>CATOUR010000003.1:0-10000000 GCA_951848785.1 Callosobruchus maculatus
CGGAAAGGGATAGTAAATTTTTTTTATTGTATATATAACAATATACCAGTACATAACGAAATGCTGCTGTAACTTCTTTCAAAGGTAGAATTTTACCCGATACCAGAAAAAATCAGAAATGTCAGCCTTACCGTTAATGAAGGCTTTAATCTCACGTTTTTTTTCTTTGTGGTCAACCTCTCGCAAACGCTGAAAGCCTATGACGCTGTAGAAGCGATAAATGTCGGTTCACGTTAGAATTGAAACGCTGCAGGTTGTAGCCCTCCGAAACAAATTCCCCGGCAGCTGATTCTACAGCTTCGAAGTTCTCCAAAAGAAGGAATGCTGGAGGAGACTGGTTCGGGGAGTAAGGACCTCGACCTGGTAAGGATGAGCTCGCAGAGCTTCTCTAATGTTCCTGGTTCGGACGGCCTTTGGTGTTATTATCTAGGAGAGCTCACTCGAACATCTTCCGTGATAGAATCTATAAAACAGGGATAGGTCAGCCACCCTCCTTCGATGTTTCTGGCTGTGGAGGTCCTTTGTGAGGTTAGGCGTATCGATTAATCTAATTGATCTTTTCTGGATAGTGTCCAGAAGCTTAAGAGAGTGCTGCGGAGCGCATCCCCACACATGCGAGCAATACTCCAGCGATGGTCGGATTTGTGCCTTGTAGAGCAGAGCACGTGCTCTGGTGTGTACAACTTCCTACAGCGGAACAAAGCTCCAAGCTTCTGGGATGCCGTTTTAGCAATACTGACGACGTGGTCGTGCCACGACATGTTATTATTGATGTTGATCCCCAAAAGCTTGACGGAAGGTGATTCGACTATGGAGTGGCCCTCCATTTCCACGGTTGGTAAGCCATCGTGAGACTTCTTTATAAGTGTTGTTGCCTGAGTTTTTTGTACGTTGAACTGTACTTTATTTGCTAATCCCCACACAACAATTGTTTTGATATCTGCGTTTATCTGTGAGGTATGCTGCTGTCGCCGACGCACCGTCTCCTGGGATGATAGTGGCTTGCCTGGTTTCATGCACGACACTTACGTACTGTCATCTGCGGAGCTGTAGATTGGATTGGATGTTATTTCCAGCAGCTCGTTGATGTACAGCAGAAACAGTGTAGAGGATAGGACATATCCCTGAGGAACACCGGCGTTTATTGAAAATACGTCTGATGAACAGCCCTCGACTTCAACAAACAGAGATCGGTCGTTCAAAAAGCTACTCAGGCACTGGCGCAGGCCAGGTGGTAGTTCATAAGCAGCAAGCTTGACCAGAAGTCCCTCATGCCACACTCTGTTGAAAGCTTTCGATATGTCTAGTGAAAAAATACGGGATTCGCCATGATCTTCTATTGCTCTGTTCCATAAGCGAGTGTCGTAGGCAAGGAGGTCACCTGTAGACCTGTGCTTACGGAAGCCATACTGGAGACCATTTATGATGTTATTGTTGTCCAGGTATTTCAGGAGCTGTGTGTTAATGACAGTCTCCATAACTTAGAGATTGTTTGAAGTTAGTTACTAAAGTATCAAAAATTGAGTGACATAACAATAGCTAACAATAATTTTTCGTGGTTGGCCATACTTATTGATGCTCGTAGAAATTGGAAGGATCAACTGCGAACCTAAATACAATCGCTGTAGTATGGACGAGATTTCAATATGACGAGCGAACACGAGCAAACATACACGAACAAGAACAAATGCTCGCTTGTGCTCGCTCTTTAGGTGAAGACCCGCCTTAGTAAAAACTTTTATTTGCGGCACAAGCCTGTGTCGCACTTTCAAGTTACAATTTTACAAAAGATTCTTATGACTACTTGACATTACGGAGTCTAACCGGGTATTGCACAACTGTGGTACGCAGTACCACCCTTTCTTATTTAATTTATGCTGACAAAAGGTGTTTTGCATACGTCGAACAATGACGCTTTGTATGACTTGTTATTGCAGGAAGTCGTTATCAATTGTTTTGTCTACTTTGGAGGTAACCTTGCAACAAAGTTGCCTACAATAGGTTCATTGTTTGAATTTAATACAATAAGGCTCATTGTCAAAGGGCCATATAACATATATAAGAAATTCGACTCACCATACTGCGACGGTGATTGCGCTCTGCCGCCTAGCAGCGCAGCAAGGGTCCAAAGGACACAGCCCCCCGTCTGAGCCCACGCTACCCCTGGGAGGGGGCGTGGCGCATACGTGTCTCCCGCCGGAAGCCCCTACGTATTCAACGGAAGGGCTGGAGCAGATGCTGTGCCTGCAGTGGGGCCCTTTCGCAGTGTTGCCTGTCCGCATAGTTGGAGATGCGTAACCCATGCATTGCGATGGTGGTTGGGTTGCGATGTTGCCGCATTGCACTGCTTTCTCCTGTTGCTGGTAGCTGGGGTAGTTTTGGCACTGGA
The DNA here is from genome assembly GCA_951848785.1 of Callosobruchus maculatus. NCBI lineage: Eukaryota > Metazoa > Arthropoda > Insecta > Coleoptera > Chrysomelidae > Callosobruchus > Callosobruchus maculatus. Next base: position 2,390 of record CATOUR010000003.1, read on the forward strand.
TGTCTTGGATGCAGATGTCTTTAGACTGATGGATGTCCTTGCCTTGGCTGCGCATAAGGTGAAACGGGAAGCTCAGTACTACATGTTTCCATCAGAAGCTTCAAAATAATCAACTCACATTTTTAAAATGCTTATTGCAGTTTCAATAGTCAGGTGAATTTTCAAAAGCCTCAAATTTTAAATAGCCATTTTTTGAAGAAATTCGTCAATTATAGTTTCAGATAATCGAGTGAATATTCATATAAATTCAAATAAGGCCAAATCAAAGTTATCTGTACCAAGTCGACGTCTGAACTATTCCTGATCTGAATTTAGGGGAGACGTACAGTATTACAGGTCTTCAGGATTACAGACTTTTGGAATATGTTGTGTATAACCTGACAAAGAGGCCTAACTGTTGTAGGTGTGGTGTAAGGCCTATGACCAAGATGCTTTATTAGGGAAACAATATAGTGTTACAAGTCTTTAGTCGGATTGGGCAAGAAAACACTTGGTAGGGATTTCACTATTTATTTTCACTAACTATGTACACTACGCCTAGCCTAATACTTAACAGTCTAATTTATCTACAGTCACTACACTAATTTATATTGGTCCTACACTTCACTAATTTATGTCACAGTTCATTTATTTCGCGCGCGCCATTGGAACGTCGCGTATTACTACGGAACTCTGACTGCTGCACTGCATTGACTGTTCCAGTCTCTCATGCGATGACGCCTTATATTAAGCGGCGCCATCTCTGGAACGTTCTCGACAGCTCGCGACCCTAACAACACGAATCGAGAAGGAACTGTTCTTGAATTCACGTATATACGTGGCATATGTCGGGCCGTCCATGGCCGGACTGGCACAATAGTAGCTTTTTTTGCTTCCAGAGTCGTTGCATTTATATTTCTATCTCAAGGTCAGTGTATTTAGATATCTTTGCAGTGCTTTGGATGTTCATATAGTTGGGAATAGCAATATCTATAAAATAGGTAACATTTTCTGCCTTTGATTGAAAAACTATATTTGGCCTATTTGCTGGGATAGTCTTACCTGTATATATTTCAACGTACCAATATAGTTTATACTTATTATCATTATTACTACTAGATAATCAGTGGAGAGCTCCCTAGCTGCTGTCATTGCTTTAAAAGTCAAAACAAGGACAGAAGTGACTGTATTGATTCCTGCTGTTTATGTATCCTTTATAAAATATTAAATCATCTGATATAGGTTTATAAAAGGAGTATTTTTAACTCTATTTGCTCAGAGACTCGCTTCATTTGGATGAATTTCAATTTTAAGTAAATCGATATTAATTTAAACGCTTCAGGTTTCAAGAGCCTCGATAAGATATAAGATAAGATATATTCACATCTAAAGAGAATCTAAAAGGAATTGCATTATCTGTCACGTTTTTGGAAACAGCAAATGAAATATCGTCGAAGTTATTTAATGTTTTTAACTTCAATATTAATGTACATTGATTCATAAGAGTAGTTGATCTATTAATAGGAAAATGTGTCTTCTACAAATTTGCCTCTCTAGCAAGAGCAACATTAACGGCAGGTCGCCTTACATCAATAGTCTGGTCAGTATCATTATCTAGATTACAAAAAACCGATTCCCAATTTATGCTCGGCTATTGGATATGCGCTCATCTTGATATTGTGATAAATCCATTGGAATGTCCAGTTTATTTAGTAAAGCTCGATTTTGTCAGCGCGCGCATTTTAACAAAGGCTTTGACCAATCAGAGCAGCCCATTCAAGGACATGCAGCTGTCAAATTTCTCTGAAAATTATTAATTTCTCTTGAAATTTACTATAAAAAAGGTGGAAAAAAGACGTGCTTTGTACTTAATCAACCATAATGAACCCTATAGTATCTTTTCTAGTCAGATTTTCCTTCCCAAATGGGTAAAAATTGCATTTTATTGTCCAGCAAACCGTTGCACGGTAGGTTGATCTAGACCAATGGGATTCCACAAAAGCAATACATTTGATCACTGGAGTGTTGGTCTATCAAAAAATAATAATGTAGAGAGGGAATTCAATTACCGCATTATTTTGATAAAAAAATGTTACTAACTAAATAATTACTAATTAACTACCTGCAAATATACTTTTGTATTATAGTAAAGACAGGTGAAAATAAAACATTTTGTTGCACTTCACAAAGCTAAACATATTATTTAACTGTGGCCATCACGGCCCACAAAAGTGTACAATTTGATCAGCACTTTCATATGATCATGCTGATGAAAAGAAAATCTAACTACTTGATCATTCTGATAAAACAATGCTGTTACTATCCATAATAATTATAAATAGAGCATCCACCATTTTTAACAATAATATAACAGTTTGATAAATGGTGCATGTGGCTGGTATACTTCTATTGCATCCAGACATTTTGAATACCGTCTGTAGGTCTGTATGGGACATAATGGCTTCCATTTTGGAACTTTTCTTATAATCAGTGGCAGTTCCTAAATTTTTTAAAGGGGGGCGCATAAAAATTTAAATAGAAAAACTAAACGAAAATTCTACCAGAGCTTGCTGAGGCCGTAGCTGCACCCTCACATAATAAGAGTTTTTAGTTACAACAATATTCCCGGTAATAAAAATAGTACTTCATTTTGATAATCACCATACTTTTATTAGCGTCAATAATAGCAGTGAATCAATCTTCATTCCGATTACACTGATGTATTTGTTAACGAATTCCCTCCAAAAGGGGGTTGATGGCACACTGATGATGTATTTGGTAGAAGAGTTGCCATTCGAAGTATAAATCGACCTGTCACGGCGATTTTTATTTCCTATCATCACTTAGGCGGGGTGGCAAATTTTAGTTGGGACCACAGAGATAACATCTCTAGAGGGAATGTAAACAACAAAATGCACAGGTCGCTGACGAGCCAACATGTAAAACACGTAACGGAAATTTTGACAGCTTGAGGGCATTACCAGTGGCGTACGACTTTATATTAAAATTCGATATTCATTAATAGATTCAATTATTACTGTGATGTTACAAACTGGTACAATAATTATTAGTATTTAGCTATACTTAGAGTGTTACTATTATTATAATTTGATTGTAACAGTTGATAATTTATTATTACCATGAAGTGCTTCCCCACATTTTACGCTACTGAAAGCCAAAACAAAACCTATACTAACCTATGATAAGTGGTGTTCACCGATTCGTCGCTATTGCAGCAAACTATGCACTTTTTATTTCATCCCATCAAGCAATTTTGACAATATTGTTCATAAATAATTTAAATTTAATTCACACCACAAATAGTCACAAAGTCACTCAAATATACATTAAAACAACAAAAATCTCAATATACGCAATAACCACAACTACAATGACAGCCACATGACAGCTTTAGGGGACGCCGATTGTAGGTTGCCAGATTTACGACATATTAGAAGTTATTGCGACATTCCGCTATGAAATTTACCATTTTTGAGATTTCGTTGAATGAATACAAATTATCTTCATGTAAGTCAGTTACACTGCAAGTATAATGGAATGTATAGTTAAATACCCAGTTAAATACTTTGAGCAACATGTGTTCAAACTGCGGAAACTGCCAGATTTTGAAGAAACTGAAAGGTCCTCAAGCGGACGAAGAAGAGTGGCAATAGCGCTATAGATGTTGGCTGGCCAATATTCAAATTAGGCTCCCTCTAGAGATGTTTGCTCTGTGGCTGGGACACACTGTATATGTAATTCCCATTTCTGTTGAGTTACATGTAGTCACCTTGAGAAAGATGTTTGTCATGCCGCCTACAGACGATCACTTTTAGCTGACACTTTTCACTGAACACCATAAACTATCAGTGAAAACTGACCCTGTGTTCCATAAAAAGTGACAGTTTTCTTAGTGTCAGTTAAAACTGGTGTTATATATTGTGGAAACGATAATTTTAACTGAAGTGACGGAACTGTAAAACCTTACGAATGTATGTGATTTGTATCAATTCTAAGACAACGTTCTGTCTACTGCGGTCTTCTACTTGTATTTTGTTATTATTTGGTTAGCGGAATTCATAGAATTATTAGTTGTGCCAATCCTTTGAAAATATTTTAAATTCTGTTAGTAAGTTGACGTGTGAATAAGCAGCCTTTTTTCTTAACCATTCTTTGTACCACTTTTTAAGTTTATTTTTCCGCTTTTCATTGTTTAAAATTAACAAAAGACCACATACAGCTAGTATTTAGTAAAAACTGCCAGTTAAAAGTGATTGTCTGTAGCCGGCATCATGTGGCTAAAATGAATAAATAAATAAATAAATAAACATGTTATCATTACACTCACCTGCTTGTGACGGAGCTGCTACTAGAGCTCGACCCCGGACTGGACTTGGACAGTTGATAGTCCTGGAGCTGGCAGCATTTCATCCTGTTGGGGGTCCCCATGTACCGAACCCGTTGGTAGTGGCTCCCGTTGTAAGGCAGTGACAGTCTGTAGTGGTAGGCTAGGTCTCTTCGCATGTACGGATCGCTGGCGTTGTACTTGAACCCGTACCCTTGGTACGACGGTCCGTAGTACGGCTCTTGGGGTTGCGGGACGTACCGTTCGACCGGGGTGTGTGCGTTCGGAGGGATGTAACGCTCTCCTCCGCTGTTGTTGTTGTTGGAGTTTGAGTTGTATCGGTTGTCGTTATGTACAAATTTGTCCGTGGTGTAGCTGACGGAGGGGTACCGTTCCGAGTAACTTTGGTACCTGCAACAGATACAACAAACACCGTTGTTTGAAATTTGTAAATAGGATGTATATGTAAACAAAAAAGTGGGAAAGAACTTACTTGAGTAAATTCAAACAGTTCTCTCACTCTAGAATTTGTTGGTATAAAAATTTAACTTTTCCATTATATGTATTGACAAAACCGAATGTTTTCCAGACTAGTAATCAACAAATTTGATACCCTTTCAGAGTGGTGCCTAGCGTCTCAACCGGTCGGTCGCGCTGTCTGTGCTTCAGAAATATTAATACACCGTATATAATACGTCGTCAGTTACCTGTCGTAATTTATTAAAATTTTTTTAAACCGGAAGCGATACTGACAAAACCGGATTTTTGCCGGACTAGTTTTTTCATGCTGATTCCGAATCTGTATATTTAGTTTTCCTCTAGCACCTGTAGTTTTGGCTATCTTTTATATACGGATGGATAGACAGACGGACGGACGGACGGACAGATAGATGCTCTGCATAACCTCTCTGCAGTGACTTCAGTGAGTCAGTGGGAGCTAAAAGCTATAATTCTACAGAATGCCCATTAAGTGTGTAATTCTTCAATATCTCGCAAGGTATAACAGGTAGAAGAAAGTGTGAACGATAAAAGTTATTTGGTTGTTTAAGATGACTATCTAAAATCATTCAGAAATATACATGGTGTTGCGGGAAAGATAACGATCAACTTGATTTTTTTAAATGGAACCATTATCTTTTTTTAACCTCATTTAGCTTCTCTTACTGATATCTATTTAACCCTAACATATTTTTGGGATCGTTTGCGACGTCGCAAAGTTATAATTCATTTTCAGTAAATTTTTGGATTTGCAAGGTCGCAAGTAACACGTCCAAACTGATCTATTTCTTTAAAGTTTCCCAAAATTATTATATATGTATACAGGGTGTCCCAGAAATCAACGTCAAGCCGCTACGGGGTGATAGGATTGGTTGTAGCTATCATGAGAAAAATCAGAAAAAAAGTCTATCCCATACAATTTGAAAATTATGGGCATTTAAAGAAACCTAGAAATTATAACAATTTTTCAGTTATTGTGGTTAACTTTTATCATTTTTGTTCGTTTAAACTTTGGAATCGTAACCCTAAATAACATTTCTAGAAGCACAGTCAAAAATAATGGCACAATTGCCCCAAGTTTTCTAGAATGAAGACTATTTATTAAACTATGAATTTAAAATCTTCAAAGATTGCCAAATTCGAAAGGCCCTCCTTTAAAAAAACATGTACTAAAGTACCTTGGCAAGTGCCATTAAAAGTTGGCACATTTAACCAGGATTGTAAAATGGTACAATACTTGTTAGTTTCTTACTAAAAAAAACGAGTACCAAAAGGAAAACCTCAAGTAACCCGATTTTTGTTAACCCATTTCACTCAGGTCAGATGTTCTTTATTCGCACAAGTTTCTGGTAGGTTCTTAATTTTAAAATGATGAGAGAGGTGGATAGTGGACATGTTTGCCATGAGTGAACAAGACAGATAATGACGCCACTTTCAGCAAAGTCAACAAAAATAAGTAAAATTAATAAAATAATGAGAAATCTTGACCAAGCTTAGTTTAGGTTGAGGTTTTTATTACAATAAAAGTTCAAATTGTGTACCATCAGCCTCAATACACGTCCTACATTTTCTTAAAAAAGATCTACTTATTAGCCAGGCACATTCAATGCGAGAAGACGGATCCCAGTATCGTTTCAAAGTAAGCCAGTGGACCGGAATTTTAAATGGCAAAATTGTTGGGCCTTTTGAGCTACCTGAGAATTTGAATGGCACGAATTACCTAAATTTTTTACGATAAAATTTACCAACCTTGTTAAAGGACGTACCACTAAAGCGGCCTACAGACGTTGATGTAAGCTGCGATTCCTCAATCGACTCAAGGTTTCATGAAACTTGCATCAGTTGCATAAGTTCCTACCCAAATCGATACCTGTTGCGATGCCCGAATCGACTTGATATTTCATGCACGTTTTATGCAACATAAGAATAGTAGGGTGGGCTTATTTCTTTGCATCGACGCAATACTATACACCTTGGAACTTGCATCACTGCATCAGCGTCACCGGCTCAGCAACATGGCTCACCGTCCATAATAGGATTCCAGAATCTGCATCGCTGCAAGCCGCAACTGATACCAAATTCGTGATTCTGTACCACACACGCTGCTACTTGCGTTATGAAACGTAGAAGTCGATATCTGAATCGCAGCATGCATCAACGTCTGTAGGCCGCTTAACATATCGTCGCCACATGAGGAATCAACAAGATTGCTGCCCAGCGCATTACGCAGTGCGAGTAAGCGGTTTCCTTGACAAAAAATATCCGGGAGGTGGATGTGGACGTTCAGGCACTATCTGGTGGCCAGTCCGTTCCCCAGATTTAAATCCCCTGGAATTTTGTTATTGGGGTGTTCTCAAAGAAAAAGTTTATTCAAAGCCTATTGAGAGTGTAGCCGCGCTGCGTAAACGAATTTCCCAAGCTGCTGAGGACATGAACTCTCGAGGGTTTGCCTGGCTAATAAGTAGATCTTTTTTAAGAAGATGTAGGGCGTGTATTAAGGCTGATGGTAAACAATTTGAACATTTATTACCTGACTTTTATAAAGACCTAACCTAAACTAGGTCAAAATTTTTCATTATTTTATTAATTTTACCTATTTTTGTTGACTTTCCTAAAAGTGGCGTCACTATTTGTCTCGCTCACTCATAGCAAATATGTTCATTATCCATATCTCTCATCATTTTGCCGTAAAATTAAGAATCTACCAAAAGCTTGTGCGAATGAAGGACATCTGTTCAGAGTGAAATGAGTTAGCAAAAATCGGGTTACTTGAGGTTTTTATTTTTTTACTCGTTTTTTTTTAGTATGAAACTAACAAGTATTGTACCATTTTACAATCCTGGTTAAATGCGCCAACTTTTGATGGTACTTGCCAAGGCACTTTAGTATATTTTTTTTAAAGGAGGGTCTTTCAAAGTTGGCAAACTTTGTGAAAATCTTAAATTCATAGTTTAATAAATAGTCTCCATTCTATAAAACTTGGGGCAATTGTGTCATTATTTTTGACTGTGCTTCTAGAAATGTTATTTAGGCTTACGGTTCCAAAGTTTAAATAACCAAAAATAATAAAAGTTAACCACAATAACCGAAAAATTATTATAATTTGAGAAAATTTCTAGTTTTTTTTTAAATGCCCATAATTTTCAAACTGCATGGGATAGATTTTTTTTCTGATTTTTCTCATGATAGTTACAACCAATCCTGTCACCCCGTAGCGGCTTGACGTTGACTTCTGGGACACCCTGTATAGTTACTTGAATGTTAAGTGAATATTATTTTGGATATTACTAACGTTGTGTATCTACAGGGTGTTTTCAGAATAATTTTGAATTATGATAATTTGAGAGTGAATATTATTTTGGATATTACTAACGTTGTGCATCTACAGGGTGTTTTCAGAATAATTTTGAATTATGATAATTTGAAAGTAGTTTTACTTTGTTTTTTTCACCCTGTAAGTTTTATTTAAAATCGAAGTATCTACTAATACCTTATATCGTTCGATAATATTTTTTTGAGTTTGCGGTGCTGCCAAGTTATAAGTTATTTTTAAAAAATATCAAACAAACATATCCCTGTTTTTTTTTCGACAGAATGCAGTATATATGTTATTTAACATGGAAGTACTGGCTACTAATGGTTTGCGGCGTGACAATATTTCAAATGACTTTTCTGAAATAACAAAACGGTTTATTTATTAGGTGTATATGTTTACTGCATAACATGACCAATTTAATAAATCCAAAAATTGATCTAGCAAGCGAGTGTCATGTTATTTGGTTACTAGTAGATTGTTGAATTGATTGATTGACTTCCAGCTTAATGGAGCACCTGCACAACTTCATCGGAATGTTTGTCCTCAATCAGATGTACAGTTTCAAGACAAACGAATGGGTCGTGGAGGTCCAGCAGCTTGGCCTCCTAGATTTCCAAATCTAACTTGTATGGATTACTCTTTGTGGGGCCATATCAAGTCTTTAAGTTATCTACAACCATGATGATTTGGATGCAAGGGGATCTCTGACTATAGCTTCATGCTATGAAAAAATAATAAACTGGTATCACCGCAATGTGTGTGAAGTACTGAGTCAATCAAATTGACTCCATTTTTTCTGGGTGGTTAAATGAATAAGGACCAGAGGCTATCCAGCACGGAATGTGACTGGTGCATAGGCCACACGATGGGCCGTTTTGCGCCTCTATCCGCACTAGTTCCTAAGACCTGTCCTTTTGGCAAAGGCAAGTACAATCTTAGGTCCTATCTGTTTTATCTCTATTGGTTCCAAGGTTTTTGAGCCCAGCATAGTCTGCCTGTGATAACCCAGGGTTTCACAGCGACACAAGATGTGTGTTGAGGATTCTTCCTCTTCACCACACCACGTGCACGTTGGGTCGTTGACCACCCTCATCACGAACAGGTGACGTCTGAAGGTGTTGTGACCCGTTAATAGGCCTACTAGTAATCTCAAGTTATTCCTATCCAGAGAGAGACAAAATCGTCTTATTCTCTCTGCAGGCTCTGCTAACAGTTCCCGAGCCTGACGGAGATGACCAAAGATGTTGTTCCATCTCAGAGAGTGTTGATTCTGGATCCACTCTCCAGTTGTTTTCCTAATCATGTTTGCAGATAGTCCTAAGGCTGGTTCCGGGCCCACAAAACTGTTTCCGGATCCCATCCTAGCCAGATGATCCGCCATGTCGTTACCCTTTACCCCAGCGTGCCCAGGTACCCACATCAGTGGTACCTTGTGTTTAGCTGAGATGTCGTCAAGAGCCCTCCTGCACTCCAGGACCAGTCCCGACGTTATTTTCCAAGCACTTAGTGCTTTGATGGCTGCCTGACTGTCAGAGCAGATAGTAATCCGCCTCCTACACCCGTCTGGGTGGTTGGGTGCGCACGTGCCCTTGTGCCCTTCCAGCCGCCACCGGCTCCTGTCCCACTTTCACGAATATCTGATTTGTGGTTTCGAATTGGCTGAACTTACCTCTCCTTGTGAGAGAACCTATCCGCCGTAGAGGTGGCGACTACAGCAGCTGCCGCTGCAGCTGCAGACGCACCGCTCGTCGCGGGGGCCGACGCCTGTTGCTGCTGTTGCTGCTGAGGTTGGTGGTGGTGGTACCGCTTCTCGTACCGCTCCAGCTTCTTCGGCGACACGGCCGGCGCGTACCGCAGCTGCTGCTGTTGCTGATGCTGCTGCTCGGTTGGTGAAGGCGACAGCGGCGGAGGTGGCGCGAATCTGCGGACAACGTTACTTATCAAAACAGGCACCTTATCACGTATCTTGCAGACGACCAGCGGCGGGATTAAATCGCACAATATCTGCTGTCAAGCGTAAATTTCGTGTTATGCAACGACATCATTGTGACGGACAACAACATATTACCTACAGTTTTGACGGTTCTATTGCTGTCATGTCAGTGTTGCTCGGTATCTGCTCTGCGACCGCTGTCACGAATTTTTACATAATAAGGCTGCAGAGGATTTGTTTATTCTCCATGTGCTTCCAACGCCAAGGTGGACAAAAATATAACAATAATTTCATTGGCAAATCTATACATGAAAAAACACATACAATGACAAGAAAAATAAATAATAAGTATATAGTTTGCCAAAAGGCAGAGTTCGGAACTTTCCGTTCTTCCACTTAGCCTTATTATAATGGCAAAAATAGATGAATAATTATACAATAGACATAAACTTTTTCAGTAAACAAGAATGAAATGAAAAGAAGAAAATATATAAAAATAAAATTCAAACAGATGGTTAGTATATATGATAGATTTAATATATAGCACATAGGAGTATAGTTGATTATATTATTCAAGAGGAAGCAAATTTTTAGAATCAATTCAGCTATCAAGTGTTATTGCTTTGTCGTAAATTAGTTCTTTCATATTTTTTTTAACTGATTTCAGCTAAGCATTTTTAATTCACCGGAAATTTTCTTATAACGGAGCTATATACAGGGTGTTAGTTAAGTATGTTAACAAACTTTAGCGACGAATAGTACTCCGAAAAATAGAAAGAAAATGTCATATAGACATGGGTTCGAAAATGCTTTCTTAGGGAGCTACGCCCCTTTGCATAGGGCACCCTGAAGACACTTTTTCCTCGATATTCTCGAAACCATTAATAACAAAATTACGAAATTATGTACGATGGGTAAACTTTTGACGCTGAATCTGATTCTGAATTCAGAATTTCATAATTGTAATCAGAAGCGTATCATACGGGAGGCGTTAAGCGTAAAAATAACCCCATTTTCTAAAGAGGAACTTTTTTGACATTTTGATTTTGGAATATGATATTTCAGAGATTTGTACGTAAATATGGTCTCTTGGTACATCTCGATAGGGCTAACCGTTTTCGAAAGAAATGCAAATTATTGAATACAATAGCCTGCATCGATTCAATAATTTGCATTTTTCTCGAAAACGATTAGCCCCATCGAGATGTACCAGAAAACCATTTTTACGTATAAATCTCTGAAATGCCATATTCTAAAATCACAATGTCAAAAAATTACCATTTAGAAAATGGGGTTACTTTTATCCTTACCTCCTCCCGTATGATACGCCTCTGATTAAAATTATGAAACTCTAAATTCAGAATCAGATTCAGCGTCAGAAGTTTACTCATCTATCGTACCTAATTTCGTATTTTGTTCTGAATGGTTTCGAGAATATCGAGGAAAAGCCGTCTTCAGGGTGCCCCATGCAAAGGGGCGTAGCTACCTTAGGATCTTTCTATTTTTCGGAGTACTATTTGCGGTTAAAGTTTGTTTACATACTTAATTAACACTCCGTGTAAAAACGATTTTTTTAATAAATTTGATTCATGTTGCGGAATCGATAATTTATTTTTATGCCGTGTGTCTAGATATATTATGCCTGCCTACGCGATCCTATTGTAATTTTGTCGTGCAAATATTTTGACTGGGATTACCCAACACATATGTAGTTGCCATCTTTGCTTCATATTCAACCAACGAAGTTCCTTAAATAAGATACGAGTGTGTAAGTGATGCAGTCAGTTTTGGGCTATGGATCAGAAGTGTGAACTTTGAATGCAGATCTAGAAAAAAGAATATTAGCTGCAGAAATGGACTACATTAGACGCAATTGCAGTTTAATCATGAAAGATATTAATAGCTGGTTTAATGAAGATAATCTATATCTAAACCCTACAAAAACGACTTTTGTACGATTCCATCATGTACAAAAGCCATGTAGGGACTTGTCCATTAGTATTAACAATACACAGTTAGAGTCATGTAGTGACGTCAAATTTTTGGGCATATTTTTGGATAGGAATATATCTTTCAAAAGACATTGCGAATATTTGCTATCTACACTTGGTAGACATATTTACGTCCTGAGCAATTTAAAAAATATATTAACAAAAGCCCAGATGGTTCAAGTATACTGTGCCCATATTGAGAGCAGGCTAAGATTTGGCATTATTTTGTGGGGTTGGTCGACTGATGCTATTCATGTGTTTTTAGCTCAGAAGGGAGCAGTTAGGTGTATGGCGGGGGTCTCAAAACGTACCTCGTGTAAACAGTATTTTATAGATTTTAATATTTTAACTTTGTACAGTCTTTATGTCTTCGAACTCTGTGTTTATGTTTATCAAAATAAGGCAAACTTTTTATGTAATAATGAAGCTTATCAAAACAATACTAGGGCAAAGAATGATCTCAGAGTACCATTTGCTAAATATAAAAGCTCATATAAGTTACCTAGTGCATGTGGTCCAAGATTTTTTAATATGCTACCTACTGATATCAAAGAATGTGATAATATTGTGGTATTTAAAAAACTGTTAAGAAAATTCCTTGTTTCGAAGTGTTTTTATTCTGTAGAGGAGTACTTTATGTAGGTCTAGGTTTACTTGTTTAGTTCTAGGTATTTGCTGACAATTTCTTACACAAGTTAAACTTGTCATAAAGGAAAATAAAGATTAAAAAAAAAGTCGTAAGAGTTCGAATGAAATCAGAAGAAACAGTGCTGAATCGCATAGAAATACGATCTCTGTAGTGGTTTGGACATTTATTAAGAGTACCTGATGAAAGATGGCCCAAAATAATATTTCAGTGGAACCCACCTGGGAAAAGAAAAAGGGGCAGACCACGTAGGTCACAGAATAAAATTATAAGAAAGTCAATGAACGATCCAAATCTAGAGGAAGAGGATAGAGAGATTTGTCAAACGATGACGTTCATAACGGGCATGCGGTAAGATCAGAGGCTACCCTCTCTTAGGTAAGATTCTGTCAACAATGAAATGCATTTTGTATCGTAGCTGTCCTCGTAATATATACAGGGTGTCCAGACATTCAACCAACAACGCTTGACATGTGATAGATCTCACATTTTTATGAACATTGAGATAAGAGCAAGAAGCCTTAAAATGCTTAATTTTCAAGATACAGTGTGTCAAAGTTTTACTTTTACTTCATTTTGTCTCAATTATTCCGCAATAAAATTGCACAGTGATGTAAAATTACGTAATGGAGGGCGCCACTTATGGCACGTCGAATTCTTTTAAATTACCAAGTTTTTTCCGGTTCGGTACATCAAAGTGAATTTAAAAAAAAACGTATCCTAAATATGTCTTACATAAAAACGTATGCATTGACGTGTTTATAGATGGATCTATTGCAAACTAGTAGCAGCTCTTCATCTGATGAAGGTGTTTCCATCTCACGAAAAACGAAGGTCTACAGAAATCTTGACAGCAAATCAAAAAATACAAACGGTGTCAATGTCGTAGTCTTTTTGTAAAATTCATCATATTATTATACGCCTAGACTTTTTCAATACGACTAGGCGTATTGCTATATCACCGAAATAATCGAGGAACTCACAATTTGACTGACAATTTAAGGCGTATTAGAATACGCCTGTTGCTTATTAGGCTTATGTCAAATTTTAATAGCGTGCGATTACTCTGGATTCTGATTGGTTATACTCGTCGTATTATAATACGACTGACGACTTGTCAGGCTAATTGTGTGTTATTGTGGTTGTGACTTACTGTTCAGTTTCTCTGTGCAATATTAGTGCAAATGATTGCATTGAAAATGAGTGATGACTCGCTAGGTGTATTTGTCCACAAGGTCAAGTATTATAGAGAACTTGAAAAGTTTTACAAGGCTGAGAAGTTGTAATAGCCATAACATACCATAATCTTAAAATTTTAAAAGTTTTAATATGGAGTTTTAGCTGTGCTGGCAAATTGGGCGGCGGCGGCGTAAGAGTGGATCGTGTTCTAATAAATAACCCAAATCTATAATTTTTTTCCCTATGAGTGATTTTCATAATTTGCCTGGCACACTGCAAGTCGTATTATAATAAGACGTATTTTATACAGTCAAGTTCTAAAAACAACCCCGTACAGATTCTTTTGAACAATGAAACTAAGAAGCGTCAGGCGTATTATAACACGTCTTAGGTAATCAGTCATATTGTCAGATTTTCCTTTACTCTTTTAGTTTTACATTACGCCTATTCATATTGAAAAAGCCTAGGCATAATATAATAAGACTGATATTATGATAAGCCTGCGACATCAATATAAAGTGAGCTTTATTGAAATGTCATACCACAATACGATTATACACGTCAACCGTGTGACGTTAGCGTCAACGAACATGCTTATAAAACTAAGAACTTCACCATTGTTCCCTGATGGATAATCCTCCCAGGTGTTAACAAATTGACAGTTCAAAATGCATCATGAAATGCTTTCAAATTGAAATCGTGTTAATTGGAGAATTAATTTGATCGTTGGATTAGCTGGTTGGGCGATTAGTGAATGATTATGAAACTGGCCCTAAGGACTACGTTCTCATGGGCCTTTCAAAACGTTTTGAGTTTTTAAATATGTCGTGGAAACGTCAATTAGATTTGTTTTCAAAACGTTTCCTGTTTTAGGTTGATTCGCTAATTTTTGGGGTCGTACCGAGATCTAGAATATCGTGGAAACACCAGCTGTCGCTTACAAAAGCTTTGAAATGGAACATTCCTTAGAATTATTTAATATTCGAAGGAACATGCACACTGTGTTATTGTCTAATGTCACTATAGTTACTTTGTTGAAATTTATTCGAAATTCGATACTAAAGATTTATGATAAACAACAAAATAGGTTATAAAACTAAGAAATGACATTTTTCAAGAATGTGAAATGAAAACGTTTCGAGGATCGTTTCAAATCCTAGTGTGGAAACACCGATAGTTCAAAATTGCAAATCGTTTTAAAAACAGTTTTGAAATATCGTGAAAACGTAGGAAAAATTGACGCTCTCTATTTCCGTCAATCGACCTATGGCGCACTGATGATCGCTAATAAGCGTGAAACAGCTGTCGGCGTACTGGTGGATTGACGGAGATATAGAGCAACCCTCGTATATCAGCTTTGATATGCAGCGGTATATAGAACCCGCGCTTCTCTGGTGGCTCAAAAAGGACGCGACGTGGCGTTCCACCAAGAAGTATGCTGCTGTTTCAGCAGCGACTTTTTTTTGTTGCCGTTACCTTCGGGTACCAGATGGCGCATCAGCAGAATTCTTTCTGTCTGCTCTCACATGTTTCACATGTTTAGTAATCATGGAAAAATTGATGCTCTCTATTTCCGTCAATCGACCTATGGCGCACTGACGATCGCTAATGAGCGTGAAACAGCTGTCTTCGTACTGGTGGATTGACGGAGATATAGAGCAACCCTCGTAACGTGTGGCCTACTCTATAAAACATACGTCAGACCTCTGTTGGAATATGCTGGGCCAGTTTGGTGTCCAATCCTTGTTCGCGATCAAGACCTCCTGGAATCTCTGCAACGCAGAGCGACTCGTATTCCGTATGGCGCAACTCGCCCGGACTATAGCGAGAGGCTCAGAATATTCGGTCTAACTTCATTTTCTGACCGACGCCGTCGCGGTGACCTGATTATCACGTTTCGAGCCATTCGTGGTCTCTTTGGCATAGATCTGTCCCATCTTTACAAACTGAGCACTAACAATCTTCGACATAACTACATAACTACAAACTGCAAAAAGAAGCCTTCAGGACAACCGTGCGACAGCATTTTCTGTTTAGCAGAATCTTTGAACACTGGAACAGTTTGCCAGACTATGTAGTGAACTCCGGGAGTGTGAACTGTTTTAAGAACAACCTAGATAAGGCCCTTAGCTCTTAAGTTTCTTTTTTTTCTTAATGTTGTACACCGTACCTTTACTTTTTTTTCTCACAGTTTCTGAGTTTATAGCCATTGTTTCACTCTCAACTCAACTCTCAACTCTCTTTAAAATAGTAATAATAATAATAATAAATGTCAGTAATAACCGACCTTTCGGTGGCCGTCGGCACCAAGCCCCCTTGCGCGGTGGGGGAAGGGAAAGCGTTGTTGGCGAAGCAATCCGGGGAGGGGGTGGAGTCCTCGTGGGGCTGCAGAGGCGGGGCGAACCGTCGCTCGGAGGCGGACACTGGCGCCGGAGACGGTGGCTCCAGGTAGCTGCTAGCGGTACTCGATGCAGCCGCCACCGAGAATAGGTGGTCCGGTTTCTCTTTCGTGGCGAACCTGGAACGAATGGAAAACGGTGTAAACCAAGCGCTAGAACAGAGGATTTTAAACTTCTATGCCCCATGCAACTTTCGCCAATCACCCCCTATTGAAGGTGACCGGTCACGAGCGCGCGCGGTTTGATTTTTACCTGATTCCAAAAAGGGTGCCTTCATCGGCACCGGTCTTCGATCATATATAACTAGATAAATTATGCAGAGGATAGTTCTGAGTCCCAGACAGGGATAGATACACATAAGCGTCAACTCGCGTATACATTGGTAGATTTTAAATTTGGCGCGCTTTGTCTGCCAACGAAGAAAGAGACAGAGGTTAACCGGCCAGCGTTTATGCGTCATTTCACGATTTAATCTTTGTTTACGTTAGTGGCTGAGTGTGTTTTGAGTAGTATTGTGCAAATTGTGATCAAAAACAATGGTTGGAACCTGTTCTCTGTGCAAAAAGGAACATATACCGGGTGAGGGTCGATCTTGTCACACGTAAGTAATGTTTATGTCATATTTGCAGTGGCGTAACTTTACGGTATGTGCTTGCAACAGTCTCTTAGCGCCTGATATTCCTTTATCAAGTTTCCATTTGAAAAAAGCATATGGACAGTTAACAAATGCGTCCCAGTTTACTATATATATTTGTAAATCTGCGGAAAAATACAAAGTCCTGTTATCTTTTAAAGTCCACGATTTAGTACCGACTTTTTGTTACTTCATGCAATGAGAAATCTACCTCATAAAGTTTTTGGCACTTTTGACAATCATTCATCTGATCAGGAGCACTGTCTTGATCTAACAAAACTTGTTTTAAAAAATATTTTAGTTTAAGATTTCGCCATGAAACCTCTAAGTTGAAGTCAGTTGAAAGGGTCAGAAATATATTTACCAAAACCATTTTATTTAAAAATCAATGAGAAGTATAGCTTGTAGATGAATAATCTTGAAATAAGTAAGGCACGAGCTGATGTATATTCTAACTTAGGACATACAGACCTACTTCAAAAATAATAAATTTTACTGAAGGCAGCTTAGAATGTCTAATCATCACAAAAGTAAAGTAGCTTATTATGCGATGAACTTTTCACTTAGTGCTAAAATGGCTAAATATTCAATTGAAAAGGTTCAGAATAAGTTGTCTGTACTCTGTACTAGTCCACTGAATATATTGAAATTCATAATCAGACACTTTCTGTTAGGTAAGGCATACTATGAACTGCAAAGATTCTTGAATAATCAACTAGTACTGTGATAACTGCTCAGTTTATTTACTTTTGTTTCGTATGAAGTACCGTTGAACCTTTAATGTGAATATGTATTGTACACAATTTGACGAATATATGGATGAGTATACATTTTTGTATTAATCTTACTTTATGTATGTAATTTGTCTTATTCTTTTCACATGTTCTATCCCTCATACAGTTATTTGGAACCAATAACGATTATCTGTCAATCTATATCCTTTTGGTTGTAGATCCAGTGTTCTGCTGTCTTTGTTTTAACACAAATTATATCTGTTACTGTTGAGTGATATACTATGATGATTTGATTGACTTTTTTGTCCTCAACTGTAAGCTAATTTATTACTTTTAAACGATTAATAAAATGTTTGTTTTGCATAGTGCTTCATTCATAAGTATTTTGATGTAACAAAGCTAACAATCAACTCCCATATTCAGTATACTGTTTTATTAAAAGTGGACTGACGACACTGAACACATTTACATATCAATCTCAGATAGAAGTTCCTGACCCCCTTTCAAATGTATATGCACCCGCCTTTGTGCTGTCTAGGGTAAACATCTTGGATGTTTACAAAATCCACTAAGATGATGCAAGCAAACAATCACTGTGTTGAATAGCTACCATTACTTATCTAGTTATATATGATCGAAGGCACCGGTCACTTGCGCGCCGAAAGAAAATTAAACTTGGATATTCCTAATGACCACATCCCTTTTATTCTTGCGAAATTTCATCTGTTTTTTACGACTTGCGGTAGCTTACAGTTACTTCTTAGATTATTTAAATGACGACCCGTTATTTCCACCACATTTGTGGGCATCTTGTACGGCTACAGTGAAGCAAACGACCCAAGTGTTTCATAGCCATTTCAATTCAAGTTTCTACCATTCTCATCCAAATATATACAAAATTTCTTTCTATGTAAGATATGCAATTGCGAACATTTATCAAGATCAACAGCGTAAATATTCAACGTGAATTTACCAACTGCGAGTCATCTAAGCTAAGCGCATGAAGTACGTTGCCAATTTGATTGAGATGTATAAAAATGGAGCTACTGTCCGATTTGATTTTATTAAAATTGTAAGCTATAATTATTATAAGAAATAAATTCTTTAATCTGTATATTACTTGTTTTTTATTATAAAATGAATCAATCAATTCGCTGGATTCAAAACATCTATGTTTTATTTAAATACATCGAGTTTAATTAAATTTTCAACGTTTCAAGGAATATAGGTTTAAATTAACTTTCCACTTAATTCTAAATGAATATTACCAGTATTAGACAAGTTATAAAAGAGCGACGTGATGCAAATAAAGCTGACAGAAAATGCTGCTAATCTATATTACGCATTACAATTTATTTCAGTCAACAATATTACGTTATAGGTAAACGAGACCCGCCCCGCGCGCTTGTGTCCACATACCTGCCTATTATCCAAAATATTTTCGAGGCTTCTGACCGGTGGGATTAGGACAAATCTGACCGCGGCGCGCTAGTGTCCTATGGCTCATCTGGTGATCGAAATATTTTGCGCGCTTCTGACCAGTGGGATTAGGACCAATCTGACCGCGGCGCGCAAGTGTCTTATGGCCCTATTGAATACCCTAAGTTCAAAAGCATTCGAGTGCATACAATATGCCTCATTTTAAATAAAGGTGAAAAGGACATATTCGATTTTTTTTATTCTAAAAATCCTTATAATTTCCACTTATTTTTGTACTGTCGTTAGAAACTCCTCAAATAAAAAAAAACGAAGTTCGAAGTGGTTCTGCAAATTGACATCCAATTCACTTCACAAAAAAAACTGAATAATATGAAAGAGCGGATATGAAACTTTTTGCGAAAAAGCTTATAACATTTGCAGGATAAGAAGTTTTAATTATTTAATAATTAATTCTGGTAGCGGGTGGGTTGACCCAGTGGCAAGAGCTGAGGGTTCGTGACCGAAGGGTCTCGGGTTCGATTCCCGTCAGAGGCGGAAATTTATTTCTAGTTTTTTTTTTCAATCAGAAATAAATGTCCATAAAAAAGCTCAGCAAGAATCCAAACCTCAGCCTTCACTGTTGGCTTATAACATTGATTAACACAAATTAACAGTGCCGTTCCTAGAGTAGCGCCGGGAAACAGTAACAAAGCCTACACAGAGCACGAGGCTAATGACTGGAGCAGTCGATGCCGTTGATACAGAAGTAAAAAAAAATTAATTCTGATTTTACGTATAGGTACGTATTTTGTTTGGTGTCACCTTGGTATGGCTTAGTTATCTGTAGTGTGTCCTTACACATTACCCATGATTTCGTTGAGTTAAAATAAACATGAAAATGTGTCAGGTGCACGCACGTATATATGGGGGGGTTCTGGGGATCAAAACCCCCCTAAAACGTTATATAGTGTCGTCTAAAAAATACAATCCACTAATATGAACCCCCCTCCGAAGATATCTAATTTGAAAGGGGGCCACCGTAGGACCCTGGACCCCCCAAAACTAAATAAAGCATCCCCCGTTGATTTTTTCTAATTTTCTTGCTGATCAAGTCTCCCGGTGAAGTAAAATTAAAAGGTGGCAGCCGTAATTTGGACCACGCCAAAATCAAATCCTTAATGACTGTCCGGAAACGCGAAAGATGCTATGTCGTAGATTTTTGTTGTTTCCCGATTTTACTCTGTACAAATTTGAAATGTCTTCTTTCTACTTTTCTAAAATCAAAGTCACTTGTTCTCTTGTATAGGTCAAAATCAATCCACCAAGCTACTTAAATCATATCAGGAGGTAAAAACGCAGGAGAAGCATACAAAAATAAGGTTATACGGTCGTCTGAATTTCACATCCTATGTCGCATAACGTGACATGAACTTCCAGGCAAGGTTTCGATGTATTTATCAATACTGAAGCCTAAGAATGTCCATCCTTCCAATGTTGTTATAATATTTTGACAAGCTGTGTTTGAGCATAGAAGGTACTGCAAACAACTACATTGTAAACATACAAATTAAAAAATCCATGACCAATGTTCCACTAAAATGTCACCAAATGTTGGTTTGTGCTATCAAAACTTAATCAAGCAAAGCTACCAATTAATTATTTTTACAGCATAGAATATATGCAGGACAAGTAGAAGTGGTAGTTATGAGAAGGCGAAGCTAGGCAACTAGGCCACATTTGGCCCTTTTTGCCTACCCCAGGGTATCACACTGAAACCATTAAAAACCCTCATGACATCCTAGAAAACCTCTACTTGTCGCAGTGGCGGATGTAGAGGGGGCGAGAGGGGCCTAGCCCCCCCCTAGAGCTGTACGGAAGCGTAGTATATTTATATAAATACCAAAAGTTAAGGTTTTTTTAGCTTTTCAGGCCATGGCAGTACTGGTCCACCCCTTCCTAGAGCTGTAATGGAATATTTATATAAATAGCAAAAAATGGTTTTTTGGCTCTTCAGAATTTATAGCGCGTCCATATGGGTCAATTTCCAGCTCATGATGAAATTCTAGCGCCGTTCGCCTCCCCATAGAAGAAACCCTAAATCCGCCCCTGACTTTTGGGGATCAGCATCAACAATAACATGTCCTGACACGACCAAGTCGTCAGTATTACTGAAACGGCATCCCAGAAGCTTGGAGTTTTGTTCCGCTGTAGGAAGTCGTATACACCAGAGCAACTGCTGCTGTTCCAAGTAATCCTAAACGAGAAAGCAAGCAGGCAGCGCAAATTGAACAACGGACTTCCACAAGGCTCAGTACTGACCCCCTTACTTTTTAATCTATATATATCTGACATGCCAGAAACAGTCAGTTACAAGTTTTGCTATGCGGACGATATAGCCATAGCTTTTTCCGATAAGAGCTTCAAGAACGTTGAGCATACTCTTTCTAACGACTTGTTAGCTCTAAACAACTACTTCAAGAAATGGAGACCGAGCACCAACAAAACCGAAGTTTCCTGCTTCCACCTGAATAACAAACTAGCTAAATATGAACTGCAGGTACTTTTTGCAGGCGAACCCCTGAAGCATAACCATTTCCCAAAATATCTTGGAGTAACGTTAGATCGCACCCTCTGCTATAAGAAACATCTCGCAAACACTGCAGGAAAACTCAGAACATGCAACAACGTTATCCAAAAGCTGTGTGGAACGACGTGGGGTACCACTGCTCCAATTCTGCGAACCAGTGCACTAGCTCTTGTCTATTCGTGTGCTGGGTACTGTGCGCCTGTCTGGATTAACAGCCATCATACCAGACTAATTGACGTCCAACTAAATCACACTATGAGACTTATTACAGGCGCAGTTAAGACAACCCCAACTCAATGGCTGCCTGTACTCTCTGGAATAGCCCCACCGCAGCTGCGAAGGACTGACGCCCTTCTAAGGGAGTATAACAAGATTACGGCCAACAACAAACTGCCCATCCACCGAGCAATACCCCCGTTGCAGATAAACAGACTTAAATCCCGACAACCGCCAATAAGGGATGCAGAAGGGCTTAAAACCAATAACTTCGACTCCTTAAACCAATGGCGCTCCCAGTGGGAAGGTTTTGCGGAACACCACTCGCGATGCGCATTTATGGGGGCAGCTTTACTTCCAGGATCAGAACTACCCCGGAAAGAGTGGGTAAAACTTAATAGAGTCCGAACAGGCCACGGCAGATGTGCCGACTCCCTTTACAAGTGGGGCTATGTGCAATCTCCCTTATGTGACTGTGGCGCGCCCCGCCAAACTATAAACCATATTACGAGCGAATGTGAACTGCGTGCGTTTCAGGGATCGCGAGAAGAGTTCTTCACAGCCACACCGTTGGCGCTGAAGTGGTTGAAAGAACTTGACATCAACCTGTAAATACCAAAGACTATGTATCTTACTTTGTAGCTGTATATATTTTATTCTAGTATATGTTATAATAGTTTTTCTTTTAATCTATATTTACTATTGTCATGTTTTTGAGCCATACGATAAATAATAAAATAACTGCTGCTGCTCTACAAGGCACAGATCCGACCATCGCTGGAGTATTGCTCCCATGTGTGGGGATGCGCTCCAAAGCACTCTCTAAAGCTTCTGGACACTATCCAGAACAGAGCAATTAGATTAATCGATACGCCTAACCTCACAAAGGACCTCCACAGCCTGGAACATCGAAGGACGGTGGCTGACCTATCCCTGTTTTACAGATTCTATCACGGAAGATGTTCGAGTGAGCTCTCCTAGATAATAACACCGAAGGCTGTCCGAACCAGGAACACTAGAGAAGCTCTGCCAGCTCATCCTTGCCAGGTCGAGGTTTTTACTCCTTGAGCCAGCCTCCTCCAGCATTCCTTCCTTTGGGGAACTTTGACGCTGCGGAATGGGCTGCCGGGAAATTTGTTTCCCGACGGCTACAACCTGCAGAGTTTTAAATCTAACGTGAACCGACACTTATCCTCTCGCAGCGCCTCTATAGCGCCATAGGCTTTCAGCCTTTGCAGGAGGCAGACCATAAATAGAACTTGTCGAGCTTACCAGACTTCTTGGAAGAAGTCTATGTCCGACACAGCAGTATAAAGTACTTGACGTAAAATCAGATCTCCGTCAAAAAATTAATGGATGAGTATATGAATGGATTATGTATTGGCTAAATGATAAATCGATCAATGTCTGAATAAACAAAATAAATGAAGTAATTACCTTTCCGGACAGGGAATAGTAGGAAACCTATCCGCGATGTACTGCTCCATCCGGTGGTACCCTGTAGCTTGCCTATCCTCCCTATCCTTCCTGTCCGAACTGGAGGACCTTTCTCTGACCTTGTACGCATCCTGCTTGGATCCGCTTCTTCGCCTGGATTCGCTTGCTGCAAAGCAAACGTTTTGCGCCGACTGGTGGTGACTATGGTGATGCCTATGCCTTTCGGTGGTACCACCCTGGTACTTTTCCACGGGGGTGTAACGACCGCCCGTGGTGTGCTTATCGGTTGACAGGGTGTGGTACCTGTAAAGATAAAAGGATTGGTTTTATCATAGTGTACATTGTATTATTCTCTTGTGCAGTCCCAACTAAATTATGGCATCTTAGGTTGGGGAGGAGTGCATCAAACTAATTTGAAGAGTATAAGTTCCTTGCAAAAATGTGTTTTGAAGGTTATTTATTATAAAGAACCCACTTACCCGTCAAATAATTTATTCAAAGAATCCCAGAAATTTGATATCCGACAACTATACAGCTATAACATATTGAATTTCGCCCACAAACATAAAAATTACATCAACTTCAATAGCCATGAACGTAATACACGAACCGAGAATCGGACCTTAAGACCTCCTATATTTAAGTCAATAGGCCAAAAAAGTTTAATATATTTATGTAGCTGCATATACGATTTACTTCCTGCTTCACTAAAATCCATTAAATCTCATATTGTATACAAAAAAAAAGTCAAAAAATGGATAATGGACACAAACAGAGATATTTTTTCAAATGTTTTTACACGATTTTGAACTGACACACTTACAAGTTTTCAATATAGTTAGTATTAGTTTTTAATATACGTATTGTAAAATATATGTATGTATTATAACCCACGCACAAGGTCAGCACCTTCTGTGGGTCAAACAATTTATTTGCCCTGTATTGTTGGTGAATAAATTATTATTATACAGCAACCAGGATATGAGTTTATCAGGGATGTGTATTATCTCCGATGTTATTAAATATTTACTCTGAATTTGTGATGAGACAGGTATTGGACAACTGGAATGGCGGTATAGCTATTGGCGGAAGCAAAATATCCAACTTAAGATTTGCTGACGATACAACCCTTATTGCTGCTTCTCAGGAAGAACTAGTAGCTCTATTAAACATCTCATAACAACATAGTGCAGCGTATGGTCTTGGTATTAGCTACAACAAGACCAGGGTTATGATCGTAGATAGAGGGCACCATAATCATCGAGAAATAAAGTCAGTAGGCCGCTGTGAAATAGTTCAAAGTTTCATGTACCGCGGTTTTTTCATCAACAATTCAGGCAGCTGTGAAAATGAAAATGAGATTCGACGGCGCATTCAACAGGCACGTGTGGCCATGACAAAGCTTACTAAAATATGGCGTGACCATAACATCACTAAAGCTACCAAAATGTCGATGATTCAATCTCTTGTGTTCTCCATAATATAAGTTTATATTATAAGTTTCACAGAAGTACCGTTTGCATGAAAATCTCAGATTTATATAAATAAATATGAGTATTTACCTAATATCCGTTGGTGTAGCAGTCCTGCAGTATCTATCCAATGTGGTGTACGTATGATACCTATCAAGACTACCAAGGTTTTGAACCGGAGTATACCGGTCAGGAAAGCGTTGGCAACTGAATCTGGAACAAACATTAAAGTGCAATATTTTCTATGATTGCTGAAACCCTAAAATGTTCAGTGACATGTGTAAATTCCATTCTATGTATTTCCAACTTAATTTAAATAAAGTGAAGCGTCATAAAATAAGCAAGCAGTTTTTATTTGGCCAAGAAAAACCCTACAAATAGTAATACTGAACATACATCTTTATTTTCCACTCCTAGCGAACCCATGAATTGTAGCTTAGGACATGCTGGACCTGGACAGATACTTTTTATAGCGAAAATGTTTTTATTATGGTAAGTTTTCGCACAAAACGCGACATAATTGTTGGGGTATGATAAGAGGTGGAAATGCGTGGCTTCATACGTACCAGTATATAATGTGTAAAATGTCAGAGGATATATCGAATGTCTCAATATTTCATGTTTTGCAGTACAGGGTGTTTTTCAACTGAATGTCAATATTTATGGGGGAAATTTTTGAATCCATTTTAAGACGAAAACTTCATATGAACGTATCTCCTAAACATCTTACCTTTTGAGATACAGGGTGGTAAAGTTTTCAAAAATAAGTAATTTATTATTAATATCTACAATACCACCTCAGATATTTTGATGAAATTTGTCATACATGTATTATGAATCAAGAGGCATTTTCTAATGTATCCTTTTTCTTAAATTTCCACCAGTGGCGTTGGTACGTAATTTGCCCTGCCTATTTTGGCAGACATTGATGGTATGCCACTGATTTCTCCTAAAATAAAGAATATTTGTGAAATTCTCACTCATTCCTAACCAAGGTTAGGTTAGGTTAGGTTGAAAGTGGGTGGGGCAGAGCTGCCTCCTTCCACTGCGACTCAATTGTGTCTATTATGGCTCACACCTTTTTAAAGTTCACCGTACAATCCGCACCTCTTTACGAAGGCGATCAGGGTGAAGCATGAAACTTCCTTGAAGTCATGAGGTTCCAGTTGGGCAAATCCGAATGTCTGGAACCTAGCATTATCCAGTACTAGACAGGAGCAAAGAATGTGCTCCGCTGTTTCGTCCTCCACGTAGCAGAAGCGACAGTCTAAAGTTTGTTCAAGACCCAACTTCCGCATACGGTACCTTAGACGACCACGTCCCGTCAGGAAGCCGACCAGAATGCGGAGGTCGTACCTATTACATTCCATGATCCTCGGGGGGCCTGACTCGAGGGGTATCTTATAAACACCTTTGAGTGCAATAGTCCTGGTGTATCTCGCCAGTTCAGGAGTGCTTTCCTCACTGCCCAGTCCGAGAAGGTCTTTTTAGCGGTGCTCTTTGCAATGCCCGCGAATGGCTCTCGTCCTGTGAACACAGATTCAGTTCCTCCTTTCACTAGCATGTCGGCCAATACATTGCCTTCCACTCCGCAGTGACCCGGAACCCAAATCAAGGATACCCTGTTTCCCGTTCCGAGTTTGTTGAGGGGGTGCATGCAGCTTCATAGCAGTCTTGAATCAACCCGACTGGAGCACAGTGCTTGCAATGCAGCCTGGCTGTCTGAAAACATTTTTATAGATCTGTTTGTCAGGGGCCTTTTGGTTAGTTCCCTGACTCCCAGCTCTATGGCAATCATTTCTGCTTGGAAGACTGTGGTATGCCTCCCAAGGATGACTGAAATTTCAACTCTTGGATTGGTACCCACTACTCCCACTCCTGCCCCCAGTTCAGACTTGGAGCCATCTGTAAATAGCGCAAGATCAGAGGGTGATATAAAATCGTCCCTCCTCCATTCGTCCCTGTCTGGGAACAGGACGTTATAGGATTGCTCTATATGCGCTTGGAAAACCATACAGTCCGAGACCATTCCAAGTACATGATGATGGATAATTTCACCCATTATACCCGTTGTGTCTAAACCTAGTTCCGTTTTGTCAGATCTGCCGGTTGATAGCAGTCTGTAGGCGACCACTTTTGCAACTCTTTCCACCTCAATGTGCAGAGGTGTTAAGTTTAGAAGGGTCTCCATGGCTAACGTTGGTGTGGTAGACATGGCTCCAGTGATGGCCAAACAGGCGGTGCGTTGCACCGCCGCCAGCCTGACTCTGGCTGTCCGTTGTAGGCATTTCTGCCACCAGACAACAGCGCCATATACTACCATGGGTTTGACCACCGTTTGATATATCCAGTAGATCGGTTTAGGACTAATGCCCCAAGATTTGCCGCAAATCCTTCTGAGTGTCCAGAGGGCGAGGCGGGTCTTTTCGATTCTGTTATCCAGGTGAGAGTTAAAGGTGAGTCTTTTGTCCAATATAAGACCAAGATATTTCACCTCCTCTGCAAACTGGACTGACTCATCCGCTATTATAGGTAAGCAGAGCTTGTCTAATTTCCGTCTTTTGATGAACGGAACGACAACTGTTTTATGAGGGTTTATCGACATTTGTTCTCTCCTGCACCAGCTGTCGACTGTGTTGATGAAGGTCAGAGATGGTCATACTTCCCTCTGACTACAAGAACGAGATCGTCCGCATAGTACTGCACGTACACACCACTGATGAAGAGCTCGTTCAGCAGATCATCCACCAGAATGGTCCATAGAAGGGGTGAGAGCACTCCCCCCTGGGGACATCCCCTGGCAGGCCTAAACCTAATCGGCTCACCATGCAATGATGTCACGACATTCCTATTTGCCAAGATGAAGGGCTACCTGGAGCGATTGAGGGAGTGCGTTATTGAACGCTCCTTCAATGTCTAGGAAGGCACCCAACGCAATCTCTTTGTTTCCCAAAGACTGGCCGATTTTGGCCACTAGGTTGAATAAGGCAAGGTCAGTTGATTTGCCTGCCGTGTATGCGTATTGGTGGGGACTCAGCGGTGTTAACCGTAAAGGTCCCTCCCTAATGTGATACTCCACTATTCTCTCTAAGGTTTTCAAGAGGAAGGATGTTAGGCAGATAGGATGAAAGAAACTGGGCAGAGACGTATCCACTCTACCCGCCTTCTGAATGAAGACAGTTCTTCCCAACGTCCACCCTAGCGAAATATAACTCCAAACCAGGCTTGCTCTAAAAATCTTCACCAGGACCGGCCTTATTATGTCCTGCCCTCTTTGCAGAAGAGCAGGGAAAATGCCGTCCTCTCCGGGAATCTAACCAATGTTAAACACTCGTTTTTTTTCAATCCACTGCACGGTTTTCGCCTAAAAAAATAAAAACCGTTTTACTGCATGATCGCAACAATATCATTAATATGGCAATATAACCATGTACAGACATACGTAGGTTATAAATACTTCAAATAAAGTATTTAGGCTAGGATTTTTTAACATAGGGTCCTTAAATGACCCCCCTTGGGAGTTTAAGTGCTCAGGTGGCCTAAGTTGCCGCTTATTGGCAATACTGCTGGCGATATTGCCCTGTATTTCTAGCATTACAAATAAATGGAATGAAAAAAAAAGAGAGAAATGTCCCACCTTTCTGTCGTATGATACCCGTTAACTTGTCCCCTATCCTGCGGACCAGCTTGTCCGCCTCCAGTGGCGACGGCGGCGTGCGGCCGTTCCCCCAGCGGGTACCGTTCCGAGCCTCCCGGCGCGAACCGTTCCACCAGCGGCGGCTCGAGGTGCGGGGCACCGCCCCCCCCTCTTCCCGCGGGCGACTTTTGCGCGATGGCGCCGGCGCCACTGGCGACGCCGCACTCCGACGCCATCTTGCCCAGCGGCGGAGCGGAGGGGGCGGCGGCGGAGGGCCGGGCCCCGTTTTCAGGACATCTGCAACAAACCGACTGTTATGTTATAATGTTTGTGATAAAAAGCACGTTTATAGATGCACACAACTTGAATATACAGGGTGAGTTTTTAGTACCGGCTCGGTCGATAACTCCACTACTATAGAAGATAGCGAAAAAAGTTGTATATAAAAGTTGCAGCCACGGATATGCTCCTTGCTCAGAAAATATTTTGATTTATACAGGGTGATCCATAACTACGTGGTAATGCAAACATGCATTTTTTTAAATGAGACACCCTATATATTATTCCATATTCAGATTCTACTAATGATTTCCGTTCTTCCAATATAGGGCATTGTTACATTATACAGGGTGTTTCAAAAGTTATGACCATTTTTATATCCAAATCGCGGACAAATGAACGTACTGTATATCAAAAAGTAATGAATCAAAAATTATTTTTTTTACATAAGAAGATTAAAAATATCCTCTAGTTTTAAAATCGGCTATAAAAGAAGCCCGAGACGCATACTCGTATACAGGGTGATATAGAATGCAAAATCCAAATTTTCTCTTTTTTTTCAAATGTAACCCCCAACATTTTATTATCCCAAAGAATTGCTTCTAATATGCTCTTTCATCTTTGTATAGCACTTGTTGTACCTACGTCCATCAGTTTTCGAGATATTTCGATTTTTCGGTAAATTTAAAATATAGCATCTATTTGCGTACTGAAATTTATTTATTTTGAGAAGGTACTATCTGATTTGTTTTTTGTTTAACGAACAACTAAATTATAACGTCTTGATAGCATTTGATGAAGTCAAAATCCTAAATGATCGAGATAATAAAGTCAAGTATGCTGAGGAAACAATTTTATAGGCGTCATGCATAATTATCAAGTAGTTTTATCAGGTAGGCTTTGAAAAATTGACAGTTTTCATAACCTACTCAATAATTCCGTACTGTATGAAAAACCAGCTTTGAAAATTAATTTTTTCATTGAGGGTATTTAGCAGAATCTTTGAGAAATTGTCTACTTGCCTCTAGAATATATCAACTATGAATAGCAATATCCAGAACGGAGGCACTCTAAAACTAATGCGTTTGAAAGATTGAAGAATCGTTTTATTTGGACTGTGTCGTTTCATATTTTATAGCCTACCTGATACATCTGCTTGATAATTATGCATGACGTCTATAAAATTGTTTCCTCAGCACACTTTGACCTATATTATCTCGTTAGTTCAGTGTCTTGACTTGATCAAGTATCATTATCGCCTTATATTTTAGTTGTTTGTTAAGCAGAAACAAAATTTGGTAATATTTTCTCAAAATAGATAAATTTTATTAAACAAATAGAAGGTATATTTAAAATTTGTAGAAAAATCGAAATATCTCAGAAACTAATGAACGCAGCCATAATAAGTGCTATACAAAGATGAAAGAGCATACTAAAAGCAATTCTTTGGTATAATAAAATATTGGGGGTTATATTTAAAAAAAGAGAGAAAATCTAGATTTTGCATTCTACATCACCCTGTATACGAATATGCGTCGCGGGATTTTTTTATAGCGAATTTTAAAACTATATGATATTTCTAATATTCTCATGTAAAAAAAATAATTTTTGATTCATTACTTTTTGATATACAATACGTTCATTTGACCGTGATTTGGATACAAAAATGGTCATAACTTTTGAAATACCCTGTATAATATAACAATACCCTATATTGGAAGAACGAAAATCATTAGTAGAATTTGAATATGGAATAATATATAGGGTATCTCATTTAAAAAAATGCATGTTTGCATCACCACGTAGTTATGGATCACCCTGTATAAATCAAAATATTTTCTGAGCAAGGAGCATATCCGTGGCTACAATTTTTATATACAATTTTTTTCGCTATCTTCTACAGTAGTGGAGTTATCGACCGAGCCGGTACTAAAAACTCACCCTGTATGTAATTATCTAGAGAAACATGAAATCTTGGATGTGTCACAATTTGGATTTCGGCAGCACCACTCTACCATTTAGGCAGCATCCAAATTTGTGGAGGATATAGTGGAGGGTCTTGAGAGAGGTGAGCAGATGGGCCTTACCCTCTGTGACCTTAGCAAGGTATTTGACTGTGTCTCCCACCAGCTTTTGCTGGAAAAAATGTCCAAATATGGTACAAGAGGACTCCCATTAAAGTTACTACGCTCTTATCTTGAGTCCAGGACGCAGTGTGTTTGCCTGGGAAATGAAATTTCTGAAATGAAGTTAATAAAGAGCGGGGTGCCCCAGGGTTCAGTTCTGGGACCTCTGCTCTTCATACTGTATATTAATGATCTGTTTGATTATCTACTGCCTGTAAGAGCAGTATGTTATGCTGACGACACCACATTGATTAGCCGTGCAAATTCCGATTTAGAATTAGAAAAAAATATGTCGGAAAGTAAATCCAAGGCTGTGTGTTCGTTTACTCAAAATAATCTTAAGTTAAATGTGAGCAAGGCACAGGAATTGAAGTTTTTAAAACATAACACTCAAGACAATCCAAAAGATAACGCTAATGTATTAGGCATAACCTTAGATAATAGGCTAAATTGGCAGGCTCATATTTTGTCATTAAAATCTAAACTGGCTCCATCAATATATGTTATTCGTAAACTGAAAAGGCTAGTTAGTTCGACGACCATTTCTACAGCCATATGAGCTACGGCATTAGATTGTGGGGGAACTCGCCACATCCAGTTAATATTTTTAGACTTCAGAAGAAGGCTGTACGTATTATTGTAGGTGCTGGCTATAGGGACCATCGTAAACCCCACT
The DNA here is from genome assembly GCA_951848785.1 of Callosobruchus maculatus. Taxonomy (NCBI): domain Eukaryota; kingdom Metazoa; phylum Arthropoda; class Insecta; order Coleoptera; family Chrysomelidae; genus Callosobruchus; species Callosobruchus maculatus. Next base: position 33,893 of record CATOUR010000003.1, read on the forward strand.
TCATTAACGTCAATATAATGACACTGCCATCATTGTACATTTACTCGCATCTTGTGGACATTCATAGTAATAAGAACAATTACAGCCTAAACTCTAATTACCATTCGTATAATACCCAATCCGCAGAACTAGTAAGAGTTCCTAGATATCGGCTAGAGAAGTCTGCTAAGAACTCTTCACAATTACATCTATACAATATCTTACCAGCTCCTCTCAAAAACTTAGAGCACGCAAAATCAGGAAAATGCATTTTATTCTATTCACGAGTACATGGACACCCTCAAGACGACAAGTACTTTCAAATTTGTAAAGTAGTTATTTTTGTATTGTTGTTTTTTACTTTATGTGTATTGTCTCTGTCTTTACAATTTAATTTTATATTTTTACATTTTATGTTATATAGTGGCTATTTTATCCTGACTTGCTACAAATGTAAATTTTACATATCGAGTGAAATAAATCTATCTATCTATCTATTTATCTATCTATAATAGTAGAAGATCCGAATATAAGACGACCTTCGCCGAACTGGTTAATGGATGAAAAGCATTTTATATTAAATTTAATATGTTAAATACATATCGCGAGTGGGTTGGCTGAAAAATTTCAGTCCAGGATATGATTAATTAAATATTGAAAAATTAATTTTTTTTAAACATTTCACTGGTTTGGTTAATAGACAAATCACATACCAATCGAAAGTATGAAGCCCATAGAATACGCAGACGTTAGGTTGGCTACGTTTTTCCCGTCCCAACTATAGGGTAAGCAGGTATAAAGAGGTACATTAATAGTAATTTGCACCGGTGTGGTCAATGCATGAAACTTATATCAAAATAAAGATAATTTCATTGCAAACACGTCGATATAAGGTTGTATGCAAAAAATCAGTCTGGAATTTCGGTTGTCGAACCAAATTTTTGTGCTGACGATTTCACTTTGGCTTTCATCACATTTTCAGTGATGGGAACTTGATTCAGCCGCCTTGTCCACAATGCGACGGAGGGTGATATGTATACATCAGAAAATTCTAAGTCCCTCGGTTTCTGTAATAGGCAAGACAATCTTCAAAGTATATTATGCCGCTAGGTATTTCTTTGACAGTTCAACGTACAGCCTCAAAAAAGTAAAAAACGATGAGGAACCCCAAAAAGCCTAAAAACTGAAATTAGGGAATATTAAAATCTTTCAGCTAATTACTTCGCCGCCCATGGACCAATTTTCAAAAATATAACAGCGTTACCTACTACCACAGTACCACACCATAACAAATCGGAACAAAATTTTTATCACACTCCATGCAGCGGTTACTGAGATTACAAGGGTAGACGAACGCCAACAGACAGACCGACCGAAACGAGTGATGGGGATTTTCGTTAGGTAGATAGCATAAAATGCCCAAAAAGCGTACTATCTCAAAATCGAAAAATTTCGCGATCACACCGATCGATGTGGGAGGTACCTATTTAAAAAAGCAAGTCCCATTTTATTTCCCACACCGATAGGTGAGGGAAGTATTGTGATGGCGAAAATTTTCGATTTTGAGATAATACACTTTTTGGGCGTTTTATGATGTCTACATAACGAAAATCCACGCCACACATTTCCGTCAGTCTGTCTGTCGGTCTGTTTGTCCGTTTGTCTGTCGGTCTGTCTGTACGCGTCTTTCTAGCCAAGTAATCTCAGCAACCGCTGCATGGATTGTAATGAAATTTGGGTAGCGATAGGCTGTGGTGTCGTAGTAGGTAATGTTCCTACAATTTTGAAAATTGGTGCATGGGGGGCCGGGTAATTAGCAAAAAACAAAAAAAATAAATGTTGCTGAAACTTCGTTTTTAGGTGTTTTAGGGGTTTCTGATCATTTTCCACTTTTTTTGATGGGGGTGAAATTGGGGTGGTTGGAGGGTGGGGGGGGGGGGGGTGTGAAATTGAAAAATTTGTTGCTTTCATAATATACTGTCCACTGACCTGTGAAGGAAGACCTAGCGACATAAATCACCTTTTTAGGTCCATCCGAACATTGCCTAGCCTATTACCGAAACTAAGTCTTTCTGTGATACGAGTATTTATTGCCTTAGACCGTTTTGTATTTTGTAACGTGGAGACTATTAAATTAATTCTAATGAAATTTTCACACAGTATTACTACCATGGTGAGGATGCAAAACGCGTATGGTTTTTAGAAATCGTGTGAGTGGCAGCGTAGCAATAATCAAAAAACTAAAAATATAAAAACAGCTCTTAGGGGTTCCTGACCATTTTCTACCTTTTTTGGGTGGGGATGAAATTGGGGTGGTTGGGGGTGGGGGGTTGTAAAACTGAAAAGTCTGTAGTGTTGATAATAGGCTTTCCATTGACCTGTGAAGAAAAGACATAAGGCATAAGACAATTTTAGATGGGGGGGGGGGGTGTTGATAATTTGGTTGCAAAGGGATCTCAGGCTAAAGCTTCATGCTATGGGAAAATGATAGACTGGTAGTACAGTAATGTGTGGGAAGTACTGAGTCAATCAACCTGACTTCATTTTTTAATCAGTTAAACATGCTGAAGCCATGAAACAAGCACTGTTGTCATTTTAAAGACGTATCTTTACGACGAATCAATTGCGTGATTTGTAGGCTATAGTCCGTTTCAAGATCAAAAGAATTAGCGGGTCTACTATTAGGTATTCATGGGCAATTGTTATCTATGGAAGTAGGTTCTGGAGATTCAGAAGTGGGCATTTTTATGCAGGCACGTGTGTAGACTATAACATGTCGCTGCATCGACACGGAAATGAAATCCATTCCAGAATTCAGTCGGCGCGCGTCGATAAAGTCGTGCACGTATATTACAGTGATTTCAGATAAACGTGTGTAGGGTGTTACGAAAGTCGATCGAAATATTCTTAAGGAAATTACCCAGTGCAATTTCGTATAGATTTTTAGATTTTCGCTACTTTATATGTATCTTTTTATTCGCAAAAGTATGATCACTTCTAGAGATGTGTAGAACGGTTCTGATCTGGTTCATTGATCCGGATCTTTATGGTGATCTAACTGAACCGAATCCCAAATTGAAACTCAACGGGTCAACGGGTCAGTCGGGTCACAAATCCAGCGGCTTGTTCATTCACAATCACAAAGCAGGATGGTGCGTGCCACGACGATATATGTCGGTCAGTCGATCTGACGATTGGCGATGTTTAGTTTTCGGTTCAGTGTTCTGCTGAAGCTGAATGATAGCCATAATGCTTAATACGAGGGTTGCTCTATACCTCCGTCAATCCACCAGTACGCAGACAGCTGTTTCACGCTTATTAGCGATAATCAGTGCGCCATAGGTCGATTGTCGTTCCACCAAGGAGAGTTGACTGCTGCTAGTAGCATTTCTCTTTGGTTGCCGTTACCTTCGGGTACTAGATGGCGCACCGGCAGAATTCCTTCTGTCTACTCGCACATCTTTCACATGTTTATTAAACATGGAAAAATTGATGCTCTCTATTTCCGTCAATCGACCTATGGCGCACTGATGATCGCTAATAAGCGTGAAACAGCTGTCTGCGTACTGGTGGATTGACGGAGGTATAGAGCAACCCTCGTATATCGGCTTTACGCTGCTTGCGTCAAAATCCGTGCCTCTAGTGGCAAAAGCGAACGAGCCTTGTCGTTCCACCAAGGAGAGTTTACTGCTGCTAGTAGCATTTCTCTTTGGCTGCCGTTACCTTCGGGTACTAGATGGCGCACCGGCAGAATTCCTTCTGTCTACTCGCATAACGCTTAATGTTCTGGGATCTGAATTTAAAGGAATATTTAGATAGATATTTTAGGGTGTATAATAAATGAATATTTTTCGTGTATGATGAGTTGTGGCTGTTTATAGTAGAGACAAAAAATTACTTTAACCAGGAGTGTATTTTAACAAGTACGAGAAACTCAAAACTGAAATATTATTTATTAAACGATATCAAATCAAAATTTATAAAGAATAGTATCAATACATATGCATCTTCTAGGTTCATATATATAAAAAAATAAATATCAGCTGATATAAAAATAAAGTAAATTAATAAATTATACATGAAGTGTACTGACCGTACTGGCTTTTTTCTATCTGCACCGAGTACCCAGATTGGGCGGTTTCCTCGTGCTTCGGTCAAGATCGAAGGTGAACGATTACATTCGCTAGTCGGGTAGTCGGGATCCGACTGACCCGTGAACCGGATCACTGTTCCGGATCTTTGAGGTGTTCTAGATCCGCTGATCCGCATCATAAAAATGACCCAATATGCCCGTCTCTAATCTCTTCACAAATAATTTAAATTTCCTTTAATGACTGAGCAAACCGCGTAGGCAGAGACTAAGTACCAGAGTACCGCGGCTGCTGTGAAAGGGTTATGTTAACGGACTAACACTTCCAGCCCCAATAAATACATCTCCCGGCGATACATTACATGCCTTGGACACCCTGGGAATAAAATGTGAGATTATACCACTCGGTTCTTGATGTACGTAGAACGACCGCCTTAGGATGAGATGCAGCGGTCGCGCGGGTCATCTGATAGAAGTGGTGAGCGGGGGAACGATAAAGGATAGCTCAGAAGAGCAGATTCCGTTTGAATATCGGTAGAAGAATGAGAGGTCACCAACAACACGCCGGTGAAAAAGTGGCTGGAGGTGGCGCGTTAAGGCCGGGTCGCCAATTAGTCGAATTTCCCTTCTCTGGACGACATCTAGTATAGACAGGGTAGTAGGGGCAGCAGCTCCCCCAGACATTTTTTTTAATTTTGATTTACAATTCGGGATGCTAACAGATAAGATCCAAATCGCACCCACTAGTTACAATTTTTTCCATATGTGATATTGTGCAATCAATCATACAATTACTAGTCTTAACAATAATAGAAAATGTACACCTACATAATTATATAGAAATGAACTAGTTAAACATGACAAAAAAGTAACAAAAACATAACAAAAACATTAGCCTAAAGAAGAGGTCTCTTTAAGGAGAAAAATAGGTCTCTAATGTATCATACTCGGAAATATACATTAACCAATATAAGGAAAATAAAATCTTAATACAAGTAAAATAAAAAAAATCGTAACAGTTTATTAGTTTGTATTGAAATGACCCTTTATTTTGTTTTTAAACTGACTAAAATTAACGTAAAAAAACATGAGAGCAATACTGCAGGCCAGGTCTTATCTGGACTTTATTTACCCTATATTCATTTCGGTCACGGCCTAGTTCTTTTACCTTCTGAGTACGTAAACCGATAGGTAAATAGTCGCTTGGAGACTAACATACATGCTATTCGTCAAAAATTCATCATTGGTCTACGAAGTGGTAGCTCATCCAACTTATTCTCCAGATTTAATGCCTCCTAGATATTTCCTATTTCGAAACCTGAAGAAGTATCCAGGTGGCAGGAAGGAGATTCGTATCGAATTAAGAGATTATCGTTGGAATAAACTAATAATTTTAAGGACCTTAAAAGGAATAAATAATTTTTGGTAAACCTATGAGCTCAAAGAACGATATTATTGTCGAATGAACTGCGTTTCTTTAAAGGTCACGGATTTGAAGATAGTGGCCGTATTCATAAGCATTTGCTCTTACCTGTAGAAGTCGAAGCATTCTAATGGTAAATAAAAAAAAATAGACTTAGACCTAGATCGAGAAGGTTTTTCCTCTAAAGGAAAAGGTTTCACTTTTTTGGTAATTATGAACACAGGCATTTAACCATTCACTTCGTTCATGTGTAAGCACTTGAAGGGTTAATGTGTTTTTAAATGTAGATTGAGCACGTGATTTTTTTATTCCAAGCTCCTGACGTTACCTTTAAACTTACAGTAATGATTCAAAAAAGCAGATTGAACAACAAAGCTTGCGCTTTGTCACCTATTTGGCCTTTTCTTGATACCGTGTTTGTTTCTTAAATTACAGACATTTGAATAATGTATGATTTTGCGTTGCGAATTTTTTGGCACACTAAAAACCTTATTTGAGAAAGTCGCAAATAGACGTCATTCATTAAGATCTTAACTATCACCTTTTGAAATACTGTGTATGTAGTTTGAAAAACAAGTGAGTTCTGTTCGAAATGGAAATCGGTGTTTTAACATGGCAAATACATATGTATAACTATGTATAGTCAGGCCCCTTAAGGGTCCAGGGTATAGCGCGCGAAATTGAGAATCCAAGAAAAGACATATTCCCGTGTTAGCGAGGAGGCGTGACCACCTGTTCCCTTTCTCCAGTGTGTGTGTCCAAGATGAGGGCAGATAAGTCCAAAAATCGAAAGGTAAGGTCAAAAGGTCCAAAGGTCACTATAAAAATGAATTTCGCATTTCCAAGCTCCTGAAGTTACCTTTAAACTTACGGTAATGACTCAAAGAGCAAACTGAAGAAGACAGCTGTATGATTTTGCATTGCGAGTTTTTTTGCACATTAAACAGTTGTTATTCGTTAAGGACTTAACTACCACCTTCTGAAATACTGTGTATGTGGTTTGAAAAAAAAGTGAGTTCTGTTCGAAATGGGAATCCGTGTTTAACTGTGTATACCCAGGCCCCTTGAATGAATAAGGACCAATAATAAGGCAATAAGGGATGCAGAAGGGTTTAAAACCAATAACTTCGACTCCTTAAACCAATGGCGCTCCCAGTGGGAAGGTTTTGCGGAACAGCACTCGCGATGCGCATTTATGGGGGCAGCCTTACTTCCAGGGTCAGAACTACCCCGGAAAGAGTGGGTAAAACTTAATAGAGTCCGAACAGGCCACGGCAGATGTGCCGACTCTCTTTACAAGTGGGGCTATGTGCAATCTCCCTTATGTGACTGTGGCGCGCCCCGCCAAACTATAAACCATATTACGAGCGAATGTGAACTGCGTGCGTTTCAGGGATCGCGAGAAGAGTTCTTCACAGCTACACCGTTGGCGCTGAAGTGGTTGAAAGAACTGGATATCAACCTGTAAATACCAAAGACTATGCATCTTAGTTTGTAGCTGTATCTGTTTTATTTTAGTATAGGTTATAATAGCTTTTTTCTATCTATATTTACTATTGTCATGTTTTTGAGCCATACGATAAATAAAAAAAAATAAATAGGACCAGAGGCTATCCAGCACGGAATGTGGCTGGTGCATAGGCCACACGATGGGCCCTTTTGCGCCTCTATCCGCGCTAGTTCCTAAGACCTGCCCTTTTGGCAAAGGCAAGTACATTCTTAGGTCCTATCCGTTTTATCTCTATTGGTTCCAAGGTTCTTGAGCCCAGCATAGTCTGCCTGTGATAACCCAGGGTTTCACAGCGACACAAGATGTGTGCCGAGGATTCTTCCTCTTCACCACACCACGTGCACGTTGGGTCGTTGACCACCCTCATCACAAACAAGTGACGCCTGAAGATGTTGTGACCCGTTAATAGGCCTACTAGCAATCTCAAGTTACTCCTATCCAGAGAGAGACAACATCGTCCTATTGTCTCTGCAGGCCCTGTTAATAGCTCCCGAGCCTGACGGAGATGACCAGAGATGTTGTTCCATCTCAGAGAGTGTTGATTCTGGATCCACTCTCTAGTTGTTTTCCTAATCAAGTTTGCAGACAGTCCTAAGGCTGGTTCCGGGCCCACAAAACTGTTTCCGGATCCCATCCACCCAGGCCCCTTAATGCGTCTCTAGCTAATAAATTAACGCCTTCAGGGCACAAAGCACTCAACAGATCATAAATTCACTATCCGGATAGTGCAATCGATTTGCTATGACTCCTCAGCTCTCTATTACAGGGAGAATTATCAATTACGGAAAGCAAACTGCAATACATCCACTACAATTTACAGGAATAAATTGCTTTTGAACTAAATATTACACAGCAGTCGCCATTTAAATGGGTTTCCTCACGAATATAAAATATTAAGTTATTTTGCGAGGCTGTTACTCACAATGGCCTACTTTTGTTCTTTTTGTCCACTTAGTGTGGCCATTCCAAATCCATTAAGTGCAAGAGATTTATTTAGCAGTTGAGCTAGTTTTTTCGGTTTAACGCGATGGTTTCGTCTGTTATATCTTTACCTTCTACGCTAAAGAGGGGTAGGTATTGGGTTGATAATCGTTTTCAAATTTGAGATAGTACACTTTTACGCAGAGTGGCACAGCGGGTTCACTTCCAGAATAGGCCAGTGACGTCATCACTTGGGCTTCTTCTATTCATTCCAATTAAGTCATATTTTACATAAACTAAAAGTGTCGCGCAAACTAGAAAAGAATTCAAACTAACAACAAAATATAAGCATCATCTTCGTACAGCCAATTTTTGTCAACCTATTGAAATCATAGTACATAATAATCTCAAATTATCTTTGAAAACAAGTACAATCAAAAATCTAAAATCTTTTTTTGATCTTCCATTATGACAAAACATTGTGTCCTATATAATTTGAGGACGTTAATTACAAATCCGGGCACAGTTTTGGGTTTCAGTCTCGTTTAACAAAAGTGGAAAATCTCGGGCAACCACAAAAAATCAAAAATCTTTATTTGATCTCCTATGAGGACAAAACTTCGTGTCTTACATAATTTGAGGATGCTAATTACAAATTTGGGCGCTGTTTTGAGTTACAGCCCCGTTTAACGAAAATGGAAAATCTCGGACGCCCGGATCCTGAGGTTCACCCACAAAAAATCAAAAATTCTTATTTGATCTTCTATGAGAACAAAACTTCGTGTCCTACATAATTTGAGGATGCTAATTACAAATAAGGGCGCTGTTTTGAGTTACAGCCCCGTTTAACGAAAATGGAAAATCTCGGACGCCCGGATCCTGAGGTTCACCCACAAAAAATCAAAAATTCTTATTTGATCTTCTATGAGAACAAAACTTCGTGTCCTACATAATTTGAGGATGCTAATTACAAATTAAGGCGCTGTTTTGAGTTACAGCCCCGTTTAACGAAAATGGAAAATCTCGGACGCCCGGATCCTGAGGTTAGCCCACAAAAAATCAAAAATTCTTATTTGATCTTCTATGAGAACAAAACTTCGTGTCCTACATAATTTGAGGATGCTAATTACAAATTAGGGCGCTGTTTTGAGTTACAGCCCCGTTTAACGAAAATGGAAAATCTCGGACGCGCGGATCCTGAGGTTCACCCACAAAATATCTGAAATCTCTATTTGATCTTCTATTATGATGAAACCCCGTGTCCTACATAATTCGAGGAAGCTAATTACAAATTCGGGCGCTGTTTTGAGTTTCAGCCTCGTTTAACGAAAATGAAAAATCTCGGACGCGCGGATCCTGAGGTTCACCCACAAAAGATCTGAAATCTTTATTTGATCTTCTATAAGGACGAAACCTTGTGTCCTACATAATTGGAGGATGCTAATTACAAATTCGGGCGCTGTTTAGAGTTTCAGCCTCGTTTAATGAAAATGGAAAATGTCGGACGCCCGGATCCTGAGGTTCACCCACAAAAAATCAAAAATTCTTATTTGATCTTCTATGAGAACAAAACTTCGTGTCCTACATAATTTAAGGATGCTAATTACAAATTTGGGCGCTGTTTTGTGTTTCAGCCTCATTTAACAAAAATGAAAAATCTCGGACGCGCGGATCCTGAGGTTCACCCACAAAAAATCTAAAATCTTTATTTGATCTTCTATGAAGCCGAAACCTCGTGTCCTACATAATTCGAGGACGCTAATTACAAATTTGGGCGCTGTTTTGTGTTTCAGCCTCATTTAACAAAAATGAAAAATCTCGGACGCGCGGATCCTGAGGTTCACCCACAAAAAATCTAAAATCTCTATTTGATCTTCTATGAAGCCGAAGCCTCGTGTCCTACATAATTCGAGGACGCTAATTACAAATCTGGGCGCTGTTTTGTGTTTCAGCCTTGTTTAACGGAAATGGTAAATCTCGGACGCTCGGATACTGAGGTTCACCCACAAAAAATCTAAAATCTTTATTTGAGCTTCTATGAGGACGAAACCTCGTGTCATACATGATTTGAGCACGGTAATTACAAATTCGGGCGCTGTTTTGAGTTTCAGCCTCGTTTAACGAAAATGGAAAATCTCGGACGCGCAGATCCTGAGGCTCACTCACAAAAAATCTAAAATCTTTATTTGATCTTCTATGAGGACGAAACCTTGTGTCCTACATAATTTGAGGACGCTAATTACAAATTTGAGCGCTGTTTTGAGTTTCAGCCTCGTTTAACGAAAATAGAAAATCTCGGACGCGCAGATCCTGAGGCTCACCCACAAAAAATCTAAAATCTTTATTTGATCTTCTATGGGGACGAAACCTTGTGTCATACATAATTTGAGGACGCTAATTACAAATTCGGCCGCTGTTTTGAGTTTCGGCCTCGTTTAACGAAAATGGAAAAGCTCGGACGCCCGGATCCCCAGGTTCACCCACAAAAAATCTAAAATCTTTATTTGACCTTCTATGAGGACGAAACCTCGTGTGCTGCATAACTTGAGGACGCTAATTACAAATTCGGGCCCTGTTTTGAGTTTCAGCCCCGTTTAAATAAAATGGAAAATATCGGACGCCCGAATCCTGAGGTTCACACAAAAATCTAAAACCTTTATTTGATCTTCTATGAAACCTCGTGTCATACATAATTTGAGGACGCTAATTTCAAATTCGGGTGCTGTTTTGAGTTTCAGCCTTGTTTAACGAAATTGGAAGATCTCGGACGCCCGGGTCCTGAGGTTCGCCCACAAAGAATCTAAAATCTTTATTTGATCTTCTATGAGGACAAAACCCCGTGTCCTACATAACCTGGAGACGCTAATTACTAATTCGGGTGCTGTTTTGAGTTTCAGCCTTGTTCAACGAAATTGGAAAATCTCGGACGCCCGGATCCTGAGTTCGCCCACAAAAAATCTGAAATCTTTATTTGATCTTCTATAAGGACGAAACCCCGTGTCCTACATAATTGGAGGATGCTAATTACAAATTCGGGCGCTGTTTAGAGTTTCAGACTCGTTTAACGAAAATGGAAAATGTCGGACGCGCGGATCCTGAGGTTCACCCACAAAATATCTGAAATCTCTATTTGATCTTCTATTATGATGAAACCCCGTGTCCTACATAATTTGAGGAAGCTAATTACAAATTCGGGCGCTGTTTTGAGTTTCAGCCTCGTTTAACGAAAATGAAAAATCTCGGACGCGCGGATCCTGAGGTTCACCCACAAAATATCTGAAATCTCTATTTGATCTTCTATTATGATGAAACCCCGTGTCCTACATAATTGGAGGATGCTAATTACAAATTAGGGCGCTGTTTTGCGTTACAGCTCCGTTTAACGACAATGGAAAATCTCGGACGCGCGGATCCTGAGGTTCACCCACAAAATATCTGAAATCTTTATTTGATCTTCTATAAGGACGAAACCCCGTGTCCTACATAATTGGAGGATGCTAATTACAAATTCGGCCGCTGTTTTGAGTTTCGGCCTCGTTTAACGAAAATGGAAAATCTCGGACGCGCAGATACTGAGGCTCAACCACAAAAAATCTAAAATCTTTATTTGATCTTCTATGAGGACGAAACCTTGTGTCCTACATAATTTGAGGACGCTAATTACAAATTCGAGCGCTGTTTTGAGTTTCAGCCTCATTTAACGAAAATGGAAAAGCTCGGACGCCCGGATCCCCAGGTTCACCCACAAAAAATCTAAAATCTTTATTTGACCTTCTATGAGGACGAAACCTCGTGTGCTGCATAACTTGAGGACGCTAATTACAAATTCGGGCCCTGTTTTGAGTTTCAGCCCCGTTTAAATAAAATGGAAAATATCGGACGCCCGAATCCTGAGGTTCACACAAAAATCTAAAACCTTTATTTGATCTTCTATGAAACCTCGTGTCATACATAATTTGAGGACGCTAATTTCAAATTCGGGTGCTGTTTTGAGTTTCAGCCTTGTTTAACGAAATTGGAAGATCTCGGACGCCCGGGTCCTGAGGTTCGCCCACAAAGAATCTAAAATCTTTATTTGATCTTCTATGAGGACAAAACCCCGTGTCCTACATAACCTGGAGACGCTAATTACTAATTCGGGTGCTGTTTTGAGTTTCAGCCTTGTTCAACGAAATTGGAAAATCTCGGACGCCCGGATCCTGAGTTCGCCCACAAAAAATCTGAAATCTTTATTTGATCTTCTATAAGGACGAAACCCCGTGTCCTACATAATTGGAGGATGCTAATTACAAATTCGGGCGCTGTTTAGAGTTTCAGACTCGTTTAACGAAAATGGAAAATGTCGGACGCGCGGATCCTGAGGTTCACCCACAAAATATCTGAAATCTCTATTTGATCTTCTATTATGATGAAACCCCGTGTCCTACATAATTTGAGGAAGCTAATTACAAATTCGGGCGCTGTTTTGAGTTTCAGCCTCGTTTAACGAAAATGAAAAATCTCGGACGCGCGGATCCTGAGGTTCACCCACAAAATATCTGAAATCTCTATTTGATCTTCTATTATGATGAAACCCCGTGTCCTACATAATTGGAGGATGCTAATTACAAATTAGGGCGCTGTTTTGCGTTACAGCTCCGTTTAACGACAATGGAAAATCTCGGACGCGCGGATCCTGAGGTTCACCCACAAAATATCTGAAATCTTTATTTGATCTTCTATAAGGACGAAACCCCGTGTCCTACATAATTTGAGGAAGCTAATTACAAATTCGGGCGCTGTTTTGAGTTTCAGCCTCGTTTAACGAAAATGAAAAATCTCGGACGCGCGGATCCTGAGGTTCACCCACAAAACATCTGAAATCTCTATTTGATCTTCTATTATGATGAAACCCCGTGTCCTACATAATTGGAGGATGCTAATTACAAATTCGGGCGCTGTTTAGAGTTTCAGACTCGTTTAACGAAAATGGAAAATGTCGGACGCGCGGATCCTGAGGTTCACCCACAAAATATCTGAAATCTCTATTTGATCTTCTATTATGATGAAACCCCGTGTCCTACATAATTTGAGGAAGCTAATTACAAATTCGGGCGCTGTTTTGAGTTTCAGACTCGTTTAACGAAAATGGAAAATGTCGGACGCGCGGATCCTGAGGTTCACCCACAAAATATCTGAAATCTCTATTTGATCTTCTATTATGATGAAACCCCGTGTCCTACATAATTGGAGGATGCTAATTACAAATTAGGGCGCTGTTTTGAGTTTCAGACTCGTTTAACGAAAATGAAAAATCTCGGACGCGCGGATCCTGAGGTTCACCCACAAAATATCTGAAATCTCTATTTGATCTTCTATTATGATGAAACCCCGTGTCCTACATAATTGGAGGATGCTAATTACAAATTGGGGCGCTGTTTAGAGTTTCAGACTCGTTTAACGAAAATGGAAAATGTCGGACGCGCGGATCCTGAGGTTCACCCACAAAATATCTGAAATCTCTATTTGATCTTCTATTATGATGAAACCCCGTGTCCTACATAATTGGAGGATGCTAATTACAAATTCGGGCGCTGTTTAGAGTTTCAGACTCGTTTAACGAAAATGGAAAATGTCGGACGCGCGGATCCTGAGGTTCACCCACAAAATATCTGAAATCTCTATTTGATCTTCTATTATGATGAAACCCCGTGTCCTACATAATTTGAGGAAGCTAATTACAAATTCGGGCGCTGTTTTGAGTTTCAGACTCGTTTAACGAAAATGGAAAATGTCGGACGCGCGGATCCTGAGGTTCACCCACAAAATATCTGAAATCTCTATTTGATCTTCTATTATGATGAAACCCCGTGTCCTACATAATTGGAGGATGCTAATTACAAATTAGGGCGCTGTTTTGAGTTTCAGACTCGTTTAACGAAAATGAAAAATCTCGGACGCGCGGATCCTGAGGTTCACCCACAAAACATCTGAAATCTCTATTTGATCTTCTATTATGATGAAACCCCGTGTCCTACATAATTGGAGGATGCTAATTACAAATTCGGGCGCTGTTTAGAGTTTCAGACTCGTTTAACGAAAATGGAAAATGTCGGACGCGCGGATCCTGAGGTTCACCCACAAAATATCTGAAATCTCTATTTGATCTTCTATTATGATGAAACCCCGTGTCCTACATAATTTGAGGAAGCTAATTACAAATTCGGGCGCTGTTTTGAGTTTCAGACTCGTTTAACGAAAATGGAAAATGTCGGACGCGCGGATCCTGAGGTTCACCCACAAAATATCTGAAATCTCTATTTGATCTTCTATTATGATGAAACCCCGTGTCCTACATAATTTGAGGAAGCTAATTACAAATTCGGGCGCTGTTTTGAGTTTCAGACTCGTTTAACGAAAATAAAAAATCTCGGACGCGCGGATCCTGAGGTTCACCCACAAAATATCTGAAATCTCTATTTGATCTTCTATTATGATGAAACCCCGTGTCCTACATAATTGGAGGATGCTAATTACAAATTAGGGCGCTGTTTTGCGTTACAGCTCCGTTTAACGACAATGGAAAATCTCGGACGCGCGGATCCTGAGGTTCACCCACAAAATATCTGAAATCTTTATTTGATCTTCTATAAGGACGAAACCCCGTGTCCTACATAATTTGAGGAAGCTAATTACAAATTCGGGCGCTGTTTTGAGTTTCAGCCTCGTTTAACGAAAATGAAAAATCTCGGACGCGCGGATCCTGAGGTTCACCCACAAAATATCTGAAATCTCTATTTGATCTTCTATAAGGACGAAACCCCGTGTCCTACATAATTGGAGGATGCTAATTACAAATTCGGGCGCTGTTTAGAGTTTCAGACTCGTTTAACGAAAATGGAAAATGTCGGACGCGCGGATCCTGAGGTTCACCCACAAAATATCTGAAATCTCTATTTGATCTTCTATTATGATGAAACCCCGTGTCCTACATAATTTGAGGAAGCTAATTACAAATTCGGGCGCTGTTTTGAGTTTCAGCCTTGTTTAACGAAATTGGAAGATCTCGGACGCCCGGGTCCTGAGGTTCGCCCACAAAGAATCTAAAATCTTTATTTGATCTTCTATGAGGACAAAACCCCGTGTCCTACATAACCTGGAGACGCTAATTACTAATTCGGGTGCTGTTTTGAGTTTCAGCCTTGTTCAACGAAATTGGAAAATCTCGGACGCCCAGATCCTGAGTTCGCCCACAAAAAATCTGAAATCTTTATTTGATCTTCTATAAGGACGAAACCCCGTGTCCTACATAATTGGAGGATGCTAATTACAAATTCGGGCGCTGTTTAGAGTTTCAGACTCGTTTAACGAAAATGGAAAATGTCGGACGCGCGGATCCTGAGGTTCACCCACAAAATATCTGAAATCTCTATTTGATCTTCTATTATGATGAAACCCCGTGTCCTACATAATTTGAGGAAGCTAATTACAAATTCGGGCGCTGTTTTGAGTTTCAGCCTCGTTTAACGAAAATGAAAAATCTCGGACGCGCGGATCCTGAGGTTCACCCACAAAATATCTGAAATCTCTATTTGATCTTCTATTATGATGAAACCCCGTGTCCTACATAATTGGAGGATGCTAATTACAAATTAGGGCGCTGTTTAGAGTTTCAGACTCGTTTAACGAAAATGGAAAATGTCGGACGCGCGGATCCTGAGGTTCACCCACAAAATATCTGAAATCTCCATTTGATCTTCTATTATGATGAAACCCCGTGTCCTACATAATTTGAGGAAGCTAATTACAAATTCGGGCGCTGTTTTGAGTTTCAGCCTCGTTTAACGAAAATGAAAAATCTCGGACGCGCGGATCCTGAGGTTCACCCACAAAACATCTGAAATCTCTATTTGATCTTCTATTATGATGAAACCCCGTGTCCTACATAATTGGAGGATGCTAATTACAAATTAGGGCGCTGTTTAGAGTTTCAGACTCGTTTAACGAAAATGGAAAATGTCGGACGCGCGGATCCTGAGGTTCACCCACAAAATATCTGAAATCTCTATTTGATCTTCTATTATGATGAAACCCCGTGTCCTACATAATTTGAGGAAGCTAATTACAAATTCGGGCGCTGTTTTGAGTTTCAGCCTCGTTTAACGAAAATAGAAAATCTCGGACGCGCAGATCCTGAGGCTCACCCACAAAAAATCTAAAATCTTTATTTGATCTTCTATGAGGACGAAACCTTGTGTCCTACATAATTTGAGGACGCTAATTACAAATTCGAGCGCTGTTTTGAGTTTCAGCCTCGTTTAACGAAAATAGAAAATCTGGGACGCCCGAATCCTGAGGTTCACCCACAAAAAGTCTAAAATCCTTATTTGATCTTCTATTAGGACGAAACCTCGTGTCCTGCATAATTTGAGGACGCTAGCTACAAATTCGTGTGCTGTTTTGAGTTTCAGCCTTGTTTAACGAAAATGGAAAATCTCCGTCGCCCGGATCCTGAGGTTCAACCACAAAAAATCTAAAATCTCTATTCGATCTTCTATGAGGACGAAACCTCGTATCCTACATAACTTGGGGACGCTTATTACAAATTCGGGCGCTGTTTTGAGTTTCGGCCTCGTTTAACGAAAATGGAAAATCTCGGACGCGCAGATCCTGAGGCTCACCCACAAAAAATCTAAAACCTTTATTTGATCTTCTATGAGGACGAAACCTTGTGTCCTACATAATTTGAGGACGCTAATTACAAATTCGAGCGCTGTTTTGAGTTTTAGCCTCGTTTAACGAAAATAGAAAATCTCGGACGCGCAGATCCTGAGGCTCACCCACAAAAAATCTAAAATCTCTATTTGATCTTCTATGAGGACGAAACCTTGTGTCCTACATAATTTGAGGACGCTAATTACAAATTCGAGCGCTGTTTTGAGTTTCAGCCTCGTTTAACGAAAATAGAAAATCTCGGACGCCCGAATCCTGAGGTTCACCCACAAAAAATCTAAAATCTTTATTTGATCTCCTATGAGGACGAAACCTCGTGTCCTACATAACTTGAGGACGCTAATTACAAATTCGGCCGCTGTTTTGAGTTTCAGCCTCGTTTAACGAAAATGGAAAATCTCGGACGCCCGGATCCTGAGGCTCACCCACAAAAAGTCTAAAATCCTTATTTGATCTTCTATTAGGATGAAACCTCGTGACCTGCATAATTTGAGGACGCTAGCTACAAATTCGGGTGCTGTTTTGAGTTTCAGCCTTGTTTAACGAAATTGGAAAATCTCGGACGCCCGGATCCTGAGTTCGCCCACAAAAAATCTAAAATCTTTATTTGATCCTCTATGACGACGGAAAATCTCGGACGCCCGGATCCTGAAGTGCGCCGACAAAAAATCTAGATTTTTATTTGATCCTATATGAGGACGAAACCACGTGTCCCACATAATTGGAGGATGCTAATTACAAATTCGGGCGCTGTTTTGAGTTTCAACCTCGTTGAAGGAAAATGGAAAATATCGGACGCCCGAATCCTGAGGTTCACCCACAAAAAATTTAAAATCTTTATTTGATCTTTAATGAGGACGAAGCCCCGTGTCCTACATAATTTCAGGACGCTACTTACAAATTCGGGCGCAGTTTTGAGTTTCAGCCTCGTCTAACCAAAATGGAAAATCTCGGACACGCGGATCCTGAGGTTCACCCACAAAAAACCTAAAATCTTTATTTGATCTTGTATGAGGACGAAACCTCGTGTCCTTCATAATTTCAGGACGCTACTTACAAATTCGGGCGCAGTTTTGAGTTTCAGCCTCGTTTAACGGAAATAGAAAATCTCGGACGCCCGGATCCTGAGGTTCACCCCCAAAAAATCTAAAGTTAGTAGCTTATTGAAAAAGCTCATAATTGTGTATTCTACATATTGACACAGAAAAATGGTATTTCCAAGTAACATTTTTCCGCTATCGACCACCAAAACTCAGTAGTTGAGATTTTACACTGCACTATTTATAGAATAAAGAATAGTACTTGGGGGCTTGGCATATAATGCAGGCCATCTATCTGGTGCACAGTGTGGAATATTCAGGTACTGGCTTTAGATAATTAGTCTTGGGTCGCCTTAAGTGTAGCCAAGCATTAAAAAATACTACTGTTACAAAACTGCCTGCGAATTGAGAATAAACTAAACTCATGCGTGTATTGTAAAAAAGTAGGAAAAAGTTGACTTGAGTAAATCAAACGGCGATGACACTGTGAAATTTGTTGGTATCAAAATTTATTTTTTTAATTATATTGACAAAACCGGATTTTTCCTGGACTAGTAATCAACAAATTTTCTGTGCTTCAGGAATATCAATACACCGTACATAATACGTCGTCAGTTGCCTGTCGTAATTTAATTCAATTTTTTTAAAAACGAAAGCGATATTGACAAAGCCGGAATTTTCTCGTACTAGTTTTTTCATGCTGATTCAGAATTTGTATTTAGTTTTTCTCTAGCACCTGTAGTTTTAGCTATCTTTTGTATACGAAGAAATGGACAGACGGACGGACAGACAGTGGCTCTGACTAAGCTCTCTTCAGTGAATTCAGTGAGTCAGTGGGGGCTAAAAACGACAAATCTACCTAATCTGAGATGGTTTTTGTGTTACTGACGTACAGTCATGCATGACAATGCAACCCGCTCCTCTCCTCGCCAGACTATAAATCAAGCTATATACAGGGTGACCGACGGGAACCGGACGTTTTTCAAATGGTTAGTATAACGCCGCTAGCGGTGGTAGGGAGGGGATTCAGGTGTCAGTCATCAGTCGCGTTGCTGTATAATGCCATTTTAGTAGCTATGGAACAGTGGACCGTAGAGCACCGTATGTTCGCTTATGACGCGTATGTTAGAAATGCTGAGTCAGTCACGGCCGCGCAGCGACTGTTCCGCGTTCATTTTAATCTTGGACGCCACGATATTATTCCAAGCCGCAATACCATTCTCAGATGGGTTAACAGTCTGAGAACAACAGGAATGATTGTAAAGAAAAAGTCACCTGGTCCCACGAAGACTGCGAGGACGCCAGAAAAAGTCGAGCGCGTGAAACAAGCGCTTACTCGGAGTCCTCAACGGTCTGTAGGAAGACACACGCGTGAATTAAACTTAAGTCATTAATCAGTGCGCATAACATAGAAAAAAGATTTAGGGCCGGTTGTACAAATGCGGGTTTAGCACGAGCTTTGTTAAGCCTAAGATTAGCTAAGCTCAGGCTTAAAGTCGACACCCGTTGTACAATCGTCGGCTTAGTTCAACCTGGTTGATAATGAAATTCACCACAGTTGGCATCAATGAAGCCATACGTACTGACATAATGATCTGAAAAGTTACCTTTTTGGTTAGGCACTTATGACAGTTTGTGTCAAATTTTGGCAACGACTGTTTTTGTCTCTGTTCTTTCATTCGCTCTCTTTGTTAAACTAGACACAAATCTTCCAGAAAATTTGACCTAATAAAGTGACAAGCAATTTGAAGGTTCATTCTTGACAAATCATGTCATTTTTATACCAGGTTAGGTTTAAACCTCAGCTAAGCTCGAGTTGAGCATCGGCTTACGTAAGCTCGTGTTAAGCTTGGAGTGGGAGGTTAAGCCAGCATTGTACAACGGACATTTTGCCACTGACGCGGTTTAACGTCGGCTTACCTTAAGCCGAAGCTTAAGCTTGCATTGTACAACCGGCCCTTAGCGTTTCATCTTTACAATATGTGTATTGTTCAGTAGCTTAACAGCCAACAGATTATGAGCAACGAGAAGACTTCGCCATTCGAATTCAAATGCTGCTCGGGGACCATGAAAGTACAGTAATCGTCATGAGTGATGAGGCTCATTTTCATTTAGGCCCGGTTGTACAATGCGAGCTTAAGCTTCGGCTTAAGGTAAGCCGACGTTAAACCACGTCAGTTGCAAAATGTCTGTTGTACAATGCTGGCTTAACCCCCCACTCCAAGCTTAACACGAGCTTACGTAAGCCGAAGCTCAACGCGAGCTTAGCAGAGGTTTAAACCTAACCTGATACAAGTGACATGATATGTCAAGGAGGAACCTTCAATTTTCTTGTCACTTTATTAGGTCATATTTTTTGAAAGATTTATGTCTGATTTAACAAAGAGAGCAAGTGAAAGAACAGAGACAGAAACGGTCGTTACCAAAATTTGACACAAACTTTCATAAATGCCTAACCAAAAAAGGTAATTTTTCAGATGATTACGTCAGTACGTATTGCTTCATTGATGCCAACTGTAGTGAATTTCATTATCAACCAGATGTAACTAAGCCGACGATTGTACAACGGATGTCGACTTTAAGCCTGAGCTTAGCTAAGCTTAGGCTTAACAAAGCTCGTGTTAAACCCGCATTTGTACAACCGGCCCTTAAGATAGATAAACAAACAAAATTTCCGATACTCGTCTCCAGGTGGCTTTTTCTTCACAATCATTCCTGTTGTTCTCAGACTGTTAACCCATCTGAGAATGGTATTGCGGCTTGGAATAATGTCGTGGCGTCCAAGATTAAAATGAACGCGGAACAGTCGCTGCGCGGCCGTGACCGACTCAGCATTTCTAACGTACGCGTCATAAGCGAACATACGGTGCTCTACGGTCCACTGCTCCATAGCTACTAAAATGGCATTATACAGCAAGGCGACTAATACCTGAATCCCCTTCCTACCACCGCTAGCGGCGTTATAATAACCATTTGAAAAACGTCCGGTTCCCGTCGGTCACCCTGTACAAAATAGAAAGGAGCCTTAATCTCCGCGGTTCGAAGCTGACCTTATTTTTCACCAGAACAATAAATAGAATAAGGAAGCGACAAACTGATGCCATTCTTTACTTATTTTTCAGACCGGGATCTTTTGGGTCACGGCCTTACAAGTAGAGACGTTTTTAAGCGCCTTGTCGTATGTTCCAGCCTTTCTTTCTGATCAATATGATATAAGGCTCGTAGTGGCCTTCATGTAAACCAATAGTCGATATTCTACTAAAAAATGTAGTCAAGTTGATTGACTCAGTACTTCCCACACATTCCGATGATACCAGTTTTATTATTTTCCCATAGCATGAAGCTATAGTCTATATGCCCTTGCAACCAAATCATCGCTCGCCAGACCGCAAAAAAGGTGTTTTATTCTACTAGGTACTTCTTTCACAAAAACAATGGATAATCTATCAGTAATACAATAAATTTTTTAGTTTTACAACCCTCCACCCCCGAACCACCTCAACTTCACCCCCACCCAAAAAAAAAGTAAATAATGATCAGGAACCCCTAAAACGCCTAAAAACGAAGTTTGAGCTGTTTTCATATTTTTAGCTTTTTTAATATTGCTGCGCCGCCACGATTTCTAAAAATCAGATGCATTTTCCATCCTCGCCAAAGTAGTAATACTGTGCCGAAATTTCCCTTGGTTCCTATAATAGACAAGGCAATGTTCGGATGGACCTAAAAAGTGTATTATACCGCTAGGACTTTCTCTCTCAGGTCAGTGGACAGCCTATTATTATTACAACAAATTTTCAGCTTTACAACCCCCCACCCCCCAAACCGCCTCAATTTCACCCCCTCCCAAAGAAAAGTAGAAAATGATCAGGAACCCCTAAAACGCGTAAAAACGAAGTTTGAGGAAATTTTTCTTTTTTTGGTAATTACTCCGCCGCCCATGCACCGATTTTCAAAAATGTAGCAACATTACCTACTACGACCCTACACCGTATCATTACAAAATTTCGTCAAAATCCATGCAGCGGTTACTGAGATTAGGAGGCTAGAAAAACGCCAACAGACAGACAGACAGACCTATCGGTGTGGGAAGTAAAAGTACATATCTCTAATTTTAATTTTTGTTCTCACTCCAAAGGCGAGGGATATACTTCTAATTCTATATTGTTTCCTACGCCACAGATCAAAGGGTTGTAATAATAAAAGTTCCAAGATTCAACACATCCGATGATAGTGATTTTACTTCCTACATCGATAGGTAAGGGTAGCATTTTTGTTTTATTAATTTTAGCACAAAATATTTGTGTTTTGAGATATTACGGTTTTTGGGCGTCTCATAACGAAAATTCACGTCACCCATTTCCGTCAGTCTGCCTGTCGCTCAGTCTGTTGTCGTCTTTCTGGCCTCGTAATCTCAGTAACCGCTGCATGAATTGCGATTAAATGTGGGTAGCGATATGCTGTAATGTCGTAGCAGGTAATGCTGCTATATTATTTAAAATCGATACTAGGGCGGCAGAGTAAATAGCAAAAAAAGTAATTTTAAATATTCCTCAAACAAGAAGAATTACTTGGAACTCCTATGAACAAAATTATAAGTGGATCTGTTGTGCTGCTACTTAATCCAGTGGCACCAAACTTCTAAAATATAACAGCATCATCTATAATGACCTCACGACATACGACACCACAAATCTCATCACTAGTGTAGCGGTTACTGACCTTCCGCGGGTAGAAATATGACGGCAGACTGACAGACTGACGTAAATGAAGTATGCGCGGTGGTATCATACCCACAGCAATTGGGAAACGGTATCTCTATAACCAGTCCTTACTCTCTAAAATGCTCCAGAATCCACACTGACAACTATCTAATGACATTGACCGTACTGATCCACTTATTTTCAAAGCTTTCCCCTAAAATAGGCATACATACATATTCATCATCATAGTCACAATGTCTTAACAGACATGTTGTGAACTAGTAAAATGCATTAAGTCGGAGCTAGAGTATTGCCGACACGAATATTATCAATAGTTTTGAGAACTGTAGCTCGCCATCGTTCGCGACTTACTGCCAGTTCATTGGCGCTCTTGATACTCATATCCAGCAACTGTTTCGTCGTATCCACTCAGCATGTAGGGGAACGGCCACGGCGCCGCCCACTCGGGGCATGACCCTGAACTACAAGTTTCTCCCTATCATCGCTTCTGTGAATATATGCGAAGAATGTAAGTATTCTCGTCGACACAATGGAGGATAGTCTCTTTGTACTACCGAGCTCATCCAGCATGGAAACGTTAGTTCGATGGGCGGTATAAGGAACGCTCAGCATTCTCCTACACGTCCACATTTCAAAAGTATCTATGCGAGCTCGATCTGCCTTTTCAACAGTACGAGTTTTCTGAGGCATATAAAAATATAGAGACTGAACCAGCGACATTTTGGTAGCTTTAGTGGTGTTATGGTCACGCCATATTTTAGTAAGCATTGTCATGGCCACACGTGCCTGTTGAATGCGCCGTGAATCTCAGTCTCACAGCTACTCGGATTGTCGGTAAAAAACCGAGGTACAAAAAGCTTTGAACTACTTTACAATGGCCTACGGACTTTATTTCTCGATGATTATCCTGCTCTCTATCTACGATCATAACCTTAGATCTGTTGTAGTTAATACCAAGACCATATGCTGCACTTTGTTGTTCTAAGATGTTTAATAGAGCCACTACACGCTTCCTGAGAAGCAGCAATAAGGGTTGTATGCATATTAGGAAAGTGCAAAAAGATAGTCAGAATCATAGAAGTGCCCTAAGTATATCCGGTGTAAACAGGTATGAAAGCTTTGCGATTAAGCTACCGTCCCTTCTACCCTGCCCATAATTGACATAGTTCAGACATAAACAAACCAACCAATCGGTTATCCACTTTCAACGCGCCACGTGCAGCCGCTCTTTCACCAGCGGGCGGTTGGTGACCTCACACTTTATTACCGGTATTCAAACGGTACCTGCTGCTCTGAGCTATGAGCTAACAGTTTCTCGATTTACAAGTCTGTTCGATGTATTCATGGATGAGATTGCTGCATCCCATTCCAAAGCAATAGTTCTCCACACATCAATGCTTAGAACGAACTGTCAGCAATGGCGTATACTATAGCCTATTAAAATCCAGCATCAACAAACGCCCCTCAGCTTAACCTCTCCAGAGCAGCCACGGTATTCTGGGGTATAAAACCTCAAACCAGACACAATCTCTAATGATAATATCTTTGGAAGTTTCCGAACCAAGCAAGAAAAGAACAATTTTCCATAAGGTAGTGGAGGTCAGTCATCTTGACCGAACGAGGGTATTCAATCACTTCTCGACAACGATCCATTTCAAATAGTATATTGTTATCCCTCCTAATTCGCAAGATGAAAGAGCTATTTTCCGCAACGTTGTACATGGAACCGTAAAACTTTCATTTTCTCTATGGCAGTCATTACGCTTCGTCTTATTTTTTGTTCGCCATCGATGAATAGAAGCTTTTACAGAACATTCTCCGTTCACCGGATCAGACTAGCCGGCACCCCAGCTTTAATAACGATTTTTTTTCTTTCTTCTAGATATATTTTTTTGGCTGGAAATGCGTTCTTTGATCTTTGGTGGCCGTTAATGAGGAGGCCAAACCGACACAGAATGTTGAAAAACAAACTTCGCCAGTTTGAGAGAGAGAGAGAGAGAGAATTACTACAGTAGTGCAAAATTTAAAATATTGAGGAGACTTTTTACATATAAAAGAATGTCTTTGGGGTTTCGAATACATTTTTTTTGTGAAAAATGGTAAGATCATATAAGTTTTATAACAAAACTGTTTTTGTTTTCTTTTTTTGTCGCGATAATTTAAAAGCTGTATCAAAATAAAAAAATGGAAACACGCCGGTGGCTCCTCAACCCGTGTGACGTCACCAGCGCGGTCAAGATGCTCCTTTGACCAACGACGTCCTGCTCCGATACTAGATTGGCGTAACGCTTTTGCTCAACTCATTAAACAGGCCTGTCTGGTATAAATAACGGAATGCTGTAACGCGCGGTTGAAGAATGCCGAAACGTCGCGTTCTAGAACGCCCTCTGTTACGCTGACGACACGGTTATTCTAGCAGATAGTGCTGAAGCACTGCAACGACTAATGAACTGGGTAATAACAGCATGTCAAGAGTTTGGGATGGAACTAAACACAAAGAAAACAAAAATGATAGTTATGAGCAAACAACAGAACAAAAAAGTAAAAATTTACGTCAACGGAGCAGAGCTGGAAAGAGTACCAACAATAAATTACTTTGGAAGTAATTTTGATGAAGCTTGGGACCATTCACTAGACATAAAAACACGCATAGAAAAAGCACGTAATGTATTTTATAGAATGCAAAAGGTACTATGCATCCACCAACTTAATATCCCATTAAGAGCTCGGATACTTAAATTCTATGTTTTCTCCATAGTACTGTACGGTGTTGAGGCTTGACCAATGACAGAAGCAACACAAAAAAGAATACAATTTTCGAACTCTCGTGTTACCGTAAAATGCTTAGAATATCTTACGTGAGTCATACGACAAATGAGAAAGTCCTGCGGAGAATGAACAGGACAACAGAGATTATGAACCTCACAAAAGAAATAAAAACACAGTATTTTGGCTACATAAGAAACGAGAAATACGAACTGCTCCGTCTTATCATCGAAGGCAAAATCAATAGTAAGAGGGGACCAGGAAGAAGACGCAACTTCTGGCTCAAAAATCTGCGACAATGGTCAAATATGACCTCCATAGAATTATTCAGAGCCGCCACAAATAAGATTATATGGGCAAATAAAATAACCAACGTCCTCAAGGACAAGGCACCTTAAGAAGTTCAACTCATGGTAATGTTAACACCTTGAATCGGTGAGTGGAAAAACAGTATCCAAGTCCAAAATTGACGGTTTTTAACTGAGATAGCCAAAATCACATTTCAACGTGATCCCTTGTTGAAGAACAGTATAACTAACACACAATGTACGCATTTTCGAGGGTACCTGTTACTGGATTGAGTGGAAAAACGGTACAACTCTGGTTGTTACATATATCGTTTTTGCACTCAATATCTGATTTCCGTGCTTGCTGCCTGAGTTCGACAATCGACATGCGATAAGCTGGTGGCCAAGGTACTATAAAAAATGAAGTTGATTGACTTAGTACTTCAAACACATTACGGTGATAACAAATTATTATTTTCCCATAGCATGAATAGAATACAACAAATTTTTCAGTTTTACAATCCCCCACCCCCTGTCCACCCCAATTTCACTCCCACTAAAAAAATAGAAAATACCTAAAAATTAAGTTGGAGGAATATTTGAAATTTTTTATTACTTCCCACACCGATAGGTGAGGGGAGTATTGTGATCGCGAAAATTTTCGATTTTGAGATAATACACTTTTTGGGCGTTTCATGATGTCTACATAACGAAAATCCATGTCACTCATTTCCGTCGGTCTGTCTGTCTGTCGGTCTGTCTGTCGGTCTGTCTGTCTGTCTGTCGGTCTGTCTGTCGGTCTGTCTGTACGCGTTTTTGTGTCCTCGTAATCTCAGTAACCGCTGCATGGATTGTGATGAAATTTGGGCAGCGATATGCTGGGGGGTCGTAGTAGGTAATGTTCTTATAATTTTGAAAATCGGTGCAGGGGCGGCGGAGTAATTAGCAAAAAACAAAAAAAATTAAATATTCCTCAAACTTCGTTTTTAGGCGTTTTAGAGGTTCCTGATCATTTTTTACTTTGTTTTCGGTGGGGGTGAAATTGGGGTGGTTGGGGGGTGGGGGGTTGTAAAATTGAAAAATTTGTTGCTTTCATAATAGACTGCCCACTGACCCATGAAGGAAGACCTAGCAACATAAATAACTTTTTTAGGTCCATCCGAACATTGCCTTGCCTATTACCAGAAACCAAAGGACTTAGAATTTTTTCTGGTGTAAACATACGAGAGTATTGCTTTAGATCCTTCTATATTGTGTTACAAGGAAACTGTTGAATTGATGTTAATGAAATTTTGACACAGTATTACTACCGTGGCGAGGATGGAAAACGCGTATGGTTTTTATAAATCGTGCCAGTGGCGGCGCACAAATAATAAAAAAAAGTAAAAATATAAAAACAGCTCAAACTTCGTTTTTAAGCGTTTTAGAGGTTCCTGATCATTTTCTGCGTTTTTTTTGGGTGGGGTGAAATTGAGGTGGTTAGGGGGTGGGGGGTTGAAAAACTGAGAAATTTCTTGTATTCATAATAGGGTGTAGGGTATTGGCTCTGAAGGAAGACCTAGCGACATAAATCAACTTTTTAGGTCCATCCGAACATTGCCTAGCGTATTACTGAAACTAAGGGACTTAGAATTTTCTGTATACATACATACGAGTATTTATGGCTTTAGATCTTTTTGTATTTTGTAACGTGGACACTATTACATTGATTCTAATTAAATTTTGACACAGTATTATTACCGAGGTGAGGATGGAAAACGCGTGTGTTTGTTAAATATCGTGTCAGTGGCAGCGTATATAGCAATAATCAAAAAACTAAAAGTATAAAAACAACTCAAACTTCGTTTTTAGATGTTTTAGGCTGTCCATTGACCTCTGAAGGAAATACTTAGCGGCATAAGACAATTTTAGGGGAGGGAAGGCCGCCGATGATTTGGTTGCAAGGAGATCTCAGACTAAAGCTTCATGCTGTGGGAAAATAATAAACTGATATCACAGTAATGTGTGG
The DNA here is from genome assembly GCA_951848785.1 of Callosobruchus maculatus. Classification (NCBI taxonomy): domain Eukaryota; kingdom Metazoa; phylum Arthropoda; class Insecta; order Coleoptera; family Chrysomelidae; genus Callosobruchus; species Callosobruchus maculatus. The sequence continues at coordinate 61,350 of CATOUR010000003.1, forward strand.
GAAGTACTGAGTCAATCAACTTGACTCCATTTTTTTTTGCTAATTACTCCGTTGCCCATGCACCGATTCTCAAAACTATAGATGCATTGCCTACTAAGGCTCCACAGCATATTGCAACCCAAATTTATGTAGATACCATAAAACGCCCAAAAAACGTATTATCTCGAAATCGAAAGTTTACGCGATCGCAATACTCCCTTCACCTATCGGTGTGGGAAGTAAAATTCTGTAAGTCGATCCTGAAAGGATACAATGAAATCTCAGTTTCAACTTATCATCAGTTTGTTGATCTATGACAGTTCTAAACCAGGGTATATTTTTACTGGTGTTTTCATTGGAGGACTAGGTCTCTCCAAACGAAGCAGCCTACAAAAAAACATTATCAATGAATGCAAAGAAGATCAGTGATTTAAAAAAAGTCATAAAAGTACATGGATGGTGAAATGTTGGATATTTACTACCATATTACCTCTTGGGAGATCACCAACAAAGATCAACCGGAATGATAATAGGGATTATTACAATCTAAAGCTGACATAATTTGTATGATATACATTAATAATCGCATCTCAATTAAAAGTATTTACATTTTTTATGTTTACTAAATATTGAGTGGAAAAACAGTATAACTCTAAGTTCTTTTTTCTGCTTTACAGCCCTCCAGAACACACTTAAAGGAACCTGCTCAGCAAGCTTATATAGAGGAAGTCATCCTTTCCTTTATAATATTTCTGTAGACTTCATTGCTGTGAAATCAAACTTTATAGTCAAAACATATATTTGTGTTTTTCTCAAAACATTTGGAGATGTATTGTTTTTCCAGTCACTGATTCACTTATTGATTGCCTGCGTGAGTTATTACAGTCATTACCTGTCATTGAACTATATACTATTATTCCTTCTTTTCCAGACTTTAGGTCATCACAATAATATTTGTTCAGATACTCTTAAAAGATGAAAGTAGCAACGCACAAAAACGAGAATTATAGAATCAACTAATCCCGATCAAACATATTCAGCAATAAATCGTCCACAGTCGTACTTATTGATTTATTTGTCCAATAATAAATGTTATTTCTCACATACATATTTCACATTTGACACAACAAAAGTAATTTAGAGTGCAGAATAGTTAATTTGAAATATAATTTTCCTGTCCGGCCTAATTTGAATCTAGATTGCGATTACTTTCAAAATCCATTTAGCAACGATCGACCGGTTTAACCGATCAAAAAAGTTCTTGTCAGCATCAAAATTGCTGCACCATTATTTCACCGTTATGCAAATTTAATTTTGCACACAGGAAGGTTAATTACCGTAAAAATAATTCATGGAATGATAAATAAGCGGGAAAAATAAATTATGGATGGGACAAACATGTTATACATAACAGCCATGCGCGTTCAGATGTTTTGTGTCAGTATGGACGATTTTCAGACAGATGAAGGCTTTTACAGCTCCCATCAATGCAGAGGCTCAGTAAACTTATTTCGTTTGCGTTTTCCATCTGAAATACCACATAACACTATATGGGTATGTTCATCCACAGAATTTATATTAAATATTCCAGTTTGAACATGTACATTTTGAATATTCATAGGACATTGAATGTTGAATGTACATATGAAAAATGATATACACCAGTGTAATATACTATGTATATTCACGCAGCTATATTCATATGTGAATATACATAAGACGTTGGTCTAAATATCATATATACATCTGATAGTTTACGCCTGCGCGAAGGACAACTAATGACGCCATTGCTGATTTCTGGCCATTCCGCCGTTCGCATCCTTAGTCGTAGTTAGTGTGTGTGTGCTGGTGCTGGTTGTGCCTGATTACCTGATCGAGTGAAATATTGTGCAATGCTACTTATCTTCTGGCTACTGATAATACTCGCATCCAGCGTTTGACGGTAAGTCATAAGCGGAACAAATCACCTACAAAATTGTATAACCTTGATTTCTTTGTGATTCTTTACATGCCATTCAACAGGAATGAGATGAAAATCACAGTAATCGATTTTGCCAAGTATTATTATTGTCTAACTAGAAATTGAATTAATTACAATACATAATAAAAGCATAAGGTATGTTTATTTCTCTGCCTCTATATTGAACTTTCGTACACTAAGCATGTGCATTAAAAGTACATGAATATACATTTAATGGATATACCATGGATGTGGAAATTCACGACAAACGTACGTGAAATGTATATTTTTTGTCTATTTGATATCCATTGGACATTTTTGCTCCATTTGTGGACATACATATCCATTGATTCGACATCCAATCTATGTACATTGTACATACTTACTTTTGTTACATGACGACCTTCAATATGTGTCCCAAAAGTCATGAAATATATATTTTTTTAAAATGTATTCTATATATCTGTACAAAGTGTTAATATTCTGCGAAGTAGTCACCTTTAGCATCTACCTAGACATATTTTTTACAAGTGATTTTCCATGCCTGGTATGCTCCAGGGACAGCCTTGACGGGAATCTTGTTTTAAGTCCTTATCACATCTTTTTGGATGTCCTGAATGTTGTGAAAATGGTTTTCTTTAAGCCCATTTTTGATTGTCAAAAAGGAAAGAAATCAGGTGGAACGAGATGAGGACTAGAAGGTAGCTGCGGCAGCGTTGCCATGTTGTGTTTTGCGCAAAATTGAGAATCCAAGAAAATACGTAGGTATTTCCGTGTTAGCGAGGAGGCGTGGCCGCCTATTCCCTTTCTCCAGTGTGTGTATCTAAGATTGGGGGAGAAAAGTCCAAAGATCCAAAGGTAAGGTAAGTACCAAAGTTCACCATAAAAATGAATTTCGCATTTTCAAGCTCCTGATGTTACCTTTTGAGCTTAGCGTGGTGGCCACTATAAACCTAGGGGCCCTTTTTTGATATCGTGTTTGGTTGTTGAATTACAGATATTTGAAAAATGTATGATTTTGCATTGCGAGTTTTTTTGCACACTAAACAACTTTTTTGGAAAAACTACTCTAAGATGTCATTCAATAAGGTCTTAACTATCACCTTCTGAAATAATGTGTATGTAGTTCGAAAAATAAGTGAGTTCTGTTCGAAATGGAAATCCGTGTTTTACATGGCAAATGCATATGTATAACCTGACCCTTTGAAGCAATGTGAGGAGATACACGATAATTGACAGGTTTTCACTTTATTTTTTTTAACTCGTTCATTTAGTTAAATAAATAGAATTTCCAAATTCACGTTATTTAGTAAAAATTCGAATAAACTCTGTCTGACTGACTTCAACTGACATAACAAATACGGTAGCTAGCGTATGTCGAAAAATGAACGATTGACTGCAACGAAATGTCATGTTGACATTTGGTTACTTGAGTATTTCTCAAGGGAGCCTTACCTAAGGGACCCTCAGGTAAGGCTTCGAAACACAAAACCTTATTTAAGGGTCAAGGGTATAGCGCGCCAAATTGAGAATCCAAGAAAAAACGTATTCCCGTGTTAGGGAGGAGGCGTGGCCGCCTGTTCCCTTTCTCGAGTGTGTGTATCTAAGATGAGGAGTCCAAAAATCCAAAGGTAAGGTCAAAAGGTCCAAAGGCAAGGTCCAAAGGACACCATAACAATGAATTTCGCATTTTCAAGCTCCTGACGTTACCTCTAAACTTAGAATAATGATTCAAAGAGCAAATTGAAGAACAAAGCTTGCGCTTTGTCACCTATTTGGCCTTTTTTGATATCGTGCTTGGTTGTTAAATTACAGACATTTGAAAAATGTATGTTTCGCATTGCGTATTTTTTTGCACACTAAAAAACTTTTTTCGCAAAAATCGCAAATAGTCGTCTTTCAATAAGATCTCAACTGTCACCTTCTGAAATACTATGTATGTAGTTTGAAAAACAAGTGAGTTCTGTTTGAAATGGGAATCCGTGTTTTAACGTGGCAAATACATATGTATAACTGTGTATACCCAGGCCCCTTAAGGAACCCTTAACTATCAAGGGACCCTTAAGTATCGACTACGAATACGACTCTAAGTCAGTTGATCCTTCACCGCGATTCTTGTCAATCAGTTAGCTTATTGGGGCAGGCATTTTTCAGGTAGTCTGCCCTATATTTGGTGCAACCCGTTGCAGGGCATCTGCATATAGTAATGCTGAATGCATGTAGAGTTGAATTATGCAGTCCAGTTACAAAATACAGAAGCGTTCTTCCTTGTTTATCCAGGTACAGTTACCTGTTTATGAAACAAACAAAAAAGATCTACCTCGGTCCATTTCGGAAGCGCGGAGTGCTTTATTATCATTAAAGGGAGCAAATCGAATTTCCTTTGGGGAACAAGGAAATACGGGGTCTAATTTCAGAGGCAGCCAGAGAGGAAATGTGATATAGAGCGTCGGTTAGCTGGCGACTAACTATGGAGCACTGTTCCGAGCAGCGCTTAGTCGGCATTGTTATTACTACTCGCCTGTTAAGAAACTATCCCAGAAACAATGGTAATTGAGGTAGAATTGCACCTATCTTTTATCATACGGTCCACCGTAAGCACGCAGGCTAGCCATGAAATAGTGCTGGTGTAATCTGCCACCCAAACACAGTATGTATGGCGAGAAAAGTTGCATATATACGGGTCCTAATAATAGTGGACGCCGGCAATATCTCGCTAACCATTAGGCCCGGTTTCATAATCATTCACTAATGCGCTGATTAGCAAATGTACCTATTAGCTTAATCATTCCATTAAAGTGACGCGCGATTCATAATGCATCTGAAAAGGTGAATTAGTTAACAGGCCATTGAGGACGAAATTCTTAGAAATTCAGCACAAGATTCAACTTCCTAGCCATTTTCAAACCGAAGAAAAAAGTATTACGACAAGTCTGCTATGATTTTCAGAAACAATTACTGCCCTGTAAGGAGCTAGCCTTCGTTAGGACCTTTTTTACCATTGCCTTATGATAGTTGGTTCGCCCGCCGTGGCAAAAATGCGTGAGTAAGTATATGGAAGTCTTCTAGGTCAATGTGTGACCACTTGATGATTCCAAAGGAGTATATGGGCCGGTTGTACAATGCAAGCTTAAGCTTCGGCTTAAGCTTAAGGTAAGCCGACATTGAACCACGTCAGTTGCAAAACGTACATTGTAAAATGCTGGATTAACGCGAGCTTAGCTGAGGTTTAAACCTAACCTGATACAAGTGACATGATATGTCAAGGATGAGCCTTCAAATTGCTTGTTACTTTATTAACAGTGGTTTGCACCAGTCATAGTTAAAGTTGTAATTAAAGTTGAGCCTTAATTAAAGAGTGAATTGCTTTGCAACGGTTGTAGTTAGCGTCAAACTCATAATTAACTTTAAGCCAAAGGCAAAGTAGGGTTTAACTTTGACGTTTGTTGGCTTAACTTTTGACATTTGAGGGTTTAACATATTCTGACAGATCACTACAGAAATAAGTTTGGCTACAAACAGATCCAACATAAATGTTATTACTCTGATGTCTTCTGCAGCCACTCCTATACAAGAGGATCCAGAATTAGGACACCTAAAATCCACCAAATATTAGTCACTGCAATCAACTATTTCACAGACAAAATCTTACCTAGAGAAGTGCATTTACTTCAAGGATTTACTTTTACCACTGTTGTTATGTTCTGTCAGTTGGATATTTATGATATTGGGTTATCAATTAATGAAAATGAATCTAAAAATACTAAAATGAATCCGAAATTTCTCAATCAAAACAAATAGCCTCAAATGAAGTTGAAAGATAATGTTTGACACTCTTGACAGTCATCAACAACAGTGACATTTCCATCAGAGAACAACAAGAATATGACATGATTGCCAACGCAAAATCTGAAATTCTTTAAATTTCCCTGTAAAAAAAAGTTAACTCATAATTAAAGTTAATCCTGACCGGTTCAAAGCACAACTTTAAGCCTTAATTAAAGTTAAGCTTTAATTAGTTAAGCCAAAGGTTTAACTATGACTGGTGCAAACCACTGTAGGTCATATTTTTTGAAAGCTTTGTGTCTAATTTAACAAAGAGAGCAAATGAAAGAACAGAGACAGAAACGGTAGTTGCCAAAATTTGACACAAACTGTCATAAGTGCCTAACCAAAAAAGGTAATTTTTCAGATGATTATGTCAGTACGTGTTACTTCATTGATGCCAACTGTAGTGAATTTCATTATCAACTAGGTTTAACTAAGCCGACGATTGTACAACGGGTGTCGACTTTATGCCTGAGCTTAGCTAAGCTTAGGCTTAGCAAAGCTCGTGTTAAACCCGCATTTGTACAACCGGCTCTATGAGTACAACAAATGTGTTAATGGATATTGTAGCCTTTCAAGAATTGTTTTGTTTTTTCAGTTTATGATTATTATATGTCGTTCATTCTACTGGTGGTCTTACAATATTTCCACGATGTCAGATTTCTGTTACTGTGCAATTCGAGGATGTTGTTAAGAAGTTTCCAGTTTTTTAGGTCAAAAGGGGGAAACCCGAGCGGTTTTTAGATGGACGTTCCACCATATAACTTGGGTCGCAGTCCGAAAGACTGTAAATTGGATTACGATTGCGAAGGATAAGGGATAAGACAGGATCGGAAAGCTGGGGAAGATAAGGAAAATGTAAGTGGAACGCTATGACGGCAAACATCGGTATTAATCCAAGGCATTTATTTCCTTATAAATGTTACTTTCCCTGCTATCTGCGAAGTAAAAAAAGTAGAATTTAGCCAAACTGTAGTAGATAGTTCTGAATAATTTGGATATACGCAGGTAGGTGTTGAAGCTATATTTTTGTTTCTGAGCCACACTATGATACCTGTATTGTCTTGCTATTGACAAAAAGTAGGATACAGATATAAATACAGTGTTTCTAAAGCACCTTTTGACGCGTATTTTAAAAGATTGTGATATCTGATACCATTATCCGTCTATAATAGACTTAAAGTATGAATGAGATGGTAGTGCTTTCGCTGCTGCGTGAAGCACTGTCGGTCACAGTTGGGGCATGGGGGTGAAAATCTTGAACAACTAATCATCATCATCATAGTCACAATGCCTTAACCAGACATGTTGTGAACTCGTAAAATTCATTGCGTCGGAGCTAGAGTATTGCCAACACGAATATTATCAATAATTTTTAGAACTGTAGCTCGCCATCGTTCGCGATTTATTGTCAGTTCAGTCGCGCTCTTGATATTTACATGCAGCAACTGTTTCGTCGTATCCACCCAGCGTGTAGGGGAATGGTCACGGCGCCGTTCACTCAGGGCATGACTGTGAACTAAAAGTTTCTCCATATTATCGCTTCTGTGAATATGTCCGAAGAATGTAAGCGAACGTCGACACAATGGAGGATAGTATCTTTGGATAACTGAGCTTATCCGGTATAGAAACGCTAGTTCGAGGGGTGGTATGAGGAACTCTCAGCATTCTCCTCCACGTCCACATTTTAAAAGCATCTATGCGAGCTCGATCTGTCTTTCTAACAGTCCAATATTGCGAGACATACAAAAATATGGAGAACACCAGAGGCTGAACCAGCGACATTTTGGTAGCTTTAGTGATGTTATGGTCACGCCATATTTTAGTAAGCTTTGTCATGGACACACGTGCATGTTGAATGCGTCGTCGAATCCCATTTTCACAGCTATCCGAATTGTCGATCAAAGAACCGAGGTGCGCAAAACTTTGAACTACTTCATAACGGCCTACTGAATTTATTGCTCGATTATTGTCGTGCTCTCTATCTACGATCATAGCATTGGTCTTATTGTAGTTAATATCAAAACCATACACTGCACTATGTTGTTCTAAGATGTTTGATACAGCTACTAGTTCTTCTTGAGAAGCAGCAAGGTTTATACCGTCAGCAAATCTTAAGTTAGGTATTTTGCTTCCACCAATAGTTATACCGCCGTTCCAGCTCTCCAATACCGGTCTCATCATCGCAAATTCAGAGTAAATGTTAAATACAGGTTACCTTTAAGTTAAATAATAGTAAAAATTCTTAATTCGTATTCTTCATTTCAAATCTATCTCTGTTGCACCCTGTGCACCCCCTCCCTCCGACAAATAACATTTTATAAGCTAATTATGTACATAAGAAACATTTACCCCCAAAAGAAGAAAAAAACTGTTATTTTTCCATGCCCCCCATTATCCCATTAAGTAAGCTATGACCGCCAGTGGCGTGAGGCACTTTGAACAAGACATCTGACTTCTCATAAATATAGATAAAATACTGGTCCCAATGCACAGAAGTAATTTAATAATAAAAATATAAATAGCACTTTAACTAAGGAAACCTCGTATAATATGACCTCATCTAAAGCTTGTTCCAGCAACTTGCTTTGTAGGAAGCAAACAGATTCATCTCGTTTCTTTCTCCATTGTGCTGGCTAAACTTTCCTTTTATTTTTCCTAAACACCTTTCGCTTTTTATCCAAACGAATAATTTCCGGAACAATTAGTTAGACGGCGGACGAAATAAGAAAGATGCCGGAAGATGTAGGATCAAAGAGCTGAAAGATCCTAGATTACGTAAGCCGGTGTTAGCATGATAATGTATTGTTCCTCGAAACTTAGAGTCTCAACCCAGGGGCGTAACTTAAAATGCCCCCCCCCCCCGCAAAATACTTCCCGGAACCCACCGCAAGAAATTCTTCGAGGCTTCTTTTTGTTTTGTTTTTTTTTTCTTTAGGCAGCGTCGACTGCTAGGGTTATTGGCTGCTTTGAATTTTATTGGTAAACTGAATGATTCAGATTTTCAGGTGTATTTTAATATTTCTGAGAAAAAGCAGCAGCTTTTTAACTTCCGCAGGGTTGATCAACAAGACAGTTTCAAGGTTTGTTCCAATAATAATAACATGTGCCTATGTATCTGGAAGGTAGGGCAAGACAGAATAATATGTTTAACTGTTAAACGTTCTCCACATGTCTCACAAGTTGGTGCTTCATCGCCACTGAGGATATATAGATGAGTCAAGTTTGTATGTCCGATTTTCAATCTACATAAAACAACTTGCTCATGTCTAGTCAGGTTTTTCGGATACCCGCATTTGGCTACCTGAGTTTTAATTTGCTTCAGGTGACCTCCATACTGATTCCATTCATTTTGCCAGATCTGCTCAGTCGTTAGTTTGATGGCTTTGATTTTATCGTACAGTGGAATTGGTATACCCTCATCAATAGTTCTACACTCAGATGCTTGTCTGGCAAGCACGTCTGCCCTCTCATTCCCTGATATGCCTTTATGACTTGGTATCCAGATGAAATGGACGCTTATTTCTTGATTGTAGTGAAACACACTGCTCTATGATCCTCCGAATACATGGATCCTTAGTGAATCTGTTCATTATTGCATGTAGCACACTGAGGGAGTCAGTAGCTATGATGCATCTTTCTTTACTGGAGAATCCAAAGAAGAGTAGTGCCTGCCAAATTGCGAACGATTCAGCAGTAAATATACTTGCTGTTTTATCGATCGTCCATGTAAATTCTCTATTTCCTGGTACAATTGCTGCTCCAGCACCATTTTGAGTTTTCGAACCGTCCGTATATATTATTAGGTCATTTTGAAAATCATGAAGCGCCCGCATAAAGTGGGATATGTAAACTGTATTGGGCGTTGTGTCTCTATGCAATTTAGACAAACTTACATCACTTCTGAGCTAAGAAATAGACCACGGAGGATATATTGCTAGAAGTTTTTGTAAAATGTTCTCAGTGGAGATACCACACTTCTCAGCAAACTCAAGGCTTCGCACTCGGGCTGGTCTAGTTGCGGCTGGCCGTTCTGCAAATTCATTAGTATAATTGAAAATATCAGAGTTCATATGTTGAGGTAAATGTTTAATTTTTGCCTCATACATAAGCGCTTGCTGACCAATTTTAAGATACAGAGGCATGATAGATGCTTCACACAATACTGCGACTGTCAGACTAGTTGGAAAAGCTCCTGTAGCTGCACGTACTGCTGCCAGTTGGAGGCGTTCTAATTCGTTGATTTTGCTACGTCTAGCAGAACCATACACGATACTGGCGTAGCTAACGCGCGGCTCTATAAGAGCCTGATATATTCTTATCAGAATTTCTCTGTCAGCACCTCAACGGATTCGTGCCATACATTTAATTAGATTCAACACCTTCCTGCAGCGGATTACTAAGTCATCTATGTGACAGTTTGACTGTTGCTTCTTTTTGTTAATTTTTTAAATTTTAAACTGTGTATAGAAGTCGTTAAAATAAACAACTCTTCCAGATGACTGTTACCTATCCAAAAACTGAAAAATAAGCGAGATGCAGAATCAAAAAAGTAAGTCTGGACTTGTTATCAAGACGTATCTAGTCTCTTTCAGTTTAGTTTTTTGCTCGAATTTTGTCTTATTATCAGGAATTGTACCTGTCAATTAGTTCACTAGTCCCTTTCAGTTTATCGTAGTTAATTATAAAGTGATAAATCCTAAAAGTTGAGTTTATAATAATGTGCCGCTTTTAGGAATTACCAATTTAAAAGTAACAAAGTTAAACAGAAAGTGACTACTGCGCTATCTGACAGGTGCAATCCTTAATAGATAGGACAAAAATCCAAGCAAAAAAACAAATAAACTAATAGGTAGATACGATTTGATACGCAAGCTTAGATTTACTTTTTTTATTTTGGGTCTCGCTTATTTTTCTTATGATTTTTTTTTCTGAAAAACGAGCTTATTTCAACGACTTCTATACACGGTTAAAAAAATTATTAACTTAGGACTCACCCTGTATATTAAGGAGAAAATTTAGGGTTGTGGCCAAAATTTTGGAAGGAAACACGAGGTACTGCATAAAGGAGACTGCCAAGTTTTCGGCAATGCTTATTGCCATCTTCAGGGCTTTAACGTTGAGATTTGCTCGCAGAAAACAGCAATGTGCATTCATTCAGATACTTTCAAATGCAATTCTCAAACAAAAAAATGTGAAAAAGAATTTGGTTAATTTAACTCGGTATCTTTCACAACACAGGTCACACAATCAACCAACACATACATAGGTACAAAATACAGAACGTACAACGACCTTTACATGTTTAAATCGCCCGAAAAGTTACAAAATTCGTGATTTGAAAACACAAATTTTTCGATTTAATTTTTTTTAGAACGTCGTTGTTTAGTTATTGTCGATATTACCGACATGTGGTTCCAACAGGATGGAGCCACGGGCCACACAAGCAACATAACGCTGGAAGTTGTTCGACAGAAGTTTGGCGACTGGATTATCACCAGACGAGGGTTCATTGATTGGCCATCGTGATTGTGTAATTTGACACCTCTCGACTATTTTCCCTCGAAGATAATAGTCGAGTAGCCATCAACGCCGCACATGCTCGAAAATATCATCCGAAATGGGACTGACAGCTTGGCCCCAGGCGGATATTTGAATGATGTCCTATTCCATACATAACATCATGAACGTAGCTTGAAAATAAAGCCAAAACCAATTTGATATCTCAAACCGTTGTTGTTTTATTTAATTTTTCTTTCCTATCGTTCTTATTGGGGCACCCTATAGTTTCTCCATATCATCGCTTCTGTGAATATGTCCGAAGAATGTAAGCATTCTCGTAGACACAATGGAGAATAGTCTCTTTGGATTACCGAGCTCATCCAGTATGGAAACATTAGTTCGATGGGCGGTATGAGGAATTCTCAGCATTCTCCTCCACGTCCACATCTCAGAAGCATGTATGCGAGCTTGATCTGCCTTTTCAACAGTTCAAGTTTCCGAGGCATACAAAAATGTGGAGAACACAAGGGACCGATCGTGTTTACCCGTGCCGTTTTACCCGCGCGGGTAAAACTGCCAAACAAAACGACGTCTGTGGGGGATTTTACACAAGAAATAATAACGGCCTTCTGTACGGTATACACAAGGATAAGCACTTATCTAGTAATGATTTTACGACCCTTCTTATAGATTTATTACTGCCTTTTTCATTGGGTGATGGGGTCCAAATAAACACAACTTTAGCTCAAATTTGCCAACGTTTCGAAAATTATATTTTCATCTTCAGGGCTCTAGAATACAGAAAAAGGCAATTATATACATTTTTTAACATTATTGGTTGTTGTTGTTAATAAGAAGCATAAATGTAAACAATCACATTATACATATCCAACGAAATATTAAAAGTATTGCAAAAATGTAAAAACAAACAAATTTAAAAGTTAAACAACACAGAATTAAAAAGGTGAGCAGTCAAAAACTTGTACAATAGATTAAAAGTAAAGATTTCCCACCATATAATCTAATTATTGGTCATTTATGCAGTTAATTAATGGATTGATGAAACAAAGCAAAAATATAGGACCCAAAAAGGGAGATAATAACAAAAAAAGCAAAACAAACATACCCTTTGTGGTAGTCACCAGGTTTATTTAATGTTATTTTTAAAGAACCTGGTGACTACCACAACTTTTAACACAAAGGGTATGTTTGTTTTGTTTTTTTTTGTGATTATCTCCCTTTTTTTGGTCCTATATTTTTGCTTTGTTTCATCAATCCATCAATTACCTGCATAAATGACCAATAATTAGATTATATGGTGGGGACTCTTTACTTTTAATTTATTGTACAAGTTTTTGACTGTTCTCCCTTTTAATTCTGTGTTGCTTAACTTTACATTTTTTTGTTTTTCATTTTAGCAATACTTTTAATATTTCGTTGGATATGTATAATGTGATTGTTTACATTGATGCTTCTTATTAACAACAACAACCAATAATGTTAAAAAATGTATATAATTGCCTTTTTTCTGTATTCTAGAGCCCTGAAGATGAAAATATAATTTTCGAAACGTTGGAAAATTTGAGCTAAAGTTGTGTTTATTTGGACCCTATCACCCAGTAAAAAAGGCAGTAATAAATAAGCACTTATTCCAGAGGAACGATCATATTTTATTCAGAAATGTCTTCATGAAAGGAGGAGTGGCAAACTGTAACTGGCAGCACTTCGCCTATCGGCTATTCAAACTTCAAACTCTATATACACAACGTTGAGCGACTGAGCGTGCCATACGTAATAATAACAGCGTGTCACGAACATTTTCCATCGTGACCTTTGCAGCTTTCCTACCATTGGAAACGTAATAACAGCAGTTGCGACTGACGTCGACTAGAAGAGTAAAAATGGGAAAAGTCGTCGACCTGCCACTCCAGAGTGTAGAACGGAAGACGAGAAATGGCAACCGACTTCCTTGTAAATATCTGCATGAATATTTTAAGGGAAACAGGAGACATACGGCACACAAGCGAACGAAAATCCTACGTTCTGTACGTTTATATGAGGGATTGAAGGAGGAAAACCGTAGGGATTTGCTTTTATGCTTTCTACACTTCCCTATAGACAATACGCTTTGAAAGACAAGATTGTAATATCAACAGCCAATGTCATAATTGGCCTGCCTGCTAAAGTACGCTATATAATAACCATTTTGCTTCCCACAACCTGTGGTCGCGAAGATTTTCGATTCTGAGATAATATTGGCCGTTTTATGATATATATGTTACGGTTAAAGTATTTACTTGGAAGTTTATACACTAGCTGGATATTATACAAACTATCCAAATGTCTACAGGTAGCTTACAAACTATACAAGATATGCCGCTAAAGTGTAGACCACAAAGCTACCACACATACCTATTAACCAGTATTTCAGGTCAGTATACAAACTATCCACATCATTTGGATGAGGTAATCACCTAATCTCTCTAGTAATACATAATAACCAACTCATTGGTTATGTATGTAAATTAACCAACTTTATTTGGTTAATATGTAAACTAACCAATTTTCTTTGGTTAGTTTAACAGAATAGTGAGGTTATGTTTATGGTAAGTGCAAGTGTGTCGTGTTGGTATTGTTTACAGTCGTGCCTTGTAAAATTTGTTTAAGAACAAATATCTAGTTACCAAAAATGGATCAGCAACAGCAATTTGAAAAGTTACTATTAGAATGTTACGAGAAAAAGTCCCAAAATTCAAAATAATTAATGAATGACAGTGAATATAATGTACTTCTGCAACATATAAAGAGAATATGCGAACAAGAACCTAACACTAATATCAAGAATGATTATTATCATGTAATGAATACGAATAGCAATTGTATGTTTTATCTATGAATAAACTTTGCTTTTGACTAGAAATTATTGTCCTAACCTAAAGTAACCAAAGAGGATTGGTTAGTTTACATACTAACAAACGAGTTTGTTATTATGTAGTACTAGAGATATTAGGTAATAATTTATCCAAATGATGTGGATAGTTTGTAAACTGGCCAGAAACACTGGTTAATATGTATGAAATCTTTGTGGTATATACTTTAGCCGCATATCTTGTATAGTTTGTAAACTAGTTGAATAGTATACAAACCAACAAATATTCATAGCTATTTTAGTGGAAATATGATTTTTCATCAAAATAACCAGGCATTTGGATAGTTTGTATACTATCCAGCTAGTGTTTAAACTATCCAAGTAAACACATTAACCGTAACATATACATAACGAAGATCCACGTCACTCAATGCCGTCGGTCGGTCTGTCTGTCGGTCCGTCAGTTGGTCTGTGGGCCTATCGGTTTGTCTATCTATTGGCGTTTTTCAAGTCTCACAATCTCAGTAACCGCTGCATAGATTGTGATGAAATTAGGGTGGTGATGTGCCGTAAGGTCACGTAATTTTGAAAAGCGGTGCATGAGCGGCGTAGTAATTAGCAAAAAACTAAAAATTCTAAATATCCTTCTATCTACGTTTTTAGACGATTTAGGGGCCCTGATAACAATTTTTCACTTTTTTGGATGGAGATGAAATTAACTAGGGAATGTAAAACTGAAAAATCTATTATATTTATAAATAGGCCGCCCACTGACCTGTGAAAGAAATCCCTAGCGGCATAATACACCTTTTTAGGTCCATCCTAACATTGTCTTACCTACTATACGGGTTGGGATAAAGTATGGAATCAAGCAAATAACTTTGGAACGGAATGAATGATATTACTGAAAATTTGCAGGCAAGTGTAATGACGTATAATGCATCCGAAGACATTATTTTAGCTATTAATGTACTTCCGGTTTAACCGGAAGTACCGTCAACTTTTTTAATCTAAATGGGACACCCTGTATATTTTTGCAGACTTTTATACATCTTTTTTTACGAATACGTCCATAGTGGCTTTAGTATTAGTTTCTGTAAAAACGGGAAAGATGAAACTTCTTTATCATTTCAGATGTTTGAAATGCCGGCCATTTAACAGTCTTAATGATGATCGGTTTTGGCGATCGCGTGAGAACTCGCACGGTGACTAAAACACTAAAACGTTTTAATTTGACTGGGAATATTAAAAATTCACCTAAAGCGGGAAGACCACAGTCCGCCACGGACGCATTTGTGAGACAAATAAAAAAGCTTTATCTTTCCCGTTTTTACAGAAACAAATACTGAACCCACTATGGACATATTCGGAAAAAAAAGATGTATTAAAATCTGCAAAAACATACAGGGTGTCCCATTTAAATTAAAAAAGTTGATGGTACTTCCGGTTAGGCCAGAAGTACATTAATAGCTAACATAATATCTTCGGATGCATTATTATCACTACATTTACCTGCACATTTTCAGCAATATCACCCTTTCCGTTAAGATATTTGCTTGGTTCCATACTTTATCCCAACCCTGTAGATATAAAGCACTTTTCTGATGTATGCGTACATGTTAGTATTGCTTTAGATCGTTCCACAGAGTTAACATATCTAGAGGGAGCCTAATTTGAATATTGGCCAGCCAACATCTATAGCGCTAATGCCACTCTTCTTCGTCCGCTTCCAGTTTCCTCAAAATCTGGCAGTTTCCGCAGTTTGAACACAAAGTGTTTAACTGAATATTTAACTATACATTCCAATATACTTGCACTGTAACTGATTTACGTGGAGATAATTTGTATTGATTTAATTAAATCTCAAAAATGGTAAATTTCATAGCGGAATGTCGCAATAACTTCTAATATGTCGTAAATCTGGCAACCTACAATCGGCGTGCCCTTAAGCTGTCATGTGGCTGTCATTGTAGTTATGGTTATTGCGTGTGTCGAGATTTTTGTGATTTTAGTGTATATTTGACTGACTTTGTGACTATTTGTGGTGTGAATTAAATTATTTATGAACAATATTGTCATAATTGCATAATGAGACAACATAAAAAGTGCATAGTTTGCTGTAATAGCGATGAATCGGTGAACACCTCTTCTCATAGGTGAGTATAGGTTTTGTTTTAGTTTTCAGTAGCATAATATATGGGGATATCTGGGAAGAAAAGTAACTTCACTCCAGTTTGAGGAATAATAATGGTTGCTTAATGTATGTTTTGTGCACGCATTACACTCATGTCAATCAACATGAATTTTCCAAATTCCATTTTTTAAACTACTTGAGGACGTGAAATGCAAAAATGTATGCCACATTTACTTACAGAAAATCTATCTATGAGAATTTTACAGAACTGGATAATACCTAATGCAATTATTATATTTTATTGCTGAAGTAAAAACACGATGCAGCCATTCCAACAGGTTACCTTTCAGAACACTGTTAGATGTTTTGAAAAACACTTCATGGTAATAATAAATTATCAACTGTTACAATGAAATTATAATAAGAGTAACTCTCTAAGTATAGCTAAACACTAATACAACTTATTGGTATCAGTTTGTAACATCACAGTAATAATTGAATCTATGAATGAACATCCAATTTTAATATAAAGTCGCACGCCACTGGTAATGCCCTCAAGCTGTCAAAATTTCCGTTACATGTTGGCTGGTCAGCGACCTGTGCAATTCGTTGTTTACACTCCCTCTATAGATATTAACTCTGTGGATCGTTCTGTATTGTATATTGTGGAAAGTATTGAACTGTATTTAATGAAATTTTGACAAAGCATTATTACCGTGTCGAGGATGGAAACATGTATGGTTTTGAGAGGTCGTGCCAGTGCCGGCACATCAATAATAATCAAAGGCGCTTTAGCAGTTCCAGATCGTTTTCTACCTGGATAATGGTGAAATTGAGGTGGTTGGAGAGGTTGGGGAGGTTGGAATACTTTGTTGTATTTGAGAGTCTGTCCATTCACATGCGAAAAATAGACGTAGCAGGATAATACACTTTTACTTCCCACACCAACAGAATAGAAACGACCATTACGAAGTATATTTATTAAAATCACTATCAAGACATGCTTTCATTTGCCTTCAAATAAAGAAACTACATTTTTAGTAGCTGTAGACACATATCACATACTTCTACAGTCATCGCAAGGATGATCTTCGAAGGTCATTTCGATAAAACTATAGTAATTATTAAAAAAAAAAAGGAAAAGTTGTAACTCACATTTCCGTTGTGTGTTGTGTTTCCGTAGTCCTTTATTACTTCCCAAGTTGGACGTGGACAATTTTTTATGGAGGGGAAACATTCGGATACATGTATGATCCCAAGATTGCAACTATTCTGGGCGTAGACAAGAACGTTTTTGTACTCCATTAAAAAATGCCGCTCACATATCACACTTCCTTATGTATAGTCTATAAAATATCTCATTGAGATTTATATCTTTTTCCATTAATGGTCATTTTTGGCATAGGCAAACGCCTTTCATGGTTTATGTTATTTAGATCTTTTTATGCAACTTAAACAAGAATTTAAACAGCACTATGTAATAAAGTCATATACGTCTACATAAAAAGATAATGACATTGTATAAAACATTAAACTATTAAGAAGTTTTATAATTTAGAAAAAACTTTATGAAGCGGTCCCGGCAACATGTTACATCATGAAGGTTATCAAGGTACCTGATCATAAAGTTTTTTCAAATTATAACATTTTTTATCAATTTAGTGTTTTATACAGTGTAATCGCCTTTTTAAGTATATGATTCGATTACTTTGTGATATGTCAATTTTTCGGTAGATCTCCGTCTATAGGTACATCGTCCAGCACCAACCTGAAATAACTTGTTCTCCGAAGAAGAGGTCAAAGAAAAGTATAAGGTTTTAAGAGCACATTTCGCTGTTTACTTGCCTCTACCTCGCTATTAGCTTTAGTTTTGTTTCCTGCAAATCAGCAACGTTTACACGCTTCTAATAGAATGTAAATCCACGATATATGTAGGTTCATTTAATATCCTAAAAAATACGGCGTTACACCTTTCTTCCATGGTATCAAAATTATATAACCTTTTTAAATCATACCTGATACCTACTAGTTCAAGGTTTTGTGTACCTCGGTTCTCTGATCGATAATTCGGGTAGCTGTGAAAATGAGATTCGACGATGCATTCAAGAGGCACGTGTGGTCGTGACAAAGCTTACTAAAATATGGCGTGACCATAACATCACAGCTACCAAAATGTCGCTGGTTCAGTTTCTTGTGTTCTCTATATTTTTGTATGCCTCGGAAACTTGGACTGTTAAAAAGGCAGATCGAGGTCGCGTAGATGCTTTTGAAATGTGGACGTGGAGGAGAATGCTAAGAGTTCCTTAATTATACCGACCTTCGGACTAACGTTTCCATACTGGATGGGCTAGGTAATCCAAAGAAACTATCCTCCAGCGTGTTGACGACAATGCTTACATTCTTCGAACATAATCACAGAAGCGATAATATGAGGAAACTTTTGTAGTTCAGGATCATATCCCGAGTGGGTGGCGCCGTGGCCGTTTCCCTACACGCTAGGTGGATACGACGAAACAGTTGCTGGATATGAGTAACAAGAGCGCCACTGAACTGAGGCAAATCACAATCGATGGCGAGCTAGAGTTCTTAAAGGTATATATAATATTCGTGTCGGCAATACTCTTGCTCCGACTTGATGCATTTTACGAGTTCGCAGCATGTCTGTTAAGACATTGTGACTATGATGACGAATACCTACTATTTATTTATAAAAATTTAGAAACCAACTCCATTGGATATTTGCTTACTAGATTTATTCTACGTAATGACAATGAACTTCTTTCCTCCAAATTTTGAAAATGAAAAATAGATTCAATATGTGGGTAATATATTTCTTTAAGAGACATTCGGACTAATATTTAGTCACATTAGGCATCTAGAAACAAAAAAAAGCAAGAAATAAGCAAGCACTGTTTGATTGACAACGTCAGATATCATTTGCCAAAAGGCACAAGCAATAAGTTTGCTTTGGCTAGATAGCTAGATATTACTTAAAATACTGCCCACTTTAGATGCTTTTATTGATATATTACACTTTTGTGTAGAGTTCAATTATTTCAATGGTTAAACATAAACAAACTTCTGGTCTAGGAATAAGCGATTTTATGTCACTAAGGTGTACAGATTTGGTAATTTCTAAGTTGCAGCTACATTGTAAGAGTGTTGCAAGTTTTAATGTACCTTTTTTCAAACGATTTGTAGATGACATACAGCTATCCTAAAAGATAAGTTGATGGAATTTTCAGTTTTAATCCTTTCCATGACAAACTGCGGTTTACTGATATGATATTTCTTTCCTAGCTTACTTCTTACTTTTCTTTATTTGAATGGCAATTTGTTTCAAGTTAATTGATATAAAGCTTATACTATCAATTATTTCTAGATACCTGATGATGACTACATATTAGTTGAGACGTCGCATAAAGAAACATAACAAGTTTTTGTTTTAATTCGGTCCTAATCCTGAAAAATTACAACTCAGGTAAGGAGATACTTGCCTACTAACTATGTAACAATGTAGGCTTAGCATTACATAGAGGTTAAGTAGAGATGGCCTGTGGCTAGACTTCGCTGTGTTCATGGAAACGTTATTTGTTTATCTATTTATAGATAAAATTCTCTCTCGCTCATGCCTATAACACCTCTCGCACGATACCTTGCAATGTTTCTTGTAGTGTGAGCATGGCGCGAGTAAAAAATCCAACCCCCTTTTTCAGGCGAACCCTTCAGATATTCGAGGAATTTCTGGAATATGCGTGGAGTCGTAGGTATTTCACATAATACCTCTTGTGTACAATGTACGCCAACAAGTTTTAGATATTTTAATGGCTTCGGTAAGCTTTCCGCTGGGCTGTTGGAAAGTATTTGGCGTCACCATACGGGGCTTACATTTGCATTTTGGCAGTGGTAGCCAGAGTTTATACGACTTTACTTGGGTTTTGGTGTAATGAACTTTTTGAACGAGTTTCTGTGCTGTAGTGTGTGTAGCACGTATGAACATAATACTCATATACAGTTGTCGAGTCCATGGTCAATTTTGAGCGAACGTTTTCATTTAACATCAACTTCACTTTTGAGTGGAACAGGCGCCTGATTTGCATTACCTAAATCACGTTTGGCGGAAATAAAAAATGTCAGATTCTTCAGATCTTCAGGTTTGCCCAAAAAAATCAAAAATCGTTATTTGGCTTTCTATTTAAATGATACCTTGTGTTTTGACTAACTTGAGGGTGCTGATTACAAATCCGAACGCAGTTGTGAGTTTCGTGGAAATCAAAAATTTCGGATTTCTCAGATCTTCAGGTTTGCCCAAAAAATCAAAAATCGTTATTTGGCTCTTTATTATAATGAAACCTCGTGCCTCGGATGATTTGAGGGTGCTGATTACAAATCTGAAAGGAGTTTTGAGTTTTAGTTGCGTTTGGCGGAAATCAAAAGTTTCAGTTTTTTCAGATCTTCAGGTTTGCCCAAAAAGATAAAAAATCTTTATTTGGCTTTCTATTAAAATGAAACCTCGTATTCTGAACAATTTTAAGGTGCCGATTACAAATCCGAACGCAGTTATGGGTTTCAGTCACGTTTGGAGGAAATCAAAAATTTCAGATTTTTCGGATCTTCAGGTCTGCCCAAAAACTAAAGAATCGTATTTGGCTTTTCATTAAAATGAATCGTTGTGATTTGGCTAACTTGAGGGTGCTAATTACAAATCTGAACACAGTTTTGAGTTTCAGCCACGTTTGGCAGAAATCAAAAATTTCGGATTTTTCAGATCTTCAGGTTTGCTCAAAAAATAAAAAAATTTTATTTGGCTTTCTATTGAGATGAAACCTTGTGTTTTGGACATTTGGACAATAAGATAAGACATCCTTTTACTTCCGACACTGATATGTATTGTGATCGCGAAAATTTTTGATTTTGAGGTGATACGCTTTTTGGGCATTTTATGATATCTACATAATGGAAATCCACGTCACTCATTTCCGTCGGTCTGTCTGTCGATGTCTCTGTCGGTCTGTCTGTCTGTCTGTCTGTCGGTCTGTCTGTCGGTCTGTTGGAGTTCTTTTAACGTCGTAATGTTAGTAACCGCTACATGGATTGTGATCAAATTTAGGCAGCGATATGTTGTGGGGCCGTAGTAGGTAATGTTCTCATGATTTTGGAAATCGTTGTACGGGGGGCGGAGTAATTAGCAAAAAACAAAAAAATTCAAATATTCCTCAAACTTCGTTTCTAAGCATTTTATGGGTTCCCGATCCTTTTCTACTTTTTTTGGGTGGGAGTGAACCTGGGGTGGTTGGGGTGTGGGGTGTTAAAAAATGTGTTGTATTTATAATAGGCTATCCATTGATTTGCCAGAAAGACCTGGCGGCATAACACACTTTTTTGGTCGGGCAGGCGTTGATTTGGTTGCAAGGAGATCTCAGACTATAGCTTCATGCTATGGGAAAATAATAAACTGGTACCACCATAATGTGTGGGAAGTACTAAGTCAATCAGCTTGACTTCATTTTTTTGAATGTAACACACTTTATATTTTATTTTAAGCCGAAGTATCTACTAATACCTTGTCCCGCCTTGTAATATTTTTCTTCGAGTTTGCGACGTTGCCAAGTTATAATATTTTTTTCCCCAAAATATCAAACAAAAATATCCCGATTTTGGTTGATAGAATGCACTGTATATCTTATTTAACATGGAAGTACTTCCTAGTAATGGTTTACAGCGTGAAAAAGTTTTATATGGTGTCCCCAAAATAACAATGCTCATATGCTATCCATTTCGAATACTGGGTTAGTAATAATTACAAGAACTATTAAATATCTCCAAACTTGCACAGCTATAACGATAAAATCCAATGGTTGGAAGTATTCCAACATGCAAAATTCAAAAAATCTAACAACAGTGTTCCCAAATTTATAACTTTTACGTTACACGTTATAATTTTGTTATTTTAAATAGCCCAGTTTATTTTTAGGTTCAGAGACCTAGAGAACACACCACCACATCCAGCACCTTCCCTTGTTAAGTAGTACTAGATAATAATATAAGCGTTCATCATCATAGTCACAATGTCTTAACAAACATATTGTGAACTTGCAAAATGCATTAAGTTGGAGCTAGAGTATTGCCGACACTAATATTATAATAAATACTAGTTTTGAGAACTACGCTATTTTTCGCGACTTACTGTTAGTTCTGTGACGCTCTTGATACTCATATCCAGCAAGTGTTTCGTCGTATCCATCCAGCATGTAGGGGAACGGCCACGACGCTGCCCACTCGGGGCGTGGCCCTGAACTACAAGTTTCTCCATATTACCGCTTCTGTGTATATGTCCGAAGAATGTAAGCATTCTCGTCGACACAATGGGGGATAATCTCTTCGGATTACCGAGCTCATCCAGTATGAAGACGTTAGTTCAATGGGCGGTATAAGGAACTCTCAGCATTCTCCTCCACGTCCACATTTCAAAAGCATCTATGCGAGCTCGATCTACCTATATAACAGTCCAAGTTTCCGAGGCATACAAAAATATGGAGAACACAAGATACTGAACCAGCGACATTTTGGTAGCTTTACTGATGTTATGGTCACGCCATGTCATGGCCACACGAGCCTGTTGAAAGCGCCGTCGAATATTAGCGATAGTTGTAGAAAAATAGTGCACATACTCGCAACTCGTCGCAAAGCTCAGTATTACAATTTTAAATGCAATGTATAAGCTTGACAATCATTCATACCCCTTACATCTTTGAAGACAAAGCATACCCCGTATGTCGGAAGTAAATCAATTAAACTCTGAAAGTGTGTCGTGACAAGGGAGCAGGACAACTTCTCCAACAGCTGGGATGTGTATCCCAAGACGAGAGAAATTAACCGCTCAGTCTCGATGCTGCGACCAAATGCGGCCCCTGGCAGTTTTAGGGTTTGACAAGGGATCCTGATACTGCTAATAAAGTCCGCAATGGTGGATAGATAGACCCTTTGTGATTACTTGCTCCAGTTCATTAGATAAGTAGTCCACCCTGAAGTAATATCCATTGATTGGTATTTGCAATCAAATTAAACAAACTTTGGTGCTGTATTGACTGACGCACAACGACGAGGAAAAAGTTTTAGGCTTGTAGTCCTGGAACCATGTAGAATCTTCAGTATTTCATTTTAGCAAAGCTGAGACTTCTGTTGGTTTGTAACTAAAAACGTTGCGGAAACGAAAAGCAAAAGTATTTGCCAATAAAAATTCACAATAAATTGTTATACTAGTACCGAGGTGCCCTCGATACCAGAGTATCTGAAATTATGAACCAAATATGCTCCAAAATCAAAACAGTTCGAAAAATACAGCAGTCACTTGATACCGATAGGGCTACTGGTCGCGATATGTTTTCGGTTCTTGTCGTAAAGAGGTGTTTAACGGAGCTGACTCACAAACTTGTCCTCCTTTTACTTCCCACACCGATAGGTGAGGGGAGTATTGTGATCGCGAAAATTTTCGATTTTGAGATAATACGTTTTTTGGGCGTTTTATCATGTGTACATAACGAAAATCCACGTCACTCATTTCCGTCGGTCTGTCTGTCGGTCTGTCGGTCTGTCGGTCTGTCGGTCTGTCGGTCTGTCGGTCTGTCGGTCTGTCGGTCTGTCGGTCTGTCGGTCTGTCGGTCTGTCGGTCTGTCGGTCTGTCGGTCTGTCGGTCTGTCGGTCTGTCGGTCTGTCGGTCTGTCGGTCTGTCGGTCTGTCGGTCTGTCGGTCTGTCGGTCTGTCGGTCTGTCGGTCTGTCGGTCTGTCGGTCTGTCGGTCTGTCGGTCTGTCGGTCTGTCGGTCTGTCGGTCTGTCGGTCTGTCGGTCTGTCGGTCTGTCGGTCTGTCGGTCTGTCGGTCTGTCGGTCTGTCGGTCTGTCGGTCTGTCGGTCTGTCGGTCTGTCGGTCTGTCGGTCTGTCGGTCTGTCGGTCTGTCGGTCTGTCGGTCTGTCGGTCTGTCGGTCTGTCGGTCTGTCGGTCTGTCGGTCTGTCGGTCTGTCGGTCTGTCGGTCTGTCGGTCTGTCTGTCGGTCTGTCTGTCTGCCTGTCTGTCTGTCGCGTTTTTCTACCCTCGTAATCTCAGTAACCGCTGCATGGATTGTGATGAAATTTGGGCAGCGGTATGCTGTGGGGTCGTAGTAGGTAATGTTCCTATAATTTTGAAAATCGGTGCATAGGCGGCGGAGTAATTAGCAAAAAACAAAAAAAATGAAATATTGCTGAAGCTTCGTTTTTAGGCGTTTTAGGGGTCCCTGATCATTTTCTACTTTTTTTGGGTGGGGGTGAAATTGGGGTGGTTGGGGGGTGGGTGGTTGTAAAATTGAAAAATTTGTTGCTTTCATAATAGACTGTCCACTGACCTATGAAGGAAGACCTGGCGACATAAATAACTTTTTTAGGTTCATCCGAACATTGCCTTTGCCTATTATAGAAAGCAAAGGACTTTTTTTTGATGTAAACATACGAGAGTGTTGCGTCAGATCGTTGTAACTAGGAAACTGTTGAATTGATTTTAATGAAATTTTGAAACGGCACTACTACCATGGCGAAGATGGAAAACGCGTATGGTTTTGATAAATCGTGCCAGTGGTGGCGCAGAAATAATAAAAAAACAAAAAATATAAAAACAGCTCAAACTTCGTTTTTAAGCGTTTTAGAGGTTCCTGATCATTTTCTGCGTTTTGTTTTGGGTGGGGGTGAAATTGGGGTGGTTGAGTGGTTGGGGTTGATAAATTAAAAAAATTCTTGTACTCATAATAGGCTGTCCACTAACCTGTGAAGGAAGATCTAGCGACACAAATCACCTTTTTAGGTGCATCCGAACATTGCCTAGCCTATTACAGAAACTAAGGGACTTAGAATTTTCTGTATACTATACGAGAATTTATTGGTCTAAATCGTTTTGTATTTTGTAACGTGGACACTATTAAATTGATTCTAGTGAAATTTTGACACAGTATATTGTTACCGTGGTGAGAATGGAAAACGCGTATGTTTGTTAAAAATCTTGTCAGTGGCAGCGTAGCAATAATCAAAGAACGCGACAAGTATGAAAGCAGCTCAAATTCGGTTTTTAGATGTTTTAGGGGTTCCTGATCAATTCCTACCAGTTTTTTGGGTGGGGGTGAAAGTGAGGTGGTTGGCGGGGGGCGGGGGTTGTAAAACTGAGAAGCTTGTAGTATCGATAATAGGCTGTCCATTGACCTGTGAAGGAAAGACCTAGCGGCATAAGACAATTTTAGGGGGGGGGGGTGGCAATTATTTGGTTGCAAGGGATCTCAGCCTCATGCTATGGGAAAATAACAAACTGGTATCAGCGTAATGTGTGGGAAGTACTGAGTCAATCAACTTGACTTCATTTTTTAGAATGTCCTACAGCTCATACTCCAAGAGCCGCCTGGTAAGTAAGGAACATCTGCCTTGTGACAATTTTCGAAAAATTACGTTGTTTTGGCAAGCGATATCGAAAAAAGCTTCAAATGATGTATGGAGAGAAAAAAAAATTTACCCCGTCCCCCCCCCCTCGAGCGACAACCCCCAGAGGTCGCACATTGAATTCCTTCATTTGAACCTTTCTTTGATAGCACTTACCAAAACGAAACTATTTTTCTAAAATCGTCGCGAAGTTTTCACCCCACCCACCCCAAGCTCGCAAAAATATAGGTATAGATTCAGGGGACCAATATGTCTACCGTCCTACCAAAATTTACTTCTTTCCCACGTGTTGCGTTCAAAAGATTTTTGTAGGACTTAAAGATTAGCTAATATTAGCACCAAATGCGTGAGTTTAGGTAGCTACAGAAAATAAACATATGAGAAGATATCCTTCTTTCACACCCGTATGCACCGTAAGTCAATTAAGCGATTAGTTACGTAAACCTGGATTAGATTACTTGTTTACTATGCACCGCAAGCTGATAATTTTGACACTGTCACTGTTAAAACAATCTTGCGAACACAGCCTTGCTGTATCTCCAATCTGGATTAGTTAATCTCTTGACGGTGCATGGCAAGATGCCAAAGATTAGCAAAACGCGATTAGGGAACTAGGATTAGAATCGCCAAACGGTGCATACGGATGGCAGTGAAACAAAACCGTTACACGACTTTTTGATAAAGTTCTTCGTCTCAATCCGCGATGAAATTCTGATTTTAGGGAAAATCACAAACCAACCCCTAACTTTGGCGCTATGAAGATGAAAACTATTGGTCTCACGCGAAAAATTTAAGGACCAAAATTATGCAGAATTTTAAATCATTTGAAATTTTTTCTGATATTGACTACCGAAATGAGAGTTTTCACCCCCTCACCCCTTGAGCGGCAACCCCCGACAACATTGAAACAGACGTTGTTATGATTTTGAAAACGTCTTTTCATGTCAAATTGATTATGTGATTTCAAAAGTGTCGGTCGCTTAAAAGTAGAAAAGCTGACCAGGCTCTTAGCGGATTATCAGGCAAAATACTTGAAGACCGCTTATATCTAGCCGGTGTCAAAAAAGGGATCTAATACAGCTTCTGCTTTCTGCAATCAGCAGTATGATTTATTTATTTATTTATTTACACAAGACAGTACAAACCAAAATTACACCCACTACTAAATAACAAGTATCGTACACAAGTACAAAAAGGTATTAGTTTTGTTGCTCATCCCTTAAAACTAGACATTGAAATAGTGGATCCATAATAATCATACTATAATTGTTATTCAATTTACTTACTTACTATCTTACTTACTTACTATCTACTACTATATATGACTACTTATTCGGCCGAATTGTTTAAATATTGAAGTTTTAATTTACGTTTGAGCGACTGTAGGCTGGTGTTAAATATATCTATATTACAAAAACAATTGTGATTTCTTTGAGCTCTGATTAACGGAGAATTAGTGCCAAGATTTGTTCTACGAAATGGTGTTCTGAAAAATTCATTTATCCTAAGATTCCTTTCAGGAGCATTAAAATTAAGACGAATCAATAGATCCTGACAATCAAGCAACCCACTTGACAATTTATGAAGGCAGCAAATATCGGAAATAGTTCTTCGATCTTTCAACGTAATCATTTTGAACATTTTCATAATCGGCGTGTAGTTTCTATCCGTTATCGGTAGTCCAATTTTATGTGATAGCATCCTCAAAAACTTGAGGGAGAAATGCATCAATCGAGAGCTTTTAGAATACCTTCAGCTTCATAACCCAATCACCGACATGCACAAGTTAATGTCTAATTTATCCTCACAGGTTCAAAGATAGAACTCTTGAAGTAAGGAGATGGTTCTACTTTCGAGCTCATCTATAGTATTTGCACTCAGGATAACTATTGTGTCGTCCACGTACAGAACTAACGACATTTTGGTATACACAATACAGTTTGTAAAGGTTTTTGACCTGCTGTGATGAACTTCAGTTATTTTTTAGTAGGGTAAGGTCTTTTAAACAAGAACTCCTTATTTTTCTATAGCGACGTTTCGACTTATATTAAGTCATCCTCAGGCAACTGAAACAATTGATGGTGCAAGCTATAAACAAATTAACTGAAACAACGGAAATACACAAAACCTAACAGTGACGTTTCATTTTTTTTATTATTGAAAAATGATGGACGCCACTTGCTAAAATGCACGAGTAATTTGATTTGTGTTATAAATAGTATAAAATATGCAAGAAACCTCAAAAACGATAAAAGTATTTTTCCCAATAAGTTAACTTACCAGAAAAACGAAGTTTTCATCGTTAGTATGGCAATAATCATCAGAGTTTAACTAGATATTAGATGATAATTAATTATTTAATTAAAAACGTCAAAAACGTTTAATAATCTACCTAGAGACATAAAGAGTATACAAAATTTTAGTTCCTTTGTTGCAAAACTGAAAAAGCACATTTTTTGTAGTTTATAATATAATTATATAAGTGTTATACACTCTGTACATTTATATTTTAGGTTAGTTTTCTCGAGGCCAGTGTTGCAAGCACTGTTTAGAGAAATTTAAAAAAAATGTAAAAAAAATGTTTATTTTAGTAAAAAAAAAATTAATGATAATCATCAGAGCTTAACTAGATATTAGATGATTATTGCCATACTAACGATGAAAACTTCGTTCTCTGGTGAGTTAACTTCTGGGAAAAAATACTTTTATTGTTTTTGAGGTTTCTTGCATATTTTATACTATTTATAACACAAATCAAATCACTCGCGCGTTTTAGCAAGTGGCATCCATCATCTTTCAATAATAAAAAAAATGAAAAGTCACTGTTAGGATTTGTGTATTTCTGTTGTTTAAGTTAACTTGTTTATAGCTTGCACCATCAATTGTTTCAGTTGCCTGAGGATGGCTTAATATAAGTCAAAACGTCGCATATAGAAAAATGAGTTTTTGTTTAAATGACCTTACCCAACAAAAAAATAACTGAAATATACAATATAGTTTTCTAGACGTTGGTGAATAGAATAAATAACAGTGGTGATAAAATGCTTTCTTGCCGAACCCTAAAGTTAATTGAGAAATGATTACTAATTGTAACCCTAATTTGCCTATTAGAGAAGAATTGCTGTATTCAGGCATCCAAGGGGTGTGTGATACCCATATATCTCTAAGACGACCCTGTGCTGAAACGTGAATGGGGATACGCAAAGGGTCATGACAAGTCGAACAAAAGGTCCGCGTGATTGATACCAAGTCGTGCTGCTGGTACATGTATACGCTGTACTGCTGAGCCGACAAACCTTGATATCCGGCGCAGCACCACAAACAGAGGTACTAGTCGTACTGTATTTGTCAAAGGTAGCGTTACACGTGAAACCATACCTGGTGAAGATGACCGCCCACGAGATGGATCCAAACATTTTAGTAGGACCACCTCTAGAACAGAAAATCCACGTATCCCTTGGAGAATACCTCCTACCTCTGATAAAGTCTCACAAACAAAACGTAATACAAGTGGATGGAGAAACTGGTGAATCTCTTACAGCAGACACCTTGCTGAAGAGGTCAATCCGCTTGGCCAAATGGTTCAAACATCAGGGCGTTAGTGTTGGTGACTGTGCTGCAGTGAACAGTGAAAATCGTTTGGAGTTTTACACAGTTCCTTTAACAGGGTTTTTTGAAGGGGTTATTTTCACCGGTTTCAATCCTAAATATACGCCTTGGGAACTAAGGCATGTGATGGATCTATCCAAACCTAAGATCGTGTTTTGTTCACCGAGAACTGTGGATAAGATGCTGTCGCTTTTACATGAGTACCCTTGTGTCAAGTATCTTGTCTTGTTTGGAGAAGAACGAAGGTAATAAAGAGTTAGATATTGCTATTAGAGATTTCAGATTAGGTCACCTATGAATAGACATTATAATTTCGCAAGCAGTTGAGAACGAACTCATCACATGCCTTATAGAACAGTTAAACTACTGATGAACAGTAATGTTTCACGAAGAGTTTATTACAGTATCGATTAATACATACATACATAACTACTATAAAATAATTGTTTTAAAGCTGTAATAAAGCTGCTTATAGTGCTTAATCTTCGTGCAAATTATCTACCACACGAAGACTCATAAAACTACTGTATACAGATTTTATAAGCTATAATAAAATAACTGTGTAAGCACCATCTATAAAGCAAATTAGCTCCAGTAGGTATTATTATAAAGCGGTAATAAATTAATTTAGCTGCATTAGGTAATATATCAAATAAGAATTGATATATAAGCGTTTACAAAGCAGTGTTGATGTTGTGTTATAAGATGCTTTATAATGTTGGTATTAAAATGTTATCATAGCTAGCTAATATAATATTTTGCCTACAAGCAGCAAAATGGTTGTTGGTGCAGAGAACGCGCAAAACAAATTTGGATATTTACAACACTAATACAATAACTATAAACTTAAATAGTCGGGTTACCTGGAGATTATAAAAAAAATTGTTAGTTGGGCAGCCACCAATAAGTGAAGTATATTTTTTTGCAGAACTTTAGAAAAATAACATATAATGCAATCCGATATTGCAAGACACATACAAGCAATTTTAGATTTACTAGGTGTTTCATGGTATTTATGACTATTTTTATTTCTGAATATCCTTCATCTAAATGTTTTTATAACCATATTATGCACGAACGTTTCTTTGAACCAGGTCACACCACCCCAAAGTCGTTATGTTTAACGATATCATGAGAAACGCTGACACAGAGGAACTGGACAAAGCCTACAAACCAGTACCAGTTGATCCAAAGGAAGCAGTTGCCACAATTTTGTACTCATCAGGTACTACGGGGATGCCTAAAGGTGTGATGGGAACTCATCATAACCTGACCGCAGTTTCCGAAGTAATCTCTACCCAGATGAAGGATCTGATGACGAACAATGACTCTTCAGATGCCTTACTGGTTGTGATACCAATATTCCATGCCTTTGGCTTTATTTTGATGTACATCAACTTGATTCGTGGAAAGTCGGTTATACTGTTGGATAAATTTCAACCAATGGTATTCCTAGAGACCATAGTCAAGTATCGCGTAACAAGGCTTTTAGTGCCACCACCCTTGGTTCTGTTTCTGGTCAAACATCCACGGGTGAAGGAGTACGACTTGTCGTCCATAAAAGAAGTTAGATCTGGAGCTGCTCCACTCGGCGCAAAGATACAGAAGGAATTAAAGGAAAAACTCCACATACAACATATATCTCAGGCCTATGGGATGACCGAAATGACATTTGCGGTTCTTATATCACCTCCTGGTGTTGAGGGGAAGATCGGCTCCAGCGGCAAGGTGGTACCTGGCATGATTGCCAAGGTGATAGACAGTCAAGGGAGAAGTTTAGGCAAGCTCCAAGAGGGTGAACTTTGTTTCAAGGGACCACTCGTTGTAAAAGGGTAAGTTGAAGTGGAAGTTGATTATTGAAGTGAACTGTAGAGAGGATACTACTTGAAGAGTTTGGTTACCTTAAGTTGATTCGCTAATAAATTTGACATGCAACTTCCTACTGCCACCTTGACAACTTATTCTGTTAGTATTGCCATAAGTCCTCAACCAAAAACTCTACCGGCTATACAGAAATCATTTCTAAGTATAATGTGACATTGAATCATTAGGCGTAGATACAGAAAACATTATCTAATGGCTTCCAAGCCCTTCTATTATCTTAGATTTTAATGTATATAAAATAGAAATCAATGACTCAAACAATTATCGCAAATTCAAATTGGCCAATTTAATTTTTTTACGCTTGTCCGTATCACTTTAAACCAGGAAAGGTTTTGAAAGGTAAAAGGGAACATACAAAAAGTTGCTAAAGTCAATTGGTATGATGCAGATAATGTCGAGAAGTTAGTTAGCAGACATAGCTTTAACAAAACAGTTCACCACGTCACAACCTTTCAAGTTGAAGAAGAGAGACCTGAAGCATATCAAAACCATTCCATCAGAAACTTGTACAAAGAGTCTTGAAAATCATTTTAGATAGTATTGAAAGCGAAAAGAAAACAGTATAATGAATATGCAATATGGATAGAGGGCCGATTACAAGTAACTTGTGATTTAGATTCTTCAAGATTACTTGAGGAGCAGACTTTCAAATTGCATTTTGTCCATTATTATAACTTTCCAGGAGAAGCAAAAAACCAGAACAGAGAAGCCAAATCATAGAGAAAATAATGACTGCGGATAATATAATAATATGGGGTCTACGGAACTCAATCGCAAAATTTGGTGCAAGAAAGTTGGAAGACAACTTGGAAAAATAAAAAAAACTGTTGAGCCAAATGCAGTTTATTTATCTCTAGTAGACATAATGCAGTTAGTTTGTCACCACTGGACAAAATGTAGTTTGAGTTCCATTGTTAAGTAGCAGAAACAAAAATGTAGAAACTATTTGCAGCATATTAGACTAAAACAACAAGATATAAGAGAACGTGTATTCGATTATTAATTTTTTTCAATCAAATCCTTTTGATCATTCTCAGCGCATTCAAAAACATCTAGTTTCATACATCACTAGTTTCCCACAGTTCTCTCACGTAGTGCAGCTGTCATTTCAGCTCTCAAACTGTGTCGTACAATATACAAAAGTAAAATCCCAATAAAAATGCATGCATTTTTTCATTTTTTGTCCATGGACCTAAATCAGTTTGTTTGTCTAAGTATTATTGCCTACCGAATATCACGTAGACTAAATGCATTTGTCTGTCTTATGGTTCGTAAAGGTTGAGTATTGGTTATAAGACGTGTCTCTGTAGAGTATCCTAGGGTTGGTTAGACAAGTTGGATATATGAGGCAATTATTGTTGAAATTTAGGGCTGTATCCAAACTCATCCCTTGAGTAATAGCTAAGGTTTCCTTAAGTGACACTCAAGGGATACTTGAAGGACCCTCAAGTGTGGCTTTCCTTGTATATATGTTTCCTTGACAACATCTACGGTATGGTGAGATTAATTTGGCGACGTTGTCATATTTCAGATATAAGTCAATTAGTTATGGTTGTGTTTATGCCTACTCATTTTGATTTTTTCTGTTTTTGTTTTGTGCCAGTATTTCGCAAATCGCCTTGACTGCAACGAAGTGTCATATTGATACGTCATGTTGACATTTCGTTACTTGAGTACTACGCAAGGGAGCCTTAAGTAAGGGTTCCTCAAGTAAGGTTTCGAAACACAAAATCTTGCTTAAGGGGCCCTCAAGTATTAAGGGACTATGAATACGACCCTAAGTCCTAATATTCCCTGAAGCTGCGATACACGTGTCGGGGTTTCGAAACCCATATGGAATTTGAAAAAGTAGGTTTGTCTCAAAATAATTAGCGGAACACATATTCACTTCTCAATAACTTTTTTAATTGAAACGATATACATATCTAGTAACGTATATCTTAAAGACTTGCATTTTGTTTGAATAAAATGCAAAAACAAAGCATATTTGACACATCACTCTCAAGATAACACTTCCTGTTTAAAGAAACGACAAGAAACCAAACAAGAAAATTTAATTCAAAATACTGTAGTGTGCTTTGGAATAGTAAATAATGTTGACAGTTCATCATTAATTGTTAAGTTTTACCCTGATAATCGAAATGAGGCATTTAAATGAGACAGAAGTTGTTCGCGTTGTTGTTGCTGTCGAGAATGGCACCAGTATTCGTCAAGTTGCAAGAAATTTTAACGTTAGCCCTTCCGTCATCCATCGTGTGTGGAATCGATACCTAGAAACCGGAGAATACAAAAGACGCATTGGACAAGGTCGTAAAAGGAAGACAAACCGAATTCAGGATCGGTTTTTAGTCTTATCCTCCTTGCGTACCCGCACATCTACAGCAAAAGATCTTCAAGTTAGGCTTAGAACAACTCATGGCGTGGAGTTATCCGACCAAACAGTTAGGAATAGACTGAAAAAAGCCAACCTGAGACCAAGAAGACCTGTGCGAAAACCTGCTTTAACTCCGTACCACATAAGGACTCGTTTAAATTTTGCTCGTGAACATGTCGCATGGCAGCTTCGACAGTGGAGACCAGTACTCTTCACAGATGAGTCACGATTTCATTTGAGTCGTTGTGATGGTCGAGTACGTGTACATAGACGTCCACATGAACGCCATTCTGCTGGTAGCAGTACCATACAAGAAGTCGAAAAATTTGGTGGTGGATCTGTGATGGCTTGGGGCGGAATTAGTCTTGATGAAAGAACAGAACTTGTGGTAGTTCCTGGAAGACTGAACGCTCAAAGATACATCGATCTCATTCTGGAGGATCATGTTATACCAGCCGCTTATGGGATAGGCCAAAATTTTGTGTTTATGCAAGATAACGCAAGACTTCATACTGCAGCCATCACCATGAACTTCCTTCGGCACCACGGGATTCATACCATGAATTGGCCTCCGCTATGTCCAGATCTAAATCCCATTGAACATCTTTGGGATTTGTTAGATAGACGAGTTCGAAGGCGCCCAGATCCACCTCAAACCCTCCAACAGCTAACAAATGCACTAATCGAAGAATGGGAAAATATATCGCAAGAAGACATCCGTAGGCTCGTACGAAGCATGCCTCGGAGATGTCAAGCAGTAACTCGTGCTAATGGAAGACATACGCGTTATTAATGTTAACACGCGTTAACAATTTTAGGTTGTACAGGCAAGAGATGCTTGCTTGGCCCACTTTATTTCTTGTAGTTCTTTTGAATTCGTGCCGTAATCTTGAAAGTGTCATATAAAATTTGTTTTGATTTAGCAAATTTATTCGAAGAAAATGTAAATCTTTTAAATAAGTGTTATTACGTTTGTATATTGTTGCAATTAAAAAAGTTATTGAGACGTTAATAAGTGTTCCTCTAATTATTTTGAGCAGTGTATTTAGGCTGTGTAGTGTTTGTTAAATTTTGAGTAATTAGCTATAGAATAAACATCGGCACAGCTGAATCACACCAGATCGTGACTTCGAAAGTCCTGACTGAAGTCCTATATTATTCTATATTATTTTTGCGCGAAAAGAATCGTGCTTATTTAGATTGTTTATTTTCAAAACGCGGTTTTAAACTCGCAATATTATACTGATTCTTAGGATATTACCCAAATATTTGATTGTACATTCTCTTAGTTTCTTGCAGTTCATGATACTTCCTAGAAGGTTCTTCCCATAATACCACCAATACTTCCTATGCCCTTAACACCATAGAGTATGGGTGGCAGAGCATTTAACAGAAGCCAACAACCGATTATTTTTTTAAATATTGATCTTCATTGTGATTAGCCTCTAATCTCACGTTTGTGTCTAGTCCAACGAATCTACCAATTTGACCGTATTTTAACTTTTTCTCATTCTCAGGTACGTTGGTGATCCAGAAGCAACGAGAAACACCATAGACAAAGACGGCTGGATACACACGGGTGACATTGGATACTATGACGAAGATGGGTACTTCTTTATTGTAGATAGGCAGAAGGAGTTGATCAAATATAAAGGATTTCAAGTACCACCAGCTGAATTGGAGGCACTACTCATATCGCATGCATGTGTGGATGATGTTGCTGTTACAGGTATGTCAGACTTATTTCATACCAGAGCTGAGCAGGATTTAAGTGCTTGGTGCTTCTAAAAAGGCTATATGAACAACGGAAACTTGAAAACACTAACTTTAACCATTTTATATAGCTGGTTTCCAGTTTTGCCAAAAATATATGGTAATAAGCAATCAAAATAAAACAACACAAAACCACGGAATAAACTAACTAGAAACTAGGCTACTAAAGACATTGAGTGCCTTCCAATAACGTATTAAAACATTTGACTCAAAACTTGGTCTGTTCAGAACGTCATGAAACGTATTGTACACTCAAGATTAGTTTCAATTTGAACTATTTTCATTTCGATATAGTCTAAAGATTTCTGGATTTTTTATTTTTCTCTATTTTTATGGTCCTCATATAAATATGTAAGAAACCACTAGACTGCTTAAAATTATGTATTGTGTAAGACATTCATGGCCATGATCCGACGAACTGTTGGTTCTTGGGCTGTTCGGCCGGCATCTACACGCTCCGCTGTCTTGGCGTCGGCGAGCTTCGCTGCTAAATCTTATGAAAATATCTAGTGTGTGTATCTTTGTCTGACAAAATAACAGTGACGGTTGAGTCCAATAAAGTGGTGTACAATGAAGTGATATCCATTAAAGTAATCAAAATTGAAGTATACTTCCTATTCCTTTTTTTTGTAGCGCAACTAAGGTATGTTTAAGTATACTTTCGTATAAAAAACAACGATAATAATTAAAAGCTTATGGTTGATGTCATAACTGAACGAAGAAAGTACAATAAAGCAAAGTAAGGTTACTAATAATAATTATAAATATCCTCAAATTACCATATTTTATACAGCATGCATCAACAAAATTGATATTTTAAAATTTTAACCATTCAGCTGTTTAAACGAGCAATGATTATGACTGTTTAACTACAAATTCTTATTTATTTTCCGCAATATCGTACAATGTAATGGTGGTGATGATTGGTATCGAAGTTTAATTTATATGATGCTTCTTCGGCAAGCCTAATTTTTTTTATGGTCAGCCTCCCGCAAAGGCTGAAAGCCTATGGCGCTGTAGAAGCGCTGCGAGAGGATAAGTTTTTTATTTTTTTTTTATGGTCGGCCTCCCGCAAAGGCTGAAAGCCTATGGCGCTGTAGAAGCGCTGCGAGAGGATAAGTATCGGTTCACGTTAGTTTTGAAACGCTGCAGGTTGTGGCCGTCGGGAAACAAATTCCCCGGCAGCTGATTCCACAGCGTCGAAGTTCTCCAAAAGAAGGAATGCTGGAGGAGACTAGTTCTGGGAGTAAGGACCTCGACCTGGTAAGGATGAGCTCGCAGAGCTTCTCTAGTGTTCCTAGTTCGGACGGCCTGTGGTCTTATTATCTGAGAGAGCTCACTCGAACATCTTCCGTGATAGAATCTGTAAAACAGGGATAGATCAGCCACCATCCTTCGATGTTCCAGGCTGTGGAGGTCCTTTGTGAGGTTAGGCGTATCGATTAGTCTAATCGCTCTTTTCTGGATAGTGTCCAGAAGCTTTAGAGAGTTTTTTTTGCCTTTCTTAGGGATGGGTTGCACGCAGCCAATCTTCCACGAAGCGGGAAACACGCCTCGTTGATACGAAAGTTTGAAGAGCTTGCAAAGAATAGGTGGAAGCTCAGCGGCACAGCGTTTAAGGACAATGGCTGGAATTTGGTCAGGACCAGTAGCTTTATTAGTGTTCAGTTTTTGGAGGATGCTTTTTACATCTCGATGTTGAAATTTGACCTCTGCCGTTCTCGAGTTCACGCTTATGGTGTTGGTCGGAGTACTTCCTTGAAAATCTACAGTAGAATTGGCTGCAAAGAGCTTCCCCAAGATGTCTGCTTTTTCTTTAGGAGCAGAAGCGATGGATTTGTCCTCTCTGGTCAAGGGTGGTATTGACGAATAGGAAAAGTTCTGACTAACAGCCTTAGCTACAGACCAGAATGTTCTGGACGAACTAGGACATGAGAGGAGCTTGTTCTTAATTTTTTCGTTGTGTTCCTCCTTGCTGCTGTCAATCAAGTATCGGTTCACGTCAGATTTGAAACGCTGCAGGTTGTAGCCGTCGGAAAACAAATCAATATAGCAGAAAGTCAATGCTATCCCAGTTTTTTAATACTATTTCGTAGGAGAGTTTCTTCGGATTTCGGGACAAAAATACGGCAGAGGTTTTTTTACTCAAAAATCCGACGTTTCGGCGTTTATACGTTTATTTTACGCCTTCTTCAGGGCTATCGAGTATAACACCAAAGGATAACATATCCCTTGGGTCAAAAAACAAACACGGTCTAGAGGATGGTTAAGAACAATAACGAATGCCGTTTGTCAACACTTGATTTTTCGTGTTTGCTGCTGTACACTGCAGTGTACAGGCAGAACGAAGTATACACAGTCATTAGATAAAAGATATCGGCACAAGCCTCCAGTATCGAGACTAAAATCCAGAATCGCATTATGTCCACAAACCCGTGACAGATTCCAAATCAGTGTCCAAAGAGGTACTATGGAAGCGACGGCTAACAGAGAACCACATACCACCCGACTGAAATGACTAGATGCTAAATGGGGAGGTCTGCGGCTAGCGTAATGAGATGGGGATATGCTAAGGACGATTTATGGCCATGCTTGAAAATCCCTTCCACTGAAAACCACCAGGTATTGAATTTTATTGTTCCAGTTCTGCATGTTTTGGAAGTATTTCAGCGTTCTTGAACCTTTATTAAACCGGAATTCAAAATTAATAGCATACGAGCATGGAAAACAGTTTTACTATTTTAGAGAGACCAGTTAAAACTTGTTCATGTCGTAAAGCAAAATGTACAATGCGTTCTATTAATAAAAATTGGGGAAATGGTTGTTTGAATTTTGAAAAAATTATTTATGACTTAGCAACGTCGCAAACTCGAAAAAAAACATTAATAAGGTATGAGTACATACTTCGATTTTGAATGAAACATACAGGGGGTTACATTTAAAAGAACAGAGTAAAATGGCTTACAAGTTACCATAGTTTAAAATTCTCCCGAAAACATCCTGTAGATGCACATAGTCACTAACACCAAAAATAATATTCAATTAGCATCCAAGTAACTACCTGTATAATATTATTGACGAAGGTTAAAGAAATGTATCAATTTGGACGTATTACTTGCGACCTTGCAAATCCAGAAATTGATAGAAAATGAATTGTGACTTGGCAACGACGCAGCTGATCACAGAAATGTTTGAGGATTAAATAGAGATCAATGATATAAACTAAACGAGGAAAAAGTTATAGTTCCCTATAAAAATCAAGTTGATAACTATCCTGCTTTCCTGCAACACTCTGTATATTTCGGCATATAAGATATGCGTCTTAAGCAATCAAATAAATTTTCTATCTAACATTTTTTTCTACCATGTGTATCTTGAGAGATATCGAAGAACTGCACACTAAATATAAAAATTAAAATAAAAAAAAGCTAAAAAATAAACTAAATTAAAAAAGTATATAAAACTAACCAACCGAATTAGTTGAAGTGTTGCTCAGACATGATTAAATAAATAAATTATACTTTCATAAGGCAAACAATATCGCCATCTTGGTACAATGATGCATTACTGGCTCTTGTTTTAAATTTGTCATAAATCTTGATAGGTGGGGTATTATTTCTCAAAAAAAAAATAAGCAGCTGGTACAGTGGCACGGTAAAGACTTTGTATATTATATCATTCTACTTTTAAAAAGATCACAGCACCATTCTTGTTGTTTAATGATGTGTTTCGTCGAAAATATATTGGGTATACCTCAAATTTTTCTATATTGTTTTTTATCGCTATTGAACAGGTCTGCCAGATGAAGCCTCAGGAGAGCTTCCTTTGGCTTTTGTTGTGAGGAAGCCAGGCACCAAACTGACGGAACGCGAAGTTGAAAAGTTCGTGGAAGATCACTTATCACCAGCAAAGAGACTGAGAGGAGGAGTTATATTCGTGGACGAGATTCCGAGAAACCCTAGCGGCAAGATACTGAGGAGGGTGTTGAAGAAAAGAGCGAAAAATCTTAAATCTAAGCTTTAGATACCTTATCTACTTTTTATTTTGGTGCTATTTGCTGTTGCTTAGTAAAATTAATCTTGTAGTGTATTCATAGCTTTTCCCAGTATTTCAGGTAAGCGCATTCACTTAGACAAAACCGTCAAAGCAGTATGGCTACTGCCATTGTATAAGCTTTTAAATCCCACAACTCGATCCTATAGGTACCTGTTTTTTTATTAAATTAATTTTAAATAAATCTTGAGAAAGTATAGATTGGAGTAACGATATGCTGCTTTTATTGTAAATGATTAAAATGCAATTAATTCAATAATATAACTTGCAACTTTAGCCAATTTTACGTCATTTGAAGGAAAATTAAGTAAAGAACCATTTTTTCCAATTCTTTATTTATGCTTTACATTTTTTTGATGCTTCAACTTTTTAATGATATTGAATGGAAAATTTGAACTATACATTTTAATTTTTTATTCTTTTTTATATGTTTATGCAACCTGTTAATAGTTAAATGTACTGGTTTTTCTTATTTTGATTGCTTTGCCAAGTTACATTTTGTACTTTAAATGTTAATTGTGAATTTTATGTGTAATAAATTTTTAATTTCGTCTGTACGACTGAAGTGTCAAAGTTATTACTCAATGTTTTCCAGTTTATATTTTTACTTATACATTTTTTCGTCTTCATATGAATTTTAGCCTTGAAGCCGTCAAATAAACGTCGAAACGTCGGCTCTTTGAGTAAACGACCTCTTGCAGTAGTTTATCCCAAAATCTGAAGAACCTCTTCTACTAAAATGAACTGGGATAAGCATTACCCTCTACTATATATAATGACTACTATATTGTAATTTCGTTAAAAGACTGCAAGGAATCTAATCAATATGCTATCAACAAACAAATGTGATTTGATGCAAGAGACGTATCTGAAGTTACACCCTACGTATCCCTCGGGCCTCCTTGTTCCAAGTCAACCCCTGCGATTCAGCAAGCAAGAGTGGTAGCGTTTCCCGCTGTATACGAGTCAGGAAAAAGTGAATAACGTTTTCTCTTCTTTCTCTCTTAAACCCTCGAGATCGATTTGGTGCTTCAAAGCATCTGCAGACCGCCGCGCTGGAGCTGCTGAAGTACGAAGAGGGAAAACATACACTATCGCCCATGCAGCACAACAATTTCTTTATTTCTGTATATAGTACGGTCTTTCTAGTTGAGCACATTGATAAAATTTGAGTCCTTGTAAAACTGGTGTATCTTTTACCGCAGACAATTTTAATATCGCCCGTTATTAACACGCTTCTATTAGCCTCACCTATATGTTTGTATGTTTGTTTGTGAGCTTGTAACTCTCCTTTGGATTAAGAGGTCGGACCGAACATTGAACGCTCCAACGTTGCCACGAAAACGATTTTGACGGTTTCAAATCCGCCGGACAACTGTTTGGGAGTTGGTATTTTTATTTATTTTTTGTATTCAGAAAAGTCGACAATTTCAATTGAAAACAATTGTTCATTTTTATTACACAGACTATTAGTAAATACAGTTGAAAAGATACGGTTCAATGATAAGGTATACTGAAAAATTGAAAATAAATATATTTTAAAAAAACTAGAAAACGTGCTTTTAAAAAATATCGGACTAAAAAGTTTACAATAATTTTTAAGACAAGCTTAAATCGATAATGAACGAAACCTACAACTATTATTGTGAAGAAAGCGTTGAGCGCTCTATTTACGAATAGCATTGCACAAAGCGCCCATACTTTTCTTCGCAATCATACTAGTATTTTTCGTTTCGTTATTCTTTTAAGCTTATTTGAGGAACTATTTATAACTTTTGAGTCCGAAGTTCTTTAAAAGCGTGTCTTTCAGTTCATAGGCGTAGTTAATTCCCTGAAGGCCTGAGCCCAAAAGTGGTGCACTGGCTCCATACTACAATAGTCAGACCGTCATTAATATATGGCTGGATAGTGTGGTGGACCTGTATAAAGACGGAGGCAATAAGAGACAAACTTAATAAGGTTCAACGTTTGGCATGTCTTAGTATAACCAGTGCAGTGCGCACAACTCCTTTTAGTGCCATTGAAACACTATTGAATCTTCCTCCTTTGGATCTGTTAATTCAAAGAGAAGCTAGAAAAACTGGGTTCCGTCTCTGGAGTCAGGGTAGCTGGACTTTTATGAATCCAGGCAAAGGACATTCGACGATTCTATCAGAGTTGCATGAGGATTGTCCTATTTTGTTGGCGAGGAGCGATACAGTTTCTCCTACGCATCGCTTCAGTCGCAAATTTACGGTGGTGTTTCCGTCAAGGGAAGAGTGGGAGACTAGGGAAAGACAGCTCATCGAAAGAGGAGGACAGGTCTGGTACACAGACGGTTCACTCGCTAGAGAGGGCTCGGGCTCGGGAGTCTACGGACCACATACAGGACTTTCACTCCCTCTTGGGGGGCACACCACAGTATTCCAGGCTGAGATCTATGCGGTACTTGCTTCTGTAAATCGTGTTCGGGAAATTGACGGGTCTAGGAGGCGGATTACAATCTGCTCTGACAGTCAAGCAGCCATCAAAGCACTGAGTGCTTGGAAAATAACGTTGGGACTGGTCCTGGAGTACAGGAGGGCTCTTGACCACATCTCAGCTAAACACAAGGTATCACTGATGTGGGTACCTGGGCACGCTGGGGTAAAGGGTAACGAAATGGCGGATCATCTGGCCAGGATGGGATCCGGCAACAGTTTTGTGGACCCGGAACCAGCCTTAGGACTATCTGCAAACTTGATTAAGAAAACAACTGGAGAGAGGATCCAGAATCAACACTCTCTGAGATGAAAGAACATCTCTGGTCATCTCCGTCAAGCTCGGGAACTATTAGCAGGACCTGCAGAGAGAATAGGACGATTTTGTCTCACTCTGGATAGGAGTACCTTGAGATTGCTAGTAGGCCTACTAACGGGTCACAACACCTTCAGGCGTCACTTGTTGGTGATGAGGGTGGTCAACGATCCAACGTGCACGTGGTGTGGTGAAGAGGAAGAATCCTCGGCACACATCTTGTGTCGCTGTGAAACCCTGGGTTATCACAGGCAGACTATGCTGGGCTCAAGAACCTTGGAACCAATAGATATAAAACGGATAGGACCTAAGAATGTAGTTGCCTTTGCCAAAAGGGCAGGTCTTAGGAACCAGCGCGGATAGAGGCGCAAAAGGGCCCATCGTGTGGCCTATACACCAGCCACATTCCGTGCTGGATAGCCTCTGGTCCTTATTCATTCATAAGTCCCTGAATCTGGGGGGGCTTAAGTCCCTGGATCTGGGAGAGCTTAAGTCCCTGCCCTAGATACAATAAACTTAACAGAACAAATTATTATTGGATTTTTGGGGGGGCTAATTTCATTCTTGGGGGGACTAATCCCCCCGAGCCCCCACCTAACTACGCCTATGTTTCAGTTTCATATGAATATAAGTGTGTAAATAAATTTTTGTCACTTACAACATTACATTTGGCAGGGATGTAAGAATAGAACATATGCATCAGGTAGTTTCACTCCATAGTTATTCATTCTACTATAAAAATATTTTCACATATACCTCAAAAATGTGCGTTAATCATAGGAATATTACATTTCCGTAGAAAAATTTGCTGACAATCCTTGAAGAATTCTGGAATGCATAAAATATATTCTACATTAATACTACTTTTAGCTACGACTCAATCAATTCACAACTCCAGAATCATAGAAAGAGTTTGTTAAAATCACTCACCACGGAGGTACATTCCAAAAAAATGGAATCAAGTTGACTGACTCAGTACTTCCCACATATTATGATGTTAGGGTTTCATTATTTTTTGATAGCATAAAGCTATAGGCTGAGATCTCCTTGCAACCAAATCATCACCCGCCCGCAAAAATGCTGATTTTCCGATATTTAAAAACAGATTATATTACCAGTATCAATCTTCAGAGGGCGATGAGAGGTGTTGAGGGGTTTCCCAACCACCACATCCCTGACCCCATCCTACCTGAACTCATTTTGATCACTTAAATGAAAAGCAGAAAATGATGAGAGATCCCTAGAGTGTCCAAAGACAGAGTTCGAATGGCTTTGTATTGAACTGTTTCTTTTATAGCGTAGTTTCACCGCCGCTAACACATTTTTTAAAAACCGTAGACTCCAGTGATCTCTATCACAGCCCAAGTGAAGGTTTAGAAATTTGATTTTGAATTTGATGAACTACATACATTACAGAATTATCTACATCAACATAATTTCAAAAATAATTTTTTTGTCTAAGGTAGGGCATCATTCGGACAAAGCTGAAAAGTACTTTATGTCTTTCCTTTAAAGGGCCATGAGCCAAAGAATACAAGAAATTATTTAGTTTCACATCCCTCCACCCTCAATCTACCCCAATTTTACCCTCTCATAAAAAATTTGAAAAATCATTCTCCTACACCGCGTCTACATTTTTTAATCCTCTACCTGTGCTTGTTAAGGGTACTACCACGACCCACGTATTCCAAAAAAGCGTCAAAACCTATTTGTTTTCTTTGCGTTCTTAATTTTATTTATTATCTTTTGTATCACAACTTACGCTGATTTGATCTGCTTTTTGTATTTTAACTCTAGTTTGTTTGGGGGTTGTATGGAAGAGCAACCTAGCTGAATACCGCCCCCTCTACTAAAATGTGTACACTTAATTTTGTGACGAAAGGAAACAATAAAGAATAATAATAAAAGAACGTGGAAAACGGTCAGGAACCCACAAATCGCCTAAAAACGACGAATGAATTTGTGGTTCTTGGGTTTTTAGGCCGGCGTCGTTTTGTACTTTGGAAGTCGCCGAAGTGAAATAGCTTCTGAAGATGCCATCCACTCGTGGTGGCGAAACGTCAAGCTTTAACGCTAAACGACGCCGGCCTAAAAACCCAAGAACCACAAATTCATTGGACGATGGCCGCGAAAGCCTTACACAGTATATTTGCCTAAAAACGACGTTTGAGCTGTTTTTGCAATATCAATTTTTTTATTATTGCTACGCCGACC
The DNA here is from genome assembly GCA_951848785.1 of Callosobruchus maculatus. Taxonomy (NCBI): domain Eukaryota; kingdom Metazoa; phylum Arthropoda; class Insecta; order Coleoptera; family Chrysomelidae; genus Callosobruchus; species Callosobruchus maculatus. Next base: position 105,758 of record CATOUR010000003.1, read on the forward strand.
GACACTATTTACAAAAATCATACGCTTTTTCCATCCTCGTCGCGGTAATAATACTGTGTGAAAAATTCATTAATATCAATTTGACAATTTTCAGGTTACACAATACAGAACAGGTCACAGGTCAATGGACAGCTTAGGATAAATCCCAAAAACTCGATTTCACAACCCCCACTCCCCAACCAATTTCACCCTCACCCAAAAAAAAAGTTGAAAAGAATATGATACACAAAATATGAGATTTAAGTATAGCCGACAATTATCCGTACCACTTAGAACTATGAAGACGAAGCATGTCCCCGTAAGTCGGAGGTAAATCAACTAAACTCTGAAAGTGTGTCGTGACAAGGGAGCAGGACAACTTCTCCAACAGCTGGGATGTGTATCCCAAGACGAGAGAAATTAACCGCTCAGTTTCGATGCTGCGACCAAATTCAGCCCCTGGCAGTTTTAGGGTTTGACAAGGGATCCTGATACTACTAATAAAGTCCGCAATGGCGGATAGATAGACCCTTTGTGATTACTTGCTCCAGTTCATTAGATAAGTGGTCCACTCTGGAGGAATATCCATTGATTGGTATTTGCCATCAAATTAAACAAACTTTGATTCTGTATTGAATGACGAGAAAAAAGTTTTAGGTTTGTATTCTGCACGACTGATAGTCGTGGAGCCACGTGGAATCCTGAGTATTTCATTTCAGCAAAGCTGAGACTTTATCTGTTTGTTCATTTACGTCGCTGATAGAAAAAATGAAGGTCCGCTGACAAACTTAATTGAAATAATTGCCGAAATGGAAGGCAGAAGTATTTGTCAAGAAAAATCTACAATAAATGATGCCATCGATACTAAAAATACCTCAAACTGTGAGTCAAATATGCTCCAAAATCAAAAGAGGCCGAAAAATGCTACAGTCACCTGATACTTATAGGGCTACTGGTAGCGACATATGTCCGGTTTTTGTTGTAAACAGGACGCTGGAACGCGGCGTTAGAAAACGCCGTAACGCCGCGTTCTAGAACGCCCTCTGTTTGACCGAGCCCTTACTCTCCTTTTTCGAATGCCGTACAGCTCAGCAAAAATACTGGAAATCCGCTTATATCCGGCTGGTGCCAAAAAAACGATCCAATACAGCTCTGCATTCAGCAGTGTGATGGAGAAATGCATCAATCGAGAGCATTTGGTACAGCTTCAGCTTCGTAACTCAAGCACACACATGTTAATGACTAGTTTATTCCCATAGGTCCAAAGATAGAACTGCTGAAGTAAGGAGTTGGTTCTATTGGTTTTATTCGTTCATCATCATCATCATCATCAAGTGTTGGTATTCAGGACAAGTGCTGTGTCTTCCGCGTACAGAACTAACGACATTTTGGTATACACAATATAGTTTTCTATAAGCCGTTAATCAATGGAAGGAACAACAGTAGTGCTAAAATACTTCTCTGCGGAACCCCAAAGTTAATTAAGAAATGATTACTGATTGTAACCCTAATTTGCCTATTAGAGATGAATGACTGTATTCAAGAATCTGAGAGGTGTGTGATACCCATGATACTACGACACTGACAGATATGATCACTTGGCGGACAGATTTCGAACCGGTCTGCGCATGACGTCACCGTGTGACAAAAGTGTACAAGCACATGGCGCCAAAGCATTGATTTTTGAAGGTTTTATTTCGTTTCCTGTTATATCTGTCTTAGATATTTAATATTCACACAAAATGAAAATAGCTCATGCACAGTATAATATAAACGATACATATTGCTCTGTATCTGAATAAAAAATTGGTGAAATAATTATACAGAGAATTGATATTAATCGACGCCTGACCCGTTTGCAGTAGTTCCGAGCGTGCTGAATTTCAGATACAAAAATTTGAATGTATGTCTCAAAAAAAATTACATTGTGGAAAAAGAACAGAGCCAGAGCGGTCTGGACATATTTTTCTGAAATCTCATATAAGATGTTGATTGGAGTGCCTAGTGAAACCATCTTTTTGTGGGAAAATTTCTCGGGTAGGAGGTGGAATTTTTATATACTCCATTCAGGAGCCTTTGATTACCGTTCTTACTTTTATTATATAGATTATGATGTTGCGTCACCAGCTCTTCAAGCCAATTTGTATTTACTGTATAATTCTCTTAATAAAAGGTAGACAAGAAATAAATAACATGATTTTGTCATTAGAGGTTTTTAAAAATCATGAACAAGCATAATGACATTATGTTTATGGCGAATGAATATTGACTTTCTTCTGCTAATGGTTGGTGGAAAAATACATTACCAAATTTTCTTAATTTTTATTTATTCAAATATATGTCACAACCGCGTATATGTTAAACATAAAATAAAAACATATCACAATACAACAATGCAATATCTTTCTGGGCATTGTATTTAGCTAGCACAGGTGTATTCTCGTATACTAAAGATTCCTAGTAATAAGTTTTTCCTCAATTTCTTCAAAATGTTTTCACACGATGTATCTGTTTAATGATATGTTTGAATTAAAAAGTTTGATCCACTTGTAGTGATGGTTTCTGATGGCCTGGGTATAAGGCACATTATTTGTTGCGCTCTTGTGTTGTAGCTAGGTATCGATTCTGTATATATGGGTCTATGGGCAAATATATTTTGGACAGACAATAAGAACTGAAAAAGGGGTGAATAAGAGCATATAGAACTAGCCTTTCTCTATATGAACCGAAAATAGAATATCAAAATACGTTCTGCAACCTGTAAATCTCCAACCGTCTTTTAGCGCATTTTTATTTTATGTAGCATTTTTTTATTCCAAATAGGAAAGGCGCTAGGAAAGCTGGATGCACCGTCGCAGGACCCTGTATACTTATTACTTTATACTATTTTACAATGTTAGTGAATTTCAGTTTTCTAATATTCGAGGTCTCTCTAATTCCCCTATGAAGAATTCGTTTTCTGAAATACATTTTGCATCTAGAAAACAAGCTCATCTTTGCTTCATCAGTCACATATACATTCTCTGATAATTTGTTTAAATTCGCAAGATAGTTTTTTTTCAATTTTCAAAGCGTTTCCATTATAGTTGGAAAATATATGGCCGAGCTCATTACATTTTGCCAAGAACTCATCTGTATGTTTTTGTAGTCCACCTTCTGTTAAATGGTTGACCCAACTGAGAGAAGTATCTGTGCAATCTGGGATATAACCCAGTTTCTCCTTATTTTTAAACTTAAATGCAATGAAACCTGCCAAATTTTCCAAACCATCCCAAGTACCGGTAGTGTGACGAATAGTTTTTACTTTATTATTATTACACCCCACAACCACACAATAAACCATTGTTCAAATATGTGTTAAACTCCAGAATCGCAAATAATTAACGTTTTATCAAACTTTACTGCGGTAAACGAGTAAAATCAAGAAAATAAACTGGAAATGTTCGGCTATAACCTGTAACTAAACGAGTAAACAAACCCCGTTTGTCACACGCTGACGTCACAGGTGGAAGCGAGACGGAAGACATCATGCGCGTGAGCATACCTTCTAAAGTCGTAGTATCATGTGTGATACCCATATGTCTCTAACACGACCCTGTGCTGAAATGTGATTGGGGAGACGATGAATCAGCCTACGTAAGCGGTCATGTATAAGACCATGACAAGTCGGACAAAAAGTCTGCGTAATGAATTCTTTTTTGATTGCATATGATAGAGTACATCATAAAAAGCATCTCATTCTCTTCTCCAATTTCTTTTTGGACACAGGAAAGCCGTGAAAATAAGGAAAATATTTGAATTCTCCTAGGGCAGTGACGTCACTGCTCTAAACGCGAACAGCCAATCAAAAGACAGATATGTGTGCTGTGTTGCCGCATTCTGATGGCGCGCAAAATGCCGGAGCTGTACGCGGGCTGGCTCATCTATCTTGTCTTCTGTTCTCGTCTGCGGGTCGGAGCTGTTCTTGGCAACAATGCACTGCTGATGATTCGCGCGATTGGCACTGGTTGGCTGAATTTGAATTCCTTTCTTTAAACTTTAGAATGGAATTACTAAAAAACAAAATGATGTAGAAAGTAACGAAATGCAGCAGTACGTTTATTTTTGTATGCACTAAGCGGTTATAACAATTAAATCATTGTTCTTGACCTCGTGATACTAGTCCATTGATATCAAGTCGTGCTGCTGGTACATGTGTACGCTGTTGTATCATCTGAGCCGGTAAACTCCAATATCAGACACAACACCACAAAAAGAGGTACTAGTCGTACTGTATTCGCGAAAGGTAGCGTATGCTGTGAAATCATACCTGGTGACAATAGCCGCTACCGAGATGGATCCAAATATTTTAGTTGGTCCGCCTTTAGAACAAAAAATCCACGTATCTCTTGGAGAATATCTCCTACCTGTCATAAAATCTCACAAACAAAACGTGATACAAGTGGATGGAAAAACTGGTGAAACTCTTACAGCAGATACCTTGCTGAAGAGGTCAATCCGCTTGGCCAAATGGTTCAAACATCAGGGCGCTAGTGTTGGTGACTGTGTTGGTGTGAACAGTGAGAATCGTTTAGAGTATTACATAGTTCCCTTAACAGGGTTTCTCGAAGGGATTATTTTCACCGGTTTCAGTCCTGAATATACGCCTTGGGAACTAAAGCATGTGATGGGTCTGTCCAAACCTAAGGTCGTGTTTTGTTCACCGAGAACTGTTGATAAGATGCTGTCGCTCTTACAAGAGTACCCTTGTGTCAAGTATCTTGTCTTGTTTGGAGGAGAACGAAGGTAATAAGTAGTTAAATTTTGATGTTAGAGAAATGGGTAAAGGGTTATTATTTTTGTATATTTCCTGAACGTTATAGTCTCGGAGTTACAACTAAGTTTCGTATTCGACGAAGTTGAAATAAAATATCAACTTTAAAAAACATGAAGGTGGTTACAGCAGATGCTCAAAATGTTGTCCATTTACTTCAATACAACAAGCCATGTGATTTTTGAAACTTCGCAGTATACTTTGCAACATGTCTAAATTTTCAACAGTAATCATAGAGCCTTTATTTAGTTATTTTAACTTGGACAGATGCAACGTAAATTTAATTATAACTATGAAATGATAAGGTTCAGGTATAGGAAATATTGAATAAAAGAAATCAGTGTTTTTCAAAGATTTCAGAAATGTAGAAATATACAGGGCGATCCATTTGAAATAACAATACAGTCGCATTTAGTATTTGGAGAGTGCTGCTAGCTACTTTCAACCGCAGTTTTTAATTTGTCATTTGTGCCGTCATTTTTTTAAATATCCTGCCTGCCATCTTTATCTAACCAACTCCGATGATGATACATAGAGCCATGAAAACTTCGTTTCTCTGATGCTTGGAGATGACTATACATTAGTCGAAACGTTGCATAAAGAATAACAAGAGGTTTTTGTTTTTAATTGACCTAACCCTAAAAAACACCACGAGAGATACCTTACTGGGTCAGAATCGCTTTAGCATGAATTAACAAAGTTTGTTATATTTTCGGAAAAATGGTGGATCTGACAGCATTATAAACACCTTCGTGAGATCGGCTGTATTGGAAAACCCCTATACTCCAAAATTCATGAAAATCGTGCAAACCGTTTTCGATATAATTGAGGCGTTCCATACTTGAGACCCACCCTATGTATCTGGCCTATTTGCTCGGATAGTCTTGTCTGTATGTAGTTTATCGGCCCAGTACAGTTTGAGTAGATTATTTTCGAGTACTGATGTAGATGTGCGTTATCATTTTTATTATTAATGGTATACAGGTTCGCATTTCGGTCAGTTCTAAACTAATTTGTTTTTCTTGCTGTTCCGCGAAGAGAACTATTTCTTCAATGCCTATCGCGAAACGAGTGTGTTTTTTTTTTGTAAAATCGTGTTTACCTTAAAAACTGCATCAAATGCTTTCAACCAAAGTACTTGCCTGTTTCTAAAGCAAAATAGGATGCAAATGTCAAATAATTAGGAAACATTGTATTAATACAGGGTGCCCCACGACGATTAAGACAAGCAATATATCGGAACTGGGTAGTAGTAGCGAATTATAATTTTGAGGGTGTAAATTAGAGCAAACCCACCCACCCAATGAGGTGTTTGTTTTTGGTCACGTGACGTACGATTCAAAATTTTTAATGGGACAACAAACTAGCACACTTGGGGTCTAAAGTGATTAATTCAAGAGCTACAGGTACTTAAAGGATGGTACCACTACCAATGATTATAACATGCACCCCTACAGTTAATTACTTTAGTAGTGTTTCATAATGGTAGTGGTACAGTCCTTTAAGTATCTGTAGCTCTTGAATTAATCACTTTAGACCCCAAGTGTGCTAGTTTGTTGGAATTGTTTTATCGGGAGGAACACAAAAAGTCACAAATATACAGGTTGTCCAACTAAAAATTTTGAATCGGACGTCACGTGACCAAAAACAAATACCTCATTGGGTGACGCAGTAACAAGAAAAGATACTATATTTGCTCATATTTACATCCCCAAAATTATAATTCGCTGCTATTGCCCAGTTCTGATATATTGCTTGTCTTAATTGTCGTGCATGTATTTATAATTATTATCGATAGTAAATTGTTTTATCCAAATAATGCAATGTGTGAATTTCTTGTCATCATATCATTAGATATAGCATGAAACCAGCGATCAAATGGAAATGGAATCTGGAATCTCACTGGTTAAGATTAGCAATTGCTAAGCCTTTGATTAAACAAGAAAATGAAATTTTTCACCCATTTAGGATGGAAGATCAGACTGGAAAAGATACTAGATGATTTACAATGGTCGATTGTATATAAAGTATGTCATTTTTGAGCTATTTGAGGTCAACTTCAAGAGAAATCAATAATTTTCAGAGTACTTTGACAGATGCATGTTCTTGAAAGGGCTGCTCTGATTGGTCAAAGTCTTTGTTAAATTGCGCATGTTGATAAAATCGGGCCTAAGTATTCCAATTTATTCAAATTACTATATGTAGATTTAAATGTTGGTACCTTCTGTGAAATATTTAATTTAAGGGCCCCATGTATAATTAGTGGTAGAGGAATTATTAATTTATAACCATAGCACGGGACATCTAAAAATGGATAACAACGCAAGGTGCAAATTGAGACATGTGTATATATATATGTGTATATAAATCTGCCAAATATAATTCCACATCCAAAAAGTATTTATTTAATGACTACAAAGAATTTTATTATTACCATGTGCTTGGGCTAGATTTCCAGTCATCAACACATAAAATATTTTTTGCACAGTTTTACAAAAATAACATACAATGCAATCCGATATTGTAAAACACGTACTTGATTGAGCAATTTTAGATTTACTAGGTTTTTTATTGTATTCATCACTATTTCTTATTTCTGAACATCCTTCATCTAAATCCCTGTTTAACCATGTTATGCAAGTACGTTTCTTTGAACCAGGTCGTACCACCCCAAAGTCTTTATGTTCAACGATATAATGGGAAACGCTGACAAAGAGGAACTGGACGAAACTTACAAACCAGTACCACTAGAACCAAATGAGGCAGTTGCCACGATTTTGTACTCATCAGGTACCACGGGGATGCCCAAAGGTGTAATGGGTACTCATCGTAACATGACCGCAGTTTCTGAAATAGTCTCCACGCAGATGAAGGACATGATGACGAACGATGACCCTTCAGATGCCTTACTGGTTGTGATACCACTATTCCATGCCTTTGGCTTTATGTTGATGTACCTGAATTTGATACGTGGGAAATCAGTTATACTATTGGATAAATTCCAACCAAGGGTATTCCTAGAAGCCATAGTCAAGTATCGCGTAACAAGGCTTTCAGTACCACCACCCTTGGTTCTGTTTCTGGTCAAACACCCACTGGTGAAGGAGTACGACTTGTCGTCCTTAAAAGAAGTTAGATCTGGGGCTGCTCCGCTTGGCGCAAAGGTACAGAAGGAGTTGAAGGAAAAACTCCACATACAACATATGTCTCAAGCCTTTGGGATGACCGAAACGATATTTGCTGTTCTTATATCACCTCCAGGTGCTGAGGGGAAGATCGGGTCCAGCGGCAAGGTGGTACCTGGCATGATGGCCAAGGTGATAGACAATCAAGGAAGAAGTTTAGGCAAGCTTCAAGAGGGTGAACTTTGTTTCAAGGGACCACTCGTTGCAAAAGGGTAAGTTGAAGGGAAAATTGATGATTTAAGTAGATTGCAGACAGATTGTTTGGAGAGCTTTGTTATCGAAGATTGATTAAATACTAAATTAAGCATGCACCTTCTTACAACGACCTTAATAACTTCTGTTAGTATTGCCATGAGCCCTTAGTTGAAAAATCTACCGGCTATGAGTTTTAAGTATAATGTGGCAGAAACAGAAAACATTATGCACTCTCAGCGGTCCACAAACCGATGTTTTCAAGCCCTTTCTGGATATTTTGTCACCTTATAATTTAATGTATATAGGATAGAAATTAAAACAATGTGCAATATATACCGTAACCGTAACCAATGACTCAAACCACACAGAATAGCCAGTTTCAGTTTTCTTACGCCTGTCCATTTCTCTTTAAACCGCGAAATATTTTAAAAAGTAAAGCAAATATACAAAAAAATTGCAAAACGCAATCAGTATGACGCAGATAATCTCAAGAAGTTAATTAGCCAACATTCGATTCGATTAAAAATATACAATGACTCTTTGTTCGTGTGTTTCGTGTGATGTTGAAAAAGCGGACTGTATTGTAATTTTACTTATTTATTTGTCACTAACTATAAAAATGCTAAATAGTTATAAACGCGAAGCGGCATGAAATTCGGAGACGCGCAATGTGTTGCCGACGTGACCTCCGAACTGTAACTCTCCTTTTTTGGGCACACTGACACACTCACTGTGTTTTCAGTTAACAGTCAGGATAGCAGGTATATGGGACTGGGGTGCAGATAACACACTATGCATCTGGTTTACACATTCTTTACATTGGCGTCCGCATTTAGTTTCTGAACATATAATAGAAATTCCTACACTCTTGAACCTTAGAATCGAAAACGAAAAGGAACAACAAATGAATATGAAATATAGATAGCGGCCCGATTACAAGTATCTTGTCATTTGCTTCACTTTATTACAAATTAACATATTATAACATATTATAATAAATGCTCACCTAGAGCATGTTACGGTTGGTTGAACAAGTTGAGTATATGAGGTAATAATTAAAGTTGGAATGTAATCTTAAGGGTCTAGGGTATAGCACGCGAAATTGAGAATACAAGAAAAGACGCATTCCCGTGTTAGCAAAGAACCGTGGCCGCCTGTTCCCTTTCTCCAGTGTATGTGAAATAAGTCCAAAAATCTAAAGGTAAGGTCAAAAGATACAAAGGTAGGGTCCAAAGGTCACCATAAAAATGAATTTCGCATTTCTAAGCTCTTGACGTTACCTTTAGACTTGCAGTAATGATTCAAAAAGCAAATTGAAGAAGAACGCTTGCGCTTTGTCATCTATTTTGCCTTTTTTGTTAGCGTGTTTGGTTGTTAAATTACAGACATTCGAAGAATGTATGATTTTGCATTTCGAGTTTTCCTGCCTACTAAAAAACTTTTTTGAGAAAATCGCAAATAGTTGTCATTCATTAAGATCTTAACTATCACCCTCTGAAATACTGTGTATGTAGTTTGAAAAACAAGTGAGTTCTGTTAGAAATGGGAATCCGTGTTTTAACATGGCAAACACATGTACCCATACATGTGTCAGGTTTTCGAGACCCATATGGAATTTGAAAAAGTAGATTTGACGAGTAGTCGTCAGGCTGTGTAGTGTTTGTTAAATTTTGAGTAATTAGTTATAGAACAAATATCGGCACAAATGAACCACACTAGATCGTGACTTCGAAAGTCCTGTCTGAAGCCTTATATTATTCTCTATTATTTTTGCTTGAAAATCATCGTGCTTATTTAGGTTGCTTTTTTTCAAAATGCGGCTTTACACTTGCATTAGAAATATTTGCCAATATCGCACTATGATTTCTACGATATTGTCCAAATATTTCCTTGTACATCCTCGTAGTTTCTTACAGTTCCTGATACTTCCCAGTAGGTTCCTCCTAATTTCCCATAAAACCGCCAATACTTCTTAGGTTATTGATACCCCAGAGTATTACTCACAGCACAGTAATTAAGAGAAGCCAACAACAGATCAAACTTCTTTAAACATTGATCTTCAGTGCCATTAGTCTCTGACCTAGTCGAATAACCATTTATTTAACCATATTTTAACTTTTTCTCATTCTCAGGTATGTCGGTGATCCAGAAGCAACGAGAAACACCATAGACAAAGACGGATGGCTCCACACGGGCGATATTGCATACTATGACGAAGACGGGTACCTCTTCATTGTGGATAGGAAGAAGGAATTGATCAAATATAAAGGATTTCAAGTACCACCAGCTGAATTGGAGGCACTACTCATATCGCATGCGTATGTGGATGAAGCTGCTGTTGTAGGTATGTCAAGACTTGTTCATATCAGAACTGAGCAAGGCTTAAGTGCTTGGTGCTTCTAAATAGACTCTATGAGCATTGGAACCTGGAAAACACTAATTTTAACCATTTCATATAACTGGTTTCGAATCTTGTCAACTACTTCGGAAAAATATATGGCAATAGGCAACGAAAATTAAACACAACAAAACTACAGAATGAATGAACCAGTAACTAGGCTATTGAAGACCTTGAGTACCTTTCAGAAACGTATTGAAATCTCAAAGCCTGGTCCATTCAAAATGTCTTGAAACGTGTTATACACCAATATTTCTATCTAAACTATTTTTATGTTTATATATTATTCGAGATTTCTGGAATCTTTTGTTTTTCTCTATTTTTATATATCTCATAAAAAACTACTAAAGTGCCTGAAAGTGCGCTCTCAGTACTGCTAAATTTATTTAATATTTAATTTTTAGATTTTAAATAGTTAATTCGTTAAAAATATAAATAACATGAACAAATACAATGTCTTCCTGCATTCTGAATATCTCTAAAGAGCTTGTGGTGCTTTTGGGAGCATAAAGCTCATCAAATACTCAAAGACTCTCAATTCTTCGAAATATTTATTTTGAGCACTCGAACCTTAAGTATTTTTGATGACCTTTTCAACAATTCTTCAAATTTATAAATTTCAAAGCACATTGCGTGCTTTGTACTCAATATTTTGGAAATTAGAACACCTTTCTACTTAAGACTGAAAACACATTAAGAGATCCTCTTAGATCTTTAGTGAGGGCTTATCCAGCTATGATTGATGCTACACTCCTACTTGGCTAGGATGTGCGTCAGCTGATGTTAAATAGAATGTAAAAGTTATGCGAACAACAGTGGAAAGTATATGTCTTGCTCAGAAATGCAAAAATATGTACTTATGCTCAGTTAATTTTTGTGGCACAACTAAAGTATGTTTCTGTATACTTTTGTATAGGAAGAGCCCGGGAAACCAATTTTTTTTCTGTCCTGTCATCGGAATCATTTTTGTAAAGAAACATTAAAACTAAACTTCATAAAAATGGTTGTTGAAAGCTTATGGTTGATTCCATACCTGAACGAAAATGTACAACAAAGTAAAGTAAAGTAACTTTAATTAGGATAATAAGTATAAATATCCTCAAATTACCATACTTTTCACTGAATGCATCAACAAAATTGATGCTTTAACCATTTACTGTCTAAACGAGCAATGATTGTGATTATTTAACTATAGATCTTTATTTACTTTTCGGAATACGATACAATTTAAAGCAGAAGTAAAAGCTTTTTTTCGTAGCAAAGGTTCATCGGATTTTGGGATGAAAATACTGCAGAGGTTTTTTTACTCAAAAATCCGACCTTTTGGCGTTTACCTTACGCCATCTTCAGGGCTATCAAGCACACCTCTCTACTCTCTATAACACCAAAGGATAACATATCCCTTTGGGTCGAAAAATAAAAGAATTATTCTAGAAGATGGGTAAAGAATAACGAATGTCTTTTGACAACACCTGATTTTTCGTATTTTCGCTGCTGTATACTGCAGTGTACAGGGTGTCCCATTTTGGGCACTTTTACGGGGTATCTCGGTCATTTTTGAAGATAGAGAGTTGCAGTTTTCGCGACAGTGTGCAACTTTTTTGTGGAACTAAAGATGCCGCCAACAAAATCATCATGGCCCTTTTGGTTTTTGAGATACAGGGTGAAACCGAAAACTATCGATTTTTGGACCACCCTCGTAACTTGGTTGTCTTTTATCTTATTGAAAAGTTTAAAAAGAGGCTATATTTTTGAAAAGCTTGAATTATTTCCGATTGACTTCAAAAATAGTGTACAGGGTGTTCCATTTAGAAAAAATATATGCTTGCTTCATAACTGAAAAATGGTTAGAGCAAGAAAAAATCAAACTACACTACTGGATTCTACAGAAAAAATTCTCTAGGATCCGTTTTTAAACTTTTCACTAAGATAAAACACAACCGAGTTACGAGGGTGGTCCCAAAATCGATAGTTTTTGATTTCACCCTGTATCTCAAAAACCAAGAGGGCTATGACAATTTTGTTAACGGCATCTTTATTTTCACAACAAAGTAGCACTATCGCGTAAACCATAACTCTCTATCTTCAAAAATATTCGAGATATCCCGTAAAAGTGCCCAAAATGGGACACCCTGTACAGGCAGAACGAAGTAGACAGTAGAAAGTAGGAAGCTTATTAAAAATTTTGTATATTATAAAATTCTACTCTTAAAAAGAGTTAACAGCACCAGCTTTGTTATATACTGATATACCGGGTGTCCCAGAATTTCCTTGACACGTGATATTTTCGTAACGAGAAACGGTTCAAGCAGGAACTGAGTGGTATTTTTGAAGGTACTATAAGATCTATCATACCATGTATTCAAAAAAATTTTTTTGTACGTCAACCCATAAAACTCACCCCCAACTTTTTTTTCAAACAGCACCCCATAGTGTTTCCTACATAAATGATATCCCCATTTTATTTAAAATCCTGTGGTACCTTTAAATTTATATGCAAACTTATTTTTTCCGTAAAATCATAAGAATAAGACAAATGAAATGATCATTTGTTTGACGCCTGATATTTTTGTAACAAAAACGGATAAAGAAGAAAAGTAAGTGGGTTTTTCAAGGGTAGTGAATCACCTATCATTCCTTGCTTATGAATCATTTTTTTCTTACCTAAACCCCTGGAATCCACCCCTAGCTTGTTCTTTTAAATTTCAATCCACAATTTTGCCTGGAAAAATAAATTCTTTACTTGAATTTAATTATCGTAGTGCCTTACTTTTTATGTCCCTACTGCAATTTATCGTTAAGTTTTTTCGTTTAATCCATGGAATCGTAAGCATAAATTAATTAAAACACATGTGTGGTAAATATTTTTTTTATTATCATGAATCAACTAATAAAAAAAAGTGACAACAAAACTAAGTGCAAAACGTGAAAAAGTTTTATGGCTACATCGGGCCGCACCAACCCCGTATGCAGGGTGTGCCCCGCACACGGGCGCCAAAATTAACGATAAATTGCAGTAGGGGCATAAAAAGTAAGGCACAACGATAATTAAATTGAAGTAAAGAATTTATTTTTCCAGGCAAAATTGTGGATTGACATTTGAAAGAACAAGCTAGGGGTGGATTCCAGGGGTTTAAGTAAGAAAAAAATGATTCATAAGCAAGGAGTGATAGGTCGTTCACTACCCTTGAAATACCCGCTTACTTTCCTTTTTTATCCGTTTTTGTTACAAAAATATCAGGCGTCAAACAAATTATCATTTCATTTGTCTTATGCTTATGGTTTTACGGAAAAGATAAGTTTGCATATAAAATTAAATGTGTCACAAGATTTTAAATAAAATGGGGATATCATTTATGTAGGAAAGCCTATGGGGTGCTATTTGAAAAAAGAAGTTGGGGGTGAGTTTTAGGGGTTAACGTACAAAAAAAATGTTTTGAGTGGATGGTATGATAGACCCTATAGTACTTTCAAAAGTACCACTCAGTTCTTGCTTGAACCGTTTTTCGTTACAAAAATATCACGTGTCAAGGAAATTCTGAGACACCCTGTATATCCTCGTAAAAATAGTGCGAATTGCTCAAATTTTTCTACATTGTTTTTTATCGCTATTGAACAGGTCTGCCAGATGAAGCGTCAGGAGAGCTTCCTTTAGCTTTTGTTGTGAGGAAGCCAGGCACCAAACTGACGGAACGCGAAGTCCAAAAGTTCGTGGAAGATAACGTATCATCAGCCAAAAGACTGAGAGGAGGCGTTATATTCGTGGATGAAATTCCGAGAAACCCTAGTGGCAAGATATTGAGGAGGGTTCTGAAGGAAAGAGCGAAAAATCTCAAATCCAAGCTTTAGATATGCTTTTTTGTGCCTTTATTTCTGTGCTACTTGCCGTTGTTTAGTAAAATTTATTTTGTCGTGTTATTCGTTACCTTTCCTAGTTCTTTAACCGTCAAAGCAGTATGGCTGCCGCAATTGATAAGCTTTTAGTCTAAGGTCCCAGTGTTCGATCCTGTTGGCACCTATTGTTTTTTTGATAAAATTAATTTCAAAGTAACCTTGAGAAAGTATAGAATAGACTAACGATAGGCTGCCTTCTAAAAATTATCCAAAATTACCTGTAATTAATTTAAGTGTAATTAACGCGATAATATACCTTGCAACTACATGTATTTTTAGTCAATTTTACGTCATTTGAGAGAAAACAATGTATAGATTTGAAAAAAAATGCTTGCTAGCTCTCAGTCAGCTGCAGCGTTAGAGTTTGCGAGGTGTGGTTTTTTTTTGTTTTGTTTAGGCAGCGTCGAATGCTAAGGTCATTGGCTGCTTTGATGAGTTTTATTAATAAACTGAATGATTCTGATTTTCAGGTGTATTTTAATATTTCTGAGAGAAAGCAGCAGCTTTTTAACTTCCGCAAGATTGGTCGATAAGACAGTTTCAAGGTTTATTCCAATCTGTAACATGTGCCTATGTATCTGGAAGGTAAGGCAAGACAGAATAATATGTTTAACTGTTAAATGTTCTCCACATGTCCCACAATTTGGTGCTTCATCGCCACTAAGGATATATGGATGAGTCAATTTTGTATGCCCGATCCTTAATCTACATAAAATAACTTGCTCATGTCTAGTCAGATTTTCCGGAAGTTCGCATTTGGCTACCTGTGCTCTAATTTGCTTCAGGTGACCACCATACTGATTCCATTCGCTCTGCCAGATCTGCCCAATCGCTAATTTGATGGCTTTGATTTTATCGTACAGTGGAATTGGTATACCCCATCAACAGTCAGATGCTTATCTGGCAAGCAGGTCTACCCTTTCATTCCCTGATATGCCTTTATGACTTGGTACCCAGATGAAATGGACTTGCTTATTTTTTGATTGTAGCAAAACACACTGCTCTATGATCCTCCGAATACATGGACCTTTAGTGAATCTGTTCATTGTTGCATGTAGCACACTGAGGGAGTCAGTAGCTGTCACGCATCTTTCTTTACTGGAGAATCCGAAGAATAGTAGTGCCTGCCAAATTGCGAACGATTCAGCAGTAAATATACTTGCTGTTTTATCGATGGTCCATGTAAATTCTCTATTTCCTGCTACAATTGCTGTTCCAACACCATTTTGAGTTTTAGAACCGTCAGGAGGTATATACAGGGTTGGGATAAAGTATGGAACCAAGCAAATATCTTTGAAACGGAAACGGTGATATTGCTGAAAATTTGAAGGTAAATGTAGTGACGCATAATGCATCTGAGGACATTATGTTAGTTGTTAATGTACTTCCGGTCTAACCGGAAGTACCGTCAACTTTTTTAATTTCAATGGGACACCCTGTATATTTTTGCAGATTGTAATACATCTTTTTTTTCGAATACGTCCATATTAGGTTTAGTATTTGTTTCTGTAAAAATGGGACATATAAAGCTTTTTTATTTACTGAAACGTTCATTTTATTTGATGTGTTACAATAAAAAAATTTAAAATGAATTATCAAGGAATTATCTCAGACGTTCAAAATACCCGCCGTTTACTTCCTGACAATATGCAAGTCTGTTGACAAATTGCTGAGTTACCTTGTCGAATCAATTCACGTCAGGATCAGGACGTCAGAAGGTAAATGGCCGGCATAAACATATGAAGAAGCTTTATCTTTCCCGTGTTTACAGAAACTAATACCCAAACCACTATGGACATATTCGGAAAAAAAGACGTATTAAGATCTGCAAAAATATACAGGGTGTCCCATTTGAATTAAAAAAGTTGACGGTACTTCCGGTTAAACCGGAAGTACATTAACAGCTAACATAATGTCTTCGGATGCACTATACGTCGCTACACCTGCGTGCAAATTTCCAGCAATATCATTCTTTCCGTTCCAAAGTTATTTACTTGGTTCCATACTTTATCCCAACCCTGTATATTATTAGGTCATTTTGAAAATCATGAAGCGCCCGCATAGAGTGGGATATGTAAACTGTATTGGGTGTGAACAGGTATATTACAGTTCATTATATACAATCACATGTTTTTTTTTTTAATTTAATACAAAATTAAAGTTTCATCCATATTGGTTACACACGTCCATGGTTGCCAGTTGAAAAATGGCTGCAAACGAAAGTTGCCATGATTTTTATAAGCGATTCGCGGTCCAGGTAAGTTGAAACGCAAGGGAGAAGATGCTGAGGACGAAGCATGGCAGCTCTGGCACTTATACCATGCCGTGCAAATACTAAGAACTTTCTGACGATGCTATGGAATACAGGGTTGTCCCATTTTGAAATAACAAAGACAATTATGGTTGTGAGTTTTGGTTCACCCTGTACACAAAATCGAAGATAGACAACTACGAAATTATTCTAGCATGGAGAATCGGGACTCCAGTTATTGATTTTTTAAGATACAGGGTGAAGAATTCATTAAGATTTTCACATGAGAGTGGCCCTATCTCTGAAAATACCCTGTATAACCTGATAAAACCCTATATTTCCGGAATAGAGAAAAGTAACGTAATTCAAATTCGAGATAATATATAAGGTGTTCCATTTGAAAAAAAAACAATTTTGATATGCCGTCACTTTATGATAACCTTGTATATTACATAATCATTTTAAAATGTAGACCTTCGCTTTACCTATAAGTTTTATTCGAAAGTTTTTTTTTATCTTCCATAAAGACGGAGGAATCAAAGTTCGGAGCATAAATTGATCACCCTGTATACAGGGTGTTTACCATCCTAGTGCATTCATGTGGAGGAACGATAGATCATGATTTTTCGAACCTGAAACCTGAGTATCATTTCACTAGTTAACGCATAGTTAAACAGAAAAAAATTAAAAAAGTGTGACTGCAAAATCACAATCCGACAACATTGCCCAGTATTCGCCCTAGTTTCTGTCAGGTGTTTTTGGAGATATTCACTATGTAAGCAAATGCTATTATGTCTAGAATTGGTGCCGCATATTCTGTGTTATCAGAAAATGTTGCGATTTTTTTGAAACTTTAAATTTGGGCTATTCGTATTATACTCGTGGTACAAGCATTACAATGATGTGTCATATTCATATTTTATATAACGGCAGTAAGATCGTAAACACCCTGTACATCAGAAAATTCCAAGTCCCTTGGTTTCTATAATAATAGGCAAGGCAATGTTCGGATGAACCTAAATAAGTGTATTATGTCGCTAGGTCTTTCTTTCACAGGTCGGTAGACAGCCCATCATGAATACAAAAAATTTTTCAGTTTTACAACCCCCATAGAGGCGGCAAATATACTGTGTAAGGCTTTCGCGGCCATCGTCCAATGAATTTGTGGTTCTTGGGTTTTTAGGCCGGCGTCGTTTAGCGTTAAAGCTTGACGTTTCGCCACCACGAGTGGATGGCATCTTCAGAAGCTATTTCACTTCGGCGACTTCCAAAATACTAAGTATTTTGAAAATACTAAGTATTTTGGAAGTCGCCGAAGTGAAATAGCTTCTGAAGATGCCATCCACTCGTGGTGGCGAAACGTCAAGCTTTAACGCTAAACGACGCCGGCCTAAAAACCCAAGAACCACAAATTCATTTACAACCCCCATCCCCTCCAACAACCCCAATTTCACCACCACCCAAATAAAGTAGAAATTGATCAGAAACCCCTGAAACGCCTAAAAACGAAGTTTGAGAAATATTTGAATTTTTCTTTTTTGCAAATTACTCCGGTCCCCGTGCACCGATTTTAGAAATTATAGAAGCACTACCTACTACGCCACCACAGCATATCACTACCCAAATTTTGTCACAATCCATGCAGCGGTTACTGCTACTACGAGGCTAGAAGAATGCCAACAGACCAACAGACCGACAGGCAAAAATGAGTCACACGCATTTTCGTTAGATATAAAACATCCATAAAGCGTATCATCTCGAAACCGAAAATTTTACCGATTACAGTACTCCCCTCACCTATCGTTGTGGGAAGTAAGACAGATACCTGCAGGGTCGAACAGTGGGATCCTGTGCTATTGTGCCGTTCCAGCTCAAACTAGCGTTAATAGTTTAAGAATTGATTGTCTGTATGAACTGGTCTATGACAACCTTGAGTCTGACCTTTCATCGCTATGTTATTATGTGCGTTCTATCTGCAGCATCAGCACAGCATATACATATACCAGCAGCACAACTGGTTTCAATTGAGAGGATTCGATGAACTGTTGGTTATTGGACTGTTCGGCCGGCGTCGACACGCTCCACCGCCTTGGCGTCGCCGCGCTTGGCTGCTTGACGTTTTGCTAACACCTTCAGAAGCTTTTGTGGCTTATGTTTAGTGTATTCTCTTGAAGATAACTTGCTTTCATACACCGTATATTTTCTTTTGCTTCTTTTAGAAAATAACTCGCATCACAGTTATATGTAACAAACTAGTAACAGTCTGAGTACAAATAAATTTCGCACACAATCGTAGTCGAATAGATAAATTTATTCTACATCTTATAGTTCTGAATTAAAAAGGCAAATGGCCACCTACCGATCCTAAATGAAAGAAATTGCTATAAAGCGACTCTAACCTCAATCGATATGATCGACTGATGTTGGACAAACAATGGTAGTTGTCCGTAAATTTTGGGTTTTTTTAACAGTTTTTAGACATAGTTCTCGTTCGTGTCGTGTTGTTCAAGAAGCCTTTTCCTGCAGGTGAGCAGACCAGTTAATTCAAATGCCGTAATTTATCAAATAATACAAGATAAAAACTCGAACGTATATTAAAAACAGCGAAGAAAAAACGTTTTATTTGCGAATTACAATTGTCTCATTCACTAGGGCAACAGTTGTTGTAGTGATACTGCAATTTTGCCACCCAATTCTTACCAGATAAAGAAAATAAATCCATTTCTTTGAATTATTTTGTATTTAATAAGATGCATATTTGAATAACTGTCACTGTAGTAATTTTTTTAAGTATTATAAGACAAGTGTCATCTCCTTCTTACTTGCACTTCCTTTAATACATTCTCATCACTGACCCGTTAACTTTTTCCCGTTTTTGTTCAAAATATGGTTTATTTCAGGATGTCAGATGGAAGTGAATAATTACTTTATGGGATCAAACCAAAACCTGTCCTCTTTATGGGTGTTTTTCAGATAATCACCTTATTTGATGAGATAGAAATGAATGACACTATCCAATTAAAGCATATGTTTGAAAAAGGCTATAAATGTGGGTATAGGCTATTGATATGCAATATTTTCAATTTGGTTGTGTGAGAAGTCTGTGATTCATTTTTCTCCATTTTTTATTAACAAATATAGATAGATAACATAAGCATTGAATGGTGATGTTATTATACGCATACTGTGGAACATGTCAGTATCTACTTTCTAGAATTATCAAGTTGTGCATATAGGTACAACAAATCTGTATTAATGGAGAAGTGGATAGATAATATATCTTTTCTTTTGTAGTTGCAAAACAGACAATGGACTTGTTCCAGAAACACAACTTTTAGGTCATGTAGAATGTTTAAAATGATCCATTCTTTCCTTGACTTTGCTTATGCCTACATATAATTTTATTACCTACGAATGACATTTTTGATAATTTAACATAGATTAAAGGTGTAATAAGGATGTGTTTCGTTGACCTCTGTTCTCCAAATTTGTGCCATCAATTTTCACGAAAGGATGACAAAACACTATAAAAACACGATGAGGGTAAGCAAGACAATGCTACTCAAATATAACAGATTCGATTGTTTGTCCAAAATCAGCTAATGGTAACGCACGCGACGTCATCATAGAGTTGCTCTACTTTAATTTCAAAGTACTTTGAGTCTGTTAAAACCACTGCTACGAAATTTACGTAAACTTCTTCGTTCGGTTTGGTAATGGATCTCTCTAATCTGACCCTGTGACCTTGAAGCAGCCTGCTATGTACAAGATGCAAAGTTGGACAAAAACGTCTGCGTAATTGATATCAAGTCGTGCTGCTGGTACATGTATACGCTGTTTTATCAGCTGAGCCGATAAACTACAATATCTGGCACAACAACACAAATAAATGAACTAGTCGTACTGTATTCGTCGACAGTGGCGCATGGTGTAAAACCACACCTGGAGACGATGACCGCTACCGAGATGGATCCAAATGTTTTAGTTGGTCCGCCTCTAGAACTAAAAATCCACGTATCCCTTGGAGAATATCTCCTACCTCTTATGAAGTCTCACAAACAAAACATAATACAAGTGGATGGAGAAACTGGTGAATCTCTTACAGCAGATACCTTGCTGAAGAGGTCAATCCGCTTGGCCAAATGGTTCAAACGTCAAGGCGTTAGTGTTGGTGACTGTGCTGCAGTGAACAGTGAGAATCGTTTGGAGTTTTACACAGTTCCTTTAACAGGGTTTTTAGAAGGGGTTATTTTTACCGGTTTCAATCCTGAATATACGCCTTGGGAACTAAAGCATGTGATGGGTCTATCTAAACCTAAAGTCGTGTTTTGCTCATCGAGAACTGTGGATAAGATGCTATCGATCTTACATGAGTACCCCTATGTCAAGTATCTTGTCTTGTTTGGAGAAGAACGAAGGTAATAAAGAATTAAATATTGATATATTTGATGTGAGGGAAAGGGATCAAGTAACCTATGCATAGAGACAAAAATTTGAAAAAGTTTCCATCTTTATTTTTCATTCTGGTATATAAATAATAACATCTGACTAGTAGTCAAAAATGAGGCGAAGTTCGCAAGACATCTGAAAAAGCTATAGTTTTATATGTTATTAGGAATTAGATATATTTATTTATTCATATAATATTTTATCCATACAAGCCCTATAGGGAATATTAGTAGTCAGAAGTAAAATTATTTAAACTAAGAGTGAAACTACAAATCACGTAAAATAGTGGTAATGACCTATATTATCTATTATAAAATTCTAATAAATCATAGAAGCAATTTTCAAAGATTCTTTAAAACGATAAATGTTGTTTATGATTTTTACAATCACTGACAAATGTTCATAAATGTTGGCGCATACATAGTGAGGACTTGTTTGTGGCGTAGCACTACCATTAATTATTAGATATTATTTTTAATAATAATGGTAGTTTATAGTTCTCATCTTAGTATTTACTATATAGTTTTGTCTTTAATAGAGATCTTATACTTGAAGTGTTGTGATTGTTGGTTAATTTTTTTAATGATTCTATATTACTAAAGCCTAAAATAGTAACATTTTTTGTTGTTAGAAAAGCGGAGATTCGGTTATATAGACAAATAAATTTAAGACCAGCTTTGCACTTTAGAAAGACACGTGCTATCGTGAAGAACGACTAAATTTTCGGAATTTAGTTACTTCTTGTCTCATCGCTTGTGCGTCTAGTTTACCTTTGCTTTAATGATTAAAGGAAGTATCATTTTATTTTTTATACTATACAAGCAGCAGTGTTGTGGTTTGACAGCTTCAAAGATACGTCATTTAATTTGTTGATCATATTTTCAAAAATGATACAAGCCTAGCTATGAGAATTAATATTATAATTGAGCACAGCTTGAAGTCTGTCATCATTTCCTTTAAAATAAGAAAAAATTTTAAACATAAAAGGGGTACTAAAGTGTACACAAGTGTCACTTCCTGAACATTTTTATCGGTTCAATAGGTATAATTTTAATATTAAAGTACGCAAATTTAATTTGTGCTTGACTTCTTACAAAAAGAGCGTAACAACAAGTATAGTGCTTCCAAATTTTTCGAAAAACCAACTTCTATTTCTATAATGAAACTTGCTAATTTTTTAAATTCATACCAAAGTTAATTTTGATTAAGCGCCAAAAACCAATTTTCACACGGTGTTTTTTCTAATTTATGAGTTTAGCTTTATAGTTTATAAGACTCCAAAGCACAAATAATTAGAGAACTTTGTATGAAAATACAAATCAGCCAAATACGCCGATTCGACAACCAAAAGATGCAGGGTGTCCCACTACGATTAAGACAAGCAATATATCGGAACTGGGTAGTAGCAGCGAATTACAATTTTGAAGGTGTAAATTAGAGCAAATGTAGTATCTGTTCCTATTATTGTGTTACCCAATGAGATGTATTTGTTTTTGATCACGTGACGTTCGATTCAAAATTTTTAATATGACAGCCTGTATATTTGTGACTTTTTGTGTTCGTCCCGATAAAACAATTCCAACAAACTAGCACACTTGGGGTCTAAAGTGACTAGTTCAAGAGCTACAGCTGCTTAAAGGACTGTACCACTACCATTGATTATAACATGTACTTCTACAATTAAACTATTTTGGTAATGTGTCTCATAATGGTAGTGGTGCAGTCCTTTAAGTACCTGTAGCTCTTGAACTAATCGCTTTAGACCCCAAGTGTGCTAGTTTGTTGGAATTGTTTTATCGGGAGGAACACAAAAAGTCACAAATATACAGGGTGTCCCATTTAAAGTTTTGAATCGGACGTCACGTGACCAAAACCAAATACCTCATCGGGTGACACAATAATAAGAAAAGATACTATATTTACTCTAATTTAAACCCCCAAAATTATAATTCGCTACTACTGCACAGCTCCGATATATTGCTTGTCTTAATCGTCTTGGGACACCCTGTATTTAATGACAACATGGATTTTTTTTATTTTAAAGCTTGTACTTGGGCTAGATTTTGGGTCATCAGCAAATAATACATTCTATGCAGAATTTTACAAAAAGAACAACATACAACGCAATCCGATACTGCAGAATTGGTTCACTGTATATGTCGCTATTTATTATTTCTAAACATCCTTCATCTAAATATCTGTGTAACCCCATTATTAATGCACCTTTCCTTGAACTAGGTCGTACCACCCCAAAGTCGTCATGTTCAACGATATAATGGGAAACGCTGACAGGGAGGAACTAGACGAAACTTACAAAGCAGTAGCACTTGACCCAAAAGAAGCGATTGCAACTATTTTGTACTCATCAGGTACCACAGGGATGCCCAAAGGTGTAATGGGTACTCATCATAACATGACTGCATTTTCTGAAATGATCTCTACCCAGATGAAGGATATGATGATGAACGATGACCCTTCAGACGCCTTGCTGGTTGTGATACCACTATTCCATGGTTTTGGCTTTATGTTGATGTACATGAACTTGATACGTGGGAAATCAGTTGTACTATTGGATAAATTGAAACCGCGGGTATTTCTAGAAGCCATAGTCAAGTATCGCGTAACACGGCTTTCAGTACCACCACCCTTGATACTGTTTCTGGTCAAACACCCACTGGTGAAGGAGTACGACTTGTTGTCTATAAAAGAAGTTAGGTCTGGGGCTGCTCCACTCAGCGCAGAGATACAGAAAGAATTAAAGGAAAAATTCCGCATAGAACATATATCTCAGGCCTATGGGATGACCGAAACGACACTTGCGGTTCTTACGTCACCTCCTGGTGCTGAGGGGAAGATCGGCTCCAGCGGCCAGATCGTACCTGGTATGATGGTCAAGGTGATAGATAGTCAAGGAAGAAGTTTGGGCAAGCACCAAGAGGGTGAACTTTGTTTCAAGGGACCACTCGTTGTAAAAGGGTAAGTTGAACTGAAAGTTGATGATTGAGGTAGATTGTAGACAGGCTACTGTTTAAAAAGTTTGGTTATCGTGAGTGGATTCACTACTAAATTCAACATTCATCCCCCTATTGTCACCTGCAGGCACGTGCCCCCCCCCCGAAACGTAATAAAATGCCGTCTAAGAAATGTAATCCACAAATTTGCACCCCCCTCACCCCCCGCAAATTAAGGTGGCAACTCAAATCTGGACCCCCCCCCCGAAAGGTCAACCAAGTGACACCCAAAACCTGGACCCCCCTAAAACCAAATCCTGGATACGTGCCTGGTCACCTGGACAACTTGTTCCATCAGTATTGCTATGAAAGATTTTAAAGAATAAAAGGGAACATACAGGGTTGCCAGGGTCAGTGGGTATAACGCAGATAATGTAGAGAAGTTAGCAGATATAGCTTCAAGTTCGTCATGTTACAACATCTTAAGTTGAAAGAGGGAGGCCCAAATCATAAGAATATTCTTTGACCAAAAATATACAAAGGCTCTTGAAAAGGGGTTTAGAACTTTAAGATTAGTGCGAGGAGTAGTGGAACTTTAAGAAACTGTATTTTTGTTGTAGTTTCTTATAGCGCCTGTCCTGATACTTTCCAGTAGGTTCTTTGTATTTTCCCATAATTCCTCATATTTGCCCATAACACCACCAATACTTCCCAGGTGATTAAAACCGAGGGGAATTTTTAAAAAAAATTAATCTACAATGCGATTAGTCTCTAATCTTATTATTTTAGTCGAATAAATCTACCTGTGTTTGACCATATTTTAACTTTTTCTCATTCTCAGGTACGTTGGTGATCCAGAAGCAACAAGAAACACCATAGACAAAGACGGCTGGATCCACACGGGCGACATTGGGTACTATGACGAAGATGGGTACTTCTTTATTGTGGATAGGCAGAAGGAATTGATCAAATATAAGGGATTCCAAGTTGCACCGGCTGAATTGGAGGCTCTTCTCATATCTCATCCATGTGTGGATGATGTTGCTGTTACAGGTATGTCAAACTTAATTTATACCAGAGCTTAGTAGAGTAGAAGTGATTGGTGTTTCCAAAAAGACTCTATGAAGAGAGAAATGGAAGCTTAAAAACACTAATTTGCAGCCATTTTATATAACTGGTTCCGAGGGACGTCAATTAATTCTTCGGAAAACATAATTGGTAATGAAGATCAAACAAAACGACACAACAAACCACGGAATGAACAAACCAGTAACTAGGCTATTGAAGCCTTGAATGCATTCCAATAACGTATTAAAACCTTTGGCTCAAAATTTGGTCCATTCAAAATTTCCGGAAACCTATTGTACACTAAGATTAGTCTCACTTCGAACAATTTTTTTATATGTATTTTTTTTACATTATTTCTGGATTTTGTATGTTTCTCTATTGCTATATACCTCATATAATGAGTAATAGCTAAATAGCGAGAACACCGCAAATTTTTCTAGATTGTTTTTTATCACTGTTGAACAGGTGTGCCAGATGAAGCATCAGGAGAGCTTCCTTTAGCCTTTGTTGTGAGGAAGCCAGGCACCAAACTGACGGAACGCGAAGTTGAAAAGTTCGTAGAAGATCACCTATCACCAGCAAAAAGATTGAGAGGAGGCGTTATATTCGTGGACGAAATTCCGAGAAACCCTAGCGGCAAGATATTGAGGAGGGTTCTGAAGGAAAGAGCGAAAAATCTTAAATCCAAGCTTTAGATATGTGATATACTTATACTTTTATTTCTGTGCTACTCGCTGTTGTTTAATAAAATTTATCTTGAAATCTCATTCATGGCTTTTTCTACTAGTCTACCAGCTAAGTGCATAAAGTTGAATAAAACCGTGAATGCAGTACAGCTTCTGCCATCCTTATGCCCTATGCTTTTCCAGATCTATATCCAATTTCTTTTGTTTAAAATTTCTCAGTGAACTGCCATATGTAACAAAAAATTAGTTTTGTTTAAAGTGGTAAAGTAAACCATATCTTGTGATTTTATTTTCAGCATTTCCCGATCTTCTAGTTAAAGATATAAAATCGCAAAAGCTGCAAATTTCTTTTATTTATAGCCTCTCAGCGAGCTGCTATTTCTAGTAAGAAAATAGAATAAATCAATGAAATAGACTCTGCACAAACTAGTTTTAAAGATCTGTTTCTGAAACCAGAGTTAGATATTGGGCCATATGAACAAAAAGCAAATGCTGGTAAGCATAAGGCAAACGGAAAAGTAAGGGCTTAAATCACAAGGTATGAGTAAATACAATTGCTTCAACTATCAATATGAAAGATGATTACCTCATGCTTCCAAGCAAATGCTTCATAAAAAAGTAGGAAAGAATTTACTTGAGTAAGTTCAAAATTTAATTTTTTTATTACATTGACAAAACCGTATTTTTCCCGGACTAGTAATCAACAAATCTAACATTTCATCTTAAAAAAAAAAGAAAAAAAGTTGGTGACCACGGTGAGATTCGAACCCACGCCCTTTCAGACTGATGGCTAGTGTCTTTACCGCTCAGCCACGCTGCCTGTGCTTCAGGTATATCAATACACCGTACATAATACGTCGTCAGTTACCTGTCGTAATTTGATTCATTTTTTTTAACCGGAAGCGATATTAACAAAACCCGAACTAGTTTTTTCATACTGATTCCGAATCTGTACTTTTTCTTAAGCACCTGTAGTTTTGGCTATCTTTTGTATACGGACAGACGGACGGACGGACAGACAGACAGAGGCTCTACATAAGCTCTCTCTCAGTGAGTCAATGAGAGCTAAAACGAGTAAAAGGTTAGGTAGGTAGGTTAGGTACTCTTGCATTTTTTCACGAGTTGTAAATAACAAAATTGCTTGCACGCTGGTGAATATGTACTTCCCATTACAAGTCCTATGGTCCATTGCTTCAAGCTATCGTCATTTTATTCCTGCCTCATAATAACTGTTATAATTCGACATTTCTATAATAATAGAAGAATGATAAAACAACAGATAACTGCGATCGAAAAGCGTTATAAGCCGAATTTCAAAAGGTGACTTGCAAGTGATGTGTTTGTTTGTCTTATCAAGCTAGTTTGTTTACAATACAAAGTGCATTTAAGACCGGTTTCTCTAAGGACCTTGAAGTGTTTAGATAATACTAGTATAAAACAAGCAATAAGGTGTTCCACGTAATATCACTCATAACTAACTTATATCAGTATTCGTATATTTTTAGCTGCTGTTTAAGACGTTTATAATAACTATGTTCTCACAATGGTTATAAAGTGATGTTTGATCGGATCAAATTGATCCACAGTTTTGGAACAAGAAATGTTTCAATTAGAAAGCGGTCGAAGCTGTATCACTAAGTTATACGGCGTGGATTATTTTTTATAACTCACCTTCCAACGTGGGTTATGAAAAACGCCAACTAGATACCAGCATCGATCTCTTTCAAACGCGTATGATTAAATACACGCTATAATAGCTGCAAAGGTGGCCATGCCATGAGACGTCAAACGCTAATTTTTCCTACTCCGCCTCTGTCAGTTTGAAAGGAATTGTCCTAAAATGGCGTCGCTGACGTCAGATATTTGCAACACGCCATCACAAAGGAACCGACCGTGAGTAAGACAGCTGCTTGTTTGTTGAGCCGTGGTATTGGCATAATTATAAATTTAAATGCAACCTTTTTTCAATTTTTCCAAATTTTTATGTAAAAAAATAATATTAAATCCCCTATTAAACATTTTTTTATCATTTTTATGTTTGAAACCAAAAAATATTTTTAAATAAATAAACCGTGTGTAGTGCCGGAATAAAGGGCAATTTTGATAGAGTTGATAATGTGCGATAGATTTAGAATCTTTTTATGTAATTTAATTTTACAAAATATACTTGTATTTAAGATTTATACAGGGTGGTCCAATAAGCGCGCGGTGCTCCCTAGCGGCCATACCGTTTGAATTAGACGAAAATGTTTTAAATAAAAAACGTTTCTTTTCAAATGCTCTACATTCAGAAAATAATTTTAAAGATGGTGGACTTCCGGATATACCGGAAGTAGGCATCAACTTCCTTATTTTAAATGGAACACCCTGTATATTATTACGTTTTTGAATTCAGCATCGATTTTTAGGTCCAGTTTGTTAACCATTGTTTATGTCTACGAAGCCTTTTTTCGGAGTTATTCAGCAATTTTTACAAAATTTGACGTTTGTAGTACTTCACAGGAAACGTTAATATCTCGAAAACTAAGTGCGATAGAAAGATGCGGTTTTCGGTTTTGAAACAAGCATGGAACGTACTTGTGGCTCAGTAAGATCGTTGTATCAAAAAAACATTAAATCAATAGTCTAGCAATTTTCAAATTTGAAAAGTTAAAAACGTTAAAAACTTTTATTTTTCAAATAGGATGGTATCATAAATTTCACATCGGTGGATGCGAAATTAAATTCTCTTTGACTTTTATCTACGCACATGTGGTTCTATCTTTGATGGTTTCTAAGATATTTACGGTTTTGTAATTATTGGGTAGGAATTGGAAAAATCGTAGGTGGCGTGGCTCGCAAACGAAACAATTGGCAGGAAACCTATCATCCAAAGTATTTCGACCTCCAATACTAAAATGTGTTTTTGCTCCATCTAACTGTAACCACATTATTCTTAAAAACTCCAATGGTGAATTTTTCAACAGGTTTTCCAAATTTTCATGCAGAAAATTTTGGTAAACATTAGTTTATTATGCGGTTTCCAATAATACCGCCCCAAATGCTTAGACTTCGTGCTAGTTGTCAACAAACTTCTCAAAATTTGGATTTACGTGGGCGTAAAATATGAGAGAAGGAAACGTAGTAGTAATACATGAAGATAGTGAGTTTGACATTCTCTCAATTGTAGTTAAAGATCCGCATAGTAGTGCTACAGCAGAAATTAGTCGCTATTTAGACATTGATCAAACATCTGTGAACATGTCTTAACGGAGTACATATAGCATCCTTATCACGTGCAGCTAAATCAAACAGTTGATAGAAAAGACTGAAAACTGAATGAATTTCTGTAACTGGAGTCGTGCTCGAGTCCAAGAAGATGCACTTCTTTCCAACAGTGTGTTGTTTGCGCATGAAGCTACATTTCTAATGAAATTCTTTCATTTTCTTTTTTATGAAATGTAGCTGCAGCGTTATCATTAAGGGCCATGCAAACTGGCATAATTTACATTTTTATACCGACGTAAATCCAATTTTTGAGAGGTTTGTTGACAACCAGCATGGAGTCTAAGCAATTGGGGTGGTATTATAGGAAACCAAGGTTTTCTAAAATTTTCTAAATGATAATTTGGAAAACCTGTTGGAAAATTGACCACTGGAGTTTTTAAGAATAATGTGGTTACAGTTAGATGGAACGAAAGCACATTTTAGTATTAGAGACCGAAACATTTTGGATGAAAGGTTTGCTGCTAATTGTTTCGTCTGCGAGCCACGCCACCTACGATTTTTCCAATTCTTACGCCATAATTACAAAACCGTAAATATCTTGAAAGCCATCAAAGATAGAACCACATGTGTTTAGATAAAAGTGAAAGAGAATTTAATTTCGCATCCACCGATGTGAAATTTATGATACCATCCTATTTGAAAAAAAGAAGTTTTTAACGTTTTTAACTTTTCAAATTTGAAAATTGCTAGACTATTGATTTAATGTTCTTTTGAAACAGCGATCTTACTGAACCACAAGTACGTTCCATGCTTGTTTCAAAACCGAAAACCGCATCTTTCTATCGCATTTAGTTTTCGAGATATTAACGTTTCCTGTGAAGTACTACAAACGTCAAATTTTGTAAAAATTGCTGAATAACTCCGAAAACAGGCTTCGTAGGCATAAACAATGGTTAATAAACTGGACCTAAAAATCGATGCTGAATTCAAAAACGTAATAATATACAGGGTGTTCCATTTAAAATAAGGAAGTTGATGCCTACTTCCGGTATATCCGGAAGTCCGCCATCTTTGAAATTATTTTCCAAATGTAGAGCATTTGAAAAAAAACGTTTTTTATTTAAAACATTTTCGTCTAATGTAAACGGTATGGCCGCTAGGGAGCACCGCGCCCTTATTGGACCACCCTGTATATTCTTGACCTTTAAATTTGCAATTTAATATCATTATTGAATATATTTAAGACCTAACTAATTATCATAAAAAAATATTGAGAAACATAATTAATGGTGTAAAAAATCTAAATTTCATAAATAAATTGTAAATTTAATTTAAACTTTATACGAATCAAATAGATAGTTTAGTTAAATTATACAAAAGTCGTTCTGAAATTATTTACAGGCAAAATCATTTTTTGTTTGCGATATGTGTTCATGATAAGAAATTTTCTAAAATCTTTGGCTTTTTAGACGGCCAAAGCCAAACTTTGGGTTAATTTCTGAGCCTCCTAAGAAAAATAAATTTTCCTAAATTTTTAGTTGGCCAAAGCGAAACTTCGGGTTAATTTATGAACTTGCTAAAAAACAAATTTTTCTAAATTTTTAGTGTACTAAATTTTGCTGATCAAACCGAAACCTTGGGTTAATTTCTGAACCTGCTAAAAAAATAAATTATTCTAAATTTGGGTTAATTAATGAACTTGCTAAAAAATAAATCTCTAAATTTTTAATAATTCTTGAATTGTTACAATTTATAAAGTAATTATTTATTAATTCATTAAAAATTATTAAAGTAAATTATTAAAATTTATATAGTAATTACTTATTAATTTTAATGAATTAATAATAACATTTATAAATTCATGCAATTTGTAGAAAAATTTATTTTTTAGCAAGTTCATAAATTAACCCGAAGATTCGCTTATGACATTCACATTAGATTATTATTTTGACAATGTAGCTATTTGGTCATTCTTAGTGTGGGCATTGGCTCCGGTCATCATTCGTTCTTGTTTTTCTTCCTTGCTGCACAACTAGGGTCCATCAGCTGATGATAGATTTGTTTTCTCAATATTATTCGACCATTTGATCGGTTGAAACCCCCAAATTTTGACGTGACAAGACATGAAGTACACGTTTTTCAAAATTAACTGCAAAGCAATTAATGGGGAAGCATGATGAATACAAAAGACTAAATTAAATTAAAAAACTTAAAAAATCCTAAACTCAGTGGTCTTTTTGTCCCTGTCAAGGACCAAGAAAAACCCGTTATATGGTCAAGCAAAACCTCTTGCATTTTTCTATCCATTTGCTCATAGGTCAAGACCTAATTAACACTGTATATATTATTTGCAACCTGTCATGGTAGCTTGTTTCTATGCCAGGCATATTCGTATGAATAGGTACATGGCTGTGGTTTTGCTGAATAACTTACCAATTTATTTAAAAACCACGTTCTTTCCTCGTTAGAGATAAGGCGAACCTTGATCTTATTAATTTTATAGGCATTTCTATCGTTATCTACTGATTCTGAAAATATACAAGGGTGTTTTGGTACAATTCACCCATTGAATAATTGTCGTTGCCTTGATAATTCTATAGTTAATATTTTATGTATTTTAGTTCCCCGATATACAATGTATTAAATAGAAAACTAAGAAAGTAACCAAATAAGGCTGCTGAGCCAAATGAAATAAAAAATTGCGATATGTCCAATTGATATGACAAATTGCCTGTTTCTTGTTTTCCAACAAAAAAGATTTTGTTAAGCCTACTTTTTGTGAATTTAATGAGAGACTAATTTTATGGATTAAATTAAGACAAAATTAGAAATAAACCAGCTGCAACCAGAATAGAAGTTAATAAAAAGATGGTGGTAGTTAAAAAAAAGTTATTTTCTAGTCATTCCTGCTACTCAAATCAAACTTTCAGCACCTGATTGTTTCAACAATTTATAAAGATTGTTTTTACTTCCCACACCGATAGGTGAGGGGAGTATTCTGATCGCGATCTTCGATTTCGATTTTGAGATAATACGCTTTTTGGGTGTTTTATGATGTGTACATAACGAAAATCCACGTCACTAATCTCCGTCGGTCTGTCTGTCGGTCTGCCTGTCTGTCTGTCACGTTCTTCTACCCTCGTAATCTCAGTAACCGCTGCATGGATTGTGACGAAATTTGGGCAGCGTTATGCTGTGGGGTCGTAGTAGATAATATTCCTATAATTTTGAAAATCGTTATACGGGGGGGGCGGAGTAATTAGCAAAAAACGAAAAATTTCAAATCTGCCTCAAACTTCGTTTTTAGGCGGCTTAGGGGTTCCTGATCGTTTCCTACTTTTTCTTGTAGATTTAGTAGAGGCACTTCTATACGAGATACAAATCATAATAATATGAAACAACCAACAACTATTATAAATCAAAAGATGACTTGCAAGTTACAAGAAGCAAGATATACAATGAACTTTACTTACATGCATATATTGAGGTTTATCTTATCTATCTTCCTGATTACAACGCACAAAACAAAGTAAATCCGTTTGGGTTGCTATGGTATAGTTTTAAACAATAGTGCAAGCACTAAATAATAAAATACGTTTTTCTCAAGTTTTTGTTGCATGTAGCCCAAAAGTATTCAGAGATTTGATCTTCAACATTCATATTTCTTGGATGGCATGTTTAAGCTACCTTTGAATTCTATAATACGATTATGAAAGGGATCTACAAAATTATTTTAAGCGAAAACGATTATTCCTAATTTTTACTGCAAAACACAAAATGCAGTACTCTGAAGATTAATATTGCGTGAATTCTCATATTTTCATTTTGAGGATGTATAGCTCCAACTAAAGCTAAGACCTATCACAGAACAGCATATATTGATGGAACCATAAAAATGAGGAGCGATCAAACAAAACACAATAGATTCATTCTTGACATTTTTTTGACTTTGTTACTGTGTATTTATAGAAGCTGTGTAAAAGATCCATTGGGTGGACAACAGAATCGCTCAAATCGCAATGAATTCCATTGAAATTCAACCCTAAAAGAAAGCAATTCAATCAAAACGTAATAAATCCAAAGCATCTTGAAAATTATTCATGAAGCCTTCAAATTGTAGTGAATCCCCAAGTCGGTAATGCAGTTAAAATTTTTGGTTTATTTTATACCAGGTTTATTAAATGGCGCTATCATAGATTATTGTGTGATCATATGGTTTGCCATTCATCTAATTGTTTTGTTTGTTCATTTCTGTGTTTTGCTTCAGAAGTGTAGTGTAAACAAAATTATAAAAAGTGATTCGTATTGCGATACGTAAAAATAAAGCTAAGTATAGCAAAAAAGGAACTAAACAGGTGCAAATGAAGCTGTTCTCATCAAAGAAGAAGGCCAAAATCCGTCTGACTCAAAACGTAACAAGTCCATTATAGCTAGTCATAGATAAGAAAACAAATATCAAACTATCAGTTCATAAATATCCCTTCTGACCTATACAAAATAACACAAAGCCATTTTATTGAATATATCAAGCATTTCTAGTAAAACATTTTCACGATTTACTCAAATATGCTAAAACTGGATTTATGCATTTTGTATGATCGCTCCTCAACAAGTAATTGATAAAATTAAAAATCCTTCATCACAATTGGTAGATAATAATAATGAGGTAACAGCTACATGTAGATAGTTTCTTAGATGCACGCAATGTTCTGAGATAACTGTTATCAAATCATATATTATCATATGTTAATTGCATTAATAGATTTATGTATCATTATGTACATCACTATAACTTTAGTTTGTAGGATTATCGCATAGTACAAAAGCAATAAAGCATGTTTCGGATGAAATTGCCGATTTGGAATATTTCCTTTACGTGCATAATTACTGGCACTACCAAGTTATAGACGGTCTTAGCACTGAAATGGGAAGCATATCTGATAATTACCATTATTATTGTAATATTTGCATTAATAGTAAACAAATTAAAAGTAATCCGAAATACAAATTCCATGACACTTTGAAGCTGACCTTAAGGCCGACCATATAAAGAAATAAAGAAAATAACATTAGTGAAACTAGTTTTATGGCCCTAAGCAGCCAGAGCGCTGGAAAAAACCACCCAATTAAAAAAAAGTAGGGAAGAATTCACTTGAGTAAATTCAAACAACGCTCTCACTGTGGAATTTGTTGGTATAAAAATTTAATTTTTTTACCATATTGACAAAACCGGATTTTTCCCGGACTAGTAATCAACAAATTTAACATTTAATCTTAAAAAAAAAGAAAAAAAGTTGTTGACCGCAGTGAGATTCGAACCCACGCCCTTTCGAACTGGTGCAGTGGTGCCTGGCGTCTTAACCCCTCAACCATATTGCCAGTGCAATTTGCTTTTTGAATCATCACCGTAACTTTAAAGGTATCGTCATCATCATCATAGTCACAATGTCAGCAGACATGTTGTGAACTCGTAAAATGTGTAAATGCAAGTTTCTCTTGGGATACCTTTAAGATCTTTAATGCAGTAGTTTCCCATTTGCTTTCTGCATCCTCATGCCGTTGACCAGATGGTATCTACTGGTTCATCCGCCTTTAGGGGCAATTTTTCACCCCAAGGACAAGAAGGTGTCTTGACTCTAACTTCTCAACTCGTCCACCCGAATCTGTTGGTTGAGAAGAGGTTACTACTTATACCGACAGTAGTTCGGTATTACTTTTAGTCGTCTTTTACGACACGCAGGATATACGATGGGAGACATTCTAACCCGCCCCCACACGGGCTCCAGTGAGTCAGTGGGAGCTAAAAATGTATCACCTCACAAAATGTAGCACGAAAAAGAAAATGTGGTTTAAGAATTTTAAGCCCGTGATTTTGGAAATTTTGTAGATAAATCACATAACCCGATAGAAACACTAAGAAGGAGAATAGTGTTTCAATAATTCCGAAAAACAAGTTGAAAATAATCCGAAATACAAATTCCATGCCACTCTGAAGCTGACCCTATGACCTTAAAAAGAAAATCTACTCAGGAATTTTAAGCACGTGCTTTTATGAAATATTGATAAATCGCATAATTTTGAGAGGTGATAGATATTGGACCTACATCTAAGTTTTGCTACCTTAGGGGGTATTCGCTCGAGGGTTGGGAGGGAGGGTTGATATGAAACAAAGCTTCGAATGATTTATGGAGACAACAAAATTCTGCATAA
The DNA here is from genome assembly GCA_951848785.1 of Callosobruchus maculatus. Lineage (NCBI taxonomy): Eukaryota > Metazoa > Arthropoda > Insecta > Coleoptera > Chrysomelidae > Callosobruchus > Callosobruchus maculatus. The sequence goes on from CATOUR010000003.1 coordinate 141,044, forward strand.
TTTTGGGTCTTACATTTCTCGTGTACAACCAATACTTTCCGTTCTACAGTGCGCCAACGTTGGGGGTTGGTTTGTGATTTTCACTAAAATCAGAATTTCATCGCGGATTAAGACGAAGAACTTTATCAAAAAGTCGTGTAGCATTTTTTTTCCCTAAAAGAATGATATGTTCTCTTTTCTTTATTATCTACAGCTCCCTGAACTCACGCATTTGGTTTAAAAAAATGACATTTATTCTTTTTAACTTATTTGTGCACGCTTTTAGTAGAAATGATAGAACCCCGGCGTTTTTTAATTAAGAAAAGATTCAACTTGCTACATCTGGGGGTTGCAGTTCGAGGGTGGGGTGGATGGGGATGAAAACTGTTTCGTAGCGCTTTTCGACAAATAGCGCCATTGTGGTGAGTGCTATCGAAAAAAAAGTAAAAAAGTGATATACCTATAAAGACAACGAAATTCTTCAAAATTCAATGTGGTGAACGCAAATTCCGTCACAAGCTTCAAGACCAAATATGACAGGTGGTGTTGTGACCAAAACTTGTAACTCCGGTAGTTTACTGTACCAAACCTACGTAAGACCGTTCATAGAATTCCCTGGCATATTTGGTATCCAAACCTACAAAGAGACCGTGATTTGTTAGAAAACCTGCAGAGAAGGGCTAGACGTATTCCTTGTGGCACCCATCACCCTACCTACGAAGAAAGATTAAAGCTGTTCGACCTGATGCACTTCTGTGATCGATGCCTGAGAGGGGACCTTATTATCGCCTACCGTTCGCTGCACGGTTTATTTGGAACTGACATTTCTTCGCTTTTTTCCATAAACTCGAACCACCTACGTGGACATAATTCCAAGCTGTTGAAAGAGAAGTTCCGGACCGTGCCTCGTCAACTCTTCATCTTCCCCTGGACATAGTGAACGCGTCATTGGTCAACATCTTCAAGAAACTGTACGATAGTTGGTTATGGCAAGGACATCGATAGTTGCTCTAGTCTAGTTGCTAGTGGTCTTTACAATTGTAATTTTTTTTTTGAGTTTATAGCTTTTTAGCTCAACTCATATCTGTTATATAATAATAATAATAATAACAATAATTTTGGTCTTAAACGTATTTCATATGCGATCCATTCTATAGTAACCCAAAGTTAGGGGGTGGTCACTAAAATCAGAATTTTATCGCGTTTAAAGTCGAAAACCGCTATCAAAAGGTCCTGTTACACTTTTCTCCTTTTTCTCTCACATCTCTATCATCTGCAGCTGCCCTATAGGAATATAGCCTTCGTCACATCGTTTTAGTGATCATTCTATAGATAATACTCAAGTAAAACTACTAGAAATCATATTTTGACTTTCTAGAATAACCACCAGGTGGCACAGTAGTCGCCAATAAGTGCTGTATTCAATTTTCATAATAATGGAACTTTTAAAACAAACCAATAAAAATATGTTACAGTATAAAATTGATTATTATTTTTATTATCATTAAACGTCAACTTGAGTTGATCACAAAGTGTTATATGAACTCAAAAAGTAAACATAGTAAGAAAGAAACAATGTGAATAGATTTTAAAAATTAAGGCTAACTGGAAAATAAAGCAAAGTAACATGGGATAACAACAAAGTTAACAGATAAAATATATAAACCTAACTGACACGCGTATACTAAACCATTTAAAATTTTCGTAATAATGCGTAATAATTGTTATGATGTCAAATGCCACCATGTAGCTACTATGTCAAGATAAACTTGGACAATTTTCATATAACAGGTTACTAGGTACGAAGAGCTTTTCCAAACGAGACATAGATTGTTCAATTCTGTTGACTCATACCAAAGTTGTGGCCATTAGAATGAAAACTTTTTTGACATTCCCCCACCACTACATCTTACAAGATAGAGCAAAAAACTATGAACAAAAAAATCTGAAATTGTCCTGTCTGCATGATGGTAGAATTTATAGTATACCTTCACTTGCATATTTTTTTCAGAAAAATCCGTTTCTCTAATTGATCGTAACAGTTGCGCCCCCTATCGGCCACTTGCGGAACTTGAAAATAATTTCCAGCGATTTCTCTTAGCCGATTAACCTAATAATATTTTTGCTCGAAGTTATATGATTAACGGTTACCGAGACATTACCGGCGGCCATTCTTATTAGATCACCCTGTACAGTGAAAAAACGAACAAGATATAAAGCTAAATGATTGTAGTTTACTGGTACGCTTTTCTTCATGTGACTCTATAACCTTGCTAACCTTTGACCTATATTTTTGATAGTAAAAATATAATGTTTGTGATACTACTTACAGTATTGAAAAATAAGTTAATTAGAAAATGACAGTTCATACCGGAAGTGCATTTGGATAACTGCTCGCATTTTCACTGTATCTGAAATAACCAACAGGCTGCATGCTCATTCGTAGAGTACCATTCATTTCTGTGTCAGCTGCCTCAATCACACATTTGAGCTTAAAAAAGTACAACGTTTAGTTTCGTTTAAAATTTTTTGTATATTTTCTAAACCTCACAGGGATCAAAAACGAAAATTTTTAAAAGCCTCTACTCTTGATAACATTATTGGAAAAGCCGAACCTTACCAAGTTCTGCGTATCTCACAGACTTATTAGAAAAGTTCTGTTGGGCGCATATATACGAAAGTATTGCTTTCCTTACATACTCGTATACTGTGGAATTTTCAAAGCGAGCTTCAGACCGACAGCCTTGGGCTGGGAAAAGCCAAATAATGGGTAACGGAAAGCCAGCGTGAATATGCGTGACATCTGACTATCCTGCTTCGAATTTATGGGAAAGAGGAAGGCATCTCTCTGCAAAAGACGTGTTCCAATTACATGTGTGATATTTGCTTCTCCTTTGCTTCCAATGTCAAAAGATATTATTACGCAGTCAGAGGCGTCCTCGGCAAAAGCTTGGTCTGGGCAAAAAGAGTTTCATATTCTGGCATCTTCTCCCCATAATAAAAAAAACACCGCTCTCTAAATTACAATAATTGTTTATTGTCATAAAATGTCAATATTATTAATATTATCCTGATTTTTTTCGCATGACTGCGGTAGCAACAAATGTTGACGGGCTATACCAAGTCAACACCTGAACTATTACGGGTCTGAATTTAGGAAGGATCGAACCATATACAGGTATTCAGGATTACAAACTTTTGGAATATTTCGTGTAACCTTTCGTCCAGGTTCAACTGTTGTAGGTGTGGTGTAAAAGTGTTTGGTGTAAGGCCTGAGACAGACATAATTAGGGGGACAATAGTAACTTTGAGTCGTTTTATCTCTATCGCAAGGTCAATGTATTCAGATATCTTCCCAGCGTAGGCGTTTTGGATATTCGTATCGTTGGGAATAGCAATATCTATCAGATAAGTAACTTTCTCTGACTTCGACTAGAAAACTATATCTGGCCGATTTGCTGGGATAGTCTTATCTGTATGTATTTCAACGTCCCAGTACAGTTTGTATTCATTGTTTTCGAGTACTGATGTCGGTGTGTAATTGTTTTCTATCAGCTTGTTTGTTGTGGCTAGTGCTTGGTGAATGACCTTGGCTGCAGAGTTATGTCTAGCTGTGTACTCGGTTCCAGCGAGAGTTTTGCATGCGCTTGTTATGTGGTCTATTGTTTCCTTTTGTTGGTGGCAATCTCTGCAATTGTCGTCGGTTATGGATGTATCTTTAATTATGTATTTCATGTAGTTCCTTGTCGCAATCACTTGGTCCTAGATAGCAAGCATAAGACCCTCAGTTTCTAAAAAGAGTTAGCCATCCTGCAGCCAGGTGTATGATTGTCTTTCATTAATGTGCTCTTGTGTAACGCGGTATCTGTGCTTGCATGGAGTGCTTTTTGTGACCAGGTGTTTATTTTTTCTTGTTGTAATTCTATGTAAATGTGTTCATCTGCTGAGTGATCTGTGCGGGATAGGTTGAGTGGAGTAGTTTTTGTCAGCTTTTACTATCGACCTATGCAAATTTATCTGTTTGCTTTGGAAAACGTCTTTGAGCGTTTTTATTTGTCTTGTGTGAAGTGACTGTATATCTATAATCCCCCTGCCTCCTTGTTTCCTGTCTATGGTGAGCCTTTCTTTGCATGCGTTTGGACGTGACATTCGGTGTTTCGTAAGTTTTGTCTGTATGAGGATGTGATTCTATATCGGTGTATGACCACTTGATGATGCCGAAGGTGTATGTGAGGACCGGTATCGCAAATATGTTAATTGCTTTTGTAAGATTTTTAGAATTCAATTTTGATTTTAGAAGTTTAACGAGGCGGTCTCTGAACTCTTGTGTTAGTTGAGCCTTGACTCGAGATTGGTCGATCTTAATGTTCTGATTATAGCCTAGATACTTGTACGTTTCGTCCTTGTCTATGTTATCCAGCGTTTCGCCAGTTAATATTTCCTGTTCGGATTGGTTCTTCCATTGGCCTTTATTGATGTGGAGCACCTTGCATTTGCTCATACCAAATTCTATCTGAACGTCTGACGTACAAACTTCTATTATTCTGAGTAATTCTCTTAGTTGCACTTCAGTGGCTGCATATAGTTTTATATCATCCATGTAGAGAAGATGATTTATTCTGTGCTGATTGACTTTCTGTTGTCTGATGTTGAAACCATAATCTGTGTTGTTAAGTGCGTTAGAGAGTGGATTTAAATTTATTATTAAGCAGTCCCCAGCGTAGGCGTAGTTTGGGCAAAAAAATGTTTCTACAGCCGAGCCGTCCCGAAAATAGACCTTTGGGTATGATTTATTAAATCGAAAGTGAAACTTTACACAAATCGTATCGAAAGTACTGAATCATACCAAAAGTTGTACTTTTGAAACGGCTTCACCCCCCTCCAGACCACCCCTCGAACAGTCCATCGTGTTCAACCCCGACGCATGCTTCGTGAGCTCAAAGTCGACAGTCCTGGGACATCACCCTACAGTGGTTCGTCATATATGCAGTTCGTTATTGTTTCGAAGCCTGAGAACCTCTTAGATGGCATGTTGTATACTTTCCTCATTCTATTCTCCAGGGCCGCGCCAACCCCTTGTGCACGGTGTGCACCGCACACGGGCGGCAAGCTTAAAAGGGCGGCAGCGCGGCGCCCATGATATTTCGTTCATCTGGATAACTCTGTCTCTTTTAGACTCCATTATTTTGCGATCAACTCGGTCTCCTGAATGTCCCGCTCCCGCTCGATACGCCTGTTACTATTAAGTGCCGCCCACTATGGGACATGTAACTGACACCAGCCAGTGTCAGCTGTCCTTTAGAGGTGTTACAATATATATTTGAACATGATTTATTTGATACATTCCCCAAAATTTCTATTACTCTTAGAATCCTTTTAACTCTTCCAATATCAGTTGCAAGCGGAGAAAGATCATTTTCAGCTAAAGCTCATCAAAAGTTACTTAAGATCCTCGATGAACCAGGAAATACTCGATAATTTGGCATTAATCTCCATTTAATTTGAATTATGTAAAAAACTAAATACATACCAAATTATAAAGGATTTTGCAGCACTTAAATCAAGGCAAGTATCCTTTCTACAAATTTTATGAAAAGATAGGTGCATCACATTTTATTTTCTAGGAGTTTTTGTTTTTAAGTACATAATTATCTGTTTTGTTTTTTTGTTTATTTTTAAAATAACTTAAGTTCTTAAAAATATTTTATATTATTTTGTAGGAGCTTTTATTTTTAAGTTTGAGGTACATAATTATGTTCTGTTTTTCCACTGTTTAAGCTTAAAGTTTTAAACTTAGGGTTTTTAAAATATTTAATTTTGTTTTCTGGAAGTTTTTATTTTTAAGGTTCAAGTACCTACATAATTATATGTTTCGTTTTTTCGTTGCTTAGTTTTAAGGATTTTTATTTATGTGGTAGGTGCCTGTGTAAAAAAATATTAAATTTTTAATAATACTTAAAAGTAAACGTCCCTGAAATTTTATTACCGTCTCTCATTGTTCTTGGGGTAATAGGGGGCGGCCACTTATCATTTGCACACGGGCGGCAGAAACACTTGGCGCGGTCCTGCTATTCTCTACGGGATAGTATCCGGTTTTATTCTACCGCTTAGCATCCCATTTTACCGGACTGCACATCTACAACTGTTTTTCAGAAATTTTCACAAAAAGGAAACAGATATCAGAAAACATGGTCAATTATACAGGGTGAGTTTTTAGTACCGGCTCGGTCAATAACTCCACTACTATAGAAGCTACAGAAAAAAGTTTTATATAAAAGTTGTAGCCACGGATATGGTCCTTGCTTAGAAAATATTTAGATTTATACAGGGTGATCCATAACTACGTGGTGATGCAAACATGCATTTTTTTAAATGAGACACCCTATATATTATTCCATATTCAGATTCTACTAATGATTTCCGTTCTTCCAATATAGGGAATTGTTACATTATATAGGGTGTTTTAAAAGTTATGACCATTTTTATATCCAAACCGCGGACAAATGAACGTACTGTATATCAAAAAGTAATGAATCAAAAACTATTTTTTTTACATGAGAAGGTTAAAAATATCCTTTAGTTTTAAAATCGGCTATAAAAGAACCCCGAGACGCATATTTGTATACAGGGTGATGTAGAATGCAAAATCCAAATTTTCTCTTTTTTTTCAAATATAACCCCCAATATTTTATTATCCCAAAGAATTGCTTTTAATATGCTCTTTCATCCTTGTATAGCCCTTGTTGTACCTACGTCCATCAGTTTCCGAGATATTTCGATTTTTCGGTAAATTTAAAATATAGCCTCTATTTGTGTACTGAAATTTATTTATTTTGCGAAAGTACTATCTGATTTGTTTATTATTTAACGAACAACTAAATTATAACGTCTTGATAGCATTTGATGAAGTCAAAACCCTAAATCATCGAGATAAAAAAGTCAAGTATGCCGAGGAAACAATTTTGTAGGCGCCATGCATAATTATCAAGTAGTTTTATCTGGTAGGCTTTGAAAAATTGACAGTTTTTATAACCTACTCAATAGTTCCGTACTGTGTGAAAAACCAGCTTTGAAAATTAATTTTTTCATTTAGGGTATTTAGGAGAATCTTTGAGACATTGTCTACTTGCCTCTAGAATATATCAACTATGAATAGCAATATCCAGAACGGAGGCACTCTAAAACTAATGCGTTTGAAAGATTGAAGAATCGTTTTATTTGGACTGTGTCGTTTCATATTTCATAGCCTACCTGATACATCTGCTTGATAATTATGCATGACGTCTGTAAAATTGTTTCCCCAGCACACTTTGACCTATATTATCTCGTTAGTTCAGTGTTTTGACTTGATCAAGTATTATTATCGCCTTATATTTTAGTTGTTTGTTAAGCAAAAACAAAATTTGGTAGTATTTTCTCAAAATAGATAAATTTTATTAAACAAATAGAAGGTATATTTAAAATTTGTAGATAAAATCGAAATATCTCAGAAATTAATGAATGCAGCCATAATAAGTGCTATACAAAGATGAAAGAGCATATTAAAAGCAATTCTTTGATATAATAAAATATTGGGGGTTACATTTAAAAAAAGAGAGAAAATCTAGATTTTGCATTCTACATCACCCTGTATACGAATATGCGTCGCGGGATTTTTTTATAGCATATTTTAAAACTAGAGGATATTTCCAATCTTCTCATGTAAAAAAATAATTTTTGATTCATTACTTTTTGATATACAGTACGTTCATTTGACCGTGATTTGGATACAAAAATGGTCACAACTTTTGAAATACCCTGTACAATTTAACAATACCCTATATTGGAAGAACGGAAATCGCTAGTAGAATTTGAATATGGAATAATATATAAGGCGTCTCATTTAAAAAAATGCATGTTTGCATCACCACGTAGTTATGGATCACTCTGTATAAATCAAAATATTTTCTGAGCAAGGAGCATATCCGTGGCTACAATTTTTCTATACAATTTTTTTCGCTATCTTCTACAGTAGTGGAGTTATCGAACGAGCCGGTACTAAAAACTCACCCTGTATATTTCTAGAGATATGCGCGTGTCACAAATAGCCAATAATGTGAAATAACGTCACAAGAAGGACTTGTAAAAGGTCCCTATTATAACGTTAGCCCACTGCGCAACGGAATGAGCTGGGTGCCAATATGTACGCTCAATACCCGAATTCGGGCAATGCCCGAAAAAAATACGCAGACCTAGTTTTGAGCAAGGAATATTTCCCAAACTCAAAATATGAATTTTATACGCCTATTGAGCATTACCAAATAGGCAAAACTAGTTTTGTGCATCTTGAAATACACAGAACTAGTTTTGCGCAACAGGACTAGTTCTGTACATTTTCTGAATGGCCAGCACAAATTCTGTTTCTTCCATTTAATCAGCGCCAGCGACGGACTCAAATAAATATAAAGTTGGAGAAGTTAAATATATTTTAATGAATACCAATAAATAATAAATCGCCGACCGAGGCTGGTTTAAATTTTTTATTTTTGCGTTTTCACAATTCGCACTTATATTGCAGGAACATTGGCAAAGAAACCTAACCTAACCTAAACAATAGGATTTTGCTGGTTTTTTGACACACAATGCGTAACGAATGTCCACTTTGGTTGTCATTCCGTACCACAGAACTAGTTCTGTGCATTTCAAGTTGCGCAAAACTAGTTCTGTGCATCTCAAGATGCTCAAAACTAGTTCTGCCTACTTGGTAATGCTCAATAGCCGTATAAAATTAATATTTCGGGTTTGGGAAATATTCCCTACTCAAAACTAGTTCTGAGTATTTTTTTCGGGCATTGCCCGAATTCGGCTAATGAATGTAACATATACATTCCTTATAAGCGCAACACGAACATAGTCAAGCTGGTCCCAGCATTGACCCCAATATTGGACCCAATGTGTAGAGTCGCCGTTATGCCCTGATGAAAGCAGTCAATGGACCCACGAATCGATGCAGACGTATAGAGCGAAGTATGCCTGCTCTCTGTATTTTCGCAGCAAAAAATATGTTTTATGATAAATAATTCACGCTGTTTGTTTATAGGTAGAGTCACCTGTACAAAGGTAGTTTGGTAATCGCTGTATTACTTAATGGAAGTAGATAAAAACTATTGTTTATTAGTTAGTTAACGTGGTTATTTTTTGTATTAGCATTTAAATTGTTATCCAACTTTGTTTTGAAGTAATACTATATAATCCATGATAATAGGTACTATGCATAGACCAGGCATTTTTTAAATATTTCGGCAAGTTTTTTTATATATTTTTAGTTAGTTAGTGCTTTTCGCAGAGCACCGCACTTTTGGATGCAGGATAATATCAAAATATGGAAATATCACTTACAGTACTTGCAGTACTCTGTATTTAGGCAAACAGGTGGCATTTAAAAATGCTCTAAAACCTTTAAAATTCTAACTTTCGACTTCATCGTTATAGTCACAATGTCTTAACAGACATGTTGTGAACTCGTAAAATGCATTAAGTCGGAGCTAGAGTACTGCCGACACGAATATTATCAATAGTTTTGAGAACTGTAGCTCGCCATCGTTCGCGATTTACTGTCAGTTTAGTGGCGCTCTTGATACTCATATCCAGCAACAGTTTTGCCGTATCCACCCAGCGTGTAGGGGGACGGCCACGGCGCCGCCCACTCGGGGCATGACCCTGAACTACAAGTTTCTCCACATTATCGCTTCTGTGTATATGTACGAAGAATGTAAGCATTCTCGTCGGCACAATGGAGGATAGTCTCTTTGGATTACCGAGCTCATCCAGTATGAAAACATTAGTTCGATGGGCGGTATAAGGAACTCTCAGCATTCTCCTCCATACCCACATTTCAAAAGCATCTATACGAGCTCGATCTGCCTTTTTAACAGTCCAAGTTTCCGAGGCATACAAAAATATGGAGAACACAAGAGCCTGAACCAGTGACATTTTGGTAGCTTTAGTGATGTTAAGGTCACGCCATATTTTAGTAAGCTTTATCATGCCCACGCGTGCCTGTTGAATGCGCCGTCGAATCTCATTTTCACAGCTACCCAAATTTTCGATCAAAGAACCGAGATACACAAAACTTTGAACTACTTCACAACGACCTAATGACTTTATTTCTCGATGATTATCATGCTCTCTATCTACGATCATAACCTTGCTCTTATTGTAGTTAATACCAAGACCATACGCTGCACTATGTTGTTCTAACATGTTTAATAGAGCTACTAGTTCTTCCTGAGGAGCTGCAATAAGGGTTGTATCACAAATTGAGAGTAAATGTTAAACAACATCGCAGATAATACACATACCTGACGAACTCCTTTTATGGTTGCAGTTTGACTAGACAGGTTACAATCAATTCTTACACGAGCCGAATTAGACTCGTAAAGTTACTGTATGAGAAACAGTAGGTGGTAAGGGACTCCCATAGAGATGAGGATTTCTCACAGTTTCGACTTATAGCCTCATTATACACAATTTGTATTATCATAAAACCTTGTTGCGTGATTTACTTGTATAAGTAATCTAGTACCTATTTAAATGAGTAACTTCATTCGCTAAGTTTGATTGTTTTAAACTTTCAGTTTAACTAAATACTCACGCACACCTCGCGACAAACTTTTATGATTATATAAATTGTGCATAATGAGGCTATAAGTCGATAGTTAAAGTTTTAAAGGCAACTTTTATTTTTTTCTCTTTAGAGCACTTAAATAAAACCTCTTTTAAGTTTTTTTTCTCGCTCACCGATGGTTCTGGTCAATAAGACCGGGGCCTAACAATTTCCAAGTGTATTATAGACTAGTAAGCCATTAATAAATAGTAGATATATTAAAGGACCAACAATTGATCCCTAGGGTATATTAGGTATACCAGTATATCTAGTTCTATTAGCAAGTATCCAAATGTATATAAAGTATCTAAGGGCCTAGGGTATAGCGCGCGAAATTGAGAATCCAAGAAAAGACGTATTCCCTTGTTAGCGAGGAGGCGTGGCCGCCTGTTCCCTTTCTCCAGTATGTGTCTCTAAGATAAGGGGAGATAAGTCCAAAAATCCAAAGGTAAGGTCAAAATGTTCAAAGGTAAGGTCGAAAGGTCACCATAAAAATGAATTTTGCATTTCGAAGCTCCAGACGTTACCTTTAAACTTACAGTAACGATTCAAAAAGCAAATTAAAGACGAAATCTTGCGCTTTGTCACTGTGGTAGCCTTATTTTGATATCGTGTTGGATTGTTAAATTACATACATTTGAAGAATGTATGATATTGCATTGCGACTTTTTTGCACACTAAAAAACTTTTTGGAAAAAATTGCTTTTAGATGGCATTCATTGAGGTCTGAACTATCACCTTTTGAAATACTGTGTATGTAGTTTGAAAACAAGTAGGGATGTGACGACCCCATCGCCCAGAGGTGATGGTACACCTTGCACCGACAACGGTGCATCATGTACTATTAGCTCTGCAATCAGCCACAGGGGGAGAAGTGCAGTCACTTAGCTTCAGCAATCACCCCCACATCGGAATATTTCCTGGCAACTAGAAATAGGTTCCCAGAAATAGGCGGCGCCAAATGGCCTCACGGCTCATGTTCCGTCGCTGGGCCGATGTTCCCGGTTTCTCATAAGTGACAAATTGGATTAATTAAAAGTAAAAGAATGCTCAATGGCTCTTCCAGGATCAAAAGATTTCGGAGATAAAATACCTGGCCGTTCGGATTTCTGGGTGCCAGTTGGTCCGGGGGGAACATTAAGCGAAGTTTGTTTACAGAATTGTGCTGCCACTCCTCGTCAGGCTAACAACAGAAGCCGTCCTTCGCAGCAACTTCGCACTGAGGACAGGCCCGAAGGCCAGAGGAACTTGTTCAGAGCCGACTTTAAAAATATACGAGGTCTTGCCTCCAACATAAACTCTGTCCATCAACACCTTCAGTCAGAGAAGCCACATATTCTGGCTCTTACGGAAACTCAAGTCGGCTCTTCAGCAATGGATAACTGCTTCAGATATCCCGGATATGACTTATACATCCGATTTAAACGTAGGTTTGGCGTATGCGTGTATGTTAAATCTGGGCTTTCTTCTCATCGAGAAGAAGAGCGTTTCAAATCTAACGTGAACCGACACTTATCCTCTCGTAGCGCTTCTATAGCGCGATAGGCTTTCAGCCTTTGCGGGAGGCTGACCATAAAAAAAAAGGAGTTATGTTCGAAATGGGAATCCGTGTTTTATACATGGCAAATACATGTGTATAACTGTGTGTACCCAGACCATTTGAGGGGGCTCCAATAAATTGTTTAATTGACTAAAGCTATCACTATTTAGAAGACAGAAGGCAATAATAAGTAAGGATTCATCGAGCCAAGTAGCTTGAGTTTTTTCTTAAATACTTGACTTGACTTGAAAGCTCAAGTTTTTGAAAATTTGATACTTGACTTGAATTGATTTTCGATCTGGACTACTTGACTTGATATCAAGTAAAATCAAACTACTTGATATTACTTGATATCGATCTGTAAAATGCGAATCGAAGCGTTAAAATAGGGAAATCACCGAGGTTGTGACAGCAAGCAGGCACCTGATGACTTTAAAACTTTAAAGCCAACCGACACAGAATGGTCGTTAATTGAACGAATTTGCCATAATGTTTTTTTAAGAGTACATATTTCCATCAGTTTTACATTAATATGCTGCTCGATAGACTACATTCGTGGGCTATGGAGTTTGACAATAAACCTGATCGAGATGAAACCGATGAACAGATTATTATAAATAGTATTCAAGCGGCAAGGGACAGTACCGAAGATATTTTAGAGTGGTAGAAAAGACGCGAATGTATTTTTCCAAACCTTGCCGCAATAGCCAAAGGCTTCTTCAGCTCCAGTTGAAAGTTGAGCTGCCTTAACTCTTACCAATACCAGAACCAGAAGTCGATTAGGTATTATCTCCGTTAGAAGTCTTATTGTGTCTCAAATCATGGGTGTTAATATTAATTTTTTTTACTTCTGTGTCATCAGCATCGAGCTTTATACTCCAGGTCTTTAAACCTAAGAACAAAGTGGGCTATGGGCAAACACGCCAGTATCGTTCAAACGGAACTGGCTGGCATATCGATAGCCGCAAATGAACTAGCCAGGAGAGATGTATCTGGAAAAACTGTAGCAATCTGCACTGACAGCAGACAAGCACTTCTAACCCTGAAAAGACCTTGTATCACCTCAGGGCTAGCAATGGAATGCCACCAATCTTTAGCCCATGCTTCGGACAAAAACAATATTGTCCTGAGGTGGGTTAAAGGGCACAACAACAACAAAGGCAACCGTATAGCGGATGGTCTAGCCAGGAAGGCCGCTGACCAAAGAATTTTAGGACCATGTGACCTTTCTGGAATGTCGACAACCACAATTTCGGAAATAGCCAAAAAACACTCCCATGCCCAAATGGTAAAACGATGGGAAGAACTACAAGGATGTCGATTTGCCAAGGAAACCCTTGCAGGTTTTGAGATGGCAATATCCAAGAAGTATTTGGCGATGACCAGACCAAACCTACGTCTCTTAGTAGGATTCCTGACTGGCCATTGTCAACTCAGGAAACACCTCCACACTATGGGGTTAAGTGACACACCGATATGTAGAATGTGTGAAAGTGAAGACGAAACTGTGGAACACGTCATATGTGAATGCCCAGAGTTATCTTCTATTAGAGAGTGTGCGTTCGGCGAGTCTTGGCCTACACCTGCCCACATAAGGGAGATGTCCCCTAGCGACTTGTTCACCTTCCTACAATTGGCAGGATGGACGATGACCTGAGGGAACAACTCCCTGGGAGGATGCACAATGGGCCAGTTGTGGCCTAAGTGCAGTGGGACCACTCACCCTCCCCACTCTACAGATACAGATACAGCATCGAGCTTATTAGCCTCGTGATCTATGTAGGCTTTGCTACTGTTTCCCGGCGCCACTCTAGGAACAGCACTGTCAATTAGAAGCCAACAGTGAAGGCTCATGTGGGGATTTTTCGCTGAGCTTTTTTTATAGATATTTATTTTTGATTGAAGAAACCAGAAATAAATGTCTGCCTCTAACGAGAATCGAATCCGGAACCTTCCGGTCACAAGCCCTCGACTCTAACCACTGGGCCAATCCACATGAGTTTGTTGTTTTTCTATGTATTATTGTCAGAATTCAGAATTACTACGTTTCCACAGGCTTTCAAAACAGTTTTCAAAACGTTTTGCCTTTTTGGATTGTCGGTGTTTCCACGATAGGTTTCGAAACGGATTTTCTAAACGCACTCAAAACGTTTTCAACTGACACTTCACATATGTCATTTTCTAGTTTTATAACCTATTTTGTTGTTTATTATGAATCTCTAGTTTCGAATTTCGAATAAAATAATACGAATAAACTTCAATAAATCGACAATAATATTGTTATTAGACAGCAACGCACTACGCATGGTCCATTTCAAAACGAAAGTGACAGTTGGTCCCAAAAAAAAGCGAATCGACCTTGAACAGGAAACGTTTTGAAAACCTATCCAATTGACGTTTCCACTATATATTTCAAAACTCAAAACGTGTTGAAAACGTTTTGAAAGTCTGTGGAAACGTAGCAAATATTTCGTATTTGTATTTCATATTATTACATCCATTATTTGAGTTTGTTGAAGTTTTCGGATGTCTTTTTTTTAAATAAAAGATTACATCTTTATATACATAGATTTTTGTTGTTATTGCGTTTTGGCGGTTAATCAGATTAATATCAAAAAAGAATTATTTTTTCAAGAAAGGTCAAGTAGTTAGCTTGAAAAACTTGATTTTCAAGTTGCTTGATGTGTAATTACTTGACTTGAATTCGGAAACAAATACTTGACTTGATATTAATTCAAGTCAAGTCAAGTAGCTTGAAAATCAAGTCAAGTCGTGAATCTCTCTAAAAGGTGTGATACAACGTACGAGCAAGTACGCGTACTTATGGCTCGATAACCTTTTTCGCCTGTGTGTCACCGTAAGTACGCGTACTTTAAAACCGTCGCGCAAACCGCCGGCGAGCCAACTGGTTTGAAATGTTGCTCGTAGCTTGTCTCGGCTCGTACTGTGAGCCGCGAGCCACCACTTTGTTTGGGCAGGCCATCGATGCGCAACGGTTGTTGTGTTTGGCGTTTGTTAAAAGTTTTGTTTATTTAGGAAAATTATCAAAATGAGTGTGTCAGCGCGTCGAGCCGAGTAAGTTCGCGAACTTAAAAACCTTCGTACGTGTGTCACCCCTTTTATAAGGGCCAGCGCCCGCCCTTCATACTCGCTTGACAGTAACTGAAATTCAAAGTGCACCGCGAAACGTTATCGATAAAAATGCTAACATATTCACAGGCACCAAACGAACGACCGAGCGCTAATATATTCTATTAAGCCGAGGAACATCCGAGGCGTCATACCTCCAAGATGGGGGCGGCCAATCGCATTCGGCGATATTTATTGGGGCGGCGGTATCCGATCTCTGATATTGTAATCGCCACTCTCCCCAGTAAGCTGAACAAACAGAAGCCGAATCGATTCAGGGTGCAGGCGTGCATACGGTGTTACTGCAAGATTGCTATGGGGCATCAAAAAATCGGTAGTAGAAAGGGAGCCAAGCAGGTTTCAAATGAGGCATACCGGGGGGACAAGTATTACGCAGAACGCAGCCTTAAGGCCGATTCACACATACGGTACTGTGCACCGACTGTGCGCCGACTGTGTTGATTTGAACTGAATCGGTCATCCAAAGTTTTCATTGGAATGAATTGAATTACTGTTTTTAATTCAGACATATAGGTCTAGGCGCAGACTGTGCTCCGACTGTGCTGCTTCCGACCACTCTGAAAGTGATTTCTCAAGGTTACGGTCCGACACGGTAGGAGCATGGCACGTAATGCCTCAAAAAGTATCGATGACAAAAACACTCGATATTAGTGCAGAAGTATCGAAGTACCGTCACCATCCCTACAAAAAACCCATCCAAAAGTGGGGATGCTCGTGTAATTTCCGCCAACTTGAGTTATTGTGCTGGTTGTTGATTATGCTGTGGTGTGAACTATTGAAAGGCGACCGCAGGGCGCCCGTCATGGTTCGGCCAGCGCTCGTTGATTTTCGGGTGTCCCGATTTGTCACTATACAATTCGTACAGGAGCACCCTGTTCTTAGCATTCCAAGAAAATTCGTTTGTTGGATAGGCGGAAAAAATGCCTGTTAATGAAAATTGTTTGATTATCTATGTGCAAGAGCATGAATGTTTATATGATCTAAAACATAAAGATTATGACAATAATCTAATAATAGACAATATTTGGAGAGAAATTGCGAATAAATTGAACTCAACGTCCGAAGAGTGTAAAAATAAGTGGGCTTTGCTCCGCTCGTACTATAGGAGAGTTCTGAACCGGCGTAAAACAGTGTTCTGCTTTTGTATGTGCGCTTTCACAAATTTTGTCAAATATCAAGAAACTCATACGAAAGTAATGAACAAATTGTTCTAGATCATCTTTGACTCGTGCAAATGCCGTATGAAATTCTCCTTCTTCCTCCCTAGCTCTCCTCAAACGGTTAACGCAAATCTTTCTCCTTTTTTTGTGCCTCTTCCATCAATACTAAATACTTTCCGCACGCTATAATTACGTCCTCCTCTGTTCGATCCATACCGCCAACAAACGGACAGTACGGACACGACATGGCTGGTGTGAATATACACAACACAGCACAGCCGTTCCGCGGTCATGACACAGTCGGTGCACAGTACCGTATGTGTGAATCGGCCTTTATTATGTAAAAATTCGCAACAGCAGTCGCTGAGCAGTTGCCAAGCAACAGCGACATGACAGCAACAGGACCGTCAAAATTGTAGGTTATCTTCTTCTTCTTCTTCTATTGTTTTATGGCGTTTACCTGTGTAGGCAATTCGCCAGTTCATTCTCATTCGATGGTCATGGTTTGAAGGCTGGTCTGACTCATTGTCCGCATTTTACGAGTTGACAACATGCCTGTTAAGACGTTGTGACTATGATGATAATATTGTCCGTCACAATGCCATCGTTGCATAATAATTATAATTTACGTTTGACGCAGATATTCCGCAATTTTGGCCCGTCGCTTGGCGTCTGCAACATACATGATAAGGTTGCTCAGGACTCCCTAGCATACGGGCGACCTACCTCACACAGATAGAGATTCACGACTTGACTTGATTTTCAGGCTACTTGACTTGACTTGATATCAAGTCGAGATCAAATCAAGTATTTGTTTTCGAAATTCAAGTCAAGTCAAGTAGTTACGAATCGAGCTACTTGAAAATCAAGTTTTTCAGGCTAACTACTTGATTTTTCTGGAAAAAAGAATTCTTTTTTGATATTAATCTGATTAACTGCCAAAACGCAACAACAATAAAATCTATGTATATAAAGATGTAACTTAATTAAATCATGAATGTAATAATATGAAACATAAATTCGAAATATTCTGAATTCTGACAATAATACATAGAAAAACAACAAACTCAAATGGGGGTGGGTTGGCTCAGTGGTTAGAGTCGAGGGTTCGTGACCAGAAGGTCTCGGGTTCGATTTTCGTTAGAGGTGGAAATTTATTTCTGGTTTGTTCAATCAAAAATAGATATCCGTAAAAAAAGCTCAGCGAAGAATCCCCACTTGAGTCTTTACTATTGGCTTCTAGTTAACAGTGCTGTTCCTAGAGTGGAGTCGGGAGACAGTAACAAAACAAAGCCTACACAGAACACGAAGCTAATGACCAGAGCAATCGATGTTGATGACACAGAAGCAAAAAAAAAATTAATATCCTTATTTGCCATCCATGATTTGAGACACATAAGATTTCTAAAGGAGTTATTACCTAATCGATTTCTTGTTTTGGCAAGAGTTAAGGCAGCTCTAGAAAACTGCCTTTCAACTGGAGCTGAAGAAGCTGGCGTTGCCAAAAAGTCTTTGGGCATTGCGGCAAGGTTTGGAGAAATACGTTCATGTCTTTTCACCATTCTAAAATATGTCAGTACTGTTCCTTGCCGCTTGAATACTATTTATAATCTGTTCATCGGTTTCATCTCGATTGGGTTTATTGTCATTGCACAGATTTGTGAAGTACAAAGGAGAAATACTTTGTGTAATAATATAAAAAAAACCACGGACAAGGATCGGTTGCTTGTTGAGAAAGAATTTGATGCGTGTAGCTTACAGTACGGGATTTTAAAAAACATTGGCATCTCCTAACTCAAGGTAAGAAACGCCCAAAAACTGTATTATCTCAAAATCGAAAATTTTCGCGATCACAATACTCCCCTCACCTATCGGTGTGGGAAGTAAAACAATAGTCAAGGAGGAAGTTCTTAATGTGCTGTTTAAATTGTATACAGTCTAGCTGTCTAGTTGTTCTAGGAAGTGTATTATAAAGCTTTAAGTTTACTGAATTGCGGGCAGAGGCTGCTAATCTAAATTCTGGTGGTCTTATAGCAGATGCTTCTCTGGTTGGATATTTGTGTATATCTGAGTGGCAAGTATACGTATTTGAGCTTTCATGAATATGTAAGAGTATAAAAGATAAAAACACAAGGCAACGGCAGTATTTTTAACAATTTAAATAGAGGTCTGCAATGGTCAGTAAATTTAGTAAGCTTCACAATGATACATGCTCATAATTCACAAGACGAGTCACTTTTTTGTGAGTCAGTAGTGAGTCAGTTACACTCCAAAATATAGCATGTTTAGGGAGTAGGACGATTTCCTCATCGATAGATGTAGTCCAAATATACCCCAAGACGAAAGAAATTAACTGCCCAAGTCTAATGTAACGACCAGCTGCCGGTTGTAGTAATTTAGGTTTGACAAGGGATCGTGATAACCTTTATAGGCTCCACAATGGCAGTCGGTAGACCCTTTTCGATTGTTTACTCAAGTTTATTAGAGAGTGATTAATCTAACAAGATATGAACAGACGGATTAAGGCTGTACGTGAAATGAAATGTTATCCAGAGTTATTCTACAGCCTACCTTTAAGACGTAAAATAGTAAAAACACCTTGAGATTTTCAATAAAAAATGCGAAACAATAATTATCATTAATGCAATCTAAATCCGTATAGATAGAAAACTACATCATGCTTCTTTGATCAAGTTGCCTTATTTGACCAAGTTTCCTTATACCGTTGATTGAAGAAACTATTTTCTTCAATCAACGCTTATACTATCAAAATCGAGTGACATAAAATTGTTAGGAATGTGATATTTCTGATCATATAGGGTTATATCAGGTAAATATTTTCAATTTATAACTGGGAAAGTCTTCAAAGTGAGAATACATATAACCTATAAAAAATGTAGTCAAGTTGATTGGCTCAGTACTTCCCACACATTCCGATGATACCAGTTTTATTATTTTCCCATAGCATGAAGCTGTCGTCTTGATGCCCTTGCAACCAAATCATCGCTCGTCCGACCGCAAAAAAAATATCTTATTCTGCTAGGTACTTCTTCCACAGGTCAATGGACAATCTATCAATTTTTGAGGTTTACAACCCCCCCACCTCCGAACCACCCCAACTTCACCCACCCCCCACCTCCGAACCTACCCAAAAAAAAATAGAAAATGATCAGGAACCTCTAAAACGCCTAAAAACGAAGTTTGAGCTGTTTTCATATTTTTACTCTTTTTGCTGCTGCGCCGCCACTGAGACGATTTCTAAAAATCAGACGCGTTTTCCATCCTCGCCAAAGTAGTAATACTGTGCCGAAATTCCATGAACATCAATTCAGTAGTTTCCACATTATAAAATACAGAACGATCTAAAGCAATACTCGTATGTATACATCGGAAAATTCCCTTGGTTCCTGTAATAGACAAGGCAATGTTCGGATGGACCTAAAAAAATGTATTATACCGCTAGGTCTTTCTATCCCAGGTCATGGGACAGCCTATTATGATTACAACAAATTTTTCAGCTTTACAACCCCCCACCACCCCAAACCACCCCAATTTCACCCCCACCCAAAAAAAAGTAGAAAATGATCAGAAACCCCTAAATCGCGTAAAAACGAAGTTTGAGGAATATTTGAAATTTTTCGTTTTTTCTAATTACTCCGCCGCCCATGCCCCGATTTTCAAAAATGTAGCAACATTACCTACTACGACTCCACATCATACCGCTACCCAATTTTCATAAAAATCCATGCAGCGGTTACTGAGATTAGGAGGCTAGAAAAACGCCAACAGGCAGACAGACAGACAGACCGGCGGAAATGAGTGACGTGGATTTTCGTGATGTGGGCATCATAAAACGCCCAAAAAGTGTATTATCTCAAAATCGAAAATTTTCGCGATCACAATACTCCCCTCACCTATCGGTGTGGGAAGTAAAACATTTCATAATCTTGGCGCAACACAGCTCAAGGTTCTAGTCTTCTTGGAACAAGCACCTAAGGGCATCTGTATAAGCATTCGGCATTTTCACTTTATAATATAGTATTTTATTTTATTAAAGAAAAATATGTTACGCCCACCGGTCCGACATTATTTATGTTCCATAAATATATTGAAATACTTGGTCGAAGGCGATTTAAATTTTAGTTGCAAGAGATTATATTCATGGTCAAAGCTCTTTAGTCCGAGGAGAGATTTCTTTTACGGTCAGCCTTCCGCAAAAGCTGAAAACCTATGGCGCTGAAGAAGCGCTGTGAGAAGATAAGTGCCGGTGCACGTTGCATTTGAAACGCTGCAGGTTGCTACTGTCGGTAAACAAACTCCCTGGCAGCTCATTCCACAGCGTCGAAGTTCTCCAAAAGAAGAAATGCTGGAGGAGACTGGTTTGGGGGGTAGCGATCCCGACTGGTAAGTAAGAGCTCGCAGAGCCTCTCAAGTGTTCCTCGTTCGGACGGTCTTTGGTGTTATTATTTGGGAGAGTTCACTCGAACATCTTCCGTGATAGAATCTGTAAAACAGGGATAGGTCAGCCACCCTCCTTCGATGTTTCAGGCTGTGGGGGTCCTTTGTTTGGTTAGGCGTATCGATTAATCTAATTGCTCTTTTCTGGATAGTGTCCAGAAGCTTTAGAGAGTGCTTCGGAGCGCATCCCCACACATGGGAGCAATACTCCAGCGATGGTCGGATCTGTGCCTTGTAGAGCAGCAGCAGTTGCTCTGGTGTATATAACCTCCTACAGCGGAACAAGACTCCAAGCTTCTGGGATGGCGTTTTAGCAATACTGACGACGTGGTTGTGCCAGGACATGTTATTCTTGATGTTGATCCCCAAAAGCTTGACGGAAGCAGATTCGACTATGGGGTGACCCTCCATTTCCACGGTTTGTAAGCCATCGTGAGACTTCTTTGTAAGTGTTGTTGCCTGAGTTTTTTGTACGTTGAACTGTACTTTATTTGCTAATCCCCACTGGACAATTGTTTTTATATCTACGTTGATCTAAAGGGAATGTTGCTGTTGCCGACGTACCGTCTCCTGGGATGATAGTGGCGTGACTGGTTCCATCCACGATATTAATATACTGTCGTCTGCGAAGCTGTAGATTTGATTATATATTATTTTCAGCAGCTCGTTGATGTACAGCAGAAAGTGTAGGGGATAGATCAGATCCCTGAGGAACACCGGCGTTTATTGAAAATACGTCTGATGAACAGCCTTCAACTACAACTGACAGAGATCGATCGTTCAAAAACTCATTCAGTTACTAGCGCAGGTCAGGTGGTAGTCCATAAGCAGCAAGCTTGACCAGAAGAGCAACGCGGTATTCGCCATGATTTTCAATTGATCTGTTTGATTGGCATGTGAGTGACGTAGGCCTGGAGATCACCCGTACGCATATGCTTACGGAAGCCATACTGGCGATCATTTATGATGTTATTGTTGTCCATGCATTTCAGGAGCTATGTGCTAAGTGCAAGCTCAGCGGCACAGCGTTTAAGGACAATGGCTGGAATTTGGTCAGGACCAGTAGCTTTCTCTATTTTTTGTTTTTGGAGAAGGCTCCTTACATCTCGATGTCGAAATTTGACCTCTGCCATTCTCAGGTTCACGTCTATGGTGGTGGTCGGAGTACTTCCTTGGAAGTCTACAGTAGAATTGGTTGCGAAAAGTGTCCCTTAGATGTCTGCTATTTCTTCAAGGGTAGAAGCGATGGACTTGTTCTATTGCTCTTACGTATATCTTTACAAGATAATGATAATTCTTGAATAAAGAATTTCTCTTTATGTGTGCAAGAGCCTCTAATAACGACTGGACCAATATGTTATATAAGCTACAAGATCCCAAGTTGACCTCTCTCTCTCTCTCTCTCTCTCTCTCTCTATCTCTCTCTCTCTTCAGTCGTAGTTTGCTCCCGAACGTCGTGACTCATACATGGTTATGGTGTGTCAGTGATCGCCATGTTTCTCGGTCTTCCGCGGCACGCATTACTTCTGGGACCGACATGTACGTAAGGTCCCTTATTTGGTCCATGAACCTTATAGGGGATCTGCCCCTCGTTATTTTTCCGTCCACCTTCCCTTGGACCATGATTTTCTCCATCCCGTCCCTGCGCAGAACGTGTCCGAAAAATTTGAGCATCCCACGCTGTATGGTTGGTAAAAGCCGGTCATGTGCTTTGATTTTGAGCTCCCTGAGGATGGAGATGTTCGTTCTGTGTGCTGTTCAGGGTACTCTTAGCATCCTCCGATAACACGCCTCTATTCATCTACGACATGAGGCGTTTAGAGTTTAGGATTCTGACCCATAAGTTGCTATGGGGAGAACCAGCGCTTTCATTAGTCTGGTTTTCGTTACTTCAGGGATGTTGTGGTCCTTCCATATTCTCCACAGTCTACTAAACGCCTCCTTCGCCATTCCGAATCAATGCTTTATTTCGGGTTGTTGACCTGCCATATCTTAAATTAGGAGGAATTTCACCAAAATGAACGTAACATTGCATCAGCCTATGCACCGTACATGTACAGCCTGACTTATATGCTACACATAACGTACAAGCAGTGCATATACGTTCTGAAGGTTTAATCTCATAAGTCCTTTAACTGCATATACATAATTCGCCAGAACGAAACTCCTGCTCCTTGTGCACTTCGCCTGAATATTTTTAATGAGACTACTTAGCTACATCACATCCCGAATTGAACCGGCAAACGAGAAGAGATAGTCTGAAACTTTCACGTTCCGGGGATCATTAGTAAAGTTGGAGTTGGGATTGTGGGACATCGTCGAGGGAGTTTCCACTATAAGAAACCTAATGCCTGGTTTTTTCGGTCAGTCAGAGAAGCGGATTTGCTACGAGATTTGAGGACTTGTTTCATACTGGAATAACAGAAAAACTGGTTGTATGGGTTAGGTAATGTTTAGCGATATGTCCGTGTTCTCAGTAGGGGATCAAATCGTTATAAGTTACCATCGACAGTGACTATACGATTTGCGTTAGTAGTATCAGATGGATTAAATTTCATTTCTGTAACGCCAATTGTAAATTCAAGCTGTCAGATAAATTTGCAATTGACGCTTTAGAAAAGTAATTTGATCCTTTTCTACTTTTTGGATGAGGAGCGAATTTGGAGTGGTTGGGGGGTTGGAGCTCAGATATTTGTTATACAGGGTTACATTTTAAAAATATTTTCATGTTATACAGGGTGTCCCAAATGCACGAAATGTATCAAAGTTATGTTTTTTTTTAATGGAACACCCCGTATATTATTGAATATTCAGATTCAGAAGTAAATTCTAGTGTGTCCTTATGTATCATACATGGGGTCTAAAGCGAACCGTTTAGGTGTAAATCACCATTTTCGGTATAAGTAGATGTCAGAAAAAAATTGAATATCGCAGACATTATAAAACATGGAAGGCTGTGACTTTGCCGTATTACTAAGCATAAAATGCGACAGCTTTGGTGAGACTGTCAAATTTAAATTACGTTTATGCTTGGAGAAATAGGTCGATTAACTAAGGAAACTTCGATCAGCGATAACTTGATTTTTTCAAATAGGAATGCCTTACTTTTTTTATACGGTTAAACGTAGAATTTGATAACCTTTCTAATGATATAAGGTTGTGAATATC
Organism: Callosobruchus maculatus; assembly: GCA_951848785.1. Classification (NCBI taxonomy): domain Eukaryota; kingdom Metazoa; phylum Arthropoda; class Insecta; order Coleoptera; family Chrysomelidae; genus Callosobruchus; species Callosobruchus maculatus. Next base: position 165,144 of record CATOUR010000003.1, read on the forward strand.
AATCTCTGGTAGTTCTCATTTAATTTCAAATTTACAAACAAATCGGCGATTCTCCTACCTATAAGCAACGTAGCAGGCCATGATATATAAACAAAAACCTGTTCAGTTAGAAGAAAACAACTAACTTAGCTGAAAAATACACACTAACTAGACTAAAGGGACAAGATTATAAAAACTCCTTACAACAAATCAACTCTTCCAGAAACAACTGCGATAATATCTTTAAGGTCAAAGAGAAGCTGGAGTATGGAAGTAATAGATATTTTTTACAGTCTATTGGCTACCGCAAGTTACAAGACAACTAAAAACCCTGATATGAAACAAAAACAACCAGCGACTGTTGCTCCAGCACGCAACTATCAATTATATGTAATCGTGTAAAAAAGTACTGATTTGCATCGAAGTCGATACCGTTCTATTTTTTAATATCTATTAGCAATATTGCAAAAAAGGAATACTGACAAATCAGATTTAAATTGTCTGCCATTTAAGTTATGTTTTATAATTTAAACAAATTTTAATTCATTCTTCATTTTCTGCGATCTTGCTAATAGGTACTGAAGAATTTTCGGAACTCCAGTCAGAGGTACTTTTGACTTGAGTTTTGACAGAATTCCATACTTTTTTTATATCATTAAATGTGAAATTTTATTATGAAAATAATGAACTGCCTACAACATTGCTTAGTTGTTTTCGTTTAATTTCAAAATTTTCAATGGTTTTGGAAATTGCCAATCTCTAGTACATCGCAGTAGCTAGTATGCCGTGAAAAAATTCATTTCTGCTATATTCCAGCTTCTCTTTGACCAAAGATATGTTGCCGCCGTTTTTTCTGGTTAGATTTTGTTTGTTGTGAGTAAGTTTTATAATCCTGTTCCTTTAGCCTAGTTCGTGTGTATTTTTCAGCTAAGTTAGTTGTTGAACAGGTTTTTGTTTATATTTCATGGCCTGCTTATAGATAGGAAAATGAAAATCGCCGATTTGTTTGAACATTTAAAATTAAATGAAAACTACCAGAGATTGATATTCACAATCTTACATCATTAGAAAGGCTATCAATTTCTACGTTTAACCGTATAAAAAAAATTAGGCATTCCCATTTGAAAAAATCAAGTTATCGCTGATCGAAGTTTCCTTAATGAATCGAACGATTTCTCCAACCATAAACGTAATTTCAATTTGATAGTATCATCAAAGCTGGCGCATTTTATGCTTAGTAATACGGCAAAGTGACAGCCTTCCATATTTTACAATCTGCGCGATATTCAATTTTTTTGTAGCATCTACTTATACCGAAAATGGTGATTTACACCTAAACGGTTCGCTTTAGACCCCATGTATGAAGTCACACTAGAATTTACTAAGGAATCTGAATATGCAATAATATATGGGGTGTTCCATTTAAAGAAACATAACTTTGATACGTGCATTTGGGACACCACCCTGTATAACATGAAAATATTTTTAAAATGTAGCCTTTATGGGTATCTATCCATCCGAAATTATTATTTTCTTTTTTATCAAATACTTTAGCCATAATGCTCCGTGTCGAATAACATGAATAACCCTGTATATGTTACGGTGTTACTAGGCTACTACATAGACTAGTGGAAAGTTATCTTTCAATTAAAATATCATTGAATGTTGGTTAATTTGTATGATATCCAGATAGATTGTAAACTAGCCTCGAATTGTAGCTAAAGTACAAACCACAAAATAATTCCACAAATTAACCAGGGGTTTTGGCTAGTTTACAGACTAACCTCAGGATTTGGATGAAGTGTGAATTAAATCTTCCTAGTAATACGTTAACTCACTCGTTGGTTAGCATGCAAACTAAACCATTTCCTTTGGTTAATTTAGATTGAATAGTTCCTAGCAAAAAATAGAATTTACCAACGATTTGGTATATATTACTGGAAAATTCAGTTCACACTTTACTATAGACAGTTTGTAAACCAGCCATAAACCCCGGCCAATTTTTGTAATGCTTTTGTGGTTTGTACTTTAATGGCAATTCTTGGGTATACAAACTAACCAAAATGTCTTGCTATTTTAACTGGAGGTTAAATTTGTACTAAATTAACCAGTTATTTGGATAGTTTAGATACTGTCAAGCTAATTTACAGAGTATCCAAGTAAACACTTTAACCGTTTATGAAAAACAGACCGTATATAAAAGAACTAGTCCTTATATATGAGGACTGAAGATATTAGTCCATATGTGTAAAAAGCTTGACTTAGAACAAACTGTCTAGTCTACTTATAGAATGTCTAGTCCATTGATACACGGCCAACCTGAAACTCCTACATATGTACCTATATCTCGATATTTAAACACCTATTTTCTTAACTAATTGATTCTATGTTTAAATCAATACATGAAAATGCGTAGTTACGCAAAAATACAAATTAGGACCTAGAAAATGTTGTTCTTTTTCTGTTTGTTTTATACAGGTTAAGCTCGTATGGCATTTAGAGTTATAAAATATATTCTTTTATCGACAAGCACACTTTTTCGTAAACGGTCTCGTCAGTATATGAAATGCCATGTTTTTTACATAAAGTCTGAGCAATTTAGGCTGTATATACTTGTATAAGGCCTAGGCCGTATACATATGGTCTGATTTCTTATTTTATCTGTAACATATACTTATGAGCTTTGCTTTAGGTCGCTCTGTATTGTGTAACGTGGAACTATTGAATTGATTTCAATAAAACTTTGACACGGTATTACTACCGTAGCGAAGATGGTAAACGCGTATGGATTTTAGAAGTAGTGTTAGTGGCGGCGCAGCAATAATAAAAAAACTAAAAGTATAAAAACAGCTGAAACTTCGATTTCAAGTTTCAAGGGCTCTTGATCATTTTCTACCATTTTCTGGGTGGGGGTGAAGTTAGGGTAATTATAGGGTGGGGGTTATAAAACTGAAAAATTAAGAGAAAGACCTAGCGGCATAATACCCTTTTTATAGTTCATTGGAACATTGCTTTGCCTATTACAGAAACCAAGGGACTTTTCAGATGTAAACATACTATTTTGCTTCAGATCGTTCTCTGTTGTGTAACGTGGAACTATTGAATTGATTTTGAAGAAAAATTGACACATTATTATTACCGTGGCGGTGATGGAAAACGCGTATCGTTTTTAGAAATAAGAGTTCCTGATCATTTCCTACTATTTTCTGGGTGGGGGTGAAATTGGGGTAATCATGTGGTGAGGGGTTGTAAAACTAAAAAGTTTTTAGTATCCATTGACCTGTGGAAGAAAGACCGTGGAGTGATCCATAGCTACATTAGGACACATCATTTCTTTAACAGCAAAAAACAGTCAAGTAGTGATATATTACATTCCAGTCAGTCCGATAACTAAAGACGTAATTTGCCAGATACACTTCCATAAAGATATTTTTTGCCGCCTGAATAATTCCCCTTTCTAACTTTATCAGACTTCAACCAATAAAAATTACAGCATTCTCGCTTCGCAAGAATATTAATATTAAGCTTTTTAACTGGACTTCAAATACTTGAGCTTTAAGTTAATTTTAAAAGGTATTCCGGTTTCCTTTCCTGAATCTGAAAAGAACGCGCCGACGTTTTTGGAAAGTGGCGGGCTAAATTGAATCGAGCGCTTGAATAAATTAATTGTTACGGGCAAAATGGAAGAAATATCCATTAAGTGTCCCATAACTTTTTATTGTATTTAAACTTGAATAAGAAACATGCTTTTGTCTGAATGCAATTTAAGTGTCTAACAGTTAACAGTACAGCCTCGCTGACACAAGGATTTATGCATAAAAAATAACTTTAATGAAATGCCTTCCGTCCTGTGTGAAAAACTTTCTACACCTAAAGTTAACAAAATTCACTTGAAGCATTTGATTTGAAATAGTCTTGATTTAGCTTTTATAGCTTTTTGACTTTGTGAATTTAAAGTCCAGGCTTAAAGGGGTGATACACGTACGAGTAAGTACGCGTACTTATGGCTCGACGCCCTTTTTCGCCTGTGTGTCACCGTAAGTACGCGTACTTTAAAACCGTCGCGCAAACCGCCGGCGATCCAACTGGTTTGAAATCTTGCTCGTAGCTTGTCTCGGCTCGTACTGCGAGCCGCAAGCCATCACTTTGTTTTGGCAGGCCATCGATGCGCAACGCTTGTTGTGTTTGGCGTTTGTTAAAAGTTTTGTTTATTTAGGAAAATTAACAAAATGAGTGATTTCAGCTTCACGTGTGTCACCGCATCGAGCCGAGTAAGTTCGCGAACTTAAAAACCGCGTACTTAAAGTTGGTACGTGTATCACCCCTTTTAGATACTGTGTATTTTGAATAATTTGGCACTTAATGTAGATATTACAAATTTTTTAAGTAAGTTCATAGCCGCCAAATAGCAAAACATCATGACTTCGCAGTAATCAGGCACGCATTTAGGGGCGTCCAGGGAGACGGAACCTCCGCTAAACGTTATGTAATGCTGTCCAAAAAATCTAATCCGCAAATATGAAATTGGAGAAAAAAAGGTGTCAAACCCTAATCTGCCCCCCCCTCCCACAAATCAGATCCAGCGCCGGTAACTTAGAAACGGTTTCTATGCGCTATGTACTATAGGATCGGGTGACTTCGTAAATATGACAGCGTAGTAGGCACCACAGCATAATAAACAACCAGCACAATAACTCAAGTTGGCGGAAATTACACGCTCATCCCCACTTTTGGATGGGTTTTTTGTAGGGATGGTAACGGTACTTCGATACTTCTGCACTAATATCGAGTTTTTTGTCATCGATACTTTTTGAGGCATTCCAAGCTGGTATTGATACTTTTGTATCGGTATCGAAAATAATTATATAATTATTGAGGGGTGTAATCAATTGCACGAAATTCTCTGTACGAACCAAACTCACCTATTTGGCTAGAAAATATTGAGTTGGTACCGATATAGATATTTTCATTTTCGCATCTCCACGGCCGTAAAACCATCCATAAAGTCTGCCAAGGTCAAATTTTTTGGGAACCATTTTTATATAGGAAATCCTCAGAGATATTATGCTGGTTGTTTATTATGCTGTGGTAGGCACTATGTGGTAGGCACCCGAAACTGCTCGAACATCATGGTCGTCATGGTGATAGAAGCATGTTTCTATCTCTTAAGTTACAGAGTATCGACGGACGCAGGATACGTGCCTGGCGGTAATGAATGTCTAAATTTTCAAAACCGAAACGCCCAATATCACATATTCTGTGGTTGCTATGGGAAAATAATAAACTGGTATCACCGTAATGTGTGGAAAGTACTGAGTCAATCAACTTGACTTCATTTTTGTCTCTGTTTAGTTCTAACTCTGTTTAGTTCTAATGGCACAGGGGCTGAATTCGAAATGAGGATTTCATTAACGGGTAGCGGTCAATATATTAATATCCCTAAGGGCCGGTTGTACAAATGCGGGTTTAACACGAGCTTTGTTAAGCCTAAGCTTAGCTAAGCTCAGGCTTAAAGTCGACACCCGTTGTACAATCGTCAACCCTGGTTGATAATGAAATTCACTACAGTTGGCATCAATGGAGCAGTAACACGTACTGACATAATTATCTGAAAAATTACCCTTTTTGGTTAGGCACTTATGACAGTTTGTGTCAAATTTCGGCAATGACCGTTTCTGTCTCTGTTCTTTCATTTGCTCTCTTTGTTAAATTAGACACAAATCTTTCAAAAAATATGACCTAATAAAGTGACAAGCAATTTGAAGGTTCCTCCTTGACACATCATGTAACTTGTATGAGGTTAGGTTTAAACCTCAGCTAAGCTCGCGTTAAGCTTCGGCTTACGTGCTCGTGTTAAGCTTGGAGTGGGGGGGCTAAGCCAGCATTGTACAACGGACGTTTTGCAACTGACGTGGTGTAACGTCTGCTTACCTTAAGCCGAAGCTTAAGCTCGCATTGTACAACCGGGCCTAAATATTTCGTTTATATGTTACTGGGAATAACACTCCTTTTTGAGAGTGCCATAAGTCCTATAAAGGGTGCCCCATGCAAAGGAGCGTAGCTCCATTAGGAAGCATTTCCGGACCCATGTTCATATGACATTTTCTTTCTATTTTTCGAAGTACTATTCGTGGTTAAAGTTTGTTAACATACTTAACTAACACCCTGTATATTTCTATAAATTTAGTTTTAGTAATAATGCAACAACTGGTGCAGGCTTAAGTTTAACTCTTATATCATACTCCTTATAACTTCACACAAAATCACACCATTAAACATCCAAACGAATCAATCAGCTGTCCTCGCAATAAAATCTGTTGGTCCAAGGAAAAGAAAGTAGTTTAAAATCAATTACCAAACACAGATTCGATTCAACGACAGGCTGCGATTGAATCATTCATTGGAATCCAATGACATCTAGTAGTTGAATCGACAATACGATATAATTCGCTACCAACTATACACTTTCCATTGGAGAAGACGTCGCTGTATTTGAGGAATGCTGAGTATATCGTCCCACTGAATCCAAGCGTAAGTCTTTGACAAAACGACAGATTTTTCTGTGTGTATTGTTTGTTGAGCCGTGACCAGACTGTCAGTCAGCAGTGATTGTACATACTGCGTTCTAGCTAAATAAAGATCGATCTGGCAATCTTGATTGCTTCTAAATTAGTTGCACACGTGACACTGACGCTACGGCTATTATCTAAATCAATAATAGTCAACACCCCACCCGCTTTCTATCTACGCGCCGTTGTTCTGATTATCGTTCGTCTGTCTGTTTGTCTGTTAGTACGTTCGGCACATCTCCTAATGGAAGATACTCAAACACAAAAAACTATATTCAATTATCCCATGATGCAATTTACGGGACGATGTGAGCTCTGTTGCATTTGCGCCTGGCATAGATTGAACAAATTGAATTACGTGTATATTAGGCATGGTAGTTGGTGTACTAACAAAGAGAGGGCCGTGTTGTGTTGATTAAAACAGTCAGTAATTTAATATCATTTGATTGGTGCAAACCATGCCTCAATATTGAACGTTTCTGTATGTATATATATAAAATAAATATTCACTGTCAGCTTGAGTACACTATACAAAAGTACACTGTAATAAAGCATATTGGGTGAAAACAGCGTTTTGACGTTTGCTTGTACAATTTGGTGTTTAATATTGAATTCTGGTCTATAACTATTTCTTTATTTACTCATGCTCATGCTACCAATACATTTTATTAGTCCGTTTAGTATTTTTACTTCCCACACCGATAGGTGAGGGGAGTATTGTGATCGCGAAAATTTTCGATTTTGGACGTTTTATGATGTCTACATAACGAAAATCCACGTCACTCATTTCCGTCGGTCTGTCTGTCGGTTTTTCTGTCGGTCTGTCGGTCTGTCGGTCTGTCGGTCTGTCGGTCTGTCGGTCTGTCGGTCTGTCGGTCTGTCGGTCTGTCGGTCTGTCGGTCTGTCGGTCTGTCGGTCTGTCGGTCTGTCGGTCTGTCGGTCTGTCGGTCTGTCGGTCTGTCGGTCTGTCGGTCTGTCGGTCTGTCGGTCTGTCGGTCTGTCGGTCTGTCGGTCTGTCGGTCTGTCGGTCTGTCGGTCTGTCGGTCTGTCGGTCTGTCGGTCTGTCGGTCTGTCGGTCTGTCGGTCTGTCGGTCTGTCGGTCTGTCGGTCTGTCGGTCTGTCGGTCTGTCGGTCTGTCGGTCTGTCGGTCTGTCGGTCTGTCGGTCTGTCGGTCTGTCGGTCTGTCGGTCTGTCGGTCTGTCGGTCTGTCGGTCTGTCGGTCTGTCGGTCTGTCGGTCTGTCGGTCTGTCGGTCTGTCGGTCTGTCGGTCTGTCGGTCTGTCGGTCTGTCGGTCTGTCGGTCTGTCGGTCTGTCGGTCTGTCGGTCTGTCGGTCTGTCGGTCTGTCGGTCTGTCGGTCTGTCGGTCTGTCGGTCTGTCGGTCTGTCGGTCTGTCGGTCTGTCGGTCTGTCGGTCTGTCGGTCTGTCGGTCTGTCGGTCTGTCGGTCTGTCGGTCTGTCGGTCTGTCGGTCTGTCGGTCTGTCGGTCTGTCGGTCTGTCGGTCTGTCGGTCTGTCGGTCTGTCGGTCTGTCGGTCTGTCGGTCTGTCGGTCTGTCGGTCTGTCGGTCTGTCGGTCTGTCGGTCTGTCGGTCTGTCGGTCTGTCGGTCTGTCGGTCTGTCGGTCTGTCGGTCTGTCGGTCTGTCGGTCTGTCGGTCTGTCGGTCTGTCGGTCTGTCGGTCTGTCGGTCTGTCGGTCTGTCGGTCTGTCGGTCTGTCGGTCTGTCGGTCTGTCGGTCTGTCGGTCTGTCGGTCTGTCGGTCTGTCGGTCTGTCGGTCTGTCGGTCTGTCGGTCTGTCGGTCTGTCGGTCTGTCGGTCTGTCGGTCTGTCGGTCTGTCGGTCTGTACGCGTTTTTCTAGCCACGTAATCTCAGTAACGGCTGGATGGATTGTTATGAAATTTGGGCAGCGATATGCCGTGGTGTCTTAGTAGGTAATGTTCCTATAATTTTGAAAGTCCGTGCATGGGCGGCGGAGTAACTAGCAAAAAATAAAAAATTTTAAATATGCTTCAAACTTCGTTTCACAAATTTGTTGTGAATGTGGTAAACATAGACAGTAAGATTGCATTTAAGCTGTAATAGCCTAATGGATTTGCGAGAGTAAAAAGTTTCAATAGAGCATTCGGCAAAACTTGGCATCGGATTTCTAATTTTTGTTACGGGTACTTGAACAGTCTGCAGAATACATCATGATTAGTCATAAAATGTGATCTGTTATCCAAAATTTCGGTATAGGCCCTCAAAATTATATAATTTAATTATATAAGTTTTAATTTAAAATGGATTCATCTTCAAAAAATGCTATGTATTCAACCAAATACGCATGCCATGTTATAAGATCAATAATATCAACATATTAAAAATAATAAAATGTGTAATCCAAAATGCCAGTGTGAAAAAATCAGTAGAATATTTTTATAAAAGTTTTCACTAAATCACTAAATTGCATAAAAATCACTAGATCTAGTGAAATTTCACTAGACCTGGCAACCATGGGAAGTGAGGAGATCGCCGTGCTACACATCTCACGAACGATGTACGGAATGAGATGCGTATAAACATGGATATGCTGTGCTATAGATATCGATGATACGACGGTATGAAGATATCGTTTGTATTCATTTTCTTCATATTCGTTTATTAAAAGACGGATATCATTGGTTAATTATTATTTATATTGATTAATACCGCCAGCTGGTAGATCCATGTATGCTACTTAAATAATTATATTACATTGGGTCTCAGTACTTATAGGTACCTACATCCAATGTCAGTAGGACATCGTAGAGTACCTACATAACTAAGTAATAACTACTTGAGCCTTGATTTTGATTGGTATAGAATGTTTTAATAAATTGTATTGTACGAAAATGAGCTCCTTGAAAATACATTTGATTAAAACAATTTTTTTTCAATATTGCTTACCTGTGTCGGTCGCCGTGGTGATCAATGATGGCGGCGCCACGACTATAGAGGGGCCAGCCCCCCCAGCCACGCCTATTACCACATATTTATCTTGTGCAATGAATCTGTAACAATTAGAAAAAATTACATAAAATATGGCCATTCAGAAACTAAATTCTATCTTGTGGTCAAAAACCATCAGGATGAAAACAAAAACCAACATCTACCACGCTTTAGTAGAACCAATAACCAGAAGTCTGGCAGCTAACAAACAGGAATAAAGAAAAATTAAGAGTTGTAGAGATGGACTATTTTAGAAGAACATGTAGAATATCCCAATTAGAGCACATTAGAAATGAAACCATACGACAGAGGGCGAATATAAAGATTAATATAACGGATAGAATCCAAACCCGACAGCTGATCTGGTACAGTCATGTAAGACGTATGAAAACGAACGGTGGTCTAGAAGGATAATAGATTATGTACCAGTAAATAGGAGAAGAAGAGGTAGACCCCGAAGATCCTGGACAAAGGGCATAGAAGATGCCTTGAGGCTAAATGAAATGAAAGACGATGATTGGTGGGATAGAGAAGAGTGGAGACTAAAGTGCGGGAAGCGGTTAAGACCGTAGGACCCCCGCTATATAAAAAAAACATAAATGCTACTCCTAATTTTTTTACTAGCAGTAAACGCACCCGAAATTTAAGAATTTTATTTATCTCGTTCGTGTATGTCTTTCCTAGATCATGAGTGCGACTGATTGCCAATTTAAGAAACATAAAAAAGAAGTTTGGGAACATTTTGAGGGCTTCCTTACCTCCCAGTAAGACCTCGCTCGAACATCTTCTGTGATAGAATCTATAGAACAGGGATAGGTCAGTCACTCTTCTTCGATGCTCCAGGCTGCGGAGGTCCTTTGTGAGGTTAGGCGTACCGATTAATCTAATTGCTCTCTTCTGGACAGTGTCCAGGAGTTTTCTAGAGTGCTTTGGAGCGCATCCCCACACATGAGAATAATACTCCAGCGCTGGTCGGAGCTGTGCTTTGTAGAGCAGCAGTAGTTGCTCTGGTGTGTACAGCTTCCTACAGCGGAACAAAACTTCAAGCTTCTGGGATGCCGTTTTAGCGATACTGACGACGTGGTCATGCCAGGACATTAATTGTCGATGTTGATTTCCAAAAGCTTAACGAAGGTGACTCGACTATGGAGTGGCCCTCCATTTCCACAGTTGACTTCTTTGTAAGTGTTGTTGCCTGAGCTTTTTGTACGTTGAACTGTATTTTATTTACTAATCCACACTCGACAATTGTTTTGATATCTGCGTTGATCTGTGAGGCATGCTGCTGTCGCCGACGTACCATGTCCTGGAATGATAGTGGCTTGCCTGGTTCTATGCACGATATTAATGTGCTGTCGTCTGCGAAGCTGTAGATTGGATTGGATGTTATTGTCAGCAGCTCGTTGATGTATAGCAGAAACAGTGTAGGAGATAGGACAGATCCCTGAGGAACACCGGCGTTTATTGGAAATATGTCTGAAGGCTTTCGATATGTCAAGTGCAACAACATGAGATTCGCCATGATCTTCTGTCGCTCTGTTCCACAAGTGAGTTACGTAGGCGAGGAGGTTACCCGTTCGTAGACCTGTGCTTACGGAAGCCATACTACACTACACCAATTGAGATGTTTTAGAATATTTGGGTACGACAGGATTAGCTTGTTTCAGAAATGTGAGGAGATCCGTACTTAGGGTACAGTTGCGAACTTGTATAGAGAAAGAGTTAACAGTACAGGGTGTTCCATTTTGGGCACTTTTGCGGCGTATCTCGGTTATTTTTGAAGATAGAAATTTGCGGTTTTCGCGACACTATGCTACTTTTTATGAAAATAACAAATTTATCATGGCCCTCTTGGTTTTTGAGATACAGGGTGAAATCGAAAATTATCGATTTTGGGACCAGCTTTGTAACTCGGTTGTCTTTTATCTTATTGAAAAGGTCAAAAAAGGGTCTAATGGAATTTTTTCTGTAGAATCCAGTGGTGTAGTTTGATTTTTCCTTGCACTAACCATTTTGCACTGTATATTATTTTTCAAGTCAATCGGAAATAATTCAGGCTTTTCAAAAATATACATTAGTAATATTATTTTGAAAACTAAGCTCTAAATTTCATTTTTTACTTTATTTGTAGCAGTAGGCCGTGGCTAATCTATTAAAAACAATATCCAGGTAAACAATTATTAAGATACTAGGTACTCAATACTTTAAAATAATTATTTAATTGTATTTTATACGCTATGAACTACTATTTGTAATAATATTCAGTAAATATTACTTATTGTATTACATTACTTAAAACCAAACAGCATTATATCTCAAGAATATCAACACATAATTAAATTTGGATTTGAATCAAAATAAAAACTAAAAACATCAAGGACCTTTAAAGATGTTGGTTCAAGTTGGAGACTATTTTCTCGAATGCAAATCTGGCACAATTTCTAATTCTTTTAATGGCTTTTAAAAGAATTATTGGTCTCATTCGTGTTATTACAAATAAAAGCAAATGTTGAAGTATCTTTAACTTGGATGGATGGTAACTGTATTTTTTTAGAATTATTTCTGCAGTTGATTTTTGTACCCCTACAGCTTCTTCTTTGTGCTTACAAGATGGTGAATGCGTTGCTTCTATTTAACCTAATACGTTTGTTTCCCTTTGCTCCCTATTCTCCTTTAAATGAGTTTTAGGACATGGTTGAATGAAGGATCCGTAACTAACTATATTTATTTTTAGACGAGCAAATATATCTGAAAACGGTTGCTGTCTCTCTGGGTATCTAAGCTGCCATTATTATAGAAAATTGACAATAATCAAAATGAAAACACAGAAAGAACAAAGCTATATTTAATAAAAATATGATTAAAAGCTGACAGTCTCGCAAGTTTTTTTACAGATTTCTTTTTTTGTTTTTAATAGCTGAGTCATAGCCCACCATCTACTCAATATTAATAACACAATAGTCATCATTTTAATGAGACATTATTATTTAAAAAGAGGGATTTTGATTCTGTTTTTTCGAATTTGAGTAGGAAGTCCCTTGTAGAGTAATAACTGCTTAGATGCTTATTACTTCTAGTTGATTAACCATGGCCTACTGTTACAAATAAAATAAAAATTGGAAGAATCATATTTTGAGCGCAATTTTCAAAATAACTTGATACTAATATATATTTTTGAAAAGCTTGAATTATTTCCGATTGACTTCAAAAATAATATACAGGATGTTCTATTTAAAAAAATATATGTTAGCTTCATAACTGAAAAATGGTTAGAGTAAGAAAGAATAAAACTACACCACTGGATTCTACCGAAAACCGCAACTCTCTATTTTCAAAAATAACCGAGATACCCCGCAAAAGTGCCCAAAATGGGACACCCTGTACACAGTTTTATGTTTATATATGTTTATATCTTCTTCCTTCCTCTCTCAATGTCTCATTTTTATGCTACGAGAGACAATTTTGTGTGTTATTCAGATCTGGAACTCAGTTTATAGAAAACTATCTTATTGCAGAACATCGCTCACACTTGGCTTTATGAATAAATAAACACTTTTTAAGATGAAGTTCTCGAAAACACCGCAACTCTAATAGCGTATATTTTCCTTGGTGAAGTTGTAATGCCTTCCTCAACTTTCCTGGAGAAATTCCCGCGCCACGGGAAAATACAACTGGAGGTTATTGTAAACTTTATATTAAATAAAAAGTTCTCATCCGATACATTCCTAGCGCGGCGGCGTGCCAGTTCGAGAGAACGCGATGGTAACGCCTTTGTAAGTAATGGAGGAGGCCATTTTTTCTACTATTTCCCTATAAAAGTTTGCTTAACACAATGACTGCAGAAAGAGCAATCTCGGGTCTAGTGATACTTTTGCAGCTAATTTAGTTTGTTCTTCACAGCTAATCCAACGCTGTCTGGTACTGTGGCAGTCTGTTTCTGCTTCACATTCACTCTCTAGCACTACAAACCCAATCCACAGTTTTGCTGTATGCAGGCATTATGAGCAATATACCGATCTCTGTGGTCGAGCTGGAACCTAGAAGACAGTGGCAGCTCCACTTTTAAAGGATCTCGATACCATTACCTCTTTGGGGCTCAAGAATATTATAAAGTTTAATGCTTCCAAGACCCAGTATTGTACGCTATCAAACAAAAAGTGCCCAAGCCAACACGAGATTCTAATGAACAACCGGGCTCTGGCAAGGAGTCACTCATTCAAACTGTTAGGAGTCAACATTACAGAAAATCTCATCTGGTACAAACACGTTGCGTCAATTGCAACAGCTGCTGGTAAAAAGCTTGGGTACCCATTTAGAGCCAGAAATTGCTTCTCACCATATAACCTCCTCACGCTATATAAAGCCCAGATACGACCTGGCCTGGAGTATTGCTCTCATGTCTGGGGAGCTGCTGCTCCTACTACCCTATCTATACTAGACGTCGTCCAGGGAAAGGCAATTCGACTAATTGGCAACCCGGCCTTAACGCGCCACCTCCAGCCACTTTCCCACGGGCGTGTTGTTGGTGACCTCCCACTCTTCTACCGATATTCAAACGGAATCTCCTCCTCTGAGCTATCCTTTATCGTTCCGCCGCTCACCGCTCCTATCAGATGCACCCGCGCGACCGCTGCGTCTCATCTTGAGGCGGTCGTTCTTCATACATCAAGAACCGCACATTAATTCCCAGGGTGTCCAAGGCTTGCAATGGACTGCCAGAAGATGTATTTATTGGGCCTGCGGGTATTGGCTCATTCAAATCTCGCGTTAACAAACTTCCCCTAACATAACCCTTTCACAGCAGCCGCGGTTCCCTGGTATTAGGCTCTGCCTACGCGGTTTGCTCAGTTATAAAAAAAGTCTACAACTGCCAATAGCGGCGAGAGATGATACTATGTCATATATTAGAGTTGGAATTTGCGGATCAAGGATGAAGATTGACGATTTGATCAATTGTCCATGCATTTTTCTGTCGATGCTGCAGAATGATTGCAGAACGACTGAAGCTTAGGTCATAGATATATTGTCTATTGTAATGGAGGAAGAGGTATTTCTGTTTTGCACAAAAATACTTACACTCGTCAATTATAATAAATCAGATACAATAAATAAAATAAACTAGAAAAACAGATATAACACATAACACATAATAATAATGATAATATAGAAGAACATATTGCGTAAAGAATCTAATCAATACAAGTAGTAATTGAAGTATTAAAAGCTAAATTGTTAATACACATTTACACTTTTAAAATTCTGATATGGTGCATGATGTTGCCCATAGAAAAATACGCACCAGATACTAAAAAATCTTTTATTGCAGTCCTAAGCTGTGGCATAGGGAGGTTTTCAACCTCAGGTTTCAGTACATTATAAATAATTGTAGTAAGATATTCCTCGTGATTTTGTGAGTTTTCTGAATGGCAGCTTTAAAATATTTTTGCTTCTAGTACTATATCGATGAGTATGACTTTAATATTCATCTTGATGTTACTTATGAATATACAGTAAAGCCCGTGTTCACATCGGACGCGCCTCGCTTGGAGCATCGCGCTTTGCTTAGCGCTACGGTATGCGCCCGATGTGAACGGCTGCATCTAAACGTATGGGTTGGTTCCCCTCGCTTTACGCTAGGCGGTAAGCGTAGCGCTATGCGCTCGATGTGAACGGCTGCATCTAAACGTATGGGTTGGTTTCCCCTCGCTTTACGCTAGGCGGTAAGCAAAGCGCGATGCTCCATGCGAGGCGCGTCCGATGTGAACGGGGGCTAAACATTCCAGTGCACACTGTGACGAGAGAGTTGGAGTTTTTAAGCTGATAAATGCTTCCTTATAATTACCTCTATATGGCGTATTTGCTACTATCCTCACTGCTCTTCTTGGGAGTCCAAATATCCTAGAAAATATTGATGAATGTCTCCAAGCGAGTAAACCAAAAGTCACTTTTAAATGTACCATTGCAAAATACGCCACACGTAGCACATCAGAAGATGCTCGGAGTGACAACTGCTGTAAGACAGATACTGATTTTGCTAGTGAATCATCACTTCAATATAATTTTGGATCTAAATGGATGCCTCAGAACTTTTCCGAGCTAGCGCTATCATACTGTTCAATACCTTTAGTGGCAAGGAGCATCTCTACAGTTTTGAAGTCATTCAGCGTTAGGTGATTCATAGCAAACCACGACTGAGCAACCAGCTTTACATTGCAGGTATTTTGCAGCAACTGATTCATATTTTCTGCTCTAATTAATAGTGTTGTGTCGTCAGCATAAAAAACACAGCCTATGCCAGTTACCAATTGATAGCCGTTCTTGATAATTGGTTCAATGAAAATTCATTTTGTCCAGAATGCAGTCATAACAGACATTTTTTATTTTATTTGAGGCAGAATTGTGTAAGACTTTCGCGGCCATGATCCTATGAACTGTTGGGCTATTTCGCCAACACGAGTGGTCGGCATCTTCAGAACCGACTACGTTGGTTCTAACGTCCTTTTTTATAAATGAGCAGACCGCACATGCAGAGCCTGATTACCAGAGTACCGCAGCTGCTGTGAAGCGGTTATGTTAGGGGAAGTTTGTTAACGCGAGATTTGAATGGGCCAATACCCGCAGGCCCAATAAATACATCTTCTGAAAGTCCATTCCAAGCCTTGGTCACTCTGGGAATAAATGTACGGTTGTACCGCTCAGTTCTTGATGTATGAAGAACGACCGTCTTAGGATGAGATGCAGCTGTCGCACGGGTACATCTGATAGGAGCAGTGAGTGGCGGAACGATAGAGGATAGCTCAGAGGAGCAGATTCCGTTGGAATATCGGTAGAAGAGTGAGAGGGTCACCAACAACACGCCGGTGAGAAAGTGACTGAAGGTGGCGCGTTAAGGCCGGATGGCCAATTAGTCGAATTGGCTTTCTCTGGACGGCATCTAATATTATTATTATTATTATTGAGAGCAATACTCCAGGTAAGGTCTTATCTGGGCTTTATATAGCGTGAGGAGGTTATATGGTGAGAAATACTTTCTAGCTCTAAATAGGTACCCAAGCTTTTTAACAGCAGCTGCTGCAATTGACGCGACGTGTTCGTGCCAGATCAGATTTTCTGTAATGTTGACGTGAACAGCTTGAATGAGTAACCCCTTGGCTAGGGCACTTCTTGTTTTATAGCGTACAATACTCAGTCTTGGAGGCATTAAATTTTACCGTATTCTTGAGCCCCCAAGGTAGTGATATCGAGATCGTTTGGAAGTGAAGCTGCCACTGCCAGTCTTCTGCGTTCCAGCTTGGCCACACAGATCGGTCTATTGCTCATGATGCCTGCATGCAGCGTACTATCATCCGCAAAACTGTGGATTGGGTCTGTAGTGCTAGAGAGTAGATCATTAATGTGTAGCAGAAACAATGTCGGAGCCAATACCGATCCCTGCGGCACCCCGGCATTGATGCTATGGAAAGAAGAGGAAAAGCCGTCTACCACGACAGAGATTTTCTGACCTGAGAGGAAGTCTGCGAGCCAACCGCAAAGCTTAACAGGGAGCCCATAAGACGGGAGCTTGCTTAAGAGAGCTGCATGCCACAGTTGATCGAATGCCTTTGAAATATCGAGAGCAACGACGTGAGCCTCGCCAAATGACTGGATGAGTTTGCTCCACACATGTGTGACGTAAGCCAGGAGATCTCCAGTTGATCTTTGGTGTCGGAATCCATATTGTCTGTCGTTGATTAATTGGTGGAGCTCTAGGTATTTAATGAGCTCTTGGTTGACGCATTTCTCCATCACTTTACTGATTACAGAAAGCAGAGCTATAGGTCTGTAGTTGGTCGGATCAGTTTTGGATCCTTTTTTTGGCACCGGCTGGTTGCAAACTGTTTTCCAGTCTTTTGGGAAAATGCCGGAATCGTAAGGCATCCAAAAAAGGCGGGTAAATATGGGAGCGAGCTCCGATGCACACTTCTTGACAACAATGGAGGGGATCATGTCTGGCCCATTCACCTTATTAATGTCAAGTGACTGCAGCACCTTCCGAACTATTTTTGTTCTGAACGTTATTTCGCTCATGGCTTGGGTTACTCTCGGTATGGATGGTAACTGGGCACTGGATGGGACTTTTACAGTGGAGTTTGCTGCAAATGTCTTGGCAAATATTTCGGCCTTGTCCTTGGAAGCAGTTGCTACTGTTCCATCCGCACATGTGATCGGTGGGAAGCTACTCCTCGAGAAGTTACCTTCTATTTGTTTGACCAGAGTCCAGGAGGAGCGGCTGCCTTTGGGGTGTGACATTACATTCTTCCTTGATTCAAAACAACGCCCCAACTCTATCCTCAACGTAGGAAAATATTATCCATCATTGAAAATTACGTCATATGTATGCTATAACTCCGACAATAAAATATCCCCATGGTCATATCGTACTCGTATATATCCAGAAATAAAATAGCCGTGTCCACTAAATCTTCTTAAAACATGTTGTATTGTTGAAACATCTCGGAAAGGAAAGCAATAAATTCACTAAATACAATATCGTAAAATATCTGGTGGGGACTTTTAGAGCAAATGGATTTTCAGGAAGCCGTCGTCATTATTTTTGGATTGCATCGCTGTTGGAGACATGTATGTGACGTACTGTTTTTATTTTTCTCCTCTGCGAGGAAATAGCCAGCGCGAAATCCGAGGTAACTCAATTGCTCCATAGAGCGTGAAAGGAATCGATAATCTGAATTAGCGATTAACGATAACAGAAGACGTATTTATTTAGGTAAAAGCTGTGTAATATAAGGTAGACCTTTTGGGTATTAGTAGCAGTGGTATAGTACGCGGTACGCGTGAACAGATCTTAAACTTAAGACAAATTATTGAAAAAGCTAAAGAGCATTATTTTCCGGTTTTTATCAGCTTTAGTGGACTATTCTAAGCCGTTTGATAATGTAGAAACTAAACTATGGGAAATCCTCATCTCTATGGGAGTTCCTTATCACCTAGTGTTTCTCATACAGCAAGTCTACGAGTCTAATTCGGCTCCTGTAAGAACTGATAGTAACCTGTCTAGTCAAACTGCAACCAGAAAAGGAATTTGTCAGGGATGTGTATTATTTCCGATGTTGTTTAACATTTACTCTAAATTTGTGATGAGACAGGTATAAGACAACTGGAATGGCGGTGTAACTATTGGCGGAAGCAAAATATCCAACTTAAGATTTGCTTACGACACAACCCTTATTGCAGCATCTCAGGAAGAACTAGTAGCTCTATTAAACATCTTAGAACAACATAGTGCAGCGTATGGTCTTGGTTTTAACTACAATAAGACCAAGGGTATGATCGTAGATAGAGAGCATGATAATCATCGAGAAATAAAGTCAATAGGCCGTTGTGAAGTAGTTAAAAGTTTTGTATACCTCGGTTCTTTGATCGACAATTCGGATAGCTGTGAAAATGAGATCCGACGGCGCATTCAACAGGCACGTGATTTGAGATTTGATTTGGAGTAATTGGAGAAACGAAAGGAGCAAGCTTTCATTTTTCTCTACAAACGTTTAAATGGCATAATCTGTTATCCTCAAAGCTATTGTCAAAAATTAACCTCTTAGTTCTCAGACTAGCAACTACATAGACCGACAGATAGCTTTTGGTTCAGTCGTGCTCACACTAATTTACTATCCAGGGCATCCGTAAATTTTATGTACAGAAGTGTGAAAGTAGCTCAGCTGGTTTTAAAGATATATCTCGTACCTATGTATCTTTAAGTCAGCTGTAGATATTATTATAAATTCTAAATATTTCCTTCACTGATTTTGTTTCATAATAGGCGTTGTAGATTGAGTTTATTCATATTGTATGAGTTGCTCTGTAAATGGCTTTGCTGTAGGGCAATAAATGGTATTTATTATTATAATTGCTCCAAAAGAAGAGCCACGGTCTGATTAACGTACAATCCGACATCAGTCAAGGGGGGTTAACTGCGTGAACAAGGGCTGTTGTCTTTCAGGGGGCATTTTCATACAACCAACTAGGTCTATCGCCATATTTGTGAGAGATATCATCAGTTTTTGGATCGAAAAAAAAATCATACTTTCTTTTCTATACACGTATAGTTTTCTGGAGGTGCAATGCAAGTGAAAAGTGACTAAATAAACAAAAAGTGTTAGATATGTGTACTCGAGAGGGTACTGCCAAGCTGTGCACAAATTTTCAATGAGAATATCCCTTTTACTTCCCACACCGATAGGTGAGGGGAGTATTGTGATCGCGAAAATTTTCGATTTTGAGATAATACGCTTTTTGGACGTTTTATGATGTGTACATTACGAAAATCCACGTCACTCATTTCCGTCGGTCTGTCTGTCTGTCGATCTGTCTGTCTGTCTGTCTGCCTGTCGGTCTCTCTGCCGGATCTGATTGTCGGTCTGTCTATCGGTCTGTCTGCTGTCTGTCGCGTTTTTCTACCCTCGTAATCTCAGTAACCGCTGCATGGATTCTGATGAAATTTGGGCAGCGTTATGCTGTGGGGTCGTAGTCGGTAATGTTCCTATAATTTTGAAAATTGTTATACGGGGGGCGGAGTAATTAGCAAAAAACGGAAAATTTCAAATTTCAAATATGCCTCAAACTTCGTTTTTAGGCGTTTTAGTGGTTCCTGATCATTTTCTACTTTTTTTTGGGTGGGGGTGAATTTGGGGTGGTTGGGGGGTGGGAAGTTGTAATACTGAAAAATTTGTTGTATTCGTAATGGGCTGTCCATTGATATGTGAATGAAAAACCTAGCGGCATGATACACTTTTTAGGTCCATCCGAACGTTGCATGCTTATTATAGAAACCACAGGACTTAGAATTTGTGATATATTCATACGAGTATTGTTTTATGTCGTTCGATATCGCGTAACGCGAAAATTGTTCAATTGGTTTTAATGAAATTTTGACACAGTATTACTCCCGCGGCGAGGATGGAAAACGCGTATGTTTTGGAAAAATAGTGTCAGTGGCGGAGCAGCAATAATAAAAAAAACTAAAAATATGAAAACAGCTCAAACCTTGTTTTTAGGCGTTTTACGGGTTCCTGATCATTTTGGATTTTTTTTTGGGTGGGGTGAAATTGGCGCGGTTGGGGCGTGGGGGGACAAATTTGTTGTATTCATAATAGTCCGTCTATTGACCTGTAGAAGATATACCTAGCGGCTAATTACACTTTTTTAAGTCCATGCAAACATTGGCTTGCCTATTACAGAAACCAATTTCGTGATCTGTACATACGAGTTTTGCTTTATTTCGTTCTATGTATGTATATTGCGTAAAGCGAAAATTATTGAATTGATTTTAATAAAATTTTGGCACAGAATCTATTACCGCCGCGGGAATGGAAAACGACTCTGGTTTTGAAAAACCGTGTCAGTGGCGGCGCAGCAACAACCAAAAAACCAAAAACATTAAATCAGCTCAAACTTCGTTTTTAGACGGGTTGGAGGCTCTTGGTCGTTTCGCATCGTCCAGTTCAAGCATGCAGAAAAAAACTGTGGCGCCCTAGTTTCTAGGGAGGGAGACGCAAGAAACTATTTACGAGGGTTTTTGTGTTGAATGTTGTTTTTGCGGGCGGATGGGCGATAATTTAGTTGCAAGGGATTTTTAGACTATAGCTTCATGCAATGGGAAATAATAAAATGGTATCATCATTATGTATGGGAAGTACTGAGTCAATCAACTTGACTCAATTTTTCTAAAATGTTTGCTGTCCTACTCCTATACCTCCACAACTGCATCCATTGTTAAAAAATAAACGTTTCATCCAACGAACGGTTCCAGATTCATTTTCCAAAGTTTTACATAACAAAACCAAGACAGACTAGGGTAAATGATTCATTATTGTGCCAGCTACGAGAAGGCGCTCTCTTTATAATGACTCTGTGAATATATTTATTATGGATATGAACTAAAAAAAGGGTCTACGCTATCGTGGATGCGACGCTCGTACATTATTCATTTTATGGTTTGAAAATTCACCAGTACGGGACGGGGCAAAGAAAGCATGGATGTATTTTATGAAAATATCCTAGCTTCCTATATGGCAGTATATTTCTCGCTTCTAGCGAAATAAGTCGCGCATTTTTACTATATTGTTCCCGAGATAGGAGGGCTTTATTCTAGCCTAGAGTGGATACTATAAGGAAAAGGTTATTATGGCTTATGATATCACGCAGCGATTCCTTCAAGGGTTTAGAGAAAAAGTATAAGCCGTTATTTTTGTGGCTGAAAGTGTTTGAAGTAATCTCCCCTAGAGTATCGTAGAGCTAAAGGGATTTAGTTTCGATATTATGCATGGCCGACTCTACACTAGGCCGGAACCTTAGATGTGGCAACGTGGCTTAGCTATCAAATAGTTGGCTATAGTTTCAGAATAATTATTATATTTTATTTTATTATTAGAGTTCATCTGGGTTAATAAATTAAGAAAAATACTTTTTAGAACTACTACTACTAATACCACATACATCTGATGTCTGTTTCATCACAGTCAGACACTACAAAATAAAAGTAAGCGCAACCTGTTTCCTGCTGCCACTTCCACTTCCACTTAAATGAACACTCAATTTACTTTGTAGATTGTCACTTGAGCTAGAAAAATTCACTATTAGGTCACTGTGAAGCCATTCTTGCTGGTCTTGATTCCCTTTCACTATCAAATCCTTTCGTAGGTATGCCCCAGATGCATGCCCAGATGAGTTCTATTAACTGTATTTTTCTGTGATATTTGGGAGGTCCAGAAAACATTATAGGTACCACATTGTGCTTTAAAGTAGGTCTTATCCTTTGAAATGTTTGTAAATTATTGTCTTTATCTTTATAAATATAACCAGCCCTTCCGAGGAATACCTTTCACCCACTTCTGTTTATGTCCCTTATTATACCCACAATTGCTAGTGCAACCTGGTACTACACACTTTGCAGGCATCTTTTTATCTTTATAGTTTCGTTTGTGCAAGGAAATAAGTAGAAACACATTAAAAATCACCTTGCAACGTTCTTTTCACTCTGGAATAAGGTTATGTTGGGCCATGGTTTGGTATGTCCTCTACTGGGCTGCAACCTGGTACTACACACTTTGCAGGCATGTTGTTATCTTTATAGTTTCGTTTGTGCAGGTAAATAAGTAGAAACACATTAAAAATCACCTTGCAACGTTCTTTTCACTCTGGAATAAGGTTATGTTGGGCCATGGTTTGGTATGTCCTCTACTGGGCTGCAACCTGGTACTACACGCTTTGCAGGCATCTTGTTATCTTTATAGTTTCGTTTGTGCAGGTAAATAATTAGAAACACATGAATAATCACCTTCCAACCATATTTTCTGCTTCTGGAAGAATACACATGACATAACAACAAATGAAAACTCGGCCCGCTGATTCAGTGTTGCCATATTTCATGCTCCAGCCTAGTGAGTAAAGTCGGCCATGTATTATGATATAATCATGTACCTAAGACATTGCCGTTGTCTTTGTGATAGATATCTGACGGAACCACCCCTTAGCTTCTATGAGCTCTCAAGATGCTTGGAGTCATATACAGGTCACTTAAGGATTCTTGATGCATTCTGACATTATTCTATTCGTTCACTAAAAGCAGGTTGTTTTTCGCTACGGTCGTATGGTGCCCTCATACAATAAATATAAAAAGAGTTCAAAATAGGTTTCCAAAAATGATTATTCGACTCAATATTTAGCTTCTCCTTTTACTTCCCACACCGATAGGTGAGGGGAGCATTGTGATCGCGAAAGTTTTCGATTTTGAGATTTCTTGGGCGTTTTATGATGTCTACATAACGAAAATCCACGTCATTCATTTCCCTCGGTCTGTCTGTCTGTACGAGTCCTTCTAGCCACGTTATCTCAGTAACCGCTGCATGGATTGTGATTAAATTTGAGCAGCAATATGCTGTGGGGCCGTAGCTATGCTGCTATAATTTTGAGAATCGGTGCATGAGCGGCAAAGTAATTAGCAAAAAACAAAAAAAATCAAATGTTCCTTAAACTTCGTTTTTGGGCGTTCTAGGTGTTCCTGATCATTTTCTACTTTTTTTGGGTGTGGTGAAATTTGGGGTGGTTGGGGGGTGGGAGGTTGTAAAATTGAAAAATTTGTTGCTTTTATAATAGACTGTCCACTGACCTGTGAAGCAAGCCTTAGTAACGCAAATAACGTTTTTAGTTCCATCCGAACATTGCGTTGCCTATTACAGAAGCCGAAGGAGTTTTTCTGGTGTAAACATACGAGTATTGCTTTGGATCGTTCTGTATTGTGTAACGAGGAAACTGTTGAATTGATTTCAATGAAATTTTGACACAGTATTACTACCGTAGCGAGGATGGAACAAACGTATGGTTTTTATAAATCGTGCCAGTGGCGACGTAGAAATAATAAAAAACTAAAAATATAACAACAGTTCAAACCTTAGTTTTAAGCGTTTTAGGGGTTCCTGATCAGTTTTTGCGTTTTTTGGGTTGGGGTGAAATTGGGATAGTTGGGAGTGCGGGGTTGAAAAACTGAAGAGTTTGTTGTATTTATAATAGGCTGTCTACTGACCTGTGAAGGAAGACCTAGCGACATAAATCACCTTTTCAGGTCCACACGAACATTGCCTTGCCTATTACCGAAACTAAAACGGACTTAGGATTTTCTGTAAACGTACCAGCATTAATATATTGCTTTAGATTTTAGATATCTTGTATTTTGTAACGTGGAAACTATTAAATTGATTCTAGTGAAGTTTTGATACAGTATTATTACCGTGGTGAGGATGGAAGACGCGTATGCTTGTTAGAAATCGTGTCAGTGACAGCGTAGCAATAATCAAAAAACTAAAAATATGAAAACAGCTGAAACTTCATTTTTAGATGTTTAGGGGTCCTGATCATTTTCTACCTTCCTTTGGGTGGGGGTGAAATTGGGGTGGTTGGGGGTGGGGGGTTATAAAACTGAAAAGTGTGTAGTATTGATAATAGGCTGTCCATTGACCTGTGAAGGAAAGAGCTAGCAGCATAACACAATTTGGGGTGGGGAGGCTGACGATGATTTGGTTGCAAGGGGATCTCAAGACTATAGCTTTAGGCTATGGGAAAACAATAAACTGGTATCACCGTAATGTGTGGGAAGTACTGAGTCAATCAGCTTGACTTCATTTTTTTTATTGCTACCCCAACGCATATTGGCTTTGTTATTTCAAGGGCAGTCCTTTCAGATAATGAAAGTTCTAACTTTGAGGTCAGCTCGTATGAAGTGTGGAGAAAGCACATTTTTAGCATCTCAATCACCCTGCACAGCAGCTGTGAAAGCAGGCCATTGCAGGTTCGGGTGTCGCATTCCTTATTAAATAAAATCTAATGCAATTTACGATATTGGTTCTGTTTTACCGGCGAATAAAAGCGAGTTCGACTGTGCTAATATTTATGGTTAGCCGATATAGCGACTGGAATGAAGCCAACGTTCAGTTCAAGCTTATTGCACCGTGCTACTGGTGCCATTCAGTAGCGTAACATGGCATAGGTGATAGGGAGAACCGTTAGCTGCACTAAAACTAAGATAACGTACGTAGAAGTTCATTATAGTGGTCCATCTTTGTAGATAAACATCTAGAAAAACTTGGTCGCTGAAAAACTATAGTTTATAAGCTCTTCCGGTCGCGTTTAGTCGGGAGAAGCCTTAGCTTCACACGCACCCCAAGTTCGGTCTGCTCTGAGCATTCGGAATGTCAATCTCGTTGAATTATGAATGCGACGAATATGAACGCTTTGTAAAAATATATTCAATAATTTTTTGGTAAAAAATATTCCATGACTTTTAGAACACTCCCTGCATATAAAAGTACTCAACAGTAAAAAGATTACACTTGACATATCGAAAGGTTTCGACAGAGTGTGGCATGAGGAACTTCTGATCAAGCTTGCTGCTTATAGACTACCACCTGGCCTGCGCCAGTGGCTGAATAGCTTTTTAAACGATCGTTCTCTATTTGTTGTAGTCGAAGGCTGTTCACCAGACGTATTTCCAATAAACGCCGGTGTTCCTCAGGGATCTTTCATATCCCCTACACTGTTTCTGCTGTACATCAACAAGCAGCTGGAAATAACATCCAATCCAATCTACAGCTTCGCAGACAACAGTACATTAATATCGTGCGTGGAACCAGGCAAGTCATTAGGCAGTTTTCTTCTTCTTCTTCTTCTATCGTTTATTGGCGCCTGCACTGTGGTGCAATTGGCCAGCACTTTAGATAGACTGTAAATTTGTCTGGCTCAGTGCCATTTTACAGTCCGGGTTAAAAACAATTACTAAAACGACTATCACACTTTACTAAAATGACTATCACACTTTACTAAAACTGTTGTTACTATGACTGACATGTACCGTACTGGTGTGGGGTGGGGGAGTTAGTAAGACAGATAGCACAACACAGGTATAGACTCTTCTCGTACCTGGGCAACGGAGGTACTGTACACAAAGCCCGAAATGTTGCCTCGGAAGGGATGAGCACCCAGGGAATAAAAGATAAGGATCTGAGACAATGATTATAAATTGATTTTATTAATCGTGATGTATTTGATAAGTAAGGCAATTCGTTCATAGGTCAAATAATGTAGAACATGCGATAGATTGAAAGGAATTGTAATCCCACTTCCCTGTAATTCCTCATACAGATTAAATTCTTGTATGTAATATATTGGGCATTCAAAAAAAATGTGGTCCAAATTTTCGATCCGTCCACATTCACAGAATGGGTCTGTTTCTATGCCTATTTTGTGTAGATGTTGTTTATACAGACCATGCTCTGTCTTTAGGCGAATTATAGTGGTGATATGTCTTCTGTCCATGTATGGCATATCAGTGTACCAAGGCTTGTTGGGAAAAGAGGGTTGAATGGAGAAGTACCATTTTCCTTTCGTTCTGGAGCTGCGTTTCCATGCCTGGATGAACTGTTGTTTGATATCGTGTTTCACATTGGTCAGGATGTCTGTTAACGGTATATACATTCTCATAGGTGCATTAAGTCCTGCTCCTATTTTGGCTAATCTCGTTACTTACAAAGTGATGTTCCGTTTAACGCTATTTGACAACTTTGACATTTGCATTTCGTTTTACGTATATCGTAACCACTAAATGCCGGTATTGTACAGACGATAGCCATAGCGATTAACGAAGCGACACGCATGCGCAGCACGAATAAAAATTAGATCATAACCTGTTTTAGTTTTGACAGTGACACTGGTTTTGACTTTTGAGTAGATCTGCAACAATTATTATCCGTCGTTTTACAAAAATGCTTCCAAATTCGTCAAGCTCAAAGAGTGTGTTACAAATAATAAAAAGAGTCAGAGTTCGTTTTACCGAGGAAGACGACCAAATTTTATTAACAGAAATACTGGCAAATAATCCTTATACGGGTCCTTCCAAATGGAACCATATACATGGCTTATCAAGACATCAATTATTTTTGGTAAGGCGGTCATTGATCGTCCAAAGAATGGCTCTAGGTCAGCTAACCTGCTCAATCTCCTGAGCAAAATACAAAGCGCTTCCTGCCCAGAAACCTTATGTTGGCTGTCTGTATTAAGCTCATCTGGAATTCTGAGTGCTTGTATCAATCTCGGAATATGCCGTTTTTCGAAGCGGAAATTCACTTTACACTCCTGTTCCGAGAGCATATCTAAGTTGAATCTCCCATAAAGGTCGGCTCTGTATTCGATGTTGTTGTTGTCAAATACTTCCAACAAGATCGCATCTTCAAAATCTGAGTCATCACTGGAGTCCAATAAAATTCATCATTTTAGGGCAAACAACAGCGAACACTATTGGATTATGATTTTCTTTCAAACAACAACCTTTACAATACTCATCTGCTATTTTGACGTTATGGTGTCAAAGTTGTAGATCAAAATAAGGTTGGGGGCATCTTATAGTGGTGTCTTGCTCCGAAAACTATTTATTTATCTGTCAAATAGCGGTTCTGATAACGTATTTCTTAACCGAAGCGGTAAGATTAATTAAGAACAACGAAAACTATCTGTTATCATCTCAGGATACGATGCGACAGCAGCATGCCTCACAGATCAACGCAGATATCAATACAATTGTCGAGTGAGGATTAGTAAATAAAGTACAGGTTAACGTTCAGAAAACTCAGGCAACAACACAAGAAGTCTCACATTAGCTGTCCTGGCATGACCACGTCGTCAATATTGCTAAAACGGAATGTCAGAAGCTTGGAGTTTTGTTCCGCTATAGGAAGCTGTACATACCAGAGCAACTACTTCTTTTCTACAAAGCAAATCCAATCATCGTTGGAGTATTGCTCACATGTGTGGGGATGCGCTCTGAAGCACTCTCTAAAGTCTCTGGAACTATCCAGAAGAGAGCAATCAGACTTATCGATATGCCTAACCTCACAAAGGACCTCCACAGCCTGCAACATCGAAGAAGGGTGGCTGACCTGTCCCTGTTCTACAAATTCTATCACGGAAGATGTTCAAGGTCGAGGTCCCTACTCTCTGAACTAGTCTCCTCCAAAATTCCTTCTTTGGAGAACTTCGACGGCTTTGCGGGAGGCTGATCATAAAAAAACTTGATTTGATGGAAAGCAAAGGAACGTTTTAAAGACGTAATTCCGGCATAATGATTGTACACGATATTAAACAGAACACTTTAATGATTCTCCGCGAATCAATCATTTAGATAAAAAAGCATGGTTATTAACCGCGCGGTCAATTAAAGAGACATCCACAAAAAAAGTTTCGGTAATTACATACATTACACCTTTGATTTATTTCATATCACAAATCAATTGAAACGCATATTTTCATAACTTTAATATGGCTGCGCTGTCTTTTTTTTTTCGGATATACTATCGTAACATGAACTTTTAATCAGGAAAAGGTACTGCTAACAGTGATATCTTTTTCCCTTTTCATGTGTATGTTTACTTCAGCTTCTAAAAGCAATGGGGATCATTAGCAAATTTCAACACAAAATGACAATTTGACGCCTGATAACAATAATAATAATATGCACAAATATTTTGCGGTCAACAAAATGATCATGGCCCTCTTGGTTTTTGAGATACAGGGTGAAATCGAAAACTATCGATTTTGGGACCACCCTCGTATCTCGCTGTCTTTTACCTTATTGGAAAGTTTGAAAACGGGTCTTATAGAATTTTTTCTGTAGAATCCAGTGGTGTAGTTTGATGTTTTCTTACTCTAGCCATTTTTCAGTTATGAAGCAAACATATATTTTTTTAAATGGAATACCCTATATATTATTTCTGATGTCAATTGGAAATAATTCAAGCTTTTCAAAAATATATATTAGTATTAAGTTATTTTGAAAATTGCGCTCAAAATTTTATTTTTTCATTCTTTACTTTATTTTTAGCAGTAGGCCATGACTGATCTATTAAAAACTATATCCAAGTAAACAATTATTTAGATACAAGATACTCAATACTTTTAAACTCAATTATTTAATTGTATTTTATACGCTATTAAGTACTATTTGGGATAATGTTCAATAAATATTACTTAGTTCATTATTACATTACATTATCTCTGAAGAATATCAACACACTATAAAATTTGAATTTGAATCAAAATAAAAACATCGAGGAGCTTTTAGAGATGTTGGTTCAAGTTGGAGACTATTTTCTCGAATGCAAATCAGGCACAACTTCTTATTCTTTTAATTGCATTTAAAAAGTTATTGGTCTCCTTCGTGTTATGGCGATTAAAAATTCCCAAACTTGGATTCTGTGTAAATGTTGAAGTAGCTTTAACTTGTAAGGATGGTGATTGTATCTTTTTAGAATTATTTCTGCAGTTGATTTTTGTACCCCTACAGCTTCGTCTTTGTGCTTAAGAATGCGTTGCTTCTATGTAACTTAATACGTTTGTTTCCCTTTGCTCCCAACTGTACCTAACTATTTTTATTTTTAGACGAGCAAATATATCTGAAAATGGTTGCTGTCTATCTGGGTATCTAAGCTGCCATTATTATAGAAAATTGACAATAATTAAAACGAAAACACAGAAAGAATAAAGCTATATTTAACAAAAATATAATTAAAAGTTTTTTACGGATATGATTTTTTGTTTTTAATAGATGAGTCATAGCCCACTATCTACTCAATATTATAATAATACAGTCATCATTTTAATGAGACATTATTATTGAAAGAAAAAAGTTTTTAAGTCTCTTGTAGAGTAATCACTGCTTAGATGCTTATTATTTATAGTTGATTAACCATGGCCTACTGCTACAAATAAAGCAAAAAATGAAAAAATCAAATTTTGAGCGCAATTTTCAAAACAACTTAATACTAATACATATTTTTGAAAAGCTTGAATATTTCCGATTGACTTCAAAAATAACATACAGGGTGTTCTATTTAAAATATATATGTTTGCTTCATAACTAAAAAATGGTTTGAGCAACAAAAAATAAGACTACACCACTAGATTCTACAGAAAAAATTCTATAAGACCCTTTTTTAAACTTTCCAATAAGGTAAAAGACAACCGAGATACGAGGATGGTCTCAAAATCGATAGTTTTCGATTTCACCCTGTATCTCAAAAACCAAGAGGGTCATGATAATTCTGTTGACGGCATCTTTATTTTCATAAAAAAGTAGCACAGTGTCGCGAAAACCGCAAATTTCTATTTTCAAAAATAACCGAGATACCCCGCAAAAGTGCCCAAAATGAAATTTTTTCTCTATACAAGTCCGCAACTGTATCCTAAGTACGGATCTCCTCACATTTGTGAAACAAGCAAATCCTGTCGTACCCAAATATTCTAAAACATCTCAATTGGTGTAGTGTAGTATGGCTTCCGTAAGCACAGCTCTACGAACGGGTGATCTCCTCACCTACGTCACTCACTTGTGGAACAGAGCAATAGACAATCATAGCGAATCCCGTGTTGTTGCACTTGACATATCGAAAGCCTTCTACATAGTATGGTATGAGAGACTTCTGGTCAAGCTCGCTGCTTATGGACTACCACTTGGCCTGCACCAGTGCCTGAATAGCCTTTTGAACGACCGATCTCTGTTTATTGTAGTCGAAGGCTGTTCATCAGACATATTTCCAATAATTTTGTTGACGGCATCCTTATTTTCACAAAAAAGTAACACACTGTCGCGAAAACCGCAGCTCTCTATCTTTAAAAATAACCGAGATACCCCGTAAAAGTGCCCAAAACGGGACACCCTGTACATTATAGTCCTTGTTTGGAACATGTGCAGAGTCACATTACAAACGATGTCCCTAGACAACAGTGCTCTTTGGATGTTTCGGATCTCATAAGGCAGACCTAGGTGAAGCCCGGTTTCAGGTATATGAAAGCACTGAACGAATACAATCAAGTACTCTGAGGACAAATACCTCCACTGGCATTGAATTACGCTATTGGCTCGAGTGCTTCCTTTGGGGAACTCATGAAGAAAATGATTTCCACATTCCTCAAAGTGAGTTCAAGGACATCTCAATCCTTTTTTGGAACATATACCAAAGCAGGCTTTCATAACAACCTGATACTGGGCTTTACTCAGGTCCACCTGATGAGATCTGACAGTTCAAAACAGCACTGTCGTGGACTAGTGACATTGTGCCTGATGACTTTCTTCATGTTTTTCCAAAGGAAGCACTTGAGCTTATAGTGTAATTCAATGTTGGTAGGGGTATTTGACCCTGAAGTTTCTGTTGGTTCACTGCTTTCAGTCGAATGCAAAAAATGAAACCTTAGCCCTTACTAACAAATCAAAATAAGACTATGGGCGACATCTGCATTGACAGAGACAGAATCGACCTCTTTCTTCAAATGGACAGCCAACTTAAACATACATTCTGGGTACTTAAAAAGGCCCTACTAGGGATAAAGGAGGGCTCTATCTCAGAAAATAAAGACCAGAGAAAAAGAGGTTGACACACAATTTTTAGGAATTCCCTCCAGCAATTTAATCGTGACCTTGTCCATGACCTTGATCATAACTAGTAAAATCACTTCAATCTCACGGTTTTCTCAAATGCAACCTATATTTTTGACCCTAGAAATGCAAAGAAGGGAAATTTTAATTTCAATTGACCTTCATCATTTTCCTTGACCTCATTTTGGGTAAGGTAAAAATTTCTTGATGTTGCTCCTGTTGATTCTTTGCTTTCATATCAGCCTGATACCCAGGTCCACCTGATGAGGTCCTAAAGATCGAAGCAGCATTGTGGAGGGCTAGGGACATCGTGCCTGATGCGACTCAGGACATATTCCAAACAAGGATAGTAATATCCTTGAGCTCGCTTTGGGTAATGTGGAAATCAATGAATTTGTGGTTCTTGGGTTTTTAGGCCGGCGTCGTTTAGCGTTAAAGCTTGACGTTTCGCCACCACGAGTGGATGGCATCTTCAGAAGCTATTTCACTTCGGCGACTTCCAAAATACTACCACTACTACTACTTTCTTGAAATAAATACAAGGTGGTGTAAAATCACGTACCCTATGGAATATTGTCATAGTTTCGTTTTTGATTGTCATCTGATGGAGGTTTTCTGTCAGTGTCAAAGTAGATACTTGGGAAATTCTTGGGAGCACTAGAACGTGCCAAAATCGTAAACATTTTTTATCAAATAATTTGTCTTTAAAACGTCTTAAGGGAACTAGATACACACAATTATACATATGTATTTGACATGTAAAACATCGATTCAGATTTCCAACAGAACTCACTTGTTTTTCAAACTACATATACAGTATTTCAAAAAGTGATAGTTAAGACCTTAACGAATGACATCAATTTTTTCAAAAAAGTTTTTTAGTGTGCAAAAAAACTCTGTAATTTAACAACCAAACACGATATCAAAAAAAGGTCACCACAGTGACAAAGCGCAAGCTTTCTTCTTCATTTTGCTTTTTTAATCATTATTGTAACTTTAAAGGTGTCGTTAGGAGCTTGGAAATGCGAAATTCATTTTTCTGGTGACCTTTGGACCTTACCTTTGGACCTTTTGACCTTATCTTTGGATTTTTGGGCTTAACTCTCCTCATCTTAGACACACACACACTGGAGAGAGGGTACATGCGGCTACGCCTCCTCGCTAACATGGGAATACGTATTTTCTTGGATTCTCAATTTCGCGCGCTATACCCTAGACCCTTAAAGCATATTTTTTCTTTCCAAAAAAAATTAGAATTCCCATTATATCTTAAGCACACCTCGTATTGCGTCAGTATTGTACGATCAGAAACCATTGCAACAATCACCGATTCACAGAATTAATGTAAAATAATAATAATAATACGACTTTATTAACCAATTACATGGTGTAGCACAGTACGGAGCTTATTGTGGCGAAGTTTAGCTAATCAGCTACTCTTATACTCAACCACAAAAGCTACAAGAGTAAGTGATGTTTACATAATAGCAACATTACACAAAACACAATAAGCTAACAAACGTGAGGTGATAACCTTACCAAAAATATATGAAGAAAGCTTAAAATATAAATAATAAAAAGAAGCTAAATAATAAAAAGAAGAAAAAATATATTCTCCATCGTACCTCAGTCTTCCGTGCCGCTACTGCATATTTCCTATATCCTTCCATTAGTGGTGCAGCTCAGACTACAGCTAGAGAGACGTGATAAAATTAATAGGATCTGTGTTATCTGCAGATGAATACTTTATTAAAATGATGACATTATTTCGTACTGCGCCGTCAGCCGCTAGGATTCGGGGCATTAGGAAAGGATTACGATATTTTCGAGATGGAAGAATTATGTGCAATGAAAGGGATGAGTGAGCAAAGTAATTATTTTCGTGGGCTTTTTATTCTTTCGCGTTCTCGACAATGCTTGGCTAAAATCCGACATTAAAACAACAGTTTAACCCGTAGCGTTTCACTCAACGAATTCGGCCTGTGGATAAAGCGACATTGGTTGTAATCTCAGAGTAACAACTGAACACAGAGGTAGTAAACAACTAATTCTAATAGGCCAACATCTTTTCCTACGTTGTCATATTGACCACCAGATACGGCAATCATAATTGTTTACTACCGTCTTAATTGTATAGTATCCAGAAATATTCAATTCTACGTTAAAAAAGACGGTATTTTGATGGTTCAGGAGTGATTACGGCAAAAGCAATAGATATGTTGACCTCTACTGCGTTACTGCATGTTTCTTCATCATATACGCAAATTCTGTCTTTCATAAATTTTTAGAAGCTTGAAACGCCTGTATAATTTTCCTGCGATTTGTTTACAGTAAACTCCGACTGTCAAACGTGTGTTTTGTTTGTGCGTCTTTTATGCTTGGTCAGTAAAATCGAATTCGCTATTTGTTGGTAACTGTAGTGAAGCTTTACGGACTTGCTGTGCTATATTCGAGTGTAGGTTAACGGTTTTTCGAGAAGGGACAGTGCAGAGCAGTGTTTGTAACATGGGTTGCGTTGGAAGAATTTTCAGGTTAGTTGGCAATGTTTGGAGGCTGAAGTGTCAAAAAATGATGGCTTTGACCACACCATACTGAAGTACTACCTCTAGGTTCAGTTGTTACTCTGAGGTTGTAATTAAAGAAGGCTTGCTAACGAATAGGCTGCCTCTGTTTTAAGATACGAATTCGTTGAGAGAAGTTTGTTTTGTGGAATCGAAATTTCAGTTGCAAGTTCCGATTTCAATGTATTATTATTATATTATTCAGATCCCAATAATGCAGATTGGATCGGATATCTCTTTATTTATACCTGTGGAAGAGCGCCAATTATTTAATAATAAACTGAGATGAGATTACTTCCCACGCTGATAGATGAGGGGAGTATTGTGATCGCGAAAACTTTCGATTTTGCGATGATAAGCTTTTTGGGCATTTTATGGTATCTACATAACGAAAATCTACGTCACTCATTTCCGTCGATCTGTCTCTCTGTCTGTCGGTTTGTCTGTTTGTCTACTGGCGTTTTTCTAGCGTATCTCAGTAGCCGCTGCATGGGTTGTGATGCAATTTGGTTTTAAGACATTTTATGGGTCCTGATCATTTTCTACTTTTTTCGGTGGGGGCGGAATTGAGGTGGTTGGCGGGTGGGAGGTTGTGAAACTGAAAAATTAATTCTACTCATAATAGGTGGTCCATTGACCTGTGAGAAAAATATCTAGCGGCATAATACACTTTTTAGGTCAATCCGAACATTGCTTTGCCTATTTGAGAAACCAAAGGACTTGGAATTCTATGATGTATACGTACGAGTATTGCTTTAGGTCGTTCTTGGATCGATGGTTGACTCACACTAGAATCAGTCCATAGAAATAAAATCGAGAATTGAGAAATCGAGAACAGCGTTTAACAACATGAAACCACTTTTTACTAGTAGAGATATATCTTTAAAAATAAAAATTAGACTAGCGAAATGCTATGTATTCTCAGTTCTTCTATATGGAGTGGAGGCATGGACTCTGACTGATTCATTGATGAAAAAACTAGAGGCATTCGAAATGTGGGTTTACCGCCGTATTTTGCGTGTATCGTGGACAGATCGCATTACTAACGGAGAGGTGTTCCGTAGACTTGGTAAACAGAGAGAGATTTCCTTTACGATCAAAAAACGGAAAATGGCATACTTTGGGTATATAATGCGTCACGAAAAATACCGAATTCTTCAACTTATACTACAGGGTAAAACGGGCAGCAAAAGGGGACCCGGGAGACGTAGACATTCATGGCTACATAATCTACGTCAATGGTATGGGCTCACTTCTGTACAGCTATTCAGGAGTGCAGTGAACAAAGTACAGATAGCCATGCTAATCGCCAACGTCCGCAACGGATGAGGCACTATAAGAAAAAGAAGAAGATCATTTTCTATTTTATTTTTTTGTTGGGGGTGAAATTGGGGTGGTTAGGGGATGGATGGATTTAAAATTAAAAAATTCGTTGTATTAATAATAGACTATTCATTGACCTGTAAAAGAAAGACCTATAGAGGCATAATAAACTGTTTTAGGTATTTTAGGTGCATCTGAACATTGCCTTGCCTATTATAGAGGCCAAGGGACGAGTACTGCTTTAGATTGTTTTATATTGTGTAAAGAATGGTTTTGTTCCTATCACAGTGTATGTGTTAGACCAGTGGCGAATCTCCACCACAAAACGAACGTACGCGTCGCGACCTACTGAGTTGCCATCCAGTAGGCGATATGTGGCGATATTTATACTACGTTCAAAAATCCCATCAAAGACCTCGATTTGCTCTGTAGCGTTTCAGTATTCACTCAACATCAAACTGTCAACAAAAATATGTGTTCCGTTATTGCATTTTCGAGACCATGGATGTCATCGTTTTGCTCGGAAATCAAATTGAGCTTTTAGCGACCTTTGTATCAAGACTGTCAAGAGATATTTTTCACTTGACAGCTAACAACTTAACATAGCCTATTCTGCTTTATTTGTATGCATTGACATTCTAACGGATACGACTACTTTGTCACTGTGACACCGAGAAAACAGCACAGGTTATGTGATATGTCAAAATTGTCAAAAAAAAGATCATCTGCTCACTGGATAGATGAGATTTTGGAACGTAGTATTAGTATGTTCCAAACCTCCGACGTGCCGTGCCACTGATGTGGTTCCTAGGAACATAGATTTGGTTCCATTTCTTATGAGTGTGTCGGCCAATACATTGCCTTGCACTGCGCTATGATCCGTAGCCCAAACCAAAGTTACTTTGTTCTTTGTTCCAAGTTCGTTGAGGAGATGTACGCAGTTTCGTTTCAGGGCAGCTTGGCTATCTGAAAAGGTTTTTATAGGTTTGTTTGTCAGGGATATTTTGTTCAGCTCCCTGACTCCCAACTCTATTGCTATCATTTCTGTTGGGATGACTGTGGTATACAACCCAAGGTTTATTGAGATTCTAGCTCATGTGTTAGTATCAGCTACTCTCGCTCGTGTCATCAGTTGTGACCTGGAGCCATTCGAGAATAACTCAAGATCGGAGGGTAATATGAAACTGTCACTCCTATTCCATTCGTCTCTTCCTGGTCCAAGGACATTGTAGGATCTCTCCGTGTATTCTTGGGAAACCATAGAGCCCGAAACCATTCTGAGTATATGGTGGTTTATAAATCAACTCATAATACCCGTTTACGTTACATATGAAACGATATTCGAATAAAATTGATTGTATATCTGAACTGCTACATATCAATATGTCACCAGGGTAGCTATAAGGAGTTCTTTAGTAGTTGATCAGCCA
Organism: Callosobruchus maculatus; assembly: GCA_951848785.1. Classification (NCBI taxonomy): domain Eukaryota; kingdom Metazoa; phylum Arthropoda; class Insecta; order Coleoptera; family Chrysomelidae; genus Callosobruchus; species Callosobruchus maculatus. Next base: position 201,937 of record CATOUR010000003.1, read on the forward strand.
GAAGTACCATCCCTCAGGGCCTTAAAAGGCTTTAGGGTGCGCTCTATCAGCAGTTCAAAGGTCTTGTCCAAGCAAGAAAGGCAAACAGACTCTGGTCCAAAGGTTTTGGTCTCTGCAGCCCTTTTTGCCTTTTGCAAACCAGTCCGTTAAAATATTGCCTTTGAAAAATGTGGTGTATTTTACTGTAACACTATTAACCGATATGCCGTGTGTGTCCAGCTCGGTATTTTTTCATGTCGATGGGGATCATTGCCCTTACTATGTGATAAAAAAAATAATATTCCATTAGAGCATTTCAGCTCCTTTATAGGTACAAAGAAACACATTAAGAGCACGTAAGCCTAGCGTTTTTATGGTGTCCTTTTTCGGTTGGCGGTTATAGGGGACATGACTCTAACTCGAGCCACATCCGATATTTTGTTAATAAAAAAGATACGTTCATGTGAGCATAAAATGTACCTTCTGAATAAAATGCGCCTTAAAAGTTTCATATTATGATACGCCTTTCTCTGAGCTTTACGCCCACAGGCGTGGTGCAATTTGATGTGAAGCTATTTAATGACTTTCATCTTAACCGATGAAACAGGTCTGAGAATATCTACAATAACCTGGGATCAGTTTTTACAGGTTTTAAAGGAAAAGTTCTCGTATTGATAGAAAAAGGAGATTACACTCATACAGGGTTGGGATAAGGTATGGAACCAAGCAAATGTCTTTGAAACGGAAAGGGCGATATTGCTGAAAATTTGCAGGTAAATGTAGTGACGCATAATGCATCCGTAGACATTATGTTAGCCATTACTGTACTCCCGGTTTAACCGAGAGTACCGTCAAGTTTTTTTAATTTAAATAGGACACCCTGTATATTTTTGCAGATTTCAAAAAATCTTTTTTCCGGAAACGTTCATAGTAGGTTTAGTATTTGTTTCTGCGATAATGGGAAAGATAAAGCTTTTTTATTTGTGTCAAAGATTCGTCCTTGGCGGTCTGTGGTCTTCCCGGTTTAGGTAAGTTTTTAATATTCCCAGTTAAATTGAAACGTTTTACTGTTTTATTCACCGTCTAACATGTTATAGGACCCCTCTCGGGATGTAAATCAGTGAAAAGTTAACACACATCTTGGCGTGATTAGGTGTTTAAATGGCCAGCATTTTAAATATCTGAAATGACGAAGAAGCTTTATCTTTTACGCTTTTACAGAAACTAATACTTAGCCCACTATGGACGTATTCAGAAAAAAAAGGTTGTTTAAAATTCTGCAAAAATGTACAGGGTGTCTCATTTAAATTAAAAAAGTTGACGATACTTCCGGTTATACTGAAAATAACATGTCTTCGGATGCATTATACGTCACTAAACTTTATTCCATACTTTAGGAGCTCTATGATTCTATTCACATTCTTTTGAGATAAATCACAGACGTGCTGGAATTTGTTCACAAAAAATCTCATACCGGAAAGGCAGGCAAATTTTTGGAACTTATGATGGCAGTATTCCAAACTCCTTAAATTCTCCCTACCCGTTCCTCCTAAGAATTATCTGGTTACATTTCTCCCTTCAGTATTCTGTTTTGGATCAGCCAAGATTACTTCGGCCCCATTGGGGCTTTTCCACAGGGGCGGACCAGTGCCATTGCGCTCGAATTTCGTGATGATGAGGCGCTATAAATTTGTGAAGATCAAAAAAAGCTCTTAACCCAACTTTTTTTTATTTATATAAATATTCCGTGTTTTCATCACACTTTTTCCATTTCCATTTCCCACTACAGGTCTAAGGGGGGCGGGCCTGTCCTGTCGCCTTCTGAACACCAAAAAAAAAGCTCTCAAACTTTTGATATTTATATAAATATAATATGCTTCCATATGGGCTTCACCCCCCTCGTCCCACCCATAAATCCACCACTACTTTCCCAAGGCTCCATCGCTCAATGGAGTTCCCTTTAACCTGACCCTGTCTTCATGGATAAGTATTTTCGTTTTTCGTAATACAATTTGCTTCATTGCGAGTATATCTCAGAAATTGCTTAATTGGCTGGCACACAACGAAACAACTTAGCAAAAAAAACACCAAAATACAAAGTCTAGTGTTCACTCCACGAATAAGGATCGACACCAACCACACACTGTTTGCTGCTGCCTCTTCAGCTTTCAATAATCTCTCACTCTAGCTTTTGTGTTGGTTCTTTTGGCTTAGTGTAGTCCAAAAAAGTTTTTCGTTTTTGGGTTACTAATAGAAAACCCAATTCGCAATTTTGAGCAGACCACTTTTCTCTCAGGGGCCACGAAGTTGACTACTTGTTCGCTATATGTTGACACCAGTTGACAATTTGTTCTTTTTTTTCGAAGACTTGCAGTTTTGTTGTGTTGCTGTTTTGTTGGCAGTTTTTGTTTTGTTGGCTGGATGTGGACCTCTATCGACTGCAGCACTGATAACTATCCATTCATATATGTGCTATGTTGCTTTTGGTTTATTTTTGTTGGTGAAAGCTTTTAGCAGTGTCAGGAGAATTATCTGCATCTTACCTCCTGATCTGGGTCACATCTTTCTTTAATCATGTGTTCCAAATATTTAAAATTGCTGACTTGTTTAATATCCTCTTTATTCTAGTGTATCGGAGTGTATAGGGTATGACTTCTGCTAACAATCAAGAACTTGGTTTTGTTGATGTTTGTCCAGCAAAGATGCTTAAATCTAAAAAAAGTGATGCTGCTCTCATAAGTTTATGGTACCACCAAGGATCTTCTATGAAGAGTTCATTCAATAATCTAACTTACTCTACTATATGTATCTAAGTATCCAGCATTGTCTTCTTTTCTTTCTTTTTCAAAATCTTTTTTAATTCCTCTATTAAAGCTTCATAATGTAACCTGCTGGAATCACTTTGTCAAAACTATCGTAATTGTTATATATGAGGCAAAAAAATTTCGTTTCTGACTAAAGTCGACCTACATAGTCGTTTGACTTTGGTCGACCCGTGGAAGCACACCTTTACAGCGTTACTGCCTTGCACCTGAACAAAAGAATATTATGCAATAAAATGTGTGACCAGTATTACAGTAAAATGTGAAACCTTAAGGTCCTTTGCCTATATTATTGCCTATATTAGTAATATTAGCAAATATACACCCCATCTATTACGTTGATTATAACACAATGGGACAGAGTTCTAAGAGTAGATACCTTCAAAGACCTAGGCGTAATGTTAGCACTAGATTAAGTTATAAAGATCATATTTCAGATATTGTAGGATCGGCGTCAAAAAGTCTTGGATATTTGGTTAGAAATTGGTCCAGTTTTATTACAATGTCGACAGTTTAAAACTTCTTAAATTTTGCTACAATTAGAAGTAAACTGAGATATGCGGCGTTGATCTATGGAAACTCAATCCGCCAAATCAGGTCAGTGCAGCGTACAGCACTGAAATATCTTTCAAATGTAATGGATACTCTCCTCACCGTGGAACTGATAACAAAATATCAATAGCATCATTTCGTATGGATTCACTACTATTAAGACCCAACCTTCTTGCCTTTTCCTTATTACACAATCTTGCAAGTTCCAAAATAGATTGCCTTGTATCACCTGGCGAAATAAATTTCAATTTCTCTAGACTGGGGAATCTGTACCACACCTGTTATTGTAGATCAGGTCGAACCCACTTATCACAAAATGCGCGTGTTAAGAGAACGTGCAGAATCTTTAACATAATTTGTAACACATGTGTATACTAACGTAGTAGACGTAGAATCTCGTTATTATAAGGCCTTTACGGAAACACTGATCTGGATCCGAATAGATCAGTTATGTGTCAAACAGCTGTCAAATGGGATTTATGATTCCATGAATTTAACGGACATCGAACAACGAAAAAGTTGGTTTAACAATAAAAAAACAGATAGTAAAGTAAAGCAGCTACTGATCTGAATCATCCTAACGCAATCACTTACTGTACAAGAGTGAACTACCCTAATTCTGACCGATCCCAGATCACTTTCCGAATGTCAGGATCAGTGATACAACTGATCGGGTTAACCCGACTCACTTTTTTAAACTCTTGTATTATGCTCCCAGGACATATCTGTTCAAAGTATTTGTCAGAGATCAAAAGGCATCATCATCATCATAGTCGCAATGTCTTAACAGACATTTTGTGAACTCGTAAAATGCATTTACTCATTTTACGAGTTTCTCTTGGGATATCTTTAAGATCTTTAATGCAGCAGCTTCTTATTTGCTTTCTGTATCATCATGCCGTTGACCAGATGTATCAACCGGTTCATCCGCCTTTAGGGGCAATTTCTCACCCCAAGGACAAGAAGGTGGCCTGACTCTTGTCAACTCGTCCACCCAAAGCGGTTGGTTGAGAAGAGGTTACTGTTTATACCGACAGTAGTTCGGTTCCTTATAGTCGCCTTTTACGACATGCAGGATATACGACAGGAGATATTCTAATCCGCCCCACACATACAGACAGACTTCTGAAAAGTCCTGAATTATTCAACAAACGCCCAAAGAACCAACAAGGAAATCTTATTTTAATAATAAATAATAGCATATATGTTCTTATTTGATACAGCTTTAATGCGGTGTTTAAATTTGTTTCTTATTACGTATTGTATATTAGGTGGATCCATATTCCAATTTATATTACACCATCATAGCCTATACCACATCACCTTTACTAATGAATCGGTGAGCCCAAGCACAGCACAAATCCAAAAAATGGCGTTTTGAGTTAAGATGGCCATAACGTTTGAAATATGAAGATATATCAGTTGCTCTTAAAAACATTACAAAGTATAAGAATAACCCCATTAAACGCTCCATTTGTCTATGAAAAATATTACAAGTCCAGGATATATACTGCTTTTAACGTCATTGGTCAACTCATTGTTGGCTGTCAGCGACACGGTTCGCCATATCGTTAATAATAATAAAACATTTTTCACATACTTAACACCCTCTATTGACGTTGTCATAACCTTAACATATCCTAAAACTAAAAAAAAAATACAAAAAAACTGTAAAAAGAAGACTGAGTTCAAGAACAGTACAAGGGCATAAACTATTTTTTCTAATAGCTTTCGGCTCTAATACGTTGTATTATCATTGATCTAAAGAATTAAACAACTTTCATATGATGGCGAACACTCATTTTGGAGTAAATAAGTTTCTTCAATTTATCTCAAAACTATGTTTCTGCACCTATGCTGTTCTTGGACTCACCAGTTCAATTAAGGCTTGTATAAATTACAACAGAACAAGGACATAATATGCAACAAAAGGCATGATCAGTATCGCAGTAAAGGAGCGCAATACTTATGATCATGGACATAACGTATATGGTTTTGAACACTGTTGCGAAGTGAACAAGATATTCTAGACCTGAGATGCTCCACTTAAAAGTCCCTCACACCTATTAGTTATGCATTTTTAATAGATGTCCGATAAATAGGTCGCAATTAAAACATTTAAAGCATGCGAATGCACCTGGAAAGTACCTTTGTTCCATGGTATACCATATGTAATTTTCTGATCAATGTTCAGAAAGATATTAGCCAAAAACGAGTGTTATACATCGTCAATAAGAAGACGTAGACTTTTTCCTTATTTCTGTTTACGACGACCATCACATGTCAAAAACATCTGCTATACTGCCACAAGGCCCGTACACCCACAGAAGCATTTACAGGCCTTACTTACCCTCAAAGACATCCTATTTGCACCTTAATCCAATTTTAAACAGTTTCTCACTGAACATAACACCGATAGAACCGATTTTAGGCGTATACCTAGAGCAAAATGGCGGACACAACACACTTGTATAACCTGCTTCAAATCACTGTTTGCCAGTCTTCCGATCACTCTGAACGGTCCTCGGACACTCGAAACACAGCCTGCTCTTCAGATTTCCTTTATTCGATCATAAGTATCCCGGAGTGCAAAGTATGCCATGACCCGCGTTAGTCTTTTGTCCCCGGAAAATGGCGCCCGAAGAGGTATGTTTGTGTGGATTTCGAGTCCGCGAGCTTCAGGCGAGCCTTTCACGTGAACGCAACCTAAAAACGACAAACAAACCGACATAAAAAAATAGAAAGACGAGTGAGTTTCGGTGACGCGATTTTGGGGTGAAGCGCGATCTAGGTAGATGTATATACACAGTCAGTCGGTCGGATTTCACCCCCTCGCAGCGCTATTATCGACGTGACGGCAAGGGGATGCGCGAAGGGTGATCGGGGGGTCAGAGACTCGGGAGGGGAGGTTAGCTAAGGGCGGCACGGCAGGAGGTTAGAAAGGGGGATTTATAAGGTCTGTTTTTACAGAGAATCACAAACGAGTCAGAGCCAATCAATATTCCCCATTGCAGTTGTCAAACTATTTCTGACTAGTACTGGCCAATCAAATTGACGCTGACTAGTTTGTGATTGCTGTAAAAACAGACCTATAGTACCAACCATAGTGTATGTATAACCTGTTACCCGATACTTTAAACTATCAGCCGTGTCAACAGTGAATAGCTGTTCGGCTAGTGATAAATAAAAATACCCCAGATTGAGTCTTGATGGATCAATTTTAAGCTTTGAAGGAATGCAGGGCTGTACTGAGTGCAAGTACTACTGATGACGAGTAATTGACACTTGGTGACGTTTTCGTCTATCCTCGGAGGTCTATGCTTATTTTACATTCTCTCTATGGCTGGTCTGAATGATGATGATTAGGTACATTTTAAATGAGGTAAAAATGAAGATAAAAACATTTTTAGCTTAAGCTTCACTAAACTACCATATCATGTTAATTTTACTCCATGTACTTACTTTATACTTTTCTCCAATTGTATCTTATACGTTTCAACCAATTCTATCCGACTAGTGATGCAAGCTATTCATTGATTCATCCTTATTGCTAAATATAGGAGTATTTTGATAGTCTCTCTTTTAACCATCCATTTTTGCTTCGAATTTCTGGATATTGAAGCAATTTGTTGTTTACAAAAATAGTCATTACTTTTTGGCAATGAGATATTCAATAAGAATATTTCTAATACGGTCCTGATCGCAGGATTGCCAATCAACACCACTAGTAAAAAATTAAATTTGAGATACACCTCTTCGTCAGCTGATACCTATCAAATAGACGTCCAACCAGTTTAAAGTATCAGGTAACAGAGTATATGTTTACAAGGGCAGTAGTGCTGCAGTGCTTTTTCCACGAATATATGTGATGAACAACAAAACAAGTACCTATTTCTTTTAGCTAAAATAATACTACACTGAAAAGGGGAATAAGAGAATATATCTCCAGAAAACAGAATTTTCTTATATATTTATAACCTATGTAATGACTAAGCTATGCAATAAGTGTGTGAAATATCACTGACAATAGATCCACTAATGAAATATTCAAAGGATGTCTGACATTTCTGGCATATCTGTCATATCAGAAGCTTGACTTATTTTGAATAGTGAGACATTGGTAGTGTTCATCGGGACTTAGCAGACGTCAGCGCTTGTGGGCGCTTTGCGCTAACTAACCGATGAACGACAAGCTGTCAAAAAAGCGCCAGTCAGCTTGGTTAGCGCTTTCAGAAAGCGCTATTTGGTTAGCGAAGCGGCACGAAACTAGAAAAAGTTATTTGTAGCTTTGAGGGAAGCTGTTACTTTTGTATAGTGTCAATTTAATATTAGGATTTGTGATTTATAGCCTAGGCTTTTGATAATACGGATATTAAATATTAAAATATGGAGATGGATATGACAGTTTTATCACTTCAAAAAGAAAGTCGTTCAACGGTCACACCTAGCGCCTGCAGGCACTTCCACGCTAGCGCTTTTGGGCTAAATCCCATAAAAGCGGGGCAATTATGCTTCCTGACGGGTCTAGGAGGTGGATTACTATCTGCTCTGACAGTCAAGCAGCCATAAAAGCACTGAGTGCTTGGAAAATAACGTCGGGACTGGTCCTGGAGTGCAGGACGGCTCTTGACGACATCTCAGCTAAACACAAGGTATCACTGATGTGGGTACCTGGGCACGCTGGGGTAAAGGGTAACGAAATGGCGGATCATCTGGCCAGGATGGGATCCGGCAACAGTTTTGTGGGTCCGGAACCAGCCTTAGGGCTATCTGCAAACTTGATTAGGAAAACAACTGGAGAGTGGATCCAGAATCAACACTCTCTGAAATGGAACAACATCTCTGGTCATCTCCGTCAGGCTCGGGAGCTATTAGCAGGGCCTGCAGAGAGAATAGGACGATTTTGTCTCTCTCTGGATAGGAGTAACTTGAGATTGCTAGTAGGCCTATTAACGAGTCACGACACCTTCAGGCGTCACTTGTTTGTAATGAGGGTGGTCAACGACCCAACGTGCACGTGGTGTGCTGAAGAGGAAGAATCCTCGGCACACATCTTGTGTCGCTGTGAAACCCTGGATTATCACAGGCAGACTACTCGTATGCTGGGCTCAAGAACCTTGGAACCAATAGAGATAAAACGGATAGGACCTAAGAATGTACTTGCCTGTGCCAAAAGGGCAGGTCTTAGGAACTAGCGCGGATAGAGGCGCAAAAGGGCCCATCGTGTGGCCTATGCACCAGCCACATTCCGTGCTGGATAGCATTTGGTCCTCATTCATTCATTCATGCTTCCTTCTCCTGCGACAATTTTTTGGGTTCAACGTACAATCCGAAACTCTTGACAAGGGATGGTCCTGCAGGGTGAAACTTCCGTGAAGTGAGTAGGTTTCAGCTGGGTGAACCCGAAAGTCTAAAGCCTAGCTCTTTCCAGTACAGAACAGGAGCATAATATGTGCTCCGCTGTTTCGTCCTCCACACAGCAGGAACGATAGTCTATTGCTTCTATCTCCCACAAGTGGTTTTTCGAACGACAACGTCCTGTCAACCAACCAGAATGCGCAGATCATTTCTGCTCCATTCTATGATCTTCGGAAAGGAGTCTGACTAGAGGGGTATGTTATGAACGCTTTCTAGTATAGTAGCTCTGGTGTATCTCGCCCGTGCAGGAGTGCTTTCCTCTCTGCCCACTCTGAGATGGTTTTCTTGGCAGTGCTTTCTGCAATGCCAGCAAATTGTTCTGGTCCTAAGAACACAGATTCAGTTCCTTCTCTCTTATTTCAAATACAGCTAGAGGTTTCATTGGCAGCTGCAGTAAGTAGAACTATTATCTAATTCTGACGAGATGACCGTATAAAGTCACAATAGGTGTGAGCTTATGAAAATTTTGCAAAAAATTCAGTAGTAGGATGTGTCTGCTGACGTAACTCCTATCTACTACAATACCCATACCAGCAGTCTCAAGCCCCTGAATTAGTTTGTACAGTTTTCCTACTGGTCCTAGTACTGAGTTAAAGTCATAGGTCTAGCCAGCTTAGCCTGTTGTCGTCTACTAATATACACTATTTTATAGAATAAATTGAAGCATCGATTAAATAAATAAAAACTTATCAGCCAGTTAAAGGTACGGAGGATTAATGAACAAGGTGGTGCATAGGCTAATCTACCAACTGGTAGGGATTCATCAGACCAAGTAGCTTGAGTTTTTTCTTAAATACTTGACTTGACTTGAAAGCTCAAGCTTTGGAAAATTTGATATTTGACTTGACTTTAGTTCTGAACTACTTGACTTGATATCAAGTAAAATCAAACTACTTGATATTACGACAGCAAGCAGGCACACGATGACTTTGAAACTTTAAAGCCAACCGACACAGATTGGTCGTTAATTGAACGAATTTGCCAGTACTTTAATGTTTTTAAGAGTATTTCCATAATTTTTGCATTAATATGCTGCTCGATAGACTAGATTCGTGGGCTATGGAACTTGACAATAAACCTGATCGCGATGAAACCGATGAGCAGATTATAAATAGTATTCAAGAGGCAAGGGACAGTACTGAAGATCTCTAGAATGGTGGAAAAGACACGAATGGATTTTTCCAAACCTTGCCGCAATAGCCAAAGACCTTTGGCAACTCCAGTTGAAAGGCAGTTTTCTAGAGCTGCCTTAACTCTTACCAAAACTAAAAATCGATTAGGTGATAACTCCGTTAGAGGTCTTATGTGCCTCTAAACATGGATGGCAAATGAGGATATTATTTTTTTTTACTTCTGTGTCATCGGCATCGATTGGTCTGGTCATTAGCCTCGTGTTCTGTGTAGGCTTTGTTACTATTTCCCGGCGCCACTCTAGGAACAGCACTGTTAATTAGAAGCCAACAGTTTTTATGGGTATTTATTTTTTATTGAAGTAACCCGAAATAAAGACCAATGAGCCAACCCACCCCCATTTGAGTTTGTTGTTTCTCTATGTATTATTGTCAGAATTCAGAATAGTTCGTATTTTTATTTCATATTATTACATTCATTATTTAACTAAGTTTGTTGTATTTTTGGATTTTTTTTAATAAAATATTGCATCTTTATATAAATACATTTTTATTGTTATTGTGTTTCGGCAGTTAATCAGATTAATATCAAAAGAGGAATTATTTTTTCGAGAAAAATCAAGTAGTTAGCTTGAAAAACTTGATTTTCAAGTTGCTTAATGTGTAACTACTTGCCTTGAATTTCAGAAAACAAATGTCAAGTCAAGATCAAGTCAAGTAGCTTGAAAATCAAGTCAAGTCGTGAATCTCTACCAACTGGTGTCAAAACGACTCAACCTTGAAATTTAGCGTTCTACTGGCTTTGTCCACTTTAGCATCAGTAGTGTGGAAACTTGTGTGATACTCAGGAGAGGGATACAATCATATTAACACGATTTTATTTTTTGTGTTAGTCAGCTATTCCATCTCCATTCACAAAACAATTTGTTACATCTAATGAAAAATCCATTAAATTAGCATAACTAAGTACTTCAGATAGATATATAGTTGTTGAATTCTGTCAAGCATGTGATAGTAACTGCAACACTGCGCCATCTGTTGTCTTAAATTGTAACGTGTCATGTGTCGATTTGGCCTCGTGCATATTCACCTACAACTAACGGTGCGGAACTCTGGCGCCACCTTAAGTTTACATTACGTCCGGTAGGTGGCGATGTAATCAGAACGACGCCTGTCATCATTTCATCTAATGTTACACTGTTACATGAAATTCTTCCTGTTAGCTTTGATAAATCAAGTTATTTGATTCGAATATAAAAGACTAAAAATAAATCTATAGTTTAAAAAATTAATAATAATAATAATAATGTTTATTTCCAATGGACTCATTACAGAGTATAGGAAGATAGTCAATATAGGTACATAAATCAGTAAATAACAAACATTTCACAAGTAAACAAAAAAAACACACACACACAATTAAGTAGACAGATCATTTGTAAAATTGAAATTCAAATACTCATCCACCGAGTAAAATGGATGTGACAAGAAGAATGACTTTAACTGTTTTTTAAACAGTATAACTGAGTTTATCGTCTTCAATGACGATGGCAATTTATTGAAAAGCCTTATAGGCATTATGTAGCAACTTTTGGATGAGAGTGTTAATCTATGAGAAGGTATGTCTAGGTTACTGTTTTCTCGTAATTCATATATTTCATTAGTTCTAAAACTGAAGTGATGAATATTATTCCTTACATGCAAGATGCTTTTGAATATATAGAGTGAGTAGACAGTCATAATGCCCAATTGTCTGAATAATGATGCACAGGAATATGTCCGACATTTGAAATTCATTGTCCTTAAAATCATTTTTTGTATAACGAAGACCTCATTCATACAAGAGCAGTTACCCCAAGCAACAATACAGTAACTGATGATTGAGTTTACGTAAGCAAAGTAGTATAATTTCAAGATATCGTTGCTTACATAACTTCTAAGCTGCCATAGTACAAATCGATGTTTAGCTAGTTTCTCAGATATGAAATCAATATGTTTACCCTATGATAGCCGAGAATCTAAATGAACTCCAAGAAACTTTACACTACAACTTTGTGGAATTGACAGGCTTTGTATTTTTGCTAGCAAGCTAATATTACCAGTTAAAGGACTAAAGAGAATCATCTCTGTTTTTCCCGCATTTAGCGCTAAGCCGTGATTGTCACAATACGTTGTAAGATATTTACACGAATTTATAGCTTCGGAACTTAGTGAACTATAATTTCTAGCGTTCAGCACAAAGCTTGTGTCATCAGCAAACAATGCAATAAAGTAGTCTGGGCAAGCAGCCATAATGTCGTTAATGAAAAAAGTAAATAGGATTGGTCCTAAAATGCTGCCTTGAGGCACACCTGTTAAGATATTACCAGTAAGGGAATTTCTCTTTTCTATTATGCAGAGATATAAGCGCGTCCTGTGAAGAACGTCCTTTGGTAAAGCCAAACTGTGTTTCTGTAATGAGATTAAATCTCTGCTTGAAGCTGTTAAGACTGACTAGAAAAGCTTTCTCAAAAAGTTTGGAAAATGCAGACAGTAGAGCTATACCACGGTAATTGGAAATAAGTTTATTATCACTTTTTTTAGGAATAGGAATGATTGCTGCATTCTTGAGGGCTGATGGGAAGATGCCTTCTTCAAATGTTAGATTTATTAACTTAGTTAGAGGACCTACGATTAAGTCAGCTATTTTAATGAGCAACGAGCAAGATACTTCATCAGTTCCTCTGGAGTGTTTGGAAGATATCTCTTTGATAAATAATAAGACGTCACCTTCAAAAACTGGATGTACAAACATTGAATTAAGTTTGGGATTATTTTTTGGATCAACCGTATGAGATGCTCCTTTTGTAATTGAGCGAAGTGAATTTAAGAAATAGTTATTAAATTCTTCAGCCAAATTGTCAGGCGTTATAACATTCCCGTCAACGTTTATCATATTCTGAGGTATAGTATCGTTTTTTTCACAATTTGTTTGACGTTTAATAATATTCCACGAAGTTTTAGATACATTTCGGGAGTTAAAGATTTTTTGATCAAAATAATTTCTTTTTGCGTCACGTATATGCTGTGCATGATTTTTTTTCATTGCGCTGTATAGGGTACGAATATGTTCATCGTCGCATGTTTTAAGGAGCCAATTGATATCTCGCAGGAATTTCCCTTCATTTATTATATGTTCTGTTATCCAATGATTCCCTAATTGTTTTGATTCCTTTTTTCTGCGTAATTGGATAGGAAATGCACGATCAAGAAGATAAAGGAATCTGAGATAGAACTCGCTAAATTTGCTGTCACAATTCTCAAAAGAATCAAGTACTGACCAGTTTTCTAAAGAAAGTAAATGTCTAAATAAATTCAAATTGGCATCGTCATTGAAGGAACGTTTATAAACATAATTTGCAGATTTGTTACTCAGCCTGCTTTTGTTTGAATATCTTACAAGTTGAAGATGGTGGTCCGATAGTTGTGTGAACACAACTTCAGCGTTTAAATTATCTAGTTTAACATTGGAAAAAATATTATCTAATATAGTACTACAATGGTTGGTCACCCGAGTATAGTCATTAATAACCTGAACAAACCCATAGCACCTAAAAATGTTGGTGCATACTTTAGCGTTGCTATTCTCTACCGCAGGATCAAAATTGAAATTGAAATCCCCACAAAAAAAGAGCTATTGTTAAAATTTTTAAAACATTCCATTAAACATTCTAGGTTATAGGTAAACGTAATTGTATTAGCTGACGGAGATCTATAAACGCAACCGATGAGAATTTTTTTGTTACTAGCTTCAACCTCGCATAGAGAAAATTCAAACTCAGATTCAACTCTTTTAATTGCACATTGCACGCGGCTGAAACTGATACATTTTTTAATAAAAATAGCAACGCCTCCACCAATAAAAAAGCTTTAGTGATATGATTAGCTAAAAACTAAAAATAAATATGGTTTAAAAAACAAAAAACACATGCTTTTAGGGAACATCGAATTCAAAATTTGTAAATAAGCTTTAGACAATAATTAGTGAAAAATACTAGTATTATTGTGAAAAAAGCGTGAGCGCTTTATGCCATTATTCGTAAATTGAGCACTTTTTCACAATAGTACTGATTTTTATTTTGAGCTTATTTTTCTTTTTAGTTCGATGTTCCCTAAAAGCGTTTTTTTTTAGTTCTCTTAAACTATTTTAGGAAAAAAACGAAAAAAAATTGTCTTTTGTTTGCCGAGAACCTGAAAAAAAGCTCTCCGACACGCCTCTGTACACCCCCTCTCCAACCCGATGTTCTAAACGGGAGGCGAATGCCTGCTTCCAATAATTTCCTAATTATAACTGGTCACTAGTGGCAATCCAAACTGGCAGTATGGCTTACACTGTAAACTGCATAATACCATCTCAGATGATTACGCGAGATAACAGTCAATTATCCTTCGTCCTTTACATAACCTCAAAGCTGCGCGAGAGCGAGAGGTCGCTCTACGGTCAAAGCTGTATAGGTCGGAGAGGCACGTCTTGATTCCTTCCTAATTATTTTTCCGGCCTTGGCGGTTCCGGCAATCATACCAGAGTGACAAATACCGATACCGGATTGGAAATACCGGCAACTTATTCGAGAAAAACATTCACGATAGCAATATTCTCGAAATAAAGGATACACAGTAAATTACATTATTATAAAATTTTTTTATGGTCGGCCTCCCGCAAAGGCTGAAAGCTGAAAGCCTATGGCGCTGTAGAATCGCTGCGAGAGAATAAGTATCGGTTCACGTTAGATTTGAAACGCTGCAGGTTGTAGCCGTCGGGAAACAAATTCCCCGGCAGCTGATTCCACAGCGCTGAAGTTCTCCAAAAGAAGGAATGCTGGACGAGACTGGTTCGGGGAGTAAGGACCTCGACCTGGTAAGGATGAGCTCACAGAGCTTCTCTAGTACTCCTGGTTCGGACGGCCTGTGGTGTTATTATCCGAGAAAGCTCACTCGAACATCTTCCGTGATAGAATCTGTAAAACAGGGATAGGTCAGCCACCCTCCTTCGATGTTCCAGGCTGTGGAGGTCCTTTGTGAGGTTAGGCGTATCGATTAGTCTAATCGCTATGTTCTGGATAGTGTCCAGAAGCTTTAGAGAGTGCTTCGGAGCGCATCCCCACACATGGGAGCAATACTCCAGCAATGGTCGGATCTGTGCCTTGTAGAGCAGCAGCAGTTGCTCTGGTGTATACAACTTCCTACAGCGGAACAAAACTCCAAGCTTCTGGGATGCCGTTTTAGCAATACTGACGACGTGGTCATTCCAGGATATATTATTGTTGATATTGATTCCCAAAAGCTTGACGGAAGGTGATTCGACTATGGGGTGACCCTCCATTTCCACGGTTGGTAAGCCATCGTGAGAATTCTTTGTAAGTGTTGTTGCCCGAGTTTTTTGTACGTTGAACTGTACTTTATTTGCTAATCCCCACTCGACAATTGTTTTGATATCTGCGTTGATCTGTGAGGCATGCTGCTGTCGCCGACATACCTTCTTCTGGGATGATAGTGACTTGCCTGGTTCCGTGCACGACACTAATGTACTGTCATCTGCGAAGCTGTAGATTGGATTGGATGTTATTTCCAGCAGCTCGTTGATGTACAGCAGAAACAGTGTAGGGGATAGGACAGATCCCTGAGGAACACCGGCGTTTATTGAAAATACGTCTGATGAACAGCCCTCGACTACGACAAACAGAGATCGGTCGTTCAAAAAGCTATTCAGCTACTGGCGCAGGCCAGGTGGTAGTCCGTAAGCAGCAAGCTTGGCCAGAAGTCCGTCATGCCATACTCTGTCGAAAGCTTTCGATATATCAAGTGCAACAACACGGGATTCGCTATGATTGTCTATTGCTCTCTTCCACAAGTGAGTGACGTAGGCAAGGAGTTCACCTGTAGACGTAGAATAATGTATGTCCATATGTTTTCAAATTATCTACATGGCGAAGTGTCCTTGATCCGTGATATTGAAAAAGGTATTCCGCAAGGATCAATACTAGGGGTTATTCTTTATTAACACGAGTTAACCATGTCATATTTTTTGTGTGGATTTATATGTTGGGCAATGTAAAGTGCCTACTATTATTATTTTCCAAAGTCTCTCTGCTAGTTAGCGTACGTTAGAAGTGCAGTAAGGCAGTGGCGGCTCGTGACTTAAGAGACCGGTGGAGCCAAAATATAAAAAATAACCTAAATTTATCGGCACCTTAAAAAATATAGTAAAACAACAATAAAAATGCTTACCCAAAACTTTATCTGAATATAATAACCTATGTACAAAGGCAAAAAATACACTTTTAAATTGTCTGGTATGTAAAATCAAACCGTCTTTCCTTTCTTTTTGCATAAGTATCATTAACTTGTTTGTTAAAATTGTCAATGTTGTTTAAAAACTTTTTTTCGGTCGATAACATTCCGAGAGCGCGGAGTTCTTTCATAGAGTTTCTCAGAAACGTCTTAGTCCTTTATAGCATGGAAAAGGATCGTTCTGCTTCCGATGTGGACGATCTTCGTCCAGGCAGGATCTCCACCAAACAAAATACATGAGAAACAAAAAATGCGTTTCTCTTATCAGTTCCACAAATCCAAATGCCTTTATTGTACGTATTTCGATAGAACTTCCGTATTCGGCTTTTAATATTCGACGAACTACAAACATTTTTCGTTTTTTGAATATCTAAATCGGGAAGCGGTCTTCCCAGTTCCTTGATTTCAATTTTTTTCTCAACCGAGTATGTGGAAAACGGCTTCAAAAAAAGATTGCTAATACTATTCATTTTGGGAATAGTCCCTCACTTATTACGACTCACCACTAAATATTATTAAAATAACTTTCACGTCGAGGCGCGAAACAGACAGGGGAAATTAATCCGAATATTCCCAATCGACAACGACAACAAGATCTAGTCTTGGTGAACCAGCAGTTACCTGGCTTCTTTCCCGATTAAAATCGCGGTCTGCGCACAGCACTAATATGACCTCATTTAACTTTTCGGCTGGATGTATTATAGCAGAATTAGAGCCGCTGTCTGTATGGCTCCCACACCGCACGCCGTGCTTTCATAGCAATAGTCTTGGCGTGTTTGGCGAAAAATTAGGGTAATACTCGTATATTGTATTTTTGTCAATGTTTAATTTTTGCTAAATAATTTAAAAAAATAAGATGCAATATAATATTCAAAAGTAGCACAAAAAAAGGTCGGTACTCGATTTATTGTGGTGGTGCCATGGCTCCTTGGCTCCTTAAGGCGAGCCGCCACTACAGTAAGGGAGTAGAAGCCTCACTAGTAAGATGACCATTCGTCCCGGATTTTGCGGGATTGTCCCGTTTTCAGGCGAGCCATCCCGCATGTACACCGTCCCGGAAAATGTCCCGGATTTTATATATTTCTTTTTTGTACATATTTTTTTACTTATAAAACAATTTCATCCTCACCTCACGGCTGACACAGCGGACGATGGAAACACCGGGAAACACCACCGCCGATGCGTCATTTTGACGTCACATAACCCAAAGTGACACATAAATTTTGACATGTGACGTCACAATAACGCATCGGTGGCGGTGTTTCTATCTTTAGCTGTGACGTCACACAAGTAGTGTCCGGGCTAGATCTTTCTACGCGCCGCGCCGTCCCGCATTGGCGTCATAAAAAATATGGTCACTTTACTCACTAGGCCCTCGACTATGGCAGAAACTTCCTTGAGGGTGGTAGCGGCCAGGGGTTGCCCGCAGAGAGGCGTTCTTTCACCTCTCCTGTAGAATCTTGTCGTTGACGAACTTTTAAAGAAGTTAAACGAACTGGGATACTTCGCCCAGGGTTACGCAGACGACATAGTCGTTGTAGTCAGGGGAAGGTTTCCCAGAACAACATCCATTCTAATGCAGGATGCATTGAAAGTTGTTGAGGACTGGTGCAAGGAAGGAGCAACTACGCGTAAACCCCTCCAAAACAACACTCGTCCCCTTCACAAAGAAAAGAAAACTGGAGGAATTCATACCCCCCAGACATTTTCAACAAACGTTGAGTTTTGGTAAGGAAGCTAAGTACCTAGGAATCATCCTCGATACGAAGCTAACCTGGAACCAACACATTCAAAAGATAATAAAAGATAATCACCAAGAGCAAAATGACACTAATGTCACTAAAAAGAGCTATTGGAAACTCATGGGGACTAAAACCGACAGTTGTACACTGGCTGCACACTACCGTTGTAAGACCCATGATAACATATGGCGCACTTGTCCGAAGGTGAACCAGAAGCAGGCAACCCTGGAGCAAACCAAAATCCAGAGATTAGCATGCATATGTGTGACCGGGGCACTAAAAAGGACACCGACGGCAGCAATGGAAACATTTCTGAACCTCCCACTAATTGACTCAATTGTCAAAGCAGAGGCTAGGATTGGGGCATACCGCCTCCAGTTAAATAATAACTGGTACCCGTACCGAAATGGACACGCGGCAATCACACACCCTATACTAACCATGGGAAGTGATCACAGGATGCCAACAACATCACTTGAGAAACCCCTTTAGCATCGAAATCGAATGGAAAGGAGAACTCGAGGAAACACCCAAACAAGAGATAGTTTGGTTTACTGACGGTTCCAAAACAGACAATGGAACAGGAGCAGGAATTCACGGTCAATCTCCCAGGTGTGACATCAGTCTGGGAGTTTACGCCACTGTATTCCAAACAGAAATATATGCAATCGACTCTTGTCTGAGAGAAAACATAAGAAGGGGATACAAAAGTAAAAACATTCTTATCTGCTCGGATAGCCAAGCGTCGATTAAAGCTCTTAACGGCTGCCAAATCTAATCCAAACTCGTCTGGGAATGCTTAGAAAACCTCAAACAACTTAGTGCCACGAACAAGGTAACCCTGAAATGGGTGCCAGGTCACAAGGGAATTGAAGGGAACGAAAAAGCAGATACCTTAGCACGAAACGGATCGGCATCCAGTTTCACCGGCCCCGAACCGGCGATAGGCATTACAAGGTCTTTGGTAAGAACTACGATAAACCAGTGGGTGCATTCACAGCACCTAAAATACTGGCAATCTCATCCAAAGCTCAGACACAGTAAGCTGATGGTGAAACAACCCACACCAAAACTAACTGAAGAGATCCTAAAACTAAATGGGAAAGAAACTAGGCTAATAACCGGCCCCCTAATCGGAGACTGCGGCCTAAGAAAACATCTACACACATTAGGGATTTTCAAAGAAAACCCAATATGCAGACTATGTGACGAGGACGACGAAACAGCCTCTCACATAATCGTTGAATGTGAGGCCCTACGCTGGTGGAGATTCAGACTGATAGGGCCAAACAACCCCAAATCACTCCCGAATCGAGATATCGTGAAGAGACTCTAGGATCTTATCAAGGTCACAAAACTTTTCATGGATTAACAAACGCACAGGACAATACAATAAGCCAATGGCTGCAGTGTTGGGGCTACCTAACCCGGCCTGTACGTTTGACCCCCCTAACCTAACCTAACCTACTTACTAGGCCTCCCTGTATTTCCAACAGTGTCGATGCCGTGCCCCGTATCTCTTTGATCTTTATGTAAACACCGATGAAAATCACGCGATACATCGGATGACACCCTAGAAACACATTTTTGCGTGTGAAAAACTCACACGTTTCACGATGTCACCCCGTTCTGTCTGCCACACTAATTAACTGAAGTGGATTGACGAGAGTCTAGCTTCGCCCTTGCGGGAATAGTCAGAGGAACGTATATGTATATGTTACGGTTAAAGTGTTTACTTTGATAGTTTATATACTAGCTGGATAGTATACAAACTATCCAAATGTCTCGTTATTTTGATGGAAGATTATATTTCTACTAAAATAGCTTTGAATATTGGTTGGTCTGTAGACTATCCAGCTAGTTTATAAACTATACAAGATATGCCGCTAAACTATATACCACAAAGATATCATACATATTAACCAGTATTTCTGGTCAGTTTATAAACTATCCACATCATTTGGATAAGGTATGCACTTAGTATCTCTAGTAATACATAATAACCAACTCATTGGTTAGTATGTAAACTAACTAATTTTCTTTAGCCAATTTAACAGAAAAGCGAGGTTATGTTTATGGCAAGTGCAAGTATGATGTGTTGGTATTGTTTACTGCCATGCCTTGTAAAATTTGTCTAGGAATATGTATCTAGTTACCAAAAATGGATCAGCAATAGCAATTTGAAAAGTTGCTATTAGAACTTTACGAAAAAAGTCCCAAAATTCAAAATTAATGAATGACAGTGATTACAGTGTACTTCTGCAACATACCTATAAAGAGAATACGCGAACAAGAACCTAACACTAATAACAAGAATGATTATCATATCATTTACAGAGAATCGAATCGAATAGCAATTGTATGTTTTATCTATGAATAAACTTTACTTTTGATTAAAAATTATTGTTTTAAACTAAATAACCAAAGAGGACTGGTTAGTTTACATACTAGCCAACGAGTTGGTTATTATGTAGTACTAGAGATATTAGGTGCATACCTTATCCAAATGATATGGATAGTTTGTAAACTAACCAGAAACACTGGTTAATATGTGTGATACCTTTCTGGTATATACTTTAGCGGCATATCTTGTATAGTTTGTAAACTAGCTGGATAGTATACAAACCAACCAATATTCATAGCTATTTTAGTAGAAATATGATTTTCCATCAAAATAACCAGGCATTTGGATAGTTTGTATACTATCCAGCTAGTGTTTAAACTATCCAAGTAAACACTTTAACCGTAACATATACATCACCAAAATACATCAATTTCCGTCGGTGTGGGACTCCTCTGATTTCCTAAACGTCAGAAAGTACTGATAGTACAGTACCAGCGCCTGAAAGGTAAAAACGGAATACGTAAACTTTCAACAAATAATTGCAAAGCCTGTTGAAGTGCATTTTTAATATGGTATGTTACAAAGTTTGCCATTTGAAATTTGCCGCTTTTCACTTTATATAAAATAATGCATAATTATCAATAAATGCAGCATGAACGTCTAATGGATGTAAAATAGACATAAAAAAATTACATTTCGTGTACGTTTGTCGCGAATTTCCACATCCGTGGTATATCCATTAAATGTACATTCATGTACTTTCAATGCACATGCATAGTGTATGAAAGTTCAACGTTGAGGCAGAAAAATAAGCAAACCATTGATTTCATTATGTATTGTTAGTAATTCAGTTTCTAGTTACAATAATAATACTTGGAAAAATCGATTACTGTATATATTCGTATCGTTCGGCTATTCTATATTTGATATAGTTTATTTTTTGACATCAAACAATGAATAATAGCCAGTAAAAAATATATAGAGCTCAAGTACATGAATGTACATTTAATGGATATACCGTGGATCTGGAACTTGGCGAAAAACGTACATGAAACGTACATGAAAAGAAAATCATTAGGCGTTCATGCTCTATTTGTGGATATAAGTATCCATTGTGGGGGTGGGTTGGCCCAGTGGTTAGGGTCGAGGGCTCGTGACCGGAAGGTCCCGGGTTCGATTCTCGTTAGAGGCGGAAATTTATTTCTGGTTTTTTCAACCAAAAATAAATATCCATAAAAAAAAGCTCAGCGAGAATCCCCACCTGAGCATTCACTGTTGGCTTCTAATTAACAGTGTTGTTCCTAAGTGGCTGGAAACAGTAACAAAGCCTACACAGAACACGAGGCTAATGACCAAAGTAGTCGATGCCGATGCCACAAAAGTAAAAAAAAAAGTATCCATTGTATATACTTTGGTATGTAAGTATATACGTGGTATATGTTGTGAATATACATGGTCTATGTTACAATTATACATTGGACGTACATATGTACATTCAATGGGTATACCATGGATGTGGAAGTTCGGGTCGCAAAAATTTTGATCAGTAAAAAAGAGGGCGAGACTGAGACTTAAAACTGCGACTGGATTTATAATCTGCACGAACAAATTATCCGAAATGCAAGGTTTCATCTCAATAGAAAGCCAAATAAAGATTTTTGATTTTTTTAGGTACACTCCCAGCCCGAGAGATCTGAAATTTTTTATTTTCGTCAAACGAGACTGAGACCCAAAACTGCGACTGGATTTGTAGTCAGCGCCTTGAAATTACCCGAAATGCGAGGTTTTATCTCAATAGATATCCAAATAAAGATTTTCGATTTTTTTAGGTACACTGGCCATCCCGAGAGATCGGAACTTGTTATGTTCGTCAAACGAGACTGAAACTCAGAAATGCGACTGCAGATATAGTCAGCACCTTGAAATTATCCGAAATCCGTGGTTTCATCTCAATCAAAAGCCAAATAAAGATTTTCCATTCCGCCAGCGCGAGAGATCTGAAATTTTTTATTTTCGTCAAACGAGACTGAGACTCAAAACAGCAACTGGATTTGTAATCAGCACCTCAAAATCATTCGAAATGCGGAGGTTCATCTGAATAGAATGTCAAATAAAGGGTTTCGATTTTTTTTAAGTACACCCGCCAGCCCGAGAGATCTGGAATCTTTGATTTTCATCAAACGAGACTGAGACTCAAAACTGCAACTGGATTTCTAATCAGCACCTTAAAATTATCCGAAATGCGAGGTTTCATCTCAGTGGAAATCCAAATAAAGCTTTTCGATTTTTTTAGGTACACCCGCCAAGCCCGAGAGATCTGATTTTTTTGCGACTGGATTTGTAATTAGCACCTCAAAATTATCCGAAACGCGGGGTTTCATCTCAATAGAAAGCCAAATAAATATTTTCGATTTTTTTTTGGTACCCTCGCCAGCCCGAGAGATCTGAAATGTTTTATTTTCGTCAAACGAGCATGATACTCAAAACTGCGACCGAATTTGTAATTGGCACCTTAAAATTATCCGAAATGCGGGGTTTTATCTCAATAGAAAGCCAAATAAATATTTTCCATTTTTTTAGGTACATCCGCCAGCCCCAGAGATCTGAAATTTTTTATTTTCGTCAAACGAGACTGTGACTCAAACTTCAACTGGATTTCTAATCAGCACCTTAAAATTATCTGAATTGCGAGGTTTCATCTCTACAGAAAACCAAATTAATATTTTCGATTTGTTTAGGTACACCCGCCACCTCGAGAGATCTGAAATTTTTTATTTTCGTCAAACGAGACTGAGACTCAAAACTGCGACTAGATTTGTAATCAGCGCCTTGAAATTGTCCGAAATGCCAGGTTTCATCTCAATAGAAAACCAAATAAATATTTTCAATTTTTTTAGGTACACCCGCCAGCCCGAGAGATCTGAATTTTTTTATTTTCGTCAAACGAGACTGAGACTCTAAACGGCAACTGGATTTGTAATCAGAACCTTAAAATCATCCGAAATGCGAAGGTTCATCTGAATAGAAAGTCAAATAAAGGGTTTCGATTTCTTTCAGGTACACCCGCCAGCCCGAGAGATCTGGAATCATTGACTTTCGTCAAACAAGATTGAGACTCAAAACTGCAACTGGATTTCTAATCAGCACCTTAAAATTATCCGAAATGCGAGGTTTCATCTCAATAGGAATCCAAATAAAGATTTTCGATTTTTTTAGGTACACCCGCCAGCCCGAGAGATCTGAAATGTTTTATTTTCGTCAAACGAGCATGATACTCAAAACTACAACTGGATTTATAATTATCACCTTAAAATTATCCGAAATGCGGGGTTTCATCTCAATAGAAAGCCAAATAGTGACTTTCGATTTTTTACGTACTTCCGCCAGCCTGAGAGTTCTGAAATCTTTGATTTTCGTCAAACGAGACTGAGACTCAAAACTGCAACTGGATTTGTAATCAGCACCTTGAAATTATCCGAAATGCGTGGTTTCATCTCAATAGAAAGCCAAATAAAGATTTTCGATTTTTTTAGGTACACCCGCCAGCCCGAGAGATCTGAAATTTTTTATTTTCGTCAAACGAGACTGAGACTCAAAACTGCAACTGGATTTGTAATCTGTACGAACAAAGTATCCGAAATGTGAGGTTTCATCTCAATAGAAGGCCAAATTAAGATTTTTGATTTTTTTAGGTACACTCGCCCGCCCGAGAGATCTGAAATTTTTTACTTTGGTCAAATGAGGCTGAGACTCGAAACTGCAACTGGATTTGTAATCTGCACCAACAAATTATCCGAAATGCGAGGTTTCATCTCAATAGAAGGCCAAATAAAGGTTTTTGATTTTTTTTAGGTACACCCGCCCGCCCGAGAGATCTGAAATTTTTTATTTTCGTCAAACGAGACTGAGACTCAAAACTGCAACTGGATTTGTAATCTGTACGAACAAAGTATCCGAAATGTGAGGTTTCATCTCAATAGAAGGCCAAATTAAGATTTTTGATTTTTTTAGGTACACTCGCCCGCCCGAGAGATCTGAAATTTTTTACTTTGGTCAAATGAGGCTGAGACTCGAAACTGCAACTGGATTTGTAATCTGCACCAACAAATTATCCGAAATGCGTGGTTTCATCTCAATAGAAAGCCAAATAAAGATTTTCGATTTTTTTAGGTACACCCGCCAGCCCGAGAGATCTGAAATTTTTTATTTTCGTCAAACGAGACTGAGACTCAAAACTGCAACTGGATTTGTAATCTGTACGAACAAAGTATCCGAAATGTGAGGTTTCATCTCAATAGAAGGCCAAATTAAGATTTTTGATTTTTTTAGGTACACTCGCCCGCCCGAGAGATCTGAAATTTTTTACTTTGGTCAAATGAGGCTGAGACTCGAAACTGCAACTGGATTTGTAATCTGCACCAACAAATTATCCGAAATGCGAGGTTTCATCTCAATAGAAGGCCAAATAAAGGTTTTTGATTTTTTTTAGGTACACCCGCCCGCCCGAGAGATCTGAAATTTTTTACTTTGGTCAAATGAGGCTGAGGCTCAAAACGGCACCTGGATTTGTAATCTGCACCAACAAATTATCCGAAATGCGAGGTTTCATCTCAAAAGAAGGCCAAATAAAGATTTTTTATTTTTTTAGGTACACCCTCCAGCTCGAGATATCTAAATGGTAGAAATTAGTTTTCTCATTTAGGGACGAATAAATGGAATATTCACACAGCTATGTTTGTACCGACCTATATCTGTCTGCTCGCTACGAATATCTGAACCTATCCCTCCTTGATAAAATATTAGATTGGAAGGTGGAGCTGCCAAAGGAAAAATGGCAACGTATAAAAAAGCTCGTATAAAAAGACGATTGTATTATAGCAGACATCAGCACTTCGCTGATTTACTGGATTTCTCTCATACAATCTGAATACGTCTGAATTTAGAGAATGGAGGGATATGCCCGCACTTGCAGCTTAGATGAAATGTATATACCGGGTGCCAAAGGTTTGATGAGTTAGAAGAGAGTGAGTCACCCAAGTTTATGAAGCAACTGTCAGGGTGAGAATATTTTATAATTCGAAAAATAATATTATCCTAGAGTGTAATTAAAAATGCATCGTAAAGCTGACGCCATAAATAAAGGCAAAGAGAAAGCTGAAACCCTAGCCTGATCATAAATCATTACCCGACCGATATTGTCTTCTCAACAACTTAAATAGTTTCACAAGAACTTAGGCATCCTTTTACTATTTCAAGATGTTCGCCAGATTAAAGTAAGGTTCAATATCGCATATAAGGTTTGGAGGTGGTGCCCACTTGAAAGCACGGTTCTTCTTGTTGAAAAGGCACTCAAAGCAGTACAAAGTTGTATCACGTACAGTAAAGAAGAGAGTTTATCTCACAGAGTACCCAATTCTACTAATTGTCTCTTTGTTTATTAATATATATTGATTTATTTCATTAATTCATTTGAGAACTCGTTATTAGACAATTGATAAACTTTGATACACACATTTCTATCATTAATGGTTCTATAATTCAACTACTGAATGTCTGCGATATGAAAACAGATAACAGTCTCGAAGCACGTCGCGAGTAGACCCTTCGTGCTGAACTAGTACAAAGGAGTGGATACTTTGCGAGTGGACCCCTAGTATCTTAGTGAGTTGGCCTCACAGTTATCATGATAATTCTCCACCCTAGTGATTGGAGCTCTTGGAGAGGTATTTCACGTGTTGACCCTTAATACCAAAGACCCAAGTGCTGCTGGAGTTTTGTTATATGATTTTTGTATAATTATACAGTATATTATTTCATCTATTCTCTTGGAGAGGTATTTCGCGAGTTGACCCTTAATACCTATGACCCGAGGGATGTTTGATTTATGTTCTGTATAATTTGTATGACCACATAAGATGTGGATATGATTTTATCCGTTTGGGGTTAAAAGATATATTTGCTGCGTTATCTATTTATATTTGTGTGTTTATTTATTCTGCCTGTTTTATCAATCACGCCAGTATAAAATAACGACATGTTCTTTAATTTAACATATGTTAACCCATTTCTTTTTATTTATCATTCTTCAATGAATTCGTTACTCAGGTATCTTTTAATTTAATTTACAGATGTGTCGTCTCGAGCGCTTTTCCTGATACAGGCCCAACCTCTTATCGATGTTAAATTAGGTAGTTCTGGTAATTTATTGTTTAAAGATTTAATTGTGGTCTTACTTAATTTATTTTGATCATTTATTTATCGATTGAATTACTACCTTATTAAATGTTTGTTTTAAAAGCACGCCCAGAATGATCATTTAATCATTCATTTTTTTTATTTATCTCCTACACAATTATCAAAATGAAGTGTATCGTTAAGGTGAAATATGTTTTCTATTACCAAGTGTATGTAATTAACTAATAATTAACAGATTCTCAATTTTTTATAGAGTACGTAAGCGCTTGAATATACAATACGACAGTATAATATAGTACTTAGTTGTTATTTTTCAGGATAAAAAAGGTCAGCATTAAAACAAAGACTTCTTATTATTCTTTATCCGTGCGACATTTCGACTAATATATAGTCATTATCAGACACCTAGAAATACTTGATGGTATAAATTTCATTTCGATTCAACTTGAAACAGTCCGCATTCAAAATAAAGGAGGGATTCTTTATAATTTTGTATAGTGATATTGAAAATCGTAAAATTGCATGTGAACTTAGTTCTGTATTTCTAGTATTACTGGACAATGTGTAGGGTGGTGGAAAAATGTATCGTACCGTCCCAACTGTGGCAGTTCTCAAACTTTCCGGTACTTTTTACTGAAAATGCTGGGTTTCCGTATCTCAGTAATTACTAAAAACAAAATTTTCAAACAATTATGAGACCATAATAATTTTGCCATGCGTAACCCATTGCAACAGAAACAAATAAGGCATTCCGTTCACAGGCGTTTACAAGGGGGGGTAACAGGGATAATTGCCCCTACCAAGATTTTCGACAAAAAAACTCAATTCAACTTTGACTTATTTTATATGACTTATTTATTTAAACAATTGTCGCACTGAAAAAAAATATTTTTTGCAGTAACTAAATTACAAAAGCGTTCGTTTTGCATTACTATAGTGATGCATATCTAATATATTCCCATTGTTACATAATCAGTTGAATGTCCTATACAACGTGGTAGCTTGTCACAAACATTTACCTAACTCATGAATTACCTGTTTTGAAAATTCCGCCGATTAGAAAAGTTAAAACATTAATTAAAAAGCGGAGTACGTGTTGTGGCTACTAGGGTACCTGACTGTTGAGTGTTCATGATCGTTTAATTTTGTGTGCTACGCTAATAAAGTGTTCACGGATGATATGTATTACATACTATTTGTATTCCGTAAAATTGATTAATGCATCAATAGATTTTTTATTTCATCTCCCTAAAATACCTGATTCTCCACTGTTTCACTTGCTGTTTATATCTTCTTTTTTATTTTAATACTATTAACATTTTCCTTTTCTCTTGCATCAACGTCCTTCACGAAGGTATTACAAAAAAATGATGAAAGCACACACAACTTCTGGATACGCCCCTGATTCCGTTTAAAATAACAAAATTATGACATGTAACGTGAAAGTGTTAAATTTGGCAACACTGCTGTTCGCATTTTTGAATTCTGTATTTTCAAAGCCATCAGGTATTGAAATTTATCGTTCTAGCTTTGGTAATTTTGGAGATATTTAAGCGTACCGATACATTTTAGCCTGTATAGTCTGTTGACGATAGATCTCTTTAAATACTGTCACTTTATACATGATCTCATTTAATATCTGTTAAAGACCTAACAACGAAAATTATAGCATTTTCTGTATGCAATGCATATTAATCAAAATATTCAATTTTCTTTCGGAACATCTGTCTTCGAGTCATACTTTGGTTTTATACTGGATTTCAAATACCTACTGTTAAGGGTCTAAGGGAATCGAGAATCCAAGAAAATACGTATTCCCGGGTTAGCGAGGAGGCGTGGCCGCCTATTCCCTCTCTTCAGTGTGTGTGTCTAAGATGAGGGAGATAAGTCCAAAAATCCAAAGGTAAGGTCAAAAGGTCACCAGAAAAATGAATTTCCCATTTCCAAGCTCCTGACAATACCTTTAAACTTATAGTAATGATTCAAAAAGCAAATTGAAGAAGAAAGCTTGCGATTTGTCACTGTTTTAGCCTTGTTTTGATATTTTGTTTGGTTGTTAGATTACAGACATTTGAAGAATGTGTGATTTTGCATTGCGTATTATTTCCACACTAGAAAACTTTTTTGAAAAAGTTGCTGTTAGTTGTCATTCCATTCACTAAGGTCTTAACTATCACCTTCTGAAATACTATGTATGTAGTTCTGTTCGAAATGGGAATCCGTGTTTTAACATAGCAAAAATATATGTATAACTGTGTGTACCCAGGCCCCTTAAGTTTGACCTATACCGAATGTCATACAGTACCTTTCATGCAATTATAAAAGAAAGTAATCTTTCATATCTCCTATGAACGTAACTAAACAAACTTTTGTAGGCATAAAGTTTTTAAATTGCACCTAAACCATATTTTACATACATTTGTATGTTTTGATTAATTGGGCACGTAATTTATGAAAATTCATTAATGTCAAAAATGTACAAAAATACGTAATTCTATTTTTGTTCGTTTATCTAGTGAACAAACATTTGAGTGAACAACTCTTTGATTGCTTTTAAGCTTCTGTTTAGTTTATGGTGTATTCTATTTTTTTATTGTTATAATATCGGCCATTTTGGGCAAAAAACAGCATTGAATTTGGGAATGGCTCAGTGCTCGTTCCTGTCTATATGTTTTCAACCCAAGCTGTGGTATGCCTATAAAAAAAAGTATAAAAAATAAAAAATATATAAATTCAATTCTATTTGTTCAAAGGAACATATCAGATTTATTGTACTATCTATTTCCACAATATGGATGGATACCATCTGAAACTGAGGATGTTTTCCACAACATGCATGGATATGCTTTGAAACAATATAAATATGAACATTCACGGGCATAATTGAGAAATCCTGTAAATGTTTACCATAATAAACTTATTTACAGATTGCTGATCATACGCATTTTCCATTCAACAGAGACGGATCATAGTTGTATAAAAAAGGGTTATTTTATTAGAAAATTCTTTACTGCCGAATGGCATCAGCGTCTGATCTGGCACGAACACGTTGCGTCAATTGCAACAGCTGTTGGTAAAAGGCTTGGGTACATATTCAGAGCCAGAAAGTACTTTTCACCATGTAACCTCCTCACACTATACTAAGCCCAGATAAGACCTGACCTGGAGTATTGCTCTCATGTCTGGGGAGCTGCTGCCCCTACTACCCTATCTATGCTAGATGCCGTCCAGAGAAGGGCAATTCGACTAATTGGTGACCCGGCCATAACGCGCAACCTCCAGCCACTCTCTCACCGGCGTGTTGTTGGTGACCTCTCGCTTTTTGACTGATATTCCAACGGAATCTGCTCCTCTGAGCTATCCTTTATCGCTCCGCCGCTCACCGCTCCTATCAGATGTACCCGCGTGTCTGCGGCATTTCATCCATCAAGGTGGTTCTTCATACATCAAGAGCCGAGCGGTACAACCGCACATTTATTCCCAGGGCCAAGGCTTGGAATGGACTGCCAAGAGATGTATTTATTGGGCCTGCGGGTATTGGCTCATTCAAATCCCGCGTTAACAAACTTGCCCTAACATAACTCTTTCACAGCAGCCACGGTACTTTGGTATTTAGGCTTTGCCTACTCGGTCTGCTCGGTTATTAAAAAAAAACGCTGATCTTTCGTCGACGATTGCACGAGACATCCTCGGGGCATAGTGACAACTGAGACTACCTCATGTTCTTACCTAACCTGTATACAGGGTTTAATCATTGATTAACATACCGTATAAATATGTTAATCAATGGTTTAATGTAATTAGACGTATTCCTGTCAGGACAAATTGCAACAAAATTAACTTAATATACATATGTATGGACAGGAATCAACAGTTTTTGAGAGCTTTCAATTTCTAGGAAATTCTAATAATTACCCAAAATCTGGAATTTTTGTCTAAACAATAAAAAATCTACGTTAAAAATCGGTAACATGTTCACTATTTTATTTATTTATCGTATGGCTCAAAAACATGACAACGGTAAATATAGATTAAAAGAAAAACTATTATAACCTATACTAAAATAAAATATATACAGCTACAAACTAAGATATATAGTCTTTGGTATTTACAGGTTGATGTCAAGTTCTTTCAGCCACTTCAGCGCCAACGGTGTGGCTGTGAAGAACTCTTCTCGCGATCCCTGAAACGCACGCAGTTCACATTCGCTCGTAATATGGTTTATAGTTTGGCGGGGCGCGCCACAGTCACATAAGGGAGATTGCACATAGCCCCACTTGTAAAGGGAGTCGGCACATCTGCCGTGGCCTGTTCGGACTCTATTAAGTTTTACCCACTCTTTCCGGGGTAGTTCTGATCCTGGAAGTAAGGCTGCCCCCATAAATGCGCATCGCGAGTGGTGTTCCGCAAAACCTTCCCACTGAGAGCGCTATTGGTTTAAGGAGTCGAAGTTGTTGGTTTTAAGCCCTTCTGCATCCCTTATTGGTGGTTGTCGGGATTTAAGTCTGTTTATTTGCAACGGGGGTATCGCTCGGTGGATGGGCAGTTTGTTGTTGGCTGTAATCTTGTTATACTCCCTTAGAAGGGCGTCAGTCCTTCGCAGCTGCGGTGGGGCTATTCCAGAGAGTACAGGCAGCTATTGAGTTGGGGTTGTCTTAACTGCGCCTGTAATAAGTCTCATAGTGTGATTTAGTTGGGCGTCAATTAGTCTGGTATGATGGCTGTTAATCCAGACAGGCGCACAGTACTCAGCACACGAATAGACAAGAGCTAGTGCACTGGTTCGTAGAGTTGGAGCGGTGGCACCCCACGTCGTTCCACACAGCTTTTGGATAATGTTGTTGCGTGTTCTGAGTTTTCCTGCAGTGTTTGCGAGATGTTTCTTATAGCAGAGGGTGCGATCTAACGTTACTCCAAGATATTTTGGGAAATGGTTATGCTTCAGGGGTTCGCCTGCAAAAAGTACCTGCAGTTCATATTTAGCTAGTTTGTTATTCAGGTGGAAGCAGGAAACTTCGGTTTTGTTGGGGCTCGGTACTAGTCTCCATTTCTTGAAGTAGTTGTTTAGAGCTAACAAGTCGTTAGAAAGAGTATGCTCAACGTTCTTGAAGCTCTTATCGGAAAAAGCTATGGCTATATCGTCCGCATAGCAAAACTTGTAACTAACTGTTTCTGGCATGTCAGATATATATAGATTGAAAAGTAAGGGGGCCAGTACTGAACCTTGTGGAAGTCCGTTGTTCAATTTGCGCTGCCTGCTTGCTTTCTCGTTTAGGATTACTTGGAACTTTCTGTCGCATAACATGTTGTTTATGAGTCTTGTAGTGGTCTGACAGGGAATCACCTGCAGCAACTTATATAGGAGACCCTCCCTCCAGACCGTATCGTATGCGGCAGTGAGGTCAACAAACGCCACTCCTGTCTTCATGTTTTGCTGGTAGCCTGCCTCTATATGCGTTGTGAGGGACAGTACTTGATCACAACAACTGCGACCCGGTCTGAAACCAGCCTGGGTTATCGGGACCCGGTCTAAGATAGTCGCGCTCAATCGGTTGTAGACGGCTCTTTCTAGCAATTTAAACATGTTCACTTATTCTATGGTAGTATTTATTTATAACCTTTATTGGAAAGTTCTTCTGCATCCCTCATGACAACGTAGTATAAGTTGACTACCATGTATTATTTCACACACAGAAAACCAAATTTTATTGAACCTTACACAAGCTTGTCCTCTCATAGAAGAGTGAAAAAATTTAGTGAAGTTGATTGATTCAGTACTTTCCACACATTCCGATGATACCAGTTTTATTATTTTCCCATAACATGAAGCTATAGTCTAGATGCCCTTGTAACTAAATCGTCGCTCGCCCGACCGCAAAAAAAGTGTCATGCTACTAGGTAGGTACTTCTTTCATAGGTCAAGGGACATAATCTATCATTAATACAACAAATTTTTGAGTTTTACAACCCCCCACCCCCGAACCACCCCAACTTCACCCCCAACCAAAATAAAGTAAAAAAATGATCAGGAACCCAAACGCCTATTTTTAGTTTTTTTAATATTGCTGCGCCGCCATGAGACAATTTCTAAAAATCGCGCGCATTTTCCATCCTCGCCAAAGTAGTAATACTGTGTCGAAATTTCATAAACATCAATTCAGTAGTTTCCACGTTATAAAATACAGAACGATCTAAAGCAATACTCGTATGTATATATCGGAAAATTCTCCCTTGGTCTCTGTAATAGACAAGGCAATGTTCGGATGGACCTAAAAAAGTGTATTATACCGCTAGGTCTTTCTCTCTCAGGTCAGTGGACAGGCTATTATGATTACAACAAATTTTTCAGCTTTACAACCCCCCACCCCCCAAACCACCCCAATTTCACCCCCACCCAAAAAAAAGTAGAAAATGATCAGGAACCCCTAAAGCGCGTAAAAACGCAGTTTGAGGGATATTTGAAATTTTTCGTTTTTTGCTAATTACTCCGCCGCCCATGCACCAATTTTCAAAAATGTAGCAACATTATCTACTACGACCCCACACCATATCGCTACCCAAATTCCATCAAAATCCATGCAGCGGTTACTGAGATTAGAAGGCTAGAAAAACGCCAACGGACAGACAGACAGACCGACAGACAGACAGACCGACCGATGGAAATGAGTGACGTAGATTTTCGTTATGTACACATCATAAAACGCCCAAAAAGCGTATCATCTCAAAATCGAAAATTTTCACGATCACAGTACTCCCCTCGCCTATCGGTGTGGGAAGTAAAAACGTAATCCATCATCAAAACAAACTCACGTTGATACAATTTAGCACATTTGGAAAGTATATAGGTCATATTTATGCAATACTTCCTGTTAAAGCCGTTAGCAACCAAATGACCTCCTTCAACAATTCCTACGTCCATGGAAACTGTGCTTGTCCATGAAGTAATAACAAAACGCTAAAAACCTTGATGCACTTAGGTGCTTCATCAGCGCATTTCATTAAAAAGTGTGTCACCCGATTCTTTGTAAAATGTATAATCACACTAGTCAGTTTCAATAATGTCTTTTCATAAAACTATTTGCTTTTACGTAATACTTTTGAAAATCGGTTTGGCAAAAAGTGAGAACAGTGACAGTGAGCGCCAAATAGTGAAATTCAAAAAAGATATCGACACAATCGGAAATGGTTTTGAAGATCTTATCTTCGATGCCATTGATGGTATAGTGAAAGATGCTCAATTGCTCATAGAGGCTGATTATGATGATGGTATTAGCGATAATAGTTTGAGCAGAAATACACTTCAAAAACCATACAAGCTGAAAAATGTCCTCAAAAAGGAAACCGAGAGAGCAACAGTCAGCCTGGGGAAATACAGAAAGAAAAGGTCAACTGATGGTGAGTTTTTCCTAGTACTCAAAGACAATCTATGAATAAAAATAGATTATTTATATTCTGTTCTCTAATTATTGGAGGTTAGTCTGCCAATCACAACGTCCACAGCTTTTTATTGAAAAAAATTACCGCTGAGAATCATATGTATTGGGAGCCCCTAGGTGTATGCAGAGATCATAATCTGCATTAACTTTTAACAACTTTTCTAAGGTTACCTAGATAACCAATACCAATATCAAGATTGAATATTTTTTTTGTTTACTAAATAAAACTGGCAAAGCATAATGTGTCTATTATGTATGGAATATAGTATATATTTCAGTAAATAGTTTTGTAAAAGGTTTGACCTGCTGTCATAAACTGGTAGGATAAAGTCATCCAAACAGAAACTCCCTTTTTTCTATGTGACACGTTTCGACTTATATTAGTCATCCTCAGGCAATAGAAAGTCGAAGTTTTCATCGTTGGTACGAAAATAATCATTAGAATTTGACTAGATAAACATAACTGGGTAATAAAACAATGCCAACTGTATTAAAATATAATGTTACAAAATACGTACAATAAAAATGTAAAAATGAATTAAAATAAAACAAACAGTGAAAAAATAAAATCACCTACCCTTCGGTGTGTAGTCACATTGCTGATTTCGTTCTGTCTGTTTTATTTTAATTCATTTTTATTGTACGTGTTTTGTGACGTTATATTTTACTACCGTTCTTTTCTTCTTCTTCTTCTTCTGCTGCCTATTCACTCTTACTGGATGTTGGCGATCACATTTTCAAACACTTCCCTGTTTGTTGCCGTGTGTACAAGGTCCCCAATTATTCTTAGGCCTGTCCAATCCCTCAGGTTTCTGAGCCAGGACATCTGTTTTCTTCCGACACCACGTCTACCTTCTATTTTTCCTTCGACGATCAACTGTAAAAGTCGGTACTTTGGGTTTCTCATTATGTGGCCAAAATAAGCCTCCCTTCTCTTTTTTATCTTTTGGAGGATTTCTCTCTCCTTTCCCATTCTTCTCAAGATAAATTTGAAGAAGTAGCTACGGGCCACTTCTATTCTAGATTTAATCTCTCTCTCTCTCTCTCTCTCTACCATTGGCATTTCTTTATTAATCCAGTTATGTTTATCTAGTCAAATTCCTATGATTATTTTCGTACCAACGATGAAAGTATCGATTTTGCGTGAGGATGACTTAATATAAGTCGAAACGTCACACATAGAAAAATAAGGACTTTTTGTTTGACCTTATCCTACAAAAAATAAATGAAGTTCAGAAAATAATGATTGTGGCAGAAACTTATTGCCATATGTCAATATATCTGACATTGTTAAAAAGAAGGTCATCAAAAATTAGAAATGGTTCATTTAACAGAATCTGAAAGTTGAAGTTTTTATTATAGTTGGTTATGGGATAGGAAAAAAGTAGAAGCATGTGAAATTTTCCATGAGTGTCATCCAAATCCAAAACCCACCACCGAGTCAGTAGTTTTTTTTTTATGGTCAGCCTCCAGCAAAGGCTGAAAGCCTATGGCGCTGTAGAAGTGCTGCGAGAGGATAAGTGCCAGTGCACGTTGAATTTGAAACGCTGCAGGTTGTATAAGAGATTCCCCGGTAGCTCATTCCACATCGTCGAAGTTCTCCAAAAGAAGAAATGCTGGAGGAGACTAGTTCGGGGAGTAGAGACCTTGGCCTGGTAAGGATGAGCTCGCAGAGCAGAGAGACAGAAGCTGTAGAACAGGGATAGGTCAGCACCCTTCTTCGATGTTCTAGGCTGTGGAGATCCTTTGTGGGGTTGGGCGTACCGATTAATCTAATTGCCGTCTTCTGGATGGTGTCCAGAAGATTTAGAGAGTGCTTTGGCGCGCATCCCCACACATGGGAGCAATACTCCAGCGATGGTCGGATCTGTGCCTTGTAGAGGAGCAGTAGTTGCTCTAGTTTATACAGCCTCCTACAGCGGAACAAAACTCCAAGCTTCTGGGATGCCGTTTTAGCAATATTGACGACGTTAGTTAGTAAGTTAATTAGTAAGACTTTGAAACGGTTTAGGGACAAAGCATCTGCAGAAAACGGGTAGATTCATATTAGATTAATGTTATTGATTATAGTAAACTTAATAAGGTTTTTGATTAATTTTTTTACATGTTCTTGTATTTGCGTAATAACATGTTATGTAGCTATAAAGAAAAAATACTATCAAATGGGCCTAATGAAAGGGTATAGCGCTAGTTAGAAAATCAGTTATTTGACGTTACTCATCTGTTTCCTGAAATAAATCCAACCGAATGGGAAATACAATATCAAAAAATTTATATACAAAACTTTTTTTCCATAGAATCAATATTTATTGAGTTATATAATATATTCCATATATAATGAGCACCTTTTATATATAATTTGACTGGTGTAATTATTTTTTAATACGGATACTGTTGCTATATATCTTTTCTAATTTATTTCTTTCAACTCTTGCAGCACTCACCCCTGAAAAGCTGAGCAACATCATCAATAAAGAAGCAGATGTTGGCATTTCAAGCCTGAAAAACTTTTTGAGTAATCTTAAACCTATAAAGTCTGACATAGAGGATGCTGTTAAAGTTCCTGCAAAGATCATTGAGAATCTTACGAAACCAGCAAATTTTAACAAAAAAGTGACAGATTTGAGAGGCATTACAGATATGCTGGAAGAGTTAAATCCATTACATAACGATTTTAGCAATATAAGAACTCAAATTGAGCTTCAAAATTTGAAGAAACTTTTTAACAGTATGAAACCTGAAGCAAATGTTTTAGAACTTCCGAATCCAATTAATCTGAATAACCTTTTTGATAGTATGAAACCTAAAGCAAATATTTTAGAACTTCCTAATATCATTAAGAAAGATACAAATGATTTCGCTGGTCTAGAAGATTCTTTAAAAAATGTAGTGCCAATGAAATCTAGTTTTGCAAATGATGTGAAAACTTCGTTATCCCATTTGGGCAACATAATCAAACAAGGAACGGACTCAGTACATTTAAAAAATGTTTTAAACAATCTGTCACCAACTGCCTTTACTAAAATGCTCAAAAGCTCCAACAGTCTTAAACATGATGCAAATAATGTATCTCTGAAGCTCAACAACAATATTATAAAAGAGTTTGAAAGTACAACTGCGGGATTACTAGACAAGTTTATCAAAAGGTCAAAGAGATCTGCTGCCTCTGAACAACCGGTTAGTGTAGTTGAGCCACCTCTTATCAATAATTTGCATCCTACCGAGCCTAAGAGCGATTGTAGGAAAGACACAAATTTAGAAAAGCAGAGGATGCTAGAACTGAAGGAAGAAATCAAAAACCTGCATGACATCGTAGTGTTACTGAAAGATCAGCAGAACGCCATGTCATTCTTAGACCACGAAACCAAAGATGTAGATGACAACTTTGCCCAAAGATACAGTAAAAAAGATCTGCTGAAGATTCTAGAACACCTGAGTGATAGCAGTTTGGATGAGTTTGGAGCCAGTAAGGAAAACGAGATACCTGAACATAATACAGAGAGTACCGTACACGAAGAACTTCACAAACTCAGATCTGACCTGAAAAAAGCAGTTCATGCTTTGAACAAAACAAGGGAAATAATCAACTATGACAAACAGGTTGAAAAGTCGCTGCAAGATGAAATCAAAAGACACAGGGCGGAATTGAACGTTTTGAAAGTCGTTATGGAAAAGTTACTGAAGAACAGTACAAATGATGATAGTGAACCTGTGCTAGGAGCTGCACTTCGTCAACCGGAGGAGCGACCAGGTGTTAAATTTCCAACAGGTAGAGAGAGCGCCATTCCGCGAGCTAGAGCAAGTGATTTAGGGAATCTACGTCGGTTACTTCAAGGTAAGTAATTTTCAAATTGGAATCTGATTTATCGAAAAGTCACCAAAGTATCAGCTCCATCTGTTAAATTAGTAAAGATTTTGAACAATGCTAAAATGTTAGTGCTTCTCTAACGTACATTTAGCTTATTTTAAATGCATGAATAGCATTATTTCTTGTTTTTTCCAAATGAGGTCGCGTTGGGCAATATAAGCGCCTTTTCTCCTCCTATCTTCACTCCCTATATCCTTGGGGTGTAATTGGCAAAAAATTAATTTTGTCAAGGCTCTTTCTTTGAGTGTTAATGGTAAAGAGGTATTCACATTGAAGGTTGACTTTTTTCTTGCGATGCCAAATATGACGTGGTATCGAGTATTCTTGTAATCGCATAATCTCAGTAACTGCTGCACTGGTGATGTTGATAGATTTGGTGTGTGATGTGATATGGATTCGTAGTGGACAAAATGCTGGTAAACCTTTGATATTAATAATTTCGTGTTGACGGAATAATAGGTTTTCCTAAGCGCAGAAGCGCTTCAAATTTCATTTTTAAACGTTCACACGTTTCTGGTCATTTTGCATTTTTTCAGGAAGGGGCAAACATTGGGGAGGCATAGGAGGTATCAGATAAGTAAAAAGAAATGCCTTAAAAAAATGACGACGATTTTGTATAGTTTACAAACCCATCCGAACATTGCCTTTGAAGACTTATGTATCAAATTAGGATTTTTTTCTACTACTAGTTTTTTTTCTTGAAACGAACATGATTTTCGTTATACAACAAATAAGCCCAATAAATTAGATAGACGTTGAAGCGGAAAGTTTCAAGAGCTGAAGTAAATTTGCTAACGACCGTGACAGCTTGATTTTGTTTTGGAGAAATGCTCTTTTCTATGAGTCATCAATACTTCATTAACTGCAATTCTGATAACCTAGAGACTATTAAGTGAGTTGATGGCGATATAATATACTTACATTTCCATTATCAGTCACTTTAAACTATATTTAAGGCGCTTTTCTATCAGAAAAATGTTGGTTTAGCTCGCAGTTCAGCGTCGTGCTGTGTCTCCGATAAAAGGTGCAAATAGCTCTAACGCTTCCATGATAGTACCTATAAATGGATTTCAATTTTTTCTAAAGTATATACTTTACGTACTATAACGTACTTCATATCTGGTATCTGAGATAGGACATCTAGCTTTTTTAAAGGATAAAAAATTGTCCAAATTCACCACAAGTGCTACGATATGATAAAAACATAGTTTTAATCTACTAGGAGAGCAGACTTCCTCTCTATTTACAATATTTCTGTCGTGGTAGACAGCTCCTTCACTTCCTCCCATAACATCAAAATTGGGGTTCCACAGGGATCGGTATTGGCTCCGACACTGTTTCTGCACCACATCAATGATCTACTCTCTAACATTATAAACCCAATCCACAACTTTGCGAAGACCGATCTCTGCGGTCCAACTCGAACGCAAAAAGCTGGCAGCGGTTGCTTCGCTGTCAAAGGACCTGGGGGGATTACCGCTGGAGGGCTCAAGAACGTGGTAAACTCAATACTTCTAAGACCCAGTTCAAACAAAAAGTACCCAAGCGAATACCCAGTTGTAATGAACAATCAGGGGTCAAGATTACAGGATACGACATGATCAGCTACGAACCAGTTGCGTCAATTGCAACGGCTGTCGGTAAAAAGCTCGAATACCTATTCAGAGCCAGAAAGTACTTCTAACCATCCAACTTTCTAACGTTATATAAAGCCCAGATAAGACCTTGTCTATACTTGATGCGGTCCCGGGATGAGTAATTTGACTAATCAGATATTAATTCTTAACGCGCCACTTCCAGCCTCTATCCCACTGACGTGCGGTTGGTGACCTCGCACTTTTCTACTAGTATTCGAACGAAAAATGCTCTTCCGAGCTATCCTCTATAATTCCGCCGCTTATAAAGCCTATTCGATAGTCCTGCGAAACCGCTGCATCTCATCCCAGGGCATTCGTCCTTCATACATCAGGAACTGAGCGGTTTCATAGCAGCCGAAGTACTCTGGTATTTAGGCTCAGCCTTCGTGGTGCGGCTCAGTCATAAAGAAAACTCGTTTTGATGACAAAGTTCGTGCTAAACTTTTTTACACAATTCAATTTTAATATGTCAACACGACGTTTGAATACTCTAAATTGTCAGTGAAAGGGAAATTTAGAATTTATTACGTTACAAGTGACCAAATGCGTGGGAAACTCCAGAAACCAAATGTTTGAATGCCATTATAACCAAGCTGGAGAGGGGAGTGTGTGAAAGAGAAGTGTCAAAATTTTTATGTGATATACAGTCCAGCTAATATCCTATACAAAGTGTAACCTCTAAGGTTGGCATCTATTTGTACTTATGTATGAATAAATAACAATAATAAATTGAATAATTGTGATGCTACTATCCTTTCTGAACGGTTTTAAATTTTTCAAGGTGTAATAGACAGAAGGAATAGAGAGACTTCACTGTCAAAACTCCTGCAACAGCTAAGTGGACAAACTCCTGCCAGTGGAAGGGATCTCAGCGATGAAAACGAATTTTTGCGAGTCTTACAATTAGCTGCAAAGCTTTTCGAACAACCACAACTAGGTAACCATAATGTTTTTTTTAGTACTTGAGTTGTGTCAAAGACCACCATCGCTCGTGTCGCTTGTAAACTTTTAAAGACGTTCGTTCAAGAGAGTTGCTGGTAGCTAATTTTTTTTTCAGTTTAATCATATAAGTATCTATTCCTAAATATTCAAAACTTCTTATCTATAATTTTAAACAGCTATTAACGGTTAAAGATAAGAATTTTAACATGGTCCCTTATGATAGTATAGCGTTTTTCGCATTTAAAGGTAGAATAAACATTTAGAATAACAAAATTATGGCAAAAAACGTAAAATTGGTAAATATGACAAAAACGCTGTTAACTTTTTTTAATTCTACATAGGTATGGGATTTTATCGTTTCAGTTGTGGCAGTTTTGGAGATATTTAGGTGTTCCGGTACCTTCAAGTGAAAAAGCGGTGTTGCCTAGGTATCTCAGTAATTAACAGAAACAAAATTTTGAAATTATGAGACCTTACTATATTCAACATGCGCAATTCATTGCAACAGAAACAGAAATAGGGCATTCCATTACAGTACCGTAAAAGTGGTAAATCTGGCAACAATGCTGTTAGAATTTCTGAATTCTGCATGTTCAAAAACACCTAGGTATTGAATTTTATCGTTCCAGCTTTGGCATTTTTGGAGATACTTGAGCGTTCCGGTGCCGCTTAGTAACTCCTATGAAGCTTTTTCGTGCTTAATTTTCTTTTGCCTAAGTTTTTCTAATTCGAATTCGCACTGATATTTAAACTGTATTTTTCTATACTCTTATGTAAATTTAACTCACTGCAAATGCAAAAAAGACCGTAGATCTCTTCAGCTTAATAATCTTTTTTAGGTAGAATAGATGACACTGATACTGAGCTCAAAAGACTACAAAACGCCATAGAGTCTCTCAGGCCTAAAGAAGAGATTACTCTCACTGACAACAGTATGACTGACGACAGTCAGTTGAAAGATCTGTTAGATAGATTGAGCAAAGAAAATAGTCCCAGTCCTATAAAAGCCTTACAGAATACTCCGGGTCCCATACCAGCTGATAGGTATCAGGAGCTTTTGAAACTACTCCAATCCAGGGGTAGGCCAAAGAGCCCCATTGGACCAAATATGGGTCCCCATAGACCAGGCAGTCTGTACACTCCAGAAGTTGGTTATGGAGGATTAAGTACTGGAGGTACGGCTTTTCTTATTTTATATATTTTCGTCGTTACTTTTATCTATCTGAAGTATTTCAGAGAAGAAAGAATGTAAAAAGAATTATATTTTTGAGAGTCCGATTGTCAGGAAATAAGTTTCTTGAAAAGATCACATTAACATCATTGTTCCTGAGTCTTGTAGATATTTAGAAAAACGTATAATTCTCACATTTTGACTACAATATAGTAAGTTTGTGTAGAAAACTAAATTTGTTATAACCAGATTAAGATCAAGCCATTACAATAAGAATGCTCGGAAATATTAAATTTTAAGATGTAAATTGTATGCGATATGTTACCGCTGTTGTTTCTGGTTAGAGTTGATTTGTTGTAAGTGATTTTTTATAAGATTGTCTCTTCACTCTAGTTCGTATATTTCTACTAAGTTAGCTGTTATCTTCTATCTGAGAACATTTTTGTTTATATTTCATTGCCTGCTACGTTGCTTACATGTCATCATCATAGTCACAATGTCTTAACAGACATGTTGTGAACTCGTAAAATGCATTAAGTCGGAGCTAAAGTATTCCCGACACGAATATTATCAATAGTTTTGAGCATTGCAGCTCACCATCGTTCGCGATTTACTGTCAGTTTAGTGGCGCTCTTGATACTCATATCCAGCAAATGTTTCGTCGTATCCACCCAGCGTGTAGGTGAACAGCCACGGCGCCGCCCACTCGGGGCATGACCCTGAACTACAAGTTTCTCCATATTATCGCTTTTGTGTATACAGGGTGAGTTTTTATTACCGGCTCGGTGGATAGCTCCACTACTGTAGAAGATAGCGAAAAAAGTTGTATATAAAAGTTGTAGCCACGGATGTGCTCCTTGCTTAAAAAATATTTAGATTTATACAGGGTGATCCAGAACTACGTGGTGATGCAAACATGCATTTTTTTAAATGAGACACCCTATATATTATTCCATATTCAAATTCCATTAATGATTTCCGTTCTTCCAATGTAGGGTATTGTTACATTATACAGGGCATTTCAAAGTTATGACCATTTTTATATCCAAATCGCGGTTAAATGAACGTACTGTATATCAAAAAGTAAATAATCAAACATTATTTTTTTACATGAAAAGATTAAAAATATCCTCTAGTTTTAAAATCGGCTATAAAAAAAGCCCGTGACGCATATTCGTACACAGGGTGATGTAGAATGCGAAATCTAGATTTTCTCTTTTTTTTTTAAATGTAACCCCCAATATTTTATTATGCCAAAGAATTGCCTTTAATATGCTCTTTCAT
Organism: Callosobruchus maculatus; assembly: GCA_951848785.1. NCBI lineage: Eukaryota > Metazoa > Arthropoda > Insecta > Coleoptera > Chrysomelidae > Callosobruchus > Callosobruchus maculatus. Next base: position 244,787 of record CATOUR010000003.1, read on the forward strand.
CCTTGTATAGCACTTATTATGTCTGCATTCATTAGTTTCTGAGATATTTCGATTTTTCTACAAATTTAAAATATACCTTCTATTTGTTTACTGAAATTTATTTATTTTGAAAAAATACTATCAAATTTTATTTCTGCTTAACAAACAACTAAAATATAAGGCAATAATAGTACGTGATCAAGTCAAAACACTAAATTAAAAAGATAATATAGGTCAAGTGTGCTGAGGAAACAATTTTATAGACGTCATGCATAATTATCAAGCAGATCTATCAGGTAGGCTATGAAATATTGAACGACACGGTCCAAATAAAACGATTCTTCAATCTTTCAAACGCATTAGTTTTAGAGTGCCTCCGTTCTGGATATTGCTGTTCATAGTTGATATATTCTAGAGGCAAGTAGACAATTTCTCAAAGATTCTCCTAAATACACTCAATGGAAAAATTAATTTTTAAAGCTGGTTTTTCACACAGTACGAAATTATTCAGCTGCTTATGAAAACTGTCTTTTTTTCAAAGCCTACCTGAGAAATCTGCTTGATAATTATGCATCACACCTACAAAATTGTTTCCTCAGCATACTTGACTTTATTATCTCGATTATTTAGGGTTTTGACGTCATCAAATAGCATCATGATCTTATAACTTAGTTGTTCGTTAAATAAAAAACAAATTAGATAGTACCTTCTCAAAATAAATAAATTTCAATACACAAATAGAAGCTATATTTTAAATTTACCGAAAAATTGAAATATCTCGGAAACTGATGGACGTAGGTACAACAAGTGTTATACAAAAATGAAAGAGCATATTAAAGGAAATTCTTTGGTATAATAAAATATTGGGGGTTACATTTAAAAAAAGAGAGAAAATCTAGATTTTGCATTCTACATCACCCTGTATACAAATATGCGCCATGGGCTTTTTTTATAGCCGATTTTAAAACTAGAGGATATTTTTTATCTTTCCATGTAAAAGAAATAATTTTTGTTTCATTACTTTTTGATATACAGTACGTTCATTTGACCGCGATTTGGATATAAAAATGGACATAACTTTTGAAATACCCTGTATAATGTAACAAAATCTTATATTGGAAGAACGGAATTTATTAGTAGAATTTGAATATGGAATAATATATAGGGTGTCTCATTTAAAAAAAATGCATGTTTGCATCACCACGTAGTTATGGATCACCCTGTATAAATTTAAGTATTTTCTGAGCAAGGAGCACATCCGTGGCTACAACTTTTTTCGCTATCTTCTACAGTAGTAGAGTTATCGACCGAGCCGGTACTAAAAACTCACCCTGTATGTCCGAAGAATGTAAGCATTCTCGTCGACACAATGGATTTGGATTACCGACCGAGTATGGATCGTTAGTTCGATGGGCTGTATAAGGAACTCTGAGCATTCTCCTCCATGTCCACATTTCAAAAGCATCTATGAGAGCTCGATCTGCCTTTTTAACAGTCCAAATTTCCGAGGCATACAAAAATATGGAGAACACGAGAGACTGAACCCGCGACATTTTTGTAGCTTTAGTGATATTATGGTCACGCCATATTTTAGTAAGCTTTGTCATGGCCACAGGTGCCTGTTGAATGCGCCGTCAAATCCCATTTTCACAGCTACCCGAACTGTCGATCAAAGAACCGAGGTATACAAAACTTTGAACTATTACACAACGGCCTATTGACTTTATTTCTCAATGCCTATCATGCTCTCTATCTACGACCATAACCTTGGTCTTATTGCTTACATGTAGGGAAATTTAAAAACATCGATTTGATTGAATATTTGAAATTAAATGAAAACTACGAAAGATTGATATTCACAACCTTATATTATTACAATATCTATCAAATTTTTCATTTAATCCTATAAAAAATTAGGTAAAAATGAAGTTTCTATGATTGAAGTTTCCGTAATTAATCTACCGATTCCTCCAAGTACAAAAACAACTCAAATTTGAGCGTCTAAGCTGACGTATTTCATGCTTAGTCATGCGACAAAGTTATAGCCTTCTCAGTTTTATAATCATTGTAATATTCAATTTTTGGAATATCAACTTATACCAAAAATGGTATTTTGCACCTAAACGGTTTGTCCCATATGTGATGCATCAAGTAAGACTAGAATTGACCAAGGACCAAAAATATGCAGAGTATTCTATCTAAAAAAACATAACTTTCATATTTATTAGTTCATATTCTTCGTCTGAGATTCTATTTTTATGTATATATTAAAAGCGAATTAAAAGTCTAGTCGTCTTTGTTGAATAATCATTTCCTGCATCAAAGCCATAACCGCTATAAAATTTGTACCATTTCAGGTACCGCATATGGCCCAGCCCATTCCTCACATAACAGATACCAAAGTTACCGCCCACTTTTCTATACATCTCCACCACAATATCCTAGACCACCTTTCACTCAACCTTACGAGTACAGCCAGCCTACATGGAGTGACTTTGCGCCCGTACGTGCCCCAAGCTACATTCCATATCAAGACTTCGAACCTCCGCAGGCTCTTTACAGGCCTCCAGTGAACTTCGGAGGAGACTTGCCACCTTACTATAAGCTCCTCGAAGAGGAATCGTCCCAAGGGCTTTACAGACCCCCGCCTAGTGCTCCTCAATCCATTTACAGGCCTCCTTCAGTCCCCAGTTACGGAATAGACCCTCTTGCACCCATTCACAGGCCTCAGCAAAATTTTGAACTTCCTCCAACGCCTAACTTTGGAAGTGAGCCTCCTCAGTCACTGTATAGGCCTCAGAGTAGCTTTGGGCCACCAGAAAAGGAACAGCAATCAGGTCCAGGTGGTCTACAGCTTTTTCCTGGATCAGGTTACAACGTACCTCCTCAAAACAGTGGCGTTACTCAGGAAGGCAGCGCTACAAATGGCGGAGAAGCGCCAAGACTATATCCGCAAACAGGTATGTATAAACAAGAAGAAGAAGAAGAAGAAGCTTTATTTCAAAATAGGATTACCCTAATACAAAATAAAGTAGTAATACCTAAAAAAAATACAAATTGGTTATTCCAAACGCGATAAGGTTAAGAGATATTGTATCGAGTTGTGAAGTAAAACGGTGAAAGTTACGTCGAGTTTGATTCCCTGGGTGAAGAAAAAGAGGCCGTCGTGACAATATGTATATCTTAGCTACCCAACAATTTTGGTGCAAAAACGGTATCTACTCCTTTGGTAATTTAAAGTGATAGCACAGCATAGTAAACAACTAGCACAATAACTCAGGTTGGCGGCAATGACACGCGCGTCCCCACTTTTGGATGATTTTTTTGTAGGGATGCTAACGATACTTCGATACTTGTACTTACTACATCTACACTAATATCGAGTATTTTTATCTTAGATACTTTTTGAGCCGTTCCAAGCTGATATCGATACTTTTGTCGGGGTATCGGTATCGAAAATAATTATATAATTATTGAGGGGTGTAATCAATTGCACAAAATTCTCTGTACGAACCAAACGCGCCTATTTGGCTAAAAAATATCGAGTTGGTACCGGTATCGATATTTTCATTTTCGCATCTCTACCCAAACTTCACAGCCGTAAAATCATCCATAAATCATCCCAAGGTCAAATTTTGTGGGAACCATTTTTATATAGGAAATCCTCAGAGATATTGTGCTGGTTGCTTACTATGCTGTGGTGATAGTGCCAACTAACAGGTATTATTGATTTCAGATAATGAGAGCGGTTTGAACGGAGGAAACCCTGAACTAGAACCGTCCTACAACGCAAATCCCCCCGCCGGCGCCGTGGATCCGAACGTCCCTCAACTTCCTCAGCAACCAAGTTTTACCAAGCCGCCTCCTAATCCTCCACCTCCTGGCTACGTAAAGAAGCGCACCAGAAGGGCTGTAGGTCCTTCGGGTTACCCTGAAAGTCGACTATACGACGAGCTGACCAATTCATTGAAGAAGTACATTTTTGAAGACGGTGCCAGAAGTCCATCATATAACTATGGGCAGAGGAGGACGGAAGACTTCAAAGCACAGTTAGGTGAGACTTGGACGGGCAACTGATGAAGGATTGATGACTATGAAATGGTTGTTAAATGATACTGTTTCGTTTAGAATATGTACTTTGCAATTATATTGAAAATTTGCGTTAACAAAGTGATTTTATGTAATTTTGCATAGTATTCATCAAATACAACGTTGTACAATCATATCCTCAATCTTATCATCATATGTTCGTCCAAGAGTAGAATATTTCACATATGACATTTAAAGATCAATGAATCGTTAAAAATGTTTCATCATCTAACATCTAAACCAAAAAGGTCACAAATGACACGCTTTATGTACAATCGACCATTATGAACCATCCAGTATCTTTTCTAGTCTGATTTTCGATCCTAAATGGGTAAAAAATTGCATTTTCTTGTTTAACAAAGAGTTTAGCAATTGCTAATCTCAACCAATCAGATTCCACAGAAGCGGAACATTTAATCACTGATTTTTTCGTCTATCAAATGATAAGGGTGACAAGAGATTCAAATTACTACATTATTTGGATAAAACAATAATTTACTATCGATAATAAAATTATAAATACATGCAATATATCTCTGTTTTATAGTAAAAAGGGGTAAAAATAGCATTTTGTTACATTTCAAAAGCAAAACACACGATCCGTTAGTCAAGCTATTTCCCAAGCGTGCAAGAAACCTGTCGTATAACTTGTATAGTCAAACGTGAATCAGGTGCTTGTTGTACTTTTGAGAGAAAGGGAGCAACTAGCAGGAGGGATTTTTATTCCTATGTATGGCTTACAACGTGTACGCTGCACCTACCTGCACTACATCCTCTGTGAATATTTCTATAAAAACATCAAACATGCATGAATTTGTCTATAATCCATCTGACTGACGGAGGTGAGATTTGTAATGGACTGGTATCACGAGGTTAAGAACAATGATTTAATAGGGTAGGTACTTGTAGTGGTCGTAATTTTGGATTAAGGATATGTTTAGATGAAAGAAAAACATATTCAAAGGCTGTCTATAATAAAACTTCCACTCTTGATGCTGTTTAGTTGAAGAAATTTGTAATTATGATTTACGGATATTTCAAATTTTTCCCACGTGACTGAAAACGGGTGCTGACGTCACAAGACGTACAATAATCGACATTATCAAACCCATCTCTAACTATAAATGACAACTCCAAAAATCACAAAACAACATGTTGTTCTGTGACACAGAACTTAAGTTTTGTTTACGCCAATCATGCGACAATCTTCCATTTTGATTTGTGATTTGGACTTGTTGCTTGTTGACGCCAAAGTCGTCAAGTGTCGTAACCAAAATTATCGATTGAAAAGTATTTATGATACCTCAAATCCCATCACTATAATGTCTTGTGTCGTCAGAGGTCATTTTCGCGCCGTTTCCACTAGTTCAAATTTATTTTTGAAATGAGTCTCTCAAGCAACTTAAAAAATAAAAAACTTCTGTTTTATGCTGTTTAATACGTTATAATGAATGCTTTGAAGCAACATGGTTGAGTGGAAGAGCACTGTTGCAGTGAACTCCACCATTTGAGGTATATCTGTTTATGCTTCAATAAAGACTATTACTATTATTATTATATTTTTTTTGGTCGCAAGGACCCTATTATTATAACCGCTTAGTGCATACCAAAATAAACGTACTGCTGCATTTCGTTACTTTCTACATCATTTTGTTTTTAAGTAATTCCATTCTAAAGTTTAAAGAAAGGAATTCAAATTCAGCCAATCAGTGCCAACCGCGCGAATCATCAGCAGTGCATTGTTGCCAAGGACTGCTCCGACTCGCAGACGGGAACAGAAGAGAAGATAGATGAGCCAGCCCGCGTACAGCTCCGGCATTTCGCGCGCCATCAGAATGCGGCAACACAGCACACATATCTGTCTTTTAAATTGGCTGTTCGCATTTAGGGCAGTGACGTCACTGCCCTAGGAGATTTCAAATATTTTCCTTATTTTCACGGCTTTCCTGTGCCCAAAAATATCGGAGAAAAAAATGAGATGCTTTTTATGACGTACTCTATCATATGCAACCAAAAAAAAAATTCATGATACTAGTCCATTATGAAATAAGGTAATTGCTGTGATTGATACTACCTTTATGATTCTGTCTCAAATTATCGCAGTTTGCAATTAGTAATTATACAATGATTACAAAGTAAACATGAAAAACCTACTACTAACTTGCAAACCAATCGCTTTGTTCTGATATCCTGCTATGATTTTGATCCATGAATTTTTAAAATATTTTTGACAAAAGTCTCATCTAGCTTTGACGTTTTGTTTTCAATACTGATAAAATACTATTGAATCATACTTATTGACATAGCCCTCCATACCCAATAGAAAGCTTTTCCTAACTAACATCCAACAGAAAAGCTTTGTCAAAGTTTTTGTTAAAATATGCATGTTGATAAAATTGGATCTTAGTCAGTCACTTGAACTTGAAAACATATTTCAAAAGTCCTTTTAAGACTGCCTGCGCTATTGAATCTAACGACAAGCTTAAATATAGGTAGACGGAATTCCAATCCGTGATACTTTTTGTAGCGATCGGGTACTTGCAGAGGTCGTGAAATCGCCTCGGGAGTATACATAGCGTAAAGAAAACCATATCAAGAAGCAGTAGGAAACAAAAAACATGATTTTACTGACGGCCAAAAAAAGATATTTGCAACATAAAATAAGGATATATTCAAATTTTTCCACGTGACTTAAAACATCGCAGATATCTTATCGATATCGACAATCGATACTGTTACAGGTTTGCCAACTGCGCATTCGACTAGAGATGATCTGAATTCTTTAACAATGCGGCTCAATTTATTGATACTTAAACATATTTGAAACAGGCAATTAACCCACTAGGATTTTTGTTGCAATACATTTTTATAACTGATAGGTATCACAGTTCATCCTGTTTGTGACCGAGATTCGCAACTAATCGAAGCCATCATTTTCTTTCGGCGCATCCCATTATGAATTACTCCAAAGATAGAATCTAATTCAAGCCCATCCCTACAAAGTGAATTAGTAATCTAGCCTAACTTTTATTCTTTTGACTTTTGTACTTTTGTGTGTGACTGTGTTTTGTGGTTATAATGATCAATGGGTGTGTTCAATGGGACTTAGCCCAAAAGCGCTAGCGTGGAAGCGCCTGCAGGCGCTAGGTGTGACCGTTGAACGACTTTCTTTTTGACGTGATAAAACTGTCATATCCATCACCATATTTTAATATTTATTCTCCGTATTGTCAAAAGCCTAGGCTATAAATCACAAATCCTAATATTAAATCACACTATACAAAGGTGACAGCTTCCCTCAGAACTACAAATAACTTTTTTCTAGTTTTGTGCAACTTCGCTAACCAAATAGCGCTTTCTAAAAGCGCTAACCAAGCTGACTGGCGCTTTTTTGACAGCTTGTCGTTCATCGGTTAGTTAGCGCAAGCGCTTACGTCCGCTAAGTCCCGTTGAACACACCCAATGTCAAAATGTTAAGTTAGCACTGGCTATCGATATCGAATATCAATACTTTACATCCCATCACTATAGGATATCACTGACGTCAGAGGTTGTTTGCGCGGCATTTTCCTGCATTTGAAATAATTTTTGGAATATCTCTCACAGCCGATTCCAAAAAACCAAACAAGTGATTTTGTCCTGTTTACTAGACTCTAAGGAACGTGTAAACGACATATTATTTTTTTCTGCAAGTACCCTATTGAAATCTTAAACTGTCCTTTAATTTTCAGATCATTTGCGAGGTAGTTCCCAGCAAAGAAGCAATGACTACTCGTCACCTTACCAGTTTCCGATGTCACCTCCACAACTATACAACCCTTCGACTTTCATGCAGGATTACACTAAACCATCAATTCTGTATCCAGTTACGAAGACGAAACCAGATGTTATAGCCACGATAATCGTAAAAATTTTCGATCATATTCTGAATGCAGTACCGTCGATTGTAGAACGTATCTTTGGTAGGGGAATTTACGATCTTGTTAACTTCAGGGATTACAGTTACAGTAACAACGGTTATAATTATAACGGTCAGCAAAATGATTTACAGAAGTTATTCAGAGGTCTAGGCATTTTGGGCTATGGTCCTCTTATCTTTTTGAAAATCATCGACGGTTTCACAACATTTTTAAATATTTTGAGGAGGAACAGCTTTTTCAGGACCTTCCTACTTCCTGTTCTAGTTCTATTGGTGGTGGCAGGCAGTGTAATTTTTTTGATTTGGTGGTTACAACCTAATGACAGTAATTCATATTATAACTATAATAAAGCATATACAAATTTTAATGGTCAAAGTCAAAATAACAACTACAATCAGCCTCAGTATGATCAAAATTATAGACAATACAGTAGTAATTATGCAGTTTCGAGTCAAGGTAATCAGGGTTACAATAGCCAAAGTGGGAATGTCAAATATCCTCAGCAGGGTACTTATGTGGGCAATTATATGTAAATGTAAGCATTTTGTACAACATGAATTTTTATACGTGAGATTTTTAATAAAATAATGTTTCCTAATAATTTCGTGTTATTTCACCGAAGCTTCATAGGCAGCATTACTACGGAAATAGTGGCGTCACTAGGGGCCCGCAGCTGCGGGGTGGCCCTGTGGTTTTGGGGGCCCCATAGTTTTGGAGGCCCAGAGTCATCAAGCGCCTTCGTTTGTGCAACAAAAGAGAACTAAATTAATAGGTCGCTTTCCTTGTATTTTAGTATGTTTTACAAATAATAATTCAACATATGAACCCCATGATACATATTTACATCACTACATCATAGTGTAATGTTTGAATATGTCACATTTTGGTAATAAGAAATCATCATCATAGTTACAATGTCTTAACAGACATGTTGTGAACTCGTAAAATGCATTAAACTCATTTTCGAGTTTCTCTTGGAATATCTCAAAGATCTTTAATGCAGTAGTTTCCCATTTGCTTTCTGCATCCTCATGCCGTTGACTAGATGTATTTACCGGTTCATCTGCCTTTAGGGACAATTTCCCACCCCAAGGACAAGAAGGCGTCCTGACGCTTGTCAACTCGTCCACCCAAAACTATTGGTTGAGGAGAGGGGTTACTGCTTATACCGACAGTAGTTCGGTTCCTTTTATTCGCCTTTTAAGACACGCAGGATATACGATGGGAGATACTCTAACTCGCCCCCATACGGGGGGCACAAATTTTATGCCAATACCACCATTTGGAAGCTTTCAATAATCAAGCCGAACTATAGAATAACCTGTGGCAGGATAAGTGTGTGACAAGAGAAATCCTTAGGGAACTTGACCTTAAAGGAGGCAGACATTATTTTTTCCTGCAACAAAAAATGCAATACCAATTTCCTTGGCACAGCCTTGCACAATAAGTAGCATAAGAGGGTTCTTTCTCTTTTCTCTACACTTTTTCGTGTACACAGAAAGATGGTAAAGAAAAATGGAGGTAAAATTGCGCAAGTGACGGTTTCGCAAAGAACCTTATTAAAATTTCTGCTATTGTAAAAAATAACCGTTTTTCGACTTTTGAACAGCAAATAAAAAAAGGTCTTTCAAATAAGAATAACGTCTCCTTTGGGCCCTATTCAATATCAAATGTTACTGACATTAACTTATATCAGATCCCCCAAACCCCATCTTTCACTACGCCTTGGTGTTATTAATACTACTGCCTGCCCACTTCCCGCCCTGAATGAAATCCTCGCTACGCTCATGGATTCTAAACGTTTGCATCAGCAAGGACAGCACCAGCGTGCAACTGCAGGCAACCAGATAAGCACATAGCTCTGTAAGCGTTACATTTATCTTCACTATTTACTAGCCCGTATTTTCATTGACTTCTTCCGACCAGTATCTGAATTTGCTATTGAATTTCGTTCCTAATCTAAATGACTTCTTAATCAAAAAACGTTCAGGAAGTGAAAATGAGAAGTTTTGTTGTATAACTGGTTGCCTACAGCAGTTAACGAATGACGCGGGATTTTAATTTTAAAGTTATATTAATTGTATGCAGTGTAGGAGAGCGAATATATAGATTATTAGATTTCCTAGAAAACTACCACAAATCTCGTTGATCTATGTTGATCTACGCACATCGCTTTATTTAACGATTTTTAATGGACATTTTTATTCCAACACCCCTGCCTACAAGCAATAAAAACAAACGCGCATCTCTGAAACTGTCAAAGTGACATCCAAAATTTTTCATCCACTTCCACTATCCACATGACATTCTGATATTTCTGATACCAGTTGCTGTTATTTTATAGATCTTAGTATTATTAGTGAAGAAGTAGTTAGATGAGAATATACTTACAATGAATGTGGAACCCATGGATTTCTTTCCTGGCTATAATCCATACCATACCTGTCAAAGGGAACAACAATCTGTTTGCACCCGTAAGTTATCTGGGCTGAAAATGTAAATGAAGTGCCCCCATTTCGCACCTGTTTCCAATATGATCAAGTAGTTTTAGTTTACAAAAGAATTAAAACTGTTATGAAATTATGAATACAGTATATGTGTGCACAATTAAAACTATAACTCAGCTGCTATATAACTTAAGGCCCGGTCAAACAGAGAGCGCGGCGGTCCGGCGTTCTCTAACAATACAATGGAACGCTGTAACGCGGCGGTCTAGAACGCGGCGTTCGGCGTTCCATTGTATTGTTAGAGAACGCCGGACAGCCGCGTTCTCTGTTTGACCAGGCCTTTAGTGCATAACTTATCTTATTCTGAACATGTTTGTGTGGAACATACTATTAAAATTCAAAGCGTATACTCTACCTCTACACATTAGTGTGCAAAAGAAGTAAAGTACTATCCTGTTAAAGTGAAAAATTTGTAATATGAGGCTAAGTTGACAGTCTCTCTACACCTACACATTTTTCATTATTACTGACATTTCCAATGTTAAAAAGAATACTTCTGCTGCACTCTGATTTATGCTGATTAGTGGTAGTATTTTAATAATGCAATGATTCAAATAATTAGACAAAATGCAGACAAACTCCATTATATACTTGGTTACATTGATATAAGATTAGTATAACATTAATGTAACCAAGTATATATAATGGAGTAATGCCTGCATTGTCTAATTATTTGATTATTGCAATATTAAAATACTATTATTATTTATTCATACATAACTACAAATAATCAGCAGAAATCAGAGTGCAGCAGAAGTATTTTTTTTATATTTAATTTACAACAAAACCTATGCAATACTAGTATATTGTATACATAACTTTTTACTACTGTGAAATAACATAATTTTATTTTAAGGGATATTAACTCACTTGTTGGCAATGGTCCTAGCCATTGGATTGTGTGGGGCTCTATATTTTTGTAAGTACATTATTCTTACTATACTTACTATAATGATCTAAATTTTATTTCTATTTCCCTGTTATTATCTTTGTATACAATACCCTTCCAATTGTCCAGCTGACTCTGTGACACCCTATGATCTGTGATTTTAACTATTGACTAGGAAAAAATTTCATCCTCACATCAACAATCACATCATTATGTGTTATGAGCTTAAGGTTTCACCTACCAAAAAACCTTAAATATTGTAATTGTATCAACAAGAAAAAAGAGCAAATCACTTATTACACATTTTAGGATTGGACATTAAAGAATAGTTCATAAGAGATTTCCAGTTCAAATAAAATATTCCATGACTGCTTGCATATCTTTATATGTGTATAACCACAGCCACCTTCATATAATGTGAGCTGTGGTATAACCATCATATTCATGATATCATAAAATAGGTATCTGTTACAGACTTGGAAGAGCATAGAGATCTATTTCAGGAGACCAATACAGCCCCTATTCTAGATCCTAGTCGACTTGAACTACTTTTAGAAGAACTTCAAGCCATAAAGGATAGCTTGGCTAAGACAGATATGTGGAGGTAACTATATTTATTTTTCCTGCAAATGAAAGTAGGCATCCACCATGAGGATTTCTTTCAAAATCAATACCTACTGATGACCATCTATATTCAGGGTGTCCCACGACGATTAAGACAAGCAATATATCGGAACTGGGCAGTAGTAACAAATTATAATTTTGGAAGTGTAAATAAGAGCAAATATAGTATCTTCTCTTATTATTGTGTCAACCAATGAGGTATTTGTTTTTGGTCATGTGACGTCCCATTCAAATATTTTAATGGGATACCCTGTATATTTGCGACTTTTTGTATTTCTCCCGATAAAACAATTCCAACAAACTAGCACACTCGGGGTCTAAAATGATTAATTCAAGCGCTTCAGGTACTTAAAGGACTGTACCACTACCATTATGAAACACTATCAAAGTAATTTAACTGTAGGGGTACATGTTATAATCCTCCTCCTCCTGAATTAATTCCTTTAGACCACAAGTGTGCTAGTTTGTTGGAATTGTTTTATCGGGAGGAATACAAAAAGTCACAAATATACAGTGTGACCCATTAAAAATTTTGAATCGGACGTTACGTGACCAAAAGAAATACCTCGTTGGTTAACACAATAGTAAGAAAATATACTATATTTGCTCTAATTTACACCTCCAAAATTATAATTCGCTACTACTGCCTAGTTCCGATAAATTGCTTGTTTTAATCGTCGTGGGACACCCTGTATAATTTTTAAAATAAGCAACAAGTTTTTCTGGGCTTGGCCTTTGAAATTCAGCTACCATATACATGCCCTCACTAGGATCTGATTATACCATTATCATTTAATATTATCTTGTTTTTTAGGATGCACTTAGATGAACTCTTCACCAAAATATTTTTGCAACAGGAAACTATGATTGAAGATGTGGTAACAAAAGCTATTGATAATTATGATGCAGATAAAATTGGACTTTATGGTAACTCACAAAGTTAAATATAGGTTTTCATGTAACAGCTAATGTTATCAGTTTGTAAATATAAGAAGTGGATACAGACAGCCTGGTTTTTATGTAGGGTGATTATGAAGCAATAATGTAATTGAAATTATGACTATGTCACTATGTGGGGGATATATGTTTACCTAATTTGAGATTCTCCTGCATGACCAAATGGATTGAAGATATTGAGATCCTGGCTAGTGAACAGAGTCATCAGTTACATCAGATCACTGATTGAACTTCACAGTGGGACTAAGGCTTTTAACATTTTAAATTACTGTATACATCCATACACAAATTAAAATAGTGTTACATTCTGTTAGGTAGGCTTGTGGGAGACATTTTTTATAGAGCAAAATCACAGCCTATTCTCTGAGTACGACCTATTATAAAAAAATTATTTACCTACTCATACTCAAAAAGCAAACACTGTAACCTGGATTTTTGCTTACACACTGTGACAGTTATGCGGTTTTTTTACACGCTTTATCATGGAAATCTGCCATTGATCTGTTGCCAATTTCCTAGCCACGTAATTTCAGTAACCGCTACATGGATTTGATGAAATTTGAGATATATGTTGTCTGTGGTTATAGCAGGTAATTCTGCTAAATTTTTTAAAATCAGAGTAATCAACAATAAATTAGTGTTTTCAGAAACTCCATAAACTTCTTGTTTTATGCGTTTCAGATGTTTCTGGGGTTTTCCACTTTTTCGGCAATGAGAGAATAATTTATTTTGTACTAATAAAGGAATCCCCATTACCTTAAAAAACCTGGTGATATTTTATACTTCAAAGAACCTTTGCAAAAAAAGCTGTAGAATTTTTCTTCCCAGATTATATGTGGCGGAAGTATTGTGTATTTTTTTTATTGCATATTTGTTTCCTTTTAGACTATGCTGCTGAATATGCTTGTGGCTCTGTGATATCTACACCTGAAACCTATCCGTATCCAGCCAACAAGACAATCAGTTTCTTCAGACTGGTTACCGTTGATGTGATGTCCAATCCAGAGGCTTTGATACAGGTCGATAACGTCCCTGGCAACTGTTTCGCATTCCACGGCAGCTCGGGTAGGATCAGAATTAAACTGGGGAGAAAAGTAAGGATTTCCTCTGTGACACTTGATCATAATAAGCTGGCGCCTGATCAGTCTAGTGCCCCTAGGGTGTTTGCTGTTTATGTAAGTAAAAAATTAGAGCTGCATGGTAGGTTTATTGTCTAACATAGGCGTAGTTAAGTCCCTGAATCTAGGGGGGCTTAAGTCCCTGGTTCTGGGGGATGGCTCAAGCCCTGCCTTAGATACAATAAACTTAACAGAATGAATATTATTTGGATTTTTGGGGGGGCTAATTTCATTCTTAGGGGGGCTAAGCCCCCCAAGCCACCACCTAACTACGCCTATGGTGTCTAAAAAATTTCACTCATTTCCCTCCAGTCGTTTGTCATATGGATCGTACCACTTATCATGCATGTCAAATATACGAAACAAGAAGCGTCAGGCCTATGAAGTTTGTCCCAAACACATTAACCATTTGAATTTCCAATTCCTAACAAGACATTGCCACCGATCGTGTGCCACCGCGGCGTCTTGTTTAATTACAAGAACAAGATTCATAAAAAGTAAAAAAGTATACAACAGACCAGATTTAGGCCCGTTTTTATCAACATGCGCATTTTATCAAAGGCTTTGACCAAGCAGAGCAGCCCATTCAGGAACATGCATCTGTCAAAGTTCTCTGAAAATTATTGATTTCTCTTCAAGTTTACCTCAAGAAGGTTAAAAATGAAATACATTATAATATACAATCGACCATAGTGAACCATCTAATATCTATTCCAGTCTGATTTTCCATCCTCAATGGATGAAAAATTGCATTTTCTTGTTTAACAACGAGTTTAGCAATTGCTAATCTCAACCACAAAAGCAGTACATTTGATCATTGGATGGTTGGTGTATCAGATGAAAATGATGAAAGAAATTCAAATTACTGCACTATTTGGATAAAACAATAATTTACTATCGTTAATAATTATAAATACATGCAATATACCTTTGTATTATAGTAGTAGTAGTAGTAGTAGTAGTAGTGATGGGGAGGCGAAGCCAGGCAAGTAGGCCACCTTTGGCCCTTTATGCCAACCCCACTGAACCAATCACTAAAAACACTAAAATTCTACACCCTAGAAAGCTCCTTGTCGAACCTACCAGACCTCCTGACGAAAGCCAGTATGTCCGACCATTTCGCTGAATATAGTGGCTCCTCCCCAAACTCCGTCGCGTTGTGCCGAATATCTAAACCCTAAGGTTGCGATAAACTGCACATCTGCCCAGGAAGTGGAACGCTGTCTCGTCCTCCTCCCAGCATCTGGAGCAAATGGGGTCCCCTAC
Organism: Callosobruchus maculatus; assembly: GCA_951848785.1. NCBI lineage: Eukaryota > Metazoa > Arthropoda > Insecta > Coleoptera > Chrysomelidae > Callosobruchus > Callosobruchus maculatus. The sequence continues at coordinate 260,136 of CATOUR010000003.1, forward strand.
CACTGTGATAAGTGACAAATGTCTATTCAGCCGGCAATGGCCAGTAAGAACCCCCACCAGAAGGTTGAGCGTCTCTCTGCCTTTATTCAAAAGCCATTGCGTTCGGCCCCTATCAGGGCCTGCTATGAATCTTTTGGCTTGCCTGCAGTCGTCTCTCTGTAACCAGGCTTTCGCCAGTTCCTTGTAGGCCCAGTTGTCCAGGGCCACATTGACCTGGCGTCTGCTAATTCCCAGCATAGTTCTGGGCCGATGCAGGGGCTGCTGGCCCCTATCCTAGCTAATCGGTCCGCCCTCTAGTTACCCGGTATACCAATATGTCTGGGGACCTACAGCAGGGTCACCTTCTTATGGCTTGCTAACTTCTGAAGTGCGGCAGAGCATTCTTGACCCAGAGCTGATCTGGCCCTCGGAGCTGCCACCGCTTTCAGAGCTGATTGGCTGTCAGAGCATATATACATGCTCTGTTCAGAACACTTTTCGACTTCCGTCGAGTATGCCGCCATCAATATCGCATTATAGTAAAAAGTTTTGTTTCTGTTTTCTTTAGCTTTGTGAAATGTAACAAAATGTTATTTTCACCTCTTTTTACTATGTATTTATATTATTATCGATAGTAAATTATTGTTTTATCCAAATAATACAGTAATTTGAATTTCTTTCATCATTTTCATCTGATACACCAACCATCCAGTGATCAAATGTACTGGTGTTGTGGAATCTGATTGGTTGAGATTAGCAATTGCTGAACTCTTTGTTAAACAAGAAAATGCAATTTTTCCCCCATTTAGGATAAAAAATCAGACTGGAAAAGATACTAGATGGTTCACAATGGTCGGTTGTATATAGAGCATGTCATTTTTGACCTTTTTGAGGTAAACTTCAAGAGAAATCAATAATTTTCAGAGTACTTTGACAGATGCATGTGCTTGAATGGGCTGCTCCGATTGGTCAAAGTCTTTGTTAAAATTTATTTTTTGCGGTATATTGAACAATGTACGTCCACTTTTTATATATACTGAATATTGTTCTAGGGCCTTAAGCATCCCGAAGACGAGCCTGGGACCCTCTTGGGTCAGTTCACATACAATATAACTGGAAGAGCGTCACAAACATTTCCATTACCAAAGTGTAGTGGTGGCCAATGCAAAGTACAGCAGTTTGAATACGTCGAATTGAATGTAATGGACAATTACGGTAAAACAGAGTTCACATGCGTTTATCGATTTAGAGTTCATAATACATACTTTAACGTAACTAAACCGATCGTTTAAAAGATTTAAAAATATCAGAGTTGTAATTGTATATATGGGTAACTGCAGGTAATTCTGAAATAATTGTCGGTAATTACTCATCACTCTATCAGTTTACTTCTAAGGCCCAGTTTCACAATCGGCAGTTAACTAGAGGTTAAAAGAAAACTAGTGGTTAGCGAACACTCTGGTTATCCAGTAGTTAAGATAACCCAAGGATAAAGTATGGGTTATCTCTGACGTTTGTTGTGGTCAACAGATGACATATTAGCTTGCTTTGGACGTTATAAAAAAAAGCCGCGTTGTCAGAGCTTCGAACTGTCGCGGCTACACTTCCCCACTCTTTTCACATCCGTGTTTCGAAATTTGGAATGTGTCGCCAGCGACAACAGATGACAACGTGATGACATCTGACGGACACTTCTGTCCTTTGACGGATAGTGAAGTTGAGAATAGCCAACTACACAAGCTGTCGCTGGCGACACTGTGGTGAAGGAATAGGGGAAGTCTATTCTCGACATACTATTGGTTACTGAAGTGTCGCTGGCGACACTACGCTGCTCTGAGAACGAGGCTTTAGGCGTCGATGGATTTTGATTATAGTCTGTTGTGACACAAGTCAAAAATATGAATCCAAAGGTTTACTTGTAAAAGGGTTAGGTTGTATTCAAAAAACAATTATGGCAGTGCTCTGAGACCCATCGGTGTTGCCAACTTGAAGATAAATAAGCTTAACCACTGGTTTTCTTTCTGAAACAGAGCGGTTCGATAACTACTGGTTAACTTCCATCTGTCGGTTAAGTGACCACCAGGGGTTACCAATGGTTGTGAAACTGGGCCTAAATGGTACCGTGAACAGTGACTTGTGATGTCTGTGTATCACAATTTTAAGATAACGTCGTGTTGATTTGCTGGTAAGATGGAAAGAGGAATACCTCTATTAGAAAGAATCACATAATATTAGAGTTCCCCCAGCTAGCGTGAGTTAGAGCTCAGATTTGTGACTAGTAACCTCAAAAAACTCCCTTATACCAAATTAGGCATCGACCGATTTTAGAAAATTTCTACCACAATATGTAACCTGATTCATATATATTTTTAATATTGCTCTCTAGAAGAGAAGTTTGAAACTTGTGTAGCAAAAAAGGTGTATCTCAAAATAGTTACAACCTTTAAAACATCGTTATTCCAAATGAATCATAGGTTTCGTTTTAAAGTAAAATAGCATGCTGGATTGCGCATTTGAAACACATGATCACAAAACGTAATTTTGCGCTGGAGCTCAGATTCTGTTGAAATAATTATTTAAAAAATTACCTTGGTTTCCCATGTACAAAACTAATCAGTGTGATTCTTGTAAATATAATTTGTTTATATAAGTCAACAATATGTATTGGATGAAATAAATTGATATTTTTTATTGGTATTTTTGCAAGTATCAGAAAAAAGATCAGCTCTCGTGAAGTCTGAGAGGGATTTTCACCACATTCACCGTACAGTGTACACTATACTCTGTTACCTGATACTTAACTGGCTTGACGTCTATTTGGTGGGTATCAGCTGACGAAGAAGTGTATCAAATTTAATTTTTTGCTAGTGGTGTTGATTGGCAATTCTGCAATCAGGGCCGTATTAGTAATATTCTTACTGGATATCTCATTGCCAAAAAGTAATGACCATTTTTGCAAACAAAAAAATGCTTCAATATCCAGAAATTTACAGCAAAAATGGTTGGTTAATAGAAATAGATTATTTTATTGCTTTGTATATTGTTAGAGATTAGCTTGCATCACTAGTCGGATATTTACTGGTTCAAACGTACAACGTACAATTGGAGAAGAGTATAAAGTACATGGAGTGCTTATGTATGGTTAAGCTAAAAATGCTTTTATCTTCATTCTTACCTCATTTAAAGCGTTATCATCATCATTCAGACCAGCCATACTGATATACTGAAAGAAACGCCGGACTTTCCGGAGAAAATGTAAAATAAGCATAGACCTCAGAGCTTAGACGAAAAACGTCACTAAGTGTCAATTACTTGTCATCTTGCACGCAGTACAGCTCTGTTTCCTTCAAAGCTTAAAATTGATACGTGTTGATACGTCAAGGCTCAATCTGGGGTATTTTTAGTTATCACTAGCCGAACAGCTGTTCGCTGATGACACGGCTCACACGGCTGACAGTTTAAAGTATCGGGTAACAAGGTATATGTCCACCAGTTCATTTTGGTTATAACGGTTGCACCATTTTTGTTGTTTTTAAAGTTTGATGCTCGGAACCACCTACGTTTTTGTGTCTGTTTTTACCTAATCGCACATGGACAGAAGAAGAATTGAGGATTTCATTTTCGGTCAGTAACAGGAACTTGTGATGTGGTAATGGTCAGTGTATTTAGCTGTCATATAGTCAGTTCGGTTTTCATTATACGCTAGCTAAAGGCCTATTCACACATACGGTACTGTGCACCGACTGTGCGCCGACTATGTTGATTTGAACTGAATCCGTCATCCAAAGTTTTCATTGGAATGTATTGGATAAGCTGTTTTTAATTCACACATACAGGTCTAGGCGCAGACCGTGCTCCGACTATGCTGCTTCCGGCCGCTCTGAAACTAATTTCTCAAGGTTACGGTCCGACACGGTAGGAGCATGGCACGTGCACAACCGCCGTAGTGTGAACTATTGAAAGGCGACCACAGGGCGCCCGTCATGATTCGACCAGCGCTCGTTGATTTTCAGGTGTCCCGATTTCCGATTTGTCATTATACAATTCGTACAGGAGCACCCTGTTCTTAGCATTTCAAGAAAATTCGTTTGTTGAGGTTAATAGACGGAAAAAATGCCTATTAATGAAGATTGTTTGACTATCTACGTGCAAGAACATGAATGTTTATACGATTTAAAACATAAAGATTACGACAATAATCTAGTAAAAGACAATATTTGGAGAGAAATTGAGAATAATTTGAAGAACAAATTGTTCTGGATGGTCTTTGAGTCGAGCAAATGCCATGTGAAATTCTCCTTCTTCCTCCCTAGCTCTCCACAAACGGTTAATCCAAATCTTTCTCCTTTTTTTTTGTTTCTCTTCCATCAACAATTACGTCCTCCTCTGTTCGATCCATACCGCCAACTGACGGACAGTACGGACACGACATGCCTGGTGTTAATATCACAGCCGATGCGCGGTCATGACACAGCCGGCGCACAGTCTGTGCACGGTACCGTATGTGTGAATCGGCCTTAAAACCTCTTGATCAGGCACGTATCCAGGATTTGGTTTTGGGGGGGGGTCCAGATTATGGGTGTCACTTGGTTGACCTTTCGGGGTGGGTCCAGATTAGTTGCTACTTTGAATTTGCGGGGGGGATTCCATTTTTTAGACGGCATTTTATTACGTCTCGGGGGGGGGGGCGGACCCCCTGGACCACCCCCCTAAATACTTGCCTGGTCTTGATGTATGTATCAATAATTATTGACACAAAATAGTCTCAAAAATCAGATTTTCAAAAGACAGGAGATGCTGCAATATAAATAATGTAGATATATTACATTACAATAATTTCAAATAGCTTAATAAGTAGGTCAACATATCGTTCAACAATTTTGAAGTCAGTATCGAGACTAACATTCCATACTAGGGTATCTTTAGATAAAAAACTGCTCGCTCAGTCTGGTCTTAAAACATTCTATATAAATACGTATTAAAATAAATGATAGAAACTCAGGTTTTATAAAAATTAATATAAACCGCATAAGATCCAAAGGATCGTTTTAACAAATGGTTTTCGTGATAAAAACTTCCATAATATCACACCTGGCATGACCAAATGCATCTTTGGCCTTGATGACGTCACTAGCCATCTCTGCTAACATCATAATACTAGCGTACGGATTTCCGCTAGGCAAAGTTGGCAACACTGATCCATCCACGACGAACAGCTTGTTTGTACCTAAACCGAAAAATGGTAGTTTGTACTATGAACTCAAATAGGAATTATGAATATTTAATTGGGTGCTACAACGCAACAACGCCCCACGTAATTTGGAAAAAATGTATATTTGAATTGAAGGGGATGGTCTATTATGTACTTTTAAAGAAGAAAATTTGCGAAAGAAGCATTTTTCGAAAAAAATAATAGTTAAAACTCGATATTTTCACCATACTTTCAAAACGTACCCGAACATTACATGACTTTAGAACTGAAAACCCGCATGACAGACTTCAATAGTGTCACAAAGATGCGGTGTTGCCAGCGAGCAGCAGTGATCGGTTAACAACGCATCTCTTATCATCTGTCAAGCAGTATCTCACTTCTAAAATTTTATGGCGCTGTGCGCGTGCGTTACTGAAGTATGTTGAAAACTAAGTTCTATCAATTTTTTTCTCCAAAAAACGTGCTTCTTCCGCAAATTTTATTTTTGAAAATCACATAACAGACCATCCTCTTTACATTGATAAAAAGATTTTCACAAATCGCGTGGGGCGCCGTTGCGCAATAGACCCATTTAATAATTGTGTTTCGTAACGGGAATAATCCAGGTAAAATGCCCGATTATCCCTAATCAGAAAATAGTATATTATGTAACAAAATTACACAAAATTATGCACACTTTGCCCGAGTGCTAATAGCATACTATAATTTTTCTACAACGACAACTATTATAAAAAAGCAGGAAAGAATTTACTTGGGTAAATTGAAACGGCGCTCTCACTGTGAAATTTGTTGGCATAAAAATTTAATTTTTTTTTATTATATTGACAAAACCGGATTTTTCCCGGACTAGTAATCAACAAATTTGGCAAATTAAAAAAAAAAGAAAAAAGTTGTTGACCGCGGTGAGATGCGAACCCACGCCCTTTCGGACTGGTGCCTAGCGTCTTAACCGCTCGGCCACGCTGCCTGTGCTTCAGGAATATCAATACACCGTACATAATGCGTCGTCAGTTACCTGTCGTAATTAAATTCAATGTTTTTTAAACCGGAAGCGATATTGAAAAAACCGTATTTTTCCCGGACTAGTTTTTTCATGCTGATTCCGAATCTGTATTTAGTTTTTCTCTAGCACCTGTAGTTTTGGCTATCTTTTGTATACGGAAAGACGGACGGACGGACGGACAGACAGAGGCTCTGCATAGGCTTTCTTCAGTGACTTCAGTGAGTCAGTGATAGCTAAAATAGATACATTTGAGTATGCAAATATTTTTGCGTTTCGTTTCCACCTCAAATATAGGTTGTAGGATTATTTATCAATTACCTTTGACTTCAAAGTCATAGTTTACTACTGTTGATGGATCTTTTTCGTGTCCCATTTTGCAAGTTCCTACCGGGTGGTAAGATGTAATGGTCATATGTCGTACATAACATTCCCAATACGAATATGTATCAAACTCTTCAGATTCACAGCCTGAAAGAAAAAAATACACATCTGGTACTTATCTATATCTATCATAAAGTTACTTCACCCCCACTTGTAAGGTGAGCAAAGTTTTTTCGACCATACCGTGAAATTGAGAGATTCTGTTTTAGAAAAATGGGTTTTTGGTTACCTGGAAAAACATTGGTATTCAATCTAGCCCCTATTTTCTGCATTTCCCTTGTGGCTATAAGTTTCTGAATGAATCGAATACCCTTCACCAGCAAATCTACATCTTCTTTATGACTAAGATACCTCGGATTGATCACTGGGTCACTGTCGACGCTCTTGTCTCTCAATCTGACGTATCCTCTACTCTTCGGGTGCAATAGCACTGGTAAAAACGTGACGGTGCTCTCGTTATTCAGAGCAGAGAAGTACCTGTAATATTTCGTTCACTTCACCTTTTGCATTTCTTTTGCAATGCTTATGTAAACAAATTTTAATGATCTACACATTAGACGACATGACCAATCTGAAGCAGTATGCTTGCTGTGTAAATCTATTGCAGCCCAAAAATATCTTTTTGCCTCCTCTTTTGTTTATTCTAGATTTTACAACAACCTTCACAAGTTGCGTATGTTAATAGTAACACCACCCCTAGCCCCCTAACTTTTGCGTGAAACTTTTGACTGCAATACCATATTTCGTACTGTCTGTCTGTCTGTCTGTCTGTCTGTCTGTCTGTCTGTATTTCTGTGTCTCAGAGTAACAACTATTTGAGCATGGCGTGCTCAAAGCCATCATCTTTGACACTTCAGCCTCCGAACATTGATCAGCTGTGACCTCACAGTGACAGTTCAAATTGTAAACAATGCTGTGTTACGCCAACTAACCTGAAAATTATTCCAATGCAACCCATGTTACAAACACTGCACTCTTTCAGTTCCATCTCCAAAACTGTCAAACTACGCTCGAATATAGCACAGCTAAAGCGTAAAGCTTCACTACAGTTACCAACAAATAGTAAATTCGAGTTTACTGACCAAACATAAAAGACGCCCAAACAAAACAAACGTTTGACAGTCGGGGTTCTACCGTAAATAAGTCGCATGAAAATTATGTCGGCATTGCCAGCTCCTTAAAGTTTATGTAAGACTTCAGAATTTGCTTTTATGATGAAGAAATATGCAGCAACGCAGTAGAGGTCAACATATCTATTGATTTTGCTGTAATCATTCCTGAACCATCAAAATATCGTCTTTTTTAACGTAGAACGGAATATTTCTAGATACTATACAATTAAGACGATAGATTGTCACCCAGCTCACTGAATATTGATGTCATGAATGTGTGTTCTTCATCCGCACTTCTAAATATCACAGCACATTATTAATTTGATGACTTACTTTTTCTGGGCATTAGACTTTTTAACATTAACTGTATTTATAAGATACAGTTTTAAAGGTTGACTGAGCTTTTGGATAATTATTAATTATTATTTATTAATAACACTTCTATAGGTTATCCAACTGCAAAGTGGGACATCAGCTTTGCTAAAAAAATAGACATTGTGTAACAAAATACCCTAGAACCATGCTCCAAAACTCAATCAGGCTGAATGATAGTAAAATGCTCATTTAATTGATATTTTACCTGTTCCATGAGTAATCACTTATACCCATAAGTCTTCTGAGATGGAAACCTGTGTCTTCTACAATTCCCAGTGGCATAATCATCAGTTGCAAGTCTGGCCTGATAGAGTTTTCTTTAGGAATGTCTTTAGTTGTTGCTATGAAACCGATCAGTTCACAACCAATCGTAGTCCAAGGGCCTCTACCTTAAAAACGACAATTTTGAGGTATAGTACTCCATATAACGATATCTGTTACTTACCTTCTTGCAAATAACTCAAAATAGATGAAGGTGATAACATGGTCCCAATCCCAATATCTAGTGTTTTGTTCAACAAAACAAGATCAAATCCAGTAGTGATGTGATCCTGCAAATTTTCTCCAACTGGCAGATCGACTCTTGGAGCTATTCCAACTTCCTTCAAATGCTTCCTAGGACCAACACCTGACCTCATGAGTATTTGAGGTGTGTTAATAACACCAGCTGAGAGGATAATTCCTTTTGATGCCTTTGCTAGGTATCTATTATCATAGTACAAAAACTCAACACCATATGCCTCAAAATTGTCATGAAATCTAACTTGGTCTGCCAAAGCATTTGTACGGAACAGAATGTTCGAAGGTTTTGAATGAATGAAATGACTAGCAGTCGTCCAACGTCTTCCATCTATAATGTTTATTTTTGGAATACCAAAACCTGAAAGTGTCCAATACATAGAAAAATGCATATATTATAGGTATTAGCATTGATTATAAATGTGTTAATCAATGGTATTAGGTAGATCAGTTAGGTCAAAGAAATTGCATATCATGACCTCTTTCACTAAAAACAAGTTTAATTGAACCAATTCTTTTGATTTTCACTAATTTTAATGGAAATTTCTGAAAATGGAACTATGACATAAAGTTTGGAATGTGACAAGCTTTGTTACAGCAACCACAAACACTTCACAGTCGAACACTTTTTCAAATCAAAGATTCTGGAGTGTTTGTGATACAAGGCTTATTTAACGGATTGCATTCTGCTAGCTAAATATTTGAATGACTTCTATATATTTTTTGGAAAACATATAAGTGAAATATTGGAGTCAAGTTGGTGCACAGGCAGATTCAGGATTATTTGCCTCTGACTTCATGTTTCCTTCATTGCCAATCGCACTTAAAAATAGATAATACAAATTCAGAAGGAAGAAGAATTCTGAACACTATTATTTTGCATTGGATGAAAACCTTTAACTCTTTGGTATTTATATAAACATATAATGCTTACTGCGTTTCCTGTAGAGCCTAAACCACCACTGAGTAGGTATTTAGCTGGGAAAATGCTATAAGCTATACAACAAATAAGTAACTTTATCTGGAATATTGCTTAGGATTGTCAAACCTAATAATTAATTACTGAACCATTTCCATGTATTCGGTTTGCTTATGTCACACACAAAACCATGTTGATCAACCTAACCCAACTTATGGCATTAGAAATTGAAAATATTTCAATAAATTTTGAAATAGTTGTCATGATCAAAAATGCACAATGAACTATAGCTTGTTACCACAATTATGTAATGGCACCAACAGCATGAGGCTATCTAAGTAATTTGGGCACTAGATGAAGATAAAGCTAATGCATACACTGAGCTTAACACAATAACTCGCAAACCTGTAGTAATTGGTTAAAAGGACATGTGACAACTACTTTGCTCAGCTTGCATTCCTTTGCTGCTATCAATTATGCTAACAGGGTGTAACACAGTATTCTTCATAACACAAAATTGTAAATGGGTCTGTGTAACATACCTTGTTTAGCAGTATTCATATTATCTATCATACTAAATCCTAAATCTTTTACAGCCTTCAATAGTATCTTTGGTAGTTCAGTTTTATATGGCAAGTCATCAACATATACAGACCCCCCAGCATTACCTGAAAGAATTTTTATTCATTATAAATTTATAGTAAAGCAAGTTGTATGATTAGGAAATTTTGTCAGTTATATTTAAAAAAGATGCTAAAAATGCTAGAAACATAATTTTTATAGTCTAAAGGTGCTGATAGCCTCACTGAATTGATTAAAATGATGTTACAAAAACTGTAAAACATTGTCTAACTATGATACTTATTTGTAGAGAAAACTTATATATTGCAATTCCTTAATTTTATTGTTTTTCAAAATTGTTATCATCACATCTTATACCTATGCACCATCATATCCAGTTTATTCTTTATTGTATGAGCTTTTGTAAATATATTTTGGCAGTAACAACTAGATAAATCATATAGGTACCTATCTATTATAGGTTTTATATCTATCTACATATATCGATGGCTTAGGCGCAATAGGTCGTATCCCACAAAAAATGTGTTTTTGCGTTTTTGGCGCCATTTGATTCTAAACAGTTCGTGCTATGTCCCTACAATACATCGTAAGCCTCATCACATTGAAAATCCTCTATTTTTTATTATTTCAATAAGTCGTATCCCCAGTGAACCTAAAAGTGAAGCGCAATAGGTCGGAAGCCACAAAAAATTATGTCAGTGTAATAAGTCGTAACCAATCCAAGTTGTTTACCTGTTGATAGTAATAACGAAAAATCCTACAAAGGTGTAATATTTGCTAAAACTTTAGTGTATATATAATAGGTAAGTGTATTTTTATATCATATACATATAAACTATACTTCTCTTATATATTTTAATTGATATGTTTTGTTAAATAGATTGCGATTTTATAACCTAACCTTACTTTTAACTTCCGGGTTACGACGTATTGCACTACCAAGTAATACGTCATATCCCTCTTTTACACATAACTTGAAGCCGCGTGTTTGTGCCACCAATTTATCGGTTTGAATATAGTTTTTTGCAAAAAAGATTGTGTTCATCAGTTTATAATTTGAAATATGCCTTTTTCAATTTCACCCCTTTATTTGATTTTTTTGCTTGTTACAGGATGTTCACCCGGAGTGCCCGTATTTTGAGAGCTGCTCTGGATGCCAGTGCTGATAGCGTATCTGATGTTGCGGCCGATGTCTTCGTATCAGAGCTTCAACCGTACACTTCATATGAATTTTTTATTTCTGATACCGAATTTCTACAACATGAAAACCTTACACTAAAGAAGCCACTATTAGTTGATTGCTGCGAGGAGGTTTCTCACAGTCAAGATTTGGTTTCTGATCATAACGCTCTGTCACCGATTCAGCCAGTAGAAGTTACAGATATCGAAGGAATTCCTGTCATTTTCAGTGCAAAGCGGTATAACGGTATTGCAGAAATGCTTAGAGAAGGGTCACACTCAAATGGAGTGTGATTCTACTCACGCACTCATCGAACGGAAGCTAAAGAATCGAGAAATTCACATGCCTAACCAATATGCTTTGGCAATAAAAGAAGCTAGGCGCAAGCCTTTTCCTTTGGATGTCCATTATGTAACACATGATTTTTTCATGAAATATGATGACAAAAATCTCTATACGTATCAATCCATACGACCTGGACGGAACGTAAATGATGATAGAGTAGCTGATGTGAAAACTTTCAAGTATTGTCCGGATGGAAAAATTTCTTACAAATTAAGCTACGAAGATGAATACGTTGAATTACCTTGCCGCTCAAACGCAGGTAATTCGAATAACCATACTCGTCTCAAGTTATATGACAACCGAATTAAAATAACTGAGCAAAAATTCAAGCACTTACAAGAACTTACTTCGGTATTGTCTCAGGAAGTGAAGGATTTCTACGCCAGCTTACCATACGACTCGCAAGATAAGAAACAAGGAAATAAGAAGACCAAGCAAAAAACAGAATCAGATGAAGAATCGGAAACCAACGAAGAAGTTAATATTGAGGAAACGCGTATACCGACGAAAGCAACGAAACTGAAATCTACCACAAAATATAAGAATAAAGTGAACAAGAAAGCTAAGCAAACACTAGAGTCAGATGAAAAATTGGAGAAGAAAACAGAAACAACGTCAGTCAGGAAGAAGACGGCCAAACAAAAAAAGGATAAACGATAGGATTAATAATTAAATAGATTTAGTTCACCATTACATCTCATTGTTTTTTAAGGTACCAGAAAGGTTTATGTTTAACTTTGTTCTTAGAAACAGTATTAATTTCCAAAGAAATGTTATGTTATCTAAAATAGATATTTTTTGTTTGGTTGAATAAAAGATTTATTTCATATTCAGCTAGTTAGAATAATTTATTTGTCGTAAGCCACACACCCTTTGTCTGTATTATTTTGCTAACCTAATGAGCATGACCTAAATAGGACGTAACCCATAAAAACAAAAAACGCAATACGTCGTATCACACATAAATAATTAAATAGCGACGATTATTCGAAAATGCACTGAAACTATATTGTATTATTATGTTTTAGTTGGATACGAGCAAAAAAAAAATTAATCTTGGCCCGAATATGGTAGCTGTGCAGTTTTTTCCATCTCCTGTAAAGTTTACTGTTGAAAAGATACGACCTATTGCGCCTAAGCCATCGATATCTATGTTCTTAGTTCTTAAGTAGAAAAGTAGCCAGTACTCAGGTATTGAAAATTGGTGTAACTAATGGAGCTACATAAAATACTCAATATGAAAACAGAAAGACAATTTTCATACTTGGTGATATCTCCAATCTTTCAAAATATGTTAAAACATCTTTGGCATAGTTATATCCTTCTTTGTTTTGAAACCACTCATTATAGTCATCTGGATGTCCTCTTACATAAATCAGATTGTTTAGCATGCTTGAGCCACCAACAATCTTTCCTCTAGGCCAATGGCTGCTCTAAAAATGGAAAAGTAAATTTTATATTAAAGCAGTATACTGTTTGAGATAAATAAAAAGTATTAATTAATTTGGTAGTGATTCGTTGAAATTTTGTAGAATCATATTGTCACAGCTTTAATTTGAAATAAAATTTGAGGTGTTTCATACATATGTATACATAGGTAGGGTGCCTACATACTTCATAAATCAATTCTGGATGTTGGGCTTGCTGGAAGGGGATACTGTGAGAGAGATAAGATCAGGTGACAGTAGTGCCTATTTTTTGCCTGCCCATTAACTGTATGACTTTATTTTACTGTATATTTTAACAACTATTTTCATTTAGAGCTCAAATTTGGGACATTTTACCAATTTTTGTGATTCTGCCCAGACATGTAATTTAGCTCTGGACAAATGGCCATCTTATACATAGCAAATAACACAAATTTTGATGAAAAACTGTTTAGATATTTTATTTAATTTTGGCAGTATTATTGTAGCAGTTATGTTCAGTAAAACAGGAAAATTGTAATAGGCTAATATCTTGCTTTAAGGACTACACATAATCATAATGGATAGTGTAGGTAAATAAAATTGAAATAATAATGTGAATCAAACATTCTGATGTGCATAAAATTTCCTTTTGTCTTTTACAGAGATAAAATTACTTACATTGCCATCTAAGGCAAAGCAAGACATGTCTTGTGATACAGTCTTGTATTGCCAGTCATATTGTGTTTTTTGCAAAATAACTCCTAGAGAAGGTATTTCCAGCAATTTATTCACATGTTTTCCAGCCTCAAGTACTAAGACCTGGACGTTTTCATCTTCAGCTAACCTTCTAGCAACTAAGGCACCAGCCGAACCAGCTCCAACTTAAACAATTAATTATCATTGTAGAACACCTGACAGAGATAAATTCCACGACTTACCTACAATGTAATCATATATTTTCTTTGTGAAATCAGCTTCTGTGGAAGTCTTTGAGGTGAAATATTCGGTGAAATCTAAATAGTTGATAAAAGCATGGAAAACCATTAGCACTACAAGGTAAATTATGGACAAAATGTATCGTTTGAGGTACATTTTTTAAGAATCTTGCGGATCTCATAATTAGATTATTTTTATTTGAATCAATAAATCCATAATTTAAATTATTGGTTATAGCTAACATAACCACAAATCATATGTTTTTGACAAATCGCAAGTGGCTCTTCAGAGTTCAGCCTTGGCGTTGGTGACTCACCCACGTGTCATCACTCACCAGCAGCTAGTGATGAGTGGTTATCGGTCAAAATACTCGTTAAATCCAAATACCAAACAGTCCAAGCGCTACAGCTTCTTCGACAGGGGCAGCAACCTGGGTTTATAGTCGGTGGGCAGCAATCGTAATTTTAAGATACATTTCTATAATTGAATGCAAAAATAATACATATATAGATACATTCGTGCATCAAAAAAATTTATATAACTGCTAAAATATAAAAATGTGAGTCTAGTGGATACGGATAAGTCTCTTAACATTGCACTTATACTTTTAAAATTACATTTATTAGTGGTACAGCGTAGTAATTTGTTTGTGTTAGTGTTATATAATATAATGCATCGGGTGGAAACGTGTCAATTTTCGTCGCCTACCATCGGTATATTATAAGTAAAAAAATACACAGTGGTGAACTCATACGGCTATCGGGAGCTGCTACTCTTCCCTATTTTCTGCTCCTCCCGAGATCCCTCAAAATTGATATAGTTACGTAACTGTATTGTACATGCTAGATGGAATATGAAAAAGACAGGTGACTTCTCGAGACCTGAAACCCAGAGAATACAACATTTGGAGCCCCAAGAGCAGTGGCCTGCGAGAAAGCACAAACGTTCTTAGTTTGACAATGGGCTGAATGGATTTTGTTTGATCAAAGCTGATTTGCTGATATTAGAAGTTCCAGTAGCAGTGACACTTGCTAAAATCGGTCAATATATAGTGAATAAAATCAGAAATCGTTTCAAAGCTTTATGTGAGTTGCAGTGGCGGACCTAGACCTGTAACACGGAATATTTATATATATCAAAACTTGGTTTGAGAGCTTTTTTTGGTCTTCAGAAAATTATAACGCGTCCACACCCCACCCCCCCTTGGTAATTCAAGGGGAAGCTAGAAAAACTGGGTTCCGTCTCTGGAGTCAGGGTAGCTGGACTTCTATGAATCCAGGCAAAGGACATTCGACGATTCTAGCAGAGTTGCATGAGGATTGTCCTATTTTGTTGGCGAGGAGCGATACAGTTTCTCCTACGTATCGCTTCAATCGCAAATCTACAGTGGTGTTTCCGTCAAGGGAAGAGTGGGAGTCTAGGGAAAGACAGCTCATCGAAGGAGGAGGACAGGTCTGGTACACAGACGGTTCATTCGCTAGAGGAGGGCTCGGGAGTCTACGGACCCCATACAATACTTTCACTCCCTCTTGGGGGGCACACCACAGTATTCCAGTCTAAGGTCTATGCGATACTTGCTTGTGTAAATCGTATTCGGGAAATTGGCGGGTCTAGGAGGCGGATTACTATCTGCTCTGATAGTCAGGCAGCCATCAAAGCACTGAGTGCTTGGAAAATAACGTCGGGACTGGTCCTGGAGTGCAGGAGGGCTCTTGATGACGACATCTCAGCTAAACACAAGGTATCACTGATGTGGGTACCTGGGCATGCTGGGGTAAAGGGTAACGACATGGCTGATCATCTGGCTAGGATGGGATCCGGCAACAGTTTTGTGGGCCCGGAACCAGCCTTAGGACTATCTGCAAACTTGATGAGGAAAACAACTGGAGAGTGGATCCATAATCAACACGCTCTGAGATGGAACAACATTTCTGGTCATCTCCGTTAAGCTCGGGAACTATTAGCAGGGCCTGCAGAGAGAATAGGACGATTTTGTCTCTCTCTGGCTAGGAGTAACTTGAGATTGCTAGTAGGCCTATTAACGGGTCACAACACCTTCAGGCGTCACCTGTTCGTGATGAGGGCGGTCAACGACCCAACGTGCACGTGGTGTGGTGAAGAGGAAGAATCCTCGGCACACATCTGGTGTCGCTGTGAAACCCTGGGTTATCACAGGCAGACTTATGCTGGGCTCAAGAACCTTGGAACCAATAGAGATAAAATGGATAGGACATAAGAATGTACTTGCCTTTGCTAAAGGGGCAGGTCTTAGGAACTAGCGCGGATAGAGGCGCAAAAGGGCCCATCGTGTGACCTATGCACCAGTCACATTCTGTGCTGGATAGCCTCTGGTCCTTATTCATTCATTCATTCATTCACAACCCCCCCTCCCCCTAGATGAAATTCTAAATCCGCCCCTGGTGAGTTGTTTGAAATTTGTATAGACAATAAGGTAAATGTTCCAAAAGATCTGTTTCGGATTTCCATTTGTCTACATAATTTTAGAGTGCCTACAACGTTTCGATTTATCTGTTATATTCAATCGTATTCAGATAATTTTTTTCTGTTAGTATTTATTTGCCTGAAGTTCATTGAAGATAGCAGATCAATCCAAACGTTGTACTCTAAAATTACATAGACAATGAAAGTTCGAAACAGACCTTTGTGTGAGTGTTATACCCACCGGTTATACCTGTCCTAGCCACACAGGACATAATATTAAATAATTATTATATTATACCTATTTTTTATCGTCAAACGTAGGAAAGGCAAGAAGAGTTACTTAGCGTCAGCGTTGGTCCTTTCTAGTGGGTTCCATAGAAAACAACAGCTTGACTTGACTGTCGTGCCGATCGTATATTTACAGGAGCATTCAGTAGTACGACGTCGGCGACGGTCTGGTATTACTTCTTTTCCCTCGAGGATCGATACAAATTTACTCAACACATCATATCAACCTTATAACGCTAAGGACCACTTCCTGATAAGCCTAACAGTATAAGTTTTTGTCATACTTTCTTAGTTATGTCAACTGTTAGACAAAATATGTAAATTATAAGTTATCTGACATCAGGTGGTGAAGAAACTGGGTCCAAGCATCGTAAATTTTACGACACCCAATTCCAGATTTCGCGGTATATGTTGGCAACGCGAAGTTGAAGACATTATGCAGCAGCCTTCCGATGATCTCAAGTTGGATGACGATGAGTGTCCAACAAGGCATATCAGTGACGTAGGTGTGCAGTGTTCGCTATTTATCAGCCTATCGGCTGCCATCCAAATTGTGGTCAGTAGCGGCGGTTAGATTAATTTGCGGAATATCGTTTGGCGGTCGTTTGTGTATAATGTCTCAAAAAACAGTTGTTATGAAGTGAGGTTCCATTCCAAAACTCATCTTGTCCACTTGACCTAATTTTTTACAAAGCGCGAAAAACCAATATGAGGTAACCAAAAATTGACAAGTTGAGGCATTATCACAATGGGGGTAGTATTTCACCAATGATTCACATCTTGTTTTCTTTGTGTCGGAGATATTTACAATAATAACATGGATAAGGCGAGTTTTGACATGTTAGCTTGGATAAGCAGGTTATGGAATTGTCATAAGAGAGTTTATATTAATTTAATAAAAGATTTGTTAAATCCATTCCTTCTCCTCATTCGACAGGTAAACAAAAAGATTCATTATCCATATCGTGGCCAAAAAAGTATTTCTTTTTCTGAAAACAGTGTTGCAATAATACTACGTCTTCCTTACTCAACAGCAACTCAAATAGCTCTGAATTTGGTCGCTTAATCTTGATGCGTAATAACATTTTGGAATCACGCCACACCAATGACGAATTTCTATTGATCGCCCGGATAAAGCACGTTTTGGAATGAAATAGGTAATGGATAAGGCAAGTTATGGAATGATGCAGCAACTTTTAAATGTTTTAATATAAGATGCGGGAACTTTTGACATGTTTAAAGTGGATCATCACATATATATGTGACTGTTCATATAAGACATAGACATCTCGCTATCTCATTTTTCGTAAAAAGTGGATATGGCGAGTTTCGGAATGGAACCCCTCAAGTAATACACTTATTTTTTGCGTTATACATGTTATTTTATGTCAGAAAGAGAGAAGACACTATCAGGCCACTTCGACCAGACGAGCTAGAAGGGTTTGCTGCCCGGTTAGGCTTCCTAAATCATAGCGAAGATGTTCAAATTGTGCGTGTATCATTTTTTAGATTATTTAAAATCATCACATAGTTAAAAGGCCCAGACGATCGTTGACCGAAAACCATCATTTAGGCTATTGGTTCAAGAGGGCCTTATCGAGCCATGGCTGAAGACGTAAAGTGGGTCGACGTTCGATCTGTGAACGCTTTGCAACTATCTATGTATATATAAAGAGTGAAGTATTGGTATCTGTCGTGTGGAACGATTTGTGCCACCCGTGTCCTACCAAAAAAGAGAGAATAACGACCAATCTACATATATGTATTAGGCCCGCAGCAGGATTTCAGTTTGGGAGAGGGGGGATTTTGCCTCCAAAATGTATACTACAAATTCAACGTTTATTTATTATGTTAAGCGCTTACATTGTGTGTACCAAGTTCACACACAATATGTATGTATATAAGTTTTATTTCTCAAAATCCCCCAGTGTCTTTGGTCGCCGATGGTCACGTGCGATACGGAAGCAGTGCATGGAGACTGAAATTTACCAAATGAAGGAATGGAATAGCACTACGAGTATATGTTTACTCATCTCTACATCGAGTACGCAATCTGTTATGCGGGCTTGTCATGCGGGTTGCGGAGTGCGGAGAAGGAAAGTGGGTCACTCAAAATTCAAAGGAAAATGTAGATGTACAAAAAATTAATTCCAAAAAACTACTTCGTCATGTTTGATTAAATAATCAAAGTAAGTTTGTCGATATGTTAAGATGTACATATTCCATATAGATTTTATCGTTTGTGTACTGGAGACTCAACCAATCATTGCAGGAGATGGCAAGCAATGTCCAAGAACAAGATTTCAGTTACTGCTGTGAAATTTGTGGACTTGAGGGCCTAAGTGAGGAAGAGTTTAGGACTCATACGCAAAGGGCACATGTAGATGGAAATGCAGTGTGCCCTTTCTGTGAGCTTTCAGCAGTGTCACCTCCTGAGCTTGTACTACATGTGAATCAAGCCCATTTGGATTTCCTGACACCTGAAACTGAGCACAACATCTCCTTCATTGATGATCCTAGTCCCAGGTATCGACAGTAATTTGTTTGATACATTGCACCTATTGATTTTTTAATTTACATTGCCATGATGTGTATTAACATAATAGCGCTACCTGTTTCATAGCACATTTGCAATATTCTCAGTAATTCAACATACATATGATTCATGACATAGGGTGTTATAGATCTTGTCCCTCCGATTACAATGTGACCTATATGTTTTATTTTTCTTTAAAATATCAAATGCCCCCCATACTTTAGGGAGAAACACTGTTCAGACCCTTAAATTAAAGTATTATGCTATTAATTTATTCCTAACGTAGTGGAACTGCTTCATCTAGATGTAAAGACCATCTAAATTTATAGTTTGTTTATCAATACTCTTAAAAAATCTTCAATTTATCCTGGAGCGTAGGTTATAGAAGTAGCCAAAACCTTAGTAAATCTTGTCACTTCCCCGCACAAGATATTTTTCTTTGTTTGTGAATCATGAAATGCTCTTTCTCATAACCATAATTGAAAATGAATGCGTCAGTGGCTATGTCCTAAAGCAGTACATCATAACTTACACCCGTATGCACCGTTTGGCGAAAGTTAAAACATATGTATGTTGATTTTATAGTTTATTATGTGACATCTATGTAGTGACAGAGTAACTACACATGTTATGCTCTTTGCTGGGTATACCATGTGTCTACTTTATTTAGTGCATTTCATATTCCTAGTTTTCATGTTCAATATTTCTTTTACTTCTGTGTCATCGGCATCAACTGCTTTGGTCATTAGTCTCATGTTCTGAGTAGGCTTTGTTACTGTTTCTCAGCACCACTTAGGAACAGCACCATTAATTAGAAGCTAACAGTGAAGGCTTAGGTGGGGATTCTCTCTGAGCTTTTTTTACAGATATTTATTTTTGGTTGAAAAAACGACAACAATAAGAATTGAACCCAGGATCTTCTGGTCATGAGCTCACAACCCTAATCACTGGGCCAAAACTACCCCCCCATGTTCAATATTACTTTTGTTTTAGTGAATATAATGGAATCAATGACGAAAGCTGTGAGAACAATCATTACAATTTTCCATCATACTCAAATAGCAATCAAAATCAATTAGATGTCAGAAGTAGTGTCAACAATATTAATTTAAGTCCTAAGGTAAGACTAAAAATAATCAGAAACCTAATAATATAATACATATACTATATAATTTCTGTTTTAGGTGAATGGAGGTGGAGCATTAAGTCCAGTGAACTCCAGACATGGTGGCCAAGGGTCACCACTGAGGTCAAATCTTGATTTGAAATTGAAAAGTGCTGCAGCTAGTGCTACCCAGAACAAGTTACAATGTCCCATGTGCAATTATACCAGTTTGAGTCCTAGTCAATTGGAAGAACATGTTAACAGGTATTAAAAAAATAATCTAACTCAACAGCTTTTCTTGATTTCGCTTAAAATCTGCAAAAAGTCTTGGGCCATATAGTTCTAATGCTGTTATGACAAAAATTTTGGTAAACTTGTTTTTTGATACATGTTCTATTTAGGCATTACTGTATTTGAGCATGTATCTATCCTTAGGAGTCACTTCGATTTGACTTCACCATCGTTGGGTGTAAATACGAATGGATCCTTTTCCTGTCCGCTATGTGTGAAAAGTTTCAAGTCAGCCCCGGATCTGGAATTGCATGTAAACATCGAGCATCGAGACATTCTGTCACCTGCCAGTCCCTCCACTCAGTCCTGCCCTATATGCGGTATCACTTTTGACAACACATACAGTGTGAGTATCATACCACTTTCAAACATGAAAAATTGAAGGTTATTTTCTTTAAATTTTTTCATCCAGGAAAACCTTCACTTTGTAGTACCGTTTAAATCTCAGTGTCTCCATGGAGCTTTAAGTTATACATTACATACAGTATTGCATTTTTTATTGCTGGCTGTGACCTTCTTATACTTTGCCTCGATTTTTTATAGGCATCAGTGGCGGTATTCTCTGAGATAGAGAGAAAAAAGTGTTTCTATCACCATGACGATCATAAGGATCAGGCAGTTTCGGGTGTCTACCACAACGTGCTTACTACGCTGACATATTTCCGAAGCCACCCGATCCCATAGTACATAGTGCATAGAAACATATTTCTAAGTTACAGAGTACTGGCACAGAAAACCAAGAAAATCTTTGAATTTTTCCAGTTAAACAACGTCACTTCTTCAGAACCGAATAGCTAATTGGAAGAGTCAGACGTGCTGTTTTTGACTGAGGACACGATTGTAGCATAGTTAACCTTATTAAAGTTCAATTAAATTCAAGATCAAAGTGTTCATGCTGCTATAGCATTCATCATCATAGTCACAAATGTCTTTTAACAGACATGTTACTCGTAAAATGCATTAAGTCGGTGCTAGAGTATTGCCGACACGAATATTATCAACAGTTTTTGAGAACTGTAGCTCGCGATCGGTCGAGATTCACTGTCAGTTCAGTGGCGCTCTTCATACTCATATCCAGCAGCTGTTTCGTCGTATCCACTCATTGTGTAGGGGAACGGCCACGGCGCCGCCCACTCGGAGCATGACCCTGAACTAGTTTCTCCATATTATCGCTTCTGTGTATATGTCCGAAGAATGTAAGCATTCTCGTTGACACGATGGAGGATAGCCTCTTTGGATGGCCGAGCTCATTCGGTATAGAAACGTTAGTTCGATGGGCGGTATAAGGGACTCTCAGCATTCTCCTCCTCATCCACATTTCAAAAGCATATCTATACGAGCTCGATCTACTTTTTAACAGTCCAAGTTTCCGAGTCATACAAAAATATGGAGAACACAAGAGACTGAACCAGCAACATTTTGGTAGCTTTAGTGATGTTATGGTCACGCCATATTTTAGTAAGCTTTGTCATGGCCACATGTGCTTGTTGAATGCGCCGTTGAATCTCACTTTCATAGCTACCCGAATTGTCGATGAAAGAACCGAGGTACACAAAACTTTGAACTATTACACGATGGCCTACTGACTTTATTTCTTGGTGATTATTGTACCCTCTATCTACGGTCATAACCTTGGTCTTGTTATAGTTAATACCAAGATCATAATCTGCACTATGTTCTAAGATATTTAATAGAGCTACTAGTTCTTCCTGAGAAGCAGCATTTAGGGTTGTATCATCAGCAAATCCTAAGTTGGACATTTTGCTTCCGCCAATAGTTATACCGCCATTCCAGTTGTCCAATACCTGTCCCATTACAAATTCAAAGTAAATGTTAAATAACATCGGAGATAATACACATCCCTCACGAACTCCTCTTCTGGTTGCTGTTTGACCAGACAGAGTTCCATCCATTCTTACACGAGCGGAGCTAGACTCATAGAGTTGGTGTATGAGAAATACTAAATGGTAAGGAACTCCCATAGAGATGAGGATTTCCCACAGTTTATGTCATTTTACGTTATTAAACGCCTTAGAATAGTCCACCAAGCAGATAAAAACTGGAAAATAATGATCTCTGGCTTTTTCAGTAATTTGTCTTAGGTTTAAGATCTGTTCACGCGTACCGCGACCTTTCGTGAAACCTGCCTGCGCTTGAGAAATTTGTCATTCAACAATGAATGGTCCATTCCTTATCGATCAGCTGTATTATTTATAAACTAATAGGGTATTTGCGGAAAAAAATATTATGTCGTTTACGCGTTCCTTAGAGCCTATAGTAAACATGACAAAATCACTTGTTTGGTTTCTGGAATCGGCTGTGAGAGATATTCCAAAAATTATTTCAAATGGCGCAAAATGCCGCGCAAACAACCTCTGACGTCAGTGATATCCTATAGTGATGTGCTAACCTGACATTTTGACATTGATCATTATAACCACAAAACTCATAGTGTTTTCCACTGGGCTGCACTCGCCCGCATTGCGTTGAACTGAGTGCAATAGTTATGTTCCACTGGTAAAGTTCTATTGCACTGCTTGATTTTTAGTATGTTCCACTACCCGCATTCTCTGAGTGTAGTGCGCACTCAGGGCAACTTTTTCGCACGAGCCTCGGGATCTCGTGCTGTAGTGCCAGTGCAAATATGGCGAGTATGGCTTCAAAAATGTCAGATTTTCTAATTTTAAATGAATTGCTAGAAAGCGATGAAAGTAGTGATGATGAAGAAGAAATTGCATGTTATTGAAGGAAAAGCGAAAAATGCCGAAAGTTATAAAATTTGTGGAAACTGTAGTACACAAATTCAGCGATAAAGAGGTATACATTTTTTTCTAATAAAAAAATATTAAAACAATAAAATCATTTTTAGTTTAAAAGTGATTTTCGTGTGGAAAGGACTATATGCTACAAGTTAATAGAAGAATTCAGGGACTCCCAATTCTTCCCCCGGAAGACCATATTTGCCATCATAATTTTCATAATCCTCAGACATTTTATACCTTTCTAACTTAAATAAACAGCTCTATTAACCTTAGAAAAAACAAAGGTCGGCTGTCATTATAAATGCACTGTTCTGCTTGGGTACGTTCCACTCAGGAATTGCACTGATCCCCACCGATATGCACTTTGTCAGAGCAGATGATAGAATTGCACTTGTCAGGAGCGCAGTGAGTGCTGCTCAGTGGAAAACACTATCAGTCACACACACACAAAAAGTCAAAAGAATAAAAGTTAGGTTAGATTACTAAATCACTTTGTAGGGATGGGCTTGAATTAGATTCTATCTTTGGATTCATTGATAATGGGATGCGCCGAAATAAAATGATGGCTTTGATTAGTTGCGAATCTCGGTCACAAACAGGATGAACTGTGATACCTATCAGATATAAAAATGTATTGCAACGAAAATGCTAGTGGGTTAATTGCCTGTTTCAAATATGTTTAAGTATCAATAAATTGAGTCGCTTTGTTAAAGAATTCAGATCATCTCTAGTTTGCAGTTGAATCTCACTGACCTGCGCTGTAGCAGTATCGATAAGATACCTGTGACGTCAGCCCTTGTTTTAAGTCACGTGGAAAAGTTTTAAATGTATCCTTATTTTATTTTGCAAATATCTTTTTTTGGCCGTCAGTAAAATCATGTTTTTTGTTTCCTACTGCTTCTTGATATGGTTTTCTTTACGCTATGTATGCTCCTGAGACGATTTCACGACTTCTGCAAGTACCATATTATAGCAAATGGGTTCGTGTATTATTTTCTTTAATCCTGACGCATATAATGAACCGCATCCTTTTTTCTTGGTCTTAGGATTTCACTTGCTAGAAGTTTCAGAAAGTTCGAACTGACATACGCAACATTTTGTATGTTTATTATAACGACGAATAAAATATCGTTGGATTGACAACATAACCACTTTCAGAACGAGTCTGCCGCCCGGCACGTGGACTCGCATTTCCCGGGCGCGGCGTGCGGGGGGGGCGGCGCGGTGGGCGGGGCGGCCGCGGGCGGTTCCTCCGACCACCGAGCCGCCCTCAGGGAGCGCGAGCGGCGCGAGTTCGAGCAGCTGCGCGCGCAGTACGGCATGGACGACCAGGGCAACTTCCGGGAGCAGTCCGTGCACAACATGCAGCGCGCCGTCTTCGCGGGCGAGATGAGCGTCACCGATTACTACGAGCGCACCCTCGACCTGAGGGAGGCCGAGAGCAGCGGCGTCGACGACGGCAGCTCGGTCACCAGGAGTATCGTAAGTATATTTCTTAAGGCGGCCATAGACCGGCCTACATGTTGACATACATGTATGTCATACCATGCTTTTACGATGATATTCGCTGGTGTCTGGGTAAAAAGTAGGGCGTGCATGAATTCAAGTTGAAACAGAACATTTGTATGTCGCACTGTAACAATAAAAATGTTGTTTGGTCATGAACCACCAGCCAACACTTTTATTACTCATAGCAACCAGCAGCTCAATAGGTTTGCATGAGACTAGGGTATGTAGGTGCGTGCGTGTGTGCGTGAATGTGTGAGTCTCGTTAGCCGCCAAGAAATGAAAACTAGGACAACAACGGTTTAATAAAGATTTATTTTAGTATATATATGAATGCAGTACATTTTAATTTTTTTTTTAAAAGAACACTTAGCTTCAGAAGGAAGTCCTCATGGTAGTGCCCTTCCGAAAGGAAGGTGGTGCTCCAGAGAAGGCTGGCTTTTTCAGGAGTTCAGGTGGTGCCCCAAAGGTGTGGTGTCCCCAAAGAAAAGTTTTCTTCATTTTGGTACCCCGAGAAAAAGAAGGTGGTCTTCATTGTGGCACCCCGACAAAAAAGGTGTTCCTTCATGGTGGCACCCCGACAAAAAAGGTGTTCTTCATGGTGGCACCCCGAGAAAAAAGGTTGGTTCTCCTTGATTAAGACATGATGACACAGATACAAAAGATTGTCTTAGAGAGACATAATTATATTAAGTGTTAACTGTGTGAGTTCAGAAATAGAAGGAAGGAGGTATGTGTTTCGACATAAAAGGTAACCTTGGTGGAGAGCAAGAGCATACCCCCACTCATTAGATATGCGCAGACGGTGTAATATAAAAATCGTTCCATCTGAAAGAAAGTAGAGATGGGAAAAAGGTAGGGGTGAGAAGCAAAATAGTTATAAAAATGTACTAGTATAATGAGGAAGCAGTAGCTAAAAATGGAAGTTGTAAACTATTTGTATATGGTAGCCAAGTAAATAATATAAAAATAATTTTGAAAACGGGTGAACCGTTACAGCACATGCATGTCACTCTTTGCCCACACACCAGCGAATATCAACGTAGAAAAAAGAAAATGTAGGCCGGTCTATGGCCGCCTTCAGACAAGGAAAGAGAGAGAGGACGGAACGCGCGACTGACATTTCTGTTACCAAATGGCACCAAAAAACTACCAAAATTTACCTGTGATTCCTGGCTCCTTCCTGCTGCACTGTGGCTTTTACAACCGTAAGCTGTACACCCTACCATTATGCACACCACAATATTTTACAATGATTGGTCTTAAAAACGCTAAATATCATAAAAAAGTATTTTGGTGGCTATTCATTTTCGGTAACAGCTAATTCATATAGCATCAAACGGGCGTGCGGTATCCCCTCTCTTTCCTTATCTAAGGTATATTTAATATCTGACGATCAATATTACTTCCCACGCCGTACGTGGAAGTTATCGATTCTCGAATATGTTTTTTGGATGTTCGATGATATCACAGCATAAAGAATAAATCAGCAGCGCAACTCTTCAAATTGATGCGAGAAACATGTACAAACTTTTTCGCCTACTTCCCGATGCGTTCCCTATGCTGAGGATTAGGATCCGTATTCATAGTCGTTTCTCAAGTAGCCCTTAAGTATTACTGAAGGGATACTTGAGGGTTACTCAAGGGACCTTCAAGTGTGGCTTTCCTTGTGTATCTGTTTCCTAGACAACATCTACGCTATGGCCGGATTCAGTCGATGGCGACGTTGTCATATTTCAAATATAAGTCTGCAGGTCTTTACGGAAACAGTGATCTGGATCCCGATCGATCAGTTATCTGTCAAACAGCTGTCAAGTGGGATTTATGATTCCATGGTGGTCAAGAAACTCAACGGCATCGTTAGTGTACTGAGCAACGCCCTGTACACTTGAGTAGAAGAACGCGCTCCGATTAGTAGGCCAGCGTTTCCATGACAACGGTGACAACAACAATCAATCAATTTTTGTAATTTTGTATTTATCGATATTTTGTCAATGTAACTATTATTCAACGAATGTATCTTCAACGAATAAACCAGCATTGAATACAGTCCACGCAACAATTAGAAGACAATTTATAACACATGGATTTAACGGATATTGAACAACGAAACACTTGGTTTAAAAATAAGCTACTGAACTGTATAACAAAATTGGGATCACTTACCGTACAAGAGAGATCTAACCATATTTATGACTGATCCTAGATCACTTTCCGAACGCCAGGATCAGTGATCCAAGTGATCGGGTTAACCCGATCATAGTTTTCGTAAAGGCCTAATATGTTATGTCTCTAGGGCTTTACGGAAACTGTGATCGGGTTAACCTGATCAGTTGGATCACTGATCCTGACGTTCGGAAAGTGATCTGGGATCGGCCAGAAATAGGGTAGTTCACTCTTGTACAGTAAGTGATTGCGATCGGATGATTCAGATCAGTAGCTGCTTTACTTTACCATCTGTTTTTTATTGATAAACCAACTTTTTCGTTTTTCAATGTCCGTTAAATTCATGGAATCATAAATCTCACTTGACAGCTGTTTGACATATAACTGATCTATCCGGATCCAGATCAGTGTTTCCGTAAAGGCCTGCAGACTTATATTTGAAATATGACAAAGTCACCATCGAATGAATCCGGCCATAGCGTAGATGTAGTCTAGGAAACAGATACACAAGGAAAGCCACACTTGAGGGTCCCTTGAGTAACCCTCAAGTATCCCTTGAGCCATTTAGATGTTTTCTGTTACCCTTTTTTGTTTTGTGCCAGTATTTCGTGTTTTGTGCCGGACATTTTTCCGGGTGTGACAAACTGAAAACACCGTACTCCAAAATTAACCTACAAAATCGCCTTGACTGCAACGAAGTGTCATGTTGACATGTCGTGTTGACATTTCGTTGCTTGAGTATTACTCAAGGCAGCTTTACGTAAGAGACCCTCAAGTATTAAGGGACCCTTAAGTATCGTGAATCCCAGAACCTTATTCAGTTGTTTTATTGGGGTTTTGCCGGTTTTCCGGAATTATTGACTTATTACATGTCCAAATTGTTTAAGTATTATCTTTTCATAGTTGTCTTTTAATGGTTAAGCGGACCATCGTACCTGGGCGTGCATATAATTCAAATCAATATGGGATTTTTTACGAATATAATATTCTGACTCAGGTTCCGTATGAATCGTTTCTCTAATACCCGTTTTACATCAATAATAAATCCATAGTTTTAATTCGTGGATTCAGTTCGTGGTCAAAATTGACAAGTGTAAAACAGGAATTCGACGTCAAATAATTAATGGATTTCTTCACTGATTTAGAACCTATTCTAATCTATGGTCAAGTTTGACGTAAAATTCGGTAGTACCAACCTTAAAAATCATATGATGTATGTCATGCATGTTGCATACTCGTCTCTGTATATTATTAAACATTTTCTAAATAAAAACTGGCAATCAAATTGAGAGTGTTTTCTGTCAAAAGGTCACAAGCAAAACGAATTAAATAGATCTTGTGAAAACCGCTAATCATATAACAGCAGTAGTGTTGGCAGCATGCTGTCAGAATCCATGGTTTTATTCACAGATGTAAAACACAATCAGTTTGACCTTGAAGACGACCATGGATTGATTATTGAATAAATTCGCGGAGAAAATGGGTGCATTCAGCAGACTAAACAGTTGCGGAGCAGCTACCAAATTTTCTTCTGAACGCGTGCGCTACCTAGCAGCTACCGCTCCAGCGGTCGCCATTTTTTGTAGCGATAGAAAAGTACGCTCACTTGGAGCGGCCCGAAATAAGCTACTTTTGACCTTGTCAGTGTTACATGTTATGACACTTGTGTTATAGGAAATGTTGTTATATTAAAAAAAAGTCAACAGTATGATCTACGACAGTCGACACAAACTACTTATCGTGATGAGCACAGAGTTAACATCTATAGAGGGAGTGTAAACAACAAAATGCACAGGTCGCTGACCAGCCAACATGTAACGGAAATTTTGACAGCTTAAGGGCATTACCAGTAGCGTGCGGCTTTATATTAAAATTGGATGTTCATTAATAGATTCAATTATTACTGGGATGTTACAAACTGATACCAATAAGTTGAATTAGTATTTAGCTATACTTAGAGAGTTACCCTTATTATAATTGTAACAGTTGATAATTTATTATTACCATTAAGTGTTTTTCAAAACATATCTAACAGTGTTCTGAAAGGTAGCCTGTTGGAATGGCTGCATCGTATTTTTACTTCAGCAATAAAATATAATAATTGCATTAGGTAATATCCAGTTCTATAAAATTATCATAGATAGATTTTCTGTAAGTAAATGTGGCATACAGTTTTGCATTTCACGTCCTCAAATAGTGTAAAAAATGGAATTTGGAAAATTCATGTTGATTGACATGAATGTAATGCGTGCACAAAACATACATTAAACAACCATTATTATTCCTCAAACTGGAGTGAAGTTACTTTTGTTCCCACTTATCCCCATATATTACGCTACTGAAAACTAATACAAAACCTATACTCACCTATGATAAGAAGTGTTCACCGATTCGTCGCTATTACAGCAAACTATGCACTTTTTATGTTGTCTCATCATGCAATTATGACAATATTGTCCATAAATAATTTAATTCACACCACAAATAGTCACAAAGTCAGTCAAATATACACTAAAATCACAAAAATCTCGACACACGCAATAACCGCAACTACAATGACAGCCACGTGACAGCTTAAGGGCACGCCGATTGTAGGTTGCTAGATTTATGACATATTAGAAGTTATTGCGACATTCCGCTATGAAATTTACCATTTTTGAGATTTGATTAAATCAATACAAATTATCTTCACGTAAATCAGTTACATTGCAAGTATATTGGAATGTATAGTTAAATACCCAGTTAAATACTTTGTGTTGAAACAGCGGAAACTGCCAGATTTTGAAGAAACTGGAAGCGGACGAAGAAGAGTGGCAATAGCGCTATAGATGTTGGCTGGCCAATATTCAAATTTAGGTCCCTCTAGAGATGTTAACTCTGTGGTGATGAGTCAGAGCTCATAAATAACGCTTTTCAGCAGAACGCCAACTGTTGAGATGTAGCGGCTACTAAAGTAGCGGTTCCCGATCTTTCTGCTGAATGCAACCAATGTCGATGTAAAACGGGTATAACGCGATGGTTGACACGACAACCGAAAAATTCAAGGACGTGATGATGAGGACGTCGTCATTATTGACATGTGTCATATTATATCATATCAATTCTAATAGGTCTGTTTTTACAGAGAATCACAAACCAGTCAGAGCCAATCAGTATTCCCCATTGCAGTTGTCAAACTATTTCTGACTAGTACTGGCCAATCAAATTGACGCTGACTAGTTTGTGATTGCTGTAAAAACAGACCTTATATATGTTGAATGACACAAATTACGACATCGTCGTGTGACACATGATATACAGAGTCTCGGAACTTATGGGACAAGTGGTCCCGTACCCGCTTTGTATATCTACTCACCTTGATTTGAGAGCCCGACATGCGGCCAGTAGCATGAGAAATGGTAGTACGCTAACTAATAACCTTTGCTTCGGTTAGGTACCGCGCGTGCGCGCGATGACCGCCGCGCTGTCTTCAGTGTCCCGGTGCTACCTCTGCACCTGCGTGGACCATTACGCGTCCTCGTACGGCGATCGGGGTTGGGGCTGCGGCTACCGCAACACGCAGATGCTCATCGGCAGCCTGCTCACTCACACCGGCTACAACGAGCGGCTCTACAGGCTGTGGCAGGGTCAGAAGCCACCGCGTAGCGCCGTGCCCAGCATCTCGCGCATACAGAGTCTCATCGAGCAGGCCTGGCAGCAGGGATTCGATATACAGGTAAGAACAGGGATAATTTGTTTACATTTGTTGCATCACGGCGCGTGTTCGATGTGCTCACGCCATCGGGAATCTGCGATAGTGACGTACCACTTTGTCCTATATACAGGGTGTCCATTTAGTGTGTAATTCTTCGATATCTCGCAAGGTATACCTGATAGAAGAAAATGTCAAATACAAAAGTTATTTGGTTAGTTAAGACGCATACTCTAGAAATATTTTGAAATATACAGGGCGTTGGGGAAAGTAGGATACTGATCAACTTTATTTTTTTATATGGAACTATAACTTTTTCTTAAATTCTTCTAGTTTACATCATTGATCTCTATTTAACCCTAAAATATTTTTGGAATCGGTTGCGACGTTGCCAAGTTATAATTTATTTTCCTTTAATTTCCGGATTTGCAAGGTCGCAAGTAATACGTCCAAATTGATATATTCCTTTAACATTTCTCAATAATATTATAGAGCGAGTTACTTGAATATTAAGTGGATATTATTTTGGATGTTACCAGCAATTTGTATCTACAGGCTGTTTTGGCAGAATTTTAAATTACAAATATCCCAGATTTTAATTTATTTTAAATAGAACTATCTACTTATTTTTATTGCAATGAATTGCGCATGTCGAATTTAGTAAGATCTCACAATTTCAACATTTTGTTTCATTTAATTACTGAGATACGCTTCTTCAGTAAACAGTACCGGAACGCTTAAATATTTCAAAAACTGCCACAGCTGGAGAGGTGAAATTCAATACTTGGGGGTTTTTGAACATACAGAATTCAAAAATGGTAACATCAGTGTTGTCAGATTTACCACTTCTACGTTAGACTTCATAAAGAGGGCATTCCATTCAAAGTTATGACGTAAAACGTAAAATTGGTAAATCTCACAGTTGGCACTGCAAGTACCCTGTTGGGATAAGTGATTTACTATTACTACGTTCCAAAATCCCATCAAAGACCTCGATTTGCTCTGTAGCGTTTCAGTATTCACTAAACATCAAACTGTGACCAAAAATCTTCGTTCCATTATTGCATTTCCGAGGCCATGGATGTCATTGTTTTGCTCGGAAATCAAATTGAGATTTTAGCGACCTTTGTGTCAAGACTGTCAAGAGATATTTTTCACTTAACATCTAACAACTTAACGTAACCTATTCGGCTTTATTTGTATGCATTGACATTCTAACGGGTACGACTACTCTGACACTCTGACTCTGAGAAAACAGCATAGGTTATGTGATATGTCAAAATTGTCAAAAAAAGATCTTTGCCGTTTCATAAATATTCCAACATCCATAACATCTGGAATTACGTGACTATCCTCGAAAATTCATCTGCTCACTGGATAGATGGGATTTTGGAACGTAGTATATAATTATTAGGATTAGACATTGGATATGTGTATGAATGAACAAAAAAATGGCGTCGTCGTCCATGGTCGAGTCGAACCACTATCGCTCTTAGCTTTGTCGTTTTTCCTTTTAACAAGCAGTCGATCATTTTTTTTAGTATACCACTATGAGTCGAAATATTTGAAGAGGAAGGTTTTTTTTTTGTTGCTAAAACCATTTCAATTCATTCCACTTTATGTTTTTTTCGTAACAGTACCCCCACCCCTGTCGTTCGCCAGCGAGCACCCCCATTTTGATAAGAGTTGTTTGCACGTTAGGGTTCTGAACAGTTAGAGTGCAAACTGGTGAACACGCGGAAGTGGATAGGCGCGACCGAAGTAGTTACGCTGTTGTCGTTCCTGCGCATCAAATGTCAACTGGTTGACTTTCACCGTCCAACAGGCGCCGGCGGCACTCATCCGGAGCTTTTCAACTGGGTGCTGCAGTATTTTGAGAGTTCCGTGGGCGGCGAGTTCACTCCTCCCTTATATCTGCAACACCAAGGTATGTATAAGGCTTAGTTCAGATGACGCGCATACGACGCGCGTCGACGTGGCGCTCGTTTTGAAAATACACATAATTAATTCAAGCTGTTCACATGGACGCGCGGACGACAAATTGTACGCAGGGAATCTCAATACGCGCGTCGGTCAGCGGCGATGCGCGTATTGAAATACTAGACGTTCCAATTGCCTGTTCAGTTGGCATGCGTCTTTTCTAGCGTTCAGTCGACATACCTGGTGTCTCTCTGCAAAAATTTATTTCTCACGTATGCTATTGATATGGAAACAGAAGAATTCAACACAGATGTTTTCATTGATGAAATTGAGAAGACGCCTACTATTTGGGTAATGCATTCCAAATTATATTCAAATAAGACGACAAAAAAGAGTGCCTGGAAGGAACTGGTCCTAATGTTTTGCAAACACGATGATACCGAAGAAAAAAAGAAAATATTAGGTAGGTTTTTGGTACTGCTTTATTTATAATAGGTGTTTACAGTTAATACAGCAATTCAGATCATTCTACCTGCCATTCTAGTTTTCCTTCATTCACAAAGTACTTTGTCAACTTTACTCCTGAAGTAGTTAAAAAATTTAGGTTCTTGATTTCGCAGACTGGGATACAGTGTAACGTATGAACTTGTAGAAAGTCTGTCCTTTCTGAAAGTGTGTCCTTTCCCTCCTACGTCGTTTCCTTCTTCTATATGCTAACCAAACACAAACAGCTTCTCCTACATCCATTCTCGTTAATAACAACAAATACACTGACACTCGACGCAACAAACGTGCGCCAGGTCGACGCGCGTCATCTGAACTAAGCCTAAAGCTTTAATTTTTCTGTATTCAAGGGCGCCGATAATTTTTTCCTTGGGTGGGGTATTTTTTTCTTAATAAGAGGTTATAGTACGTACATGAGAGCTGCTTGCAATGGTTCAGCTGTAACTGTTTTTTGACTATTAACTTTGAGATTACTGAACTAAAACAAATATGAGCATGAAGAAAAAGGATGGTTCTAGAGAAATGTCGACGTATTTTTTGAAATTTTCTAATGGACAATGGGGTATTTTCCGAACAAGATTTTATGACGGAATATTGATGCTACGTCCCCAAAAACCATGTAACTAACATTTCTACTTTTTACTGTGAACGCGAAGTGGCTTAAAAGCACCTGCAAAGTTCAAACTTAAAATTTCGCGCCAAAGCTGTGGAGTAATAAATCTAAGTGTGACATAATAAGTCTTTCGTGGAGCTATCCTTAGAATGTGACTGTACCTTGTCGTCTGACCTCCTTTTCTCCATCTACAGACACAACCTCCGCATCGTATTGATATTGACAGATGTTTGTTTACATCATTTCATGATCTATCTTGGTTAAATGAGATACCGTGACAGTCGTGACACCAGGGGAGGTTATGTATGCATGACACTAGTGACATGCTGTTAAAGACGAGTGGTGCCGAATGACTATTAAAGTTGTGAAAAGTAACTATGAAACATTCTCAGAGTAAACTGCTAATTACATAACAATGCAAAAAATGGAATAGCTGTGCAATATAACATGTATAGTCTACAAAAAGAGGGAAACTAAGTAAAAAATAAATAAACATAAAATAAAAAATTTATTAAACATAAAATAAAGTTTACATTCTTTATAGAAAAACAATGCAAAATATTAACAACGTGACAACCTTGAATTTACGCTCAATTCAAATTAAAATAGTCACATCCTATCTACATCCGGCATAAAAATCACTTTTGATTGGTTGATTTCTTAGGCGGGAGGTTTAAGAGATTTAAACGAGCTCTTTTCAAAGGGATGATTTTCACAGTTTATCTTTACTCCACGTGGGCAGAAAAAAAAATGAGCAAACATTGCCATCATTACAAATTAGATACAAGCAATCCATTTCAGCCATTAAACAGGCAATATTAGCAAGTTGGAAAATACCCCATTATTAAAAAATTGCGCCAAATGTGGCGTTTTTTTGACTAAATTCACGGTCTCGTTAATCACCCTGTATAAACTTATTCTAAAATCTGGAACCCTATTCGTATACTCGGTCGATCTCGCTTCTTCCGCTCCCTTAAGTTGCAGTAAATCAATTCATTTAGAGCGCTCGACATTTTTAGAATCGAAATCAATTTTTGGATTCCCTATGTTAAGGATTTTCATAATCATAGATAAGAAATGATGCGAGTCCAAACATTATAAAAACTAATAACTTTAGGACACAGCCGAACAATTATGGGAATTGAAGTTCATAGAGATGGCAGTTTAATCTTGTTAGTCCTCGATCCTAGTCACTCGCCTCAACAGATGGCACAAATGGGGGACACGAATAGCACTGCGACGGCATTCAGGCTGTTGAGGAAAAGTGAAGCTGCCATGAAGGCGCGTCAGTACCAAATCGTGGCTGTTGTAGGGACGATAGACAGCGAACAGCAATATCAGGTAAATATATCATTACAAGGTATACACTAACTGTACCTCATTCCACGGAACCAGATAGTAGAAATAAACAGAAAGGCGGAGCGCAAAAATGCAGGACCGTAATGTAAAAATATAAATCACAACAGTCGACGATTTTTGTCAGGTTGTCATATGAGTTAATAAATTGCTCGTACTTTGTGTTTGTTTTCAGTATATTATTACAACTTCTCACTTTAGATGAATTTATGTTGCCATAAATTATTTCAAACTGATACGACGTGATTACATTGTGAATCTATCTAGTATCCAATATTTTGTAAAATAACCTGAATATGTTCTAAGGAAAATCAGTGAATAATTTTCCAAAGTGGCAACGACGCATTTCTAACATGATGCAGACTTGCAGACACAGCGTGTGTCTGCGGCTGAGTGGTTATCATATACTACGACGTACGTCGTGTTGCCTTTCTCGTCTTGATCAATCGTATCGGGTTCCGAATTATATTTACGTATTACGTTTACTTGATCACTTGCTTCAGAACCAGCTCGCGTCACTTGTGTTTATATTAAAGTTTTGGTGCCACATTTTCTTGTTTTTTTATTATTTATAAAGCGTTCGGTAAATTATTTTTAATAAGTTGGTGATTTACTTCAAAACAATGCCAAGTTCAACAGATTCTGTAGACCGAAAGTTTTCGAAAAGGTAGACGATTTTGCTAAGCATGCCATAAGGCGGAAAGTCACGAGTTTTTCTTTCGAAATGTGATAAGTCTCAATGACACCCGCGATAGTGATGTAGACGAATTATCAAACAATCTGATTCTGAGTAAGGTAGGTGATTTTGTATATATTTATATTTGTTTATCTCGAACAGATATTAGAATTAAATTTCGTTATTGATATATTCAGATACGATCCTGCCTGTGGGCGGAGCATATCCTTTCCTCTGCAATAAAATTCGACTCAATAGTCAAAGTTTATTTACTTTCACTATCAGGTTTCGTGGAATGGACTTTAGAAGTGTTACCAGATTTAGGTCCAGTTTCACAATGGGTAGTTTACTAGAGATTAAAAGAAAACTACTGATTTGCGGACACTTTGCGTTCCGTAATCAGCGGTTTACGTCAAAAGCTCTGGTTATCCAGTAGTTGAGTTAAGTATGGGTTATCACTTACGTTTGTTGTGGTCAACCTATGACACATAAGAGCCGGTTTCACAATAGGTTAACTCAAGGGCGTGTGTTGATCGGAGGTTAACCCTAGATGTCATGTTTCACAAATGGTGGTTTTCGATTTTATTTGAGGTTAACTCTGAGTTAACTTGACCCAAGAAATTATTGAGTTAACCCCAGGTTTGCGATGACGCATGCGCATTAGGTTATGTCACTTTGGTTTTGCTACTTGCTAGGCGTTTGAAGTTTCATACTTAATCGTTTACCTTAACGCTTTCCGTCGTTCTTTTTATTTGAAATGGATGGTTATGCTGTAAATGCGTATAGCAGTGATGAAGAAGCAATGATACCAAGAATATTTCGACCTAGAGTCAATTATTTTGAGGAATATGATGACCATGACTCCTTGGTCTCATATCTTTTCCCAGGCGTTGTCTTTTCCGCGCCATGTTGTTGCACCTTTTGTTTTGCATTCTAATACATGCCTGTACTTTTCTACTAACGAAATGAACAGATATTCTTCATCTTTTGAAAAGTTGTTCGCTCTTTTTGGTTTTTCCATGCTGACATACGGGTACATGCACGGCTATTATTTGAAAAATGCCCCAGAAACAACTTCAACGCCAAGCAGTCCAAACACACACCAAATAACTGCGACTAAAATGAAAAAACGTCAGTGAAAAAACCAAAATCAGGTTGGAAATCGTATGGAAGTGACAACTCAACGAACTCATTCTTTGACAGTCTTGTCAGAAAAACGCAAAACACCAGCACGAAACACCTAACGGAGGAAATAAGAACAAAAAGAGTTTTAAATATTGCTGACACAGTACCACCAACCCCTAAAAATAAAATACAACTCGCGGTCAGTTAATACTACGTCATTTTATGATTGTGAAACAAGAGGCGTTCCATTGTTTGAGTTAACACGCAGGTCGAGGATAGTAAACCGTCAGATTGACCACTGATTGTGAAACTGGGTCTAAAATATATTTTTTTGGCAAGTGTCTGACTAGTAGTAGTGGTAATAGTAGTAGGGTTGGGGAGATGAAGCCAGGCAACTAGACCACCTTTGGCCCTTTTAAAAGGGTCTGACTAAATTTGAAGCATGCTATGTCACCGTTTTATCCTTGTGCGGGTTTTTGCAATAACTAAATACTATTTCAAGAGATCTTACTATAGTAAATGCAACCAGTCAGACAGAGCAACGTCCACTGATCAGCAGGATATCAACTACAAGCATAGACGTGCTACAACGACCACTGGCGGATTTAGAGGGGGGGCGTAAGCAGACAATGATAAACACAAACAAGAAAAGCTGAAAAATGAAAGAGTCTATGCGTAGACTTCGTGAAAAGCTTTTCTAAAAATGTCAGTATTTTTTAAAAAAATAATTTTGGAGCTCGACGACTTTTGAAGTCCTATGAATGCATTTGATGTCAAAAGTCACAAAAAATAAAAGTTATATAATTTCCTTACCATACTACTCTGAATTTGGTGGTTACTTATAATATATACATACTTATATTGCCACATATTTCTCTTTTAGGGTAATTACGTGTTTTTCTTTGTATAATAAACATTATTCTATTTGAATAAACATTCATACAGGGTGTCCCAAAAAATAGTGTCAAGCGGAAGTCCAGAGATAGAGCACACGTAGAAGTATGTTATGCAATTGTTTGTAGTTTCCGAGTTATGAATTTTTTTCTGAATTTTAGAGAATTCTCTACCTCTACAACTTAAAACTGTTCCAAAAGAAAAAATAAAAGACTTTTCCAAATTCTCTTTTTTGCTAATTAATCTCCAAGAGTTTACTGTTTATACGTAAAATAATCGGCTTCGTAACTTTGACGAAAGTCATGAAAATTTTAGTGTAAACTGAAAATTTTACGATCTCAGAATTATGACTTAAATCTTCGACTCGCAATTCAAAATCCAAAGAGGTGATTTCACGATTTCTAAGCAAGTCTAAAAACTTCTTCAGACTCTTCGCTATCACAGTCATTGAAAAAAGTAGTACTTAATGGGACTACTTTCGCTCCAATCGACCTTCAAAGTCAAGAGGGGAAGATTTCTTGAAATTAGCGATGTGATTTTCAATTCATCAATAACTTATGTTAACGCGCTAATACCAGAATGGTTGTCAGTACCGCAATAATAAACGTTAAAAACGGTCCATAAATTATACATTTGTTAAAAAAGATCCTATTTCTTGCTAAAAAACCACAAGGAGTGCATTATTCAAAACCGGTTTTTACCTGAGCCACAACAACAGGAGCTAACGCTAACGCAGTAAATGATGTTAGAAAAAGATAGCTATGATATTGTTGGGATATCTTTTCAAAATGTGTCATTGCATAGGTTGCTTTCGTTGTATTTATTCAGTCGTCCGTCTGTCTTTGCGGCTTTAAAACGATACGCTCTTGTTTGGTGAATTATTTTGACAATTGGGCTTTCTTTACGGACTATTGAGTGCACCCAGATTCGAAATTTGGCTTTCCCCACGGACTCTGAGTGCTATCGGTTTGGATTGGTGTTGTTTCTGTTGTCTGACTACTTGGCTATTCCTACGGACCTTGAGTGCACGGCAACTGGATTTAACGATGCTCTTTTCTGCAAGAGACTATGCAACACATGGATAGGTCGTGTTGGACCCATGAATGGCCGCTACGGTCCTGATTTAAATCCGATAGTTTTTTGTTTGGGGCTACTACAAAGAACTAATTTATGCTAGAGAAACAGCGAATTACGCAACAAATTAACACAGGCTGAAGAAACAAAAAAAAAACAACAAAACTTGTTAATTTTTGAAAATTTCTTGTGAAATTTAATAAACTTAGTGAATGAATATGATAATTTTCGTTTCATTTTACAATTTCCCACTTACCAAAAAGAAGTCGTACATGTAAAAAAAATCTTAGCAAAGTGACACAGGTGGTCATCTAACGATACTCTTATAACACTGAATGTTTTTTATTGCGGCACTGACAATCATTCTGCTATTAGCGCCCTAAAATTACTTATTGTTTCATTTAAAATCCCATCGCTAATTTCAAGAAATCTCCGCCTCTTGTGGTTGAAGGTCGATTGGAGCCAAAGTAGCCCCATTAAGTACTCCTTTTCAATGATTGTGATAGCTGAGAGTCTGAAGAAGTTTTTAGACCTGCATAGAAATCATGAAATCATCTCTTTAGATTTTTAATTGCGAGTCGAACATTCAAGTCATAATTAACAGAACGCAAATTTTTCACCTTACGCTATAATTTTCATGACTTTCATCAGATTTGCTAAGCCGATTTCTTTACGTATGAACAGTAAGCTCTTGAAGATTAATTAGCAAAAAAGATAATTTGGAAAAGTCTTAAAGTTTTCTTTTTTGGACAGTTTTAAGTTGTCGGGGTAGAGAATTCTGTAAAATTCAGAAAAAAATTCATAACTTGAAAACTACAAACAATTGCATAACATACATAGGGGTGATTCAGATACTTCTAGGTGTGCTCTATTTCTGGACTTCCGCTTGACCCTATTTTTTGGGACACCCTGTATAACTTCTTTGTCAAATCGCTACTGATAAGTAGACGATGCTCTTTATTGTACCGGCATAACAATTTTCTTGGGTTTATTGCTAACGTTTTTTTTTCTTCTCTAGCATAGTAAAATTTTACGGGGACTCCGGATACCTCAAGAACGATTAGAAGTAGTCTGCAAGCAATCTAGGATGAATTCGAGTGACCGTTCACGAAGCAGTTAAAATACATTTCTACATATTTCACCACCTTTGCTGTTCATAGTTCTTCAAATGTTTTTACAATTTTCAACCCTAAGATTTTATCATCATTTCATAGATTTAAGAAAACGATCGGTAGGCTATTTGCTCTGATATTAATCTTTCAGAGGTTATGTCAGATCGTGCTTGATATCTAGAATTGCTCGCTGTGAACAAATAATGACCTGCGGTGTGAATGTAGTCACTGGTACGTCATATTTTCCTTGACACTAAAGTGTCAAACGTGCACTACCTCAAAGTATAACCTGTTGAGAATAGGACATTTTTTATACAAAAAAATACCAGTACAAATTTGAGACTAGGAGAGATCCTCTTCTGTGACTTCAGTTAATGTGAGTGAAAAGCTTGAATGTATTCTTGTTGGCTGCCCCAGAAACCAATTTGATCACATTAGGAGGCTGAATGACAAACTGAGTGAACCTGGATGATCGACATCCCTAAGTCAGTGTGCTCAAACTGAATTTGCGTTTTGACATAATTATACAGAGGGTGTCCCTGAAGTTTCTTGACACGTGGTATTCTAGTAACAAAAAATTGCAAACGAAAAATGAGTGGAAGTATTGAAAGTACTATAGGGTCTATCCGGTCTATCATATCACGCTTTCAAAACATTTTTTTTGTACTTCAACCCTT
This sequence comes from Callosobruchus maculatus, assembly GCA_951848785.1. Taxonomy (NCBI): domain Eukaryota; kingdom Metazoa; phylum Arthropoda; class Insecta; order Coleoptera; family Chrysomelidae; genus Callosobruchus; species Callosobruchus maculatus. Next base: position 300,826 of record CATOUR010000003.1, read on the forward strand.
AAAACTAAACTTCAGCTTTTGTTTTTCAACACCAAATAGTTTTTTCTACACAAATTAGGTCCTTATATTATTCGAAATCTTTCAGTACCTTTGATATGTATAATACATGCTTTCAAAAACATTTTATGTATTTATATTATCAAAATATTAGGTCTTAAGCAAATGCTCATTTTTGAGTGAGTTTTAGGGGTTGAAGTAAAAAAAAATGTTTCGAAACAATGATACGATATGTACCTTTGGTACCTTTGAAAGGCCGATTTAGTTTCCTTTATTATCTTTTTTCCCTTACGGAAATAATACGCCCCAAACAAATCTTTATTTTATTTATTTTATGCTTATGACTTTACGAAAAAAAAATAGGATTTTGTATCAGATCAAAGGTACTCACGATTTCAAATAAAACAGGAACTTAATATATATAGGAAAAAACAAAGTTGGTGGTGAGTTTTAAAGGTTGAGTACAAAAAAAAATGTTTTGAAAGCATGGTATGATAGACCCTGTACTCTGTAGTATTTTCAAACATTCCACTTAATTTTCGTTTGAAAATGTTTTTGTTACGAAAATATCACGTGTCAAGGAAATTCAGGGACACCCTGTATAGAATTAAATGACTAGAATCCTCAGGCATGCAGCATGACCAAATGTCATAGAGATCTACAAAACATGCAAACAACAACATCGATCTAAGAAGATCATGTGCTATTAAAGAGCATGTGATATTTTGTATACAGATTGATTATGTAAAAACGAATGAAGGTATATTAAAAAGTGCAAACATGAGAATATAAGAACTTATTTTCAGTGTAAATAAACATCGAAAAGATAAAGACGGAATACAAGCTAAAAGACACGCACTTTGAAGTATCTGGGTAAGCAGGAGCACAAAGGATTTAAAAAAAAAGTACAAAAGCAAGCAAGCAAAAGCATATACTGATCAGGCAGGCTTTTGGTATACTTAAGTTTTATTTATTTATGTTCCTATGTTATTTTACACATTATACCTATTCGATATTTATTTAGTATCTTAATTCTTTAGTCACATTTTTCATTATATAAATCTACATAGTCTACAAAAGCTTGATCTATGGGGCGGGATTTTGGGAGGCTTATTTATTTATATCCAAAGTCTGTACATAACTAATGGCACAGGACTCTCAGTCCTTCTAGTATCATGTAATGTGGTGGACGGTTAGGCGTTTGGTCCCGCATCTCACACTGAGGAAGCACATCTCACATATTAATAATGGCTTTATAGGTCTAATACTTCCTTAAAATGCTAAAACAACTTTTGAGAGACGATATTTTTTACATTTTCAGCTAAACTATCACATAACTTTGCTATCGTTGAAGCATGCATGAATAACTATTTATTTATTTTGTTAGAGTGTAACTTTGAAGGGCTACGATTTACTTTAGGGTACAGCCGCTAGGTGGCGCCCCTATATGTCAATCGAAAGGGCTCGAGGTGGGGAGCAATAATGTCCCCGGGCACAACACCCGGAAACGAAAGACAAAAAAGTTATGGAGAAAACAATTTCCTATGTTAAGTCTATGGGAATTTTTCGAAAATTTTAGCCGCTAGGTGGCGCCCCTATATGTCAATCGAAAGGGCTCGAGGTGGGGAGCAATAATGTCCATGAGCACAACACCCGGAAACGAAAGACGAAAAAGTTATGGAGGAAACAATTTCCCATGTTAAGTCTATGGGAATTTTTCTTTCTCGTTAAAAGTGAATGAAATCTTCCACGTAGGTTAGGTTAGGTTATGTTAGGTTATGTTGCTTTTTTCTTACTTAATAAATAAACTAAACATGTTCCTTTTGATTCCAATGACTTGAGAATGAGAAAATTTTTTTTCGAAAAATTTCCAAATTGTTTCCTGCATAACTTTTTTGTCTTTCGTTTCCGGGTGTTGTGCCCATGAACATTATTGCTCCCCACCCCTAGCCCTTTCGATTGACATATAAGGGAGCCACCTAGCGGCTGTACCCTAAATTTTCGGAAAAATCCCTTACACTTAACATGGGAAATTGTTTTCTCCATAACTTTTTTGTCTTTCGTTTCCGGGTGTTGTGCCCGGGGACATTGTTGCTCCCCACCCCGAGCCCTTTGGATTGACATATAGGGGCGCCACCTAGCGGCTGTACCCTAAAGTAAATGGTTACCATCATTCACCACTCATAATTTAGTTTGTAGTACTATTTCAAAATTTTTAGTGCACTCTAACTACTTATTTAGGTTATGTGTGATATGTACCGTGTCCTAGGACGAATCGCATAAAAGGAAATCGTACTTGGGTTTCGGAATGTGAAGCCGATATCAAAAGGAATTATTCTGAAAGTCGCATTTGTTTCAGAGAAGTCAACGTTTGAAGCTTGGTTGTAAAGATAACTGAAACGTATGTGGTCCACTTTATTTCATCACTGTCACTTTCGGGAATTCCTTGCAAAAACCGAGAATGTCGGATTACGCTAACGCGTATTTTGGATATTTTTGTCGATTGTTTACAGCAAATATCATCTGCTTGTACGGTACGAATATGATAAAGGGGCCCACACATTAACCATTTTGCGATCTAGTTAAAGGAATTTCAACTTTTTTTGCTATTAAGAATAAACGTATAATTTAAACATATTATAAGCCAGTGCCAGATCCAGTCTTTTCGGGAATCGTCCTGCCGATCACATAGTATGTGATAAAATTGGCAATTCTGCTAACCCTCTACCTATTTGCATATGCACTGTGTTGGACTGGGGCAGCATCACAATTTTAATCTTGTACTATTTTCATTTCATACTGATATTATTATACTGTGTTCTCCAATAACCTTATAATCATTGACTCGTCCTTAAAATAAATGCTGCCATCCTGGGACAGCTATTCAATCAATAAATGTTCCAAATATTTTTGTGCGTACTCTGCAAAGGACTGTTGAAGCAGCCTAAGCATAATCTGACAAATGTGGTTTTATTTATGAGCCAGTAAGTGTGGTGAATATATCAAATGCTTCTATTTACTCGTAAGAAAGACAAAACGTGTTATGAAGCAAACTGAAGGATTAGTTTCTAAGGGTTAAATGAAGAAAAGGATTTGATAATAAATAACCTTGAATATTCCTTTAAGGGAACTTCAAGGCTGGCTGGTGTGTCCTACATGTTATTCAAAAAAGCGCAGGCCTGTGAAATGTGATGTGGTTTAATATCATCATCTAATAGATTAGTAATCAATATTGTTGACTGTAGATCCCTAGAAAATTCAAGCTTCAACATGTATGTAGCCTGAGAAATACAAAAATAATTATTCTACATTTTTTCTTATGCTGATGTATTGATAATAAAATAGGGCTACAAATTGCCTTAAAACCATCTAAGACATTATCACAACCTCTTAGTTTCATCAAAAATGGTTGAGTATTCTATGTATATACAATATTGGAGATATTCTTACTTGATTATCAAATTGAAGCAAAAATATCTAGTCACTAGGGTAGCTATAATCAACAAAATTGGTAATGGAGAACTTCAAAGTCCAAACACTTCGAGAATAAGTAATACTGTACCAGCTTTAAAAAAGTTAAACAATTTTATGTATGATGTTTCAAATTTGTAACCAGCGTAGATGTTTCAAAAGGTCAACGCAGACCCAATTTTTGATTGCTATGAATAATAGTTTGTTTGATTCACTTCGTATGAATTAAATTTGAAATAGACCTTTTGAAATGTATTGCTGAAAATGCCCTACTTGATTTTATATGTTAAGATATCATGCTTACGTTGAAAGTTTATCATCTGAATTTGTCAATAACTAGCATCTAATGAAAGCTTATCTTATGGTATAAAACTATTTTTGAATTGGAGACATTTCATGTGAAATTGACAAGTAACTTAAAATATTCTGAGGTAAGATCAATATTCTTCTGTATATACTACATACTTGCACTTTTTTGTGTAGGATATGGTATCATAAAATAATCACTCTGAAAGGAGTAAATATTCATATTTCCACCCGTATACTTCTACCTTTTTTATAAATGCCACATATTGGATATCATTGATACCATAGTAAATAACCATGCAAGGACTATAGGATGTTGCAGATCTCTGATTTTGCTAGACTGTCTTAAAAGACATTTAGAATAATTGCTATAGATTTATAACAAAAAGTGTCATCCAAAAATATCTACCAGAAAATGGTTTATGGGATACAATCCTTTAACAAAGTTAAAAATGAAAGCTTTCACTCACCACTTATTTTTTATTCTTAATAGCTACAAACATACTTTTATTAATAAACTTGTGTTTTTACTGTTGGTAATATGTTTCTACAGTTTTATGGTGGAAAAATGCATTTTCATATGCTCATAATTGTATCAATATAGGTACAAATAGTATTCAATTTTGTGGAATATTATGTTGTCCTTTTTATGTGAAATGTCACTAATGAAAACTGATCATTGTTACCTATTGGATGTATTTTAATTACATTTATTGTTCGAATTATGTGGGACTTTTATTTACATACTTATTAAAACTTAATCAACCAAGTCATATCACTAGTGGAAGATACATCTCAGCCTGAACATCCTCTACATCCACAGTGTACACATTCCACAATACGACCCTGTGAATAAAAAAAATTGTAAGCTCAGACTTTTAACAACAATTTCATAAACTCAATGCTAAACCATAGCTGCATTAGACTCCTTAAATATACTTACTTCTTCTAACTTTGCCTTAGGCACTCTACAAATGCAGTTAGTTCCAAAGTTTGTGTCTCTAGTTTGTATACATCGTAAGCAGCATAAACTTTCATAACCCTGCTTTTTCCATTTGGCTATCAAATTCTTGTCAGCAATATTTTCTGCTAGACAGTACTCATATAATTCTCTGCTAATTGCTTTTCTTCTATAAAATAGGTCAAAAATGTACCTTGACTTTTGATGATGTATTTTGAAAATTGGCCAAAGGGACTCGTTTTTACGTTTACCTTCATGAGATTCTGTTTCAGCTGAAAATAACGCCATATAAGATTGTCAGAATATTTTCCAATACATTCTTGCCAAGGGTAAACAAAAGTGAACTATTCCAGATAATTTGTACATTTTGCATTGATTTCAGGAGATTTTGAAAAAGTCACGATTAATTTACACTGGTCTGTTTTTTTTTGTAACAAAGCCTCTATAACTTTGAAAGTACTGATATATCCCTTCAATTAGTTTAGTTTTTTCAATTTATCATAAGCATTCAAGATCACAAGGAAATCAAGCTACTCATAGCAGTGTTATAACAGTAGGTCATGGGAGTCTTTGAACCTTTAATTATGAATACCTGGGAGGTCGCACTTCATACAATGTTGAGAAGACAGCAACAGCATCAAATGCCATTATTGTATATAACTTTGAAATTACTGATATATCCCTTCAATTAGTTGTTTTTTCAATTTATCATAAGCATTCAAGATCACAAGGAAATCAAGCTACTCATAGCAGTGTTATAACAGTAGGTCATGGGAGTCTTTGAACCTTTAATTATGAATACCTGGGAGGTCGCACTTCATACAATGTTGAGAAGACAGCAACAGCATCAAATGCCATTATTGTATATAATGCTAGCAGATATAATCATGTATCCCTCAAAGAGTAATACTTAAACAATGAATACTCTATATTTAACGGAAATCAAGTGATAGTTTCATCTAGAATTTTGTAGTGATACACATTTATCGAAAACTTGTTTAGAATAAAATGGAAAAGTTAAATTGCAATTACCTTCTCTCATTTTTTGCTCCAATTCGTCTAATGTTGGCTCAATGAGTTCCCATCCTTCAGGTGGAGATTTTTTACTTCTTCTGACTTTGGGCATATTTATTTATATGAAAATTATTACTTCAAAATACTTTAGTAGTGTGTAATATCAAAGACAATCTAAGATAAATGTTTAGATTTGGTTTGTGTAGAAAATAGATAACATGAATGACAAGTGACAACAAATATGCATGTGAACGTCATTTCAACTTTCAACTGTCACCCTTTATGTGATTTTATTAGAGATGGTGCAAATATGTGAAACGGCTATTCAACTCAAGGTAACCTTTTGGTTTTTGATTGGTCAATTTCAAAGTCGATTGGTGTGTAATTAACCAATAGAAACGCTAATAACGTGCGATTGACCAACAGAAAAGAGAGATATCGGCACATCAAATAGCGCCTACTGGCTGTAATAACGGCAGGTGTTATCGTCCCTAACGTAATACGGTATCTTTCCACTAAATGCCGCTTATCGGAAAACATTTTAACGTTACGTTAAAATTTCTTTCTTTAACAAGTGACAATCGTTTTGGTTTACTCATTTATTGGTTAGCTTATTTTTATTTTAAGGTGAGTGGTTAAACCGTATACATCAGAGGAAGTAACTTGTATTATGCTTTATTTCAGTTTGCAATCAAATGGATTTAATTTTTCCGCATCCTCCAAATTGTTCACATTGCTAGTCTGTCATCGGCTGTAAACCTTAATCTTTTCTCCCCTCTACCATTGATGTTGATATTTTGAGATATTTCAAGAAAGACTAATAATAAATACTCCTATATTTATCATCAATTTACCAGGCCCCGTCTGAAAAGCACAGAACATATCCCCTTTTCAAAAAAAGTTATACGTATTGCGCAGGTCGTACACGTTATTTGGCGAATAGTGCTTTACCTTACTCCTACGCAATGCGGTAACGTTATTTATGGGCATGGCGCTAAAAATCGACTCGCGCATATCGCAACTGTCAAATTAACATGGGGGCAAATAGCGCATTACAGTATTTGCATTATCTCTCTATTCTCTCTTGGTCCGCTATCCGTGCCTTGGCGCCTTCAGTCAATCACGTGATGAGACACTGGTTAAGTTCAAGTTTAGTGTGCTGCGAGTGCAGTTCTCATAGCCTGAGCACATACAAATTAGGCAACCGAGTGTAGCTAGAAATGGGTACATACACTGCACTGCATACATACCTACCAAAAAATATGTTTCTTCTATTTTGCTTAAAGGGAGGGGGGGGGGGGGGGGTTGGCATTGCGACTTAAAGAGGAATCGCCCCTGCTTTTGGCGCCCAATACAGACAAAAAGATAGGTTAAAATATATAGAAGGTTTGAGTTATAGATTTTTATTAACCAGTCTTGGTGCTAAATATTACAACCTTTTATACAAAATTACTTTAAAAATCCACAATCCACAAGGGAACATTCCGGGACTAGAAACTATGTTACAAGAAATGTTCATACACTTTCTTCTAAAATTGTTTTTACACATTATAGAAGAAAGTGGGATCACAGAATAAAAACAAAACAAAATTTTATGCAACCTTACTCTTTCTATCGATGGTTATAAATCTTAAGTATGTCATATAGGTATAGAAGTACACGCAATAACAGGTATAATAAATATTCAAAAATAAGAAAAAGAACAATTTATATCATTTTGTATGGAACTTTGTCAGCAAAGTGTCCATAATCTACATAATGTGCACCAGCTTATATTTTATATGTATACAAAATAGGGATCTGAGATCTATATTTTTGAATAATGGGATGGTCATAAATGGGCCTATACCACATTTTTGGTTTATTGGCTTAAACGAACCCTGACACCACGTAGATGCCATAAATAATTTTACAAAATTTTTCTATCGTATTTATAACCGAAAAAAATTGCTCTAAATATTGAATTTTTTGAATCCATACACTTCCCGCCCAGGTCGTGACGTCACCTGTAGGGAAACAAGAAGAGCTCACTGGTACAAAACAATAGCATCCGCTCCTAGTCATCGGACCACAAAAGGACGCTTCTCATTGGTTTCCTACAGAAAGGACGCTTCTCATTGGTTCTCTACAGGTGACGTCATCATCGGCTATTTCAAATTACAGCACAATTTTCTTTTTAGTGTTATTCTCATTTGGATCAAGTTTGCTGCTGACTTTTTACAGTAAACGTTCCTACGTATCATCAAAAATAATACCGCAGTAATTAAATTGATCAATTTGAGATCATGGTATAGGCCCATTGTAAGAAACACTATTTTGCTAAGGCGAAGGCATATCAATTTTATCGGTTCTAGATTGCAACAGAACAACAAACAATATGACAGGATTCTTTTATAGTATTATATAAATAAATTTATATCTCCAATTATAAACATTTAAACAAGTTACAAATTTGAAGAATTCAATTTGGCCAAGAAATACAATAAAATGTTGAGCATCCTAATGGCACGCCAAACGTTTTAGTTTCTAGCAGGAAAGCATGTCTTTTATGATTGTCATGTACCTCATAGATATATAAAGTGGATTACTAACTCGTTTGACTCGATACAAGGTTTGGCGAGATTACATGAAACCCTACAAATATTCCAATCTATATGTGTAACAAAATAAACCTATTATTCATTCTGATGACAATAAAATGTAGTAATGTATTATGTATGAACTGAAAAAATAAAAATATAATATAAATATTAATCAGCTATTGGCATATTCTGAATGCAATTAGGATAAATTTGGCAGTAAATTTATCACTTTCTTGAGAAGATTTATATTGTGTTATGCATTTTGGTATACACTAATATTATAGGTATTTATAAAAATATAAGCTAGTTGACATTCCAGATTAGTCCATATTTTGTCCCCAAACAAAAACTTATTTTTCTAAATTTTCAAATTATACATTTCTGCATATGTGTTTAGTTGACCTTTTTCATTTTTTTATTCAATTGTAAACTCAGCCTCATTTGGGAGGCTGATATGGCTATATATTCCACTAGATTAAACAATGTTGAGAACTATCAAAATAGCATTTTTACTTTTTATGACAAAGGTCTATCCAAGACATAAAATATATTTTTCATCACCAGATTATAAGTTAATAATAATCATTAGAGTATCAATTTATAGGAATTGCAAACCAATCAGTACTTATAAAATTTGAGACCTACTAATTGTCATTCTATAAAATTAATATGTAGCTATGTACAGAAAGGGTAGGCACTTTCAGGTTTTATCCATAAATCCTTTAGTGCTTGGAAGGAAAACAAATTTTTTTAATAATTGCACATTATTGACTAGTATTCAAATAAAAAATTATTGTTCTTGAAGACAAATGAATTTGATCTTGATATAATCTTCAAATTATACATATCTTATGTATTGGTATTTGTGGAACAGGTTCTAAGTGTTTGTAGTAGGCCAAAAAATGTTTATTGATGCCAAAGCTACAGTCAAATGAAAATCATTCACCAAAAGTTATAGAATGCATACCAACAAGTTTGGGATATACAACCCTAAAGTAAGCCAGGACTTTTTTCATAACATAATAGAAAGTCGCTAGTACAAACATCCTTCCCAACAAATACCATACCGGACCATACAGAACCATAACACATCATGCTGTTGTTCTGACCATCTAGGTTTCATGCGGTACAGTATTGAATCAAATTCAAACCCCCCCAAAATAAAGAGTGGTTTTTTGACTTACCAAAACCTATTTCAAAATTGCTAATGATATACAGTTCAAATACTGTATCGTACATGAAAGTGCCTGCCTTATATAAATAAATATCTTAGAAAGCTACCTAACAACATGAAGATTTGGCAGGTTCAGCTTCGGCAATATTGAAATCCAGACCACTTGGCCTGGCAAATCCTGTTTTTATCCCATCCCATCCATCTTCCACTTTATACTCTCCTGTCTGTATCCTGTTATATACCTCTTGAGTCACACATCTGAAGGCCTCTTCCACATTTTCACCTTTCTTCGCTGATGTCTCCACATGAAATAAGCCATTCTGATCTATTAGCAAAGAACAAATTATGATTGATTTATACACCACACCTTTTCCAGTTGTAATTTCTAAACCGTCAAGTGATAAATCAAAACGGTTAAGTTAATTTTCTACCTCGTCACTTGTAATTTCAAACTAAAGGGCCCCACAGACATCGTTCTTTTTCATCAGGTTTGCACGGCGTGCCAACCGATCACACTCATTTCAGTCTGTGTGTGCCGAAAAACCGTCGTGTTGACCGTCGTTCCAAAAAAACTGTCCGAGCTTGATTTTACCCGTTGGTTTCGAACGCCATCGTACAACTCGTTACATGTGTGGCCGTTCATCGTGCAATCACGACAGGATTTTGCAGTGTCGTTCTGGTTGCCTTCGAGCAAGCGTATCTAGGGTTAGCGACACCTATCAAAAATGTGCGATACACGGCAAAATGGCAAACAATTTATGATGGAATTCATACACATGTAAAAAATAAGGCCTACAGAGAACTGTTGAAAAAATGGAGAGAAATAGATTCCAGGAGAGGGGAAATACATTGTCTCATCCAAGTATCCTGTTTTTTTTATTAGAGGTGCTACTGAATTAAGTAATTCTAAGTATGTTTCTTCATTCATCCTCAAATAATTGTACCGATCCCTGGTTCCAAACGCAATTCTTCTAATAGATTTATATGGGAGAATTGGCCTCTTTTTAAAAGCTGTTTCCCCATTTAGAACGTTTTTTTCTTGCTGTATTTCACTTTAATAGCTAAAGCACCGCCAATGCTGAAGTATTATCCTGGACCAAAAATTTGTGAGAAACTGAAAGAAAACCGAACAGTGTGTGGAGGTATCGTTCCATCTGCTTAACCAAGATCGGTTGGCATGCCGTGCAAACCTGATGAAAAAGAACGATGTCTGTGAAGCCCTGAAGATACTAATTACTATAGGTGTTTCTTTTGGATTCATCAACATTATAAGTAGTGCAACACATTGTGCTCTTTAAGACCTCATAAAATTATTTCATCATAAAGTTTGCCCCAAAACCAAAATCTGCAACCTGGGTAAGTAATTAATCATATTTACACATATATTTTTTCAAACCCTTGGAACATTTGGCTATAGGGATAGCTAACATATTATTAAAGTATTTTTATTTTATAATTTGCAGTTTTATTTATAAACTAGCTGGCTTTGTCTTTCACATTCTTGGAATCTGGAATAATTGAGATTTCCTTATTAAATCTCAATTTCAAGTTGTGAAAAATGTACTATTGTCCTCCAACGTTTTTTCAATGTTTAATACTAGTAATAAATAAAGTGTGAGGAGCTAATGGAATGTGTTTTACCATCGGGTAAATTTGGCACTATAACAAAGAATGATATTAATTCACAGATAGATTTATAATCAAATATACCTGCAAAATGTTTAGCTTCTTCTTTAGACACCTCTCTCTGGCCTCCATTCGCTACTAGGTCCAACTTACATCCCACTAAAGCAAATACAGGCCTGTGGGGCTCAATATGTCTTCTTGCTTCAGTCATCCACTGAGGTATGTGTTCAAAGCTACTCCTATTGCATATATCATACACTAACAGAGCACCTACTGAATTTCTATAATATGACTTTGTTATGGATCTGAACCTTTCCTGACCTGCAGTATCCCAAAGTTGAAGTTTTATCCTAGTTCCATCTTTCACTTCTATAAGTCTGGCAAAGAAGTCCACGCCAACAGTTGGGTCTGATAGCTGTAATATGGAAATCATTACACTAATTGAATTATTTTGTGTATTAGATGCATTACCTCTGCAAATTTGCCATCGGTAAAGTATTTTAATAAAGAGCTCTTGCCAACTGTACTGTCTCCAATTAATATCAACCGGAATTGATAATCGAAAATAGGTTCTACCATTTTATATCATTACAGGGGAAATGCACAGTAATATTCAAAGACTGTTAGTCTTTAAAGTACTATATTTTTGTTTCTAAATACAAGTGATCTTCTGACACCACTCATTAAATAATTAAATACTGACATTATTGACAAATTTGACATAAATGATGCCAAATGTAAAACGTAAATGTCAATATTGTCAATGTCTGTGTTTGACGTTTGAATGAAGTTTGGAAACTGTTATGTTATCGTGGGTTATCGGTTTAACGAGATAGATGATAGATGATGTAATACGAGTTTCGATGTTCAAGTGATAGATGTCGCACGTATTAATTGGCGGTACAGTGATTGGCGGGAACCAACGAATTCGAATCACCAAGAATCTTAACATGTAAAGTACGTTGTGTTTTTGTAATCTTACACGTATATTACGTTGTTTGTTCCTGACCTGCTTGCTGTGAAGAGACTGTGGACTATAACATTTTAAGTCTTTGACTCAATGCATCGCTGTTCATTAACAAACCTCAACGTTATGAGTGTACTCTGATAAATTTAATTATAATATTTTTAGGCTCATCTTTTTTATTTTCTTATTAGTATTGTAGAAAGATGGCAATAAACATTGCCGAAAGTTTGGCAGTTAACACTAGAGTCTCCTTTATGCAGTGACCCAAAGTGTCTTTTCAAAATTTTGGCCACAACCCCAAGATTTTCTCACCTTTGATCAGGTGCGTACACATGACTTGTGTTAGGGCTGGGAGGGGAGGGCGAGTTTAAAAAAAATGAGATACCTATCTGTTACATGTAATTGCAAAATCAACAAAAAGCAACATAGCACATCATCATCATAGTCACAATGTCTTAACAGACATGTTAATTGTGAACTCGTAAAATGCATTATTTACTCATTTTACGAGTTTCTCTTGGGACATCTTTAAGATCTTTAATGCAGTAGTTTCCCATTTGCTTTCTGCATCCCCATGCCGTTGACCAGAGATGGTATCTACTGGTTCATCCGCCTTTAGCGGCAATTTCTCACCCCAAGGACAAGAAGGTGTCCTGACTCTTCTCAACTCGTCTACCCAAAGCTGTTGGTTGAGAAGAGGTTACTGTTTATAACGACAGTAGTTCTGTACCTTTTGGTCGCCTTTTACAACACGCAGGATATATGATGGGAGATATTTTATCCCGCCCCCACACGGGGGAACATAGCACATATATGAATGAATAGTTATCGGTGCTAAACCGGTCAGTCGATAGAGGTCCACATCCAGTCAACAAAACAGCAACAACAACACAACAAAACTGAGGAGTTTTCGAAAACAAAAACAAATTGTCAACTGCTGTCCCCATACAGACAAGAATTAGTCAACTTCGTGGTCCCCGATAAAAAAAAAACGTAGCTTGCTCAAAATTGCGAATCGGGTTTTCTATTATTAAACCAAAAAATGAAAAACTTTTTTGGGTTAGACCCAGCCTAAAGAACCGACATAAAAGCTATATTGAGGAATTATTGGAAGGTTTACGAAATGATGTTGTCGGTAATGTTGGGTTTAGTAGAGAAATGCGATCTGGGCTTTAAAAACTGTATAAGAACGAATAGTACTGATACCTAATGAAATTATAATACAAATCATCGGACCTTCGGTAGAAGCATCACAAAATATCCCCAATTCCTTTACGGCGTTCTAACTTCTGTAAAAAGTTCAATTAATTTGCTCGTATTTTCAACACTATTTCATTTCTTCACACGACGTATAGTCCGTAGCACAACAACATCAACGGGATACACTGAACCAGGGATTAAATTTTATCTTCCTCTCTAGCTGATCCCGTTACATCATCAGACTAATACAGTTTCCAGAAAGCGGACAAAACATCAACACTATGACATTTTCCGAACGGCGAGATAAAAATGAAAAGTTGCTGTAAACACCAACAAAGCAAAATGTTTGCGAATGTTTTGATTTTGTTGCCAAAAAGTTGGGAAAAATTGAGTTGCTGTTTTATTTTGTTGGTTTGTTGAAATGAAGAATTAGAGTATCAATGCATGTGTTGTCATAATTTTTCCCTTCAGGTTCGACACTATAAGTTTCTCTTCGTACTGCCGATACGTTCATGCTGACGCACATGTGTGTGTTTTCGCGCTAGCAATGGTGTATAATATTTCGCTGTGATTTCCGAGTTACTAATACTACTACTACTAATTAAATATTATTATCTACATTGAAAGTGTGACTGCGTCTTAACCGTTGATATTTTCTATTGACATTTTTTGAATTTAATATAATACCCCCCCTCATGTAAGCGCCTGCCCTTCTTCTTCTTCTTCTTCTTCCTCTTGCTTAATGGCTTCTGCGCTTTATATACAATCAGCCAGCTCATTCCTTGGTTCCTTGGTTAGTCTGGCTCGGAGCCATACCCAAAAGACCCGTGTAGTATGACTTATATTTACAACACGATAGGTGTGGGGTATGTTAGTTAGACATCACAACAGATGAAGTAATAGACTCTTCTCGTACCCGGGCAACGGAGGTACATTCACACAAAACCCAAGGAGTTGCTTCGGAAGAGAAAAAGGACCCAGGTCTGAAATGAAAGGAATTTATAGAGGTACATGATATTTGTTGATGAAATTGTTGATGATTATCATTCTAGGCTTATTAGTGTTTTGAAGTGCGATCTGCATATTGAAAGGTGTTGGTATTCCGTTTCTTCTTATGTCATCGTATATTGTGTTATTGCCATTTTGGTTGATTGGACATTCTAGAAAGATGTGGTTAATGTCTTCAATTTGGTCACATTCACACAATGGGTCTTCGAACAAACCGATCTTGAATTTGTGTTATTTGTATAGCCCGTGCCCCGTTCTCAGTCTAATTATATTGGTGATGTGTCTTCGGTATGTGTATTCTATCTTACTATACCATGGTGTGCTGGGGAATTTAGGCTGGATTTTGCTGTACCAGTTGCTTTTGTTGGCATTGATTCGTTCCCATTCCTATTTGAATGTGTCGTGGATGTGTTTTTTAATACGGCATAGCCCATCTGACATTGGTATTTTAATGTTTAAATTTCTACCGATGTTAGCCAGTTTGTCTACTGTTTCGTTGCCTTTTATTTCAGAGTGTCCCGGAATCCAGGTTATTTTGATTTCCAGATTTTGGTCACTTGCAGAGGGTAACATTTCTTTGATTCTTAGTGTGAGACTGTCTGCCTTAGGGTTTTTGCCGATTTGACTTATTTTTTCGATAGCGCTCCTTGAGTCTGATAAAATTATTGATTTTTGGATATTTTTTTCCCGAATCATTTCACATGCCCCGTGTATGGCCGCAGTCTCTGCGGTGCATATGCTGATATCATTTGTTAGTCTTGCAGAGAAGTTTGTGCTGTGGTTAGGTATGTGTATCCCCATACACCTGTTCTCCCATTGTCCTTTGAAGCGTCTGTGTAAATTAATGTGTATGTCTCGTATGTCTGTTTAAATTCTTGGGATTTTTGGTTGATGTTTACGTCATTTTTCTGTATGTTGTGGTTTATCTTCTTGATGCTGGTGAATTGGGTGTTGTAACTGTGAGTGAAGCAAGGTAGGTTTTGTATTTTTTTTATGTCGCCCACGGTCGCCCCCAGTAAGTCCACGGCCAATACTAATACTGGTGGTTTACGGTGATATCCGTATCTGCAGGAAACTTTAGCGGTGATAATTAAATTGCACGCCCGCCGCCACTGTGTCACCCTCACTTGCGAGGGGGTGCGTCCGTCCACAACCGCGAGCGGCGTCGTCGCGTCTCTGCGGCGGGCGTCGGCGTCGCGACGCTGGTAACCGGCCGACGACGCGACGCGGTGTGGCGTCGTCAGTACGCGTCCGACGCGCGTTGGGGCCCCTTTCGAACCGGCACCGGAGCACTGCGACGTCCGTCGCGACGACACGCGTCCTTCGGAAACTGTCTCGAGTGCGCTCTTGTGAAGTTCGTCAACGGCCAGGTGTTCTTTCCTTATGTTCTGAGGCTAACTACTCCGGGCTCCATGGTACGGACGGTTGGACCTCCCGCAATCAAAGGTACTTAATTTAATTCATTTCATTTCTGCTACGCTCAATATCCGAATTCGGGCAATGTCAGAAAAAAATATGCAGAACTAGTTTTGAGCAAGGAATATTTCCCAAACCCGAAATATGAATTTTATATGGCTATTGAGCATTACCAAATAGGCAGAACTAGTTTTGCGCAACTTGAAATGCACAGGACTAGTTCTGTATATTCTCTGAAAGACCAGCACAAATTCTGCTTCTTCCATTTAATCAACGCCATTGACGGACTCAAATAAATATAAAGTTGGAGAAGTTAAATATATTTTAATGAATACCAACAAATAATAAATCGCCAACTGAGGCCTTTTTAAATTTTTTATTATTATTGTGTGAGCATCAAATTGTGCTTCCAAACCTCCTTTTGCGTTTTCACGATTCGTACTTATATTGCAGGAACGTTGGCAAAGAAACCTAACCTATCCTAACCTAACCTAACCTAAACGATAGGTTTTTGCTGGTTTTTGACTCACAATGCATAACGAATGTTCACTTTGGTTGTTATTCCGTACCATAGAACTATTTCTGTGCATTTCAAGTTGCGCAAAACTAGTTCTGCCTATTTGGTAATGCTCAATACCCGTATAAAATTAATATTTCGGGTTTAGGAAGTATTCCTTGCTCAAAACTAGTTCTGCTTATTTTTTTTCGGGCATTGCCCGAATTCGGCTATTGAGTGTAACATTTCCGTAAAATGCGAACAGCATGGGGAGAATCGTTAAGAAAACAACAAAAAAGGGTTAGATATCGAGCATTACTTTGAACATTTGAAATTGATCTCTAATTGATATACTGCGTTACAGAATGTGTTGTACATGCTGTAACTTTCAGGCCTTTCAAAAATAGGATTCAATACTAAAAAAATGTTTGAAAATGCAACTTCTGATTTCTATCTTCTTTGTTTCTATTCTCTAGGGTGAGTCCTAATATTTTTTTTAAATTGTATATAGAAGTCGTTAAAATAAATAAATTTTTCAAATAACTTTTTTTAGAAAACTAAAAAATAGGCAATATACAGAATAAAAAAAGTAGGTATAGATATATAGACTTCTGTATCAAGACGTACTTAATCTGTTTACGTTTATTTTTTTGCTCGGATTTTTGTCAAATCGATTAGGCATTGTACTTGTGTCACTATTTGTTTACCCTTATTAATAATTGGCGAATTGTCATTTAGCGGTCGTGTTTGCCGATTCCGTTGAGGGTCTCCAGGAACTGATGAACAGCGTCGTTAATGCCAGCACTGAGTACGGACTAACCCTTAATGTTAAGAAAACAAAGTTCATGGTAATAAGTAAGCGCAGCGCACATCCCGGCCAACTAGTAATTAATAATCAACCAGTTGAAAGAGTAACCAGCTATACTTATCTAGGCACAACGATTAACGAGCAATGGGACCACTCTACAGAAATAAAATACCGCACAGAGAAAGCAAGAGCCACCTTCGTTAGAATGGGAAACCTGTTCAGGAATAGAGATCTTAATTTACAAACCAAATTAAGACTACTCAAATGCTATGTCTGGTCTGGTCTGTGCTCTTGTATGGTGCTGAGTCCTGGACGTTGACGGAAGCGTCCACAAGGAAAATTGAGGCTTTTGAGATGTGGCTATACAGGTGAATTATCAGAATTTCCTGGGTTGACCACGTGTCCAATAACAGAATTTTAGACAGGCTTCAAAAAGAGACCGAACTCGTGGGCATTATTAAAAAACGCAAATTGGAATATCTGGGTCACATAACCAAAAGAGATACGGTCTGCTCCAGCTGATACTTCAGGGAAAGGTCTTCGGAAGAAGAAGACCCGGTAGGCGCAGAATCTCCTGGCTGAAAAACCTTAGAACTTCGTTCTCCCTGTCCACACGAGGATCGTTCAGAGCTGCACCAAGTAAAGTTCAAATTGCTTTGCTTATCGCCAACGTCCGGAACAGATAGGCACACTAAGAAGAAACTGAAAGTGACTAGTGCACTAATTGACAGGTACTATGCCTAATCGATAAGACAAAACTCCGAATGTTAAACTAAACATAAACAAACTGGATACGTCTTGATACACAAGCCCAGATTTACTTTTTTTGATTCTGTATCCCGCTTATTTTTCAGCTTTCAATAAATGAAATTGTAGGCCTAGTTGACAAAATTCGTACTAGTAGAAGCAACATATAGATATTGGGAAGCAGTACTTTGAGCCGGTACCTGGATGGGTCGTGAAGTAAATACATTTTCAAAGTACTGCATCTCAATATCTATATGTTGCTTATACATTTAATCTAAATTTTTTACCATCCTCTTAATGTAAATGATAATCATTTACATAATCAGGACTAAAATGTCATAAAAATGAAATCCATACCATTATACTTAATATATTTAATGACTTTTCACACGGCCTTGCCCTGCTGTGATTTTAATTGAGTGAAGACCCGGAACCACGGTTGAACCGTTTATGGTGTCAGCATGAAGATTTATGCTCTAGATATACATTGGCGTTTGGCTTAGCCAAAGAGGGGGCTTTAGAGCCCTTAACTTTAATTTAAAAAAATAGTAAATGCTTTCAGCCCTACAGACATATTGCCTGAAAGAGTATTAAGAGCAAAACACAAAATAATTATCAGTGTATGATTATTTGGTTTTCAGTACGTATTTGATATACTTAGTTCAATTTACAGCTCATATCTACGTACAGTCCATTTCACGTAAGAAGATACAGTGACGTCATAGTTACATAGGTGCGCTGTGTACGCATAATGAGCTGGTCGACTGCTATGCAGTAACTTGGGCTAGATTTTGTGCGATTTTACGATTTACCAGAGTCCAGTGGCTTCGAAGACGTAATATCTTGTGGAGTACCGCACTTATTTTTTGCATTATACTATTATTCAATTATTCAATTCGAATTGAGAAAACTCTCTGACTGTAAGCAATGCAATTCGCTATGTTGCCTACGCCGGCGCCGGTACGTCATCAATGGACTAGTATCATGAATTTTTTTTTTGATTGCTTATGATAGAGTACGTCATAAAAAGCTTCTCACTTTTTTCTCCGATTTTTTTGGGCACAGAAAAGCCGTGAAAATATTTGAATTCCCCTAGGGCAGTGACGTCACTGCCCTAAAGGCGAACAGCCAATCAAAAGACAGATATGTGTGCTGTGTTGCCGCATTCTGATGGCGTGCGAAATGCCGGAGCTGTACGCGGGCTGGCTCATCTATCTTGTCTTCTGTTCCCGTCTGCGAGTCGGAGCTGTTCTTGGCAACAACAATGCACTGCTGATGATTCGCGCGGTTGGCACTGATTGGCTGAATTTGAATTCCTTTCCTTAAACTTAAGAATGGAATTACTAAAAAACAAAATGATGTAGAAAGTAACGAAATGCAGCAGTACGTTTATTTTTGTATGCAGTAAGCGGTTATAACAATTACATCATTGTTCTTAACCTCGTGATACTAGTCCATTGTGTGACGTCACACGTTTATGTGAAATTAGGTGTAATAGGTACGCAGCTGGTCTTAAACACATGTTTTGAAAACATGTTTAGGACATTTTATTTTAAACATCACCCTGTCTGGAAGGAGAGACAAATTACTTAAATACCAGCTTACCAGATTTTTTTTCTGTGGCTACGCCAGTGAGATATAATTATGTATTTATCCATGCGTGTAGGATTGACTCTGATAAGTTGGCGGCATCAGGTTGAAAATATAGACTTCATTAATATTTCGCTCTTTTTTCCATAGACATAGATCAATTTCATAAATACATAAGTGTGTTCAATTTTATATGGCTTCATCGAGACATTTTTAATCTATAAATCTATATAGAGAAATAAGAATCTGTTTGACGACTGATAGATACAGTGACAGAGAGATGGTTTGGATGATTCTGATTTATTCTAATCAAATTTATATTTATTTATTTATTCACTGAAAGCTGCATTTCCACAATAATACAAATATATTACAATTCTCTCTATTCGAATCTGATGGCAAACATCTATTTAAACTTGAAGCTTATAACAAATGTCTAATATACTAAAAACCAACTAGATTATTCTATTTTTCTTTTAATTGGAACTTGACTCATAAACTAGTCAAGAAAAAAATCACGTCCTACGTGCTCATTTTACATCAGAAATACTATCTTAAATTGTACGATCTATGAAAGAATACAAGTTTATCATTGAATATGATTATGTTATCTAAACAATTAAAAATAAACATAACAAAATTGGGTGGGCATTCTTTATGCAAAATCGAATTCAGTGTGTCCAAAAAATTTTTATTTATGGTCTTGTGTTCAACCCACAGAGGCTGCTTGCCAAAAACAACATTTTACAGAAATGTAACCGACATCTGATATTAAAACACCCGAAGATGGTTTAGATTAAAATAAACCGAAACGTAGTGAAGAAAAATGAGTTTCAATCATCATCAAGACATCTTTAATCTATAAATCTATATAGACAACTAAGAATCTGTTTGACGACTGATAGATAAAGTGACAGAGAGATTGTTTGGATGATTCTGATTTATTCTAATTAAATTTATATTTATTTATTCATTCACTGAATACTGCAATTTCACAATAATGGAAATATATTACAATTCTCTCTGTTCGAATCATGTTCGAAACATCTATTTATTAAACTTAAAGCTTATAACAAATATCTAATATACTAAAAACCAACTGGGTTATTTTATTTTTCTTTAAATCGAAACTTGACTCATAAACTGATCAAGAAAAAATCACGTCCTACGTGCTCATTTTACATTAGAAATACTATCTTAAATTGTATGATCTAACTCTTCCAAGTTTATCATTGAATATGATTATGTTATCTGAACAATTAAAAATAAACACAATAACAAAATTGGGTGAATAGTATTCTTTAGGCAGAATCGAATTCAGTGTGTTCAAAAAAATTTTGCATTTTTATTTATGGTCTTGTGTTGAAGCCGTAGAGGCTGCATGCCAAAAACAAAAATTTTAAAGAAATATAACCGACATCCGATATGAATACACCTGAATATGGTTTAGATTAAAATAAACCGAAACGTAGTGAAGAAAAATGATAGTTTGAATGTTTGGCCGAAACCCATGAAAATCAACCATAATCTATAGTCGCGGTTACTAAAAAAAAACAATGCCCTTGTTTCACATTGTAGTTCATTCAAGCACCTTGGGTACGAGCATTAAAGCAAAAAAAACATTGTGACAGCGGTGGGATTCGAACCCACGCCCTTTCGGACTGGTGCCTAAAACCAGCGCCTTAGACCGCTCGGCCACGCTGCCTTGTATCACGCAAATTTTATTGTACACACACTTTTATCAATACGTAAAGTGTACATAAATAAATATTTATATCGCTAAAGGAGACCATACACGTTTGAAGCAAATTACGTGCAGGAGCGTACCACGCACCGCAATATCACTCATATCAGTTCTTTTTGGTATTACTTCCAAAATCCTGCACTCAATACCTTATTTGAGGAAAAAACGAAGTTTTAGGAGTACTTTATTCTGAATCTAATAGCTATGTTTGGGTTATTTAATGCTTAATTACATTTCTGTTTTCTGTCAGATTCAGCCAAACACTATATGGTCATGCGATTGCCGATAGATGCCGTGAAATAGTTTTTCCCCCATTCTTGTTTTTACGTGCAAAGTAATATATTATGTACAGGGTGTCCCACGACGATTAAGACAAGCAATATATCGGAACTGGTCAGTAGTAGAGAATTATAATTTTGGGGATATAAATTAGAACAAATATAGTATCTTTTCTTATTATTGCGTCACCCAATGAGGTATTCGTTTTTGATCACATGACGTCCGATTTAAAATTTTTAATGGGACACCCTGTATTTTTGTGACTTTTTGTGTTCCTTCCGATAAAACACTTCCAACAAACTCGCACACTTGGGGTCTAATGTGATCAGTTCAAGAGGTACAGGTACTTAAAAGATGGTACCACTACCATGTACCCCTACACAGTTAAATTATTTGGTAGTGTTTCGGACTGTACCACTACCATTGTAGTGGTACAGTCCTTTAAGTACCTGTAGCTCTTGAATTAATCACGAATTAATCACTTTAGATCCCAAGTGTGCTAGTTTGTTGGAATTGTTTGATAGGGAGGAACACAAAAAGTCACAAATATACAGGGTGCCCCATTAAAATGTTTGAATCCGACGTAACGTGACCAGAAACAAATATCTCATTGGGTGAAACAATAATAAGAAAAGATACTATATCTACTCTAATTTACATCCCCTAAATTATAATTCGCTACTACTGTCCATTTCCGATATGTATTGCTTGCCTTAATCGTCGTTGAACATCCTGTATATACTCTGAACAACATTTACCTGTGCTTTTCCAAAAAAAGTTAAAGATTAGTGGATTATAAGAAACATTGATGAGATTTCGATTGCTCGATTATTTTTTGACCGCAACCAGTAAATCTCAGGTCTGCACCAGAGCGTATTGGACCGGGAATGGTACACATTATTCAGGATACACAACACATATAGAGACATATTATCGATAGTGGTGGTTAATTAGCCTTTAGTTTGATTTTTGTTCTATTAGTTTTGTTTGTTTTGTTGTCCTTGTTTTTGAAGAAATGTCTTCAAGAATACTGTTTTTTAATAGAATATCTATCTTTGTATTATATTGTATTATAAATACCTCCTAAATATACTTGCCGATCTCGATGTTCTACAAAATAAGTAAACTAAGTCAAAAGTAACGTGGTCAACCGTTTAAAGCAAACTCTTGAACATACGTATCTAAAAATAACTATAAAGTAACGAGTAACGAATTCTGCGTAACGAGTCCTGAAGTGGAAAGTATCGAGTCATTACAAGTCCTTCAAGGTAACTAAAGTTTACATCACTACTTGCCAGGCTTTCCTCACTTTGGACAGTTCGTAATAAATGCCACCAGGACCTTATTTCTGAAATGTCCAGCGCAGCGGTTATATCATAGGACTAAAATCTAAATAACAGATAAAAACGAAAAAAAATATAGAGACGCTTTTAGAGAAAAAATAATCTAATTGCCTGAATAACTGGACATGAAAAAAACTCCCTTACAAAATCTCCCTGACGGCATTCAGAACATACATACTCCTATTTATCCTATATACGGTTTTCCCTTCAATGGCATGGGAATGTATGGTCAGGTCCCTTAAACGTTATTGACTGTACAGGATGATCCTATTCACTGTCACCCAAGCGAAATGAGGATTTGCGGTCCCTGCGGTCAACATATCACTCAGATATTACTATTTGCACTGCGATCAGTGTATTGGACCTCCAATGCCTCGAAAATTAGAATCGGCAGCAATCAAACGGTAATGAGCGTATTGTTTGCCATCTGGACATTGCGGAAGTTGTTATTGCTAGAACCGATTGACCAGAAAATAACACTACAATATAGGCAGAATCGCAGAATAATGATGACTGAATCTAAATAGAGTTATATGACGTAGTTAAAAAATGGAGTCAAGTTGATTGACTCAGTACTTCCCACACATAACGATGATACCATTTTATTATTTCTCATTACATGAAGCTATATTCTAAAATCCCATTGCAACTAAATTATCGCCCATCCGCCCGCAAAAACAACATCCAACACAAAAAACCCTCGTAAATAGTTTCTTGCGTCGTCCTCCTTTGGAACTAGGACGCCCCATTTTTTTTCTGCATGCTTCAACTGGACGATGCGAAACGATCAAGAGTCTCCAACTCGTCTAAAAACGAAGTTTGAGCTAATTTTATGTTTCTGGTTTTTTTATTATTTCTGCGCCGCCACTGACACGGTTTTTCAAAAACAGAGTCGTTGTCCATTCTCGCCGCGATAATAAATTCTGTGTCAAAATTTTATCAAAATAATTTCAATAATTTTCGCTTTACGCAATACACATCGAATGAAATAAAGCAAACCTCGTATGCACAGATCACAAAATTGGTTTCTATAGTAGGCAAGCCAATGTTCGGATGGACCTAAACAAGTGTAATATGCCGCTAGGTATTATATTTATTATATTTTCAGTCATTTATTATTGCCGCGCCGCCACTGACCCGATTTTTCCAAAACATACGCGTTTTCCATCCTCGCCGCGGGAGTAATACTGTGTCAAAATTTCATTAAAATCAATTGAACAATTTTCGCGTTACGCGATATCGAACGATCTAAAACAATACTCGTATGTATACGTCACAAATTCTAAGTCCCGTGGTTTCTATAATAAGCATGCAACGTTCGGATGGACCTAAAAAACTGTATCATGCCGCTAGGTTTTTCATTCACATATCAATACAACAAAATTTTAAGTATTACAACCCCCCATCCCCCAACCACCCCAAATTCACCCTCACCCAAGAAAAAGTAGAAAACGATCAGGAACCCCTAAGACGCCTAAAAACGAAGTTTGAGGCATATCTGAAATTTTTCGTTTTTTGCTAATTACTCCGCCCCCCGTATAACGATTTTCAAAATTATAGGAACATTACCTACTACGACCCCACAGCATAATGCTACGTAAATTTCATCACAATCCACGCAGCGGTTACTGAGATTACGAGAGTAGAAAAACGCGAACAGACAGACCGACAGACAGACCGACAGACAGACCGACAGACAGACCGACAGACAGACCGACAGACAGACCGACAGACAGACCGACAGACAGACCGACAGACAGACCGACAGACAGACCGACAGACAGACCGACAGACAGACCGACAGACAGACCGACAGACAGACCGACAGACAGACCGACAGACAGACCGACAGACAGACCGACAGACAGACCGACAGACAGACCGACAGACAGACCGACAGACAGACCGACAGACAGACCGACAGACAGACCGACAGACAGACCGACAGACAGACCGACAGACAGACCGACAGACAGACCGACAGACAGACCGACAGACAGACCGACAGACAGACCGACAGACAGACCGACAGACAGACCGACAGACAGACCGACAGACAGACCGACAGACAGACCGACAGACAGACCGACAGACAGACCGACAGACAGACCGACAGACAGACCGACAGACAGACCGACAGACAGACCGACAGACAGACCGACAGACAGACCGACAGACAGACCGACAGACAGACCGACAGACAGACCGACAGACAGACCGACAGACAGACAGACCGACAGACAGACCGACAGACAGACCGACAGACAGACCGACAGACAGACCGACAGACAGACCGACAGACAGACCGACAGACAGACCGACAGACAGACCGACAGACAGACCGACAGACAGACCGACAGACAGACCGACAGACAGACCGACAGACAGACCGACAGACAGACCGACAGACAGACAGACAGACCGAGGGAAATGAGTGACGTGGATTTTCGTTATGTAGACATCATGAAACGCCCAAAAAGCGTAATATCTCAAAATCGAAAATTTTCGCGATCACAATACTCCCCTCACCTATCGGTGTGGGAAGTAAAAGTAGCTAAAAATAGTGTTAACTAACTATTGTTTTTTTCATTAGGGTAAACCAGGCCACAATAATAATTTGTGCTTGAAATTTCATCACAATTAAGTTACACGTTAGGATTATAATAGGTTTGTATCAAACTATCCACAGAGACAAAATTCAAAGGCAACAGTTCGGATAGGTGATAGGTCTGAAAAGCACAGTCAATTTTTTTTCAGAGCAGTATATAGTATTTTATGAATGCAACAAATCTTTCAGTTTTCAAATCACCACCCGCCCCACCACCCCGATTTCACCCCCTTCAAAAAAATTGAAAACCATCAGGAATCCCTGTAAAGCTTTTTCCAATAAGGCATTTTTAAAGGGAACTTGGCTTTCATCCACATAAAAATCCTTTTAGCTAAATCACAATTAGTCGTTCTCATATGGTGTAATGACTAATTCGGCATTTAACAACTAGTTAGAACAGGCTTGTATAACCTCGGTAGTTGAATCGGCGCCAACCATATACATGCACTTGGCAAGCTGGCGAGCTTTCTTCAATCATGTATTACCAGTGTGCTCTGGATTGTCTTTCTAGGCTATCGATTCCCACTATGTACAGAGGGTACGGAGATATGATGTGAAAGTATTGTACAATCAGCGGGGCTCAGAGCCTTTCTTTCTCGAAACGTCTGCTATATAATAGATTCTATAACCAGCAATACTCCTCCATAATACATAAAACAAATCCACAACCGATTTCTAAACTAGTATTATCCTGCGTAGGAGTCTACAATAACATAAGCATTTAAAGATTATTTTATACATTTTGACGTGTAACTTTCTCTGTCCATTATCACACTCAGTCCTTACCCAAATAAATTATACCTACAGGGTAAAGTTTCGCGGAGTTAAATAATTGCAGAAGAAAACTATTCGTTAATTTACTATTAAAATTTATTTATAACAGTGGAAAAACATGACAATTTAACCCTCGTATATCGACTCTCTTATGCAGTTAGCATATAGAAGCGCGCTTACATAAGTAGGTAAGGCGAATGCACCTTTGCATTCCGCCAAGAAGTGTGCTGCTCTTTAGCAGCGACTTTCTTTGGTTTACCGTTACCTCCGGGTACCAGATGGCGCACAGACAGATCTTTTCTGCCGCCTACTATTACGTTCCAACACTTACGACAAAAGCGTGACGTTAAATGTTATCATTGGGTTTCAGCTCCAGGACTAATTGGATCTTATATGTGTGCAACTTAAGATCTGTCTTCAAAATGCGACGTAGAGGTCCGTGATACGGCAGTTCTTACTGACCTAGGCGCCACCCTGGCTTTTGATTCTTAAAGTTGATCCGGTAGCCTCGACCCTTCTAAGCCAAAAACGAATTACACTTCCGCTGGGACACTGACTTAGATCATGCAGTCCATAATTAGAGCGAAACAGACGCCGAACATTAACGCAGGAATCACTGTTTTTATAAAATGTTCATCGCAAAATGCACGCTGTTCACCTGTGAAACGCCATGGCCCACCCTGTATTATGGCTCATCGATTCTGAGAAATGGATTTGAGCTGCTGTAACAATAGCTGTAGCTTGGGAGTTTTATCATTGTGAAACATCTTTTTAAAACGACGTTTGTTGGTGGACAAGTTGTCAGTTGATTATTTACCTGAATATCGAATTATTAAACATTTTAGCGGTTGTTTTAAAAACAAAAAAACTATAGTTTGTTTACACAATAAAAATGTTCACGTACAGCTTCCATATAGAGCTTAGATTTGTTAAACGAGCTTTGTTCAAGTCACATTGTAGCGAGAAATAATTAATTTGATTCAGTTCAGGTCAACTGTTTATATGTAATTCGTAGCTTAGCTGTCAAAAACAGATAAACACATTAATTCAATCGGCACCCGGATAAGCGCTTTACTTCCACTATACGCCCACTATGTTTTCCAACAAAAAATAGATTCACTTCCCTGCGAAAGTGAACAGAAAGTGGGTACCAACAGAATCGCTCTGGTGGACCTTTCACACTTTCCACCACGGATTTAACGAAAACTACCCATTAAAAGAAAACACGCCGAGACAAAAGATTTGTCAAGGGGGGCAACTTTTTTAATTAAAAACTACTTCAGCCCCTTGTAGTACCCTCCGGGACTATCTAGTAATAGCTTGTTTCAAAAGTATGTCGAAGTCCTTTATCTTGACTTTTTATTTTCTTTAATCCATCGGTCTTCGAGAAAATTAGAAAACATTTTATGTATCTTAATTTGTGAACCAAATATCAGGTGCTGCTCGGACAACTTCGCAGGCTCTGGTCAGTCTGTATTGTATACTTTATATACAATCGACCATTGTGAACCATCTAGTATCTTTTCCAGTCTGATTGTCTATCCTAAATGGGTGAAAAGTTTCATTTTCTTGTTTAACAAAAAGTTTAGCAATTGCTAATCTCAACCAATCAGATTCCACAGAAGCGGTACACTTGATCACTGAATTTTTCGTCTATCAAAAGATAAGGATGACAAGAAATTCAAATTATTGCATTATTTGGATAAAACAATAATTTACTACCGATAATAATTATAAATACATGCAATATATTTTTGTTTTATAGTAAAAAGGAGTAAAATTAACATTTGGTTACATTTCAAAAGCTAAACATACGATTTAACTGTTAGCCAAGCTATTTCCCAAGTCTGCATGTGCATTACTGGTTGCCTATCCTAAACGGCAAAGCTCGCCAGCTAGCGTATAACCCTATTTTATGTATCTAAACAAGAAATTTGTCGTAAAGCTTATATAAACAATCGTGAATCAGGTCCTTGATATACTTTTGAGGGAAAGGGAGCAACTAGCAAGGCAGCAGGAGGGATTTTTATTCCTATGTATGCCTTACAATGTGTACGCTGCACCTTTACATCCTCTGTGAATATTTCTATAAGAAGGTCCATAACAAACATGCATCCAGTAAATGGAAGATTCTTCATAAAAGTATGTATTTGTGTATAATGAATCTGACTGACGGAGATGGAATTTGTAATTATTAAATGAGGTAGTTGCTGTGATTGATACTACTTTTCTGTCTCTGTCACAAATTATCGCAGTTTGCAATTAGTAATTATACAATAATTATACTGCAAATATGAAAAATTTTGCAAATCAATCGCTTTGTTTTGATATCCTGCTATGATTTAGATCCATGAATCAAAATGAATTTCTAAAATATTTTTGACAAAAGTTTGACGCTTTGACGTTTTGTTTCCAATATTGATAAAATAGAAAATACTATTGGATGATACTTAATAACATAGCCCTCAATACCCAATAGAAAGCTTTTGCTAAATAACACCCAATAGAAAAGCTTCTCCTTTGGAAGAATTATGTTAACTCCACCCATGGTTGAATTTGTTCGATGATATACACCATGGAGTGTGCGAGGGATGAAATTTCTCCCCTCCCTCTGCCGCGTCGCCGTCGCGTCGTCTCTCACCCTCGCGGTAAGTAGAAAACGCGCGTACAGCACCCCTCATAAATCGCGCTCAAGCTACAGTTTGTTGTGAAATTCGAGTAATGAGACAACGCGAAGTTCCTTACCCTCGACCGAATTAAATAAAGGACGTTTAATTTGGGAAATAAATAATCGCTGGCGATTGGCGTGATCATCTGCCCCTACTTCAAATATTTTAGAGAAAACTGTTTTTTAATGAAATTTCAGGCTTTAATAAAGTTCCGAATATCTCGTCATACTGTCAGCATGGTTCCAGGAAGCAAAAAATGTCAATCGGCACCATTTCAGTTCATCAATAAATTATACGAGCACTTGCGCAAGGGTGATAACGTATGTTGCAAAAGTTTTTGAGAAGTTCTTCAGAAAATTAAAAAAAATATCTCACAATAATATATTTGAACTGTAACAAGAACTACAAAAATAATAATATTTCTTAATATAAAAATGATATTAAAGTACTGCTAATGGGCCATGATCTGCCACGGCTCGCAATTTCCTCTTAATGTTCCTCATTAGGTTTTGGACAGATTCTAAATCAATTTATCTGATAGTTTAGCATTATTCTTCTTCTTAATTACTGTTCGTTTTGAGCTTCCCAGCCATTGTTATAAACTCTGACACTCAGTTGAGACCAAAAAGTTTCGATAGGTCTTGCTTGAGGAAGATTGGAAGGGTTGTCGTTTCGTGCGTGGTACAAAAGGTATTCCGTGTCGTTCTAGCCAGTTTCTCGTACGCAAAGCATAATCACTTGAAGCATTACCATGGTCGGTTTTAATAAGATTGGGTAGTTTAGGCAAACATCTTTGAGTATAGGCTTCTGCGGTAACCGCTTCGGCCTTAACTCGACCAACGTACGGCTGTGAAATACCGTTATCTGATATAGCGCACCACACTAACACTTTGTTATCAAACTTTTATTTTCGTTTAAATTTCACATTATCTGAACAGGCTTCAACGTCTCTTGTATAAAAACCATCGTAACCTTTGATTTCTGAGTTCGAAAATGTGAAATACTTTTCATCGTCAAGAATAAATTTTATGTCGAAAGCAAAATGAGTACGACGTAAATTGCGACAGCATTGAGCAATTCTTTCTAACTGATTTGAGGAATACTCAGGACATTTTCTTCTTTTTCGGAATTTTAAGTTTTTTCTCTTCATTTCTCTACAGATTGTGCTAGCATTGACGTGGAAAATGCATCCAAGTTTTCGTGTTGAAGTTCGAACTCGATGTTCACTTCTGTTGAATTCTTTGAACTGTAGCAGCATTCAACGCTCTTGGACGTCCACTTTTTGGTAAATTTATACACGTACACGGACCGCTCGATAAATTATGGCAACAGAAATACTTTGATCTTGATATAGACGAACTATATCTTTTTTTTTCAAGTCGTCCAACTAGACTGTAAATACTCTTCCGAATATCTAATTCTGTACGACGTTTTAACAAACCCAACCAAACCAAACTGGTTTTATTGTTGCGTTTAGATGTTGACTGGTTACCATCGGGTAACCAGTAGCTACTGCATTTCGTCGATTTCTGGGACACCATGTATGTGTAAACATATGCAGAATTACATTCACGAATCTCGTTTATGCTACAGTTTGTTAATAAATTCCTATAATGAGGGCATGCGAAATTCCTGGCCCCGACTGGATTGAATAATAAACGTTTGATTTCGAAAATGAATAATCGCATCCGGCTGCCATGCACATCTGAATTTGAATGCATGAATATCGATATTTACCTCTATGTACAATCAAACATGATAGGACAGTGTGGCGTTTTGAATTGATTGTACCAAATAACGGAAGGTGTTTTCTGGTTTTGCTGCTAACAAGCGGTATTCTCCACAAGATAATTCATGAAAATTATACATATATAACCAATAGTACATCAAAACTGGCACCTTTCACTAAATTCAAGTGGCATATTTACAGTGATAGTAGAGACTGTCGGTCTGTCAGCATGCCCCGTATGGTCCAGATCGACTCATACTAACAAACAGGGTCCTACCCTGAACGACACAATCATGTAATATAATCACGGGCTGTCTAAAACCGACCAACTTGGACCACCTATACATGTTAGAGGGAATGGCACTCTACAAATCAGGAGAGAAGCCTGATGTATGGCAGAACGAAGTAGACAGTCATTGTCATGTCAACTAACTCACTGATAAACTACAAATCAGTAACCAAAAAGGTAGTGGCTAACACAGAACTACATACCAACTTGGAACCCAACTGAAAGCCTTCCTGCGGGATTATAACTGGAATAAAGGCACTGGAAAATGCTCAACAGGATTAGATGCCACATGGGCAGGTCTGGGGATAACCTGTTAAGAGAGCGATACGTTGAGTATAATTTATGCACCTGCGAGAGAACCAGAGGATGAGGTATCTCCTATCTTGTCCATCCTTGAAAGCCCTTGGCACAATCTAGGAAGCGAGCGTCACGGCAGTGCAGTTTGCTAGATATTGGAAAGAGATATGAGCCAATAGAGACAATCATTCCTGACTTGTGACGTTCGTTATCGTCACATACCTAAGTGTGTTCTAATTACTAACTAAATAATAGGTAGTAGCCTACTATATAATTAAAAATAAATGAAATACGACCTTTTATAAAATTAACTCACGTTCAAGCAAGTGTACCTCTGACACAATTAAATAAATATTTTATTTGTGATTTGCTCCCTCAATATCACTTGCCGCGCAAAAGTCCATCCTGTTCACCTTCTCAAGCTTCTGTTTTCCAGTAACTGAGTACTACTGTCCAGAAAGTTCTGGAACCAATTACTAAACCTCATTTGACCCTTTGCATAGGAAGTCCTGATCTGAGTGTAATCAAAACTTTACAGCAGAGTTACCATTGCGACGCAAACGCTTTATACTCTTTTAAAAAGAAGAAGAAATGCTGCTTCTTAGCACAAAGCGAAGGTGTCTGATATATTTTATTGTTTCCACCTGCCATAGTCATTGGCATCAGACAAACACATTTTATGATGTCAAACATCATTTTTGTAAGAAATCTGAAAATGCTTAGGAAGTATTAATTGAGTATACGATATTTTTTATAGAAAGATTAATGATTGTTTTATCTAAAACGCTGAATTCTTGTATAGGTTCTAAAGGTACAGATACACATGCTCATAAATGGCATGCTCATTAAGCATGCTCAAAATTAGCATGCTACCATCACTGACACATTTCCATTTAATCGCTTGATCGCCGGTTCTTTAGCATGCTCGAAATTAGCATGCTTATTTCGAGCAAGGCGCGTATACACGTGCTACGAAGTAGCATTGCTCATTAACAGCATGCTTTTTGACCATGTGTATCTGTACCTTAATACAAAACAAAAGTAGCATAGGTGTTTTTGCGTCAGGTGGAGATTTTGATCAACTGTTTGTAGTTGGATTGCTTTCGCTAAATGACAATCAACCTCATGGGGTACAAACGGAAACCGTATTGACCAAATTGAGACGCAAAATACGAACAACGCATAGGGAGCGAAGGTGGATTATGTAATTCAATTGGAGGGAAACGAAGCGTAGAGTAGGCGTCACTATGCTGGTATGTGTGGGGGGCATATCATCACAGTTACTGTTCGTCATATCTCATATCAGCAATAGCAAATTATGCGTGAGAAGGTATTTAGAGACTGCACCACCAGTACGCGTTAATATAAAATAACAATTCCCACCTACTAAATCCTCAGAGTAACAACTGAACATAGACGTAGTAAACAAACCACTTCAGCATGGCGTGCTCAAAGCCATCATCAGACCCAAACATTGCCAACTAACCTGAAAATTCTTCCACTGCAACCCATGTTACAAACACTGCTCTGCACTGTCCCATCTCGAAAAACTGTTAAACTACACTCGTATATAGCACAGCAAGTCCGTGAAGCTTCACTACAGTTACCAACAAATAGCGAAATCGATTTTGCTGACTAAGCATAAAAGACGCACAAACAAAACAAACGTTTGACAGTCGGAGGTTACCGTAAACAAATCGCAGGAAAATTACATAGGCGTTGCCAACTCCTCAAAATTTATGTAAGGCAGAATTTGCGTTAATGATGAAGAAACATGCAGTAACGCAGTAGAGGTCAACATATCTATTGATTTTGCTGTAATCATTTCTGAACCATCAAAATAGTGCCTTTTTTAACGTAGAATGGAATATTTCTGGATACTATACAATTAAGACGATGGTAAACAATTATGATTGCCGTATCTGGTGGTCGATATGACAACGTAAGAAAAGATGTTGGCCTATTAGAATTAGTTGTTTACTACCTCTATGTTCAGTTGTTACTCTGACACCAAATCACAATCACAACGATCGAATCATTTGTTATTAATCACTTGAAGAAACCTTCTCCGACTGGAGTTTTTTTAGTTAATCTACTGATTTTTCCAAGTACAAAAACAATTCAAATTTGACCATCCAACCTAAGCTGACGCATTTCACGTTTAGTCATACTTCAAATTCATGGCCTTCTAAGTTCAATAACCGCTGCGATATTCAATTTTGTCATGACATCTACTTGTAATAAAATTGGCGTTTTTCACCTAAGCGGCTCATTTTGAGTCCCATATGTGGCCAAGGAATCTGAATGTGCAATAATATGCAGGATATTCCATTTAAATGAACATAATTTTGATGTCACGCTTTTTATGAGTAATTATTTTTAAAATGTAGTCCAATTCGACATACATACATTCACATACAGTGTGCCGCAGCCAAAATTTGCCTACCTCATCTCTGAAATGATAAAAAAGCATAAAAATCGCCGTGACACGGTGATTCAATCTTCGATTCGATTACACTGTTGTATTTGTCAATGAATTCCCTTAAAAATGATGTATCACAAGTATGGTTGCCATGTTTAAGATTTCGAAGTAAGGGGTTGCTGGGGTTGGTGAGAGTTCCCCATCGAAATAAAAATCGACGTGTCATGGCGTATTATTTTTTTATCATTTCACACTGTATGTATTTTCCTAAAAATAAATATCGTTTGGTCACAATAGTCACACATAGTTGTGCCATTTTTTGGCCGTGATGGTAAAGACTTCTTCTTATTTCCTAATTGCGTGATCATCTGTTGGATAAATAAAGTGCCATGTAGTTTGATAGTTGTCAAATTTTTACTAGGAATCAATTAAGTGTCGTAACTTTCTTTATATGCACCTATCCAGCCCAGGCATACTCCCTGAAAACAGCCAGCAAATTACTTGCGATATAAATCAATCGCAAAATGCCTGGGAGACATCTAAGGATAAATCGTCTGTTTTCCTTTGTGTAGCCACAATGAAGTGTTCCTTAGCATGAAAATTGATGAAGATAACAGATATTGAGGGTGCAAAGAACTCCAGGCAATGCACTTACTCTGCGGTTGGAGACTTCGTCATGCACGGTTCGTCAACTAAGGGTTGGAGATATAAAATAAAACATGTTTTTATAACAAAAACGTTATAAGTGCATTTTCAGCACTTACATTTATGCCTTCCGGATTGATGCCTCTCTGTACATGTTCTAGGACATTGATATTTTTCGTATTTTTTATCAGTATTTCTTGTCCACTGGAAACTCCTTCCTATTATAATGAGTCCCTTGTGACAGTTCGCTGTATGAACCAGATGCTTTACTCTATGCAATAATATCGTCATATTTACCATTTTTAATATGCTTTTTTCAGCTTCCACTGTATGTTTGTTAGTGTGTTTGTAACTCCCTTTTGGAATAAGAGGTCGGACTGAAACATTGAACGCTCCAACTTTGCCGCGAAAAAGATTGTGACGGCTTTAAATCCATCGGACCAGTAGTCGTATTTGCCAAGAGATGGCGCAGACACCTTAAAGTTTGTTAATATTACACAGAGGCGTAACGACGAGAACTTAAAAGGCATGATTTTTTTTTATAACTGAGCAGGGCGCGCAGGCAGAGCCTAAATACCAGAGTACCGCGGCTGCTGTGAAAGGGTTATGTTAGGGCGAGATTTGAATGGGCCAATACCCGCAGGCCCAATAAATACATCTTCTGGCAGTCCATTCCAAGCCTTGGACACCCTGGGAATAAATGTGCGGTTATACCGTTCAGTTCTTGATGTATGAGGAACGACCGTCTTAGGCTGAGATACAGTGGTCGCACGGGTACATCTGATAGAAGCAGTGAGCGGCGGAACGATAGAGGATAGCTCAGACGCGCAGATTCCGTTGGAATATCGGTAGAAGAGTGAGAGGTCACCAACAACACGCCGGTGAGAAAGTGACTGAAGGTGGCGCGTTAAGGCCGGATTGCCAATTAGTCGAATTGCCCTTCTCTGGACGGCATCTAGTATAGACAGGGTAGTAGGGGCAGCAGCTCCCCAGACATGAGAGCAATACTCCAGGCAAGGTCTTATCTGGGCTTTATATGATATCCAATGATGCGTACATTTCTCAGATAATTATCTAAAAAAGCTACAATTCAGTTACTTTAGTGTTCTGACAGGCTAAATACCATTCTTCAATCGAATAAGATGAATTTCTTAGAAGAAAATCTTGTATATGCTTTTTAAATGGGCTGAGCGAGAGAGCCTTGACAAGGAAGGAGGTTGTATAAACTAAGTTGAGGTGAATTTTTTCTGGACTTTTCTAGTCTAAATCTGGGATATCTATCCAGACTAGCTGAACGAGTCCCATAAGAATGGAAATTTGAATAAATCTAAAGAATTGAAGATGGGCTAGTTTTTAGTTTTCTAATGGCCAGTACTGCAGAACCAAGTTTACTTCCCAGAGAGGCGGTATGAGCATTCCATTTAAAACCATCATCTAAGTATATGCCCAGGATTCCGACTCTATAGCCAAGAGCAACTCCCGTAGAAGGCGAGAAAGTGATTTCTTTCATCTTATCTTTGTTAAAATTTAAATAATTTTCGTTAAGCCATCTCACTGTCTTACTCACAGCTGGAATCAACTCAGTTGTTAACTCAGCAAGTAACCTGGCACGGTGTAGTGCCATCAGCATGACACACACATACTAGGCAACAAGTAGCCAAGTAAGTCATTAACTTATATTGTGAAGAGCAAGGATCCCAAAAGTGAGCCCTGAGGCACTCCATTCACCACAGTATTTATTTCAGAGATATCACTATTCCAATCAAAAGATTGAGTTCTCGAAGTTAGAAAGGAACTAAGCAAAGGCAGAGGGAGCCCTATCTTTCACCTACAAACATGTGTAACGATACAGTATGACATGTTAAAAACTTCGTGGATACTATGAAATTATCTGAGCAGCAAGGACAGACACATACATACGTCGCTTGCCATGGCTGGCTGAACTCCTGCTGAAATACGAATAGTGAACCAAATTCACTACCTTTTAATTTATGGTGCTGTAACCTTTTTCATGGTCAGCCTCCGCAAAAACTGAAAGCCTATGGCGCTGTAGCAACGCTGCGAGAGGATAAGTGTCTATGCACGTTAGATTTGAAGCGCTGCAGGTTGTAGCCGTAGGGAAACAGATTCCCCGGCAGCTCATTCCACATCATCGAAGTTCTCCACAAGAAGAAATGCTGGAGGAGACTGATTCAGGGAGTAGGGACCTCGACCTGGTAAGGATGAGCTCGCAGAGCCCCTCTAGTGTTCCTCGTTCGGGCGGCCTATATGGGGGAACTCACGCGAACATCTTCAGACAGAATGTGTAAAACAGGGACAGGTCAGCCACCCTGTGGAGGTCCTTTGTGAGGTTAGGCTCTATGAAAGACGTCCTGTTACCGAATTTACAACTCTGCTTACTAACTCACAGAGACCACGTACTCCAAATTTTAATTATGGTGCCTCAATATCCTATAGAAATTTTTTATCATGTCTTATTATCTCCAAACAACGATACAGTATGAAACCTCGTGGATACTATGAAATTATCTGAGCAACAAAGACAGACACGAACGTCGCTCACCATGACTGGCTGAACTCCTGTTAAAATATATATAGTGAACCAAATTAACTACCTTTTAATATATGGTGCTGTTATTTCTTTATGGTCAGCCTTCGCAAAGACTAAAAGCCTATGGCGCTGTAGCAACGCTGCGAGAGGATAAGTGTCTGTGCACATTAGATTTGAAATACGCTGCAGGTTGTAGCCGTAGGGAAAGAAATTCCCCGGCAGCTCATTCCACAGCGTCAAAGTTCTCCACAAGAAGGAACGCTGGAGGAAACTGATTCGTGGAGTAGGGACCTCGACCTGGTAAGAATGAGTTCGCAGAGGCCTCTCTAGTGTTCCTCATTCGAGCGGTCTTTATTGTTATCATCTGGGAGAGCTCACTCGAACATCTTCCGTGACAGAATGTGTAAAACAGGGACAGGTCAGCCACCCTTCGTCGATGTTTCGGGCTGTGAGGGTCAGTGGCGAATTCAAATGGGGGCTAGGGGGGCCTATGCCCCCCTAGAGGTCTACGGAAGCATATTATATTTATATAAATACCAAAAGTTTTGGTGTTCAGAGGGCGGCAGGACTGGTCCGCCCCCCCCTAGCCCTCTGATGGAAAATAGAAAGTGTAATGGAAACACGGACTATTTTGGTTGAGAGCTTTTCTTTGTTTTTCACAAAATCATACCGCGTCCATGTGGGTCAACCTCCTCATTATGAAATTCGAGCGCGGCAGCGCTGATCTGCCCCCTCCTAGACGAAATCCTGAATCCGCCCCTGGTGGAGGTCCTTTGTGAGGTGAGGCTTTATGAAAAACGTCCTGTTGCCGAAGCTACAACTTTGATACTAAGGGCCGGTTTCTCAATGTCCAGTTAAAATGTCAGATAGGTATCTGTCAGATAGCGTTGCTATGGATACAACTGTCAGATAAGATTTACGTGACTTCGTAAGTTTAGCCTTCAATTGTTTAAACAATTTATCTAACACTTGCTGTTATCTTGTAGATAAATATTTAACTGGACATTGAGAAACCGGTCCTTACTCACAGACACCGAAGCATTTATCAGACGTACCACGTATTTCAAGTTTTAATTATGGCGCCTCAATATCCTCTAGAAGTTTTTTATCATGTCTAGCAGAAGGGTTGCCGGAGTCATTAATTAGAAGCAAGTACGAGAGATTTGAAGTGGGATGCCTTCCGTACGGCTCCGGATATGACGATATCGATTATGAAGCACTGAAATTGAAATGTGTGGGGATTTCCGTCGTCGCCAAAATCCATCAAGCGTAAATGTTGCGCTTTGACTCGAGTGTTTTGTGACATCTTTGAGGATGAAAAATTGTTCTGCCGCAAAAGTTAAAAAAACAAGTAACTTCCGAGTTTTGGAATATAGACTTATAGATACAGCGGTTTCATCCTCAATGAGCTGACATTTCTATATAAAATTGAGGCCCTTTTTCAGGTTACAGTGTACGTAGAAAGAAACGTTAAGGATCTAGGGTATAGCGCGCGAAATTGAGAATCCAAAAAAAGACGTATTCGCACGTTAGCGAGAAGGCGTGGCCGCCCGTTCCCTTTCTCCAGTGTCTGTGTCTAACATGAGGGGGGATAGGTTAAAAAATCCAAAGGTAAGGTCAAAAGGTCCAAAGGTCGCCATAAAAATAAATTTCGCATTTCAAACCTACAGTAATGACACAAAGAGCAAATTGAAGAAGAAAGCTTGCGCTTGTGCAACTATTTAGCCTTTTTTTGATATCGTGTTTTGTTGTTAAATTACAGGCTTTTATAATATAATAATAATAATTTATTTGCACCCATATTGTAACATCATCTGCTTAATGAAACAAAAGAACATTCATATATACATTATACACATACATAATATATACCATCATATATGTATAAGAGGCAAATAAATAACCAACTCACTGAAGGCATAAGCCTGTGTGTGAGTGAAACCTAAGCCTATTGGACACAGAAAAAAAAAACACATTATAAACTGGTTGCTACAATGGTGTGTAGTATACAAGATAAAGTTTATATGGCCTGTTAAAGCTGAACAAGCTGCGCACAGGTCCGCAAGTTTGTTTTTATGCAAATGCACACGGCTGCTATATTTATGAATGCATATGTTGTGGGTCTTATGTGGTCAACGTTTTTTTTTTCATTCCTTTACTAATGGGTAAGTGTATAGGGGATGAAGGATGATGGCATTGTACGATTTTTGTGGCTAGGAGTTTATTTCTATTAATTTTTTAATTTCATTTCTGCCCTGTAGAATTATATATTTTTTAAAAACACTTTTAATCATTTTTAACGAATGAATTTTTTCTAAGTAAAGTTTGTAAGTTAGAGGTAAACTATTATATATCTTACACGCCATATAAGTATGACTTCTTAGACTGATGTTCTTTTGAAAAGTTTGTACTTGCACGTGATTATGATCTCTATACCTTGTAGGATACTTATGGTTTACTGTTTTTAATGTTTCCTTATTTTTGTAAGTGAATAATATAACTTGGTGAGTATAGAGTTGCCTAATGTCGAGGATGCCGGATTCGGAAAAGAGTGCACTAGATGAATATATACGGTTTCTGTTATATATTACCTTCAAAATTAATTTCTGCAATACATCCAGCGGTCTAATATGACAATATGCTGCAGAACCCCAACTAATTATTGCATATCGTATCCTTGACTCTACCAGAGCGTAGTACAACATTTTCAAATGCGGTAAGTCCAAAATATTTTTTAAATATCTAAAACGATAAAGGAGTTGTCTCATCGTTTTTACTATCTCGTTTATATGGATACTCCATCTTAAGTGAGGATCAAGAGTGACACCCAAATATTTGACGCTGCTTGTGGAACTCAAAGTAATGTCTTTTGTGTGGGTGTTTACTGTCAAAGTTTGATAATCTGGCAAACTCTTTGTCACATTACAAAATGGCATAAAAGAGGTTTTTTGATAATTAATAGTCAGAAGTTTATGATTAAAATCTGCAAATACTTTTCTTAGGTCATTTTCTGCTTTATGTTTTAATGATGTCCAGTTATCACCGCTATACAAAATTACCGTGTCATCCGCAAAGCTAATCATTTTACCTTGAGAAGAATAAGAAGCCAGAATACTATTTATATAAATATTAAATAAAATTGGGCCTAATATTGTTCCTTGTGGAAGACCATATTTGACAATTCTTGTTTCACTGAAAACATCATCAATTTTTACTAGCTGTAATCTTCCAGATAAATAGTTTGTAAGTAGCGTTTTCGGAGCTCCGCGTATCCCCACATCCTTCAAGGCATCCAACATCTGCGAAAGAGGTTATAGAATGTATGATTTTGCATTACGAGTTTTTTTGCACACTAAAAAACTTTTTTGGGAAAATCGAAAATAGTTTGTCATTCATTAAGATCTTATATATGTAGTTTGAAAATAGAGTGAGTTGTGCGAAAAATTGTGAGTCCGTGTTTTACATGGCAAATACGTATGTATAAATGTGTGTATCCAGGCCCCTTAAGAGTTGAACTGAATAATAAAAACATCTAAATCGGAAGTGACGAGTTTTGACATCCTCGTCATCTGTCTCAGCACAGTTACAGCGTCCACTTCCCACAGACAGTACATGCGACCCATCTTTCATCAGAATCAAAGTATTTTTCATAGCAGCAAATTCAAGGGATATTATTATAGTTATTGATCAATCAAAAAGGTGCGGCCCGAGCTCCGACACACCGAGATGCTGTTCCATTACCCAGTGACTATCCCTCAAACTTTGAGATGAGCAATCACTGGGTCCGCAAATCGTGCGCCCTAAGTAGACGAAGGGACCCAAGGATGACTGCTTTCTGCATTTTGGTGTCTAAGATGTGCGCCGCCGCATGGTACATTGGCATTTTGCACAGTGCAGAGACTTACAGTGTAGTCTGGCCAGAGCCTGCGAAGTTGTCCGAGCCACTCCTGATATTTGGTCGGTCCGCGTTTCCTCCTCCTCAGAGACGATGTTCACCTCGGGAGGTGCCAAGACTCTATAACGAACATCGTTTTCTGTTGACGGTTGAGAAGGACTACGTTGAGCTTGTTTGCCTGTACAAGCTCGAGCGTGGGGAATGAGTAGTTCCAGTAAATCCGGCATCTCTCGTTCTCCACAACAGATTCTATACCTCCTGGAGCGTATGGTAGCATGGATGTCTCATCGATACCGTATGAGTGCCTTAAGTGATAGAGGTAGATAATTCGTAGAGCCGCCTTGTGCCGATGGACGTAAGCCGTCCCAGCGCACGTCTTACACGCTGACTGGAGATGCACAAGCGTGTCTAGCGCCTGTCGGTAGGCTCTACCACGGGTGGGGAGTCCATCTACACCCATAACCCTATTACGGTATGCCAAGGTCGTAAACAACGTCTTGGTAAGCCATTAAAGAACCCTTGGTCTCCGACTACAACCCACTAGACCTTAGGAAAGAGAAGGTCAACTGCTCAGACAAGTCATGCTCTTCTAGATGTTTGTAGAAGAGTCCATGCATTGGTTTATATTTAAGTCTTAAAAGGTAGTCAACTTCGGCAGCTTTATTGTGGGATTTCAATTATGCGGGAGCAAGATCCATAATGGACTGCTGACACTTCCGGAGTGAAGTCGAGTTTGAGTTTGAGCTCATAGGCTGTTCGTTAATATATTGACCCTTATCCTCGGACGTACCGTGAATGACACGTATACTCGGACGTGTCGCCTCAGAGACGATCCACATTGTCAGCATTATATTATTATAAAATGGTGGTTTAGTACATTCGTAATATTATGTGTGCATTGCTGTATGATAATGATGACTACATATGCATTTAAACATTTCAGAGCTAGCCAGGTAGCTTATGCAATTACTGCGTTTATAGACGTAGGCATATTTCTGGTGAAAAATGGGTTAAATTCTTCTTTGACTTAACAAAGCTGAATTTTCAGACTATACCTGTTTCTTTGCTACTATATTTTGCGAGGAAAATAAGAAAATCCTGGCTCTGCATGGTATAAAAGAGTAAACTTGGACGCGTCGCCTCATCCAGTACTCGCAGTAGTCGC
The DNA here is from genome assembly GCA_951848785.1 of Callosobruchus maculatus. NCBI lineage: Eukaryota > Metazoa > Arthropoda > Insecta > Coleoptera > Chrysomelidae > Callosobruchus > Callosobruchus maculatus. The sequence continues at coordinate 342,599 of CATOUR010000003.1, forward strand.
AGTGACGATCTCTCAATAACCAATGCCATTCTGAATAAACGCCGGTGTTGTTATGTTGACTGTATCTCATCCAGTCATACTTAGATTAAATGAAGTGGCAACGTTGTGTATGAAGCGGTATTCGATTTATGGCAGTATTTTAGTATCGGCTCGTCTGACAGATGACGCGTCCGAGGTTATGGATTAATATTTTTTCTGCCAAATCGGTTTTCTTATACTTTTATTGTTGTATTGTTGATTTATTTCTGCACCTGTTGATTACGCTTGATTAAGTTACAGAATCAAGAAATAATCTGAATTTTCCTTTAGGGTGGGATAGCTGGATACCCCATCTTGCCCTACCATGCACATCTGAAAAAAAATATGTCTTTAAAAACCAATCCAAACATGGAAACAAGCATGTGCTTTCAATCAGTTCTGGAAATCTGATGTTGACGTACAAAACACATGCGATGTACAAATCGAAAATCGAAGTTGACAAAATCGACTTTTTGACACTAGGGTCAAACGACGAATTTTGTCGATGATCTTTGTTTCAAATTTTGATGATATTTAACTTGAAAATGTATGCTTTGTCTCAGGGTTCTTTTCCTGACTGAAGAGGCGAACCGAAGTCGAAACAAACCAACCGAAAACGTACTTAACTGGCTTTCTGGTTATGAACACTTTTCGTTTGACATGACACCTTTTGCTTTTGCTTCTATGCTTTGCACTTTTGCTTGTGCTTTTGGTTTTGTGTCTTCGAAACTGGGTCCTTTCACCGAGGATTCACCAAAAACCTTGTGTTTTGTGTTGTTTCCCATTACGTTACGACAGCTTTCGACTTTTGGGCCTCATCAGTTTGGCGAAGAAGCCAAAAAGCTATTTGATTTCCCAAACTGGTTACAAGGCTGACCGATGAGCAAGATCATCATCATAGTCGCAATGTCTTAACAGACATATTGTGAACTCGTAAAATGCATTAAGTCGGAGCTAGAGTATTGCCGACACGAATATTATCCATAGTTTTGAGAACTGTAGCTCGCCATCGTTCGCGATTTACTGTCAGTTCAGTGGCGTTCTTGATACTCATATCTAGCAACTGTGTCTTCGTATCCACCCAGCGTGTAGGGGAACGGCCACGGCGCCGCCCACTCGGGGCGTGAGCCTGAACTACAAGTTTCTCCATATTATCGCTTCTGTGAATATGTCCGAAGAATGTAAGCATTCTCATCGACACAATGGAGGATAGTCTCTTTGGATTACCGAGCTCATCTAGTATGGAAACATTAGTTCGATGGGCGGTATAAGGAATTCTCAGCATTCTCCTCCACGTCCATATTTCAAAAGCATCTATGCGAGCTCGATCTGCCTTTTAAACAGTCCAAGTTTCCGAGGCATACAAAAATATGGAGAACACAAGAGACTGAACCAGTGACATTTTGGTAGCTTTAGTGAGGTTATGGTCACGCCATGTTTTAGTAAGCATTGTCATAGCCACACGTGCCCGTTGAATGCGCCGTCGGATCTCATTCTCACAGCTACCTGAATTGTCGATCAAAGAACCGAGGTACACAAAACTTTGAACTTCCTCACAACGGCCTATTGACTTTATTTCTCGATGATTGTCATGCTCTCTATCTACGATAATAACCTTGGTCTTGTTGTAGTTAATACCAAGACCATATGCTGCACTGTGTTGTTCTAAAACGTTCAATAGAACTACTAGTTCTTCCTGAGAAGCAGCAATGGGCCTATACAGTGATCTCAAATTGATCAATTTATTTACTGCGGTATTATTTTTGATGATACATAGGACCGTTTACGGTAAAAAGTCAGCAGAAAACTTGATACAAATGAGAATAACACTAAAAAGAAAATTGTACTATAATTTGAAATTGCCGATGATGACGTCACCTGTAGGGAACCAATGAGAAGCGTGCTTTCTGTAGGGAACCAATGAGAAGCGTCCTTTCTGTAGGGAACTAATGAGGAGCGTCCTTTCGTGGTCCGATGACTACGAGCGGATGCTATTGTTTTGTACCAGTGAGCTCGTATTGGTTTCCTACAGGTGACGTCACGACCTGGGCGGGTATGGTAAGTGTATGGATTCAAAAAATTCAATATTTAAAGCAATTTTTTTTGGTTATAAATACGATAGAAAAATTTTGTAAAATTATTTATGGCATCTACGTGGTGTCAGGGTTCGTTTGAGCCAATAAACCAAAAATGTGGTATAGGCCCATTAGGGTAGTATCGTCAGCAAATCTTAAGTTAGATATTGAGCAATATAGTGATGCATTATTATCTTGTCTTGCCTGCTACCCTATCTTGCCTCCTTCCCTTACTAACTTACTCGACTTGACTCTATTTCTCATGTGGGTTTAATAGCTATGTTAAGAGTACTTTATGAGATGGTGCGAGATGGTCGTGGGCGGGCGCTGGCCCGTTCCTGCGTAGTACCAGTCGACGCTTTCGAAGTTGAGCTGACGGGTCGGCCGTAGCGGTGATCGGTCACGAGCGCGCGCGGTGTGATGTTTGATTTTTACCTGTTTACAAAAAGGGTGCCTTCATCGGCACCGGTCACTTGCGCGACGAAAGAAAATTAAGCTTGGTTATTCCTAATGACCACATCCCTTTCATTCTTGCGAACATTCATCTGTCTTTTTACGACTTGCGGTCATCATCATAGTCACAATGTGTTAACAGACATGTTGTAAACTCGTAAAATGCATTAAGTCGGAGCTAGAGTATTGCCGACACGAATATTATCAATAGTTTTGAGAACTGTAGCTCGCCATCGTTCGCGATTTACTGTCAGTTCAGTGGCGCTCTTGATACTCATATCTAGCAACTGTTTCGTCGTATCCACCCAGCGTGTAGGGAACGGCCACGGCGCCGCCCACTCGGGGCATGACCCTGAACTACAAGTTTCTCCATATTATCGCTTCTGTGAATATGTCCGAAGAATGTATGCATTCTCGTCGACACAATGGAAGATAGTCTCTTTGGATTACCGACCTCATTCAGTATGGAGACGTTAGTTCGATGGGCGGTATAAGGAACTCTCAGCATTCTCCTCCATGTCCACATTTCAAAAGCGTCTATTCGAGCTCGATCTGCCTTTTTAACAGTCCAAGTTTTCGAGGCATACAAAAATATGGAGAACACAAGAGACTGAACCAGCGACATTTTTGTAGCTTTAGTGGTGTTATGGTCACGCCATATTTTAGTAAGCTTTGTTATGGCCACACGTGCCTGTTGAATGCGCCGTCGAATCTCATTTTCACAGCTACCCGAATTATCGATCAAAGAACCGAGGTATATAAAACTTTGAACTACTTCACAACGACCTATTGACTTTATTTCTCGATAATTATCATGCTCTCTATCTACGATCATAACCTTGGTCTTATTGTAGTTAATACCAAGCCCATACTCTGCACTACGTTGTTCTAAGATGTTTAATAGAGCTACTAGTTCTTCCTGAGAAGCTACAATAAGGGTTGTATCGTCAGCAAATCTTAAGTTGGATATTTTGCTTCCGCCAATAGTTACACCGCCATTCCAGTTGTCCAATACCTGTCTCATCACAAATTCAGAGTAAATCTTAAACAACATCGGAGATAATACACATCCCTGACGAACTCCTTTTCTGGTTGCAGTTTGACTAGACAGGTTACCATCAATTCTTACACGAGCCGAATTAGACTCGTAGAGTTGCTGTATGAGAAACTCTAGGTGACAAGGAACTCCCATAGAGATGAGGATTTCCCACAGCTTAGGCCACTTTATGTTATCAAACGCCTTAGAATAGTCCACAAAGCGGATAAAAAAAGGAAAATAATGCTCTCTGGATTTTTCAATAATTTGTCTTAACTTTAAGATCTGTTCACGCGTACCGCGTCCTTTCACGAAACCTGCCTGTGCCTGAGAAATTTGCCAGCCAATAAAACCCTCCAAACGGGATTGTAAAATATACAGTAGAACCTTACCGACTTGCGGTAGCTTACAGTTATTTACTTCTTAGATTATTTAAGTGACTATTCGGCTTCTGTAGTTATATAAAACTACCCTTAATGAAAATATTTCAACAGTTTGCTGGTTGCTGTTTGTGAGTATTGTTTGTGTTCTACTTTTTCATCATGGAAACTATCTTAAGTGTGAAAGGGAAGAAATTAATAGTCCTTGAAGAGTATACGTTCCGAAGAGATAAAGAAACCAACCGTGGTGTAGCCTACAGATGCTCTAGAAGAGGATGCATAGCGTCTTTGCTGATGGATCAATCGGAAGAGATTGTTCTTCAAAGGAATAATGAGCACAACCATGATGCTCCCACAAGACAAGCTGTGAATGTAAATTTCTTGGACTTTTTTTCACATCGTCAAGAAATCGATCAAATTTGTGACAAATTAGAACACGTTCTGATTAATTAAAATTTTTTGGGGTATTACAAAGACATTTTGGTCTGCTGACAATACCAACTTCTTTATTTGCATCTATTATAGTGATCAGATTAACTGATTATGTTCAGAACAAAATTTCGCATTTAATGATATAAAAAAGTGATTCATTTCTGTCAAGTCAAAAGTAACGATACCTCTGACTGAAGTTCTACAAATTCTTCAGTAACTATTAGCAAGATCGCAAAAAATGAGGAATGAATTAAAATCGGTCAAAATTATAACATAAGTTTACCTCGCCGCCCCGCGCGCTGGTGTCCACATACCTGCCTATTATCCAAAATATTTTGGGGGCTTCTGACCGGTGGGATTAGGACAAATCTGACCGCGGCGCGCTAGTGTCCTATGGCCCATCTGGTGATCGAAATATTTTGCGCGCTTCTGACCGGTGGGATTAGGACCAATCTGACCGCGGCGCGCTAGTGTCCTATGGCCCATCTGGTGATCGAAATATTTTGCGCGCTTCTGACCGGTGGGATTAGGACCAATCTGACCGCGGCGCGCTAGTGTCCTATGGCCCATCTGGTGATCGAAATATTTTGCGCGCTTCTGACCGGTGGGATTAGGACCAATCTGACCGCGGCGCGCTAGTGTCCTATGGCCCATCTGGTGATCGAAATATTTTGCGCGCTTCTGACCGGTGGGATTAGGACCAATCTGACCGCGGCGCGCTGGTGGCCTATGACTGCCGTAGCCAACTGGTGAGAGCGCCGGAGTACAAATCTGGAGGTCGTGGGTTCGAGTCCCGCCAGCCGCCGACTTTCTGGTACGAATTTAAACTATTTTATGCAACTTTTAAGCTCATTATCATGTGGTTATGTTTTCTTCTCAGCAAAAGGATAATGGAAGCAGTAGCTTCCGCCGTGTCTTGTCACTACGAAGCTGTCAAGTGCACGGTTACGTTAGCGCCGCACCACTTGTCTTCGCCGCTTAAAGATCCATATCAAGCGTCCTAAATTCCTCAGAGAGAGCAGTCACCAACTCCTTTCTGCCGACTTTAGACTTTTCTTTCTTTGTATGTGTGTTTGCGAGAAGAGCTTATGTATACAGGCAAAAACGCTTCCCAGAGAGTAAACTATCTTTCGCTTTCAGCGCCATTGCTATCCCACTAATTATTTAGAATGTCGGAAACCGTACAGAACAAAGGAAAAACGGGGCCCTCCGCGACACGACGTGGTGGCGGTTGGCGTTCATCCCATAGGCGTAGATAGTCTGGGGGAGCTGGGTACAATAAACTTAATAGAACGAATAATTTTTGGCTTTTTTTTTGGGGGGGGCTCATTTCATTCTTGGGGAGGGAGGCAGGACCCCGAGACCCCCACCTAACCACGCCTATGGTCCATCCCCTTACGCAGGGGTGGAGCTACATTCTTTGACGTCTTGGGTTAAATACATGTTTTATTAGTAAGTACGTTTATCTCTGTTATCAAACATTATCAAACATATTCGCCACGGTATTGATATTGATACTGCTAAAATTTCATTAAAATCTATTCAATAACTTCCAGGCTACACCATACAGAACGATATAAAGCAATACTCGAACGTATACTTCAGAAAATTCTTGAGTCCCTTGTTTTTTGTCAATAGGCAAGGCAATGTTCAGATGGGTTAAAAAATGTATTATGTCGCTAGGTCTTTTTTTCACAGGTCAATGATAGATAGATTAAACTTTATTGTTTCAATCTCCACAGATGATATGAATATTTCACAAAGTTAGTTGTAAATATCTTAAGAGATAACAATGATTAGTGATATTTCGCCAAAGAAACATCAAAATTTCACACTTTCAAACTTCAGTGGTTAAGTGTAAGAATAGCTAAATGCTATACTCTATGTACATTCTTTAATAAAGTGTTTGTTATATTTAAAAAACAAAAAAGTACAACTCGGCTTCGACACACCGAGCTGCTGTTCCATTACCCAGTGACTACTCCTCACACCGTGAGGTGAGCAAACACTGCGTCCACGAATCGTGCGCTCTAAGTAGACGAAGAGACCCAAGGATGACTACCTTCTGCATTCTGATGGCTAAGATGTGCGCCGCCGCACGGCAAACCGGCATTTTGCGTAGTGTAGAGAGTAGCATATTCCTCATTCCACCTAGGGCTCCAATGACCATAACCAGCAGACTTACAGTATAGTCTGGCCAGAGCCTGCGAAGTTGTCCGAGCAACTCCTGATATTTGGTCCGCTTTTCCTCCTCCTTAGAGACGATGTTCACCTCGACAGGCGCCGAAAACTCTATAACGAACATCGTCTTCTTTTGTTGATCAAGAAAGGCTACGTCGGGCTTGTTTGCCTGTACAAGCTCGAGCTTGGGGAACGAGTAGTTCTAGTAAATCCGGCATCTCTCGTTATCCACAACGGAGTCTATATCTCCAGGAGCGTATGGCAGCACCGGTGTCTCATCGATACCGTGTGAGTGCCTTAAATGATAATAGAGCACTCGTAGAGCCGCGTTGTGCCGATGGACGTAAGCCGTACCAGCGTACGCCTTACACGCCGACAAGAGATGCACAAGCGTCTCTGGCGCCTGACGGCAAGCTCTACAGCGGGTGTCGGGTACATCTGCACCCATAACTCTTTTACGGTATACCAAGGTGTTGAAGCCACCGTCTTGGAAAGCCATTATAAAGCCCTCAGTCTCCAACTTCAACCCACTAGACTTTAGGAAACAGAAGGTCAACTGCTCAGACAAGCCATGCTCTTCTAGATGTTTGTAGAAAATTCCATGCATTGGCTTATCTTTATGAAGCCTTAACAGAAAGTCGACTTCGGCAGCTTTAATGTGGGATTTTAATTGTGCGGGAGCAAGTTCCGTAAATGGACTGCTGACACCTCCGCTTGAAGTCGAGTGTGAGGCTGAGCTCCTCGGCTGCTCGTTTCGCTGCGCTAAAAAGAAAGGCTCCTTTACCCGCATTCTCGTGCTCTCGCACAAAGCAGATCAAGAGATCGATGATGTTCGTCATATAGCACCAGGTATAAATTGCACCTGACCGTTTGAAATTACAAGTGACGAGTTAGAAAATTAACTTGACCGTTTTTGATTATCACCTGACGCTTTAGAAACTACAGCTGGACAAGGTGTAGACATGCAGATTACGGTCATCTAAAAAAATGGTCTACTAAGAGCTAAAAATTTCTGCAGCCATTCACCTACTAGCAGAATGTTATCTTTTGCTGGCAGCATGTTGTACACTCTATTAAAGGTCACTGATCCTAGAAAGTTTGATGTACGGCACTGGTTCTAACCCCTGGAAAGTGAATGTACGCATATTTCGCTTTACTTGCTAGTAACTTTGGCAGAGTTTGGTGTATCGCTTTCCTCTTTCCTCCTTTTGTGGCCAGACTTTGTTTTGGGGATAAAGCATTTTCATTGTTATTGATATTAGATATTACTTAGAATGACAAGCGGTTTTATTTATGGATTTTCCAGTTCATCATAGTATGCGGTATGTATTTCGTGAGGAAATACGTTGTACGAAAACAAATGGTGATTTTCTGAGCATAGTGGCTCAGTGATTTTATGTAGGTATTTACTTTTTTTTAGTGTAAACGTGTTTGATGTTCTTATAGCCTACAATTGGTACAACAGTTACAGAAATGGTAACTACAAGTCTCAGAATGCTTCAGACGCATACATTTTAGCTAATTAGTGAATATTCGAAGGCAGTAATTCAGTCAAAATGGCAATAATAGAAATTATAGAAATAATTTAAATTTTCAAGTTACCAGAAAGAACCAGCTGACACACCATTAATATGAGAAGCACCAGATGCTCCGCTACCTAGTATATAAATATTCGTTTAATGCAAAATCCCATTATTCTAGTCTTGTTGTTGCTACTTTACAGTTCAATAAGTCTCTCAAAAAGCTTTTCCATGTTCAAGAATCATAGATTTCATAAATTGCATTACTAACGTACTGCACATAACATCACTCTACATAGAATATGAAACATATCTACTGCGTAAAATATTGTGCCAGTCCGGCCCTGGACGGCCGAGCCGATTTACGTCTAGAATCGAGTCTTCCAGAAGCTTTCCAGAACCGACGGTAGGGGCGCGCTAGGGTTCTCGGCGTTCAGCAGGCATCTATATAAGTGGCGCCGGCAGAGTTACAGAACGGTCAATGCAGTGCAGCAGTCAGTGTTCGGTAGTATTCTAATACGCGACGTTCCAGTGGCGCGCGCGAAATAAATGAACTGTGACATAAATTAGTGAAGTGTAGGACGAATATAAATTAGTGTAGTGACTGTAGACAAATTAGACTGTTAAGTATTAGGCTAGGCGTAGTATACATAGTTAGTACAAATAAATAGTGAAATCCGTACCAAGTGTTTTCTTTCCCAATCGGGCTAAAGACTTGTAACAGTGGTGTCAGGTGTAGGGTAGACTGATTGATTGGGCAACGTAGTACGGCCAGTTAAGTGAATAAACTGTCAACATGGTGAGATTCAGTGAACTGAAGATTGCGGATTTAAGGAGAGAGCTCGATGAACGCGGTGCTGATAGCAGCGGGATGAAGGTCGTTCTCCAGAATCGATTCCGACAAATAATGATCGAAGAGGGTAAGGATCCAGATACCTTCGAATTCGAGTTACCTGAATTCGAGTGGACCAAGAAGCTCGAAGCAAAAATCGAAGTAAGCTCCAAACAGTCGGAATCTGCTCGACTGTCGCTCGAAGCAAAAATCGAAGCAAGTTCCAAAAAAATCGAAGAAAGCTCCAAACAGTCGGAATCTGCTCGACTGTCGCTCGAGTAAAAAATCGAAGCAATCTCGAAACAGTCGGAATCTGCCCTAAAGATGGAGATCTCTGCTTTAAAAAAGGACATCGAAGAAAGAATCGGCACCAGAATTAACGTCTTAGAATCGAAAATGGTAGAGCAAAGAGAAGATCTCAAGAGGGGATTGGAAAAACAAAACGAGGATCTCAAGAGGGGATTGGAAAAACAAAAAGAAGTTCTCGATAGGGGATTGGAAAAACAAAAACATGATCTCAAGAGGGGATTGGAAAAACAAAAAGGAGATCTTCAGAAGGGATTGGAAAAACAAAAAGAAGATCTGCGAGACAACATCCGACGCCTGAACGCAGAGATGGACAAGCTGCGAATGGAGCTTCAGGCTACAAGCGTAACCACACCAAGTGACCTGAAGGCGGGAGATTCGTGCAAGCCGAGCTTAAAACCTCCTCAGTATGATGGGAAAACATCCTGGAAGAATTACCTCCTCCAGTTTGAAACGGCCTGAAGGAGGGGGCAGTGTGCCCGTCCGGCCCTGGTCGGCCGAGCCGATTTACGTGAGATCTAGAATCGAGTCGTCCAGAAGCCTTCCAGAACCGATGGCAGCCACGCGCTAGGGTTCTCGGCGTTCAGCAGGCGTCTATATAAGCGGCACCGGCAGAGTTACAGAACGGTCAATGCAGTGCAGCAGTCAGTGTTCGGTGGTAGTAATACGCGACGTTCCAGTGGCGCGCGCGAAATAAATGAACTGTGACATAAATTAGTGAAGTGTGGGACGAATATAAATTAGTGTAGTGACTGTAGATAAATTAGAGATCAATTAGACTGTTAAATATTAGGCTAGGCGTAGTGTACATAGTTAGTGCAAATAAATAGTGAAATCCGTACCAAGTGTTTTCTTGCCCAATCGGACTAAAGACTTGAAACAATATCAAAAACATGCTTATGGATCGCACATTTTTCGATGATTTGATGATTTGAATAATTTAAATCTGACATAACTTATTACATTACTAGTATGCAATAAAGTATTAGGGATATGATCGTTTATGCAGTGATGCAAGGCTTTTCCGTTCAAATTTGTGTCATCAGAACGCAACCTGATTCGCATAGCGAGCAACATCACTAGACTATGAGCTTGTTTTACTACAGCTGTCTAGTGATATAAAGAGTCGCTCAGTAAGATGCGCGTTTTCGTTTAGTTAGTTCGTTTTGATAGAAATGCGTAGTTTTTTGGTTAAATCGTTATACTGAAACTTCATCGCAAGACTTGTTCCGATTAGGTATGGAAAAATATCTCTCACTGCTCCGACGACAGCCCGTTACTCTTTTCATAAAATTCTCGAACTGTTTGACAGTGTTATGGCTGTATTTTGGACCTCGGCTGTTTCTGGTTTATTTGCATAAACCTGAGATCTATCGAAACCCCAAAGAAAGAAATCATACGGCGTTACGTCGTATGGTTTTGGTGGCCAGCTGACATCTGAATTTCGAGAGATGGTGTGGTGTGGAAATCTGACACAGTAGTGCTGTTTTGTTGCCACTGGACACTCCTAAATTTAGCATCAGTCATGACAGTATTGCCACCTTCTTCTCAGCCTTTGCCATTACTCTTTAAGGTGTTATCCGTAACACCTCTCGCTATCCAGTGTGACTCTGATGTACACTATGGACATCCTGCTTGTTGGAACCTACACTCCCTTCAGTTGGAAGATCGCGTTAGCTCTCTTGCTGCTTGGACCGCGCATTATAATTGCCTCTGTTTTCTCAGGAGCCAACTCAAGTTTGGGATCGCACATCTACCTGTCAATCTTGCCCAGCGATGCGTTGGCTTAGTTTGATTGGAGGTGCATAATAAGCCTTAGGCACAGCATAAAGAGTAAACCAGCAGCGAAACTCAAGCCAAATCTTTCAGGACGTTTTGATGATCTTGAATCTTTCGGGTCTCACTTCGACCGTCGCGTTCAAGTCGCGGTAGAGAAGCGATTAGCAAGGACCAGAGTGAGAATATTATATCCGTAAAAATTCCATAGCAATAATTATATGCACGCTCAGGAATAGTGGTCGGCATTTCGTTTAAAAGACAACTATGGAAATATTATGCAGAAATAATCTGTTCAGGTAGTAGTACGGAAAAACCCTATTGTGCAAGGTATGAATATATTTTCGGAATGCCTCTTTTCGAATTATGTAATCGGCAAATAATGAAATTCTAGGATAAAAGGCTGGTCAAAAAAGGACAGGAAAAAGATCATTAATGATGGTATTTCTGATTTCTTCAAAAATAACAGTCTTTGTTTATACAATTTCGATATAATATAATATATATAATACAATTTATGATTAGTAAGTAAATACTAAATGGTAAAATTACAAAATTGCTGTAAAGTTAGCAGATATTTTGATTTTATAACCAGCAAAATTCGTACTTATGATGGATATTTACATTTAAACGATTTAAACTTTTTACTCGCTTTTCTATATAATTAATTTCTTATTTTGTAATATAAACGCATATTTAAGACTTGAGAATGTTTCCTTTTATACACAGTTAAAAAGCATAGTAGACAATCAAACAACTAATATTGGATGAAACAATAATAAATATATTATTTTTACTAAAAAAACGTCTGACGAAAACGCAAAAAAGCTGAATTTACAGTTTCTTGACGTGTTTGTACAGAGCGAAGCAGAACAACGATGCGTTCTTCGTTCCATCATATCCATAATAACACTGGCAAACGCACAACAAAACAACTCAATACGGCCCTGGAATTCACGATGTACACTCGTCAACGGCAAAGCGTAAACTGAGACTGACCTATCGCTCTGCATCGGGAACGCATCGGGAAGTAGTCGAAAAAGTTTGTGCATATTTCTCGCATCAGTTTGAAGTTGCTGCTGGTTTACTCTTTATGCTGTGCCTTAAGGCTGAGCGGAAACTACATGTCAGTACCTATGGAATGGCCCCTTCCCATTTAAACAATGTACCACTTTTGCGGACGACATAAGAAAGAGAGGTAGTGAGAGAGATAAAGCTAGAGAGGGAAAAAGCATGCATAAGAAAGAGAGGTCAGTGAGAGAGATAGAACTAGTCAGGGAAAAAGCACAGCCTCCTCCTAACCAGCTACGTGGCGCGTCGGCAAACAGTGTTGCCACAGCCGACTTTTTCTGAGAGCGAGGCAAAGGATTCGAAAAGAGCGAGATTGCGATTGAAATAGCGAGATTACAAAAAATGCAATGAATAACGGTTATTGTCGACATAATTGTAAAATTGGAAAGGGAATAAAAGACGAGCTAATTTTGTCAAAATACCTTTTCTTTCGTTCTTCCACAAAAGATAATATCGAGATGTGAGTTGTAAGTTGTAAGTATCAAGCTGAGCCAAAACATTATAATTTATATTATAGGCCTTTACGGAAACTGTGATCGGGTTAACCCGATCACAAGGATCACTGATCCTGACGTTCGGAAAGTGATCTGGGATCGGCCAGAAATAGGGTAGTTCACTCTTGTACAGTAAGTGATTGCGATCGGATGATTCAGATCAGTAGCTGCTTTACTTTACTATCTGTTTTTTATTGTTAAACCAACTTTTTCGTTGTTCGATGTCCGTTAAATTCATGGAATCATAAATCCCACTTGACAGCTGTTTGACATATAACTGATCTATCCGGATCCAGATCAGTGTTTCCGTAAAGGCCTTATACAACACTGTGTACTGAATACAGGCAACCACGTATAGAGTATCAAGACAGGCGCCATCTCTAATCAATTAGTAAATTTACAACTTTCATTATAAATACACATTATACCTTCGGATTACAAATTTTTAAAAATACACAATTGATATGCTATATAGAAAAAATGTAAGTCAACTTTTTTATAATGTATCTTGGTCAAATATTTGAATGATTGAAAAAGAGCGAGATTTGACGAAGAGGAACGAGGGAGCGGATCAAGCAAAAAAGGGGGAGATATCACCCTAAAGAGCGAGTATTGGCAACGCTGGCGGCAAATCTTCTACAAGCATCCCTGACTGGCGCTATCTCATTCTAGCCGCAAACTAGTGCACGTATGCCCATTCCATTGGTATTGACACTTCCTTGGGGAAACTATCAGGGCAACTAAGCCCTAACCCCCTCACTACCAAAAAAAAACTGTCAGTTTACTGATCTGTTTGTGCATGGCCGACTTTACTCACTAGGCCGGAGCATGAAATATGGCAACACTGAATCAGCGGGCCGAGTTTTCATTTGTCGTTATGTCATGTGTATTCTTCCAGGAGCAGAAAATATGGTTGGAAGGTGATTATTAATATGTTTCTAATTATTTACTTGCACAAACGAAACTATAAAGATAACAAGATGCCTGCAAAGCGTCTAGTACCAAGTTGCAGCCCAGTAGAGGACTACCAAACCATGGTCCAACATAACCTTATTCCAGATTAAAAAGAACGTTGCAAGGTGATTTTTAATGTGTTTCTACTTATTTACCTGCACAACCGAAACGATAAAGATAACTGCAAAGCGTGTAGTACCAGGTTGCAGCCCAGTAGAGGACTACCAAACCATGGCCCAACATAACCTTATTCCAGATTAAAAAGAACGTTGCAAGGTGATTTTTAATGTGTTTCTACTTATTTACCTGCACAAATGAAACTATAAACGTAAAAACATGCCTGCAAAGTGTGTAGTACCAGGTTGCACTAGCAATTGTGCATCCAATAAGGGACACAAACAGAAGTGGGTGAAAGGTATTCCTCGAAAGGGCCGGTTACATTTATAAGGATAAAGACAATAATTTACAAACATTTCAAATGATAAGACCTATTTTAAAGCACAATGTGGTACCTATAATGTTTTCTGGACCTCCCAAATATCACAGAAAAATACAGTTAATAGAACTCATCTGGGCATGGCCTGGGGCATACCTACGAAAGGATTTGATAGTGAAAGGGAAATCAAGACCAGCAAGAATGGCTTCACAGTGACCTAATAGTGAATTTTTCTAGCTCAAGTGACAATTTACAAAGTAAATTGAGTGTTCATTTAAGTGGAAGTGGAAGTGGCAGCAGGAAACAGGTTGCGTTTATTTTTATTTTGTAGTGTCTGACTGTGATGAAACAGACATCAGATGTAAGTGGTATTAGTAGTAGTAGTTCTAAAAAGTATTTTTCTTAATTGATTAACCGAGATGAACTCTAGTACATATAAAATGTAATAATTATTCTGAAACTATAGGGCCACTATTTGACAGCTAAGCCACGTTGCCACATCTAAGGCTCCGGCCTAGTGTAGAGCCGGCCATGGTTTGTGACTCATCCTTTTGCGATGATAAGTGCTATTTCGATGATGCATCCCGTCCGTTGCTAGGCCTGCTCGATTAAACGCACTGAATTAGTGCTTTTGCTGATTGCTTACTGAAAATGTTGTCGCTGCAAGCTATGAAAGCTTTCCTCTTGAACTTCCGACGATATAAATGTGGCTCTCTATGTATGAACTTTTTAATTCCGACATACAGCACTTGTGAGTTATAACTTTCGCTCTTCCGTGCCCAGCAAAAACAAACGTGCTTTATGACCTGCATGGCAGCAAAAAAACCTCCAGCCATTCTTTCGACGTTATTACGGATGGAAACGGACGGAGTATGAAAAGAAAATGGCGCGAGGACATCAGACAAAGGAAGGTATGGATTTAGGGTGAGAAGTATGTAGGTTGTATTTTCTGAGTGCAATGAGGCGTGAACGAAGGCGATTCCGACCGAGAAGCATCGATTTTTGAGATTGAGGGAAGTTGGAAGATTAGAGGAGGTAGAGTGATTCTGTTGTTGAAGCCAAATATGTGTGAAATTGTCTCTTTCTAAAAGATATTGGCTGCAAGTACTGTGACACGACACTAGTATAGGGAAAAGTGGTAAAATGGGATATAGTTATGTCACACAAAGATAATTTTCCCAAGTTTCAAGTATAAGCCAATCGTTAGGTCTCAAAATACAGGCTCATGTTCGCGAAAGGTCGGGAAGAAATGCAATTTGGTGTGATGGTAGACATTGGACCCTTGAAACTATTCCTAAGTTTGAGGCCTCGGGAGGTTGACACTCGAGGTGTGGTCGGTAAAAGCTCTGCTTTGCACGACTTTTAGAAAAATAGTGCCGTTGTAGTAAGTGTTCTCGAAAAAAAGTTCAAATGACATACGGATAGAACACAATTCTTCAAAATTCTGGTCTTTACATTTCTCGTATGCGACCAATAGTTTCTGTTCTACAGTCCAAAACTGATCCGACCAACTACAGACCTATAGCTCTGCTCTCTGTAATCGGTAAAGTGACGGAAAAATGCATCAACTAAGAGCTCATGAAATACCTAGAGCTCCATCACTTAATCAACGACAGACAATATGGATTCCGACACCAAAGATCAACTGGAGATCTCCTAGCTTACGTCACACATGTGTGGAGCAAACTCATCCAGTCATTTGGCCATGCTCACGTCGTTGTACTCGATATTTCAAAGGCATTCGATCAACTGTGACATGCAGCTCTCCTATACAAGCTACCGTCTTATGGGCTTCCAGTTAATCTTTGCGGTTGGCTCGCAGACTTCCTATCAGGTCGCAAAATCTCTGTCGTGGTAGTCGTCTTTTCCTGTTCTTTCCATAGCATCAATGCTGGGGTTTCGCAGGAATCGGTATTGGTTCCTACATTGTTTCTGCTTCACATTTTTGCGGATGACAGTACGCTGCATGCAGGCATCATGAGCAATAAACCGATCTCTGTGGTCGAGCTGGGACGCAGAAGACTGGCAGTGCAGCTTCACTTTCAAAGGATCTCGATACCATTACCGCTTGGGGGTTCAAGAGTATGGTGAAATTTAATGCTTCCAAGACCCAGTATTGTACGCTATCTAACAAGAAGTGCCCAAGCCAACACTAGGTACTAATGAACAACCGGGCTCTGCCAAGGAGTTACTCATTCAAGCTATTACGCGTCAACATTACAGGAAATCTGATCTGGCACGAACACGTTGCGTCAATTGCAACAGCTGCTGGTAAAAAGCTTGGGTACCTATTTAGAGCCAGACAGTACGTTTCACCATGTAACCTCCTCACGCTATATAAAGCCCAGATAAGACATGGCCTGGCGTATTGCTCTCATGTCTGAGGAGCTGCTGCCCCTACTACCCTATCTATACTAGATACCGTCCAGAGAAGGGCAATTCGACTAATTGGCGACGCGGCCTTAACGCGCCACCTCCAGCCACTTTCTCACCGGCGTGTTACTGGTAACCTCACACTCTTCTACCGATATTCAAACGAAATCTCATCCTCTAAGCTATCCTCTATCGTTCCTCCGCTCATCGCTCCTATCAGATGCACCCGCGCGACCGCGGCATCTCATCCTAAGGCGGTAGTTCTTCATACATCAAGAATCGAGCGGTACAACCGCACATTTATTCCCAGGGTGTCCAGGGCTTAGAATGGACTGCCAGGAGATGTATTTATTGGGCTTGCGGGCATTGGCCTATTCAAATCCCGCGTTAACAAACTTCCCCTAACATAACCCTTTCACAGCAGCCGCGGTACTCTGGTGTTTAGGCTCTGCCTGCGCAGTCTGCACAGTTATAAGAAAAAAGGACAGAACTAACACTTTGTTCACACTTCTAGCCATGGCCGACTCTACTCACTAGGCCGGAGCATTGAAATATGCCAACACTGAATCGAGGGCCGAGCTTTTA
Source organism: Callosobruchus maculatus (assembly GCA_951848785.1). Classification (NCBI taxonomy): domain Eukaryota; kingdom Metazoa; phylum Arthropoda; class Insecta; order Coleoptera; family Chrysomelidae; genus Callosobruchus; species Callosobruchus maculatus. The sequence continues at coordinate 359,521 of CATOUR010000003.1, forward strand.
TTTGTTGTTAAGTCGTTAGTGTAATCTTCCAGAGCAAAAAAAAAAGTTTGGAAGGTGATTGTTAATGTGCTTCTAATTATTTACCTGCACAAACGAAACCATAAAGATAAAACATGCCTGCAAAGTGTGTAGTACCAGGTTGCGCTAGCAATTGTGCTTCCAATAAAGGACATAAACAGAAGTGGGTGAACAGTATTCCTCGTAAGGGCTGGTTATATTTATAAGAATAAAGACAATAATTTACAAACATTTCAAAGGATAAGACCTATTTTAAAGCACAATGTGGTACCTACAATGTTTTCTGGACCTCCCAAATATCACAGAAAAAGACAGTTAATAGAACTCATCTGGGCATGCATCTGGGCATACCTACGAAAAGATTTTACATTGAAAGGGAATCAAGACCAGCAAGAATGGCTTCAAAGTGACCTAATAGTGAATTTTTCTAGCTCAAGTGAAAATTTACAAAATAAATTGAGTGTTCATTTATGTGGAAGTGAAAGTGGCAGCAGGAAACAGGTTGCGTTTATTTTTATTTTGTAGTGTTGGACTACGATGAACCAGACATTAGATGTAAGTGGTATTAGTAGTAGTAGTTCTAAAAAGTATTTGTCTTAATTTATCAACCGAGATGAACTCTTAATACATATAAAATGTAATAATTATTATTCTGAAACTATAAAACAATTTACGATAACCGGACCACTATTTGACAGCTAAGCCACGTTGCCACATCTAAGGCTCTGGCCTAGTGTAGAGTCGGCCATGTTCTAGCACATTGTAGGTTATGTTGTTACCCGATGACGTCGTTCCATAATACGAAATTTTCGTTTGACAGCAGATATTGCGCGATTTTCGCCTGTCACGTGTCGTCTGCAAGATACGTAATAAGGCTGCCAGTCCCGCAGTTCTGAATAGCTCTGAACAGACAGTGGTTCGTAACACACAACCAGACGTGTATGCAAGATTAGGACGCTCAATTTCCATTGTTTCTCGCTACGTCAACAACCCATGCATAATCACATTGTCTCTGCACCTGGCACGGAACAAAAAATCAGAACGTTCACCGACAATATTATCTTACCCTCGGCTCTACAAAGACCGCGATGGTCACAAAGTCGAGCAAAGCGCTTTAGTAATTGAGCGCATCCTTCTTTGAGCTTTTCTCCCCCTCTACCTTTTGCAGGCCCATTCATTTCAATATTGATTTAACCTTATCGATTTTTGCGCGCTTTGCGACGAAGGGGGCTTGACGTTGCACGTCAGATTGGGGTGCACCCTTGAATCTGGGATGCGTGTTCTCTGTAGTGCACTCTTTCGTAGAGTGTGCATTTTCCTTATAACAAAACATAGGTTAGTGCATGGCCGACTCTGCTCACTAGGCCGGAGCATTGAAATATGGCAACACTGAATATCGGGTCGAGCTTTTATTTCTTGTTAAGTCATTAGTGTAATCTTCCAGAGGGAAAAAGAATATTGGGAGGTGATTTTTCATGTGTTTTTAATTATTTACCTGCACAAACGAAACTATAAAGATAAAAAGATGCCTGCAAAGTGTGTAGTACCAGGTTGGACTAGCAATTGTGCTTCTAATCAAGGATATACCGACATAAACTTCCAGAGTAACAACGAAGAGTGGAAGGTGATTTTTAATGTGGTTCTAATTATTTACCTGCACAAACAAAACTATAAAGATAAAAAGATGCATGCAAAGTGTGTAGTACCAGGTTGCACTAGCAATTATTGTGCTTTCAATCAAGGACATATCAACATAAACTTCCAGAGTAACAACGAAGAGTGGAAGGAGATTTTTAATGTGTTTCTAATTATTTACCTGCACAAACGAAACTACAAAGATAAAAAGATGCCCGCAAAGTGTGTAGTACCAGGTTGCACTAGCAATTGGCTTCCAATAAAGGACACAAACAGAAGTGGGTGAAATGTATTCCTCGTTAGGGATGGTTATATTTATAAGAATAAAGACAATAATTTACAAACATTTCAAAGGATAAGGACCTATTTTAAAGCACAATGTGGCACCTACAATATTTTCTGGACCTCCCAAATATCACAGAAAAATACAGTTAATAGAACTCATCTGGGCATGCATCTGGGCATACCTACGAAAAGATTTGATAGTGAAAGGGAATCAAGACCAGGCGCAAGAATGGCTTCACAGTGACCTCATAGTGAATTTTTCTAGCTCAAGTGACAACCTACAAAGTAAATTGAGTGTTCATTTAAGTGGAAGTGGAATTGGCAGCAGGAAACAGGTTGCGTTTATTTTTATTTTGTAGTGTCTGACTACGACGAACCAGACATCAGATGTAAGTGGTATTAGTAGTAGTAGTTCTAAAAAGTATTTTTCTTAATTTATTAACCGAGATGAACTCTAATATACATAAAATGTAATAATTATTCTGAAACTATAGGCCCGCTATTTGACAGCTAAGCCACGTTGCCACATCTAAGGCACCGACCTAGTGTAGAGTCGACCATGGTTAGTGTGATGTTTCAGATTTTTTGAAGGTTTCTTGCGTAAACCCATAGCATTTCATGGATTAAAAAGAACTGCTTTACTGCTCACTCGATGTAGCTAACGCTTGTACTGGGAACGCTGATTGTAACTGGGTTTTTTTTTTTTTTATTATAGAGGGTTTAGGAAATCGGCTTGATCGCAAGGACAGAAGCACTCTCACACCCTGAGGTGTGAGAGAGAGTCTGCCCGCCCGACGTTGAACCAGCTTGAGTCCTCTGATCACATGTCCAACGGACGCAACCGCGCCCATCCGACATGTCACCACGGCCCGACCGGCTAAAACCCGTTCCCTCTCTCCTTACCTCCTCTATCTCCTCCGCCTGTCGTTACCTCGGAACTGTCAGAGGGTTGACACATCTTCAAGGCAACGGGCTGTCTTCACCTCCTATCCATATCTTCTCTCTACTTTCGTCGCAGGGACTAGAAGTTCAGTAACCCATCTTTCCAGGTTCTTCGTCTTATTAGCTGGACGCCACCTACCTCAACCTGTCTTCGTCTCTTTTTCTTCTCATGACCTCGCTCACGAACGATTTTACTCTGGCCCATTTATGCTTGTTGCTGACCATTTCTTCTATCAGGTTTTGCGTGTTCAGGTCGTTTCCAATATCATCCTGTACTTCAGCTCTCCATGCCGCCCACCTCTCGCATATCAATATGGTATGTTCTGGGGTATCTTCAGCCCCACAGTAGCCACATAAGCTGGTCAACGTGATGTTCATTCTTTTGGTATAGGTCCCGAAGTAACCGTGACCAGTCAAGAACTGCGTCAGGAAGTAGTTAAGTGTCCGGTGTTCGCATTTGACCCAACTCCTGATGTCCGGTATAAGTGTTCTTGTCCACGATGCCGAGTGTGTATGGTTTTTCCAGGTGTCTTGCCACATGCTTAGCGTCACCTCTCTCTCCCTCTCCCTTACTTTTCGGGTAAGTGCCTCTCTGGCTCTATAGAGGCGGCTTCTCTCCTCCGCCAGCAGTTTTATAGGAGGAGTACCAGTTATAACTTGTATAGCTGCCGTGGATACCGTACGATATCCACTTGCTACCCTCAGGAGGGCCTTACGCTGTATTCCGCTCAGCATGTCGGCAAACCGTTGAGTGCTCATCGCTCTTAACCATATGGGAGCTGCATATAGCACTATAGAGTGTATTACTTCACAAAGCACAGCTCTTTTGGTGCTGCTAGGGCCGCCTATGTTTGGCAGGATTCGAGTTAGGGCTCCCATCCTCCTTTCCGCTTTCGCGACCACGTGTTTAATGTGGGGACCAAATGTTCTCCTATCGTCTAAAATAACTCCTAGGTATCTGAGCTGCCTGACTGGGGTAATATTTACCCCTAGAACACTCAAACGCCAGTGGAGATTTTTTTTGCGCGGGCCTTTCAAGATGATGGCTTCCGTCTTTTCTGGGGATAGGCTCAGCTTATGTTTTTGCATCCAGATGACTATCCGGGCTAGGGCTTCATTCGCAATGATTTCCAACAGGTGTTCATTTTCGGCTTCCGCAAGAATGACCAGATCATCTGCGTAAGCTATGGTCCTTGCTCCATCGGGCAGTTCCAATTCCAGCACGCTGTCATACAAAACGTTCCAAAGAAGTGGCCCGAGAACCGATCCTTGGGGTACCCCCGCTGTTATTTCTCTGGTGTCATTTCGCGAGACAAAAATAGTTCGCTCCGAGAAGTAGCTCTCCACCATATTTAGTAGATATTGTGAGATGCCTTTCTTATGCAGTTCTCGGATGATAAGACTCCACGTGGCGGTGTTAAAAGCATTTGCCACATCAAGGGTTATTAGTAGGCACCACTTATTTCGCGTGTTCTCGGCCCACTCCATTACTGTCTCCACTGCGTGAACAGTAGAGCGTCCCTTCCTGAACCCAAATTGCCTTTCCGACAGTCCCCCCTTCTTCTCTAGTTCTTCTTCAATTCTAGCCTTTAACATCCGTTCGAGGAGTTTTCCAACCATGCTTAGCATGCAGATAGGCCTGAATGCTGAGGGGTTCTCTACAGGTTTTCCTTTCCAGATAAGTGTTACCGACGCCTGTTTCCATATCTTTGGGAACTCTTGACGTCTAAGTTGTTGATTGAAAACTTCTAGAATTGGATCTGGAATCATTTTTACTGCCATCTTGACGGCTTCTGGAGGAATGCGGTCTGGCCCAGGTGCTTTTCCGGTCTTTATGTGATCAGCCGCTTCTTCCAGTTCCGCTTTGCGAAAAGGGGTGACACCTTCAGTTACTACACACCCCTTCTCCCAGTCATCCTTAGTTGTTGGGAAAAGATGCCGTATTATTTCCGCGCGCTGCCCTGGGGTCAGTTCGAATGGGAGGGATTGTTCCTTCAGATGTCGCGATTGTAACTGGGTTATGAGATGTTTGTGTACGTACAGAGCCTCACCGCTGATTGATACATACAGTATCTTCCAACTAAATTTTGCCGTCATCCTTATCTCTGAGGTGATAAAAACGTGTCACCTCGATTTGTATTTCGAAGGCGAACTTTCACTGAATACGTCACTATTGTACTATCAACCCCAGCAACCCTTAATCCAAAATCTTAAATAATGTAATCGGATTGATCGGATCGGATTGATTATTATGGAAGATAAAAAAAATGTGGATTATCAAATGACGTATGGATTATCTGGAATATTATCATAAGAAAAGTGTGGTAGTTTGTTGGAATTGCTTTATCGATAGGAACACAGAAAGACACAAATATACAGGGTGTCCTTTTAATAATTTTGAATCGAATGTCACGTGATCAAGAACAAATACCTCGTTGGGTAACAAAATGACAAGGAAAGACACAACATTTGCTCTAATTTACACCCCCAAAATTATAATTCTCTGCTACTGCCCAGTTCCGATATATTGCTTGTCTTAATCGTCGTGGGACACCCTGTATAAGCATGGCCCATTCTTACTACCGATCCATCCTCTATAACCAACTCATGTCCTGTTCCTTCTACAACCATGTACAGTTAGTCCAGTTTGTGTATAATTCTTTGATATCTCGCAAGGTATACCTGAAAGAAGAAAATCTCAAATACAAAAGTTATTTGGCTACTTAAGACGCATATTCTAAAAATATTTTGAAATATACAGGGCGTTGCGTGAAAGCAAGATAGTGTTCAACTTGATTTTTTATATGGATCAATAACTTTTTCTTAAATTTTTTTAGTTTCCACCATTGATTTCTATCTAACCCTAAAATATTTTTTGGATCGGTTGCGACGTTGCGAAGTTATAATTTGTTTTCTATTAATTTCCGGATTTGCAAGGTCGCAAGTAATACGTCCAATTTGATATGCTCCTTTAACTTTTCTCAATAATATTATACAGGAGTTACTTGAATATTAAGTGGATATAATTGTGGATGTTACCAGCAATTCGTATCTACAGGGTGTTTTTGGCAGAATTTTAAATTACGGCGATTTGAAGGTCATTTTATTTTGTTTTTTTAAATGTAACACCCAGTATGTTTTATTTTAAATCGAAATATTTACTAATACCCTATCTCGCCTTGTAATATTTTTTTTCGCGTTTGCGGCGTTGCCAAGTTATAAATTATTCTTTCAAATTTTTAAACAAATATCCCCGATTTTAATTTATTTTAAATAGAATCCTCTACTTATTTTTATTGCAATGAATTGCACATGTCGAACTTAGTAATATCTCACAATTTCAAAATTTTGTTTCCATTAATTACTGAAATACGGCAACACCGCTTTTTCAGTAAATGGTACCGGAACGCTTAAATATTTCCAAAACTGCCACAGCTAGAGAGGTGAAATTCAATACTTGGGGATTTTTGAACATACAGAATTCAAGGACGCTAACATCGCAGTGCTGTCAGATTTACCACTACTACGTTAGACTTCATAAATAGGGCATTCCATTCAAAGTTATGACGTAAAATGGCTTTCGTGAAATTCGTACAGTCCCCATTCATTCTACATTCATCTTCAGCAAACATGACCTGTTCGTCGGCAAATTTTAAAGTGTCCTCTTTATATGGTTCTAAATTCTTGCAATCACGATACGTCGGCACTGGTCATACAGGTCATACATGATTTATCCTCAACTTTCGGTAATCCAACATCAGTACGTCCATGAAACTGCACATAACTGCGGCCATGACAAAGCATCCAATGGACCCCTAGGAGGTGCATAAGAGCCAGATGGCCAACTAACGAATCCATAATGACGCAGCCTAACCGTGTTTCGATTCACATCAGGGGATTATTGTATGAAACGGGTATTATTTCACCCACACTCGGGCATATGCGAAACGAATTTGGGGTGAAACCAAACAGAATTAATTGCTGAAATCAGAAGTCAACAATGACTCCGGGCGTTTCTTCACAATACTCATTCGATATTTATCTGGTACATAATGGTATAATTTGTCCTACAGGGTGTCCTAGAATAAAGTACATAAACTAAGCTGTTTTTTATAATAATAATAATAACGGGCCTTTTTTCGGTTTTGTATAAATCAAAGTAAATCGTATAGACATCGAATAGAGTCTTAACTAAAATATAACAAAAAAAAACCGAAAAGGTGGAGTGTTACCCTTCGGGTATTTTTCAACTCAACCTTGGAAAAACAAAACATATGTATATGCAAATTTATGTATCATAATTATCAACAAAGTCATATATATCTAATAATTGGGTGATTCTATCAACGTTATTAAGAGGAGACAAGTAGAAAGGCAAGTAGAGGAGCAAACAGAGTCGGCATCTAAAAGTGATCACACTTCTGACAACAGTACCTCCTTCAGCTTTTTTTTGAAATTTAAAAGCGAAAAATTATAAAACTCAGTTGGTAGAGAGTTATAGAGTTTTGCTGCGTTATCCGAAAAACTTCTTTTGTAAGCAGCTGTGCTGTGGGAAGGTATAACGAGCAGTTGCCTGTTTCTAGTGGATAATGAGTTTACGTTTTCAAATTTGGTCAACTTCTCTAAAAGATCTAAAAGAAGTCTGGTTTCTTATTTATGAGTACTTTATGAACTAATGATAAAAAGTGTAATTTTCTCAGTTTATCTAAAGAAAGTTTGCGATTTTGTCTGAAAATATGGCTTATATGATCAAATTTCCTGATACCGTAAGAGAAAAGAAAACATGCATTTCGTACTCTTTGTAATTTACAAATATCCCTTTTCAAAAGAGCTGGTCCATATATGCTATCACAGTACGATAAACGTGAAATTATGAGTGCGTTACATAGCTGTAACTTCAAGCTGCTATTTAAAACTCCTCTCTGTGGATATAACTGCTTAAGTATGCTGTAGGCTGATGAACATGGTCAACCTACCGCAAAGGCTAAAATCCTATGGCGCTGTAGGAGCGCTGGGAGAGGATAAGTGTCGGTGCACGTTAGATTTGAAACGCTGGGGGTTGTAGCCGGCGTGAAACAAATTCCCTGGCAGCTCGTTTCACAGCATCGAAGTCCACCAAAAGAAGGAATGCTGGAGGAGACTGGTTCGTGGAGTAGGGACCTCGACCTGGTAAGGATGAGCTCGCAGACCCTCTCTAGTGTTCCTCGTTCGGACGGCCTTTGCTGTTATTACCTGAGAGAGCTCACTCGAACATCTTCCGTGATTGAACCTGTAAAACAGGGACAGGTCAGCGACCCTTCTTCGTTGTTCCAGGCTGTGGAGGTCCTTTGTGACATTTGGCGTATCGATTAGTCTAATTGCTCTCTCCTGGATAGTGTCTAGAAGCTTTAGAGAGTGCTCCGGAGCGCATCCCCACACATGGAAGCAATACTCAAGCGATGGTCGTATCTGTGCCTTGTAGAGCAGCAGTAGGTGCTGTGGTGTGTACAGCTTCCTACAGCGGAACAAAACTCCAAGCTTCTGGGATACCGTTTTAGCAATACTGACGACGCGGTCGTGCCAGGACATGTTGTTGTTGATGTTGATCCCCAAAAGTTTGACGGAAGGTGACTCGTCTATGGGGTGACCCTCCATTTCCACTGTTTGTAGGCCAACGTGAGACTTCTTTGTAACTGTTGTTGCCTGAGCTTTCCGTACGTTGAACTGTACTTTATTTACTAATCCCCACTCGACAACTGTTTTAATATCTACATTGACCTGTGGGCGGGTGAGGCTGGATCACAATTTAGCGACACAAAAATATTCAAAGAAATCTCAAAAAATTTGTTTGCTTGCTTTTTAATATGGTTGTTTATTAGAAATCTCAGACTTTTTTAACTAAACTTCAATTTTCAGAAACTCCTCAATAACCATATTTTTTTAACTCGTCTCATTGATCCTCATCCAATATCTTATCCAATAAAAATAATACAACGTTCTATCCTTATCACAGGCTTGTCTACATGACGTTAAGTTGAAGCATCTGCGTGAGCATAGCGTCGCATGTTGATCAATGTTTTTCATCGCCCAAGTACAGAGCGCTTTTTGCCTCATCACAGTTTGCACAGGCATTTCAATTTGACGTCTTGTAGAAAAGCGTCGCTTACACTGACACTGACACTTCAATTCAACATCTTACACTGATGCTTCAATGTAACATTGTAACGATCTGTAGAAAAGCTTGTGCTAGAGATAAACGGTTGCAATTTTCTTTATTAGACATGGTACTGGATGGGAGTCAATGATACGAGACACAAAAAGCATGGTTATGGGGGTACTCCATTAAAAATCGAAATTAAGTTAAAACAACTGTAAGCTTTGCTTTTATACATTGCATTATTTCGAATTTATTTACTTGATGTTGAAGGTTGAACTTTTGTTTCAGGTAAATGAATCATCTAACAACCATTTTTTTGCTGGTAAGTTTGGCTGACTTCGCACAAAGGTCTCAAGCCTAAGGAAGCTTCTACTGCGAGAAAAACGTTAAGCGATGAAATGTACTTAAGAATAATTCATTTGAAGACACTTACGATGATAAACTTTCAGTGATATAGCAGAAATATAACATGATCTAATGATAACGTCAAGCACCCTAAAGAAGTACATATATATGTATACATAACACGAAGGAAGCTTATGGCCAAAGAACTTAATTAGATGAGAAATCTTGGAGTTGTGACCAAAATTTTGAAAAAGAGACTGGATTACAGCATAGAGGAAACTCTGGTGCTAACAGCCAAGCTTTCGGTAATGTTTATCGCCATCTTCAGGGCTTTCTACTTAGATAAAAAAATTTAGCTTCAAAATATATAATAAGTTTTTTAAAAAGATATACTCACAACGTTGAGGTCTGCCAATTTAAAAACAGCAATTGCATTGAGTGCAAACGACTTCTTAATGCAGCTATAATAATCGTCACAATTTTTCCAAAAATTTTTAAAAACTATGCTATCGTGGCGTCTTCCACTAACAGATCAATAAACAAACAACATATAATTGTAAATTACACGTTTCTGTGTGTTTGTAATTTTACAATTATATGTTGTTTGTTTCCTGATCTGTTAGTGGAAGACGCCATGATAGCATAGTCTTTAAATTTTTTTGGAAAAATTGTTAAGATTATTATAGCTGCATTAAGAAGTCATTTGCACTCAATGCAATTACTGTTTTTAAATTGGCAAACCTCAACGTTGTGAGTATACCTTTTTAAAAAAATTATTATATATTTTGAAACTAAATTTTTTTTTTCTAACTATGTAGAAAGCCCTGAAGATAGAAATACACATTGCCGAAAGCTTGGCTGTTAGCACCAGAGTCTCCTATATGCAGTGACCCAGTCTCTTTTTTCAAAATGTTGGCCACAATACCCCAAGATTTTCTCATCTAATGTATACATAAGTGTACACGTAAAAAAGTTATAAAAAATGGATAATGTAAAATTAAGTCAGAAAGATTTATTTAGATAAAAACCTTTTATTTGCGATGTGAAACGCTTTGTGGTATGGATCACCAAGTATATGTAGCTCAAGCAACTAGAGTCTAATAGGAACGTTTTTATTTTTGTATAAAATAAAAATTGTTAACTATACCGCTATTACTTTTATCTATCCACCAGTGCTTGTCCAACACTGGTAGCTGTTTACAAATTCTATGGGCGGTACGAATCTATTTTACTGAATGTAATTAAGTGAAACAAGGCCAAAAGTGCCGGTAATACATTCAACCACACTTTTTAATTAGAATTCTGCCGTTCTTTTCGGAGTGCTGTTTACGCCTCCGCATTATGCCTTGGGTTTGTTTTCTGTCGGCTTTTTAAAAATACAACATTGCAGCTATCCATTTCGGGTTGCATTTCCTAAATTTTCTTAAAGTGGTTGTATCTTCTGATAGCGCTACTTGAATATGATAAAAATATATTTTCCCACATTTCTCGCTAGGTTGAAAGGGCCGAACTTTCAGGTCTGAGGGATTCTTGGCATAGGAGTGGTTAAGTCCCTGAATCTGGGGGGGCTTAAGTCCCTGGATCTGGGGACTGCCCAAGATACAATAAGCTTAACAAAACGAATTGTTCTTGGATTTTTGGGGGGCTAATTTCATTCTTGGGGGGGCCTAGTCCCCCAAGCCCCCACCTAACTACGCCTATGATCCTTGGGAGGATGTACAACGGTCCTAAGGGGGTCTAAGTGTTGTGGCCTTGGCAGAACGTTTTGTTTCCAAGACAGAATCGAGAAACATATTATTGAAGTTTCTGGGATATAGATACATATACTGAAAGGTGATATAGGCAAGTATTTTTCTGACAAGTGTCAACAAATTGATGCTTCTCGAAAGAATCTATTAAGCAATATCAAATAAGATTAGTCTCTCAAATATCCTACAGATGAAAATATTCAAAAGCAGGAATCACTAACTTGATGATTTTCAGACTAAGATTTTTGCTTTGCAATGCATAACATTCTTAAACCTGACAACAACTTTACTTTAGCTCAATTTGACTTAAATAATACAAGAGAAGAACAGGATTTATACTTTATTCAAAAATACATATTCTACTTTGCACGATTTCTCTAAAGCTTCGTTTGAAAACCTCCCACCATGGATTTATTGAAAATCACTAATTAAAAGGAGTAGGCCGAGTATGGCGAAGTCCTTTATTCTTGCGTTTGATTTTTTTTAAATCGATCGATTCGTTTTGGAGAAAATTGGAAAAAACTTTATGTATTTTAAGTTGTGGATCCAATATCAGGCGTTGCACGGGCAATTTCTTAGGCTCTGCCCAGACCGTGAGTCTTCTGGTTATGATCATTCGATCCCTAGGTTGAATGAGGAATACGCTGTACTTTGCATTGCGTACAATGCCGGTGTGCCGTGTGGCGGCGCACATCTTAGCCGCCTGAGTGAAGAAGGTAGTCATCCTTGAGTCCCTTTGTCTCCTCAGGGCACACGATTTGCGGACCCAGTGATTGCTTACCTCACGGTGTCAGGAGTAGTTACTGGTAAATGGAACAACAGCTCGGTGTGACCGATTTAAAAAAAATCAAACTTTGGAATAAAGGACTTCGATACACGTTTGCAATAAGCTATCACTCGATATCCCTTGCAAAAATTTTATAGGGATGAACCTGGGGGCATAAAGAGGTGAAGTCGTTTTTGGTTAAAAAAGTGTCCTCCTTGACAAATCTTTTGATGAGTCTCGGCGTCTTCTCTTTGAATCAGCGATTTTTGATAAGTTCGTGGTGGAAAGTTTTCAAATCAACACACTGTATACAAAATTTATCGCATGACATAACGCTTTCTTCAGTATTCACTAGTTCGCGACTTGACCTTCCAAGTAACTCAAATCGTTTCTGATCACGATGTCTCTATTAGTCTCGACTTTTGATTTTTATTGATACATATTTCCTTTCGCGTCTAGTTGGGTAAGGTCGTTTATATTTATAACCGAGAACATTAATATCCGTAAAGGTTGCGTCAGGAATAGAAAAATAGGTCTGTGCGATCGATAACGATAACAGAACGGAAGGGTAAGGCCTTCCGCACACGTGCCGATTCGCCTTGTGTTCGAGGCGTCTATAGTTACAACGAGATGCTCGTTCGCTCTGTTGCATGGAACTGACGAAATAGGATATAATCCTATTGAAAATTGAGAGCAGACGAGAGAAAGGTTCTGCCGGTGCGCCATCTGGTACCCGAAAGTAACGGCAACCAAAGAAAATGGCTGCTAAACAGCAGCAGACTTCTCCTCGTATATATACTTTCATATGCAGCAGCATATGGAACCGCGCTCTTTGGTGGCTAAAGCGGACGCGCCGTGGCGTTCCACCAAGAAGTCTGCTGCTGTTTAGCAGCGATTTTTTTTGGTTGTTACCTTCGGGTACCAGATGGCGCACCGGCAGAACCTTTCTGTCGTCTGCTCTTACATGTTTCACATGTTTAGTAAACATGAAAAATCGGATGCTCTCTATTTCCGTCAATTGACCTATGGCGCACTGATGATCGCTAATAAGCGTGAAACAGCTGTCTGCGTGCTGGTGGATTGACCGAGATATAGAGCAACCCTCGTTTATTGAAAATTCTTTACGCATTATCAAACTCATCTTTATTCATAGTTTTCAGAAAGGAGGAAAGGAATGCACCATTGACAACATTTATGATACGAAAGTACTATTTATAATGAGAGAAGAAGAATCAGATATTTTAAAACAAATGAAAAATCGCACAGCTCCTGAGTTAGTTCTTATCTCGGTTCTTATTGAGCTGCTCACAGTTAACTTTGATTAAGTGCCTCCAGGGTGCTGGTCCCCTCCAGACTGGAAAAAGGCATCATTTCATACATTTTTAAAAAATGTAGTCAAGTTGATTGACTCAGTACTTCCCACACATAATGATGATACCATTTTATGATTTTCCCATTACATGAAGCTATAGTCTGATATCCCCTTGCAAACAAATCATCGCTCTCCTTTCCGCAAAATAACATCCAACGCAAAAGATCTCGTCAATATTTCTTGCATCTCCCTCCTTAGAAGGTAGGATGCCACAGTTTCTATCTGCATGCTTCAACTGGACGGCGCTAAACGATAAGTAGCCTCCAAACTGTCGAAAAACGAAGTTAGAGCTCTTCTATATTTTTAGTCTTTCACGCGTTTTACGTCCTCGCCGCGGTAGTAATACTATGTCAAAATTTCATTAAAATCAATTCAATAATTTTCGCATTACACAACACAGAACTACCTGAAACAATACTCGTATGTATTCATCACAAGTCACAAAGTCCCCTTGGTTTCTATACTAGACAAGACAATGTTCGGATGGACCTAAAAAAGGGTATTTTGTCGCTGGGTTCTTCATTCATAGGTCAATTGGCAGCTCATTATCAATACAAAAAATGTTTCAGTTTTACAACCCAACAATCACCCTCCCCCAAACAACCCGAAATTAACCCCCACCAAAAGAAAGTAGAAAATGATCAGGAAACACCAAAACGCCTAAAAATAAAGTTTGAGCTGTTTTTATATTATGTTAAAATTTAGAGCATTAAGAATTCTCACCCCTTGATGAATACCTAAAGAGCTTGCAGTATTAGTATTAGTATTGATCTATGAAGATCTAAGAAGAAAAAGGGGATATCTATGAGGAGGGCAATGAAACAGTGGGAAGCGAAACAAATGCGAAATTGAGTCAACGATGCGCAGCTCATAGGTTAGCAAAATTTTTGTGTTATGTATCTTCATTTGCTTAGACCTCATACAAGGCACAGCCTTCGAGGTAGCTGGATTTGTATAAAGAATACAAATAAATAAAAGAAAAGTTTTTTATTATTGCTGCGCCGCCACTGACGCGATTTTTCCAAAACATACGCGTTGACCATCCTCGTCGGGGTAGCAATACCGTGTCAAAATTTCATTAAAATCGTGTGTGTGCCTAAGATGAGGGGAGATAAGTCCGGAAATCCAAAGGTAAGGTCGAAAGTTCTAAAAGTAAGGTTCAAAAGGTGGCCATAAACATGAATTTCGCATTTCTAAGCTACTGATGTTACCTTTAATCTTACAATAATGATTCAAAAAGAAAATTGAAGAAGAAAGCTTGCGCTTTGTCGCTGTGGTAGCCGCGTTTTGATATCCTGTATGGTTGTTAAATTACAGACATTTGAAGAGTGTATAATTTTGCATTGCGTGTTTTTTTGCACACTAAAAAACTTTTAAAGGGCCTGGTAGACACATTTATACATACGTATTTGACATGTAAGACGCGGACTCACAATTTCCCGCACGTCTCACTTTATTTTCAAACTACATACAATATAATATTTCAGAAGGCGATAGTTAACTTAATGAATGACAACTATTTTCGATTTTCTCAAAAATGTTTTTTAATGAGCAAAAAAAATGTGCAATACAAAATCATACATTCTATAAATGCCTGTAATTTGACAACTAAACACGATATCAGAAAAGGCTAAATAGGTGCACAAGCACAAGCTTTCTTCTTCAATTTGCACTTTCAGTCATTACTGTAGGTTTGAAGGTAACGTTAGGAGCTTAGAAATGCGAAATTCATTTTTATTGTGACCTTTAGACCTTACCTTTGGACCTTTTGATTCTACCTTTGGATTTTTGGACTTATCTCCCCTCATCTTAGACACAGACACACTGGAGAAAGGGAACAGGCGGTCACGCTTCCTCGCTAACACGGGAATACGTATTTTCTTGTATTCTCAATTTCGCGCGCTATACCCCAGACCCTTAACGGAGGATGGTAAAACGAGTCATACATATTAGTATCATCAATACACGATCGCCTGAGAATTCGCTTCCAATTTGTCGAAGTATTGACGTTTGTAGATTTTCTCTGTAAAGTGTGAGAGTTACACTTGCTCTATAATATTTTTGCACCGTAACAAAGATTCGAACTGTAAAGCGAATCTCGTGTAACTGCGAAACTTTTCCCTGATCCGTTCTATCCGTATTTAGACAAACGTCCGTCTCGGGGCGAGTTAAGGAGTTTTGACCATGTAAAAAAGTCAGACTCCAGATCCAGTTACTTATTGGCTAAACTAGAGAAGTTTCTCTGCGAAATATCCAACTAGGATAATTAGAAATCTGTGAGAGCTATCGAACGGAGACTGTTACGTCCCGGATTATTAAAAGAAATTTCAACTGCTAACTACCAAGATGGATTACAATTTACATCATTGTGAAGAAATACTTTTCGCTTGAAATGGTAGAATAACCATCGAGACAAGTTTTATGCTGATACCAGACTGAAAACTGTTTTAACAGTCTACTGAATGCAGAATGCATAATTACAACTGATTAGAAATGAGTACCCACACAAACTTGCAATTTGGCTCTAAAAAAATTCCTTGAAACTTGGTATTGCAAACGAACCTAAAAAAGGCGAAAAGTGCATTTCTTATAAAAAAAATAGTTATTAGTTATAAAAATAACTGAGCAGACCGCGTAGGCAGAGCCTAAATACCAGAGTACAGCGGCTGCTGTGAAAGGGTTACTTTAGGGGAAGTTTGTTAACGCGGGATTTGAATGGGCCAATACCCGCAGGCCCAATAAATACATCTCCTGGCAGTGCATTCCAAGCCTTGGACACTCTGGGAATGAACGTGTGGTTGTACCTCTCGCTTCTTGATGTATGAAGAACGACCGCCTAGGATGAGATGCAGCGGTTGCGCGGGTGCATCTGATAGGAGCGGTGATCGGCGGAACGGTAGAGGTTAGCTCAGAGGAGCAGATTCTGTTTGAATATCGGTAGAAGAGCGAATGGTCACCAACAACACGCCGGTGAGAAAGTGGCTGGAAGTGGCGCGTTAAGGCCGGATCGCCAATTAGTCGAATTGCCACCCTCTGGACGGCATCAAGTATAGACAGGGTAGCCCAGTCAAACGCAAATAGTAGTTGGGGTAGTATTAAGTATTGAGATACCATTCCAGAACGACTTCTTCCATGAAATAATTCTATGAGATAAAAAATTATTATCAACAGAAAGTTGCTGTGTAACTTTTCTAAAAGTTGTTTAAGTAAATTAATGGGTTAGACTACTACTACATTATAGCCTTTTTCAAAATATCTATTTAAGTAGTAGTTATTTCCCCATCTTTCTACAGTTATACAGGGTGGGCCAATAGTGCGTGGACGGAGGATTGTGGGCTAACTAAAAAATATTTTGAAAATCTGTCACTTGATCATGGTAGGGACCCTTGAGGGCTATAACGTAAAGATATTTTCAATTAAATTTTGACGTTTATACAGGGTGATTCATATCAAACCTACATTTTTTTGAATGGAGCCCCCTATATATTATTGCATATTTGGATTCCTTGGTCAATTCTAGTGTGACTTTATGTATCACACATGGAACTTTAAACGAACAGTTTAGGCGCAAATCACTTTTTTTACTATAACTAGGTATCAGAAAAAAATTGAATATCGCAGCGATTATAAAACATAGAAGGCCGTGACTTAGCGGTACGACTAAGCATGAAATACGTCACTTCAGGTCAGATGGCTAAATTTGAATTCTTTTTGTACTTGGAGAAATCAGTAGATTCATTAAGGAAACTTCAATCACAGATAACTTGATTTTTTCAAATGGGAATGCCTGGGTTACCTTTCTAACGATATAGCACTCTCGATATCAATCTTTTTTATTTCATTTTATTTCAAATTTTCAGTCAAATCGGTGTTTTTCAACTTTTCTGAGTACGAGCAACCTAGCAGGTCATGAAAAATAAACAAAAGCTCGTTAATATTGAAGAAAGCAACTAACTTAGTAAAAAGTTGCAAACTAACTAGAGCAACGAGGTAAGATTATGAAAATTCCTTACAACATATTAGCTCTAACCGGATACAACAGCGGCAAGATATCTAATGTCAATGAGTAGCTGGGGTATGACAGAAGTGTTTATTTTTCACAGCCTACTAGCTACTGAGGTCTACTAGAGCTTGACAACTTTCCAAAACGATTGAAAATTTTGAAACAATAGAAAAACTACCAGCGATTTTTGCTTACAGTCTAACATGTTTAGATTGACATTTCACATTTAATGGGATAAAAAATTCGTCATTTCCGTCAGTCAAAAGTCACGATATCTCCAACTGGAGCATTCTGAACATCTATTGAAATAATTGCTAGAATTTTTTAATTACACTATGTTGTAATTGTGTTTATTTATGTAGTTTTCTGCAAACTAAATTATGTTTTACAATTCAAACAGACTGCAATTCAGGTTTCATTTTCCGCGAATTTGCTAATTAGTAGAAGTACCTACCTACCAAGAAATTGAAGGGTTCCAGTCAGAGGTATCATTACTTTTGACTTACAGAAATAGCTACTTTTTTATAGCTTTAAATGTGAAAATTTATTCAGAAGACATAGATATTCTACTGCCAGCAACAGTCACTAGTAGTCTTCCTTTGATTAAATATTTTTTTACTGACTTTGAAAATTGGCTAATAGCTAGCAGGCTGTGAAAAATGAGCGTTGTTGTTACCGCTATTGTTTCTGGTTAGAGCTAATATGTCGTAAGGAATTTTCATAATCTTGCCTCGTTGCTCTAGTTAGTTTGCATCTTTCTACTAAGTTAGTTGGTTTCTTCCATATTAACGAGCTTTTGTTTATTTTTCATGGCCTGCTAGGTTGCTTGCATGCAGGAAAATTGAAAAATACCGATTTGGCTGAAAATTTGAAATAAAATGGAAACCAAAAAAGATTCGTATCTAGAATGCTATATCGTTAGAAAGGTAATCAAATTTTACATTTGATTCTTTAAACCAAAATAGGCATTCCTATTTGAAAAAATCAAGTTATCTGTGATTGAAGTTTCCTTAACTTATCCTCTGATTCCTCCAACTACAAAAAGAATTCAAATTTAGCCGCCTGACCTGAGGTGACGCATTTCATGCTTATTCGTACCGCAAAGTCACGGCCTTCTAGGTTTTATAATCGCTGCTATATTAAATTTTTTTCTGATACCTCCTTATACCAAAGAGGGTGATTTGCACCTAAACGGTTCGTTTAAAGTTCTGTGTGTGATGCATAAAGTTACACTAAAATTGACCAAGGAATCCAAATATGCAATAATATATAGGGGGTTCGATTAAAAAAAACGTAAGTTTGATATGAATCACCCTGTATAGACGCCAAAATTCAAGTGAAAATATGTTTGCGCTGTATCCCTTAAGGGTCCCTACCATGGTCAAGTGACAGATTTTTGAAATATTTTTTAGTAAGCCCACAATCCTCCGTCCACGCACTATTGGCCCACCCTGTATGTATCCCATGATAGTTAACCGTCCACTCGCTATATAAGTAATCACTCGTTAATTATTCCAATATGAAACACCAAGTTATGTCAGGAATTAAAAATCGTTTGCTATGTAAGGTTTGGACGAGTTATGAATAACTTCTGATTTTTTATTATTATTGCCTGCACACCCCCAAAATATAATTATTTCGTCCAATGACCTTAACATCTAATACCCAAACCGCACGCACGTAAACAACCCCCCTGGTCACGATAAATTAACAAAATTACTCTGGGGTGGTGCGTCCTGTCAACATTTACCTACGATGCACAGGTGTACAGGGTGATTCATCAAAATGGGTCGTATTATTATTTAATAAACGTCTGCAACAAATTGGGCATTGCTGAAGGCTTTCAACATTTGAAGATACAAGTGGATAAAGGTGTCATGTTACAAAATAGTTATTCTGAGAAAAATCGATTTAAAGATTTTCGATTGGAACTTTTTTATGCACCACATTTGAGGCATATAGTTCAACTATTTTTGAAGCTCAGTTATTTTCTTCGTCTGTTTTTTTAACTTGGAGACACTTTTATATTTCACGGGAAAATGGACTTTGAATGTACATGAGACCTTTATACATGAAAATTTGGCATAGCCTGTATTAAAAGCATATGGAAAAAAGAGCTACGTACACAAACATTGGTGTTTTTTTATTGCAAAAAGACACAAAACTTGAAACTAATCTAATCACTAATTGGTTTTTCTTTTTTTTTTCTTTGGATGCCCTTCGTTGTCCTCAAACATTTTTTCATAGAACCATAATTATACTCTTTCTTACCTTGACTCCTTTATCCACTGTCAAAAGTAAAACGTATTGTACATAACACCTTTGTCACCTAAATATCGATGTTATTTATAAAAATAACCTAACACAGGGACTAAAGAATGAAATGGAAGCATATTTTAAGCTCATTTAATGAAAAATACACATTTTTGAAAAAATGTTACATGACACCTTTATCCACTTGTGTCTTCATTTAAGAAACGATCTAACATCATCAGTCGTTATTTAACAGCACATGGAAAATATTTCGATATTTGTTTTGACTGCAACATTCGCTACATGATATGTGATGAAAAAATCTAGCAACTTTTGCTTTTCACATAATAAATTTATTTTTCAATAAATAATGTTCGCTGCAGTTGCTAGCATTTAAAAGCTATTTCAATCATAGCATTCAATTTTTATGAAACTGCTCTATATATTTTTCTATTCCCAGAAATATAAAAAAATGAAGTCAAGTTGATTGACTCAGTACTTCCCACACATTACGCTGACACCAGTTTATTATTTTCCCATAGCATGAAGCTTTACTCTAAGATCCCTTGCAACCAAATAATCGCCAGCCCCCCTCCCCCAAAATTGTCTTATGCCGCTAGGTCTTTCCTCCACAGGTCAATGGACAGCCTATTATCCATACTACAAACTTCTCAGTTTTACAACCCCCCTCCCCCCCCCCCCCCCGCCCACCTCACTTTCACTCCCACCCAAAAACTGGTAGGAAGTGATCAGAAACCCCTAAAACATCTAAAATCCGAATTTGAGTTGCTTTCATACTGGTCGCGTTCTTTGATTATTGCTACGCTGCCACTGACAAGATTTTTAACAAACATACGCGTTTTCCATTCTCACCACGGTAACAATATACTGTGTCAAAATTTCATTAGAATCAATTTACGTTACAAAATACAAAACGATCTAGACCAATAAATTCTCGTATAGTATACAGAAAATTCTAAGTCCCTTAGTTTCTGTAATAGGCTAGCCAATGTTCGGATGCACCTAAAAAGGTGATTTGTGTCGCTAGATCTTCCTTCACAGGTTAGTGGACAGCCTATTATGAGTACAAGAATTTTTTTAATTTTTCAACCCCCAACCCCCCAACCACCCCAATTTCACCCCCACCCAAAAAAACGCAGAAAATGATCAGGAACCTCTAAAACACTTAAAAACGAAGTTTGAGCTGTTTTTATATTTTTAGTTTTTTTATTATTTCTGCCCCGCCACTGGCACGATTTATCAAAACCATACGCGTTTTCCATCTTCGCCATGGTAGTAATGCCGTTTCAAAATTTCATTAAAATCAACTCAACAGTTTCCTCGTTACCACGATCTGACGCAATACTCTCATATGTTTACATCAAAAAAAAAATCTAAGTCCTTTGCTTTCTGTAATAGGCAAAGGCAATGTTCGGATGGACCTAAAAAAGTTATTTATGTCGCCAGGTCTTCCTTCACAGGTCAGTGGACAGTCTATTATGAAAGCAACAAATTTTTCAATTTTACAACCCCCCACCCCCCAACCACCCCAATTTCACCCCCACCCAAAAAAAAGTAGAAAATGATCAGGGACCCCTAAAACGCCTAAAAACGAAGTTTCAGCAATATTTAATTTTTTTTGTTTTTTGCTAATTACTCCGCCGCCTATGCACCGATTTTCAAAATTATAGGAACATTACCTACTACGACCCCACAGCATACCGCTGCCCAAATTTCATCACAATCCATGCAGCGGTTACTGAGATTACGAGGGTAGAAAAACGCGACAGACAGACAGACAGACAGACAGACCGACAGACCGACAGACAGACCGACAGACAGACCGACGGAAATGAGTGACGTGGATTTTCGTTATGTACACATCATAAAACGCCCAAAAAGCGTATTATCTCAAAATCGAAAATTTTCGCGATCACAATACTCCCCTCACCTATCGGTGTGGGAAGTAAAAGGTGTGTTTATAGGAAAAACTATTAGGTGTTATTTGAAAACACAAAGTTGGGGGTGAGTTTTAAGGACTGAAGCATACAAAAAATGTTTTGAAAGCATGGTATAATAAACCCTGTAGTACTCCCTGTAGTACTTTCAAACATTCCATTCAGTTTTCCTTTAATTTTTTTTTGCTACGAGAATATCACGTGTCAAGGAAGTTCAGGGATGTGGATATGATGTGAAAGCAGGAGCTAATATGTTAATCACTGTTTTTCATTCCAGTCACGCAAAGGATTTTCGGAAATCGTACAAGAAATTTGTAGTGGATCATCACAAGGTTTGCAGAATTTTATTATCAATTGAATGATGCCTGAGTCATATAATTTATTTAGAAAACGACAGTTGTTTAAAAATACGAAGAAAATGAAAATTAGTGTACAGAACATGCGAAAATATAAATGCAACAAGGTATATTAAGTAACTCAAATTTAGATATAATCCATTCAATACTTGAGAGAAACAATGCAATACATTTTTGGCCAAAAATCTTAGGGGGGCTAATTACCTCTGTTACTCCCCTTGTATACGCCTGTGCACGCTATCTAATAATTCGTATAACTCATATAATTTTCCAGTTCTTCATCAGCTTTTTTCGTAACACAAATACGGCAGAATAACAACTGAAACAAAATCATCGTTTATTGTAATCCATTTTTTATAAACAAAGAGGTAACTTTATTTTTGTATGATAATTTGAGTTATTTTAAAGTTTAATTTACAGTTTGTTTCATCATGTTTATTCCTTCTTCAGACGCGGTATAACAATGCATATTCTCATCACTGATGGATGGTCTAACTAACATCTGACGGTCCCCCTCCCCTCTATTTTTTCTCACACCTGCTTATATACATATTTTTGGAGTTAAGCATTTATAGAAGACGGTGCTTAATACCAATTTTTACTTAGTTATGGATATACTATGGAAATATTAAAATATATTGAGGGGAAAACATTAAAAATCATCCAAAATCATTAAAAAAAAAAAAACAATAAATAATCGAAAGCAGCAAAAAAATGGGTAAAAATTTAGTATTTTATGTATTTGATGTAATTCTGAAGTATTTACGTGAATACATTGACAGTTTCTAGAGTCCGAGGGCAAAGTTTCAGGGTACTCCACTACAACTCACTTAACTGTACGAGAGTTACTCTATATCTCCGTCAATCAACCAGTACGCAGACAGCTGTTTCACGCTTATTAGCGATCATCAGTCGATTGACGGAGCATCAGAATTTTAATGTCTACCAGACATGTACATGGCAGACCTGAAAGTTCTGATGCTCTCTATCTCCGTCAATCGACCTATAGCGCACTGATGATCGCTAATAAGCGTGAAACAGCTGTCTGCGTACTGGCGGATTGACGGAGATATAGAGCAACCCTCGTACATCGACTCTCATATGCAGTTGGCATAGAAGCGCGCTTTCTGGTCAGGCCAAGCGAACGCGCCGTGGCGTTCCACCAAGAAGTCTGCTGCTGCTTAGCAGTGACTTTCTTTGGTTTGTCGTTACCTTCGGGTACCAGATGGCGCACAGGCAGATTTTTTCTGTCGCCTACTCTCACTTAAGTGTTTTGTCTTCCGTTCACATCCCTTGCACAAGAGTGTATGGCTTAACGGACAATACCGTCAACCATTTGACATCCTGTCTATAAGTCTGATGATCGAAATACTGTCGAAATATTTTAACCTCATATCAACGAATTGATGTATTTTCCAGTAAAAATGCACCACAGAACCATTCATCTGTATTACTTTAACGGTATAGCGATTGAACGCAAATTGTACAGTGCAAAAATAAACGGTAAACTGTTAATGTTAAAACTTGGATACATGCACACGTGTGCGCTATCGTTGCAGGATAATCCGAAAATACAAAAGGCTGGTCGCCAATTCAACCATAGATTCGTTTAGCAAACTCATCCAAATATTGATTATGCGATGAATGCAAAATTTTGGGATATTCTATGACCGCGTTTAATCACCTGACAAAAATGGACACTACAATTTTATCGCTTTCATAAATAACTGGTGTGCCTGCGATCATTTCTACTGTTTTTGAAATCGATGTACAATTGTTGACTTTATATGGTATATTTGGGATACTCTTCTGTTTGCAGCTTAATATAGACAACATTTTAATACAACCAATTCTTGTATTTTTGCTTCCCATACCGATAGGTGAGAGCAGTATTGTGATAGCGAAGATTTTCGATTTTTTTTAGATGTGTTAACCTACTTAGCCTGATATCTAGTATCGCTGCTAATATCATGGGGCTGCGTTGTGCTACCCTGACAGCTGGAAAAATGAATTCTCTAATACACGAAGCAAAAAGGTGTTTTCTCTCTCCTACAAGTTTAAAACAAACTACAAAATTTCGATGTGAGGTCACGCTCTCCACTGCTCTGCTACATTTTAGCATTACGCTTTCTCTTTGGTCTTTTTACCTCAAAATTGAGATGAATATCGTTAATATAAGAAACTCCTTGTTTCTGACGGGTCATTTTCTATACAAGCGCACATACAAATTAATTATAAATACATTAAACCTCGTTATCTAAACATATCGTTCAGCCGCTTTCAGAATTATGTGCTTAGATTTTTCATAATTACTTCGCTACGAATCGATTTTTGAGCGTTTCCCTAGCTTCCTTATTATTAACTCACCATGAAAGTTTTATAATTGTCAAACATTACCTTTTGAGTTGAAATTCGTATCAGAAAATGTCGGTAATAATCGGCGGTTGGCGGGACTTGAACCCACGACCTCCAGATTTGTGCTCCGGCGCTCTCAGTTGAGCTACGGTCGCCCTGACAACTCAACTTCGAAAGCGTCGTGTAGAACTACTCTCTACTTAGGCTTAGTTCAGATGACGCGCGTCCGACGTGCGTTCGCTTGACGCTCGTTTTGAAAATACACATAATTAATTCAACCTGTTCACATGGATGCGCGCACGCACATTGTACGCGCGTACGACGTCACCACGCTCAGAGAATCTCAATACGCGCGTCGGTCAGCGGCGACGTTCCCATTGACATACCTGGTGTTTTTTGCAAAAATTTATTTCTCACGTATGTTATTGAAATGAAAACAGAAGAATCCAATACAGATGTTTTCATTGAGAAAAGGCCTACGATTTGGGACATGCATTCCAAATTATATTCAAATGAGACGGCAAAAAAAGAGAGCCTGGGAGGAACTGGTCCTAATTTTTTGCAAATCCGATGATAAAAATTTAGGTTCGTGATTTCGCAGGCTGGGATACAGTGTAAAGTATAAACTTGTAGAAAGTCTATTTCTTAAAATTGGGTGAACCCAGTGTGTCCTTTCCCTTCTACGTCGTTTCATTCTTCTATATGCTAACCAAACACAAGCAGCTTCTCCTACATCAATTCTCGTTAATAACTACAATTAAACCGACACTCGATTGCCTGGTCTTACTCTGTATAAAAGTTGTACGAAGTCCTACGCGTGTCATCTGAACATAGACGCAACAACCTTGCGCCACGACGACGCGCGTCGTATGCGCGTCAAGTTTTTTTTATAAGGATAGTTGTTGAAACGTGCGTGGCCCACCTTACAGTATGTAGAGCTATTATTTACCTATCTAGCAAAAACACGTTTTACTATTATAAATAATAAATAAATAAAAAAATATAAATTTACTGTGCAAATACACAAAAGGCTAAGGTTAGCACAAATGCTTTCTACCACCTCGCCTAGACTTAAAAGTACAGTGTGAAAAAATAACAAAAACAACTTAAATATGTCACTCAATGCTCAAACTAAGTTTGCCCTAGAACCTAAAACATCAAACATTTGCTTGTTGGCTAAGTAACTGTTCGAACAGCTTCTTCTTAAATTATTAAAAAAACACAAGTGAAGAAAACTCAGAGCTTGACTCAAATAAAAAGATGCAAGATATTAAAAACTAACCTTAAACTAATTACTATGATGCTTCGGAATTCTGAAAGATTCTGTTCAAATGTTAACATCGTGGCTATCAGATCGTCTGAGAACTAAATTAAGCAAATAATTTGGGGCCTCAGTTTCCAGAACTTTGTACAAGAACGTAGTCATTAAAAATTGAATCCTTTTTTCAATATTAAGTTGCTGCTTTCTCAGTAAATATGGCGAAATATGTTCTCTGTTATTATGATTGTAAACACCTCTTTTGTGGTAACCGTGCTGCGTCTTATGAGTCATTATATGATACCTATGATTATTCGACGTAAAAGGAGCCACATACTACTATTTCTAGCAATTTTACGATGCGATTAAGATAACATCAACTTTTTAATCATTATGGATAAAGCTGTACTGTACCAAAATGTGTACTTACACAAGTTAATAAAAAAAATTTTTTTCCAGGTCATACAATAATAACAATATTCAAACAAAAAAGTCGACAAACAAACAAATAATTTATCACACAACTCAATTATAAATACATAAATCCAGTCTCCTCCAGTATAGAAAAATAGGTGCTGCTCAAAAGTCGTGTCATTTTATTTTCTTCTTATATGTAGGAAACATTTTTATACGGATAACCAAGATACGATGCTGATTATACTTATCATTCCAGCCAATACCATGTCTCTTTTTACTTCCCACACCGATAGGTGAGGGAAGTATTGTGATCGCGAAAATTTTCGATTTTGAGATAATACACTTTTTGGGCGTTTTATGATGTGTAATGAAAATCCACGTCACTCAATTCCGTCGGTCTATCTGTCTGTCTGTCTGTCTGTCTGTCGGTCTGTCTGTCTGTTTGTCTATCTGTTTGTCTGTCAGTCTGCCAGTCTGTCGGTCTGTCTGTACGCGTTTTTCTGTCTTCGTAATCTCAGTAACCGCTGCATGGATTGTGATGAAATTTGGGCAGCGATATGCTGTGGGGTCGTAGTAAGTAATGCTGCTATAATTTTGAAAATTGGTGCACTGGCGGCGGAGTAATTAGCAAAACACGAAAAATTTCAAATATTCCCCAAACTAATTTTTCAAATAAAGTAATTCAAATACGATACTAATATTTCAAGTACTTAAAAAAGTAATTCAAATACCATACTAATACTTGAATTACTTGATATAGTATTTCAAATACGGCGATGGATATTTCAAGTATTTCATAATTATTGTTGAGTAATAAAAAGTACCTTATGAATGGAAAAACGGTATACATTTCAATGAAAATAGAAACTGATTTTTGTTTGAATGACACTACAAAGACATGCAACGTGATTGAATCACAAAACTACTTACACTATAAGGATAGGGAATCCAAATGTCAATCGGAATGTGTGAAAAAATATATAGGGTGTCATTGAAAATTCAGAGCCTAACCTCACTTCCGGCTAAACCAAAATAAGCATACATTTTTCTCATGGCTATTGTGCATCTCCGTTAACCATATAATTCTCCAAAATTTCAAACCTCCATCTAGGATTGTAAAAGAAGGGAGCTCTGTATAACGATTCCATTGCCACCCGGTATATGAATTTTTTCATGAAGAGATGCTTGAGAAAAAGTACCTTTTTACATCTGCAATTTATAACCACCACGACAAAGTACAGAGTTTTGAAGATTGTTATTATAATGGCAGTAAATTCACAGCTCACATTCACAGATTATTCTAACCTCAATCAACATCAACAACGCATTTTGTTGAACGCAACAAGACGAACTGATATTTTGTGATTGTGTCGATTGTGATGAGACTGTCCTGTAGAGTCAGTGTCGCGTAGACTATCCTATGTGTACGACAGAGACAGAGCGCAAGGCGACGCGATGCGTAATGTTGATTTGTCCATACTTGTCTAGACTTGAGCATTTAATGCTTGAAATGTGTATTTCAAGTATTTTTATATTTTCATCGAGCTATACTAATATGTATTTCTTACTCACTTTAGTATTTCGAGTATAAATGTATAAATTTGAATTATATTTTTTGTGTGGAAGTACCAAATACAAATACTTCTTATAGCATTTGGGAAATAAAATTAATTTGAAATACAGTACTTCAAATACCAGAAAGTAATTGAAATAAATTTTTCAAGTACTTTACTTCTTTAGTATTTCAAATAAAAATGCCAGGTATTTGAAACATATTTTTTGTGCTACAAGTACCAAATACAAATACTTCTTAGAGAGTATTTGGGGAATCAAGTACAAATATCACAAAAACAATGTATTTGAAGTACAGTACTTCAAATACCAGAAAGTAATTGAAATACATTTTTCAAGTACTTTACTTGAAGTAATGACAGCTCTGCTGTCCAGTAACCTGTGAAGGAAGACCTAGCGACATAGATCACATTTTTAGGTCCATCCGAGCATTGCCTAGCCTATTACCGAAACTATGGGACTTTTTTCTGTACATACATGCCAGTATTTATTGCTTTAGATCGTTTGGTATTCTGTAACGTGAAAACTATTAAATTGATTCTAATGAAATTTTGACACAGTATTAGTACCCTGGTGAGGATGCAAAACGCGTATGGTTGTTAGAAATCATGTCAGTGGCAGCGTAGCAATAATCAAAAACTAAAAGTATGAAAACAGCTCAAGCTTCGTTTTTAGATGTTTTAGGGGTTCCTGATCATTTTCTACCTTTTTTTTGGCTGGAGATGAAATTGGAGTGGTTGGGAGGTGGGGAGTTGTGAAACTGAAAAGTCTGTAGGATTGATAATAGGCTGTCCTGTGAAGGAGAGACATAAGGCATAAGACAATTTTAGGGGGAGGGCTGCCGATGATTTGGTTGCAATGGTATCTCAGACTAAAGCTTCATGCTACGGGAAAATAATAAACAGGTATAACACTAATGTGTGGGAAGTACTGAGTCAATCAACTTGACTTCATTTTTTTTTCAAGAAAAGGGCTATAACCAAAATCAAAATCATTTGTCTTCTTTCCTCCCATTTTTACTCCTCCTTCATAGTGCATATGTGTTTGAAAAGCTTGTACAGTGACAAAGCGAAAAGCTAACTGCCTTTACCCACGAGAAGGTGGGAAGAAGGGAATTTCTCCTTCTCCCTCTGTCAAGTTCAATATCGAAATCTTGCAAGCCTTAGCGTGCTCATACGTACTATTGCGTGTTACTTTCTTGTATACATAGTTGCCGCCTGTTCGGTATGCGCTGAAGGGTGCAGCCCTCAAGATGTTGTTGCTTTTAAGTTAAGCTTAATCTTGAGCGTTTCAATCCCCTTCTCATAAACTGTTTGCAAAGAAGCTGATTTTGTATGCAAATGTTGTACCTTATGTTCCTTCCCCCATTTTAACAATGAATAAATCTGAATGTGGATAAACTGGATATCAGTTGCTTTCGGTTAAAGTATTGAGATTTAGGTTCAAAAGTACATTATAACCATAATACACGTTCTCTTTGTAGTTTCTGTTTTTTAAACTCTATATTTCGGGTATTATTGGGCTGAGATGAGTTCATTTGGATCTCAACACAGCCCTGCTCCAATGAAAAATTTACATTATGGTAATTTGAAGAGGTGTAGAAGTGGAATATATGTAGGTAAGTGTTTAATATACTGCATAGCACACAATGACACAAAATAGTGCTTTAAAGATTATTCACATTCTTTTAGCATAACTGAAATAAATATTGATTATAATTATATATATTATTGATTATATATTATATAATTTAATTTTCGACTTTTATTTTGCCTTAATTGCAAGCCAATGCTACTGATTTCTATCCTATGGAGTTATGTAGATGTAATAACATATTTAATAACGTTACTTAGTTAATATTATTTTATTAGTAATATTACTTCTTATGTGTATAGCTGTGTGATCGTCCGCTATGTTTGATCTATAGCATTGGCTTTCAATTTTTGGCATATTCTCGGCAAACACGTTCATTTGGTATACATCGGATAAAAAAATACTGTAGTGTGATGTCTTTTTATTTTACACTTAGAAAATCATATCAATAGGTACTCTTTTGTCATGAAAAAGCAGAAAACATGAACAGTTCCATATTTTTGATATTGCAAAATAATTTTATTTAGAATGACGACACTTAGCATTAGCATCCAATGCAATCTATGCAAAATTTCAATTCGATCGATTGGGGCTAACATACAAACAATACAAGTTAATAAAACCTATTTAAAAATAGTTCAATGTTTATATTACAGTTGCAGCAACATGATCTAACTGTAACAGTCAGCAATTTTTTTTGTTTAGTTTAGCGGCTAATAACCCCAGATTAGCCAGTTGACACAGATCTATAGTGATTTTAAAAGCCCCTTTGGAGAGTATGAAGTATAATAGTTTGTTACACAGTTCCTCATTGACGAAACATTCACAAAGTGTCTGCGGTATCTCGGAAAGTGTACGGGCATAGGATAGGCGTGGCCATTCAAGAATGCTATGCTTCAAAGTTGAACTTAATTGACATGTATTACAACTTGGAGGGACTTAATTCAATAACATAAATGAGAATGTTAAACGGATGTGCCCTATCTGAATACGTGATAGGCATACCTGCTCCCTTCGTGTCATTGTGTTGGAATATAGGAACTTTGATATTGTGGGCTGTAAATGGCGAAGCTGTGTATCACCTTGCTCCGACTGTCGCTGCCACAAGTGATTGATCTTTGCTTTGAGATAGGCTTTGAAGTCTTCCATTTTTAAGAGATAGTTTTCTGCTGGAGTGGTGCCGGTACGAGCTGCAGTATCAGCGTTTTCATTCTTTTTTGTCAGTCTCCGGGAAAGGCTGAAAGCTTACGGCGCTGCAGAAGCGCTGCAAGAGGATAAGTATCCGTGCACACTAGATTTGAGACACTGCAGGTTGTAGCCGTCACGAAACAAATTCCACAGCGTCGACGTTCTCCAAAAGAAGGAATGCTGTAAGAGACTGGTTCGGGGAGTAGGGTCCTGGACCTTGTAAGGATGAGCTCGCAGAGCCTCTCTAGTATCCCTCGTTTGGACGGATTTGGGTGTTTGTGAGGTTAGGCGTATCGATTAGTCTAATTGCTCTCTTATGGATAGTGTTAAGCAGCTTTAGAGAGTGCTTGGCAGCGCATCCCCACACATGGGAGCAATACTCTAACGATGGTCAGATCTGTACCTTGAAGAGCAGCAGTAGCTACTCTGGCATATATAGCTTCCTACAGCAGAACAAAATTTCAAGTTTCTGGGATGTCGTTTTAGTAATCTGACGACGTAGTCATGCCAGGACATATTATTGTTGATGTTGATCCCCTAAGCTTGACGGAAGGTGACTCGACTGTTGCGTGTTCACAATTGGTAAACCAACGTGAGAATCCTTTGTCAGAGTTGTTGCCTGAGTTTTCTGTACGATAAACTATACTTTATTTACTAATCCCTACTCGACAATATTTTTGCAATCTACGTTGACCTGTGATGCATGTTTCTGACGCCGACGTACCGTTTGCTGGCATAATAGCGGCTTGCCTGGTTCCATGCAGATATTCCAGATATTCCTATGTGACCTGGATACTATACGAAGACAACAAACAGTTGAAATTTATTCTAAATCTTCCACTTACAGTATCGAAATACCTAAACATGTTTAGGGGTTGAAAAAAGTCAGTTTGGGTCCTTAGGCTATGTAGTATCTTATTGCTGCTCCTTTCCGTGCGACTGAACTTCCTGTCAATCACAAGAGAAGCCTATAGATTACTATTACACAAAATTTTATAGAATTTTTGTGCAATCACAGTACTAGCTCCTAATATGTTAAAAAAGAAGTAATTTATTCAGTCGGCAATATCAAGTGGCAACACTGTACCATACTATAAGATCAAACCTCGCGATAACTGTTATGGGTCGGCTTCTATTACCCCCGACTTCAGCGAATGGAAGACATTTTTCTTTATGATCTCGTATAATGGCGTGTTGGGGAGTAGATTGAAAAGGACCTTAAATCTACCAGAAAATACATCATTCCCTTATCGATTCTTCTGCGTAGGTGATCGACAATGTTTATTGTTATAAACTGTCTGCTTAAAACTGCTTACATGGTACCCCAGTAATAATTTGACAGACAAATTGAAGACTCGTTAGTCCTATTCACAAGCACGAAAAGAGCATGTCTCTCCCCTAAAAATGCCTAGGGCGCAATATTACATAAATTGAATATTTGGAAAATATACATTTAGGGGAAAAGTTCGTCGTTGTATGGAACTCAATCTTGAAATTAAATTTTTTGCTAGGCAATTTCAGGCTATACTCAATATAGGAAGTGACGGGAGGGTCTTCGACGTAGTTTTCATATACGACAACAAAAGAGCCGAAACTGAACGGAGATACGCTATTGGCACTTTAATAAAAAAATGGAGTCAAGTTGATTGACTCTGTACTTCCCACACATTACGGTGATACCATATATATTATTTTCCCATAGCATGAAGCTTTAGTCTGAGATCCCCTTGCAACAAAGTTATCGCCAGTACCCCCCACCACAGTTTGTATTAATTTCTCCGCCGTCACTTCAACAACTTTCAAAAATGTAGCAGGATTACCCAATTTAAAAGAGCACATCATCCCTGAAATTTGATTGAAATCTGTGAAGCGTTTACCGAGGTTACAAAAAATAATACTCTACCAATAATGGGGCAAAGGATGACAGGACAGGAACTGCTACAACATATATCTTGAATTTTGAACTCCTACAATACGTCCTTTCTCATAAAACGAATTAAATTAAACTTATTCCCTCATTTGGCTAAAAACAATGGCCTCAGGAAATGTACTCAATGCACTCCTGTAACAGCCAATAGCAAATTATCCCAGCGCCTGCAAGTCTGCCACGGACAGCATTAGAACAGAGCATTCCACCTTTAGACACCTTTGTCACCGCAGGTTGTTTTGTTACTTGTAATGAGATTTGTGGGAGTGGCGGTATCGAGTTCACTGTTTGCTGGTTAATGACGAAAACAGTGGCGTCCCTGTTGGCCACATTTTGTTGCCATCAGTACTCTCTTATAGAAAGAGATCTTCTGTCAGTGCCTCAGAGTAACAACTGAACAGAGAGGTAGTAAGCAAACCACTTCAGCATGGCGTGCTCAAAGCCGTCATCTTTTGACACTTCAGACCCAAACATTGCCAACTAACCTGAAAATTCTTTCAATGCAACCCATGATACAAACGCTATGCACTGTCCCATCTCGAAAAACTGTTAAACTACACTCGAATATAGCATAGCAAGTCCGCAAAGCTTCACTACAGTTACCAACAAATAGCGAATTCGATTTTATTGACCAAGCATAAAAGACGCAGAAACAAAACAAACGTTTGACAGTCGGAGGTTACCGTAAACAAATCGCAGGAAAATTACATAGGCGCTGCCAACTCCTCAAAATGTATGTAAGACAAAATTTGCGTTAATGATGAAGAAACATGCAGTAACGCAGTACAGGTCAACATATCTATTGATTTTGCTGTAATCATTTCTGAACCATCAAAATACCGTCTTTTTTAACGTAGAATGGAATATTTCTGGATACTATACAATTAAGACGATAGTAAACAATTATGATTGTCGTATCTGGTGGTCGATATGACAACGTAAGAAAAGATGTTGGCCTATTAGAATTAGTTTTTTACTACGTCTATGTTCAGTTGTTACTCTGAGGTCAGTGCTTATGATACTCTACGGATGTAGGCAATCCCGTCGGTTCATCTTACCATACTGAATAATTCCTGTGCATTGTTTAACATTTCTCAGCCACCCTATATTTTGTCCTGCAGAATCAATTGGATAGCAGTTCTCATTACGTATCACATGGCTACGGTACGCCAAAGTTTTCACTTTCACAGTATGTAGAATTTGTAATTCCTTTTGCAATCGATGGATCACGGTATCGTAAACCACGTTGACAATTTAAGGAACCCAAACCGATAAATAAATTATTTTCTTAGGGGGAATTCTGTCAAGCAATTTGTCTATAGGCGTGTAATTTTTTGCATCGCTAGGACTCCCTGAACTCATATGTATATTATTTTGGAAATTTTCAGATCATGTGGAAATTCTCCAGACTGCAGAGATAAGTCTATCAAATAATTATGTTAAAGGCCTGACAATGAAATTACTATATTTTTCAGTAAGTTGGCGCTAAAACCACCATCTCGTGCAGATTCAGAGTTTTTTTGATCTCCAATGATGTCTGATACATCGAACTTAGTGGATGGGCAAAGGAAAAAGCTACTTATGCTGTCAATACTAATTGAGCATGGTTTGGTACTACCTTTATTTTGTTCCATTTGAGAGTTGCTCACTAAAAATGTCTGCAATTAGACTGTCGTCCCTAATGCTCTTATTATTTACTATTAGTTCAACAATTTTCGTTTTTTTTCCGGTTTTGATTATACGCCAAACAGCTCGTGATTTATTACTTGAAATCGGAATGAAGTCTCTATTTTACAGTTTTTTCACCTCTTCAAGTAGATTTTTATATACTTTTTGTATTTCTTATAATAATCCATAGTTTTATTATCAACAATAAGGAAATAGATAGTTTTTAGATTTTGATCCAATATAATGCGGATGTTATTAACGCACCTGATGGGATCTCACCTCAATTAAATTCTCCTCGCATAGAAGCATCGTTAACGGACGTTACGTTCACCACAAATGATGTCCTACAACACATCTCTGAATTAAAAATTTCCACTTCTCCTGGTAACGACGGCATCGCGGCAGCCATCTTGAAAAAATGCTCCACGTCATTGGCTACCGCTCTGAGTCTAATATTCACATCATCCTTCAGATCCCATTCTTTCATCTTGTTGGCAGCGTGCATCAATAACTCCTCTTTTCAAGAAAGGAGACAAACACAATGCTACAAACTATCGTCCGATTAGCCTTACTCCAATAGTTCCAAATTAGCTGAAAAAATAGTTGTCAGCAAGCTGCTCCTTTTTGCTTTTTCTAATAATCTATTTAATAACAGTCAGCATGGTTTTTTTCCGGGGCGCTCTATTATCACTAACTTGTTAATATGTGTTAACGATTGGAGCAAACTGTCTGATATTGGAACACCAATTGACATAATTTATCTAGATTTTTCGAGAGCATTTGACAAGGTTCCCCACGAGAAGCTACTTCTGAAATTGGAGCATCTGGGTATTAGAGGTGATCTGTTGTTATGGATAAAAGCTCTCCTCAATAACAGAGAATTCGTTGTACGAATGCATTTTCGTCCCCTAGATCAGTTCTAAGTGATATCCCGCAGGGCTCTGCGTTAGGTCCTATACTTTTTCTTTTATATAGCAGTGATCTGCCTATCCTCATGCAATCCACTTGTTCATCTTATGCAGACGACACCAAAATATATAACACTCCTTTGAATATCTCTCATATCCTGCAAGCAGACCTTGACAGACTGGCTTTATGGTCCAGGGATTGGCCTCTTCCTCTAAATTCGGCAAAATGTTGTGTTTTGCACGTTGGCAGAAACAATCCCATGTATTACTACTCCTTAGATGGTCACATCGAGTTCTACTGATCACTGTGATTTAGGAGTGATCATATCTAGTTCGCTGTCTTGGTCTGAACACATAAATCAAATCTGTTCTAAAGCTAAACATTTTTTGTGTCTCATTGAGAAGTCGTTTCATGGATGTAACCCATCTGTAGCTTCTTTCCTATATAAAACATATCTACGTCCTATACTTGAATTCGCTGGTCCAGTCTGGTACCCAGTCCTTCAACGTGATCGCAACCAACTGGAATCTCTCCAGCGTCGTTGCACTAGGCTACCCTACGGATCAAGACGTCCATCGTACGAAGAACGGCTAGAGTTGTTTGATCTTCATACCTTCCATGAGAGGCGCACCCGAGGTGATCTAATCATTACTTACCGGGCCCTACACGGACTTTTCGGCGTTGATCTTTCTACTGTGTTTTGCCTCAATGCTAACCGCTTGAGAGGTCACAACCTTAAGCTTGAGAAGGAGTTCTTCAGATCTACTATAAGGCAGCACTTCCTGAGCAAGAGGGTATCCAGCTTATGGAACGAACTTCCTTCGGATGTAGTCAACAGTCCCTCAGCGAACTCATTCAAGAACAGCTATGACAACTGGCTTTCTATGCGTGCATGAGCTAGTTTATTTGTCTTTAAATAATTTTTGTCTAATTTCTTATTTTGTTACTCTTAAGCCTTGGTTGTATTTTTATTACACTTTGTAACTGTAATTTGTAGCTATCCTAGCATGTAGAGTTTATAGCACTCTGTGCTCAACTCTTGTTGTATTTTTAATAATAATAATAATAAGAAGACCTTTGATGGGCCAAATCTTTCTACGTTCACTGTTATAGAAAGTTATTGGAAAAGCAATCTCACAATAATACCTGATTGTACTGATAGATGTAGCATATTTTTTATTGATGTCGCCTTGAGCCGACCGTATAAAACATTGTCTGTATTGATTAAATTGTTGAATATTTTCCTCATTATTAAGTTGCCATAGAGGCATGCTAAAAGCGACCAACCTAGTAGCTGTACTGAGTATGCAGAATATGAGGAGTCTCACACTGCCGGTGTAAAAAAACGAGCGATCCCTCAGATCAAGCTATTATGGCTGGTAATGAAAGGATTAAAAAAACGAAATGAACACGAATCTCTCTATTACGTTTTAATCTTTGACGTCGCCACCAATGGGTCTACGTTCATTAAACCTACTCAGAAGTCGGAATTAACCTTTTTTGGTTCGTGCAGACCGACCGGCGGGCTTTGATCTGATTGGTTTTTACAAGATAAAAGTCTCTTCCAACGCTGACCTAATTACTGATGTCCCGCTTTTTTTAACGAGAATAGGGAGTTGATAGGCTTAGCCTCCTTGTTAAGCTTCCAGATGCACATCACAAGCAGTACATTGCTGTTACGTATGTATGTACTGTCTGTTAGGAAGGTCGATACAAATATTATAGACGCAATCAAAATAGCTGTGATCAAAGTTAGAATTTCATAATCATAGATGAGATTGTGATTGCGATTTTTTTGTCGCTGCAATCAGGCACATATCCAGGCTTTGGTTTTGGGAGGGGAGGTCCAGGTTATGGCTGTCACGTGCTTGACCTTTCGGGGGGGTCCAGATTAGAGTTGCCACCTTAAACTTGCTCTCGTCGTCATCATTTAGTAGTTTTTTGAAGCATAGCACCCCCAGGTTATTCAAAACAGGAGGTTTCATTTTAATAGAACGCCAAATAAAGATTTTCGATTTTTTAGCAAACCTGAGGAACTGAAGAATATGAAATTTTTTATTTTTGTCATACGAGTTTAAAAGTCAAAACCGTGATCAGATTTATAATCGGTGCCCCCAAATTATCCAAAACACGAGGTTACATCTTAATAGAAAGACAAATAAAGATTTTCGATTTTTTAGGCAAACCTGAGGTACTGATAAACCTGAAATTTTCATTTTTTATCACACGAATCTAAAACTCAAATCTGCGAACGGATTTATAATCAGCACCCCCAAATTATCCAAAACAAGTGGTCTCATCTAAAAAAAAGCCAAATAAGGATTTTCAATTTTTTGGGCAAACCTGAGGAACTGAAAAATCTGAAATTTTTGGTTTTCGTCACACGAGACTAAAGCCCAAAACTGCGAACGGATTTATAATCAACACCCCCAAATTATCTGAAACACGAGGTTTCATCTTAATAAAAAGCCAAATGAGGATATTCGATTTTTTAAGCAAACCCGAGGAACTGAAAAATCTGAAATCTTTGATTTTCATCACACGAGTCTTAAACTTAAAATTGCGACCAGATTCATAATTAGCACCTCCAAATTATCCGAAACACGAGGTTTTATCTTAGTAAGAAGCCAAACAAAGATTTTCGATTTTTTAGGCAAATCTGAGGAACTGAAAAATCTGATATTTTCAATTTTCATCGCACGAGTCTGAAATCCTTGACGATAGAGGCCAAGCGTATGTCATCTATACTGAATCCACTATAGCATTTGATAAAGTGGATCATAAACTCTTCGTCAGTAGAACGGATAGGTTCGGTTTATCTGTGAACCTGATAAACTTGTTCAGGGGCAGCGCGTGGATCGAAAAAGTGGGGGGGCCCAAAAACAACGAATATATAGGGTGTCCCTGAATTTCCCTGACACGTGATATTTTCGTAACAAAAAAATGTCCAAACGAAAACTGAGTGGAGTGAAAAAACTACAAAACATTTTTTTGTACTTCAACCCTTAAAACTCACCCTCAACTTTCTTTTTTCAAATAGCACTAATAGCTTTACCTACATAAATGAAGTCGTTATTTCATTCAAAATCTTGAGGTATCTTTGATTTCATACAAATACTATTCTTTTTCTTAAATTTATAAGCATAAAATAAATAAAATAAACGAGATAAGGGTTTGTTAAGAAAAAAAGATACTAAGTGGGTCTTTGAATGATTCCGAATGTCCTGCCATACCATGCTTTCGAAACATTTTTTTTAGTTCAACCCCTAAAGCTTACCCTCTACTTTTTTCCAAATAGCACCCCACACCTTTTCGTACATCAATGAGGTCACTATATCATTTAATATTTTGTAGTTCTTTTGACCTCATATACAAATCAATTTTTTTCGTCATTAACTTAAGATAAATAAAATGGGCATTTGTTTGAGACTCGTTGTTTGAGACGTAATATTTTTGTAATAAAAAAGCATAAAAGACAATTGTTTTCGAAAGCATGTTTTATAGAATATTTAGTAGTATACAAACACTTAAACGACAGAAGGTCAGCTTAGCGGAAAATTTGGTACAATCAGTATATTGAATCACACATTGAGGATTGAAACAAAAAAGCAAGCAAAAAAACGAAAACACCCCGGCACTCGACATATGACCGCGAAGATGTGGTGGAAATGCGTTATGACTGGGTACGTTTCCACGTGTATAGTACCCGATCGTGTGATTTGTATTGGCCAAACTTTTGCGGTACGCGTCGTATGATTTTGAGAGAGAGAAAAAGGAGAAAGAGCAGACTGCAGAGAGATGAAGTGATAAGAATAAAAGATGCAAAGTGCTGGAAATCAGAAAGTAGTGCAGTAGTGGGTGTAACTATAATTTACTTTGTAATAATAAAAGAATAGGTATGTCCGTATACAATAAAATTTAATAATGCTAAAAAATGGACATGTAAAAAACTCAATTTCCTATTAATTTTTCAACTCCTCAGAAAAAGTGGGGGGGCCGCGGCCCCCATGCCCCCCGACGCGCCGCCTCTGAACTTGTTCAAATCCTACCTTTAACGGAGACTACGAAACAGTTGAGGGACTAATATTTCTACAGGTGTGGTCAAAACTAAAACTTAATATCACTATGAGATGGCTACATTCTGTTGAGAGGATGATAAATATAAAGGGATATGCGCTATACATAATAATTATATAGTGCCAAACGTATAGATAATTTTAATAAATTTAATGAGTCGCATAGCACAGCCACCATAACTGATACTTGTTAAGAAAACACTGATACTTTCACCATTTTTGGACATGCGGGACACCGCAGTGTCAGTGAAGCAGCGGCAGTGCCCGTTTGTAAATATAGTGTAGGCATCTGGAGGACTCAAGGTTGGGATTTATTTTTGAACATATAATGACTGCTATATTTTTGTTAATTATAAATGATAATAAACGTGGGTAATCAATTTCATAGTTGAATGCAATAACAATTGTGGAGATGGAATTAGGAATTATTTTAGTTTATTTTTTGAAGGCATATGCGTGACTCAGTTTCTATTTCCATTGCGTAATTAAGCAGATAATTATTAATAACAGATAAAAAAATCCAAGAAGATAAGTTTTTGGTATCCCAGTATCAATAGAGTTTATGTTAGATCAAGTATTTCACAAAAAGCTGAAAACAGATATACTTGGCGATTTAAAAAAAATGTATACGCTGTTACTCTGATTGTTACCCGGTTTCTTATATATTTGTTTACAGTTAGCCTCAAGCTGGATGGAAAAATATTAAACATAAGTGACAGATACGTAACTTTTTTCTGAGATGTTGCTATATTTATGCATCTAGTACGTAAAGTGAGAGCCCCACTAATTAGTGTCTGGTCTGATGAGCAACCAGGCATTTTCAAGTAGTCATTTTTTAAAATTTGTTAACTAAAATTCAGACATTGTATAAAGAGCAATTCTATGTCTCGCTGACATTGCCATGATGTGACACTTGGATCTGGTTTATTTCGATGGTGGTAGATGATTTGGCTCTATCTGGCTCTTCACTACCAATATTACTAATCGTAGGTTTCCTGGACGAAAGATCTGTTCCATAATTCAGCAAGTTGCTGACAATATATGAGGCACCTGTGAGACAAAGCATTCTCATTAAAATATAGTCATCTGCTATTCACTGAAAACTGGATAGTGCAACTGCATCTTAATTCCTCAGGAATCCATAGCGTGCAGTGGTTTAGGAAGTGATGTTACGGAATGTGTAAACGATTGTTTACTTAAAATTGGCTTTAAAGAAAGTTCAAACCTAAATCGAGTGACAGGTACATCTCTCTTCTGTAGAGTGGGGGAATGAGTAGTCTCACTGCACTTAGGCCACAACTGGTACATAGTGCATCCTCCAGGGGAGTTTTTTTTAGATCATCGTTCATCCTATCAACTTTAGGAAGGAAATGTCCTCAAGTCGCTTGAGCAGATCTCCCTTATACTGGCAGGTGTAGGCCAAGACTCGCCGAACACACACTCTCTAATAGAAGATAACTCTGAGCACTCACATAATATCCAGGTGTTTTTCTGCATTGACAGTCCCCAGTCAGGAATCCTACTATGAGACGGGAAATACTTTTCGGATATTGCCACGCCAAAGCCTATTTTCGCAATTGTGGTTAACGACACTTCAGAAAGGTCACACGGTGCTATAATTCTTTGGTCAGCAGTCTTCCTGGGTAGACCGCCTGCTATACGGTTGCCTTTGTTGTAGCTATGTCCTTTAACCCACCTTAGGACAATATCGTTCTTATTTTAAGCACTGGCTAAGGATTGGTGGCATTCTATTGCTAGCCATGCTGTGATGCGAGGCCTTTTCAGGATTAGAAGCGCTTGTCTGCTATTGGTGTAGATTATTAAGTCTTGCCAGATACATCTTTTCTGGTTAGAGCTGCTTAGTAGCTATCGATATGTCAGTCAGTTCCGTTTGAACGACACTGAAATGTTCACCCATAGCCCACTTTGTTTTTAGGCTTAGAGATCTGGAGGACACACCACATCTAGCGTCTTCCCTTGTTTTGGAGCCAACTGTGTATATATCTGCAAATTGCGTTTATTACATTTGGTGCAGCAATGTGGTTAATTTCTATTTTGTAGGGTTTTAAAAAAAAATATGTTGGTTTAGTTGAGTTGCTGGTTGCTTGTAGCATGGGTAGTACGTTTAACGCTTCCTGCCATACCACGTACCTCAGCCCTCCCATTATACCTACATCGGGATTGGGATAGTTATATGTATATAAAAGAGCCCAGTTTCTTTTTAAAATGGTTACCTTTCCCGCCAGCCAATGATCTGAAGGTGTTTTTACAAACTGTAGTACACGAAATCCCCAATTCGACGATACCTTATCTCGTAACTTAACCAATTCTTCCACCACCCTTAACCAGATAGGTACGGTCGATCTCCTTTCAGCTGATATATGTATATCTCTTGTGACTTACACCCGCCGTCCTTATCTTCTACGCTCTACACTCCTACAGAAGGGGAAAACGTAGAACCCTGCGGTGTAAGACGCATAATTAGTTGGGGTTATGAATGGAGTCGAGTAGTCTACGATTCAGTCAATAGTATGGCTGGAGGTGTAAGGGCATCTGAAGCCTCTTCTATACTTCGTTATTAAATACGCTTATCTATTTGTTTATTTATTTATTTATTTATTTATTTATTTATTTATTTATTTATTTATTTATTTATTTATTTATTTATTTATTCATTCATTTATTTATTTATTCATTTATTTATTTATTTACAATTTGATATGCTAACAGATGAATCCAAAATGCACCCACTAATTACAAATATTTTTCCCAGTAATATAGTGCAACAAATAGATCTTAAGACTATAATTAGCAATAATAAAACTTATTTAATTAAATATTGTGTATATTCAAAAACATGAGCAGAAAAGACTAGAAATAGACTTTTTTTTAAGGCGACAGTTGTAATACGAAATTATTTTCATTACTTTTTTGAAGAAGACGCTCCTCGTGACTTCGTAGCTTGAGGGAGTGATATAACTGCTCCACAACACAATTATTCAGAGCCGCAGTTAATAAAGTGAAAATTGTCATGATGGTCGCGAACCTTCGTAAGAAGATGGCACCCTAAGGAGAAGAAGACTTTTTTGAACAAATTCAAAGTCACATGAAAAATATCCTCAGAGATATTCTGCTAATTGTTTAGTATGATGTGTTAATGACAGTATCAAACACGTTTCCTAATATTGTGCTCATACAATGAGATGCACATCACTTGAAATCATGAAAGTTGGTAAAGGATATAAATAGAAATTATGTGCCATGCGAGCAGAGTTCTATTCGGACTATGATAAAGTTCATACTATGGTTCCAAAGCCTACGCGTTTGTTACTGAGCTGTCTTAAGGGTCTAGGGTACAGCGTATAGCGCGCGAAATTGAGAATCCAAGTAAATACGTACTTATTCCGGTGTTAGCGAGGAGACGTGGCCGCCTGTTTCCTTTGTCCAGTATGTATGTCTAAGATGAGGGGAGATAAGTCCAAAAATCCAAAGGTAAGGTCAAAAGGTCCAAAGGTAAGGTCCAAAGGTCACCATAAATACGAATTTCGCATTTCCAAGCTCCTCATATTACCTTCAAATCTACAGTAATTATTTAAAGAGCAGATTGAAGAAGAAAGCTTGCGCTTTGTCACTGTGGTGGCATTATTTTGATATCGTGTTTGGTTGTTAAATTACATACATTTGAAGAATATATAGTCCAAAAATGCAAAGATAAGGTCAAAAGGTCTAAAGGTGAGGTCCAAAGGTCACCATAAAAATTAATTTCACATTTCCAAGCTCCTCACGTTACCTTTAAACTTACAGTAACGATTCAAATTGAAGATGAAAGCTTGCTGTTTCTCACTGTGGTGGCCTTTTTTTAATGTCGTGTTTAGTTGTTAAATTACAGACATTTGAATAGTGTATGATTCTGCATTGTGAATTTTTTCACACTGAAAAACTTTTTTGAAAAAATTGCTCTTAGATATCATTCATTCAGGTATTAACTATTAATACTGTGTATGTAGTTTGAAAAGCAAGAGAGTTTTGTTGGAAATGGGAATCCGAGTTTGACATGGCAAATACATATGTATAACTGTGTGTACCCAGGCCCCTTAGGCCTGGCGCTGACCTACAATTTTCGATTGAGCAACTTTTTGGTTGCATGAGTGATTACCATACACGTTAAATGGAAGCGCGCTGATTTGCAACTAAAAATTGGTCCAACTATTTAGTTTGTGTTTGGGCTCAAATCATATAGTCGCACAGTTGCATGCAATCACGACCAAACAGTTGCGCAATCGAACATTGCAGGTCAGCGCCAGGCCTTAATGTATCCTATCCTACCGGACTATAATTGCATCCATATATAAGAGTTATGCTCAAGTTACTCGGTCGTGCTTAAGATCGGATTTTTTCGACTGAGATGCGCTTACCCTCGTCCCTCGGGCATTTTTACGACTTCCATCGCGTTGACACGTGACCCAGGATTGCTTCGTAGGGGGAACGTTTTCATTCAAACACGACAATACGACATTGTCTGTTGTCTCTCTTGGATACGCTTGATTGTTTATGAAGTCAGAATTTAGAAATTTGAATGCCGGTTTCTCAGGGCCGCGCCAAGTGTTTCTCGCGCCCGTGTGCAAATGATAAGTGGCCGCCCCCTATTACCCCAAGCACAATGAGAGACGGTAATAAAATTTCAGAGACGTTTACTTTTAAGTTTTGTTAAAAATTTAATATTTTTTTACACAAATATCACATAAATATAAGCAACAACAGTACGAAACGTATAATTATGTACTTTAACCTTGAAAACAAAAATTTCCAGAAAACAAAATTAAATATTTTAAAAACCTTAAGCTTAATGTTTTAAACCTAAACAATGAAAAAAAATATAATTATGCACTCAAAACTTAGAAACAAAAGCTCCTACAAAATAATATAAAATATCTTTTAAAAACTTAGGTTTAATATTTTAAATATAAACAAAAAACAAATAAAACAGATAATTATGTACCTTAGCTTAAAAACAAAAACTAGAAAATAAAATATGATGCACCTATCTTTTTATAAAATTTATAGAAAAGACACTTGCCTTGCTTTAACTGCTGCAAAATCCTTTATAATTTGGTCTGTATTTAGTTTTTCACATAATTCAGATTCAATGGTAATTATGCCAAATTATTGAGTCTTTCCTGGTTCATCAAGGATGTTAAGTAATTCTAAATAAGCTTTAGCTCTGAAAATGATATTTCTCCGCTTGCAACTGATATTGGAAGTGTTGAAAGGATTCTAAGAACAACGGAAATATTGGGGAATCTATCAAATAAATCATTTTTAAATATATACTGTAAATTATAACACCTCTAAAGGACAGCTAAATGGCTGGTGTCAACAAAGGCATGCCCCATAGTGGGCCACAGGGGCGGTTTCAGGGCTGGATTTCGGGGGGGGGGGGAGGGCATGGTGAAGAAGCAATAGCTCAATAGTTAAAATTTTGATCATCTTTCGAGCAACGAAAACTGACCATATCGTCACATTTATACGTCAATTCTTCATAAATGGAATTTTGTGTATGTTTGGCTAGCTATTATGAGTACTGGAGCGTTTAAGTAGTAATTGAACGTGATATCAGAACATAAATTTATTTTTTCGGGAGGGGGGGGGGGCATGGCCCCTTCCTTGGATCCGCCACTGGTGGGTGTTACTTAAAAGTAACAGGCGTATGGAGCGGGAAGCAGGA
This sequence comes from Callosobruchus maculatus, assembly GCA_951848785.1. Lineage (NCBI taxonomy): Eukaryota > Metazoa > Arthropoda > Insecta > Coleoptera > Chrysomelidae > Callosobruchus > Callosobruchus maculatus. Next base: position 404,026 of record CATOUR010000003.1, read on the forward strand.
CATTCAGGAGACTGAGCTAATCCCAAAATAATGGAGTCTAAAAAGACAGATGAACGAAATATCATGGGCGCCGCGCCGCCGCCCTTTTAGGCTTGCCGCCCGTGTGCGGCGCACACCGAGCACACGGGGTTGGCGCAGCCCTCCGGTTTCTGAACGGGGATGCATTGGAAGCCACTCCCTCTAAGGAAGACGTGAAGCCATTCACGTATGTATGTATGCACACCTATCATCTTAAGGGTCATTAGAAAAGAAAACCTGTATTTTTTAGGCGCTCCTCAAAAAGTTAAATAAGACAGTTGCCCATCCCTATGAAAAATTTTGACAGGAGGAAGATTGATACTTTTTACAAAAGAGGCATCACAAATTAAGTTTGGGCATCCGAGTATGTCAAGCTTCTAAATTCAAATAGCCCTTGTCTTTTCATTAGTTTGTGGTGTATTTATGGAACAACATATACAATTTCTTCAATATACTGCTTCCATCTCTATTGTAACTTTAAAGCGTGTCACTGCCTTCAGGTTTTATACCACTTTTGTAGGTATCCGCAAAAGCACTATAAGTACGTTAAAATAATTGTCACAACTATATAGATTTACGGAAAATTGTGGCTCCTAAGGATAGACCTCACAGTAACAACCGAACATAGGGGTAGTAAACAAACCACTTCAGCATGGTGTGCTCATAGCCATCTTAAGTAGATAAACAAATCTTTGACACTTCAGCCTCCAAACATTGATCAGCTGTGACCCCGCAGTGACAGTTCAAATTGTAAACAATGCTGTGTAATGCGAACTAACCTGAAAATTCTTCCAATGCAATCGATGTTACAAACACTGCACTTTTCGAGTCCAATTTCGAAAAAATGTTCAACTACACTCGAATATAGCACAGCAAGTCTTTAAAACTTCACTACAGTTAAAGCGAATTCGATTTTAATGACCAAGAATACAAGACGCACAAACGAAACAGACGTTTGACAGTCGAGGTTCTACCGCAAATGAGTCGTATGAAAATTATATCGGCGTTGCCAGTTCCCCAAAATGTATGTCAGACTTCAGAATTAGCGTTTATGATGAAGAACCATGCAGTGACGCAGTAGAGGTCAACATATCTATTGATTTTGCTGTAATCATTCCTGAACTATCAAAATACCGTCTTTTTTAACGTAGAATGGAACATTTCTGGATACGATAAGACGATAGTAAATAATTATGATTGCCGTATCTGGTGGTCAATATGACAACGTAAGAAAAGATGTCGGTCTATTTCAGCCTATTAGAATTGGTTGTTCACTACCTCTATGTTGGATAGACAAATAGGAAACAATTTCTTGACATTTGTTTCGACTTTGAGGGCTTTGTTCTGTTGATTTGATTTAAAGCTGAACAAGGAGCTTCATCCCGGAGGATACAGTTGCCTTCAGCTTTTATTTCTGGATTAAATATTACTGAAACACCGTTGTTCTTGTATGTTTCTTTTGGCGATAATGTTCCTGCTCTTCTCTACGTTTCTAAGCCCGATTTCCCTGGTTTAAATGTTCCTCATATCATTGCATGCCGTTGTTCTTGCATTCTCCTTTTGGCTAGTCCGAATATTCCCACCACCGAGAAATGCGCAAGGATAAGAGTACATGCATTACCAATAAAACCTTGGTATTAAAAATACCAGACGTGCCTTGCGTACTGAAATCGGAATGCCGCGTCCACCGCCAATGCTGTTCGGCTGCGGATGCGAGCAACACACTCCTGGCACCCTTTGATGTTGCACTTCTGATCGCAGACGCCGGAAATCCGGGAAATCATTCGAATCTGCAAAATCAGCCGGCCGTGATCTGCCCCGCATATTTTTAATATCGAAGAGAATCGAAGGCTGGCGATGCAGTTGTCTGAATTGCAAATCTTCCACCTTGCCTTGGCCTCGAACCGTTGAAGGTCATATATAGGCAGAACTTTTCTGTCGTCTGTTAACACATGTTTCACATGTTTGGTCAACATGAAAGACCTGATGCTCTCTATTTCCGTCAATCGACTGCGTACTGGTGGATTAACGGAGGTACAGAGCAACCCTCGTAAGGTCATATCTTTTCTACGTTATGCTACTTTACAATATAGGCAGTTAATTACTTAACGTTTCAGTGACATTTTATTTTAAACTTAGAAGGCCGTGACTTTGCGGTACGACTAAGCATGAAATGCGTCACCTTATGTCAGGTGGCTAAATTTGAATTCTTTTTGTACTTGGAGAAATCAGTAGATCAATTAAGGAAACTTCAATCACAGATAACTTGATGTTTTCAAATGGGAATGCCTATATTGGTTTGAAGAATCAAATGTAAAATTTTATTACCCTTCTAACGATATAGAATTCTCCATTCCAATCTTGTTTGGTTTTAATTTTATTTCAAATTTTCAGTCAAATCGGTGTTTTTCGATTTTCCTGCGTCCAAACAGCCTAGCAGGCCATGAAACATAAACAAAAGCCCGTTAATATGGAAGAAACCAACTAACTTAGTAAAAAGATGCAAAATAACTGGAGTAACGAGGCAAGATTATGAAAATTCCTTGCAACATATTAGCTCCAACCAGAAACAATAGCGGTAACAAGAACACTCACGCTATTAGCCAATTTCCAAAGTCAGTAAGAAAATATTTAACCAAAGGAAAACTACTAGTGATTGTTGCTGGCAGTAGAATATCTGTCTTATGAATACATTTTCGCATTTAATGCTATAAAAAGGTAGCCATTCCCGTAAGTCAAAATTAGTGATACCTCTGACTGGAACCCTTCAAATACTTCAGTAGGTACCTCTACTTATTAGCAAAATCGCGGAAAATGAAACTTGAATTGCAGCCTGTTCGAATTGTAAAACATAATTTAGTTTGTAGAAAGCTACATGAAATAAACACAATTACATTATAGCGTAATTAAAAAATTGTAGCAGTTATTTCAGTAGATGTTCAGAATGCTCCAGTTAGAGATATCTTCACTTTTGACTTAACGACGGAAATGACTAATTTTTTATCCCATTAAATGTGGAATGTCTTTCTAAACATGCTTGATTGTAAGCAGAAATCGCTTGGAAAGTTGTCAAGCTCTAGTAGACCTCAATAGCTAGTGGGCTGTGAAAATCAAACACTTCTGTCATATTCCATTTACTCATTGACATTAGATATCTTGCCGCTGTTGTATCCGGTTAGAGGTGATGTGTTGTAAGGAATTTTCATAATTTGCTTCGCTACTCTACTTCGTTTGCATCTGTCTACTAAGTTATTTGGTTTCCTCCATATTAACGGGCTTTTGTTAACTTTTCATGACCTGCTAGGTCGCTTGCAAGCAGGAAAATCGAAAAGCATCGATTTGACCGAAACTTTGAAATAAAATGAAAACCAAAAGAGATTGATATCGAGAATGCTATATCGCTAAAAAGGTAATCAAATTTTACCTTTGATTCTATGAACCAAAATAGGCATACCCTTTGAAAAAATCAAGTTATCTGTGATTGAAGTTTCCTTAATTAATCTACTGATTTCTCCAAGTACAAAAGGAATTTAGATTTAGCCGTCTGACCTAAGGTGATGCATTTCAGGCATAGTCGTACCGCAAAGTTTTGTAATCGCTGCGATTTTCAATTTTTTTCTGATACCTACTTATACCAAAAATGGTGACTTGCGCCTAAACGGTTCGTTTAAAGTTCCATGTGTGATACATAGTCACACTAGAATTGACCAAGGTATCCAAATATGCAATAATATATAGGGAGTTCCATTCAAAGAAATTCAAGTTTGATATGAATCATCCTGTATAAACGCCAAAATTTGAGTGAAACTATTTTTACGTTATAGCCCTCAAGGGCTCCTACCATAATCAAATGACAAATTTTTGAAATATTTTTTAGTAAGCCCACAATCTTCCATCCACGCACTATTGGCCCACCCTGTACAAGCGGTAGATGTTTCAGAAGCTACATTAACGTAATATATTTTAAATTTTCAGAAAGTTATAAAATCTGTCAATTTAATAATGTCCTTGCTACCAGGCAAGGACAATCCAATCTAACACACTTGTCCGTTGCGCATTAACAGGTAACGAGGGGATGAACGATACTAATAGATACTGTCCGCATATTATGCTTGCTATAGAATACACTATCACAAATCTCCCTCCCTAGTTCGGTAACTGATAACAAACCAGACTTCCGCATCCATTAAGGAGTTTTGTGTGCAGCAATAGCCAAAACATAAATTAATTTCCTCGTTGTCATGCTGTCGGTAAACTTTTTAGATTAATTGACATGGCAGCACTTTAGAGCCTTTTATATTCTGTATTATAAACATTAATAAAGGTCGTCAGCAGTGTCAGACAAATATGCAGCCCGTTCGTTAAAAATGATGTATTTTGTGGCCATATTTTTCCGCCCGTTTATGGAAGTTTTTAAATTTTCGAAATACAGGGCGCTAATTAAGTATGTTAACAAACTTTAACCACAAATAGTACTCTGAAAAATAGAAAGAAAATGTCATATGAACATGGGTCCGGAAATGCTTCCTAAGGGAGCTACACTTCTTTGCATGGGGCACCCTGAAGACGGTTTTCCCTCGATATTCTCGAAACCATTTATGAAAAAAATTACGAAATTAGGTACGATGGGTAAACTGTTGACGCTGAATCTGATTCTGAATTCAGACTTTCGTAATTTTAATCAGAGGCGTATCATACGGGAGGAGTTAAGGGTAAAAATAACCCCATTTTCTAAATGATGATTTTTTTTGACATTTTGATTTTAGAGTATGATATTTCAGAGATTTCTACGTAAAAATGGTCTCTTAGTACATCTCGATAGGGCTAACCGTTTTCGAGAAAAATGCAAATTATTGATTCAATGTAGGCTATTGTAAATAAATAAATGTTCATCTATTTAGCAAGTGTACTGTGAAAACTAATTGCAATAATTGATAAACAACTTGAGAACCCTAAGCTGAATAAACTGACAGTAATCAAGTTGTTTATCAATTATTGCAATTGTTTTTCACAGCACACTTACTAAATAGATGAACATTTATTTATTTACAATAGCCTGCATCGATTCAATAATTTGCAGTTTTCTCGAAAACGGTTAATCGAGATGTACCAAGAGACCATTTTTACGTAAAAATCTCTGAAATACCATATTCTAAAATCAAAATGTCAAAAAAATTACCAGAAGAGAAAACAGAAAATGGGGTTATTTTTACCCTTAACTCCTCCCGTATGATACGCCTCTGATTAAAATTATGAAATTCTGAATTTAGAATCAGATTCAGCGTCAAAAGTTTACCCGTCGTACCTAATTTCGTAATTTTGTTATGAGTGGTTTCGAGAATATCGAAGGAAAACCGTCTTCAGGGTGCCGCATGCAAAGGAGCATAGCTCCCTTAGGAAGCATTTCCGGACCCATGTTCATATGACATTTTTTTTCTATTTTTCGGAGTACTATTCGTGGTTTAAGTTTGTTAACATAACTATAAATTTTAACAGCGTGCGACACGGGAAGACGAGACATGCTCAGAATTTTATGTCTGACTCCAAACCAAGCCATGCTTTTTATGTTATTATCAATGAATTTATTCAATTTTTGAGTACATAATGTGATCAGAAAGTATATTAAAATGTAGATAAAAGATTTTGCGGATGTAAAACTGCGTGTTTCTTTTGTTATTATTTGCAGAAATCACTGTAGAGCGAACCTTCTTGTAAGAAAAGCTTCCAGGATTAAACCTGATCCTGAAATTATCACCTACAACGAATTCTAGTTGACAGGTTTTTCGTTTTGATTTTTTCAATCGCTTTCCTCGTTTAGAATAAATTCCAACAGGCTATACATTTGCTGGTTTCAGAAAGCATGATCACGCCCTATCAATAGCTCGAGTTGGTCGAAAATTAATAACAATTTCGTTTACTTCCCTCATTGGTCTGGAGCCAAGCTCACATTCTGGGCACATATATTTACGAAAGAAGCTTGATATCTACAAAGAAATTATCTATAGTGATGGTACAGTCATCTTTAGCACTGTCACTCATTTATCGAAATAATAATTGATAAAAAAATGAAATAAAACCCACTTTAAAGAAACTCCTATAAAATACCAAGTGTTATATAGATTAGGAATAATAATGCTAGCAGTTAGACTAGAATGGATATGGGAGGTCAGACTCTGCCTTTTGTATTATATTTATTTTTACGACTGTCCAATTTTTTTATGGTCAGCCTGCCGCAAAGGCTGAAGGCTGAATTTGGGAGAGCTCAGTCGAACATCTTCTGTGATAGAATCTGTAAAACAGGGATAGGTCAGCCACCCTCCTTCGATGTTCCAGGCTGTGGAGGTCCTTTGTGAGGTTAAGCGTATCGACTAATCTAACTGCTCTTTTCTGGATAGTGTCCAGAAGCTTTAGAGAGTGCTTCGGAGCGCATCCCCACACATGGGAGCAATACTCCAGCGATGGTCGGATCTGTGGTCGGATCTTGTAGAGCAGCAGCTCTGGTGTATACAATTTCCTACAGCTAAACAAAACTCCAAGCTTCTGGGATGCCGTTTTAGCAATGCTGACGACGTGGTCGTGCCAGGACATATTATTGTTGATGTTGATCCCCAAAAGCTTGACGGAGGATTATTGGACTGTGGGGTATTTCCACGGTTGGTAAGACATCGTGAGACTTCTTTGTAAGTGTTGTTGCCTGAGTTTTTTGTACGTTGAACTGTACTTTATTTGCTAATCCCCACTCGACAATTGTTTTGATATCTGCGTTGATCTGTGAGGCATGCTGCTGTCGCCGACGTACCTTCTGGGATGATAGTGGCTTGCCTGGTTCCATGCACGACACTAATGTACTGTCATCTGCGAAGCTGTAGATTGGATTGGATGTTATTTCCAGCAGCTCGTTGATGTAAAGCATAAACAGTGTAGGGGATAGGACCGATCTCTGATGAACACCGGCGTTTATTGAAAATACGTCTGATGAACAGCCCTCGACTACAACAAACAGAGATCGGTCGTTCAAAAAACTATTCAGCCACTAGCGTAGGCCAGGTGGTAGTCCATAAGCAGCAAGCTTGACCAGAAGTCTGTCATGCCACAGTCCGTTGAAGGCTTTCGATATGTCAAGTGCAACAACACGGGATTCGCCATGATTTTCTATTGCTCTGTTTGACAAGTGAGTGACGTAGACAAGGAGGTCACCTGTAGACCTGTGCTTACGGAAGCCATACTGACGATCACTAATGATGTTATTGTCGCTCAGGTATTTCAGGAGCTGTGTGTTAATGACAGTCTCATGATGCTGAGAAGAGCCATAGGTCTATAATTGGTGGGATTAGTTTTTTTGCCTTTCTTAGGGATGGGTTGTACGCAGCCAATCTTCCACGCAGAGGGAAATACGCCTCGTTGATACGAAAGTTTGAAGAGCTTGCAAAAAATAGGTGCAAGCTCAGCGGCACAGCGTTTAAGGACAATGGCTGGAATTTGGTCAGGACCAGTAGCTTTATTCGTGTACAGTTTTTGGAGGATGTTTTTAACATCTCGATGTTGAAATTTGACCTCTGTCATTCTCCAGTTCACGCTTACGGTGGTGGTCGGAGTACTACCTTGAAAGTCTACAGTAGAATTGGCTGCGAAGAGCTTCCTCAAGATGTCTGCTTTTTCTTTAGGAGCAGAAGCGATGGACCTGTCCTCTCTGGTCAAGGGTGGTATTGACGAATAGGAAAAGTTCTGATTAACAGCCTTAGCTACAGACCAGAATGTTCTGGACGAATTAGGACATAAGAGGAGCTTGTCCTTAATTTTTTGGTTCGTTGGTTGTGTTCCTCCTTGCTGCTGTCAATCACGCGTCTACAATGACTTCTGGCGTCGATAAAACTGCGGTGGGTCTCGGCATAGTCACATGTTATTATTACTATATGGAACACAAAACCACAAACATATTTATCGAGCTAAGGCGATTTTGTTTGTACATATGATATGTCTTTGTTTCTTCCTAAAATAGATCCTTTCGTAGTAATATTAATGACAGCACTATTGAAAAATCTAAGGTACAGTTCCTAATATTATCTCCTTGTAAACAAGCGCATTTACACGAAGGATGTTAGCATTTGATATTGTCATTGCCTCCAAGACTGTGATATTGACAAAAATTTATTTAGTATGATGCACACTTTTTACGAGGAAATTCAGCTGAAATGGATAAGCTTAACAGGCAAATTAACTGAATTTATTAGATGCCATCGCCAAAACCATATTATATAACCTACGAAACCTCTCTGTCAGCTATCTTCCCATATGCAGCTGTAACCCATGTGTAATTACTTAGTCGAACATTTTCCGAAACTCCTATTAACTCCGTCTGACAACCTCATTTGAATATACATATATGAATGTGAATGCGTCGTTCCAATGAATAAATTTATTGTCTGTACTCTGCTAGATAAACATGTAAGAACTTCTGAACCGTAGTCGTACGTTGTAGTTGGAAACTATGAAGATTAGGGACATACGCGTAGTAGGTCATGTGAATGCGATACATATACCTTATCGCGTGTTAATATATCATCAATGTTATCACATATGTTGGAAAGTAAAATTTATTGAGGTTTCAGATATTTCTGTTGCGTTTATTGAAGTACAAAATTTAGTATAGTGCATTGCCCAACGAGCGATAATGACGACAATAAGAGGAGCTTTCACGCAAAGGTCAACATGCCCACTTTCAATAATTGTTCAGGAAACGCAATTTTTGAATAATACCTTCAATAATTTATTTGAATCAGTTTTTGCATGATAAATAGTAGCTTAGTTTGTTCATATTTTGAGTATGAATCCATATTTTTCAAGAACGGAGGTTTCATTTTAAGACACATTTTGTTTTGGACTTGTGCACTTTTGAAAGAACGATACGTATTTGTTGAGTTTTGCATGGATTACATCTTGGACTTGTTCAGTTTTGAATGAAAAGCTTTTAAATTTTTATTTTAGGTGGAAGACACAATAAAAATAGTTTGTACAAACTACTTTGTATTATTTTATAATTCGTATTGGACAGTAAAAACTGAAAAATCTAAATATGAACTGCCGGCGTTCTCTTCTATCAAGCAATCGCAAACGTAGTCCTCATCATTGTTCTGGTGCAAGGCGATGATTTGTAGCTATAGACTCGCCAACGCAATGTTTTTCGATGAGTTGTTTAAAATAATTGTAAATAACTGTGTAAAATATTTTTTGCTGGGAACTGGTTTATTTTTTAAACGGTAAACAAATATAAGGCAAAAAGTTGCGTTGGAAATGAATTTTAGGTGTTGCGTTTTCCACCCCTTACAACCATGAGGTAAACCAAATAAATTACTGCCTAAATGTCTTCTTGGTAGTAGTAAATGTCAGGTTAATTTCAACATTGTAATTTTCTTAGTGCTTTTGAAAAAAAAATGTTAAACAAACTTTATGTACCCCCTTTAAAAGGCTGTATCTCAACAAGGATTCTCCAATGAAGTTTCTTTATATGAAAGATCCCATCTTTTTTTCGATGAGGAATCACCCCTTAAATGATTTACACTTATTTAGTTACACCTTGTATTTTATTCCTACAGTGGTTTATCTTCAGTGCTGTGACCTTGGAACATTCATATTTTTTCCTTTATGTCTACAGTTTTTTGGCCGCAAGTTGACATCAGACATTTTGTGCCTATAAAAGGTTAACAAATATTTATCATTCTGAGAAACAGAAAACACTTGAAACTGAAGCAAACTTTTCACGACATTGCAACTCCCGTTTTGTGTATTTCTTCTGCCTTTTACGAGTTCCCTCGAGTTTTTACAGTAATAAATACAGCCAACAAACAATTCTAAACAACCAACGGTTTTCGGTATTTGAATGAGTTTGGGATTATGCCGACCGTTACCAAGACTACTCAACCAGTAAAGTGCTTTAAATTCCAGGATTCGTAAAATCGCATCGCTATTTCAGTTAGCCCAAATCATACTTAGATGTCTAAATGTTCAGAACATGGGCTTTCCTTGCATAACTGTCGCCACGCAGCTAGAAAATAAATTTATTCCTACACATAGACAGGCATGGGTAGACTTGTTGAGTTTTGCATGAATTCCTAGATCTGTCCTAATGACACTATTAGGGACTTGTTAGGTTTTGTCGATTTTCGATGAAAAAACTCCTGTAGTAGGACTTGTTGCATTTTGTATGAATGCTTAATATTTCCGTGCTGTTATACCATGGATTTGTGTAATATTGCATGGAATAGATAGCCGATCCGGCAGATATCATCTCAAACTACATAAATTCGTTCATAACTCAATTTGCTATGAAGTTGGACTTGTTCACTTTTGCGTGGAAGCTCCTCATATTATAACTCATGCAGTTGAACTTTGCAACGGGTGATTACCATTACCGATAAATATACTTCATATACTTCATCTACGACAGTAGCAACTTATCTCTTCGTCTTCTTTTAGTAGTTTCAATATTATATAGGCATGCTCCAAACATATGAAGATTGATAGTAAGGGGGTTAGAGTTCAGTTGCCCTAATAGATCCCGTCAAGCTTCTGCTTTCACGCAGGTCAAAATAGTCGAAGATAACATGCTTATATAGCTGTTTCCTCTGCCTCACAGCACTTCCTGCATAATGAGTTTGCCACATCAAACCCCAGCTTTGTAGGTGCCTACTGAAGACTCAGTGACCAGTTTAAATTCAACTACCTTTCGTAGTTCCTTCTTGTTCAATTTGTGAGCATCTGCGGTATTAGAATACGAGTGTTCCCTCAGAATCCTCTTAGAACATTCCCCAGCAAGTTTCAGTTACGTTACAAGTCATCATGGCTACCTTGTAGAGCTAGCTTTGATATCTAACTTTTTTTATATGAGATAACTCGTATACTCGATGAGTTCGGACTGATAAGCTTGATGAGCCAAGTGCTTAAGGTCCTACTTAAAATTATACAAGCTAGAATCCACCATAAATGTGATACGCAATTTGGATTTCGCAAAGGATTACGAACAAGGGAATCACTAGCCAGTTTATCAATCCTCTTCCAGAAATGTGCAGACATGAGGAAAGATGTATATGCCTGTTTCATAGACTACGAGAAAGCTTTCTAAGGAGTTGATCACAGCGTCCTTATGACATTACTGCAGAAAAAAGGTATAGACAAACAAGACATCGAGTTCATTGGAAAGCTTTATTGGAACCAAGAAGCAACGGTGAGATATGGACAAGCAACATCACAACCGGTGTCTATAGAAGAGGGGGTACGACAGGGTTGTGTTTTGTCGCCAATACTATTTAATATGCACTCTGAGCACATATTCAACCAAGCAATAGGTGATGATGAAGACGGCATAAAAATTAACGGCAGGATATTGAACAACATACGCTATGCAGATGACACTGTTATCATTGCGGACAGTCCAGAGGCACTTCAACGCCTAATCAACAAAGTTGTAGAGGTAGGAGATCAACTAGAGGATCTCCAAACACACAGCTGGACATAAACATATATGACACCGCAATGGAGAAAGTTGAGTAATTCCAATATCTTGGCAGCTGCATAACGACAGATGTAGTCCTGACGTTGAAGTAAGATCACGCATAGAACAAGCCAGAGTCACGTTCCAAAAGATGAAAAATCTGGTATGTAATTCAACCTTGAACTTAAACCTAAAATACCGTTTTGTAAAGGCATAAGTGCACTCAGTTCTCTGGTATGTAGCAGAAAAATGGACATTAAAAGTGGATACCTCGAACAGACTTGAAGCTTTTGAAATGTGGACCTTCCGTAGGTTATTAAAAATATCATGGACTTAACACATATCTAACGATGAAGTGCTTAGGCGTATGAGAAGGGAAACAGAGTTATTTACTACAATGAAACGAAGAAAGACCGCTTATCTGGGGCACATATACTGGAACAATAAGTATGATATATGAAAACTAATAATAGAAGGAAAAATCAAAGGTAAGCGTGGTCCTGGTCGCAGACAACATTCATGGTTAAAAAGCATACGCGATTGGACTGGTATGAACACATCATCTTTAATTCGTACCACTTAAGATCGAAATAAGTACGCTGAAATTGTCGCCAACCTTCATTAAATGGAGATGGTACCTGAAGAAGAAGAAGAACTCGTATGCGCTTGGTGAACCATAGAGTCCAAGACCATTTCGAGTATATGGTGGTTTATAATTTCATTCATATTGCAAAAACGTGTGGCGCATATAACATACGCTACAGCAGAGTGAGGGTTGTAGTAACTGCATAGATTAGCTGTTATGTCTGTACCGAATTTTTTTGTATCGTATTTCTAAATTATCTATACCACTGTTCTTCGTCTGCTTCCAGTTTCTTCAAAATCTGGCAGTTTCCGCAGTTTGAACACAAAGTATTTAACTGGGTATTTACCTATACATTCCAATATACTTGCAATGTAACTGATTTACGTGAAGATAATTTGTATTGATTTAATGAAATCTCAAAAATGGTAACTTTCATAGCGGAATATCGCAATAACTTCTAATATGTCGCAAATCTGGCAACCTACAATCGGCGTACCCTTAAGCTGTCATGTGGCTGTCATTGTAGTTGTGGTTATTGCGTGTGTCGAGATTTTTGTGATTTTAGAGTATATTTGACTGACTTTTGTAACTATTTGAAGTGTGAATTTAATTATTTATATACAATATTGTCATAACTGCGTGATGAGACAACATAAAAAGTGCATAGTTTGCTGTAATAGCGGCGAATCGGTGAACACTTCTTATCATAGGTGAGTATAGGTTTTGTTTTAGTTTTCAGTAGCGTAATATATGGGGATAACTGGGAAAAAAGTAACTTCACTCCAGTTTGAGGAATAATAATGGTTGTTTAATGTATATCTTGTGCACGCATTACATTCATGTCAATCAACATGAATTTACCAAATTCCATTTTTTAAACTATTTGAGGACGTGAAATGCAAAAATGTATGCCATATTTACTTACAGAAGATCTATCTATGAGAATTTTATAGAACTGGATATTACCTAATGCAATTATTATATTTTGTTGCTGAAGTAAAAACACGATGTAGCCATTCAAACAGGCTACCTTTTAGAACACCGTTAGATATGTTTTGAAAAACCCCTCATGGTAATAATAAATTATCAACTGTTACAATGAAATAAAAATAAGAGTAACTCTGTAAGTATAGCTTAATACTAATACAACTTATTGGTACCAGTTTGTAACATCACAGTAATAATTGAATCTATTAATGAACATCCAATTTTAGCCTAAAGTCTCACGCTACTGGTAATGTCCTCAGGCTGTCAAAATTTCCGTTACATGTTGGCTGGTCAGCGACCTGTGCATTTTGTTATTTACACTCTCTCTATAGATGTTAACTCTGTGATCTATACTAACTTGAATCATGTTGCCCGGAAGAGGACCAATTAGTCGGAAACTCGAGTCGACAGCCACCGATGTTCTTGCCTTGCGTGCTTCTGCCAACGATCCTGTATCCCTGTTTACTGTATGCAGGTAAGTATAGAACAAGTAAGCACCCTCATCACTTAATCAAGCTCAAGGAAACCTGTCAAGAGCCGCTTAATCCATAGTAAAACCTGTTGTGTACGCCACCGTAGGGAAGGCAGCCAAGCATTTGCCAGTCTGGGGATTCCAGATTTCTGCAACATAGCGTCGCAATGTATATGTATATACATATATGGACTAGAATAATCCCCAGCTATTGTCTAGCAAACGGAGGGTAATCAAGTAAATAAAGATTAATGTACTCCTACCGGCGGGGCTGCTGAATGAGCAGTTTATATCTCACATTTCTCGTATAGAGGCTTTTGTCTGTGCAGTTACTACAACTCTCACTTTGCTGCAGTGTATGCTATGTATATGCGCCGCACGTTTTTCGTTCTAAATAATAGATTTTCTACTTTGTAGCGCATTATAAACATCCAGTATCCATGCAATTTTCATCACAAGAAATAATAGTAGACCCTCATCCCCAAATGTTGGGTCTTATTTCATGGTTTCCTAATCTCCGTTATAGAAAATGCGCCACTGAATCCAATGCCGTGCTGAGATTGGCCCTAGGACGTCGCCTTCTCACAGAAAATTAATTTTTCGTATATATGCAGACCTGTGGGAAATGCAAAATTTTTAGGTTTTTTTTTTCAAACACGGCAAAATTTGGAACAGACGCCGAATTCGTGATCAATGTATCCAAAATAACAAACAGAAGAGTTTTTGTCCTGATCGAGAACCTAAAATTTTTTACGAATTTTTTTACCAAAGGGGGGGTCCTGTGGACTTTTCCGATTTCAGAACATCGACCCTCATCCCCAAATGTTGGGTCTTATTTCATGGTTACCTACTCTACGTTATAGAAAATGTGCCACTGAATCCAATGCCGTGCTAAGATTGGCCCTAGGACGTCGCCTTCTCACAGAAAATTAATTTTTCGTATATATGCAGACCTGTGGGAAATGCAAAATTTTTAGGTTTTTTTTTCAAACACGGCAAAATCTGGAACAGACGCCGAATTCGTGATCAATGTATCCAAAACAACAAACAGAAGAGTTTTTGTCCTGATCGAGAACCTAAAATTTTTTACGAATTTCTTTACCAAAGGGGGGGGTCCTGTAGACTTTTCCGGTTTCAGAACATCGACCCTCATCCCCAAATGTTGGGTCTTATTTCATGGTTTCCTACTCTCCGTTATAGAAAATGTGCCACTGAATCCAATGCCGTGCTAAGATTGGCCCTAGGACGTCGCCTTCTCACAGAAAATTAATTTTTCGTATATATGCAGACCTGTGGGAAATGCAAAATTTTTAGGTTTTTTTTTCAAACACGGCAAAATTTGGAACAGACGCCGAATTCGTGATCAATGTATCCAAAATAACAAACAGAAGAGTTTTTGTCCTGATCGAGAACCTAAAATTTTTTACGAATTCTTTTACCAAAGGGGGGGTCCTGTGGACTTTTCCGATTTCAGAACATCGACCCTCATCCCCAAATGTTGGGTCTTATTTCATGGTTACCTACTCTACGTTATAGAAAATGTGCCACTGAATCCAATGCCGTGCTAAGATTGGCCCTAGGACGTCGCCTTCTCACAGAAAATTAATTTTTCGTATATATGCAGACCTGTGGGAAATGCAAAATTTTTAGGTTTTTTTTTCAAACACGGCAAAATCTGGAACAGACGCCGAATTCGTGATCAATGTATCCAAAACAACAAACAGAAGAGTTTTTGTCCTGATCGAGAACCTAAAATTTTTTACGAATTTCTTTACCAAAGGGGGGGGTCCTGTAGACTTTTCCGGTTTCAGAACATCGACCCTCATCCCCAAATGTTGGGTCTTATTTCATGGTTACCTACTCTACGTTATAGAAAATGTGCCACTGAATCCAATGCCGTGCTAAGATTGGCCCTAGGACGTCGCCTTCTCACAGAAAATTAATTTTTCGTATATATGCAGACCTGTGGGAAATGCAAAATTTTTAGGTTTTTTTTTCAAACACGGCAAAATCTGGAACAGACGCCGAATTCGTGATCAATGTATCCAAAACAACAAACAGAAGAGTTTTTGTCCTGATCGAGAACCTAAAATTTTTTACGAATTTCTTTACCAAAGGGGGGGGTCCTGTAGACTTTTCCGGTTTCAGAACATCGACCCTCATCCCCAAATGTTGGGTCTTATTTCATGGTTTCCTACTCTCCGTTATAGAAAATGTGCCACTGAATCCAATGCCGTGCTAAGATTGGCCCTAGGACGTCGCCTTCTCACAGAAAATTAATTTTTCGTATATATGCAGACCTGTGGGAAATGCAAAATTTTTAGGTTTTTTTTTCAAACACGGCAAAATTTGGAACAGACGCCGAATTCGTGATCAATGTATCCAAAATAACAAACAGAAGAGTTTTTGTCCTGATCGAGAACCTAAAATTTTTTACGAATTTTTTTACCAAAGGGGGGGTCCTGTGGACTTTTCCGGTTTCAGAACATCGACGCTCATCCCCAAATGTTGGGTCTTATTTCATGGTTTTCTACTCTCCGTTATAGAAAATGTGCCACTGAATCCAATGCCGTGCTAAGATTGGCCCTAGGACGTCGCCTTCTCCGAATATAAGACGACCTTTACCGAGCTGGTTAATGGGTGGAAAGCATTTTATATTGAATTTAATATGTTAAAAAACATATCCTGAGTGGGTTGGCTGAAAAATTTCAGTCCAGGATATGATTAACTAAATATTGAAAAATTACTATTTTTTAAACATTTCACTGGTTTGGTTAATAGACAAATCACATACCAATCGAAAGTATGACACCATAGAATATGCAAACGTTAGGTTGGCTGCGTTTTTCCCGTCCCAATATAGGGTAGGCGGGTATAAACAGGTAAATCAATAATAGTAATTGGCACCGGTGTGGTTAGTGCATGAAACTTATATCAAAATAAAGATAATTTTATAACAAACACGTCGATATAGGATTGTCTGCAAAAAATGAGTCTGGAATTCCGGTTGTCGAATTTTAAAGATCGAAATAATGCTGCCAGTGAATACGTGCGCCAGAGAGATCCGAGCGAACTATCCCGTGTATTAACAAAGTACGCGTGTCATGTGTCCGTGAAATTGAAAAGGATAGCGATACACTCGTAAATGCTGTGCATTATTGTATTGGAACAGTTTGCCTTATTCTTCTGAATTGCGAGCTACTACTACTATTCTGATTGTTGTTATTTATAAACATTAACTTGTGATAAAAAATGGCTAAAAAGTGTTTTCTATGCAACTCGGACGATGATGTTTTTGATTTCAATGATGGAACGTATAAAAACTGTTCGTTGAAATTAAATTTTCGTAAAAAGAAAAATTTTAAATACAGTGGCGTTGAGTTAAACAATGCATCACTCGATTTTGTAGGTTATCATACCACGTGCTACAAAAAGTGACTGCTTTGGGTAAAAAATATAATGAAGAGTTTAATAACTTTCTTGGTGAGAATACGGTAAGTGCATAATAATTTAACCTTCAAAACTATCTTAGTAAATACATCTTTTAAATTTTTTTAATTGTGAAATAATGACATGGAAGATTCATAAATTTATACATTTTTCACGGACACATGGCATGCGCACTCTCTTTCATTCAATGGCCGAGCTACACGCAGCTGCTTTGCTGCGCCCTTTGTTAATACACGGGATAGTTCGCTCGGACCTCTCTGGCGCACCGTATTCACTGGCAGAATTATTTTGATCTTTAAAATTCGACAACCGGAATTCCAGACTGATTTTTTGCAGACAACCGACCGACGTGTTTGTTATAAAATTATCTTTATTTTGATATAAGTTTCATGCATTAACCACACCGGTGCAAATGACTATTATTGATTTACCTGTTTATACCCGCCTACCCTATAGTCGAGACGGGAAAAACGTAGCCAACCTAACGTTTGCATATTCTATGGGCTTCATACTTTCGATTGGTATGTGATTTGTCTATTAACCAAACCAGTGAAATGCTTAAAAACAATGATTTTTCAATATTTAATTAATCATATCCTGGACTGAAACTTTTCAGCCAACCCACTCGAGATATGTTTTTTAACATATTGAATTTAATATAAAATGCTTTTCATCAATTAACCAGTTCAGCGAAGGTCGTTCTATATTCGGATCTTAGACTTATAAGTAAATGGGTAGTTCAATAGCACTACACCGTTTCCATTTTAAGATGGTTCACCATTGAACACAACTCACTTTAATCGCAATAAGAAATTTTTACCGAAAAGCTATGCCATTTTCTCCTTTCGATCCTTTGAAGTCCCGCAAAGCTGTTTTTTTGTTGAAGTACAAGGAGAAAAATCAATTTAAATCCAACCGAAGCAGCAATTACTTAAATACCACTCAAGCCGATGACTATTTCATTAGCTTTTTGGTTTTATCTCGGGATTTACTCTAAGGGGACTTTAATTGGAAGTACAAAAGAGTCGAGCAATATATCTCTGGCGAACTGAACCAGTAGCGCCACATTGTGGTCCATAGATATTAACTAGAGAGGTTCAGAAGGTCAGCTTACATGTACTTATACCGGGTGACCGACGGGAAACAGACGTTATTTAAATGAGCAGTACAGTATCTGTGAATTTACAAATAACTACAGTATATTCAATCCCAAGATAGTCTCCACATAAACAGTCGCATGCAGCATTAGCGTGGTTACTGTCCGCTGCCATCTGCGAACGCGCCAGCTATAGTCCAGTGCAATTATGGAATTTTATATTATTATTTAAAAGAATTGCCGTATTAACCCATTGCAACTTAAAAGTAGCCAGTTGCCAGTTTGAAATGATCATTTAGGCAATGAACACGTGACATATTTGGATCTGATTTTCAGTCAGTCTTGGGGGTTTTTACTTGCCGGATTATAACATACAATTCACACATAGTGTACTGGACTATTAGGGACCCTACCGACATGAGCCGATCATGCACGCGGGCTTGTTTTCATTTGGTCTAGGTGGGCTGTGAATACAGTATAGTTCTAATTCCTTTGTAAAATGATACTTGGCGAAAGATAACTGAATATTTCAATGCGAACAATAGTTGCAAACGAACAACTGAGCAACTGAGACTGAAATATGAAAACTTGAATAGAAGAGAAAAGGAGCAAGAAGCACATAAAGAACAAATGGAACTGCTAGAGCTGGAAGTTCGATTAAAAAAATGAAGTCAAGTTGATTGACTCAGTACTTCCAACACATTCCGATGATACCAGTTTTATTATTTTCCCACAGCATGAAACTATAGTCCCCTGCCCCTGCAACCAAATCATCGCTGGCCCGACCGCAACAAAGTGTTTTTTTCTACTAGGTGCTAGTTTTACAAACCCCCACCCCCGAATCACCCCAATTTCACCCCCAACCAAAATTTTTTTTTAGATGATCAGGAACCCCTAAAACGTCTAAAACAAAGTTTGAGTTGTTTTTTATATTATTAGTCTTTTTATTATTGCCGTGCCGCCACTGAAACGATTTCTAAACACCATACGCGCTTTCCATACTTGTCGCGGTAATAAATCTGAGTCAAAATGTAATTAAAGTCAATTCAGAAGTTTCCACGTTCACAATACAGAACGATCCGAAGTAATACTCGTATGTATTTTGTATGCATCAGACAGCTAAATCCCATGGTTCCTGTAATACACAAGGCAATGTTCGGATGGACCTATAAAAGTGTATTATACCGCGCTAGGTCTTCCTCTCTCAGGTCAGTAGACAGCCTATTATGCGTACAACAAATTTTTCAGCCTTGCAACCCTCCACCCCCCAACCACCCCAACTTCACCTCCACCCAAAAAAAAGTAGAAAATGATCAGGAACCCAAACGCCCAAAAACGAAGTTTGAGGCATATTTGAAATTTTTCGTTTTTTGCTAATTACTCCGCCACCCATGCACCGATTTTCAAAATTGTAGCAACATTATCTACTACGACCCTACACCATATCGCTGCCCAAATTTCATCAAAATCTATGGAGCGGTTACTGAGATTAGGAGGCTAGAAGAACATCAACAGACAGACAGACCGACACACCGACAGACCGGCGGAAATGAGTGACGTGACGTGACGGATTTTGGTTATGTCGACATCGTAAAACGTCCAAAAAGTATATTATCTCAAAATCGAAAATTTTCGCGATCACAATACTCCCCTCACCTATCGGTGTGGGAAGTAAAAGAGAGTGGTAAATAAATTATTTGTTTTAATTTTAATATAATGTATTAAACATTTGAAAAATATTTATTTATCAATAGTTCCCTGACAATCTTCGCTGAACGGTGCCAGTCTTCTGGCACATGTTCATTTTCTTGTATTGCAAGGTTATGTAAGATTGCGGCGGCAACAATCACTGCCAAAACTGCATCAATATTCAGCCTCATGCCTATTTTTAAAGCAGGAAATCTCCTCTTCCATGCTCCATATTGCCTTTTTACCACATTCCGTGTCCAAATTAGAGACTCATTGTACAAATTTTCAGCTGCGAAACTTACATTTTGTAGTTTTGTTAAGAAATATGGCCGCAGATGGTAGCCAGCGTCCCCTATTAATAATTTGCTTCTGAAATGACCAGCTTCAAATAGTTGTTTGTTAAATATTTATCTGCAAGATAACAGCAACTGTTAGATAAATTGTTTAAACAATTGAAGGCTAAACCTTCGAAGTCACGTAAATCTGACAGTTGTATCCATAGCAACGCTATCTGGCAGATACCTGTCTGACACTTTAACTGGACATTGAGAAACCGGCCCTAAAATGGCTATTACTGAAAATTGTCTCGTCGTGAGTGGACCCAGGTCATCGTGCCATAATATCCCTTATTCGTAATTTGGAGTCTGACACTGTTTGAACATTTTATGCCAAAGAATTGTTTTCTGTACAGTAGTATTTTACGAAAAAGACATTTTATTGAACAAAATTCTTCAGAATTACATGCCATTTGAAATGCATATTATGAATGTGATATAACGTCAGGCAAGTGGTGTCCACTTGCTTGAATGCATACTTCTAGCCTCTCTGAAACGCGGTGAGCGTGCGGTCCAACATCTCACGACCAAGCGCTGCCACTTCCTTGGTTGCTTCCTTCAGATCGGGAAAGGCACAGGGCTTGTGAGCGTAAACTCATGACTTAAGGGTCTAGAGTATATCGCGCGAAATTGAGAATCCAAGAAAATACGTGTCTCAGTGTTAGCGAGGAGGCCTAGCCGCCTGTTCCCTTTCTCCAGTCTGTGTGTCTAAGATGAGGGGAGATAAGTCCGAAAATCCAAAGATAAGGTCCAAAGGTCACCATAAAAATGAATTTCGCATTTCCAAGCTCCTGACCTTACCTTTTCACCCGCCTTTTCACTTACAGTAATGAGTCAAAAAGCAAATTGAAGAAGAAAGCTTGCGCTGTGTCACCTATTTGGCCTTTTTTGGATATCCTGTTTGGTTGTTAAATTACAGACACTTTAAGTATATAGTATTTTGCATTGTGAGTTTTTTGCATACTAAAAAACTTTTTTGAGAAAATCGCATATAGTTGTCATTCATTAAGGTGTTAATTATCCCCTTCTGAAATACAGTGTATGTAGTTTGAAAAAGAAATGAGTTCTGTTCAAAATGGGAATCCGTATTTTAACATGGCAAATACATATGTATAACTGTGTATACCCAGGCCCCTTAAGATATAAAAAAAAGTCACAACTACTTAAATTGAGTGACCTTGGAGGTCACGGAAGACACGGGTGACAACCTTTCCTGGAAACATGCGACGAAGTACGGCCATCGAAACACGACCAGTGTGCGTTGTGGCACCATCTTGTTGAAAATGAACATGTTCCACGTTGTGCAAACGTCGCCTTCTCAGCTGTGGACGCAAGTAATTTTTAAGCATAAATTGCTTTTTACTTCCCACACCGATAGATGAGGGGAGTATGGTGATCGTGAAAATTTTAGATTTTGAGATAATACACTTTTTTGACGTTTTATAATGTCTACGTAACAAAAATCCACGTCACTCATTTCCGTCGGTCTGTGTGTCTGACGGTCTGTCTGTCTATCGGTCTGTCTGTCTGTCTGTCTGTCTGTCTGTCCACGTAATCTCAGCAACCACTCCATGGATTGTGATGAAATTTGGGCAGCAATATGCTGTTGGGTCGTAGTATGTAATGTTCCTATCATTTTTAAAATCGGTGCATGGGCGACGGAGTAATTAGCGAAAAACAAAAAAAAAATAAATATTGCTCAAACTTCGTTTTTGGGCGTTTTAGGGGTTCCTGATCATTTTCCACTTTTTTTGGGTGGGGGTGAAATTGGGGCGGTTGGGGAGTGGGGGTTGTAAAACTGAAAAATTTATTGCTTCCATAATAGACGGTCCACTGACCTGTCAAGGAAGACCTAGTCACATAAATAACTTTTTTATGTCCATCCGAACATTGCCTTGCCTATTACAGAAACCGAAGGACTTGGAATTTTTTGTGGTGTAAACGTACGAGTATTGCTTCACATCGTTCTATATTGTGTAACGAGGAAATTGCTGAATTGATTTTAATGGAATTTGGACGCACTATTACCAGCGTGGCGGGGATGGAAAATGCGATTGGTTTTTATAAATCGTGCCAGTGGCGACGCAGACATAATAGAAAAACTAACAATATAAAAATAGCTCAAACTTGTTTTTAACCGTTTTAGAGGTTCCTGATTATTTTCTGCGTTTGTTTGGAGGTGAAATTGGGGTGGTTGGGGGGTGGGGGGTTGAAAAACTGAAAAATTTGTTGTATTCATAATAGGCTGTCCACTAACCTGCGAAGGAAGACCTAGCGACATAAATTACCTTTTTAGGTCCATCCAAACATTGCCTAGCCTATTACCGATACTAAGGGACTTAAAATTTTCTGTATACATACATATTTATTGCTATAGATCGTTTTTTATTTTGTAACGTGGAAACTATTAAATTGATTCTAATGAAATTTTGACGTAGTATTACTACCGTGGTGAGGATGGAAAACGCGTATGGTTGTTAGAAATCGTGTCAGTGGCAGCGTAGCAATAATCAAAAAACTAAAATTATGAACACAGCTCAAACTTCGTCTTTAGATGTTTTAGGGGTACCTGCTCATTTTTTACCTTTTTTGGGTGGGGATGAAATTGGGATGGTTGGATGGTGGGGGGGGGGGTTGTAAAACTGAAAAGTCTGTAGTATTGATAATAGGCTGTCCATTGACCTGTGAAGGAAAGACATAAGGCATAAGACAATTTTAGGGGGGGCTGCCGATGATTTGGTTGCAAGGAGATCTCAGACTAATGCTTCATGCTATGGGAAAATAATAAACTGGTATCACAGTAATGTGTGGGAAGTACCGAGTCACCGAGTACCAACTTGACTTGATTTTTTTTTTAAAGTTACGTAATGTGTCAATTTCTTTTTTGTACATATTCTCGACGTTTATTACTCCTCTTCCTCCTTGATCTCTTGGAAGGTATATCCGCTCTATAGCAGAGTCTGGGTGAGAAAGACGTCTTGAGGTAAAAGTTGTTCGTAATTTGCGGTCAAGGACTTGTACCCCGCAAGTATGTATACAGGGTGTACAGTTAGTGTGTAATTCTTCGATATCTCGCAAGATACACCTGATAGGAGAAAATGTCAAATACTAAAGTTATTTGGTTACTTAAGACGTATATTCTAAAAATATTTTGAAATATACAGGGTGTTGCGTGAAAGTAGGATAGTGATCAACTTAATTTTTTTATATGGAACTATAACATTTTCTTAAATTTTTCTACTTTACATCGTTGCTCTCTATTCAACCCTAAAACATTTTTGGGATCGGTTGCGACGTTGCCAAGTTATAATTTATTTTCAATTAAATTCCGGATTTGCAAGGTCGCGAGTAATACGTCCAAATTGATATGTTCCTTTAACTTTTCTCAATAATATTACACAGCGAGCTACTTGAATATTAAGTGGATATTGTTTTTGATGTTACCAGCAATTTTTATTTACATGGTGTTTTTGGCAGAATTTTAAATTACGGCAATTTGAAGGTCATTTTACTTTGTAACACCCTGTACTTCGAAATATCTACTAATACCCTATCTCGCCTTGTACTATTATTTTTCGCGTTTGCGGGGTTGCCAAGTTATAAATTATTTTTCCAAATTTTTAAACAAATATCTCCAATTTTAATTTATTTTAAATAGAATCCTCTACTTATTCTCATTGCAATGAATTGGACATGTAGAAGTTAGTAAGATCTTACAATTCCAAAATTTTGTTTCTGTTAATTATTGAGATACGGCATCACCGCTTTTTCAGTAAACAATGCCGGAACGCTTCAATATTTCCAAAACTGCCACAGCTGGAACGGTGAAATTCGATAGTTGGGGGTTTTTGAACATACATAATTCAAAAACGCTAACAACAGTATTGTTAGATTTACCACCTTTACGTTAGACTTCATAAATAGGGCATTCCATTCAAAATTATGACGCAAAATTGGTAAACCTGACAACACCGATGTTAGCGTTTTTGAATTCTGTATGTTCAAAAACCCCCAAGTATTGTATTTCACCTCTCCAGCTGTGGCAATTTTGGAAATATTTAAGCGTTCCGGTACCGTTTACTGAAAGAGCGGTGTTGCCGTATCTCAGTAATTAATAGAAACAAAATGTTGAAATTGTGATATCTCACTAAATTCGACATGCGCATTTCATTGCAATAAAAATAAGTAGACGATTCTATTTAGAATAAATTAAAATCGGGGATATTTGTTTAAAAATTTGGAAGAATAATTTTTTAACTTGGCAACGTCGCAAAGGCGAAAAAAATATTACAAGGCAAAATAGGGTATTAGTAGATATTTCGAATTGTAATAAAAGATACAGGGTGTTACATTTAAAAAAACAAAGTAAAATGATTTTCAAGTTGCCGTAAAATTCTGCCAAAAACACCCTGTAGATACAAACTACTGGTAATATCCACTTAATATTCAGGTAACTTGCTGTATATTATTATTAAGAAAAGTTGAATGAATCTATCAATTTGGACGTATTACTTGCGACCTTGCAAATCCGGAAATTAACAGAAAATAAAATATAACTTGGCAACGTCGCAGCCGATCCCAAAAATATTTTAGGGTTAAATAGAGATGGACACTAGAAGAATTTAAAAAAAAGGTATAGTTCCATATAAAAAAATTAAGTTGATCACTATCCTACTTTACCACAACACCCTGTATATTTCAAAATATTTTTAGAATATGTGGCTTAAGTAACCAAATAACTTTTGATATTTTCTTCTGTTAGGTATACCTTGCGAGATATCGAAGAATTACCCACTAACTGGACACCCTGTATAACACAAATGGTGCCGCTCAAATGTTTAAAACCATCGTTTTGTTACGCAATTTATTCCATTTTTTAGTAGGTTTACAACACCACTGGAAGCACCTAAACCATTTTCTAATTATAATTAAGATAAACAAAGGAAATCCTAATCCCATCAGCCAGCATCAGCGGCAACAGCAGATTTAAAGCAGTCTGATGGCACCGAACACAGGGCCTTGGCATCTTTAATAAACGAAGCGACGCTTAACTCGAATTTTCAAATAACGCCGTTATACATAACAGGGTTGCCTCGAGGATTTAATTTCCCCGCCTAGTAAGCGCTCAGCGAATTTTGCATATAGAGCAATACAAAGAGCCGACTCAGAACGAATGAGTAGTTAAACTATGCCGCTAATGACAAGCCAGTAGTTGCTATTTAGGAATTGGTTCAAATAAGTACTTTTATTTATTTATTTATTTTATTTATTTATTTAATACACCACCAACAGTGTTAACCAATTACTGGTGGGCAAATTTAGAAAAAATACAAGAAATAGCATAGTAACAATAACAAACACTAATTAGTAGATCACATTTTACACAATTGCTTAATATTAGACAAGTTGGTATTGAATATGTCCAAACTGTCCTGGATACTGTTATAGCAGGAACACATTGAATACAGAGGTGAGTGCAAGAGTATGTTAGTTCGCGGGGTAGGGAGGTAGAATGTGAGCGTATTTCTAGTAAAACATTTCGGAGCGTTAAATTTTATCAGCAATGTGAAGCAGGGGCAATCGTGCATATTATGAAGGGCCTTGTAGAGAAAGATCAGCGAATGAGTTTTCCTTCTATTCTCAAGACTGACGAAATCATGTTTCAATATCAGTTCTTCCTGGGGTGTCCCCTTAGGTGGGTATGTACCATCCACTTTGTATGATAAGAACTTAAGGAATTTTCGTTGCACCTTCTCCAAAGATTCACACGTGGTTACATAACAGGGATTCCAAATTATCCTTGCATATTCTAATCTAGATAGAATGAACGAATTACAAAGCATGATCATCGCCTTCTTGTCACTAAACTCCTTAGAATTCCTTATAACAAAACCCAGTGTTTTGTCGACCGATAGTATTAGGTACTCTATATGTGGATGGAAGCTAAGCGATGTGTCGAAGATCACACCTAGGTCTTTAAATTCCCTTTTTTCTAAAGGATGGCTCTCAATTTTATATGGAAACTGAATAAAGTCTTGCTTTCTTGTAAATGACATAGCCTTGCATTTGCGGCAGATTAATTCTATTGCACCACTCAGTTATCTTTTGTTGACATTCAGCACTTACATATCGTTGTAAGTTGCAGTTAGTTTTATTGTGCATACTGGAGCTAGCTCCCATACTTACCTGCCTCTTTCGGATGTCTTACGATTCCGGCATCTTCCCAAAAGACTGGAAAAACAGCTTGCATCCAGCCAATGCCAAAAAGGGATCCAAAGCTGAAACAACTACCTACAAAACTATATAACTTTACCACAGCATAGTGAGCAACCAGCAGAATATCTCTGAGGATTTCCTATAGAAAAATGGTTCCCACAGAATTTGACCTTGGGATGATTTTACAGGTGTGAAGTCTGGGTAGAGATGTGAAAATAAAAATATCGATACCGGTACCAAGTCGATATCTTTTAGCCCAGTACACGCTACTGAAGGCGCGTTTGGTTCGTACAGATAATTTTGTGCAATTGATTACACCCCTCAATAATTAATATAATTATTTTTGATACCGATACTGCTACAAAGGTAGCGATACTAGCTTGGGATCGCTCAAAAAGTATCTAAGATAAAAATACTCGATATTAGTGCAGAAGTACAAGTATCGAAGTATCGTTAGCATCCCTACAAATAATCATCCAAAAGGGGAATGCGCGTGTAATTGTCGCCAACATGAGGTATTATGCTGATTATGTGTATGTATTATGCTATTACTATGCTGTGGCTCTACTATCTGTGATCAGTAAAGTGGTGGAGAAATACGCTAACTAAGAGCTTATACCTTGAGCTCCATCAATTAATCAACGACAGACAGTATGGATTCCGACATCATAGATCAACCGTGGATCTCGTAGCTTACGTCACACATGTGTGGAGCAAACTCATCTATTCGTTTGGCGAGGCTCACGTCATTACTATTGAGATTTTAAAGGCATTTGATGAACTGTGTCATGAAGCTCTCCTAAACAAGCTTCCGTCCTATGCCTCTCACTGCTAACCTTTGCGGTTGTCTGACATTTTGTTATTTCAGTGTCGAACGACTGTGTCAGGTTATCTAGGACTGCGAAAATCATGCTGTGAAATACAAAACATTGCCCTGAGGGATACTCAAGTAAAGTTATTAAGTAGGCCTAACGGCGGGTTTTGTCTATGTTTAAGTAATAAGGAACACTTGAGTCGCAGCTACGAATACGTTGCTTGGTGACGTAGAAAAAAACTTCTCAGTTCAAGCTACACTTAAGGGTCTAGGGTACAGCGCGCGAAATTGAGAATCCAAGAGAATACGTACTGCCGTGTTAGCGAGGAGGCGTGGCCGCCTGTTCCCCTTCTACAGTGTCTGTGTGTCTAAGATGAGGGAAGATAAGTTCAGAAATCCAAAGTTAAGGTCATAAGGTCCAAAAGTAAGATCCAAAGTCACCGTAAAAACAATTTTCGCATTTCCCTGCTCCTGATGTTACATTACCTTTAAACTTACAGTAGTGATTCAAAAAGCAGATTGAAGACGAAGGCTCGCGCTTTGTCACTGTTTTGGCTTTTTTTGATATCGTCTTTGGTTTTTAAATGACAGACGTTTAAAGGATGTATGATTTTTCGTTACGAGTTTTTTGCACACTAAAAAACTTTTTTGAAGAAATTGCATTTAGATGTCATTCATTAAGGTCTTAAATATCACCTTCTGAAATACTGTGTATGCAGTTTGAAAATCAAGTGACTTCTGTTGGAAATTGGAATCCGTGCTTCACATGGAAAATACATATGTATATTATACTCAATAACCAGATTCGGCCACTGCCCGAACTGTTTACCCAGAACGCGTTGTGGATTTCGCTAATTTCTCACACCGCATTCCGGGTAATCTTTCTATGCGCAGAACGCGTTGTGGGTAAATTACAAAAACCCACAATGCAAAATTCCGAATACCGTCGGAAGCACACGACCATTTTCGAATTATGGACAATACAGATATAGCCACAAAGCGAAATTTTATAATCAAAAAACATAAAACAATGTGTTATATCAAATATCTGCTCACGATTTAGGAAAAAAATATTTTCCTCTTCATTCCTATACCTTTCAGCTATCAATTATTCATTTTGTCCAATTTTTAATAATTCGTATCGATTCACCTTTCAATACTGTTTAGATGACAGGCATAATTTCCACAGTTCTTGCCCTTCTTTAACCTTACCTGTGATTTTTTCATAGTCACCTTCTAAAAGTGTAAACCTATGAGATGATGCTATATGGAGTTTATTCATACCATTCTCGAATTATTTTCGAAGTGTTTCTGTCAATTCACTGATTTTACCAAACATTGTTCTGAACAAATAAAAACCAAACACTTGTTGCGGTATGCTAGGTTATTAGATTTCCGCTTTGTGGCTATTTGCACTACCCACAACGCGAAATGGTCGTACTTTTACTACGTCATTCGAAGTTTCGCATTGTGGGTAGGTACTTGTTATTTACCTACAACGCGTTCTGCGCATACAAAAATTACCCGGAACGCGATGTGAGCGATTAGAGAAATCCACAACGCGTTCTGAGTATAAATTTCGGTCAGTGGCCGAATTCGGTTATTGAGTACAACATGTATAACTGTGTGTATCCAGGCCCCTTATAGTGTTCACTAAACATCGATTATCGCCTATCGATAATCTATCGATAGTAACCGAAAACATCGGCTGGGCCGATGTGCAAACATCGATGTTTCCGGATAGGTTGCAGTTGCACAGATTGAGTTTGTTTTGGTCGGTTATAAATTCATTTCGTTTGTTTAGCAATTGCTTCGGCAAGTCGTATTTACACATCTTTATAATGAATGCATTTTGAGGTAAAGTTTGAGATAAAAAGCTCCTTTATAGTAACACACATTTATTGAAATAATTGTTTTTATACAGAAGTTGTACATAATACTTATAAAAAATTATAGAGACATTATTTTAACGAATGTTTGAACTGGAATGTGAAAGAAATCTTGTTCGCAGATTTTCATTGAATTTACATACTTTTATGAAGGAAAAGTTGCATTGCCAAAATAGTCCACAGATTTTCTGTTTCCTTTTCCGCAGAGTCACATGAGTTCAATGAAATTACCTTTTAGTTGTTTTCGTGTACATGTTGTCGATCAAAAAATATACAGTTTGAAAGAAAAAACGTAAACCTATAACGGTACCGGCTGGATTGATTTATGAATCCGAGGGAACTCTGTGCAATCATAACGCCGCAGAAAACATCGATAGGCCTATTGGACTATGGATTGTACATCTATGTTTAGTGAACACTAGCCCCTTAACAGGTTCGGCTACCCCCTCAGACTATTTTAAAGCACATAATCATTAACAGAAAATTAACTCACAAACTTCTGTAACCTGCTATCAATTTCTACTTGCTATGCACGCAGGTCCCTCCATCTCCTCTATTCACATCCAGGCCAGAAGTGGTCAGTTAACAATTATGTAATAAAAATACAGCAACATAACGAAATCAACGTGAAACAGCGAAAACAGCAAAGCGTAACAAAACTAATCCTGGAACTGCTGAATTCCCATCCCTAATGACTGTTTCGAGTAATTACTCTAGGAAAAGGCCACAACGCAGCATGAAGTGGGGGGAGCACCTGTGCCTGATACTTTATCACTCGGTCCACATCTCCCACCGACCTCATTTATGTTCGTCAACAACGATAATGAACTTCGGTAAAAAGAGGGCAAGCAACTTTTAGTAATATGCCTGAAAAATCGTTAGAAATATGGCTGCCTTTGATATTGAGGGAAAAGGATATTTTAATCTCCGGATCTCTGTTGAATACCGTATGAATACCTGTTTATACATAATAGAGTCCTTGCACCAAAAAATATTTCTTTAAAGCATTCACTGTAATGTATTAAACATCATAAAATAGAAGTTTTTGATTTTTTAAGTTGCTTGTGAGACTTATTCTACCTGTAAAATTGAACTAGTGAAAACGGCGCGAAAACAACCTCATGTGTGGGAATGCGCTCCATAGCACTCTCTAAAGCTTCTGGACACGATCCAGAAGAGAGCAATTAGATTAATCGGTACGCCTAACCTCACAAAGGACCTCCACAGCCTGGAACGTCGAAAAAGGGTGGCTGACTTATCCCTGTTCTACAGATTCTATCACGGAAGATGTTCGAGTGAGCTCTCACAGATAATAACACCAAAGGCTGTTCAAATGAGGAACACTAGAGAGTCTCTGCGAGTTTATCCCTAACAGGTCAAGGTATCTATCCTCCGAACCAGTCTCCTCCAGCTTTCCTGCTTTTGGAGAGCTTCGACGCTGTAGAATGAGCTGCCGGGGAATTTGTTTCGCGATGGCTACAACCTGCAGCGTTTCAAATCTAACATGCACCAACGCTTATCCTCTCGCAGCGCTTCTACAGCGTCACAGGCTTTCAGCCTTTGCGGGAGGTTGACCATTAAAATATAGTGATGAGATTTGAGGTATCATAAACACTATTTGGTCGATAATTTTGGTGACGAAACTTGACGACTTGTCAAATCAAAATGGAGGACTAGCACAAGATTGACGTAAACAAAACTTACCTTGTGTTTTTGTGTCATAAAACATGTTGTTTTGTGCTTTTAGGGTTGTCATTTAAAGTTAGAGGTGGGTTTAATAATGTCGATTATTGTACCATCTTGTGACGTCAGCACTCGTTCTTAGTCCCGTGGAAAAATTTGACAAAACCTTAAATTATAATAATTATTATACATTTCTTCATCTGAACAGCATCGAGATTGGCAGTTTTGTTATAGGCAGCCTTTGAATACGTTTTTCTTTCCTCTAAACAACATACCCTTACTCTAAAATTACGGCCACTGCAAATACCCTAGGCTAACGCTAATATATGTAGAAAAAGCTACTGACAAGATTACTAGCAGCAACTGGCGCCGCCAGAAAATTGTGCAAGGGCGGGGGGGGGGGGGGGCGACCAATTAAATTGAGTGGTGAAATCGGGGGCAGAGCAGACAAATTCTGTTTTTGATTATACAAGTTTTTTTATCTTCGGTGCACCAGGGGGGGGCACGGCCCCCCTGCCCCCCTCTGCCGGCGCTCATGCTAGCAACCACTGGTTAATCGGACTGATTTCGAAGTATGCTAGTGAAAGTGAAACAATCATAAATTGAGATAGCATCCTAGCGTCACCGATGAGTGAGGGGAGTATTGTTGTCGCGCCAAAAATTTTAGATTTTTACATAATATGATGCTTTTTGAACACCTTATGCTATCTACCTACCGAAAATCCACGTCACTCATTTCCGTCGGTCTGTCCGTCTATTGACGTACTTCTAGCTTTGTCATCTCAGTAACCGCTTCATGGATTATGACGAAATTCTAGTAGCGATGTACTGTGAGGTCGTAATATATATAACGCCCTTACAATTTTCGAAATCGGTGTATGGGCGGTGGAGTAATCAGCAAAAAACGGAATAAAATTAAAATATTTCTCAAACTTCATTTTTAGGCGCTTTAGGGGTTCCTGATCATTTTCTACTTTTTTGGGTGGGGTGAAATTGGAATGGTTGAGGGGGGGGGGTTGTAAAATTGAAAAATTTGTTGTATTTATAATAGACTGCCAACTGACCCATGAAAAAAGCACCTAATAATAATTCACTTTTTTAGCTCCATCCGAACAATGCCTTGCCCATTACAGACACTTAGAATTTTCTGATGTATTACGTACAAGGGTATGCTTCACATCGTTCTGTATTGTGTAAGGTAAACATTAATAAATTGATTTTAATGAAATTTCGACACAGTATCTTACCATAGCAAGAATGGGAGACGCTTATGGCTTTTAGAAATCGTGACAGTGGCAGCGCAGCAATAATAAGAAAACTATAAATGTAAAAGCAGCTCAAACTGGTGGTTAAATTGATGTGGTTGGGATTAGGGAGTTGTAAAATTAAAAAACTTGTTGTATTCATAATGGGCTGTTCATTGACCTGAGAAAGATGGACCTAGCGGTGCCATAACACTCTGTCTTTTTGGGCGGGCGTGAGATGATTTGGTAGAGTCTCAGACTATAGCCTCATGCTACGAGAAAATAATAAATTGGTATAACCGTGATATGTGAGAAGTACTGAGTCAATCTTATTTTTTTTATAAATTGTAGAATCCACCCGTAAGTATTAAGACTCGTCCACACAAGCGCAACAAACAAATATCCTGGACTTGTTGCTGAAAAATTTCACAGAGATAACAAACAAGGTATGCACACAGAAGGATATGTGTATACTGTTTCTAGTAAAAGGAAACATGTCGCTGGTATAGACAACAAAGTGTTCGCATACAAGAAATATCACAAGAACAACACAACGCCATAATGCTTGCATAAAATGACCGGTGAGCTGCTTCTGAAGCTATTAAAGCTTACTTTATTCCTCTTCCTCAAATTTGAATTACGTTTATGCTTGGAGAAATCGGTCGATCAATTAAGGAAACTTCGATCAGCGATAACTTGATTTTTTCAAATGGGTGTGCCTAATTTTTTTATACGGTTAAGGGACAAGATTATAAAAATTCCTTACAACAACTCTCCCAGAAACAACTGCGATAACATCTCTAAGGTCAAAGAGAAGCTGGGGTATGGCAGTAATAGATATTTTTCACAGTCTACTGGCTACCGAAATTTACTAGAGGTTAAAAATTTCCAAGATAAAAACCCTGATGTGAAACAACCAGCGACTGTAACTCTAGCACGCAACTATCAATTATATGTAATGGTGTAAAAAAGTACTACTTTGCGTCGAAATCGATATCCCTGACTGGAGCCCTTCTATATTTCAATATTTATTAGCAATATTGCAAAAAAGGAATACTGACAAATCAGATTTAAATTTTGTACCATTTAAGTTATGCTTTATAATTTGAACAAATTTTAATTCAATCCTCATTTTCTGCCATCTTACTGAAGAATTTTCAGAACTCCAGGTACTTTTGAATTGAGTTTTGACAGAATTGCATACTTTTTTATATTATTAAATGTGAAATTTTATTATGAAAATAATGAACTGCTTACAACATTATCTAGTAGGTTTTATTTTATTTCAAAATTTTTAATGGGTTTGGAAATTGCCAATTTCTAGTACATTGCAGTAGCTAGTAGGCCGTGAAAAAATCCATTACTGCCATACTCCAGCTTCTCTTTGACCAAAGATATGTTACCGCCGGCCGTTGTTTCTGGTTAGACTTTGTTTGTTTTGAGTAATTTTTATAATCTTGTCCCTTTAGTCTAGTTCGTGTGTATTTTTCAGCTAAGATAGTGGTTTTCTCCTACCTGAACAGGTTTTTGCTTATATTTCATGGCCTGCTACGTTGCTTATAGGTAGGAAAATCGAAAAACGCCGATTTGTTTGAAAATTTAAAATTAAAAGAAAACTACCAGAGATTGATATTCACAACATTCTATCTTTAGAAGGGTTATCTAATTCTACGTTTAACCGTATAAAAAAATTAGGCATTCCCATTTGAAAAAATCAAGTTATCGCTGATCGAAGTTTCCTTAATTAATCGACCGATTTCTCTAAGCATAAACGTAATTTAAATTTGACAGTCTCATCAAGGCTGACTCATTTTATGCTTAGTAATACGGCAGCCTTCCATATTATATAATCTCTGGGATATTCAATTTTTCCCTGATATCTACTTATACCGAAAATGGTGATTTACACCTAAACGGTTCGCTTTAGGTACCATGTATGATACATAAAGTCACACTCACCAAGGAATCTAAATATGCAATAATATGCGAGGTGTTCCATTTAAAAAAACATAACTTTGATACATTTCGTGTTCTTGGGACACCCTGTATAACATGAAAATATTTTTAAAATGTAGCCTTAATGGGTCTCTATCCACCCGAAATCATTATTTTCTTTTTTATTAAATACCTTAGCCATAATGCTCCGTGTCGAATAAAGTGAATAACCCTGAATATCACCCTAATAGGTGGTGGCAACGGCCATCGTTCCTTCTTGTATCCACTACTCCTAGGATAGTCCTCAAGTATTGATAAACGTGTTATTTAAAATCCAGACAACACAAATCTCCAATTAAAAGAGATGACTACAAAAAGTAACAGTTCCAATTTTCCTTACCTATTCACCTCCAAGGAGACTATACTACTCATACAATCTTCATTCAGCCCAATTCATTTCACATCTTACAAACATACCAGAGCACTCTCATTCTCCATTCTTTATGACGTCCTCCGTCTTTTCCTTTGTCCTCTCGTAATATTTTCCATAATGTGTTTTTCGTAGATAGAAATTACATCCACACCCACAAATCTCTGTTTAAGGTTTTGTCTACGGCGGCACCGTATAAATCATACGAGAAAACTTTTATAAGAACCCCAAGCCGTAAAAGCCGAAGTCATTTTCAAGCTCCATTGCGAATTTTTTCATGGGCTGCCAAATATACAGCTTAGCTAAGGGTTTTTGTGTGATATAATGGGAAGCCAAGTACCATCGAAACTTGGAAGGTGATGTATGATATGATCAGAGCTGACATGCTTTATAGGGACAGAGATATATACAGGGTATTAAACATACAACAAACGTTTAAGGGCATATTCCTTTTTGGTCTTACAATATCATGGGATTTTTCTGTATTTGGTATATTATTGTTGGATAGTAAGGCAAGCCTCACATTGAGAACTCTTGGTAAAGCGATTCTGACCTGGTAAGGTATCTGTCGTGGTGTTTTTTAGGTTTAGGTCAATAATAATAATAATAATAATGCGAGAGGAACTTAGAAAGTCGGATAATAATAAGAATAATAGTCTTTATTGAAGCATATACAGATAAACAGATAACCTCAAATGGCGGAGTTCACTGCAACGGTGCTCCTCCACTCAACCATTCTTACCTAACCTAACCCTATTAACTACCAACTAAACAGACAGGATTTCATAACGCCGTATTTTCCGTGGTATTTCAAAAAATTGAATTATACAACTATAGTTAATAATTATACTATACATAAATTATATAATATAATAGTAATATACATAATTAGTCAAGAAATGGCACTTTCAACTATATATGTCCGGACACGACGTTTAAAGGTTTGGACTGAAAATCTCTTAAATTCTGAGGGCAGCATATTATACAAATTGTATATACAATATAAAAATGACCTTTTGAAAAAGCAAGTACTATGCTGGGGTGGACTTATCAACTCCTTTCCCCTTATGTTGACATTGTGTAAATCCGATCTGAATACTATTTTATTATAAAGATAAGAGGGTACTTTTTCAAGGATTATCTTACGAAAAAGCATAAGACAATGATGTATGCGTCTCTGTGACATACGGAGCCAGCCTATTTCTTTGATTTTATGAGAAATTGGATTCCCTCGCCTTCCACCACACACTAACCTAGCACATGAATTCTGTATGATATGTTGAATTCTGTTAGAATCAAATTTTGTTAAGCATGGGTGATATAAGACGTCGCGATAATTGAAAGCAGATAAAACCAAGGAATTGCAGAGAATTTTTTTCCAGTGGATATTGAGGTACCTTTTTTGGGAATATATTAATTTTAAGTTGGGAAAGGATTGTCTTATTTTATTTGATACGTGCCCATGAAATCTCAAATCTGCATCAACTTGGACTCCAAAATTTATTGCACTATCCACTAAATGAAAAACAAAAACTTCTTGTTACTCTTTATGCAACGTTTCGACCAATATATAGTCTTCTTCTCTTCAGGCAACTGATTTTTTCACACATGTAGGCAATATAAATATTATAATGAAATTAAAGTATTAGAAACTGAATAGCCGACTATTTTTTTTTATACACAATGAACTAGAATTAAAAACTATGTCTGCTAGAACTACTGTGAGAACGCTAATCATACAGAGTTGTTTTAAATAACACCACTTGCCAAAATGCTAAGGTAATATTAATATATAAAAATGAAAATTTTAAAAACCGGTTAAGTAAAAACGTAAAAAAAACAACACAAACGGAAAATTGTAGTTGTAATTAACTTCGTTTCTCTGGAAACTTTTTTAGGCATTTTAGGTGTTCCTGACCACTTTCTACTTTTTTTTGGTTGAGGTGAAATTTAGGGTGCTTGGGGGGGAGTTGTAGAAGTCACACATTTGTTGCATTCATAATAGACTGTCCACTTATCTGTGAAGGAAGACCTAGCGACATAAATAACTTTTTTAGGTACATTGACTATTACAGAAGCCAAAGAATTTATTCTGGTGTAAACATACGAGTATCGCTTTAGATCGTTCTGTATTGTGTAACAAGGAAACTGCTGAATTGACTTTTAAGAAATTTTGACTTAGTATTACTACTTTGACGAGGATGGAAAATGCGTATGGTTTCTATAAATCGTGCCAGTGGTGGCACCGAAATAATAAAACAACTAAAAATAGTTCCTGATCATTTTGGAGGTGGAGGGTTGAAAAACTGAACAATTTGTTGTATTCATAATAGGCTGTCCACCGACCTGTGAAGGAAGACCTAGCGACATAATCACCTTTTTAGGTCCGAACATTGCCTTGCCTATTACCAAAACTAACGTTCTGTGTACATATTTATTGCCTCGGATCGTTTTGTATTTTGTAACGTGGAAACTATTAAATTGATTCTAATGAAATTCTGACACAGTATTATTACCGTGGATGGATGACGCGTATGGTTGTTAGAAATCATGTCAGTGGAAGCGTAGTAATAATAAAAAAAATGAAAACAGGCTCAATCTTCGTTTTTGGATGTTTTCTAGCTTTTTTTTTGGGGGGGGGGGGGTGAAATTGGAGTGGTTGGGGGTGGAGGTTGTAGAAGTAAGAAATCTGTTGTATGTATAATAGACCGTCCATTTTCTGTGGAAGAAAGACCTAGTGGCATAGTACATATTTTCATGTCCTTTCTAACGTTTTCTGATCTATTACGGAAACCAAAGGATTTAGAATTTTCTGACATACATACATACGACTCCATACGAGTATCGCTTTACAGCGTTCTGTATTGTGTAAGCTGGAAATGACCGAATTGATTTTAATGAAATTTTGATTCAGTATTATTACCTTGACGAGGATGGAAAACAAGTATGGTTGTTAGAAATCGTGTCAGTGGTGGCGCTGCAATAATCAAAAAACTAAAAACTGGTATCACCGTAATTTGTGGGAAGTACTGAGTCAATCAACTTGACTTCATTTTTTTAATTAATATTCCTATGAACTCTAATGGTATTTTTATAACTCAAAGATAGTCGACATGACCGCATGCCGTATGGTACTGATACCGATAGTCACCCAATATAATCCGAATCACTAAATTTCGTGTAGCATACGGATACATAGCGCTTGGCTTAATATGCGATCCTGCTGAGCCGTCGATCCAGTGATTCAGACAGGCTACGCCGGAGCAGGGCTGTAAACATCTGTTATCGAACCTTGTGGCCATTACATCCTAGCGACCGCTGGCAATGGCGTCTGGCAAAGCAATAAATCTCACCACCTTGATATTGCCTCCAGCAGTGCGATTCGCTCCACCAGGCATGGTGGTCAGTGGAATCAGAAGTAGAAGGGCTCACGCCAATTTTTACTTCCCACACCGATAGGTGAGGGGAGTATTGTGATCGCGAAAGTTTTCGATTTTGAGATAATACACTTTTTGGGCGTCTCATGATGTCTACATAACGAAAAACCACGTCACTCATTTCCGTCGGTCTGTCTGTCTGTCGGTCTGTCGGTCTGTCGGTCTGTCGGTCTGTCGGTCTGTCGGTCTGTCGGTCTGTCGGTCTGTCGGTCTGTCGGTCTGTCGGTCTGTCGGTCTGTCGGTCTGTCGGTCTGTCGGTCTGTCGGTCTGTCGGTCTGTCGGTCTGTCGGTCTGTCGGTCTGTCGGTCTGTCGGTCTGTCGGTCTGTCGGTCTGTCGGTCTGTCGGTCTGTCGGTCTGTCGGTCTGTCGGTCTGTCGGTCTGTCGGTCTGTCGGTCTGTCGGTCTGTCGGTCTGTCGGTCTGTCGGTCTGTCGGTCTGTCGGTCTGTCGGTCTGTCGGTCTGTCGGTCTGTCGGTCTGTCGGTCTGTCGGTCTGTCTGTCTGTCGCGTTTTTCTACCCTCGTAATCTCAGTAACCGCTGCATGGATTGTGATGAAATTTGGGCAGCGGTATGCTGTGGGGTCGTAGTAGGTAATGTTCCTATAATTTTGAAAATCGGTGCATAGGCGGCGGAGTAATTAGCAAAAAACAAAAAAAATTAAATATTGCTGAAACTTCGTTTTTAGGCGTTTTAGGGGTCCTGATCATTTTCTACTTTTTTTTGGGTGGGGGTGAAATTGGGATGGTTGGGGGGTGGGGGGTTGTAAAATTGAAAAATTTGTTGCTTTCATAATAGACTGTCCACTGACATGTGAAGGAAGACCTGGCGACATAAATAACTTTTTTAGGTCCATCCGAACATTGCCTTTGCCTATTACAGAAAGCAAAGGACTTAGATTTTTTTTTGATGTAAACCTACGAGAGTATTGCGTCAGATCGTTGTAACGAGGAAACTGTTGAATTGATTTTAATGAAATTTTGAAACGGCATTACTACCATGGCGAAGATGGAAAACGCGTATGGTTTTGATAAATCGTGCCAGTGGCGGCGCAGAAATAATAAAAAACTAAAAATATATAAACAGCTCAAACTTCGTTTTTAAGCGTTTTAGAGGTTCCTGATCATTTTCTGCGTTTTTTTTGGGTGGAGGTGAAATTGGGGTGGTTGGGGGGTTGGGGTTTGAAAAATTAAAAAAATTCTTGTACCCATAATAGGCTGTCCACTAACCTGTGAAGGAAGATCTAGCGACACAAATCACCTTTTTAGGTGCATCCGAACATTGCCTAGCCTATTACAGAAACTAAGGGACTTAGGAATTTTCTGTATACTATACGAGAATTTATTGGCCTAAATCGTTTTGTATTTTGTAACGTGGACACTATTAAATTGATTGCAATGCATGACATTTAAGAGCAATCTTTTCAAAAAAGTTTTTTAGTGTGCAAAATACACGCATTGCAAAATCATACATTCTTCAAATGTCTGTAATTTAACACCAAGCACGATATCGAAATGGCCACAACAGTGACAAAGATTTTTGAATCATTACTGTAAGTTTAAAGGTAACGTCAGGAGATTGGAAATGCGAAATTCACTTTTACGGTGACATTTGTACCTTACCTTTGGACCTTGTGACCTTACCTTTGGATTTTTGGACTTATCTCCCCTCATCTTAAGCACACACTGGAAAAAGGGAACAGGCGGCCACGCCTCCTCGCTAACACGGCAATACATATTTTCTTGGATTCTCAATTTCGCGCGCTATACCCTAGGCCCTTAAAACGGGGGGGTCTAATGGTTACACAGAATAGTCGGCTTTTTTGGGTCGTCAGGCATGTGCTAACTGAAAACAACAATCTGCCACAACTGTCTGTCACCTAGTAGATGGATAGCAAATTAAGATGTCAGAACTGCCTCATCAATGGGATACTCAATTGTTTGAAAAAAATCAGAAATAGATTTCCGCCTCAAAAACTAGGCTTATGCACAAATTCTGACTTTTTACTATAACAGCGCATTATCTTTATGTGTCATGGACACTGGCAACAACAAATCCTGACTAGATGATGATTACTACTAAGACATTAATTATATTATACATGGTGTCCCACGACGACTAAGACAAGCAATATATCGGAACTGGGCAGTAATAGCGAATTATAATTTTGGGGGTGTAAATTAGAGCAAATATAGGATCCTTTCTTATTATTGTATCACACAATGGTATCTGTTTTTGGTCACGTGACGTACGAATCAAAGTTTTTAATGAGACACCCTGTATATTTGTGACATTTTGTGTTCCTCCCGATAAAGCAATTCCAATAAACTAGCACACTTGGGGTCTTAAGTGATTAATTCAAGAGCTATAAGTACACCACTACCATTATGAAACACTACCAAAGTAATTTAACTGTAGGGGTAGATGTTATAATTAATGGTAGTGGTATCATACTTTAAGAATCTGTAGCTCTTGGAATGACCCGTAAGATACGGATAACAAGTTATCACTGACTGTATCCACATGTTCACAATGATCTTGACACGCTTCAACTGTACCTTTCGAACTTCTGCTGAACCACACATAGTCAGTCAATATTGCATTTCTAGTTGACATCTGAACCTTCAATTATCCTTCGGTTTGGGCAAACAAAGGAGGAGAAGCGACAAAGAAGACTTAGGTCGTAACTTGGCAACTTTTAATGAGCTACGCCTGTATTTACGCGGTACGGTTCGCTGCAGGCGAAGTTGATTTCCTTATTATTAGTCCTTCAGCGCACAACTTGGGAGTTATTTATTAGCAGCACTACAGCATTTATTAGTGAAAGGAGAGCAGATATTATTTGCTTGAGATCGAAGAAAATACCCACCAAAGGAAATTTTAATTATTTGAGGGTTGTTTATAGTTCATACTACTCGTCGTTTCTTGCAAATAGACCATTATTTTTGCATAATTATTTTGTAATACATTATTGCACTCATATTTATTTTTCTTTAATTCTCGGTCTTAAACTCCCTTGACAGTTAAACTACCTGATAATGTGAAATTGATAATCTGACGCTTTTGTGTTTTTGTGGAATTTAGGTTACCTACCGTAAAAAAACGAATGAAAAAGGTGAACGTACCAATATCAAGTTAGTGAAAAATTATTGCAGTATTACCTACCACGACCCCCCCTTCCCAAATTTCATCACAATCCGTTCAGCGGTTACTGAGATTACAAATAATAATATTACGGACGACATGCATTAGTTAATGATTGATAAACATAGATTCAATGAACTATGGACATCAAATTTATCAACAGAAATTATTTATCATTGACTCCCGGATCTTAGTTTTACTATATGATGGACAACAGGCATTGCTTCATGCTCTCTTTATATTATATGTAGTTATTTATGCGTTAATAGGTGAAGTTCCATAAGTACATAGAATGGGGCTTGCCATTAGAATACTTCAGTTCACCAAACGATTAATTTTATACAGAAAGAATTTAGACAATTGTAATGGAGATCAAGGATATTATTTAATAATCATAAAACACTGATTCAATGTAAGTTTACAACGTAACAACTCATTTGCTGGTTGATCACACTGAGTTATCAATGACCAGAAATCATTCTAACAATATCCAATTCGTGATACTAATGTTTAAAAGGTTAATTACTGCAGGTTATAAATTTTACGTACAAAACATTTTCCTTTGGATCATGGTAGAAGTCACATATTATGTATCTTATTATGTAATTGTAACTATTTGAAAAGGTATAGTACTTTCTTTTTTATTCCATTGTTTGGATTTTTTGCTTCAATTTTAA
Source organism: Callosobruchus maculatus (assembly GCA_951848785.1). Lineage (NCBI taxonomy): Eukaryota > Metazoa > Arthropoda > Insecta > Coleoptera > Chrysomelidae > Callosobruchus > Callosobruchus maculatus. Next base: position 445,612 of record CATOUR010000003.1, read on the forward strand.
TGGATATTACTATTTTGGCATTAATTCACAAGGAGCGATTTACTTGTAAATTACGTACGGCAGGTGACTTTAGAGTGGTTGAACAAAAAGTTATAATAGCTAACCCAAATAGTGAAGTTATTAATTTGGATACAAAACCTTTTCTTTTTCAAGTGAGAAATCGAAACTATCAAGTGATATTAAACTTTGACAATGCATTTATTAACAATTGTTTATCTGTTTCAGGTAAATTGGGCACAATATTTTGAGGACCGGTAAGTTATCCTGTATGTCTTTACTAAGTACATTTGTCGCAACTTGAAGCATACTCGATACTTAACATTCTAATTGAAACTCTAATTGGACGGTTATATTTTTATAGGTAAATAAAAAGGTTGCGACCTTATGTCATGATTCCTAGAAATGCTGGATTATTCAAAATTCTTGTTGGACTTCGCACTCTTTTTTTAGTAGCAGTTGAGGGACTACTGCTACAGAAAATTTTTGTTTCGTAAAGGTTGGGAGTAGCATGTAAGTATATCACTAGACAGAACAGCGGTAGCCTCGAGAGGATTTTGGTAGTAACTACGAACAAGCTTACTGTATATATATGTCAAGAGTCAAAAGAATAATTAGGTGATTTTATTATAAGACATATTCCTAGCAATAGTAGATATAATTTAAAAGAGAAAAGTTGGTAGTATAGCAGTATAGGTATGATCAGGTGGCAAAGCCAGCCAAGTAGGACACCTTTGACTCTTTTCCTTCATGGCCTCTTAAAGAACTCCTTCTTGGCGAACCTACCAGACCTACTGGTGAAAGCCAGTTTATACGACCAGTTTGTTGAGTATAAAGATTCCTCTTGAAACATCTGAACAGTAAGATCTGATATTCAGCACATCTGTCCATGAGATAAACAAGATGCTCAGCCGACAATAGCCTGTGAGAACCCCACCAAAACAAGTCTGTTCCTTTACTCAAAAGTCACAGCATATGGTGTTGTCTCTATACAGGGTGGGCCAATAGTGCGTGGACGGAGGATTGTGGGCTTACTGAAAAATATTTCAAAAATCTGTCACTTGAACATGGTAGGCACCCTTGAGGGCTATAACGTAAAAATATTTTCACTTAAATTCTGACGTTCATACAGGGTGATTCATATCAAACTTACATTTTTTTGAGTGGAACCCCCTATATATTATTGCGTATTTGGATTCCTTGGTCAATTCTAGTGTGACTTTATGTATCACACATGGAAGTTTAAACGAACCGTTTAGGCGCAAATAACCATTTTTGGTATAAGTAGGTATCAGAAAAAAATTGAATATCGCAGCGATTATAAAACCTAGAAGGCCGTGACTTTGCGGTACGACTAAGCATGAAATGCGTCACCTAATGTCAGGCGGCTAAATTTGAATTCTTTTTGTACTCGGAGAAATCGATAGATTAATTAAGGAAACTTCAATCACAGATAACTTGATTTTTTCAAATGGGAATGCCTATTTTGGTTTAAAGAATCAAATGTAAAATTTGATTACCTTTCTAACGATATAGCGTTCTTGATATCAATCTTTCTTGGTTTTCATTTTATTTCAAATTTTTAGTCAAATCGGTGTTTTTCAACTTTCCTGCGTGCAAGCAACCTAGCAGGCCATGAAAAATAAACAAAAGCTCGTTAATATGGAAGAAACCAACTAACTTAGTAGAAAGATGCAAACTAACTAGAGCAACGAGGCAAGATTATGAAAATTTCTTACAACATATTAGCTCTAACCAGAGACAATAGTGGCAACAAGAACGCTGATTTTCCACAGCCTACCAGCTATCATCCAATTTCCAAAGTCGGTAAAAAAATATGTAATCAAAGGAAAAATACTAGTGATTGTTGCTGGCAGTAGAATATCTATGTCTTCTGAATAAATTTTCACATTTAATGCTATGAAAAAGTAGCCATTTCCATAAGTCAAAGTAATGATACCTCTGACTGGAACCCTTCAAATTCTTCTTCTGCTTATTAGAAAAATCGTGGAAAATGAAACTTGATTTGCAGTCTGTTTGGATTGTAAAACATAATTTAGTTTGTAGAAAACTACATGAAATAATCGCAATTACAACATAGCTTAATTAAAAAATTCTAGCAATTATTTCAATAGATGTTCAGAATGCTCCAGTTGGAGATATCTTCACTTTTGACTTAACTAAATGGAAATGACTAATTTTTTTATCCCATTAAATGTGAAATTTCATTCTAAACATGTTAGACTGTAAGCAAAAATCGCGGCTTTTGTTTCAAAATTTTTAATCGTTTTGGAAAGTTGTCATGTTCTAGTAGATCTGAATAGCTAGTAGACTGTGAAAAACAAACACTTCTGTCATACCCCAGCTACTCATTGACATTAGATATCTTGCCGCTGCTGTATCCGGATAGAGCTAATATGTTGTAAGAAATTTTCATAATCTTGCCTCGTTGCTCTAGTTAGTTTGCATCTTTCTACTAAGTTAGTTGGTTTCTTCCATATTAACGAGCTTTTGTTTATTTTTCATGGCCTGATAGGTTGCTTGCACGCAGGAAAGTTGAAAAACACCGATTTGACTAAAAATTTGAAATAAAATGAAAACCAAGAAAGATTGATATCAAGAACGCTATATCGTTAGAAATGTAATCAAATTTTACATTTGATTCTTTAAACCAAAATAGGCATTCCGATTTGAAAAAATCAAGTTATCTGTGATTGAAGTTTCCTTAATTAATCTATCGATTTCTCCAAGTACAAAAAGAGTTCGAATTTAGTCGTCTGACCTTAGGTGACGCATTTCATGCTTAGTCGTACCGCAAAGTCATGGCCTTCTAAGTTTTATAATCGCTGCGATATTCAATTTTTTTCTGATACCTACTTATACCAAAAATGGTGATTTGCGCCTAAACGGTTCGTTTAAACTTCCATGTGTGATACATAAAGTCACACTAGAATTGACCAAGGAATCCAAATATGCAATAATATATAGGGGGTTCTATTCAAAAAAATGTAAGTTTGATATGAATCACCCTGTATAAATGTCAGAATTTAAGTGAAAATATTTTTACGTAATAGCCCTCAAGGGTCCCTACCACGATCAAGTGACAGATTTTTAGAATATTTTTCAGTAAGCCCACAATCCTCCGTCCACGCACTATTGGCCCACCCTGTATAACAGCTTATCTCATTGTCAAGCTACCTAGTATGGGAAGCTAGGTTTTAACCATTTGCGGCTATTAATAATAATAATAATGTATCTTTATTTCCAAACTTCTTTGTCAAACAAAAACGACATAAAATGCAGGAATACGTCAATGTGGAGCATAAATAAATAGTTGAAGCAAATGTCAAATGTAATAATACAAAGAGTAACACATAATTATATGTCAATCATCGACAAACTCTTAACATACACAAGTTACAAATGCTGAAATGACAAACACATACATGAAAGTAATGAAGTAAATCTAAAAAAAGAAATCTAGTCAAAAGCTCTCCAATACTATAACAATTTTTTTCCAATAGAAAGCTTTTGAGTTTCCTCTTGAACACCTATACATCAAAAGACACTCTTAAGTCGTCACTGAGACTATTATACAGCTTACAGCTATTAAAATAGAAACCCTTCTGATATAATGTGGTCTTATGCTGATCTGGTTTTAAGATATCTTTATTTCGTTTGTTGTGGTGGTGTGTAGCTCCATTGTTACTCATTTTTTCCATGCTTTTGAAGGCATATGAGTAAGCTGCCAAAATGTAAATTGGGTATATGGTTAAATTTTTTAATATACAAACGGCAACTAGCCCTAGAATTGATACCCGCAATTATGAGTACCGGAAACATTTGTAACATAAACACTTTGTTTGCATATCGTGAAGTTCCCCATAATAGTATTCCATACCTTGCGTGTGAGTGGAAATAAGTATAGTATAAAGTAAGTAAAATACTTTCACTACATTGGTTTTTCATGAACTTCAACCCATGGGAGCTACTGTGTAGTGTGAGACACATAAGTTATCTACGTGGTCAGACCATTGCAGATGCTCATCAAAAGTTATTCCCAACAACTTCACTTTGTTAGTGCTAACAATCTAACTGTTTTTATATTCAATGCTGAACGGTATTTGATGTTTGAATAATATTAACTTAGTTTTGTTATGGTTTATTTTGAAGCTGAAGTTACTCTACGATATACAGGGTGACTCAAGCTCAACGCCTCGGACTCTTGTGACCAAACGATACCACTTTTTGAAAAATCGACTTTTCGAGTATATGTAGGTCGAGTTGGACCACATTTTAAAAATAATCACTTTTATACAGGGTATCTAATAAAAGCGTGACATATCAAAGTTATGTTTTTTAAATGGAACACCCTGTATATCATTGCATATTTAGATTTCTGAGTGAATTTGAGTGTGACTTTATGTATCACATATAGAACTTTAAGCGAACCATTTAGGTGCAAATCACAATTTTTGGTATAAGTAGATGTCAGAAAAAATTGAATATCGCATCTATTATAAATCTTAGAGGGCTGTGACTTTGCCATGTTACTAAGCATAAAATGTGTCAGCTTATGTTAGACGGTCGAGTTTGAATTATATTTGTACTTGGAGAAATCGGTAGATCAATTAAGGAAACTTCAATCAAAGGTAACTTGATTTTTTCAAATGGGAGTGTTTCACTTTTTTTATGCGATCAAATGTGCCATTTGATAGGCTTTCTTATGATATCAGGTTTTATTAGACACCCTGTATAAAAGTCATTATTTCTAAAATGTAGTCCAACTCAACCTACATACACTTACAAAGTCGATTTTTCGAAAAGTGGTATCGTTTGGTCACAAGAGTCCGAGGCGTTGAGCTTGACTCACCCTGTATATTTTTAGTTTCAGTTGTTTTAGCCCTAATAGATCATCTCCAATAACAAGTAGTACCAAAGCACATGGTCCGGCACAAAGAATTGACGTTTTTGAAATGCCAGTTTATCTTGAAGTTATTCTATTCAAAATTCTAATATTAACTATTTTTTTCAGCAATTAGCTTAGTGTCGCAAAAAAATTCCGAACGCTTTTCTATACAAACCGTTCTTAACAATGCAAGTCTGGTATAATTTATCAAATCCTCGAGAAATTTTCCGCAAAAAAGCTTGTTTAAAAAGCCTTTAAAGTCGGCGCGCATAATGTATTAATCACCCTATTGAAAATAAAAAATAGGTTTCCTTAAAAATCCAGCGTAGTTACCTCATTATTATGCAGAAAGGGATGATGTTCGGGAAGGGCAAAAACCCTACAGCCCTTTGAAAAATGATATACCATCAGGGTTAGGTGCTTGTCGCTACAGAGCAGATCTCACCAAGCAAATTACGTTTGGCCTCAATTTATCATCAGAAAAAGCACCTGTTCAAGAATTAACGAAGATCCTATGCCACTTATGTGAGCTATTTTTCAAAAGCTTTCATATAAATGTATGTTCCAGTTCCAGTTCAATTAAATACTCATAGGTACTTACGCATACCTCGCGACAAGCTTTTATGATCATATAGATTGTGCATAATCAGGCTATAAGTTGATGGTTAAAATTTTGAAGTAACATTTTTATTTTCTTATTTTTAGAGGGAGAGTAAAGATACACTTTGGAGCTACCAAAGAACTACTGCTTTATTACTAAGGCCTAGCTTTTATAGTCGGGGAGCTAGCATCAAATGTTCGCTGGTGATTATGCTGAGAATTTACAGTTTCTTGTTGATTGGTTTTCCGTATAAAAACGAAGGAAATATAAAGAAATATAAAAAAGGATCTCCAACAAATCCAGACAATTATCGCCTACTTTCGTTAATCTCTCATGCAAGCAAGGTTCTACTATATATTTTGCAGTCTCGTTTGGAGGGTTTTATTGGCTGGCAAATTTCTCAAGTGCAGGCAGGTTTCGTAAAAGGACGCGGTACGCGTGAACAGATCTTAAACTTAAGACAGATTATTGAAAAAGCCAGAGAGCATTATTTTCCCGTTTTTGTCTGCTTTGTGGACTATTCTGAGGCGTTTGATAACGTAAAGTGGCCTAAACTGTGGGAAATCCTTATCTCCGTGGGAGTCCTTTAACACTTATTATTTCTCATACAGCAACCCTATGAGTCTAGCTCAGCTCGTGTAAGAATTGATAGTAACCTGTCTGGTCAAACAGCAATCAGAAAAGGAGTTCGTCAGGGATGCGTATTATCTCCGATGTTATTTAACATTTACTCTGAATTTGTGATGAGACAGGTATTGGACAACTGGAATGGCGGTGTAACTATTGGCGGAAGCAAAATGTCTAACTTAAAATTTGCTGACGATACAACCCTTATTGCTGCTTCTCAGGAAGAACCAGTAGCCCTATTGAAGGTTTTAGAACAACACAGTGTAGCATATGGTCTTGGTATTAACTACAACAAGACCAAGGTTATTATCGTAGACAGAGAGCATGACAATCATCGAGAAATAAAGTCAATAGGCCGTTGTGAGGTAGTTCAAAGTTATGTGTACCTCGGTTCTTTGATCGACAATTCAGGTAGCTGTGAGAATGGGATTCGACGGCGCATTCAACAGGCACGGGTGGCCATGACAAACCTTACTAAAATATGGCGTGACCATAACATTACTAAAGCTACCAAAATGTCACTGGTTCAGTCTCTTGTGTTCCCCATATTTTTGTATGCCTTGGAAACTTGGACTGTTAAAAAGGCAGATCGAGCTCGCATAGATGCTTCTGAAATGTGAACGTGGAGGAGAATGCTGAGAATTCCTTATACCGCCCATCGAACTAATGTTTCCATACTGGATGAGCTCGGTAATCCAAAGAGACTATCCTCCATTGTGTCGATGAGAGCTATCTGTAAATTTTCAACTCAGTAGAATGCTCCAAAAAAGCAAATTTTGCTGCGAGTTACACAGAGTCTCAAAATCTTAGGTCACGGATTTGGAGTAGCTAGCATAGACATCTTTGCTCATGAACATCACGAAAGCCTGCACTGAAAAACCAAGCCTTAGTATAATGTTTCTGTAAAATTTAACGCCACCTCTCTGACCATTGACAAACAAAGAAGACCCATATAACTAAATTTTAGCTTTGCTGTTCAAGCCCTAAACTGATCGATTGATCATTAGAAATGGACAACTTTTTCACTGGGCGCGCCGCTACTGCTAGTTTCATTCTTCCAATTATTATTAATCTACAATTCAGAGAACAATACTTTATTAAATCCGCTGAGTCAGCCATATTTCCAGGGCAATATTACCTATTCAATGGTTCCTTCACCCTCCAGCGATTTTTAATGGAATTGTTATTGACCTTTTATCTGAATATTTCATTTCTCCGCTGCATGTTGTGTAGTGATGTCTCTGGAAATTCTAATTGAAAAGCACAGTAAAGTAAAAAATCGAAGTGAGGGTTCATTTTTCATGCCATAATAATATCAATAATACTTGCTTAAAAACGTAACACAGTCAGTGTTTTTAAACCAAAAAGTGAACTATGGATTCTTCCAGGTTTTCTTGTGATTTGGTCTCTGTCATCTTTCATGCGTTGTCTATCGGTGTGGGAAGTAAATATCGAAAATCTTTATTTGGTTTTCTATTGAGATGAAACCTTGCATTTTAGATAATTTCAAGGTGCTGATTACAAATCCAGTGACAGTTTTGAGACTCAGTCTTGATGGACGAAAATAAAAAATTTCAGTTCTATCGGGCTGGCGGGTGCACCTAAAAAAATCGAAAATCTTTATTTGGCTTTCCATTGAAATGAAACCTCGCATTTCGGATAATTTCAAGGTGCTGATTACAAATACAGTGGCAGTTTTGAGTCTCAGTCTCGTTTGATGAAAATAAAAAACTTCAGATCTCTCGGGCTGGCGGGTGTACGTAAAAAAATCGAAAACATTTATTTGGCTTTCTGTTCAGATGAAACCTCGCATTTCGGATAATTTCAAGGTGCTGATTACAAATCCAGTGACAGTTTTGAGACTCGATCTCGACTGACGAAAATCAAAAATTTCAGATCTCTCGGGCTGGCGGGTGTACCTAAAAAAATCGAAAACCTTTATTTTGCTTTCTATTGAGATGAAACCTCGCATTTCAGATAATTTTAATGTGCTGACTACAAATACAGTTGCAGTTTTGAGTCTGAGTCTCGTTTGACAAAAATATAAAAATTCAGATCTCTGGGGCTGCTGGGTGTATCTAAAAAAATCGAAAACCTTTATTTGGCTTTCTATTAAGATGAAACCTCGCATTTCGGATAATTTCAAGGTGCTGATTACAAATACAGTGGCAGTTCTGAAACTCAGTCGCGATTGACGAAAATCAAAAGTTTCAGGTCTCTCGGGCTGGCGGGTGTACCTATAAAAATCGAATATCTCTATTTGGTTTTCTATTGAGATGAAACCTTGCATTTCGGATTATTTCAAGGTACTGATTACAAATCCAGTGGCAGTTTTGAGACTCAGTCTCGACTGACGAAAGTCAAAAATCAGATCTCTCGGGCTGGCGGGTGTACCTAAAAAAATCGAAAATCTTTATTTGGCTTTCTATTGAGATGAAACTTCGCATTTCGCATAACTCCAATGTGCTAGTTACAAATACAGTTGCAGTTTTGAGTCTGAGTCTCGTTTGACGAAAATAAAAAATTCAGATCTCTGGGGCTGGTGAGTGTATCTAAAATAATCGAAAACCTTTATTTGGCTTTCTATTGAGATGAAACCTCGCATTTCGGATAATTTCAAGGTGCTGATTGCAAATACAATTGCAGTTTTGAGTATGAGTCTCGTTTGACAAAAATAAAAAATTTCAGATCTCTCGGCTGGCGGGTGTACCTAAAAAATCGAAAACCTTTATTTGGCTTTCTATTGAGATGAAACCTCGCAGTTCGGATAATTTAAATGTGCTGACTACAAATACAGTTGCAGTTTTGAGTCTGAGTCTCGTTTGACAAAAATAAAAAAATTCAGATCTCTGGGGCTGGTGAGTGTATCTAAAATAATCGAAAACCTTTATTTGGCTTTCTATTAAGATGAAACCTCGCATTTCGGATGATTTCAAGGTGCTGATTACAAATCCAGCGGCAGTTCTGAGACTCAGTCTCGGTTGACGAAAATCAAAAATTTCAGAACTCTCGGGCTGGCGGGTGTACCTAAAAAAATCGAAAATCTTTATTTGGTTTTCTATTGAGATGAAATCTTGCATTTCAGATAATTTCAAGGTGCTGTTTACAAAGCCAGTAGCAGTTTTGAGGCTCAGTCTCGATTGACGAAAATCAAAAATTTCAGATCTCTCGGCTGGCGGGTGTACCTAAAAAAATCGAAAACCTTTATTTGGCTTTCTATTGAGATGAAACCTCGCATTTCGGATGATTTCAAGGTGCTGATTACAAATCCAGCGGCAGTTCTGAGACTCAGTCTCGATTGACGGAAATAAAAAATTTTAGAACTCTCGGGCTGGCTGGTGTACGTAAAAAAATCGAAAATCTTTATTTGGCTTTCTACTGAGATGAAACCTGGGATTTCGGATAATTTCGAGGTATTGATTACAAATCCAGTGGCGGTTTTGGGACTCAGTCTCGATGGACGAAAATCAAAAATTTCAGAACTCTCGGGCTGGCGAGTGTACCTAAAAAATCGAAAACCTTTATTTGGTTTTCCATTGAGATGGAACCTTGCATTTCTCAGTCTGGATTGGCGAAAATCAAAAATTTCAGATCTGTCGGGCTGGGGGGTGTACCTAAAGAAATCGAAAATTTTTATTTGGCCTTCTATTGAGATGAAACCTCGCATTTCGGATAATTTCAAGGTGGTGATTACAAATCCAGTCGCAGTTTTGAATCTCAGTTTCGTTTGGCAAAAATAAAAAATTTCAGATCTCTCGGGCTGGTGGGTGTTCCTAAAAAAATCGAAAATCTTTATTTGGCTTTCTATTGAGATGAAACCTCGCATTTCGGATAATTTCAAAGTGCTGATTACAAATCCAGTCGCAGGTTTGAGTCTCAGTCTCGTTTGACGGAAATAAAAAATTTCAGATTTCTCGGGCTGGCGGGTGTACTAAAAGAATCAAAAATCTTTATTTGGCTTTCTATTGAGATGAAACCTCGCATTTCGGATAATTTCAAGGTGCTCATTACAAATCCAGCCGCAGTTTTGAGAGTGTCAGTCTCGTTTGAGGAAAATAAAAAAATTCAGATCTCTCGGACTGGCGGGTGTACCTAAGAAAATCGAAAACCTTTATTTGGCTTTCTATTAAAATGAAACCACGCATTGCGGATAATTTCAAGGTGCTGATTACAAATCCAGTTTTGAGTCTCATTTGGCGAAAATAAAACATTTCAGATCTCTCGGGCTCAGTTACCGTAACCACGTCTTTAGGGCCTGCTGGGTTGTTGGAATGTTTTTTATGAGGCTCATCGCTTTCCTGCTTCATATCTAGACTCTACCTTGTCTCTATCCAAGTCTATCTTCTCTTGTTGCTTAAAGATTCTAGCAGTCTGTTGCCCATTTCGCCCAAATCGTTCCAGATATACGAAAATGCGTTACAATATAACAGAATGTTTTCAAAACGGTCTCACCGTTACAATGCCTTGTGGTAACAGGTTATACATCAAAATGCTTCTTCATCAGGACAATTTTCAGCGGTGTAACAGACAGACTACGCCACTGTCCAGGATTTACTTGAGCAAGCGTTAAGCGAGCGTGAGAAAGACTAATTTCACTTCTAGGGCTTGGTCTAAGAAAACGTATTATCTGCTAAGCTGCTTAACATTTTTATACCCCCAGAGGTCAATATAGCCCTGCTGCTATTAAGTCCAAACCCCTAGCAAGTGCTTTTGATAGCGACTACGGCACAGTATACGTGGCTTTACGTTATGATATGGAATTTATGGAAATTACTTGTCGGCAGAGAATATCTCCATAAAAACTAAATTTTCCTTCTATATTCAAGAGATACAAAGTTTTACGGGATTTTTTATGCTGTTGCGGAAGGTAGTAGTGATAAGCCGCTTGGTTACACGATAGGTACTGGTACCAATTTTGCCAGATGATATTTTTTTATTTCCCTAGATTTTGGACTACAAATTCCCTAGATTTCCCTAGATAAATGTATGTAATATATTTTGGGGTATACATGAATTATTAGTCATTCAGTGTATATAAAATTTGTTTTCTTTTATTATACCAAAAAATGTACATCTACATTAAATATATATACAAACAAAATTTATAATAAAAAGACCACTACCATTATTAAACACTAGCAAAATAATTTAACTGTAGGGGTACATGTAATCAGTCATAGTGGTACAATCCTTTTAAGTACCTGTAGGTCTTGAATGAATCACTTTAGACCCCAAGTGTGCCAGTTTGGTGGAATTGTTTTATCGGGAGGAACACAGAAAGACACTAACATACAGGGTGTCCCATTAATAATTTTGAATCGGACATCACGTGACCAAAAACAAATACCTCATTGAGTAACACAATGACAAGAAAAGAAACAACATGTGCTCTAATTTACATCCCCAAAACTATAGTGCTCTACTACTTCCCAGTTCCGATACGTTGCTTGTCCTAATCGTCGTGGGACACCCTATATATCAGTATTTCCCTATTTTCCATATTAAAAAGATGAAAATTCTCTTATTCCCTATATTGTGCTGTAAAGTTCCCTAGATCTAGAGACATTTCCCTAGCTCTGACAATCCTGACTGGTACTTTACTCTAAGGGCGTAGACCCAGTAAAGCGGTTTTCTGCTTGAAGGTCCCCGCAAGCAGGCAGACAGCTTTCACTGTGTGTACGAAAGAAGCAACCCGCGCCGACTGGCGCGGCGCTGAAAGTAGCTTATAAATGCATGTACTAATTTTATTTTAGGGTTCCCCGCTTTGTCTGCTTCTACCTGCGAGCAGTTCGGCGCTGGACAAAGCAGGCTACCCGCTTTCACTGTGTATGCATTAGAGGTGAGTCGATTCCGAACGAATCGTTCCATAGGAACAATACCGTAATAGGAATCAAAGGAATCGATTCCCATGGTTTGAAATTGGAATTGACAAATCCGCGGACGGACTCGGACTCGGACTGTCGATGTTGGTGTCGGTTAGCCAAATACTAGTGAATCGTGTTGTCGATTCCGTCGCGTTGTACCGGAATCATGAACGAGATGAACAAAACGATTCACGGCATTCACGCCTGACGCTGCTGTAGTGCGGTGTAGTTATTTCTGGCAATGTGGCAATTCCATTACTTTTTTTTGTGAAGTACCTTGTACAGAAATTTGAAAGCTTTTCTTTAACTTGCAATGTATGTTTGTTTGTACGGGTGAAATCTTGCTACTCAATTTTTTTGATGTCAATCATCTTTAATGTTCGCAGATGTCAATACGATAAGCTGTGTGCCGTCATTCTAAATCTAATATGTTGGACCATCCAAGATGGCGGAATAGTAAATTTTAATGCATTTGTACAATATGGGTATTAAATTAAAGGGGTTGTTGAGAGTAACTCGAAAAAGATTGTGACTTCATTCTAAATCTAATATGGCCGACCATCCAAGATGGCGGAATAGCTATTTTTTAGGCACTTCTGCAATATGGGTATGAAATGTAGGGCTTGCCGAGAATATAATTAGAAAAACATTCTGAAATCATTCATAATCCAATATGGCGGACTTTTGAAGTTTTTTTAGCCTTTCCTATAATATTAGTATTAAGCGAACGGTTCGCTGAGAATAAAATTGCAGGTTAATAACTGAAAAGTAAAAAATAAAAGGAAAAAACTGTTTTAAAACAAGCTTTTATTTAAATGCTCTAAAAAGAAGAAAATTAAAATTTTTCCTTTTTTGTTGAATTACTTACTTGAAAACGTACTGATTCGGTACAATTGTACTGAAACGGCAGCACTGGCCTGTAATGGACTAATGGAACGTAGTGAACGAATTGCAGTAATCGATTCCGAAAAAGGAATCGATACCATGGACATGGAGCGAGTCCGCGGTCTAGGATTTTTGGGTGCGGCATCACAGGGAATCGTGAACGAATCGAAGGAATCGATTCCGAAAAAGGAATCGATATCGTGGAATCGAATCACCAAAAGGAACGACTGAGCCCAGTTCTAGACTATGCATACTAACGATGGTGTTAGATTGGGCACCAGACATTTTATATGAATGTGCTTGTAGATTCTTCTGACTGATGCTTTAGTACTCATAATATAACCATTTGAAATACTTGTGTGGCTGTGTAAAAAATATCCTTCGAGTTCTGACATTATCCTTGGCCGTTACATATATTAATTTAATGCAAGTATGGCTCCTGGCTTGCCATTCCACAACACTTTCAGATGCAGCAGTCTGAGAATTCTCCCAGTATACTCATAAATTAGTTTTCAATAATACAGCAATACGAAACAAATGTATAGTACCTACTAATGAATGGGTATACCAATCTTTGAAAATTTTAAGAGCTGATTTTGAATTCCGATTCAAGATTTCACATAGCCTTTTTTTGTTAAGCGGATTGGTTTGTAGCGAAAAATACCAAAAAAAAACCGGACATAACGTTTATCGAATGTTATAAATGTTGGTGCTCTTAGTAAAACACTTAAATTTAATGGGCTGCATTATCTAGATTTCAATAGTCAGTGCCTGAATCTTTTCAAGAAAGATAGAGTTGTAATAGGCTAAAGATGAAAATGCAACATTAATGTGAAAAAATCGGATTTTCGTTTTGTGTCTTCCATTGTGAAATCTACTTATATTTCTATAAATTAATTTTTTTACTTCCCACACCGATTTTGATATGTTTTATGCACACACTACATAAAGAAAACTTACGTCACTTGGTCTGTCTTTCTGTCGGTCTTTCTGTCTCTGTCTGTCTGTTGGCGTTTTTCTTGCCTCGTAGTCTCAATATTAATTCTCTATTACACGAAGCAAAAAGGTGTTTTTTCTTTCTTCAAAGTTTAAAACAAACTACAAAATTTCGATGTGAGGTCACGCTCTCCAGTGCTTTGCTAAATTTTAGCATTACGCTTTCTCTTTGGTCTTTTACTTCCCATACTGATAGGTGAGGGGAGTATTGTGATCGCGAAAATTTTCGAATTTGAGATAATACACTTTTTGGGCGTTTTATGATGTCTGCAGGACGAAAATCCACGTCACCCATTTCCGTCGGTCTGTCTGTCTGTCTGTTCGCGTTTATCTACCCTCGTTATCTCAGTAACCGCTGCACATATTGTGATGAAATTTCGTAAGCGATATGCTGAGGCATCGTAGTAGGTAATCCTGCCTTATTTATATAGGAAAAGCTCTGGGGTGCTATTTGAAAAGAACAGTTTGTGGTGAGTTTTGGGGGTTGAAGTACAAAAAAATGTTTTGAAAGCATAGCATGGTAGGCCATTTAATACCCTTGAAGAGTCCACTTGGTTTTCTTTTTATCTGTTTTCTTACGAAAATTTGACGCCTCAAACAAATCCTTATTTTATTTATCTTATGCTGATGACTTTGGCGTTTGTATAAGATCGAAGGTACTACAAGATTTTGAATAAAATGAGGACTTAATTTGTGTAGGAAAAACTTTTAGGTACCATTTGAAAAAAAAGTTGGGGGTGAGTTATAAGGGTTGATGTACAAAAAAATGTTTCCAAAGCATGGTATGATAGACCCTATGAATGAATGAATAAGGACTAGAGGCTATCCAGCACGGAATGTGGCTGGTGCGTAGGCCACACGATGGGCCCTTTTGCGCTAGTTCCTAAGACCTGCTTTTTTGGCAAAGGCAAGTACATTCTTAGGTCCTATCCGTTTTATCTCTATTGGTTTCAAGGTTCTTGAGCCCAGCATAGTCTGCCTGTGATAAACCAGGGCTTCACAGCGACAGAAGATGTGTGCCGAGGATTCTTCCTCTTCATCACACCACGTGCACGTTGGGTCGTTGACCACCCTCATCACGAACAAGTGACGCCTGAAGGTGTTGTGACCCGTTAATAGGCCTACTAGCAGTTTCAAGTTACTCCTATCCAGAGAGAGACAAAATCGTCCTATTCTCTCTGCGAGCCCTGCTAATAGTTCCCGAGCTTGACGGAGATGACCAGAGATGTTGTTCCATCTCAGAGAGTGTTGATTCTGGATCCACTTGGTTTTCTTTTTATCTGTCTTCTTACGAAAATTTGACGCCTCAAACAAACCCTTATTTTATTTATCTTATGCTTATAACTTTGGCGTTTGTATAAGGTCGAAGGTACTACAAGATTTTGAATAAAATGAGGACTTAATTTGTGTAGGAAAAACCTTTAGGTATCATTTGAAAAAAAAAGTTAGGAAGCATGGTATGATAGACCCTATAGTACTTTCAAAAATTCCACTCAGTTTTCGTTTGAACTTTTTTTCTTACGATAATATCCCGTATCAAGGAAATTCAGGGACGCTCTGTATAAGTACACAGTGCTCAGAAAGGGTACCTACAAAGGTGCTCACACGTTGACCGCAAAACGAAGGTAGGGTTGAAACCATGAGCGCCTCGTTAATCGTGTGCATGATATTGTTACAGGCAGATCTTTGAGGGCCCTCTGGGCATAGGGTTGCCAGGGTAACCGATGTAGGGTTCCTCGTCGTTATTAGATCGGAATTTCACGAGAAATGCACGTCGAAACGCAAAGTATGCATCCCGTTGTTACCGCATCTGGGGTAAACGCGCGCCGCGATGCTTTGTTGCGCGCTGACGGTAATTGAGTGGCATCTCATCAATTTCGCTGCAGGAAGTCTTCCAGAAATGAAGCACTGATAGCAGACTCTTTACTGCCCACACCGTACCGTACGCATTTATACATTCCGTACACATATAAAAATAATTTCTTAGATGGAGCACAGATGCTTTAATTCAAGTATACCATAACCTCCTATACGCGCAAAGTTATGCTAATCCTAAAGTGAGAATACGATATCTTTGACCGTATAAGGGTTACATTGAGAAAATATCTTCAATGCAAAACTGGGAAATTCTTGATAGTAAGAATACCAAAATCTTAAATCAAGCATATGGTAATCTTGACCGAAGTATTGCATAATCTTGACTGAAGCATTTTATAATCTTAACTGGGAGCATTTCATAAACTTGACGCAAGTAGCTCAACTTTATTCTAAAATTGCGATATTCTTGGATGAGGAATCTAGTAGTATTAATTTAAGAATTCAAACTCTACTATGAGCATGTAGAAATTTTTCTGGAGAAATAGTTCTGCAAATATTTTTAAATCACTTTTAATATACTTAGTACTTATCTAGGAACACCTGAGTCAGGTCTTCGCATCCCAATTTTTTTAATAGCTCATTCATGGTTGGATAGATCCAGTGATAAGGAAGCTGATGGGAACTGAGACGCGACTCAAATGGCGGTGGACCAGCACTACCGGCAGATTCGATGACTGATGGTTGGTGGTATCACGGGTATCACGTGGCAACGGCAATTTATTTAACAGTTTGACTAGATACTATTATGTGCTATTATGCAAGATCCAGGATGCAGGTATTACGCTACGGTGCTAAAGACGGCGGCGAATACGACAATCCGAAAACCGATAATGGCGACGCGGACGGGCAACAGGCTGGTGAGTAGTAGAGAGGGAGAGTTGACCCGTGATACGCTGCGCGCCTGCGCACTCCGACGTTGGTGGACGTCGAATAAATGATCTACTTGATACACATATAGGGTGTGCTTGTAAAACAGCGTTCATTTTCAAACCAAGATTATCATATTGTAAATGAAGGTTCGCATTTGCAAACTGTCTATATTCTTGATAGAAGTAAACTGGACAGCGCTAGAAAAATGATAATCTTGATATAAAATTATGTAATATTTGTCATTAAATTATTATAGCCTTGGTTGCAAAGAAAATTATATTTTCTTTTGGAGCATATTTCTTTAAAATAAGTATATAAATCAGAAATATATTATTCTTGATACAAATTTTCTATAATTTTCTCATCAAATATTCTTTCTTAGAGTGAGAACCGATATTCTTGTTGTGAGTATGTATTAACAAGAATATCACAATTCTTGACTTGAGAATTTCTTTTTATGTGTGTACATGTATACAGCACCTAGCATAATCCCATTGGTCAGATTTGAATTTTGAACCAATCAAGCTCTGAGTACCATACGCGAGTATGGAATGTAAATGAGTGCTATATGCACTTACGGAATGTAGTACTTAACGCAGCTGGAAATTTACAAAGAGGAAGGCGATTTAAGCGAAAACCATTTTTCAACTATGTATTAAACTGCAGTAAACTTTATTAAAAATTAAGTTATAGTAGGGTGTACAATTTTTGTCCTTCTTTACGAAATACTAAATGTAATAATTGGAGACATTTGGCGTATTAAGTTAACTAAGTATTAATCTTCAGTGGGCAAAGAAAACACACATTACTTACAAGATTAAAGACATTAAAGAATATAGCAGAACAAAAAAGAACGTTATATAAAATCAGTGGGATGAACCATGCATTGAGTTTATTTGTTTTAATATTTAGGGATAGATTAGGTACGTCTTTTCTTTGGCCTCAGTCAATAGGTTTGATCTATATTTTCCTGGACTCAGTTCAAAATATTTATAATTAAGAAATAATTTTGTCCCAGCAAGCATGGCGATTTGAAACATATACGAGTATAACATATATAACCACCCTCTCTCGCTGCAATCGCAAAAATTAAAACAAGAGACCAGCCATAGACATACGTTTGACTTGCATATAACTATATTACATTCCGTAAGTGCACATGGCACTGATTTACATTTCGTACACACGTACGGCACTCGAAATTTGATTGGTTTAAAATTAAAATCTGATCAATGAGATTGTGCTAGGTGCTATATGCATGTACGGAATGTATAAATGCATACCGTAAGATGCTATACAGGGTGTCCATTTAGCGCGTAATTCTTCAATACCTCGCAAGGTATACCTGAAGAAAATATCAAATACACAAGTTATTGACGCATATCCTGAAAATATTTTGAAATATACAGGGTATTGCGGGAAAGTAGGATAGTGATCAACCCGATTTTTTTTATATGGAACTATAACCTTTTTTTTAAATTCTTCTAGTTTCCATAATTGATCTCTATTTAACCCTAAAATATTTTTGGGATCAATTGCGACGTTGCCAAGTTATAATTTATTTTCTATTAATTCTCGGATTTGCAAGGTCGCAAGTAACACGTCCAAATTGATATGTTCTTTTAACTTTTCTCAATAATATTATACAGTGAGTTACTTGGATATTAAATGAATATTAATTTGGATGTTACCAGCAATGTGCATCTACAGGGTATTTTTGGCAGAATTTTAAATTACGGCAATCTGGAGGTCATTTCACTTTGTTCTTTTTGAATGTAACACTCTGTATGTTTTATTTTAAATCGAAATATCTACTAATACCCTATCTCGCCTTGTAATATTTTGTTTCGCGTTAGCGACGTTGCCAGGTTATAAATTATTTTTCCAAATTTTCAAACAAATATCCCCGATTTTTATTGATAGAACACAGTGTATACTTTATTTAACATAAAAGTACTCCCTAGTAATGGTTTACGGCGTGAACAGGTTTTAACTGGTGTTTCTAAAATAATAAAACCGGTTTCCTTGCTTGCTCATACTCTCTATTTCGAATACCAGGTCAGTAAAAGGCAAGGAACGCTTGAATATCTTCAAAACTTGCACAGCTGGAACGACAAAATCAACACGTGCAGGTTTTCGAACATGCATAGTTCAAAAATTCTAACAGCAGTATTGCCAGATTTACCACTTACGTTACACGTCAATAATTTTGTTATTTTAAATAGAATCCACTACTTACTTTTATTGCAATGAATTGCGCATGTCGAATTTAGTAAGATCTCACAATTTCAAAATTTTGTTTCTATTAATTACTGAGATACGGCCACACCGCTTTTTCAGTAGCCAGTACCGGAATGCTTAAATATTTCCAAAACTGCCACAGCTGAAACGCTGGAATTCAATACTTGGGGGTTCTTGAACATACGGAATTCAAAAATGCTAACATCGGCTAGCAAGGCTAGTTATGCAGTTTAGAAGGGTTTTGGATGACACTTGGGTAAGCCATCAGACGTCACTTATGTGGGTAGCATGGGCAGCAGGTACCATTAGTAAGAAAACATAAGTGTGGTTGCAAGATCAACATCTTATAAGATGGAGAGTGATCTCCTGACATCTCCGTCAAGGCACAGCCCTTATTCTAGGACCTCTGGCCAAGGTGAGACGGCTCTGTTTCTCATTGGACTAAAACCGGCTAAGGTAACTTGTCTGTCTGCTATCTGGCCATAACACCTTCAAACGCCACTTGTATGTGATGGGGGTAGCAAGGGACCCAATGTGTGCATGCTGTAGCGAGGAGAAAAAGTCCTCGGCACACATTCTGCGCATGTCGCTGTGATGCCCTTGGGTATCACAGGTAGACTGTACTCGACTCAAGGGGTTCTTGCTTAAACCTGAAGACATTGTGATGTGGTGGCTCTTGTCAACAGAAAGCCCCTATTTGTCATTCATTCATTCCATTCATTTGCACGTACTATTTTTTAATCCTCTACTGAGTAACTTGCTGCAATCTTCTTCCTCTTCTTCTGGTGCCGTATCAGCTCCCCTTAACGTTGGCAATTACATTGGCGAATTGATCACGGTCTTCGGCTAACCTAAATATGCCCCAAGTACGATATTTTTCGTATTTTGATTGTCTTGATCAACTCTCGAACGGCATTTGCTCTATTTAAAATTGCTTCGTTTGTCTGTAGGGCCGTCCACGATATTCGGAGCATTCTTCTATGCAACCACATTTCGAATGCTTCCAGGCGATTAATAGCGTTGGCCTTGAGGGTCCAGTCTCAGCCCCAATAAACATTTTCCGCAACTTGAGGTGACAAGAAAGTATATAAGGGATATATAAGGGTAACAGAGGTATATTGGGGCAAAATAACAGGTGTATAAGGTTACTGTAATTTACAGCCATATAACGAGGTGATATGAATATTTCTATCACTATTTTATAAAACTCTTAGTAACCGTTACCAATGGGCATATAATTAATTTATATACTGTGTGCCGTAACCTTATTTATATCACTAAAGTATCTTCAGGTATTTATTTATTCTGTTCATTACAATACATTCAAAATTTAGAATAATATTCTGTACAAAATAATGGCATGTAATAATATGTGTAAATCAATATTATATAAGTATGTAGATCAAGTGGGGTTGAACTAATACAGCTATCACATTAGGCTTGGAAGTCTGTTTCGTAATAGTGTATTGTTCAATCCCACATATCATGTACAGAATATTAAGTGTGTAACTTAAATTAAAATACAGAAACAAAAACAGAAACAAAATTACTAATATATATTAACTACACCTACTAACCTTTAAGGCACTAGTGAACGAAACGGCCAAGGAGTAGTGTTTCAGAAAAATATACAGAAGTCGGTGAAAATTTAAATGTTAAATTTTTCTTGATTGTTTTGTATAAATGTTTTAATTTCTTTTTTAAATAAGCGAAATTTTGATATCAATTTTAATTTTTTCGGAAGCTTGTTGAATAGTTTTGGTCCGTAATATGTGAAGGAGTGTTGTGTAAAAGTTTTATGAGTAAATTCTGTTTTAAGATCAAGGTTAATTTTCGACCGGGTATCTCTAATATAACTGATGGTAAATTTATTTTGATCATGAAACATTCTATTTAAACAGCTGTAAACATATAGCAAATGTACATTTAGTAATTTAGATTCATTGAATAGTTCTTTAGTTGGGTAAAGTTTGTTTTTTTTCAAAATTATCTTCAGTATTATATTTTGAGCAACTTGTAGCGATGAAATTGTTGATTTGAAGGCTGCACCCCAAACAGGAATGCAGTATCTGATAATAGATTCTACAAGGGCTGTATACAGAATCATTAAATTTTTTCTTGATAGGATGTCACGTAATTCATAAAACTTATGCATTAGACTTCTCAAACGTTTGGAGACATAGTTAATATGATCCCCCCATTTTAAATGTTGATCTATCATGATTCCTAAATATCTAAGTGATTTAGTTTTTTTTATTATGTTACAATCACACTGTTTGGTGTCATCACAGGATGGTTCATGTAATTTGATATCAATATCTTTTGGTTGACCTGTAATTGTAGGTGAAAATGTTATAAATTTAGTTTTATTGATATTTAGGGAAAGTTTATTACTATTCAGCCAAGTATATATTTTTTTCATATCAGATTCAGCAGTTGACTTCACAATTTCCCAAGAAGGACCTCTAAAAATAATACCAGTATCATCTGCATAACATATTATATGACCTAAAAAATTGTTTATTTTAGTGATACCATTAATATATATTAAGAAAAGAATAGGTCCTAGAACTGTACCCTGGGGTACCCCTATTTGTATTACCAATTCTGAACTAAAGGTGTTTCCGATTTTCACTCTTTGAATTCTGTGCAATAAATAATTGGTCATCAACTCTAAAGCAACTCCCCGAATGCCATAATTATTAAGTTTTCCAAGTAATAATTTGTGGTCAACCATGTCGAAGGCCTTAGCCAGGTCAAGAAAGATGGCTAAGCTCTTTTCTGATTTATCCAAAGTCTCCATTGTGGTATTTATAAAGTTCATTATGGCATTTTCAGTATTTGATTGCTTTATAAACCCAAATTGTTTTTCAGTTATTACGTTATTTTTATCTAGAAACTCTGTTAATCTTATCTTGATAGATTGTTCAAAAATTTTTGCGGTATTATTTATGACAGATATAGGTCTATAATTATTTAGTTCAGAAAATTTTCCGGCTTTGAAGATTGGTGTGATACTTGAAAGTTTCCATTGTTGAGGAATTTGTCCAGTTAAAAAACACTGATTAATTATATAAGCTAATGGTTTGGTTATATAACAATGAATTTGTTTTAAGGTTTTTACACTTATGTTATCTGGCCCTGGCGAGCAGTTATTCTTCAAGGCGGATATAATATTTATCAGCTCATTTTCGGTAACTGGCTCAAGAAATATTGAAGTGCTGATAGATTTATCTGATGAAAAGTTTTTTGGCAACTCTTTATTTGGAATTTTTTTACCCATTTCTTTTCCAATATTTATAAAGTATTTATTAAACTCGTTAGTAGTGGGGTTTGCGATTCCCTTTATAAAAACTAGCAAATACTGGTGTTCGTTGTACTATGTTATAAAACTATTGGTGATGGTCGTTACTTCAATAAAACTTCTCCGCCTACAGTAACGCAAATTACCTCAATAAAAACACTCATTGCAGAAGTGTGACAGGTTTATCTAAACAAAATCGCTTTATCGCACCATACAACAACACCGACCAAATAAAGCATGCTGCAATATTGCGACAAAATTAAGGTTTTCTTGCTGGGTTTTATTAAATTAACAACGATCTTACGCAAAATGTGAGCGGTGCTTAACCGGCGAATTAAACTCCGAGAAAATATGCTTTGCTGCGGCCTGTCGGGCGATTTTTTGCTTCGTTGAATAAAAACGCAATTTTAGCAGGAGGCGTCATAATGGCCACCATTATTTGTTGTCTTTGTAGTCGGCGAATGATGGTGAAAGAAGTGACGCGAGCTGGTGGCAAGGCAATTTGGAATGAATGCGGAATTAAATGGCAGCGTACATGAAAACAAGAGTAATTAACAACTTGTAAGTGTTGGAAGCATAACGTTGTTTAAGGAATATGGTTCTGTGATCGACAATTCGGGTAGCACGTGTGGCCAAAGTTTACTAAAATATGGCGTGACCATAACATCACTAAAGCTACCAAAATGTCGCTGGTTCAGTCTCTTGTGTTCTCCATATTTTTGTATGCCTCGGAAACTTGGACTGTTAAAAAGGCAGATCGAGTTCGCATAGATGCTTTTGACATGTGGACGTGGAGGAGAATGCTAAGAGGTCCTTATATCGCCCATCGAATTAATGTTTTCGTACTGGATGAGCTCGGTAATCCAAAAAGACTATCGTCCATTGTGTCGACGAGAATGCTTACATTCTTCGGACATATTCAAAGAAGGGATAATGTGGAGAAACTTCTAGTTCAGGGTCACGCCCCGAGAGGGCGGCGCCGCGGCCTTTCCCCTACACGCTGGGCGGATACGACGAAACAGTTGCTGGATATGCGTATCAAGAGCGCCACTGAACTGATAGTAAATCGCGAACGATGGCGAGCTACAGTTGGTAATACTCTAGTTCCGACTTAATGCATTTTACCAGTTCACAACATGTCTGTTGAGATATTGTGACTTCGGTGATGATGATAGGCATGATACTGTGGAGATGCAAGATAATTTCTAAGAAGATAACGTTAAGCTGTTGAAGTGAAAAATTTGGAGCTGCTGCTTTCCAGATTATCCTCAACATCCCAATTTCAACCGCATATGATGCCCTGATGTTCGGTGAGAGTTCCTGTTTCAATCAACATCACTTTAATGCAGTTGAGGAGCAGACTTTCAAATTGCGATTTGTCCACTATTACAGATTTTCAGGAGAAGCAAAACATTAGTACAGAGAAAACAAATCATAGCAAGGAGATGGTTTGAAATTATATAATGACATGGGTACTCAATCGCAAAAATTGGTACAAGAAAGTTAAAAAATGACTTAGAAAAATAAAAAAAAAAACAGTTGGCCATAATGCAGTTTGTTTGTCTCTAGTGGAAATGATACAGTTAATTTGTCACTTTTGGACAAAATATATATATATAAGTGTGAGACAAAAACAAAAAGGGTGCAACCCGGGCTCCGACACACCGGGCTGCTGTTCCATTTCCCAGCGACTACTCCTCACACCGTGAGGTGAGCAATCACTGGGTCCGCGAATCGTGCGTCCTAAGCAGACGAAGGGACCCATGGACCCCCGTCTGGGTCCGGGTTTAGAATGTTCCCAGGGTTTAATCTGCCTGTCGTAAGAGGCGACTAAAAGATTGGTAGTCCTTGCCTTAAAAGGGCCTATGGTGGTCACCGGCTGTGGAAGCAGGCGTATGAACCACCATAGTGAGGAAGCGGCTGCACCTATGTTAAGGACGGCTTCCCGACAGCGTCTGACCCCAGGTTAGGGGCGGCTGATAGCAAACCTGGCAGTAGGTATAAAATGCGCCCCCAGGAAGCCGACCAACATCAAACGGCTATTCGGTGCGTGGCGACACTGCGGGGATAACCCAAGCCAGGGATGAAAGCCGGCCGGCAACCTGTACAGGTCATCCCTAGGAGGCAATGTGGTCGGCTGCCTCTGAAATGTCGGCTGGGGGCCCTAAGGCTAACCACCGGACGGGCCCTACCTTCTGGTTCGACCGCCCCAGAAGAAGAGCACCCACACCAGGCCGGTATCGGAAGCCGGCTCTGGGCAAGGTGGCGGTGCCTCGGATCGCCCTGACGACGACACGCGCAACGACATGGACTGTTTTAGGTGGACGACGGAACTGAAGGATGACCTGCTGAGCTGCTACGAGAGCAGTAGCCCACGCCGTAGGGGATACATGGCCCGCATGCATGGGAGGTGGTGTGAAATGCATCCAGAGCATAGCACAATTACCTCCCAGAGCTTGCGGAACCAGGTATTTTACCTTCGGGGGCAGGGATACGTTCGTGCTCCAGCTCAGCCTGCCCCTCCGGTGACTGAAAGGCCTGTTAACCAGGCTGAAAGGTCGCCGATGAGGCCCGCTGAGAGGGAAATCGACGAAGCCGTCTCACCTGGAGATTTCAGTGACCGAAGGGCCTTGCATAACAACAAGAGGTCCTTCAAGCTGGCAGATTTAAAGAGAGAGGATGAGGCGCTGAGTGAACGTCTATCGGAGGTCTCTGACATTTGGAGCATCAATTGCGAAATTTACGCTGCGGCTCTGAGGCTGGCTGGACAGGGGAGAGTGAGAGACTCTCCTGTCGAGAGAGCACAGAGGCGGGTGCGCCAGATGGAAGCGAAAATCCAGTTGGCTCGCCAAGAAGCATCCCGTATCCAGTGTGTGATGGAATATAGAGCGGCCGGTAGGCCTTTTACGCGCCGCGTGCGCCAGATAGCCCGAGAGCTAAGGCGCGACCATCACACGCTCAGTCAAGCGGTACTGGTTGTTGTCAAGCAGCATTGTCTTGACAGGATACGGACGCTAATCGCTGCTAAACGATCACTGGTGACGCGGGCGAGAGGTTTGGAGGAAAACAGAATGTTTTCCGAAAAGCCTGCTCGTCTCTTCCAACAGCGACCACCAGTTATAGAGCAGCCGCCAACTGCTGATCGCGTGGAGACTTTCTGGAGGGGCATTTACGAACAGCCCAAACCTCTCCAAGCAGACACTCCGGCCTTGGCGCAGTTCGAGTCCGTTTGTAGGAGGACTCCAAAATTGAATGTACTGCGTCACCCGATAAACACGGAAGAAATTCTTGGTGCCTTACGAGGCGCAAAGAATTTCGCAGCTCCTGGCCCGGATGGCATAAACACCTACTGGTTGAAAAAGTTTCCCAGTTGCCACCGGCATTTAGCTAGAGTTTTTAACTCGTGGCTAAATCAGGAGCAGCCAATTCCGGCTTGGTTTGTCGAGGGTCGAACCGTGCTTCTCCCGAAGACCGGAGATTTGTCTGATCCTAAAAACTACAGGCCAATAACATGTCTGAACGCATGTTACAAGCTCTTCACCAGAATCTTGTACATGCGTATCCTTCAAGCTGTAAATCCCGTATTTCTCAGCGTATATGAACAAAGAGGGTCTAAGAAAGGAGTAGCTGGCTGCAGGGATAACCTGTTGATTGACCGCTGTGTCACACAGGACTCCGTGCAGTACCTGCGAAACCTTTCTATGGCCTGGATCGACTATCGGAAGGCATTCGACACTACGTCTCATGAACTGATTGTGCGGCTGTTGGAATGTCTTTCGGTAGATGATCAAATAGTGGGATGCATCAAACAACTGATGCCGCTCTGGAAGACTCGGTTCACTATAACATCGGGTGAAACCAGGGTTCGGACAGAGTTGGTATCATTTAAAAGAGGCGTCTTCCAAGGAGACTCCTTGAGTCCCTTGCTCTTCTGCATCTCGCTACTGCCTTTGTCCATAGCGCTGAAAAATACTAAGGGATATAGCTGTGGCAAGCCCAATTACCGGAGGCACAAGGTCACCCACTTATTTT
Source organism: Callosobruchus maculatus (assembly GCA_951848785.1). NCBI lineage: Eukaryota > Metazoa > Arthropoda > Insecta > Coleoptera > Chrysomelidae > Callosobruchus > Callosobruchus maculatus. The sequence goes on from CATOUR010000003.1 coordinate 471,816, forward strand.
ATATGGATGACCTGAAACTCTATGCCTCCGGACAACGCGATTTAGAGCAGTCGCTGAGGGTAGTGCAGGATTACAGTCAAGCTATTGGTATGGAGTTCGGGATAGACAAATGTGCCATGGTTCATCTCAAAAGAGGACGTTGCGGAGATAGTGAAGATGAGGAGCAGCTCGTTGATGGGAGCATCTTGCGACAACTGCATGCCGGAGATACTTATACCTACCTTGGAGTGGCGCAGCGTCACATCCAAGAGGCAGAATTGGTCAAAGAGTGTCTCCGCCGCAAGTATTTGCACCGACTCCGGCAGATCTGGTCGTCAGAACTGTCCGGCAAAAACAAAGTCGCTGCCACAAACATGCTTGCGGTCCCATTGTTGTTATACAGCTTTGGTGCTATCCACTGGAAAGTGGAAGAGCTGCGACAAATCGACATAAAGACCCGCAAAAGGATGAATATGGAGGGAAGTCTACATCCTAGATCCTCTGTCCCGCGAATATACCTCCCGCGACACCTGGGAGGGCGTGGACTATTGAGTTTGGAGCGTCTGCACAACAGAGTAGTACTGGCCACTGCCTGCTATGTTACGACGAGCACCGATCCCCTGATCCGCTTTGTGCGAGAGCACGAGATTGCGGGTAAAGGAGCCTTCCTTTTTAGAGCAGCAACACGGGCAGCCGAAGAACTTAGTCTCACGCTCGACTTCACGCGGAGGTGTCAGCAGTCCGTTACGGAACTTGCTCCCGCACAATTAAAAACCCGGATTAAAACTGCTGAAGTCCAATTGCTTTTAAGACTTCACAAAGATAAAGCAATGCACGGAATCTTCTACAAACATCTAGAAGAGCATGGTTTATCTGAGCAGTTGACCTTCTCCTTCCTAAGGTCTAATGGGTTGAAGTCGGAGACTGAGAGCTCTATAATGGCTTGCCAAGACGGTGTCTTCAACACCTTAGTATACCGTAGCCGGATTATGGGTATGGATGTGCCCGATATCCGCTGTAGAGCCTGCCTGCAGGCGCCAGAGACCCTTACGCACCTCTTGTCGGCGTGTAAGGTGTACGCTGGCACAGCCTACGTCTATCGGCACAACGCGGCTCTACGAGTGCTATACTACCATTTAAGGCACTCATACGGTATAGATGAGACACCGGTGCTGCCGTATGCTCCAGGGGACATTGAGTCCGTTGTGGAGAACGAGAGGTGCAGAATTTACTGGAACTACTCATTCTCCACGCTCGAGCTTATACATGCAAATAAGCCAGACATAGTCCTCCTCGACTACCAACAAAAGACGATGTTCGTTATCGAGTTCTCGGCGCCTGCCGAGGGGAACATCGTCTCTAAGGAGGAGGAAAAGCGGACCAAGTATCAGGAGCTCCTCGGACAACTTCGCAGGCTCTGGCCGGACTACACTGTGAGTCTGCTAGTAATGGTCATTGGATCCCTAGGTGGTATGAGGGATACGCTGCTCTCTGCACTGCGCAAAATGCCGGTGTGCCGTGCGGCGGCGCACATCTTAGCCGCCAGAATGCAGAAGGCAGTCATCCATGGGTCCCTTCGTCTGCTTAGGACGCACGATTCGCGGACCCAGTGATTGCTCACCTCACGGTGTGAGGAGTAGTCGCTGGGAAATGGAACAGCAGCCCGGTGTGTCGGAGCCCGGGTTGCACCCTTTTTGTTTTTGTTTTGTCCTATATATATATATATATATATATATATATATATATATATATATATATATATGACCTGGTACGCCACTGCTGTGGTAAACACACGAAAAAGAGTGCTCCGATATTAAATTCAATTTATTGAATCATATCGAGTCAAACAAATTAATTGTGAAGTGTGAAGTGTTGTGTAACCAAGAAGGCATCCAGACAATTGGGGGTGAGCCGAAAAGTTATAATATATGGTAGATAATACGATTTGTTGCGTGGCCACGTTGATAAATACTAGCTGGTAGAAGCGGTTTTTTCTGAGGGGTCGACCCGGAATTCCGTCTCTGGCGCTGGCTATCCTCAAGTTAGGCAACATATTTTACACACGATAAGAAGTGGACAGTATTTAGAATATAGGTCAGTCAATTTGTGTAGTAAACCGCGGGTATTACAAAACTTCAAACAAATTTGGATAGTTCAGGGAAATTAGCACCTAATACATTTAAATAAAGGGATTCAGGCAATACATTAATGTCGGACAGAGGTTTGTGGGACTCAGGAGACAGCTCTACAGACGAAAGTAAGAGAAAAAGGCGGGACTACACTGACACATCGCCGTTTAGCAAAAGCAAGAAAACCAGACGTACACCAGTGAAACAGAGTGGAGAATCAAGAGAAATGGAAGAAATAAGAGAGTTTATGGTAACTATTAACGAAAACCTGAAGGAGATTCGGAAAGAGAATCAGGAATTTAGAGAGGAATTGATTGCACTACGGCAAGAAAACAGCCTCCTAAAAGACGAAATATCGAAATTGAGGAGTAGAGTCGCGCAACTTGAATCGATTGAAGAAAAACTGGAACATGAAGACAGAGTCAAAAGAAAGAACAATATCGTGATTAGTGGCTTGAAGATCGACTCGTCCCAACGGGAAATTATGTGCGAGGATGTCAAACGCTTTCTGGCAGAACAGGTAAAAGTCAATGTGAATATACCTAGGGTAACGAAAATAAACGATAGAATGCACGTTGCTGAGATAGAAAGCTTTGACAAAAAACTAGAAATTATGAAAGTTAAAGGGAAAGTAGACATTCTCAAACAAAATAAAATATATATAAGTAGCGACCTGACAAGGAAAGAAAGGCAAATTCAAAAATTCCTGAGAGATCGTGCCACCGAGGAAAGGATTAAAGGAAATTTGGTGAAAGTCGGTTTCCAGTATATAGTTGTAAATGGAAGAAAATATTCTTGGAACAAAAAAGACAATGAATTGGAGGCAGAGCGCGAAACGGAGCACGATCATGCTTCAAAAAAGTAACTAAACCAACATCCAAGGACAAACTGGAAATGACTGTGCGAGAAAAAGGTAGACGAACAAAGGAAATACAGGACGAATGGATACTTGCTACGTGGAATGTGAGAGGGATTAGTGGAAAAGAGGTAGAGCTAAGTTGGGAATTTGATAAGGCTAAACTCAATATTTTGGGGATAGTAGAAACTAAGAAAAAAGGCAAAGGAGAATGTCTATTGGAAGGGGGTCATTTGATGTTATATTCTGGAGTTCCCATGGAAAAGAGAGCAGAAGCAGGGGTTGGCTGCGTAATAAATAAGGAGTGGGCCAAGTACGTGCAAAATGTCGACTATGTAAACGAAAGACTTATGAAAGTAGAATTTAATTTCAACAACGAAATAAAGTCAGTTATAATTGTATATGGCCCAAATGAAAACGAGAAAGCAATAGTAAAAGACGAGTTCTGGAATGATTTATCACTGACTACAGAAAATTGCAGAGGAAATCTATTTATTGTAGGGGATTTTAATGGAAGAGTAGGCAGAAATTTCCAAGCAGCACAAGGAAGTATTGGTGCTGAAGGAGAGGAAGCAAAAAACAACAATGGGGAAAGGCTAATTCAGTTTTGCATCGAGAACCGGTATGTAATAACAAACACATTTTTCAAACATAAAGACATACATAGATACACGAGAGAGGTCAAAAGCAGAAATGAAAGGTCTATCATAGATTATGTCATAGTACCAAAACAACAGCGAAGTGCAGTCAAAGATGTGAGAGTTAAGCGGGGTTCAGAAATCTTTAGTGACCATTACCTTCTTGTAGCGAGGATAAAAATTGGGCAAAACGTAAAAAACAGAAAAAACTCCAACAAACGGAAAGTCAGATTTGAATCTATAAAAATTCACAAATTGAGGGAGGCAGAACCCGCGCAAAAATTCAGGGATTTAGTGGAACAGAAGATCAGTGAAATACACGACCAAGTTGCAGATTGGACTACCGAAAGGACATGGCAGGCGCTTAAGGACATCTTACTAGAAAATGCTAGGAAAGTATGTGGGGTATCCAAGATAAATAAAAGCATGAAACAAACAGCCTGGTGGACAACAGAAATTAAAGAACTTGTCAAGGAAAAGAAAAAGAAATGGAAAGAATACTTACATAAGAAAACAGTCCACGCGTACAGTGAATATAAAGCGTTGAGGAAAAAAGCAAAATGTTTAGTGTCGCAAGAGAAGGCAAAATCCTGGGAAAATTTCGGCAAGCAAATGGAGGAAAATAGCCAAGGTAACCAAAAATTGTTTTACAGTGTGGTAAATTCCATACGACAAAAAAAATCGTACAGTTCAGGCTCAATCAAGGACAAACAAGGTAATACCTTAACTGAAATAGAAGATGTTCAAGCGAGATGGAGACAGTACTTTCAAGAACTATTGTGTACTGAAGATATCGGAAAACAAGAGCAATGTAATAAAATAGACATAAGTAATGACACAGAAACAATAGATATGGACGAACTATCGGAAGCAATCCAGAAAATTAAAATAGGGAAAGCGGCAGGACATGACAACATAAAACCAGAGACTATAAAAGCCTTGGGGCCAAAGGGTAGAGCTTTGCTGCTGAGTTTATACCGGAAGGTGTGGGAATCTGGAGTGGTACCGAAGGATTGGGAAATAGGAGTCATTGTTCCAATTTGGAAGAAAGGAGATTCAAAAATCTGCGAAAACTATAGAGGAATTACTTTACTCAGTATCGTTGCAAAGGTGTTCGAGAGAATTCTGGAAAGCAAGCTGAAAAGCAAGGTCGAACGAGAGCTACTTGACTCACAAAGCGGATTCAGGAAAGGTTTCAGTACTCAAGATCATACTTTTACAATTAAACAAATTATCTCGAAAACATTGGAACAGAATAAAAACGCCTACATAGCATACCTAGATCTAGAGAAGGCTTTTGATAGAATAGATAGGAATAGGATATGGGATATACTAACAAGAAAGCAGGTGGGTGCGAAGCTGATCCGTGGTATTAAGAGTCTCTATGAAGTAAACCGAAATTATGTCCGGGTAAATGGAATTCAAACAGAAGAATTTACTACCGAGCAAGGGTTACGTCAAGGGAGTGTTCTTAGTCCGATTCTATTCATTATAGCTATGGACGAGGTGGTGAGGGAAGCCAGACAGAAGACTAGAAGTTTACAAATCGGATATCGTAACCTACAACCAGTAGAAATATCGGAATGTGTGTTTGCCGACGACCTAGCTATCTTCGCAAATAGTGAAAAAGGTTTACAACAAAACCTGAGTATATGGAATACCGCTCTAAAACAAAGAAACATGAAGGTCAACGTAAACAAAAGTAAGACAATGACAGTACCTAGGCAACATAAAGCGACAAATATACAACTAGACGGATTACAGTTAGAAGACGTAGACACATTTAGATACCTAGGAACAGTAATTGATTCCAGTGGAAGGGAGGTACATAACCTGAACGAGAGGATTAGCGCTGCTGGCAAATTGTACTGGGCATTGAAAGACTCGTGTTTCGGTAAAAAAGAACTGTCAATTTCCACCAAACTAAAAGTGTACAAGACTATTGTGATACCGGTACTGTTATGGGGTTCAGAATCGTGGGTACTAACAGGAAGTATGAAACAAAAACTGCAAGCAATGGAAATGAAATTCCTCCGGAAGATTAAAGGGGTAACAAGGTTGGATAGAATTAGAAACGACGATATTAGAAACGAACTAGGAGTAGAGTCAGTATGTAGTTTAATAGAACGGAACCAATTGAAGTGGTTTGGGCATATGTGCAGGATGGACACCAATAGACAAGTCAGAAAGGTCTGGGAAAGTAAAACAATACCGAGCAGAAGAAGAGGGCGACCGACTACATCATGGAACAAGGCAGTGCAGAGTGTCATTGAGGACAAAGGACTCACGGTGTCAAGTGCTAGAAGAGTGGCCATGGATAAAAAACAGTGGCGTGAAATAGTTTATTGTGAGAAATAAGTGTATTACTCACCCCTACACCATTTGATGGTAGAAAAGGGGTTTAAGACAATATATATATAGACAAAACAAAAACAAAAAAGGTGCAGCCCGGGCTCCGACACACCGGGCTGCTGTTCCATTCCCCAGCGACTACTCCTCACACCGTGAGGTGAGCAATCACTGTGTCCGCGTATCGTGCGTCCTAAGCAGACGAAGGGACCCATGGATGACTGCCTTCTGCATTCTGGCGGCTAAGACGTGCGCCGCCGCACGGCACACCGGCATTTTGCGCAGTGCAGAGAGCAGCGTATCCCTCATACCACCTAGGGATCCAATGACCATTACTAGCAGACTCACAGTGTAGTCTGGCCAGAGCCTGCGAAGTTGTCCGAGGAGCTCCTGATACTTGGTCCGCTTTTCCTCCTCCTTAGAGACGATGTTCCCCTCGGCAGGTGCCGAGAACTCGATAACGAACATCGTCTTTTGTTGGTAGTCGAGGAGGACTATGTCGGGCTTATTTGCATGTATAAGCTCGAGCGTGGAGAATGAGTAGTTCCAGTAAATTCGGCACCTCTCGTTCTCCACAACGGACTCAATGTCCCCTGGAGCGTATGGCAGCACCGGTGTCTCATCTATACCGTATGAGTGCCTTAAATGGTAGTATAGCACTCGTAGAGCCGCATTGTGCCGATAGATGTAGGCTGTGCCAGCGTACACCTTACACGCCGACAAGAGGTGCGTAAGGGTCTCTGGCGCCTGCAGGCAGGCTCTACAGCGGATATCGGGCACATCCATACCCATAATCCGGCTACGGTATACTAAGGTGTTGAAGACACCGTCTTGGCAAGCCATTATAGAGCTCTCAGTCTCCGACTTCAACCCATTAGACCTTAGGAAGGAGAAGGTCAACTGCTCAGATAAACCATGCTCTTCTAGATGTTTGTAGAAGATTCCGTGCATTGGTTTATCTTTGTGAAGTCTTAAAAGCAATTGGACTTCAGCAGTTTTAATCCGGGCTTTTAATTGTGCGGGAGCAAGTTCCGTAACGGACTGCTGACACCTCCGCGTGAAGTCGAGCGTGAGACTAAGTTCTTCGGCTGCCCGTGTTGCTGCTCTAAAAAGGAAGGCTCCTTTACCCGCAATCTCGTGCTCTCGCACAAAGCGGATCAGGGGATCGGTGCTCGTCGTAACATAGCAGGCAGTGGCCAGTACTACTCTGTTGTGCAGATGCTCCAAACTCAATAGTCCACGCCCTCCCAGGTGTCGCGGGAGGTATATTCGCGGGACAGAGGATCTAGGATGTAGACTTCCCTCCATATTCATCCTTTTGCGAGTCTTTATGTCGATTTGTCGCAGCTCTTCCACGTTCCAGTGGATAGCACCAAAGCTGTATAGCAACAATGGGACCGCAAGCATGTTTGTGGCAGCGACTTTGTTTTTGCCGGACAGTTCTGACGACCAGATCTGCCGGAGTCGGTGCAAATACTTGCGGCGGAGACACTCTTTGACCAATTCTGCCTCTTGGATGTGACGCTGCGCCACTCCAAGGTAGGTATAAGTATCTCCGGCATGCAGTTGTCGCAAGATGCTCCCATCAACGAGCTGCTCCTCATCTTCACTATCTCCGCAACGTCCTCTTTTGAGATGAACCATGGCACATTTGTCTATCCCGAACTCCATACCAATAGCTTGACTGTAATCCTGCACTACCCTCAGCGACTGCTCTAAATCGCGTTGTCCGGAGGCATAGAGTTTCAGGTCATCCATGTAAAATAAGTGGGTGACCTTGTGCCTCCGGTAATTGGGCTTGCCACAGCTGTATCCCTTAGTATTTTTCAGCGCTATGGACAAAGGCAGTAGCGAGATGCAAAAGAGCAAGGGACTCAAGGAGTCTCCTTGGAAGACCCCTCTTTTAAATGATACCAACTCTGTTCGAACCCTGGTTTCACCCGATGTTATGGTGAACCGAGTCTTCCAGAGCGGCATCAGTTGTTTGATGCATCCCACTATTTGATCATCTACCGAAAGACATTCCAACAGCCGCACAATCAGTTCATGAGACGTAGTGTCGAATGCCTTCCGATAGTCGATCCAGGCCATAGAAAGGTTTCGCAGGTAATGCACGGAGTCCTGTGTGACACAGCGGTCAATCAACAGGTTATCCCTGCAGCCAGCTACTCCTTTCTTAGACCCTCTTTGTTCATATACGCTGAGAAATACGGGATTTACAGCTTGAAGGATACGCATGTACAAGATTCTGGTGAAGAGCTTGTAACATGCGTTCAGACATGTTATTGGCCTGTAGTTTTTAGGATCAGACAAATCTCCGGTCTTCGGGAGAAGCACGGTTCGACCCTCGACAAACCAAGCCGGAATTGGCTGCTCCTGATTTAGCCACGAGTTAAAAACTCTAGCTAAATGCCGGTGGCAACTGGGAAACTTTTTCAACCAGTAGGTGTTTATGCCATCCGGGCCAGGAGCTGCGAAATTCTTTGCGCCTCGTAAGGCACCAAGAATTTCTTCCGTGTTTATCGGGTGACGCAGTACATTCAGGTTTGGAGTCCTCCTACAAACGGACTCGAACTGCGCCAAGGCCGGAGTGTCTGCTTGGAGAGGTTTGGGGTGTTCGTAAATGCCCCTCCAGAAAGTCTCCACGCGATCAGCAGTTGGCGGCTGCTCTATGACTGGTGGTCGCTGTTGGAAGAGACGAGCAGGCTTTTCGGAAAACAATCTGTTTTCCTCCAAACCTCTCGCCCGCGTCACCAGTGATCGTTTAGCAGCGATTAGCGTCCGTATCCTGTCAAGACAATGCTGCTTGACAACAACCAGTACCGCTTGACTGAGCGTGTGATGGTCGCGCCTTAGCTCTCGGGCTATCTGGCGCACGCGGCGCGTAAAAGGCCTACCGGCCGCTCTATATTCCATCACACACTGGATACGGGATGCTTCTTGGCGAGCCAACTGGATTTTCGCTTCCATTTGGCGCACCCGCCTCTGTGCTCTCTCGACAGGAGAGTCTCTCACTCTCCCCTGTCCAGCCAGCCTCAGAGCCGCAGCGTAAATTTCGCAATTGATGCTCCAAATGTCAGAGACCTCCGATAGACGTTCACTCAGCGCCTCATCCTCTCTCTTTAAATCTGCCAGCTTGAAGGACCTCCTGTTGTTATGCAAGGCCCTTCGGTCACTGAAATCTCCAGGTGAGACGGCTTCGTCGATTTCCCTCTCAGCGGGCCTCATCGGCGACCTTTCAGCCTGGTTAACAGGCCTTTCAGTCGCCGGAGGGGCAGGCTGAGCTGGAGCACGAACGTATCCCTGCCCCCGAAGGTAAAATACCTGGTTCCGCAAGCTCTGGGAGGTAATTGTGCTATGCTCTGGATGCATTTCACACACACATATATATATATATATATATATATATATATATATATATATATATATATATATATATATATATACCCGTCTGGGTCCGGGTTTAGAATGTTCCCAGGGTTTAATCTGCCTGTCGTAAGAGGCGACTAAAAGATTGGTAGTCCTTGCCTTAAAAGGGCCTATGGTGGTCACCGGTTGTGAAAGCAGGCGTATGAACCACCATAGTGAGGAAGCGGCTGCACCTATGTTAAGGACGGCTTCCCGACAGCGTCTGACCCCAGGTTAGGGGCGGCTGATAGCAAACCTGGCAGTAGGTATAAAATGCGCCCCCAGGAAGCCGACCAACATCAAACGGCTATTCGGTGCGTGGCGACACTGCGGGGATAACCCAAGCCAGGGATGAAAGCCGGCCGGCAACCTGTACAGGTCATCCCTAGGAGGCAATGTGGTCGGCTGCCTCTGAAATGTCGGCTGGGGGCCCTAAGGCTAACCACCGGACGGGCCCTACCTTCTGGTTCGACCGCCCCAGAAGAAGAGCACCCACACCAGGCCGGTATCGGAAGCCGGCTCTGGGCAAGGTGGCGGTGCCTCGGATCGCCCTGACGACGACACACGCAACGACATGGACTGTTTTAGGTGGACGACGGAACTGAAGGATGACCTGCTGAGCTGCTACGAGAGCAGTAGCCCGCGCCGTAGGGGATACATGGCCCGCATGCATGGGAGGTGGTGTGAAATGCATCCAGAGCATAGCACAATTACCTCCCAGAGCTTGCAGAACCAGGTATTTTACCTTCGGGGGCAGGGATACGTTCGTGCTCCAGCTCAGCCTGCCCCTCCGGCGACTGAAAGGCCTGTTAACCAGGCTGAAAGGTCGCCGATGAGGCCCGCTGAGAGGGAAATCGACGAAGCCGTCTCACATGGAGATTTCAGTGACCGAAGGGCCTTGCATAACAACAAGAGGTCCTTCAAGCTGGCAGATTTAAAGAGAGAGGATGAGGCGCTGAGTGAACGTCTATCGGAGGTCTCTGACATTTGGAGCATCAATTGCGAAATTTACGCTGCGGCTCTGAGGCTGGCTGGACAGGGGAGAGTGAGAGACTCTCCTGTCGAGAGAGCACAGAGGCGGGTGCGCCAGATGGAAGCGAAAATCCAGTTGGCTCGCCAAGAAGCATCCCGTATCCAGTGTGTGATGGAATATAGAGCGGCCGGTAGGCCTTTTACGCGCCGCGTGCGCCAGATAGCCCGAGAGCTAAGGCGCGACCATCACACGCTCAGTCAAGCGGTACTGGTTGTTGTCAAGCAGCATTGTCTTGACAGGATACGGACGCTAATCGCTGCTAAACGATCACTGGTGACGCGGGCGAGAGGTTTGGAGGAAAACAGAATGTTTTCCGAAAAGCCTGCTCGTCTCTTCCAACAGCGACCAGCAGTTATAGAGCAGCCGCCAACTGCTGATCGCGTGGAGACTTTCTGGAGGGGCATTTACGAACAGCCCAAACCTCTCCAAGCAGACACTCCGGCCTTGGCGCAGTTCGAGTCCGTTTGTAGGAGGACTCCAAACTTGAATGTACTGCGTCACCCGATAAACACGGAAGAAATTCTTGGTGCCTTACGAGGCGCAAAGAATTTCGCAGCTCCTGGCCCGGATGGCATAAACACCTACTGGTTGAAAAAGTTTCCCAGTTGCCACCGGCATTTAGCTAGAGTTTTTAACTCGTGGCTAAATCAGGAGCAGCCAATTCCGGCTTGGTTTGTCGAGGGTCGAACCGTGCTTCTCCCGAAGACCGGAGATTTGTCTGATCCTAAAAACTACAGGCCAATAACATGTCTGAACGCATGTTACAAGCTCTTCACCAGAATCTTGTACATGCGTATCCTTCAAGCTGTAAATCCCGTATTTCTCAGCGTATATGAACAAAGAGGGTCTAAGAAAGGAGTAGCTGGCTGCAGGGATAACCTGTTGATTGACCGCTGTGTCACACAGGACTCCGTGCAGTACCTGCGAAACCTTTCTATGGCCTGGATCGACTATCGGAAGGCATTCGACACTACGTCTCATGAACTGATTGTGCGGCTGTTGGAATGTCTTTCGGTAGATGATCAAATAGTGGGATGCATCAAACAACTGATGCCGCTCTGGAAGACTCGGTTCACTATAACATCGGGTGAAACCAGGGTTCGGACAGAGTTGGTATCATTTAAAAGAGGGGTCTTCCAAGGAGACTCCTTGAGTCCCTTGCTCTTCTGCATCTCGCTACTGCCTTTGTCCATAGCGCTGAAAAATACTAAGGGATACAGCTGTGGCAAGCCCAATTACCGGAGGCACAAGGTCACCCACTTATTTTACATGGATGACCTGAAACTCTATGCCTCCGGACAACGCGATTTAGAGCAGTCGCTGAGGGTAGTGCAGGATTACAGTCAAGCTATTGGTATGGAGTTCGGGATAGACAAATGTGCCATGGTTCATCTCAAAAGAGGACGTTGCGGAGATAGTGAAGATGAGGAGCAGCTCGTTGATGGGAGCATCTTGCGACAACTGCATGCCGGAGATACTTATACCTACCTTGGAGTGGCGCAGCGTCACATCCAAGAGGCAGAATTGGTCAAAGAGTGTCTCCGCCGCAAGTATTTGCACCGACTCCGGCAGATCTGGTCGTCAGAACTGTCCGGCAAAAACAAAGTCGCTGCCACAAACATGCTTGCGGTCCCATTGTTGTTATACAGCTTTGGTGCTATCCACTGGAAAGTGGAAGAGCTGCGACAAATCGACATAAAGACCCGCAAAAGGATGAATATGGAGGGAAGTCTACATCCTAGATCCTCTGTCCCGCGAATATACCTCCCGCGACACCTGGGAGGGCGTGGACTATTGAGTTTGGAGCGTCTGCACAACAGAGTAGTACTGGCCACTGCCTGCTATGTTACGACGAGCACCGATCCCCTGATCCGCTTTGTGCGAGAGCACGAGATTGCGGGTAAAGGAGCCTTCCTTTTTAGAGCAGCAACACGGGCAGCCGAAGAACTTAGTCTCACGCTCGACTTCACGCGGAGGTGTCAGCAGTCCGTTACGGAACTTGCTCCCGCACAATTAAAAACCCGGATTAAAACTGCTGAAGTCCAATTGCTTTTAAGACTTCACAAAGATAAACCAATGCACGGAATCTTCTACAAACATCTAGAAGAGCATGGTTTATCTGAGCAGTTGACCTTCTCCTTCCTAAGGTCTAATGGGTTGAAGTCGGAGACTGAGAGCTCTATAATGGCTTGCCAAGACGGTGTCTTCAACACCTTAGTATACCGTAGCCGGATTATGGGTATGGATGTGCCCGATATCCGCTGTAGAGCCTGCCTGCAGGCGCCAGAGACCCTTACGCACCTCTTGTCGGCGTGTAAGGTGTACGCTGGCACAGCCTACGTCTATCGGCACAACGCGGCTCTACGAGTGCTATACTACCATTTAAGGCACTCATACGGTATAGATGAGACACCGGTGCTGCCGTATGCTCCAGGGGACATTGAGTCCGTTGTGGAGAACGAGAGGTGCCGAATTTACTGGAACTACTCATTCTCCACGCTCGAGCTTATACATGCAAATAAGCCCGACATAGTCCTCCTCGACTACCAACAAAAGACGATGTTCGTTATCGAGTTCTCGGCGCCTGCCGAGGGGAACATCGTCTCTAAGGAGGAGGAAAAGCGGACCAAGTATCAGGAGCTCCTCGGACAACTTCGCAGGCTCTGGCCGGACTACACTGTGAGTCTGCTAGTAATGGTCATTGGATCCCTAGGTGGTATGAGGGATACGCTGCTCTCTGCACTGCGCAAAATGCCGGTGTGCCGTGCGGCGGCGCACATCTTAGCCGCCAGAATGCAGAAGGCAGTCATCCATGGGTCCCTTCGTCTGCTTAGGACGCACGATTCGCGGACCCAGTGATTGCTCACCTCACGGTGTGAGGAGTAGTCGCTGGGAAATGGAACAGCAGCCCGGTGTGTCGGAGCCCGGGTTGCACCCTTTTTGTTTTTGTTTTGTCTTATATATATATATATATATATATATATATATATATATATATATATATATATATATATCATTGTCAAGTAGCAAACATAACAATTTGAAATCATTCTCATCATTCTCAGAGCAGTCAAAAGCTTCTAAGCCGTTTTTGTGCTTGTCGTCTCCACCACTAGCTTGCCACAGTTTTTTCACGTATTGCAGCTATCCATTTCATAAAACCTCTATCAAAACTCATTTTTTCGTGTTTTGAGGGACAAAAAATACTTTGAAAATTCTACATGACTGGACTTAAGGGACCTGGGTACACAAATTTAATAATAATGTTTATTGCTTCCCAGTACAAAAGAATAAAGGATAAACATTATAACATTAACAATAAAAAAACACTAAGCAGGGATTATGCCCAAAAAAGTAAAACACTTGTGCCTGGGCTTATAATAATTAAAATAACAGACAAATAAAGATCATACTTACATACGTAAAAAAAATTTCAACATATCTATTTGCCATGTAAAATACGGATTCGTCTGTAAAACAGAACTCACTTGTTTTTCAAACTATATACATAAAATTTTATAAGGTGATAGTTAATACCTTAGTGAAGGGCAACAAAGAGGGATTTATTAAAAAACAGATTTCAAAGCAAAAAAAATTGCATTGTAAAATCATACTTACTTCGAATGCCTGTAATTTAACAACCAAACAAGATATCAAAACAAGGCCGCTATGCTACCTTCACTCAAGCTCATTCTTCAACCTGATTTTTGAATCATTACTGTAAGGTTAAATGTAACGTCAGGAGCTTCTACATACGAAATGCACCTTTACAGCGACCCTTGGACCTAGTCTTTGGACCTTTGGACCTTCAGTTCCACAACCCCCAGCCCCCAACCACCCCAGATTCACCCCCACCCAAAGAAGAGTAGAAAATTATCAGGAACCCGTAAAACACCTGAAAACGAAGTTTGAGGAATATCTGAATGTTTCGTTTTTTACTAATTACTCCGCCCCCCGTACAACGATTTCCAAAATTATAGAAACATTACATACTACGACTCTACAACATATCGCCACCCAAATTTCATCACAATCCGTGCAGGGGTACTGAGATTACGGCGTTACAAAAACGCCAAGAGACAGACAGACCGATAGACAGACAAACAGACAGACAGACAGACCGACAGACAGACCGACGCAAATTAGTGACGTGGATTTTCGTAATGTAGACATCATAAAACGCCCAAAAAGCGCATCATTTCAAAATCGAAAATTTTCGCGATCACAATACTCTCCTCACCTATCGGTGTGGAGAAACAGAGAGAAAAAGTCAAACGTCAAGATGAAGGGCTTCGACATACCTTCAAAACGAGATATTACTCGATACCCTTATCATTTAAGATTTTTAAGATGACCCTGGGTGGCAAAGGATACAAGGAGGTGAAGTAGTTATTGGTTGAAAAGTTGTCCTTCTTGACATATCTTTTGACATGTCGAGGCGTTTTTTCTCTTAATCAGTGTTTTTAGATAAAGCCGTGGTGGGAAGTTTTCGAATGAGTAACAAAAAGGAAAGTGCATGTTTTATACAAATGAACAGAGCAAACATAAATACTAACTATTACGATTAGAATCGCCTTGTCCTTCAGTTACTTCTGAAAGCAGCAATCTGAACAGCAATCAAAGAAATGAGCATCGTTTTATCAATCAGTACAGTATGCTGGACAAACCCTTCAATAATGTGCTCTAAAGTCATTCTACCCGATCAAATAGATACAAATGCCAACCGCGCCTTGCAGGTAATTTCCTCGGCAATTGTCTCTCGCAGCTGCCGCACAATCTATTGCCTTGGTAATTTCCGATCGCAGTTTACGAAGCTTGGCGAGAAGCAGTACGCAGGATATACTTTCCGACTTTAAAGACATTCCAGGAGTTTTCGGCTCATTTACTCCATACTCACTACAGGTCTCCATTACGAACATTGCTTGGGACTTCTAGAATTGCTTTGCTGCCAGCCCTAATGACTGTTGAGCAAATACTGTGAATTTGTTGTGTATTATTTGGGTCTGTCGATAATGTATATCAATTATGGTATAACATATCCAACTTAAGATTTGCTGACGATACAACCCTTATTGCTGCTTCTCAGGAAGAACTAGTAGCTCTATTAAACACCTTAGGACAACACAGTGCAGCATACGGTCTAGGTATCTAGGACCAAGCTTATGATCGTAGATAGAGAGCACGATCATCATCGAGAAATAAAGTCTATAGGCTGTTGTGAAGTAGTTCAAAGTTTTGTACACCTCGGTTCTTTGATCGAAAATTCGGGTAGCTATGAAAATGAGGTTCGGCAGCGCATTCAACAGGTACGTGTGGCCAAGACAAAGCTTACTAGAATATGGCGTGACCATAACATCACTAAAACTACCATAATGTCGCTGGTTTAGTTCTCTTGTATTCTTCATATTTTTGTATGCCTCGGAGACTTGAACTGTTAAAAAGGTAAATCGAGCTCGCATAGATGCTTTGGAATGTGGACGTGAAGGAGAATGGTGAGAGCTTCTTATACCGCCCATCGAACTAACGTTTACGTAATGGATGAGCTCGATAATCCTAAGAGACTATCATCCATTGTGTCGACGAGAATGGTTACATTCTTCGGACATATTTACAGAAGCGATAATATGGAAAAACTTGTAGTTCAGGGTCACGCCCCGAGTGGGCGGCGCCGTGGCCGTTCCCCTACACGCTGGGTGGATACGAAGAAACAGTTGCTGGATATAAGTAGCAAGAGAGCAAATTTCAAAATCCCTAGCTCAGACATAAATGCCCTAATTAAGAAAACGCAGAGAAGAGAGTGGCAAGAATACTATACAAGTTGTCCTAAAGGAAACTTTTACAAATCGATACAACCATACATTAGAACAAGTACTTGGTTTGAGAAGGAAATAAGAAGAAGTTATATTAGAACAATATGTCGTCTTAGAAGTGGTCACACCTTGGTCCCACAACATGAATCAAGAATAGGATTAGGAGGAGATTCGTTCTGCAGATGCGGTGAGGTCGGCACATTAGAACATTGTCTTCTGGAGCGTCTAAATACAACAGAAGAAACCACTCAAATGTATTTCAATCTCTCCTAGCATCTCGCACTTCCAACTAGTATAACTTTAATTCTGGGCTGCGAAAACCAGCAAATATACGAATTAATTTATAATTATTGTACTGTAAAACTAAAACTTTTAATTTAGATAGGAAATTAAATAAGAAAAAATTGTGTATAAAATGGCTCGACTCAACAATTGTAGTATATCAAGAGGCAGGAAAAGATTTAAAATTAAAAAAAAAATAATAGCTAAACAAAAACAAAATTAAAAAAAACATAAAAAAAAGAAAAAGTACAAGAAAACATAAAATGAAATACTAACTACTGTTCCATAGCTATGATTTGTGTTCCACTGTCCTATATTTAAAACAGTTTAAAATTTCCCTTCCTTATACAAGGATGGGGCAAAGTGACCTGACCTGTTGGTCTCTGACCAGAGTCATTATACTAGCAAAAAAAAAGTATCAAGAGCGCCACTGAACTGACAGTTCTCAAAAGTATTGATAATTATCGTGTCGGCAATACTCTAGCTCCAACTTAATGCATTTTACGAGTTCACAACATGTCTGCTAAGACATTGTGACTATGATGATGATGATGATAATAATGATGACGATGTGATGTTAGCAAGTAAGATCACATCATTGCTTCATTCAGTTTGGGAAGCTGCAACTAGTTGCCATAGCTTACTGACTCCACATCACACCTGAGTTTTCTTTGTCAGAAGGTTCTCTTACAATACTTCCAATATAACTCTCTACTGGATAGCTTCAAGGACTTGCCCTTGATCAACTTCAATAAAAGGAGGCTAAAAAAAATTACTATTATTAGTTGGAGTTATTTTTATTACTTGCTTCATTATATGAGCATGTTGCGAAAAACTAGTTGGTTGTTTTTTTGCCTATACACTTTGCGTCAGTTAGTAGTCTTGTTGTGCCAGATAATTTTTGTCTTTACTGGCTTAATATAATAATTTTACTTTTATTATTTTTTATTGAGAGCGTCTTCAGCATATTTTTGCCCGCCTCAGTGGTAATCTACTGTAAATATTTTAATCTACTCTAATCAGACTTTCCAAGCGATAGAGGTTTGGCCACACTACAGAACTATTATTTGGCAAATATTTGATGTATTCGCCAAAATATCGCAAATATGCCTTTCCTCATTATCGGTGTGACTTAAAACCAAGAAGAGGACGGAAAGGCGCACTTGCCTATTTGCATTTTCTTCAATTCAATTCAATTTGTTCAATTCAATTCTATTTGTATTCGAGTATTTTACATATGAACATACATACTAAATACAGTATGTCAAAGACGATTAAGCCTAGCTTACCTAATGACAACGTTTCAATATAAATAAGATTATATTATTTTTTAATTCAAAATTCCGAGGGTTGCTCTCACCAACTCTTTTGCTCCATACCTCCGTCAATCCACCAGTACGCAGACAGCTGCTTCACGCTTATTAGCGATCTTCAGTCGCCATAGGTCGACTGACGGAGATAAAGAGTATCAGAATTTTCATGTCTATCAGACATGTGAAGCATGCAAGCAGAAAAGATTTGCCTGGTACCCGGAGGTACACGAAGGAAAATCACTGATAAAAAGCAGCAAACCTCTTGGCGGAACGCACTATATAGCTGTCTACTCGATAGCTTCAAGGACTTGTCCTTGATCAACTTTAATAAAAATAGGCGAAAGATCTACTATTAGATTAGATAGCTATGCTTTGTTTTTACACCTATAGACTCTTTTTCGACGTGCCATTTGGGTAAATAGTATCTGAGTGAATAACAAGTGTTAAGGCTCTCAGTCACACAGAGGAATAACTCAAGACTTGAATGCAGATGCCACAGAGTACAGTTAAAACTCACTGTTTTTAGAAAAGCGTGTGGCGTGCACAGTTCAGTCGTTGGGGATCAAACGCTGCTTGATTTTTGGAGTGCGCAGTTACAGTTGCACGGAGATGAGTGTCCGTGCGTGGTAAACAAATCCGCACAAGTTTCTGGTTGAAACAGTGGCATTTATCAGCAGTACTTGACGCGAGATTACAGTCAAAAAATTTAGATCCTTATAAGTCCTGTCCATTGCCAAGAACCGTAGAGTAGCGTTAATTCCTCATGAGCTGTTATAAGTGGCCCCATTTGAGTATCACACTTTTTCGTCAAGGGACTCACAACAGCCAACAACTCCAAATAAGTGAATTTGCCTATTCTTGAGTAATTATGCCAGTCAGCAGGGTGTAGCCGTAATCTTACCAATAAATTCACATGAGAATATTCATATCTTTTCAGTAACCATTCTTTCCCTCATCTGGTCCTAGGGTCCTGGTTTCAGGTGCACTTTGTTTTTTACCATTAAGCACCCCACTGTCATCAATATAAAGTCTTTTCATGAAGCCAATATACTCAAAATCGACAATCTTACCCTATGAGTGTATGGAGGAAGATAAGCCGTGCATTTTTCCCTCTGTGTGAGCTGCTGCCTCTAGATGTGTACTAGATTCACATTTTAATGCAAATATCCCTTTTTAAGCTCTCACTGACTCACTGAAGTCCCTGGAGAGAGCTTATGCAGAGCCTCTGCCTGTCCGTCCGTCTGTCCGTCCGTCCGTATACAAAAGATAGCCAAACCTTAAGGTACTAGAGAAAAACTAAATACAGATTCGGAATCAGCAAGAAGAAACTAGTCCGGGAAAAATCCGGTTTTGTCAATATCGGTTCCGGTTTGAAAAAAAAATGAATTAAATTACGATAGGTAACTGACGACGTATTATGTACGGTGTATTGGTATTCCTAAAAAACAGGCAGCGAGACTGAGCAGTTAAGATGCTAGGCACCAGTCCGAAAGGGCGTGGGTTCGAATCTCGCCGCGGTCAACAACTTTTTTTTTTAAAGTAAATGTTAAATTTGTTGATTACTAGTCCAGGAAAAATCCGGCTTTGTCAATATAATAAAAAAATCAAATTTTTGTACCAACAAATTCAACAGTGAGAGCGCCGTTTCAATTTATTCAAGTAAATGCTTTCCTAATTTTTTTTTGGTGGTCAGATTTTACTTACGAGTAATATATTGTGTATTCATAGAGGAACTAGAGGAAATTGCAATACAAAATCCACCTCAGTTTTACGGTAATCCAAGAATCCAACTTTATCTCTCACCCATAAATTATCAATGATTGGTCATTTGGAAAAACAATAAAGATACCGTGGCTCAGATATCCAATAACAGGAAAATAAAAACAAGTCGTCTGCCTTCTAACGACTTTTTTACGTGCCATAAACTCTCTCCGCGAAAACGAATAACTCCGCCCTTTTAACGATCGTCATTATGAGAAAAAATGAGTATAATAAAACCTCTCACCCCGTCACACCGACCCAACTTTCCAAGCTGCGTACATCAACGCTTGACAACTCTCTAACTCGATTTGTTTTGCAGCTGGTTACGAAGTTATTGTAGCCCATTGACTCTTAGAAAGTTGCAGTAACTACCTTACAACTTCATTTCAGTTTTGAGTTTATGAGCTCTCATATGATACTTATATAAAATAAAATCTGATGAGTTATCCTGCCATGTTGAAAAGTGCCTTGGAGCTTTATTGAAAATTTTGAAATAAGATTTAAACCAGCGTTTATCAATGAGTAGTAGTAATAATAATTTTATTTCATCCATACAGCCTTGAAAAAGGATTTCACAAGTGATACATGTACAAACATCATAAAATATTTGAGAGCAGACGACAGAAAGGTTCTGCCGGTGCGCCATCTGGTACCCAAAGGTAACGGCAACCAAAGAAAATCGCTGCTAAACAGCACCAGCCTTCTTGGTGGAACGCCACGGCGCGTCCGCTTTAGTCACCAGAGAGCGCGGTTCTATATGCTACTGCATATGAAAGTCGATATATGAGGGTTGCTCTATATCTCCGTCAATCCTCCAGTACGCAGACAGCTGTTTCACGCTTATTAGCGATCATAGGTGCGCCATAGATCGATTGACATGTTTACTAAACATGTGAAACATGTGAGAGCAGACGACAGAAAATATTGTATATATTGTATGTACAGTAAAGACGTAAAATAAAAGTTGCTATTAATGTACACCATTAAAACGATTCACAAATTCGGTTACAGAATAAAATGGATAAAAAATGAATAAAATGCAAGTGTCCACATTCAGAGAAGAAACAAACCTTTGATTGAATTAATGCGTGGATGCATGGATACAACAAACTATTAATGAAAAAGAAAAAGAGACTCTTGTGAAATAGTTGCCACTAAATAGACGACTCACGAAAAGATTTTTTAGTTAGCACTTGAGGACGAAACGGAAGGCATAAAAATAAATGGTTTCCCTATAAATAACCTGAGTTACGCTGATGATGTCGCAATAATAGGAGGAAACATGGAAGACCTAAATTGGAGATTTGCAACAGCGTAGGTGGATGCTGGACAACATTTACTCTGAATCTGTGATGAGACAGGTACTGGACAACTGGAATGGCGATATAACCGTTGGCGGAAGCAAAATATCCAACTTAAGATTTGCTGACGATACAATCCCTATTGCCGCTTCTCAGGAAGAACTAGTACCTCTAATAAACGTCTTAGAACAACACAGTGAATCATGTGGTGGTATTAACAACAATAAGACCAAGGTTATGATCGTAGATAGGAAGCATGATAATCATCGAGAAATAAATAGGCCGTTGTGAAGTAGTTCAAAGTTTTGTGTAACTCGGTTCTTTGATCGACAATTCGGGTAGCTGTGAATATGAGATTCGACGGCGCATTCAACAGGCACGTGTGGCCATAACAAAGCTTAATAAAATATGGTATGACCATAACATCACTAAAGCTACCAATATGTTGCTGGTTCAGTTTCTTGTGTTCTCCATATTTCTGTATGCCTCGGAAACTTGGACTGTCAGAAAGGCAGACCGAGCTCGCATAGATGCTTTTGAAATGTGGACGTGCAGGAAAATGCTGGGCGTTCCTTGTACCGCCGATCGAACTAACGTTTCCATACTGGATGAGCTCGGTAATCCAAAGAGACTATCCTCCATTGTGTCGATGAGAATGCATACATTCTTCGTACATATTCACAAAAGCGATAATATGGAGAAACTTGTAGTTCAGGGTCACGCTGGGAGGATACGACGAAACAGCTGCTAGATATGAGTGTCAAAAGCGCCACTGAACAGTAAATCGCGAACGATGGCGAGCTACAGTCTCAAAACTATTGATAATATTCATGTCGGCAATGCACTAGCTCCGACTTAATGCATTTTACGAGTTCACAACATGTCTGTTAAGACATTGTGACTATGATGATTAGGTGGATGCTATAGAATCTTGTTCATAATTTCGAAAAAAATGGTCCTCATCTTCGGGATTATAGGCAAGGCCTACCAGTATCAATGGTTCATCGTTGAAAGGTACCTGTCTTCATAGATAATGTTAGTTTGTAGAGGTTAGCAGAGACGAATGATCCCACTTTAAAGCTTTGGATGTTCTTAAATCTTCAATGTCTGAGACTAGACTTTTTTATAGGGGTTTATGCTAGTTTATTGTTCTATACTTTAGAATAAAGCACTAAATTTATTGACAGACCTATTGGTTGTTACCTCAATACGGATATCACGAGGGCCACACCATCGTTCTCTACGCCTCTAGGTTAGGTTAGGTTGAAAGTGAGTGGGGCAGAGCTGCCTCCTTCCACTGCGACTCAGTTGTGTCTATTGTGGCTCACACCTTTTTAGAGTTCACCGTACAGTCCGCACCTCTTTACGAAGGCGATTAACGTGAAGGGTGAAACTTCCTTGAAGTCATGAGGTTTCAGTTGGACAAACCCGAATGTTTGGAACCTAGCATTATCCAGTACTGGACAGGAGCAAAGAATATGCTCCGTTGTTTCGTCCTCCACGTAGCAGAAGCGACAGTCTGAGGTTTGTTCAAGACCCAACTTCCGCATATGGTATCTTAGACGACCATGTCCCGTCAGCAGACCGACCAGAATGCGGTGGTCGTATTATCCTCGGGGGGAGGGGGGGGGGGGGGTTGGCTGACTCGACGGGTATCTTATAAACGCCTTCGAGTGCAGTAGCTCTGGTGTATCTCGCCAGTTCAAGAGTGCTTTCCTCACTGCCTAATCCGAGATGGTCTTTTTAGCGGTGCTCTTTGCAATGCCCGCAAATGGTTCTGGTCCTATGAACACAGATTCAGTTCCTCCTTTTGCTAGCTCGTCGGCCAATACGTTGCCTTCCACTCCGCTGTGACCCGGAACCCAAATCAAGGTTACCCTGTTTCCTGTTCCGAGTTTGTTGAGGAGGTGCATTTAGTTCCATACCAGTCTTGAATCAACCCGACTGGAGCACAGTGGTTTCAATGCAGCCTGGCTGTCTGAAAAGATTTCTATAGATGTGTTTGTCAGGGGCCTTTTGATTAGTTCCCTGACTCCCAGCTCTTTGGCAATCATTTCTGCTTGGAAGACTGTGGTATACCTCCCAAGGTTGACTGAAATTTCACCTCTTGGATTGGTACCCACTACTCCCGCTCCTGCCCCCAGTTCAGACTTGGAGCTACGCCTCTGGAAGTTTCTGATGATGTCTGCATAACAGGGACAGTAAATGCTTGCATTATAAAGCACTCACATTGATTCACCATTGTTATAGCGGAAAGTTCAAAGTAGAAGCTTAATGGGGCGTGTATTTTTAAAGATGGGACTCCGGTCAAATTTATTAAACGATCACAAGTTGGCGAGCTGTAGCTAGAAGTTATTGGACAATATGCAGACGATATGAGAACAACTTCTGTAGGAAGTTAGGTAGAGCGAGTTTAGAAATTGTATCTCCAGGCGACAGAGATGGCTGTGATGGTAGTTATTCCCATCTCTGTCTCTGCCTTTGAAGTTTCGTGACTTAGATGAGTGTTGAAAATATTCTATTTATAGAGGTGAATTCTGCACAACACTAATGTTTTGTTATAAATGATACCCATTATGCATTGAATATAATCTATCTCATCAAATAGTGACTATACATATAAGTGTTTTTGATATAAAAGTTTGGTTTAATATTGTACTTTCCACAAATTCAGTTATTTTTGTTTTAGAAAACAAACGAACAACGAAAAACGATTGATTTTTTCTGAATAGCAATGTACCAATTCAGTGACGTAACATGTCAGTTCGTAAATACGAGAAAACGTTAAAAAAATAGAAAACCTGATAAGTTGCGACGATCAAAGACCTCGCAAGTCAGAAATGATTGGATTTCCATTCTGATCGGATACGATTGAAAACGAGAAATTGAAGACTTGAGACGATCATCAAACGACCGGTTAGTGCTTCCTTGCTTTGCTTTGATAATGAAAAGCCAAGTAGACATGCGTAGGGAATCGCGGCGACCATATAGCCAATTGACCCATGCGTTAGTGAAGTCGTTAAGGGGCCTGGATATACACAGTTAAACATATGTATTTGTCATATTAGAACACGGATTCCTATTTCGAACAGAACTTACTTGTTTTTCAAACTACATACACAGTATTTCAGAAGGTGATAGTTAAGACCCTAATGAATGGCAACTATTTGCGATCTTCTCAAAAAAGTTTCTTAGTGTGCAAGAAAACTCGCAATGCAAAATCATACATTTTTCAAATTCTGTAATTTAACAACCATACACGGTATCAAAAAGGCCAAATAGGTGATAAAGTGTAAGCTTTCTTCTTTAATTTGCTTTTCGAATCATTATTGTAAGTTTAAAGGTAACGGCAGGAGCTTGGAAATGCGAAATTCATTTTTATAGTGTCCTTTGGACCTTTTGACCCTACTTTTGGATTTTAGGACTTATCTCCCTTCATTTTAGACACACAGACACAGGAGAAAAGGAACAGGCGGCCACGCGTCCTCGCTTCCACGGGAATTCGTATTTCCTTGGATTCTCAATTTCGCGCGCTATACCCTAGACCCTTAAGGTTCCAATGTGGGATCCTTCCATTTTTACTCAGTTTGTATGATATATCGGCAAGGATAGGATCAAACGAAAATCTTAACACGCTCACTTTTATTTATTATCAATTTAATTTAACAAACTAAAAGCATACGTTTCGGGGTCATAGGTATATATAGGCCCCACAATTGGATTCACATTTTCATATCTCAATTTGGCGCTAAACTCCATGTTTCTCATATCGTCGACAGTGGCGTACCTCACTTTCTGAAGCAAACCATCTGGATGGTAGATGTAGTACTGTCCAAATTCTCCATTTTGAAGATTGCCGTTTAGTTCACCGATTATCTCAGCATCCGGATTTATAGTTGTAGGTATCTCCGTGGTGAGCTCAGGTGTTGAAGGTGTGGTAGGCTGTTGTGGTGGGGGCCTGTACACCTGAAAATAATTTGAATTGTTATATCATTGGTTATTTGAGATAAAATATTGCCTTTGATGGTAAAAATTGTATTTCAATTACATCAATAAGCTCAATATAACTGCTAATTTTGGTCGAACAAAAAATGTGAAATAGCACTCATAACGCAAAGGGTCAGATATTGGTAGCAAGCTGCCTCTTTGTCTTAGGGCCGGTTGTACAAATGCGGGTTTAGCACGAGCTTTGTTAAGCCTAAGCTTAGCTAAGCTCAGGCTTAAAGTCGACATCCGTTATACAATGGTCGGCTTAGTTAGACCTGGTTGATAATGAAACTCTTTACAGTTAATAAAGTGACAAGCAGTTTGAAGGTTCCTTCTTGACATAACATGTCACTTGTATCAGGTTAGGTTTAAACCTCAGCTAAGCTCGCGTTAAGCTTCGGCTTACGTAAGCTCGTGCTAAGTTTGGAGTGGGGGGCTAAGCTAGCATTGTACAACGGACGATTTGCAACTGACGTGGTTTAACGTCGGCTTACCTTAAGCCGAAGCTTAAGCTTGCATTCTACAACCGGCCCTTAAATTGCTAGGGTTTTCAAAGTTCAGGTGAACGACAACGAGGCATTACCCAACCAGGTTAAAACTTGATGGATCACTTTTTGGATCTTAGCCCTTTGTCATAGGTATTTTTACTTTGGATTTAGTTTTGGTTCTTTCTTCATAGTTACTTGATAGTGGTTGGCAGCTTCATTCATTTGGGATATTACTTACTAAAACTACTAACATGTTCATTGTAATTCTTGCTTTCTCAGTTAGTATTAACGATGGTAACATTTTTTTTCATATCATTTCTACTTTCTACCACTGATCCTAGTAATGAGTAATGAAATATTATGGATAAAAAAACAATCATTCCTTATTTTACTGCTCTTAGGATTTGAATACTTCCTAAAGACAGTAATAGTTTGAAATTATGCACCTACATGTTATCTACTGATATATCTTAGAGGTATATATTTTCGTACAAATTTGAATAGGACTAAATTAGAGATATAACACATATAGCAATTTATTAAGTTCAAATGCTGCTCATGGTAAGCTCTATCTAATGAGCAAACAATGGAAATACGCAGTTACTGAGGCTGTGAACATTATGTTATACATAAAAAACAAAGAGTATACAACATAGGGTACCCTCTAAGTTTTCATCGGTTAGAAAATGCTTCTCATCAAGAAACTAATGGGAGGAAGGTATATAAACTTTGTAAAAAATGCTTTTTACTAGTTCAGATTTCATATTACATATTGCACTTATACTATGTTTCGTGATAGCCGCGTTTCTACCTTTTGCTACACTGGGTGGTCTTTTTTATGGAATATAGTATATATCTCAGTAAATAATGGTTGTATAATTTTTTAAATATAATGGTTCTTTAATATTGGATTTTCCATAATACGGCAATATTCAGTTGATTTTGTTTCACAAAACAAAAATGAGCAAAGTAAACCATTTTTCTTAAATAGAAATGTATCCTTTCACAAGACTCATTTGGTAAAGGTTTTTATTCTTTTCAATCACATAACAAGTTAGAACCAAACACATGTAAATCTCTAAAAGATATTAAAAACTCTATCAAGCTTGTTACAGCAATAACGTTAATGTAGTATAATATATGGATTGAAACAAAATAAAAAAACTAAAATGTACGTGTATTATTGAGCTTTGAAGACAAACCAAAATTAGCAATAAAATTGTTTTCATCACAGTAGGTGTTCAAAATGTTAGCTATTAACTGCAAGTAGCCTAACCTATCACAAAGAGCTTGAAAAGAATTTCTGAGCCTTCTGAGATACATTGCTGCAGCTTCACCTTGTATTTGTTTTTCCAGTTTGCCAGATTGGCACATTGGCATTGACATATTGACAGATCCCCGATATCTAGCTTAATATTATTGATATAAAAATCTTAATAAAGTTTTTAGTTTTTGCATTAAATATTTTTTTTTGTATTTGGGCACTGACATGTTATAATAATAATTTATCACCAACAATACAGGGCAAATAAATTGTTTGACCCACAGAAGGTGCTGACTTTGTGCGTGGGTTATAATACATACATATATTTTACAATACGTATATTAACAGTAATACTAACTATATTAAAAACTTGTGTGTCAGTTCAAAATCGTGTTAAAAACATTTGAAAAAATATCTCTGTGTCCGTTATCCATTTTTTGACTTTTTTTGTATACAATATGAGATTTTATGGATTTTAGTGAGGCAGGAAGTAAATCGTATATGCAGCAACATAAATATATTAAACCTTATTGGCCTATTGACTTAAATATAGGAGGTCTTAAGGTCCTATCCTTGGTTCGTGTATTATGTTCATGGCTATTGAAGTTGATGTAATTTTTATGTTTGTGGAGTTCAAATGAGTGTGATGCACTCCTCCCCATTATGTCATTGAAAAAAGAAAAAAGTATCTGTCAAGTGAGCCTAACGAAAAGGTACATTGTTATTAAAGAAAAGTAATAATTTTTTGTTATTCATTAGTTTTCAGAAACAAAAACAACTGAAAACGGAAGTATTGCGAGAAATATATGATATTAAAGAACCATTATAAAAAAATTAAACAATAATTATTTACTGAGCTGTATACCATATTCCATACCCATACATAGTAAACGCTCTGAATGTATTGAAGCCTTTGTTACCCGAATAGGAAGGAAGATAGAAAAATTCTGCACCAAACCCATAACATCAAATAAGTATTAACTCCAACACAAAAAATATGATCGCAATACTTGCTTTGTCTATCGCGTTAAAAGTAGAAAACTTACTGGTTTAGGTGGAGGACCATATTCAGGTTTCGGTGGTGGTCCATAAACTGGTTTTGGTGTTTCTGGAGGTCCATACTCAGGCCTAGGACTAGCTTCCTGCCGTTCTGGGAACCTTATTGGAGCCCTAATCGGTTTCCATCCATCCTGTTGATACGGTGATGGAGGGTTCATCCCAACGATGCGTTCCGAATGCTTGGAGTTGAACCTCCTTGGAGGCTCCGCGTTAATCAGTGTCGCCATGACAGCTAAAATTACTAGCTTTGAGATCATGATGTATTCTGAAGATACCTAACGATTGTACTGATATCGGTCTGGAAGAGATTGGTTTTATAGTCGATATGTAGATGGATGAAAATTTGGTTATGGAAGTGACATTGACCTGCAGGTCCTTATTTAGAAAATTTGGATGATTATATATTCGAGTCATAGAGGACCGACCGCCGAAAATAGTGAGTGCATGTGATTGACGTTTTTGGAAGAATTTATGCAATGCTTTATTATGCTGTAATATTTAGCAGATGAACGCAAGTGTGCAGAAAATAACAGTTTTAGATAATAATAATAATGTTTATTTGGCAAAGATACAATGTTTGATAGAATAAGTTTTAAAACTGGAAATAAAAAAAAAAAAGAAAAAAAATACCTTTGCTATAAAAAAACGAAGGAGATCCACTGAGTGTAAAAGACACTGTATGTGGATGTGAAAAATAGTATGCAATATTTAATAGTAAGAATAAATAGATATGGTCCGGCAAAATAAATTAAAGTTAAAAATAGTTTTGAGAGATGGCCTACATAAATATAGACATAAAAATATGGACACTTATACATACATATTATCTAAAATTTCAAAAGTTGAAAGTCCTTAAACTTTCCCCATGACTCTTTAACACATAACATTTTTTATACCTATTTTATTACACACAGAAAAAACTCATTGACACACACAATGGAAAAAAATGCCTACCCCGTTATTCAACAAATTGTAGTAATTTGTTGTAATCGAAACTCTTTACAAATTTATTCAAATCCTTCTTAAATAGAGTCTGTGAGTTTAAATTCTTTAGGTTAAATAACAATAAATTGTATAGTTTTATTCCTAAAAATGTCAAGCTTCTTTGACCTATGGATTTCGACATGAAGTTGGTAACATATATTGGTTGGGCTGTTCTAGTTACATAACTGTGACATAAAGATTTAAGTACCTAGCTGTTTAGTTCTGTATAAGTAATAGCAGCTTTTGAAGAATTACAGTTTTCTTATATTAAAGACACAGCATTCCTGGAAGAGGTTCGCACTAGGGTACATTGGTGGTTTATCAACTAGAATCCGGAAAAATCTCTTCTGGGGTATTTGCAACGGGTTCACATGCGTCTTCAATGCAGTCTCCCAGCTGACAATACTATACGGTATATGAGGCTCAACAATAGCTTGATACAGTATTCTTAAGTGCTTACTATCTAGCGCAGTTTTAATAAGATGAAAAATGTATATAATGGAGCGTAGTTTTCTTATTACAAAATCTATATGAATATCCCATCGAAGTTGACTATCGATGTATATGCCCAAGTACTTTACCGATTGAGAAGATTTGATTGATATAAGATTGTTGTCATCAGTTAGATTCAAGGTGTTATGGGTAGGACCACTGTTTTTATATATATGGAAGGGTATGAAAACGGTTTTATCAAAATTTATGGAAAGCAATTTATTGTCAATATGTTTTTTCAATTCAGAGAAGTCATTTTCCACTTTGATCCTTAAACTTTCCCAATCAGTATCAGAGTAATAGAGAAATGTTTCGTCAGCGAAAGATAATATTTTTGTTGCCCAATCTACACCAAGCAAGTCATTTGCATATACCAAAAAAAGTATGGGGCCTAAAATTGTACCCAAATTTTAGTCTAAGAAACTTGCTAACAGTCCCATTTCCCTCAACACATTGCCTTCTAGCATACAAGTAATTTTTGAATGAAGTTAGAGGTACTCCTCTTACACCAATATCTTGTAAAGGCTCGAGATCCTGATGAAATAGTCAAGGAAAACGAAATGGATGACTGCCAAACTTCTGAATGTCTACTAATTCAACGTAAATTCTCAAACTTATTCTGTGTTTTTTCTCTGATTTATCGCACTTTACTTGCCAATAATCGAAATCACAAATATTAAATGATCAACTTTTTACTAACGTCTCGGATACCTCATTAGCTTTTATCAAAGTACAGATTGTTCAAATACCTTGCAAGTTGAAGAAGAATGAGCCAAGAAAGTTTTAATATCATTTGATCCACACTATATAAGGGACCTTGAAGAAGTTTTCATAAATCTAGGACTTAAAACGGTGTATCGGCTAAAGTACCACACTTAAAGATTTATTGAGCAGCCCAAAAGATAAGGTTGATAAACCTGAGAGATGTAGAAGATATGAAGTCAGCTATTGTAACAAATGCTACATAGGATGAATAATATTAATCAGGACTAGGTTTAACATTCTCTGCTATCCTACCACATATAGTAGGATACAACAGTCTAGTGTAGCGTGTTCGAAAGTGAACATAAGTAGACTTATATAACTTAAAATTAGGTCGTAGTGTGGTAAACACTAAGAATTTATACGCATATGAAACCTTGGATATTGCAAAGAGGTGAGGTAACGTAATGAACAGAGGTAAAGGAGCATCATCAAATAGGCCCTTAAAGGGTCTGGGCACGCACATTTGAAGAAAAAGAAGAAGAAGAAGAAGAAGAAGAAGAAGCTTTATTTCAAAGTAGGATTACTCTAATACAAAATAAAGTAGTGATACCTAAAAAAATACAATGCCAATATTAGAAACCTCAATATAGAGAGAAGTTAACTGTGAGTCTAAAAATTATCAGATGGCTCTTATGTACTTTAATATATGTTGTTTAAATATTCTAAGCGACGAACTTTGTCTTATTGTATTTGGAAGATCATTGCATTCATTGAATCCTTTAAAAAATAAAGAATTCATGCTACTTTTCTTGTTAGTTTTAGAAATATAAATAGTTTGTTTTCTAAGCATTGCAAATAAGTTCGTGCCATACCTGACACTATTTCAAAAACAAATACCATGGTAAGATAATATAGTCTTTGTGATACAGATAACCAACTAAGGGTTGACAGCATTAATTGAATTGGTGTATATCGATTCGTCCTTAAGATAATTCTCATCCCACGATTTTACATCTTTTGTAACTGTGATAGCTGATTTGAGTTAAAAAGGTATAGTACAGAAGAACAATAGTCAAAGTGGGGTTGTATAATGGACTGATATACTTTTAACCTCGTCTCGGTAGACAGAAAATTAGAAATTCTTGTGAAAAAAATAGCTTTTTACAGATTTTCTTGTGTACATAATCAAAATGTTTATCAAATAATAAGAAGCTATCAAGTTGTATACCTAAGTACTTTACGAAAGTAACGATTTCAATGTTTTGATTATAAATAGTAACTTTTAAATTCGAAAAATCTATCTGTCTGTATTTATGTTTTGAGGTAATGATCATGGCTTTAGTCTTAAGGACGTTCAATTTGAGCTTGTCTAATTTCAAGTAACTGTCAGCACCACTTAAGGCATAATTAATTTTTTCAATAGCAGTGTCTAGGTTAACATCTGAACATGCAAGTACAGTATCATCTGCAAACAGATTTATAAAATCACAATCTACAAATAAATGTATGTCATTAAGGTACAAAATAAAAAGGATAGACCTATTTTTACCCTTTGTTGTCTTCCATTTGTATTTGCCATCAAAAAGAAAACGGATTCGTATGTACAACAGAATTCACTTGTTTTAGAAACTACATACATAAAATAAAATTACAAGGTGATAGTTGAGAACTTGGTGAAGGGCAACACAAAGCGATTCTTTCAAATAAGTTTTTTAGTGTGTAAAAGAACTCGCAATTCAAAATCATACATTCTGCAAATGTCTATAATTTAACAACTGATCACGATATCAGAAAAAGGCTACCGTGCTGCTCTAGTGTATGCTTTATTCTTTAATTTGCTTTTTGAGTCATTATTGCAGGTTTAAAGGTAACGTCAAGAGCTTCTATATGCGAAATGCATTTTCATGGCAACCTTTGGGTCTTACGTATGGACCTCTGAACCTTACCTTTGCACATTTGGACATTTGGACCTACCTCCCCTCATTTTAGACACACATACTGGAGAAAAGGAAAAGGCAGCCACAACTCCTCGCTAAGAAGGGAATATGTATTTTCCTTGATGATCAGGTTCGCGCGCTATACTCTATTGAGGACAAGCTTTTGACAAACGGCCTGTTGAAATTTAATACTCTCGGAGATCCTTTATGATTTTAGAGCTTAAATTGTTTACAATATTTACAACACGTTTATGGTACAAATACGTAAAATGCACGGTTAATTATATAGTGATTTTTAAAATAAATTCATTTTTCTGTAACACTTTTTGAAGCGTTTTCTGGCGGTCTTAGGTATTCGAATACATATTTGTCACGCATTAATCGCTGACGTCATAGACTTCAACCAACGCTAGAATTAACAGTTTTGAAAACACCTCAGAAACGGCGCCAAACTGTAAACAAGTAACCTATCTATTTTCGATGTATTTTTGTGACAGGATGTACTTGGCACCACTTTGGTACTCGTATTAACAATAGTCAGTATTGAGAATGGATATTTCAAGTGCCCTGGCAGTTGTTCTTGATTTGGCGAATCAACAAGAGGAAAAATTTCTTCAAAATACTCTAAATATTTATGAAATGTTTTTAAAAGAAGATTTAAATGGGTTATTATCGGTTATACTAACCCACAGAGAAGAGAATCAAAAAATTCCGGAATTTGCAGAAAATTTGTTAGGCCAATATACTGAACACGCCAGTAATGAAGAACTACCCCAGCTGCACTTCCATCATATCATGTTTTATTCCGCTGTTGTGTTTTGTGTTGGTTCATTCGAAAATTTTGAAATTACGATGACAGGCTACGATGAAAGCATTACAATTACATGACAATTACAAGTGATAATTTGCGGTTATGTTGGTTTGAAACGTTTGAAACTAACGTTCGGTTGGTTTTGAATCTGTTTGAATACATTTTGAAATATTGTTACCATGACGTCATCGTTTCAACGCCAGAACAAATGTATTTGAAACGCAGACAAATACGTTTTGAATGCATGGGCGCCAGAAAACAGTCACTTTTCAACACATACCGATTTTGAAGCTACCTCGCGAAATGTTCGATACGTTATCACTTTCTTTTACTCGTTAATGACTTAGATGGCATATTTTTTGAGGACTAATACCAAACATTCCAAAATCCAACAATAAAATTTTGTTTTACTAGGGTTTGCGTTTGGAGATCTGCATTTTAAGTAACATCTATAAAATTCGGTTTATCGTTAAAAGAGCTGAAAATCCACTTATCATAGAACATCCTGTATATTTCAAGAGAATATGGTCATTAACAATATCTTATTTTATTTTACAAAATAGTTAAGTGGCTCAGTGTATAATGAACTATGATTAAATACAGCAACTCATACTGAAGCTGAAGCGCCATTTTTGATACGAAGCTTAAAGGTAAGTGAATAATGTAAATTTATGTAAAAATAATACTTGCATATTTTCTCAGGAAAATGCAAAACCGCACACGAAAGTAGCGTCGAGACCGAAAGATAAAATCTCGTGTTGCTTTACGTTAGTTTACAGAGAGTAATGACTGGAATATTAATGGGCTGCTGTCAGAAATTGTGCCAGGCTGAGAAAATGTTTTCCAGTTGATAAGTATTCACCTGAATTAGTTAGTTTTACTAGAGTTTTGATTGCAAATGTGTCACGACAGGTCTGTTTTTATACTGTGTAAGGCTTTCGCGGCCATCGTCCAATGAATTTGTGGTTCTTGGGTTTTTAGGCCGGCGTCATTTAGCGTTAAAGCTCAAGAACCTCAAATTCGTAGGTCTATTTTTGATTCTTTACAGCTGATCAACTCTATGAGCCTAGCTCGGCTCGTGTAAGAATTGATAGTAACTTATTTGGTCAAACTGCAACCAGAAAAGGTATTCATTATCTCCGATATTATTTAACATTTACGCTGAATTTGCGATGAGACAGGTATTGGACAACTGCAAAAGCAAAATATTCAACTTAAGATTTGCTGACGATACAACCCTTATTGCTGCTTCTCAGGACGAACTAGTACCTATGTTAAATCCCTTAGAATAACACCGTTCAGCATATGGTGGTCTTGGTATTAACCACACAAGACAAAGGATATGATCGTAGATAGACAGCACGATGATCATCGAGAAATAAAGTCAGTAGGCCGTTCTGAAGTAGTTCAAAGTTTTGTGTACCTCGGTTCTTTAATCGACAATTCGGGTAGTTGTGAAATTGAGATTCGACGGCTCATTCAATAGGCACGTATGTTCAGTCTCTTGTGTTCTCCATATTTTTGTAATGAAATGAGTTTACATTTGGAAATACATGAATATTACCACGTATTTGTTAACTGTTGTTAACTTAAATAACTTCTCAGTTGAGTCAGTTTATTTTAAGACTTCTAAGGGTCATTTTCTAATAACGAATCAACATTAAGGCGTTTTTGAACAACTAGGAGTAACGAACTTCGTGGCTATCTTTATTTTGAGCATGCGCAGTGATAAGAAGTAGCTAGATGACCAGTAACGATAGCGAAGATCGACCAGAGAAGTTTCCAAGAAAAATAAAACTTGGTAAATTAATTATCATCTGATAGTCTATTTCTTCACTCGAAAAACGTCGAAAAAATCATCTGAATATTCCAAAAAACGGCGGAGTTATTCAAATTTATATTTGCGTAAAGCGACCGCGGAGGTGAAAATCTGTATGACGTCACAAGTCACATGTTATTAATTGTTCGCGACAGCCACAGTTTGGACTTGAGTGGAACGGCGAAGGTGTTTGTTGTAACGGGCAGACGCCAGTATATTTTTGAAGTATGGAGGAAGGTTACGTTCGTGGTGATTCTAGTAATCTTTCTAAAGTGGATGACATGATTATGGACTTTTACTTCCCACACCGATAGGTGAGGGGAGTATTGTGATCGTGAAAATTTTCGATTTTGATATAATACGCTTTTTGTGTGTTTTATGGTGTCTACATAACAAAAATCCACACAACTCATTTCCGTCGGTCTGTCTGTACGCGTTTTTCTAGCCACGTAATCTCAGTAACCGCTGCATGGATTGTTATGAAATTTGGCAGCGATATGCTGTGGGGTAGTAGTAGGTAATGTTCTTATATGTTTGAAAATCGGTGCATGGGCGGTGGAGTAATTAGCAAAAAACCAAAAATTTTAAATATTCCTCAAACTTTTTTAGGCGTTTTAGACGTTCTTGATCATTTTCTACTTTTTTGGATGGGGGTAATATTGGGGTGGTTGGGGGGTGGGGGGTTGTAAAGCTGAAAAATTATTGTATTCATAACAGGCCGTCCACTAACCTGTGAAAGAAAGGCCTAGCGTCATAATACACTTTTTTAGGTGCATCCGAACCTTGGCTATTACGGATCGTCGACTTAGAATTTTCTGATGTATACATGCGAGAGTATTGCTTCTGATCACTCTGTATGGTGTAACTACGAAGCTATAGGACTGATTTCAATTAAATTTTCACACAGTATTACTAAAAACATAAAACTCAATTTTTTGTATTCATAATAGGTTATCCATTGTAATATTTGTTTAGTGTTTTTATGGTGGCTTTTCTCGGTCTGCTAGACATATTCTAATAATACGAGTACCAATAAACTACAGTGTATCGTTTTGTCACCGTCGGCGTAGCCTACCCAGCCTACCCTACTGAAAACAAGGAATAACAACATGAACGAGGAGGCCGGCGGCGGCGGCGCGGTGGCTTGCGGGAGCAGCATCCTCGACAGGGCATACACAGGCTTGCGTTGTGTCGTGTGACGTCACAGCGGCTTCGCCCGGAGGATACGGCAAATCAAACTTTGAAGGACTATAACTTTTCTATTAAAGGAGATAATTACAAAATTTTTTCGCCGTTGTTCTCTAACTCTTTAGGACTATCTGATTAACTAAAATTAGAAAAAATGGAAACTTCCTCCTCTCTCTCTCTAAAGAGTCACTGGGGTCAAACTGTCAATTGCAATATTGCCGCTTTATGCGGCTAGCCCTTATTATTACTTTGCAGCCACTTAAAGTCGCCAATCGTCCAGATACGATTTTTGGTCGCTAACTTGGTCTAGAAATCGCCATAGATTTATTTTTGGTATTTGTAAGTTTCAAAGTATATCTTACTAATTAGAGGATGCTAAGTGGCTAACTAAGGAAAAAATGAGGTTATTTTATTCGGTCAAATAATTTTTTATAGACACCCTCCTTACCTATATCGCAAAATTAAGTTTCGTACTGACGTACATATCATCAATCTCCGATTTCGTAGTTACTTATCTCCACCACCACATCAAAATGCACTTTTCGAGAGATGTCTTTCGTTTAACATTAATAATTTTAATAATAAATAATAATTAATCGTCTTTACAATCAGGTTACTGACAAACTTAAAACTTTTAAATCCACTTTGTTCAAATTAGAATGTAAAAAACTACTATGGGACTTTTAGCGAAAATTGAGCACGAAATATTTTGTATAAAACTTGTAGAAAATGATAGTAATATTTAAGTTGATAGAAAAGCACCTTATAATAAAGGATAATAATTAATGGGTTAATTGTATGAAGGGCTGACATTTTTTTGCATTTGTACTGAACTTGATCATTTCAGATTTCAGCTCTCACTGAAGAGAGGTTATACTCGTACAGAGCCTTTGTCTGTCTGTCCGTATACAAAATATAGCCAAAACTACAGTGGCTAGAGAAAAACTAAGTACAGATTCGGAATCATCCCGAAAAAACTATTCCGGGAAAAATTCGGTTTTGTCAATATTGCTTCCGGTTAAAAAAATTCCACAGTGAGAGCGCCGTTTGAATTTGCTCAATAATACTATGCCAGACTTAACAGAGAAGCCATCGAAATACAAAAACACCAAAGTAATTTTAAGAGAAAAGAAGAAATGAAGAAAATCAACCTGACATGGGTGCCCATCCTAAAGGACCTGAAAACACTGCCATAACGCAAGCGGGCGGGCTTACCGACGCTACCTGGTTGGGCCACGTCACCGTTAACAGGTATAAATACAACTGCAGATCCACCAGCCGTTAGTATTTTGGAAGTCGCCGAAGAGAAATAGCTTCGGAAGACGCCATCCACTCGTGGTGGCGAAACGTCAACCCTGAACGCTAAACGACGCTAACGTAAAAACCCAAAACCGCAAATTCTTTACTCAAGTAATTTATTTCCTAATTTTTTAGTCTTCAGTCCTTGTAGCACATTAATTTTACGATTATTATTTAGACTTTACAACTTATTCCTCTACTTATCCGCAGCGAACGAATGTTTTAATCTGATTTACTGTCCGCGCAGACAGATGGAGGCTTACCCTAATATGTAACTTTTTTTTTTTTTTTTTTTTTTTGTTTGGCACTAGGATCTAGTCCCATTAGCCAGCAACATATTATGTAATGGTTTTGAGATCGTAGTTTAACTGATTATGAATAATAAAAAAAAAATTATATTAATAAGGCGAGAGTGAACGCCTTCCGTGGGTACACCATCTGTTGAACAAATATATGTAAGGCTTTAACTGACTATTTAGTGCAAACATAATACTTTGATGTTTAGTGTAGAGATTAGGTGAGAAAAATATATTACTGATGTTCTGAAAAATTCAGATGAGTGGCTTATATAGTTTTCATGAACCATGGGAAGAAGACTCAAAAACCAAGCACTCAGTTACAAAAGAGAGGGATGAAACTAAAAGCAATATCGACACTTATTTCAACAAATCTAGGAAGGAAGGGGAAGTGGGTTAGACAGGGGCACACATTCTTCTCGCCTAGGGGCCCGGCAAGGCATTTCAAACTTTCACACACATCAATTAGGCCTTCAGTTAGAAAGGACGGGGAAGGTTTTAATACACATGAAAGGGATAAAACAGAGGAGTGCTAGCAAAACAAAAAAGTAGGAAAAAAACACTAAATTGTGATACCAGAATTTTTTATAAATTTGATTAAACAGAGAAGCACGTCGGCTCTACTAAGCGAAAGTATATGTGAGGTGTTCAAGGGGGCAGATAAACCGCACTTAACCAGGTCGGCATAAAGTGCATTGGAATGGGGTAAAAATTTAAAGCAACCAAAAAAGAGATGATCGAGATCTCCATAGACATTGCAGACATTACAAAGATCAGACGGGCTCAAGTTAAGTCTCGCGAGATGTGCTGGGAAGATACCATGGCCAAGTTTCAAGCGAGTAATACAAGATATATATTTTCTTGGGATTTTAAAATTTTGGTGCCAATATGTATTTGGTAGAGTCGGATGAATACCAGTGTATCTCGTAGGATTAGTGAAGCAATATCTACTCCATTCTGCATAATAATATGTAACCGAGTCCGTAAATTTAACGTGAACAGTAACATGCACAAATTCGTGCACACCTACATTTTCGGAGCAGTGTGACCATTGCTGAAATACAAGGAATTACGCCAAGGGCTTTGAGCTCATTTTGTTGCCAGATCAACGGATTTGTTCCTCTCATAGAGATACAGAGGTGTATTTTATCGACAACAGTACATCGCATCATGCTGCAGTGAAGTTGCTGTGTGTTTTTTAATAAGCTTCTATTAGCTCCACCTTTTTAACAAAAATATTATTGTATAATATTAAACTAAATAAGACAGTTACATGACAGTTACCAGTAATAGGTTGACACTATTGTCAAATGCGTTTTATAGGTTATGTTACCATTGCATTGTTAATTTCCCCAATTACCGATGAGGGCGCTGGCGTTTGTAAACAAATATGGAGGATAGCAGGTATCCTGCACGCTGTGACACGCTTTTGGAGGAAATGCGTGGCAATTAATGCTTTTATCATAGTCTTTTTTGGAGTGGCAACCATAAACACTACAGTTTGTATTAAACTTGCTAGCCTTTCTTGATTTGAAGCCTGATGTAGATGCCATATTCTTGACAATAGCGTATGAAGAAGGTCCGAAGAAATATTCTAACACACCATATACCAATTAACAAAGCACAAACTCGAAAACACGACTGAACGAAGAAACATAAACGGCATATAAACGGTTAATGGTATGTTAATTGTGTGCCGTCCGAAATTCGAGTACCTGCTTTGTCAGTGTAGATTTTTGCCGCTAGAGGTCTCATCGATTTTTGGAATTGCCAATTGTTGCGGAGATATATACCCATATGATACCCATATTTGTCTGAATGTACTGAAAACAGTGTAACATATATTTAAAGCTAAATTCATTTATGTTAAACTTTATTCACAGCTGTGACATTTGGAGTGTTTTGTGGTGAGAAGAAAATGTGAGCCAATTCGTCCCTTTCATGTAAATATGGTGTGACCTTTTTGTCTCAAGAAACGTAGTGATACTTGTCTCACATGTGAGAGGAACGTACTTTTTGACGGAGTTGACACCAAAAACTTAGGTTACGATTTTTTGCTTTTGACAAAGTCAATCTGACAGATCTCTTGAGTAACACTCAAGGGATACTTTAGAAATGACTCTGAATACGGACCTAAAACTTCCTCATTACGAAATTTGCAGAGATAGCGAAAACGATAGTAACGGTTTTTCAATTATAATGAATGTGTTCGAATTTGTTTGTCACTCAAATACGCTATGCTCTCTCCTCAGCATCTATATATAAATTTTATCTAAAGATGATTAGATTTCTCAAAAGCATCTAAAAACGAAAAGCTGTGCATTATGCGCTGCTATTTCCCTTTGCCTGATTGCTCTGCCAAACTGAAAGTCCGTTCCTGACTATCCAGTGCAAAGCATCCAATTTTTCATTTCCTGCGTGTCCGAATCTCGTATGCATGTTTTGCTGCAGATGCAACAGCTCATGTCGCGCTGATTTGATGGAAATTTGGAATTGCTAAAAACACACGCCTATTGAAAAAACTTCATATCCGATTATGCTTCGTCCACAGTCCACACGCACAGTTGTACGCTAGGATCATTCTAAATACTGACATGACGGCATGGTACAATGCGTTGCAAAATGCTGACCGAAAATTGTACAGCTGACTGTTTGTAGGATAACAACAGTAGAACTAATACAACATTTTTATCTTGATCGTTGGGATAGAAAAACAATCTAGACCTACCATTTGAATCTATTCTGTTTTGCTTATGTTATCCTGATGAAATAAAGCCGGGTCCTATTATTATTAATATTATTCTTATTTTCTGAGTTTCTCTCGCATGATTGCGGTAGCAATAAGTATTGGCTAGCTATGAAAGTCGACACAGCTGCTGTTCCATTACCCAATGACTACTCCTCACACCTTGAAGTGAGCAGTCACTGTGTCCGCGATTTGTGCGCCCTAAGTAGACGAAGAGACCCAAAAATGACTGCTTTCTGCATTCTGGCGGCTAAGATATGCGCTGCCGCACGGCACACCGGGATTTTGCGCAATGCAGAGAGCAGCGTAGTCCTCATTCTACCTGGGGATCCAATGGCCACAACCACTATGGTCAGATCAAAGCCTACGCAAAGTTGTCCGAGCAACTCCTGATACCTGGTCCGCTTTTCCTCCTGCTTAGAGACTACGTTCACCTTGGAAGATGCCCAAAAGCTCTATAACGAACATCATCTTCTGTTGGTAGTCGAGAAGGAATGTGTTGGGCTTATTTGCCTGCACAAGCTCGAGCAGAACGAGTAGTTCCAGTAAATCCACAACGAACCATTCTCATCTATATCGTATGAGTGCCTTAATTAATGATAGTAGAGAGCCCATAGAGCCGCGTTTTGCCGATGGACGTAAGACGTCCCAGCTTACGTCTAAAGCGGCCCACAGACGCTTCGGAAATCCTCAGAGGAAAAACTGCACAGTCCTGGCCTCAAGGATTATCGGAGCGTATGTGGAGGTTCGCCGGACTGTACAGGCCGCCGGATGTGGAATTGACAACCATTGGATCGCCTGCGCAGGTCGTCTTTTGAGGCCATGCTTGCTAGAGCTGAACAAAACTGAAAGGGTTCCTGAGCTCTGTTTTTTTTTGCTAATATAATGACTCTGGTCAGAGACCAACAGGTCAGATCATTTTGCCCCATCCTTGCATAAGGAAGGGAAATTTTTAACTGTATTAAATATGAGACAATGGAACATAAATCATAGATATGGAACAGTAGTTAGTATTTCATTTTGTTTTCTTGTACTTTTTCTTTTTTTTGTTTGTGTTTTTTTGAACGAGGGTGTATTCAGGTCAAAGTGCAAGGGTCTTCACTCCAAGACTGTGGAGTTTTTCCTCTGAGGATTTCCGGAGAGTGTGTGGGCCGCTTTACAAGCCGATAAGAGATGCATAAGCATCTCTGGCGCCTGTCACCAGACTCTTCAACGGTGTCGGGTACATCTGCATCTATGACCCTATATACCAAGTAGTAGCAGTAGTAGTAGTAGTCATTTATTGGTGCTAGTACAAAAGAAAATTTGTTCGCACAAGTCAAAATTTAGTAATTAACTAATATACATATAGTTAAAACTGAA
Organism: Callosobruchus maculatus; assembly: GCA_951848785.1. Lineage (NCBI taxonomy): Eukaryota > Metazoa > Arthropoda > Insecta > Coleoptera > Chrysomelidae > Callosobruchus > Callosobruchus maculatus. The sequence continues at coordinate 513,112 of CATOUR010000003.1, forward strand.
ATAAAAAATATTGACATGTCTAACCTAAAATAACACATTAAAAAGTTTATAAACGATACACAGTTAAAAAATTGTACAAATCAATTTTGGCAAATATGTTACACGTTAAAATCACTGAAGTCATTGTGGAGGTATTCCTCATGATCATAGAATGCTTTTTTAATGAAGTATTCCTTGATCTTGTCACGAAAAGTATTAATTTCCAATACTTTCACCCTGCTTGGTAGAGCATTGTAGAAGTGCAAGGCAAAATAATTTATGCCTGTTCTTGATTTAATAATTCTGGTACTCTGTATTTTGAAATTGGCAGCTTTTCTTGTATTATGACTATGGAATTCGTTATGTCTGACATATGATGTTTCATTGTGTTTTACATGACTTGAGCATTCTAAAATGAAAATACAAAGTAATGTAAGTAGATGCAATCTTATAAACGCATCTTTGCAGGGCTCTCTATATTTCAGGTTGGCCAATACTCTTACGCATCGTCTCTGTATGCCAAAAATCTCTTTGAAGTGTGTAGAATAGCCCCAGTTCAATATAGAATATCACATGTTTGATTGAAAATGTGCATAATAGCAGTTCATGAGTGTTGTATTATTTACTATATTTTTCAGATTTCTTATAAGATTAGTAGTCCTGGACAACTTCTTTGAGAGTTCCTGAGTGTGTAATCTCCATGACAGTTGCGGATCTAAAGCCACGCCTAGGAATTTCACATTCTGATCTTTCTCTTCTGAGGAGCAAACTGTTTTAAAATCAATATGTCTTGTCTTTGTATGGTTTAGACTCAGCGAGTTTGAGAGACACCAAGCTCTAACTGATGCCTGTTGATCGTGATCAATAATCCTCTCAATTTTTGTTGTATCATCTGCATAAAGAATAAAATCTGATTTTGTATCGCAATTTGAGATGTCATTTATGTAAATCAAGAAGAGCGTAGGATCCAAAATGGAACCAAGGTGTTGAAGCCACTGTTTTGGAAAGCCGTTTTTATTAAAATTTTGTTGGTTAGTGCATCATTGGGGAAGTTGAGTGTTCTCATCCCGTTCTGATCATTTGAACAATCCCTTGTGCCTGAAAATCTGATGGTACAAGTCTTCTGATTATTGATTAAAACTGCCTCAGGGTAACTTTTTAGTTCAAAATGGTGAATCTACAGAACTAGGGTGCCCAAGTCCCTGCTTGAGCCTTATTTCTCTTCTTCTAACAACTATTATTGCTGCTTATGACTTGTAAAGGTTTAAATTAAATTATTTTTTCTGACCATTTATTTCCTGGATCTTTCAAAGTTCTGAATAATAGCTATCAGTTTAGATTGTGGAACAGTTCTATGAGATCATCTTCTTTTTTTTTGATCATTGCTTCTTGCTGGTGTTTGTCCCAAACCTAGAAATGCTTTCATGTCCCTCTTCAGCTACTACAGCCAAAGTGGCCTTCGTTCAGCTTTGCTTTTATTTTTATTATTAAATTGATGTCTTATAATGTTCAAAAATAGGTCACTTTTTGGTGCTCATGCTTGGGGAGATGAAAGCTTTACTGTGCCTGTACTGTAGGTAGTGTTGTTAATAAGCACAAAGTTAATAATTAACTGTAAATACGTGAGTTCTTTTTTGGGCAATACTTTTCGTAGGCGAGAAACAATAACCTTTTCATATTCTAAAAAAACACAAATATAATCTAAAATCCGATGGCCAATACCGCCTGTGGAACAATAACCAATAAAGTATAAACTGTAGTTTTTGTTTTGTTGTTTGTCTATATAATAGGCCCCTTTGTATTTAATTAATGAGTGAATGTACAGTAAATATTCATATATGAATGCATCGAAAATGAACAGGAAAAGCTCTAATTTGATTTTAATATCAGCATAATAATAAACTTTACTGTGAAGGATCATTATACTAGAGCTACATTTATGTGAAGTATTTGTTTGAATGCAGCCTACCGTTTTTCAAAATGCAATATTCTTCTATTATGCCCTGAGTGTTTTATTAGTAACATTAAAATATTTTTATATTAAACTTCCTTTGTTGGAATTAAATTTCTAACATGAATGTTCATAGTCAGAATACAGAATTTTAATAGAAAAGGAAGGTTATATGGTTAATAAAAAATCTAATGATTTGTACATTAATTATCAGGCAACGAAAACAGTGCGGTTTTGAAGGTTAAGAAATAGTTACACCAAAAATGGGTTAAACTTAGATTAATTTAGAAAAATAATCACCCTCAGCAAGTATTACCCTTTTCCATCTAGACACAAGACTGCATATCCCATTTTCATAAAAATCTTACTTTTGAAGAAGTGTATCATCTCATTTTACAAAGCTTCTCTATTTTCAAATCGCTGATTTCGCATGTGGTTGTCCAGATCCAAAAACAGATGGTAGTCACTCGGGGCAAGGTCTGGTGAGTATGACGTGTGAGGTAGAATTTCCCAGTGGAGTCGCGCTATAGTTTTATGGGCGATTCTTGCGGTATGTGGTCTTGCATTATCTTGACGGAAGACAACACCTTTTCTGTTCGCTAAAGCAGGCTGTTTGTGACTTAGAGCTTTCGCAACTCTATTAAGCTGTGCTGCGCAGATTTCAGCAGTGAATGGTTCGTCCACTTCGCAGAAGCTCATAGTAAACTATACCTGATAGAGTCCATCATACATACAACAGAACGTTTCTTGGTGAATGCATTGGCGAACTCAAAAGAAATAACAAAATAGGGATCTAATTTTTAAGGTCTTAGTTGCCATGTAATTCTTCTTGATTTCGTTTATAATACTTATTATAACACTGAAATCGTTAAACCATAATTATGACACTAGGAATGCTCAGTCAATGGCGTCAATACATCCTACCAATTTCATATCCAAATCAATAGGTCAAAGAGCTTGACATTTGTAGGCGTAACGCTTTATAATTTGTTACATTATAGCTTGAAGCAACTGAATTCGCTAATGCTTTTTTAAAAAAAGGTAAATAAAAATTGTAGTGAATTTTGATTAAAACTTGTTACAAATCATCAAATAACTGGTGTATGCCTCTTTTCCCTCGTACATATAATTTTTTTTCTCTTAACGTACAAAAGTATGTGTAAAATGTTATTTTATTAATGTGTCACAGTGTAATTTTAAAGGTCCCTTATTTTCCCCAAAATTTACATGGTGTAGATGCATTTGTATGAATATTTATACAGGTATATCTGTTTAAGTTTTTTAATTGTTTTTGGCTTTGATACATTTTGCCGGTGACAATAATTAGTTTATAAGTAGTTTATAAGTTTGTTTTTATAACTATTATATTAGAGTTTTCACATCCACGTACAGTACTTATTTACGCTCTGTAGATTTTTTTCTGTTTGTTTTGCAGCAAAGATATTAGGCTTCGGATTTTATTGATTATTTGTTAAATTGTACCTATCTTTGCCGAATAAACATTATTATTATTATATTATAGATGCAAATATGGCTGATGCAATACGTAAGCTGCACCGACGACGCGATGCTACTTGTTCTTTTTATACGCGATAGCAATCTAACCGAGTACAACGCGGTTGAGCCAACGACAAGGATCATTCAGTTGAAGATACTTTTAAAGCAAATATCGAGCGAGCAGTCCTGGAGGATAGTGCATAAGATGGCTCAAAGCATTTTGAAGTCGAAGGAGGCAAACGAACATAGAAACATGTAGCAAGAAGAGGGAGAAAAAACCATGCTTAACTTATCTTGCACTGCGAAGAATATCGGTCAAGATAATATCCGGTGCAGATGGAGATCGAGCAGAGGTAAGAAAAGAGGGAGCGGGTTTTAGCCGGTCGGGCCGTGGCGACATTTCAGATGGACGCGTTTGCATCCGTTGGAAATGACATCAGAGGACTAAGGTGGTTCAACGTCGGGCGGGCCGATTCTCTCTCACACTTCCGGGTATGCGTGTGATTCTGTTCTTGCGATCAAGCCGATTCCCTAAACCCTCTATAAATAAAAAAAAATATTGCTTACTAATGTCTCAAATGACATAGAGAATGTGCTGAAGGCATGAGTAATTGTGCCTTCAGCACATTGCCTTCCAGACAAAATGAATTTTCATTGAACGAATTATCATGAACTGCTATTGTAAGAACAATTTCGTTTTATCAAACAAATTACACGGTTTGCTCAAACAAAACTAAGGTAAGGGTGATTCACGGTTGATGGTAGGTTAGACGTTTCTGGAAAACTAGCCATAGGATTGATCCGAAAACTTGAAAACCTACGTTTTCGCACCAGGCCTATCGATCTAAAATATTTTCATCCCTGCGACGTTGCCGCTTCTTTGGAAAAGTAGCATCACCTTTGATATTTTAAATGGAACACCCTGTATATTGTTTCATTTTCAGATCCACCATTGCTGTGTGATTATTTTTGTATGATATATTCCTATACCTATCTGTAGTGGTTTTCGAGAAAATAATTATTTTCTTTATTTTTCGACCTAAACATAGCTCCAATTAAATTTTTATGACTACCGTACTAGAGCCGAGTTAAAATTTTGAACGTAGTTTATAGAGCTGCTGTTTATTAGTCATCACAATGGGAATTTACTCTTCAATATACAGGGTCGGTCAGAATGATTCATTTTACCGCTAGATACAGAAATTGTGAAAAGTGCATTTTTTAAATGGAACACCCTGTATTTTATCACACATTCTAAAAGGAAATCAAAATCCCCTTCTAATGATATATCATCTTCCTATACTTAAATAGTGTGGTTTCTGAAGTAGAAGCAAGTTTCCGTAATATTTGGATTATTTTGACATATTTGCCATAAGTGGTCATGAAACGCCATAATGGTATGCTAACCTACCATCAACCGTGAATCACCACATTTATTAAGAACAAAATCATGCTTTAGTTGTTGCATTATACACTAATGTTAGTACTGGACTGATGAAGAACTGTTTTAAATTTATCAGCTTACCTGCAGTTGCTTTGAACCTGAGGAGTAAATTGTTTGAATAATACGGAGTTGAAACAACTGTAAATTATTTTATATTTTAACCAATGGAAAAGCATCTAAATACTAACAATTAGTTGAATACACAACATTTTTTTTCTGAGTAGCATATTTTTATTAGCTGTCGATCATGAACTGCATCTAACTATATCCACAGCAACCAAATCTTAAGGGCCCCACAGACATCGTTCTTTTTCATCAAGTTTGCACGACGTGCCAACCGATGTCGGTTAAACCGATGGAACGATACCTCCACACATTGTTCGGTTTTCTTTGAGTTACTCGCAAATTTTTGGTCCGTTAACATGGATAATACTTCAGCATTGGCGGCAGCTTTAGCTATTAAAGTGAAATGCAGCAAGAAAAAACGTTCTAAATGGGTGAAACAGTGGCTTTTAAAAAGAGGCCAATTCTCCCATATAAACCTATTAGAAGAATTGCGTCTGGAACCAGGGGATTGGTACAATTAGTTGAGGATGGATGAATTACTTAATTCAGTAGCACCTCTAATAAAAAAACAGGATGCTTGGATGAGACAAAGTATTTCTGATAGCACATTTTTGATAGGTGTCGCTAACCCTAGATACGCTTACTCGAAGGCAACCAGAACGACACTGCAAAATCCCGTCGTGATTGCTCGATGAACGGCCACACATGTACCGAGTTGCACGATGGCATTCGAAACCGACGGGTAAAATCAAGAGCTCGGACAGATTTTTTGGAACGACGGTCAACACGACGGTTTTTCGGCACACACGGACCGAAATGAGTGAGATCGGTTGGCACGTCGTGCAAACCTGATGAAAAAGAATGATGTCTGTGGGGCCCTTTAGATAAGGAAAGAGAAGGGATATCGCACGTCCGTTTGATGCTATATGAATCAGCTGTGACCGAAAATGAATAGCTGTCACAATATTTTTTTATGGTATTTAGAGGTTTTAAGACAAATCGTTGTAAAATATCGTGGTATTCAGCTTACGGTTGTAAAAGCCACAGCAGCAGGAAGGAGCCAGGAATCACTTATCACAGGTAAATTTTTGGTACTTTTTTGATACTTTTTAATAGCAGAAATGTCAGTCGCTCGTTCCGTCTTCTTTTTTCCTTGTCTAAGAACCAAATAAACCTAGATATATGAATAACATGCTGTGTCGTAATCTAGTGTCCTGGAGATTCTAACTGACAGCACGGTTAATCTAGCTTGAGCCGTGAAGGGTCAGCGAGAATGAACAGTCACATCATTAGACAGGCGAGAATTCCTCAACACTGAGATTTAAAGCCCCTCGTTGGACAATCATTAATAATGAGGCTCGTGCCTTAAGAACGGCTTGACGCCACGGTTGCCATAACAAACTGTAGCGGGCACTAATACCATAGACCCCTGAAGCTACTTAGCTAGACCAAAAGTTTCTAACCATGGTTTGAAATTTGGAGGCAATGAGCTGATTGCTCAACAACTTACTGACCGGAACAGACGCTGATATCCGGGCTTACTTTACTTCAGCAGCTATGATTATTGCAGTTCCCACAGAAATTAAAGTATTCATTTGTCAAACTGCTTCTGGAAATAATAGGAAGGCTGTGACAGCTATTGTAAGTTTGTTAGCAGCTGAAGACTGAAACAGGTGTAATATTGGAGTAAGTAATAATATCTTACATAATTAAATAATAATCTATAAGGCAACATTTCCTTTTATGTTTAGCCTCCCACAAAGGCTGAAAGCCCATGGCGCTGTGACAGGATGCACGTTAGATTTGAACAGCTGTAGGCTGTAGCTGTCGGGAAACAAATTCCCCGTAGCTTCTTCCACAGCGTCAATGTTCTCTAAGAGAAGGAATGCTGGAGGAGACTGGTTCGGGGAGTAGGGATCTAAACCTGGTAAGGATGAGCTCTCAGGGTCTCTCTAGTGTTCCTTGTTTGGACGGCTTTTGGAGTTATTATTTGGGAGAGCTCACTCGAATATCTTGCGCTATAGAATTTGCAAATCAGGGACAGATCAGCCCCCCTTCTTCGATGTTCCAGCCTGTGGAGGGCCTTTGCTAGGTTAGGCGTATCGATTAGTCCAACTGCTCTCTTTTGGATAGTATCCAGAAGGTTTAGGTAGTGCTTCGGAGCGCATCCAAACATATAGGAGCAATAGTCTAGCAATGGTCGGATCTGTGCCTTATAGAGCAGCAGTACTTGCTCTGGTGTGTACAGCTTCCTAAAAGATGACTCGACTATTGGCTGACCCTCCATTTGCATAATTGGTAAGTCAGCGTGAGACTTCTTTGTCAGTGTTGTTACCTGAGTTTTCTATACGTTAAACTGTACTTTATTTACTAATCTCCACTCGAAAATTGTTTTAATATCTACGTTGATCTCTGAGACATGTTGCTGTACCGACGCACCGTCTCCTGGGATCAGGGGCGTATCCAGACCTCAGTCTTGGGGGGGGGGTAGCGGGGCATGAAGTTGTGTGTGCTTTCACCATTTTTTGTAATACCTTCGTGAAAGATGTTGATGCAAGAGAAAAAGAAAATGTTAATAGTGTTAAAATAAAAAAGAAGATATAAACAGCAGGAGAAACAGTGGAGTATCAGGTATTTTAGGGAGATGAAATGAAAAATCTATTGATGCATTAATCAATTTTAATTTTACGGAATACAAATAATATGTAATACGTATATCATCCGTGAACATTTTATTGGCACAACATACAAAATTAAACGATCATGAACACTCACCAGTCAGGTACCCTAATAGCTACAACACGTACTCTATTTTTTTAATTAGTGTTTTAACCGAGGCTTTAACTTTTCTAGTCGGTGCAATTTTTAAAACAGGTAATTAATGAGTTAGGTAAATTTTTGTGACAAGCTACCAAGTTGTATATGACATTAGACAGGTCTTGAGCCACTAAAAATTGGGACGACGCTATCCGTAAAACATTATTTTGAGCATGCACAGTGTGTTTCGAATAACAACGTATATCGTTGCGTTATTCGACAGTTGACATTAACAATTATTGGACCTATTTGATTCTATCTTAACCTCACATTATGATCAATTTGGTCGGAAATGTCCAAGAAATGTTACATGCAACAAGTAAACACCACAAGCAGAAAATAGATCGCATTACAAGTAAAATAAAAAGATCCCCGAAGTATGACAGTTCAGATTTCACTACCATGGTTCAGTCCCGGTATCATCACACGCTGTTGCCGGAGACAACTAACTTTGTAGCGTTTATTGGATAATACTGTCAAATAAAATTGACGGAAGAAAACCTGATCCTTTTGTACAATGATAAGCTACAAAATAAGTATTGTTGCTATCAAAATCGTCACGGTTCTTTTCTCATTGCTGCATAGTGGTTTAGACCTGTCCATACCGCACGTAATTATATCGTAAACTTCCGTAGCTAACGTACTACTTTATCGGTTATTCGCCGATTCGGTTATTTCGGGAGAATTGCGCATGCCACAAACAGCCGATAACGTGCAATAACGTCGGAAAACGGACGTCCAAAAACTCTTTATTCAACTGATTATGTAACAATGGAAATGTACTAGATATGCATCACTGTAATAATGCAAAACAAGCCCTTTTGTAATTTAGCTACTGCAAAAAAGATTTTTTTTCAGTGCGACAATTCCTTAAATAAATAAGTCAAAGTTGATTCGAGTCTTTTTTCGAAAATCTTGGAGGGGTAATTACCCCTGTTACGCCCCCTTGTATACGCCTGTGCCTGGGATAATAGTGGCTTGCCATGCACGATATGAATGTACTGTCATATGCGAAACTGTAGATTGGATGTGGTACAGCAGAAACAGTATAGGGGTTGAATAGGACCGATTCCTGAGGAACATAGACGTTTATTGAAAATACTTCTAATAACAGCATTCGCCTAAGATAAACGGTAATTTTCACTTGTAGAATATGGTATCTTTCTCCACGCATAACGTGACCCAGGCAAGAAAGTTTCCCTGTTTTGACAGTTTCTACTATCATGGTATCATGATATATCCAAATTTTACTACTAATTTCACTATTATTGACAACCACGATTCTAGTTCCTCCAAGGGTCTTCGAACTATTCTTGAAGAGATTCTCCGGCTAATTTTGCGGGAGCTTGACAAATTCTCTCGACCGCTCTGGCGCCGGCGGCGTCGCAGGGTGGGGGCGGGGGGGGAGGGTTATAAGAGGGGGGGAAGGGGTGAATGTTTGCTGTCGAGGCGCCTGCGGCGGCCATTACGACGCGATAAGGAAAACTGCTGGGGAGAAAACACCACCAAAGGGTGTCCTGCTCGATGTGTGAGAGTGTATTTTTTTGCACAGATTACGATGCGGGGTGTTTACGCTACGCAAACAAGCGAGAAAGATGAGGAGGACTAGGGTGAGATAGTATCTCATCGCCTGCCATTTGTTGCTTTTCTTTGTTAGTCGAGGTGTTTTTATACCTTGCCGTTTTGTGCCAAATGTGTCTGTTTGTAAAACTAAAATAATAACTGCTGTTATTTCTAAAAAATATAATTTTGTATTGTGTGTAATATAATATTTCATTATGGTTGGAAATAGTTTTAGGCTGCCCAATTTTATCAAAATGCATATTTTAACAAAGACTTTGACAAAGCTTTTCTATTGGACGTTATTTAGCAAAAGCTTTCTATTGGGTATTGGGGGCTATGTTAATAATTGTCATCCAAGAGTATTTTATCAATGTTGAAAACAAAACGTTAAAGCTGGATGACACTTTTGTCAAAAATATTTTAGAAATTCATGGTGATTTACGGATTAAAATCTTAGCAGGATATCAGGACAAAGCGATTGATTTGCAAATTAATGCCACATTTTTCATGTTTATATTATCATTATTGTATAATTACTAATTGCAGACTGCCATAATTTGTGACAGAATCATAAAAGTAGTAGGTATCAATCACAGCAACTACCTAATTTAATAATTACAAATTACAAATCCCACCTCCGTCACTCAGATCTCAGATGGATTATAGAAAAATACGTCCATACTTGAATCAATCTTTCATTTACTGCATGCATGTTTGTTTTTTATTATAGAAATATTCACAGAGGATGTAAAGGTGCAACGTACACATTGTACATAAAATAAGGTTATACGCAGCTAAATAGCGAGCTTTGCCGTTCTGGATAGGCAACCAGTAATGCACAAGCACGCTTGGGGAGTAGCTTGGCTAAACAGTTATTTAACTTTTGAAATGTAACAGAATGCTATTTTTACCCATTTCTAATATAAAACAAAGATATTATTGCATGTATTTATGATTATTATCGATAGTAAATTATTGTTTAATCCAAATAATGCGGTGAGTGAGTTTCTTCTCATCATATCATTTGATACATCAAGAAACCAGTGATCAAATGTACCGCTTCTCTGGAATCTGATTGGTTGAGATTAAACTTTTTGTTGAACAAGAAAATGCAATTTTTCACCCATTTAGGATGGAAAATCAGACCGGAAAAGATACCATATGGTTCACAATGCTTGATTGTATATAAAGTATGTAATTTTTCACTTTTTTGAGGTCATCTTCAAGAAAAATCAATAATCTTCAAAGTACTTTGACAGATGCATGTTCTTGAAAGGGCTGCTCCGATTGGTTAAAACTTTTGTTAAAATTCCTGTGTTGATAAAATCGGCCCTTAGAAAACCGCGAAAGATTAAAGACTTCCATTTTTCACACGCTTTTAACAGCTTCACCAGTATGTGAGCTTGCAGCTGTCCTTTGGCTTAAGAGGTCGGACCGAAAATGTTCCTTTGGACAAGGACCAGTTTGAAAACAATTGAAGGACCAGCATCCATCGAATTATCATCGGTAATCTTGTCAAAATTCAATTGAAAATTATTTTCAATATGTCACAATCATATAGAACCCTCAGCTGAAATGCTATACCGCAATTTTTTTAAGTCTGTTTTATTAGCTTTACCTGTATTTTTGTTTGTTTGTGAGCTTGTAGCTCTCCTTTGGATTAAGATGTCGGATTGAAGATAAAACGCTACAACTTTGCCGCCAAAACGATTTTGACGGCTTCAAATCCAGCGGACCAGTAGTCGTATCCACTCACTAAGAGATGGCGCAGATACCTCAAAGTTTGTTAATATTATACAGAGGTATAGCGACGAGAGCTTGAAAGGCGTGACATTCAACTGTTTGGGAGTTGGTGTTTTTGCTAAATTTATTCAGAAAAATCGACAGTTATAATTATCGTACAGTGTAATAACGGTTTTTGCCCCCTCAAACTGGCCGGCTTTAGTTTTCCGACTCATTATCAGTATTAGTACTAGCCTCTCCTGACTTTTTATCAGCTGCATGCGACAGCTTACTCTAAGGTGCCCCTTCCGCCCATATCTCCAGCACGTTAACTTCTCAGGTCCTTCTAGATTGGTGCGAACTGGGTTTCTTTGGAAGGTACCACCTCTTCTTCTTGGAACGCCCTGACTTCTGCTTCATCATTTTGTTCTACAGAGCGCACCCTCCGTGTCATTCGCGTGGCCTTCGTGGCAGCCTCAGTTTCTGGAGCCATGACTAAAGCATCTTGTAAGGTTCTGGAACTGGATAGCCTTACGATTCGCTGAACGTCCTTCGACAAACTGACGAGCAGCGACGTATTCCTGTGTCTCGATGGGACTGCTGATGAATGCTCGTTTAGCTAAGCTACGGACATCGTACGCAAATGTGGTTAAATCTTCCTTGTGTAGTTGTGTCCGGTTATGCAACTGGTCATGCAACAGTTGTTTTAAGTGTGCATCTCCAAAATGTAACTTTAGGGCAGACGTTATCTTATCATAGTCACGTAAATCTGACGAGCAGAGCTTTTCCAAAATAGCTGCTGCAGAATCTCTGAGCATTGGTGTCAGCACACAAGCCTTTTCCTCATTCGACCAGTTATTCATACGTGCGATGTTTTCAAATTGCATATGATAAATGTCCCATGACGTTTTTCCATTGTATGGATAGGGATTTGCTACTACGTCACTGTGTCTGTCAGTGAAAGCATGTGCTGCAGTTGTTAAACTACGCTCACCTGCACTAAACTCTCGCAGCTCCTCTCTGACCATTTCTTTGACCTGATCTTTCACTTGCTGAAGCTGTTCCTCAACGTGTTTTTCTGATGTTGCTAGCTGCTCCTCAATTACACTAATACGGTGGTCTTGATTTTCTAATGCTCGACTTACGGCTTGCTTCTGCTCCTCCAACCGAGTCATCACCAGTTCCTGCCCACTCTTCAAACCTGCGACTGCCTCGTCTTGGTGGAGCCTTAGCTTTTCTTCTAGGTTCACGACTGCCTCGGCCTGGTGGTTCTTTAGCTTTTCTTCCAGGTTCACGACTGCCTCGTCTTGGTAGTGTTTTAGCTTTTCTTGAAGGTCTTGCATATTTGTTCTCGTTTAAGCTGCACTTTGATTTAATCTAGCTGTGTTTAAAAAACTGACAAAATGGCAACAAACAGTCCAAGAGGAGTGATCTCAAATTTCATAGAGACTTAATTCTGAGTTTCTTTTGTAATAAAATCCTGGGACACGGTCAATAATATATTTAAAAAATATATATGTATATGATGGCCAACGTTTCGACGCTAGAAGTGCGTCATCTTCAGGGGGTGTGTGATATATGTATAACTAAAATTAAAAATTGGTCTTGTAAGGATCCAACTACACTTCGTGCAATGAGTACAACAATATTACCATGGAACACAAACATAATCTACAATTTTACAAAACACATTAAAACTTCAAAATCTAAAATTAAAATGCACAGAAAAACTCACACTACATCACGATAGTCTCAAATATTATTGCCGGATGGTGTAGGCTACTTGATAATTATTGAGAGACTAGTGGTATAAAAATTCCTAGCTGAGTGAGAGCATTGATAACATCTACGTTAAAAAATATATACAAAAAGAAGAAAACACATTAAAATTGATTGCGAGGAAAGTAAATATTAGTAAGATGGAAGAAAGTATAGGCTATGTCCCTTTTATTAAATTTGCATATATTTACTTTCCTCGCAATCAATTTTAATGTGTTTTCTTCTTTTTGTATATATTTTTTAACGTAGATGTTATCAATGCTTTCACCCAGCTAGGAATTTTTATACCACTAGTCTCTCAATAAGTATCAAGTAGCCTACACCATCCGGCAATAATATTTGAGACTATCGTGATGTAGTTTAAGTTTTTCTGTGCATTTTAATTTTAGATTTTAAAGTTTTAATGTGTTTTGTAAAATTGTAGATTATGTTTGTGTTCCATGGTAATATTGTTGTACTCATTGCACGTAGTGTAGTTGGATCCTTACAAGACCAATTTTTAATTTTAGTTATACATATATCACACACGCCCTGAAGATGACGCACTTCTAGCGTCGAAACGTTGGCCATCATATACATATATATTTTTTAAATATATTATTGACCGTATCCCAGGATTTTATTACAAAAAGATTGGATTATAACGGTCAGGATACAAAAAGTAAATAAATTCTTAATTCTGAGAAAATATATACTTTTCGTGAACACAAAACTGTCCTTACCCACAATATTTGATTTTCGCTATAATCTAAATCGCTCATAAAAATATCTTTTACTTAGGTGTGACGCTACACAAATTTTTCAGCTTTGCATACGTCAAACGAAGTACATTTCTCAAACTCTGTTGTTGCCTGGATATTCCAGACATAGACAAATTCAACCTCCATAAGATTAGCCCTGATCCTACATTGAGGGAGACAAACAGGAATTTATGTTCTACCGCCTAGGTGGAAATTCCCTTGGATCGCATTTTGTCTCCACAGACACCGTTTGAAAAATGAACTTCTGCCCGTGAAGATGCATTGCTTTTCAGATCTGCACCATCCCATTTTCTATTGGAAAACTTCTAGTATAATGGAAAAATTTTCTGGTAGCAAGGATATCCATTTTGGGTCGAACAAGTTTTAATATTGAATAAGGGTTTGGAAAAACTGCAAACATTGCACTCCGTCATATAATTTTCGTAGATTCTAAGAAAGTTCTGACAAATAGAGTCCCATCGGAAATACTTATAGCTGATCCTACAAAGTGTACGTGTAAGACATTGTAATATTTCTAATATACAGGGTGGGGCATAATAATCAAGTGTTTTTGAAGTAGTCATAAAATTATTAGTTTTTACCTTAAAAAAATTATTGGTTGTAGAACATAGCTGATTATAAACCATTTTGAAATATCTCGGTGCAAAAATTACATCTGGCATATGATGCAGCCGTTCACGAAAATTGCACTCTGCACTGCACTGTTTCCAGCATGTCTCTGTTGATTTTTGAGAGATTTCATGGCGAAACGCTCCCTTCTTGGCATCTAACGTACGGGGCTTGGCCCTTTAAACACGTGACTTGAGTTACCTCCATAGAAAAAAATCACAAATTGATAAGTCGGAAGACCGAGTAGCTCATGAAATGCCAACAAACCTCGAAATTGAACGATTTGGAAACAGGTGGCGAAGAACAGCCATGGTTGCTCTGGCGGTGTGTGGTCGTGCCCCATCTTGCTGGAACCACAAATCTTTGATATCCACACCTCTTCTTTGCAATTCAGGTATGGAAAAGGTATTCACCATATGCATGCAACGTTTAGAGTTACTGTAGCGGTGACCACATTTTCTCAAAAAAATGATGCCGAGCCATATGCCACGCGTTGTTCTAGCGTCTACTGCTCCATGATGGCAAGTGGGAAGTAAGAAAGTTAAATGGTTTGAGTCAAGGAATGAATTGTAATAAACCGCGCGCTCCTCCCTTTTCTAATATATGAGTACTACTCAAACCAAAAACACCTTGTTTTTATGACCCACCCTGTTTTAAAACGAGCTACAATTCTTAAAAAAATGAAGAGGCTTTGTGCTATGTGATCTTTGTCGATATCAATATTCATGTCATCAAACTTCAATCCTTGACTGAAAGTAAAAAAATACTGATCTTTCAATAAAAGCCTTCGGTACTTCTTTTCTTGAAAAATTACATTGTTCTCTGATCTCTATTTTTTGTTTGTGGTCAGCCTGACCGAAAAAATAATATTTCACACTTCAGGGGCCTGAGTACACACAGTTATACATATTTATGTGTTTGCCATGTAAAACATGGATTCCCATTTCGAACAGAACTCACTTGTTTTTCGAAAAACATTACACAGTATTTCAGAAGGTGATGGTTAAGATCTTAGTGAATGACATCTAAGAGCAAAAGCATTTTTAGTGTGCAAAAAAGCACGCAATGCAAAATCACACATTGTTCAAATATCTGTAATTCAACAACCAAACACGAAAAAAAGGCCCCACAATGACAAAGCGCGAGCTTTCTTCTTCAATTTGCTCTTTGAATCGTCACTGTAAGTTTAAAGGTAACGTCAGGGACTTGAAAATCCAAAAATCATTTTTATGTGACCTTTGGACTTTATCTTTGGACCTTTTGACCTTATCTTTGGATCTTTGGATTTATCTCCCCTCATCTTAGATACACAGGAAGGAAACAGTCGGCCACGCCTCCTCGCTAACACGGGAATACGTATTTTCTTGAATTCTCAATTTCGCCGCTATACCCTAGACACTTAAGACCAAAAAATGTCTATAAAGTGCCTAAACAAACAGGAAAGATGGCAGTTTTACGGTTTACGGTATTCTTCCGACATGCAGTCCACTCATCTGACTCAATCAAAGCTTACTACTTTTTTTAAATCACTTGTTTCATCTATCTGTGATATGTCGTACCTCATGGGAGCATTCATGTTTAATCTTTATTGGAACAGAGTTCTTGACTGTATTCATAGCAACGTGACACCCTTCTGGTCATCGCTTGACATCTTTCCCGCGAGTGTCTTTGCTGTATAATAAAATAATCTAGAAAAATCGAAGAAATGGAAAGATTATCGTTAGGGGATTAAGTAGCTAGATAGCTCCAAAAACGCGATAAAACAGAGTCTCAATGAAGTATCTCAAATTTTGTCAAACGGAAGGGTATTTCAAAGTGTTTTCACTCTCCCCACAGTTTTTAACTTTGATTTAATGTTGCGTAAATGTTCCATTTGTCGTCGAAAAGAAAAATCATGCGCCACTTGTAACTAGATCTTAATGTGGATTTCTAAATTATTTTAAGCTAATCGAGACCAGTGTAACTTTTTTAGGCTATAGCAGTTTGTCGTTACTAATTGCATTATAGAGAATTATTTTTACTTTTGTCATTTATTACAAATTATTTTTATTTTTATTTTTAACGACTTTATTTCGGCGAAATTTAGCCTGAGGCTATTCGTACATTTATTGCGTTTGAATTATATGTACCTACCAACAGCTGATTACATTTTTAAAGTTTTGTCTTGATCTGATACCATTATTAATATATGCGGAACCATTTTTTTTATTATGTTATTGGCGAGACCAACTGACCAGTGATATCGCGTATGAGACGTCTATTTTTTCTTGATAACTATGAAGGTTCATATATTCTTCTCATAGTTGGAAGTTGTAAGTTTTATATTGTGGGGTATAGCATTTTTGTAATAGGTTGGATTATATTTTGTCACTGACTGGTAACAAGTTTTCATAGTTTTGTTTAAGTAAAAGGAGTTTTTTTGTGATGCCAGAATTTGCTAATTTGCTTCACTACTGCTCTTCTACCTCGTTTCTCTCTTCCTAAATACAAGGGAGGTTCATTGCACTCTACCTCCACTACAGTTATTTTAAGTATCTAACGCAGACCTAAACGTTTGTTTTTTATTTTTTGTAGGTTGTGAGACTAGAGACCTGTAGAATGTGAGACGTATGTTAGAATCTTCTCCCCATTTATAACTGCTAAACATTTTCGAAAATATTAACTGCAGTTTCGGCGTTCGAAACTCTAATATGTCGTATAAAATTCTTTGCAGTTGATGGGCATAAAAAGCAGAAAATAATTGAGCTTTTACAAAGATACCCGAAACCTCAGTAAATGTCTAACTTTCAGTACATCTGGCTTAATTAATGAACCATTAAGACGCGATAGATTAGAGTGACAAACACAGGATAAGATAGAAGCATAAATTAAAAAATTAACAAAGCTTTGGTGTATGATGTCAGCCTTAAAATCTATTAAAAACATTCAAAATGTATCCCATATATAGATCGTTTATCTTACTTCTTATATAAGTTATCTGAACTCATAACTTTTACGGAATCAAGAAGTAAATCGTATACGCAACAACGTAAGGATCATGGGTTGCTTGCTTGACTACAAGTTTTAAATATATATTCTTGATCCTTTTCTCACTATTTCTAAGCATAGTTTGCTTACAAACTGTGGAGGCCGTGTTTGGATCAAAAGACTTTTAATCGTTATGCTGGAACTGTATCTCCAAACAGCAGTCGGTACGAACGAGCTTCGGGCAAGTTAAAGTATTGTAAAATTTACTGAATAACATATATACTTTATTGTTTTATTTATTTGTTACGATTCTACTGCGTACCAGCGCAGCGACAGACTGACTGCGCTAACTTCTTGAGAGTTATCGTAGGACTCGGAACTTTCGCTAAAGTTTGTTGTGGAACAAACTACCTGACCAACTTAAATGAGTCGGAATAATTTTATGTAAATAGAATGCGGAAGCTGCGACAATGGCTGTAGTTGCCGATAACAACTACAAAATATTGATGGAACTTGACGTAAGACGAGACAGAATTGTTCCATAAATTGCTTATACAGGGTTGGGATAAAGTATGGAACCAAGCAAATATCTTTGAAACGGAAAGGGTGATATTGCTGAAAATTTGCAGGTAAATTAAGTGACGCATAATGCATCTGAAGACATTATGCTAGCTATTAATGTACCTTCGGTCTAACCGAAAGTACCGTCAACTTTTTTAATTTAAATAGGACACCCTGTATATTTTTGCAGATTTTAATACATCTTTTTTTCCTGAATACGTCATAGTAGGTTTAGTACTCGTTTCTGTAAAAATGGGAAAGATAAAGCTTTTCTATTTACTGAAACATTCATTTTATTTCATGTGTTACAATAAGAAAATTTAAAATCAATTACCAAGGAATTATCTCAGACGTTCAAAATGCCCGCCGTTTACTTCCTGACAATATGCAAGTCTGTTGACAAATTGCTGAGTTACCTTGTCGAATCAATTCACGTCAGGATCAGGACGTCAGGAGGTAAATGGCCGGCATTTTAAACATATGAAGAAGCTTTATCTTTCCCGTTTTTACAGAAACTAATACCCAAACCACTATGGACGTATTCGTAAAAAAAAGATGTATTAAAATCTGCATAAATATACAGGGTGTCCTATTTAAATTAAAAAAGTTGACGGTACTTCCGGTTAAACCGGAAGTACATTAATAGCTAGCATAATGTCTGCGGATGCACTATACGTCGCTACACTTGCGTGCAAATTTTCAGCAATATCATTCTTTCCGTTCCAAAGTTATTTGCTTGGTTCCATACTTTATCTCAACCCTGTCTATTCGTTTTTAACGTTTGAAAATACTTCTTCAGTTATGTAAATTGAAGTCGTTAACGATTGCACTTCGTCACATTTACTGTGATACCGTAATTGGTATTAATATTCATTTTTTTACTGCTCACATCATAGTTGAGGGTAGTATTGTTAGCGTGAATTTTTTATATCTAACCAGGCGTTAAGCATAACTAAATGTAGAAGTACCGCGGATACCGTAGATACTAAATGGCGCCATAGAAAAAAGTCTAATGGCGTCAAATCAGGAGATCCAGCAGGACATTCTATAGGCCCTGTACGCCCATTCCATTTATCTATCTATTAGGCAACAACACTTACAAAGAAGTCTCACGATGGCTTACCAACCGTGGAAATGGAGGGCCACCCCATAGTTGAATCACCTTCCGTCAAGCTTTTGGGGATCAACATCAACAATAACATTGCTAAAACGGCATCCCAGAAGCTTGAAGTTTTGTTCCGCTGTAGGAAGTTGTATACACCAGAGCAACTGCTGCTGCTCTACAGGGCACAGATATCCGACCATCGCCGACCAAGTATTGCTCCCATGTGTGGGGATGCGCTCAAAAACACTCTCTAAAGCTTCTGGACACTATCCAGAAAAGAACAATTAGATTAATCGATACGCCTAACCTCACAAAGGACCTCCACAGCCTGGAACATCGAAGGAGGGTGACTGACCTATCCCTGTTTTACAGATTTTATCACGGAAGATGTTCAAGTGAGCTCTCCCAGATAATAACACCAAAGGCCATCCGAACCAGGAACACTAGAGAAGCTCTGCGAACTCATCCTTTCCAGGTCGAGGTCCTTACTCCCCGAACCAGTCTCCTTCAGCATTCCTTCTTTTGGAGAACTTCGACGCTGCGGAATCAGCTGCCGGGAAATTTGTTTCCTGACGGCTACAACCTGCAGCGTTTCAAATCTAACGTGAATCGACACTTATCCTCTCGCAGCGCTTCTACAGCGCCATAGGCTTTCCAGCTTTTGCGGGAGGCTGACCATAAAAAAAATCTGGAAACGCGTCGCCCCAGCATACCCAAATAAATTTCCATTAACCAAAAATGATCCAGTCACTTTGTATGTTAGAATCCCTGTCCATACATTAACTTTCTGGGAGCACTGGGTATGTCCTTCTTCAAAAGCATCAGGATTTTCATTGCTCCAGTACCTGCAGTTATGCTTATTAATAAATACAGTTAGATAAAATGTTTATTCATCAGCGAGGCAGATATTCTTTACACAAGTGGTTTTAGCATTAATCGCTGTAGTTATTTGTTCATACAACTCAGCTCTTATACTATTTGGCGAGTCTCGGCGATTTTTACTTTAATCAGCGGTTTTCTATAAATCCGGGGTGGAAGTTTTCAAATTCACACCCTGGTTGTGTGGGAGAAAATGTGAAAAATGATCAGGAATCTGAAAATCGCATAAAAACAGAGTTTGATCTTTTTTTATATATTTAGTTTTTTATTACTGCTGCGCCGCCACTGACCTGATTTCTAAAAACCATACGCGTGTTATATTCTCGTTATGGTGGTAATTCTGTGTCAAAATTTCATCAAAATGAATTTAATGATGTCCACGTTACACAATACAGAACATCAGAAAATTCTAAGTGTCTTGGTTTCTCCAATGTTGTTCAGGTCTGGTGCACAGACGGTTCACACGCTAGAGAGGGCTCGGGCTCGGGAGTCTACGGACCCCATACAAGACTTTCATTCTCTTTTGGGGGGCACACTGCAGTATTCCAGGCTGAGATCTATGCGATACTTGCTTGTGTAATTCGTATTCGGGAAATTGACGGGTCTAGGAGGCGGATTACTATCTGCTCTGACAGTCAGGCAGCCATCAAAGCACTGAGTGCTTGGAAAATAATGTCGGGACTGGTCCTGGAGTGCAGGAGGGCTCTTGACGACATCTCAGCTAAACACAAGGTATCACTGATGTAGGTACCTGGGCACGCTGCGGTAAAGGGTAACGAAATGGCGGATCATCTGGCCAGGATGAGATCCGGCAACAGATTTGTGGGCCCGGAACCAGCCTTAGGACTATCTGCAAACTTGATTAGGAAAACAACTGGAGAGTGTATCCAGAATCAACACTTTCTGAGATGGAACAACATCTCTGGTCATCTCCGTCAAGCTCGGAAACTATTAACAGGGACTGCAGAGAGAATAGGACGATTTTGTCTCTCTCTGGATAGGAGTAACTTGAGATTGCTAGTAGACCTACTAACGGGTCACAACACCTTCAGGCGTCACTTGTTCGTGATGAGGGTGGTCAACGACCCAACGTGCACGTGGTGTGGTGAAGAGGAAGAATCCTCGGCACACATCTTGTATCGCTGTGAAACCCTGGGTTATCACAGGCAGACTATGCTGGGCTCAAGTACTTTGGAACCAATAGATGTAAAACGGATAGGACCTAAGAATGTACTTGCCTTTGCCAAAAGCGCCAGGTCTTAGGAACTAGCGCGGATAGAGGCGCAAAAGGGCCCATCGTGTGGCCTATGCACTAGCCACATTCCGTGCTGGATAGCCTCTGGTCCTTATTCATCCATTCGTTCTCTAATGTTCGGATGACCCCAAATAAGTGAATTATGCCGCTAGGTCATTCTTTCACATGTCAATGGACAGCCTATTATGAAAACAACACATCTTTCCCCGTACCTTAACCACCCCAATTTCACTCTTCTCACTCCCACAAAAAATGGTCAGGAACCCTGAAAACGTCTAAAAACGAAGTTTGGCGAATATTTGAGATTCTTTGTTTTCTGCTAATTACTCACCCATGCACCGATTTACAAATTTGTACCAATACTACCTACTATGACCCACAGCATACCGCTACTCAAGTTTCATCACAATCCATGCAGCGGTTACTGAGATTACGAGGTTAAAAGACGCTAACAGAGAGACAGACAGACTGATGGAAATGAGTGACGTGAGTCTTTGTTATGTTGATATTTTACAAGCCCCAAAAATTTTCGCGATCACAGTACTCCCCTCACCTATCGGTTTAAGAAGCAATATTATGAAATCAGAATAAAATTCCGTCGACCAAAGTGCTTCTCTCATCATCATCATCCTAGTCACAATGTCTTAACAGACATGCTGTGAACTCGCAAAATGCATTTACTCATTTTACGAGTTTCTCTTGAGATATCTTTAAGATCTTTAATGCACTAGTGTCCCATTTGCTTTCTGCATCCTTATGCCGTTGACCAGATGGTATCTACTAGTTCATCCGCCTTTAGGGACGATTTCTCACCCCAAGGACAAGAAGTTGTCCTGACTTTTCTTAACTCGTGCACCCAAAGCTGTTTATTGAGAAGAGGTTACTGCTTATACCGACAGTAGTTCGGTTCCTTTTAGTCGCCTTTAACGACACACAGGACATACGGTGGGAGATATTGTAACCCGCCGCCACACGGGTAGTAGGTATCATAAATCGCCTTAGAAGCATATTATTTCAAAATCGATCATTCTCCACTCACCTATTGGTGCGGGAAGTAATATTAAAATTAGGTAGTTAGCATACAAGAGGTTATCACAATTCAGTGTCAGATAACTTGTCAATAAAAGCAGAAATAGTGTGTGTGCGACGGGCAAAAGTAAATATTTGCTATACCACTGCAGGAAAGACGAAAATTCCTGCAAGACTCACACGAAATACCTAGATAAAATGTAGCCCTTTTCAAAATTTGTTAAAAAATTGAGAATTGAGATTCTCCTTATTGCTTATGTGGCATGGCTTGCTTTTGAGTACAGATTGGAAAAATTTTAAAAGCTACAGGACTGTAACTATGAAATCAGAATAAAATTTGGTCGATCAAAGTGCTTCTGTCATCATCATCATCATCATAGTCACAATGTCTTAACAGACATGTCGTGAACTCGTAAAATGCATTTACTCATTTTACTAGTTTCTCTTGGGATATCTTTAACATGTTTGATGCAGTAGTTTCCCATTTGCTTTCTGCATCTTCATGCCGTTGACCAGATGTATCTACTGATTCATCCGCCTTTAGAGGCGATTTCTCACCCCAAGGATAAGAAGGTGTCCTGACTCTTCTCAACTCGTCCACCCAAAGCTTTGGTTGAGAAGAGGTTACTGCTTATACCGACAGTAGTTCGGTTCCTTTAAGTCGCCTTTTACGACACGCAGGATATACGATGGGAGATATTCTAACCCACCCCCACACGAGGGAAGTGCTTCTGTAAATACCCTTAAATAAATTTTCTTATCGTGTAATAAACTTGTATAGCTAACGATCCACACAACTGAGCGTAGGTTGAAGCGTCTAAACCGAGTTATTTAAAATTTACAAAGAGGTTTCCAGCAAAAAAGTTATCGAGACGGCGCCGTAGTTTTAGAAGCAGCTCTACGTATGGAATAACCGACTGTCATAAATTATGTATAACTTCTATGCCGTAATGGATATGAACTCCAAAAAGGAGGCAGGAAACGCAAAGCCGTTAGACGATGATAAAAATTGCATTGGAAAGCTGTTTCCTCGAAGAGGTTTACATACGTTTTTCAGTGAGGTTTCGCAAATATTCACGAAAAAATGAAGTCAAGTTGATTGACTCAGTACTTCCCACACATTACGCGATACCAGTTTATTATTTTCCCATAGCATGAAGCTTTAGTCTAAGATCCCTTGCAACCAAATAATCGTCAGCCCCCCCCCCCCCCCTCTAAAATTGTCTTATGCCGCTAAGTCTTTCCTTCACAGGTCAACGGACAGCCTATTATCGATACTACAAATTTCTCAGTTTTACAACCCCCCACCCCCCAACCACCTCACTTTCAGCCCCACTCAAAAAACTGGTAGGAAATGATCAGGAACCCCTAAAACATCAAAAAACCGAATTTGAGTTGTTTTCATACTTCTCGTCCTTTGATTATTGCTACGCTGCCACTGCCACAATTTTTAACAAACATACGCGTTTTCCATTCTCACCACGTTAACAATATACTGTGTCAAAATTTCATTAGAATCAATTTAATAGTGTCCACGTCACAAAATAAGAAACGATTTAAACCAATAAATTCTCGTACGTATACAGAAAATTCTAAGTCCCTTAGTTTCCGTAATAGGCTAGGCAATGTTCGGATGGACCTAAAAAGGTGATTTGTGTCGCTATATCTTCCTTCACAGGTTAGTGGAAAGCCTATTATGAGTACAAGAAATTTTGTAATTTTTCAACCCCCAACCCCCCAACCACCCCAATTTCACCCCCACCCAAAAAAACGCAGAAAATGATCAGGAACCTCTAAGACGCTTAAAAACGAAGTTTGAGCTGTTTTTATATTTTTAGTTTTTTTATTACTGGCACGATTTATAAAAACCATACGCGTTTTCCATCTTCGCCATGGTAGTAATACTGTGCCAAAATTTCATTGAAATCAATTCAACAGTTTCCTCGCTACAACGATCTAAAGCAATACTCTCATATGTTTACATCAGAAAAAATTCTAAGTCCTTTGCTTTCTGTAATAGGCAAGGCACTATTCGGATGGACCTAAAAAAGTTATTTATGTCGCCAAGTCTTCCTTAACACGTCAGTGGACAGTCTATTATGAAAGCAAGAAATTTTTTAATTTTACAACCCCCCACCCCCCAGCCACCCCAATTTTACCCCCACCCAAAAAAAAGTAGAAAATGATCAGCTACCCCTAAAACGTCTAAAAACGAAGTTTCAGCAATATTGATTTTTTTTTGTTTTTTGCTAATTACTCCGCCGCCTATGCACCGATTTTCAAAACTATAAAATTTATGTATAAAACGACACCACAGCATACCGCTGCCCAAATTTCATCACAATCCATGCAGCAGTTGCTGAGATTACGAAGCTAGAAGAAAGCGACAGACAGACAGACCGACAGACAGACAGACAGACAGACGGACAGACAGACCGACGGAAATGAGAGACGTGGATTTTCGTTATGTAGACATCATAAAACGCCCAAAAAGCGTATTATCTCAAAATCGAAAATTTTCTCGATCACAATACTCCCCTCACCTATCGTTGTGGGAGGTAAAATGGTGCAGACAACATTTACGAGGCATATGCTGCTATGTATTTTAAGCTATTGAACTTGAACTACAACTATTATAATTAACTTCTAATATTTTTGGTATACATTAATAACCTAATGACTTTAGAAATAAGTGGTCAATTCACTGTATTTGCAGATGACACTACAAAACTATGGCATGATAATGACATACACGATTCAAAAAGAAAAATTGAAAATGATACAATTGTAATCAAAAGATGGTGTGACAGCAATTTTTTATCTGTTAATATCTCGAAAACCAAATTCATGACTTTCGAATGCTTACTTGACGTGATTTACTTAGACAACAAACAATTAGGTACTCCAAACATACAGCATGAAGTTCTTAGGTCTAATTTTGATCAAAAATTGAATTTCATATCATTTTGATAATTTAATTAATGAGTTAGCTAAAGTAACTTACATACTAAGAACAGTTAGAGAAACTCTTGGAAGAAACACCACCAAAAATTGTTATTTTGCATTATTCCAAAGTAGGTTGAGTTACGGCATCCCATTTTGGGGTGTCTGTTCTTATACCTACTTAAATAAATAGTTAGTCTTACAAAAGCGAGCAGTTAGATACATCGCCAAGAGTAGACATAGAACTCCATGCAAGCCACTATTTTTAGAATACAAAATTATGACCGTAATTGCACTATTTATTTTGGAAACGGCTACATTAATATTCAAAAATAAAACAAAATTTGAGACCGTAAATATAGAATATAGTATAAGACAATAGAATGATTTTAAATTAATCACCCCCAAATCAGCACTGGTTAAAGATCCAATTATATACAATGGATTGAAGATTTACAACAAACTTTCTAATTCCTTTGAAATTCAAAAAGATTTAAAAGTTTCTCGTAAAAAGCTTAAAAAAATTCCTATTTCAAAAACCTTATTACGCACTAGATGAGTTCTATGACGAGTTTTAGTAAATATTCCACATTTTGTTGTTACAACTTTGTCAATAAGAAATTTGTAAATTCTTAGACAATAAAGCATATTTATCTATCTATTGTGAAAGGTGCTTGCTTACTCTACAAAAGGGAGATAATTCCAATCATTCGGTTCATAGAAAAATCGGAAAAATGAAGGCTACCGGCTGGATTCGAACGAGTGTCTCCGGCATTCTAGGCCGACCCGATACTACTGCACCACGCTTCCGACTAGATCTATCTCTCTGGATGACTAAAATACATGGTTCGCGCGGAGAGATACGGGGTAGTGGTGGATGTCGACGGAGTCGATACCATGTTGTCGGCGCTATATATCGGCTACATCACGGGGCACCGTGGTGTAGTTGGTAAACACGTCGGCCTAAGATGCCGGAGACGCTAGTTCGAATCCAGCCGGTATCCTTCGTTTTTCCGATATTTATTTGAACCAAATGATTAACTTCTAATACTTTTGAAACCTGAAAGATGAAGGTTGAAAAAAAGAGCACAGTAAAGTGACAGCTACATGCCTGATGTTGGATTGACCCATCT
This sequence comes from Callosobruchus maculatus, assembly GCA_951848785.1. Lineage (NCBI taxonomy): Eukaryota > Metazoa > Arthropoda > Insecta > Coleoptera > Chrysomelidae > Callosobruchus > Callosobruchus maculatus. The sequence continues at coordinate 539,172 of CATOUR010000003.1, forward strand.
TCGTCGAGATTTATAAAGGAATGTTTCAAATAGAATAGAACTCCTATCAATATAAAAACACTCGTCAACTCATTTCAAGCACCCTCCCTTATATAATTGTGTTATTTTATTCAATAAACTTCCGTCGAGTATAAGATCAATTAACTCATATGATAAATTCAAATTGAAGTAAAAAACTCCTACTAGATCACTGTTTTTACTCTATAAACGAATATGTGGATCACAATTTTGGAGAACTGTAAGTTCTGTAACTGCTATGGTGGTTTTGTCCAATTTTATTGTTAGTATTTCATTTATGTAAGTAACATAGTGCTGTTTTGGTCTAATTTTATAGTCAGTATTTTATTTATATTTATATGTTTTTCAGGATGCCTATGTAACACTTGGTTGCATCCATATAAATTGTACTATAATTTTATCTTATAATTTCTTGTAGAATTTGACTTGCCATATACTTTCTTTGTCTTTCGTGGCCAATAAAGATCTTATCTTATCTTATCTCTAATAGCTAGGAATTAGAAATTAAGTTTTGGCATTTTTTTTAAACTGAATATGGGTCATTCTGGTTTTGTCCTATATAGGGTTAGGTTGGCGTTAGTTGTAAAATATATCAATCGGAGGCTGATTATTTTTTGATGGTTTATTTTGTGGTTTCTGATGGTTGTTTAGTATGCTGTGGTACATGCAAGCGATCACTTTGCCCTAAACTGTATGTATCTGACTACATATTCAAAATAAATTTGTCATAGTGGTAGTTTACCTATGTGTTGCTATCCCAATCATCAATGTTTCACTCATTTCATAAAGCCATAAATACATACTACAAGTTCTTTTTCATAATCCTTCAACATGTAGAAATCATGAAACTAATCAGTGTGGTTCAACATTCAAGTCAATTTAGAGAGAAAGGCGAAATACGTTATAAATCAGTTAGTGTATTTTCCCGGAACTCAATGTTACATACGCGTATTTGAATGGGTATTTGCACAATAAATCTCATGTACACATGGCGCACATGTAGGTACAAATAAGGGTATAATTAAATTTAGATTTATTGAAATCACATACAACTGTACCTTCGTGCTACCCATAAATATTGTTATACCTACAAGTACCTTTCATGGTTGTTTTTCATGGGTTTCGGTCAACGATTGAAACTGTAATTTTTCTTCACTACGTTTTGGTTTATTTTAATTTAAACCATCTTCAGTTGTGTTAATTTCAGATGTTGGTTACATCTCTGTGAAATTTTTTTGTTTGCGAAGCTGCCTCTACGAGTTGAGAGAGCTCTCAACCAGTGTACATAAACTGCAGGATGTCCCATGTTTAATAGTCTGCTTCCATATTTGGTGCCTAAACTTTTCTGTGCAGTAATCATGATTTAAATATCTTTTGAAGGTTATTAGCTTTGATATACTTGACAATGTGTATATTGCTATCGATACTCCATCAGAAAATAATTGGTCTACTTGAAACTTGAAGGTATTTTTTCCAAAACATTTGGTTGTCAAAAGCTGATTGTGTGTATGCGTCTATCTATATTATAAGCCTAATAGCAGACAAGATTAATTGTGAGAATGTCAAGTTATATAATAAATATGTAGGCCATATATTGTGTGGATCGACCAGCAGTGTGGTGTTAAAAATGCCAATAGCGCGATTGATGGATGAAAGTGAAAATCAGATTGTAATCATTTTTCTTTGTTGTGCTTGGTGTCAACATACAAGGGGTCATTTTTCACTTGGTCCCATTAAAATATTTGGAAGATCAATAGCAGCAGCAATAATGATATACATGTGCTAGCTCAAGCATCCCATTATAAAGATCGCTCAATAAAACATGCACCGTTATACCCAAATTTGAGTATTTTTACAGTACTTTCCTGGATTTGATTTTCTAGATGGGCGGTTATCAGTACTTAAGATTCCATGTATTTTGTTCCTTCCATTGCCTAGTGCTCCTCTGTATCCCCTGCAGGGATATGTATTATCTCCGATGTTATTTAACATTTACTTTGAACTTGTGATGAGACAGGTATTGGACAACTGGAATGGCGGTATAACTATTGGCGGAAGCAAAATATACAACTTAAGATTTGCTGACGATACAACCCTTATTGCCGCTTCTCAGAAAGAACTTGTAGCTCTATTGAATATCTTAGAACAGCACAGCATATTATGATCTTGGTATTAACTACAACAAGAGTAGGATTATGATCGTAGATAGAGAGCATGATAATCGTCGAGAAACGAGGTCAATAGGCCGTTGTGAAGTAGTTCAAAGTATTGTGTACCTCGGTTCATTGATCGACAATTCGGGCAGCTATCAAAATGAGATTCGACGGTCCATTCAACAGGCATGTGTGGCCATGACAAAGCTTACTAAAATATGGCGTGACCTCTTCATCAGTAAAGATACCAAAATGTCGCTGGTTCTGTCTCATTTATATTTTTGTATGCCTTGGAAACTTGGACTGTTTAAAAGGCAGATCGAGATCGCATGGATGCTTTTGAAATGTGGACGTGGAGGAGAATACTGAGAGTTCCTTATACCGCCCATCGAACTAATGTTTCCATACTGGATGAGCTCGCTAATCCAAAGAGACTATGCTCCATTGTGTCGAAAAGAATGCTTACATTCTTCGGACATATAGTATTTACAAAAGCGATAAGATGGAGAGACTTGTAGTTCAGGGTCATGCCCCGACTGGGCGGCGTCGTGGCCGTTCCCCTAAGCGCTGGGTGGATGCGACGAAACAGTTGCTGGATATAAGTATCAAAAGCGCGACTGAACTGACAGTAAATAGCGAACGATGGAGAGCTGCAGTTCTCAAAACAGTTGATAATGTTCATGTCATCAATACTCTAGCTCCGACTTAATGCATTTTACAAGTTGACAACATGTCTGTTAAGACATTGTGACCAAGATGATGATGATTGTCTAGTGAGGTATGCTCCTCTGTATCCCCCGCAATGGCAATCAGTGGCATCCAAACAGCTTATTTAGTTACTTAGCTTATAAAGCAAATCATTAGATCACTGATGCAACATGATCTTAAGATATTTGTTGTATACTATAATCCTCAAAATATGTTATAAGAATAGTACAGAGTTGGCTGTAGTAACTTCTAGTATGACGATATTTTTAACACGCTTTCATTAGCTACCTGTATGTTTGTGAGCATGTTACTCTCCTTTCGATCAAGAGGTCGGACTGAATATTGAATTCTCCAACTTTGCAGCCAAAACGATTTTGACGGTCTCAAATCCGTCGGACCGCCGTAAAGTTTGTTAATATTATACAGAGGCGTAGCGACTAGATCTTTTAAGCTAGGCGTGACATCCAACTGTTTGGGAGTTGGTATTTCTGCGAAATTTATTCAGGCAAGTCAACAGTTTTAATTATCGTTTATGAGGTAATAGTAATTAATGATTATACCACGAATATTGATCAAAAACAATTGTTCATTGTTCATAAATATTAAAAAACTAAAAAAACACACTCCAATGATAAATTTAGCTGGAAAATTAAAAATAAATGTTGTAGTTTCAAAAAATAAAAAAAAAACACGTTTTTAATGAACATTGTATGAAAAAGTGAATAATTTTTAATTTAAGCTTAAAACAGTAATGAACGAAAAATATCAGAATTATTGTGAAAAAGCGTCGGGAGCTTGATTTTTCGTTCAATATTGTTTTAAGCTTATTTTTAAAATTGTTTTTAAATTTTTGGTCCGAAGCCTGTTTTTAAGTTTTCCAAACCATATTTGTCAATACAAGAAAACGTATGTCACTAATATACTTCCATCTCTGTGACTTGAATGATAATGACCCTAAGCTAGCTTTATGGAAACTAGGCGAACTCACAAGAGCACTAGGGACTACACACATATCACAGTTGGGACACAGGACACAGGTAACACAGGCGGGAAGAAGACACACCGGTAAGCAGAGCATTTTTTCATACACATTGTTGAGGTTCAGAAGGGCAACAATAGTGCAGGAGTGCTACAAGTGTTGTTGACAGTTGATTCAGTGAATATTTCTGAGATTTTCTATATTTTTGGACCTTTCAAAATGGACTCGCAAAACACTTAACATTTCTGGTCGAAATTCGAGCCGGATTGTGGATCTGGAGGATTTATGGAAACTAGGCGAACTCACAAGAGCACTAGGGACTACACACATATCACAGTTGGGACACAGGACACAGGTAACACAGGCGGGAAGAAGACACACCGGTAAGCAGAGCATTTTTTCATACACATTGTTGAGGTTCAGAAGGGCAACAATAGTGCAGGAGTGCTACAAGTGTTGTTGACAGTTGATTCAGTGAATATTTCTGAGATTTTCTATATTTTTGGACCTTTCAAAATGGACTCGCAAAATACTAACATTGTTAATACTTCTGTAGATTTAATTGAACAAAAACGTGCACTTGTTAACAAAAGAGCCAGGGCTAAGTCTTCCATAACAAGGATAGAGAATTTTGTTAATGATGATGAGCGTTTTTCAGATATTAATGAATATAAAGTGAGAGAGCAATACCTTATTCAGGCATTTGATAAATATTGCACCATTCAAACGGAGCTGGAAGACTTAGACGAGTGCTTTGAAAGTGACAGGGAGGCTATTGAAATGCAATATTTTAGTGTATTAGCTAAATTAAAAAGTAGGATAGGAACTCAAGATCAAAATAACTCAAATTCACGACAAAGTACATCTAACAGTGATGAGAGCTTGCAACATCCTGCTGCCCCACAAATATCTACATTTAAAGTAAATCTACCCAATTTAAATCTTCCAAATTTCTCTGGTAAATTTGAGGAATGGTATTCATTTATCGATTTATTCTCAGCTCTAATAGACAATGATACAACACTTTCACCTGTACAGAAGTTTGTGTACCTGAAGTCCTCACTCTCGGGCGAACCTCTCAAATTAATAAACGAGATGCAATTAACCAATGCTAATTACGCAATGGCGCTTAATACTCTCAGGGAACGATACGAAAATCGTATGTACGTTATCAATGCACATTTGAACAATCTTTTCGAAACAGATTATGTAACTGGTAGGGATGGAAAACAACTCAGGGCATATTTGACTCAAATAAAACAAAACGTTAACTCTTTAAAACTTTTAGGGTTACCGGTAGAACAGTGGGATATTATACTCATATATTTTTTCCTCAGGAAAGTAGATATGCACACCAGACAGGCTTATGAATTGGATAGAGCGGACAAAAGTCAGCTTCCGACGCTTGACGGATTTTTAAAGTTCTTAGAAAAACGATGCATTGCCTCAGAAAGCATGAATCCACTAGATACTAAGTCTCATAACAGAACACGCTTAAATACCCCAGGCACACACTCTAACACTCATTTTAGGACAACACATGTTTCAACAATATCAGCAGGTAATGGCAATCACGCTAAAACAACCATGTTTTGTTTATATTGCAAAAATAAGGAGCATAATATTTATTCGTGTCAAAAGTTTAAATCAATCACCCTACAACAACGCAGAGACTTTGTTAAGGAAAATAGTCTTTGTTATAAATGTATAGGATGGTAAAGATAAACCCAAAACACCATTGGTTGCAATCAATACTGTGGCGTGAATCCCCATCGCAGAAATTGGGCTGTATAGAGCTCCAAACTGTTACTTACGGGACTAATTCAGCTCCTTATTTGGCAACGAGGTGTTTAGTAGAGCTAGCTACGACTGGTAAAGAGAAATATCCTTTAGCTGCGAAAACTTTACTCGAACAAACGTACGTGGATGATATTTTAGGTGGAGCAGATACTTTGGAGCTTGCAGAAGCTTTAAAACAGCAGTTGATTGAAGTTTTAGGCTCGGCTAATTTTTTATTACATAAATGGAGATCAAATTTCTCTACCCTGGTAGATCCTGATGGTGATCATTTAGATAATTTGAAGATAAATGAAGGAAATAATAAAGTACTCGGGATATCTTGGCAACATACTACGGATGAACTCATAATAAAACTACCTCGCTATCAAACAACTAGTGACATCACAAAACGAAAAGTTCTCGCATGCATTGCTAGTTTATTTGATCCCTTAGGGCTTGTAGGACCAATTTTAGTTCCCGCCAAGCTACTCATGCAAAAAATTTGGTTGGCTCAAACAGGTTGGGATGACAAACTGCCATCTGATTTGGTTCAACATTGGCTGAAGTTTGTAGCGGATATGTCAAGGGTGACGGAAATCTCGGTACCGCGCTGGTTATTCAAAAACAAACCAATAAATTCCTTAGAACTGCATGGTTTTTCGGACGCGAGCATGACGGCGTACGGAGTTTGCGTTTATTTAAAGGTGTCATATGATGATGGCTCGATACATTCACATCTTTTGTGTTCAAAGTCGCGAGTTGCTCCTGTCAAGGTGATAACATTACCGCGATTAGAACTGTGTGGTGCAGTTCTGTTGGCACGACTAATTGCAAGAGTAAAGACGATTTACTCATTCCACTTCTCTAAAATTTGCTTGTGGAGTGACTCTGAGATTGTTTTGGCTTGGATAAAATCACACCCATCTCGATGGAATACATTTGTTGCGAATAGAGTCGCGGAGATACAACAATTAACGCCTGATTACGAGTGGAGACATGTTAAATCTCAATACAATCCGGCCGATATAGTATCTCGCGGCAGTTCTCCCTTAAATCTCAAGTCCAACACTTTATGGTTTTATGGCCCAAAGGAATTACTCATAGAGTCTGGAAACATTCCAGTTAATGATACGCGTATTCATATAGCGGAAGAGGAGTTACCGGAATTAAAGAAAACGTCCCATGTTAATGTAGTTAAAAATCATTTCCCTTGGATAAACTTCTCTAAATATTCTCGATTAAAACATACTGTTGCTTATTGCCTAAGATTTATTAACAATTGTAAAAACCCCACGGAAAAGGTTTATGGTATTTTAACTGTTGATGAACTAACTCACTCAGAGGAATTAATTATCAGGCTAGTACAGAATGATCATTTCGCTAGGGAAATAACTCAACTAAAAAATTCAATTATTATTGATAATAAACAGCTGTTAGCATTAAACCCATTTATCGATAAGAATGGTGTACTTAGGGTAGCTGGGCGTCTCGAAAATTCTAACTTGAGGTTTGACGAAAAGTTTCCTATAATATTACCACCCAAAGATCATGTTGTTCGTTTACTAATAAAGCAAGAACATGAAAGACTCTTTCATGCAGGACAACAAGCTGTTTTGACGAGCTTAAGACTTAAATTTTGGATAATTAGTGGCTTGAAAGAAGTCAAAGCGGTTTTGAAGAATTGCGTCGTGTGTCATAGATTAAAGGCAATTACTGCGGAACAGCTCATGGGCGCTCTTCCAAAGGATCGTGTCACTATGTCTCGGCCATTCCTAAGAACGGGAATAGATTTTGCGGGGCCAATCACAATTAAAGAATCTAGGTTACGTAAGAGTATTCAGTACAAATCATATATTGCGGTTTTTGTCTGTATGACCACTCGAGCCATACACTTAGAGTTGGTCACTAGTCTTTCAACTCCTGCCTTTATGTGCACTCTAAAACGATTTATAGCTAGGCGAGGCAACCCATCAATCATATATAGTGACAACGCGACAAACTTCAAGGGCGCTAGCAATCAGTTGAACGAATTGTACGTATTCTTTGAAAATAAAAATAATTTGGACACAATACAAACGCAGTTGGGCGAATCACGGATAAGGTGGAAATTCATACCTCCTAGTAGTCCCCATTGGGGTGGATTATGGGAAGCAGGGGTTAAATCTCTAAAGTATCATTTACGGCGATCAGTAGGGAACATGATGCTTACTTATGAAGAGATGTCTACGGCTTTGAGTCAAATAGAAGCCATACTAAATTCTCGACCGCTTACACAACTGTCGTCAGATCCATCAGATTTTTCATGTCTGACTCCCGCGCATTTTTTGATAGGAGATAGCTTGATGTCTTTCCCGGAGCACGAACTATTTGCACTCCCGACCAATCGTATCAAACAATGGGAACTGTGTTCAAAAATTAGACAGACTTTTTGGAACCGGTGGCATAAAGAATATTTAACCAAACTACAAAAACGGCCCATCTGGTTTAAGCCCTCGGAAAACATAAAGTTAAACTCGCTGGTACTCTTAAAAGAGGACAATTTACCTCCCTTACAATGGCGGTTGGCTCGAGTGACTGAGGTACTTCCTGGTAAAGATGGCAAGGTAAGAATGGTTCGTGTTGTGACAAGAGATGGTTGTTTCACCAGAGCGATTTCAAAAATTTGTCCATTACCATTTGAAAATTAATAGAGTGGACACACCAGTTGTGGGGGCCGGAGGATGTTGGAAATCGTGAAGTTGGCGGAAAAGCTTAACAACCGTCATTGTGTTTTGACATAAACGTCTGACATTATTGATAGAAGTATTTTTTATATTAGTACAACTGTAAGGCTGATTTGGCCACTAAACTTGTGTACAATGTACAAATAGAAGTGTTAAACTTTGGACGAAGGAGCATTTTTTCTTCTGGGACAACTACTCACAATACAGTCCACTCACAAGAAAGGAAGACACACTCCTAAAGCTGGTTCGGCAAACACGCAAACGCAAAACACTTAACATTTCAATCCGGCTCGAAGGACCAGAAATGTTAAGTGTTTTGCGTTTGCGTGTTTGCCGAACCAGCTTTAGGAGTGTGTCTTCCTTTCTTGTGAGTGGACTGTATTGTGAGTAGTTGTCCCAGAAGAAAAAATGCTCCTTCGTCCAAAGTCTAACACTTCTATTTGTACATTGTACACAAGTTTAGTGGCCAAATCAGCCTTACAGTTGTACTAATATAAAAAATACTTCTATCAATAATGTCAGACGTTTATGTCAAAACACAATGACGGTTGTTAAGCTTTTCCGCCAACTTCACGATTTCCAACACTAGCTTTACTTTAAGAATCTTTAAAATCTTTCTACTAGAAAACAGCACTAAATGGGAGTAATGACCTTCACTAAGAGAATAACGACATCTTTATCATTTATTTTTCAGCATTTGCTCTTAGGTTAAACTAGTACAAAAATATAAAAAAGTTAAAATCTAGTGTATTTTTTGCAACATAAAATTATTTGGGTCATAGGTATACAATGGGTCCTCTATAGATATAACATTTTCGTATTTCAGCCTAGCAATAAATTCCATGTTGATCCTGTCATTCTTGGTTGAATAGACGATCTTTTGAAGCACTCCATTTGGGTGGTAGATGTAATATGTGCCCATGTCTTTCGTAGTTGGCGACAAGCCCTGGTTTTTGTTAATCGCCAATGGCTGATTGGTTGTTACGTCAAACTCTTCGACATCTTCAAGTTTTGCACTTTTTTGCCTTCTTTTCCTTTTGAGCTCATTGAGATCATTGACTATTTCTACTTCTTCGCTGTCACTGCTGGGTTCGGTTGCGGATTCCTCGGGTTTGATTGTGGTCTGCTCAGTCTGAAGTATGGGTTTGTTATGTGGTGGTCCATATTCCTAAAAGAAGAAGGTCACAAAATAAATTCACGCCGCGCTTAAGGGTCTAAGGTACAGCGCGCCAAATTGAGAATCCAAGAGAATACGTATTCCCGTGTTCGCGAGGAGGGGTGGCCGCCTGTTCCTTTTCTCCAGTGTGTGTGTGTCTAATATGAGGGGAGATAAGTCCAAAAATCCAAAGGTAAGGTCAAAAGGTCGGGAGGTAAGGACCGAAAGTCACCATAAAAATGAATTTTGCATTTCGAAGCTCCTGACGTTACCTTTAAATTTACAGTATTGAGTCAAAAAACAGATTGAGGAAGAAAGCTTGCGCTTTGTCACTGTTTTGGCCTTTTTTTGATATGGTGTTTTGTTGTTAAATTACAGAAATTTGAAGAGTGTATGATTTTGCATTGCAAGTTTTCCTGCACACAAAAAAACTTAATTGAAAAAATGAAAAATATATGTCATTCATTAAGGTCTATCACCTTCTGAAATACTGTGTATGTAGTTTGAAAAACAGTTCTGTTGGAAATTGGAATTCCTGTTTTACATAGCAAATACCTAATATGTATAGCTGTGTTTACCTAGGCCCCTAGTTCCCTGACACCTTATATAATTATTCGACGGTTTCATTGTATTTATCTATTTATTTATGGTATACTCCTAACAGGTAATCGAGGTATATAAACATATGGCTATTAATATGAATTAACTTATGAATTAACTAATAATTATGGTGACTTCTAAGTACTACAACCAGAGAGCTGCGATACTCAATTACTAACATACAGATATTTATGAATATGATAATTCTTAAAACTGAAATGCAAAAATGAACTGAGAGCACATGGTTTACAAAGGATACTTTAATAAATTGTTAGTATGATAATCATTACAATAAAATGTAGCTTGATGAGGATTTCCAGCCTTGGAATACAAAGATTGAGGTTTGCTAGTAAACAAAAAGTATATAAGAAGCCGTTCCGTTCAAAGAGAAAGTACTGCAATGCTTTTTGCCGAATTTTTGTAAAGACAGATGTGCTCTGAAAGCAGAATCACACAGACTTCTCGGGACTTGTGTTTAGAGGATAGAGCTTAGAGGATCTGGATTTTTCAATTATCAGTAGAGTCTAAATGACAATAAATCAGGCAGTTAAAAATAAAACGCTGCTTAAAAGCTTTCTCAAAAAGGCCTCTCCCACGTCCCTTTCAATAATAATTAACCAAATTCAATATCTCCATTCATTCTTCTTTATTTGCGTTTCGAGCTCCGCAAGTCCGCAAATTCTTTTTATGGGTAAGACTACTTGTTGCCCTATAAGAATTCTAGCATATGTGTTATTTGCCTCCGAAATATTAGCTTCCCAAATACTGCAGATAATGTAGATATGAGAAACGTTATTCTCTTAGGAGAAAACGTGTCACAGAAACCCGGTAAGGGTTCGTTTTAGCGAAACCCGAAACGGGCGTTAAGATTGGTATCAATCGACGCGGATTGACGCCCTGAGTCGAACGATACCACTCCCAGACTGAGGAAACGCTCCTGTGAAAAACTACAGCACTTTAAAGATTCCAAACCTAACCTAACTTCACCAAACTAGTTGAATTATTGAAGCTGAAATGGGTTCTAATCGACTCGGACTGAAGTCCTGAGACGAACTAGACCATTACCAGCGCGAGAAAACATTTTGGTGAAAGTCTAGGCTACTTTGAAATTCACAAATTCCAATAGCTTACCTAATCCTAAAAGTAAGCAAATCGGTTGAGGTAAAAAGGTGTGTCTAGCGACTTAACCTGATATCTTGACTTAAATTGTACCAAATCTAGACTGTACAACCGTTTATTTTGATTCTCAATTGGAAATTAATCAAAATGAGTTCCTCTGGGCCCTACCCCCGCATGCTATAGGAAAAACCGAACAGGTGAGAATCCTACTTGGGAAGCTTGTGTTGCTTAGACTATTCAAAATATGCAAAGACAGCGACGTCTGTGGGGCCAGCCCCCCCAGGCCCCCTATTATACGTTTACACAAACATAATTCATAATTCATTCATAATTCATAATAATTCAATAAACTAACCTGGTTTTCAGTTATTCGTATTTCCTCAATGGCTTCAACATTAAACATTTAAAGTATCATAACTTTTTTATTTTCCATTTTAGGATGCTGCGACTGGTGGCGTTGTGTTGTACTCATCTAGTGCTTTCTCACGATATGTAGTTTGACCACATATTATTATTTCATGAAAAATCATCGAAATGTCGAAGTAATTTTGAGGTTAGGTTTGAAACTTTAAAGTGGCGCAGATTTTCATCGGAGCATTTCCTCAGCCTTGGAGAGGCCTAGTTCGACTCAGGACATCAAGCAGAATCGATTAACATTTACTTAACGACCAATTAAACCGAATTTGACCTCAATAAGTGGACTGTTTGGCATAAGTGGGGTTAGGTATTGAAACTTTAAAGCGTCATAGAATTTTACCGGGGCGTTTCCTCAGTCTAGGAGTGATGTCGTTCGACTTAGGGAGTCAATCCGCGTCGATTGACACCAATCTCAACGCCCGTTTCGGGTTTCGCTAAAACGAACTCTATCTGATTATGATTTTAGTGAAATCCTAGGCTAACTTTTGCAAATCTTGTATGTAGACCTACGGTTTATTAACTTTTTTTATTTCTTGCAATTTTTCAAGCAATAAGTAAAGATTTTGAAATATAAAAATCACAGTTATAAGGCATCTTATTAAAGGTAGATAGCCCTAAAAATGCTTACAGCGTAACAATCACTTAATACAAACGGTTTTGTTCTTTGAGACAAAAATGACCCAAAAACCTCGTCAGATTGCTGGATGAATGAAGGTGACGAGGAAAACCTCATTTTTCTGAAATACTTCTAAGGATATCCGAGCAAATCTTCGAGTAGAGTCAAACAGCTCATAGATCAGTATTAGGAGTATAGATTAGTACGGATTTAACACACCAATACTTTTTGTATCACTTAGTAAACAAATGTGTTGTTTCTCGTTAACTGGTCATAATTTTCGGAGTCATAAAGTTATCTACTATACCTACTGCTTGTATTTCATAAATCAGCACATAATGGACTCACGAAATCTCACCAACATTTCTACCAAATGTACGCCATTATTTGTATCACCACGTATACAAAGATATCACTTTCTAATAATATTGACGTTTAGATTCATAGAGATATTTACTGACTTTCGAAATCAGTGCACAACTTACTAAAAGTGCTCGCCAAGCTTCCCTACTAAGTTAAGAGATTATTGCTAAGTTTCACCTTGAATGGAGTCTGTGAAGAAGGGTTCACAGGTGGCTGTGTTGAACTATGCTCTGAACCAACTGGTGGCACGGACGTCTCAGGGGTTTCGAACTTGGGTCCGTTAGGCTTCCATCCCTTTGGAGGATATGGTCCTCCTGTATGGTGACTGGGATGGTTCGCTGTTACAAGCGTCATTTCCAGAATGACAAAGGCACTAATACTGATTAGGAACATCTTTCGGAACTTGTTTGCGAATGACTGGATTTTAGAAGTTACATAAGTTCTTTATATAGTCGTTGTTGTTGAATAAACATCCAAAAGTGTGCAGAAACTTAACACTGACCCGAAAAAAAGATATCAATTGAACAACTAGATTATTCTGTTGTAATCGACCTGAAACAGTTTACATTTAAATTAATGAGTGAAATACGAGAACCCACGTTATTCTGGTAACACGGAATTACTATAAAGTTTTACTGTCCTCGCTAAGTTTCTCTTAATGCTGTAGGTGTCAAAAATTCAAAACGATTTTGTTACATATCAGCAGAAGGGCGTATTAGATACAGTTTGATTTGTTAGAAGGTGATGAGATTTTTTGGCATTTGAAGACAAACTTATATACGACGATACCTCGTGTCCTAGATGATTTGAGAACATTACCCACAAATCCGGCTGCTGTTTTGAGTTTCAATCTCGTTTAACGAAAATGGAAAATTTCGGACTCCCCGATCCTGAGGTTCACCCGCAAAAAATCTAAAATCTTTATTTGATCTTCTATGAGGACGAAACCCATTATCCTAGATGATCTGAGAACATTATCCACAAATCCGGCTGCTGTTTTGAGTTTCAATCTCGTTTAACAAAAATTGAAAATTTCGGACTCCCGGATCCTGAGGTTCAGCCGCAAAAAATCTAAAATCTTTATTTGACCTTCTACTAGGACGAAACCTCGTGTCCTTGTTGATTTGAGGACATTATTTACAAATCCGGCTGCTGTTTTGAGTTTCAATCTCGTTTAACAAAAATGGAAAATTTCGGACTCCCGGATCCTGAGGTTCAGCCGCAAAAAATTTAAAATCTTTATTTGATCTTCTATGAGGACGAAACCTCGTGTCCTTGTTGATTTGAGGACATTATTTACAAATCCGGCTGCCGTTTTGAGTTTCAATCTCGTTTAACGAAAATGGAAAACTTCGGACTCCCGGATCCAGAGGTTCACCTGCAAAAAATCTAAACCGTTATTTGGTCTTCTATGAGGACGAAACCTCGTGTCCTTGTTGATTTGAGGAAATTATTTACAAATCCGGCTGCTGTTTTGAGTTTCAATCTCGTTTAACAAAAATTGAAAATTTCGGACTCCCAGATCCTGAGGTTCAGCCGCAAAAAATTTAAAATCTTTATTTGATCTTCTATGAGGATGAAACCTTGTGCCCTAGATGATTTTAGGATATTATTTACAAATCTGGCTGCTGTTTTGAGTTTCAATCTCGTTTAACGAAAATGGAAAATTTCGGACTTCCGGATCCTGAGGTTTAGCCGCAATAAATCTAAAATTTTTATTTGATCTTCTATGAGGACGAAACCTCCTGTCCTAGATGATTTGAGGACATTATTTATAAACCCGGCTGCGGTTTTGAGTTTCAATCTCGTTTAACGAAAATGGAAAATTTCGGACCTCCGGATCCTGAGGTTCACCCGCAATTAATCTAAAATCTTTATTTGATCTTATATGAGGACGAAACCTCGTGTCCCAAATGATTTGAGGACATTATTTACAAATCCGGCTGCGGTTTTGAGTTTGAATCTCATTTAACGAAAATGGAAAATTTCGGACTTCCGGATCCTGAGGTTCACCCGCAAAAAATGTAAAATCTTTACTTGATCTTCTATGAGGACGAAATCTCGTGTCCTAGATGATTTGAGGACATTATTTAATTCAATGAACCTTACGTCGTCCGTAAACGTATTATTTCAAAATGGCGGAAAGTAGTAGTATGCAAACCTAAATCAAATTAGCTAATCACAAGCTGGAACCTTCTCGAATTTCACTAAATTATTGACTTGGGTCAAACAAATAGTAATATACTAAAACAATTTATTACTGGATATGTTTCCATTGCTGTTAAATACTGACTCATATCGCAATAATTCCCTCAAGCAAACAAACTGAACTGGAGAGGCTCCCACTTCATCTCTCTGATGACAAACATACGACCACCACAGGACCTACTCCAAAATATCTATATCTAAGCAACAGCTAACTTTGATTAGGTATTGCCCGCTTTTCGAAACTATATTCCTCGATATATTTCGTAGCGTGATTTGCAGTATCGACCGGGTTCTAAATATAACTAATAAATAGTTGGAAATCCCTTTCGATTACCCTGTTTAAAAGGAAAGGTTTTATATAGTTCCCTAAGCTGAGGTTTATTACACGCTAGGTATACCTTGGAAAATGAATAACAATAACGCAGAATTTCAATTTAACAATTTATGAGAAGATATAGGCTGCAAGGGAACGCTTGGAATAAGACAATTCTTTGGCTAAGTACCAAACAGGCAGCATTGAAAGCATTAGGTGCTTGTAGGTTTATATTATGGCTCGTTCTGTAATCTATAAAGGTCTTGGATGACATTCTGGCAAGACGTCAGGTGTCACTTATGTGAGTGCTGAGCTGTACTGGAGTTTGCGGTAATGAAACAGCGGACAGGCTTGCAATACCAGGGTCCAGAAATAATTTCCCTGAGCTTGCTGTGAGGCTGGCAACAGGTGAAGTAAGAAGGAAAAATGTAGTCAAGTTGATTAACTCAGTACTTATCTGCTCGGATAGCCAAGCGTCGATTAAAGCTCTTAACGGTTGCCAAATCAAATCCAAACTCGTCTGGGAATGCTTAGAAAACCTCAAACAACTTAGTGCCACGAACAAGTTAACCCTGAAATGGGTGGCAGGTCACAAGGGAATTGAAGGGAACGAAAAAGCAGATATCTTAGCACGAAGCGGATCGGCATCCAGTTTTACCGGCCCCGAACCGGCGATAGGCATTACAAGGTCTTTGGTAAGAACTACGATAGACCAGTGGGTGCATTCACAGCATTTAAAATACTGGCAATCACATCCAAAGCTCAGACACAGCAAGCTGATGGTGAAACAACCCACATCAAAACTAGCTGAAGAGACCCTTAAATTAAATAGGAAAGAAACTAGGCTAATAACCGGCCTCCTAACCGGACACTGCAGCCTAAGGAAACATCTACACACATTGGGGATTTTCAAACAAAACCCAATATGTAGACTATGTGACGAGGACGACAAAACAGCCTCTCATATAATCTTTGAATGTGAGGCCCTACGCTGGTGGAGATTCAGACTGATAGGGCCAAATAACCCCAAATAACTCCTCAATCGAGATATCGTGAAGAGACTCTTGGATCTCATCAAGGTTACAAAACTCGTCACGGATTAACAAACGCACAGGCCAATACAATAAACCAATGGCTGCAGTGTTGGGGCTACCTAACCCGGCCTGTACGTTTGACCCCCCTAAACTAACCTAACCTAACTCAGTACTCCCCACACACTACCGGGACCAGTTTATTATTTTACCATAGCACGAAGAGATCCCCTTGCAACCAAATCATCGCCAGCCCCCCCCCCCCCCCCTCCAAAATTGTGTCATGTCGATAGGTCTTTCCTTCAAATGTCATTGGACTGCCTATTATCAATACAACCAATTTTTCAGTTTTACTACCCCCCCATTTTCGAGACATTGTGACTATGATGATCTAGAGGTATCAAAAATTGACAGACAATGGAAGTCTAAAACACACTTCTTGAAACATCTGCCATAACCGTAAACTTCAAACTAACAAGAGTAATGTTATTAAGGAGATAGAGAAACTAGCTGAGTTTGTAAGCACAAGATAATAATTATTGCTATTATTAATTTGTAACCACACCAACTCTTGAGACCACATTCTTTTCAGTTCACGGTGTGTTTTTCAGAGTATTTTGGGTTTACATTTAGATCACCCTGTTTCTATGATGCTAAAATTTTCTATTCGTTCTATTACCTTGTCTAGACGGTTGCGTGCTACGTCTGGAACTAAATTACCCCCTCTAGATGTATATTTCAAGCGGTATCGTCGGAATAGGGTAAATATGTTGTTACAAACAAAACTTCTGTTGACCTTAATAATAAGAGTAGAGTAATTTATTAGATGATTTCAGGAAACAGAGTTTGTTTTACCGTGATTATACAAAAACTTGAACCAAATTCCAAACAAGGGTCTTCTAGAATTAACGGACGGGGTTCGTAGAAGTTAGTTCACATTTGACTTCTTACTTGTAATAATTTCGGCCTTGTTTGTTGTTTGAAGTTTCAGTCCACCTGAAGACGACTGGAGATAGTAGATTAATCGAAACGTTCTCAAAAGTTTTATAGACTATGGAAGACCATAACAGACCTTTTCATTCAATTGTGTTTGATATAAGACAGTCTAAAGCGGCCCACGGACGCCCTGGAAGTCCTCAGAAGAAAATCTGCACAGTCCTGGCCTCAAGGATTATCGGAGCGTATGTAAGGTTCGCCGGACTGTACAGGCCGCCGGACGTGGAATTGAAAAGCCATTCGATCGCCTGCGCAGGCCGTCTTTTGATGCCATTCTTGCTAGAACTGAACTGAACTGAAAGATTTCCTGAGCGTCTGTAAAGGAGGGTGTATTCAGACCAAAGTTCAAGGGCCGTCAGGCCAGGACTGTGCAGTTTTTCCTCTGAAGATTTCCGCAGCGTCTGAGGGCCGCTTTAGAAATTAACGTATACCGGAAACTAACGGTAGGTACATTAAAATTAAGTTCAGGAGCTAGCCGCATACAATAAATACGATTATGTAAAAGCTTGTACAGTTCCAACGAGAACAATACGTCTTTTAAATCTCAATTGGTTGGTTTGAACTTCGGCAAATCAGTTCTTCCTACTTGATTTTAGGAAAAACTATAACTTTTCGAGCAGTAGTTTCTGAGGGATCAAATTACATTTCTAAAGTGTCGATTGAATCGGTGAGTTCAAGAACAGTATAAGTAAAAAAAATGGCGTTTTGACTTAAGGTGGCCAAAACGTTTAAAATACGAAGTTCCATCGGTTGCGCTTAAAAAGATCACAAAGTATAAGGATAACCCCATTATACGCACCATCTGTTTACGGCGTTGCGATGAAAAACATTACAAGTCCCAGGACATGTACTGATTTTAACGTCATTGGTCAACTCATTGTTGGCTGTCAGTGCCACGGTTCAAGATATCGTTAATAATTATAAAACAATTTTTACATACTTAGCACCCTCTGTTGGCGTTGTTGTAACCTAGTCATACGCTAAAACTAAAAAAAAAATACAAAAAAGCCTGTAAAAAGAAGACTGAGTCCAAGAACAGTGCAAGGGCATCAACTTTTTTTTAATAGCTTGGAGGAAGAGGAGGAGAACTTTGGATCTATTATGTTGGATTCTCATTGGTCTAAGGAACTACAACAACTTGTATATGATGGCGATCACAGTAACTTTACTCGTGTAGGAGTTAATATGTTTTTTCATTTATCTCGAAACTACGTTTTTGGACTTGTACTGTTCTTGGACTCACTGATTCAATTGTAAATTTAAACTGTTAGGTGTAACTAGCCTACTACAGACTAGTCCATACTACAGCTCGTTGGATAGCCTAATTCAGTCTAGAAAAAGAGCAGCTTATCTGAAAATCGGGTTTGACCGGTAACATATACATATACTCAAAGCATTTTTCTTGAGAATGATGTATTTCGATAGAGTTTGCTAGTAGTGTATCAGAGGGATAAATTTTGCGGCTAGCCCGCAGAATGTAGCAGTCATTAGTATTACGAACAGGTGAAAAAAATAGCGTCCAGTGTCTTCATTCAGTACTTCCTACATATTATCGGTGCTAACAAAAACTTTGGAGTTTCCTTTCCTGCTACACCATCTCCGTCAAAATAGTAGACAATGGTCAGGGACCTATAAAGTATCTAAAAACGAAGTTATAACGATTTTGAAATTTTTGTTTTTGTTTTCTCCTACGCCACTGGCAAGCGTTTCAACAGCGATACACTGTTACCATTTCCTCCACGGTGGTAATACGGTTTCACAATTTCATGAAAATGAGGTTCATAGTTTCTAGGTCTATCAAATCATTCCACAGATATAAAATTCAAATGCGACATTTGAATAGGTCTAACTAGCCGACGATATCACCAAAGTCAGGATTTTATAGGATGAGGATTTTATAGTTAAAATAAGATTTTCCATTTTTAAATCCACCACCATCCCTATTTTACCCCATCCAAAAAAGTGGAGAAGAATCAGAAAGCCCTGAAGAGTCAAAAAACGAAGTTTGGAGGAGCACTTAAAATTTTTTTTTGCTAATGTCTCCGTCACCAATGCACCGATTTTCAAAATTATAGTAGCATTACATACTACGGTCCCATAGCATATCGCTATCCAAATTTCATTCCAATCCATGCAGTACCTACTGATATAACGAGGATAGAAGAACGTCAACATACAGACAGACAGACAGACAGACAGAAATGGCTAAAGAGGATTTTTGTTATGTAGATATCATAAAACTCCCTAGACGCAGATTACTTCAAAATCGAACATTCTCCACTCACCTGGGAAGGAAAGACATAGATTTAAAAAATTTCTGGAGACTCTCGATATTTAGTGTCAGATAACTCGTCAATAAAAGCAGAAATAGTATGTGTGCTATGGGCAAAAGTAAATGTTTCCTATGCTGCTGCAGAAAAGACATACATTTCAAAAATTCCTGGAGACTCTCAGGAAATGCCTGAGATGAAATGTAGCTCCTTTCGAAATTTGTTAAAAAATGAGAATTAATATTTTCCTTATTGCTTATGTGTCATGGCTTGCTGTTGAGTAGCGATTGGAAAAATTTAAAAAGCCATAGTACTGTTATTTGGGTTCAAAACATACAGTATATTGTGGAGGCAAACTGGCTGCACTTATTTTCAATTTTCGTACGCTAAACTATCAAATGGACTAGTATTACGGGGTTAAGAATAATTATAACCGCTTAGTGCATACAGAAATAAACGTACTGCTGCATTTCGTTACTTTCTACATCATTTTGTTTTTTAGTAACTCCATTCTAAAGTTTAAAGAAAGGAATTCAAATTCAGCCAATCAGTGCCAACCGCGCGAATCATCAGCAGTGCATTGTTACCAAGAACAGCTCCAACTCGCAGACAGGAACAGAAGACAAGATAGATGAGCCAGCCCGCGTACAGATCCGGCATTTCGCGCGCCATCAAAATGCGGCAACACAGCACACATGTCTGTCTTTTGATTGGCTGTTCGCCTTTAGGGCAGTGGCGTTACTGCCTTAGGAGAATTCAAATATTTTCCTTATTTTCACGGCTTTCCTGTGCCCAAAAAAATCGGAGAAAAAAATGAGATGCTCTTTATGACGTACTCTATCATATGCAACAAAAAAATTCATGATACTAGTCCATTGTCTCTATCCTATGCATGTTTGATAAAACATAAATCTTCCACAGTAAATTTTGGCTGTTGTTCTAGCAATCAAACTCGTCTTAGTTAGTCTAACAAATTTATTTATCCTCTCAACTTCAGCATGACAAAACTAAACCTGCTTGAAGACATATGTTTCAGGATCATAAGTGTAAATGGGACCAGTAACGGGCTCAACATTCTTGTACTTCAGTTTTGCACTGAACGCCATATTCTTTGCATCGTCCTTGGTGGCATACATCACTCTTTGGAGTAGACCTGTTGGATGGTAGATGTAGTACACTCCCATCTCCTCAACTGGAGCCTCCAGGTTTTCTTTTTGCTTTTCCTTTTCTTTTGGCTCTGGAAGTTCACGTGAATCGTTAGAGTTTCTTGGGGTCGTTGTTTCAGTGTTGTTCCTCTGTTGACCTTCTGTATCGGTGTTGTTTCTGTTTTCATCTTCAGCAACCTATAAAGTTTGTTAAACGGTTAGTGTAATCACAAGTTCTCATAAGAAAATGCATGACAACAAATGCGTTTGATCTATAATTCTTTGTGCTAATAAAATGAATATGACACAGCTACTAAATAGGTTTTGAAATAACGAAGGTTGCTCTGTTTACAACGTGTGTCGATAACATGAGGATCAGAATGACCCTACTATGAAGATAATTCCCAGTAATTCGTTTTATAAAACAATGCATAACCTGAAATTCCCCAATCTATTGACATAGCGGATAATAAAAGCTATATGCTGTAACTTTAACCGTTTTTTTCATTTTCACTTTAGTACAAGTTCTCTGAGTGGTAAATAGGAAAAGTCAGATAAAATGATTGATAGTCTCAAAAGACATATACTTCTTTAACCTATATGGCAATTAAACTATTTTCAAAGAATCTAAAGATGCATCAGTATCAATACCTCAGTTGACCATGGGTGTGGAGAGAAATAAGTCATTATAAATAATATACCTGGAGTGAAACCTGAAATATCATAAAGATATCTTGGCAGTGATTTTTTTTTATTGGAAATAAGGCAGCGACTGCATGACATTAGCCATATATCTTTGATCAACTATTTTGTACTGAGCGATTTATAGTGTTAGGTAAGGAGCTTATGTTCGTTGGTTTATCGGAGGTCTTACAGTTTGAAAAAGAGCCCAGTTATTTTAAGGAAGGTGATTAATTTTCTTATTTCAGTCGGAACGGTGGTTATTCAGATCATTCGGTAGTCGCATCATGTTCCTTAAGTTTGTGTATAAGTGACAATCATAGAAGATGTGCCTTATTGTAAGGGTAACTTGACACTGTTCACATATAGGAGGGTTCTGACCTAGAAGTAGGTATGATGAGGTAAGATGGGTGTGGCCTATTCTGATTCGAGATACTACTATCACCTGCTCTCTGCGTTGGAGTGAGGTGCTCTTATGTTTGCTATTCTTAACCGAATTACATATCTGACGACGTATGTTATTGGTGTCTCCTCCATCTTAACTCAATCAACAACACTTACAAATAAGTCTCACGTTGGCTTACCAACTGTGGAAACGGAGGGTCACCCCATAGTCGACTCACCTTCCGACAAGCTTTTGGGAATCAACATCAACAGTAACATGTCCTGGCACGATCACGTCGTCAGTATTGCTAAAACGGCATCTCAGAAGCCTGTAGTTTTGTTCAGCTGTAAAAAACTGCATACACCAGAACAACAACTGCTGTTCTACAAGGCGCAGATCCGACCATCGCTGGAGTATTGCTCCCATGTATGGGATTGCACTCCGAAGCACTCTCTAAAGGTTCTGGACACTCTCCAGAAGAGAGTAATTAGATTAATCGATACGCCTAACCTCACAAAGGACCTCCACAGCCTGGAACATCGAAGGAGAGTGGCTGCCTATCCTTGTTTTACAGATTCTACCAGGGAAGATGTTCGGGTGAGCTCTCCTAGATAATAACACTAAAGGCTGTCCGAACCAGGAACACTAGAGAAGCTCCACGAGCTCATCCATACCAGGTCGAAGTCCCTACTCCCCGAACCAGTCTCCTCCAGCATTCCTTCTTTTGGAGAACTTTGACGCTGTGGAATGAGATGCCGGAGAGTTTGTTTTCCGACGGCTACAGCCTGCAGCGTTTCAAATCTAATGTGCACCGTGCTTCTAAAACGCCATGGGCTTTCAGCCTATGCGAGAGGCTGATCATAAAAAAAATCTGAGGAATTTGAATAATGTCTATGAAGATCTAGTAGATAAATAACATAGGTATTGAAAAGTCGTTCCTATGATACAGAGCCCACCGATGTATTTTTTTATATGAGCTGGTATAAGTACTGGCATACTATTACTAAACTAGATGGTTATGCACTTTAACAGGGCTAAGGAGTTGTATGAATATGATGCACTAAGACAGTAAACAAAAAAAAAGGAGATAACTTTGACACATTGCAAAACGGTATCTAATTTTGTTTACGGTATTTGACTAACTAACTAAAACTAACGAAAGGTTAAAGCACAATGGTTTCCATATTATAGGGTATGCCATTTATCAAGAAATGTAGAATATAAGTTTGTGCTACATCCCTTAAAAGTAAGATTGCCTTACCTTATACTGAGCTGGTTGGTAGTAGAACACCTGAGGCTGAGGCTGTGACGGTTGGACCAACCTGATGAGGGATCCAGGTACGAAACCTTGTTGCACTGGTGGCTCTGCATTAGCCAAAGCTAAGACCGCAACGATGATACCGCAAATGGAGTACATTTTTACTGATTGTGGGTGTTGGTGTGACTGATGTCTGCCTAACAATTTGCACAGTATTATATACTTGTAAATGCCCTCATAAGTTCATTGGTCATTGTGCATCGATGATATAATTTGCAATGACCCGATACAGGTGTCGTTCGAGTTATCACTTAATGTATTCAAATCAGGTGTTGATGTTACAAGGTAAGTGCGAGACAATAGGTGATATCGAATAAGGAGAGACACCTTGCTTGGAATATAATGAATTTATATTAGATTGTACTAAATCCCACAAATCCAGTTTTTCCCTTTTAAAATACCTTTCAGTGCTTGCAGTACCCTTTGATTACAGTTTGTACTTTCACGCATTATTATTTATTGTTTATTGTTTATTGATAATGATATAAAGATACATGATTAGCTAGATACATAAATAATATACAGGTATTGTGTTTACTCCTGGCCAGCCAGATCTCAGGTTCGCCGACTGACCCTAAGTACGGCTATCTACTTACGATATTGCAATGTGTAGATAAGTTACATATAATGTAAAAAAAATACCTTACCAAACAGTAGCTGACGCTAAGCCACGAGGCCTGTCTTATGAGCCGCAGTTCCAGCAGAGCATTTAACTGATATAACAAGAACCTATTGGTGTAATAAGTAATTCTGGATGGAAGTAGGCAGCAGTTCGAGCATGTCTATGAGCCAATATGATCTCGGTTTTATAATTATGTAGAGACAAAATAAATAAAATATATAAAAAAATCGGTTTAATTAGAAAAGCACTTCGAATAGAATAATTAGAATTGATTTGGATGATCTTTTATATATTGTTGAACTTCCTTTTTGAAGTTGTTGTAGTTCGAAATTTCCTTCAATCTTTTTGGAATACTATTAAAAAATTTGGAGCCATAAAAAAGAAAAGAATTTTGAGTGGTAGATTTACTAAAAAAGTCAACTTTAATGTTCATGTTTTCATTGGCCCTTGTTCTTACGGTGTGTACTTGCGAAAAATTTATTTTCTCACTGTACATTCTTCTTAAGCAGCTAAAGATATATACTAAGCGAACGTTGAACAATTCGTCTTCTTCATATAAATTTATAGATTTTCAGTATTGATTACAGCTTACAACTCTAGAAACATTTGTTGAACTAGAAGACCTTGGGTACTATTTGATTCCAAACCTATTTCAACTCTCATATCCAAAATGCAGCACTATCTGCAAATATTAGTTGTGGCTTCATGGTTAGGAATTGCATATATTTCTTTAACATATCTAAATTTAAATCCCCGTATTTTTCTACTGTTCGCTGAAAGCTTGAATATGCTTTAGTAATATGGAACCCTTACATCAAACCCATTCCCATCAGATTAAGAATGTTCAATTTAAATTTCTGAAGTACTTTCCTTTCAATGGTGAATTATTTCACCATTACTAAATCTGTCCCTTGGCTTTTGGAGAACAAACGATTAGCCATAATAGTTATCGCATTAACCGTGTATATCTTGTATAAATAGCGTAGTCCTGTAAGTTTAAAATCATTGTTTGATAAAGACACTGTGTCAAAACGATCGTAATAACATTTAAATAAAAATGGTGATTATTCATCAGAAATACTTTGTGTATTAGTATGGATCTCCATCAAGTATCGGCCAACTCCATAGACTAATTTCTCTGCCTGTCTATGAGATCGACTTCAATGGAGTGCGTAGTCACAAAAACGTTATGTCCCTTAGATGATACTGAAAATTACCTAATATTACATACATAAGGAATTTGGATATTAGAAATATTACAGTGTATACGGTTCTGAAACGTTACGAAGCCTTTCACTTTTCTGAGTGTATTCTGTAAACAAATAGAAATTAGTATGCTTCAATGGTTCTATTTTTAATATGCGTTTTATAGCGTAAGGTAACCTTTAAATTCGGACACTGTGCTGAATTTAAAGTGCGATTTAAATGTTCTGTTCTGAAATGAAGAATATTAAATTTTGATCGCAGTTTTTCTGTTGAGAATTTAGTATTTTATATACTATTGAAAATTTTAACATCCTCAGTTCTTCATTACTACTCTGCCAACAGCCGCATAACACAATGTATTCATCCTCATCAGGAATAGATAGTTTTATTATATCATAACTAATTGTTATTAATTACATATTATAGTACTGTTATCTGTAATATAGGGCACCCCACGAACTGGGCAGTAGTAGAGGATTATAATTTTGGGGATGTAAATTAGAGCAAATGTATTATCTTTTCTATTATTGTGTTACCCAATGAGCTGAGTCGCATGTCGGATAATTTCGAGGTGCTGATTATAAATCCAGTCGCAGTTCCGAGCCTTAGTCTCGCTTGAAGAAAATAAAAAATTTCAGATCTCTCGGGGCGGCGGGTCTGCCTAAAAAAATCGAAAACCTTTATTTGGCCTTCTATTAAGATGAAACCTCGCAATTCGGATAATTTCGAGATGCTGATTATAAGTCCAGTCCCAGTTTCAAGTCTCAGTCGCGTTTAACGAAAATAAAAAATTTTAGATTTCTCGGGGCGGCGGGGGCGGCTAAAAAAATCGAAAAGGTTTTTTTGGCTTTCTATTAATATGAAACCTCGCATTGTGGATAATTTCGAGGTGCTGATTATAAGTCCAGTCGCAGTTTCGAGTCTCAGTCTCGTTTAACGAAAATGAGAAATTTCAGATTTCTCGGGGCGGCGGGGGCAGCCAAAAACATCGAAAATCTTTATTTGGCTTTCTATTAAGATGAAACCTTGCATTTCGGATAATTTCGAGGTGCTAATTATAAATCCAGTCGCAGTTTCGAGTCTCAGTCTCGTTTAGCGGAAATAAGAAATTTCGGATTTCTCGGGGCGGCGGGGGCAGCAAAAAAAAAATCGAAAATATTTATTTGGCTCTCTATTAAGATAAAACCTCACATTCCGGACAATTTTGATGTGCTGATTATAAATCCAGTCGCAGTTTCGAGTCTCAGTCTCGTTTAACGAAAACAAAAAATTTCAGATTTCTCGGGGCGGCGGGGGCAGCCAAAAACATCGAAAATCTTTATTTGGCTTTCTATTAAGATGAAACCTTGCATTTTGGATAATTTCGAGGTGCTGATTATAAATCCAGTCGCAGTTTCAAGTCTCAGTCTCGTTTAACGAAAACAAAAAATTTCAGATTTCTCGGGGCGGCGGGGGCAGCAAAAAAAATCGAAAATCTTTATTTGGCTTTCTATTGAGATAAAACCTCACATTCCGGACAATTTTGATGTGCTGATTATAAATCCAGTCGCAGTTTCGAGCCTCAGTCTCGTTTAACGAAAATAAAAAATTTCAGATTTCTCGGGGCGGCGGGAGCAGCCAAAAAAATCGAGAATCCTTGTTTGGCCTTCTATTAAGGTGAAACCTCGCATTTCGGATAATTTCGAGGTGCTGATTATAAATCAAGTCGCAGTTTCGAGCTCCAGTCTCGTTTAACGAAAATAAAAGATTTCAGATTTCTCGGGGCGGCGGGGGCAGCTAAAAACATCGAAAATCTTTATTTGGCTTTCTATTAAGATGAAACCTTGCATTTCGGATAATTTCGAGGTGCTGATTATAAATCCAGTCGCAGTTTCAAGTCTCAGTCTCGTTTAACGAAAACAAAAAATTTCAGATTTCTCGGGGCGGCGGGGGCAGCTAAAAAATCGAAAATCTTTGTTTGGCTTTCTATTGAGATAAAACCTCGCATTTCGGATAACTTCAAGGTGCTGATTATAAATCCAGTCCCAGATTCGAGCTCCAGTCTCGTTTAGCGAAAACAAAAGATTTCAGATTTCTTGGGGTGGCCGGCGCAGCTAAAAAATCGAAAACCTTTGTTTGGCTTTCTATTGAGATAAAACCTCGCATTTCGGATAATTTCGAGGTGCCGATTATAAATGCAGTCGCAGTTTCGGGTCTCTGTCTCGTTTAACAAAAACAAAAACAAAAAATTTCAGATTTCTCGGGTCGGCGGGTGTACCTAAAAAAATCGAAAATCTTTGGCTTTCTATTAAGATGAAACCTCGCATTTCGGATAATTTCGAGGTGCTGATTACAAATCCAGTCGCAGTTTCGAGTCTCTCGTTTAGATGTAGATGCACTAGTACACTGGTGTTTGATAAAATGGCGTCGAGTAAGCTGATTCCGTACTTTCCATCTATTTTTAAGTTATTTATTTATGTACTTATTCATTAATTTACCTATTTAAATTTCAGATCTCTCGGGGCGGCGGGTGTACCTGAAAAAATCGAAAATCTTTATTTGGCTTTCTATAAAGATGAAAAACCTCGCATGATGAGGTATTTGTATTTGGTCACGTGACGTCCGAATCAAAATTATGAATGGGACACGTATTTGTGCCTTTCTGTATTCCTCCCGATAAAACAATTCCATTGAAGAGCATGGTCTGAGCATATATCGCTGTCTGACATCGCGCTTTACAGACACAGCTCTTGCTTCGATACTTTCTAACCTTACCGAAGCTACTTGGTGTTCATACAGGGTGTCCCAAAAAATAGTGTCAAGCGGAAATCCAGAGATAGAGCACACCTAGAAGTATCTGAATCACCCCCATATATGTTATGCAATATTTTGTAGTTTTCGGGTTATGAATTTTTTTCTGAGTTTTAGAGAATTCTCTACCTCGACAACTTAAAGCTGTTCAAAAAAGAAAATTATAAGACTTTTCCAAATTCTATTGTTTGCTAATTAACCTTCAAGAGATTACTGATATACAAAAAAGGAATCGGCTTAGTAAATCTGATGAAAGTCATGAAAATTACAGTGTAAGGTGAAAAATTTACGATCTGTTAATTATGACTTAAATTTTCGACTCGCAATTGAAAATCCAAAGAGGTGATTTCATGATTTCTAAGTAGGTCTAAAAACTTCTTCAGCTATCACACTATTGAAAAAAAGTAGTACTTAATGGGACTACTTTCGCTCCAATCGACCTTCAACGACAAAAGGCGAAGATTTCTTGAAATTAGCGATGAGATTTTAAATGAAACAATAACTAATTTTAGGGCGCTAATAGCAGAATGATTGTCAGTGCCGCAATAAAAAACATTCAGTGCGATCAGAATATCGAAAGATGACCACCTGTGTTGCTTTGCTAAAATTTTTTTTTACATGTACGGCTTCTTTTTGTAAGTCGGAAATTATAAAATGCAACGAAATGATCAGATTTCTTCACAAAAATTCTAGCATGTAGTAGCCCCAAACAAAAAACTCTATCGGGTTTAAGTCAGGTGACCCTGGCGGCCATTTAGTGGGTCCACCACGACCTATCCATTTGTTGCGTGAAAACACCTTCGTTAAATCCAGCTGTCGTGCACTCAAGATCCGTAGGGATGGCTAAGTGGTCAGACAACAGAAACAATACCAATCCAAACCGATAGCACTCAGAGTCTATAGGCAAAGACAAATTTCGTATCTGCGTGCACCCAATAGTCCGTAAAGAATTGTCAAAGTAATTCACCAAACAAGAGCGTATCATTTTAAAGCCGCAAAAAAGGACAGACGACTGAATAAAGACAACGAAAGCAACCTATGCAATGACACATTTGGGAAAGACATCACAACAATATCATAGCTATCTCTTTCTAACATCGTTTACTGAGTTAGCTTAGCTCTTTTTGTTGTCGCTCAGGTAAAAACCGGTTTTTAAGAATGTGCTGCTTGTGGTTTTTTAGCAAGAAATAGGATCTTTTTTAACAAACGTTTAATTTATGGACCGTTTTTAACGTTCATTTTTGCGATACTGACAACTATTCTGCTATTAGCGCGATAACATAAGGTATTGATAAATTGAAAATCACATCGCTAATTTCAAGAAATCTTCGCCTCTTATCTTTGAAGGTCGATTGGAGTGAAAGTAGTCTCATTAAGTACTACTTTTTTCAATGAATGTGATAGCTGAGAGTCTGAAGAAGTTTTTAGGCTCACTTAAAAATCATGAAATCACCTCTTTGGATTTTTAATTGCGAGTCGAAAATTTAAGTCATAATTAACAGATCGTAAATTTTTCACTTTACACTAAAATTTTCATGACTTTCGTCAAAGTTACGGAGCCGATTATTTTACGTATAAACAGTAAACCCTTGGAGATTAATCAGCAAAAAAGAGATTTTGAAAAAGTCTTTTAATTTTTCTTTTGGAACAGTTTTAAGTTGTCGAAGTAGAGAATTTTCTAAAATTCAGACAAAGAATCATAACTAGGAAACTACAAAAAATTGCATGACATATATGGGGGTGATTTAGATACTTTTAGGTGTGCTCTATCTCTGGACTTCCGCTTGACACTATTTTTTGGGACACCCTGTATAAATCTGTATGATCCTCAGATCCTGCGAGTCAATGTTTTTACTTCCTAGTATTTTCAGCAATTTTAATGCTTAACACATACTGCCTTTGAATGATCTATGAAACACAAGTATACAATTTTTGCAATATAGTATACAATTTTCAGTATTACAATACTCCCCTCACCCACGATGCTGATAGTACAATACGTCATATATTCCATTCCTCCCTAACAACTTTCTGGGGCTGTGGAGCAAGACTTTATATCGTCTTCGTATCCAGTGTACTCGTAAACAAAATATTTATCGTATTGAAATCCCAAAGACCTCCGAATCTAGGCCGAAGCATACTTCAGTCGGTATGTTCCGTAAAAAGGTCGAAAATCTTTATTTATCTTTCTATTAAGATGAAATCCCGCATTTTAGATAATTTAGAGGTGCTGATTACAAATCCAGTCGCAGTTTCGAGTTTCAGTCTCGTTTGACGAAAATAAAAAAATCAGATTCCTCGGGGCGGCGGGTCAGCTAAAAAAATCGAAAATCTTTATTTGGCTTTCTATTAAGATGAAGCCTCGCATTTTGGATAAATTCAAGGTGCTGATTATAAATCCAGTCGCAGTTTCGAGCCTCAGTCTCGTTTAACGAAAATAAAAAATTTCAGATTTCTCGGTGCGGCGGGGGCAGCTAAAAAAATCGAAAATCTTTGTTTGGCTTTCTATTGAGATGAAACCTCGCAGTTCGGATGATTTCGAGGTGCTGATTACAAATCGAGTCGCAGTTTCGGGTCTCAGTCTCGTTTAGATGTAGATGCATTAGTACACTGGTGTTTGATAAAATGGCGTCGAGTAGGCTGATTCCGTACTTTCCACCTATTTTTAAGTTATTTATTTATGTACTTATTCATCAATTTACCTATTTAAATTTCAGATCTCTCGGGGCGGCGGGTGTACCTGAAAAAACCGAAAATCTTTATTTGGCTTTCTATAAAGATGAAAAACCTCGCATGATGAGGTATTTGTTTTTGGTCACGTGACGTCCGAATCAAAATTATTAGTGGGACACGTATTTGTGCCTTTCTGTATTCCTCCCGATAAAACAATTCCATTGAAGAGCATGGTCTGAGCATATATCGCTGTCTCACATCGCGCTTTACAGATACAGCTCTTGCTTCGATACTTTCTAACCTTACCGAAGCTACTTGGTGTTAATATAAATTTATATAATCCTCAAATCCTGCGAGTCAATGTTTTTACTTCCTAGTATTTTCAGCAATTTTAATGCTTAACACAGTAAAATGCTTTTGAATAGTCTATGAAACACAAGTATACAATTTTTACAATATAGTATACAATTTTCAGTATTAAAATACTGCCGTCCCAAGCCAAAAAATGGAGTCAAGTTGATTGACTCAGTATTTCCCACACATAACGATGATACCATTTTATTATTTCCCATTGCACGAAACTATAGTCTGAAATCCCCTTGCAACTAAATCATCGCCCACCCGCCCGCAAAAAAAACATCCAACACACCAACCCTCGTAAGTAGTTTCTTCCGTCTCCCTCTTCAGGAAATATGCATTAAAAATCAATTGAACAATTTTCGCGTTACGCAATCTAGAACGATCTAAAGCAATACTCGTGTGCATACTTCACAAATACTAAGTCCCGTGGTTTCTAAATAAGCATGCAACGTTCGGATGGACCTAAAAAGTGTATCATGCCGCTATGTTTTTCATTTGCATATCAACGGACAGCCCATTACGAATACAACAAATTTTCCTGTTTTACAACCCCCCACCCTCAACCACCCTAAATTCACCCCCACCCAAAAAAAAGTATAAAACGATCAGGAACCCCTAAAACGTCTAAAAACGAAGTTTGAGCTGTTTTCATATTTTTAGTTTTTTTAATATTGCTGCGCCGCCACCGAGACGATTTCTAAAAATCATACGCGTTTTCCATCCTTGCCAAAGTAGTAATACTGTGCCGAAATTTCATTAACATCAATTCAGTAGTTTCCACATCATAAAATACAGACCGATCTAAAGCAATACTCGTATGTATACATCGGAAAAAATTCTGTCCTTTGTTTTGTATCAGAGGCATACGGCAATGTTCAGATAGACCTAAAAAAGTTATTTATGTCGCTAGGTCTTCTTTCACAGGTCAGTGGGCAGTCTATTATGAATACAACAAATTTTTCAATTTTACAACCCCCCAACCCCCAACCACCCCAATTTTCACCCCCACACAAAAAAAGTAGAAAATGATCAGGAACACCTAAAACGCCTAAAAACGAAGTTTGGGGAATATTTGAAATTTTTCGTTTTTTGCTAATTGCTCCGCCGCCAATGCACCGATTTGCAAAATTGCAGCGTTACCTACTACGACCTCACAGCATATTGCTGCCCAAATTTCATCAAAATCCATGCAGCGGTTACTGAGATTACGAGGCTAGAAAAACGCGCACAGACAGACAGACCGACAGACCGACAGACAGACAGACCGACGGAAATGAGTGACATGGATTTTCGTTATGTAGACATCACAAAACGCCCAAAAAGCGTCTTATCTCAAAATCGAAAATTTTCGCGATTTCAATACTCCCCTCACCTATCGGTGTGGGAAGTAAAAGACGTATCTCAACAAATCCACGTTTCGAGCTATCGCCTTTTATCGGTTTTTTGCTTAAGGACTCACTTTTTATCACTTATTTTGTCATTTTGTTGACACTTGGTATTAGTTAGGATACATAATGACAACACTTCAGTTTTTGTTCCACTAGGCAGTGATATTCAAATTAAAAATGAGATACGTCTGTTTGGCTTTTGGTTTGAATATAAACTGGGGATAGATACGTCTATATTTACATGTACAAACATCCTGGTAAATGAAAGAGGATTTGATGGTAGAAGTTATTGAAAGAAGGTTAATTGATAGTACAAAACATTAAATTCAGCTTAACCCTAACAAAAAAGTTATACTCCCAGAATACTCTCCTCACCCACGATGCTGATAGTACAATACGTCATATATTCCATTCCTCCCTAACAACTTTCTGGGGCTGTGGAGCAAGACTTTATATCGTCTCCGTATCCAGTGTACTCGTAAACAAAATATTTATCGTATTGAAATCCCAAAGACCTCCGAATCTAGGCCGAAGTCGGTATGTTCCGAGTTCGCAAACTAACCTCATCAGTATTCCCGTCAGACCTACGGCGTACATTGAAACGAATACCGAACGGCGTTTTCAGAGTCCCGACTGGTTGTATAGCGGAAATATGTAGGGTTATATGATCAATAACATTCCTTAATTATGAATATACAATAAACATATAAATGATAATTTTCATATTTATTTTAGCAGTAATCGATCGTTGTTGTTATTGTCCACACCATGAAAATATTGCTGCTCATATTTTTAGCAGGGTTCGCTGCCTGTCAAGTCGAGCATGCGACGGATATCGAGATTCATCAGGTATGACATATTTAAAGATAAATTATATTTTATAATATAATGATGATCTTGTTTCCTATGTATAACTGTAGGCCTAATGGTTTTTAAATTTAAGATGGTAGGGTCTTTCAATTTTCTGTGATGTCATTTCAACCCATGCATTTTATGTCCGTCAATCTGTCTGCCCCTTTATCTATTTAATCATGTCTCATCGACATTTGAATTAATTGGTTAGTTTTGTATATTTTTTATTTTTTTAGATTCTTTACTTTTATATTTATATGAGTACTATTTAATTAGTAATTAAAGGGAGAGAATAAAAAACACATCTATGTGACGATCACAGACGTCACAAGTCAAAAACGATTGTCTGTATTTGCTCATACATATCTCGTGAAAAAGCCAGAGAGCATTATCTTCCAGTTTTTATCTGCTTTGTGGACTATTAATTCTAAGGCGTTTGATAACGTAAAGTCAGGCCTAAACTGTGGGAAATCCTTATCTCCATGGGAGTCCCTTAACACTTAGTATTTCTCATACAGCAACTCTATGAGTCTAGCTGGGCTCGTGTAAGAATTGATTGTAGCCTGTCTGGACAAACAGCAACCAGAAGAGGAGTTCGTCAAGGATGTGTATTATCTCCGATGTTATTTAACATTTACTCTGAATTTGTGATGAGACAGGTATTGAACAACTGGGATGGCGGTATAACTATTGGCGGAAGCAAAATATCTAACTTAAGATTTGCTGACGATACAACCCTTATTGCTGCTTCTCAGGAAGGACTAGTAGCTCTATTAAACATTTTAGAACAACACAGTGCAGCATATGGTCTTGGTGTTAACTACAAGGCGAAGGTTATGATCGTAGATAGAGAGCATGACAATCATCGAGAAATAAAGTCAATAGGCCGCTGTGGGGTAGTTAAAAGTTTTGTGTATCTCGGTTCTTTGATTGACAATTCGGGCTGCTGTGAGAATGAGATCCGACGGCGCATTCAACAGGCACGGGTGGTCATGACAAAGCTTACTAAAGTATGACGCGACCATAACATCACTAAAGCTACCAAAATGTCGCTGGTTCAGTCTATTGTTTTCTCCATATTTTTGTATGCTTCGGAAACTTGGACTGTTAAAAAGGCAGATCGAGCTCGCATAGATGCTTTTGAAATGTAGACGTGGAGGAGAATGCTGAGAATTCCTTGTACCGCTCATCGAACTAATGATTCCATACTGGAAAAGCTCGGTAATCCAAAGAGACTATCCTCCATTGTGCCGACGAGAATGCTTACATTCTTCGGACATATTCACAGAAGCGACAATATGGAGAAACTTGTAGTTCAGGGTCACACCCCGAGTGGGCGGCGCTGTGACCGTTCTCCTACACGCTGTGTGGATACGACGAAACAGTTGCTGGATATGAGTATCAAGAACGCCACTGAACTGACAGTAAATCGCGAACGATGGCGAGCACAATTCTCAAAACTATTGATAATATTCGTGTCGGCAATACTCTAGCTCTGACTTAATGCATTTTACGAGTTCACAACATGTCTGTTAGGACATTGTGACTATGATGATGATCCCGTTGCAGTGTTTAGCACACTACACTGCCATGTGATTCACTTCCCATTGGTTCTGGAATGAGCAAGGGGTTTTTGAGGATAAGAAAGATAGAAGATTCATTGTCTGGTTCTCCCCACATACACATAAATCGTCCTTAGGGTATTCTTATCTCATTAGGTTATCCCAAGGCCTGCCCATTTGGCATCTAATTGCTGTTGAGACTTTTCCAGGTCTTCCATTCCAGGTTTGATCCAGTAGGGAGGCTTTCCCTTAGGTTTCACGTTTATATGTAGTTCTCTGTTAGCCTTCGTCTCTTTAAATACAACGAATTTTTAAAACCACCCACACTCCAACCACCCCGATTTCACCCCCACCGAAAAAAAGTGAAAAGTTATATCAGGAAGCCCTAAACTATGAGATCTACTGAAAAAATGATTTTGTTGATTCTATTAACATCATATAGGAAAAAAATGCATGATTACCCACTTACCTTCAGTGTAGGGGCAAATTCCTATCTATCTGTACTGTACTGTAAAGCTTCATGGTATTCAGATTTCACCTTGGTAGTGGTTTAGGTACAAAAAAGAATATAACTGAACGTGGAAACGAGGACCTCTGTCAAAATGTATTCTTATCTGTACCTCCAAAACACAGTGACCTAAATTTACTGAAACACCATCTAACAGCACTGTGTACATCAGTATTACGACATTAGCTTCCTGACTTTTTTATGCATAAAAACGTTAAAACTGAACGTTGAAGGTCTGATAATATAAACAAGCGCATTTGTCAAAATTTATGTTCATATCTACTCTCAAATCATAGGTCGAAGTGACCGAAATTCCATGGAACTCCATCAATAAGTTCGTCGAATCTCTTCCACCGTTCAACACTGATCAACCATCTGATGTTGATGGCACCACAACTGAATACCCAACAACAACCATTAGCGCAAAACTGACAGAAGCAGACGATCTTGAAGAAAGAGGAGAGTACTACGTCTACCACCCTCAGGGGCTGCTACAAAGAATTATGTACACCACAAGGGATGACGTTGAGAAAATGGAGTATACCGCTCAGCTGAAGTATCATGACGTGGAACCTATCAAGGGACCAATTTATACCTATGATCCTGAAACATTCGCTTTGAGTAGACTAAGAAAGTAGTACTTCATTTCCACTGTCTGCATTACGGGTAAAACATTATTTATGTGTTCATAATTACATATTTGTATTTATATTTTTTTAATTACTAATATACTTGCTGTTGCATTTATGTAAGTTTTTATTTTTATCTAAGAATATCTAGTGCGGCCATGACAAAGCTTACTAAAATATGGCGTGACCATAACATCACTAAAGTTATCAAAATGTTCAGTCTCTTGTGTTCTCCATATTTTTGTATGCCTCGGAAACCTGGACTGTTAAAAAGGCGGATCGAGCCCCCATAGATGCTTTTGAAGTGTGGACGTGGAGGAGAATGCTGAGAATTCCTTATACCGCCCATCGAACTAACGTTTCCATACTGGATGAGCTCGGTAATTCATAGAGACTATCCTCCATTGTGTCGACGAGAATGCTTACATTTGCAAACATACAAACATATTCACAGAAGCGATAATATCGAGAAACTTAGTTCAGGGTTATGCCCAGAGTGAGCGGCGCCGTGGCTGTTCCCCTACACGCTGGGTGGATACGACGAAACAGTTGCTGGATATGAGTATCAAGGCAGCCGACATATTTGTAGATTTTATTTATCACTTATTGGACGGTATCTGAGGGTTCTAGTTCTTGAATATATGTATATTATGCGAATATATGTATATTATGCAACATCAACGTTTTGTTGAATACTGACTTGATCAGCTTTGGATTTAATACAAGTAGATGCTGTTGAGGCGCCCAAGACAAAAACTCTCAGATTCATCAACGCAGAGGCATTCTTCAGGTTTGCAAAGTTTTGAGTCATCTACGTAGTAGGGAGAATTTCAGTATGCTATATACAACAGAGTTGCACGTACGGAACCCTATGTGGGGTATCAACCCTTACAAATTGATTACTGTAGTAATTATTTAGAAGAGAAATAACCTAACCACTTTGTCAAATCTAAGAGATCCATATATGAAGTTGAAGTAATGGAAGGAGTTGGAACGATACCTTGGAGCGCTCGTCATTTAAAATGTATAGAATATCCACTGAAGAAGTACTACAAGCTTCTGCTACTTCTAAGCTATTACATTTGATGAAAGAAGACAAATCCACGCCACTGTGGTCTCGTTTAAAGTTTCAAGCTATTAACGTGATTTTTAATCGGTTTAAATCTGCTTTTGTCTTCGCTTCTGTACTCTTTGTGCTATTATAATTCCTGTCAGAGCCATTTTCATATTCTTGCCACAATTGTATCATTTCTTAAAGCGGGTTATAAGACAATCTTTTCCGCCGACTACAGAGATTCTTACAGAGAATTTAAAGTCACTTTTAAAAAGATGATAGTCAGTTTGTCTTAATTGCAATACAACTCATGATGTTAAATAGTTTTTAATATGAATTCAATAAATACATAAATATATATTCCTCGGGGTAGAGCTAAATCTTTTTTTAAAGATGTATCTTTTGGAATGAGGGAAGCATAAAAAGTTTAGGTATTTTTAACAAAAAGGGTTGTCACCCTGATCTGTACGTATTAGTCACACATGAAGAGTTAAGGTAGATGGACAAATAAGTGTTGATCAAAAGAATTACTCAGCCCAAAGGACAACAAAACACTAAAATAGTGTTTATCTACTTACAATGACTGTCGGCACGATTTACTTTTGCACAAACATTTATTTCTTCCATAAAGATGAATTGCATTTCCTTAAAAGTTTCTTAAATGTTTAACCCAGATCCACCTAATGAGATCCGAATGGTCATTTGGACAGGCGGACAAAAACGGCCGGTAGTAGTTTAACAATTTTCGATCGAGATTTCCAAATTTTAATCATATAATAATAATAAAAATAATAATATTTATTTGCAATGAAATTATTTACAGAAAAGGTGTCTAAAATAGATTTATATAACCTTATGTCGTTACAGTCCAGCCCTATTAATCTGGAAGGTTACGTACAATATGTCGCACAACATAATTGATTATATAAAAAAAATATTATTTTTATTCAGCGGATATAACAATTTACCATAAAAGTACTTATATCTGTACTTGAAAGTTTTTAGCCCTAACATTTTTAAATAGTCGGGAACTTGATTGTGTAAAATAATAAATATTATAGGAATATGATCTGCGAAACATAGAGGTTCTATCAGGAGGGGGTAATATTTTACCTCTAAATCTTAAATTTAAGTTGTGAATGTGAAATGCACCTACTCTTCATATTAAGCCAATTTGCATCTTTGAGTTTATGCCACACCTTATCATACTTCCTGATACCATATATAAACCTCAAACAGGATTTTTGCACTTTTTGAATTCAATTACTTGCGTTTACTTCTAAGCAGGGGTTACAAATAACATCACAATAGTTGAAATTACTTAATACTAGAGCATCCGTTAACCTAATCTTGAGAAGTTGCGACAAAAGATGACGGTGAGGATACAGCATTTTCAAATTCGCGTACGCTTTTTATACACATTTACTAATACGGCTATTGAATCTAAAATTGTTGTCAATGATGAGTCCGAGAATCTTTGCAGAAGACACACACTGTAACTTATCGTTTCCCACCATAATATCAATGGATGCTTGGATATTATCTTTATCTTTACCAAATAATAAAATTGATGACTTCTTCGAATTGATTTTCAAGTTGTGACTATTAGAATATGAAAGAAGGTTATCTATATCAGAGCATATTAGAGTCCTAGCCATTTTAAAGTTATATAAATAAAACTGCAAATCATCTTACAACTATACAGTAAGCCTCTCACGGCTTAACGGTGCAACATGAATAGTTATGTTGTGTTTAATAGACTACTTTGACCCTGAGAATCAGCCACTGCTCTACATGACCATCTTTCTGGGTCACCATGTATGTACTAAGTTTCCACGAAAGAATTCGTTTTGTTATACATAGAGAAGTGAATAAGTAACAACGCATCAGACGAAGCCAGCAAAGTGTATGGTGAAATATCCTCAAGTTACTTACCTTGACTTGGACTGAGAATTACACCCGTAGGAAATCTTTTCGTAGGCCCATTTCCGTGAATTATTACCTCTTTTTCCTGAAGCAGTGTTATTATACTCTTGTTATATACATTATCCCCGAATTTATGTGAATGCCGATTTCATGTTTTTAAAAACGTGCACCTGATCCGTAGCATCATTTATCTGCTTCATATAATAACCAAAACTTTCAATTATTTTTTAAATCGCGAATTTCACGATATGTAAGATTTCTTTTCAGGTTGTTTTATGTCCAAAGATTAATGGACTCTTGCTGCGAAAGAAAGGGTCTGTGGGACCCTGTCACAGCAAGTCGTATTCTGAGTGAAATGGCATCTTGAAATTTTTTCGCGGTACACCCACTAGTCAAAGTAATCAAGTATTGAAAGTCCTGACTGGTCATCTTTAGAAAATGTTCGAAACTGCTGTTTCTCTGTAGTTAAGTAAATTATGAACATCGCAACGAAGGTTCTGCAGAAGGTCCCTGCCGCTATATCTTCTTTAGTTTCCGCAGCCGATATGATTATGAGTTTACTGTCACACATATTGAAAGAAAAGCATTTTCCTGTGTATGTCAACAAATTTTTTATAAGCATGTTTTCATTGTCTCCTTAATAACAATAATATAATAATAGTAACGTTTATTGTAAATATGAAATAAATAAAATACAATAAACAACAAGCGCCCAGAAAAGTTAAAAACTTGTGCGTGGGTATAAGGTCATCATCATCATCATAGTCACAATGTCTTAATAGACATGTTGTGAACTCGTAAAATTTATTAACTCATTTTACCAGTTTCTCTTTGGATATCTTTAAGATCTTTAATGCAGTAGTTTCCCATTTGCTTTCTGCATCCTCATGCCGTTGACCAGATGGTATCTACTGGTTCGTTCGCCTTTACGGGCAAATTGTCACCCCAAGGACAAGAAGGTGTCCTGACGCTTCTCAGCTCGTCCACCCAAAGCTGTTGTTTGAGAAGAGGTTACTTCTTATGCCGACAGTAGTTCCTTTTAGTCGCCTTTTACGACACGCAGGATATACGACGGGGGACATTCTAACCCGCCCCTACATGGGGAAGGGTATAAGGTAGTTATTATAAAATAGAAGTAACAAATAAGGGCTACTTCAGGAATATTTGTATTTAGATATTATGTATTCTCTAGATATTGGTAATAATAGGTCTTACATATGTCAACAAGTTGATGAATTTTAATGCGATTATTGTTCACTACCTATTATTTTAAGCTATACTTGAATCAATTTAAAGGCACTAGACATTTTATGCTATCTGGTATCTCATTGTATACCCTTGGAGTAAGAAATGCAGGAAATCGTAATAAAGTATTTTTTCTTGCTTTTGATACAACATTAGATGTATATCTTAAGTCAAATTTATATTCGTGTTTTGTCAAGTTTGATTTATTTTTATATTGGCAAATACCTAATGACATGAACAATGTTTGGCGGATATCTAGAATGTTTGTTTATATAAATTTTATATAAAATTTGTGTTATACGTTTTTGTATAATTTTTATTGCTTTTATATTATTTTTACATGCCCCACGCCACAATATAATATCGTATATGACTGTGAACAAGTGCTTTGTATACAATAATCATCTGTTCATAGGTAAGTATAGTGGAACGGAGTTTAAATTTGCTTGTAACGTAACGTATCTTTTTGACAACATATTCTGTATGCTCCTTCCATTCGATATGGCAGTCTAGATATATTCCTAAGTACTTGATACTGGTGACCATTGATATAGGAGCTAACTTTCTACAACTGATTTGTAAGTTGGTGTATTTTGGTAAGCCGTTTGCGTACGACGCGAATGGAACAAAGTGAGTTTTGTTGAAATTGACTGTTAAACTCGACTACTGAACCAGCTGAACATTTTTTTAAAACCAGTTTCAGACTTTGATTTTAATATTTCCCAACTTTCAGCAGAAAATATAACAGCTGTAAACAGGGTGTTAATTAAGTATGTTAACAAACTTTAACCACGAATAGTACTCTGAAAAATAGAAAGAAAATGTCATATGAACATGGGTCCAGAAATGCTTCCTAAGGGAGCTACGCTCCTTTGCATGGGGCACCCTGAAGACGGTTTTCACTTGATATTCTCGAAACCGTTCATAACAAAATTACGAAATTGGGTACAATGGGTAAACTTTTGACGCTGAATCTGATTCTGAATCCAGAATTTCATAATTTTAATCAGAAGCGTATCATACGGGGGGAGTTAAGGGTAAAAATAACCCTATTTTTTAAATGGTGAGTGTTTTGACATTTTGATTTTAGAATGTGGTATTTTAGAGATCTCTACGTGAAAATGGTCTCTTGGTACATCTTGATAGGACTAACCGTTTTTAAGAAAAATGCTAATTATTGAATCGATGCAGGCTATTGTAATTCAATAATTTACATTTTTCTCAAAAACGGTTAGCTCTATCGAGATGTACCAGGAGACCACTTTTACGTATAAATCTCTGACATATCATATTCTAAAATGAAAATGTCAAAAAAATTACCATTTAGAAAATGGGGTTATTTTTACCCTTAACTCCTCCAGTATGATATGCCTCTGATTAAAATTATGAAATTCTGAATTCAGAATCAGACTCAGCGTCAAAAGCTTACCCATCGTACATAATTTCGTAGTTTTTTTATGAATGGTTTCGAGAATATCGAGGGAAAACAGTCTTCAGGGTGCCCCATGCAAAGGGGCGTAGCTCCCTTAGGAAGCATTTCCGGACCCATGTTCATATGATATTTTCTTTCTGTTTTTCGGAGTTCTATTCGTGGTTAAAGTTTATTAACATACTTAATTAACACCCTGTATACATGCTTCGAATCAATCGTTTAGTAATATCCTTTAAAACACTACCTTTCAAACTTGTTTTGAAACCAAGGTTTATAAAACTTGTTACATCATACTTAAATAGATTCATAGAGTTTTAGGACATCAGTCGATTCTTTGACCGATTGCAAACCGAAACCTGTAGGATATCGTTAGAAATTGCCCCATCCATTTGCGTGAGAGCCATCTGCATGACGAATTATCGAAAATGCAAATACCGTAAACCCGTAAGCGTCGCCTGCTCTATCGAGCACTCCAGGCTTCAGTTTCCTGATTATCCAGATGCATTTCGATCGGTTCCCTATCCTATCGCCGCGCCGCATCCAAACGAAGATTGTCCCTATAAATATAACGGCTGCACTTTCGGGATTATCTGTTACATAAAAGAACACACACACAGCCACAGAAAGCTGCTAGGCGAAATTGGTACGGTCTAAATGGGACGGAATCGGAACAAAGTTAGAAATAAGTAGCACATATATTGAAACACCCTCAATCCCATGTAGAAGATATAAGGTAAATATTTACAATGTTGAAAAGTCCAATGTTCTTCTCGGGTTCTTAGGTCGTCGTCTGTTGGAATTTCTTCCTAACGTTTCGCCAGCGCGAGTGGCTAGCATCTTCAGAGGTCGGTGTGACCGGTATGAAATCTACCTGAGGACTGAGACCTCCTCTACCTGAGAAACGTTAGGAAGAAATTCCAACAGATGACGGCCTAAGAACCCGAGAAGAACTTTGTACTTTTCAAGAGACGATGGTCGCGAAAGCCTCAACACTTTCACTTACAATGTTTTTCGATAATAACAAAAGAGTCTTTATCTGATAGTATCCCATCCAAGTCTGTGCTAGAAAAGCCGGATGGACACAACCACAATATCGGTCTCGTGAATTTCAAGGAGGCAGTTATAATAATAATAATATAATATATAATATTGGGTCCAAATGCTTTCTATACGTTGGATGAGTGCTTGCTGAAATAAAATTAAATGCGCTTGTAGTTTTGAGCTCTCTTTTAATTTTAATGTCTGTACGTTTATTGCTTCTTATATATACCACTATTGTTTGTTATATTTATTTCTTCCTAAATGTAAAGCAGATGCTGCTGCTATTGACAATTTCCCATACTGTTTTTACAGTGAAATGGAAAATAAAGATATTACTACTATCCTGATTTTCCAAGTTTATCTCGCATGACTGCGGTAGCAACAAATGTTGACGGGCTGTGCCAAGTCAACACCTGAACTATTATTGACAGGAGTTTAGGAACGATCTTACAATATTAGAGGTCTTCAGAATTACAGACTTTGGAAACATTTTGTGCAACTTTTCGTCGAGGCCTAACTGTTGTAGGTGTGGTGTAAAACTATTTGGTGTAAGGCCTGAGATGGACATAATTAGGGGAACAATGGTAACTTTGTTTTGCTTCCAGAGTCGTTTTATTTCTATCGCAAGGTCATTGTATTTAGATATCTTTCCAGCATAGGTGTTTTGGATATTCGTATCGTTGGGAATAGCAATATCTATTAAGTAGGTAACTTTGTCTGCCTTTGACTGAAAAACTATATCTGCCCTATTTGCTGCAATTGTCTTGTCTGTATGTATTCCAACGTCCCAGTATAGTTTGTATTCATTGTTTTCGAGTACTGATGTCGGCGTGTAATTGTAATATGGATATGTGTTTTCTATTAGCCATTTTTCGTCTATTATTATTATTATTATTACTATCCTGATTCTCCAATTTTATCTCGCATGACTGCGGTAGCAACAAATGTTGACGGGCTGTGCCAAGCCAACACCTGAACTATTATTGATCGGAGTTTAGGAAGGATCTTACTATATTACAGGTCTTCAGAATTCCAGACTTTTGAAATATTTTGTGCAACCTTTCGTCCAGGCCTAACTGTTGTAGTTGTGGTGTAAAATTGTTTGGTGTAAGGCCTGGGACCGACATAATTAGAGGAACAATAGTAACTTTGTTTTGCTTCCAGAGACGTTTTGTTTCTATCGCAAGGTCAGTGTATTTAGATATATTTCCAGCATTATTAATATTAATATAATTACAATATAGTACATCAATATAAATAAATCCACAGTAGGCATTGCCTGTGACAATCTAAAATCTAATTTACATTAATTTAAATATTTTCAAGTATATATATAGATACAAAATATTAGAAGAACAAATTTTATTGATTAATAATATTATGTACAATCATTCGCTCTACATAGTAAATCCATTCTTTTAGTCTTTGTTTGAGATTTTTTCCAAATCCGAGGGACTTGGCCTGGCAGCTAATACCAGGGTCTCCTTTATGCAGTGACACTCAGTCCTTATTCAAAAGTTTGGCCACAACCCCAAAGATTTTCTCACCTATATTATGTTTTTTGGCCATAAGCTCACTTGGCATTCTAACAAATTCATATATCCCGAACTACTTGGCATGTAGCCTGAGTTGCTGTCCATCTTTACGAGAGCCCCGCCAGACTGTCCACCACATAGTGGCCGAATGGCCTCTCACATCATACAGAGGAGATTTGAGCGACTTCTGCGAGGCTACTGTCCCTGTGCTGGAATGGATCGATGGCCTTCATTTTAAAATTTAGCCTGTTTGTTTGTTATGTCTGTATTTTATGTTTGTACCATGTAAGCCATACGCTCATTAAATAAATAAATTTACGAGATTTTTTGAAACAAACCGGGATTTCTTATTCCGCAACAGCTCTAGTTTGACTGATCTAAATGAATAACTCGCCGACTTTTAGTACTCGATCGAAAATGTAAATTGAGACAGAGATTTAGGAGTGTGTGCTTTGGCCATTGGTTTGCGCGCACACGTGAAAAACTGCTCGAAATTGATGGTC
The DNA here is from genome assembly GCA_951848785.1 of Callosobruchus maculatus. Classification (NCBI taxonomy): domain Eukaryota; kingdom Metazoa; phylum Arthropoda; class Insecta; order Coleoptera; family Chrysomelidae; genus Callosobruchus; species Callosobruchus maculatus. Next base: position 583,476 of record CATOUR010000003.1, read on the forward strand.
GCGTCAGTTTATTTCAATGGTTTTTTGCAGCTTGGACAGCTTCATGGCCGTATACCGAATAAAATGCATTGTGGATTTCATGACGATTGATGACTATTTGCTCGTGTGGGGGCGGGTTAGAATATCTCCCATCGTACATCCTGCGTGTCGTAAAAGGCGACTAAAAGGAGCACCGAACTACTGTCGGTATAAGCAGTAACCTCTTCTCAACCAACAGCTTCGGGTGGACGAGTTGAGAAGAGTCAGGACATCTTCTTGTCCTTGGGGTGAGAAATTGCCCCTAAAGGCGGATGAACCACTAGATACCATCTGTTCAACGGCATGAGGATGCAGAAAGCAAATGGGAAACTACTGCATTAAAGATCTTAATGATATCCCAAGAGAAACTCGTAAAATGTGTAAATGCATTTTACGAGTCCACAACATGTCTGTTAAGACATTGTGACTATGATGATAATGATGATGATGATGATGATGATGATGATGATGACGATGATGATGATGATGATGACTATGGGGGCGACCTACAAAGATTCTTCTGGGATCGAAATCTCCAATGCAACTAACAGAGGTACTTAGAAAGAAGGTACTTACGAGCAAAGCTTTCTGTTAAAAAGAGACCTCTAACCCCTCATACATCATACTTGCCCACCACATCCACAGCCAGGCGCAAATTTTGGTGGAGCGCCTTGATGTCTTACTCAAAGCGAGTGTCGTATGTTTTCAAGTTGTAAGCATGCTTGTATACATTTTATCACAATTTATGGCACCAAATTAGTACAAGCTGAGAAAGCAGGATCTCCAACAAATCCAGACAATTATCGTCTACTTTCGTTAATCTCTCATGCAAGTAAGGTTCTACTATACATTTTACAATCTCGTTCGGAAGGTTTTATTGGCTGCCAAATTTCTCTGGCGCAGGCCGGTTTCGCGAAAGGACGCGGTACGCGTGAACGGATCTTGAACTTAAGACAAATTCATAAAGCCAGAGAGCACCATTTTCCAGTTTTTATCCGCTTTGTGGACTATTCTAAGGCGTTTGATAACGTAAAGTGGCCCAAACTGTGGAAAATCCTCATCTCTATGGGAGTTCCTCATCACCTAGTGTTTCTCATACAGCAAATCTAAGAGTCTAATTCGGCTCGTGTAAGAAATGATGGTAACCTGTCTGGTCAAACTGCAACCAGATAAGGAGTTCGTCAGGGATGTGTATTATCTCCGATGCTATTTAACATTTACTCTGAATTTGTGATGAGACAGGTATTGGACAAATGGAATGGCAGAATAAGTATTGGCGGAAGCAAAATATCCAACTTAAGATTTGCTGATGATACAACCCTTATTGCTGCTTCTCAGGGAGAACTAGTAGCTCTATTAAACGTCTTAGAACAACACAGTGCAGCGCATGGTCTTGGTATTAACTGCAACAAGACCAAGGTTATGATCGTAGATAGAGAGCACGATAATCATCGAGCAATAAGGTCAGTAGGCCGTTGTGAAGTAGTTCAAAATTTTGTGTACCTCGGTTCTTTGATCGACAATTCGGGTAGCTGTGAAAATGAGATTCGACGGCGCATTCAACAGGCACGTGTGGCCATGACAAAGCTTACTAAAATGTGGCGTGACCATAACATCACTAAAGCCACTAAAATGTCGCTGGTTCAGTCCCTTGTGTTCTCCATATTTTTGTATGTGTCGGAAACTTGGATTGTTAAAAAGGCAGATCGAGCTCGCATAGACGCTTTTGAAATGTGGACGTGGAGAAGCCCATCGAACTAACGGTTCCATACAGGATGAGCTCGGTAATCCAAAGAGACTATCCTCCATTGTGTTGACAAGAATGCTTACACTCTTCGGATATATACACAGAAGCGATAATATGAAGAAACTTGCAGTTCAGGGTCATGCCGCGAGTGGGCGGCATCGTGGCCGTTCCCTTACACGTTGGGTGGATACGCCGAAACAGTTGCTGGATATGAGTAGCAAGAGCGCCACTGAACTGACAGTAAATCACGAGCGATGGCGATCTACAGTTCTCAAAACTATTGATAATATTTGTGTCGGCAATACTTTAGCTCCGACTTAATGCATTTTACGAGTTCACAACATGACATTGTAACTATATTAAGTAATATTACAGACCTACTACAGGTTCGCAATATGTACGTGTGTATGCATCAGCTATCGATGGATGTCTCTAATCCTCCATTAAGTGCCCAAACCATTTAGATATCTGCAGGGCGTTGGTGCCTTAAATTGTGGTAACAAGGTATAGCTAGCTTTTGGCATGAAAATTGCCAGGAATTGCTAACCTTTGGCGTGCATAAATGAAGGGCCTAACTGCAAAAGTCACATTCTCCACTTTTTCAGTCATCGATTCTAGAATCAAAAAATGGGCGGGGCATGATGAAAACAGTTCTGGGACGGTAATAGAACCGTAATTTTGAACAGCCCTATTAGCATTCTATAGCCCGGCTTGCACAGGACGTCCTGGGCTTTTGGGACTTACTTCTTAGAAGTAACGGTGAAACATCTGAAGCTGTTTTTTCTTATAAAGTATTAGCGGAAAATAAAAACATAGAGGCCGGAGAAAAATATGTTTTCTTTGTTTCAATATCACAAGCATCTTCGTGTTTCACCTTCCTCATATATTATATACTATTTGAAGTTACATCCTTTTGGCTGAAAAGCACATGTTTCCGAAATAAACGATTCATGATATAAATTTACTACTCCTTAATATAGAATCACATTACAATGATACTCTCATCTATTATATCAACTGCAATCTTTGTAGCACAAAGGTGTTTGGATCGTATGCATAAACAGGTCCAGAGATTGGCTCTACGTTTTGATACTGCAGTTAAGCAGAGATTTCCTGGTTGTGTAGATCATCAGCCGTTGTGAATATCACCCTTTGGAGCAGCCCACTAGGGTGGTAGACATAGTAAATTCCTTGCTCTTTGAGAACGCCGTCTGATCCAACCTGAAAATGTAAAGTAGAAGGATTTATGTATTCTGCAAAAGCTCAAGCTCTCTACCTCTGCAGTTATCAGAGTTTGAGATCAAACGCTGCTCCGTGCTTAACCTATTCTACACTGAACGAAAAACTTACATACGTAATATTAATGAAAAGGCGCATCAGATCAAGACACCCCAAATCTTTTTTCTGACGACGGGAGTCGATACAATGAAGGTCTTATACCAATTTTCGTCTTAACCAAATTACGGTTATTGTACGTTGGATCAACTACTGTCACGCATAGTTATTCACAATATTTATGTCAGCGGTGACTGATTTATGTTTCATCAACTCTAGCACGTGTTCTGATATTTGACGATTCAAAGTGTTCATTAAAACAATGTACACCGTACAGCGCTTTTTGTGTTCGTTGTTTATGAACCAAGGAACAAAATGATTATTACAAAGATAGAGCGCATGAAGCGCTGGTTCAATCAACATTTACATTACCTATAGTATAAATTTTACTGCTTTAAGGTGAGATTCTATCGGTCATATCGTTTCTGATTTGGATGCTAATGTTCAAACATTGACGACGATGGATAGTTCATTCAATGTACCAAATATTGTTTTTATTTTGTTGATAAGATTAACCTTGGGATGACTGTCTGTATATTCTACTATAGCAACCAATTTTTATTTATAATTGAGCAGACCGCATAGGCACAGCCTAAATACCAGAGTACCGCGGCTGATGTGAAAAGGTTATATTAGGGGAAGTTTGTTAACGCGGGACTCGCAGGCTCAATAAATACGTCTTCTGACAGTCCATTCCAATTGATGTGACTGAAGCATGTACAGTTCGATCAATACTGTAGAGTAATGTTTAAAAAGTATCATGAATTATCCCCATTTCTTTATCGAATGCAATTGTAATATAAATTATTACCTTCTTATTTCCTTCAAACTCTTCTTCCAGTTCTAAATCAGCTTTGGTCTCAGGCTTAATTTTCTTGAAGATTTCAGTGTCAACCTCGGTGGTTATATCAGAATCATTTGGATCAAATTTAGGGTTGACTGAGTCTACTCCGCAAAACCCGCATTTATCTGTGGTAGACTCTGTTGTTTCTTCTGTCGTTTCTGCTCGATACTGAGACTGAGCTGCAATCAATACAAATGATACAGTGTTACTTCAAATCGTCCCATTAGAGCAGAGCTATACTATGTTCAAATTGTCGTATTTTGTGATTTAGAGGCCTACGTATACATTAAAGATCACCGAATTTACTGCAGAAATATACCAAGTCCACACTGAAGGAGGATAGTAGATTCGCAAACTAGTCTATCTTTTCTGTGTTGGAGTTGAACTAGTTCTGCTTTCGCATATTTGGAGTTAGTACACTGCAACAAATTAATAAATTGAATCAAATTATCTGAGATATCCTTTATTAAGCGACTTTTGCAGCTGCGGTATGCATCATTGCAAGCGTTTTATTGTTAAAAAAATAGAACCCAAAACATCGAACTCAAGGATCGTTACAAAGACGAGGGCTGGAAGATGTATATTAATTCTTGAAACCTCAACTTCAATACTGCAATGGTGATGGATAGCTGCAGGTATAACATTGCAGCACGTACAGCATCTACAACTGTTTGTCTAGTATGATTATTTTTATATATAATGATGACCTCACTGCATATAAACATCGATATTGACTGTAATGCTCAGCTAATGGTACACCTGCTCCCTAGACCAATATATTATTAACACTACTACCGCTGCTCTATAAGGCGCAGATCCGACCATCGTTGGAGTACTGCTCCCATGTGTGGAAATGCGCTCCGAAGCACTATCTAAAGCTTCTGGACACTATCCAGAAGGAGCAATTAGGCCAATCGATACGCCTAATCTCACAAAGGACCTCCACAGCCTGGAACATCGAATAAGAGTGGCCGATCTATCCCTGTTTTACAGATTCTATCACGGAAAATGTTAGAGTAAGCTCAGATTATAGCACCAAAGGCTGTCCGAACGAGGAACACTAGAGAGGCTCTGTGAGCGCATCCTTACCAGGTCGACGTCCCTACTCCCCGAACCAGTCTCCTCCAGCATTCCTTCTTTTGGAGAACTTCGAGCTGCCTGGGAATTTATTGACCGCTGACGGCTACAACCTGCAGCGTATCAAATCTAACGTGCACTGACACTTGTCCTTTCGCAGCGCTTCGACAGCGCCATAGGCTTTCAGCCTTTGTGGGAGGTTGACCATAAAAGAAGGCAGACACCACAACGTACAGTGGATCAGTTTCACCAAAAACTAAATTATGATTTGTTGCTTGTGAAAAACGTCAATTGAATTATTATATCCTTTTCCACCCTTTCTAATGCAATACTCATATACAGTTTCCCAGTATTCTTCAAGTTTTATTCAAATTTTTGCTCAGAAGCTTTTATGGCACCTTAAAAAAAATTCATAACAAATTTTGTCACAAAATTTATGCAAAACTTCAGCGCAAGTTTTGTATCGTGTTATACGATTCTAAGGCTAGAACAGAATCTCAATAACTCAGTATTTGCCTCGCCAGTCGTGGTGTATAGTTTGCTGCTACTGTTTTAGAAAGGTTTATACAGAAAACGTCATCAAGAGTCGAGCTGTGCTCTTCACTGTGCTCCTTCTTAAAAGGAAAAACGCTTCCCCAATTTAATAAAGCCATTAAGTCAGACAGCATTCGAGCACCATTCACAATATTTGCCATCATCCTTGGAAATTTTTCATCTCTAAATGTCCAGGCGACATTTTACCACAGATCAGTTGAGTTAGGCTACAGTGGGCAACAATACAACGTCGAAACACTATAAAAAATAATAATAATTCTTGATGAGGTTTTCGGGACTATGGTTCAATGGTGATACAAGGGAGTGTAAAACACAAAAGTTTTATCCACATCTCAAAGATGGGGTCGAAACGATTCGACCATCTTTGTGGTCTTCTTCAGTCGGTTTCTTTTAATTTCCAAAATAAAACTACAAAGATGTGCTAATAAATGACAAGTGTTTATAATTTTAAAATATATACCTACCAAAAAATTCTTCGAAACCAGGTTAGGATATTAATATGAAAAAAAGCATAGTAAAAATAATAAAATGACTCAGGCTGTTAACAGTTTGGAATGCCCTTTAGTGCATTTTTTTCGTTTTCTCATTTCAAGACAAGCAAAAAAGGAAACCTTTAAATTAGAAAATCGAACCAGTAATCGGTACACGTGCAAAATTGGCAGTTGTGAAACACAAATCAGGTGATAGGTTACAGATCAAATTATAGTGGCCACAGAATCATTAATATACAGAACATTTTACATTGAGAAACCATTTTTATATGGATAAGAAAAAGAACGATGTGTATTTAGATAGGTGATGCAAAAACTAATAGTGGTGACATTTGACAGTAAAATTTTGATTTGATCTTTGTAATTTTTAGTTTTGTGTGTTAAATGTTATTGAAACTGAAAAATGTTTAAAATTTTTTGAAATGTGAGATATTTGAAATACAAATTTTGTAGAATGAAAAATATGATATTGTTAATCATTATATGATATTTTAATAAATTGAACTAAGGTTTTTAATGTCTGTTTTATCGTTAATACTATTTGTGTCTTTCTTAATATAGATCATTTCAAGCACTTCCCTTTTATATGTATTTTGTTCAGTTTGTAATATTTGAGTACCATTGAAATTAAAATTGTGTTTGTATATTATTTGATGTTTGGATAATGCTGCTTTATTTTTTGTTTTCGTATTTATGTCCTTTTATCCTATTTTCTAATAGTTGGGATGTTTGGCCAATGTAGGAACCAATATAGTTGTTACAGGGAATTCTGCGTCATGCGTCATACTGTTTTTTTCTGTTTTGGTTTTTAGTTTGCTGAAAGACCCTTGTATAAGGTTGTGGCGTTTATAACTGGTGGGGATATTATGGGTTTTCAAAACTTTTTGTATATTTTCTGAAAGATTTGGTACATATGGAATTGTAAGATATTTTTGATTTGTGTTATTATTTTTATTTTTATTAAAAGTATTATAAAGCGTTGATTCTGGACTTGATAATGGAGTTTATTAGGTTAGAAAGATAACAGTTTTGTTTAAGAATATTTGTTGCATTGTTAATGGCTGCTAATAATAATTTCGGATGAACAGGAACTCATGAAGTCTACATTTTAAGAATATTTTTATATTATACAAGGTGTACCCAAAACAAAAAACGTATCAAAGTTGTATTTTTTAAATAGAACACCCAATGTGTTATTGCATAGCATTCAGATTTCTTGGCTAAGTGTAGTGGGAATTTATGTATCAAATATGGGACTTAAAGCGAACCGTTTAGTTATAAGTCGTCATTCTTGGTATAAGTAGATATCAAAGAAAAATTGAATATCGCAGGGGTTATAAAATTTAGAAGGCTGTGACTTTGTCGTATCACTGAGCATGAGATGCGCCAGCTTAGGGTAGACGTTCAAATTTGAATTATGTTTGTGCTTGGAGAAATCTGTCTATTAACTAAGGAAACTTCAATCAAAGATAACTTGTTCTTTTCAAATAAAAATGCCTATTCTTTTATACGACTAAACATAAACCTTTATAACCTTTCCAATAATATAGTGTTTTTCAATTTTCCTTCAGACCAATAAGCAACCTAGCAGGCCATGAAATAAGAACAATAACGTTCAGATGAGAGAAAACAAGTAACTAGGAGAAAGATAGAGACAAATTAGGGTACAGAAACAGCAATATGAAAATTCCTTACAACAAATCAACTCTAACCAGAAACAAGTGCGGTAGCATACTATCTAAGGTCAAAGGAGAAGCTGGAGTATCACATAAATGGATATTTTTCACAGCCTACTAGCTACTTCAATGTACCAGAGATTTCTAATTTTCAAAGCCATTAAGATGTTTGAAATGAAGGGATAACTGCTACTACGAGGAAGCATGTAAAGTTGGAAAGGCTCTATTTGTCAGCAAAAACCAAGAACCTTATTAAGAACTAGAAAGAATATATAAAAATAATTAATACTCTAATACTTTGAGAAGACACTGCCATTGGATGATAATGATGTCAAAGTATTTGTATATTGTATCCTTATTATTGATATTATATTATAATACACACTTATTTCAAATAAGAACAAGAATATTCCTAAAAATCGGCTGCAGACCTCAGATATATGAATAATTGTTGTCATTTTTTTTTACTATGGGAGAAAAGGGAGCTACAGAAAAATGACGCGTTATCCTAAATGCAAAAAATTTCAACAATGGATGTCCTCCATAAGGAATCTGTAATATGCTTAATACCAGATTAGGTAGTAATGAAAAGGATCTCCCATTTTATACCGATAAAAATATTATGCAGTTTTTTTATGGTCAGCCTCCGCAAAGGCTGAAATCCTATGGCGCTGTAGAAGCGCTGCGAGAGGCTAAGTATTGGTTCACGTTAGATTTGAAACGCTGCAGATTGTAGCCAAACTCCCATGCAGCTCATTTCACAGCGTCGAAGTTTTCCAAAAGAAGAAATGCTGGAGGAGACTGGTTCAGGGAGTGTAGACCTCAACCTGGTAAGGATGAGCTCGCAGAGCGCCTCTAGTGTTCCTTAATGCAGTTGTACTATCTTGAAGTTCAACACTAAACTAACCGTACTATAACAAGATAAGGACGAACGTAAAAATTTAATAAAAAAGCTGGCTGTACCTGGTCCTACTGAATGAAATTTCGGTGAATTTTGTTCAGCCCTTTGGTAGTAAACGTTGGAATACCCTAGGGTATAAATTGGCAACACGACTTCTTCGCAGGAAATGCCTGACACAATTGCAGATATAATGCAAATGAAGACTGGTACGAATACCATCTTGCCGGAATCTGAAAAAAAAAAAATATAAGACACAAAATGCAGCAGAGCTGAGCAAGTTTTGCTAGTTTAATTCAATGACATAGCTTTAAAGTAGATTAAACGTGAAGTGATTTCCCAAACTAGCATAATTTCTGATCTTGTTATCTCATGGTATTTTTTTTTGCATATTAACATAACGTACGAATAAATTACTTCATAAAAATAGAATGATGATGTACCTATATGAATGGCCTATTAGAGAAACACCATATGTCCATAAATTTGACATTCCGACTTTTCCAGCTTAACATGTTCTTCTAAGATGACGCATATTTTAACCAGAAATCCCAGTTCCCCTACCCATACAACGCGTGCACCTCACAAGTTCTGGGCGTATGCATACTTTATGTTGGAGTAGTTATTTTTATAGATTTTCAAGTCGTTTCTAAGAAAAACGGTTTTTTTGCTGGATTCCCCAGAACAGTGATTTTGGGACATGTGGGGTTTCTGATATAAGCGATTAATATGACATTCAACAACTGGTTCTGGTAAGCGATGATGGAACGACTCCTATTATTACCCAAAAGATTATTGAACTAGTAATAGTCAAGCTGTATGGTTTTGCTGACTGAGAAGCTCTACCATACACCTAAAATCATTTATCACTTATTTTGTATCCAAATGTTTGACCTATAAATACATAAATAACAGTTAATCTGTACGTTCAGACTAAAATTCCTGTCTTTAAAGGTCCGTCTACTTGGATTTTTTTCGTTCCTTCCTATATAGACTGATAAGGACTTCAGATCTTTACAGGGTGTCCCAGAATAAAGTGCACAAAGCTAGATGCAACTGGACAGACAACAATTTATCGACAAAAAAATAAGTAAATAATTCAGAAAAGATTGATTGCCCTACATTGGCAGTTGAAATAAAAAAACTTATCATGCCTAATAACAGTTGCTGCGTCCTCCAACAAAAGTAACTGAGCATCAAAGACAATTGTTTATTAGAAGTTTCAGACCTTTTTTAACTTGCTGCAGGTGACAGAAAGGTTCTGCCTTTTTTAAATTAATTTCCATTTTTGAAAGAATTCCTTCCATACCTATACTTTATTTACCTCATCTCATTGATCCTCATCCAATAATTGTCAACGTGACATGACACTCGGCAGTGATTCAAAATTCTTTGCGAAGATATTTTTAAAAAGATTGAAAAATATGGTCGTTCTAACCTGTATTCGTTTGTGCACTTTATGCTAAGTGGGTATACTTTCCTTGATTTAGTACCTACTCTCGAGGTAAAACTTTCCATTACAATTAAGGAAGATATTCTAATGATCTTGTAATAATTTGTAAATTTTTCTTTTTCCTTAACCTGATATTCGCAATTAAGATATGGGGGACAGAAATCACTTTGGACCAAGAAATAACTGTTATGTTTTAGTATGGAACCAGAGGAAGTATCCCAAAGGTTTACGGCGACATAACAGTACTTAATGAAAAAAACTCATACTTAAACTACTTGGGTAAAGTCATAGTCGGTATCAAATAAATTGGATTCTGACGACACCTGTCTGAATATATTATTTTATAATAATTATGAAAAAATATTCGGTTCTGTTTAAATAGCGGTTGTTTGGGTATAGTACAAAATGGCAATTATAATTATTTGTTTTAGAATAGCTTCCTACCGCTCGTGTAACGTGGTAAGTTTGTAATACAAAAACTATGTTTATTTATTGCCATTTCATTAGTTTTCCAAACTTAACAAAACGGTTTATATTTATAATGTCTATCTTTTTGGAGCTCTATTCATATAAGTCTTACCTCTGTTAATATTTAAATCTAACCACACAAACCTTTGATACGGATAGCTTGAATGTAACTGCAATATTTTTTTATGGTTTATATATAAACAATGGTATTTTGTCAATGCTATTCTAAATAAGGGAAGGTGAATATTTCAGAACCTTGACACGAACTCACATGCAGGCTATATTTTCGTCTGTGTGTCTACCCGGAATACGAATATCGGACAATAAACAAGGTTCCATGCAGTTTGAATCTTAACAACGAATCGTCGTCATTAAAAAATTCATATCTAGGCAGTACGGTTTGACAGAAGAAAAAGAAAGAAAAACAATTGCTGTTTGAAATTTGTACACAAGGCAGATGTTTCAAAAAGTCTGTTTCGGACTTCCATTGTCTATATGATGTTAGATTACAACGTTTCGATTGGTATGGTATCATCAGGTATGTACCTGAAGACGATTGAAGATAGCACATCAATCGAAATGTTGTAATCTAAAATTATGTAGACAACGGCAGTCCGAAACATACCTTTTTAAATAAGAAAAACAGCATTGGACCTCCTAAAACAAAATTGTAACTTCGTTAAGTGAAGCAAGCAGTACTTTAGGAACCTTGCATAAGTAATTTTATTGAAAATGTTATCGTGGTTCAATTAATTTTTAGTTACATATTTTAGCTAACTAGGCATACAACTAACAATAAGAAACAGACAGAAACAGACTATTTTGAAGTGAGCGCAACTCAAGTTGAGCTATTTTTATATTTTTAGTTTTTTTATTATTGCTGCGCCGCCACTCACACGATTTCTAAAATCATTTTCCGTACTCGCAGCTGTAACAATACTGTGTAAAAATTTCATTGAAATCAATCCAATAGTTTCCTACTTACACAATACAGAGCGATCAGAAGTAATACTCGTACGTATACATCAGAAAAGTCCCTTGGTTTCTGTAATGGGCAAGGTAATGTTCGGATGGACCTAAAAAAGTGCATTATGACGCTAGGTCTTTCTTTCACAGGTTATGAACTATGAATACAACACATTTTTCAGTTTTACAACCCCCTACCCCTCAACCACCCCAATTTCACCCCCACCCAAAGAAAAATAGTAAAAACAAAGTTTGAGGAATGTTTAATTTATTTTTGTTTTTGCTAATTACTCCGTCGCCCATGCACCGATTTTCAAAATTATAGGAGCATAATCTGCTACGACCCCACAGCATATCGCTGCCAAATTTCATCACAATTCATGGAGGAGCGGTTACTGAGATTACGTGGCTAGAAAAACGCGTACAGATAGACAAATACATCGACAGACAGACCGACGGAAATGAGTGACTTGGATTTTCGTTATGTAGACATCATAAAACGTCCAAAAAGCATGTTATCTAAAATCGATGTGGGAAGCAAAAACGAATCGAAATTTTGAAGAACAATTTGCTTTAGAGAACGGCACCTAAAATTTGTGTAATCGGTAGTTTATGGGTGCATTTGCTCGCAATTTGCTTGCTTATGTTCGATAGTGCGCGATTGATCAATAAGGCAATGGCCTTTGGTTCTCTAGAAAACATCAGGAGAAGCGCAGAGCGCGGGACAATTATCCAGATTATCCAAATGAGCGCCGCCAGCAGCTCTCGTTTCACCGCATTTGGCAGACAAATTGCCACGTGACAGGCAAGTACATGACCAAACAACACTAACCGCCCCCTTAATTACTGACGCCCTTAACAAGAGGCTCGAGCTCGCCCTCAACGCCCGGCCAGAATCACGGTTAGCTTTTTTTATTGCTGCGGGTTAGCAAAGTTAACAAGGCGCTTTTGTTTTGAATCGAAAACCGCGGATATTCAAATAGGGGTGATCGGTCACAAGCGCGCACGGTTTGATCACACCATAGTAAACAACCAGCATAATATCTCTGAGAATTTTCCATATAAAAATGGTTCCCACAGAATTTAACCTTGGGATGATTTTACGGATGTGAAGTTTGGGTAGGGATGCGAAAACGAAAATATCGATACCGGTACCAACTCGATATTTTTTAGCCAAATAGGCGCGTTTGAGCATTTTGTGCAACGGATTACACCTCTCAATAATTATATAATTATTTTCAATGCCGACACAAAAGTATCGATACCAGCTTGGAATGCCTCAAAAAGTATCGAAGACAAAAATACTCGATATTAGTGCAGAAGTATCGAAGTATCGTTAGCATCCCTACAAAAAATCATCCAAAAGGGGGAATGCGCGTGTAATTACCGATAACCTGATTTATTATGCTGGTTGTTTTTTAACTGTTTTCGAAAAGGATGCCTTTTTCGGCACCGGTCACTTGCGCGCCGGAAGAAAATTAAGTTTGGATGCTCCTAACAACAACGTGCATTTTATTCTAAATAATCAATAATTACGAGCATAACCTAGTTGTATTTTCTTACGGAACAAATTCAAATTTTCTATGCTCCTGTAATAATATCATTTATTTATGATCTACGCTTTCAAAAAAGGTCACTACATACCAGTGGTGTTTATGTTACTACCTAACAAATTAAGTTCTACACATTTTGTAGGTTTTAAATTGTCAGTCAATTATTATGGCGAAAAGAATTTATCTTTTAATCTCTCACAAATAATTTGTGATTTTGAAATCGTCGTCCATTTAAGAATAAAGCATGTTTGGCAGAATTGTACAATAATAGGTGTTGATTTCATTTAACGCAAGCCTGGTTCAAAAAAATACAGAACTTAAGTTTAATTATAACAAATAAAGATGCTAATTCTGGAATTGGGCGTTAATTGAGATGGACTTTTGGTCTATTATTTCTAGATCATGATAGGTTGCTGAATGCTCTGTAAAATACCTTTATGCCATTATTCGCTGGAGTCACTAGATTCAAAATTTCCATTACTTATTAAAATACATTGAATTTGAGTAAATTTTCAATGTTTCAAGAAACATAAGTCAAATTAACTTTTTATCCTGCTTCCAAATGAATACTACTAGCACTCGACAAGTTATAAAAAACTACGTGACGCATTTCGATGAGAATTTAATGCTGACAGAAAATGCTCTAATATAATTATGATATTACTTATTACTATTTATTTCAATCAACGGTATCATGACAAAAGTAAACGAGGGCCGCCCCGCGCGCTTGTCTCCAAACCCTACCTCGTATCCGAATATTCTGCGCTTTTGACCGGTGGGACTAGGACCAATCTGACAGCGGCGCGCTAGTGTCCTGCGGCCCAAATAGGTATGAATGTTCTCAGGCGGCATTCGAAAAATCATCAAGCTATTATATTACTTTCACTTTGTTTTTAGCACGTTATATAAATTCACAGAAAGAAATTTACGAAAGTACGCATACGCAAAGCGATTCTTACTGGACCATAGCCCCTATTCTGGAGATGAGTTTTTGTCCACATAGTCATAGTCTTGCTTATATTATCATAGTCACAATGTCTAAACAGACATATTGTGAGCTCGTAAATGCATTCACTCATTTTACGTGTTCTCCTTGGGATATATTTATGATCCTTAATGCAGTAGTTTCCCATTTGCTTTCTGCATCCTTATACCGTTGACCAGATAGAATCTGCCTGTTCATCCGCCTTTAGGGGCAATTTCTCACCCCAAGGACAAGAGGGTGTCCTGACTCTTCTCAACTCGTCCACCAAAAGCTGCTGGTTGAGAAGGGGTTACTGTTTATACCGACAGTAGTTCGGTTCCTATTAGTCGCCTTTTACGACACGCAGGATATACGATGGGAGATATTCTTGTTTATTGTATGTCTTTTTGTTGTAAATTGGTGTAATTTGTACTTTTGGATAAGATTGTTCTGATTGCAGAAATGTACTTCACTGTAGACAGCTGATCAATAAATGTTAAGTAAGTATATGAGGAATTACGAAAGACGATTAGCAACAACTTACCTTAAGCGCAAAATCTGAACCCAGTACCGACTTTTCCCACAAAAGTCCAGAGATGCAAGAAAATAGGAAAATAAAGACAAGATTGACTTAGTAGTTCTTACATATTATAGTGATACCCGTTTATTATTTTCCCATAGTATGAGGCTATAGTCTAAGATCACCTTGCAACCAAATCATAATCCGCCCGCTCGTATAGAGAGTATGCTATGCCGCTAGATATTTCTTTCACACGTCAATGGATAGCATATTGTGAATCCTACACATTTTTTAGATTTATAATTCTACACCCCTCTACCACACATTCTCGCTCCTACTTAAAGAAGTAGAAAATCATGAGGAACCCCTAAAATGTCTAAAATGTCTATAAAGGAGGTTTCAGTTGTTTTTAAATTTATAGTTTTTTATCAGTGATGTGTCTCAGCATGTTTTCTATTAATCAGCGGTTTTTGAGAGATCTGGGGTAGAAAGTTTTCAAATATACCTCTTCGGTATTTATTAATAGTACTGTTAAAATATCCTCCGATGTTACAACATATTTCTACAAAATTGATCATGAAAGTATGCCATTTCTAATACTGGAAACATCGTACGTTGTTTTTCATGTAATCAAATTACATTATACAGGGTGTTAATTAAGTATGTTAACGAACTTTAACCACGAATAGTACTCCGAAAAATAGGAAGCAAATGTCATATGAACATGGGTCCGGAAATGCTTCCTAAGGGAGCTACGCTCCTTTGCATGGGGCACCCTGAAGACGGTTTTCCCTCGATATTCTCGAAACCATTCATAACAAAATTACGAAATTAGGTACGATGGGTAAACTTTTGACGCTGAATCTGATTCTGAATTCAGTATTTCACAATTTTAATCAGAGGCGTATCATACGTGAGGAGTTAAGAGTAAAAATTGATTTTAGAGTATGGTATCTCAGAGATTTCTACGTAAAAATGGCCTCTTGGTACATCTCGATAGGGCTAACCGTTTTCGAGAAAAATTTATTTATTTATTTATTTACAATAGCCTGCATCGATTCAATAATTTGCATTTTTCTCGAAAACGATTAGCCCTATAGAGATGTACCAAGAGACTATTTTTACGTAGAAATCTCTGAAATACCATATTCTAAAATCAAAATTTCAAAAAATTACCATTTAGAATATGGGGTTATTTTTACCCTTAACTCCTCCCGTATGATACGCCTCTGATTAAAATTATGAAACTCTGAATTCAGAATCAGACTCAGCGTCAAAAGTTTACCCATCGTACCTAATTTCGTAATTTTGTTGTGAATGGTTTGGAGAATATCGAGGGAAAACCGTCTTCAGGGTGCCCCATGCAAAGGAGCGTAACTCCCTTAGGAAGCATTTCTGGACCCATGTTCATATGACATTTTCTTTCTATTTTTCGGAGTACTATTCGTGGTTAAAGTTTGTTAACATACTTAATCAACACCCTGTATATCGTGGAAAAAAATAACGTTTGGTACTGGAATTTTGCATTAAAGTTTTTTTACTGAGAAGCATAAATATTAGAGAAGAGTTGATATTTGTCACTCACACTGAAACTAAGACACGCTCTCAATATCCTTGCAATCCTACATTATCTTATACGATATTAATGAAAGCTGGTTTCCAAATAATGTAATTACGAGTAGCTAAACCAAATCTCATGTATCTCTATCACCGCATTTTGCAAATGTGTCGTCATGCGATAGACAAGTACATGATCCAATACCATTACACCCATTTAATTACTCATGTTATCAAGTAATTATGCTCTCAGCACAGTCAGACTCGCGCTGTTGGCTTTTTGGGCGTCAACACGTTCACAAAACGAACAAAAGCGAACATGCAATTTAGCTCTAACCGAAACATAACAGCAACAGCGAGTAGTTAATATGTAATCAGGAAAGCTTTTACAGATTTCCGAAGGGCTTTGGGAACGCTGTTTACGTAAAAATAGTCGTAAGGCTAAGCTAATTTGAGCTAGCAATTCAACAAGTCTGTTTGGACTGGAACTCGCAATCTTGGATGTTCCGCCATATTAGACATGTCAGATTACTTTTCGCTTTATTAAGCACATTAGTTTTACACAATAGGTGCTTTCCTTTTGCATGGTTTATCTGATAATTCTCATTTATGACGTCATGACTCATTTCAATGTACGTTCCTTTTGGGGCTGTTCCAAATTACGGTTCTATCACCGTCCGCCAGCGTACCAACCAATCATCGATTCTAGAATCACAAAATGGGCGGGGCATGATGAAATCAGTTCTGGGACGATGACAGAACCGTAATTTGGAACAGCCTTTTTGTTTTCTTAATCTGAGTCTAAAGTGAGATATTTTACCACCACTTAAGCGAATCTGTACTAGCTCGAAAGGTAGACCAGTTGTCTCAGATCATTTAGATGTCAAATAAATGAGGTTAGGATTTTTTGTAAGTCTGAATTTCAGTGGGTTTTACTATTCGTCATTGTTAGTCAGATCGGTCTGTCAGGTCTGGTTACCCAGAGACCAGACTAGGTCATGGAGAAGTAGGGGAAGAAAAAGAGAGGAAGGAAGGAGAAGAGCAAAGAGGAGGAAGTGTGTTGGTTGGAGGGTATAGCTTATTGACATAGCCGATTTGAGTTCGGTAATTTTTGGGTTTAACCAAAAGGGTTAATTTTAAAGTTCGGTATCTAAAAGAGTAAAAATTTAGTTGTTTCCAAAATTGCACGATTTGATTTTGATCACAGTGCGAGCCGCGGCATTGTGTGCTTGCGAACTTGCTTGACTGAGTAGTCCATTGACTCGTGCAACAGAGGGTTGCTGTGCGACTCCGCTTGACTATAACGTCGTTGCGCCTGTTGTTTAATGTAATCCCTCAAGTAAGGGATGTCAAGGTCCCTGTGAAGGGTTCCGTTAGAAACATACCATGGGGCGTTAGTTATTTTCTGCAGAACCTGCAGGTTTCGCATGTGCGTCATGGCGAGGAAACACCAAGCCGCACATGCGTAGGTAATTGCTGGTCTAATAATCATCTTGTAAAGTCGAATTTTATTTACCGAACTCAATTTTGAAGTTCTACATAACGTAGGGTAGAGTTGACGAAACGTAATTTTGAATTTTGTTTTTAACGCTTGAGTGTGTTTCTGCCAAGTCATGCCTGCCCTTGTCGAGGGTAATTCCTGAGTACTTGGCAGAATTTTCCCATGGAATCCCAGCACCGTTCACTGAGACCTCTAACGGGGCACCACGACGTTTTTTGGTACAATATATAGCCTGCGTTTTCGAATGATTAATTTTGATGAGTCACCGATCCGCCCACTCTAACACTTCATCCACCGCGAGCTGCAACTCATCGCGAACTAGATTTCCAGTCCGCGACTGAGCTACAGTTGCAGTGTCGTCAGCGTAGAGATAGACTTCACAGTTGCGGGGGCAAGGGACATAGCGTATAAAAAGTGAATAAAGGATTGGCCCAAGGACCGAACCCTGAGGAACTCCGCCCTTTATAGGCCGTAATGTCGAAAAGGTGTTGTTAATTTTGATTCTAAATTTCCTTCCTTCAAGAAAGGATTTTAAAAGTTTTAGAAGCTGAAATGGAAAGCCCTTTTGAATTAATTTATAGTGGAGGCCCTCGTGCCACACCTTGTCAAAAGCCTTTCATACATCCAGAAACAAGATGCCAGTACTTTTGTCTTGGGTGAATCCGCTGGTTATACGCTCCACCAGCCTGACTGCCTACAGTTCCGTGCTATGCTCAGACCGAAACCCAAACTGAACGTCAGGAATCATGTTGTGACCTGACGAGCAATTCTAGAGGTGACGTTTAATCACCTTTTCGGCAAGCTTAGACGGCGCAGACAGCAGACTAGTGAGACGATAATCCTGCGGAAAAATCGAACCCACCTTCTTTGGAATCATGATGACATTAGCAACCTTCCACGCCTTTGGAAGGTACTGAGTTCTGAAAATTGCGTTAATTATTGCCACCAGATATGTCAAAGCCTTCGGCCAAAGTAACTTCAACGCCTTATTTGTGATCTGGTCCTCTCCAGGTGCTTTACGCACCTTGAGGTATTTAATATGACCCTGAAGCTCTGCTGGTGTGCAATGAGGAATCACTTGTGATTCCTCGGGTGTCAGTGGGTTTTGTGGTTGGTGGTGTATGGCTAAACGATAGTGTATGGTGAGCGACGATCTCTTCCAAAAACTTCATCTCTTCTGTCGTCTGTTTGCGAGCTCCGATTTACAATCCGAGTATGCCATGCCGTTGCCGTTGCCGTTGCAACCAGGACAACCTCTTTTGATTCAGTAAAGGTAAAAGAATCGAAGTTTGTTTGTTCAGGCTGTACGCAATCACTTAAAAAACTTGGTTAGAGAAAGAATCGACAGGTCACAGAAATTAACCTGTGTCTTAACTGCACAAACACGTTCCTTTAACTCATATGAGCTATGAGGTTTCCAACTGAGCTAAGCTGTCTCATTTTTAAGTGATCTGAGTTAGTGCAGATGTAAAAGGAAAGTACCTACCTAAAATTTCAGATAATCTCAGCTCACTTAAATTTAAGTTCAAGAACCTTTTTATCCACTCAATTCAAATGAAGTTAATGAACACGTCAAAAGCTGTTAATTTTAGGTTATAACCTGAACAACTATGCTCTAGTGATTAATGAATGTATGCGAATGCGAATATCTGCTGCCTATATTCGCGAATCCGAATACTCAGTTTCATATTTATTAGAATAAGAAATTTTATTTTATTTTTGTGTGCTTATAGTGTTAACTTATATGTAAAACAGTTATATTTATACTTTATCTATTGCATAATTATATTTTTATCGATTATTTTCGGACTTGTTCAAAAAGAGAATTATAACATTAAAACTTCAGTAAAACTTCAAAGAAGAATTTTTTTGTTTGTTAAATTTTTATGAAAATTTAATTGTTAGCTTCACTGTTCAAAGTTATATAAATAAATGATGCCAAGTGATAAACAGAAAACTGATGTGATTACTCTTACTCTTTTATATTATATTCGTTACATCACTATTGCTCAGCTGTTCTTTTTGAAGGCCTAATAGAACTGATATTTACTGATCTAACAATCTCTCTTTAGCCTGAAATATCTCAGTTCACCTGCAAAACAAATGTGGCCATTCTTAGCAAGCTTTTTCATTTGACGCCCAAATTGCAGAGGAGCTTAAAAAATAACTATTTCGTCATCTTGGATGGTGCGTCATGTTCGATTTAGAATGACGTAAACAGCTTATTGTGTATTGTCATTCAAACTTAACGTATATACAAAATTTCAGCCCAATTGGTTGAAGATATCAGCTTCAAAACTGAGTAGCAAGATACCACCCGCGCAAACATACATACATAGATACATACATAAAGCCAGCAAATCTAGGTCAAGCCCTGATGAGGTCCAATTAGCCCGAAACACGTGTCGGCATCTATCGTGGTTTCCCTTTGCGCGCATAGCCAGCTATCATCTTTCCTTTGGTTTTATAAGCATTTCACACAATACAGATTTTTTTACCTACATAAATATATGCATTGCAAGTTAAATAAAAGCTTCTAAAAATTTGTAATCAGCACTTTGAAATTATCCGAAATGCGAGGTTTTATCTTATTAGAAAGCCAAATAAAGATTTTCGATTTTTTTAGGTACACCCGCCAGCCCGAGAGATTTGAGATTCTTGATTTTCGTCAATCGAGACTGAGTCTCAGAACTGCCACTGGATTTGTAATCAGCACCTTAAAGTTATCCGAAATACGAGGTTTCATCTTAATAGAAAGTCAAATAAAGATTTTCGATTTTTTTAGGTGCACCCGCCAGCCCGAGATATCTGAAATTTTTAATTTTCGTCAATCAAGACTGAGTCACAAAACTGCCACCGGATTTCTGATCAGCACCGTCAAATTATTCAAAATGCGAGGTTTCATCTCAACAGAAGGCCAAATAAAGATTTTCGATTTTTTTAGGTACACTCGGTCACCCGCCAGCCCGAGAGATCTGAATTTTTTTATTTTCGTCAATCGAGACTGAGTCTCAAAACTACCACTGGATGTGTAATCAGCACTTTAAAATTATCCGAAATACGAGGTTTCATCTCAATAGAAAGCCAAATGAAGACTTTCGACTTTTTTAGATACACTCTCCAGCCCGAGAGATCTGAAAATTTTTATTTTTGTCAGACGAGACTGAGACTCAAAACTGCGACTGGATTTGAAATTAGCACCTTGGTGTTATCCGAAATGCGAGGTTTCACCTCAATAGAAAGCCAAATAAAGATTTTCGATTTTTTTAGATACCTACACTCTCCAGCCCGAGAGATCTGAAATTTTTGATTTTAGTCAAACGAGACTGAGACTCAAAACTGCAACTGGTTTTGTAATCAGCACCTTGAAGTTATCTGAAATACGAGGTTTTCATCTCAATAGACAGCCAAATAAAGGTTTTCGATTTTTTTAGATACCTACACTCTCCAGCCCGAGAGATCTGAAATTTTTTATTTCCGTCAAACGAGACTGAAACTCCAAACTGCAGCTGGATTTGTAATCAGCACCCTGAAGTTATCCGAAATGCGAGATACCTTTTTTGCTATCTAAGCTGTTTCCAAAAAATATCCCCCTACATACGATTCTTGTGACTTCGCGTTTTTGCGTTCATATACCCCACGGTGCCAGTTTAATAAAACTTTATTGTTCTCATCCCTCCCGGTTCTTGACTCTGACGACCTCTGGCCACATATCGTAACACCTGAATTTACTGCCGACCAGCCAATTCATTTGCCAGCCTTCCTTCTTTGCAGGAAAGCAATCTCTACCTGCTGTCTCGAAGAATGTTTATGGCTACGTTGCCGATCCGCCACATCGCCCGATTGCTTGCTAAATACGGGCCGTCAAGATAATAAAGACAAAATGGCTGCGAACTTTGATGGTGGAGGTAGTAAATTGTTCGTAAGACTGTTGAAAAAGGCAATGGAGCTACCGGTACCTATTCTGATTTTCATCGAACTTCCTAAAATTGGTATCTTAAAGTCTACGCACATAAAAATAATTTCTTAGATGGAGCACAGATGCTTTAATTCAAGTATACCATAACTTCCCATATGCGCAAAGCTATGCTCATCTTAAAGAGATAATACGATATCTTTGACCATATAAGGGTTAGATTGAGAAAATATCTTCAATGCAAAACTAGGAAATTCTTGAAAGTAAGGATACCAAAATCTTAAATCAAGCATATGATAATCTTGACCGAAGCATTTCATAATCTTAACTGGGGCATTTCATAAACTTAACGCAAGTAGCTCAATTTTATTCTAAAATTGTGATATTCTTGGATGAGGAATCTAGTAGTATTGATTTGAGCGTTTGATAACTTTGATGAGCTGTTACTAAGGCCACTGTTATTTCATTCCAAGAAATGTATTGTATTGAAGCAAGCATTCAAACTCTTCTATGAGCATGTAGACATTTTTCTCGTCTATGTCATTATCTGCAAGACATATACATGTAGAAGCCAATTGAATTTTGGACTTGGAAGATGTGTGCAAAGTTTTCTAATATTTGTAAATCATTCGGTGCCTGTTTAGTGCTGGGTACACTGGAGAAGTAGTTCTGCAAAATTTCTTAAATCACAATATACCTGGTACTTATCTAGGAACACCTGAGACAGGTCTCCGCATCCCCATCTTTTTAATAGCTCATTCATGGTTGGATAGATCCAGTGATAAGGAAACTGATGGGAACTGGGACGCGACTCAAACGGCGGTGGACCAGCACTACCGGCAGACTCGTTGACCGATGGTTGACGGTGGTATCACGGGTATCACGTGGCAATGGAAATTTATTTAACAGTTTGACTATATACTATTATGTGCTATTATGCAGGATCCAGGATGCAGGTATTACGCTACGGCGCTAAAGACGGCGGCGAATGCGACAATACAAAAACCGATAATGGCGGCGGACACAAACGGGCAACAGACGTCAAATAAATGATTTACTTGATACAAATATAGGGTGTGCTTGTAAAACAGCGTTCATTTTCAAACCAAGATCACCATCTTGTAAATGAAGGTTCGCATTTGCAAGCTGTCTATATTCTTGATAGAAGAAAACGGGACACCGCTGGAAAAAATGATAATCTTGATATAGACTTATCAAATACTTGTTATTAAATTATTATAGTCTTGGCTGCAAAGAAAATTATATTTTCTTTCGGAGCATATTTCTTTAAAATAAATATATAAATCAAAAATACATTATTTTTGATACAAATTTTCTATACTTTTCTCATTAAATATTCTTTCTTAGAGTGAGAACAGATATTCTTGTTGTGAGTATGTATTTACAAGAATATCACAATTCTTGACTTGAGAATTTCTTTTTATGTGTGTAGGATCAGAGACACCTGATTGTGTTTTGTAACCACTAGAAATCTCGGACTCATGCACATTTTCAAGTCTCCAGAATACTGTTAACCTGGTAAAGATATCCTCGCTCTAAGAAAATTTGTCTGATGCAGAATTTATGACTAACTTGAGCCAAGGAAAATAGATTTTTGATTTCAATACTTATTCTGACGAAATATACTCTGACCAAGAATACAATTTTCTACACAGTTACTCAATATTCTTCGACCAAGTGTTTCACCAAGTTTTAGTAGGGATAGTATTTTCCAACTGAGCTCCTACTACTTTGATCAAGAGTACACACAGCTTGTACCCCTGTGGGGGGGGGGGGGGGGGTTAGAATATCTCCCATCGTATATCCTGCGTGTCGTAAAAGGCGACTAAAACGAACAGAACTACTGTCGGTATAAGCAGTAACCTCCACCCAACAGCTTTGGGTGGAGGAGTTAAGAAGAGTCAGGACACCTTCTTGTCCTTGGGGATGCAGAAAGCAAATGGGAAACTACTGCATTAAAGATCTTAAATATATCCCAAGAGAAACTTTTACGAATTCACATGTCTGTTAAGACATTGTGGCTATGATAATGAAAACTTAATACCGTTGAAGATGTGATAGTCTTGGTCCATGCCTATCGACAGATCGTAACAGGCCTTATAGTCATTTGTAAATAATTCAGAGTTTTACCTGTGTCTTTGTGTTATATTGTTATACTCTCAAAAGAGGATTGCTGCGCAGTTATAGTGGTGACGATCTCATACAGATGAATTTGTGGTTCTTGGGCTTTTAGGCCGGCGTCGTCTAGCGTTAAAGCTTGACGTTTCGCCACCACGAGTGGATGGAATCTTCAGCAGCTATTTCACTTCGGCGGCTTCCAAAACACTGGTCGCGAAAGCCCTACACAGTAAATCTCATACAGATGTTGTCATATACGTACCAAGTATCGACATATTTATCTAAGTATAAACAATGGCGGACCGGTAGCAGTAACATATTCTTCAAAGGTTCAAAATCACAGATAAGTATTCTTTAAATTTGGTTGTAGTCGCCATTTTTCAACATAAATTTGGCAAAACACTGTCACGATGGCCACTTTTTCTTCACACCAGCTAATCAAACTGAACGTACTTTTCACGTTTATACTGCACAACTGAGTTACAGCATTACTTAACCTTATCTCAACTTAACTTCTCTAAATGACTACTACTGCCACTGATTACTACTGTTTCTGCCACGCTACTCGTAGCGCTCTACGCAGGGTGTGAGGATATTTGACCGACAACGCTTGACAAATGATAGACTTCACATTTATATGAGTATTGAGATTAGAGCATGATGCCTTAAAATGCTTAATTTTCAAGATACAGGAAGTGAAAGTTTTACTTTTATTCTCGTGTTTTCTCAATTATTAAGCAATAGAAATGCACAACCGTCTAAAATTACGTAACGGGGTTTTTTTTTTAACGCGAGAAGTCCAAATTGGATTACGGTGTATCTATCATGAATAGAGGGCGCCACTTACAGCATATCGAACTACTTTAAATTAACAAAACTTTTTTTCGGGTTTGGTGGATCAATGCGAGTCTCATAAAAATCTTTTCCTCAATGTATTCTACGTAAAGAGGGTATACATTGTTTAAGCCTCTAGAGATAACCATTTTATAACCTTTATTGACATTTCCAAGGCACCTCAGTTAGCTGTAAAATTTGATCCAAAGAATAATTGGTATTCTCGCACGACTTTATATTAGATCGAAAATAAGCTTAAAACGTACTTACTTTTTAAAACAGGTGGTTTTGAAGTTTAAAAACACTTATTAAATGATGTAAAAGTATCAGTCTAATATTCGTTAGTATATTCACAAGATACATAAACCAAACATTAAGAGAGTCTCGGCAAACTAGTTAAAATTATTATTATTTTATTGGCTTGGTTATGTAAATTGATCTGGCTGAAAAAACCCCTATATTAGACTTCATCTGAGGTATGTAGGTACTTTCACCATTTTTGAAACTCGTTTAATAAATGTAGGTATAAATGGTGGAAGTGTAAGGCAAGTTTCTATGAGTAACTCTTATCTACTAAAAGTGACTCAACGAAAGATGTTGAAGACACAGCTGTGTTATTATATTGCAAACCTTTATTCAAAATGGCCTTATCTGTGACATTTATGGGTAACTGCTGTGTTGGATTGGGCAGACTGGTGGAGAAGTGACATAATACTATATAATAATATGATGTTGCTATGCAACTTGTCATATTTTTATAGTTTATCGATTGCAAATCAGGACCAGAAAAACAGAGACAGAAACGGCCGTTGTCCCAATTTAACACAAACTTAGTAAATAACATTTTAGGAGCCTACTTAGATACAGTTTTTCTGAGATATCATGCAGAAACTAATATGATATGATGAATTTTGTATAGCTGGGCTATAAATTATATTTGAAAGTAAGTTTTGCATGTATTCAGCTTTGATTGAAAGGGCTTAGTAAGCAAAACAGAATGCTGAAAATCTTTCATTTATAACTACCCTTTAATAAAGATATAGATGTGTGGATCGTTTAAACAGCTTCAAGCTTTGCCATTATTATTGCTCTACTGATAAAAACGTTTTTCCATTTATCATGATAGTCACAATGTCTTAACAGATATGTTGTGAATCCGTAAAATGCATTAAGTCGGAGCTAGAGTATTGCCGACACGAATATTATCAATAGTTTTGAGAACTATAGCTCACCATCGTTCGCGACTTACTGTCAGTTCAGTGGCGCTCTTGATACTTGTATCCAGCAACTGTTTCGTCGTATCCACCTGGCGTGTGGGAGAACGGCCATGGCACCATCCACTCGGGGAACGACCCTGAACTACAAGTTTCTCTGTATTATCACTTCTGTGAATATGTCCGAAGAATATAAGCATTCTCGTCAACAAAATAGAGGATATTCTCTTTGGATTACCGAGCTCATCCAGTATGGAAAAGTTCTATGGGCGGTATAAGGAACTCTCAGCATTCTCTTCCACGTCCACATTTCAAAAGCATCTATGCGATCTCGATCTGCCTTTTAAACAGTCCAAGTTTCCGAGCCATACAAAAATATCGAGAACACAAGAGACTAAACCAGCGACATTTTTTAGCTTTAGTGATATTATGATCACGCCATACTTTAGTAAGCTTTGTCATGGCCACAGATGCCTGCTGAATGCGCCGTCGAATCTCATTCTCACAACTACCCGAATTGTCGATCAAAGAACCGAGGTACACAAAACTTTGAACTACTTCACAACGGCCTAGTGACTTTATTTTTCTATGATTATCGTGCTCTCTATCAACGATTATAACCTTGGTCTTTTTGTAGTTAATATCAAGACCATATGCTGTACTGTGCTGTTCTAAGATGTTTAATAGAGCTGCTAATTCTTCCTGACAAGCAGCAGTGAGGGTTATATCATCAGCAAATCTTAAGTTGCATATTCTGCTTCCGGCATTAGTTGTACCGCCATTCCAGTTGTCCAATAACTGTCTCATCATTAATTCAGAGTAAATGTTAAATAGCATCGGAGATAATACACATCCCTGACGAACTCCTTTTCTGGTTGCAGCTTGACTGTTTCTCCATTAGATATAACTTATTGCCTTTTGAGAGCTTTTACAGTTTTCAGCGATTTTTCTATTTGAAAAAATGTACGCAAATTGAAAGCCAAGTTGTCTTTCTTTTTCCAAAACTGAATCTCGCTTTAGCCTAGAACGCGTTTACTAAAAATCTGCACCAAGCTTCTATGCTCATAGAATGACAGGTCATTGCTCATCGATTTCGTAGCACTTGAACACAATTAACCGCACTGTAGCTATGAGCCGATTACCTAAAAAGTTTCTTAGCATTCATAGAGCATTAATGCCCTATTTCATTATCTTTTCTGTATTAATGTGGCAATTAGAGGCGAGCTTCGCCCTCTCATTAAAATGCGGCGTTTAAGTGAACATTAGAGGCAGGGCCGTAACTAGGATCAAATTGCCGCATCCGTCGAGCGATTCAGCTGACGACGTCGACGCCGATAGAACAAAGTGGTCAAGCAGCGGCACCACTCTGTTAATCTATTCCATTTTCCTTTTGGATAACTTCGTTGCACCCGTTATTCTGTTAATTGGAAGCGTCAATCAACAGCTCAACGCCCTGGTTACGCTAGAGAACGGGGAACGCGACGTGCATACCTTCAGATTCAATATACAGAGTGTCCCACGACGATCAAGACAAGCAATACATCGGAACTGGGCAGTAGTAGATAATGGGCCTATACCACATTTTTGGTTTATTGGCTTAAACGAACGCTGACACCATGTAGATGCCATAAATAATTTTACAAAATTTTTCTATCGTATTTATAATCCAAAAAAATTGCTCTAAATATTGAATTTTTTGAATCCATACACTTAAGAGGGAACCATTAAGAGCTCACTGGTACAAAACCATAGCATCCGCCCGTAGTCATCAGACCACGAAAGGACGCTTCTCATTGGATCCCTACAGAAAGGACGCTTCTCATTGGCTCCCTACAGGTGACGTCATCATCGGCTATTTCAAATTACAGTACAATTTTCTTTTTAGTGTTATTCTCATTTGGATCAAGTTTTCTGCTGACTTTTTACAGTAAACGGTCCTATGTATCATCAAAAATAATACCGCAGTAAATTGATCAATTTGAGGTCACGGTATAGGCCCATTGTAATTTTGGGGGTGTAATTTACAGCAAATTTTGTGTCTTCTCCTGTTACTGTGTTACCCAATGAGGTATTTGTTTTCGGTCACGTGACGACCGATTCAAAATTTTTAACGGGACACCCTGTATATTAATGCCTTTTTGTGTTCCTTCCGATGAAGCAATTCCAACAAACTGCATACTTGGGGTCTAAAGTGATTAATTCAAGACCTACAGGTGCTTAAAGGATTCTACCGCTACCATTGAATAACACATACACTCCTATGCTAGTGTTTGTGTCATTTTTTGTCTTAATGGTATTTGTACAATCCTTTAAGTAGCTGTAGCTCTTGAATTAACAATTTAGGTCCCAAGTGTGCTAGATTGTTGGAATTGCTTTACACAGGAAGTCACAAATATATTTAAAAATTAAATTAAAATTTTTAAATCGGACGTCACGTGACCAAAAACAAACACCTCATTGGGTAACACAATAATAAGAAAAGATACAACATTCGCTCTAGTTTACATCCCCAAAATTAGAATTCTATGCTACTGCTCAGTTCCGATATATTGCTTGTCTTAACGTCAAGGGACACCCTGTATATTTATCGCCAGATACGCATAAGATCATGGGTTCAAAGAATAATGAACGGCAAAGCCCTTCATCTCAGAAACAAAAAGTACTCATGCACGAGCAACAACTTATAGAGAAAGAAAATACAAACCTCTGCGGCTGATTATAAAAGGTAAAAAGTCTATTCCGGATGGCTGCATCTAGATCTAGGTTAAGCTGGTCTCACACGATGCGTCCAAAATTGTTTATTCCGTCTACTACCTCACTATTCTATATACCTACAAGTACTTAATATGTAAAGGAAACAACTAAATAAAAATCCAAATGATACAACAAAAATACACTAGTTATTCTTTATATTTATTTTCCGTCTATATTTCTATATTATCCCTATACACACTTTTCTATTTTTTGTTTATATGACTAGTCGCATATTATTTATCACAATATAACAAATTAAGTGGAAACCTTAAGGGTCTAGGGTATAGCGCGCGAAATTGAGAATCCAAGAAAAGACGTATTCAAGTGTCAACAAGGAGGCCTGGTCGCCTGTTCCCTTTCTCGAGTGTGTGTGTCTAAGATCAGGGGAGATAAGTCCAAAAATCCAAAGGTAAGTTAAAAATGCCCAAAAGTAAGTTCCAAAGGTCACCATACAAATTAATTTCTCATTTTTAAGCTACTGACGTTACCTTTAAACTTACAATAATGATTCAAAGAGCAAGTTGAAGAAGAAGGCTTGCGATTTGTGACCTACTTGGCCTTTTTTTGATATTATGTTTAGTTGTTAAATCACAGAAATTTGAGGAATGTGTGATTTTGCATTGCGAGTTTTTTTGCACACTAAAGAACTTTTTTGAGAAAATCGCAAATAGCTGTCATTCATCAAGGCCTTACCTATCACCTTCTGAAATACTGTGTATGTAACAAGTGAGTTCTGTTCTAAATGGGAATCCGTGTTTTAACATGACAATTACATATGTATAACTGTGTATACCCAAGCCCCTTAACAACAACTCAAATCAACAAAACTTTTTCCAGCGCCACTGACAGATCCAAATACCTGAACGAGAGTCGCGCGTTGTGTAGGACTGTGACGATCGTTGCTGCCAGTGGTGGAAGCACCTTTGGCGCGGGTCAGTTCTTCCCACAAAAGCCCGGACTTGACATGGGACCAAGGTTGGACACATGCAATTCGCCAACTCACGCCCACACGATGTGATAAATGCCAATGTGTCCAACATTGGAAGGCATTCGCCACATCATGTGGGACTGGCTTTAGCTATTTGGATCTCCAACCTTCTAAAGGAGACGGCATTTTATGAAGGAGATACAATACAATACAATACAATACAAAAATATATTTATTCAGTATGAGCAAATAATAAATAATTATTTTTTTTGTACTCATAAATACATTGGACAGCCACATAAGGGTCACAGCACTTGTTTGTGGGAAAAAAATACGATTGTGACAGAAAAATAATAGAGAATAAAAAGTATAAGTACTGATACGAACTAGTACAACACCACTGAACCCATATACCATACATTCAATATAATATACAATCCTATAAACAAAACATCTAAAGAAACATACTCACATTGATCCCACCAGGAGCGCTACAGTGCCAAACTGAAAGCATTGCTTGTCTTGTTAACACTGTAACGTGATCTTTGACGAAACCAATGTGATACTGCTATCTCAGATTTCATAATTACGAAAACATATAATAAGCTAAACCAACGAACATAAGCTCATTGCCTAATATTACAAATCGCACAGTATACCATGCTCACAAATGAACAAAAAAAGCTGAATACTATTCCATTATTCAAGCAGCGGACATGGTGAAGACGGTGTTAATACCTAAGAGCCTGTATATTTTTTTCCTAGTTTTTGATCTTATCCATTTTCTTGAGCTACTTCTATACATTGATTTTGAATTCAATTGTTTAATTTTATCTGGGTAACAGTTTTTCCTACTCTGGGTGTCTTATATTTTAAGAGATTACGAGTGGCATAGTAAGGGTCAATGCTGATGAGCTCCAATCTATTACAATGCTGTCTCATTAATACTGAGTGGCAGAATAATAGACGAATATCAAATACCTCACACTCCTCATATAAGGCGCTTCTGTAGGATATGTGGAGTCTTTACAAAGCATAACGTATATTTCGAACTGGATGTGCTTAAACCTTAGCTAACTAGCTAACATATTATCCCTGCCACCTGATTGTGCATACGACTTCTGGTTTTTGCAGAGAAAGGTAAATTTGCTGACTCTGTAGTTTATGTTACAATAGATTTTTTTAGGGTAATTATTATTTCCATAGCTAATTGATAAGGCGCTTCGCAGCTTAAAAGGTAAAGTGGAGATAAGTGTTTGCTTTCGTTAAGTGCTGCCAAGGAATAAAAGTGGCGTAATTAACACTCTCTAATGGCGGTCTGACATCTAGCAATTTGTTATCCTGATTCACTTCGTTCTTATACAACGCTTACAAGATCACATAGTACTCCATCTCCGAAGTCATTAGGTTACCCTTATTAAGGGGTGTACACACAGTTATACATATGTATTTGCCATGCAAAACACGGATTCCCATTTCGTACAGATCTCACTTGTTTCTCAAACTACAGGCGCAGTATCTCAGAAGGTGATAGTTAAGACCTTAATGAATTACAACTAAGAGCAATTTTTTCAAAGAAGTTTTTTAGTGTGCAAAAAAACACGCAATGCAAATCATACATTCTTCAAATGTCTGTAATTTAACAACCAAATACGATATCAAAGTGTGACAAAGCTCAAACCTTCTTCTTCAATTTGAACTTTGAACCATTCCTGTGAGTTTAAAGGTAATGCCAGGAGCTCTGAAATGCGAAATTCGTCTTTATGACGACATTTGCATCTTACCTTTGGACCCTTGAACTTTTGGACTTATCTCCCCTCATCTTAGATGCATACACTGGAGAAAGGAAACAGGTGGCCACGCCTCCTCGCTAACACGGGAATACGTATTGTTTTGTATTCTCAATTTCGCGCGCTATACCCTAGATGCTTTGCTTTACCTTCATTTCTTCGAAAGGTACTTAAAACGCTGATACTTCAATAACTAACACGTGACACGTAATATTCCAGTAACAAAAAAAAAGTTCAAACGAGATCTAAGTGGTATTTTTGAAAAGCCCTATCATACTGTAACATTTTGTATAATATGGTGTTGGTGTATTGTGTTTTAGTTGTTATGTATCACGTAAAGTTAAAATATTAGGTTAGATATTTGAGGTGTAAACATCATCGAATCATCTGGAGTTTTCTGGAATGACTGATGGGAGTTCTAGAATGTCATCTGAATGTCTCGAATTCTCTAGATAATTCAGTGAAGTATGTATAAGGCGATGCGAGTAGCGTGGCGGTAGTTGAGTTGTAGCCGAGATAAGCTTAAATGATATTGTATTGAGTTGTGAAGTAAAACGGTGCAAGTTACGTCCAGTTTGATTCCTTGGCGTACAGAAAAACTGGCTGTCGTGATAATACTATGCTTTCAAAACACTTTTTCTACTTGAAACTCATCCCAACTTTTTTCACCCAGTAGTTTTGCCTACATAAATGAAATCCTTGTTTCATTTAAAATCTTGTAGTATTTTTGATTTTATACTCAAACCTATTTTTTCGTAGACATAGGCATGTCATTGGAATAAAACAGGGAGTATTTTGGAAGTCGCCGAAGTGAAATAGCTTCTGAAGATGCCATCCACTCGTGGTGGCGAAACGTCAAGCTTTAACGCTAAACGACGCCGGCCTAAAAACCGAAGAACCACAAATTCATTAAACAAGGATTTGTTTGAAGCGTGGTATTTTCATATCAAAAACCGATAAAAAAGAAAACTACATGAGCCTTCAAGTGTACTGAATAACCTACCATACCATGCTTTTGGAAGAATTTTTGTACTCCAACACTTAAAACTCACCCCCAACTTTTTTTAAAATGACACCCCACAGATTTTCCTACATAAATGAAGTCGTTATTTTATTTGAAATCATGTAGTGCCTTTGACGTCATATACAAGCTAATGTTTTTCTTAAAGCCATAACCATAAGAAAAACAAAATAGGGATTTGTTCGAGGCGTAGTATTTTCGTAATATGGATGAAAAGGACAAACTTTTTATTTTTTTAACCCAGTATGACAGGTCACCCAGTACCCTTAACAACATACTTAGTTTTCTTTTTTGTTTTTTGCAAAAAATGCACGTTATGCAAATTATTATTTTATTTATATTATGTTCATCAAAGGTACCTCAGAGATTTTGAAGAAAATAGGGATGTCGTTTCTGTAAGAAAACCTATTGGGAGCTATCTAAAAACTAAAAGTTGCTGACAAGTTGTTGGGGACGACGTAAAAAATGTTTTGAATAGATGGTATGATAGACCCTATAGTACCTTCAGAATTACAACTCAGTTCTTGTTTGAACGTTACGAAAATATCACGTGTCAAAGAAATTCTGGGACACCCGACGTTCTGATATGTCCTCATATACCAAAACAGCAATAGCAATAGTAACAATATTTTTGTAATTCAGAGAACTTCATTAAGGAGTTATTGAAGATGCGATGCAGCAAGGCACTAATAATTCCTGGCCGTATTTGACACCTGAGTATGCGCACTAAGACAAAAGTAGTGTCTGGCAGTAATAAAGGTAGTGCCTGCTACTATTTTTGCACTCCTTGTGCCGTGGCACTGCCAAGGCACTGTTTTGACATATGATTCTTTTCGTTGTTTTGAGGCACGAAATTGGTTATTTTGGAGATGTGACTGGTGTAGTGGTGAACGGAACTCTAAATAGGGTAAGCTTTTTGCGAACTGGGGCTTTCATTTACTTGTATGTATATTGTATACTCAACAAATAAATGCTTATATTGATGATGATGATAAGATTAAATATATACCATCTAAATAGGTGAAAGCAGGTCATTGATGTTTCTTAAAAGGTTTTCTTGTTGCTGTGTGACTGTAACGCTGATGAAAATCATGTAATTCGTTGAACACTGTACAAAAAATTGAATCGAAGATCCGTCTACTAAAATAATTGTCTCCAAAGCCTCCTCTATAACAAATTCACTAAGGTTTGGACAAAAACAAAAAGTCAAAGGTTTTATGCTGCACGGTAGTATTTTTAGGTTGGAATTAAACCCGCGCTTGACAATGCATCAATAACTCTATTTCAGAGACCATTGTAAGGTCAGGCAGTGCCTGTCATTATTAGGGCCGGTTGTACAAACGCTCAGTGAACTCCCGATCACGTAACCTTAAGTTCAGCGATGAACATGGTTCAACGGTTGACGCGTTGTACAAACTCCGTTCTGGGAAGGATCAGCTGAACTGGATCAAAAGAGGATTGGTAGCAATGGATATAGGGTATTTGGTGGCGAAACTAGTTACTTTTCGTTTTTAATGTTTAATGTTATGCAGGTTATGTTAAAGTCACGTCTATGAATGTCAAATTCTGACATTCATCAAATTTTGTTGTCGGTCAAGAAGTATTTTGCAATTTTATAATGGGATCCAAAAAAAGGGCGACTAATTTTACGGCGAAAGAAGAGGCCGTATTAATAGAATTTGTGAAAAATATGAGACTGTTTTGGAATGCCAGAAAACGAATACAAATATTCATGGAATCAAAACGGAAAGGTTGAACTTGTCAACAGTTTGCGTGGAGAGACATTTCGTGAAGCAAAGGTACTGAAAAGCAATTACGAAAATTTAAAAAAAAGGAAAAACAAAAATTTGCCGATGAGAGACAGTAGATCCATAATACCGGCGGTGGGCCTTCGCAGGATTTCAAAATACAGGACTTGGACATATCAATAAAAGAAAAATCGGACCCCAAATAACAGGATTCACATCTACATTCGACGATGATGCGGAAACTTTTATTGCTGATGTGCCTACAATTAATTGAGAATTTGTTCACGATACATTAGGTACAAATATCATTTGGCATTTTTCAGGTCGTTTTTCCTAATAATGTCATCCTCGGTCAAAGGTTCATTAAAGTACTCCATCATGTAACTAAAGTGAAAATATCGCATTTGACTATGTCACTCACGTCGGATATTAGGGTTAGAAACTGATCAGCTGGTCGTAAACATCGCCATTTTAAACCTTGAACCGCCGTGAAACGCTCCCCGGTGGCCGTTCAACTTGATCCGAGGTTGAACTGAAGTCAACGCTTGAACTTTGTTGGTACAACAGCAAATTAGAGATGAACTCGGTTCAAAGTTGAACTCGAGTTGAACTGTGTTTGTACAACCGGCCCTTTTAGTGTAACGACGGCACTATTAGTGGATGGCGCTATTTCTATAGCTCCCTAGAACCTCATTAAATAAAAGTAGGAACCCTTAAACGTATAAACTTTCCCTTAATCTTTCGGTTCTTCTTAGAAGCGTCTTTAAGGATCTCAGTTGCAAGATATACACGAGACAAGATGTAAATTCAGCTGTCGCTTAATAAAAGAGGACGAGTGCAAACTTGAGAATCTATATTACTGGCGTTCGCATGGAGCCACACAAAAAGGACAGCCTCTTAGAAGGAGTTGAAATTTTCTGGTTTCCAGTCTCTAGACGGAAGGAAACACTGCAGTGGGAATATTTTATACGGTTGAAAGGAAGTTGGAAATACCGCTAGAAGTATGTTCCCGTGAATATTAAATTAGTCATTTTTACTGCTTGGTGATATGTAATATGCAGACGAAGCTCGACTAGACTGTTCAATTACTTACCTACAGGAAAAATCCCAAACGCATTCTACAGGATGTATACGGAGGGATTCAGTGGCTACACGATTTTTTTGTGATTGGTCCTGCTATGTGTGATCTGACAAGATCTGATAAGAGGTGAAGGTCATTCCGATGTGCTTTCTTACAACTAGGCAATACAGATTGACTTTTACCAATGCTCTACTTTCTTTTTCGTCAGCGTATTAGCCTTTACTTATTCTGTATAGTAATTCAGTATTTACTTGTTTAACAATTTTTAAATACCTCCGTTATTCTCTGATCAATTCTTTCAACTAGGGCTGTGCTAAAGTGTGATTTTGCTGTCACAGTACCGACCTGTGACTGGGCCATATGTGTTACTGTGTTCTATGTGGGGCTGGTTGTATAATGCAAGCTTAAGCTTCGGCTTAAGGTAAGCCGACGATAAAACAACGTCAGTTGCAAAACGTCCGTTGTACAGTGCTAGCTTAACCCCCACTTACGGAGCTTAACACGAGCTTACGTAAGCCGAAGCTTAATGCGAGCTTAGCTGAGGTTTAAAACTAACCTGTGGATCGATTCTGTAACTTTCGCTATAGTGACGAAAGCAGGCGAAGACGAAGCTAATCAATTACGAAAACGATTTTTGACGACATTCCATAACTAAAGTTTAACGCTTCGTTACGCTTTCGGCATGGAGCTCGATGACTCACGAGCAATCACGAGTTGGCTTAAATATCTCTGGATGAGACTCTGCAAAATCCAGCAATGCCGACCATTGCGAAGGATTAGTTTTTTCTCTTCGATTCATTGCTTGTTAATTAAGTACACAAATAAATTTAAGCAAATTGTCACTTTGACACACAGCAATAATAACGTCAAAGCATGACAAACGAGATCCAAAATCTTTCGCTATCGCTTATACCGTTCGTCTGCGTTCGTTATGTCCGAGTCGGAACGAAGACATTTATGGAATACCGAAACGAGCGAAAGCGTTGAAGAATGTCGCTATCGCTTCGCTTAGAGTTATAGAATTCCCCCACTGATACAGGTAACATGGTATGACAAGGATGAACCTTCAAAGTGCTTGTCACTTTATTAGGTCATATTTTTTGAAAGATTTGTGTCTAATTTAACAAAGAGAACAAATGAAAGAACAGAGACAGAAACGGTCGTTGCCGAAATTTAACACAAACTGTCGTAAGTGCCTAACCAAAAAAGGTAATTTTTCAGATCATTATGTCAGTACGTATTGCTTCATTGATGCCAACTGTAGTGAATTTCATTATCAACCAGGTTTAACTAAGCCAACGATTGTACAAAGGGTGTCGATTTTAAGCCTGAGCTTAGGCTTAACAAAGTTCGTGTTAAACCCGCATTTGTACAACCGGCCCTAAAAAAATGTAAGTTTAATACGAATCACCCTGCATAAACGTCAAAATTTAAGTGAGAATACTTTTACGTTATAGCCCTTAAGGGTCCTTACTATGATCAAATGACGTTTGATGAAGTTTTTAGAAACATTTTTTAGTAAGCCCACAACCTTCCGTTCACTCATTATTGTCCCACCCTGTATTATGTGAATAGTCACTTAAGAACGACTGAGGGTACCGAATTAGTGCTTTCTTCGTATTACTCCAAAAACAATATTGCTCTGTTTTTTTTAAACTTTATCCCTCCCTCATTCTGGCAACAATTTTTTCTCGAATATCAAAGTACTGTTACGACGTGAGAATTATCTAATATAATAACCAACATTTAGCAAACAGGACTGCTGAGACTCATCATACCTTGCAAGGACGATTGTATGAATAATTAAATCAACAAACATTGTCTTTTTCGTCACGCTTTTGAGGCATACATTCGAAGTGCTCTCTAGATACATCCAGACTGTTTTCCCTCTTGTCGCGTGAAGCACCCCTACAAAAGCTGTTACCCTCACTAATCCCGACTGGAAAGGGGAGGCGCCCTTACAACGATAAAACGAGGGTAGCACGATAATATCATGCTGTCATATTACAAGTGTGATAGTCATATACAGGATGGTAAATATTGTCACGACGGTGGCTTTTTCTTCATCCAAGGAATCAAAACTGTACACACGTTTCACGTTTTCACCTCTTGACTGAATACAGAATCACTTAACCTTATCTCAGGTTAACTTCTCCTCCTCCCTTCTGCCACGTTACAAATGGCGCCTTATATATGTTCCATCGAACCATCTAGAGAATTCGAGACATTCAGATGACATTCTAGAACACCCATCCATCATTCCCGAAAGATCTTACACAACAATTTCACTATATATACATCATACATGACAACTAACACACAATACTATAATATACAGTATGTTACAATATCATATGAGACTTTGTTTGTCAAGAATATGTCAATCAAGGAAGGAAGCTATGCAGTTTTCTAAAGTATTTGAAGAATTGACATAATAACTGCATGCTAACACCCTGTCATATGATTTTTTGAAAAAAGAACCCTCAACCGGTTTTCTTATAGGATGACATGCATTTGACAGAACATGAAACTGCATTATAAATCCTGGTTACTGTATAAATGAAATGCTTTGTAGATGCACTTGCCCCATGCCTAAAAAAATCCAAAGTATGATCTACAAATCTGGTACTAGCAGCGTGCCTTTGATACCGCAGAGAGAGCTTATCGCTCAGATATACTGCAGGCATTCATAGCGTATGGAGTACTGCATGAAGAGTCTACCTGTGCTTCATATTTAGCAATTTCAACTTCATAATATGTGGAGAGATACTTGGTATGAATGGATAACCTAATACAATAGAGCCCTAAAAGAAATCCATAATAGTTAAACACTTAACAGGGACAGTACAACATATGGCTAGCATACTACACTTTACTCAAAATCCTATTTATTAACAACGCTTTGGTAGTCTAGTGAAAGCATGTCATCAAAAGTTATTCCCAAATTGGGAACTCTTGTCGTTTTACTCACTCTTCTACCGATATTCCAACGGAATCTGCTCCTCTGAGCTATCCTCTATCGTTCCGCCGCTCACTGCTCCTATCAGATGTACCCGTGCGACCGCTGCATCTCATCCTAAGACGGTCGTTCTTCATACATCAAGAACTGAGCGGTACAAGCGCACGTTTATTCCCGGGGTGTCCAAGGCTTGGAATGGACTGCCAGAAGATGTATTTATTGGGCCTTCGGGTATTGGCCCATTCAAATCTCGCGTTAACGAACTTCCCCTAACATAACCCTTTCACAGCAGCCGCGGTACTTTGGTATTTAGGCCCTGCCTGCGCGGTCTGCTCAGTTATAAAAAAAACATATTTCCTCCAATGGATAACTGAACACAACTATTGTCAGCGTGGTTGACGTTAGATTTAATAGTAGCTAATGTTGTCGGTTTTGCGTTAGTACACAACCCATGATTGGTAAACCAAGTTACTAATAAAATTTTGTAGTAATTGATTTTTTGCTTAAGAAGCATTGGTAGGATTATAATATGATAGATATACTTTCTAGCTTGAATACTCTTCTGTAGTATGGGTAGAGTCTATATGACAAATATCAGGTAGATAGAATTGACAGCATATAAGGAAGATGCTTAAAAGGTTTAAGAACCTGTATCAACCAATAGCTGTTGAATCGATATGACATGGAATCCCTATTCAGAATCATCATAGCCACAATGTCTTAACAGATATGTTGTAAACTCGTAAACTGCATTAAGTCGGAGCTAGAGTATTGCCGACACGAATATTATCAATAGTTTTGAGAACTGTAGCTTGCCATCGTTCGCAATTTACTCTCAGTTCAGTGGCGCTCTTGATACTCATATCCAGCAACTTTTTCGTCGTATCCACCCAGCGTGTAGGGGAACGGCCAGGGCGCCGCCCACTCGGTCGTGACCCTGAACTACAAGTTTCTCCATATTATGGCTTCTGTGAATATGTCCGAAAAATATAAGCATTCTCGTCGACACAATGAAGGACAGTCTCTTTGGATCACCACAATTCAGAAGGGCACTGCCATTTATTTCATTTTCATATAATTTAATGCATACTTAAACTGAATGCTCTGATCTCTTGGCATACATTTACTTTAATGCTCCTTAATATGGCTTACGATGAAACCTTATATTATATAGAAAATCTGGACTCATATTTTGTTAAAATCGCCTATTACTGTAATGTGCACTGATTCCAATTCCATTTCAGATTATCAAATCGTATTAACCTGATCATTCGAAAACGCAGGGTATATATTGTACCAAAAAACGTCGTGGTGCCCCATCAGAGGTCTAGGATTCCATGGGAAAATTCTGCCAAGTACCTAGGAATTACCCTCGACAAGGGCATGACTTGGCAGAAACACACTCAAGCGTTAAAAACAAAATTCGAAATTACGTTTCGTCAACTCTATCCTATGTTATGTCAAACTTCAAAATTGAGTTTTATAAATAAAATTCGACTTTATAAAATAATTATTAGACCAGCAATTACCTACGCATGTGCGGCTTGGTGTTTCCTCGCCAAGACGCACATGCGAAACCTGCAGGTTCTGCAGAGCAGGACATTGCGTACAATAACTAACGCCCCATGGTATGTTTCTAACGAAACCCTTTACAGGGACCTCGACATCCCTTACTTGAGGGATTACATTAAACAACAAGCGCAACGACGTTATAGTCAAGCGGAATCGCACAGCAACCCTCTGTGCGCGAGTCAGTGGACTACACAGTCGAGCAAGTTCGCAAGCACACAAGGCCGCGGCTCGCACTGTGATCAAAGTCAAATCGTGCAAATTTGGGAACAACTACATTTTTGCCCTTTTAGATACCAAACCTCAAAATTAACCCTTTTGGTTAAACCCAAAAATTACCGAACTCAAATAGTCTATGTCAAGCTATACCCTCCAACCGACACACTTCCTCCTCTTTGCTCTTCTCCTTCCTTCCTCTCTTTTTCTTCGCTTACTTCTCCATGACTTTGTCTGGTCTCTGGGTAACCAGACCTGACAGACCGATCGACCGACACGACTGCAACTAAGAGCAAAGGTCCTCCGGACCGCTCTGACAGACAATGACGAATAGTAGTATCGTATTAACCTTTGCATGTGCGATTATAGTGACTACTCATTTTGTGAACGACTCTCTGTACTACCTTATTTGTCGTTATGTAGTTAACCAGTGTTCTTTGCCCTGCAGGGGGATTCATTTCTATTGGGCACTAATAATTATAGTTATTATTATATTTGTCAGCCGATGCATGTACAGTGATTAATGGCAGTATGAAAGTAAGAACGGACATGGACATAGGGAAAAAGGATGAGCGCTTTCACGACTCTCCCTCGTATTCTCTTGTCTAGGCCAGAGTCATCGTACATCACTATTAAATGGCGGGGAAATAGCTGGTTTTTATGGCTTCATCGAACCGATCGACCCTTACGCCAGTCGTCTAGACACCTTTCCTTTTCCCACCTGTATTTTTGAAGGTGATCACACCCCACCCACCCTTACAATTCCACTGCCTAGGCAGGGAAGTACATACACCTCTAAAATCAATCTTATAAAGTCTGATTATTCTCAACAAGATACAGTTCTTATCTGCAGCCAACATGCAAGGCTGATAATCTGCAACAAATCTTTCGG
Organism: Callosobruchus maculatus; assembly: GCA_951848785.1. Lineage (NCBI taxonomy): Eukaryota > Metazoa > Arthropoda > Insecta > Coleoptera > Chrysomelidae > Callosobruchus > Callosobruchus maculatus. Next base: position 624,160 of record CATOUR010000003.1, read on the forward strand.
TATAACTATGCCAAATTATTGATATATGAGATTATTTTACCAGCTAGCAACTACTAAAGCATTTATCCATAGACCTCAGCATTTGACTCTGCATTTCGGTATGTGCATGTATGCTTTATGATGTTTTTTTACTTCCCACACCGATAGGTGAGGGGAGTATTGTAATCGCGAAAATTTTCGATTTTGAGATAATATACTTTTTGGGCGTTTTATGATGTCTACATAACGAAAATCCACGTCACTCATTTCCGTCGGTCTGTCTGTCGGTCTGTCTGTCGGTCTGTCTGTCTGTCTGTCTGTCTGTCTGTCTGTCTGTCTGTCTGTCGCTTTCTTCTACCCTCGTAATCTCAGTAACCGCAGCATAAATTTTGATGAAATTTGGGCAGCGATATGTTGTAGGGTCGTAGTAGATAATGTTGCTACAATTTTGAAAATCGGCGCTTAGGCGGCGGCGTAATTATCAAAAAACGAAAAATTTCAAATATGCCTCAAACTTTGTTTTTACGCGTTTTAGGCGTTCCTGATCATTTTCTACTTTTTTTTGGGTGGGGGTGAAATTGGGGTGATTGGGGGGGGCAAAGTAGAGGGGAAACGCTGGATTGGCCGTAAAAAGCTTTCATGGTTGCGCAATATCCGCCAGTGGACCGGACTTCAAGTGGAACAACTTTTTCGAATTGCTACAGACCGTGATGCATACCGACAAATGATTGACATGGTGACCGCCAACGCTTGATACACGAGCATGGCACGCGAAGAAGAAGAAGGGGGGTGGGGGGTTGTAAAGTTGAAAAATTTGTTGCAATCATAATAGGCTGTCCACTGACATGAGAGAGAAAGTCCTAGCGGTATAATACACTTTTTTAGGTCCGTCCGAACTTGCCTTATGTAAGGGACTTTGAGAATAAAATTTTCCGACGTATACATACGAGTATTATTGCTTTAGATCGTTCTGTATTTTATAATGTGGAAATTACTGAATTGACCGTAATGAAATTTCGGCACAGTATTACTACTTTGGCAAGGATGAAAAACGCGGCCGATTTTTAGAAATCGTCTCGGTGGCGGCGCAGCAATATTAAAAAAACTAAAAATCTGAAAACAGCTCAAACTTCGTTTTTAGGCGTTTTAGGGGTTTCTGATCATTTTCTACTTTTTTTGGGGTGGGAGTGAAATTGGGATTATTTAGGGGTGGGGGGTTGTAAAACTGAAATTTGTTCTTGCCGATTGCAGAAACCAAGGGACTTGCTTTCTGATGCATACAAAACACATACCGGTATTACTTTGGATCGTTCTATATTGTGTACGTGGAAACTTTTGAATTGACTTTAATGACATTTTGACACAGATTTATTACCGCGACAAGTATGGAAAGCAAGTATGGTTTTTAGAAATCGTTTCAGTGGCGGCGCGGTAATAATAAAAAAACTAAAAATATAAACAACACCTTAAACTTCGTTTTAGACGTTTTCGGGGTTCCTGATCATTTTAAATGTTTTTTTTGGTTGGGGTGGAATTGGGGTGGTTCGGGGGTGGTGGTCTGTAAAACAAAAAAAAAATTGTTGTATTCATGATAGATTGTCCATTCACCTGTGGAAGAAGCACCTAGTGGAATAAAACACTTTTTTGCGGTCGGGCGAGTGATGATTTGGTTGCAGGGGCATCTAGACTATAGTTTCATGCTGTGGGAAAATAATAAAACTGGTATCATCACAATGTGTGGGAAGTACTGAGTTAATCAACTTGACTTCATTGTTTTTTAGAAATTGTACCTAAGGGACCGATATATATCTCCATCGGCTTTCTTGTGCCCTTCGCGCTATGTCTCTCATCCCCCATCTCTGTGGAAACTAGGAGTTCGGGATTGAGTTCCTTCACTTCTGCTCTCTTCAAAATTCAACATATCTTAATCCAGCCCTCAAGTCTCAGTATACCGCTCCTTGCATCTATACGTCTGGAGCACTTAAAGGAGGGTAGAACCTCCTGACGTAGGCCACTGGAAATAATTTTTACCCGATTAAAAGCCGGTTTCACCAGTTCCTGGTACGTGTCGGATAGGCCATCTGCTAAATCATAATCATAGTCACAATGTCTTAACAGACATGACTCGTAAAATGCATTAAGTCGGAGCTAGAGTATTGCCGACACGAATATTATTAATAGTTTTGAGAACTTTACCTCGTCATCGTTCGCGATTTACTGTCAGTTCAGTGGCGCTCTTGATATTCATATCCAGCAACCGTTTCGTCGTATCCACGCAGCGTGTAGGGGAACGGCCACGGCGCCGCCCACTCGGGGCATGATCCTGAACTACAAGTTTCTCCATATTATCGCTTCTGTGAATATGTTCGAAGAATGTAAGCATTCTCGTCGACATAATGGAGGATAGTCTCTTTGGATTACCGAGCTCATCCATTATGGAAACGTTAGTTCGATGGGCGGTATAAGGAACTCTTAGCATTCTCCTCCACGTCCACATTTCAAAAGCATCTATTCCTTTTTATCAGTCGAAACTTTCGAGGCATATAAAAATATGTAGAACACAAAAGACTGAACCATCGACATTTTGGTAGCTTTAGTGACGTCATGGTCACGCCATATTTAAGTAAGCTTCGTTCGTCATGGCCACGCGTGCCTGTTGAATGCACCGCTGAATCTCATTTTCACTGCTACCCGAATTGTCGATCAAAAAACCGAGATACACAAAACTTTGAACTACTTCACAACAACTTACTGACTTTATTTCTCAGGGTACGTCTTTTGAATATCCTTAGCATTGAAAATAGCGAAATAGATAATTTTGTCCGCCTTTGACAAATTATATTTGGTCTATTGTTTGGGATAGCTTTTCCTGAATATATTATTATTATTTTACAGGCCTATACAAACATTGCCTTCCAAGACACATCTTTGGCCTTTTTTCTTCCGCTCCATAGGTGAGGACTATACTGTGTATATTCACAACAGCCTGATCTCAGTAACTGCTGCACTGATTTTGAAGTTGGAGTGTGTCATCAATAATCATAGACATCTTGCCTATCCGGCGAATTTAGTTAACAAAGAACCTAAATGTTAACAAATAAGGATCCAGAAACAAATTATGACACCTTCAAGATTCCCACCACTCTGTTGTTGTATACCCGACACCAGCGGGTAGGAATCCAAACGCAAACAGTTGAAAATTCAAGTCACATTACAGAAACTCCACCTCTGTCTAGGAGCGTATTAATCTTCCATGAGGTTAACCCTACATGACCCTGTGTACTGTATAATTTAGCCATCGACTGGCGACCTCATTCACAGACAGTTTCGTTCAGCTTTTCGTATTAAACTGGCTCGTAGTCTACCCGTTCCTTGATAGCATAGTCAAATAGAGTACGTTGGAGCTAACAAAAAGTATATAATTTTACTTTCCCCACCGATAAGTGAGATGAGTATTGTGATTGCGAAAATTTTCGATTTTGAAATAATACGATTTTTGGGTGATTTATGGCGTCTACATAACGAAAATGCACGTCACTCATTCCGTCTGTCGGTCTGTTTGTCTGTTTGTTGGCGGTTCTGTTGCTTCAGAGCTTTTTTTACATCAACCAGATACCGGACCTTAAGGGGCCTGGGTAGATAGATAGGGTATTCATACGTATTTGCCATGAAAACATGGACTGACAATTTCCCGCACAACTTACTTTATTTTCAAACTACATATATAATATTTCAGAAGGCGATAGTTAAGACCTTAATGAATGACAACTATTTTTTTTTCTCAAAAAAGTTCTTTAGTGTGCAAAAAAAATCGCAATGCAAAACCATACATTCTATAAATGTGTAATTTAACAACCAAACACGATATCAAAAAAGGCTACATAGTTGCACAAGCGCAAGCTTTCTTCTTCAATTTGCTCTTTGAGTCATTACTGTAAGTTTAAAGGAAACGTCAGGAGCTTGGAAATGCAAAATTCATTTCTATGGTGACCTTTAGGCCTTACCTTTGGACCTTTTGACCTTACCTTTGGATTTTTGGACTTATCTTCCCTCATCTGGAGAAAGGGAATAGGCGGCTACGCCTCCTCGCTAACACGGGAATACGTCTTTTCTTGGATTCTTAATTTCGCGCGCTATACCCTAGACCCTTAAGGCACGTTTTCACGAGTCAACTTTAGCTGACGGACTGTAGTTGATCAACAAAAGTTGCATGAAAACTGTTGTGAGAACCTTCTTTTCAATAGATTTGGTCAATTTTTTTTATTGATCAACAAAAATTGATCAACTGACGAATCATCACCGATAGCTTTCCTGTGGGTTTACGGTATTGGAATCTATTATTTTTAATTTTTTTAGTAAGACCCTCAACAAAGCATTTTAGTATCTGTTGCGACCCGGGTGACCTTTTTCCATTTTATTCTCATTTTTTGTCTATTTTGAACCATATCGCTTAAACCCCCTTGGCATTAAGAGGTGGTGACGTCTTTGGTTGTCCAAAAAAGGACATGCGCTAAGTGGAAACCTCCAAGAAGGAGAACCACTATCGCCAAGAACTCTGGACTTGCAACTACGTAAGAAACTACGCAAGAAGTCGTGCTCGCTAACACTAACAAGTCGCGCTAACGCAGTTCGTTCCGCCAGTTATATACAGGGTGTTCCACGATGATAATTTTGGGGGTGTAAATTAGAGCAAATGTCTCTTGTCACCGCGTTACCTAATGAGGTATTTGTTTTTGGTCACGTGACGTTCGATTCAATATTATTAATGGGATATATTTGTGGCTTTCTCACGATAAAACAATTCCAACAAACTAGGGTTTAAGCGATTAATTCAAGACCTACAGGTACTTAAAGGATTGAACCAGGTACCTGTATCTCTTGAACTAATCACTTTAGACCCCAAGTGTGCTAGTTTGTTGGAATATTTTTGTCGGGAGGAACACAGAAGAGCGCAAATATACAGGGCAACACAATAATAGGAAAAGATACAACATTTGCTCTAATTTACACCCCCAAAACTATAATTCTCTACTACTGCTCAGTTCCGATATATTGCTTGTCTTAATCGTCGTGCAACACCCTGTATATAAGCATTTTCATTCGCCGCGCTTCCGCTACCCTTTTGACCATCAGCAGGACCCTGCAGGGTCAGAAGAAGCACCGCACCCAACCAATGCCACCAGATAACCAAGGTAACTAACCATTTTTTAGTGCCTCGTGCCATCGTCAATTAATATTTCTAAGGCCGCCTATATTCGCCCCAAAAGGGCTACGCCACCGCTAGGCACATCACGTGTCCGCAACAGTGTCTATTGAATGATCAAACGAACTTACCTGTAAGTGATGTTCGATCATAATTATACTGCACGTCTCATCCTTAATAATCACGTATGTAGTACCCCAACTTCCCGCATGATGTCGCCACAGCTAAACCTGAAGCGGCTCTCTGGCCACCTATGCTCTATGACCACAGCGCCACGATCGTCATTACTCATCTTTGGGCATGTGTAGCCACACGCGTATTTGCGTTCCAGTGTTTTTATTTTAGGTTTCAAGTTATTTTCGGGGCCGACATCGATTTACGATAGAAAAAATGGAGTCACAGGTTATTGAACAGTCTATTAACAATAATACAAACTTTTCAGTTTTACAAGCCGCCAACCCCCCCCCCTAACCACCCCAATTTCACCCCTATCCAAAAAAGGTACAAAACGGTCAGGAACCCCTAAAATATTTAAAAATGGAGTTTGAGCTGTTTTCATATTTTTAGTTCTTTGATTATTGCTACGCTGTCACTGACACGATTTCTAACAAGCATACGCTTTTTCCATCCTCACCACAGTAATAATAATGTGTCAAAATTTTAATAGAATCAATTTAATAGTTACAAACACGTTACAAAATACAAAACGATCTAAAGCAATAAATACTCGTATGTATAGAAGTCCCTTAATTTCGGTAATAGGCAAGGCAATGTTCAGATGGGACTAAAAAGGTTATTTATGTCGCTAGGTCTTCCTTCACAGGTCAGCGGACAGCCTATTATTAATACAGCAAATTTTTAAGTTTTTCAACCCCCCCCAACCACCCGAATTTCCCTCCACCCAAAAAAACTCAGAAAATGATCAGGAACCTCCAAGAGACTTAACAACGAAGTTTGAACTGTTTTTATATTTTTAGTTTTTTTATTATTTCTGCGCCGCCACTGGCACGTTTTATAAAAACCATACGCATTTCCCATCCTCGCCACGGTAGTAATACTGTGTCACAATTTCATTAAAATCAATTCAACAGTTTCTTCGCTACATAATATAGAACGATCTAAAGCAATACTAGTATGTATACATTATGTACTGTGTAGGTCTTTCGCGGCCATCGTCCAATGAATTTGTGGTTCTTGGGTTTTTAGGCTGACGTCGTTTAGCACCCCAAGAACCACAAATTCATCTAAGTCCTTTAGTTTCTGTAATAGGCATAAGGCAATGTTCGGATAGACCTAACAAAGTTATTAATGTCGCTAGGTCTTCCTTCACAGGTCAGTGGGTAGTCTATTATGAATACAACAAATTTTTCAATTTTACAACCCCGCAACCCCCAACCACCCCAATTTCCACCCCCATCCAAAAAAAGTAGAAAATGATCAGGAACACCAAAAACGCCTAAAACCGAAGTTTGGGGAATATTTGAAATTGTCCTTTTTTTGCTAATTACTCCGCCGCCAATGCACCGATTTTCAAAATTATAGCAGCATTACTTGCTACGACCCCACAGCATATCGCTGCGCAAATTTCATCACAATCCATGCAGCGGTTACTGAGATTACGAGGATAGAAAGACGCGTACAGACAGACCGACAGACAGACAGACCGACAGACAGACCGACAGACAGACAGACAGACAGACAGACCGACGGAATTGAGTGACGTGGATTTTCGTTATGTAGACATCATGAAGCGCCCAAAAAGTGTATTTTCTCAAAATCGAAAATTTTCGCGATCACAATACTCCCCTCACCTATCGGTATGGGAAGTAAAAAATGATAACGAATATCTGAATCTTCAGATACGAATAGCTCAAGTGAGGATGAAACGCGATATTTACGCCGAAACGTGAAGAAACTGCAGAAGGAATGGAGGAAACAAGCGGCAAAATGCAAAATGGCCGCTTAGGTGATTGAACCCTATGCACGCGCACGGATATTATGTTAGCAACAAAGGAGTGGACGACGATATTCCTGTCGAACCATCATTTTTTTCTACCAGTAGATGATGGGACCACCAATCACTGCGGAATTTTTCCTGTGGAGAGATTTCCCAAAGCCCTCCTGTGGAGACGAGAAGTCCTTCTACGAATGCAAAAGTCTTCCTGTGGAGGCAAAAGTCCTCCTGTGGAGGCAAAAGCCCTCCTGTGGAGGCAAAAGCCCTCCTATGGAGGCAAAAACCCTTCTGTGAAGGTAGGATAGAAGAAGAAGGGAAAGCCCTCCTGTGGAGGCAGAAAGCACTTCTGTGAAGACAAAAGCCCTCCTGTGGAGGCAATAACGCCTTTCTGAGAAGACAGGATAGAACAAGATACTTTTTTAAGATCCTTTCCATAATAATATGTGCTATATAACCATATGCTAAATAAATAAAAAGAAGAAAAATCCCTCCTGTGGAGGCATAAAGACCTTCTGGGAAGGCAAGAAGCCCTCCTGTGGAGGCAACAAAAACCCTCCTGTGGAGGTAACTCAGGTAACGACTCCTGTGTAGCTGCCACTTGTGTGTGGAGGCTTCTATGCTCTATGTTAGACCCTCCTGTGGAGGCTTATGTGTTTTATGTGTTACACTCTTCTGTGGAGACCTACGTGTTACACTCTCCTGGGGAGGCTTACGTGTTACACTCTCCAGTGGAGGCTTATGTGTTACACTCTCCTGTGGAGGCTTATGTGTTACACTCTCCTGTGGAGGCTTATGTGTTTTATATGTTACCCCTCCTGTGGAGGCTAAGTGTTACATTCTTCTGTGGAGGCACAGTGTCTATTCTAAAAAATGTGTACACATTTGGTTACCTTCCTCTATTTTTAAATTTTTGTGTGGAAGTTTTAGTACTTCATTCCTAGACTATGATGCCGATTGAATAAATTGAATTTATTTGTACATTTCCACCGTCTGTATGAAAATTGAGGAATGATGAAATATTACCCACGTGTGCGCTTTGGCATTTACAAAGCGGCGCTCTGGATGCAAAATGGTATCAAAGCAGTTCGTGCAGCGTGGGGGCATAATATTAATTTCACATTGAAGGTCAGGTTGGATAGACACCTTTTTCGCCCTCCATTTTAGTAGTGGGTGGCATTAGAAACATTCGTTAGAATAAAGCAGTGTGACATTAGTAGAAAAGGTTCCTTCGGATTTTGGGATAAATTAATGCAAGAGGTTTTAACTCAAAGAGCTGACGTTTCGGCGTTTATTTTACGCCGAGCACCCCTATAGCACCAATGAATAACATATCCTTTTTTGTCAATAAACAACAGAAAACGTTCCAGAACCACTTCAGTTCAGTTTTGTGTTCCTCGGTTCTTTGATCGACAATGGACTAGTATCATGATTTTTTTTTTGGTTACATATGAAAGAGTACGTCATAAAAAGCATCTCGTTTTTTCTTCGATATTTTTGGGCACAGGAAAGCCGTGAAAGGAAAATATTTGAATTCTCTTAGGGCAGTGATGTCACTGCCCTGAAGACGAACAGCCAATCAAAAGTCTGATATGTGTGCTGTGTTGCCGTATTCTGATGACGCGCGAAATGCCGGAGCTGTACGCGGGCTGGCTCATCTATATTGTCTTCTGTTACCGTCTGCGAGTCGGAGCTGTTCTTGGCATCAATGCACTGCTGATGATTCGCGCGGTTGGCACTGATTAGCTGAATTTGAATTGTTTTCTTTAAACTTTAGAATGGAACAACTAAAAAACAAAATGATGTAGAAAGTAACGAAATGCAGCAGCACGTTTATTTTTGTATGCAGTAAGCGGTTATAACAATTACATCATTGTTCTTAACCTCGCGGTACTAGTCCATTCGGGTAGCTTTGAAAATTAGATTCGACGGCGCATTCAACAGGCATATGTGGCTATGACAAAGCTTACTAAAATATGTCGTGACCATAACATCACTAAAGCTGCTTAAATGTCACTGGTTCAGTCTCTTGTGTTCTCCATATTTTTGTATGCCTTGGAAACTTGGACTGTTGAAAAGGCAGATCGAGCTCGCATAGATGCTTTACAAATGTGGACGTGGAGGAGAATGCTGAGAGTTCCTTATACCGCCTATCGAACTAACGTTTCCATACTGGATGAGCTCGGTAATCCAAAGAGACTATCCTCCATTGTATCGACGAGAATGCCTACATTCTTCGGACATATTCAGAGAAGTGATAATATGGAGAAACTTGTAGCTTAGGGTCACGTCCCGAGTGGGCAGCGCCGTAGCAGTTCCCCTACATGCTGGGTGGATACGACGAAACAGTTACTAGATATGAGTATCAAGAGCGCCACTAAACTGACAGTAAATCGCGAAGGATGGCAAGCTACAGTTCTCAAAACTATTGATAATATTCATATCGGCAATACTCTAGCTCCGACTTGATGCATTTTAAGAGTTCACAACATGTCTGTTAAGGAATTGTGACTGTGATTATGATACGATCAAAAATATCACATTTTTGATCCAATATGGTTACAGCTTTGCGGATATAGGAACATATTTTGGTATAGTTCAGGGGTTCCCAACCTTTTTCAACCAGCGACGCACTTTCAAGTTTGGCATTCTATCAGGGCGCCCTACCTTAGACAGCTACTTTAAATAGAGACCGTCGAAACAAATAGGTATCTACAATAATAGTAGACACAAAAATAAAAACTTCCTCAATAGGAAATGAAGTTTATTTTATTATATTTATAAGAATTCAGAATTGAAACAGAAAACAAAAAGAAAGACTCAGGAAAAACAAATAAAATACGACAGTCAAATGAAAGTGACTACTGAGCTTGGTGATCTCCGCATAGTTTTTCAAAACGGGGAATTCAATTCGACACTGCGACTCTCATTTCTTGCTCCTCATTAATCCTTGAGCGATATTTGTTTTTGATTACAGCTAGGGCTGAAAATCCAGTTTCATATAAATATGACGTTGCGAACGGAATAAAAATTCTTAAAGCTTTTGAAGTTAGGTTTGGATATTCATTTTAAATCGATAACCAAAACTCCACCAAATCGGATTTGGAGAATTCTGGCGGAACTTGCATATAAAAGGGATCTTGGATCCACGCACATTTTTCGGCATCATCATCTGCAAAGTATTTCGAAAACCATTCAGTGAGCTTCCATAAGTGTTCCGTGGAAAGGGTCATCAGGTCTTGTGAGACAACCGTTCACTGGATCCCGCATATTTATACAATTGTGGAAAGCAATCTTGACCGCCGCCTGTATTCGTCTTTTTTATCCTAACTCGTAGTTTCTTCCTGAACGCTGTAATTTTCTCCAGTAGTTTTGAAATGTGGCGAGCGTCAGAATAGGGATTCTTGCTATTTAGGCACCCACAAATATTTGTGCTTTAGACTTAGAGGATCTACTCACGGCGCCCCTCTTTACTTTCTACGGCGCACCAGGGCGCCGCGGCGCACAGGCTGGGAATCCCTGGTATAGTTGGATGAAGCTCTATATTCTTCGTCCCATAGTGGAAATAAACATGGTGTGCTCACGCGCATGCAGCCGTCCCGTCCGAGTGCCGGCATGCTGTGACGTCAGCAACGAGTATTTCTTTCGGCGAACTGGCGTGAATACCACATGATGGATTATATTTTAATTTCAAAGTGATAGATTAAAGGAATTCAATAGCCAATTATTCGACAATTATGTTATAGGGAAGTGTAAAATAGGTAATTTAACGAACTTTTCCACAAAAATATATTATTTATTGGTAAATTTGGTCATTTTTTTCCTAAGTTTACGCCTACAATTTTCGAAACTAATCCCTTTGTTTAAATGTTTGACGTATATTCTCGTTCGTATTAGATATAATATTATTTTGTCAGAAAATTGTTTGATGGTTTCCACTGGAGTCTATCTCTAATAATTTTTTAAATATGTTTAATTGTTTAGAAGACGACTGTCCATGGAATTTATCGAACTCTATCTCAACCAAAACGGGCTACTTTAATCATCTCCTCACTTGGATTTACAAGACTGACTTTAGATAGGAACTCAATCCAGTCTGAGGCCCGATTAGAAGAATGAAATTTGGTTTGCGCCCCCAAAACTGGATTAGGATATTCGTTTTTGAATCTGTAGGCCACATATCCGGCAATAAATTTCAGTCCCTCGTTGGAAATCGTGTCTGGCATTTTATTTTTTCCAATTGACACAAAAGGTCATGTTCTTCAGAAATAAAGTTATCTAGGTCATAATCTGGACTCTGAAAGGTAAAGTTGGAAAAATGAATATCATTTGAATCATTCTCTGTCCCAACAATATCGCTGTCAACAAGAACGTTCTTGAAAAACTCCTGAGTAAAGCACACGTCATCAGCTTCGATGTTAGAATTACTCGAAACTAAGTTTTTGACTTGTAATGGTTCAAGTTGGCACGACTTGTTGCTTTCTTCTGCATATTCGTTCATTGATAATACGGCAGGTGAGTATTTTCGGAGGATGTACCATCAAATTTCAGTTTTAACAAATATCTAATGCTAATTTGTGAAATGATTACCATTTTCCATATTAATTTCGTCCTTTAAGTGGCAAGCTTTACTCCATTGCATTGCGAGATTTTAATTTTTCGGGAACTTATAGAATTTTACATTTGGCTCTTTCATCTTACTATTGTTGTTTAGAACCGACAACTGCACAATTTGGCATTATGTATATAAATTTCAGTCTTCTATAACTCAAAATAAGGAATGCAAAGTAAATTAAATAAAAATCGTTAGCGATTCTATCTAAAACGCGATTAAACAGGCCGTGGCATCACGACGTCTAGTAACTCTCCGCGCGAAAAATCTCCGTTGCTGACGCAATGCGCAGAGCGATCGCAATTTCGTACGGCTGGCGAGCACACCAGCTTCGTCCATGAGTTTATTCTTTAGTTGCCGGAAATGTTTTGGCTAACTTTAGAATTGACGGCCTGAAACCCTGTGCGTGTCCCATTCCTCCACCATAGTGGCCGACTGTTATGATTAATAACCATAATTAGTCAGTAGCGCGAACCAAATTTTTCAATGGAGGGTATCATATTACGGTTATGTACGATAACGATACGAACATCCTTTTTCCATCAATAGAACAAATTAATGTTCGTATGGTTAGGCCAAGCCTAATTAATGTCAGCCATTAAATGATCGGGTTCGATTAATTTTATGTGTATCGCCCACATACATTTCCACTAATGAACAAACGATATCAACCAAAAAGTGTATTTGCATGCCCAAATTAATCCTGTACTGCCTGCATAGAGATCATAACAAATAGGTGTTGTTTACATTGGAGGAGATTCAGATAATGAGTGAATAGAGGCTTTTCGATCTGTATGTGGACCTGGATATGGGGCTTGTTTTTTGCGACTAGTTGTAGTAGTAGTGATGGGGAGGCGAAGCCAGGCAAGTAGGCCACCTTTGGCCTTTTTTTGCCAACCCCACTGAACCAATCACTGAAAACGCTAAAATTCTACACCCTAGAAAGCTCTTTGTCGAACCTACCAGACCTCCTAACCAAAGTCAGTATGTCCGACCATTTCTCTGAATATAGTGACTCCTCCCCAAGCTCCGTCATGCCGAATATCTGAACCCTAAAGTTGCGATAAACTGCACATCTGCCCAGGAAGTGGAACGCTGTCTCGTCCTCCTCCCAGCATTTTTGCGACTTAGGACCGGTTTCTCAATGTCCAGCAACTGTCAGATAAATTGTTTAAATAACTGAAGACTAAACTTACGAAGTCATGTAAATCTTATCTGACAGTTGTATCCATAGCAACGCTATCTGGCAGATACCTATCTGACACCGTCCTAAGGGCCGGTTTCTCAATGTCCAGTTAAACATTTATCTGCAAGATAACAGCAACTGTTAGATAAATTGTTTAAACAATTGAAGGCTAAACTTACGAAGTCACGTAAATCTTATCTGACAGTTGTATCCATAGCAACGCTGTCTGGCAGATACCTATCTGACACTTTAACTGGACATTGAGAAACCGGCCCTAAATATTCTATTTTTTGGAATGTTATGTGGACTACAGCTTTTACTATGGGGTGATCATGCTGTGGCCATGACAAAGCTTGCTGAAATATGGCGTGATCATAACATCACTAAAGCTACCAAAATGTCGCTGGTTCAGTCTTTGTGTTCTCCGTGTTTTTGTATGCCTCGGAAACTTGGACTGCTACAAAGACAGATCGAGCTCGCATAGATGTTTTTGAAATGTGGACGTCGAGGAGAATGCTGAGAGTTCCTTATACCGCCCATCAAACTAACGTTTCCATATGGGATGAGCTCGGTAATCCAAAGAGACTATCCTCCATTGTGTCGACGAGAATGTTTACTTTCTTCGGACATATCCACAGAAGCGACAATATGGAGAAACTTCTAGTTCAGGGTCACGCCCCGAGTAACCGGCGCCGTGGCCGTTCCTCTAGATGCTGGGTGGATACGTCGAAACGGTTGCTGGGTATGAGTATCAAGAGCGCCTCTGAGCTGACAGTGAATCGCAAACGATGGTGAGCTACAGTTCTCAAAACTAATGATAATATTCGTGTCGGTGGTACTCTAGCTCCGACTTAATGCATTTTAAGAATCCACAACATAGCTGTTAAGACATTGTGACTATGATGATCATGACCGTGCTTTAAAATGTAAACTGAAATACATCGCAACTTCCGAAAGTTATCATTTGATTGTCCCAGAGATTGATGGCGATGCTCAGGTGATAAATATCTTGTTTTACATTTTTACAATTTTGACGTATTTGAACTTCTACTCTACACTGGCGGTTCCTCAAGGTGAAAGCTGAAATGCTTTGCAACTTGGTGCAGCTTGCGAAATGTGTACTATGACTGGTTCTCTGACTCATTGCGCTACTGTTATGATTCAGCTTTTACACTAGAGATGCGATATAGCTTATGAATGAATGAATTCATTATTGAAAGAAGGAGAGAGGCTTTCTTCCCACCTCCGTCACATACATGTAAGTTTGAAGCTCGGTTTGAAGGAGTTATGGCCAGATATCAGGCCTACAAGGGACCTTAGTCAGCTTTTGATCAGTGAGAGGCAGAACCACCCGACCTTGGCCAGAATGCTTAAAATAAGTGCTCTAGCTTGAAGGAGATATCCAGGAATTCATCTCCATCTCATAAGATGTTGATGTACTTCATCTCAGAGAATGGGCAAATGGACGGTTCTTGATTAGACTCCTGACTATCTTTATATTTTGGTTCTTTGTAGAGATTTGGTATATTGTAGAGGTTAACTTTCCAATAAAAGGTCTCCACAGGATCTAGTTTCGGAATCAAAAATTTTCAAGAGTACGGAAACTCAAAGGTCTTTTATTGATCCAGTAAAGTCTAGATATTCGTGCACGAAGGACAGACCATTTATCCATTCCGGTTATGTACCTACGTAATATCGTAGTTGAATTGCGAATAAGTTTGGAATATCCTTAACAGTACCTTAGATATATCCTCCCTTGTGTCGACGAGAATGCTTACATTCTTCGGACATATTCGCAGAAGCGATAATATGGGAAAACTTGTAGTTCAGGGTCACGCCCCGAGTGGGCGGCGCCCTGTCCGTTCCCCTTCACGATGGGGGATACAACGAAACAGTTGCTGAGTGTGAGTATCAAGAGCGCCACTGAACTGACAGTAAATCGCAAACGATGGCGAGCGACGGTTCTCAAAACTATTGATAATATTCGTGTCGACAATACTCTAGCTCCGACTTAATGCATTTTACGAGTTCACAACATGTCTGTTAAGACATGTGACTATGATGATGATGACCTTAGATATCTAAAGGGCAACTCAAGCCAAAAAGGGTGAAGTTGAAAATATATACATTTCAAAACCATTTTCGTCATTTTGAGACTGATTGGTTGCTAGAACTACATACAGCAAATGAGACGTGGAGCTACATTAGCATTTAAATTTGCTTATACTACCTAGAAATAACACCCCATAAATGAATAGGTAATAGCTCCTACTAATGGATATTACCCAGCCAGTTCAAACCAGTGCAGCTTCTAACGACCGAAGACATCATAAACAGTCCACGGTGTTGTTTTCTTACTCACAGTTCAGTCAACATAGATCGCCGTATTCAAAAATTCGATTTTCATGTAAGATCTCCACAACTTGAATAACTTTGGGAATAAAAAAAAAAAAGGAAATGAAAATAAGTTTTTAATACGAATGGCCCAATTTCAAACCTAGCAGCGGAGAATGCCAATAAAAGATGAAAAATCAATTTGTCGTTGCGAAAAAAGTGTAGAAGTCCTATGCCTTCAGTCCCTTTAAAAATTATTTTGGATTTAGTATGTAGATATGCAAGGCATTGGTACTTATGTCAACACCTTCCGCAGATCTTGTATTCGCATTCGAAAAATTATAGCAACCAACGACTCACATTGATTTGTAATATTTGTAATACGACTTACCATGATATTGATATTGAGATCAACTGTAGCAGTTTAGAAGCTCTAGTATGCTCCGTATTGACAGTGAACATTACTAAGTAGGAATTTTCAAAATGTCCTTGAGAGGCCTGTTACGAATCTACTACAAGACAGGCTCAAGCAGCGCTCAGAGTCACGTAACGTAATACGTAAGACGTAATCCGTGAGACTTAAGCAAAAAATTAACGTATGAAATCATATTAGAGGGTTTAAGGTGCGGTATATACAAAAATCTGAGCCCTCTGATATGATTTCACATGTTTATTTTATAGTTTGTTTTACGTCACGTCTTACGTTACGTGTCTCTGAACGCTCCTTTACTCTCTACCTAATAAAATTTGGTACTTAGAAACAAGGAATCAAATGAAATGAGCAAAAAACTTCCAGTTTACCTTAACATGCTTTGTAAGTAAGAGTGGATGCCACCTATCTTATTACAGCCACCTTGCTACCCATTCTCTGTTAACTCTTCATACCCAAATTCATTGGGCACAATTTGGTTATGAGGTGAAACAAAAAGGTGTAACATACAAACAGTGATCACGAATTTGGGGATAAGCGTATCCAAAATAAGCTCTGCTGTTTGTCACGAATCGTGGTTTCAAAGATATCTAGCATTCTTCTTCCAATAAAACTAATCATATATGTTAATATTGATGACGCCCATATTATTGGATAAAAAAAATAATTACAATTGGTGCAGCTTGAAGCTGAAGAGTACCTGTATGTCTCTTATTTGGCGCAATATTATGAGGTAATGCAACTTCTCTCGACAAAAAAAAGTATTTACCGTTAAATTACTGCTACCAGAAGAAGAAAAGAAGCAACAATTATCAGATAAACTTCTTCCTTTGGATGTTGAGGTTTGAAACATCCTGTACGCTTACTTATTGTATTTTAACATTCCTGCTGTACGTATAAGCGTGAACTATTTGCTTTATTGCGTGGTTATAGGAAAACCATTCAGAATCCTGTGTGGCAGATGATAACAGAACATTTTGGAAATGTCGATGGGCTTCATGACATTTTGTAATTCTGCCCAGTCATGATCAAAGTCGCAGTAATGAAGCAAACAGGCAATAGGGTTGTATTCGTGGCGTCAATCTATATCCGAATATGCTGTCTAATTAATCCTCTCTATATCTGTTGGCCGCTTAACGAGTTGTTTTTCTCGTAATTTCAAAAATACATACAGCAGGCCAATCAATGTATAATTTGGTATATGTATCAGTTTAAAATAAGAGACGATGAAAGGCATTTTCAGCTTTCAGGCTTCTCGATCAAAATAAAATTAATAAATAAATTATTTTTAATTTCATTTAGGACACCTTACATTTTGAATAGGAAATTGTCATAAAATAGATAGCCTTAAACTTAAAGGTGAAACCTATAGGTATACGTAAAGTAATCCGCTACCAGTATAAACACCTCGACACAAAAGCTCTGTATTGCTGAATGAGTTTCTTTTTTTCAACTTAAAGTGTTTCCAGCCCTTGATAGTATAAGGTGCAAATGTCCCCTACCTCACCAAAATCTTTGCATGCTGGGGTGTACACTGTGGGAGTGTACTCACAGCAACCAGGGCGTCCTTAACCTCAACAGCGACGAAAAGGCAAGGATGCAGCAATATGGGAAGCTAAACTAATAAGGCTCTAACCATAAGAAGGCGAGGAGACACGATATGTGCCTCAGACACTGATAAACCAAAAAGAGAGATATGGGGTACAAAGATACTTCCAGGCACCTACTAAGACATTCTCGTAAGATGCTCCTAAAAAACTTCGTAAGATACTGAGGCTCTCAAGATACTAGATACACTGAGACTTCTAAGAGGCTCCCAACAGTCTTCCTGACACTGCCATGAGGATAATATCCCAAACTAACAGACTACTCCATGGTGTCACTTAACGAACTACCACTCAAAATGGTAAATATGGCCATCATTATGGCGGACCTCAATGTACGGCCTTCCTATCCAAGGAGAAGGCCCAGGCAAAGTGGCAGCCTAAGCGTCTCATATTCTACTGCAAAGCTTCGGACTTAAGTTGTTTTCCGTACTAAGTTTATTTACTGTCTCTTCTAAGCATTACTTTAAGGAAAATGTAACTCCGTAACTCGTAACTTCTGAATACAGTATCTCGTACTAGTAACCAAAATTTTGGTTTGAAAACTTCAGGTCGAGCTTAGAGAAAACGAGTCCTTCAGATTAGAATATTTCCAATACTGTGTTACATCCAGTTTTAGTAGTAAGGTCGCTATGCATATTTTCGACATTTTATGGCACCACAAAATTCAAGGTACCTATGGGTAAGAAGCAATATATGATCAGACGTTTTCTGAGGGATCTTACATAACTATCGAAATACCTATTCAAATGATAGCTTTTATCAAATCACAACATATGTTTATGTTACGGTTAAAATGTTTACCCGATAGTTTATGCACTAGCTGGATATTATACAAACTATCCAAATGTCTGGTTATTTTGACAAAAAATCATATTTCCACTAAAATAGCTATGAATATTCATTGATTAGTTTGTATACCATGCAGCTAGCTTACAAACTATACAAGATATGCCGCTAGAGTATATATCACACATATTAACTAGTGTTTCTGGTCAGTTTCCAAACTATCCACATCATTTGAATAAATTATGCACCTAACATCACTAGTACTTCATAATAACTAATTCGTTGGTTAGTATGTAAACTAACCAACCCTCCTTGGTTACTTTTATTTTAGAAGAATATTCGTTCTTGCTGTTAGTGTTAGGTCCTTCGCTTTATATGTGGCAGAAGTACATTATAATAGTCATTTATTAATTTTAAAGTTTGGGACTTTTTCTCGAAACATTCTAATAGTAACTTTTCAAATAGCTGTTACTGATCCATTTTTGAAAACTAGATACCTGTTTTCAAACAAATTTTACAAGGCAAGGCAGTAAACAATACTTGCACTTGCCATAAACATAACCTCATTTTTCTGTTGAACTGACCAAAGGAAATTGGTTAATTTACATACTAATCAATGTTATTATGTACTACTAGAGATATTAGGTGCATGCCTTATCCAAATGATGTGGATAATTTGTAAAATGACGAGAAAGACTGATTAATATGTGTGATACCTTTGTAGTCTATACTTTAGCGGCATATCTTGTATAGTTTGTGAGCTAGCTAGCTAGATAGTATTCATAGCTATTTTAGTTGAAGCATGATTTTCCATCAAAATATCCAGGCATTTGTATAGCTTGTGTAATATCTAGCTAACCGTAAAATTTAATCAAAACTGGCAATAAGGAATCTAAAAAAATGTAACTTTCAAATGGAACTAAAAAACCAAAATAAATAAAGTACATATTGAAATTATAATGAATCGGAAAAATGATTTTTCGATTTTTCTGTGAACAAAATGATTGGGATGATATCCCTCTTACGGAGTAAGTAAGTAATCCTGGCTGACTGAGGAGTCGTACTTCAGTAAGAAATAGACCTGTCGTGCAAATGACGGTGGGAGATTGACACTCATTCCGCAGCCGACTAGATCTCTCTAGATGACTGAAATACATGGTTCGCAGAGAAATACGGGGGAGTGGTGGGTGTCGGCGGAGTCAATACCATGTCGTCGGCACTGTGTATCGGCTATATCACGGGGAACCGTGGTATAGTTGGTAACGCGTCGGCCGAATGCTGATTCGAATCCAGCCGGTACCCTTCATTTTTCCGATTTTTCTGTGAACCAAATGATTGGAATTATCTCCCTCTTGCGGAGTAAGTAAGCAAGCACCTTTCATTCCATATTGAAATTATCTCCGCCTATTTTTAGAATTTTGCAAGCCGATGCATACTCTGACTGTACTGTCCGCCTTGCAATCCGAACAATGGCATTTAGAATAACTTGAAGCACTTACTGGGACTTGGTCACGAGACAAACTCGACCAACAAAAAAGGAGCGTCGGGATATTTTATGGTCAAGCAAAGGCTGATTAATGGATGGGGTGCAGGTCGATGAACTTGTACGAGGGTGTGTACCGTGCAATTTATTTTTGCTGGCCAGTATCTCTATACGAGTTTTCTAGATATATCACACATATGATAATCGTCTAGATGGAAGATTAGTTGTAGCAAGGGTTTTTGCAATAAGTTTTAATGAAAGAGACTAGTTAAAGTTTTAATAAAAACTTCGTTTTTGTTGTGCCTGCACCTACATCTGCAGTCCCTCTCGTTTGCTCAAAATTTATGGGTAATTAATTTTATTTTGGAGCTCACTTACATTTCTTGGAAGACTTTTTTATTCGTTAAGCAGCATGTATCCTTTTTTTTTTGTTTTTTTTGAGGTATTGACTACATAGTCACTATCTATGCACCATTGATAAGTATTGTATACTGTACTATTTGTAATATCAGGTAATGTTAATAGAGCTCATATTGGTTGGTTTATCGGAGGTCTTACAGTTTGAAAAACACCAGTTATTTTAAGGAAGATTATTGATTTTCCTATTTCAGCCGAAACGATTAACATCATTAAGCTAAGCGCGCACTAGGCCGGACGGAACGGTACGAACGGTACGCACCTTCGACACTCTTTTTAGGTGACTGCGCTCACTGGGTCGGTCGGTACGGACGGACGGACGGGCGGAAGGTCGGAAAAATAGAGACAAACATTCTCGTAATAGGTTTTGTGCTGTTACGTATTGTGAAAACCAAAATGATATGTTGAGTGAAGAAGAAATGATTGTAAGTCTAATGTTGGTAGCAAAGAAAGAAGAAGAAAGGTCAAGAACTCTAGGAAAATCCAGATTTTGGATTCATAGAATGAATCGCAAGAGATTAAAGCACCACCGTATTTAATTTGGGAATATCCGTGCTCGATTTGCAATCAGTATTCCTCAACTGAAACGGCGGAACGTCTGTACCGAAGCACGTGCAGGCACGCGCCCGAGGGCTGTCGAGTCATCGGTACGGCCGGTCGGGACGGTCGGGATGCCTAGAAATCTTTCTTTCGGGATTTTATCGGACGTCGGAAGGTGCGGATGGTCTCGATCCGACAGTGACGACCCAGTGCGCGCACCCATAGGCAAATCAATGCTAATCATTTTTGAAAAATTCCGTGGGTACCGTTCGTACCGTACCGTCCGACCCAGTGCGTTCAAGGCTTTATTCGTAATTTTATTTCAACGAAGTGAATGCAATAGTACAGAACCTACGATCATTTCAAATAAAAATGTAGTCAAGTTGATCAACTCAGTACTTCCCACACGTTAGATAGATAAATACATATACACAAGATACAATTGTAGCAAGTCAAGGCAGAAAAGAAACAAAAATATAAAAGACAAAGATTTATGTATAACGAATGCATCATAATATAAATGTAAGACCAACGATAAAGATACTCAAGCACATTATAAAAGAGTACCACTAGTGATAGTATGCATATATTCTTTTTCAGAATAAAAGCAGTGTTTTTTTGAAAGATTTTTTTATGATAGCTTTGAATTTGTTACTGCTAAATTGCTTAACGGCATTACGGTGATACCAGTTTGTTATTTTGTTATGTCTCATAGTATAAAGCTATCGTCTAAGATTCCCTTGCAAACAAATCATCGCTAACCTGTCCACAAAAAAAAGTGAATATGAATGGTACAAATTTCTCAGATTCACACGCAAGTCAAGCCAATGCTCAGATGGACCTACTTACCACCACCTAGAAAGTAGAATAATATACTGAAACACAAAATCGCCTAAAAGCGAAGTTTGAGTTGTTTTTATATTTTTATCTTTTTATTACTGCTGCTCCGCCACTGGCACTGACATTTCATTAAAATCAACCTCAATCACTCCACGTTACATAATACAAAACGGCTTAAAGCAATACTCGTAGGTATACATCAGAAAATTCTAAATTTCTTGGGTTCTGTAATGCATGCCGCTAGGTATTTTTTTCGCAGGTTAATGGACCGCCTATTATGAGTAGAATAAATTTTTCAGTTTTACAACAAATTAAAACTTTGCTAATTACTACTTCATCTATGCACCGACCTCCAAAATTATTGGAGCATTACCTACCACGACCCCATAGCATTTCGCTACCCAAATTTCATCACAATCCATGCATGTGTTACTGAGATTACGACGTTAGAAAGATGCCAACAGACAAACAGACCGATAGACAGGCAGACAGACTGACAGGCAGACGGAAATAAGTGACGTGGATTTTCGTCGTGTAGATTCTATGAAACGTCCAAAAAGCGTATTATCCCAAAATCAAAAATTTTAGCGATCAGAATACTCCCTCACCTATTGGTGTGAGAAGTAAAAAGGCCAAATAATTGAACTGGAAATAGAACGCAAACAAATATTTTGCGATTTTTTAAACCTTCTTTTTGTGTCAATCAACAGGGTACTTACAGTGGTCACAATTCTGGATTAAGGATATGTTTAGACTAAAGTAAAGTGTATTCAAAGGCTGTCCATAACAAAACTTCCACTCTTGATGCTGTTCAGATGAAGAAATTTGTAATTATAATTTACGGATTTTTCAAATTTTTCAACGCGACTGAAAACGGGTGCTGACGTCACAAGACAGTACAATAATCGAAATTATTGAACGCATCTCTAACTATAAATGACAACCCCAAAAAGCACAAAATGACAAGTTGTTCTGTGACACAGAAACACGAGGTAAGTTTTGTTTACGCCAATCTTGTGCCAATCTTCCATTTTGATTTGTGATTTGGACTTGTTGCTTGGTGACGCCATGTCGTAACCAAAATTAGCGACCAAAAAGTGTTTATGATACCTCAAATCCCATCACTATAATGTCTTGTGACGTCAGAGGTCGTTTTCGCGCCGTTTTCACTAGTTCAAATTTATATTTGGCATAAGTCTCGCAAGCAAGTTAAAAAATCAAAATCTATTTTATGATGTCTAATACACTACAATGAATGCTTCAAAGCAATCTTTTTTTGGGTGCAAGGACCCTATTTTCACCTACTTCCTTTTGCGCACTTTATACCCGGTATACGTGTGTGAAAAGTAAAAGCTAATTCCCTTCAAAAAAATTCCAGAAGCGTGTATCGATAAAACGTTCATCATTATCCTCGACGTATCTTCACATGCCGTTTCCGCGTCTCTCCAATTTCCACCTGAAGCACCATCGACCGTCCCGACGTACAGAAACGCCCTCCCGGTGCACATATGCATATTCCATGCCCACGTCTGCATGGCGTCGCTTTTCCAGCTTCCTTTGCACGAATTTATTTTTTCCAATCTTCCCTTTTGCGCGAGTATCGCGAACGAACGGATGCCGTTGAGTTCCTTTGAGCCGAACGACGATCCATTTTGCCAGATTTATGGCCGTAATACATCCTACGCTATCATCCGCAAAGTATCGCGATGCTCTTGCTCCTATGATGGCTGTTGTACCGGGAAAACTGCGACGAAGAATACTTTTTCCCACACTCAACGAAAATATTATATGGTATTAATAGAAACCTTTAATGCAGCTTCTCAGGAAAAACTAGTAGCTCTATTGAACATCTTAGAACAACATAGTGCAGCGTATGGTCTTGGTATTGACTACAATAAGACCAAGGTTATGATCATAGATAGAGAGCATGATAATCATCGAGAAATAAAGTCAATAGGCCCTTGTGAAGTAGTTCAAAGTTTTGTATACCTCGGTTCTTTGATCCAAAATTCGGGTAGCTGTAAAAATAAGATTCGAGGGCGCATTCAACAGGCAGGGGTGGCCATGACAAAGCTTACTAAAATATGGCGTGACCATAACATCACTAAAGCTACAAAAATGTCGCTGGTTCAGTCTCTTGTCTCTTGGATTGCTAAAAAGGCAGACCGAGCTCGCATAGATGCTTTTGAAATGTGGGCGTGGAGGAGAATGCTGAGAGTTCCTTATACCGCCCATTGAACTAACGTTTCCATACTGGATGTGCTCAGTAATCCAAAGAGACTATCCTCCATTGTGTCGACGAGAATGCTTACATTCTTCGGACATATACACACAAGCGATAATATGGAGAAACTTGTAGTTCAGGGTCAAGCCCCGAGTGGGTGGCGCCGTGGCCGTTCCTCTACACGCTGGGTAGATACGACGAAATAGTTGCTGGATATGAATATCAAGAGCGCCACTGAACTGACAGTAAATCGCGAACGATGGCGAGCTACAGTTCTCAAAACTATTGATAATATTCGCGTCAGCAGTACTCTACCTCCGACTTGATGCATTTTACGAGTTCACAACATGTCTGTTAAGACATTGTGACTATGATGACGATTAATAGAAAGGTAGGTACATCAAATCAACGGAATTCAGAATTGCTTTTTTCTACGACAACGACGAAAACTGTTTATACCAAGAGTGTAAATTGAACCGTAAGAAGCTACACTTTGAACCGATTTTGCATCGGTTGCTAGGTAAGTTTTCTAAGGCACTAGTAACCTGTAGCAATCTGTTATTTGGGAAAGTGATTCGAAAAGATGATTAATCTTTGACTTGTATGGTGCCTAGAAGGACAAAATTTCATTCCAAAACGTCAAGTAGGCTTTCGTCTCAATCACTCAACAATAGATGCACTAGCGAACATTTCACCTAGGGCCCTTTGAGACATCTCTATTAAGATAAACATGACTAAAGTAGAGCTAGGAGGGATGATAAGTGAACAGAGGTATGCATACTCATTTTTGTTGTACCCCGTATAGTATATTAGTATAGCATATTGTTTGCTGAGTCGCATATACCTAACAAATAATCTGCTTATTAATTTTGTTATACTTCAATTACACCTTAAAACCTTAAACCACTAAAATATTTTAATATAGAAAAAGGTGGTTCAGTCTATCGGTAAGGACTGGCTTGGTTTAATATTGACCTTAAATGTTCCTTCTGATTTACAGATTGATGAAGTTCACTCTAAATCCTACCAGTTTCCTATACAAGTTAATTAAACAATCAAACGTCCGCTGGTGGCAGCAATTTTCCCATTTTGTTGGTGGCATTATCTCATAATCCCTGACAGAGGACGGGAAAGATTGACTAGTACTAATCTGTGAGGATAACATGGGCGTTGCACAAAAACTACGTTAAAGGTCCAGGGTACAGCGCGCGAAACTGAGAATACAAGAAAAGATGTATTCCTGTGTTAGCGAGGAGGCGTGGTCGCCTGTTCCCTTTCTCCAGTGTGTGTCTAAGATGAGCGGAGATAAGTACAAAAATCCAACGGTAAGGTCAAAAAGGAGAAACGTAAGGTCCAAAGGTCAACATAAAAACAAATTTCGCATTTCCAAGCGTCTGACGTTAACTTTACACTTACAGTGATGATTCAAAAAGCAAACTGAAGAAGAAAGCTTGCGCTTTGTCACCTATTTGGCAGTTTTGTGATATCGTGTTTGGTTGTTAAATAGCAGACCTCTGAAGAATGTATGATTTTGCATTGCGAGTTTTTTTGCACACCAAACAAACTTTTTTGAGAAAATCGCAAATAGTTGTTATTCACTGAGGTCTTAACTATCACAATCTGATATACTGTGTATGTATAGTTTGAAAAACAAGTGAGTTCTGTTTGAAATGGCAATCCGTATTTTAACATGGCAAAAACGTATGTATAACTGTGTGCACTCAGGCCCCTTAAGGTGCTGAAATATGTCAAAACAAACTATTAGTCTATGCTTAAAGACCTTCTGATCGTGTCCTAGATAAGCATATATCTATCTTCCAAAATAATATAAACAAACGTATATACCCTTGTCCGATTCTCATTTATTTAGCGTTCCTTCAACAAATGTTTCATCTTTAATTGGATCCTACTATGAAGAAAATTACAAGGACTTTGAAACGCACTTTGTTCGAACTTCATGGTTTGTCAGTACTGTGCAATACTGAGATTACTGTGTGTGTGACTTGTGTAAAGCTTTATGTGTAAGAGACATCTATGTACAGAAGCAGTTCGAGATTCGGGATCACAAATATAATTCCTCTTGTCGTTGTGGGCCATTGAGATTATGCATATGTGTAGATATAAACGTCTTGCACAATAACAGAGTTTCTTATTCCCCCCATCGAACTAACGTTTCCGTACCAGATGAGCTCGGTAATCCAAAGAGACTATCCTCCATTGTGTCGGCGAGAATGCTTACATTCTTCGGACATATACAAAGAAACGATAATATGGAGAAACTTGTAGTTCAGGGTCGTGCTCCGACTGGGCGGCGCCGTTGCCATTCCCCTACACGCTGGGTGCATACGACGAAACAGCTGCTGGATATGAGTATCAAGAGCGCCACTGAACTGACAGTAAATCGCGAACGATGGGGAGCTACAGTTCTCAAAACTATTGATAATATTCGTGTCGGCAATACTCTAGCTCCGACTTAATGCATTTTACGAGTTCGCAACATGTCTGTTAAGTTATTGTAGCTATGATGATGATGCGGACCTCAAGTACGTAAGAATATCATCAACGAAATTGAAGAAGAATGTATGCTGCTGATCAGAATGGATAAATTAGAAATCAAGAAGTGAAAATCGTTAAAATGCATACGACCATAGCAGTCCAAAGAGAAGGAGCAGCAAAGTTAGGTTAGCTAAATTACAGTGTACAATTTTAATAATTTGTGAATGCCAATACCTCAAACAAGGCGTAGCCTTCGAGGTGGCACTATTTGTATTGCATAGTACAAATAAATGAATTAAATGAATTAATAACACTTTGGAAACTACAATCAATGACTAATGAGAACTTTAATTTGGCTCTTTTGAAAATTGTTCTGATGCTTTTGAATATTCAATTGATTATTTGAAACTAAAATTGACCAGCTAGAATTCACAATTGACTGTTTGAAACTACATTTGATGCTGTAGTAAATTCACCTGACTACTTGAATTCACAATTGACGCTTTAAAAGTTACAACTCATTATTCTGATTTACAGTTGACGCTTCAGAGATGTAATTTGATCCTTAAGAAGGTACAGCTGACAACGGTGTAGAATACGTAGCGTAGAAAGAACATGTACGTTCACCTGAAGGCGATTGAGGACAGCAGATCAATCGAAACGTTGTACTCAGAATTGTATAGAGAATGGTCCGAAACAGACCTTTGGAAACATCTACTTTGTCTACAAACTTCACACAACAAAATTAATCTTAATATCAAAAAAGCAATGTCGTTACATATACTCAAAACTTTCGAATCTAAAGCCGGCGCCACATATGCGGGTATTTGCCGAATATCAATATTCGCCGTTTTTTCAATCTTGGTCGCCGAATAGCGAGCACGTTTCGCCCTTTAAGCCAGCGCCACATATGCGGGATTCGGCGAGCAGCGAACCCCGATTATTTGCTATTCGGCTATGTGGCTGCAGGATTTTACCCGAATATTCGCCATATGCCAAGCACCGAGCATTCAGCCGGTGCCGTAGTCGGTGCCACACATGCGGCATTTAGGGAACAACGAACAGCGAATATTCGCAATTCGGCAAACGCCTACTAGTGTGGCTGGAGCAGTTTGTGCGAATGGTCGAGCTTTCCCATTCCCTTTCTTCTCGAAACTAAACATAGCCAACTATACACATGTAGGGTGATACGTGCTCGCTATTCGGCGAGCAAGGTTGAAAAAACGGCTAATATGGATATTCGGCAAATACCCGCACATGTGGCGCCGGCTTTAGCCGATCAGCATATAATCAGGGTTCGTTGCTTACCGAATACCGCATATGTGGCGCGGCTTTATTAGCCGAATAGCAAATAATCGGGGTTCGTTGCTCGCCGAATACCGCATATGTGGCGCCGGCTTAATGCAAAATAAAGTAATATGCCGCCCATGGTATCTTTTTTCCTGAACGGTATCCGGGCACACCACAAGCGAGAGACGTCCCAGCGATTTTATTTCCATTGTTTTTCGCCCGATCGCAGCGCGATATCCCAATTACCGGTCTGCCCTGATTGAGTTACGTCGCGTTGGCTGGCACCGCCTACAAATGATCGTGGTCCCGTTGCGGGGATATACCACAATTGAATAACACTGGGAATAAATCGAAGCACCAATTTTATCTGTTTCCATTTATTATATATTGTTCATTGATATTATGGATTTGCGCACTAACAGAAAAAGTAGTTGGACGTACATAAAGGATTTTCAATAAGAGCTCAATGCTATAAGCGATCGCCACGCTTGACAGCAAACATTTTTTTGCAAAGAATACTGATTTACTACTTACGTTTTTCAACAAAAAATGAATAAGAGTCAGTAAACTTAATGTGATATCGGGAACCATTATAATATCTAAGCAAGTTGTCCGCATATTAATTCTACTCTGTGCCATGTGTCGTGACCATGGGCAGTTTGAAAATGAATATTCTATGTTTGTACGTTATAAAATATTATATAGGATAAGCTTGCATTTTTCAAGGTTCATCATAATCATCGTCATCATCATTACATCCACAATGTCTTGAGAGATATGTTGTAAAATCGTAACATGCACTAAGTCAAAGCTAGAGTACTGCGACACTAATATTATGAATAGTTTTGAGAACTGTAGCTCGCCATCTTTCACGATTTACTGTTCAGGAACTTTATTTCAAAATGTTCAAACTTTACAAAATTAGATTTTGAAAATACTATTTAATTATAGCAAACTTACCATTACAGTCACGTTATATACAGAACTAAAAGTTGCTCAGATGGATAAAATTTTAGAACTTGAATAATGTAACTTAATATTTAAAATAATTAATAGCAGGCAGAAGAATAACACTATCTATAATTTTGTAAATGAAATACATGATCATTTTACCAGGTCACAAAACAATATATATCCGGTTTACAGTCGTACAAATATAGTTTTGAATTGTCCAATGCAATCCGCGTCTAGAGCTTATAATAGGTTACCAGTTGAAATTAGATCTAAAATATGTTATAATAGCTTCTTGTACAATTTAAAACAACACCTAGGCATGCATGTAGTTAATTAAGTAGTATATAATATAATTAAGGGTTCTAGTAGCAATCTTGTTAAAGAAAAAGAATAAGCACTGTTGATAAGTTTATGTTTATAATTCTCGAGGCCAGAACCTTCGGTACTGTTTAGAGAATTGTTAAAGTTTATTGTTATATAATTATTTCCAGAAATAAACGATGGTTCAAAAAAAAGTTCAGTGGCATTCTTGATACTTCTATCCAGCAGCTGTTTCGTCGTATCCACCCAGCATGCAGGGGAACGGTCACGGCGCCACCCACTCGGAGCATGACCCTCAACGACAGGTTTCTCCATATTATCGCTTCTGTGTATTTGTTCGAAAAATGTAAGCATTCTCGTCGACACAATGGAGGATAGTCTCCTTGGATTGCCGAGCCCATCCAGTGTGAAAACGTAAGTTCGATGGGCGGGATAAGGAACTCTCAGCATTCTCCTCCACGTCCACATTTGAGAAGCATCTATGTGCGAGCTTGGTCTGCCTTTTTAACAGTCCAAATCTCCGAGGTATACAAAAATGTGGAGAACACAATAAACTAAACCAGCTACATTTTGGTAGCTTTAGTGATGTTATGATCATGCCATATTTTAGCAAGCTTTGTCATGGCCACACATGCCTGTTGAGTGCTAGGTCGAATCTCATTTTTACAGCTACCCGAATTGTCGATCAAGGAACTGAGGTGCACAAAACTTTGGTCTACTTCACAACGGCCTACTGACTTTACTTCTCGATTATTATCGTGCTCTTTATCTACACTTATAACCTTGGTCTTGTTGTAGTTAATACCAAGACCGTATGCTGAACTGTGTTGTTTCAAGGTTCAGTATTATTTATATTTTAAACACATTCAGTTCCAAATATTGATATGTATATAATTTTTTTTCAATGATTTGTTTTTTGAATAAATAAATATTATTATGGATGGATCAAAGTCAGCCACGTCGGGATATAAGGTATACAGAAAACCAACGCATACTGACTGGTACTTACATGAAGAATCAAACGACCACCCATCTCAGAAGTACGGAGTTATTAGAACTTTGACAGAACGGCCTAGAAAAGTGTGCGAACCAGAGGAACTAGATACAGAACTGGAACACCTAAATAAGGCTCTTAAGACAAACAGTTATACAGAAAAAAATTATCAATACTATTAAAATCTTAATCAGGTGTTGACAAACAGCATTTGTTGTTGTTTTTAACCATCCTCTAGAATGCTTTATTGTTTTTTTGACCCAAAGGGAAGTTATCCTTTGGTGCTATAGGGCTCTGCCCGATAGCGCTGAAAAAGGAGTAAAATAAACGCCGAAACTTCGGCTTTCTGAGTTTGTTTTTTTATGGTCAGCCTCCCGCAAAGGCTGAAAGCCTATAGCACTATAGAAGCGCTGCGAGAGGATAAGTGTCGGTTCACGTTAGATTTAAAACGCTGCAGGTTGTAGCCGTCGGGAAACAAATTCCCCGGCAGCTGATTCCACAGCGTCGAAGTTTTCCAAAAGAAGGAATGCTGGAGGAGACGGGTTGGGGGAGTAAGGACCTCGACCTGGTACGGATGAGCTCCCAGAGCTTCTCTAGAGTTCCTGGTTCGGACGGCCTTTGATGTTATTATCTGGGAGAGCTCACTCGAACATCTTCCGTGATAGAATCTGTAATTGCTGTTTTCTCGATAGTGTCCAGAAGCTTTAGAGAGTGCTTCGGTGCGCATCTCCGCACATGGGAGCAATACTCCAGCGATGGTCGGATCTGTGCCTTGTAGAGTAGCAGCAGTTGCTACGGTGTATACAACTTCCTACAGCGGAACAAAACTCCAAGCTTCTGGGATGCCGTTTTAGCAATACTGACGACGTGATCGTGCCAGGATATGTTATTATTGATGTTGATCCCCAAAGGCTTGACGGAAGATGATTCGACTATGGGGTGGCCCTCCATCTCCACGGTTGGTAAGCCATCGTGAACTTCTTTGTAAGTGTTGTTGCCTGAGTAAAAACCCTCTGCAGTATTTTTGTCCCAAAATCCCAAGAACGAACGAAAGCGTAGTATTTATTGGAGCACACATATCTACAAATTAATCCATGAAACACCGCGTTCTGACGTAAAGTGCAACAGCTTAAACATAGTGACTAATTATTGCTGTTACATTACAAGGCAAAACACCTATTACAAATCTGTTCGCAATGACAGTAATTAATTATTTGCCGAAGTTATTGGATTAATGTAAGCCGGTTTCCCTCGTTAGAAAGCTGTATTTAATGGATTTCCAGCGAAAGAGGAAAAAGTTAATGCGTTTCTTGATATCGGATGAGGGATTCCATCTGGAAATAGGAATCCTGCCTGGTCGCTTAATGAACAATCGATGTCATTTCCTTGCGATGATTTAAAAGAAGTAATCTTCAGGCTAAAAAAATGTCATGGCTGAGTACTTTTTCCCTAGGAGCTGTTCGACAGGGTCATTCCCGTGAATTCTGCAGTCCTAAGGGCAAGATGGCTCTGAGCTGCATGAAAATGCTAACTATACTAGATTCAGTCAAGAAAGAATGTTAGTGTACACAATGATCAATGCGTGATAGGTATGTCGTCATGCGGTATCCATACTGGTTGCATGATAACCGCTAACCCTATTGGCCCTAATTGATCGAGCCTCTCTACACAGCCAATAAAATTAGAATAGAAATAGAAATAGAAATAGAAATTTATTGGTTTTTCAGTTACAAAAAATGCGACTGAAGTAACAAGTCAAAAAAAAAAAAATAGAATACAAGTAAGTAATAGAGTAAATGACACACAATTTTTGTTGATAGTACATACGAGCCCCTTCCCATTTCAGTTGGCCCACCATAGGTTTTAATTTTATTTTTCTTTTCAATGATATTCAAGTGCCACATAAATAATATTTTTTTAATATTTTAATAGTTTATTTAATGCCTTTTTTTCAGAACCAGATACATGAAAGTCAATAAGTTCACAAAACCACAACAAATGAAACAAAACTGAACAAATGGGAAAAATATTAGAAATGCTCTTATAAAACTTATCATTGAGTAACATCGCCTTTATTTTTTATAACATCCAAATTTCTTTGAGGCATAGTATTTACCAAGCCTTCGCAAAATTCTGGCGTGAATTAATCCCATATTTCCTGCAGCCTTTGCTTTAATTCAGGGATTGTTCTAGCAGGGTTTTTGCGTAGATCTTTTTTCATTTCATGCCACAAAGTTTCTATTGGGGACAGATCGAGACTGCTAGAAACCCACTCTAAAAGTGGTACATTGTGATTTTCTATCCATTTTAGGGCTTTTTTAGAAGTATGGCATCCTGCGCCATCCTGCTGGAACACAAAATTTTCTCCAGATACTAAACATTCCTCCATTACTGGCAACATTGATTCTTCTAAAATATCCAAGTATGTTGCTGCATCGACAATTCCGTTGATAAAATGAAATTTTCCTACTCCTTTGGATGACATACTTCCCCAAACCATGACCGAAGTAGGAAATTTAACTTTCCTTTTTAAGCAATCTGGATGGAAAGCTTCATTTTTTTTCGAATAACTCGACTTCTGCTGTCTCCAACACAATCTTCAAATCGGGCCTCGTCGCTCCATTGAATGGATCGCCATTGTTGAAATGTCCAGTCTTTATGTTGTCTTGCCCATGCTAGTCTGTTTTTCTTTTGCTTTGGTGTTAAAAGTGGCTTTTCTTTGGCCTAAAACAAATGTGTCAATTGTAAATTTCTTTTCTGAATTTCTATAGTATAAAATGTTACCTTGTAAGTTCCAAATCCTAGTTTGTGAGCCTCTCTGTGACATGTTGATCTCGAAATTCTCCTTCCCACCGAATTGCTCCACAGAGCACTTAACTCAAGGTAGTTAACACGCCGGTTATTCCTGATAATTCTTTGTAGTGCTCGTCTATCAACATCTGTTAGTTTACTTTTTCTGACATATCGGGGTTTTGCGGCAACTGAACCAGTAACCTTGTAAGTTCTAACAATGTTTCTGACACTATAACGTGACAAATCTAACAAATTTGCAATTTCAGTGTTAGATTTTACAGGATTCAAAAATTTTATTATGAGGGAACTAATTTTTTCATCAATTATCTCGCCCTGACCCGTTTTGATAAGCACAATAAGCGCAAATAACCTTAAAATGTAAATAATATATTCTGACAGTCAACAACTCAATTATTGTCCAAAGCCGCCTTCGATATTACCTGACTTTGTAATATTAAGTTGCTTTCACCCAAGTCGCCCGTCAATTTTAGCTTATTTAGTAACACAAACCAGTAGGGTGGATTTATTAAAAATATCCTTATCTATCGTATGTTTCATATTTTGCTAATAATTTAAAAAATATATAAGTAAATTGACCTTTCTCTATAGAATAATATTGAATGTACCCCGTAAATCAAATAATATTCAAGGAAAAATCGAATTTCAATGCTTGGGCCAACTGAAATGGGAAGGGGCTCGTACATACGACATAAAAGGATGAAACAGAACAGCAACTGTTTGGTGGACTTTTTTTTATGATTTCACTAGAGCGCAGAACTCGTCTAAACTGTAAGGCTCTAAATCGCATATGTATTTATGAATGGTTTTCTTGAATAGATGTACTGATGAAATAGATTTTATGTTTTGTGGTAACAAATTGAACATCTTAAGTGCTGAATAGTGTGGGCATTGTTTAGTAGAACTCAGTTTATGAGATGGATAAATATATTTCTGATTTTTTCTGGTATTATATGTGTGGTTGAAGACATCTCCTACAGTTTTCTTTATGTTTAAATATAAAAAGTGAAGTGCGATAGATATATATATATATACCGGGGAATGTCAGAAAATTATGTTTTTTGAAAATTCCTCTACATGATTCCCTGGGTTTCATTTTGAACATAGTTCTTAATATTCTTTTTTGTATAATAAAAATTCTGTTCGCCGCAGAACTACTACCCCAGATAGTTATTTGATATGACATAATAGAATACGCGAGACCGTAGTAGGCAGACTGCACAGCGTATAATGGCAGATGGTATGCAAGCACGCGTATTGCATAGCATGCTTGATTATTGAATTGATGATGCAATTCTGGAATTTTTTTTCGATAATTACTTCGCTGCCAGTGAACTATTGCCAAAAATAAAGCCTATTCCAACCAGACGGCATGTAACCTGTAATCTATAACTTGGAAACTACCGTCTTGATTGTGATGAAATTTTGACACCATATCACTACGATGGCATATATGAAAAAAGTATACTGCAATCGATTCTAATACTTCCGTGGCCTAAAAACAAACAAGAGCCCTTTGTTATCGCTGCTTCCTGTTTTTGTTCGGCTTCCAGCAAGTAAATATTAATAATTAATTTCTTTTTGTCAGAGCCGCCAATGATATAAATGTTCACTTTTACCCATGATGAAGTTGCATGAAATGTTGCAAGCCAGAGTCTTCACTAATTTTTTACGAGTAGATTCCCTTTCCGATTTTCTTGTATCTTAGATAATATGAACCACTATATAAATATTTTTTAATCCCAACTTTTAGACGGATAATCATAAATATTATATATAATTATCAAGTAATATCTTAATCCGGACCTGTTTTAGAGAGATAACGCTTCGCCGCGTTTCATCACCTACAAAATGCATGACATTGTTTACATGCGATGTCTATGTTGGGAGAACCAAGTATAGTAGTAGTTTATTGTGAGAAAGAATCAATACATATATGTGAATACATTTTAATTATAGATAAAAGTTTCACAATAAATTTGTAAAATGCCCAAAAAGAAAAAGCTTGTGCTGGGCCTCAATTTAATTGACAGTGCAAACACAAAGTTATATATAGATACAAAGGCAGTTAGGAGTGTAAGAAAAAAGTAACTCACATCGTAACAAAGAGTGGGATTGAAAATACTAGTGAAAATACAAATAACAAAAAATGAATACACAGATATGTGGAAAATGTAGATACATTTTGATCATACATAAAAGCTTCACAAAAAAAATTGTAAAATGTCCAAAAAGAAAAATCTTGTGCTAGGCTTCAGACAGTGGCAAGCAAAAAGTTATATACCTATAGATAGATACAAATGTAGTTAGGAATGTAAGTAAGAAATAACTTATACCGTAACAAAACCACTTTGTTTGTTCTAAATAGACAGCCATATAATTGTAAATTATTTGATAAATTGAATAGCATATCATTCTGTAATAGATGCATCTTATACATATGATAAAAGCGTGTTAATAACAGTAGCAAGCCACTTGCTCTCAATCCAAAGTAGCATTACAAGCTAGCAGACAAACAAACTCACAAAGAATCATATAGATGAAGCTGATAGAAGCGTGCTGAAAACTTAGTGCGTAATTTGTAGTAGGTTGGGACCATTCATAGAGACGCCTAAAGGTATGCGCACATAAATCGGCATCGGATGGATGGTACGGATCGGAGAAAAATACTTTCTATAAAATTTAATGAACCAGCGCACAGGCAGGCATCAAATTTTTAAAATCCGACGAGAATATAGCAACTAAGATTAAAGGCTGGCCGACGCGTGCCGTGCGTGCCGATACCGACGTATCTGCGATGCTGATCGGAGACTGCCGAGGCACCGTCGGCATTTTGCAAGTATCTATTTACCTTAAGCATATCATCAACCTTTATTTTGCTCTAATAGGTGAGCGAGATGGAAATTTTCCTTCAGTAATGGCTTCTCTCATGGCCTCCACTAAAGAATAGAATTCAAAACGAGTCGTTCTGAAGTAACTGAAGAACATTCTTCCGTCATTCATTAACCCGGAAATATACAGGGTGAGTTTTTAGTACCGGCTCGGTCGATAACTCCACTACTATAGAAGACAGCGAAAAAAATTGTATATAAAAGTTGTAGCCACGAATATGCTCCTTGCTCAGAAAATATTTAGATTTATACAGGGTGATCCATAACTACGTGGTGATGCAAACATGCATTTTTTTAAATGAGACACCCTGTATATTATTCCATATTCAGATTCCACCAATGATTTCCGTTCTTCCAATATAGGGCATTGTTACATTATACAGGGTGTTTCAAAAGTTATGACCATTTTTATATCCAAATCGCGGACAAATGAACGTACTGTATATCAAAAAGTAATGAATCAAAAACTATTTTTTTCACATGAGAAGATTAAAAATATCCTCTAGTTTTAAAATCGGCTATAAAAGAAGCCCGAGACGCATATTCGTATACAGGGTGATGTAGAATGCAAAATCCAAATTTTCTCTTTTTTTTCAAATGTAACCCCCAATATTTTATTATCCCAGAGAATTGCTTTTAATATGCTCTTTCATCTTTGCATAGCACTTGTTGTACCTACGTCCATCAGTTTCCGAGATATTTCGATTTTTCGGTAAATTTAAAATATAGCCTCTATTTGTGTACTGAAATTTATTTATTTTGAGAAAGTACTATCTGATTTGTTTTTTATTTAACGAACAACTAAATTATAACGTCTTGATAGTATTTGATGAAGTCAAAACCCTAAATCATCGAGATAATAAAGTCAAGTATGCTGAGGAAACAATTTTGTAGGCGTCATGCATAATTATCAAGTAGTTTTATCAGGTAGGCTTTGAAAAATTGACAGTTTTCATAACCTACTCAATAATTCCGTACTGTGTGAAAAACAAGCTTTGAAAATTAATTTTTCCATTGAGGGTATTTAGGAGAATCTTTGAGAAATTGTCTACTTGCCTCTATTGTAGAATATATCAACTATGAATAGGAATATCCAAAACGGAGGCACTCTAATACTAATGCGTTTGAAAGACTGAAGAATCGTTTTATTTGGACTGTGTCGTTTCATATTTCATAGCCTACCTGATACATCTGCTTGATAATTATGCATCACGTCTATAAAATTGTTTCCTCAGCACACTTGACCTATATTATCTCGTTAGTTCAGTGTTTTGACTAGACCAAGCATTATTATCGCCTTATATTTTAGTTGTTTGTTAAGCAAAAACAAAATTTGGTAGTATTTTCTCAAAATAAATAAATTTTATTAAACAAATAGAAGGTATATTTAAAATTTGTAGAAAAATCGAAATATCTCAGAAACTAATGAATGCAGCCATAATAAGTGCTATGCAAAGATGAAAGATCATATTAAAACCAATTCTTTGGTATAATAAAATATTGGGGGTTACATTTAAAAAAAGAGAGAAAATCTAGATTTTGCATTCTACATCACCCTGTATACGAATATACGTCGCGGGATTTTTTTATAGCGTATTTTAAAACCAGAGGATATTTCTAATCTTCTCATGTAAAAAAAGTAATTTTTGATTCATTACTTTTTGATATACAGTACGTTCATTTGACCGTGATTTGGATACAAAAATGGTCATAACTTTTGAAATACCGTGTATAATGTAACACTACCCTATATTGGAAGAACGGAAATCATTAGTAGAATTTGGATATGGAATAATATATAGGGTGCCTCATTTAAAAAAATGCATGTTTGCATCACCACGTAGTTATGGATCACCCTGTATAAATCAAAACATTTTCTAAGTAAGGAGCATATCCGTGGCTACAATTTTTATATACAATTTTTTTCGCTATCTTCTACAGTAGTGGAGTTATCGACCGAGCCGGTACTAAAAACTCACCCTGTATGTACATATTCTCCAAAAACTGCCCTTCTCTGACATACTTCATGAACCCACACCCATCTACGCTTTCTACATTTTTGAAAATTTTCTTCTCCCAGAACAATCGCCAACTCATCACCGTTCGAAGACATATTTGCAACTGCCTTCCAGTTCTTCCGTCGATTCCGATCAGATATGTGCGGTAACCTAATGAAAAATCCATACCTTGACAAGCCATAGTGAAAAAATATTAATACAGAACAATACCTCGACCAGTCCATTTTAACATACCTCATAGAATGGGGGCATTAATATTCTACTCACCATGTTCTAGAACAGGCGTAGTTTCTAAATCCGTGTCAAATAACCTCAAGGCTTAACATTTAGGCTGAAAGATCAATATCTATTGAGATACATATTAGCATCTTCTTGCAAAGAACACAAATATAAGCTGCTCTCCTTTTACATCTGCACTAACTCAGATCATTTAAAAATGAGACGGCTCAGCTCAGTTGGAAGCCTCATAGCTCAGAGATGAGTTAAAGGAACGTGTTTGTGTAGTGTAGAAATTTTGTAGTGTGCTGTGGTTCTATAATCTGAAGTTACTATTCATAACATAGTTTTTTGAGTTTTTGCGTACACCCTGCACCCACAGACTTGCTTTCTTTACTGATTAAACAGAGATTGTCCTAGTTGCAACGGCAACGGCATACTTGAATCGGAAATCGCAAACAAACGACCGAAGAGATGAAATTTTTGGAAGACATCGTCGCTCACCATACACTATCGACTATCCATACACCACAAAACCCGCTGAAATTCTAACTTACAAAAAATCCTAACCTCATTTATTTGACATCTGAATGATCTGAGACAACCTTTCGAGCTAGTGCAGATGGGCTTAGGTGGGGGTAAAATATCTCACTTTAGACTCAGATTCAGAAAACAAAAGGAACGTACATTGAAATTAGTCATGACGTCACAAGTGAGAATTATAAGATAAAGCATGCAAAAGGAAAGCACCTATAAATTCACTATGAGAGAGGTGTATTCATTGCAGAAACAAACACATTACATATAAAACTGATTCATTGGTTAGCCTAAACTGACGCAAAACTGTACTCTTTTGACTATTTATTCCAAACTTCATCAAAATACCAAAAATGTGAAACAAGCTTGCTATAGACAGCTGTTTGTCCATATAATGCAATTCACGCTTCATTCTCATTGACTTTCTCTAATTATGCTTGCTTACGATCTTAGTGCATTAATTTGGAGGAACGATAGATCATGATATTTCGAACCTAAAACCCCAGTACCATTTCACTAGTTAACGCATAGTTAAACAGAAAAAAATTAAAAAAGTATGACTGCAAAATCACAATCCGACAACGTTGCCCAGTATTCGTCCTAGTTTCTGTCAGGTGTTATTGGAGATATTCACGTAAACAAATGCTATTATCTCTAGACTTCTTGCCACATACCCTGTGTTATTAGAAAATGTTGCGATTTTTTTGAAACTTTAAATTTGGGATATTCGTATTAAATTTGTGGTACGAATATTTGACGTGTAATATTCGTACTTTACATAACGGCATTAAAACCGTAAACACCCTTTATAATAAAAAAGCAGATCCTTTTGCGTTAGTTTACCGCATTCCAGTGTGCATAATCATTATATAGAAAAAAATTATTAATGTAACATCTGCATTATCAAAATACAAATAGATGTCATATTTTTCACTAATGCGATATGTCACTAAAGCTGACTGGTTGCATTTTATCACAGCTTAACAATTTACACGTAAATCTTTGTAACGTTACAGAACCGGCCTTTTAATATAACATGAAGGGTAATTAGACTTTTTTAGTTGGCATGACGTGAGATTACATAGGTCCTATTTAGCACATGATATTATGTCTATGAAATCCAAACCAAACTCCAGAAACATACAAAAAGCCTGCTCACCCAAGAGTAGTAAATGTATTACATTTCAACGGCTACTCTCTCCCTTTTCTTGAGAGGACTAGAAATATTCTAGCCGTACCCGAATTTATCAAGGTAATGAATAGAAAAGTTAATAAATATATTTGAAAAACAGCTCTTCAAAAATATTCGTTTAGAATACGATTAAGACATGGATTCTTGAGGATTGAGTTTGATGTATTTGACATTTATCGGGAAAATATGAGAGACCCTTAAATAAGGAAAGAGAGGGGATACCGCACGCCCGTTTGATGGTAGATGAATTAGCTGTGACCGAAAATGAATAGCTTTTTGACAGCTGTCAAAATATTCTTATGACATTTAGCGTTTTCAAGACCAATCATTGTAAAATATTGTGGTCCGCATAATGGTAGGGTGTGCAGCTTACGGTGGTAAAAGCCACAGCAGCAGGAAGGAGTCAGGAATCACGTATCACAGGTAAATTTAGTAGCGCTTTGGTACATTTTGGTGCTTTTTGGTAACAGAAATGTCAGTCGCGCGTTCCGTTCTCTCTCTTTCCTTGTCTAAGAGACCACATATTATGCATACCACCAAAAAACACAGGTTAAGTATAAAGCCTCGTCTTCAAGGTCATAGTTACTATCATGAAAGTACTCTCATCTATCTATCCTCTCATATTAGTCAGCGCGATAGTCCTGTCATGAAAGTCAAATGCCTACATGTTGGAACGGTATTGTGATAGTACATGGCCGACTCTACACTAGGCCGGAGCCTTAGATGTGGCAACGTGGCTTAGCTATCAAATAGTTGGCCTATAGTTTCAGAATAATTATTACATTTTATATGTATTAGAGTTCATCTGGGTTAATAAATTATGAAAAATACTTTTTAGAACAACTACTACTAATACCACTTACATCTGATGTCTGGTTCATCACAGTCAGACACTACAAAATATAAAAAAACGCAACCTGTTTCCTGCTGCCACTTCCACTTCCACTTAAATGAACACTCAATCTACTTTGTAAATTGTCGCTTGAGCTAGAAAGATTCACTACTAGGTCACTGTGAAGCCATTCTTGCTGGTCTTGATTCCCTTTCACTATCAAATCTTTTCATAGGTATGCCCCAGATGCATGCCCAGATGAGTTCTATTAACTGTATTTTTCTGTGATATTTGGGAGGTCCAAAAAACACTATAGGTACCACATTGTGCTTTAAAGTAGGTCTTATCTTTTGAAATGTTTGTAAATTATTGTCTTTATCCTTAAAAATATAACCAGCCCTTCCAAGGAATACCTTTCACCCACTTCTGTTTATGTCCCTTATTGGACGCATAGTTTCATTTGTGCAGGTAAATAAGCAGAAACACATTAAAAATCACCTTGCAACGTTTTTTTTACTCTGGAATAAGGTTATGTTGGGCCATGGTTTGGTATGTCCTTTATTGGGCTGCAACCTGGTACTACACACTTTGCAGGCATCTTGTTATCTTTATAGTTTCGTTTGTGCAGGTAAATAATTAGAAACACATTAATAATTATCTTCCAACCATATTTTCTACTCTGGAAGAATACACATGACATAACAACAAATAAAAACTCGGCCCGCTGATTCAGTGTTGCCATATTTCATGCTTCGGCCTAGTGAGTAAAGTCGGCCATGGATAATAGCAAGCACAGAACGCAGAACTCGCAGAACAAGACTATTAAGGAAGAGCGATGTAGCGGACAAGGTCGTAGCAGTGACACAGAACATAGAAAAGCTCAAAAATATACAGATATGTGATTGAAACAGTGGACGCAAGGACGAAATACGGTACAAGCTTTAGAAACACGTATAAGGGAACTCGCAGTAGAAGATTCGAGAGGTTTTTTCATTTTCTTACGCACGAATCAGGAAATGTTTAACATCAGATACTGGCAAAGGAATTTCTTCTGCTTTTTTCTTCTTCACTCTATTCTCGAAGTCTGTAGGTTTTTTTCCACATACACTGATAAACTAAACAACAGAAATTGGATCCAGATAACAGACGTTTATCAAATGCATAGTGACAGTAGACGCTATAGTCCAAAAACTATCCTCAGAGTACTCTCAACTATCTTATCAAACGAGATAGAGTGATAGCGCTGTCACAATAGTGCGACTGTCCCGTTGTCTATACGGTGACTTTTTTTGTGATAGTTGCTATTCTGACAGCAACTATCGCAAGAACTTCAACAGGCACGTGTGTCCATGAGAAGGCTTACTAAAATATGGCGGGACCATAACATCACTAAAGCTACCAAAATGTCGCTGGTTTAGTCTCTTGTGTTCTCCATATTTTTGTATGGCTCGGAAAACTTGGACTGTTGCAAAGGCAGATCGAGCTTGCATAGATGCTTTTGAAATGAGGACGCGGAGGAGAATGCTGAGAGTTCCTTATACCACCCATCGAACTGACGTTTCCGTACTTGATGAGCTCAGTAATCCAAGGAGACTATCCTCCACTGTGTCGACAAGAATGCTTACATTCTTCGGACATATACACAGAAGCGATAATATGGAGAAACTTGTAGTTCAGGGTTATGCCCCGAGTAGGTGGATACGACAAAACAGTTGCTGAATAGGAGTATCAAGAGCGCCATTGAACTGACAGTAAATCGCGAACGATCGCGAGCTACAGTTCTCAAAACTATTGATAATATTCATGTCGGCAATACTCTGGCTCCGACTTAATGAATTTTCCGAGTTCACAACATGTCTGCTAAGATATTGTGCCTATGGTGATGATCGCAAGAATTGTCGTTATGAAAACGAGGCTTTACAAAAAGCGTGTTAGTCAGATACTAATGGTTGCTCTCTGGCTTTAACTGTAAGACGATGTTCTGTTTCTCTCAAACATTAAACAGCTCTGGGAAAATCAGAAAAATCAAAACAAAGCTGATGTGAAGTGTTCAGTGGAAGAACAGATGAAGGTCATTAGCAATAAATTTTGGTTCTAACAACCCAAACGCTCAGGACGGTTCTGTTTGATGAATTATAATCTGATTAAATTTGCGCATTAATAAAATCGGTTTTGCTGGTCCACGCAAAAACATTCTGTGGATTTTGTAGGGTTTGCAGACAACAATATTGTGATACATAAAATTTGCTAAATGAATAGTGTTGGTTTAATATTAATTCAGTTACTGTTTCTATCCAATTAGAATAATATTCATTGAATCACAGCTAACCGCAGCAATATACACAACTGCTGCAAAATTAATGTTTTTTTAGTAACTTTTATTCTACTGAAGGTAATTAGAATTATTTCTGTATTTATTGAGTTATTTGACATGAAACTAATAATATAGTCAGAGCTAAATGAACCTTTAATTAAAGTGCATTTTTGTGGTTCGATGAAAATTCCATATTCCAACTTATTTGAATTGTCTGGGAAATTGTGGTTCGATCATTCTTTTCTGACGCCCTTGGAACTGGCAATGCACTATACAAGATGTATCTATTCCGGTGAGCCTTTCCTATGCCTAACCTTTCTAAGTCTGCACCGCTTTCCTTTTGTTTTCAAAATTTTTTGTCCGAAAGTTAGCATTGACTTGCGTAGGGGGCAGCTAGCTTCAAAAGACTCCGTGAGGTCGCTACAACGGAAAGTCACCGCTGCCTCGATGTCGTCTCCACTACTGAGATTATAGTCTATAGATTCCGGCCTGTTGACCAAGTTCTGCTTGGATAGGACCCCATTAGTATGCCTTGAATTTCTAATAAGAATCTCTGCTTTCTCTCCATTTATTTTGAAAAGGATGTGTCTATGATCAGACACGATTAGTTACAAGGAACCAATCATAATAATAAATGTCTTTAGCAACATAAAGAATAAGGGATCACCCTGTGGGGCGAGAATTAGCACATGCCAATTATGCATGCTCGCTACTGCAACCTTTTCCTTTCCATACTTAGCCATCTAGGTTTCAGCAGTGAATCATCTAGGCTCGTCCAAAGTTATCTCTCAGATCGTAGTTACATGGTCAGTGTTAATGGCGTAACTTCATCGTCTAGAAGTGTAACATGTGGCGTTCCTCAGGGATCCGGATTGGGACCTCTTCTATACACAATCTATACATCACAGTTATTAACCTGTCTAAAAACGTGTGCATCCTTCGAAGCTGAAGATGTATTGTCAGCTGTTGACAACATAAACGAAGATTTGCAAGCTTAAAACACAGTTTCAAAAAATCGTTGTCTCGAACTGAATCCGCAAAAGTCAAAAGCTATTTTATTTGGTAGAAAAAAAATTAGAAATGATAAAGCAAACTCTATTAGACTGAATATAGATGCAGTACCAGTACCTTTAGTGGATAGTGCGATAAATTTAGGAGTTCAAGTTGATGCAGATTTGAGATTTCATGGGCATATATCAAATAAAATAAGACAATCCTTTCCCAAGTTAAAATTAATATATTCCCAAAAAAGGTACCTCAATATCCACTGGAAAAAAACTCTCTCCGATTCCTTGATTTTATCTGCTTTCAATTATTGCGATGTCTTACATCACCCATGCTTAACAAAATTTGAACGGAATTGAACGTATACAGAATTCATGTGCTAGGTTAGTGTGTGGTGCAAGGAGAGGGAATCCAATTTTTCATAAAATCAAAGAAATAGGCTAGCTCCGT
The DNA here is from genome assembly GCA_951848785.1 of Callosobruchus maculatus. Lineage (NCBI taxonomy): Eukaryota > Metazoa > Arthropoda > Insecta > Coleoptera > Chrysomelidae > Callosobruchus > Callosobruchus maculatus. The sequence continues at coordinate 668,073 of CATOUR010000003.1, forward strand.
ATGTCACAGAGACGCATACATCACCGTCTTGTGCTTTTTCATAAGACAATCCTTGAAAAAACACCCTCTTATCTTTATAATAAAATAGTATTCAGGTCGGATTTATACAATGTCAACATACGGGAAAACGAGTTGATAAGTCCACCCCAGCATAATACTTCCTTTTTCGAAAGGTAATTTTCATATTGTATATAGAATTTGTATAATATGCTGCCCTCAAAATTTAAGAGACTTTCATTCGAAACCTTTAAACGTCGTGTCCGGACATATATAGTTGAAAATGCCATTTCTTGACTACTACTACTTACTACTATATTAGAGAATTTATTATAGTATTTTTATTAACTATAGTTGAATTATTCAATTTTTAGAAATACCATGGAAAATACAACGTTATGAAATCCTGTCTGTTTAGTTGGTAGTTAATAAGGTTAGGTTAGGTAAGAATGGTTGAGTGGAAGAGCACTGTTGTAGTGAACTCCGCCATTTGAGGTATATCTGTTTATCTGTATATGCTTCAATAAAGATTATTATTATCACGTTGTTGGACATAACGGCTATAGCCGTCCGCGGGGAGTGATCGTGATACGCCACGACGGCTATATCAGTCAACAAGTTATCTGCTTGTTACGGCAGAACAGCGACGACCGTCAGAATGTCGGTATACTTACCTTGTTAGCAATGTTAGTGCCGTAACGTGAAGCTCGTCATTTCTGAAACTGCCAAATTCTAACCCACTACTATACGCTATCCCAACTATTCATGATTTAAGGTGCATAGATAAAACGGCACGACAGCTATAACCGTCCATAACCTCCAGAGTGATGCATTGACCACGTGTACAGCTGCCATATTGCAAGTGTGTTTTTGTTTGATTTTCATGATTTCAGTAGGTACTGATGGGAGGTAGGTAACCAGATATTTTCATCCTAAACAGATATTCGTCGTCCACCTATTATACACATAGAATATATTGTTTCATATCAAACAAAACCCGAAGCACGTTTGAGACATTTTCCAGAGAAGCTGCCCCTACCAGAGGATCATAAAATAAAATCATATTTTCTCAGATGCAAACAACGTTTCAAGTCAAATGCAAAGAAACTAGCTAGAGTTGTGAAAATAAACCTGCTTTGTGTCCAGACTACTTTGAAGAGGTGCGTCCAACATAAATTTGTGCCTAAATTCTGTTTTGCTCGAGGATCCCTCTGTTTGCTAATACATTTGATTTTTTGTTTTTATACCGCCTATATTCTGAGAGATGCGTGTTTGTTTATAAATTTGATACAATAAAATGTTGTTTTTGTTTTAGCTTTTGTCTCGAAAATTATCCTTCTCTTCCCACAAGATGTGTTTTACGATTACACTGATCAGACGGCTATATATAGCCAAAGTTGCCATTCTAGAACAAAGTCTGCTGTGGTACGACACGACGGATATAGCCGTCTTTTTTTGTCAACAAAAACCTCAAAAATAAAAAAAAGAGTCAAAAATGAATACCCCTAAAATATTTTGATAACGCAGATCATGTATTGTTACAAACGCAAAAAAATGGGAAGGTTTTGAGGTGCCATATTACGAAGCCTCCCGGTCAGCAGAGTGTCCAACAATGTGTTATTATTATTATTATATTCAACATATATGCACCATAATCCTCATTCGGTCATTAGCTGCACAGCTTCATTTTTATAATAATAACGGGCTGACGTTTAAGGTCTGCACGAGATTACTTTGGAAGCCCTGAATTTCGATATTGCCGTGTCATGATCGTAATCACGTATGTGGATATATTCAGCCTGCAGTAAACTCATTAATAGACTACAGCGGTGAAATTAATTAATATAAACACAAAACTTAGCCCAGAAGCGGTAGCACGAGGCCTTGCATATCAAATGGGAGATATACTGATATAGTTGGACGTCAATGTATGTACACAATGAGGTTTGATGCTAGGTGGCTCAGAGCTAATCCTTTTATGGTGATGATAATAGGTATGTCCACACTCGTGCCTCTTTGCTTGCGCTTAGGGCATGTCACTACGCATATCTCTGCGCACACCATGAAGCAAAACTTGCATATGGCAGCGCATGTTTTATTCGAGTGGGAACAAGCCATTTTTCATATAGTCTAAGATCCGAATATAAGACGATCTTCACCGAACTGCGTAATGGATGGAAAACATTTTATATTAAATTTAATATGTTAAAAAACGTATCGCGAGTGGGTTGGCTGAAAAATTTCAGTCCAGGATAGGATTGATTAAATATCTAAAAATTAATTTTTTTTAAACATTTTCACTGGTTTGATTAATAGAAAATCACATACCAATCGAAAGTATGAAGCCCATAGAATATGGAAACGTTGGGTTGGCTACGTTTTTCCCGTCCCAACTGTAGGGTAGGCAGGTATATACAGGTAAATCAATAATGGTAATTTGCACCGGTGTGGTTAATGCATGAAGCTTATATCAAAATAAAGATAATTTTATTGCAAACACGTCGATATAGGGTTGTCTGCAAAAAATCAGTCTGGAATTCCGGTTGTCGAACTTTACTGCTGCCAGTGAATACGTGCGCCAGAGAGGTCCGAGCGAACTATCCCACGGTACGTATATACACTGAGAACTATCCCATGTATTAACAAAGGGCGCAGCATAGCAGCTGCGTGTAGCTCGAAAGAGAGTGCGCATGTCATGTGTCCGTGAAATTGAAATGATTTATTTGAATGAAACATAATCAAACATGTATACACGTTTAGTCTTGAAAGGACTATAATGAGTTTGTTTATCATGCAGTAACAACAAATCACACTATAGTGGAGGTGAGCAAATTGACCAAACCTTGTGAATGAACGCATCCACCATTATTGCAAATGCAACACTATTTATAATACAACCTGCTCTTCCACCATTGCCTTAAATTTTCGAATATTCTGCCTATAATAATAATTATAATAATATACCTAGTCACACAAAAAGATGTTATCAATCAGAAAAGAACGCGGTAGATATAGATATTCCGTTAACAGGTCTGGAAATAAATATGCGCTAGATTTGTTATCAACAACTTAAGTTAATATGGGCGAATGACGATAATAACATCCCATACAATAACTATTAAAGGGTAGGTAGTCTTAAAAATGCAAACAAAACTGTAATTCATGTAAGCTCAAAGTTTTACTACATATGATAGCTTCAAATACATTTTTTGGTTCACCCTTATTAGAGTATATGACAAAAATTATTTAAAAGCCCCAAAGCATACGGAAACGTTTAAGTTTGACATCTCTCCTTTTTGTATGCGGGAGTTAGTGTACTACCTAAAACGTCCGATGGCAATTCAACGTAACTCCAAAAATATACCTTGTCCATTCAGTTGTGAGGTTTACTGACCTCGTATGACTATAGTAGTATAGTATAGGACTATAATTTGTCTGAATATGCGCAACAGAAGTTAATTCATAATAATTTATCACTCATAATATTATGATAAAATTATAATACATATATCTGTATAGTCTTGAGCATGTAGAGATACCAGTTCTAGCAGAAAAACGGCAATATACGTTTAAAAATAATTATAACAATAAACGTGCAGATTAAGGGTTCTACTACATCTATACTACAAGATATTACTTCCGATTGTACTAGAAATGCCTAAAACCCCACAATTCGGCTACTAAAGATAGATGCTCACGTTACATATCTAGATATACCTAAGAATTGTCGAAAATAATAAGAAACAAAAAAAGGTCTAGAAGTACACTTCGTCACATCGTGGGGCTAGCAGAACCAATTGAAACAGTTTTGTCAATCTTTTTTAAATATAAATTGACTGGAATGTACAAAAAGGCTTCCTATGAAAGAACCTCCATTGGTACATTGTCGAACAGAAAATTAACAGTACAAAAATACGTAAATATATTTATTCACCATAATTACAGTGTAGTAAATAAATATAAATAAATCCACAGTAGGCGTTGCCTGTGCGTGGATATACAATATGATATAAAAATTTAAATGTTTTCAAATATACATATCACAATATTACTAGGACAATTTTTATTGATTAATAATATTGTGTATAATCATTCGCTCTACAGAGGAAATCCATTCCTTTTTTGTTTAAAATGTTTCGGAGCTAGGTACATAAATGATCTTTGGAATATTGTTTTGTGTGGTCGAACTAAGTTTGATGACCATATTTTGTGCCTCGTGCTATATACATGTATATGCTTATGTTTCATTTCATCAACACAGATTTTGTGGAATAAATTGCTGATATGTAAGAAATAAAGTTGCCTAGTATCGAGTATCTTTGTTTCTTGGTATAAATCGTTTGACGGATAGAGCTTAGATTTATGAAATATAGATTTCAGCACATATTTTTGTAATATATCCAATTCAGAAATATATGTCTTGCAGGCAGATCCCCAAGCTGGTAATCCATATGTTAGATGTGTTTCAATTAAAGCATGATATAATAATTTAAGGAAATTATCTGTTAGAATATTGGATAGAATTTTTAGTTTATATGCTACACATCTTATTCACATGTAAAATTTGCCTATCCCACTTTAAATGTGAATCTAGATATACTCCAAGATATTTCATACTATCTACCCTATTAATGTCAGTCTTTTTTGCATGGTATTTAATGGAGAGGTGTTCATAGCAAGCTAAAAATCTAGCATAGGAAGTGAAGGCAACGAAACGTAGCAGAATGACTTTCATTCCATTAAGCTCACAAATAGACTTGCATATCATCATCATCATGGTCACAATGTCTTAACAGACATGTTGTGAACTCGTGGAATGCATTAAGTCGGAGCTAGAGTATTGCCGACACGAATTTCATGTACAATTCGACCAAGATATATAATCAGGTAGACGATAATTTAAAATCCCTTCCTTTAAATAGCTTTAGAGACATGTAAAATCATGGTTGTTATGCGCAAATACTGGTTCTGGCACTAAATGTTAGTTTTTTGTGTTTCTGTGTTTTTATATTATCTGTAAGTTTTTAACCCTAGTTGGGAACAGGCCTTTCAGTATTTTTATATTTGATGTCATTCTTCACATTTCTTTGCTCATCATGTATGACTGGCTTTCTTTTTTTCTTAAATATGTCGCGTCTCGGAATATAGTTATTTTATACTCGTTTATATGTATATTACTTTTTTAGTTAAATAGGTTGATTTTATCTAGACTCCGCCTATAGAAGGAAGATGTGCATTTTATTATACATATTTTACTTCCTTAATAAAGACGATTTATTATTATTATTATTATGCATGTCTTATTTTTTCTCGCATGGTTGCGGTAGTAACAAGTTTGACGGGCTGTGCCAAGTCAATACCTGACCTATTATTATTCTGAATTCAGGAAGGACCGTACAATGCTACAGGTCTTGAGGATTACAGACTTTTGGAAGGTTTTATGTAACCTTTCATCCAGGCCCAATTGTTGCAGGTGTGGCGTAAATGTATTTGGAGTAAGGCCTGAGACCGACATAATGAGGGGGACAATGACAACTTTGTTTTGTTTCCATAGTCGTTTTATTTCTATGGCGAGATCGGTGTATTTAGATATCTTCCCAGCGTAGGTGTTTCGGATGATCATATCATTGGGAATCGCAATATCTATTAAGTAGGTCACTTTGTCTGTCTTTGACTGGAAAACTATATCTGGCCTGTTTGCTGGGATGGTTTTATCTGTATGTATTTCAATGTCCCAGTATAGTTTGAACTGATTGTTCTCTAGTACTGAGGTCGGTGTGTAGTTATAATATGGATCTGTGTTTTCTGTTAGCTTGTTTGTTGTGGCTAGTGCTTGGTGTATGACTTTGGCTGCAGAGTTATGTCTAGCTGTGTACTCGGTTCCAGCGAGAGTTTTGCATCCACTAGTTATGTGTTCTATTGTTTCCTTCTGTTGGTGGCATTTTCTGCAATTGTCATCAGAGATGGATGGATCTTTTATTATGTACTTCCTGTAATTTCGTGTCGCAATCACTTGGTCCTGGATAGCAAGCATGAAACTTTCCGTTTCCGGAAAGAGCTGGCCATCCTGCAGCCAGGTGTATGACTGCTTTTCAATAATGTGGTCTTGTGTAACACGGTATCTATGTTTGCCGTGGAGTGCCTTCTGCGACCAGGTGTTTATTTTTTCTTGTTGTGCTTGTATGCGGTTGTGTGCGTCTGCTGCGTGGTCTGGACAAGAAAGGGCGAGTGGTGTGTAGTTTTTGTCTGCTTTTACTATTGCTTTATGCAAGTTTGTCTGTTTACTGTGGAAAAAATGTCTGAGTGATTTTATTTGTTTTGCATGAAGTGACTGTATATCTATAATTCCTCTGCCCCCTTGTTTTCTGTCTATGGTGAGCCTTTCCTTGCATGCTTTGGGATGTGACATTCTATTTCTTGTGAGTTCTGTTCGGATGAGTATATGGATGTTTTCTATGTCAGTGTTCGACCACCTGATAATGCCAAATGAATATGTTAGGATTGGTATAGCAAATGTGTTAATAGCTTTTGTAAGATTTCTAGAATTTAGTTTCGTTTTTAACAGTCTAATAAGGCGGTCTTTAAACTCTTGTGTTAGTTGTGATTTGATTTTTGTGTGGTCTATCTTAGCGTTTTGATTGATACCCAGGTACTTGTACGTTTCATCCTTGTCCATGTTGTCTAGCGCCTGGCCAGTTACTACTTCCTGTTCGGGATGATTTTTCCATTAGCCTTTATTGATGTGAAGCACCTTGCATTTACTCATGCCAAACTCCATCTTGATATCTGACGTACAAACTTCTGTTATCCTGAGTAATTCTCTCAGCTGCACTTCTGTGGCGGCATATAGCTTTAGATCATCCATCTAAAGAAGATGATTGATTTTGTGTTGATTTGCTTTCTGGTGAAACCACAGTTTGTGCTGTTAAGTGTGTTGGAGAGCGGATTGAGATAGAGGCAGAACCATTTACTTATGTTTACCATTTACCATTATTATTATTATTATTATTATAATATTATCAATAGTCTTGAGAACTGTAACTCGCCATCTTTTGCGATTTACTGTCAGTTCAGTGGCGCTCTTGATGCTCATATCTAACAACTGTTTCGTCGTATCCACCCAGCGTGTAGGGGAACGGCCACGGCGCCGCCCACTCGGGGCGTGACCCTGAAATACAAGTTTCTCCACATTATCGCTTCTGTGAATATGTCCGAAGAATGTAAGCATTCTCATTGACACAATGAAGGATAATCTCTTTGGCCCCGATTATATGTTACTAGCATCAGAAGATAAATACTTTATAAAACCCTGAAGTTGATCTCTGGGGTGCAACTGACAATAATTTAAGTCTACTGCCAATAGCAATGTCTGAAATAATGGGTGGTAGAATGGCATGTGTATCTTTTAAGGGCTTCATTAATGAAATTATAAATAAATGTTTGTGATCAAAGTAAAAGGTCATCCATCAAGTGTCACCATTTCTTTATCCAGGTCACCTCAACGACTTCATTTTATTTGGTTTGGTTTATTTTAATCTAAACCATCTTCAGGTGCCTATAATCGAATATGAAATGGTCTGTATATAATGAAAATAAGAATAAAAATACAAGAAAGACAAACAAATTAAATAAACGAATTATAAATTGTATGTGAAGCTAGAAATATAACTAACTATAAATGAATATATAAAACTTATTTGAACATAAACTTAATGATTTTGTTTTCGTGTATTGAAAATGAATACACATGAAATAAAAGACAAGGAAAATAATACTTACAAAGTAGGTTTGTTAGTCTTGATTATTTTCCTTGTCTTAGTAAACCTAACTCATGTATATTTATCGTCAATACACGAAAATAAAATCACTAAGTTAATGTTTAAAAGTTTTATATATACATGTATAGTTAGTTATATTTCCAGTTTCACACACAATTTATAATTTCTTTTTAATTTTTTTGCTATGTTTCTTATATTTTTGTCCCTATTTTTATTGTACACAGACCATTTCCTATTCACTTATAGACACCTGAAGATGGTTTAGATTAAAATAAACCAAAACGTGGTGAAGAAAAATGATAGTTTCAGTCGTTGACCGAAACACTTGAAAAACAACCATAAGTTATCTGCACCATTTATCAGTTTCTCAAATATTTTTTTCTGAAACGTTCTATACTTCCGTCAACAGCATTATAAATTCAACCTATCTTAACCGTATGCACCCTTCGTTCCAGATTTCCTTTCGGGAGACATCGAATTTCAACGAGAACGGCAGCAGCCAGTTCACTGTCCCGAATGTATTGTTCCGATAGGCGTTCGACGTAAGAGAATACAAAATGCGGCATGAGCTACTATGCGCCCCCCTCCTCCGACATGAAGAGCTTTATGGCCCACCGCCTCCTGCTGTTGCTGCCGCCGTTGCTCTACCTCGCCGGATACGGACGTGCAGGTGAGTATCATCGATAACGTCTCATAGTCCAGCGATCAGTCGGCGAGAAAAAAAAAATAGGAAAGGATTCACTTGAGTATATTCAAACGGCGCTCTCACTGTGGAATTTGTTGGTATAAAAGTTTAGTTTTTTTATCTTAAAAAACGAAAAAAAAAATGACTGCGGTGAGATTGGAACCAACGTTCTTTTGGACTAGTGCCTAGCGTCAAAGTTTACGGAATACATATAAGTTGGATCACTCCGCAAAAATATCAAAACGGCCTGCCCCTTGCTCCATCTCCCCGGTACACCGGTAGCAGTGTACCGACGTCAGCCGGGAGATACGGGGTGGCGCAAAGTAGAAGTTGAACGTGTTTAACGCGAAGTCTATGCAGTGTCTCAAAAATATCGGATTTTGTTATCTCGGATTTGTTTGCAGGAAATGGATAATATTTTTAGAAGTTTGAGTGTAATCAATTTTGCGAGAAAAGATATTACCAATCAATTTAAATTTATTAACGGATGGAAAATGATAACCAGATCCAATCTTATTTTGTGGTAAACTTTGAAATGTAAGGGATATAAATAGAGTATCCCACGACGATTAAGACAAAAAATATGTCGGAACTTGGCAGTAGTAGAGAATTATAATTTTGGGCATTTCAATTAGAGCAGATGTTGTGTCTTTTTTCGTCATTGTACTACCCAATGAGGTATTCGTTTTTGGTCACGTGACATTCGATTCAAAATTATCAATGGGACACCTTGTATATTTGTGCCTGTGGTCCTCCCGATAAAACAATTACAACAAACTAGCACAGTTGGGGTCTCAAGTTCAAGAGCTACAGGTACTAAAAGGATTGTATCACGCTAAAAGCGTATAGTGAGACAAAATATTCATTCGGTGGTCTTACTATGTCACCCACGGACATTGTAACTTATATTTTAGGGCTCGAAAATATTTTTATTGATAACTTTAACAATTTTGTTTCTACAGTAGCAATTGGAATGACAGTGAAGAGTAAAATGTCTATGATAATTTATTCACATCCACGTGAAGCATTTCCACATGATTATCGTTCAAAATTGTACATACGAGTTCGCATATACTATACCACCAAATTTATAAACAAAACATCAAGGCAGAAATACTACAGCACCTTTGAACCATCAGTTTTTACTTATCTACAAAATAGCTACAATATGTGAAATCATTTGAGATTCATTATTAATAGTTTTACTAGGCTTTATTTTTAATATCCATTTATGTAGCTCAGTGCATTAACAAAATAAACATTATATTTGTATTTGTATGTCTAAATCGGCCGTCAATACATAGTTTTTCAATGACCCTCGTATGTACGTACAACCCAGACATTAGCAAGTCCCTGCCAAAGGACCCTCGTACTTGAGCAAAAACCAACGCAAAAACTAACTGGCACGTGCGGCCGCGGCATCGCTTTCATGTGAGTTCTTCAAAGTGCCGACGGAGAGTGACCCAACTTAAATGTATTCCGTAAACTTTGGTGTATTCAAGCAGCGCTCTCACTGTGGAATTTTTTGGTATTGTAGTGAGCAGCTGGTCACTGTCAAAACCAATACCTACCAAATTTAGAAATAGCCAAAATGATGAAGGCGTCTAGTGGCGGAATTTAGAACCCAATCTTGTATGTGTGCCCGTGGTAACCAGATTCTTTTAACATGCATGTGTACCAACTCAGAGGGAATGAAATCAAAACACAGAAGTGTTATTTTTGTTTTTTATTATTTGTTTCTTAACATTTGTTTTGTATTTATTAATCATGAGTGCAGAGTGTTTATGGTATGGTTTTGTTAGTTGATTCTTGATTTATCAAATCATGAGCGCTTTGTCTTTTATATATTTTACTGGTGAAGTATTTATATTGATATGTTGAAATATACGATTCAAAAATGTCTTAATAATAGTGTTAAACTGGCTCTTGTTATTGATATTGTATAATAAAGAAATGGTTATAAACATTCACAGTCTAAACAGTAATAATAATACATGTTGGGCTAGGTCTCTGTTCAACGTCAGGGAGAGAAATATGGATAGGATGTGGAAAAATGTAAAATATCAGTATATATAGATAAATATAACCAACCATATAAAGGAGTAAATAAAGGAGATAATTGGAATAGCTCCAACCTGGGTTATTGCCAGGCTATTGCCGTTCCGTAAATGAATATCATATATAAATAAAGAGAAATCAGTAAGGATTTAAATAAATACACCTAAAGATCACCAAGCTGCAAGCTGCAGGACCTAATACCTAGAGTTTATGGAAATCAGAGACCCAACGCCATATAGTATCGTCTCAAAAACAGGATGTTATAGTATACGTTGTCAAACACTTTAAATATCGTAGCCAGTTCACATTAGTTAACAATACAAACTCAAAAGACAACATACCTGCAAATATTCGTGAAAAAGACTCCAGAATGCCTTGTCAAATTTTGGTCTCCAGCTTGTTGCGTTTTTCAAAAACAATCCCCTCTCGTAACTAATAAACCAACTATGGCAACCATTACCACGACCCACTACTTTATTCAAGTGACGAAGCAAAAGTAAAAGGCATCACAGAACTGTAGCTTTGAGTCACAGATTGACAATGAACATGGGACTATTTACTCTATGAAAAGTCACTCATGATCTGACAAATATCAAAATATCTGAACAATTTAGGATGTAGAAATAATCAAATAAATTACTTATCAGAACTTCACCGACTAATTACACTCATACTCAGACCTTACAATTTTTTATAAATCATCCGTCGATGCCGTCAATGTCCATCTTCAGTCACGTGACCGCTAAAGGTGCGTTCTAACGTCTGGCAGCCAGGAGCGTGTTGCGGATCATCACAGTACAAAAATTTAATTTTTTTATTACATTGACTAAACCGGACTTTCCGGACTAGTAATCAGCAAATTTAACATTTAATCTTAAAAAAAGAAAAAAAAATGACTGCGGTGAGATTGAAACCAACGTCCTTTCGGACTAGTGCCTAGCGTCTTAACTGCTCGGCCACGTTGTCTGTGCTTGAGGAATATCTATACACCGTACATAATACGTCGTCAGTTACCTGTCCTAATTCGATTCAACTTTTTTTAACCGGAAGCGATATTGACGAAACCGGGTTTTTCCCGGACTAGTTTTTCCATGCTGATTCCGAATCTGTATTCAGTTTTCCTCTAGCAGCTGTAGTTTTGGCTATCTTTTGTAAACAGATAGATGGACGGACGGACAGACAGAGGCTCTGGGTAAGCTCTCTTCAATGACTTCAGTAAGTCAGTGAGATCTAAAATGGGTCTGTGGCGTTTTAGCTGGAGATTTGATAACTCTGGGAGATTTAGGACCACCGGAAATAGCGAAATTTTGTAACTATCGCTATCTTGAGCATGCTTAGTAATAGGAGTAAATTATTACAAATAAGAGAGAAGTCCGTTATTCACGACGAGTAAGGATAAACACCTTTGCCGTTATTTTTGACATGGAAGACAAAAAGTGTTGTGTGGATTGTACACTTGTATGCTAAGAAGTTCTATGTTCCACGCTTCCGCCCATATTTAACCTAAAATGTTGTATGGTGGTCAAAATTCTTGTCGAAAAAGAAAAAGGATCAGTGGCCTCTTCCAGTAAGGCTTTGGAAGACTGTATCCTTAATCCATAAGATAATGAGGATGATTTAACGCTAAGGTTACAACCGAGCGCAACAACTAAATCGGACAACGAAAAATATGATTATTTTTACTGTTCTTGATCCAGCAGCAATTTTGATCTCAGACTATAGCTGCATATTATGAAAAAATAATAAACTGGGGTCACCGTAATGTGTGGGAAGTACTGAGTCGATCAACTTGACTTCATTTTTTTAAAGTAACTTGAGAAGTCAATAGTCACTAACCTCCTGAAACATTGGAGTGCTATCCAGGCACAAAATCTTCCTTAACATATTTTGATGTGCAGTTCTTCACAGATTGAAATGGTTGAGGGATTACGTTTCATAGCTAATTCAATTCATTCATAATTTGTACCGAAAGAACCTTAGCCTTATTTTCCTGATGGAAGGTTCCAAAACATCACATTTTTATATACTTAAAATCTTTTTTAATCTGACTTTATCCCAGATTTGCCAATAACTCTAGTGCAAACTCTATATCTATCGATCCCTAGTGCTCAAAAGCTGTTTACTAGGCTATATTCGGAGGTGTATCCTCTTATGGAGATTTGCGTAGAAAACACGTCTCTATGTCAATAAGCGTTGACAGATAAATGTATTAGCATTTATTTCTTTTTTAGATTTGAACTGAAGGGTTGTCTATTCACTTGGAATAGCTTGGCACGAATTTCGTCATTGGTGAACAAGAGGCTGGTGAAACATGGGATTTACATTTACACAATTCTTTGTTAGTTTGACGCAACTTGTCATTCACTGTTGAAAATTTAGGCTTTGCATTTGGACTTATAGGTTGTTATTTACATATTTACGATGGGCAATTAAATGAAGGAACATAAGACGGCATGCAAGTACGCCAGAATAAGGTTATGAAGCTATTTGCATGGCTCAACAGACAATCATCTGTCTTAAGCTAAATTCAGATGCACACGACATCCGACGATACGACGGTACGAAACTGTTCCTATTGGTTGAAATATTCAAAATGATGTCAAATCAACATATTTCAACCAATAGGAACAGTTTCGTACGTAGTTTTGGTTGACATATTTAAAATGATATCAAATCAACATATTTCAACCAATAGGAACAGTTTCGTACCGTCATATCGTCGGATGTCGTGTGCATCTGAATTTAGCTATACTCACGGTCGGTTCCTTTGTAATGACGTGTTGCAAATATCTGACATCAGCGACGCCATTTTGGGATAGTTTCATTCGCCCTGAGAGGGACGGAGTAGAAAAAAGTGTACAGCGGGGCAGAATTATGAAATCATACTCAACTTATGCTATGTAAAAGGAGAGTAAACATTAAAGATAACAAAGTTTATATTGTCCTTAATAAAGTCTTCCCATAAAGTACTAGATTTGCGCTGTGATCTATATTATTTATCTCTATACTCATCTTCTATGTCGATAGCCATGACCCTGCCGTGCCGCCGCTGTTGAAATTTGTCTCTCTCTAACCCAAAATATCGATGCGCAAAGGGATCGGCGCAAAGCCTCCCCAGACCTTGACTAAGAATGTTGGTTGAGCCGTGCTATTTGTTCTAAATGGCTTGGACGCGGTTCAAAATGTCTACACCGGAATTCTCAATAGTGCTGTCCTATGTCAAGTGTCATATTTGTTTTATACAGGGTTACTGGTAACTCGACCACTTTCCTACAAGAGGTGATAGAGGGACTCAAATGTAATAGATTTAACCCCCAATATTATGTAATTCCGAAAACCGATAGTTTTCGAGATAATTAACATCTGATGTTTTTCAACCAAATGTTCAAATTTTCACACCGAATCCTAAACTAAGAAAAAGACCTGTTGTTGATTCTGATAATTTTTATTTGAGTATTTAACTAACACATACACAAAGCTAACTTAGTATTAAAATGTTTCAAAATACTAAACTGTTCCAAACTGAATACAAATATTTAAGAAATTATCAACAAAGTTAACCTTTTCAGACAGATTATAAACAGCAACGAATAAAAATCACCTATTCAAAAAGAACCGAATGACAGTACAATCATCATTTATAACTCAGTTGTAACTGAATATGTATACTAGAATGTTTGCAAATGCGGTCGATGATTTTATCCAAGTAAAACAAATTAAATCCACTCAAGGTTCCTAGAAATCTTGCTCAATGTGTTGTCCTTGATTTCGGATAAAGTTCGTTTCATCTCCTCCGGCGCATTGACAATTTTTTGTCTTAGTTCGTTAGCAGTATAAACTGGAGTCTCGGAAACCAATGCCTTCATGCCAGCCCAGACGTAAAAATCAAGAGGTGTCAGATCTGGGCTCCGCGCAGGCCATAGGATGGGTTCACACCTCCTTATCCATTTGTTCGGGTATGTGTTGTCCAACAACTGCCGAATTGTGATACGGTAATGTGCTGGACAACCATCATGCCGGAATATCATGTTGTTGATGATTCTATATTATGTTGATAAATTTTGTTAAATAGTTATTTGTCGTTGTACTGTCATTCTTGTCCTTGGAATAGGCCATCAGATAATGAAGTTTTTAAAATAATTTGTTTGACTGGTTGTGTATCTTTTTTTGAGCTAGACAATTTTCTTTCGCGGTGAATGTAAAAACTTTATTCTTTATTTTTCAAATAATTGTATATAGTTTGAAACTGTTTAGTATTTTTACACATTTAAATACCAAATTAGATTTGCGTATGTGTCAGTAAAAAACTAAATTCGAAATTACTAAAATCGACAGCAGGGTTTTTTCTAAATTTGGGATGTAGTGTGGAAATTTGGACATATCGTTGAAAAACATTAAATGTTAATTATCTCGAAAACTATCGATTTTCGGAATTGCATATGGGGGGTTAAATCTATTGCATTTGAGTCCCTCCATCACTTCTTGCAGGAAAGTGGTCAAGTTACCAGTAACCCTGTATATAGATTAACCGTTAAGATTTGTGCTTGCATACTAACAACCATCCGCCCTATCTCTATTGTGAATTTAATTGCCATTTTCTAAATATGTAATCGGTTTCTGTCGATGGAAATTCAGCTTAACCAGTGAACTATCTACAGACTAGTAAGGTACAATTGATATAGTCGTACTTTGTTTTATATAAAGTGGGTGACACACGTACGAACTTTGAGAACGCGTTTTTTAAGTTGGCGAACTTACTCGATTCGAAGTCGGTGACATACGTGAAGCTGAAATCACTCATTTTGATAATTTTCCTAAATAAACAAAACTTTTAACAAACGCCAAACACAACAAGCGTTGCGCATCGATGGCCTGCCGAAACAAAGTGGTGGCTTGCGGCTCGCAGTACGAGCCGAGACAAGCTACGAGCAAGATTTCAAACCAGTTGGATCGCCGGCGGTTTGCGCGACGGTTTTAAAGTACGCGTACTTACGGTAACTTACAGGCGAAAAATGTCGTTGACCCATAAGTACGCGTACTTGCTCGTACGTGTATCACCCCTTTGGTCTTTACTAGATTCAAAAGCAACTGTCTAGCATCACTTATTCACACTTCATCCTACCTTCTTCCATCAGAGTTTCTTGGCTTTCTCTTGAAAACACCTTTCTGGTTTTCTCTTTTCATCCCGGGGGAGCCCATGATAAGTTTTTGTTTCGTGGCGTGTTGATATAAATCGGAGCTGAAATTCTTTTGGCAAGTCGATAAAAGGTCACCGCTTTCTCATGTGGAAAAACACATTTACTTTCCAATATAACTTTCAGTCATACGGAATGGAAAGCTTTCAAAATCTTTTATGTGTCTGTTTGAGATTGTATCAGACTTTCTTCGGGTTGTGTTCTCTTGGGATTTGTTATATTCTTCGTGAAAGAATTCAGCCTCGGGAATAACAGGGTTGTTTTACACTACCGTGAAATGCGGATATTGAGTTGAATGCTCAACGCGTGCAAGTCAAAAAAAAAAAAATAGAGAATATGTTCATGGTAAGATCGCTGGTTCGTTTAGATATGTGCCCTCTATTTAGGTTTTAACGGGGCATGATTTTTGTTCGTTCTGCATCGTTACTCCTTCACCATCTTTGAGTATTAAGGTCAGGTTCACCACCTCTTGATTAGTATCTTCAAGGTGGTCCAATAAGCGCGCGGTGCTCCCTAGCAGCCATACCATCTAAATTAGACGAAAAAGTTTAAAATAAGAAACGTTTGTTTCCAAATGCTCTATATTTAGAAAATAATTTCAAAGATGGCGGACTTCCGGATATACCGGAAGACGGTATCAACTTCCTTATTTTAAATGGAACACCTTGTATATTATTACGTTTTTGAATTCAACATCGATTTTTAGGTCCAGTTTGTCAACCATTACTTGTATCTACGAAACCTATTTTCTAGTTTACCAAAATTTTCTAAATGAAAATTTGGAAAACCTGTTGAAAAATTCACCACTGTAGTCTTTGAGAATAATGTGGTTACAGTTAGATGGAGCGAAAGCACATTTTAGTATTAGAGGTCGAAACACTTTGGATGAAAGGTTTCCTGCCAATTGTTTCGTCTGCGAGCCACGCCACCTACGATTTTTCCAATTCCTACGCAATAATTATAAAACCGTAAATATCTTAAAAACCATCAAAGATATGTGCCTAGATAAAAGTGAAAGAGAATTTAATTTCGCATGCAACGATGTGAAACTTAAGATACCATCCCATTTGAAAAAAAAAGCTTTTAACGTTTTTACCTTTCCAAATTTGAAAATTGCTAGTCTATATACTCAATATTTCTTTGAGACAAGTGTCTTACTGAAAAACAAGAAGGTTCCTTGCTTGTTTCAAAACCGAGAACCGCATCTTTTTATCGCGTTTAGTTTTCGAGATATTAACGTTTCTTGTAAAGTACTGCAAACGTCAAATTTTGTAAAAGTTGCTAATAATAATAGGCTTCGTGGACATAAATAACGGTTAACAAACTGGACCTAAAAATTGATGCTGAATTCAAAAACGTAATAATATACAGGGTGTTCCATTTAAACTGAGGAAGTTGAGGCCTACTTCCAGTATATTCAGAAGTCCGCCATCTTTGAAATAATTTTCTAAATGTAGAGAAACGTTTTTTATTTGAAACATTTTCATCTAATTTAAACGGTATGGCCGCTAGAGAGCATCGCGCGCTTACTGGACCACCCTGTATATATTTTGTCTGCGCCACTTGACATATGTAAAAAAGTGAAGTGAATAATTTTAACTAGGTACCATACATTACCAACGTGATTTACTACGCCTTGAATGAATCATGAATAATTTTCAGGACACTTTAGATATATCACGGTTTGATTAAATTGCTCTCGTTTGTGGTTTAACCCAAACAGGATTCATTGAATTTTGAGCGATTCTGATGCCACCGATGGATTTATCACGCAGATTCTATAAATATACAATGACAAAGTCAATTTATTGCGTTTTGTTTTATCGCCCCTCCATTGGTCAATAATGATTGATGCTTTAGGACATAAATGTCCATGTAAGGCCCCTTAAAGTCGCAGACGGGAAGCCTAATATGAGATATTATAGGTGATACTTTATAGGATGTTTACCAACCGCTGGCTTCATTTAAACAACAGACTGTTCAGCCTGTAATGGAAACACTGTTAAAACTGACTCCAAACAATTTCATTATTACACTACCTTATTATTAATGGGTCAGGAAGGAAGCATCTGGTCATAAATATGCACAAATTGTCTGGAATACAGGAAGATAATTTCAGGCTTTTAGGTGCAGGTGCGACCAGGCGACTCTGGAATTGATACGAGTGGGTATAAACGAAAAGTTGTGTTGTTTAGATTTATCTAAAAATATTCATCATTCGCCAAAAACTAGTAGGTAAACCGTTAGTGGCTTACTATTTGGACTCATTTTGAACGCTTCATAGTGGAATCATGATTAACCTCAGCAGTAGCAGTATTACTAGGAATAATAGTAGTGGTAAAAAATGTAGTCAAATTGATTGACTCATTACTTCCCACACATTCCGATGATACCAGTTTTATTACTTTCCCATAGCATGAAACTTTCACAGGCCAATGGACAATCTATCATGAATACAACCAATTTTTGAGTTTTACGACCCATCATTCCCGAACCACCCCAATTTCACCGCTACCCAAAAAAAATTTGAAAATGTCCAGGAACCCATAAAACGTCTAAGAACGAAGTTTGAGGCGTTTTTCTATTTTTGGTTTTTTTGCCCCACCGCTGAAATGATTTCTAGAAATCATACGCGTTTTTCATTCTCGTCGCGGTAATAAATCTGTGTCAAAATGTCATTAAAGTCAATTCAAAAGTTTCCACTCTTCACAACAGATCGATGATCTATAGTAATACTCGTATGTATTTTGTATACATCAGAAAATTCTCCAAGTCCTCTGGTTTCTGTAATCGGCAAGACAACGTTCGGATGTACCTAAAAAGTGTATTATGCCGCTATGTCTTCCTCTCACAGGTCAATGGACAACCTATTATGAATACAAAAATGATTCAGTTTCACAACCCCCCACCACTCAACCACCCCAATTTCACCCCCCACCCAGAAAAAGTACAAAATGATCAGGAACCCATAAAACGCCTAAAAAAAAGTTGTAGCAACATTACCTACTACGACCCCACACCATATGGCTACCCTAATTTCATCAAAATCTATGCAGCGGTAAGTGAGACTAGGAGGCTAGAGGAACAGACGGACAAACCGACGGAAATGAACCACGTGGATTTTCGTTATGTAGGCATCATAGCACGCCCAATAAGTAATATCATCTCAAAATTTTTGCGACCACAATACTCCCCTCACCTATCGGCGTGGGAAGTAAAAAGCGAAGCCAAACAAGTTGATTACCTTTGACCCATTTCACTGCTCTCATCAATTTTTTTTGACAAACTCCTAAACATCGAACCTACCAGACCTCCTGGTGAAGGTCAGTATGCCTGGTCAATTCACTGACTATAGTGACCCCTCTTCAAACCTTTTCGTGTCAAATATACTTTTTCTGAGGTTGCGATTCATTATGAGCTTTTCAGTGTTTAGAGAAAATGGGGTCTTTTTCCATTTCCTGTAACAAATATTTACTCAGACGGCAGGAAATCACATGGATTCCTAAGCTCTTTGCACAGAAGATGCGAAAATACCAATATCTAGTCAACCATAACTCGATCAATCATGATCAAAAAGGAGGAATAGGATATCTATATCCTCCAATCTTGTAAGTAGCCTAAGGGCCGATTTTATCAACATGCATATTTAACAAAGAATTTAACAAAGCTTTTCTATTGGATGTTATTTAGCAAAAGCTTTCTATTGGGTATTGAGGGCTATGTTAATAAGTATCATCCAATAGAATTTCATCAATACTGACAACAACACGTCAAAGCTGGATGACACTTTTGTCAAAGATATTTTAGAAATTCATCAAAATTATAGCAGGATATCAGAACAAAGCGATTGATTTGCAAATTAAGGCCACACTTCCCATGTTTACATTATGATTATTGTATAATTACTAATTGCAAACTGGGATAATTTGTGATAAAAGTAGTAGATACCTATATCAATCACAGCAACTACCTACCTTATGTAGTAATTAAAAATCCCACGTCCGTCAGTCTGATGGATTATATGAAAATACATACTTTTATGAAGAATCAATCTTTCATTTACTGGATGCATATTTGTTATAGATCTTCTTATAGAAGTATTCACAGGTGCATTGTACATCAAATAGGGTTATACTTAATTCTAATTATAAAATGGCAAGCTTTGGCGTTCTGGGGTTCTGGATAGGCAACCAGTAGTGCACATGCGTTTTGGAAGTAGCTGTAACCTTTGAAATGTAACAAAATGCTATTTTTACCTCTTTTTATTATAAAACAAAGATATATTGCAGGTATTCATAATTATTATCGATAGTAAATTATTGTGTTATCTAAATAATGCAATGAGTGAATTTCTTGTCATCATAGCATTTAATACAGCATGAAACCAGCGATCAAATGGAAATGGAATCTGGAATCTGATTGGTTGAAATTAGCAATTGCTAAACTTTTGATTAAACAAGAAAATGCAATTTTTCACCGATTTGGGATGGAAAATCAGACTGGAAAATGTGCTAGATGGTTTACAATGCTCGATTATGTATAAAGTATGTCATTTTTGAGCTTTTTGAGGTCAACTTCAAGAGAAATCAATAATTTTCAGAGTACTTTGACAGATGCATGTTCTTAAAAGGGCTGCTCTGATTGGTCAAAGTCTTTGTTAAAATCTGCATGTTGATAAAATCGGGCCTTAAAGTTTCATACTGGTTGCTTGACGGTGCGAACTAAGTTTACCCTTTATCAGTGGGAGACAGGTGGGTATGGCACCGTCCAAGTATTAGTATTAACACCAAAAACAAAGCTCTTAACATGTTCTTGGAAAGGCTGTGAGGAACCTCAGTGAAAATCCCAAAATTTAGACCGATATACTATCTCACTTTAAAATATTAAATAATAAAACCTATATTTCTCTCTCTCTCATTAAAATATTAAATAGTAAAACCACAATAGCCCATATGGATCAACAGCTTTCCTGCAATCAGCATAAAAATAATACTCCAGGCTACAGCTCAGCCTTTATGGCATACTTGTAAACATTGGCCATAACTTTAATACTCCCCATAAAAGTATCCACCATTTCTAGTGGTCGTCAAACTATAATCTACCATGGACGCAACGCCATTTGTACATTGTTATAATTTACGGAGTAGGTACGTGCTGTGTTAACCTCAATGCTCTGGAAATTGCTACGACGAATTTTCTCTCTGCAATGCCGCAATTTAATATATTATGCTCCGCGAGGCTGATATGGGGAATATGAAATTTCTTTACGAGGTACGAAAATCCAGATATGTATGAGTACATACTGGAAAATATGTTACTTATTGTGAGAGTGATGAGTAACAGTGAGGGGTTTCCCAGAAAATGTTTTTCACGAAGTTTGAGGAATATTTGAAATTACCTACTAAGACCCCACAGCATATTGCTGCCCGAATTTCATCACAGTCCATGCAGCGGTTACTGAGATTACGACGCTAGAATAACGCGTACAGACAGACGGACCGACAGGCAGACCGACAGACAGAACGACGGAAATGAGTGACGCGGATATTCGTTATGTAGACATTATAAAACGCCCAAAAAACCTATTATCTCAAAATCGAAAATTTTCACGATCACAATCCTCTCCTCACCTATCGGTGAGGGAAGCAAAAGGGATGGCGTATGCTATGATAACGCTTCCCAGGTAATTCCGCCATGGAACTAAAGGTCAGATTATTGTTTTATTATTCTTTTCCTTTAATAACTTTCCATACAACTTAATTTAACAGAAATTCAATAGTACACAGCAAAAAGCACAGGTATTAATTTTTTTTATTAAAACTGATTAAAACATCAATGATTATCATGTCTGTTAGTTGTTATGAGTTTTTTTTCTTTAATTTGTCATAATAAAGTAAAATAACAGTTTTTAAAATCATTTTGGAAATTCGTGAATTATCACCTTTTTACCTTTAATAGTCACGTACGGGGCAAAATGCCCCCATAAGTGCTATTTTTTCATTATTATTTCGAAAGTGCAATGTCTTGCAGAGTTTTTTAGATTAGATTAGGGCTCGAGAACCAGGCATAAGTATTTTTATTCTGAAGGTTTTGGTCTCCTGACTGAAAACATAGATTTCAAACTTTGGGCCCTAAATGAACTTAATTGTTGTTCGGATGTACAGGTTCTCTTTATTGGATATTAAAATAGGCTTAATACTGAGTATAATTGCGGAAAAAAGTAAAAGCCAAAAAGCATTTTTGTTTTTGTTTTTGATAATTCCTTGGAAAAACTGGAAAATCTTTAAGTTTTAAAAAAAAAATCATAACTCGAAAACTATCAATAATCGGTACACATACATGGGGATGTTTTGGATAGGTCTCGGTACAGGCTATCTAAAAAAAAATTATTATCGTCACCCGATTGGCCACCCTGTATATTATGGATAACAGCGGCCCCAAAACAGATCCCTGAGGTACGCCACTGGCGACAGAAGCAAAAGACGAAGTGTAATTATTGAATCGCACACATTGTTGCCTGCCATCCAGATAAGATCGGATGAGATCCAAAGGGTGACCTCTAACTCCATACTTTGATAATTTTTTAAATAGAAGTTCATGCGAAATACAGTCGAATGCCTTGCTCAGATCGCAAAGGGTAACCCCAGCAAGCTCTCCATTTTCAAGGCACTCGACTACATCCGCTATTACTTTAAATACTGCCTGCGATGTGGAGCAGCCCTTTCGAAAACCAAATTGGTTCTCAGCCAGGCAACCAATGCTGTTGAAATATTTTAAGAGTTGGTTTTTCAAAAGATGCTCAAATATCTTCCCCAGGACTGGAACTATTGAAATAGGCCTATAGTCACTAGCACTATTAAAATCACCTTTTTTGAAAAGAGGGACGACCTTAGTCATTTTAAAGGGTGCCGGAAAGGTACACGTTTCGATACATTTATTTAAAAGAAATGTTAGAGGTTTAGTAATGGTCAGACCCACTTCCTTTATTAAAATGCTATTGAGTTCATATAGATCAAAGGAATTTGACCTTTTTAAGCCATCAATCGCCAACAATACCTCGACCTCCGTCACTGGAGACAGAAAAAGTGATTGAGCGTATTCAGGTATTTTTCTCAGGCATTCTTCCTGTTGGACTTGACTAAAATTCATAGTTTTTATAATATTATCAGCAATGTCAATGTCACTCGGACATCCCATCCAAATTTTACGTTCAAATTACGAAATTATCAAAAAAATTATAGAAGAGAATGTCCTGCTGCTGCTGAGAATGGATCCATAGAAGGTCAAGGAGAAGAAGGAGAAACAAATCATTGAAAAGCGAACAAATATAACAGTCCAAAGAGAGACAGCAGTGAAATTAGGTTAGACAAAATTTAAGTGTATATTTCAATACCAATACCTCAAACAAGGCATAGCCTTCGAGGTGGTATTATTTGTATTCATCAGTACAAATAAATGAAAATGAAAAAAAAATTGTAGCAAAATACTGATTGAAATCTTCAGCTGACACGTTACTAATTCGTTCAGTTTGAGATCGGTTATTAGCACCTCTCTCAAAATTAATTATTTTCCAGATATAGTTAGGCCTGTTTTTCGAGTTCTCTATGAAATCATCATAGCTAGTCTTTTTTACTTTTTCGATACAGTTCCGATATTCTTTGTGTAATTTTTTGTAGGCACTCTTATGCTCCGAATTTTGTGAAGCATCTGCTGTAGTTTTTGCCGCGCTAACTTTATTTCTAAGCATTTTAAGATCGGTGTTAAACCAGTTAAATTGTGACTTTCTTTTTTTAATTTTTTTCATCATTCCTGTAGAGTGAAGGATGTTTCTCAGCCATGATAGCTTTTTTTTCAAATTCCTCTTCTCCCTCCTGCGATCTTATCTTGAAGAGTGAGACGCAGGATGTGATAGTGTTCTCCACGCATTATGTGGCCCAGGTAAGCTATTTTCCTCTTCCTTATAACCTCAAAAAGTTTTCGTTCTGCTAAGCCAGCTCTCCGGAGAACGTTCTCATTTCTCTGATGGTCGACCCAGGACACTCTCAGCATTCGTCGCAGAGTCCACATTTCGAACGCTTCAATCTTACTTACAATGGCAACAGAGTGGACCAAACATAACACTTCATCATCCTGTATCTGAAACTGAAGTTCAAATTTTTGTGGGTAAGAAATTTTTGAAGTTTCAGGAAAATTGTCCTAGCTTGTTCAATTCTGCGTTTTGTCGCCTGATCTGGGTCCCATCTTTCGTTTATTATGTATCCCAGATACTTAAATTTGCTGACCCGTTCGATGTCCCTTCCATTCAAGTGGTTTGTAGTTCTCTTAAAATTACCAGCAAATGTACTATGTAACATAGGGAACCATCTAGTTATAACCTCATTTGGTCATTTGAGACATATTCTGTATACATATACTGTATATATTTAATAAGGGAAGCAACATTGCCAGACAGATCTGCGTGAAAAAATTGTTACTATTAATTTAAATAAAAATCGAGAGAATGGTACTCTATAAATTTCACAAATATCAGGAAATGTGACCAGAGGTAGGTACGCGAAACCTCACATTATCTTAACTATGTCGATAGTTTCAAGACTAAGCTTGCACATGACAATTGTCATCACAGTTTTACATCAAATTTTGGATGGATTATAAGTTCTAGTACAAAAATTCCTTCTTAAGCCTCAGTTTGTACAATATCCTGTCGGCTTCTCCACAAATCGGTGGTTACTACAATGAGCTATGATCGTGAATTAATAAAGTAATTGCTTAGAATAGTAAAAAAATAACATTTTACTATTTTTGCAGAACATGTAGAAATTACTTTCTTTCCTATAAAAATGAAGTAACCCAAAACATGGTGGTTACTAAACAAGTTTCCAAAATTTTTATAACGATTTTAAGATCACTATTATACGAGTTATAAATATAAAGAATAATAGATAGTAAATGTTATTCCAATGCACATTTTAATATCCACTCAAGTACGAACCAAGTCCTCAATTTCCAGGAATAGAGCTAGAGTTGAAGATTGCAAGCTACAGATCAATTAACGCCAACATGAATATTACGAATATTTATATACTATACTATATTTCCTATTTGCAATGGCTGGAGATCATTTTATTCATTGTGTCCATTTATTAGTATAATACTTAACAGCCGCACGCTTATATACAGGGTGAGCTTTTGGTACCAGATCGATGGACAACTGCACTACTGTAAAACAAAAAAGTTTTATATAAAAGAGTATGCTCCTTGCTCAAAAAATATCTTGATTTATACAGAGTGGTTCCTAACTACGTGGTGATGTAAACATCTTTTTTTTTTAATATACCTGTATGTTATCCGTTATTAAGATTCTACTAATGATCCTCGTTCTTATAATGTGAGGTATTATAACATTATACAGGATATTTCAAAAATTATACAGTCATCTCGGAAACTGTGAGGGATAAGAGGTCGGTTAAATTGAAGTAGTGATTGAAGTAAGATCTTAAAAAAATGGCATTAACTGCCACAAAATTGAATTTGTGGTTCTTGGGTTTTTAGGCCGGCGCCGGCGTTAAAGCTTGACGTTTCACCACCACGAGTGGACGGCATCTTCAGAAGCTATTTTACTTCGGCGACTTCCAAAATACTAAGTATTGAAATAGCTTCTGAAGATGCCATCCACTCGTGGTCGCGAAACGTCGAGCTTTAACATTAAACGACGCCGGCCTAAAAACCCAAGAACCGCAAATTCATTGGACGATGGCCGCGAAAGCCTTACACAGTATATTTGCCACAAAATTGATCCAAATAATTTCAAGTTTTACTGTTATAAAGAGGTTGCTGTTCTCTACATTTTGGTCGACTTTGGTCGATGGCGTAAATAAATAAGCGATTTAATGGTGGGAGGGTGGTGGGGGATACTTAGGAAAAAAAATAATATAACATATCATTTTATTTTCAAAAAATGAGTCAGAAGGTGGTCTTACCTTGGAAATGACACCTTACATGTGGAATTCGGTATAATTAGTGAAATGGGCCGATTCTAATAACACAAATGCATGTTTTAATCACCACATAGTATGAATCATACCGCATACATCAAAATATTTTTTTATCTAGAAGCATATCCTTAGCTACAACTTTTGTGTATAACTTTTTTTGGCTATATCCTCTACAGTAGTGGGGTTATCGACCGATCCTTACCAGGTCAAGGTCCCTACTCCCCGAACCAGTCCTCTCCAGCATCCCTTCTTTTGGAGGACCTCGACCGCTGTGGAGTAAGCTGCCGGGGAATTTGTTTCCCGACGGCTACAACCTAAAACGTTTCAAATCTAACGTGCACCGACACTTATCCTCTGGCAGCGCTTTTACAGCGCCATGTAATCTTTCAGCTTTTGAGGGAGGCTGACCATAAAGAAAACAACGAACACTGTATTTATGAGAATTAATGCAGGGAGTTAGTGATCAATCTACTCATATGATTTTAACTGCATCTCTCACCTAGTACTTGGGAAGAAATGAACCAATTTTATTTTTTCCAAGTTCACTGAACTTTATATGTTCAAACATAGGAAATAAGGAAGATAACCTAAGGGAATACTATCGAAACCTTCTGCAAATCAATCCGGAAAAAAACATTCCACTTTACGTCCCCGACCTCTATAAATCTCCACAAAACTTGTTCCGCTTCCTCTTAATATCAAACAGCGGAAATTGTTTCGCCCTGGGGAGTGCCACATAATCGACTTGTCTAAGAAGCTGGGACCTACGGTCATTCTGAATTCACCAGGAAGACGTTACCATAATGAAGGTGGTAACGGACTTAGCAACTAACATCTGAGTAACTGCGGCGCTTGGGTAGAGCATCCAGTACAACATTGTAACTGCTATTGAATATTCTATTACATTAGATTAGGTGAAATGCTGGGCAATGTTAGCATTTATAGGGTATTTATAATGGGTCAGTGTGCAGCAACGAATTTGAATAGGTTAGAAGAAGTAAACAAGGTTTTTGTTTGTGCCCACAATCGAATATACCCTTTGTACAGATAGCAGGTAAAGAATCCTAAAAATAACAGCACCCATGTAGAGGCATAATATGAATAGGTGCTTTGTTTTGGTTGATCGTTTCGGGTTAACTGTTATAGTTATATGTTATAGTTTTGAATGATTTTGGGTTTTAATAATAATAACAATAATAACTTTATTTCCCATCAGTTTAAATGAAAACTAAAACTAGAAACATACAGGACAGTAAATATCAAGGGAAATCTCAAGGGGAGTTCACACGAAGTGCTCCTCCACTCAGCCCTTACACAAAATAAACATTTTTGTAGTGAAAAGCATAAACTTAAATCTAAACTAAGACTAGGATTTCTAAATTTTCTAGGTTGGGTCATCTAAAGGCAGGTTATGATTGTATTAATAAATTCTCAATTAAAACTTTTTTAAATTCATTAGGGTCGTGGCTTTTAAGCGTAGGTGTCAGAGCATTGTATAAAACATATATGTTGAATCTAAAACCTCTTTCGAAAAGAGTTGATCGGTGAGGTGGGGCTGTAATTAAATCTCTATTTCTTATGTTGACATTATGAGCATCATAAAAGTGCATAGGTGCTAAAAGACTATTTTAACCAATTCCATAAAAGCGCGCAGATTTCTGTAAAAAATAACATCGCGTTTGCGAACACAGTAAATAATAACAACGGGATCTTGGGCACATTCACATGCTTGTTAGAGCATGGGCGTTGCTTTATCTAACCTATTCGAATTCGTTAGTGTACAGCGCGGTCGGAAGATCTCTACGTTCGTCCTCTAGAACATTAATGAGAGTCAAACGAGGGTCTGTCCAGGAGCTATGACAATACTGCTGAGACAGCCTACCCACAAAGACTTTAAGGGGCCTGGATATACACAGTTATACATATGTATTTGCCATTTCGAACAGAACGCACTTGTTTTTAAAACTAGATACACAGTATTTCAGAAAGTGATAGTTAAAACCTTAAAGAATGACAACTATTTGCGATTTTCTCAAAAAAGTTTTTTAGTGTGTAAAAAAACTCGCAATGCAAAATCGTACATCCTTCAAATGTCTGTAATTTAACAACCAAATACGACATCAAAAAAGGCCACATAGGTGACAAAGCGCAAGCTTTCTTCTTCAATCTACTTTTTGAATTATTACTATATCTCTAAAGTTAACGTCAGGAGCTTGGAAATGCGAAATTCATTTTTATGGTGACCTTTGGACCATACCTTGGACCTTTTGACCTTACCTCTGGATTTTTGGACTTATCTCCCCTCATCTCAGGCACACACACACTGGAGAAAGGCCTCTTCGGTAACACGGGAGTCTTGGATTCTCAATTTCGCACGCTATACCCTAGACCAGGGGTTCCCAATCTTTTTCAACCCGCGACGCACTTTCAAGTTTGGCATTTTGTCACGGCGCCCTACCTTAGACAGCTATTTCAAATAGATACTGTCGAAACAAATAGGTATCTACAATAATAGTAGACACAAATATAAAAACTTCCTCAATAGGAAATGAAGTTTATTTTATTATATTTACAAGAATTCAGAACTGAAACAGAAAACAAAAAGAAAGACTCAAGAAAAACAAAAATAAAATACGACAGTCAAATGAATGTGACGATTGAGCTTGGTGATCTCCGCATAGTTTTTCAAAACGTGGAATAAAATTCGACACTGCTACTCTCATTTCTTGCTCCTTATTGATCCTTGAGCGATATTTGTTCTTGATCACAGTTACGGCTGAAAATCCAGCTTAATATAAATATGACGTTGCGAACGGAATAAAAAATTCTTAAAGCTTTTGAAGCTAGATTTGGATATTCATTTTGAATCGATAACCAAAGCTCCACCAAATCGGATTTGGAGAATACTGGCTATGAAAGGGATCTTAGATCCACGCAAATTTTTCATCATCATCTGCAAAGTATTTCGAAAACCATTCAGTGAGCTTCCATAAGTGTTCCGTGAAAAGGGCCATCAGGTCTTGTGAGACAACCAGTTGTTGGATCCCGCATATTTATACAATTGTGGAAAGCAATCTTGACCACCACCTTCATTCGTCTTTTTTATCCAAACTTTTAGTTTCTTCCTGAAGGTTGAAATCTTTTCCGGTAGATTTAAAGTGTGGCGAGCGTCAGAATAAGTATTGTTGCTTTTTAGGCACCCACAAATATTTGTGCTTTAGACTTAGAGGATTGACTCTTTACTTTCTACGGCGCACCAGGGCACCGCGGCGCACAGGTTGTGAACCCCTGCCCTAGACCCTTAAGGGTCATAGTAATCGTGCAACAAAATAGAGCAGCATTGTTGCTACTTTTATAGGTACGAACTAAAAACAAGCATAATTTTCAATAAACCTTGCCAATATGAAATATACAGCAATACGGCAGGCAATCGTATAGTTCACCGACTAAGCTAACCTCAATCATGTCATTGTGGAAAGTTGCTTTGAAGGCTCTGTATACAGCACAATAAAGTTTAACTTTTTCCACCAATTATGTGGTCCTTCCGGTAATAAATTAATTGTCATGGACATTCAATTTATTAGGAGAGGATAACGTAGCATTCGCTAAAAATCAATTTCTGTCCCTGACGTTTGTTTTACTGCTCAGAGTCCTTAATTTATGCACCAAACTCTTGGAGGTGGGGACATCAAATCTGTATCCATAGTCGCTACTTCGGGGTTGCCATTTTTTTATGTATCCATAGCCGCTACCTTGGGGTTTCCATTTTTTTCTGTACCACAGTAATAATTAGTTATATAATCGATGTATGGATAGAAGCCTTAGAAGTTCACGAGACAAGCTATAATAATACTAAGAAACATAAATGTCACTTGTTCTAAATTGTATTTTCAGACGTTTTGCACTGATATGGTTGAAATATTAGTAGAGAGTCAATGCACAAAACAGATTTGGTATCAGCTATGGGCTTAAAGATCGATAATTCAAGTTTCTCTGTTGCTATTTTTTTTTCGATACCTCTGCTTATCTGCATCTATTTTCCATTTAAAACTTAGAGATCTTTTTCGCGAATGAAAAAATATTACAAATCAAATCATGTGGGCATATACACCTGATATCTCAATTTTATATTCAATTGTCCATAAAACAGTCACTACAATAACCATACTAAACCTTAAGTTGTTTTTAAAGACCGTGTTGTTTTGTTGTACTTTACAGGAACAAACTGCAGACTAACAAGATGAATTTAATGAAATTAAAAAAATAAAGCATAAGCAACCAGCTTACCCTAAACATAACTTTCAGTTGATTTTGAATATGGGTACAATCTAATCTAAGACTAGGAGAAGACTTTTGGTCTTTTGTTGGTGGTCCATATATGGAAAAGGATGTTTGTCAGAAGCACCACCCGCAACCTATTGCAATAGCTCAGGGACACTAGATTCTGTTAATCGTCTCCTTGCACTAGGTTAGACAGATGTTGCTGTAGCTATTACATCTGTCCGTAATCTCCTGAGAAGCCATTACTTGACAGTTCGTTTAGTGTGTGAGTATACTCATCACCCTCACGCCTCGGAAATTTGGACTGTTATAAAGGCAGATCGAGCTCCCATAGATTCTTTTGGTGGAGGAGAATGCTGAGTTCTTTATGCCGCCCATCAAACTGATGTTTCCATATTGGATGAGCTCGGTAATCCAGAGAGATTATCCTCCATTGTGTCGACGAAAACGCTTACGTTCTTCGGACATAGTCACAGAAGCGATGATATGGAGAAACTTGTAGTTCAGAGTCACGCCCCGAGTGAGCGGCGCAGTGGCCGTTCCCCTACACGCTGGGTGGATACGACGAAACAGTTGCTGGATATGAATATCAAGAGCACTACTGAACTGACAGTATATTGCGAACGATAGCGAGCTATATTTCTCAAAACTATTGACAATATTCGTGTCGGCAATACTCTAGCTCCGACTTAATGCATTTCACGAGTTCACAACATGTCTCTTAAGGTACTGTCACTATGATGATGATAGTGATACCCATAACAGCGTTGGTGAATCCGACTGAAATCTTCAACCTTTCAAAAGCCTAAAATGAAAAACATTAATCATTGTGCGTTTTGGCTAAACCTTCTTGAAAGTGAGCAATCGCTTGGTCTGAATAGTAAGGTAGAATAGAAATCTGGCTAGCCAGCATTAGAATTTAATTTTTTGTTGACTTCTAGTTTAGAACTTATTGTTTCATAATATGTATTTTATCAAAAACTGTTTTGTAATACATTGTTACTCTAGTCAACAGTTTTTAATTTTCTGCACCATTACTAAAACTATTATAAAGGTGATTACCGATGTGTTTTGTGAGATTACCTGTGCAATAAATGTTCATTTAGAATAAACATTATGGTATTTTACTGTCTTAATGCTGTTATTAATTTTCCATGAATGGATACATGTGATATTGTAAAAACACACTTACTGTCTTCGTTGATTAGATTGTCTAAAACGTCTTAAGATCAAAACACAGTATATGCATTTCTTCCTAAAAACCTGTTTATTTCTCAGCACTCTTTGAAGCCCATTCATATTAGTGCTCTAAGGACCGGTTTCTCAATGTCCAGTTAAATATTTATCTGCAAGATAACAGCAACTGTTAGATAAATTGTTTAAACAATTGAAGGCTAAACTTACGAAGTCACGTAAATCTTATCTGACAGTTGTATCCATAGCAACGCTATCTGGCAGATAGATATCTGACACTTTAACTGGACATTGAGAAATCGGCCCTAATATAACTAAATCAAGGCATTAATCTTATATTTCACATAAATGAATATATAAGTATAAACTTAATTAATTGTGATCGTTAGAAGGAAGAAACGTTCACACCCACAAACCAAGAAAGAAATTTTAACATAGCTGGCTAAGCACGCAAAGGGAAACAACGATAGCTGCCGACACGTGTTTCGGACTTGTTGGACCTCTTCAGGGCAGCGTAATCGAAGTCAAAGATGGTAGGACTCAGAGATGAAAAGTACCAGGATGTCGTAACAGGGGACCAATGACACATTTGCGGCTTCGGCTAGACACACCCTCTACTTTGGAGAGCCAGAGTACCAGCGTCGCCGCGGAGATCACTATAATCCTCCTGTACGGCGGATCCTAAAGCCAGAACGAACTACAAAAAGAAACATTTAGTGCGTGATAAGGGTTATCAAATCAAGAAAGAAATTTTAACATAGCTCTCCAAAGTAGAGGGTGTGTCTAGCCGAAGCTGCAAATGTGTCATTGGTCCCCTGTTACGGCATCCTGGTACTTTTCATCTCTGAGTCCTACCATCCTTGACTTAGATTACGCTGCCCTGAAGAGGTCCAATAAGTCCGAAACACGTGTCGGCAGCTATCGTTGTTTCCCTTTGCGTGCTTAGCCAGCTACGTTAAAATTTCTTTTTTGGTTTGATAACCCTTATCACGCACTAAATGTTTCTTTTTTTATTTTTTTTTTCATATACTGTGTTTTTCCCTGGGACAGCCGAATGTAAGCAACACTTACGGCTTGCCTTTGTCGGCTTTTCAGCTATACATCTATTTCCATCTTAGGCTCCAAACTCCAATGACGTTAACAATTCATGTGGATCTCTCCTTCCCTAATTTTCAACCTTACCTGCCCACCCCACCAAGCCAGAAAGGGAGGAAATATGGGAGACTGCTGATGAAACATTCACGTAATTGCGGAATCGTGCTACTCGAAGGACAGAAGCAGCTTGAGCTGAAAAATGTGTAGCGAATCATCCCAATGTAGCGGAAAAAACGCAAAGGGGAGAACCAAGGATAGAAGCCGCTGGGATAAGACGTGGTCAGCAGACGGTTATGGCTTATTGCTTCTATAGACCAGTCATCGTTGGTACACCTATCGCCACCAATATAAAATACACCTTTTACCTCACACACTATCGGTCTGTCTGTATTTTTGACGATTTGTTGCCATTCCTCGATCAGTGCGAAGTCAATGACGAGTATACTAATTTTGATTCAATTAGGGGTGTGATATGTGTACCTAAAAAAATTCGAAAATCTTTATTTGGCTTCCTATTGAGATGAAACTTCGTATTTCGGATAATTTCAAGGTGTTCACGGCTGGCGGGTGTATCCAAAAAACTCGAAAACCTTTGTTTGGCTTTCTACTGAGATGAAACCTCGCATTTTGGACAACTTGAAGGTGCTGATTGCAAATTCAGTCGCAGTTTTGAGCCTCAGTCTCCTTTGACAAAAATAAAAAAATTCGGATCTCTGGGGCTGGCGGGTGTACACAAAAAAATCGAAAATCTTTATTTGGCTTTCTATTGAGATGAAAGTTCGTATTTCGGATAACTTCAAGGTGTTGATTACAAATCCAGTCGCAGTTCTGAGTTTCAGTCTCGTTTGACGAAAATAAAAAAAATTAGATCTCTCGGGCTGGCGGGTGTATCTGAAAAAATCGAAAATCTTTATTTGGCTTTCTATTGAAATGAAACTTCGTATTTCGGATAATTTCAATGTGTTGATTACAAACCCAGTCGCAGTTCTGAGTCTCAGTCTCGTTTGACGAAAATAAAAAAATTTAGATCTCTCGGACTGGCGGGTGTACCTGAAAAAATCGAAAATCCTTATTTGGGTTTCTTTTCAGATGAAACCTAGCAATTCGGATAATTTCAAAGTGCTGATTACAAATCCAGTCACAGTTTTGAGTCTCTGTCTCTTTTGACGAAAATAAAAAATTTCAGATCTCTCGGGCTGGCGGGTGTACCTGAAAAAAATCGAAAATCTTTATTTGGCTTTTTATTGAGACGAAACCTCGTATTGCGGATAATTTTAAGGTGCTTATTACAAGTCCAGTCGCAGTTTTGACTTTCAGTCTCGTTTGACGAAAATAAAAAATTTTAGACCTTTCGGGCTGGCAGGTGTACCTGAAAAAATCGAAAATCCTTATTTGGTTTTCTATTGAGATAAAACCTCGCATTTCGGATAACTTCAAGGTGCTGATTA
This sequence comes from Callosobruchus maculatus, assembly GCA_951848785.1. Classification (NCBI taxonomy): domain Eukaryota; kingdom Metazoa; phylum Arthropoda; class Insecta; order Coleoptera; family Chrysomelidae; genus Callosobruchus; species Callosobruchus maculatus. The sequence goes on from CATOUR010000003.1 coordinate 701,799, forward strand.
CAAATCCAGTCACAGTTTTGAGTCTCAGTCTCTTTTGACGAAAATAAAAAATTTCAGATCTCTCGGGCTGGCGGGTGTGCCTAAAAAAATCGAAAATTCGGAAACTTTATTTGGCTATCCATTGAGATGAAACTTCGCGTTTCGAATAATTTCAAGGTGCTGATTATAAATCTAGTTCCAGTTTTGAGTGTCAGTCTCGTTTGACGAAAATAAAAATTTTCAGATCTCTCGGGCTGGCGGGTGTAGCCAAAAACATCGAAAATCTTTATTTGGCTTTCTATTGAGATGAAACTTCGTATTTCGGATAATTTCAAGATGTTGATTACAAATCCAGTCACAGTTTTGAGTCTCAGTCTCGTTTGACGAAAATAAAAAATTTCAGATCCCTCAGGCTGGCGGGTGTAGGTACATAAAAAAGCGAAAACCTTTATTTGGCTTTCTATTGAAATGAGACTTCGTATTTCAAATAATTTCAAGGTGCTGATGACAAATCCAGTCGCAGTTTTGAGTCCCAGTCTCGTTTGACGAAAATAAAAAATTTCAGATCTCTCAGGCTGGCGGGTGTACCTAAAAAAATCGAAAATCTTTATTTGGCTTTCTATTGCAATTAAACCTCACATTCCAGATAATTTCAAGGTGCTCATTGCAAATCCAGTTGCAGTTTAGAGTCTCAGTCTGTTTGACGAAAATAAAAAATTTCAGATCTCTCGGGCTGGCGGGTGTACCCAAAAAAATCGAAAATCTTTATTTGGCTCTCTATTGAGATGAAACTTCGTATTTCGGATAATTTCAAGATGTTGATTACAAATCCAGTCACAGTTTTGAGTCTCAGTCTCGTTTGACGAAAATAAAAAATTTCAGATCTCTCAGGCTGGCGGGTGTACCTAAAAAAATCGAAAATCTTTATTTGGCTTTCTATTGCGATTAAACCTCACATTCCGGATAATTTTAAGGTGCTCATTGCAAATCCAGTTGCAGTTTAGAGTCTCAGTCTCGTTTGACGAAAATAAAAAATTTCAGATCTCTCAGGCTGGCGGGTGTACCTAAAAAAATCGAAAATCTTTATTTGGTTTTCTATTGAGATGAAACCTTGCGCTTCGGATAATTTCGAAGTGCTGATTATAAATTCAGTGCCAGTTTTGAGTCTCAGTCTCAGTTGACGAAAATAAAAATTTTCAGATGTCTCGGGCTGGCGAGTGTACTTAAAAAAATCGAAAATCTTGTTTGGTTTTCTATTGGAATGAAAAATCGCATTTCGGATAACTTTAAGGTGCTGATAAAAAATCCAGTTCTAATTTTGAGTCTCAGTCAAAAATAAAAAATTTTAGATCTCTCGGGCTCGCGGGTATACTTACCTAAAAAAATCGAAAATCCTTATTTGGCTTTCTATTGAGATGAAACCTTGCATTTGGGATAACTTCGAGGTGCTGATTAAAAGCGTCTCCCAATGAATGACCATTATTTTCCTATGCAGCTCATGCAAGGATATTCCATGGTGTAGTCTGTCATTTTTGGGTAAGAATGGCTTCTGCAGCAACAGGTTGGATTCTCGCATTGACAAGACAGCTAGACAATCTCACAGTAGGTGCTTAACAGTCTCATGCGCACATCCTCTGCACAGGGATCGTGGGCTTATACGAAGTTCAGAACTATTATATTTAATGCCATGGTGACTGAACTATAAGTAGTAACTTTCAGAGGTATATTCCTTCCGGGAGATACCGCGTGAAAGTTATGTACGCATTTCGGAGATGTATACATTTAGGGACAAGCATGCGTCGTTGGTGATACTCAATTTGGTTTTATCAGAGCTCTTGGTACAAGAGAGGCTCTGTTTTCGATGAAGCTCCTTGAACAAAAGTGCTATCAAAGCCAAGATGTATACATATGCTTCATTGACTAACAAAGGGCCTTTGATAGTATTAAACATGATTTTCTTTTGGAACGGTTACATGAGATCGGAATAAATTCTAAGGACATCAGAATAATACAACAACTGTATTGGAGACAAACTGCAGAGCTGAGGATTAATAACGAACTGACCACTAACACATTTAGTATAACCAAGGGAGTTCACCAGGGGTGTATATTGTCGCCATTGCTTTTTAATATCTACGTAGAGAAGATCTTCCAACCAGCCTTGGAAGGAGAGAACAGACGAATTAAGATTAATGGTTTTCCAATCAATAACCTAAGATACGCAGACGACACTGCCATCTTGGCTAATACTCCTGAGGATCTTCAACACATTGTAGATAGAATCAATCTGCTGGATAAACGTTTTGGCCTACAAATTAATACCAATATAACGAAGGTTATGACAATTTTTCGGCAGAACATCAATATCACAATTAACGTCGACGGAGAACAGATAGAACAGGTAACACGTTTTAAGTACTTAGGATCCACACTGAACAGTAAATGGGACTGCGATGAAGAAGTAAGAGCACGGTTTGGATATGCGAAAACTAGATTTCTTAAACTAAAGAACTTTCTTCTAGCACGAAGTCTTCCGTTGGCCAAGCGGCTTCGGTAGTAACGTGCTATGTTTGGCCCATATTACTTTACGGAGCAGAAACGTGGTCTCTTAGAGTACGAACATTGAACCGCATAGAAGCACTTGAAATGTGGACACTGCGGAAACTCCTCCGCATTCCCTGGACTGCACATAAAACCAACGAAGAAGTACTTAGAATCGCTGGCGTAAACAGAGACCTTCTTGACATTGTCAAACATCGGAAAATATCTTACCTTGGTCATATCCTTAGAGGTGCCAGATACTCGATACCCAAATTGATACTGCAAGATAAGATAGAAGGCCGACGAGGTCCGGGGAGGAAACAGCACTCTTGGCTTCGAAATATAAGAGACTGGTGCGGAATGAGAGATGTCGCCACAATATTCAGACAGGCAGAAAATGGCACCCTACATATGATGTGAGAAGAATACGAGGGATCGCCGATGTGCAGAATTCCACAGGGCACACGAAGAAGAAGAAGGTGACCGAACTATAAGTAGTAACTTTTAAAGGTATATTCCTTTCGGGAGATACCGCGTGAAAGTTATGTACGCATTTCGGAGATGTATACATTTAAGGACAAGCAGGCATCGTTTTCTTTATTGGATACGACACTTCGGCGAAGAAAATGTGAAAGCATCAGACTTGGTATTGATCTAGATCATTTGCCGCTAGCTAGCCTTTATTTGATACTTTCTTTTTTTTTGGGTGATAGGGTCTAAACCAAACACAACTTGAGTTCAATCTTGCCAACGTTTCGAGAACTATATTTTCATCTTCAGGGCTCTGACTATCTGCTTATAACTTTTATTAAGAGATCTGACTTCTTCTGCAGTTAAAGTGTACAGAAATCAAAATCCCAATATCTAGGACACAGGCATGAACATATTTTAAAGAACCTGATGAATACCACGAGCCCTGAACACGGAAATACAATTTGTTGGCAAGTTTAAACTAAAGTTGCTTTTGATTTGGAATCTATGGCCCAAAAAGTAACAATTGTAGAAGAAAGGTCGTAACAGTATTAACACACTATATTTTTTTTATATTTGAAGTTTGCCGACAAGGCAGATGATAGAAAAGCTCTCTTTTGGACTTACTAGCTTTAAACGTCTTCAGGTAAGAACTGGCACACGGACAAGTAGCCAGGAAAAAATACCTTAACTGGTCCTCACCTAAATATCATTGAAAATAGTAAATCAAATGAAACGTTGTGATAGTCAAAAATTTTAATAGACTATGGAAGTGTGTAATAGAAATTTTGCAAAAGTGTAATTATCATAACGCGTATCTTCAAGTTACTACTGAGTAGGTAGCGCACCAGGCTAATTTGTGGGAACTTAGTATTTCTTATAATTTGTTTCAAAATACACACAAATTAGAAACTATAAATGTAATCATGACCTTTTTAACTGGAAAGTGAAGCATATCTAGTTACAAAATTTAGCTATAATAAAGAAACTATCACAAAAAGAATATAATCACCGTATACCCATTGTTTTTGTAGTACTTTGACAAATTAAGACATATTATTATCTTGATTTCCTAAGTTTTTCTCGATGATTGCGGCGGCAACAGGAATTCAGGAAGTATCGTACAATATTACATGTCTTTTGGACTACAGACTTTTGAAATATCTTGTGTAACTTTTGTTCAGGCTTAACCGTTGTAGGTCTGGTATAAATTTATTTGGTGTAAGGCCTGATACCGACATAATTAGGGGGACCATAGTAACTTTGTTTTGCTCCCAGAGTCGATTTATTTATATCGCAAGGTCAGTGTGTTTGTATAGCTTCCCAGCGTAGGCATTTTGAATATTCATATCGTTGGCTGAGAAAGATCTCCCTAGGAGTAGAAGGGAGTGACTTATCCTATTTGACGAACAGGAAAAGTTCTGACCAACTGCCTTAGCTAAAGAGCAGCATGTTCTGGACAAACTATGACATGAGAGAAAATTCTTAATTTTTTTGACACAGCTGAACCTATATAACTAACAAAATCTATGATACAATTCCAAGACCTCCACATGAGCGCCCAAAAAGTTTTGTTCCAACTTCACGTATCGTTTATGAAGTTTTCGTCCTACATGGTGATACTTTAAATCCGTCTCTAAGGCGGAATTGAAATTATACGTTGTTCGAGACAACAGGAAAGCTACTGCGAAGCTCGTCCTTTCCAGATTACTGGATGAATGCCAACCACCCGGCCATCGACAATCTAGGTCAATACATGGCCTATTTGGCGGGTTATTTAAAATCCATAATAGTCCGATTTTCAGCCTGACAGATATCGCAAACAGCCTATTGCCCCAGTAGTTCCAGTACTATCATATAAAAAATGACATGACTAGATCATCATTTTAACATTTTGGATATCTGCAAACGAAAATAAAACGCTAGTAAGAAGCTTTAAGCCCAAATCACGTAATGTTATTTGAGAGCTAGCAACAGACAACAGCTCAGCGGGACAAATACAAGTTAAGTACTATGTAGAGGTAACATTTATTAGACATATTCGCCTAAATAAAATTATTAGAAATGTATTTTGATTTAAAAAAAAATGTTGTTTAGTTTTTATATGTTTATGCTGATGATACGATAGCTAGCTATGAGAAAGAATTACAATAGTGGTGGACACAATCAACAATGTTAGTCAAAGTTATGGTCTAATCTAGTCATCAAAGATTAGGGATCAATAATGTTAGAATACAAATAGAAAATCACGACATAGAAAGGGTAAGGACATTTAAATATCTGGAGTGCTGGCTAAATGGTAAAATGGTTCATGATGAAGAGATTACAAGCAGAATTGAAATAGGCAGAAATACTTTTTCAAAATGAAAACAGTTTAACTTCTCGATGATGATCACGCTTGCTACGAAAGATTACGTACGATACTATTACGTGCGATATTGCCAGGTCTAAACCACTATGCGGCAATGAGAAAAGAACCGTGATGATTTTGATAGCAACAATACTTATTTTGTGGTTTATCATTATTTTGCACAAAGGGATCAGGGTTTCTTCCGTCATTTTTATTTTGACAGTATTATCCAGTAAAAGCTACAAAGTTGGGCGTCTCCGGCAACAGCGTGTGATCATCACGGGACTGAACCATGGTAGTGAAATCTAAAATCTCATGCTTCGAGAATCCTCCATAGCCTATTTTTTATTTTACTTGTTACGTGATCTATTTTCTGCTTGTGGTGTTTACTTGTTGCACGTAACATTTCTTGGACATTTTCGACCAAATCGATCATAATGTGAGGTTAATTTAACATTCAATAGGTCCAATAATTATTAATGTCAATTATCAAATGCTGAATAAGAATAACTCAACGATACACGTCACATATTTCGGTTACAAAATCTTTACACAAGGCTTATCCATAACTCTAAACACACTGCGCATGCTCAGAATAACGTTTTAGGGATAATGTCACGATTTTTAGTGGCTCAAAGTATCTCTCATGTCACGTTTGGATTGTTTTGAGATGTGGCTATACAGACGCATATCAAGGGTATCATGGACCGAGCAAATAGCAAACACTGGGGTACTAGAAAGGATGAATAAAGTACAGGAACTTTTAACAACCATAAAACGAAGAAAAACAGCTTATTTTGACCATATTTTTAGAAACAGCAAGTACTATAGTTTTACAGCTGATCGTTGAGGGAAAGATCGCAAAATGACGAGGGATCGGGCGTAAAAGGTTCTACTGGCTTTGCAGCTTACGCCAGTGGTTTAATATAAAAGAGGCTTGCGATGGTGATCACCAACCTCCGCTTAGAAGAGGATATAAGAAGATGTGTTAAGCTCTGGCAATTTTTCTGGTTATTACATGCATAGTCCCATCGTTCCGTTAAGGAACATAGGGCCTCTACTAGCTGACGCAAGTCTCATATATTCTTCGCAAGTGCTTTTTCTCTCTCCATGTCTTGCCCATTCTTCTTGCCACGTCTGTAACTGGCTTCACCAGGTCAGTTCCTATGAATCTCTGTCTTCGCAGAATGTGATCTATTCAATGTCACTTTCTCTGTCTGATTTCCGTCCCTACTCTCATCAGCGTTGATATCTTCCGAAATTCTTCATTCCATATTGTCCTTGGCCAAAAAATCCGTACGACCCCCTGTAGACATCTATTAATGAAAACCTGCTTTGGTTCTGATTGAGTACTGGGTAGACTGTCCTTCTCGCTTTGAGTAGACGCTATTGAATATCTTGATCTGTCCCTCCTGTGTGATTAACTATACTGCTGAGATATTCAAAGTAGTCAACTCTGAACCGCTTTGCTTTAAAGAAAACGAGGTTTTTCACGTTTACTCTTAGTCCCATATTTGAAGGTATGTATAGCTTTGGTTCATCTGGTATTATTCTTGCTCGTAGAGGTTTCTTTGATGAGTTGGTTTAAGGTGAGGAGGTCATCAGTCTCCTGCACCCGAGAGTTTCCCCTTAATTTTGTTCCATCCGTTGGTCCGTATTGAAATTTTCTCCTTAATCCTTTTCATTTGTCCTGTTCTATAGCCTCGTCGTTATCCTACTGTCTCCTCCGTTATAATCTGGGTTTAGTTTTTTGGCATAAGTCTGTTCTCTTCTTGGTTCCATGCCAAGGTATTTCCATTCAGTATTAGTTTTTGGAATCTGACTTTGACGTCCTCTCCTTTAGCTTTTCCTTCCATCGCAGCATCTTTGATCTTCTTTTGTATAAGTTTCTCTTTTTTGTAAATTCGCTGTCTATGAAAATGTCTTTACCCTTCAACTCTTCTTTGCCTTAAGAATTTCAATTTTTTTGCCCTATGTAGGCAGCTCTATAGAGTATTTGTTCCCGGTGATTCTGCGAATGTTGCTGGAGGATGCTTTCACCCATATCTCACGCACTACTGTTTGTTTGATCTTAGCTTTCAATATTTAATTATCATTTGTTTCGCTATCAGCACCAGTTATAACTAAGCGGTTCCTGATTTTATCTTTTTCAGATCTCTCAATTTTAGTTTCGAGTACCTTTATTTTACTTGTTAGTTCGTCATAGTTTCTGGTTATTGGTGAATTATAATCAAGAAAGAATTTTATTATTATTTCAGCAAACATTCTAATAAATGATGCCGTATGACCTGTATCTCTCACGCAAACCAAACACTAGCCAACGTATTGCCAAAAAGATTGAAATTGCCGGTATAGGCAATTTATTTTTCAACGCCCATCCGTTCTCCGAAAAACGTAGAGATAACGAATGTTTCGACTCTTTCGGCTACACTTTATCACTGTCCTCTAAATAATTGATTTATTGGACCACCAGCAGTGGTATGACTTACGGGCCGCATAAATAAGGGGATGGCTAGACAATATACAAATGATAGTGTGTTTTTATCAGCTCAGGATAAATTGAGCCATTTTTCAACAAACGCCCAAATCAAAATATTGCGTTGCATATTTTTGCATCTATACGGTCGCGCAGGTTAAATAACAAAATATGTTCCCACCGCTACTTTTCCTTCTCTTTATGGTCAGCCTGCCGCAAAGGCTGAAAGTCTATGGCGCTGTAGAAGCGCTGCGTGAGGATAAGTGTCAGTGCGCGTTAGATTTGGAATGCTGCAGGTTGTAGCCATCTGGAAACATATTCTCTGGCGGCTCATTCCACAGTGCCGGAGTTCTCCTAAAGAACGAGTGCTGAGAGAGACTGGTTTGGAGAGCAGGAACCTCGACCTGGTAAGGATGAGCTCGCAGAGCCTCGTTTGGTGTTATGCTCTGGAAGTGTAACAATAAATGCGCAGCTTGGTGATGAACCACCAACCAACATATTGCCCTTAGCAACCAGCAGCTCAATCAGACTGCATGAAACAAGGGCTGTGGGTGCGTGCGTGTGTGCGTGAGTCTAGCTAGCCGTCAAGAAATGAAAACAGGACAACAATGGTTTAATACAGATTTATTTCATATATATGAATGCAGTACATATGTATATTTTATCTAATTTTTTCAAAAACAAGAACTTAGCTTTGGTGGGAAGTCCATGGTGTAGTTCTCGTGGTGCCCTTCCAAGAGAAGGTGGTGCTCCGAAGAAGTGTGGTGATGGCATCCCAAAGAAGTATGATTATCCTGAGAAGTGCTGGTGGCACCCCAAAGAAGGGTGATGCCCCGTAGAAGCGATGGTGTTCACATGGTGGCACCCCAAAGAAGGCTGGCTTCCTTCAAAACGAGTTTTGGTGGTGTCACCCCAAAGAAGGGTGATGCCCCGGAGAACTAGTGATGCTCCAGTGGTCTTGATAGTGGCACCCCGAAAAAAAGTATAGTACCCCTCCAAAGAAGTGTGGCGCCCCTCCAAAGAAGTGTGGTACCCCTCCAAAGAAGAAGGGTGGTTTCCTGTGAATTAGTGATTGCTGATATTAGCACCTTGCAGAGAACTTCACAGAACTTCACGATCTGTTTCTGAAGTATGGATTTCCATGCGTTCTTACATTTTGAAAAATTGCGTCCATATACTTCAGAAACAAATCTATGAAGTAGCATGGGCATATTAAAAAGCCAGAAAGCAGACAACTTTCATATGTTCACATGGTAAAGATTGAAAAAAATTACATATATTTACAAGTGCGAACAGATAGAACAATAATTAAAAAAAATTCATAAATGCTTTACATTTACAGTCCTACCGGATCTTTTCAGGGATATAGTGATAAATAAAAAAAAATACATATATATAAAACACGTTCGAAAATCTATAACCTTTTCCTCACCCCTTGTAAAACGAAATCACACAAATTAATGTCCAACAGATCTTTTCATCTTTATTAGCAAATCTGACTGCTAGGTATCTTTATGTAAGGAATGTTATAAAAAAATGGGAAATATAAAATACACACAAAATAAGGCATTTTAAAACAAAAATATATGGCTAGAAACAAAGAATAATGTTCAGCGACTCTTTTGTTAGACAATTAGTAAACATACAGTGCATGATTGACTTGATATTTAAGGATTAAAATGTTCGCTATCACATGTTTATGGAAAAGAAATACAAATTGGAAAAATCACATTCCTACACATAGATGTAAAATAAAAGCAGAAGCAATAAAAATATGCGAAACCATAACAATCAAATCATTATGACTTTGCACTGGGAATATAAATTCCTTACCTCGGTTACAATATATTGCACACACACAAAAGATTGTCTTAGAGAGACACAACTATAAGTATTAACTGTCAAAGATTGAAAAAGGGGCGAGTCATATATCTTCACCTTATTTATAGAGGTAGTGAGAGAGGGGGCATACTCTCCACTCATTAGGTATCCGCAAATTGTATAACATCATGACATTTCCGGCTGAAAGGAATAGTGATTGGAAAACGTAGAAGTGAACAGTGGTGGAATCGGACAGTTATGAAAACGTTACTAGTATAATGAGGAAGTAGTTGCTAAAAATGGAAGTTTTAAACTATTTTTATATGGTAGCCAAGTAAATAATATAAAAATAATTTTGAAGACGGGTGAACCGTTACAGAAGAGCCCCGAACATCCCTCGTGATAGAATCTGTAAGACAGGGATAAGTCAGCCACCGTTTTTCGATGTTCCAGGCTGTCGAGGTACTTTGTGAGATTAGACGTATCAATGAGTCTAATTGCTCTTTTCTGGACAGTGTCTAGAAGCTTTAAAGAGTGCCTCGGAGCACATTCGCACATGGGAGCGATACTCCAACGATGGTCGGATCTGTGCAGTAGTTGCTCTGGTGTATACAGCTTCTTACAGCAGAACAAAACTCCAGTCTCTGGGATACCGCTTTAGCAATACTGACGACGTGGTCGTGCCAGGACATGTTATTGTTGTTGTTGATCCCCAACAGCTTGACGAAAGTTGACTCGATTATTTGGTGATCCTTCATTTCCACAGTTGATAAGCCAATGTGAGACTTCTTTGTCAGTGTCGTTGCCTGAGTTTTCTGTACGTTAAACTGTACTTTATTTACTAATTCCCACCTCGACAATTCTTTTGATATTTACGTTGATCTGTGAGGCATGTTGGTGTCGCTGCTGATTATAGGACAGACATGTACTTTTTTAACAAACTTACACGAGGTGTCAGTGGCAGGATCGTTGTGAGGCAGAACATGGTGAATTTAGTGATTATCTTTGCTGGTTCTACCCTAAAAAAGGGCGTTGTTATCCAAAAGCATTCAGAGAATCTAGGTGGAGATACGGGTTATACTGTTCTGGTTTTCCACTACAATGTTTTCAAGATCAGCAGATGAACTTTCGTATGGGTTGTGAACGTCAGGTTAAGTACAACCACATCACTGTCAGACTGTAATATTGCTAGCCTGTCTATTAAGGGGCTTCTAAACGGGCAACATTTTCACTGCAATACGTGGCTATAATGTTGGCAACTATAGCCCGGCCATCACGACAACGTTTAATTGCAGCATATGGTTCGGCAAGATATATCTCGGCAATATTTTCTGCAATATTATGGTCCACAAACTTGTTCATAGACGAGCTACACAATTGAGCTACAATGGCTGATGAAATTATACACGTATTAGCGACTTATATTGTTTTAAAAGAAAAATTAAGCAAAAAAAGAGAAGACTGTGGATTCGACCTTACCTCAATAGGCGTCTTTGGATAACTTGAGCTTGGGAATGTCTTGATGATAAATTATTCAAAAACTTTTCAAGAATGTCTAAGAGTGACTTTGAATTTCTTTTAGGGACAGTTGGACCAAAAATAAAAAGAAATGATACAATCATGCGAAAATCAATCCCCGTCATGACAAGACTGGCGATAAATCTACGTTTTTAGCAACAGGAGATTCTTATGGCATCAAAGGCGAACCATTTCACTGGTTTGCCGCCAGCACTACTGCTTTTAATCTTTTTTTTCTCCTCATTCTTTGCGTATAATTGCAGGCGTCTAAATTTTTTGTATGGCTCCTCAATTGATATGCCAAATTTTTCAGCAATTACAGTCCATTTTTGTCTCTATATACGCCGCTTTCCACATTCCACAACTCAGGATGTAAATGTATTTCATCAATAAAGTCTATAATCCTCTCGTTGGTCCAAGTATAAGCCATTTTACCCTCTGAAATTTTCGTCAAAAACAACAACAAACAAAAACCAAAACAGCAATATTGCAACACATAAAAATGTATCAGCAATACCGGATATATGTGGCTATATGGCAGAGCCATACAAGAAATATTCGACAGTGTGGCCGCTATTGGCGACAAATGTTGCCGGCCATACTATTGCAGCCACACATTGCTGTAAGAGTGTTGCCCGTTTAGAAGCCCCTTTAAGCATATAATAGGAATCCCATTTCATTAAAGGGCACAGGCTTAATTTTTTTGTGGGACTATGGCATTATTATCCTATTCCTGACTTAGCTACGATGTGGTGTAGCGACATGTCCAACTTTCCGATCATCTTACTCTTATTTTTACTTTTACTTCTGATGCGAAAACATTTTTATTCTTAATCATTCTGAAGCTGCTGGCCAACTTTCGCAGTGTTCTCAGCAATCTCTCCGACGATCAAAATTTGTTTTCTTATCTCTTTTTCTCATTAGGCACGGCAACATCAATCAATTTCCATTATAAAGTTTTACAAAGTCGGGTATCACTGATAATTTGTACTTGTCCGAAGTAATTTCATTTGTAGCGATTAGTCTGTCACAGCAGAACAACTTTGAAGTTTAGACGTATCATTTTTGAAGGCAATTAAATATAATTTATTAATGGCATTGCTTTAAGAACAGTTAACTACGGCTCAGCAACAAAGGACATATTCTTTTTTCTAGTGCTCTATATGTTATAAAGAATTTTTAAAGAAAACGGATTTTCAGACTTGTAGCACTGTACAGTCCTTCTTGAATTCAGAATAATGGTAGGTCAGGTATTGACTTGGCATAGCCCGTCAATACTTGTTTCCACCGCAACCATGCGAGAAACAATGAGAAATGCATAATAATAATCATACACCAAGTCCTAGCCACAACTAACAAACTAATAAAAAACGCAGATCCATATTACAATTATACACCGACATCGGTACTCGACAACAATCAATACAAATTAAACTGGCACGTCGAAATATACACAGACAAAACTATCCCAGCCAATAAACCAGACTTACTTTTTCAGTCGAAGGCAGACAAAGTTACCTATTTAATAGATATTGCTATCCCTAATGATATGAATGTTCAAACCACCTACACTGAGAAGATATCTAAAAGTCACTAAATCGACTCTGGAAACAAAATAAAGTTGTTATTGTCCCCCTAATTATGTCGGTCTCAGGCCTTACACCTGACACACTCACGCCACACCTATAACAGTTAGGCGTGTATGTAGTATTTTTACAAATTCATGTTGGAAAGTAACGATTACCACAGAATATAAAACATATGTACCTATACCTTTGAACAGGTAGAATATGTACATACACCCACCGGTTGTTGTTGCTTAAAATCCATTCTCAACTACAGATATAAATTTGTCCTGTCCTGTCTGGACAAACAGCAACCAGAAAAGGAGTTCGTCAGGGATGCGTATTATCTCCGATGTTATTTAACATTTACTCTGAATTTGCGATGAGACAGGTATTGGACAACTGGAATGGCGTACAACTATTGGCGGAAGCAAAATATCCAACTGAAGATTTGCTGACGATAAAACCCTTATTCTTGCTTCTCAGGTTGGACTAGTAGCTCTATTACACAGCTTAGAACAGCAAAGTGCAGCGTATGGTCTTGGTATTAATTACAATAAGACCAGGGTTATGATCGTAGATCGTAGATAATAATCGAGCAATAAAGTCAGTAGGCCGTTGTGAAGTAGTTCAACGTTTTGTGTACCTCGTTTCTTTGATCGACAATACGGGTAGCTGTCAAAACAAGATTCGACGGCGCATACAGCAGGCACGTGTGGCCATGACAAAGCTTACTAAAATATGGCGTGACAATAACATCACTAAACCTACCAAAATGTCGCTGGTTCAGTCTCTTGTGTTCTTATTTTTGTATGCCTCGGAAAATTGGACTATTAAATAGACAGATCGGGCTCGTATAGATGCTTTCGAAATGTGGACGTAAAGGAAAACGTTGGGAGTTCCTTATACCGCCCATCGAAGTAACGTTTCCACACTGGATGAGTTCAGTAATCCAACGAGGCTATCCTCCATTGTGTCGACGAGAATGCATACATTCTTCGGACATATACACAGAAGCGATAATATTAGGTCCGACGGTGGTCCCCCGTCCGGGCCATCCGGTCGATCATCCAAGATGTCGGCCGCGCAAGGTGCTCCGCTCAACCAAAGTTTACGGAATATTTATTCCGTAAACTTTGGCTCAACGTTCGTGTGGGCGACACCAACAGCCAGTCCAAACTATTCAATCTCCCTGGTGCAATTCAGTCACCCACCCAAGCGCTAACCACGCACAAGGCTGCTGCTGCTGCCCCAGTATCGAAGGCAGACGCTGTTCACCGCGCAGCCACGTGGGTGCCCTCCATGCAATACTTGGTCGAAACGTATTAAAATTTTAGTTGTGAAGAAAATTATATCCTTGTTCAGAGCATATTTCTCTAGAATGGGCATTGAAATCAAAAATATATTTTTCTTGGTTCAAATATCCATAATTTCGTCATCAAAGAACAGAGAACAGATATTCTTGTCGGAACTATATCTTTGCAAAATTATCAGAATTCTTGAATTGAGAATATCTTTTCAAGTGGGAGATGGATGATGTATTTTGTTCAAGTTAAGGGTTCAGCGCAAGAAGTTAAAATAGAAAAAAGCTCCTTATATTTTTTACACAAAAAAATGAAGCCAAGTTGATTAACTCAGTATTTCCCACACATAACAGTGATATCATTGTATTATTTCACCTTTGCATGACACTATAGTCTGAGATCCCCTTGCAACCAAATAATCGTTCCTCTCAACACAAAAACTGGTTAATAGTTTCCTAAGTTTCTCGGTAGGAACTGATACGACACAATTATTCTGCGAGCTTCAACTGGACGAAACGAAACAATCAGAAACCCCCAAATTGCTTAAAAACGAAGTTTGGGCTATTTTTGTATCCTTAGTTTTTTTTATTATTGCTGCGCCGCCACTAACATGATATTTGAAAACAATACGCACTTTTCATCCTCGTCACGGTAATAATGCAGTGCTTAGATTTCATTAAAATCAATTTCATACTTTCCATATTAGTAAATTCAGAACGATCTAAAGCTATACTCGTAGGTAGACATCAGAAAATTCTAAGTCACTTGATTTCTGTAATAGCCAAGGCAATGTTCGGATGGACCTAAAAAATGGCTATTATGCCGCTAGGTCTTTTTTTCATAGATCCATGGGCAGCCTATTATAAATAGAACAAATTTTTGAGTTTACAGCCCCCCACCCCTTAACCACCCCAATTTTATCCCCACACAAAAAAAGTAAAAAATGACCAGGAACCCCTAAAACGCCTAAAAATAAAGTTTGAGGGATATTATTTTTTTGTTGTTGTTTGCTTATTACTCCGCCGCCCCTGCACCGATTTTCAAAACTATAGCGGCATTACCTACTAAGACGTCATAGCATATCGATATCCATGTTTCATCACAATCCATGCAGCGGTTGCTGAGATTACGAGGGTAGAAGAACGCGAACAGACAGACCGACAGACAGACAGACCGACGGAAATGATTGACGTGGATTTTCGTTAAATGTAGACATCATAAAACGCCCAAAAAGTGTAGTATCTCTACCCAGTAGGACGTCGTTGCATATTCTGTTTCCCATCTCTAGAGGAATCTAGTTTGGACGCCATGTATACTTCGAACGGCAACCTAAAGGGAAACCAAACGATCAGAGTGCATTGGATGATGGCCCCTCACGCACATCAGCACAATTAAACAGCAAGTGTCAAATGCGTTCAAATAGAATTTACCATCGCAAAATTATACCACCAGGTTACGAGGAGGTCGGTAAACAGAAAATTAACCACCTCATTGCGCACATTCACCTGCATTGTTCAACTCGAATATTAATGAAGCGGGAGACTGTGTGCCATGGCAACGAAAACAAACTGTCAATTTAGTTTCGTCTCGCCCATTGAAACTAAGTAGGCCGATGTATGCATTAATTTGCAACTCGCACCCGCATGATGCATTTTCCACATACTGGTTGGTGAATTATGTACATAAATAAAGGTACAGCTCTAAATTGTGTGAATAGGGCACAAAGCTTCACAAGTGAGGAACAAGGGTCATATGGCATGTTCTAATGTACACACAGAAAAATCTGACGTTCTGTCAAAGACTTACGCTTGGATTCAATGGGACGTTACACTCTTCAGCATTCCTCAAATACAGCGATGTTTTATCCAATGGGAAGTGTATAGTTGGTAACGAATTATATCGTATTGTCCATTCAACTACAAGATGTCATTGGATTCCAATGAATAATTCAGTCGCTGCCTGTCGTTGAATCTAATATGTGTTTGGTAATTGATTCTAAACTACTTTCTTTTCCTTGGACTAACAGATTTTATTGCGAGGACAGCCGATTGATTCGTTTGGATGTTTAATGATTTTGTATATAGCTATAAGGAGCATGATATAAGCATTAGACATAAGCCTCCACCATTGCATTATTACCTGAAATATAACTGTCTGACTAATCTAAATACCTACATTCAAATGCGGGTGTTAGCTCTTCTAAGTCCCAATTTCTCAGTAGGTCCTCCATTTAACATACAATAACTGGACACATTTAAATCACACAATTGCTGATGCAATACGCAAAACCACGAAATGACACAACACGGCTAGCACCGAAACAACACAACGGAACAACCTCGTCCATGTTGGCAGGTTCGCGGCGATAGTAACACTGAGATAATCCCCCTGTTCTTTATTCTACGTTCATTGAATCGGGACATCAGTCCCGCCGAATACTGATTATGGTTCAGCGAACGACAAGGGCCATTGAAACAAAATTAATTTTTCACGAACTGCTCTTGCAGTAATAATTTTTGTACGCTGAATAGATTGTATGCTTTGCTTAAATTAAACATAGGGTAAATTTCGAAAACAAAAGGATGTTTTGATTGCATTATATGTCAGTACTGGTATTAGAAGGATTATACATATCGTTAGAACGAATATAAAATTATTTTGAATGTATTGGCGCACCTATGATTACTTCGAATATAGGGATTGAATTCTTTCAATGACATGGATTTGAAACAACTGTAAATATATTTAAAGCGATGGAAAAACATCCAAATACTAACAAGCAATTAGAAACGCAACAGTATTTTTTTCTGTGTATTAAATACAAATAGTACAATATCTTCAAGCTTTCGTTTGTGTAGCTTGATTTTGGGATGCATTTCTTCTTGGTGCCTGATTATTCCAGTTTTTTTGAAGACATTGGTGATAAAGTATTCATACCTTGGCAGATATCCGATCAGTTTGGATTTTCCTTTCATCGCGGCTACATCAACTCCTTCAAAGGTCCTATAAATAACTTTTTTTTTGTTATTTTTATCTAACGTACTTCTGTCGTTTGCCAGAACAACGCTTCTCCATCAATTTCAGCAATTATATCTCAGGTTCTTATCTTAGCTTATCTTAGCTTTTGTTATTGGGTGTAACCCTCTTATTTTCATATGTTTTATCTTTCTTCTTCTTGCTGTGTCTATATTTCTCACACTGTATAGAGCAAACTACTTGTCAAATGAACGAGTCTAGAATTTCATACAAACTTCCGACTTATTAACGATAATATGTAATAATGTTTGATATAGGGTTTTCGGCACCTGCGCCGAGGTGAACATCGTTTCTAAGAAGGAGAAGAAACGAACCAAATGTCAGGAGTTGCTCGGACAACTCCGCATCTGAAGAATCAACTGCATGCATTGCTAAGTTCCCCAGGATCCATTTGAAAGTGAATATTACCAAACTCAAGACAAGCTTCCCTTAGGTACCAATAATTTATTTATATTATCTTCAACACTTTCTGTACTATTACCGCGACTTCAATCTAGTGACCGTGGTGTTAATCAATACAGTTTCTGAAAGCTTCATAGTCACAAAAGAAGCTTACTCAGACGAGCCATCATCATAGCCACTATGTCTTAACAGACATGTTGTGAACTTACGTTAAGTGCATTAAGTTGGAGCTAGAGTATTGCCGACACGAATATTATCAGTAGTTTTGAGAACTGTAGCTCGTCATCATTCGCGATTTACTGTCACTTCAGTGGCGCTCTTGATACTTATATCCAGCAACTGCTTCGTCGTGCCCACCCAGCGTGTGGGAACGGCCAAGGTGCCGCCCACTCGGGGCGTGACCCTGAACTCTCCATATTATCGCTTCTGTAAATATGTCTGAAGAATGTAAGCATTCTCGTTGACACAATGAAGGATAGTCTCTTTGGATTACCGAGCTCATCCAGTATAGAAACGTTAGTTCGATGTTCGGTATAAGGAACTCTCAGCATTCTTCTCCTAGTTCGTATTTCAAAAGCACTTGTGTGAGCTCTATCTGCCTTTTGAACACTTCAAGTTTCCGAGGCATACAAAAATATGGGGAACACAAGAAACTGAAGCAGCGACATTTTGGTAGCTTTAGTGATGTTATGGTCACGCCACATTTTAGTAAGCTTTGTCATGGCCACACGTGCCTGTTGAATGTGCCGTCCAGTCTCATTTTCACAGCTACCCCAACTGTCGATCAAAGAACCGAGACACAAAAGTTTGAACTACTTGACAATTTCTCGATGATTATCGTGCTCTCTATCTACGATCATAACCTTGGTCTTGTTGTAGCTAATACCAAGTAGAGTTATTTTTTTGTAAGTAATATTTATAATGTCAATCGAGATTTTAAATTGTAACCGTAAGATTTTTTTCGTCGTTCCTGGGCTATGAAAAGTTAAATGCGTCACGTTCCCACTACTTAATCGTTAGAGATTTACTGTCACAAGACTTAGGAACTCATTAGAACTATGGATTTCGAGGCTATAAGAGCGGTTCTTATTGCAGAAGTTTGGAATTCTCTAGTACGTTTCATAGCTAAGAGCTGTACTAATTGGCAGAATAGTTGCATTCCTCTAGAACACTTAAGCGGGAATGTCTATATAATTGGTACTGAACATTTCAAAGCAATAACTGAAACTACGCTCTTTAGGGAGATATGTGAACAATTCAGCCGATTTCAGCTTACCATTGGAATGTCGAGATATATTTTTGAATAGATTAGTACGTTTGGTATAAATGCACGTAGCCTACCAAATAAAGCCAAATTTATAATCAAAGTTTTTTGATATAATGTCCAGTGCTGCCGGAAAAGTTCAAAAGTAAAAAGAAGCTATTCAATTGGCTCAGTAGCATAATAATTTAATATGATAGTGAACAAAATATTATTAGAAGTAAAAAAGCGAGAACGATTTAGAATGGGACCACATAAGATCAACATAGTGTGTTACGCCGACGATGCGCTCCTGATAGCTAATAATGAAGACAACTCCACACTTTCAACATCACGGCCAAAAAATACAATATGGTAATTTCAGCGGAGAAAACAAAATGCATGGTCATCAGTAGAGAACCACGTAGATGTAAAGTGGAAGTGGAAGGTAAAATTATTGAACAAGTGATGACATTTAACTACTTGGGCATTGACATAACCAGTGATAGGAACTTGATTACAGAAGTTAAAAGACAGGCGACAAAAGCAGGTAGAGTTAGTGGATGTTTAAGGGAGAAACTGAATGGAAGAACGAATATATGTCTACAGAAAGCAAGATTAAAGTATATAAAACAATGATGAGACCAGTTCTAATATATGGGCAGAAACACGAGCAGACACAAAGAGAACAAAACAAATCTACAACAGCATAGAAATGAGAACACTAAGATCAATTATGGGAATAACTCTCAGGGACAGACAAACAAATAAAAACATACGAGAACAATGCAACATTAACAGCATCAATAAATGGATAAAAGACACGGAAGAAAGAATGGGACAAGCATGTAAATAGAATGAGACCCAACAGATTGGCTCACATATGTAAAAATAATAAACCATACAATCGAAGACCTCCAGGACGGCCAAAGGAAAGATGGGAAGATAATTTGATGTCAACAACAACGTTAACTACAGAGACAGAATGAGAGGTAGACCTTCAGGAGAAAGAAGAAGAATAATAATTTAAATTCGTACCAGACAATGTCAGAAAAAATCGACGAATTTAAATTGAGAAACCCACATGCGGATGCAAGCATGATAATAAAAACAATTCAGCATAATGGTGTTTAAAAGGAACTAAGAAAATTTATTAAATAATAGAATAGAAGATACTCTGGTGACTCAGTAGAATGCTACTTAGCAACTAAGCACGTTTGTTATAATTTAGAAGAATTTATAATGTCTTTGAGCTTTCGAGGACTTTCTTTTACCAAATATTCTCAAAAGGGTTAAAGTCTGGTCATTGTGCTGGCCACATAAGAACCTGGATGTTGTTCTGCTGACACCGCTCCTGAACAAGGTGATACTGACATCTCGGGTCATTGTCCTGTTGGAATACAAATTCCAGAGCATCTCTCAGTGTAGGAGTAATATTATTCGGCATTGGCTGTTCCATCCATCTTATACGATAGTGGGATATGAACAACTACGAATACAGAAGCCCCTAGGATCCAAACAGAAGAAATGATGTTTCTAGGGGGATAGAAAGGTTGCACAAAATTAGCCAGACTTCGAAACAGAGGAAGAACATGTCGAATGCATGAAAACAGGATTCCAGTCAGAGCTAGATTTTCTCAATGCTCTAAAAGAAGAGATATCGGAAGGCCGAACAGACAAGGTGTTTAAAATCTAGAGTGAAGAAGAAGAAGAATTGCTAACGCATAAATACTCAATTTTACCATGAAAGTTGCATGACGTCCAATAGTGTGAGTAAAACATGAATATGTTTATGGCTGAATAGCCATAATAACTATTTGGTTCAAACCCTTGCACAATGTATTCTTCTCCTCGGGCACTTCCAACTTTATTGTGCATTGCTTTCCTCAAAATGCTTATCTCACTGTATTACTATTACTTCGGAATAATCTACTATACTAAATGTCATACAGCTTTTGTATATAACTTATTTTGTATGTCTGTAAATAAAAGAGAAGGCGGACTAGAGATTTTTATACATGAGGCTTTGTTCTTTTTCTATTTAATAATGTATTGTCAAATAAAAACAGCAAAAGTACTTACATGAAACATCAATCAAATTCTCTGTCCCCTAGATAACATCGCAGACAGGTCGGGTTCGAGAACACTCTTGATATCATTCATTAGTGTGTCCACAAGTGCAAAGTGAATCTAATAAATTCTAGCTAGCTATCACGCTGAACCTGAGGATATAAGATGGCCAGGACGACCCAAAACCAATCTCACCTTTGTAGGTCTATGCACTGGTGGTTGTGGTCTCAAGAAAGCCTCTCTCCCTCATTCATTCATTCATTCATTCATTCATTCATTCATTCATTCATTCATTCATTCATTCATTCATTCATTCATTCATTCATTCATTCATTCATTCATTCATTCATTCATTCATTCATTCATTCATTCATTCATTCATTCATTCATTCATTCATTCATTCATTCATTCATTCATTCATTCATTCATTCATTCCTTCGTTCATTCATTCATTCATTCATTCATTCATTCATTCATTCATTCATTCATTCATTCATTCATTCATTCATTCATTCATTCATTCATTCATTCATTCATTCATTCATTCATTCATTCATTCATTCATTCGTTCATTCATTCTTCATTCATTCATTCATTTATTCAGTCTTTCGTTCATTCATTCATTCATTCATTCATTCATTCATTCATTCATTCATTCAGTCATTCATTCATTCGTTCACTCACTCGTTCATTCATTCATTCATTCATCATTCGTTCATTCATCATTAATTCATTATGTCTGCGGTCTGCTGTTTCTTATGCTGTAATGCTCTATAAAATAATATTTATTGGTCTGCTTTTGTATTATAAAATGATATCTGCGGCGATTTTTATCCATTTGTCCTCTATATATAGCTTATGCCTCAAAGGCAATCCATTATTTTTGAAATTCAAATAATTTCCTCTACAACAAAGCCACAGTTGTAGTTGAAACGTTGGTCAATTCAACGTAATGAATTTTAATTTAGATTTAACTACAAAACTTTGTTCTACTGTTAGCGTGTCGTTGATTTAATTTATTTTGCAAATCGCTTTGCTTGTTGCCAAAACCCATAACGTGTAATGGATGTTGTGATCAGGCAAAGTCCCATTAAAATGCATGCATCCCTCACATTCCGAGTGGAGAAGGAATCTTGATCAAGTAGTCTGAAACTTTGCATCGTTGTTGAGTAGACCGCCTTGTACTCGTTTTACATCAACAATAAATCCATGGATTTAATTTGGGGATTCAGTCCGTGGTCGAAATTGACAAGTGTAAAACAGGAATTTGACGTCAAGTAACTCAAGAGATTTCTTCTTCGATTTCTTCATCCTGATTTAGAATCTGTTCTAATCTGTGGTCAAATTTGACGTAAAATTCGGTAGTGCCAACATTAAAAATCATATGATGCATGCCATTCATGTTGCGTACCCGTCTCTGTATATTACTAACATTTTTTAAGTAAAAATTCGCAATCAAATTAAGTTTTACTGTCCAGGGCCACAAACAAATACGAATTATATAGATCTTGCGAAAACTGCTAATCATATGACAGCAACAGTGTTGGCAGCAGTGCATGCTGTCACAAAATCCAACTGATTAACTGATTGTGTTTTACATCCACAGATCAGTTAGAGCTTGAAGACGACCATGATTGATCAATGAATAAATTCGCGGAGAAAATGTCGATATGAAACGATGATGAATGTCAACCTATGAGCGTAAAGTGCATGTCATTTTTTCATAAAATCGTGCACATTATGTTTATATAGCCTTACATATTTTAGGCTAGCGTTAGATGGAAATTCAGAAAATGGCGTAACTCAGTACTTTGTGAGCATTCTCGACAATACCAAAAATTTTAGTAACGAGATTCAATCAAAATTCCAGAAATTATAGTACATTCAGCTGCGGCACTAGTCAGCAAAAAAGCGAGACTTAACACTATCATTCACTCGTAAAAATATTTACAATATGAATACTGTAAAACATGCGAATTATTATTTGTGATGGTTTTTTTTACTTCAGTTTTGGAACTAGCAGTTTTATTTATTTGCTTAAGATTAAGAGGAAGCTGATTATAAAATTTTGGGGCAAAAAAGGAGAAAGACTTTTTGATAGACTGTTTTTTTTTTGAAATTTTCAATGACAAGGCTCGTATTAGTATACGATCTCGTAGGATCAGTAACATTAACTAATTTTCTGATGGGATTATTATGAAGCTTCAGTAGGTAAAAAGCAACTTGATGTCCAAAAGTCCTGCTTCTTGATATAATGTTTCAGTGCTAAATAATCGATTTTTCCTAAATATAAAATTTAGAAGCACATTTTGTGCTATTTATAAGATGTCTAATGCACTGTTGTAAGCAACTCCATACATCACAACACAATGACGTATAACAGATTCGGCTACTGAGTCGTACAACAAGACTAAGTGTTTCTTTCAAAGGATCTCTCGATAAACATAAAACCTGTGTATTAGGCATCTTAAACCATTGCTAAAATGAAGAATATGGCCATTCCATTCCAAATGTTGGTTCAATATTATCCTTAGATATTTTAAAGAAGATTTTCCCCATCTCCCAATACCTTAATAACTTTAGTAATTGTCATCATCATAGTCACAATCTCTAAACAGACATGCTGTGAACTCGTAAAATACATTAAGTCAGAGCTACGTTCTAGCCGACACAATAGTTTTGAGTACTGTGGCTCGCCATCGTTCGCGATTTACTGTCAGTTCAGTGGCGCTCTTAGTACTCATATCTAGCAGCTGTTTCGTCGTATCTACCCAGCGTGTAGTGGAATGGCCACGGCGCCGCACACTCGGAGCAGACCCTGAACTATAAGTTTCTCCATATTATCGCTTCTGTGTATATGTCCGAAGAATGTAAGCATTCTCGTCGACACAATGGAGGATAGTCTCTTTGGATTACCGAGCTCTTCCAGTATGGAAACGTTAGTTCTATGGGCGGTATAAGGAACTCTCGGCATTCTCCTCCATGTCCACATTTTAAAAGCATCTATATAACCTCGATCTGCCTTTTTAACAGTCAAAGTATCCGAGGCATAGAAAAATATGGAGAACACAAGAGACTGCACTAGCGACATTTTGGTAGCTTTAGTGATGTTATAGTCACGCCATATTTTAGTAAGCTTTGTCATGGCCGCACGTGCCTGTTGCATGCGCCATCGAATCTCATTTTTACGAGTAGTAATTGTATTCCAAATATAATTTGGCTGCAAGTAAAAACATCAGCTCATATTTACAGCCATTATGTGGTTAGTCGGGTGGATGCATTGCCTATACAAGGCATCGCGAAAAGCGGCTTTCAACGACTTTTCTGAAAGTTGAGCGCCGATTTTACGGTCGATTTCACACGCCAGCCGCATCTTCAGGGATATTTTTAGGAATAGTCGTCCTTTTAATCTTAGATTTCAAAGACGGTTTCCTAGGGGCTAATCTCTCTCAAGAAGGAAATGAAGGAGGAAATTGAGAGAGCCGAATGAAATTAATAAACATCTTGGATGAATCTTCGTGCGTCACTAGATGATTAATAAAATAATATTCGTTGAAGCGACAAGACTTACCAACTTAATACTTTACTCATCGAATCTTGAAAGGAAATATTTTTCTCAATACAGAGATATCAAAATATGTAGTATTAGCAATTGCTAAATAATTTCAATAGACACGTGGACATTCAGCAGTAGCAAAACTGGTGGATGAGCTCCATAGCCTCGTATTCGTTGTAAATACTTTCACCATTTTTCAAAGAGTACAGTACAGTAATTAAGTACAAAATGGTCTATTCGTCCCTTTATCCTCTGATCGAAGTGCCTTTATGGCCTACGGCTTTATGTACTTATTCGAAATACAAATAAGCGAATATGTCTTAACTACATTCCTTACGATACTGCTCAGTCTCTAAAGCTTGGTTTAAAGCACTTCATGAGAGAAAACGATTGGTATGTGAGGTACCAGGGTTGCTCTATATCTCCGTCAATCCATCAGTACGCAGACAGCTGTTTCACGCTTCTTAGCGATCATCAGTGCGCCATAGGTCGATTGACGGAGATAGAGAGCATCAGGTCTTTCATGTCTACCAGACATGTGAAGCATGTGATAGCAGGCGACAGATTGGTATGTGTTGGTTAAGGCTTTCATTTTACAAACCCAGTCGTCAGCAGAAGCAACTCTAGATTCGATGGTGATCGCGAAAATTTTTGATTTCGAGATAACACGCTTTTTGAGCGTTTTACAGTACATAACGAAAATTCATGTCACCCATTTCCGTCGGTCTGCCTGTCAGTCTGCCTGTCTGTCTGTACGCGTTTTTCTAGCCTCGCAATCTCGGTAACCGCTACATGGATTTTTATAAAATGGGTTTCCATATGCTGTAGGGTCGCAATAGCTCTGGCCCTATAATTTTGAAAGTCGGTGCATGAACGGAGGAGCGGGAGTTTTTAGGCGTTTTATGTGATCCAGATCATTTTCTTTTTTTTTTTGGGTGGGAGTGTAGCTGGGGTGGTTGGGGTGGGGGGTTGTAAAACTAAAAAATGTGTTGTATTCATAATAGGCTATCCACTGACCTGTGAAGGCAAGACCTAGTAGCATAACACACTTCTTGCCTTCTAAAGGAACCAAAGGACTTTGAATGTATTCATAAGTATCTTGATTTAGATTGTTCTATTCTGTCAATCGTGGAAATTATTCAATGATTTTAATAAAATTTTGATACAGTGTTACTACCGTAGCGAGAATGGAGAACGCGTATGGTTTTTAGAAGTCCTGTCAGTGGCGGAGCAGCAATAATAAAAAACTACAAATATAGAAACAGGTCAAACTTGATTTTAATTCGTTTCCCGGGTTTCTGATCATTTATACCTTTTCTTTGATAAGGGTGAAATTGGGGCAGCTGAGGAGTCCTCATCACTTCCTACTTTTTTTTGAGTGGGGGTAAAATTGGGGTAGTTGGGAGGTGGGGGGTAGTATAATTGAAAAGTTTGTTGTATTCATAGGTTAGCTATTGACCTGAGAAAGAAAGATCTAGTGGCATAACGCACTTCTTTGCGGGCGGGCGGGCAATGATTTGGTTGCAACTGGATCTCAGACTATAGCTTCTTCATCATCATAGTCACAATGTCTTAACAGACATGTTGTGAACTCGTAAAATGCATTAAGTTGGAGCTAGAGTATTGCCGACACGAATATTATGAATAGTTTTGAGAACTGTAGCTCGCCATCGTTCGCGATTTACTGTCAGTTCAGTGGCGCTCTTGATACTCATATCTAGCAACTGTTTCGTTGTATCCACCCAGCGTGTAATTTCTCCATATTATCGCTTCTGTGAATATGTCCGAAGAACATAAGCATTCTCATCGACACAATGGAGGATAGTCTCTTTGGATTACGAAGCTCATCCAGTATGGAAACATTAGTTCGATGGGCGGTATAAGGAATTCTCAGCATTCTCCTCCACGTCCACATTTCAAAAGCATCTATGCGAGCTCGATCTGCCTTTTTAACAGTCCAAGTTTCCGAAGCATACAAAAATATGGAGAACACAAGAGACTGAACCAGCAACATTTTTGTAGCTTTACTGATGTTATGGTCACGCCATATTTTAGTAAGCTTTGTTATGGCCATCCGTGCCTGTTGAATCTCATTCTTACAGCTACCTGAATTGTCGATCAAAGAACCTAGGTACACAAAACTTTCAACTACCTCACAACGGCCTATTGACTTTATTTCTCGATGATTGTCATGCTCTCTATCTACGATAATAACCTTGGTCTTGTTGTAGTTAATACCAAGACGATAGCTTCTTACTCTCGGAAGATAATAAACTGGCATCACCGTAATGTATGGGAAATACTCTGTAATCAACTTGACCTGATTTTTCTAATAAAGCTCGTTATTCTCAAAAATTATTCTCATACAGGTGACTCTATGTGCAGTCGTCAACTGGAATGACTCCTTACTACTTCACTGTATTTAATTATGACCCGAAAAAAATGCCCGACCTTACCCGGTCGTGGGCGTCGGGTCATAGCAATAAATTTAATCCCTTAATCTAGTCGCTAGAGGGCGCTTAACTATTCATAAATAATGTCTATCGTCGGCGCGTCGGGAGCCGTTCTGTACATGACGTCGGGACTGGCCCCGCAATTTATTCGCCAAAACTAATTCAGCGAATAAGAGTGAGCGTAAGATAAGTTTGCTGACAGATATTTGCAGCAACAGAACTCATTTCACATCCAGACCAAGATCCACGTTTAGCGGAATTGCACTTTGTGGACAGAGAGTTACAGGTAGGTACTTCAACAACATCTCGGTTGGCTTTGACAACAGGACTTGATTGTTGGCTACGATTTACTACACTTATGTAACAGCATAGCTGCGACTTTGATGTTATAATTATTAAATTAATAGTTTCGGATTCACTCCCTATACCGTAAATGTTCAACTTTGATGGACGTCATACTGGATTACAAGCTGACTTGGAGGCAGCATGTTGATTATAAGATAAGCAAGGCTCGAAACTCATTATGGGTCTGCAGAAGAGTTATCGGTAGTAGCTGAGGCTTGTGCCCAAAAGTGGCGCACTGGACTACGATAGTCAGACCGTCATTAATATATGGCTCCATAGTGTGGTGGACCTGTATAAAGACGGAGGCAATAAGAGCCAAACTTAATAAGGTTCACCATTTGGCATGTCTTAGTATAACCAATGCAGCGCGCACAACACCTTTGAGTGCCATTGAAACACTATTGAATTTTCCTCCTTTGGATCTGGTAATTCAAGGGGAAGCTAGAAAAACTGGGCTCCGTCTCTGGAGTCAGGGTAGCTGGACTATTATGAATCCAGGCAAAGGAAATTCGACGATTTTAGCAGAGTTGCATGAGGATAGTCCTATTTTGCTGGCGAGGAGCGATATAGTTTCTCCTACGCATCGCTTCAATCGCAAATTTACGGTAGTATTTCCGTCAAGGGAAGAGTGGGAGTCTAGGGAAAGACAGCTCATCGAAGGAGGAGGACAGGTCTGGTACACAGTCGGTTCACTCGCTAGAGAGGGCTCGGGGTCGGGAGTCTACGGACCCCATACAAGACTTTCACTCCCTCTTGGGGGGCACACCACAGTATTCCAGGCTGAGATCTATGCGATACTTGCTTGTGTAAATCGTATTAGGGAAATTGGCGGGAGCTGGATTACTATCTGTTCTGACAGTCAGGCAGCCACCAAAGCACCGTGTGCTTGGAAAATAACGTCGGGACTGGTCCTGGAGTGCAGGAGGGCTCTTGACGACATCTCAGCCAAACCCAAGGTATCACTGATGTGGATACCTGGGCACGCTGAGGTAAAGGGTAACGACATGGTGGATCATCTGGCTAGGATGGGATCCAGCAACAGCCTTAGGATTATCTGCAAACTTGATTAGGAGAACAACTGGAGAGTGGATCAAGAATCAACACTCTCTCAGATGGAGCAACATCTCTGGTCATTTCCGTCAAGCTCGGGAACTATTAGCAGGGCCTGCAGAGAGAATAGGACAATTTTGTCTCTCTCTGGATAGGAGTAACTTGAGATTGCTAGTAGGCCCATTAACGGGTCACAACACGTTCAGGCGTCATCTGTTCGTGATGAGGGTGGTCTACGACCCAACGTGCACGTGGTGTGGTGAAGAGGAAGAATCTCCGGCACACATCTTGTGTCGCTGTGAAGCCCTGGGTTATCACAGGCAGACTATGCTGGGCTCAAGAACCTTGAAACTAATACAGATAAAATGGATAAGACCTAAGAATGCACTTGCCTTTGCTAAAAGGGCAGGTCTTAGCAACTAGCGCGGATAGAGGCGCAAAAGGGCCCATCGTGTGGCCTATGCACCAGTCACATCCTGTACTGGTAGCGTCTGGTCCTTATGCATTCATTCACTTATGGACGTCCTTGTGTCAACATCACAAAAATCTATCTCACTTATTTCTGTCTGCCTATCTGCCTGTCCCTGTCCCTGTCCACCAGTCTGTCCGTCTGTTTGTGTATCTGTCAGGCCATATGCTGCCTTAGGAGACCCACAGACGCTCCGGAAATCCTCAGAGGAAAAACTGGACAGTCCTGGCCTCAAGGATTATCGGAGCGTATATGGAGGTTCGCCGGACTGTACAGGCCACCGGATGTGGAATTGAAGAACCATTCGATCGCCTGCGCAGGCCGTATTTTGATGCCATGCTTGCTAGAACTGGACTAAACTGAAAGGTTTCCTGAGCCTCTATGAAGAAGGGTGTATTCAGGCCAAAGTGCAAGGGCCTTCAGGCCAGTACTGTGCAGGTTTTCCTTTGAGGATTTCCGGGACATCTGTGGGCCGCTTAACAGTGTAATCGCAGCACCAAGTGTATAGATTTCAGAATAGAATCGTTATAAGAAATATGTTTATGGTTGCTATGCTTTCTTGAAGGACCAGTATTTATACTGCAAACGCCCTTTTGACAAATAAGATATATTCTTGCAAAACTCGATAGAAGTTTAATGCTTCTTGAATCTTTCATCGCTTACTATGCCTCGCAGATCCACTGCATTAGTCAACTGCGTTTTGTGGTTGATAGATCTTTGCTATTGTCGTACTATTTTGCCTACATACACTCCTTAATAACTTATGGAATCGTCACTTGGGGAGCATACACAGAAGCACATAGGGTTTTTATTATGCAAAAACGTGTGGTACGTCTGATAGCAGGTATTAGCAGAAGGACCAGCTGTCGAGATTCGTTTAGGGAATTAGGTATACTATCGCTGCCTTGTGTCTATATACTTGAGTTGCTAGTTTATGTTAAGGAAAACCTGCATGACTTTCCAAAACTAAATGATCACAAAACATACGCAACTAGAAATTCACTCGTCATCCAGATTCCTAAGCATAGATTATCTAAAACAGAAAGCAGCCCTAAACTTATGGCTGCAAAACTATACAATAAGTTACCGAGTATGTTCAAGTCACTTCCATCGAAGCATTTCAAAAATAGATTAAAGTTATTCCTAAAACAGAAAGTTTATTATTCTGTGGAAGAATATCTTTCAGATGTCACTCATATTTGATTTTACCTATACTATTTTATATTTAATTTATATACTTTTTGCGTTGTGTCTATCTTTTAAATTAACTATATTATCTAAGTACCTGTTTTTTACTTCTTTTTTGTGTATGTGTATATATTTAATTATAAGAGTTTGTGGTTATTGTTACTGTTGACTGTAGTATACATAAATATTGACATATCCTATATCACTATGTGATCGTTGAGGACTAATAAAATCTATCTATCTATCTATCTATCTATGTTTTTATTAAAAACTCATCGAGCTATCCGCTGAAGGACTAAATTCTCTGTTTAAGTAGATGAATATCTTGACGTAGACGGTGTGAAATAATTGTGTGCCACAGCTGATACGGTCTTCCGTGTTACAGTTTAAGTGCATCTGACCGAGAGTATATCCTGTTGCTGACGCTTTCGTCCTGTTCAGACGTGCCTGAACAGCTCAGCGTCTGCCAAAGACGCGACGATACCGCTACCGGTTGCGACAGCGTCGACTTGTTGTGGGCATGTTCAACTTCTGCTCGTTTACTTGCCGCGTTCTCGGAACGTTGTTAGTCTCAGCTTGATTACTCCGCACATTTGCATACCAAATGAAACAGCTTGTTGTATTAGTGGGGGTTTTTATATTTCAGAGCAGCTGTACCTTTTCGGTGGGCCAAAGGGATAGTATGAACTATCCATGCGATACATGGCGTAAGGTAATAATAATAATAGTGTCTTTTTCGCAAGAAAATAGCTATACGTTGCAAGAATACGTGTTTAACATAAACAAAGTTTACGGAATAAATATATGTTGGATCACTCTCCGTCGGCACTTTGAAGATCTCACATCAAGGCGATGCCGCGGCCTCACGCGCCAGTTAGTTTTTGCGTTGGTATTTGCCCAAGTACGAGGGTCTTTTAGCGGGGACTTGCTAACGCTAGGGTTTTACGTATATACGAGGGTCATTGATAGACTATGTATTGACTGCCGATTTAGACATACAAATACAAATATAACGTTTATTTTGCTAATATACTAAGTTACATAAATGGATATCAAAAATAAAACCTAGTAAAACTATTACTAACGAATCACAAATCATTTCACATATTGTAGCTGTTTCGTAGATAAGTAAAAATTGGTTCAAAGGTGCTATAGTATTTTTACCTTGATGTTTTGTTTATTTGGCTTATTTTTGAGACCACAGCTTATAAAATTTGTGGTATAGTATATACGAACCCGTATGTACAATTTTAAAAGATAATCATGTGGAAATGCTTTACGTGGATGTGAATAATTATTATTGACATTTTGCTTTTTGGTGTCATTCCAATTGCTACTGTAGAAACTAAACTGTTAAAGTTATCAATAAAAATATTTCCCAGCACTAAAATATAATTCAGAATGTCTCTCGGTAGTATGGTAAGACCACCGAATGAATATTTTGTCTCACTATACGCTTTTAGCGTGATACAACCCTTTAAGTACCTGTAGACCTGTAGGCCTCGAATATATCACTTTAGACGTGTGCTAGTTTGTTGGAATTGTTTTATCGGGTGGAACACAGAAGGGCACAACTGTACAGGGTGCCCCATTAATAATTTTGAATCGGATGTCACGTGACCAAAAAAAAAATACCTCATTAGGTACCTATATGATTCTCTAATACTGCCCAGTTCCGACACATTGCTTGTCTTAATCGTCGTGAAACGCCCTGTATTTATATACTTTATATTTCATGGCTTACCACAAAATAAGGATGGATCTGATTGTCATTTTCTATCCGTTAATAAATTTAGTTGATAAACTCAAACTTCTGAAAATATTATCCATTTCCTGCAAACAAATCCGAGATAACAAAATCCGATATTTTTGAGACGCTGTATACACTTCGCATTAAACACGTTAAACCACTACATTGCGCCGCCCCGTATCTCCCGGCTGACGTCGGTACACTGCTACCGGTGTACCGGGGAGACGGAGCAAGGGGCAGGCCTTTTTGATATTTTTGCGGAGTGATCCAACTTATATGTATTCCGTAAACTTTGACATAAATATATAAAACAGATATGATACAAAATGAGGACATAAACAACGAAATTCCACAAAAGTGCATCACTTGTACGTGATGTACAAAAATTAACATATAATATTGAATCTAATAATGAATATGATATCCAGGTATAGGGTCAAGTGTCATAATTTTGTAACTTTAAGTCAATTTAGAGTATTTTGTATAACTAGATGAAGGATCATAATTATGTAATTTTGAGTCAAATTAGGCTGTTTTGCCTAGCCAGGTAATTTAGGTCTTTTCAGGTGAATCGTAGTATACATATATCACGAACAACATCCAAAGGTAATAATATTAAAAAGAATATCAGATGTATATTATGTGAGCTTGAACAATACGCTGCCATCAACGAACTCGAATAGGTTAGAAGGAGTAAACAAGTTTTTGTTTGTGCCCACAATCCTAAAGCGGCAGCTGGCACACTGACCGCTGATAAAACCATATACCCTTTAGACAGATAGCAGGTAAAGAATCCTAAAAATAACAGCAGTCATATAGAGGCATAATATGTATGAATAGCTACTTTGTTTTGGTTGATCGTTTCGGGTTAATTGTTATAGTTTTGAATGAATTTTGGGTTTTAACAGTGCATAAGTGCTAGACGACTATTTTAGACAATTCCATAAAATTTAAATCACACAGATTTCTGTAAAAAATGTTATCGTGTTTGTGAACACAGTAAATAATAACAACGGGATCTTGGACACACTGTCATGCCTGTTAGGGCGCTGCTTTTTCTAACCTATTCGAATTCGTTGGCTTCCATCGATAGTTGCCCAGACAGCACAATATATTCTAGGAACATTCTAAGAATCACCATTTTGGAACATTGCATCATTCTATGAAAAGTCCATGAATATATAGATTGTCTGATGAACATTCCAAGAATGTAAAAATGGGAATCAAAGAAATGTGCATAGGTTATTCCCTCAGAATATTCTACGATTGTTATTAAGATGTATCAAATATTGTAGGAAGATTCCTGGTATATCTTTGAAGAATATATGTTGAAAGAAACTAATACCTTTTATCACTTCATTTCATTTATTTATAGGTCTTGTTGTCTGCCTAGGTACTTAACGCGAGTAGTATACATATATAACCTAGTATCCAACTTTCATACAGTGTTTTGGGCAGCATTGATTTAGGCACACACTAATTATTATAGGGATTGATGAAAAAATATATATAAAACAGAACACGGAACCTGCATTTATAATTGCATAAGTTTAATGTACATTAAAAAACACATTTCGCTGCACGGAATCGTCCTCCTGTATTATCCTGCAAAATAAAAAAAACCGTTTTGTTTTAAAGCATACGATGACTTCATTAACTACAATGTTAGATTTTCACCAAAATGTTGTTGTTGTATTTTAATCAATTTTAGTAGAATAAACACTGGAAATTCATAGTCACAAATATATTAAATGTTTTGTTAGTGGTTATTATATATTAATTAGGGTATCTACGACAAGTAAGACTAGAACATAGAGATTAGACTCTGGTGCTACAAAGTCGATAATTTACAGAGACAAAATAGTTACACTCACCCTAGTCGCTCCTAGATGACATTTTAAACTGAATAACAAGTGAAAATCATGTTCCAGAACACAGATAACTATCCAGTTATAACAGGAGAAAAATGCACAAGCACAAGCAGGCACCACCGACCACCGCCACCGTAACGACTGAGGCTAACCTCAAAATTCTCAAACCTCACCTAACCTGCAACGGTGTCACGCCTACATTAAGAATCATACCAAAATGCATATTCAAAGATTATTCTTTAGATAATATTAATTTATGAATATTATCAGAATATTTTTATAGACACGTTCATGGAATAATCATGAAGTAATACTCCTAGCACATCCTCATGGGAATGAAATCAATAAAAACGTCCGTAGAACATTCTGTTAATGTTCTGAATCTTCTCAATCTGTTTTGGATTAAATAAGAACATTTCAGAAATATACTGTGCTGTCTGGGTGTATAGTTGACACCTCAGCGTACTCGTTGGAGTTCAATTACCGATGGAACGTCGGATGTCTGATTGCTAGCCACTAACTGTGCATTTTCCTACTTTGTATGTAAGTATTAAATTTATAGAATTTGTTGTTTTTATTTAAAAAGTATAGTCGTGTTTAACCTTTTCACCTTACAAAACGATTTATTCGAGTCGAACTAAGATACCATAAGATGCAGTCACATTGCAGAAATGGTGTCCAAAGTATTTGTGCTTGCTGATCATGAGTACGCAATCGGAGTTGCTATTCTGTGCTACAATTATCCGTTTTACAGTTGTTTAGAGTTTTCTATAGTTTTATTGATTTTAGAGGTCTGGCCACTTGTGAAGTTTGATGGGTAAAGTCATCAAACCTTTCGCTGGTGCAGCTAAACCACGTTGAGGAAGTTGAATAGTATATATGTATTTCGGAGGTTACAGCTACTAGCTCGGCTAACATCAGGTCGAGCAGTGAAACTATTATTTTTGATATAACATACGCAGTTGAGTATGCATAAGGCATATCATATTTAGCTATCGTATCGATATGATTTCTCCAACTGAGTTTTGAATCAGGAATACTGCCTAAAACTTTCACGGCGTCTTCCTGTATAACTAATATGTTATTGAAACTTACAGAACACTATAATCAGCTTGAGTTAAGGAGAAATTGATTAACTTCATTTTGTCCACCGAGCAAAAAAGGTTGTGAGTAAGATCTGCAATGTTCCTCGTTTTAGCTGCAATGGATGTATGATCGGCAAAAAGTGTAACAACGTAGTCACTGGGTTCAGTCGTTTATAGATAAGATAAATAGTAGCGGGCCAAGTATACTCCCCTGGGGTACGCCTAGGGAAACAAAAAGAGGATCTGACATATGATCAACCTGATTATGGTTATTTTTTACAATTTTAGATTTCCCTTTGGGGTAATCCCTAATCCACTTCAAGTTAACGCCTCTGATGCCATAACGATGTATCTTTTTTAGCAATAGATTATGTTCTACCGTATCAAAAGCAGGTTTTAGGTCAAAAAATAGACACCCATACTTTCCGTGGTTTTAGAAAGCATCAAATATAAAATTATACAGGGAGCATGTTTAGTTGATACACGAGTACGAGTACTTTTCTGAAAATCAAACTGGTGCTATTGATACACATTTCCAAGGTACCTTATGGCTCTAAAAGTTTAGCAACGCATAGCTCATTTTCCCAGCTCTGCCTACATATGGAAAATGCTCAAGCCAGAGAAAAATTGTGGGAGACGCAGTTCATAAAATCCTGTTGAGGTATGCAGAATTTGGGAGGCGTAAAGGTCAGCAATTATTTTATGTGCATATTTAAAAGGAGGACGGTCCTTTCAACAAAAGCCAGAGGAGAGTCGTTTTCCTTTTTACTATCATTGCAAATTATATGCTATGTTATATACCTTTATGGATGCTTGAGAAGCAGAACTTATCTACAAAACATTGTTAGCGAATAAAATATTGCAGATTCGGGTTTCGATTTTTTTTTAAATCTCACTACATGGCGAAGGAATAGAGAAAATATGATTTCAGGAAAAATTACAATATTTCTAGAAACTTGTGAGAGTAGGCGACAGAAAAGATCTGCCTGTGCGCCATCTAGTACCCGAAGGTAACGGCAAACCAAAGAAAGTCGCTGCTAAACAGCAGCAGACTTCTTGGTGGAATACCACGGCGCGTTCGCTTGACCTGACCAGAGGAGCGCGTTCTATGCCAATTGCACATGAGAGTCGTATACGAGGGTTGTTCTATATCTCCGTCAATCCACCAGTACGCAGACAGCTGTTTCACGCTTGTTAGCGATAGATTGATTGACGGAGATATAGAGCAACCCTCGCAACTATTTAGAGGTTGCATATGTGCTGCGAAATTTGTGATCTGAAAATGCTTTATATTAGCGATGAGGATAGAAGAGGTTTGTAACGTCACTGGTGAATTTTGTCAAGAAACATGGTATGAATATGCAAAGCGGTTATTTTTAATGCCGACAAGGGTAACTTTGAAAATTGCTGTTTTAAAGAAAGAAGTTTACATTTCGTTCAAGTGGAGCTGACGGTGTCCTCGGTTTGATGCACATATCTAACGAGAGACTCAGACACAGACATTTTCCCCCTTCATGCTTTAATTGAACAGAAGCGCAGTAGAATTTAAAGTTACACTTTTTATTACAACAGTTTAAACTTCTATGAGAACTTTATATGCAAGTTTAAAGAGGGTTGTCCTTCTCTTCCACTGAATGCAGGTACAAATTGAGAAAATCGAGATAACAGCAACAGATAACTGTTGTATTCGGTTGTATTTGGTCGTTTTGTATTACATGTCTCTAGCTGTTTTTGACTTGTTTTCTGTGGTTTTGAGCTGTCTTCTGTTCGTTTATGTTATGTTCGGTTGTATTTGAATGTTTTATGTTGTTTCAAGGTTTTCTGCTGTATCTAGTGGTTTTCTGGCGCTTCACACTGTTATCTGCTCGTTTTCTGTTGTTTTGAGCTATTATCTGTTGGTTTATGCTGTATTCCCGCTGTTATCCACTTGCTTTCTGTTGTTTTGCGTTGTTTTCTTTCTTTATTGTTGTATTTGGTTGTATTAGGTCGTTTTCTGTTGTTTCTAGCTGTTATCTGCTTGTTTTCTGTTGGTTTGAACTGTTTTCTTTCTGTTCGTTTGTGTTGTATTCTGTTGTATTTGAACGTTTTCTGTTGTGTTTGAAGTTTTTTTTTGACCATAGTCGTTTTCTGACGGTTTCCGCTGTTATCTGTCTGTTTCCTGCTGTCTTGAGAGCTGTTTTCTGTCATTTTCTATTATATTCGGTTATATTTGGTCGTTTTCTGTTGTTGCTTGCCGTTATCTGCTTGCTTCCTGTTGTTTACAGCCATTTTCTGTTATTTTCTGCTGTATTCGGTTGTATTTAAATATTTTATCTTGTATCTAATCGCCTTCTGTAGCCTCCGGCTGAATTCCGCTTGTTTTCTGCAGCTGTTTTATGTTCTGTTTGGTCGTTTCCTGCATGGTGAATCTAGATATATAGACAGCATAGATAGATAGATAGATAGATAGATAGATAGTTTAATTCATCACATTTTGACAACAATTTCAATTGTGACAAGTCATAGTATAGTGACATATTATGAAAAGAAATAATAATTAAATAAACAATAAAAACACACATTAAAATATGCATATGCAGAAAATAGCCTAAAAAGTTACAGCACATTCACTTCAGGGTTCTTCAGGGCTAAATAGCATTCTTCAAATGAATAAAACGCATTTCTAAGAAGAAAAGCTTTTACATGCTTTTTAAATAGATAAAACGAGAGAGCTTTGACAGTTTCTGGGAGGAGGTTGTATAGACCAAGTTCAGGAGAGTTTTTTCTGGACTTGTCTAGTCGAAATCTGGGTTTTCTAATCAGACCAGCTGAGCGAGTCTCATAAGAATGAAAATTTGAGTTTAAATTGAAATCACGTTTGTGCTTGTGAATATCTAGCAACTGATGGAATATGTAGAGGGATGGCAACGTCATGATTTTGAAAATTATGAAGTGTGGTTTACAATGATCTCGAAATTCAGCACCAGCAATTAGCCTTACAGCCTTTTTCTGCAGCCTAAAGATAGGCAGTATGTGGGAGGAGTTACCCCACAAAATAATTGCATAAGGTAAGTGGGCATAGAACAGAGAGTAGTATACAGTCAAAAGTGAAGGTAGGCTGACTAAGGTTTTTAGTTTTCTAATTACAAATACTGCAGAAGAAAGTTTACTTTCCAAAGAGGCGGTATGAGCATTCCATTTCAAAGCATCATCTATGTGTATGCCCAGGATACTGACACTATGGCCATGAGCAACCCCCGTATAAGACGAAAAAATTATTTCTTGCGTCTTGTCTTTATTAAGTTTAAAATAGTTTTGGTTAAACCATATCTCTGTCCTACTGACAGCTGAACTCATCTCAGTTCTTAACTCATCAAGTGACTTGGCCCTGCAGCCCAGTGTAGTGTCATCAGCATAACACACACACATCCTGGGCAACAGGTAGCCAAATAAGTCATTAACATATACTGTAAAGAGCAAAGGCCCCAAAACAGATCCCTGGGGCACTCCACTCTCCACAGCACTTTTTTCAGACATACCGCCATTCCAATCGACAGTTTGAGTTCTGGAAGTTAGGTAGGAACTAAGCAAAGACAGAGGGAGCCCTCGTATTCCATAACGAGACAGCTTGTAAAGTAACAGCTTATGGGAAACGCAATCGAAGGCCTTACTGAGATCACATAAAGTAAGACCGACATGATCCCCCTCTTCAAGGCCCTCGACTATGTACTCCACAAGCTTGGCAACCAACTGGATAGTAGAATGGCCCTCACGGAAACCAAACTGGAGCGAATGTAAAATATTGTGTTCCTGAAAATAGGAATTTAAACTGTCCTTAATAATAATTTCAAACACTTTACCAAAAAGTGGGATAATGGATATGGGACGGTAATCTCCAGTAGTGTCCAAATCCCCTTTCTTGAATACTGGGACCACCCTGGCTATCTTAAGGGCATTAGGAAAAGTGCCTTTGTCGATACAGATGTTGAATAGGTGCGTCAAGGGGCCAACTAAATAAAAACATAGCTGCTTAAGGATATTGCTACTAAGATCGTATATATCAATGCAGTTTGAGCTTTTGAGACTGACAATTGCTCTATAAACATCTTCTTCTGCCAGTGGTAGAAGTCCAAAGGAATGAGACATTTCCGGAATATTATGCAACAGAGCGTCTTGCAAAACGGGATCACATGGTAGACCCTTGATAATTTCAGATGCTACAGACACAAAATAATTATTAAAATCATTTGCTGTTAGCTTTTCACTAACTGGAGTACTTCTTAATTTGTTTCTTTCAGAGTTTATTATCCTCCAAATATCTCTTTGCTTATTCTGAGATTTATCAATATATTGGTCATAAGCCTCTCTTTTTTTGAGAGAAATGTTGTTCTTATATTGAGAATGCAACATTTTATAAAGATCTCTATATATTGGGTCAGAGGAGTTATCAGATATGAACTTAATTGTGGAGAGTGTTTCTCGTTGTTCCTTTAATTCACTGCTAAACCAGTTTATAGGTTCATTATTACTGGACACCACCTGCAATGGACAATATTGACAGATTAATGCCTGACAGTTTGTTAACAAAAACGTAGCCATAGACTCAACACACTCTGAATCATAAAATGTACTCCAGTCCAGACACTCCAGAGCATTTTTTATGGCAGTAATACTCATGTTAGTAACTTTTCTAACCTTACGCCTTTGTGCCACCAATTTCACCTTGTCCCTGATTCTAAGATATTGCCCATAATGGTCTGACACGCAGGGGTCTAAAATACCTACTTCAAAACTATCCTGACATATGTTAGTTAAAATATTATCTATACAGCTCTGGGAGCCATTGTAAACCCTAGTGTAGTCTGTTATGGTTGCAGAAAGCCCATAACAGTCAATAATACTGATAAGCTCAGAGAGGATCCTGGAACTACCCTTGAAATTTATATTAAAATCACCTAGAATATATATATTATTGTATCTATTAGATAAAAAATTCAAAAGCTGGTCAAATTGGTATAAAAATAACTCACCATCTCCTAAACAAGACCTATATACAGCAACTATTACTGCTTTACTGGAAACCTCCACAGCACAAAACTCAGCATCAATTTCACTACTGAAAGATTTTAAATCAACTGATTTACATTTGACACCAGTTTTTGCAAAAATGCATACCCCTCCATGAATGTGCTCCTTTCTACAAAACAATGCACTTAATTTATAATTACAGATATTAATAAGGTTTAAAATATCACAAGTACACCAATGTTCACTAATACAAACAAAATCAAATTTATTATCATTTAAAAACAGCGACAGTTCATTTACTTTATTATTTAGACCCTGTATATTTATATGAAATATCAGTAGGCTGTGCATACTATCACAGCCGTGATTTAAAATCTTGCCAAATTTCTTGGGCCTTATGTTCCTTTGTTGTACTTCCTTCTTGGGTGAAAAAACTTATTAACCTTAACACCCTCGGGCCATATAGTTGGTTGTAAGAATCTGCTGACACTGCCATAATAAACACCCACCTTGAAAGAGGCATACCTCTCAGGAAATCTGGATTCAAGTTTTACGCATGTGGCTTCGGAAAACATAGGTTTCAAGTAACCGAGTACTTCATTTTCTGAGGTTTTAGGGTCCAACTGATAAACATGGTAATATGAATAGCTTGGAACTGCTTTCAGGTCGGAAGGTAGTTTATCCTTTCCGGTTCCTATTATTGTTGGAATAGATCTCCTTTTTTTACCATAAGAAACCGTGGTCCAATCCTTTTCCACATCATCTTGCACCAAATTAATAACATCCGTCATGATTTGTTTTTGTTTGGATGTAAGAACAGCATTTGACAGCTGATGTGAGGTTATTTTTGCTGGTTGGTTGACACTTGGATTTCTATTTTCAGTATTTTCCTGCTTATTATCAGAACCGCTGCGGCGAACAGGTTGTTGTCTCTTGGTACCAGATGTCGACTCGGACGATTCCTGCTCACTGTATTCCTGCTGCGGCTGAGGTTGCTGTTCACTGCTAGATGGTGTACTGCTGTTTCTTCCAGGTGTCGTCGCGGTACCACTGTAGGGACTACCATTACCAGAGACATACTTATTCTTGGGATGGCTAATAGATGTTGCTACGTCGGCCGCAGATGCATATTGATTGTTATGGAATGCGTGCATTTTTTTCAGCAGATCTTTTTGTTCAACTAATGCAGTTATTGTCACTTGTTGATTACTGATCACAATGTCTTTTTGATCACATAGCTGCTTTAGAAAGACTGTTTCCAAACAGCTGCACTCACTTCTGCCCTTCTTTTGAACAACTGTATCAACACTGTCACCCGACAGGCTCGTCGAGTCAAGGTTATCTGAACAAATTTCACATTTATCTGATTTATTTGCTTTCAGCTTTTCCACAAACTGCACAAGAACGTCACTTGTAACACTTTCTGGTAACGAACTGTATACTATTAAATCAATTAACTCGGATTTTCTCAATTTAGTCAACTCAGCAACAAGAGCGGCTACATCACTATCCGCCATGTTGATTATAACAGTGCGATATCATATAAAGTTGTGTCACGGTCTTTTTTATCAAATATCATTTTTAATATATGTCTACTTTGATGTGGTAAAATGCCAGTCCTATGAATTATAAGTCAAATTACTAGATTGAAAATGTTGAACTGGGTGTTTATCGCCCAGGTAGGAATTTTTGTACCACTAGTCTCTCAATAAAGATCAAGTAGCCTTCACCATCGGGCAAAAATATTTGAGACTGTTATTATATAATGTAAGCTTTCCTCTGCAATTTATATTCAATATTAAATTTTAATGTGTTTTGTGAAACTGCAAATTATCTTTGTGTTCCATGCTCATATTGTTGTACTCGTTGTACGAAATGTAGTTGGATCCTTACAAGATCATTTTTTAATTTTAGATCGAA
The DNA here is from genome assembly GCA_951848785.1 of Callosobruchus maculatus. Taxonomy (NCBI): domain Eukaryota; kingdom Metazoa; phylum Arthropoda; class Insecta; order Coleoptera; family Chrysomelidae; genus Callosobruchus; species Callosobruchus maculatus. Next base: position 743,267 of record CATOUR010000003.1, read on the forward strand.
ACGTTGGCCATTATACATACATATATTGTTTGGATATATCATTTGACCGTACTCTAGGATTTTATTACAAAATTTGAGTATAATTTTTATTGTATTCTTTGCAGGCGGTGGCATCCCAGGCGTAGGCGTGTCCATGGCTCCATCGCATGTGGCGCTTAGCGGAAACTTTCATGTTCAGATCACGTCCAGGTCTTTCCCGCCTCTCATGCTGCAGCTCTCCAGATTGGAAGGCAATATGGCGCAGGCCCTGCTCACCATGCCCGTGTTTCCAGAGGCAGCCGCTCTTGCCAGCAACTCTACCATCGTCAAGATACCGTGCGGATACTTCTCCAGAGGAGGACAATACTACATAATGGTCAAAAAGCAGCCCATTGGTAAGTCTTATCGATAAACCGTTTTCATGTTTATTATATACCTTTTAGCTACAATAAGTAGATAGGTAACGTCACATAAATTAAAGTTATAAATACAGAAGTATATGCATATATAGACATACAGATATATATATAATATATAACGCAGACACTAACTTGGTATAGACAAACTTTTAGTAAATTCCTCTGCCGTGTATGGTGAGACATCGATAAGAAGGTTTTTGAGACCTAATTTGAATTTTGTTAGACAGCTAGCCTTGAGAGCTGAAGGAAGTATACAATCTGCAGCCAGCATTTATAGGTAACTTCTTATAAAATGTATGATTGTATTTTCGTAAGCAGAGTTAAGTAAGTTTGATAAAGGTTCAGCATCATCATAGTCACAATGTCTTAACAGACATATTGTGAACTCGTAAAATGCATTAAGTCAGAGCTAGAGTATTGCCGACACGTATATTATCAATAGTTTTGAGAACTGTAGCTCAGTTCAGTGGCGCTCTTGATACTCATATCCAGCAACTGTTTCGTCGTATTCAGCCAGCGTGTAGGGGAACAGCCAGGGCGCCGCCCACTCGGAGCACGACCCTGAACTACAAGTTTCTCCACATCGTCTCTTCTGTGCATATGTCCGAAGAATGTAAGCATTTTCGTCGACACAATAGAGGATAGTCTCTTTGGATTTACGAGCTCATCCAGTATGGAACCGTTAGTTCGATTAGCGGAATAACGAACTCTCAGCATTCTCCTCCACGTCCACATTTCAAAAGCATCTATACGAGCTCGATCGAGGCATACAAAAATATGAAGAACACAAGAGACTGAACCAGCGACATTTTGGTAGCTTTAGTGATGTCATGGTCACGCCATATTTTAGTAAGCTTTGCCATGGCCACATCTGCCTGTTGAATGCGCCGTCGAATCTCATTTTCACAAGTTCAAAGCTTCATAGTGAAGCCTATACATTATTCCACTCCCCTTATTGGCCGATTCATCATAATCATAGTCACAATGTCTTAACAGACGTGTTGTGAACCCGTAAAATGCATATTTACTCATTTTACCAGTTTCTCTTGGGATATCTTTAAGATCTTTAATGCAGTAGTTTCCAATTTGCTTTCTGCATCCTCATGCCGTTGACTAGATGGTATCTGCTGGTTCATCCGCCTTTAGGGACAATTTCTCACCCCAAGGACAAGAAGGTGTCCTGACTCTTGTCCACCCAAAGCTGTTGAGAAGAGGTTACTGCTTATACCGACAGTAGTTCGGTTCCTTTTAGTCGCCTTTTACGACACGCAGGATATACGATGGGAGATATTCTAACCCGTCTTCACACTGCTGTCTGATTCATAAAAACCACATATGTGGGAAGATAAACTTTATTGATCTCTGCAGCAAAGATTCGCAAATAGTTAACTTATATTATAATTTTTTGGCAGCCGCGTGAGGAACAGCTTTGGTATTTGATGAGTTGATTTGTTAACTGAAATAAGTGATTCTAAAATCTTGGAGAAGACAGTATATTGCATTTGCATTGTTTGGCGAATAATTATCCCAAGATGAGATAATACCGTTCGAGATCAAACATTAAACTATAAGGAAGCAGATTTTATTCTAGCTGCGACTTAAGGGGCCTGGGTATACACAGTTGTACATATGTATTTGCCATGTTAAAACACGGATTCCCATTTCCAACAGAACTCACTTGTTTTTAAAACTACATACACCGTATTTCAGAATGTGATAGCTAAACCTTAATGAATGACAACTATTTGCGATTTTCTTAAAAAACTTTTTTAGTGTGCAAAAAAACTCGCAATGCAAAATTATACATTCTTTAAATGTCTGTAATTTAACAAACAAACACGATATCAAAAAAGGCTAAATACGTGGCAAAGCGTAAGCTTTCTTCTTCAATCATTATTGTAAGTGTAAAGGTAACGTCGGGAGCTTAGAAATGCAAAATTCATCTTTATAGTGACCTTCGGACCTTACCTTTGGATCTTTTGACCTTATCTTTGGATTTTTGGACTTATCTTTCCTCATCTTAGACACACACACTGGAAAGGGAACAGGCGGCCACGCCTCCTCGCTAACACGGGAATACGTCTTTTCTTGGATTCTCAATTTCGCGCGCTATACCCTAGACCCTTAATGCATTTTACGAGTTCACCAACATGTCTGTTAGACATTGTGGCTATGATGATGATGATGATGATGATGATGATGATGATGATGATGATGATGATGATGATGATGATGATGATGATGATGATGATGACGGTATGTTTCAAACGAGGCTCTCCATAGAAACCTTGATATCCCTTATTTAGAGGACTTCATTAAACAATAGACGCAACGCTAAAGCCAAGCAGAATCGCACAATAACCCTTTGCTGCGAGAATCAGTGGACTACACAGTCGAGCTTGCTCGCAAGAACGCGAGGCCTCAGCGCACTCTGTGAACTACAAAACCTCACCGCGAATTTCGTATAGTCAAATTTTTTTTTCTGCTGCTCAGAGACCAACAGGCCAGATCATTTTATCCATACTTTCACAAGGAGGGGAAATTCTAACTGTATTAGATATAGGACACTGGAATGTAAACCATAGCTACGGAATAGTACTTAGTATTTCATTTTATGTTTCCTTTTACGTTTTCCTTTTTTTGTATGTTTTTTTTATTAATTTTGTTTTTGTTTAGGTATTATTACTTTTTTATTTAATTTTAAATCTTTTCCTGCCTCTTTATATACTAAAATTGTTGAGTCGTGTCGTTTTATATTCAATTTGTTCTTATTTAATGTTCTATCTAAATTATTAGTTTTAGTTTTACAGTACAATATTTATAAACTAGTTCATATCTTTGCTGGTTTTCGCAGCCCAGAATTAAAGTTAAACTATTGGAAGTATAAGATGTGAGTACCGAGATTGAAATACATTTGAGTGGTTTCTCCTGTTGTATGTAGACACTCCAGAAGGCAATGTTCTAGTGTGCCGACCTCACCGCATCTGCATAACGAATCTCCCCCTAATCCTATTCTTGATTTATGTTGTAGGACCAAGGTGTGACCACTTCTGAGAGGAAATATTGTTCTAATATAACTTCTTCTTATTTCCTTCCCAAACCAAGCACTTGTTCTTATGTATGGTTGTATTGATTTGTAAAAGTTTCCTTTAGGGCAACTTGTATAGTATTCTTGCCACTCTCTTCTCTGCTTTCCCTTAATAAGGGCATTTATGTCTGAACTAGGGATTTTGAAATTTGCTATAAACTCTCGATCAGTTAGAGCTCTTTTTGCTAATTGATCCACAGATTTATTCTCAATTATATTTGAATGTCCTCTGATCCATATAACTTTTATCTGTTTATTTGAGTCCTGGCAATTTTTAATGAGATCGGTGATATCAGTTAGCAGATAATTAATATTTGGTGATGGACTTAGTTTTTCTAGTTTTTGTGCAGCACCTTTGCAATCTGTGAATATGGCAAACTTGTCATTTGTTGTATAACTTAGACAGTACTCCAATGCTTTTTTAATCGCCACTAATTCCGAGATAAATACTAAACATTCTGGAGGAAGACGGAACAGTTTACAATAGTTCTTATTGCGATGGAAAAAAGCACATCCAATTGATTTATCATTTTTGGAGCCGTCAGTAAGTATCTGTTCCCAGTCGTTCCATTTTTCTGCTAGATCCTGCCTAAACTTCTTCGCTGTTGTTGGATCTTCACTAGCATAAGATGTATAAACTATTTTTGGTAGAGCGTTGTACGTAGAGTAGTCTAGAATATAGCAGGGATGTGTTTTGTTGTTGTAAATATCTTCCGATAGGGGTAGTATCCATGAAAGCATTTTACAGAAACCAACGAAAATTAAATTCGCGACTATACTTTAAAAAATTGCCGAAACATTTTAAAAATCCCTAAGCGCCTCCTGTTCTAAAATATTTTCTTTCCCCTCTTTACTTTCCACTTTTCTTCCTTACTTTCCTTTTATCTTCTTTCTTGGACGGACGTTGTCTGGTTCCTGGATTCCCAAACCTGACAGGTTTGATTGAATGATGCTATGACACAAGAGCTAAAATTCCACGGACCGCTCTGACAACCAACAATGACTTGACTTAACATGGATATTATTTAAATTTCCCAAGCTTCCATTGATGCTGGATGGACACCAAACCTTAATAACAAGTCTGGTCACAGAATCGCCGACGATTCAACGGCACAAGGATATGAGAGAGATTGACTATGGATACTAGCCGAAGCGTAGACAAAGAATGCATTTTTTGAGAGCAGGTGACAGAAAAGATCTGCCTGTGCACCATCTGGTACCCGAAGGTAACGGCAAACCAAAGAAAATCGCTGCTAAACAGCAGCAGACTTCTTGGTGGAACGCCACGGCGCATTCGCTTGGCCAACCAGAAGAGCGCGGTTCTATATGCTGCTGCATATGAAAGTCGATATACTAGGGTTGCTCCATATCTCCGTCAATCCACCAGTACGCGGACAGCTGTTTCATTCTTATTAGCGATCGTCAGTGCGCCATAGGTCGATTGACGGAGTTAGAAAGCATCAGAATTTTCATGTCTACCAGACATGTGAAGCATGTGAGAGCAGGTGACAGAGAAGATCTGCCTGTATGCCATCTGGTATCCGAAGGTAACGGCAAACTATAGAAAATCGCTGCTAAATAGCAGCAGACTTCTTGGTGGAACGCTACGGCGCATTTGCTTGGCCATCCAGAAGCGCGCGGTTCTATATGCTGCTGCATATGGAAGTCGATATACGAGGGTTGCTGTATATATCCGTCAATCCACCAATACGCAGATAGCTGTTTCACGCTTATTAGCGATCATCAGTGCGCCATACGTCGATTGACGGAGATAGAGAGCATCAGAATTTTCATGTCTACCAGACATATGAAGCATGCGAGAGCAGGTGACAGAAAAGATCTGCCTGTACGCCATCTGGTACCAGAAGGTAACGGCAAACCAAAGAAAATCGCTGCTAAACAGTAGCAGACTTCTTGGTGGAACGCCACGGCGCATTCGCTTGGCCAACCAGAAGAGCGCGGTTCTATATGCTGCTGCATATGAAAGTCGATATACGAGGGTTGCCCTATATGCATTTCTTTCGTCATGGAGTAATCTGAAACAGCTCAGCCATTAATCTGTGAAACCTTAGTGTAGATACAAGTGTTCAACGTAAGACCTAATTAGTATTTCGCCCTATTCATTCTTTGTAGCCGCGTGCAGTCAGTGGTAAATTGAATAGTAAGGCCCGAAAGCGAAAATCCTGAAACTCCGCAAACGGCCTTACATAGGAATTTTTAATTTATTTCCTTACATTTGTGATACAGATTAAGAGCTGCTTGAGAACCTCCTTAAATTGGATCCGCCAAGCTACCTTCAATTTCACCTTCTCTGAATATTTGAGGCACAGGAATTTTAATTAAAGGTGTAAAATGCAAAAATGCATCGAAGGTCTCTCTCACCATCTGATGCAGATTTATTTGTACGTATAGCGCCCAGTGAGTGACGTTGATTTCGTATGAATGAAAGACCAAACGTAGGTGCGGATATTTTTAACTTATGTCTAAGAAATGGTGTGAATTTATTTTATATTACGTTGTCTGTCGCTTATAATCGTTCCTCAGGAGAAGCCTAGGCAATATTTGTTTTCCATACAAAAATAATTTTAGAGTCCCAGGAAGGCTCACAAGAAAATCAAAAAAAGCTGCTGGTAATTATTGTAGCTTGGCTTTTTAATCCATAATTTCAGATCACTATGGCTGGCGGGTGTACCTAAAAAAATCGAAAATCTTCATTTGGCTTTCTATTGGGATGAAACGTCGCATTTCGGATAGGTCCAAGGTGCTGATTACAAATATAGTCGCAATTTTGAGTCTCAGTCTCGTTTGACGAAAATAAAAAATTTCAGACCGCTCGGGCTGGCGGGTGTACCTAAAAAAATCGAGAATCTTTATTTGCCTTTGCATTGAGATGAAACTTTGCATGTCGGATAATTTCAAAGTGCTGATCAAAAATCCAGTCGCAATTTTGAGTCTCAGTGTCGTTTGACGAAAATAAAAAATTTCGGATCGCTCAGGCTGGCGGGTGTACCTAAAAAATTCGAAAATCTTTACTTGAGTTTATATTGACATGAAATCTTGCATTTCGAATAACTTCAAGGTGCTGATTACAGATCCAGTCGCAGTTTTGAGTCTCGGTCTCGCTTGACGAAAATCAAAAATTTCAGATCGCTCGGGCTGGCGGGTGTACCTAAAAAAATCGAAAATATTTATTTGGCTTTCTATTAAGATGAAACCTCGCATTTCGAATAATGTCAAGGTGCTGATTACAGATCCAGTCGCAGTTTTTAGTCTCAGTCTCGTTTCACGAAAATAAAAAAATTCAAACCTCTCGGGCTGGCGGGTGTACCTAGAAAAATCGAAAATCTTCATTTGGCTTTCTATTGGGATGAAACGTCGCATTTCGGATAAGTCCAAGGTGTTGATTACAAATATAGTCGCAATTTTGAGTCTCAGTCTCGTTTGACGAAAATAAAAAATTTCAGACCGCTCGGGCTGGCGGGTGTACCTAAAAAAATCGAGAATCTTTATTTGCCTTTGCATTGAGATGAAACTTTGCATGTCGGATAATTTCAAAGTGCTGATCAAAAATCCAGTCGCAATTTTGAGTCTCAGTGTCGTTTGACGAAAATAAAAAATTTCGGATCGCTCAGGCTGGCGGGTGTACCTAAAAAATTCGAAAATCTTTACTTGAGTTTATATTGACATGAAATCTTGCATTTCGAATAACTTCAAGGTGCTGATTACAGATCCAGTCGCAGTTTTGAGTCTCGGTCTCGCTTGACGAAAATCAAAAATTTCAGATCGCTCGGGCTGGCGGGTGTACCTAAAAAAATCGAAAATATTTATTTGGCTTTCTATTAAGATGAAACCTCGCATTTCGAATAATGTCAAGGTGCTGATTACAGATCCAGTCGCAGTTTTTAGTCTCAGTCTCGTTTCACGAAAATAAAAAAATTCAAACCTCTCGGGCTGGCGGGTGTACCTAGAAAAATCGAAAATCTTTATTTGGCTTTCTATTAAGGTGATACCTCGCATTTTGGATAACTTCAAGGTGCTGATTACAAATCCAGCCGTAGTTTTGAGTCTCAGTCTCGCTTGACGAAAATAAAAAATTTCAGATCGCTCGGGCTGACGGGTGTACGTAAAAAAATCGAAAATCTTTCCATTGAGATGAAACCTAGCATTTCAGATCATTCCAAGGTGCTGATTACAAATCCAGTCGGAATTTTTAGTCTCAGTCTTGTTTGACGAAAATACAAAATTTCAGTCTTGTTTGACGAAAATAAAAAATTTCAGATCACTCGGGCTGGCGAGTGCACCTAAAAAAATCTAAAATCTTTATTTGGCTTTCTTTTGAGATGAAACCCCGCATTTCGGATAATCTCAAGGTGCTGATTACAAATCCAGTCGCTGTTCTGAGTCTCAGTCTCGTTTGAGGAAAATAAAAAATTTCAGATCTCTCGGGCTGGCGAGTGTACCTAAGAAAATCTAAAATCTTTATTTGGCTTTCTATTGAGATGAAACCCCGCATTTCGGATAATTTCAAGGTGCTGATTACAAATCCCGTCACAGTTCTGAGTCTCAGTCTCGTTTGAGGAAAATAAAAAAATTCAGATCACTCGGGCTGGCGAGTGTACCTAAGAAAGCCTAAAATCTTTATTTGGCTTTCTATTGAGATGAAACCCCGCATTTCGGATAATTTCAAGGTGCTGTTTACAACTCCAGTCGTAGTTTTGAGTCTCAGTTTCGTTTGAAGAAAATAAAAAATTTCAGATCGCTCGGGCTCGTGGGTGTACCTAAAAAATTCGAAAATCTTTATTTGAGTTTCTATTGAGATGGAATCTCGCATTTGGACTAACTTCGCGGTGCTGATAACAAATCCAGTCGTAGTTTTGGGTCTCAGCCTCGCTTGACGAAAATCAAAAATTTTAGGTCGCTCGGGCTGGCGAGTGCATCACCTAAAAAAATTCGAAAATCTTTATTTGAGTTTCTATTGAGATGAAACCTCGCAAGTCGTATAATTTCAAGGTGCTGATTACAAATCCAGTCGTAGTTTTGAGTCTCAGTCTCGTTTGACGAAAATAAAAAATTTCAGATCGCTCGGGCTGGCGGGTGTACCTTAAAAAAATCAAAAACCTTTATTTCGCTATCCATTGAGATGAAGCTTCGCATTTCGGATAGTTTCAAGGTGCTGATTACAAATCCAGTCGTAGTTTTGAGTCTCAGTCTCGTTTGACGAAAATCAAAAATTTCAGTTCGCTCGGGCTGGCGGGTGTACTTAAAAAATTCGAAAATCTTTATTTGAGTGTCTATTGAGATGAAATTTCGCATTTCGAATAATTCAAGGTGCTGATTACAAATCCAGTCGCAGTTTTGAGTCTCAGTCTCGTTTGACGGAAATAAAAAATTTCAGATCTCTCGGGATGGCGGGTGTACCTAAAAAAATCGAAAATCTTTATTTGGCTTTCCATTGAGATGAAACCTCGCATGTCGGATAATTTTAAGGTGCTGATTACAAATCCAGTTGTAGTTTTGGGTCTCAATCCCGTTTGACGAAAATAAAAAATTTCAGATCGCTCGGGCTGGCGGGTGTACCTAAAATAATCGAAAATCTTTATTCGGCTTTCTATTCAGACGAAATCTCGCATTTCGAATAACTTCAAGGTGCTGATTACAAATCCAGTCGCAGTTTTGGGTCTCAGTCTCGGTTGACGAAAATCAAAAATTTCAGATCTCTCGGGCTGGCGGGTGTACCTAAAAAAATCGAAAATCTTTATTTGGCTTTCTGCTAAGATGAAACCTCGCATTTCGAATAATCTCAAGATTCCGATTACAAATCCGGTCGCAGTTTTGAGTTTCAGTCTCGTTTGACAAAAATAAAAAAAATCAGACCTCTAGTGCTGGCGGGTGTACCTACTACAAATCTGTATATCTAAGCTACTTAACTTCTCTACATTGCAGTGTTTAACAATGTGCTTTTTATCCTTTACGCTTTAAGCAGTTGCAGCGAATATGCAAGCACGAGTAATATAGTGATACGAACACTACCTTTTAAGTAGCTAAGAAAATTATTTCCACCTTACCTTTGGTTCCCCAAGCGCACACGGAGGGATCCTACAACGTCCTTTTCCCAGGAAGCGACCAATGGAAGAGGAGTGGCTCCCAGTCTGAGCTGGGGACAGGAGCAAGGAGTCAGGAAGCCTCTGTCTTTCTCTCACACCGACTTTCTCTCGAATGAATGAATATTGCTAAATAATAGGAGTATTTCGTATTCGACACAAAACCTAACCTGATCAATGTATATATTTCTTTCTGTATACTAAGCTGCGGTGACAGCAGTGCAAGTAACAGAGTTTTCATTTCTCAAAAAAGGATTATTAGACTACTTTACAATTTAGGCTCCAGAGAGACATGTAGGTCAACATACACTTCAGCTCATTCATAAACTGTAGTTTATATACTTTTGTATTGGTGGCGCCTTTGTCAGTGTCCCAGTAGACGCGCCATCGTTTGACCCTGTATATTAATATTTTTTGGCACAAAAACCTGATTTGCGTTTTCTTAAAACTTCAATCTAGAGAAATGTCGATCCAGATTTTAAAATAAGTTTATACAGGGTGATTAACGAGACCGTGAATTGACTCAAAAAAACGTCAGTTTTGACAATTTTTTAATAATTGTCTATTAGGAAATTTCAAAAAATACGTCAACATTTCTCTAGAACCGTCCTTTTTCTTCATGCTCAGAAACATCTTACAAACCACAATCGCAATACTAGACACCGCAATCTTATACAAATCCCTAAACATAGAACAGAACATTTTAAAAATTCGCCACTTTAACTAAAATAAACTACCGTCTGCAATAAAATCATCCTCTTCAGTTGAATCATATAAGAAACAGATCACCGATCTGTTTAATTTTTTCTATTGCGACTACATTGTTAAATCATTTTAAATAGTATTTGTAATGTGTGATGTGATGTGTTATTACACACAGAAAAGTCTGTCGTCCTCTCAAAGACTTACGCTTGGATTCAATGGGACGTTACACTCAGCATTCCTCAAATACAGCGATGTTTTATCCAATGGGAAGTATATAGTTGGTAACGAATTATATCGTATTGTCGGTTCAACTACAAGATGTCATCGGATTCCAATGAATAATTCAATCGCAGCCTGTCGATGAATCTAATCTGTGTTTGGTAATTGATTCTAACCTCCTTTCTTTTCCTTGGACCAACAGATTTTATTACTAGGACAGCTGTTTGATTCGTTTGGACGTTTCATTGTGTGATTTTGTATGAAGTTATAAGGAGCATGATATAAGAATTAGATATAAGCCTGCACCAGTTGTTGCATTATTACCTGAAATATAACTGTCTGACTAATCTAAATACCTACATTCAAATGTGGGTGTTAGCTCCTCTAAGTCCCAATTTCTCAGTAGGTCCTCTATTTAATATAGAACTGGACACATTTAAATGCCACAATTCCTGGTGCAATACGCAAAACCACGAGATGGCACACACACACGGCTAACACCGAAACAACACAACGGAACAACCGTCCATGTTGGCGGGTTCGCGGCGATAGTGACACTAAGATAATCCCCCTGTTCTTTATTCTTACCTTCATTGAATCGGGACATCAGTCCCGCCGAATACTGATTATAGTTCAGCGAACGACAAGGGCCATTGAAACAAAATTAATTTTTATCAGATGAATTATCACGAACTGCTGTTGCAGTAATAATGTTTGTACATTGAATAGATTGTATGCTTGGCTTAAATGAAACATATGGTAAATTTCGAAAACAAAAGGATGTTTTGATTGCATTATCCGTCAATACTGGTATTAGAAGGATTATACATATCCTTAGAGCGAATATAAAATTATTCGGAATTTATTGGCGTACCTGTGATTACTTCGAATATAAGGATTGAGTTCTTTGAATGACATGAATTGGAAACAACTGTAAATATATTTAAAGCGATGGAAAAACATCCAAATACTAACAATTAATTGGAAACGCAACAGTATTTTTTTCTGTGGATGTACCTATTCGTTTTTCTACATTCTCTATATTTATAAGTATTACTTTTACATAATATTGACGTGCTAATGTACAATTGATGCATCCAAATAGCAAATAAACAAACAAACAAGCAAACGTATTTCACCGGGAATCTACATTCATTTTATTCATTTTATTTGCAATAAAACTACAAATAATGCCACCCCTAGAAGGCTGAGCCTTGTGGCGGGGTATAGGCATACATAGTAAGATAATTATAATACGTCACAAAAAATTTTACGGTACCATTTTCTAAAGCCAGTGGTTATCCAACAGCATTAGCATCTCATCGGTTCATACCAGAACTGGATCGTGACGACTGATATCTTGCGATAGTTGTCTTTCCGTATGCTTCATTGGACTTTCTGCGAACTGGTTTACTTGAGGCAACCAAAGATTGGTAGCGGATAATACCAATAATGTGTTCATAAGTAATTGTGCTTTTAAAACTAAAAATTTCGGAAATCTGATCGAACATTGATATACGGATATACCGATTGGGAATAAAGTTTCGGCAGACATCTCTTGAATGCTTCCGTTGAAAGCTGTAAGACTTGGGGGAACGTTGCATGGCAATATTGCAGCGCACATGCGTTTCTGATTACCACCAATTTGTGTCTCCTGTTCTGACGATTCCGCCCTAAATTGGCGCATGATTGATTCCGTTGTAAGCGGAAAGTTGCCTCCGCCAGCATTCCGAATTAACAGGATTATCTACAAAGGAGCAGTGTTGAAAGGAGCATTTAGGATATGCAACTAAGATATGATATTAGCTCATGGTAGACTACAGAGAGATTTAGCTTGACAAATTGCCATACCACAACTCTAGCTGCATTCAAACTGTTAGATATTAACATTAAGAGTCCTGAGTATACACAGTTATGCATATGTATTTGACATGTTAAAATACGGATTCCCATTTCGAATAGAACTCTCTTGTTTTTCAAACTACATACACAGCATTTCAGAAGGTGATAGTTAAGACCTTAATGAATGACGACTATGTGCGATTTTCTCAAAAATGCTTTTCAGTGTGCAAAAAAACTCGCAATTCAAAATCGTACATTCTTCAAATGTCTGCAATTTAACAACAAAACACGATATCAAAAATAGGCCAAATAGGTGACAAATGTAGTGAGCAACAGGTCACTGTCAAAACCGATACCAAATTTAGAAATAGCCAAAGTGATCAAGATGTCTAGTGGTGGAATTTAGAACCCAATATTGTATATGTGCCCGTGGTAACTAGATTCTTTTAGCGTGCATGTGTACCAACTCAGAGAGAATGAAATCAAAACACAGAAATGTTATGATATTGTTTTTTTATTATTTGTTTCTTAACATTTGTTTTGTATTTATTAATCATGAGTGCTGGGTGTTTATGGTATGGTTTTATTGCTTGATTCTTGTATGTATCAAATAATGAGTGCTGAGCATTTCATATATTTTACTGGTAAAGTATTTATATTGAAATATACGATTCAAAAATGTCTTATTAATAGTGGTAAACTGGCTCTTGTTATTGATATTGGTATAATAAAGAAATGGTTATGAACATTCACAGTCTAAATAATAATAATAATAATACATGGTGGGCTAGGTCTCTGTTCAACGTGAGGGAGAGAAATATGGATAGGATGTGGAAAAATGTAAAATATCAGCATATATAAATAAATATAACCAACCATATAAAGGAGTAAATAAAGGAGATAACCTGGGTTATTGCCAGGCTATCGACCTTCCGTAGATAAATATTATATACAAATAAAGAGAAATCAGTAAGGATTTAAATAAATACACCTAAACACCACCAAGCTGCAAGCTCCAGGACCTAATACCTAGAGTACACGGAAATCAGAGACCCAATGCCATATAGTATCGACTCAAAAGTAGGATGTTATACTATACCTTGTGAAACACTTTAAAATGTTGTAGCCAGACCACATTAGTTAATAATACAAACTCAAAAGACAACGTACCTGCAAATATTTGTGAAAAAGATTCAAAAACCCCTTTGTTGAAATTTTGGTCTCCAGCTTGTTACGTTTTTTAAAAACAATCCCCGCTCGTAATAAATAAACAAACTATGGCATCCAGTCTCCAAGGACTCCCTACTTTATTCAAGTGACAAAACATAAAAGCATTACAGAACAGTAGCTTTGAGTCACACAATGAAAATTAATATGGCACTATTTGCTCTACGAAAAGTCACTCATGATTTGACAAATAGCAAAATATCTGAACAAAATATGATGTAGTAATAATCAAATACATTACTTATCTGAACTTCATCGACTAATTACACTCATACTCAGACCTTACAATTTTTATAAATCATCCGTCGATGCCGCCAGTGTCTATCTTCAGTCACGTGACCGCTAAAGGTGCGTTCTAACGTCTGGCGGCCAGGAGCGCGTTCCGGATCACCACACAAAGCGCAAGCTTTCTTCCTCAATTTGCTTTCGAATCATTACTGTAAGTTTAAAAGTAACGTCAGGAGCTTGGAAACACGACACTCATTTTTATAGTGACCTTTGGGCCTTACCTTTGGACCTTTTGACATTACCTTTGGATTTTTGGACTTATCTCCCCTTATCTTAGACAAAGGAGAAAAGGAACAGGCGGCCACGCCTCCTCGATAACTTGGCAATACGTCTTTTCTTGGATTCTCAATTTCGCGCGCTATACCCCAAATCCTTAATTAATAACTTCGTTAACTATTGACAACCCGCTGATGCATCAAATGCCACTGATAGCTACACATTACTTTCAAATGATAATTCATCAACTACCGCATGGGATTTTGCTTCACAAATTCCAAATATGAACTATCTATTTAAGTATCACCTTCTTTTTAAAGTGGATTTCAAAAATAATTACTTTTATACAGGAAGTTTGATAAAAGCATTATTGCATATTTGGTTCATGGGTCAATTCTAGTGTGACTTTATGTATCACATGGGAATTAAAATGAACCCTTTAGGTGCAAATCACCATGTTTCGTATTAGTAGATATTAGAAAAAAATGGAATGCCGCAGCGATTATAAAACTTAGAGGACTGTGACTTTGCCATGTGACTAAGCATTAAACGCAGCAGGTTGTATTTGGAGGAATTGGTCGTTTAGTTAGTGAAAGTTCCATCATAGAAAGAAATGTTGATTTTTTCAAATGGGATGGTTTAATTTTTTTATATGATCAAATGTAAAATTTGACAGTCATTCTAATGATACAAGGTTATGAATATCAGTCTTCGGTAGTTTTCATTTAATATAAAATTTGCAATCAAATCAGTGACTTTCAATTTTGTTACCTATGAACCTAGCAGGGCATGAAATAATAAAAATAAAATCCTGTCACATGAAAGAAAAATAACTAACTTAGGAGAAAGATACAAACGAATAAAGAGGCAACATTATAAATATTACTTACGACAAATTAACTCTAACCAGAAACAACACTGGAAACATATCTAAGGCCAAAGACAAGGTGTCCTAGAGTTTTCATAACCATAGTAGTCATTTTCGTAAAATCATTTCTTATATTCATCCACAACTACTTACATAAATATATTGCCAATCACATACTTGGTACTTAAATTCGAACAGCTGTATGAGGAATCACAACTGTGCAACAATCGTTTTGTTAGAGTATAACAATATAATGTACAGACTCAGGTGTATGAATGACTTACATATGACTATAATACCTGTGGCAGTCTGTTGATGTGCATGTGCCAATATTATCATATCCTCAGTTATACTCCGCAATTCCCAAGCTGTTTGTATTCTTGATTGAAGAAGTAGGAGCTCAGTTGGAAAGTATAACATCCTTGCTAAAACTTCGTCGTAGAGTAACAAAATCTTATCTGTGAAAAAATTATATTCTTGGTCATAGCATAAGTATTGAAACCAAAAATATGTTCTTCTTGATTCAAATCAACCATAATTTCCCCACAAAGTAAATTTTCTTAGAGCGAGAACTGTGGCAAGTAAATCTTTATAATTTATCAAAATACTTGAACTGGGCATGTATTCTTATGCACGCCAAAGAGTTCCTTGGATTCCATGTTCAATGTCCTAGACAAATCTGCTTAATCGATTACAATGTATTCAGTCAATCCAATCGGTTTGGCTACTGCGCTTGAAGGATTGCTAAGCCTAATTGATATACGAGGGTTGTTCTCTATCCCCGTCAATCCACCAGTCAGCAGACAGCTGTTTCACGCTTATCAGCGATCATCGGTGCGCCTTCGGTCGACCCTCGTATATCAACTCTCATATGCAGTTGGCATAAAACCGCGCTCTTCTGGTCAGGCCAAGCGAATGCGCCTTTGCGTTCCGCCAAGAAGTTTGCTGCATTTTAGCGGTGACTTCCTTTGGTTTGCCGTTACCTCCAGATGGCGCACAGGCAGAGCTTTTCTGTCGCCTACTCTGATCGATATCCTTCTATTTCAGGTTCAAGAAACGCGACTTCTTCTATTGACCCCAACGACTCTTCGTCGTCAGAGGAGATGATAACCCGAAGCTTGGACGTGCGGTGGCCGATGCCTCAACTTTCGCTGACTCCCGAGCACATCGAGACCTACCCAGAAAGGCCTGTGGCCGCCATTTTGGAGTTCCCTGAGGTCGTCTGTCCACCTGCGGCTGGCAGCCCTGCGGCTGCCATTCCAGAGTTCTGGCTGGAACTGCACTTTTGCGGACAGTCGCTGCTGACCTGTGATGTTGGAGGCGGCAAGAATAGTACAAATCAGGTAACCAGGTTTTAGCCCACAATTCCATAACAGATGTACATAGCGAGACATCAGCCTTAAAATATTATATTCACCGTTGGTTTTAAATGACGAAATGTCAACGCAGATGGAGGGGGCATGCGTGCATTCGTTTGAAGCTGAAATGAGATAGCGCTATTCAGGGCAGGCAGTATTAGAATTGCCGACGCGTCATATAGCTGGTTAGGAGGTAGGTGGCTGTGCTTTTTCCCTGACGGGCTCTATCTCTCTCACTGACCTCTCTTTCTTATGCCTGCTTTTTCCCTGTTGAGCTCTATCTCTCCCACTCACTCTTTCTTATGCCTGCTTTTTCGCTGTCGGGCTCCATCCCTCTCACTGACCTCTCTTTATTATGTCGCACTAAGGGTTATTTGGTTGATCTAGGCGGACATAATTCAATTTCACAAGTCTTAATCCAGAGATGAGCAAATGACGTTTTGCACGTTTGCGATTTATGCAAGTCTAAACATGATCACTATTAGATTGTACATCTCTCTGTGCAGCAATTGCTCCAAAATTCAAGTGTTGTAACTCATCGGGATTATAGTATTTATTACTTTATTATGGAGTAGTGTCAGGCAGGTATGTATTTATGTATTCACTATAACTAATTTGCAGTTCTATACCTATTATTTATGATAAGTGAGGTTAGGTTGTATTTACGTGATATTTTCGTAAACTCGAACCATTTAATTGTACTTCAGGGGAATCCGGATGCCCATTTCTTGAAGGATATTTAACTAAGGGTTTCTTGTACCAGGATAGATAGAAAACGATTCCACTTTCAACTGCTTTCAGAAATTACGATTAAATCAATCCAACAAGTACGACAAACTATTTTTGTGGGCATTTTTACCAGCAGAACCCAGCAAGAAGGTCCTGGATAATGAATCTTCAGACAATGACTCAACTACGGAGATGTCTTCAGATGAGGAGCAGCTCTCCTAGATGTTTTTAAGGCACATTTGAATATGTATATAATGACAGGTGTATCATCTAATTTCGGAATGAACCGTGAATAAAATCAAGTCATATCATTTGGGTCTTAAGAATGTTTTGATTAGTTTAAAATGTCACAACCTGAAACTATAACACATTATAAATATAAACAATAGCACAAATAATTTTGTCCGGCTAGATCGACTAAATAGCCCTTTGTGTGTCGTCCGCAAAGGCGGTACATTGCTTAAATGGGAAGGGGCCATTCCATCTGTGTTGACATTTCGTTGGTTTGAAATCAATAAATTAACTGTCAATTCAAATAAATCACAGTCAATGACAATAACCCTACACAACCAGGAACTCAATAATGACCATATCAAATCAGTGAAGTTTCCTGGTGCTTACATTGACACCTCTCTGAACTGGGATGCACACATTAACTGTCAACCCGCATGTACTGAAACACGGCGAATAGGACGTCTACATTTGTACATTCGTGTGTAGTCAAACCGTGTTAAAGTGTGTACGCGGCTTTAGCCTTCCTACACGGACAGGTGAGAGAAATACTGTGATCGCAAAAATTTGAGATAATATGCTTTTGAGACGTTTTATTGTATCTATATAACGAAAATCCACGTCACACATTTCCATCAATTTGTCTGTCATTCGGTTTTAGGTGTTCCTGACCGCTTTCTTGTTTTTTTAGTGGGGGTGAAATTTGGGGTGGTTGGGGGGTGGGGGGTTGTAAAATAGATAAATTTGTTGTATTCGTGATATACTGTTCACTGATCTGTGAAGGAAGACCTAGCGACATGAGTAGCTTTTTAGGTCTATCCGAACATTGACTTGCATATTACAGAAACTAAAGGACTTAAGGCCGATTTCTCAATGTCCAGTTAAAGTGTCAGATAGGTATCTGCCAGATAGCGTATTGATAGAACTGTCAGATAATATTCACGTGACTAAGTTTAGCCTTCAACTGTTTAAATTTATCTAACAGTTGCTGTTATCTTGCAGATAAATATTTAACTGGACATTGAGAAACCGGTCCTTAGAAAGTCTCCTGATGTAAACGTACGAGCATTGTTTTAGGTCGTTCTGTATTGTGTAACGTGGAAGCTGTTGAATTGATTTTAATGAAATTTTAACACAGAATTACTATCGTGGCGAGGATGAAAATGCGTATGGTTTTTATAAATCGTGCCAGTGGCATGCAGAACTAATAAAAACAAAAAATATAAAAACAGCTCAAACATCGTTTTTAAGCATCTTAGAGGATCATATTCTTTTTTTTTTTTTTGGTGTGGGTAAAATTGGGCCGGTTGGGGTGTAGGAGGATGAAGAACTGAAAAATTTGTTGTATTCATAATATGCCTTTCACAGGCAGTGGACAGTATACTGTCCTATATATTTTACAATCTCGTTTGAAGGGTTTTATTGGCTGGCAAATTTCTCAGGCGCAGGCAGGTTTCGTAAAAGGACGCGGTACGCGTGAACAGATCTTAAACTTAAGACAGATTATTGAAAAAGCCAGAGAGCATTATTTTCCCGTTTTTATCTGCTTTGTGGACTATTCTAAGGCGTTTGATAACGTCAAGTGGCTTAAGCTGTGGGAAATCCTTATCTCCATGGGAGTCCCTTACCACTTAGTATTTCTCATACAGCAACTCAATGAGTCTAGCTCAGCTCGTGTAAGAATTGACGGTAACCTGTCTGGTCAAACAGCAACCAGAAAAAGAGTTCGTCAGGGATGCGTATTATCTCCGATGTTATTTAACATTTACTCTGAATTTGTGATGAGACAGGTATTGGACAACTGGAACGGCGGTATAACTATTGGCGGAAGCAAAATATCTAACTTAAGATTTGCTGACGATACAACCCTTATTGCTGCTTCTCAGGAAGAACTAGTAGCTATATTGAACGTTTCAGAAAAACACAGTGCAGCATATGGTCTTGGTATTAACTACAACAAGACCAAGGTTATTATCGTAGATAGAGAGCATGACAATCATCGAGAAATAAAGTCAATAGGCCGTTGTGAGGTAGTTCAAAGTTTTGTGTACCTCGGTTCTTTGATCGACAATTCAGGTAGTTGTAAGAATGAGATTCGACGGCGCATTCAACAGGCACGGGAGGCCATAACAAAGCTTACTAAAATATGGCGTGACCATAACATTACTAAAGCTACCAAAATGTCACTGGTTCGGTCTCTTGTGTTCTCCATATTTTTGTATGCCTCGGAAACTTGGACTGTTAAAAAGGCAGATCGAGCTCGCATAGATGCTTTTGAAATGTGGACATGGAGGAGAATGCTGAGAATTCCTTATACCGCCCATCGAACTAATGTTTCCATGCTGGATGAGCTAGGTAATCCAAAGAGACTATCCTCCATTGTGTCGATGAGAATGCTTACATTCTTCGGACATATTCACAAAAGCGTAATATGGAGAAACTTGTAGTTCAGGGTCACGCCCCGAGTGGGCGGCGCCGTGGCCGTTCCCTTACACGCTGGGTAGATACGACGAAACAGTTGCTAGATATGAGTATCAAGAGCGCCACTGAACTGACAGTAAATCGCAAACGATGGCGAGCTACAGTTCTCAAAACTATTGATAATATTCGTGTCGGCAATACTCTAGCTCCGCCTTTTTACGAGTTCACAACATGTCTGTTAAGACATTGTGACTATGATGATGCCTGTGAAAGAAAGACATATTACACTTTTTAGGTCCTTCCTAACGTTTCCTTCCCTATTACAGAAACATACGAGTGTATCGTGTATCGTGTAACTTGAAAATGACTGAATTGATTTTAATTGAATTTGGATACAGTATTATTACCTTGGCGACGATGGAACATACGTATGGCTTTTATAAACCGTGTCAATGGTGGTGTTGCAATAACCAAAAAACTAAAAATAGGAGTCCCGGATCATTTTTCTGTCTGTCCATTGACATGTCAAGGAAAGACCTATCGGCATAACACAATTTTCGGTGGGGGGAGGGGGCTGGCAATGAATTGGTTGGAGGGAGATCTCAGACTATAGCTCCATACTATAGGAAGATAATAAAATGGTATCACCGTAATACATGGGCAGTACTGAGTCAATCAATTCGACTCCATTTTTGTCTTTGGTGTTAAAAGAGTATCATATGAACTCCTGTAGTTAAATAAATAGTTCTAACTACTATATTCTCTTCATCGGTAATTCTGAGAGTAGCGCTAACGCATTTGTTAGCACGGGATCACAGAAAGAAGGAAAGGGGTGCCGACGAATTTACAGAGGGCCTTTGAAGCCCACTTTGTAGCGGTAATGAACAATTTTAAAACACGGCTCCGCGTATGTCGAGTCCTTAATCACAGTTTTGATGAGGCCTGCCTCCAAAAAGTTATGGCAGCCAACACTCGTTAAAACTCAACGGCTCTGAAATTGAAGTTCTGCAGAGGAACATAGCAAAGGCATCCAAAGTATGTGTTAAATTTAAATAATTCAGCAAATAAAAGCATCTGGAGCAGCAATCGCTACCTAAATTTAAACAGCCCTATAATTCTTAGGTAACGAAATTTCTTCGCTGTAATGAGATTTTATTGCCATTTTAGGAAAACTAGTTTGCTAATATTGTCTTGTGTGAGATATAGTTTTGCACCCTACAAGCTATTTGTAAATTACTATTTTATCTATTTGTTGTAGTTTAGCTACGTAACTTATATAAAGCTTAATAACATTTTTAATCACCATGCCAAAAATCAGGGCGCGGTGAAAGAAAGTCTTGCGTATTGTGTAAAACTATATTACAGACCGTCTACCTATTACAAGGCCCGTGTGGGGGCAGGTTAGAATATCTTCCACCGTATATCCTTCGTGTCGTAAAAGGCGACTAAAAGGAACACCGAACTACTGCCGGTATAAGCAGTAACCTCTTCTCAACCAACAGCTTCGGGTGGACGAATTGAGAAGAGTCAGGACACCTTCTTGTCCTTGGGGTGAGAAATTGCCCCCAAAAGGCGGATGAACCAGTAGATACCATCTGGTCAACGGCATGAGGATGCAGAAAGCAAATGGGAGACTACTGCATTAAAGCTATTAAAGATATCCCAAGAGAAACTCGTAAAATGTGTAAATGAATTTTATGAGTTCACAACATGTCTGTTAACACATTGTGACTATGATGATGACCTATTACAAAGAACTTCCTATTAATACTTTCAAGAAAGAGATTGAAAAGGCCTATTCGTTGAGATTCAGCTAGTTGTAAATTTTAAATATTTTGTTTTGTTTGGTCCATTTGAACATTGCCTTGCTCATTATAGAATCCAAGGGACTTAGAGTTTTGTGATGTATACATATACGAGTATTACTGAATTTCGTTCTATGTATACTGCGTAAAGCAAAAATTATTAAATTGATTTTAATGAAATTTTTATACAGAATTGACTATCGCGGCGAGAGTGGAAAACGCGCCAGTCTCTGAAAAATCTTAATACTTTGCTTTTAGACGGTTTAGAGGCTCCTGATCATTTTGCATCATTCAGTTGAAGCACGCAGAATGAAAACTATGGCGTCCTAGTTTCTATAAGGAGGGAGACGCAGGAAACTATTTACGAGAGCTTTTGTGTTGGACGTTTTTTTGTGGGAGGGTGGGCGATGATTTGGTTGCAACGGGTATTTCAGACTATAGCTTCATGCAATGGGAAAACAATAAAATGAAACCATTATTATGTGTGAGAAGTACTGAGTCAATGAACTTGACTCCATTTTTTAATTGGATTTTGATGTCTTATTAGCAACGTTTTGGTACTGTAGGTACTACCTTCATTATCCAAACAGATATAATATATATGTTTCTTAATTTAGTATCTGGATTCAGTATGTAGAATAACTATTGACTTGTCCTATATCATGTTTATTGATCCAAGGTACGAATAAAGAACTACTACTACTACATACGTTTATAAGCAACCATCATGCAAGACATTTTTATAACCTATCGTTTATTCATCTTTGCAGATACTGTATTCTGAACAGGTTCGAGGTTTTCCAGGCCGAAGGGTGGTGAACCTTCGTTGTGAACTTTTCGGTCTAGCTGGACACTACGCGCTCTTCCTGAGGCCCACAGGTTCAAGTCCTGGTCTACCACATACAGCAGCGTATGTAAAAGTAAGTACTTCAGTACTGCATCTCAGATCGGTCAATTCTCAATAAGAAAACTGTTTGTACTCAGCAGCAATGGATATCTTTAACAGATGTCCATTGGACCCCTGTTCAATTTACTTGACTCAGCAGTATACCAAGCTATTACCGCATTCTTTGCATACTATACGCATATAATAAAATTATCTGTAAGGCTGTAAAATTTTTGTGAAGTATTCAATATCAGAAGCATACGACAGCACACGTATTAAGATTGGCTTTTCGTCACACAAATGCAGAAAATAAAAATCTTGATAAAATAATCGGATATACAAAGTACATTGGAATCTGCATAGTGGGTACCGGAACGCTTAAAGACTTTCACAGACTGGCGCGAACTATTCGTGCCTATCGCGGATTCGCCTTAGTTGCGGAAGTTTCGCGTTAGCTGCGGTAGCGATAGTCGCTTACCTGTTCATACTCAGGCGTCACAACGCAGACGGTGTCGCAAAGAAGGTATTGTTAAAAAATATAATACAAAACACATAAATGATACTTCTCCTAGATAAGACTGACCCAAGGAGGGCAGCAAGAATTTCATTTTTTACCCGACACAAATCCACGGAAAAAGCAATGTTTTTTTAGCTTGATTCCCTTTCAGTGGAGCTACTAACCTGTGAATTTTATTTTTGGTAAATATGGCTAGAAGGAAGTGGAAAGCAGAACACTGATATAAATATTGCAGTGAAGTGAAATAACCTCCAGTTGCAAAATATCCTTCTAATTTCAATTGGTGTTAGTTAAAGCGCCTCTCATGTACCAGCTTATTTTTTTAACACGTTACGTCACAATCTAAACGAATTTGAAAATGTTTTGTCACTCTAAGTACCTATATAAAATATTACTAAGGGCCGGTTTTTCAAACTGTAATTAACTATCAATTAATCTCGAATCATGAAATTACGAATTACGTCTTAATTACCAATTGAACTCCAGAAGTGTATTTCATAGCACATATAAATTGATAATTTGCTAATTTTTGATTAAGTAATGTTGGCTACACTGGGGATCACCATTCTATTCTTAGATAAGGAAAGAGAGGGGATACCGCACGCCCATTTGATGCTATATGGATTAGCTGATACCGAAAATGAATAGCTGTCAAAATGCTGGTGGAAAACTGACGGTAGTGTCAAGGTGGTGTTTTTTGCGATATTTAACGTTTTTAAGACCAATAATTGTGAAATATTGTGGTGAGCGTAATGGTGGGGTGTGCAGCTTACCGTTGTAAAAGCCACAGCAGCAGGAAGGAGCCAGGAATCACTTTTCACAGGTAAATTTATGATCTTATTTTTTTGGTGTATCCGAAATTCATGCAAATATCTCGATATCTAGTTCAAAGATATATGTGTATCCGAAATATAATTTGGAATGTACCACTAACATGCGAATCATAATGTTTTTGAGCACGTAAAGTCTAAAAATTATGTTTTTAAGGGATTTTTTGGTTCAAATACAATCAGTTTTCCAGTGGCGTATCTATTATAGCTTACATTTTGAATAGAAATATTATGACTTTGCATTGTAATATATAATATAGCAATACCCTTATACAAGGTGTGCATTTCAAGGGTGGCCTTTATTTGTAGTTGTATGAATAATAAAATTAATTTTCTTTCTTCCTCGACAGGTTTCCTAAAGATCTTCCTAGACATGATTTATGGATCAAAAATATGAGGATCGAAGGTTGGAAGCCTACAAGCAACGATAGGCTTTGTTCTAAGCATTTTGAACAGAATTTCCTTCATCAAACAAATCAAAAAGTATATCTTCTGAAAGGAGCAGTCCCCACCATATTTGACGAGCTTCCGGAATACTTACGTCCAAAAATTGTAAGTTATAATTCCTAGCTTACATTGTCTACGCTTAATCAATATTAAAATAATAAACATTCTAGGATTATGATAGATGGATAGATGGATAGATGGATAGATGGATAGATGGATAGATGGATAGATGGATAGATGGATAGATGGATAGATGGATAGATGGATAGATGGATAGATGGATAGATGGATAGATGGATAGATGGATAGATGGATAGATGGATAGATGGATAGATGGATAGATGGATAGATGGATAGATGGATAGATGGATAGATGGATAGATGGATAGATGGATAGATGGATAGATGGATAGTTGGATAGATGGATAGATGGATAGATAGATAGATCGATATACTTTATAGTCTAAGAATTTACAAGATTCTTATTGACAAAGCTATATAATAACAAACAAAACTTTTGGGATATTCACTAAAACCTGTGAGGAGGAAGTTTGTTATAAATCTTCACTCCATTGTATATAATTGGATCATTAATGAGTTATGATTTGGGTGTGATATTAATTTAAAATCATTCTTATGCCTTATGCCTATATTCTATATTTATGGTCTCAAATTTGGTTTTATATTTGAGTATTAGTGATGACGTTTCCAAAATAAACAGTGCAATAAAGTAAGGAGAAATACGATTACTAATGGCTGAATAACCATTTAAAAATTGATAGCTATGAAAATCAAAAGGCAGCTAACCTCAAAAATGTAATAATTTCTTGTGTTACAGTTACATTATTAAACAACTATATTTAGGTGTGTTTACTCGATACGAAATCAAAACAAAATGTTACTGTCACTTTTCCTATAAGATTCAGTCACTCATTCACATCTACTTAAATCATAAATTAATTTGTTCTGTCTTTCTTTCGGAAATAATGTTTCAAACATTGTCTAATATACAGCTCTGTTATTTTAGGCAAAAGAAAGAAAAAGACCCCGTGAACGTGATGTTCATCCAGAACCATCGCCATCAACCTCAGCTCTGGCTGCACAGGACGACTCTCCCCGGAAAAAGAAACTTAGAAGAGAACTGCTGCTGCAAAAAGATAAGAATAAGGAAAAAACGAAAAAAATCCGTGCCCTTGGTCAATCACTGAAAAGAGCACACAAAAAAGTAGCCTCTTTAAAAATAATTGCTGAGGAATTAGAGCGACAAAATTTACTATCTCAAGAAAATTTAGTTTTAGTTCAAAATATGAGCAAGGTTAACATAGAAATATTGAACAGAAAAATGGGGAGAAATGTTCAATATTCACCTGAACTTAGGAAATTTGCCCTGACATTAATTTTTTTTTCACCAAAGGCATACAACTATGTGAGAGATGTTTTTGACACTTGTCTCCCGCATAGCAAAACTATTGCTAAATGGTTTCAGAATGTGGATGCTGAGCCTGGTTTTACCAAGGAATCAATAAATACCTTAAGAAATAAGGTTCAATCATCTGACAGACCAATAATTTGTTCATTAATTATCGATGAAATAGCCATACGGAAACATTTAGAATGGGATGGAAAAAAATTCCATGGTTATGTGAACTGTGGTACAAATTTAAACGATGACTCTAATGCTTTAGCCAAAGAAGCTTTTGTTATAATGTTGGTTTGCATCAATGGAACTTGGAAATTACCTGTCGGTTACTTTCTTACAGATTCTTTGAATGGCAGTCAAAAACATTCAATTGTATCTCAATGCATCCATCTGATTGAAGATACGGGAGCCAAAGTTATGTCAATCACATTCGATGGTGCTCCATCTAATACCGCTATGTGTCATAACTTTGGATTCTTATTTAACATTTCAAATATACAGACAAGTTTCAGAGTTACAGATCACAATGTATATATTTTTTATGATCCATGTCATATGATAAAACTTGTTCGCAATGCATTTGGTGAAAAGAAAATCCTAATTGATTGTGATAACAATTTTATTCAATGGAAATACATAGCGCTTCTAGAGAAGCTGCAAACTAGCGAGGGCTTACATTTAGGGAATAAGTTACGTCGCGCTCATATTATTTTTTTCAAACAAAAAATGAAGGTTCGGCTTGCAGTTCAGTTACTTAGTGCATCAGTAGCCGATGCTATTGAGTATTGCGAAAAAAAGCTGAATCTTGAGGATTTTAAAGGTAGTCAGGCAACAGTTAAATTTATTAGAATTGTAAATAGCATTTTCGATATTTTAAACAGCAGAACCCTAGTAGCACCAGGTTATAAAAAAGCATTATGTCAAAAAAATATAGATCGATCTGCGGAATTTATCAATAGTGCAATTTTTTATCTTTCAAAGTTGAAATTATCTAATAATGAGCAAGTAATCATGTCTAACAGAAAAGCTGGGTTTATTGGATTAATAATTTCATTATCAAGTTCTTTAGGATTGTACAAAGAACTTGTTTCTGAGAGAAAAACATTACTGTACCTTCCGTTGTATAAGATTAGTCAAGATCATTTAGAATTATTCTTTTCGTCAATTAGATCAAGAGGTGGCTGGAATAATAACCCAACCGCTCGACAGTTTCTAGATGCTTACAAAAGGCTTCTGGTTCGAGCAGAAATTAGAGAGGGCGGTATGGGTAACTGTATTCCATTAGATCAAATCCCTATTCTAAGTAGTTCTACAAAAAATGTAAGGTCTGAAGATGTAATTAATAGTAGTTTATCTAACCATGGTTTAATAGACATAAATGAGCCTTCTGATGATCTAGAAACTATTTGGAAGGATCATGACTACATCATGAATGCACCTGTGATAAGTGAATGTTCATCCCAAATTGTGCAATATATTGCTGGTTATGTTTCGCACCAATTACAAAAAACAATAAAATGTGAAACATGTGTCACAGCATTGATTGGTACTAGAGATCGGTTTCTCAATTCCCTAATTGAATTTAAAAGCCACGGCGGTCTGACTTACCCATCAAATGATGTTATCAAGATATGTTTGAAATCGGAACATTTTCTGAGAGTTAATGAAAATTGTATTCACACCAAACATTTTGTACCTTTGCTGATAAGCAAAATAATATCAAGTTTTCTAGGCACCCCTATTTTCAGCTGCTTAGAACGTCACGTATTAGAAAATGATGTAAATCATATATATTTTTTAATAAAAGCTGTATGCACAAAATACTTAAATATCAGAATCCATTTTATTGTAAAATCTCGATCACAACAGGACAATCCAGTTCGGAGCCAATTAACAAAAATGATTCTGTTTAAAGGGCAGTAAAATATTGGTAGTTTTTGACCTTCGTGACTGTAATATTGACTGCCATCAATTGTAGGAGCAAGCGAAATGCCACGTTCCTACAAAAAAATTATTTTTGTTGAAGCACACAATACTGAGTTTCACCCAAACTTCCCCATAAGTAAATACATAACTGCAATAAATTAGAACTTACTGGAAGCAAGGGGTTAAGTGATAAAATAGAGTTGTAATTTCTATGTAAGTTATAGGACCTCACCTATATTGAATGAATTGTTCGTTTTTATTTACTACTAGCTAATCTAGGAGTCATTTTCTAATTTTGTAAATGTTTTGATTTTGGATAAGATTAAAGGACCTTTGTATTTCTAGCCCAAAACTTACTTTATTTCATGTCTGAGATAATTTTTATGTTTAACCCCCCAGCTTTTTCATTAATTATTGCCACCGTCGCAAAAGGAAGTTATGTATAAAAAAGCCTCGTTGGAGTAATTAAAAATACTGCTCTTCATTACACACTACAAACAGCAAGTAACAGCGTAACAGCAAGTAGATTTTTTTACTGCATATGGGGACTCCGAGATTGAAGGCATCAAATTCCTCAATCTCGTAAGCTAATCTATAATAACAAAAATGTTTTATTGCTGCTTCTGTTTACAGTATGTAATAGACAGTATTTTATATATAAACATAATGTCAATAAATATAAATATACTATAGGTATTATGTGTTCTTTAATAATAAAAAATTGATTTACTACAAACTACAAGCAGTTTTTTTCTTTCTGGGTAGAAGTATAATCGTGTCTTCCATCAGTCATATACTGCAAATGAACATAACATGTTCATGACTGAATAAAATATATACATTATCAATTTTTATATATTATTGGCCACAAAACAGCAGTCGAATGAAAATCACGGTTACGGTAATGTTAGTCACTTAAGTTTTAATTGTGGATGGCGAAATTGGCCATATAGAAACCCTGAATAACAATATTTCATTAAATTTTATTTGAAAAAGATTATTTCTACAAATAGCTCAACCAGAACGTTAATCCCATTAGTTACGCCACTGGGAATAGCGCTTTGGTGCCATTTGGTATCAGAAATGTCAGTCGCGGGTTCCGTCCTCTCTCTTTCCTTGTCTAAGATTCTATTAAATTGTGTGTTGTAAGTTGGGCGATATTTGTCTAATTTTGTTGTTCGGTGGTATGTTGGCCTTTGTAATGGTGATATATGTCACAAATGAGTCATCATAACGTCACTTTTGGAAATACTATTTCGCTAATTTCACTTGAAATCTCGTTAAGTTTTACGGCTATTTTGTGATTTACGCTTCCGGAAAAACAAACTAAATTTTTATTGAAACGTAACTTGATCATGGACTCTGACAATAGGTAAGCAAGATATTCTGAATCACATATTCTTGTCTTTCAATAATTCCTCAGAAAATATAGCTGTGTAAATTTTAAATACAATTGCAGAGGTAAGAATGTACATCGAAAGAGGTTACCAAACTTCACAAGCCAAGAAGAAGCCCTTGTAAAATTAGTGAATAAATATAAATGCACTATTGAACTACTGAATGTAAAAAGAGCGGAACCACTACATGGAAGGAATAAGACATGTGTTGGAGAAACATTAAGCAAGAGTTTAATGTGATTGAAAATGCATTTGAAGATTGGAGAAGTTATAAAAATCAAATATAACAATACGAAACGAAAAACCAAGCTTAAGTTTGTTCTTCATCACTTGAATGGGCATTTATGTCATATTCCATATTGAAATCGAAAGATAACAACGATTATATGTTATCGTAATTTCTGACATGTTACTGTCAAATCTATTTTAATTAATAACTATTCCTGGTAATCATAACTCAAACCTCCGATTAGCTTAATTTGTAATTAATCCCCAGTTGCGAGCAAATTATGAATTAACTGCCAATTGAAAAACGCACATTTTGCGCTAATTTCAAGATTAACTTTAATTTATACTTAATTAGACTTTGAAAAACCGGGCCTAAGAATAATATATTTTTCTCATATATTTCATCCGTTTTTGAAAGCCTTTAAAATACCACGTGGGAATTACTTAAATCTGTTTCTTGTTTAGTGCCATTTTATATTAAATTATAGGTATTTACGGCTTACACCAAGTTCTTTTGATATTTGGTCCCATATTAGATCTTTTTTTTGCCCATTCCTATAATCTTCGTGGGAGAAGTAGTATAATATAAGATAATTTTTAACCAGTTCGATTAGTTTCTCTTGTTTTGCCACGGCGAATCAGGAGCGGTAGAGATCAAAACGCGTTCGAACGAAATCCGCCGCGATATAAACGCTGTCAAATCCGCAGTCGCGGCGGAAAAAATCGTACAAGTCTGAACAGGCACGTATGCCGCTACGTAAACAGTATGGTGCGATTTTAGTCGCAGCGAATTATTCGCGCCAGTCTGACTTTAGATATTTCCAAAACTGTCAAAGCTGGAACGATAAAATTTAACCTACCAGGGAGTTTTTGAACATACAGAATCCAAAAATGCTAACATCAATAATGCCAGATTTATTTCTTTTACTTTACACGTCAAAATTTTGTTACTTTAAATGGAATGCCATAGTTATTCTTGCTGCGCTGAACTGCACATGTCCAATTTAGTAACGTGTCATAATTTCAAACGCCAAAGCCCGCATGTCTGGCGCCACCTTTAGCAAATCATCGCACGATCTCCTGAGTTAACATACCTCAAAATGTTCATTTAACCAGTAAATTTCTGAGGTACTATCCCAATTCACGCACAAGAATTACTTTGTAACTGGGTTTCCTTCCTAAAAGGAAATCCTTGCAGAAGGTTTTAAATCCTTTATTTTTACGATTGCCCCCTGAAAGTATCCAATCGCTAATTGATACGGGGATATAGGTCCAATAGCGGCTTCGTGGCCTATATTTAATTGGTTCCGAGATAGCCGCGAATGACAGGTCGTAAATCTTTCTCCAATCGTAAATTACGGCTAACTATCCGTTGGCCATTTCCCGAGCGCTTGTGACATCTATTTTCCCTATATCTGAAATTAAATACATGCAGCTACTTTAGAAGCGTATTTGCAACTAGTTGACTTGAAACAGATGTACAGGTAAATATCAACCAGGGTGAATTAAATTTATCGTATTGAGTTAATAAGGTTCGGCTTCATAAAACTATAACCCTCTACTAAGTGGTAGCTTAGCGAGTTTGCTAGCTGGTGAGTGATAGTAGGCACTCACAGTAGCGGCTTATAGGAGCGTTGGAGAGCGCTGGAGTGCGTTGGCCAACGCTGAGTCCCCTTGGCAGGTAGAAGCAGGCCGGCGCCGGTTCCGCACGTAGTCAAACACACCAGTGCATGGTACAGTGAAAACAGACAAGAAAAGGAGTACAAAGATTGGCCAGTCTCATCTAGACACGGTATAGGAAACATGCAATAAGGGTTCAAAATGTTGCCCATTATTGGCAAAACAATGAGGGACAGTTGCAAAACACTGGAAATGATTCCCCTGAGTGGCTAGAGGGTACAGTAGGGGGTGAAATAGTTTTTGGTTAATAATTTGTTTCTCTGGACAAATATTTTGACGTATCTTGGCGTTTTTTCGTTTAATCAGCGGTTCGTGATAAATCCGTGGTGGGAAGTTGTCAAACGTACTATTAGTACATACACATGTAGATTCACATCATATACATTAGAACCATTTAGTTGTAATTTCCAGTCAGATGAATATGTGACTGATACTGTACATGTTCAACGAATTCTTGTGCGCGTCTTATTAAGGAAGCTATCCACTCTGGTAGAGACTGTTTTAGTCGCCTTGTAAACAAGTTTTTGGTATCAAAAGGGAGAAGTGTTGTATCATTTTGGTGCTAAATTGAGATATGACCGCCGCATGACTGATTTGTTTGGTTTGGGAATTATTGTGGTACCTAGCCTACATCTAGTGTTGTGGTTGTGTATAAATGTGTTATGCTCATTTGAATATATCTCTGATACTAAGTAATAGTACTTAGTAAATACAATTGCCTAACGTTATATATTTTGGTCTCGTAATATCATTGGTCGGGTACATTGTTATTTTGTTAAAGATTAATATTATAATAGCTTTTACTTCCGATACACACCGATAGGTGAGAGGAGTATTGGGATCGAGAAAATTATCGATTTTGAGATAATATGCTTTGTGGGCATTGGGAACAACATTGACATTGGACGCGCTACACAAGGAGGCTCCTGCACGTGGCAACGCATGAGGAACGACCTGGGTTCGGTGGGAATTCCCGTGTCGGACAGATCCTTTGGGCTGGCCCGCCAGGTATAAGATATTTATAACATCATTAAATGCTCATTCCTTCCTACATTTTTCTATCGCAGTGCGGTTATACTGCAGCTTGTGTCTTTTATCCCAAATAGGGGTTTTCGCAAACACTGAAGCTATAAGTAATTCTTTATCGATACTCATCTTCGACCGGCACAGACGAAACCAGGTAGCAAACTAAATTTCTGTTACTATAAAGGCGTTCAAGCGGGCTTCCGACGCTGGTAAGTGGTCGAAAACACAGTTGAGCAGGTGAGCCTGCTTGCGGTACCTGCACGCCTTCGCACGCCCTTGCACGCTCATTAAGAAGCTCCACTGTGTTTGCGCGCATAGGGTGCCAAAGTCAGTTGTGGTTTAGAAGTGAAATGCAGCAGGTTGACTTAACAAAATTTTATTAAATTCAGTTGCTTTTAAGAAAAATAATGAATATGTTTATTGTTTACGCCAGAAAAAACTTGTCTTCCGATGGCAAGGGTTAGTTCCAGGGAAAAAGAGATGAATGCCCGAATCGTCGCTGAAGAGCACCACAGGGATTATCATTTTCCTTCAAGAAGGATAGTACTCACAGAAGGCTAAGAGATCCTCGAAGATGTCTACTTCTTCTTAGAATGCCTTCTCTCTTTGGAGATTGGCAATCATCAAGGCAATTCTAATTTTTGATGTAGCTGCTCTGAACAGGTCTACTGAACTGCAATGGAACCAGTCTCGGAGATTTTTCAGCCATGACATGCGCCACCTCCCAACCGGTGTTTTTCCCTCAATTTTTTCCTGCATTATCAGTCTCAAAATTTGATACCTACTTCACCTCATCAAATGTCTCAAGTATCCGAGTTTTCTTTTTGAATGTTAAAGGCCAATTCTTGAGCTTTGCCTACTTACAGCAGCACTACATCGTTGGTAATTTTGTCCGTCCACGGAATTACAAACACTCTTTTCTATTTCAGTCGTCTAAATGCAAAACCCGACAAGTCACAAATTTTTCAAAATAGAGTTTTATATACCATTTTTTTTTATCCAGTCGCTAAAAAAACGTTGTGGTGAATTCGTGTGTTTTTCAGTTTACTGAGAGAATGAGATTAATTTATGCTGTATTGATAAATTATTGATAAAAATAACCATGTTTTTTGAAAAATGCTTTGGATGCGGATTTTGGAGAGCCTACTTCAACAGAAGCTAGGTCCACATTAATGCAGAGGATCGAAGCTAATTGTGAGAATGCATTTACTAGTTCTGAAGAATTTTGTTTGTCAGAAAATTTAGATTTTGACGTTTAAACCTTGTAATCATTGAAATGTATCCTTTCTAATATCTAGCTTTATGTTTATAGTTCCTGTCGTTGAGCACAGTGTTTGATTAGATTCCTTTATATTCAGTAAAATAATCCAAATTGATAAGTGTTTCACTTATTTTGATCCGATTCCACAAAAATAGCAGTCAAAACACGACATGTCACAGTTCCTAACATGCAAAACCCGACGTGTCCAAATTTGAGAGTCAGATTTTAGAAAAACTATATGTCCTAGATTTTGGGGCGTTAGGTCTTAACATCCTAGATCATCGTATATTATAATACTCTCGATTTCGTATTATTTTCGCTCATAATAAGACTTTGATCTGTTTTTCTTGATTTCTGTGAAATTTGTTACCGTGGACTTGTCGGGTTTTGCATTTAGACGACTGATTTTCAAATGTGAATTAGAATTACCAGAATGTTAAAATCGCAGTTCGATGATTCTTGGTTGTTCCACCTTACTTTTAGGATCATTATCCGACCAACGAAGGATCCGTTTTGCAAAAACAATAAAAACATTGCTTATAGTAAATAGAAACCCAGAGTTCAAGGAAGCCCACCGACTAAATTTCAATTTTAAACTACTACTAATCATTTATGTGTACCTATATCTGGTGTATCCTTATGACTTGACTTCCCGAGAGCTCATACTCTACTGTATATATTCTGCTACACAATCGGAGACTATTTCTTAGCTGTAACGTAAACTGCTGATCTAACCTACTTCTTTTCGAGAATAAAATTAACGTGTACAGCGTAAATCCGTTTACTCAACCAAAAAAGCTTTTCCTTAACTTAAGTGAGACGACGACTGGTAAGATGTTCTCTCGAGAATTTATGCCAGGAAAATATCCTAAGCTTCCAATGCCTGGAAAGTAATCAAATTTTGTTATATATTTCTGGTTTGGCAAAATATACATAAACCAGTAAGTAATACTTCAATGTAGAAAAGAATTAGTGGATTCATTACAGGTTAGTGCTTGATATTGTTGCTCATACTTGAGGTAACACCAGTTTGAAGTAAATTCAGTCGTAGGTTCGCTTTACTGAGCGAATGAAGCCATAATTTTTTATCTGGAAATCTTATTATAATAATACAATTTAGTAGGATTATAGATTCGTACAAATAAGTACAGAAAAATTGAAGAAAAGGATACACATTGAAGTGATTACATTAAGTACTCATCTATAGAGTAGAATGTATAATATAGCATTAATTCGCTTACTTTGCACTTGAACACTGAAACAGGTACAATATTTTTCATGGCAGAAGGAAAATGACTGAATAATCTCAAGGGCATGACAAAAGTTTTCCTGGAAACTGATGCATGTTTGCGTGATAATATAAAAATTGTTGCGGAGACTATGAACACTCCCGGTGGTCGCATCATTTCGGGATGGATGTGATTTCTTAGTTTTTCTTACATAAATGATGAATTTATCATACAGTTTCCAAACCTTTGGAAAACTCTTCTCATGGCTGCCTAGAATCTTTAAATGTTAGGGAATGCTCTGTGGTGTGCTCGAACCGCTTCTGCTGAATTTCTATCACAAAGTCCTTAAATACAATTGATGTTAAATTAGAAAATTGGAACGGCATTTCAACGTTTAGAAATAACACACAGACTTCTTTAACCTAGTAACACCCCAGGAGTATTAAATTGACAAAAGCAGCAAAAGTAAGTCATAGCCTACTTTCAGAATAATATCTGATGTCCTAGTCTCACATAACCGGATTTTTTGGTCGGCCTCCCGCAAAGGCTGAAAGCCTATGGTGCTGTAGAAGCGCTGCGAGAGGATAAGAAACCGAATAATTACTATTAAATCTGTCGGGCGTCAATGGAATTGATTAACCAATATCTCGAAAACAGTTCATCGTACGATATTAGTCAATCGTTATCCTAAAAAAGGCTTTCGAGCGTAAAAGGTCGGAAACAAATGAAATTTGGTGGGATGGTAGACATTGGTCCCCTGAACCTACACCTAAGTTTCCGACCTCGGGGGGGGGGGGGTCGCTCGGAGGGGGGGAGGGGAGGCGGAAAGCTCTGATTCGCGATCGGTAGTAAGTAGCGGTGTAGGCCTAAATATGGTATTTTTTTAAGCCCGCACTATCACTAACCACTAACTTTGGGACACTGTAGAATGGAAACTATTGGTCGCACACGAAAACTACGAAGACCAAAATTGTGGAGAATTTTGTCATTTCCATATTTATTCCAACTTTTTTTCGATCGCACTTACCACAACGCTATTTGTCAAAAAGTGTCACAAAACACATTTCACCCCCCCCCCTCACCTGCCCACGAGTAGCAACCAAATATGATCTTATCTTAACTAAGCAATGCCGTGGTAGTATAATTTTTATTAAAAGTATGAATCAATACGATATTTTTTGCAACAGCACATATCGGTAGTAGGTAGTGCCGCGTTTCTAAATGCCGTATATATTTTTTTAAATCAAATTCGGAGGATATGATAATATTGGCTCATGCACATCAACAGATTGCCACAGGTCTTATAGTCATATGTAAGTCATTCATACACCTGTGTCTGTGTATTATATTGTTATACTCTAACCAAACGATTGTTGCGCAGTTGTGATTGCTCATACAGCTGTTCGAATTTAAGTACCAAGTATGTGATTGGCAATATATTGATGTAAGTAGTTGCGAATGAATATAAGAAATGATTTTACGGAAATGTCTACTATTTAAATGTCAAATTTTATTAAGGTGATATTAAACAGCATCAGCTGGTCATTTTCCTTTCATTTCAAAAGGTTTAATGGTCATGAAAACTCTAGGACATAACATTAAATATGTTCCCAGTGTTGTTTCTGGTTAGAGTTTATTTGTTGTAAGTGATATTTATAGTGTTGCCTCGTTGTTGGCTTGGATCTTTTTGCTAAGTTAGTTATTTTTCTTTCATGTGACAGGTTTTTATTTTTTATATTTCATGCCCTGCTAGGTTTATAGGTAATATAAAATTGAAAGACATCGATTTGATTGAGACTGTTATATTGAATGAAAACTTCTGAAGACTGATATTCATAACCTTATATCATTAAATGACTGTCTAATCTTACATTTGATCATATAAAAAAATTAAGCCGTCCCACTTGAAGAAATCAACATTCCTTTCTATGGTTGAAGTTTCACTAATTAAAGTACCAATTTCTCCAAATACAACCTGCCTCAGTTTAGGCAGCTGCAGATGATAAAAAAATGAGAAGATATCATTTTTTTAGGAAAACAAAAATGTTACACAACTTTTTGAAGCCCTTCGTCTTAATCCACCCTTAAATTCTGAATTTAGTGAAAACCACAAACTAACCCATTTGACGCAGTGTAGGATGCAAACTATATTGGTCGCACATGAAAAATGTAAAGACCAAAATTTTGCAGAACTTTGTTCTCTCCATAAGCTATTTGAAGCTTTTTTGATATCTCTTACCAAAACGACATTATTTCTCAAAAGTCGTCGCAGCGCAGGGTTTTCATCCCTCACCCCTTGAGCGGCAAACCCCGACAGGCACGTATTTAGAGGGGAAGAAAGACGAAAGCTTAGGTGTAGGTTCAGGGCAGTGTTGCCAACCAAGTTCGCCGAAAATTCCCAATTTTTATGTGGAAAATTCCCTAGAATTCCCTAGGTCAAAACTATCTCAAATATTTACACTCTAAACTAAATACGCCAAAATAAAAATACAGTATTTTTGGATTATATGTTATACTTGTTTATTATTATAAACGAAAAACGTAAATATATAGTAATCATTATATAAACTGATAAAATAAATACATATCTAAATTATAAGTGTCAAAAAAGATTTTCGAGCCCAAAAAGCAATCCATCTTTCAAAAATCCTCTTTTCTAAAGAGACTCAAATGATTTTGATTTAGTGAAAAATGTGTGGTGCAATTGGAGAGACGAATTGAAAACCTTAAATACAGGTTACGTCAACACGTTGAGAGATATTTTTGTTAGGATAATAACATCTTGACCTTAACCCAAGGTTCAAGTTCAATGAGTTTTGTCATTAGGGACATTTAATATTAAAATTTGATAAAATTATATTAATTAAACTTAACAGCTTGAGAAATTTAAAAATTCCCTAGATTTTGGGTGAAATTCCCCTTTTCCCTATTGCACCAAAAACTCCCTAGAACTAGGGAAAAATTCCCTAAGTTGGCGTCACTGGTTCAGGGGACCAATGTCTACCATCCCACCAAATTTCATTTCTTTCCTACCTTTTGCTACCAAAAAACCCCTACCGCCTGGATTACTAGCTATAGCGAAATTTGAGGTAAGCTGAACTCAAAAACCGAAATGAATTCCAGGCATAGTTGCCAGACCTAGGGAAATTTCCCTAGATCTAGGGAATTTTACGGCACAACAGGGAAAAAGGGAATTTTCATCTTTTTAATATGGAATATAGGGAAATACTGATATACAGGGTGTCCCACGACGATTAGGACAAGCAATATATTGGAACTGGGTAGTAGTAGAGAATTATAATTTTGAGGATGTAAATTATAGCAAATGTTGTCTTTTCTTGTCTTGTCACTGTGTTACTCAATGAGGTATTTGTTTTTGGTCACGTGATGTCCGATTCAAAATTATTAATGGGACACCCTATATATTAGTGACTTTCTGTGTTCCTACCGATAAAACAGTTCCATCAAACTAGCACCCTTGGGATCTACAGTAATTCATCCAAGAGCTACAGGTACTTAAAGGATTGTACCACTATGACTGATTATAACATGTACCACTACAGTTAAATCATTTTGCTAGTGTTTCATAATGGTAGTGATCTTTTTGTTATAAATCTTGTTTGTTTGTATATATTTAACGTACAGGCTTCAATCTTGGGGTTGCAGCCGTAGCAAAAATGGTGAGGCCAATGAAGAAAATGAAACTACTTATTCACATGCTAAGCTTTCGGAAATATTTATTTCCTTCTTTAGAGCTTGCTACAATATAAATATGGGTTGAAAGTAACAATATAGAATAGTAACAAAAAAAAACTTACAACGGTAGGTTTTATCTTCAGGAGTCACAATCTCGAAAAGCATGAAGGCTACATCAAAAAACATCAAGTTAAAACGCACAAAACTGGTCACAAGGTTAAAAATTGATCAGTAAAGGATGAAAAGATGATTAAGATGGTGAAAATTATGAGAAAATTACATTGTTAGGTCGGAAAATTTGAGAAACAGCGTCGAGCATGCAACACGTTCGCTAATCAGGTAACCTGATGTCGAATGAAAACGGAAACGGCGCAACAAGTACAATGAGGAAGCGAGATAGATACATCATTCATCAAGAAAGACAAATGACAATCAGGAAAACAATGCTAATATTCAAAAGTAACTAAAATGCAAAACGTCCCTGACCAAGGTATTTAATGTAGATGTACGTTTTTTGGTATAATAAAAAACAAAAAATAAAAAATTGTATAAAGACTGAATGACTAATGATTCATGTACGAGTATACCCCAATATATTGCATACAGGGTGAGTTTTTAGTAACGGCTCGGTCGATAACTCCATTACTGTAGAAGATAGCGACAAAAGTTGTATATAAAAGTTGTAGCCACGGATATGCTACTTGCTCAGAAAATATTCAGATTTATACAGGGTGATCCGTAACTACGTGGTGATGCAAACATGCATTTTTTAAATGAGACACCCTATATATAATTCCAAATTAAAATTCTACTAATAATTTCCGTTATTCCAATATAGGATATTGTTACATTATACAGGGTATTTCAAAAGTTATGTCCATTTTTATATCCAAATCACGGTCAAATGAACGTACTGTATTTCAAAAAGTAATGAATCAAACATTATTTTTTTACATAAGAGGTTTAGAAATATTCTCCAGTTTTAAAACCCGCTATAAAAGAAACCTGTGACGCATATTTGTATAGAGGGTGATGTAGAATGCAAAGTCTAGATTTTCTCTCTTTTTTTTAAATGTAACGCCCTATATTTTATTATACCAAAGAATTGCTTTTAATTTGCTCTTTCATCTTTGCATAGCACTTGTTATGGCTGCATGCATCAGTTTCTGAGATATTTCGATTTTTCTACAAATTTTAAATATACTTTCTATTTGTTTACTAAAATTTATTTATTTTGAGAAAATACTATCAAATTTTGTTTTTCCTTGACAAACAACTAAAATATAAGGCCATAATAATACTTAGTCAAGTCAAAAGACTGAATTAACAATATAATATAAGTCAAGTGTGCTGAGGAAACAATTTTATAGACGTCATGCATAATTATCAAGCAGATGTAT
This sequence comes from Callosobruchus maculatus, assembly GCA_951848785.1. Classification (NCBI taxonomy): domain Eukaryota; kingdom Metazoa; phylum Arthropoda; class Insecta; order Coleoptera; family Chrysomelidae; genus Callosobruchus; species Callosobruchus maculatus. Next base: position 782,706 of record CATOUR010000003.1, read on the forward strand.
CAGGGAGGCTATGAAATATCAATCGACACAGTCCAAATAAAACGATTCTTCAATCTTTTAAACGCATTAGTTTTAGGCTGCCTCCGTTCTGGATATTGCTGTTCATAGATGATACATTCTAGAGACAATTTCTCAAAGATTCTCCTAAATACTGTCAAAGGAAAAGTTAATTTTTAAAGCTGGTTTTTCACACAGTACGGAATCATCGAGCAGGTCATGAAAACTGTCAATTTTTCAAAGCACACCTGATAAATCTGCTTGATAATTATGCATGACGCCTACAAAATTGTTTCCTCAGCATACTTGACTTTATTATTTCGATAATTTAGGGTTTAGCTTCATCAAATAGTATCATAGTCCTATAATTTAGTTGTTCGTTAAATAAAAAACAAATAGATACTATTTTCTCAAAATAAATAAATTTTAGTACACAAATAGAAGCTACATTTTAAATTTACCGAAAAATCGAAATATCTCGGAAACTGATGGACGTAGGTACAATAAGTGCTATACAAAGATGAAAGAGCATATTAAAAGAAACTCTTTGGGATAATAAAATATTGGGGGTTACATTTAAAAAAAAGAGAAAATTTGGATTTTGCATTCTACATCACCCTGTATACGAATATGCGTCACGGGCTTTCTTTTTGTAGCCGATTTCAAAACTAGAGGATATTTTTAATTTTTTTATGTAAAAAAATAATTTTTGATTCATTACTTTTTGATATACAGTACGTTCATTTGACCGCGATTTGGATATAGAAATGGTCATAACTTTTGGAATACCCGGTATAATGTAGCAAAACCATATAATATTGGAAGAACGGAAATCACTAGTAGAATTTAAATGTGGAATAATATATAGGGTGTCTCATTTAAAAAAATGCATGTTTGCATCACCACGTAGTTATGGACCACCCTGTATAAATCCAAATATTTTCTGAGTAAGGAGCATATCCGTGGCTACAACTCTTATATACAACTTTTTTCGCTATCTTCTATAGTAGTGGAGTTATCGACCGAGCCGGTAATAAAAACTCACCCTGTACATTTATCTAGGGAAATCTAGGGAATTTGTAGTCAAAAATCTAGGGAAAGAAAATATCATCTGGCAACCCTGATTCCAGGTGGATTGGAGCGAGCAGTTTGTCTTCAACGTCCACGCGCGCAGCATCTTCCCATGCGACGCCCATGGCGGCGGAGTGCCGGTCCTCTTCCAGTACCCTTCCTGCATCCTGGCCGAAAGCGATAGGGTGAGACTTTTCGCACGTCTGAGGGCGGACGTGGCGGCCGCCCAGCCGCCCACGACCTTGGAATATGTGGGGGAGCAGAAGGTGCAGAGGGGCAGGCACAGCCTCCATTTCGACTGTGATCTATTCACCGAGCGGTACATTGAGTACTGCTTCGTGTACGTCAGTCAGGCCATCACGGGAGCAGTGGCCGACGTCAGGATGGACTGCGTGCCCACCATGCCTGTGCCTGGTAAGTTATACCTATTCTACGTTGTACTAAAGGATAATCATGCGCTAGATCCCTATCAGCAAGCAATCTTACTAAAGAAATGTAATTTGGCCGTTTTGAAACGTATAAAGTCTGAATAATCAGAATAAGATGTACCTATCCTACGATATACAGGGTGTTAATTAAGTATGTTAACAAACTTTAACCACGAATAATAGTACTCCGAAAAATAGAAAGAAAATGTCATATGAACACTGGTCCGGAAATGCTTCCTAAGGGAGCTACGCTCCTTTGCATGGGGCACCTTGAAAACGGTTTTCCCTCGATATTCTCGAAACCATTAATAACAAAATTACGAAATCAAATACGATGGGTAAACTTTTGACGCTGAATCTAATTCTGGATTCAGAATTTCATAATTTTAATCAGAGGCGTATCATGGGGGAGGAGTTAATGGTAAAAATAACCCCATCTGCTAAATGGTGATTTTTTTTGACATTTTGATTTTAGAATATGGTGTTTCAGAAAATTCTACGTAAAAATGGTCTCTCGGTACATCTCGACAGGGCTAACCGTTTTCGAGAAAAATGCAAATTATTGAATCGATACAGGCTATTGTAAATAAATGAATGTTCATCTATTTAGTAAGTGTGCTGTGAAAAACAATTGCAATAGTACCTAAATGATTTGTAATAACTCTAAACTGAATAAACTGACAGTTCTCAAGTTGTTTATCAATTATTGTTACCATTTAGAAAATGGGGTTATTTTTACCCTTAACTCCTCCCGTAGGATACGCCTCTGATAAAAATTATGAAATTTTGAATTCAGAATCAGATTCAGCGTCAAAAGTTTACCCATCGTACCTAATTTCGTAATTTTGTTATGAATGGTTTCGAGAATATCGAGGGAAAACCGTCTTCAGGGTGCCCCATGCAAAGGAGCGTAGCTCCCTTAGGAAGCATTTCCGGACCCATGTTCATATCACATATTCTTTCTATTTTTCGGAGTACTATTCGTGGTTAAAGTTTATTTTATTAACATACTTAATTAACACCCTGTATAATATAATGGGCTTGAGCACGTCTTAGTAGTAATCATCATCTAGTCAGGATTTGTTATTGCCAGTATCCATGACACGTAAATGTAATGCGCTGTTATAGTATAAAGTCAGAATATGTACTTAAGCATAATTTTTGAGGCGGAAATTTATTTCTGACTTTTTCTGAGCCTTCACTGTTGATCTCTAGTTAACAGTGCTGTTCCTAGAGTGGCAACGGAAAACAGTAACAGAGCCTACACAGAATACGAGGCTATTGACCAATGCCGTTGGCACGAAGTAAAAAAATACTTACGGCCTTAGCCTTAGCTTAAAAATTCTGTATAAAAGCGTATAAAGACCCTCTAATAGAATTTGGTTCTACCTCAAACCTCATCCTGAGACAAGTTCTTGAAACTAGGTTCACTACACATGATATTATTCAAACAATTGAACATCCCATTGATGAGACAGTTTTGATTACTTAATTTGCAGTCCATCTACTAGTTGTGGCAATGCAGATTGTTATTTTCGGTTAGCACATGCCAGGCTACCCAAAAAAAGCCGACTATTCTAAGGCCCGATTTTGTCAACATGCATATTTAACAAAGATTTTGACAAAGCTTTTCTATTGGATGTTGTTTAGCAAAAGCTTTCTATTGGGCATTGCGGGCTAGGTTAATAAGTATCATCCAATAGTATTTTATCAATATTGGAAACAAAACGTCAAAGCTGGATGACATTTTCATTAAAAATATTTTAGAATTTATGGATCAAAATCATAGCAGAAAATCAGAGCAGTGATTGATTTGCAAATTAATGCTAGATTTTTAATGTTTAATGTTTACCTTATAGTTATTGTATAATTACCAATTGCAGTGGCAGTCGGATTGATTGTAGACTGGATACATGTTTGTTATAGAATAGACCTTCTTATAGAAATATTCACAGAGGATGTAAAGATTGTAGGCACTGCGTAAAAGGCACCGTAGCGCATAAACACATTTATTTAAAGCACCTTATTCACTTTCTGACTATAAGAAAGGTTTCTAGTTTAGGAAAAATAAGGAAATACGTTATACTTTTGCCGGATCGCAAGGCTTTGCTGTTAAGCAGGATAGGCAACCAGTAATGCACGCTTGCATCCTGTGTGTCTAAAATAGCTTTGTGAAGTGCAATAAAAAGCTATTTTTACCCTTTTTCACTATAATACAAAGGTATATTGGAGGTATTTATAATTATTATCGATTCTAAATTATTGCTTTATCAAAATAATGCAGCAATTTGAATTTCTTGTCATCATCATCATTAAATTAACAGTAAGTACATTTTATCCAGTGATCAAATGTGTCGGTTTTGTAGAATCTGATTGGTTGAGAATAGCAATTGCCAAACTCTTTGTTAAACAGGAAACTGCAAGTTTTCACCCATTTAGGATGGAAAATCAGAGTTGAAAATATACTAGAGAGTTCACAATGGTAGATTATATATAAAGCATGTCTTTTTCACCTTTTTGAAGTAAAATTCAAGAGAAGTCAATAATTTTCAGAGAACTTTGACCGATGCAATTTCTTGAATGGGCTGCTCTGATCGGTCAAAACCTTTGTTAAAATGCCCGTGTTGATAAAATCGGGCCTTATCCTACAAAATATAATATAAGGAGTTTGAGCATGTCTTAGTAGTAATCATCGGTAGTAATCATCATCTAGTCAGGATTTGTTATTGCAAGTATCCATGACGCGTAAAGATAGTGCGCTGTTATAGTAAAAAGACAGAATTTGTACATAAGCCTAGTTTTTGAGGCGGAAATTTATTTCTGATTTTTTCTGAGCCTTCACTGTTGGCTTCTAGTTAACAGTGCTGCTCCTAGAGTGGCGCCGGGAAACAGTAACAGAGCCTACATCGAACACGACGCTATTGACCAGTGCCGTTGAAACGAAGTGAAAAAATACTTACGGCCTTAGCCTTAGCTTAAAAATTCTGTATAAAAGCGTACAAAGACCCTCTAATAGGATTTCGTTCTACCTCCAACCTCATCCTGAGACAAGTTCTTGAAACTAGGTTCACCACACATATTATTCAAACAATTGAATATCCCATTGATGAGGCAGTTCTGACAACAGAATTTGCTGTCCATCTACTAGTTGTGACAATGCAGATTGTTGTTTTCAGTTAGCACATGCCGGACTACCCAAAAAAGCCGACTGTTCTAAGTGTAACTATTAGATACCCCTGTATCTCATCTCGAAGAAGTATGTTTAAGGGTCTAGGGTATAGTGCGCGAAATTGAGGGTCCAAGAAAAGACGTGTTCCTGTGTTAGCGAGGAGGCGTGGTCGCCTATTCCCTTTCTCCAGTGTGTGTGTGTCTAAGATGAGGGAAGATAAATCAAAAGGTCCAATGGTAAGGTTAAACGGTCAGCATAGAAATGAGTTTCGTATTTCTAAGCTCATGACGTTACCTTTAAACATACAGTAATGATCCAAAAACCAAATTGAAGAAGAAAGCTTGCGCTCCGTCACTGCTTTAGCACTGTTTTGATATCGTGTTTCGTTGTTAAATTACAGCCATTTGAAGAATGTATGATTCTGCATTGCGTGCTTTTTGGTACGCTGAAAAACTTTTTTGAAAAAATTGCTCTTAGATGTAATTCATTAAGATCTTAGCTGTCACCTTCTGAAATACTATGTATGGAGTTTGAAAAACAAGTGAGTTCTGGTCGAAATGGGAGTCCGTGTTTTACATGACAAATACATATGTATAACTGTGTGTACCTAGGCCCATCTTCATAGGTAGATAGTTACTGATCTCAAAAATAAATGAACTAGCTTGGAACGAGCAAAGCAAGTGCTCCATATTCACTGAAGAATACATGTTTTAATGACATTTACATTAAAGCTTCAAAGCTCATAACGCTCGCGAAATTGCACAAACTTTCTGAAACTCCATTTGCGTTTTACTTTGAACAAAAAATTCGGTTGATTCTATTAAAACAACATCTCCCTACATTATCAGTGTAACGAGAAATGTTCCATGCGAAGTGTAGTCTGGAGCTCCGGCAAAACTTGTAGCTCCAATTTGTCCTCTATTCATTTGTCACATGCAGAGACGGAGCTGCATGAACTTTTTACAACAAAGAACGGAACAATTTATTCTCAGCTTCGCTGAGCAGTTGTGCATATGGTGCGGAAAATAATCGAGAAAAATATAGGTTGGAAAAACAGTGTGTCGGTGTAAGGTTCAGCATCGCTGAACATCTCAAGCTTACAACGAAGTTGTAGCAACTTCTATATTTTGTTCAAGACATAACAGGCATTCGAGAGTGTTGGATATTTTACTCAGTGCTACGGGGTTGTCCAATTTATAATAGCATAACTTCAGGAAATCATAGATAATGTTAAAATAAAAACAATTTATTTATATACTAATATCCGACAAAGCTTCGCTTTCGAGATACAGGGTGTTCGAATTTGAAACAAAGCTGTTTCACGCTTATTAGCAATCATCAGCGTGCCATAGGTGGATTGATGTAGATAGAGAGCATCAGAATTTTCATGTCTACCAAACGTGTAGCATGGGGTCTGACACAAGATGACGCATTTCATGCACTGCAAAGTCACGGCCTTTCAAGTTTTGCTATCCCTACGATATTCAATTTTTTCTGATACCTACTTATACGAAAAATAGTGCTTTCCGCCCAAACGGTTTTTTTAAAGTTCCATATATGATACATAAGGTCACACTAAAATTCACCAAGGAATCCAAATATGTAATAACATATAGTGGGTTCTATTAAAAAAGTGTAGGTTTGGATTATAGCCCTCAAGACCACTACCATGATCAAGTTTTAGTAATCCCACAATCCTCCGTCCACTCACAATTGGCCCACCCTGTATTATTGGAAGGTTATTAAACCTTTCATTTGATCACATGAAAAAATTAGACATACCTATTCGAAAAAATCAAGTTACCTGTGATTGAAATTCTTTTAATTGATCTACCAGTCTCTCGATTTACAAAACGAATTAAAATTTGACCGTCTAACCTAAGCTCACACATTGTGCGCTCAGTAACACCGTCATAGCTTTCTAAGTTTCGTAATTGCTGCGATATACATTTTTTTTTGAACTCTACTTATAGCAACAATCGTACTTTACAACTAAAGTTACGCTAGAATTGACCAAGGAGCCTTATATGCAATATGCAATAATATGTAGATAGATTTTAAAAAAAAATGTGAGTTTGATATGAATCACCCTGTATAATCAGCTTCCTTCGAGAAATCGATAAAACCACATAGATAGAATATAAAAAGCAACGTGGACCATACAAGTCCAGTCTGCCTGGTCATTGAAACAAATCCAAAAATCAAAGAGTAATGAGTTGGCAGAAAGGAGATCCACAACTCTGACTTGCCACACGTACACTACAAGTGAAAACAGATTTTAGTAAGACCATCAAAAGATTCTCACTGTTACAAAAACTAAAACAATGAGTAACAGAGCAACTAGGGGGTGGGTTGGCTCAGTGGTTAGAGTTTAGAGCTCGTGACCGGAAGGTCCCAGGTTCGATTCTCGCTGGAAGCTGAAATATATTTCTTTTTTTTTTCAACCAAAAATAAATATCCATAAAAAAGCCCAATAAGAAACCCCTTACACAACATTACAACACATAATATGTACCTGGGACATGTACCACAACCCACATAGATAAAAGAATTTTGGGTTGGGTTGGGTTATAGATGGGAAACTGACATTCAGCTCCACCTCGCGTTTGGAGTATCGAACTGAAATGAATTCGGGGGCGTAAGAGGAGAAATACTTGACAGTACGAGGGCGATTAGAAAATTTCAGATAGAAAATTTTGTGGTGATAGTAAAGTTCTAACACCACCTAAGTCAAAATTTACAGTTTGCCAGACAGCCAAACAAACATCATACATATTGGTGTCATGAGTACGTCTGCACTAAAAACAGCAATTTATAAATGTTTCTATTTGTCTGACAAACTGCAAATCCTGACCTAAGCTAATGTTATTTATTTAGAGCCTTACTGTACCACAATACTGGTGGAGCCATGAAATTAAAGTAGAGCCTTCACTGCTAACTTCTAATTATCAGTGCTGTTCCTAAAGTGGCGTCGGGAAACAATACCAAAGCCGACATCAACACGAGGCTAATCATCAGAGCAGTCGATGCCGATGACACAGAAGTAAAAAAACAGAGCAACTGTTACCGGTTTACCCATAATCTTGTATTGCTCTTTGTAAATGTGAAATAAAATTCTAATAAATGGATTGCTAAAGCGCTGGCCAAAAATGAAATCAAACTCTTGCATATCTGCATAACTACGTACTTGCTGCACCCTCCGCTATTTGCAATTAATTAAGTTTACACAGTTTCACCCCCTCATTCGTCAAGCTCGGCGGATTTCCCCCAAACTGCTAACGAAGCGTTCTCTGGGAAACGAAAGGGGTTTCTGGTAGGTTAGTGGCTCTGCTTGATAACAATACTGGATTATATGACTTTCTGCTGGACGTTTGGCCTGTCCTTTCTGTGATAATGAATTTTGGGATTCAAACATCAGAGCTGTAGATGAATGGGATAAATATGTATATAGGGTTCACTTCGATAGTTAAATGGGGGGGGGGGGGGGGGGTGATGCAATAAAATAGCAAAATCAACGAGAAACTTTAAGAGTCTAGAGTATAGCGCACGAAATTGAGAATCTAAGAAAACACGTATTCCCGTGTTAGTGAGGAGGCGTGGCCGTCTGTTCCCTTTCTCCAGTGTGTGTGCGACAGAAAGTTCCAAGTAATCCTAAACGAGAAAGCAAGCAGGCAGAGCAAGTTGAACAACGGACTTCCACAAGGCTCAGTACTGGCCCCCTTACTTTTCAATCTATATATATCTGACATGCCAGAAACAGTTAGTTACAAGTTTTGCTATGCGGACGATATAGCCATAGCTTTTTCCGATAAGAGCTTCAAGAACGTTGAGCATACTCTTTCTAACGACTTGTTAGCTCTAAACAACTACTTCAAGAAATTGAGACTAGTACCGAGCCCCAACAAAACCGAAGTTTCCTGCTTCCACCTGAATAACAAACTAGCTAAATATAAACTGCAGGTACTTTTTGCAGACGAACCCCTGAAGCATAACCATTTCCCAAAATATCTTGGAGTAACGTTAGATCGCACCCTCTGCTATAAGAAACATCTCGCAAACACTGCAGGAAAACTCAGAACACGCAACAATATTATCCAAAAGCTGTGTGGAACGACGTGGGGTGCCACTGCTCCAACTCTACGAACCAGTGCACTAGCTCTTGTCTATTCGTGTGCTGAGTACTGTGCGCCTGTCTGGATTAACAGCCATCATACCAGACTAATTGACGTCCAACTAAATCACACTATGAGACTTATTACAGGCGCAGTTAAGACAACCCCAACTCAATGGCTGCCTGTACTCTCTGGAATAGCCCCACCGCAGCTGCGAAGGACTGACGCCCTTCTAAGGGAGTATAACAAGATTACGGCCAACAACAAACTGCCCATCCACCGAGCAATACCCCCGTTGCAAATAAACAGACTTAAATCCCGACAACCACCAATAAGGGATGCAGAAGGGCTTTAAACCAACAACTTCGACTCCTTAAACCAATGGCGCTCTCAGTGGGAAGGTTTTGCGGAACACCACTCGCGATGCGCATTTATGGGGGCAGCCTTACTTCTAGGATCAGAACTACCCCGGAAAGAGTGGGTAAAACTTAATAGAGTCCGAACAGGCCACGGCAGATGTGCCGACTCCCTTTACAAGTGGGGCTATGTGCAATCTCCCTTATGTGACTGTGGCGCGCCCCGCCAAACTATAAACCATATTACGAGCGAATGTGAACTGAGTGCGTTTCAGGGACCGCGAGAAGAGTTCTTGACAGCCACACCGTTGGCGCTGAAGTGGCTGAAAGAACTTGACATCAACCTGTAAATACCAAAGACTATGTATCTTAGTTTGTAGCTGTATATATTTTATTTTAGTATAGGTTATAATAGTTTTTCTTTTAATCTATATTTACTGTTGTCATGTTTTTGAGCCATACGATAAATAAAATAGTGTGTGTGTGTGCCTAAGATGAGGGGAGATAAGTCCAAAAATTCAAAGGTAAGGTCAAATGGTCCGAAGGTCATCACAAGAATAAATTTCGCATTTCCAAGCTCATGACGTTACCTTTAAACAGTAATGTTTCAAAAAGCAGATTGAAGAAGAAAGCTTGAGCTTTGCCACCTATTTAGCCTTTTTTGATATCGTTTTTGGTTGTTAAATTACAGACATTTGAAGAATGTATGATTCTGCATTGCAAGTTTTTTTGCACACTAAAAACTTTTTTGAGAAAATCGAAAATAGTTGTCATTCATTAAAGTCTTAACTATCATCACCTTCTAAAATACTGTATATGTAGTTTGAAAAACAAGTACGTTCTGTTGGAAATTCGAATCTCCTTATTTTACTTTTGCTGACATTTGTTACAAAATCAGTAAACAAGATTTTATCTCTACTCTGCGTTTGTTATGGAATTGTGGAAACAAGAGATTCAAAGATCTTTCATGGAAGAAGCATTTATTTACTCTCATGTTTCATAGAAATATGTCATGTTCTATTGGAAGCATACCTGAAACGAACTTCTCGTGAAACAAGTGTCTGTTGAGATTTTAGTCACATTGTGGTCTCCCACTTTAACCGTTGTCTGTACGGGGAAGAACAGGCCTCAGATTTACCTTTATCAAAAAGTGTACAATCTGCGTGCACTGTGGAGGCGGAGCCTTAACCTTACTAGACTTTACCGTTCGTGCAGTGATAATGATTGATGGAATAACTGGCGGCAGAGAAAAATATTTTGTACGTGTAGACTTCATCTTTGTATCGACCATAAATAAATCCAGACATTTTCAGGAAATAAATGTTCTTCCGTTCGGATTTTGACATTCTGCGTCATTTCTTTTCCTCTTCGATATATAACTCTGCGTGAGACATCGAAAATAACATTCAGTTGATAAGGGATGCTCTTTCCTCTTGGCGACACACGGTATTACGATGTTATTGGTTGTTTGAACTAAACGCGATATTGAACTTCGGAGAATTGGCATTTGCTCTGGAATATTTAAATGAGCGACATTTTTCATTCTATTTTTCTCTCTTTTAGTGAAAGGCGGATATAACAAATTCTCGGAATTCCAGTTTTTAGTTGCCGCTTGAAGGACGTAATGCAGCTCAATAGAAAAAGATGAACTATCAAATTTCATCAATACAGAGTTTTGTATATTCTGTTGCATAACACGAATATGAAGCCTAAGAAACTAAGATAAATATAGACCAGCTAATTTTTCATCTAAGGTCACCGGTTGTAATGTGGGAACCCCAAATAGAAGACCTTTCGCTTTGGTCACCTGTAGACTTTTAATTCCCCAATCTTAGTTCTGTATACGGATACCGATAGTATACTTAATAAAATAAAATTATTAGTTTCACTTTAAATCTACAAATGATGATTTTTTGCAGACAGGGACAATGGAGGTTGGGGTGAGTGGAGTGCTTGGACTCCTTGTTCAAGTACTTGCATTGGAGGCACAAGAAGCAGGTATCGTTTTTGTGATTCGCCACCTCCTAAATATGGAGCGAAATTTTGTGAGGTGAGTATTTCCTCTAATCTATTCTTTTATTTCTTAATAACATTAAAATGAAAATGAAAACGGTAAATAGAAATTCAGCATAGCCAGCAACCAAAGAACAAAGTTGAAGATCAATTCATCATAGGTAACTATTTATGAAGACAGCACTATATCTATACAGCCCGATATCCATAGTATAACCCGCAAAAAAGATCAGACGTATCATGTTTTCTTTGTTACTGTTGAATTTCAGTCAGATTTAGATTATTCCATAGGTTTAACGTCAACAGTTTCACCTCAAACTGACCTAAAAATAGCTGTAGAATTTTTACATGGTATTCTCGATCTGTTTATTACAAATTTCCCGTTCTTTTTATAGACCTCTAAATTGAAATAGTTTTATTTCTCACTTTGGGAAAAGGTTGAATATTTAGCAGCAAATTATCTTCATTGAAATGAGTCATGTAACCTGTATAGTGGTAGATGTGAGGTACCTAATTTTAAACTAGAATGGTTGTTGGGGACGGAGTTGAAATAACAGATACTTCTAATGTTGCAAAATTTTATTCATCACACTTGCTCCAACTGTAGAACCACTCACTCAGGTGATTCATCTGCTGCAGTTGCTGCTGCTGGCTCTTCCTTTTGTGTCCCATCTTCTGCCGTCGACTTTCTTCTTTTCTTCTTTCCATCGCCGTCCTCTTTCTCACCTGCCTCGCCTTCTTCCTCTTCATCCATATCGAAGATGTCAAATTCGCCGCTGCTTCCTGACTCGTCCTCGACTTCATTTTCGTCAAAGAACAAGCAACTGTCATGACGTTCTTCCTCTACACCAAGCTCACACTCGACAGATTCTTGTACTCCTTCACTAGAATCTGACAAGCTGTATACAGCTCTGTATGTCGTAACCTGAAAAAAAATTTAGCATATTATATAGAGGCGCTAATAATCTAGGAATCTTAGATGTCTTAACAGCCAACAGTGCAAAACGTTATAACAACCTTATGCGTTCCATATAGGAATCCACATAATAATATGCGAGTTAATTATCGACGTCAGCACCTTTAAGGGGACTTCAAGGGACGTAGCCATGATAAATCAGCAAGGCTGTGAAACTTGGGGGACAAAAACCCGACTTTTGCATGATTTGTCGTTTTTGTAGAAAACAATAGCTTTCTAAGAAAACGTAGAGGGCACCTACAATCAGCGTTTTACTATCAAAAGTATAAAATATAGATCGTAAAAAAACGCGTTATCTCAAAATTGAAAATTTTCGCGATACTCACAACACAATACTCTCCTCACCTATCGGTGTGGGAAGTAAAAACGTAGAAAATGATCAGGAATCTCTAAAATGCTTTAAAACGAAGTTTGGGTCGTTTCTATATTTTTAGTTTTTTTATTATTTCTGCACGAATTAACTGGCACGAATTATAAACACCAGACGCATTTTCCATCCTCACCACGGTAGTAATACTGTGTGAAAATTTCGTTGAAGTCAATTCAACAGTTTCCTCGTTACACCATACAATCTAAAGCAACACTCGTATGTTTGCACCAGAAAAAATTCCCTTGGTTTCTGTAATAGGCAAGCCAATGTTCGGATGGACCTAAAAATGTTATTTTTGTCGCTAAGTCTTCCTTCACAGGTCAGTGGACAGTCTATTATGAATGCAACAAAATTTTCAATTTTACTACCCAGCCACACCCAACCACCCCAAATTTCACCCCACCCAAAGAAAAGTAGAAAATAATCAAGAACACATAAAACGACTAAAAACGAAGTTTGAGGAATATTTGAAATTTTTGGTTTTTTGCTAATTACTCCACCGCCCATGCACCGATTTTCAAAACTATAGAAGCATTATCGACTACGACCCCCACAGGACGCAAATCTCCTGCATTGATGACACTATCACAACAACAATGAATCTGGAATGAAAGGTGCTTGCTTATTCCGAAAGAGGTAGACAATTCCAATAATTTGGTTCACAGAAAAATCGGAAAAACCATCTCGTCAGCGCTGTATATCGGCTATATCACGGGGAACTGTGGTATAGTTGGTAACGCGTCGGCCTAAAATGCCGGAGATGCGGATTCGAATCCAGCCGGTACCCATCATTTTTTTGATTCTTCTGTGAACCAAATGATTGGAACAATGAGTCTGTATCAACAATTTGAAATACTCAAAATCAAACTGAGTACTAACCTTGCCTGTGTTGAGGTACTCGTCAAAGCTAGCACCAGTCTGTGCATCCATGTGCCTGTACGCCTTGACGAATGTCCTCAATTCAACTGGTTTCGGTACAAATCCAAGATCACCTCGTGCGTAAGTCGCTTCTATGGAATCCACAGTCTCCATTGAAGGTCTCCTGATCTTTTCGTCTTTGGCCTTGCTCAGTAGTGTGAACAATGAAGTGAGGAAGGACTCGCGTTTGAAAGCTGCCAGGGATTCGTCGGTCTCCGAACTGAAAGTAAATTTACTTTAGATAGGTTCATACCTATTTTGATGAAGAAAATTGGTGTTCTGAGCCCTAAGTTCTTTCTGCGAGTGCTATCAAAGCACTTTCTATCCCTCAACACTAAAATCCTGAAACTGGTGTGATAAGAGACAAGCATATACAGTGTATCCGATCATTAGTATCGGAGCCTCTAGAGGGATAAAATACGTTAATTTTTATCGACAAATCGGCCTTCAAAAGTAGTTTTCCTCCCACCATAGGAAAATGGCAACCATTTCGTTTTTTGTTTAATTGATGCACGAGTTTTGTACTAATTGAGGTTTTGAATCAATTTTTTTTTTGTCATAAATCGAGAGATCATATATAAGTTTTATAATAAAACTGTTTTTGTTTTCTTTTTTTTCGCAATAATTCAAAAGTTATATTAAAATAAAAATGGGTTTTTGAATCGAGTGCCGAAAACACGCCGACGGCTCCCGAACCCGTGTGACGTAATGATGGCGGTTAAGATGCTCCTTTGACCAACGACATCCTACATCGATACTAGATTCTAGGTTCCCAGCCAAACGTGAAAATACTTGCTAGTAACTAGTGTATATTTGTTGCAATATAGCCGATGAATGAAGTTTGCAGCTCAGGACGACCTCTACGATCGAAATAAATATCTTTTTGAATGTTTGAAATCTATTACAGATTCCAGTAAGTAAGTACCTAATCAAATATGTCTTATTGAAACTATCTCGTGCATGTTCGGCTGGCCTAGTGGTTAGAGTGTTGGCTAATGGATCCGTTGGTCTGGGTCAAAGCTCAGCCTGTCTAATTTTTTTTTTATTTTTTTTATCAAATAATTCATTCATGTGCTTTTTGCACTTGTTATGTACATTTTTTTCTACGATCAACATAAATATGTTTTTGAAACAAATTCTATCAGACATATTACTTGCACTGCATAGTGCAAAAACTAAGTACAGGACGCGGTGGACAATTCAAAAAATCAGTTCAAATGGTGTTTGTCCGTCAATATCAACCGCCAATATTTTTTTTAAATGTAATAGTTGGTTAATAAAACAAAATCCATTCATTTTTTAAGTTTTTGATATAAACATAAGGTAAGTCAAACTCGTAATAACAACAGTCTTCTGTTTATCACTTGGTATCTTTATTTATTTAACTTTGAGCAATGAAGCTTAATAATTAAAGTTTCATAAAAATTTAACAAATAAAAATATAAAAATGCAATGCAAACAAACAAAACTTATTTTTCTATGAGTTTCAATGTTATGATTATCTTCTTGACCAAAACTTAAAATAATTATTTTATTATTTAATATTATTATTGATAATAAATACTTATACGATAAATAAACTATAAGTATAATTATTTTACATAAGAGCTCTTCAAGTAAACAAAAATAAAACTATATTTTTTAGTCCCGAACATAGAAAAAAGTATAAAGTATCTAGGAATATATTTAGACTCACACTTACGTTGGGATGTACATATTAATAATTTATTAAAAAAAATTGGATTCATTTCATATAAGATGAAATTACTAACAAATATTTTAACAGAAAAGCATCTACGTACATACAGTAAAGATAATTATAACATTGAAACTCATAAAAGAATAAGTTTTGTTTGTTTGCATTGCGTTTATATATTTTTATTTGTTAAATTTTTATGAAAATTTAATTATTAAGCTTCGTTGCTCAAAGTTAAATAAATAAAAATACCAAGTGATAAACAGAAGACTGTTGTGATTACGAGTTTTATTTTATGTTTATATTAAAAACTTAAAAAATGAATGGATTTTGTTTTATTAACCAACTATTACATTTAAAAAAAATATTGGCGGTTGATATTGACAGACAAACACCATTTGAACTGATTTTTTGAATTGTCCACCGCGTCCTGTACTTAGTTTTTGCACTACGCAGTGCAAGTAATATGTCTGATAGAATTTGTTTCAAAAACATATTTATGTTGATCGTAGAAAAAAATGTACATGACAAGTGCAAAAAGCACATGAATGAATTATTTGATAAAAAAAAATAAAAAAAAAATTGGACAGGCTGAGCTTTGAACCCAGACCAACGGATCCATTAGCCAACACTCTAACCACTAGGCCAGCCGAACATGCACCAGATAGTTTCAATAAGACATATTTGATTAGGTACTTACTTACTGGAATCTGTAATCTGATTTCAAACATTCAAAAAGATATTTATTTCGATCGTAGAGGTCGTCCTGAGCTGCAAACTTCATTCATCGGCTATATTGCAACAAATATACACTAGTTACTAGCAAGTATTTTCACGTTTGGCTGGGAATCTAGAATCTAGTATCGATGTAGGATGTCGTTGGTCAAAGGAGCATCTTAACCGCCATCATTACGTCACACGGGTTCGGGAGCCGTCGGCGTGTTTTCGGTACTCGATTCAAAAACCCATTTTTATTTTGATATAACTTTTGAATTATTGCGAAAAAAAGGAAAACAAAAACGGTTTTGTCATAAAACTTATATATGATCTTTCGATTTATCACAAAAAAAATATATTTTTTTCTTTATTCAAAACCTCAATTTAGCCATAGCTAACTGTGTAGAGGATCTACAAACACAAAATAAGTCTCATTCGATAGCGAAGCATGAATATTAGTAGCAAACGTTTTCCAAATTTCATTTCATATCAAGGCAAAAAAATTGTTAAAAAAAATAATTGTGTTTTTACTATTTAAGTTTTTTCAAAAAACCTAAGCTGTAGACCTACATCTTTTTTATTTTTGAGCGATATTATTATTATTATTAATTTTGTAATGCAACACAAAATAGCACCATCTCAAAGGATATGTTTTGCATGAGGTATAGGCGAATAAGTATATTCAGGCATACACTCAATAATTTGTTCAACGTATCTCCTTATCTGCAGCTAGTCAGATTACCCTTTCCTTCTGTTTGGTGTTATTTCTTTCGTTCTCCTTCGTAAACCATAGACCTGGACTTTGCCTAGACCATAACTGAAACTGCAGCAGTATAGGAGGCTATAATTTCCCATATTTTCCAATATGCGAACATTTTGTACTTGAAATTTAGACATGATCCTTTCTAAAGATAATTGCTAAGCTCTAAGTAAAGTAGTTTAGAAGCTATGATGGTTTAAATATGACCCTTTATTGCCTAATCCGGCAGTCGAGAATGCAATAAAATAAAATAATTAGTGGTCACGATACTTATTTTAGGGAAAAAGAAACAAATGTTACAACCATTGTTCGAAATGCCTTCTTTGGTTCTGCAGACGTGCTGTTGCAACGTGTCACAGCACATTGCTCTCAATGTCCTCCTTGGGGTTATTGCGGGCATGCTGTTGTTCTTACTGATACATGTTGCGTAGAGCGACTGATCATCGCTTTGTCATTCCGTAATTCATTTCCCACTTGAATAAAGTTGCAAATAAGCTCCTCGCGTGCATTTGGCACGTCGACATAAGCGTTCTGTTTCATTGTACCCCACAAGAAAAATTCAAGTGGGGTCAAGTCCGGTGAACGTGGTGGCCAAGCGATTGTTCCACCGCCTCCAATCCACGGCGTATGTCGTTCATTTAAATGGCTTCGTACATCGCGAATTCTCGGTAAATGTGTGGCTAGGGGGTGGCTTGTCGATAAAAAATAGCGTATTTCATTCCCCTAAAGGCTCCGACACCGATGACCGGTCACATTGAATAAGAAGAGCTTGGTGGCTTACAGCATATCAAAAATACTTGAGGCCTTTAGCTCTATTGAGATAAATGAGACAAAGCAATTCTGTTCATTTAATAAGTGTCTATAAAGTTAACTGAGAGAGAGAGAGAGAGATGAGACACCGAAGGATCAGCTTCAACTATTTTAAAAAAATCTGCTGTTCTGTCAGCTGCTTATTAAACTAGCCTTTTTGTGCATATGGTAGTAGTTTATAAAGTGAAAGTGAAATGAATTGAGTTGTGAATAGGGTACTTGTAGGAAAAAATATTTTGTCGTTGATGCGTTCCTTAGAGCCTAGTAAACATGACAAAATCACTTATTTGGTTTTTTGGAATCGGCTGTGAGAGATATTCTAAAAATTATTTCAAATGCCGGAAAATGCCGCGCAAACAACCTCTGACGTCAGTGGTATCGTATAATGATGGGATGTAAAGTATTGGTATTCGATATCGATAGTCAGTTCTAACCTAACATTTTGACATTGATCATTATAACCACAAAACACAGTCATAAGTCATAAGATTATAACCATGAAAATTTACTCTCAAACTCAAACACGTGCGCAACCTACACAACAAAAGTACAAAAGTCAAAAGAATAAGTTAGGTTACATTACTAATTCGCTTTGTGGGGATGGACTTGAATTAGATTCTATTTTTGGATTCATTCATAATGGGATGCGCCGAAATAAAATGATGGCTTCGATTAGTTGCGAATCTCGGTCACAAACAGGATGAACTGTGATACCTATTAGATATAAAAATGTATTGCAACGAAAATGCTAGTGTGTTAATTGCGTGTGTTACAAATATGTTTAAGTGTCAATAAATTGAGTCGCATTGTTAAATGCGTAAATAATTCAGATCATCCCTAGTCGAATGCGCAATTGGCAAACCACAAAGAAAATATGGTTGCATTCGAACAGCTGATATGATTTCGTTTTGCATTTTGCATCTCGCAGCATTACTCAACGAGGAACTACGGCTGTAGTAGGATAAAAGAGGTCTCATTTAATTTGGGAATATGTATATCCATATAACAAAACACGCTCGTAAAATAAATTATTGACGTATGGCTAACGTAGATATTTAAAATTTGGCAACATCAGAAATAGTTTGCAGTTGAATCTCGCTGACCTGCGCTGTAGCAGTAACGATTGTCGATATCGATAAGATACCTGTGACGTCAGCCCTTGTTTTAAGTCACGTGGAAAAATTTGAATATATCCTTATTTCATTTTGCAAACATCTTTTTGTGGCCGTCAGTAAAATCATGTTTTTTGTTTCCTACTGCTTCTTGATATGGTTTTCTTTACGTTATGTATACTCCCGAGGCGATTTCACGACCTCTGCAAGTACCCTATTAAATTTATGCCTCTGAAGATCAAAACAGGTTACACACAGGTTAAGCACAGGTTAAACAGGCGACGCCAGGCTAGGCTTGTCTCGTCAGATCTCTTCAGCGTTACGTCACTCCTTTTGCATTCTTCGGAGTGACCTTGAACTTTGACCCTTCTTCTTCTTCAGCGTGACGTCACTTCTTTTGCACTCTTCGGGGGTGACCTTGAACGGCTGTGTGGCGCTGGGTCTGACTCTCTGGTCACTGTCGTCGACCAAGACTCAAGACTCACTTCTTCAGATGTGGATGGTAGGGGGGTTACCAACAGTGCAGTACCCCGCTTGATATACTACTTATGAGTTTTCAAGAAATAGATGTCTCTAAAAGGGCTAATACACGTACGAGAAAGTACGCGTACTTATGGCTCGACGACCTTTTTCGCCTGTATGTCACCGTAAGTACGCGTACTTTAAAACCGTCGCGCAAACCGCCGGCAAGCCAACTGGTTTGAAATGTTGCTCGTAGCTGGTTTCAGCTCGTACTGCGAGCCGCGAGCCACTACTTTGTTTTGGCAGGCCATCGATGCGCAACGCTTGTTGTGTTTGGCGTTTGTTAAAAGTTTTGTTTATTTAGGAAAATTATCAAAATTAGTGATTTCAGCTTCACGTGTGTCACCGCGTCGAGCCGAGTAAGTTCGAGAACTTAAAGTTCGTACGTGTGTCACCCCTTTAAGAATTGCGCATCTCACCTGATCGTCAGCACTGACTTGATGACGCTAACCGCCTCTTGAAGTATGCCATTCAACCTGTCATTCTCATCCTTACAATACATGTAGTCCGTCTCTAGCGAAGTTCTGTTGCATCGAACGTTGTGCAGATTTTGCTCCAGTATCCTCTTGTCGTACTGGAGGCGCTTTATGACATTATCTTGTAGTTTTTTCTCCTTGCGTACTGCTCGAACCTCCTCTTCGTACATCGTCAGCCTTTTTACTTCTTTCTTTAGATAGTTTTGATCTTCTATGAGCCTGTTTATCAGCCTTAGTTGTACTTTTACCTGAAAATGTATGAAGGCATTATACGAGGATATATCCCGTATGCAGGGTGATCCCTATGTTAACTGCAGACATGTTGTGAACTCGTAAAATGCATTAAGTCGGAGCTAGAGTATTGTCGACACGAATATTATAGTTTTGAGAACTGTAGCTCGCCATCGTTTGCGATTTACTGTCAGTTCATTGTCGCTCTTGATACTCATATCTAGCAACTGTTTCGTCGTATCCACCTAGCGTGTAGCGGAACGGCCAGGGCGCCTCGCACTCGGGTCACGACCCTGAATTGCAAGTTTCTCCATATTATCGCTTCTGTGTATATGTCCGAAGAATGTAAGCATTCTCGTCGACACAATGGAGGATAGTCTCTTTGGATTACCGAGCTCATGCAGTATGGAAACGTTATTTCGATGGGCGATATGAGGAACTCTTAGCTTTCTCCTCCACGTCCACATTTCAAAAGCATCTATACGAGATCGATCTGCCTTTTGACCAGTCCAAGTTTCCGAGGCGTACAAAAATATGGAGAACCCAAGAGACTGAACCAGCGACATTTTGGTAGTTTTAGTGATATTATCTATATAGAAGTCGTTAAAACATATAACGTATTCCAGGAGTGCTAGGAATTAGTAGAAATTAAGTCAATCCCGATGGGATTACCATGAACTGGCGTTGATTGCAGACAAGCAAAAAAGGTTGTAGCAGGCTCGACCAACGGTCGTTCGTTTGTGATTTTAAATAGAGGCAGAGGAGTGCTCAACCTTTCAGTGGCGGTTCTCTCCAACCACTGACGGTTGACGCATGGGGAAGACGAAACTGCTTTTTTATTTCCTAGGCAGACTTCCTGTGTATCGCAACCTTAGGATTTGGATGCTCGGTACGAGAGCTTTTTATACTGATCTGCAGAGATCTAGTAAATCCGACAAAGAGGAATTGTCTAGGAGGTCGTGAGTGTTTTGAGTGGTCGGTAAAAAGGTTCAAATATGGCCTACTTGTTCGCTTTTTCCATCCGTGCACTACTACTACTACTTCTAAGTCGGTTTTTGTACTGGCAGGACTACCATCGACGATCTCAAGACGTGAACTGCGAAGACGCGGCAACCAAGGATGAAGTGTCCTTTTTACGCAAGGTAAACCAGTGTGGCGATTCTGTAACTCTAAGCGAAGCGATAGCGACATTCTTCCAACGCTTTCGCTCGTTTCGGTATTCCATAAATGTCTTCGTTCCGACTTCCGAGTCGTTATATCCGTATAACGAACGCAGACCAACGTTATAAGCGATAGCGAAAGATTTTGGATCATGTTTGTCAAGTTTTGACGTTATTATTGCTGTGTGTCAAAGTGACAATTCGCTTAAATTTATTTGCATACTTAATTACCAGCAATGAATCGAAGAGAAACAACTAATCCTTCGCAATGGTCGGCATTGCTGGATTTTGCATAGTCTCATCCAGAGATATTTAAGCCAACTCGTGAATGCTCGTGAGTCATCGAGCTTCGTACCGAAAGCGTAACGAAGCGTTAAACGCTGGTTATCGAATGCCGTCAAAAATCGTTTTCGTAAATGATTAGCTTCGCTTTCGTCTGCTTTAGTTACTATAGCGAAAGTTATGAAATCGCCACACAGGTCTTACAAAAGATTGATGACCGGAGCAAGGATCATCACTTAGATTTAGCTCCAGGAAAAGCTAAGGCATTGACACTACGAGGATGTAGGATAAACAGGCTTAGATGCAGGAGGATAGATTCCAGTAAATTCATGATGTACTTGGGAGTCCATATAGACAACAGGAGATGCTTCTTAGACCACATTATGAACCCAGAAGGAAGAAGCCAGAATAGCAATGCTCTCTAGACTAGATTGGGCAGCAGTAGAAGAAGAGAACAAAATCTCAGCGTACGCCTCTGCATTTCTCAGCAATGAGCAAATACAAGCGTCGACCTTGCATCAATAGTGTCCACCGACGCGACGTCTCTTTTGACAAATAATCTTCTAAAATGGCGGAGCGTGCGTGTGATTGCCACCAACCTGAGATATTAGGCCTTTACGGAAACAGTGATCTGGATCCGGATAGATCAGTTATGTCATACAGCTGTCAAGTGGGATTTATGATTCCATATATTTTACGGACAACGAACAACGAAGCATAAAAAACAGATGGTTAAGTAAAGCAGCTACTGATCTCAATCATCCGATCGCAATACCTCACTGTTCAAGAGCGAACTGGTCCTATTTTTGACTGATCCCAGATCACTTTCCGAACGTCAGGATCAGTGATCCAACTGATCGGGTTAACCCGACCATAGTTTCCGTAAAGGCCTATAGTGCTGGTTGTTGTAGTATGCTGTGCTGTCAACAGGGTGTTAGTTGTGTCGTCTGCTACCCAGTCGCTAGTGGCGCTAATATCGTTGCGAAAAGTGAATTTTTCTGACAGGTAATACAGAATTTTTTTATGGTCCTATTGCAGTGTGCGTTCCTAACGTTAATAGCAGACAAAGACGAAATACTAGAAACGTTGAAAGATCACTTTGTTAACCTGTTGAATGAGGAAGAGATAGAAAATCAAGAAACTCAATTAGTGACGGACGGTGACGCAGATAGTTTGGAAGTTCCTACGTATGAAGAAATAGAAATCACAGTATAAAACATGAAGAACAATAGAAGCCCTAGAGAAAGCAACATAACAGCAGAAATGTTAAAAGTTGGGGGAGAAAAGCTTAGAAGAAAGATCCACGAAATGATGAGAGAAACATGGCTAAAAGAACGAATGCCGGTAGACTGGTCAAATGCTTTAATATGTCCAATATATAAGAAGGGTGACCCAACAATATGCGAAAATTATAGAGGTATCGCCCTTTTAGACACATACTACAAGGTACTGGGACAGATAATACGAAAGAGGCTGGACAGATATGCAGAAACAATTTTAGGGGAACATCAGGCTGGATTCAGAAGCGGCAGGAGTACGACAGATCAAATTTTCATTCTCAAGAAACTACAAATAACAAGCTATGAATATAAAATGACACTACACGTGCTTTTCATAGACTTTAAACAAGCCTATGATAGTATAAACAGAAAGAGAATATATGAAGCAATGGTGCAGCTAGGAATTCCAGGAAAACTCATGAGGCTAATAAGAATGACATTACAAAGAACCAAGAACAAAATTACATGGATGGGAAGTGAGTCACAGGAATTTGGAGTGAAAAAGGGACTCAGACAAGGCGATCCTCTATCAACGATACAGGACATGTGGAGAGGATGAATGGGACGAGAATGGTAAAACTAGTTCTCAACCGAAGAGCAATAAATTAATGTTAAACACTGGAAAGATAAGACGGCAGACAGAAATAGGTGGCGTGGAATAGTCCAGGACATGCTCAGAAATAGGTAGTGAAAGTATCCAAAGAAAATTCTAAGTTATATAAATTTTAGCGCTATAAGATCAGACTGTACTCATTTCTGCCCTAGATCTTCATGGCCTGTTGTGCAAACTAGTGATAATAAATTGCAGTGTGCGAGTGCTTGTGTCATTGTCATATCTACCTTTCCTAAAGCTTTTTTCTTCTCAGACTCATGCAGTTCTGCCTCCTGTCTCAACGTAGCATCCCTTTTCTTAATGGTAACATTTTCGTTGAATAGTCTTTGCTGATTGAGTAACAACAGATCCAGTTCGTTATTGACGGCTATATTCTCTCGTATGACTCTATGCGTGGTGGCCGCGATACGAAGTTCAGTGGCGTCGTGGAATTCAGTGGACAGCTGCATCAACTTGTTTTCCATGTCTTTTTTCAGCTGATCTTTGCTCACGATGAACTTGCGCTCGATCTCATAGATCTCACGTTTATGGCGCTTTTCCTGTTTCTCCATTTCGTCTTCTTGGTTTTCGAATTTCTTCATTAGTTCATCGCGCTGCTGTCGGAACTCTTCCAAGGAGTTTAGTTTCCCTGGAATTTGTACGAAATATAATTACAGAGATCGTCTTATCTAACATATTTTTACTTGCCACACCCATAGGTGAGGGGAGTATTGTGAAATTTTCAGATTTTGAAATAATTTGCTTTTAGGCGTTTTGTGACATCTACATCATGCACATCCACGTCACTCATTTCCATCGGTCTGTTTGTCTGTCTGTTGGCGTTTCTCTAGCCTCGTAATCTCAGTAACCCTTGCATGAATTATGATAAAATTTGGGTGTCGATATGCTGAGTTATCAAAGTACGTAATGCTACTATAATTCTGATATGCGGCTACAAAAAATAAAAAAATCAATTATTCCCCATTCCGGTTTTGGGCATTCTAGGAGCTCCTGATCAATTGCTACTTTTAATGGGTAGAAGTGAAATTGGGGTGGTTGGGGGTGTCGGGTTTTTAAATTGAAAAAATTGTTGTATTAGTAATAAGGTTATCCAATTACCTGTGAATGAAGGACCTATCTGCATAATACTCTTTTTTAGGTTCATCCAAACATTACGTTGCTTATTACAAAAACCAAGGGAGATTTTTCATAGGAGTATTGCTTTAGATCGTTTGAATTGTGTAAGTGTAACTATGGAATTGATTTCAATGAAATTTGGACACAGTAGTATTACTGTGACGAGGATGGAAAGCACGTATGGTTTTTAGAAATAGTGTCAGTGGTAGCGCAACAATAATCAGAAAACTGAAAATGTAAAAACAGCTCAAACTTCGTTTCAGGCATTTTTGAGGTTCCTGATCATTTTCCACTATTTTTTGGGTTGAGAATGAAATTGGGCTGATTGGGAGGGGGGGGGGGGGGGAATAGAGTACTTGCAGAAAAAAAATATATTATGTCGTTTAGGCGTTCCTTAGAGCCTAGTAAACATGACAAAATCACTAGTTTGGTTTTTTGGAAATGCCGCGCAAACAACCTCTGACGTCAGTGATATCCTATAGTGATGAGACGTAAAGTATTGATATTCGATATCGATAGCCAGTGCTAACCTAACATTTTGACATTGATCATTATAACCACAAAACACATACTACGTTCCAAAATCCCAACAAAGGCCTCGATTTGCTCCGTAGCGTTTCAGTGTTCACTCAACATCAACCTGTCAACAAAGATCTGTGTTCCGTTATTACATTTCCGAGGCCATGGATGTCATCGTTTTGCTCGGAAATCAAATTGAGATTTTAGAGACCTTTGTGTCAAGACTGTCAAGAGGTATTTTTCACTTGACAACTAACAACTTAACATAACCTATTCTGCTTTATTTGTATGCAATGACATTCTAACGGGTACAACTACTCTGACACTCTGACTCTGCACAGGTTATGTGATATGTCAAAATGGTCAAAAAAGATCTTTGCCGTTTCATAAATATTCCAACATCCCTAACATCTGGAATCACGTGACTATCCCCGAAAATTGATGTGCTCACTGGATAGATGGGATTTTGGAAAGTAGTAACAGTCACACACAAAAGTACAAAAGTCAAAAGAATAAAAGTTAGGCTAGATTACTAATTCACTTTGTAGGGATGGGCTTGAATTAGATTCTATCTTTGGATTCATTTATAATGGGATGGCGCCGAAATAAAATGATGGCTTCGATTAGTTGCGAATCTCGGTCACAAACAGGATGAACTGTGATAACTATCAGATATAAAAATGTATTGCAACGAAAATGCTAGTGGGTTAAATGCCTGTTTCAAATATGTTTAAGTATAAATAAATTGAGTCGCAGTGTTAAAGAATTCAGATCATCTCTAGTTTGCAGTTGAATCTCACTGACCTGCGCTGTAACAGTATCGATTGTTGATATCGATAAGATACCTTTTTTTGGCCGTCAGTAAAATCATGTTTTTTGTTTCCTACTGCTTCTTGGTATGGCTTTCTTTATGCTATGTATACTCCCGAGGCGATTTCACGACCTCTGCAAGTACCCTATTGAAAAATGTGTAGTGTTCATAATAGGCTGTTCATTGACCTGTGAAACAAAGACCTCCTTTGCGGGTGGGTGGGCGATGATTTGGTTGCAAGGGGATCTCAGACTATAGATTCATACCATGAAAGAATAATAAACTGCTATCAGGGTTATATATGGGAAGTACTCAGTCAATCAAGTTGTCTTCATTTCTAAGTATTAGCTAATATTTTGAAAATATAAAATATGTTTAAATTTAATTTAATACATAAACATTTTTTTAATTTTCTCGAACGCGAATCGACGACTTGAAAAAAAAACGAATATCAAAGTAAAGGACCCCGATATATCTTTGAAACAAGCTATTACTAGATACCCCTTGCCATTTAAATTTTTTAAGGGGATAACCCTGGGGGACAGCGGATGCAAGGGGGTGAAGTAGTTTTTGGTTCAAAGGTTGTCCCCCCTGACAAATCTTTTGACGTTTCTTGGCGCTTTTTCTTTTAATCAGCGGTTTTCGATAAATCCTTAGTGTGAAGTTTTCAAATGAAGACCCTGTATAATAATATTACTATGTACACAGTATTCGAGTGGTTGAGGTAATCTACTGAATCTTTATAGTCATGAATACATTTTCTCGTGCTGAATACAAATTGCTCGTTGTAAGCATAAAAACATCAACTAATAAATATTAAAAAATTAATTAAATTCCAAGTTTCTAGCTTCAGCCGCTCCTCCATTCAAAGATACCGAGAGTTTGAGCTGCAATTTAACTCTTTTGAAAGGAGTTCGTTAAAAGCTGTTGCGGAAGATTTTGCTTTGGAATATACAATTTTTATACGCCTACTCTATGCAAACTGAAGTCGATGGATCTGAATGAAGGAAATAATTATGAATCATATATAGATTAACTCAATACTGCACAGCGGATTTGGGGTCTACACCGGCAAACATCTGGAATAATTGTGAAATTTTGTTTGATATGAGATTCCCATGCGTGTACAAAAATACAGATCCGATGCTAAACGTGACACTCAGTTAGTGTCTATTTATTGAGACTGTGTAGTCCACTATACTCAAGCATAACTAAATTTAGAAGACTCGAGAAGTATCAAGCTTCTGTACTTAAAAAAAATATAGGAGCACTTCAGCATTCCAGAACGTTACCAAAAATATTGTTCCTTAAGGCTGAACCATTCTTTATCAAGTACCTCTCAAATTTACAGTCACTTCAAAGCATGATAAAAATATTTTGTTATACAGGGTGTCCCAGAAAGACGGTCCCATAGAAGAACCCCCCTCTCACTGAGTCAAAATATTGCGAATAAACACAACATACCTATATACCAAGTGCACCGTTTGACCGTGAGAGGGCTTCAAAGTCAAGAATAATTTTTCAATTTTTGTTGATAACTTCACAACGACATTTGCGATTTGAATGAAATTTGGTAAACGTGTAACACCATAAAAATGCCACATTTTAATACTTTTAACTCTAACACTATGATGTTTTAGCATGGTGAACCGATGTCTTCGCCACTTACATTGACCACTATTTTTCTTATTTTTAGTGCTTTCGGTTTGAAATTTTTCCACAACAAAGATACATCATTGGCAAATATTTTTTGACTCTTAGTAAATTTTCGTATTTGTCACGGTTTAACAGTTAAAAATAATTCTGTGATACTTCAGTAGTAGCGCACTGGTCTATTTTATCCGGAATTTAATTGATTGCATTTTGTTAGTCTTTCGCTTGTAAAATTATCGTTATCAGGGTAAATCAGTTACGCTTCTAAATGTGTCGGTTCGGTACTTTTTCGCACAAATTGACAGTAAATAAATTGAAAAAATGTTATTGATATTTCGCAATTTCAACAAACATTAGATATCAAAAATTGAACGGATAGTAAATTCATTAATGTCAAACTGTACCAAATCAATCTACAAGCAAATTGCAGATGAAGAGTAACAATTTTTGTGATCGGGTTATGAGATCGTGTAAAACCGTTAAATGTATTGACCAAACAAATGTAGGACTAGAGCAGATTCATATTATTTATTTATGTCATCAGTTGTTCAAAATGATCACCATTCGCTTCTCTGCATAAATTTATTCTCCTTAAAAAATTGAACTGCATTCTTCTTAGAGAATCGACATTTTGAAGTTGGTGCACGGCGGTTACAATTCTGTTCCATAGCTGTTCTTCTGTGTCTATTCGCTCCTTATAAACCTTGTCAGCTATGGCCCCCCAAAGGAAAAAGTCGCATGGAGTAAGATCTGGCGAGCGCGGTGGCCACTGAGGACCACCGTGACAGATACGAAAATTTACTAAGAATCAAAAAATATTTGTCAATGATGTATCTTTGTTGTGGAAAAATTTCAAACCGAAAGCACTAAAAATAAGAAAAATAGTGGTTAATGTAAGTGGCGAAGACGTCGGTTCACCATTCCAAAACACCATAGTGTTAGAGTTAAAAGTATTAAAATGTGGCATTTTTATGGTGTTACACGTTTACCAAATTTCATTCAAATCGCAAATGTCGTTGTGAAGTTATCAACAAAAATTGAAAAATTATTGTTGACTTTGAAGCCCTCTCACGGTCAAACGGTGCAACTTGGTATATAGGTATGTTGTGTTTATTCGCAATATTTTGACTCAGTGAGATGGGGGTTCTTCTATGGGACCGTCTTTCTGGGACACCCTGTATAAGGTATTTTCTTTCAAAACTTCTACGCGTCTTTAAATCTAAGTTACTAAAATGTTAGAATCTCACACCTTCAAGTAACTTGTTCTCAGAGGTCAACTGCTCATGCATAGTTTTATATTCAGCTTCCATTTCCGCAATTTTCTCTTCAAATTTTTCAGTTTCTGCCTGTCTGGTTTCCTGCAATGCTGTTATTCTCTCTTCTAGCTCCGCAATTTCATCTGTTTTTTCTTGCAGAATCCTTTTTAGGTAGATAATGATGTCGTTTCTGTCTTCATCCATTTTGGAGTTTTCGTTTTTGAGTTCTTCATTTTTCTGTAGAGAAAATGGTGTTGCTTCAATATCACGATCGACTCAAACCAAGTGGTACAAAAAAATGCCGGAAAATCTGATACAGGTAGATTCTGTGCCTTTGAATGCCCTCCTAGGTCCATATTAGCTACCTTAGTGTGGAACAGACAACATGAAGAATTTCGTTGTTTCAGCTACTGTGCACATATCTTGTTAAAAAGCACTTCAATTGTTTATTACGGATTTTTTGGTATAATGATTTTTTCTCCATTTTTTTTAAATATGTTGGATTATTTAATACGTAAATTCTTCAAAAATCCATTTCACTCTATAACCGAAACATTGTTGAGGGGAATTCTTCTTAATTTATTAATTTTATCAATAAGTTTGAAGTCATTTTTTTAAATAGACAGTGAAAAGGCCTCAGAAACTCGTATATTCTGGTTGGAGATATGAAAGAAATAACTATAACTCCAAAGATTAATCGTGGTGACAAAATTGTTATTCTACAATCTAAAATAAACATATCGGGATTTTTTGTAAATATGCACTGTCGTTAATAATTTGAGGTAAGACTTCGTTTTAGCAGAAACCGAAATGGGGGTCGAGAGTGGTGTCAAACGACGCGGTTTGATGTCCTGAATCGAATGGGACCACTCCCAGACCGAGGAAACGTTCTAGTGAAGAACTACAGCATTTTGAAGTTTCGTAACCTAACCTAACTTATCCAAAAAAGTTTACTTGTTGAGCTCAAAATTATTGTTAATCGACGTGAGTGGACATCGTAACTCGAACTTGACCACTTCCAGAGTGAGGAAACATTCCGGTTAAAATCTACGCCACTTTAAAACTTGGCAATTTCAATATCGTACCTAATATAACCTAACTAATACGGTCGGGCTGCAAAAGGGTTTCAATCGACTCAGTTTGATGTCCTGACTCTAATTGTATCAATTAGTAGACTGAAAAAACGTTTATTTTGATTCTCAGTTTAGGAAATTAAGCCAAAAAAGATCTTCGAGTGTCTGCGCCTGAGGCCTATTCCGGCAGGCTGAAAAAACTAAACAGGTGGCCTACCCTACCTACCTGGGAGTATGTTACATAGTGTATTCAACTACAAAATCAATAACGTCTGGGGGGCCCCCAGGCCCCCCTATCTATACAAATGAACAAACCTAATTCAACTTAAACCTACCCAATTTCTAGGAACATTAAGAATTCAAAGTATCATAACTTTTTTATTTTCCATATCTGTGTAGCTTCTGGTGTCGTTGTACCCTACTCGTCAAGTACTTTTGAATTGATCATATATTTTGTGGAAAAAATATAGAAATTTAGAAGTCGTTTTTAGGTTAGGTTTGAAATTTCAAAGAAGCATAGATTTTTATCGGGCAGTTGTCTTAGGCTGGGTATGGTCTAATCCCACTCAAGGCGTCAAACCGAGACAATAAACAGTCCTTTATACCCCATGTAACCTATTTTGACCTCAACAACTTGACCGGTCGGGTTAAGTTAGATTAGGTATCAAAACTTTAAAGTGTCGTAGTTTTTCACCGGAGCGTTTCCTCGGTCTGGGAGTGGTCTCGTTTTACTCAGGACGTCAAACCGAGTCGATTGACACTACTCGCAAGCCTCAAATCGGTTTCCGCTAAAACGAAGTCTAGCCAATTTGATAATCAAAATTTAATAACTTTTACTACGCTGATAAAATTTTTAGAAAACATTTGAAAGCAATACTATTTCTAAATAGATAATAGGTAAACCTTTGAAAATCGTCTCCTCAATCGCTAACTGCATATTTGGTGGTTATAATATTACTGTTTGAAGACGGTTTATTACAGAACTGAGCTCTTTTATGTCGGACAATGTCATTTCGTAGTCGTGAGTATTCTGAGACCTTAGAAAAACAGATTAATGAATGGAGAAACAAGACCGATTTAAACGTCTAAAGAATGTGGTATATCAAACTCAGAAGTAATCAGTTCTTAATCACATAGAAGCACATAAACCAATAAACCAAAGAATAAACCAAACGTAATAAGACTGTACAGCTCTGTTACCGTTTCTAGTTCCTGTGTCAGTGACCTCAATCTTGCCAATTTTCTGTTTAAGTCTGTGATGGTCAGCTCATAAAAAGTCTTATCCACTTCCGTCAACGCATCAGGATTCACCTCAACCTTCTTTTTCTTGCCCCCTCCACCCTTTTTTCCTTTGCCTTTTCCTTTGGCCATTTTGATGGTCACACTCGCCGCGGAACGTCACACAGAAACTGTGGAGGTTGAAGGTTTGCGCCAAAGGATGTCGGTTTGGACTTATTTGGTTACCATGGAGCCAAGTTATTGATTTAATAGTATGTATAGAGCGAATTAGGTTTGGTGGTAACATTTGCGAAACGGAGGTCGTGACCTTATGGTCCAGTCATTAACAATTTTTGCAAATAATTATAATCGAAAACGATCAATACAAACTACACTGGGACGTTGAAAGACATATAGACAAGACCACCCCAGCTAATAGACCAGATATAGTATTCCAGTCAAAAGCCGACAAAATTACCCATTTGATAGATATTGCCATTCCCAACGATGTGAATATCCAAAACACCGCTGGGGAGATACCTAAATACACGGACCTTGCCATGGAAATAAAACGACTTTGGAAACAAAACTCACTATTGTCCTCCTCATTATGTCGGTTTGAGGCCTTACACCAAACACTTTTACACAACACCCTCAACAGTTGGACCTGGATGAAAAGTTACACAAAGTATTCCAAAAGTCTGTAATCCTGAAGACTTGTAATATTGTGCGATCCTTCCTAAATTCCGATCTATTATAATAGTCTGGGTGTTGACTTGGCACAGCCCGTCAACATTTCGTTGCCTTAGAACCAGACTGTATTATGTCCAATTTTGCAAATTTTACAGGGGAACGATTCTAAGGTTTGAGAGCTCCGCTATCATAATAGTAAATGGATTTTGGTGTAATTTTATTTTTGGTAGTCATTTTATGCTACTTACTTTTAAAGACATGCGGTTTGCATTAAGTAGTGTCATAGAATAATTTGGGCTAATGATTACGATAATACCTAAATATTACGGAAGCAATTAAAAACAGAACAAGCTTATGATATAATATATAATTATATTGATAGAAAATAACATAAAAAGATCATTATCATTATTTAGAAAAAATAATTCTTAACTTATTCTGTTGTTTCAATACCTTACAGTTACAATTTTTATTTAAATAAATACTAATCATAGTATGACTAACAATATCCTAAACTGTAAATTGGATGTCTAACGTGGGAAAAGTAGCCGAAACTCAAATAAATATTCTTCAGCTTAAATTACTAAAAAGGTACAAAAATCTTTAACGATACATTTCCAGAAATGTAAGTCCACTGCTGAAAAATGCTTTGCTAATGCCCTGATATATACGATTTTGTCTTCTGGAATAAACTGAAGTAGGGGTAGGGGTGAATTGTAGGATCCGGAATACCTTGTAGAAATATCTTAGCTTAGAATGCTCTTTTTCTGTATCACTCATGCTGATTACACTATATTATATCCGCAAAAAGTACTAAATGTACCACAGTGTCACATAACTGACACAACAGCTATGAAAACAAATCATGCAGACCATTTGCGCCAATTCATTCTATGTCCCCACGTTACGGAAATCCCTCATTCTTATTGCACAAGAGTACATAGTATATTTCAGTCCGTATATTTACGAGTTTAAATGGAAATGGAATAAAATGGTCACAGTGTATCTATGAAACTACATGTGATATATGCACTTAGAATGTATTGGCGTAAAGGGCATCGGACTTAGACTAAATTGGAAGTAAAACCTTGATTTTACAATAATTTGGACATAGAATAGTTTGATTCCAAGGCGACGATTTGTTGCCACCGCAGTCATGCGAGATGAACTTGGAAAATCAGGATAATAATAATAATAGAGTATGGCAGATCTGAGCAATTGACCTTCTCTTTCCGAAGGTCTAGTGGGTCGGAGGATGAGGGCTCTATAATGGCTTGCCAAGACAGTGTCTTCAACACATTGGTATACCGCAAAAGGGTTATGGGTGTAGATGTACCCGACACCCTTTGTAGAGCTTGCCGACAGGCGCCAGAGATGCATCTCTTGTCGGCGTGTAAGACGTACGCTGGGACGGCTTACGTCCATCGGTACAACGCGGCTCTACGAGTGCTCCACCATCGATGAGACGCCGGTGCTACCATACGCTCCAGGGGAGTCCGATGTGGATAACGAGAGATGCCGGATTTACTAGAACTACTCTTTCCCCACGCTCGAGCTTGTACAGGCAAACGATGACGATGTTTGTTATAGAGTTTTCGGCACCTGCCGAGGTGAACATTGTCTCTGAGGAGGAGGAAAACAGGACTAAATATCAGAAGTTGCTCAAACAACTTCGCAGGCTATGGTAAGTTTGCTGGTTGTGGTCATTAGATCCCTAGGTGGAATGAAGAATGCGCTGTTCTCTGCATTGCGCGCAATACCGGTGTATCGTGTGGCGGCACATATCTTTCTTGAAATAATCATTTGCACTGAGCGCACTGGAGGAGGCAAATAAAATTAGCGAGCGGGGAAGGTACTGAAATATCAAAATATATATACCACAAGTATCCTCTGAAGATTTCAAAATGTTGTTGTTTTTTGAAGATTTTACAAGGTACTATTTTATTTCAGGGACCTGCTGTTGAGACTGAACGATGTGGTACTAGTCTGGGTGCAGGCTGGGAATGCGTGTATGGAGCTAGCTCGTCAGTTGGTGGACTTGTCTCAGAAATTGCAGCCGAAATTCCTGAGGTTGCAGCAGAAGTTGGTCCGTTTTGCAGGTATAGGCTTAATAAGCAATTTGCACAAATTGCACTGAAAACTGCGTAGTTCAACTCATACATACGCAATATTTAGTCCAACTTTTCAGGTGAAATCATTAGTTTTTCATTCGTCTCAGTTTAACTGTACAGTTGAGGTGAACGAGGTCTGAACTACTCACACGCGTAGAGGTAAAACTACAGTTTAACTGTGCAGCTCAAGTTGAAACTGAAAAAGATGCATTTAATTGCAGGTATACCTAAGCTTACAAAATGCGGGACTTACATTATTAAATTTGTAGAGTTTGAAGGATTGACTTAGTTTGATCATGAGTCTTGTGCTTCCTAAGTACCTAGCAAAATTAAAGATTTATAACTGAGCAGCACTATGGTTTTGAAGTACTTTTTTAGTGCATACTATAGGTACAAAGCTAATCGCCGGGTGCCCCCATAGAGCGAAGTAACGGCGGTGAATAACTCTGTTGCCAATTTCCAAACCCAAAACGTATGTGGGTCAGACAGTCATCTTACCAGCACCCTTACGTGATTACTGCAGACTACAGAAAGAGACAAAAACAGCTACCGATTTTAGCTTATTTGAATATGAATCATTACTGGTTGGATTTGGTGTTGTACATTTTCACGCAAAGTAAACTCCGTACTTTTGACTGTAAGGGCATGGGAATGCTATTTATTTATTAGTATCATGGAATATGCTAACTTATATTGCAGGTGTGGTTGTGTAGTTCACCTTGGTCGAGCTCGACCAAAAAGGTTGTTAGCCACCTCAGCTCAGAGCTGTCCAGGAAGAACATTTTGGTTGATTCAGGTAAGGACATGTGAATAAAATATATGCCTTCGAGTTCTCAGTTTTACTTATATTTTGATCATTTTTCTAGAAAAATTAAACTTAGCAGACCAAGTTACTCAGTTGAATAGGTACTAGTTTATTTACACAACTAAATCGCGTGACATGCTTTTTTGATCTAATAATATTTTTATAATAAATATATGGAATATATATATAGGTCAATGCTGATGGCTAAAGTTTGAAAGGATTTTTTTCTTTTTAGAGCATTGAAATAAGAGCTTGTTTTTATTAAGAAAAGGTTTTTTGAATTTAATTTATTTCTTCCAATATGTCGACGCCATGATCCCATATATAGGACTAGATATTATTTTAATAAGCTTTAGATCTATATGTTCCACGAATAATCGGCAGAATAATAAATTATTCGTTGTACGTCTTGATTATTCTGGAATATTAAAATAATATTTTTCATAAAACGTTATTATTTCATCCACCTTCTATTGTTCTTATAATATTATTTTAATCATCTACTAAGGAAGATGTGTGGATGAAAAAATTTTGTTGTATTCATAATAGGCTGTCCACCGACTTGTAGGAAGGAAGAAATAGCGACAAAAATCACCTTTTTAGGTCCATCTGAACACTGCCTTGCCTATTACCGAAACTATGGGACTTTTCTGTGTACATACGAGTATTTATTGCTTTTGATCGTTCTGCATAATAATACAGAACGTTAAATATAACGTTGAATATAACGTTAAATATAACGTTATATTTAACGTTCTGTATTATTATGCAGAACTATTAAACTGATTCTAATGAAATATTGACACAGTATTATTACCAGAGTGAGGATGGAAAAGGCGTATGGCTTTTAGAAATCAAGGTAGCGCAGCAGTAATGAAAAAACTAAAAATATGGAAATAGCTGAAACTTGGTTTTTGAGTGTTTTAGTGGCTCTTGACTATTTTCCACCTTTTTTTGGGTGGGGGTGAAATTGGGCTGGTTGGGGGTGTGGGGTTGTAAAATTGAAAAGTTTGTATTCATAATAGGCTGTCCATCGACCTGTGAAGGAAAGATCTAGCGACACAACACAATTTTGGGGGAGGGGGGGGGACAGGGGGAGAACTCGCGATCATTTGATTGCAAGGGAATCTCAGATTATAATCTCAAACTATAGCCTCATGCTGTCAGAAAATAGTAAACTGTGTGGGAAATGCTGAGTCAATCAACTTGACTTCATTTTCTTTAAATTCCTCGTAAATCTTCTAAAACGCGTATATTACGGGGACTACTTATTAATTAATATCGAGTAACACAAAAACTACTAAATCCATAAACAAAAAAATACAAAATCCTTAAATTATTTTTCGTGAGAATTACCCATATGATTCAAATTCATATGTTGCCACATCTATTAATCTGGACTTTTTTAAGTCTTTCTATCTATATAAGGTGCTTGTTTGTTTGTTTGTTTATTTGCTATTTGGATACATCAAGAAGAGGCAAAATATAGGGCGAGATGGAATCAAGCCATGGGCCTACTGGGCTCGCAGTGCTCATCTATATATATTATATACATCAAATGTACACAACACGCCAAAATTATGTAAAAGTAATACTTATAAATATAGGGAATGTAGAAAAACGAACAGGTACATAAAAATACATCGCATCACACATTAAAATACTATTTAAAATGATTTAACAATATAGTCACAATAGAAGAAATTATACAGGTATTGCTCACTAAAGATTGTCTTCTAAAAGTTCTTTGATGCTTTAGTCACAAACAGATCGGTGATCCGTTTCTTAAATGTTTCAATTGAAGCGAATGATTTTATTGCAGACGGTAGTTTATTATAGAAAGTCATGCAGTTGTAAAATGCGATTTTTCAAAATGTTCTGTTCTATGCAGGGATCTGTATAAGCACAGTAGAGTCATAACCAGTACTCTCACTCTCGCCAATATTTGTCAGACGAGTGGATTTCCGCGCGCATCCTTGGCGGGACGTCCTGGGGACCCAGACGTATCAGTCGAACTTGAGCAGGCGACGCCACTACACGAGAGTGGTTCAGCGATATAGTGCCGTACTTTGATTTTTGTCGACGATGAGTAGTGCAAGGCGATGTGCAGCCGATGAGTTGGAAAAAACCTCATTAAATACATCGGTAGATATTTAGTCCGAAAATGTCTAGCTAAGCATTCGTGTCAAACGTGCATCAATTATGCGAATGCTTGCTGCGATGACTTGGATGGAACTTCTATATTTACGCTTTATAAGGCCTTCAGAAAAACGTAATTACACCTGTTTGGTGATTTATATATGCCACATGATGGTTTCATTCAGCAGATTGCATCAATGGAATTTATATTTCAGAAATATTTCGAAAACATTTGTGTCAAAAATAATACTGTCAAGAGGTTGGTATGTGCATTTAAATTGTTAAACCTCCATCATCCCTGTAAAGATTTCAATTACGAATTTCTATACAACTTACATATATGCTAGGATAAGGATTTATTATTATATAAAATATGCTAACAGAAACTTTAAACTGCCCAATCGAAATAGGAAACTGGTTGTTTGGAGACGTGAGTGAATTTTCGGTCATTTATAAGCTCATTAACAAAGACTTTTATAAGGATATTCCAGTAAAAGTCAATGATATAAAGGAAGTCACTATTATAATGGCCTCAAAGCTTTTCATCCCTTCTCATCCTTCACCTAATAAATCCTTGTCAGAGGCTAAACAAATCCGCAATTTATTTTTATGTGCGAATGCACTTTCTATTGTATTGTATAGGTATTTATTTTTTGTCAAACCTTTCATCAAGTCCATAACGTAATACTCTAGGTTTTCTTGTCGTTTCTTAATTTTTTAATGTTTAACTGCAAAAATATCGTTTCTTTCTTGAATAAATAGTATTTAGTTTATTATATCCTAATGTCCAATGATTCTTCGATTATGTCAAATTTGATGGAGTGAACACTTTCCTTGTTAGCTGTTAAAGTAGTTCTCACTGCTTCTATGAATGAGAGACATTTAAGTTGAATTACCTTTACAAGCAATTTGATTGAAACTGTTGCTATGTTAATAAAAAGCCTCACAAATAAAAATACCGTATATCAATAGTTTAGTCTGATAATCCTTCTAGGTATGATGAGAAGCAGCCCGAGTTCTCGTGCATTTTTTGTATTATGACACAGTTTCTGTTAGAATGATACGAGCAATCGAGTAAGAGCATCATTTTGCAATGTACCCGATTAACAAAAATTTACCATGGTACTCAATGCGGTTCTGAACGGAAGCGGCGGCATATAAGCCTGATGATGCGCTGTGGCCGCGGCGACGGCGGTGAATTTTTTCTAACTCAGACTGTGAGCGCGATACGTAGATTGGCTGAAAAATGAATGCGTGTTTTGGCGAGAGTGAATTTACTGGTTATGACTCTACTGTGGTATAAGATTGCGGTATCTAGTACTACTGAGACACTATGTTTTTCTGTGTATCTAACAGGCGGAAGAAGACTGCATCGTGGAGTTCCGCGTGGACCAGTTCCGTTTGCCGTGCGGCACCCAGTGGTTGAAGGTGCGCGACGGGTCGGCGATGTCGTCCACGTTGATCGCCGCTCTGCCGGAGGACGACCACGCGGCCGTCAACTCCACGGGGCCGCAGCTGCTGCTGGAGTTCTACGCGGAAGCGGAGGACGTGGCCGAAACGCAGGCGTGCGGCGGGGGGTTCTTTGCAGTCGCCACGCAGTTCAGTAAGTTGGTTCTGTCATCCGAAATATGTAGATGTGTGAAGTTTACGTAGAGTGACCAACAAGGTCTGAAGGCCTTTAGGGAAACTGTGATCTGGATCCGGATCGATGACCAAATAGCAAATGTCAAATGGGCCTATACCACATTTTTGGTTTATTGGCTTAAACGAACCCTGACACCACGTAGATGCCATAAATAGTTTTACAAAATTTTTCCATCCTATTTATCACCGAAAAAAATTGTTCTAAATATTGAATTTTTTGAATCCCTACACTTCCCACCCAGGTCGTGACGTCACCTGTAGGGAACCAATAAGAGCTCACTGGTACAAAACAATAGCATTCGCTCATAGTCATCGGACCACGAAAGGACGCTTCTCATTGGTTCCCTACAGAAAGGACGCTTCTCATTGGTTCCCTACAGGTGACGTCATCGTCGGCTATTTCAAATTACAGTACAGTTTTCTTTTTAGAATTATTCTCATTTGGATCAAGTTTTCTGCTGACTTTTTACAGTAAACGGTCCTATGTATCATCAAAAATAATACCGCAGTAAACAAACTGATCAATTTGAGATCACGGTATAGGCCCATTGATAAAGAATTATTCGGTTAAGGACTTAGGTGTGACATGTAACAATAAATTTTCACTTGCATCCCATATTGAGAATATTGATTGAGATATTGAGAAAGTATCAAGTTCTGCACTGAGTATACTAGGTTTTGTTGTAAGAAGTACTTATGACTTTGATGATATCGGAGTTATAAAATTATTTTATAACTCTTTAGTTTAGCAAATATATGCGATTTTAGCTTGTGCCTTTCGTACTCACGAAATACATGGGCCTAGCAGGCGGATCACTATGTGCTCTGACAGCCAGGCAGCATTAAAAGCATTAAGAGCTTATAGGTTTACATCAAGGCTCATTATTTAATGTCGAAAGGTCTTGGATAACATTTCAGCAAGACATCAGCGGTCACTTATGTGGGTGCCAAGTCATGCTGGAGTTGATTGCAATAAAATGGCTGATTCGCTCGCAGAGCGAGGAATAATCTCCTGGGTCCTGAGCCATCTTTGGGGCTGGTAGTAGGTACCATTAGACGGAAAACAGAAGTGTGGTTGTAAAATCAACATCTTATGATATGAAGAGGAATCT
Organism: Callosobruchus maculatus; assembly: GCA_951848785.1. NCBI lineage: Eukaryota > Metazoa > Arthropoda > Insecta > Coleoptera > Chrysomelidae > Callosobruchus > Callosobruchus maculatus. Next base: position 821,925 of record CATOUR010000003.1, read on the forward strand.
CTCGACATCCCCGTCAAGCTAGAGAACTTATCTTAGGGCCTCTGGCCAAGGTGGGGGGTTGTCTCTCACTGGACAGAAGCTGACCAAGACTACGTGTCGGCCTGCTATCCGGCCATAACACCTTCTAGCGTCACTTGTATGCGATGGAGGTGGCAAGTGATTCGACGTGTATACGCTGTGGGGAAGAGGAAAAATCCTCGGTACACACTCTATATCGCTGTGGAGTCCCGGGGTATCACAGGCAGACTACACTCGGCTCGAGGGTTCTTAAACCTGAGGATATAAGATGATCAGGACCCAAGGCCATCCTCACCTTTATGGTGAAAGCTGGAATTGGGCGCTGCCTTAAGGAGAGGTGCAAAAGGGTCCGTACTGGTGGTTCTGGTCTCCAGAAAGCGTTTCGCCCTCTTTTATTCATCCATTCATTCATACGCCTTGGACGATTTAAAAGTGTGAATCAGTATTTCCCCACAAAAGAATTTTCGTATATTATGCCCCTTGACAAGCATTTTGGCAGGATCAAGAAGAAAATCAGGAAACATTAAATCATTTTCATATCAAATGGTTACTGTTCTTGATTCGCAGTGCAAGTACCAATAACAGTTTTTGGTATACTTCATAGATAGATATAATGCACTGATCAAGGATATAAACAATGGTGCCTCGTTTACTACAAAAAAACCTTTTTTATGCAGCATCGTATGGAAGAGGTGTTAAAGAGGAAGACAAAGTTTCCTTAACGATTTCCAACTTGATGCACTTTAGCTACAGCAAGGAGAAGAACGGATGGTGTCTGCTCGTGGTGGTCTGATTTAGTTTGAGAACATCTACTGGTGTCAGATCTTTTTTCACTGCTATCATACCTGATAACACATTTCGAATTACTGCAAAAAGGATGTTGACTTTCAGAAAGTTTGAGAGGTATGTTAAAGGAAAAGGTAAAGAACAGTTTTATCAAACTGACCCTACCTTCCATTACTACGGTATTGTAATCCAGACCACTGACCAAACAAAATGGTTTGTAGAAAAGTTGCCTGTTTGTGTCAGAAAACTCACAAGTCTAACGCCAGTCTTTTTGTCGCAACACAACAACAGGTTTTTCACTCCACTTTTGCTAGAAACTTGACAACACACACATACCCTATATTGGAGTAGCTGTTTTATAGATCTTTAGGTCGTCTTTAAATGAAGCAGGATTTTCTCTAAATAGTGATTTTATGACATGTGGGATTTCTGAAATAAGCGATTCAATTGCTGTAACCTTGGGAATAGCGTGGCTAGAGTTGTACCAGCATGGTGCACATGGATGGAAGAATAGAGAATGCAGCGAGACAGAGATTCTGGAGAGTCAGAATGCGCTCCATTTCAGCTGTTGCTGACGCTTAGTAGGCAGCCATAGAGAGACCCATTCGAACCGGAACGGTCTACCACAAATTGCATGAAATATGGGTTTCCACTTACTTTAAATTGATGCCAAGAATATCGACAAGAAATGCTAAGTGGCATTAGATGCCTACCTTCTCCAACGAGTCCAGGCTCTGTCTGGGTGCACACGACGGACGCCAACGCGTAGACGACAACGGGGTGAACATCATCATCCTTAGTTTGCTGTTGAGCGCCATGTGTACCCTCCTACTAGTTTAATGGTTTGGGTACCATTGTATTCAACAGAAACTCACCTTTACTTACGATTAGTGGCAGAATGACGGCCCAACATTATTTGAATGAGGTGTACAACCAGTTGTCGTTCCATATGTCCGAGGCCTCGATGACGGGTTCATCAAGCATATTTATTGCAAGGCGAAGAGGTTTCTTCAGGTTCCTCATCAGTTGATGGTACGAGGTAAATCCCATCAGCTGATGTCGTCAAAGTATGACCTGCATTATCACGTCCTCCCGCCCAAACAAATTAGGGTGAGGACGGTATTTGATCTTCTCATTTAAACCCTCTCTAAATAGCCGAAATAACTGTAGGGCAAATATAACAGCATTCACATCAAAAATTTACTAATACATATCCTAACACTTTGAAAGCATCAAGAAGTCTAACTAAGTAGTCAGCTTATATTGCCGATCTATGACCTTTTATAGCGTTATCTTCTGTTTCAGAGAATCCCAGACAAAATATATCAAGTGCGTCAGTAGCTCAGAGTGTTGGAGTAGTACCAGCTATAGTACTGAAGCTGACAGCTGTTCATATCGCCGCCATATTTTTCCTTAGCGGTCTTATCATAGCCACCGTAGCATTGGCTGCTCAGTACGTGGTCAGATATAGGAAGTACCATGTAGCCAAGGCAGAAGATCAGGATTCGTTAGCAGGTAAGTTTTGATTTAAGTATATGAGTTAAGTTAACTAAAATGTAGAGATATTACTGTATATGTATATTAGATAATATGACCCAATAGGGAATCACTTAACAGGACAACTTAAACGTAAATAAAACAAGCAAATACAAAAATAAAGAAACAACATAGCTCATATGTAAAAAAAACATTTAATCCAAGTTGCTAAATTATTTTTAAAAAACTTTTTATATTTCGGTCAGGAACTTGTTTGATTTGTTATAATTGCCGCACACCAGTCTAACTGGTGATTTTACAACAGATTTGAATCGATTGCAAACTCTGCCCAGACAGAATAAATAGAAGAGGATATAGAGAGTTAAACGTGAATAAGACTAATTGGAATATTTACAAACAATACATGAAACATTATGTCAACAATTATGATACATATACAGGGTGTCCCACGACGATTAAGACAAGCAATATATCGGAACTGGGCAATAGTAGCGAATTGTAATTTTGGGGGTGAAAATCAGAGCAAATACAGTATCTTTTCTTATTTTTGCGTCAGCCAATGAGGTATTTGTTTTTGATCGCGTGACGTCCGATTCAAAAACTTTAATGGGACATCCTGTATATTTATGACTTTGTGTTTTTTCCTCCCGATAAAGCAATTCCAACAAACTGGCACACTTGTGGTCTAAAGTAATTAATTCAAGAGCTACAGGCATTTAAAGGACTGTACCACTACCACTATGAAACACTACCAAAATAATTTAACTGTTACAATCAATGGTAGTGGTACTGTCCTCTAAGTACCTGTAGCTCTTGAATTACTCACTTCAGACCCAAGTGTGCTAGTTTGTTGGAATTGTTTTATAGGGAGGAACACAAAAAGTCACAAATATACAGGGTGTCCCATTAAAAATTTTGAATCAAACGTCACGTCATCAAAAACAAATACGTCACTGAATGACACAATAATAAGAAAAAATACCATATTGGCTCTAATGTACACCTCTAAAATTATAGTTCGCTATTACTGCCCAGTTCCGATACATTGCTTGTCCTATTCATCGTGGGACACCCTGCATAAACTTCGAGCGTAAAGATTCCAAAGTTTGTCTCAAATGAAAATTGGAGTAATTAAACAAATGGTTCCCTATTACAAAACAATACTTTGATTAAATCCCTATTCCACTAGCCAGCTTCCGGCTAACGCATTCTCAACTTGTGTTTAGCCAAACTATCAGATGCAATTACAGCTCGGGTGATACCGCCTTTAAACGCAGCTTCAGCCGACCACAACTAATTAATTCCAGATGCTAATAAATTTTGGCTTTAATTAAAACAAGCTAGCAACACGAATGCTGCAGTTAAACTTACTGCTGTGGAAAACGATGGTTTTCTATCGAGAATCCATTACTTCGTGGCTGCTATAAATATCAGTCTCATCCGAAATATTTGTGTAAGGATAAGAATAATAATTTATTAACCAACAATACAGAGGGGGTAAATAAATAATAAACTGCTTGACCCACAGAAGGTGCTGACCTTGTGCGTGGTCTTTGTATGTCCTACTTACATTGCAAATATATATCTACATACACATATTTTGCACATACATATTTAAAAACTAATACTAACTATATGATCGATAAGAAAATTTTGTTGCGCTTGTTGACGTCTTACCCTCATAGACCTGGCAAGCCATTCATACATATATCTCACTCATTTGTTGTTTTCACTCATGTCTGTGGCGCAATACAAGAACATTCATTCATAAATTCGCAAATAATATGTCCTAGCCAACGACGTCATACTGATAGACTACGCATCCAAGGCAAATTGTTTGTCGGCATTCCAAACATTGGGAATGTCAACGGAATATTTACAAGCAACGACGTCATTGTTTACAATGTTCATCGCAGCATGCCAAGTTGACAATCATATGGAATGAATTTTCAGAAAAATGTATGGAACGTATGTTGTAAAAAAGTAAAAATATGATTGTGGCTTGCTTATCTGTAATAGAAAAAGTACTCTGAAGATACTCTTTTGTGAAACACGTTTAATTTTGCAATTCTGTCAAGAATTAACGCCATTTTTATATTTTACAAACATTGCTGCATGCACCAAGCATGCCCTAATGCACAACTGGCAACGTCGGGTGTGTCTATGTCAATACAGCTGATGTTCCCCCCTTCCGTCGCACCGCCAGAAACGCTTACAAACATTCGGTATACAAAGCGTAGTCTATCAGTATGACGTCGTTGGTCCTAGCCCAGACCGCGATTCCTCTGACGCGTTCAAATGACATAGGCGTATCATGAACTACCTTAATTAGGGTTGCAATAGACAATATACCGAACATAGGGTTCTTAAGGGGTCTGGGTATACACAGTTATACATATGTATTTGCAATGTTAAAACACGGAGTCCCATTTCGAATAGAACCCACTTGTTTTTCGAACTACATACAAAGTATTTCAGAAGGTCATAGTTAAGACGCTAATGAATGACAACTATTTGCGATTTTCTCAAAAAAGTCTTTTAGTGTCCAAAAAACTCGCAATGTAAGATCATACATTCTTCAGATATCTGTAATTTAACAATCAAACAAAAACAGGCCAAATAGGTACAAAGCCCAAGCTTACTTCTTCAATCTGCTCTTTGAACCATTACTGTAAGTTTAAAGGTAACGTCAGGAGCTTGGAAACGAGAAATTCATTTTTATGGTAACCTATGGACCTTACCTTTGGACCTTTTGACCCTACCTTTGGATTTTTGGACCTATCTCCCCTCATCTTAGACACACACTGGAGAAAGGGAACAAGCGGCCACGCCTCCTCTTTAACACGGGAATACGTGTTTTCTTGGATTCTCAACTTCGCGCGCTATACCCTAGAAATATCGAATGAAAGTTATGTCCTTAAAAATAATAAATACACATAAACAGTAAATCGACTCTTGAGTATGAAAATTGGTTTGGTGAGTGGTCGGACCGTTTATTAAATACACAGAAGAAATGTTTTTTTATAAAAGGAATATAAGATTACTTCTGTTAGCTGTTTATTGGAAAAAGATGAGCTTCAATAAAGTTCAAGTCAAAGCTGTCACCTATTGACGCTGTCGTCTCTCAAGTCGTGTTTAGGTATAGGTCAAAATAGCATGAGATTATACTTACAACAAACAAAAGTGTTTGTGGTAGGTATTGCCTAATATCAAACATAGCTTCGTTATACTCTCAAAAAACTCAACTTAGATGTATTTCCAAAAACTGCGATTTTATCCCGCATTAAAAAAGTGCAATCCGTTATGAAAACAGACGCAATTTGTGAACAAAGATACATTATTGACGGTATATGATATACGCAGAGTTTGCGGGTAAAAAGTAAAAATCTACGACTTTGAGTTATTTAAAAAAATAGGTCAAATATGTCAGAAATAATAGTAGTTTCCAATATTTCAAAACGTTAAGAAAAAACCCTGGCATCCTTTGTGAATAGTTTTTAATAGTAATTTAATATTAGGTAAATGTTGAATTTAAAAGGATATTTTCCAACTGCCAGCTTCTCTTTTTTTCATTTTACACATCTGACGCATTTGTCTCGCCATAGTTTATAACAATTGTCGCAAAAATACACAAATATACTGGTGAATATAATAAAAGCATTTTTAATCAGCCTTTAGAACATCTATCTATGCACGAATTACATCTAGCCAAACAATTTTCATAAACAGACAGGGTTACCATAACATTTTGGGTACATTTAACATAGGTCAGCAGAGCTCACATGTGAAATAGGCCCTTAAACTAGCTATCGAAGCCACATAAAATCTTCTGTACAAAAGTAGTAGGAACTTTTCAAAGTTATCAAGTCGAAGTTTTTCTCAGTATTTAGGCTTACTTGTAAGACTGTTACAGAGCACTAGCCTCCTTTTGATAATTCATTTACAAGCGGTCCAAGATCTTCCAAATCATTTAGTATAGTTTGTTTGCCCAGCTTAGTTTGAAAAGCTGGAAATGGTTACTCTTTGAATAGCTTTTGTACTTTATTCACAGAAGGATTATCAGATTTCTAAAGCCTTTTTCATTTTTTTAGGTTCTAATGCCAGCATACCGATTGTCAACCGCGCTTCATCTAGTGCAACATTATTGTCGGAAGTAATATCACTAACAAGACTGAGGCCACACATCAAACCATCAAGAGCTAAGCATTCCAGACTCAGGGAGTCCGTCGAATACGAATCTGGGAAAACCGAAACTGAAGTGACATTAGCGTAAGTGAACATTGTAATAAATTATACCACAGCTGAGGCTTAATTAAGAATTAATTCTAACGTATTTTATTTCATACAATACTAACTTGACTTAAATTATCTGAACAATTCAGATTTTTGACTGCATCAAATACTATTATGGCCCTATAATGTAGTCGTTCGTTAAATAAAAATAAAATGCGATAGCACTTTCTTAAAATAAATAAATTTCAGTACACAAATAGAAGGTATATTTAAAATTTGCAGAAAAATAGAAATATCTCGTAAACTGATGAATGTAGTATACCTACATTTATATATAAAATGCTATATAATAATAACCACTTTATTTTCTAGATAAAATTATAATATAATATAATAATTTGGGGAAACCTCAAGGACAGAGTTCACACAAAGTGATCTTCCACTCAACCCTTGGTGTAAATCAATACAAGTGAACTTAAACTATATCCAACGCAATTATAACTAAAATTATCTAACACTATAGCTTATTTAAAAAAAACTAACATCTTAACGGAGTAGCCACAACAAAATACAAAGACAATCATTACTTTAGCGACATAAATATGAAAAAGCATATTGAAAGCAATTTCTTGGTATAATAAAATATGAGGGGGTTACATTAAAAAAAAAAAAGAAAAAATGTAATTTTTGCATTCTACCTAACCGGATCTAACCCTGCATGAATATGCGTCGCCGACTTCTTTTACCGTCCAACTAGAGGATATCTTTTATCTTTCTATGTGAAAAAAATAATTTTTATTTTGTTAATTTTCAATATACGTACGTTCATTTGACAGCGATTTGGATATAAAAAATGGAGTCAAGTTGATTGACTCAGTACTTCCCACACATAACAGTTGCAACCAAATCATCGCCCGCCTGTCGTCAAAAAACATCCAACACAAAAAGTAGTAAATAGTTTCCTAAATCTCTCCGTAGGAACTAAAACGACACAATTCAGCTTTAACTGGACGAAACGAAACAATCAGGAACCCCCAAATTGCTTAAAAACGAAGTTTGAGCTATTTTTATATTTTTAGATTTTTATTATTGCTGCGCCGCCACTGACACGATTTTTGATAACCATACGCATTTTTCATCCTTGCCGCGGTAATAATAGTGTGCCTAAATTTCATTAAAATTAATTCCATAATTTCCATGTTACTAAATTCAGAACGACCTGAATCAATACCTACCCCTACCAATACCAAATCCCTTGATTTCTGTAATAGCCAAGGCAATGTTCGGATGGACCTAACAAACGTCTATTATGCCGCTAAGTCTTTCTTTCACAGGTCAATGGACACTATTATAAATGGAATAAATTTTTGAGTTTTACAACCCCCCACCCCCTAACCACCCCAATTTCACCCCCACCCAAAGAAAAAGTAAAAAATGATCAGAAACCCCTAAAACGCCGAAAAACAAAGTTTGAGCTATTTTTACATTTTTAGTTTTTTTATTATTGCCGCGCCGCCACTGACACGATTTTTCCAAAACATGCGCGCTTTCCATCCTCGCCGTGGCAGCAATACTGTGTCAAAATTTCATTAAAATCCATTCGATAATTTTGGCGTTACGCAATAAAGAACGATCTAAAACTAAAACAACACTCGGATGTATACACCACAAATTATTCTAAGTCCCTTGGTTTCTATTATAAGCAAGGCAATGTTCGGATGGACCTAAAAAATTGTATTATGGCGCTAGGTCTTTCATTCACAGGTCATTAGAGAGCCCATTATGAATACAACAAATTTTTCAGTATTACAACCCCCCACCCCTCAACCACCCCAAATTCACCCCCACCCAAAAAAAAGTAGAAAATGATCAGGAACCTCTAAAACGCCTAAAAACGAAGTTTAACGCATATTTGAAATTTTTCGTTTTTTGCTAATTACTCCGCCGCCCATGCACCGATTTTCAAAATTGTAGCAACATTACCTACTACGACCCTACACCATATCACCACCCAAATTTCATCAAAATCTATGTAGCGGTTACTGAGATTAGGAGGCTAGAAAAACGCCAACAGACAGACAGACCGACAGACCGACAGACAGACCGACATACAGACCGACAGACAGACCGACGGAAATGAGTGTCGTGGATTTTCGTGATGTAGGCATCATAAAACGCCCAAAAAGTGTATTATCTCAAAATCGAAAATTTTCGCGATCACAATACTCCCCTCACCTATCGGTGTGGGAAGTAAAATGGTCATAGGTTTTGAACTCCCTGTACAATGTACAATTTAAGGACGAGAATCATTAGTAGAATCTAAATGTGAAATAACAATTATATAGGGTATCTCATATAAAAAAATGCATCTTTGCATCACCAAGGAGCATATCGTTGGCTACAACTTTTATATACAACTTTTTTCACTATATTCTCTATAGTGGAGTTGTCGACAGATCCGGTGCTAAAAACTCTCCCTGTATGTGTTTATTTGATGTCTTTTTAGATGACACGTCATTTAGCTAAAAACCATATGTAACACTTCCAACAGTAGTAGTCAAAAACTAAATTGGAATAAATCTGCTGTATAGTTGAAATAGGATGCAAGGTGAGCGAGGTAATTAGTCCCATTTCCCAAAGTCCTGTTTTCCCCAGCGTTTCAGAGATAAAAACAGATTCCTCGTGCATATACATGAGGTTTTCTTCCGTCACAAAAATTATCCGTCACCATATCTAAGGTCTGCACTCAAAGGCACAAAGTATGAGCCCATCATCATCTGCACTAGTGCAGTAGACAGCGGGATTGCAAGAGCGATTTTCCTTTGGCTTTGTGAAAATCGTGCACGGGAAAAATGACGTCTTAATTGCAGCCATGCTACATCAAAGTTGTCGCTTTGATGCACCATCCATTGTTCGGAATCGTTCGATTACTCCTTTAGCGTTTTTCTCCCAGAGTCGTACCAAGACATTTAGCTACAGGATGCAGTGGCGGCTCGAGCCAACTTAGAGAGGTAGTGCCAGATTGACAGCCAAAATTTCAAACCGATATAAAATTGAAAAAAATAATTAAGACTAGCCAATAAGCCGAACTTAACTGAGCCTTTATGTTCGACTTACCAAGCATCGAGAAACTGAAAACATTATTCATATGCACTTTAGGTTTTTCATGGGTCTTCATTTTCTCCCATATAGGTATGAATAAGGTCTTCCGTGCCTTTTTTCGACCAAGTGTCATCGCCTCCAAATAGAACACACACAAAACAAAAAAAATGGTTGACTTCTTCACAGTCACTTATCCAATTGTTTTTATCATAAATGGTTTTATTAAATTTACGACTACGCGATTTCTGTCCACTACCACTAAGTTTTTCAATTTTTAAATCAGGTGTTGGACGTCCTAACTCCTTAATCTGCAGTTTTTCTTCCAGCGGAAGATTACTAAATGAGTTTATTAATGCGCCAATTTTATTCATTTTCGCCCCAATGATATACTTTAATTAAACACAAAAGAGATACCGATCCAAAAACAGCGCACAACTTACTCAAACTAATAAGATCTAAATTTCAAACCTTTAACGAGAAAAGCCGACATCAGCATCAAACATAAACAAATCGAAGCAGCTGAAATAAAACAAAAATAGTGAACCATGAATCGAAATATGGGTAGTGTGCCTGGCACGATCTACTTCGGATTTTCGTATTTAAAATCTTCCCAAACGTCCAGCATAGCGTTTTCTCTGTCACTCATAAGCGTTTCTGATGAGATTTTTCACTCTGTTTGTGTAAGAAACGGCACGGTAGGCTGAGTCACCTCGCCGTCGCGTCGCGTCGTCGGCTCTCATCGTGTGAGTTGCCACGATGCCACGTGTTGCCTGGTGCAAGCATTTATGCGCTGAGGCGCTATTGCCATTTCATATAAAACAGAAAAAGTCGTTGGAAACTAACATAGAATAAGAAAAGTTTTAGAGATAGATAAATATGTTTTTGTCAAAAATTAAGGTAGTCCATGGCACTGTGCCACTACCTCACCAGCCGCTACTGACAGGATGGAAGTATTCTCCATAAGTGCTACTGAAATTGAGAGAAAAACTGAAGTAACAGCTGACAATGCTTTCTTACACTGCAAGTGAGAGCAACATTTGAGGAAAGATATTGAATTGATGTGTTAAAAACTTAATTTTAGTCACAATAACCTTCTGCTCTATGGAATAACAGTTACTGTATCTTTTCATTGTTTACATGTCACGGCTACCTAGTTGGACGCATAGCGCTAATTAGTATTTCAAAATTTTCATAAACATTGGGTGGTGGAAAAAACCAGGTTTTTTTCGAAACCATTGGAAATAATGATAAATTTCGGGAAAATGCATTCCTTAAAAACAAAGAGAATTACTGTAGGACGAAAATGAATAATTTGCCTATAATGTTAGACCATTTCCGCTCTTAGAGCAGCCTGAAGTAGATATTGAGCATACTCATGGATCCTATGATAGCGGTGCTAGGGAATCAGAACCAGATTCTTTGTCGCAAGACTCAGATCTTCACGACGAGGTGCCTCTAAGTCTTCTGGATTTGGCCAAATAATGTATTTTACTTGTTTTGTCAGCTCTTTTCGTGTTTCTTATGTTAATTTCTGTTTGAAGGTCATTAGCATTGTCTGCTTGTATCACATTGTCATCTGCATATCGAAGATTGTTGATTGAAAATCCGTTTATTTTAGTGCCGATAGGGCTACTCAAGGCTGTCTCAGCAAATGGTCTCTCCACATACAGGGTGGGCCAATAGTGCGTGGACGGAAGATTGTGGGCTTACTAAAATATATTTTAGAAACCTGTCACTTGATCGTGGTAGTGAACCTTGATGGCTATAACACAAAAATAATTTCACTGAAATTTTGACGTGTATATGTATGTTTATATAAATATCATTAGAAAGGTAATCAAATTTTACATTTGATTCTTTAAACCAAACTAGTGTAGAAAGACGTAAATAGAATGACGTATGTAAAAATAATAGAATAATAGAATAGAATATTTAAAAGATACAATAAAATTCCAGCGTAACACCCTGTACCATAAAATTTGTTTTACGAGGGTGATACGAAAAGAACTCTGATACACTCGAATAGTCAGGAATTGAGGAGACCACTTACTTGGTGAAAAGACGACAGGGAAGATCTGCTGGACAAGAGGTGACGGAAACAGTCGGAGACGGGCCTGTATTTTGAAAACGCTCATGAGTAACTTCCACATTCAACCGCTACATTACATGCACAAAATTACTGTTATGTTAGTCTGCTCTGATACTGATATTATCTCCCAATCAATGTTGAGAGGCCCAGGATGCTTTCGAACTACATCCAAGGCTTCGAACATAGTCTGAGGATGATCTCAGTATTTTCTAAGATATAAGGCGCAATCCCTCAGTACCGCCACTTTGGTACTCGTCCGTTATATGTGCACACCAGAGGAGAGCGCAAACCCAAAGGTGCCACACGGACGGCAAAAAGTGTGTCTTGGCTTCACAACTGACCACACCCGCCACATCGATTTACGGCGCCTTACCTACGAATGTGACTCGCAACTCATATCTGCTTAGCGATAGATCTATCTAGGTACGCACCTCTATAAATAAGTGAAGACTTTGACCTGAGAACATGCCCTACAACTGACACAGGTAGAATTAGTGCGATCCACCTCCCATATCAAGGAGAACGGTAGCTTCCTACCGCATGGAAGACCTCCAAGATATGAATCCATGAGTGCAATGGGCGGACAGCATCCTACCCTCACGAATTGTCTAATATATCTTGTTCCCAGGCCGGACAAGTACGCCAGCTAGTGATTACTGCGGAGATGATGAGGTGTTTATATTACTAACCACTTTCACCATGCTCCTCAGGAATCGTCTGATTGTACCCAACTGTTTCAACTTTATCCCAGGTCATATTAGGGGGTTGAGACAGTACCCCAGGTCATATTAGGGGGTCCTTAATTCATTAATTGAGCTGGAGCCAGACAGGTACGCTAATGTCAATGATTACTGCAGAGACGATGAGGTGTATTTCATCATGCTCCCCAGCAATCCCATGATCATACCTAACTGTTACTAAGTCCCAGGTCATATTAGGGACTTAAACAGTACCCCAGGTCATATTAGGGGGTCCTCCAAGTCAATTAAAATAGTGGGCTGGAGATAGACAGGTACGCTACTGACACTGATTACTTCGGAGAGGGTAAGGTACCCTGCTCCCAGTAATCTCACAATCATACCTAACTGTTTCAACTTTATCCCAGGTCATATTAGGGAGTTGAGACAGTGCCCCAGGTCCTATTAGGGGGTCCCCCGCAGAGATTCTACGTTAGCTACCTTGTATCTCAATATTTCAATCAATAATGGCTTCAAAGTAATGGTTAAAACATGCATGCAATGATATACGGACAAATGCAGAAATATACTCAGTGAACAACTCACCAAATTGCAACCACAAGTAAAACTCACTGAACCACGCGTCACGAGGATTGGACGGACACTGTGTTTACTTTTCTTTCATATTTTTCTCACAGGCAACAGACATAGGGCTCTTAAATCAAGACCTTCTATAAACTCCCTGTTATCTTTTGTTAAGTGCCACAATAACAAACACATGGCCAAACCCTCGTAAACATAGGCGGGTACTTACAGGGTGAGTGGTGTGCAAAATCATGGTTAAAATAACGTATGCTTACATTCGGCCATCCGACATTCACCTCGCCCCGAGGTGGTTAGTCGCTATCCCGCGACTCGGAAAGAGGAACTCCATCGTCACCACTGTCACTACCTGAATCGTCAGAAGTACCTCTTGCTGTGCACCAAGGTCTCATCCTGTCTACCGCGACAGTTCTTTCATAATTCGTCCTCTTTTCGGCTCGGTACGATCCCGTCATATCCGTAACAATATACCGATCATTTGGTAAAGCCACCTTTACCACCAGCGGACCACTATAAGGGTTTTGCAACTTTCGACTCGCCCCCGTAGCTGGATGTTGGTTTTAAACAAGGACTAAATCGCCTGGTCTATATTTTCGCGGGGCCTTACGCTTTCTGTCGAAACCGCGTTTCTGATTTTGTTGCGCTGCCTCTATTTTCCTAGCTGCTTGCTCTCTTGCAGTAACTAGGTTTTCGAAGAGTATGAGAATTTGACCAACTTCGTCATTTAGTGATGTCAATTCCTCTTCGAGGGCCATACCCTCTACATACTCCAAACATTGCTGACAATAATTTTAAGTGATCTACCACGAACCTAGTTTTTGTTGATTTCACGGCCTTTGATGCAACAAATCTCGTGAAACCATCAATCACTACCAATACATTTGCATTTCCTTTCTTGCCCTTCAGAAATAATCCTAGGTGATAGCTTACCACCCCAGGATACCAATAATGTCCGGCCAGTTAACGCAGTGTTTATGCACTGAGAAGTGACCCAAAGTCATCATGTGCAGCCTTCGCAACTTGATGACTCGTTACGTGTGGTACCATCCACTGTACTTCGAACCAAGATTCGATAGACTCGACCATCCCTCGAAGCAAGGTTCCTATAAACTTGCTTTTCCTCATCTGTCGATGATCCTCTGGACAAGATCTCATGAATTCTTCTGATCTTCACATGAGTAGTTTGACCAGGTAACACCCAATCGGCTTACTCAACCCTAGTACCACTGACCGGATTCCTGCTTAGGCAATCCACATGTGCCATTCGAGCTTCAGGTCTATACCTCACTTCAAAAATAAACTCTAGAAGCTGTAACCACCACCTGGCAATTCTAGGTATCATCTGTTTCTTTACACTGGTAGCTTTCAAGGCATTACAATCAGTTACCACGGTAAAGTTAATACCTAGCGAATATACCCGAAACTTTTTCAAACTCTCGACCACTGCTAGAGTTTCTAACTTATAAGAGTGATATTTTTGCTCACCCTCAGTAGTATGTCTGCTAAAGTACGCCACTGGCTGTAACCGTTCATCGGGTTGAACTTTCAACAGTATGCCACCTAATTCCAGCATACTTGGATCAGTGTGTACTTCAGTCACTGCAGTCGGACTGCACAATGCCAAAACCGGTGGACTGACTAAGTTGTCCTGCAACTTCTTGAACGACCCTTCCTCTTTCTCTGCCCATCTCCAGGACACACTCTTTTTGAGGAGATTCGTGAGAGGTTTAGCAATTAACGCATAATCCTTCACAAAGTGCCGAAAATAACCAGTCAAACCTATAAATTGTCGAACCTGATCAACTGTCCTTGGTGGCTGAAAGTTAGCCACCGCTTAGGTCTTCTCCTCTCCAGGTTTTACCTTCCCTTACTCAATTTGAAATCCAAGAAATGTGACTGACTTCATCAGAAAAGCACACTTCCTGAGATTGAAGGAGAGGCCTTCGATTCTAAATATTTCCAACAACTTATGATTCAAAAGACACACTTCATACAGATCTCGTGTGCCTCACTTGATGTTGTTTAGCTACTGGTTCACCAATCTAACATACTTACGATTTGAAACCATTACTCGAGAACAACGACACTAAGATACTAAGAACCCGGCTAACAACCAACGATGACTTGATCTCCACAGTCAAGGTACAGGACTGCACGATTTGAGATTGTCCAATAAATAAGAGCATATCGCAAACATAGATCGTGAGCATAAGTGCATTAAATTTATACCTGCTCTTACACCATCAACAACAATGTTGAATGGACAAGACCCCAACGACTTTGTCAGAGTATTATCATACCCCCTCAGAGTGGCCATCTCTGAAGAGCCATAAACAATACCCAACCCTTTTCACCTCATTTAAAGTGATAGTCCTGTAGGCCCTGTCTAAATCCAAACAAGGTGTTAATGTGTAACGATTTTTCCAGACAGACTCATAAAATATAACCGGCGCCAGGTCATGCCTTAAGCAGACACATTTTGACCTGAAATTCATAAGTGTGTAAACGATGTTTATAGACCACACTGAATCACATGCGGCGACCCTACTTCGCAGTTGAAACAGCACGGTTTTACGCACATCTGTTTCCACTCTTCGAGATTTACCAAGAACTCTACCTGCGTCCCTCAACGCAAATTGCATCTTGCGCTTTCGTTTACCCGGCAAATGGTTATCTGTTTTCGATGTTTTAAATACCATCGACAGTTACCAGTACAATGCTGTAGCTGTACTATAATCACCTGCTTCTGTACTCATTTCCACAACCAATGTCTAAGGAATTTAATAATAACATTCCCTCTTATAGATATTGAGGGTGTTGACTTTCCATTCTTTTGATGTAAACCTAAATGTCGGCAGCCCTTCTAACTTAGAAGGGGAGGAGTGTATCGTGGCATCTTCAGACCAACGGAAGATGTCACGTAATTCGTCAATTTTATGACACTACTTCACAGACAACGAGACGACTGCCCTCAATCGTCTGGGTTAAAACCAGGGACGGCGTCACCCTTTTGCGTTATAGATAGCTTTGTCGCAACTTTACACAAACTTTCCATAACCGGAGCTAGTAGCTAGTTTATTGAACGCATGACCTTCATTATGGGCAGGTCGTCATCTGAGGAGTCCAAAGAATCAGGGACCTTTAGAACATAACGTCCAGGTTGGTGAGACATTTTCTATGAAACCTTCTCTACCCCAGCTGTAAGAGAAAATGAAAATGATTCTCGGAATATTGCACAAGACACACAGGTGTCAGGTCTCGAAATGGAGGGGAATGACACACAGGTGTCACATCTCAAAATATGTAGCAGGACTCACAGGTGTCAGACTCGAAATAGGGGGAGAAAGGACACACAAGCTCAGATCTCAGAATATGTGGCAGGACACATAGGTGTCAGATATCGAAGTAAGGGGGAAGGACACATGAGCTCAGATCTCGAAGTAGAGGGGAAGGACACACAAGTTTCAGATCCCACTTCTGATATGTAGAAAGACGTAAATAGAATGACGTATGTAAAAATAATAGAATAATAGAATAGAATATTTAAAAGATACAATAAAATTCCAGCGTAACACCCTGTACCATAAAATTTGTTTTACGAGGGTGATACGAAAAGAACTCTGATACACTCGAATAGTCAGGAATTGAGGAGACCACTTACTTGGTGAAAAGACGACAGGGAAGATCTGCTGGACAAGAGGTGACGGAAACAGTCGGAGACGGGCCTGTATTTTGAAAACGCTCATGAGTAACTTCCACATTCAACCGCTACATTACATGCACAAAATTACTGTTATGTTAGTCTGCTCTGATACTGATATTATCTCCCAATCAATGTTGAGAGGCCCAGGATGCTTTCGAACTACATCCAAGGCTTCGAACATAGTCTGAGGATGATCTCAGTATTTTCTAAGATATAAGGCGCAATCCCTCAGTACCGCCACTTTGGTACTCGTCCGTTATATGTGCACACCAGAGGAGAGCGCAAACCCAAAGGTGCCACACGGACGGCAAAAAGTGTGTCTTGGCTTCACAACTGACCACACCCGCCACATCGATTTACGGCGCCTTACCTACGAATGTGACTCGCAACTCATATCTGCTTAGCGATAGATCTATCTAGGTACGCACCTCTATAAATAAGTGAAGACTTTGACCTGAGAACATGCCCTACAACTGACACAGGTAGAATTAGTGCGATCCACCTCCCATATCAAGGAGAACGGTAGCTTCCTACCGCATGGAAGACCTCCAAGATATGAATCCATGAGTGCAATGGGCGGACAGCATCCTACCCTCACGAATTGTCTAATATATCTTGTTCCCAGGCCGGACAAGTACGCCAGCTAGTGATTACTGCGGAGATGATGAGGTGTTTATATTACTAACCACTTTCACCATGCTCCTCAGGAATCGTCTGATTGTACCCAACTGTTTCAACTTTATCCCAGGTCATATTAGGGGGTTGAGACAGTACCCCAGGTCATATTAGGGGGTCCTTAATTCATTAATTGAGCTGGAGCCAGACAGGTACGCTAATGTCAATGATTACTGCAGAGACGATGAGGTGTATTTCATCATGCTCCCCAGCAATCCCATGATCATACCTAACTGTTACTAAGTCCCAGGTCATATTAGGGACTTAAACAGTACCCCAGGTCATATTAGGGGGTCCTCCAAGTCAATTAAAATAGTGGGCTGGAGATAGACAGGTACGCTACTGACACTGATTACTTCGGAGAGGGTAAGGTACCCTGCTCCCAGTAATCTCACAATCATACCTAACTGTTTCAACTTTATCCCAGGTCATATTAGGGAGTTGAGACAGTGCCCCAGGTCCTATTAGGGGGTCCCCCGCAGAGATTCTACGTTAGCTACCTTGTATCTCAATATTTCAATCAATAATGGCTTCAAAGTAATGGTTAAAACATGCATGCAATGATATACGGACAAATGCAGAAATATACTCAGTGAACAACTCACCAAATTGCAACCACAAGTAAAACTCACTGAACCACGCGTCACGAGGATTGGACGGACACTGTGTTTACTTTTCTTTCATATTTTTCTCACAGGCAACAGACATAGGGCTCTTAAATCAAGACCTTCTATAAACTCCCTGTTATCTTTTGTTAAGTGCCACAATAACAAACACATGGCCAAACCCTCGTAAACATAGGCGGGTACTTACAGGGTGAGTGGTGTGCAAAATCATGGTTAAAATAACGTATGCTTACACTAGGCATTTCCATTTCAAAAAATCAAGTTATCTGTGATTGAAGTTTCCTTAATTTATCTACTAATCTCTCCAAGTACAAAAAGAATTCAAATTTAGCCGTCTGAACTAAGGGGACGCATTTCATGCTTGATCGTATCGCAAAGTCACGGCCTTCTAGGTTTTATACTCCCTGCGATATTTAATTTTTTTCTGATACCTACTTATAGCAAAAATGGTGATTTGCGCCTAAACGGTTCGTTTAAACTTGCATGTACGATACATAAAGTCACATTAGAATTCACCAAGGAGTCCAAATATGTAATAATATATAGGGGGCTCCATTCAAAAAAATGTAACTTTGATATGAATCACCCTGTATAACGTCAAAATTTAAGTGAAAATATTTTTACGTTATAGCCCTCAAGGGTCCCTACCATCGTCAAGTGACAGATTTCTAAACTACGTTTTAGTAAGCCTACAATCTCCCGTCCACGCACTCTTGGCCCACCCTGTATAGGTCGAGTAACATCGGCGACAAATTCACCCTTGTCTAACGCCCTTTTGTATTTGCACATCAAAAATTAAAAGCTTTTAATTTCTCTTCTTCTACCTCACCAAATATTTAATTGCAAAATTAACAGGAAAGAAGAGGAATTTCCGAGTGACGGCAGTACTGCAACTTTAACCCATGCAGAGACCGCAACTCTACCAAAGCCAGTCGAAGTGGAACCACCTGTTTCTACGGCCAGTCTACCCTGCTCTCCTCAAATTACTGTACAGAAGCCCATACTGCGGAGATCTTCCACTTTAACCAGTGAAAAAGATAAAGCAAGCGAGAAGGAAGAGGTTCCAGCACCACCAAAGGACAAACATCCAACCTTGAGAAGGTTCAGCAACGTCAGCAATGCTACATTGACTAATGTGAGCCTGTTGTCTGACATTTGCTCCAAAAGTGATCCGGTGCAGTATACATATTTTTTATTTTTGACAATCTCACCTTTTTTGTTGTTTTGTACACCCACTACACGCACTGCCTTACCCTCTATCACTATACTTGAGAGCTGGATGGTACACATGTTTCTACGAAAAGGTTCTGCTAGTGAGCAAGCAGAAATTAGCAATGATTGTCCAAATAGTTCAATATCACAAGTATTCAGTTATTTATTTTGTTTATTTTTTTTAAATTTATTATTATTTTTTTTTGAATTACATATACAGGTATAATATTTGGAAGAAACACTACTCCACTACTACTTGAACTGGACTAAACGAAATTATTTTATATTTTTAGTTTTTTGATTATTGCTGTGTCGTAGCTGACACGATTTCTGAAAACCATACGTTGTGTTTTCCATCCTCGCCACGATAATGATACAAAATTCAGTACGTCATAAACTTAGATCAATTTAATTTTTTAGTGAACTTAAAAATTAGTCCAAGATTTGGCTTTGGTCAACAAAATTTACTACGTTATATAACGAAATTTCATTATTTCATTAAAATCACTTTCATACAAAACGATCTAAATCAATACTCGTACGTATGCATCAGAAAATTCTAAGTCTCTTGGTTTTTGTAATAGGTAAAACAATATTCGGATGGTCCTAAAAAATTGTATCATGACGCAGCATTCTCTTTCATAGGTCAGTGGACAGCCTATTATGAATATAACAATCTTCTCACTTTTACAACCCCATGATATCAATATAGTCGATAGCACTATGCAAGAGCTTGTATAAAAACTTCAGGCTTACAAAACCAAACCTACTACATACAATTCTGATAAAAAACTATACAATTTCAATTCAGGGGATACTATTGATTCTATATAGTCAGCAAAGGTGAGTTTAGCATCGAAAAAGACTCCCAAATCTTTGATAGAGTCACGTCGTTCAAGACCCTCATCATAAATGGCACAACTATGTATAATTGTAGTTTTCTTCCTCGAGTATGCTACAGCTTAGGAAAACAACTGGAGAGTGGATCCAGAATCAACACTCTCTGAGATGGAGCAACATCTCTGGTCATCAGGCTCGGGAGCTATTAGCAGGGCCTGCAGAGAGAATAGGACGATTTTGCCTCTCTCTGGATAGGAGTAACTTGAATTTGCTAGTAGGCTTACTAACGGGTCACAACACATTCAGGCGTCACTTGTTTGTGATGAGGGTGGTCAACGACCCAACGTGCACGTGGTGTGGTGAAGAGGAAGAATCCTCGGCACAGATCCTGTGTCGCTGTGAAACCCTGGGTTATCACAGGCAGACTATGCTGGGCTCAAGAACCTTGGAACCAATAGAGATAAAACGGATAGGACCTAAGAATGTACTTGCCTTTGCCAAAAGGGCAGGTCTTAGGAATTAGCGCGGATAGAGGCGCAAAAGGGCCCATCGTGTGGCCTATGCACCAGCCACATTCCGTGCTGGATAGCCTCTGGTCCTTATTCATTCATGTTACAGCTTTGCATTTTGGAACGTTCAGACACAATTTGATGGTTGCACCACTCATTTATCGTATTTAAGTCGCTTTGGAGTACAAAACAATCCTCCACGTTTCGAATTTCTGGATACAACTTCAAATCGTCGGCAAAGCACAACTTCTTGCAATCAAGGCTGACAGATAAATCATTAATATGCAGCAGGAATAAGAGGGGTTCCAGATTCGAGACTTGTGGAGCACCACTCTTAACAAAGCTAGATTGGGATTCAAAGCCATTGCATGCAACAAACTAATATTCTCCTGATAGAATAATAGAATAGGATAGAATAATTTATTGACCGTTACGTTATAAGATGTTTACAGTCAGACATGATCAGTAAGAACTAACAAAGTCTACAAACTGTGTGGAATAAAAACAATGTTCTAATAGTAAAGATTTAATTAACTTGTTAAACGATATTAACAGACATATAAGAATATCGGGAAACTCGTAATGTGACAGCTTCGATATCAAAACTGCATGGTTCACCCTCTCTGATGCCTTCGAGGAACTAGTATAGATGGCTGTACTTGGGCCTGAAAGTCAATGAAATATAGGACGCAGATTCGTGCTATATTTATCTTATTAGGCAGAGCTTGCTGATGTAACTACTAATACAAGTACCACGGTACTTCCTTATCAGAGTGACTGCTTAGTACCATTCAGCTCATCAAATCTGATTTGCACAACACATACCCGAAGCATTTGTACTATGTCCTCGGTACTCTTTCTTCTCGACGGCTACGTTTTGTTGCAGTCTGGCTACGTATACGTACATACTCTATATTTCATGCTTTGTTATCTTAAAGCTAATGATTTTGATACTCACGCGGCTGAAAATGCACTTGTTATTTATGCCAAGTTAGTATTATACAGGGTGTCCCACGACCATTAAGACAAGCAATATACCGGAACTAGGCACCAGTAGCGAATTATAATTTTGGAGGTGTAAATTGGAATAAATTTAGTATTTTTTCTTATTATTGTGTCACCCAATGAGGCATTTATTTTTGACCACGTGACGTCCGATTCAAAAATTTTAACGTTATATTTGGGACTTTTTGTGTTTCTTCCGATAAAACAATTCCAACAAACAGGCACACTTGGGGTCTAAAGTGATTAGTTCAAGAGTTACAGGTATTTAAAGGATGGTACCACTACCATTGATTATAAGATGGACCCCTAGAGTTAAATTATTTTGGTTGTGTTTCATAATGGTATAGTGGCACAGTCCTTTAAGCACCTGTAGCTCTTGAATTAATCACTTTAGACCACAAGTGTGCTAGTTTGTAGGAATTCTTTTACCGGGAGGAGCACAAAAAGTCACAAATATACAGGGTGTCCCATTAAATTTTTTAAATCGGACGTCACGTGACCAAAAACAAATACCTCATTGGGTGACACAATAATAAGAAAACATACTATATTGAGGAGCTTTCACGCAGACGTCAACATGTCCACTTTTAATAATTGTTCAGGAAACGCAATTTTTGAGTAATACCTTTAATAATTATTTATTTTAATCTGTTCTTTCATAATAAATAGTAACTTGACCTGTTCATATTTTGAGTATGAATTCACATTTTTCAAGAAAGAAGTTTTCATTTTTTTTTCACTTTTGAAAGAACGATACGTATTTGTTGAGTTTTACATCTTGGACTTGCTCAGTTTTGAATGAAAAGCTTTTAAGTTTCGGTTCTAGGTGGAAGACACAATAAAGATAATCGAGGTTTCACAGTTATAAACACAACCAACAAACAAATCTAAACAACTAACGGCTTTCTGTTTTTGAATGAACTTGGAATTATACCGATTAACGCCGTTGACGGTTACCACAAAGGATACTCAACCAGTAAAGTGTTTTAAATTCCAGGATTCCTAAAATCGCATCGCCATTTCAGTTAGCGCAAACCATACTTATATGTCTGACTATTCAGAACTTAGACTTTCCTTGCACTGATGTCGCCACGCAACTACAAAATAAATTTATTCCTCCACATAGACAGACTTGTTGAGTTTTTATTGAATTTCCAGATCTGTCCTAATGATACTATTAGGGACTTGTTAGGTTTTGTTCGATTTTCTATGAAAAAGCTCCTGTAACAGGACTTGTTGCATTTTGTATGAATGCTTACTACTTCCATGCTGTTATATGATGGATTTGTGTAATACTGCAGGGACTATATAGCCAATCCGGCATATATCATCTTAAACTACATAAATTCGTATATAGCTCAGTTTGCTCTGAAGTTGGACTTGTTCACTTTTGCGTAGAAGCTTTTAGCTCTAATTTACACTCATAAAATTATAATTCGCTACTACTGCCCAGTTCCGATATATTGCTTGTCTTAATCGTCGTGGGACACCCTGCATTAGAGTCAAGTGTAATATTTTCTAAGGGAATTAGGTATGTTTAGAAAGATCTAAAATGAGTTTTCAGTAGCAACGTGGTTGGTAGTCAACACCCACTGCACTGTAATTGTTTAATTAAAGAACATACATTGTTCAATCTGTTCTGTGCCTAGCTAATCAAACTACATTCTCAGCATTTCTAACTTCTGATTGCACCAGGTATTCTCTTAACTACTTTCCACACCTTTGCCCTTTATTTGTCACTTTTCGCCTACAGCTAACTGCTCAAAGTTACTTCCGCATAAAGTAAAAGTTCTGTTCATATTGAATTTCCGTTCGATTGAATCAAAGTTTTTAATGAAATGCTGTTTGATCAAGAACGCCACGCGAAAACTTCCTATAATTGCTTACGTCAACTAAGTATTCTCTTCAGTTTTCTTATAGTTTGTTTGGTACAGTCATTGTAGATCTTACGGCTTTATTCATATGTCCTCGATACCGTACGGTTTTTTTCTTGTCACTGTGTTGGACTTTCATCCTGAGGATGATGATTGATACATTTCTTTCTATGGTCAGCCTCCCGCAAAGGCTGAAAGTCTATGGCGCTGTAGAAGCGCTGCGAGAGGATAAGTGTTAGTGCACGTCAGATTTAAAGCGCTGCAGGTTGCAGCCGTCGGGAAACAAATTCCCCGGCAGCTGATTCCACAGCATCGAAGTTCTCCAAAAGAAGGAATACTGGAGGAGACTGGTGCGGGGAGTAAAGACCTCGACCTGGTACGGATGACCTCGCAGAGCTTCTCTGGTGTACCTGGTTCGGACGGCCTTTGGTGTTATTATCTGGGAGAGCTCACTCAAACATCTTCTGTGATAGAATCTGTAAAACAGGGACAGCTCAGCCACCCTCCTTCGATGTTCCAGGCTGTGGAGGTCCTTTGTGAGGTCAGGCGTATCGACCAATCTAATTGCTCTCTTCTGGATAGTGTCCAGAAGCTTTAGAGAGTGTTTCGGAGCGCATCCCCACACATGGGAGCAATACTCTAGCGATGGTCGGACCTGTGCCTTGTAGAGCAGCAGCAGTTGCTCTGGTGTAGGATACAACTTCCTACAGCGGAACAAAACTCCAAGGTTCTGGGATGCCGTTTTAGCAATACCGACAACGTGGTCGTGCCAGGACATGTAATTAATTTTAAAACTACTTCTCACCAATTATTGTTCCAATTGATCAATAATTTGTGTAACTGTTGAAACGCTTCATTAGAACTTAGTGATATGTATATAAATGGAACTATTATCGAATTAAATAAATAAATAAACCCAAAACTATTTTCGGCATGATATGGAGCACATTCCTACATTTATTGAAAACAATATTGAGGCCAATGGATCAAAGACCCCTATTAAACACTTGCGTCACGCCGGATCGTGCAACTTTCCAGCCCGCAGTTCCGCATACGCATTTGTCATGATTACTGAGGTTGACAATGACAGTGACAGTACTGGGTGCCGTTTGCAGAATTCAAAAATGTGTGTTGTTTTGGAAGAATTTCTCTGTTTTCGTGGTGTTTTCATTTTATGTATCTACCATTCAGATCCAGCAATGCATAATAAAGTGTTTTGAAAAATGTTTTCTACATTTATGCTATGTGTGTAGAAAAGTCTAGAAAGTCATTTACTCAAAAATTCCATTCTTATTGGCATTACTTGACCAGTATTGAACCCAGAAAATTTAGCTTATTTAGTTGAGGGTATCATTTCTGTTGCATTCGTTAATTTGAAATTGAGTTTTTTTGAGGCATTCATTTTTTTACATTGGTATATCTAATATAAGGGAAAGTCTGTGTAAAAGGTAACGACGAGTGTTATTTTTTCAGAACTGGGTCCAACTTTCCTATATATTTACTGTATACTTCTCCACTAATAATCCTTTACAACTAGTTTAAAACATAGTGATAGGTATAACAATGTACCACATTTCCTCTTTATACATTACTCGTAATCCAAAGGGATCAAAGGTTTTTGTACTTTTAAGGTTAAGGAAGAATTATTTTTTAATTTCTCTCTAATTTTGTATAAGATGACAAATTCTACTATTTATCGGATGACTCAGACGTTTCTTTCAAAATTTGTTCACGAAATATATTATTTTTTAGCCACAAATAATCTTCCACATATATCCCCAATGTTACACAAAGATAGAAAACTTTTGCACTATTTACTAAAGTGCCCTACTTTAATTTTTTATATTTTGGACTGTCAGTAAAGCCAACTTTTATAGTTTCCCCATCGTTGAAGCTTGAAGCGTCTTTTTAGAATAGAGAATATCCATTATCCAATAATTGACATCAGTCCCTTCATATAATAAAGTCTTGAATCATTCATGTAGAAGACAAACAATAAAGTTACGTTAGTTTTAAATTTGGCGCAGTTGCGGCATCAATAGTCCGAAACCTTCGGCAGTTTTCGGGACTGCAGGTTGGAAGGTTGCAAGGTCCGGCTAGACGCAAGTCTATTAAACCAACAGATATTTACTACAATGCCTGGACTACATTATTCCGCTCAACTTTTCTTACCCATTGAACTTTGTGAAAGCTTTCTCATCTTTGCATTCAGCTTCCTGTTATTTCTCAACTGCTTAATTTTGGACAAACAATCGCGCGATTGCTGCTTCTCGCACACAAATACACTACACTGAATTTAATTTGTTTCAAAATTGTATACACCTGAGCACTTTTGGGAGCATCGGCTATATTGTAGCATTTTTATATAGTTTAATTAGACTTTTGATCTTAGATGCATCACAGGCAAATTAAATATATGGCGATTACAGAATAATGCAATAATAAGTATGACCAATATCTCACGCCTTCATTATTGAACACTGACAGAACATCCGAGAATTTTCAAATCAGCTCCCTTTTACCTTATTACTGTCAAGTAGTCTAACTTAGTGATTGTTCTGATTTTTTCCTCAAAACCTAGAAGGTACTAGATGTATTTATGGTAGTCTGAACCTCAGAGTAACAACTGAACATAGAGGTAGTAAACAACTAATTCTAATAGGCCGACATCTTTTCTTACTTTGGCATATTGACCTCCAGATACGGCAATCATAATTGTTTACTATCGTCTTAATTGTATAGTGTTCAGAAATATTCCATTTTACGTTAAAGAAAAGACGGTATTTTGATGGTTCAGGAACGATTACAGCAAATCAATAGATATGTTGACCCCTACTGCGTTACTGCATTCATCATAAGTGCAAATTCTGAAGTCTGTTGAGGAGCTGGCGACGCCGACATAATTTTCGTGCGACTTATTTACGGTACAAGCTCGACTGTCAAACGTTTGTTTCGTTTGTGCGTCTTTCATGCTTGGTCAGTAAAATCGAATTTGCTATTTGTTGGTAACTGTAGTGATACATTGGAAGAATTTTCAGGTTAGTTGGCGTTACAATTTGAACTGTCACTGGAAGGTCACAGCTGATCAATGTTTGGAGGCTGAAGTGTCAAAGATGATGGCTTTGAGCACGCCATGCTAAAGTGGTTTGCTTACTAACTCTAGGCGCTTTCCTTTTACCTGATTTATCTGATAAATCTCACTTGTGACGTCATGACTCAGCTCAATGTACGTTCCTTTTGTTTTCTGAAACTGAGACTTAAGTGAGATATTTTACCCCCACTTAAGCCCATCTGCACAAGCTCGAAAGGTAGATCACTCTTGTCTCAGATCATTTAGATGTCAAATAAATGAGGTTAGGGTTGTATGTAAGTTTGAATTTCAGCAGGTTTTTCCGGTTTTATGGCGTATGGATAGTCGATAGTGTAAGGTGAGTGACGAAAAACGTAAAAAACTAGGTTATGGAAAGGATCGACAGATAATAGAATCATAGCATATTACAAAATTTTGAGGAATGACATTTAACTGCACAAACACGTTCCTTTAACGCATCTGAGCATCTGAGGTTTCCAACTGAGCTGAGCCAACACATTTTTAAGTGATCTGAGTAAGTGCAGATGTAAAAGGAAAGCACCTTCTATGTTCAGTTGTTACTCTGAGGTCTAAATAAAGAGGTAGAAGCAGATTGAATAGCGGTTTTATGGCATCTGATCTATGTGACTATATTATCATCTCCTCTATAATGTTCACTTCTGACTGAATAAGGGCTATATTATTATACTTTTATTAGCCGAGTTCCACTTTTGAGCCTCGTGTCATATTTGCTTTTTATATTAATGATATCTCATATTTTAAATGATATTAATACAATGTAAGTAAAATTTTTTAGTTTTTAAGCTTCAGGATATACTGAAAGTTATTGTCGTTTCCGTGATATTGGATCCCATAATTTCACTAATGTAGTGTAGTTGTATTGTATAGGATATTTCAGTGATTCTTGGGCTATTCGGCCAGCACCTTTCTCTGTATTTCAAGAATAGAGAGGCATACATTTAATTTCATGATACTACAACGGGAATTGTTTTTCAAAATGAATTTAGGGTATTTGTGAGATACGTTATTGGGACAAAAATATAAGGTTTAAAAAATTACCTTGTAATTAAAACATTTTTAGTGATAATTAAAAGAATGGGAAGATGACCACTAAACAGTGTTTTACATAGAGCACAGCTTTCTTACCTATCAACTCATTATAGCATGCAGTAAAAGTCAATAGTTGAGAAATAAACTTAGTTTGATTATTTCCCCTTTGAGAAAGTATTTTTCAACTTACTATGAAGCGTCTATTAGGAAAAAAATATATTAAACGCAATCTGTTCACCTAAGAGGTATAAAACGTTAAACTTATGCCAAAAATCAAGTACAACTATTGTTTTGGAGGTGATATTGTTTTTCAAAAAGAGGTTGAATTCACACCATCCCTTTCCTTCCAATCAAAGACATCTTTATTCTGATAGGTGTCCAATTGGTGTAATATAATGTACCGTTGCATGACTACTCGAAAGCTAGTCGTTAAACTAAGCTATTTTATAGTTGTATGGTTGACTCTCGACAGTATTAATTTATGGACAAACTTTAAACATTTAGGGCTGTTACACTTCGGCAGCAAGCATTGTAAGCCGAGCTACTATCAAGAGTACTAATGCCAAGGAGACGAAGGAGAAGAAAAACAGGGAAAAGCTGATGGCAGGACCTGGTTCGGATTTTTCGATAACAGGACAGGATACGGACTTGGAAATGGATTACTATGACTACAATGTGATCAACGCAGGCGCTGCTCCAGGGTCATACTTAGGTAGGAACGTCTTCTAGGGGGCCTGGGTATACACAGTTATACATCATTCTGTATTTGCCATGTTAAAATACGGATTCTCATTTCGAACAGAACTCACTTCCTTTTTAAACTACATACACAGTATTTCAGAAGGTGATAGTTATGACCTTAGTGAATGACAAACTATTTGCGAATTACTTAAAAAGTTTTTTAGTGTGCAAAGAAACTCGCAATATAAAATCATACATTCTTCGAATGTCTGTAATTTAATTACCAAACGCTATATCAAAAAAGGCCAAATAGGTGACAAAGCTTTATTTGTCATTTGCTTTTTGAATCATTACTGTAAGTTCAAAGGTAACGCCAGGAGCTTGGAAATGCGATATTCATTGTTATGGTGACTTTTGGACCTTACCTTTGGACCTTTGGAATTTGCCTTTGGATTTTTTGACTTATCTCCCCTCATCTTAGACACACACACTGGAGAAAGGAAACAGGTGGCCACGCCTCCTCACTAACACGGGAATACGTCTTTTCTAGGATTCTCAATTTCGCGCGGTATACCCTAGACCCTTAATATTATTATTTGATGAAGAATTGATGATTGAAAAGCTTGGACAAGAAAGGCTGAAAAAAATCTTGGAGACAAATGTAGACACAAGAAGAATAATTTTTTAAAATGCAGTGAATCTCCTTAACTCAGTACATCGCCATCGGTACCGTTTTCGTTTTGCTTCTCTTTGGCCTTAGATATGGTACTATACCGCTGTTTCTGGTTAGAGTTGGTTTGTTGTGAAGAATTTTTACAATCTTGTTCCTCTGCTCTAGTTCACCTGTATATTTTTGCTAAATTAGTTTTCTTCTATCTAAATAAGTTTTTGTTTATATTTGATGGCCTGCTAGGTTACCTATAGGTAAAAAAATCGAAATCACCGATTTGATTTGAAATTTGAAATTAAACGAAAACTACCAGTTGTTGACACTCACTACATTATATCATTACAAAGTCTACTAACAAATTTTGCATTTGATAGTATAAAAACATAGGCATTCCCATTTGCAAAAATCAAGCTATCTCTGATCGACATTTCCTTATCAAAGTACAAATACGGTTTAGGGTTAGCCCAAAACAAGATATTGACGTTTGATATAATTTGTATAGTATTGTTCTAGAATCGAATAAATTTAAAACTTGGTCAAAAAATCAAACTTGATCGCCTGATCTAAGCAATTGCATTTCATGCTAAGTCATACGGCAAAGTCATAGCCTAGTCTAAGTTTTATAATCGCTGCGATATTAAATTTTCTTCCGATGCCTACTTTACCAAAAACGGTTTGTTTTGTGTACTATATGTGATACACAATCTCACATTAGAATTGAACATGCAATAATATACAGGATATTCCATTCAAAAAAAAACCTTTGATGTGTCTCGTTTCCATTGACATTATGAATAAAAGTCACTGTTTTTTATATATTGTCATTTTCCTGAAAAGGGATTGCGTTTGGTCACAACAGTCCAAGGCGTCGAACTTGACTCACCTTGTATTGCTCAGTAAAATGGTGCCACAAGAGATTCCCTATTAAGTTACAATGGTAGTGTCCAACGGGACTTAGCGGACGTCAACGCTTGTGGGCGCTTTGCGCTAACTAACCGATGAACGACAAGCTGTCAAAAAAGCACCAGTCAGCTTGATAAGCGCTTTAAAAAAGCGCGGTTTGGTTAGCAAAGCAGCACATAACTGGAAAAAAGTTATTTGTAGTTCTGAGAGAAGCAGTTACCTTTGTTTATTGTCAATTTAATATTAGATTTTGTGATTTTATAACCTAGGTTTTTGACAATACAAATAATAAATATTAAAATATGGAAATGGATATGATAGTTTTATCACGTCAAAAGGAAAGTCGTTCAACGGTCACTCCTAGCGCCTGCAAGCGCTTCCATGCTAGCGCTTTTACGCTAGGTCCCGTTGAACACACCGAGTCTATAACAAACATGGCTGTATTTAAACTGCCGTTCAACAGCAGCCTACTAAAATGCCGTTAACAGATGTGACGTCTTTGAGGTGACGTATTTGACGGCTTTGTAATCACCGTGATTAAATTGCCGTTTTCTGTGATCTGTGATTGCCGTCAAACGGTAGCCCACCGAAATGCTGCTAATAGCATATTCGATTTCTTGTAAAAATCGCTATATTTCATTATCCGTTATATTGTTTTTGACTTGTTTGCATTATAGTTGTGACGATTTTTGCTGAATTATGAGAATCCGGATATTATTGGCAGTTTTCCGATTAGTTTCGAGCCGTTCAATGGACATACCTGTTGTGTTGTTTGCGCAAGGACCTAATGTATTGAAAAATCTTAAAACGCTATGGGCCGATAATACTGATACTGTAATTGTAAATGTAAACGATAGTGGCTAGAATCAGACTCAGTTTTTCATTTTAAGCAATGATGAAGTGTTTTTTATAACTGAGCAGGCTGCGTAGGCAGAGCCTAAACATCTGTAAAAAGATCGCATAATGTTGCATGATGTATTTCTCTGGGTAAAGTTTTCAACAAAAGTCTGTAACCGAACACCAAATTTTAAATTCATCATCGACAATTAAAGAAGGAGACTTTCAAATTGCATTTTGTCCATTATTACGAATTTTCAGGAGAAGGAAAAAACTGGTACAGAGAAACCAAATCATAGAGAAAAAATATTTGGGATAATATACTCATATGGGGTCTATGAAACTCAATCGCAAAACTTAGTACAAGAAGTTGTAAACAACTTCTAAAAATTAAAAAAAAAACTGTTGGACATAATGCAGTATGTGTACACGATTATTAATTTTTTTTAATAAAATCATTTTCATTATTCTCAGCGCAATCAAAAACATATTGTTCCTTCCTAGTTCCACACTTCATTAGTTTGGCACAATTTTCTCACGTATTGTGGCTATTATTTCAGCTCCCGAAAGAACAATAAAACAAAAATTAAATCGCAATCAAATTGCATTTTATCCATGGACTTTAGTCAAATCAGATTAAATCTAAGTACGATTTGCTACCGAATAGCACAGATACTAAATGCATCTTATCTGTCTTACTGCTCATAGCCTCATAAAGAGTAGGTATTTGATCATAGGAATACTGATGAAGCTGTTGGAACGTCATTTCAATGGGCTTTCGTTTGACGGCAGTTTAAGTACATCGATTACAAAGCCGTCAAATACGTCACTTCAATGACGTCACATCTGTTAACGGCATTTTAGTAGGCTGCCGTTGAACAGTAGTTTAAGTACAGCGAACAAACATCTCTGTCTGAAGGCTCTTGCTATGGTTGAGAATCGTCAAATATTTTCAATTTTTCTTGCAGGTATGGACCCAGCGTTCCTGGTCTGGATACCGCCTCTGGACGAATCGGGCGAAATCCTGCCAGAGGAAGGTCAAGAGTACCACGAGATGCAAGACATCCGACCTAAACTATATATCGACCCAGGTAGCAATAAGGAATCTCCGGAACAAGAAATGCTTTTGCCAAAATCGGAAAGCAATTCCAAAATTAAAGTCGCTTCATCAGAAAATAGATACGGTGTAGATAACAGGCTGATAAGTGAAGTTGAACCTCTTGTACATAAAAGTAGGGACGGGACGATACAGGAATTTCATAGGAAACAGAAGGTTTGTATGTTTCTTTTATTTTCCTACGCCTCAGCCATGGCCGACTCTACACTAGGCCGGAGCCTTAGATGTGGCAACGTCGCTCAGCTGTCAAATAGTGGGCCGATCACCGTGGGCTGAACGGCGGGCATTCTGCGGAAAATTTAAATTGTTTTATAGTTTCAGAATAATTATTACATTTGATATGTATTAGAGTTCATCTCGGTTGATAAATTAAGAAAAATACTTTTTGAAAAAACAAGAGTGGTGAAAAATGCCAGTAGTAACAGTACAAAAATGTACATGTATTTAGATTTAGAGATTTTCCCTTCTGTTAGATATTTCTTATTTCCACTAGATTTCCTCTTTTTAGTTTTGTCAGTCTGTATTTCGTCTTGAACTGTTTCAGTGTAATTATTGATAAAAATATTTGCTACATTAACAATATTAATTCAAGCAGAATTTCATCAGTTTGGGGTTAATTACATGATCAAATGTGTCTAAAACAAACTCATCTGTATGTATATTGATGTATTCTGTTGCAATTTCCATTAAAACTATTTTGTGCAATTGCCCAAAAACTTACTTTCATACATATTGGCCTGAAATCAAAATTTTAACAATACCTATTGTGAGTAAGGACTGTAATTTGAGCTGTATACTCTGACGGAAGGGTTACGCCTACCAACTATAAGCTGTGTGTCTTTAATATACCTATCAAATAATTTTGTCCTTCATGTTCTACCTATAATTTTTGTAATGACAAGAACATTTATACAGGCTGATATTTCATCAATTTGTAAAACAATGTACTTCTCCGAGAATGCAACAGTTTTAATGTAAGGCATATTTTCTGTCAGGTGCAATTTTTAAAGAACTGCAAAGTTTCGAGGACTACTTAGGACGGTGGTAAAATTGGCAACTTCCTCTCTCACAAAGTTGTAAACTTTCTTTGGCTGGACATAGAAAAGGTTTTAACATTAAATCAACAGAAAACCTATTTGAAAATAGTGTGCCAAAACATTTTCTATTTGAGACCAACAGGATATCTTAATGACAGTGGTAAAATCTAACTCAAATCACCAACAAATTATGATTTATTGATTTAAAGGAATGTCTATATTCACTGATACTAATACCACCTACATCGGATGTCTGGTTCATCGTAGTCAAACACTACAAAATAAAAATAAACGCAACCTGTTTCCGGCTGCCACTTCCACTTCCACTTAATTCCCCTTCACTATCAAATCTTTTCGTAGGTGTGCCCAGATGTGTTCTATTAGACCTATATTTTTCTGTGATATTTCGGAGGTTCAGAAAACATTGTAGGTACCACATCGTGCTTTAAAATAGGTCTTATCCTTGGAAATGTTTGTAAATTATTGTCTTTATTCTTATGAATATAACTAGCCCTTACGAGGAATACCTTTCACCCACTTCTATTTTAAATGCTCGTCTTGAGGAAAATTCCCTAATATGTTGTTCTTTATTGGAAGCACAATTCCTAGTGCAACCTGGTACTACACACTTTGCAGGCATCTTTTTATCTTTATAGTTTCGTTTGTGCAGGTAAATAATTATAAACACATTAAAAATCACCTTCCAATCTTCTTTCTTACTCTGGAAGATTACACTAATAACTTAAAAACAAATAAAAGCTCGGCCCAGCTCGGCCCGCTATTCAGTGTCGCCATATTTCAATGCTCCAGCCTAGTGAGTAGAGTCGGCTATGCCTCAGCAGAAAATACTTTAACACGTTGGCTACCAACGCTAGAGCGAAATAGCTGCACTGCTGTACAATATGAATCACCGGTGATCAAACCAAGCAGCTCACTCGTGTACCAAATGAATCACATGTGATATTATGCACCAAGATGTTTAACCGGCACTTCAAATTATCGGTATACACAAACAGGCAGCTAGAACATGTCAGTGGTGTATAAATACACCAAGTAATTTGCAGTTTGAATGGGCTG
The DNA here is from genome assembly GCA_951848785.1 of Callosobruchus maculatus. NCBI lineage: Eukaryota > Metazoa > Arthropoda > Insecta > Coleoptera > Chrysomelidae > Callosobruchus > Callosobruchus maculatus. The sequence goes on from CATOUR010000003.1 coordinate 855,837, forward strand.
CACCGGTGATTCATTATAATCAAGTTATACAAGGTAATCTGAGATGATTAAAATTTGCCCTGTTTTTTTATTTTCAGTACAGAATATTATACAGTTCACAAAAAAGTATTAACTCAGTGTCTTTTTCTAAAACATTACTGGTACAAAACAACGAAGGACAAATATCACAAAAAGTAATAAGGTTATTGTAACATTGTAAGATATTTCGATTTAAAATAAAAAATACAGGGTGTTTTACGTTAGACTTCATAAATAGGACATTCCATTCAAAATTATGACGTAAAATTGGTAAATCTGACAACACTGCTGTTAGCGTTTTTGAATTCTGTATGTTCAAAAACCCCCAAGGTATTGAATTTCACCTCTCCAGCTGTGGCGGTTTTGGAAATATTCAAGCGTTCCGGTGCCGTTTACTGAAAAAGCGGTGTTGCCGTATCTCGGTAATTATTAGAAACAAAATTTTGAAATTTTGGGATATTACTAAGTTCGAGTGGATACTGTAAAAGAGAGGAGCAATAATACAATATGCCTTAAGGCTTAAGTATTGACGGGGACAGCAATATCGGACGGCTCCTGGAAAAAAAAAGTTCGACATGTGCAATTCATTGCAATTAAAATAAGTAAAGGATTCTATATAAAATAAATTAAAATCGGGAATATTTGTTTAAAAATTTGGAAAAATAATTTATAACTTGACAACGCCGAAAACGCGAAAAAAAATAGAAGGCGATATAGGGTATTAGTAGATATTTCGATTTAAAATAAAACAAACATTTAAAAAACAAAGTTAAATGACCTTGAATTTTCCCTAATTAAAAATTCTGCCAAAAACACCCTGTAGATACAAATTGCTAGTAACATCCAAAATAATATCCACTTAATATTCAAGTAACCCGATGTATAATGTTATTAAAAAAAGTTAAAGGAATATATCAATTTGGACGTATTACTTGCGATCTTGCAAATCCGGAAATTAATAGAAAATAAATTATAACTTGGCAACGTCGCAACTGATCCCAAAAATATTTTAGGGCTGAAGAGAGATCAATGATGGAAACTAGAACAATTTAAGAAAAGGTTATAGTTCCGTATAAAAAAATCAAGTTGATCACTATTCTACTTTCCCGCAAAACCTTGTATATTTCAAAATATTTTTAGAATATGCGTCTTAAGTAACCAAATAACTTTTGCATTTGACATTTTCTTCTATCAGGTACACCTTGCGAGATATCGAAGAATTACACACTAACTGGACACCCTGTATAAATGAACAAATTAATGTCTTTTTGGAAACACTCAAGGCATGATTGATGATGATGAAAAGTGTTAACTTAGAGTGCAATTTTTCTTCAAACAGCCAAACTGTTTGAAAACAACTCGTGGGCGTATTTTGAAGTGCCAGGCCACATCTGCCTGGAAGAGGTGGTACTTATAACTCGAGATCATGCTCGGTACATAGAGAAACCTTTGTGAGATATATGTTGGTAGAGAAACAAACAAATCTCGTGCATCACCCGTGACTCATATGGTAGCCAACGTGTTAAACTAAACTCAATTTAAATTCGTACCAGAAAATTTTAAAAAAGTCGGTGGCAAGCGAGACTCAAACCCACGACCTCCATATCGGTACTCTGGTACTAGATGCGGGCCGTTGGTGGTACTTGAAGATGGCGCGAGAGGGTTGTCGGCTGGCGAGGGGATCTCGCATATCTAGTTGGCCCTTTAGACAATTATTGGTGATAGCACCGGAGTACCGATCTGGAGGTCACGAGGGGTAAAAAGCTGCTCGAAATGTGTACACCAGAAATCCATTTCTTTAGAATAAATCCAATAAATCCATGGAAATCCGCAGAAATATATGGAAATCCAAAGAAATCCAAGGAAATCCACGGAAATCCAAGAAAATCCACTGAAATCCACGGAAATCCAAGGAAATCCAAAGGAAATCCAAGCAGTTCCAAAGAAAACCACTTAAAAATAAAAACAAAGTCAAACCACAAATAAACATTTAATTCCGGAAACTCTAAAATAAAGATAAAGCGTGATATCGTAACAAATAAGCGATACTATATAATACTGAAAAAGTCCATGACGCTAAAACGAAGAAAAAAGACTTTTCCATGCACTCGTCATTCACAATTTTCGTGATTAGACCTAAATACCAACGTTGTTCGTAATAGATGCCATACAATTTTCCACATTTTGGCTGAACAGGATGTTCAAATTTTGGAGATGAGGACGTTCCAACAGGCGATGAAGCCATCATCGTTTATGCTATTTCAAGGAATATTCGTTGGAATAATCTATACCGTCAGAAGTTTCATCCGAAAGGACCTCGGTGTCTGTAGTGTCAGCATATTTTAACACTAATTTTTGTTACAGGGTTTTGAGAATCTTGATATCTGTTTTCTTCCCACGCCAATACGTCAGGGGAGTATTGTGATCGCGAAAATATTTGATTTTGAGGTATTACGCTTGTTGGGCGTTTTATGATGTCTACATAATGAAAATCTACCTCACTCACTTCCGTCGGTCTGTCTGTCTGTCGGTTGGCGTTTTTCTAGTCTGGTAATCTCAGTAACGAGTGCATGGATTGTGATGAAATTTGGGAAGCGATGTGCTGTGGGGTCGTAGTAGGTAATAATGTAGCTATAATTTTGAAAATTGGTGCGTGGGCGGCGAAGTAATTGGCAAAAGTCTAAAAAAAATCAAAAATCCCTCAAACTTCCTTTTTAGGCGTTTTAGGGGTTCGTGCTCATTTTCTACTTTTTTTTGGTAGGTGTGAAATTGGGACAGTTGGGGGGTGGGGGGTTGTAAAACTAAAAAAATTGTTATATTCATAACAGGCTGTCCACCGACCTGTGAAAAAAATGCCTAGCGTTAGGTTTCTGATCATATTCAACTTTTTTGGCTGGGGGTGAAATTGGAACGGTTGGGGGTGGAGGATTGTAAAACTTATTGACCTGTGAAAGAAAGACCTAGCGGCATGACAAACCTCTTTCTGCTCAGGCAGCCGATGATTTGGTTGCAAGGGATATCAGACTACAGCTTTATGCTACGGGAAAATAATATACTGGTATCACCGTAATACTTATGTGGGAAATACTGCGTCAATCAACTTCACTTCATTTTTATTCTCAACTTTCTCTTTTCTTCCTCTCAACATCAACTTCACTTCATTTTTCTTAGGAATGTACGAGTATGTGCGTCTTCCTTGTTTTACGTTTAAAAGAACCATGACTAGAAGTTTTTGATGTTTTCACTGGTTTACTTGTAAAAAATTTTCAACTTATTAATCAGGTAACCGAAATCAAGATGGTTTCAGCCGAGACATCCCTATTTGCGCATGCGTACTGGCGCAGTAAACCCACAAAAATCCACGGACATCCACGGAAATCCACGGAAATTCACGGAAATCCACGGAAATCCTCGGAAATTCACGGAAATCCACGGAAATCTACGGAAATCCGTAGAAATCCACAAGCGTGTACACCAAAAATTCACAGCTTTTTACCCCTCGGGAGGTCAAGGGTTCGAGTCCCGCCGACCCCCGATTTTTTCCGACATTTTCTGATATAAATTTAAATTAAGAAGCCCACATGCGAGTGTAGGAATGAAAATAAAAACAGTTCCTTTTTTCGCAATTTCTTTTTTTTTTTCAGGAGTCATCCGACCATGTTGTCCCCGTCAATACTGAAGCCTTAAGGCCTATTGTATTATAACTCCTCTCATTTACAGTATCCACTCCAGCAATCTAGATCCCTGCATAAATGCTGTTTTCCTAATGATCCTGGTGCTGAGCTGTACTCCATTGGTTCTAGCTTGGTCTTCCCAAAGACCTGTTGTCTCTTGTGATCTAGCGCTTCGCACTCACAGAGCACATGTAGAGCTGACTCAATCCCTCTACCGCACAGTCTGCAGTTGAGGTCTCCATTGTAGTGTCCCATTTTGTTCAGGTGTTCCTTCAGGCCACAATGTCCCGTGAGGAGACCTGTCGTTATTCGGAGCTGATTCCTACTCAAAGAGAGCAGTTTATCAGCTGTTTTCTTGCATGGAGCTTTTGTGAATGTTTTTCTATGAACACATCCCGGTAACAAGTTCCACTGCTCCTTGTGCTGATGTTTCATCCGTTCTACGACCTGGTGTCTGATTGTGCTTTTAGCCACCCTCAGGGCGGGTTCTGCTCCAGTGTATAGAGCAGACTAGCCTTGTCTTGCTAGCTCATCCGCCCTTTCATTGCCGCTTATGCCTGAGTGTCCTGGCCCCACTCTAAAGTTACTTTGTTGTGTTCTGCCAGCCTTCCCAGTTCTTGTAGACAGACTAGGGCAGACGTAACTTTGGGCCCTTCTAGTGGCTTAAATATAGCCTGACTGTCTGTAAGTATTGCGATCCTCTTGTTTCTGTAGGATCGCTCATTATTTATCCTTGCACAGTGCATGATAGCGTACACCTCTGACTGAAATACCGAAGCGTATTTTCCTAGCGGAATACTCTAGTTCCTCTTCCAGAGATTCCCACTCCTGTGCCCTGCTCGGTCTTTGATCCATGTGTGTACCGATGCAGGTTGTTTACTTCACAGAGAGATCTCTAATTATAGTCTCGAATTTCTTGTTGAAGATATATTTCGGAGTAATGTGGTCCTTCCTAGCATCCGTTATGGTATGATCGACATATTCTGCGATTTGGTTGTGTCCAAGGTCCTTGTAAACTCCTCTTGGTGGAGTTTGTAGGCTAGAGTAGCCCATTCTCGCCTTTCGTAGTCTCTTACAGGATGCCAAATATTTAGATAATTTATAGGCACCACCAGGCCAGTGCCAGTGTCTGACTTTTTTGTTGGCGGGACTTGAATGGACAAACATACGCAGGCCCAATAAGTACATCTTTGAGAGTCCATTCCAAGCTTTGGAAACCCTTGGAATAAATGAATGGTTATACCGCTCGGTTTTTGATGTATGAAGAATGACCATCTCAGGATGAGATACAGCAGTCGCGCGGGTGCATCTGAAAGGAGCTTATAGGATAGCTCAGAGGAGCAGCCTCCGTTTGAATCTCGGTAGAAGCGTAAGAGGTCACCAACCATACGCTGGTGAGAAATTGGCTGGAGGTGTCACGTTAAGACCGAATCACCAGTTAGTCCAATTGCCCTCTCTGGACGGCATCTAGTATGAATAGGGATTCAAATTCCCATTTGATTTGTTACCTGTTAATTTTAGTTTAACGTCAAAATTCACTTGTTTCAGATATCGAGAAAGGATAGCGAAAAGGAAACAAAGGTGGAAAAGTCTCCCAGCGTGGAAGGATCAGAGTATTTGGATGACATCAGATATGCCGATGATGAAGATGACGATCAGTGCAATAATGATGTATCATATCATGATTCGAATATATTATCTTCCAGTTAAGACTGAAAGGCTGTTGAATACACTATACAGTGATTATGAAACTTTATATCCGATATTCTGAGTAAGTGGTAGGGGGTTCCTTTCATTGCCAATGTCAAGTCTATTGTACACAGGTGTAAAGATCTACAGATTTACTCACAGTACTGTGAATTTTGTATGTCCTTGCAGTGGATCCCTGAATCTTCTGAATACCCCTACCCTGCATCCTTTTAGAGTTGTGATTATTAGATGAATGAGACTGACTGTTGATTGATTGTATTGAACAAATTAAGTCATCAAATCTAGTCGTAGCTGTTAATTTGTATAAAAACTTTTGTGAAAATTTTGGTAAAATCATAGATTCTTTTTTGTACACTCTCAGATAATTCTTAATTAGATTAAATTCAAAATTATGTATGTTTTTGTTTCCTGGTACACAGAATCTAGTCAGAATCTAATATTATATTGAATTTTTATTTTGGTATTAGTTAGTATCCACGTTTACCATAGTAGTTGTCGTAGTAGTGACGGTTTCTCAAGTAACTGTTATTGATTGTTACCTTTTTTAGTTCCAAACTGTATATTGATGAACGTTGCATTTTAAGATATTGTGAATAAATTTTAGAATCCATTAGGGCATTTCCGCATACAAGGTGATTCACTCAAACCGTTGGTTATAAATTTTTGTACTTTTAGTTGATTTTTAGGCTAACATGTTTTCAAGATGGCAGGACATTTGGTACTATCAACTGGCTTCTTTCAAATCAATCCTTCAGAGTTGTTTGTAGATTTTTAAAAGTTTTAGAGATAAATTCTCCCACTTAAATCAAGGCTCCTTGGGGATGATAAGGACATATGATCTATAGTCTGCAAAAAGAGATTGGTTTTGGAAATACATCGTAATAAACAAATTTGATCAATTTGATGTTATGCTAAGTAGGTAAAGATAGTATAACTGCAGGACAGGCTAAAACATTTTCATATGTAAGGTAGAAAATACGCAGTATTCTGTTTTTGAAAGTTCCATTTTTTTCAGATTATGTATCGCCAAATTTGAGGTCAATCTCTGAACACATTTAAGTACTTTGAAGAAACTTCGCATGTGAATAGGAGAAATGATATTTTTATGAAAACCTCAGAGAAATTCGTGTCGCACACCATAGATAAACTGATCCATATTGTGTCATTTGTCATTAAAAAAATCGTAAATTAGCAAATAACAGCTAATATTTCAGACATAGAATGAATTTGAAAAAACTAGTTGATGTAATTTCCGGAAAAATAGATGTGCCTACTGCCATGATGAAAATATTTGCCCACGGGCACTCTGAAATTCTCAAATTAAAAGTCCTGATTACAAATATAAATGATTCTAGCCAATGGTTTGGGTGACGCACCTTGTATAACTTAGTTACGAAGAATAAGCACATGTAGCATACATAGTACATTGTATGTAATATACACCATACTATTTTTACATTCCATGTAGACTCTGGAAAATATTGCTTTTTATATTTTTCATTCGCTAATAGCCAAGTCGCATTTCAACATTCCTGATTTTCAGCAATAATAGGGAACATCAAAATCTTTCCAATAAGTGCTGTAAGTGAACTGAATGTAATATAATATCTAATAGTACGGAACCACATAATAGAACTTTTTCGTGAGATTTTTGTGTCACGAGCGAAAAGTTTCAAATTGGAGTGAGATACATGAAATATTGTTTAATATCCCTTCATTTTTTTTTCATTCATTCATTCACTTATTTGCAAGAAAATTACAAGTACTGTGTGGCCATCGTGAACTGACCAGCGCGGAATGAGGAAAGGGAGCGGGAGGTTCTCTCAGCGATCGGCATAATCAAGTCGAGTCTTAAAGGGGATAGAAAAAATAAGTGAAACAAGGACATTAAATATTGTCTGCAGTGATGGTTCAATCACGATGCCGCACCATGGGTAAGGTTTGGACGAAAATCTACTGTTGCCGGTTGTAGCCATAAGTCTTATGAAGTAGATAAATAGAATATTTAGTGATATAAATTATTTGCCGTTTCCTTTATAAATAAAATGAAGCAATACGTTAAAGAAGAAAATAGGATCAATTAATAGTAAGACTGAGTATATCATTGGAACATTTTAACTTTTGACATCTAAAATAGATTAAGAGCTATAGTCAGGCACGTATCCATGATTTTGTTTCGGGAGAGGGGGTCCAAACACATTCTAATTTTTTTCGCTAGAATGGCACTTGATCAGCAAAAACAAAATACTGCTCTCCGTGGGGGGGGGGGAGTGCAGATTAGAATTGCTAAACGTGTAAATCGCATTTTTAGTAGTAGCATTATATAACACTTCGAGGGGGGATACAATGGCCACACAGTAATGCCACCTCTAGAAGGCTGAGCCTTGTCGTGGGGTATAGGCGAAACAATATTTCATGAGATATTGGTTTCACGAACAAGTTTAAACGTATATACATGATATGCATCGTGTTTCATTGTAAATATTTATTTGACTTGCTGCACCTGAGTTTAACGATGTTGTCTCTGAAACAGAATCAAGATAACAGTATGTTCACCTTTCTTCGAGTTTAGGTATTGTTTGAAGCCTTTCAGCTGGAGCAATTGCAATCTAGCATAAAATATGCGTGTGTGTTTTTACGATTCTTAATCTTCTAGTTATAGTGATTTTAATAATGACATTATACTCTTGATTTCTCGCCTTTTAACCCTATTTCTTACCCAGTGTATGTGTCTCCCTCTTATTTTAATACTACAGATTTTAGCGACAAAATAGCACACTGCAGCCTTTCTTCTTGTCCTTTTTATAGACATTTTGATACAAGATCATACAGTAGTCCTTTTTTCTCCACTATGCGTTTGACATGGCACTTGTCTCATGAGAGACAGAAGTACAGGGTTGGAATAAAGTATGGAACCAAGCAAATAACTTTGGAACGGAAAGAGTGATATTGCAGAAAATTTGCAGGCAAGTGTGTAGTGACGTTTAATGCATCCGAAGACATTATGTTAGCTATTAATGTACTTCCGGTTTAACCGGAAGTACCGTCAACTTTTTAAATTTAAATGGGACACCCCGTATATTTTTGCAGATTTTAATTCATCTTTTTTTCCGAATACGTCCACAGTGGGTTTAGTGTTTGTTTCTTAAAAAATTTGTCTCACAAATTCGTCCGTGGCGGTCTGCGGTCTTCCTGTTTGAGGTGTTTTTTTTTTGTATTTTTTTTAGTCACCGTCAAACGTGTTGTAGGGCCCCTGTCGGGACGTAAATCATTAAAAGTTGACACACTTCTTTGTGAGTTCTCACGCGATCGCCAAAACCGACTTTGAATGACCGGCATTTTAAACACCTGAAATGATGAAGAAGCTTTATCTTTTCCGTTTCTACAGAAACTAATGCTAAACTCACTATGGACGTATTCGGAAAGAAAAGATGAATTAAAATCTGCAAAAATATACAGGGTGTCCAATTTAAATTAAAAAAGTTGACGGTACTTCCGGTTAAACCGGAAGTACATTAATAGCTAACATAATGTCTTCGGATGCACTAGACGTCACTACACTTGCCTGCAAACTTTCAGTAATATCACTCTTCCCGTTCCAAAGTTATTTGCTTGGTTCCATACTTTATCCCAACTCTGTCTATCTTCTTCTGCGGAAACATATCTGAAGCAAAGTTCTATTGAAACAAATATCCCATAAGATTTTAGTCTCATTATGAACACCTTTTGGATTATTTGGGAGACAAAAGTCAGAAAACTTAGTTAGATCGGCACTAACAGCAGGCAAACATCAAATATTTGGGCAAATACAGCGATGCCGCAGACAGATGAATCGACAGACGTTCGAGCGAATCTAGTGACATGGATTTCATTAAACACCCAAAGAACGCATACCACATGAAGTAGAAATGAGGTGTGTGCTAGATTGTATCAAGTAAGTCAGTCAAAAGTTAAATGCGTTCATTTTGAATTTGACTCCTTCTCATGACTAAAGCTTATACTGTTTATGACTATAGTTTAACACGATGGTATATTAATTTTATAACCTAATATCTTCCAGTTTAACTTAAAAGCTAATTTTAAATCAAGCGCATATCGATAATCTATCAAAACTTTGGCATTATGCGCAATACTTTTTTGCCATTTTCGATAGCGTTTTTGGTAAATAATAACTCTTCTCACCGATTGATCAGCTGCTGACACTACCATCCATTGGATTATGCATGTTAACAGTACTCATGAAGACAGTTTTTATTATTAATAAATTGATTTGATATTACGACGGCATATCCTGTAACAAGAATAAAATCTTGCTACCAATAAGAGCACATAGCATTTGTTTCCGTAAGTTTGAACCAATGCTGAACCAAGTATAGTTCGTTTACAAACAGTACGTTTTTTTTTTCTCGGAAAGCTTTCATTGATGTTCTCTATTAATGCGAAGAACTTATGTCAGTATTGTTATATCGTCTAGTCAAATTGTAAAAACCTCATTTTTACTTAGGTGTTAAGTCACACCTGTAAGTGGTCCATATTGTAAATGTAGCAAAAATTAATTGTTTAGTGTTAAGCATCATTGGTAGACTGCTTATATTTATGATTGTATTTTATTGTTTGTGGTTCCTGTACAAAATTTTATATTTTTGTTGTTATATCTTGATGTTATTCAGAGCTAATTTATTAACTATTGGTAAGATTTGGTATGGTATGTATATACCTATTACTAATTATAAAATTTATGTAAAGAATTGTCTTTTATTTCGTATTGAAACTATTTAAAATACGCCTCTGTTAACAAGTTAAGGTTTACCTCAATAGAGGATTCTGCAACTCAGAACCTACTAGAACCTACGCCTATCCGATATTAAAGTTTACCTTTGAAGTCGACTGTTCAGTATTTTTCAGGCAGCAAGCTTCAAGTCTACCAGTTTAAACACTATTATATCTTTAGTTATTATTTGTAGAGATTAAATACTTGAATATGTATATTTGGACGCCTTAATAGAATCAGAGTAGTTATTTATTTTCTGAGCAATTTTCAGCAGATCTCGAATCAATTAAATGTCCTTTGCAAATTGAAAATAATAATATATTTCAGTCGTCTAAATGCAAAACCCGACAAGTCCACGGTAACAAATTTTACAGAAATCGCAAGAAACAGATCAAAGTCTTATTATGAGCGAAAGTAACATTAAATCGAGAGTATGATAATATACGATGTTTTAGGATGTTAAGTTTCAACGCCCCAAAATCTAGGACATACAGTTTTTCTAAAATCTGACTTTTACATTTGGACACATAGGGTTTTGCATGTTAGGAACTGTGACATGTCGTGTTTTGACTGCTATTTTGGTGGAATCGGGTCAAAATAAATGAAACACTTATCAGTTTGGATTATTTTACTGAATATAAAGGAATCTAATCAAAAACTGTGCTCAACGACAGAAACTATAAGCATAAAGCTAGATATCAGAAAGGATACATTTCAAGGGTTACAAGGTTTAAACGTCAAAATCTAAATTTTCTGACAAACAAAGTTCTTCAGAACTAGCAAATGCATTTTCACAATTAGCTTCGATCCTCTGCATTAATGTGAACCTACCTTTTGAAGTAGGCTTTCCAAAATCCGCATCCAAAGCATTTTTCAAAAAATATGGTTATTTTTACCAATAATTTATCAGCACAGCATAAATTAATCTCATTCTCTCAGTAAACTGAAAAACACATGAATTCTCCACTACGCATTTTCAGCGACCAGCTACGCGGATGCATTCTTAAGGGCGTGCCATCTATGAAGTGGTTTTAGAAAGTCAGCTAAAGGGTGTTTTGTGCTGATATGTTCTAGGGTGTCTCTTTATAAATTTGAAGGGTAGATGGCAGAGGTAGGCCCGTATAAAAATCAATAGGTTCTTCTCCCTATGCTGGAGCTCTGTATGAACAAGGTAGGTGGGGAAGCCAAATCTCTAGGTAATGTATGCCCTATAATAGATGTCACTAGCACCATCATAAAGACACATATCTTAGAAAAGTTTTCCATAAACCACAAAACCGTTCAACATGTATCAGTATCAATATAACGTGTCCACTGCTCACATAATAATAATAGTAATAATAGCGTTTATTGCCCAACAGAAGTTTCCATTTACAGGACAAAATTTAAATATGAAAGTAAATAGCCAATGCTGAAGAATATGTACAAAAATGTAGGTAATTAAATGCAAATTCAAATGAGCTGCCTAAGTAAAGTGTTTACGAAGTCACTTGGAACAGCAAAAAATGCTTGGGCGGCATCTCCTTTGTGAAACGCGGCAGCACCGACACTCGGTTTATCGTCGGTGCGCGGCAGGTATGCAGGGTCCCGGGGGCGTTTCACAAAGGAGAAGCCGCCCAAGCATTTATTGCTGTTCCAAGTGACTTCGTAAACACTATACCAAAGGAACTATTTTAAACTACCTTTTAATTCTACCAGAGAGCACGTAAATATATCACAAACATTGTATATACTATTAAAGTTCATGCGCATCTCATGCTAAGTACATTCAGTAAAAACATAATATGACTTGGCACTACTTTAGTCAGGGCTGTTGAGTTTTCTGATAGCAAAAGTTAGGAAAGAAACAAAATTTGGTGAAATGGTAGATCTCTGATGAACCTACACCTAAGTTTGCGATCTCGGGGGGTTGCCGCTCAAGGGGTGGGGAGTGAAAACTGCTTCGCGACGATTTTCGAAAAATAGCATCGTTCTGGTAAGCACTATCCAAGGTTCAAAAAATGAGAACATTCAATTTGCATTGCTCTGAGAGTTGCCGCTCGAGGGTTGGGAAAGTAGGGTGACTTTGGTTCTCCCCATAAATGATATGAACCTTTTTTCGATAGCACCTATCAAAACGAAGCAATTTTTTGAAAATCGTCACAAAGGAGTGTTTTCACCCACGCACCCCTCATGCCGTATCATCGAGAAATAAAGTCAATAGGCCGTTGTGAGGTAGTTCAAAGTTTTGTGTACCTCGGTCCTTTGATCGACAATTCAGGTGGCTGTGAGAATGAGATTCGACTAGCTTACTAAAATATGGCGTGACCATAACATCACTAAAGCTACCAAAATGTCACTGGTTCAGTCTCTTGTGTTCTCCATATTTTTTTATGCCTCGGAAACTTGGACTGTTAAAAAGGCAGATCGAGCTCGCATAGATGCTTTTGAAATGTGGACGTGGAGGAGAATGCTGAGAATTCCTTATACCGCCCATCGAACTAATGTTTCCGTACTGGATGAGCTCGGTAATCCAAAGAGACTATCCTCCATTGTGTCGATGAGAATGCTTACATTACTCGGACATATACACAGAAGCGATAATATGGAGAAACTTGTAGTTCAGAGTCACGCCCCGAGTGGGCGGCGCCGTGGCCGTTCCGCTACACGCTGGGTGGATACGACGAAACAGTTGCTAGATATGAGTATCAAGAGCGCCACTGAACTGACAGTAAATCGCGAACTATGGCGAGCTACAGTTCTCAAAACTGTTGATAATATTCGTGTCGGTAATACTCTAGCTCCGACTTAATGCATTTTACGAGTTCACATGTCTGTTAAGACATTGTGACTATGATGATGATGACCCCTCATGCGGCAACCTCCCCTGAGGCCGCAAACTTAGGTGTACATTCAGGGGACCAATGTCTACCATCCCACCAATAAATGTCATTCATTTCCGATGACCTTTTGCGCTCAAAAGACAAGGACCGCTCAGAGTCACGTAACGTAAGACATACCTAACGTAAGACAAGAAAAAAATAAACAAAATCATATACTACAGACATTATTATAGCGTCTGCCCGTATGTCGAAATACACCTATGTGCCTGTCATTTTGTTTGTGAATAAGAAAAGGTATATACCTTAACATACTAAATGGCACACTTGCTAAAATTATGTTTTAGAACTCACTTTTTGCGTACTTGAACTCCCTGGTACGCCCAAAGGAACTGTCGCCGGGGACAGTGAATCCCCATTTCGCCTATGGCATGTGTAACAGTATACCTAGCATCACTATGAAGGTATGAAGTTTACCATAATACCGTAGGTCTGCCAATCACGGGCTCTCAGTCTATATCGCCGTTGTCCGTGTAAAGGGTGCTCTCAGTGTTTTGTCGGAACATCTGAGGGTCTCGTGCCTCGTGTCAACTCATCCCGATGTAATTTGGCAAAGGCAGCCGCTTTCTTATAAGCATTCGGCGGTAGATCAAACAGACCTTCACCTGTAGAATTAATTTCTGTTCGCTTTTTGGTAGGGCGGAAGGGGTTACCGTTAATCCAAACAATAAAATTGAGTGGAAATGCCAAGCATTGGCGTACGTAAAAGCTGTACACCCTGCTGACGACGAAGGGTGTACAGGGAATTGGAATCACGCAAACGTCCAATGAATTGAGGTCACTCGATCACGACCTAGATTGGTGATTTTTAAATTTATATACTATACATGTAAACTAATCAATTGTTGGGTAAAATATTGTTTTAACGTGCTTGGGTAAAGTATGCAAGGTACCTTTTCATCGTCTTTTTTCATTGAATTTCACAACTGAACAATCCTTTCACAATAATCAAGCACATAAGACAATCCTGTCTACCCGCTTTCACTGTGCAACACAATCCTATCTTATGTGCCTAAAATTTCACGGAGGTGCTAAGTAGGTAAATAGCGTCTGTATGAACGACAAGTGCGTAGACACAGGGGACCTGCAGCAGGAGACCGCTTGCAGGTCCCCGCAAGCTGGTTTCACTGTGTGTAGGAAAGCAGAGAACCCGCGCCGACTGGCGCTGAAAGTAGCTTAAGGCGGGATCTGACTGTTCAGTTTCGCAGAATCAGTTTGACTGATTCAGCACTAATAAAAGCGACATTTGTTCTTACTGTTCAGTTTTAATGAATCATTTTAACTGATTCAGCCTTGGCTAAGGAAAACATTACCTGTCATTAGCTGTTACCGAAAATGAATAGCCAGCCAAAATATTTTTTTATGATATTTAGCGTTTTTAGGACCAATTATTGTAAAATATTGTGGTGGCATAATGTTAGGGTGTGCAGCTTACGGTTGTAAAAGCCACAGTAGCAGGAAGGAGCCAGGAATCACTTATCACAGATGAATTTTGGTAGTTTTTTGGTACTTTTTGGTAACAGAAATGTTAGTCGCGCATTGCGTCCTCTCTCTTTCCTTGTCTAAGGATTCAGCATTAATGAAAACGACGTTTGTTCAATACATTCCATGTCTAAAGGCGGGTTCTAACCCACATATGGATATGTACATCCATAGAATGTATATTAGATATTCCAGTTTGAAAATGTATATTTTGAATATTCATAGGACGTTAAATGTACATATGAAAAATGGTATACACTAGTGTAATATACTATGTATGTTCACGTAGGTATATCCATATATGAATATACATAAAATGTTGGTCTATGTATCATATATACATCTAGTAGTTTACGCCTGCGCGAAGTACAACTAGTGCCGCCATTGCTGATTTCTAGTCATTCTGTCGTACGACTCGTTCGACTTCCTTCGCGTGTGTGCTGGTGCTGGTTGTGCCTGATTACCTGATCGAGTGAAATATTGTGCAATGTTACTTATCTTCTTACTACTGATAACACTCACATCCAGCGTTTGACGGTAAGTCATAAACGGAACAAACCACCTAGAAGATTTTATAACCTTGATTTCTTTGTGATTTTAGACATGCCATTCAACAGAAAAGAGATGACAATCACAGTAATCGATTTTGCCAAGTGTTATTATTGTAATTAGAAATTGAATTAATAACAATACATAATGAAAGCATAAAGTTTGTTGATCTTACTGCCTCTACATTGAACTTACATACACTATGTATGTGCATTGAAAGTACATGAATGTACATTTAATGGATATACCACGCATGTGTAAATTCGCGACAAACGACATGAAATGTAATTCTTGTTATGTCCATTTTACATCCATTAGACGTTCATGCTCAATTTGTGGATATACATATCCATTGTATGTATAACGTATATAATATGCATGTACATTAGACGTCCATATGTACATTCTATGGATATGCCATGGATGTGAAAGTTCGCGACAAACGTACATGCAATGTATATTTTTTTAATGTCTATTTGACATCTATTGGACATTCTTGCTCCGTTTGTGGATATACACATCCATTGATTTGATATCCACTGTATGTACATTGTATATACTTTTGTTATGTGGGAACTGTTCAGTTTCACAGAATCAGTTTGACTGATGAAAGCAACGTTTGTTCTAACTGTTCAGTTTTAATGAATCATTTTAACTGATTCAACATTCATAAAAACGACGTTTTCATAACATTGAAGTGATGACTCTCATGACCACGGAAAAGATTCTCGCACGTCAGTTTGATGTTTGTATGCATTTTTCAATACTGATTCAGTCAAAATGAATGAAAAGTAGGACTGGCTTTCACTTTGAGTGAAAATACAAACCCATCGATCAGTTTTAATGAAAAGGTGTTCTCACGTTCATTACATGTTCAGTTTCACTGATACAGTAACACTGATTCAGCGAAACTAATCAGTTTTACTGATTCAGTGGAACTGAATCGTGAGAACCCGCCTTTATAAATGGATGTACTAATTTTATTTTAAGGCTTCGCGCTTCGCCTGCTTCGACCTGCGAGCAGTTCGGCGCTGAACAAAGCAGGCTACCCGCTTTTACTGTGCACACATATTTAATAGATGCGTTAGAGAGGGTACTGCCAAGCTGTGCACACATTTTTAATACGAATATATTTCTTATTTAGGTGTTCGGGTTTCACTTGCTAGTAGTACATTTCTATTATATTTACACTTTAACATTTAACGCACTCACATGCTTATGACATTTGTGTATCTCCCATACAATTTTGGGGTAGAAGCGTATGCAAGGGGGGGTAACAGGGGTAATTACCTCTCCGAAAATTTTCGAAAAAGAAACTCAATTCAACTTTGACTTATTTTATTTGACTTATTTATTCAAGCTATTGTCGCACTGAAAAAAAGTCTTTTTTGCAGTAACTAAATTACAAAAGGGTTTGTTTTGCATTATTGCGGTGATGCATATCTAATATATTCCCATTATTACATAATCAGTTGAATGTCCTATACAACGCGTTAGCTTGTCACAAAAATTTACCTAACTCATCAATTACCTGTTTTGAAAATTGCACCGATTAGAAAAGTTAAAACAATAATTCAAAAAAATGGAGTACGTGTTGTGGCTACTAGGGTACCTGACTATTGAGTGTTCATCATCGTTTAATTTTGTATGCTGTGCCAATAAAATGTTCACGGATAATACGTACTACATATTATTTGTAGTCCGTAAAACTAAAACTGATTAATGCATCAATAGATTTTTTACTTCATCTCCCTAAAATACCTGATACTCCTCTAGTTCACTTGCTGTTTACTTATATCTCCTTTCTTATTTTAATATTATTAACATTTTCCTTTCTCCTTCACGAAGGTATTACAAAAAATGGTGAAAGCACACACAACTTCATGCCCCGCTACCCCCCCAAGACCTCAGTCTTGGGGGGCAGAATGTCCTTAGATCTTCTAATCTACGCCCTTGAGCCGCCCTCATTAGACGGCCTTGCGGTTATAAATGGTATGGTTTCGATCATCAATAAACAATACACGCAAAGCCTGTTGCTCAGATATTGAGCTATTATAATAGAATCATATAGGCTAAACTGAAACTTTAGTTTCATGTATTGGTTTCTAACTGAATCAAAAACCTTAATCCATTACTTTTCTATTAGCAGAGCATCTACCGATTATTAATTTATTACAGTATACCGGGTGTCCCACTGTTTCCTTGACACGTGGCAGTCTCGTAACAAAAAAAAAACGTTTTTCTTGTATTTCGAGCTCTAAAGCTGACCCCAAACTTTTTTTCAAATAGCACCCAACAGTTCTTCAAATTGGATGACATATTCATCAAATCCGTAACGTTCGCATTTTGCTGGCAGTGAATTATGATTCAGGGTGTCGAAGGCTTTGCTGAATTCTAGACATAAACCTTACCAGGTCGAGGTTCCTACACCCCGAACCAGTCTCCTCCAGCATTCCTTCTTTTGGAGAATTTCCACGCTGTGGAATGAGCTGCCGGGGAATTTTCTTTCCGACAGCTACAACCTACAGCATTTCAAATCTAACGTGCATGGACACTTATCCCCCCACAGCACTTCTATGGCGCTATATAGATTAAATCATTAGTTTATTGAAAATCTTGTTCTATGGTTTTATACACAGACACATTTTTTCGTAAATTCATAAGCATAAGGTAAATAAAATAAGGATTTATTGAGGAGCAATATTTTCATAACAAAAACAGATAGAAAAAAATGCTTAGTGGGCCTTTCTTATTTTATTTATATTATGCTTACGATTTTAGGAAAACAGTAATTTACATATAACAGCAAAGATTTCACAAGATTTCAGATAAAATAGGAATATCATTTATGTAGGTAAATCTATAGGGTGCTATTTGAAAGAAAGAGGTGAGGGGTTAGTTTTCGGGGATGACGTATAAAAAAAACTAGGAGATCATATTGCGCCATTTTTCTATAGTCTGTCTAGAGATACGGTCTGTAGACGACACCATTTTTTGTGTCGTCAAGCGTGTACACTACAATGTGCAGATTTAGACGAGACAAAGAATTTCTCATCAGTCTCATATTCGCTGTCTACAATGGAGGACGGTGCATTGTGCAGAATAAGTTCCTGCTCAGTGAAAATTCATACTGAAAGAAAGCGGAAACGTAAACGTTGGTGTACTCGAGAAGTGTTAGCACAAGGACCTACGTTCAGCAATACATTACTGGACAAATTAAGACTTAAAGCCTTCCGAAATTTCACCCGGTTGAGGCCTACCGATTTTGAAGAGTTGCTTCTGATGGTCGGGGGTTGTTAGTGAAGCAAGACATGAAATTTAGAGAAACCATCCTAGCTTCTCTTTGAGTCGCTGTCACAATGCGTTTCCTAGCTAGTGGAGACTCATTCAAGAGCCTCATGTACATTTTCAGAATATGTAACCAGGCTTTATCAAAATGGGTACTGAAGTTTGCAATGTGAACATCTCAGCATTAAAAAAATATCCAAAGTCGAACCACGCCACTCGGTAGCTGGAGGCAGACTGGGACCACTGACTGGGACGTCTCATCTCTACACTCCGATTGACGTCCACACTGTCAAAACGTTGCGTGAAGTCTCTGTTGAGAGGCCATAGTGCGCAAATACAGTGGGGCATTTTAGTGTGCGTGCAACTGCGTGCGAAGGCGTGCAGGTACCGCATGCAGGCTAACCTGCTCAACTGTCTCTTCGACCACTTGCCAGCGTCGGAAGCCCGCTTGAACGCCTTTGTAGTAACAGAAATTTAGTTTGCTACCTGGTTTCGTCTGTGCAGGTCGAAGATGAATATCGACAAAGAGTTACTTATAGCTTCAGTCTTTGCGAAAACCCCTATTTGGGATAAAAGACACAAGCTGCACTATAGCCGCACTGCGATAGAAAAATATTGGAAGGAAATAAGTGCGGTTATGTATATGTATGTATATTCATTTGGATATATTCGTAAGCTTGGAACTGAGGTAATACATCAAGAAATGTGTTATAAATGTGGTAGTGATATATAAGATAAGAGGTGCTCTGCAAAATATTTAACAAAGATATGTCGAATTGTTTTGGCCTCATTTGGAGGCATTTATTGGTAATTACGCCTAATCCATTTTCTACCCCGAGATAATGGGGTATTAGGCATTCCTGTTCAAACTGTATATATTCTTCTGTATATACTTTAACTATGTCTGATATTCGATATGTTGATTTGTTTCTACCTTTTGATACCAAAAACTTGTTTACAGCCTCTACCAGCCTTTTCAGCCTCTACCTGAGTAGATAGCTTCCTTAATAAGATGCGCACAAGAATTCGTTGAACATGTACAGTATCAGTCACATATTCATCTGATTGACAAATTTCAACTAAATGGTTCTATTGTATATGATGGGAATCTACATGTGTATGTACTAATAGTTCATTTGACAACTCCGCGCTACGGATTTATCACAAACCGCTGATTAAACGAAAAAACGGCAAGACACGTCAAAATATTTGTCCAGAGAGACAACTTTTTATCCAAAAACTATTTCACCCCATTGTACCCTCTAGCCCCTCATGGGAATCACTTCCAGTGTTTTTGCAACTGTCCCTCATTGTTTTGCCAGTAATGGGCAACATTTTGAACCCTTATTGCATGTTTCCTATACCGTGTCTAGATGCGACTGGCATTCTTTGTACTCTTCTTCTTGTCTGTTTTCACTGTACCATGCACTGGTGTGCTTGACTGCGTGCGGAACCGGCGTCGGCCTGCTTCTGCCGGCCGAGCGGACTCGGCGCTGGCCAACGCACTCCAACGCTCTCCAGCGCTTCTAACTGCCGCTACTGTGCATGCCTACATAGACCTGCGATTTTTGGTCACGCAACAGTCCCCTAGACGGGGATTGTCTACGTAGTCAACCTTAGACACGTGTCTGAGACCAAAATCGTGCAACATGTCTACTAGTGTGTACAAGCCTTAAGTGGCAAATGAATAACATCATTAATTTATGACCAAATTGAAAGTGTTCCCTTTCACGAGTACAACTGCCACAGAAGCCGCACAAGCTGATACTACAATAAATCCCAATGCACACACCTATTTTCAATGAATTGAATATATACCTCTCCCTTCGGGGAGAACCTCAACTCCCTGCACAATTAGTTATACGTAGTTTAAAATCAATGGTGTCAGAGGGTTTCCTTTTACACACACAACATAAATAAAAAATCGAGAGCGGCTCTACGAGGATACCGCTCGGCTCACTCCCAATTCATTGAGTTTGTTCAGTACAGGGACGTAGTAAGGGGTTATCCAATATTTGAGAAAGGTATGATTACTTTTTTTAGCCTCCCGTAAAGGCTGAAAGCCTATGGAGCTATAGAAGCGCTGTGAGAGGACAAGTGTCGGTGCATGTTAAGTTTGAAACGCTGTAGGTTTTAGCCCTTGGAAAACAAATTCCCCGGCAGATCATTGTTCAGCTTCGAAGTTCTCCAAAAGAAGGAATGCTGGAGGAGACTGGTTCGGCGTGTAGGAACCTCGACCTAGTAAGATCTATATCTAGACTTAAGTAAAGCCTTCGACACCCTGAATCATAATTCACTGCCAGCAATATTACGGATATTACGGATTTGATGAAAATGTCATCCAATCTCTTAGTGATTATTTAAAATGTCGATAACAACGAGTGACCATTGGTGAAAAGACATCTAGTTTAAAGCCAGTTCAGTCGGGAGACCTCAAGGGTCTGTGCTGGGACCTCTGTTTCAATTGACTTTTAAACTGACTCAATGTAAAGCTTTTTTTAATATAATCTGGAAGTTTGTTTAGAATTCTTGGTCCTAAAATATTTGGCGACCTACTGCCCAGTTTATACTTAGCAAATGGCACGTGGATGTCATTTACTTGTCTGGTCTCCCTATTATGAACATCTTTGTTTAAAATAAAATCATTTCCTTTGATAGATGTATATACTCCCAATTCATATATGTAAAGAGATGGCAGTGTAAGTATTTTAAGCTCTTTAAAAATCTCTCTACAACTGTATAAACTGGAAACTCCAGTCATGCATCGAATTACTCTTTTCTGGTTTATAAAAACATTTTCTACATTAGAAGAGGAGCCCCAAAAACAGATACAGTACCTGAGTCGAGATTCGATTTGTGCATAATATAAAGTAGTTAACTGGTCTTCATTAAGAACTGTTCTTAGATTTTTAAATGCAAACGACATAGAATTAAGTTTGGCACTCACATAGTCACAATGGTCTTTAAAATTCAAATTTTGATCTAAGTGCAAGCCTAAAAATGTTGTTTTAAAATCGGTATCTAAACTGGAATTATCTAATGTTAAAATTAATGGTGTCAATTTCTTTTGTGTGTGATGAAACCTGATGATAGAAGTTTTATCAGCATTTAAATATAACTGATTTTGAGAAAACCACTCATGAATACCCTTTAAAGTAGTATCACAGTAACTAGATAACTTAACATCATCCTTATCAGATACAATGATAGAGGTGTCGTCTGCATAAAAAGTAAAACGTACTTCTTGGATAGATCTCTCAAGGTCATTCAAATACAATGTAAACAAAACAGGACCTAGAATTGAACCTTGCGGTACGCCCGTGTTGATGTCTAATGCTTCTGAGTTAACTACTGTGGTTGTAATGATATTGCAATGCGTTAAATTTACGTACTGGCGCCTATCAACTAGAAAGGATTTTACCCATGCATACGCATTGCCACCCACACCATAAGATATAAGTTATTCCAGTAAATCCAGAAGTCAATGTTATGCAGACGACACTCAAATATATTACAGCTGGCATCCCGATTATACCACGGATGCGAAACAATCAATAGTGACCTAGATGAAAATAACCAATTTACAGAATCACATAAGCTGCGATTAAATCCTACCGAATGCGCACACCGAAAAATCTATCGTTTTGTAAAAGACTTACGCTTTGATTCAATTGGACGTTACACTCAGCACTCCTCAAACACAGCAATGTTTTATCCAATGGGAAGTGTATTGTTGGTAACGAATTATATCGTATTGTCGATTTAACTACAAGATGTCATTGGATTCCAATGAATGAATCAATTGCAACCTGTCGTTGAATCGAACCTGTGTTTTATAGTTGACTCTAAACTACTTTCTTTTCCTTGGACCAACACATTTTATTGTGAGGGTAACTGATCGTCTCGTTTGGATGTTTAATAATGGTGTGGTTTTGTATGAAGTTATAAGGAGCATTTTATAAGAATTAGACATAAGCCTGCACCAGTTGTTGCATTTTTACCTGAAATATGACTAATCTAACTACCTACATTCAAATGTGGGTGTTAGCTTTTCTAAGCCCCAATTTCTCAGTAGGTCATCCATTTAGTATATAACTGGGTACATTTAAATTACACAATTGCTGCTGCAATACGCGAAACCGCGAGATGACACAATACGACAAACAACGAAACAACACAACGAAACAATACAACGAAACAATACAACGGAACAACCCATTACCGAACATCAACCTCGTCCATTTTGGTGCAGATAGCACTGAGATGACCCTCCTCTTCTTTCTTTTTATGTTCATTGAATCAGGACATCAGTCCCGCCGAATACTGATTATAGTTCAGCGAACAACAAGGGCCATTGAATTCGATATATGATGTTGTTGGTACGAATACTACTTACCAATTTCTCTAACAGCATAGACAATGTTTTAGAAGCATGGGTTATTGTTCACGTAAAAGTTACCTTTTGAAACAAAATTAATTTTTATTAGATGAATTATCAAGAGCTGCTTTTGCAGGAATAATTTTTGTACATTGAATCGATTGTATGCTTTGCTGAAATGAAACATAGGGTAAATTTCGAAAGCAAATGGATTAGTATTAGAAGGATTACACATATCATTTTATAACGAATATAAAACTATTTTGAATTTATTGGCGTACCTGTCACTACTTCGAATATAATCGAATATAAGGATTAAATTCTTTGAACGACATGGATATGAAACAACTGTAAATATATTTAAAGCGGTGGAAAAACATCCAAATACTAACAATTAATTGAAAACGCAACAGCATTTTTCTGTGCGAGGTGTCATTTTGTCCTAAAAACAGGAGATCCAACTGCAAAATGCGATAAGTTTAGGTATAAATAATGCAATCATACCATTCACTAAAAAAACTAAGAGTCCAGATTTGCTTCTAGAATAAGATCTCCTTACTGCCATTTTTTTTTGTTATTTTCAACTTATTGCAGATCGCTATGAATATATTGAATTGCTAATGTTTTATTTTATTTTTGCCTGATTAATATGATAACCATAGGTCTAGCAGTGTTTATGTGCTGTACTGTACTTATACATCTTTTCTATTGTTTTTCAGTTTATTGCAGACCCTGCAAATAGCATGTATGCTAAATGAACGTACTACTGCTACTGCTACTGCTACCACAGCGCTGAGTCCGGCCCTGTGCGTTGCAGATCTACGACTTCCCCGCAGCCTATGCAGCCCATCCATTGACAGCGAATTAGCAACGGGACACTATTGTTACCTCCAGCAACAATGACAGTATCCTAGTTCACTATTACTCTACAACTACAGATACACTCCACTTCGGATTCATGCATTATTTTTGTATCCCTTTGTACGGCGACGTCGTGAAACGAAGCATCAGAAAGCGTAACTTTGTCAATTTAACGGAACGACACCGCAATTCTGTTTCGAGGGGTTTCTTTCAAGAATGGGCCTTGTGGAATTTGTAGAGTCATTCCGCCTTGAAAATGTATCGGTTCCAATTTCTGCTCTTCCTTTATTTGTAATCGACACTCGGTAGGTTTTCTGAATTACCGCGAAACCACCCTAGAGGTTTTTTTTAGATGAAGAATTTATCATCACCACACTCTTCTATACTCTTCACATTCGCGAATGTTGCGAAGCAATGTTTGCCTCAAGTTGTCATGCATCCAACCACCAATCATTCCTATAACACATACTCATGTGAGTATATCAATTTTAAGGATAAGAGTAAAGTCAAGTTGATTGACTCAGTACTTAGAAATAGAATAGAAAGAGAAAAATGTATTTATTCAATATAAGCAAGTAACAAATAATTATTTTTTTCATACTCATAAATACATTGGACAGCCACATAAGGGTCACAGCCCTTGTTTGTGGAAAAAAAACATGACTATGACAGAAAAAAAGATAATGAAGAAAGAGTGCTATACAGCACCATTGAACCCATATACACTATAAACATAAACATGCCATATATTCGATATATACAACCTCGTATACAACCCTATAAACAAAACATCTAAAGAAACATACTCACATTGATCCCATCAGGGACATTCCAGTGCCAAACTAAAAGCATTGCTTGTCTTGTTGACACTGTAACATGATGACTGACAAAATCAATGTGGGACTGCTATCTCAGATTTAATAATTACGAAAAAATATAATAAGCTGAACCAACGAACATAAGCTCATTACCTAAATATTACAAATTGCATAGTATTCAATGCTTACAACAGTATATAGCTAATGACCATGTAATCGATACCTTAAACGAACAAAAAAAAAGCTGAATACTATTCCATTATTCAAGCCGCGGACATGGTAAAGACGGTGTTAATACCCAAGAGCCTGTGTATTTCCTTCCTCGATTTTGATTTTATCCATTTTTTTGAGCTACTTCTATACATTGATTTTGAACTCAATTGTTTAATTTCATCTGGCAGGAGATTATACAGTCTAGGCCCTAGAAAGAAATAACTTCTTTGGGTAACTTCTCACACATTACCGTGAAACTACTTTATTATTTTCGGATAGCAGAAAGCTGAAGTCTGAGATCCCCTGGCAGTCAAATCATCACCGGCCCGCCCGCCCGCATACCCTAGCTTGCAACCCCCCCCCCCCTGTACCCCACTCACTTCGCCCCGACTCAAAAAAGTATAAAATGATAACGAACCCCTAAAACTCCTAAAAACGAAGTTTGAGCTGTTTTTATGTAATTCATTTTTTGATTATTGCTGCGCCGCCGCTGACATGATTTCTAATAACCATATACGTATTCCATCCTCGCCACGGTAATAATAGCATGTCAAAATGTCATTAAAATAAAATTAATGGTTTCCACTTGCTAGAAATTATGAAATCTTGTGGTAATATTGTCGAGTGTTCTCGGTACAAGGCTCAGAGTAACAACTGAACATAGAGGTAGTAAACAACTAATTCTAATAGGCCAACATCTTTTCTTACGTTGTCATATTGACCACCAGATACCGCAATCGTAATTGTTTACTATCATCCATAAATATTCACATTCTACGTTAAAAAAGATGGTACTTTGATGGTTCAGGAATGATTACAGCATAAGCAATAGATATGTTGACCTCTACTGCGTTACTGCATGTTTCTTCATCATAAAAGCAATTTCCGTCTTACATAAATTTTGAGGAGCTGGCAACGCCTATTTAATTTTCCTGCGATTTGTTTACGGTAAACCCCG
The DNA here is from genome assembly GCA_951848785.1 of Callosobruchus maculatus. Classification (NCBI taxonomy): domain Eukaryota; kingdom Metazoa; phylum Arthropoda; class Insecta; order Coleoptera; family Chrysomelidae; genus Callosobruchus; species Callosobruchus maculatus. Next base: position 881,436 of record CATOUR010000003.1, read on the forward strand.
ACTGTCAAACGTTTGTTTTGTTTGTGCGTCTTTTACGCTTGGTCAGTAAAATCGAATTTGATTTGTTGGTAACTGTAGTGAAGCTTTACGGACTTGCTGTGCTATATTCGAGAGTAGTTTAATAGTTCTTCGAGATGGGACAGTGCAGAGCAGTGTTTGTAACATAGGTTGCATTGGAAGAATTTTGGTAATGTTTGGAGGCTCAAGTATCAAAATATGATGGCTTTGAGCACGCCATGCTGAAGTGGTTTGTTTACTACCTCAATGTTCAGTTGTTACTCTGAGGTGCAACAACACTAAATTTCTCTCAAAAGAATATAAAACCAAATAGAGAAATCAAAATAACAAGCATTTTCGAATACTAAAAAAAGCAAAGGTAGTATAAGACAAAAATTCTAACGAAAAGCTTAACATAAACGGGCTAGATGTGTCTTGATACAAAAGCACAAGTTTACTTTTTTTATTCTGTAGCTCGCTTATTTTTCGCTTTTTGGAAAAGAGGTATTTGAAAAAGTCGTTTATTTCAACGACTTCTATCCACAGTTTGAAAAAAGTATCAACTTAGAAATCACCCTATATAAGCTGCGATCCATTAAAAGTCTCTCGTACAAAACATTTAAAAGGTCAATATAGCGATATTCATAACTCATTGCTTTTATTTGGTACAAGAATATCTTGATAGCAATTTTATTTTCATTTTTATTTGTCAGACTAATGAAATACTGCGGAAGGTACATTATTGGCCTATTGTTATCGTAGTCATTGTTTGCTATTATATTGAAGTACATGTTTATTTGTACCTTTTAGTTGTTTTTGCCAATATGCATTTTAACATGTATCTTAAACTACGTTAGGCTATACACCACCGTGACTTGCTATGAAGTATTATTATGTATGTTATATGCTTTGTTGCATAAAAGACTTTTAAAAAAATTTATTTATTCAAATGAAACCTTAGCTAATTGGACATCTGAATGGTACTGAATACGGCTGAAGGCCCTGGCAAAATGCAATGCTTACAATGGTTCTGAAAGCTTTTATAGACTGAGACTGCTTTATCAGCATCCGGTCAAATGTTTCCCAGGAAAATAGCTGTGATATGGGCTTCCTGGAAGTATGATAAGATAATGCTTGGTTAGCAGTAAACAACTGCGTGGGATACTTGAAATGCGAGTAATAAAGTCATATAACATGTATAAATTAATATAGTCAAATAAGTCTATTCTACACTGTGTTTTACCCTAAATGAACCAAAACCAATCACTGTTATCCCCTCACGAAGTCATTTCATTCGCTATTTATCACTCGTGAAATTGGCGATTTTCAATTCCGTTCCAATAACTGTTATGAATTTATCGTACAATAATATTTATAATACAAAAAGCTCTATAAATGCCTGAAATAAATTCAAATAATACATAAACACATAATCGGTTCTTACTCGGCATAAAAGCCATTCGCTCGTAAATCTTCTCTGGCAGAGGTGTTGGATGGCAAACTGTCCATGCGGCACAATTACCCAAAATTATGCTGGTACACACCCACACAAAACACCAATATAGCAACCTAAGGCTATTCGAGACACCTGTGCACAAAGCTCCTTTGTACGATGGCCGTTCATTGATACTCGTACCATGAATGGGATAGTATAGTAAAAGCTGAAAGCCGCTCCAGGTTGACAATGACCAAATAGCATTTAAAATATATTAGAGGATGCTTTAACAATTTCATAGGCGTAGTTGAGGGTGCAGGACGTCGAGTTGCCCGAAGAATTCTAATAGGTTAGAAGAAGCAAAGCCCAGGATCTAACAGCCCACATAAAAGTATATACAATACAATGTACATACAATGGATATCGAATCAATGGATATGTATATCCACAAATGGAGCATAAACCTTTAATGGATGTAAAATAGACATAAAAAAATTACATTTCTCGTACGTTTGCCGCGAATTTCCACATCCATGGTATATCCATTAAATGGACATTCATGTACTTTTAATGCACATCCATAATGTATGAAAGTTCAATGTAGAGGCGGAAAAATAAACAAATCTTATACTTTCATGATATATTGTTATTAATTCGATTTCCAATTGCAATAATGGTCCTTGGCAAAATCGATTAAGACTGTGATTGTCATCTCTTTGCTGTTGAATGGCACAAGATCACAAAAAAAACCAAGGTTATGAAACTTTTTAGGTAGGTGGTTTGTTCCGCCTACGACTTACCGTCAAACTCTGGATGCGAGTGTTATCAGTAGCCAGAAGATAAGTAACATTGCACAGTATTCCACTCGATCAAACTATCAGACACAACCAGCACCAGCACACACACGCTAACTACGACTAAGGACGCGAACGGCAGTATGGCCAGAAATCAGCAACGGCGGCAAGAGTTGTCCTTCCCGCAGGCGTAAACTACTAGATGTATAATATATGATACATAGACCAACTTCTCATGTATATTCACATATGAATATACCTACGTGAATATACACTGTACATTACACTAGTGTATATCATTTTTCATATGTAGGTACATTCAACGTCCTATGAGTATTCAAAATACACATGTTCAAACTGGAATATCTAATGTACATTCTGTCGATGTACATATCCATATGTGGGAAGCATGTCATTGTTTGCAAGAACATGTTGTTATTATTTGCCTTGTGTTTACATTATTAGCGATGATAACATCTACATCCGTCACGCCCAAATTGTCTCTTGAAAATCGTAAAGCACCTCACCGTCTTGTGGAATCGTCTAAAGTAGTCTATTTTCCACTTATGATCTGATAAAACTCAAGATTCACTCGAAAAACAGCCAATAAATAAGAAACAATCAAACCAAAACAAAGCACTGCCACTAGGTATCTGTTGTTTACACCCATTCGCCCAAGGTCGGCAGTAGGTCAATGCAGCCTTGTCACGTTTTGTGAAAAATTGTTGTTCTTGCGACATATTACTTGATCAGATTAATAACAGTTTTTCTTTAATTCCCTATATAATAAAAAATATATATTGGACTGTTGTCTTCCTTTGAGGCAATAGGCTATTTTGGGATCTTCCTCACATGTTTCTTTAGTCATTTTACTATTACTGCAATACTTCAATATATCGTCAGTCTAGGTTTGATATTTGCATTATGGACTAGTATATAAGGAAAATACAATTAGTTTACACAGAGGAGATCTGGCAACATCCTGCACCACTATCCACCATCATGCCAGATGGTTCAAACAAACAAAATCTTTGTTTAGTTTTTCTAACATATTCGAATTTATTTCGGCTTCAGCAGTCTATCCCCGTGTGGAGGCGGGTTAGAATATTTCCCATCGTATATCCTGCGTGTCGTAAAAGGCGACTAAAAGGAACTGAACTACTGTCGGTATAAATAGTAATCTCTTCTCAACCAACAGCTTTGGGTGGACGAGTTGAGAAGCGTCAAGACACCTTCTTGTCCTTGGGGTGAGAAATTGCCGTTAAAGGCGGATGAACCAGTAGATACCATCTAGTCAACAGCATGAGGATGCAGAACGCAAATGGGAAACTACTGCATTGAAGATCTTAAAGATATCCAAAGAGAAACTCGTAAGATGAGTAAATGCATTTTACGAGTTCACAACATGTCTGTTTAGACATTATGACTATGATGATGAGTCTATCGGACATAAGATCTTTGTAGAAGTCATTTTTGATTTCTCAGTACCACACTATGAAGTTAGCAATTCGGATCACATGATGTTATACAGAACACTTATGTGATAATCCTCCAATCTTAGTATTCCTATCAATATGTACAAGCTACATTTTATACGGACATTGTATATTTGTTAGTGTAAAATCACATACGCCGAATACATCACACTACAGCACACGATCAAGATATATGAAATCACTGCGAAGCCATTTTCAATAATAGAAGTATTTGATTTTCTTGAGATGTTCACAATTCTTCCCTAAGGGGCCTGGGTAAATACATACATATGTATTTACCATGTAAAACGGATTCCATTTTCAACAGAACTCACTAGTTTTTTAAACTACATACACAGTATTTCAGAAGGTGATAGCTAAGACCTTGGTGAATGACATCTAAGCAATTTTTTCAAAAAAATCTTTTAGTGTACAAAAAACACGTAATGCAAAATCATACATCAACAAGCAAATACGACATCAAAAAAAGGCCACTACAGTGACAAAACGCAAGCTTCCTTCTTCAATTTGCTTTTTAAATCATTACTGTAAGTTTAAGGGTAACGTTAGGAGCTTCCAAATGCGAAATTCATATTTATGATGACCTTTGGACCTCATCTTTGAACCTTTCGACCTTACCTTTGGATTTTTGGACTTATCTCCCCTGATCTTAGACACACACACTGGAGAAAGGGAACAGGCGGCCACGCCTCCTCGCTAACACAGGAATACGTATTTTCTTGGATTCTCAATTTCGCACGCTATATCCTAGACTCTAAACCTGGAGTTTTGTTATCTACAATAAATTATGTTAGAATATCAGCTTCTTTCAAATACTTTGTGCCCCGTGAGGGATCATGCCTACGGCCCTGGAGGTCTTTACGACATTTCGACACAGGTAGCAGGGCATACAGGTTGTAAGAGTCCATTCAGTAAAGAAGAATTTGTAAAATCTAGGTGAATGCGAAAGTCAAGTAGGAGCATAGAATTCGGCTGCGTTTTGAAGACACAAACGAAAAGAAGAGGAGTTGAGCATTGTGGCCCGGAAATACGGAATCGTGTGAGAAATGTCGTGAAGAGGATGGTTCTTTGTCCGGTGCCGCATTAAAGCGACTTTGATGGTGGTACCAAACGGTCTGGGAAAATCAAATTCAATAGACAATATGTCCAAAGGGACAAAGGGGAAGAAATGTCGCGTATGGTTGTGTCCATGTGGGTATAATAAAACGCTAATATCGAGTGAATATAGAGATCTATAAACTCGAGGGATGTTAAATGAGTTGGAAGAAGGAGGGCACAAGTACCATAACTCATAACAAATTATTAGTATGGTTTGTGTTGTGTAGTGCTAAGTATCAGCAATTTGTTTTTACAAAGCAAGAACGTTAGGAACATGATTTATTGTTAGGCCAACATATATTTCTGTGGCTTGAGTGAACAAGTGCCGATCGGCATTAAACAAATTGAAGATTTGTGAAAAAAATTCGAAGTTCTTTTTTATTGACGTTTCTTAACCTAGCGACATGATATTTTGATAAACGTTGTCGTGAATGGCTCAATATTTTATTATTATTTATTGAATGTCGTTAGAAGGTTTTTGTTAGTTAGGCCCGAACAGATTGGTCTCAAGTTAATATAGGCCTTGACCGGTTGTCGTGTAAAACATTAGTTAGGCCCTTTTTATCTCGTCGGAATGTTGCTCCTTATGTTTAGTTATTGCAGTAGTAGGAGTAACAGATTTGAGCTTTTCTAGTAAAAACTATTCTATTGAATAAATGCATCTTCTGCAATATGTGGTAATGCATACGACAAAGAAAATATTCATTATTGTGACAAACAAAATCATTAGCAGAGACACAGATGTATGCGAGATTGTGTCTCAGAAATATAGGCTACTCATAACTAAACAGTAGGACAAGCGTCTTCGTCGTCACTGCTACCGTCAGCTTTTAAATTCAAGTAAAATAGTTGACTCCTCCGATATATGTAACACAACAAGCTTCTAATATCTTCAAATTTCTTTTTAGGTAGTGGAAGAGGGTATGCATCTGTAGTTCTTCTGCTTAACCGCCCTTTCTTATGTTATTTTTTACGAAATCTCATGGGCCTATAACATACATCAGAAATATCAGAATTAAAGTATTCCATATTTTTCAAAATAATAAGGGCCTAAGTAGTAGATAGGACCTACGATTAAAACCAGTTATATATCTATGTCTTACCTTTGAACCTTTTTATCTGCAAACTAAAAACGGCTGGAGATAACATACATCTCATATTTCTGGTGTCATTTATGTTGACTTTTAGTTGGGCCTCAAAGTGAAGCAAAAAGCGAAAGAAGCATAAAGGCTCAAGTCTATATAGGCCCCATTTAGTGGATCTATGTTACAAGATAGGTCCATTTACGACTTACAAAATATTTAATTAGTGTAGATAAGACCGTGATAAAAAGATCTAAGGTATACATAGGCCTTTAAGGGATAATAATTGGGAATGCGGCAAATAAACGCAAAAGTGGACTCTGTTAACTTTACTCCAAGCTTTCGGAAACTTATGATTCCATCTTCAGGGAAAAGTTAGTGAGATTGATGCGAAATGATGTTGAATGGGAGAGTCTTCACAAAAGTAGCACAATTTGTCTAAAACATTTTCGACAAACGAGACTGAGACTCAAAACAGCGACTGGATTTGTAATCAGCACCTGGAAATTATCCGAAATGCGAAGCTTCATCTCAATAGAAAGCCAAATAAAGATTTTCGATTTTCTCAGGTACACCTCCACAGCCCGAGCGATCTGAATCTTTTTAATTTTCGTCAAACGAGACTGAGACTCATAACTGCGACTGGATTTGTAATCAGCACCTGGAAATCTTCCAAAATGCGACGTTTCATCTCAATCGAAAGCCAAATAAAGATTTTCGATTTTTTCAGGTACACCCGCCAGCCCGAAAGATCTGAAATTTTTTATTTTCGTCAAACGAGACTGACAGTCAAAATTGCGACTGGATTTGTAACCAGCACCTGGAAATTATCCGAAATGCAAGGCCTCAGCTCAGTAGAAAGCAAAATGAGGATTTTAGATTTTTTTAGGTACACCCGCCAACCCGAAGGATCTGAAATTTTTTATTTTCGTCTAACGAGACTGAGACTCAAAATTGCGACTGGATTTGTAATCAGCACCTGGAAATTGTCCGAAATGAAAGGTTTCATCTCAATTGAAAGCCAAATAAAGATTTTCGATTTTTTCAGGTACACGCGCCAGCCCGAGAAATCTGAAATCTTTTATTTTCGTCAAACGAGACTGAGACTCAAAACTGCGACTATATTTGTAATCAGCACCTGGAAATTGTCCGAAATGCGAGGTTTCATCTTAATAGAAAGCCAAATAAAGTTTTTCGAATTTTTCAGGTACACCCGCCAGCCCGAGAGATCTGAAATTTTTTATCTTCGTCAAACGAGACTGAGACTCAAAACTGCGACTGAATTTGTAATCAGCACCTGGAAATTATCCGAAATGCGAGGCTTCATCTCAATAGAAAGCCAAATAAAGATTTTCGACTTTTTCAGGTACACGCGCCAGCCCGAGAAATCAGAAATCTTTTATTTTCGTCAAACGAGACTAAGACTCAAAACTGCGACTGGATTTGTAATCAGCACCTGAGAATTATTCGAAATGCGAGGTTTCATCTCAATAGAAAGCCAAGTAAAGATTTTCGATGTTTTAGTTGCACCCGCCAGCCCGAGAGATCTGAAATTTTTTATTTTCGTCAAACGAGACTGAGACTCAAAACTGCGACTGGATTTGTAATCAGCACCTGGAAATTATCCGAAATGCGAGGTTTAATCTTAATAGAAAGCCAAATAAAGTTTTTCGATTTTTTAGGGACATCCGATAAGTAGAGCATACTAGAGATCGCAAACGTGCTGCAACGGTTAACTTTGAGAGTGTCAGTGACAGCTATGAAAGACGTGCAGATTGCCTACAGCTTTCCTAATTATAGAGTAACCCCAGCAAACTAACTGTAAACTGTCCTCATTTCCTACAGCATCTTAACTTCCCGCATTCAAAAATTAGGTGCTTCCCCTCTAAAATAAGCACGCTGGTAAAACAGAAATTATCCGCGAGGGAGACCATTTCTCTCTAATATTCGCTCTCTTCGGAGTTAACGAAAGTTCAGCCCTTAATAATATTCAGAAAGAATATTCCTCTCGATAAAATAAATTCTCGTGAACTGGAGCGTCATTTCCAGAGAGAAGTCATTCAATTATAGCTGAAGTTACCGACTGCTGTAAGTATCTGGACGTGCCTAATTTACATCTGTTATTTTTCCTTCTGTTGCACTAATTTGGCGAATAACCAGCATTTGTTCGGTAATAATCCATTCAAGCTAGTAGTGAGTAAGATTGTTGAAGGTATGAGTTGGTAAAACCACGTTTTACGGAAAAAGCTCAGGGCCAAGGCCTGGAACACTAGGGAGTTATTGAAATAGTACCATCCACTGATAATGCCGTCCTCACACCAATAATGACAAGCACTGCCTGACCTTAAAATTGTCACTGAAACAGAGTTATTCATACGTCCTGTCAAGCGCGGATTTATTTCCAACTTAAAAGGAGACGGACCTTCGGTTTTATTGTTTGTACTGTGTTTTGTCAAAGTTACGGAATATATATAAGTTGGATCACTCTCCGTCGGCACTCTGAAGATCTCACATCAAAGCGATGCCGCGGCCGCACGCGCCAATTAGTTATTGCGTTGGTTTTTGCCTAAGTACGAGGGTCTTTTAGCGGGGACTTACTAACGCCTGGGTTTTACGTATATACGAGGGTCATTGGAAGACTAGGCATTGACAGCCGATTTAGACATACAAATACAAATATAACGATTATTTTGCTAATACACTAAGTTACATTTAAAATGGATATCAAAAATAAAACCTAGTAAAACTATTACTAATGAATCTCAAATGATTTCACATATTGTAGCTATTTCGTAGATAAGTAAAAATTGGTTCAAAGGTGCTGTAGTATTTTTACCTTAATGTTTTGTTTATTTGGCTTATTTTAAAGACCACACCTTATTATTAAAATTTATGTTATACTACATACGAACTCGTATGTACTATTTTAAGAGACAATCATGTGGAAATGCTTTACTCGGATGTGAATAAATTATTTTTGACCTTTTGCTTTTCAGTGTCGTTCCAATTGTTAATGTAGAAACTAAATTGTTAAAGTTATCAATAAAAATATTTCCGAGCTCTAAAATACATATACTTTAGGACGTCCCTGGGTGGTATGGTAAGACCACCGAATGAATATTTCGTCTCACTATACGCTTTTAGCGTGATACAATCCTTTAAGTACCTGTAGGTCTTGAATTAGTCACTTTATACCCCAAGTGTGCTAGTTTTGTTGGAATTGTTTTATCGGGAGGAACACAGAGAGGCACAAATATACAGGGTGTTCCATTAATAATTTTGAATCGAATGTCACGTGACCAAAAACAAATACCTCATTAGGTAGTACAGTGACAAAAAAAGACAACATCTGCTTTAATTTACATCCCCAAAATTATAATTCTCTACTACTGCCCAGTTCCGACATATTGCTTGTCTTAATCGTCGTGAAGCACCCTGTATTTATATCCTTTACATTTCAAGGTTTACCACAAAATAAGGATGGATCTGATTGTCATTTTCCATCCGTTAATAAATTTAATTGATAAAATCAAACTTCTAAAAATATTATACATTTCCTGCAAACAAATCCGAGATAACAAAATCCGATATTTTTGAGACACTGTATACACTTCGCGTTAAACACATTCAACCTCTACTTTGCGCCGCCCCGTATCTCCCGGTTGAAGTCGGTACACTGCTACCGGTGTACCAGGGAGACGGAGCAAGGGGCAGGCCGTTTTGATATTTTTGCGGAGTGATCCAACTTATATGTATATTCCGTAAACTTTGGTTTTGTGCACAGAAGTGCATGATATTCACCTGCGTTACAAACACAGCGCAACAATAAAAACTTTTGCAGACAATGATTGACCTGTTTTCACCTATTTAGATGGTATATTTTTATTCTTGTCATCATCATCAGTCATAATATACTTATTTGTCAAGTATACAAACGAATATTAGTCTTAGTTCTCAAAAAGCTTATCCATTATGGTTATGTTCACCGGTCACATCTATAAAATATTCAACACTGTGTCTCAAAACAACGAATAGAATCACAGGTCAAAGTAGTGCCTTAACAGTGGCGTGACACAAGGCGTCCATAAAAAATAGTGGCAGGCACTAATTTTATTACTGACGCCAGGCAGTATTTTTGTCTTAGTGCGCATGCTTAGATGTCAAATACGGCCAAGAATTATTAGTGCCTTGTTGCATCGCGTCTTCAATAACTCCCTAATACCAGATCTGTGAACTTTAATTTATACAAGCGCAACTTGAAAAAGTCCATCCCACGTAAACTTGAGCTACCGATTATTTATGTTTGACTGTTGATGTTTTTAACAGAAATTCTGTTTTAGCGTGGCGCTTGCACTACAGGATGATTTACATTTCAACAAAGTAGGGAAATTTATAAAAGCACTTCCAATATGGCCCTCCTCTGTCCAAACGGTAAAAAACATTCGAAAAGATGAAGTCAAGCTAATAGACTCAGTACTTCCCACACATTATGCTGACACCAGTTTGTTACTTTCCCATAGCATGAAGATATAGTCTGATATCCCCTTGCAGCCAAATCATCGCCAGCCCCCCTCCCCTCCAAATTGTGTTATACCGCTAGGTCTCTTCTTCACAGGTCTATGGATAGCCAATTACCATTACTACAAACTTTTGAGTCTTACAACCCCCACCCCCATATTTTTAGTTTTTTGATTATTGCAGTGCCATCACTGACACGATTTCTAAAAACCATACGTGTTTTCGAGCCTCGCCAAGGTTAACTTGAATGACTAATTTAAGCTTAAGTTTTAGTTAGGCTTGAGAAAGCACTGACAGGCTAACCCAAAAACCAGCAATCCACTGATAACAAACCGCTTTTACTTTTAAATAAAATTAAATGTTTCTCTCTGTCATCCACCATCTAGCAGGCTACTCCATCTCTGCAGCATTCAGTTCATTGGAATTCTAGCTTTAGTTTCCGCAATGCAAAGTACTTCCTACGTCCTTCGAGACCTGACCCGATGTCGATTCGACCGAAAAGGCCATTACTCATTAGCATGTAAGTCCGGATATAACAGCCCTTAAGGGTCTAGGGATAGCGCGAGAAATTGAGAATTCAAGAAAGGACGTATTCCCGTGTAAAGGCGTGGCCGCCTGTTCCTTTTCTGCAGTGCGTATGTGTGTATGTGTCTAAGATGAGGGGATATAAATCCGATAAGTCCAAAAATCCAAAGATAAGGTCAAAAGGTCCACAGGTAAGGTCCAAAGGTCACTATAAAAATGAATTTCGCATTTCCAAGCTTCTGACGTTACCTTTAAACTTACAGTAATGATTCAAAAAGCAAATTGAAGAAGAAAGCTTGCGCTTTGCCATCTACTTGTCCTTCTTTTGGTATCGAGTTTGGTTCTTAAATCACAGACATTTGAAGGATGTATGATTTTGCATTGCGAGTTTTTTTGCACACTAAAAAACTTTCATGAGAAGATCGCAAATAGCTGTCATTACCTAAAGTCTTAACTATCGCCTTCTGAAATACTGTGTATGTAGTTTGAATAACAAGTGACTTCTGTTCGAAATGGTAATCCGTGTTTTAACATGGCAAACACATATGGAAAACGGTGTATACCCAGGCCCCTTAAGGGAGTATGCGGACTGAACTCTCTTAACAGCACATCGTCCAATGAATTTGTCAGATGTCGTAGAAGCTATTCAGTAAATTTTCTCACCCTTGGCAAATGCCACACAGAGAAACCGCGCATTAGAGTTTGAACTTTGATGATGAACCGTCAAGATGACGACAATTTTAGGTGTTTAGTGTGATCAGTGTGTTTTCAAATCACGGATTTATGTGAATTCACCCCATCGGTGAGTATTTTTAAGTCTCTTTATGGTAAGACAATGCATTTATTGTGCGATTTAACAAAGCATATTTCTGATTGTTTTTGTGTGGTTTCAGACATTCGACAGGAAACAGATCATAATCACAGTAATCGACTTCGGCAAGTATTATTACTGTAACTAAAAATTGAACTAATAGCAATACATAATGAAAGTATAAGGTTTGTTTATTTCTCTGCCTCTACATTAACGGCACATAAATGTACATCAAATTCAATGGATATGCCATGGGTGTAAATTTTCGTGACAAACGTACATAAAATGTATATTTTTTTGATGTCTATTTACATCCATTGAACATTCATGCTCCATTTGTGGATATTCATATCCATTGATTCGGTATTCAACTATTGATAATATTCGTGTCGGCAATACTCTAGCTCCGACTTAATGCATTTTACGAGTTCATAACGTGTCTGTTAAGACATTGTGACTATGATGTTTTATGTATATTGTATATGATTTTGTTATATGGGAAACGATAAAGCATCTCCTGTCTTGTCCACCCTTGAAAACTCCTTGCACAATCCAGGACCTAAGGGCAGCGAACGACACTACAGTGCAGTGTGCCATGCACTGGAAAGAGATAAAAGGGCAAACACAGACAATCATATCTGACTTGTGATATCTGTGAGCTAAACACTAAAATAAAAAATATTATATAAAACTAACCAATTGATTGGATATGAGTATCAAGAACGCCACTGAAATGACAGTAAATCGCGAACGATGGCGAGCTACAACAGTTCTCAAAACTATTGATAATGTTTGTGTCGGCAATATACTCTAGCTCTGACTTAATGCATCTTACGGGTTCACAATATGTCTGTTAAGACATTGTAAGTATGATGATGAACCAATTAAGTAAAGTGTAGCTTAGATACGAGTAAATAAATCGACATGAAGATATTGGTAAGAAACGCGTAGAAACCTGAACCAAAAATTATACATATCTGATCACATATTCATTGATATGTAATAGGTTTTACAGAAAAATGAATGAATGAATATCATTTTGATGATTCATACGTATTTTTTTATAATTTGGACTATATCGTGGTTTTTATACTGCATTTCGAAATCTATAAAAATCAGTCATGCACGATGAGGCTCGCAAATGCAAAACAGGTGCCATGAACATATTATAGCCTTCCCTGTGTACATTATTCAAAAATTAACACTCTATGCTTATGGAGACTTTCAATATCAATGGTATCTGCACGTGAATTTTATGTGAAAGTTTGAAATTTTAATCCAAACGCCACACAGCTGACACAAATCCAGTTTCGCCATTATATTGAATGAAAATGTAAATACAGCGTAACAAATACCTTGAATATATATCGTTGCTCCATATATTTTAATTAAAATGCACAAAGCTCTGATCAAAGCTCCAAATGTGATTTGCGACTGTCTGTTTTGCATTTATATTGATGGCCTGATAAAAAAGGAGCATCTCGCTATGCTATCGCTAACAAATTGGTATATCTGTATAAAGGTTGCCAATAATCAGTCATGCTGGCAAAATGCATTTCAGCGGACAAATGTATTTATTTATTTCTCATAATATTTAAATTACAGAACAAATCCTCGTACAGTAGGAAAAGCCCCTGCGTTGAGGGTACTCAAAGCTTCTTGTCTATGTTGGACACATAAACCTGTACATACACAGAAAAAAATACTGTTGCGTTTCCAATTAATTGTTAGTATTTGGATGTTTTTCCATCGCTATAAGTATATTTACAGTGGTTTCAAATCCATGTCATTGAAAGAATTCAATCCTTATATTCGAAGTAATCACAGGTACGCAAATGAATTCAAAATAATGTTATATTCATCCTAACGATATGTATCATCCTTCTAATATCAGTATTGACATATAATGCAGTCAAAACATCCTTTTTTTTAGAAATTCACCCTATGTTTCATTTAGGCAATTCAATGTACAAAAATTGTTACTGCAACAGCAGTTCGTGATAATTCATCTGATAAAAATTAATTTTGTTTCAATGGCCCTTGTCGTTCGCTGAACGATAATCAGTATTCGGCGGGACTGATGTCTCGATTCAATGAACGTAAAAACAAAGAACAGGGGGATCATCTCAGTGTTACTATCGCCGCGAACCCGCCAACATGGACGAGGTTGTTCCGTTGTGTTGTTTCGGTGTTAGCCGTGTTGTGTCATCTCGTGGTTTCGCGTATTGCATCAGCAATTGTGTGATTTAAATGTGTCCAGTTATATACTAAATGGAGCACCTACCGAAAAATTGGGACTTAGAAGAGCTAACACCCACATTTGAATGTAGGTATTTAGATTAGTCAGTCAGTTAGTTATATTTAATAATAATAATAATAATAATAAAAATATAGACTTTATTGAAGTATAGATACACTTCAAATGGCGGAGTTCACTAAAATAGTGCTCTTCCACTCAACCATCTTCTTTGTTAGATTGGGTACCTACTTCTAGGACTACCTTCGCACGACATCGAACTTGGCAGGTAATAATACAACAACTGGTGCAGGCTTATGTCTAATTCTTATATCATGCTCCTTATAACTTCATACAAAATCATACAATTAAACATCCAAACGAATCAATCACCTGTCCTCGCAATAGAATCTGTTAGTCCAAGGAAAAGAAAGTAGTTTAGAATCAATCACCAAACACAGATTCGATTCAACGACAGGCTGCGATTGAATTATTCATTGGAATCCAATGACATCTTGTAGTTGAATCGACAATACAATATAATTCGTTACCAACTATACACTTCCCATTGGATAAAACATCGCTGTATTTATGCCTGGTGTAACGTCCCATTGAATCCAAGCGTAAGTCTTTGACAGAACGACATATTTTTCTGTGTGTATGGTATTATTTACTAACTTTAGCAAAATACATTTTATTCCGTTCAACAAACGTCATATAGTAATAAATTGTGCTTCTTGTCCTTTGGATTTGCAGAAAAAGATTATTTAGGCCTATGCTCATTCTTAAATTTATTTGTTAAAGAATAATATTGGAAAAACCTGAAATTGTGCCTGTGAACATCATTCTGCGTTAAAGTACTTATATTAAGTTTCTATATTTTGCTTAATATTCTATAAAAATCAATTTAATGTGTTAAAACTCCAATATTAGGTACACTAAGTTTAGAAATACAGAATCCGTCTGCGTTAGTTAGTCTATCATAATTGAATACAAGCTTTAGAATATTCTTCTAAAGTTGTTCCCCACCTGGCAGTAGATCTGAATTGTGAGAGAAAAAAGGCATTGCAGACTCTCTACTTAGTTTCATTCGGAAGGTAATATCTATACCTATAAATTATTGAAATCATCAGAACTTTTTTTTGCCGATATATTCGACCAATTTAATGTGTTGTCAATGATGAGGCCTAAGTATTTTATGGTTTGTAACTGCTCGATTTTTTTTATTATTACATCGAATGTTTAGATTTTGGATCTTTTTAGTTTTAATTTGAATAAAGATCAAGTTAACCATTTACGGCACTGTTCAATGCCTTCTCCTCTTCACCACTTTTATAAACTAAGACATTATCATAAATGTGGTGTTCTAGACTTTGAAAAATTTAGTATTTGCGTAGAAAACCAAAAAAGAATAACGAATCAATAAAGTTTGTCAAATTGACCTAGAATTCTGATACTGCACTTAAGATTAGTTTCTTTGGTGCAAAATTTGTGTATAAAATATTACAGCGATTCACGAAACAGTTTAAACAATATTGAAATTGTTTACCCACGGCGTTTTAAGACAAGCAATTCTACAGGTAGCAGAAGAAGACTGGAACATAATATTTGATTAAAATTTTGTTTGACCGCTAGGGCTTTACTTTGAAAGCGTTACTTTACACATGAAAAAGTAATTGTATAACCTCAATAGCATAAGTGTTTGAATTCAATTTTGTGTGATACTTTATATTTGATATTTGATTGATGTCCTGAAATTCTAATAACATCATATTCTGCATCAGAAGACATGACTTTTAGAGCAATATGAGAATCAGGTTCATTTATGCAAATGTTATGTAGGAATTACGTTTCACTAGTGTTACTCGGTTCTTAGAGAGTTTGTATCGAAAATAGCAACGTTCCTTAGTGGTCCCTCTTGAAAACAAAACCTGTCATTTTTACCATTTATTTATTTACAACTTTTATTTGGCCATAGATCTCACCCAGCAAATAGTTAGGTTTTGCTGTACGTAAATATGAGATAGAAGATTATGTCAGATTGCTTGATAAATGAGCGTCACGAGGAAAACCTTATTTCTCTGAAGTGATCGTTTTGAGCTGCAAACTTCATACATTGTGCATTAACTATTACTTATAGTAATAATAGTAAAAATAAATAGCGTTTATTGCCGAACAGTAAAGCCATTTACAGACCAATTTATCCAATAAGAATAATCTTAGTCTACAATGCCTATTATGAAACAAAATCAGTAAGGGAAGATATTTATAATTTGTAGGATTATTTACAACTTATTTAAAGATAGGCAGGATATATATCCTTCAATCCAACTAAGCTACAGTGAAATTTTATAGTAATTCAAGATAATTACAACCCCTTTGCGGATACATCCCATCATATTTGAAACGAAGCAATTTCAAAAATCTGTTATTCTGTACTTTATCAACGGCATCAATGCTGGGGTTCCCCAGGGATCGGTATTGGCTCCGACATCGTTTCTGCTTCACATTAACGATCTACTCTCTAGCACTACAAATCTAATCCACAGTTTTGCGGATGACAGTACGCTGCATGCAGACATCATGAGCAATAGACCGATCTCTGTGGTCGAGCTGGAATGCAGAAGACTGGCAGTGGCAGCTTCACTTTCAAAGGATTTCGTTACCATTATCGCTTGGGGGCTCAAGAGTATGGTGAAATTTAATGGTTCCAAGACCCGGTATTGTATGCTATCAAACAAGAAGTACTCAAGCCAACACCTGGTTCTAATGATCAACCGGGCTCTGCCAAGGAGTCACTCATTCAAGCTGTTAGGAGTTAACATTACAGAAAATCTGATCTGGCACGAACACGTTGCGTCAATTGCAACAGCTGCTGGTAAAAAGCTTGGGTATCTATTTAGAGCCAGAAAGTACTTCTCACTATGTAATCTTCTCAAGTTATATTATAAAGCCCAGATAAGACCTGGCCTGGAGTATTGCTCTCATGTCTGGGAAGCTCCAGCCCTACTACCCTGTCTATACCTGATGCCATCCAGAGAAGGGCAATTTGACTAATTGGCGACCCGGCCTTAACGCGCCACCCCCAGCCACTTTCTCACCGGCGTGCTGTTGAAGACCTCTCGCTCTTCTACCGATATTCAAACGGAATCTGCGCCTCTGAGCTATCCTCTATCGTTCCGCCGCTCACCTGTCCTATCAGATGCACCTGCACCTCATCCTAAAGCGGTCGTTCTTCATCCATCAAGAACCGAGCGGTACAACTGCACATTAATTCCCAGGGTACCCAAGGCTTGGAATGTACTGACAGGAGATGTATTCATTGGGCCTGCGGGTATTGGCCCATTCAAATCCCGCGTTAACAAACTTCCCCTAACATAACCCTTTCACAGCAGCCGCGGTACTCCGGTATTTAGGCTCTGCCTACGCGGTCTGCTCAGTGCTACTATTTATAATTATAGTATACGAGACTCCAACTAACCGAAGATTTATTCATTTAAACTAAAATAAAGTGGCAAAATCACGTCAACATTGGAGGATTTTAAATTTCTAGTTATTTTATACATCTCATTAATTTACAACTATACAGGGTGTTAATTAAGTCTGTTAACAAACTTTAACCACGAATAGTACTCCGAAAAATAGAAAGAACATGTCATATGAACGTGGGTCCGGGAATGCTTCCTAAGGGAGCTACGCTCCTTTGCATGGGGCACCCTGTAGATGGTTTTTCCTCGATATTCTCGAAACCATTCATAACAAAATTACGAAATTAGCTACTATGGGTAAACTTTTGACGCTGAATCTGATTCTGAATTCAGAATTTCATAATTTCAATCATAGGCGTATCATACGGGGGAGTTAAGGATAAAAATAACCCCATTTTATAAATGGTAATTTTTTTGACATTTTGATTTTAGAATATCAAATAATGTTACTTTAAAAATAATACCTGAATGTTTCGTAATAACTCCAAACTGAACAAACTGTCAGTTCTCAAGTTGTTTATCAATTATTGCAATTGTTTTTCACAGTACACTTACTAAATAGATGAACATCTATTTATTTACAATAGCCCGCATCGATTCAATAATTTGCATTTTTCTCGAAAACGGTTAGCCCTATTGAGATGTACCGAAAGACCATTTTTACGAATAAATCTCTGAAATACCATATTGTAAAATCAAAATGTCAAAAAAGTTACCATTTAGAAAATGGGGTTATTTTTACCCTTAACTCCTCCCGTATGATACGCCTCTGATTAAAATTATGAAAATTTGAATCCAAAATCAGATTCAGCGTCAAAAGTTTACCCATCGTACCTAATTTCGTAATTTTGTTATGAATGGTTTCGAGAATATCGTGGGAAAACCGTCTACAGGGTGCCCCATGCAAAGGGGCGTAGCTCCCTTAGGAAGCATTTCCGGACCCATGTTCATATGACATTTTCCTTCTATTTTTCGGAGTACTATTCGTGGTTAAAGTTTGTTAACATACTTAATTAACACCCTGTATAGTCATTTAAGTGCAACACATCGTCCGAAATCACATAAAGACCAACATAGCCATCGGCGGTTCATATAAAGCTGATCTCATCACAACCAATTTGCAGGCCGGCCGACCGACAGCCCCTAACAAGGCCAATATTTGCCCGGTCCCTCGGCTGCTTAGCAAGTATATAATTTGTTTACCTCTCTACTTACGAACCGTAAGGGCTGAACATGGGGCAGACTGAGGCGGAGTCCGCAACAATACACGGGGTGGAAAGAATACCGGGTGGGGGTTATATAACTACCACCCTCTTTTCATTCATTACAGTACGGTTGCGAACCTCACGTTGACGGTAGTTCGTCTTAGTAGCGCCAGTTGCCTAGTTCAGTGTTACTGTGTTGGAATAAAATCGAGGAATAGGGCAGTTACACCTCTGAAGCAGAAATATTATAACCTATAAACCCCACAACCTGGATCAAACCGGACCATTAAGGCGGTCAAGATGTCTCGATCCTTCCTAGTGGACTCGCTAATCAACAACCAACCCAAGGAGCTGCAATCCAGATATTTGCCGCAAAACTTCAGTGATAGACCTTTGGTGCCTTACCCTCCGAACTATATCAGCAGTTATCTGTTCTCTTTGGCTCAGCAGCAGCAGTTGCTTCAGCAGCAGTTTCACTACAAGCAGCCTTTGAGACCCGTGCCGAGGATTGTGCCGCCATTAGCGCCAGTGTTGCCGCAGCCAATCACGGTTAGTTGAGATTCATTCTTTTAGTATTGCTCAGAACTCACTTGTTTTTCAAACTACATACACAATATTTCAGATGGTGATAGTTAAGACCTTAATGAATGACAACTATTTGCAATTTTCTCAAAAAAGTTTTCTAGTGTGCAAAAAAACTCGCAATGCAAAATCATACATAGGTACTTGAAATGTCTGTAATTTAACATGCAAACACGATATCAAAGAAAGGCCAAAGAGGTGACAAAGCGCAAGCTTTCTTTTCCAATTTTCTTTTTGAATCATTACTGTAAGTTTAAAGGTAGCGTCAGGAGCTTGGAAATGGAAATTTATTTTTATGATGACCTTTGGACCTTTTGACCTTACCTTTGGATCTTTGGACTTATCTCTCCTCATCTTAGACACATACACTGGAGAAAGGGAACAGGCGGCCACACCTCCTCACTAACATGAGAATACGTCTTTTTTGGATTCTCAATTTTGCGCGCCATACCCTATACCCTTAATTGTATCTAATGAAGATTACCACTAGTGATGATTACTTCATTTTTACTGATGGTAGCTCTGGAAGCTGATGATACCTGATGTTTGCTTCGTTACCTTTAGAATAGACATAACCCAGTTGTGCCTGAAAGCAGCTCAGCATTTTTTTAAACATTTCTTTATTTGTCATAATCACTAAATTATAAAACAAATTTTCTAAACACTGCGAAAATCCCTGGCCTCGACGAACTTAAAAACTTTCTTATTCATTTTGGAGACTTGTTGAAATTCACATATACTTACTAAATAAACCAAAATACATTTCAATCTGTTTGATAGACATTATATAATTATTTATGTTTCTTGTGTTCTTTGGAAATATTTTCTATGCCTTACTGGCTTTTAGAAAACGATTATTTGGGTTTATTCGTATTCTTGAATTTCATATCATATTTATATTTAAATATATTCTGAAGCATGGTACTGATGAACACAATTTGCCATTAATATTAGATTTCTGCGTTTTGCTTAATATTTTGTAAATCAATTTGCTGAAACTCAATTTGTACTGGATTTTTGTGTCCTTACAAATACTAGACGTAACTATCTTAAGTTGTCTAAAGTAATTAATACATTGACACCTATCAAAGGTACATCCAAAAAGCTATAGCAGTGTGTCAAAGAAATGTGATGTGACCTCAGTGTTCTGTTTAATATAATGATAAAATACTTATCATTTTTTATTTGGCAAGCCAACATAACACTAGAACAGATCGATACATAATTCATAACTTTTACATTTTTTACAGTTGATCTTGAAGGCTTAACCTGAACTTCGTGGAAACTGCGATTGATCTATTTTACTAAGTAGATGCAACTTAAGATGAACATATTAATACCAACTGTCCTATAAAGTTTTCGCGTTCTTCTTGTTGACTTTGTATGTTACCTAAGCTATGTCACATTCGTCTTCTCTTTAAGAACCCGTCCTCTTTAGAAGGTGTCCAAAGCTTTAGGCTAAGATTTGATCTTAATGCGAAAAATCTCATACTCAAAAATGACTTTCTAGCCTGTTCAGTGAGGTATCTCACTTCTTTCTTGCAGAACTTAAGGCTTCAATTTGAACAATGTCACTATAGTCTCAGATGTTGCTCCCAAATATGACCTTTTAAGTGGCTTGTGATACGTAAATTGTAGAAATCAAGTCATGAAACACATAAAATAAAATTTATATAACTACTAGATTGCACGACAGTTACTTTGGCAAAACTTTCTGCCTGTATTACAGTAGCTGTTGAAGATATATCGTGATAGACACGCCAATTAGGCCAATGTATTAAATCAGTCGTCTAAATACAAAACCTGACGAGTCCATGGAAACAAATTTTACAGTAATCGGGAAAACCGAATATGTATAGCCTTATTATGGGTGAAAATGGTACGAAAACAAGAGTACGATAATCTACGATGGTTTAGGATGTTAGGCCTTAAAGCTCCAGAATCTAGGACAGATGGTTTTTTCTGAAATCTAGGTCTTAAATTCCGGCACGTCGTAAAAACAATGACACGTCATATTTCGTGTGCTATTTTTGCGGAACTGGATCAAAATAAACGAAACACTCATAACTTTAGACCTTTTTACTGAATATAAAGAGAACTGAACAAACACTGACCTCAATGACTGAAACTACCATATAATGGTAGATATCAAATAGGATACAGTTTAAGGCTTACGATTAGATTTAAATCTCACAAATTTTCTAATAAACAAAATTATTCAGAATTGGCAACAGCGTTTTCACGATTAGCTTAGACGGGCTACAAATCTTACGAGCATGTGATAGAATAATATTTTGGTCACCCAAGGTTCCTAAATTGACAAATCATCTATCAGTACATCATAAATCAATCATAATTGAAAAAAGAGTAATTTCACCTCACGGTATTCTCAACAAGAGGATAAAACACGCAACGGCCAGAATAACCTCTTGTGATCGACATGTGACTTGCTCCCGTTGTTCGCATTGGCTCCTGTGAACATGTCGGTGTTTGAAATTAAACACCTCTTAAGCGGCCCACAGACGCCCGGAAATCTTCAAAGGAAAAGCTGCACATTCCTGGCCTCAAGTATTATCGGAGCGTATGTGGAGGTTCAAGTGATGTGGAATTGAAAGACCATTCGATGCCATGCTTGCTAGAATGAACTGAAAGTTTTCCTGAGTGTCTGTGAAGGAGGGTGTATTCAGGCCAAAGTACAAGGGCCTTCAGGCCAGGACTGTGCAGTTTTTTCTCTGAGGATTTCCGGAGCATCTGTAGGTCGCTTTAGACTAGTCGGTATTTGCACCTAAGCCTAATTGTTGTTCACCAAATCACTTAGGTCTAATGTCGGATTTTGTAATCAAATAATATAGAAAATGTTAGAACTTCAGATAATGAACAAAGTTTATACAAAGCTCCATTTTGAAAAATTTGTGACATGTCGGCTTTTGCATTGAGACGAGTGAAATATGTACGTGTGCCAATTACTCCGCGCTCTATATTCTCGGAACCTTCAATTGCTTGGTAACCATGCGTAGCTTCCACTGAACCGGAGATTTCGCTGAAGCCATTAATCCTTCCGATAAGCTGTCTCATATTATACGGCATGCCGTTGCTAAGCAACTCGAAATAACCGAATATAGGGTGTAAAATAGTATGCATGATTATATGAGAATCATACGAATATCAGGCACCGAACTCAAATCGACTATGTCAATAAGATATACCCTCCAACCGACACACTTCCTCCTCTTTGCTCTTCTCCTTCCTTCCTCTCTTTTTCTTCCCTTACTTCTCCATGACTTTGTCTGGTCTCTGGGTAACCAGACCTGACAGACCGATCGACCGACATGACTGCAACTAAGAGCAAAGGTCCCCCGGACCGCTCTGACTAACAATGACGAATAGTACGAATATCAGACCTGTTTCTCCAAGAATGTTTTTCTTCTTCTTTAAGTGCCGTCTCCTCTAAGAAGGCTATGGCGATTCTTGTACAGTGATACCATTTTTCAGCCACTAAGTACATATTCTCCCCGCACTTCTTTTTCCTTGTATTATCAGTTATAGAATGTGGTATCTTTCTTCAGGCATAACGTGACCCAGTTAAGAGGGTTTCCCCATTTTGAGAGTTTCTACTATTTCGGTATCTCTATTCATACGCCTTAAGATTTCAACATTTGTGACACTTTCCGTTTTTTTTTTTTTATGGTCGGCCTCCCGCAAAGGCTGAAAGCCTATGGCGCTGTAGAAGCGCTGCGAGAGGACAAATGTCTGTTCACGTTAGATTCGAAACGCTGCAGGTTGTAGCCGTCGGAAAACAAATTCACCGGCAGCTGATTCCACAGCGTCGAAGTTCTCCAAAAGAAGGAATGCTGGAGGAGACTGGCTCGGGGAGTAAGGACCTCTACCTGGTAAGGATGAGCTCGCAGAGCTTCTCTAGTATTCCTGGTTCGGACGGCCTTTGGTGTTATTATCTGGGAGAGCTCACTCGAACATCTTCCGTGATAGAATCTGTAAAACAGACATAGGTCAGCCACCCTCCTTCGATGTTCCAGGCTGTGGAGGTCCTTTGTGAGGTTAGGCGTATCGATTAATCTAATTGCTCTTTTCTGGATAGTGTCCAGAAGCTTTAGAGAGTGCTTCGGAGCACATCCCCATACATGGGAGCAATACTGCAGCGATGGTCGGATCTGTGCCTTGTAGAGCAGCAGCAGTTGCTCTGGTGTATACAACTTCCTACAGCGGAACAAAACTCCAAGCTTCTGGGATGCCGTTTTAGCAATACTGACGACGTGGTCGTGCCAGGACATGTTATTGTTGATGTTGATTCCCAAGAGCTTGACGGAAGGTGATTCGACTATGGGGTGACCCTCCATTTCCACGGTTGGTAAGCCATCGTGAGACTTCTTTGTCAGTGTTTTTGCCTGAGTTTTTTGTACGTTGAACTGTACTTTATTTGCTAATCCCCACTCGACAATTGTTTTGGTATCTGCGTTGATCTGTGAGGCATGTTGCTGTCGCCGACGTACCGTCTCCTGGGATGATAGTCGCTTGCCTGGTTCCATGCACGACACTAATGTACTGTCATCTGCGAAGCTGTAAATTGGATTGGATGTTATTTCCAGCAGCTCGTTGATGTACAGCAGAAACAGTGCAGGGGATAGGACAGATCCCTGAGGAACACCGGCGTTTATTGAAAATACGTCTGATGAACAACCCTCGACTACAACAAACAGAGATCGATCGTTCAAAAAGCTATTCAGCCACTGGCGCAGGCCAGGTGGTAGTCCATAAGCAGCAAGCTTGACCAGAAGTCCGTCATGCCACACTCTGTCGAAGGCTTTCGATATGTCAAGTGCAACAACACGGGATTCGCCATGTTTGTCTATTGCTCTGTTCCACAAGTGAGTGACGTAGGCAAGGAGGTCACCTGTAGACCTGTGCTTGCGGAAGCCATACTGGCGATCATTTATGACGTCATTGTTGTCCAGGTATTTCAGGAGCTGTGTGTTAATGACAGTCTCCATAACCTTAGACATGATGCTGAGAAACTCTGAGTATGCGTCTAGACAACGTGTCTAAAGTTAGCAGAGCAAAGTCAGCAGAACAAATTATTGATAACACCACAATTAAAGGCTAATTAATGGCTAATTAGATGCTCTAATAGGAATTTTAATGCTCCACTTTTTTAGTAAAATCGCATGTTCTGCCAACTTTAGATAAACGTAGCAGGGCAACCCTGTATATGCTGGTCATAATTAAAAAATGATAATATCATGATGAAGGGCTAACTAAATGCCCTAATAGGAATTTTAATGCTCCTTTTTTTAGTAAATATCGCATGTTCTGCTAACTTTAGATAAAGTTAAGATATTTACTGAAAAAGGTGGAGCATTAAAACTCTTATTAGGGTGTTTTATTAGTCTTTAATTAGCCCTTCAGTATTACATTTCCATTTTTCAATTCTGATCATTACATACAGGGTTGCTCCGCTAACTTTGTCTGAAGTTAGCAGAACATGCGACATTTACTAGAAAAAGGGGAGCATTAAAATTTCTACTAGGACATTTAATTAGCCTTTAATTAGCTCTTTAGTATGGCACTATCATTTTTTAATTATGGCCATTATATACAGGGTTGCTCTGCTAACTTTATCTAAAGTTAACAGAACATGCGATTTTCACTAAAAAAAGTGGAACATTGAAATTCTTATTAGGGCATCTAATTAGCCTTTAGTTAGCTCTCCAGTATTACATTTCCATTTTTTAATTCTGATCATATATACAGTGCTGCTCTGCTAACTTTATCTAAAGTTAGCAGAACATGCGATTATCACTAAAAAAAGTAGAGCATTTAAATTCTTATTAGGGCTTTTAATTAGCCTTTAATTGTGGTGTTATCAATAATTTGTTCTGCTGACTTTGTTCTGCTAACTTTAGACACGTGTCTATACACTCACATCTCGCAAGCCTCAAGTCTTCTCAGATCAACTTTGTTCGTTGTCCACAACTCCGCCCCATAGAGAAGGATCTAGAAAACGTAACATCTGGCCAATCTGATTTTAAGTTTAATAGTCAAATCTCTTGAGCAGAATACTCACCGTATATTTGTGAATGCAGCTCTAGCTTGACCTATTCTAGATCTTATAATATACACCTTGACGCGTGATATTTTCGTAACAAAAAAAAAATAAAACGTAAACTGTGTGGAATTTTTGAAATTACCATAGAGTCTACCATACTATGTTCTTAAAAGATTTTTTTTGTACTTCAACCCTTAAAACTCACCCCCAACTTTGTTTTATCAAATAGCACCTAATAGTTTTTTCTACACGAATTAAGTCCTTATATTACTTAAAATCTTGCAGTTCCTTTGATTTTATACGCAAACGTATTTTTTCGTAAAATCATAGGCATAACATATTATAAATAGAAAAGAACTTGTTTGACGCGAAAAACGGATAAAAATAAAATTAACTGGGTCTTTAAGGGGACTGAATGACCTATAATAGATGCTTTCAAAAACAAATGTCTTTTTTATGCTTTTTTATTACAAAAAAAAACAAATGCTCCATTTATTTATCTCACGTTAATTACTCTAGGAAAAAAATGGTTTCTGTATGAAGTCAAAGGCACGACAGAATACTAAATGATATAATGACCTCACTAATGTAGGAAAAGCTGAGGGGTGCTATTTGGAAAAAAATAGGGGGTAAGTTTTAGGGGTTGAGGTAAAAAAACTGTTTCGAAAGCATGGCATAATAGGACATTTGGTACCGTTGAAAAGCCCACTTAGTTTGATTTTTATCTTTTTTTTCTTACAAAATCATTACGCCTCAAGCAGATCTCATTTTACTTATTCTATTTATTTTATGCTTATGACCTTACGAAAAAAAAATAGGTTTCTGTATAAAATCAAAGGTACTACAGGATTTCAAATAAAATAAGGACCTAATTTGTGTAGGAAAAAGTATTAGGTGATATTTAAAAAAATTAAGTTGGGGGTAAGTTTTAAGGGTTGAAGTATAAAAAAATGTTTTGAAAGCATGGTACGATAGACCTTGTAGTATTTTTATACAGTCCACTCAGTTTTTGTTTGAAATTATTTTTGTTATGAAAATATCACGTGTCAAGGAAATTCGGGGACACCCTGTATATTATATAAAAATAACCAAACTAATAGTAACGTTGTTTTTACAGACTTTACCTCCAAAACACTCACCAGGCGGCCACTCACCGACGCACCACAGTCCTGTGGTCTCACCCTCTCAGATAAGCAGTAGAGAATCGACACCGACACCCCCACTCAGTCACAATTCCAAAGAAGATCAAGCAGCTTCCAAGGATTCGAGCAAACGTATCCGCACAGCCTTCACCAGTACGCAGTTACTGGAGCTGGAGAGGGAGTTTTCCTCCAACATGTACCTCTCCAGATTGAGGAGGATCGAGATAGCGACCGCACTTAGGCTCTCGGAGAAACAGGTCAGTAGCAGATGAATGAAAATGTTTCAGGTCAGGTGATCTAAATCTTTATCAGTGGCAAAGTGACATAATTATGTAAAATACATATGAAAAATGGAGTCAGGTTGATTGACATTACGGTGGTACCAGTTTATTATTTTCCAGTAGCCTGAAGCAATAGTCAGAGATCCCGTTGCAACCAAATCTTCGCTCACCGGCCCACAAAAAATGGAGTCAAGTTGATTGACTCAGTACTTTCCACACATTACGCTGATACCAGTTTATTATTTCCCATTGGATGAAGCTATAGTCTTATAACTAAATTATCGCCCATCCGCCCGCAAAAACAACATCCTACACAAAAACCCTCGTAAATAGTTTCTTGTGTCTCCCTCCTTAGGAACTAGTGCGCCACAGTTTTTTTCTGCATGCTTCAACTGGACGATGCGAAACGGTCAAGAGCCTCCAACCCGTCTAAACCCGAAGTTTGATCTGATTTTATGTTTTTGGTTTTTTGATTATAGCTGCGCCGCCACTGACACGGTTTTTAAAAAACAGAGTCGTTTTCCATTCTCGCAGCGGTAATAAATTCTGTATCAAAATTTTATTAAAATCAATTCAATAATTTTCCCTTTACGCAATATACATACATGGAACGAAATAAAGCAAAACTCGTATGATGTATAGATCACAAAATTGGTTTCTGTAATAAGCAAGCCAATGTTCGGATGGACTTAAAAAACTGTAATATGCCGCTAGGTATTTCTTCTACAGGTCAATAGACGGACTATTATGAATACAAGAAATTTTTCAGTTTTACTACCCTCCACCCCCCAACCGCCTCGATTTCACCTCACCCAAAAAAAAATTGAAAATGATCAGGAACCCGTAAAACGCCCAAAAATAAAGTTTGAGCTGTTTTCATATTTTTAGTTTTTTTATTATTGCTGCGCCGCCACTGACACTATTTTTCCAAAACATACGCGTTTCCCATCCTCGCTGCGGGAGTAATACTGTGTCAAAATATCATTAAAACCAATTGAACAATTTTCGCGTTACGCGATATCAAACGATCTAAAACAATACTCGTATGTATACATCACAAATTCTAAGTCCCGTGGTTTCTATAATAAGCATGCAACGTTCGGATGGACCTAAAAAAGTGTATCATGCCGCTAGGTTTTTCATTCACATATCAATGGACAGCCCATTGCGAATACAACAAATTTTTCAGTATTACAAACCCCACCCCCTAACCACCCCAAATTCACCCCCACCCAAGAAAAAGTAGAAAATGATCAGGAATCCCTCAAACGCCTAAAAACGAAGTTTGAGGCATATTTGAAACTTTTCGTTTTTTGCTAATTACTCCGCCCCCCGTATAACGATTTTCAAAATTATAGGAAAATTACCTACTACGACCCCACAGCATAACGCTGCCCAAATTTCATCAGAATCCATGCTGCGGTTACTGAGATTACGAGGGTAGAAAAACGCGACAGACAGACAGACCGACGGAAATGAGTGACGTGGATTTTCGTTCTGTAGACATCATAAAACGCCCAAAAAGGATATTATCTCAAAATCGAAAATTTTCGCGATCACAATACTCCCCTCACCTATCGGTGTGGGAAGTAAAAAGCATGTTATTCCGCTAGTTCTTTCTATCATAGGTCAATGGACCCCATAACCACCCCAATCTCACCCCCCCCCCCAAAAAAAGGTATACACTGATCAAGTACCCCTAAAACGCCTAAAAACGAAGTTTGTTTTTTATATTTTTAGTTTTTTTATTACAGCTGTACCGCCACTAACACGACTTCTAAGAACCATCAGCGTTTTTAAGTAACAATAAATACTGTGCCGAAATTTTATTAAAATCAGTTCAATAGATTCCACATTACACAATACAAATCGATCTAAAGCAATACTCCAACGTTTATATCTAAAGTCTAGGCAGAATTTTAGAAGCTTGTTTCTTATTTATAACGGTAGTGGATATAAATAAAAAATGTATACATGAAAGTATGAAGGCTACTATTTCGTATTAGGGATTACACACTTTAAGAACAATAAACCTCTTATAGCCTAAATATGCAATACAGATGTTATAACAGTCTCGAAAAACTTATATTCACAAATGCTTATCCAATTCGAAAAGAAGTAAGCTAGTTCTGTTCAAATACGTTCTTCTTAAAAGTTTTAATGCAGTGTTAGAATTCACTTTAAACGCAGTTGTTTGTTCCACGTCGAAGCTCAAGTTCGGTAATGTTATGCGCGATAGAAAGGTTTATTAATTAAACAGCTGCTTTAAGGGGATGAAAGCAGAGCTTTTAACAAATTGAATTTGTGTAAGTTGCATGCAAGGCTTTAGCAGCATTAAAAAATTTGCGATAATTTGGAAAAGGTATGACAGTAAATGTTTAAAGTGAAGTTTTATTTTTACTTCCCACACTGATAGGTGAAGGCGGTATTGTGATCGCGAAAATTTTCGATTTTGAGATAATACGCTTTTTGATGGGCCTTTTATGATGTCTACATATCGAAAACCTATGTCACTCATTTTCGTCGGTTTGTCTGTCTTTCGATCTGTCTGTTCGCGTTTTCCTACCCTCGTAATCTCAATAACTGCTGCATGGATTGTGATGAAATTTGGGTACCTATATGATGTGAGGTCTTTATAGTAGGTAATGCTGCTATAATTTTGAAAATCGGTGCAGGGGCCGCGGAGTAATTAGCAAAAAACGAAAGATAAATATTCCTTAAACTTCGTTTTTAGGCATTTTAGAGGTTCCTGATCATTTTTTACTTGGGCGGAGGTGAAATTGGGGTGGTCAGGGGGTGGGGGGTTGTAAAACTCAAAAATTTGTTCTGTTCATAATAAGCTGT
Organism: Callosobruchus maculatus; assembly: GCA_951848785.1. Classification (NCBI taxonomy): domain Eukaryota; kingdom Metazoa; phylum Arthropoda; class Insecta; order Coleoptera; family Chrysomelidae; genus Callosobruchus; species Callosobruchus maculatus. The sequence goes on from CATOUR010000003.1 coordinate 911,031, forward strand.
CCATTGACCTGTGAAAGAAAGGCCTAGCGGCATAACAGACGTTTTTTAGGTCCATCCGAACATTGCCTTGGCTATTACGGAAATCAAGGGACTACATACGAGTATTGCTTTAGATCGTTCGGAATTTAGTAACATGGACATTATGGTATACCATATAAAATTTCATTAAAACCTTTTAATGAAATTTAGACACAGTATCATTACCGTGGCGAGGATGCAAAATACGTATAAGCTTTTCAAAAATTGTGTTAGTGGTGGCTCAGCAATAATAAAAAAGCAATAATAAAACACTTTGGGGGTTCCTGATTGTTTCGTTTCGTCCAGTTGAATCTTGCAGAATAAAAGTTGTGTCGTTTTAGTTCCTACGGAGATACTTAGGAAACTATTTACTAGTTTTTGTGTTGAAATTTGTTTGAGGACACGCAAAGGATTACTTGGTTGCAAGGGATCTCAGACTATAGCTTCATGCAAAGGAAAAATAATAAAATGATGTATATCACTGTTATGTGTGGGAAGTACTGAGTCAATAAACTTGACTCCATTTTTTTAAATCCGATGGTCGTATAACCTGGCACATAGTTCCAAAGCAGAGTACAAACTTGTATGCCCATAAAACAGAATTTGCATCCAAGCCAGAAAAATGTTTCGCTGAAGTCCATTTTTAGAAACAGATATGTTGCCATATTTTCCAAATTCCGAACAATTTTATTGGTTTCTTTCTGCTAGTGAGCAGACTTCCCCACACCGTTGTATTCAGTTATTGATTGGCAAGATGACAGTTATGAACTTGCACAAGAAATTGTTCTGTTGCTCAGATGAAATAATCATCTTGTTCTTTGGGAATCTTCTCTACTTACACTTCAAAACAGAATATGATATAGTATTTTGTATTCATAATAAACTTTCTATAAAAGATAAGACTTCAGGTTCATAGTTGTTGATTATAGCTGATTATTATAGGTTCGCAATTATATCTGTTATTTTCTTGCAGGTAAAGATCTGGTTCCAGAACCGAAGAGTGAAATACAAGAAAGAGGACCTGCCGAACTTGGGGGCCACGGGAGTACAGTCAGGAAAATGTTGTTGTTTGAGAAGTTGCTCCGGTACGAGAAGACCCAAAAACAGCACCTCGAGTTGCGAAGATATAGATATAGACGTCACAAATGTGGACGAACATTAATAAATTGTATGCACTTGATCAGCTGTAGTTGTTTTGGGATTTTGTTGTACTGTCTGCTCATTATCCAACGAATTCGAATAGGTTAGAAGGAGTAAACAAGATTTTTGTTTGTGCCCACAACCCTAACGCGGAAGCTGGCACCCTGACCGCTGACTCGCTGATAAACCCGTATACCCTTTGTACAGATAGCAGGTAAAGAATCCTTAAAATAATCGCACTCATGTAGAGGCATAATATAAATAGCTACTTCGTTTTGGTTGATCGTTTCGGGTTAGTCGTCATAATTTTGAAAGAATTTTGGGTTTTAGCAGTGCATAAGTGTTAAAAGACTATTTTGAACAATTCCATAAAATTTAAGTCCCGCAGATTTATGTTAAAAAATAACGTCGTGTTTGTGCACGAGATCTTGGGCACACTCACAATACATGCCTGTTAATGGGTGTTGCTTTTTCGAACCTATTCGAATTCGTTGTCTTTATCCAAGATGTATACTTTTTTCCATAAGTGGTCATGCTGCCTATCGAAACACTTATTATGTAATACTGTAAACATCAATTTGTACAGACTGACGAGGTGGAGAGAAAGCAGTACTTTGCAAAAGTTGTGAAGATAAAATTGAGTGACTTGTGCTGAATAGTCAAATTTGTGATTCATGTAGATATTGTATATAAAATTACAGCACTATATTTTTGATACTGACATTTTTGTCTTATATATTAAGGCTAATATTGTACATACCTGTTTATAGATTGTATTTTTTAGTTTTATATTTGATGCCAAAGTTTCTTAATAAAATATATTTAACTTTTATAAATGATTTGTTTTTAATTCACATTTCTCTAAAACACTTGTGTTGAGCTTAGGTAGCTGCAAATAATATACAAATGAGAAGATATCATTCTTTCAGTGAAAAAAAAGATAGAACTTTAACTTTTTGATAATGCTCTTTGTCTTTATCCGGGATTAAATTACAGATTTTCGTCAAAATCCCCTAACTTTGGGGGATTGTAGAATGGAAACTATTATTCAAACACGAAAAGTCTAAAGACCAGAATTGTGCACAATTTTGTGCGCTCCTAAATCATAAGAACGTTTTTTCGATAGCACTTAGCAGAACGACGCTATCTTCTGAAATCGTCGCAAAGCAGAATTTTTCCGCTCACTGATCGAGCGGCAACCCCCCAAGAACATTCAAACAGTCACCGATGTCATCTTGAGAACGCTTTTTTCATGGCAAATCGATTACGTGATTTCAAAAGTCTGGTTTGCTTCAAGGTAGAAAAAATTAGCGGGCCCTTAAACTATTAAGAGCCGGTTGTACAAATGCGGGTTTAGCACGAGCTTTGTTAAGCCTAAGCTTAGCTAAGCTCGGGCTTAAAGATGGCACCCGTTGTACAATCGTCGGCTTAGTTAAACCTGGTTGATAATGAAATTCACTACAGTTGGCATCAATGGAGCAATACGTACTGACATAATCATCCGAAAAATTACCTTTTTTGGTTAGGCACTTATGACAGTTTGTGTCAAATTTCGGCAACGACTGTTTCGGTCGCTGTTTTTTCATGTGATTTCTTTATTAAATTAGACACAAATCTTTCAAAAAATATGACCTAATAAAGTGACAAGCAATTTGAAGGTTCCTCCTTGACATATCATGTCACTTGTATCAGGTTAGGTTTAAACCTCCGCTAAGCTCGCGTTGAGCTTCGGCTTACGTAAGCCCATGTTAAGCTTGGAGTGGGGGGTTAAGCCAGCATTGTACAACGAACGTTTTGCAACTGACGTGGTTTAACGTCGGTTTACCTTAAGCCGAAGCTTAAGCTTGGATTGTACAACCGGCCCTAAGTAAATAATATCACAATAATTAACCTATTGTAAGTTACGAGGAAGAGCTAGCTGACGCATCATTAATATGAGAAGATCCAGAAGCTCCGCCACCCAGGATATAAATACTCATTTAATGTAAAATTTATTCATCCTTGTCTTGTTGTTGCTACAGTACATTTTTGGTGGTGGTTCCAGTACTTAAGGTATGACACCCACGTTCCACGCCCGAGACCGGTTCGGGTGAACGGTACTGATCCTACTGATCGCTGCGCCAGTTACGATTCCCGAACACGGAAAAGCTTTTCTAAAAAGAGTTTTATTGAAATGTACAGTAGCAATAACAAGACAAGAATGAATAAATTTTACATTAAATGAATATTTATATCCTCGGTAGCGGAGCGTCTGGATCTTCTCATATTAATGGTGCGTCAGCTAGTTCTTCCTCGTAACTTGTATATAAAAACGTTTGTTTTAAGAAATCTAGCAAGAGCAAGTGACTTCAAATTGATACTTACTGCATATCATGCTTTATTTGTTTCTCATTGCGCATATGGTAATTTAAGCTGGGGTAATTCAAGTCATATATCCAGAATTTTCGCGTTGCAAAGCAAGGTTATGTCAGAGTAATGTTGGGCTTAGGATATCGTGTTGAGATCAGAAAGAAGTTCGTCGAGCTACAATTACAATTCTATCCTTGTGTGTGCTAAAATCTCGGTAGGTATGTTAAAAGCCACAACCCTTATTGCCGCTTCTCAGGCAGAACTAGTAACTCTATTAAACATTTTAGAACAACACATTGCAGCATATGGTCTTGGTATTAACGACAACAAGACCAAGGTTATGATCGTAGATAGGGAGCATGATAATCATCGAGAAATAAAGTCAATAGGCCGTTGTGAAGTAGTTCAAAGTTTTGTGTACCTCGGTTCTTTGATCCACAGTTCGGGTAGCTGTAAAAATGAGGTTTGATGGCGCGTTCAACAGGCACGTGTGGCCATCACAAGGCTCACAAAAATATGGCGTGACCATAACATCACTTAAGCTACCAAAATATCGCTGCTTCAGTCTCTTGTGCTCTCCATATTTTTGTATGACCCGGAAACTTGGTCTGTTAAAAAGGCAGATCGAGCTCGCATAGATGCTTTTGAAATGTGGACGTGGAGGAGAATGCTGAGAGTTCCTTATACCGCCCATTGAATGAATGTTTCCATACTGAATGAGCTTGGTAATCCAAACAGACTACCCTCTATTGTGTCGACGAGAATTCTTACATTCTTCGAACATATTCACAGAAGCGATAATATGAAGAAACTTGTAGTTCAGGGTCAGCCCCGAGTGGGCGGCGCCGGGCTGTTCCCCTACGCGCTGGGTGGATACAATAAAACGGTTGCTGGATATGAGTATCAAGAGGGCCACTGAACTGACAGTAAATCGCGAACGATGGCGAGTTACAGTTCTCGAAGCTATTAATAATATGCGTGTCGGCAATACTCTAGCTCCGACTTAATGCATTCTACAAGTTCACAGTATGTCTGTTAAGACATTGTGACTATGATGATGATGTTAAAAGCCATTTAAGTGAGTACGTCGAAATCAGAAATAAAAAATTATAACTTAAGACAAAGACAAGATATCCTGGTAGAGTACTTGCGTTTAGAAAGCTCGAGAAATGCTTTTACTTTAGTAAACTGCCAGATAGTACCAAAACACTTTCTAAGAAAAAAATCTGACAGACTATCGAAAAAATTTTAATTAAAAAAAATTATGTGATGTTTTAAAATATAAGATAATTTAACAGAAAGACAATTTATATAGTTGGCCTCTTTTGATTATTTGTGTGCCTATATGTCACTGTAAATTGTGACAGTCTAAGTGTTATTTTATTTAATGTTCTTTATACCAATTTCGAATACTTATACAAAATATGTGAAGTATTTTTTTTTATTTTTGGCATGTCTAAAACATTAATGTAATGTTCAAACATGAAATATAGGTACATATATTTTCTATTCTATTCTATAATGCATAACTTGCTCTATTAATGTAGAAGTGAAAGAAACGTAACAATAATAGGAAAAACACATTCGCATAAGTAACCGATGAAATTAAACGAAAATGGCAAAAAGATTAATGACATTTAACTCAAATTTCAATTATTTATTGTCTGAAAGTATGAGACTTCTATTATCACAGGATTTAACACGGTTTTCTAAAAGCAAAACTAATTCCTACGCGCCATATGATAGCATCATATATCCTCCATTTAGAGATTCAGGACTTGACTTGACTTTCAGGCTACTTGACTTGACTTGACTTGATATCAAGTCAAGATCAAGTGGTTACACATCAAGCAACTTGAAAATCAAGTTTTTCAAGCTAACTACTTGATTTTTCTTGAAAAAATAATTCGTTTTTGATATTAATCTAATTAACTGCCAAAACGCAATAAAGATCTACGTATATAAAGATGTAATCTTTTATTTAAAAAAACATCCAAAACCGAAAACTCCAACAAACTTAGTTAAATAATGAACCTAAATAATATGAAACAAAAATACGAAATATTCTGAATTCTGACAATAATACATAGAAAAATTCAAACTCAAATGGGGGTGGGTTGGCCCAATGGTTAGATTCGAGGGCTCGTGACCGGAAGGTCCCGGGTTCGATTCTCGTCAGAGGTGGAAATTTATTTCTGGTTTTTTCAATCAAAAATAAATATCCATAAAAAAAGGTCAGCGAAGAATCCCCACCTAAACCTTCACTGTTGGCTTCTAATTAACAGTGCTGTTCCTGGAGTGGTGCCGGGAAACAGTAATAAAGCCTACACAGAATACGAGGCTAATGACCAGAGCAATCGATACCGATGACAGAAGTAAAACAAATTTAATATCCTCATTTGCCATTCATGACTTGAGACACATAAAACTTTTAACGGAGTTATCGCCTAATCGATTTCTTGTTATGGTAAGAGTTAAGGCAGCTCTAGAAAACTGCCTTTCAACTGGAGCTGAAGAAGCTGGCGTTGCCAAAAAGCCTTCGGCCATTGCGACAAGTTTTGTAAAAATGCATTCGTGTCTTTTCCACCATTCTAAAATATCTTCAGTAATGGCACTTGCCGCTTGAATACTATTTATAATCTTTTCATCGGTTTCATCTCGATCAGGGTTATTGTCAAGTTCCATAGCCCACGAATCTAGTCTATCGAGCAGCATATTAATGCAAAATGATGGAAATACTCTTAAAAACATTAAGGTATTGGCAAATTCGTTCATTTAACGACTTTAAAGTTTTAAAATCATCGGGTACCTGTTTGCCGTCGTAACCTCGTTAATTCCCCTATTGTAACGCTTCGATTCACATTTTACAGATCAATATCAAGTAGTTTGATTTTACTTGATATCAAGTCAAGTAGTTCAGATCAAAAATCAAGTCAAGTCAAATATCAAATTTTCAAAAGCTTGAGCTTTCTAGTCAAGTCAAATATTTAAAAAAAAACTCAAGCTACTTGGCTTGATGAATCCCTACCTCCATTCGACTTGTATGTCAGTTCAATGCAATTTTATACATGCAGCGGTATGCAAGCGACTCAAAAATGTAACTGACACTGATTCTAAAGAACGAATCATAGCGTGAAACAGTTCGCATCCATCTATCCCAAACATAAACACTCTCATTAATCCAATCCACTGATCTCATTATGTAGAGATATACCTCCAGATTCAAAGAATTCCCATATCTGATTGTATTATAAACTGCATCATAAAGACGTGCGGTTTCCACCCTTAGGGCCAGTCATCCCCTTTTTATTCACTGTCTGACTATATTCATAAGCACAATAGTAACACAATTAAATATCGCAAGAATTGCTCCGGCAACATTTCGAATGTTATAATAACGGATATGTTTTGAAATAATTGAAGGGCAGCGCCCCTTTGCTACCCTGTCATTGGCTGACGAGTGAACCCTTTGATGTGGGGTGGGGCCTATCTGATTGGGGCGAGGGCTGCACCATATGATGTTAACAAGATAACGAACAAGCTGTAATTTGTCTGGGAAGAGGTATAGCGTCGGAACAAATGGAGATATATTAGGTGCTTCTTTTGTATCCGTTGGTAGGCTTGTTTCTTCAGTTGGACCGACACTGCTTCCATCGTCATAGATCACAGGAATCAGCGATAAAATGTAGATTGTGGGATAATACTGCTTTGTTGTTTTGTTATTGTGTAATACAAACATACATGCAATTCAATTCTGTCGATCGCTCTATCGCAATTCTTATCACCGCATCATATTATGACCTCAAAAAACTTGGGAGCAATTTCATTTTAGTAAAATGAAGGTTTTTTTATTTCACTGAGAAATATGCAAACATAAATTAATAAAATTCATGTTAAGCATTTGCCTGAATACAGAAAAGATTATGTTACGAGTATTACCATGTTCCTCATAAAATAGCTACATATTCTTCTAGATAATTAAAATAATGGTATTCTATAAAGAATATTATTTTAATATTCCAGAATGATCAAGAAAAGTAACGAAAAATCCATGATTTTACTGAATATTATGCATGGAACGTATAGGAGATTTAAAGAATACTCAAAGGTATGCAGTGCTATAACTATAGGATATAGTAGCATAATCTCAGTAGGTTTCGAGATAATTTTTCATTATGCTCACGAAAAAGTGGGTATTTAGTCCAAATATTTTTGCATTTTACTTGGCTAGTTTTGGTACTCAGGGGATGTTTCACTTTGAACTTTAAAATGAACTCTATAATATCCAAACCACCACGCACTTGATAACAAGTAACGCGTTCTATATTTTAACTAGTTATGAAATCGTATTTTCATGATAAGGGTGTGATAAGGGTGATAGGGTAACCACGAATCAGTATTTTTGTTTTGATAATCTGCATGAAAATGTCCGTTGCTTATCAATATTTGGGTACAATTTTCCACACACATAAAAAGAAATTCTCAAGTCAAAAATTGTGATATTCTTGTAAATACATACTCACAACAAGAATACCTGTTCTCACGCTAAGAAAGAATGTTTGGTAAGAAAATTATAGAAAATTTGTATCAAGAATAATATATTTTTGATTTATATACTTATTTTAAAGAAACATGCTCCGAACGAAGATATCATTTTCTTTGCAACCAAGACTATAATAATTTACTAACAAATATTTCATAATTTTATATGAAGAATATCATTTTTCCAGCGGTGTCCAGTTTACTTCTATCAGGAATATAGACAGCTTGAAAATGCGAACCTTCATTTACAATATGATAATCTTGGTCTAAAAACGAGCGCTGTTTTACAAGCAGAAAAATGGGGATGCGAAGATCTGACTCTGATGTTCCTATCAGCACATATGTTAATTGTGATTTAAGAAATTTTCTTGCAGATAATGACATAGACGAGAAAAATGTCTACATGCTCACAGAAGAGTTTGAATGCTCAAATCAATATTCCTCATCCAAGAATATGACAATTTTAGAATAAAGTTGAGATATTTGCGTCAAGTTTATGAAATGCTCCAGTTAAGATTATGAAATGGTTCAGTTAAGATTATGAAATGCTTCGGTCAAGATTACCATATGCTTGATTTAAGATTTTGGTATTCTTACTTTCAAGAATTTTCCTATTTTGCATTCAAGATATTTTCTCAATCTAACCCTTATATGGTCAAAGATATCGTATTCTCACTTTAAGATTAGCATAAGTTTGCGCGTATAGGAAGTTATGGTATACTTGAATTAAAGCATCTGTACTTCATCTAAGAAATCATTTTTGTGTGTGCATTTGCAAGCGCATGCCAATATATTTACCGAACACAGGGTAAACTTCCCTACCAAATGGGTGGTGGTAGTGACGAAACAACTATTTCAGTAAGTATTTTTCGTCTTTTCTATCGATTCGTTACCAATTTTATGATTACTTCTTTTGGTGATTGATATAAGGGTGGTTTAGTGAATCGATTCTATTTACAAGGGGCATTGCTACTTAGTCTTTAATCCTGATTTCAGTTCAGAAGGTACGAGACTAGAAGGAGGTAAGAGAAAATTCAACCTTCATTCACCGACACTGTTGGAGAACAGCGATGGTGACCACCCCAGTGCCATGAGGAAACTACGCCATCAAAGAGAAGCAAAAGCAGAATTACCAAATTGTCCATTGTCTTAAAAGATACAAAGGTAGAAAATCATTGGGCGTGTCCGCAAAAAAGGAAGAGGTGAGGTGCAGAAAAATTGAAGGATGGTAACCCGAGCGACACGTGTTTCTGCTAATTGGCTTCATCAAGCCCAAATGGATGTCATGTGCCCACATCTAGATGAGGTCACACAGCATAACATCTGGTTTCGGGTGTACCCTGAGGAGTCAAAGATGGAAAAGCAACGGCCGACAGATCTCGCCTTCCGAGACAACAGTCAACGTCGCCACGGAGGCTAGCTATAGCTACCTGCCGAAGGACTTCTACAGCCCCTAGCCACAAATGTGCTAGCTGGCTCTTGTCGGTGGCTTCTGGCTTTGTTTTTCCATCCTTGACTCCTCAGGTTACACCCGAAACCAGATGTTATGCTGTGTGACCTCATCTAGATGTGGGCACAAGACATCCATTTGGCCCTGATGAAGCCAATTAACAAAAACACGTGTCGCTCGGGTTACCATCCACCAATTTTTCTGCTCCTCACCTCTTCCTTTTTTGTGGACACGCCCAATGATTATCTACCTTTGTGTTTGTTTGTGGTCCGCACTACTATCTATCTTAAAAGATGACCATCATGATGAGTCGTATTTTACAGACATATCCGTGTATTGCATTTGAAGAGAACTTGTAATTGTTTGATACATAGGTATTACAATTGACAATCATATAAACTATGCCTTTGGATATGAGTACAACTACCCTACAGGGAATTTTACGGACTAAAACCACGAAGGTTGTTGACAATATCCATCTTGGGCACGTAGCTCATATTTTCCACGGAATATCCTCTGGTCGGGTCACAGGGCAGGCTTAACTGCTCCATAAATCTACGGCGATGATAAAAATTACACATTTTAAATTACGCTCACCAGAAGGTTCCAGATGTTATTTATGTCTTTTTTTTTGTTAGGTGCGATAAAATATACCCAGGTGCTTTGAGGTTATAATGAGCTTCACAGTTCCAATGTTATACATTTTCAGGCACTTGAGCATAACGTGACGTATTTATTTGGTTATGCTAAGACGGCTGAATTTTCTTCCCTTTTTTTATATGGTCAAAGGCTGAACGCCTATGGTGCTGTAAAAGCGCTGCGAGAGGATAAGTACCGGTGCACGTTAGATTTGAAACGCTGCAATTTGTAGCCGCCGTGGAATAAGTTCCCCAGCAGGTCATTCCACAGCGTCGAAGGTCTTCAAAAGAAGGAATGCTGGAGGAGACTGTTCCGGGGAGTAGGGACCTCGTCCTGGTAAGGATGAGCTCGCAGAGCCTCTCTGGAGTTCCTCGTTCGAACGGCCTTTGGTGTTATTATCTGAGAGAGCTCACTCAAACATCTACCGTGATATAATCTGTGAAACAGGGACAGGTCAGCCATCCTTCTTCGATGTTCAGGCTGTGAAAGTCCTTTGTGAGGTTAAGCGTACCGATTTGTCCATTTGCTCTCTTGTGTATATTAGTGGTAGCGCAAATGAGGAAAGAGGTGAAGAGGCAGAAAAACCAATGGGAGATACCCACATGATGCAATTACTAAAAAAGGATAGTATACTGCTAGACTCCTAAAACTCCTAAAAGCGAAGTTTGAGGAATATTTTTTTTGTTTTTTGCTAACTACTCTGTCGCCCTTGCACCGATTTTCAAAATTATAGCAGCGTTACTTACTAGGATCTCACAGCATATCGCTACCCAAATTTCATCGTAATCCATGCAGCGGTTGCAGAGATTACGAGGGTAGAAGAACGCGAACGGACAGACCGACAGACAGACAGACAGACCGACGGAAACGAGTGACGTGAATTTACGTTATGTAGACACCATAAAACGTCCAAAAAGCGTATTTTATCTCAAAATCGAAAATGTTCTCGATAACAACAATACTCCACTCACATATCGGTGTGAGAAGTAAAAACACATACTGGATTTTCATGTATAACTGATATATTTTTATTAATTAAAAACACTGTTACTTTCATTTTCATTTTTTTTCATTACTTAGGAATCCATCCTGACTTTACCATTAGAATAAACTATGAATTATTCCAATAATGTTCATAAAAAGTATTTTCTCTTATGTACCCATTATATTACCTTTACGAATAACTGTAGAGGGGATAAAAAGAGTTGCACCAAAAACTTGATCGGCAAGATCCGCATTATTAATTTTTAATCAGTTCTTTACCCAAATCCGTTGCCAAAATGCGGTACTCGGATTTTGCATGCTCAACTACCCCCGCTCTAGTTTCAAATTTCAAATTCGAAATTTCTGCATTACAACAGTCTTTTATTGGCATGAGAAGAGAAAATGCTACAAGTCACACGATACATTCATTATATCTATTTCTGTTGCTGACATCGATCTAACGTACTATCCGCATCCAGAGGATACAAGTTTTTAAAACATGGATTTTCCATTTAGCACATCTCATTTCCATGCGAACGATTTTAGAAGCCTCGCTTCGTCATGCCGGATAAAATTTTCATTCTCGTGAAGTTGCGGGTTTATTTATGGTTTCGCAGGAGTTTATGGATAGGAATTGGCGCAGATTTATTCGTAACAGGATAGATAGCACTCAAAGTTATCAGCGAAATGGCAGAAAATACACGGTGGTACAAAGTTTACGTCCCTGGAATATATGAATATGTTATAGAAGTTACATGTATGGTAGCCATATAATATATAGAACTTATACAATAGCAAATAACTATATCTTTTTTTATGGTCAGCCTCCCGCAAAGGCCTATGGCGCTGTAGAAGCGCTGCGAGGGGATAAGTGTCGGTTCACGTTAGATTTGAAACACTGCAGGTTGTAGCCGTCGGGAAACAAATTCCCCGGCAGCTCTTTCCATAGCGACGAAGTTCTCCAAAAGAAGGAATGCTGGAGGAGACTGGTTCGGGGAGTAAGGACCTCGACCTGGTAAGGAATGAGCTCGCAGAGCCGCTCTAGTGTTCCTGGTTCGGACGGCCTTTGGTGTTATTATCTGGGAGACCTCACTCGAACATCTTCCGTGATAGAATCTGTAAAACAGGAATAGGTCAGCCACCCTCCTTCGATGTTCCAGGCCGTGGATGTCCTTTGTGGGGTTAGGCGTATCGATTAGTCTAATTGCTCTTTTCTGGATAGTGTCCAGAAGCTTTAGTGAGTGCATCGGAGCGCATCCCCACACATGTGAGCAGTACTCCAGCGATGATCGGATCTGTGCCTTGTAGAGCAGCAGCAGTTGCTTTGGTGTATCCAACTTCCTACAGCGGAACAAAACTCCAAGCTTCTAGGATGCCGTTTCAGTAATACTGACGACGTGGTCGTGCCAGAACATGTTATTGATGTTGCTCCCCTAAAGCTTGAAGGAAGGTGATTCGACTATTGGGTGACCCTCGACTTCCACGGTTGGCAAGCCAACGTGAGACTTCTTTGTAAGTGTTGTTGCCTCAGTTTTCTGTATAATGAACTGTACTTTATTTACTAATCCCCACTCGACCACCGCCTTGATATCTGATACATGACTATATCTACTTGAGGAATTTCATTATAAATAACATTTTACTTTATACAGGGTTCAAGGTAATTCAACGTATTTCTGTTAGGGTATGACAGTAAAGCTAAAATGCAACAAAACCAGCTTAATATATTTATACAGGAAAAATCAATAGCTTTTTAGTTTTTTCAGTTTCAAGAGAATTCTAGTTACCCGTAACCTGGCATTTTTGTCAAAACAATGAAAAGTTACGTTAAAAATAAGTAACATGTTAACTTATTTCAGATCAAGACGCTTACATCAATTCAGTATCGTCATAAATACGTGGAAAGGTACGATACTTAAAAAACAGATACTGAAAAAATAAATATCATTTTTGTAACCATACCTAGCTCTAAATATTGCAGACATTGCTCATAAAAGTTGCTGGAAGCCCATAACCTCAGCTTCAGAAAAAGGTATAAATCCGAGTCTAATGGTTGGGTCGACGACGACCTATTATTTTTTTTACGGTCAGCCTCCCGTAAATGCTGAAAGCCTATAGCGATGTAGAAGCGCTGCGAGAGAATAAGTGTCGGTGCACGTTAGATTTTAAACACTGCAGGTTGTAGCCGTCGGGAAACAAATTCCCCGATAGCTCATTCCACAACGTCGAAGTTCTCCAAAAGAAGGAATGCTGAAGGAGATCTGGTAAGGATGGCCTCTCAGAGCCTCCCCAGTGTTCCTCATTCGGGCAACCTTTGGTTTTATTATCTGGACGAACTCACTCGAACATCTTCCATGATAGAATCTGTAGAACAGGGATAGGTCAGCCACCCTTCTTCGATGTTCCAGGCTGTGGAGGCCCTTTGTGAGGTTAGGCGTACCGATTAATCTAATTGCTCTCTTCTGGATCGTGTCCAGAAGCTTTAGAGAGTGCTTCGGAGCGCATCCCCACATATGGGAGCAATATTCCAGCGATGGTCGGATCTGTGCCTTGTAGAGCAGCAGTAGTTGCTCTGGTGTATACAGCTTCCTACAGCGGAACGAGACTCCAAGCTTCTGGGATGCCGTTTTAGCAATTGTTCTCATGGTGGGTTCTGGAGGCTGTGTGTGATACATTATATTGGGGTGCTGAATTCCCTCAAGCATTCCTGATTAGATACATGTGTACATTCCTGAACATATGTTCCTAAATTGACAAATAATCTATCAATACATCATAAATCAATCGTAATTGAAAAAAGAGTAAATTCACCTCACGGTATTCTCAACAAGAGGATAAAACACGCAACGGCTAGAATAACCTCTTGTGATCGACATGTGACTTGCTCCCGTTGTTCACATTGGCTCATGTGGACATTAAGCGGCCCACAAATGCTCCGGAAATCCTCAAAGGAAAAGCTACACAGTCCTGGCCTCAAGGATTATCGGAGCGTATGTGGAGGTTCGCCGGACTTATGTGGAATTGAAAAACCATTCGATCGCCTGTGCAGGCGTTTTTTGATGCCTTTCTTGCTAGAACTGAACTGAACTGAAAGGTTTTCTGAGCGTCTGTGAAGGCCAAGTGCAAGGGCCTGCAGGTCAGGACCGTGCAGTCTTTCCTCTGAGAATTTCCGGAGCGTCTGTGGGCCGCCGACTAGTCGGTATTTGCACCTAAGCCTAATTTTTGTTCACCAAATCACTTAGGTCTAATGTCGGATTTTGTAATCAAATAATATTGAAAATGTTAGCACTTCAGATAATGAACCAAGTTTCTATAAAGCTCCATTTCGAAAAATGTGTGACATGTCGGCTTTTGCATTCAGACGAGTGAAATATGTACGTATGCCAATTATTTCGCGCTCTGTATTCTCGGAACCTTCAATTGCTTGGTAACCATGCGTAGCTTTCACTGAACCGGGGATTTCGCTGAAGCCATTAATCCTTCCGATAAGCTGTCTCATATTATACGGCATGCCGTTGCTAAGCAACTCGAAATAACCGAATATAGGGTGTAAAATAGTATGCATGATTATATGAGAACCGTCTCCTCTAAGAAGGCTATCATCATTGCTATTTTTGCTTTAGATGCGGCTGCTCGGAGTAATTCTACAGGGTTATTCACGTTATTCGACAGGGAGCATTATGGCTAAAGTGTTTAATAAAAAAGAATATAATAATTTCGGATGGATAGAGACCTGTAAAGGCTACATTTTAAAAATATTTTCATGTTATACAGGGTGTTCCAAAAACACGAGATGTACCAAAGTTATGTTTTTTTGAATGGAACACCCCATATATTATCACATATTCAGATTCCTTGGTGAATTCTAGTGTGACTTGATGTATCATATATGGGACTTAAAGGGAACCGTTTAGGTGTAAATCACCATTTTCGGTATAAGTAGATATCAGGAAAAAATTGAATATCGCAGTGATTATAAAATTTGGAAGGCTGTGACTCTGCGGTATTACTAAGTATAAAATGCATCAATTTTGATGAGACGATTAAATTTAAATTACGTTTATGCTTGGAGAAATCGGTCGATCAATTAAGGAAACTTTGATCAGCGATAACTTGATTTTTTCAAATGGGAATGCCTAATTTTTTTTATACGGTTAAATGTAGAATTTGATAGCCTTTCTAATGATATAAGGTTGTGAATATCAATCTCTGGTAGTTTTCATTTAATTTTAAATTTTCGAACAAATCGGCGTTTTGCAATTTTCCTACCTATAAGCAACGTAGCAGGCCATGAAATATAAACAAGAACCTGTTCAGGTAGAAGAAAACAACAAACTTAGCAGAATAATACACACGAACTAGACTAAAGGGACAAGATTATAAAGAATCCTTTTATAATCTCTGCGATATTCAATTTTTTCCTGACATCTACTAATACCGAAAATGGTGATTTACTCCTAAACGGTTCGCTTTAAGTCCCATGTATGATACATAAAATCACACTAGAATTCACCAAAGAATCTGAATATGCAATAATATTTGGAGTGTTCCATTTAAAAAAACATAACTTTGATGCATTTCGTGTTTTTGGGACACTCTGTATAACATGAAAATATTTTTAAAATGTAGCCTTTATGGGTCTCAATCCATCCGTAACTATTATTTTCTTTTTTATCAAATACTTTAGCCTTAATGCTCCGTGTCGAATAACGTGAATAACCCTGTATACATTTACAGTGATACCATTTTTCAGCCACTAAGTGCGTCTTCTCGCCGCACTTCTTTTTCCTTGTATTTTCTCTTGTATTATCAGTTGTAGAATGTGGTATTTTTCTCCACGCATAGCGCGACCCAGGTAGGAAAGTTTCCCCATTTTGGCAGTTTCTACTATTTCAGTTTCTTCATTCATACGCCTTGAGATTTCAACATTTGTGACCCTTTCCGTTCAAGAAACTCTGAGTATGCGTCTATACAACGTGTCTAAAGTTAGCAGAGCAAAGTCAGCAGAACAAATTATTGATAACACCATAATTAAGGGCTAATTAAGGGCTAATTAAATGCTCTAATAGGAATTTTAATGCTCCACTTTTTTTAGTAAATATCGCATGCTCAACTTGAGATAAAGTTAGCAGTGCAACCCTGTATTTAATGATTATAATTAAAAAATGATAATGTCATACTGATGAGCTAATTAGAGGCTAATTAAATGCCCTAATAAGAATGTTGATGCTCCACTTTCTTTAGTAAAATCGCATGTTCTGCCAACTTCAGATAAACGTAGCAGGGCAACCCTGTATATACTGGTCATAATTAAAAAATGATACCATGATGAAGAGCTAATTAAATGCCCTAATAGGAATTTTAATGCTCCTCTTTTTTTAGTAAATATCACATGTTCTGCTAACTTTAGATAAATTTAAGATATTTACTAAAAAAGATGGAGCATTAAAACTCTTATTAGGGTATTTTATTAGTCTTTAATTAGCTCTTCGGTATTGCGTTTCCATTTTTTAATTCTGATCATTACATACAGGGTTGCTCTGCTAACTTTGTCTGAAGTTAGCAGAACGTGTGATATTTACTAAAAAAAGGGGGCATTAAAATTTCTACTAGGACATTTAATTAGCCTTTAATTATTTAATTAGCTCTTTAGTATGGCATTATCATTTTTTAATTATGGCCATTATATACTTTATCTAAAGTTAGCAGAACATGCGATTTTCACTAAAAAAAGTGGAACATTGAAATTCTTATTAGGGCATTTAATTAGCCTTTAGTTAGCTCTTCAGTATTACATTTCCATTTTTTAATTCTGATCATATATACAGTGCTGCTCTGCTTACTTTATCTAAAGTTAGCAGAACATGCGATTATCACTAAAAAAGTGGAGCATTACAATTCTTATTAGGGCATTTAATTAGCCTCTAATTAGCCTTTAATTGTGGTACTAGTAAGACAGGAGGAATTCTGCCGGTGCGCCATCTAGTACCCGAAGGTGACGGCAACCAAAGAGAGAAACGTCACTAGAAGCAGTAACCTCTCCCTGGTGGAACGACAAGGCTCGTTCGCTTTTTGCCACTAGAGGCGCGGACTTTGACGCACGCAGCGTAAAGCCGATATACTCGTACATCTTTCACATGTTTATTAAACATGGAAAAATTGATGCTCTCTACTTCCGTCAATCGACCTATGGCGCACTGATGATCGCTAATAAGCGTGAAACAGCTGTCTGCGTACTGGTGGATTGACGGAGGTATAATTGTGGTGTTATCAATAATTTGTTCTGCTGACTTTGTTCTGCTAACTTTAGACACGGGTCTATACACTCACATCTCGAAAGCCTCAAGTCTTTTCAGATCAACTTCGTTCGTTGTCCACAACTCCGCCCCATAGAGAAGGATCGAGAAAACGTAACATCTGGCCAATCTGATCTTAAGTTTAATACTCAGATCTCTTGAGTAGAATACTCTCCGCATATTTGTAAATGCAGCTCTAGCTTGACCTATTCTAGATCTTATAATATACACCTTGACACGTCATATTTTCGTAACAAACAAAAGTTCAAACGTAAACTGTGTGGAATTTTTGAAACTACCATAGAGTCTATCATACCATGCTCTTAAAAGATTTTTTTTGTACTTCAACCCTTAAAACTCACCCCCACCTTTGTTTTCTCAAATAGCACCTAATAGTTTGTTCTACACAAATTAAGTCCTTATATTACATAAAATCTTGCAGTTCCTTTGATTTTATACGCAAACGTATTTTTTCGTAAAATCATAGGCGTAACATAAATAAAAAAGAACTTGCTTGACGCAAAAAACGGAAAAAAATAAAACTAACTGGGTCTTTAAGGGTACTGAACGACCTATAATAGATGCTTTCAAAAACAAATGTCTTTTTTATGCTTTTTGATTCTAAAAAAATCACATCAAACAAATGCTCCTTTTATTTATCTCATGTCAATTACTTTAGGAAAAAAATGGTTTCTGTATGAAATCAAAGGCACTACAGAATATTCAATGAAATAATGACCTCATTAGTGTAGGAAAAGCTGAGGGGTGCTATTTGGAAAAAGAATAAGGGGTAAGTTTTAGGGGTTGAGGTAAAAAACTGTGTCGAAAGCATGGTATAATAGGACATTTGGTATTCTTGGAAAACCCACTTACTTTGATTTTCATCTTTTTTTTTCTTACAAAATCATTACGCCTCAAACAAATCCTCATTTCATTTATTCTATTTATTTTATGCTTATGACCTTACGAAAAAAATAGGTTTCTGTATAAAATCAAAGGTACTACAGGATTTCAAATAAAATGAGGACCTAATTTGTGTAGGAAAAGGTATTAGGCGATACTTGAAAAAATAAAGTTGAGGGTTAGTTTTAAGGGTTGAAGTGCAAAAAAAATGTTTTGAAAGCATGGTATGATAGACAATGTAGTATTTTTAAACAGTCCACTCAGTTTTTGTTTGAAGTTCTTTTTGTTATGAAAATATCACGTGTCAAGGAAATTCGGGGACACCTTGTATATTATATGAACATAACCAAACTAATAATAACGTTTTTTTTTACAGACTTTACCTCCAAAACACTCACCAGGCGCCCACTCACCGACGTACCACAGTCCTGTGGTCTCACCCTCTCAGATAAGCAGTAGAGAATCGACACCGACACCCCCACTCAATCACAATTCCAAAGAAGATCAAGCAGCTTCCAAGGATTCCAGCAAACGTATCCGCACAGCCTTCACCAGTACGCAGTTACTGGAGCTGGAGAGGGAGTTTTCCTCCAACATGTACCTCTCCAGATTGAGAAGGATCGAGATAGCGACTGCACTTAGACTCTCGGAGAAACAGGTCAGTAGCAGATGAATGAAAATGTTTCAGATCAGGCGATCTGAATTCTTATCAGTGGCAAAGTGACATAAATATGTAAAATACATATAAAAAAGGGAAGCAGGTTGATTGACTCAGTACTTCCTACACATTACAGTGATACCAGTTTATTATTTTCCCATAGCATATGAAGCAATAGTTTGAGATCCCTTTGCAACCAAATCTTCGCTCACCTGCCCACAAAAAAGCATGTTATTCCCCTAGGTCTTTCTAGTCAATGGACAGCCTATTATAAATACTATCACGTCCTATGTGACTTGGGAGTAGTGAACTCCTACCAGAGCGACTCGCTTTACTTAAAATTGGGCTTAGGGAGTGAAACTCAAGAATAGTTATACGATTCTATATTAGATAAAATAAAGGTACACATCGAACATCAGAGAGAAAAAATAGAAATAAAATGCAAAAGAAAAGTAAACGATAACAAAAATAAGGAATAATACTTACATTATTGGATACTGGTAGGCACGGCGCTCGCGGGCTGAGCATAATTTTGACTCGAGAGGAAAAATGACTTTCCGTGATCCCTGCCAGGAAACGAGTGTCCCTTTCAATAATCTTTCCCTCTTCCATCGTTACCATATCCTCTCTCTTGATTATCGATAGGTGCTAATACAGCTCTATGCATACGCGTGGCCGGAAATTAGCTAGATGCATCGTCACCTTTCCGTGATCAATTCTACACCTTGATGAGGCGACATGAGGCTTACAGGGTGGTCACTTGTGACAATACAACAAATTTCCCTCTATTACAACCCCCCTCCCCCAACCCCATAACCACCCCAATTCCACCCCCACCAAAAAAAAACTGATCGGATACTCCTAAAACCCCTAAAAACGAAATTTGGGCTTTTTTATATTTTTAGTTTTTTGATTATAGCTGCGCCGCCACTAAAACGACTTCTAAGAACCATAAGCATTTTTAAGTAACTGTGCCAAAATTTTATTAAAATCAATTCAATAGATTCCACATTACACAATACAAATCGATCTAAAGCAATACTCCAATGTTTATATCTACAAATTCTAATTTTAGGCAGAATTTTAGAACCTCGTTTCTTGTTCATAACGATAGTGCATGTAATAGATCAAAAATGTGTAGATGAAGGTACGAAGGTTAATTTTTTTCGTATCAGGGATTAAACACTTTCAGAACAATCAAGCTTTTTATAGCCTATATATGTAATACAGATTTTATAACAGTTTCGATATACTTATATTCACAAGTGCTTATCCAATTCGAAAAGAAATAACCTAGTGCTGTTCAAATACGTTCTTCATAAAAGTTTTAATGCAGTGTTAGAATTCACTTTAAACGCAGTTGTTTGTTCTACGTCGAAGCTCAAGTTCGATAATGTTATGCGCGATAGAAAGGTTTATTAATTAAACAGGTGCTTTAAGGGGATGTAAGCAGAGCTTTTAACAAATTGAATTTGTGTTAGTTGCATGCAAGACTTTAGCAGCATTAAAAAATTTGCGATAATTTAAAAAAGTCTAACAGTAAATGTTTAAAGTGAAGTTTTATTTTTACTTCCCACGCCGACAGGTGAAGGTGGTATTGTTACGCGAAAATTTTCGATTTTGAGATAATACGCTTTTTGATGGGCGTTTTATGATGTCTACATATCGAAAACCTATGCCACTCATTTTCGTCGGTCTGTCTGTCTGTCGGTCTGTTCGCGTCTTTCTACTCTCGTAATCTCAGCAACCGCTGCATGGATTGTGATGAAACTTGGGTACCTATATGCTGTGAGGTCCTAGTAGGTAATGTTGCTATAATTTTGAAAATCGGTACAGGGGTGGCGGCGTAATTAGCAAAAAACGAAAAAAATTAAATATCCCTCAAACCTCGTTTTTGGGCGTTTTAGGGGTTACTGATTACTTTTTACTTTTTTTTTTGGGTGCGGGTGAAATTGAGGTGGTTAGGGGGTGGGGGGTTGTAAAACTCAAAAAATTATTCTATTCATAATAGGCTGTCGTTTGACCTGTGAAAGAAAGACCTAGCGGCATAATAGACGTTTTCTAGGTCCATCCGAATATTGCGTTGGCTATTACAGAAACCAAGGGACTTGTCTGATGTATTCATATGAGTATTATTATTTCTTTAGATCGTTCTGAATTTAGTAACATGGAAACTATGGAATTGATTTGAATGAAATTTTGATGCAGTACTATTACCGTGGCGAGAATGGAAGATGTGTATGGTTTTCAGAAATCGTGTCAGTGGCGGCGCAGCAATAATAAAAAAACTAGAAATATAGAAATAGCTCAAACTTTGTTTCTAAGCAATTTGGGGACTCCTGATGGTTTCGTTTCGTCCAGTTGAAGCTCACAGAACAAAAATTGTGTCGTTTTAGTTCCTACGGAGAGACTTAGGAAACTATTTACTGGTTTTTGTATTGAATGTTTTTTGAGGACATGCGAACGATTAGTTGGTTGCAAGGGATCTCAGACTATAGCTTCGTGCAAAGGGAAGATAATAAAACGATGTCACTGTTATGTGTGGGAAGTATTGCTTCGATCAGTTTGCTCCATTTTTTTTTAAATCCGATGGTCGTATAACTTAGCACTTTATAGTTTCAAAGCAAAGTACAAACTTGTATGCACATGAAACAGAATTTTAATCCAAACCAGAAATGTTTCGCTCGAAATTATATCCGTTATCTTCTTGCAGGTGAAGATCTGGTTCCAGAACCGAAGAGTGAAGTACAAGAAAGAGGACTTGCCGAACTTGGGAGCCACCGGAGTACAGTCAGGAAAATGTTGTTGTTTGAGGAGTTGCTCCGGTACGAGAAGACCCAAAAACAGCACCTCAAGTTGCGAAGATATAGATATAGACGTCACAAATGTCGACGAACATTAATAAATTGTATGCACATGATCAGCTGTAGTTGTTTTGGAATTTTGTTGTACTATCTGTTCTTTATCCAATATGTATACTTTTTTCCAAACATGGTCATCTTGTCTATCGAAACAATCATTATGTAATACTTTAAACATCAATTTGTACAGACTGACGAGGTGGAGAGAAAGCAGTGCTTTGCAAAAGTTGTGAAGATAAAATTGAGTCAAATTTGTGATTAATGTAGATAGTGTAGATATAGAAAATTACAGCACTATATTTTTGATACTGACATTTTTGTCTTATATATTAAGGCTAATTTTGTACATACCTGTTTATAGATTGTATTTTTTAGTTTTATATTTGATGCCAAAGTTTCTTAATAAAAGATATTTAACTTTTATAAATGACCTGTTTTTAATTTACATTTCTCTAAAACACTTGTACTTCCACTACCATATTTGCGACTGTCGCAGCCACATACACTGTGAGTTTTTAATACCGGATCGGTCGATAACTCCATTACTGTAGAAGATAGCAAAAAAAGTTGTGTATAAGAATTGTAGCTAAAGCCGGCGCCACATATGCGGGTACTTGCCGAGTATCAATACTCGCCGTTTTTCAACCTTACTCGCCGAGTAGCGAGCACGTATCGCCCTACATGTGCGTAGTTGGCTATGTTTAGTTTCGAGAAGAAAGGGACTGGGAAAGCCCGAATATTCGTAGCAAATTGAAACTTATTTATTATTAAAATTTATCGACAGTAGAATCAACGTCATCATCATATAGTCGTGGCAGCAAGTGCTGTTTTTGTTATGTGTAGTGCTTATATGTTAATAAGGAAAAGAAAAAATCAACCAAGAAGGAGGCGATGGTGGATGATCTCATTAAATAGAAGCCTAGAGAGGTAATAAAATAATTAGCAATAACATCAAACCACAATGTTAAACACATTTTCAGGTATGGCGGACCACACCTAGTTGCCGATGTATTAAAAGAACCGTCTGGATTTTTTGAAAATTTTTGCAGAATATCTTCCGAAGATTTTGAATATCTACTCAGCAAAACAGGACCACTGATATCAAAAAAAGACACAAAATGGAGAAAAGCTGTTCCTGCTAAAGAACGACTAGCTCTGACGCTTCGATTTCTAGCGACCGGCGACAGTTATCAAAGCCTTCAATATCTATTCAAAATATCACATCAACTCATTTCTGAAATCGTTCCCGAAGTTTGTGAAGCTCTCACCAAAGTTTTGCATATCCTAAAAATATTCTGAAATATACAGAGTGTTTCGGGAAAGTAGGATAGTGATCAACTTGATTTTTTTATATGGTACTATTACTTTTTTTAAATTCTTCTAGTTTCCATCATTGATCTCTATTAAACCCTAAAATATTATTGCGATCTTGCCGAGTTATAATTTATTTTCTATTAATTTCCGGATTTGCAAGGTCGCAAGTAATACCTCCAAATTGATATATTCCTTTAACTTTTCTCAAAAATATTATACAGCGAGTTACTTAAATATTAAATAAATATTATTCTGGATGGCACCAGCAATGTGCAGGGTGTTATTGGTAGAACTTTAAATTACGGTAATTTGAAGGTCATTTTACTTTGTTTTTTCTAAATGTAACACCCAGTATGTTTTATTTTACATCGAAATATCTACTAATACCCTATCTCGCCTTGTAATTTTTTTCGCGTTTGCGACATTGCCAAGTTATAAATTATTTTTCTAAATTTACAAACAAATATCCCCGAATTTTATTAATAGAACACACTGCATATTTTATTTAATATAGAAGTATTCCCTAATAATGGTTTACAGCATGAACAAGTTTCAACTGGTGTTCCTCACCGCCTTCTCAGTAAACAGTACCGGAAGGCTTAAATATTTCCAAAACTGCCACAGCTGGGGCGCTGAAATTCAATACTTGGGGGTTTTTGAACACACAGAATTCAAGAATGCTAACATGCTAACAAATAAACAATGCGAATAAAGTTTTTAATTCTCTAGTCCGGCCCTGTTCCTGTTTCTGTGTCAGTATTCGGGTACTTATTTGTGTTCGGCAAATTCCGACCATTCGCACAAACTGCTCCAGCCACACTAGTAGGCGTTTGCCGAATTGCGAATATTCGCTGTTCGTTGTTCCCTAAATGCCGCATGTGTAGCGCCGGCTATGGCGCCGGCTGAATGCTCGGTGCTCGGCATATGGCGAGTAATCGGGTAAAATCCTGCAGCCACATAGCCGAGTAGCAATTAATCGGGGTTCGTTGCTCGCCGAGTACCGCATATATGGCGCCGGCTTAAGGATATTCTCGTTGCTCAGAAAATATTTCTGTTTATACGGGATGATCCATAACTACGTGGTGATGCGAAAATATTTTTTTAAATGAGAGACCCTATATTATTCCACATTTAGATTCTGCTAATAGTCCCCTCCATAGTACAACGTAAAGTATTGTAACATCATACAGGGTATTTCAAAAGTTATGACTATTTTTATTTTTATATCCAAATCACTGTAAAACGAACGTACTGTATATCAAAAAGCAATAAATCTAGCATTAGTTTTTTTACATGGAAAGATAAAAAATATCCTGTAGTTTTAAAATCCGCTGTAATGAAAGCCGACGACGCATATTTGTATGCAGGGTGATGTGGAATGTAAAATCTAGATTTTCTCTTTTTTACTTCCCAGACCGATAGGTAATGTTCCTATAATTTTGGAAATCGTTGTACGGGGGGCGGAGTAATTAGCAAAACAAAAAACTTCAAATACTCCTCAAACTTCGTTTTTAGGCGTTCTAGGGGTTCCTGATCATTTTCTACTTTTCTTTGGGGGGGGTGAATTCGCGGTGGTTGGAGGGTGGGGGGTTGGAAAACTGAAAAAATTGTTGTATTCATAATGGGCTGTCCATTGACCTGTGAATGTAAAACCTAGCGGCATAATGCACTCTTTTAGGTCCATCCGAACGTTTACTTGCTTATTATGTAAAACAAGAGACTTAGAATTTGTGATGTATACCTACATACGAGCATTGCTGTAGATCGTTCTATATTGCGTAACGCGAAAATTATTGAATTGATTTTAATGAAATTTTGACGCAGTATTACTACTGCGGCGAGAATGGAAAACGCGTATGATTTGTAAAAGTTGTCTCAGTGGCGGCACAGCAATAATAAAAAAAGCTAAAAATATAAAAGAGCTCTAACTTCGTTTTTAGATGGTTTGGAGGTTTGCAGTCGTTTAGCATCGTCAAGTTGAAGCATGCAAAAAAACTGTGGCGTCCTACATTCTAATGAGGGAGACGCAAGAATCTATTTACGAGAGTTTTTGTGATACATGTTTTTTTGCGGGCGGCTGGGCGATGATTTGGTTGCAGGAGCATCTAGACTATAGTTTTATGCTGCGGGCAAATAATAAAATGGTATCATCATTATGTGTGAGAAGTACTGAGTCAATCAGCTTGACTCCATCTCTTAGATGTATATAAATAAGCTCAAAGGTAGTAATTGTGATGATTCCAAAGGAAAGACATAATTTTGTAGTTCAAAATTAAAATTCACTATACAGCAGTCTTGAAATATCTATCAAATACCGAGGATTCTCTAGCAGCTGCAAGAACGTTTATAGAACTGTTGCTTAATTGTTGCAGGCAACCTTTATAGAACATATTAACATATTAATACTGCTTTATAGTTTTGCCTGTATATTTGTCGTGAGAACGTTTAGCGGACGTTCTTGCAGTAAATAGTGCTGTGAAAGGAATGCTGTATGCTGTGTAAAGGTGCCTAAAACTTCAAAAGGACTGAGAATTGTTAGTTTGACAGCTTTGTACCTACTTCTCAATAAGTGCGCAGTGAATGATAGTGCCTCGGACCAGATGTCGATGGGCGAAGAAGAGATTTTTTGAGAAAACAAGATGCTTCGTAATTTTTTGGTAGTGATGTTCATCTTAGTTCGTGATTAAGCTTTGTTTTTTTTGGAAAATTATAAATCAACCCTCAACTATTGTTAATTACTACATATCATGCTTTATTTGTATCTCATTGCGCATATGAAATTTTGAGCTGGGGTAATTCAAGTCATATGTCCAGAATTTACACGTTGCAGCGTAAGGCTATGTCAGAGTAGTGTTGGACTTGGATATCGTGATGAGATCAGGAAGAAGTTCGTCGAGCTACGATTACTTACAATTCTATCGTTGTACGTATTAAAATCTTGATATGTTAAGAGCCATTTAAGTGAGTACGCTGCGAAATCAGAAATACAAAATTATAACTTAAGAGAAAGCCAAAATGTCCAAGTAGAGTACTTGCGTTTAGAAAGCTCGAGAAACTACTACTACTACTAGTAGATAGTATTAAAACACTTCCTGCGAAAAAAATCTGTCAGACTACCAAAGAAATTTTAATTGAAAAAAACTATGTGATATTTTGAAAGATAAGGTAATTTAACAGAAACAGAATTTATATAGTTGGCCTTTTTTGATTATTTGTGTGCCTATATGGCATTGTAAATTGTAAAAGTTTAAGTGTTATTTTATTTAATGTTCTTTATATCAATTTTGAGAATACAAAATCTGTCAATTTTTTTCTTTTTGACATGTGTAAAATATTAGTGTAATGATCAAACATGAATAATATAGGTTCTATTCTACAATGCATAATTTCCTCTACTAATGTAGGAAAGAAACGTAACAATAATAGAGAAAACACATTCGCAAAATAACTGATGAAATCAAACGAAAATGGCAAAAAGAAGATTACATTAGACATTTAACTAAAATTTAAATTCTTTATTGTCTAAAGGTATGAGACTTCTATTATCACAGGCATTAGCACTCCTAAGAGCAAAACTAATTCCTACGCTCCATATGGTAGCATCATACATCCTCCATTTAGAGATTCACGATTTGACTTGGTTTTCAAGCTACTTGACTTGACTTGATATCAAGTCAAGATCAAGTCAAGTATTTATTTTCGAAAATCAAGTCAAGTCAAGAGTTACACATCAAGCAACTTGAAAATCAAGTTTTTCAAGCTAACTACTTGATTTTTCTTGAAAAAATAATTCTTTTTTGATATAATCTAATTAACTGCCAAAACGCAATAACAATAAAAATCTATGTATATAAAGATGTAATCTTTTATTTAAAAAAAAAAAACATCCAAAAACGAACTCCAACAAACTTAGTTAAATAATGAACGTAATAATATGAAATAAAAATACAAAATATTCTGAATTCTGACAATAATACATAGAAAAACAACAAACTCAAATGGGGGTGGGTTGGCTCAATGGCTAGATTCGAGGGCTCGTGACCGAAAGGTCCCGGGTTCGATTCTCGTTAGAGCTGGAAATTTATTTCTGGTTTTTTCAATCAAAAATAAATATCCATAAAAAAATCTCAGCGCAGAATCCCCACCTAAACCTTCACCGTTGTCTTCTTATTAACAGTGCTGTTCCTAGAGTGGTGCCGGGAAACAGTAACAAAGTTTTCACAGAACACGAGGCTAATGACCAGAGCAATCGATATCGATGACAGAAGTAAAACAAATTTAGTATCCTCATTTGCCATCCATGACTTGAGACACATGGGACTTGTAACGGAGTTATCGCCTAATCGATTTCTTGTTTTGGTAAGAGTTAAGGCAGCTCTAGCAAACTGCCTTTCAGCTGGAGCTGAAGAAGCTTGCAATGCCAAATATCTTTGGCCATTGCGGCAAGGTTTGGAAAAATGCATTCGTGTCTTTTCCACCATTCTAAAATATCTTCAGTACTGTCCCTTGCCGCTTGAATACTATTTATAATCTGTTCATCGGTTTCATCTCGATCAGGGTTATTGTCAAGTTCCATAGCCCACGAATCTAGTCTATTGAGCAGCATATTAATGCAAAAATGATGGAAATACTCTTAAAAACATTAATGTATTGGCAAATTCGTTCATTTAACGACTTTAAAGTTCTAAAATAAAACAATTGCATCCAATTTTGTGGAACAAGAACATCACTAATAATGTGAAACGAAGGATGTATAAGTCTGTTGTCGAAAGTATCGCTTTATATGGATCGGAGCTGTGGGAGATATCGCTGAGGAATCAGGAGAAACTAAAAGCTATGGAAATGGATTTCTGGAGACGAAGCTGTGGAATAACAAGAATGGATAGAATAAGGAACATACACATAAGGGAAAAAATGGGGGTTACAATTGATATAATGGACACTATAGAGGGACGAAGGCTTAATTGGTACGGGCATATGAGAAGAATGCCTGAAGACAGATGGCCCTTAAAAATATGGTGCTGGAATCCGCCACAACGGAGAAAAAAAGGAAGACCAAGGCTGTCATGGAAAGAGTTGAGCAGGCTATGGAAGATAGGCAGATGGATGAACAGGATTGGCAAGATAGAAGGAGGTGGAAGCTTGGATGCGAAAGACGCCGCATGGTGTAACCCAATTCGCATTGTATATATATAAAGTTTTAAAATCATAAGGTACCTGTTTGTTGTCGTAACCTAGGTAATTCCCCTATTGTAACGCTTCGATTCGCATTTTACAGATCGATATCAAGTAATATCAAGTAGTTTGATTTTA
Source organism: Callosobruchus maculatus (assembly GCA_951848785.1). NCBI lineage: Eukaryota > Metazoa > Arthropoda > Insecta > Coleoptera > Chrysomelidae > Callosobruchus > Callosobruchus maculatus. The sequence continues at coordinate 939,498 of CATOUR010000003.1, forward strand.
CTTTATATCAAGTCAAGTAGTTCAGATCAAAAATCAAGTCAAGTCAAATATCAAATTTCCAAAAGCTTGAGCTTTCAAGCCAAGTCAAGCATTTGAAGAAAACTCAAGCTACTTGGCTTGATGAATCCCTACCTCCATTCGACTTGTATGTCAGTTCAATGCAATTTTTATACATGCGCAGCGGTAGGAAAGCGACCCAAAAATGTAACTGACACTGATTTTAAAGAACGAATCATAGCGTGAAACAGTTCGCATCCATCTGTTCCAAACATAAACACTCTCATTAATCCAATCCACTGATCTCATTATGTGGAGATATACCTCCAGATTCAAAGAATTCCCATATCTGATTGTATTATAAACTGCATCATAAAGACGTGCGGTTTCCACCCTTAGGGCCAGTCATCCCCTTTTTATTCACTGTCTGACTATATTCATAAGCACAATAGTAACACAATTAAATATCGCAAGAATTGCTCCGGCAACATTTCGAATGTTATAATAACGGATATGTTTTGAAATAATTGAAGGGCAGCGCCCCTTTGCTACCCTGTCATTGGCTGACGAGTGAACCCTTTGATGTGGGGTGGGGCCTATCTGATTGGGGCGAGGGCTGCACCATATGATGTTAACAAGATAACGAACAAGCTGTAATTTGTCTGGGAAGAGGTATAGCGTCGGAACAAATGGAGATATATTAGGTGCTTCTTTTGTATATGTTGGTAGGCTTGTTTCTTCTGTTGCAACAGTACTGCTTCCTTAGTCATAGATCACAGGAATTCGCGACAAAGTTCGGATTGTGGGATTATAGTAGTTGTTGTTTCGGAATTGTGTAATACACAACATACATACATGCCATTTAATTCTGTCGGTCTCTCTATCATCATTCTTATCACCTTTGACACCATTCAGTCACTTTATGTTTTTTTTCGCGAGAGTCTGCCTCGTTCTCAAGCCTTAAACACTGAAATAAAAAACAGTAATACTGTGGGATCCACCTTAAAAAATCTATGTCCCACCAGATGGTCATCCGGGGTCGAAATGATAATTTCATTAAAAAGTAACTATTTAGCCGTCGTTGAATGTTTGTCGAATCTAGCTGTAATAGCAAAGAAAAAATCTGATAATGATGAGGCAAAGATCTTACAAAATCAAATTTTTAATTTATATTTTTATTAACATTATAAGGAATAATATTTGAAAACGTCAATTTACTTTCAAACTGTTTGCAAAAAAGTGATTTAGATATCGGACAATCCACAAATTTAATTGGATATGTTTCAGATCAATTAGGGAATTTTAGAAATAATTTTGAAATATACCTTTGAAACCTCAATAACAATAGCAAGAGAATGGGATATTGAGCCACAATTTACAGAGAAAAAAATTCGTACTACTAAAAAGTTTGTTGATGAAATGGCGGTTGATGAACCAATTGAAGACCCCAAAAATCGTTTAAGAATTTTAGTATTCAACACATGCTTAGAATTACTTTAGTACAACTAAATCATAGATGTGAGGCATTCACAGATATCTATTCAAAATTCGATATTTTAAACCCCAAACCAAAACACTTATTGAAGTGCAAGAAGTGGGAATTATTAATAAAGTAAAGAACTAGTTGAAAAATATCCAGACGATCTCACACAAAATCTTACGTCGGAACTAATTAAAATCAAAAACCTTCTATATGTAAGCCTGAAAAATCTTAAGTGTATTAGGGAATTTTCTGATTTTATTTTCGAGAAAAATCAGTTGTTGATTACTAATGTTCCTGAGATTTGCACCGCATTTCAGTTATTCTAAGTTGAGGTTACACCAAATTTTTTCTATCTATAAACCGATTTGAATTTTTTTTATATAGAAAGGGGCCCCGTGAAAAAAATTCCGGGAGGGCCCCCAAAGACCTTGGCACGCTACTGCACCGCATCATATTATGACCTCAAAAAACTTGGGAGTAATTTCATAGTGAAGAAATGGTGCAATATTTTCTTAAATAAAATAGAATAAGACAAGATGATATATTACATAAGTTACAGTAATTACATAAACATTCATTTTCAGCATAAGATGATATTTAGGAGGATGAACGCAAAACTGAATAGTAAAATGAAGGTTTTTTTATTTCACTGGGAAATGTGATATAATAATACCCAGTCATATAATAATACATACAGGGTGAGTCAAGCTCAACGCCTCGCACTCTTGTGACCAAACGATACCATTTTTCGAAAAATCGACTTTGCAAGTGTATGTAGGTCGAGTTGGACTACATTTTAAAAATAATGACTTTTATACCGGGTGTCTAATAAAAGCGTGACATACCAAAGTTATGTTTTTTTAAATGGAATACCTTGTATATTATTGCATACTTAGATTCCCGGATGCATTTTAGTGTGACATTATGTATCACACATGGGACTTTAAGCGAACCGTTTAGGTGCAAATCACAATTTTGGGTATAGGTAGATGTCAGAGAAAAATTGAATATCGTAGCTACTATAAATCTTAGAGGGTTGTGACTTTGCCGTGTTACTAAGCATGAAATGTGTCAGCTTACATTAGACGGTCGAGTTCTAATTACATTTGTACTTGGAGAAATCGGTAGATCAATTAAGGAAACTTCAATCAAAGGTTACTTGATTTTTTCAAATCGGAATGCATAATTTTTTTATACGATCAAATGTGCAATTTGATAAGCTTTCTAATGATATGCGGTTGTAAATATTAATCTCTGGTAGTTTTGATTTAATTTCAAATTTTGAGTAAAACCGGAGTTTTTCAATTTTCCTACCTATAAGCAACTTAGCAGGCCATGAAATATAAACAAAAAACTGTTCAGATGGAACAAAACAACTAACTTAGCAGATAATTACGAACGAACTAGAGTAAAGGGACAAAGTTATGAAAATGACTTACAACAAATCAATTCTAACCAGAAATAGCAGACATAACACATCTAAGGTCAAAAAGCAGCTGGAATGCGACAGAAATGGGTATTTTTCACGGCATACCGGCTACTACAATATTCTAAAGATTGACGATTCACAAAACCATTGTGAATTTTGTAACGAAAGGAAATCTACCACGTAATGTTGCTGGTAGCTTCAGAAAAACATTTCATGATTTAAAAAAATAGTAACCGATACCTCTGACTGGAGTTCTGCAAATTCTTCAATACCCATAAGGAAGATCGCCGAAAATGAAGAATAAATTAAAAATCTGCTCAAATTATTAAACATAATTTACCTGGCAGAAAATTAAAATATGATTGGTCAGTATTCCTTTTCTGCGACCTTGCTAATAGAGACTGAAAAATTTGAAGGATGACAGTGAGAGGTACGGAAATGACTAGTGTTTTCTGCCATTAAATGTAAAATTGCGTTCTGAAGATATTAGACTGACGGCAACGATCGCTGAAAGTTTTGCTTTCATTTCAGAGTGTTTAGTGATTTTGGAAATTTTTAATCTCTAGTACATCGCAGTCGCTAGTAGGCTGTAAAAATTATCCATTTATGTCGTACTCCAGCTTCTTTTAACCTTAGACATGTTACCGCCGTTGTTTCTGGTTAGAGTTGATTTGTTGTAGGGAATTTTTATAATCTTGTTCTTTTACTCTAGTTCTGCTGGATCTTTTTGCTAAGTTAATTCTTTCCTTCCATCTGAATACGATTTTGTTTATATTTCATGGCCTGCTAGTTTGTTTATAGGTAGGGAAATTGAAAAACACTGATTTGATTGAAATCTCGAAAATTAATAAAAACTACCATAGATTGATATTCACAACCTGATATAATCAGAAAGCCTATCAAATTGCACATTCGATCGTATAAAAAAATTATGCATTCCCATTTGAAAAAATCAAGTTACCTTCGATTGAAGTTTCCTTAATTGATCTACCGATTTCTCCAAGTACAAATCGAATTCGAACTCGACCGTCTAACGTAAGCTGACGCACTTCATGCTTAGTAACACGGCAAAGTCACAGCCCCATAAGATTTATAATAGCTGCGATATTCAATTTTTTTGTGACATCTACCTATACCCAAAATTTTGATTTGCACCTAAACGGTTCGCTTAAAGTACCATGTGTGATACATAGAGTCACACTAAAATGCACCCAGAAATCTAAATATGCAATAATATACAGGGTGTTCCATTTAAAAAAACATAGCTTTGATATGTCACGCTTTTATTAAACACCCTGTATAAAAGTCATTATTTTTAGAATGTAGCTCAACCCGACCTACAGACACCTGCAAAGTCGATTTTTCGAAAAGTGGTATCGTTTGGTCACAAGAGTCCGAGGCGTTGAGCTTGACTCACCCTGTATTAAGTATTTGCCTAAATACAGAAAAGATTCTTTTACAAATATTACCACGTTCCTCATAAAATAGCTACATATTCTTCTAGATAATTAAAATAATAACGTTCTATAAGGAATATTATTTTAATATTCCAGAATGATCAAGGAAAGGTAGCGAATAATCCATGATTTCACTGATCATTATGCGTGGAAGCACTGGAAGGTATAGGAGATTGAAATAATATTCAAAGAATATCCAGTGTTATAACTATGGGATGTAGTATAGCGTAATCTCAGTAGGATTCTAGATAATTTTTCGTTTTATTCGCGGAAAAGTGCGGTGGTAGGGCGGGGGGGGGGGGGGCGGGGGTCGGTATTTAATTCAAATATTTTTGCATCTTACTTGGCTAGTTCTGGTACTCAGGAGACCTTAAACTTTGAACTTTAAAATGAACTCGGGGTGTAAAGTATAGCGCGCGAAATTGAGAATCCAAGAAAAGACGTATTCTCTTGTTAGCGTGGAGGCGTGGCCGCCTGTTCCCTTTCTCCAGTGTGTGTGTCTAAGATGAGGGGAGATAAGTCCAAAAATCCAAAGTTAAGGTCAAAAGGTCCAAAGGGTAAGGTCCAAAGGTCACCATGAAAATGAAATTCGCGTTTCGAAGCTCCTGACGTTACCCCACTGATCTTTCTTAAACCATAGTAAATCGCAACCATGTTTTTACTTCTTTGAGATGCGAAAAAGTCCTTATGGATGTTGCAAAAGATTACTGGCATTGAAACATTGCGTATTTAGTAAACTTTTCTAATATTATTTTCTTTCACTTTACAGATATGGAGTGAGGGACAGAAGGAGAATGGGGACAAAGTATTTAAAGCTGTTTTTTATTCTTCAAAACCGGCAACGCTTAAACAGATGTTTGACAGCCTGATGTATAAGGTTTGATGAAGATTTCAAAATTTTGGAACGCACTGTGTGAAGTATAACATTCAGAAAGTACCTAACTAGAAGGAGGTAAGATAAAATCCATCCTCCAGCCACCGATACTGTTGTATTGATGTAGAATTACGACGGCGACCACATCAGTAGCATGAAGAAGCTATACGACACCAAAGAGAAGCAAAGGCAGGGCTAGAGTTCATTTTAGCGAAACCCGAAACGGGCGTTGAGATTGATGTCAATCGACGCAGATTGACGCCCTGAGTCGAACGACATCACTCCTAGACTGAGGAAACGCCCCGGTAAAATTCTATAACAGTTTAAAGTTTCAGTACCTAACCTCACTTACGCCAAACAGTCAACTTATTGAGGTCAAATTCGGTTTAATTGGTCGTCAAGTAAGTGTTACTCGATTCTGCTTGATGTCTTTAGTCGAATTACGCCTCTCCAAGGCTGAGGAAACGCTCCGATGAAAATCTGCGCACCTTTAAAATTTCAAGCCTAACCTCAAAATTACTTCGATATTTCAATGATTTTTCATGAAATGTGTGGTCAAACTATATATTGTGCGAAAGCACTAGATGAGTACAACACAACGCCATCAGTCGCAACATCCTAAAATGGAAAATAAAAAAAAAAAAAGTTATACTTTAAATATTTGATGTTAAAGGTATTGAGGAAATATGAATAACCGAAAACCAGGTTAGTTTATGTTGAATTAGGTTTTTTGAAAACGTATAGCGGGGGCCTGTGGGGGCTGGCCACCCCAGACGTCGCTGCCTTTGCATATTTTGAATAGTCTAAGCAACACAAGTTTCCCAAGTAGGATTCTCACCTGTTCGGTTCTTTCCGTAGCATGGGGGGTAGGACCCAGAGGAACTTATTTTGATTAATTTCCAATTGAGAATCGAAATAAACGGTTGTACAGTTAGATTTGGTACAATTTAAGTCAAGATATCAGGTTGAGTTGGTAGACACACCTTTTTACCTCAACCGATTTGCTTACTTTATATTAGGTAAGCTATTGGAATTTGTGAATTTCAAAGTAGCGTAGTCTTTCACAAAAACGTTTTCTCGCGCTGGTAATGATCTAGTTCGTCTCAGGACTTCAATCCCAGTCGATTAGAACCCATTCCAGCTTCAATAATTCAACTAGTTTGGTTAAGTTAGGTTAGGTTTGGAATCTTTAAAGTGCTGTAGTTTTTCACCGGAGCGTTTCCTCAGTCTGGGAGTGGTCTCGTTCGACTCAGGGCGTCAATTCGCGTCGATTGACACCAATCTCAACGCCCGTTTCGGGTTTCGCTAAAACGAACCCTTACCGGCAGAATTACCAAATTGTCCGTTGTCCTAGAAAATGACCATTATGATGAACCGTATTTTACAGACATATTCGTGTACTGCATTTGAAGATATAGGGGTCATCTATGAACGTGTAAGTATTTCATACCTTTTACACTTGACAATCTATAAACTATGACTTCGAATATGAGTGCAACTACCCTACAGGGAATTTAACTTTTACGAAGCCACGAAGGTTGTTGACAATATCCATCTTGGGCACGTACCTCATATTTTCCACGGAATATCCTCCGGTCGGGTCACAGGGCAGGCTTAACTGCTCCATAAATCTACGGCGATGATAAAAATTACACATTTTAAATTAAGCTTGCCAGAAGGTTCCAGATGTTATTTATGTCTTTTTGTCTGTTAGGTGCGATAAAATATATCAAGGTGCTTTGAGGTTATACTGAGCTTCACAGTTCCAATGTTATACCTTTTCAGGCCTTGAGCATAATGTGATTATTGGAATACGTATTTATTTGGTTGTGCTAAGACGGCTAAATTTTCTTCCCTTTTTTTATATGGTCAATGGCTGAACGCCTATGGCGCTCTGGAAGCGCTGCGTGCGGTGCACGTTAGATTTGAAACGCTGCAAGTTGTAGCCGTCGGGAACTAAAATCCTCAGCAGGTCATTCCACAGCGTCGAAGGTCTCCAAAAGAAGGAATGTTGGAGGAGACTATTTCGGGGAGTAGGGACCTTGACCGGGTAAGGATGAGCTCGCAGATCCTCTCTAGAGTTCCTCGTTCGGATGGCCTTTGGTGTTATTATCTGAGAGAGCTCACTCGAACATCTATCGTGATGGAATCTGTAAAACAGGGACAGGTCAGCCACCCTTCTTTGATGTTCCAGGCTGTGGAGGTCCTTTTGCTCTCTGGTGTATATTAGTGGTATCGCAAATGAGGAAAGGGGTAAAGAGGCAGAAGAGCCAATGGGAGACACCCCACATGATGCAATTCCTAAAAAAGGATAGTATGCCGCAAGGCTCCTAAAACGCCTAAAAGCGAAGTTTGAGGAATATTTTTTTGTTTTTTGCCGTCTTTGCAGATATTTTCAAAATTATAGCAGCATTACCTATTAGAACCTCGCAGCATACTGGTACCCAAATTTGATCGCAACCCATGCAGCGGTTGCTGAGATTACGAGGGTACAAAACGCGGACGGACAGACTGACAAACAGACCGACAGAGAGACAGACAGGCAGAACGACGGAAACGAGTGACGTGAATTTACGTTATGTATATGTGACGGTTAAAGTGTTTACTTTGATAGTTTATATACTAGCTGGATAGTATACAAACTATCCAAATGTCTCGTTATTTGGATGGAAAATCATATCTCTACTAAAATAGCTATGAATATTGGTTGGTTTGTATACTATCCAGCTAGTTTATAAACTGTACAAGATATGCCGCTAAAGTATTACACCACAAAGATATCACACATATTAACCAGTGTTTCTGGTCAGTTTACAAACTATCCACATCATTTGGATAAAGTATGCACCTAATATCTCTAGTACTACATAATATTCAACTCGTTGGTTAGTATGTAAACTAACAAATCCTCTTTGGTTACTTTAGTTTAGAAAAACAATTTTCGATAAGTAAAGTTTAATCATAGATACAACATACAATTGCTATAATTGCCTAAAAATAAGTGAGACAAACGGAAATACTATATGTGTAACAAAATATTCATCTAAAATAAATCTCTAAACCCTGGGCAGCTCTAATGGCATTATAGGTTTCACTCAAATGTGAAATAATCTTTCCAGATCTTTTGTATAAAATTACATAAGGTGATTCGATTCTCTGTAAACCATAAGTATTCATTATATGATAATCAATCTTGTTATTAGTGTTAGGTCCTTGTTCGCGTATTCTCTTTATATGTTGCAGAAGTACATTATGATCATTGTCGGTCATTAATTTTGAATTTGGGACTTTTTCTCGTAACATTCTAATAGTAACTTTTCAATTTGCTGTTGCTGATCCATTTTAGGTAACTATAGATACCTGTTCTTAAACAAATTTTACAAGACACGACAGTAAACAGTACCAACCCAACACGTCACACTTGCACTTGCCATAAACATAACCTCACTTTTCTGTTAAATTGACCAAAGAAAATTAGTAAGTTTACATACTCACCAAAGAGGATTGGTTAGTTTACATACTAATCAAAGAGGACTAGTTAGTTTGCATACTGACCAACGAGTTGGTTATTATGTATTACTAGAGATATTAGGAGCATACCTTATTCAGATGATGTGGGTAGTTTGCAAACTAACCAGAAACACTGGTTAATATGTGTGTTATCTTTGTGGTATATACTTTAGCGGCATATCTTGTATAGTTTATAAACTAGCTGGCTAGTATATAAACCAACCAGTATTCATAGCTATTTTAGTTGAAATATGAGTTTCCATCAAAATAACGAGATATTTGGATAGTTTGTACACTATCCAGCTAGTATATAGACTGTCAAAGTAAACACTTTAACCGTAACATATTCATCATAAAACGTCCAAAAAGCGTATTATCTCAAAATCGGAAATATTCTCGACCCCAATACTCCACTCACCTATCGGTGTGAGAAGTAAAAAGACATATTGTTTCAAATTCGAAATTTCTGCATTACAATAGTACTTTTATTGGGGAAGTATGGGAAGTAAAAAAGATACAAGCAACACGATACATTCATTATATCTATTTCTGTTGGTGACATCGATCTAACGTACTAACCGTATCCCGAGAATTCAAGTTTTTAAAACATGGATTTTCCATTTACCACATCTCATTTCCATGCGAACGATTTTAGAAGCCTCGCTTCGTCATGCCGGATAAAATTTTCATTCTCGTGAAGTTGCGGGTTTATTTATGGTTTCGCAGGAGTTTATGGATAGGAATTAGCGCAGATTTATTCGTAACAGGATAGATAGCACTCAAAGTTATCAGCGAAAATGGCAGAAAATACACGGTGGTACAAAGTTTACGTCCCTGAAATATATGCATATATAGAAGTTACATGTATGGTAGCCATATAAAATATAGAACTTATACACTAACAAATAATTATATCTACTTAAGGAATTTCATTATAAATCACATTTTTCTTTATACAGGGTTTGAGGTAATTCAACGTATTTCTGTTACGGTATGATAGTAAAGCTAAAATGCAACGAAGCCAGCTTAATATATTTATACAGAAAAACTAATAGTTTTTTAGTTTTTTCAGTTTCAAGGGAATTCTAGTTAACCATAACCTGGCATTTTTGCCGAAACAATGAAAAGGCTACGTTAAAAATAAGTAACATGTTTACTTATTTTAGATCAAGATGCTTACATCTATTCAATATCATCATAAATACGTAGAAAGGTACGATACGAAAACAGGTACTGAAAAAAATAATTATCATTTTCGTAACCATACCTAGCTCTAAATATTGCAAAGACATTGCTCATACAAGTTGCTGGAAGCCCATAATCTCAGCTTCAAAAAAGGTACGAAAATGTCGAACTGAAAACCTACATTCAGGAGCATAGGTGGGATATCAATTCGAGAAACTGAGTCTAATGGTTGGGTCGTCGACCACCTATTATTTCTTTTACGTTCAGTCTCCCGTAAAGGCTGAAAGCCTATGGCGCTGTAAAAGCGCTGCGAGAGGATAAGTATCGGGTCACGTTAGATTTGAAACGCTGCAGGTTGTAGCCGTCGGGAAACAAATTCCCCGGCAGCTGATTTCACAGCGTCGAAGTTCTCCAAGAGAAGGAATGCTGGAGGAGACTGGTACGGGGAGTAAGGACCTCGACCTGGTAAGGATGAGCTCACAGAGCCTTTCCTGGTTCAGACGGCCTTTGGTGTTATTATTTGGGAGAGCTCACTCGAACATCTTCCGTGAACATTACGAGAATCTGTAAAACAGGGATAGGTCAGCCACCCTCCTTCGATGTTCCAGGCTGTGGAGGTCCTTTGTGAGGTTAGGCGTATCGATTAATCTAATTGCTCTTTTCTGGATAGTGTCCAGAAGCTTTCGAGAGTGCTTCGGAGCACATCCCCACACATGGGAGTAATACTCCAGCGATGGTCGGATCTGTGCCTTATAGAGCAGCAGCAGTTGCTCTAGTGTATACAACTTCCTACAGCGGAACAAAACTCTAAGCTTCTGAGATGCCGTTTTAGCAATACTGACGACGTGGTCATGCCAGAACATGTTATTATTGATGTTGCTCCCCAAAAGCGAGACTTCTTTGTAAGTGTTGTTGCCTGAGTTTTCTTTTTATTGAACTGTACGTTATTTACTAATCCACCCTCGACAACCGCCTTGATATCTGATAGATAATTATATCTACTTAACGAATTTCATTATAAATCACACTTTACTTTATACAGGGCTTAACGTAATTCAACGTGTTTCTGTTACGGTATGATAGTAAGGCTATAATGCAACAAAACTAGCTTAATATATTTATACAATAAAACCAATAGTTTTTTAGTTTTTTCAGTTTCAAGGGAATTCTAGTTACCCATAACCTGGTATTTTCACCGAAACAATGAAAAGGCTACGTTAAAAATAAGTAACATGTTTACTTATTTTGGATCAAGACGCTTACATCAATTCAGTATCATAAATACGTGGAAAGGTACGATACTTAAAAAAACAGATATTGGAAAAAATAAATATCATTTTCGTAACCATACCTAGCTCTAAATATTGCAAAGACATTGCTCATACAAGTTGCTGAAGAAGCCCATAACCTCAGCTTCAAAAAAAAGGTATAAATGCTGAGCCTAATGGTTGGGTCCACGACCACCTATTATTTTTTTACGGTTAGCCTCCCGTAAAGGCTGAAAGCCTATGGCGATATAGAAGCGCTGCGAGCGAGTAAGTGTCGGTGCGCGTTAGACTTGAAACGCTGCAGGTTGTAGCCCTCGGGAAACAAATTCCCCGGTAGCTCATTCCACAAAGTGGAAGTTCTCCAAAAGAAGGAATGCTGGAGGAGACTGGCTCGGGGAGGAAAGACCTCGACCTGGTAAAGATGGGCTCTCAGAGCCTCCCTAATGTTCCTCATTCGGGCAGCCTTTGGTGTTATTATCTGGACGAGCTCACTCGAACATCTTCCATGATAGAATCTGTAGAACAGGGATAGGTCAGCCACCCTCCTTCGATGTTCCAGGCTGTGGAGATGCTCTGTGAGGTTAGGCGTACCGATTAATCTAATTGCTCTCTTCTGGATAGTGTCCAGAAGCTTAGAGAGTGCTTCCTGCAGCGGAACAAGACTTCAAGCTTCTGGAATGCCGTTTTAGCGATTATCCTCATGGTGATAGTAATTTTTCTGGAGGCTGTGTGTGATACATTATAAAGAAAATAGTTCGGGGGCTAGAGTCCTAGAAGCCTCCCTGGTTAGACGCATGCGTAAATTTCTGAACGTATGCTGCTCAACAAAGCCGTTTTTGATTCATTGACTGGAAATCATTGAAAATTGAAATAGCAAACGATGCAAAATTATTATATTAATATCTTTAATTGAAGTTCTCATATAGGTAACTAGGGAGGGCTTGAGGAGCTTCACCCCCCGATTAATTTTCGCTATCATCACTATAGTCAAAATCTCTTAACAGTCACGTTGTGAACTCGTAAAATGCATAAAGTCGGAGCTAAAGTATTGCCGACACGAATATTATCAATAGTTTTGAGTACTGTAGCTCGCCATCGTTCGCGATGTACTGTCAGTTCAGTGGCGCTGTTGATACTCATATCCAGCAACTGTTTCATCGTATCCCCCGGCGTGTAGGGGCACGGCCATGGCGCCGCCTACTCGGGGCGTAACCCTGAACTGCAAGTTTCTCCATATTATCGCTTCTGTGAATATGTTATAATGAATTACACACCCCCCAGAAAAATATCTATCACCATAATGATAATAGTTGAGACGAAAACGAAAATGAAAACTATTATTTTATCTTTCTCAATATCTGTTTTTAGAGTATCATACCTTTTCACCTATTCATGATTGTATTGAATTAGTATAAGAGTATTGAACTAAAACAAGTGAACATGTTGCTGATTTTTTACGTAGCTTTTTCACTGCTTAGTGAAAAATTGCCCGACGATTATTAAAATTCGGTTAAAATTATTATATATATTATATTATAAAAAATGTATTTTCTGATGAAAATGAGTATCAGCGCAAAATGTTGAACATATTATCAAAAGTGGTGAGAAAATATATATTGTATTTGTGCTGATGATTCTTCTGTACGAGCTCTATCGCTCTACATCTCACAATAGGGGTACACATGAACTATATATCACAACTGCCATTTTCTTAATAATATACATATATACTGCATTGAAGGTTTAGGTTTTATGTACTAAAAGTGTTTACAGTGTTAACGGTAGGTGGGTTCCACTAGGTAAGTGGATCTGCAACAAACGCCAGCTCTGAAGTTGTATTTCGCACGTAAATTTCATGACTTGAGCAGTATAAAACACTATAAAACGTAACCGAGACGACGTACGTTATGTGCCACACAAGATGAGATGGCGCACCGTTTTAGAATATTTTAAACGAATCCAATAAGGCAATAAAGGGAAGCCATACACAGACTTCATTGTTACCACCTGGACCACGCACCTGGCATCAAAGAGATGCTGTGGCCCGAAAAATTACCAGAAAATTGTTAGAATGGACACGAGGACTTAGGGTGGATGCAGCATCTCGGAAAAGCTTTATGACGTTTTTCTTTCGGTAATACTGAACTCGTGGGAGATTTGGAATTTAGGATTTAGCGGAATGATATATGTTATAGGATGTTTACTATACTTCACTATCACTATACCTATCGTCGTGTTTATGTTTTCCGAATCTTTATTTTATACGCAATACGGTCTAAAAATTTCAATCATTTGGTTCACAGAAAAATCGGCTACATCACGGGGTCCGGTAGTGTAGTCGGTATCGCGTCGGCCTAGAATGCCGGAGAAGTTGGTTCGGATCCTCTCTTCATTTTTCCGATTTTTCTGTGAACCAAATGATTGGAATTTTCTCCCTCTTGCGGAGTAAGTAAGCACCTTTCATTCCATGGTCTAAAAACATTTATAAACTAATAATCCCTAAGATTAGAAACGGTATATTTAATCATAAATCAGATAAAGAAGTTAATGCATAACTAATATCACAATGTTGATCAGAACCAAATTCTGGTATGATTTGCTTTTATGTTTCTAACAGGGTGCAGAGCATTTAAATACATGATTCTCCGGTGCAATGTAAGGGAGACCTTCTATATGTTTTTCTTCAGACAACTTCTCCTTGAGGATAATGCCTGTAAGATTTGGATAAAAAATAGACTGTCACTATTCAGCGGCCTACTTGATCTTTCAGCGAGTAACAACCTTTGCGTAAGTACATAGTTGTTGGCGTATTGCTTGGATTTGGTAGGTTTATAAATTGAAAAAGACAATCATAGCTCCAACAAAACCTCTTTGACACCGTAATAGAAATTGGATAAATTTACTAATATTGAAAAATATGAACTCGCAAAATGCAGTCGGAGCTAGAATATTGCCGACACGAATATTATCAATAGTTTTGAGGACAACTGTAGCTCGCCATCGTTCGCGATTTACTGTCAGTTCAGTGGCGCTCTTGATTCTCATATCCAGCAACTGTTTCGTCGTATCCACCCAGCATCTAGGGGAAGGACCACGGCGCCGCCCACTCGGGGCGCGACCCTGAACTCCAAGTTTCTCCATATTATCGCTTCTGCGAATATGTCCGAAGAATATATAAGCATTCTCGTCGACACTATGGAGGATAGTCTCTTTGAATTACCGAGCTCATCCAGTATGGAAACATCAGTTCGATGGGTGGTATAAGGAACTCTCAGCATTCTCCTCCACGTCCATATTACAAAAGCATCTATGCGAGCTCGATCTGCCTTTTTAACAGTCCAAGTTTCCGAGCCATACAAAAATATGGAGAATACAAGAGACTGAACCAGAATCAGCGACATTTTGGTAGCTTTAGTGACGTTATAGTCACGTCTTATTCTAGAATTGTAGCTTGCCATCGTTGGCGATTTACTGTCAGTTCAGTAAATTAAATGCTCTTGATACTCATATCCAGTAACTGTTTCGTCGTATCTATCCAGCGTGTAGGGGAACGGCCAGGGCGCCGCCCACTCGGGGTGTGACCCTGAACTACAAGTTTCTCCATATTATCGCTTCTGTAAAAGCGTAAGCACTCTCGTCGACACAATGGAGGATAGTCTCTTTGGATCATCCAGTATGGAAACGTTAGTTCTATGAGCAACTCTCAGCATTCTCATCCACGTCCGCATTTCAAAAGCATCTATGCGAGCTCGATCTGCCTTTTTAACAGTCCAAGTTTCCGAGCCATACAAAAATATGGAGAATACAAGAGACTGAACCAGAATCAGCGACATTTTGGTAGCTTTAGTGATGTTATAGTCACGTCTTATTTTAGTAAGCTTTGTCATGGCCACACGTGTCTGTTGTCGTGTCCCATATACTTCAGATAAATTCGAAGAAGCCTTCTATAATTGATGTCAAAGAAATATACTTCCGACGCTATAACCTTCTCCTTTTTAGATTTTGACACACTATATTATCATTGTGCTTAAACACTCGTACAGATTTGTAAATTTGTACCTTCAGGACATCTAGGTCAATAGCCAATGTACGCTTACTGATTACTGACAGTGGAAATTTGGTATCATCCAAACAACACCTCTATGGGTTATTCCTTTATGTTACGTAGGTTTTGTTCTGTTCCATTCTACTGCCTATAGAACATTAAAATAATTCAGACACACATCGTGTACTGAAAGCAACTTCCGATTTCCGGTTAAAGCAGCTTTTTCCCACACACCGCCGGAAAGCATTTAGATTACTGGATTCGTCTCATCGTATTAAACCGTAGCTAATGGCGGGACATCGTTGTCAATCTATTGACAAAACATTCGGTTTGCAATTAGGAACTTTTAACGAAAGTTTGAATTATGGTGTCCAGCCAACGTCGATCTGCCGATGCTTCCTTCCCCCTCAGCTGGCACGTGACTTGTAGAATTGGGAAGCTCTCGGTAGCGTCCGCGTTGTCAGATGTACGTTTTGCGAGGATTCAGGATTACCTCTAATTTACAATATAATTTTATACAGGGTTTTATGTAATTCGACCTATTCCTGTCAGGGCATGATAGTAGAGCTAAAATACAACAAAATTAGTCTGATATACCTATGTATATGACAACACATCGAAGCAAAATCTGCAAAAAATAGAAAAAATAAAAAACAAATGTTTAAGACTTTGTATTGGATACTTACCAAGTACTCCAATCAATGTAATGGAAGTAGAGTGCAATGAAACTACTTTGTATCTAAGAAGACAAAAACTGAGTACAAGGGCAGTATTAAAGCAGATTAGCAAAGACAAGCTTGCATCTATTGATAAACTTTTCATTTTCGGGATGACTAGCAAATACTGGCAGCACAAAAACCCCCTTTACTTATAGAAAGCTATGAGTACTTATTACCAGTCAGAGACCAAATATATTCCAACGTATTACACCCCTACTTTACCACAGAATACAAGAACTACAACTTCTAGGAGAATATACGAACTTTCATCAAGCTGACCCTACCACATACATCAAACTTAAACAGCAGATAGAAGAAAAATGGGATCAATGTGAACACATATACACAGACGGTTCAAAAACGACAAACGGTGTAGGATGCGCTTTCTACCATGAAAATAAAAAATATCAAGAATTATACAAACTTCCTCCAGATTGTTCAATATATACAGCTGAGTTGACAGCCATTCAAAAAGCACTAGAATATTCTCCCAGTAATACTGAGCTTAGAGATGTTATAATCTTCAGCGACAGCAAGAGTGCAGCTATGAGATTAGAGCATTTAAAAATTTCACCGACTTTCAACCATATCATCTCAAACATAAGAAATTGATTTACAGACACAACAATTTGGATAAAAATGTAAAAATTGTATGGATTAAAGGACATACAGGTATACCTCAAAACGACACAGTCGACATACTAGCAAAGATGGCGACTACAGATGAAATATTGATGAGGAATTTCAAAATTCCCTTCAGTGACTTGAACAGTAAATTAAACAAGAACCTGAAAGAAAAGTGGAGTGAACACTACCATAGAAATCCATCCGGAACGGTATACAAACAGATTCAGCAGAACATAACAACAGAACCCTGGTTTAAGAGAGAAACGAGTAGACCACTTGTGAGGACACTTTGCAGATTGAGGTGTGGTCATTGCTTAAGCTCTCAACACAAAACTAGAATAGGGCTAGACGATGACCCTCACTGCAGATGTGGAGAGAGTGGTACTGCTCAATACTGTATATTAGAACGCCAATTTATCAGTAACGAGGTAACAGACCTGTAGTGTATCATAGATTGTCAAACTATATTCCGTTACCTGCTAATATGATCTCTATACTAGCTAGTGAAAACAACTGTGCATACAAACTATTATATAACTTTTTCACACAAAAACTAAAAATAATACTGTAACTTTCAACTATAACTAATAAAAAACAATGTTCGTATTATTAAGAAAAAATAGATGTCCATCCAAAATAGAACTGGCCAGTTGATCTCAGAACAGAGCCAATAACATAAATAAAAAAAACCTATGAATGGACAAAAATCAATAGTTTTTGGGATTTTTCAGTTTCAAAGGAACTCTAGTAATTATCTAGCATGTTTGTCTGAACAATGAAAGATCTACGCTTACACTAATTCGATACCATCATAAATAGTTGAAAAGGTACGATACTTTGGAAAAAAGAAACAGAGCAAGATGTGGGTACCGGGTCATACGGGCGTTCTTGGTAATGAGGAAGCCCATAGATTGGTCAGACTCGTCACCGGGAGATCGTTTGTTGGCCCGCAGCCCGCTTTAGGATTGAGTAGGCAGCAAGTAACGTCAGCCCTCAAAAAGTGGGTAAACGATACCATAGATGAACAGTGGAGGCAAAGTGAGGGATGCAGGCAAGCCAACGATTTTATAGCGAGGCTGAATACATCTAGGTCAGCATGGCTGTGGACCCAAGGCCGATGGGCCATCAGAAACCTCGTGAGTGTTCTTACAGGGCACTGTCTGCTCAGGCGGCATCTATCACTATTAGGAATCGAGGACGACTCCCTATGTATGGGTTGTAGAGAGGCGGATGAAACAGCCTACCACTTCCTTGTGGAATGTGAGTTGCTAGGCGGGCTGAGATTAGAGATTTTTGGATCTGATAGATTCCAGCCAGAGCGATTACCCTCCTCAAGCTGGGCCGATGTAGTAATCTTTATTAAAAGATCGGGAAGGTTTGGCACGGTGGAGGAGGCAGGTGGTGGTGGCTGAGGGGTTATATTCAGGGATGACAAAAAGGGCATACTACTACTATATGGTAGGTATCCTATAAATGTTGCATAGAGGACTTAATGTCTACCTCGAAAACAGACTGCTTACATACAACAGAAACCCAAAGTATCTCCAAGTCACTCTCGATAGAATCCTATCATTTAAAGAACATCTCTTAAAGACAGCAGAAAAGGTGAAAAGAAGAAATAACATCATCCGTAAGTTATGTGGATCTAAATGGGTGTCCTCTGCATCAGTCTTAAGATCATCTGTTCTTGGACTTGTCTACTCGGCAGCGGAATACGCAGCCCCGGTCTGGCTCAACAGGAAACACGGTAAACTTGTTGATGTCCAGCTTAACCAGACTATGCGAATGATTTCGGGCCAACATACTGGCTTCCAGTCCTCAGCCAGATCCCACCCTCATATTTACGAAGAGAAACGGCTCTTCCCAGAGAATTCAAAAAAATCCAGGATAATCATCTTCTACCGATCCATCTTGACATAAATAACATAGAAATAAACACATTATGCTCCAGACACCCTCCAATAATAAAAGCCAACTCCCTATTTTAAGAAAACTTTGATATCGCTGGCGCCTGGAGAACACACTGGGAAAATAATGTGCCGTACGAAATCCAACAAATGCCATGCATAGTCACCAAGCCACCCGGAATAGAATTACCGAGGAAAATATGAACAACGTTAAAATAGAATCAGAACGAGCCATGGGGTGTGTGCTGATACTCTACATAAATGGGGTAGAGTTCCCAATCCACAATGTGATTGTGAAGATCCACGGCAGACTATCCGCCACATGACTGAAGAATGCCCTCTAAGATGCTTCAATGGAAGATTCATGAGTTCCTGAACGCAACGGAAAACTCCATTGACTACATTAAAATATTAAATGTTTGTGATTCTCTATGTCCTTTTGTTTCATGTTATACATAATGTTATTGTCAAAGTGAATGTTGAAAGTCAAATTTAATTTTTCTTTCTCTCTTATTTTAATGATTTGTCGTATGCCATACGCTAAATAAATAAATAAATAAATCTAGACAACACACTTGGCAACCATGTTGAAGCGAATAGAGTGTGCAAGGGGTGTAATGGGCATCGCAGGAAGTCGAGTCGCATGCGACGTATGTACGTACAGTAATATCGAAGATCGCAATTAGCCGATGGTCCATCCAGTGGCAGAGTGAGATTTAGCTAATAATATAAGTAACATTTTATGCTGACGACTCAGCGCTAACAGAAATATATACTATCAAGCAGTCAGATTTATGGTAAGCTGAATGATAAGGATATATTTCATCAGGAATCAACTCGAAACCTAGACAACTAATTTTTGTGAGAAGAAACTTGCTCATAGAAGATACACGCAATCAGGTGGCAATAAATGATATAGATACTTGTAGATACTGGTCATGTGAGAAATCAGTGCAAAGCTTTTGAAAACTAAGCTTTATGAAACTTATATTGTAAACCTTGACAGTAAGCTTATAAATGATCCGCACACCATCTGAAAATATATCAATAATAAACAATAATCTTATAATAAACTACCTGCAAAAATGGTATATAACCAAAGTTCGGCAGAAACCAGTGTAGGGGCCACTAATTTGTTTGCTAAATATTTTTCAACGGCTTGTAGTGGAGAAACTGAGTTAGATACTTAAATATAGCAATATGCGTGACAATGTTGTTAGATCACATTATTTTATAGATGTTAAAGAAATCATTGATTGATTGATTGATTGAACTATCTCGGCGCTCAAAACTATCAATTGGTCCTGATGGAATAACGCTGTTTTTCAAAGCAGTGTGTCCTCACACTGGCTAAATATTTACACTCTATCTTTAATATTTCGTTTTTTCATGTTTATGGTCGGCCTCCCACAAAGGCTAACAGCCTATGGCGCTGTAGAAGCGCCGCGAGAGGATAAATGCCGGTGCACGTCAGATTTGGAACGCTGCAGGCTGTAGCCGTCGGGAAACAAATTCCCCTCGCTTTGCTGACGATACAACCCTCATTGCTGCTTCCCAGGAAGAACTAGTAGCTCTATTAAACATTTTAGAACAATATAGTGTAGCGTATGGTCTTGCTATTAACTACAATAAGACTAAGGTTATGATCGTAGATAGAGAGCATCATAATCATCGAGAAATAAAGTCAATAAGCCGTTGCGAAGTAGTTCAAAGTTTTGTGTACCTCGGTTCTTTGATCGACAATTCGGGTAGCTGTGAAAATGAGATTCGACGGCGCATTCAACAAGCACGTATGGCCATGACAAGGCTTATTAAAATATGGCGTGACCATAACATCACTAAAGCTACAAAAATGTCGCTGGTTCAGTCTCTTGTGTTCTCCATATTTTTGTATGCCTCGGAAACTTGGACTGTTAAGAAGGCAGATCGAGTTCGCATAGATGCCTTTGATATGTGGACGTAGAGGAGAATGCTGAGAGTTCATTATACCGCAGACCGAACTAACGTTTCCATACTGGATGAGCTCGGTAATCCAAAGAGACTATCCTCGACGAGAATGCTTACATTCTTCGGACATATACACAGAAGCGATAATATGGAGAAACTTGTATAGTTCAGGGTCATGCCCCGAATAGACGGCGGCGTGGCCGTCCCCCTACACGCTGGGTGGATACGACGAAACAGTTGCTGGATATGAGTATCAAGAGCGCCACTGAACTGACAGTAAATCGTGAACGATGGCGAGCTACAGTTCTCAAAACTATTGATAATATTCGTGTCGGCAGTACTGTAGCTCCGACTTAATGCATTTTAAGAGTTCTTAACATGTTTGTTAAGATATTGTGACTATGGTGATGAACAAATCCAACTTCTCTGCTCTGCCAATTTCGCACGCCAATGTGTAGTGTGCTTTGGTGTGCTTCCCCTTGAATCCCACAAGTCGTGACTGGCTGATAGCGAGGTAATTTATCACCAAACGAAGGCAATCAATGAATTAGGTAATGTGACTAATTCACGCATTCAAAACATACAACCACACACTGTAAATAGAAAAGCCGCCAGGAGCAGAATGAATCGGCTGTTTGGTTAATTAAATGACTTCCAAATAAATTCGGTTACCCTCAATTTGACAATCCGCAATGTCATATAAATCAAATGACAGAGGAGAAATGAGTAGCACTTCGCCAAATTTTATGGAGTTTCGGTATATATTGGATTCCATCCACAAAGCATTCATTAAAGTGTGACATCCTGGATCAATACAGTTCAGCGGAAAATTTTAGAAGTTATAGCGACTCCAAAAAGCTATGCTGGGCCGAAAATTTCGTACTGATATTTGCCAACAGTTTACTAGGCGACTAATATAGAGACGCCTTGAAGTAGGGAAGCTACTGCATTAATAAGAGAAACTCATAAAATGAGTAACGCAAGAATCAGTGAGGCCTCGGATGTGATGCCTCGCGGTCCGACTGGCCATCGGCGTTGCTCCTCATCTGGGGAGGTCAGTGTGAAGTTGGTGACCAGGCACAAGCAGTGCGACCAGCTTCTTGTGCGAAATTAACTACTGTTGACATTTTTAAAACGCGCCAAAGACATCGCCTGGCAACTTGGAACGTTAGAGGTCTCCAAGCTATAGGAAAGCTCAGTATCGTCGAACAAGAGCTTACAGCAAATAAAATAACCATTGCTGAATTATCTGAGACTCATTGTAGAGATACATGTCATTTTACTTCTAGCAAGGGGAATTTTATTTGCTTTTCAGGTAAATCAAATGAGAGTGTCAACGGTGTTGGCTTTTGGGCGGCGAGAGCTCACGCAAGGACCACTCTTGGTCACAAGTGTATGAGTGGCAGAATCATAACAATACGTATCAATGCGAACCTTACACCGATCAACGTTGTGCAAATCTATGCACCTACGTCAAATTCTGATGAGGAAACGATCGAATCTTTTTATAACGATCTTGAGTCTGCACTTGAATCTTTTTCGAATCGGGAAATGGTCCTTGTTTTGGGCGATTTTAACTCAAAGGTTGGTCAAACTATGGATGATAAACATCTTGGGGCACATATTGGTAAACTCGGTCTTGGTGTCAGAAATGAAAGGGGTTAACGTCTGCTTCAATGGTGTATTGACTATAATTTATCAATTACCAACACTGTTTTCACAACATCCACGGCGTTTGTATACTTGAACCTCTTCCGACGGACGATTTCGTAATCAAATTGGTTACCCTTTAGTTCATACACGGTGGAAGTCATCTATTAGCCTTTGTAAGACTCTACCAGGTTCTGACTGCGGCTCAGGCCATCAATTACCTCTGTGAGAACTTCGGTTAAAACTGAAGGTATGTCCGCGTTTTAAGCGGACAGTACGGATGCAGATCGCTGACCCTGCATTTTTGCGGTCAACATGTGGCTATCATTCACAAATGTACTTTTATATGCTGCCCAGATAAGTCAACCAAAAAGTAGCACTCAACCACCGACACTCAACCCAAACAACAATGGATTAGTAGCCACCCATTTTCCGTTATTGAGGCACGTAGAAGCCTTAAGATCTCAGGCCTGGATTTATACACAAAGCATAACGCATATAGACAGCTCTCACGCGAGATTCAAAGACTATGCCGAAAAGGTAAGAATTCTTATCTACAGCAATTTTGCAGGGAAATAGAGATGCACGCCAATAGTAATCATCCGAAAGAGATGTTTTTTAAGGTCAAATGCCTCAGTCGGGACTTTAAACCGATATCTTGGGCTGTTAAAAATCCCGCGGGACATCTAATTACCAACTTGCATTAGGTATTGAGGTATGGCGAAATTATTGTGGAAATCTGTACCATGAGGATGGCTTTCAGGTCCTCTCGTTGGATTTTGAACATGGACTGGATATCCTCTTGTCGGAAGTGGAACTTGCCCTCATCAAATTAAAAACCAGTCAAGCTACAGGCATTGTTGCCATACTGGATAAGCTCGGTAATTCAAAGATACTATCTTCTATTGTGGCGAGGAGAACGCTTACATTCTTTGGACATATCCACAGAAGCGATAATATGGAGAAACATGTAGTTCAGGGTTGTGCCCCGAGTGGGCGGCGCCGTTTCTGTTCCCCTACGCGCTGGGTGAATACGACGAAACAGTTGCTGGATATGAGTATCAAGAGTGCCACTGAACTGACCCTAAATCGCGTACGATGGCGAGTTTTCAAAGCTATTGATAATATTCATGTCAGCAATAGCTCCGACTTAATGCATTTTACGAGTTCAAAATATGTCTATTAAGACATTGTGTCTATGATGATGATGAAGTAGAGCACCATATAAGCGCAAAAAGATCCCATAGAGAAATTAAAAAAAACGGGATTCAAAATAGTACATTTGAAGAAAGTTTTCGCAAGCCATCAAGTTTCAACTGTTAATGCAGATGAGATCTCAGGCATAGTTGTAGATGAAGAATGAAGAAGTAGACTCAATCTAGCAGAGAAACTTGTGAACGATGTAGCACAGCAATATTGCCGATGTCTTCGCTAGCCAAGCGATCGTCCGGCCATGTACCGGGCAACACATAAAAATATATCGGCAATGCCAAATATGTATATGTGGCTATATGGCCAGGCCATACAAGAAACATTGCTGACTCTGTCCGTTGGTGCCCACACATTGCAGTAAAGGTGTTGCCCGTTCAGAAGCCCCATAGTACAACGGAAAATGTAATTATAATTACAAACTCATTTAATCACGACGTTGCTAGAATCCAGTGTGTCAATATCCTTGCTCTTTTACAGTGCTCAGAAAATGTGTGGTTAAAATTTGTAAATTTATCGAAAACTGGCAAAGGAATCAATTTTCGTGGCACCATTTTTGTTTGATGTTTTGAATATGAATTATGTCACAGGAGCTTAACTGTTGGTTGTAAAGACTGCTCTCAAATAACTGAATTCTAATTTTGAGGATCACTGTTCAGTTTTGCTCATTATGTTATTGGCTCAGATCTGAAGTCAACTGGCCAGTTATTATGGCAATACATGTTTGCCACCAAATTAGTGTTCGAAGAATTAAAAAAAGCATAACGTACGTCTGGAGAACCAGAAGCGTCCCTGAGAAGCTTCAAAAATCTCGTATGTTCCATGTAATAATGTACCTCCAAGGAAGCTGTAGCCAAGAAGCTAAATGTTAAAATACGTATTTTCCATGAAATTACTGTTGATAAAATGATGTTGTCGGTAGTTTCTCGTCATCAATAGACCTGAATAGTAATCAGGGAAAATAAATAAAAGGCAGTTTGCAGTACAAAAATCTAAAAAAGATCTGGCTCCTACAAGGCTGAACCTTGGCTCTACGATTATGACTGCCATTTATGCTACGACATTAAGACTGAGTATCTATCTATTCTTCATCCAAGAGATATGTAGGTAGGTCTGTGGTAAACGCTGTATTAGCTATATCGTTGAATCTATGAAACTGTATAATGAAATAGGTAATATAAGTACCAGCACTCAGCTAAATCGACTTTGGTCGGGATAAGGAGTAACTTGAGATCAAGTCTCTCCATGACAGATGAACAGCATAATAACTATAAGAGCAGAATTTAGGGACATGGTGTAGCTGCATCTGCCCGTGTGGGGGCGGGTTAGAATATCTCCCATCGTATATCCTGCGTGTCGTAAAAGGCGACTAAAAGGAACACCGAATTACTGTCGGAAGCACTAACCTCTTTTCAACCAACAGCTTCGGGTGGACGAGTTGAGAAGAGTCAGGACACCTTCTTGTCCTTGGGATGAGGAATTGCCCCTAAAGGCGGATGAACCAGTGGATACCATTTGGTCAACGGCATGAGTATGCAGAAAGCAAATGGGAAACTACTGCATTAAAGATCTTAAAGATATCCCGAAAGAAACTCGTAAAATGTGTAAATGCATTTTACGAGTTCACAACATGTCTGTTAAGACATTGTAACTATGATGATGATAGCTGCATCTAAAAATTTTCTCAGTCTGGTTAGGTAGGTATGTTTCAAGAAAAATTCGAATTAATGCTTCCGAACCAAATGTGAACCATCTCTTCTTATGATTTTTTCCTAAAGTGGACAATATATGTTTCATTTTATTCAGTTGGAGATGTACTATTTTCTCCAATCAGGCTTAGACGACTTGCGTATTTTTGAGGTACTGATACACAACGATTTATTATTTTGGATATGTCATTGATGAAGGAACGCTAATTCTATAAAAAAATGTATCAAACCGAGGATGTGAATAAATAAACAATAGAACAGTGTTATTAGACACCCTATTTCATGCTTCGCGATTTTGTCCAAGCAACGTCATATCAAATATAAATTTCTGTCGTCCAAATCCTAATCCGTTTCGACGTGTAACACGTGACACCCGAAATCACAATGAAAAGGACTTTGATGCTCTTATTATGCCTATCCGTAATCCGGGATTTTCTAACAATATGTCCCTTGTAATATATTCATTTTAATGGCAATTTTCTACACATATTCCCCTTTTTCTGATCGGATTACGTGATCCATTGTTTGCGTCCAGGTAATTCGCCTTCATATAAATCCTAAAATGGATCGTTGTTTGATATTTCAGTGCATATGTCGAATCTGTATGGATAAATAATTATTGATACTTCATCCGTAGTTGTAGCTCAACAAATGTGACACATTGCAAACAATTTTTTGGCGAACGTTTTTGGCTGAACTGTTAGGAAAGAGTAAAAATGATGAGTTTTAAGTCGCTACTGTTTTAAGCTATGTATAGGAGTCCTTCAAATAAACAAATTTTTCAAATATTGTTCCCGAAGCTTGAAAACTAAGTGACGTACTTGAATGTTTGTCTTACCGAGCAGCCATTGTACCTCACAATTTAGTGCTCTAGTCGCTTTTAGTTTATCATAGTTAATTTTAAGGCTTAGTTGAGATGACGCGCGTTCGCTTGACGCTGGTTTTGAAAATACACATAATTAGTCCAAGCTGTTCATATGGACGCGCGCACGACAAATTGTACGCGCGTACGACGCCACTAGACTCGGAGAATCTCAATACGCGCGTCGGTCAGCGGCGACGCGCGTATTGAAATACTAGACGTTCCCATTGCCTGTTCAGTTGGCACGCCACTTTTCTAGCGTTCAGTCGACATACCTGGTGTTTCTTTGCAAAAATTTATTTCTCACGTATGCTATTGAAATGGAAACAGAAGAATTCGATACAGATGTTTTCATTGATGAAATTGAGAAGAGGCCTACGATCTGGAACATGCATTCCAAATTATGTTCAAATAAGAAGGCAAAAAAGAGCGCCTGGGAGGAACTGGTCCTAATGTTTTGCAAATATGATGATACAAATTTAGGTTCGTGATTTCTCAGGCTGGGATAGAGTGTAGAAAGTCTATTCCTTAAAATTGGGTGAACCCAGTGTGTTCTTTCCCTCCTACGTCGTTTCTTTCTTCTGTATGCTAACCAAATATAAACAGCCTCTCCTACATCCATTCTCGTTAATAACAACAAATAAACTGACACTCGGTTGCCTAGTCTCACTCTATATAAAAGTTGTACGAAGTCCTACGCGTGTCATATCTGAACACTGACGCAACAAACGTGCGCCACGTCGACGCGCGTCGTACGCGCGCCATCTGAACTAAGCCTAAATCGGCAGATTCTAAAAGTTATTTTATAAGTATGTACGAGTTTAATGATATACCAAGTTAAAATGAACAACAATACCACTCCTGGTGCATTGGACACTACTGTAATACATTTACTGCCGAATCCTTCGCAATTTGGCAGGCTCTGTTGTACCTGCAATCATCTGGACGCGCTAAAGCTCTCATACTAACAGACTATTCACTTCTACTACTACGAATATAAAGCATCTCATGATTCATTTGGCCGTAGGACACTAGCGCGCCGTGGTCAGATTGGTCCTAATTACACCGGTCAAAAGCGCGCAAAATATTTCGGATAAAAATAAAAACATTTTGCAAAGTGTATAAAATCATTTAACACATTGTTGTAGTAAAATTTTGAACAATATTGTGAAGTTTATCACACTACAAAATTGGGGTTTAATAATCCATAATAAATGTGTCCTTCAATGAGTGAGACAGTTATGGAGGCAAAAGTGAAAATAGGCGTGAATACAGTGGTTTATTTTCATACAAAAAAGGTGTTCACAAGAAGAATACAAAATATATGGCCCATAGGTACAAATTATTTAATTCACACGTCGGCTACTCACACACAGGCACAAACCAAATAATAAGAACCCAACGAGAACCAGACAGATACGGCCTTGCGCAGACTCGTCCAGACTCATTCAACAACAGTTTTGTGGATTTTTTTACAGTACATTGTGGGAAAATGCTCAACCCTATGTGAACTTTTCTGTGGCATGATTGCGGAAAGCGAAACTGAATAGTTTGTGTTGAAAAGCTACATACTCCGATTGTGAAAGAGTCCATAGCAAGACAACGCAATTTGGTGAGATATGTTACTAGACCCAAGGAAACTTTATTCAACAATCTTTTGGAAATATCTTACAATACGTAGAAAAATTACCAACAATCATACCACACAATAATGTTTAAAAATACTTAAGTCTGCTTTTTTCCGTGCATAAAAGTCTTCTACAAAGTATTCCGCAACCTGCTCATGATCTAGAAATAATGAACCTCCATTTCAACTAATGCCCAATTTCAGAATTAGCATCTTTATATGCTACAATTAAACTTAAGTTCTGTTTTTTTTTTGAACCAGGATTGCGTTACATGAAATCTACACCCTATTATTGTACAGTTAGGGCAAACTTGCTTTATATTCCTAAATTGATGGCGATTTCAAAATAACAAATTATTTGTGAGCGGTTATAAGATTAGTTCTTTTCTCCACAATGATCACAATTTAAAGCCTAAAAAATATAAAAAGCTTAACTTGATAGGTGGTAAACACTACAGGTATGTAATGACCAATTTTTAAAAGCATCGATTAAAAATAATAATTGATAAAAAACTTTTGTACAGTAATCAGAGGCGTCATATACGTATACCTTATTACAGGAGCATAGAAAATTTGAATTTTTTTCGCAAGAAAATCATTTTTAAGAATAAAAGGTACTGTCATTAGGAAGTTTACCTTTCTTCCGTTGCGTAAGTGACCGGTGCCGATGAAGAAATCCTTTCTGAAAACAGGTAAAATCAAACCGTGCGCGCTTGTGATCGATCACCATTCATTTTGGGGAAGAGGTGACTGGTCCGTATTTACCGTAAATTATTCATCAAATCATCACTGCATATAACGAACGGAAACCGTCGACTCACCCACATAAATATTCCGTGGAAATAACCCAAAAGTACATAACTAATTTGTCAATAAAACCCCAACACTAAACATAAATCGCGCAGAGGGTATTGTCATTTTCAAGTGGTGAACATGCATTCAGTATTTGTCCTCAGCCTAATAATATTACCATGACAAAGGGAAGATGCTCGCCTGGCTCAGAGTGTCATCTGCCCTTTTGAGTATTCGTTTGGCATTCATTCATTATATTAAATCTATCCTCTCTCTCTAATATCGCAAGCCGTGGAAAATGCAGCTATGGATGTGCAGGGACGTAGATTCAGGGTCTTATTTAGGGTGGCGCAAAGGATGTTTCGTTGTTGTGTGCATTAGTTCTCAAATCATCGTCATAGTCACAAAGTCTTAACAGACATGTTGTGAACTCGTAAAATGCATTAAGTCGGAGCTAGAGTATTGCCAACACGAATATTTGAATAACTTTGAGAACTGTATAGCTCGCCATCGTTCGTGATTTACTATAAGTTCAGTGGCGCTTTTAATACTCATATACAGCAACTGCTTCGTCTTATCCACCCAGCATGTAGGGGAACGGCCACGGTGCCGCCCACTCGGGGCGTGACCCTACAAGTTTCTCCATATTATCGCTTCTGTGAATATGTCCGAAGAATGTAAGCATTCTCATCGACACAATGGAGGATAGTCGCTTTGGATTACCGAGCTCATCCAGTATGGAAACGTTAGTTCGATGGACAGTATAAGGAATTCTCAGCATTCTTCTCCGCGTCCACATTTCAAACGCATCTATGCGAGCTCGATCTGCCTTTTTAACAGTCCAAGTTTCCGAGGCATACAAAAATATGGAGAACACAAGAGACTGAACCAGTGTCATTTTGGTAGCTTTAGTGATGTAGTTTATTGTAAATAAAAAGTAGTAATACACTCTACACACTATAAACTTGGAAGTGGAGGGCACTGAACCAATCAATTATTCTGATTGAGCATATTAATTTTATTTACTAACTCCTTATGGAGGAACAATGTATTGCATACGCTGACGACGTTATACTACTTACAAGATCAAAAAAGTACTTAGAATTAGTATTCGGAAGATTTTAAAGAGAAGCAAGAGAATTTGGACTGCCAATAAACGAAGGGAAAACCAAATATATGGAAATGAAAGCTGATGTACTACAACAAAATAAAAGTATCAAATTTGAAACACAAAATAAAAAATATAATTTTGAAAAGGTGGAGCAGTTTGAATATCTCGGGGTGACTATAACAAACCGATGCCAAGAAGGATATGATGTGGACAAACGAATTTTGAAAGGTAGTAGATCAGCGGAGCAAAAATCTTGAAAGCTAAAGAAGTATCAAAAAAAGTAAAAATTAGAATTTATGAGACGGTAATACGACCAGTAGCCCTATACGCATGTGAAACATGGACAATGACTATGCAAGAAGAGAAAAAGCTTTAAGTTTGGGAAAGAAACATGTTGAGAAAGGTAGGTACTAGGACAGAAGAGGGGCAGTGGAAGAGACACAAATGAGGAAATAATGATCTTATGTGGGAAACCAAAAATAACGACGAGTTCAAAGAGTCCGATGGTTGGGACATATGATGCGACTGCCAGAGAAAAGATGCACCAGAAAGGTGCTGTTCATGGTGGAAGGGGGTAAAAGGAGACAGGGACGTCCAAAGAAAAAATGGACGCACGAGATACAAAAAGACATAGAAGAGGTCATTTCTGGCGATTGGAGAAAACATACAGCTGATAGGAGAAGATGGAGACAGATAGTAGAGAAGATAGGAGCCAAGGGACTACAAGGCCTGTAGCGCTGGTTTATATATAACTCCTTATAAACACAATCAGTGTACAAAAAATGGAATGTAATATGAAAAGGAAAACAATGGTTAACGCAGAAGATAAAAGATAAGGTTAATAATACCATAAACAAGTATAATGAAATATCAAAGTAATAATACACCCTACACAGTACAAACTTGGGAATGCAGGGCATTGGACTAATCAATTATTCTAACTGAGCATATCAATTTTATGAACACAAATAGTTTACAAAAAATTGAATAGAATATGGAAACGAAAACTACTGTAAACGCAGACTAAGATAAAAGAAGGACAAAGTTAATAGCACCGTAAACATTTGTATAAAGAAATATAAGGTCAAATAATTTAGTAACTACTTAAATTAATAAAAGTGACCTGGCCTGTGTAGCTAGACAGAAATGACTGAATAATATAAAAATAACATATATAGATACACTCAAACAAGACAGACAAGAACGTGTAATATGGTGGATATCAATAAATATGAATATATGAACCTTCTCATTTGATACAGATTAAGGGATAAAAGATAAGTTAACATTTAGCTACTAGAAAATGGATAATAATAATAGGTAGTCGTTTTTCCACATACTTAGATGGTCTTCAAACTGAAGCAGTGATTTTTTTGATTGAATTTGAATTAGCAATTGATTTGATATTGACAACTGAAACCAAGTACCTTGCTGCCTTGTGTCATAGTTATGTTGGACTAACTGAAATAAGCAGTTTTTTTGTTGAAAAATCGCTGGTTCACGGAACAATAGTTGACGAACATCAATTAGGCACTCACATAGAAATTCTGATTGTAATAAAGAAAATACATTTTGAAGATTCGTCCTTATCAATATTTTTAGAACAATAAATCGATTGTTGCAATGGCTACAAATTATGACCTTGTCCGTCAATATAATGTAAATGTTAATTGGATCAAAGCTTAACGACTATTAAGCAATGTCATCTTATGGGTATACCAATAATTTAGATATCATACTTTGTTCTCCCCTGTACAGAAAACAGTTCAAATAAATGGTTTTTGTTATCTCAAGTACCACTAAGGCATTGGTTTTATGAACCTAGCCATGAACTTTCATAAACCCAGCAAAGACGGCGCAACAGCTTTCGTTTCAATGTTCAGCAATCGTGACTGATTGACCACTAATATTGACGTTCGTTGAATTTAGATACATTATTTACTAGTATTATGTACCTCTTTCGTTAAGTGGACGTTAACTTTATTGCCTTTAGGCGAATTAAGTTATTAAATTGATATAAAGGCGCAGTATAACTGAGTATGCAAGCGAAGCAAACTAAATGGAACATCACGTTGAATTATTGAACGCAGTTGAACAAACATTGTTAGTGCTCAGTTTTTTCCATTGTATCGACGATTCTGTTTGATTAGAGATAATGGTGATACACGTGGATCGTTCTGAATTTTTTTTCTGCGGATCTGGATTATAGAGAACACAATAAAACTGATCGACATAATCTGCTGATTCCCGAGAGCCAAAAACGCAACAAAACTCGTACGCGTATGCCTTTGTCAGAGGTTTTTAGAGGTATGGCAGATAGATGGTGAAATAATTGCAAAATGTATAAACGCCTAGTCTTGTTACGTTGGAAGGCGACATAAGAGAACTTTACAGGGTTGCTCTATATCTCCGTCAATCCACCAGTACGCAGACAGCTGTTTCACGCTTATTAGCGATCATCAGTGTGCCATAGGTCGACTGACGGAGATAGAGAGTAGGGATTCATCAAGCCAAGTAGCTTGAGCTTTTTCTTAAGTACTTGACTCGACTTGAAAGCTCAAGCTTTTGAAAATTTGATATTTGACTTGACTTGATTTTCGATCTGGACTACTTGACTTGATATCAAGTAAAATCAAACTACTTGATGTTACTTGTCTGACCGTTCTGTATTGTGTAACGTCGAAACTATTGGATTGGTTTTAATAAAATTTGTACGCAGTATTATTAGGATGGCGAGTATGGGAAACGTTTACGATTTTTAGAAGTCACGTCCGTGGCGGCACAGCAACAATAAAAAAACCAAAAGTATAAAAACAGCTTAAAGTTCGTATTTAAGCGTTTTAGGGGTTCCTGATAATTTTCTGTTTTTTTTGGGTGGGGGTGAAAATAGGGTGATTGGGGGTGGAGGGTTGCAAAGGTGAAAAAGTTTTTGGATGCATAATAGGCTCTTCACTTGCATGTGAAAGAAGGACCTAGCGACATAATAGGTACACATTTTTAGATCCATCGGAACATTGCCTTGCCTATTAAATAAATCAAGGGACTTCGATTTTTTTCTGATGTATGTTACATACAAGTATTGCTTTACATCGTTCTGTATTGTATAACCTGGAATTGATTTTAATGATATTTCGGCACAATATTATTACCGTGGCGAGGATGGAAAATACGTATGGTTTTTAGAAATTGTAGCTCAAACATCGGTTTTAGTAGCTCAAACATCGGTTTTAGATAATTTGAGGGTTCCTGACCATTTTTCATCCAGTTGAAGCTCGCAGAATAAAAACTGTGTCGTTCTAGTTCCTACGAAGGAAGATGTAAGGAACTGTTTACTAGAGTTATTGTGTTGGATTGTTTTAGAGGGCAGGCGGGCGATGATTTGGTTGCTTCATGCAATGAGAAAATAATAAAATTATATCACAGTTATGTATCGGAGGTATCGAGTCTATCAACTTGACTCCATTTTTTTTTTAAATAAAAGATACATCTTTATATACAGGGTTCGGATAAAGTATGGAACCAAGCAAATAACTTTGGAACGGAAAGAGTGATATTGCTGAAAATTTGCAGCTAAGTGTAGGGACGTCTAATGCATCCGAAGACATTATGTTAGCTATTAATGTACTTCCGGTTTAACCGGAAGTACCGTCAACTTTTTTAATTTAAATGGGACACCCTGTATATTTTTGCAGATTTTAATTCACCTTTTTTTTCCGAATACGTCCATAGTGGGTTTGGTATTTGTTTCTTAAAATTTGTCCGTGGCGGTCTGCGGTCTTCCCGTTTGAGGTAATTTTTTTGTATTTTTTTTTAGTCGCCGTCAAGCGTGTTATAGGACCCCTGTCGGGACGTAAATCATTAAAAGTTGACACACTTCTTTGTGAGTTCTCACGCGATCGCCAAAACCGACTTTGAATGACCGGCATTTTAAACACCTGAAATGATAAAGAAGCTTTATCTTTCCCGTTTTTACAGAAACTAATGCTAAACCCACTATGGACGTATTCGGAAAAAAAAAGATGAATTAAAGTCTGCAAAAATATACAGGGTGTCCCATTTAAATTAAAAAAGTTGACGGTACTTCCGGTTAAACTGGAAGTACATT
Organism: Callosobruchus maculatus; assembly: GCA_951848785.1. Taxonomy (NCBI): domain Eukaryota; kingdom Metazoa; phylum Arthropoda; class Insecta; order Coleoptera; family Chrysomelidae; genus Callosobruchus; species Callosobruchus maculatus. The sequence goes on from CATOUR010000003.1 coordinate 973,011, forward strand.
AATAGCTAACATAATGTCTTCGGATGCACTAGGCGTCACTACACTTGCCTGCAAATTTTCAGCAATATCACTCTTTCCGTTCCAAAGTTATTTGCTTGGTTCCATACTTTATCCCAACCCTGTATACATTTTATTGTTATTGCGTTTTGACAGTTAATCAGATTAATATCAGAAAAGAACAATTTTTTTTTATTTTCAAGTTACTTGGTGAGCAACTACTTGACTTGAATTTCGAAAACAAATACTTGACTTGATCTTGACTTGACATCAAGTCAAGTAGCTTGAAAATCAAGTCAAGTCGTCAATCTCTAATAGAGAGCATCAGACATGTAAAGCATGTAAGAGATTACTCACACATGTCTGATAGACATGAAAATTCTGATGCTCTCTATCTCCGTCAGTCGACCCATGGCGCACTGATGATCGCTAATAACCGTGAAATAGCTATCTGCGTAGTGGTGGATTGACGGAGATATAGAGCAACCCTCGCATATCGACTCTCATATGCAGTTGACATAGAAGCACGCGTATCTGGTTAGGTGAAGCGAATGCACCTTTGCGTTCCGACAAGAAGTTTGCTGCTCTTTAGTAGTGACTTTCTTTGGTTTGTCGTTACCTCCGGGTACCAGATGGCGCACAGGCAGGTCTCTTCTGCCGCTTACTCTCACTATCCACGATTTGCAAGCTGGGATCTGGAACGCCGATATAAACGCATTGGATGCAGATAGCCGGTAGAATTTAACAGGTTAAAGAAAGAACACACTATCCCCTACCTCCCACCAATTCTTTAGAACACGCGTTCCGCAGGGTTGCCAGCTATGGCGATTTTTTGCCAAAACGGCAATTTCTAAACCGATTGGCGACATTTGGTGGCGTAAAACATACAGTAAGTTGGCGATTTTTGGCTATTTCTAAATTTTATTTAATTGGTTTTGCAGTGCAAATGACAGCGGTATCTCAGACCGCACGTTAGTGGTTATGATTTTCTATTTTCGTGACCGTAGATTTCAAACCTGATTTTTTCGAATGGTATTGCGGTGAAAGTTAATGAAACACTTTTCCGTCTCACGACGTTTCGGTTTATTATATTTAAACCATCGTCAGGTGTCTCTAAAGAATTATAAAAAATGAAGTCAAGTTGATTGACTCAGTACTTCCCACACAAATGATGATACCATTTTATTATTTCCCATTGCATGAAGCTATAGTCTGAAATCTCCTTGCAACTAAATCATCGCCCACCCGCCCGCAAAATCAACAACCAACACAAACACCCTCCTAAATAGTTTCCTGCGTCTCCCTCCTTAGGAAATAGGACGCCACAGTTTTTTTCCGCATGCTTCAACTGGACGATGCGAAACGATCCAGAGCCTCCAACCCGTCCAAAAACCAAGATTGAGCTGATTTTATATTTTTGGTTTTTTTATTATTGCTGCGCCGCCACTGACACGGTCTTTCAAAAACACAGTCGTTTTCTATTCTCGCCGCGGGAATAAATTCTGTGTCAAAACTTTATTAAAATCAATTCAATAATTTTCGCTTTACGCAATATACATAGAACGAAATAAAGCAAAACTCGTATGTACAGATGACAAAATTGGCCAATGTTCGGATGGACCTAAAAAAAGTGTAATATGCCGCTAGGTATTTCTTCTACAGGTCAGTGGAGAGACTATTATGAATACAACAAATTTTTCAGTTTCACAACCCCCCACCCTCCAACCACCCCAAATTCAGACTCACCTAAAAAAGCGTAGAAAATGATCAGAAACCCATAAAACGCCTAAAAGCAAAGTTTGGGCTATTTTTATGTTTTTAGTTTTTTTAATATTGCCGCGCCGCCACTGACCCGATTTTTCCAAAATATACGCGTTTTCCATCTTCGCCGCGGTAGTAATACTGTGTCAAAATTTCATTAAAATCAATTGAACAATTTTCGCGTTACGTGATATCGAACAATCTAAAATAAAACTCGTATGTATACATCACAAATTCTAAGTCCCGTGGTTTTTATAATAAGCATGCAACGTTCGGATGGACCTAAAAAAACATATCATGCCACTAGGTTTTTCATTCACATATCAATTACGAATACAACATATTTTTCAGTTTTACAACCCCCAACCCCCAACCACCCCAAATTCACCCTACCCAAGAAAAAGCAGAAAATGATCAGGAACCCCTAAAACACCTAAAAACAAAGTTTGAGGCATATTTGAAATTTTTTGTTTTTTGTTAATTACTCCGCCCCCCGTATAACGATTTTCAAAATTATAGGAACATTACCTACTACGACCCCACAGCATATCGCTGCCCAATTTTCATCACAATCCATGCAGCGGTTGCTGAGATTACGAGGCTAGAAAAAAGCGACAGACAGACAGACAGACAGACCGACAGACAGACAGACCGACCGACGGAAATGAGTGACGTGAATTTTCGTTATGTAGACATCATAAAATGCCCAAAAAGCGTATTATCTCAAAATCGAAAATTTTCGCGATCACAATACTCCCCTCACCTATCGGTGTGGGAAGTAAAACAACGAAACGTCGTGGGAAGGAAAAGTGTTTCATTTACTTTGACCGCAATGTCATTATAAAAAATCAAGTTAGTGGTTATGTACAGTTGTCGCACGTTAGGGTTTAAAGAATATGATAACAAATTACAGCGTTTGGGTTTGATGTTCCGCCCATGGTAGAAAATCGTCAAATTGCATTCGAGTGACGTCGTGTATTTCATTAAAAGCTTCAAGTGACATTGTCGGTCGATATAGAGGACCCTCACTACTAATGACACAACGCGTTACCGCAGAAAGGTAACGAAGCTTGGACATTTACTTTAGCAACATTTGTCTGCCTAGATCCTTTGATAGCAGGCGCTAAATTAAGTTCTAGCATTATTTTTCTATGGTTTCTATTGCGCTGTAGAAGCGCTGCGAGAGCATAAGACGTTAGATTTGAAGCGCTGCAGGTTGTAGCCGTCGGAAAATAAATTCTCCAGCAGCTCATTCCACAGCGTCGAAGTTCTCCGAAAGAAGGAATGCTGGAGGAGACTTTTTCGGGGAGTAGGGACCTCGACCTAGTAACGTTGCGCTCGCAGAGCCTCCATAGTGTTTCTCCTTCGGACGGCCTTTGGTGCTATTATCTGGGAGTGCCCACTCTAACATCCTCCATGATAGACTCTCTAAAACAGGGACAAGTCTGCCACCCTTCTTTAATGTTCCAGGCTATGGAGGTCCTTTGTGGCATTACGCGTATCGATTAGCCTCGTTGCTTTCTTCTGGATAGTCTCCAAAAGCTTTAGAAAGTGCTTCGGAGCGCATCCCCATACATGGGAGCAATACTCCAACGATTGTAGAATCTGCGCCTTGTAGAGCAGCAGTAGTTGCTCTGGTGCATACAGCTTCCTGAACAAAACTTCAAGCCTCTATGATGCCGTTTTAGCAACATTGATGGCTTGGTCATGCCAGGAGATGTTATTGTTGATGTTGATACCAAAACGTTTAACGCAGATCACCTATGAAGAAACAGAAGGCAGATAGTCATCATTAGCTTTAATATTCCTCGTAGTTTGGGGCAATAAGTACAAGCGGGCCCTGCTGCACCTATCTTTACTCTAGTTCATCCCGCATCGCAAAGGTGAGGATGGACTTGGATTCTGTTCATCTTATGTCTTCAGGTTCAAGGACTCTTCAGCCTGGTATAGGCTGCCTGTGATACCCAAGGGCTTCACAGGATCGCCTGAGAAGCTTGCGAAGAGTGCTCCAAGGCAAAATTCCATATGCAAAGTGAGAATGTACCAATGAAGATAAACTATTAAAAGGGATTCCAAGGGTACTAGCTTTTCGAGCCTACGAAGGATAAAGATGAATGAGGCTAGTTTCTTCGTTAACCTATCAATATGGTTGTGAAGTAGTTCAAAGTTTTGTGTACCTCGGTTCTTTGATCGACAACTCGGGTAGCTGTGAAAATGAGATTCGACGGCGCATTCAACAGGCACGTGCGGCCATGACAAAGCTTACTAAAATATGGCGTGACCATAACATCACTAAAGCTACCCAAATGTCGCTGGTTCAGTCTCCTGTGTTCTCCATATTTTTGTACGCCTCGGAGACTTGGACTATTAAAAAGGCAGATCGAGCTCGCATAAATGCTTTTGAAATGTGAACGTGGAGGAGAATGCTGAGAGTTTCTTATACCGACCATCGAACTAACGTTTCCATACTGGATGAGCTCGGTAATCCATTGTGTCGACGAAAATGCTTACATTCTTTGGACATATTCACAGAAGCGATAATATGGAGAAACTTGTAGTTCAGAGTCACGCCCCGAGTGGACGGCGTCGTGCCCGTTCCCCTACACGCTGGGTGGATACGACGAAACAGTTGCTGGATATGAGTATCAAGAGCGCCACTGAACTGACAGTAAATCGCGAACGATGGCGAGCCATAGTTCTCAAAACTGTTGATAATATTCGTGTAGGCAATACTCTAGCTCCGAGTTAATGCATTTTACAAGTTCACAGCATGTCTGTTAAGACATTGTGACTATGATATATATCAATATGGGCACATGAGGAGATCAGTTTAGGTCTATCCTAATGTAATGCCTAACGAGGAACATTTCGTTTATGGTATACTATAAATGCGTGATCTTCCTCATACCGTAAATAAATCTTCTTTATTCATAATTTGCGGACTTGGCACAAAAGCCACATAGCAGACAAATGACCGTATAATGTCCAATATTCCAGACGAGTGAGTCCATAAAACACAAATTTCTTTCCATACTTTTCGGTGTATATAGCAGCAAACATCTGCCGAATCGGCGTTTTTTGTGTATAATTCATAATGCCCTTCAGGCATGAATTTTCGCGCCATTTGACGGCGATAGAAAGGGCATCTTATGGGATTAGCCCCAACCTTTTCAGCCTTCATCGATTTGGGGTGAAACACGCACTAAAGAGGGAAACAACTCACAAAAGAACAACGCGTTACCTATGGCTAGGGTAGATATTATGGTGAAGTTAACGTTTTGGACAAGATATTGGATGGCTCGCTGAAAATACAAAATTGCAGATTCTCTGTCATCGGTGCGTGCTTTTGGGGCGCTTATCAAATGTTTTACTTTTTATTGCAGTTCCTTGCTACACCATATTGTAGAAATGATGCCACGTAAAGAGTCTTTGAGGTACCTCTAGAAATCTTTTCTCAGGAGGGAAAGTTAAATATACTAATACATAAATGAAAAGCTGGAGTCCGCGTAATCCTACTTTCTCATAACATCATATTTTAAATAAAACATATGAAGTACATACCTGATCGCGAATATTTTCGATTTTGAGATAATACGCTTTTTAAAGGGCGTTTTATACATCACAAAAATCTACGTGACTCATTTCCGGTGGCCTGTCTGTCGGTCTGTCTGACGGTCTATCTGTCGGTCTATCTGTCGGTCTGTCTATCGGTCTGTCTGTCGGTCTGTCTGTCTGTTTGTCGGTCTGTCTACCTGTCGGTCTGTCTGTCTGTTGGCGTTCTTCTAACGTCGTAATCTCAGTAACCGCTGCATGGATTATAATGAAATTTGGAGATGGTCGGGGGTGGGGGGTTGTAAAATTGAAAAAATATTTTATATTCATAATAGGCTATCCATTGTCTGTGAAAGAAGTAAGAAGAAGAAAGACTTAGCGGCATAATACACTTTTTTAGGTCCATCCGAACATTGCTTTGCCTATTACAGAAACCAACGGACTTAGAATTTTTGATGTATATGTTACACTCAATAGCCGAATTCGGGCAATGCCCGAGAAAAATACGCAGAACTAGTTTTGAGCAAGGAATATTTCCCAAACCTGAAATATTAATTTTATACGGCTATTGAGCATTACCAAATAGGCAGAACTAGTTTTGCGCATCTTGAAATACACAGAACCAGTTTTGCGCAACTTGAAATGCACAGGACTAGTTCTGTATATTTTCTGAATAACCAGCACAAATTCTGCTTCTTCCATTTAAACAGCGCCAGCGACGGATTCAAATAAATATCAAGTTGGAGAAGTTAAATATATTTTAATGAATACCAACAGATAATAAATCGCCAACTGAGGCTGATTTAAATTTTTTATTTGATTGTGTGACTGTGTGAGCATCAAATAGGCTTGTTCTTCCAAATCTCTTTTTGCGTTTTCACGATTCGTACTTACATATATTGCAAGAACGTTGCAAGAACCTAACCTAACCCAACCTAACCTAACCTAAACGATAGGTTTTTGATGGTTTTTGACACACAATGTTCACTTTGGTTGTCATTCCGTACCACAGAATTAGTTTTGTGCATTTCAAGTTGCGCAAAACTAGTTCTGTGCATTTCAAGATGCGCAAAACTAGTTCTGCATATTTGGTAATGCTCAATAGCCGTATTAAACTAATATTTCGGGTTTGGGAAATATTCCTTGCTCAAAACTAGTTCTGCGTATTTTTTTCGGGCATTGCCCGAATTCGGGTATTGAGCGTAATATATACATACGAGTATTGCTTTAGATAGTTTTGTATTAGGTAAGGCGAAAATTATTGAGTTGATTTAAATTAATTTTTAAAAAACAGTATTACTACCGCGGCGAGGATGGAAAACGCGTATCGTCATGAAAAATTGTGTCAATGACGGCACAGCAGTAATAAAAAAAACTGAAAATATAAAAACATCTGAAACTTTGTTTTTAGGCGTTTTGGGGGTTCTTGGCCATTTTTTATTTTTTTTAAGTGGGGGTGAAAGTGGGGCGGTTGGGGGTTGTGAAACTGAAAAATTTGTTGTATTCATAATAGGCTGTCCATTGACCTGTGAAAAAAATACCTAGCGGCATATTACACTTTTTTAGGTCCATCTGAACAGTGACTTATTACAGAAACAAAGGCACTTAGAATTTTGTGATGTGTATATGCAAGTATCGCTTCATTTCGTTCTATGTATATTCCGTAAAGCGAAAATTATTCAACTAAACTATAGCTTCATGCAATGGACAAGTATTAAAATGGTATCATCGTGGTGGGTGGGAGGTGTGAACTGGTATCACTGTAATGTGTGAGAAGTACTGAGTCAGTCAACTTGACTCCATTTTTTTAAATAATGCGAATCGATTGAGAGTGCCGACCCATGTGCGGATGACGCACTCTCCAGTCACATGGTCCCAGCAGAACGAGTAGCTTGCGCAAGTATCAGCGAATCTTCCAAATTGACCGTGTGCGGAGGGCTTTATAGTTAGCTCCAGGTTTTTCCGTGTCTTGGTATCCACGAAAATATTTCACCTCGTTTCAAAGCGACAAAGTCTGTCGGGGCGCCTTTTGGTGATTTCCGTGCTCAGACTACCAATGCCAACGGTCCGAAATCGAATCAGTCTCTAGAATTCCACACGACACACGCTGCACGAAAGTGCACCGTGCCTTTGTTCTGCTTTGTAAATACAGGCAATATTATGAAGGAAAAAGCCCTATTCTTGGGAAAACCTGAAGGAACAGAAAAGAAAAATCTTGCAGCCAAATGCAATAACAAGAACGGCGAAGGAGCAGCAAAATAAAACTAAGTGATGCTTCTAGCAGGTCTGAACCTCAACTGAACATAGAGGTAGTAAACAAACCACTTCAGCATGGCGTGCTCAAAGCCATCATCTTTGACACTTCAGCCACCAAACTTTGTCAGCTGTGACCTCGCAGTGACAGTTCAAATTGTAAACAATGCTGCGTAACGCCAACTAACCTGAAAATTCTTCCAATGTAACCCATGCACACTGCACTCTTTGAGTTCCATCTCGAAAAACTGTGAAACTACACTCGCACAGCAAGTCCGTAAAGCTTCACTACAGTTACCAACAAATAGCAAATTCGATTTTACTGACTAAGCATAAAAGACGCACTAACAAAACAAACGTTTGACAGTCGAGCTTCTACCGTAATAAGTCGCATTAAAAATTATGTCGGCGTTGCCAGATCTTCAAAATTTATGTAAGACTTCAGAATTTGCGTTTATGATGAAGAAATATGCAGTAACGCCGTAGAGGTCAATCAAAATACCATCTCTTTTAATGTATGTAGAATGAAATATTTCTGAGCACAATTAAGACGATAGTAAAGAATTATGATTGCCTGGTGGTCAATATGACAACGTAAGAAAAGATGTCGGCCTACAAGAATTAGTTGTTTACTGCCTCTATGTTCAGTTGCTACTCTTAGGTCTTAACTAATATATTGCAGCAGTTTGTCATTTTAGCCTAGTAAGGAAGGTTATGATAAATCTTAGTGCAAAATCTCCCCAGAGAATGTATCCAAACATTGCCAGGAAAAAGGTATTTATTGCAGCCATAGATTCATGAACCAAACAGTGGAAATTCAAGTATAAAATTGCAGTACCAAAAGTTAGCTTTTCTTGCCATAATTGAAACATGAGGCCTTATTTCGTCTTTTAGTGACAGTGCATCTCAAATGAAAGGGAGAGGATGTTCCAAAGCTTGCGGATGACTGGCTTTTGATATACAACAAGTTGTTCCAAGAAGACCCTCAGCAATTTATCAAATTGAATTTAAACGATGCCTGAGACGGTAATTTGTGGCTACAAAGGAAGTTTTTGGGAGGGGATTAATAATTAAGTGAAGCTTGGGGGTACAATATACGAGCAAACTGGATGTGGATAGGGGAAGGAGGAAGAGAGAGAGAGGGAAAGAGATTGTATATAGTTTCCGGGTGCTCTAGTTTTCCTTATCAATTCATACTACTTTGGCTGCCGCAGTAGCTAGGGGAGGAAAATCAATATATCTTAGGCGAGTTAGTAGGTAGAATTATCACAGCAGCTGAAGACAATTCGACAATATATAGCTCAGATCTGGGGTTACTTATACAAGTGACATTTCAACGGTAACTTAGGTCAGTTAGCTGGGGTTGAAAGTAAGCGGAGTCAGTACTCTCTAACTTAAGAGATAGAAACATGTTTCTATCACCATGACGACCATGACGATCGGGCAGTTTTGGGTGCCTATCACTTGTCTACTACGCTGTACGACTTTCTCAAAAAAGTTTTTTAATGTGCAAAGAAACTCGCAACGCAAAATCATACATTCTATTAATGCCTGTAATTTAACAACCAAACACGATATCAAAAAAAGGCTAAATAGCTGCACAAGCGCAAGCTTTCTTCTTCAATTTGCTCCTTGAGTCATTACTGTATGTTAAAAGGTAACGTCAGGAGCTTGGAAATGCGAAAATCATTTTTATGATGACCTTTGGACCTTACCTTTGGACTTCTTGACCTTACATTTGGATTTTTGGGCTTATCTCCCCTCATCTTGGACACACACACTGGAGAAAGGGAACAGGCGGCCACGCCTTCTCGCTAACACGGGAATACGTCTTTTCTTGTATTCTCAATTTCGCGCGCTGTACCCTAGACCCTTAAAAATATTCAAGCTTTTGTAGTAGGACATAACCCAATACCCCCAAAAAACCAATGTATGGGCAGACATTTTAGGACGCAGCTATCAAATACAATCTTAAAATATTGAGTAAAATTTAGCAGTAGCAGCAGACACTCTGTACCTAACCTAACATTAATAATGCTTTGCGTATTTGGCTCCGTAACTGCAAATTGAAACCAGTCGACCGCAACGTACCCGTAATAGCGCGCGTCTACATTTTCCTTTTTTCTGTGCTTTGCTTGCAAAGAAAAGGAAAATATGATGAATACGAAATGAGGCAAAATCTTTTGCTTCTATCCTTTACCCAACGACGTCATATTGATAGACTGCGCTTTGTTTACAAAATGTTTGTAAGCGTTTCTGGCGATGCGATGGAAGGGGGGAACGTCAGCTGTATTTATGAGCGTACACCGAGTCAGTGGCGTAGACATTTGATTTTTACAATGGCAGAATTTTACAAATAAACATTCGAACAATATGAAATAATAGATGTATTAAGTAATTGTCAGACTGTTGTTCATTTGGAGCAGCTAAAAAACGTAGAATTACTAGAATTATTGAATACATACACACATACACATAATAAAATAATAAAATTTTATTTATCCGTTTCTCCTTTCCCTTTCACACCACTTGCTTGTGTGCTCAGACAAGAATATAACTGCTGCATGAGCTTCTCTCATTCAAAGTGGTATTCTTGAAAAATAAGATATGAATAAAACTTTTTTGATTGATACTAGTTTATTGATCATAAAATATGTTAATTCTAAAGTCTGCAAAGAAAATGTATGTATAAAATTGTATATTCATCCAATATAGTGCAATTACCACGTGTTATTATAATAAGTATTCAGAATTGTTAGAATTGCATTGGCAAAAAAATGCCTAAATGGATACGCGAATTTCATCACCGTGAAATCAAAACATTATCTGGCAATGATTTGTATCAATGATATGCAAAACTGTCTTTTAACTAGGTAGTTACTCTGACAGGGTCTGTAGGGATGATCATTTTTTTCGGAAGGAAAAAACGCGCTAGGATTTTATTCATGTCTTTATTATTTACAACAGTACATAATCTGAGGTTAGTAACATTCTTACGTAAATTAAGAAGGTACACAAAAAATCACTTATTTTTAATGAGAGCATTGAATCTGCGACTATAGCAAATTTATAATAACCAATTTAAAACTAGTCAGCCTCAAGCCTAAACCTCGCCAATCAATAAATAGTACTAAAGAATTTTAATTGTATTAGGAAAGCAGTACTTATGGTGGCCATATGTGATTGCAGAATTGTACTTGCTAGAAGCTAGATCGCATTTCTCTACTAATACCGGCATTACCAAGACATTCGTTCATTTTCGTAAATCTTCCAATAATTCCTCAATATAGCTTTTGTGTCGGTTCTTTTTAGGCTGGGTCTAACCCAACAAATTTTTCGTTTTTTTGGTAAATAATAAGAAAACCCGATTCGCAATTTTGAGCAGGCCACGTTTTCTATCGGCGGCCACGAAGTTGACTAATTGTGGCCTACAAATATGTGGACAGCATTTGCCAATTTGTTTTTGTTTTCGAAAACTTGAAGCTTTGTTGCGTTCTGTTTTGTTGGCTGGATATGGACCTCTATCGACTGATCGGTTTAGCACTGATAACTACCCATTCATACATGTCCTATGTTGCTTTTTTTAATAATAGAAATCCCGTTTTTTTTTTTTGAAACCACCCTCCAGCAAAAATCCTGTGTACGCGCCTGAGTAGACACGTGGTCGACCCTTGGCACAGACAGTCCCGACGTTGCCAGTTGTGCATTAGGGCGTGCAGCAATGTTTGTAAAATATAAAAATGGGGTTAATTCTTAACAGAATTGCGATATTACACGTGTTTTACTAAAGAGTAGTTTCAGAGTACTTTTTCTGTTACAGATGGGTAAGCCATAATCATAATTTTTTACAACATATTGACGATACTGTTCCATACGTTTTTCTGAATATTAATTCCAAATGATTATCAAGTTGGCATCGCTGCGGTGTACCATTGAAAATATTCCCAATGTTTGGAGTGCCGACAAACAATAAATTTGCCTTGGATGCGGGGTCTATCAGTAGGACGTCGTTGCTTTTACCTGTGAGCACCACCTTTCCCCTCCTACATTTGCCTTTGGAAGAAATACTTCATTTTTATAAATGCGGACTATTTTGAGCCCCTATTTTATGCAAAATAACTGCTGGAATCAATCATTAACTTCAAAAGCCTACAGGCTTATACACCTATAAAGAAATATTCGCAATTCAAGAATTTATCCTGTAAGATATACTCGCAACAAGAACATCTGTTCTCGCTCTGAGAAAAAAAAAATCTTCAAATTATGGTTAATTTTGACCAAAAAATATATATTCTTGATTTCAGTACTCAGTCTAAATAAATACATATACCCAGGAAGAGACAAACTGAAAAGGAGTGACAGTTTCACATCACCCAGACATCTTGCGCTATTCACAGATGCCTCCAGCAGCGTAATAGAACCAATAAACGAGAAAGCTTTACACAATACAATATACATTAATCTCAGTGAACATTGGGAGGTATACCACAATCTTCTAAGCAGGAATGATAGCCGCAGACTTTGAAGTCAAGAAGCTGAACAAAAGATCCCTGACAAACGAATCCATACATTTTTTTTCAGTTAGCGAGGCTGCCCTGAAAGCAATGAGTTTCAAAGAGATTGACTCGAGACTTATATGGAAATTAAGGTATATGAAGATTTTTCTAGTTTTCTCGAAAACGGATCGACCCATTTTAAAGAATCACACATCAAAATAAGGGACTAACACCCGTATGCACCGTAAGTCAATTGCGCGATTAGTTGCGTAAACCTGGATTAGATTACTTGTTTGGTATGCACCGCAAACTGACAATTTTGACACTGTCACTGTCAAAACAACCTTGAGAACACAACCTTGCCGTATCTCCAATCTGGATTAGTTAGTCTCTTTACGGTGCATGGCTAAATGCCAAAGATTAGCAAAACGCGATTAGGGAACTAGGATAAGAATCTCCAAACGGTGCATACGGGTGTAAGACATACCTTTGAGACAAGATATTACTTCATACCTCTTGTCATTTAAAATTTTTGAAGGGGTGACCCTGCAGCGCAGGGCGTACAATAAGGTGAAGTAATTTTTTCAAATGAACACACCTGTATATCCAAATCTTATTTTACCTATACATTGTTAACTATTCAATCATAGTCAGGCTACTCTACTCGACGGGTCTAGGGTATAGTGCGCGAAATTGAGAATCCAAGAAAAGACGTATTCCCGTGTTAGTGAGAATGCGTGGCCGCCTGTTTCGTTTCTCCAGTGTGTGTGTCTAAGATGAGGGGAGATAAGTCCAAAAATCCAAAGGTAAGGTCAAAAGATCCAAGGATAAGGTCCAAAGGTCACCATAAAAATAAATTTCGCATTCTCAGGCTCCTGACGTTACCCTTAAACTTACAGTAGTGGTCCAAAAATGCAAAGTGGAATAAATTAAAACAAAAAAAGCTTTTATTTAAAGGTTCTAAAAAAAAGAAAATAAAATGCTCCTTAAGAGTGTTAACTATCAACTTATAGCCTCATTATACACAATTTATATGATCATAAAAGCTTGTCGCGAGGATTGCGTCAGCTCCTATAGGAATTCAATTAAACTAAAATTTTAGCACACTTAAATTTAGCAGACCAAGTTAGTCAGTTGAATAGGTACTAGTTAATTTACACAAGTATATCGCGCGACAAGCTTTTATGATCATATAAATTGTGTATAATGAGGCTATAAGATTATAGTTAACACTCTAAAGGAGCATTTTATTTTCTTTTTCTTAGAACCTTTAAATAAAAGCTTTTTTTAAAAACGTTTTTTTGTTTTAATTTATTTTTTACTTTTTAGTTATTAATTTGCATTAATATCAAAGAAAATTTTTATTTATTCTCGGCAAGCCCTTTTATTTGATACCCATATTGCAGAAGTGCATCAAAAAAAACTATTTCGCCATCTTGGATGGTCCACCATAGTTGATTTAGAATGACGTCATATTATTTTTGGAGTCACTCTCAACAGGCCCTTTCAGTGTACAAAGACTCTCTTCTCTCAGGTCGTAAACAAGGTTCATGCAGTGATAAAATAACTCACCGACTTTGAATAGTATATTTTCCCCAAACTCTTACAACAAAACACATCATTGTATTATATCTAAAGATACACATTATTTGCCATCATTTGAATCACAGTTTCTAACTTAGAATTTGCGCCCTATTACTTTTCCAAAGTCAGTCCAGCACCCGCGGTTCTTATTTGCCACTTACGTCGCTGTCACAGTCATACACACCGGCTGTCCGGTCTACCCTTCGTGGCTGCTCGGTGCACCAGCGATTCGTTAGCTACCCCCTAACCTCATGTCGATATCGTCACCGTCGTCGATACAACCTGGTAATGACCGCTGCGTAGGTTGTATAAAGGAACTCGTACAATTCGATGCAGAATCTCCTGTGACTGCTGCCAGATTCTTGCTCACACCGCAAGCCTCTAGTTGAGCGCCAAATGCAAAAACTCTCTTCTCTCAGGTCGTCAGGTTCTTGCAGTGATAAAACAACTTGTCGGCTTTGAATAGTATTTTCCCCAAACTCTCACAACAAAATGCATCATTTGACTATATGACGTCAGTGGATCTATTGTCTCTATTGTCAGTGATGACATTCCTCTGATTAGATCACAGAGTTAACATCTCTAGAGGGAGCCTAATTTGAATATTGGCCAGCCAACATCTATAGCGCTATTACCACTCTTCTTAGTCCGCTTAAGGACCTTTCAGTTTCTTCAAAATCTGGAAGTTTCCGCAGTTTGAACACATGTTCCGCAAAGTATTTAACTGGATATTTAACTATACATTCCAATATATTTGCAATGTAGCTGATTTACATGAACGTATGCGTATGTGTATTCATTTAACGAAATCTCAAAAATGGTAAATTTCATAGCGGAATGTCGCAATAACTTCTAATATGTCGTAAATCTGGCAACCTACAACCGGCATCCCCTAAAGCTGTCATGTGGCTGTCATTGTAGTTGTGCTTATTGCATATGTTGAGATTTTTGTTGTTTTAGTGACTTTGGGACTATTTGTGGTGTGAATTAAATTATTTATGAACAATATTGTCATAATTGCATAATGGGACGAAATAAAAAGTGCATAGTTTGCTGCAATAGCGACGAATCGGTGAACACCACTTATCATAGGTCAGTATAGGTTTTGTTTTGCTTTTCAGTAGCGTAAAATATGGAGAAACACTATATGGTAATAATAAATTATTAACTGTTACAATCAAATTATAATAAGAATAACTCTCTAAGTATAGCTAAATACTAATAATAAGTTTGTAACATCACAGTTATAATTGAATCTATTAATGAACATCCAATTTTAATATAAAGTCGTACGCCTGTGCATTTTGTTGTTTACATTCCCTCTATAGATGTTAACTCTGTGGATTAGATTGTCATTCCCCTTAGCATCTACTGGGTGTTCTCATATCAATATGGATACCCATATTGTGGAAAATAACTACTCCACTATTGGACTTAGAACGACGTCATATAACTTATCGTGCATTGCCATCCAAACTAAACGTGTATACAAAATTTCAGCTCAATCGGTTGAAGATATCTGCTTCAAAATTGAGTTGCAAGATTCCACCAGAACAAGCGTACATACATGGCAAGTTAAATAAAAGCTTTTAAAAAGAAGCTTGCGCTTTGTCACCTATTTGGCCTTTTTTGATATAGTGTTAGGTTGTTCAATTACAGACATTTGAGGAATGCATGATTTTGCATTGCGAGTTTTTTTGCACACTAAAAAACTTTTTTGAGAAAATGGAAAATAGTTGTCATTCATTAAGGTCATAACTATCACCTTCTAAAATACTATGTATGTAGTTTGAAAAACAAGTGACTTCAGTTCGAAATGGGAATCCGTGTTTTAACATGGCAAATACATATGTATAACTGTGTATACCCAGGCCCCTTAGGTCTCAGTACTGTAACAGTATCACCCCTACCATTGTGACAGTTGTGTCGTTCTTCTCGCGTAACAAAAAGTATCAAATAACCTTGGTGCCATGTCCCCGCCGTCCCAGGTCAGCATTTAACTGCCTCGTAATAATATTAATATAAGAGTCAGGGGCAAGCTCCGGAAGAGATCGTCCGATAAGATTATGGAGTTGAGCGATTACGACCAGGAGATTATGAGGCGTAGCCGGGATTTGTTTAAGTGGAGTTTGCAACTTGCAACGGTGCAGAACGATGCGGAAATATGGAGAGCAGATGTGCCTTCACAGTGAATAATGTTGTACATTAGACGCAGATTGCAATGGAGATTAGTTTGGATGATAAGCCGTCCTCATGAAAACGTTCACTTCCGTGGCTACATTAATTTTTCATTGTCTTATTTTACTGGTGCAGCTAGAGCATTACTTGCCATGATGAATGTGACTCGTTCAGACAACCTCCCTTTTTTCTATGGTTAGATGACAAAGGCTGAAAGCCTATGGCGCTGTAGAAGCAATACGAGAAGATACGTTGTTTATGTTAGATTTGAAACGCCACAGGTTGTAGCCATCAGGAAACAAATTCTCCGGCAACTCATGCCACAGCGACGAAGTTTTCCAAAAGAAGGAATGCTGGAGGTGGCTGAGGAGATTCTTTGTGAGGTTAGGAGTATCGATTAGTCTAATTGCTCTCTTCTGGATAGTGATGTTGATTCCCAAAAGTTTGATGGAAGGTGACTCAACTATTGGGTGACCCTCCATTTCAACTATACTTTATTTACTAATCGCCACTCGATAATTGTTTTTATATCTACGTTGATCTGTGAGAGATGTTGCCGTCGCCTGGGATGATAGTGGCTTGCCTGGTTCCATGCACTGTAATGTTGTACTGCTGTCTGCTAGGCTGTAGATAAGATTGGATGTTATTTCCAGCAGCTTGTTGATGAACAGCCTTCGACTACAACAAACAGAGATCGGTCGTCCAAAAAGCTATTCAGCCACTGGCGCAGGTCAGATGGTAGTCCATAAGCAGCAAGCTTGACCAGAAGTATTTCACTCCACACTCTATCAAAGCTATCGATATGACAACTGCAGCAATACGGGATTCGCCATGATTTTCAATTGCTCTGTTCCACAAGTGGGTGACGTAGACCAGAAGGTCACCCCTGGCCATATTGGCGATCATTTATGATGTTATTGTTGTCCAGGTATTTGACAGTATCCATAACCTTAGAAATGATGCTGAGAAGAGCTACAGGTTTATAGTTGATGGGATCGGTTTTTTGCCTTTCTTAGGAATGGGCTGAACCTCCCATGTAGCGGGAAATACGCTTCGCTCATACCATAGTTTGAAAAGCTTGCAAGAAATAGGTGCAAGCTGAATGGCACAGCGTTCAAGTACAATCAGTCGAATTTGGTCAGGATCAGTAAGTTTTTATTTCCTACTATTTTCGTACAGTGAACCATAACCTTACTTGGACACTCCTTATTCGACTTCAAACATCTAGAAATGGCTCTAACTACTATTGCATCAATTTTTTTTATAATATTTAAATAATATTTTCCCAGAATTTTTCAAAAATCTGAGTCATGAGTTGTTTAAGAAAAAGCTTAAGTCATACTTATTAAACAAAGCGTTTTATACCTACGAAGAATTTCTGAGCCATAATTTCAGCGAATCTAAGTAGTGGTTCTGTATATTTTTGTTTTAATTTACATACTGTATCTGTTAGTGTGTGTCTGTTTGTTTTTTATAGGTTTATATCGGTTTTTATAAAATTTTATTAATAATGGTGTATATATATTTTTTATTTACATACTGTATCTTGACAATGTGTGTCTGTCTGTTTTTTTATATAGATTCATCTGGGCATTTTAAATAATTTTATTATAATAGTGACAACTTGTCAATAACCTTGGACTCTTTAGTGTGACTTGTGTAAACACGTAAGTGTATTTTAACACCAATAAATAAATAAATAAATAAATAAATAGATAGGGTTATAATAATAGCTATTAGAAGCATCCAATTTTACCATATTCTTGAACATCCTAGCAGTTAAGGTCTCTGTACGTTAAAATTAAATTGCTCGTGACTTCATAATAACATGTATTCAAGACTTCTGTGTTTGGTAGCACAGAAGCTCAAATTTTAACGATCTATATCTCAAACTTAACAATAATTGCGGAACTCGCGTTCATACATTATTTTATTATTTCAACCTCTTCAGATGTAGAATGGGTGTAATGCAATCACTTAAGAGCAATAATTGTGGACTTTATTTATTATAACCTTTCTGTATTTATGTTTTCTATCATTATTTTTACAACTTTGTGATATTACGTTACATGATAAAGGGTTTTCCAATAAGAGGTGTTACTTTGAATAGCTGGCTATTTCGGTAGACGTCAGTTTTGTCGCTGCAGTTGTTTGACATTTGACAAGTAGAACCAACGCCATTAAGAAAAATGGAACGATACACGCTTCAACAACGCACTGAAATTATCAAAATCCACTATAAAAATGCTGAAAATTTGTCAGTGAGAGTTCGTAAAACTAGAACACTTTTTGGTCGTCGTGCAGCACCTTGTCGATTCGCAATACAGAAATTGGTGGAAAAATTCGAGCTGTTCGGACAAGTGAGTGATGTGACGAATAAAAATCGTGCACGTCGCTCAAGAACAATGGAGAATGTTGCTGCTGTAGCTCAAAGTGTTGAAGAAAACCCAGGTTTGTCCATTCCTCGTCGTTCTTTGGAATTGGGCATTCCACAACCGTCATTATACCGTATTTTGCATTAAGACTTGGGTCTTAAGGCTTACAAAGTTCAGTTAACACAGGAACTGAAGCCGGCCGATCATCAACAACGTCGTTTCTTTGCTGATTGAGTCCTTGAAATGCATGAAAATGATCCGGAATTTCATTGAAAAATCATCTGGACTGACGAGGCCCATTTCCACCACGCTGGCTACGTCAACAAGCAAAATTGTCGCATCTAGGGCTCGGAAAACCCAAGATCCTTGTTGAAAAGCCTCTCCATCCTTAACGTGTAACTGTTTGGTGCGGCTTATGGTCAGGCGAGGTCACTGGCCCTTACTTTTTCGAAAATGAGGCTGGAGCAACAGTTACGGTGACTGAATTGCGCTATCGAGAGATGATTAGTAATTTTTTATGGCCGGAATTGGATGATATTGATCTGGACAACGTTTACTTTCAACAATACGGCGCTACGTGTCACACAAGCAACAAAACCATAACTCTTTTGCAGGGAAAGTTTTCGGACCGTGTTATCTCTCGAAGAGGTGATCACAATTCGCCACCGACATCTTGTGATTTAACACCTTGCGACTTCTTCCTTTGGGGCCACGTGAAAGATAAGGTCTACGCCAACAGCCCAGCGTCGATTTAAGACCTCAAAGATGGAATTCGTGAAGCTATTCAGGGCACACAGCAACCACTTTGCGATTTGGTGATGGACAATTTCATGAAAAGGATATGGTTCTGCAAGCGTAGCCGTGGTGGCCATTTGGCTGATATTATTTTCCATTCTTCATGGCAAACCTTCCTCTTTACATCGAAATAAACATCCGATCATTTGTTTCAGAATACGCCATTTTTTTTGAATATCAAAATAACACCTCTTATTGGAATACCCTTTATTTCAACCTGACATTCACATTTTAAACAACGTTCCTATCGTTACAATAAGTAGTGCACTTTGCCTAGTGCCCTAACGTGACTATAGTAGGTAGCCTAGATGTACGGCTAGTGGCGGAGTACGTATGGGCGACAGACTCATGCCTAATGGGCGGTACTTAAGCTCAAACAATGGGTAATTATGAGGACTCTATAGAGACTCATACTGTACACGGCACTGCGCCCCACTATTATTTGACGATTATAGTTGTTGAGCAGTAACATTTTAAAGCGATTTATTATTTACTCAGGGGTGATTACTGTCGAAAGATAGCGATCTCACATTGTGTCGCGTGCCCTACTATGTGTTGTATAGGGCCAAATTAATGGACTTTTACTTTGAACGAGGATAAGCGTTATTTGGTATATCTAGGTATACAGTCGCTGTAATATAATGGAGGGGTACGATGGGATGCATTTTTGACATAGTATGAATAGCCTGTCAAGCTCATCACTTCTGATTTAGTTTAGTTTAGTAAATTTGCATAATTGAAATTGGCACTTTGAAACTACACACTATACGAATTTTCGTGCTGATAGGAAGCCAGATAACGATTTTAGATATTTAGGGTGAACTTGAAGATCTCAGGGTCGAGAAGTGTTTGATGTTCGCTACCTGAGGCTGAAACTCGAAACAACGGCCTGATTTGAAATTGGCACCCTGAAACTATACACTATACGAATTTTCGTCCTGATAGGAAGCCAGATACCGATTTTAGATTTTTGGGGTGAGCTTGAAGATCTCAGGGTCTGAAAATTTTTGATGTTCGTTACGTGAGGCTGAAACTCAAAACAACGGTCGGATTTGAAATTGGCACCCTGAAACTATACACTATACGAATTTTCGTCTTGATAGGAAGCCAGATAGCGATTTTAGATTTTTAGGGTGAACTTGAAGATCTCAGGGTCTGAAAATTTTTGATGTTCGTTACCTGAGGCTGAAACTCGAAACAACGGCCTGATTTGAAATTGGCACCCTGAAACTATACACTATACGAATTTTCGTCCTGATAGGAAGCCAGATACCGATTTTAGATTTTTGGGGTGAGCTTGAAGATCTCAGGGTCTGAAATTTTTTATGTTCGTTACCTGAGGCTGAAACTGAAGACAACGGCCGGATTTGAAATTGGCACCCTGAAACTGTAAACTATCCAAATTTTCGTCCTGATCGGAAGCCAGATACCGATTTTAGATTTTTAGGGTGAACTTGGAGATCTCAGGGTCTGAAAATTTTTGATGTTCGTTACCTGAGGCTGAAACACAAAAAAACGGACGGTTTTGAAATTGGCACCCTGAAACTATACACTATACGAATGTTCGTTCTGATAGGAAGCCAGATACCGACTTCAGATTTTTAGGATGGACTTGAAGATCTCAGGGCCTGAAAATTTTTGATGTTCGTTACCTGAGGCTGAAACTCAAAACAACGACCCGATTTGAAATTGTCACCCTGAAGCTAAACACTATACGAATTTTCGTGCTGATAGGAAGCCAAATACCGATTTTAGATTTTTAGGGTGAACTTGAAGATCTCAGGGCCTGAAAATTTTTGATGCTTGTTACCTGAGGCTGAACCTGAAGACAACGGCCGGATTTGAAATTGGCACCCTGAAGCCAACCACTATACGAATTTTTGTCCTGATAGGATGCCAGATAACGATTTTAGATATGTAGGGTGAACTTGAAGATCTCAGGGTCTGAAATTTTTTATGTTCGTTACCTGAGGCTGAAACTGAAGACAACGGCCGGATTTGAAATTGGCACCCTGAAACTGTAAACTATCCAAATTTTCGTCCTGATAGGAAGCCAGATACCGATTTTAGATTTTTAGGGTGAACTTGAACATCTCAGGGTCTGAACATTTTTGATGTTCGTTACCTGAGGCTGAAAGTCAAAACAACGGCCAGATTTGAAATTAGCAACCTGAAACTATACACTACACGAATTTTCGTCCTGATAGGAAGCCAAATGCCGATTTTAGATTTTTAGGGCGAACTTGAAGATCTCAGGGCCTGAAAATTTTTGATGCTTGTTACCTGAGGCTGAACCTGAAGACAACGGCCGGATTTGAAATTGGCACCCTGAAGCCAACCACTATACGAATTTTTGTCCTGATAGGATGCCAGATAACGATTTTAGATATGTAGGGTGAACTTGAAGATCTCAGGGTCTGAAATTTTTTATGTTCGTTATCTGAGGCTGAAACTGAAGACAACGGCCGGATTTGAAATTGGCACCCTGAAACTGTAAACTATCCAAATTTTCGTCCTGATAGGAAGCCAGATACCGATTTTAGATTTTTAGGGTGAACTTGGAGATCTCAGGGTCTGAAAATTTTTGATGTTCGTTACCTGAGGCTGAAACACAAAAAAACGGACGGTTTTGAAATTGGCACCCTGAAACTATACACTATACGAATGTTCGTCCTGATAGGAAGCCAGATACCGACTTCAGATTTTTAGGATGGACTTGAAGATCTCAGGGCCTGAAAATTTTTGATGTTCGTTACCTGAGGCTGAAACTCAAAACAACGGCCCGATTTGAAATTGGCACCCTGAAGTTAAACACTATACGAATTTTCGTGCTGATAGGAAGCCAGATACCGATTTTAGATTTTTAGGGTGAACTTGAAGATCTCAGGATCTAGAAGTTTTTGATGTTAGTTACCTGAGACTGAAACTCAAAACAGCGGCCGGGTTTGAAATTGGCATCCTGAAGCTAAACACTATACGAATTTTCGTCCTGATGGGAGGCCAGATAACGATTTTAGATATTTAGGGTGAACTTGAAGATCTCAGGGTCTAGAAGTTTTCGATGTTCGTTACCTGAGGCTGAAACTCAAAACAATGGCCGGATTTGAAATTGGCACCCTGAAACTGTACGCTATACGAATTTTCGTCCTGATAGGAACCCAGATACCGATTTTAGATTCTTAGGGTGAACTTGAAGATCTCAGCGTCTGAAAATTTTTGATGTTTTGTTACCCGAGGCTGAAACTCAAAAAAACGGCCGGATTTGAAATTGGCACCCTGAAACTACGCAGTATACGAATTTTCGTCTTGATAGAAAGCTAGATACCGATTTTAGATTTTTAGGGTGAACTTGAAGATCTCAGTGTCTGAAAATTTTTGATGTTCGTTACCTGAGGCTGAAACTCAAAACAACGGCCGGATTTGAAATTGGCACCCTGAAACTGTGCACTATACGAATTTTCGTCCTGACAGGAAGCCAGATAACAATTTTAGGTATTTAGGGTGAACTTGAAGATCTCAGGGCCTAGAAGTTTTTGAAGTTCGTTACCTGAGGCTGAAACTCAAAACAACGGCCGGATTTGAAATTGGCACCCTGAAACTATACACTATACGAATTTTCGTCCTGTTAGGAAGCCAGATAGCGATTTTAGATATTTAGGGTGAACTTGAAGATCTCAGGGTCTTGAAGTTTTTGATGTTCGCTACCTGAGGCTGAAACCCAAAACAACGGCCAGATTTGAAATTGGCACCCTGAAACTATACACTATACGAATTGTCATCCTGATAGGAAGCCAGATAAAGATTTTAGATATTTAGGGTGAACTTGAAGATCTCAGGGCCTGAAAATTTTTGATGTTCGTTACCTGAGGCTGAAACTCGAAACAACGGCCGGATTTGAAATTGGCACCCTGAAACTATACACTATACGAATTTTCGTCCTGTTAGGAAGCCAGATAGCGATTTTAGATATTTAGGGTGAACTTGAAGATCTCAGGGTCTTGAAGTTTTTGATGTTCGCTACCTGAGGCTGAAACCCAAAACAACGGCCAGATTTGAAATTGGCACCCTGAAACTATACACTATACGAATTGTCATCCTGATAGGAAGCCAGATAAAGATTTTAGATATTTAGGGTGAACTTGAAGATCTCAGGGCCTGAAAATTTTTGATGTTCGTTACCTGAGGCTGAAACTCAAAACAACGGCCGGATTTGAAATTGGCACCCTGAAACTATACACTATACGAATTTTCGTCCTGTTAGGAAGCCAGATAGCGATTTTAGATATTTAAGGTGAACTTGAAGATTTCAGGGTCTTGAAGTTTTTGATGTTCGCTACCTGAGGCTGCAACTCAAAACAACGACCAGATTTGAAACTGGCACCCTGAAGCTATACACTATACGAATTTTAGTGCTGATAGGTAGCCAGATACCGATTTTAGATTTTTAGGATGAACTTGAAGATCTCAGCGCCTGAAAATTTTTGATGTTCGTTACCTGAGGCTGAAACTCAAAACAACGGCCGGATTTGAAATTGGCACACTGAGGCACTGTACGAAATTTGGTGCTGGTAGGAAGCCAGATAGCGATTTTAGATTTTCAGGATGAACTTGAAGATCTCAGGGCCTGAAAATTTTTGATGTTCGCTACCTGAGGCTGAAACTCAAAACAATGGCCAGATTTGATATTGGCGCCCTGAAACTATACATTTTACGAATTTTCGTCCTGATAGGAAGCCAGATAACGATTTTAGATATTTAGGGTGAACTTGAAGATCTCAGGGTCTAGAAGTTTTTGATGTCCGTTACTTGAGGCTGAAACTCAAAACAACGCCGGATTTGAAATTGGCACCCTGAAGCTAAACACTGTACGAATTTTCGTCTTGATAGGAAGCCAGATAACGATTTTAGATATTTAGGGTAAACTTGAAGATCTCGGGGCCTAGAAGTTTTTGATGTTCGTTGCCTGAGGCTGAAACTGAAAACAACGGCCAGATTTGAAATTGGCACACAGGTGCTACACACTATACGAATTTTCGTGCTGATAGGAAGCCGGATAGCGATTTTAGATTTTCAGGATTTACTTGAAGATCTCAGGGCCTGAAAATTTTTGTTGTTCGCTACCTGAGGCTGAAAGTCAAAATAACGACCAGATTTGAAATTGGCACTCTGAGGCAACACACTATACGAAATTTGGTGCTGATAGGAAGCCAGATACCGATTTTAGATTTTTAGGATATACCTGAAGATCTCAAAAAAATGAAACATAATAATACGTTTGAATGTTGTAGCTGGTAAGCGACATTTTGACATTTCGTAAGCTCTGCAAAAGCGTGACGTCCCCTCAAATGAACTTCACCAGCATTCATGATCAGAACTAGAGTGAGCCGCTAGCAATATTCAACAACAGCGTAATTTATCGAAAGTCCTTCCTGTCGAGCGATCAATAATGCCCGAATGTACCAGAAATTGTCTCATTTGTCCCAATTATTCCACAAATACAGTGGATTGAGCAACAATCTACAACCGTAGCAACAAACCATAAAATGTTTAATCATAATTTATTTAAGAAATTTTTTTAATAACGTTGCCCTAATTTTTCTGGAAGAGCGTACCTTTTTCTATTGGGACAGCTAATGTAATAAATATTTTAAAAGGATTGATAGCTGAAATAAATAATAAGGTATTTTTAATAATAGTGTAACATCCTGTATATAGCATTGCTTATTTGTATTGTTGTTGATGTTCCTTTCAAAATGTTAGATTAGATTTTTGATGTGTAAACGTCATCGAATCGTCTGGAATTTTCGGGACTGACGGATGGGCGTTCTAGATGTCATCTGAGTGTCTCGATTTTTCTAGATGGTCCGATGAAGCATATAAGGCGCCGCGAGTAGCGTGGCAGTAGCTCAGTTGAGTTGAGTTCTAGTTGAGGTAAGGTTAAGAGATATTGTATTGAGTTGTGAAGTAAGTAAAACTTACGTCCAGTTTGATTCTTTGGTGAAGAAAAAGAGGCCGTCATGACAATATCAATTATTATTTTAAAAGCTCATGCTAATGTATATTCGTTCAAAATGAGGAGCCTTCTGCGACATACAGTTTAAATAAGAATGATCATATTGTTATATGAATTGTTTGAAGCTCATCATCATAGTCACAATTTCTTAACAGACATGTTGTGAACTCGTAAAATGCATCAAGTCGGAGCTAAAGTATTGCCGACACGAATATTATCGATAGTTTTAAGAATTGTAGCTCGCCATCATTCGCAATTTACTGTTAGTTCAGTGGCGCTCTTTATACTCATATCCAGCAACTGTCTCGTAGTGTCCACCCAACGTGTAGGGGAACGGCCACGGCGCCGCCCACTCGGGGCGTGACCCTGAACTACAAGTTTCTCCATATTATCGCTTCTGTGAATATGTACGAAGAATGTAATTCTCGTCGACACAGTGGAGGATAATCTCTTTGGATTATCGAGCTCATTCAGTATGGAAACGTTAGTTCTATGGGCAACTCTCAGCATTCTCATCCACGTCCGCATTTCAAAATCATCTACGCGAGCTCGGTCTGCCTTTTTAACAGTCCCAATTTCCGAGGCATACAAAAATATGCAGAACAGAGACTGAACCAGAGTCATTTTGGTATCTTTAGTATAGCGTGATCATAACATCACTAAAAAATCTTTAGTGATGTTATGATCACACCATATGTTAGTAACTGTGTCATGGCCACTGGTGCCTGTTGAGTGCGCCGTCGAATCTCATTTCCATAGCTACCCGAATTGTCGATCAAAGTACCAAAGTACACAAAACTTTGAACTGCTTTACAACGGCCTATACTGACTTTATTTCTCGATATCTATCGCGCTCTCTATCTGCGATCATAACCTTGGTCTTGTTGTAGTTAGTACCAAGACCATACGCTGCACTGAGTTGTTCTATGATGTTTAATAGACCTACAAGTTCTTCCTGAGAAGCAGCAATAAGGGTTGATCGTCAGCAAATCTTAAGTTGGATATTTTGCTTCCGCTAATAGTTATACCGTCATTCCAGTTGCCCAATGCAATTGAAGCTGCAGATGGTAAACTCTGAATCACTGTACTCTGTTTTATATATGTGACATATAAAACCAAGCTATAGATGGTAAGGACCACTAAAATGCTTTAAGTTTTGAAATTACGACTTACGAAATTACGACTGACTACGAAGTTGACCACATAGATCCTAAACTTACCCTAGATAATTTTATTCTGCTTGGCTTTATCTTACAGAAAAGTATTGAATAACATTCGATTTATCTGGATTACCTTCTCCTAGTATCAACGCCACTAACTTCTTTAAATTATTTGTCCCCTGTAATTGTAATCCGATAAATTTAATCAAAAATGCATTTCCAGCATCCTGCCAGCGTTGTTGCGCAATACTCACCTCTTTAATTAACCTGAAACAGACACTCTGCAGCAATCCAATTTTAAACCGCATCCTATATGGTCGAGACTCCAGTTACAAAATCCACAGACCTGTCTTAGGGGACTTAGTTCAACATTGGAATGTAATGCTTACAAAGTCCTTCCGTCTGTACGGGGTGGTTCATACATGTACTAGATTTTTTACGAAGTCTAAAATCCATTTGCTGGAAATTATACATCTGGGAAGGTTTATTATCATCATACTCACAATGTCTTAACAGACTCTCGATATTCATATCCAGCAGCTGTTTCTTCGTATCCACCCAGCAGCGTGTAGGGGAACGGCCACGGCGCCGCCCACTCGAGGCATGATCCTATACTAGTTTCTCCATATTATCGCTTCTGTGTATATGTCCGAAGAATGTAAGCATTCTCGTCGACACAATGGAGGATAGTTTCTTTGGATTACTGAGTTCATCAAGTATGGAAACGTTAGTTCGATGGACAGCACAAGGAATTCTCAACATTTTCTTCCACGTCCACATTTCAAAAGCATTTATGCGAGCTCGATCTGCCTTTTTAATAGTCCAAGTTTCCAAGGCAAACAAAAGTATGGAGAACACAAGAGACTGAACCAGCGACATTTTGGTAGCTTTAGTGATGTCATGGTCACGCCATATTTTAGTAAGCTTTGTCATGGCCACACGTGCCTGTTGAATGCGCCGTCGAATCTCATTTTCACAGGCATCCGAATTGTCGATCAAAGAACGGAAGGTTTATAGACCCCATATAAAACAAGGGAAGAAAGGGGGGGGAGGGACATGACTTTCTCTGTAGCATGTGCGTGACAATCCAACTGAGAAATACGATACCACTGTATCGTGATTGTTCAAGTAGTGCTATACAAAATTACTGTTTTACGAGTGAAAGAAAACCACATTTTTTAGATTACACACCAAGCAATAAACGACCAATAACATCTACTGTCACTGTAATAGCAACACAATGTTCGGATAGACTTAAAAAGGTGTGCTATGCCTCTAGGTCTTTCTTTCACAGATATGTGGACAGCCTAATACGAGTACAACCACCCTAAACGGGCCTAAAAACAAAGTGGAATATTTGAAAATTGTGTTTTGTGCTATTTACTTCGACGCCCATGAACTAATTTACAAAATTATAGCAGCATTACCTACTGCGACCCTACAGCATATCGTTACCCAAATTTCATCATAATCCATGCAGCAGCTACCGAGATTGCGAGGCTAGACGAACGCCAACAGACCGACAGACATACCGACGGAAATGAGTGACGTGGATTTTAGTCATGAATGTATCATAAAACGCCCAAAGAGCGTATTATCTAAAAATCGATGGTTTTCGCGACACACAATACTTGCCTGGCAAAAAATTAAAATCTGATTTCTCAGTATTCTTTTTTTGCGATCTTGCTAATAGATACTGTAAAATTAGAAGGGCTACAGTGGGACAGTCAGAGGTATCGTTACCTTTGACTTTGACTGAAATGACTATTGCCTTATATCATTAATGTGAAATTTCGTACTGAAGATATTAGACTGCTAGTAACTATCGCTGAAAGTTTAATGGTTTTGGAAATCTTTAATCTATAATACATTGCAGTAGCTAGTAAGCTGTAAAAATTATTCATTTCTGTCGTATTCCAGCTTCTCTTTGACCTTAGACATCTTACCGGCGTTGTTTCTAGTTAGATTTCATTGGTTGTAGCGAATTTTTATAACCTTACCCCTTTACTTTAGTTTATCTGTGTCTTTTTGCTAAGTTATTTGCTTCTGAACACGTTTTTGTTTATATTTCATGGCCTGCTGGTCTGCTTATAGGCACAGCCTCTTATAGGTAGGGAAATTGAAAAACAGCGTTTTGATTGAAATCTCGAAATTAAGTTTTTAGTATATCTACTGATTTTATTGTTCATCTACTGACCTAATATTTGCTCTGTCACATTAAATAAAGGTAGGGCTCCTGCGGGGCCCCTCTGAACCACAGGGCCCGGGGCTCCAACACCTTTAGCCCCATGGGGTATCCAGACATGTTTTTGACGTGTAGCTGTCAAAACGATTTTGGGTTTACTCAAGTTTTCTGTATTGGTTATTGGTTGTGAGTATGTCCATTTTCACCAGGAAAATTTAAAGATCTTTCACAAAGCCAAAAACACTGATGGTGAATCGCGATAGAGTATTTTTACAAACACGATGGGAAAACTAAGTTAACGGCACGAACGGCGAGTTTATGAATAGCAGCCTTGGGCTACGAACGGCGAACGTCAACGGCAACGGCGACGGCAGCGGCAACGGCGAGTTTATGAATAATAATAGCCTAAATGGCAAATAAGAATCGAAAACAAAATTAGCACAATCAGAAAGGATCTGGCACATCTCGCACAATACACCATCAATAACAATCATCCTTCAAGGCACATACAGAGAACAATAAATATACTGAAATCCAAGTCACCACAACAAACAATACCAGAAATTACTGATACACTTAAACAGAAACTTGCAGTTTATGCAGCTAGACTCCGCAGATACAACGAGTCCAATGCCAGAAAGGATGCTAACAGCCTTTTTCAGAAAAGTGAAAAGCAGTTCTATCAAAAGATAACAGCCGACAACCAGATCACAACAATAGAACCTCCCAGTAAACAAGAGTTAACCGAGTTTTGGGGAAGCCTGTGGTCTGAACCCAAAACACATAATGAAGACGCTCCATGGATCAGAGAGGAAGAGGAAAAACATCAACATATAGCAGAACAGGGAGACGTTATTCTTTCAAAAGAGGAAATAGTCGAAACAATAAAACATACCCACGACTGGAAGTGCCCAGGCGTGGACAACGTGCAAAATTTTTGGTACAAACATTTCAGCTCAACATACGAAGTGCTCACAAACCAAATCAATAAAGCCATACGTCAACCTGATAAGCTTCCCAAATTCCTCACTCAAGGAATAACGTATATAAAACCCAAAAATGCAGATACCAAGAACCCTGCGAATTACCGCCCAATCACTTGCCTTCCTACCTTGTATAAGATCATCACCGCAACATTATGCAGGAGGATTGAACAACACCTCACGCAAAACAACATCCTCACTGAAGAACAGAAAGGATGTAGAAAACAAAGCCAAGGTTGCAAGGAACAACTTATAATTGATAGTGTGATCATGGATCAAACTAGAAAAGAACATAGAAACCTTCATACCTGTTTCATAGATTATAAAAAAGCATTCGATTCTGTACCACATAGCTGGCTAACGAAAATTCTGCAAATATATAAAATTAACCCAGGACTTCGTCAGTTTCTTGCAAAAACCATGAAGACATGGCGAACCAACATACACCTTACAACTCAGGACGGCCATATCCAAACCGAGGAACTACACATACGACGTGGTATCTTCCAGGGTGATTCCCTCAGTTCACTTTGGTTCTGCCTCTGTCTAAATCCACTCTCCAACGCACTGAACAACACAAACTATGGTTTCAACATCAGACATCAGAAAGTAAATCAACACAGAATCAATCACCTCCTCTACATGGACGATATAAAACTATATGCTACCAGTGACGTGCAACTGAGAGAATTACTCAGAATAACAGATACGTCAGATGTCAGGATGGAGTTCGGGATGAACAAATGCAAGGTGCTACACATAAACAAAGGCCAATGGAAGAACCATCCCGAACAGGAAATAGTAACAGGCCAGACGTTGGATAACATGGACAAGGAAGAAACGTACAAGTACCTGGGTTTCAATCAGAGTGTTAAGATCGACCACACACAAATCAAAGCAGAACTTAGACAAGTGTTTAGAGACCGCCTCATTAAGCTTCTGAAAACAAAACTGAATTCTAGAAACCTTACAAAAGCTATTAATACATTTGCAATACCAATCCTCACGTATTCATTTGGCATCATCAAGTGGTCACACACTGATATAGAAAACATCCACATCCTCATACGGACAGAACTCACGAAACACCGAATGTCACATCCAAACGCATGCAAAGAAAGGTTCACCATAGACAGAACACAAGGAGGCCGAGGGATTACAGATATACAGTCGCTTCGCACAAGACAGATAAAGACACTCAGACATTTCTTCCAAAACAAGCAAACAAATTTACATCGAGCAATAGTAAAAGCAGACAAAAACTATACACCACTCAACCTATCATGTCCAGACCACGTCGCAGACACACACAATCCCACCCAATCACAACAAGAAAAAATAAGCACCTGGTCGCAGAAACCACTCCATGGCAAACATAGATACCGTGTCACCCAAGACCACATTAACAAAAAACAGTCATACACCTGGTTGCAGGATGGCCAGCTGTTCCCAGAAACGGAGGGTTTCATGCTTGCTATCCAGGACCAAGTGATTGCAACACGAAACTACAAAAAATATATAATTAAAGATCCATCCATAACTGACGATAATTGCAGAAAATGCCAACAACAAAAAGAAACAATAGATCACATAACAAGCGGGTGCAAAACTCTTGCCGCTACCGAATACACAGCCAGACATAACTCTGCGGCCAAAGTCATCCACCAAGCATTAGCCACAACAAACAAACTAATAGAAAACACAGATCCGTATTACAATTACACTCCGACATCAGTACTCGAAAACGATCAATACAAACTATACTGGGACGTTCAAATACATACAGACAAGACTATACCAGCCAATAGACCAGATATAGTTTTCCAGTCAAAGCTCGACAAAGTTACATACCTGATAGACATTGCTATTCCCAATGATGTGAATATACAAAACACCTACGCTGGGAAAATATCTAAGTACACGGACCTTGCCATGGAAATAAAACGCCTTTGGAAGCAGGACAAAGTTACTATTGTTCCCCTCATTATGTCAGTCTCAGGCCTTACACCAAACACATTTACACCACACCTACAACAGTTAGGCCTGGACGAAAAGTTACACAAAACATTCCAAAAGTCTGTAATTCTGAAGACCTGTAACATCGTACGATCCTTCCTAAATTCCGATCAATAATAGTCCGGGTGTTGACTTGGCTCAGCCCGTCAACACTTGTTGCTACCGCAATTATGCGAGAGGAACTTAGAAAGATGAATAATAATAATATACCGTATCGATGAGACACCGGTGCTGCCATACGCTCCAGGGGATATAGAGTCCGTTGTGGAGAACGAGAGATGCCGGATTTACTGGAACTACTCGTTCCCCACGCTCGAGCTTGTACAGGCAAACAAGCCCGACATAATCCTTCTCGACCACCAACAGAAGACGATGTTCGTTATTGAGTTTTCGGTGCCTGCCGAGGTGAACATCGTCTCTAAGGAGGAGGAAAAGCGGACCAAATATCAGGACAACTTCGGAGGCTCTGGCCAGACTACACTGTAGGTCTGCTGGTTATGGTCATTGGATCCCTAGATGGAATGAGGAATACGCTGCTCTCTGCACTGCACAAAATACCGGTGTGCCGTGCGGCGGCGCACATCTTAGCCGCCAGAATGCAGAAGGCAGTCATTCTTGGGTCCCTTCGTCTACTTAGGGCGCACGATTCGCGGACCCAGTGATTGCTCACCTCACGGTGTGAGGAGTAGTCATTGGGTAATGGAACAGCAGCCCGGTATGTCGGAGCCCGGGCTGCACTTTTTTGTTTTAAACATAATATAGACTTTATTGAAGTATACAGAGATACACTCCAAATGGCGGAGTTTACTAAAATAGTGCTCTTCCACTCAACCATAATCTTATGTTGAAAAATAAATTGAGGCTTTTTCCAAAATTTTTGTGTCTTCTTTGTTGGATTGGGTACTTCTAGGACTACCCTCGCACGACATCGAACTTGGCAACAAACCTGATGTAGTCCAGGTCAATCTTGCCCCGCGGCTGCGCCGGTGGTGAAGCGTCTCCCATTTCTTCAGGACCCTTTCATATTTACAAAAAAATACACGTAGAATTTTGGTTCGAACGTAGACCACATGAAATTAGACCTGATTAGCACATCGAAATTTTGACATTTTTGATTATTTGATTGACGTTTATCGGACTTTAACGCTGCTCCTATAATCTGGAATAGTTTCTCCGGAATAGTCCGAAAGATGCGGGGAGCTGAAAAGGAACCGACGATGGGCGTGATAAATAAACAGGTGAGCGCATTAGAAAGAAATGGAAACAGTCATGTTAGCGCGTCGCCCGAAATTTGTAAAATTGAAGAGGAAGCCGAGTTGCAGATGTTTTTTATCCCAATTCTTGATGCTTCATTTTCCAATATTTTTACATGAAATTTTCACATGATGTTAAGAAGGAAATTGCCTAGAGTGATATCGAAGCACTTTTTCATTTTTGCTTCTGGGCTTTTCTTAAAAAAATTACAAAGTTGACGAAGAAAATAGGCAACTTCAAGCGATCATATTTCATGTTCAATCATTTTTTTTTTAAAATGCTTCGATAGCCCCCTGTATAATTTCCTTTTAAACTTCATGTAAAAATTTCATGCAAAAGTATTGAAAACTAGAGCGTCAGGAATAGGGTACTTGCAGAAAAAAATATTATGTCATTTACGCGTTCCTTAGGGCCTAGTAAACATGACAAAATCACTTGTTTGGTTTTTTGGAATCGGCTGTGAGAGATATTCCAAAAATTATTTCAAATGCCGGAAAATCCCGCGCAACCTCTGACGTCCGTAATATCGTATAGTGATGGGATGTAAAGTATTGATATTCGATATCGATAGCCAGTGCTAACCTAACATTCTGACATTGATCATTATAACCACAAAACACAGTTACACACAAAAGTATATACCCAGTTACGTGATACTTTAAACTGTCAGCCGTGTCATCAGCGAACAGTCGTTCAGCTAGTGATAACCAAAAGTACCCCAGATTAAGTCTTGACGTATCAATTTTAAGCTTTGAAGGAATACAGAGCTGTACTGAGTGCAAGATGACAAGTAATTCACACTTGGTGACGTTTTTCGTCTATGCTCTGAGGTCTATGCTTATTTACTTTACATTTTCTCGGAAAATCCGGCGTTTCTTTCAGTATATCAGTATGGCTGGTCTGAATGAGGTAAGAATGAAGATAAAATCATTTTTTAGCTTAACCATACACAAGCACTCCATGCACCTCCTTTATACTTTTCTCCAATTGTACGTTGTACGTTTTAACCAATAAATATCCCACTAGTGATGCAAGCTATTCATTGAATCGTCCTTATTGCTAGGTGTATTTTGATAGTCTCTAACAATATGCAAATCAATAAAATAATCTGCAAATTACTGGATATTGAAGCAATTTTTTGTTTACAAAAATAGTCATTACTTTTTGGCAATGAGATGTTCAGTAAGAATATTGCTAATACGGTCCTGATCGCAGGATTGCCAATCAACCCCACTAGCAAACAATCAAATTTGAGATACAATTCTTCGTCAGCTGATACCTATCAAATAGACGTCAAGCCAGTTTAAAGTGTCAGGTAACAGAGTATACAAAAGTCAAAAGAATAAAAGTTAGGCTAGATTACTAATTCACTTTGTAGGGATGGGCTCGAATTAGATTCTATCTTTGGATTCATTCATAATGGGCTGCGCCGAAATAAATTGATGGCTTCGATTAGTTGCGAATCTCGGTCACAAACCGGATGAACTGTGATACCTATCTGATATAAAAATGTATTGCAATGAAAATGTTAGTGGGTTAATTGCCTGTTTCAAATATGTTTAAGTGTCAATAAACTGAGTCGCATTGTTAAAGAATTCAGATCATCTCTAGTCGAATCCGCAGTCGAATCTCACTGACCTGCGCTGTAGCAGTATCGATTGTCGATATCGATAAGATATCTGTGACATCAGCCCTTGTTTCAAGTCACGTGGAAAAATTTAAATATATCCTTATTTTGTTTTGCAAATATCTTTTTTTGGCCGTCAGTAAAATCATGTTTTTTGTTTCCTACTGATTCTTAATATGGTTTTCTTTACGCTATGTATACTCCCGAGGCGATTTCACGACCTCTGCAAGTACCCTACTGGGATGAGGTCACTTGAAAATGACCGTTTATGCACTCCGTAGGAGCCGCCTTAAGGTCCAATACGCTATCAACTAAAAAATAGGCAACGTATCACGACAATGACACACAATACCGATAAAAAAAATATTGTACAAACATAATGGACGCCCTTACACACTCAATTACACTGATCAACAACGTTCGGCACAAAGTCAAATGTCAACGCCGGTATTAGTATTCATGAACCAGAAGCGTACTTTCCACGCAGGCATGTAAGCTATACCTGCTCGAGTAACAATGCCTTGTTGACACGGACCCGTGATTGATAATGTAATTAAACAAGTAATTTTACAAACGGCCGAATTCGAAGGAACGTCGTATGTAACAGAGCCCTTTCGGGACCCTTTGCGTGACAACTCGCTCGGAAGAATCGGTGAGTGACAGGTACTTGGGTGACAATGGAGCTGAGCGTGAAGAGAGGCCTGAGGTATACAGTACGCTATACCCAATGTCCTTAATTAGTTCGAGAATGGTGATATGTGGGTATGGGAACCTGGACACTCAAGTACTTTGTATTGCGCGTTGATCACTCTTGAAAGCTTAGCCGGTAATGTCATATGGGCTTTGAATCTACAGACGTAGCAGTAATATACCTTCAATATAGAAGTTTATAGAAGGTCGAATATTAAGTAAAATGTTCAAGTATCGAAAAACCGTTGAATAACCCACATAGCAAAAGTATATATCCACAAATGGAGGAAGAATGTCCAACGGATGTCAAATAGACATCAAAAGAATATACATTCCAGGTACGTTTGTCGCGAACTTCCACTTTCATGGCATATTCACTGAATGTACATATGTAAGTCTAATGTACATGCATAGTATAATATGTAACATAGACCAGGTATGAACATGTATATTCATAACACACATAACTTAGATAACTTAGTATACCGGGTGTCCCAGAATTTCCTTGACACGTGATATTTTCGTAACGAAAAACGGTTCAAGCAAGAACTGAGTGGTACTTTTCAAGGTACTATAGGGTCTGTCATACCATGCATTCAAAACATTTTTTTCGTACGTCAACCCCTAAAACTCACCCCCAACTTTTTTTTCAAATAGCACCCCATAGGTTTTCCTACATAAATGACATCCCCATTTTATTTAAAATCTTGTGGTACCTTTAATTTTATATGCAAACTTATTTTTTCCGTAAAATCATAAGCATAAGACAAATGAAATGATAATTTGTTTGACGCCTGATATTTTTGTAACAAAAACGGCTAAAAAAGAAAAGTAAGTGGGTTTTTCAAGGGTAGTGAATGACCTATCATTCCTTGCTTATGAATCATTTTTTTGTTGCTTAAACCCCTGGAATCCACCCTTAGCTTGATCTTTCAAATTTCATTCCATAATTTTGCTTGGAAAAATAAATTATTTACTTGAATTTAATTATCGTAGTGCCTTACTTTTTATGCCCCTACTGCAATTTATCGTTAAGTTTGGCGCCCATGTGCGGGCACACCCTGCACACGGGGTTAGCGCGGCCCGATGTAACCATAAAACTTTTTCACGTTTTTGCACTTAGTTTTGTTGTCACACTTTTTTTATTAGTTGATTCATGATAACAAAAAAAATATTTTCCATACATGTGGTTTAATTAATTTATGCTTACGATTTCATGGATTAAACGAAAAAAATTAACGATACATTGCAGTAGGGGCATAGAAAGTAAGGCACTACTGTAATTAAATTCAAGTAAAGAATTCATTTTTCCAGGCAAAATTGTGGATTGAAATTTGAAAGATCAAGCTAAGGGTGGATTCCAGGGGTTTAAGTAAGAAAAAAATGGTTCATAAGCAAGAAATGATAGGTCATTCACTACCCTTGAAAAACCCACTTACTTTTCTTTTTTATCCGTTTTTGTTACAAAAATAGCAGGGGTCAAACAAATTATCATTTCATTTGTTTTATGCTTATGATTTTACGGAAAAAATAAGTTTGCATATAAAATTAAAGGTACCACAAGATTTCAAATAAAATGGGGATATCATATATGTAGGAAAACCTATGGGGTGCTATTTGAAAAAAAAGTTGGGGGTGAGTTTTAGGGGTTGACGTACGAAAAAAATGTTTTGAATGCATGGTATGATAGACCCTATAGTACCTTCAAAGGTACCACTCAGTTCTTGCTTGAACCATTTTTCGTTACGAAAATATCGTGTGTGAAGGAAATTCTGGGACACTTGGCATACAATGTACAGGGTGACCTAATAAGAATGAACGCCGGCAATATCTCGATAACCGTTAATCGTATAACTTTGAGCAAAAAATATTATTAGGTAAATCGGCTAAAAGAAATCGCTGGAAATTATTTTCAAGTTCCACAAGTAGCCGTTAGGGGGCGTAGCTGTTACGGTCAATCAAAAAAACGGCTTTTTCTCAAAAAATATGCAAATAAAGGTATATTATAAATTCTACCGTTATGTAGACTGAACAATTCTAGATTTCCTTGTTAATCGTTTTTTGCTTTTTATTTAAATGGCATTAACTTTGGTATATGTTAACGGAAATAAACAAGCTAGGTATCGTTTGAAAGCGCTGTTCTTACTTAATAATCAGTTATATAAAAATTGTCCAAGAGTATCTTGACTTAGTAGCTACAGGGCGTTGGATGCGAGTGTTATCAGCAGCCAGAAGATAACTAACATTGCACAATATTACACTCGATCAGGTAATCAGGCACAACCAGCACCAGCACAAACACGCTAACTACGACTAAGGACGCGAACGGCGGAATAGCTAGAAATCAGCAATGGCGGCACTAGTCGTCCTTCGCGCAGGTAAATTTCCTCAGAGCGGGAACAGACGTTCCTGTCGCAAGCATATTTTTACAAGCTTATCAGAACTCTTAAGGTGAGGATCTCTATTTATGTGTGCGTGATTAGCAAATAAAGCGCTCTATTAGTTTTACAAGTTTGTTTAAAGCTATAGAGGCCGCTTGGGGAGTTTTACCCAGAAAAATTGAGGCGTTTATCGGAAAAACGTCATTAGTCCAAAACTAACATACTTGGGAAAATGAAAAAACTTCCCAGCACGTAAAACTTTGATTAGATTAATTTATTGCCATATCTGGTAGAAGTAAAAGTGTATAAGACACATCGCCCACAAGCAGTGATTATGTTATTGTGAAACACATGAAAAGCACAAAAAATACATGGACATTGAGAGAAAAGGTTAACAAATTAGTGTCCTTGATACAAACAGCGTGAAAATAAGATAAATTCCGATACAAAAAACAAAGAAAGAGAGATAGTGAACAACTACACCTAACACAAAAACCGACTAACTGAAAGAATCAAGTCTGGCTAACCAAAAAACCCGATATCTACCACTCAGTCTTCGCCACCATTACACTACTATATTATCATCGTTGTCCACCTCGTTGTCGATGACAAAGTTACCAGCAGTGTTAGGTGCTGTGTTGTACTGTTATGTTATCAAGTGTGCATGACAATTTATATGCACAAATGGTTCTCTTAGGTGAAAGAATATGGACTTATGACGTCTTTAGAAGAACAAGTCAATTTTCCTCTGTAAATAGTACGGAACCTATAAGATTTGTTCGAGAAATAATTATTTCTATTCATGTATATGGATGTCCGCCCGTGTGGGGGCGGGTCAGAATATCTCCCATCGTATATCCTACGTGTCGTAAAAGGCGACTAAAAGGAACACCGAACTACTGTCGGTATAAGCAGTAACCTCTTCTCAACCAACAGCTTCGGGTGGACGAGTTGAGAAGAGTCAGGACACCTTCTTGTCCTTGGGGTGAGAAATTGCCCCTAAAGGCGGCTGAACCAGTAGATACCATCTGATCAACGGCATGAGGATGCAGTAAGCAAATGGGAAACTACTGCATTAAAGATCTTAAAGATATCCCAAGAGAAACTCGTAAAATGTGTAAATGCATTTTACGAGTTCACTACATGTCTGTGAAGACATTGTGACTATGATGATGATATGGATGTTAGAAATGCGATGATGCCATTGTCTAAATTTTGGTAAAAATTGACTTATGAGGTTTTTCCGAGAAACGCCTCAATTATTCCCGATCGGCATATTTCAAATTTTGCTAAGAAATACATGACAAGCACAACTAACACACAAGCCGCTTTTAGCGTTGATATTCGTATCTGAGAGACATCCATTGTGCCATCCGATGCAGGTAATGGAATGGCTTGATAAAATATGAACGATAACGTCACTCAAGCCTATTGTCCTGGTAAGTGGATGACTATTAAAGGACAATTTCGCATTCGGCCTGATTCCATTACAGGCGATGGGTGCATTAGTCGTCAGGTGGTTTGCGGAAAATGCCAGGCTCGATTTGATAAGGGGTTGCTAGTGTGCAAGGGTGAAATAACCGCCGAAAGACATTTGATACTTTTTAACTGAATTTGCGGTGTCATGTTATCAAAAGGTTTTCTACAGTCCGTCAGGCTGACTCTACTTAAAAGCACTGGGGGGATGTAAATATAGGGATGGATGTAATGTTTTTAGTATTACTTAGTGAGATCACTGTGAAATAGAGGTATCTCACAGTATATTATGAAACCAAGGGAGTTTAGGGCCAAAAAACTTAATATAGATGAGAAAATCTTGGGGTTGTCGCCAAAATGTTTAATAAGGATTGTGGGTCACTGCACACACACTTTGGTGTTAACTGCCAAGATTTCGGCAATGCTTATTGGCATCTTCAGGGCCGTTTGTCAATGAAAAACAGTTGAGTTAAAATTCCTACTCTAATACAATCGTCACATTTTTAAAAATTTTCTGTGCTATTATGGTGTCTTCAAAACAGGCAGGTCAGGAACAAACAACATATAAGTGTAAAATTATAAATTAATAAAAAACACCACGACCTTTACAGTGTTTAAGTAACATGTAAAGGTCGTTGTGTTTTTTGTAAAGGTTGTTCTTTGTTGTTTGTGATTTTACACTTATAGGTTGTTTGTTCCTGACCTGCTTATTGTTGAAGACACCATTATAGCATAGAAAACTTTTGTAAGTGTTGAGGCTTTCGCGGCCGTCGTCAACTGAAAAGTCCAAAGATCTTCTCGGGGTTTTAGGCCGTCGTCCGTTGGAACTTCTTCCTAACGTTTCGCTAGCACGAGTGGCTAGCATCTTGAGAGGTCGGTGTTTTCGAAATCTACCTGACAACTGACGAGTTGTCACGTAGATTTCGATCCGAAAACACCTACCTGACAACTGACGAGTTGTCAGGTAGATTTCGATCAGAAAGCCAACGGACGACGGCCTAAAAACCCGAGAAGATCTATGGATCTTTCAATAAAAAACTTTTACAAGTGTGACGATTGTATTAGAGTTGGCATTTTAAAGTTTTCGTACTCAATGCAGTGCTGTTGTACATTGGCAAACCTCAACGTTAAAGCCGTGAAGATGGCAATAAGCATTGTATAAAGCTTGGCAGTTAACACCAGAGTCTCATTTATGCTGTGACCCACAGTTTTTTTCAAAATTTTGGCGACAACCCCAAGATTTTCTCATCTATAGTATATTATAAATATGGTACAGACCTACTTCTCGGAGCAGACTATCTCCGTCTCGACTACCAGCACAAGAGAAATAATAGCGGAATACCCAACGGATCAGTTCTGGGGACACTCTGGTGGAATGTGTTGTATGTCGGCTCGTTGGAATTCCAATTGCGCAATGGAGCCAGGTCTATAGCCTGTATGCACCCCTCCTTGCGGATAAGAGCAATGATAACTCAAAGGGTGCTAGACACGCAGAGCAGTGTACAACCTGAGGCACTCATGAGAGTAGCAAGTGGATTTCGTACGGTATCTACGGCAGCTAGATAAGGAGTAACGGCTACTCCCTCCATACAACTATTGGCGAAGGAAAGAAGTCGAGTGTATAGAACCAGCGAGGTCATGAACGCCAGCAGAGGGAGGCAAGGGGACCGTGACCCCTCCCTGGAGCAGCGAAGATAAAAAACTTGTATTCTCAAAAACCAAATCCGTCCCCCCTGGCATGATTTGAGAACTCAACTTAAGTAGGTAAGTCGCCCCCCTGTACAATTTTCTGGCAGCGCCCTTGAGCGAGGGCCTTATCCATTCAGCAGCGTGGTCAGGAACTGGATCAAATGCGAACACAAGACCCTTCACTACCTTCTGACGTAGTTCTTGACTGGTCACGGTGACTTCGGAAGTTGTACCAGAAGAACGGACATCTGGTTCACCAGATTATGTGGTTATTGTGGGGCCAAAGGCACCCCAGAGCATACTATATTGATCTGCGAGAGGTGGGCGGTATGGAGATCTGAACTACAGAATAATCTGGATAATATTCTAATCGCGCAAAACCTGATAGGAGAAATCGTAAGCAACAGGCATAAATAGACGAGAGTGAAATCCTTCGTGAGTCAAGTCATGAGCAGAAAAATATACGAAGATATATTGAGCTAGGTGGCGTCCAGCTAATAAGAAGAAGAACCTGGCAAAGTAAGTTCTTGAAGCCCTAACTTCCGAGAAGAAAGAAGAGGAAAAGTACGGAAAATAAATTCAGACGGCCCGTTTCCATGAATATGTGTCAAACTTTTTGAAAATTTCTGAGAAACGAGAGGCTGAGGAGGTATACGAGGTAAGAAGAGATGGAACTAGTTTTAACTGATACAACTTCAGGACGGGCAGATTATCTCTCACACTTCCGGGTGTGGAAGTGATTCTACCTGACGATCATGCCGATTTCTTAAATCTTTATAATAAAAAACCTGCATAATTTAAGCAGAATGGCTCATTATAAGCTATGAGATGGAAAATTAATTTAGATGTCCTTCTATGTTATGAGGAGAAGTGATTTGATGAAAATGCATTTTATATGTTTTAACTGGATTTGCCGTGTCATCTTACCAAAAAAAATTTCGCGATCCATCAGGTTGACTCTTCTCCAAAGCACTGAATGGTTGGAGCTATGGAGATGAATGTTGATTTTATTTTCGTATTACTTAGTTCGTATACTGTAGATTGCCTTCCTGAAGAACTTAGAGTGTATACCTGCAAAAAAGGTACAATATCTGTCACTTTACAGACCATCTTATAGGAATAAGCAACAAGGAAAAAGATAAGATGCATAGTGATACGAGAAGGATAAGAAGCATGTTTACAGCAGCAAAACACATTAATAATATAACCCTTTTCAAGATGTTGCATTAATAAAACATAACAGTGTTTACCCTATAGATGGAGGCAATGACACGTCTAAATATAGCTCTTACGTTTTAAGCTTTAAACATTCAGTAGTCTATATAATGAGGCACTCCAGCTCTCGTCTTAGGCTTAGTGAAATACTTAATGGATACTGAATTATTACTGAAGTATGTCGGCTTACTCCTGCACGATATAGTCAATGGGTGCGTACCTTTCACACGTGAGACAAATATAAAAATTCACATTATGCTTACATGAAAGGAACTCAGAATTTACGTCTCACCACAAAACACCTCTAAATGCTATGGCTGCAAATAAAGTGTAACATTAGTAAATAAAGTGCTAAAGACCGATATGTTTTCAGTAGATTACGACAGAATATATCTCCGCAATAGCAGAAAATGTAAAGGAGCAGAAAATGTATAGTAATATGAACAATTTATATTTCTGCTTAGGGCTGTAGATCCAAATTAATATATCGATTAAGTTTAACAGCTTATACGTATTTTTCATTCTAAATTCAAATTTAGGCAAGTCACATTATATGAAACATTGGCATTTCTGCTCCTATACATTTTGTATCATTGTTGTTTTTTATCGCTGCACATTCATGTGTCGTCGCTACATTCTTTTATAGTATGAAGAATCAAAATTATAATTTTAATGTTTGTCATGTAAAACAAAAGTCATAACATGGAATTTGTTTTAGTAATAAGTAAACAATAAATAAGTAAACAATGTACAAACACACATAAACGAAAGTAAGTTTAGTGATCCAAAAACTCGTCGGAACGTAACCACAAAACCTTACCCTTGGACTGGAGGATGTGGTCCACTTACAAATTGGAATTTTATTTTGCCAAGAAATAAAAACGGCTCAATATTTTGCAACGGTTCAACATCTATTCAAAAGGCTATTTCATGGCACTTATTTATGAAAAATAATTTGGGCTAAATTACCACCACGGGTGGGTTTGCAGTAGCCCATTGGGGCCACCCAATTTTTGAGTACGTTTTAGATTGTTTCGCGCCTTATTCCAATAATAATAGTTTCAGTTGTCTCGAGATTGTTGGCATAACATTTATCTTCCATCGCTTCTCGAAGACAATAGTCCAACGATGTCAAATCGCAGCTTCTTGGTGGACGATTTACATCAGCATTTTGACTGATTATTGAATTTTCGAAGATAGAGCGCAAAGTATCGGTTATGATGTGCGCTGTGTGGCTCGTAATGCCGTCCTGTTGGAACCAAATATCGCCCAGTCTTTAGCTTCATTTTTTTCGGAAAACCAATCGTTCAACATTGGGCAGTAGCGCCATTGGCGGTTACGGCGGCTACTTCGATTAAGTATGATCAGAGTGTGCTGTGAAGCTGAAACTTGAATGTTTTCCACAATGATTTGGAGCTATACATTCTATACCTTTGACCACAATTGATGGCACCAACACCACATTTTTTTATACATAGGCAGAGCCTAAATACCAGAGTACCGCGGCTGCTGTGAAAGGGTCATGTTGGTGGAAGTCTGTTAACGCGGGATGTGAATGGGCCAATACCCGCAGGCCCAATAAATACATCACCTGGCAGCCCATTCCAAGCCTTGGATACCCTGGGAATGAATGTGCGGTTGTACCGCTCGGTTCTTGATGTATGAAGAATGACCGCCTTAGGATGAGATCCAGGGGTCGCGCGGGTGCATCTAATAAGAGCTGTGAGCGGCGGAACGATAGAGGATAGCTCATAGGAGCAGATTCCGTTGGAATATCGCTAGAAGAGCGAGAGGTCACCAACAACACGCCGGTGAGAAAGTGGCTGGAGGTGGCGCGTTAAGGCCAGGTCGCCAATTAGTCAAATTGCTCTCACGGCATCAAGCGTAGACAGGGTAGTAGGGGCAGCAGCTCCCCAGACATGGGAGCAATACTCCAGGCCAGGTCTTGTCTGGGATTTATATAGCGTGAGGAGGTTACATGGATATCTAAGTGGTTTGGGCACTAAATAAATTGTTAGAGACTCTCATTCACAGCCTTGGTATAATTTGCGAACCTGTAGTACCTACCTTGTTAGAGGAGTGCCTGACAATATTGCTTTTGCTCAATTTGTACTCATTTGGTGCCATCAGTTTTGATGACAAAATATAGTTGAAGACGTGTTTAGGTAAGAACCTATTTCTCAAAGTATATGAAGCATAAATTGTGCCCTTAAGCGCAGTAGGTATTTTACCATGTTTCATCATGAATCGTAGAAGACAATCTCTGCAATCTAACTTCTGCTTGGCTTCCCTTCTTAATGTACACAGAATAATTATGCGGCTATCTTAACTCAACAATTTTGGAAACCGAAGTTTTAAGTAGGCATTTAGTATGCGGGGTGATAATTTGTTAGTCGAAGTGGACCACACAAAAGGAGAGTCTCTTTTATACAGACTAATATTGGGTTATGGGGTTCTTATCATGAAGCCGTATGATTTAGCAGCCAAATAA
This sequence comes from Callosobruchus maculatus, assembly GCA_951848785.1. NCBI lineage: Eukaryota > Metazoa > Arthropoda > Insecta > Coleoptera > Chrysomelidae > Callosobruchus > Callosobruchus maculatus. The sequence continues at coordinate 1,017,182 of CATOUR010000003.1, forward strand.
AAGCTTCGTTATAGGGAAAGACAGGAGTCTTGCATTTCGCTTTCGTGCTTACTTCTACAGCAGCTCGCAGTATATGCATCGATGCATATTGATGTCACTTATCTTCTGGCTACTGATAACACTCGCATACAGCGTTTGACGGTAAGTCATAAGCGGAACAAACCACCTACAAAGTTTTATAACCTTGATTTCTTTGTGATGTTAGACATACCATTCAACAGGAGAGATATGACAATCATAGTAATCGATTTTGCCAAGTATTATTTTTGTAACTAGAAATTGAATTAATAACAATACATAATGAAAGTATAAGGTTTGTTTATTTTTCTGCCTCTACATTGAACTTTCATACACTATGCATGTGCATTAAAAGTACATGAATGTACATTTAATGGATATACCAAGGATGTGGAGGTTCGCGACAAACGAGCATAAAATGTATATTTTTTTATGTCTATTTGACATCCATTTGTGGATACACATATCCATTGACTAGATATCCACTGAATGTACACTGTATATACTTTTGTTATGTGGGTGGCAATCTCATTCAAAACATTTGAGAGAGACTTTATAGGAGAAACTATGTAATAGAAACATTCTTTGACCTTTCACGAGCATTCAAAGGCTTACATTCCAATCTGGCCTAAAAACTAGAGAGACTGTGCATTCCGTGCACCTATCGGTGTGGGAAGTAAAAAGGGGTGGTGGTGGGGGTAACACAAAAAATAATTCCATAACGTGAAATTCTAATACTACCACAATGAAGAGCATGTTTTTATGTCGAAAACGCTATCGCACAAGTCGCAAAAATTTCAAAATGGCGGAATAAAACTTCGTAAAGGATAGCAAATTTTGGAACTTTAAAATTGCAGTGACTGTCAGAAAAGGGATTCAAATAATTTCAAACTTTACTCTCATAGAAGGGTTTTTGTTCTGTATCTTTTGGTTCACTTTTGGTGCAAATCTATGATATAATGTTCAGGATGGTGGTGGTTAATCGGAAATATAGTAATATGACATAGCATTTTCTTGTCAGAAAATGACTCAGGCGGTGATTTTACCGTGTAAATAACAACTTGATTTGGATAAAATTTGCGAAAACGGGCCAACTCTAAAAACTTTGATGAAGAAGTTAAAAATTATTTCATGTTTTATTTGTCAAAAGTGCTGCGATTCCATAGGACACACACTATCTGAATCCCATCTGTTTTACGGACAATCCAACCAGGCACATATCCAGGATTTGGTTTTGGGGGGATCCAGATTATGAGTGTCAATTGCTTTACCTTTATTTTTTGGCAGCACTATATAACGTTCAGGCACTCGCATTGGATTTTGAACATGAACCGGATATCCTTTTGTCTGAAGTGGAACATGCCCTCAACAAGCTAAAATCAAATAAAGCAACAGGCATTAATGCTATTTCTGCCGAAACGTTAAAATGCTTGGATGATGATACAATATTTGTAAGAGTGTCTGGTCCTTCGGTGTTTGGCAGATGAATGGTGCACATTAATTTTTGTTCCACTTTATAAAAAGGGATCTTCAACAAATCCAGACAATTATCGCCTACTTTCGTTAATCTCTCATGCAACTAAGGTTCTACTATATATTTTACAATCTCGTTTGGAGAGCTTTTTTGGCGAGCAACTTTCTCAGGTGCAGGCAGGTTTCGCGAAAGGATGCGGCCCGCGTGAACAGACCTAAAACTTAGAGACAAATTATTGAAAAATCCACAGAGCATTATTTTCCAGTTTTTATCTGCTTTGTGGACTATTCTGAAGCGTTTGATAAAGTAAAGTGACCTAAACTGTGAGAAATCCTTATCTATACAGGAGTTCCTTATTACCTAGTGTTTCTCATGCAGCAACTCTATGAGTCTAATTCGGCTTGTATAAGAATTGATGGTAACCTGTCTGGTTCAGACTGCAAGCGGAAAAGGAGTTCATCAGGAATGTGTATTATATCCGACGTTATTTAACATTTACTCTGAATTTGTGATGAGACAGGTATTGGACAACTAGAATGGCGGTATAACTACTATTGGCGGAAGCAAAATATCCAACCTAAGATTTGCTGACGATACAACCCTTATTGCTGCTTCTCAGGAAGAACTAGTAGCAGTAGCTCTATTAAACATCTTAAAACAACACTGCAGCATATGGTCTTGGTATTAACTACAACAAGACTTGGTCTTATGGTCGTTAAGGTTATGATCGTAGATAGGGAGCGTGATAATCATCGAGAAATAAAGTCAGTATGCCGTTGTGAAGTAGTTCAAAGTTTTATGTACCTAGGTTCTTTGATCGACCATTCGGGTAGCTGAGATTCGACGGCGCATTCAATAGGCACGTAGGGCCATGACAAAGCTTACTAAAATATGGCGTCACCATAACATAACTAACGGTACCAAAATGTTGCTGGTCCAGTCTCTTGTGTTCTTCATATTTTTGGATGCCTCGGAAACTTGGCAGATCGAGCTTGCATAGATGCTTTTGAAATGTGGACGTTGCTGATAGTTGTTTATACCGCCTATCGAACTAACGTTTCCATACTAGATGAGCTCGGTAATCCAAAGAGACTATCCTCCATTGTGTCGATGAGAATGCTTACACACTTCGGACATATACACAGAAGCGATAATATGGATAATACTTCAGGGTCGCGCCCAGAGTGGGCGGCGTCGCGCCGTGGCCGTTCCCCTGCACGCTGGGTGGATACGACGAAACAGTTGCCGGATATGAGTATCAAAAGCACCACTGAACTGACAGTAAATCGCGAACGATGGCGAGCTACAGTGTTCAAAACTGTTGATAATATTCGTGTCAGCAATACTCTAGCTCCGACTTAATGCATTTTACGAGTTCACAACATGTCTGCTAAGACATTGTGACTATGATGATGAGATTAGAGGTGTCACTTGCTTGACCTTTCTGGGGGTCCAGATTACAATTTCCACCCTAAATTTGCTCTCATCGGGGGAGGGGGGGGGTTGTGGATTCTATTTTTTAGACGTGTTTACTAAAATAGAGAGACTGGGCATTCCGGGCAGCGTATTTACGTTCTATACTATTATACAAATTCTGTATCGCAGTACGATTTGTATATATGAAACACGCCTATGTATACTTCAAACCATAGCGCAATACTGATGGACGTCTTTCTATAACGTAGTACGATATGGAGTGAAAATAGGCTATTATTTCTACTCCAAATCATACTGCGATACTTCTTCTTTCAGTATTACCATCTCCTCAGCGGAGGTTGGCGACCATCATTTGGAATTCTTCTCTGTCTTGGGCTAAACGAATGATTGTACAGGCCTCTCTGATATTAAACCACTGGCATAAGTTCCGAAGCCAGGAGAACTTTTTTCGTCCGATCCCTCGTCGTCCTTCGATCTTTCCTTTAACGATCAGTTGTAACAACTCGTACTTACTATTTCTAAAAATATGATCAAGATATGCTGCTTTTCGTCGTTTTGTTGTTGTTAGAAGTTCCTGTTCTTTATTCGTTCTCTCTAATACCCTATTGTTTGTTACCCGCTCGGTCCATGATAGCCTTAATAAGCATCTGTATAGCCACATCTCAAAAGAGTCCAAACGCGACATGGTGCGAGCTTTTAATGTCCATCCCTCAACTCCGTATAATAATGTGGACAGTACATAGCATTTTGTTGCTCGCCATCGAGTAGTTAAACTTAAATCTTGGTTGCAGAGTATCGTTTTCATTTTGAAAAAAGTATTTCTGGCTATTTCGATTCTGCTTCTTATACAGGATTATTCACGTTATCCGACACGGAGCATTATGGCTAAAGCATTTAATAAAAAAGAAAATAATAATTTCGGATGGATAGAGACCCATAAAGGCTACATTTTAAAAATATTTTTATGTTATACAGGGTGTCCCAAAAGCACGAAATGTATCAAAGCTATGTTTTTTTAAATGGAACACCCCGTATATTATTGCAAATTCAGATTCCTTGGTGAATTATATTGTGACTTTATGTATCATACATGGGACTTAAAGCGAACCGTTTAGGTGTAAATCACCATTTTCGGTATAAGTAGATATTAGGAAAAAATTGAATATCGCAGAGATTATAAAATTTGGAAGGCTGTGACTTTGCCGTATTACTAAGCATAAAATGCATCAGCTTTGATGAGACTGTCAAATTTAAATTACGTTTATGCTTGGAGAAATCGGTCGATGAATTAAAGAAACTTCGATCAGCGATAACTTGATTTTTTCAAATGGGAATGCCTAATTTTTTTATAGGGTTAAACGTAGAATTTGATAACCTTTCTAATGATATAAGGTTACGAATATCAGTCTCTGGTAGTTTTCAATTAATTTAAAATTTTCAAACAAATCGGCGTTTTTCAATTTTTCTACTTATAAGCAACGTAGCAGGCTATGAAATATAAACAAAAACCTGTTCAGGTAGAAGAAAACAACTAATCTAGCTGAAAAATGCACACGAACTAGACTAAAGGGACAAGATTATAAAAATTACTCACAACAAACAAAGTCTAACGAGAAACAACGGCGGTAACATATCTTTGGGCAAAGAGAAGCTGAAGTATGGCAGAAATGGATTTTTTTCACGGCCTACTAGCTACTGCAATGTACTACAGATTGGCAATTTCCAAAACCATTAAAAATTTTGAAATAAAATAGAAGCTACTAGAGAATGTTGTAAGCAGTTTATTATTTTCATAATGAAATTTCACATTTAATGATATAAAAAAGTATGCAATTCTGTCAAAACTCAAGTCAAAAGTATCTCTGACTGGAGTTCTGAAAATTCTTTAGTACCTATTAGCAAGGTCGCAGAAAATAAAGAATGAATTAAAATTTGTTCAAATTATAAAACAACTTAAATGGCAGAAAAATTAAATCTGATTTATCAGTATTCCTTTTTTGCAATATTGCTAATAGATATTGAAAAATAGAAGGGCTCCAGTCAGAGGTTTTGACTTCGACGTAAATTAGTACTTTTTTACATCATTACATATGATTGATAGTTGCGTGCTGGAGCAACAGTCGCTGGTTGTTTTTGTTTCATATCAGGGTTTTTAATTGTTTTAGAAATTTTTAACCTCTAGTAAATTACGGTAGCCAGTAGACTGTAAAAAATATCTATTACTGCCATACTCCAGCTTCTCTTTGACCTTAGGGATGATACCGCAGTACTTTCTTCTGGGAGAGTGGATTTGTTGTAAGGAATTTTTATAACCTTGTCGCTTTAGTCTAGTTAGTGTGCATTTTTCAGCTCAGTTAGTTGTTTTCTTCTACCTGAACAGGTTCTTGTTTATATTTCATGGCCTGCTACGTTGCTTAAAGGTAGGAAAATTGAAAATCGCCGATTTGTTTGAAAATTCATAATTAAATGAAAACTACCAGAGAATGATATTCACAACCTTATATCATTAGAACTAGAATTCACCAGGGAACCTGAATATGCAATAATATACGGGGTGCTCTATTTAAAAAAACATAACTTTGATACATTTCGTGTTTTTGGGGCACCCTGTATAACATGAAAATATTTTTAAAATGTAGCCTTTATGGGTCTCTATCCATCACAAATTATTATTTTCTTTTTTATCAAATACTTTAGTCATAATGCTCCGTGTCGAATAACGTGAATAACCCTGTATATACATATTGCGATACAGATAGCAGTTATAGATAACGTAGTAGGTTGTGAAGTCACAGACGTTTCGGACCCCCTGGACTCCCCTAAATACGTGCCTGAATGCAACTCCCGAACAAACTTCGGCGGGGACGTTATCGCGACCGCCCGCCAAACCGCCGAACCAGCCAAACATGACACAACGACTTTGTGCACAGTTAAAGTGTTGCTCGCGAGTTTGATTAATCCAGTTCCGTCGTGGTGACTGCACTCGGGACGTTCGAGAGGTGCCTTCGGTGATTATGTCTGGGATACATTGTGCCAAGTTCTAACTGGGGCACGAATTATGGTCCTGAGTTCAGCTCGAATGTAAACCTAGGCGTTCATTATTCTGTCGAGGAGTGAAGGTGATCTGCTACCGATCACCTCTACTTCTTCTCGACAGACAAGTGATCTTGTATATTATTGCATATTAAATATACACACATAAAAAGAAATTCTCAGGTCAAGAATTGTGATATTCTTGTAAATACATGCTCACAACAAGAATATCGGTTCTCACTCTAAGAAAGAATATTTGATGAGAAAATGATAGAAAATTTGTATCAAGAATAATATATTTTTGATTTATATACTTATTTTAAAGAAATATGCTTCAAAAAAAATATAATTCTCTTCGCAACCAAGACTAATAATTTAATAACAAATATTTCATAATTTTATATCAAGATTATCATTTTTCCCAGCGGTGCCCAGTTTATTTCTATCAAGAATATAGACAGCTTGCAAATGCGAACCCTCATTCACAATATGATAATCTTGGTTTGAAAATGAACGCTGTTTTATAAGCACACCCTAAATTTGTATCAAGTAAATCATTTATTTGACGTCTACCGACGTCGGAGTGCGCAGGCGCGCAGCGTGTCACGGGTCAAATCTAACCTCTCCACCTTCTCAACTCAACAGTCTGTTGCCCGTCCGCGTCCGCGCCGCCATTATCGGTTTTCGGATTGTCGCATTTGCCGTCTTTAGCACCGTATCGTAATACCTGCATCCTGGATCCTGCATAATAGCACATAATAGTATCTAGTCAAACTGTTAAAAAATTGCCATTGCCACGTAATACCCGTGATACCACCATCAACCATCAATCATCGAATCTGCCGGTGGTGCTGGTCCACTGCCATTTGAGTCGCGTCCCAGTTCCCATCAGCTTCCTTATCACTGGATCTATCCAACCATGAATGAGCTATTAAAAAGATTGGGATGCGAAGACCTGACTCAGGTGTTCCTAGATCAGTACTAAGTATATGAAATGTGATTTAAGAAAGTATGCAGAACTATTTCTCCAGAAACATTTCTACATGCTCTTAGAAGAGTTTGAATGCTCAAATTAATACTATTAGATTCCTCATCCAAGAATATCACAATTTTAGAATAAAGTTGAGCTGCTTGCGTCAAGTTTATGAAATGCTCCCAGTTAAGATTATGAAATGCTTCAGTCAAGATTATGAAATACTTCGGCCAAGATTACCATATGCTTAATTTAAGATTTTGGTATTCTTACTATCAAGAATTTACAGTTTTGCATTGAAGATATTTTTTGAATCTAACCCTTATATGGTCAAAGATATCGTATTCTCACTTTAAGATTAGCATAACGTTGCGCGTATAGGAAGTTATGGTAGACTTGAATTAAATCATCTGTGCGCCATCTAAGAAATTATTTTTATGTGTGTATTAACGATTCTGTCTTCTACTTCAGGTGCCATCTCCATTCAATGAAGGTTGGCGACAATTTCGGCATACTTGTTTCGGTCTTGAGTGGTGCGTCCAATCGCGTATGTTTTTTTAACCATGAATGTTGTCTGCGACCAGGACCACGTTTACCTTCGATTTTTCCTTCTGTTATTAGTTTTAGGCCCGATTTTATCAACATGCATATTTAACAAAGCTTTTCTATTGGATGTTGTTTCTACTGTGTATTGAGGGCTATGTTAATAAGTATCATCCAATATTTTATCAATATTGAAAACAAAACGTCAAAGCTGGATGACACTTTTGTCAAAAATATTTTAGAATTCATGGGTCAGAATCATAGCAGAAAATCAGAACAAAGCGATTCATTTGCAAATTAATGCTAGATGTTAAATGTTTACCTTATAATTATTATATAATTGCCAGTTTCAATTGCAGTCAGATTGATTATAGACTGGATGCATGTTTGTTTAAGACCTTCTTATAGAAATATTAACAGAGGTTGTAAAGATTGTAAAAGAACTATGTAAAAGGCACCGTAGCATAGAAACACATTTATATAAAGCACCTTATTCACTTTCTGACTATACGAATGGTTTCTAGTTTAGGAAAAATAAGGTTATATATGGGTTATACTTTTGCCAGATCGCAAGCTTTGCCGTTAAGAAGGATAGGCAACCAGTAATGCACACTTGTGTGTATCTAACTTTGTGAAATGCAACAAAATGTTTTTTTTACCCCTTTTTCTATAATACAAAGGTGTATTGCAGGTATTTATAATTATTATCGATTGTAAATTATTGTTTTATCAAAATAATGCAGTAATTTGAATTTAGTGTCATCATCATTATCACTACATTAACAGTACATTTGATCCAGTGATCAAATGTATCGGTTTTGTGGAATTGCATTGGTTGAGATTAGCAATTGCTCTTTGTTAAACAGGAAAATGCAAGTTTTCACCCATTTAGGATAAAAATCAGAGCTGAGAAGATACTAGAGAGTTCATAATGGTCGATTATACATATATAGAGCATGTCTTTTTTCACCTTTTAGAAGTAAATTTCAAGAGAAATAAATAATTTTCAAAGAACTTTGACAGATGCATGTTTTTGAATGGGCTGCTCTGATTGGTCAAAGCCTTTGTTAAAGTGCCTGTGTTGATAAAATCGGGCCTTAGTATATCATACTTGTTGTTCCGGTATATGTGGCCAAGATAAGCCGTCTTTCTTCGTTTTATTGTAGTAAGTAATTCTCTTTCCCTTCTCATATGCCTAAGTACTTCATCGTTAGATATGTGTTGAGTCCATGATATTTTTAATAACCTACGGAAAGGCCACATTTCAAAAGCTTCGAGTTTATTCATGGTATCCACTTTTAATGTCCATGTTTCTGCTCTATACAAGAGAACTGAGTGCACGTATGCCTTTACAAAACGGTATCTTAGGTTCAAGTTCAAGGTTGGGCTACATAATAGATTCTATACTTGAAGGATTAACCTAAGTGTCAGTGGATTTGAACAAAACCTTGTACATTCACAAACAGAACATGCACGCATACACAGTTTTATTGTTACACTTTGTTGTCTAAAATAGTCCCAAACAAAAGCTCTATAATCCGGTATATTTTAAGTATTTATGCCCTATTATCGCATCACTGAAAATTTAACAGGAACTGTATGCAACGTGCAAGTGGGATTTCTCAAATGCCACACTACGTAGTAGGAAAGAGATTCTTCTCAACATTCCCCAAATGGGAACTTTCGCTTCAACCATAGCGAACTTTACCGTAAATTACGGAATTCATGGGAACGTTCGTTCGGTAAAGTTCGCTCGTCCCAACCCTAAGGCCTGTCGCTGACCTGCAATTTTCGATTGCGCAACTGTTTGGTTACATGAGTGACTACCACAAAGTTAAACGGAACAAAAGTAGCGAGGTAAGTCGAATTAATTTATTTCTTAGAGGAAATTTGTTAATTTAAGAAACACACAGTAGTTAAATAACTACTAATATATTGAAATAATACATAGTATAAGCAATATATACCGGGTGTCCCAGAATTTCCTTGACACGTGATATTTTCGTAACGCAAAACGGTTCGAGCAAGAACTGAGTGGTAGTTTTGAAGGTACTATAGGGTCTATCATACCATGTATTCAAAACATTTTTTTTGTACGTCAACCCCTTAAACTCAACCCAACTTTTTTTCCAAATAGCACTGTATAGCTTTTCCTACATAAGTGAAGTCCTTATTTTATTTAAAATCCTGTAATGCCTTTGATTTCGTACAAAAACCAATTTTTTCCATAAAGTCATCAGCATAAAGTAAATAAAATTAGGATTTGTTTGACGCCAAATATTTTCGTAACAAAAAAATAATAAAAAAGAAAATAAAATTGGGTTTTTAAATGTACTGAATTACCTATCATATTGCGCTTACAAAAAAAATCACTACAACCGGAACACCCACACCTATTTATTTTCAAGCTATTAAGCCACCATTTTAATCGGAAAAATGAATTTCTTACGTTAATTAAAACGTCATAGTACCTCACATTTGTGTACCTATTACAATTTAATCGTTTCTTTTTTATCCGCTTTTGTTACAAAAATATCAGGCGTCAAACAAATTACCATTTCATGTGTCTTATGCTTATGATTTTACGGAAACAATAAATTTGCATATAAAATTAAAGGTAACATAAGATTTTAAATAAAATGGGGATATCATTTATGTAGGAAAACCTATGGGGTGCTATTTGAAAAAAAAGATTGGGGGTGAGTTTTAGGGGCTGACGTACAAAAAAAATGTTTTTAATGCATGATATGATAGACCCCATAGTACCTTCAAAAGTACCACTCAGTTTTTGCTTGAACCGTTTTTCGTTACGAAAATATCACGTGTCAAGGAAATTCTGGGACACTCGGTATGTTGTTTCAATCTATCTTCCAAATTTTTCCGGAGGAACCCGCAAGTCGTCATATAATTTTTGAAACTGCCCTTTGCTTGATCGTTGATCGTTAGGCAGCCATTGGATGCAGCCAGAATCTCTTTTTCCAAAGACTTCTGTTCCTTCTTCTTAATTCAAATGCACATACTACTGCCTCCTCTTTGAAGTTCATGTGGTTTAGTTGTATTTGTGCGCGGTACTAATAAACAATCAATTCAGTTGCGTCTGTGTGCGGGGTTTGCATGCAATGACGACCAACAATTGGGCGACCGAAAATTGCAGGTCAGCGCCAGGTAGCACCTTCTATAAGGTGACCATTCGTCCCCGATTTTGCGGGATTGTTCCGTTTTCAGACGAGCCATCCCGCATTTACACCGTCCCGGAGAATGCCCCGGATTTTGTATATTTCCTTTTTGTATATATTTTTTTAATTTATAAAACAAGTCCCCACTCCACGGCTGGCACAGCGAAAGTGACATAAATTTTGACATCTGACGTCACAATAACGCGTCGGTGGTGGTGTTTCTATCTTTAGCTGTGAGGTGACACAAGCAGTGTCCGGGCAGTGTTGCCATTCGTAGCGACTTGTCATGAAAATAACGACATTTTGATTACGTTGAGACGTAGCGGCGATTTTACAAAATAAACCGATTTGTAACGACTTTTTGAAAAATTCTGTTTTTTCGCACTGATTACTGCTTTGCTTGTCTATTTTTCTCTTCGGTTTTGACCGGACTGTCTTGTGCTGGTATGGTGTCGAGGCTATGTACATGTATCGGGTAATCCACCATTTTTGAATGAAACGCTATATTGACGCACATATACCTAACATCACTTGTAATAATAATAATAATTGTTCGCACCGAGTAAATACATTAAATCCACACGCATAGAGCCATTTTTTGTGCCGCTAACGTACATGTACTAAATATTCATTAGACGTAATTATGGCCGTATTGTCACCGCCATTATTTTTAACGCAGTGTAAATACGGTGAGCCTAATTTTTCAATGAACTCTATATCACTTGCGGCAATAATTCTTCTGTTTTTTGTGCCTCTGATTTATAGCAGTAATTAAACCTGGAAACAATCGAATCTAATTGTTAGTGGCTCAGCGACTGTTTCCACGACAATGCCACCACTTGAAGTCTGTTTTATTTATGGGATAGCAAGATTCGATCCAGGTAGGCTATTACTTTTAGGTACCCATCAGCTCCCGTGTTGTATGCAAATTAGGATTAAGGGTTCTACACAGAGCTCTAATGCCGGGTCCAGACCAACTAGACAAAACAAACACAAAACAAAAACTTTCATGTTTCGCTACAAAGTGGCGACAAATCGAAAAAAATTTTGAGACATTTCTGCGACAATTTTGTTTTTGTTTCCAAATTCGAAAACTTTTCAGGTCCCGTCTCGGGTCGGTAAAGATCAAAAAGTCTGTGTTTTGTCTGTGAATTTGACGACAAGTTGTCGACGCAGTGTGGACGCGCGTGTCTGACAAAACGAGAAAGTGAGGAGAAGAAGAATATACAATTTTTATCAAAATTAAGTGCCTTGTTCTGTTGTCGTGATTATTAAATACTAGTGTATTTTTCTAAAAATGTCGGGGGACAAAAAGTGGAATACAGAAAACACATGCAAATTAATAGAACTTTACATGGAGCATTCAATATTATGGGACCCTAAAAATAAAGACTATAAAAACCGCTACAAGAAAGCCGATGCATTAAAGGAAATTTCTTTATCGCTAAATGTGCCACTAAATGATGTTGACAAGAAAATTAAGAATATTAACAACCTGTATGTTAGAGAAAGAAGAAATTATCAGAAAATTAAAAAATCTGGGGCAGGGAAGCATTTCACTCCAAAATGGTTTGGATATGAATTGCTAAGTCTAATCCAAAAACGTTTGCGTTTTGTTTTAGCAACCTGGGATGATGATGAGAGCAAAAAAAAGACAACTTGCGGCTAGCAATAAATCTTCAGTTTCATTTTTTTCCTGATTAAAACGCCACATAGTTAACCAACACAATCGCAACAACAACGTCTAGCAACTGAATTTTGTTTCTATATTTTGTCGTTCTGGTGTGGACCGTTTGTCTCAATTTTGTTTTTACTTTTGACGACAAATTTTGTTTTCAGTTTGTCGTGTTTTTGTTTTAAAATTGTGCTTTCGTTTTGTCTGCTTGATCTGGACCCGGCATAATGAATAGTAAAGGCATCGTTTAAGCTTCTCTAGTCGACAATGTTTAGATTTACCCATGGATTGATCGCTGTGGTCGAGCTGGAGTGCAGAAAGTTACTTCTCTGTAAGTTTCAGACACAGTACCTACTGTACTTTAATAAGTACAAAAGCAAGCAACCGGTTCTAGTTCAGGCTGTGCTGAAAAGTCATTCATTCAAGCTTTCGGGTGCACACAAGGAAAGGTCGTGTCAATTTTAAACTGAAGGTAAGTTATTAAGTAAGTCCCTATATAGCTTTCTGTTGACATGAAATCTCGCATTTCGAATAATTTCAAGATGCTGATTACAAATCCGGTCACAATTTTGAGTCTCAGTCTCGTTTGACGAAAATAAAAATTTCAGATCTCTCGGGCGGGCGGGAGTACCTAAAAAAATCGAACTTATTTATTTAGCTTTCTATTGAGATGAAACCTCGCATTTCGGATAATTTCAAGGTGCTGATTACAAATCCGGTCGCAATTTTGAGTCTCAGTCTCGCTTGATGAAAATAAAAAACTTCAGCTAGATCTCTCGGGCGAGCGAGAGTACCTAAAAAAATCGAACTTCTTTATTTAGCTTTCTATTGAGGTGAAACCTCGCATTTCGGATAATTTCAAGGTGCTGATTACAAATCCGGTCGCAGTTTTGAGTTTCAGTCTCGTTTGACGAAAATAAAAAATTTCAGATCTCTCGGGCGGGCGGGTGTACCTAAAAAAATCGAACTTCTTTATTCAGCTTTCTACTGAGATGAAACCTCGCATTTCGGATAATTTCAAGGTGCTGATTACAAATGCGGTCGCAATTTTGAGTCCCAGTCTTGTTTGACGAAAATAAAAAATTTCAGATATCTCGGGCGGGCGGGTGTACCTAAAAAAATCGAACTTCTTTATTTAGCTTTCTTTTGAGATGAAACCTCGCATTTCCGATAATTTCGAGGTGCTGATTATGAATCCGGTCGCAATTTTGAGTCTGAGTCTCGTTTGACGGAAATAATATGACATCCCTAATAGTCTGGATTTATTATCCTTGAGCGAAGGTACACCAGCTTGCTTTTCCCTCTATTGTTGTGGTTGTGGAGATGAAATGAAGTTCAAACTCACTAATGCCACCTCTTATAGACACAAGATTTTCGTTGATAATCGTCATAAATATTGTCAAAACTTCTAAACTTTTAAACAAAATTTGACAGTGGCCATCGCTTTTAGCCCTCACTATAGCTCTTACAGCAGCTTCCTGTATTAGAAAAACCGGTGATCGGTCACGAGCGCGCGCGGCTTGATTTTTACCTGTTTACAAAAAGGGTGCCTTCATCGGCACCGGTCACTTGCGCGCCGAAAGAAAATTAAGCTTGGTTATTCCTAATGGCCACATCCCTTTTATTCTTGCGAACTTTCATCTCTTTTTACGACTTGCGGTAGCTTACAGTTATTTCTTAGATTATTTAAATGACTATTCGGCTTCTGTAGGCATATAAGACTACCCTTAATGAAAATATTTCAGTAGTTTGCAATCCTTAGTTGCTGTTCGTGAGTGTTCTACTATTTCATCATGGAGACTATGTTAAGTGTGAAAGGGAAGAAATTAATAGTCCTTGAAGACCATACGTTCCGAAAAAATAAAGAAACCACCCGTGGTGTAGCCTACAGATGCTCTAGAAGAGGATGCATAGCATCTTTGCTGATGCATCAATCGGAAGAGATTGCTCTTAAAAGAAATAATGAGCACAACCATGATGCTCCCACAAAACAAGCTGTGAAGGTAAATTTCTCGGACTTTTTTTACATCGTCAAGAAATCTATCAAATTTTTGACAAATTAGAACACGTTCTGATTAGTTAAGGTATTATAAAGACATTTCGGTCTGCTGACAATACCAACTTCTTTATTTGCATCTATTATAGTGATCAGATTGACTTATTATATTCAGAACAAGATTTCGCATTTAATAACATAAAAAATAATTAATTTCTGTCAAGTCAAAAGTAACGATACCTCTGACTGGAGTTCTACAAATTCTTCAGTAACTATTAGCAAGATCGCAAAAAATGAGGAATGAATTAAAGTCAGTTAAAATTATAAGACATAAGTTTACCTCGCCGCCCTGCGCGCTGGTGTCCACATACCTGCCTATTATCCAAAATATTTTGGGGGCTTCTGACCGGTGGGATTAGGACAAATCTGACCGTGGCGCGCTAGTGTCTTATGGCCCATCTGGTGATCCAAATATTTTGCGCGCTTCTGACCGGTGGGATTAGGACAAATCTGACCGCGGCGCCCTAGTGTCTGATGGCCCATCTGGTGATCGAAATATTTTGCGCGCTTCTGATCGGTGGGATTAGAACCAACCTGACCGCGGCGCGCTAGTGTCCTATGGCCGAAAAACCCTCTGTAGTTGTATGTGGGGGCATTACCTCTGCTTAATAGCCCATAGCCCAGCTCCGAGTGAAATAGCCCATAATAGGCTATCAGTACGGCGTCAAAGTCTTAAAGGTCTAGGGTATAGCGCGCGAAATTGAAAATCAAGGAAAATACGTATTCCCGTGTTAGCGAGGAGGCGTGGCCGCCTGTTCCCTTTCTCCAGTACGTGTGTCTAGGATCAGGGAAGGTAAGTTCAAAAGTCCAAAGGTAAGGTCAAAAGGTCCAAAGGTTGCCATATAGATGAATTTCGCATTTCGAAGCTCCTGATGTTACCTTTAAACTTTCAGTGATGGTTCAAACAGCAGATTGAAGAAGAGGGCTTGCGCTATGTCACTTCGGTGGTCCTGTTTCGATATCGTGTTTGGTTGTTAAATTACAGAGATTTGAAGAATGTATAATTTTGCATTGCGAGTTTTTTGCACACTAAAAAACTATTTGGAAAAAATTGTTCTTAGAAGTCATTGACTAAGGTCTTAACTATCACCTTTTGAAATACTGTTTATGTAGTTTGAAAAACAAGTGAGTTCTGTTCGAAATGGGAATCCGTGTTTTACATGGCAATTATATATGTATACGTGTGTAGAAGGGGGGTAGTCATTGCTGAAACAAAAACCAGTTAGGTAATACACGGTTAATAGCTGGGACTGCGGCAATTAAACGCAAAAGTGTACTCTTTTAACTTTATTCCAAACTTTCGGAAACTTATGATTCCATCTTCAGGGCTACAATAAAATTTTGAGCATGAGTTACAATCTCAAGAAATGGGGATGTTAAATACTTACAAAAGTTATTGAGATTGATGCGAAAAGATGTTGGATGGGAGAGTCTTCACAATAATAGCACAATTTGTGTAAAACACAAAACATTGGAAATTAATACAAAGGACTTTAGACATTTAAAAACACATTGAAATCAGATATCTGTAGTATAATCGGTTATTTTATTCTTCGATAAACCACGTGGAAATGTCGTTTTAAAATGAATGACATTCAGAAACAATGATACTTGTCACTTGTCTATCACTCTTGACAGATGACGCGGATCGAAATGAAAGATGCAGTGTTAATAATCGATAAAAGATCGATGATCTTGAGGTCGAAGAATTGTCGCCATGTTGGAATATTCTATTTTTGGAAAAACAAGGACAAAGAGCTAAAATGTTCAAGTATAACACCCAAAAAGCAGGTGTAATTATATATTTTAATGTTAAACAAAAGAGGAAAGGTATTTGTGAAATGGATTAGTTTAAAGTCTTGGTAATATTATAGGAGAATTGGCAATTGGGGAGGAAATATACTAATTTTTGTTATTATTATAATAATTATTTCAGTGAAAATATTTTATTGGTTTTATGAATTGATAGGAATAACCAATAAAGTCGATAAAGGAGTTAGTCAAAACCCAAAGTGTTAAAACAAGGCGCGTGTAGATAGAGTTAAAGAACATTTCAGTTTCTCATAAACGTGTCATTAAAACATACGATAACATAAGTCGGTGCCAGCAATCTTCCTTGAAGTTTCCTGGATTCGTCCTAGGATACGGTGTATACTTTGGCAGCGACGCGACGTTTCCATGGATTTAGGTCGCACAGGTCGGAAAGCTGCACTGTTTGCCGATATTGGACGGGGTGGCTAGGCGCGCAGATATCAACGGCACTCGATAATTTCATTAGCATTTTTCTACGGTGCCAACCTCCTCCTCCTCTTTCCACCTCTTTCCTCCTCCGCAATCTCCTTTCGGGCCAGCCCTCATGAAATATTCATCGAATTATCGGCCGGGTCGCCGCTAGTAAACGACATACACGTGGCGGAAGATTTTGCTTGTGTTTATCAGTTGTCAGGTCATTAGAAAGCTGTTGTGCTACAAAATTTTATGGTCACATAAAAAGCGAGATTAGCAGCATTCGTTAGGATGGCCGCAGGACACTAGCGCGCCGCGGTCAGATTGGTCCCAATCCTACCAATCAAAGTCAAAAGCACGGAAAATATTTCGGATAAGAGCCAGGTATGTGGACAGAAGCTCGCGGGGTGGCCCTCGTTTACTTTTGTCGTAATACCGTGGATTTAAATAAATTGTAAAATACGTAATATCATTGATTAGCAGCACTTTCTGTTAGATTTATTTGCATTTTGCAATTTGTCAAATGCGGAAAATATTCATTTAGAAATAAGTGAAAAAGTTAGTTTAAACTCGTATGATTTGAAACGTTGAAAATTTGATATCCCCTACACTGTTTCTGCTGTACATCAACGAGCTGCTGGAAATAACATCCAATCCCATCTACAGCTTCGCAGATGACAGTACATTAGTGTCGTGCATGGAACCAGGCAAGCCACTATCATCACAGGAGACGATACGTCGGCGACAGCAGCATGCCTCACAGATCGACGCAGGTATCAAAACAATTGTCGAGTGCGGATTAGCAAATAAAGTACAGTTCAACGTACAAAAAGCTCAGGCAACAACACTTACAAAGAAGTCTCACGATGGCTTACCAACTGTGGAAATGGAGGGCCACTCCATAGTCGAATCAGCTTCCGTCAAGCTTTTGGGGATCAACATCAACAATAACATGTCCTGGCACCACCACGTCGTCAGTATTGCTAAAACGGCATCCCAGAAGCTTGGAGTTTTGTTCTGCTGTAGGAAGTTGTATACACCAAAGCAACAGAGCTCTACAAGGCACAGATCCGACCATCGCTGAAATATTGCTCCCATGTATGAGGATGTGCTCCGAAGCACTCTCTAAAGCTTCTGGACACTATCCAGAAAAGAGCAATTGGATTAATCGATACGCCTAACCTCACAAAGAACCTTCACAGCCTGGAACATCGAAGGAGGGTGGCTGACCTATCCCTGTTTTACAGATTCTATCACGGAAGATGTTCGAGTGAGCTCTCCCAAATAATAACACCAAAGGCCGTCCGAACCAGGAACACTAGAGAAGCTCTGTGAGCTCATCCTTACCAGGTCAACGTCCTTACTCCACGAACCAGTCTCCTCCAGCATTCCTTCTTTTGGAGAACTTCAACGCTGTGGAATCAGCTGCCGGGGGAATTGTTTCCCGACGGCTACAACCTACAGCGTTTCAAATCTAACGTGAACCGACACTTATCCTCTCGCAGCGCTTCTACAGCGCCATAGGCTTAAGCCTTTGCGGGAGGCTGACCATAAAAAAAAATCATAGATGTTTTGAATCGAGCGAATTGATTCATTCATTTGATAATAAAAAAATAAGTATTATACTACAAATTAAGGAATGTATTTCTTATAATATTTTTCCACTATATAATCCGCGTACTTAATAGCTTGATTATCATCGGGAATAAAAGTCTTCGACAAACCATTCTGCACCCTTATCATGATCTAGAAATAATAAACAGAAACTTCATCTCAACCAACGCCCAATTTCAGAATTAGCGTCCTCATATGCTACAGTTAAACCTAAATTCTGTATTTTTTTAACCAGGCTTGTGTTTGATGAAATCTACAACCCATTACTTTACAGTTCGGCCAAACTTGCTGTATTCCTGAATGGCTGGCGATTTCAAACTCTCAACTATTTATGAAGGGCTAAATGATTTTCGCCACAATAATCGACTAACAGCTAAAAACCTAAAAAATATGTAGAACTTACTTGTTAGGTGGTAACATAGACACTACAGGTATAAAATTACCATTCTCAAAAGCGTGAATTGTAAATAGTTGATAAAAAAATTTTGCACTATAATCAAAAGTGCCATCTACGTATACCTTACCTCAGGAGCACAGAAAATTTAAATTTGTTCCACAAGAAAGATAATGGATATATAAATGTTCGCAAGACTAAAAGAGGTGTTGTCATTAGGAGCATCCAAGCTTAATTTTCTTCCGGCGCGCAAGTGACCGGTGCCGATTAAATCAATAAATAAATAAATAAATAAATAAAGGCCAAGAACATAGCAGGAAGCCTTCATCAGTGACTAGGTTAATAATAGACTTTTCAACCTCTTTTTGAAATTCAATAGTGACAGGTTTTTTATGGTATCTGGTAGAGAATTGTAAACTTTAGCGGCGTTGTAGGAGAAGCTTCTGACAAAAAGAGCAGAGGTATGGCGCGGAATTAATAAAGTATGTTTAGAGCGTGTTAACAAGTAAAAATCAAACCGTGCGCGCGTGTGACCGATCATTATGATTGCGTCTCGGTCTACTGCACATTCATAGGATTTTTCCCCATATCTACATAGTTTTTGTCATCTATATTCATTTCGTGTAACAGAACACGTGTAAACGTTTTGCATGACATAACATAAAATGTACCTATAAAAAACATGCGTGATATCATTAGCTACAGACGAAAGGACACGTTTTAGTATTAAACGTTCATGTATACAAAACTGCTGTAATGTCTGGCATCATTTTTCAGACGCTTTTGGAAGCGTTCCATTCACAACGAAGCACCCTGTCATAATTATTCATAATCTAGAGCACAAGCACGAACAATTCCAACAAAATAAGCTGTCGTTGGGGCATAGGTGTTTAGCGACAGGCTGCTTTTCAAAATGAGTGCATAATTGATATAAAATGGCAAAAGACGTCTGCTACACGATTGTTTTCGTTAGTAAGTAACCATTTGAAACTAAAATATCTTGTAAAATTATGTCCGAAGATTTGAACCTATAATTCACGCTTTAGAAATGCAAGATGGTTTAAAAAATACTGCTGGAAAAGGCATAGTAGCTGTCTTGCCATTGGCGTAGTTAAGTCCCTGAATTTGAGGGGGCTTAATCCTGGATCTGGGGGGCTTAAGTCCCGGTCCAAGGTAAAATAAACATACCAGAACGAACTATTCTTGGATTTTTTTTGGGGGGGGGGGCTAATATCATTCCTGGGGGGCTTAGCCCCCCAAGCCCCCACCTAACTACGCCTATGTTCTTACTAGTTACTGATACTAATAACTAACCCATTAACTGTACCAATGGAAACATCGCATTACTGTTATGAAAGCACACCAATCAATACTTATAGTATAGTATAGCGTTTATTGTAAATATAAAATAAATAAAATACAATAAACAACAAGTGCCCCAAAAAAGTTAAAAAACTTGCGCTTGGGTACAAGGTAATTATTATAAAACAGAAACAACAAATAAGGGTTAATTCAGGAATATTTATATTTCAATACTATGTATTCTTTATATATTAGTAATAATAGGTATTACATATGTCTACAAGTTGGTGAATTTTAATGCGATTATTATTTACTATCCATTGTTTCAAACCATACTTAAATGAATTTAGAGGCACTAGACATTTTATGCTTTCTGGTATCTCATTGTATAGTCTTGAAGCAAGAAATGTATGACATCGTAATAAAGTATTTTTTCTTGCTTTTGGTACAACATTACATGCATATCTTATGTCATATTTATGTTCGTGTTTTGTCAAGTTTGATTTATTTTTATATTGGTAAATACCTAATGACATGAAAAATGTTTGACGGATATCTAGAATTTTTGTTTTAGAAAATAACAAGTCACTAGGATATGCACATTTCACTTTATATAAAATTTTTATTAAACGTTTTTGTACAATTTCTATTGCTTTTATATTATTTTT
Organism: Callosobruchus maculatus; assembly: GCA_951848785.1. Lineage (NCBI taxonomy): Eukaryota > Metazoa > Arthropoda > Insecta > Coleoptera > Chrysomelidae > Callosobruchus > Callosobruchus maculatus. The sequence continues at coordinate 1,037,771 of CATOUR010000003.1, forward strand.
ACATGCTGCGCCCCACACCATAATACAATATCGTATATGACTATGAACAAGTGCTTCGCATACAATGATCATCTGTTCATAGGTAAGTATAGTGGTAAGGAGTTTAAATTTGCTTATAACGTAACGTATATTTTTGACAACATATTCTGTATGCTCCTTCCATTTGATATCGCAATCTAGATATATTCCTAAGTACTTGATACTGGTGACCATTGATATAGGAGTTACCTGTCTACAACTGATTTGTAGGTTGGTGTATTTCGGTAAGCCGTTTGCGCACGACGCGAATGGAACAAAGTGAGTCTTGTTGAAATTGACTGCTAAAAGTCGACTACTGAACCAGTTGAACATTTTTTTAAAACCATTTTCAGCCTTTGATTTTAATATTTCCCAAATTTCAGCAGAAAATAAAACAGCTGTATCGTCTGCAAAACTCACTACATCTCCACTCAGATCAACCGCAAATAGGTCATTTATATATATGTTGAAGAATAACGGTCCCAGTATCATTCCTTGAGGAACACCGCATGTTATAGGCAATGGAGAACTAGAGCATTTATTTATCACAACAGTTTGTGTTCTAACTTTTAATTAGATGATAGATTTGACCCCGTATACCATGATTTTGTAAAGTTTTCATGAGCATCACATGATTACGTACAATATCATTCAACTATAAATATGACAAGTAGTTATTGTCGAATTATTTTAGCTCCAGTGAGTACCTATTTATAGAGTAACTATGTTTGTCCTCTAATCGACTTATCTAGACAACCATGTAATTACTTTTCGATCAAATTTCCTTTTTCAATTTATTCAGGCAGCTGTCAATACCCTCGTCATTTTCCCAATACAAGTATAAGGACACACCACCGTGTCATGCGGGATGAATAATTTGTCGTTTGCAAAAAGTTTCTGCTTCATTTGCCTTCTCCATGTAGTCATTTATATTCATCATGTCCCAAGTTTTCTCTGCGTATGAAGGGCAACATTTATCGTTCAATAGCCGGGGAAGGTTATGGAAAAAAACGCTTCAAGTGCATTAGTTATTTACATAATTATTGGTAATATGCTTGTATCTGTGACATCGTTATTTATATTTTTACTTCCCACACCGATAGGTGAGGGGAGTTTGTGATCGCAAAAATTTTTGATTTTGAGATAATGCACTTTTTGGACGTTTTATGATATCTACATAACGAAAATCCGCGTCACTCATTTCCGTGGGTCTGTCTGTCGGTCTGTCTGTCTGTTGGCGTTCTTCTACCCTCGTAATCTCAGTAACCGCTGCTTCGATTGTGATGATATTTGGGTAGCGATATAGTGTGGAGTCGTAGGAGGTAATGCTACTATAATTTTGAACATCGGTCCATGGACGGCGGCGTAATGAGTCAAAAAAAAATTCAAGTATGCCTCAAACTTCGCTTTTAGGCGTTTTACCGGTTCCTGATCATTTTCTACTTTTTTTTTTTGGTTGGGAAAGAAATCGAGGTGGTTGGGTGGTGGAGGGTCGTAAAACCAAAAGATTTGTTGTATTCGTAATTAACAGATATTAGGATCTGTTCTTCATTTATAATTACTAAAGCTTTTCAAAATATTGACTTAATTTTTGGCTCTTCTAATAAGACAGTCAATGTAGCCTTTCCAGTTCAGTTTCCTATCTAGATATAATACTAAGCATTTGACTATATTTTGAGATTTCAAACCTTTACCAGCAAGGTTTATTGTATTTGATGGATTAAATCTTAAACGGATGAACCTACAAATTGTGGATTTCGCATAAAAGATGGAAGATGCGTTTTCTGCTAACCATTTTATCACTTTGGTAATGGCAGATCTAGTGCCTCTGTTGTTAGTGCGATACCCTGTTTTCTGGTGCTGATTACGTGGTGAAACATAGTTACTATCTAGATGCAATGTGCTGCCTATATCACCATTAAACACTTGCAGGTGCTGCTCTCTATAATTGGTGGTAAGCAACGGTTCTACTTGCCAACGAGTAAAACCATCACCGGGAGTAGATACTATATAACCATCAGCGCCGGGCTCATCCTTCAGTGGATCCCCACGTATAACGCCGTCTAAAAAATGATGGAAAGTACTAATCTTTCACAATGCAGGTAAGATAATTCCAGAAAAAAGACATAACTCATTAGCTGTCAATATTTCAGCTTCAGTGTTAAACATTATTAAATTGTGGTTTACATTTTTTACCTCCAGTACAAGTGAAGGCATACCTTTATGCATCTAGGATAGTGTTCAGCTTGAAGGTGAGGGAAACAATTATCAGAAACTTCCTAGAGTGGCGCCAGGAAACAGTAACAAAGCCCACACAGAACACGAGGCTAATGACCAGATCAGACGATGCAGATGACATAGAAGTAAGTAAACAGTCTCAGGCACGACATAAAATACAGCGGTTTGTCTTTATAGTGTTGTATGTCTTTGAGCTATGTATAGGGTCCCCCCAATAAGAACGATAGGAAAGAAAAATTAAATAAAACAACAACGGTTTGGGATATCAAATTGGTTTTGGCTTTATTTTGAAGCTACATCCATGAAATTATGCATGGAGTACATAAATCGTTCAAATGTCCGCCTCGGGCTAGCTGGTAGTGCTTTAAACGGACGGTCCCATTTTGGATGACATTTTCGAGCATTTGCGACGTTATGACGTTGATGGCTACTCGAATATTGTTTTCGAGGGCATCCGAAGTGGCTGGTTTGTTGGAGTAGACCAATGATTCGACGTACTCCCAAAGAAAATAATCGAGAGGTGTCAAAGTCACACAATTGCGATGGCCAATCAATGAACGCTCGTCTGGTGATGATCCAGTCGCCAAACTTCTGTCGAACAGCTTCTAGCGTTGCGTCGCTTGTGTGGCTCGTGGCACCATCCTGTTGGAACCTCAAGTCGGCAATATCGATGTTGTCGAGCTCTGGCCACAAAAATTCTTCAAACATTGCTTGGTAGCGTGGCCCATTGGTTGTAACGGTGTTTCCCTCCTCATTTCGAATGAAATAAGGACCGATGACGCCGCCATGCCGTAATCTGCACCACACATTCAATTTTTTCGGGTACTGGACCACTTCTTCGGTCATTTGTGGATTGTTCACAGCCCAGTAATGACAATTCTGCATGTTGACACAGCCACTGAGGTGAAAGTTGGCTTCGTCTGAGAAGATGATTTTTCGGCCAAAATGAGGATCTTCGTCCAACATTTGTAGCGCCGAATTTGCAAACTCACGGTGACGGCTATGGTCGTCCAGCTTCAATTGTTACGTCAGCACGATCTTATATGGATGCAGTCCCAAATCCAAATACAAAATTCGCCAAGTTGTCTCTTGGGAGAGGCCCAATTCCGCGGCTCGGTGTCGATACGACAAATTTGGGTCGTCGTGAACACTGGCCGCTACGGTGGCGATATTTTCTTCACGTCGACCAGTTTGCATTCGGGTTGGTTTCTTTAAGTCCAATAGAGTGTACTCACGCTCAAACTTATCCACGTTGCGACGAATTGCCTGCTCACTGAAGCCATGATGAGGGCCGAGTTCACGACGAAATGCGCGTTGCGTATTTACAATTGAGCGGGAATTTCCGTAGTACTTTAATAATTTCCAAACGATCGGCACGCGTGAAACGATCCACGATGTATTGTCAAACCTTACTGAATATTTTGACAGCTGGACGACATTTGTTGCTTTGACAGCTGTCTAGATATTCCTTTTAGAAAACCTATTACTTCTATTGGGGCACCCTATATAAGTTACGAGGCGGGCGAAGACGTTTAAGAAGGACCAGGAAGGGATGGATGGACAATGATCCTCGATCTGGACGACGGACGGTCAATTGAATGTTGTTCGTGATTTCTTGATTACTGACCATACTACTACGTAGAAGCCCTGGAAGGATTAAGGGAGAGAGAGAGACTTCGCTGCTACCTGGGTGCTGCATCATCACAATGCGCCAAGTCACACTTCTCTGCGTGTCCGTGAGTTCCTGGCGCAACACAACGTAGCAACGCTACTGCAGCCATCCTATAGTTTTGATCTTGCTCTGCCAGACTTCTTTCGTTTTCCGAGAATCAAGAACCTACCCAAAGGAAACCATTTTGGCAGCAGTCAGGGTTGAGGATTTCCAGGGGACTTACCAGGCATGGAAAACGTGTAGACAATAAAGGTGACTATTTTGGATAGTATTTACATTTTGTACAAATATTCCCAATAAATTTGTAAAAAAATGCAAATCTGGCAGATATAAAGCAAACTTCCGTTAACAACAGGATAGTATCAATTTTTAAAGCTAAGGACTTTCTAGGCATGCACCTCCAAGGCTTGGAGTAAATCCATTATTCATCCTAATGGAACGCTGAGGTAAAGACATATGCGAATGTGAGAGCATAACATAACAAACATGAACTGATGGCATTCACAGCACGTAAGTTAAAAGGGCACAGGAGAATACGGAATCCTCTGTTGAAAGGTTCTGGTAAAGATATCGTTCAGGGGCGGTGAGACTGGGGGTTATTGAGGGGGATATATATTTCTATTTGGGTAATACTACCAGCTTGTGCCGTGATTTTCTCTCAGTCGTATTTCATTTTACAGGTCCGTCATTAAGGGTCTGGGGAATAGCGCGCGAAATTAAGAATCCAAGAAATGACGTATTCCCGTGCTAGCGAGGAGGCGTGGCCGCCTGTTGCCTTTCTCCAGTATGTGTGTCTAAGATAAGTCCAAAAATCCAAAGGTAAGCTCAAAAGGTCCAAAGGTAAGATGCACAGGTAAGGTCCAAATGTCGCCATAAAAATGAATTTCGCATTTCGAAGCGCCTGAAGTTACCTTTAAACCTACAGTAACTATTCAAAAAGCAAATTGAAGAAGAAAGCTTGCGCTTTGCAACTTATTTGGCCTTTTTTGATACCGTGTTTGGTTGTTAAATTACAGACATTTGAAGAATGTATGATTTTGCATTGCGAATTTTCTTGCATATTAAAAAACTTCGTTGAGAAAATCGCATTCAATAAGGTCTTAACTATCACCTTCTGAAATGCTGTATATGTAGTTTGAAAAACATGTGAGTTCTATTCGTAATGGGAATTTGCGTTTTAACATGGCAAATGCATATGCATAACTACGTATAATACACAGGCCCCTTAAAACAACATAATATGATGACAGTCATATCCTTTATCGACATTTCGGAGACAGCCGTAGACTTTATCAAAGCATACTGTCAAAGCATTTGCAAAAATGACATTGGCTGTTTTCTGGCGTCCATGCATTCAAAACGTATTCGTCTGTGTTTCAAATACATTCATTCTGGCGTTGAAACGATGACGTCATTGTAGCATAATTTCAAAATGTATTCAAAACGTGTCAAAACCAACCGAACGTTAGTTTCAAACCAACATAACCTAAAATGTAATGCTGTCATGTCATCGTAATGTCCTGCAATTTCAAAAAATTCGAATGAACCAACACAACAGCGAAATACTATAGAAAAAGATATGATGGAAGTGCAGTTTGGGTAGTTCTTAATTACTGTCGATTTGGAAACATACAATTCTTTGCAGGATAGGTAAATTTCCTACTTCTGTTACAAAAATGCATCGAAAATAGATAGGTTACTTGTTTGAAGTTTGGCGCCGTTTATGAGGTGTTTTCAAAACTGTTAATTCTAGCACTGGTTGAAGTCTATGACGTCAGCGATTAATACGTGACAAATATGTATTCAAATACCCAAGGTCGCCATAAAACGCTTATTGATCGATTGACAGGTGTTAAAGGAAAGAGCTGATAACATATATGTTGAAAAGTACACTCTTTACTGACATTTAGGACTAATCCGTAGCCTTAATCGAAGCATTTGCAAAAATGGCTCAAAAACTATTTTGACATAGATGACATTGATTGACAGGTTATCCAGGAACGAGCTGATGAATATTGGCACATCATTCAGTGTCGAACAACAAACCAGAATATAACCTATTGGCTTGAAAAAAAATGATCAGATTCTTCCCGGAAGTTTATCCAACTACACAAGGTTAGAGTTTATTGTCGAATTAGAATATATCTGAAGTTATAGCTTTCTGTCCTATAGCGGTTTCATTGATGGTCCAGTACCAAGATGTTTAAGTTCTAGGAAGAAGCAATAAAGAAAGAATACTAATATGAAAGGTGAGTTAACCAAACAGGTTGCATAGTGATACGTTAGACAAATTGTACTGTGTACATTATAGATTATTCACATGTATCTCATAGAAGCCATAGTCGTGGATGTGGTATTTGTATTTTATTAGAAAAGTAAATAGATAATCAACCTATGTCCTAACTTTTATGTTTTTACTTTTATGTTTTTTATTATCTCCAATCACGAGACCACCATAGGTCTAGGTTCGGTAATAACAATAACTGTATTATTTTACATGTATTGTAATGTAGGTATAAAGCATCTGAAAATTAATTTTTTGACAGCCCAGTTTTTTCAAGTTCAAAAATTCCTTGTATAGTTTACAAATTGTGTAGGAATAATTATGGAAACAAGCTATAAATCAAAGATTCTCAAACTTTTTGGCACCTTCGGTGCTATGGACAGATGACGTGTTGAGTGCTAGAGTGACATATCCCACAAAAACAAGAAATGTGGAAAACTTTAAATAGTGAACACTCAGCTCATGAATATTCAAGACCATAATGGCCTATGGCTGATTTCGCTATTATTACAGAGATACCGCTATACAGGGTGGGCCAATAGTGCGTGGACGGAGGATTGTGGGCTTACTAAAAAATATTTCAAAAGTTCCATATATGATACATAAAGTCACATTAGAATTGACCAAGGAATTCAAATATGCAATGATATATAGAGGGTTCCATTCAAAAAAATGTAAGTTTGATATGAATCACCCTGTTATAGCCCTCAAGGGTCCCAACCATGACCAAGTGACAGATTTTTGAAATATTTTTTAGTAAGCCCACAATCCTCCGTCCACGCACTATTGGCCCACCCTGTATATGTCATCCTTATTTACAAATCTCCAGCAGCACTTTTTTCCGCTTCTGAATTTTGGGGATAGGCTACTCTAGCTCTTAACGCCTCAAATTTCCGCAAAGTATTTTTATAATTATTCTTTTATATGTTAGTTTTCTTGTGCAAATTACTACAAAATGCATGAGAACGACAGACGTTGACTTTCTGACGAAAGATTATCCATACATGAAAAGTTTTATGAGACTCTGAATTTACGACGCCTAGAAAGAACAGCATACCAAATTAGTGAACAAAGGACTGTTTGTGTTGCATATAAGCATCCGTTATATAGAAATTTCATGTGAACCCTAATGAACATACACGTATAGGTTTGAAGTATGTAGGTCGCCACTGCTTCCACCAGTCCACTGTGGCACCTGAGGCTCAGGCAAATAGAAATTGGTAGATTTTCCTCAAAATAGCAATCGTAGAAAAAATGACAATATGGGTTTCAGAGGTTAAAAATTTGTATCGCTAGCTTATAAGGTTCCCTTTATTCGACTGCCACTGCTCTCGCTATGCTACGTAATGCCAAAAGCACACGCGTAGGTAGCTAAAAGGACGGCTTATTATTTTTCTGGAAGATGTTTTCTTGCAGGGCAGTGTTTTGCGTCTTAGAAGATAATGTAGTGTATTGCGACACAGATAGCTTTGTCTGAGTTTTCCCAAAAATGTGGCGAAGAGATAATTCGCCGGATTGGTTCCACTGTACTTCAAATACTTTTAAGGCAAAAATTGAAGCAAAAACGGTCACTTCATAAAGACTTCTTGTGACCGAGCGATATGTCTTTTCAGGAAGGAAAACAACTAGTTAAGGGTGTGTATGTCTATTTTGACCAAATTTTAAAAATAATAAGTTTTATGCAGTGTCTAATAAGAGCGTGAAATAACAAAGCTATATTTTTCAATGGAACACCCTGTACATTATTCCATATAACATGAATTCCTTATCCAATTGTACCGTGACTTTACGCATCACAAATGCAACTCAAAACGAACGCAATGCTTTCATAATTTTTTGCGTGTCCGACACAGTAAACGACTCAAAATTCTTGTCCACCAAAATTCTGCTCTTTGTCTGTTACAAACCGTTACAAACTTACGATGAAAATTACCAAATATCAGTAACAGTTACATTTAGTATTTGAAAAGTGGTGCTAGCTATATTTAACCGAAGCTTTTAGTTTGTCATTTGTGCCGTCATTTTTTAAATATTGTGCGTGTCTTCGTTATCTAACCAACTCCGAACCTTGAAAACCTCGTTTCTCTGGTAATTACACTTTTGAGTTTGTGTTGTTTTACGTTTTTGCTTAACTGGGTTATCAAATTTTCATTTTACTTCCCACACCGATAGGTGAGGGGAGTATTGTGATCGCGAAAATTTTCGATTTTGAGATAATACGTTTTTTGGGCGTTTTATGATGTGTACATAACGAAAATCCACGTCACTCATTTCCGTCGGTCTGTCTGTCTGTCTGTCTGTCTGTCTGTCTGTCTGTCGGTCTGTCTGTCTGTCTGTCTGTCTGTCGCGTTTTTCTACCCTCGTAATCTCAGTAACCGCTGCATGGATTGTGATGAAATTTGGGCAGCGGTATGCTGTGGGGTCGTAGTAGGTAATGTTCCTATAATTTTGAAAATCGGTGCATAGGCGGCGGAGTAATTAGCAAAAAACAAAAAAAATTAAATATTGCTGAAACTTCGTTTTTAGGCGTTTTAGGGGTCCCTGATCATTTTCTACTTTTTTTTGGGTGGGGGTGAAATTGGGGTGGTTGGGGGTGGGGGGGTTGTAAAATTGAAAAATTTGTTGTATTCATAATAGACTACCCACTGACCTATGAAGGAAGACCTAGCGACATAAATAACTTTTTTAGGTCTATCCGAACATTGCCTTATGCCTATTACAGAAACTAAAGGACTTAGAATTTTTTCCGATGTATACAGGCTGTCCATTTAGTGTGTAATTCTTCGATATCTCGCAAGGTATAGCTGATAGAAGAAAATCTCCAATACAAAAGTTATTTGGTTACTTAAGATGCATATCCTAAAAATATTTTGAAATATACAGGGTGTTGCGGGAAAGTAGGATAGAGATCAACTTGATTTTTTTATATAGAACTATAACTTTCTCTCAAATTCTTCTAGTGTCCATCATTGATCTCTATTCAACCCTAAAATATTTTTGGAATCGGTTGCGACGTTGCCAAGTAATAATTTATTTTCTATTAATTTCCGCATTTGCAAGGTCGCAAGTAATACGTTCAAATTGATATATTCCTTTAACTTTTCTCAATAATGTTACACAGCGAGTTGCTCGAATATTAAGCGGATATTATTCTGGATGCTACCAGCAATTTGTATCTACAGGGTGTTTTTGGCAGAATTTTAAATTCCGGCAACTTAAAGGTCGTTTTACTTTGTTTTTTTAAATGTAATACCCTATCTTTTTTATTTTAAATCGAAATATCTACAAATACTCTATCTCGCCTTGTAATATTTTTTTTCGAGTTTTCGACGTTGCCAAGTTATAAATTATTTTCCCAAATTTTTAAACAGGTATCCCCGATTTTAATTTATTTTAAATAGAATCCTCTACTTATTTTTATTGCAATGAATTGCGCATGTCGAATTTAGTAAGATCTCACAATTTCAAAATTTTGTTTGTATTAATTAATGAGATACGGCAACACCGTTTTTTCAGTAAACGGTACCGGAACGCTTAAATTTTTCCAAAACTGCCACAGCTGAAGAGGTGAAATTAAATACAAAAGTTTGTATTATTGATAATAGGCTGTTCATTGACCTGTGCAGGAAAGACCTAGCGGCATATGACAATAATTTGGGGGGGGGGGGGGGGGGGTACTGGCGATGACTTTGTTGCAAGGGGATCTCAGACTAAATCTTTATGCTATGGGAAAATAATAAACTGGTATCACCGTAATGTGTGGGAAGTACTGAGTCAATCAACTTGACTCCATTTTTTTATATATTAATATCACCTTAGCATTTTGGCAAGTGATGTTATTAAAAAAATAAAAAAAGTAGTTCTGTCAGACATAGCTTTTAATTCTTGTTTATTATGTAGTCGTTTATTCAATTTCGAATACTTTAATTTTGCTATAATAATTATGTTGCCTACATGTGTCAAAAAATTCAGATGCCTGAAGATGACAATAGGCGAAACGTTACATAAGGGGTAACAAGCATTTTTTTTAATTGACCAACGGTGAGATATGGACAAGCAACATCAGAACCGGTGTGTATAGAAGAGGGGGTACGACAGGGTTGTGTTTTATCGCCAATACTATTTAATATGTACACTGAGCACATATTCAATCAAGCAATAGGCGATGAGGAAGACGGCATAAAAATCAACGGTAGGATATTGAACAACATACGTTATGCAGACGACACGGTTATCATTGCGGACAGTCCAGAGGCCCTTCAACGCCTAATCAAGAAAGTTGTAGAGGTAGGAGATCAGCTAGGCATGAGAATTAATGTCACAAAAACTAAAGTAATGGCGATAACAAGATCTCCAAACCCACAACTGAACATAAACATATATGACACCGCAATAGAGAAAGTTGAGAAATTCAAATATCTTGGCAGCCACGTTCCTGAAGATGAAAAACCTGTTATGTAACCCAACCTTGAACTTAAACCTAAGATACCGTTTTGTAAAGGCATACGTGCACTCAGTTCTTTTATATGGAGCAGAAACATGGACATTAAAAGTGGATATCATGAACAGACTTGAAGCTTTTGAAATGTGGACCTTCCGTAGGTTATTAAAAATATCATGGACTCAACACATATCTAACGATGAAGTGCTTAGACGTATGGGAAGGGAAAGAGAGTTACTTACTACAATAAAACGAAGAAAGACTGCTTATCTGGGCCACATATACCGGCACAACAAGTATAATATACTGAAACTAATAATAGAAGGAAAAATCGAAGGTAAACGTGGTCCTGGTCGCAGGCAACATTCATGGTTAAAAAATGGATTCAAGTTGATTGACTCAGTACTTCCCACACATTACTGTGATATCAGTTTATTATTTTCCCATAGCATGAAGCTTTAGTCTGAGATCCCTTGCAACCAAAGCATCGGCAGCCTTCCCTCCCCTAAAATTGTCTTATGCCGCTAAGTCTTTCCTTCAGAGGTCAATGGACAGCCTAAAACATCTAAAAACGAAGTTTAGGTTGTTTTCATACTTTTAGTTTTTTGGTTATTGCTATATATACGCTGCCACTTACACGATATTTAACAAACATACGCGTTTTGCATCCTCACCACGGTAATAATACTGTGTCAAAATTTAATTAGAATCAATTTAATAGTGTCCACGTTACAAAACACAAAAAGATCTAAAGCAATAAATACTCGTATGTATGTATACAGAAAAGTCCCTTAGTTTCCGTAATACGCTAGGCAATATTCGGATCGACCTAAAAAGTTGATTTACGTCGCTAGGTCTTCCTTCACAGGTTAGTGGACAGCCTATTATGAATACAAGAAATTTCTCAGTTTTTCACCTTCCCACCCCCTACCCACCCCAATTTCACCCCACCCAAAAAAAACGCAGAAAATGATCAGGAACCTCTAAAACGCTTAAAAACGAAGTTTGAGCTGTTTTTACATTTTTACTTTTTTTTATTATTTCTGCGCCGCCATTGGCACGATTTATAAAAACCATACGCGTTTTCCATCCTTGTCATGGTAGTAATACTGTGTCAAAATGTCATTAACATCAATTCAACAGTTTCCTTGTAACACAATATAGAAGGATCTAAAGCAATACTCTCGTATGTTTACACCAGAAAAAATTCTAAGTCCTTTGGTTTCTGTAATAGGCAAGGCAATGTTCGGATGGACCTAAAAAAGTTATTTATGTTGCTAGGTCGTCCTTCATGGGTCAGTGGACAGTCTATTATGAGAGCAACAAATTTTTCAATTTTACAACCCCTCACCCCCCAACCACCCCAATTTCACCCCCACCCAAAAAAAAGTAAAAAATGTTCAGGAACCCCTAAAACGCCTAAAAACGAAGTTTGAGGAATATTTAATTTTTTTTGTTTTTTGCTAATTACTCCGCCGCCCCTGCACCGATTTTCAAAATTATAAGAACATTACCTACTACGACCCCCCAGCATATCGCTGCCCAAATTTCATCGCAATCCATGCAGCGGTTACTGAGATTACGGGGACACAAAAACGCGTACAGACAGACCGACAGACAGACAGACAGACCGACAGACAGACAGACCGACAGACAGACCGACAGACAGACAGACCGACGGAAATGAGTGACGTGGATTTTCGTTATGTAGACATCATGAAACGCCCAAAAAGTGTATTATCTCAAAATCGAAAATTTTCGCGATCACAATACTCCCCTCACCTATCGGTGTGGGAAGTAAAAACATACGCGATTGGACTGGTATGAACACATCATCTTTAATTCGTACCACTCAAGACCGAAATAAGTACGCCGAAATTGTCGCCAACCTTCATTAAATGGAGATGGCACCTGAAGAAGAAGAATTGACCTAACCCTAATAAAATACCACGACAGATACCTTACTAGGTCAGAATCTCTTCAGTATCTCTTTTGTTAAAAAACTATGACAGAGCGCAATGCAAAAAAGGAAATATATGAAGTGCTAAATGAACCAACTTCATACGACTCTTTGTGCCTTCCAGGAATTAAATTTTTTTCATATCGAGCATCGCCTGTGTTAGCATATTGCCTGGACGGCACACGGGAACTAAAAATTACCATGTAGACAATCCCCTTTAATTTCCAATAAAAAAAGCGGGACGTGGCTGTCAAATGAAGCAGGATAGTGACGTGTAACAAAAAAACGGCGTTGATTTATACGATGAGCTTTCATCAAGCTGGCCGGGATATTTATCAAATAGAGCAGGCCCGCCACGGCATTAGGCGGCGTATTGTGACGAGAACGCGTCAATTAAGGGCCATGCAGAGCGGCGGACGCTAATTTGTAAAGTCCGAGTTTGAAGAGCCATCCATTCTGGATAGCTGACGGATGGCTTGTTAAGGCTTACTCCAGAGTTTAGCTTTAGTAGGTTGTTATTTTGGATGTAATCAACAGCGCATTTATTTCACTAAATTAATATAGAAATACGAGATACAGAGCAACCCTCGTATATCCCTCTTGGGGGGCACACCACAGTATTTCAGGCTGAGGTCTATGCGATACTTGCTCGTGTAAATCATATTCGGGAAATTGACGGGCCTAGGAGGCGGATTACTATCTGTTCTGACAGTCAGGCAGCCATCAAAGCACTGAGTGCTTGGCAAATAACGTCGGGACTAGTCCTGGAGTGCAGGAGGGCTCTTGACGACATCTCAGCTAAACACAAGGTATCACTGATGTGGGTACCTGGGCACGCTGGGTTAATGGTAACGACATGGCTAGGATGGGATCCGGCAACAGCTTTGTGGGCCCGGAACCAGCCTTAGGACTATCTGCAAACTTGATTAGGAAAACAACTGGAGAGTGGGTCCAGAATCAACACTCTCGGAGATGGAACAACATTTCTAGTCATCTCCGTCAAGCTCGGGAACTATTAGCAGGGCCTGCAGAGAGAATAGGACGATTTTGTCTCTCTCTGGATAGGAGTAACTTGAGGCTAGTAGGCCTATTAACGGGTCACAACACCTTCAGGCGTCACTTGTTCGTGATGAGGGTGATCAACGACCCAACGTGCACGTGGTGTGGTGATGAGGAAGAACCCTCGGGACACATCTTGTGTCGCTGTGGAACCCTGGGTTATCACAGGCAGACTATGCTGGGCTCAAGAACCTTGGAACCAATAGAGATAAAACGGATAGGACCTAAAAATGTACTTGCCCTTGCCAAAAGGGCAGGTCTTAGGAACTAGCGCGGATAGAGGCGCAAAAGGGCCCATCGTGTGGCCACATTCCGTGCTGGATAGCCTCTGGTCCTTATTCGTTCAACCCTCGTATATTGACTCATATGCAGTTGACATAGAAGCGCGCTCTTCTGGTCAGGCCAAGCGGACGCGCCTTTGCGTTCCACCAAAAGGATTGCTGCTGCTTAGCAGCGACTTTCTTTGGTTTGCCGTTACCTTCGGGTACCAGATGGCGCACGCAGGCAGATCTTTTCTGCCACCTACTCTAATATAGAAACGTTGGAACTGCGAGAAATAACTAAGTGATCTTAATAGTTTGGCAACAGTGCCTCTAGCTTTGAAGCTTGCTTAGAAGTGTCAACGTTTCATACTTGCCTTGATAGGGTTTATAGTAACAAATTTTCTCAGGTAAATATCCAGCTAGGACAAAGATTGTCGTAAACGGTGAAGTACTGGAACGGGTAAAACACTTCAAATACTTAGGCTGCGTCAATTAAGGAATATATAGGAAATAATAGGAATAAAGTCCTAGTTTAAAGAGCCATCTATTCTGAATAGCTGACGCATGGCTTGTTAAGTCTTATTACAGAGTTTTGCTTTAGTAGACTGTTATTTGGGGTTACAGTTATTGCGAGTTGAATACTATATCTGCGACCGAAGCATGAATGATTTAAATTCGTAATGATTACGGATTATTGTCAACTTCTGCCATCTCTCTTCTGTTACTAAAATAATAGATCAGTTTCATATTACGTCACGAGTGGCCTAGTGTACGAGCTCGTAGAGTCAGTGTTGCTAGATGAAATGAAGAGAAATCCTTGTAACTCGACTCCCAAAGGTAGTGTAAAGTCATAAAGATACTAGAAGTACATCGCACCAGCAGTATTAAAAAGCGTGAGAATTTGCCCTCTATTCGTGTAACAGGGACCAGAATCGTATAGTCGTGTAATCTGGCAACACTGTACGAGCTGGTACACCAGGTACGCCCATTTGTGATGTTATATGAAAATGATGTATTACTGTAAATCGTTAGGACTAGCGTTCGACGTCTCATAGGCACCTTTGAGTATTTAATCATATGCTTACTAAAATATGGCGTAACCATAACATCGCTAAAGCTACCACAATGTCGCTGGTTCAGTCTCTTGTGTTCTCCATATGTTTGTATGCCTCGGAAACCTGGACTGTTAAAAAGGCAGATCGAGCCCGCATAGATGCTTTTGAGATGTGGATGTGGAGGAAAATGCTGAGAGTTCCTTATACCGCCCAACGAACTAACGTTTCCATACTGTATGAGCTCGGTAATCCAAAGAGACTATCCCCCAGTGTGTCGACGAGAATGCTTACATTCTTCGGACATATTCACAGTAGCGATAATATGAAGAAACTTGTAGTTCAGGGCATGCCCCGAGTGGGGGGTGCCGTGGCCGTTCCCCTAAACACTGGGTGGATATGACGAAACAGTAGCTGGATACGAGTATCAAGAGCGCCACTGAACTGACAGTAAATCGCGAACGATAGCGAGCTACAGTTCTCAAAACTATTGATAATATTCGTGTCGGCAGTACTCTAGCTCTATGAGACAATATGTCTGTTAAGGGGCCTGGACACACAAAATTATACATACGTATTTGCCATGTAAAACAAGGACCCACAATTTCTAGCATAACTCACTCTATTTTCAAACTACATATATAATATTTCAGAAGACGATAGTTAAGACCTTAATGAATGACAAGTATTTTCGATATTCTCAAAAAAGTTTTTTAATTTGCAAAAAAACTCGCAATGCAAAATCATACATTCTATAAATGCCTGTAATTTAGTAACCAAACACGATATCAAAAAAAGGCTAAATATAGTTGCACAAGCGCAAGCTTTCTTCTTCAATTTGCTCTTCGAGTCATTACTGTAAGTTTAAAGGTAACGTCAGGAGCTTGGAAATGCTAAATTCATTTTTATGGTGACCTTTGGACCTTACCTTTGGACCTTTTGACGTTACCTTTGGATTTTTGGACTCATCTCCCCTCATCTTAAACACACACACTTGAGAAAAGGAACAGGCGGCCACGCCTCCTCGCTAACACGGGAATACGTCTTTTCTTGGATTCTTAATTTCACGCGCTATACCCTAGACCCTTAAGGCATTGTGACTATGATGATGATTTCCAAAGTATCAGTACTGGAAGGCGTTGTTCATAACCCACAGCTGAATCATGAGTTATGGAAAATAATTCAAGCTGTTTGTAGGTTATGTTACCCGACCAAAAGTGATTCGATCTGATCCGTTCGACCAGAAACCAAAACGCGCATATCGTATTTGTCCTGCAATCCGAATGAAGTAGCAGTCCTTTAGGAAACCTCAACTGTAATCAAATTCCTCCGCGCTGGGAACAGACCCTGCGATATTCATCAAATTCTGTCGGATCCGTGAAAGGGTCATCCCTTATACCTTCAAACAGACGATGCCGCTATCGATTGGGATTTGCCCATGCAGAAATTCCTCCTTGGGATTGTTGCAGTCGGATCACTCTAATTGTAATTCACAGAGAATTGTGTTTTCTTAGAGATTTGTATCTGTCTGGGGTGAACGGTATTGTTTCCGACACAGGAATTTTATTTGGCAGGCAAGAATATATATTGGGTAAGGGGCAATTGAGCGTTGCGCGTTGTAAGAAGAAAATAGATCAATGTGAAAGCGCGCGGGCGTTTTATTGTTTCCGAGAGATTGAGCGCTGCTTGGTAGACCAGTGATATAGGCATTTCACCGCTAATTGTAAAACCGTGGTCCGAGATAAATCTCATTTAACCAACGAATTCAAATAGGTTAGAAAAAGCAACGCCCATGCTCTAACAGAGCATTTGAGTGTTCCCAAGATCCTGTTGTTATTATTAACTATGTGTTCACAAACACGATGTTATTTTTTACAGATATCCGCAGGATTTAAGTCTTGTGAAATTGTTTAAAATAGTCCTTCATCATTTATGCACTGTTAAAACCTAAAATTCACTCAAAACTGTAACTGCAAAGATCAACCAAGTCAGTAGGTAGATTCTGTAGCTTTTGCTATAGTCATAGTGTAAAAATAAACATGGTGTGGTCACGCGCATGCAGCCGTCCGGGCGCCGGCACGCTGTGACGTCAAAAACGAGTATTTATGTCGGCGAACTAGCGGGAATACCACATGACGGATTATATTTTAATTTCAAAGTGATAGATTAAAGGAGTTCAATAGCCAATTATTTGTCAATTGTGTTATAGAGAAGTGTAAAATATGTAATTTAACGACTTTTTCTACAAAAATGTGTTATTTATTGTTAAATTTGGTCATTTTTTTCCTAAGTTTACGCCTACAATTTTCGAAACTAATCCTTTTGTTTAAATGTCTGAGTCTGACGTATATTCTCGTTCGTATTAGATATAATGTTATTTTGCCAGGAAATTGTTTGATGGTTTCCACTGGGGTCTATCTCTAATAATTCTTTAAATATTGTTTAGACGACTGTCCATGGAATTTATCGAACTCTCTCAACCAAAACGGGCTACTTCAATCATCTCCTCACTTGGATATACAAAACTGACCCTAGATAGAAACTCAATCCAGTCTGGGGCCCGATTAGAAGAATGAAATTTGGTTTGCGCCCCCAAAGCTAGATTAGGATATTCGCTTTTGAATCTGTAGGCCACATATTCGGCAATAAATTTCAGTCCCTCGTGGGAAATCATATCTGGCGTTTTATTTTTTTTCCAATTGATACAAAAGGTCATGTTCTTCAGAAACAAAGTTATCTAGGTCATAATCTGGACTCTGAAAGGTAAAGTTGGGAAAATGAATATCATTTGAATCATTATCTGTCCCAACAATATCGCTGTCAACAAGAACGTTCTTGAAAAACTCCTGAGTAAAGCACACGTCATCAGCTTCGATTTTAGACTTACTCGAAACTAAGTTTTTGACTTGTAATGGTTCAAGTAAGCACGATTCATTGCTTTCTTCTGCATATTTATTCATTGAAAATACGGCAGGTGAATATTTTCCCAGGATGTACCATACAAATTTCAGTTTTTATAAATGTTTAATGCTAATTTGTGAAATGATTACCATTTCTCATATTAATTTCGTCCTTTCGGTGGCAAGCATTGCTCCATTGCATTGCGAGATTTTAATTTTTCGGGCACTTATAGAATTTTACATTTGGCTATTTCATCTTACTATGGTTTTTACAACCGACAACTGCACAATTTGGCATTATCTATACAAATATCAGTCTTCTATAACTCAAAATAAGGAATACAAAGTGAATTAAACAAAGATCGTTAGCGATTCTATCTAAAACGTGATTGAACAGGCCGTGGTATCATGACGTCTAATAATTCTCCGCGCGAAAAATCTCCGTTGCTGACGCAATGCGCAGAGCGATCGCAATTTCGTACGGCTGGCGAGCACACCATGTATACTCGCACCACGGTTATAGTAACGAAAGCAGGCGAAAACGAAGCTAATCATTTACGAAAACGATTTTTGATGGCATTCCATAACCAAAGCTCAACGTTCGTTCGGCATGGAACTCGATGACTCACGAGCATTCACGAGTTGGCTTAAATATCCATAGATGAGACTGCAAAATCCAGCAATGCCGACTATTGCGAAGGATTAGTTTTTTTTCTCTTTGATTCATTGATTGCTAATTAAGTACACAAATAAATTTAAGCAAATTGTCACTTTGACACACAGCAATAATAACGTCAAAATTTGACAAACGAAATCCAAATGGCCGTATTCATCATTTTTTGAATAACTGTCAGTTAAAATATAACTGTCTGATAGTTAAGTATCGTATTCACCATGAATTTTCAGCTCCCAGTTACTTAACAAAGAGATTAAGTGATTTTTTATTTTTCTAATATTGTAAACACTGTGTAGTTTTATGTTCTTTGCTGTATAAAGTGTTTTGTTCTGCCATCGCTGTCACCTCTTGATTCTACATAACCTAATAATTTGTGTTTGTTTTTGGTTTCTATGTGTTATTTAATAATCATATAAAAGGGCTGATACACGTACGAGCAAGTACGCGTACTTATGGCTCGACGACCTTTTTCGCCTGTGTGTCACCGTAAGTACGAGTACTTTAAAACCGTCGCGCAAACCGCCGGCGAGCCAACTGGTTTTAAATGTTGCTCGTAGCTGGTCTCAGCTCGTACTGCGAGCCGCGAGCCACCACTTTGTTTTGGCAGGCCATCGATGCGCAACGCTTGTTGTGTTTGGCGTTTGTTAAAAGTTTTGTTTATTTAGGAAAATTATCAAAATGAGTGACTTCAGCTTCACGTGTGTCACCGCGTCGAGCCGACGAAGTTCGCGAACTTAAAAACCGCGTACTTAAAGTTCGTACGTGTATCACCCCGTCTCATACATATTACTCACAAACATTCCAACCATCGCTGGCCATCCTCTTCGCATAAAAAACATACCAATTATTAACATGAAGAAGGCAGAACGCAAGAGATCTGGCAATTACTCTCTCTGGTAGCTAAAGATAAGCATATAGTTGAATAATTGAAAACTGGAAAACTAACGCGGTTTTCAATAAACCGAAAGATGAGCGGAGAAAATCGCTGATGAACATAATGTCAGTGAAACACACCATTTTCATCGATAAAGTGACAAATAACTAGATATTCGATATTATTTTGTGTTTTATGAGTCCTGAATTTGATTACATATTGTAACGTACTGTATATTATGGTATTCGTGTATTTGTATTAGTTGTCATTGATTGTCATACATGATGTAAAGTCAAAGTGCTAGGCTAGATCTTTTGAAGTGTAAACGTCATCGAATCGTCTAGAGTTTTCGAGAATGACGGATGGATTCTAGAAATGTCATCGAATGCTCTAGATGGTTCGATGAAGGATATATAAGGTGCTACGGGTAGCGTAGAATTCAGTTGAGTTGAGTTGAGATCTAGTTGAGATAAGGTGAAGAAATATTGTATTAAGTTCTGAAGTAAAACGGTGAAAGTTACGTCGAGTTTGATTCCCTGGGTGAAGAAAAAGAGGCCGTCGTGACAATTGGTGTCGGAAGTGTGGGATCATCCATCGAATCAAGCCAGGAAAAGGAAAGAAGAAGTGAGTACAGTGTCCATTAATGCCAGTAACCAGAGCTATGGCATCCGAAATGAATGCATTGACGGCTATGCTACAAGAAATGGGAAACAAATTAGATCAAAGTGCAGCTCAATCGAGAACAAATATGCAAGACCTTGAAGAAAAACTAAAGCACCACCAAGAGGACCTTGAGCAAAAGTTGATGAGACATCAAGACGAGGCAGTCGCAGATTTGAAAAGTGGACAGGAACTAGTGATGACTAGGCTGGAGCAGCAGAAGCAAGTGGTAAGCCAGGCATTAGAAGATCAAGACCAACGTATTAGTGCAATAGAGACGGAGCTGCAGCAAGTGAAAGACCAAGTCAAGGAAATCGTGAGAGACGAAGTGCGAGAACTTAGTGGAGATGAGCGTGAACAACTACAACAAGTGGAAGATCGTGTCAAAGAAATCGTCAGGGAGGAGCTGCGAGAACTTGGTGCAGGTGAGCGTTGTTTAACAGCTGTACCACCTGCTTTTGCTGATAGACACAGTGGCGTAGTAGCAAAGCCCTATCCGTACAATGGCAAAACATCCTGGGACATTTATTATATGCAATTTGAAAACATCGCACGTATGAATAACTGGTCAAGTGAAGAAAAAGCTTGTATGCTGACATCTATGCTTAGAGACTCTGCCGCAGCTATTTTGGAGAATCTCTGCTCATCAGATCTACGTGACTATGATAAGACAACATCTGCACTAAGGTTACGCTTTGGAGATGCGCAATTAACAGAGCTGCTACATGGTCAACTGCACAACCGGACGCAGCAAGCCAAGGAGGATCTGACCACGTTTGCATATGAAGTCCAAAGCTTAGCGAAACGGGCATTCGTCAACAGCCCCGTAGAAACACAGGAATACGTTGCTGCTCGTCAGTTTGTCGAAGGCATTGCAGACGCGGAAGTTCAACGAATGGTAAAACTATCCAGTCCCATAAATTTACAAGATGCTGTGATCAAGGCTTTGCAAATTGGAGCTGACATAAAAGCCATGCGAATGACAAGGAGGGTGCGCGCTGTCGAGCAAGATACAGAAGCAGAAGTCAGGGCCACACCGTTTATTTCAGGAAGAAGAGGTGCTAGCTTCCAAAGAAACCCGGTTCACACAAGCCTAGAAGGAGCTGAAAAGTTTACATGCTGGAGATGTGGACAGAAGGGGCATCTTAGGATAGGCTGCCGCACCCAGGCTGATAAGATACAAGCGGATGTAGAAAAAGCAGATGAATATGCGAACAAAATGAAATCTGTGCAAGACACGATAAACTCAATGAAGGAGCAGTTTGACAGAGACATAAAGAATTTAGTAAAGAAGAATGAAGAAAGTATTGCCAAGCTTCAACAACAACACGGAGTAGCCATGAGGGAACTTAGAGCAGACAGGGATAGGATGAAGCAGTTGCTTGCCTCTCAGGAAAGGAGAAGTATGCATATTAAAAGCAAGTTTGAAACGAATAGAAAGAATCTGCTGAAGAAGGACGAACAACACGAAATAGCCTTGAGGAAGCTCAATAAAGAAGTTTCTGCTTTGAAGGGCGAAATCAAGAGATTGAAAGCTTTGAATCAGTTGAAGAAAGCAGAGAGGGAATGCGACCAAGTTAAAGATGAAAATGCAATGCTCAAACAGAAGATAAATCAGATGGAGGCTGAGTATGCATTCTGTAAAAAGAACTTGAACAACGCAATTGATAAAGCCAAAAGGGTCGGTATCAAGAAGAATGAGTTGAGAGAAAGGTTGGCGCAGCTTGAAGCAGAAGACAAGAAGCTGAGAACAGATTTGAGCGCCGAAGTCGATGATGCGAAAAAGCGAAAGGAAGATTTGTCTAAAGCAAGAGAAGTTGATAGTAAGACTAAACAGCGACTGGTGATTTTGAAAAACGAGAATTCTCGACTGAAAGAGGAGCTGGAAAACGCATTGGCTGAAGCAGAGTACGGTAGCTCCAGGATGAAGCATATGGAGAATAGAAACAGTAACGGGAAGCAGAAGATTACTCAGCTGGAAGTTGAGATTGATAAGAAGAAGAGAGAACTGAATAAGGTCACTGAAGATACAAAGAAGGGTGTGTCCGCAGTATTAGCGACGCCATTTTACGATGCAGAGTTAGAACAGAGATTGACGCAACTGAAGAAAGAAAACCCGAAGATAGGAGCAGAGCTTGGCGCTGCACTCAAGGACTCATCATGGGATTTTGAACAGACCACGCAACTCAGAAGCGAGAATGTTAAGCAAAAGAACAGGATTGCGCAGGAGGAAGACGAACTCAGCAGGTTCAGAGAGGAAGTGGAGAATAGCCCGAGTAATGGGAAGAAGGAAGTGTCGAGAGGTGACAGTCGTCAAGGCAAAAAGGTGCAACTGAAGAGAATGATAACAGAGCTAGGAAAAGAGAATTCTGCTGGAGCTGAAAATGAGAATCGCAAGTTGGGCAAAGAATATCACAGTTACGAGGTGATCTGGTATGGTCATGCAACACACGACGCAAGGAAGGGTAGATGTCCGAAGCTACAACGCCATGGGGAGGGACCCTACGTGGTGATGAAGCGCCTCAACGACGTAGTCTACAGGTTATGTACGGAAAGTGGAAAACCGAAGGTCGACTATGCTGATGTCTGTGGTGATACAAGAATCGAAGTTGTTCGTCGAGGACGCCGAACGCTAAGGGGGGAAGAATGTAACATACTGTATATTATGGTATTCGTGTATTTGTATTAGTTGTCATTGATTGTCATACATGATGTAAAGTCAAAGTGCTAGGTTAGATCTTTTGAAGTGTAAACGTCATCGAATTGTCTAGAGTTTTCGAGAATGACGGATGGATTCTAGAAATGTCATCGAATGCTCTAGATGGTTCGATGAAGGATATATAAGGTGCTACGGGTAGCGTAGAATTCAGTTGAGTTGAGTTGAGATCTAGTTGAGATAAGGTGAAGAGATATTGTATTAAGTTCTGAAGTAAAACGGTGAAAGTTACGTCGAGTTTGATTCCCTGGGTGAAGAAAAAGAGGCCGTCGTGACAATATTATTAACAGAGCAGTTATCACCTGGTTAGCGTTGACCTTAATTGGTGAATACCAAAAATATGGTTAACAAGCTGATAGCTTGTTTAACAGTCAGATAGAGATTTAACTATGTTTGGTGAATGCGGCCCAAAATCTGTCGCTATCGCTTATACCGTTCGTCTGCGTTCGTTATGTCCGAGTCGGAACGAAGTTATTTATGGAATACCAAAACCAGCGAAAGCGTTGGAAGAATGTCGCTATCGCTTCGCTGTGGGTTCGCTATCGCTTCGCTTAGAGTTACAGAATTCACCCACAATACCATCCCACTATACTAGTGCTGTTATTTTTAGGGTTCTTTACCTGATATCTCGACGCGGATATACAAAGGGTATACGCGATTCAGCGGTCAGTGCGCCAGCATTACCAAGCTGTCGCTTTAGGATTGTGGGAATAAACAAAAATCTTGTTTACTTCTTCTAAGCTATTGGCAATCGTTGCATTTAACTGGTGTTGATTACTGAGTTCTGCGTCTATCACTAATAGTCTAAGAGCCAGTGACTGGCAGACTTTCGGCGTTTTAGCAATCTTCATATTGATGCTGTATTATACTATTTACACATGCCGTAGGTGAAATGGGGATCCACTATTTCCAGCGACGCGACGGTTCCTTTGCGGGAGTACAAAAGCGCAAAAAGTGGATTCTATTCCGTCACTTCAGCAAGACTTCCTCTTTAGGTTAGGTTAGGTTAGGTTAGGTTAGGGGGGTCAAACGAACAGGCCGGGTTAGGTAGCCCCAACACTGCAGCCATTGGCTTATTGTATTGTCCTGTTAATCCGTGAAGAGTTTTGTGACCTTGATGAGATCCATGAGTCTCTTCACGATATCTCGATTGGGGAGTGATTTGGGGTTATTTGGGCCTATCAGTCTGAATCTCCACCAGCGTAGGGCCTCACAACATTCAAAGATTATGTGAGAGGCTGTTTCGTCGTCCTCGTCACATAGTCTGCATATTGGGTTTTCTTTGAAAATCCCCAATGTGTGTAGATGTTTTCTTAGGCCGCAGTGTCCGGTTAGGAGGCCGGTTATTAGCCTAGTTTCTTTCCTATTTAATTTTAGGATCTTTTCAGCTAGTTTTGGTGTGGGCTGTTTCACCATCAGCTTGCTGTGTTTGAGCTTTGGATGTGATTTCCAGTATTTTAGGTGCTGAGACTTCCACTTTAATACAGGTCATAGGGTGAGTCAAGCTCAACGCCTCGGACTGTTGTGACCAAACCATGCCACTTTTCAGGAAATCAACTTTGCGAGTGTACGTAGGTCCAGTTGGACTACATTTTGAAAATTATGACATTTATATAGGGTGTTTGATAAAAGCGTGCCATATCAAAGTTATTTTTTTTAATGCAATACCCTATATATTATTGCACATTTAGATTCCCTGGTCAATTCTAGTGTATCACACATCATTTCTGTCTTAATGGTAATGATACAGTCCTTTAAGTGCCTGTAGCTCCCGAACTAATCACTTTAAACCTCATGTGTGCTAGTTTGTTGGAATTGCTTCATCGGGAGGAACATAAAAGGGCATTAATTTATACAGTACCCGTGCGACCGCTGCATCTGATCCTAGGACGGTCGTTCTCCATACATCAAGAACTGAGCGGTACAACCACACATTTATTCCCAGGGTGTCCAAGGCTTGGAATGGACTGCCAGAAGATGTATTTATTGGGCCTGCGGGTATTGGCCCATTCAAATCTCGCGTAAACAAACTTCCCCTAACATAACCCTTTCACAGCAGCCGCGGTACTCTCGTATTTAGACTTTGCCTGCGCGGTCTGCTTAGTTATATAAAAAAAGAGTATCCCATTACAATTTTTGAATCGGACGTCACGTGACCAAAAACAAATACCTCTTTGGATAACGCAATAATAAGAAAAGATGCAACAGTTGCTCTTATTTACATCCCCAAAATTATAGTCCTCTTCTACAGCTCAGTTCCGATATATTGCTTGTCTTAATCGTCTCACATGTGAAAGGAACGCACCTGATTTGTTGCTTTTGAAAGACGCCAATTCTGACACTCACACACACTCTACTACAAAACATTATGGAAGGGAAGATCAAGGGCAAGAGAAGCCTAGGAAGAAGAAGAACCTCTTGGCTGAAAAACTTGAGGGATTGGTTTGGAATTACATCTAATCAACCATTTAGAACAGCGGTAAACAAAGTTAGAATTGCCATGATAAGATCCAACCTCCGCTAGGAGATGGAACTTGAAGAAGAAGAAGAAGAATTTTGACAGATGTCAATTCCATTATTCTTCTTTTACGCGTAATTTTCATATCAAATTTGCTAGTTTTTAGAACAGTTTCTAAATAATTTCATATCAAATTTCATCTGAAATACTGGCTCAGAAACCCGCATAACACGTTGAGAGATTTCACAATAAATTTGTTCGCAAATTTGATAAAAAATTTCGTATCGGGTCATAGGGCTCTAAAGGGCAGACGATTGTAACTAAACGCAATTCAAATTGCACGGTTTTCCTGCAGACCAGCCATCCTATCAATAAGGGCATTTCGTCCTGCAGCCGATCGTGTGGGAAACACGCGGATTTGGGCGGCAGGGCCACGCGCTGGCTCGAAGGGCTGTCGTAAACAGTTCGACAGGGCGCGTTCCCTTGGCCTGACCAAAGGAGCGCGCTTCTATGCCAACTGCATATGAGAGTCGATATCCGAAGGTTGCTCTATGGGGCACTAGAGATCGCTAATAAGCGTGAAATAGCTGTCTACGTACTGGTGGATTGACGGTGATATAGAACAGCCCTCGTACTTTATTCGCAGTTGTGACATTTGGAGGTTGGTGTTTTGTGGTAAGAAGTAAAATGCGAGCCAACTAGTTTCTTTCATGTGTATGATGTCAGGTTTCCATCTCAAGAAATAAAGTGATATATTTGTCTCACATGTGAAAAGAACGCACCTGATTTGTTGCTTTTGACAGACGCCAATTCTGACAGATGTCAACTCCGTTATTCTTCTTCTGCGCACTTTTACGCGTAATCTTGATATCAAATTTTCTAGTTTTTAGACCAATTTCTAAATAATTTGATATCAAAATTCGTCTGAAGTAGTGGCTCAGAAACCTGCATGACACGTTGAGAAATTTTATAATAAATTTGTTCGCAAATTTGATATGAAATTTCGTGCAAATTAAGGGTACAGGGGAAGAACGACAGTAGTCCATCCGGACAGATTTGGGGAAAATCGAAAATATAAGTTCAACTAGTTATGCCACTCTTCCCGGGTATAGCCTATCTTGTAGCTGTTATTTTGCGGACTCCAGCTGTTTTCACCATTTAACAATTTCGATATCTGATACAGTAAAATGGGGCTTCTAAACGGGCAACACTTTTACTGCAATGTGTGGCTGCAATAGTGTAGCCGACAACATTTTCGGCAACAAGGGCCAGACTGAGCAATATTGATTGTATGGCCTGGCCATATAGCCACATATATTCGGCATTGCCGAAATATTTTTATGTGTTGCCGGTACATGGCCGGACGATCGGTTGGCTACCGAAAACATCGGCAATATTGCTCTATTTTGGTGTTTATTTATTGTTGATATTGAACATTTTGGTAGAAAAATGGCTAATACTTGGACCAACGAGAGGATTATTGATTTCATCAGTGAAATACACTTAGATCCTGAGTTATGGAAAGTGAAAATTCCCAGAATGTCCTTAACACTTCATATTGTAACAAAAAAAGTTCAAACAAAAGCTGAGTGGTATTTTTGAAAGTAGTATAGGGTCTATCATACCATGGTTTCAAAACTTTTTTGTGTACTTCAACCCTTAACAATTACATTTTTTTCGAAAGCTTGGCATGATAGGTCATTCAGTGCCCCTTAAAATCCACCTGGTTTTTGTTTTTCATTTTTTGCAGCAACATTAGCTGTCAAATAAATTCTTATTTGATTTATATGATTTTACAGGGTAGAAATTTTGTAACTCGTTGACACAAATAAATTGAATTGAATAAGGTTGCGTATAACATGAAAGGCTCCATAAGATTTTAAATCGGTGCTATATTTGAAATCAAAAAATTAAGGCCGAGTTTTCGGTCTCTATAGTATCTTCAGAATTACAACTGAGTTTTTGCTTGGACCAATAATATATATACATATCCAGTTGCTAAAAACCGCCAGTCTTGTACTAACCGGTACTGTTTTTTTTTATGTTTCTATCATTTCTTTTTATTTATGGTTCAATTTCCTTTGAAATCCTCTATCTTCTCTCTGTTTTATTCAATGTTTTGTTTAAAACAATATAAGCCACTGCGTCAGCCATTGCTGCCCGACTATATAGCCCGTCTATGAACAAATTTTTGGGCTATATTATTGCAGAAAATATTGCCGGATTATACTCGTATATATTGCCAAGCCATATGCTGCAATTAAATGTTGTCGTCATGGCTGGGCTATAGTTAGCAGGAATATAGCCAAATATTGCAGTAAAAGTATTGCCCGCTTAGAAGCCCGTTAAATAAAATATGCCATAAGGAGAGACAGTCAGCTCAATTTCGCATAAAAATGGACTGTTTTTCCCTGGGCTCTTCAAATTTTGTATGGCAGATGATTGTAACTAAACGCATTTCAAATTGCACAGTTTTCCTGCAGACCAGCCATCCTATCAATAAGGGCATTTCGTCCTGCAGCCGATCGTGTGGGAAACACGCGGATTTGGGCGGCAGGCCACGCGCTGGCTCGAAGGGCTGTCGTAAACAGTTCGACAGGGCGCGTTCCCTTGGCCTGACTAGAGGAGCGCGCTTCTATGCCAACTGCATATGAGAGTCGATATCCGAAGGTTGCTCTGTGGGGCATTAGTGATCGCTAATAAGCGTGAAGCAGTTGCCTGCGCACTGGTGGATTGACGGAGATATAGAACAGCCCTCGTACTTTATTCGCAGTTGTGACATTTGGAGGTTAGTGTTTTGTGGTAAGAAGTAAAATGCGAGCCAACTAGTTTCTTTCATGTGAGCATGATGTCAGGTTTCCATCTCAAGAGATAAATTGATATATTTGCCTAACATGTGAAAGGAGCGCACCTGATTTGTTGCTTTTGACAGACGCCAATTCTCACAGATGTCAACTCCGTTATTATTCTTCTGCGCACTTTTACGCGCAATTTTGGTATCAAATTTGCTAATTTTTAGAGTGATTTCTAAATAATTTGATATCAATTTTCATCTGAAGTAGTGGCTCAGAAACCCACATGACACGTTGAGAAATTTTATAACAAATCTGTTCGCAAATTTGAATGAAATTTCATGCAGATGAAGAGTACAGGGGAAGAACGACAATAGTCCATCCGGTCAGATTTGGAGAAAATCCAAAATATAAGTTTAACTACTCATGCCACTCTTCCCAGGTATAGGCTATCTTGTAGCTGTTATTTTGCGGACTTCAGCTGTTTTTACCATTTAACAATTTAGTTATCTGATAGAGTAAATAGGCAGTTTTCGTTACTCAAAAATTGATGTTCCGTTTAACGCTATTTGACAACTTCGACATTTGCATTTCGTTTTACGTATATCGTAACCTCTAAATACCGGTATTGTACGGACGATAGCCATAGCGATTAACGAAGCAACACGCATGCGCAGCACGAATAAAAATTAGATTATAACCTGTTTTGGTTTTAACAGTGACACTGGTTGTGACCTTTGAGTAGGTCTGCAGCAATTATTGTCCGTCGTTTTACAAAAATGCTTCCAAATTCGTCAAGCTCAAAGAGTGTGTTACAAATAATAAAAAGAGTCGGAGTTTGTTTTACCGAGGAAGATGAGCAAATTTTATTGACAGAAATAAGAATAATATCAACTCGTCCATCTTTTAGGGCAAACTACAGCGAACACTATTGAACTATGATTTTCTTTCAAACAGCAACTTTTGCAATATTCATCTCCTATGTTGATGTTATGGTGTTAAAGTTGTAGCTCAAAATAAGGTTAGGGGGCATCCTACAGTGGCGACTTGCTCCGAAAACTATTTATTTATCTGTCAAATAGCAGTTCTGACAACGTATTTGTTAACCGAAGCGGTAAGACTAATTAAGAATAACGAAAACTACCTAATAAAATATGCCATAAGGAGAGACAGTCAGCTCAATTTCGCATAAAAATGGACTGATGCTGTTTTTCCCTGGACCCTTCAATTTTTTTATCGGGTCATACGGCTCTAAAGGGCAGACGATTGTAACTAAACGAAATTCAAATTGCACAATTTTCCTGCAGACCAGCCATCCCATCAATAAGGGCATTTCGTCGTGCAGCCGATCGTGTGGGAAACACGCGGATTTGGGCGGCAGGGCCACGCGCTGGCTCGAAGGGCTGTCATAAACAGTTCGACAGGGCGCGTTCCCTTGGCCTGACCAGAGGAGCGCGCTTCTATGCCAACTGCATATGAGAGTCGATCTACGAAGGTTGCTCTATGGCGCACTAATGATCGCTAATAAGCGTGAAACAGCTGTCTACGTACTGGTGGATTGACGGAGATATACAGTAGCCCTCGTACTTTAGTCGCAGTTGTGGCATTTGAAGGTTAGTGTTTTGTGGTAAGAAGTAAAACGCGAGCCAACCAGTTGCTTTCATGTAAGTAAGATGTGAGGTTCCCATCTCAAGAGGTGAAGTAATATCTTTGTCTCCATGTGAGAGGAACGCGCAACTTTGATATCAAATTTGCTAGTTTTTAGAAGAATCTCTAAATAATTTGATATCAAATTTCATCAGAAATGTAGGCTCAGAAACCTGCTAGGCAGGTTGAGAAATTTTATAATAAGTTTGTCCGCAAATTTGATATGAAATTTCATGAAAATGAAGGGTACAGGGGAAGAACGACAATAGTCCATCCGGACAAAGAAGAAAAGGAGAAAATCGAAAATATAAGTTCAACTAGTTATGCTACTCTTCCCGGGTATAGCCTATCTTGTAGCTGTTATTTTGCGGACTCCAGCTGTTTTCACCATTTAACAATTTCGATATCTGATACAGTAAAATGGGGCTTCTAAACGGGCAACACTTTTACTGCAATGTGTGGCTGCAATAGTGTAGCCGACAACATTCTCGGCAACAACGGCCAGACTGAGCAATATTCATTGTATGGCCTGGCCATATAGCCACATATATTCGGCATTGCCGATATATTTTTATGTGTTGCCGGCACATGGCCGGACGATCGGTTGGCTACCGAAAACATCGGCAATATTGCTCTATTTTGGTGTTTGTTTATTGTTGATATTGAACATTTTGGTAGGAAAATGGCTAATACTTGGACCACCCAGAGGATTATTGATTTCATCAGTGAAATACACTTAGATCCTGAGTTATGGAAAGTGAAAATTCCCAGAATTTCCTTAACACTTCATATTGTAACAAAAAAAAGTTCAAACAAAAGCTGAGTGGTATTTTTGAAAGTAGTATAGGGTCTATCATACCATGGTTTCAAAACTTTTTTGTGTACTTCAACCCTTAACAATTAACCACAACTTCTTTTTTAAAATAGCACCCCACAGCTTTTCCTGCATAAATGAAGTCATTATTTTATTTAACATCTTGTAGTGTCCCTGAATTCATACACAAACCATTTTTTTCGTGAAGTCATAAGAATAAAATAAATAAAATAAGAATTTGTTTGAGGCGTAATATTTTCTTAATGAAAAAGAATAAAAGAGACATTTTTTTCGAAAGCTTGGCATGATAGGTCATTCAGTACCCCTCAAAACCCACTTGGTTTTTGTTTTTTCATTTTTTGCAGCAATATTAGCTGTCAAATAAATTCTTATTTTATTTTTATGATTTTACGGGGTAGAAATTTTGTAACTCATTGACACAAATAAATTGAATTGAATAAGGTTGCGTATAACATGAAAGGCTCCGTAAGATTTTAAATCGGTGCTATATTTGAAATCAAAAAATTAAGGCCGAGTTTTCGGTTTCTATAGTATCTTCAGAATTACAACTGAGTTTTTGCTTGGACCGATAATATATATACATATCCAGTTTCTAAAAACCGCCAGTCTTGTACTAACAGGTACTGTTTTTTTTATGTTTCTATCATTTCCTTTTATTTATGGTTCAATTTCCTTTGAAATCTACTGTCTTCGCTCTTTTTTATTCAATGTTTTGTTTAAAACAATATAAGCCACTGCGTCAGCCATTGCTACTCGACTATATAGCCCGTCTATGAACAAATTTTTGGGCTATACTATTGCAGAAAATATTGCCGGGTTATATATTGCCGAGCCATATGCTGCAATTAAATGTTGTCGTCATGGCTGGGCTATAGTTACCAGGAATATAGCCAAATATTGCAGTAAAAGTATTGCCCGCTTAGAAGCCTCTTAAATAAAATATGCCATAAGGAGAGACACATTTCGCATAAAAATGGACTGTTTTTCCCTGGGCCCTTCAAATTTTGTATGGCAGACGATTGTAACTAAACGCAATTCAAATTGCACAATTTTCCTGCAGACCAGCCGTCCCATCAATAGGGCATTTCGTCGTGCAGCCGATCGTGTGGGAAACACGCGGATTTGGGCGGCAGGGCCACGCGCTGGCTCGAAGGGCTGTCGTAAACAGTTCGACAGGGCGCGTTCCCTTGGCCTGACCAGAGGAGCGCGCTTCTATGCCAACTGCATATGAGAGTCGATATCCGAAGGTTGCTCTATGGGGCACTAGTGATCGCTAATAAGCGTGAAGCAGTTGCCTGCGTACTGGTGGATTGACGGAGATATAGAACAGCCCTCGTACTTTATTCGCAGTTGTGACATTTGGAGGTTAGTGTTTTGTGGTAAGAAGTAAAATGCGAGCCAACTAGTTTCTTTCATGTGAGCATGATGTCAGGTTTCCATCTCAAGAGATAAAGTGATATATTTGCCTAACATGTGAAAGGAGCGCACCTGATTTGTTGCTTTTGACAGACGCCAATTCTGACAGATGTCAACTCCGTTATTATTCTTCTGCGCACTTTTACGCGCAATTTTGGTATCAAATTTGCTAATTTTTAGAGTGATTTCTAAATAATTTGATATCAATTTTCATCTGAAGTAGTGGCTCAGAAACCCACATGACACGTTGAGAAATTTTATAACAAATCTGTTCGCAAATTTGAATCAAATTTCATGCAGATGAAGAGTACAGGGGAAGAACGACAATAGTCCATCCGGTCAGATTTGGAGAAAATCCAAAATATAAGTTTAACTACTCATGCCACTCTTCCCAGGTATAGGCTATCTTGTAGCTGTTATTTTGCGGACTTCAGCTGTTTTTACCATTTAACAATTTAGTTATCTGATAGAGTAAATAGGCAGTTTTCGTTACTTAAAAATTGATGTTCCGTTTAACGCTATTTGACAACTTCGACATTAGCATTTCGTTTTACGTATATCGTAACCTCTAAATACCGGTATTGTACGGACGATAGCCATAGCGATTAACGAAGCAACACGCATGCGCAGCACGAATAAAAATTAGATTATAACCTGTTTTGGTTTTAACAGTGACACTGGTTGTGACTTTTGAGTAGGTCTGCAGCAATTATTGTCCGTCGTTTTACAAAAATGCTTCCAAATTCGTCAAGCTCAAAGAGTGTGTTACAAATAATAAAAAGAGTCAGAGTTTGTTTTACCGAGGAAGATGACCAAATTTTATTGACAGAAATAAGAATAAAATCAACTCGTCCATCTTTTAGGGCAAACTACAGCGAAGACTATTGAATTATGATTTTCTTTCAAACAGCACCTTTTACAATACTCATCTGCTATATTGATGTTATGGTGTCAAAGTTGTAGCTCAAAATAAGGTTAGGGGGCATCTTACAGTGGTGTCTTGCTCCAAAAACTATTTATTTATCTGTCAAATAGCGGTTCTGACAACGTATTTGTTAACCGAAGCGGTAAGACTAATTAAGAATGACGAAAACTACCTAATAAAATATGCCATAAGGAGAGACAGTCAGCTCAATTTCGCATAAAAATGGACTGATGCTGTTTTTCCCTGGACCCTTCAATTTTTTTATCGGGTCATACGGCTCTAAAGGGCAGACGATTGTAACTAAACGCAATTCAAATTGCACAGTTTTCCTGCAGACCAGCCGTCCCATCAATAAGGGCATTTCGTCGTGCAGCCGATCGTGTGGGAAACACGCGGATTTGGGCGGCAGGGCCACGCGCTGGCTCGAAGGGCTGTCATAAACAGTTCGACAGGGCGCGTGCCCTCTCGCCCTAATTGGACAACGCCGTCGGCGACTACAGGGATGATAATAAGATGACGACGTCGAGACCAATCGACATTCAATACGACGCTAATTCGGCAACCGTTTGCGTTTTGTTACACTCGGTTATTCTTACGTAGGACGCTTTAGGCCAATTAGGGATACGATGGGATTTCGATTTGATGGGCGGTGCGAATTCCGAGGAGATAGTTATATTTTCTGGCTGCTACTTCTTCTTCTTCTTCAGGTGCCATCTCCCCAGATAGCACAATATATTCCTGGAATATTCTTACTTAATCCAAAATAGATTGAGAATATTCGGAGCATTAACAGAATGTTCTATGGACGTTTCTATTGGTTTCATTCCCATGAGGATTTGCTAGGAGTATTACGTCATGATTATTCCATGAACGTGCCGATAAAAATATTCTGATAATATTCATAAATTAATATTATCTAAAGAATGATCTTTGAATATGCCGTTTGGTATGATTCTTAATGTAGGCGTGGCACCGTTGCAGGTTAGGTTAGGTTTGAGAATTTTAAGCTTAGCTTCAGTCGTTACGGTGGCGGTGGTCGGTGGTGCCTGCTTGTGCTTGCGCATTTTTCTCCTGCGATAATTGGATAGTTATCCGTAGGTATCCGTGAACTGGAACGTGATTTTACTTGTTATTTAGTTTATAACTTCATCTAGGAGCGACTAGGGTGAGTATAACTATTTTGTTTCTATAAATTACCGACTTTCTAGCACCATGTGGTAGCAACTCTCTTGTTCAGTCTAATCTCTATGTTCTAGTCTTACTTGTCGTAGGTACCTACCCTAATTAATATATAAAAACAACCACTAACAAGACATTTGCTATATTTGTGACTATGAATTTCCAGTATTTATTCTCTTACGTGGTACCCACTTTTTGCTATAAATGTAGGTACTAAAATTGATTAAAATACGACAACATTCTGGTGCAAATTTATCGTTGTAGTTAATGAAGTATATTTGAATGTACATCGTATGCTTTAAAATTAAACGGATTTTTTTGTTTTTTGCAGGATAATACGGGAGGACGACTCCATGCAATGAAATGCGTTTCTTTAATGTGTACATTAAACTTATACAATTATAAATAGAGGCTGCACTTTATATACCTTTTTTTTCATTAATCCCTATAATTAGTGTGTGCCTAAATCAATGCTGTCCAAAACACTGTATGAAAGCCGGATACTAGGTTATATACGTATACTACTCGCGTTAGGTACCTAGGCAGACAACAAGACTTACAAATAAATGAAATGAAGTGATAAAAGGCATTAGTTTCTTTCCAACATATATTCTTCAAAGATACATCTTAATAACAATCGTAGAATCATCTGAGGGAATAACCTATGTATGTTTCTTCAAAGATATACCAGGAATCTTCCTACAATATCCTATACATCTTAATAAAAATCGTAGAATATTCTGAGGGAATAACCTATGCACATTTTTTGGATTCCCATTTTCACATTCCTGGTATGTTCATCAGATAATCTATTTATTCACGGACTTTCCATGGAATGATGCAATGTTCCAAAATGATGATTCTTAGAATGTTACTAGAATATATTGTGCTGTCTGGGTCCATCACAGAATAGTTTTCAGTTATTTAATTTTGAAATTAGAATAGGTTCGCCAGTAAAATGAAAAGGAAACCGCCACCGTTTATTCTTACAAAGTCAGTTAACGATAGATTTCATAAGTAATTTTAACAAATCGTTAGTTACCTCTTTAATTAATCCATCAAATCATGTTTTTTTGACCCCCACATTTCAAAATTTTCAGTCATTAGTTTTTATCTCCTACAGACGGTTTAAAACTTTCAAAATCTATCTGCATAAAAGCAACATTCAGACATAGTTCGTACATACTCCTGCGCCAAATTGTTTGTCCTAGAATCAACATGATGATTTTAGTTACTTG
Source organism: Callosobruchus maculatus (assembly GCA_951848785.1). Classification (NCBI taxonomy): domain Eukaryota; kingdom Metazoa; phylum Arthropoda; class Insecta; order Coleoptera; family Chrysomelidae; genus Callosobruchus; species Callosobruchus maculatus. The sequence continues at coordinate 1,073,074 of CATOUR010000003.1, forward strand.
TTTAAATATATCGAAAGCCTTCGACAGAGTATGGCATGACGGACTTCTGGTCAATCTTGCTGCTTATGGACTACCACCTGGCCTGCGCCAGTGGCTGAATAGCTTTTTGAACGACCGATCTCTGTTTGTTGTAGTCGAGGGCTGTTCATCAGACCTATTTTCAATAAACGCCGGTGTTCCTCAGGGATCTGTCCTATACCCTATACTGTTTCTGCTCTACATCAACGAGCTGCTGGAAATAACATCCAATCCAATCTACAGCGTCGCAGATGACAGCGCATTAGTGTCGTGCATGGAACCAGGCAAGCCACTATCATCCCAGGAGACGTCGGCGACAGCAGCATGCCGCACAGATCAACCCAGATATCAAAACAATTGTCGAGTGGGAATTAGCAAATAAAGTACAGTTCAACGTACAAAAAACTCAGGCAACAAAACTTACAAAGAAGTCTCACGATGGCGTACCAACCGTGGAAATGGAGGGTCACCCCATAGTCGAATCACCTTCCGTCAAGCTTTTGGGAATCAAACAATAACATGTCCTGGCACGACCACGTCGTCAGTATTGCTAAAACGGCATCCCAGAAGCTTGGAGTTTTGTTCCGCTGTAGGAAGTTGTATGCACCAGAGCAACTGCTGCTACTCTACAAGGCACAGATCCGACCCTCACTGGAGTATTGCTCCCATGTGTGGGGATGCGCTGTCAAACACTCTCTAAAGCTTCTGGACACTATCCAGAAAAGAGCAATTAGATTAATCGATACGCCTAGCCTCACAAAGGACCTTCACAGCCTGGAACATCGAAGGAGGGTGGCTGACCTATCCCTGTTTTACAGATTCTATCACGGAAGGTGTTCGAGTGAGCTCTCCCAAATAATAACACCGAGGGCCGTCCGAACCAGGACCTCTAGAGAAGGTCTGCGAGATCATCCTTACCAGGTCGAGGTACTTACTTCCCGAACCAGTCTCCTACAGCATTCTTTCTTTTGGAGAACTTCGACGCTGTGGGAATATGTTTCCCGACGGCTACAACCTGCAGCGTTTCAAATCTAACGTGAACCGACACCTATCCTCTCGCAGCGCTTCTACAGCGCAATGGGCTCTCAGCCTTTACGGGAGGCCGACCATAAAAAAAATACGAGTCCAACCGCGTGTGTTTTTTAACCATGATTGTTGTATGCGACCAGGGCCACGTTTTTCTTCGATTTTTCCTTCTATTATTAATTTCATTATATGTATGTTGTATCATCGAGGCAATGAATAACTTTTTAAAAACTTTTATTGGCGGCAAAAGCTTGTATCGCTATTTCGAATTACAATTTACAAATGTTGCTTATGAGTAGGTTCTTGACATTACGGAGTCTAGCCGGATATTGCTGACAGAAGTATATTGCATACGTGGCATCGAACAATGATACCTTGTATGACTTGTTATTGCAGGAAGTTGTTATCAGTTGTTTGTCTTCTTTGGAGGTAACTCTGCAACAAAGTTGTTTGCAATAGATTCATTGTTTGAAATTAATACAATAAGGCTTATTGTATAAGGGCCATATAACATGACAATGTATTATAACTGTTGTTACAGATTATGTGGCACAGACACTTTGGGGACTCTCGGATGGACGAAATGATTCAGAGCCACACCGGCGGAATTTCCGCGGCGTATTTCACGCGGCGGGATTTCCGTTGGAATTGGCAGCAATCAGAAATCGTTTTTCCATTTTTTCAGTTGCAGCATGGACGACAAGTTTATATTTGAAAAAAGAAGAAGAAATGTCATTGGTTGGTTCATCCAATATTAAGAGACAGACTATTAACAGGATATTTCTAGCAAATTTTTTATCAGCACAGAAATTATTAAAAAAATCTTATAATATCGTGTCCATAAAGAGGACCACCTTTTCCCACGTTTTTGCCTTAACATCCCTATTGCTATAGTCTTAATTTTCTTATATCATAAATTGCAGACCGTTTTCCTATTTGACGAAGAAAAACTTTCATGTGTAACATTTTTTTTTTCGACTGTACCCTCAACGAATCACACTGTCACCTCGTCTAGTTTACTCCGTACTGTATAACACGTTGCGTTGTGACGGTGACGATCTTAACGCAGTCAAGAGCGTTCTATACGCTCACCGCCGATAGAAAGAAACACAACGACGGATTTTCCGCTCGTCTAGCCGCGCTCGTTTGATGGCACGGTTCTGATTGCGACATGCAAACCGCCGCGTGAAATACTCTGCGGAAATTCCGCTCGTGTAGCTTGGCTCTTATGCATTTATTCTTATATTAAATATAATTTGTTCATACTGAAGCTCTCTCGGTAACAACAAAAGCAATCTTTGGTTGCCATAGTACCTAATATGTATGTATAAAATTTGGTTATTTCATAACCAAATTTTGTTGTGGGTTGCACAATTACTGCTGTAATATTAAATATTAAGGAGCCTAGGTATAAACAGTTATACATATTATGTATTTGCCCTGTTAAAACACGGACTCCCATTTCGAACAGAAATGAATGAATGACAACTGTTTGCGATTTTCCCAAACAAGTTTTTTAGCGTGCAAAAAAACCCGCAATGCAAAATCATACATTCCTCAAATGTCTGTAATTTAACAACCAGGCAAGACATCAAAAAAAGGCCAAATAGGTGACAAAGCGCAAGCTTTTTTCTGCAATCTGCTTTTTGAATCAATACTGTAGGTTTAAAGGTAACGCCAGGAGCTTGGAAATGCGAAATTTATTTTTATGGCGACCTTTCGACCTTTCCTTGGGACTTTTGGACTTATCTCCCCTCATCTTAGACACACACACTGGAGAAAGGGAACAGGCGACCACGCCTCCTGGCTAATACTGGAATAAGTTTTTTCTTGGATTCTCAATTTCGCGCGCTATACCCTAGACCCTTGAATACTATATCATCCTATCGGTAGGGTGATGGAAAAACATCTCATCGGTGGCATAAATATAATGAACAACTGCTGTTTGATTTCTAGCACTTTCAAAACCACATTGTGTGTTTCAAGTGTCCTCGTATGGATCGAACAAAGTACGCGCACTTTCCGAGTAGGTCCTGACAAATCACGCCCTAAAACTGAAAAAGGGTGCCATCCAAAGTAAAGGTAAGGTGCCAGTGACGTTCGTCTATTCTGTGGCAATAAACGAATGTCTGTTTTCCTAAAGTTATATAATAATTGGTTTTAGAAGTTTAGTGCACCGACACCGGGCAAAACCTAGACTTGTCTTGGTACCGGACGTTATGATCTAAGGCCTATTTTATGCAATCTACGGTACACCATGCGGGTTCGAATCGTATTCCGTCTAGAAGGACCAATAGTTGTAGATGACGATCAAAAACAAATACCTCATTGGGTGACACAGTAGTAAGAAAAGATACTATATTTGCTCTAATTTAAATCCCCAAAATTATAATTCGCTACTACTCCCCAGTTCCGATATATTGCTTGTCTTAATCGTCGTGGGACACCCTGTATAATACGGTTGTCGTACAGCCGAATAAAATGAAGATATAGCAATAAGACATATGCTTATATACTTACAATGACGCATGCGTTACCTTTGAATCTCCTGCGAATTTTCAAAAGCCACCAAAAAAGTTGATTTTGCTCTTTATGCGTTGGCGGATGTACTATTCGTGTTTGGCATTTTACTTACCTTGATCAACATGTCAAAGTGATCTTATATGCAACTGAGCTGACAGACACTCAAAAAGCCCTAGAATATTTCCTCAGCAATACCGACGGCGACGTTAGATACCTCATAATAGAATCTCCAACGACAGCAAGAGTGCAGCTACAAGATTAGAACATTTAACTTTTAGCCATGTGATCTCGTCAAGATTATTGACTTGACTAACAGACACAGCAATTTGGACAAAAATCCATACAGTGACTAAATAGTATGTTAAACAAGAACCTGAAAGAGAAATGGCGTGAACACTACAGTAGAAATTGATCGGTAGCAGCATATAAACAGATCCAGCAGAACATAGAAACATAGCTCTGGTTTCAGAAAAAAACGAATAGACCACTTGTGAGAATCCTTTGCAGATTAAGGTGTGGGCATTGCCTAAGCTCTCGGCATCAAACTGGAATAGGCTTAGATGAAGACCTTCACCCTCGCCTTCACCGCATAAATGTGGAAGGATTTGTACAACTGGACACTGTATATTACAATGCCAACTGAGCGGTAGTAAGGTAACAGACCTGTATCAAAGGTTGCCAAGCCATGTTCCATTACCTGCTAGTATGATACCGACACTAGCTAGTGAAAACAGCTGGGCTGGGCTGGGCATCATCATCATCATAGTCACAATGTCTTAACAGACATATTGTGAACTCGCAAAAAAAGTTGGAGCTAGAGTATTGCCGACAAGAAGCTTTGAGAACTGTAGGTCGCCATCGTTCGCGAATTACTGTCAGTTCAGTGGCGCTCTTGATACTCATACTCAGCAACTGTTTCGTCGTATCCACCGAGCGTGTAGGGGAACGGCCACTGCGCTGCCCACTCGGGGAGTAACCCTGAACTACCAGTTTCTCCATATTATCGCTTCTATGAATATGTCCGAAGAATATAAGCATTCTCCTAAACACAATGGAGGATGGTCTCTTTGGATTGCCGAGCTCATTCAGTATGAAAACATTAATTCGATGAGCGGTATAAAGAACTCTCAGCATTCTCTTCCACGTCCACATTTCAAAAGCATCTACGCGAGCTCAATCTGCCTCTTTAACAGTCCAAGTTTCCGAGGCATACAAAAATATGGAGAACACCAGAGACTGAACCAGTGACATTTTGGTAGCTGTAGTGATGTCATGCCATATTTTAATAAGCTTTGGGCTGGGCATACAAACTATTATATAGGTTTTGTACACAAAAGCTAAAAATAACACTGTAACTTTCAACTACAATATTAACAGCGCTAATATAAAGCAATATGAGTTTGTTAATAGTCATTAAGAAAAATGCCTTATCCACGATGCTAGCGAGTTCATCTTAGATCAGACCCAGTAACATTGAATTTTTTGAAGAAATCCTTTTAGCATATTAATTTGAATATACATCCAAATAATAAAATCGCTCCACTAAAAATTAATAAACATAACTGAAATCCTAATTTCAGCATTGACTTTGGAATGGCAAATCTAACCGTTATACGTATTTCGTGAGCCCCAAGAACACGCCGCTGTAAAAGGTACTCAAATAAATACACGACTGCTTCTCGGTAGGTTTTCGGGCTTGAGGTCCATTATGCGAATGGAATCTGTAACTAGATTTCATTGTAGTTTTGGGGTGTCTGATACAGTCCACTGCATTATAAAATGCTGATGCTCTTATCCTTTAAAAGTATATATCATCCTATATGGTAAAGTACAATAGTAGACAAAGATGTGCTTGGCTAATGTTATGGTAGCTCGCGCTTCTCTTATCAGTCCGCCCAAAAACACGCTTTAGTTAGCTTTACCTTTGTGCTGGTTTGTTTATGAGCTTCTAATTCTTCTTTGAACCAAGACGTCGTGCCGGACATTGAACGTTTAAGAGTCTAAGGTATAGCGCGCAAAATTGAGAATCCAAGAAAAGACGTATTCCCGTGTTAGCGAGGAGGCGTGGCCACCTGTTCCCTTTCTCCAGTGTGTGTGTCTAAGATGAGGGCAGATAAGTCCAAAAATCCAAAGGTAAGGTCAAACGGTACAAAAGTAAGTTCCAAAGGTCACTATAAAAATGAATTTCGTATTTCCAAGCTCCTGAAGTTACCTTTAAACTTACAGTAATGACTCAAAGAGCAAATTCAAGAACAAAGCCTGCGCTTCTGAAGCTATATAGCCTTTTTTTGATATCGTGTTTCGTTGTTCAATTACAGGCACTTATAGAATGTACGATTTTGAGTTGCGAGTTTTTTTGCACATTAAAAAACGTTTTTGAGAAAATCGAAAATAGTTGTCATTCATTAAGGTCTTAACTATCGGCTTCTGAAATGTTATATATGTAGCTTGAAATTAGAGTGTGTTATGCGAGAAATTGTGAGTCCGTGTTTTACATGGCAAATACGTAGGTATACATGTGTGTATCCAGGCCCCTTAAGGTACGCGCACATAAGTCGGCATCGGACGGACGGGACGGAGGGAACGGCCGGTACTCTATGGATTTTCTATTAGGGTATCGCACATATCCGATCGGAATCGACGGAAGAATTGGAGGTCAGTTGCAAATATGTCTTCGAGCGGTGAGGAATTGGCGATTGTTCTAGGAGAAAATTTTCAAAAACGTAAGACGCGTAGACGTCTGTGGATTCATGAAGTATGTCAAAGAAGGACAGTTTTTGGGGAATACGTACATTAATTTCCGGACGTAATGAATGACGACAAAAGGTTCTTCAATTACTTCAGAATGACGCATTCTAAATTCCGTTCTCTAGCCAGTATCTATGTTACCCCCTAGGGGTTGAAAAATGCGGTAAAACATAATAAAAATGGATTAATAATAATATTTATTCCCCATGAGTACAATGTAGCAAATAAATATAAATAAATCCACAGTAGGCATTGCCTGTGGGTGGATATAGAATGTGATCTAAAAATTTAAATGTTTTCAAATATACATATCAAAATATTACTAGAACAAATTTTATTGATTAATAATATTATGAATAATCATTCGCTCTACACAGTAAATCCATTCCTTTAGTTTTTGTTTGAAATTTTTGCCAAATTTGAGGGACTTTATGGGTAATGGTATTGCACAATATAATTTCGGAGCTAGGTACATAAATGATCGTTGGAATATAGTTTTGTGTGGTCGAACTGAGTTTGATGACCATAATTTGTGCCTCGTGCTATATACATATTGTATATGTTTATGTTTTATTTCATCAACACAGATTTTGTGGAATAAATTGCTAGTATGTAAGAAATAAAGTTGCGTAGTATCGAACATCTTTGTTTCCTGGTATAAATCGTTTGACGGATAGAGCTTAGATTTATGAAATACATTGATACATGTCACAGTTGGACCTCTCAAGAACATGTAAGATATATTTCGGAAAACCGTAAGTCCGTTTTTAAAAAATATTTTATTTCCAAAAATGTAGTGAATTGTACAGAAGTTGGATAAAGACTGAATAAAATATGTAAAATACAAAGCTAGGTTGATATGATGGGAACAAAGAAAAAGATTATGTTACATCCTAGAAATATGCAAGGCGCCATCAAAAGACGCTGACTCGTTGTCTTCTCTGATCATAGGCGTTCCATAACTCCTCCACCCCTAGAATGAAGCTTCCCCTGGAAGGTTCGGTTTCCTGGAAGGTAGCTCGATCCCTTCTTCTGGATTCTTGCCTGGTGACCTTCTTGGAGCAGGAGCAGGATTCGTCTCTGCATTCTTAATTTTCTTGAACTTTCGATAAATGACAAATATGCCCAAAATTGTCATAAAAATGTACAAAATAATTGTCCAAGCACTGGGTGTGGTGAAATCAGCTTCATCATTGATAATTGGGCTAAATGACTGGACAGGAATATCTTTCATCTTCAAATTTTTCAACTCAATTTCAAATTTTGGCTTCTGCTTCTCAGAAATTAGAGTGTAATTTGGTGTCTCCATGACTAGAGGCTGGCCAAAACTTTTACTCAAAAATGTGAGTGGTTCATTTCTAAACAGGACTTTACAGTCACCTTGTGATATCAAGAATATGCCTGATAAGAGCTTTGTTTCTATTTGATTTTGACACTGGAATTCTAGCTTCTCTTGTTTTGGAAAGACTGCTAGATATTGATTTATTTCTGGTATAATATCAATGTGGTTTTCTTTTATAACGACTCTGGTCATATGGCAATTTCTTGTGTTTTCATTTTTTAATATGCTTGACACGCAAGATATATTCGTGCTTGCTTGGGCTTGGCGAGGACAGTGGTATATATTGCTTTTCGTACAAATGCCAGTTAGAGGTTTGATTGATTCATTTTCAATCGATTTCAAAAAGTGCTTAAAATTTGAAAAAATTGAAACGAATGCTGACCCGTATTTTGTAGGAATTGGGTGCATATAATATAAATCAAATGTGCCCTCTAAATCAATTGGAATAGACAAACAATAAACAATTTGATCGAAATCAGTCTTACAGTGTACTTTAATGAGTGATTCAAATTCCAATATATTTTCAAATTTCACTTCGTAAGGAAACATATTTTTATAATATGAAGATAATTTCGAAAGTTCTTTATATAAATCTGCTGGTCTGATAATACTTGGATGCATAACTCCTAATTTGCAAAATGTAACAGAATTTTCGATATCTTGTAATGTATTGAGAATGAAATTATGAAGTAGCAAGAGCGATTGGCATATGTCCTTTGCATAGAGAATGTTTTCATATGCAGCACTTGTTCGTGTAATTTCGTTCAATTGCAATATTTTTGACTTTAGCAAAACCTCATTGTGTTGAATATTTTGAATAGTGAGGTTAAAATTTTCAATTAACTTATGACTGATTGAATATTGCATTTTCAATTGATTTTCGATGCTTTTCTCATTACCTTGCTTGTGATTAATAATTTTGTATATCTTTTCTCCATCATGTGCATCTAAGTTTCCTGTAATAAATTTTACTGCACTACCAATGCCGTTAAATAAACCTCTACGTGATCTGTTATTAGCAGTACTGTGAATATGAATATTATCTATTTTTTCTAAGATTAACTTCTGTGTAAATACTACCATATTGTCATAATACCTTAATTCCTTATAATACGAACTATTATTATAGTACTTAAGCTTAAAAGCATCATATTGATTAATCAAATTATTGTATGCCTTATACAATTCTCCTAACCTATAATAATGTACTAGAGTATGTTCGGAAATTTGGAGTTTAGCTGGGCCTAAATTTATTGGAAGTATTCCCAAATTTTGGCTGATATCCTTTATTTGGATGGCTTGTGCGCTGGTGAAGAACCTGTAAATGATTTCTTAGTCTTAGAAACTTTACGTGGTCTTTTAATATTCGATAAATGAATTTTGTCAATGGTATTTCCATGAGTTGGCTTAATTTTGGCAGTTTTTAGATTACTGTCAACCTTGGAAATGTTTTCTAGTTTATACTTGTTATTTGTTTTACTCTGTTTCTGCTTATTTTTAACATAAACCTTTTCTGAAATAGGTGGTAATGATTCTCTATCTTCGTTGCGCTTACTAATTACTTTTTCTTTATTTTTCCGTAAATCAGAATTTAGCTTTCCATATAATATTTTCATTTTCTCCTTATGATTTTGAACATAATTATTCACTAACTGATTTTCGATGTCAATGTTAAATGGTGATTCTGTGCCTAAATGTCCTGTAATAATCTCATAAGGCTTCAAATTAGTGACAGAATGAATTGTATTATTATATGCCAAAATTGCATAATTAACTTTATTTTCTATTGGCTCTCCTTTAAAAGTACCTTGATTATTCAACAATCTTATGTGCTCGATTAGAGTAGAATGGAATCTTTCTACTATTCCATTAGATTCGGGATGTTGAGAACTAATAAAGTGAATATCTATTTTATGAGTTGTTAAGAGCTCTTTAATAACTGAATTTCTAAATTCTAATCCGTTGTCTGATATAATTTGGTCAGGTATACAGTGGTGTGCGAAATACTTGATCAATTTGTTCGCTATTTCTATAGCCTGTGCTGAATCTAACCTATACGCTTGAGCATATTTCGAAAACGAATCAACTATAGTTAAAAATTTATTATTTTCTAACGTTATACTATCTATATGCAAGATTTGAAAAGGCCTTGTACCTGTGGGAGTTATATTGTATTGTAATTTAAGGGGATGTCTGTCATATTTAGTGACTAGACACGTCTCACATTGATTAATAAAATTTCGTATAGTATTATATAATTTTGGGAAATAATAATTTGCTTTAATACGCTTTTCAGTTTCTTCAATTCCCCTGTGGTTGGTTTTTCCTTCATGGTGATTTCTAATAATAGATTCAACTTCGGCATTATCTGTTACATCAATAAGTTTTTTAGTGCACTTTACCATATTGATTTCTGAGTTTTTGAAATATTTTTGTAAAACTGTGCAGAATTGTTCATAAACAGGATCTTCAAAGTAAAGATGGTATTTTACCTTAGGTGCAATATACTCTTTAATAAAATTACCTACCTCTTGTTCATAATTTTCTTTAGAAAACTGAATTAGTATTCTTTGCTTATTACTAAATAACTTTATAATGGAAGGCTTAGCAGGTGAAAAGTTTACTTGTGAAATAATAATTTGATTTTTACCATAATTAACTGGAGTATCAATTATTGGAATACCTAAAATTGGATGTTCATGGCTAGAATGGACAGTATGATCAGAATCATCAATCTCTACATGATTTTGACAATCATTAGCTTCTGCAATCATTGATTGATTATCTGATTGATTTGAACTTAGACTACGTGTTTGTGAGCGTGTTTGAATTCGAGAAGTAGATGCAAAGTTATCATTAAACTGTTCCATATAATCAAAAATTGGTGGTTTATCTGATACGTCTTTTGTCTCGTTAGCATTTAGTTCAATTCTAGATAAAGCGTCCGCATTTTTGTTTAATTTCCCTTTTTTATAGACTATTTCATAATCATATTGTTCATGAGCTAATCTCCATCTAATCAATTTCGAATTTGGCTCCCGATGATTGAATAGCCACTGTAATGGTTTATGATCACAGTAGATCGTAAATTTTCTCCCAAATAAGTAAGGACGGAAGGTTTTGCAACCGTAAATAATAGCTAGTAATTCTTTTTCTGTAGTGCTGTAATTAATTTCAGATGAGGTCAAAGTTCTACTGGCATATGCAATTGGTAAATCAGACCCAATTTTACCCTGCGAAAGAATCGCACCAAGAGCATATTGACTAGCATCTGTGGTTAAAATAAATGGTTCCTTGAAATTTGGATATTGTAAAATAGGCTCATTAATAAATAAATTTCTACACATATCAAAACATTTTATATATCCAGGATCATTAAAATTAATTGTAGCGCCCTTTTTCAAACACTGAGTTAAAGGCTTTGTTAATTTTGCAAAGTCTTTGATAAATTTCCTGTAATATCCCAATAGCCCTAAAAATCCCTTAATCTGTTTCGTGGTTTTTGGTAATGGATATTTTTGGATAGCTGCAATTTTGTCTGGGTTTGGCTTTACGCCATCTTTCGTTACAACATGTCTTAAATACGCGACTTATTTCCTTAAAAATTCTGACTTGTCTAACTGAATTTTGAAATTTGCTTGTCTTAGACGTTCAAAAACTTCCCTTAATCTTTGCTCATGTTCTTGAAGGCTGGTGCTATAAACTAAAAGATCGTCAAGATATACTAAACATGATTCGTTTTGAATTCCCCGCAAAATATTATCCATAACTCTTTGAAACGTGGCCGGTGCGTTTTTTAACCCAAATGGCATTCTCAAAAATTCCCAGTGCCCACTTTCCGTATTGAAAGCTGTTTTCTCAATATCTTCTTCGGCCATTTCAATCTGATGAAACCCGGAAGCAAGATCGAGAGTTGTAAAATATTGACACTTACCCAATTTATCTAACAAATCACTAATATTTGGCAAGGGGTATCGATCGCCTATCGTTTTTTCATTGAGTTTTCGAAAATCGACCACTACACGCCACTTCTGCTTACCGGAAGCATCGAGTTTCTTAGGAACTACCCAAATTGGGGATGAATATGCGCTATTACTAGCCCTAATAATATTTTGATCTAACATGCTCTGAATTTGACGTTGAACTTCTTGCCTATGTATTTCAGGATACCGATAAGATTTTGTATATACTGGTAATTCATCTGAAGTTCGAATTCTATGTTTAATTTTGCTGGTGAAAGTCAATTTGTCACCTTCAAAATAAAAAATATCTGAATATTCCTTAATTAGTTTAAAGATTGTATTCTTCTCTTCAGAGTTCATGTGCTCTGTACGAAGTTTCGAAAAATCAAACCTTACTTGACCTGTACTATAATTATGAAAATTAGTATCATTGATTGCAGTAGCCAACTCGTAATCCGCGAACTGATCTACCTTCAATGGTTCCAAATTACTAATTTTTATTCTTGATTCATTTGGATTCAAAATGGTGCAGATAGCTTTACCATTTTTGACAGTAGCAATACACTGAGGTATTTCTAAATTATTTATTCTTGTATAAGGAATAATTACATCACCATTTTCTATGTCTGAGACCTGAACTTGAATTACTTGTTCTGTTCTAGGCTCTACAATAATAAAATTTGAACTAGGTAATGTCTTATGAAAATGTATTTTAGCATTGCTATCTGGAAGAATCAGTACTTCTTTATCTAAGTCAATAAAAGCTTTAAGTAGTTTCAAATTATCTATTCCTAATAAACAATCGAAGTATTTGTGAAAATTGAATAAGTAAAACTTCAACTCCTTGTTTTCTTTTGTATTAAACATACGAACAGAAGATATTGTAGTACTGAAATTTTCAATAGAACTTCCATGAACCGTGGAAATTTGAAATGGATCTTTCTTAATCGCATTTTTAAAATATTTGTCCGCAATCTCGGGACGTATGAAAGATTTCGTACTACCTGTATCTATCAATACTTTCAAATTTATTTTAGGAAAAATTATGTATGGCAATTCACTATCACTACCCGTATTCATCAGCTCATAATGAGGCATTATTCGTCCGAGGCTGGTTGCCGAAAATTTTGATCATTGTTATTATTGGACTGATCACAATTATTGTCATGTTCGTCAGGATGTTCGACCTGTGGTTCCTGATCTATATTAAACAATTCCTCAACTACGTAATTTGGTCTAGAATTACCTTGATTTCTAAAATAATTATTATTACTTGAATTTCTTTGGAAGGGTTGGTTTTGTGGAGGCCTAAACGTATTTCGTGTAGACGTAGACATAGGTGTAGGCTTAGGAAATGATTGATTTGGTTTAGGTTTAAATACATTGGGTTGTTGGATTGGTCTGGGATTATTTTGGTAATGTTGGTTTTGATTATGAGGATAATTGGTGATAGGTAGAGGTGGTTTAAACTGATGTGGTTGGAAGTTTTGAGGATTTCTCTTAAAATGATTTGGTTTTCCGTGTTGTTTCTGACCAAACTTATTCTTAAACTGATTTTGTTGTACACCCTCTAACTGAAAATCATTTGTAAGCATATGTAAAGCTACATTCAAATCTGAAGGATTCTTTGTACGCATCAAAGATCCGATCGGTTCCTTCAACCCTCGTAGTAATACTCTTAACGCTAGATTTCTACAATAATTGTTAATAATTATAGCCTCTTGTTCAGGTAAATGTGATATAGCATATGAAATCTGCAAATTCAGTAACTGCTGTACCCTATTATAAAATTCAAAAGGATTTTCATTTTGATTTTGCCGTAGTTCAGCCATTTCTATGTTTAAAGTAAAGAGATCACGCTTATCTGCATAAGCATTGAGAAGAGCATTCTTAAGATCTTGCCAAGTTTTTATATGACAGGACGAAATACTGAGAGCAGCATCTCCTTTCACTTTTGCGAGTAAACTAGACATTAAATATTCATTTTGAAAATCATCAACATTATTCACGTTATAAAATTTTGTGACTAGTGTATTTTCAGCTGATTTGCTGTTCTTGTTTTTAGAGTTCGTTTGAATAACGATTTTCGTCTGCGTCGAAAATGAAACACGTGAGACTTAAAATATTGAAACGTATATATTGCTCTCACGACGGTTCGAAACAGAATGTTACATTACATCGAAACGGAATAATAACCTCTCTACAATAGAAAACGGGAGTCAGGTAGAAGCTGACCCGTCTGGTGTCGAGACCCTTTTCTAAAAATAAATGCACAACACAAAGGCGTAACAAAGTGGCTATAAAGGCGCGTGGACAAGCCCCCGGCCTTGAAATGACATAGTCTTTCAAAGTCTGTGACATAAAATACATCAATGAAATGATTCACAAGAAAACACTGCCACTGATTTAAAGTCACTCTTCTTTTTCTGGCAATGGGCACACCGTAGACACCGCTCTCTTGACTGTTCCTCTAGATGTCCTCACGGTTATGACTCGTACAACTCCATCGGCTCCAGGGTGTACCTCGATGACACGTCCAAGCAACCAGCATAAAGGAGGCAGGTTATGGTCCTTTAATAAAACGATCATTCCCAGAGAGATATTTGTTGTACTCTGGGACCATTTTGTGCGTTTTTGTAAATTTAAGAGATATTCCTTGGACCATCTTTGCCATATGTGTTGATTGAGCATTTGCAATCTTTGAAATCTGTCCAATCTGCCCTCCTTCTCATTTAGTAAATTTGGATCAGGTGGCGAAGTAAGTGTTCGACCAATCAAGAAGTGAGCAGGTGTAATAGGTTCAAGATCATTTGGATCGGAACTGGAAGGGTATAATGGTCGTGAGTTTAACACCGCCTCAACCTGCGTGATAACCGTCAAAAAGTCTTCATAAGTTAAAGACGCATTTCCTAAAACTCGCTTCAAGTGAAATTTAGCTGATTTCACAGCAGCCTCCCAAATTCCTCCAAAATGGGGAGAATGCGCTGGGATGAATTTCCAATCAATGTTTTGATCAGCGCAGAAATTTTTGATATCCGTTTTGAAACCTTGTAAAAAGTTGGTTAAAGTTCGTAGCTCATTTTTTGCGCCAACAAAATTTGTGCCGTTATCTGAAAACAACTTCGCAGGTCTCCCTCTCCTAGCACAAAATCTGCGTAGAGCAGCTATGAATGAGTCCTTTGTTAAATCAGTAGCTATTTCTAAGTGTATCGCCTTTGTTGTGAAGCATATGAACAAACACAACCAAGATTTGTAAAACTTACAGCCACGTCCCTTTCTGTCCTTTAACATGAAAGGTCCAGCATAGTCAACCCCGCTTATGAAAAATGGTGGAGCTTGATTGACTCTACTTTCTGGTAAGTTTCCCATTAATGGATAGCTAACTTTAGGATTAACTCTAAAACATGTGACACATTTGCTCACAATTTTTCTAGCAACTTGTCTTCCTGATATTACCCAGTATTTTTCCCTAACTGCGGCTAAAAGGTGCTGAGGACCAGCGTGAAGTAATTTGTGGTGAAAATCTCGAAAAATAAGAGTTGTTAGACAGCTATCTGGAGGCAAAAGTATGGGATGACGCTTAGCGTATTCTATTTTAGCGAATGAAAGTCTTCCTCCCACTCTTAAAATGCCGCTTTCATCTAAAACTGGGGCCAATTTTAGCAACCGGCTTGATTTTGACACGAACTTGCCTTTCGACAGACAAGAAATTTCTTCTTGGAAATATCGTCTTTGAATGTCCTTTATTACACGATACAGTGCTGTATCTAACTCAGATACACTGAGCGGTCCGCAGACTCTTTGATTAGGATGCTTGCAGTTGTTTATAAATCTCAAACAGTAAGCGATACTGCGGATTAACTTGGATAGTTTTGAAAACCTTTCTAATGAAAAAATGTCTAAATGTCGAGATATCAGAATATTTTGGGTAATGACTTTGTTCTTAACTTCAGGCAAATCTGTGTCTTTTGGTAAAGAAGAGCATGGCCAATTTTCCTTTTCTTCAGTCAACCACTTTGGTCCGTGAAACCAAAATGAACAATCTTTTAATGAAGTTGGTGACATACCACGTGTCAAAAGATCAGCTGGATTGTCTTTCGAGACGACATGTCGCCAATCTTTTGGATTTGTTTGGGATTGAATTTCAGCTACTCTATTACCAACAAAAGTCTTTAATAGATGGGATGATGAATTGAGCCAACCTAAAACTATCGTGGAGTCGCACCAATGATAAGTTCTGTCAAACGACTTTCTGACAGATTCTTTGATTTTCTTTGTTAGCCTTGCAGCCAGAAGTGCACCACACAATTCAAGACGTGGCAAAGTTACTTTCTTCAGAGGTGCAACCTTTGCCTTTGCACATAAAAGGTGAATGGACACTTCTTTGTCAGAATTTTCACTAAGAATATATGCGCAGCTGCCATATGCCGTCTCTGATGCATCAGAGAATGTGTGTAGCTCAACGCGCACATGGCTGTTCATTTTCACATGTCTTGGAATGCGAATTGAATTTAAACAGGAAACGTCATTTCGAAATTTCAACCATTCGGCACTCAACTCTGCAGGAACATTATCATCCCAGCCCAATTTTTCTAGCCACAATTTTTGAAGTAAAATTTTTGCTATTATGGTGGATGGGCTGATAAGGCCTAAAGGGTCGTATATCTGAGATATACTTGATAGCATGATTCTCTTTGTAACATGCGGATAATCTGAAATCTCACCGATTTTGTAAGATAAGATGTCATCGTCAGGTTTCCAGTTTAGTCCTAAAGTTTTGGACTGTTCATGAGTACCTAACTGTAGCAAATCCGAACTCAATGGTGATTCCGACACAAGTGATAAAACGTTATGATGGTTTGATATCCATTTTCTTAGCTCAAGGCACCCTTGCCGTAATATGTCAGACACGTGTTTGCATATCTGTGCTAGAGCATCTGCTGAGTCACTGCCAGTTAGTAGATCATCAACATAAAAGTCAGACTTAATTATTTGTGCTTCAGTGCTGAACCTATCTTCATTTTCTTGCGCTAACTGATGTAGGACACGAACCGAAAGAAAAGCTGCAGGGGCAGTTCCGTATGTGACTGTGTTAAGCTGATATACTTTCACAGTCTGAGAAGGATCAGATCTCCACAAGATTTGCTGAAGATGTCTTTGATTTGGCTGTACCATTATTTGCCGGTACATTTTACAAATGTCCGCTGATACGACGTAAGTATACTGTCGGAATCTTAGCAGAATCGCGAACAAGTCATTCTGAATATTAGGGCCAACCATTAAAATATCATTTAATGACCAACCTGTTGTAGTAGGGCATGACCCGTCAAATACAACGCGTAACTTGGTAGTCAATCTATCCAATTTCAAGACTGCGTGGTGTGGTAGAAAGTACTGACTATTGTTTGCATCGAAGTTGTCAATGAGTTGTGACATATGCCCCAAATCTTCATATTCTTGCATGAACGATGCATACATGTCACGTATTTTTGAATTTCGTTGTAACTTACGTTCTAAATTATAGAACCTTTTTAGAGCTGTGTGCTTTGAGTCACCTAATTTAGTTTCGGGTTCTTTTAAAGGAAGAGAAACAATAAATCTCCCATCAGCATCCCTTTTATGTGTTTTTGTGAAATGCGATTCACACTGCCTTTCTTCAACTGAAAGTGATGTAGTAGATGGGCAATCTTCTATTTCCCAGAACCGCGCCAATTGGCTTTCAATATCTTGTGATTGAACAAAGTTACAGTGTACAGAATTCGAAGGTGTTGTAGAACCTAACTGACCTGATACTATCCAGCCTAGTCTCGTCTTTTGAATAATGGGCTTTGATTTTCCTAAGTAAATTCGCTGAGGACATAGGATTTGCCAAAATAGATTTGCACCAATTAGAAGATCAACTTGCAAAGAAATGTGCCAGTTTGGATCTGCCATTGGTAGATTTTTAGGAACATTCAGCGAATCCGCGTTGATTGTTGAACTTGGTGAAAACTCGCATATAGTAGGGACTACTAAGCATGGCAGTGCGGCCGAGAAATTTGTATTAATCGATTCTATTTTTACCTCACACTTTGAACGAATTCTTGAGTTAACCCTCGTAATACCCACAATAGTGATATCAACGTCTGTTTTTATTAGACCAGTTTTTTGTATAAAACCAGAAGTGATGAAATTTGTTTGACTGCCTGAATCTAGTAGCGCTCTGCAATTGTGAGTCTTGCCTTGACTATCTGTAACCTGAACAATGGCTGTAGCTAATAACACCTGATTAGTGCTAGGAATGAAGCTTGAAAGGGCTTGATCGCTGGCTGAGTTGACAGCTTGTGGTTCTCCGTGATCAGTAGAAACGTTACTAGAGCTATCTGAATGTAGCAATGAATTATGTTTTTTAGAACATTTTCTACAGACACTGAACTTGCAGTCGTCAATTTTGTGACCACTGTTAAGGCAGTTCGAACATAAATTCCAAGATGTGACCTTTTCAATTCTGTCCTTAATAGAAAGGCGTAGAAATTTTGAGCAATTAAATATTTTGTGATTAGCTGCACACAAAGGACAAGATTTTGCTTGAGAGTAAAATGAATTATGCGCATGCTTACTTGTATGTTTCGTATCACCTGCCCCTTTGTTGATTTGACCAGCTTTGTTAGAATCAGAACGTTTCGTCTGAGTTTCTACCTTTTTTAACATGTTAGATTTGTCCCTTAAAAAAGATAAAAGATCTGAAAGTTTAGGTAAGTCATCAGCGATTGGCTTTGATTCCCAATCCCTGACAGTGGTGTGATCGAGCTTACTGACTATCAGGTAAATGAGGATGCTGTCCCAACTTTCTACTGGTTCTCCTAAATTCTGAAGCGAACGGAGATGTTTGTTCACATGATCCACAACCTGTTTCAATGAATCTGACGATTCCTTATGTATGGATTGCAGTGATAGTAAGGCTTTAATATGCTCATGTAGTAAAGCGCGTTTATCTGTGTAATTGTCGCACAGTATATTCCATGCTAGATCGAAATTTTCTCTACTGACTTTAATAGATGCAATGCTTTCGAGGGCAGAACCTGATAATGCTGCCTTCAAATATACGAACCTTTGATAGTCACCTATTTGACTGTTTTGAATTATTAAAGCATCAAATGCATCGCGGAACTCTAGCCAACCTTCAACATTGCCAGAAAATGTAGGCAGTTTAATAGTAGGCAATTTTATATTGCCTTGGTCACTAAAGCCGTTATGTACATTAGAGATAGAAACATTTTCAGCTCCCCCCGTATCTTGTGTCTGATACCGCGATGAGTCTGAGTTACGAGAAGAAAGATCATCATGTTTTTCTAAAAAGACCGACGCCTTACCGGTTACGGCGTAAAACATATTTTCGAACTCTTCGCGTTCTTTTGCTTCTGATTCAAAATCACCTCTTAGCATTTCTATTTCATCTTGAATTTGATTGAAATCATTTAATAGTGTTTCTATGCGTTGTAATCTAGCTTTATATTCATGTAAGTTTACAGACTCTATGTCCGATTCTTCACATTTGTTTACGAAATTTGTGAAAATAGTCAACCGAGACTTAATGCTACCCCGTTTTATGTTTAATTTCTTCAATTCAGAATCCATTGAAAAACTGTTTTCGGATAGCAAATACAAATAGAAATGTAATTTTGACTAATTAACACGCAATCGAGACGACGTTATTTTTAAATGAAAATAGGAAAATGAAAACAAGGAGGCTCACTTCCCTGGTATCTGGTATATTCTTTGTCGGTCCAGCGGTCCAGCTGTGTGGTCACCTTGCTATTGCTGCTGCTAGGCTGCTGTCTCCAAGGTCCTGCAGGTCTATTCGTCTGCTGCCGGCACGCACTGATTTACCGATTTGCGATTTACGGATTTATCTTTGCTCGAAGGACCAATTTGTATTTTCAGCTGATTTGCTGTTCTTGTTTTTAGAGTTCGTTTGAATAACGATTTTCGTCTGCGTCGAAAATGAAACACGTGAGACTTAAAATATTGAAACGTATATATTGCTCTCACGACGGTTCGAAACAGAATGTTACATTACATCGAAACGGAATAATAACCTCTCTACAATAGAAAACGGGAGTCAGGTAGAAGCTGACCCGTCTGGTGTCGAGACCCTTTTCTAAAAATAAATGCACAACACAAAGGCGTAACAAAGTGGCTATAAAGGCGCGTGGACAACTAGTTTCTCAGAAATGTCCAAAAATCTAGGAAGTAGTTCTGGTCCACCATAGAAATCAGGAATCATGCTCAAGTATTCAGATTTTAAGACAGGTACATTATTATTGGAAGTAGCCATTGTGAAATTTATTGATTGGTTCTCACTAATAGGAGTTAAATTTAAAATAGGTGCTCTAATAATTGGTCTTGGTAGTTGAACTGAATTATTGGGTGTTGGTGAGTCAGAATCCGATTCCACACTATCACTACTTTCGGAATTAATATTTTCATTAAGCCCTCTAAAAGACATAAGGTACTTACAGCAATACCACTAGAAGTTCCATGCCCTGTATGCCGCAGGTCCAGAGATCCGTCGTGGTCCAATATTCCCTTGGAGTGACGTCTTCTCGCTTAGCTACTCGATCCACCAAGCTGGAATTCTTCCTTCTAGATGGCTGAGTCCACGCGACCGCCGAAATTCCGATTCGCGAGACTTCTGTAGGTTCGTTCGGATATTGTTAATTCGACGAAAAAGGGTGGTCTATAAGCCGTAGGCACCCCCAATATCCGTCACTCGGCTGCGCCAGATATATTTCGGAAAACCGTAAGTCCGTTTTTAAAAAATATTTTATTTCCAAAAATGTAGTGAATTGTACAGAAGTTGGATAAAGACTGAATAAAATATGTAAAATACAAAGCTAGGTTGATATGATGGGAACAAAGAAAAAGATTATGTTACATCCTAGAAATATGCAAGGCGCCATCAAAAGACGCTGACTCGTTGTCTTCTCTGATCATAGGCGTTCCATAACTTGTATAAAAAATGTCGTCCGTTTTAAACAATATGAACAACTTTTTCACGATTTCTAACGAAAATGACGTGAAAAATCGAACTTTAAACTCAAGTTTCTCATAAACTGCCTATCAGACATGGATGACAGTATTTTTTGTCTTATCTACAAAAAAAAAACAAAGAGTTTTCCATCAAGTTCCGACCGATTTCGTAGCGATTTTTTTGTTTTTATTTTATAAGGATTTTTTACAATTTTCTGTCACTTTTTAACACCCCCTCCCCCCCCCTATCTTCGATCCCTCTCAATTTGCGGTTATGGTGGAGTGACAAAAAAGTTTCCAGACTCTTTAGAACTCAAATACTAAAACGGCATCCCAGAAGCTTGCAGTTTTGTTCCGCTGCTCTACAAGGCACAGATCCGACCATCGTTAGAGTATTGCTCCCATGTGTGGGGATGCACTCCGAAGCACTCTCTGAAGCTTCTGAATACTATCCAAAAGAGAGCAATTAGATTAGTCGATACGCCTAACCTCACAAAGGACCTCCACAGCCTAGAACATCGGAGAAGGGTGGCCGACCTGTCCCTGTTTCACAGATTCTATCACGAAAGATGTTCAAGTGAGCTCTCCCAGATAATAACACCAAAGGCCGTCTAAACGAGGAACACTAGAGAGGCTCTGTGAGCTCATCCTTACCAGGTCGAGGTCCCTACTCCCCGAACTAGTCTCCTCCAGCATTCCTTCTTTTGGGGAACTTCGATGTTGTGGAATAAGCTGCAGGTGAATTTGTTTCCCGACGTCTACAACCTGCAGCGTTTCAAATCTAACATGCAACAACGCTTATCCTCTCGCAGCACTTCTACAGCGTTATAGGCTTACCATAAAAAGTGAAGTCAAGTTGACTGACTCAGTACTTCCAACACATTACGCTGATACCAGTTCGTTATTTTCCGATAGCATGAAGCTTTCGTCTGAGATCCCTTGCAACCGAATAATCGCCAGCCCCCGCCCCCTCTAAAATTGTCTTATGCCGCTAGGTATTTCCTTCACAGGTCAATAGAAAACCTATTATCGATACTAGGCATATAGAGGCCATAAGAGAAGCCACTACTGAAGGAAAATGTCCATCTCGCCCACCTATTAGAGCAAAAAAAAGGACGATGATATGCTTAAGGCAAGTAGATACTTGCAAAATGCCGACGGTGCCTCGGCAATCTCCGATCAGCATCGCACATACGTCGGTATCGGCACGCACGGCACACGTCGGCCGGCTTTTGATTCTAGTTGCTATATTCACGACGGATTTTGAAAATTCGATGTCTACCGTCCGCAAATATGTGCGCTGATCCATTAAATTTAATAGAAACTATTTTTCTCCGATCCGTACCGTTCGTCCGATGTCGATTTATGTGCTCGTACCTTTAAAATTTGCCGCGAAAACTGTTTTAATGACTCCAAATCCAGCGGTCGTATACGCTTGGACACAGAGGTAGAGCGACAAGAACTCAAAAGAAAGGAGTGACGATCAACTATTTGGAAGGTCGCCAATGATAAATATCGTTTATGCAGTAATGGTAATACTTATGCCACGAATATTGGTCAAAAATAATTGTTCAAGATTTCACCCATAAAGATAATGAGGCTAGTTTAACGCTTTAAAGGTTATGCCCGAACATAACAATTAAAACGTCAAATAACAAAAAATGTGGTTATGTTTACTGGTCCAAAAAGTCATTCTCGTCTAGCTCTTCTAAGTCCCAATTTCTCAGTACGTCCTCCATTTAATATATAACTGGACACATTTAAATCACACAATTGCTGATGAAACAACACAACGGAACAACCGTCCATGTTGGCGGGTTCGCAGCGATAGTAACACTAAGATAATCCCCCTGTTCTTTATTTTTACCTTCATTGAATCGGGACATCAGTCCCGCCGAATACTGATTATAGTTCAGCGAACGACAAGGGCCATTGAAACAAAATTAATTTTATCACGAACTGCTGTTGCAGCAATAATTTTTGTACATCGAATAGATTGTATGCTTTGCTTAAATGAAACATAGGGTAAATTTCGAAAACAAAAGGATGTTTTGATTGCATTATATGTCAATACTGGTATTAGAAGGATTGTACATATCGTTAGAACGAATATAAAACTATTTTGAATTTATTCGCCTACCTGTAATTACTTCGAATAGAAGGATTGAACTGTTTCAATGACATGGATTTGAAACAACTGTAAATATACTTAAAGCGATGGAAAAACATCCAAATACTAACAATTGATTGGAAACGCAACAGTATTTCTTTCTGTGTAGTCAGCACTACCGTAAATAACGTCAAGGAGGATTTTCGTTATCTTCGACGTTATTTTAGATGGTCAAAAAGCTCCCAACTGATTCTCATGATAACATCAAATTTCTGTATGGAATAGGATGCTAGGTGTTAATTTACCACTTTCAGTCACTAGGCTGTAGTGAAGGACCTAGGTTAAGTCGAAACTTGCATAGAAACGCTGTACATCTGACTACGTTTTGTTCTGACAACGAACCCCCGTGATGAATGTGATGCTTCCATCAATATGGGTACAGTTGAAAATGATTGGAATTTGCAGCAGCGTACCGAAAGGGCCCAGAGGGCGGTGCGGGGGGGGCTTCCGGGGGTCCCCCACTCAGCCTCGACCTCGACTACCCCGAGCAAGGTTTGTACACACTAGTAACTAATACGTATACTCAATTTTATAGCGATGGAATCATAATTTTCCAAATCCAAATTAAATATGTTTTGCCATATTCTGGCGTTTTAGGATTAATTTTATGGCAAAATTTGAAACACGATAACAGACAACGTAGTCGAACGTAGAATCCAAAATGGCAAGAATAAGTGCAACGTTACACTAACGCGATGCGTATCTGTGCCAAAGAATTCGAAAAGGTTATAGAAAAATGCTCTAACAGGCATGTGTGGGTGTGTGTGTTCCCAAGACAACGTTGTTATTATTTACTGTGTTCACAAACACGATGTTATTTTTTACAGAAATCCGCAGCATTTAAATCTTGTGGAAGTGTTTGAAATAGTTAACTGTTAAAACCCAAAATTTACTCAAAACTATAACAATAAACCCTAAACGATCAACCAAAACAAGGTTGCTATTTATATTATTCTATTATTTGTGCCATTATTTTTAGAGTTCTTTACCTGATGCTATCTCGAAGAGGGTGTAGAAACATACGGGTTTATCAGCGGTCAATAAATACCACCATCAAGCTGCCGCTGCCGAATCACTAGTTTGGATTGTTTCCTTCTAACTTATTCGAATTCGTTGCTGCCGACAGTTACCAACTATTAAAAAGTTTTGCAAGATCGACAATAGGTGGATAGCGCCTAAGTCCTTTGGCATTAATTTCTATAGAAAATGAACGGGCAGAAGGCATAGACTTAGATCAAACAGTTGATAAATTTGTTGCTTTACATACAAAAAATAGGTTTTTTCTTTACATGAAATGCAAGTCAAATCATAGTAATAAGATGTTTGGAGATAAGGTGTTTTATTTGTTTGTTTTTGATAATTTAAAATATAAAGTTGAGGTCACACCAAATTTTTTCTATCTATAAACATATTTTTTTATATAAAGGGGGGGCCCCGTAAAAAAAACTGCGGGGGGCCCTCGAAAACATTGGCACGCTACTGGGAATTTGTCTATTTTATAAGTTGGGTTAAGGCACATTTCGCACCAAATCAGTCGGCTACAGTCAAGTCTAGTCACGTCAGACGCTCCCAGACTCAACTGACCAGAACTTATATTGAAATTATGCATTATGTGAAAAATTGCTTTCAGACTGACCGAGTCACGTCCGTGCCAGTCCCGTCCCGACGTGATCGGACTGTCTCTGACTCAGCCGATCGAATATTTATGCCAGTCCTGACAAGTCTTTTGAGAAAGTGACGGCGGTGCATCATTATATCCTAAAAATGGACATTGAACAGTTAACAAGTTTGGTGCTATAAGACTCAATAACTGAAAAAATAAATCTGCACTCATTCTAAAGTGATTGTAAAATTTTCTTGGGTCGGCCAATAAATCAGGAAACAAGTGATTAAATGATCCAAAATATAGCCTTCTTCTGTTAATGGGATGAATCCACAATCGTTTTTTTTTGCCTCATTTTTCTCCTTTGTTGTAATCAGCGTAAAATCGTTGCTTGAAGAAGCTCGTACATTTCAACTAGATACGGTAGTCTGGTCACAAAACGTTGAACTGACTGGTCGTCGATTTCGTTTGCATGACTTACTTCATGTGAAAGCAATTTATTTCGGTGACTTGACTGAATGTGACTTGACTAGACTTGACTGTTGCTGACTGATTTGTTGCTCTTGTAAGCAGTCACGAAGATTAGCATGATATCGATAGAGGAACTTTGAGGTGGGACTACATCCCTTAGTCCTAATATTGGAGCTACTCGTAATAAGCAACGCTTCCAAGTAAGATGTTAGATACTATGGACTACATGAATAATAAGGACATTGCAATAAAATATTTAAGTGAAATTTGAACCCTTATAACTAGAATGACAAAGACAAAAAATTATGGAAAGACCTTTATGTTATCACACTGGTTAGCAGATACCACAATATTTATTCCTTAGATTTCTTATTCATGTATTTTTATATTACCCTGGAAGTTGCGTCGATGTTACTTCTTGGAAGTTAAAAGTGGTTCGCCGATTTCATAGAAATTCTATCAATATTCAATAGGCATACTACGACGAAAATAAATTTTGTTCACTTTTCTCCTATCAAGAATGCAAATTCGTCAAGTGTGGTTGAATTTAAGGGCTGATCACGTTGCTTGAATAAGTATTGGTATTTGCTTTCCTTGCCGTTCCTCAATATTCGTAAAACCAGATTCGCTGTACGCACACGTAAAAAGAAATGCTCAGTTCAAGAATTATGATAACTTTGTAAAGATATACTTGCAACAAGAACATCTGTTCTCGCTCCAAGAACATTTACATTGTGAGAGAATTGAGGTTTTGAATAAACTTTTTTTTTTGTCACAAAGTTATATCAAAATAAAAATGGGTTTTTGGATCCAGTACAAGTGATATGTCTAAAAAAATTTGATTCAAACACATATTCATGTTGATCGTAGAAGAAAATGTGCGTAACAAGTGCAAAAAGCACATCAATAAATGTTTCGATAAATAAAAGAAAAAAAATTGGAAGGCCTGGGTTTCGATCCAAAGACCCTGAAATCCACTACCGGACTCTCTAACCACTGGGCCATCATTCGATTGAGGAGATCTTTTCAATGAAAGATATTTGATTAGATTAGATTACTGGAATCTGTAATCTGACTTCAACTTCAAACATTCAAAAACATTTATTTCGATCTTAGACTTCGTCTCGAGCTGCAAGCTTAGTTCACCGACTGTCTTGCAAAAAATATCCACTAGTTACCAGTTTATCAGTACGTATTTTCGCGATTGGTTGGGAATCTAGAATCTAGTATCGGAGTAGGACGTCGTTGGTCAAAGCAGCATCCTAACCGCCATGGTGACGTCACACGGGTTCGGGAGCCGTCGGCGTGTTTTCGGTACTCGATTCAAAAATCCATTTTTATTTTGATATAACTTTTGAATTGTTGCAAAAAACGGCGTTATTTTTCAAAAATCGTCGCGAAGGAGAGTTTTCATCCACCCACCCATCGAGCGGCAACCCCTGAGGTCGCAAACTTAGATGTAGGTTCAGTGGACCAATGTCTACCACCACCCAAATTTCATTTCTTTCCGACCTTTCGCTGTCAAAAACCCCTACCGTCTGGACTAGTTTGTATCTTCTTTAATTTCCCACTAGCCACCCTACGCCTCACGGAATATGATAGGGCCTATAATAGAGGCCAGGACAATATTTTTACGAAACTTCTGCCATTAATTATGTACGCAGTTTAGACATCGTTTTTTTATTAGTCAAAATTAGAAAAGTAAGCAAAGAAAATCATAAGCATCAAAAGCAGAAGTTGTGCAAATAATATTTCAATATTCAAGGCATTTTCCTGATTCTAGAAATAGCGTATAGATAAATACACATTTCATGATCTCCATCAGCGTTAAGCATTCATTCGTTCGCTTAGCGTAACAACCAAACAGAGACAGTAAACAACCAGCTGAAAGCCCGTGTAAAAGGAAAACAAACAGCTTACTTTGTAGTTGGACTGTCACAAAACAGAAAGCAGTGGTGTTACACAAACACTCTGTCTCATCAGAGACATACACAAATAACCCCAATTCTTTAGTCTCGTCCTATATGGAATACTGACACTAACACGGATCCTGGATGCTCAAAATAACGTTTCCTGCATTTCAAAATATGATTCTGGAATTAAAAATAATAAGAGTCTCTATGGGAATTGGTCTGCTTTCTGACGGGCCTACAGTTTTTTATAGAAAAGAGTTGAAAATAGCTTTTCATTGATAGTACCAGACAGTATTCTGGAGAGCTTTTGTCTGAGCATCTAATTATTCCTTTCACAGCTTCTAGGCGTGAAGTAGTGCTGCCTCAAAATTTCATCACAACTAAGGTAACAATGCCTGGTTATATCATCATAGATGTCATAGTTCGATAATGGAATAGTGCTGCAGAGGATTAATCTGATTTCTTTGAAATTTGTCTGGAAAACATGAGAGAACGGATGCCACCACAAAACAGAGGTTAAAAGGCGTAGCACTAACCCATCCATAAAAGGCCTTTTCGTCAGATTCGACTAGGGTGTCGAATGGTTGATGGTTCTCTGGATCTAACAAAGAACTGTTCCAGGAGGGTTCTGGAAACATTTTTGAACTGATGTATTGCGCATCCTTTTCTACACAACCGGCGAACTACTTGGAATTGTTGACCGAAAACCAGAACAACATTGAACCAAGAGTGATCTGGAATACAATGAAAAGCTTCATTAAATTAATGAACAGATTCGTTATTTTTGAGCCGAAGGACGAGTTCATCAATATGTATAATGAGGAGTAATTATTCATTGTCTCTCTCACAATTAAGTTCATTTGATCTTTGGACGCTATTCGTTAACATAATGAACTCTAACACTAATTTGAGGAATTATTATTATGATGTCATTGCTTCAATGAACAGATTCCATCAATTCAGTGTATTAAATTTTGTAGCTAATCTGTTGCAAGAAATCTTAATATGATTGTGCTGAATTCTTCAGATGAATCACATAATCATTTATTTAATGTAACAAACTCTTGTATTAAAGTACTAGTTCCATATTATTCATAAAATTGATTTTTAGTTATATTTATTAACAACCTGTTAAATTAATACAGTCATTTACACACTGTAACTGCCATTTTGAAATTTTCAAAAAAGTACTATAGTAAATCAACCATGTAAATAGTATATAGATATAGATTCTATTCCACTACCCTATGTAAAAATTTACATTTTTAGCAGGTCAAAATAAACCAGTAAAAACATAGATATATACATAAATGTAGAAAACAACTATACACGTAAAAAATAGTTATCTTCGTTTTCTGTTCCTGTTTCCTTTAAAAGGAATATATTTTCGCCTACCCAAGAAAATTTCAGTGTCCAAACTTGGACTTCGATGGTAAGGGTAAAATTGCGTCCAAAGTATCGGTATAATTCATTTTGGTGAGGAATATTAGGTTAATTATCTTACCTAACCATAACATGACGGATGTATACAAAAAGGCCTCATCTTGATTATATTAGTCGTATCGTTAGAATTGATAAACACAGCAATTTGATAAGTGCCAAAATAAATGACAGCATCAGTGTGGCGATGATGTCGAATTATTTCGTTCTTGGTATTTGTGAACACCTTCATAAATATAAAGAACAATCACTGAATTAGGAAAATTGTTATTTATTGTAATGCAAAATATATTGACTGTCGATTCAGTTCATTAATATCTTGAACAGTACAGTGTAAATACAATAAATATATTTTCTTCACAACGGTAAAATTAAAACGAAGCTCGCCTTCATTATACCAATGAACGGGTTCTTCTTGACATTAACTTAATGATCAGATAATCATTGACTGATGAACGTAGACTTGTATTGTTAATGAATAAGAGTATTATGAGATAATTAAATTTGACAAATCATTGATATAATGAAACAGTTCGTTGTTTCAATGAAACAATAGTTAATAGCTGCCGTCCTTAAATGCAATGAACAATTATTTTTTTCGGTGAATTGGGGTTCGTACGAAGTCATATCGATCATGATCGTACGAATTGAGCACGCACACTAAAAACAATTTCTTCCGTCAAACTATGAACCTGTATCTTCAAGATAATTCTCTTCTGTGGAAATTGCCGCGAAGTCGTCGCTATCATAGAAGAGTATGGGTTCGTGAAATGTATCTAAAAAGAAATTAATTCGGTGAATTTCGCCATATTATGCAGATCGCGAAAATGGTAACTTGAATCACTCTGATGCCGCACACATTTAACTTAAACCAAGTCAATTATTTTTTCAGCGGCTCAACGCACGGAAACGTTTAAAAATCCCAAGTTCGGATTGTTTTCAGACGTCGGCACTACAAGTGCGTTTACGAACGACCTCAGAGTAACAACTGAACATAAAGGTAGTAACCAACTAATTCTAATAGTCCGACATCTTTTCTTACGTTGTCATATTGACCACCAGATACGGAAGTCATAATCAATCATAAATGTTTACTATTGTCTTAATTGTATAGTATTCAGAAATATTCCATTCTACGTTAAAAAAGACGGTATTTTGATGGTTTAAGAATGATTGCAAATCAATATATATGTTGACCTCTACTGCGTTACTGCATATTTCTTCATCATAAACGCAAATTCTGAAGTCTTACATAAATTTTGAGGAGCTGGCAACGCCGACATAATTTTCACGCGACTTATTTACGGTAGAAGCTCGACTGTCAAACGTTTGTTTTGTTTCTGCGTTTTTATGCTTGGACAGTAAAATCGAATTTGCTATTTGTTGGTAACTGTAACGGCACTTTCTGTGCTATATTCGAGTGTAGTTTAACAGTTTTTCGAGAAAGAATTCAAAAAGTGCAGTGTTTGTAACATGGGTTGCATTGGAAGAATTTTCAGGTTAGTTGGCGTTACACAGCATTGTTTACAATTTGAACTGTCACTGTGAGGCACAGCTGATCAATGTTTGGAGGCTGAAGTGTCAAAGATGATGGCTTTGGGCGCGCCATGCTGAAGTGGTTTGTTTACTACCTCTATGTTCAGTTGTTGCTCTTAGCGAACGATCAATTTGCATCCGGTATGCGCGCTGCCATTGTACTGGGAACATTGGGAATGTTCGTGCGTGTTCGTACGCATTCGCACGAGTAAAATTCGTACGAAAACGTGTTCAAAGTGCGGCTGGCCTAAGACTTTTATGCCCAGTTGCTCCAACTTTCACTTAAGGAACGATTGACAAAGGAAACCTCAACATTTAAGATGACCTTAAAGTTCCAATCGTTAGCACGGACGTCAATCGAACTTTACTTAATTAAGTACTTGTTATATGTGGCAACGCTGGTTCTGTCACGCTTATTTTGTGTTTTGTCACTCTTATTTTGTGTATTGTGTTCGTGTTCACCATTTTTTCTTGTTAAATTCAGTGGTTCCTTGGGTTGGATTGGAGTTTGAACTTTGAAGTATTGAAGTTAACCTTAAAACTTACCGTTTTTGTACATTGGAATATATATTAAAAAAAAGAAAAATGAGTGAATGTAAACAAGATATAGATGTCAGAGTATTTTTGTAAAGCCTAAACGTTTTGGAAAAGCTTAATTCATCTAGCTCCTCAAAGCAATTTGGCGTGTAGTAAATACGCCTAGGAATTCCATACTCCAGAAGCCACGACATTGGCAACTTCCACATCATCATCCAAAAAATCGAAATCTTCCATAATCACGATAAAAAGACAGCACCAGATGACCATGATGCGATAATTAAATGCAAAAGGCAGTTAAGTCGTGTTTAAGTCGCTAAAATCGAGCATTTTATAAAGGGAGGTTTAAGGAGACTTTGAGTATTCCTTACATGTTGGTGCAATGAAATATTCTACACAAGCATGATTTAAGGATGCTTAACATTTAAGGCTTCCTTAGAAGAGTTGGTGCAAATGGGCATTAATAGAATGGCACAATGTTTACTAACCAGACCGTCCGACCAGTCAAATGATAAACAAACAGAAGCCATCGAGTGATCTCAAATTCCAGCTAGTTAACGCGCTGTTCATCCAGATAAAGCGCGTGCTGTAATTAATGACGTAATAAAGTGGTGTAATATTGGCAGCATCGGCGGACCATCGTCAGCAGGGTGGAACGAAGGGCAGATTAATCTATTAACAAGGGAGGGCGCAGCACAATAAAAGGGACCATATTGTGCGCTGCGCGTGTGTTTATTCTAGATGACCTATGTATGTAAGAGTAGTCCTTTTGTGTCGCCCTACGTCATATGGGTGCTAGTTAAAAGCGTGTAACATCAGATATACGCTTTGTGATTCAGACCCGAATATTTTGATTACAGTCGAAACCTATAAACTCTTCGATCAGTGTGTTACCTGTTACGGTAGTTCAAGTAGGTACCAAAAATGTTACATAACCCTTAAGTACTGAGGTTCCGGATCTAGGACATCGTCACCCAGCAAACACGGTGTCGTTATACCAACGTCATTTTGACGACACCCCATTCGTGATTATCACGTCGATAAAGTGGAATATATGACGTGTCTGTGACGGCACAAAGTCACAGCCCAAAGACGTCATTGAGTGCCGTGTTAGTAACGTCACCTAACCGCCGTCCCAATAACGTCACAAACGTGTCGTCTCAATATCGTTATGTACGTGTCGTTCCGTCGGCACTATTTTATACAGCAACGAAGGTTGCACCAGAAGGTATCGTCAGATCAGCACTGATTTATTGGCGATGGTTACATTGTCTTACTTTATGTCTCTCCAATAGTCAATGCTGATCTGACGATATCTTCTGGTGCAGTCCTATAGTTACTAGATAAAATAGTTTGGACGTTATAATTACCTTATAGGATAAATGTTTATGAGATAGTGCTGTGAGGAATCTACGTAGCATTAATTTGAGTAAGGGTAATAGAATATACTAATAAAAAATGAATTAATCATATATTTCACAGTACAGACAGGATACAAAAATAATGATCATAGCTTTGCTAGCCTTCTATAGAAGCCTGCCTAAATCACAAAGTACTTTTTATTTTCAACCTGCTCAAGTGCTCAATCCATATAATAAGAGGCTACAATCTAATAAATCCACAATACCTAATACCTGAGAAAACACTGGACACTATACCTATACCTATTATTATTTATGGTGGAATCCACACATACAGACACTGCACACACAGCACATAAGGTTAAAACCTCCGTCCCCATGTCACAGCTTCATCGTAAAAAACACAAGTAGAAAATGGCGAAAATGGCAATTTGTGCCTTGTGGTGATGACCGGGATCGAGATCAGCGGTTCGGCTGTAGTCGGATCGGGTCGGATTACATGCGATTCATTCATTGGTCTGCACCCTACGTAAGTTGTGCAGTGATTCATCAGTGAACTAAAGCGCGGTTAATACAAAATTGCCTCATGCAAACATAAAATCTATCAAAACCCAATCAACGGAATAATTAGCCACAATTTTGTCGTATCTGTTTTATTTGGGATATACCTACGTTACCTGAAGTCGACTATATTTTTGGATAATAATTTAGATATTCTATCCATCTAATTAATTAATATTTTTTTAGTACTTATGCGAGCATAGACATTTTTTCATAAATATATAAGTAAGGAATAAGAAAAGTGAAATCATTAAGTTTTGAGATACATTTTCTTCCACCTTTATCCATTACATTTTGACGTGATAACGACGTCAAGTGACCAACGTTTATGTGACGTCATTAAAAATGATGTTAGTCCGACGTCATTCATTCGGCATATGACGAACGTGACCAAAATTCACCACAATTCGACGTCATAATGACGCACGTCTCCTTGCTGGGCACCGACCCTTCGTCTGTCAGACTACCAGAATTATTGTTGATATTTATACAAAATAATTAGTGAGACATCATTGGAAGTTGTCAGTCGCTTGACGCAACATGTATCAGTAAGAGCAACAGTCTGCAACACCATGGGGGACATTTCGAACAATGGTTGTAACATATGTTTCTTTTTTCCCAAAATAAATGTCGTGACAACTATGTGTTTTGTTTAATTATCTGCTCTACTGCCGCATTAGACAATAAATAAAGGGTCATATTCAAACCATCATAACTTCTAAACCAGTTTACGTAGGGCTAAGATCAGCTAAATTTTTTAGGAAACACTATTTACTATCGCTTGAAAATAAAAAAAACTAGGTTAACAGCTCAGATTTTTTGAAAAAACTAAAACTGTAAAAAAACGCAAAAATTACACAATCGAAACGAAACGAAATTTAGAAAATTTTATCACTGGTTCATGGCTCGCATGTTTCTCTATCGAGTGAGACTTAATTCGTGATTGTAGAGTCTTTACTTAGGTAGCTACGGCTAAGGGCCTGCCCACATCTCCACGTCGCGACGTCGTCAACGTGGAACGGTGTGGTATCGTCTCACGGTGCATTATCATAACGTACCATTTTTCGTTACTGTATCCTAAAAATCCACTTTACGACACCTCACTGTTCACGTCACGGTGCCTTGTAAAATTTCGGTACATTCTTCATTAACGTACGCGAAAAAAATAGTCTCGTTCTAGATATGGACCGCACAATACGTATTTACTGCTTCTGCTATTGTTAAAAAGACAGAAATAGAGGTTGAAAAAAATATGTGAAAAGATAATATTGAGTGCACCCCTATTTTTCAATGATGAATAGTGATGGGAATCATTTTACTAGAAAATACGAAGCATTGAAAACATGTGACCACAACCTCTACAGTTATTTTCGAATGCCTACATCAACTTTTGAAGAATTATTAACAAAAACTACAATGTCAATAAAACATTAACTGAGCGAGTGCATCGTAACCAATAGAACCAGCTAGGGGTGGGCGATAATTATTGATGTTTGGAAAACATCGATATTTCACGTTCGATGATCGATGTTTCTACCATCGATTTTGTTACCTTGAACCATCGATGTTTTGAAAAATTTGCTTCGATGTTTTGCTAAAAAATTTCAATTACAATTTGAAAATATACAAAAATGTAAACTTAGTGACTCTAAAATTTTCTGGTCTTCGGTTTTGCCGCATGATTTAAAATACCAATCGAACGCGCTTTGGATTCCTTTGTAGAGGTGTCCATTCTACTTCCTCTCAGTGAACTAGTTCATAAATGCACTACTATTCTGTATGAAAACAACAGCGACGCAATGGTGACCGATTAACGTCAATAGGAATCGGATGGGGGTTAATCACAAGCTACTATATTTGGCCGATTGATAAAGCTGTGATAAAGCCACGGCTCACATCCTCACAACAGAGTTAACTCGTTTTCTATGTGAACCGTTTTTGTTTGTTCTATTTTAAATTTATTTGAGATGGACATTTGACATTCATTGATTTTAGATGAAATTCAAATTCGCTAAAGTTGGAAAACAATTTGAAAAAGGAAATAGACAATCAAAACCGAACTGAAAACAAGTTAGCTCCATCGATCTGTTAAATTTTAGAGCTTGTGATTATAGTCTGATTAGGAGCATCGAGTAACTAATAATAACAGGAGCATTGAGTAACCAGTGACAACAGGTACAACCAGCATAGTTGGGGACTAACACGGATAGATGTCAGGAACCGATTCGCACAAATGACCATTAAGTTTTTATATTGTGTACATTTGTTCTTTATTAGTAGAAAGTATGTAGTTAATTCATTTTTTTAAATCTTTGTTTAAATTATTAAATTTGTTAGTTTAGCTAGTTTTTGAACTTATTGTTTCGTGTTTACTATGCTGTTTTTTGAAAACATCAATACCCGAATATCGATGTTTTTGCGCTGTTCAAACATCGACGTTTTGAATACTATATATTGTAGTTATCGATGGCAGACCGTCAATGTCGATATCGATGTCCAACATCGATGTTTTCTTTCGATGTCCCATCCCTAGAACTAGCCACACGTCAGCGACGACGTTCGACGTGGCGTTCCACGGCGACGTTGCCGTACCGTCACTAGCACGTCGTGGCAACGTACCCTGCTGCGACATCGCACCGTTCTACGTTGGCGACGTCGTGACGTGGAGATGTGGACAGGCCCTAAATTAGTACAACACTCGTGATCAACTAAACAAAAAAAAAAAATAGCTGCCACTTTATTATGGTGGGAGAAAAACTACTTTTGAGGGGTGATTTGTCGATAAAAATTAACGTATTTTGCCCCCCTAAAGACACACAGCTTTTATACAATAGGGTACTTGCAGAGGTCGTGAAATTGTCTCGGGAGTATACATAGCGTAAAGAAAACCATATCAAGAAGCAGTAGGAAACAAAAAACATGATTTTACTGACGGCCAAAAAAAGATATTTGCAAAGTAAGATAAGGATA
Organism: Callosobruchus maculatus; assembly: GCA_951848785.1. NCBI lineage: Eukaryota > Metazoa > Arthropoda > Insecta > Coleoptera > Chrysomelidae > Callosobruchus > Callosobruchus maculatus. Next base: position 1,108,267 of record CATOUR010000003.1, read on the forward strand.
TATTCAAATTTCGACAATCGATACTGCTACAGCGCAGGTCAGTGAGATTCAACTGCAAACTAGAGATGATCTGAATTCTTTAACAATGCGACTCAATTTATTGATACCTAAACAAATTTGAAACAGGCAATTAACCCACTAGCATTTTCGTTGCAATACATTTTTATATCTGATAGGTATCACAGTTCATCCTGTTTGTGACCGAGATTCGCAAGTAATCGAAGCCATCATTCGAGGGGTAAACCGCTGACCCAAAATTTGTACACCAATGCCCATTTTGAGCATTACTCTGTAATTTTGATGCCTAATGCCCGCAATGTACCAGCAATGCACTGGCAATGCCCGCAATGTACCTGCAATGCCCACAATGCACCTGCACTTTTCGTAAATGCCCAACATTTTTGTACTCAATGCCTGAAATGCCCAGTAACTCCTACAATCCTTTATATAAAAGAAGTTCAATTGGGATTTTGACGGACGTTTTGAATACAATTTTTTTGTGATAAACGGGATGATCACTTAAAGTTTTATAACAAAACCATTTTTTTTATTTTTTTTTTGCAGTTATTCAAAAGTTATATCAAAATAAAGATTGATTCTTGAATCCAGTACCGAAGACGCGCCGATAGCTCCTGAACGCGTGTGACTTCAGAATGTTATCCTTTCTCTGTTCACCAACGACGTCCTAATTCGATACCTTTTACCATTATTTTTTAGATTCCCAATTGCACAATAGACAATATATCTTTTTGAATGTTTGAAATTAGATTACACATTCCAATAATAAAGTATCTGATCAAATATGTTTTGTTGATTCAACGTTTTCGGCAGACCGTGGTTGCACTACGTCAAGGCGCGTCAGCCTTCTGACCCGACAATGTCAGTTTTCAAGCGGTGTTGATTCGAGCCCAGGTCTTGACAACCTTTTCTAATTTTCTTTTACCCAAAAGTGTATTGATATTATTTTTACACATGTTAATTTTTTTTTGCTACGATAAACATAGATGTGTTTCTGAATAAAATTTTATTAGACTAGTGCAAAAAGTAAGTGCCAGAGTCAGAGGAAAATTCCAAAAATCAGTAGAAATGAAGTTTTTCCGTCAATATCAGTCACCAATTGCTCGGATTGCGATATCAAAATTGAACTTAATCCAGTAAATTGTCTAATAAAATTTAATTTAAGAGCATATTTGTTTCGATCGTAGAAAAAAAACTGTATAATATGTGCAAAAAGTTGCCTCAACAAAACATATTTGATTAGGTACTTTATTGCTGGAATTTCATTTTGATTTTATTTGCAAGAAACTTACAAACAATGCCACCCCTAGAAGGCCAAGCCTTGTGGTGGGGTATAGGCGTACATGAGGTAATTATAATATTTCAAATAAATTTTGACAGTTTCATCTTCTAAACCCAGTGATAATTCTAATCAGCACTAACGTGTCACCATATCCATAACCGCTTACAGTTTCTTCTTTGGCTTATGTTTGTTGTATCTCCATATGCTTATTGGACATTCTGCACTGCGTTTCACTTCAGTTAACCAAAGAGGGGACCCTATTATAATACTAGTGTTTTTAGAAACTAAAAATTTTGGAAGCTTGTTCACACAACAATCTAATTCTTCGGTCATCGTCTATGGTGCAACACTAGTTACACAAGTAACTATTTTCAAGATTAGTTGAGAATCTAGAAAAGATAATGGTAATAGGTATCGGAATAGGACGTCGTTGGTGAAAAAATAACATTTTGTCCTCACACGCGTTCGGTAGTTGTAGACGTGTTTCCGGTATTGGATTCAAAATCCATTTTTTCCGATTTTTGTTCCATATATTTTGAATTATTGGGAAAAGGAATAGCTTTGTTATAAAATTTATATATGATCTTACCATTTATCAAAAAAAATAGCTTAGATGAAAACTCTGTAAAGTTACTCGAGTGATAGAATGAAGCAATGCAAGAAGTTTTGTAAAATTTTGTGTATTTCTCTATTCAAGTATATACCCCACGACGATTAGGACAAGCAATATATCGGAACTGGGCATTAGTAGCGCATTATAATTTTGGGGGTGTAAATTAGAGCAAATGTTCCTATTATTGCGTCACCCAATGAGGTATTTGTTTTTGATCACGTGACGTCCGATTCAAAAATTTTAATGGGACACCCCATATATTTGTGACTTTTTGTGTGCCTCCCGATAAAACAATTCCAACAAGCTAACACACTTGGGGTCTAAAGTGATTAATTCAAGAGCTACAGGTACTTACAAGATGGTACCACTTAAAATAAATGGATCCCCGAGTTATGTATGCCAATTTAATTAAACTTTAATACTTACTGTTTCCTCAAAAATCCTCCGTTATGCACCAGCAAATACAAGCACCGCACCTGTCTGCCTACTGACAGTACTGACGACAGACACGACAGGCCACAGTAGGCCAGTAGGGTACAGACAACTAAGAAATATAGAAACATGACCCATTTTTGGTTTGCGTACGGTCGGTCTGGGGTCAACGCGGAAGGAGCCGAACTGCCATTCGGTTTAAGCGACATATACTTTTAAGATTTAAATTCTTGCAATGCCCACATAAATGACTGCAATGCCCATTTAAATGTCTGTATTTCTTAGCAATGCCCAAAAATCTTATGCAATCCACCGTAATGTCCCGCAATGCCCATCACAATTTCTGCAATGCCCGGGTTTTGTACACCACTTTGCCCCAGCGGTTTACCCCTCGCCATCATTTTATTTCGGCGCATCCCATTATGAATGAATCCAAAGATAGAATCTAATTCAAGCCCATCCCTATAAAGTGAATTAGTAATCTAGCCTAACTTTTTTTCTTTAGACTTTTGTATAACCCTGTTACCCGATACTTTAAACTGTCAGCCGTGTCAACAGCGAACAGCTGTTCGGCTAGTGATAACTAAAAATACCCCAGATTGAGTCTTGACCTATCATAAGCTTTGAAGGAATACAGGGCTGTACTGACTGCAAGTCCTACTAATGACGAGTAATTGACACTTGGTGACGTTTTCCTCTATGCTCTGAGGTCTATGCTTTTTTTACATTTTCTCGGAAAATCCGGCGTTTCTTTCAGTATATCAGTATGGCTGCTCTAAATGATGATGACTACTCTTTACATAGAGGTAAGAATGAAGATAACAGCATTCTACCTTAACCAAACACAAGCACACTGAGTTCCTAACATTTCGTTTTACAGCAATTGAAGAAAAATAAAACGTTGAAGGGCAACGCGCAATGGCTATACAAATAGTAAAAAATGCATGGAGCTATTTCAGAGAGTTTATACAGGTTCGATTTCTTGAATTAGAACTGAACATTACTGAGGTGCCAAATAATTAGTAGTTTAATTAGAAACATTTTTGACGCAAGCTGATCTACCTTATTATATTAATTTTACTCCATGTACTTACTTTATACTCTTCTCCAATTGTACGTTGTACGTTTTGACCAATAAATACCCACTAGTGAGGCAAGCTATTCATTGAATCATCCTTATTGCTAAATATAGGAGTATTTTGATAGACACTAGCAATATACAAATCAATAAAATAATAATCTATTTTTTTTAACCAACCATTTTTGCTGTGAATTTCTGGATATTGAAGCAATTTCATGTTTACAAAAATAGTCATTCCTTTTTGGCAATGAGATATTCAGTAAGAATATTACTAATACTGTCCTGATCACAGGATTGCCAATCAGCACTACTAGTAAAAAATTAAATTTGAAATGCACTTCTTCGTCAGCTGATACCTATCAAATAGACGTCAAGCCAGTTTAAAGTATCAGGTAACAGAGTATACTTTTGTGTGTGACTACGTTTTGTGGTTATAATGATCAATGTCAAAATGTTAGGTAAGCACTGACTATCGATATCGAATATCAATACTTTACATTCCATCACTATAGGATATCACTGACGTCAAAATGTTAGGTAAGCACTGACTATCGATATCGAATATCAATACTTTACATTCCATCACTATAGGATATCACTGACGTCAAAATGTTAGGTAAGCACTGACTATCGATATCGAATATCAATACTTTACATTCCATCACTATAGGATATCACTGACGTCAAAATGTTAGGTAAGCACTGACTATCGATATCGAATATCAATACTTTACATTCCATCACTATAGGATATCACTGACGTCAGAGGTTGTTTGCGCGGCATTTACCGGCATTTGAAATAATTTTTGGAATATCTCTCACAGCCGATTCCAAGAAACCAAACACGTGATTTTGTCATGTTTCCTAGGCTCTAAGGAACGTGTAAACGACATAATATTTTTTCTGCAAGTACCCTATTGTATAATGACAGTTATCAAAATCCGTGCTCATTCAGGTATATGTATGTATGTTATTTGTGAGCACTGATGCAGCAATGACATGAAGGGTGTAATGCAAAAGTAGCAATCCCCAGATTTACCACTCCATCATTTGTTACATCGTTCTAATTAGTGTAATCTGTCATGCGGTGTCATCCTTCCCACCTACCCTGTCGGTTCAGAACGAATTTAGAGACTAAAATCGAACGAGGTGGACACGAAGCACGCTACTCCTAAATTGATACTTCATGTACCAGGGTGTGGAGCCTAAAACGTTTAAACGGAAAACTGTGGAATAGAAAATAACGAACCTTCAAGAGCCGGTTGTACAAATGCGGGTTTAACACAAGCTTTGTTAAACCTAAGCTTAGCTAAGCTCAGGCTTAAAGTCGACATCCGTTGTACAATCGTCGGCTTAGTTAAACCTGGTTGATAATGAAATTCACTACGGTTGGCACCAATGAAGCAGTACGTACTGACATAGTCATCTGAAAAATTACCTTTTTTGGTTAGTCACCTGTGACAGTTTCTGCCAAATTCGGGCAATGACCGTTTCTGTGTCTGTACTTTTATATGCTCTCTTTGACACAAAATCTTTCAAAAAAATATAACATAATAGAGTTAAAAGCACTTTAAAGGTTCCACCTTGACACATCATGTCATTTGCTAGGTTTGTTAGGTTTAAACCTCAGCTAAGCTCGCGTTGAGCTTCGGCTTACGTAAGCTCGTGTTAAGCTTGGAGTGGGGAGCTAAGCCAGCATTGTACCACAGCATAATAAACAACCAGCATAATATCATAATACATACAGGTATGCAGGGGAGTCAGACAGGACTGCATCCTGTCTCCGCTACTGTTCAACATGTACTCAGAAGCAATTTTTAATGTAACATTCGAGGATAAGGATATTGGAATTAAGGTAAACTTTGATTAATTTTCTCCTACATTTTCAATTTCTGTATCACGACTCCATGGGTTCGTGCAGTTGTAACGCCATAGCTTCATTATTTACCGACCGATTCACGACTTTTTGGACTCATTTCATAGGGAAATAGCTGAGCATGTCAAAAAAAAGAATATCTGACAATTTCTAAGGCCAAAAAATCATCAAATTGATTTTTTTTGTAATGAGCTTGTTTTGGTTAGTTGCAAATAATTTGATAAAAGCCATATTAGTGCCTATTTACTATTAAGGCAGTTTAATATTAAGCAGGATGTTTCCTGTCCTACCACATGGAACTCGTGTATGTAACTCTAAAATCTTCGACAGAATAGGCCTTTTTGTATTATGACTCCTGTATCATAGCGCCATATGTGTTCACGCAGTTGTAACGCCATATCTTGATTATCTATCAAGCGATTCACGACTTTTTGGACTAATTTTATTGGAGAATAATTGGGTATATCAACTAAGGTAGAAAACGATATCTCATAATTTCTAAGGCAAAAAAAATTACCAAACTGAAAAAAATTTTGTAGTGCGCTTGTATCGGTTAATTCCAAATAATTTGAAAAAGCCTTATTAGTGCCTATTTATAAAGATAGTTTAATGTGTAGCAATATGTTTCCTGTCTAGTGACATGAAATTCATTTATGGAGCACTAAAATCGTCGACGGAATAGGCTTTTCTTTTGTTATGACTAATTTTGAAATAAACGAAAATTTGGTACGCACATTGTTTTTATTGGTACAGATTATTACTTAAATGTAATTTACGTGAACAAATGTGATTATTTAGTAGTTAAGTTAGTTGATTAAATTTTCAAAATCCAATGGCGTCAAGTCGGCTGTCTGTGGTGGCCATAACAGTGTGTGTCTGTAACACCTCTTATCTACTAGGCAGACAGAACCATCTCCATGGTAAACTAGAACTGGTTATGAATTTTGAACCGTACTCTGATTGTACCTTTATGTCTATACCCACAAATGTTTATACAAACCATCAGTATCATAGTGTTGTTTCATCTGAAAATGAAGCTTTATTCATGTGATTATAATTACGTAGTTACGTAATAATAATTATGTAATAATAACTCTATAAATACTAGTACATCAGAAATGCTGTACTACTGATGAAATTTAATGAAATGTACCTATCGTTTAATTCATCAAGATAAAACCAACCCAGCCAGCGGGTTTATTTCGGACCTAAATGAAGCCATATTTCAAGCTATTAAATATGTGTGCAGATTTATGCAATATTCATCGAATCCCGTTGGATAGGTCTCGTATATAACATTTTATAATCCATAAAACGATACCGGCTATTGTTCTACCGTCGGCGTGGTTTATTTCAATTTTTAGATTTTACGTCTTCCATTTTATTACAGTTATTAAATCCGCTAACGTGGCGAAGTATCGTCACCCAGATTTCATATTATCGTTATTTTTTGCGGGGATTGCAATTGCGTCAGTTTATGACATTTGCTCGTAGTAAAATGGTAGCAAAATGTGGTTACTCATCGATATATTGAGGAATACGGTCTAGAATATGGGCCAATTTATGCAAGATTTATGTATATGGATTTTATTTCATATTTTTATTTTAGGTACACTGAATAACATGTACTGCGATATAACAGGGTTGGGATAAAGTATGGAACCAAGCAAATAACTTTGGAACGCAAAAAATGATATTGCTGAAAATTTGCACGCAATTGTAGTGACGTATGGTGCATCCGAAGACATTATGTTAACTATTAATGTACTTCCGGTTTAACCGGAAGTACCGTCAACTTTTTTAATTTAAATGGGACACCCTGTATATTTTTGCAGATTTAATACATTTTTTTTCCGAATACGTCCATAGTAGGTTGGGTATTAGTTTCTGTAAAAACGGGATTGATAAAGCTTCTTCATATGTTTAAAATGCCGGCCATTTACCTCCTGACGTCCTGATCCTGACGTGAATTGATTCGACAAGGTAACTCAGCGATTTGTCAACTTGCATATTGTCAGGAAGTAAACGGCGGGCATTTTGAACGTCTGAGATAATTCCTTGATAATTCATTTTAAATTTTCTTATTGTAACACATCAAATAAAATGAACGTTTCAGTAAATAAAAAAGCTTTATCTTTCCCATTTTTACAGAAACAAATACTAAACCTACTATGGACGTACTCGGAAAAAAAGATGTATTAAAATCTGCAAAAATATACAGGGTGTCCCATTTAAATTTAAAAAGTTGACGGTACTTCCGGTTAGACCGGGAGTACATTAACAGCTAACATAATATCTTCAGGTGCATTATGCGTCACTACATTTACCTGCAAATTTTCAGCAATACCACCCATTCCATTTCAAAGACATTTGCATGGTTTCATACTTTATCCCAACCCTGTATAAAAAGTACTTAATTTATGTGTTTCATAGTACTGGTATCTTATGTTGAAAAGAACTACAGTTATGTTATATAACCTTTATAGTCTTCAAGCAAAATCAGCATCTTATCAGATGGAAAGGAATCACTGGACATCTCCGTCAAGCTAGAGGACTTACTTAGCCGACTAAGGGTACTAAGACCTTGAAACGGCACTTGTATGTGATGTGGGTGGCAAGTGATCCGACGTGTACACACTGTGGCGAGGTGGAAGAATCCTCTGTACATATTCTATATCGCTCTGAAGCCCTTGGGCATCACAGACAGATTATACTCGATTCAAGGGTTCTTGAACCTGAGGATATATAAAATGGGTAAGACACAAGGCCATCCTCACCTTTGCGATGAGGACGGGAACTTGGGAACTAGGGTAAGGAGAGATGCAAAAGGGCCCGTTTGGTAGGCCTATGCACTGGTGGTTCTGGTCACCAGAAAGCTCCTCTTCCTCTTTCATTTGAAGCATCCAAATGCAAAACCAGACATTTGACATTTTTATAAAATATGAGTTAGATACGGATTTCATACGCAAATGTTGCCGGGAATGCGATTTTCAGACCTTTAGCTACATAAACAGACATTTGAAGCCGTTATTTGATGTTAAAATTCGGCCTTAAATGCAAAAGCAGACATTTGTGTTCACTCCTTTCGTGCAAAAGCAGACAATTGCATTTAAACCAATTCCCGTGCAGCTTCTTAGTCACATGATATCGCCAGGTCGCCGTCGTGACCTGCGCTGTACATGAAATCAGTTTGAGATCGAACGTGGTTACAGTTGATCAGTTGAATGCTTTTTAAACATTTATTGTGGCTCCGTGTTACCTGAACATCATGAATAATATTACAATTGAGCCATGTCCACCTGATACCTTGATAATCTTGTCTGATGCTGAAGATAATGATATAAGAGTTTAGTTTTGTTCATTTATCCAATAAAGCTATTTTTTTGGCTTCACATTTTATTACGACCTTTTATTAATATTTTTTCAATGGGTATCACTGCAATTGGCGTTATGAACACTATGAAGGTGGAAAAACCAATTGCAGTGCATTAGATACAAAAGCAGACATTTGTAAATCTGAGGTGCAGAACCAGACATGTCAACAATTCCCGCCAAAATATCTTTTTACTAATTCATCAGATATTTTTGTGTGATGCACTATCTATCCCTACCAAAATAACCAATATTTTTGTCAAAATATGAATATCATTAGACAAGAAGTACGAATTTGGCAGGTTTTTTGCGTTTTACTCAAAACAACCTATACGTCAAATGTCTGGTTTTGCATTTGGATGCTTCATTTATTCTTTGATTCATTCATTACACTCTTCACACATTTTCATAAGTCCTTAAATGGAATACCATAAAGAGACTGTGTTTCTCACTGAATGTTACGTGTTTCAATATAGACTATTTATGAATCGGTCCACATACAGTATAATACGGTATAACAAAATACGGTATAAAACTTTTACGCTATAAAATTTGACGTTTAATCGTATAAAAAACATTAGGTATGCCCATATGAAAAAATCAAGTTATCTTTGGTTTGTCCAAGCAGTAGCGTGCCAAAGTCTCCGGGGCCCCCCCGCAATTTTTTTCGCGGTGCCCCTCCTTCTATATAAAAAAATAATATTTCAAATCGGTTTACATTATATGGCCACTATGAAAGCAATAAATGTATCAAATATTTGGACTAAGTCTATGCCTTCTGTCTATTCGTTTTCTATAAAAATTAGTGCCAAAGAACTTAAGCGCGATTCACCCATTGTCGATCTTGCATTTTTTTTTATCAGTTTTAGCTTTGAAAATGCGAGCTTGCTTGAGCCGATGTAACAGGCAGTACTAGAAACAACTGAAATGCAATGCAAATCGTAACTAATCAACAATATTGATCTTTTTCGAAAATAAAATCAGAAAATTCCCTAATACTGTTGAGATTTTGCAAGATTACAGATAGAAGAATTTTTATTTGAATTTGTTCCGACGCAAGATTTTGTGTGAGATCGTCTGGATATTTTTCAACTAGTTCTTTTACTTTATTAATAATTTCCACTTCTTGCACTTCAATAAGTGTTTTGGGGTTTAAAATATCGAATTTTGAATAGACATTTATGAATGCGTCACACCTATTTTTAGTTGTACTAAAATAGTTCTAGGTATGTGTTGAATACTGAAATTCTTAGGCGATTTTTGGGGTCTTCAGTTGGTTCATCAACCGCAATATCATCAAAAAACCTTTTAGTAATACGAATTCTTTTATCTGTTTTATTTTCAAAATTATTTCTTAAATTCCCTAATTGATCTAAAACATATGCAACTAAATCTGTGGCTTGTCCAAAATTTGTATGACTTTTCCGCAAACATTTTGAAAGTAAATTGACGTTTTCAAATATTTTAACTTGAAATGTTAATAGAAATACAAATTCAAAATTCTCCATTTTATTTTGTAAGACATTTGCCTCATTTCTATCAGATTTTCTTTTTGCTATTATAGCTAGATTCGACAAACATTCAACGAAGACTAAATAGTTACTTTTTAATGAAATTACCGATTCGACCCTGGATGACCATCTGGTGGGACATAGTTTCTTTAAGGTGGATCATATAGTTTTACTGTTTGTTAATTCAGTATTTAAGGCTTGCCAACGAGGCAGACTTTCGCTAAAAAAACACACAAAGTGACTGAATGGTGTCAAAGGGGGCCCCCCAAATGCTCGGGGCCCCCCGCACCGCGGACCCTGCGAGCCCTTTCGGCACGCCACTATCTCAAAGCACAAATGTAATTCAAATTTGACCGTCTAACCTAACCTAATGCATTTCATCCCTAGTAATTTTCCAAAGTCACAGCCTTCTAAATTTTATAATCTCTGAGATATTCAATTTTTTTCTGACCTCTGCTTATACCGAAAATGGTGATTTACATCGAAACGGTTCCTTTCATGTCCCATGTGTGATACATAGAGGCCCACTAGAACTCACAAAGGATTCTGAATATGCAATAATATATAGGATGCTCTATTTAAAAACATAACTTTGACATGTTTCGTGTTTTGGGGACACCCTGTATAATAAGGAAATATTTTTAAAATGTAGTCTTGATGGACACCTATCCATCCGAAATTATTTTTTTTCATCAGATACTTTAGCCATAGGGATTCATCAAGCCAAGTAGCTTGAGCTTTTTCTTGAATACTTGACTTGACTGAAAGCTCAAGCTTTTGAAAATTTGGTATTTGACTTGACTTGATTTTAGATCTGAACTACTTGACTTAATATCAAGTAAAATCAAACTACTTGATATCGACCTGTAAAATGCGAGTCGAAGCGTTAAAATAGGGGAATTACCGAAGTTACGACAGCAAGCAGGCACCTGATGACTTTAAAACTTTAAAGTCAACCGACACAAAATTGTCGTTAATTGAACGAATTTGCCAGTACCCCAATATCTTTAAGAGTATTTCCATCATTTTTGCATTAATATGCTGCTAGATAGACTAGATTTGTGGGCTATGGAACTTGACAATAAGCCTGATCGAGATGAAACCGATGAACGGATTATAAATAGTATTCAAGCGGCAAGGGACAGTACTGAAGTTATTTTAGAATGGTGGAATAGACACTAATGTATTTTACCAAACCTTTCCGCAATGGCCAAAGACTTTTTGGTAACATCAGCTGCTTCAGCTCCAGTTGAAAGGCAGTTTTCTAGAGCTGCCTTAACTCTTACCAAAACATGAAATCGATTAGGTGATAACTCCGTTAGAAGTCTTATGTACCTCAAATGATGGATGGCAAATGAGCATTAGCCTCGTGTTCTGTGTAGGCTTTGTTACTGTTTCCCGGCGCCACTCTAGGAACAGCACTGTTAATTATAAGTACGGTATTAGAAGCCAACAGTGAAGGCTCAGCTGAGGATTCTCCGCTGAGCTTTTTTTATAGATATTTATTTTTGATTGAAAAAACCAGAAATAAATTTCCGCCTCTAACGAGAATCGAACCCGGGACCTTCCGGTCACGAGCCCTCGACTTTAATAACCACTGAGCCAACCCACCCTCATTTGAGTTTGTTGTATTTCTATGTATTATTGTCAGAATTCAGAATATTTCCTATTTTTATGTCATATTATTACATGCATTATTTAACTACGTTTGTTGGAGTTTCCGTTTTTGGATTTTTTTTAATAAAAAATTACATCTTGATATCCATAGATTTTTATTGTTATTGCGTTTTGGCAGTTAATCAGACTAATATCAAGAAGGAACTATCTTTTCAAGAAAAATCAAGTAGTTAACTTGAAAAACTTGATTTTCAAGTTGCTTGATGTGTAACTACTTGACTTGACTTGAATTTCGAAAACAAATACTTGACTTGATATTGACTTGATATCAAGTCAAGTCAAGTCAAGTCAACTAGCTTGACAATCAAGTCAAGTCGTGAATCTCTGCATCTTTCATAGAGGTGTTACCTAACGTTCGAGCCTGGCAAGGCCGTAGCTAGGCGTTAATCATGAGGGGGGTTCATGTTGTCCGTATTCATAGTTGTTCCTCAAGGATCCCTTGAGTATCACTCAAGGGATACGTGAGGGTTATTTGAGGATTACTCAAGGGAGAAGAAACCCTCAAGTGTGGCTTTCCTTGTGTACCTGTTCCCTAGACAACATATACCAGACAGCGGGATTCTTTTGGCGACGTTATCATATTGCAAATATAAGTCAATTTGTTTTGCCTATGCCCACCCATTTTGATGTTTTCTGTTATACCTTTTTGTATTGTACCAGTATTATACGTGTTCTGTGGCGGACATTCTTCCGGATGTGACAGAAACTGACAACGCCGTACTCAAAAATTAGCCTACAAAATCGATGAAATGTCATGTTGACATTTTGTTACTTGAGTATTACTCAAGGGAGCCTTACGTAAGAGACCCTCAAGTTAGGTTTCGAAACACAAAACCAAAAACTATGAATACGAGCCTGACTTTGCTCAAAAACTGTATAGACTGTATCGCTGCTAATGTGTCATGAGCGCCAAGCGACTGGTTAGTAGTAGGATAAATCACTAAGCTTGGAGAAAGCATTTTGATTATTTTTATTTTGTATTATTTTAGTAGTTATTTCATTCATGGGAATACTCATGGGGGGTTTGAACCCCCTAAACCCCTCCTTATATACGGCCCTGGAGCCTGGTCATTTAGAGCAAATCGCGCGACCGTATCTTCCACTTCACTTCTTAACACCTGGCGGTAGGTCTGCCGTCTCCTTAATCGTATAATCGACAACTTGACGTCCCTTTTTCAGTTCAGATGCCCGCACAGCCTGCAGGGAGTGCAGGGGTCATTGTGAGAGTTTTTCACTTGACTGGATATAGGAGCTTTTTGGACAAAACAAACGTATTATGTTGGAATTTTGGTCACCTTTAGGAAGGCATGTTTGCTCGGTCTATTTATTAATTGAATCTACACTGCTCTAAAGCTACCGCTTTTTATTCAGAAATTGTACGTCACAGTTGGGGTGCAATTCTGGCTCGCGTCCGTGGAAAAATGTCCACACGTGCATTCTGAGTAACGCTAAACCCACATAGCACTGGATGATATGAGAATATTCTGTTCACATTCACTACGGACATTACGAATATTCTGATAAAATTCTATGGATAATTAGAATATTTACAGAATATTCTTTAAACGTTCGAAATGGGAAAAACACGCTATATTCCTAGAATATTCCGGCGAATATTCCGCAAGGATATTACAGGAACAATCGTAGTAGAATGTGTTTGAGTATTCTAGGAACATTTTGTCTAAATTATCTCATATAGGAAACATTTTCATGGTATTATGGATACTGTTCCAAAAATAATAGCACCTACTAGTGGCAGATGGTCACGAAAGTTAAGTGGTTAGACATCTCTCAGTCTAAAGATGTTTAAAATATAGTGCAAACATGTAAACCTGTTGCGTTTAACCTCAAAATTCTACTCACATTATATAATCATATAACGAACCATACACCATAGTAGGTGACCATAATTTGGAACACTGTCGCACACTTTATAACAACTAGCAACTTTATTGTACAAAATTGGGTATAAATGCACGCCTTTCACGAATAAAACTCGTGAATCGCTAAAATGCCCACATCACATGTTTATTACAAATCCAAATCGAAGGATTCGAAGGTGAAGCACAGAACACTTGAAGCGAAGAATAGAGTGACAACCTGACAAGATTGACAACTGACGAATGAACGACACCATACATCACCATATAAGATGCTCTCACTTTACCATATTGCTGCCAATGGCTAATTCACTAATAAAATTTTGAAAATTGGACATAATACTTATTAGGTATACTTAGGAGGATGAACGCAAAACGAATAGAACTAAATGAAAGTTTTTTTTTAATTCACTGAGAAAGGTGCAAATATAAATTAATAATACCTCATATTGAATATTATTTGCCTACATACAGAAAATAGTTCTGTTACGAATATTACTAAATGTTCTTCAGAAAATAGCTACATAGCTTGTTCTTAGTAGATGATTAAAATAATATTCTATGAAGAATATTACTGGTATATTCTGGAATAATTCAGACATTAAACGAATAATCACTGATTATCCTAAGTGGATAAAATAATAACATTCTATGAAGAATATTATTTTAATAATCCAGAATAATCAAGAGAAATACCGAATATTCTATGACTCTACTGAATATTCATGGAACATGTAGGAGATTTAAAGACTATTCATAGAATATCCAGTGCTATGTGGGAATGAGCTAGAGCGATCCGGTTGCCAGACTATATAGTTTCGTGGCAAGTACACATGAGTATTCCTGTAGGAAATTCTGGTCCTTCTCAGAACCGCATGGGTTTGAATCTAAGTAACTCAATTTAGATTTGTCAAGTAAATACTAGGGAACTAGTAGATCCAACAGGCACGTGTGGCCATACAAAGCTTACTAAAATATGGCGTGACCATAACATCACTAAAGCTACCAAAATATCGCTGGTTCAGTCTCTTGTGTTCTCCATATTGTTGTATGCCACGGTAACTTGGACTGTTAAAAAGGCAGATGGAGATCGCATAGATGCTTTTGAAATGTGGACGTGGAAGAGGATCCTCCCGTTTCCATACTGGATGAGCTCGGTAGTCCAAAAAGACTATCCTCCATTGTGTCGACGAGAATGCTTATATTCTTCGGACATATTCACGGAAGCGATAATATGGTGAAGCTTGTAGTTCAGGGTCATACCCCGAATGAGCGTCACCGTGGTTGTTCGCCTACACGCTGGGTGGATACGACGAAACAGCTGCTGGATATGAAAATCAAGAGCGCCACTGAGCTGACAGTAAATCGCGAATAGTGGCGAGCTACAGTTCTCAAAATTATTGGTAATATTCGTGTCGTGTCGGCAATACTCTAGCTCCGACTTAATGCGTTTTACGAATTCACAATATGTTTGTTAAGACATTGTGACTATGTTGATGATAATAAACCTAGTTTTCGGTCCCGTTGCGATGCTAAAAAAGGGGTGGGGGTGCGGTTAACTCAAAAAATAATGTCATAGCATGAAATTCTAACGCTACCACAATAAAGTAACTTGAGAGATAGAAACGTGTTTCTATCACCATGACGACCATGACTACGCTGACATACTTACGAAGTCACCCGATCCTATAGTGCATAGAAACACGTTTCTAAGTTACAGAATATCGGCGATGTTTTCTTATGTCGAAAACGCCACCGCGCATGCCGCAGAGTCTTCAACGTGGCGGAATAATGGTACGCGCACATAAATCCGCATCGGACGGACAGTTCGGATAGGAAAAAGTTACTTTCTATTAAATCTAATGGACCATCGCACATACGTGCTGACGGTAGGCATCGAGTTTTCAAAATCCCGCGAAAATATAGCAACTAGAAATAAAGCCGGCCGATGCGTGCCGTGCGTGCCGATACCGACGTATGTCGTGCGATGCTGATCGGCAATTGCCGAGGCACCATCGGCATTTTTCAAGTCTATACCTGTACTGCCTGCAGACAGTGCTTCCATTCAGAGCAACTTGTCGCGAAAATAGCGACACTTTGATTATTAGTGGCGATTGAACAAATTTTTGAAAAATTTTGTTACTATCTTTTTTTCGCCACCGATTGGTGCTTGTCTATTCTTCTTTTCGGTTTTGTCCAAACTATCTTGTATTGGTGTCGAGAGCATAGCATAGTAAACAATCACCACAATATCTTAGGTTGGCGGCAATTACACGCGCATCCCCCCTTTTGGATGATTATTTGTAGGGATACTAACCATACTTCGATACTTGAAATGTATCAATACTTCTGCACTAATATAGAGTATTTTTGCCTTAGATACTTTTTGAGCGATCCAAGTTGGTATCGCTACTTTTGTAGCGGTATCGGTATCGAAAATAATTACGAACCAAACGCGCCTCCGCTGGCGTGTACACTTGGCTAAAAAATATCGAATTGGTACCGGTATCGATATTTTTATTTTCGCATCTCTACCCAGATTTCACACCCATAAAATCATCCGAAGGTCAAATTCTGTGTGAACGATTTTTATATAAGAAATCCTCAGAGATATTCTGCTGGTTGTTTACTATGCTGTGTCGAGGCTATGTATCGTGTAATCCACTATTTTTGAATCAAAGGTTATATTATACATATACATAACATCACTTGGACCCCCCCTCCAAGAATAAAGTTATACATAGGCTGAAATATACGTTATTTTTTTGGGGCGACAACGTAGCGACATTCAAGGCGGTTCAGTAGCGAATTTCAATCTGATCTACCTGGCAACACTGCCTGCAGGTCGTTTGCATATTTGCAACTGATTTATAATTCTTCCGACGATTCGAATCAGATATGTGCGATACCCTAATGAAAAATCCGTACCGCACCGGCCGTTCCATCCCTACCGTCCGTCTGATGCCGATATATGTGCGCGTACCTTAAGAATTCCTAAAGAGTAGCAAATTTTTGAACTTCAAAATTTCATTAACTGTCACAAAAATGATCCAAATTATCTCAAACTATACTGTCATAAAGAGGTGTTTGTTCTCTATCTTCTGGTCTGCTTGGTGAAAATCTATGATTTAAGGGTGGGGGTTACTCGGAGAAACAATAATATAACAGCCTTTCCTTTACAGAAAATGAGTGAGGAGGTGATTTTGCCTTGGAAATGACACCCGGCACGTTGGGTTCGCTAAAATTTGCGAAATCGAGCAGATTCCCTTCCTTTGTCGGCGAAGTTAAAAATAAAGGCATTATAATTATTATCATACGTGGTACTTTCGAGAAATATTTATTTTTGATTTTATTTACGCTATCGTACTAATGTCTCTTCTGTCAGTCTTTGTCCCGTGTTGGTCCCACGACATACACAAAGAAAAATCTGTCGTTCTGTCAAAGACTTACGCTTGGATTCAATGAGACGTTACCCTCAGCATTCCTCAAATAATCGATGCGATGTTTTATCCAATGGGAAGTGTATAGTTGGTAACGAATTATATCGTATTGTCCATTCAACTACAAGACGTCATTGGATTCCAATGAATAATTCAATCGCAGCCTGTCGTTGAATCGAATCTGTGTTTGGTAATTGATTCTAAACTACTTTCTTATCCTTGGACCAACAGATTTTATTGCGAGGACAGCTGATCGATTCGTTTGGATGTTTAATTGTGTGATTTTGTATGAAGTTATAAGGAGCATGAAATAAGAATTAGACATAAGCCTGCACCAGTTGTTGCATTTTTACCTGAAATATAACTGTCTGACTAATCTAAATACCTACATTCAAATGTGGGTGTTAAATCTACTACAAGCCCCAATTTCTCAGTAGGTCCTCCATTTAATATATAACTGGACACATTTAAATCACACAATTGCTGATTCAATACGCAAAACACCGAAATAACATAACGAAATGCTACGAAACAACCTCGTCCATGTTAGCGGGTCCGCGCCGATAATAACACTAAGGTGATCTCCTTGTTCTTTCTTTTTACGTTCATTGAATCGGGACATCAGTCCCGCCGAATACTGATTATAGTTCAGCGAACAACAAGGGCGAAAATTAATTTTTATCAGATGAATTATCACGAAGTGCTGTTGCAGTAATAATTCTTGTACATTGAATAGGTTGTATGCTTTGCTTAAATGAAACATAGGGTAAATTCTTTCAATGACAGGGAATTGAAACAACTGTGAATATATTTAAAGCGATGGAAAAACATTCAAATACTAACAATTAATTGGAAACGCAACAGTATTTTTGTCTGTGCATGCAATAGTGCCAAAAATCCGACGCTATTTACAAAAAAATAACGACCCTTATATCCTTTCAACAGAATATATAAAGCACCATCCATTTAAATAATCATAATTTGTCAGTCAATACTCCCAAATAGTAGGCCGCTCGAAAAGGCACTAAGCCAGGTATAAGAACCCTCTCCATTCAAGAAAAGTCTACACGTGTTTCTCGCAGAGCTAACGAACCGCAAAATTTGGAGGAATCCATGGGCATTATGTCGCGTTCCTTAAACCGACCAATCCATTGCGCATTTGTCAGGAAGCCGTGACCATTTCTGTAATGGACGCCCATCGAACGACGACGGATGAATGAAGTGCCGCGGACAAAGCGGACACTGTCTACTCGAGTGGAAAACTCTCACAATGTCAGCCCGAGCGGCCGAAAAAGACTCTGGAGTTATCGATTGCGTGATTATGGGACACTCAAAAGTGGCAGCCGACCCATGGCCAGGTGGTGCAAGTCGGTTCTTAGATTTGCGTTAAATTGCTGGGTTTCGCATTAGATATGGTGGCTATACCCCGGGTACGTCGCGCCTTGTCACTTTGTGAGTTATGAGTGTAGCGTTATCGACTGCAGTCAACGGATTCGAATAGTTTAGGAGAAGCAAGGATTTTGTTTGTCTGCACCTCAGAGTAACAACTGAACAAAGAGGTAGTAAACAAACCACTTCACTGTGGCGTGCTCAAAGCCATCATCTTTGACACTTCTGCCACCATCAGCTGCTGAGAGTAACAACTGAACATAGAGGTAGTAAACAAACCACTTCAGCATGGCGTGCTCAAAGCCATCATATTTTGACACTTCAGACCCAAACATTGCCAACTAACCTGAAAATTCTTCCAATGCAACCCATGTTACAAACACTGCTCTGCACTGTCCCATCTCGAAAAACTGTTAAACTACACTCGAATATAGCACAGCAAGTCCGTAAAGCTTCACTACAGTTACCAACAAATAGCGAATTCCATTTTACTGACCAAGCATAAAAGACGCACAAACAAAACAAACGTTTGACAGTCGGAGGTTACCGTAAACAAATCGCAGGAAGATTACATAAGCGTTGCCAACTCCTCAAAATTTATGTAAGACAGAATTTGCGTTTATGATGAAGAAACATGCAGTAACGCAGTAGAGGTCAACATATCTATTGATTTTGCTGTAATCATTCCTGAACCATCAAAATACCGTCTTTTTTAACATAAAATGGAATATTTCTGGATACTATACAATTAAGACGATAGTAAACAATTATCATTGCCGTATCTGGTGGTCGATATGACAACGTAAGAAAATATTTTGGCCTATTAGAATTAGTTGTTTACTACCTCTATGTTCAGTTGTTACTCTGAGATCAGCTGTGACCTCGCAGTGACAGTTCAAATTGTAAACAATGCTGTATAATGCCAACTAACCTGAAAATTCTTCCAATGCAAACCATGTTGCAAACACTGCACTTTTTGAGTTCCTTCTAGAAAAACTGTTAACTACGCTCGAATACAGCACAGCAAGTCTGTAAAGGTTCACTAGTTTTACCAACAAATAGCAAATTCGATTTTACTGACCAAGCATAAAACACGCACAAACAATAAACAAAGCAAACGTGTGACAGTTGAGGGCATGCGGCGTTGCCAATTCCTCAACATTATGCAAGACTTCAGAATTTGCGTTTATGATGAAGAAATATGCAGTAACGCAGTAGAGGTCAACATATCTATTGATTTTGCTGTAATCATTCCTGAACCATCAAAATACCGTCTCTTTTAACCTAGAATGGAATATTTCTGGATACTATACAATTAACACGATAGTAAATAATTATGATTGGCGTACATGGTGGTCAATATGACAACGTTTGAAAAGATGTCGGCCTATTAGTATTAGTTGTTTACTACTTCTATGTTCTGTTGTTACTTTGAGGTCTGCACTATCCTAAAGATTATTATAAACATTTTTTATCGAGCAGCTTGATGATAGTGGGAAACACGTGGACGATGGCGCACAAAGATGTTAGGAGTAAGGTCAACAAAGGACGCTATGGGACGCCGCAAGGTAGCGTCCTAGGGCCAGTACCATCTATTTTATATATGAATTCCCTGCTGATATTATCAGTTTCGACAATGACACGTTATGAAGGGGAACACTGGAGTGAAATAAAAACATGCATCAAAAATACTTTTCAATTTTTACTGCCTTACTTTGACAGTAAAATATTTATAGTGAACTTCAAAGAAAGTGTTGATCCTCCGTTGACCAGTTGCTCCTCAAACTGTCCCTACAGGATATCAAGTAAAAGTAAAAAGTCCTATTCATGAGGTGGTAAGCCGCTGGAAATATTTGGTGTAAAAGCTTAAGGGGCCTCGGTATTCATAGTTATACTTATTTCGAACAGAACTGACTCGTTTTTCAAACTACATACACAGTATTTCAGAATAGGCAATAGTTAAGACCCTAATGAATGACAACTATTTGCGATTTTCTCGAAAAAGTTCCTTAGGGTGCAAAAAAAATTGCAATGCAAAATCGTAGATTTTTCAAATGTCTGTAATTTAACAACCAAACACGCTATCAAAAAAAAGACCAAACAGGCGACAAAGCGCAAGCCTTATTCTTCAGTTTGCCTTTTCAATCATTACTGTAAGTTTAAAGGTATCGCCAGGAGCTTGGAGATGCGAAATTCATGTTTATGGTGACCTTTGAACCTTACCTTTGGACCTTTTGACCTTACCTTTGGATTTTTGTACTTATCTCCCCCCATCTTAGACACACACACTGGAGAAAGGGAATATCTTCGGATGCCGAAGAAATCTGGGAACGTCTGGTGAGATCCAGGGAACTTAAGGAGTGCCTAAAGCTCGTACATAATCTGTCATTCAGACGTTAGGACATTTATCATTTACGGTTACCGAGAAAGAAACACAGACATTGTGCAATTTTGGAGAAGACGAGTCTAGAGAACGCCAAAATTTAATTTCAATGGAGATACAATTAGAAGAAGAAAAAAAGCAATTTAAAAACTCTGGAATTGTTGAACAGCCCAACAATGTAGATTTTGTAGAAGAAGACATCAAGGAATACCTACATTATGCATGCATGCAACTACCCAAAATAGAAACGAGTTTCATTTTATGGAGTACATCTGGGATGTAGTGTTTGAAAGTTTGATGGTCAGAAGTACTTTCTGGCTTTAAATAGGTATTCGAGATCATAGCAGCTGTTGCAATGGATGAAATAAACCCATATCGGTCATATTTCCTGTAATACCCTAAATCCTTGAGTGGATAACTTCCTGGCAGAACTTTATTGTCCTTTAGAACCAGATCCTCACTTGGCCCCTTCCCGTTTGATAGACTGTATTACATATTATTTAGTTCGAAGGCGGTTATAGTCTCCAGATTCCAAAGCAACGAGGCAGCCACTGTCAGCATTCTAGGTTTCAGTGACTTTTTTGAAACAGTGATCTGCATCTGGACACTCAAAACTGTAGTTTGATTTTTTTCACTGTATTATGGGGTAGAAAGTTGACATCGACTATTTCTCTGAAAATGAAGTTAACGTAGCGGAAGCTAAAAGGAATAGCACTAACTAATGCTACCTACTTCAAAGATGAAACATCTTTGCTGTGGATGTGAACAAGATGAATCTAGGTAAAGAAATGCATTTCGTAGGAGTTCCCGATAAATAAAAGACTAGTAGAGCTTTTCATTGGTTGCACTCGGGCTGCACCGGATTTCTGTTTTGCAGTTCCAGTGCAAAATTTTTTAAGTGCTCTCATTTCACTGGCATTTCTGCACGCGGAGCGGTCGAACTGAGTGCAATAATTTCGCACCGATTTCAAAGTGGGTGTCGTGGAAGTGAACCAAGAAAATGACAGAAGGTTTGAGTGGGAAACTTCAAATCATAGAATTGTGTTTCAGCTGTATAAACTTTCGGTCTTTGAATATAGTAATTTAGTTGATTTTCACCATTTTCAGTCAGAATGAGTAGAGTGAACGAACAAATCAGACTTTGTATTTACTTGCTTGAATTGGCAGAATCCAGTTCATCTTCTGAATATGAAGAAGAATAATGTGTTTAGGAAGAAGTCGGTAGTAAAGATTTCCAGAATTAGCAATTACATGGAAACTATTGGTTAGTTTTCAGACAAACGAGTAAGTAGTATATGACTGTATATGCAAATATTGTTGTCAAAACAAGTTGCTGCTTCTTGATGTGTATTCCACTGGAAGAACCCAGAGCAAAATGTTACCCTAGGTGAACTTTATCAATATTCTGCACTCGCACGGAGTGCACTAAATGTGCCCAGTGAAAAACGCTAGGTATAACATTTTTGCCTCTGTACGATAACTTACCAAACAGCATCAACATTATGCAACTCTTCAATATCCTTGAAAGATGCATGCAACGATACTCTCGTTTATTAGATCGCTATATTATCACGTTTACTACCCGTTTCACCGTCAGACAATAAAACGTGAAGACATGAAGAGTCATAAAAGTTAGTCGGGTAAATGGTGGATTGTTCCCTATCTCCCTATAAAACGTAGCCCCTCAAACATATATAGCTAGGCAAACAAAGCGCTCATCTATGCTTATCACTTTATAATAACCTTCACTCTCGCGTTAAAGGAATTAACAGCTACTTAACTCATCTGCTCTTGATCCTGTAAGACTTATAGGAGGGATTCAGGATTCAGTTATTTAACTTTCAAAATGGGTATTTTCGTTCTCATATAAGTGCAGTTACGAGTAGAGATAAGCGTCTTAGCATAAGCTCACAATGTACATTTATGTAAATGAGTGTAGATACAGAGCTGTATTAGCTTATAGTTCATTTGAGAGATCACATGTATTTCAGTCGCAATATATTGACCGAATCACAGCCTCACGGAATGAACAGCAAGCCAATTATATTCTTTATGTTTTGTAATGTAAAAGTTTCAGGGTCTACACTGAAAAAACGTGGGTATTTTTACAAAACAATAACAAGCATTATTGGAGCGATTTTACTATGTCATGTTGTAAAACCACAGTAAAGTTTAACGAAAATACAATAGTTTTGTAGATTTACTAAATTTTGTAAAAATGGTGGAGCATTTTACAGAAAAAATACAAATAATCCATTTTTTCCCAAAATATTTGTAAAATTACAAAATTGTGTTGCATTTTTGTAAGACAAAATTACAAGATAATTGCCGTTATACAAAATGTTTGTTTTTTACAATCTTCTTTTGTAAATTTATAATGTTAGTAAAATAATTGATTTCTTAGGTTGGTATCAATGGTAATTTGACTGAAACGCTTTAAATGGCCACTTGCCCTCAGTACAGATTACGCGTTGCCGATGAAAGGTAGCACTAGCGGGCGAAAAGAATCAGCTTGTGTGAATAGAGAAACAGCGGACGGGTCGTTATTTTATGGATTTTGTTTTAGAAGTGCCGGAATATAACGTGAAGTGGTGCTATTTGTGTTTGAAGTTTGAAGATTCATTGGATAAAATGAATACAAAGTGCATTTAAACAAGGTAAGCCGCCATCTTGGAAATATATGGCCATCCTGTAAACCAAATTTATTTAGGGATGCATTCATTTTTATTTTTCTTCGATATGATATGGTTAATTCATGAAAAAGTTTTCGAATCATAATATTTACTTTACTTTAAGAACATTATTTTCTTTAATTTCAGATGAAGAAGGGAAAAAGAAAATTTCCATTTACAATGAAAAGATTCAGCTCATCAATGCAAGTTCCTTTGAAGAAGCAATAAAATTACTATTTGTCATATATTTCAATTCTAACCGGATTAATCCAAAAAATGTTTCGGTAACTTTGGAAATGACTCAAACATATTTTATTAAAGTGCATCTTGACTTTGACTTTGGGTCACACTCCCAGTAGCAAAACAGTAATTTCTTTTATTAATAAACTGGCACGTTAACTGACTGTTTGCCTGTCCAACAAGCTGATATAATATGCCTTTTTTGTCAGCCGATAAGACTGGAACAGTTGATTTTCTATTTTGTGTTTGTATAGAATTTTAATGTTGTGTTACCTTATTTCCATACATAAAATAAAAATATGTTTATAATGACAGCCTTTTCTTAAAACCTATTATAATAGGTTTTTTGTAAGACTAAAAAGTCATTTTACAAAATGAGGTAAAATTACAAAATAAATCGTTAACAAATTTGTAATGAAACGTATAATGGTTTTACAATATAACCTAGTGATATTACAAGTAAATAGTGTGAAATTACATATCTTACAAAATATTCTTACAAAACATATATGTAAAAACCCAATATGATATCCTTAAATTTGTGTAAATTCGCATAATAATTTTACAAATTATCATGTTAAATCACAGACAAATGTTGTGATATTACAAAAATGCGTTTTTATGAATTTACAATATTAAAAACTTGCTAAATGAAATTACAAATCAGATTTGTAATATTACTAACAAAACCGGTGGCACTAAATAACCTACGATTTTGTTAGTAATTTTACAAAACAATTTTTAGAATGTAGGGTGTAACGCGCGAAATTGACAATCCAGGAAAATATGTATTCCCGTGTTAGCGAGAAGGTGTGGCCGCATGTTCCCTTTCTCCAGTGTGTGTGTCTAAGATGAGGGCAGATAAGTCCAAAAATCCAAAGGTAAGGTCAAAAGGTCCGAAGGTAATGTCAAAAGGTCCAAAGGTAAGGTCCAAAGGTCACCATCAAAATAAGTTTCGCATTTCCAAGTTCCTGTCGATACCTTTAAACGTACAGCATTGATTCAAAACGCAAATTGAAGAAGAAAGCTTGCGCTTTGTCAGTGTTTTGTCCTTTTTTTGATATCGTGTTGGGCTGTTAATTACAGACATCTGAAAGATGTATGATTTTGCGTTGCGTGTTTTTGTGCACACTAAAAAACTTTTTTGAAAAAATTGCTTGTAAATGTCATTCACTAAAGTCTTAACTATCACCTTCTGAAGTACTGTGTATGTAGTTTGAATAACAGATGAGTTCTGTTCAAAATGGGTGTCCGTGTTTTACATGGCAAATACATATGTATAACTGTTTGTACCCAGGCCCCTAAATGTTGATTCTTTAAACGTCTCAAGATATTAGGTCACTAATCGATGCTCAGAAGTTGCTGTAATAGTCACCGATTTATAGAACTGAAGTCACAGAATATGTTTCTCTGAGTATACAGTGTATTCAGAAGTATGGAAATAGAGCATTTAGTATTAAAGTATCTTGTTAGCCAAAATGTCAACATCCTATACGATACTACTCTAATCGAGATGTATGTTCAGTGACATGTCATCAGAAAGTCTCGGATTACTATTCAAGGTATTCGACTACTCGGTGACCCGGCCTTAATACGCCACCTCCAGCTACTTTCTCACCCTCGTGCGGTTGGTCACCTCTTACTCTGAGCTTACTGTCTATAATTCCGTCGCTAATCGAGCATATTAGATTTATATAAAGGTTACAAAAATCTTTCCTCTTCATAAAGGTGGTGATACTACTGACATGCAAAGCTATAGGCCGATAGCTTTACTTTCGTCGATATCAAAAATACTGGAAAAATTGGTTTTTAATAGAATTGTTTGCAAATCAGCAAAATATATTCAGTAGCTCACAACATGGTTATCGGAAAGGAAGATCTACTACGACAGCAATATTTTCGTATGTTAATCAATTGTATGATTGTTTAAACAACTCTAAAAAATGTATTGGTGTTTTTATGGACCTTAGCAAAGCTTTCGATGTAATTGATCATGTGATATTGCTTGAGAAGCTGTACAAATACGGACTTAGAGGTAATATTTATGAGTGGATAAAATCCTATTTAACAAATAGACTGCAGTTTGTTGAAATAGAAGGTTCGCGGTCAGAGACTATACCTATTACCAAAGGAGTTCCACAGGGCTCGGTATTGGGGCCTCTCTTATTTTTATTTTTTATTAATGAAGTATCGGCATTAAGTAATAGTACCATAGTTATGTATGCGGATGACATATCTCTCTTGTGTTGTGAAAATAATATGCCAAGCCTACTTTGCAATGCAGCTAAGAGCCTGAACACATGCAATTATTATTTGGCGGCTAACAAGTTGTTTTTGAATAAGTCAAAAACAGTCTTTGTTAACTTTACTCCTAGAATTACGACATACAATGAAAGTTATTTACTAAAAATTCAAAATAAGAGTATTGCTCAAGTGTAGCATGTGAAGTTCCTTGGCATCTTCATAGATAATGCACTTAGTTGGAGAGCTCACATCGACTTCTTAACAAGTAACTTCTTAACAAGTAAACTTTCCTCTGCTTGTTATGCACTAAACAGATTATCCAAGATAGCCAATCAAGAAACATTACTGTCTTTCTATTATGCAAATTTTTTCTCTAGGTTAAGCTATGGGTTGATTGTTTGGGGTTCATCTTCTCATCTGCAAAAAGTATTCCTACTCCAAAAAAAAGGCTATAAGATATATAGCATCGCTCAAATACAGAGATTCCTGCAGGAATGCGTTTAAGTCTCCTAAAATACTAACAGTACCCTCGAGTTACATTTATCAGGTGTTATTATTTGTTAAAATGAATTTGTCGAAGTTTTAGCAAAATAACTACAATCACTCGTATGATACAAGAGGCTGCAATAATCTAGTTGTGCCTTCACACAGCATGTCTAATTTTGAAAAGAGTCCTATCTTCATAGGAATAAGACTGTATAACAGAATGCCTTTACATTTGAAAGAAATTCGTTGTATATATGCTTTTAGGAGAGCCTTGAAATCTTATTTGCTGGATAACCCATATTGTTCTGTTAATGAATATTTAGATTCACCAAGCATCTGAGTATGCATGCATTTTGTATCGTTATATATTTTTTTTCTATTCCATCTTTTTGTATGTATACATCTTTGTATGACTAGTCCTATACCATATTGGTCTACTGGACAATAAAGTTCTATCTATCTATCTATCTATCTATCTATCTATCTATCCGCGGGACTGCTGCATCTCATTCCAAGGCGGTACTTCTTCATACATCAAGAATCGAGCGGTACGATCGCACCTTTACCCTTTGTTCCCGCGGTATCCATCAGTCCTTAGAGATGTATTTATAGTTATTACACGATATTCAGTCATTGCCTTCGTGGTCCGGTAGGTTATGAAGAAAATCATGATCCAGGTTTTAAACCGAGGCTTAAACATAAAACGGAATCTGATCATATCCATAGCATTTTTTTTCACTATCATCTTCTAAGTGTTTCTATCAAAATACTTTTGCAAACTATAATCAAGGAACATGACCAACAACGTCAAAATATTCTTGAATTTTCAGAATTTCTTCTAGATCAGGGCAAAAAGGCAGATGTGGCAACTTAACAAACCGCACAGCGATAGAAGTGCTATAGATAAATAAAAGCACAAGACCTTTTTTATGAAAAGCTTTAATTTAAATGCTCTAAAAAGAAAAGGACAAAATTTTCTTTAAAAAACCTAACTATCAACTTATAGCCTCATTATTCACAATTTATATGATCATAAAAGCTTCTCGCGCAATTTACGTGCATAAATAATTTAATTGAGTAACTTAATGTGCAAAGCGAGGTGCAAAGCTTCTAAAATTCTGGTTTAATTAAATACATATGGGTACTTACGAAAACCTCACAACAAGCCTTTATGATCATATAAATTGTATAGGACGAGGCTAAAAGTTGATAGTTAAAATTTTAAAGGCAAATTTAGTTTTCTTCTTTTTAGAGCATTTAAATCAAAGCTTTTTTAAATAAAAAGCATAAAAAAGCTTCAAAAATTTGCCATGTTGGATTAAGCGTGATGTCTCATTATTTTTCGTCACTCTCAACAAGCCTTTTCATTTGATACCCATATTGTAGGAATGTGTTAAAAATAATTATTATGCCATCTTGGATTGTCCGCCATATTTAATTTAGAATGATGTGGCATAGCTTATCGTGTACTGTCATCCAAACTACACGTGTACATAAAATTCCAGCTCAACCGATTGAAAGTATCTGCTTCAAAATCGGGTAGCAATATTCGACTCGTACAAACATACACACATACATCGCAAGTTAAATAAAAGCTTTTAAAATAATTTAGTTTCCCTTCTTTCTAGGACGTCCGCATGAAAGTGGACTGTCTGCGAGTTTTGCTCTATTCAAAGCCCGCATCAGCAAACTGCCCATAACCTAACATCGTCATACCAGCCGCGATACTCTGATATTTAGGCTTTGCAAGCAGACCGGTACCGGCAGAATTCCTTCTGTCTGCTCGCACATCTTTCACATGTCTATTAAACATGGAAAATTGATGCTCTCTATTTCCGTCAATCGACCTATGGCGCACTGATGATCGCTAATAAGCGTGAAACAGCTGTCTGCGTACTGGTGGATTGACGGAGGTATAGAGCAACCATCGTATATCGGCTTTACGCTGCTTGCGTCAAAATCCGTATGCCTCTAGTGGCAAAACCGAACGAGCCTTGTCGTTCCACCAAAAAGTTTACTGCTGCTAGTAGCGTTTCTCTTTGGTTGCCGTTACCTTCGGGTACTAGATGGCGCACCGGCAGAATTCCTTCTGTCTGCTCGCACATCTTTCACATGTTTATTAAACATGGAAGAATTGATGCTCTCTATTTCCGTCAATCGACCTATGGCGCTCTGATGATCGCTAATAAGCGTGAAACAGCTGTCTGCGTACTGGTGGATTGACGGAGGTATAGAGCAACCCTCGTATATCGGCTTTACGCTGCTTGCGTCAAAATCCGTGCCTCTAGTGGCAAAACCGAACGAGCCTTGTCGTTCCACCAAAAAGTTTACTGCTGCTAGTGGCGTTTCTCTTTGGTTGCCGTTACCTTCGGGTACTAGATGGCGCACCGGCAGAATTCCTTCCGTCTGCTCGCACATCTGTCACATGTTTACTAAACATGGAAGAATTGATGCTCTCTATTTCCGTCAATCGACCTATGGCGCTCTGATGATCGCTAATAAGCGTGAAACAGCTGTCTGTGTACTGGCGGATTGACGGAGATATAGAGCAACCCTCGTATTTAGGCTTTGTCTTCACGGCTCCTCAGTTATAAAAAAACCTAAAGCAATAGATTCTACGATATACACTCCATATATGAGAATTCTTACCTACTTAATTACTTTTGCGCTTGGCTAGGACCTAACAAGCTTCATAGGACAAATATACCAAGGCGCAGAAGGAAAATCGGTCGCCGAACTGAATCAAATATCAGAAAAACCAAAGCAATCGTTGTTTCGCACGAAACGTCTCTTCCAATGAGGCCCAGGCAGAGCTTGTGCAAACGATTTTTTATAAGAAATCCCGTAGAACTCCTATCCCAGTATCAACAGAAACTATTTTATTTGGCAGTAGCCGCGGGAGGTCAAACATTCGCTACCGAATCCTATTTTCCCCTTTTCTACCTTGATATTTACCAATCTCACGCCCTTCGTACCGAAAACAACCCCAGGCATCCTTGATGCGGTCTCCGTGACAATACAAGGACGCAGCCCTAATCTTGTAATCCAACCTAATCCACAATTGTCGTCTAGGTATTACGTTCCATTTCCACTTCGCCACTGCTTTATTTTGATTCTTGCCATAGACGTCGCTAGATGGTTTGACAAGAAAGGTTACTACAGGGTGAGTCAAGCCCAACGCCTCGGACCCTTGTGACCAAACGATACCACTTTTCGAAAATCGACTTTGCAGTGTATGTAGGTCGAGTTGGGCTACATTTTAAAAATAATGACTTTTATACAGGGTGCCTAATAAAAGCGTGACATATCAAAGTTATGTTTTCTTAAATAAAACACCCTATATATTATTACATATTTAGATTCCTGGGTGCATTTTAGTGTGACTTTGTGTATCACACACGGGACTTTAAGCGAACCGTTTAGGTGCAAATCACAATTTTGGGTATAGGTAGATGTCAGAAGAAAATTGAATATCGCAGCTATTATAAATCATAGAGGGCTGTGACTTTTCCTTGTTACTAAGCAGAAAATGTGTCAGCTTATGTTGGACGGTCGAGTTCGAATCACATTTGTACTTGGAGAAATCGGTAGATCAATTAAGGAAACTTCAATCAAAGGTAACTTGATTTTTTCAAATGGGAATGCATAACTTCTTTTATACGATCAAATGTGCAATTTGTATCGTTTGGTCACAAGAATCCGAGGCGTTGTGATTGATTCACCCTGTATACCTTATCCACCGAACAAACGGAGTAACCATGCACAATATATGTAAATTTTTACTGTATGGTCAAGGGTTATATGCACACCGTCTACAAAACTGCATACTGAGAGCACTGATGTAACAGAAAAAATAAGTTCGATTTATCCGGGTAAAGCCCCAAAATATGGGTTTGAAATAATTTTTTACTCCGTTTCTTCAGTGAATGCAGTATAGTGTCAGGGTTTGAAAATTTTATAATTCGAAAGTAATATCTAATACTTTGTCACATAGTACCCAATTCTGCCAACTGTACCGTTATTTATACTGTGTAAGGCTTTCGCGGCCATCGTCCAATGAATTTGTGGTTCTTGGGTTTTTAGGCCGACGTCGTTTAGCGTTAAAGCTTGACGCTTCGCCACCACGAGTGGATGGCATCTTCAGAAGCTATTTCACTTCGGCGACTTCCAAAAATTGGAGGACATTCTTGGAAGTCGCCGAAGTGAAATAGCTTCTGAAGATGCCATCCACTCGTGGTGGCGAAACGTCAAGCTTTAACGCTAAACGACGCCGGCCTAAAAATCCAAGAATCACAAATTCATCGTCCCGTTATTTATTGATATGTTTATTTAGGTTATCAATTTATTTGAGGACTTGTTTGCTAGACAACTGACAAACTTCCATAGGTACATTTTGTGTAATCAATGATTAAATAATTCAATTCTTGATAATCTTTGATATGAAAACATACAAAATATTCTCGAAGTACATCGCGAGTTGACCCTTCGTACTTAACTAATTCAAATGAGTGGATACTTTGCGAGTTGACCCCTAGTATCTTAGTGAGGAGGCCTCACAGTCATCATGATAACTCTACGCCCGGGAGGGGGGGTTGGTCCAGTGGTGAGGGTCGAACGCTTGCGACTGGAAGCTCCCGGGTTTGATTCTCGTGAGAGGCAGACATTTTGCTTTCTTTTTCAAAAATTAATATCCATAAAAAAAGCTCAGCGAAGCATCCCCACCTGAGCCTTTACTGTTGGCTTCTAATTAACAGTGCTGTTCCTAGAGTGACGCCGGGAAACAGTAACAAAGCCTACGCAGAACACGAGGCTAATGACCAGAGCAGTCGATGCCGATGACACCGAAGTAAATTTGTCCGCCCGTATGATTTGAGGTCTTGGAGAGATATTTCGCTAGTTGACACTTAATACCTATGATCTTTGAGATGTTTGAGTTTCTTAACACACTATATTTGCAATATTTAGGGCCAGTTTCACCACCCCCTGATAAGTGATAGGTAGCCTGACCTTAAGTTTTTGTCACTTTTTTAATTACGACAAAGTGACAAAGACAAAATGTGTACAAAACATATCAGAACCTGGTAAAACTGGTCCTTAGGATAGAATTCTAGATCGTGACATACAGCCTTTAAATGTGTAAAAGGTGCCAATCTATATGCTTTTTGAGTATTGTGATCGCGAAAATTTTCGAATTGGAGGCAATACGCTTTTTGGGTGTTTTACGCTATTTGCATAACCAAAATTCACGTCACTCATTTCCGCCAGTTGGTCAGTCTGTTTATTGGAATCTTCCTAGCTACGTAATCTCATTAACCGCTGCTTGGATTGTGATGAAATTTGAGTAGCGATATGCAAACGATGATTATAACCCCTACAAGCTTTGTCTTCAGGCATTTCAGAGGTTCCTCACCCTTTTCCTTTTTTTTATGTAAGGGGAAAAATTGAATTTAGTCACATCTCATCTGTACGCCTTCTATATCTGCAGAATAATCTGAAACATGCATATTATAATCCTAACTAGGAAACTACTAACTTGATTGTGATGGAGTTTTGTCAACGTGTTACTATTATGGAGGAAATTGTAAGATTGAATCGTTTCTGGTACTACTTCTGGAGGAGAAATGACTAAAAAACGAATAGTTCCCTCAAACTTCGTTTTTAGAAGGATCCCTGATCACATTATAATACTTTTTTGATGAGGATCGTATAGGGGTAGCACCGAAAAATATGCGGGAAGTACTGAGTCAAGACACTTGACACGATATTTTTTGTACACAGCAAGCTATCTTTCAACACTTTCTGAACGTCTCTGACCCTTGTCATTCCTTTGATTGGAGATAAACTGGAAAAATAAACGCTTTTACACCGTCAGGGAGGGATATTGAGTTTCTTTTTATATAATGAAGGGGTTAGTATTGGATTCTCTTTCGTTTACTTGGAAGCGTAAAATTGTATTTCAGTTTGATTAGATGGAGCTTGTAGGTTTTGGGAAAGCATTTTATGTGTAACGGTATTTCTGTAAATTGTTTCCATCTAGATGTCCGTGACCCAAACAAAAATATGTGAACGGAACAAATTCTAAATTATGCATAGATGAGCATTGAGTAGGTTAGGTTGAAAGTGAGTGGGACAACAATGCCTCCTTCCACTGCGACTCAATTGTGTCTATTGTGGCTCACACTTATTTAGAATTCACTGTGCAGTCCGCACCTCTTAGCAAAGGTAATTATCGTGGAGGGTGAAACTTCCTTAATGTCATAAGGTTCCAGTTAGGCAAATCCAAATGTCTGGAACCTAGCTCGCTCCAGTACTGGACAGGAGCAAAGAATATGCTCCGCTGTTTCGTGCTCCACGTAGCAGAAGCGACAGTCTGATGTTTGTTCAAGACCCTACTTCCGCATGTGGTTCCTCAGACAACCATGTCCCGTCAGTAGATCAACTAGAATGCGGAGAGAGCATTGAGTAACTCAAAGAGGTTAAAACAGTAGACCAGCTATATGTTCTTGTGGAGATTTCCCTCAGATCAAGAGCAATACCGTGTCGAAAGAATGGACTCAAGTTGATTGACTCAGTACTTCCCACACATAACAGTTGCAACCAAATCATCGCCCGCCTGTCGTCAAAAAACATCCAACACAAAAACTAGTAAATAGTTTCCCAAATCTCTCCGTAGGAATTAGAACGACAAAATTAAGCTTCAACTGGACGAAACGAAACAATTAGGAACCCCCAGCCTGCTTCAAGTTTGAGCTATTTTTATATTTTTAGTTTTTTTATTACTGCTGCGCCGCCATTGGCACGATTTTTGAAACCCATAAGCTTTTTTCATCCCTGCCGCGGTAATAATACTGTGTCTAAATTTGATTAAAATTAATTAGATAATTTCCATGTTACTAAATTCAGAACGATCTAAAGCAATACCTACCCCATACCAATACCAAGTCCCTTGATTTTTGTAATAGCCAAGGCAATGTTCGGATGGACCTAACAGACGTCTATTATGCCGTTAGGTCTTTCTTTCACAGGCAATGGACACTATTATGGATGGAATAAATCTTTGAGTTTTACAACCCCCCACCCCCTAACCACCCTAATTTCCCCCCACCCTAAAAAGGTATTTTGTATAGAATATTATTCTAAATTCTGAATGTATTGTAATGAACAATGTACAATAAAACTAAAAAAAAAGTGCACAAGAACTGGTCTATTCACTGATTTATTCAAAAGCCAGGCATTACAACAAGGGGTGTAACTCCAAAACATCTCAACCCCTACATCTTCTTCATCGCTATGGAGAGTTTCTTGGGATACTTCAGGACAAAATCCTTTGTATAAAATCTCACATTACCACAGATACATTCCTGTCACCCAAGTATCGACAGTTTTTAAGTTTTATTAATGCTTTCTTTGGTAGTATATAGATGCCGTAAAGTTTTTTTAATCATAAGAAGTATAACACGTTATGTTTTTTACAATCCTATCATGTTGACCCTATTGTGTCTATTGTGGCTCAACCTATTTAGAGCTCAACGTTCAATCCACACCTCTTGACAAAGGCGATGTCGTGTTGATAAAGGTGTTTGAAGCTCGATTTGCAAATAATATGGCACAAAGCACCTACACACAGAAAAATCTGTCGTTCTGTCAAAGACTTAGCCTTGGATTCAATGGGACGTTACACTCACCATTCCTCAAATACAGCGATGTTTTATCCAATGGGAAGTGTATAGTTGGTAACGAATTATATCGTATTGTCTATTCAACTACAAGATGTCATTGGATTCCAATGAATAATTCAATCGCAGCCTGTCGTTGGATCGAATCTGTGTTTGATAATTGATTCTAAACTACTTTCTTTTCCTTGAACCAACAGATTTTATTGCGAGGATAGCTGATCGATTCGTTTGGATGTTTAATTGTGTGATTTTGTATGAAGTTATAAGAAACATGATATAAGAATCAGACATAAGCCTGCACCAGTTGTTGTATTTTTACCTGAAATATAACTGTCTGACTAATCTAAATACCTACATTCAAATGTGGGTGTTAGCACTTCTAAGCCCCAATTTCTCAGTAGGTCCTCCATTTAAGATATAATTGGACACATTTAAATCACACGATTGCTGATGCAATACGTAAAACCACGAGATGACACAACACGGCTAACACCGAGACAACACAACGAAACAACCCGTTACCGAACAACCTCTTTTTACGTTCAGCAAATCGGTACATCAGTCCCTCCGAATACTGATTATAGTTTAGCAGACAACAAAAGCCATCGAAACAAAATTAATCTTTATCACATGGATTATCACGCACTGCTGGTGCAGTAATAGTTTTTGTACATTGAATAGATTGTATGCTTTGCTTAAATGAAACATAGGGTAAATTTCGAAAACAAAGGGATGTTTTGATTGCATTATATGTCCATACTGGTATTAGAAGTATTATACGTATCGTTAGAACGAATATAAAATTATTTTGAATAGAATTTATTGGCGTACCTGTGATTACTTCGAATGTAAGGATTGATTCTTTCAATGACATGGATTTGAAACAACTGTAAATATATTTAAAGCGATGGAAAAACATCCAAATACTAACAATTAATTGGAAACGCTACAGTATGTTTTTCTGTGTACGCTGTTTTCAAAGAATACTGGCATTTTTCGT
Organism: Callosobruchus maculatus; assembly: GCA_951848785.1. Classification (NCBI taxonomy): domain Eukaryota; kingdom Metazoa; phylum Arthropoda; class Insecta; order Coleoptera; family Chrysomelidae; genus Callosobruchus; species Callosobruchus maculatus. The sequence goes on from CATOUR010000003.1 coordinate 1,143,539, forward strand.
TCCTTGTTGTTGCCTATATTAAAAATTGTTTTTAACTTTTTGTTCGATGTTCTTTAAACGGGTGTTTTTAGTCTTTTTTAAACTATATTTATTGCATCAAGCCCTTCAATAGCCCTCTACAGTTTTAAGGATCCAGAAATTGTGGTTGTATATGACGCACATAACAGTCCGTGCGAGGCTGTTAACAGAGACATAAAGCCTAATGCGATTTAGTGCGCGTCAGATTAGGCGGATAATAGCCCTAAGATGTCTCTGCTGTAACTCATTTACAACGCATTAACGGTCACATCGATTTCGAGTTTAGACGGAAACCAACTCCGGCCGGAGTCCGGATAAATACTCCAGCGGGGACAGCTGTTAACCGTCGTCATTTGGGACCGGGCATTCTAATTACTCGATTCGGTTTATGCCGTTTCGAAATTCCAATTTCAATACCAACTTGCTGTTTGTCAGATAACTGTCTTTGCCCGTTGATCCATACTGGGATTTATGACATATTGAAGCTACCTCTTAAAAAACTATAAATCACTTTAAACCATTTTTTGGACAAGGTTTATCAGAAAATGTTTTTTATTTGTATTCCACTATTATCCTTTCGTACGGAAAGAACATTATAGTAAATTTTTCCACAATTGTAGGAATTTCCACTACAAATTGTGGATCATATAGGGACAATAACAACTTATGTATATTTGTAACACTAAGTTGTGGAGCTGTGGACTCAACAATTGTGTTCCTTATTACTACCACAGAGAGAGTTTATTTGCAACACCTGTGGATTTTTCATACAAATATTGTAACAACAGGATAGCAGCAATTTGCAGACTAGTAGGCGACACAACTCAATGTACTAATATTTTACAAAGAGTACAAAATCATTTAACACATTGGTGTAGTAAAATTTTGAACAATATTGTGAAGTTTATCACACTACAAAATTGGGGTTTAATAATCCATAATAAATATAGCCTTCAATGAGTGAGACTGTTATGGAGGCAAAAGTAACAAGAGGCGTGTATACAGTATACATTTTCATACGAAAAAGGTGTTCACAAGAAGAATACAAAACACAATCACATTGGCATATATGTATGATCACAATGATATTCACTTGCTAATAATCATCATTGACTGGATGGTTTAGATGTCCAATGGCACTGAAAAAGAAAAATATCATAACGTAACATAAATAATACAGCATTTACACATTATTTAAACCGCAGAGTCAATACGTACAGATGATTTCAAAATACTAAATTATTAAATAGTGTAACATAGAAACATTCGCATAAATGAATATTTTGCCCCTGTATCCATGTGTGGACTTATAAGGCGTTATAGCGTTACAGCGGGGAGCTTTCGCCGCATAAAATAAAGATGCGTAACTTTTTCGATCTTGAGCCTATTATTTTTAAATAGTTGTATGTGCTATAATAATAAAGTTTCACAGAAATGTGAAAAAAACACGGTAATTTTACTGAACTAGAACAGTCCTATATTTATTCCTGCCATGTAGGTGCAGCATCCATATTGGCATTACCTTTAGACAAACGACAGCATTAAAACGTAGCCATCACGTAATCATTTGTACTTGTTTACCTATTCTAGCATGATCTGCGACATATAAAGTTTTTCCCGTGAATTTTTTCTACAGCTGTTCGATAGGTACTGGCGGACACAACTTTGCATACTCAAATCAAACTACATTGCAAAAATAACACACATCAGTTGTTGCTTCCTCATTTAGTTTCAAACTTCTGTCACTGCCTGTCTGTAACTCAATGGTACAAATACATAAACTAGTACTTACCCAGATAAATAGGTGGAATGCACTCAAACCGTCCATTTCTTAAAATATATGGTCCATAGGTATAGGTATAAATTATATAACTCACACGTCGGTTACTCACACACAGGCACAAACCAAATAAGAACGCAACGAGAACCAGAGAGATACGGAATTGCGCAGACTCGTCCAGACTTCTTCAAAAACAGTTTTGTGCTCAACCCTGAACTTTTCGGTGGCATGATTGCGGAAAGAGAAACTGAATAAATAGTTTGTGTTGAAAACCTACATACTCCTGTTGTGAAAGAGTGCATAGCAAGCCAACGCAATTTGGTGGAGTATGTTGCTAGACCCAATGAAACTTTATTCAACAATCTTTTGGAAATACCTTACAATATGTAGAAATATTACCAACAATCATACCACACAATATTTTTTAAAAATACTTAAGTCTGCTTTTCTCCGTGAAAATATAACAAATAGTTATTTATTGTAAAAACGTTCGAGATATAACAATAACAATAACCCGCCTTTATTGCTGACAAAATAACATACACGTTAAAGACACATATTAAACTGCTGGCGAAGTCTTGCTTGAGCTATTCTACTTAACCAACAATGAACCTATGTTCAAGGAAAGAACAAACACAGAAGAAAGCATTTAAATTACAAATTGCGTCCAATATCGACGATAGTGATAAATAAAAAAATTACAATATATATACATGCATATATATCTTGATGTGTGATAAACAACTATTATAATATACGCAAGACAGTAAATTTTATGGCACTAATCTCTCACAAACTTAATCTCCTTTAATGGTCCGAGACATTCGTCACAAGTGTGCAACAGGACAGAATGAACAAATAATACTCAACTAATGTGGTGTAGAAGGAAGGTAAACATTAAAGATAACATAAAGTTTATGTTTTCCTTAATGTTTACATCCCCTAGGGCCATTTGCACCGCTCACTCTTAAATCTGCAGTTTAGCTATGGTGTACCTTAGAGTTAATCTGAACCTTAGATTAAAGCAGTTTGCTGGGGTTCCTTTTAACATAGTCTTAGCTAAGCGAGCTTACAATTTGGCATAGCCGGAATTCTAGGGAATTTTAATTTGTACTTCTGAGATTTGACTTTTATGATTTGTCCGTTGGTCCTATGCCGCAGGTCCAGCTATGTTTTGTGATCCCGTCCACCCTACAGTCTCGCAATCTATATGTTCTGTGTTCGCAATTTGCAAGTCGCAAAGACGTTGATTGCAGGGCTCCGCTAAATAACTGTATTAACTGTCTTCCCAAAAATTATTGCATTAAGTGTTTGAACAAAAAATGGAGGACAAAGATAAGAAAAGGGGGCCAAATTACACAGAAAAAATGTGCATTGCGGCGAGCTTCGTCGCTCTGAATCTTTGAAAAAAATTAATCCATCCAGCATATTGAAATGATTCAGTCGTTCTTCAATTTGCCTAGGTATCCCTAAAATAATTAATTTCACTTCCACCCACTCGTCATCATCATATATTATCAAATCATTTCTGAATAAATCCATTTGAACTTTGCCTTGTGTATATCGAAAAGAAATAAGCTGGAAGCTGTCAGCTTTTCAGGTTATATCACTAAGTATCACCTTAAGCCAAAGAAATCTTCGGCTTAGTTTGATGTCACTCTAAGTAAGGTTTAAAACAGATTTTGTGGACCGTGCAAACGAATTTGACAGTTTAAGCGCTACTTAAAGTTAAGGTTCACTTAAGTGTAACCGGTGTAAACGGGCCATAAAGTACTAGATGTGCGCTGTGATCTATATTATTTATTTCTATACTCATATTCTATGTAGATAGCCATGATATCTCTCTCTAACCCAAAATGTCGATGCGCAAAGGGATCTGTGCAAAGCATCCCCAGACTTTGAGTAAGTCAGCTGATTGTTTGTTGAACCGTGACCTTGGTCTTTATGTCATACATAGTCGGTCATTGTTTGTCATACTATATCTATCTGGTTACTCAGAAACCAGACAAGGTTGGAACGAAATGAGAAGGGATTAGAAGAGGTAAAGTGCAGAGCAGAGAAAGAAGTGCAACTGTTTGAGTATCCATTCTCAAAATGAGGCTTTAAAAGTAATTTTGGAGGTATCCGCTAAAATGTAGATTTAGATTACCAAAGATTTCATTTTGCTTTCAGTACGCGACCCTCGGTTAGGGTTGCCATCTCTAAAATTTGGCAACCAGGACAAGACGCGTAAAAATCCCGGATTTTAGAGCCCATAACCCGGACATTTCAACAGGTTTTTTTAAACACAGTGTAATAAAAAAGATATAAAATTATCTTAGATCACTTTTTTAGTTATTTTCGGACATTAAAATTAAATTTATTTTTTATCATCATGTTGAATGTAAGCAACAAAATACAATTCTATTACAGTCTGTTACAATTGTTTCCAATAATCAGCTAGCATTTCTTATTCTTAAAATAAAACGCAAATTATTAATATACTTTGTTATGAATAGAAAAACTCATTAAAATATTAAATTGAACCTAAAAATCTTGAAAGACAGGTATTAAGTCTTGCAGTTTTTGCTGTAACTCTTTTAAACTCAATAATAGTTATATTGATACGTTCTTCTTTTTTTTCTTAAATTTCTTGAATTTGAACTAAAGTTGTGTTGAATTTGAACCTCGTCTTCCAAAAAAAGAAGAAAGCAATTTTAGAAGAAAGGCCTTATTGAGAAACAATAGTTTTTCTTTAATTCAGTGTCATCGGCATTGACTGCGTTGGTCATTAGCCCCGTGTTCTGTGTAGGCTTTGCTACTGTTTCCCGGCGCCACTTAGGAACAGCACTGTTAATTAGAAGCCAACTGTGAAGGCTCAGGTGGGGATTCTTCGCTGAGCTTTTTTTTATGGATATTTATTTTTGATTGAAAAAACCAGAAATAAATTTCCGCCTCTAACGAGAATCGAACCCGGGACCTTTCGTACCACGAGCCCTCGACTCTAACCACTGAGCCAACCCACCCCCAAAAAAATAGTTATATTCTTTAAATTTTTATCAGCAAATAACCAAAACCTATACACATTTTTAGGCCCTACAATTTTTAAACCCGGACTACAAATGAAGTCCCGCCCGGACGCTCCCCGGATGCCCTCTAAACTAGGACAAATCCGGGGAAACCCGGACGAATAACAACCCTACCCTCGGTTTGTAATGTTTGATGGGGACTTGCGCAGAACTGAGTCACCCAACAGAGGGTTGCTATGCGATTCCGCTTGTTCATATCATCACTGTGGCTGCCTTTGATAGAGTCCATTAAGTCAGGAATATCGAGATATCTATGCAGGGTTTCATTTGAAACATACCATGCCGCATTCGTGAAGTTTGTCAGAATCCTACAATCGTCAAAGCTCGCATATGCGTTCTATAACAAGCGAATTTGAATAGATTGGAAAGAGCAACACCCATGCTCATGTGTGTGTTGGCAAGACACCATTGTTATGATTTAGTATGTCATCACAAATACGATATTATTTTTTGCAGAAATCTACAGGGTTTATTAGGGATTGTGGAATTGTTAAAATCCAAAATTCACACAAATCTATAACAATAAACCCATAACGATGAACCAAAGCTAAGTTGTTATTAATTTATATTATGCCACTATCACGCTGTTATTTCTAGGGTTATTTACCTGTTAGCATTGATTAACTTATTTAGGCCCCCTAAATAACAGCATTGATTAACTTATTTAGGGGGCCTAAATAAGTTAATCAATGCTGTTAGTTCTTCACGGCTTGACGGGTTTGGGTCGGCTCTGGCGATGTAACGTTGTCAAAAATAGTTGGTTTAAATTTGTTCCAGAGGAAACCGAAATGGGTTTTGATAGTAGTGGTTCTTTTAGGATATTGATACAACTGAAGTCCACGTCACTTACTTCCGTCGGTCTGTCTGTCGGTTTCTCTGTCTGTTGGCGCTTTGCTAGCCTCGTAATCTCAGTAATCGCTGCATGGATTATGACGAAACTTATGTAGCGATATATTGTGAGGTTCTGGTAGAATATTCTGCTATGATTTTGGATCATTTTTGTATTATTTATCCAACTTCGTTTTCAGGCGTTTTAGGAGTTCCTGATCATTTTCTACTTTTTTTTTTGGGTGGGGGTAAAATTGAGGTAGTTGTGGGGTAAGTGGTTGCAAAACAGAAAAAATTGTTGTATTTCTAATAGGGTGTCCCTTGACCTGTGAAATGAAGACCCAGTGGCATGGCACACTTTTTTTGCGGGCGAGGGGGCAATGACTTAGTTGAAGACTATTGCTTCATGCTGCGAGAAAGTTATAAACTGGTATCACAATAATGTTTAGGAAATTCAGAACCAATCAAATTGACGTAATTTTTTGTTCCAAATGTGGACGTAGCAACGACGTATTCTCTTATACAGGGTGTTCCACGACGATTAGGACAAGCAATATGTCGCAACTGGGCAGTAGTAGAGAGTTATAATTTTGGGGGTTCAAATTAGAGCAAATATGGTATATTTTTTGGTCATTGCGTCACCTAATGAGGTATTTGTTTTTGATCACGTGACGCCCGATTCAAAATTTTTAATGGGACATCATGTACTTTTGTGATTCTTTGTATTCCACCCGATAAAACAATTCCAACAAACTAGCACACTTGGGGTCTAAAGTGATTAGTTCAAGAGCTACTTGAAGGATGGTACCACTGTAGTTTGTTGGAGTTGTTTTATCGGGAGGAATACAGAAAGGCACAAATATACAGGGTGTCCCATTAAAAATTTTTAATCGGACGTCACGTGACCAAAAACAAATACCTCATAGGGTGACACAATAATAAGAAAATATACAATATTTGGTCTAATTTAGACCCCCAAAGTTATAATTCGCTACAGCTGCCCAGTTTCGATATATTGCTTGTCTTACAGTGGTTTGCACCAGTCATAGTTAAAGTTGTAATTAAAGTTAAGCCTTAATTAAAGTACGAATTGCTTTGCACCGGTTGTAGTTAGCGTCAAACTCATAATTAACTTTAAGCCAAAGGCAAAGTAGGGTTTAACTTTGACGTTTCTTGGCTTAACTTTTGACATTTGTGGGTTTAACATATTCTGACAGATCACCACAGAAATAAGTTTGGTTAGTTTGTGAAATATATTTTATAAAATTATTTCTATATCCTATAAGCAATTATGAATCAAAATAGATCACTTGGATTCAATATCAAGTCGTGGGGAACTGAGGATACGACCATAACCTCAATCTACAACTATATAAAGCTGGAATTGGACAAATATCACTGTTGTAAGACACCATGTTATGGTTTATGAGATTTTTCGTGTTCAACAGCTTTTTGGTCATTGTTGTGTTACTGCTGTCTTGTTCAAGAAGTCTATCTTAGCAGGTAAGCTATTCAGTTATTTAGAATGCTGTAATTTATGAGATAATGGGCGCTCAAAACTTGGATGGATTTTGAAAACAGTAAAGATAAAACGTTTATTTGTAAATTACAGTTATCACATTCACTAGGGACAGTTGTTTGATACTGCATCTTAGTTGCCCAATTTTTACCATATAAAGAAAATAAATTGATCTGCTTGAATTATTTTGCTGCTGCTGCAAAATGCAGTATTATTATGTGAATAGTTATCACAGTAGTAGTTATTACTGTAAAAATTAGAATGCAAGTGTCCTCCCGTTCTCACATGGATTTTATTTAATTCATCTTCATCACCCATTAGTTAATTTCCTTCTATTTTTAAAAAAAATATTGTTTATTTCAGGATCACGGATGATAATGAATACTTTAAGGGACTAGTGAAAAACTTGAGCCTCTTTATTAACAAAAACTGAGTAATTTGAATAATATTGACCCATACTGTATTATTGAGCACTGCGGCAGCAAATCACTGTTGTGTGTTCCACCGATCCCCTTTCCTAATTACTGAATTTTCTACTATTCAGGACAAGGCCTGATATATTGAAAGAAAACATATATAATAAAAATATAAGAGAGTTCAACCAGTAGTTTTTGTTCAAGTAATAAAACTTACCTTCTGATGGGTGCAACTTTACAGTCACCCAATGAGTGTTTTTTTAAATAATCACCTTGTTTGACAAGACAGAAATTAATCACTATCTGTGAGCATGTTATACAAACTATCATTTACAATACATATTTTTAACAAGGCATTCTATATCTAGACACCATTTTATATCACATATTAGCTACTGATACTATGAAATATTTTAGATTTTGTTATATGAGAAGTTACAAGAAAGTGATTTTTTTTCTCCACCTTTATTAACAGATATAATTACAATATATGGATAACATATGCATTTATTGGTTCTATTAATTTACACAGTATGTGGAACATATTAGTATTTACTTTCTATAAAGCCATCACCAAGGACGTTAAAACAATAGGGGGACGCAGCTATTTACTTTTCGCGTTGAAGCCGCATAGTCACATTCTAAGCGCATTGCAAAGTTGCCAAACTAGGCATTTTTCTAAGTAAAACTAAGAAAACAAGCAAGCTTATGAACACAAAACATCAGCGAAACAAGCAAGCTTATGAACGGCCGTCTGGCCACTAGGTGGAACATCTTCGGTAGCATTGCTACAGTGGATGATCTCTTTGTGCTACGGTATCGTCGTAGACCGTACAGCCAGCGCCCGACGGGGTGGGTTGGGGAGGCGGAGGTGGGGACACCTTTCCCTTTTTCAGATCTCACTTAGGGAGCGGGAGAGGTGGGGTGCTTTGCCTGCTTCTCTCTAACCCCCCCACAGGAGTAAACCTGTGAAAAATCCGTAACCTAAGGTGTTTGCCGTGCTGAGTGGTGAATGGCTTTACGTCAGTGAGTCGCTAACGGCTGCCTCCGGATACCAGGCGACCTCCGGTTGTAATATAGCCCTACCGTGGTAAGCCTGCTCTGCTGCGGTCGAATTTCAATTTCAGAGCATACTCGTGGGAACTAATGACTAGTACCGCAAATAAACCCAAGGAGGCGCCCGCCCTCCCCAAAACGGGTAGTGTTGAGGGAGCACTGATGAATCCCTCAACAGGCACGGAGACGGTGGAACATCTTCCCCGGTTCCTGCTTGTTAAGAGAGAGAATGGTAACTTCGATAAGGTTAGTCCTTTTGTAATTTCCAAGGTACTGTACGGTCTAATAGGAGAGGTAAAATCTGTGAGGAAAAGTAAAGAAGGTCTTGTTGTTGAGGTCAGATCAAATAATCAATCTAAGCGTCTGTTGATGACAAAGAAATTTGGAGAATTTGAAGTGGAAGTTGTTGCGCATAGGTCGCTCAACTTTTCTAAAGGAGTTGTCTATTGTCGTGACTTTATGAATTGTTCCATTGAGGAAATTTGCGAAGGTTTGAAAGATCAGGGTGTTTTTGAAGTTAGAAGGTTGAAAACAAAAAAGGATGGAGTTCTGGTAGACACTCCTAACCATGTACTCACCTTTAATAAGACAGATATTCCTAGAGAGGTGAAAGCCGCCTACTATATATTGAAAGTGAGACCGTTTATCCCAGCACCTATTAGGTGCTTCAATTGCCAGTCGTTAGGTCACGGAGCTGTGAAATGTACTAAACAAAAACTGTGCACATGTGGACAACCTCCACATGATGAATCGCCATGTAAAGACCCAAAGAAGTGTGTGAACTGTGGAGGTAATCACTCCTCAGCATATAAAGCATGTCCCCAATATAAAATTGAAGCAGCAATACAAAAGGTAAAGGTTGTGGAAAAAATCCCGTATCCTGAGGCAAAAAGGAAAGTTATAGCCAACACACCAACTCCTAACTTAACGTACGCTGCATCAGTTGCTAAGCCAGTACAGGATAACACACAATCTATAATAAAAACATTAATCCCACTCATAGAAAACTCTATAATGGCATGTCTGTCTAAAGTAATTCCGATTCCTACAGACTATTTCAAAGCTCCCGCCAGCGTTAGCCAAAGTGCATTTTCCAGTAGAGAACGAACAGATTCGGTCTCTACTAATCCATCAATGACCTCTGAAAAGAGGAAAAAACAAGATGCCTCCACTACAGAAGAGGAGGCATCAGAAGGAACGTCGGCGTTAATCGCCGGCAAAAAAAGAAGAGGGCGACCAAAACACCAACCGCCCACAAAGAACAGTGATACAACACCTGTGATATAAACTGTGATAACTTTACATTTATGTGATATTTTTAATTATATAGATATTTAATTTACGCTTTAATTTACGTGTTTGTGAAAATTTTCGTTTATTTATCTATGTCTTCGTTCTTTTTCCTTTATGTAAATCGTTGTCGTTTGTTCTATCTATTATTATTTATTTATTTATTTTAATATGTATCATTTTATTTATTCTCTGATTGATTACACTTTAGATGTAACTTAAACATTTACCTCAATGCAAAGTATCCTCCAATGGAACTGCAATGGTTGCATGTCTCATATCAACGAGCTAAGAATAATGATCAGGGAATATGAACCTTTTTGTATTGCGTTACAAGAAACTCATTTCAAGCCAGGATCTAATTTCTCCCTCAGGGGGTATGAAATATTTCGAAAAGATGTCATTCCTGACCATAGAGCAAGAGGAGGTGTAGGCATATTCATCAAGAACAGTATCACAGCGTCTCTTCAAAATCTGAATACGGAACTGCAGGCAGTTGCTGTAAGAATCGAATCTCCTATTAAGCTCACCATCTGCAGTCTATATCTTCCCGATGGAAACTGGCATATCGATCAGCTGAACGATCTAATCTCCAATCTACCCGGGCCGTATGTTCTATTAGGAGACTTCAATGCTCATTCGCCGCTATGGGGCTCCACTCGCCGAGACATGCGAGGTAGAACAATTGAATCCCTTTTAGAGACTACTGATCTCACCCTATTAAATACAGGTCAACCTACCCACTTTGACCTTCGTTCTGGAGGTACGTCGGCTATTGATTTGAGCCTCTGTTCTACGAATCTAGCCCGCAGATTGACCTGGAATGCACTAGACGACCTGAACTTTAGTGATCACTTCCCGATTATTATCTCGACAGACGTAGAAAAACTATTTTATCCATCCCATAAGAAATGGTTAGTTAATCGAGCAAACTGGAAAAAGTTTTCGGAGATCATGATAGTCCCACAGCTACCAGATGACACCAACACCGCTGTTAATATCTTCACTAATTGCATTAAAACTGCAGCGGAACAAAGCATTCCTATGTCTTCTGGTTCCGCATCGAATAAGGCAGTACCCTGGTGGAATGACGACATCAAGATAGCAATAAGAGACAAGAAATCAGCTCTCAATAGATTCCGACGAAATCCTACAATGGAAAACATGATAGTTTTTAAAAAACTCAGGGCCAAGGCTCGTCGGAAAATAAATGATGCCCAGAAAAAGTCCTGGCAAGAATACATATCCTCAATTACAACTGAGGCATCCGTAAAAGAAGTTTGGAGAAAAATTAATATTATTTCCGGGAACAAACCATACAGAGAACCATGTGCACTGAAAGATGGAAATTCATTGGTAGAAGATATCGAGGATATATGTAATACTCTAGCCAAACAGTTTGAAACAACTAGTAATACTGCCAACTACAGTGAATCTTTCCAAAGGGTAAAAGAAGTCTGTGAAACTCAACCACTAGATTTTTCGACTACCGAAGAATTTTTATACAATACCCCCTTTTTATCCACAGAACTTGAAAATGCTCTTGATGGCTGCCATGAAACTGCTCCAGGCCCCGATGACATTCCCTATAGTATGATACGCCATCTATCATCTGAGGCAAAACATTTCCTATTACAAATTTTCAACAAAGCATGGACAAGAGGCGTATATCCGGACGCCTGGAAAAAAGCGGTAGTGATACCTGTACTTAAACATGGTAAACATCCCTCGCTACCCGCTAGTTACCGACCAATATCTCTAACTTGCTGTCTAGGCAAAGTCTTCGAGCGGATGATCAACTACCGACTAGTATGGTATCTGGAAAACCGTAGCCTGATATCACAAAACCAAGTTGGGTTCAGGCAAAATCACTCATCTGTTGATGCTCTCGTTCATATTGAAAATACAATTCAAGAAGCTTTCTTTGATCGGCGACATGCTGTTGCTATAATGTTCGACATCGAAAAAGCTTTCGATATGACTTGGAGATTCGGCATTTTGGAGCAATTGCACAAATGGGGCTTCCGCGGAAACTTACCCATGATTATTAAAAACTTTCTCGAGAACAGAAGCTTCGAGGTACGCATTCGGGATAAAAGGTCGTCAGTCAGACAACTACAAAACGGTGTTCCCCAAGGATCAGTGCTCAGTGTGACCTTATTTGCCATTGCGATCAATTTTTTGATAGAAAGCGTGCCCAATAACATCAGCGCTGTTCTTTATGTCGATGATCTCACGATTCTACACACCTCAAACCGAAATGATGGCTACTCTGCTATACAAAATGAAATCGATAGGCTACATGATTTAGCAGCGTCTAAAGGATATAGATTCTCACCAACGAAGACATGCTGTCTACACTTCTGCAGGTTACGATCGGTGCATGCAGATCCCCACCTCTCATTAGGTGGACACCGTATAGCTGTCAAGCCAACAGTCAAACTATTAGGAATTAACTTTGACTGCAAACTAAATTGGAAACATCACATAGATGACTTAGTAATCCGCTGCAGGAAGGTGTTGAATCTAATTAAATGTATGGCACGAATTCGTTGGGGTGCTGATAGGGAAATTCTAATAAGATTATATCAGGCTCTTATAGAGTCGCGCATTAGCTACGCCAGTATCGTGTATGGTTCTGCTAGACGTAGCAAAATCAAAGAATTAGAACGCCTCCAACTGGCAGCAGTACGTGCAGCTACAGGAGCTTTTCGAACTAGTCCGACAGTCGCAGTATTGTGTGAAGCATCCATCATGCCTCTGTATCTTAAAATTGGTCAGCAAACGCTTATGTATGAGGCAAAAATTAAACATTTACCTCAACATATGAACTCTGATATTTTCAATTATACTAATGAATTTGCAGAACGGCCAGCCGCAACTAGACCAGCCCGAGTACGAAGCCTCGAGTTTGCTGAGAAGTGTGGTATCTCCACTGAGAACATCCTACAAAAACTTCCAGCAATATATCCTCCGTGGTCTATTTCTCAGCTCAGAATTGATATAAGTTTGTCTGAATTGCATAGAGACACAACGCCCAATACAGCCTACATATCCCACTTTATGCGGGCGCTTCATGATTTTCAAAATGACCTAATAATATATACGGACGGTTCGAAAACTCAAAATGGTGTTGGAGCAGCAATTGTACCAGGAAATAGAGAATTTACATGGACGATCGATAAAACAGCAAGTATATTTACTGCTGAATCGTTCGCAATTTGGCAGGCACTACTCTTCTTCGGATTCTCCAGTAAAGAAAGATGCATCATAGCTACTGACTCCCTCAGTGTGCTACATGCAATGATGAACAGATTTACTAAAGATCCATGTATTCAGAGGATCATAGAGCAGTGTGTTTCGCTACAATCAAGAAATAAGCAAGTCCATTTCATCTGGGTACCAAGTCATAAAGGCATATCAGGGAATGAGAGGGCAGACCTGCTTGCCAGACAAGCATCTGAGCGTAGAACTGTTGATGAGGGTATACCAATTCCACTGCACGATAAAATCAAAGCCGTCAAACTAGCGACTGAGCAGATCTGGCAGAATGAATGGAATCAGTATGGTGGCCACCTGAAGCAAATTAAAACTCAGGTAGCCAAATGCGAGTATCCTAAAAACCTGACTAGACATGAGCAAGTTCTTTTATGTAGATTGAGGATCGGACATACAAACTTGACTCATCTATATATCCTCAGTGGCGATGAAGCACCAAATTGTGAGACATGTGGAGAACGTTTAACCGTTAAACATATTATTCTGTCTTGCCCTACCTTCCAGATACATAGGCACATGTTACAGATTGGAACAAACCTTGAAACTGTCTTGTCGACCAACCCTGCGGAAGTTAAAAAGCTGCTGCTTTTTCTCAGAAATATTAAAATACACCTGAAAATCTGAATCATTCAGTTTATCAATAAAATTTATCAAAGCAGCCAATGACCCTAGCAGTCGACGCTGCCTAAACAAAAACAAAAAAAAAAAAAAAAAAGCTTATGAACACAAAATATCATATTTAATATAATAATATAATATATTTATGAACAGTGAATTGATGTAATGATTTTTATATATGCAAAACGTTAGGATCAGTGTCTAATTTCGCTCTTTTGCAATATTTGATAGTATGAAGAAATTTTCATATGTCAACCCGGCAACGCCGCTTGGCTCTCATTGCTAGTTGCCATGGGATTTCTACGGTTGCCAAACTGGGCAAATTTCTAAGTAGATTTACGGTCAAATTCGCCCCAAACATCGCGTCATTAAACGAAGAGGTTATGTTGATCCACCCACTCGACAAAGGTGCGAGAAATTCTTGCTATTCCACCGGCAACCCTGTACTGCGCATTAGCGATGGAGCGGCGCAGGAGGGAACGTCAACGGGTGTGAATTTCAATTATATTTGAAATTCCTGAGAACCGTTAAACCTTATTCGAATCTATTTTGTGTTCGAGTATAAATTGTTCTGTTGTGAATTCCAACATTTCAAATTCTAGATAATCGTAACACAGACCGTACATTCGTAGGCATCTGTTTTGTGTTCGAGTAGTGTTGAGTGTGTTTCAGTGCTTAATTACCCCTGATAGGCCCCAAAAACAGGCTGACGATCCAAAAATAGTCATGGGTAGACACTGCTACATATGCAAAAAATGGGATTATCGGCACCCTAACTTGACCTTTTACAGGTAAGTGTATTCGTACATTCATCTGCAGTAAAATTGATGGTATTGTAACACCTCTAATTTCATTCCTATGTGCTACCTGCTGGGGTACATTTGAAAATAACAGTATACAGTACATATGGGATCTTTCAAATAAGGTGTCTATAAACAGTAAAGTTGGGCTTCATATTTTTAGAAATTATTTTAAACACCTCCAGTTTGCTCCTATTGTCATGTAGGAATACTTTGGTATGTTTACATTTATTGGGCTGGTACTGCATTATATAATTATATTGTCATATTATTTTACCTAGATAATTTGAAAGTTGAAAGTGATATCGATATCACATATTATACACAACTGTACCTACATATAAACACACCTAGCCTGATATGAGTGTTACTTTCATATTCTTAAACACCTCATCCAGTTTGCTACTGTTGCCATAGGTATAGAATATTTTTAATCTATGCATGTTTAAATTTATTGGACTGGTACTGCTTTATATATATTTATGTCATATTATTTTACCTACATATCTGTATATATACTTACATATAAATAAACCTAGCTTGAGTGTTACTTTCATATTTAACAAAATCAAATAAATTAAAGTATCATTTTTTTGAGCTTTTCTATAATTAATCATATTTTTCAGTATTACCAAAGATATTGTTCTGAGGAGGAAGTGGTTTGATGTAATGGGAGTGACTGAAACAGACCTACCACAATTAAAAGAAGTCTGCTCAGAACATTTTACTAACGATGACTTTGAAACCACACTATCCGGAAAGAAGCGTTTGAAAAAGAATGTGGTGAACAGCTTAAAGTGTAAGTAGCTATATATAAATAATTAGACTTTAACATTATAGGTAGGATTTAGAATCTGATATAGTAGCAAAAAATATAATTTAATCAACGTTACATTCTAAGAAGCATGTTTTTCTTACATCTTTGTTATGTTGGAAATAATCCAAGAAAATCCATTATATCTGTGAGCACAGTCTTTAGTCTGATTATTCTAAATAATGGTGTCAAAGTGGATAGGCTGCTGAACTGTAGACTTTATGGTTCTAATGCAGGAAAATTAATTGGAGTTATGAAATGCTACGATATGCCATCTAGGTGCATGTGAAACTTTTTTTAGTGTCAAGGGTATACTTTTACTGAGACAAGTTGTAAAACTTGTAATGTAATTTTTCTTTGAGGTTTGAAGGAATAGTGAGTAAAAAATCTAGTTGGTGAATTGAATAATGAGGTGTAATTATTTTAGAGCAAAAGATAAAATAGGTACAAGTGTTTAGTAAAAAGTAATAGTAACCCTAAATTGATAAACTGTTGAAAGACCTTAACTGTTACTCTTACTAGTTATTTTATTAAGGTGATCTTTAGTTTTTAGCATCATATACTAAGTATAAATTATAGGCTGTTTTATTTTCAAGGGAAATGTATATATGCAATATATTTTGTGTTACATATAAATACTTCAATGTTCTCAATCCTCAACAGTTTTTGCTCAGGAAACAGCTTTCAGATAATTTTTTTCAGAGCATAAAGTGAGCAATTGTATTGTACAGTGCAAATAAATGCAAAAAAATTATTTTTTGAATATAATAAAATAAATAAATAAAAAAATGTACAAAAATAATTACATACAATTAATAATTTTTTACTGTTTAACAGTAATATCATTTATTTTGTTCTAAATTTTCATCACAAAATTATTTTAATGTGTATAGTTTTTTAATCATTTCCCAGAACAGTATTTTGTATTTCATCACTTGTACCTATCTCAATTTTTTGAAACTTTGTTGCTCGTAAATTATTCTGACCACTGTCTAAATGGGCAATATCACAAACAGACTGTTTTATCTATTGTTTTATAATGTTATAATTATATAGTCATAATGATAATCATAATTCCAATTCTTATATAGAGACCATCCTTTGAAGGTAGCACACAAATGTAATACTGGTGCTTCTCAAGAAGGTAGTGGTAATGAACCAGCTGCAAAGAGGTACCTTTTTTATTTAGTAAAAATATATGAAATATACTGCTTTTTCAAGGATTCTTTGCTGTGTGCCTGTATTTGATCTGATTTTTAACTGTTATTTATATATTTAATATGCATACAATATATTTTTTATTAGAGATATATATACTTGCATGTCATTCATAGATTTGCTCAGTAAACAGCTTGCAGAGATACATTTTTTCGGAGCATAAAGTATGCAATTATATTTTGAAAACAATGTGAAAAAATGTACAAAGGCAGTTACATACAATTAATAGCGCCTTACACTGTTTATTTATGATAATGTTCTAATTTTTATCACTAAATTACTTTACTGTGTAGTATTCTTTGAACATATTGTTTTGTTGTTCATCACTGATATCTTTATTTTTGGAAATATTTTTACTTTCAAATTCTTCTGTCTCCATGGTCAAAGGGATACTATCACAAATAGAATATTTTATCTAAAATTGTTTTTTGAACATATTGCTAAACGGTATTTTGTTCACCACTAGTATCTTTATTTTTGGAAATATTTTTACTTTTAAATTCTTCTGTCTCGTCTCCATGGTCAAAATGGTTACTATCACAAATACGAGTAGAACGTTTTATCTATAATTGTTTTATCAAGTTATAATTATGTAGTTAATATTATAATTTTATTATGATTTAAATTTTTAGGTGCCACTACCCCTTGAAGGAAGCTTTCTTATCTGCTACTGGTGTTTCTCAAGAAGCGATCTGTGGTGAACCAGCTCCTAAGAGGTATTTTTTTTAATTATAGTTGTATTAAACATATAAGTTGTCAGCACAATATGGCTTTTTGAGGGTTTTTTGGTGTTACATTGTATACAACAGGAATGTCCATTTTCCGTTACTTTGTCTTTTTGTGTGCTTTTATTCATTCTGGTTTTTGGCTTAATAATGTGATAAAAAAATAACGAGGTTCATTATCTCTGAAGTCCATGATTATTATATGATAATAAATACTACAGAGCATAAAGAGTCTTTCAGAACATGTAATATTGGGCTGGGGTATTTTTTTGTAAAAATAAATAAATACTACAGAGCATAAAGAGTCTTTCAGAACATGTAATATTGGGCTGGGGTATTTTTTTGTAAAAACATAAGATGATACAAAAAAATTAATGTTGAAAGACTTTCACAACTGAAGGCATCCATGCTGAACTTGAAATTTTTCAAAAATCCTTACAGAGACGCTCAATATAATAGTCATATACAGATACAATTTGACCTTACAACCACTTATTTGCTATATATTCATTGAGTTAGATAAGTTAGATATGAAATATAAAAGTTCTACATCCACTGAGTCAGTTTTCTGTCGTGCTGTGGCAGCTGTCAAAAAACTTCTTTAACAAATATAAAGTTTATGAAATTATACGTTCATTCATTATGGGATAAATCCCAGAATATATCAAATTCGTGTTTTTTAAAAATATTAATAATCTAAAATTTTATTTCAAATTCTGATGACCTACCTGTATTATTACTATAGTGTGCCATTATTTATGTCCCGTATTTGATGTTTAATTTTTTGCTGTGCTTCTAGGAATCCAAGGGGTTGAGTGTAAAAGCTATGTGAACTAAGTAGTACCAGTACTACCAGTAGAAGCAGTTTTATTTAGTAAATCATCATATCCGGCACATTTGCAATTTTTCGCCGTTCAACAGCACTTAATAGATTCGATGATTTATACTGATATTTCTAATTATTCCCATAATACTGTACCATTGTTTATAATAATCGTTGATAATGTTGGTATACTGCAAAAAGGTGACTAAGTCAGAAAACTAGTTCCTCGTAAATGGCTGTTGAAAGTAATCATAATTTAAGTAACAAATCACTCAACGTGTTTTTTAGAAAACATAGAACTCATAAAAATGTTCGCTGCGAGTTATAAAGAGAGCTTGAAGAAATTAGACTATATTTCTGACTTGGTCACACTTGATGTTGGAAAATATATTAATACTGACTTGGTCCAAATAAACTTCAATTTTCTTGAAATAAGAAACATAAACATAATCAATCACATTCAAATCTAGAATACTGAATCAGATCTATTTTGGTTCCAGGGCATTGCTTTTCTTGTTCTTATCTACAGGGAGGGATTTATTCCAGCTGTGATAGTCAAGATGGTTACTTTTACGTGATATGTCTCACAATGTAGTGAAGTTGATCATTTTACCTGCTACTTTATTGGACATATTAGACTTAGTCAAAACGAGCTGTTAACCAAACTGGCAAAATTTTCGAGTATTGACTTGGACAAAATCATTTATCGTCGTTTAGTACCAAAAACGTCAAATCGTCGATTTTTGACCTATCACTTTTTGCAGTACATCGACGTATGATGTATTTGATGTTGAATTTTTATATTTCTTTTTTGTTTTGTTTTTAGTGATCCAAGCAGTCGAGTGTAAGAGCTATGTAAGCTATACGCTTCCCAACATAAATCCTACTGTGACTGTGACTACTAGAAGAATATATGCTTTGTTGAATAAATAATGGTAGGATGACAAAGAATGGGGCACAAGCTCATTATGTAATTTAAATTAATATACATACGTTATATGTAACTGAAAATTAAAATGAAATTTAAAATATACATGTACATTAAAAATACTTAAATAGTTGTTTTTAAATAAGAGAAGCATTTTTAAAACTATTGGTTAGATGACATGTGTGTAAACGAATATTAATTTGTGTACAAATGTGAATAAAATAATTGTTGCCACAGTTACTATTTTTTTATGTGAAGGCTGTCGATATATCGATAATTGGGAAGACTGATTTTAATGAAAATTTTAAAGTTTATAGGAAAAACACGTAATTGTCCACTGCCTGTCTGCTACTTTAAAAATGTACACACTTAATTTGACATGATTTAATAAGGTGGGGTAGTAACTTCCAATTTACCTACTGATTTTCGAGCCACTAATATTTTTCTTTGAAATAAGTTGTAATCATTTTCTTTGCCAAAAATAATGGTTAAACCACTGCAAACGGAGCACATGCAATGCTTAGGTACTTATGTATTTCTATCAATACGGTTTGTTACAATAAAAATTACTTCATGATAGTCTTTACTTTTGAGCATGACAGAGTATGGCTTTATAAAACTTTTATCTGTAAACGTGATTTAGTACTATATATTTTTTTATTATTTTAAATGGAAGTACGACTCAAGCGTACCTAGCTAACATATTTCGGATGCTACTAATGGTTGTATGACTTATTAAATTACTCTTTTTCGAATTACAATGATAAATTTGATTTCTGATGTCTTTATAACCTCAAAAAATACCAAAACAGTAGACTCCTGATGTCATAAGTAAATATTCGAAGGTATAAGTACAAAACTGTACTGAGTGGTACTTTTGAAGGTACTATAGGGTCTATCATACCTTGCATTCAAAACATTTTTTTTTGTACATCAACCCCTAAAACTCACCCCCAAATTTTTTTTTCAAATAGCACCCCATAGGTTTTCCTACCTAAATGATATCTCCATTTTATTTAAAATATTGTGGTACCTTTAATTTTATATGCAAACTTATTTTTTCCGTAAAATCATAAGTATAAGACAAACGAAATGATGATTTGTTTGACGCCTGATATTTTTGTAACAAAAACGGATAAAAAAGAAAAGTAAGTGGGTGTTTCAATGGTAGTGAATGACCTATCATTCCTTGCTTATGAACCATTTTTTTCTTACTTAAACCCCTGGAATCCACCCCTAGCTTGTTTTTTCAAATTTCAATCCACAATTTTGCCTGGAAAAATAAATTCTTTACTTGAATTTAATTATCGGAGTGCCTTACTTTTTATGCCCCTACTGCAATTTATCGTTAATTTTGGCGCCCGTGTGCGGGGCACACCCTGCACACGGGGTTGGCGCGGCCCGATGTAGCCATAAAACTTTTCCACGTTTTTGCACTTAGTTTTGTTGTCACATTTTTTTTATTAGTTGATTCATGAAAAAAAAATATTTTCCACACATGTGTTTTAATTAATTTATGTTTACGATTTCATGGATTAAGCGAAAATATCACGTGTCAAGGAAATTCTGGGACACCCCGTATACAGATACAATTCCACTTATGGTGATTTATTATTTTTTGTTGTGATACCCCAGAAAAATGCACTGCACTGCATTTTGACAACTTCAACAATTTCACAGAAAACAAAAGAAAGCGCAGACGTAAATATTTTGGCTTCACCATTAATACAGGATAGACTGTGACATGCTGCGTCCCCCTATTGTTTTAACGTCCTTGGCCATCACAATGAAGCTCTAAATGCATAACATTTATGTGCTCTTCGCCTCATGGTATCGGACTGCCTCTTCTTTCTCAAATACTTGGCAACATGAATAATTCTTTCTCCAGACCTGCAATGACAAAAAGAAAGTATTTTGTAGTAGTGCATATATCACAAATCTGTTTTAATAGAGAAGTTGATAGTCATATGTATATTGTTCGTTGCATATTATATCACTTGTTCCAGAAACTCATCTTAAGGTTATGCCAAAAGATTACTGTTTTAATTGTTTCATTCCTTGAAACCACCTATATATACATATAAAAATTGTAATGATTATCTATGAATGGACATTTTGCTAGTTTAACACTATAAATGTATAATAAAGATGTCTTTAGTTGACCTCAGCACTTTGGACATTTCTCTATATGTTTACTTACCACAAACAGATCCGGCATAAATGTTATTACTCTGATGTCTTCTGTAGCCACTCCTATACAAGAGAATCCAGAATTAAGACACCCAAAATCCACCAAATGTTGGGTCACTGCAATCAACTATTACATAGACAAAATCTTGCCTAAAGAGTATTTACTTCAAGGATTTACTTTTACCACTGTTGTTATATTCTGTGAGTTGGATATTTACGATAATGGGTTATCAATTAATGAAAATGAAACTAAAAATACTAAAATGAATCCGAAATTTCTTAATCAAAACAAATAGCCTCAGTTGAACTTGAAAGATAATGTTGACAGCCATCAACGACAGTGACATGAACCTTCATTTCCATCACAGAACATCAAAAATACGACATGATTGCCAACATAAAATCTGAAATTCGTTAAATTTCCCTGTAAGAAAAAGTTAACTCATAATTAAAGTTAATCATGACCGGTGCAAAGACACACAACTTTAAGCCTTAATTAAAGTTAAGCTTTAATTAGTTAAGCCAAAGGTTTAACTATGACTGGTGCAAACCACTGTTAATCGTCGTGGGACACCCTGTATATAATAAACAACGTAAATATTTTTGTGTAATTACACCGTACTACTTTTGCTATTTACGTAGTCATGAAAATAGCCTTTATTGTTCTTCAATTTTATTAATTCGCTTCTCATTTACAGATATAGGTACCTAATTCTTTGAACTGAAAAGTCATTCACAGGTATGTATTCCTGTCGGAAGTCTCAAAGCTAGTTCCGCTTTTGTGTCTGATCAATACCATATTTCATGACTTGTAGTCTTGCATTTATTATTGCTATTCCAGGACAATTTTTGCTGTAAGTGCAAATTCGAAAGTATTCTGTGCAATAACTACTGGCTTCATTAATCTTGCTTCCGCGGAAGCGATCCCTGTTTCCTTCCTTCTATACAAATAATAATAGAACTGTTACCGACGACAGTTGCAGACCTGACTCAGCATTTCTGCTTGACTAATTATAAAAACTACACAAGCAGCCGCTGATAAGCAGTGGCAGAACATGACATTTTTCAGAAGGATGACTGGATTAGCATCCACCATTAATATAATTCCTGAAGCTTATCTTGTGGTTGTCTCTTACATTCACTGGTTCACCAGTATCACAGCATAGTAAACAACCAGCATAATAACTCAAGATGGCGGAAATTACACGCGCATCCCCACTTTTGGAGGGTTTTTTATAGGGATGCTAACGATACTTCGATACTTCTGCAATAATATCGAGTATTTTTGTCATCGATACTTTTTGAGGCATTCCAAGCTGGTATTGATACTTCTGTATCGGTAGCGAAAATAATTATATAATTATTGAGGGGTGTAATCAGTTGCACAAAATGCTCTGTACGAACCAAATGCGGCTATTTGGCTAGAAAATATCGAGTTGGTACCGGTATCGATATTTTCATTTTCGCATCTCTACCCAAACTTCACAGCCGTAAAATCATCCATAAACCCTCCCAAGCTCAAATTTTTTGGGAACCATTTTTATATAGGAAATCCTCAGAGATATTATGTTGGTTGTTTATTATGCTGTGCCAGTATAACATGTTGACAGATAAATTTTTACTAATGCTAGGGGCCTTAGACAAGGAAGGAGAGAACGGAATGCGCGACTGACATTTCTGTTACCAAATAACACCAAAAATGTCCATAGCGCCTATTAAGTTTACCTGTGATACGTGATTCCTGGTTCCTCCTGCTGCTGTGACTTTTACAACCGTAAGCTGCACATCCTACTATTATGCACACCACAATCTTTTAAAATGATTGGTCTTAACGCTAAATATCATAAAAGAATGTTTTGATAGCTGTCAAATAGCTACCTATTCATTTTCGGTCACGGCTAATTTATATAGCATCAAACGGGCGTACGGTATCCCCTTTCTTGCCTTATCTAAGTTTGAGCCCATCTCTTCAACCTCCATCATAGTACAAAGTATTTGTCAAAAAAATTAATTTGAAGGATTGACACTAGGAAGCAGAGTTTATTTTCTGCTAACTTCTTCACTAAGTTGATGGTACTGCATCGGTACTCTCTAACTTAAGAGATAGAAACATGTTCCTATCACCATGACGACCATGATGATCGGGCAGTTTCGGGTGCCTATCATGTCTCTACTACGCTGTCATGGCACGCTGTCATATTTACGAGACCACCCGATCCCATAGCACTTAGTGCACAGAAACACGTTTCTAAGTTACAGAGTACCGGCGCTGGATTATCAAGGAATAGAGAGTGTTAAATGTGACTTAAAAATTAAGGTTTTGTCACAAAAATAGTTATACGAACATGTTACTTGAGTTTGTTGAGGTTGCAGCTGTATTCTGCATGTGAAAAGAGTTTTTGTGTTTACGCAAATCACGCAGTATCACAAAAAGTTATTTCTTAAGAATTGTTTAAGCACAAAACTTATCCTACGTATAATTAGGAAAAAAAGTCGTCTAGCTTCGGAACAACGCCAGATTAAGCTGTTGTGGGGCCTGGGACTATTATAGTTTTAAGGGGCCCTTTATAAATAAAATGCAAGGCCCAGACTGAACCGCGGGGCCCTGGTCTCCAGCCCCTTTAGCCCCATAGGTGATCTAGGCGTGCTTCGGAATCGATCCCTGGACCCCTTTATCAAAAAGTCACTGCAAAGCCTATTGAACCAAGGTGCTGTTCAGCTTCTTTCGTCTAGTAGTAGTAGTATCTGTGGGGCAGCCGCGCCCGGCTAGTAGGCGCCAGTAGGTTTTTGCCATCCCCGAATATAACCCCTCAGCCACCACCACCTGCCTCTCCCACCCTGCCAAACCTTCCCGACCTTTTGACAAAGGTCAATATATCGGACCAGCTAAGGGAGGTTAATTCCTCAGGCTGGAGTCTATCAGATTCAAGGATCCCATACCTCAGCCCGCCTAGCAACTCACATTCTGCAATGAAGTGGTAGGCCGTTTCATCGGTCTCTCCACAACCTATACATAGGGAGTCATCTTCAATTACCAATAGTGAGAGGTGCCGCCTGAGCCTGCAGTGCCCTGTCAGAACACCCACGAGGTTTCTGATGGTCCATCGGCCTTGGCTCCGTAGCCAAGCTGACCTAGATGTGTTCAGCCCGGCTCCAAAATCCTTGGCTTCCCTGTATCCCTCCATTGTTCATCTATGGTATAGTTTACCCACTTTTTGAGGGCTGACGTTACCTGCTGCCTACTTAATCCTATAGCGGGCTCCGGGCCAACAAACGGTCTCCCGGTGCCTATCGGCTTCCTCATTACCAAGAAGGCCCGTATGACCCGGTACCCACATCAAGGTAACTCCCTTCAGTCTTGCCAGCTCTTCTAGTCTTTTCGCGCACTTCTGGACCAGGGGTGCCCTAGTTCTGGGCCCGCATTCAAGGTCAGATTTCTATTTTGTAATTGCCAAATTTAACCACAAACTGATTCAGTCCTCAAAACCATGGATTTATTGTTGATTTAAAACGGGTATATCAGACATCAGACGTTAAATCAAACTCTACTTGAGCGAACCTATAGTAAAAGGTTTTCAGGCCTTCCATTTTTTTATAGCCCTACACGTAATAATTTCGTAGTTACACGCCGATTATGGTTCCTTATACCATCAAAACAAATATAAGGGAGATATTCAATAAAAACATTTACATGAAATTTCGATTACTCTAATGACATTTTTATTCAAATTCTTTGATGTAGGAAGGAGTCAATAGAAAATAATGAATTGGAGGTATGGGCAAAGGGGTGGACAAAAAACTGTGATTTACATATCGTTACCTCTCGTCTTGTTTATTGAAACTTGCCAAATCATCCGCTAAATTAAAAATAATGATTGTATAGTGTAGCGGCCTAGGACCTTGGCAAAAAATTGTTAAGGGTTGAGGGACAGGAATATGTACATTCATCATCATCATTATAGTGAGGAAGTCCTTTCAGTTGGACATTGTTGTTCCGCCAGTCGAGCGTATTGAAGCTATACAGGGTCTCCAAGCTTCTGCTTACGACACGTTGACTATGTTCGCATGCTTAAGGTGTTTCTGTCACATCGACACCAATACGTTTCGTTGCTGAGACCCGATTTTATCAACACGCGCATTTTAACAAAGGCTTTGACCAATCAGAGCAGCCCATTCAAGAACATGCATCTGTCAAAGTTCTCTGAAAATTATTGATTTTTCTTGAAGTTTATCTCAAAAAGGTGAAAAATGACATCCTTTATATACAGTCGACTATTATGAACTATCCAGTATCTTTTCCAGTCTGAACCAATCAGATTCCACAAAAGCAGTACATTTGATCACTGGATTGTTGGTCTATCAAGTGATAATCATGACTCGAAATTCAAATTACTGCATTATTTAATATAAATATACCGTTGTATTATAGTAGAAAGGTGCAAAAATAGCATTTTGTGGCGTTTCACAAAAATTAGCAATTGCTAAAGCCTTTGCACAAGAAAATGCAATTTTCCACCGATATAGGATGGAAAATCAGACTGGAAAAGATACTAGATGGTTCATTATGGTCGATTGTATATAAAGCATGTCTTTTTTGGCATTTTAAGTGGCCTGCTCTGATTTGTCAGAGCCTTTGTTAAAATGTGTTTGTTGATTAAATTGGGCATAAGTGTGAGAAACTATTATATCTGATACCTTACATACAGAGGCCTTAGGGAATATCCAACATACCATTTACGCCGATGATATTATTGCAAGTAGTGATTAGACACATGTATTAAAGGGGTGACACACGTACGAACTTTAGGTACGCGGTTTTTAAGTTCGCGAACTTACTCGGCTCGACGTGGTGACACACTTGAAGCTGAAACCACTCATTTTGATAATTTTCCTAAATAAATAAAACTTTTAGCAAACGCCAAACACAACAAGCGTTGCGCATAGATGGCTTGCTGAAACAAAGTGGTGGCCCGCGGCTCGCAGTACGAGCGGAGACAAGATTTCAAACCAGTTGGATCGCCGACGGTTTGCGCGACGGTTTTAAAGTACGCGTACTTACGGTGACACAGGCGAAAAAGGTCGTCGAGCCATAAGTACGCGTACTTGCTCGTAAGTGTATCACCCCTTTTAGATCATCAGTGTGGCCAAGTACTGGAGGTTGCAACGAACTATTATTTTAATGAGCAGGGCTTATAGTTCAATCTGTCTAGAATGTAAATCATGCAGTTTCACAATCGTCAAAAATGCGTAAATGACTTTAACATAAGCGTAAATGGTAACGCTATGCAAGCCACTTCAACACCTAAATCCTTGGGAATTAATTTTGATGATACTCTTTTATTATAAAACTACGTGCCTTCGCATACAGGTTCAGCAATTTTCGAGATATTTTAGAAATAAATCATATTGTAACTGTTTCCTTTTTACTATACACAAATTGACTTGAGGTTGAGGTACGGATTTGTCTTTGGGGAAATACCGCCTCAGCAAAATCTGTATTTCTCACTCTAAAGCCAATTTTAGGAATCACTGCCGGTGCACCATCAACTCATGTCACAGGATCTTTCTAAAATGGGATATAATGACAGTCCCTTAACATCTGTGAAGTGTCTGCGTATATACACAGGACCAAAGGATGGTTTTCGAGAACTGGAATACGAACAATGTATATAAATTTTTTTTTATGTCTATTTGACATCCATTGGATATTCTTGCTCCATTTGTGGATATGTTACACTCAATAGCCGAAGTCGGGCAATGCCCGAAAAAAATACGGAGAACTAGTTTTGAGCGAGGAATATTTCCCAAACCCGAAATATTAATTTTATACGGCTATTGAGCATTGCCAAATAGGCAGAACTAGTTTTGCGCACCTTGAAATGCACAGAACTAGTGCTGTGGTACGGAATGACAACCATAGTGAACATTCGTTATGCATTGTGTATCAAAAACCAGTAAAAACCTATCGCTTAGGCCAGATTAGGTTAGGTTAGGTTTCTTTACCAACGTTCCTGCAATATAACTACGAATCGTGAAAACGCAAAAAGAGGTTAGGAAGCACAAGCCAATTTGTTGCCCTCATAATCAAATAAAAGATTTAAACCAGCCTCAGTTGACGATTTACTATTTGTTGGTATTCATTAAAGTATATTTAACTTTTCCAACTTTAAGTCGCGCAAAACTAGTTCCGTGTAGTTCAAGATGCGCAAAACTAGTTCTGCATATTCGGTAATGCTCAATAGCCGTATAAAATTCATATTTCTGGTTTGGGAAATATTCCTTGCTCAAAACTAGTTCTGCGTACTTTTTTCGTGCATTGCCCGAATTCGGGTATTGAGCGTAACCTCAGCACAACTGAATAGTTCTTACTCTGAGAGCGTAACAGATATACATATCCATTGATTCGATATTCATTGTATGTACACTGTATATACTTTTATTATGTGGGAATACGCCTATACATATGAGAAATTTTCATTTATCGTCCCTGAGGCAGACAATTGGGTGAGGAGTGAGTCTGCTGCCCTGTATTTTTCTATATTTCACTGACGGAATATGCTCTGAGTCAGTATTCAGCTTTTGCTAGAAAGGCAAATGAGTGAAGAGAAGCCTTCTCTTGAGTTTAGCCTTCCAGGAAAGGCATAATAGATTTACTTGAAAGCTGAAAGTTTAAGGAGCCTGGGTACACACAGTTATACATTCATATTTGCCATGTGAAACACGCATTGCCATTTCGAACAGTTGTTTTTTAAACTGCATACACAGTATTTCAGAAGGTTGCAGTTAAGGCCTTAATGAATGAGCAATTTTTCCAAAAAAGTTTTTTAGTGTCCAAAAAACCACGCAATGCAAAATCACACATTCTTCAAATGTCTGTAATTTAACAACCAAATACGCATCAAAACACCACACTGACAAAGTGCAAGCTTTCTTCTTCAATCTGCTTTTTGAATCATTACTATAAGTTTAAAGGTAACGTCAGGATCTTGGAAATGCGAAATTAATTTTTATGGTGACCTTTGGACCTTACCTCTACACATTTCGACCTTACCTTTGGATTTTTGGACTTATCTCCCTCATCTAAGACACACACACTTGAGAAAGGGAACAGGCAGCCACGCCTCCTCGCTAACGCAAGAATACGTATTTTCTTGGATTCTCAATCTCGCGCGCTATACCCTAGACTTTATTAGCTAGTTTGTGTTTAATAACCTTGAAATTTGGCCCAGTTATACTATACGAAAAATCCAGAGGAAGTATATTTTTGATGTATCGACGGTACGCATAGATGCGAGAATGAGAAGCTGGTTGTACGTTTACAATAACAAGTCGAACTTGAACTTCCTCAGAAATAATTGTCCTGTATTCCGCCAAAACTCAAGCTCCATACGTTTTTTTTTCAACATTTCTTGATTTTTTTCTTTTTTGGGTTCCATCTGAAATACGGATTTGTCCTATCTAAGGGATGTAAATGGCGTATGACATTACTTGTTTATAAGGCAAGCAACGTAGTGTTTTTAAAATATCCACTCATTACTGGTTCTCATTTTGTATGTATTAACACTATGTGTTGTTTAGGATTTTACAATCAGCGAGTGGGAAGGTATTGTAAAACAAACCTTGAGTTTATTTTTTTGAAATATTCCTTATTACATGACGAAGCCTACATAGCATAGCCTAAGCAAAAACACATGTTTATCTTTCAAAATAAATAGTCTTAGTGACATGCCATTAATAAGCAATTACCCATAGCATGGAACTGAGAATCCTCTTTTTTGTGTATGTTACATAGATCTTAGAAAAACTCTAAAAAGTCAAGTCAGAGACACTTTTTGATCACGTCTCAGATGAGGGTACTGCTGTTTATTAAAAACTTGCAAGCTGAAGGTTTAAGACTGATTCAGTGGTGTCATTGTATTTGTAAAGCTGCATTTCTTGACGTATTTTCTATTGCATTGCTGTTGCACAGCTGTTCATCCAGACAAAGAGAGAATAAATGGAATCTCTAATTAAGGAATTCGCATAGATTAATTAAGGCGGTGTAGCGGAGGTTGTGAAAACAGAGCTTTATCGCCCTGAGATTTGCTCTTTCGTAGAAAATATTTTCGAGAGCGTAGGTTGTGAAAATGATCCCAATTAGTTGAAGCCTACCTGGAACGATGTAATCTACTAATTATCTAACGCAATGCTTCCTACTAAAGATGAGTTGCGTAGATCACTGGTCGAATTTGATCCGTTGAGACATGGTCGTGGCTGAGCAGTTTAAGCTAAGGGGCCTGGTTACACACCTTTATACATATAGTATGTATTTGCCAAGCTAAAACACGGATTCCCATTTCGAACAGAACTCAGTTGTTTTTCATACTACATACACAGTATTTTAGAAGGTGACAGTTAATACCTTAACAGAGTTGCATGAGGATAGTCCTATTTTGTTGGCGAGGAGCGATATAGTTTCTCCTAAGCATCGCTTCAATCGCAAATTTACGGTGGTGTTTCCGTCAAGGGAAGAGTGGAAGTCTAGGGAAAGACAGCCCATCGTAGGTGGAGGTCTGGTATACAGACGGTTCACTCGCTAGAGAGGGCTCGGGCCCGGAAGTCTACGGACCCCATGCAAGGCTTTCACTCCCTCTTGGGGGGCACACCACAGTATTCCAGGCTGAGGTCTATGCGATACTTGCTTGTGTAAAACGTATTCGGGAAATTGACGGGTCTAGGAGGCGGATTACTATCTGCTCTGACAGGCAGCCATCAAAGCACTGAGTGCTTGGAAAATAACGTCGGGACTGGTCTTGGAGTGCAGGCGGGCTCTTGACGACATCTCAGCTAAACACAAGGTATCACTGGTGTGGGTACCTGGGCACGCTGGGGTAAAGGGTAACGACATGACGGATCATCTGGCTAGGATGGTATCCGGCAGCAGTTTTGTGGGCCCGGAACCAGCCTTAGGACTATCTGCAAACTTGATTAGGAAAACAACTGGAGAGTGAAACCAGAATACACTCTCTGAGATGGAACAGCATCTCTGGTCATCTCCGTCAAGCTCGGGAACTATTAGCAGGGCCTGCAGAGAGAATAGTACGATTTCGTCTCTCTCTGGATAGGAGTAACTTGAGATTGCTAAGAGGCCTATTAACGGGTCGCAGCAGCTTCAGGCGTCACCTGTTCGTGATGAGGGTGGTCAACGACCCAACGTGCACCTGGTGTGGTGAAGAGGAAGAATCCTCGACAGACATCTTGTGTCGCTGGGAAACCCTGGGTTATCACAGGCAGACTATGCTGGGCTCAAGAACCTTGGAACCAATAGAGATAAAATGGATAGGACCTAAGAATGTACTTGCCTTTGCTATAAGGGCAGGTCTTAGGAACTAGCGCGAATAGAGGCGCAAAAGGGCCCATCGTGTGGCCTATGCACCAGTCACATTCTGTGCTGGATAGCCTCTGGTCCTTATTCATTCAAAGACCTTAATGAATGACATCTAAGGGCAATTTTTTCAAAAAAGTTTTTTAATGTGCACAAAACTCGCATTGCAAAATCATACATTCTACAAATGTTGTAATTTAACAACGAAACACGATATTAAAACAACTTACTTAATAAAAGCGAAACGACGTCATCTGTGATTGGTTTCGGATGAATGAATGAAATTGCTACTCTTTAATTACATAGAATTGTAAACATTGCTCACGAAAGTGCTCTATCGATTGATATTCACCACGCATGAAAAACGACCAAATTATGATTAATGGTCGATATTCAAATGCATAGTGTATTACGAGCGCTATGAAGAAATGAGGTCATACGGCCAAAGTTGACGGGGCAGTAAGAAACCTAAAAGGAGGGCGCATATCAACCTCGAGGTATTGCATATTAGATTCCAATTACCCTCATTAAATACACCGTGAAACACGTCAACAAAACCAGAACATCAATGCTGCTTGAGTTTGGTATTTAGAAATATGTCGTCTTGCAGTACCCGTAACATAAAAATCATATTTTACTCAAAGAGCCTTTGTTTCGGCGTTTATTTTATATTGTATTATACATATATGTATAGAAGGGGGGGGTTAGTCATTGCCGAAACAAAAACCAGTTAGATAATAACCGGTTAATAATTAGGGGTGCGACAAATAAACGCAAAAGTGGACTCTTTTAACTGTATTCCAAGCTTTCGGAAACCTATGATTCCATCATCAGGGCTACAATAGAATTTTGAAAATGAGTAACAATCTCAAAGAATGGGTGTTGGGTACTTACAAAAGTTATCGAGAATGATGCGCAATGATGTTCAAAGGGAGAGACCTAACAAAATAGCACAATTTGTGCCGAAACACAAATTCGTTGTCACGAAACATTGGAGTGGTGATAAAAAGGACTTTGAACAATTTAAACACATTAAAAACCAGATGTCTGTTGTGAATTCGGTGATTTTTATCTTAATTAAACCACGTGGATATGTCGTATTTCAATGAATGACATCCAGAAACAATGACACTTGTCACTTGTCTATCATAAATGACAGATGACACGGATCATGTATATATGTATATATAATTCGGCAAATTTAAAGAGTAAAAAACATATTATATATATACCAGAGCAACTATTTTTGCTCTACAAGGCACAGATCCCACCATCGCTGGAGGATTGCTTCCATGTAGGGGGATGCGCTCCGAAGTACATTGACGAAGGGTGGCTGACCTGTCTTTTTTACAGATTCTATCACCAAATATGTTCGAGTGAGTTCTCCTAGGTAGTAACACCGAAGGCCGTCCAAACGAGGAACGATAGAGAGGCTCGGAAAGCTCGTCCTTACCAGGTTGATGTCCCTACTCCCCGAACCAGTCTCCTCCAGCATTCCTTCTTTTGGAGAACCTCGATGCTGTGTAATGAGCTGCCGGAGAGTTTGTTTGCCGACGGCTACAACCTGCAGCGTTTCAAATCCAACGTGCACCGACACTTATCCTCTCGCATCGCTTCTACAGCGCCATATGCTTTCAGCCTTTGCGGGAGGTTTGGCAAATTCTC
This sequence comes from Callosobruchus maculatus, assembly GCA_951848785.1. Classification (NCBI taxonomy): domain Eukaryota; kingdom Metazoa; phylum Arthropoda; class Insecta; order Coleoptera; family Chrysomelidae; genus Callosobruchus; species Callosobruchus maculatus. The sequence continues at coordinate 1,175,938 of CATOUR010000003.1, forward strand.
CGCCAAACATCCTGTATATCAAAAAACGAGCAATACGATTGGTGCACAACATTGTAGATTCGGTCTCTCTGGGGCTTACTCTCATCTCTAGTGGAATGGGATCATGGATTACAGCGAGATAGGATGGCACCACAACGGCATTGTCATGAATGAGGCACGCAACATAAATCAGCTTAATTATGCCGTTTTAAATATGTATGATGCTACTCCATCATAGTTAGCCGGCATAGATATACAGTTTCGGAATATATTTGCACACAACTCTGAACTGACTAGTGTTGGATAAACACGTTTTTCGTCTACCCGATTTGGAAGACCGACGGAGGACTGTGTGGGGCTGTGTTTAGTCGTTTTCTGTTGTTTTCTGCCGTTATCTGCACGCTTTATGTTGTTCTGAGCTAGTTATGAATCCACTTGGTTGTACTTAGTCATTTTCTACCGTTTATATTTGTTATCTGCTTGCTTCCTGTTGTTTTCAGCTGTTTTCTGTTCTTTTCTGTTGTATTCGGCTGTAATTAGTCATTTTCTGTTGTTCCCGCTGTTATATTTGCACGCTTTATGTTGTTTTGAGCTAGTTATGAATCCGTTTCGTTGTATTTGGTCGCTTTGTACCGTTTACAGTTGTTATCTGCTTGATTTCTGTAGTTTTGAGCTGTTCTCTGTTCTTTTCTGTTGTATTCGGCTGTAATTAGTCGTTTTCTGTTATTTCCCGCTGTTATATTTGCACGCTTTATGTTGTTTTGAGCTAGTTATGAATCTATTTAGTTGTATTTGGTCGCTTTCTATCGTTTACAGTGCAGCATGCAAAGCAAACTTAACAATTCTGAAGATCTTGTAAAGATACACTGCGACAGAAGCATCTGTTTTTGCTCTAAGAAAATTTACATGATGAGAGAATTATGGTTAACTTGAATCAAGAAAAATATATTTTTGATTTCAATACTCGTTCTAATCAAATATGCTCTGAACATAATTTTCTTGACAGCTAATATTTCAGTCATCTTCGACCATGTATTTCATAAACTTCTAAAACTGATATCATATTTTCCAAATGACCTCCTGTGACTTCGACCAAGAATCCGAACAGCGCTTGAGAATGGACTGGTATCATGGGTTTGAAAACAATGATTAAATAATTATAATCTCTTAGTGTATATCTACAAAAATCGAGAGAAAGAGAATCATGGGGCGAATCCGCAAAAAAGGAAGAGGTTGAGGAGCAAAACATTTAAAGGATGGTAACCCGAGCGACACGTGTTCCTACTAATTGGCTTCATCAGGCCCAAATGGATGTCATGTGCCCACATCTAGATGAGGTCACATAACATAATACTTGGTTTCGAGTGTAACCTGAGGAGTCAAGGATGGAAAAATCAAGCCAGAAGCCACCGACAAGAGCCAGCCAGCATATTTGTGGCTTCGGCCGAAAGATCTCGCTTTCCGAGACAACAATCAACGTCGCTACAAAAATAGGTGTACTGATGCATTTCGTTACGTTTTGTTTACCAGTAATTCCATTTTAAGGTTTAAAAAAGGAATTCAGGTTTAGCCAATCGGTCCGGTGCGCGCCATACATCAGCAGTGCATTGTTGCCTCGTCAACTTCCAAATCGCGGCATTGACGCAATTTTCACGAAACACACTACCTCTTCTTCAAAACTATAACAATAAACCCGAAATAATCAACCAACACAGAGTTGCTATTTATATTAAGTAAGCAGATAACAACTGTAAACGATAGAAAATGACTCAATACAACCGAATAGAACAGAAAACAGCTCATAACAACAGAAAGCAAGCAGATAACAGAGCTAAACAATAGAAAACGACTAAACTCAGCCGAATAAAACAGAAAAGAACAGCAAACAGCTCAAAACAACAGAAAGCAAGCAGATAACAGCTGTAAACGGTAGAAAACGGCCAAATACAACCGAATAGAGTCAAAACTAGCTCAAAACAACTAAAAGCAAGCAGATAACAGCGGAAAACAGTAGAAAATGACCAAACACAGCCGAATACAACAGAAAAGAAGAGAAAACAGCTAAAAACAACAGAAAGCAAGCAGATAACAACTGTAAACGGTAGAAAACGACCAAATACAACCGAGTAGAGTCAAAACTAGCTCAAAACGACAGAAAGCAAGCAGATAACAGCGGGAAACAATAGAAAAAGACCAAACACAGCCGAATACAACAGAAAAGAACAGAAAATAGCTAAAAACAACAGAAAGTAAGCAGATAACAACTGTAAACGATAGAAAACGACCAAATACAGCCCAATAGATTAGGAACCAGCCCATAACAACAGAAAGAAAGCAGATAACAGAGCTAAACAATAGAAAACGACTAAACACAGCCGAATACAATAATTGATTTAATCGGTGATGATTCCCCTAATCATGCCGTTATTTTTAGACTTCCTTACCTGCTAGTTGACATCGAAGGTACGCACGGTGAGGGAGGTAGCGTCAAATTTCCATGGTGATTATACTGAGAATTTACCATTTCGTATGAATTAGTTTTCCGTATAAAATATAAAAATCACGAAAAAATAGGATATGGAAGCAACGAAATGCAACAGTACACGAACTTTTGTATACACTAAGAGGTTATATTGATTCAATCATTGTTTTCAAACCCAAGATACTACTCCATCATCAAGCTGCCGCTGATTCAATGATTCGTTATTTTTATGACTGTGCAAACAAAATACTTATTTACTTCTTCTAACCTATGAAAATTAGTTGACTTCACTGGCCGTATATATATAAAATTATGTGTTATTAGTATGTGTAGAGGCTCACATAAAGGTATGCAATGAATATTGGGTACTCATTTTAGAACGGCAACACGGCACACATACCCGTCTTCCGATTGGCTGTTCCCCTATTATATAGTCCCGTGACGTAACACGACTAGGAAAATTCAAATATTTTTCCTTATTTTCTCGCTATCCCAGGCTCAAAAAACGGGGAAAATGGCAAGCTTTTCATGACATTATCAAAAGCAATAATAATGATATAGCAGCTCGTAGTGCACCAAGGAGTTCATCTACACATCGAGTAGTCAGAGCAGATGACCTAAAGTGTTTTCTTAAAAACAAAATGCAAGACTGTTGGCAAGATGAATGGTACAGAGACACCAATAACAAACTTCGTCAGATATGTAATTCGGTTAAGAATAGCAAACATAAAGGCACCTCACTCCAACGCAGAGAGCAGGTGACAGTATCTCGAAACAGAATAGGTCACACCCATCTTACCTCATCATACCTGCTTCTAGGTCAGAACGTCAGAACCCTCCTATATGTAAACAGTGTCAAGTCACCCTTGCAATAAGGCACATCTGTTATGATTGTCAGTTATACACAAACTTAGGGAACATGATGCGACTACCGAATGATCTGAATATTTTAACCACCGCTCCGACTGAAATAAGAGAATTAATCACCTTTCTTAAAATAACTGGACTCTTTTTCAAACTGTAAGACCTCCGATAAACCAACGAACATAAGCTCATTACCTAGCATTATAAATCACTCAGTACAAAATAGTTGATAAAAGATATATGGCTAATGACCATGCAGTCGATGCCTTATTTCCAATTAAAAAGAAATAAACAAAAATCATGATATCATTGAGAGTATGATAATATTGGGTCATGCACATCGACAGATGACCACAGGCCTTGTAATTATTGTTCATATTATGCTTTCATATCAGCCTGATACCGGGATTCACCCAGGTCGACCTGATGAAAACTTGATGCGATTCAGGACATATCCAAAACAAGGATTGTGAGGACACTTTCACAGCTTTGATATCATCTTGATACTGCGCTTCACCCACGTACAACTACCCCATTTACCCTACACCACTGTTTCACACGCAGTTCGTAACCTATATAGCAGATTTGACTGCCACCCACTCCACGAAGTCCAAATTTCCCAAATTCGTTGTGGCAGACAGCTCAGCACAAAATATTGACAGAATCCGTATATCACGCTCAGGTCGGTGCCTAATCTGAGTTGGCGGCTTCACCTTACTCGCTTTATACGTGCTTTATATCGCAGTTTATTTCGCATCCGTACGTCTGTCTGCACGAATGTTCACAGAGACCCCTCATGTGATGCCGCGGGAGACAATAACACAGAACTCTGGGCACTGTCGAATGTTTGTTTGGTTACCTTTCAAAGAATTGTTTCATTCGTGCTTTTTGTCTCTATTATGTGCAGGTAATTTCAGTGGTGGAGAGAAAGGATTAACGCAATAGGGTCCCTGCGATTAAAAAAATTGCCTTTGAAGCATTCGGTGCAACGTAGTAAGCATACTATTGTAGAAGCTTTTGATTTTGAGACCTACCTATTCCAAATATAATTTTGAATGAATGAAAATGCCGCGAAAATGACCTCTTGCTTTGAAGACTTATTCCAAATATAAATTTGAATGAGTGAAAACGCCGCGAAAATAACCTCTGACGTCACTATTATACTGTACTGATATATGAGCTATCGTAATCACTTTTTAGTCGATCATTTTTGTAGTCACACTAACAAGAATAGATACTGAAGGTTTCAATTTGAAACTGTTGTCAAAAGTAACCGACAAGGAATTCTGGTGATACATATACGAGCAAGTACGCGTACTTATGGCTCGACGACCTTTTTCGCCTGTGTGTCACCGTAAGTACGCGTACTTTAAAACCGTCGCGCAAACCGCCTGCGAGCCAACTGGTTTGAAATCTTGCTCGTAGCTTGTCTCGGTTGGTACTGCGAGCCGCGAGCCACCACTTTGTTTCGGCAGGCCATCGATGCGCAACGCTTGTTGTGCTTGGCGTTTGTTAAAAGTTTTGTTTATTTAGGAAAATTATCAAAATGAGTGATTTCAGCTTCACGTGTGTCACCGCGTCGAGCCGAGTAAGTTCGCGAACTTAAAAACCGCGTACTTAAAGTCGTATGTGTATCACCCCTTTTAAAGATCAGTTTCACCACCCACTGATACGTGTCAAATAGCCTAACCGTAAGTTTTTGTCACTTTCTAAGTAATGTCAGTGTCAACAAATATGTGGGTAAGCTATCTCACACTTATCAGGAGATGGTAAAACTGGCCTTAGTGAAGAAGTAAAACATCTTTTCAGCTGAATAATATTGTTTGAAAGATATAGATCCTTCACAGGTTCACAGGATTTCCATGCTTTAACCTTCCGGAACTGGCGATCTGCTTTTGATATCAGCTATTGGGTGCAGACTGATACCCATGTCCGTTTTAGTCGATCACCTGTTTTTTTTCTAAATTTTAGCTTTTATTTATGAATAAACGGAATGAGACTGATGATCAGAATTATACCAATTTGTTGTAGATGCCACTTAACAAAAAAGCAAACTTAAATCTCACTTTAAGGAGAACACTTTAATAAACTGAAAAGTAGTATACCGTTTATTGTTAATATAAAATTAACAAAATACAGTAAACAACAAGTACCCCAAAAAAGTTAAAAACTTGTGCTTGAGTACAATAATGTAATTATTATAAAACAGAAACAACAAATAAAGGTTAATTCAGGAATATTTATATTTAAATATTATGTATTCTATATATATTAGTAATAATAGGTATTACATATGTCTACAAGTTGGTGAATTTTAATGCGATTTTTATTTACTATCCATTGCTTTAAACCACACTTGAATGAATTTAAAGGCACTAGATATTTCATGCCTTCTGGTATCTCACTGTATAGTCTTGGAGCAAGGAATGTATTTTTATATGTATTTTTTCTTGCTTTTGGTGCAACATTACATGCATATCTTATGTCATATTTATGTTCATGTTTTGTCAAGTTTGACTTATTTTTATATTGGTAAATGCCTAATGACATGAAAAACGTTTGGCGGATATCTAGAATTTTTGTTTTAGAAAATAACAAGTCACTAAGATATGTAGATTTCACTTTATATAAAATTTTTATTGAACGTTTTTGTATAATTTCTATTGCTTTTATATTATTTTTACATGCTGCGCCCCACACCACAATACAATATCATATATGACTATGAACAATTGCTTCGTATACAATGATCATCTGTTCATAGGTAAGTATAGTGGAAAGGAGTAAATTTGCTTATATCGTAACGTGTCTTTTTGACAACATAATTATTCTGTATGCTCCTTCCATTTGATATGGCAATCTAGATATATTCCTAAGTACTTGATACTGGTGACCATTGATATAGGAGCTACCTGTCTACAACTGATTTGTAGGTTGGTGTATTTCAGTAGCCATTTGCGTACGAGGCGAATGGAACAAAGTGAGTCTTGTTGAAATTGACTGTTAAAAGTCGACTACTGAACCAGTTGAACATTTCTTTAAAACCGTTTTCAGTCTTGGATTTTAATATTGTTGCCAAATATCTCTTACTCTCTCATACATGTTTTACTTCGGCTTTTGGCCCTGGTAGATAGAATCATTGATTAACACATTTACGGGATAGAATAGAATAGAATAGAAGATGTTTATTGGTTCAGAAAACAATACATGCTGATACGTTTATCAAATTTTCGACTCTAGTTTTGGTAGAAAGCAGAACGAGGATTGGTCATTTAGATGTTTCTGTTGTCAGATAAAAACATGCCTCTTCATTCCCTTCACCATCTGTTAATTTCTGGTCTGTATCAGAGTTACAATCCTCTTCCTCAATCGTATCTAACCTTGAACCTCCTCCTAACTTTTTTCCAGACACTCCATCACTAACGTATACAGTCATTCCTGCTACTTCTCATATGATCTTATCTACAATAATCTATGCAAAAAAATGAATAAAACTGAAAACTAAAATAATGCTATTTATTCTAAAAGATTCGACAACAAATTAAAAAAGATCCTTCAAAAATAGTGCGTCACTACTGGCGGAGTCCGCGATTGCCTGTAAAATCGTTGACTAATGCACTTACTGGGATCTTGTCATACATATATTTTGGTAGTACCGGTTGAAGCATCGATTTTGAAATAATACGCTTTTTGAGTGTAACCTGATGATAATATATCCACCTAACGAAAATCCAGGTCACTCATTTCCGTCGGTCTGTCTTGCGGTCTATGGGCATCTTTCTAACCGTGTAATCTCAGTAACCGCTGCATAAATTGGTTGAAATTGGGGTGGCCGCGGGGTTGAAAAATTTGTTGCTTACCCACGAAAGAAAAGCCTAGTGGCATAATATACTTTTTCAGGTCCATCCAAACCATGACTTACCTATTACCAGAATCCAAAGTAATTTTCTGATATATTCATACGAGTATTGCTTTAGATCGTCCTGTTTTGTGTAATCTAGATAATATTAATTTGATTTGAATGAAATCTTGATACCGTATTATGACCGTGGCAAAGATGGAAGGCTGTGCCATTTAGAAATCGTGTCAGTGCGATAAACAAAAAACTAGAAATATTAAAACCTTATCATTTTCTACTTTTTCGGGTGGAGGTGGAATTGGGTTGGTTGGGGGGTGGGGCGTTGTGAAACCCAAAAATTAATTGTTTTCATAAAATAGTCTACAACGGGCTGAAAAAATTAATTTTCATGATATCGTGTGCTTTTTAGACCTGTACGAATTTTGCCTTTGAATTTTATATCTACGGAGTAACTTTATACATATACCTACATATTATAATCTTATGCAGGGTAACTTGGAAACTACGAACTTGATTGTGACAAATCTGTGACCATGGGGGAAATGGTAACAGTTGGAAGTCTTGCCAGTGTTGCGGGAGGAATCAACCAATAACGAAAAAACTTATAATCGCTTAAACTCCGTTTTTCTTTCAAACCTCCTTGATCAGTGTTTTCTCTTTTGATGAGAGATATAGTTGTGACCGACAATGTGTGAGAAGTACTGAGACAAGACATTTGAGGCTATTTTATTAAAGCTTTTATTTAACTTGCAATATCTGTACGCTTGTTCGGGTGGAATCTTCCAACTCAATTTTGAAGCAGATATCTTCAACCGATTGAGCTGAAATTTTGTATGGGCGTTTAGTTTGGATGACAATGCACGATAAGCTGTATGACATCGTTCTAAATCCAATAGTGGAATAGTTATTTAATGCATTTCTACAATATGGGTATCCATATTGATATGAGAACGCCCAGTAGATGCTAAGGGGAATGACAATCTAATGGGAGGAATGTCATCACTGACAATAGACCCACTGATGTCATTTTTAGTCAAACGATAAATTTTGCTGTGAGAGTTTGAGGAAAATGTACTATTCAAAGCCGGCAAGTTTTTTTACCACTGCATGAACCTGACGACCTGAGAGAAGAGAGTCTTTGCATTTGGCGCTCAAATAGAGGCTTGCGGTGTGAGCAAGAATCTGGCAGCAGTCACAGGAAATTCTGGATCGAATTGTACGAGCTCCTTTATACAACCTACGCAGTGGTCATCACCAGGTTGTATCGACGGCGGCGACGGTGACGACATCGACATGAAGTTAGGGGGTAGCTAACGAACCACTGGTGCACCGAGCGGGAGCAACCCCGAAGGGTAGACCGAACAGCCGGTGTGTATGCCTGTGACGCGACGTAAGTGATAAAGAAGATCCGCGGTAAGGATTTTCCAAAAATAAGTTGTAAAGGAACATTGGGGGTGCTAGAGTGACTTTGGGAAAGTAATAGGGATAAACTCGTGTCGTTAGTGGACTCTTATCAGCAACACAGTTTTAAGGTTAGAGTAGGTCTATATTTTTAGTTTAGTGTAAGGTTCTCATGATGTCTAGTAAAAAGAAATCTATGAAAATGAGTGGATATCGGGATAGTGCAAATTCTAAATTAGAAACTGTCGTTCAAATTATGGCAAACAATATGTATTTTTAGATATACTACGATGATGTGTTTTGTTGTGTGACTTTGGGGAAAATATACTATTCAAAGTCGGTGAGTTGTTTTATCACTGCGTGAACCTTGTTTGCGACCTGAGAGAAGAGAGTCTCTGCGCAGTGGAAGGGCTTGTTGAGAGTGACTCGGAAAATATATTGACGTCATTCTAAATCAACTGTGGTGGACCATGCAAGATGGCGAAATAGTTATTTTTAATGCACTTCGGCAATATGGGTATTAAATAAAAGGGCTTGCCGAGAATAAATAAAAATGTTGTTTTATATAAATGCAAGTTAATAACTAAAAAGTAAAACATAAATTAAAACAAAAAAAAACTTTTTTAAAAAAGGTTTTAATTAAAGGTTCCAAAAAAATGAAATGTTTCTTTAGAATGTTACCTATCAACTTATAGCCTCATTATACACAATTTATATTGTCATAAAAGCTTGTCGCGCGATTTATAAAACTAGTACCTACCTATTCAGTTGACTAACTTAGTCTGCTAAGTTTAATTGTGTTAAAATTTCAGTTTAATTGAATTCTTATAGGTATGTACGTAAACCTCGCGACAAGCTTTTATGATCATATAAATTGTGTATAATGAGGCTATAATTTGATAGTTAACATTCTAAAGGAACATTTTATTTTCGTTTTTTAGAACCTTGTCATAAAAGCTTTTTGAAAAAGTTTTTTTTGTTTTAATTTATTGTTCTACCGCGTATTCCAGAAGGGCAACTGTCCCACCCCTTTCAACGACACCTATCAGCGGCATCCATAGATGTACTCTCAAAGGTAATAGTAGCCAGGAATTATCCTCAATTATTTGTCGAACGTGTTCAGCGAATATGCCTACCGCACGGAGTGTGCCTGACAGTGAAACCTTACGGAGGGAACGTCCTACGGATTATCGGAACAGCTCACCGCTCCTGTTTTGACCCATCGCTGTCACTTCGCATTATCCTCCTCCATTGTTGCCTCGTCTGTGAGGTGCCGTGTTGCTGGGTCTCTCTATAGAAAAGTACAGTGGCGGTATCGTTGGCTAATTCTATTTGATAAACACCAACGAATTCGAATAGGTTGGAAAAAGTAAACAAAGGTTCTGTTTGTTTGAACCATTCTTTGTACAATTTATAGGTAGAGTGTAAAATGTTGCTATACATAGGCAGTGTGAAGCCACCTATAAGTTCTTCAGCAAATCAAGTACGTACTAATGGGAAAACGATACGTAACTGTTTTCTTAAAATCAATTTATTACAAGATAAAAGCATTGATGTCACAGTCTGTCATGTAGGATACAAAATAACAGTTGCCATTATGCAGTCGAAAAAGAATCCCAATATGTATGGTGAAATAAGAAGTAGAAAATAACTAAGGCCGTCGACTATTCTATATTACACCTTAGAGAAGAAATATATGCAATGGAATTGTAAGAATTTACCTATAAACTAGTTAAATGCACGGGGTTAACCTATCACCCTTATATCCTTTAATACTCGTGTTAAATATCAATGCATATGTACCATATGACTATGCATAAAATGTTGGTAACATTAACTTTAAATGTTTGTTGAGTTATGCATAGATTCAGGCCCGTACCGAGATTTTTTTTTGGGGGGGAGGGAGGGCGGGGATTGAAATTGATGCAAATTATTTAGTATTTTTTATTTAATAGTTGACAGTAAGTAATAGAAATGTATACATTAAAATATAAAAATGAAATACAGTGATGCATGTTAAACATTCCAGTAATGCTTGTGAACAAAAAAACTAAGTTTTTTTTTTGTCTATACAAACAACAGATTAATGATGATAGTAATACATATACCGGGTGTCCCAGAATTTCCTTGACAGGTGATATTTTCGTAATGAAAAACAGTTCAAGCAAGAACTAAGTGGTACTTTTGAAGGTACTATAGGGTCTATCATACCATACATTCAAAACATTTTTTTTGTACGTCAACCCTTAAAACTCACCCCCAACTTTTTTTTTTCCAAATAGCACCCCATAGGCTTTCCTACATAAATGATATCCCCATTTTATTTAAAATCTTGTGGTACCTTTAATTTTATATGCAAACTTATTTTTTCCGTAAAATCATAAGCATAAGACACATGAAATGATAATTTGTTTGAAGTCTGATATTTTTGTAACAAAAACGGAAAAAAAAAGAAAAGTAAGTGGATTTTTCAAGGGTGGTGAATGACCTATCATTCCTTGCTTATGAATCATTTTTTTCTTACTTATACCCCTGGAATCCACCCCTAGCTTGTTCTTTCAAATTTCAATCCACAATTTTTCCTGGAAAAATAAATTCTTTACTTGAATTTAATTATCGTAGTGCCTTACTTTTTATGCCCCTACTGCAATTCATTTGTCTTATGCTTATGATTTTACGAAAAAAATAAGTTTGCATATAAAATTAAAGGTTCCACAAGCTTTTAAATAAAATGGGGATATCATTTATGTAGGAAAACCTATGGGGTGCTATTTGGAAAAAAAAAGTTGGGGGTGAGTTTTAAGGGTTGACGTACAAAAAAATGTTTTGAATGCATGGTATGATAGACCCTATAGTACCTTCAAAAGTACCACTCAGTTCTTGCTTGAACCATTTTTCGTTACGAAAATATCACGTGTCAAGGAAATTCTGGGACACCCGGTACCTATACTAAAAAACCTTAAAATATGTAGTCTTTGTTTCTTTTGTGGACATTTTCGGAGTCGAATTAACGTGGTGTCACTAATTTCAACATAACTTTATTAACTCATCAATACATAGATACGCAATTGTTAACATGGCAACGAATAAATACAGTGTTGTCAGATATATCATGCATCATGTATAAAGATTATAGACAGATAGTTAACAAATATAAGGATGAAATAAAATATTGATATTCACATGCGTTTTAAACAGTTTGTTAAGGCTTTGGGAACAACAATATAAAACGGTTACTAATAAAATTATGCGATTTTTGATAGTACAGACACTAAATTAATGAAAGGTCAACCAATAAGATACAAATTCGAAAAAATATGTATAAGACCGTAATTTATTAAAATGAAGATGATTACGATATATAAAACATAATCAGTTCTTCTACTTTTTTTCAAAGCGAATGTAATTTTGTCAAATATTTATTTTTTCTTCGTCGAAATTTCGGGTGGGGGGCGGTTCAAACCCGTGTGACCCCCCTCGGTATGGCCTTGCAGAGATTTCCTTTTGGTAGTCGTTCTGTATGCTTTCTTATAATCTTCATGTACCGTATTCATGTGAAAAATATCTTCTTTTATTTAGCTAAGCTAAGTACAGTTCTTTTTCATACGAATTCAGTTCCCATCAAAAGCGGTATGGTAGCAGATGTGCGCTGTATCCTGAAGGTACAAAATTAATATCTTTTTTAATCTGAGTCAGCCGGAGCATATTATATGCGGAAAAGATAGGCAGGAACAAACAAGAACATAATACGAATTTATTTTCAAAGTAATTACAATAACTTGTATAAGTATTTGTGCAAACATATAAAACAAGATTTCTATCATGCCTCGCATCCAACGGGAAACCTTTCATATTTGACCGGCAGTCCGATATTTTATGGGGCCGTACCAAGCAAACATTTTGGCTCAGGGGCGTACGCTGGTCGAATAGGAGCACTGAAAGCAGTGAATGAACAGAAACAATTGAAGACATTCTAGGAAAAACAGTACAGGGTGTCCCATTTTGGGCACTTTTACGGGATATCTCGCTTATTTTTGAAGATAGAGAGTTGCGGTTTTCGCGACGCTGCTACTTTTTTGTGAAAGTAAAGATGCCGTTAACAAAATTATAATGGCCCTCTTGGTTTTTGAGATACAGGGTGAAATCGAAAACTATCGATTTAGGGACCACCCTCGTATCTCGGTTGTCTTTTATCCTATTGAAAAGTTTAAAAAATACCTTATATATTTTTTTTCTGTAGAACCCAGTGGTGTGGTTTGATTTTTTCTTACTCTAACCATTTTTCAGTTATGAAGCAAACATGTATTTTTTTAAATAGAACACCCTGTATATTATTTTTGAAGTCGATCGGAAATAATACAAGCTTTTCAAAATTATATATTAGTATTAAGTTGTTTTGAAAATTAATATGATTTTTCCAATTTTTACTTTATTTGTAACAGTAGGCCATGGTTAATCAACTATAAATAATAAGCATCTAAGCAGTTTTTACTCTACAAGAGACTTCCTACTCAAATTCGAAAAAACAGAATCAAAATACATCTTTTTGAATAGTAATCTCTCATTAAAATGATGAATATTGTGTTACTATAATATTGAGTAGGTAGTGGGTAGGTATGACTCTGCTATTAAAAACAACAAAGCAAATCTGTAAAAAACTTGCGAGACTGTCAGCTTTTAATTATATTTTTATTAAATATAGCTTTGTTCTTTCTGTGTTTTCATTTTAATTATTGTCAATTTTGTATAATAATGGTAGCTTAGATACCCAGAGAGATAGCAAACGTTTTCAGATATATTTGCTCGTCTAAAAATAAATATAGTTACGGATCCTCTATTCAACCACATCCTAAAACTCATTTCAAGGAGAATAGGGAGCAAAGGGAAACAAACGTTAGGTTACATAGAAGCAACGCATTCATCATGATCTTGTAAGCACAAAGAAGAAGCTGTAGGGGTACAAAAATCAACTGCAGAAATAATTCTAAAAAAAATACAATTACCATCCATACTAGTTTAAGATACTTCAACATTTGCATTTAATCGCCATAACATGAAGCAGACCAACAATTCTTTTAAAAGCCATTAAAATAATAAGAAATTGTGCCAGATTTGCATTCGAGAAAATAGTCTCCAACTTGAACCAACATCTCTAAAAGCTCCTCGATGCTTTGGTTTTTATTTTGATTCAAATCCAATTTTAATAGTGTGTTGATATTCTTCAGATATAATGTTGTTTGGTTAAGTAATGTACATAATACAATTAAATGATTGAGTTTAAAAGTATTGAGTATCTAGTATCTTAATAATTGTTTACCTGGATATTGTTTTTAATAGATTAGTCATGGCCTGCTGCTACAAATAAAGTAAAAAATGAAATTTTGAGCTTAATTTTCAAAATAATTTAATACTGATATATATTTTTGAAAAGCTTGAATTAATTATTTCCGATTGACTTGAAAAATAATATACAGGGTTGTCCTGAAAAAATACATATTTGCTTCATAACTGAAAAATGCTTAGTGCAAGAAAAAATCAAACTGCATCACTGGATTCTATAGGAAAAATTCGATAAGACCTTTTTTAAACTTTTCAATAAGATTAAAGACAACCGAGTTACGGAGGGTGGTCCCAAAATCGATAATTTTCTATTTCACCCTGTGCCTCAGAAACCAAGAGGGCCATGATAATTTTGCTAACGGCTTCTTTACTTTCACAAACAAGTAGCATAGTATAGCTCTCTATCTTCAGAAATAACCGAGATATCCCGCAAAAGTGCCCAAAAAACGGACACCCTGTACATGTCACAAAACAGGTGAAATGAGCTTGATGATCTATCTTATACTAGAAGGTAATATCTTTTATAAGCTATACTTATTTCTTGCATTAAGGACATGTGTTCTTTAAACCTCATTGGCTCTTATTTTTGATGTATCAGCTGTACAATGTAACACTTTGTGTTCCTCAAGAATCAGAACAGCGCTAGTAAGTTTCTTTGCAGAAAATAAAACAAAAGCAGCTTCTCATATCAGTCATAGTCGAATCACATTCCGTCAAGCTCTTGGGAATAAACATCAACAATAACATATCCTGGCACGACCACGTCGTCAGTATTGCTAAAACGGCATCCCAGAAGCTTGGAGTTTTGTTTCGCTGTAGGAAGTTGTATACACCAGAGCAACTGCTGCTGCTATACAAGGCACAGATCCGACCATCGCTGGAGTATTGCTCACATGTGTGGGGATGCGCTCCCAAACACTCTCTAAAGCTTCTGGACACTATCCAGAAAAGAGCAATTAGATTAATCGATACGCCTAACCTCACAAAGGACCTCCGCAGCCTGGAGCATCGAAGGATGGTGGTTTACCTATCCCTGTTTTACAGATTCTGTCACGGCGGATGTTCGAGTGAGCTCTCCCAGATAATAACACCACAGGCCGTCTGAACCAGGAACACTAGAGAAGCTCTGCGAGCTCATGCTTACCAGGTCGAGGTCCTTACTCCCCGAACCAGTCTCCTCCAGCATTCGTTCTTTTGGAGAACTTTGACGCTGTGGAATCAGCTGCCGGGGAATTTGTTTCCCGGCGTACAACCTACAGCGTTTCAAATCTAACATGAACCGACACCTATCCTCTCGCAGCGCTTCTACAGCGCCATAGGCTTTCAGCCTTTGCGGCAGGCCGACCATAGAAAAAAGCAGTTGGTCAATGTCATCTATTTCAAGTGAACTTTTTTCACAGATTTTCAATTTGATAAGTGCTATCAAATCATTGGTAAAAAGATTGGAATTGCAATCAATAAGGTAGTGCTAGTGACACTGCCAATTCAAAATGTGCTTTTTTTCTTCTTTCATATTGCCTTCAGGAAACTACCACAGAGTCAACCGAAATGTAAAAAATATATTTTTTTTAACATAGTTTGTACTTTTTAGCGATCAACAACAAAATTAATTGTTGTTGTTGGATATAGGTTTCGGAAGCTATATAAGACTAACAAAGTGAATAGAAATTCTTAGGCTCTCAAAAACAAAGTTTGAGATATTGACACTATCTAATTACTATTCTGCGCAATAAATGAAAATACACATTAGTATTTCACTCAAACACGAAACTTTGCTGACTCGTTTACCATGTCACGAGTTTACTTGGTATTGCACCCCACGCAAGAACTCTGAGATTAATCACCATATACCGAGCCATATACCCACCGCAGCTCCAAGAATGCGGAATCACATAAACTTTAATGGAAATGCCTGCTTGGAGAGAGAAAATAGCTATTAGTTCGCCCAAAAAGCATTTCAGTTAATGCATTTGCACTCCGTAATCCCTTAATGTAATCTAGGGAGTTCCACCACTGGCATTCACCCGCTTGCTCCAACCTACCCGTGTCCGCTGTGAAATATTTAGCAAACAAAGGATTAAAGTTATACGCCTTACATCTAGACCTCTGTGATGTATCACATTCACACTGAGAACGTTTGATAAAACCTTATGCCGGCTACAGACGATCACTTTTAACTGACAGTTTTCACTGAACACTATAAACTGTCAGTAAAAACTGACCTCCGTTCTGTCTACATACGTTCAGTTTTAACTGACGGTTAATCTGTTTTCAAAATGTCGTCAGATGATTCAGATGCCCTATCTATATGTAGTATTTTGTTAATTTTAAATTACGAGAAGAAAGACAAACGCAAAGAATGGTGTAAAAGATGGTTAAAAGAAAGGGCTGCTTATTGACATGTTAACTTATTAACAGAAGTTAAAATATTTCCAAAGAATTGGCACAACTATCTCAGAATGAGTGAGGAAAATTAACTACATCTGCCATCTCCCTTAACCCCCGCTATTAATAATAAATATGAGTAGAAGACCGCAGTTGACAGACCGTTATTTTAGAACTGATATAAATCACATACACACGTACAGTTTTAACTGTACAGTTCCGTCACTTCAGGTAAAATTATCGTTTCAACAATACAACATCAGTTTCAACTGACACTAAGAAAACTGTCAGTTTTTATGGAACACACGATCAGTTTTCACTGACAGGTTATAGTGCACAACAGAAACTGTCAGTTAAAAGTGATCGTCTGTAGACGGCATTAGATAAGGAAAGAGAGGGGATACCGCACGCCCGTTTGATGCTATATAGTAGAAGATCCGAATATAAGACGACCTTCACCGAACTGGTTAATGGATGAAAAGCATTTTATGTTAAATTTAATATGTTAAAAAACATATCGCTAGTGGGTTGGCTGAAAAATTTCAGTCCAGGATATGATTAATTAAATATTGAAAAATTAATTTTTTTTAAACATTTCACTGATTTGGTTAATAGACAAATCACATACCAATCGAAAGCATGAAGCCCATAGAATATGCAAACGTTAGGTTGGCTACGTTTTTCCTGTCCCAACTATAGGGTAGGCAGGTATAAACAGGTACATCAATAACAGTAATTTGCACCGGTTTGGTCAATGCATGAAACTTATATCAAAATAAAGATAATTCTATTGCCAAAATGTCGATATAGGGTTATCTGCAAAAAATCGGTCTGGAATTCCGGTTGTCGAATTTTAAAGTTATTAATTAATGAAAAAAATATTTATAACGTTCATATATTTTGATTTTATGAATGTTAGGTACGTATTTCATATATCTTTTATTACTTAATAGCTTAATAACTTAACCTAATATTAATAAATTATTAGTGCTCCAAATTATTGCACAGCTGGCCGAGCTACACGCAGCTGCTATGCTGCGTCCTTCGCTAATACACGGGATAGTTCGCTCGGACCTCTCTGGCACGCGTATTCACTGGCAGCAATATTTTGATCTTTAAAATTCGACAACCGGAATTCCAGACTGATTTTTTGCAGACAACCCTATATCGATGTGTTGGCAATAAAATTATCTTCATTTTGATATGAGTTACATGCATTAACCACACCGGTGCAAATTACTATTATTGATGTACCTGTTTATACCTGTCTACCCTATAGTTGGGACGGGAGAAAGGTAGCCAACCTAACGTTTGCATATTCTATGGGCTTCATACTTTCGATTGGTATGTGATTTGTCTATTAACCAGACCAGTGAAATGTATAAAAAAAATTAATTTTTCAATATTTAATTAATCATATCCTGGACTGAAATTTTTCAGCCAACCCACTCGCGATATGTTTTTTAACATATTAAGTATAATATAAAATGCTTTTCATCCATTAACCAGTTCGGTGAAGGTCGTCTTATATTCGGATCTTAGACTAATATCAATTAGCTGTTACCGAAAATGAATAGCTGTCAAAGTATTTTTTTATGATATTCAGCGTTTTTAAAAATATTGTAGTGTGCAGCTTACGGTTACGGTTGTGAAAGCCACAGCAGCAGGAAGGAGCCAGGAGTCACTTATCACAGGTAACTTGCTAGCGCTTTTGATACACTTTTGGTGGGTTTTGGTAACAGAAATGTCAGTAGCTCGTTCCGTTCTCTCTATTTCCTTGTCTAAGGATAATACTGTACGGAATTCGTTTTGAATAGAAAGCGTTGCATTCAAATTTCTCACTGAGTGTACACTTGATCTCTTAGCGGACATCGACAGGTTGCCATTAGACAATACGGTGACAGGTGACAGGTAATTTCAGTATCGAGAAAGAAACCGGATGACGCTTGGTGTTTGACTTCTAGAGGCAGTTTGGAAACTTTTTTGTCATTGCACCCAAAATGGGTGGGATCGGAGATAGAGGGGGGTGGTGTTGAAACGCGAAAAAAAAATCGTTAAGGAACCGAATGAAAATTCGGTACGATTTTAGTACACCTATCAGCTAATGTTCCGAAAAACCGTCATCCGAAATCTAACAGGCGGTTTGCGCGTACCGACTTTTTTAAAATGAAAATAAAAAAATCGCGACGAAACCGACCGGAACTTGATGGAAAACTTTTTGTCCTTTTGTAGATAACACAAAAAATACTGTCATGCGTTTCTGCTGGGCAGTTCATCCAAATTTGAGCTTCAAGTTCGATTTTTCACGGCCTTCTGAGACATAGGTAGACCCCGAGGTAGACTATTTATTTCTATTACTATTAGTCAAACATTTGGTAGCCTGATTTATTTTGCTCTCTTAAAATTTCTAATATTTTTTTCGTACACTAAATTTATCACACCTGTACATAGGTTTTATTTGTCAGCTTTAAACAACCAACCCTCGTTAGGCTGGAAACGTAAATGAGAATATGATGTATAAACTCCTACCTCGTTCCATCTCAATTTGACGAGGTGTAACTACCTTGAGGAGCTGGCCTAAAGTTCATTCTGCTGTGGGCTGGAAGACAGTGGGCTTACTAACACGTTTCAGAAATCTCTCTCTTGATAATGACTGGGAGCCTTGAGGGCTACAGCGTTAAAATATTTTCACTCAAATTTTGACGTTTATGCAGAGTGGTTCGTATCAAAATTTCATGTTTTTGAATAGAACTCCCTATATATTATTGCATATTTGGATTGCCTGGTGAACTCTAGTGTGACTTTATGTATCACACATGGCATTTTAAACCAACTGTTTAGGTGAAGATCACCATTTTTGGTATAAGTAAGTATCGGCAAAAAATTGAATGTCGCAAAAATTATAAAACCTAGAAGGCCGTGGCTTTGCAGGACGACTAAGTATGGGACGCGTTACCTTACGTCAGACAGTTAAACTTGAATTTTTGTTGTAGTTGGAGAAATCAGTAGATCAATTAAGGAAACTTCAATCACAGGTAACTTTTTTAAATAGGAATGCTTAATAATATAAATATTTTTTTTAATTATAATATAAAGTTTGATTACCTTTCTAACGATATAGGATTCTCAATATCAATCTTTTTTCGTTTCCATTTTAGGAATTGAATATCTCCAGCGATTATAAAGCTTAGAAATCTGTGATTTTCTGCTGTGACTAAGCATGAAATGGGTCAGCTCAAGTTAGACGGTCAAACATGAATTCTTTTATTTTCGAAAAAACAGTAGCAGATCAGTCGAGAAAACTTGCAGTTAACTTGATTTTTCAAATGGGAATGCCTATCTTTTATACAATCAAATGTAACTTGATAACGTTTCTAACGGTATAGCATTGTCAGCAAAAATCTCTTTCACTTTCCATTTTATTTCATTTTTTCAAGCAAATCTATGTTTTTCAATTTTCCTACCCATAAACAACCCAACAGATTGCTCACAGCACATCGGTTCTCACCAGAAACGACAACGGTAACAAGAATGGTTATTTTTCACAGCCTAATAACTATTGAGATTCACTAGAAATTTTCAAAATCCAAGCAGATTTTTCTCTTATAACATGAGATTGTGTACAAATCCACCTAGTTATTTTATTCGAGAACATTTTGCTCCAATAACTGTCAGGCTTTCAGTTGAGCTTCAGTTACAACGCGCGATGAATCCATCGTTAACACATTTTTCACCCCCATCATTATTTATTGAAAGCTAAAACTAGCTTTTATGAACCTTTGCATCGGTTGTGTCGCATTTATCGAACGAGCTCTCAAATGCGGTCAAATTTCACAAATATCTGGCACCATGTTTCGCTATTTAGTTTCAAAAAATCTATTTTCAGCGGTTTTGTTCGGTCAGGTCTGCAATGAAATCATTAAAATTCGTACCCGCAATGAAAATATTCATGTGAATCTCCATTTTTCTCTCTCATCCTTGCTACTAACCTCATATGGCAGCCGTTTCATCCTCGTTTGAGATAATAATAATAATATTTATTCACCATTATTACAATGTAGCTCCCCGTGTGGGGGCGGGTTAGAATATCTCCCATCGTATATCTTGCGCGTCGTAAAAGGCGACTAAAGGAACCGAACTACTGTCGGTATAAACAGTAACCTCTTCTCAACCAACAGCTTTGGGTGGACGAGTTGAGAAGAGTCAGGACACCTTCTTATCCTTGGAGTGATAAATTGCCCCTAAAGGTGGATGAACCAGTAGATACTGTCTGGTCAACGGCGTTAAGATGCAGAAAGCAAATGGGGAACTACTGCATTAAAGATCTTAAAGATATCCCAAGAGAAACTCGTAAAATGGGTAAATGCATTTTACGAGTTCACAACATGTCTGTTAAGACATTGTGACTATGATGATGATTATAATATATATATACACAAGCGCTACAGTCCTTGCAGACCCTTGGCTTCTATCTTCTCTACTATTCGTTTCCAACTCTTCCGATCAGTGGCATGTCTCTTCCAGTCCTTTCCACTTATCTCTTATATATCTTTCTGTACTTCTGTCAGCCATTTTTTCTTTGGTCGTCCCCGTCGTCTTTTCCCTCCTTCTCCTAAAAACGCTACACTTTTGGTACTTCTCTGTTCTGGCATTCGAATAATATGTCCCAACCATCTAGCTCTTTGTGCCCGGACTTTACTTGTTATGTTAGGTCTTCCATATAGTTGTATTACTTCTTTGTTTGTACGTCTTCTCCATTGCCCCTCATTTGTTTTAGTGCCCCCAAAAATTCTCCTCAATATTTTCCTCTCCCAGATTTCTAGCATTCTTGCATCTTCTTGGCTCATTGTCCACGTTTCACACCCATATAAAACTACCGGTCGTATTACTGTTTCGTAAACTCTAATTTTGGCCCTCCTTGAAACTTCTTTTGCGTTTAAAATTTTCGATAGTGACCCAGCTGCTCTACTACCTCTCAACATCCTCTTATTCATTTCACAGTGTTCTTGACATTTATTGGTAATTGTAACTCCTACATATTCAAACTCTTCTACCCTTTCAAATTTATATATCCTATTCTGTGTTTGAAATTCTATAAATCTTTGGTTTTCTGATACATCAACCCGCATTTCCATGTATTTGGTTTTTCCTTCGTTTATTGATAGCCCAAATTTTCTTGCCTCTTCTTCAAATCCTCTAAATACTGCTCCCAGCGGAATAAATGTGCGGTTGTACCAGTTCCTGATGTATGAAGTATGACCGTCTTAGGATGAGATACAGCGGTCGCACGGGTACATCTGATAGGAGCAGTGAGCGGCGGAACGATATAGGATAGCTCAGAGGAGCAGATTCCGTTGGAATATCGGTAGAACAGTGAGAGGTCACCAACAACACGCCGGTGAGAAAGTGACTGAAGGTGGCGCGTTAAGGCCGGATCGCCAATTAGTCGAATTGCCCATCTCTGGACGGCATCTGGTATAGACAGGGTAGTAGGGGCAGCAGCTCCCCAGACATGAGAGCAATACTCCAGGCAAGGTCTTATCTGGGCTTTATATAGCGTGAGGAGGTTACATGGTGAAAAATACTTTCTGGCTCTGAATAGGTACTTTTAGCTTTTTACCAGCAGCTGTTGCAATTGACGCGACGTGTTCGTGCCAGATCAGATTTTCTGTAATTTTGACTCCTAACAGCATGAATGAGTGACTCCTTGGCAGAGCCTGGTTGTTCATTAGAACCTGGTGTTGGCTTGGGCACTTCTTGTTTGATAGCGTACAATACTGGATCTTGGAGGCAGGTTACAGGAGTCTGAGGCATTGAGCTTGACTCACCCTGTACAATGTTTTGTCAATATAAGGGGATTGGGGATTTATAGCAGGACATATTATGTAGCTACGAGACAAAAGGCAGATACATTTTTTTACATTAAGAAAGCAACCAACCAACCAACCTCTTACGTGCTTGTTTACCATTTAAATCTAATCTCTTGTTTTCGTTGTGCTGGGAAAGATGAACATATTTTAAATCACGCTATGTTAGTTCGACAGAAACCTCCATAAAGACCCAAGTAGACTGCGTTGGTGTATGAAAGGAGAAAAAGTTCATTCATCCCTGATTTTCTCGAAGACATAACAAACAACATGAAAGCACCTTCAAACATGTTTATACCAGAGGCGTTTCTCGGATTTATGCTCTGCAGATTCCTGGAGTAGGAAAAGGCAGACACAGCTCTTAGATGTTTGCCTACTCGAATCGTTTCTATAGCGAATAAAGATCGAAGATATCGTATTGAACGTCAAGGTATGTTGACTCAGATGTGAAATTGGATATACATTAGATACATTATATTATTATTTACCTTAGACTGTCGCTGGAGGCCTGGGGTAATGCCGTATTGATGGCATTGCGTCGCTCATACACACAACTGAAATGTTGCGAAGTAGACTAACTGGCTATTTAATAACAACAATGCAATAATGTCGTCTTTATTTTACCTCAATTACATTGCAACAGAAGCTATAGAAAGCCTCATTGACGAAGTTTAGCTAGCGCTACTCTTATACTCAACCAATGAGGTAAGCAACAAATTTTGAAAATTAGAGATAATTTTGAGCTGATCAATTCAGTTACAAAAAACAGGAATCGGACACAAATATTATACAATCAAAATGGATAAAATGATTAAAACAAATATAATATAGTTTGTATAATATGTCTACTATGATGCAGCTGTTAGGTAAGTGATGAACTAAACATAAAATATTTGAATTTTTGTCGAAATACTGATAAGTAATATTTTTGATATTATGGTTTTGGTAAAGATTTGTAGATAATAGCAACGTTATATGAAAAACTTCGTTCGATAATTCAACTACTGAATGTCTGCGATATGAAAACGGATAACAATCTCGAAGTACGTCTCGAGTTCACCGTTCTTGCTGAACTAGTACAAAGGAGTGGATACTTTGCAAGTTGGCCCCTAGTATCTTAGTGATTTGGTGTCACAGTTATCATGATAACTCTCCGCCCAAGTGACTGGAGCTCTTGGAGAGGTATTTTGCGAGTTGACCCTTAATAACAAAGACCCATGACCTGCTCGAGTTTGTTATATGCTTTTTGTATAATTACACAGTATATTATTTCATCTATTCTTTTGGAGAGGTATTTCGCGAGTTGACCCTTAATACCTACGACCCAAGAGATGTTTGATTTGTGTTCTGTTTAATTGGTATGACTGCAGAAGCTCTATGTCATTCTGTGTATTATCGGTATATTATTTTATCTACCTATTTGATGTTTAAAGAGTTATCTCGCGTGTATCTATTTGTTTATTTAATTGAATTATAACAATAGGGTACTTGCAGAGGTCGTGAAATCGTCTCGGGAGTATACATAGCGTAAAGAAAACCATATCAAGAAGCAGTAGGAAACAAAAAACATGATTTTACTGACGACCAAAAAATATATTTGCAAAATAAAATAAGGATATATTCAAATTTTTCCACGTGACTTAAAACAAGGGCTGACGTCACAGGTATCTTATCGATATCGACAATCAATACTGCTACAGCGCAGGTCAGTGAGATGCAACTGCAAACTAGAGGTGATCTGAATTCTTTAACAATGCGACTCAATTTATTGATACTCAAACATATTTGAAACAGGCAATTAACCCACTAGCATTTTCGTTGCAATACATTTTTATATCTGATCGATATCACAGTTCATCCTGTTTGTGACCGAGATTCGCAACTAATCGAAGCCATCATTTTATTTCGGCGCATCCCATTATGAATGAATCCAAAGATAGAATCTAATTCAAGCCCATCCCTACAAATTGAATTAGTAATCTAGCCTAACTTTTATTCTTTTGACTTTTCTACTTTTGTGTGTGACTGTGTTTTGTGGTTATGATCAATGTCAAAATGTTAGGTTAGCACTGGCTATCGATATCGAATATCAATACTTTACATCCCATCACTATAGGATATCGCTGACGTCAGAGGTTGTTTGCGCGGCATTTCCCGGCATTTGAAATAGTTTTTGGAATATCCCTCACAGCCGATTTCAAAAAACCAAACAAGTGATTTTGTCATGTTTACTAGGCTCTAAGGAAAGCGTAAACGACATAATATTTTTTTCTGCAAGTACCCTATTGCTAACCTGTAGGTTATGTGAATTACACCAATATGAAATAGCGTCATGTTCCTTAATTAAACCTATGGTAACCTACTTTTCAAATTTATTCTTCTTCACTGAATTGGATACTCAGGTATCTTTTCATTTAATTTCCAGGTGTGTCATATCGAGCGCTTTTCCTGGTACAGGCCCAACCATTTGTTGGTGTTGAATTAGGTAGTTCTAGTAAGCTATTGGTTAAATATTTCATTGTGGTCTTACTTTGTTTATTTTGGTCACTTGTTTAATGATTGAATTACTACCTTAGTAGATGTTTTAAAACACGCCCAGAATAATAATTAATTCGTTTTTATTACCCTACACATATAGCTATTGGCGTTTCTAACTTGATTTTTTGCATTTATAACAAAAAAGGAAAATGATTTATCATCATACATCATTCTCCCTACATTTATACAGTACATTACTAGCATTGTGGGTCAGTTGTAACAAAGAAATGCTGCGTGACGATAAATAATATTAAGATTGCGGCCTGGTAATCGACCTCAGCAAAAAAAACTAAACTCCTACAAGTCACGTAGCCGAAAGTCCTTCTAAATGCCCCAAGCAGAGTAAAGTGCCATCAAATGGATTCGGCGACCCTTCCACCCTACTTAATGAACCGCGCAACTCATTAGAGTTCTGAAACTCCTCCCCGAGAGTAATTAATCGCATACTTTTCACTTCTCGTGCTGTTACTTTTGGCGCCAAATTACCCCGAGAACGCAATCCCGACACACAAAAGCATATCTGGAGAGCCTGCTTTATCTGTACTATGTTTCGTCTAAATGGCACGATTAACACGGCCGGGTAGGAAGCACGAGAGAACTGATATTTTATTCGATCCACGGTAATAATGAAACCACATCTAAAAGAGGGGAGTTGTTCGACTTGCTTCTTCTTCTTAAGGGTCTAGGGTATAGCGCGCATAATTGAGAATCCAAGAAAATAAAACATTTTTTTTTTGATTGAATCGCAAATCGTCTCAACTATCACCTTCTGAAACACTGTGTACGTAGTTTGAAAAACAAGTGAGTTCTGTTCGAAATGGGAGTCCGTTTTTTAACATGGCAAATACATATGTATAACAGTGTATACCCAGGCCTCTTAAGGAGCCTTATCCTTGAAGACGTTGGCTATTACATTTGCCCGTATAATCTTATTTGTGTCGGCTCTGAATAATTCTATGGAGGTCATGTTTCCCCATTGTCGCAGATTTTTGAGCCAGGAGTTGCGTCTTCTTCCTGGTCCCCTCTTGCTATTGGTTCTACCTTCGATGATAAGACGGAGCAGTTCGTATTTCTTGTTTCTCATAATGTAGACAGAATATTGTGTTTTTCTTTCTTTTGTGAGGTTCATAAGCTCTGTTGTCTTGTTCATTCTCCGCAGGACTTCCTCAGTTGTGGTATGACTCACGTAAGACATTCTAAGCATTTTACGGTGATATCAGAGTTCCAATGATTGTATTCTTTTCTGTGTTGCTTCTTTCATCGTCCGAGCCTCAACACCATATAGTACAGTGGAGAAAACATAGCATTTTACCATACGAGCTCTTAACGGGATATTGAGTTGGCGGCTGCATAGAACCTTTTGCATTCTACAAAATAGGTTACGTGCTCTTTCTGTGCGGGATCTCATCTTTAGTGACTGGTCTCAAGCTTCATCAAGATTACTTTCAAAGTAATTTATAGTTCTTACTCTTTCCAGCTCAGTTCCGTTGACGTTAATTTTTACTTTCTTGTTCTGAGGCTTGCTGATAACCATCGTTTTTCTTTTCTTTGTGTTTAATTCCATTCCAAACTCTTCCCATGCTGTTGCCACTCTCATTAGTCATTGCAAGAATAACCGTGTCGACAGCGTAACGCAGGTGGTTCATGCACTTTCTCTCTGAATATCTCCTCCGCGTAGACGTTAAACAATAAAGATGAAAGGACACATCCCTGCCTCACTCCTTTCGCGATATCAATTTTGTCGAATAATCCCCTTTTTATTCTGATTTTTGCTTTTTGTTGTTGATAGAGGTATGAGATAATTTTTGCCAGTTCCCACAGTTGTCCGTTTTTCGTATCGAATAATGACAACACTTGCGGTTCACAAAAATAACCTTGTTCTATAGAGTGAAACTATATTGTGAGACTCCCTCGTAGCTCACTCTATTTTGAATTGCTGCCAAACTGCAGGCATATTTTTACTATCGCATGCAAAATCCGTATGCATTCTAAAAGTACAGCTTTATAACAGTTATATAGTTCGGACACCATATTATATAACCAAATCCAGCAGAAATGATCTAAATAATACCGACTTTCCCGGTAACTTTGTATAGAAGTTATCGTTATTTTAAGGTTATCTATGACGTTCTGAAGTTACACCGCTATAAAGTGAACCACCCTGCATATTTTATATGGGGTTGTGTATATTGAATATATATGGTGTCTTTATTATAATGAATATTAGTCCGATGGAGTTGTATAGCACTCCTTGTTCTGATTTTTTTCTGTCACAGTTATCTTTTCACATAAACAATAGCTGTGACCCTTATCTGGCGCCACAATGTATTTGTAAGTATATTGAATACTATTTCTTACTTGCATACTATATTCAATAAGTACACTTTTGCATTGCAATAAGCAACATATCTACAAGCTTATTGTGTCCACGATATAAATCGAAAACCTTTATTTGGCTTTCTGTTGAGATGAAACCTCGCATTTCGGATAATTTCCAGGTG
Source organism: Callosobruchus maculatus (assembly GCA_951848785.1). Taxonomy (NCBI): domain Eukaryota; kingdom Metazoa; phylum Arthropoda; class Insecta; order Coleoptera; family Chrysomelidae; genus Callosobruchus; species Callosobruchus maculatus. Next base: position 1,203,154 of record CATOUR010000003.1, read on the forward strand.
CTGATTACAAAGTACCTGAAAAAATCGAAAATCTTTATTTGGCTTTCTGTTGAGATGAAACCTCGCATTTCGGATAATTTCAAGGTGCTGATTACAAATCCAGTCGCAGTTTTGAGTCTTGGTCTCGTTTGAGGAAAATAAAAAGTTTCAGATTTCTCGGGCTTGCGGGTGTCCCTATAAAAATCGAAAATTTTTATTTGGCTTTCTATTGAGATGAAACCCCGCATTTCGAATAATTTCAAAGTGCTGATTACAAATCCAGTCGCAGTTTTGAGTCTCAGTCTCGTTTGACGAAGATAAAAGATTTCAGATCTTTCGGGTTGGCGGGTGTACCTAAAAAAAATCGAAAATCCTTATTTGGCTTTCTGTTGAGATGAAACTTCACATTTCGGATCATTTCCAGGTCCTGATTACAAATCCAGTTACAGTTTTGAGTCTCAGTCTCGTTTGACGAAAATAAAAAAATTCACATGTTTCTGGCTGGCGGGTGTACCTGACAAAATCGAAAATCTTTATTTGGCCTTCTATTGAGATGAAACCTCGCATTTCGGAAAATTTCAAGGTGCTGATTACAAATCCAGTCGCAGTTTTGAGTCTTGGTCTCGTTTGACGAAAATAAAAAGTTTCAGATTTGTCGGGCTTGCGGGTGTAGGTACCTAAAAAAAATCGAAAATTTTTATTTGGCTTTCTATTGAGATGAAACCCCGCATTTCGAATAATTTCAAAGTGCTGATTACAAATCCAGTCGCAGTTTTGAGTCTCAGTCTCGTTTGACGAAAATAAAAGATTTCAGATCTCTCGGGCTGGCGGGTGCACCTGACAAAATCGAAAATCTTTATTTCGCCTTCTATTGAGATGAAACCTCGCATTTCTGATAACTTGAAGGTGCAGATTGCCAATCCAGTCGCAGTTTTGAGTCTCGGTCTCGATTGACGAAAGTAAAAAATTCCAAATCTCTCGGGCTGGCGAGTGTACCTGAAAAAATCGAAAATCTTTATTTCGATTTCTGTTGAGATGAAGCCTCGCATTCCGGATAATTTCAAGGTGGTGATTACAAATCCAGTCGCAGTTTTGAGACTCAGTCTCGTTTGACGAAAATAAGAAATTTCAGATCTTTCGGGCTGGCGGGTGTACCTGAAAAAATCGAAAATCTTTATTTGGCTTTCTGTTGAGATGATTTCGGATAATGCCAAGGTACTTATCACAAATCCAGTCGCAGTTTTGAGTCTCAGTCTCGTTTGACGGAAATAAAAAATTTCAGTTCTCTCGGACTGGCGGGTGTACCGAAAAAAATCTAAAATCCTTATTTGGCTTTCTATTGAGATGAAACCTTACATTTCGGATAATTTCCAGGTCCTGATTACAAATCCAGTTACAGTTTTGAGTCTCAGTCTCGTTTGATGAAAGTAAAAAAATTCATACCTCTCGGGCTGGCGAAACATCGAAAATCTTTATTTGGCCTTCTGTTGAGATGAAACCTCGCATTTCGGATAATTTCAAGGTGCTGATCACAAATCTAGTCGCAGTTTTGAGGAGACTCAGTCTCGTTTGACGAAAATAAAAGATTTTATATCTCTCGGGCTGGCGGGTGTACCTGAAAAAATAGAAAACCTTTATTTGGCCTTCTGATGAGATGAAACCTCGCATTTCGGATAACTTCAAGGTGCTGATTACAAATTCAGTCGCAGTTTTGAGACTCAGTCTCGTTTGACCAAAATAAAAAATTTCAGATCTCTCGGGCTGCTGGGGGTACCTATGAAAATCGAAAATCCTTATTTGGCTTTCTCTTGAGATGAAACCTCGCATTTCGGATAATTTTAAGGTGCTGATTACAAATCCAGTCACAGTTTTGAGACAACCTCGTTTGACGTAAATAAAATATTCAGATCTCTCGGGCTGGCGGGTGTACCTGAAAAAATCGAAAATCTTTATTTCGATTTTTGTTGAGATGAAACCTTGCATTTCGGATAACTTCAAGGTGCTGATTACAAATCCAGTCGCAGTTTTGAGACTCAGTCTCGTTTGACGAAAATAAAAAATTTCAGATCTCTCGGGCTGGCGAGTGTACCTAAAAAAATCTAAAATTTTTATTTGCCTTTCTATTGAGATGAAATCTCGCATTTCGGACAACTTCAAGGTGCTGATTACCAATCCGGTCGTAGTTTTGAGTCTCAGTCTCGTTTGACGAAAATAAAAAACTTCAGTTCTTTCGGGTTGGCGGGTGTACCTAAAAAAATCGAAAATCTTTATTTGGCCTTCTATTGAGATGAAACCTCGCATTTAGGATAATTACCAGGTGCTGATTACCAATCCAGTCGCAGTTTTGAGTCTCAGTCTCGTTTGACGAAAATAAAAAATTTCAGATCTCTCGGGCTGGCGAGTGTACCTAAAAAAAATCTAAAATTTTTATTTGCCTTTCTATTGAGATGAAATCTCGCATTTCGGATAATTTTAAGGTGCTGATTACCAATCCAGTCGCAGTTTTGAGTCTCAGTCTCGCTTGACGAAAATAAAAAATTTCAGTTCTTTCGGGTTGGCTGGTGTACCTAAAACAATCGAAAATCTTTATTTGGCCTTCTATTGAGATGAAACCTCGCATTTAGGATAATTTCTAGGTGCTGATTACAAATCCAGTCGCAGTTTTGAGTCTGGGTCTCGTTTAACGGAAATAAAAAATTTCCGAGAGGTGAACACATGGGGATTTATGGTGTACACCCAGAAGGAATTACCAGGATTTCCTAAGGATGTACAGGGATTTCATCAAAATTGTTAGGATGTACAGGGATGTATCAAGGATGTACGGGATTTAACGAGGAATTACGGGATTTCCTGGGGATGTACCAAGGATGTAGTAACAAATGCGCATGCGCATCTTAGTAATTTCATAACCTCACATTTTACATTACAAGTATTTTTTCACGTGCCCTTCAGTTCTGTGCTTTTAAAGTGAAAAAGCAAGTGCAATCTACACTGCGTCCCCATAAGAATGCACACTACAGGGATCTCGCAAACCAGAGTATTTACAGTGACGATTAAGCCAGAGAAAAGTTGCGTCTTACGGAACCCTGAAATTCTCGTTGCAACTTTTTCTAGCGACCATCACCAAATTCAGTTTTTAAGATACGCAACAACTTTTTTTATATCCCTAAGGACTCTAATTTTAATTCTAAATACAATGATATATTGTTCTTTTTATTCAAGCGACGTCTCGTATTCAAAAAGGCATCTTCAATGCTATTTGATGAGGATTACGAAGAAACAAAACGTCGGATCAAAAATCAGTTAAGTCATCATGCAGAGGAGAAAAAATGCCATAGCATTTTGAATTATATTTTAATTTATCTCCTTTATTAACATACAAAAAAAATAAGTGAGCAATATATAATAATCATAAATGGTAAACAATTTCGTCCATTACGTTATCTAGCATCCCTGGTGATATTCTTGAAATGGCCGCTTGAATCTCGGCTACAAAATATTAATTTTTTACCTGAACAAGTAGACTTTGAAATTGTTCAAATAATCGTGACGACCTGTCAGTTTTGTTCGATACATCGTAATTTTGATGTAGAATTATTTCGAAAATCACAGATTGCTTAATTTCTTTGTCTTGTGATTGTGTAGGTGTTTTTAATAATGCCACAATTTTCAAATGATTGAAAATTAGACATGTTATGTTGCTATATTGAAAGCCATGAAAATTGTTTCTATGCTGAAAGGCAATATTTGCATCAAATATCCGGAGCGACGTCAACCAAAAAGATTCATTTTCAAAAGACTCCTCACAAACTTAAAAGTACATGGTGCCTTTCAAAAACCAGTGTTTCATAGAGTAAAGAAACACAATACAGAACAAACATTAAACGTTTTGTTGGCTGTACAAGAAGATGACACTGTTCGAATCGAAACAGAGCAGAATGTTCCTAGGTCAAATGCTCAAAGAATACTTCACAAAAAAGGTTACAGGCCATTTAAATTCCGATTTTGTCATAGTTTAGTACCTGGTGATGAACAACGCAGAATAATTTTTAGCTAGTTGCTGACAAAAATGTGTGATGAAAATCGTGAATTTCCGAACACTATTATTTGGTCAGATGAAAGTTATTTTTGCAACAATGGCATATTTAACCGAAATAATCGACATTATTGGGCAACGTAAAATGAACATCGTGCTCGAACATCCAGGCACTAACATTGTTTTGATTTTAATGTGTGGTGTGGAATTTCGGGAACAAGGATTATCGGACCAGTAATTTATGAAGGTGCTTTAAATGCAAGAAGATATTACCAGTTCTTGAATAACGATATTGAAGATATTCTGGGCAATATTCCTCTGGCGGTAAATAACCGTATATTGTTCCAGCAGGATGGGGCACCTTCCCATAATTCTCGGATTAATATGGAATATCTAACTCAACGTTTCCAAAACAAATTAATTGTCACTAATGACTCCATAAGATGGCCTGCACGATATCTCGACATCACGCCGTTGGATTTTTTTCTATGGGGTTTCGTCGACAAAGAAGTATACTGGAGAACGTACGAAAATTTAGAACAACTTAGCGCCGAAGTTCAAGCCGCCTTTGGGAGAATAACTCCAAGGGTGTTATATAATGTAATGGACGAAACCGTTTACCATTGCTACTTCTGCCCTAGAAGATGAAGGAGGACTCTTTGAACATAAGATTAAACAATATGTATAGTTATAATGTGTGTTGTTGTGTACATAATAAATATTTTGTAATTTGATAATAAACATATTGCTTACTTATTTCTTTTCGTATCTTAATAAAGAAGATAAACCAAAATAAGATTCAAAATCCTATGGCATTTTTCCTCCTCTACATGATAACGTAATTCGATTTGTGATCCGATGCTTTGTTTCTTCATAATCCTCATCAAGTAACATTGAATATGTCTTTCTGAATCCGAAACGTCAAGTAAATGGAAAGAGCGATACATTAGTGTATTTAGAATTGAAATTAGAGTTTTTAAGGGATATAAAAAAAGTTGTCAAGTATTTAAGAAATCAAAGTCGATGATGGTTGCTAAGAAATGAAACGTCAGATTGAAATTCTAATAACATGAGCTTACAGAGCAAGAAAAGTTGCAATAGGAATATGAAATTAGCATTGTGATATCTTTTCAAATAAAGTGAGAAAAAATAAAAACGAAATCGGGAAAATTTGATTTTTTCCAAATATCTTCGGAAGTACTCGAAGTAAATCAGATCCACGGTTCGTGTTAAAGGAGAAGTCAGTAGTCATAAGAGAATAGTCTCTGTGTTGGCTATTCGATAAAATAAAAAGTAAAGTCAGTATGGATCACCTGAACACCGGAAGCGTTTTATCCTGATCAATTCCAACGTTATGAAAGACAGGGTAGAAAAACTATCGTTGTCAAAACCCAACAGAAGGAAAAGGGGCGATAAAATCGATATTCAAAGCAAAAAAATAAGCGCGTTTCACCCTTGTCGCATACTACATGACCGATTATGTCAATGTTTTTGAGGTTTATTTTCTGTTATGTTTTTTGCAGTTTTATTGTAAAAAAACCATGACTGACTAATGAAGTTTTCTGTTAAGTTTATTGGCTGTAATCTTCACTTCTCTTCTTGTTCGGTATCACTATCACTGTATAGAATAGGAAATATAGGTTTGCTATGATTGCTTTGTTATTCTCCATTACCAACAGGGCAGGATGTACAAGGAATTACTAAGGATTTCCTGAAATTTAGGGGGATTTACCCGGATGTCCAGGGATTTACAGTGATGTAGAGGGATTTATCAGGAGGTACCAAGGATTTCCAGGGATTTAATTAGGATGTAGGGGATTTGCTTAAAAAGGGGGATGTAGGTGTACACTTTTTTGGATATGTGTTCACCCCTCGAAAATTTCAGATCTCTCGGTCTGGCAGGTGTACCTCAAAAAGTCGGAAATTTTGATTTGGCTTTCTATTGAGATGAAATCTCGCATTTCGGATAATTTCAAGGTGCTGATTAGAAATCCAGTCGCAGATTTGAGTCTCAGTCTCGTTTGACGAAAATAAAAGATTTCAGATTTCTTGGGCTGGCGGGTGTACCTGAAAAAATCGAAAATCTTTATTTGGCTTTCTGTTGAGATGAAATCTCGCATTTCGGATAGTTTCAAGGTGCTCATTACAAATCCAGTCGCAGTTTTGAGTCTCAGTCTCGTTTGACGAAAGTAAAAAATTTCAGATCTCTCGGGCTGGCGGGTGTACCTGAAAAAATCTAAAATCTTTATTTGGATTTCTAATGAGATAAAACTCCGTATTTCGGATAATTTCAAGGTGCTGATTACAAATCCAGTCACAGTCTTAAGACTTAGTCTCGTTTGACGAAAGTAAAAAATTTCAGATCTCTCGGGCTGGCGCGTGCACCTGCAAAAATTGGAAATCTTGACTTGGCTTTCTATTAACATGAAACCTCGCATTTCGGACAATTTCAAGGTGCTGATTACAAATCCAGTCACAGTTTTAAGACTTAGTCTCGTTTGACGAAAGTAAAAAATTTCAGATCTCTCGGGCTGGCGGGTGTACCTGATAAAATCTAAAATCTTTATTTGGCTTTCTAATGAGATAAAACCCCGTATTTCGGATAATTTCAAGGTGCTGATTACAAACCCAGTCACAGTCTTAAGACTTAGTCTCGTTTGGCGAAAGTAAAAAATTTCAGATCTCTCGGGCTGGCGCGTGCACCTGCAAAAATTGGAAATCTTGACTTGGCTTTCTATTAACATGAAACCTCGCATTTCGGACAATTTCAAGGTGCTGATTACAAATCCAGTCGCAGTTTTGGGACTCAGTCTCGTTTGACGAAAGTAAAAAATTTCAGAACTCTCGGGCTGGCGGATGTACCTGAAAAAATCGATAATCTTTATTTGGCTTTCTAATGAGATAAAACCCCGTATTTCTAATAATTTCAAGGTGCTGATTACAAATCCAGTCACAGTTTTAAGACTTAGTCTCGTTTGACGAAAGTAAAAAATTTCAGATCTCTCGGGCTGGCGGGTGTACCTGATAAAATCTAAAATCTTTATTTGGCTTTCTAATGAGATAAAACCCCGTATTTCGGATAATTTCAAGGTGCTGATTACAAATCCAGTCACAGTTTTAAGACTTAGTCTCGTTTGACGAAAGTAAAAAATTTCAGATCTCTCGGGCTGGCGCGTGCACCTGCAAAAATTGGAAATCTTGACTTGGCTTTCTATTAACATGAAACCTCGCATTTCGGACAATTTCAAGGTGCTGATTACAAATCCAGTCGCAGTTTTGGGACTCAGTCTCGTTTGACGAAAGTAAAAAATTTCAGAACTCTCGGGCTGGCGGATGTACCTGAAAAAATCGATAATCTTTATTTGGCTTTCTAATGAGATAAAACCCCGTATTTCGAATAATTTCAAGGTGCTGATTACAAATCCAGTCACAGTTTTAAGACTTAGTCTCGTTTGACGAAAGTAAAAAATTTCAGATCTCTCGGGCTGGCGCGTGCACCTGCAAAAATTGGAAATCTTGACTTGGCTTTCTATTAACATGAAACCTCGCATTTCGGACAATTTCAAGGTGCTGATTACAAATCCAGTCGCAGTTTTGGGACTCAGTCTCGTTTGACGAAAGTAAAAAATTTCAGAACTCTCGGGCTGGCGGATGTACCTGAAAAAATCGATAATCTTTATTTGGCTTTCTAATGAGATAAAACCCCGTATTTCTAATAATTTCAAGGTGCTGATTACAAATCCAGTCACAGTTTTAAGACTTAGTCTCGTTTGACGAAAGTAAAAAATTTCAGATCTCTCGGGCTGGCGGGTGTACCTGATAAAATCTAAAATCTTTATTTGGCTTTCTAATGAGATAAAACCCCGTATTTCGGATAATTTCAAGGTGCTGATTACAAATCCAGTCACAGTTTTAAGACTTAGTCTCGTTTGACGAAAGTAAAAAATTTCAGATCTCTCGGGCTGGCGCGTGCACCTGCAAAAATTGGAAATCTTGACTTGGCTTTCTATTAACATGAAACCTCGCATTTCGGACAATTTCAAGGTGCTGATTACAAATCCAGTCGCAGTTTTGGGACTCAGTCTCGTTTGACGAAAGTAAAAAATTTCAGAACTCTCGGGCTGGCGGATGTACCTGAAAAAATCGATAATCTTTATTTGGCTTTCTAATGAGATAAAACCCCGTATTTCTAATAATTTCAAGGTGCTGATTACAAATCCAGTCACAGTTTTAAGACTTAGTCTCGTTTGACGAAAGTAAAAAATTTCAGATCTCTCGGGCTGGCGGGTGTACCTGATAAAATCTAAAATCTTTATTTGGCTTTCTAATGAGATAAAACCCCGTATTTCGGATAATTTCAAGGTGCTGATTACAAATCCAGTCACAGTTTTAAGACTTAGTCTCGTTTGACGAAAGTAAAAAATTTCAGATCTCTCGGGCTGGCGCGTGCACCTGCAAAAATTGGAAATCTTGACTTGGCTTTCTATTAACATGAAACCTCGCATTTCGGACAATTTCAAGGTGCTGATTACAAATCCAGTCGCAGTTTTGGGACTCAGTCTCGTTTGACGAAAGTAAAAAATTTCAGAACTCTCGGGCTGGCGGATGTACCTGAAAAAATCGATAATCTTTATTTGGCTTTCTAATGAGATAAAACCCCGTATTTCGAATAATTTCAAGGTGCTGATTACAAATCCAGTCACAGTTTTAAGACTTAGTCTCGTTTGACGAAAGTAAAAAATTTCAGATCTCTCGGGCTGGCGCGTGCACCTGCAAAAATTGGAAATCTTGACTTGGCTTTCTATTAACATGAAACCTCGCATTTCGGACAATTTCAAGGTGCTGATTACAAATCCAGTCGCAGTTTTGGGACTCAGTCTCGTTTGACGAAAGTAAAAAATTTCAGAACTCTCGGGCTGGCGGATGTACCTGAAAAAATCGATAATCTTTATTTGGCTTTCTAATGAGATAAAACCCCGTATTTCTAATAATTTCAAGGTGCTGATTACAAATCCAGTCACAGTTTTAAGACTTAGTCTCGTTTGACGAAAGTAAAAAATTTCAGATCTCTCGGGCTGGCGGGTGTACCTGATAAAATCTAAAATCTTTATTTGGCTTTCTAATGAGATAAAACCCCGTATTTCGGATAATTTCAAGGTGCTGATTACAAATCCAGTCACAGTTTTAAGACTTAGTCTCGTTTGACGAAAGTAAAAAATTTCAGATCTCTCGGGCTGGCGCGTGCACCTGCAAAAATTGGAAATCTTGACTTGGCTTTCTATTAACATGAAACCTCGCATTTCGGACAATTTCAAGGTGCTGATTACAAATCCAGTCGCAGTTTTGGGACTCAGTCTCGTTTGACGAAAGTAAAAAATTTCAGAACTCTCGGGCTGGCGGATGTACCTGAAAAAATCGATAATCTTTATTTGGCTTTCTAATGAGATAAAACCCCGTATTTCGAATAATTTCAAGGTGCTGATTACAAATCCAGTCACAGTTTTAAGACTTAGTCTCGTTTGACGAAAGTAAAAAATTTCAGATCTCTCGGGCTGGCGCGTGCACCTGCAAAAATTGGAAATCTTGACTTGGCTTTCTATTAACATGAAACCTCGCATTTCGGACAATTTCAAGGTGCTGATTACAAATCCAGTCGCAGTTTTGGGACTCAGTCTCGTTTGACGAAAGTAAAAAATTTCAGAACTCTCGGGCTGGCGGATGTACCTGAAAAAATCGATAATCTTTATTTGGCTTTCTAATGAGATAAAACCCCGTATTTCGAATAATTTCAAGGTGCTGATTACAAATCCAGTCACAGTTTTAAGACTTAGTCTCGTTTGACGAAAGTAAAAAATTTCAGATCTCTCGGGCTGGCGGGTGTACCTGATAAAATCTAAAATCTTTATTTGGCTTTCTAATGAGATAAAACCCCGTATTTCGGATAATTTCAAGGTGCTGATTACAAATCCAGTCACAGTTTTAAGACTTAGTCTCGTTTGACGAAAGTAAAAAATTTCAGATCTCTCGGGCTGGCGCGTGCACCTGCAAAAATTGGAAATCTTGACTTGGCTTTCTATTAACATGAAACCTCGCATTTCGGACAATTTCAAGGTGCTGATTACAAATCCAGTCGCAGTTTTGGGACTCAGTCTCGTTTGACGAAAGTAAAAAATTTCAGAACTCTCGGGCTGGCGGATGTACCTGAAAAAATCGATAATCTTTATTTGGCTTTCTAATGAGATAAAACCCCGTATTTCTAATAATTTCAAGGTGCTGATTACAAATCCAGTCACAGTTTTAAGACTTAGTCTCGTTTGACGAAAGTAAAAAATTTCAGATCTCTCGGGCTGGCGGGTGTACCTGATAAAATCTAAAATCTTTATTTGGCTTTCTAATGAGATAAAACCCCGTATTTCGGATAATTTCAAGGTGCTGATTACAAATCCAGTCACAGTTTTAAGACTTAGTCTCGTTTGACGAAAGTAAAAAATTTCAGATCTCTCGGGCTGGCGCGTGCACCTGCAAAAATTGGAAATCTTGACTTGGCTTTCTATTAACATGAAACCTCGCATTTCGGACAATTTCAAGGTGCTGATTACAAATCCAGTCGCAGTTTTGGGACTCAGTCTCGTTTGACGAAAGTAAAAAATTTCAGAACTCTCGGGCTGGCGGATGTACCTGAAAAAATCGATAATCTTTATTTGGCTTTCTAATGAGATAAAACCCCGTATTTCGAATAATTTCAAGGTGCTGATTACAAATCCAGTCACAGTTTTAAGACTTAGTCTCGTTTGACGAAAGTAAAAAATTTCAGATCTCTCGGGCTGGCGCGTGCACCTGCAAAAATTGGAAATCTTGACTTGGCTTTCTATTAACATGAAACCTCGCATTTCGGACAATTTCAAGGTGCTGATTACAAATCCAGTCGCAGTTTTGGGACTCAGTCTCGTTTGACGAAAGTAAAAAATTTCAGAACTCTCGGGCTGGCGGATGTACCTGAAAAAATCGATAATCTTTATTTGGCTTTCTAATGAGATAAAACCCCGTATTTCGAATAATTTCAAGGTGCTGATTACAAATCCAGTCACAGTTTTAAGACTTAGTCTCGTTTGACGAAAGTAAAAAATTTCAGATCTCTCGGGCTGGCGGGTGTACCTGATAAAATCTAAAATCTTTATTTGGCTTTCTAATGAGATAAAACCCCGTATTTCGGATAATTTCAAGGTGCTGATTACAAATCCAGTCACAGTTTTAAGACTTAGTCTCGTTTGACGAAAGTAAAAAATTTCAGATCTCTCGGGCTGGCGCGTGCACCTGCAAAAATTGGAAATCTTGACTTGGCTTTCTATTAACATGAAACCTCGCATTTCGGACAATTTCAAGGTGCTGATTACAAATCCAGTCGCAGTTTTGGGACTCAGTCTCGTTTGACGAAAGTAAAAAATTTCAGAACTCTCGGGCTGGCGGATGTACCTGAAAAAATCGATAATCTTTATTTGGCTTTCTAATGAGATAAAACCCCGTATTTCGAATAATTTCAAGGTGCTGATTACAAATCCAGTCACAGTTTTAAGACTTAGTCTCGTTTGACGAAAGTAAAAAATTTCAGATCTCTCGGGCTGGCGCGTGCACCTGCAAAAATTGGAAATCTTGACTTGGCTTTCCATTAACATGAAACCTCGCATTTCGGACAATTTCAAAGTGCTGATTACAAATCCAGTCACAGTTTTAAGACTTAGTCTCGTTTGACGAAAGTAAAAAATTTCAGATCTCTCGGGCTGGCGGGTGTACCTGATAAAATCTAAAATCTTTATTTGGCTTTCTAATGAGATAAAACCCCGTATTTCGGATAATTTCAAGGTGCTGATTACAAATCCAGTCACAGTTTTAAGACTTAGTCTCGTTTGACGAAAGTAAAAAATTTCAGATCTCTCGGGCTGGCGCGTGCACCTGCAAAAATTGGAAATCTTGACTTGGCTTTCTATTAACATGAAACCTCGCATTTCGGACAATTTCAAGGTGCTGATTACAAATCCAGTCACAGTTTTAAGACTTAGTCTCGTTTGACGAAAGTAAAAAATTTCAGATCTCTCGGGCTGGCGGGTGTACCTGATAAAATCTAAAATCTTTATTTGGCTTTCTAATGAGATAAAACCCCGTATTTCGGATAATTTCAAGGTGCTGATTACAAATCCAGTCACAGTTTTAAGACTTAGTCTCGTTTGACGAAAGTAAAAAATTTCAGATCTCTCGGGCTGGCGCGTGCACCTGCAAAAATTGGAAATCTTGACTTGGCTTTCTATTAACATGAAACCTCGCATTTCGGACAATTTCAAGGTGCTGATTACAAATCCAGTCGCAGTTTTGGGACTCAGTCTCGTTTGACGAAAGCAAAAAATTTCAGAACTCTCGGGCTGGCGGATGTACCTGAAAAAATCGATAATCTTTATTTGGCTTTCTAATGAGATAAAACCCCGTATTTCGAATAATTTCAAGGTGCTGATTACAAATCCAGTCACAGTTTTAAGACTTAGTCTCGTTTGACGAAAGTAAAAAATTTCAGATCTCTCGGGCTGGCGCGTGCACCTGCAAAAATTGGAAATCTTGACTTGGCTTTCTATTAACATGAAACCTCGCATTTCGGACAATTTCAAGGTGCTGATTACAAATCCAGTCGCAGTTTTGGGACTCAGTCTCGTTTGACGAAAGTAAAAAATTTCAGAACTCTCGGGCTGGCGGATGTACCTGAAAAAATCGATAATCTTTATTTGGCTTTCTAATGAGATAAAACCCCGTATTTCGAATAATTTCAAGGTGCTGATTACAAATCCAGTCACAGTTTTAAGACTTAGTCTCGTTTGACGAAAGTAAAAAATTTCAGATCTCTCGGGCTGGCGCGTGCACCTGCAAAAATTGGAAATCTTGACTTGGCTTTCTATTAACATGAAACCTCGCATTTCGGACAATTTCAAGGTGCTGATTACAAATCCAGTCGCAGTTTTGGGACTCAGTCTCGTTTGACGAAAGTAAAAAATTTCAGATCTCTCGGGCTGGCGCGTGCACCTGCAAAAATTGGAAATCTTGACTTGGCTTTCCATTAACATGAAACCTCGCATTTCGGACAATTTCAAGGTGCTGATTACAAATCCAGTCACAGTTTTAAGACTTAGTCTCGTTTGACGAAAGTAAAAAATTTCAGATCTCTCGGGCTGGCGGGTGTACCTGATAAAATCTAAAATCTTTATTTGGCTTTCTAATGAGATAAAACCCCGTATTTCGGATAATTTCAAGGTGCTGATTACAAATCCAGTCATAGTTTTAAGACTTAGTCTCGTTTGACGAAAGTAAAAAATTTCAGATCTCTCGGGCTGGCGCGTGCACCTGCAGAAATTGGAAATCTTGATTTGGCTTTCTATTAACATGAAACCTCGCATTTCGGACAATTTCAAGGTGCTGATTACAAATCCAGTCGCAGTTTTGGGACTCAGTCTCGTTTGACGAAAGTAAAAAATTTCAGAACTCTCGGGCTGGCGGATGTACCTGAAAAAATCGATAATCTTTATTTGGCTTTCTAATGAGATAAAACCCCGTATTTCGAATAATTTCAAGGTGCTGATTACAAATCCAGTCACAGTTTTAAGACTTAGTCTCGTTTGACGAAAGTAAAAAATTTCAGATCTCTCGGGCTGGCGCGTGCACCTGCAAAAATTGGAAATCTTGACTTGGCTTTCTATTAACATGAAACCTCGCATTTCGGACAATTTCAAGGTGCTGATTACAAATCCAGTCGCAGTTTTGGGACTCAGTCTCGTTTGACGAAAGTAAAAAATTTCAGATCTCTCGGGCTGGCGGGTGTACCCGAAAAAATCGAAAATCTTTATTTGGCTTTCTATTGAGATAAAACCCCGTATTTCGGATAACTTTAAGGTGCTGATTACAAATCCAGTCGCAGTTTTGAGTCTCAGTCTCGCCTGACGGAAATAAAGAATTTCAGATCTCTCGGGCTAGCGGGTGCACCTGAGAAAATCGAAAATCCTTATTTGGCTTTCTATTGAGATGAAACCTCGCATTTCGAATAATTTCAAGGTGCTGATTACAAATCCAGCCTCAGTTTTTCGTCCCAGTCTCGTTTGAAGAAAATAAAAAATTTCAGATCTCTCGGGCTGGCGGGTAGTGTGCCGTTTCTAGGATTTACCCATTAAAAGTCAACTACATTAAACAGAAAGTGTTTTTTTACCGAAACTAGGCCGAAACCAAGACAGAAACCGAATGTTCGGTGGGACACTAACCGAAACTTGTCTTCATTCAGTATTTCGGATTTTCTGTTTATCTGAAGCAGTTGTAGACACAGTTGAGAAAAGTATCAACCTAGAGATCACCCTATACTGTACGGTATAAAGGAGAAGGATTCATTACATTTTCCATTTAAGTATACATATGAGCGAAAATATTGGAAAGCTTCTTGCGTTATTAATTCGACTACAGCAAGCCCACATTCATAGGACATGAAAGAAACATATCTCTTTGAAATGAAAATCCCAGAAAATGAAAATGTGTATCGTATGATATAACAAAAAGCTGGAAGCCGTTTGAATAACGACGTGATGTCTTTTTCTCAATGCGAAATTGAGTTGACTTTGGCCAAATCCGTAGTCCTTTTCCACTGGTTCTCTCTGTACGTCCCAAATAAATGAATTCTTTTGTATCTACTTTTTTTCTGCTTAAAGTACCTAAGTATTACGTGGGACGTAGCCAGAGGCATTTTGCGGTATCTGAAAACAGAAGTAATACCATGTTGTAGATATTTTCGTTAATACTGAGAGTTTTTGTGAGCAAAACTAAAGCTTCGGTTAAAGAAAAGGTATCAGATATCTGATCGAAAACTATTTATGTAACACAGAGGTCTACGTGCAGGCCTATGCCGATGATTTGAGCATAGTGGTCAGGGGTAGATTCATTAATACAGTCTCCCAGGTAATGCAAGGTGTGCTGCGCGTTGTGGAAACGTGGTGTAATGAGGTAGATCTGTCAGTGAACGCTGAGAAGACGGAGCTCGTTATGTTCACTAGGAGAAGGAAGATGGAAGGCCTCGTGAGGCCTACCTTTTTCAGAACGACACTTGAATTGTCTCAGTCAGTAAAGTATCTAGGAGTCATACTGGATCACAAGCTGACTTGGAGGCAGCACGTGGATTATAAGGTAAGCAAGGCTCGAAACTCATTATGGGCCTGCAGAAGAGTTGTCGGTAGTAGTTGGGGCCTGAGCCCAAAAGTGGTGCACTGGCTCTATACTACAATAGTCAGACCGTCATTAATATATGGCTCCACAGCGTGGTGGACCTGTATAAAGACGGAGGCAGTAAGAGCCAAATAATAAGGTTCAACATTTGGCATGTCTTAGTATAACCAGTGCAGTGCGCACAACACCTTTGAATGCCATTGAAACACTATTGAATCTTCCTTCTTTGGATCTGGTAATTCAAGGGGAAGCTAGAAAAACTAAGTTCCGTCTCTGGAGTCAGGGTACCTGGACTTTTATGAATCCAGGCAAAGGACATTCGACGATTCTAGCAGAGTTGCATGAGGATAGTCCTCTTGTGTTGGCGAGGAGCGATATAGTTTCTCCTACGCATCGCTTCAATCGCAAATTTACGGTGGTGTTTCCGCCAAGGGAAGAGTGGGAGTCTAGGGAAAGACAGCTCATCGAAGGAGGAGGACAGGTCTGGTACACAGACGGTTCACTCGCTAGAGAGGGCTCGGGCTCGGGAGTCTACGGACCCCATACAAGACCTTCACTCCCTCTTGGGGGGCAGACCACAGTATTCCAGGCTGAGGTCTATGCGATACTTGCTTGTGTAAATCGTATTCGGGAAATTGGCAGGTCTAGGAGGCGGATTACTATCTGCTCTGATAGTCAGGCAGCCATCAAAGCACTGAGTGTTTGGAAAATAACGTCGGGACTGGTCCTGAAGTGCAGGAGGGCTCTTGACGACATCTCAGCTAAACGGAAGGTATCACTGATGTGGGTACCTGGGCACGCTGGGGTAAAGGGTAACGAAATGGCGGATCATCTGGCTAGGATGGGATCCGGCAACAGTTCTGTGGGCCCGGAACCAGCCTTAGGACTGCCTGCAAACTTGATTAGGAACACTGGAGAGTGGATCCAGAATCAACACTCTCTGAGATGGAACTACATCCGCTGGTCATCTCCGTCAAGCTCGGGAACTATTAGCAGGGCCTGCAGAGAGAATAAGACGATTTTGTCTCTCTCTGGATAGGAGTAACTTGAGATTGCTAGTAGGCCTATTAACGGGTCACAACGCCTTCAGGCGTCACTTGTTCGTGATGAGGGTGGTCAACGACCCAACGTGCACGTGGTGTGGTGAAGAGGAAGAATCCTCGGCACACATCTATGTGTTGTTGTGAAACCCTGGGTTATCACAGGCAGACTATGCTGGGCTCAAGAACCTTGGAACCAATAGAGATAAAACGGATAGGACCTAAGAATGTACTTGCCTTTGCCAAAAGGGCAGGTCTTAGGAACTAGCACGGATAGAGGCGCAAAAGGGCCCATCGTATGGCCTATGCACCAGCCACATTCCGTGCTGGATAGCATCTGGTCCTTATTCAACCATTTATGTTTAACTGAAGTTGGAAGACCAGACTACTACTTGACATATTGTGCTCTCTTGGCTCACATTTGGGTTCTACGTTTTGAGACATAAATTATTTTCTCGCGTTTTGGCCACTGCTGTAGCATTTATCAGTGCTGAAAATTAAAATAAGTAATTTTCAGTACTTTGTCAATAAAGTCTAGATTAGGCTACAGCTGGCAGTATAGTGGGTGTTTTTATTCGAACGAATTCAGTCGACAGTTGCAATGATTCACTCAGTAGTTATTTAATTCTCTAGTTCATTCGATAGTGCCCATCACTAGTTTTCGGGGCACTGTTATTCTGTATAATGATAAAGGTGGTATGGTTTAACTATTCTGAATTGAATCACATTTTATTCAAACGGTTATACCAGGGTGCATTAATTGTATGCGAAATCACGTAATAAATAAACGTAAAACATGCCCGAAAACCATCTGAAAACCTCCGATACTCAAATACAATCGACCAAAGAAATTACTGCTTGACGGCGACACGCCGCACAAGCGGCTAGTCTTTAATATTTAGCCGATCGACTTTGGACACACGACGGACCGGCGGATAGAAGACCCTTTTTCTGCTGCTAGTTTTTTTCACGCCGGGGGGACCATCACTTATTTGTAGGAAATACATTAGCGGCGCGAGTATTGTCCCATCAGGAAGCGGATTTATTGAAATGAAAGTATTTGATATGTATAGTACGCGTCAGAAATATAGAAGCTGTTACATTTTTTGTCCTCCTACCGAGTGCCGACACTACAAAGGATCCCTTAATCCTTCAAAAGAAGCCCGACGAATGAGGTGACCGTTATCCCTTTCGGCATGATTTATTGCCCTGGCGATAAAGCTGGCACCGTCATTTTTATATGTATTTGTAGGTAGGCATATCGAACAATTCGATAATAATTATTAGAATTATTCTATCATAAATATGCATTATGGGTAGTATAATTTTGTGCTGTCTTATAAAAACTTCTTAACAAGTTGATCGTTTAAAATGTCGAATAGCTATATTTATTTGAGCTAATGTTAACAGTTTCGACTTCTATGCATAGCAATATAACAATACTTGGACGATTTCACAATCACGATGACGGAGGTGGATGAGGTGCTTAAACTCAAAATCAAGTATCAAAATACGCTTTGTTTGGAAATACAGGAACAGTCGTGATATAGAATATGTGATGCTTGAACATCTGTAGTAGAATTACAGTATGTGAAAATATGTCGCTCAAGACTATAGTGTGTCGGTATAACGCAATCTTTATTTTTCTTACATTTATGAATTCAGCTAGTCTTCAAATATATTTTTTTGTTGTAATATGATCCCGACAATAGTTGAATATCAGATCAAATAATGTCTTGCAGACTTATATAAAGTGTTATTATATTAGTGCAACAATATGGTATAACCTAAATTCTTTAAATTGATTGAATGTCAATGTGACAACTGACAGGACGTAAGGCCGCTTGTGTGAGGGAACTGGTAATTTTCATGTTATTTTTAACAGCCATTTTGTGACAGTTTATCGTAACTGTTATTGTGGCATTCATGAATTGTTATTCTAATTGCATTACTGTCATTTGCAACAAGTTAAGTACCACTTTACATATCCTAGAGCATGAAATATTTTAATACCCTTTGTAAATAAGTGGCATGTATACTGATCGTATCTGCTGATCGTAGTATTTGTTAAACGATGAAAAGATAAATATTAAAGGCCTTTTAGAGGCCTAAAGTGAGCATGCGTATTGGAAAAAGTAAATGTAAAATTCCAATAAATATTTTCTCCAATAAATATTTTCCATGTAGTATGTATCTATATTAATCTCCTAACGAAAACATTCAATTCAATTCAATTCACAATAGTTAAACCATACCACAGCATAATAAACAACCAGTACAATAACTCAAGTTGGCGGAAATTACACGCGCATCCCCACTTTTGGATGATTTTTTTGTAGGGATGGTAACGGTACTTCGATACTTCTGCACTAATATCGAGTATCTTTGTCATCGATACTTTTTGAGACATTCCAAGTTGGTATCGATACTTTTGTATCGGTATCGAAAATAATTATATAATTATTGAAGGGTGTAATCAGATGCACAAAATGTCCTGATGTACGAAGTAAACGCGCCTATTTGGCTAGAAAATATCGAGTTGGTACCTGTATCGATATTTTCATTTTCGCATCTCTACCCAAACTTCACATCTGTAAAATCATCCATAAACCCTCCCAAGGTCAAATTTTGTGGGAACCATTTTTATATAGACAATCCTCAGAGATATTATGCTGGTTGTTTAGTGGTACTGCCAGAAAATCAATTCTTTACGAAACAGACCAAATATAAGAGAAGCTTCCTCATTCTGAAGAAATTACCTTTATTTCCATATTTACAGTTATACTATACTCCAAATTCAAATAATAACAATAAAAGCTATGATGGTGTGGTAATAATTGTTTGTCTGATAAACTATGAAATGATAATAACATCTAAAGCATCAAATATTATGTCATAACACTGACCACATTGATAACTTATGACTAATATGAATGCAAGGGACCTTCTCTATTACCTTCTTTCGTTTGGACTTGGACTTTGGTACACCCTTTATACTGGGATCGAAAGCAGATTCCATCGTCTACGCCGGAAGTTGGATC
Source organism: Callosobruchus maculatus (assembly GCA_951848785.1). Classification (NCBI taxonomy): domain Eukaryota; kingdom Metazoa; phylum Arthropoda; class Insecta; order Coleoptera; family Chrysomelidae; genus Callosobruchus; species Callosobruchus maculatus. The sequence goes on from CATOUR010000003.1 coordinate 1,222,488, forward strand.
GGAGAAGAAGTTCCGGAAGTGACCGCGTTTGCGAAATAGCATTCTTTTGTGTCGAATCGTGCTGTAGATGGGGGGAAAAAGAATAGGCGGGACACTGATACGTGCTCCATTAACGCTCCTTTTTCGTTGGAGTAAGCGAAGGGAGAAAAGTGTCACAATTTGGGAATGTGCTTTTCTGCACGTTGCGTTGCATAGCAGTGAGATATATAGTTGTTTCCATATGGACCGGCCATTCGTTTCTCTGATGTACATAGTTGCAACTACAGTAGAAGAGCTTCGCGTTCTTGTGTACATAATATAAGAGCACAACCGGAACTGAATTGACTGTATATCTGTCAAATCAGGAATATTAGTTACTATTGGAGCAACTTCTAATGAAATGGACCTCCGAGTATTTCTTTACTCATCCTACTAGCTATACTTTCATCCATCCCTATATGCTAAAAAGTGTATATTTACCATGATAAGGTTGAAAATTGGACAAAGTTTTTTTCATCACACCTATCAAGATTGCATATACCATTCAGTTTATGTCCACATTGGGATTGTGAAGGTGATCTGATGGACCATATATTTTTTGGCATAGCAGGCAGTGGCCAATACTACCCTGTTGTGCAGACATTCCAAACTCAAAAGTCCACGCCCTCCAAGGTGTCGCGGGAGGTATATTCGCGGGACAGAGGACTTAGGATGCAGACTTCTCTCCATATTCATCCTTTTGCGGGTCTTCGTGTCGATTTCTTCCAGCTCGTTCACTTTCCAGTGTATAATAACAATGGGACCGCAAGCATGTTTGTGGCAGCGACTTTGTTCTTGCCGGACAGTTCTGATGAACAGATCTGCTGGAGGCGGCGCAAATACTTGCGGCGGAGACACTCTTTGACCAATTTTGCCTCTTGGACATGACGTTGCGCCACTCCAAAGTAGGTATAAGTATCTCCGGCATGCAGTTGTCGCAAAATGCTCTCATCAACGAGCTGTTCCTCATCACCACTATCTCCGCTTCGTCCTTTCTTGAGATGAACCAATGCACATTTGTCTGTTCCGAACTCCATTCCGATAGCATGACTGTACTCCTGCACCACCCTCAGCGATTGTTGTAGTTCGCGTTGACCGGAGGCATAAACTTTTAGGTCATCCATATAAAACAGATGGGTGACCTTGTGCCTCCGGTTATTGGGAGTGCCACAGCTGTATCCTTTAGTATTTCTCAGCGCTATGGACAGAGGCAAAAGTGAAATGCAAAAGAGCAAGGGACTCAAGGAGTCTTCTTGGAAGACACCTCTTTTGAATGACACCAACTCTGTCCAAACCCGAGTTTCACCTGATGTTATAGTGAACCGGGTCTTCCAGAGCGGCATCAGTTGTTTGATACATTCCACTACCTGATTATCCACCGCAAGACATTTCAACAGCCGCACAATGAGCTCATGAGACGTGGTGTCGAATGCCTTGCGATAGTCAATCCAGGCCATAGAAAGGTTTCGCTTGTACTGCACGGAGTCCTGCGTGACACATCGGCCAATCAGCAGGTTCTCCTTGCAGCCAGCTACTCCTTTCTTTAACCCTCTCTGTTCATACACGTCGAGAAATACAGGATTCACAGCTTGAAGGATACGCATGTACGAGATTCTGGTGAAGAGCTTGTAACACGCGTTCAGACACGTTATTGGCCTGTAGTTTTTTTTTTTAGAATTGGCTGCTCCTGATTTAGCTACGAGTTAAAAACTAGCTAAATGCCGGTGGCAGCTGGAGACCATTTCACTCTGCAATCACCTTTAATCCAGCCTTGTTCAATGTGGTGTCACTACTCCCATGAACACATTGCAAGGTCTGACTCTGAACAGGAAAAACCTAATATTTCAGTTTATTCTATTCGTCAAGAACGTTGGTATTGAATTATAAAAACCCCTTAGGATGGGGTTATAGTACGTATGTGAGAGCCGTCTGCAGTGATTCAGATGCAACCATTTTTTTACTATTAATTTCTAAACTTCTGAACAAAAAAAAATATGAGCATGAATAAAAAACAATTCTAGAGGAATTTTGACGTATTTTCGAAAAATTTACAATAGACAGATATAAAATTATGCCATATTACGCGCTTTTTTGCTAAATTCGCGCTCTTGTCAATCACCCTTTATAGAGTTATTCTAAAATCTGGATCAACGTTCATCCAAGTTAAACTTTTAAAAAGACGCAAATCATGTTGTTGTGCAAAAATCATTAATATACAGGGTCACAAATGGTTGCAGAGAGAGCCTATTGGGACGCTGACAAAAATGTCACCAATATAAAAAATGAACGACATGAGCTTCAATCATTTTCGGGATGAGATAGATATTGTTCGTCATACGGCTGAATTTATGTTCTCTGGTTTTAGGAGAGGTATTCATATATACAATGCAGGCCAAAAGTTAAGAGGGCTTTATAGTTACATGTATGTAAGAGCTGCTTGTAATGGCCCAGCTGTAAACAGTTTTTGACTACTGAATTTGAAACTTCTGAGCTGAAAAAAATATCGGCATGAAGAAAAAGAACAGTTATAGAGAAGATTCAAGGTTTTTTCCAAAAATTTTTAACACACAATCATTAAAAAAATTGCAATTGTTTTTTTTACTAAATTCATGCTCTTGTTAATCACCCTGTGCACAGTTATTTAGGAAGCTGAATCGATACTGATCTAGAATGAAGTTTAACAAAATACAAGCCGTGTTTTTTTGTGAAAATGTTTGATTTACAAGGCCAGAAACGATAGTCTTGCATCAAAGAATCGAGCGCCTATTGGGACATTGAAAATGGGATGACGTATTGTTCTGGGTACCGACTAAATGCATATTCAGTGTTTTTGAAACTTATTGTTATATACACTGCAGGCCAAAAGTTGAGAATACAAACATTTAGGAAGCTGTATTTACCAGAGCTGCAGCTACTGCATCTCTACAAGGCACAGATCCGACCACCAATGGTGTATAGCTTCCTTGTATGGGGATGCGCTCCGAAGCACTCTCTAAAGCTTCTGAACACTATCCAGAAGAGAGCAATTAGGCTAATCGATACGTCTAATCTTACAGATTCTATCACGGAAGATGTTCGAGTGAGCTCCCTCAGATAATAATACCAAAGGCCATCGGAATTAGAAACACTTGAGAGGCTCTGCAAGCTCATCCTTACCAGGTCGAGGTCCCTGCTCTCCGAACCAACCTCCTCCAGCATTCCTTCTTTTAGAGAAGTCGATGCTGTGAAGTGAGCTGCCATGGAATTTGTTTTCCAATGGCTACAACCTGCAGCGTTTCAAATCTAACGTGCACCGACACTTAGCCTCTCGCAGCGCTTCCACAGTACCATAGGCTTTCAGCCTTTGCGGGAGGTTGACCATAAAAAAAATTAAATAAAACACGCTAATTTGGTTTGAGGAGTTTCCATACTGAGGTTTACTCTGAAATTTTTCAATTTTTACCCAAATGTGTATGTAAGGCTGTTAGTCAGAACGGAGCAATAGAAAATCATGGCGAATCCCGTGTTGTTGCACTTGACATATCGAAAGCTTTCGGCAGAGTGTGGCATGAGGGACTTCTGGTCAAGCCTGCTGCTTATGAACTACCACCTGGCCTGCGCCAGTGGCTGATTAGATTTTTGAACGACCGATCTCTGTTTGTTGTAGTCGAAGGCTGTTCATTAGAAGTATTTTCAATAAACGCCGGTGTTCCTCAGGGATCTCTCCTATCCCCTAGACTGTTTCTGCTGTACATCAACGAGCTGCTGGAAATAACATCCAATCCAATCTACAGCTTCGCAGAGGACAGTACATTCGCGTCGTGCATGGAAACAGGCAAGCCTCTATCATCCCAGGAGACAATACGTCGGCGACAGCAGCATGCCTTACAGATCAACGCAGATATCAAAACAATTGTCGAGTGTGGATTAGCAAATAAAGTACAGTTCAACGTACAAAAAACTCAGGCAACAACATTTACAAAGAAGTCTCACGATGGCTTACCAACCCTGGAAATGGAGGGTCACCCCATAGTCGAACCACCTTCCGTCAAGCGTTTTGGGATCAACATCAACAATAACATAACCTGGCACGACTAAGTCGTCAGTCTTGCTGAAACGGCATCCCAGAAGCTTGGAGTTTTGTTCCGCTGTAGGAAGTTGTATACACCAGAGCAACTGCTGCTGCTCTACAGGGCACAGATCCGACCATCGCTCGAGTATTGCTCCCATGTGTGGGGATGCGCTCCGAAATACTCTCTAAAGCTTCTGGACACTATCCAGAAAACAGCAGTTAGATTAATCAATACGCCTAACCTCACAAAGGACCTCCACAGCCTGGAACATCGAAGGAGAGTAGCTGACCTATCCCCATTTTCAGATTCTATCACGGAAGATGTTCGAGTGAGCTCTCCCAGATAATAACATCAAAGGCCGTCCGAACGAGGAACACTAGAGAAGCTCTGCGAGCTTATCCTTATCAGGCCGAGGTCCTTACTCCCCTCCCAGTCTCCTCCAGCATTTCTTCTTTTGGAGAACTTCGAAGCTGTGGAATCAGCTGCCGGGGAATTTGTTTTCCGACGGCTACAACATGCAGCGTTTTGAATCTAACGTGAACTGACACTTATCCTCTCGCAGCGCTTCTACAGCGTCATAGGCTTTCACCTTTGCGGGAGGCTCACCATAAAAAAAATGTAATTATTACTTAAATTGCTAGCAGGCCCAGACCGAGAAGTTTAGGGTCTTGGGCTCGCATTTTTTTTTTTTCGTCGCGAGTAGAATTTCCGTTTTTTACTTTTGTCCCGTTTGATGTGACTGAACAGACAAGCATATTTCAATACTTCCAGCGAGGTCTGCAGGGTATCCTAAATTTTCCATTTAGGCAGCTTCTCAAGTAGATTATAGCATAGCAAGCAGCAAGCAACTTCTAACTGTGAAGACATACACAGCGCGTGTTCCAAAGTGTACGGCAAATAACTTTGACAGTGATCTCAGGAAACTTCTCAAATCGAGTTTTCAGTTTCGTGCAACCATTAGAAGGCTGTGTGGTAACTGCACGCGACCCGCTTGCTAACGATTGAGGAATTCAGTCGGGACTGGCAGTTTATCCAATACCCTAATTAAAATGTACGTACTGCTCTACATCGGAGTTAGCCTTAAGGGGCCTGGATATACACAGTTATACATGTGTATTTTGCAATGTCAGACACGGATTGCCATTTCCAACAGAACTCACCTGTTTTTCAAACTATAGGGTGCCCCAATAGAAGTGATAGGTTTTCTAACAGGGATATCTAGACAGCCGTCAAAGGTACAAACGAGATACAAAAGATACAGAATATTCAGTAAGATTTGACAATTCATCATGGATCGTTTCACGCTTGCCGATCGTTTGGAAATTATGAAAAAGTACTACGGAAATTCCCGCTCAATTGTAAATACGCAACGCGCATTTCGTCGTGACCTCGGCTCTGATCATGGTTTCAGTGAGTAGGCAATTCGTCCCACCATGGAAAAGTTTGAGCGTGAGTACAGTCTATTGGACCTAAAGAAATCAACCCGAATGCGAACTGGTCGACGCGAAGAAAATACCGCTGCCATAGCGGCCAGTGTTCACGACGACTCAAATTTGTCGTATCGACACCGAGCCGCAGAATTGGGCCTCCCCAAGAGACAACTCGGCGAGTCTTGCGTTTGGATTTGGAGCTGCAACCATATAAGATCCTGCTGATGCAACAATTGAAGCCGAACGACCATAGGCCGTCGCCGTGAGTTCGCAAATTGGGCGCTACAAATGCTGGACGAAGATCCTCATTTTGGTCAAAAGTCATTTTCTCAGACGAAGCCAATTTTTACCTCAACAAGCAAAATTGTCAATACTGGGCTGGGAACAATCCAGAAATGACCGAAGAAGTGGTCCAGTACCTGAAAAAATTGTATGTGTGATGAGGATTGCGGCATGGTGGCATCATCGGTCCTTATTTCTTTCGAAATGAGGAAAGAAACATCGTTACAACCAATGGGCCACGCTACCGAGCGATGTCGGAAGAATTTCTGTGGCCAGAGCTCGGCAACATCGATATTACCGAAATGTGGTTCCGACAGGATGGAGCCACGAGCCACACAAGCGACGCAACGCTCGAAGTTGTTCGACAGAAGTTTGGTGACTGGATCATCACCAGACGAGCGTTTATTGATGGGCCACCGCGATCGTGTGATTTGACACCTCTCGATTATTTTCTTTGGGGTACGTCAAATCGTTGGTCTACCCCAACAAACCAGCCACTTTGGATGCCCTCGAAAACAACATTCGTGTAGCCATTAATGCCATAACACCGCAAACACTCCAAAATGTCATCCGAAATGGGACCGACCGCTTGAAGCACTGCTAGCGGGCCCGAGGCAGACATTTGACATACATAATGTCATGGACGTAGCTTCAAAATGAAGCCAAAACCAATTTGATATCTCAAACCGTTGTTGTTTTGTTTATTTTTTCTTTCCTATCGTTTTTATTGGGGCACCCTATACGTACATAGTATTTCAAAAGGTAATAGCTAAGAGCTTAATGAATGTTATCTAGGAGCAATTTCTTCAAAAAAGTTTTTGAGTGTGCAAAAAAACTCGCAATGCAGAATCATACATTCTTCAAATGTCTGTAACGAATCCTCCACTCAGCTGCCAAAAAAGGAATCTTTAGCATCCACTTCTTGTTAGGAAATGGTACTATATGAAGAAGGTGGAAATAAGGGAAGAAATTCGCAGTCAGGGTATACCTTCTTGCTAACTGTTCCATCTACACGTGTGGAATCAGGGAGGCTTTTTTCATCTGCACAAAAATGAGGTTAATCTGATCTTATAGATAGTGCTCGTGACGAACTGACCTCCTTGCGTTATTATTTTAAAAACCCTCCTTTGTCAGAATAATTTATTGTACTACTTTACTATTGGATCTGATTTTGTATACATCCATGCCTTATATCTTGAAAGAACTATAGTTTTGTATTTTTCATTTTCACTGAAAATATTTAAGTTTCCTTTCGATTAAAAAACGGCTTATCGTGCCTTTGTCTATTTGTTTCAAAATCCCGGGATCAATCTCGGGATTAGAAACCTCATTCCAAAAAATCGCGGGTTCGTACAACCCCGGGTAATTTGCGTTCTCTAATATCTTCAGAAGATTATTCTTGAATTGAGAATATCTATTTGCGTGTACTCTACATTGCCTTAAAACCCGGCTTTCCGTTTGCCATCAAAATACTGTAGTTCTTAATAAAGGTACGCGTACATAAACTGGCACCGGACGGACGGTACGCATCGGAGAAAAATAGTTTCTATAAAATTTAGTGGACCAGTGCCGACGGTAGGCATCGAATTTTCAAAATCCGACGAGAACTATAGCAACTAGAAACAAAGCCGGCCGATGCGTGCCGATACCGACGTATGTGCGATGCTGATCGGCGATTACCGAGGCCCCCTCGGCATTTTCCAAGTTTCTACCAGTACTGCCTGCAGACAGTGTTGCCATTCATAGCAACTTGTCGCGAGAATAGCGACATTTTGATTACGTTGAGACGTAGCGGCGATTTAACAAAATAAACCGATTTGTAGCGACTTGTTGAAAAATTCTGTTACTATCTTATTTTCGCCACTGATTACTGCTTGTCTATTCTTCTTCTCGGTTTTGCCTAGACTGTCTTGTATTGGCGTCAAGACCACAGCTTAGTAAACAATCAGCACAATATCTCAGGTTGGCGGCAATTACATGCGCATCCCCCCTTTTGGATGATTATTTGTAAATGTATCATTACTTCTGCACTAATATCGGGTATTTTTGTCTTAGATACTTTCTGAGCGATTCCAAGCTGGTATCGCTACTTTTGTAGCGGTATCGGTATCGAAAATAATTACGAACCAAACGCGCCTCCATTGGCGTGGAGGAGTAATTATACTATACAGGGTGGTCCACTAAGCGCGCGGTGCTCCCTAGCGGCCATACCGTTTAAATTAGACGAAAATGTTTTAAATAAATGCCCTACATTTAGAAAATAATTTCAAAGACGTCGGACCTCCGGTTGTACCAGTTTGTTAACCGTTATTTATGTCTACGAAGCCTATTTTCGGAGTTATTCAGCAATTTTTACAAAATTTGACCTTTGTAGTACTTTACAAGAAACGTTAATATCTCGGAAACTAAACGCGATATAAGGATGCGATTTTCGGTTTTGAAACAAGCGAGAAACGTATTTGTGTTTCATTAAGATCGTTGTTTCAAAAGAACATTAATTCAATAGACTAGCAATTTTCAAATTTGAAAAATTAGAAACGTTAAAAACTTTTATTTTTCAAATGGGATGGTATCATAAGTTTCACATCGGTGGATGCGAAATTAAATTCTCTTTCGCTTTTATCTTGGCACATGTGGTTCTATCTTTCATGGTTTGCAAGATATTTACGGTTTGGTAATTATGGCGTAGGAATTGGAAAAATCGTAGGTGGCGTGACTCGCAGAGCAAACCTTTCATCCAAAGTGTTTCGGTCTCTAATACTAAAATCTGCTTTCGCTCCATCTACCTATAACGACATTATTCTTAAAAACTCCAGTGGTAAATTTTCCTACAGGTTTTCCAGATTTTCATTTAGAAAATTTTAGAAAACCTTAGTTTATTATGCGGTTTCCAATAATACCACCCCAAATGCTTAGACTCAATGCTGGTTGTCAAAAAACCTCTCAAAATTTGGATTTACGTCGGTATAGAAATGTAAATTATGCCAGTTTACATGGCCGTTAATGATAACGCTGTAGCTATATTTCATAAAAAGGAAAATGAAAGAATTTCATAAGAAATGTAGCTTCATTCGTAAACAACACACTTTTGGAAAGGAGTGCATCTTCTTGGATTCGAGCATGACTCCAGTTACAGAAATTCATCCAGTTTTCAAAGTCTTGTCTTTCAACTGCTTGATTTAGCTGCACGTGATAAGGATGCTATAGGTATGTACTCCGTTAAGATCATGTTCACAGATGTTTGACCAATGCCCAAGTAGCGACTAATTTCTGCTGTAGCACTGCTATGCGGATCTTTAACTACAATTGCGAGAATGTCGAACTCACTATCTTCATGTATTACTACTACATGTTGCCTTCTCTCATATTTAGCGCCCACGTAAATCCAAATTTTGAGGAGTTTGTTGTCACCCCCGCATGAAGTCTAAGCATTTGGGGTGGTATTACTGGAAACCGCATAATAAACTAATGTTTTCCAAAATTTTCTACATGAAAATTTGGAAAACCTGTTGTTGAAAAATCCACCACTGGAGTTTTTAAGAATAATGTGGTTACACTTAGATGAAGCAAAAGCAGATTTTAGTATTAGAGGTCGAAACACTTCGGACGAAAGGTTTCCTGCCAATTGTTTCGTCTGCGAGCCACGCCACCCACGATGTTTCCAATTCCTAGGCAATAATTACAAAACCGTAAATATCTTAAAAACCATCAAAGATAGCACCACATGCGCCTAGACAAAAGTGAAAGAGAATTTAATTTCGCATCCACCGATGTGAAACTTATGATACCATCCCATCTGAAAAATAAAAGTTTTTAACGTTTCTAACTTTTCAAATTTGAAAATTTCTACTATATTGATTTAATGTTCTTTTGAAACAACGATCTCACTGAAACACAAATACGTTCCTTGCGTCCCTCAAAACCGAAAACCGCATCTTTCTATCGCATTTAGTTTCCCAGATATTATCGTTTCTTGTAAAGTACTACAAACGTCAAATTTTGTAAAAATTGCTGAATAACTCCGAAAATACGCTTCGTAGATATAAACAATGGTTAACAAACTGGACCTAAAAATCGATGCTGAATTCAAAAACGTAATAATATATAGGGTATTCCATTTAAAATAAGGAAGTTGATGCCTACTTCCGGTATATCCGGAAGTCCGCCATCTTTGCAATTATTTTCTAAATGTAGAGCATTTGAAAAGAAATGTTTTTTAGTTAAAACATTTTCGTCTTATTTAAACAGTATGGCCGCTAGAGAGCACCGCGCGCTTATTGGACCACCCTGTATACTTGGCCAAAAAATATCGAATAGGTACCGGTATCGATATTTTTATTTTCGCGTCTCTACCCAGATTTTACACCCGTAAAATCATCCCAAGGTCAAATTTTTATATAGGAAATCCTCAGAGATATTCTGCTGGTTGTTTACTATGATGTGTCGAGACTATGTATCGGGTAATCCACTATTTTTAAATGAAAGGTTGTATTATATTTTACATATACCTAACATCAGCTGCACCCTCCCCCCCCCCACGAATAAAGTTATACACAGGCTGAAATATACGTTATTTTTGTGGGGCAACAACGTAGCGACATTCAAGGCGGCTCAGTAGCGAATTTCAATCTGATCTGCCTGGCAATACTGCATGCAGGTCATATTTGCTGATTTCCAATTCTTCCGTCGATTCCGATCAGATATGTGCTATACTCTAATGAAAAATCCGTACCGTACCGGCCGTTCCATCCGTACCGTCCGTCCGATGCCAATTTATGTGCGCGTACCATAAACCCGGCTTTCCGTTTGTTATAAAAATACAGTGGTTCTTAATAATTGGCTATCCCGTAGCCCAGTCGCTTGCAGCTGTACCATTAAATTACCTAAGAATCTCTATTTGACAAAACTCATCCAATTTACCGCTACAAAAAGAAAAAATTGCTGAGTCGCTGCCGTCATTATAACAGAACAAACAGTCCGGGCAGATGTAAACAGAGAACGGCAAGTGTATCGGTTTCGAATTAAGGACTGCACGAATATACGTACTTGGCGTGTCTAATGCCATTTGTCCCCCGAAATCTAATTAACAATAAATATTTTCTACATGAGTAGCGGTAAAGCGCGTGAAGTTGTAGACAGCTGCTCGCGATCCACTAACGTTGCTTTTTACGCTCGGCACCCGTTTGTCCTGATTCGTCACGCAGAGGATGTGCTCAAGCCTTTATTTCGATATGTGCAGGCCCGCATTGGGCATATTTTTGACGCTAAAGGGCTAATACGTCTGATTTTTCAAGGGGGAAATTATTTCTTGTTGGAAATTACTGAACAAAGTTATCATAAATCTTTAAATTTATTATAAGTAATTGTTAATAATAAATTGAAATAATAATACAAAAAAAATAGTCAGTTTATAATGGACTGCATGGCTTGTATTCTTATGCAAGTCTGCTTTTACTTCCCTCATCGATAGCTGGAGGAAGTACTGTGATCGCGAAAATGTTCGATTTTCAGATAATTTTTATAATATCTAAATAACGAAAATCCAGGTCACTAACTTCCGTCGGTCTGTCTGTCTGTTCGGGTCCTTCTTGCCTCGTCATCTCAGTAACCGCTGCATGGACCATGGTGAAATTTGGGCAGCGATATGCTGTGGGGTCGTAGTAGATCACGCTGCTATAATTTTTGAAATTTGTCTATGCCCAGGGGAGTAATTTGGAAAAAAACGAAGAGATTCGAATACTACTCAAACCTCATGTTTAGGCGTTTTAAAGATTGGTGATTATATTTTACTTTTTTTGGGTAGTAAGTTGACCAGTGACCTGTGAAAGGAAGACCTAGCGGCATAATACATTCTTTAGGTTCATCCGAACATCGCCTTGCCTATTGCAGAAAGCAAGGTACTTTAGAATTTCCTGATATATACATACAAGTATTGCTTTAAATCGTTCTGTATTGTGTAAAGTGGAAATTGTTGAATTGATTTTAGTGAAATGTTGGCACAGTATTACTATCCTGGCGAGGGTTGAAAGTACGACTGGTTTTTGGATATCGTGTCAGTGCGGCGCAGCAATAACACACAAATTATAAAGATATAAAAACAGCTCAAACTTCAGTTTAAAGAGATTTGGAGATTCCTGAATGTTTTCCAAATTATATTCGGGGGTTAAATAGGACACTTTAGGGTTGAAAAATCTGATGTATTCGTATTTCCCTAGAAATGAACCTACCTTAGACAAAAAACAATTTTTGAAATTATATTGATGTAAATATGACTGTAATGTATGCGGCTTAAATGTCACTCGACATGTTATTGATGGTGTTCCTGGCACCAATCTAACCGTTGGCGTTTGTGGCCATGATGTGCAGTGGCCCTAAAGGGCCTCGATATAGCTGCATAGCAAGCTCAAGTGGATCACATTCTACCTCAAAGGGTCTTGCCTCTCTGTAGTTCTTCAGAACCTCTAACTTGCTGCCATGCTGCTATAACTGTAGCCACGTTACGCTCCATAGGTACACCAAATTTCTCTGAAGGAAGCCTCCCCCACCCCATTTAAAGAGGGTTATCTGCGTAAACTGGAGCTGTCGTCTTCTAGGGGACATCACACACAACCAACTAGTCTCCTGTCACGTCTATTTATTTTATTTATTCATTTGTTTCACCATTTAGGGATACAGTAGACACAAGATCATAGGTGTGACGCCGCAAAATTACAAACTAGATATCCAATTTCTGGTAAATATGATAATGAGATGTCAAGTATACATAAATAAATAATAAAATTTGCAACAGATATAATAGTTTTTGGATCGTCAAAAACCCATTACTTATTTTTATATGAATAGAGCCGTTGAACGTGACATGGGGGTAAAAATAGCATCTGAATGAACAACAAGGGTCAGATGGATTCTAAAGATGGTACTGCCAATCTCTGCATACATTTTAAATGTGAGAATCCCTTTTTTTCTAGCTGTCTGGATTCCACTTGCAAGTAGTATACTTATAATATGAAAGCATTATTCATGATACAATGTCAGTTTAACAAAAACCTAAATTTAGTTAACCCTATTAATTCCACTTTTAATACAAGCTTCACTTTAAGGTAACTTTGAGGTTTATTGCCATTTTCGTTTCTCCTTTGTGAGACACAATTTGAATGTCCAGTTCACAGCTTAGACTTAGGGGCTACGATGATAATTTTTATTCCATCTGCCACAGTTTATTCCTTCGATCATATAACTATATAAATTATGCAGAGGATAGTTCCGAGTCCAAGACAGGGATAGATACACATAAGCGTCAACTCGCGTATACATTGGTAGACTTTAAATTTGGCGCGCTTTGTCTGTCAACGAAGAGAGAGACAGAGGTTAACCGGCCAGCGTTTAGGCATCATTTCACGATTTAATCTTTGTTTACGTTGGTGGCTGAGTGTGTTTTGAGAAGTTTCGTGCAAATTGTGATTAAAAACAATGGTTGGAAGCTGTTCTCTGTGCAAAAAGGGACATATACCGGGTGAGGGTCGATCTTGTCACACGTAAGTAATGTTTATGTCATATTTGCAGTGGCGTAACTTTACGATATGTGCTTGCAACAGTCTCTTAGCGCCTGAGCGCCCGAAGTTTCCATTTGAAAAAAGCATATGGGCAGTTAACAAATGCAGCGGAAAAATATCTCAAAGTCCAGTTATGTTTCAAAAAACTGAGTTCACGATTTTTAAAAGTACCGACTTTTTGTTTCATCATGCAATGAGGAATCTACCTCAACAGTTTTTGACACATTTGACAATCATTTATCTGATCAGGAGCACTGTCTTGGTCTAACAAAACTTGTTTTAAAAAATATTTTAGTTTAAGATTTTACCATGAAACCTCTAAGTTGAAGTCAGTTGAAAGGATCAGAAATATATTCACCAAAACCATTTTATTTGAAAATCAATGAGAAGTATAGCTTGTAGATGAATAATCTTGAAATAGGTAAGGCACGAGGTGATGTAAGTTCTAACTTAGGACATACAGACCTACTTCAAAAATAATAAATTGTCTAATCATCAGAAAAGTCAAGTAGCTTATTATGCGATGAACTTTTCACTTAGTGCAAAAATGGCTATATATTCAGTTGAAAAGGTTCAGAATAAGTTGTCTGTACTCTGTACCAGTCCACTGAATATATTGAAATTCATAATCAGAAACTTTCTGTTAGGTAAGGCATACTATGATTGCAAGGATTCTTGAATGATCAACTAGTACTGTGATCACTGCTCAGTTTATTTACTTTTGTTTCATATGAAGTACTGTTGAACCTTTAATGTGAATATATATTGTACACAATTTGACGAATATGTGGATGAGTATACATTTTTGTATGTTTGTATGTTTTCATTAATTTTATTTTATGTATGTAATTTGTCTTATTCTTTTGACAAGTTCTGTACCCTAGTACGGTTATTTGGAACCAATAATCTCTATATCCTTTTGGTTGTAGATCCAGTGTTCTGCTGTCTTTGTTTTAACACAAATTATATCTGTTATTATTGAGTGATATACTATGATGATTTCATTGACTTTTTTTGTCCTCAACTGTAAGCTAATTTATTACTTTTAAAGGATTAATAAAATGTTTGTTTTGTATAGTGCTTCATTCGTAAGTATTTTGCTGTAACAGAGCTAACAATCAACTCCCATATTCAGTATACTGTTTTGTTGAAAGTGGACTTACGACACTGAACACATTTACATATCAATCTCAGATAGAAGTGACCCCCTTTCAAATATATATGCACCCGCCTATGTCCTGTCTAGGGTAAACGTCTTGGATGTTTACAAAATCCACTAAGATAATGCAAGCAAACAATCACTGTGTTGAGTAGCTACCATTACTTATCTAGTTATATATGATCGAAGGTTTGTTCTAAGTCAACGTTTCCCTTCTGGTGAAAAAAGATCGCTGAGTAGGATCCTGTGCCTGACAGGTTACAATGTGTGTTTAGATGGGGAGGTTTTTAATAAAGCATCCCCTTCACCCCAGTCTTGATCATTTTTCACGCTGTGTGACAACTCGCATGGATAACATGATTGGAATTTTAATATAGAAAACATTGTCCACTAACCTGCCTTATTCCTTTTTATTAGCTTTTCAATAATGGCATACTTGAACACAGAGAACGACAGCAGCTTATTTGGGTTGTACAACAGTTTTCAGTAAGGACGGCCATGACTTTAATTTCTGGTTCAGAAGGCGAGAAGGTCATTTCTCAATCTTATCCTGGGGTCAAGTCACATCACTCTTTACTGATGTTGGTGCTGCCTTTTTAAGTTGCAAAATAATATACATTATTTGATTGGTGTTCCAGAGAAAAGGTGTCGTAGTCACACAAACATCTGGGTTCCAGGCCTTTTTACACTAGAACACACACAGCTATTACTTAAAAACTGCCAAAGTAAAAACGCAAGGCTTTACACCTTTGAAAAAGTATAAAGCATAGAGAATACCATACATATTTTTATACGATTAAGTCAGAGTCACTGAGCCGATTTTCTAAAACTATGACATTTTTCGACATCGGCATAGAAGTTTCAAAACTATTACCACAGCATAATAAAAAACCAGCACAATAACTCAAGTTGGCGGAAATTACACGCAATTACACTTTTGGATGATTTTTTGTAGGGATGGTAACGGTACTTCGATACTTGTACTTCTGCACTAATATCGAGTATTTTTATCTTAGATACTTTTTGTGCGATTCCAAACTGGATACTTTTGTAGGGTATCGGTATCGAAAATAATTATATAATTATTGAGGGGTGTAGTCATTTGCACAAAATGCTGTGTACGAACCAAACGCGCCTATGAGGCTAAAAAATATCGAGTTGGTACCGGTATCGATATTTTCATTTTCGCATCTCTACTCAAACCTCACAGCCGTAAAATCATCCATAAACCCTCCAAGGTCAAATTTTGTGGGAACCATTTTTGTATAGAAAATCCTCAGAGATATTATGCTGGTTGCTTATAATGCTGTGCTATTACTAAGATTTTTTGAGATTACTAAACAATTTGCCCATCAGCCTTCGTTTCGAATGATGTGATAGTATTAAACCCCATCTTGACCAGACAATATCGAATAAAAATATAGAAATCTAACAATAAATTAGTTTTAGTAATAAGAATACGCTATTTTTTATTATTTTTATGGGCGATCATTCTTCTAGCTGAAACAATGGTTGGGACTAGCTTACTGAAAATTTGGAGCTGAAAAAAGTAGATTTAAAAAAACAGATGCATGAGGAACATTGAAATAATTATGTGCTATGGAAAAAATTAATACTTACCCAATATTTCTAGGGCCCAGTAGTCCAAAGTACATTTGTGCAAGTTGCAATAAATCATGAGCATATTGTAGGCTAATTAAGAGGTTCTGTACTACCTTTTTATGTATGACATTTGCTCAGTGTTCCTGGAGGGCTTAAGAGACGAAGCAGCTCAATTACGTGTTGTCAATAAGAATAATTTTTATACTCTCACTATTATATTTTAAACTTGTTGCTTTAATTTGATTTTTAAATTATTTGCACAGATTATATTATGGAGATTGTTCTCTAATGGCATGTTGGTATTTAAGGGACCTGATTAGGTACACACATTTATACATATGTATTTGATATGTAAAACACGGATTAGTATGTAAAACAGAACTCAAATGTTTTTCAAACTACATACATAAAGTTTTAGAACGTGACAGGTGAGACCATAATGAATAACAACACAGAGCGATTTTTTCAAAAGAAGCTTTGTAGTGTCCAAAAAAAGCTCGCAATGCAAATGATACATTCTTCAAATGTCTGTAGTTTGGCAAACAAACACAATACCAAAATAAGACCACTGTGTAGCGCAAGCCTTCCTCTTCATTTTGCTTTTTGAACCATTACTGTAAGCTTAAAGGTAACGTCAGGAACTTCTGCATGCGAAATGCATTTTTCTGGTGATCTTTGGACCTTTGGACTTACCTACCCTAATTTTAGACACACATACTGGAGAAAAGGAACAGGCAGCCACACTTTCTCGCTAATACTTCTGGAATCCTGGAATCTCATGTTTGCGCGCTAGAAACTAGACCACTAAGGTAAACATTTAGGTATCTGCTTTGTATTAGTGTAATTTCAATCTGTCAGGTGTAGTTTACACCTGTCAGTTTGAATTTACAATGGACGAGTTGGAAAATTAGCTTGACCGTTTTGAATTATCACTTGATGCTTTATAAACTACAGTTGGGAAAGGTGTAGTACAATGTGTCATGTACTTTGACAAGTGATGAGGCAATTTGCAGGAAAGTTAATGTATAGTAACAGATTTTCAGTTAATCTATAATATAATGACATCAATCTGCTACTATGAATGGATTTCTAGAGCAAAGTGTCCAAAACGTCGCATAAACGAAAATAAAATTTTATTTGGCTTATGCTTGGTGAAGGTATCATTTGAACTCGCTCCACTATGTCAAAAATTGCTCGACCTATACAAAAAAATAGTATTTTATCAAAATGGTGTTTCCAGCGCTTGAGGGTAGAAAATTGCTTCGAAAGATGTTTCACAGCAGAAAACCTGCTAAGCTATTTTTGCGATAGTTCTTTGCAGAGGGGATAATGATACAACTACAATTAGACCATTGATTTATTAAATTATAAATAATTTTTGTAATCCTCTGAAATCTAACAAAAGCTCTAAGTTTCACAAATTATTATCACAGGAAAGTACAAAAAGAGCTTGGTGCAGAGACGGTGCTTTCAAAATTCATCACAAGGCTGTAGAACTTTATACACATGTACTAATCTTCACATACAGGGGGGTATTTATCTATACACTTAAGCACAAATAAAGTAGTATATACACTCGACATACTCTTATCATAGTATCAATATTGTAAGTAAGATAAGTTATCTTTTAATATGGTCATAAGCAGGTTAAGTAGTATATAAAAAGAATTTTTTCTAAAGTTATGACATTAATGTTTTGATACGTATATCCACTTAAAGTATTTTAGATCAACTCTAACTCCTAGTTAAGAAGTTCCACTAGTTTGACCAGATAAATGAAAATTATTATCATGACGTCGCCTAAAAAATACTATATAAAAAGGTTTCACGAAATTAGTCTTTCGTGTTTTTGTTGTAAGCTAGTAACACATTTCACTTTTCTCAAACTTGTATTTAGTTTGGCTGACTATACACATTTTTCGTTGATATGCCTGCAACATTGTTCACACTGTAGCTAACATGTGACACTAAGGTGCAACTATTTAGCAAGTCCTTTTATGTTCTCAACACTGATATTTTGATATCTATACTATACCCGATATAAATTTACAAAAACCTATTTACGGGAAGACGTCAAGCAGTTTAAATAGTGTGAACCTTTTAAAAGCAAAGTCTCTACAGGAAAATTTAATATAGTTTGAGGCTTTCGGTTTACATTTCATTGTCGCATAGCATAGTGCGGTTCACCTAATCCAATCTATGCATGTCACCTTGCAAACAACAGACAAACGTGAAAAAATATAGTTATTTCTCTCTTAAGAAACTTCTGTCATAAAATTCTCAATTGAGGTCTTAATAACAGGTTTCTTTTCATCCAAAAATTACAAATAGTAAGTGAGAAAGGAAGTCAATGAAAACCTGACCGCTGTATGTAGCGCTACACTGTGCTATACTCAATTCTATGAAATGTAAACAGCCCCTTATTTTGATTCTAAGCAAATGTGAAACATTAGCACTATCTAAAACTATTTATATTATTTGTATACATATAATTTGTTATAGCTGTATATATTTTCATATATTATATTTAAACGTATATGATATAATAATTTTCTTAATACCTAAATCTGTGTATATGGAACAGTATTTGCTTTCGATGTTGATGTAAATTCATGTTTCTATGGAAACTGGTACGGAATATCAATTTACAAGGATATCTGTAATAATTAAAATAAAGAAAAGCTCTGAGTTGTACTAAAGGACAGTACTTGCGGATTACCGACCCTCCAACAAAAAGTAAACGGTCAAATCTCTTGCAAAATCGCAATCATACTGTAAATGTAAAAAAATAATCAAAACGAGTTTTATTGAATGGGGTATTATCTCTGAAATCTTAAATAGTCTATGGCTTTGTTGGGCCGACAATTCATTAAAATTTTTGTGAAAATTTTTTGATACTTCTAACAACCATTTTTCCAAACAAATTGCATCCAGTACAATTGTCGGTCGCTATGACTACACAATTTAGCTTTACAACTTCAATATGACAGTTTTTGCCATTTTAAGGTTCGAAAATTTGCCACTTTTTATGAATTTTTATTCCGCACATTTGAAATTTTGCGGCATGCGCGGTAGCGTTTTCGATATAAGAAAACAAGCTCTGTTTTTACTTGCCTTGCACTCTCTGGCCAGCTGGTCTTTGATCAGAGCCATAAAATGAGATAAAAAAATGAATTTAAGTACACGTCACTAAGGGTTCTTCTAAAATCATTCCGTAAACTAAGGCTCGATTTTATTAACATGCAGATTTTAACAAAGACTTTGACCAATCAGAGCAGCCCTTTTAAGAACATGCATCTGTCAAAGTACTCTGAAAATTATTGATTTCTCTTGAAGTTGACCTCAAAAAGCTCAAAAATGACATACTTTATATACAATCGAGCATTGTAAATCATCTAGCATCTTTTCCAGTCTGATTTTCCATCCCAAATTGGTGAAAAACTGCATTTTCTTGTTTAGTCAAAAGCTTAGCAATTGCTAATTTCAACCAATCAGATTTCAGATTCCATTTCCATTTGACCGCTGGTTTCATGCTATATTAAATGCTATGATGACAAGAAATTCACTCATTGCATTATTTGGATAAAACAATAATTTACTATCGATAATAATTATAAATACCTGCAATATATCTTTGTTTTATAGTAAAAAGAGGTAAAAATAGCATTTTGTTACATTTCAAAGGTTACAGCTACTTCCAAAACGCATGTGCATTACTGGTTGCCTATCCAGAACCCCAGAATGCCAAAGCTTGCCATTTTATAATGAAAATTAAGTATAACCCTATTTGATGTACAATGCACCTGTGAATACTTCTATAAGAAGATCTATAACAAACATACATCCAGTAAATGAAAGATTGATTCTTCATAAAAGTATGTATTTTCATATAATCCATCTGACTGACGGACGTGGGATTTTTAATTATCAAATAAGGTAGGTAGTTGCTGTGATTGATATAGGTACCTACTACTTTTATCACAAATTATCCCAGTTTGCAATTAGTAATTATACAATAATTATAATGTAAAAATGGAAAATGTGGCATTAATTTGCAAATTAATCGCTTTGTTCTGATATCCTGCTATGATTTTGATCCATGAATTTCTAAAATATCTTTGACAAAAGTGTCATCCAGCTTTGACGCGTTGTTTTCAATATTGATGAAATACTATTGGATGATACTTATTAACATAGCCCTCAATACCCAATAGAAAGCTTTTGCTAAATAACATCCAATAGAAAAGCTTTGTTAAATTCTTTGTTAAATATGCATGTTGATAAAATCGGCCCTAAAACTGATAGATAGAAGAGTTCCTTTTTGGCATTATATATTGATATTTTTGATAGGTCGCAAGTATTTAATTATTTATAGCTGCTATGTTCTGAAGTTGAACATTGAAATACACTTCATAGCTCAATTACCTAGTTAGCACAATGAAATAAAAAATGTACATCATAAATAGTTGGTTCTTTTCTGAAGTAGTTTGGTGTATTATACATAACAGATGCTAGAAAACTATACACGTGTCACAAATGCCTACTTCTAGAAGAGTATAAGGACATTAAAGTACAAATATCACACTAAGCTTCCTTCCACTAACACTATACAAAAATATTTTATATTAATTTTGATGGGCTTGCATCCATATATACAGGGATATTGATGTCAGTAAACAAGCTCGGACGAATTTGCATTGGACTATAAATTCACGTGAAAAAAAATCGTTAAGTAATCGAGTGCAAATGCGGCAGCAGTTTATAGTACACCTACCAGCAAATGTTTCAAAAAATTTTCGTCTGAAATACACGGGTGGTTTGCGCGTGCCGATTTTTTAAAATGAAAATAAAAAGACGCGACGAAACCGGTCGGAACTAACTGGATGAAAGATTCCTCGTTTTTCTTATTAATAACACAAAAAATACTGTCATCTGTTTCTGCTGGGTAGTTTATGAAAAATTTGAGCTTAGATTTTGATTTTTCACGTAATTTTCGTTAGAAATCGTCAAAATTTGCTTTTTAAACGGATGACGTTTTTATACATCTTCTTGGGAGGATCAACTATGACATTTATCAATGTCATCCGTTTTTATCATGTTCAACTGCATTTTTCAACCCCTTAGGGGGTGACATTATTGGATGCATTCCGTAACCTTTCAGAAGGTGTTCAATAATGTCACCCACTATAGGGGTTAAAAAATAGGGTTAAACATGATAAACACGGATTACATTGACACATGTCATAGTTGGACCTCCCAAAAACATGTACAATAAACATTATCCATTTTAAACAATATTAACATTTTTTTAACGATCTTTAACGAAAATGACGTGAAAAATCGAACTCCATGCTAAAATTTCTCATAAACTACCCAGCAGAAACAGATGACAGTGTCGTCGCGATTTCTTTACTTTCATTTAAAAAAAAAAATCGGTATGCACAAACCGCCTGTAGATTTCGTCATTTTCAATCGATTACTTAACAGTTTTTTTTCACTTTTTAACACCCCCCCTCTATCTCCGATACTTTCCATTTTGGGGTTATGGTGCAATGACAAAAAAGTTTCCTAACTGCCACTCTAACTCGAATACCAAGCTTCATCCGGAGTAATATGCCGCTGAAGTATTACATGTGATTTACAGGTGTAACCGACATCATATTAATGAGTCTGAAAAAGATTACATTACTGTTTTGGATAGGTAAACTAAAGTACAACTATAATAGCATAATTAAGATATTGTTCTTTTTTGATGGCAATTGGCGACTTCTTGATTTTAATTGGAATAAATGCTGCCTTACAAAGGAAACCTGTGATTTTATATTTTAACCGCATTAGAAAAGATCAAGATGAAAGGAAAACTGAACATACTGACGCCACCTACTTTGAAGAAGCATGAATACCATTAAAATAATAATTAAAGAAATATTAATTCTCTTTCCGTTAACTTTTGGGGAGAATTTTTTTCCGTCAACATTTAAATTTATACGTCCATGGTTCTGTGTCTGTTACAGACGTAAATTTTTTAAGGTAGCTGAAATGTTGGAACATGATATTCAGTTTGTCGGATAGATTTACAGCTCCGCCTGGGCGTCGTGTCGCTGTCGGGTCATGACAGAAAAAATATACGATAATTTAAAAGCTGCTGGGAGTACAACACTTTTTTTGAATGTCGTGTAAATTACAGAAAGTAGTCTGAAATGTAACATTTGTATTCTAATTCATTTTAGACCACCCTCACCATATACGAAAGTTGCTCTACATCTCCGTCAATCCACCAGTACGCAGACAGCTGTTTGACGCTTATTAGCGATCACCAGTGCGCCATAGGTTGACTGACGGAGATAGAGAGCAACAGTATTTTCATGTCTATCAGACATGTGAAGCGTGTGAGAGCAGGCGACAGATAAGATCTGTCTTTTGCCCGAAGGTAATGGCAACCAAAGAAAATCGCTGCTAAACAGCAGCAGACTTCTTGGTGGAACGCTACTGCGCGTCCGCTTGGCCACCAGAAGAACGCGGTTTTTAAATGCTGCTGTGCAATCGACTTATGGGGCACTGATGATCGCTAATAAGCGTGAAACAGCTGTCTGCGTACTGGTGGATTGACGGAGATGTAGAGCAACCCTCGTATATCGACTCTCATATGCAGCAGCATATAAAAACCGCGCTCTTCTGGCCAGGCCAAGCGAAGGCGCCGTGGCGTTCCACCAAGAAGTCTGCTGCTGTTTAGCAGCGATTTTCTTTGGTTGCCATTACCTTCGAGTACCAGATGGCGCACAAGGTAGATCTTTTCTGTCGCCTGCTCTCACACCTTCACCATGTTGGATCATATTATGGTGACACTAAGGCCCAGTTTCACAATTATTGGTAATCTTGGGTAGTCACTAAACCAGCAGATGAAAGTTAGCTAGTAGTTAGCCTGTTTCAAAAATAAAATCTCTGAATAACGTTATTTACCGTCAAGTTGGCATTACGGATATAGAGCACTGCTATGATTGTGTACCGTAAATACAGCCTCACCTCTTGACAAAAGGCCCTCCCCATAAGCTAAAAAAATCTACCATTCATTGAATTACAATTTATACAA
Organism: Callosobruchus maculatus; assembly: GCA_951848785.1. Lineage (NCBI taxonomy): Eukaryota > Metazoa > Arthropoda > Insecta > Coleoptera > Chrysomelidae > Callosobruchus > Callosobruchus maculatus. The sequence goes on from CATOUR010000003.1 coordinate 1,245,674, forward strand.
TAAGTATAATCTGATTCATTTGAGAAAATATTTGATAGTAAACTCAAAATCTCTATAAAAAGTTTTTTACAACACAAGAATACCTTGAAAGCACTTTCGTATAACATACGCACTTGTGTTCTTCCGTGCTATTCTGTTTTTTTATTTTGTTGTTTCAGCACATTTTGATAGCTATAAAATATAAATTATAACATATTTTATTTATCTATTTTGATAGTGTACAAAGCAGCACGGATGATAGGTTACGGAAGATACGGAAAGTGATGTTGGATGAACTGCTAATATCGTTATCTTCGGATGATGAAGAAATTGTTATACTGCAAACAGTTGCTACGTGTGCCCCAAAAATACGAATGTTTGTTGAAGATGTTGTTCATAAACTGACGGAAGAAGATGTGTAAGAAGATATAAGTATTTACTGATACAGAAATTATAATACGATATCAGTTTTAATCGATTCTATGTCGATAAGTTGAAAATTGGTCAAACCAGGTGGATTCAAACTATTTATATTCTAAAATCACCACAGAATGAAACTAAGCTATCAGGATGCCAAACTACATCAAACTCTTATTATCAGTTGGTTGACAGGACAGTTGTTATTCTAACTGCAGTTGAAATTTGGCGTATTTTTACTTACCAGTTCAGATTTGTTGCACTTCAGGCCACCAGACGAGTTTTCAATGTGCAGTTAAGTAAACTCGTGGTTAAAATCGGTTCAGTAAGTCGAAAACGCTATAACACCAGAATATCAGTTTCAATTGGTGAAATTTATGATTCCATGGACTAAGTATGGACTAAATAAACATCAAACAAGGATGGAAGAAGAGAGAATAAAAACTGAAAGGTTGAGTTAAGGACACAAAACAGATGGATAAGAAAAACAGCTACTGAAGTGAATAAGCGATCGCTATCACTTTCCGTACAAGAGTGAACTCATGAGCTGGACCTAAACCTTTTTCTAAACGTCAATTTCAGTAATCCTTGTGATGGGGTTAACCTGATGATAGTTTTCGTAAAGGTCTAAAGAAACATAAACATTGTATTCATGCTTTAGACTTAATCAAAATTAATCGACGTCTTAGATATCAATGTCAATATCTCTGTTTTTATAACCTCCAAAGCAAACTTATCTGTCATCAGTTTATCACCACACACGTCAAGATAACTCAAAATAATTTAACTAGTGGTTAACCAGAGCTTTTGACGTAAACCGACGATTATGAAATGGATTGTTTTTGCGAACCACAAGACTTCCTTCAAGCGCTAGTTAACTCACGATTGTCAAACTGGGTCTAAGTTTCCATCATTGATCATGTATGAAGATATTAAGAATAATTTTATAGATAAGTATAATTTTGATGAAATTATTGTTGTATCTAGTGTACCTAAGACGTTAGAATTGATATTTTAAAATCGCCTCAATTTGGTTGATATTTGAGCCGGTGTTATGTACAAAGCTAGTTGCATTTTATATATAAAAATCCATTGCAGCTCGTACACTGACACCATTATCCAGAACACACCGCCCCTCTATACAGTAACCTGGTTATTTTAAAGCTGGACCGCGTTTTAAAACTGTCACCCGTCAGCAGCAACAGTTCTCAGAATTCCGAAAACAATGGTAAAAACTCATCGATCATTGCATGGCAGGGTGTTTGGATATTATTATGTTCCGCACAAGCTGACGCCATTCCTGACAAAAAATTGTTCATTTGGGTATGTAAAAAGCATCAGAGTACCACACCATACCGAAGAAGCTAAGCCTCAAACATTTATGAAATTCATCCTGCATGACAATGAAGTTGCGAATATAGGAGTGAGCAGTGATTTTTTTTATAACTGAGCAGACCGCGCAGGCAGAGCCTAAACACCAGAGTACCGCAGCTGCTGTGAAAGGGCTATGTTAGGGGAAGTTTGTTAACGCGAGATTTGAATGGGCCAATACCCGCAGGCTCAATAAATACATCTTCTGGCAGTCCATTCCAAGCCTTGGACACCCTGGGAATAAATGTGCGGTTGTACCGCTCAGTTCTTGATGCATGAAGAACGACCATCTTAGGATGAGATACAGCGGTCGCACGGGTATATCTGATAGGAGCAGTGAGAGGCGGAACGATAGAGGATAGCTCAGAGGAGCAGATTCCGTTAGAATATCGGTAGAAGAGTGAGAGGTCACCAACAATACGCTGGTGAGAAAGTGTTTGAAGGTGGCGCGTTAAGGCCGGATCGCCAGTTAATCGAATTGCCCTTCTCTGGACGGCATCTAGTATAGACAGGGTAGCAGGGGCAGCAGCTCCCCAGACATGAGAGCAATGCTCCAGGCAAGGTCTTATCTGGGCTTTATATAGCGTGAGGAGGTTACATGGTCAGAAATACCTTCTGGCTCTAAATAGGTACCCAAGCTTTTTACCAGCAGCTGTTACAATTGACGCGGCGTGTCCGTGCCAGATCAGATTTTCTGTAATATTGATTCCTAACAGCTTGAATGAGTGACTCATTGGCAAAGCCTGGTTGTTCATTAGAACCTGGTGTTGGCTTGGGCACTTCTTGTTTGATAGCGTACAATACTGGGTCTTGGAGGGATTAAATTTAACCATATTCTTAAGCCCCCAAGCGGTAATGGTACCGAGATCCTTTGAAAGTGAAGCTGCCACTGCCAGTCATCTGCGTTCCAGCTCGACCACAGAGATCGGTCTATTGCTTATAATGCCTGCATGCATCGTACTGTCATCCGCAAAACTGTGGATTGGGTTTGTAGTGCTGGAGAGTAGATCATTAATGTGAAGCAGAAACAGTGTCGGAGCCAATACTGATCCCTGCGGAGCCCCGGTTTTGATGCTATGGAAAGAAGAAGAAAAGCCGTCTACCACGACAGAGAGTTTCCGACCTGAGAGGAAGTCTGCGAGCCAACCGCAAAACTTAACAGGGAGCCCATAAGACGAGAGCTTGTTTAGGAGAGCTGCATGCCACAGTTGATCGAATACCTTTGAAATATCGAGAACAACGACGTGAGCCTCGCCAAATGGCTGAATGAGTTTGCTCCACACATGTGTGACGTAAGCCAGAAGATCTCCAGTTGATCTTTGGTGTCGGAATCCATATTATCTATCGCTGACTAAGTCATGGAGCTCTAGGTATTTAATTAGCTCTTAGTTGACGCATCTCTCCATCACTTTACTGGTTACAGAAAGCAGAGCTATAGGTCTGTAGTTGGTCGGATCAGCTTTGGATCCCTTTTTGGCACCGGCTGGATGCAAGCTGTCTTCCAGTCTTTTGGGAAAATGCCAGAATCGTAAGGCATCCGAAAGAGGCGGGTAAATATGGAAGTGAGCTCCGACGCGCACTTCTTGACAACAATGGAGGGGATCATGTCGAGCCCATTCGCCTTATTAATGTCAAGTGACTGCAGCACCTATTTTTGTTCTGATTAAGTATGTAATCAAACTTTTAGAAAGAATAGACTAAGCATTTGGTTATCTGGTGTCCATCTCCACCATGCAACTGCAGCAGTAGTGATATGAGGCGACCTACCTCTGACCTTTTCCACCGACAGACTGATGCAAAACACACAAAAAACCTTCATAGCCTTCTGACCTTCTTCTTGTCCTACCTACGTGTGAAGTCCTGTATACTCAAATAATAGTTCACTGAGTGTAACTCAAACTCCGTCGTGCCAAATATCTTAACCCCAAAGTTACGACATACCTCACTTGCACCTAGAGGTGACATGTTTCATTTTCTTCCCTGCCAGAAGATTGGGTTGATTCTCTGCTTTCCTACGAAGCTTAGCAAATGGTTATACTGTTTGAGGGTCCTCAAGGGTAAATCGAGAGAGTAGCTTCAGTAATAGCTTCAGTTGTTAAGCAAACACAACAGAAAATAATGATGTCAAAGATGGCGGACTCCCGGATATACCGAAAATAGGTATCGACCTTCTTACTTCAAATAGAACACCCTGTGTATCATTATGTTTTTGAGTTCAGCTATTTTTAAGAAATTTGGCGTTTGCAGTACTACATTTTCTTTGATATTACGATTTCAATGTCAAGCAAACCCTGATATCGAAACAGCAAACTGTAGCTGCGGTTTCCTTCCATAACATCAAGATATTCTCCTATCTTATCAAAGATTCCGAATTTATTTCCTACTTATTCAAGAGAAAGTGCTTTTTACAGAAAACTAAAAGTAATGACGTTTAGAATTAATACTCGCAATGCTCTAGCACACAGCAAAACATTTGTTAGGAACTTAATATCCAAACACCCTTTACAATATTTGCACAGCAATCTTCTTACAAATATACAGAGATTAAATAAATACATAGTTTTTTGCCGCAGTAGCTATAAGTATTTATTAGGACAGAACCGGATGCACTTGAACGGAATGTAACAGCAATTTCATAGACAAACACGTTTAAGGCGTTTTTACAAAAGTGCCTAGCGATGTCATGTTTGCGTTTGGTACATAAACCACTTTCTGCTGAATTGAGATATTTATCTCGAGAGTTTTCACTTGCCAGTTGGACATTAGTACTTGCTGTCAATTTATAGTCAACAACCACAACATGGTTCATGAATTTTAGGCGCAAACTGCTAGTTTGCCATTTGAACTAGCTTGACCCAACAAAAACGGAAGGAGAAGAAATTTTGTCGTTATTTTACTACTCAAAAGATAGCGATAACCTCTGTTTCACCTCAAAAATTACTCGCTAAGATTTAGCTAATCGTTTGTTTCCAATTACGCCCGCTGTGGTCATTATAATATTCATCTAATCCTCAAAGAAATATATTTTGTACATACAGGGTTGGTATAAAGTATGGAACCAAGCAAATAACTTTGGAACGGAAAGAGTGATATTGTCTAGTGCATCCGAAGACATTATGTTAGCTATTAATGTACTTCCGGTTTAACCGGAAGTACCGTCAACTTTTTCAATTTAAATGGGACACCCTATATATTTTTGCAGATTTTGATTCATCTTTTTTTCCGAATACGTCCATAGTGAGTTTAGCATTAGTTTCTGTAAAAACGGGAAAGATAAAGCTTCTTTATCATTTCAGGTGTTTAAAATGCCGGTCATTCAAAGTCGGTTTTGGCGATCGCGTGAGAAGTCACAAAGAAGTGTGTCAACTTTTAATGATTTACGTCCCGACAGGGGTCCTATAACACGTTTGTGACTAAAAAAAAAAATACAAAAAAAATTACCTCAAACGAGAAGACCGCAACCGCCACGGCCGAATTTGTGAGACAAATTTTTTAAGAAACAAATACCAAACCCACTATGGACGTATTCGGAGAAAAAAGATGAATTATAATCTACAAAAATATACAGGGTGTCCCATTTAAATTAAAAAAGTTGACGGTACTTCCGGTTAAACCGGAAGTACATTAATAGCTAACATAATGTCTCCGGATGCATTAGACGTCACTACACTTGCCTGCAAATTTTCAGCAATATCACTCTTTCCGTTCCAAAGTTATTTGCTTGGTTCCATACTTTATCCCAACCCTGTATAATTCACCGGTAAAATTTGTCTTATAATCAGTTATTTCGTTCTTAGGTACCTATTAGTTTTATAAAGCCAGGCAGAAAACGAGTGTTGGTATCATATACTACGTTTCCACGGGCTTTCAAAACTGTTTTCGAAACGTTTTGTGACTTGAATTGTCGGTGTTTCCACGATAGGTTTTGGAACGATTTACGAAACGCATTCAAAACCTTTTCAGTTGTGACAAAAAAATGTGATTTCCTACTTTTTATGACCTATTTTGTTGTAGTATTGTTTATCATAAACCTTCAGTATCGAATTTCGAATAAACTTCAACAAACTAATCGTAGTGACACTAGACAGCAACATAAAATTTTAAAAAGTGACAACTCATATTTCCACGTCATTTGGATGTCGATACGATCCCAAAAATTAGTGATTTGACCTTGAACAGGAAAATTTCTGAAAACGTATCCAATTGAAGTTTCCACGATATATTTCAAAACTCAAGACAATTTGAAAACGTTTAGAAAGCCCGTGGAAACGTAGTAACTGTTTATTGATATAATAGATGCATGAGCTGATGTACCTTGGTTAATCATACTAACAATCAGCACGCATGGATCTACGGTAGTTAGTCATTGACTGGATATACATACAGAGTGAGAATTAAGTATGGAACGTCTTAGCTATTTCGGAAACGGTTATTTGCACGATTTTTATGAATTTTGTGGTTTGGGGTTTTGCAGACCGGCCGACATTACGTTGGAACTGACAATGTAATTGTATTCCATTTTTCCGGAAATATAGTAAACTTTTTGGAATCATTTTTTGTATAATATTTCCTATACCTAAACCTCATAATTTCGGAGCTACAACTACACTTATATTGCATCCATCTAAGTTAAAGTAACTAAATAAAGTGGCTATGATTCCCGTTGGAAATTCAGACATCTTGCAAAAAGTACTGTGGTATTTCGATGATCACATGGTTGGTTGTATTGAAGTGAAATAACATTTTGAGCGTCTGCTGTAACCGTCTTCCTGTTTTTTGAAATTAATGTCTTATTCTAACTTGTGCGGAAACAACGTAAATTTAGTTGTCACTCCGAAAGTATGACGTTTAGGTATAAGTATAATCAGTATTTTACAAGCATTTAAAAAACCTGGAAATATACAGGATGTCTCATTTTGAATAGCAGGTTTCTTATAGTTCCGAAAAAACGGTAGTTTTGAAAATATTATAAATATCATCGCATGATTGGCCGTATTATAAAACCGATGAAAATCATATTAAACCATTTATAAGGCAACTGAGGCAATCCACACTTTAGACTCATTCTGTATGTATAGATGAACACAAAAAGGTATGCACAGCTATTCATTGTATTAACGACTCATGAGCAAAATTAATTTGACGTTACTGTCTGTGTTTTACCAAAGTCGCATTATTTTTAATCGCCATAAAGAATAATCTAGACTCTTAAAGAGACTGGTTGTGTTGAATGAATTTCCGGTTATTCATACTTGGAAAAAACTAACCTAACCTTGCATGACAGTACCAACGATAGATTCACTTAGTAAGCGGTATCTAAGGACAGTGGAATAATATATGTTTTTGATGATATTATATATTAAGTATCGAAAGTGGCTCGTTCAATATTAAGATATTTAGAACAAATGAATATGCTGTTAATTGCATATTGCCAAATATCGAATAGGTTCACACCTTTTCTAGAGTGGTACTATGTTTTCCATCATATGATTTTTCATAGAGTTTGGCCAGTAAACAGGTCATTAGTTCTCATTTTAAGTGCCCAAGTAGTGCCAAAACTAGTTCTGAAAGAACTACTCAGTGCAGTGGCTACACAATTATCACCTGGGAACTCAAACTACAAAAGCTTTGCGAAGACGAATTTTAACTTTTTATTCCGATGTTATAGACGTATTTTTTAATTATTATAAACAATTGATATTTATTTTTAATGATGATGAACAATGTTCAACCTTTGGCCGTTCGTGGCTCCTTTAAAGCAGTGGCATAGCGTAGCGTCAATACAAGAGGATGTAACAGGTAACTGCAGTTAACATCTTACCAACACAATTGTTTCCGCTAATAAAGTGATAAGTCCCGGTGAAATATCAAATTATCTTATATCGCCGATTGTGGACTGTATTAGAAATGGACTTACCATAGGTGGTTTTCTGGATGTCTGCAAATTTTGGCTGTCGTGCTCTTACAGATGAAATAATGGAGGAACTAAGGTTGGGAAAAAAAAAGATATAAAAAGGAATATATTCACCTGAAATACCGACAATCTTCCAGGCTTTACTCAATGGTCGCACCACCGAAATACCACCGATGTCCACCCCGTTGGGGACAATACACTTTTTCAAAATGCGACGCTAACCGTACCGAGGTCAAATCGTATCTCTTTCTTAAAAATTACAAAAATTAATGCTACGAGGAAATGCGGCGTTGCCATAACCAGTCAACAAATATCCTTTTAAACCTAAATTATAAATGGCCAAAACAACAGTAAACATTTTTTCTTCTTTTTTTTATTGAAATCTTTAATTTTGAAGTTTGAAGAATAAAATATACAAATAATGTAACAGGCTAAAAAAATACCAAAGATCCAACCACTTTAAAAAAAGAACTAAATCTAGGTTACGGATCTGTTAGGTGTTAAAATTAAGATGCATTCTTCTAGTCGCATCCAGAATCGTTCATCGTCACGCGCAACGATATTTTTTTTGTACCGCGAACGAGATGCGTTTAGGAAACCGCATCACCCACCGACGTAAAACAACGAGCTAGATGCAGTGGACACGTAATCACGAGCATATAATTCGTGGACCTCATCGCGCTGTCGAGATATTGTTATTTTTAGCAGTCAGCATAGCCGTTAGCGTTATCTATAAAGCTCGACCTATATGTAATTTCAATAACTGAATCGAATTTATTTATTTGAATAAATATTTTGAGAATTTCAATTTACTATAGGAGATCTTAGTGACACTTCTGAATCCTTACCAGGTCGAGGTCCTTACTCCCCGAACCAGTCTCCTCCAGCATTCCTTCTTTTGGAGAACTTCGACGCTGTGGAATCAGCTGCCGGCGAATTTGTTTCCCGATAGCTACAACCTGCGGCGTTTCAAATCTAACGTGAACCAACACTTATCCTCTCGTAGCGCTTCTACAGCGCTATAGGCTTTCGGCCTTTGAGGGAGGCTGACCATAAAGGAAAAGACGTGTTTCATTTGAAGGGATGCGGCGCATCACCCGCATCAATGGACGCTACGCCGCTGCTCTAAAGCTTGTCACTGACAATAGATAAGAATAATTGATCGCCATTATGAATATTCTATCTCATTACGGTTATAATGCGTTCAGCGGTCCTGGAGAGCGATAACTCTTCTTTTCACTACGGCCCCAGGTATAGAGAACAATCTGCAAATAGCAGATTTTCTGAAGGCGAATCCGACATTTCAGACGCAGCACCTTTCTGAGAAATCTTCGTTAGTCCTCACTTTTCATTCATAAATCTTTTACTAAATTCTAAAACGGAGCTGCACAGGTGACGTGTGAAGTACTCTCAAAATAAATAACAACTCATCAGCAAAACAGGAATGCTTATGATATTCTATTAACACCGAACCTTGTATACGAATTTGTTTAGCTGTTTAAATTTATACAGTAAATAATTATGTTACTTAACTTTGGTCTACGTCCCTTCCCGTTTGAAGTATTCATCATTTGGATGGTATACGATATGATATTGAAGTCTTCGATATACTGGCGAAGCATCCAGTACATTTCAGTAATATCTAGAACAAGCAGAAAAGCATTGATCAATAATTGTAGTTGGTATATCCTACTATATCATGAATAAATAAGTATTTCTCATCGTCATAGTCACAATGTCTTAACAGACATTTTGTGAACTCGTATAATGCATTTAGTTGAAGCTAGAGTATTGCCGACAAGAATATTATCAATATTTTTGAGAACTATAGCTCGCCATCGTTCACGACTTACTGTCAGTTCAGTGTTGATACTCATATCCAGTAACTGTTTCATCGTATCCACCCAGCATGTAGGGAAACAGCCACGGCGCCCCCCATTCGGGGTATGACCCTTAACTACAAGCTTCTCCAGATTATCCCTTCTGTGAATATGTCCGAAGAATGTAAGCATTCTCGTCGATACAGCGGAGGATAACCTTTTTGGATTACCGAGCTCATCCACTATGGAAACGTTAGCTCGATGGGCGGTATCAGGAACTCTGGAACTCCCAGCATTCTCCTCCACGTCCACATTTCAAAAGCATCTATGCGAACTCGATCTGCCTTTTCAACAGTCCAAGTTTCCGAGACATACAAAAATATAGACAACATAGGAGACTGAATCAGCGACATTTTGGTAGCTTTAATGGTGTAATGGTTACGCCACATTTTAGTAAGCTTTGTCGTGGCCACAGTAGTGTAGTCTAGGTAGGAAACTCATGTAAAAGTATTCATTTCATTATTGCTGATAATGTAAATATTGTTTGGCAAGATAAAGAATGCAAGGCAAAGAAATGCGGGCAGTTATCTGATGTTCGGCTTGAAGTACAGTTCACGATCTGCTATTTTCAGTATTTTCCTATAACATTACTGAACGATGATAAAAATACTCTACGTCAAGTACTTTCATAACATGTACTGCATTTATATTATAAAATAAAATATATAGTTATTGGAGAACAGCAGTATAAATATTTCGGAACAAAAAACCTCCCCCCCCCTCCCTTTCTGCCTCATCTGTCTCTCGCATTCTCTGCCTTGCCGAACTAATACTTCTTGATTTGGAGATGCATGCACTTCCACCACTTCTAATAGTATTGTTCAATTTCTGGTGGATGAGACCTTCTTGACAAAACGCAGTATACGGTTGTGTTTTAAAACGTTTTAAAACATTTTTAAAATGATTAAGTAATTAAATGATACGACCACTCTGAATTTTATTCATGCAAACTATCCACATCGAGGTAAGAGTTGACATAAAAATGTATAAGGTCTATATAAAATCTACTTCAAGGCGTAATTCTGTGTATTATACAGGGTGTTCCGGTGATCATGTTACAAACTTCTAGGGTAGATAAAACACACGAAAATAAGAAAAAAAGTTCGTACCAACATGGGTCCGGAAACGCTTCCTCAGAGAGCTAGGGGCCTTTGAAGATGATCTTCAAAAACTACTCTTCGTTTTGTAGCTTCGGTACTGCTGCAGCTATCGCCACCAATTTTGAAACATGAAATGTAGTGGTAGGTTCATCAATTTGAGCCTTCCGGACTTTGCCACCTTTAACCAGGGGCGTACAAACCAGGGGCTATTTGGTTAAATTTGATCCTACTTCTCTAAGGCGTCAATTTCTTGCCATTTTTATATCTGATTATGATTCTCTAATGCCTTTTATATAAAAAAGGTACTCTTAGTATTAGTCGCTATCTGCCACCGTTTTCTAAGAAAATGGCTAAATCCAATCAATAATAAATTATTGGTCATAAACAAATTATTTATTGCGTTGAAATATTAAAATGAAGTTCAGTACAGATAGTGAGCATTAAAAGTTAGTCCAATCTTCTTCTTTAATGAAAATAAATTAGAGAGGTTTATTGCCTTTTCGAAATTGGAGGTATAAAAGGGAACGTATACAAAATATAAAAAAAACAATTAAACCTACACAACCAAAACTAATAATAAATTTGCAATAAATCATTCACGAGCACCAATGAAAAACTTAAGGTTTAGAAGTTTCAGAAATACAAAATAAACAAGTAACACAAATAGGTTTAACGAGTGAGTCAAGGAGAAGGCAGAGTAAATTGTCTTGAAGATGAATTTACTAACGCTGTCGTTGACTGACCTCGTAAGTACCAAAATAAATTCAAAATGACAATTGCTGAAAATGTCTGTCACCACGACGAGAATCATAATCAGATATAAAGATGGTAAGAAATTGACGCCTTAGAGGAGTAGGGTCAAATTTACCCAAATACCCCCTGGTTTGTACGCCCCTGGTTAAAGGTGACAAAGTCCGGAAGGCTCAAATTGATGAAACTACCAACTACATTTCATGTTTCAAATTGGTGGCGATAACTGCAGTAGTACCGAAGCTATAAAATGAAGAGTCATTTTTGAAGGACATCTTCGAAGGGCCCTAGCTCCCTGAGGAAGCGTTTCCAGATCCATGTTCATATGAACTTTCTTTCTTATATTCTTGTGTTTTATCTACTCTAGAAGTTTGTAACATGATCACCGGAATACCCTGTATTATACTGATCTGTGACAGTTATTACGTATCGGTTCTAAGCTAAGTAAAATATGCCCGTAAATAATCCTCTATTTGAGCGATTTATTTGGAATTTTCTCAGATATGTTGCGTCTTACTTGTAGGAGAAGTAAAAAATCAACAGTTCATCTATAGAAAGTGCCTTACCAAACCATTTTTGTATCCGAAATTTTCTTCTATCAGGTACACCTTGCGAGATATCGAAGAATTACACACTTAACTTAGTGTTTATGGATTAACTGTCAAATTATCCTTCTGTTTACTAAGGCTTTTATTGCTCCTTGTTATAAGATTCATCTCCTAGAATTCGCACCGATACCAATGTGCATATGAAGTCATCGTCTTTGAAGTATTCTCCCATAAATCGTTCATGCAGATCCACTTCGCAAAAAAATAATAATCACAAGGTCGCGTATGCATTGAAAATGTAGCAAACGTGGAGAGACTCGCTTTGGATAGAGAGTGCGAAATATGTTTTCAGTATTCTGTGGAAGAAAGATTGTACGACACAGAAGCTGATAAGTGTAAAAGGACTGCCAGACGCCGGCTGAATGCTTAATATCTTTGAGATGCTGCAAACTGGAGGTGAGAAAGGCTTTGCACGTATACCGTGACTTTTGAAGTCAGTGGAGCGAAGAGAATGTGCTGGAGGTACTCATATTTCGGTTTTGATATTCTAATATATCAGAAGAAAATCGCAACTAGTGTATCATGTATACAGGGTGGGCCAATAGTTAGCCCCGAGCCAAGATTGTGGGCTTACCAACACATATTTCGTAAATTTGTCACTTGGTCGTGGTAGGGACCCTTAAGGGCTCTAACGTAAGTCTTGACGCTTATACACTGTGATTCATATCAAACTTACATTTTTTTGAATGGAAGCCCCTATATATTCTTGCATATTTAGATTCCTGGGTGAATTCTAGTGTGACTTTATGTATCATAAACGAACCTTTAATCAAAGTGTTAAGGCACAAATCACCATTTTTGGTATAAGTAGGTATCAGAAAGAAATCGAATAGCGCAGCGATTATAAAACATAGAAGGCCGTGACTTTGCGGTACGACTAAGCATGAATTGCGTCACCTTTTGTGGAGCGCCTAAATTTTGTTTCTTTTACTTCCCACACCGATAGGTGAGGGGAGTATTGTGATCGCGAAAATTTTCGATTTTGATATAACACGCTTTTTGGGCGTTTTATGCTGTCTACATAGCGAAAATCCACGTCACTCGTTTCCGTCGGTCTGTCTGTCGGTCTGTCGATCTGTCTGTCTGTCTGTATGCGTTCTTATAGCCACGTAATCTCAGTTACCACTACATGGATTGCGATAAAATTTGGGCAGCGACATGCTGTGGGGTCGTAGCAGGTAATGTTCCTATAATTTTGGAAATCGTTATACGGGGGGCGGATTAATTAGCAAAAAACAAAAAAATCCAAATATACCTCAAACTTCGTTTTTAGGTGTTTTAGGGGTTCCTAATCATTTTCTACTTTTTCTTGGGTGTTGTATTCGTAATGGGCTATCCACTGATATGTGAATGAAAAACCTAGCTGCATGATATACTTTTTTAGGTCCACCCGAACGTTGCATGCTTATTATAGAAACCACGGTAGAATTTGTTATGTAAACATACGAGTATTGTTTTCGATCGTTCGATACCGCGTAACGCAAAAATTGTTCAATTGATTGTAATGAAATTTTGACACAGAATAGGAAACGACTGTTTTTGAAAAACCGTGTCGTTTCGCATCGTCCAGTTGAAGCATGCAGAAAAAAACCGTGGCATCCTAGTTCCTAAGGAGGGAGACGGAAGAAACTACTTACGAGGGTTTTTGTGTTAGACGTTGTTTTTTAGGGCGGGTGGGCGATGATTTGATTGCAAGAGGATTCCAGACTATAGCTTCATGCAATAGTAAATAATAAAATGGTATCATCTTTATGTGTGGGAAGTACTGAGTCAATCAACTTGACTCCATTTTTTGTATGTACTTGGAGAAATCAGCCGGTTCTGGAATGTTTTTTGTTCGTTACTGACACAAAGGGATCGTTATTCCTTGTTGCTATAGGGATGTGCTTGATAGGTAAAGACACAGGCTTTACATTTTAGTGTACTTTAATATTTGAGTGGAGATAGTATTATATTTTTAACTTTTTTATACTTTTATGCAATGTACCGGTTTCTTATTTTTGATTGTCTTGACGGGTTACTTTTTAAAAAAATGTTAAAATCTTTCAAATTTTGATTGTAACTTTGTGTAAAAAAATATTTAAATTTGTTTGTTAGACTAAATGGTCAACGCTTACACTCACCCTTTTGGCACTTTATATGTTTTACTTATACAGGGTTATTCACGTTATTCGACACGGAGCATTATGGCTAAAGTATTTGATAAAAAATTTGAAAAAATCAAGTTATCGCTGATCGAAGCCTCCTCAATTAATCGACCGATTTCTCCAAGCATAAACGTAATTTAAATTTGACAGTCTCGTCGAAGCTGACGCATTTTATTCTTAGTAATACGGCAAAGTCACAGCCTTCCGTATTTTATAATCTCTGCAGTATTCAGTTTTCTCCTGATATCTACTTATACCGAAAATAGTGATTTACACCTAAACGGTTAGCTTTAGGTCCCATGTATGATACATAACGTCACACTAGAATTCACCAAGGAATCCATTTAAAAAAAGCATAACTTTGATACATATCGTTTTTTTGGGACACCCTGTATAACATGAACATATTTTTAAAATGTAGCCTTTATGGGTCTCTATCCACCCGAAATTATTATTTTCTTTTCTATCAAATACTTTAGCCATAATGCTCCGTGTCGAGTAACGTGAATAACTCTGTATATTTTTCATCTTCGTGCGAATTTTAGCCCTGAGGAAGGCGTAAAATAAATGCCGAAACCTCGGCTCTTTGAGTTAAAGCCCGTTGCATTAATTTATCCTAAAATCTGAAGAAACCTTTTCTACTAAATAAACTGGGATAAGAGTTACTTTTAACTGGAAAACTGTTTAATCAATTTAATCAAACTGATTCTTTTTAATTTTGACCATCTCTAACAATAAATCTGCAGGAATCAGTCCAAAGCCATTCGAATAGGAAACCAGCCGCTCCGATAAACCTCATGGTGGCGCAGTTTTCATGTGAAATATATAATATAATATATTATAGCTCGCGTCTCTGCTAGGAATAAACTTTGTAGATACTTCCAGAAGCTTATGGCGTGTGTACGCGCCCCACTTCCATATAAATGCAAATGCGCTATTCACATGTTTTACTCTCCGTATATAGGGTAGGGTATTATTACGAGCCTTTTGGAAAATAAGAGACTTGGAAGCTCATACACAACATATTGTCACTTTCACTCCCGACAGGTGAGGAGAGCTTTCTTTCCAGGAGCCGTCCAATCATGCTGTCCACGTCAATACTGAAGCCTTAAGGCCTATTGTATTATAACTCCTCTCACTGACAGTATCCACTCCACCAATCTAGATCCCTGCATAAATTTATGCAGTTTTTCTACTAGTCCTGGTGCTGAGCTGTACTCTATTGGTTCTAGCTTGGTCTTCCCAAAGAGCCGTTCTCTTGTGATCTAGCGCTTCGCACTCACAGATCACATATAGGGCTGACTCAGTCCCTCTACCACATAGTCTGCAGTTGAGGTCTCCCATTTTATTC
This sequence comes from Callosobruchus maculatus, assembly GCA_951848785.1. Classification (NCBI taxonomy): domain Eukaryota; kingdom Metazoa; phylum Arthropoda; class Insecta; order Coleoptera; family Chrysomelidae; genus Callosobruchus; species Callosobruchus maculatus. The sequence goes on from CATOUR010000003.1 coordinate 1,261,191, forward strand.
AGGTGTTCCTTCAGGCCACAATGTCCCGTGAGGAGACCCGTCGTTATTCGGAGCTGATTCCTACTCAGGGAGAGCAGTATTCCAGCTGTTTTCTTGCATGGAGCTTTTATGAATGTTTTTCCATGGACATATCACGGTAACAAGTTCCAATGCTCCTTGTGCTGATGTTTCATCCATTCTACGACCTGGTTTCTGATTGTGCTTTTAGGCACACCCAGGGCGGGTTGTGCTTCAGTGTATAGGGCGGACGAGCCTTGCCTTGCTAGCTCGTCCGCCCTTTCATTGCCCCTTATGCCTGAGTGTCCTGTCACGCACTCCAAAGTTACTTTGTTGTGTTCTGCCAGCCTTCCCAGTTCTTGCAGACGTTTTCAGAATAGAGCAGAGGTGAGGGGAGTAGTGAGATCGCGAAAAATTTGGATTTTGATATATAATATATTTTTTAAAATCTGTAGCTTCCTAATATCACTTTTGTTACACGTATAGAAACTTATTGAACAATGACCAAAATGCGGCTTTATCATCGTATTGTAAATCATATGTTTTGAAAACCGCGTCAAATGTTTACTGACCCTATACACAAAACGAGACTTACAGACAGTCAGGCTACACTTAGGGCACTAGAAGCACCCAAAGTTACGTCTGCTCTAGTCTAGGAATGTTTACAAGAACTGGAAAGACTGGCAGAATACAACAACGTAACTTTGGAGTGGGTGCCTGGACACTCAGGTATAAGAGGCAATGAAAGGGCGATGAGCTAGTAAGACTAGGCTCGTCTGCCCTATACATTGGAGCAGAAGCCGCCCTGGGGGTGCCTAAAAGCACAATCAGACACCAGGTCGGAGAATCGATGAAACATCAGCACAAGGAGCAGTGGAACTTGTTGTCAGGATGTGTTCATGGAAAAACATTCATTAAGGCTCCATGCAACAAAATAGCCGAAACACTGCTCTCCTTGAGTAGAAATCAGCGTCGAATAACGACGGGTCTCCCCTCATTGTGGCGTGAAGGAACACTTGAATAAAATGGGACTCTACAATGGAGACCTCAACTGCAGATTGTGTGGAAGAGGAACTGAGTCAGCCCTACATGTACTCTGTGAGCGCAAAGCGCTAGATCACAAGAGACAACAGCTATTTGGGAAGACCAAGCTAGAACCAATGGAGTACCGCTCAGCACCAGGACCAGTAGATAAACTGCATAAACTTATGCAGGGATCCAGATTGCTGGAGTGGATACTGTAAAAGAGAGAAGCAATAATACAATAGGCCCTAAGGCTTAAGTATTAACGGGGACAGCAAGGTCGGACGGCTCCTGGAAAAAAAATACACAAACCCAAGTTCTTTTTGAAATTTTTTTGGAAACATAATTGATCGTTTACTGAATTTAAAATGTTCATCAATAACAATGCCAAGATATTTTATTTCAGGCACTCACTTAAAATGCTTATTCTTCATTTTTAAGTTAACAGCTGTTTCAATATTTGGTTAGTTATTGCCATTAATTTTGATTTCCTAGTATTTACGGTGACCAGATCCTCATCAGACCATTTATTTAAATTTCCTAATGCCATGTTAGTTCTTTCAACTAACCAACTAAGATTACTATCTGATGAAAATAAAACAATATCATCCGCAAAAGAATGTAGCCTGCACTGATGAGTGCACACAGAAGATATATCATTGATGTACAATATGCAGAGCAATGGGCCCAACACACTTCCTTGAGGTACCCCTATTTCAACAGTAAGTGGATTTTACAATCGTTGATTAATTTTAATAGGTTGCCATGTCTTACAAATCTTTTTTGTGCTTCGCTAAGTAAAATACGCATCAAAGTGTATATTTGCAAACATTGAACCATTGAGCACTGAGTCTAAAGGTGCGTATTCACCAAAAGAGCGAGCAAGAGCGAGCACAAGTGAGCGAGCATTCTGCTTTAATAATCGCTTGGTGTGTACTAGCTGCGAGTGAACAAACGTTTGCTTGTTCGCGCTCAAAAAAGATCGAGAGGAAGTCGGTACATCTAAGAAAATACTTGCTCATGCTCGTTCAGTGTGGATGAGATTTCAGTCTGTAGAAGTGCTCGGTGCTCGTATGTCGATCGCTGCATGAATACTTTGCCGTCCGTTTAGACGTTTAGACCTAATTCAAATGGTGAGAGCAGGCGACAGAAAAGATCTGCCGGTGCGCCATCTGGTACCCGAAGGTAACGGCAAACTTCATTTCCTGGTGGAACGCCACGGCGCGTCCGCTTGGCCAACCAGAAGAGCGCGGGTTCTATATGCTGCTGCATATGAAAGTCGATATTCGAGGGTTGCTCTATATCTCTGTCAATCCACCAGTACGCAGACAGCTGTTTCACGCTTGTTAGCGATTATCAATGCGCCATAGGTCGATTGACGGAGATAAAGTGCATCAGAATTTTCATGTCTACCAGACATTTGAAGCATATGAGAGCAGGCGACAAAAAAGATCTGCCGATATAGATATAGAGCAACCCTCGTTTGTCGACTCTCATATGCAACAGCATATATAACCCGCGCTCTTCTGATTGGCCAAGCGGACGCGCCGTGGCGTTCCACCAAGAAAAGAAGCTGCTGTTTAGCAGATATTTTTTTTTGTTTGCCGTTGCCTCCGGGTACCAGATGGCGCACCGGCAGATCTTTTCTCTCGCCTGCTCTCACTTGCTTCGCATGTCTGGTAGAGATGAAGATTCTGATGCTCTACGTCAAGCGACCTATGGCGCATTGATGATCGCTAATAAGCGTGAAACAGCTGTCTGCGTACTGGTGGATTGACGGAAGTATAGAGCAACCCTCCCAATTCAAATTTTCAATTTTTCTACAGCTAATAAACACCTCTCAAATTCACCAGGTTTTGTAGGATTCCCCAGACCCTTACTACAAAAATAAAAATAAAAATAAGAATAAAAAAGAAGATGCTTGGTGCTTGGAGAGAATGAGCCAATATGTTTAAGACTGGTAGTGGAGAAATTAAGAACAGAATTAAGTCCCTATTTGCGTACTTTTGAAGAGAGAAGAAGAAACTGAAGATCACTTCGGAAGTGGATTCCAAAGAGGTTTATTGTACAGAAAGAATATTTTAAAAACATACATTAGAGAGCTGTATGAGTTGCCCGTCGTGAGAAGTCTTAGGGTTCAAGCGAGTCTTTCTGCAGCAGGAATAGCTCTCCTGTAATTTGTATCAGTCTTCAATATTTTTAGTTTCCCAAGCTCCAGCAAAGTTTTAAAATCATCAGGAGATATTCAGCAAAAATGTTTAAACATTTTATAGTCTGGTTCGATTTTTAAATCATACAATAAACTACTAGAACTTTAGAGATTTATATTTTTAGATATACATAGTTGCTTGCCAGAATGTTTTCTTCCTTTCTTTTTTCTTCAATAAACGAAAGAGCGAAAGCAGCACTAGCTAACAATAGTTTCTCGTGGTAGGCCATATTTATTGATCCTCGTAGAAACTGGACTGAACAACTGCGAACCTGTATATAGTCGCTGTAGTATTGACGAGACTTCAATATGACGAGCGAACACGAGCAAACATACACGAACAAGAACGAATGCTCGCTCTTTCTCGCTCTTTCTCGCTCTTTCTCGCTTTTTCTCGCTCTTTCCCGCTCTTGCTCGCTCTTTCTCGCTCTTTCTCGCTGTTGCTCGCTCTTTTGGTGAATACGCGCCTTAAGAAGTAAGCAAAGCATTCTCACCGTACACGAAGCTCCGACAGAACTCTGTCAGTAACATTCAGTGTCCCTAATGATATGTCCTAGGGACGTCCCACAGCTCAAAATAGTCAGGCGGGTTATGCTATTTATACCTGGCCGGTCCCAGCCATGGGCAGCCCAATAGTTGACAGCCCGCTAACACCAGCACGAGCAGTACCACTAGTCCCGCCAAGGAGTACACGATGCACAAGTGGACGATTGAGAAGACGTATAGAGTTTTATGGCACCATCTGAAATACAAAAAAAATACTATTGTTGATATATAGATGAGAAAATCTTGGGGTTGTGGCCAAAATTTTGAGAAAGAGACTGGGTCACAGCATGGAGGAGACTCTGGTGCTAACAGCCAAGCTTTCGGCAATGTTTATTGCCATCTTCAGGGCTTTCTACATAGTTAAAGAAAAACAAAAAAGAATTTAGTTTCAAAATGTATAATAAATTATTAAAGTTATACTCACAACGTTGAGGTTTGCCAATTTGAAAACAGCAATTGCATTGAGTGCAAACGACTTCTTAATGCAAATAAATAATCGTCACAATTTTTGATAAAATCTTTCAAAACCTATGCTATCATGGCGTCTTCCACTAACAGGTCAGGAAACAAACGAACATATACTTGTAAATTACAAACACACAGGAACGACCTTTACATGTTGAAATTTTAAAAAACCCGTAGGTGGATTACTAAATCCGTGGTTTGAAAACACACATTTTATGATCCAGGTTATTCTTAAATAGAGACCTTCTTGGTCTAACAGGTGATAAAATGGCCGTTACTTAGTGAAATGTGGAAGCAGAAAGCAGGAAGGGAAAACGATTGACATACGAATTATTAATATTAATTATATTGACAGTTGTAACGATACCAACTGTGAGAAAACAAAAACCTGAAAAGTCAAAAAACACTGAAGAAACCAAGATCTCAGTTGTAAAACGTGAATACACGGTGGCCTAAAATAGGATAATAAAATTGTCGTGAAAGATATATAAAGACGAAAAAGAAAAACTTTCCGAGACTCCAACAAGACTATTAAGGTCGTGAAGGAACACCAGAAAACCTTTCCTTCTCCATGTTTAAGATATAAGAGTAAATGCAGCTCAAACCATCAATGTCAGACTTCTTATTTAAATTGTTAGGGGTGTTCCTAATATGTACCATTTCCAGAAAAGTTCTCTTAAAATAGTTAGATTCAACATCCAAGATCTTAGCATTGCTCCAGGATACTGTGTGGCCTGTATCAATGGCATGTTATATTACGATTGATATCACTTTTATGTGAGTTAATTCTACCTTGCAAATATCTTGATGTTTGTCATATATATGACTTATTGCACTCACCACAAGGAATTTTATAAACAACATTGGATTTGTCTAACAATTTAACAGGGGTTTTTAATTTTGAAAAAAGTTTGGAAACTGTAATGACATTTGTCAATGCAATTTTAATGTTATGATTCTTGAAAATATTAATTAATCTAGGTGTGAGATTATCTACATAAGGTAATGTTTTATAAAGGACTACAACACCATCCTGGTTATCATTGTTTTGGGCGTTGCCTGATGGGGCGGACGCTGGTAATGTGTGATTAGAAACGGAATTTGAATCTATCCTGATATCATTAGTATTGTTTTGTTGTAAAATAAAACTGGATCTTTCATTATAATTAAAAAGTAATGAGTTAATGAATTTAATGGGGTAAGAATTTTCAATCAACAATTTCCTTAATTTTTGGAGACTTTCATTTCTATGTTGTGGATGGTTCAAACGTATGACTCTATTCTTTAATGCCAAAATAAGATTCTTCTTCATCCTAGGGGGATGATAGGAAAAATAGTTAATGTATCTACCACTACTCATTGGCTTGGTGTACCATTTAGTGCACAAAACATTTGTGTTAGGATTTCTGATAACAAGCATATCTAAAAAAGGAATACTATGATTGTTTTCTCTTTTCACAGTGAACTGGATATTAGGATTAAAGGAATTAAAAATTGTTAAAACGTGCTCAATTTTATCTTCGGGTAAAGCAAGCAAAAGATCATCCACATAACGTTTTATAAATGGAATATTGAAATTGATGTTTGCACGAACATTGCTTACTAGGTCATCCAGGACAAAATTTACCAGTATAGGGCTTACACTAGAACCCATTGGGGTACCAAAAATTTGTTTATAAAATTTACCATCAAACACTAAACAATTGGAATCAAAAATGAATTTGAGTACTTTTAAGAAAGAGTTTAAATCAAGGTTCCAATGTTGAGAAATTGTGTTAAAGTTTCTAGTAAGTGTATCTAAAATAACTTCTAATGGTACATTCGTGAATAGTGATACAACATCAAAACTAACTATGACATAACCAGGTGGCAGTTGATAATCATTTATAAAAGAGCTGAAAGAAAAGGAATCTTTGATGTAATATTCATTCTCACTATTATAGGCTGATGTTAAAATGTAAGTGAGGAATCTAGCTAGTTTCCCATTAGGGCCATCATTAGGGCCATTGATAGAAGAAACTATAGGCCTCATTGATAATTGCGGTTTGTGAATTTTGGGCAAGGTATATAAACGAGGTATATAAATGCCCATTCAAGTGATGAAGAACAAACATAAGCTTGGTTTTTCGTTTCGTATTGTTATATTTGATTTTTATAACTTATCCAATCTTCAAATGCATTTTCATTCACATTAAACTCTTGCTTACTTTTTCTCCAACATATGTCTTATTCCTTCCATGTAGTGGTTCCGCTCTTTTTACATTCAGTAGTCCAATAGTGCATTTATATTTATTCACTAATTTTACAAGGGCTCCTTCTTGGCTTGTGAAGTTTGGTAACCTCTTTCGATGTACAGTCTTACTTCTGCAATTGTATTTAAAATCTACACAGCTATATTTTCTGAGAAATTATTGACAGACAAGGATATGTGTTTCAGAATATCTTTCTTACCTATTGTCAGAGTCCACGATCAAGTTATGTTTCAATAAAAATTTAATTTAAATTTGTTTTTCCGGAAGCGTAAATCACCAAATAGCCGTAAAACTAAACGAGATTTCAAGTGAAATTAGCGAAATAGTATTTCCAAAAGTGACGTTATGATGACTCAATTTTGACATATGTCACCATTACAAAGGCCAAAATACCACCGAACAACAAAATTAGACAAATATCGCCCAACTTACAACTCACAATTTAATAGAATGGTGATCCCCAGTGTATCCAACATCACGTAATCAAAAATTAGCAAATTATAAATTTATATGTGCTATGAAATACACTTCTGGAGTTCAATTGGTAATTAAGACGTAATTCGTAATTTCATGATTCGAGCTTAATTAATAGTTAATTACAGTTTGAAAAACCGGCCCTTAGTTGACCTAAAAGTTCCGACTAACTTAACAGACAATTAAAACAAATTAATTACCCAATTAAAGATTATGAAATCTATTCGGCTGTTAAACGCCCGATTAACTTTAATTAGAGAATTAAGAATGATAATGAGACCGACCCTTAAGGAAAAACAATTTACCTGTTAGGCTCAAACAATGTAGGTGTGTAATCGGGCCACTTGATCCTGAGTATCCAATAGTTCCCCAAAGCGAACCAGGTGATCAGGAGCACCGTAAGTGCGACTGAAGCCACCTTGGACCCGATGGAAGCAGCCACAGCAGCATTGTCAGCCTCGGTTCTAGTTCGGGTGTGCAGCTGGGAGTAGAGAGTCAGACCCATCTTGATACAGCCCACTCCACCCCCAACCACCATGTACACAGGGATGTTCGGCTCTCGAGGACAGTCCCGAAGAAATTGGATCCCTGAAATAAAAGCAGTTAATGACACTGCTAGCAATCCTTAAATCCTGCGGAATGTGTGTCGAGCCTTTAAATTTATTAGCGTCATATTTAGCGAATCGGACTTAAGTTGTCAATCTAGAAGGCAAGGTATCTCAGTCAAGAATACTGTCATCCGGTATACCTCAAGGGTCGGTTTTGGGGCCTTTGCTTTTATCTGTATACACCAGTCAACTCACAAAGTCGATTAAGTACTGCTCAATGCACATGTTTGCCGATGATACCCAAATGTATCATTCGTTGGCAGCAGATGCAGCCAAAAGAGCAGTCGAAAAAATCAATTATGATATAAAACAGATATCTACACAATCTGAGATGCATTCACTGGTATTAAATCCGAAAAAGACTACTATTTTGCTTTTTTCGAAGAAATCCCTTAAACCTGTTTTACAATCCCAGCTTCAAATTTAAGTCAAAGATGATAGCATAAGTACTGTTGATAAGGCAAAAAATTTAGGTTTGATCATAGATGACGGCTTGAGATTCCGTGACCATATTTTATCACAGTTCAACTTTTGTTCTACTCTATATGCACCGTGTTTAGATAGGGAATGCTTGGACCGCATACAACGTGTTCAAAATTCTTGTATTCGTTTTATATATGGAATCAGGAAGTACGACCACGTTTCTCATAAGTTAAGAGAATTAAGATGGCTGTCAATGGCAAATAGATTTAAGTATTTCTCACTGTGCATGTTCCATAAAATCCTGTTATCGAAGAACCCCCACTATCTGTATAACAAAATATCTTTCAATTCCAATGTACACTGTCTCAATACCATGAACAAAGATTTAATTGCAGCTCCACGCCACAAAACAGCGTTGTTCGAAAGATGTTTTACTTTTTGCATATATTCCCTTTATAATTCTGTCCCTCCTAGATTTAAGAAATATGTATTTGATTATCTTCTGGCCCTACAGCCTTAGAATGATTTGTGCAGTAATTAGCAATAGTTAGCAGTATTAGCAATAGTTATTCGGTGACCCACCGTCTCGTCTTTAGTCTGTAGGTTAGGTTAAGTGATAATGTCATACTCTTTGTTTACTTTTTAATGTTTAGCAAGGGTGAGTGGAAGAGCACCTCGTGGTGAACTCACGCTTGAGGTTTTTCCTGTACTTCTAATAAGCCATCTTAAACTGTTTCACTTGTTCTTTGCAGGAAAAATAAAAGCATTATTATTAATAGTCACGGGTGTCTAAAGTGTCGTGTCCACTTGCAAGTAACTTGTTTAGTTTTTGCAGCAAGTACTTGCTGTTTGTCTACATTATTTTGAGTTGTTCGCAAATTTAATCTAGGAAATTGCTCTCGCAATGTCACTTGGGCTTCATTGATCTGATTCCTTGTACACTATAGATAAGACGTCGTATGCAAAATCTGTAGCTAATGCGGTGGTTGTGATATATTTAATTAAAAAGGGAACACATGAGAAAGATGGTAAAAGATGACTCAAAGAACTCCTAAGTACTCTTATATATATTTCGTTAGTCCCTTGTCAACTTTTCTTTTTTTTTTTGAATTGTACTCCATTCTTGGTTAACTTCCTTTCCCAAATTATGTAGCTTCCCTTGAATTTCCGCTGTAGAAGTATCAAATGAGTCGGCCAATTTTTGTAATGCATCCTGCTATTTGATTCTGTCCTTAAATTCCGTAGTATGTACATTCGATAATTCGGGATATAATTCACAATTTTCAATTAAAAGACACGTGTCTTCCCTCGTCCAATTGAACTTCTCCGTATTTGATTTACAACACTCCTTGCTGCAAGACCTTCGAAACAGTCTCGAAATGTTTGTGGCAAACTAATTTCCTGAGAGTAACCGTGTACTCTACAAGCTCTCAGCAAGTCGCAAGTCCTTTACGTGCAAGTAATTTTGCTGCAATGTTTTTCTAATGACGTCGTGCGCACGCTACGCAAGTGAGTTGTGAGAGTAACTCTAGCAATTTTATTTACTAGTGGACACAAGGCTTAAGGCTAACAAATGTCTAATGGCTCTCCTTTATTTTAAGAATATTTTTTATTTCTTGCATTCGATCCTCTATGTTCAATAAAATGTCAGCACCTCACTTAAATCTTTCTGGGGTATTCTTTTAGTTTTATTTTACGATTTTACGATATATCACATTATTTTGGTGCGGTTTCAACTAAAATATTACTTTTTTCTCCAATTTTTGAAATATCCCGAAAAGAACTGGTTTTTCCATGTTCCCTTTTTTCTTCGAAGCGCTAAATCTAGTGATATTTCGTCGAATCTTTTTTAGTAGATGTGTATTGGTCCTTTCCATTGTTGGGAGAAGTAGCATCCAAGCTCATAAGAAGTCCCTATTACCCGTATCACAGGATCATGTACCTCAAACGTGTGACAACTATGGATATGACGATGAAAAGAAAAACTACGGAGTACTTCATGCTTCATCACATAAGCTCCCATTACGCGTCCTTGCACATATCGTCCACTTTGAGATTTGTAATTGTGTGTTCGACTTTGAAAAAATTTGAAACCTCAATGGTACCCACAAAATTCCCCCAACAGTCAGAATGGCGGTATAACTATTGGCGGAAGCAAAATATCCAACTTAGGAATTGCTGACCATACAACACTTATTGCTGCTTCTGAGGAAGAACTAGTGGCTCTGTTAAACGTCTTAGAACAACACAGTGCAGCATATGGTCTTGGTATTAACTACAACAAGATCAATGTTATGACGATAGATAGAGAGTACGATAATCATCGAGAAATAAAGTCAGTAGGCTTTATATACCTCGATTCATTGATCGATAATTCGGGTAGCTGTGAAAATGAGATTCAACGGCGCATTCAACAGACACGTGTGGCCATGACAAAACTTTCTAAAATATGGCGTGACCATAACAGCACTAAAGCTACCAAAATGTCGCTAGTTCAGTCTCTTGTGTTTCCCATATTTTTGTATGCCTCGGAAACTTGGACAGTTAAAATGGCAGATCGAGCTCGCATAGATGCTTTTGAAATTTGGACATGGAGGAGAATGCTGAGAGTCCCTTATCCCGCCCATCGAGCTAGCGTTTCCATACTGGATGAGCTCGGTAATCCAAAAAGACTATCCTTCACTGTATCGACGAGAATGCTTACATTCTTCGGACATATTCACAGAAGCGATAATCTGTAGAAGCTTGTAGTTAAGGGTCATGCCCCGAGTGGCCGGCGCCATGACCGTTCCCCTACACGCTGGGTGGATACAACGAAGCAGTTGCGGGATATGAATATTAAGAGCGCCATTGAACTGACAGTGAATCGCGATCGATGGCGAGCTACAGTTTTCAAAACTATTGATAGTATTCACGTCGGCAGTACTTTAGCTCTGACATAATGCTTTTTACGGGTTCGGTTCACATGTCTGTTAAGACATTGTGGCTATGATGATGACCGGTAGATGGCAGTAGACGGAGGCAGTGTTGTGATTAAAGTTTCTGCGCGGGAAATTTAAAAAGTTGCAAACTTATCAAATCACCGTCGTATACAGGGTGTCCCAAAAAGTAGTGTCAAGCGGAAGTCCAGAGATAGAGCACACCTAGAAGTATCTGAATCACCCCCATGTATGTTATGCAATTTTTTGTAGTTTCCGAATTATGAATTTTTTTCTAAATTTCAGGGAATCCTCTACCTCGACAACTTAAAACTGTTTAAAAAAAAAAATTGAAACACTTTTCCAAATTATCTTTTTTGGTAACTAATCTCCAAGGGTTTACTGTTCATACATAAAATAATCGGCTTCGTAACTTTGACGAAAATTTTAGTGTAAAGTAAAAAATTTACGCTCTGATAATTATGACTTAAATCTTCGACTCGCAATTAAAAATCCAAAGAGGTGATTTCATAATTTCTAAGCAGGCCTTAAAACTTCTTCAGACTTTCAGCTATCACAATCATTGAAAAAAACTAGTACTTAATGGGGCTACTTTCGCTTCAATTGACCTTCAAAGACAAGAGGCGAAGATTTCTTGAAATTAGCGATGTGTTTTTCAATTCACCAATAACTTATGTTAACGCGTTAATAGCAGATTGATTGTCAATACCGCAATAATAAACGTTAAAAACGTTGCATAAATTAAACATTTATTAAAAAAGATCCTATTTCTTGCTAAAAAACCACCAGGAGCGCATTCCTCAAAACCGGTTTTTACCCGAGCGCCAACAAAAAGGGCTAACGCTAACGCAGTAAATGATGGCGATGTTAGAAAGAGATAGCTATGATATTGTTGTGACGTCTTTTCAAAATGTGTCATTGCATAAGTTGTTTTCGTTGTCTTTATTCAGTCGTCTGTCTGTCTGAATGTAACGATGCTGTTTTCTGCAAGAGACTATGCAACAAATGGATAGGTCGTGGTGGACCCACTGAATGGCCGCCACGGTCACCTGACTTAAATCCGATAGTTTTTTGTTTGGGACTACTACAAAAAACTAGTTTATGCTAAAGAGTGTCGAAACATCAGCAAATTACGCAACAAATTAACACCGGCTGAAGAAGCAATAAAAGACAATCTAAGAGCTTTGTTAATTTAAAAAACAATTTTTTCAGATGATGTAGATTATGCATCGAACAAGAAGGTAGACATTTTGAAAATTTCTTGTGAAATTTAATAAACTTAGTTAAGGAATTTGATAATTTCGTTTCATTTTACAATTTCCCACTTAAAAAAAAAGTCGTACATGTAAAAAAAATCTTAACAAAGTGACACAGGTGGTCATCTATCGATATTTTGTTCGCACTGAATGTGTTTTATTGCGGCACTGACAATCATTCGGCTATTAGCGCCCTAAACTTAGCTATTGTTACATTTAAAATCCCATCGCTAATTTCAAGAAATCTCCACCTCTTGTCGTTGAAGGTCGATTGGAGACTAGATAGCCTCATTAGGTACTCCTTTTTTTTAATGATTATGATAGCTGACCGTCTGAAGAAGTTTTTAGACCTGCATCGGAATCAGAAATCACCTCTTTAGATTTTCAATCGCGAGTCGAAAATCTAAGTCATAATTAACAGAACGTTAATTTGTCACTTTAAACTATAATTTTCATGAATTTCATCAGATGTACTAAGCCGATCCCTTTATGTAATGAACAGTAAATTCTTAAAGATTAATTATCAAAAAAGAGAATTTGGAAAAGTCTTTTAGTTTTTCTTTTGTTTCGAGGTAGAGAATTCTCTGAAATTCAGAAAAAAAATCATAACTCGGAAACCACAAAAAATTGCATAACATATATGGGGGTGATTCAGATACTTCTAGGTGTGCTCTATCTCTGGACTTCCGCTTGACACTATTTTCTGGGACACCCTGTATACTAAATGTCCAAACTGCAAAGGAGCTTTCGGGCAGCTTTAAACGAGACCGAATTCGGTGGAGCGTCGAGGAAATAATCCCGGTTCGCCGTCACACACAATCCCTCAAACGGGAGCACGGGACGGAATGGGACGCTTTCCGGTCACCGGCATACACATGCAAATATATAGGAACTTCCATCCGTGGCAGGCATTCTCCGCTCATGAGTGACAACCTGATTCGCCCCAGGGGCCGTTTAACTGATTTAATGAAGCTGTTGTCGGCGGAAGTCTTTTGGGAAATTAGTAAAGTGCATGGACGACACAACATAGCATAGAATCAGGCCCAAGCGCCATTATTAGTGACTGCCACGTATTTACTACACCCAACCCGCATAACACTGTACGGATATGTATACAGGGTTGGGATAAAGTATGGAACCAAGCAAATAACTTTGGAACGGAAAGAGTGATACTGCTGAAAATTTGCAGGCAAGTGTAGTGACGTTTAGTGCATCCGAAGACATTATGTTAGCTATTAATGTACTTCCGGTTTAACCGGAAGTACCGTCAACTTTTTTTAATTTAAATGGGACACCCTGTATATTTTTGCAGATTTTCATTCATCTTTTTTTTTCTGAATACGTCCATAGTCGGTTTAGCACTAGTTGCTGTAAAAACGGGAAAGATAAAGCTTCTTTATCATTTCAGGTGTTTAAAATCCCGGTCATTCAAAGTAGGTTTTGGCGATCGCGTGAGAACTCACAAAGAAGTGTGTCAACTTTTAATGATTTACGTCCCGACAGGGGTCCTATAACACGTTTGACGGTGACTAAAAAAAAATACAAAAAAATTACCTCAAACGGGAAGACCGCAGACCGCCACGGACGAATTTGTGAGACAAATTTTTGAAGAAACAAATACTAAACCCACTATGGACGTATTCGGAAAAAAGATGAATTAAAATCTGCAAAAATATACAGGGTGTTCCATTTAAATTTAAAAAGTTGACGGTACTTCCGGTTAAACCGGAGGTACATTAATAGCTAACATATAGTCTTCGGATACATTAGACGTCACTACACTTGCCTGCAAATTTTCAGCAATATCACTCTTTCCGTTCCAAAGTTATTTGCTTGGTTCCATACTTTATCCCAACCCTGTATGTACATTACAAAACATTCCAGTTTGAACATGTGTATTTTCAAATTCATACGACGCTGAATGTAGGTACATATGAAAAAATGGAGTCAACTTGATTGACTCAGTACTTCCCACACATAGTAATGATTTCATTTTATTGTTTTCCCATTACATAGCTATAGTCCGAAATCCCCTTTCAACCAAATCATCGCCCACCGTCCCGCAAAAAACATCCAACACAAAAACTCTCGTGAATAGTTTCTTGCGTCTCCCTCCATAGAAACTAGGACGCCACAGTTTTCATTTTGCATGCTTCAACTGAACGATGCAAAACGATCAGGAGCCTCTAAACCGTCTAAAAGTATGAGCTGTCTTTTTTTTTAGTTTTTTAGTGATTGTTGTACCGCCACTGACACGATTTTTCTGACACTGGCTCGTTTTCCACTCTCGCCGCGATAGTCAATACTGTGTCGAAAATTCATTAAAAGCTTTACGCAGCATACATAGAATGAAAGAACTAAAATTATAAAAACAGTTTATGTTTAGAGGTCAGTGGCGGTCTTTTCTAACATTCCTTAGAAGAAGGCTATGATTAAGAAAATGTTAATGTGTAAAGTTTGTTTATTTGTCAATATGCTATAAGTTGAAGACAAATGAGAGTCGGATGAGAACGTATGATTTTTTTACATAATGTTTACGTGTATAATACACTCCTAGAGTTTGATGCACTTCTCCCGACTCACCCTGCATACGAATGAATGAATAAGGACCAGGGGCTATCCAGCACGGAATGTGGCTGGTGCATAGGCCACACGATGGGCCCTTTTGCGCCTCTATCCGCGCTAGTTCCTAAGACCTGCCCTTTTGGCAAAGGCAAGTACATTTTTAGGTCCTATCCGTTTTATCTCTATTGGTTCCAAGGTTCTTGAGCCCAGCATAGTCTGCCTGTGATAACCTAGGGTTTCACAGCGACACAAGATGTGTGCCGAGGATTCTTCCTCTTCACCACACCACGTGCACGTTGGGTCGTTGACCACCCTCATCACAAACAAGTGACGCCTGAAGGCGTTGTGACCCGTTAATAAGCCTACTAGCAATCTCAAGTTACTCCTATCCAGAGAGAGACAAAATCGTCCTATTCTCTCTGCAGGCCCTGCTAATAGCTCCCGAGCCTGACGGAGATGACCAGAGATGTTATTTCATCTCAGAGAGTGTTGATTCTGGATCCACTCTCCAGTTGTTTTCCTAATCAAGTTTGCAGACAGTCCTAAGGCTGGTTCCGGGCCCACAAAACTGTTTCCGGATCCCATCCTGGCCAGATGATCCGCCATTTCATTATCCTTTACCCCAGCGTGCCCAGGTACCCACATCAGTGATACCTTGTGTTTAGCTGAGATGTCGTCAAGAGCCCTCCTGCACTCCAGGACCAGTCCTGACGTTATTTTCCAAGCACTCAGTGCTTTGATGGCTGCCTGACTGTCAGAGCAGATAGTAATCCGCCTCCTAGACCCGTCAATTTCCCGAATACGATTTACACAGCCCAGTATCGCATAGACCTCAACCTGGAATACTGTGGTGTGCCCCCCAAGAGGGAATGAAAGTCTTGTATGGGGTCCGTAGACCCCCGAGCCCGAGCCCTCTCTAGCGAGTGAACCGTCTGTGTACCAGACCTGTCCTCCTCCTTCGATGAGCTGTCTTTCCCTAGACTCCCACTCTTCCCTTGACGGGATCACCACCGTAAATTTGCGATTTGAAGTGATGCGTAGGAGAAACTATATCGCTCCTCGCCAACAAAATAGGACTGTCCTCCTGCAACTCTGCTAGAATCGCCGAATGTCCTTTGCCTGGATTCATAAAAGTCCAGCTACCCTGACTCCAGAGACGGAAACCGGTTTTTCTAGCTTCCCCTTGAATTACCAGATCCAAAGGAGGAAGATTCAATAGTGTTTCAATGGCACTCAAAGGTGTTGTGCGCACTGCACTGGTTATACTAAGACATGCCACACGTTGAACCTTATTAAGTTTGGCTCTTATTGCCTCCGTCTCTATACAGGTCCACCACACTATGGAGCCATATATTAATGACGGTCTGACTATTGTAGTGTAGAGCTAGTGCACCACTTTTGGGCTCAGGCCGCAGCTACTACCGACAACTCTTCTGCAGGCCCATAATGAGTTTCGAGCCTTGCTTTCCTTATAATCCACGTGCTGCCTCCAAGTCAGCTTGTGATCCAGTATGACTCCTAGATACTTTACTGACTGAGACAATTCAAGTGTCGTTCTGAAAAAGGTAGGCCTCACGAGGCCTTCCATCTTCCTTCTCCTGGTGAACATAACGCGCTTCGTCTTTTCAGCGTTCACTGACAGATCCACCTCATTAAACCACGTTTCCACAACACGCAGCGCACCTTGCATTACCTCGGAGACTGTTTACTGAATCTACCCCTGACCACTATGCTCAAATCATCGGCACAGGCCTGTACGTAGACCCCTGTGTTACTTAGTCTCACGAGTAGGTCATTCACCACTAAGCACCATAATAGGGGTGAAAGAACACCGCCTTGTGGGCAGCCTCGCGCCACTGCAACGCTGTAGTTGCATAAGTATTTCTTATAATATTTCGCATACTATATAAAAAAAAATGTTCTATATTTCCAACAGTCACCCATTTACAGGAAATACAAAAAAGAGTAATTAGTAAGAAATACGAAAATATTAAATATAATTAAATACTAAGTTAATAACAAAGAAAATATGTTTAATCTTAATTAATAATAGTACCGTACTCCTACATATAAAAATAACTTTTATACCAAATTCCAATCAAGAAATGCAACAAATACAATGGATCACTAAGTTGAATCATTTGTTCTATGGACCTTTAGGTTAAGCAATTTGTTATAGAGGATAGGGCATCGTGGAAAATATCCGAACCTCCACAGCGTGTATTAAACAAATTATAACAATAGTACAACGGACATCTGGTTAGTAAGTTAGATCTAGGTCTGAAGCAATGGAAGGTCACAGAGTATCTAGCATTCAGTCTAGGCATTGATTAACACATTTATACATACTTTAATCAATGGTCTAGGTACTCTAAATTGAATCTGATTGACTAAAGCTATACAGTCTATTTGATTTTGCAAAAGCTTGTATAAAAAGGTAATGGCCAACCTGAACCTTCTACTTTCTAGAGATATAACTTGTGATCTACTTAACAAAATATTGTGGTCATAACTTTGTGGTGGATAGGTACCATCGACTCTGAATGCAAGATATTTGAGAAATCTTCTCTGTAGTGACTCAATTCTTAAGATGTCTACTTGGTAGATCTGATGCCAAATTATAGAGCGAAATAAGTAGAGGATTCTATTTAAAATAGATTAAAATCGGGGATATTTGTTTCAAAATTTGGAAAAATAATTTATAACCTGGCAACGTCGCAAACGCAAAAAAAATATTACAAGGCGAGGTAGGATATTAGTAGATAATTCGATATAAAATGAAAAATACAGGGTGTTACATTTAAAAAAACAAAGTAAAATGATCTTCAAGTTGCCGTAATTTAAAATTCTGCCAAAAACACCCTTTAAATAAAAATTGCTGGTAACATCTAAAATAATATCCACTTAATATTCAAGTAACTTGATGTATAATATTATTGAAAAAATTCAAGGAAATATATCAATTTGGACGTATTACTTGCGACCTTGCAAATCCGAAAATTAATAGAAAATAAATTATAACTTGGCAACGTCGCAAACGATCCCAAAAATATTTTAGGGTTGAGTAGAGATTAATTATGGAAACTAGAAGAATTTAAGAGAAAGTTATAGTTCCATTTAAAAAAATCAAGTTGATCACTATCCTACTTTTCCGCAACACCCTATATATTTCAAAATATTTTTAGAATATATGCGTCTTATGTAACCAGATAACTTTTGTATTTGACATTTTCTTCTGTCAGGTTTACCTTGCGAGATATCGAAGTATTACACACTAACTGGACACCCTGTAGAGTCATGTGGTAGAATAACCATATAAGCTAAACTTCCTAAACTTCCCTTCCCTATAATGTATAGTCCTAAACCGGGTCGTAATTATTAATATTAATCGTGCCCATTTGTAGTGGAGTGTGTCATGCACAAAGGGAGCAGACCGCGGTGCAGGTGGCCGGAACTTCCTCAATATTTGCATATTTGCCGGTGACCGGAAAACCTCTGCTCCGCTTGGCTGAAGGTCCGTATGGCCGGCTAATGGAGTGCATTTCCTCTTCGCCAGCTCTGATTATTAAGCCATATTCCAACATACAATGTGTTCCACCATCATGTCGACAAACTTTGAGGTAAGAAAATATAATTAAAGTTATCGAGAAAGAATGCGAAAAAAAAGGGGTCAACCTTTTAATTAAATTTTTATTACATTTTCAATTTCTGTATCACGACTCCATGAGTTCGCGCAGTTGTAGCACCATAGCTTGATTATTTATCGAGCGATTCACAAGTTTTTGGGCCCATTTTATAGGGGAATGACTGGGCATATCAAATAAGGCAAAAAAAGATATATCCGACAATTTCTAAGGCTAAAAAATCCACCAAACTTAAAAAAAATTGTTATGCACTTGTTTCGGTTACTTGCAAATAATTTGGACAAAAGGCATATTAGTGCCTATTTATAAACACAGTTTAATGTTTATCAGGATATTTTCTGTCTAGCGACACGCAGTTTGTTTATGTGGCACTAAAATCATGGACGAAATAGGCTTTTTTATTACGACTAATTTTGAAATAAACGAGAATTTAGCGAGCATTACAAAAAAAATTCAGTTTGATGAATTTTTAAGCCTTATGGATTATCAGATATTGTATTTTTTGCCTTAGTTCATATACCCAGTCATTCCCCTATAAAATGGGTCCAAAAATTCGTGAATCGCTGGATAGATAATGAAGATATGGCTTTACAACTGCGTGAACACATGGCGTTGTGATACAGAAGTCATAATACAAAAAGGCCTATTCTGTCGGAAATTTTAGTGTTACATACACGAATTATTTAATTATTAAATTATAAATTAATTAAACATTAAAGTGTCTTAATAATTAGGCACTAATACGGCTTTTTTTGAAATTATTTGTAAGTAACCCAAATAAGTGCATTTCAAAAAATTTTTTTTTCAGTTTGGTGATTTTTTTAGCCTGAGAAATTGTCAGGTATTATCTTTGTTCGCTTTAGTTGATATTCCCAGTCATTCTCCTATAAAACGAGTCTAAAATGTCGTGAATCGGTCGATAAATAATCAAGCTATGGCGCTACAACTGCGCGAACCCATGGAGTCGTGATACAGAAATTGAAAATGTAATAAAAAATTAATCAAAGAGTTGACCCCTTTTTTTCGCATTTTTTCCCGATAGCTTTAATTGTATTTTCATACCTCAAAGTTTGTCGACATGAAGGTGGAACACATTGTATAGTATGCGAAATATTATAAGAAATACTTATGCAGGTGAGTCGGAAGGTATGCACCATACTGCTGATGATTTCAAAATAGCAAATTTAATTGAGTCAGTTGAAGACTGCCATGTATTACAATCCCAGCTGGATATTGTGAACCTGTGGTTTGGCGTAAATGGGTTATCCCTTAACATATCCAAGTGTTTTATAGTTTCATACTGTCGCAAGAAAACTACCATACTGTTCGGTTACCAAATAGTTAACCGCATTTTTACTAGATGTGACGAAATTACGGATTTGGGTATCGTTTTTGATAAATGTTTTGAGTTTAAAACCCATATTAATAACATAATTAATGCTGCTTCTAAAACTTTGGACTTTATAATAAGAAACAGTAGGAAGTTCCATAAAGCTATTATATTTTAGCTTCGTCAGGTCCAAACTAGAGTATCGCTCTATAATTTGGCATCCGACCTACCAAGTAGACATCTTAAGAATTGAGTCATTACAGAGAAGATTTCTCAAATATCTTGCATTCAGAGTCGATGGTGCCTATCCACCATAAGGTTATGACCACAATATTTTGTTAAGTAGATTCCAAGTTATATCTCTAGAAAGCAGAAGGTTCAGGTTGGCCATTACCTTTTTATACAAGCTTTTGCACAATCAAATAGACTGTATAGCTTTAGTCAATCAGATTCAATTTAGAGTACCTAGACTGAACGCTAGATACACTGTAACCTTCCATTGCTTCAGAGCGAGATCTAACTTACTAACCAGATGTTCGTTGTACTATTGTTGTAATTTGTTTAATACACGTTGTGGAGGTTCGGATATTTTCCAGGATGCCCTATCCTATCCTCTATAACAAATTGCTTAACCTAGTGATCCATAGAACAAATGATTCTACTTAGTGATCCATTGTATTTGTTGCATTTCTCGATTGGAATTTGGTATAAAAGTTATTTTTATATGTAGGAGTATGGTACTACTATTAATTAAGATTAAACATACTTTCCTTGTTATCAACTTAGTATTTAATTATATTTAATATTTTCATATTTCTTACTGATTACTCTTTTTTTGTATTTCCTGTAAATGGGTGACTGTTGGAAATATAGAACTTTTTTTATATAGTATGCGAAATATTATAAGAAATACTTATGCAGGGTGAGTCGGGAGGAATGCATCAAACTCTAGGAGCGTATTAGACGCATGAAAATAATGTAAAAAAATGGAGTCAACTTGATTGACTCAGTACTTCCCATAAATAATGGTGATGTCATTTTATTATTTTCCCTTTGCATGAAGCTATGCTCTGAGATCCCCTTGCAACCAAATTATCGCCGGCCTGCCCTCAAAAAACATCTAACACAAAAACTTTGGTAAATAGTTTCTTAAATCTCCCCGTAGGAACTAGAGCGACACAATTTTCATTCTGGGAGCTTCAACTGGATGAAACGCAACGATCAGGAGCCCCCAAATTGCTTAAAAACGAAGGTTCAGTTTTTTTATGTTTTTAGTTTTTTATTATTGCTGAGCCGCCACTGCCACGATTTCTTAAAACCATACGCAGTTTTCATCCTCGTCACGGTAATAATACCGTATCGAAAAGTCCCTTAGTTTCTTCTTTTTCAGTTGTACAACCTTTCACACCCAATCACCCCAATTTCACCCCACCCAAAAAAGCAGCAAATGAGCAGGATCCCCAAAGCGCCCAAAAACCAAGTTTCTATATTTTTGGTTTTTTTATTGCTACTGTGCCGCCACTAATACGATTTCTAAAAACCAACCGCATTTTCCATCTTTGGCACTGTAGTAAAACTATGGCAAAGTTTCATTAAAATCACTTTCATAATTTCCATGTTACTCAATACAGAACGATCTAAAGCAATGTTCGTATGTATTTGAAAGAAAATTGGTTTCTGTAGTAGGCAAGGCAATGATCGGATGCACCTAAGAAAGAGTATTATGCCGCTAGGTCTTTCTTGCCAGGCCAATGGGCAGCCTATTATGAATACAACAAATTTTTGTGTTTTACAACCCCCCACCTTCCAACCACCTCAATTTCACCCCCACCAGAAGAAAATTGAAAATGATCAGGAACCCCCAAAAACGCCGAAAAACAGAGTTTGAGGAATATCTACCTTTTTTTGGTTTTTTGCGAATTATTGCTTCACAGCCTCACAGTACCCAAATTTCATCACAATACATGCAGCGGTTGCTGAGATTACGAGGGTAGGAAAACGCGAACAAATAGACCGAGATGACAGACAGACAGACAGATAGACCGACAGACAGACCGACAGACAGACCGACAGACAGACCGACAGACAGACCGACAGACAGACCGACAGACAGACCGACAGACAGACCGACAGACAGACCGACACACAGACCGACAGACAGACCGACAGACAGACATAATGGAGGAAACGAGTGACGTGGATTTTCGTTATGAAGACATCGTAAAACGTCCAAAAAGCATATTATCTCAAAATGAAAATTTTCGCGATCACAATACTCCCCTCGCCTATCGGCGTAGGAGGTAGAAATCATATGTTCTTATTCGATTCTCATTTGTCTTCAACTTATAGCATAGTGACAAATAAACAAACTTTACACATTAACATTTTCTTAATATATGTGTTCTGTTCTATACAGACATCAAGTTATCCAATATAAGGTGAAGCTCAAATTCATAACACTAGATATTCTGTTTTGTATGGTACTTTGTGCATATTTGAAATATCATGGTGCACCCGATCGATGTTCTTTATTTACATTCCGCTTTCATTTTCTCTATGTGTGCGGTCAACTTAAACCTCCTGACGATTTCATTCCGTCCACGAATCCCGGAAAACAAATCGTAAAACAGCCACTGCTTTGAGGACGTGATAAATAATGCATGTACGGCCTTGTTCCTTTGCCATCTGGACAGTCAGTCCTTTTGGGATCGAATCGAAATAGCCAGCTACTTTCCAACATGCTGGTATTATTTATCAATATCAGCGGTAAAGCGGTATGATATATAGGGTGAGTTTTTAGTACCGGCTCGGTCGATAACTCCACTACTGTAGAAGATAGCGAAAAAAGTTGTATACAAACGTTGTAGCCATGAATATGCTCCTTGCTGGGAAAATATTTTGATTTATACAGGGTGATCCATAACTACGTGGTGATGCAAACATGCATTTTTTTAAACGAGACACCCTATATGTTATTCCATATTCAAATTCTACTAATGATTTCCGTTCTTCCAATATAGGGTACTGTTACATTGTACAGGGTATTTCAAAAGTTATGACCATTTTCGTATCCAAATCACGGTCAAATGAACGTACTGTATATCAAAAAGTAATGAATCAAAAATTATTTTTATTACATGAGAAGATTAGAAATGTCCTCTGGTTTTAAAATACGCTATAAAAAAATCCCGCGACGCATACTCGTATACAGGGTGATGTAGAATGCAAAATCTAGATTTTCTCTCTTTTTTTAAATGTAACTCCCAATATTTTATTATACCAAAGAATTGCTTTTAATATACTCTTTCATCTTTGTATAGCACTTGTTATGGCTGCATTCATCAGTTTCTGAGATATTTCGATTTTTCTACAAATTTTAAATATACTTTCTATTTGTTTACCAAAATTTATTTATTTTGAGAAAATACTATAAAATTTTGTTTTTGCTTAACAAACAACTAAAATATAAGGCCATAATAATACTTAATCCAGTCAAAACACTGAATTAACAATATAATCTAAGTCAAGTGTGCTGAGGAAACAATTTTATAGACGTCATGCATAATTATCAAGCAGATGTGTCAGGTAGGCTATGAAATATGAAACGACACAGTCCAAATAAAATGATTCTTCAATCTTTCAAACGCATTAGTTTTAGAGTGCCTCCATTCTGGATATTGCTATTCATAGTTGATATATTCTAGAGGCAAGTAGACAATTTCTCAAAGATTCTCCTAAATACCCTCAATGGAAAAATTAATTTTCAAAGCTGGTTTTTCACACGGTACGGAATTATTGAGTAGGTTATGAAAACTGTCAATTTTTCAAAGCCTACCTGATAAAACTACTTGATAATTATGCATGACGCCTACAAAATTGTTTCCTCAGCATACTTGACTTTATTATCTCGATGATTTAGGGTTTCGACTTCATCAAATACTATCAAGACATTATAATTTAGTTGTTCGTTAAATAAAAAACAAATCAGATAGTACTTTCTCAAAATAAATAAATTTTAGTACACAAATAGAGGCTATATTTTAAATTTACCGAAAAATCGAAATATCTCAGAAACTGATGGACGTAGGTACAACAAGTGCTATACAAAGGTGAAAGAGCATATTAAAAGCAATTCTTTGGGATAATAAAATATTAAGGGTTACATTTGAAAAAAAAGAGAAAATTTGGATTTTGCATTCTACATCACCCTGTATACGAATATGCGTCTCGGGATTCTTATATAGCCGATTTTAAAAATAGAGGATATTTTTAATCTTCTCATGTAAAAAAAATAATTTTTGGTTCATTACTTTTTAATATACAGTACGTTCACTTGTCCGCGATTTGGATATAAAAATGGTCATAACTTTTGAAATACCCTGTATAATGTAACGATGCCCTATATTGGAAGAACGGAAATCATTAGTAGAATCTGAATATAGAATAATATATAGGGTGTCTCATTTAAAAAAAATGCATGTTTGCATCACCACGTAGCTATGGATCACCCTGTATAAATCTAAATATTTTCCAGAACAAGGAGCATATCCGTGGCTACAACTTTTATATACAACTTTTTTCGCTATCTTTTATACTAGTGGAGGTATCGACCGAGCCGGTACTAAAAACTCACCCTGTATAATACCTTTGAAACTTCCTACAGCTAGCAATGTGCCGAGAGTTTAAGTACTAGGCAATATTCCTGGCAATATTGCCAATAAGCGGCAACATAGAGCAACCTAAGCTGTAAGACCGAAATTGTTGAGTTGAAGAAAAACACGAAAAATGAATGAAACAAAGAAACATTTACTATGTGCAGGAAAAGTAACATACGCAATGTGAGAGTAGGTGGCAGAAAAGACCTGCCTGTGCTCCATCTGGTATCCGAAGGTAACGGCAAACTAAAGGAAGTCACTGCTAAAAAGCTAACTTCTTGGCGGAACGCAAAGGTGCATTCACTTCACCTAACCAGATAAGCTCGCTTCTATGCCAACTGCATATCGGAGTCGATATTTGAGAGTTGTTCTATATCTCCGTCAATCCACGGAGACAGCTAATAAGCGTCAAACAGCTGTCTGCGTACTGCTGGATTGACGGAGATATAGAGCAACCCTCCAACATACGCAATATAAACAAAGAAGAAAAACTTACGGGCTGTTTCTTGGTTATTCCTTCCGTTGGCTGAAATGTGAAATAAAACACAAATGTGCCTTTTCTGGGACATTTCGTCTAGGTACCTAGACTTCATCAGCAATTATATTCGTAACAAAAAAAAAATGCAAAATCCACCCCCCCCCCCCCAATGTCCATAGGTTCACCTTTGGCCTAGTTTTTTAACTATAAGAGATACATAAAATCTTAACTAGTATATTATAATGATATTTTAAAATTTTTGTCTAAATATTATTATAATATACTATATATTGTAATAATATATAGACCAAAAGTGAACTTATGGACATAGGGGGAGGTTGTTTTGCATTTTTTTGTTATGAATGTAATTACTGGTGAAGTCTAGGTACCTAGACGAAACGTCCTAGGAAAAGCAGATTTGTGTTTTATTTCACATTTCAACCAAAGGAAGAAATAATCAAGAAACAGCCCGTAGGTGATAACCTCACTTCCTAAGTTAACCTAAACATAGAATGATATTAATGAAGAAAAATTAACCAAGAATAAAATAGAACGTCAAAGACAAATTCCAGTTTGTATTAAGAATCTTGTGACGCGACGTGTCAGAGCATGAGGATGGAGGTGTCGAAAAATAAGTATTGGTATCACTGTCAATGCCCTTAACTTCATCGATATCTACAATAACTGTTCTAGACGGCAGGCGGCAATATTGCCAGTAATGTTGCTATTGGTCCTGGGAAATTTTCCGGGAATATCCCCAACATGGTAATATTGCCGTTTGGCAATATAACATCAATTCTTACACAAGCCGAGCTAGACTCATAGAGTTGCTGTATGAGAAATACTAAGTGGTGAGGAACTCCCATAGAGATAACAATTTAGGCCACTCTACGTTATCAAACGCCTTAAAGTAGTCCACAAAGCTGAAAAAAACCGGACAGTAATGTCCTCTGGCTTCTTTAATAATTTTTCTTAAGTTTGAGATCTGGTCACGCGTACCGCGTCCTTTTACGGAAACTGCCTGCGCCTGAGAAGTTTGCCAGCCAATAAAGCTCTCAAAACGAGATTGTGAAATATATAGTAGAACCTGGATTTGTTGGAGGTTCCGTTTTATGAAGTGGAACAAAAATGGATATGCACCATTCATCTGGCCAAACACCGGAGGACCAGACCCTCTTACAAATATTATTTTGTTTTATCTCTGTTTAAATAAACACAGATAGAAAAACCATGGTTATCTCCAAAAACTCAAATAGGTATACCAACGTAAATATTTACAGCAAAACGAAAAAGTAGAAAAATTTAAATATCTAGGACGTTGGATAACAGAAGTCCTGAATGCTGAGACCGAAATACGTTGTCGTATAGAAAATACACGAGGTGCGTTTCTTAGAATGAAGACTGCTAACAAATCCCACGCTGTCACCACATATCAGATACAGATTCGTGAAGACCTGGACATATTCAATACTTGTTTGTGGAACTGAAGCCTGGACATTCGTGAACCGGTCGATAAGGCGACTAGAAGCATTCCAGATGTGGGTAATGCGTAGAATGCTCAATATGTCATGGGAAGAACATATATATATCCAATAAAATGATTTTCAGAGTCTAGTGTATAGCGCGGGAAATTGAGAATCCAAGAAAATTCGTATTCCCGTGTTAGCGAGGAGACGTGTCCGCCTGTTCCCTTTCTCCAGTGTGTGTGTCTAAGATGAGGGGAAATGAGTCCAAAAATCTAAAGGTAAAGTCAAAAAGTCCAAAGGTAAGTTTCAAAGGTCACCATAAAAATGAATCTCCCATTTCGAAGCTACTGACGTTACCTTTAAGCTTACAGTGATGATTCAAGAAGCAAATTGAAGAATAAAGCTTGCGCTTTGTCACTGTGGTGGCCTTCTTTGATGTCGTCTTTGGTTGTTAAATTACGGACATTTCAAGAATGTATAATTTTGCGTTGCGTGTTTTTTGCACACTAAAAAACTTTTTTGAAAGAAATTCTCTTAGATGTCATTCATCAAGGCCTTAACTATCACCTTCTGAAATACTGTGTATGTAGTTTGAAAAACAAGTGAGTGCTGTTTGAAATGGGAATCCGTGTTTTACATAATAAATACGTATGTATAACTGTGTACCTAGGCCTCTTAAGAAGAATTAGTACGGATGTAAAGTTAGTAGAAATAATTTAAGAAAAGGACCAGATATTTGGGACATGGACTGAGGTCCTTAATATGAGTTCTTAAGACTAATAATGGAGGGCAAATTCGAGGATAAACGAGGTCCATGCAGTGTATGTGACTGGAGAATGTGAGAGACTGGGCTGGTCTAAATACAGAGACACTGCTCAGAATTGAGAAAAAACGATTTGGTGAAGTTGCAGCCCAGCTTCTATAAGAAGATTGTACCTTAAGAAGAAGAAAAAGAAGTAGCCTTCTAAGGCAAATAATGTATACTTAATACGCGTAAGAACAAGAAACAATAATTGGAGGAAGATACCTTAACCTGCGCCCCTTGGCTCCCCCTTCGAGTTTTAATATGACAGTGTAATGCCACCTTCAGCGAAATTCGTTCCATTTGAAATCTAAAACACACTTTTACGGCGACGACTCTCGATGAAATTATTCCGAAATGGCGGGAGGCTGACATACGTAATATTGTCGCACATAAACTTCTGGGGACTTCCAGTTTAATTTTGGAACGAAGTTTAATGAGACACGTCTACGGTAAGTGTTCAGCATTTAGACGGTCCCAGTCAATTTTTAATCAGCGGTATCTTTCTTATGCAACCCTTCATAGATATCTCAATTTAGCTAATCCTTTAGGAGCTTGTTAGCTTCAGTATCCTCGTTGCATAGTTTTCGTGAAAAAAATTAAAAGAACATTTGTACCCCACGCGACTAGTTACCTAATTAAAATTCCCAAGGGTAAGTAGACTTATTCCAGCAGTTGCTGTTAACTTTATGAACGATACCTATCAATAGTATGATACCTAACCTAAAAGTGGTTACTTCTTTCTACTTGAGTAACAATAAAGCTGGTATTAGCTTCTACGTAACGTTTAATTATTATAAGTCCCCAAACGAGAAAAAGGAGAAACTAAAACGGAGAATTTTTTTACGAGAGGTGGCTTTTCAACTGGCACGTGATCAGACAAATATTAGATCAAACATTCCATCACTGCTACGGCCAAGACGACTGCAAGAAACTACCTCAAGAGGAATAGAAAACCTCACGCCGTCGACATCATCAGCTGCTACTCCAAAGAAGTGCTACCTGTGTCCCCGGAAAACAGATAAAAAAAGTAGAAAAAGCCGCAGCAAATGTCACAATCCAGCGTGTGACGATCACTCAACCTTATTATGTGTAAAATGTATGGATGTATTGTAAAATTAGCCAGAATTATTTTTATTTTGTTCACATCTCCAAAAAATATACACAATTGTTTGATTCTCAATATTAACGTTATTGAAATGGCTGTGATTATTTACATTTCACAAATATATTCCTAATGAACTAAATAATCAAATACTAAAGGTTCATCGAAAATAAATAGGATATGCAAGAAATATTTAGGTGGGATCAAAACTACCCCGCGCGAGCAATTGTGTTATTTAAACGGGGCGCGACTTACTGAGGGTTGACATTTATCAAAAAATGATAGACTTAGGGCCTGTTTCACCGGTCTCTGATAAGTGTCAGATAGCCTATCTGTCAGATAACGCCATATAAATAACATAGGCCTATCTGACAGATAAGCTATCTGATCATGAACCGGTGAAACCAGCCCTTAGCAATGAGTTTTAGTTTACGAATACAACTTTTAACGATTGTATGTCTCTTCGATTATCATACAAGGATAACTAATGAATGAATGAATAAGGACCAGAGGCTATCTGCACGGAATGTGGCTGGTGCATAGGCCACACGATGGGCCCTTTTGCGCCTCTGTCTACGCTAGTTCCTAAGACCTGCCCTTTTGGCAAAGGTAAGTACATTCTTAGGTCCTATCCGTTTTATCCCTATTGGTTCCAAGGTTCTTGAGCCCAGCATAGTCTGCCTGTGATAACCCAGGGTTTCACAGCGACACAAGATGTGTGCCGAGGATTCTTCCTCTTCACCACACCACGTGCACGTTGGGTCGTTGACCACCCTCATCACGAACAAGTGACGCCTGAAGGTGTTGTGACCCGTTAATAGGCCTAGTAGTAATCTCAAGTTACTCCTATCCAGAAAGAGAGAGACAAAATCATCCTATTTTCTCTACAGGCCCTGCTAATAGTTCCCGAGCTTGACGGAGATGACCAGAGATGTTGTTCCATCTCAGAGAGTGTTGATTCTGGATCCACTCTCCAGTTGTTTACCTAATCAAGTTTGCAGATAGTCCTAAGGCTGGCTCCGGGCCCCCAAAACTGTTGCCGGATCCTATCCTAGCCAGATGATCCGCCATTTCGTTACCCTTTACCCCAGCGTGCCTAGGTACCCACATCAGTGATACCTTGTGTTTAGCTGAGATGTCGTCAAGAGCCCTCCTGCACTCCAGGACCAGTCCCGACGTTATTTTCCAAGCACTCAGTGCTTCGATGGCTGCCTGACTGTCAGACCAAATAGTAATCCGCCTCCTAGACCCGCCAATTTCCGGAATACGATTTACACAAGCAAGTATCGCATAGACCTCAGCCTGGAATACTGTGGTGGGGAGTGAAAGTCTTGTATAGGGTCCTAGAGCCCTCTCTAGCGAGTGGACCGTCTGTGTACCAGACCTGTCCTCCTCCTTCGATGAGCTGTCTTTCCCTAGACTCCAACTCTTTCCTTGATGGAAACACCACCGTAAATTTGCGATTGAAGCGATGCGTAAGAAAAACTATATCGCTCTCCGCTAACAAAATAGGACTATCCTCATGCAACTCTGCTAGAATCGTCGAATGTCCTTTGCCTGGGTTCATAATAGTCCAGCTGCCTTGACTCCAGAGACGGAACCCAGGAAAACTAAAGTCACTAGCCTGATACTAAAGAGTCATCCCTTGTGTCTTTTTCATCTTCCGATTTTCTTAATCACCGCGTAGTTGGTGTTGTAGCCATGCTGTTATACTGACAATTAGACAAAAAAACATATTGCTATCATTTTATTATCGTGGAAGAAGAACTACCTTTTAAGGGCTATTTTTTGACAAAAATTACCGTATTTTACCCCCTAAAGGCTCCGACACCGATGACTGGACAACAACAAAGCTTGTTAACCGATCTTCTCCAATACGATCCTGCGTAGTTCCGTGCAACCATCTTGCTATAAAATGAAATGCCAGAGGGGGGTGAGTAACCACGTGATACTATACAGCGATTTTTTGGAGAAAACTGGAGAGTCATAATAAGCTGAATAACACCTAAGAAGCTGGGTCACCAATTTGGTTCCTGCTTCCTAAGTACAGTCTATATCAGTAAACAAGCACACCCTCAAAGTAATCATCATCATAGTCACAATGTCTTAACAGACACGTTGTGAATTCGTAAAATCCATTAAGTCGAGCTAAAGTATTGCCGACACGAGTATTATCAATAGTTTTAAGAATTGTAGCTCGCCATCATTCGCGATTTACTGTCAATTCAGTGGCACCCTTGATGATCAACCAGCAGCTGTTTCGTCGTATCCACCCAGAGCGTAGGGGAACGGCCACGGCGTCGCCCTCTTGGAGCATGGCCCTGAACTAAAAGTTTCTCCATATTATCGCTTCTGTGTATATGTCCGAGGAATGTAAGCATTCTCGTTGACACAATAGAGGATAGACTCTTTGGATTGCCGAGCTCATCCAGTATGGAAAAGTTAGTTCTGTGGGCGGTATAAGGAACTCTCAGGATTCTCCTCCACGTCCACATTTCAAAAGCACCTATGCGAGCTCAAAATAGATAATACTTAAATGCGTCCCATAAACCGTGGTGCTATAACCCGGCGATTGCAAATTGCAGCGATGGTCAAGTATTCTTAATCCGGGATATGAAAATTGCAGCGGCTGGTTATTTTTCCATATGAGGTAAACATGTAAATCGCAGCGGACGACCCTCTCTTAGGGATAGAAGAGATAGTAACTACTTATTAATTTGAGATTTTTATGCAGTGTTGAATGCATATTTGCTGACGGTACTTTTCAGTACTGTACAAAATTCTTCATGCAGCTGTTTACAGTTGTTTACAATCCATGGACTAAAGAATGGACATTACAATTCATCGGTTTTCATATTGTTAAAAGATAAGTTATTAACATCTTATGAAAAATGTTTTGCTATTCTCAAAAATATTTGTTGTAAAAACAGTTTAAATTTAGAACCAACAACTGTAGATTTTGAAAAAGCAATACACACTGCAGTAAAAAATGTTTGGCCTGAAGTTCAGAACGTTGGGTGTCCATTTTACTTAGGTCAAGCGTGGTGGCGTAAAATTCAAAGTCTAGGTTTAGCGAGTGAATAAAAAAATTTGACCGATATTGGTAAATGGTTAAAATATACATTTGGCTTACAATTTCTGAATCCTAACGAAGTAGGTGATGCTTATGCTTTCGACTTTGCAGGAATTTAGCCTGCTGATGCAAGGATGTTTCTATTTAGTCGAAGATTATATATCTGGGGATTCTGAGTTTCCTCCAGAAATTTGGACAGAACACTCTGCCAACGCATCTCGGACTACCAATGCCTGTGAATCATTTCATGCGTACTTTAACTAGAGTTTTTATAACAGCCATCCATCATTGTTCATTTTTGTAGAGTCTTTGATAAATACTCAAACAGACACATACATTGAAATGAATAGTGTCAGAATAAAGCACGCTCCAAATGCAACAACTAAAAAGACGCAAGATTTTTTGAATCACTAGAAGAAGTAGGTAAGTAAATGCCACCAAATTGTTGCTTCAGATAAAAATTAATTTGACCTATCACATAATATTATGTTTATATAATATTTTGCTATACAATTCCAAATTAATTTTTAGAATACCTCTAAACAGGTAGACTAAGCTAATCCACCCCATGCGGCAACGCCGTTAAGCCGATAATTTTCAACATCTTATATGGTCACATTTAAGATTTATAAGATTATACCCTAACCGCGGCTGCAATTTGCATCCGCCCCTATAACCGATCGAAGAAGACCAAATCTACCCAAGTTGCAGTGACAGCAGGTACAACGTCATGATTCATAGGCAGCTACACTCGCAGCCTCATTCAGAAAGTCGCTGCCTGTAAGCAGTAAACTTTGAAAATAAACTTTTCCCTGGAAAGTTCATAAAAAATGGGTATCAGCAGTGTTCCTTGACAGTTTTAAAACTCCGCCAACTACCGGGCTCCAACTTTTTTCATTTTATACTATTCGGAATTTTCCTGTATGTTACATGTGGGTCGTTTCATATATATCTGTGAAACTTCACTTCGATTTCAGTTGCTTGTTCATATGTTCGTAGTAGGGGTTTGTAGAAAACAAATAAATAATATGAAACTATTTGTACTTTCAGAAACTCGTGAACTTTCTTAGGAGTGTAGTAATGAATATTGCTATAACTACTCACTACGATATATGTTGTAATTTTCGTATTTAATTTCAAGTTTCAGTGAGAAATATACAGTACAAACTCTGGCATTGGTCTCACATACCCACATGTCTGTGTGCATGTACTAGTTTAGTCTTGAAAGGTCACTTAGTTATCATAAAAGTGGATTCAGTAAACATACTTCCACTCTAACGGCGCATTTAGACTATGCAACATGTTGTAAAACATCGTGTTTTAAAACACTGTTGTACAACAAGTTGCAAATACTAACGAAAAATGTTTTACAACTTATCTGTTTTAAAACAACTTTTGTGTTTTACAACAAGTTGTCGCCTTTCCGTCTTGAGCCGGAAAATGTCCAACATGTTTTAAAACATATTGGTATTTCATTTTCTGAAACTACAACTTCTTTCAAAATACGGGGCGGTGCCACAGGGCGGTACAGTGCTCTGGTGCATTTAGTGAGGTATTATGGTAAACCAGGTAAACATCAGAAATTGATACTTATTCCAGTCTATTAGCTACTGCAATGTACTAGAGATTAAAAGTTTCCAAAATCATTAAAAACTATCAAATGAGAGAAAAGCTCCCACCGAACGTTGCTGGCAGTTTATTCTCCGAAATAAAATTTCACATTTCATTACACAAAAATGAGGTCAAGTTGATTGACTCAGTATTTCTCACACATTATGGTGACAACAATTTATTGTTTTCCTATAGCATGAAGCTGTAGTCTGAGATGCCCCTGCAACCATTCATCGCCCACCCGCCCGCAAAAAAAAATTAAAAATGTGTTATGTTACTGGGTCTCTTTTTCACAGGTCAACGACGTTTTATGAATACATCAAATTTATCAGTCTTACAACCCCCACTCTGCAACCACCTTAATTTCACTCCCCCCCAAAAAAAATAATGAAAATAATCTGGAACCCCTAAAATGTATAAAAACGATGCTTGAGGGCTTGAGCTGTTTTTATATTTCTAGTTTTACTTCCCACACGTGTAAATAAATCAAGGAATTTAAATACAAAGTTAAGAAATTCATAACTGAGAATCAGGATAAGTTTAGATGATTGTCTTAGCACCCGCCTCCAGCCTTGTCTTCCCCACTTGCAGAATTTCTGTAGGTATAATGTTTCAAATGTATTCGTTAATTATAATGTTCAGACATTTAAGAGGATTTTTACGCACGTAGGTATAACATTGGAAATTGTGTATTTTAGAACAAATAAAAAAAACACCGATAGGTGAGGGGAGTATTGTGTTCGCGAAAATTTTCGATTTTGAGATAATATACTTTTTGGGCGTTTTATGATGTCTACATAACGAAAATCGACGTGTCTTATTTCCGTCGGTCTGTCGGTCTGTCTGTCTGTTAGCGTTTTTCTAGCCTCCTAATCTCAGTAACCGGTACATAGATTTTGATGAAATTTGGGTAGCGATATGGTGTGTGGTCGTAGTAGGTAATCTCGCTACAAATTTGAAAATCGGTGCATGGGCGGCGGAGTAATTAGCAAAAAACGAAAAATTTCAAATATTCATTAAACTTCGTTTTTAGGCATTTTGGGGGTTCCTGATCATTTTCTACTTTTTCTTTGGGTGAGGGTGAAATTGGGGTGGTTGGGGGGTGGGGGGTTGTAAACCTGAAAAATTTGTTGTATTCATAATAGGCTGTCCATTGACCTGAGAGAAAAAGACCTAGCGGTATAATACACTTTTTTAGGTTCACCCGAACATTGCCTTGTCTATTACAAGAACCAAGGGACTTAGAAAATTTTCCGATGTATACATACGAGTATTGCTTTAGATCGTTCTGTATTTTAGAATGTGGAAACTACTGAACTGATGTTAATGAAATTTCGGCACAGTATTACTACTTTGACGAGGATGGGAAACGCGTATGATTTTTATAAATCGTCTCAGTGGCGGCGCAGCAATATTAAAAAAACTAAAATATGAAAACAGCTCAAACTTCGTTTTTAGGCGTTCCGGATCTTTTTCTACTTTTTTTTGAGTGGGGGTGAAATTGGGGTGGTTGGGGGGTAGGAGGGTCGTAAAAATTAATTTTTTTGTATTCATAATAGGCTATCCGTTGACCCGTGAAGGAAAGACCTAGCGATATAATACTATTTTAGGTCCACTCAAACATTGCCTTGCCGACTACAGAAACTATAAGGGACATAGAGAATTTTCTGATGTATACACAATACATACGAGTATTTCTTTAGATCGTTGTGTATTGTGTAACGTGGCAACTTTTAAATTGACTCTAATGACATTTTGACACTGATTTATTACCGTGACGAGGATGGAAGACTCATATTGTTTTTGGAAATCGTTTCAGTGGCCGCGCGGCATTAATAAAAAAAAAATGGAGTCAAGTTGATTGACTCAGTACTTCCCACACATAATAATGATACCATTTTATTATATTCCCTTTGCATGAAGCTACAGTCCGAGACCCCTAGCAACCAAGTAATCATTCGCATGTCCTCAAAAAACATCAAACACAAAAACTAGTAAATACATTCCTAAGTCCCTCCGTGGGAATTAAAACGACACAATTTTTATTCTGCCAGCTTCAGCTGGACGAGCGAAACAATCAGGAACCCCCAAATTGCTTAAAAACGAAGTTTGAGCTATTTTTAAATTTTTAGTTTTTCTATTATTGCTGCGCCGCCAATAACTCGATTTTTGAAAACTATACGCGTTTTTCATCCTCGGTAATAATATTGTGTCTAAATTTCATTAAAATCGATTTCATAATTTCCATGTTACTAAATTCAGAACGATCTAAAGCAATAGTCGTATGTATACATCAGACAACTCTAAGTCTCTTTATTTCTGTAATAGCCAAAGGATGGACCTAAAAAAGGGTATTATGCCACTAGGTCTTTCTTTCACAGTCAATGGACAGCCTACTATGAATAGAACAAATTTTTGAGTTTTACAACTCCCCACCCCCTAACCACCCTAATTTCACCCCCACCCAAAAAAAAGTAGAAAATGATCAGGAACCCCTAAAACGCCTAAAAACGAAGTTTGAGGAACATTTGAAATTTTTCGTTTTTTGCTAATTCCTCCACCCCCCGTACAACGGTTTCCAAAATTATCGGAACATTACCTACTAAGACACCACAACATATCGCTACCCAAATTTCATCACAATCCATGCAGTGGTTACTGAGATTACGACGTTAGAAAAACGCGAACAGACAGACAGACAGACGGACGGACAGACGGACAGACAGACAGACAGACAGACAGACAGACAGACAGACAGACAGACAGACAGACAGACAGTCAGACAGACAGACAGACAGACAGACCGACGGAAATGAGTGACGTGGATTTTCGTTATGTTGACATCACAACACGCCCAAAAAGCGTATTATCTCAAAATCAAAAATTTTTGCGATCACAATACTACCCTCACCTATCGGTGTGGGAAGAAATAAAAATATAAAAACACCTCAAACTTCGTTTTTAGACGTTTTAGGGGTTCCTGATCATTTTCATTTTTTTGGGTAGGGGTGAAATTGGGGTGATTAGGGGGTGGAGGTTGTAAAAATCAAACTTTTGTTGTAATCATGATAGATTGTCCATTGACCTGTCAAAGAAGTACACAGTAGAATAACACACTTTTTGTGGTCGGGCGAGCGATGATTTGATTGCAAGGGGATCTGGACTATAGCTTCATGCTATAGGAAAATGAGAAAACTGGTATCATCGGAATGTGTGGGAAGTACTGAGTCTAATCACCTTGACTACATTTTTTTTATTATCTCTAGGCCGCGACTGGTGCGATTCATAAAAATGTTATAAAAACGTGTATTGAGCCTCTGGACCTTTGTTCCAGAGGTCAGTTTTACAACCCGACCCCCTAACCACCACAAACTTCACCCCCACCCAAAAAAATTAGAAAAATATCACTAACCCCTAAAATGCGTAAAAACGAAATTTCAGGAATATTTTTTTTCGTTTTTTGCTAATTGCTCTGTCTTTCATGCACCGATCAAAATTATATAGCAGCATTACCTACTACAACACCTAGGCATATCGCTACGCAAATTTTATGACAATCCCTGCAGCGGTTACTGAGATTACGAGGGTAGAAGAACGCTAACAGACAGTCAGACCGACGGAAATGAGTGACGTGGATTTTCGTTATGTAGACGTCATAAAACGCCCAAAAAGTATATTATCTCAAAATCGAAGATGTTCATGATCGTAATACTCCCCTCACCTATCGGTGTTGGAAGTAAAAACAAAACTGCGATATGTCAGGCTTGTATCATACACCCTGTATAAGTCATTATTTTTAAAATGAAGCCCACCTCAACCTACATAGACTAGGCATATTTATTTTTCTGAAAAGATATATCGTTTGATCACAAGAGTCCGAGGCTTTGAGCTTGACTCACCCTGTATAGATATCAATTAAATGGCTCACTAAAAGCACTAGAGCACATGATCCTGTACCATAATTGGCACCGCTCTGTATTTTGCAACAAGTTGCAGTTTCAGAAAATGAAATATGAACGCGTTTTACAACATGTTTTAAAACATGTTGGATGTTTCCGACTCAAGGCGGGAACGCGACAACTTGTTGTAAAACACGAAATTTGTTTTAAAACAGATAAGTTGTAAAACATTTTCATTAGGATTTACAACTTGTTGTACAACAATGTTTTGAAACCCCTTGTTGTACAACATGTTGCATAGTCTAAATGCGATTTTTGTGCCAAAATGATTATTGTTTTACAACATGTTGTAAAACACCATGGTTTGATAAACTTGTTTTAAAACAAATGTTTATTAAACATGTTGCATAGTCTAAATGCGCCTTAAGACAGTAGAGAAAATCTGTCACCGAAAATAACGGTATTGTCACTTAAGTGCAAAAGAGCCTAGTCGAATATTTGTCCCACTTTTGTATTTCATATCTTAAAGGGGTGATACACGTACGAGTAAGTACGCGTACTTACGGCTCGACGACCTTTTTCGCCTGTGTGTCACCGTAAGTACGCGTACTTTAAAACCGTCGAGCAAAATCGCCGGCGATCCAACTGGTTTGAAATCTTGCTCGTAGCTTGTCTCGGCTCGTACGTGTGGCAGCACTGCGAGCCGCGAGCCACCATTTTATTTCGGCAGCGTTTGACGTTTGTTAAAAGCGAGGTTAAAAGTTTTGTTGTTTTTGGAAAATTATCAAAATGACTGATTTCAGAACTTACATGAACTGCTCATAGAATTCACAGAATGTTTCCGAAATTATCCTTGTCTTTGGAAAATTAGGAGTAATGAATACAACGACAAAAATATGAAGTTTCAAGCATACAATAAGTTATTAGAAATTATACGTAAGGTGGAAAGAGATGCTACTATTGATAACGTCAAGAAGAGAATTAATTCATTAAGGGCTGGGTATCGTAATGAACATAAAAAGGTGCGAGATATCATGAGGACATTCTGAAATAATTATGGAAATCTTCCTTGTCTTTATGTAACTCTCTTACTAAATTCACATGTGATAAACGCTCTCTTTTCGTAAGCCAGTTCTTTACCCACACTTTTCGATTTCGTTTATTTTTTTAGTTTTTAAAATGTAATATGATATAATTCCCAAATAACACGAAGCTTCTATCGACGACATCGCAGTACAGTGTGTACTTCAAAGTTTCACGTGTGTCACCGACGTCGAGCCGAGTAAGTTCGCAAGCTTAAAAACCGCGTACTTGAAGTTCGCATGTGTGTCACCGACGCGAGCCGAGTAAGTTCGCGAACTTAAAAACCGCGTACTTAAAGTTCGTACGTGTATCACCCCTTTTAGAGTGATAGCTACCTCATTCGTTATGCTTACTGAAAACTATTACTATTAGTGATAAATGTCGATTTTCTATGTTTTATTGATCTAAGGTGACAGAATTTATAATAGCAATGACGTATTGACTTCGATCTAGAAGTATGCAATTTTTTTCGAAACTCGGAGTCACCAAAGCTGAGTTAAAATTTATAATGTATAATAACATAATTTTGAAGACGTCTAATAATTTGCTTACAAGGCAACAAATTTTAGTTGAATCCATGAATGTCAGACTAAGTAAAAGAAAATTTAAGACAAGACACGATACAAGTATATTCCGTATGCGTATGTTTTAAACGTTTATGTGATTTATATGACTAGTAAATTCAAAGACATACTTACCCATAATGAGCATGATGAGAGGTAGAATGGACAGACATACCAAAACGATGGTTACTATAACTGAAACAAAGAAATAATATTGGATCATAGTTCAAGCAAATCCAAAGTGCAACAAAATTTTTGAGTTGTGAGTGCTGCACAGCAATCCATTTAATCATAGCTTTGAATTATATCTGCAAGAATGGATTATACATTCTTTTGTTACAAATGGCAGAACTTGTGGTTTTACTTTCACAAAACTGATATTGACTAGGGTTTCATCGGGGGTTTTATCAACACTTGTTATATGTTCAATGATTATCTAGTGGGTATAAAGAAATACCCAGTACCACGTTAGTCGAAAGGCGTTCCTAACTATCATGTAAAGTCAAAGGAGGAGATTTTTTGTTTTTTTTTTATAACTTGAATTTCAAATAAACATAGGTGCGCAAACGCTTCGTTGCTGGTCTAAGGGTGTTGAATTTTCAATATTTTTTTCATTTTTTTAATAACTCTCCCAATTTTTGAGATACTTATCTCTAATTTGGCATATAAGAAACGCAATACAAGTTACACAACCGCACATATCAAACGTTTGACAGAATCTACAGGGTGGCATTTTTTCATGGTCATGCCCCTTTTTCTTACCCTGAACTTCTTTTCGGAGCGCCGTAGATTGAGAAAAACAAAACCTATCTTCCATTTTGCTCAGAAATCTTTTTTCCTCTTGTAGTTTTTTCGTATCTCTGGTCTTTCCCGGGAGCAAAAAGTGAAATACGATGCTCTGTTATTAGCTAGATGAAACTTTACGCACACTGCACATTTTTTGTCTATTATTTGAAGTTAAATATCTCAGAAAATGTAAACGATTTTTATATGCGGTTTGAAGCAGATTAGGCTACATTGACTGGCCTTAAGATAGGTGAGTGCGTTTTGGTAGTAATAGTTTCTATTTCCAACATAAATTTTGGTAAAGGAAAAATCTGAAACTTCAAACCCTGTAGATCGGTAGCCAGGCGTTTGCGGATCTATGTTTATTTGAAATTTTGGTCATCAAAAACTCAAAAGAGTCTTCCCCGTCGTTTGTACATGATATTGAGGAACTCCCTGTATACCAAAAATTAGCGAAAGCGAAGAAATTATAATTCAGGCATTTTGTGATATCCAAAAATCGTATCATTTGTTGTGCTAGTTGTATCTGTTAACCATCTGTTCGGTGTTTCTTGGTAGGACTTGAGTAAGAGTAAATGCTCTATACATGTGTATAGAATAATATATGAGTATTAGTTTTTAGTAGTGATTCTGCAAGTGGTTCAGTTTCCTGCTACGTAGAATGCATAAAGTTAATCCGTTTGGCCCAATTTATGGATCCCTACACCAAAACAGTTCGTAAAGAATACTAACAGTGGTTTGCACCAGTCATAGTTAAACCTTTGGCTTAACTAATTAAAGCTTAACTTTAATTAAGGCTTAAAGTTGTGTGTCTTTGCACCGGTCATGATTAACTTTAATTATGAGTTAACTTTTTCTTACAGGGAAATTTAACGAATTTCAGATTTTACGTTGGCGATCATGTCGTATTTTTGATGTTCTGTGATGGAAATGAAGGTTCGTGTCACTGTCGTTGATGGCTGTCAAACATTGTCTTTCAAGTTCAACTGAGGCTATTTGTTTTGATTAAGAAATTTCGGATTCATTTTAGTATTTTTAGTTTCATTTTCATTAGTTGATAACCCATTATCGTAAATATCCAACTCACAGAATATAACAACAGTGGTAAAAGTAAATCCTTGAAGTAAATGCACTTCTTTAGGCAAGATTTTGTCTATGATATAGTTGATTGCAGTGACCCAGTATTTGGTGGATTTTGGATGTCTTAATTCTGGATTCTCTTGTATAGGAGTGGCTACAGAAGACATCAGAGTAATAACATTTATGTCGGATCTGTTTGTGGTAAGTAAAAATATATAGAAATGTCCAAAGTGCTGAGGTCAACTAAAAACATCTTTATTATACATTTATAGTGTTAAACTAGCAAAATGTACATTCATAGGTAATAATTACTATTTTTATGTGTATATATAGGTGGTTTCAAGGAATGAAACAATTAAAACAGTAATCTTTTGGCATAACCTTAAGATGAGTTTCCGAACAAGTGATATATGCAACAAACAATATACATCTTATGACTATCAACTTCTCTATTAAAACAGATTTGTGATATATGCACTACTACAAAATACTTTCTTTTTGTCATTGCAGGTGTGGAGAAAGAATTATTCAGGTTGCCAAGTATTTGAGAAAGAAGAGGCAGACCGATACCATGAGGCGAAGAGCACATAGTGTTATGCATTCAGAGCTTCAATGTGATGGCTTTATAGAAAGTAAATACTAATATGTTCCACATACTGTGTAAATTAATAGAACCAATAAATGCATATGTTATCCATATATTGTAATTATATCTGTTAATAAAGGTGGAGAAAAAAAATCACTTTCTTATAACTTCTCATATAACAAAATATAAAATATTTCATAGTATCACTAGCTAATATGTGATATAAAATGGTGTCTAGATATAGAATGCCTTGTTAAAAATATGTATTTTAAATGATAGTTTGTATAACATGCTCACAGATAGTGATTAATTTCTGTCTTGTCAAACAAGGTGATTATTTAAAAAAAACACTCATTGGGTGACTGTAAAGTTGCACCCATCAGAAGGTAAGTTTTATTACTTGAACAAAAACTACTGGTTGAATTCTCTTATATTTTTATTAAATATATTTTCTTTCAGTATATCAGGGCTTGTCCTGAATAGTAGAAAATTCAGTAATTAGGATAGGGTGGTCGGTGGAACACACAACAGTGATATGCTGCCGCAGTGCTCAATAATACAGTATGGGTCAATATTATTCAAATTACTCAGTTTTTGTTAATAAAGAGGCTTCAGTTTTTCACTCGTCCCTTAAAGTATTCATTATCATCTGTGATCCTGAAATAAGCAATATTTTTATTAAAAATAGAAGGAAATTAACTAATGGGTGGTGAAGATGAATTAAATAAAATCCATGCGAGAACGGAAGGACACTTGCATTCTAATTTTTACAGTAATAACTACTACTGTGATAGCTATTCACATAATAATACTGCATCTTGCTGGAAACAAAATAAATCAAGCAGATCAATTTATTTTCTTTATATGGTAAAAATTGGGCGACTAAGATGCAGTATCAAACAACTGTCCCTAGTGAATGTGATAACTGTAATTTACAAACAAACGTTTTATCTTTGCTGTTTTCAAAATCCATCCAAGTTTTGAGCGCCCATTATCTCATAAATTACAGCATTCTAAATAACTGATTTGCTTACCTGCTACTTCTTGAACAAGACAGCAGTAACACAACAATGACCAAAAAGCTGTTGAACACGAAACATCTCATAAACCATAACACGGT
The DNA here is from genome assembly GCA_951848785.1 of Callosobruchus maculatus. Classification (NCBI taxonomy): domain Eukaryota; kingdom Metazoa; phylum Arthropoda; class Insecta; order Coleoptera; family Chrysomelidae; genus Callosobruchus; species Callosobruchus maculatus. Next base: position 1,303,229 of record CATOUR010000003.1, read on the forward strand.
GTCTTACATCAGTGATATTTGGCCAATTCCAGAATCAGCTTTATATAGTTGTAGATTGAGGTTATGGTCGTATCCTCAGTTCCTCACGACTTGATATTGAATCCAAGTGATCTATTTTGATTGATAATTGCTTATAGGATATAGAAATCATTTTATAAAATATATTTCACAAACTAACCAAACTTATTTCTGTAGTGATCTGTCAGAATATGTTAAACCCACAAATGTCAAAAGTTAAGCCAATAAACGTCAAATTTAAACCCTACTTTGCCTTTGGCTTAAAGTTAATTATGAGTTTGACGCTAACTACAACCGGTGCAAAGCAATTCGTACTTTAGTTAAGGCTTAACTTTAATTACAACTTTAGCTATGACTGGTGCAAACAACTGTAAGTGACTTAGAAAAGAGAACACCCAATATTAATGAATTTATTACATCCTTATTTATGCATGGATCTTAAGGCGGGTTCATGGAACTTTTCCTTTGCCGTAACTTAGCTGTAAATGGGGCGCTAGTATTAAGTTTATCCTTAACTTTAGCCGTAAGAGAATCGACGTTCATGAAACTTGAATTTAGCGTTATATGACGTTTCACAAAGTATGTTTTCAACAGTCTGTTTTGATTTTAAGGTTATATTTTTGAGATTTGGCGCGTTGGCGGTTGTACTGTTTGCGAAATGCGAAATTTGCTTTTAAAACTACCACCAAAAATGAAGATTAATGAAAAGGGTAAGTTGATCTCAAGAGTGGTTGCCTCATGCCAGATCATAATTTTATGCTGTCTGTGTTTCGCGCATGCTCAGACATTCCCATAATTTAGATTTATCTTTTGCGTTAAGGTAAAGTTGGAAGTTAATATCTTTTCAAGGTCATTCCTTACGCCTAATTTTTAAGTTAAATTCAAAGCTGTTTCATGAACAATTTCATTACTGACGGTAGGTTCAACTTTAGAATTAACGCAAACGCTAATTTACGGCTAAATTGCGGCAAAGGAAAGGTTTCATGAACCCGCCTTTAGACCTGTGCCGTTGTTGTGTACTGTGCAAGGCTTTAGCGGCCATCGTCATAGGCGTAGTTAAGTCCCTAAATCTGGGGTGGCTTAAGTCCCCGGATCTGAGGGTTCAAGTTCCCGCCCTAAATACAAAGATTCAACAGAACGAATTATTTCAGGATTTTTGGGGGGGCTAATTTCATTCTTGGGGGGGCTAAGCCCCCCCGAGCCCCCACCTAACAACGCCTATGGCCATCGTCAAGCAGACAACAACTGTAAACGATAGAAAACGACCGAATACAATCAAATAGAACAGAAAACAGCCCTTAACAACAGAAAGCAAGCAGATAACAGCGCTAAACAATAGAAGGCGACTAAACGCAGCCTAATACGACAGAACAGAACAGAAAACGGCTAAAAACAACAGAAATCAAGCAGATAACAACTGTAAACGGTAGAAAATGACCAAATGCAACCGAATAGAGTCAAAACTACCTCAAAACGATAGAACGAAAGCGGATAATAGCGGAAAACAATAGAAAACGACTAAACACAACCGAATACAACAGAAAAGAGCAGAAAACAGCTAAAAACGACAGAAAGCAAGCAGATAACAACTGTAAACGATAGAAAACGACCAAATACAACCAAATAGAACAGAAAGCAGCCCATAACAACAGAAAGCAGAACGGTAGTAAACGACCAAATACAACCGAATAGAGTCAAAACTACCTAGCTCAAAACTTTGTAGTCAAACAGATAACAGCGGGAAACAATAGAAAATGACTAAACACAGCTAAATACAACAGAAAAGAACAGAAAACAGAATGAGTCTTTGGTTCTTGGGTTTTTAGGGCGGCGTCGTTTAGCGTTGAGGTTTGACTTTTTACCATCATGAATGGATGGCATCTTCAAACGCTATTTCACTTTGGCAACTGTAACGCTATATTGAGTGCAGCAACCATTTCAGCTTATATTTAGAAGATATCCTGCACCAGTAGGTGCTGTTCCAGTTGCTTCGAAACTCTATTCACGTATGTTGTATGTTAGAAGCACCACATTATAGTAGGTTTAAACAAGATTAATTTCGTCAAGTACGTGGATCAACTTTGTCTTTGCTTGTGAATATGTACTTTAGAAATCTGATAGCATCTAAATTTTCCCTCAAACCATATTACATACGAATGTTTAGTTAGAAACTCTATTAATTATAGCGTGCTTCAAAACATTTTGAACGCAAGTTAGGGGAGGCCTAACAAGGAAGTTTGTGAGTTGCTGTTTACTTTCGACATGATATTTGACGAACTTTGCTGCTGTATATTTACGTGAAGTAAATATCGGCTAGGAACACATTGCTTAAGGGGCCATTCAATCAAACGCGATAAGATCTGTCACTGCATTTACCAGCAATGATATGTATTAACGAATCAAAGAATTAAGGGTATCCGATTCTTCTCTATACCTCTCAGGAACGTGTTGTATTTGAAAACATTAACTTTTCATGAATTTGTCAATTTGTGGTTCTTGGATTTTCAGGCCGGTGTTGTTTTGAGTTAATCCTTGACGTTTCGCCACCACGAGTGGATGGCACCTTCGGAAGCTATTTCACTTTCTGAAATACTGTTGGCTTGTGGATCTGCGGCTGCACTTATACAAGCTAATGGTGACGTGGCCCAACCAGGCAGCGTTGGTAGCCCCGCCACCTCGCGATATGGTAGTGCCATCAGGACCTTTAGGAAAGATACCTATATTCAGTTGACTTTCTGTGTTTCTTCTTTCTTATTGAAATTATTGTGATGTTTTTGAATATTGATAGCTTCTCTGTGGTGTCTGGTATAGTATGAAGACATTGCAGTGAGAAGTTTATTGAAACGTGATCCGTCGGCCTCCTTCCTTTATTGCATGTTCGGCTACCGCTGATTTGTCCGTATAACCTAGTCGACAGCTAGCCTTATGTTTTGCAATCCTTGTGTTTATCGATCGATTTGTTGGTTCCTATGTGTACATTCCCACATGTGCATGGTATGCGATACCCCCGGTGTTGTGAGTGGGTCTCTTTTATCCTTCTGTGTTCTCAGATACTCCTGTAACTTTCTCTGTCATACGTGCAAGTGATTTTCTGCATCTAAACATACTGTTACTGTTATGTTAGAGGAAACCAAAACTTCATATGCATTCATACACCCCAAATCTAGGAAAACATTTTGAAAAACTAATTCATTATAGAATATTACAATTCTAAAATGAAAACAACATTATGAGTTCAAACCAGTATGGATTTACAAGAGGCAAATCAACAACAGACGCAATTTTGTCGGCTACGAATGAAGTTATCTCTAATATTGATAGAAAAATGCCTACTATTGGCATCTTTGTTGACTTAAAAAATGCATTCGATACGGTGAGCCACAGTGAACTTTTAAAGGTGATGGAAAGCTTAGGTTTTAGAGGAACATCACAATTATTATCAAAAAATTATCTCTCAAACCTTACTTCAATGGTAAGAATCTCGAACAGTTATAGCAAAGAAATGTTGATTAAATATGACGCCCACAGGGAACAGTACTGGGCCCGCGTCTATTTAACTTGTACCTGAATGATTTATTTGAAATTGACAGTGTTGGAAAAATAATATGTTTTGCGGATGACACCCTCTTACTATACAAAGCTGACGACTGGACAATATTAAAAGAAATTATTGAAAAAGATTTTATTAAGACTATTCAATGGTTTGATACGAAAATTTTAACAGTAAATTTCAAAAAAACCAATTTCGTTGCCTTTACCTCCTATGCTAGATTTTTACCTTGCTATGAACACCTCTCCATTAAATACCATGCAAAAAAGACTGACATTAGTAGGGTAGATAGTATGAAATATCTTGGAGTATATTTAGATTCACATTTAAAGTGGGATAAGCAAATTTTACATGTGATAAAATAAATAAGATATGTAGCATATAAACTAAAAATTCTATCCAATATTCTAACAGATAATTTCCTTAAAATATTATATCATGCTTTAATTGAAACACATCTAATGTATGGATTATCAGCTTGAGGATCTGCCTGCAAGACATATATTTCTGAATTGGATATATTACAAAAAGATACTCGACACTAGGCAACTTCATTTCTTACATAACAGCAATTTATTCCACAAAATCTGTGTTGATGAAATGAAACATAAGCATATACATGCATATAGCACGAGGCACAAAATATGGTCATCAAACTTAGTTCGACCACACAAAACGATATTTATGTACCTAGCTCCGAAATTGTATTGTGCAGTACCATCAACCATAAAGTCCCTCAAATTTGGCAAACATTTTAAACAAAAACTAAAGGAATGGATTTACTCTGTAGAGCGAATGATTATACATAATATTATGAATCAATAAAAATTGTTCTAGTAATATTTTGATATGTATATTTGGAAACATTTAAATTTTTATATCACATTGTGTATCCACGCACAGGCAACGCCTACTGTGGATTTATTTATATTTATTTACTACACTGTAATTATGGTGAATAAATATTATTATTATTATTATTTTTAATAGTCATCATACCACGTCTGCTAGCACCATGTAATCACGAATGATGGCACCAAATGAATGCAAGCTGAGCAAAAGTAATATTATCACTCTACTTCTAGCATATCAACTAAAGGTTTGCAAATTGTTTGGTGTATGTATGATCAACGTATGCATAAGCTGAAAGTCATCATCATAGTCACAATGTCTCAACTGACATGTTGTGAACTCGTAAAATGCATTAAGTCGGAGCTAGAGTATTGCCGACACGAACATTATCGATAGTTTTAAGAACTGCAGCTCGCCATCATTCGCGATTTACTGTCAGTTCAGTGACGCTTTTATCACTCATATCCAGCAACTGTTTCGTCGTATCCACCCAGCTTGTAGGGGAATGGCCACGGCGCCGCCCACTCGGGGTGTGACCCTGAACTACAAGTTTCTCCATATTATCGCTTCTCTGAATATGTCCGAAGAATGTAAGCATTCTCGTTGACACAATGGAGGATAGTCTCTTTGGATTACCGAGCTCATCCAGTATGGAAACATTAGTTCGATGGGCCGTGTAAGGAACTCTTAGCATTCTCCTCCACGTCCACATTTCAAAAGCATCTATGCGAGCTCGATCTGCCTTTTTAATAGTCCAAGTTTCCGAGGCATAGCTGAGAGTGGGTATCTCTTAATCCTCCGTCTAGTGCTCAAACCATTTAGATATCCATATGCCGTCGGTGTCATCATTTGTGGTAATGAGTTTTGAGTTTGTATATTGTTCTGTTTGTAGTGTACAGTAACGTTTTTACATTCGAACTATCATATTTCTCCTGAACTATTGATAAATTCACTAGAAGGGCTTGAAGAAAAAAGATTGAAAATGAGAGAGAAAAATTTGTCTAATCACCACTATTATTAGTTCACGTTACTAGGTGTCGTTTCACTTGTTTCTAAATTACTTGAAGGTATTCATATTCTACTTCTATAAAAACGTAGATCAAGCTCATAATGTGTTGTCCTTCGTGTAGTTTTATCAGTCAAAGTATTCTAGTTATGTGGGAAACCTGAAAAATGAGTTTAGGAACCTAAATATTTGTTCGTCTACAATTGAATATGCCTCAACATTATTTAAATGGATGGCCACCAAAACGAATCTCGTAATATTTTTCGTCATTTCTTCCTACAAAAGAGTAGTACAGGCACTATTATTGTAGGCAGTAATACAAAATTTGAAATATGGTGGAGGCGCAAGTACATGGGTTCTCTGCGTACAAATGAGTGAGCTCATCCACCATTATTGTAAGTTTCACAATGAGTATGCCGAACATTCAAACAAACAAACCTTAGATAAAGAAAGAGAGGGGATACCGCGCCCCAGTCTTTTGCTATATGAATTATCTGTGGCATAAAACGATTAGCTGTCAAAATTTTGGTGGAAAACAAATAATTTGGTACAGTAGTAGTATTTAACGTTTTTAAAACCATTAATTGTAAAGTATTGTAGTGTGCAGCTTACGGTTGTGACAGCCTCAGGAGTAAGAAGGAGCCAGGAATCACTTTTCACGGGTGAATTTATGTTCATATTTTTTGGTGCATCCGAAATTTATGCAAATATCCCGATATCTAAGTCAGAGACATATATGCATCCAAAATATAATTCCAAATGTACCACCAACATGCGAATGATTATATTTTTGAGCATGTAAAGCGTAAAAATTTTATTTTTTAAGGCATGTTTTGGTTCAAATACAGTCAGCTTTCCAGTGACGTATCTGTTATAGCTTACACTTTGGAAATAGAAGTTGGCCATACAGAACTCGTGAATAACAATATTTTGATTAATTTTATTTTAAAATAGACTATTTCTCCAAATAGATTAACCACGATATCAACCTATTAGCTACGGCATGGCACTGGGACTAGCGCTTTGGTACTTTTTGGTAACAGAGATGTCAGCCACGCGTGTTCTGTCCTCTCTTTTTCCTTGTCTCAAGAATTAAACTGACAAGTTAATGTAGCAGTCCCATTCAATACTAAGCTATGTTTAATTCAGAGACACTGGGATGTTAATTGATTACAAAATTACATCAAACGCATCAAACAGCAGAGCAAGTAGACGAGCTATAACGTGGCTTAGTAAGAAGTATTGCCTCACCAGTCTTATTAACAATAGAGAGTGCTTTGCAGACGAAGTCGCACGTACTGTTGGCCTCCAAATTGGCATCCTTCAGCTGATACGCTACGCTGCCGTAGGTGGTAAGGGCTAAGGTAATGCCGCCCCCACCCCCACTAATTGTGCTGCTGCCACGGTGCGAATTGGCGGCGGCATTTGAGGCGGCGCTGGCACAAAGACGCCTTTGCTCGTCTCCAGACATCTGAAACACAAAAAAGTAGGAAAGATTTTACTTGAGTAAATTCAAATTTGTTGGTATAAAAATATATATATCCAGTAGTGTATATTATACAGGGTTATTCACGTTATTCGACACGGAGCATTATGGCTAAAGTATTTGATAAAAAAGAAAATAATAATCTCGGATGGATAGATACCCATAAAGGCTACATCTTAAAAATATTTTCATGTTATACAGGGTGTCCCAAATGCACGAAATGTATCAGAGTTATGTTTTTTTAAATAGAACACCCCGTATATTATTGCATATTCAGATTCCTTGGTGAATTCTAGTGCGACTTTATGTATTATACATGGGACCTAAAGCAAACCATTTAGGTGTAAATCACCATTTTTGGTATAAGTAGATATCAGGAAAAAATTGAATATCGCAGAGATTGTAAAATATGGAAGGCTGTGACTTTGCCGTATTACTAACCATGAAATGCATCAGCTTTGATAAGACTGTCAAATCTAAATTACGTTTATGCTTGGAGAAATCGGTCGATTAATTAAGGAAACTTCGATCAGCGATAACTTTTTCTCAAATGGGAATGCCTAATTTTTTTTATACGGTTGAACGTAGAATTTGATAACCTTTCTAACGATATAAGGTTGTGAATATCAATCTCTGGTAGTTTTCATTTAATTTTAAATTTTCGAACAAATCGACGCTTTCCAAATTTCCTACCTATAAGCAACGTAGCAGGCCATGAAATATTAAACAAAAACCTGTTTAGGTAGAAGGAAACAACTAACTTAGCTGAAAAATACACACCAACTCGACTAAAGGGACAAGATTATAAAAATTACTCACAACAAACAAAGTCTAACCAGAAAAAACGGCGGTAACATATCTTTGGTCAAAGAGAAGCTATATAGAGTATGGCAGAAATGGATTTTTTCATGGCCTAGTAGCTACTGCAATGTACTCGAGATTGGCAATTTCCAGAACCATTAAAACTTTTGAAATAAAATAAAAACTATTAGAGAATGTTGTAAGCAGCTTATTATTGTCATAATAAAATTTCACATTTAATGATATAAAAAAGTATGCAATTCTGTCAAAACTCAAGTCAAAAGTACCTCTGACTGGAGTTCTGAAAATTCTTCAGTACCTATTAGCAAGATCGCAGAAAATGAAGAATGAATTAAAATTTGTTCAAATTATAAAACATAACTTAAATGGCAGGAAATTTAAATCTGATTTGTCAGTATTCCTTTTTTGCAATATTGCTAATAGATATCGAAAAATAGAAGGGCTCCAGTCAGAGGTATCGACTGCGACGCAAATTAGTACTTTTTTACACCATTACATATGATTGATAGTTGCGTGCTGGAGCAACAGTCGCTGGTTGTTTTTGTTTCATATCAGGGTTTTTAATTGTCTTGGAAATTTTTAACCTCTAGTAGCGGTAGCCAGTAGACTGTAAAAAATATGTATTACCGTCATACTCCAGCTTCTCTTTGACCTTAGAGATGTTATCGCATTTGTTTCTGGGAGAGTTCATTTGTTGTAAGGAATTTTTATAATTTTGTCCCTTTAGTCTATTTAGTGTGTATTTTTCAGCTAAGTTAGTTGTTTTCTTCTACCTGAACAGGTTTTTGTTTATAATTCATGGCCTGCTACGTTGCTTATAGGTAGGAAAATTGAAAATCGCCGATTTGTTTGAAAATTTAAAATTAAATGAAAACTACCAGAGATTGATATTCACAACCTAATATTTTTAGAAAGGCTATCAAATTCTACGTTTAACCGTATAAAAAAAATTAGGCATTCCCATTTGAAAAAATCAAGTTATCGCTGATCGAAGTTTCCTTAATTAATCGACCGATTTCTTGAAGCATAAACGTACTTTAAATTTGACAGTCCCATCAAAGCTGACGCATTTTATGCTTAGTAATACGGCAAAGTCATAGCCTTCCATATTTTACAATCTCTGCGATATTCAATTTTTTCCTGATATCTACATATATCGCAAAATGGTGATTTACACCTAAACGGTTCGCTTTAGGTCCCATGTATAATACATAAAGTCACACTAGAATTCACCAAGGAATCTGAATACGCAATAATATACGGGGTGTTCCATTTAAAAAAACATAACTTTGATACATTCCGTGTTTTTGGGACACCCTGTATAACATGAAAATATTTTTAAAATGTAGCCTTTATGGGTCTCTATCCATCCGAAGTTATTATTTTCTTTTTTATCAAATACTTTAGCCATAATGCTCCGTGTCGAATAACGTGAATAACCCTGTATATATCAGCGAGATTTTTACAGCTAAACTGGCCGTTTCTCGTATCCTATTCGCCACAGCTTTTTATCTCGCCATGCATCCTCTTCCATTCCTCTCTTCTCCATAGCTTCTTTAACTCCTTCGTTCCAATCCTTCGTAGGTCTTCCTCTTTTCCTTCTTCTTTCAGTTGGAGTCCTACTCCATGCCGTTTGGGGCCACCTATTTGCCTGCATTCTTCGCAAATGACCGTACCATAATAGTCTTTTCTCCTCTGTGCTTTTCACAATTGTCTTTTGTATGTTGGTTCGCCTTCTTGTGTCATCATTTCTTACATGCTGGAGTCTAGACACCCTACAGCTTCTACGTAACGCATCCATTTCAACAGCTATTAATCTTTCCTTATTTCTCTCTGTGATCTCCCATGTTTCAGCTCCATATGAGGTTATACTTTTTACTATACTGTTATAAATATTTATTTTTGTGTTGGTTGTTATTTGTTTTGACCACCATATGGAATTTAGTTGGTTAATAGCCTTTTTGCCCTGTATTATTCGGTTGCCACTATCTCGTCGTCTATTTGCTTCCTCAGACAGTATGGTTCCTAGATACTCATACTCTGAACAGGGATCAATGATTTCACTGTTGATATTAAGCTGCTTAGCGACACCTCCTGCGACCAAATACTTGGTTTTGTCAAAAATTTATTTTAATTTCCCATCTTGCGTATGTTTCGGTCAGCTTCCTTAACATATAGTTTATGTCATCTTCATCTGCCGCTATAACCACTTGATCATCTGCGAACAGTAGTGTACATAAAAACTGATCTTGTACAGTTATTCCCATTGTACTACACTTAGCTTGCCATTCTTTCAATACTGCGTCAACATATATTTTAAACAACGTAGGCGACAGAACACAGCCTTGCCTAAGGCGTCGAAGGCGTCCGATAATCGATTACCCAATTTGACTACACTTTTTTGTTCGTCGTAAATATCTCTGATTGTATAAAAATTTAAAATTTTTTATATTATATTGACAAAACTTGATTTTTCCCGGACTAGTAATCAACAAATTTAACATTTAGTCTTAAAAAAGAAAAAAAGTTGTTGACCGCGGTGAGTTTCGAACCCACGCCTTTTCGGACTGGTGCCTAGCGTCTTAACCGCTCGGCCACGCTGCCTGTGCCTGGAATATCAACACACCGAACATAATACATACAAACATAATACCTGTCGTAATTTAATTCTTTTTTTTAAACGGTAAGCGATCTTGACAGAACCGGATTTTTCCCGGATCAGTAATCAACAAATTTAACGTTTAATCTTAAAAAAAGGAAAAAAAAATCGTTGACCGCGGTGAGATTCAAACCCACGCCTTTTCGGGCTGGTGCCTAGCATCTTAACCGCTCGGCCACGCTGCCTGTGCTTCACACCGTACATAATACGTCGTCAGTTACCTGTCATAATTTCATTCGACTTTTTTAAAACCGGAATCGATATTGGCAAAACCAAACTTTTCCCGGACTAGTTTTTTCATGCTGATTCCGAATCTGTATTTATTTTTTCCCTAGCGGCTGTAGTTTGGGCTATCTTGAATACGGACAGACAGAGGCTCTGCATAAGCTCTCTTCAGTGACTTCAGTGAGTCAGTGAGAGCTAAAAGGAACATGTATCCATACTTGTGCATAAGCTTCAACCAGCACCACAGTTTCGTAGGTTGCGTTTTACTATAAGCTTCTGTAAAGATCACGATAGTTTTAACCCACTCGCATGGGATAAATTCGTAACCCTACACAAAATACTTGTATTAACTAGGAAACACAAGCATAGTAATTTTTTGAGTAGTTAAAGTGAAAGTGAAACCAGATAGTTACGACAAAAGCTATATTATGAACACTAGACACAAATTATTTACAAAAAAAAAACCGAAATTACTCAATTCTGATGTTCTGCATATTTAAAACAACGCATTAGTAACTCCTTAACTCTTTTACTTCCCAAACCGATAGGTGAGGAGAGTAATATGGTCGCAACAATCTTAGATTTTGAGACAATACACTTTTTAGACGTTTTGTGATTCGTTTCCGTCAGTCTGTCTCTCGATCTGTCTCTCTCTCTGTTTGTCTGTCTGTCTATCTGTGTCTGTCTGACCGGCTGTCTGTGCGCGTTTTTCTAGCCTCGTAACGTCAGTAACCACTGAGAAACTTGGACTGTTAGAAAGGCAGCTCGAGCTCGCATAGATGCCTTTGAAATGTGGACGTGGAGATGAATGTTGAGAGTTCCTTATACCGCCCATCGAACTAACGTTTCCATACTGGATGAGCTCGGTAATCCAAATAGACTATCCTCCATTGTGTCTACGAGAATGCTTATATTCTTCGGAGTTCAGAGTCATGCCCCGGGACGGCGCTGTGGCCATTCCCCTACACGCTGGGTAGATGCTGGTAGTTGCTGGATATGAGTGTCAAAAGCGCTACTGAACTGACAAATCGCGAACGAAGGCGAGCTACACTTCTCAAAACTATTGATAATACTCGTGTCGGCAATACTCTAGCTCCGACTTAATGAATTTTACGAGTTCACAACATGTCTGTAAAGACATTGTCACTATGATGATGATGCTATGGGATCTTGGTAGGTACTGCTGCTATAATCAACAAAAGGCAAAAAACTTCATATTTATTACTGCCTTTTTTATTGGATGATAGGGTCCAAAATAAACACAACTTTAGCTCAAATTTGCCAACGTTTCGAAAATTATATTTTCATCTTCAGGGCTCTAGAATACAGAAAACAGGGCAATTATATACATTTTTTAACATTATTGTTAATAAGAACCAACAATGTAAACAATTACATTATACATATACAACGAAATATTAAAAGTATTGCTAAAATGTAAAGACAAAAAAATTTAAAAGTTAAACAACACAGAATTAAAAAGGGGGGAACAGTCAAAAGCTTGTACAATAAATTAAAAGTAAAGATTCCCCACCATATAATCTAATTATTGGTCATTTATGCAGTTAATTAATGGACTGATGAAACAAAGCAAAAATATATGACTAAAAAAGGGAGATAATCACAAAAAAACAAAGGTGTGTGATTATCTCCCTTTTTAGTCTTATATTTTTGCTTTGTTTCATCAATCCGTTAATTAACTGAATTAGTGACCAATAATTAGATTATATGGTGGGGAATCTTTACTTTTAATTTATTGTACAAGTTTTTGACTGTTCTCCTTTTTAATTCTGTGTTGTTTAACTCTTACATTTTTTTGTTTTTATATTTTAGCAATATTTCGTTGTATATGTATAATGTGATTGTTTACATTGTTGGTTCTTATTAACAACAACAACCAATAACGTTAAAAAATGTATATAATTGCCCTTTTTTCTGTATTTTAGAGCCCAGAAGATGAAAATATAATTTTTGAAACGTTGGTAAATTTGAGCTAAAGTTGTGTTTATTTGGACCCTATCGCCCAATAAGAAAGGCAGTAATAAATCTATAGGAAGGGTCGTAAAATCACTACTTAAAAACTTCATAATCGCTCAAACTTCGTTATTGGATGTTTCAAAAGATCACTCTTTACTTTTTTGATGAGGATGATGTAGATATAGAACAACTCCAAATTTTTGTTAGCACCGATAATGTGTGAGAAGTACTGAGTCAGGACACTTGACGCCATTTTTGCCCTAGCACTGTCACCAATTATAGGGGTGCAAATGTACACTGGTTTTCCAACTAACCGATTGTAATGCTAATAATATTCAAACAGGGCACCATTGTAATTGCATTTCTGACCTCTAATTAACAGTTTCCAGCGTAGCTTTTGATTTCGTTAACGTTGCAACATTACGGTATCAGTTACCAGTATTGGTTATCCAGCTAGTTCTATGGAGTTCAATTTGCTGAGGCATATTGAATTGCAAATAAGTTTAAATTAGGTCCAACAGTTCTGCTGCATATAGATGACAAATAGGGTTGAGTAGAGACGCATATAACTCAGACATTAAGGAGAGGCTGACTGAAGGGAAAGTGGCAATAAAACCATTACATCCAATTTTGTGGAACAAGAGCATCAGTAACAATGTGAAACGAAGAATATATAAATCTGTTGTCGAAAATATCGCTTTACATGGACCGGAACTGTGGGAGATATCCCTGAGGAATCATGAGAAACTGAAAGCTATGGACATGGATTTCTGGAGACCAATTTGTGGCATAACAAGAACGGATAGACTAAGGAACTTACGCATTCGGGAAACTGACGGGCCTAGGAGGCGGATTACTATCTGCCCTGACAGTCAGGCAGCCATCAAAGCACTGAGTGCTTGGAAAATAACGTCGGGGCTGATCCTGGAGTGCAGGAAGGCTCTTGACGACATCTCAGCTAAACACAAGGTACCACTGATGTGGGTACCTGGGCACGCTGGGGTAAAGCGTAACGCCATGGCGGATCATCTGGCTAGGATGGGATCCGGCAACAGTTTTGTGGGCCCGGAACCAGCCTTAGGACTATCTGCAAACTTGATTAGGAAAACAACTAGAGGGTGGATCCAGAATCAACACTCTCTCAGATGAAACAACATCTCTGGTCATCTTCGTCAAGCTCGGCAACTATTAGCAGGGCCTGCAGAGAGAATAGGACGATTTTGTCTCTCTCTGGATAGGAATAACTTGAGATTGCCAGTAGGCCTATTAACGGGTCACAACACCTTCAGGCGTCACCTGTTCGTGATGAGGGTGGTCAACGACCCATCGTACACGTGGTGTGGTGAAGAGGAATAATCCTCGGCACACATCTTGTGTCGCTGTGAAACCCTGGGTTATCACAGGCAGACTATGCTGGGCTCAAGAACCTTGGAACCACTAGAGATCAAATGGATAGGACCTAAGAGTGTACTTGCCTTTGCTAAAAGGGCAGGTCTTAGGAACTAGCGCGGATAGAGGCGCAAAAGGGCCCATCGTGTGGCCTATGCACCAGTCACGTTTTGTGCTGGATAGCTTCTGGTCCTTATTCATTCATTCATACGCACAAGGGAAAAATGGAGGTTACAACTGATATAATGGACACTATAAAGAAATGAGGGCTTAATGGGTGTGGGCATATTGTCATGACAAATCGACTACAAAAGTGTCGGTCACTTCAAGGTAGAAAAAATTAGCGAGCTCCTAGACTATTACATCGTGATGAACTATCATTTTGATATGCACTTTAAATCAATTCAAAAGTTTCAGTTGCTATTTTGCCGAAGCTGATACAAAATTTCGTCGCAGGTCTTTGCTACACTTTCATTTCTTCGCTAGCTAAACAAAATAAACCGACATTTCAATAATAATTCCTAACAAACGTCGCACTTTCAAATCAAAGCCTACTTGAGAGAAAGTATATTGAGTATACGGCTTTCATGTCTGATTCTGTGCGTTATAAAATTCGGACTTTGGGAAAAGTTACAGCACCAGTATGATACATCATGCTTGACACAATCAAATGCTTCAGAAAAAGTCATACAACAAATCCACTGAAATTTGACTTTTGTTTAAATTATATAATATAAGGCAGAGAAAAACTGGCATCATCATCATAGTCACAATGTCTTAGCAGACATGTTGTGAACTCGTAAAATGCATTAATTTGGAGCTAGAGTATTGCCGACACGGATATTATCAATAGTTTTGAGAACTGTAGCTCGCCATCGTTTGCGATTTACTGTCAGTTCAGTGGCGCTCTTGATACTCATATCTAGAAACTGTCTTGTCGTATCCACCCAACGTGTAGGGGAACGGCCACGGCGCCGCCCACTCGGGGCGTGACCCTGAACTACAAGTTTCTCCATATTATCGCTTCTGTGAATATGTCCGGAATATGTAAGCATTCTCATCGACACAAAGGAGGATAGTCTCTTTGGATTACCGAGCTCATCCAATATGGAAACATTAGTTCGATGGGCGGTATAAGGAACTCTCAGCATTCTCCTCCACGTCCACATTTCAAAAGCATCTATGCGAGCTTGATCTGCGTTTTTAACAGTCCAAGTTTCAGAGACATACAAAAATATGGAGAACACAAGAGACTGAACAAGTGACATTTTGGTAGCTTTAGTTTTGTGCCTGTTGAATGCGCCGTCGAATCTCATTCTCACAGCTACCTAAATTGTCGATCAAAGAACCGAGGTACACAAAACTTTGAACTACCTCACAACGGCCTGTTGACTTTATTTCTCGCTGATTGTCTTGCTCTCTATCTACGATAATAACCTTCGTCTTGTTGTAGTTAATACCAAGACCATATGCTGCACTGTGTTGTTCTAAAACGTTCAATAGGGCTACTGAAAAAAATGGCATCTGAGGTTATATTGAAATCCAAAGTGAAAGGGATGTTGTTCGTTATATACCTTCATTTGTTAATAAGAGTCTTGTAATTTCTTAGACAATAAAGCATACCTACCTATCTATCTATATATCACTGTTTGTACATATTTTAGAGATATAAATTGACTTGAATGACTAACCTGACTAACAGAGCTACTAGCTCTTCTTGAACCAGTATCTGAATAACCAGGATTGTACCCCGCGTTAACATTTCCCCTTGATCCGGACCTGTAAGGTGATGTACTTCTGCCTCTCAGTCCTGCAAAAAAAAACAGTTTCACTAAAAAGCGGCAGCGTTATTTTTCGTTTATAGTGAACTGCAGAAAATACAAGTTTCCTCTAGACGTAAAAGTAGTCAGAGGATAGTCACAAAATGGTCTTAAGTGGCTGAAGCCATTTATGTGTTTTTGTTTAACAATCACACTGCCTCAATGCCGTAGGGTTATTAGATGTGTAAACGGCACAATATTAGATGTTGTATTAGATGTTGATTACGATTTGAAATATAAAGTAGTGTCTTCAATTAATTTCAGCAACTTTTCAGTTTCTGTAGGAGTGCTTGCTCTATGTCGTTGGATAAGTTGTTGGATCTTCGTGCATGTAGGTAAAAGGTAAATTCCTTGAGAATTCGTTCATTACAAGGTAGACATATAGCAGCTTTTCAATTCTCGAAGAGGTACTTATGCGTCGTCAGACTGTAGCTCTTGTCCGCAGACATGACATAGTAATCTGCCCTCTGCGATTCGAAGGTGGGATTAATTTTGTTGTAACATCCGGGACAATTTCATGTACTTTGCTAGTACTGTTATCCCATTCTTCTTGCCATAGACTAGAGAGATCACCATCATCATAGTCACAGTGTCTTAACAGACATGTTGTGAACTCGTAGAATGTACTAATTTTACGAGTTTCTCTTAGGATATCTTTGAGATCTTTAATGCAGTAGTCTCCCATTTGCTTTCTGCATCCTCATGCCGTTGACCAGATGGTGTCTACTGGTTTATCCGCCTTTAGGGGCAATTTCTCCCCCCAAGGACAAGAAGGTGTCCTAACTCTTCTCAACTCGTCCACCCAAAGCTGTTGGTTAAGTAGAGGTTACTGCTTATACCGACAGTGGTTCGGCTCCTTTTAGTAGCCTTTTACGACACACAGGATATACGATGGGAGATATTCTAACCTGCCCCCACACGGGGGACTAGAAATATGGTGCTTTATAATTTGTTCATCATTTTCACATGTTGTACAGACTGCCGATCCATGTACTTCGGCCGGTGCTGTCAAGGCTGCTCTGCCTGCTTTTATATTGCCGGGGGTTCCGGTGTATTTTATGGGGTACACACACAAATTTTATATTTTTGCCGTTTACCCCTAAGTGGTAGAAAATTTATTGGATCTCTCTGAGAATGCAGATGCAGGTTTGTGGATCATTGAGAGCAGTGGGCAGAGAAAATCAAACTCCCCACATTTTTATTGTACCAATAGAATGTACTAGATCTAGTTACTGGTTTTTCTGGACAAGATTGACAGCAGCTTGCAAAGTGATGAGTTTCAATCTCTTAGCTCCGCGTGCGATGTTAGACCTCGTACCCACACAGAAAAAAATACTGTTAAGTTTCGAATTAATTTTTAGTATTTGGATTTTTTTCCGTCGCTTTAAATATATTTGCAGTTGTTTCAAATCTATGTCATAGGAAGAAGTCAATCCTTATATTCGAAGTAATCACAGGTACGCCAATAAATTCAAAATAACTTTGTATTCGTTCTAATGATATGTATAATTCTTCTAATACCAGTACTGACGTATAATGCAATCAAAACATCCTTTTGTTTTCAAAATTTACCCTATGTTTCATTTCAGCAAAGCATACAATCTATTCGATGTACAAAAATTATTACTGCAACAGCAGTTCGTGATAATTCATCTGATAAAAATTAATTTTCTTTCAAAAGGTAACTATTACATGAACAATAACCCATGCTTTCAAAACATTGTCTATGTTATTAAAGAAGTAGTAATCGTAACAACAACATCATATATCGAATTCAATGGCCATTGTTGTTTGCTGAACTATAATCAGTATTCGGCGGGACTGATGTCCCGATTCAATGAACGTAGAAAGAAACAACAGGGGGATCATCTTAGTGTTATTATCGGCGCCAACCCGCCAACATGGACGAGGTTGTTTCGGTGTTAGCCGTGTTGTGTAATCTCGTGTTTTTGTGTATTGCATCAGCAATTGTGTGATTTAAATGTGTCCAGTTATATATAAAATGGCGGACCTACTGTGAAATTGGGCTTAGAGGAGCTAACATCCACATTTGAAGGTAGGTATTTAAATTAGTGAGACAGTTATATTTCAGGAAAAAATGCAACAACTAGTGCTGGCGTATGTCTAATTCTTATATCATGCTCCTCATGTCTTCATTCAAAATCACACTATTAAACATTCAAACAAATCGATCAGCTATCCTCTCAATAAAATGTGTTGGTCCAAGGAAAAGGAAGTAGTTTAGAATCAATTACCAAACACAGATTCGATTCAACGACAGGCTGCGATTGAATCATTCATTGCAATCCAATGGCAACTTGTAGTTGAATCGACAATACGATATAATTCGTAAATAATATACACTTCCCATTGGATAAAACATCGCTGTAGTTGAGGAACGCTTCCACTGAATCCAAGGGTAGGTCTTTGACAAAACGACAGATTTTTCTGTGTACAAATTAGGCAAATTATCCCCAGAATATTCCAGCTCTCATATGTTTATTCCCATCGTTTATCATAAACGAGATGTCGCGACAGGTTACTGGTCTCTCGAGTGCTTTCATTTTCTTTATTCACGGTAAACTTTGCTGAAGGTGTAAAGCTATCGTCATTATCCCCAAAAGTGGAATACATCCTCCAGAATCTTCCTCGAAATTTTTCCTGCAACGTTTCAATAGGAGACCCAAGTTTGCGTTTGTTGCAGATGGAAGGATTTGAAGTATCTTCTCCGGCGAAATCAGTTGCTTTTTCTTTTCTTTGTATACTTCAAATCCATGTAACCTCCACTTTAAGCAGGTAAACCTTACACCTGGCTACAATCTGAGTTGAGTCCTTGCAACAGAGACTTTCAAATTGCAAAGGTGAGATAGCAAATGTAGGTATGTACATATTTTTCATGAGTTAGCTAAAAACTTAACCAACAACGGACACATTGGTTTCATTAAGGAACCTAACAGGCTAGGTCTGTTAAGTCGGTTAGTTACCTTTATTTATTTTATAAAATTACAATACATCAATACAACTGGATGTACTATATCTTCTCCTGGTACACAGTGCTCCAACTGGGGCTTACTGGAGCCCCGAGTAAAACTACTTCATACTCGTAACGTGCTGTACATTTATCTTACTCTTATCAACTACAAACTACAGATGTATCTTATATCTAACCCATATCCTATTGACCTACTTAGCACACTCACTCAGTTTGTAAACACTCCTACCTAAACATATACATACTTATTTTCCCATGTCTCACGTACGGACTAGTAACCTTTTCAAAGTGGAGCAATACAATATATTGAGTGTTACCAGCTGCCCTTATTTTACTAAACTACAACACAACCCTTAATCTATTATAACTATACATATATACATATCACAGACTAAATCAATTCAGAAGCTGAGATAATAATTAAATTGTGGAAAAAGTGAGATCCAAAAAAAGTACA
Organism: Callosobruchus maculatus; assembly: GCA_951848785.1. NCBI lineage: Eukaryota > Metazoa > Arthropoda > Insecta > Coleoptera > Chrysomelidae > Callosobruchus > Callosobruchus maculatus. Next base: position 1,322,482 of record CATOUR010000003.1, read on the forward strand.
AATATACATGTGGATATAGTTTACATCAATGACAATACATAATACATAATGTTGGCAAAGAATACTAATACTACAGTTGGAAAAAATCTGCTGCTCAGAGTAAAAGAAATTTATAACTATATAAGTTGGACAGGTCGCAAATTGTGTACAACAGATAATATTTCAAAGAAACACGTGTGTGAATAAAAGGTCTTACTGTTGCGACAATTCAGTCTCGGAATATAAAAGTTAAGCTTGTGAAGACCTGGGATGCAATCAATTTTATTGTTCACCAGCTGTTTAATGGAAGTTATACCGACATTTTCACTCACATTTTCCAAACTTAAGAGCAAAAATTTGTCAAACATGGTGTTATGCGGAAAACCAGTTGGTGGATAATGTGCAGTGGCCTCAAAATGTTATTATTTGAGAAAACGGCTCTGTACTGCTTCAAGTTGCATAATATGCTTTTGATGATGAGGTGACTAGAGGATTGAAGTATTTTTTATTTTTTTGGCATACTATGATGAATTTACATCAAAATTTCGCTAACCTATGGTCTGGCTTGATCCGCTACTGCTTTTTTGCCTCTTGCTATTGTGTGGTCTCCTTCCTTGAAATCGTCTTCTTATTTTTGCACAACATGCCTCTTAGGTGATCATCAAAAAGAATTTCCTACGCTACAAATTTTGACTTGACATATGGCATATTCGAAGGAACATCGTGCAAAACCTAGAGATCTATTGGCCAAGTGATATTATTTATATGTATATTAAAACTGAGCTTTTCATCAAAAGGGCTCAAAGGTTTAGTTAATTTAACATTATTAATTGTGTAGTCAAATATACCATCGTTATGTTTGTTGCTATAGCTGACCACAAAACACAATGACATACTAAATTTTGTTGATCAAAGCAAAATCCTGTGTAAATTTAAAACTTCATCCGTTTTGGTGTTTAACTGCGGCTTAGTGCGTCCGCACCATTCGTCGTGTTTCACAAGGTCATGCTGTAGGACCTGAGATGTCATCTATAAATAGCGAAAATAGTAGAGGCCCAAGAATAAACCCTGAGGCATACCAGAACTGGCTAAGTATATATGCAATTTGTTGCATCGAAACGTACTGGAGTCCGTTGGAAAGGTACAATGGAAAAAAATTCTAATAAACTATACGAAAATCTACCGAACTGTGATTTATTTAGGAGCACATGACGGTGTAGTCAATCAAATGCTTTAGAAAAAAGTAGGAAATAATTTACTTGAGTCAATTCAAACGGTACTCTCACTGTGTAACTTGTTGGTAAAGAAAATTAATTTTTTCATTATATTGACAAAACCAGATTTCTCGCGGACTAGTAATCAACAAATTTAACATTTAATCTTAAAATAAGAAAAAAAAAGTTTTCTACTGCGTTGAGATTCGAACCCATGCCCTTTCGGGCTGGTGCCTAGCGTCTTAACCACTCGGCCACTCTGCCTGTGCTCCAGGAATATCAATATACCGTAACTCGTCAGTTACTTGTCGTACGTTAATTCAATTTTTTTTAACCGGAAGTGATATGGACAAAATCGTATTTTTCCCGGACTATTTTTTTCATGCTGATTCCAAATCTGTATTTAGTTTTTCTCTAGCACGTGTAGTTTTAGCTATATTTTGTACACGGACAAATGGACAGACGGACGGCCGGACAGACAGAGACTCTGCACAAGCTCTCTTCAGTGACTTTAGTCAAGGCCATCTCTACTCACTAGGCCGGAGCATTGAAATATGGCAACGTTGGAGATCAGACCGTGTTTTCATTTGTTGTTATGTCATGTGTATTCTTCCAGGTGCAGAAAATATGGTTGGAAGGTGATTACTAATTTGTTTCTAATTATTTACCTGCACAAACGAAACTACAAAGATAACAAGATGCCTGCAAAGCGTGTAGTACCAGGTTGCAGCCCAGTAGAGGACTACCAAACCATGGCCCAACATCACCTTATTCCAGATTAAAAAGAACGTTGCAAGGTGACTTTGAATGGGTTTCTACTTATTTACCTGCACAAATGAAACTATAAATATAAAAAGATGCCTGCAAAGCGTGTAGTACCAGGTTGCAGCCCAGTAGAGGCATGAGTAGAGGACTACCAAACCATGGCCCAACATAACCTTATTCCAGATTAAAAAGAACGTTGCAAGGTGATTTTGAATGGGTTTCTACTTATTTACCTGCACAAATGAAACTATAAGATAAAGAGATGCCTGCAAAGTGTGTAGTACCAAGTAGCACTAGCAATTTTGCGTCCGATAAGGGACATAAACAGAAGTGGGTGAAAGGTATTCCTCGGCATGGCTGGTTATATTTATAAGGATAAAGACAATAATTGACAAACATTTCAAAGGATAAGACCTATTTTAAAGCACAATGTGGTACCTATAATGTTTTCTGGACCTCCCAAATATCGCAGAAAAATACAGTTAATAGAACTCATCTGGGCATGGCCTGGGGCATACCTACGAAAGCGTTTGATGAAAGGGAAATCAAGACCAGCAAGAATGGCTTCACAGTGACCTAATAGTGAATTTTTCTAGCTCAAGTGATAATTTACAAAGTAAATTGAGTGTTCATTTAAGTGGAAATGGAAGTGGCGGCAGGAAACAGGTTGCGTTTATTTTTATTTTGTAGTGTCTGACTGTGATGAACCAGACATCAGATGTATGTGGTATTAGTGGTAGTAGTTCTAAAAAGTATTTTTCTTAATTTATTAACCGAGATGAACTCTAATACATGTAAAATGTAATAATTATTCTGAAACTAGAGGGCCACTATTTGACAGCTAAGCCACGTTGCCACATCTAAGGCTCCGGCATAGTGTAGAGTCGGCCATGCTTCAGTGGTACCGTGCCATAGGTTTGTCTTCGGTTAGCGGTAAATCGATAGTGGTGGTGTTAAAATGAAATTCCAACTCTATCCACGACTTTTTCACCTTTTGACATGCACTGATTATTCACAGAGTCGCGACTCATATCTGCCCGGCCATGCACGTACAAACATGTACCTATGGATTGTTAATTACCTCCCTCATGGTTTACACGCACTCTATTAGCGTGGCTTGTGTCACCTTTGTATGAGTCCCGTGGTAGTTGATTTATTGATCCCTTTTTATTTAATGTGTAGGTATGGTGATGAAGCAGGGTGCACTAAGCTTTGTAAGTAGTCCAAGCACTAGAGAGGCATGGATAAAGGAATTGGTATCCGACAACTAATAGTATTACTATATAGGAAGTTAAATTTTGAACAGTTTTGTCGATGTAAAATGGACAATATCTACACTGAAATTTAGAGATTATTAAGTATTATAAGATGAAACCTCGCATTTCGGATAATTTCGAGGTTCTGATTATAAATCCAGTCGCAGTTTTGAGTCTCAGTCTCGTTTAACGAAAATAAAATATTTCAGATCTCTCGTGGCGGCGGGTGCAGCTAAAAAAATCGAAAATCTTTATTTGGCCTTCTATTAGGATGAAACCTCGCATTTCGGATATCTTCGAGGCGCGGATTATAAATCCAGTCACAGTTTCGAGTCTCAGTCTCGTTTAACGAAAATAAAAAATTTATGATCTCTCGGGGTGGCGGGTGCAGCTAAAAAAAATCGAAAATCCTTATTTGGCTTTCTTTTAAGATCAAACCTCGCATTTCGGATAATTTCGAGGTGCTGATTATAAATTCAGTCGCAGCTTCGAGTCTCAGTCTCGTTTAACGAAAATAAAAAATTTCAGATCTCTCGTGACGGCGGGTGCAGCTAAAAAAATAAAAAATCTTTATTTGGCCTTCTGTTAAGATGAAACCTCGCATTTCCGATATCTTCGAGGTGCGGATTATAAATCCTGTCGCAGTTTCGAGTCTCAGTCTCGTTTAACGAAAATAAAAAATTTATGATCTCTCGGGGTGGCGGGTGCAGCTAAAAAAAAATCGAAAATCCTTATATGCCTTTCTTTTAAGATGAAACCTCGCATTTCGGATAATTTCGTGGTGCTGATTATAAATCCAGTCGCAGTTTCGAGTCCCAGTCTCGTTTAACGAAAATAAAAAAATTCAGATCTCTCGGGGCGGCGGGTGCAGCTAAAAAAATCGAAAATATTTATTTGGCCTTCTATTAAGATGAAACCTCGCATTTCGGATAACTTCGTGGTTCTGATTATAAATCCAGTCGCAGTTTTGAGTCTCAGTCTCGTTTAACGAAAATAAAAAATTTCAGATCTCTCGAGGCGGCAGGTGCAGCTAAAAAAATCCAAAATCTTTACATGCCTTTCTTTTAAGATGAAACCTCGCATTTCGGATAATTTCGTGGTGCTGATTATAAATCCAGTCGCAGTTTTGAGTCTCAGTCTCGTTTAACGAAAATAAAAAATTTCAGATCTCTCGAGGCGGCAGGTGCAGCTAAAAAAATCGAAAATCTTTATATGCCTTTCTTTTAAGATGAAACCTCTCATTTCGGATAATTTCGTGGTGCTGATTATAAATCCAGTCGCAGTTTTGAGTCTCAGTCTCGTTTAACGAAAATTAAAAATTTCAGATCTCTCGAGGCGGCAGGTGCAGCTAAAAAAATCGAAAATCTTTATATGCCTTTCTTTTAAGATGAAACCTCGCATTTCGGATAATTTCGTGGTTCTGATTATAAATCCAGTCGCAGTTTTGAGTCTCAGTCTCGTTTAACGAAAATAAAAAATTTCAGATCTCTCGAGGCGGCAGGTGCAGCGAAAAAAATCGAAAATCTTTATATGCCTTTCTTTTAAGATGAAACCTCGCATTTCGGATAATTTCGTGGTGCTGATTATAAATCCAGTCGCAGTTTTGGGTCTCAGTCTCGTTTAACGAAAATTAAAAATTTCAAGTCTCTCGGGGTGGCGGGTGCAGCTAAAAAAATCGAAAATCTTTATTTGGCTTTCTTTTAAGATGAAACCTCGCATTTCGGATAATTTCGAGTTGCTGATTATAAGTCCAGTCGCAGTTTCGAGTCTCAGTCTCGTTTAACGAAAATAAGTAGTGTAAGATACAAATTATCGTTTTGAATTTGAGTTACAATAAGACAGAGATAGATGTTAACAGCTATTACATGCAAAACTGATCAAATATTGAAACTTCAACACCGTGTAGATAGGTAACGAAGTGTTTGCACACCTATGTTTATTGGAATGTTTAGTTCTTGAAAATTCCAAGCAATCTCCTCCTTTCGTTTTCACAGGATATTTATAACATCCTGTGCATAGCAGGTTTAAACTCAGTTAGCTGATTGCTTAGGATTGCTTATTTTGAATAATTTTGGTATTATTCTCAGAAAGGTTCAAGTGTATATGGAAGCAAATTTCGGACCACACTCCCTCGTAATGATAACATAGACAATGCCAATACCGAGAATTTTGTTGATTCTAAGCGACCATGCGATAACTTGCTACCAGCGTAAACATGCAATAATCAATCACCATCCCATTAGTCGATTAGTTATGTTTTTATACAGGGTGATTCATTGATGTCTTACCCCCATAGAGCTGGCGAGATATTTTCTCAGATCACCGATTTATTGTTTCCATATCTGTGGCGCGAAACAGAAACATTCATCCATAAATTAGCAAATATGTCCGACCCTAGTCCACGATTCCTCTGACGTGTGTTGAAAGTTAACAAATAGATTTCAAATGACATAGACGTATCACGAGGTATGCCATGCATAATACACCGAAGAATTGTTAAGAGCAATATTGAAATTCATGTCCTCAAAAATAATAAATAGACATAGATCGGTTTTTGATTCTTGAGAATAGCACTAACAAACACTGAAGATTTAGAATAAATCTTCTCTTAAAGATGCTAACATAGTTAGCGAAAAACGTGTCAAATTTGAAACAATCAGTTGAGTAGTGAGTGCTTGTTCAGTAGGTACGGAGAAAAAAATGTTTTTCATAAAAGGAGTACAAGACAGTCAGGACCTCAAGTGAAAGCACTTATTTTGTCTACAAAAAATGAAGTCAAGTTGATTGACTCAGTACTTCCCATACATTACGCTGATACCTGTTTATTATTTTCGCATAGCATGAAGCTTTAGTCCCCCCTAAAATTGCCTTATGCCGCTAGGTCTTTCCTTCACAGGTCAATGGACAGCCTATTATCGATACTACAAACTTCTTAGTTTTACAACCCCCCACCCCCCAACCACTTCACTTTCACCCTCACCTAAAAAACTGATAGGAAATAATCAGGAACCCCTAAAACATCTAAAAACCGAATTTGAGTTGTTTTAATACTCTTCGTTCTTTGCTTATTGCTACGCTGCCACTAACAAGATTTTTTACAAACATAAGCGTTTTCAATTCTCACCACGGTAACAATATACTGTGTCAGAATTTCGTTAGAATCAATTTAATAGTTTCCACGTTACAAAATACAAAACGATTTAAACCAATAAATTCTCGTGTGTGTATACAGAAAATCCTTAGTTTCCGTAATAGGCTAGGCAATGTTCGGATGGACCTAAAGAGGTGATTTGTGTCGCTAGATCTTCCTTCACAGGTTAGTGGACAGCCTATTACGAGTACAAGAAATTTCTTAATTATTCAACCCCCAACCCCCCAACCACCCCAATTTCACCCCCGCCCAAAAAAACGCAGAAAATGATCAGGAACCCCTAATACGCTTAAAAATGAAGTTTGAGCTGTTTTTATGTTTTTAGTTTTTTTATTATTTCTACGCCGCCACTGGCACGATTTATCAAAACCATACGCGCTTTCCATCTTCGCCATGGTAGTAATACTGTGTCAAAATTTCATTAAAATCAATTCAACAGTTTCCTCGTTACAACGATCTAAAGCAATACTCTCGTATGTTTACATCAGAAAAAAATCCTTTGCTTTCTGTAATAGGCAAGGCAATGTTCGGATGGACCTAAAAAAAATATTTATGTCGCCAGGTCTTCCTTCACAGGTCAGTGGACAGTCTATTATGAAAGCAACAAATTTTTCAATTTTACAACCCCCACCTCCCAGCCACCCCAATTACACCCCCACCCAAAAAAAAGTAGAAAATGATCAGGGGCCCCTAAAACGCCTAAAAACGAAGTTTCAGTAATATTTAATTTTTTTGATTTTTGCTAATTACTCCGCCGCCTATATACTGATTTTCAAAATTGTAGGAACATTACCTACTACGACCCCGCAGCATACCGCTGCCCAAATTTAATCACAATCCATGCAGCGGTTGCTGAGATTACGATGCTAGAAAAAAGCGACAGACAGACAGACCGACAGACAGACAAACAGACAGACAGACAGGCAGACAGACCGACGGAAGTGAGTGACGTGGTTTTTCGTTATGTAGATATCATAAAACGCCCAAAAAGCGTATTATCGTAAAATCGAAAATTTTCGCGATCACAATACTCCCCTCACCTATCGGTGTGGGAAGTAAAAACTAAAATAAAATGTTTCTTATTCGGCTAGTATCCAAATTTTGTTAACTGTTTTTGAAAAAGACAAGTTTCTCTAAAATTTGAGTGAAAGATCGTATCCATTGTCGCTGTCGTCTCTCAAATCTTATTTGGGTATAGGTAAAAGTAGCGCGATAATAATTATATTTACAGTAAATAACAAGGTTTGTGGTAGGTATTGCCTAACATCGATTTTGAAAACAGACGCAAGTTGTGAATTATAGAAAACAAAGGCACACTTTTTATATATTACATACTAGTGACGATATATGGTAGGCACAGTATGAGAGTAAAAAATATGAATTTGCGATTTTGATTCATTTAGAAAAATAGTTCGGAGAAAAAACAATAATATATGTAGTTTCCAATGCGTCAATATGTCAAAAAAAACCCTGACATCCTTTGTGGTTAGGTTTTGGCAATTTAGGAGAAGTAAAACGTTAAACTTTTTAAACAGAAAAATGCTAACGCCACGCTAATGACTACCGAACAACGTAACCTACTAATGAAAGGAAAGTTTACCAGCTTTTCGTGCTTCCATTTTACACGAAAACTAGAAAAATGGGTTAATCTCACTGCAACACAGCGCACAAGAAAACGACGCCATAAAACAACATAACAGCAACCAGTTACGCACGTAGTACTACTATAAAGTAGCTATTTCAGAAAGCGTTCAATGAACAGCGTTGCCTTTTCATACTGTACAGGGTTATTCACGTTATTCGCCACGGAGCATTATGGCTAAAGTATTTGATAAAAAAGAAAATAATAATTTCGGATGGATAGAGACCCATAAAGGCTACATTCTAAAAATATTTTCATGTTATACAGGGTGTCCCAAAAACACGAAATGTTTCAAAGTTATGTTTTTTTAAATGGAACACCCCATATATTTTTACATATTCAGGTTCCTTGGTGAATTCTAGTGTGACTTTATGTATCATACATGGTACCTAAAGCGAACTGTTAACTGTAAATCACCATTTCCGGTATAAGTAGATATCAGAAAAAAATTGAATATCGCAGAGAATACAAAATATGGAAGGCTGTGACTTTGCCGTATTACTAAGCATAAAATGCACCAACTTTGATGAGACTGTCAGGTTTAAATTACGTTTATGCTTGGAGATATCGGTCGATCAATTAAAGAAACTTCGATCAGCGATAACTTGATTTTTTCAAATGGGAATGCCTAATTTTTTTATACAGTTAAACGTAGAATTTGATAAGCTTTCTAATGATATAAGGTTGTGAATACCAATCTTTCGTAGTTTTGATTTAATTTTAAATTTTCAAACAAAGCGGCGATTTTCAATTTTCCTACCTATAAGCAACGTAGCAGGCCATGAAATATAAACAAAAATCTGTTCAGCTAGAAGAAAACAACTAACTTAGCTGAAAAATACACACTAACTAGACTAAAGGGACAAGATTATAAAAATTCTTTACAACAAATCAACTCTCCCAGAAACAACTGCGATAACATCTCTAAGGTCAAAGAGAAGCTGGAGTATGGCAGTAATAGATATTTTTACTGTCTACTGGCTACCGCAATTTACTAGAGGTTAAACATTTCCAAGGCAATCAAAAACCCTCATATGAAACAGAAACAACCAGCGACTGTTGCTCCAGCACGCAACTATCAATCATATGTAATGGTGTAAAAAAGTACTAATTTGCGTCGAAGTCGATACCTCTGACTGGAGCCCTTCTATTTTTCAATATCTATTAGCAATATTGCAAAAAAAGGAATACTGACAAATTAGATTTAAATTTTCTGCCATTTAAGTTATGTTTTATAATTTGAAAAAATTTTAATTCGTTCTTCATTTTCTGCGACCTTGCTAATAGGTACTGAAGAATTTTCAGAGCTCCAGTCAGAGGTACTTTTGACTTGAGTTTTGAGAGAATTGCACACTTTTTTATATCATTAAATGTGAAACTTTATTATGAAAACAAGAAACTGCTTACAACATTCTCTAGTAGTTTTTACTTTATTTCAACATTTTTAATGGTTTTGGAAATTGCCAATCTCTAGTAAATTGCAGTAGCTAGTAGGCCGTGAAAAAATTCATTTCTGCCATACTCCAGCTTCTCTTTGACCAAAGATATGTTACCGCCGTTGTTTCTGGTTAGACTTTGTTTGTTGTGAGTAATTTTTATAATCTTGTCCCTTTAGTCTAGTTCGTGTGTATTTTTCAGCTAAGTTAGTTGTTTTCTTCTACCTGAACAGGTTTTTGTTTATATTTCATGGCCTGCTACGTTGGTTATAGGTAGGCAAATTGAAAAACGCCGATTTGTTTGAAAATTTAAAATTAAATGAAAACTACCAGAGACTGATACGCACAACCTTATATCATTAGAAGGGTTATCAAATTCTACTTTTAACCGTATAAAAAAAATTAGGCATTCCTATTTGAAAAAATCAAGTTATCGCTGATCGAAGTTTCCTTAATTCATTGACAGATCTCTCCAAGCATGAACGTAATTTAAATTTCGCAGTCTCATCAAAGCTGACGCATTTTATGCTTAGTAATACGGCAAAGTCACAGCCTTCCAAATTTTATAATCTCTGCGATATTCAATTTTTTCCTGATATCTACTTATACCGAAAATGGTGATTTACACCTAAACGGTTCGCTTTAAGTCCCATGTAGGATACATAAAGTCACAATAGAATTCATCAAGGAATCTGAATATGCAATAATATACGGTGTGTTCCTTTTAAAAAAACATAACTTTGATACATTTCGTGCTTTTGGGATACCCTGTATAACATGAAAATGTTTTTAAAATGTAGCCCTTATGGGTCTCTATCCATCCCAAGTTATTATTTTCTTTGTTATCGAATACCTTAGCCATAATGCTCCGTGTCGAATAACGTGAATAACCCTGTATATCTGTACCTTCGATTAAAAGGTCTAAAAATAACAAAATCTAGTTTCTTCCCAGAAAGTCTCACGTATCAAGCCCTCTGTTTAAGGGAATACGGTACGAAGATAGAAGAAGGGATAAGGTTTTTCAGACAGTATCAATTCCTGACTACTTGCAGACGAAAAGCGTATTACACCACAAAGACTCCGATTATGTATTCAGCCCCCTCCAAAAACACTCGGGAACAAAAGTACCTATACCAAGTCAATGCACATATCAAGTCCCTTTCAGCGATGTGTTTAGTACAAGTAGTGGCTTAAGTATAACAATAAAAAGCCCCAAGTCCAAAATTCAGATTTGAAAAAAGATATGAAGCTCAACAGATCTATGATCTATGATACGGATTTTAAGTCCTAGCTATATCCTGCTTCAAATAGTAGGATAAGTGTCAAATCAAGAGAAATGTGCTATTGTGAGGTTTGAAGCTTCTAGGGCATCTCCTGTAAAATGTTGATTTTGTGACTTAATACTCTTTTATCCTGTGGTACAGATATAAAGCATGGTCCGTGCATCTTACCAGATCATTTGACGATCAAAATTTATTCGGACTTTTTGCAACAGTACGACCAATATATCATATTTTTCAGTTTAACAACCCTCCGCACCCCAATTGCCCAAACTTTGCTACTTCTGCAAACATTTAGAAAACGATCGGGAACCCCCAAATCGCCTAAAAACGAAATTTGAGCTTTTTGTCATATTTTTAGTTTTTTTATTATTGCTGCACCGCCACTGGCACGATTTAAAAAACCATACGCGTCTTACCAGCGTCGCCACGGTAGTAGTACTTTCTCAAAATTTCATTAAAGTCAATTCAATAATTGCTGTTATACAATACAGAATGCAATTCTCAGATGTATACATCAATAAGTTCTAAGTTGATTGGTTTCTGTAATAGGCAAGGCAATATTCGGATGGACCTAAAAAAGCGTACTAGACGGTAGGCCTTTCATTCGCAGGTAAATGAACAGCCTATTATGATTACAACAAATCATTCAGATTTAGAACCTGCCACCACCCTAATTTCACCCCCACTCAAAAACAAGTAGAAAATGATTGGGAACCCCCAAAACGCCTAAAAACGAGGTTTGATTTTGGTTTTTAAAATCACAGAAGCATTGCCTGCTAGAGCCCCACAGCATATCGCTACCTGAATTTTAGTACAATCCATGCAGCGGTTACTGAGATAACGAGGCTAGAAGACCGTTAACAGACAGACAGAATGGCAGAAATGAGCATAAAACGCCCAAAAGGCGTATTATCTCCGGATCGAAAATTTTCGGAATAAAATAAAAGTTCTTTATTTTAGCGACTTTCAAAGTATAAACTTAAGAGACCTGGATACACACATTTATACATACGTATTTTCCATGTAAAACACGGACTCATAATTTCTCGTATAACTCACTATATTTTCAAACTACATATATAATGTTTCAGAAGGCGATAATTAATACCTTAGTGAATGACAAATATTTTTGATTTTCTCAAAAAAGTTGTTTAATGTGCAAAAGAACTCGCAATGCAAAATCATACATTCTAAAAATGCCTGTAATCTAACAACCAAACACGACATCAAAAAAAGGCTAAATAGTTGCACAAGCGCAAGCTTTCTTCTTCAATTTGCCCTTTGAGTAATTACTGTATGTTTAAAGGTAACGTCAGGAGCTTGGAAATGCGAAATTCATTTTTATGGTGACTTTTGGACCTTACCTTTGGACCTTTTGACCTTACCTTTGGATTTTTTGACTTATCTCCCCTCATCTTAGACACACATACTGGAGAAAGGGAACAGGCGGTCACGCCTCCTCGCTAACACGGGAACACGTCTTTTCTTGGATTCTTAATTTCGCGCGCGCTATACCCTAGACCCTTAAGAATCTCCCTGTTTACATATACATAGTCATACAGAATCTCTCAATAATCAGGCACGGATAACGGTACATTATGCTCCTCATCTTCATATTCTAAGAATAATCCGAAGGGTAGAGTCAATAAAGGTCTGACCTACATAAATAAAGGTAAGTATATATACACCTACGTCCACCCACCGTACGTCTGACGCGGCTGCTCAGAGGTCAACTGCTATCTAGATTATTTGGGATATTTTTAGATTAGGGAATTGTATAGGTAGGTTTTGGAGTAATTTACCGCTCTTTGTAGGTCTAGTTTCGTGCCGGAATACAATAAACTGTGTATAAAATCACCCTAGCAGCTTATGGCTGGAAAACGGATTTCAGGAAAGCTCCGAAGATACTTTTTCTGCACATGCACTGCGACTACGCTGTATTCCCATATTCCTACGACTACGTAAGAATATCAAGAATTATTTCTAATAGTACTTGTTTGAGCTTAAGTACCGCCCATTAGGCATGAGTCTGTCGCCCATAGGTACTCCGCCACTAGCCGTACACTAGACTACCTACTATAGTCACGTTAGGGCACTATGCAAAGTGCACTACTTAGATAGATAGATAGATATTTATTGACTACGTTTTGTAAACAGGATACAATTGTAGCAAGTCAAAGGAAAAAAATATAACAGATAAAAATATATAAGTATATAACGAATGCATCAGACACAAATGTAAAACCAACGATAAGCATACACAAGCACATCATAAAAGGGTACCACTAGTGGTAGTATGCATATATTCTTCTTTGGAGTAGAAGCAGTGTTTTTTGAAGGATTTTTTGATGGTAGCTTTAAATTTGTTACTACTGAAATGTTTAACGGCCTCTAGTAGAGCATTGTATAACGAAATTTCTAGTGAGTTATTAGCTGACATTTTATATGTGAAACGTTGAGGTCTTATGAATTCTGCTCTCCTAGTACAATACTCGTGATAGTCAGAATTGACAGAAAATAAGTTTTTATTATTATGAATCTCAACTATCTGATGAAAAATATATAATGTAGGAAGGGGCATAATATGCATTCGTTTGAATAAGGGTGAATGAAACAAAGCATGGTACACCATTATTAAAGTTTTCTCGCTAACTGTGTTTCTCAATCTGCGTAGGACAAAGATGGCTGTAGATAGTTTTTTGGCCAAAAAGTCAATATGAGCGGACCAGTTTAAGCGGTCATCCAACACTATACCCAGAAGGTTAGCTGTTTTACCACAGGTTATTTTATTATTTGTGGAAAAAACTAGTCTTTGTGTCTTATCTAAATTTAGCTGCAGTGTATTGCTTGTGAACCATAGATTGGCTTTAGTCTCCAATAATGCAATGTTTTCATTTAATGACGAACTGCTTTCATCTAAACTCAAGAAAGACGTGTCATCTGCATATAAAATGCATTTTTGAGGTGCCATGTAATATTGCAAATCATTTATGTAGATGACGAAAAGCAGTGGCCCCAGAACAGATCCCTGCGGAACTCCACATTTAATAGGCCGCATGGTAGACACATCCATTTTCAGCTGAACACAGTGTTGTCTATCGTTCAAATAAGAAGATATGAGTTGCACTTATTGTAGCGATAGGAACGTTTGTTAGAATGTGAATGTCAGAAAAAAATGTCATGTAATGTAGTATCACAAAGTTGTAAAAATAATGATAAAAAACATAAATACAAAAAGGTTACAGTAACTACAGTCCACAACTATTGCTCTTAAGTGATTGCATTACAGTACTACAACTAACTAGTAATACATTGCTGAAAAGGTAGACATACAGCCTGACTAGTGTAACAAGAGCCGTGAGAAATGTGAAATAGACAAGGATAGCAAGAGACGAGAGGATGTGAAATAACGTGTGCGTGTGAGACAGCGGCGAAATTCCCAAGTCTCTTGCTACACTTGTCAAGCTATACCACCTTGCAGTTTATGCCAAACGTCCTTGTTTTGGTGTTGATGAAAAAGAGAAAGTTCTGAAACAGTTGAATTTATGTACACATCCGGGTATTATGTTGCATACAGTTTTTACTCAAAATTCAGAGAAGAAATCATTTTTATGTTTCACCTTTACACCCAAGTAGGCTATAACGAATACTTTTTGAGTTTAGTTCATTGATAATGTAAAATATAAATACCATTAAAACGTGCAACACTGTATTCATATCGTTTGGTGATTCTATATTTGATATAGTTTATCTTTTGATATGAAAGAATCTATAATAGCCAACAAAAAAATATATCGAGCTCAAGCCCCCCAAAGTGCTTGGAGGTACGTAGATAAAAACAGGCTTTGAGTATTCCGAATACTCAACAGGTTCCCCCTAGGTAGGGCTGCCACCTGTTCGATTATTTTGTAGCGGGTAGGAACCACAAAACCTTTTTTTTTACTTCCCACACCGATAGGTGAGGGGAGTATTGTGATCGCGAAAATTTTCGGTTTTGAGATAATAAGCTTTTTGGGTGTTTTATGATGTGTACATAACGAAAATCCACGTCACTCACTTCCGTCGGGCTGTCGGTCTGTCTGTCGCGTTCTTCTACCCTCGTAATCTCAGTAACCGCTGCATAGATTGTGATGGAATTTGGGCAGCGTTATGCTGTGGGGTCGTAGTAGGTAATGTTCCTATAATTTTGAAAATCGTTATACGGGGGGCGGAGTAATTAACAAAAAACGAAAAATTTCAAACATGCCTCAAACTTTGTTTTTAGGCGTTTTAGGAGTTCCTGATCATTTTCTACTTTTCTTGGGTGGGGGTGGATTTGGGGTGGTTGGGGGGTGGGGGCTTGTAATACCGAAAAATTTGTTGTATTCGTAATAGGCTGTCCATGTGAATGAAAAACCTAGCGGCATGATACACTTTTTTAGGTCCATCCGAACGTTGGATGCTTATTCTAGAAACAAGGGACGAGTATTGTTTTAGATCGTTCGATATCGCGTAACCTGAAAATTGTTCAATTGATTTTAATGAAATTTTGACATAGTATTACTCCCGCGGCGAGGATCGGAAATGCGTATGTTTTGGAAAAATAGTGTCAGTGGCGGGGCAGCAATAATGAGAAAACTGAAAATATGAAGACAGCTCAAACTTTGTTTTTAGGCGTTTTACGGGTTCCTGATCATTTTCAATTTTTTTTTGGGTGGGGTGAAATCGGAGCGGTTGGGGGGTGGGGGGTAGTAAAACTAAAAATTTGTTGTATTCATAATAGTCCGTCTATTGACCTGTAGAAGAAATACCTAGCGGCATATTACACTTTTTTAGGTCCATCCGAACCTTGGCTTGCCTATGTACAGAAACCAATTTTGTGATCTGTACATACGAGTTTTGCTTTATTTCGTTCCATGTATATTGCTTAAAGCGAAAATTATTGAATGGATTTTAATACAATTTAGACACAGAATTTATTACCGCTGCGAGAATGGAAAATGACTCCGTTTTTGAAAAACCGTGTCAGTGGCGGCATAGCAATAGTCAAAAAACCAAAAAATAAAATCAGCTCAAAGCTCCTTTTAGACGGCTTGGAGATTCTTGATCGTTTTTCGTCGTCCAGTTCAAGGATGCAGAAAAAAAACTGTAGCGTCCTAGTTCCTAAGGAGGGAGGTGCAAGGAACTATTTACGAGGGTTTTTGTCTTGGATGTTGTTTTGCGGGCGGATAGGCGATAATTTAGTTGCAAGGGGATTTCAGACTATAGCTTCATGCAATGGGAAATAATAAAATGGTATCACCATTATGTGTGGGAAGTACTGAGTCAGTCAACTTGACTCCATTTTTTTGCCCTAATGATGAACGCTACTTCACTGCTCCTTCAGGATGTTTGATAAACAGAAGCCTAACCACCCCCATTTTTTTCTCGCCAATAATTGTAGTAGTCAACGACGTCCAACTCCTTCATTAGGACGCTGTTGGTGTTACCTGGCTGTTCCCGGTTTGTACCATCCCCCTTTCCCTTCAAAAGTAAAATCCTGGCTACGGGCCTGCTCACAGTGTAGTTTAGGGTTGGCGCTACGAAGAAACAGGATTCAAGGTATACTCTGTTACTTGATACTTTAGACTGGCTTGAAGTCTATTTGATAGGTATCAGCTGACGAAGAAGTGCATCTCAGATAAAATTAGTAGTGGCCTGAATTGGTAATCCTGCAGGTCAGGACCGTCTTAGTAATATTTTTACTGAATATCTCATTGCCAAAAAATACTGGCTGTTTTTGCGGACAAGAACTGATTCAATATCTAAAAATTCACGGCAAAAATGCTTGACCGAGACAAATACATTTTTTCGTTTATAATGGGTGATTTTTTAAGAGCTTGGATTTTGAAAATTGAAAAAAATACATACATTTTGCAAAAGTGAATCAAGTCTTTATTTGGATCGATAAATCAATGTCTGCCATTTATGTTTTAAAGATTATTTCATGCAAACGTTAACCGCGACTACGCTTTAAATGGTCCATCCTCGAAGTCCAATTTTAGCACACGTTTTCCAACATTGCGGCTGGTATTTCGCCAACAACGCGTTCAAAGTTTCCTTCAAAGGCAACAGTCGTGTTTGGCTTGTCTCTATAGACGAGAGATTTAACGAAACCCGACAAAAAAAAATCTAGTGGGGTTGAGTCGCACGATCTTGGCGGCCAATTGATGGGGCCAAACGTGAAATTAATTGTTCACCGAACTGGCGTCTCAATGAGTTCATGGTTTCGCGTGCGGTGTGGCTTGTGGCACCGTCCTGTTGGAACGACATATCGTCCAAGCCCAATTCTTCTAATTTGGGTAGAAAAAAGTGCTCCAACATTGAACGGCATCTTTCTCCATTGACGGTAACGTTACAGCCTTTGTCATTTTTGAAATAATACGGTCCAATGATGCCGCTGGGCTATATATCACACCAAAAACCAAAAAAAGGCTTCTTCGCTGAAGATAATTTTTCTATAGAAAAGCGGATCTTCTTCGAACTTGTCTAAGGCTCATTCACCGAAAACACGACGCTATGGTAAGTTGCCTGACTTCAGTTCTTGCGTCAGCCGTATTTTGTACGGTTTTAGGCCAAGATCCTTGCACAAAATTTTCCAGGTGGTCGAATAACACAAACCCAAGACCTGCGATCGGCGACGGATGGACATTTCGCAATCCTCCTCAACACTGGCAGATACGCTTCGGTGCGCACTCTGCGGACACGGGTTGTAGACTGATGTCCAGTATAGTGAAATTGGTTTGAAATTTGATCACAATGTTTAGAATTGCTTGTTTCGTGGGCCGATTATGACGACCATAAAATGGACGCAATTTGCGAAACATATTTTTCACTAAGCACGAATTTTGATAATAAAATTCAATGATTTGCAAGCGTTGTTCGGGTGTCAGTCTGTTCATGTTGAAATAGCAAAGCATACTGAGCATTTATACCTTTGACAGACGCCACCAACCGTACTTCAACTGTCAAAAATCGTAACCTCAAAAACCAAGTACTAAAAAAATCACCCATTATATTGTTAAGCGCCAATTAGGTACTGGTCAGTAGCGGTACGAGTACCGAGTGCGTCAAAGCATGTGTCAAGATTCGTTCTGCGGATTTTTGGTGATGACTAGCCGAATATCTGTTCATTGTTGGCACGGCTGACAGTATAAAGTATCGGGTAACAGGGTATACCTGATTCCTGGAAATTTCCGGTGAATGTACAATAATTTTCATAAAATAACCGATTCCATTCCTATGTATGTCATGCTATTTTCCGCTAAAGCCTGACTTAGGGACGAAAACACATACATCCGCTTTGCGTCTTCTTGAGAGACTGTATCATCCTTAAACAAGGAAAAAGAGAGGACAAAATACGCAACTGACATTTCTGTTACCAAAAAGTACCAAAATTCACCTGTGATAAGTGACTCCTGGCTCCTTCCTACTGCTGTAGCTTTTACAACCGTAAGCTGCACACCCTGTCATTATGCACACCACAATATTTTAGAAACGCTAAATATCATTAAAAAAATTTTTTGGTGGCTATTCATTTTCGGTAACAGCTAATGACAGCTAATTCATATAGCATCAAAAAGGCGTGCGATATCCCCTCTCTTTCCTTGTCTAAGGTCTTATCGATAATATCCCTCAGGATATCTAGACAATTTCTATATGTATAAGGGATTCTGGTTGTGATATACACTTTCGGGAAAGCGGCCCTAGCCGCAACAGTGGGATCACGTTCATGAATACACAAAAGGACCTTCTAATTCGATTAATTCGGCAGTTAAGAGGTATTATAGTTTTCCCGTAGGACACCCTTACGGTCCCTTCATGTGTTTGCTTTAATCGCATAAAGTCGGGCCGCAGTTCAAAGGATTATACCTAATCCAATTCTGTCAACAGCACCAATAATCCTTCGCTTGACTGCATTTCCAACTGTTTAATCAGTTTTGCATGTATTCTGACTGATACGTAGGTTTCCGCATTCAAAGTTTGACAGCATCAGTAGCGTTCCTATCAGCTTATGAATAAGGACCAGAGGCTATCCAGCACGGAATGTGGCTGGTGCATAGGCCACACGATGGGCCCTTTTGCGCCTCTAGCCGCGCTAGTTCCTAAGACCTGCCCTTTTGGCAAAAGCAAGTACATTCTTAGGTCCTATCCGTTTCATCTCCATTGGTTCCAAAGTTCTTGACCCCAGCATAGTCTGCCTGTGATAACCCAGAGTTTCACAGCGACACAAGATGTGTGCCGAGGATTCTTCCTCTTCACCACACCACGTGCATGTTGGGTCGTTGACCACCCTCATCAGGAACAAGTGACACCTGAAGGTGTTCTGACCCGCTAATAGGCCTACTAGCAATCTCAAGTTAGTCCTATCCAGAGAGAGACAAAATCGTCCTATTCTCTCTGCAGGCCCTGCTAATAGTTCCCGAGCTTGACGGAGATGACCAGAGATGTTGTTCCATCTCAGAGAGTGTTGATTCTGGATCCACTCTCCAGTTGTTTTCCTAGTCAAGTTTGCAGAAAGTCCTAAGGCTGGTTCCGGGCCCACAAAACTGTTGCCGGATCACATCCTAGCCAGATGATCCGCCATTTCGTTACCCTTTCCTACCAGCTTAAATCAAACCTCATGTCGACTGCAGAGCATATAGCAGAAAGCCTTTACGTAAAATCTACTGTATCCCATTAAGAGTACAATGGCAGCCAATACTTCTGCCCTGTCTGTACCTTACGTACTCTAGAGAAAATATTGTGTCATACTGTATATAGCATTGCTTATTTCTATTATAGTTGATGTTTCTTTCAAAATGTTAGGTTAGATTTTTGTGGTGTAAACGTGATCGAATCGTCTGGAATTTTCTGGACTGACGGATGGACGTTCTAGAATGTCATCTGAATGTCTCGAATATTCTAGATGGTTCGATGAAGTATATTAGGCGTCACAAGTTGCGTGACAGTAGTTCAGTTGAGCTCAATATTGTTTAGTGACCTACTGTATACTATCCAGGAAACAGATGGTTGGGTTTAGGTCAAGAGAAAAAGAGACAGACAGACAAACAATAAGACGGAGATTGTCTATTCACAATCGATGTGTACGCCGGACTGGCAAAAATCATAGGTATTTTTTAAAGGAAGTCTATAGGGACACAAAAATTATTCCATGTCTATTCTTATAAATATTGAAATATTATGTTTCTTGCTAACCTTTTTGTGCCCCTATAGAATTCCTTTAAAGAATACCTATGATTTTTGCCAGTCCGGCGTACACATCGATTGTGAATAGACAATTTCCGTCTTATTGTCTTATTTATTTATTACGTGTCGTTTTGCCCTTATATACTTTTTTATACTACATGCGCCTTTTCACCAGATTTGACTCAAGGAGTCCATCACTGGTGTAAGTACTACCCGTTTATTGTATATTAGGTTTTTTTTCATAGCAATGATCACCCTCCTTTTTAATTCGTGATTGTATATTGTCATTCTATATGTTCAATTTTTTATAACTGTAATGTATATTTGTCTGTTTAAGTATAAACAAAAATTTTTTTAGTGCCCTGAAGATGACCTAATAAAGGCCGAAACGTTGGCAAAGCAGTAAAAGAGACTCCCTCTTTTTCTTGACCTTAACCCAACCATCTGTTTCCTGGGTAGATCAGTTGAGTTGAGTTGTAGCTGAGATAAGGTTAGGAGATATTGTATTGAGTTGTGAAGTAAAACGGTGAAAGTTATGTGCAGTTTGATTCCTTGGAGTACTGGAAAAGAGGCCGTCGTGACAATATGTTCCGACTAACCGACTATCCGACTTCAACTTGTCACCTCCAGCTGCTTTCTAACAGATGGACAGTTGGTGACCGTTCAGTTTTTAACCCGTTTTCAAACGAGGTCTGCTTCTTTTTTTAATAACTGAGTTTACCGCGTAGGCAGAGTCAAAATACCAGAGTACTACGGCTTCTGTGAAAAGGTTACGTTAGGAGAAGTTTCTTAACGCGGAACTTTGATACGTCACCACCTGCAAGCCCGATAAATACATCTCCTGACCCGGGAATAAATATACCGACGTATACCTCGGTTCTTGATGTCTGAAGAACGACTGCCTTTGAATGAGGTACAGCAGTCGCGCGGGGACAAAACTATAAAAGGGGTGATACACGTACGAGCAAGTACAGTTTTGTTTATTTGGGAATATTATCAAAATGAGTGATTTCAGCTTGACGTGTGTGACCGACGTCGAGCCGAGTAAGCTCGCGAACTTAAAAACCGCGTACTTAAAGTTCGTACGTGTGTCACCCCTTTAAGGGACAGTTCAGAGGAGCAGGCTCCGTTTAGATATGGGCAGAAGAGTGAGAGGTCACCTACTGCACGCTGCTGAAAAAGGCGCTGGAGGTGGAGCGTCAAGACCGGGTCATCAATTAGTCGAATTACCCTAGTGTCAAGTATAGAGCACCTTCTCAGATATGACAGCAATACTCCGGGCCAGATATTATCTGCAGTTTATATAGCGTAAGGAGTACTTTCTGGCCCTTAATAGTACCCAAGTTTCTTTCTGACAACACCGATGTTAGCGTTTTTGAATTCTGTATGTCCAAAAACCCTCAAGTATTAAATTCCACCTCTCCAGCTGTGGCAGTTTTGGAAATATTTAAGCGTTTCGGTACCGTTTACTGAAAAAGCGGTGTTGCCGTATCTCAGTAATTAATAAAGACAAAATTTTGAAATTGTGAGATCTTACTTAATTTGACATTCGCAATTCATTGCAATAAAAATAAGTAGAGAATTCTATTTAAAATAAATTAAAATTGGGGATATTTGTTTGAAAATTTGGAAAAATAATTTATAACTTGGCAACGTCGCAAACGCGAAAAAAATATTACAAGGCAAGATAGCGTATCAGTAGATATTTCGATTTAAAATAAAAAATACAGGGTATTACATTGAAAAAACACAGTAAAATGACCTTCAGGTTGCCGTAATTTAAAATTCTGCCAAAAACACCCTGTAAATAGTCACTGCTGGTAACATCTAAAATAATATCCACTTAATATTCAGGTAATTCGCTGTATAATATTATTGAGAAGAGTTAAAGGAATATATCAATTTGAACGTATTACTTGAGACCTTGCAAATCCGGAGATTAATAGAAAATAAATTATAACTTGGCAAAGTCGCAACCGATTCCAAAAATATTTCAGCGTGGACTAGAGATCAATGATGGAAATTGGAAGAGTTAAAAAAAGGTATAGTTCCATATAAAAAAATTAAGTTGATCACTATCCTACTTTCCCGCAACACCCTGTATATTTCGAAATATTTTTATAACATGCACCTTACGTAACCAAATAACTTTTGTATTTGACATTTTCTTCTATCTGCCATACCTTGCGAGATATCGAAGAATTACCCACTAACTGTACCCATCATTATTATGATCGTTAGCGAGGTAAACGTGAAAATGTCCTACCTGTAGTATTGTCAGCACTAGCTCTTCTTTCTGAAGCAAGAGGTTCTTGGAAGGTGAGGGTTAGGCTACCTCTTGGACTTCTCCTTTCCGGTTCCTCAGCCATCAGCGTGCCCCTGGCTATGCTGCCCCTCGGACTCGTTCGTTTTGACGTCTCACCTTCAACCATTGTTTCTGGGCCGATACTTCCTCTTGGACTCCTGGAAGCAGTCAAAACAGCAAAGGATAAACAATAACCGAGCGTGCAAGAACAATAAAAGTTTCTCAGTATTAACCGATAGTCAGACCACAATCAGTGCACCAGAAAGTCACCAAGTGACATCTGCACTGGTAATACCAAAAAGTACTGGAGGCTGATGGTCGCGCAGATCTGCATATTTACGAAAAAATTATTTCTTGTGAGAATGCGATGTTTTAGGACCAATCTAGGTACACCACTGTATTCAGCGGTAAATTTTCAACAAAAGATAGTAGTAAGGGGTGAGATGCGATCCCAAAATTAGTGATGAGGTTCGGTGTTCCAAAACCGAAAAATTCCTTTGTTCAAAAAAGACGAATCGATAAAAATTTTAGGTTCTCAATCTGGACAAAAGCTCTTGTTTTGGTTGAAAATGAGATTCGACGGCGCATTCAACAGATACGTGTGGCCATGACAGAGCTTACTAAAATATGGCGTGACCATAACATCACTAAAACTACCAAAATGTCGCTGGTTCAGTCTCTTTTATGTTCTCCATATTTTTGTATGCCTCGGAAACTTGGACTGTTAAAAAAGCAGATCGAGCTCGCATAGATGCTTTTAAAATGTGGACGTGGAGGAGAATGCTGAGAGTTTCTTATACCGCCCATCGAACTAATGTTGCCATACTGGATGAGCTTCGTAGTCCAAAGAGACTATCCTCCATTTTGTCGATGAGAATGCTTATATTCTTCGGACATATATATCCACACAGAAGCGATAATATGGAGAAACTTGTAGTTCAGGGTCACGCCCCAAGTGGGCAGCACCGTGGCCGTTCCCCTACACGCTGGGTGAATACGACGAAACAGTTGCTGGATATGAGTATCAAGCGTCATTGATCTGACAGTAAATCGCGAAAGATGGCCAGCTACAGTTCTCAAAACTGTTGATAATATTCGTATCGGCAAGACTGAAGCTCTGACTTAATGCATTTTACGAATTCACAACATGTCCGTTAAGACATTCTGACCATGATGATGATGACGGCTTCGGTACCTAACTGTACAGCTGGTCTGCAGCTTGCACGAAAAACATCACCTGCCTTGTACATTGACGCAGAACCTGACTGTAGGGTACCTAAAGGCACAATTAGGATTTTTTTTATGGTCAGCCCTCTGCAAAGGCTGGAAGCTTATGGCGCAGTAGAAGCGCTGTGAGACAATAAGTGTATGTGCATGTTAAATTTAAAATGCTGAATCTCTCAATCAGTGTCGACGCTCCTATAGTCTATAGTGCAGTTACATTATTATGTAGACTGTAGAATGATGAAACCGTAATTATCTATACAAAATATATATTATAATAATTTAAAAAGCCGTAGGGAATCAATATGATCGAAAATACTAATTTGAAATAGATAAAAACAAAATAAATTGATCCATTTATTGTATAATAACATCTCTTTATACACAGAAATAAACAATTTTGAGTATACTAATGGTCGTCAAACGGTGCAGCAAAAAAAGCCGAAAGCATTCGACCGGTCGGGTGCCTTTTGAAAGATTAAGGGGTCCTTTGTAGTGTCGAAACTCAGTAGGAGCACAAAAAATGTAAACTGCTCTTATATTTCTTACCTGTACAATAAATACTTATTATGTGACTCACCTATCTCCCTGATATTCCCCAGCAATGCTTCCCCTCGGGCTCGTCCTCAACGAGTGACACTCTGGAGCTATGCTGCCCCTTGGACTCCGTTGGCTGATACCTACGGTATCTGGGGTGATGCTGTGTCTGGGGCTTCGATTCATCACGGGCACTGGAACAAGAGAAGACATAGGTTAGTGTTAAGGATCACGGAATATTATTATTATTATTAAGTTTTTGGGGATCACGGCCCTGACTGGTTCACCGTGATTGTGAGGGCGTGCGCGATAATGTAGAGCTTGTATGTAAGCTGATTTTGTTTACACCAGAAAACCAGTTGACATACAAGATTTACATAACACGAACACCGTAATCATACTACGCATGCGACTTTCTTCTGAACTTGTTCCGAGTCAGTCCGAGGCGTGATCCGCGAACGCATCTATTATCATCGAAATCTATATAATGTAGGTATTTTTGATGATCAGTTGGAACTGTGTATATCTTGCAGTAACCACTACATTTACGGTGGTGTTTCCGTCAAGGGAACAGTGGGAGTCTAGGGAAAGGCAGCTCATCAAAGGAGGAAGACAGGTCTGGTACACAGACGGTTCACTCGCTAGAGAGGGCTCGGGCTCGGGAGTCTACGGACCCCATACAAGACTTTCACTCCCTCTTGGGGGGCACACCACAGTATTCCAGGCTGAGATCTATGCGATACTTGCTTGTGTAAATCGTATTCGGGAAATTGATGGGTCTAGGAGGAGGATTACTATCTGCTCTGAGTCAGGCAGCCATCAAAGCACTGAGTGCCTGGAAAATAACGTCGGGACTGGTCCTGGAGTGCAAGAGGGCTCTTGACGACATCTCAGCTAAACACAAGGTATCACTGATGTGGGTACCTGGGCACGCTGGGATAAAGGGTAACGAAATGGCAGATCATCTGGCCAGGATGGGATCCGGCAACAATTTCGTGGGCCCGGAACCAGCCTTAGGACTATCTGCAAACTTGATTAGGAAAACAACTGGAGAGTGGATCCAGAATCAACACTCTCCAAGATGGAACAACATCTCTGGTCATCTCCGTCAAGCTCGGGAATTATTAGCAGGGCCTGCAGAGAGAATAGGACGATTTTGTCTATCTCTGGATAGGAGTAACTTGAGATTGCTAGTAGGCCTACTAACGGGTCACAACACCTTCAGGCGTCACTTGTTCGTGATAAGGGTGGTCAACGACCCAACGTGCACGTGGTGTGGTGAAGAGGAGGAATCCTCGGCACACATCTTGTGTCGCTGTGAAACCTTGGGTTATCACAGGCAGACTATGCTGGGCTCAAGAACCTTGGAACCAATAGATATAAAACGGATAGGACCTAAGAATGTACTTCCCTTTGCCAGAAGGGCAGGTCTTAGGAACTAGCGCGGATAGAGGCGCAAAAGGGCCCATCGTATGGCCTATGCACCAGCCACATTCCGTGCTGGATAGCCTCTGGTCCTCATTCATTCATTCATTCATTCAACCACTACAATATTAAGTAAAATGTGAACACAGAAATCTCTGACACCCGTTGTGGACAGTTTACGGTCGACATGGCATCCATATAGGACAAATCTTTACAAAAATGTGCTTGCTTTTTGTTTAAACTGTATAAATAGTTTACATAGTGGAAAATCGTGCCTTGTTTTGATGGATTTTTTCTACTTTTGATGTCATGTTTGACATCCCATGAATTTATGGTTCTCTGTAACAAACTCTTCACACGTTCTGTATGTACCACTCGCAAGTGAAATCCTAACATTGAGAAAAAAACGATGCGGTTTATAAAAAGCAGCAGAACTGAAGAGAATAATAAACGAAACCATTTTCCGTAGCTAGTTTATAAAAGATTTACAACTGGTCACTAATGTACATGTTGACGAATTAACTCTTCTAGCCTTGTTAATGAACTCTAGAGGCACTGCCTCCCAAGTTGCCTTCACAGAATGTTCCAGTTTGTCCAGCGTGGTCAGAGGATTGGTTAAATCGTGACTGTAGCAACCCATCAAATCCCATACTTTTTCAATTAGCGACAAATCGAGTGACTGTGGATGCTAGGGGAGCACCTTTGCTTCCTGAAGGAACAATAACTTTGCATATTGTCCTATATTGTCTTGCTTGAAAACACCCCTTGGAGGCCTCGGACAAATGGAAAAGCAACTGGTTCAACAAATGACAGAAAGTTCTGCCGGTGCGCCATCTGGTACCCGAAAGTAACGGCAACCAAAGATAATCGCTGCTAACAGCAGCAATCTTTTTGGTGGGACGACAAGGCTCGCCCGCTTTTAGCCACCAGAGGAGCGCGGGTTCTGTACGCAGCAGCGTATGAAAGATTGACGGAGGTATAGAGCAACCCTCGTATATCAACTGGTTCAAATTTGCTGTTGGATGCAATGGCACCACAAACCATCAAACCAAAAGGACGTTGTGCAAGGCACTCAATAACAAACTGAAAACCACGGTTTTCACCCTCTCGTTGTCTAACGCAATGGCGTCCATCGTGTGACTCCAGACTAAAACTGGGCTAGTCGGCCGACAGGTGCCTCAGCATGCCATTGTTTGTGTTCTTGGCACGAATCTAACCTTTAACGAAGATGATTTGCAGTGAGTGGAAACACTAGATGTTGAGGATATGATCCGAAACCCATTCCACACAAGCTGTGATACAAGCGTCAGCAACAGTTCGAGTTGATCGCATTCTATCTCGAATAGCCAGCAGTCGTAGATGACGAACTTGGCGGTCTGTAGGTGTCCTAGGTGCTCTAAATCCTCTCGCTGCATTCTCTCTTTTTCCATTGATGCGAACATGCTGCTACAGCTCTAGACACTCTACATGGATTTCTAGCTCTCTGTTTTCCAATATGTTATCGAGGTGGAATCACGATTTTGGTATCAATTTTGAAATATTGGTGAATGTGCAGTTTAGTTACATTATGTATTTGTATTTTTGGTGGATGTGCAATTCAATATGTACAATATCTCTTATAATCAGCTCTGGCTATTAGACTTCGTCTGATGCTATTTTGTCTGTCATCCACTTTTTTCATAATTTATGTAGTAACGTATTCTGCTAATTGTATTTCACCTGGCTTTCAACAAAAACCAAAATCCAGTTGCAGTTTGCAGATTTATTTTATTTATTATTTATTGCGCTATTGTAACGATCAATTATTCCAACGTTGTTTTAGCTGGTTTGATGAATATTTCAACATTCAATATTGTTATATTGTTTTAAATATAAAATATGGTTATATGGAATAGTTAAACCTCCAAAACACTAAATTAAACTGAAGCATTGGTTGCAGCTGGTTAGTTCTGTCATAAATAGATTTAGTCAAACATTATCCAGGCAAAATAAATGAAAATGGCTGCAACTGTGCAATAATTATTCGTATCGAGCTACAGTTTTTTAATATACAATTTATTGCAAACAAACGGTGGATAGTCTTCACCTGGTGGGCTTGTGCTAAAATAAATAATGTCGATTTTTCGCGTATTGCTTGAAGGGCATATTCTATTGATCTTTAGGATAACAAATCTGCTGCTACTGTGAGATATCCATGGACAGAGCCCATATTTCATGGAAGAACTCTGCAAGGTACCTGGAAATTACCCGCAACACACCACCAGAACTGTCTTAACAGAATTATTGGATTGCAGATAGGGGTGGCGGTTAGTGAGTGACAGTTTGATATCGTCAGTATTCCCCCAAGGACACCCTCCTTCCAGACATTTTGAATAAGAAGGGGCTTTACAACAGGTTACTATTCTTGCTTGCGAAGGATTCGTCATTGCTGTTATAAATTATGAAGGATCTGTTTAAGGGATAGAAGAAACTGACTTCTCAGCTTAGTTGAGAAGATATGTGGATACTCACCTCACCAATTGCAGTGAGGTGGTGTCAGCTGAATGCGACGGATGCATCAAAGCGGGATACCTGAAGATTTTCCGTTTTGCATTTGACATGCGTTAGCTGATAAACAGATTTCAATTGTGGGATTACACTAGCGTATATACATTATACAGGGTGGCCAATCGGGTGACGATAATAATTTTTTTTTAGATAGCCCGTACCGAGACCTATCCAAAACACCCCCATGTATGTGTACCGATTATTGACAGTTTTCGAGTTATGATTTTTTTTTTAAACTTTTTTCCAGTTTTTCCAAGAAATCGTCAAAAACTTAAACTAGAATGCTTTTTGGCTTTTATTTTTTTTCTGCAGTTGTACTCAGTATTAAGTCTATTTTATTATCCAATAAAGAGAACCTGTACATCCGAACAATAATTAAGAACATTTTGGGGCCAAAGTTTGAAATCTCTGTTTTTAGTCAGGAGACCAAAACCTTCAAAATAAGATTAAAAATACTTATGCCTGGTTCTGGAGCTTCAAACTAATCTTGAAAACTTTGCAAGACATTGTACTTTCGAAATAATTATGAAAAAATAGCACTTATGAGGGCATTTTGCGCCGTACGTGAGTGTTAAAGGTAAAAAGGTGATAATTAACGAATTTTCAAAATGATTTAAAATTTAAAAACTATTAATTTGCTTTATTATGAGAAATTAAAGAAAAAAAACCCGTAATAATTAATAAACCCGATAATCATTGATGTTTTGATGACTTTTAATAAAAAAACTAATTCCCAAATTGTGATTTTTGAAGTGTTTTTGGTATGTACTATTGAGCTTCTGCTAAATTAAGTTGTATGGAATGTTGACAAAGGAAAGGAATAATAAACAATAATCTGACTTCCAATTTCATGGCAGAATTACCTGGGAAGCGATGTCGTAGCATACGCCATCCCTTTCTTTCAGAGTAGCTCTTTGCGAGCTCATGTCGGCGAAGCGCAGTTGTGTTAATTAATTTTCGGTATCAGGCAAGGCAATGTTCGGATGGACCTAAAAAGCTGATTTATATCGCTACGTCTTCCTTGACAGGTCAGTAGACAGCCTATCATAAATACAACAAGGTTTTTAGTTTTTCAACCCCCCACCCCCCAAAGACCAAAATTCCACCCCCACCCAAAAAAAACGTAGAAAATGATCAAGAACCTCTAAAACGCCTAAAAACGAAGTTTGAGGAATATTTGAAATTTTTGTTTTAATTACTCCGCCGCCCATTTACCGATTTCAAAAATTATAGCAGCATTACCTGCTACGACCACACAGCATATTGATGCACAAATTTCATCATAATCCATGCAGCGGTTACTAAGATTAAGAGGACAGAAGAACGCGTACAGACAGACCGAAAGACAGACAGAACGATGGAAATGAGTGACGCGGATTTTCGTTATGTAGACATTATAAAACGCCCAAAAAACCTTATCTCAAAATCGAAAATTTTCACGATCACAATCCTCCCCTCACCTATCGGTGTGGGAAGTAAAAGGGATGGCGTATGCTACGATAATGCCTCCCGGGTAATTCAGCCATGGAATTAAAAGTCAGATTGTTGTTTTATTATTCTTTTCCTTTGTTAACTTTCCATACAACTTAATTTAACAGAAGTTCAATAGTACACAGCAAAAAGCACAGGTATTAATTTTTTTTATTAAAAGTGATTAAAACATCAATTTTTATCATGTTTGTTAGTTGTAATGAGTTTTTTTTTGTCATAATAAAGTAGAATAATAGTTTTTTATATCATTTTGGAAATTCGTGAATTATCACCTTTTTACCTTTAACAGTCACGTACGGCGCAAAATTCCCCCATAAGTGCTATTTTTTTATTATTATTTCGAAAGTGCAATATCTTGCAGAGTTTTTAAGATTAGATTGGAGCTCCAGAACCAGACATAAGTATTTTTTATTTAATTTTGAAGGTTTTGGTCTCCTGACTAAAAACAGAGATTTCAAACTTTGGGCCCAAAATGTACTTAATTATTGTTTGGATGTACAGGTTCTCTTTATTGGATATTAAAATAGGCTTAATACTGAGTATAATTGCTGAAAAAAATAAAAGCCAAAAGGCATTCTTTTTTTTTGTTTTTGACGATTTCTTGGAAAAACTGGAAAATCCCTAAGTTTTCAAAAAAAAAAAATCATAACTCGAAAACGTTTGGTGTTTTGGATAGGTCTCTGTACGGGCTATCTAAAAAAAAAATTATTATCGTCACCCGATTGGCCACCCTGTATACATACAGCTTATTGCAGTCAATAGTGCTCGCCTGTTGGGCTTGTGCTAAGATATATATAATGTCGGTTTTTTGTGTGCTGTTTTAATGACATATTCTACTTGTTTTCAGGGTAACGATTCAGTTGCTACTTTGGCTGAGAATCTACAGGGTGTCTAGTTATTTTGTAATTCTTCGATATCTGGCAAGGTATACCTGATAAGAGAAAATGTCAAATACAACAGTTATTTGGTTACTTAAGGCTCATGTCCTGAAAATATTTCGAAATATACAGGGTGTTGCGGGAAAGTAGGATAGTGATCAACTTGATTTTTTTATTAAGAACTATAACTTTTTCTTAAATTTTTCTAGTTTCCATCATTGATCTCTGTTCGGCCTTATAATATTTTTGGGATCGGTTGCGACGTTGCCAAGTTATAATTAATTTTCTATTAATTTCCGTAAATGTAACACCCTGTATTTTTTATTTTAAATCGAAATATGTACTAATACCCTATCGCGCTTTGTAATATTTTTTTTCGCGTTTGCGACGTTGCCAAGTTATAAATTATTTTACCAAATTTTTAAACAAATATCCCCGATTTTAATTTACTTTAAATAGAATCCTCTACTTATTTTTATTGCAATGAATCGCGCATGTTGAATTTAGTCGTTCTCATAATTTCAAAATTTTGTTTCTATTAATTACTGAGATACGGCAACACCGCTTTTTCAGTAGACGGTACCAGAACGCTTAAATCTTTCCAAAACTGCCACAGTTCGAGAGGTGAAATTCAATACTTCGGGGTACTTGAACATATAGAAATCAAAAACGCTAACGTCACTGTTGTCATATTTACCAATATTACGTCATAATTTTGAATGGAATGCCCTATTTATGAAGTCTAACGTAAAAGTGGTAAATCTGACAACACTCATGTTAGCGTTTTTGATTTATGAATGTTCAAAAACCCTGAAGTATTGAATTTCACCTCTCCAGCTGTGGCAGTTTTGGAGATATTTAAGCGTTCCGGTACCGTTTACTGAAAAAGCGGTGTTGCCGTATCTCAGTAATTAATAGAAAGAAAATTTTGAAATTGTGAGATCTTACTAAGTTCGGCGTGTGCAGTTAATTGCAATAAAAATAAGTGGAGGATTCTATTAAAAATAAATTAAAATTGGGGATATTTGTTTAAAAATTTGGAAAAATAATGTATAACTTGTCAACTTCGCAAACGCGAAAAAAAATATCACAAGTCGAGATAGGGTATTAGTAGATATTTCGATTTAAAATAAAATATTCAGGATATTACATTTAAGAAAAAACAAAGTAAAGTGGCCCTCAAATTGCCGTAATTAAAAATTCTGCCAAAAACACCCTGTAGATAAAAATTGCTTGTGACATCCAAAATAATATCCACTTGATATTCAAGTAACTCGCTATATAATATCACTGAGAAGAGTTAAAGGAATATGTCATTTTGGACGTATTGCTTGCGACCTTGCAAATACGGAAATTAATAGAAAATAAATTATAACTTGGCAACGTCGCAACCGATTCCAAAAATATTTTTGGGGTCAATTAGAGATCAACGATGGAAACTAGAAAAATTTAAGAAAAAGTTATAGTTCCATATAGAAAAATCAAGTTGATCACTATCCTACTTTCCCGCAACACCCTGTATATTTCAAAATATTTTTAGGATATGCGTCTTAAGCAACCAAATAACTTTTGTATTTCACATTTTCTTCTATCAGGTATATCTTGTGAGATATCGAAGAATTATACACTGACTGGACACCCTGTATAATGGTAATCTTTTTGGCTCATTGTACTCTCACTGCTATTAAATGCTAGAAACGTTAAAACTTATCCGATTAGAAGTTGCATGCCTTGCTATTCATAATAATACCTGAGGAAATCCGCAAATATCTAAAAAGTGGTCCATCGTAAGGAAAAAATGCAAGAATACTTCCTTATTTTAAAAGGCATTGAACAGTGTTATTGTTATTTGCACCAAAGTCGGTGGCGTAAGCGTTAATTGTATTCCCATGTCACCACCACTGATTTCCGTAATTTATCATAATATCATCAAGATCATGGAGGATCCTTAGCTTACCCTATGTACCAAATTTCAGATTCTTCTGTGTAACGGTTTAGGAAATATTCAAAATAAATGGATTAAAAAACCGGACACCATGTATCTTGAAAACGAAGCTATCCCGGATATAAGTGTACAAGGAATTTGTCATTGTTTTAACATTATCTTTGATATACAAGGGTTGCTCAATATCTCCGTCAATCCACCAGTACGCATACAGCAATATAGGGCAAATCTCGTATATCGACTCTCATATGGAGTTGGCATAGAAGCGCGCTTATCTGGTTAGGTGAAGCGAATACGCCTTTGCGTTCCGCCAAGAAGTTTGCTGCTGTTTAGCAGCGACTTTCTTTGGTTTACCGTTACCTTCAAGTACCAGATGTCGCACAGAACAGACAGATCTTTTTTGCCGTCTACTCTCACATTATCTAAGATGTCCTGACGTTACGCCATTATAAAGTCGACCACTCTGTATAAGGAGTCAAAGACACGATATTGAGCATTAAAAGTTGTAGTGTATCTGGGAAGTACTGCACAGGTCTTGAATAAAAGCTAACAGCGTACTCATGATTAAACTCAGATAGTATTCATTTAACGACACGGTGCCGCAGTTGAGATGCTTATTTGATGACATAAAACGACGAGTTGAGCCTTTTCAATGCAGGACATACCATACCCGTATGAAAAGATAATGAAACCGCTCGTGAAAGCCCTTGAACTAACCTTTGATGGTTGAGTTGATACGCAACTCCATTTTATAATTGGATTCCCGATTTCGCGTGCAGAGCTTGAAACTCTGTTAATTTTACTTGCAAATCGTGAGTGCAGCGAAGATTATCTCTTTTTGTATGATAGCATACAGAAGCGGCCTTTTATAGCAAGCCATTAATGCTAAACTGCGGGATGTCCTTCGTTTAGCGTTTGGTCAAAAACGTTTTGTATACAGGGTCGCTTAATCTTTGTCCTTATTTTTCGAACAGTGATTGTAGATACGAACTGGTGAACGTTAAAGTTAGATCTGATCATAGGACGGTAATATTACCATCATTAACCTGTAAACGTCAAGTATGAAGGAATGAAGGAATCTTCCCGATCATAGTGATGCAAACATTCATTGAATAGATGCTTGGCGATTATTAAACTATGCATTTTATGCCCATAGTCTAAGATCCGAATATAAGACGCCCTTCACCGAACTAGCTAATGGATGAAAAGCATTCTATATTAAACTGAACATGTTAAAAAACATATCGCGCGTGGGTTGGCTGAAAAATTTCAGTCCAGGATATGATTATTTAAATATTCAAAAATTAATTTTTTCTAAACATTTTATTGGTCTGGCTAATAGACAAATCACATACCAATCGAAAATATGAAGCCCATAGAATATGCAAACGTTAGGTTGGCTACGTTTTTCCTATTGGGTAGACAGGTATAAACAGATAAATCAATAATAGTAATTTGCACCGGTGTGGTTAATGCATGAAACTCATATCAAAATAAAGATAATTTTATTGCCAACACGTCGTTATAGGGTTGTCTGTAAAAAATCAGTCTGGAATTCCGGTTGACGAATTTTAATGATCAAGATATTGCTGACAGTGAATAAGTGCGCCAGAGAGATCCGAGCGAACTATCCCCTGTATTAACAAAGGACGCAGCATAGCAGCTGCGTGTAGCTCGGCCATTGAATGAAAGAGAGTGCGCATGTCATGTGTCCGTGAAATTGAAAAGGATAGCGATACACTGGTAAAAACTGTGCAATATTTTGGAACACTAATAATTTATTAACATTAAATTAAGTTATTAAGCTGTTAAGTAATAAAAGATATATGAAATGTGTAACATTCATAAAATCAACATATATGAATGTTATAAATATTTTTTTCATTAATTATAACTTTAAAGTTCGACAACCGGAATTCCAGACTGATTTTTTGCAGACAACCCTATATCGACGTGTTTGCAACAAAATTATCTTTATTTTGATATAAGTTTCATGCATTAACCACACCGGTGCAAATTACTATTATTGATCTACCTGTTTATACCTGCCTACCCTATAGTTGGGACGGGAAAAACGTAGACAACCTAACGTTTACATATTCTATGGGCTTCATACTTTCGATTGGTATGTGATTTGTCTATTAACCGAACCAGATAAATGTTTAAAAAAAATTAATTTTTCAATATTTAATTAATCATATCCTGGACCGAAATTTTTCAGCCAACCCACTCGCGATATGTTTTTTAACATATTAAATTTAATATAAAATGCTTTTCATCCATTAACCAGTTCCATGAAGGTCGTCTCATATTTGGATCTTCTACTATCATAACAACAGTTTTGATCTCTAGTAGCCCAATCACCATTGACATCAATACATGTTCTAAAATTTGGGACTTTCCTCTTTAGAAGCAACGGCACTTGAAACGGCAAAGCTAATGCACGGTGAATCAGCAGCTAAACAGTAAAAAGAATTCAAGCAAGTACTCACTACATATTTGGTTGCTACGAAGTTGTAAATGCGGTCCTGTCGCAAGCGTCTTACAGATAAAAGTACGATTTACGATGTCTTGTTCAATTTGGACCATACGAGGTTGTTTAGGTTTTCCAGCGTGTCCACCACGATGTGGATTCAGACATCCTGTGTCTCTAGCTCTTTGCACGAGCACGACAAATTGACGAGGTGCAGGGTGAGTACGGTTAGGAAAACGATCGGCATACACTCGCGAAGCCGCAGCGGTACTTTGGCCACACTCACCGTACATTAAAATCATGTCCACCAGTTCGTTATTGTTATAAGCGTGCGCCATTGTTGTTGTTTTTAAAGTCCGATTGTCAGATGTAACAAGTCAAGCACTCTCGTACACTATGCCACAGTAACGCGACGTATGACGAACTGCCTGTTTTAGTGTTTTCTCACCGGCATCGGTACCGCTAGCGTTGCGCTTGTTTGTTGTGATATTATGACATGGTGAGCCATTACCCAGGGACGGAAAGAATTGAGGATTTCTTTAATGGTCAGTATCTTGTTTTCTCTAAATATTTCGTTTATATGTTACTGGGAAAAAATACTCATTTTTGCGAGCACTATCCGCTGTATGGAAAAAATCCCAACTTATGAAACAGTCTATATAGCTATGGCGATTCTTACCAGTAATTTTGATAGCTTCAAATCTCTTTATGTTTGCTTCTATTGAGGAGATTGTCTCTAACCAAATTTGATAAAGAGGTTGACCATTATTCATTGTATACAGTAATTTGCTATAGTGGTCCTGTTTTCAAAATTTGCTAACATTTCTATAAATACGTAAGTTACAGAGGTGCAAAAAACTGACAGTCGATGATATCATTTTTATAATCTTATAGTAAACCATTTTGTAAACGTATTTAAAATCGCTGCGCGACTCTAGTATATTCAACGCCATTTATATGGCATTATTTCTCAGCTGCTGGCATAATATTGTAACATACTGTATATTATGGTATTCGTGTATTGTGTATTAGTTGTCATGCATGATATAAAGTCAAAGTGTTAGGTTAGATGTTTGAAGTGTAAACGTCATCAAATCGTCTAGAGTTTTCGCGAATGACGGATGGACATTCTAGAATGTCATAGAATTCTCTAGATGGTTCAATGAAGTGTATATAAGGCGCCACGAGTAGCATGGCAAGTTCAGCTCAGTTGAGTTCAGTTCTAGTTGACATAAGGTTAAGAGATACTTCTTTAGCGAAGAAAAAGAGGCCGTCGTATACTTACAGGTGCAATAATATTCTGGTTAAGCGGTAATCTAAATATTTGAAAAGCATTATATTCTTATTTGGATAGGCAATACATAGTTACAAATTCTCTGCTTGTGTGCCTATTATATGAGATTGTACCTCGATGTCTATTTCAGTATTTAAATGGTAGATCAATAAAGAATCAGTGTTTGTATCCGGTATTGAGGATGTGCCTGTCCAAGTTTTCGACAAATATACACAGTGATTAATTTATACTCCGAACTTGAATACCTCCGTTATTGTGGAAGATACAAAAAATACTTTCGAAGAAAAGTTATAGGCAAAGCGAAGGCCTACATTTCAAAATTATTGTGTAATACAAGGTTATTCGTAAAGTCACGCAACCCTGGTATATTGACTCTCATACTTTGACCTGTCAAAGGCTTTTGACACCATGGACCACAAAATTTTATTACAGCAGCTAGAACAATATGGCATAAGGGGCATAAGCCTGGAATTAATAAAATCTGACCTGTCTGAAAGAACACAGACAGTTTTAATTGAGAAGGGGGGAATAAAATATTACTCACAAGAGGTAGAAATATTACAAGGGGTTCCACAAGGGTCAATATTAGGGCCTGTTCTATTTTTGTTCTAAGTGGATTGTCTCAATGAGAGTCTTACAACAGATATTCTCTGCAAATTTGTAGTTGATAATTCGGTTATTATATCAGCACCTACTATTGATCTGTTGTCTATGAAGGCACTTACAATTGAACACAGAGAAAACGGGTCTCTTAACATTCAAAAAAAGAGGTCAGAAAGACAATTCGCTTCTTGTCAAATTAAGTCATAAATCTTTACCTAAAATCTCAAATATTAAATTTCTTGGTATTACACTTCATAACCCACTGAATTGGGATATTCATATAAATATTCTTGCTGCTAGATTGAACAGCATGTGTGGTCTGATTCGCAGGTTGAAGTATCAAGTTAGTATTGAAACAATAAAAATGTTTTACTATTCAAATGTACAATCCATTGTCAGTTACGGAATACTCTTTTGGGGCTCTGGAAAAAATGCTGAAACTATATTCAAAGCAAAAAACGAATACTACGCAGTATCTTAGGTCTGCACCAACGTGAATCGTGTAGATTGTATTATAGAAAACTGAATGTCTTAACTGTTCCATCATTATATTTCATGGTACTAGTCCAATTTGTAAAAAAACCACAGTCATTTAAAACAAATTTTGAAGGATATTCATTAGACATGAAAATAATCATCAGGAATATAGAGCAATTAGATATCCCATCTCACAGTTCCTCTTTTTTTCAAAAGGGTCCACAATATACAGCCATACAGGCTTTCAATATGCTCCCAAGAAACATATAGCAAATCAAGAATTTCTACTCTTTTAAATAGGCGGCCAAGGAATTTCTTGCACAGAATAATTTCTACAATTTTAATTTAGCATAATGTGTGTTTTAAGAATATTTTACCATATTTTGTATTAGTGATATTTTATCCAGAAGTGGTGATATCCCATCTGCAATTATAACAAAAAAAATCATATATAGTGAAAAGTTTATGTACATGTTTTTGACGTTGCTATAACACTGTTGTGGGACTGATGGCAATAAAGATATTATTTTTATTATTATTGCTATTATGCAGTTGCCATAGAGGCGCGCTTTTCTGGTCAGGCCAAGCGAACGGGTCTTTGCGTTCCACCAAGAAGTCTGCTGCTGTTTAGCAGCGACTTTCTTTGGTTTGCCGTTACCTTCGAGTACCAGATGGCGCACAGGCAGATCTTCTCTGCCGCCTCCTCTCACATACTTTACATGTCTGGTAGACATAAAAATTCTGATGCTCTCTAACTCCACCAATCGACCCATGGAGCACTGATGATCGCTAATAAGCGTCTGCGTACTGGTGGACTGACAGAGATATATAACAACCTCAGTAAAACAAAGTATGTAGCGCTTACCTTCGTCAGGTCCCCACGTAGCACTCTCTGAAGGGGTGAGCGTCTGCCTAGGTGATCTTGAGCCGTCGGGCAGCAGACTATTCCTAGGGCTCCGACTGTACTCTGCTATACTCAGCCTAGATCCGTATACTCCGCCATTATCAGGTGTCAAACTATGCCTAGGTGTTCGGTTAGGTTCTGGCACTAGGCTGTTTCTAGGACTCCTGCTGTATTGGTCGGGAACTAAACTATTTCTTGGGCTGCGGGAATACTCACTAGGGGCAAGACTTCCTCTGGGACTTCTTTGAGAATCCGGTACCAAACTGGAACAGAAAAGGTGGATCAGGTAGCTGCATTGGTTATTACGCACATTGCTTACACAAAAAAATCGGGATACCATGAAACACGATTTTTAGACCAATGAAAAGATTATACAATGTAAATAGTAGGAAAAATCTATAATGAATGTTTTTTTGTGACAAATACGTAAAAATTTTGGAATGAATGTATACTGTTTATGCACAGAAGGCTAGGGATTTGGAAGGCTTATCAGCTAATAAGTTTTACTTCCCACACCGATAGGTGAGGGGAGTGTTGTGACCGCGAAAATTTTCTATTTTGAGATAACACACCTTTTGGGCGTTTTATGATACCTACATAACGAAAATCCACGTCACTCATCCCCGTCGGTCTGTCTGTCGGTCTGTCTGTCTGTCTGTCCGTAGGTGTGTTGGCGTTTTTCTAGCCTCGTAATCTCAGCAACCGCTGCATTGATTTTGATGAAATTTGGGCAGCAATATGCTGTTGGGTCATAGTCGGTAATGCTGCTATAATTTTGAAAATCGATGCATGGACGGCAAAGTAATTAGCAAAAAACCGGGCAAAAAACGAAAAAATTCAAATATTCCCCAAACTTCATTTTTAGGCGTTTTAGGTGTTCCTGACCATTTTATACTTTTTTTTGGAGGATGTGATATTTGGGGTAGATGGAGGTGAGAGGTTGTATGGTGTGGTTTTTAGAAAGCATGTCAGTGATGGCGCTGCAATAACCATAAAACTAAAAATACAAAAACAGATCAAACTTCGAGTAGACAGAAGGAATTCTGCCGCTGCGCCATCTAGTACCCGAAGGTAACGGCAACCAAAGAGGAACGCTACTAGCAGCAGTAAACTCTCCTTGGTGGAACGACAAGGCTCGTTTGCTTTTGCCACTAGAGGCACGGATTTTGACGCAAGCAGCGTAAAGCCGATATACGAGGTGCTTGCTCTCTATTTCCGTCAATCGACCTATGACGCACTGATGATCGCTAATGAGCGTGAAACAGCTGTCTGCATACTGGTGGATTGACGGAGGTATAGAGCAACCCTCGTATATCGGCTTTACGCTGCTTGCGTCAAAATCCGTGCCTCTAGTGGCAAAAGCGAACGAGCCTTGTCGTTCCACCAAGGAGAGTTTACTGCTGCTAGTAGCGTTCCTCTTTGGTTGCCGTTACCTTCGGATACTAGATGGCGCACCGGCAGAATTCCTTCTGTCTACTTGCACATCTTTCACATTTTTATTAAACATGGAAAAATGGATGCTCTCTATTTCCGTCAATCGACCTATGGCGCACTGATGATCGCTAATAAGCGTGAAACAGCTGTCTGCGTACCGGTGGATTGACGGAGGTATAGAGCAACCCTCGTAGATCAAACTTCGTTTCTAGGCGTTCTAGAAGTCCCGGGTGATTTTACTATTTTTTTTTTTTTGATGTAGATAAAATCGAGGTAGTTGGGGGGGTGGGGGGGTTGTAGAACTGGCGATGGTTTGGTTGCAAGGGGATCTCAGAGTATAGTTTCATGCTGTGGGGAAGTAATAAACTGGAATCACCATAATGTGTGGGAAGTACTGAGTCAATCAACTTGACTTCATTTGTTTTAAAATGGTAGCTTTACCCGTATGTAACTCTGCCAATCCTGTATACTGTTGCTATAAAAACCATGATACGCCTCTGCCTTGCTTTCAGAAAAAATATCATTCCATAGAATAGCTAACTACTTCTATTTCTGAATACAACAAGTATGAAAAGAGGTGATCTCCACCCAACTTTCAACAAATGAATAAATAAAACCACTTTTCCTTCAAACAATCTCATCCGGTAGCCATCTAAATAATTCACTAGTACAGAAATTGGGAAGCAACAACTAGTTCAAGGATACAACTCAACCATTTTCTCTGTAACTTCTCTAAGAGACCTAATTTCCTAAAACACGAAAATGTAGATTTTAGGGTGCATCGAAAATATTTCCGAACACAAACGCTTACATTTTATCTGTTCGACGTTACCGTTGAAAGCTTTCAGCATAATGACTTTCAGGGTGTGAAGGCGATAAGCTTTTATGGTCTTACGGGGATTGCTTACTTGATAAATCAGAAATACTTTAAGGTAAAGTGAGATGCTTTGAGTTTATACAAAGTGCAAGTAAAACCAGAGAAAATGTCTCAAGTGAGAGAGTTGCCATATTTGCGTTATATTAAGCTTTTGTCGTATCTATAATCATTATACTGAAGATAGTGATACAAAAAAAATATACAATATTATTCAGTAATGAAGTTGGGCCCCTGAATAAAAGAATTGATCCAAAACGCATATAAAACAATCACTTACTTTTTGCTGATTCTCTCATGCACATCCCAAGTCTCATGCAAGAAAACAATAGTAGTGCCATAATAAATCCGGAAATAAAACATAAATTAGCAATTTATTTATGTCGCTAGGGCTTCCTTCACAAGTCAGTGGACAGTCTATTACGAATACAACAAGGTTTTCAGTTTTATAACCCTCCACCCACCAACCATCCCAAATTTCACCCCGACTAAGAAAAAAAGGAGAACATGATCAGTAACACCTAAAACGCCTAAAAACGAAGTTTGGGTAATATTTGAATTTTTTAGATTTTTGCTAATTACTCTGCCGCCCATGCACCAATTTTCAAAACTATGGCAGCATTACCTACTACGACCCCACAGCATATCACTGCCCAAATTTCATCAAAATCCATGCAGCGGTTGCTGAGATTACGAGGCTAGAAAAACGCCAACAGACCGACAGACAGACAGACAGGCTGACAGACAGACAGACCGATAGACAGACCGTCAAACAGACCGACAGGCAGACCGACAGGCAGCTCAACAGGCAGACCGACAGACAGACCGGCAGACAGACCGACAGACAGACCGACAGAAAGACCGACAGATAGACCGATAGACAGACCGACAGACAGACAGATCGACGGAAATGAGTGATGTGGATTTTCGTTATGTATATGTTACGGTTAAAGTGTTTACTCTGATAGTTTATATACTATCCAGCTAGTACATAAACAATCCAAATGTCTCGTTATTTTAATGGAAAATCATATTTCTACTAAAATAGCTATGAATATTGGTTGGTTTGTATACTATCCAGCTAGTTTATAAACTGTCCAAGATAAGCCGCTAAAGTATAATACCACAAAGATATCACACATATTAGCCAGTGTTCCTGGTTAGTTTACAAACTATCCACATCATTTGGATAAACTAATCACCTAATGTCTCTAGTAATACATAATAACCAACTCGTTGGTTAGTATGTAAACTAACCAATCCTCTTTGGTTACTTTAGTTTAAAAAACAATTTTTAATCAAAAGTAAAGTTTATTCATAGATAAAACATACAATTGCTATTCGATTCGATTCTCTGTACATCATAAGTATTCATTACATGATAATCATTCTTGTTATTAGTGTTAGGTCCTTGTTTGCGTATTCTCTTTATATGTTTGCAGAAGTACATTATAATCACTGTCATTCATTAATTTTGAATTTTGGGACTCTTTCTCGTAACATTGTAATGGTAACTTTTCAAATTGCTGTTGGTGATCAATTTTTGGTAACTAGATACTTGTTCTTAAACAAATTTTACAAGGCACGACAGTAAACAATACCAACACGTCACACTTGCACTTGCCATAAAGATAACCTCACTTTTCTGTTAAATTGACCAAAGAAAATTAGTTAGTTTACATACTAACCAACTAATGTTGGTTAATTTACATACTAACCAACGAGTTGGTTATTATGTATTACTGGAGACATTAGGTGATTACTTTATCCAAATGATGTGGATAGTTTGTAAACTGACCAGGAACACTGGCTAATATGTGTGATATCTTTGTGGTATTATACTTTAGCGGCATATCTTGGACAGTTTATAAACTAGCTAGTATAGTATAGTATAGTATAGTATACAAACCAACCAATATTCATAGCTATTTTAGTAGAAACATGACCTTCCATCAAAATAACCAGACATTTGGATAGTTTGTATAATATCCAGCTAGTGTATAAACTATCCAAGTAGACACTTTAACCGTAACATATATATCATAAAACGCCCAAAAAGCGTATTAGCTCAAAATCTAAAATTTTCGCGATCACAATAGGACTACATCTACACTTATCGGTGTGGGAAGGCAAATAACGTCTCCTTCTGGCCTCATTCAAAACAGTGTCAAAAGATTTATTCACGGGGGAGGCTATTAGCGTAGGAAGTACAATAAAATGTGTTATTTTGTATAGAACGAAAACAAGGCATGGATTGTAAAATGGGCTTACCTGCTCCTAGGACTCCTATCAAAATCGGGTACCAAGCTGGGCCTTGGACTCCTGTTGTGCGATTCAGCGGCTGGGTTCCTTTCCCTGCAGTTCATCTGGGTGTCCAGCGATATGTCTGGGATAATCGAATGCCTGGGACTCCTGTTTGCTTCTGGCATCAGAGACCCGCGAGACCTGTAAGGGAGAACAATTTTATGATCTGGAATTTGCCTAGTATGTCACTATTGTTTTAAGCGTGGTAGGATGAGGATCGATGGAGATGGTTTGAGGTTTAGGGCCGTATTCATAGTCGATACTTAAGAGTCACTTAATATTTGGGGGTACCTTAAGCATGGTTTCGTGTTTGGCAGCTACTTCAGGGCTCTTTCTTTCTTTCTGTCCAGCTTTGATATTAGCTATTGGGAATCCTTGTACCAATCACCCATTTATCTCTGTGAACATAATCTTCTTCGCTGAACTAAGGTTTCTCCTTTAAGCGCGCTTGCTGACCAGATAAAGCTCGATTCGTCAGAAATAGAAAGACAGTCGCAATGAACAAGTATCTGAAGCTAGGTGCATATTTTTAGCCTACAGTTTGTCGAAGTTTGTGTCCTAGTAACGCAATTCCAATCTGCATAGTAGAAAAGTTTACAAAGTAAAGGCAACCGCATTATAAGTGGGTACGATCCTAGCAGAGAGACGCTATGGCGTACCTAGAAGTTCTGCCTCTACACTAATAAATATTAGTGTAAGCTGCTTCACGAAGTTTGAAAAATAACTCGTTGTTTCGACCATATTTTGTTTGCATTTGTCTCCGGAGATAGAAAATGAAGATTAGTAGGTTGTTAAGTTAACAAACTATGTTTTTTTTATCATAGAGAGTTTAGAAAATCAATGTTAGTCGACATGCCTTTCAGTGAACAACATTATTACCCATTTTAGGATTGAGCAGGTCAGAGTTGTGACAAAAAATTACTCTATAGCCAAAACAGTTCATGTCGA
This sequence comes from Callosobruchus maculatus, assembly GCA_951848785.1. Lineage (NCBI taxonomy): Eukaryota > Metazoa > Arthropoda > Insecta > Coleoptera > Chrysomelidae > Callosobruchus > Callosobruchus maculatus. The sequence continues at coordinate 1,366,078 of CATOUR010000003.1, forward strand.
ATTAGGGGTCTATATGTTTAAAATGTTCTCCCAGTCGCACCCTCTAAACTGCCGAAATTAGCACCACCCTTTTGGAATACCCAGTATACATATAGCTACCGCAGACAGGAAGCAGTACCACCGTATAACACGTATTTCCATATATAATGTATTTATTTGTTCATCTATTTTAATAACTTTACGAATCTATTGATTCTAAATAATGAAATTACGATATATATGCTGTATATTTTAACACACATGAGTGAAACCTTGACAAGAGTGAAACATATTTCAAAGTTGAATATGACATTGAAAAATAAATTAAACTATTGGAAAATCATGGCAAATCCCGTGTTGTTGCACTTGACATATCGAAAGCGTTCGATAGAGTGTGGTATGAGGGACTTCTACACAAGCTTGCTGCTTATGGACCACCATCTGGCCTGCGCCAGTGGCTGAATAGCTTTTCGAACGACCGATCTCTGTTTGTAGTCGAAGGCTGTTTATCAGACGTATTTTCAATAAACGCCAGTGTTCCTCAGAGATATGTCCTATCTCCTACACTGTTTCTACTGTACATCAACGAACTGCTGGAAATAACACCCAATCCAATCTACAACTTCACACACGACAGGACATTAATACTACGCATGGATCCAAGCAAGCCATCATCATCCCAGAAGACGGCACGTCAGCGTCAGCAATATGCCTCACAGATCAGCGTAAACTTTTAAACAATTGTCGAGTGGGGATTAGTAAGTAAAGTACGGTTTAACGTACAGAAAGCGCAATAATAACAATAACATGTCCTGGCATGACCACGTCGTCACGATTGCTGAAACGGCATCCCAGAAGCTTGGAGCTTTGTTCAGCTGTAGAAAGCTCTATACACCAGAACAACTACTGCTGCTCTACATGGCACAGATCCAACCAACGTTAAGGTACTGCTTCCTTGTGTGAGAATGCGCTCCGAAGTACTGTCTAAAGCTTCTGGACACTATCCAGAAGAGAGCAACTAGACTAGTCAATACGCATGACCTTACGAAATACCTCTACAGCATGGAACATCGAAGTAGGGTGGCTGACCTAACCCTTTTTTAAAGATTCTATCACGGAAGATGTTTGAGTGAGACTTCCCAGATGATAACACCAAAGGCCCTTCGAACGACGAACACTGGAGGGGATCTGCAAGCCCATTCTTACGAGTTCGAGGTCCCTACTATCTGAACCAGTCTCCTCCAGCATTTCTTCTTTTGCAGAGTTTCGATGCTGTGGAATGAGGAACACCGGCGTTTATTGAAAATACGTCTGATGATTAGCCCTCGACTACAACAAACAGAGATCGGTCGTGCAAAAAGCTATTCAGCCACTGGCGCAGGCCAGGTGGTAGTCCATAAGCAGCAAGCTTGACCAGAAGTCCCTCATGCCACACTCTGTCGAAAGCTTTCGATATGTCAAGTGCAACAGCATGGGATTCGCCATGATTTTCTATTGCTCTGTTCCACAAGTAAGTGACGTAGGCAAGGAGGTCACCCGTAGATCTGTGCTTACGGGAGCCATGCTGGCGATCATTTACGATGTTATTGTTGTCCAGGTATTTCAGAAGCTGTGTGTTAATGACACTCTCCATAACCTTAGACATGATGCTGAGAAGAGCCACAGGTCTATAATTGGTGGGATCAGTTTTTTTGCCTTTCTTAGAGATGGGTTGTACGCAGCCAATCTTCCACGAAGCGGAAAACACGCCTCGCTGATACGAAAATTTGAAGAGCTTGCAAAGAATAGGTGCAAGCTCAGTGGCACAGCGTTTAAGGACAATGGTTGAAATTTGGTCAGGGCCAGTAGCTTTATTCGTGTTCAGTTTTTGGAGGATGTTTTTAACATCTCGATGTTGAAATTTGATCTCTGCCATTCTCGAGTTCACGCTTATGGTGGTGGTTGGAGTACTACCTTGGAAGTCTACAGTAGAATTGGCTGCGAAGAGCTTCCCCAAGATATCTGCTTTTTCTTTAGGAGCAGAAGCGATGGACTTGTCCTCTCTGGTCAAGGATGTTATTGACGAATAGGAAAAGTTCTGACTAACAGTCTTAGCTACAGACCAGAATGTTCTGGACGAACTAGAACGTGAGAGGAGCTTGTCCTTAATTTTTTGGTTGTGTTCCTCCTTGCTGCTGTCAATCACGCGTTTACAACGATTTCTGGCATCGATAAAACTGCGGTGGTTCTCGGCATTTGGATTTCTCCTCCACTCTTTGTAATGTTGGCTTTTCGAGGTAACTGCATCTCTACAACGCTGATTGAACCATGGCTTGTTTTTGGAGGGATGCTTGACGACATGAGGAATATAGGATGCCATGCCAGATATTAATACCTCTGTTATTTCTTGGGCGCAAGCTGATGGGTCTGGTGTCTTGAAGCAGACGTCGTTCCAGGGAAAGGACTGGTAGTATTCCCTTAGGTCGTCCCACTTTGCTGATCCGTAATGCCAGACCAGACGAGGCTTTGCATGGTAGAGATCCGGAGAATGCATTCTGCATAGCGTCGAGACGGTGTTGTGGTCAGACGATCCCAGTGGGGCGGTTATCTTCACTGTGTATACCGTTGGAGTAGTTGTGAGATATAGGTCCAACAGACTAGCAAAATCTCCGTGGCGGCTGGGAATCCTTGTTGGTTCTTAGACTATCTGCTCCAAGTCGCAGCTGATAGCGAAGGCTTCAGATTCACGTCCCTCGTCGTCCGTTTTGTTTGAGTGTTTCAGCCAGTATGAGTGGTGAACGTTGAAGTCACCCAGAAAGACTATCTCTGAATGAGGGTGATCTGATTGCAGCGCGTCCACAGTGGCTGAAAGCTTTTCGAAGAGCTCTTTGCAGTTGTTACAACTTGGTGGCCTATAAATGCAGCATATAAATTTGGAATGATTTTGGAAGGATATTTTGAGCCATATGATGTCAAATCCTTCCAGTTCGAGCTCTTCTTCTCGATGACAAGAAAGCCCAGATTTAACGTACACGCATACGCCAAACCTACGTCTAAATCGGGTGTATAAGTCATATCTGGGATATCTAAAACAGTTATCCATTTTTGAAGAGCCGACTTGAGTTTCCGTAAGAGCCAGAATGTGTGGCTTCTCTGCCTGAAGGTGTTGATGGACAGAGTTTATGCTGCAGGCAAGACCTCGTATATTTGTAAAGTCGACTCTGAACAAGTTTTTCTGGCCTTCGGGCCTGTCGTCAGTGCGAAGTTGCTGCGAAGGACGGCTTCTGTTGTTAGCCTGACGAGGAGTGGCAGCACAATTCTTTAAACAAACTTCGCTTAATGTTCCCCCCGGACCACCTGTCACCCGGAGATCCGAACGGCCAGGTATTTTACCTCCAGAAACTTTTGATCCTGGAAGAGCCATTGAGCATTTTTTTACTTTTAATTAATCCAATTTGTCACTTATGGGAAACCGAGTACATCAGCCCAGCGACAGAACATGAACCGTGGGGCCATTTGGCGCCGCCTATTTTCGGGAACCTATTTCTAGTTTCCCGGAAATATTCCGATGTGGGGGCGAAGCTAAGTGACTGCACTTCTCCCCCCTGTGGCTGATTGCAGAGATAATAGTACATGATGCTCCGTCGTCGGTGCAAGGTGTACCATCACCTCTGGTCGCCACATCCCTGCGACTAAGAAGAAGAAGATCCAATTGACGTTTCCACACTATATTTGAAAACTCATAACGATTTGACAAGGTTTTGAAAGCCCGTGGAAACGTAGTTAATGAGCGTTTCGCCGGCTGGGTTTCCATGACCGCCATGGCTCATCTGGTGGAGCGTCGAACAGGAATTCCGGAGCCGCGGGTTCGAATCCCGTTGGAAGTCGGTTCTTTTTCCAACATTTTCTGGTAGTACCCTGATATGTAATCAAGTTACGCATAAGCTTACCTGTCTGGCTGTTCAGCGGCCGGACTGACGGCAATGCTAGCCCTCCGGCCCGGACTGGTGGCTGCCGACCTGCTTCCGCTGCCCCCAGGGGCGGCGCCGCTGATCCGCGGCTGACCGGAGGCGGCGTTAGCGGGCGAGGAGGCGGCACTGCGCGACGCGCGGCGCCTGCGCGATGACGCGCTGCGGTGCAGCATCATCTTGTCGGACTGCTGATGCTATAGCTGGTGAACGGCGGCCATTCTAACGTTCTGTAACAAAATAAACTGCGTTAGAACCGGTAACTTGTCATGTTACAACACTTATTATGTAAGATTAGGCGACAGAAAAGAGGTGCCTGTGCGCCATCTGGTACCCGGAGGTAACGGCAAACCAAAGAAAGGCACTGCTAAAAAGCAGGAAACTTCTTGGCGGAACGCAAAGGTGCATTCGCTTCACCCAACCAGATAGGTGCGCTTCTATGCCAACTGCATGTGAGAGTCGATATACGAGGGTTGCTCTATATCTCCGTCAATCCACCAGTATACAGACGTGTTTCACGTTTATTAGCGATCATCAGTGCGCCATAGGTTGATTGACGGAAATAGAGAGCATCAGAATGTTCGTGTCTATCACACATGTAAAACATGTGAAAGTCATCATCATCATAGTCACAATGTCTTAACAGACATGTTGTGAACTCGTAAAATACATTAAGTCGGAGCTAGAGTATTGCCGACACGAATATTGTCAATAGTTTTGAAAACTGTAGCTCGCCATCGTCGCGATTTACTGTCAGTTCAGTGGCGCTCTTGATACTCATATCTAGCAACTGTTTCGTCGTATCCACCCAGCGTGTAGGGGAACGGCCACGGCGCCGTCCACTCGGGGCGTGACCCTGAACTACAAGTTTCTCCACCTTATCGCTTCTGTGAATACGTCCAAAGAATGTAAGCATTCTCATCGACACAATGGACGATAGTCTCTTTGGATTACCAGTATGGAAACATTAGTTCGATGGGCGGTATAAGAAATTCTCAGCATTCTCCTCCACGTCCACATTTCAAAAGCATCTATACGAGCTCGGTCTGCCTTTTTAACAGTCCAAGTTTCCGAGGCATACAAAAATATGGAGAACACAAGAGACTGAACCAGTGACATTTTGGTAGCTTTAGTGATGTTATGGTCACGCCATATTTCAGTAAGCTTTGTCATGGCCACCCGTGCCTGTTGAATGGGCCGTCGAATCTCATTCTCACAGCTACCTGAATTGTCGATCAAAGAACCGAGGCACACAAAACTTTGAACTACCTCACAACGGCCTATTGACCTTATTTCTCGATTATTGTCATGCTCTCTATCTACGATAATAACCTTGGTCTTGTTGTAGTTAATAGTAAAACTTCAAAATTGAGTCTAGTGAATAAAACTCGGCTTTCAAAGATGATTATTAGGTCAGCAATTACATAAGCATGTGCGGCTTGGTGTTTCCTCGCCAAAACGCACAAGCGACACCCGCAGGTTATGCAGAGCAGGACATTGCGTACAATGACTAACGCCCCATGACATGTTTCCAACGATACATACATACACACGACGTTGTAGTCAAGCAGAATCGCACAGCATTCACTGTTGCGCGAGTCAGTGGACTACACAGTCGAGCAAGTTCGCAAGCACACAAGGCCGTGGCTCGCACTGTGATCAAAATCAAATAGAGCAATTTTTTAGACAATTAAATTTTTGCCATTTTAGATATCAAACCCAAAATAAACCCCTTGGGCTAAATCCAAAAATTACCTAATTCAAGTCGACTGTCAAGCTATATCCTCCATTTCTACCTCTTTGCTCTTCTTGAAAACGCAAGCTCAAGGATATTTGATTTTTTTTTGTTTTTGGCGCACCACGCACCGATTTTTAAAATTATAGCAATATTACCTAATACGAACCCACACACATCGCTACCCAAATTTCATCGCAATCAATGCAGCGGTTGCTGAGATTACGAGGCTAGAAAAACGCCAACAGACTGACAGACAGAACGACTGAAATGAGTGACGTGTATTATCGTTATGTAGATGTCAATAACAGACAACATGGATTCCGACACCAAAGATCAACTGGAGATCTCCTGGCTTACATCACACATGTGTGGAGCAAACTCATCCAGTCATTTGGCATTGCTCTCGATATTTCAAAGGCATTCGTTCAACTGTGGCATGTAGCTCTCCTAAACAAGCTCCTGTCTTATGGGCTCCCTGTTAAGCTCTGCGGTTGGCTCGCAGAGTTCCTCTCAGGTCGGAAAATCTCTGTCGTGGTAGACGGCTTTTCCTCTTCTTTCCATAGCATCAATGCCGGGGTTCCGCAGGGATCGGTATTGGCTCCGACATTGTTTCTGCTTCATATTAATGATCTACTCTTTAGCACTACAAACCTAATCCACAGTTTTGCGGACGGCAGTACGCTACATGCAGGCATCATGAGCAATAGACCGATCTCTGTGGCCGAGCTGGAACGCAGAAGACTGGCAGTGGCAGCTTCACTTTCAAAGGATCTCGATACCATTGCACGCTTGGGGGCTTAAGAATGTGGTTAAATTTAATGCCTCCAAGACCCAGTATTGTACGCTATCAAACAAAAAGTGCCCAAGCCAACACCAGGTTCTAATGAACAACGAGGCTCTGCCAAGGAGTCACTCATTCAAGCTGTTAGGAGTCAACATTACATAAAATCTGATCTGGCACGAACACGTCGCTTCAACTGCAAAAGCTTGGGTACCTATTTAGAGACAGAAAGTATTTCTCGCCATGTAACCTCCTCACGCTATATAAAGCCCAGATAAGACCTTGCCTGGAGTATTGCTCTCATGTCTGGGGAGCTGCTGCCCCTACTACCCTGTCTATACTAGATGCCGTCCAGAGAAGGGCAATTCGACTAATGGCGATCCGACCTTAACACGCCACCTTCAGTCACTTTCTCACCGGCGGCGGCGTACCGATATTCCAACGGAATCTGCTCCTCTGAGCTATCCTCTATCGTTCCGCCGCTCACTGCTCCTATCAGATGTACCCGTGCGACCGTTGCATCTGATCCTAAGACGGTCATTATTCATACATCAAGAACTGAGCTGTACAACCGCACATTTATTCCCAGGGTGTCCAAGGCTTGGAATGGACTGCCAGAAGATGTATTTATTGGGCCTGCGGTTATTGGCCCATCCAATTCTCGCGTTAACAAACTTCCCCTAACATGACGCTTTCACAGCAGCCGCGGTACTCATTTATAAAAAAAACGCCCAAAAATCAAAAATTTCCGCAAACACACCCCTTTACCTATCAGCGTGGGTAGTAAAACGTACTTCAATAAGAATAAAAGCACATCATTAAGATAGCTTAAAATAAGTACATGGTTTTCACATCTCTGGAAGAAATCCAGACTAGCAAAAGGAACAGAAAATGTGGCAAAATACATTTTACCCACTATAAGTAATGGATTCCTAAACCATCGTCTAGAAAACTCGAACAATGCTTCTTTTGTTTAACATTCCCAACGGCCGGCAGTCCTGCTCAGATCTACGTTGTACGGTAAGAGGATCGTGAGGTTTATTTCCACTTTCATTTCGTTCAGGACAAATGACAACGATTCCCGTTTCCTTAACCAGTCCACGTCCGTCCGTCTGTATATACTTCAGGGCCCACTGGAAAAGGACGAAGGACCAAAAGGGGACGGCACGTAGCAGTGGAGGGAAAAGCAGCATCGGGCTTTGATTGTATGTACGTGCTACAAGGAGTTTCATTCGTTGAGGTTCTTCTAGTCGCGTTATCTCAGTAACCGTTGCACTGATTTGGGTAGTACATAATATGGTTTTAGTTTAGTTTAGTTTAGTTTAGTTTAGTTTAGTTTATTTTTGCTATGTACAGGTATTTATATAAAGCAAAAATATAACAGGCTATCGTCCGTAGAAGGTATGGTATCACCTTGTGCACGGCCATCAACCAAGTGACATACACGTTGGATTTGGTGTTGAATACATCCCGTGATTACTTTTCTTCATACTCATCTGCTGTGCTTGCCTTCATTCATACTGGTAGACGCGATGTTTGCAGACTCCCAAAACTGGTCGTAATGAATTTTCCCCATAAATCTCCACATTTTTTCTGCTACATTATTAGAACTGAAATTTTGACAGGACAGGAGGTAATGCTGTTACAGGCAGCAATGGACGGCATCTTTGGTATAGTGCGATGGATGGTTGGACGAGGGTCCCCTGCTTGGTTCTTCTTAGAGCCAGTCCCACACGGTGCGTTCAACGGCTACAACCTGAGGCGTTTCAAATCTAACATGCATAGACATTCATCTTCTCGCAGCACTTCTATAGCGCCATAGGCTTTCAGCTTTTGGAGGACGCTGACCATGAAGAAATTCTTATAGGTGATCTATTCGCTGTTTTGTTTTCAACATAATCATAATATGCTTGATTTAAAGTTTCAATGACACAATTTTTCATGCTATTGTCTGCATGATTGGCTCTCAAATCAAGGTGCCACCAGAAAATGCCGGAAAAAGAACCGACTGCCAGCGGGATTCGAACCTGCGCCTCCGGAATTCTGGTCCGACAGCAGTACTCACAGAAGATGACTGCATTGGAACCGTCAGTTGGCGCGAGGTCGACCCCACTAGTTACTATGTTTCCACGGGCTTTCAAAACTGTTTTCAAAACATTTTGTAATTTCGGATTGCCGGTGCTTCCACGGTAGGTTTCGAAACGATTTTGGAAACGCATTCAAAACGTTTGCAAGTCACACTCTTGGCAAATGTCATTTCCTAGTTTTAGAACCTATTTTGTTGTTCATCACGTAGCAGTGGAGGAAAGCGTCGGGCTTTGATTGTATGTACGTGCTACAAGGAGTTTCGTTCGTTGAGGTTCTTCTGTTCGCGTTATCTCAGTAACCGTCGCACTGATTTGGGTAGCACATAATGTGGTCTTAGCAGTTGATGCTGTTACAGACAGGACAATGCATGGACAGCATCTCTGGTATAGTGCGATGTTCTTAATGGTTCTCCTTAAAGCCGGTCCCACACGGTGCGTCCAACGTTGGACACAACGTTGAATGGAATCATGTGAGAGAGCAGACAGAAAGAATTCTGCCGGTGCGCCATCTAGTACCCGAAGGTAACGGCAACCAAAGAAAGTCGCTGCTAAACAGCAGCCTACTTCTTGGTGGAACGCCACGGCGCGTCCTATTTGAGCCACTAGAGAAGCGTGGTTTCTATATGCCGCTGCATATTAAAGCCGATATAGAGCAGCCCTCGTTGAATAGAATGTTCGACATATTGAACTTTGGCTTTTTATTTTCTCTACCTAAGGCTGGAACTCAAAACAACGGCCGGATTTGAAATTGGTACCCCTCAAACTATACACGATACGAGTTTTCGTCCTTATAGGAGGCCAGATAACGATTTTAGATTTTTAGGGTGAACTTGAAGATCTGAGGGCCTGAAAATTTATAATTTTCTCTAGGTGAGGCTGGAACTCAAAACAACGGTCTGATTTGAAATTGGCACCCTCAAATTATACACGATACGAGTTTTCATCCTGACAGGGAGCCAAATAAATAATTTAGATTTTTAGGGTGAACTTGAAGATCTGAGGGTCTGAAAATTTTTTATTTTCTCTACCTAAGGCTGGAACTAAAAACAACGGCCGGATTTAAAATTGATACCCTCAAACTATACACGATACGAGTTTTCGTCCTCATAGGAAGCCAGATAACGATTTTAGATTTTTAGGGTGAACTTGAAGATCTGAGGGTCTGATAATTTTTGATTTTCTCTACCTGAGGCTGGAACTGAAAACAATGGCCGGATTTGAAATTGGCACCCTCAAAGTATACACGATACGAGTTTTCGTCCTTATAGGAAGCCAGATAACGATTTTAGATTTTTAGGGTGATGTTGAAGATCTGAGGGTATGAAAATTTTTGATTTTCTTCACCTAAGGCTGAAACTCAAAACAACGGTCTGATTTGAAATTGGCACCCTCGAATTATACACGATACGAGTTTTCATCCTGACAGGGAGCCAAATAAAGAATTTAGATTTTTAGGGTGAACTTGAAGATCTGAGGGTCTGAAAATTTTTGATTTTCTCTACCTAAGGCTGGAACTCAAAACAACGGTCTGATTTTAAATTGACACCCTCAAATTATACACGTTACGAGTTTTCATCCTGACAGGAAGCCAAATAAAGAATTTATATTTTTAGGGTGAACTTGAAGATCTGAGGGTCTGAAAATTTTTGATTTTCTTCACCTAACTGAAACTCAAAACAACGGTCTGATTTGAAATTGGCACCTTCAAATTATACACGATACGAGTTTTCATCCTGACAGGAAGCCATATAAAGAATTTAGATTTTTAGGGTGAACTTGAAGATCTGAGGGTCTGAAAATTCTTGATTTGGTTCTCCCAAACGATCCGACAAATATTTTTTTTAAGACATATACCTGATAAAATGAATGGCCAAATAGCTGCTATTGCTGCTGGAATGGTGGTTACATGTTACGGGATATACTATTGGTCGAAGGAAAGAGACCTAGAAGAAGGTGATGGAGGGACCTGATACCTTGGGAGTGCTTATATACCAGGAAAGGCTCACTAGAAAGATATTGATCTTGAGTACCAAGAGTCTTAACGCTCTACATTTGTACAGTATAGATTATTCACCTTCTTTTGTATTAGCTTCCGTGTTATATACATGCAACCAAAAATGTTCATAAAATGAATAATTTTAACCCCAACAACCTCACTAGAGACTAATGAAGTTTGGTCACAAAATACGGTCATGCATTTTGTAAGAAATCACCTATAAGTTCTGGCTGAAGATTGTATAACGTTGTGCCTGTAACTCTCAAGGCTAGCTGTCTAACACAATTTAAATCAGGTCTCAAAAACCTGTTCGATATCTCACCATACACCGTGGTGGAATTTTCTATAAGTTTGTCTCAAAAAATTTAGGTTACTTTAGAAACTAAAAATAATTCTGAAAAAATTTAGTTACTGAATCATCGGTAAAACAGACGTCGCCGTCGATTCATTTGTTTTCCAATAAAAGCTAGCGGGCATACTTGTTTTCATTATTATCATACTCGTTTATTCAGTTGAATAAATTGGATTTATTAATTCACGTTATTCCATGAAAACTCGAAAAAACACGGTCTGATCGACGTCAACTAACAGATGACAAATCTGCCCGACAGCATTTTTAAGCTAAATTTAGATGCACACGACATCCGACGATACGACGGTACGAAACTGCTGCTATTGGTTGAAGTATTCAAAATGGATTGGCGCCAAACTAAATGTCCCATGATTTTAACTTTTATACGGCGGTCGGATAAGTTGAAAATATTTTAACTTTTTATCCGATGTCCTATGTAATTTGACACCTGACAATCTCCATGAATTTGTATTTGAAAATGGTAATTCAGCGAGTGCAATACGTGCATTCAATAAATATTTTACTTTTGTCCCTCTTTTGGATGAAAATGAAGAATAGAGGAAGAGAGCGTAGATTTTACGTTCAAGACATATTTAAAAACAGGAAGAAGTAAGGAGCGTACCATAATCGAGAGTTTTTGGTCCGCACATATGTCACTGAAATCGTGGTTATCGTTATTTGGAGTCTGCGCAGTAACGATTTGACACACAGTTAACTTTATTAAACATAACGGACGTGGTTAATTACGTCAGATTAGCGGTATCGTTATTTGTGCTTTTATGGTTATTTTTATGTGACATTTGCTACGTCATCGTATATATATACACTAATTCAATAATCTCCTCCATACTTTTCTAAATGATAATTTATCTCGCAATCGACGTCTAGGGCACAATCCGTTCTAATCACGTATTATGTTTAGAATGTCCAAATTAACCTAAAATTCCTACACTTGTCAACGGTGACAGTACTGACAGTTCGATTCCTTAAAGTCTGACGCGTCCAGAAACTCTACATTTTGCGACGAAAAGTTATCGTTATTAACGACAAAGTTAACCATAACTATAACGAATTTGTCGTTTGCCGTGACTGACCAAAAACTCTCTAATATGTTGCAGGAGATGAAGCTAACTGGCATAGAAAAAGAAAAATATATTAATTATTTACAAATACCAAGTAATGCCTTTAAACCGTTGCTTGAAATTATTGGTCCACAGCTGAGTAAAACTTAGGGAATTCGCGAATCTATTTATCTATTGCTTATGGGTAAAGACGTGCTTTAACTTTAAACATACTTGGATCATCAAATCATATTAATCATCAAAGATATCCTCCATCGGTTAACTGTATTCAACCGTGCACCTAACAGTGTGAAATATTGGTATAATGGTAAGGAATCGAGGTATTTGGTGGATTGGATTTTATTTCTAACAACCATAAATCACATATTATTTAGAAATTTGAATGGTTTTGACAGAACTTTGGCAACTGACATAGGTACCTACTGTAATCCTTGGGTTTTGCTTGTATTTTAAAAGGTACTTGTCGGGACGTAATTTATCATGCTATACCTCGTTACCACAATTGATGGCACCAACTCCATGTGGATATCTAAGTGGTTTGGGCACTAGACGGAGGATTGGAGCACTGATTAGAGACTTTCATTCACAGCTTAACCATACCCTAATCTTAGTACAATTTGCGAAACTGTAGTGTGTTTGTTGAGAGGGGCGCCTAACAATAATGCTTTTGTTCAGTGTGTACTCATTTGGTGCCATCAACTTTGGTAACAAGGTATAGGTTTGGTTCAACACTGATCTTTACTATTCATATTTTTCATAAAACTTGCTCGTAGGCAGGCAACCCAACACACATACATATAGTTAATAGGGTGCATACCCTTAGAGATAACAGTTGGTAACCAACTATGAAGATACAAATTCTCCAAATTTGTAACAAAATTTCGTACAAAAATTTCGGACACATGTGAATGGATACATTTTAGATTATACGACAGAATCAGTTCGTCGTGTGTGATGATCCAGTACCTAATTAACATTTTTTCTAAAATTATTTGTAACTTCCTAAGTGGCCTAATTCCTATAATTAACATTTTTTCCAAAATTATTCGTAACTTCCCAAGTGGCCTAAATTTTTTACTAGTCAGTGTAAAATTCAGATTATGGACAAACTAAATACACTACACGAAGCGGTTCAGGCTTCATATCATAATTTTTAGATACACAAGGCGGTATTCAATTATTTCAACGTAACATTTGCTTAAATGAGTTTTTTTAACATGTTCGCTAACTCTTGGTGCTTATGTCATTTTAGAACGAAATGAATGAAAATTAAGCTAAATCACCTAACAAAGAGTGGCTGTTGTAAAGGGACATCTTAACGACAGAAGAGAGCATTTTCTTCTCGATCTTGCCACTTTTATATCTATCATAAACGTTCACGGGTATTCGCTTTGGGAGGTTAAGGGTACTTTCTTGATGCCATCTATTATCTCTTTAGCCTTAACTCCGTCGTATTAAAAGTCCTATAAAATTGCGAAGATGCCGAGGAGAGACGCGTTTTCCACACAATTACCTCAAATTTGCTGAAATGGGCACGTAGGTTCAGGGCGGTAGTTACGTTGGCACTTCCAATGAATACTCATAATCATTAGTAAAAAAATGTTCAAGGAAGATTGTATGTTCGCAATGATGCAGTCGAGAGAGTGAGAGAGTACAAATAACTGCCTGTTCTTCCCAGACAGCACAATATATTCTAGGAACATTCTAGGAATCACCATTTTGGAACATTGTATCATTCCGTGAAAAGTCCATGAATATATAGATTATCTGATGAACATTCCAAGAATGTGAAAATGGGAATCCAAAAAATGTGCAAGAGTTATTCCCTCAGAATATTCTACAATTATTATTAAGATGTATAGAATACTGTAGGAAGATTCCTGGTATATCTTTGAAGAAACATACATAGGTTATTCCGTCAAAATATTCTACGATGGTTATTAAGATGTATCAAATATTGTAGGAAGATTCCTGGTATATCTTTGAAGAATATATGTTGAAAGAAACTAATACCTTTTATCACTTTATCCCATTTATTTGTAAGTCTTGTTGTCTGCCTAGGTACTTAACGAGAGTAGTAAACATATATAACCTGGTATCTAGTATCCAACTTTCATACAGTGTTTTGGGCAGCATTGATTTAGACACACACTAATTATTATAGGGATTGATGAAAAAAATATATATAAAACAGAACACGGAAGCTGTATTTATAATTACATAAGTTTAATGTACACATTAAAAAAACACATTTCATTACACGGAATCGTCCTCCTGTATTATCCTGCAAAATAAAAAAAACCCTTTTTATTTCAAAGCATACGATGTACATTCAAATACACTTCATTAACTACAATGCTAGATTTTCACCAAAATGTTGTCGTTGTATTTTAATCAAATTAGTAGAATAAACACTGGAAATTCACAGTCACAAATATGTATATCAAATGTGTTGCTAGTGGTTATTATATATTAATTAGGGTACCTACGACAAGTAAGACTAGAACATAGAGATTAGACCCTGAACAAGAGAGTTGCTACCACATGGTGTTACAAAGTCGATAATTTACAGAGACAAAATAGTTACACTCACCCTAGTCGCTCCTAGATAAAGTTTTAAACTGAATAACAAGTGAAAATCATGTTCCAGAACACAGATAACTATCCAATTATCACAGAAAAATGTACAAGCACAAGCAGGCACCACCGACCACCTCCACCGTGACGAATGAAGCTAACCTCAAAGTTCTCAAGCCTAACCTAACCTGCAACGATGCCACGCCTACATTACGAATCATACCAAAAGGCATATTCATAGCCTATTCTTTAGATAATATGAATTTATGGATATTATCAGAATATTTTGATCGACACGTTCATTGAATAATCATGACGTAATATTCCTCATATATCCTCATGGGAATGAAACCAATAAAAACATCCATAGAACATTCCGTTAATGTTCTGAATATTCTCAATCTATTTTGGATGAAATAATAATGTTCTAGGAATATATTGTGCTGTCTGGGTTTATACCAACACATCTTACTGATTACGCTATGCACAACCCCCTCACACGGATGTGCCGAATCTTTAATAGAAACAACTTTGACCCTTTTAGATATCCTTTTAATAAGTTTACGTTTCTAATTTCTACGCTTGTTTTAGTAGCAGTAGCAGTAGTATAGATTTATTCAGCATAACTGCTAGTATATCTCTGTTGTGAAAAGTAACTACTCCAATTATGTCATTATTGAGCAAAATACTAATTGGTGTTTCGTTTCAATGTTTGTTTATTATTATACATTCTGTTTTATTGTATTCAGTTTATGTTTATCTACATTCAACCAACTGATAATTTTCTTCAAATAATCATTTTTAAGTTCCAACGCAATGTCTAATTTTGTAATTCGATATGTATGTTGTAGTATCGTCAGCAAATATGTTTTGCCTAATGTTTTTGATTTTGGGTAATCATAATTTTTTTATAGTTATTACCATGTATTAATTTAAAGTTCTTGAATTCCTATGAAAACCACATTGTTAATTTGATATACCGTTCTCCTTACTGTTGATTCTCTTATACAGACTTCCATGTTACTTATGATTTGCTTAGTTCAAGTATTGTTTGTTATTGGTATACCTTGAGCTTTTTTGCCGCTGTAAGCTTTAATGTCTTAAATAGTAGTAAAAATGGAGTTTCCATTAATAAATAGATAAATAAATAATGACCTGGGTACTATTTTGACCAAGACTGGCGGATACTTTCGAGAAATAACATCTAGAATAGGTCAAGCTAGATCTGAATTCACAAATATGCGGGAAGTATTCTGCCCTAGAGATCTGAACGTTAAACTTAAGATCAGATTGACCAGATGTTACGCTTTCTCAATCCTTCTTTATGGGATGAAGTCGTAGATAACGAACGATTTATAGCCGCATACTCATAGTCTCTTGGGAAGAAAGAGTCAAAAATGTTGAAATCCTAATGAATAAAATAACAGTAGTTTCAAACTGCAACGGTTAGTTTTTTTAGGATCAAATGTAGGATTTGATAACCTTTCCAACAATATAGGATTCTCAATAACAGTCTTTTTTAGTTTTCATTTTATTTTAAGTTTCGGTGTTCTTTAATTCTCCTACGTTTAAAGCATGCTATGAGAAATAAACAAAACTCGTTCAGATGGAAGAAACTGATTGCAAACGAATCAGAGTAGTAGGACAAGAATTCCTTACAACACATCAGCTCTAACCGGTGACAGCAGCGGTAAGATATGTATTATATAATGCCAGTGAGAAGCTGTAGTATGATAGAGGTTTTTTTCACAGTCTACTGTTGTGATCTACTTGAGCGTAACAATTTTCCAAAACGATTAAAAATTTTGAAACGAAAGGAAAACTACCTGCGATTGTTACCGACAGTTCAATAATTATCCTCAGAATGAAATTTCACATTTAAGAGTATTAAAACTAGTAATTTCCATAATCAACTATTGAAATACCTTTTAAAATTTTTTTGTTATGTTATATTTTGTAGTCCTGTTTATTTAATATATTTTCCTGTCAAGTAAACTATGTTTAATTACTTAAAGAGAATGCATTTCGCTTTTCATTTTCTGGGATTTCGCTAATAAGCACTGAGGAATTTGAAGCGCTCCAGTCAGAGGTATCGTTACTATTGACTTGACAGAAATGACAACCTTTTTATGGCATTCAATGAGAAAAATCATTCTAATTACTGATTTCGGAAATTTTCCAATAATTAGTAGGCTATGAAAAATAAGCACTGTAAGAAATTTTTACAATCTTGCCTCGTTACTCTAGTTCGTTTGCATCTTTCTGGTAAGTGAGCTGATTTCTCGCATCTGAATAGGTTTTAGTTCATTTTTCATGGCCTGCTGAGTTGCTTATACGTTGGAAAATTTAAAAACGCCAGTTTGACTCAAAATTTGAAATAAAATAAAAACTAAAAAAGTTTGATATTGACAATCTTATATTGCTGGAAAGATTATAAGTCTCACACTTGATTTTATAAAAAAAATTGGCATTGCTATTTAAAAAAATTTACCTATGATTGAAATTTCCTTAATTTTCTACTGATTTATCAAGTACAAGTAAAATTCAAATTTGGTCCTCTAACCTAAACTGACACATTTCATGCTTAGTCACATCGCAAAGTCATCGCATTCTCAGTTTTATAATCAATTCAATTCAATACTCAATTATCCTTTGATATCTACTATCTACAACCAAGCATGGTAATTAACACCTAAACAGTTTGTCTAAGGTCCCATGCATAAAACTACACTAGAACCCGTTAAGGAATCCAAATTTGCAACAATATCTATCGGGTCCTATTTAAAAATATGTAGGTTTGATATGAATCCCCTGTATAAACGTCAAAACTCATGTGAATCCATTTTAGCTTTATAGTTCTCAAGGCCCTTACCATGATCAAGTGATAAGTTTCTGAAGTCCGTTTTAGTGAGCTACTATCTTCCCTCCACCCACTTTGGGCATCCAATCACCTGCCTGCAATTATGTCTAATCTTCAGTAATACGGACGCAACGTTAGGCAAAAAATTAACTAAAGTATGATAGCTGTACAGCACGGTTGACCAAAATATTCCTCCGAGGTTTGTATATTCCTTTATTACCCCTAACTTATATACCTGCAAATAAGTCACCAGGACGGTACAGCTAAACGACGTTTTTTCCATTTCACCCCACGTACCCTTCCTAAAGTTAATCGAATGGAGTCACGTCTGGTAGTCCTTACCTTCAGCAATAACATTTAAGGACAATAACTTAATAGGATTACTTCTGCACTCGAAGGGGAGACACGACAAGCGAGTTAATTTTCTTTAGGCTTTGCTGTTTTTGAGGTAAACGTTTAGAAATTCAAAGAATGTAAGAGAAATATATCTCCTCTACAGGCCATGACTTGTAATCAGATCTAGTGGCGGCTCGCCTTAAGGAGCCAAGGAGGCATGGCACCACCACAATAATTTGGGTACTTAATTCTTTTTGTGCTACTTTAAATATTATATTGCATCCTATTTTTTTAATTATTTACCAAAAATGATACACTGACAAAAATCCGATATATTGTCCTAATATTTCGCCAAACACGCCCAGACTATTGCTATGAAAGCAATTTCAGTATAGACAGAAAAAATGTGTTAGGTAGTTGCAATTCTTCTTCTTTATGTGCCATCCCCCTTTTGGAGGTTGGCAATCATCAAGGCAATTTGAACTTTGGAAACCACCGATCTAAATATAGCTGGTTATTGGAGCAATTATACCAATCTCCTAGATTCTTCAGCCACAAATGTCTTCTCCTTCATATGGTTCTTTTTCCTGCGATTCTTCCTTCTATTGTTACTTGAAGTAGATGGTATTTTTAGCAACACTTCTCTTTGTTTATCCATTCTTATTATATTGTTTCGTTTGTAACTTTGTCTACCCATGATATTCTCGGAATTCGACGACATATCTACATTTCGAAACTTTAGAGACGTTAGGCATCTATTTTTTCATTGTCCACGTTTCCATCCCATAGTACAATACAGAAAATACGTAGCATCTCCCAAGCCGCATTTTCAATTCCAGGCTTAGATGCCGACTATTCAGAACTTTTTTCATTTTCATGAATATATTTCTGGCTTTCTCTATGCTCTATGAGCAATCGTTGTTCTCATTTATACATGTTCCAAGATAGGTATATCGCTTAACACGTTCAGCCGCTAGGTCGTGAATATACAGATTTCCAATGTGTTGTGTGGATTTAGATATTAGCATAAGCTTTGCTTTTTATACGTTTAATGAGAGCTCATAATATGTTTCACTACTTTCCACCACTTCATTTAGCAGGTTCTGTAAGTCTTCAAGGGTTTCTGCCAACAAAACTGTGTCATCAGCGTACCGTATATTGTTTATTGGTGTTCGTTTGATTTTGATACCGATATTGCGATCTTCTACTTTTTGTAAGACACTGCTGATTATATCTTTCTATACTGTATTCACAGCCAAGCTAGACCAAATGAAAACAAGCCCGCGTGCGTGATCGGCTCGTGATGGTGGGGTTCCTAATAGTCCAGTACATTATGTGTAAATTGTGTGTTATAATTTGGCAAGTCAGAATCTCCAAGGCTGACTGGAAAGTAGATCCAAACATGCAATGTCAAGTGTTCATTGCCTAATGATCATTTCAAACTGGCAACTGGCTACTTTTGAGTTGCAATGGGCTCATAGGGCAACTCTTTTAAATAGTCAACAAAAATTTCATAAATGCACTGGGCTATAGCTGGCGCGTTTGCAGGCGTTAGCAGTAAACACGCGAATGTTGCATGCGACTGTTTATTTGAAGTCTATCTTGGGACTGAATATACTGTAATATAGATTAAATAGATTTGGAGAAAGAACGCATCCCTGTCTGACTCCTGTCTTTATTTTAATATCGTTCGATATGTTCCGCTCCGCTCTTATCTTGGCTTTTTAGTTA
Organism: Callosobruchus maculatus; assembly: GCA_951848785.1. Lineage (NCBI taxonomy): Eukaryota > Metazoa > Arthropoda > Insecta > Coleoptera > Chrysomelidae > Callosobruchus > Callosobruchus maculatus. The sequence goes on from CATOUR010000003.1 coordinate 1,385,544, forward strand.
TAATATAGGGTTGATATTAATCTAACATATCTGCGGTCTAGTGCTTTATAGATGATCATGTTGAACCTTATCGAATGCCGTATTATAATCGATAAAACACGCATAAATATCTTGGTTCATATCCAGGCATCTTTGTGATATTAAATTTAAAGCGAATAGTGCCTTTCTTGTACCCAGACCGTTTCTGAAGCTAAACTGTTGCAAATAACATATGCTTTTTTACATGTACCACTTTGGGCACTTTTACGAGGCATCTCGGTTATTTTAGAAGATAGAGAGTTGCGGTTTTCACGACAGTATGCTGCTTTTTTGTGAAACTAAAGATGCCGTCAACAAAATTATCATGACCCTCTTAGTTTTTGAGATACAGGGTGAAATCGAAAATTATCGATTTTGGGACCACCCTCGTATCTCGGTTGTCTTTCATTCTATTGACAAGTTCAGAAAAGTATCTTATAGAATTTTTTCTGTAAAATCTAGTGGTGTAGTTCTATTTTTTATTACTCTAACTATTTTTCAGTTATGAAGCAAACATATATTTTTTTAAAAGGAACACCCTATATATTATTTTTGAGTCAATCAGAAATAATTCAAGCTTTTCAAAAATATATATTAGTATTAAGGCATTTTGGAAATTACGCTCAAATTTTTTATTTTTCCAATTTTTATTTTATTTGTAGCAGTAGGCCATGGTTAATTAACTATAAATAACAGTTATTACTCTTCAAAAGACTTCCTACTCAAATTCGAAAAAAAAACAGAATTAAAATATATTTTTTTATATAATAATGTCTCGTTAAAATGATGAATATTGTGTTATTATAATATTGAGTAGATAGTGGGCTATGACTCATCTATTAAAAACAAAAAAGCAAATCTGTAAAAAACTTGCGAGACTGTCAGCTTTTAATTATATTTTTATTAAATATAGCTTTGTTCTTTCTGTGTTTTCATTTTAATTATTGTCAATTTTCTATAATAATGGCAGCTTATAGATACTCAGAGAGACAGCAACCGTTTTCACATATATTTGCTCGTCTAAAGCTAAATGTAGTTGGGTTAAATGCCATTAAAAGAATAAGGAATTCTGCCAGATTTGCATTCGAGAAAATAGTCTCCAATTTGAACCAACACCTCTATAAAAGCTCCTCGATGTTTTTAGTTTTTATTTTAATTCAAATTCAATCAAATTTAATAGTGTGTTGATATCCTTCAGATAATATAATGTTTGGTTTTAAGTAATGTAATACAATAAGTGATATTTACTGAACATTATTACAAATAGTAGTTAATAGCGTATAAAATACAATTGAATAATTGACTTTAAAAGTATTGAGTATCTTGTATCTTAATAATTGTTTACTTGGATATTGTTTTTAATAGGTTAACCATGGCCTACTGCTACAAATAAAAAATTGGAAAAATCAAATTTTGAGCGTTATTTTCCAAATAATACTAATATATATTTTTGAAAAGCTTGAATTATTTCAGATTGACTTCAAAAGTAATATACATGGTGTTCCGTTTAAAAAAATACATGTTGCTTCATAACTTGAAAATGCTTATAGCAAGAAAAAATCAAACTACACCACTGGATTCTACAGAAATAATCTTTAAGACCCTTTTTTAAATTTTTAAATAAGATAAAGGACAACCGAGCGATGGTCCCAAAATCGACAGTTTTCGATTTCACCCTGTATCTCGGAAACCAGAGAGCCATGATAATTTTGTTGACGGCTTCTTTAGTTTCACAAAAAAAGTAGCACGCTGTCGCGAAAACCGCAACTCTCTATCTTCTGAAATAACCGAGATACCCCGTAAAATTGCCCAAAATGGGACACCCTGTACATACGCCTCTAGCGTTACAATTTCATAGGCCGTAAATGAGGCTACGCTATACATACTTTACATAAACCCTGGATTAATTTGGGAATAGTTCATAGTTCGTCATCTATCCAAACCACACCCTTCGGTATATCACCCTCGCCTGATTTAAATCCCATAATTAAGATGATGTTTAGCGCCGTGGCATGAAGGACATAAATTCCGGGGGTGCGAGAATGGATGTGCTTTGTAAACAAGATGGTGCCTCGGAGCTGAACCCTACAAATTAATCCTTAATTTCGAGATCGTATCCTTCGGGATAAAATAGAGCTTGTTTACATTCAGAGGTAACGCCACTACGCCATGTTGTTCAAGACAGGCTAGGGCACCTTACAGATTGGCGTGGGATGCACGTAACATGTTTGCGCAGCTAGACTCTATAGCATAAACATGCAAATGAGGGATACTACTTCTGGTGAGTGAAACAGCATCAGCTTGGATTGTAGTTAAGGAAATTCTGTTTGTGCTGTGGTATTAACCCTTAACCTCGGACGTACCGTGAACCCAGACAGCACAATATATTCCTGGATTATTCTTATTTAATCCAAAATAGATTGAGAATATTCAGAACATTAACAGAATGTTCTATGGATGTTTTTATTGGTCTCAGTCCCATGAGGATGTACTAGGAATATTGCGTCATGATCATTCCATGAACGTGACGATAAAAATATTCTGACAATATTCGTAACTTAACATCTAAGGAATTATCTATGAATAGGCATTTTGGTATGATTCTTAATGTAGGCGTAAGGCGTGGCACCGTTACAGGTTAAGTTAGGTTTGAGAATTTTGAGGTTAGCTTCATTCGTTACGGTGGCGGTGGTCGATGGTGCCTGCTTGTGCTTGTGCATTTTTCTCCTGTGATAATTAGATCCGTGTTGTGGAACCTGATTTTCACTTGTTATTTAGTTTATAACTTCATCTAGGAGCGACTAGGTTGAGTTTCTATAAATTACCGACTTTGTAGCACCATGTGGTAGCAACTCTCTTGTTCAGGGTCTAATCTTCTAGTCTTGCTTGTCGTAGGTACCCTAATTAATATATAATAACAACCACTAACAACACATTTGCTATATTTGTGACTAAAAATTTTCAGTATTTATTTTCTTACGTGGTACCCACTTTTGCTCTAAACGCAGGTACTAAAAATGATTAAAATGCAACGACAACATTTTGGTCAAAATTTATCATTGTAGTTAATGAAGTGTATTTGAATGTACATCGTATGCTTTAAAATAAAACGGTTTTTTTTTATTTTGCAGGATAATACAAGAGGACGACTCCGTGCAATGAAATGTGATTTCTAATATATACACTGTATGAAAGTAGGATACTAGGTTATATATGTATACTAGGTACTCGCGTTATGTACCTAGACAGGCAACAAGACTTACAAATAAACGAAATAAAGTGATAAAAGGTATTAGTTTCTTTCCAACATATATTCTTCAAAGAATTGCTAGGAATCTTCCTAGAATATTTGATACATCTTAATAATAATCGTAGAATATTCTGAGGGAATAACCTATGCCGATCTTATAGATTCCCATTTTCACATTCCAATACTCGCGTTATGTACCTAGACAGGCAACAAGACTTACAAATAAATGAAATAAAGTGATAAAAGGTATTAGTTTCTTTCCAACATATATTCTTCAAAGAATTGCTAGGAATCTTCCTACAATATTCCATACATCTTAATAATAATCGTAGAATATTCTGAGGGAATAACCTATGCCGATCTTATGGATTCCCATTTTCACATTCCTGGAATGTTCATCAGATAATCTATTTATTCATTGACCTTTCATGGAATGATACAATGTTCCAAAATGGTCATTCTTAGAATGTTCCTAGAATATATTGTGCTGTCTGGGAATGACACGTATACTCGAAGGTGTCGCCTCAGGGACGGTCCACATTGTCAGCATCATATTGTTGTAAAATGGTGGTTTACTGCATTCGTAATATTATGTGTGCATTGCTGTATGATAATGATAACTAGATAATGCATTTAAAAATTTCAGAGTTAGCCACGTAGCTTACACAATTACTGTGTTTATAGACGTAGGCATATTTCTGGTGAAAAATGGGTTAAATTCTTTTTTGACTTAATAAAGCTAATTTTCAGACTATACTCATTTATTTGCTACTATATCATTGTATACAGATGGATTTGAGAGGAAAATAAAAAAATCCTGGCTCTGCATGGTATAAGAGTAAAAGAGTAAACTTGGACGCGTCGCCTCATCGACTCTTGATAACTAATGTCATTCTGAGCAAACGCCAGTGTTGTTATGTCGACTATATGCCATCTAGTTATACTTAGATTAGATGAAGTGGCAACGTTGTGCATGAAGCGGTATTCCATTTATGGCAGCATTTTAGTATCGCCTCGTCTGACAGACGACGCCTCCCAGGTTAAGGGTTAAGAAAGGTAAGCCCCAAGTGTCACACCGATAGGTGAGGGAAGTAAAAGTAAGGAATATACAAAGAAGAAGGGAAAATTTTTGATTTTGAGATAATGCGCTTTTTAGACGTTTTATGATGTCTACATTACGAAAACCCACGTCACTCATTTCCGTCGGTCTGTCTGTCTGTCGTGTCTTTCTACCCTCGTAACCTCAGTAACCGCTGCATGGATTATGATGAAATTTGGGCACCGATATGCCGTGGGGTCGTAGTAGTTAATGGTGCTAAAATTTTGAAAATTGGTGCATTGGCGGCGGAGTAATTAGCAAAAAACAAGAAAAAATTAAATATTCCTCAAACTTCGTTTTTAGGTGTTTTAGGAGTTCCTGGTTATTTTCTACTTTTTTTTTGGGCGGAGGTGGTTGGGGGGGCGGGGGTTGTAAAACTGAAAAAATTGTTATATTCATAATGGGCTGTCCATTGACCTGTGAATGAAAAACCTTGCAGAATAATACACTTTTTTAGGTCCATCCGAACATTGTCTTGCTCATTACAGAAACCAAGGGACTTAGAGTTTGTCATGTATACATAAGAGTATTGTTTTAGGTCGTTCTATATTACGTGACAGGAAAACTATTGAATTGATTTTAATGAAATTTTGACACAGTATTACTACCACTGCTAGCATGGAAAACGTGTATGTTTTGGAATAATCGTGTCAGTGGCGGCGCAGTAATAATAAAAAAACTAAAAATATAAAAACAGCTCAAACTTTGTTTTTAGACGGTTGGAGGCTCCTGGTCGTTTCGCATTGTCCAGTTGAAGCATGCAGAATAAAAACTGTGGCGTCCTAGTTCCTATGGAGGGAGGCGCAAGAAACTATTTACGAGAGATTTTGTGTTGGATGTTTTTTGCGGGCGGTTGGGCGATGACTTGGTTGCAAGGGGATTTCAGACTATAGCTTCATGCAATGGGAAAACAAGAAAATTGTATTATTATTATGTGTGGGAAGTATTGAGTCAATCAACTTGACTCCATTTTCTATTTTCTACAAAGGCGGATGCTCTCTACATATTTCTATAAATTTAGTTTGAAATGTTTTCTGTAAAACGACACTCTCTTTACGGCATCATATCCAATAAAAAAACAAACTGCTATCACAAAACTGGCCAGGTGTTGCGCTGAATCAAAACCACGTGTTAGTGGACGGCAACGGTTTTTTCCGACGGTATGGACTGATACACGAGGCTGTCCTGGTTAGATCTGGCGTGTGGCAAACTCCACTAACAGAAAGATAAATCCGCCAGTTTGAACCGCGCCGTTCCAAACAGGTAGATCGATCTCTGTGTCTATCAACGAATTCGAATAGGTAGAAGAAGTAAACAAGGGTTTTTTTCTAACCTACTATCTGAAGCATATTATAAGTATTGTGTTTATCGTTGTGTTTATCAAGCAGCTTGATGCTCGTAGCAAGCAATTAGGCAGGTAGACGATCGGACGCAAACAGCAAAGGATTATTTGGCCATGTTGCCAGATCGTCTCCTGGTGAAGCTATTGTATTTTCGTTGGCTGTGACCAACTTACAATATATATGTTGCAGTCATTGCGGTAATAGTAGAGTTGAAAAGAGCGGTTGAGGAAGATCACAAAATAGACTTTTGCTCCAACGGAAGATACTGATCAATTTTTGTTACTATACAGGGTGATACTTCTTTTTCAACTGTATATAGAAGTCATTAAAGTAAACAACTTTTTCATATAACTTTTTTTCCGAAAACTGAAAAATAAGCGAGATACAGATTCAGAAAAAGTAAGTAAGTTGTTCGGATTTTTGTCAAATCGATTAGGCATTGTACCTGATAGTGCAGTCACTCTTTGTTTATATTTGTTAATTTTGAATTGGTACATCCTAAAAGAAGTACATAATCATGAAACAACTTTTAGGATTTAGCAATTTAAAATTAACTATGATAACTGAACATATTAACCACGCGACAAAAAAGTTAATTTCAATGACTGGTACCCTGTATAAAAACAGATCATTATTTACGCGTAAAGTCAAACTCGATATATATAAAGCATACATTTCTTCACATCTCAGATACCTTCTTCCTGTATGGAGTACATGCGGAAAAGTCAATTTCAGAAGAATAAAGACAACGCAAAATAAGATATTAAAGGTTTTATTTAATTTAAACTGGTTTACACATACACATGACTTATATGAGGAATTAGGTATCTTGGATTTGGATAAACTTCTGGAACTGGAGCAATGTAAATATATACACAAAGTTATAACTAAAAATCAAAAATGTAATACGCTAATACATTTTAATAATACAGTACATGAATACAATACCAGGATACAAAATGATATATATCAGTTCAATGTCAGTACCACCAAAGGCTTGAATAATCCCAGAGCTAATATGTAATAACTGTCGCTATTGTAAGTCTATACATTGTTAGTTTTTAGGCGCAATGTGTATATTCTGGATACCAGTGTTTAAAACACTGTCTTAGAGAATTGTATGTTAAAATATATTGTAAAACTTTTGTTGTAATACAAAGAGAAATTTCAAAAAAGAAAAAAAAACTGGAAGTAACTAGCGCAATAATTGCCAGGTAGAATAACTGATCGATAAGACAAACACACGAGCAAAAAGCTAAGCATGAACATACTAGGTACCTCTGCTAGCAGGTAAATAACCCTAAAAATACGCCTATGAATAATGGAGCAACATGAATAGCAACGTTGTTTTGGTACTTTTGGTTGATCGTTTCGGATTTATTGTTATAGTTTGCAGTGAATTTTGGGTTTTAACAGTGCATAAATGATAAAAGACTGTTTTAAGCAATTCCACAAAATTTAAATCTTGCGGATTTCTGTAAAAAAAGAACATCGTGTTTGAGTCCACAATAAATAATAACAACTAGGTCTTGCCAATATACATGTGCGTGTTAGAGCATGGGCGTTACTTTTTCTCACGTTGTCGTTGAGCTGAGCTGAGCAACACTTCACTAAACCCCAATAAACCCATTTTAACTTCAAAAATTCAAACCGTCAGGTTAAGTTGGGTTAAATACTGAAACATAAAAATACCGTAGTTTTTGAGCGGAGCGTTTCGTCGGTCTGGGAGTGGGGTCCATTCCACCAATCTGACTCCCATTTCGGTTTCCACTAAAATTAAGTCTAGCCAATATTTCTGGAAAAACGTGACAACGTCGCATCAACGGACATCCCAAGCCACGACCCAATCACCACCCTTTTGTATGACCCCTCAGATAAAGGACTGACCGAGTTGCGGTTTGTTCAGGGTGATCGTTTCCAGTGTATTTTTTAACATTTGTCTGCATAATAGAAGCTCTTTAAATCCATCGGATTTCTGTCAACTTCTCTAAATAATAACATCGTGTTTGTAAACAATGGTAAATAATAGCACTAGCGGTCATGGGAACACTCACATGCCTGGTTGCTTTGCTTCTTCTAACCTATTCGAATTCGTTGGTGTCTATGGCCAGCTATTGTTTGACAATCTAAGATCCTTACACAGTATATTGGATATACTGTGGATCCTTACGAGGTGACGCTACTGGCCTTTCGAAATCCATTACGTAGATCCAAGGCGAAATATTATGCGATAACTGACTGCCAATTTATCGGTGTATGCCTTCGAACCCGCCACCGTTTATTCTGCCCCATTGCCCCAGCATTAACGGGGTCAAAGCGACAGTTATTGTCTTTAGAGCACGCTACGATTGCTCTCTTGTTCATTTGAATTTGAGTGGAATGAGATGCACCTCCCGTATCCGCAAATCGACATGCTCTTTGGATTCTCAACTGTGGACCTGGTTCAATCAATATTTTGCTGACGGTTTGTTTACTAATTGAATGTCATTAGCATCGTGGGTTACCTATTGATCAACTCTGTACCTCAGAATAAAAGAGTATCAAGTCCAAAAATAACAAATCCTAGTTTCATCAAAAGTGTCATGTACGAAGTCCTCTGTTAAATGCCATACCGTACGAAGTCCCATCGATGCTAGCAACATCATCATAGTCACAATATCTTAACAGACATGTTGTGAACTCGTAAAATGCATTAAGTCGGAGCTAGAGTATTGCCGACACGGATATTATCAATAGTTTTGAGAACTGTAGCTCGCCATCGTTCGCGATTTGTTGTCAGTTTAGTGGCGCTCTTGACACTCATATCCAGCAACTGTTTCGTCGTATCCACCCAGCGTGTAGGGGGACGGTTACGGCGCCGCCCACTCGGGGCATGACCCTGAACTACAAGTTTCTCCATATTATCGCTTCTGCGTATATGTCCGAAGAATGTAAGCATTCTCGTCGACACAATGGAGGATAGTCTCTTTGGATTACCGACCTCATCCAGTATGGAGACGTTAGTTCGATGGGCGGTATAAGGAACTCTCAGCATTCTCCTCCATGTCCACATTTCAAAAGCGTCTATGCGAGCTCGATCTGCCTTTTTAACAGTCCAAATTTCCGAGGCATACAAAAATATGGAGAACACAAGAGACTGAACCAGCGACATTTTTGTAGCTTTAGTGATGTTATGGTCACGCCATATTTTAGGAAGCTTTGTCATGGCCACACGTGCCTGTTGAATGCGCCGTCGAATCTCATTTTCACAGCTACCCAAATTATCGATCAAAGAACCGAGGTATATAAAACTTTGAACTACTTCACAACGGCCTATTGACTTTATTTCTCGATAATTATCATGCTCTCTATCTACGATCATAACCTTGGTCTTATTGTAGTTAATACCAAGACCATACTCTGCACTACGTTGTTCTAAGATGTTTAATAGAGCTACTAGTTCTTCCTGAGAAGCTGCAATAAGGGTTGTATCGTCAGCATATCTTAAGTTGGATATTTTGCTTCCGCCAATAGTTACACCGCCATTCCAGTTGTCTAATACCTGTCTCATCACAAATTCAGAGTAAATGTTAAACAACATCGAAGATAATACACATCCCTGACGAACTCCTTTTCTGGTTGCAGTTTGACTAGACAGGTTACCATCAATTCTTACGCGAGCCGAATTAGACTCATAGAGTTGGTGTATGAGAAACACTAGGTGATAGGGAACTCCCCTAGAGATGAGGATTTCCCACAGTTTAGGCCACTTTACGTTATCAAACGCCTTAGAATAGTCCACAAAGCAGATAAAAACAGGAAAATAATGCTCTCTGGCTTTTTCAATAATTTGTCTTAAGTTTAAGATCTGTTCACGCGTACCGCGTGCTTTCACGAAACCTGCCTGCGTCTGAGAAATTTGCCAGCCAATAAAACCCTCCAAAAGAGATTGTAAAATATACAGTAGAACCTTACTTGCATGAGAGATTAACGAAAGTAGGCGATAATTGTCTGGATTTGTTGGAGATCCTTTTTATGAAGTGGAACAAAAATTGATGTGCACCATTCATCTGGCCAAACACCGGACGACCAGACACTCTTACAAATATTATGTAAAAGGGCGATGCCGTCGTCACCCAAGCATTTCAATGCTTCAGCAGAAATAGCATCAATGCCTGTAGCTTTATTATTTTTAGATAAGAGTTCTTATCTTTCCGTCGTAATCTTTGAATCTCGCGTGAGAGCTGTCTATATGTGTTTTGCTCTGTATCTGAATCCAGACCTGAAATCTTAAGACTTTTACGTGCCTCAATAACAGACAGTGTGTGGCTACTAGTCCATTGTTGTCTTGGTTGAGTGCTACCCTTTGGTTGGCTTATCTGGGCAGCCTGTAAAAGCACATTTTTTAATGATAGCCACATATCATTTGAACTTGACATATCTGTTATGGAGGCATCCCGAAAAAGCTCTGAACATTTTGACCGAAAAGAAGAAGGGTCAGCGATCTCCATCCGAGAGATAAGGTTTTTCAGACAATATCTCAGAGTAGCAACTGAACATAGAGGTAGTAAACAACTAATTCTAATAGGCCAACATCTTTTCTTACGTTGTCACATTGACCACCAGTTACGGCAATCATAATTGTTTACTACCTCCAAAAGACGGTATTTTGATGGTTCGGGAATGATTACAATAAAATCAATAGATATGTTGACCTCTACTGCGTTACTGCATGTTTCTTCATCATAAACGCAAATTTTGTCTTACATAAATTTTGAGGAGCTGGCAACGCCTATATAATTTTCCTGCGATTTGTTTGCGGTAAACCCCGACTGTCAGACGTTTGTTTTGTTTGTGCGTCTTTTATGCTTATAGGCAGTAAAACCGAATTCGCTATTTGTTGGTAACTGTAGTGAAGCTTTACGGACTTGCTGTGCTGTGTTCGAGTGTAGTTTAACAGTTTTTCGAGATGGGACAGTGCAGAGCAGTGTTTGTAACATGAGTTGCATTGGAAGAATTTTCAGGTTAGTTGGCAATGTTTGGAGGCTGAAGTGTCAAAGGATGATGGCATTGAGCACGCCATGCTGAAGTGGTTTGTTTACTACCTCTATGTTCAGTTATTACTCTGAGGACAGTATCAATTCCTGACTACTTTCAGATGAAAAGCATATTACACTGCAGACTCCGATTATGTATCAAGTCCAGCCCCCCACCAAAAACATTCGTGAACAAAAGTACTTATACTAGGTCTATATGTTCGATGGTATTTATACATCGTATACAATACACATATCAAGTCCCTTTCAGCAGTATCTTAAGTACAAGCAGCTGACTTAGCAGAAGAAGAATAATTTCAAGTCCAAAATTCAGAATTAAAAAAAGTTATGCCTGAAGTGTACTTCCCTGACAGATCTATGGTATGCATTTGAAGTCCTAATTATATCCTGCTTCAAATAGTAAGATAAGTATTCCACATTATTCAAGTCAAATCGAGAGAAATATGCTAATGTGAGGTTTGGAACTTCTAGACCATCTGCTGTAAAATGTTCGTTTTGTAACTTAATAATTCTTTTATCCTGAGGTACAGAACTGTTACGCCACCTTTTTCAGAATTTGCAGAAAAGGAATCTAATACACTGGAGAGCAAAAGATTTGGATCACTTAAGGAATTACAAATAATTTTGGAAAAAAAGGTTATTACTGAATCATCGGTCCAGTAAGCGGTGACCATTCGTTACCCGATAAATTGTATGGGGCATATTTGTTATATAGGACATTAATGCACAATTTAATAATGTTATGCCATGTTACCCCGTGTGGGGGCGGGTTAGAATATCTCCCATCGTATATCCTACGTGTCGTAAAAGGCGACTAAAAGGAACCGAACTACTGTCGGTATAAGCAGTAACCTCTTCTCAACCAACAGCTTTGGATGGAAGAGTTGAAAATAGTCAGGACTCCTTCTTCTTGTCCTTGGGGTGAGAAATTGCCCCTAAAGGCGGATAAACCAGTAGATACCATCTAGTCAACAGCATGAGGATGCAGAAAGCAAATCGGGATCTACTGCATTAAAGATCTTAAAGATATTCCAAGAGAAACTGGTAAAATGAGTAAATTATGTATTTTAGGAGTTCACAACATGTCTGTTAAGACATTGTAACTATGATGACGTTATGAATATTTATTCTTCATCCATTGATCAGAATAATATCCTGGAGCAACTGGAATAGCACGATAGACACTTAAGAGCGCCAAACCATTAAAAATAGGAAGTTTCAATAAGAATAAATACCTATACTCCAGTGTTTTATGAGAGATACAAAAAAAACTTGCCAAAGTTGTAGGTGAAGTTAAGAGCTACATTTTGAAAGTATTCAGTATACAGGGTTATTGATAAGGTACCGGCATACCAAAGCTGTGTTTATTCAAATGGGACATCCTATATATTATCCCGAATTTGAATTTTGCTCATTCTTCCTATTAAGCAAATATAGGGTTTTATGTGGATATACATGGGATTTCCGGTGTGAAAATGTTAACGAATTCCTCACCCATTATCGTAAGAAATCAATAACTGGAGGCTTAATTCTCAATGCTCAGCTAATTTCCTGGGTGTATAGTTTTGTCTGAAATTATCAATTTTCTGCTACCTTTGATTTTGTGTACCGTGTGAACCAAAACTCATGACTATAATTTTCTTTGTTGTTTTAAACGGAGCGCCCTGTATTTTATAGCATCGTCAGAAAGTTTTTGCAATATGTTTCCACATTTATAAGCATTCCCCATACCTAAATCTAACAGCTATGGAGTTGTTTTGATTTGAAGTAGTAAAAGAATATTTTTGCCAAGTTCTGGTTTTTGTTAGAACTGACCATAGATTCTATGGCTGTTATATTTGTTAAATAATTGAAATTAGTATTTTAGTTTTGTTTCGGTATCAATTGGCTATTACAATTGGCAATTACAAATTGAAAGGCACATATCAATTACAAAAATTGTCTGAAAGTAAAACAACAGAATCTTCAACAAGACTATATTAGTTATTACAAAAAGGTTTATGTGTAAGCGTATCAAAAACGAGAAAATAGATTTTGGCTAAGCATGCAAAAGTGACTGACTCCTGTCTTATAGAACGAAGATTTTTCTAGCGAAAGCTACAAACGTTTAATTGATATCCTGATACGACTTCTTTTTAGTTCTTTCAATCCCGTCCTTTGAGTCCTTCCATACTTTTTTTTTACTACTTCAAAACGAAATAGTTCCATAACTGTTACGTTTAGACGTGAGGAATGATTAATCAGAGTGAAAGTGTTTTGTACGAACTTACTGACGATGAAATAAAGTACAGGGTGTTTCATTTAAAATAATAGAGAACATTGTGGTCGCGAGTTTTGGTTCATCCTGTATACAAAATCAAAGATAGCAAAAACTTGATAACTTTAGACAAAGCAAGACAACAGCGAAATTATTCTAGCAATGAGAATCAAGCTTCCAGTTATTTATTTTTCAAGAGACAGGGTGATGAATTCATTAAGATATTCCCATAATTGTTCTACATGTGTAAACATTGTGTACTACATACTACTTTAATTTTGTTTTGACATTCGAAACTTCCTCAGATTATACAAGAATCAACGACGCGCACATTCACCTAGATTACACTAAAATATCGAACGGGTTAGTTGAAAATAAAATATCTGAACTTGTGCCGCACGTAATGAATGACTGCAGCAAACTGGAACGTTTCCAAAGGGAGGAAACGAGGCTAAATTTGTAGTTCATCCAAGAACTCAAAGTTTGCAAAGCTAAATATAAAGCTTAAAGCGTGCTGTTTAGGAAAGCTTTCAGAATCGTTTACAGAAAGGATTTATAACAAAATTATATTCCCTATATGTCCGTGGAGTTGTGACATAAAAATCGTATCATAAATAATAATAAGACCAAAAGAAGAACATTTTCAGTAAGCCAAAATTTTATCAAAATCTAAGTTTAACTTCAATTATACTTCCCACACCGATAGGTGGTCTGTCGGTCTGTCTGTCTGTCTGTACGCGTTTTTCTAACCACGTAGTCTCAGTAACCGCTGCATGGATTGTGATGGAATTTAAGCAGCAAAATGCTGTGGGGTCGTAGTAGGTAATGCTGCCATAATTTTGAAAATCGGAGCATGAGTAGCGGAGTAATTAGCAAAAAACAAAAAATTTCAAATGTTCCTCAAACTTCGCTTTTAGGCGTTTTAGGTATTTCTGACCATTTTCTACTTTTTTTTGGGTGGGGTGAAATTTGGTGTGGTTGGGGGCTAGGGGGGTGTAAAATTTAAAAATTTGTTGCTTTCATAATAGACTGTCCACTGACCTGTGAAGGAAGACCTAGCGACATAAATAACGTTCTTAAGTCCATCCGAACATTGCCTTACCTATTACAGGAGCGAAAGAACTTAGAATTTTTCCTAGTGTAAACATACGACTATTGCTTTAGATCGTTCTGTATTGTGTAACGAGGACACTGTTGAATTGATTTTGGTGAAATTTGGATACAGTATTACTACCGCGGCGAGGATGGAAAATGCGTATAATTTTTGTAAATCTTGCCAGATTGCCGGCGCAGAAATAATAAAGAAACTAAAAACATAAAAACAGCTCTCGTTTTTAAGCCTTTTAGAGGTTCCTGATCATTTTTTCGTTTTTTTGGGTAGGGGTGAAATTGGGGTGGTTGGGGGGTGGGAGGCTGAAAAACTGAAAAATTTCATAATAGGCTGTCCACTGATACGGGTATTTATTGCTGTAAATCGTTTTGTGTTTTGTGACGTGAAAACTATTGAACTGATTCTAATGAAATTTTGACCCAGTATTTTTACCGTGGCAAGGATGGTAAACGCGCATGGTTGCAATAATCAAAAAACTAAAAAGATTAAAAACAGCTCAAACTTCATTTTTAGATGTTTTAGGGGTGCCTGATCATTTTGTATCTTTTTTTTTGAGGGGGGGTGAAATTCGGGTGGTTGGGGGAGGGGGGTTGTAAAACCGCAAAGTTTGTAGTATTGATAATTGACCTGCGAAGGAAAGACCTAGTGGTATAACATAATTTGAGGGGGGGGGGGGTGGCAGGCGATGATTTGGTTGCAAGGGGATCTCAGACTGAAGCTTCACGCTATGGGAAAGTAATAATCTGGTATCACCGTAATGTGTGGGAAGTACTGAGTCAATCAACTTTACTTCATTTTTTAGTAAAGTTCTTGATACTGTTAACATTTAAGGATATTGCGAACTATTTATCATGGCTCAAAAGACTAAAGTCTTTACACGGTTGGGTAAAAATGCACTGTCTGTATACTTTTGAGCGGTAGTGTCTGTGGGAAAACAACTTTCTTTATATTGCTACCCAAAGATCAATCAGCGTTTTTTCAACAAATGGTTTTGGGTAAACAGCAATTATCTACTTTCAAAGTAATATAAGGAACAACAAGGAATTATGAATGTTATTATAGAAACGTCATCGTCAGAGACCTGGGTTTATTTGCGTGGAGAAAACTAATAATGAACTTCATTATACACGACTGCAATACCCAGCCTAATGAAAAAAAACTTCCCACTCTAGACTAATATAATTTTGTATTGATTGAGCGGCATTAAAGCCATTCGAAATACGGAATTTGTGATAGGAAAACTTTGATAGATTACATTACCAGTTCGCTAACTTTAAGCCAGTCTGATTAGACTTCAAGTTTTTGCCTTTCAATGCCCGTTTTCAGCTTTTTTGGTTTGATTCGTTACAGGTCTTAAATTTAAACACTACAAGGAATGGTATTTTGATTTTGTGGAAATATAAACTGCTCAACCTAATTAAAGGAACGCTTTTTTGGATGCTTTTTTCTCCACCTTTATGTTCTCGATGAAATTACGGTTTAAACGCGAATATAGCGCTGAGATTTCTCTAAACAGTAGTGTGATTTGCTTCGCGATCGCTTAAGATATGCCGCTGCTAAGACAAGTAGAGTTACTAGGTGTCCAAAATAAAAGTTGCAAGATTTTTGCTGCGAGTTTGATCTTCAAATTCACTGAGTTATGAGCCACTTTCATTATTCTTTTGTAATGCTTAAATAATATATGAAGTCCGCAAGCCAGCGGGAGGTAAACATTTCTGTATATCTCAGCGTCAGTTGCGGATTCCTTCAAAGACAATACGTCTCACTCCAGGCATGCTCCTCGCTGCAGAATCAACAGGCGTCATTTATATAATCCATCATCTACATCGGTGAAAAAGTTCAATTACTGATTGCATTGTTTTCTTCCTATTGATCCTAACCATGAATTGGGCTTTTGAAGAAAAACAATTTTTTAACAAAAATATTTTTCTTTTCGCAATAATTTAAAAATTACTTCAAAATAAGGATTGATTTTTTAATCCAGTACCGAAGACACTCCGACAGCTCCCTAACAAAACCAAGCTCGTGTTACATCATAATGTTAGTTTTTACTCAAAGGCAATTATTTGATGGCATTCCGTATACTGATAGTATTTACAATGAGTCGCAAAAAGGATAAACTATAATATATTGTCGTGCTGCTGGATCCGAGTACAAAGCTTCTTGTTTCAAGAAAGAAAATCATTATTTTCTCCTATAGAGATTTCTAGCTAAGTGTAACATAGCTGCTTACGTAATTAGTGTATATTTGTTGCACGGTAGACGATGAATAAAGTTTGAAGCTCGAGACGAAGTCTACGATCGAAATATATATGTTTTTTAATGTTTGAAGTTAGATCACAAATTCCAGAATGAAGTACCCTAACCAAATATATTTTGTTGAAACAACTTTTTGTTCCAAACAAGGATTCTAATATCCTTGGGCACATTTTGAATAGGACGGAAATCACATTATTCACCTGGATGGAACATTCAATGGCTCATGATGACAACCAATGCAGCCTCACCATCGTTCAAAGACAACGGAGACATCTTTTGTGTCTATGCAAGCATTTTGTCCCAATCTCCAACCTAGTAAGATGATCTCGATATGTTTGAAACTGTCATAAAGAAAAAGCTTCTAGAATCTGATGTAACGTTTCCACTGATATACAGGCATCTAAAGCAATTAAAAGTATTGTCTTTGTATCTATTATGCTTAGATGTCTGATGAGATTGTTTTGACAGACTAAACATTTTCGTGAATGTAGCTAGCAATGGTAGTATATTGAAGTGTGCCTATATACTGTAAGACTATGCTTAAATTAAATATTATATGAATCAAGTGATTATTTTTTTAATAAAATATCAATAACTACTACTAACTGGTTTATCTGAAGTGTAAAACGGTTATATGAAGCGTTTTACTAAGTAATCAATTTTCTTTGTCAGTAGTTTTGACAGTTTCGGATAAAACAAAGCTGATATTCATTGTTGAACAGTTGAGGTCCTTTTTTGGTTATTTTGCAACGTCATTAACTGATCAAAATCGTTAAGTTGACTTCTTCTTTTCCTAGGTTTTTAAATATTTACAAATATATATTTTCTTTATTGTTCACGTTACTTCTTCGGACTGGAAGCGTTATTTAAATAATATGCATCTGTAGGGCGTAGGTTGACTCAGTGATTAGAGTCGAGGGCTCGTGACCGGAAGGTCCCGGGTTCGATTCTCGTTAGAGGCGGAAATTTATTTCTGGTTCTTTCAATCAAAAATAAATATCGATAAAAAAATTTCAGCGAAGAATTCCCACCTAAGCCTTCACTGTTGGCTTCTAATTAACAGTGCTGTTCCCAGAGTGGCGCCGGGTAACAGTAACAAATCCTACACAGAACACGAGGCTAATGACCATCATCAGATATTTTTGTTGACTGTTCAGTTCATATCTGCAAGGTGTAAGTCCTAAAGAGATGGTGTATGGTTAAAACAACGTCTTTGGTTAAAACCATAAATGAGTATAACTGCCAAGGTTATATAACAATCTTAAGTGAAGCAGATCGTATTCCTGTTTATAAAGAACATGAGACTTATGTCCCATTTCTAATAATATTTGGTGTAACTTCAAGTGCGTGAGTTGTGAGAGAATAAGGAAAACGCAAAGATATAATAAAAGTTTATTGGAAAAACTTTATTGAGAATGCGCCTAGCGAGATAAATTGTAAAGTTCCTGTACAACGTAACAACCCAAAAAGGCCCCTGTTCGAACTTCTTCCAAGTGTCAGAACTTTCTCCATTCAAATCAATATACGGAATTTTGATATAACCAGCAAGTTTGAAACTTCCTTCTGGCAATCCGTCCCTCGTTTTTTTTTCAGATACTCGGATGTGCTGCATTAGATTATGTATATGCCCCCGAGAACTTCCCATATTCTTTCGGTCAACCTGAAGCGGTTGCCAAGTAGTTTTGCATAAAAAAATGTCAGGAAGTTTATAGTGAGATGGAGAGATACCATTTGCCAATGGTATACTTAGTGTTAGCTGTGAGAGTCATACGTGTACCCTTTTGAGGTAAAGGATAACTCTACATCGCATGTAGTGGAATATTAATATGGCGATAAACACTACTTTGGAAGACACGCTTCATAAAAGTTATTTAATTCAAACTTTCCTGAAGGCTGTAGAATTATGTAGATCATGATCAATTTGGTATAAAATGTATTACGTTTTCATAATATTAGCAAGCAAGTAGGAACGATATCTGTTCTGTTTTAGTCTAGTCTCTAAACAAATAGTTAACAAGGAGTTCGTCAATTGAGGTTCTGAATAATTTTTTTTTGTCATAAATGAAAAGATCATATATGTATAAGTTTTATAACAAAACGGTTTTTGTTTTCTTTTTTTCGCAATAATTCAAAAGTTATATCGATATAAAAATGGCTTTTTGAATCGAGTACCGAAAACACGCCGACTGCTCCCGAACCCGTGTGACGTCACCATGGCGGTAAGGATGCTCCTTTGACCAACGACGTCCTACTCCGATACTAGATTCTAGATTTCCAGCCAATCGCGAAAATACGTACTGCTAAACTGGTAACTAGTGTATATCTGTTGCAACAAAGGTAATGAATGAAGCTTGCAGCTCAAGACGAAGTCTACGATCGAAATAAATATGTTTTTGAATGTTTGAAGTTGAAGTCAGATTACAGATTCCAGTAAGTAAGTACCTAATCATATGTTTCGTTGAAAAGATCTCCTCAATCGAAGGATAGCCCAGTGGTTAGAGAGTCCGGTAGTGGATCTCAGGGTCTTCTGATTGAAACCCAGGCTTTCCAACTTTTTTCTATTTTTTATCAAAAATGTTATTGATATGCTTTTTGCACTTGTTACGCACATTTTTTCTACGATCAACATAAAAATGTGTTTAAATCAAATTTTGTTAGACATATTACTTGCACTGCCAGTGCTTGTTAAATTTTTATGAAAATTTAATATTGTTAAGCTTCATTGCCCAAAGTTAAATAATAATACCAAGTGATAAACAGAATGTGATTACAAGTTTTTGTTACTTTTTTTACATTAAAAAACTTGAAAACGAATGAATTGAATGGATGAAGGGATTTTGTTTTATTAACCAACTATTAATAATAATAATAATAATGTTTATTAGGCAAAGACAAAAAAAGTTACATAAATAGTCTACAGAAGCAGAGAAAAAGACATCTTTGCTGCAAATAAACGGGAAAAATCCACAGAGTGCATAACACTGTACGTGGTTATATGAATGTATAAATAAATAAATATAAAAAAAATAAAGTAATGAAATAAAGTAGTGAAAACATACGCTTTTGGAGTATGGGTACTACAAAAAATAAGTACTAAAGAAATATATATATACAAGATCCCATCCAAGTTCTTTAAATACTCTAACACAAATCTATACACATAATTATCACATACACTTATCCATCCAGTACAACACAAAAAAAAAAGTTTTAAAATATACACAATGGAAAAACCTATATCATTTATCACTCTACAATTTGGAGTAATCTGTTGTAGTCAAAATTCATCACATACTTTTTTAACCTATTTTTGAAAAGTGCCTGTGAGTTTAGAAGCTTTATGCTGTTTGGTAATAAATTATAAAGTTTTATCCCTAAAAATGTCAAACTTCTTTGACCTACGGATCTGCACATAAAACTGGTAATGTAGTTACATTTAGAATTCCTAGTGGCATAATCATGGTTCAGATATGTAAGAAGCAGTTTATTTCTGTACAGGTAGATGCAGCATTTATAGAAATAAAGTTTCCTTACATTCATAAGACAGCATTCCTTGTAAAGCATGTCAGTGGGATACAACGGCGGTTTATTGAGAATAATTTTAAAAAACCGTTTTTGTAGTATTTGTAGAGGGTTAACATGCATTTTTAGAACACCTCCCCAGCTGACAATGCCATATGAAATATGAGGCTCTACAATAGCTTGATATAATATCCTTAAATCGCGGTAATCCAATACTTTTTTGACAGTATAAAATAGGTATATAATTGAACGCCATTTTTTCATTATGAAATCCAAATGAAAATCCCATCGTAGTTGGCTGTCAATGTAGATTCCCAGGTGCTTTACTGATTGGCAAGATTTGATAGATATTATGTTATCATTATCATTTACATTTAAAGTGTTGTAGATTGGTCCACTATTTTTATATATATGGAAAGGCACAAATATTGTCTTATCAAAATTTATGGATAGCAATTTGTTATCTATATGTTTTTTTAAAACTGAAAAATCATGTTCTACTTTTACCTTCAGACTCTCCCAATCAGTATCTGCATAATATAGGACTGTATCGTCAGCGAACGATATTATTTTCGCTGTTGAATCTGTACAGAGCAAATCATTGACATATACCAAAAATAGTATAGGACCTAAAATCGTTCCTTGAGGGACTCCATATTTTGGCGTAAGTGATGTGCTAACAGCGCCATTAACCTCAACACGTTGTACTCTTCCATAAAGATAATTACTAAACAGAGTAAGAGATGTGCCTCTTACACCAATATCCTCTAGTGACTTCAGTAATATAGGAAAGGAAACCGTATCAAAAGCTTTTGCTAAGTCGAGAAAAATAGCTAGGGATGGTAATTTCTGGTCCATGTTTCTATAGATGCAAGTTATTAAATTTGCAATGGCCTCTTCTGTCGATCGATTTTCTTGGAAGCCATACTGCGCCTCATTTATTATTTTATATTTTCTAATAAAGCTATCCAGTCTGTTCTTGATTATTTTCTCAAAAATTTTTGTAAAGCTGGTTATTAGAGATATTGGTCTGTAATTTGACATGTTGAGGTTGTTGCCTTTTTTAAAAATAGGTTTCACTATTGATGTTTTGAATTGAGATGGAACTGTACCTGTTCTGAAACAAAGATTTATAATGCAAGCTAAGGGAGCACTTATGAATTTGGACATAAATTTTATGGTTTCTGCTTTAATATTATCAGTTCCCGTTGCCTTTCTGTTTTTTAAGTCACAAATAATTTTTTCTATTTCTTCCTCATTAGTATCCGTTATATAGAGAGAGTTCACTTGTACTTTTTTGTTTACTTTGTGCTGAGGATGTAGTTTAATTTTATCTGCCAGTTGTTGTCCAAAATTAACAAAGTGTTGATTGAATATATTTGCAATTTCCTCATTATCAGTTATAATTTTGTCATCATCCAGCCTAATTTTACTTATTGAATCTTTGTTACAATCTGAACCCTTTATTTCTTTTATAAGCTTCCATAAGTTTCTGCTATCTTGACTATTACAGGCTATGATGTCTTTATAGTAATCCCTTTTCCTTACTTCAATAATTTCTTTTAATCTTTTTTTATATGTTTCATATTCTATTTTTAGTTCTAAGTTGAGGGGCTTTGCTTTGGTTTGGAGATATAAGTAATTTTTTTTATTCACCGAGTTTATTATGGCATCTGTGATCCATCTTTTCCTTTTTATCTTATGGTGCGGGATTTTCCTGTATCTAGTGCACGACCTAATTTTGTTTATTATGACATTAACAAACGTGGATGTTAAATTTTCGATATTTGGTGTTTCACCGTTATTAAATATGAAGTCCCAGCTTTCATGTTGCAATTCATGTTTCAGCATTTTATAATTAATATATGAGAAATATTTGTTATTTGGCTTTTTATTTTGACTACTATTGTTAAATTTTTTTTGAAAATTTATTTGCAAGCAAGTCGTATAATGATCTGTGATATTTGACTCTATTACTATGGGCAATGAGAGTTTGTAATCTGCCGCTTTCATGAACATGTGGTCTAGACAGGATTTTGATGTTCCTTGCACTCTGGTAGGACAATTTATCATTGAGACAAATCCAAAGCTGTATAAAGTGTTCAAATAATCAGCGCTGGTTTCATTTCGTTTAGTGATGTCTATGTTTATGTCCCCTAAGAACAATTCATATTTTTTATCTTTTTTATGGTTGCTGAGAATATATTGTAGATCAGTTATGAATTGCTCGGCTTTCAAGGAAGGTGACCTGTAGGTTGCATAAAGAACAAACTTTTCATTATTACAGTCAAATTCGATAACTATAAATGTCGTGCCATTTAATGTTATTATATTATACGTATATGTTATATTACTTTTAATAAATACGAGAGTTCCGTCGTTCTTATTCAGGTTAGATCCACTATAAATACTATTGTAATTTTCCAAACAAAATAGGTCAGTATTTTCAATTTTGTGGGTTTCAGTCAAAACAACACAATCTGGTAAGCTTTTGAATTGACTTAAATTTATCTTGAATTCATCAAAATTTCTCTGTGCGCTTCTAATGTTACTATGTACTATTGTAAAGTTGCTATTTTGACTATTTATTTTGAATACCTCATTACATTGTTCAAAATTATATACTGTTTCAGTGTCGATTTCCAGTAGGTCAAAATTTTTGACATAGCTTTCCATTATGTTTAGATTAAGAATACAATAAATACTTATCAACAAAAGACAAAGACTACACAACACTATAGTAGAGAGTTTTCAGCACAAACAAAATAATCTAAAATTTTATACTCAAAAATATTCAGTGGTAACTGATGATAAAAGCTAGACAAAGAAAATATATACAAATGAGAGAAAAAAGATATCCGAGTAGACCTTTCCAGTACGGTACTTGGCCAATAAAATAGACACTACATATTCCATAAGAGAAGAAGTGAAGTAGAACATAACAGATAAAATAATAATATATAATTTACTCAACATAAATACCTATTTACATGTCTGCCGCGTCACTCTGTTCACACCTTTGTCACTAGAGGTCGAGTTGCATAGTGTGATCTTCATTTTTTCCTTGCTTCGTGTATCTTCAGGTAATTTCTTCTTGATTGGCTTTTCTTTTTCTTCACATTTTTCTTTGATAGTTTCAGTTCCTTCAAGTTTAGGAGTTTCCACGTTTTTATCTTCCGTCGAATTGTCTGTATCTTCAATTTCTTCACTTGCATATTCAGGTTTCTTTGGTGTTTTTATTGCAAAGTTACTGATACTGTCCTCAAAAAACGTTTGACTTACAGTAGGGGTAGGAGTAGCAGGAGCACTATGATGTCGGTGTAACTGGTTAGGTTCAATTAGTGATTGGTTTGCTGACTGAGCTCCATTTTCCAGGTCTTCTAGATTGTAAAGATCATTGTTTATTTGTAGACGATCTCCTACTATTTTAGCATACATTTTTTTTGCTCGTGCGGCCTTCAAATGAGAGTACAGTTGTTTGCGTACCTGACGGTCATTGTAGCTCAAATCTTCACTAATGTAAATAGTGGTACCCTTCAATTTGCTCACATTCTTCAAAAGATTTTTTTTCTTTAGGTAAGATACAAATTCAAGCTTAAGGGCCCATTTATCGTTCACCTTAAATTTTGTGATGTTATTTATGTCACCTTCTACAAGCGTTAGCTCCAATGATTTGTTGAGTTGTTCTAGGATTTGTGGCAAGAGTTGGTCATAATCAGTTGGTACTGTAAGCCCAAATAACATTACGTTGTTTTTCCTCGTGTATCTATCAAAATCAGCACACTGTTTTTGCAGATGGTTACACTCTATTTCAAGTTTTTTAATTTTATCAACACAACTCTCAAACTTTTCTATGATTTTCTGGTTCTCTTTTTCAATTTTTGAAGTTAACTCCTTCATGATATTGTTTCCCATTACCTGTATGGCTTCTAAGAGTTCATTATTTGAAACCTGATTTCCGCTCATCGTTCTGTCTCCAAAATGACTGGTCTATATATATAGAAATTCTTCACTTCCGTTTTTATGTATATTTATATTTACGTTACTTAGGTTTTATCATCACTTATCAAACATGCAAAACACACTTCAGCACATAGTTTCAATGATTGTGATTAAAATCACATCAACAGTTTCATTAACGATGTTTAACACACTCCGTTTTATTATTACTTTATTAGCTATCGATTTGCGATTTGCGAGAGTAACACGTATGTATCCGTCAGCGGTTGACTGTAGACTGACTGACTGTATTTAAAAAAAATTAATGACGATTGATTTTGACGGACAAACCTCATTTCCACTGATTTTTTGGGTTGTCCATCGCCTCCTGTACTTAGTTTTCTTACTGTGCAGTGCAAGTAATATATC
This sequence comes from Callosobruchus maculatus, assembly GCA_951848785.1. Lineage (NCBI taxonomy): Eukaryota > Metazoa > Arthropoda > Insecta > Coleoptera > Chrysomelidae > Callosobruchus > Callosobruchus maculatus. The sequence goes on from CATOUR010000003.1 coordinate 1,409,807, forward strand.
TAACAAAATTTGATTCAAACACAAATTTATGTTGATCGTAGAAAAAATTTGCGTAACAAGTGCAAAAAGCGTATCAATAACATTTTTGATAAAAAAACCAAAAAAAAAGTTGGAAGGCCTGGGTTTCGATCCAAAGACCCTGAGATCCACTAGCGAACTCTCTAACCACTGGGCCGTCCTTCAACTGAGAAGATCTTTTCAACGAAACATATTTGGTTAGGTACTTACCGAGGTACTTACTGGAATCTGTAATCTGACTTCAACTTTAAACATTCAAAAACATATTTATTTTGATCGTAGACTTCGCCTCGATCTGCAAACTTCATTCATCGACTGTGGTGCAACAAATATACACTGGTTACCAGTTTAGCAGTACGTATTTTCGCGATTGGCTGGGAATCTCGAATCTAGTATCGGAGTAGGACGTCGTTGGTGAAAGGAGCATCCTTACCGCCATGGTGGTGTCACACGGGTTCGGGAGCCGTCGGCGAGTTTTCGGTACTCGATTCAAAAACCCATTTTTATTTTGATATAACTTTTGAATTATTGCGAAAAAAAAGGAAACAAAAACAGTTTTGTTATAAAACTTATATATCATCTTTCCATTTATCACAAAAAGAAGTACTTCCTTAATTCTAAACCTCAATTACTTTAAATCTATAACGGCGGTATCCGTTACCTAAGAAAGATGGACCAATATGGATCTTCCTAGAGTATCACATTTCTTGGATTCAAGCGTTCTGATGACATATTCATTCATCATTTTCTAATTTGTTTTTTTTGTAAGGTGCAGTCGAGGATACAAAAACAATTTATTACAATAATCTCTCCCTAGGAACTAGGTTAACATAGTTTTCATTCTACAGTCTTCTGGTCTGTTGGCGCTCTTTTTTAGCATCGTAATCTCAGTAACTGCTTCATGGATTGTGATGAAATTTGTCATCTACTCAAATTTCGTCACAAACCGTGTAGCCGTTACAGTTACAAACAAGTCTCACGATGGCTTACCAACCGTGGAAATGGAGGGTCACCCCATTGTCGAATCACTTTCCGTCAAGCTTTCGGGGATCAACATCAACAATAACATGTCCTGGCACAACCACGTCGTCAGTATTGCTAAAACGGCATCCCAGAAGCTTGGAGTTTTGTTCCGCTGTAGGAAGTTGTATACACCAGCTGCTCTACAAGGCACAGATCCGACCATCGCTGGAGTGTTGCTCCCATGTGTGGGGATGCGCTCCGAAGCACTCTCTAAAGCTTCTGGATACTATCCAGGAAAGAGCGATTAGACTAATCGATATGCCTAACCTCACAAAGGACCTCCACAGCCTGGAACATCGAAAGAGGGTGGCTGACCTATCCCTGTTTTACAGATTCTATCACGGAAGATGTTCGAGTGAGCTCTCTCAGATAATAACACCACAGGCCGTCCGAACTAGGAACACTAGAGAAGCTCTGCGAGCTCATCCTTACCAGGTCGAGGTCCTTACTCCCCGAACTAGTCTCCTCCAGCATTCCTTCTTTTGGAGAACTTCGACGCTGTGAAATCAGCTGCCGGGGAATTTGTTTCCCGACGGCTACAACCTACAGCGTGTCAAATCTAACGTGAACCGATACTTAGCCTCTCGCAGCGCTTCTACAGCGCCATAGGCTTTCAGCCTTTGCGGGAGGCCGACCATAAAAAAAAAGTTAGTTACGGACTACGAGACTAGAAAAACGCCAACCGACAGATAGGCAGGCCGGCGGGAATAAGTATGTAGCTGTCATAAAATGCACAAAAAGCGAATTATCTCAAAGTCGAAAATTCTCGCAATCACTATACTACCCTCACGTATCAGGAAGGAAGTAAAGGCTCTAAAATTTAATCACTTATTTCCTGGTATGTTTGTACAGAAGCATAACGTTTCCATCTCCATAATTAAATTTAACAATGTGCAATCCAGCAGTCCGAGAAGCACCGAAATGGGTTACTCAAATTAGAAGAAACCTCGATCGCTGCCGGCCCCAGCTGCAAAGAAACTGCACTCGTCAACAAGAAAGTTCATAGAAAGAGAAAACAAACAAATCTTTGCAGGCCAGTGGCGGTAACAAATGGACTAGTATCACAAGGTTAAGAACAATGATTTAATTATTATGGCCGCTTAGTGCATACACAAATAAACGTTCTGCTGCATTTCGTTACTTTCTACATCATTTTGTTTTTTAGTAATTCCATTCTAAAGTTTAAAGAAAGGAATTCAAATTCAGCCAATCAGTGCCAACCGCGCGAATTATCAGCAGTGCATTGTTGCCAAGAACAGCTCCGACTCGCAAAACATTTACATTTCACATAAACATGTTATTTGCTATCCAAAGTGTTATAAATAATTTGAAACTCACTTCTTAGCTTTCACATTTCTCATCTTCGTATTGAAGAACTGCATATTATCCACATAAAAGTCGTTCATCATAGCCATATCAACTTTCGGCAGGTTATCTGAATCGGCGTTTGTGAACCCACTATCGATTTTACCCATACTTGTTGGTTATGTTATGATAAAATAACTTGAAACCTAGTAAAATGGAATAAAAGGATATCCTGTACAAATAAACGCAAACAAATAATAATAACTTTAAGATTGTTGAAAATTACAGCCAAAGCCCAATGGAATTTGGAAATGACAATGACCGAATGACGATTGATTGACAGGATTGACGGATCAGGAACCTTAACTTAGCTTTCGGAAGGGCTGTTCCAAATTATGGTTCTATCACCGTCCTAGAACTGTTTTCATCATGCCCCGCCCATTTTACAGTTCTCAAAACGATGATTGGTTGGTCCACCAGCGTACCAACCAATCATCGATTCTAGAATCACAAAATGGGTGGGGCATGATGAAAACAGTTCTAGGACGGTGATAGAACCGTAATTTGGAATAGCCCTGGAATTTCGGATCACGGGACATTAAAACCACAAAACATATCAGACGGGAACAGAAGACAAGATAGATGAGCCAGCCCGCGTACAGCTCCGCGCGCCATCAGAATGCGGCAACACAGCACACATATCTGTCTTTTGATTGGCTGTTCGCCTATAGGGCAGTGACGTCACTGCCCTAGGAGAATTCAAAAATTTCCCTCATTTTCACGGCTTTCCTGTGCCCAAAAAAATCGGGGAAAAAAATGAGATGCTTTTTATGACGTACTCTATCATATGCAACCAGAAATACCAGATACTAGTCCATTTACCGGATAGGGCTTGACCATATTTTCATAACGCAAGGGTCGGTGCTGGGACCACTTCTATTTTTAGTTTATGTGAATGATCTTCCATCATCCATCATCTATTTCAGATAAATGCTTTCTGTTTGCCGATGATACGACAGTTTTATCTAGGGGCAACACAGTCGGCGAGGAAATCTTAGCACAAGTGAAAAAATGGTTCGATGCAAACCATCTTAAACTAAATGAGAGGAAAACTCAAAAAATTAAATTCAGCTCAAATAAACGGGCAGATGAATGTGATCCAGTCAAACTACTGGGAATTATTTTAGACAGTTCATTAACTTGGTCATCTCATGCTGACTACATCTGTGCTAAGCTGTCATCACAAATATTTGCACTGGGGCAACTTAAATCTTGTGTCGATAATATTACGTTGAAAACTGTTTACTACTCCTTAATACATAGTAATATTTCATATGGAATCGTACTTTGGGGCAACTCATCTTCGAGTAATAAAGTATTTGTAATGCAAAAGTATGCAATTCGAATTTTAGTCGATGCGCCTTATGGAACTTCATGTAGAGGGCATTTTAAAGATTTAGGAATACTCCCTTTAGCTTGTTTATATATTATGGAGACACTGATACAAGTCCATCGTAACGCAGATATGTTTACTCGGTATTCTCAGGTCCATCCGTATGATACTAGATTTTCTAACAATATTGTTGCTCCATGGTCTCGACTTCGAATGACTCAAATCAATAAATTGGATGTTAGTTTGTATAATTATTTGATTAATCACTTCAATGATATTTCATTTCAATCTATGTCTATCTACTCCTTCAAAAAATGGATAAAACAGTTCTTGTTAACTCATAGCTTTTATACTGTACAAGAATATATCAATTTTCTAACTGCTGCACGTACCTGACTTATGAAATTGTGACTGTAAATGCTAATATTGTATAAGACGGTCAATAAACTATCTATCTATCTATCTATCTATCTATCTATCTTTAGCAATAATTAGAAAAGGCAAAATCAAGACAAATGGAACCATATTTAATAACGAACACCAATGTATAGCATATGCATGTGACAGCACTAGTAGCAAAAACAAAGAAAGAACTAGAGAAAATTACGGCCAGGATAGCTGCGGAAGCAAGGAGATTTGGGATGGAGATAAATCAAAGTAAGACAAAATATATGGTCATGGGACAAATGGAAAAAACTTCCGATGATCAACCGAACCTAACTTTTACAACCAACAACATGAAATATGTTTTTGAAAGAACTACCGAGTTTATGTACCTATAGAGGTAATCATAGAGCAAAAGGGACAGGAGAAACAAGAAATACACGCAAGGACCATCAAAGGAGCCCTGAAAAATCTTATGAAATCCAAATATGTATCCAGAAAGACCAAAGAGAGAATTTATACAACTGTTATAAGACCAACAGCGACATATGCTTGTGAGACGTGGACGGTGAACAAAGAGGAGGAAGAAAAAATTATGAGATGGGAAAGAAAAATGTTGAGAGCTATTTATGGAGGCGTAAGGACAAACGAGGGATGGAGGAGAAGAGCAAATCAGGAACTGGAAGACATGTATGAGAACCCCAATATTATAGCAGTCATCAGAGCGCAGAGAATAAGGTGGCTGGGACATGTGGAGAGGCTGAATGGGACGAGAATGGCAAAACTAGTTCTCAACCGGAGACCAATAGGAAGAAAAACGAAGGGTAGACCAAGGGAGAGATGGCTGAAAAAGGCAGAAGATGATTTAGAGAAAATTAATATTAAACATTGGGAAGAGAAGACAAAAATAGGTGGCGTGGAATAGTCCAGGATATAGTCAGAAATAGGTGGTTAAATTACCGAAAGACAATTCTAAGTTATATTAGTTTGAGCGGTATAAGATCAGACTGTACTCATTTCTGCCCTAGGCCTTCATGGCCTGTTGTGCAAACTAATAATGATAATTATGCTTTACAGGATTTTCATATGGCCGTATTACTAATAGCAGTACTATCATTCGTATTTACTTATTTTTAATGTAATTTTAGAATCATGGCATTAAGTCCGACTTTAGATTGAAAACATGCAGTGTGCTCCTTTTTTTGGAAGTCTGGCCAGTACCACAAATCCGTATTAAGCGATTCAGGATTCTACTAGCATGCGATAGATCATCTATATGAATGCAAGTCACTTGCCTCCAGTAAATCAGCAAAATAAGAATAGTAAATATAGTTTTAAAAAATAAAAGCACACTTTTGAAGAACGTCGGACTAAAAAGTGAAAAATGATTTTTAAAATCGGCTTAAAACAATAACAAATCAAGTAAAAAAGTTGGACCCACAGTTTTATCTCTACAGTCATTGAAATTAATCTCAGCCCTGCCGTTTTGAGTAGATCATTTAAAAAAAATAATTCATAAAATCTATGAAAGCAGAATTGAGTCTTTGGTACCGTAGTTCTTTATTGTAAATTAAAGACGAAGACTGGAAATATATGAGGCCTTTGCGGGAACAGTATTCTGGATCCGGATCGATCAGTTATCTGTCAAACAACTGTCAAGTGGGATTTACGATTTAATGGATTAAACAGATATCGAACAATGAAATACTTGTTACGCAGGGGGGAGGGTCTCTATGCCATAGATAGGAGGAAACGTTGGGTGGTTTCTTGTACCCCCCCCCCCCCAAAATAAAACAACTCAGGGTGTGGTTCTTAACTTTAATTTAGTGCTATTACACCATGTGTTACGCCATCGTTAGAATATACAAGAGATATGGGCAATATATAAATTCAGTATTTAGAGAATACTTATGACCTTGGGGTGCGAAGCTACATTCACCCTGAAGAGGTGGATTCAAATACAAATGGTTAGTAGCTTACGATGCTACTATACAAATAACTAATGAACGTACCTTTCTTACAGGTGTTCTCTGACTAAAGTCTTGCAGCACTTAATATCTATGAAACTTAACGCTAACTATCCCACCTTTATCTGTTGCGTCCTACTTGCGTGGAAGTCCCAATGGTCAAACGTCTATTAGCATAGCTCAAGCAGTCATGCAAACAGACGAGTCGTCCTTAGACCCAGTCCTGCAGCTAGGTGGCTACCAGGCAGGTGAAAGCGATAGCTATATAGCAGCCATGCAGCGTTATAGAAGAAGCAGAAGCAGTAGTTGGACTCAAGCATAAGAAGGAAATGGCAAAGAAAGGAAAAGAAGAGAAAAAAGGAAAAGGCCTGCAAACAAAGTCAAGCATTAGAAGCAGGTAAGCAGTAAAGCTGTTAGAATGAACTGTGTTGAGGTTAGGGTACCCACCTTGGATGTTGAGTGGCCTTATGGAGATTTCCCTCGTAGAGAACCTTTCAGATTTAGCTAGATCCCACCAATGTGGTAATGCAAAGCCATGCAATGGCCAAATCGTCGATTCTGCTACTTTTTTTCTTTTCCAAAAATCCGCAGAAAGCGTGGTCGTCTGACCTTATCAGGAAAAGAAGTTGGAGAGGAGTGATCACAAACTCATCACTTCCTTCTCCAGACAGTTGACAAGTAGCCAAACTCTGTTAGCTTTCCTTCAACTGTACATAGAAATATTAATGTTTCATGTACCCATTACCCAACCTCATTCTTATCTGTCAGATTGTCAAATAGCAACAAATTGTAAACATTGCGAAGTCTGAATCAAATGGTTTCTAATTTTGAAGACAAGGACAAGATATAGCTTAGACTGCTATGGTGTATGTAAAATCCCGTATAATTAAGGTTACTATATGTTGTTTACTATTTCAGGTGAAGTCAACACAGTCACACATTCAATAGATGGTCGCTGACTGGGACGAAGAAGCTCGACAGGTGCAACAGAATATAAGATGTAGTACGCTTAAATAAGAAGTATTGTACGTTACAATTCAATAAAGTGGTCTGCAGTACTTCAGTCTTAGAACCTTATTTGTAGATATTTAGAAATATGCAACCTACACAATGAATCAGGTAAGATTATTATCCGCTTAATATTTAAAAAGTTGTCCACAAAAACGTTTAAGTCATGGACTCAAGGGGTCTGAATTTGTTTAGACCGTAACAACTTGGTTTAAGAATAAAAAACAAATGGTTAGGAAAAAAGCTACAAATCTGTATAACCCAATCGGGATCACTTACCGTACAAGAGAGAACTGACCATATATTTATGACTGATCCTAGAACACTTTCCGAACGTCAGGATCAGTGATCAATATGGTCGGGTTAACCCGATCATAGTTTCCGTAAAGACCTGTGGTCTTTATTCACCCTATGTTTGTGGCAACGCCACTGGATACACGAAAGTAATGTAATGTCTCTTGTCAGCAGTAATTTAGCTTGCTGCACTTTAAGAAATCCGGGATAATGCTTGAAGAATTCTGAATTGGCTAAAAGGAATGCAAATATCCCGGTATTAGCACAATTCCCCGAAATTAAAGTATAAAGCCGGTTTAGATTCTCGAACTTTTTTATAATTCTTTACCTCTGTGGCGATCGTGAAAAACATCCAATGATATATGTTACGTTGGTAACAAATAAAATTGCTTTTTTAAAAGATGTTACTTTATTGATGCCACTTGCGTCTTCAAAATGTTACAAAAGTTTACAAAGTTACAAACGTTTCTTAAATACTAACATGACGGAGTCTAGCCGGGTTATGAACATGGGTGTTATGGAAGATACGGCTTTTATAGTTTTTAAATGCTAACTCAGCATCTGTGTCCTCTAGAGCACCTTAGCTAAACAAAGAGATGCTGTGAGAGCCTGTTTACTTGGGAAGTCGTTCTCTATGCTGACTGCGTCTGCAAATAAAGAACCATTATGATAGATCAAATTACGTCTATTGCAACAATGTCGCTAACAATAGGGTATCTATCAAAGGACCATATAACATATATTATGAGTGCTGTGACACTTCATGATGTACAAATTATGTTAAACGTTATTTCCTCTTTCGGCAAGAAGACCCTTTTTTATGGTATCGATTTAATTGAAGTTTTTAAGCGTGACTAACGTAATAATAATAGATGCTTTATGTCGCACGCAGTCGACATAAAAGCTTTGCAGGCTGGGTTGCCATGACCGCCGTGGCTCAGCTGGCAGAGCGTTGGAGGAGAATTCCGGAAGTTTCCGGTTCGAATCCTGTTGGCAAGTAGTCTTTTTTGGGCATTATTTTGTAGTATCTTGGTTTGAGAGCCCAAAATGCGTCCAAATAGCATGAAAAATTATAATAGTACAACGGATCTAAAACAACAGGGGCTAACATGGATTTAGCGTGTATGAAGATATGGTACAAGGAAGTCATATAGCCTCTGAACTTTTGAAAAGTTTATATGGCATGTAATATATGAATCCAAATAGTTTGTTTACTGCATTTATTGCTTTTACTTCCCACACCGATAGGTGAGGGGAGTATTGTGATCGCGAAAATTTTCGATTTTGAGATAATACGCTTTTTGGGCGTTTTATGATGTTTACATAACGAAAATCCACGTCACTCAATTCCGTCGGTCTGTCTGTCGCGTTTTTCTACCTTCGTAATCTCGGTAACCGCTGCATGGATTGTGATGAAATTTGGGCAGCGGTATGCTGTGGGGTCGTAGTAGGTAATGTTCCTATAATTTTGAAAATCGGTGCATAGGCGGCGGAGTAATTAGCAAAAAACAAAAAAATTAAATATTGCTGAAACTTCGTTTTTAGGCGTTTTAGGGGTCCCTGATCATTTTCTACTTTTTTTTGGGCGGGGTGAAATTGGGGTGGTTGAGGGGTGGGGGGTTGTAAAATTGAAAAATTTGTTGTATTCATAATAGACTACCCACTGACCTGTTAAGAAAGACCTAGCGACATAAATAACTTTTTTAGGTCTATCCGAACATTGCCTATTGCCTATTACAGAAACTAAAGGACAGAATTTTTTCCGCTGTATACATACGAGTATTGCTTTAGATCGTTCTGTATTATGTAACGACGAAACTGTTCAATTGATTTTAATGAAATTTTGACACAGTATTACTACCGTGGCGAGGATGGAAAATGCGTATGGTTTTTATAAATCGTGCCAGTGGCGGCGCAGAAACAATAAAAAAACTAAAAATATGGCGATTATTTGGTTACAAGGGATCTTAGACTAAAGCTTCATGCTATAGGAAAATAATAAACTGGTATCAGCGTAATGTGTGGGTAGTTCTGAGTCAATCAACTTGACTTCATTTTTTTATTATGTGTAAAGAGAGGGATAGCAGTTGACGATCTATAAAAGCCTTTTGTAACGATTGCTTCAATTTTGTTAGGGACATTGTGCCTAATGCGATTTAGAACAGGTTCCAAACAAGAACTGTGATATCCTTCAGCCCACTTTGGGTAAGGTGGAAAAATTGTCTCCACATTTAACTTAGTTAAACAAGCGTTTTATCAGCAATACACGTTTAAGGTTACTAGATCTTCATATTATTTGTACCCACTTCAGCAGGCTGTGTTATTGAAACCCCTTCTTCTTAATCTTACTGAAGTAAATCTAGTCTAACCCAACTACACATTATAAAAAATCTGTTCAAATAATTTTGAGACAACAGAGAGCTTGCTTGTAGGGCGTTAGTTTCTAAAAATACGTCTCTCCCATTCCTTAAGAAAGCATTCCGTTCAAATCTTGCTGTGTGTTACATGTTTAATGTAATGTAAAATACAGGGGGTTTTGCTAGTTGAAACTACAAGGTGTTTCATAAGTTGGGCCTTTTTTCCCAGCACTATATAAACGATATCACGATATTTACCTTTAATGAGATCCTTATTCCTAATTCCAGCCCTGTGCGATTAAATCAAAACAGAGGCAAAAAACGCAGACTATGGGCGGATGAGAACTGATATCCGTAGTATCGCGCGTTTGAGGTCTCCCGAATTGTTGACGTGCTACGTCGGACTTTAAGGACAACAAAAATGATGAACTGTAATAACTATAATGAACGTATTGACATGATTTTAGTGTACCATGAATGTCTAAATGCCTCTCAGGCTTCGCGAGTGTATGCTGATCGTTTCCCTGACCGTATTTACCCTACGCTCCGTCGATTTGTCAATCTCGTGCAAAGAGTTAGAGGCACAGGGTGTTTGTATCCACATCACGGTGGATACGCTAGAAGACCTATAAAACCTCGAATAGTCCAAATTGAAGAAGAAATACAATAGCTTTTCAGCCTCGCATCGCGGCATGAACTTGGAACCGTGTCTATAAGACTCATGCGACGAATAGTAAGTACCTTCTTATCATTTTTTTTTATTCTTCTGCTGCTGATTCACCGTGCGTTAGAGCCAGCGCAGACGTCAAGGGTTCCGAGTCCTGCGTTCAGAATTTTGAGTTCATGGTTTGGGGTTCTGAGAGCACACAGGCGGCGGTCAGTTACGAACGTTCCAGTTTTGTTCCTAATATTGTTCATAAAAAATGTACTCAGACAGCTCATCTACCGACGAAGAAGAAGCATTGCTTTTGTTGAACCTGCAGGCATCCAAGAGAAAAATGAAACAATATGGGTGCACCCAACTAACAGCAATCGAGAATATCAAGGGGAATTTCATACGCTATTTGCTGAATTGCTTGAAGATGAATGATTTTTTATATATTTTCGTATGTCAATAAATGGCTTCACTGGATTGTACATTTTAGTAAAACATCACATAGAAAAACAAGATACCAACTGGAGAAAGGCTGTTCCTGCAAAAGAGTGATTGGCAGTATTTTTACGATTTTCATAATCATTATCACGATTTTTATAATGACTATCACTTAAACCATATAAAAAACGTCTTTCTCGAACCAATTCAATTCATTTTTCTGTTTCCGACATGACGGAGTTCTTTGTCTTTCTGTGATTAGAACTCCGGAACGCAAGAGTTCTCAGTGACCGCTATGGTTTGACTGCCGACAGTGTGCTTCCTCAAAGTTTACGGAATACATATAAGTTGGATCACTCCGCAAAAATATCAAAACGGCCTGCCCCTTACTCCGTCTCCCCGGTCCACCGGTAGCGGTGTACCGACGTCAGCCGGGAGATACGGGGTGGCGCAAAGTAGAGGTTGAACGTGTTTAACGCGAAGTGTATACAGTGTCTCAAAAATATCCGACTTTGTTATCTCGGATTTGTTTGCAGGAAATGGATAATCTTTTTAGAAGTTCGAGAGTAATCAATTTCGCGAGAAAAGATATTACCAATCAATTTAAATTTATTAACGGATGGAGAATGACAATCAGATCCATCCTTATTTTGTGGTAAACTTTGAAATGTAGGGGATATAAATACAGGGTATCCCACGACGATTAAGACAAGAAATATGTCGGAACTGGGCAGTAGTAGAGAACTATAATTTTGGGCGTGTAAATTAGAGCAGATGTTGTGTCTCTTTTTGTCATTGTACTACCCAATGAGGTATTTGTTTTTGGTCACGTGACATTCGATTCAAAATAATTAATGGGACACCCTGTATATTTGTGCCTGTGTTCCTCTCGATAAAACAATTCCAACAAATTAGCACATGTGTGGTCTAAAGTGATTAGTTCAAGAGCTACAGGTACCAAAACGATTGTATCACGCTAAAAGCGTATAGTGAGGCAAAATATTTATGCGCTGATCTTACCATACCACCCAGGGACATTGTAAATTATATTTTAAAGCTCGAAAATATTTTAATTGATAACTTTAACAATTGAGTTTCTACAGTAGCAATTGGAATGACAGTGAAAAGCAAAATGTGAAAAATAATTTATACACACCCATGCAAAGCATTTCCACATGATTATCTTTTAAAATTGTACTTACGAATTCGTATATACTATACCATAAAATTTATTAACTGTGATCAAAAATAAGCCAAATAAACAGAAGATTAAGGTAAAAATACTACAGCACCTTTGAACCATCAGTTTTTACTTATCTACGAATTAGCTACAATATGTGAAATCATTTGAGATTCATGTAACTTAGTTCATTAGCAAAATAAACGTTATATTTGTATTTGTATGTCTAAATCGGCCGTCAATACATAGTTTTTCAATGACCCTCGTATATACGTACAACCCAGGCGTTAGCAAGTCCCCGCTAAAAGACCCTCGTACTTGAGAAAAAACCAACGCAAAAACTAACTGGCGCGTGCGGCCGCGGCATCGCTTTCATGTGAGTTCTTCAAAGTACCGACGGAGAGTGATCCAACTTATATGTATTCCGTAAACCTTGGCTTCGTTACCAAGTAGTCCATAAATTACAAAGAATGCAGAACTCTGAACGCGGAACCCAGAACTCCTGACCGCCGTCTGTGTGCGCGGGCTCTTAGCTTTCTCATGTCACAGGCAGTCAACAGCGAGCTTACGTTTGCATCTTAATGATATTACGATTGGTAAACGTAACTGGCTTCTCACCCTCACGAATTAATTGATGAGGAAAAATAACTAATATTATTTCTTCGGTTCGAGAATACCCTCGTTTGATTCTGTTACTTGGGAGACAAAATATGGTATCCTTATTATCAGCTACATTAACGACCATGGAAGTCGGTCGATATTGGTTGTCCGTTGTTTTATTTTTATACCCTCCCACTTTCACAGAAGGATATTAATGTACGCAGCACCTATTGTGTACATTCATAATCCACAATTCCAGCTGGTCCCGTAATGACGCTACAAATGCATCGGCTAAAATCGATCGCCCCATAAAGTACATACATTTTTTGCGATGGTCATGACCAAACGGAGAAAGGTTTTTTATATTTTATTCTATTTGTATAAGCTATATGCAATTCCAGTTTAAATAATAGAAATACTTTTTTCCACGGCCATTACGGCATGGAATCGTACAAAATAGTGATGAGCTCTATTTTCCAATAGTGATTGAATATTGAATAATAAACTTTTTTTCAGCCGCTTTGCGAAACATGATGTATTAAATGTCTGCTCGGAAATCATAGAGGTTATTCATGTCGGCATGGAAGCGTACATTCTGCATACAATCAGAACATCGAAGCCAGGATATAACGTCTGCTTTGACAGGTTTTGTGATCCATTTAATCGTCAAAAAGTTCTGGCTCACCGAGTTTGTTCACTGAACCCCGCAGTTAAAAACAAACATGCTGGTCCAGAAACAAATACAACGAAGTCGTTCTACATGTAAAAAATCAACAACATGCCGCAACAAAACAGAAAGTTGGAGTAGCTTCCTTCCTCTCACATGTGCAGAAATAACAGTCGCAACAGCTTTCAAGGACAAAATCAAAGTACTAGCAAAGACATTTACAGCAAATTCTACTATAAATGTCCCTCCAAGTGTCCATCTACCATCGATACCAAGAGACCTTGATAGCTGTGAGCCAGAAAACGTCAAAAACCAAGGGTCCTGATGTGATCCCTGTTGTTGTTTTTTGTTTATGGTCGGCCTCCCGCAAAGGCTGAAAGCCTATGGCGCTGTAGAAGCGCTGCGAGAGGATAAGTGTCGGTTCACGTTAAATTTGAAACGCTGCAGGTTGTAGCCGTCAGGAAACAAATTCCCCGGCAGCTGACTCCACAACGTCGAAGTTCTCCAAAAGAGGGAATGCTGGGGGAGATTGGTTCGGGGATAAAGGGCCTCGACCTGGTAAGGATGAGCTAGCAGAGCTTCTCTAGTGTTCGTGGTTCGGACGACATGTGGTGCTATTATCTGGGAGAGCTCACTCGAACATCTTCCGTGATAGAATCTGTAAAACAGATGGTCAGCCACCCTCTTTCGATGTTCCAGGCTGTGGAGGTCCTTTGTGAGGTTAGGCGTATTAATTAATCTAATTGCTCTCTTCTAGATAGTGTCCAGAAGCCTTAGAGAGTGCTTCGGAGTCACACATGGGAGCAATACTGCAGCGACGGTCGGATCTGTGCCTTGTAGAGCAGCAGCAGTTGCTCTGGTGTATACAACTTCTTACAGCGGAACAAAACTCCAAGCTTCTGCAATGCCGTCTTAGCAATACTGACGACGTGGTCATGCCAGGACATGTTATTATTGATGATGATTCCCAAGAGCTTAACAGAAGGTGATTCGACTATGGGGTGACCCTCCATTTCCACGGTTGGTAAGCCATCGTGAGACTTCTTTGTAAGTGTTGTTGCCTGAGTTTTTTGTACGTTGATCTGTACCTCATTTGCTAATTTCCACTCGACAATTGTTTTGATATCTGCGTTGATCTGTGAGGCATGCTGCTGTCGCCGACGTACCGTCTTCTGGGATGATAGTGGATTGCCTGGTTCCATGCACGACACTAATATACTGTCATCTGCGAAGCTGTAGATTGGATTGGATGTTATTTCCAGCAGCTCGTTGATGTACAGCAGAAACAGTGTTGAGGATAGGACAGATCCCTGAGGAACGGCGTTTATTGAAAATACTTCTGATGAACAGTTCTCGACTACAACAAACAGATATCATAAAACTATTCAGCCACTGGCCACTGTTGTGAAGAAGCGTGCATCGGAGTTTGCTCCCTTACTTACTCTCCTCTTTCCGCATTTGCCCAAAAGATTGGTCAACTAGTGTTCAGCTGGTACCAAAAAACGGTACCAAGACTTATAGGTCTGCTTCCTGTGATCAAAAAAGTTTTGGAGAAATGCGTCAAACAAGAGCTCATGAACTACCTTGTGCTTCATCGCTTAGTAAACAACAGATATTATGGATTATGGCATCAACGCTTAAGGGGCCTCGATACACACATTTATACATACGTATTTTCCATGTAAAACACGGCCTCACAATTTCTCGCATAACTCACTCTATTTTCAAACTACATATATAATATTTCAGAAGGCGATAGTTGAGACCTTAGTGAATGACAACTTTTTCGATTTTCTCAAAAAAGTTTTTTAACGTGCAAAAAAACTCGCAATGCAAAATCATACATTCTATAAATGCCTGTAATTTAACAACCAAACACGATATCAAAAAAGGCTAAATAGTTGCACAAGCTCAATTTGCTCTTTGAGTCATTACTGTAAGTAAGGTAACGTCAGAAGCTTTGAAATGCGAAATTCATTTTTATGGTAACCTTTGGACCTTACCTTGGGACCCTTTGACCTTACCTTTGGATTTTTGGACTTATCTCCCCTCATCTTAGACACACACACTGAAGAAAGGGAACAGGCGGCCACGCCTCCTCGCTAACACGGGAATACGTCTTTTCTTGAATTCTAAATTTCGCGCACTATACCCTGGACCCTTAACTGCAGATCTCCTAGATTAAATAAAGTAAGGAGGGAGGCTTCTTTCTGGTGGCAAGTGCCTAAATCAAATACTTTGGCACTTGTCTTTTAGCGTTGAAGCATTGATTAAAGTTAATACCTTAATCAATGGTTGAAGTCAGTGTCATCCTGTGCCGCTATATGGGCGAGAATCACGGCATGATGGGTTTCAAATTCTATTCGAATATCTGCGAATTGTCATTACCACCCTGTGTAGTAAGATATAGTTCTAGAAAAGCATGCAAACACTGTGGAAAACACCGCATTCACTTGAAAGACCTTCATACGGGCACCTCTATGAATTTTAACGACACGTATGGCGTTATGAGATATACCTCGCGGTAACCAGGGAGTCATGACCGGCTTTAGAAGAAGTAATCGTCATTCATCCCAGCATGCACTGCAGATCCCTGTAAAACGTGCTTGTTCCACATAAATTATGTGGAGACATTGAGACATTAGTACAAGCCTTGCGAAAACTCTTAAACGGAAGCATTGTTTTCAAGGCTTTTCCATGGAATTTGAGTGTTGTCCTAGGGAGGGGGATTAGTAAATAAAGTACAGTTCAACATACAGAAAACTCAGGCAACAACACTTACAAAGAAGTCTCACGTTGGCTTACCAACCGTGGAAATGGGGGTCACCCCATAGGCGAATCACCTTCTGTCAAGCTGGGGATCAACATCAACAATAACATGTCCTGGCACGACCACGTCATCAGTATTGCTAGAACGGCATCCCAGCAGCTTGGAGTTTTGTTCCGCTGTAGGAAGTTGTATACACCAGAGCAACTGCTGCTGCTCTACAAGGCACAGGTCCGACCATCGCTGGAGTATTGCTCCCATGTGTGGGATGTGGCGTTATGAAATCTACCTCGCAGTAACCAGGGAGTCATGACCGGCTTTAAAAGAAGTAATCGTCGTTCATCCCGGCATGCACTGCAGATCCCTGGAAAACGTGCTTGTTCCACATAAATTATGTAGGGCACTTTATTGAGACATTAGCACAAGCCTTGCGAAAACTCTTAAATGAAAGCATTGTTTTCAAGGCCTTTCCATGGAACTTTAGTGTTCTCCTATGAAGGGGGATTAGTAAATAAAGTACAGTTCAAGATACAGGCAACAATACTTACAAAGAAGTCTCACGTTGGCTTACCAACCGTGGAAATGGGGGTCACTCCATAGTCGAATCACCTTTCGTCAAGCTTTTGGAAATCAACATCAACAACAACATGTCCTGGCACGACCACGTCGTCAGTATTGCTAAAACGGCATCCCAGAAGCTTGGAGTTTTGTTCCGCTGTAGGAAGTTGTATACACCAGAGCAACTGCTGCTGCTCTACAAGGCACAGATCCGACCATCGCTGGAGTATTGCTCCCATGTGTGGGGATGTTCTCCAAAGCACTATCTAAAGCTTCTGAAAAGAGCAATTAGATTAACCGATACGCCTAACCTCACAAAGGACCTCCACAGCCTGGAACATCGAAGGAGGGTGGCTGACCTATCCCTGTTTTACAGATTATATCACGGAAAATGTTCGAGTGAGCTCTCCCAGATAATAATACGACAGGCCGTCCGAACCAGGAACACTAGAGGAGCTCTGTGAGCTCATCCTTACCAGGTCGAGGTCCTTACTCCCCGAACCAATCTCCTCCAGCATTCTTTCTTTTGGAGAACCTCGACGCTGTGGAATCAGCAGCCGGGGAATTTGTTTTCCGACGGCTACGACCTGCAGCGTTTCAAATCTGACGTGAACCAGCACTTATACTCTCGCAGCGCTTCTACAGCGCCATAGGCTTTCAGTCTTTGTGGGAGGCTGACCATAAAAAAACTCTGATTTCTAAGACCTCATTCATGACATTATTTTTTGTTGTCAAATTTTTCACTCCATCTAGCCTTGTCACTATAAAGTTTTGGTACATGTTATGATATATGATGATGGAAAATAAATGTGCTTTTGTTTTATGGCTTTTCAAGGTCCAACCGATTCAAACATTTTTGGCAACAAACCATTCACAGCGAAGTGAGCTCAGCAATTGGACCCTGGAGCCAACAAATATGAATGCTGATTTTGCGAACAGAATGATTTTAAAGTATAACCCTTGAAACTTTTCATCTAACGTTAGATGCAAAACCTTATTAACGATACGCTGAAGAATAGATGTGTAATTTCTTGGAAGGAAGGGTCGGAGTCTCTCGTACTTTTCTGATGGCTTCTTGGGAGCGACCTGTTTCACATCACTACAACCAGTACTTTAGCAGTTTTCGATTATTCTTTTCACAGTGTATGAAAAAGGAATATTCTGTCGATCGAATTTTAATAGGCGTTTTACAATGGTGGCACTCAAACATCAAGGATCATAATCACAGATGCGTTGTTTTATAATGTAATGGTCTACTTTAGGCCTTTACGAAAAAAACTAGTCTCGATCCAGTTCGATCGGTATCAGCTGTTCAAGGATCAGTGAAGTGATGATCAAGAAAAATGGCTACTGATTTGATTATACCGATCGCGATCACATTCCACACAAGAATAAATTGATCCTGGACCTATTTCTAGACGTCAAGATCAGAATTAACCCAGTCATAGTTTCCGTAAAGCGCTTTTTACTAGCCTCTGTTTGCCAACTTGCGATCTGTCATATTTACGGTCATAGTATCAACTATGATGGGCAATTTAAATCATCTCATGCTACTGAAACACCCTTTTTCGGTCACTGAAGGGAGCTTATGCAGAGTCTCTGCCTGTCCGTCCGTCCGTCTGTCCGCATACGGAATATAGCCAAAACAATAGGTGCTGTAAAAAAACTAAATACAGATTAGGAATCAGCATGAAAAAGCTGGTCCAAGAAAAATCCGGCTTTGTCAATATCACTTCCGGTTTAAAAAAAATGGAGTCAAGTTGGTTGACTCAGTACTTCCCACACATAATAGTTGTAACCAAATCATCGCCCGCCTGTCGTCAAAAAACATCGAACACAAAAACTAGTAAATAGTTTCCTGAATCTTTCCATAGGAATTAAAACGACACAATTCAGCTTCAAGTGGACGAAACGAAACCATCAGGAACCCCCAAATTGATTTAAAACGTAGTTTGAGCTATTTTTATATTTTTAGTTTTTTTATTATTGCTGCACCGCCATTAACACGATTTTTGAAAACCATACGCATTTTTTATCCTTGCCGCGGTAATAACACTGTGTCTGAATTTCATTAAAATTGATTCCATAATTTCCATATTACTAAGTACAGAACGATCGCAATACCAAGTCCCTTGATTTCTGTAATAGCCAAGGCAATGTTCGGATGGACCTAATAAATGTATATTATGCCGCTAGGTCTTTCTTTCACAGATCAGTGGACACTATTATGAATGGAATAAATTTTTTAGTTTTACAGCCCCCCACCCTCTAACCTCCCCAGTTCCACCCCCACCCAAGAAAAAGTAAAAATTGATCAGGAACCCCTAAAACGCCTAAAAAAAGGTTTGAGCTATTTTTACATTTTTAGTTTTTTTATTATTGCTGCGCCGTCAGTGAGTCGATTTTGCCAAAACATACGCGTTTTCTGTCCTCGCCATGGCAGTAATACTGTGTCAAAATTTCATTAAAATCCATTCGATAATTTTCACGTTGCGCAATAAAGAACGATCTAAAACAACACTCGGATGTATAAATCACAGTGAGTCCCTTGGTTTCTATTATAAGTAAGGCAGTGTTAGGATGGATCTCAAAAATTGTATTATGCCGCTAGGCTTTCATTCACAGGTCATCGGACAGCCCATTATGAATACAACAAATGTTTCAGTTTTATAACCCCTCACCCTCCAACCACCCCAAATTCGCCCTCACCCAAAAAAATAGAAAATGATCAGGAACCCCTAAAACGCCTAAAAACAAAGTTTGAGGAATATTTGAAATTTTTCGATTTTTGCTAATTACTCCACCCCCCGTACAACGATTTCCAAAATTATCAGAATATTACCTACTACGACAACACAACATATCGCTGCCCAAATTTCATCACAATCCATGCAGCGGTTACTGAGATTACGGCGTTAGAAGGACGCCAACAGACAGACAGATCGACAAACAGATAGACAGACGTGGATTTTCGTTATGTAGACATCATGAAACGCCCAAAAAGCGTATTATCTCAAAATCGAAAATTTTCGCGATCACAATACTCCCCTCACCTACCGGTGTGGGAAGTAAAAATTGAACTAAATTACGACAGATAACTGACGACATATTATGTACGGTGTATTGATATTCCTGATGCACAGGTAGTATGGCCGCGCGGCTAAGACGCTAGGCACCAGTCCGAAAGGGCGTGAGTTCGAATCTCACCGCGTAAAACAACTTTTTTCTTTTCTTTAAGATGAAATGCTAAATTTGTTAATTACTAGTCTGGGAAAATCCAGTTTTGTCAATATAATAAAAAAACTAAATTTTTATACCAACAAATTCCACAGTGATGAGCGCCATTTGAATTTACTCAAGTAACTTCTTTCCTAGCTTTTTATACTCTCTTCCTTGGGGTGACACTATGTAAATATAATTAACAATAATTATAAGTCCTGAAACTCTTTTGAACAAATTTTCAAGGCCAACTGAAACAGAAGTGAAACTAAATCAATCTCTATTCTTTTGCTACCTAGGTGCCAAGAACAACTGTCTGTATAGTAGCAGATGTTGCGCGAAATGTAATATCACAGCTACCTATATATCACTCAAGCAATGAAGTATCTGTTGATAGATCTCTCCACTTCGCAGCGAGTGCATCCACGTAGATGTATCATATTTCATATACACCTACTATTCCCAATATACGGGATTGTATACAAATATCGGTCTTTGTGAGAAGCAAGGAGCCACGTTAGATTTGTGAGGTTCTGAGCAAAATCAGGTACGCTATTGACAGTCTATTCCTTATATTTTTGACCTTATGATATTTCTACTAAACTATAACCTTTCTAATATATGAAGAGTACTCAGCTAGATTATACTCTAGAGTATGATATATGAAAATAATAATATTTATACAGTTATACATACGTATTTGCCATGTTAAAACATGGATTCACTTGTTTTTCAAACTAGGTACACAGTGTTTCAGAAGGTGACGGCTAAAAGGCCTAAGTGAATGACAACTGTTTGCAGTTTTCTCAAAAAGTGTCTCAAAGTGCAAAAAGCTCGCAATGCAAAATCCTACATTCTTCGAATATCTGTAATAATTTAACAACCAAATCCGATATCAAAAAAAGTCCAAATGGGTGACAAAGCGTAAGCTTTTTTCTTCAATCTGCTTTCTAAATCATTACCGTAAGTTTAAAGGTAACATAAGGAGCTTGGAAATGCGAAATTCATTTTTATGGTGACGTTTGGACCTTTTGACCTTAGCTTTGGATTTTTGGACTTATCTCCCCACATCTTAAACACACACACTGGAGAAAGGGAACAGGCTGTCACGCCTCCTCGCTAACACGGAAATACGTATTTTCCTGGATTGTCAATATATCTATTATAACAGCCATCACAGCACAGAGAATAAGGTGGCTAGGACATGTGGAGAGGTTGAGTGGAACGAGAATGCAAAAACTAAGTCTCAACCGGAGACCAATAGGAAAAAAGAAAGGATAGACCACGGGAGAGATGGCTGAAGCAGGCAGAAGATGATTCAAAGAAAATTAATATTAAACACTGGAAAGAGAAGGCGGCAGACAGAAATAGGTGGCATGAAATAGCGCAGAATATACTCAGAAATACATACATACATACATACATACATACATACATACAACTGTACTCATTTCTGAACTAGGCCTTCATGGCCTGTTGTGCAAACGAATAATAATAAGGTGAAAACATAAACCAAATATCAGTATAATTCTGGCTCATTTTGATTTCAGATTAGTTCAACCGTTATAACAGAAAGGATATTTTTCAACGTCACTCATACGGAAGATCCATTTTCACTCAAACGGACTGGATTTCTATGATTTTCCAGGAAAATGAAATCGATGCATGTGCTCACACGCTCTGCAAAAAAACTACTCTCTGTCATACCCACGCTTTATACCACCTTTCCGTACTTTATGGTGAGAGAGCTGATGGCATGCGTCATTTCACACAGCGTACTATTGTAAATTGTCAAAAATGGAGAAAATTGGTATCGTCGTTTTACACAGCCTGTCCCATATTCAAATCCAAGGTGCAGAAGATTGTAAACAAATAGGATACCGCGCACGCCGCCCAAGTAAGGCGTCATTCATTGCGATTGGCCGAAAGGCAATAAACACCTTGAAGGCTTGCCGCTCTGTCGCCCGTCTGGGTTGTATTTTATTCAGTTGCTCCGTGTGTTTGTCATTGTATACGACGCGTCGTTCATCGTGCTTTTACCATCGCATACCTGCCGTGTTTTTTTACGAATTTTAGTGTTATCTATGTTGTACTGTTGTTTTAATAGTTATTAGTGGTGTTTGTATTATTCCCTGATAACTAAAAGGCGATATTGAAGGATGTCTAGTAGTACAGACACTGCAGATGAATCCATGGATGTGGCTACAAGTCAGGATTAGAGTCCACCAAGGAAGGTCAAAGAAGAGCCATTTTGGCGTGAAGCTTAAGGAGGTTAAACGTATATAAATACGAAACCCACAAAAAATCATTAGCAACTGCTGCTGACGATATTGTGGAAGAGGTTGCACTCAAAATAGGTATCTGCAAACGGAGTGTCTATAAAGTGGTGCGAGAATACAGAACCAGACACTCCTTTGATACACCTTTAACTAATCAGAATCGCAAACGTTGCATTGACCTTGTGGACCATGGCGATGAAAGTGCAATTAGGAGAAAGGTGCATCAGTTCTTTTTCCGATATGAATTTCTGACTATTGACAAAGTCCTGAAAGAGGTGAATGACGATAATGACGCCCAATTTTAGGCAAAAAGACACTCGGAATAGATGGAAAAATGTAGCTGAAGTATTGACCCTTCCTCAACTTTACCGCCAAAATGAAGGTTCCTAAGGTAAGCATAATATTATATAAAATCTAAAATACATTAATACAGCTATAATGGAAAATATCATATATAAATGCTACTCCACATCCGATACTATGGACTTTTTGACTGCTATTTTGAATACGGCTCTGCCGACCGACATCCACAGGCCAACCGCCGAGCCACTGCATGGCAGATTTGAGTACACTTTAGTGCAAAATTATTATTTATCAGAGCCGAATAGGCTGACGGGTATAGTTGTTGGCACTTGGGATATAGGATGCCAATAGTATTATGTATTTTGTTTAAAGGTCTAGGACAGCGTTTCCCGTCCGATGGGTCATGACCCGGTACCGGGTCGCCAAAAAAAAAAATATCCGGGTCGCAGCACTGCAACTACATTGCAACTACACAGCATTTACTGAGTGAGTTAACTGAATTACAAAAAGAGTATAATATGAGTACTTTGCCACACGATACTTCAGCTACAATCAAAGAACATGTCTTAGCACTGGAGACCAATCTTAAAGAATATTTTCCTCCATTAAGTGGCCTGGATATGCACATTTATACATACGTATTTGCCATGTAAAACACGGACTCACAGCTTCTCGTATAACTCACTATATTTTCAAACTACATATATAATATTTCAGAAAGCGATAGCTAAGACCCTACTGAATGACAGCTATTTTCGATTTTCTCAAAAAAGTTTTTCAATGTGCAAAAAAACTCGCAATGAAAAATCATACATTCTATAAATGCCTGTAATTTAACAACCAAACACGATAGCAAAAAGAGGCTAAATTATTGCACAAACGCAAGCTTTCTTCTTCAATTTGCTCTTTGAGTCATTACTATAAGTTTAAAGGTAACGTCAGGAGCTTGGAAATGCGAAATTTATTTTTATGGTAACCTTTGGAACTTACCTTTGGACCTTTTGACCTTACCTTTGGATTTTGGACCTATCTCCCCTCATCACACACACTGGAGAAAGGGAACAGGCGGCCACACCTTCTCGCTAACACGAGAATACGTCTTTTCTTGGATTCCCAATTTCGCGCGCTATACCCTAGACTCTTAGCAGCAACAAAGCATGGATAAGAGACCCACTCACATTCAACTTAGACTCCGAAACCAATATGACAGATTCAAAGGTCGAATCGTTAGTTGAACTGTCTTGTGACACAGCATTCAAGGACATGTTCGATCGAAAATCGTTGATAGATTTTTGGTTATCTTGTCGGCAGAAATATCCAGCTGTAGCTAATCAAGCAATACAATTTTTAATGCCTTTTGTCACAACCTATAAACGTGAAACAGGGTTTTCGACACTAGTTTACCTGAAAAATAAATAAAGAAATCGACTTGAAGTGTCGAACCAAACCTCAGGATAAAGCTGTCATCGTTTCCGGCGGACTTAGACGCCTTGGTCAAAAATAAACAACTTCATACTTCTCACTGATTATTATAATAATTATTGTAATACATATTAGCAATAACTGTGTTTTATTTTACCTGATGCTGATTTCAATCTATCCAAAAATTTAAGTGGGCCACGAAGGAGGAGTTCCGCCTGTTCCCTTTCTCCAATGTGTCTGTGTCTAAGATGACGGGTGCTAAGTCCAAAAATCCAAAGGTGAGATGGAAAGGTCCAAAGGTAAGGCTAAGAGGTCACCATAAAGATGAATATCGCATTTTCAAGCTCCTGACGTTACCTTTGAACTTCCGGTAATGATTCAAAAAGCAAGTTGAAGAAGAAACCTTGTGCTTTGATACTGTTTTGGCCTTTTTTGATATCGTGCTTTGTTGTTAATTACAGAGATTTGAAGAATGTATGATTTTGCATTGCGTGTTTTTTTTGGTACACAAAAAACTTTTTTGAAAACATTGCTCTTAGATGACATTCATTAAGGTTTTAAGTATCACCTTCTGAAATACCGTCTAAGTAGTTTGAAAAACAAGCAAGTTCTGTTCGAAATGGAAATCCGTGTTTCAACATAGCAAATACATATAGGGTAAAGTGAAATATTTATTAAATTGTAAGCCTCTAGCGTCATCTAATTTGCTCTTTTGATACCTCTTGTTGTCAAAATATTAGTTACCAGGACGCGTAAACGGCGGTCTCTCGTGAAACTTAAAATTTGTGTTTTTCTGAAAAGCGACATTACGCAGTAAGTATTATACAACCTTAGATAAGCCTTTGTATCCGAATGATCAGTTTTTGATAGTTGGGGTGGCGTTCGTCGTAATTATTGGACATTTGGAAATAGTTTAGGTGGTTTATATTTACCCTAACCTCACTTCTTTAAAAGAAATAAACCAATTTGTGTCAATAAATCGGTTTGCTAATTTGGACCACCACCTAGTTTGTTAAATCGTACCGGTACAATTTACCAAATTCCAGTATTTTTTTCAGTCATGCCTCGTCGTAAGGGTAAAAAATACTGCCAATGGACAGAGCAAGATATGAAGGCAGCAATAAGAAGCTATAAAACTGGAAATGTTGTGCAAATTGGGTGCATGAAAGCTGTGCTTCGTTTCCCAGTCGATTGGACTATATTTGTGTTTGAGTTAAATAAGCATTGAGTATTAGTTATTTGCTACGACAATATTTTATATAACCCAATGGGTTCCTAATTTGTGATTTATGTGTTTTTTTACAAATAAAAAGTTTAATTCATTGCAATGTATTGTACTATAATTCTGTTGTTCTATGAACAACGATCATCTAATGCATTTTGCCATGGTACAATTTACCGAACCGGGTGGTACAATTTAACGAACCAGTTGGGTAGCAACACCGTTTGCAACATATTTAAAAAAACATTTATTATGTCAAACTGTCAGTCTTTATGTACTTTTTCTATTATGCAATTTGATAGGAATATGTTAAGTAACTCTAATTTGCAGTTTTGTTGAATGCAAATCAAGTCAATAGCGAGATATTTGATAAAGTGCGCAATCTGGTACAAGGTACAATTTACCCGACTTTACCCCATATAGATGTGAGTACCCAGGCCCCTTAAGAGATTTTTATTCTACGCACTACAATTGAACACTCTTCAGGTAGAACAAAATATTGCACGCCCCGTAATCGGCTCCCTATCTGTTATTTTTCCCTCCTGGTGTCTGCACAACAGTTTTTCCGCTGAGGTAGCCGCGCCAAATCATAAATAAATATTGATATCGATCATCATTTGCATGTCAATCTGGATGTTTGTTTACAGTTATAATGCCTGAAACGTGACAGTTACGGAGTTTCTCTACTAGTTCGAAATCCCCGGCTCGTGGATTTGTCAGGAAATATCACTGCTGATGGCGGACCTGATCGTGTTATTCCTCCAACACGCACTTTGGAGTTCAGTAATACATTTAAAAAATCGAGTCAAGTTGGTTGACTCAGTACTTCCCACACATAATGATGATACCATTATATTATTTCCCATTGCATGAAGCTATAGTCTAAAATCCCCTTGCAACCAAATGATCGCCCATCCGCCCGCAAAAACAACATCCAACACAAAAACCCTCGTAAATAGTTTCTTGCGTCTCCCTCCTTAGGAACTAGGGCGCCACAGATTTTTTCTGCATGCTTGAACTGGACGATGCGAAACGATCAAAAGCCACCAACCTGTCTAGAAACGAAGCTTGGGCTGATTTTATGTTTTTGGCCTTTTTGATTATTGCTGCGCTGCCACTGATACGGTTTTTCAAAAACAGAGTCGATTTCCATTCTCGCAGCGGTAATAAATTCTGTGTCAAAATTTTATTAAGATCAATTCAATAACTTTCGTTTTACGCAATATACATAGAACAAAATAAAAAAATAGACGGACTATTATGAATACAACAAATTTTTCAGTTTTACTACCCCCCTCCCCCAACAGCCTCGATTTCACCCCACCCAAAAAAAATTAAAAATGATCAGGAACGCGTAAAACCCCTAAAAACAAAGTTTTAGCTGTTTTCATATTTTCAGTTTTTTTATTATTGCTACGCCGCCACTGACACCATTTTTCCAAAACATACGCGTTTTCCATCCTCGCTGCGGTAGCAACACTGTGTCAAAGTTTCATTAAAATTTATTCAATAATTTTCGTGTTACACAGTATAGTACGATCTAAAACAATACTCGTATGTATACATCACAAATTCTGACGCCCTTGGTTTTTATAATAAGCAAGGCAATGTTCGGATGTACGTAAAAAGTGTATTATGCTGCTAGGTTTTTCATTCAAAATCAATGGACGACCCATTATGAGTACAACAAATTTTTCAGTTTCACAACCCCCCACCCTCCAACTACCCCAAATTCACCCTCACCCAAAAAAACGTAGAAAGTGATCAGAAACCCCTAAAACGCCTAAAAACGAAGTTGGAGCTGTTTTTATATTTTTAGTTTTTTATTATCGTCGCGCCGCCACTGACCCGATTTTTCCAAAACATACGCGTTTTCCATCCTCGCCTTGCGAGTCATACTACGTTAAAATTTCATTAAAATCAATTGAATTTTCGCGTTACGCGATATCGGACAATCTAAAACAATACTCGAATGTATACATCACAAATTCTATGTTCCGTGGGTTCTATAATAAGCATGCAACGTTCGGATGGACCTAAAAAGGTGTATCATGTTGCTAGGTATTTCATTCACATATCCCATTATGAATACAACAAATTTTTCAGTGTTACAACCCCCCACTCCCCAACCACTCCAAATTCACCCCCACCCAAGAAAAAGTATAAAATGATCAGGAACTCCTAAAACGCCTGAAAACGAAGTTTGAGGCATATTTGAAATTTTTCGTTTTTTGCTAATATTTTCAAAATTATAGGAACATTTTCTACTACGACCCCACAGCATAACGCTACCCAAATTTCATCGCAATCCATGTAGCGGTTACTGAGATTACGAGGGTAGAAAAACGCGACAGACAGATTGACAGACAGACAGGCAGACAGACCGACGGAAATGAGTGACGTGGATTTTCGTTATGTACACATCATAAAACGCGCAAAAAGAGTATTATCTCAAAATCGAAAATTTTCGCGATCACAATACTCCCCTTACCTATCGGTGTGGGAAGTAAAAAGCCTGACGTAAAGTGTGCGGTAATGGCTATTTTATGAAGTAAAGACCATTCAAGTAAAATATAGAAAAAAGGGCAGCTTTTACTCTTGAATCCTTTTTGTTCTATTATTATGCCACCCGTTCCATAAAATAGTTCCTTTGGTACTAAAATTCCGCACAGAAAAATATCATGAGCTGCCTTTTGGACTTTCAGGTATCTGTCTGCATTAGTGCAATGGCTTAAAGGACCTGGGCAGACACTCACTTGTTTTTCAAACTACATACACAGTATTTGAGAAGACCTTAACGAACGACATCTAAGAGCGATTTTTTCTTAAAAAGTTCTTTACTGTGGAAAAAACACGCAATTCAACATCATACATCCTTTCTTCTTCTTAGAGTGCCATGCAGATTCCTGCGTAGGCGTCCATCCTCTTCCTATCAAATTTCTCTATTCACAGCTGCATTTTGTATCTCTCCGAGGCTTCTCATTCCTGTCCACTGCCGAATGTTTCTGAGCCAGGATTGTTTTTTTCTTCCTATTCCTCCTTTTGCTCTTTCGATTTTACCTTGAAGTACCAGGCGTTGTAACTGATAACGTTGTCTCCGTATTACGTGTCCCAGGTAGGCTATTTTTCTTTTTTTAATTGTGTCGAAGAGCTGTCGGTCTGTTAGTTCAGCTCTTCGGAGAACTTCATTTGTTACATGGTCTACCCAGGGTATTTTTAGCATCCGTCTTAAGATCCACATCTCGAGAGCTTCAATTTTGTTGATTGTGGTTGCTTTCAATGTCCACGCGTCCATTCCGTGGAGCAGAACTGACCAGACATAACATTTTACCATTTTGTATCTGAGGCTGAAGTTTAAGTTTTTGTCAGTGAAAAATTTTTTAAGTTTCAGAAAGGTTATTCGTGCTTATTCTCTTCTGCACTTTATTTCTTGGTCTAGATTCCATGTTTCATTGACGATGCATCCTAGATATTTAAACTGTGAAACTCTTTCAATATTTTTTCCGTTTATTTGTATCTGGGTGTTTGTTGTGTTGTTTCTACTGATCACCATAAACTTTGCTTTACCAATATTAATTTTAAGGCCTAGATTTCTACTCGCCTCAGTGACTCGATTTAGTAGGATTTGGAGATCACCTGCATTATCTGTTATTATGGCAGTGTCATCTGCATACCGGATGTTGTTTATGGGAATTCCGTTTACTACATACATTCTTTAAATGTCTGTAATTTAACAGACAAACACGATATCAAACAAGGCCACCACAATGACAAAGCGCAAGCTTTCTTCTTCAGTTTGTTTTTTGAAGCATTACTGGAAGTTTAAAGCTAACGTCAGGAGCTTGGAAATGCGAAATTCATTTTTATGGTGACGTTTTGACCTCACCTTTGGACACTTTGACCTTACCTTTGGATAATTGTCTCCCCTCATCTTAGACACACACGCTGGAGAAAGGGAACAGGCAGCCACGCCTCCTCGCTAACAAGGGAATACGATTTTTTTGCATTAAACTATGAGTGTCTAAGTTCAAGAACACAGTACGTTTCCACGAACATATTGAAAACTTTAGTTGATTATTAAACAGCGTTCAGTAGGTTCCACAAAGGTGTTGTAATTGATGTATTAACTGCAAACGTAAGGGGTGAAGTCAGTTTTTTTTTTCGTTCAGCGAGCCTCGTGGAATAAGGCCAGTTAAGGAGAACGAAAGACTCTTTCTTTTGATCGCCGGCTTCATTCAAACAGAATTGTATTGCCCAGTTGGGGTGTGCTAGCATTATTCTCTTGGTCGGTATATAAAAGCTGAGACGCTTAATAAGGATGAAGTTGGATGGAGTAACTTCCCTTTTAAGATTGAGCCCAACCGTAAATCTGAAAGTAGCTTTGAGATAAATGATTCCAATGGGGAAGGCACCATCCAATTTCTGTTCGCTCTGAAGGTAAAATCTTGAATATAAATAGTAGAAAGCTACAATGGGTGAACCATTTGTAGTTACAATACACCTAAGGGGGCCTCGGTCCACATAGTTATCCATCTCTAGTGGAGGTTGGATATTATCATGGCAATTTAAACTTTTTTTGTCGCGGTTGTAAATAGTTGATTTGATGTCATTCCAAACCAATCCCTCAAGGTTTTCAGCCAAGAGGTTCTTCTTCTTCTTCCTTGGCTTCTCTTGCCCTTGATCTTTCCTTCCATAATGTTCTGTAATAGAGTGAATTTAGGTCCTCTTATAACATGACCAAGGTACTCTAGTGTCTTTGTTATGAGGGCGTTAATTATTTTTTCCTATTTTTTGACTCTCTGCCGTAGTTGCACATTTAAGACCCCATCAGTCCAAGAGATCCTCAGCATTCTTCTGTAATACCATCTTTCGAAAGCCTGCCGTCTATCAATTTCTGCCTTCCTAAGCATCCAAGCCTCGGCATCATATAGCACAGTCAAAAAGACAAAGCATCAACATTCGTAGTCTAAGTTTCAGGTTTGTATCTCTGCCGCAGATAACTCTCTTTAGTTTTACAAGTGCAGTTCTTGCACTCTTTACTCGAGATCTTATTTCCTGATATTGCTCAGCAGTTTCGGTTAGCCAAGTTCCCAAGTATCTGTATCTTCATACTCGCTCTATTGACGCGTTATCTATTCTAATACTGCCGATTACGTTGTTATTTTTTGTAAAGACCATAAATTTGGTTTTCTTTAAATTCAAGTTGAGATCATAACTTTTACAAACATACTGTTGTATAGATTTGTATGACCGTTTGTAGATCCTCCAATCTATCGGTCACTACGACAGTGTCATCGGCATAATGCATATTATTTATGATTTATGTCCATTTATGGGTAGTTCCCTCTTTACAAACTACATACACAGTCTTTTAGAAGGTGATAGTTAAGATCTTAGTGAATGACATCTAGGAACAATTTTTTCAAAAAAGGTTTTTAATGTGCAAAAAAATGCAATTCATCATCATACATTCTTCAAATGTCTGTAATTTCACAATCAAACAAGGTATAAAGGAAAGTCACCTCAGTGGCAAAGCGCAAGCTTTCTTTTTCAATCTGCTTTTTGAATCATTACTGTAAGTAAAGTAACGTTAGGAGCAACGAAATGCGAAAATCATTTTTATAGTGACACACACTGGAAAAAGGGAACAGGCGGCCTCGCCTCCTAGCTAACACGAGAATACGTATTTTCTTGGATTCCCAATTTCGCGCGCTATACCCTAGACCCTTAATAACATGGTTTCCATAACTAAATTAAAAAATACATCATGACGCAGCTCAGCGTTTCGCGTATATCCGGTCTCACACTATACGTAAGCCTGTACCTCGATCTGGTATAACACTGCATGGGAGCTAAGTTCGTCAAAATTTACTTTCTTTGCTAAAAAAGAGTACCATTACAGAGCGAGTGAGAAAGGTAGCGTTAAGGTCTCACTGTTTGTGAATTTCTCGAAGACCATGAGGGTACCGTTCACGAAACAAAGAAATGTAACGCTCAGCAGGGCAGCATTTCTCTTTGACAAGATGTAGAAGTTTCCAGAGAAGCGAAATACCTGGGTAGGACCCTCAAATGAATGAATGAATGAATGAATAAAACAGGAATAGAGGCTTTCTGGTGGCCAGAACCATTAGTGCATGGGCCTACCAACGGGTCCTTCTGCACCTGCTCTTACCCTAGTTCCCAAGTCCAGCCCTCATCGCAAAGGTGAGAGTGGCCTTGTATCCTGTCCATCTTATATCCTCAGGTTCAAGAACGCTCGAACCGAGTATGGTCTGCCTGTGATACCCAAGGGCTTCACAGCGACATAGAATGTGTGTGCCAAGGATTCTTCCTCCTCGCTACAGCGTTTACACGTCGGATCACTTGCCACCCCCATCACATAAATATGACATTTAAAGGTGTTATGGCCGGATAGCAGGCCGACAAGTAACCTTAGTCGGCTTCTATTCAGTGAGAGACAGAACCGCCCCACTTTAGCCAGAGGTCTTAAAATAAGTTCTCTAGCTTGACGGAGATGTCCAAGATTCCCCTCCATCTGATAAGATGCTGATTTTGCAACCACACCTCTGTTTTCCTTCTCATGGTACCTCCTGCCAGCCCCAAAGCCGGCTCAGGACCCAGGAAGTTATTCCTCGATCCTCGCCTTGCGAAGGCGTCCGTCATTTCACTGCCACCAACTCCAGCATGACTTTGCACCCACCTAAGTGTCACCAGATGTGTTGCCTAAATGTCATCCAAGACTCTTCTGCATTGAAGAACGAGCCTTGGTGTAAACCTACAAGCACTTAATGCTTTTAGTGCTGCCTGACTGTCAGAGCAGATGGTGATCAGCCTGCTTGACCCCTGAATTTCGTAAATATGAAAGACATACGCTGAAATCGCATATATCTCTGCTTGGAATACCGTGGTGTATCGCCCAAGAGAGAGGTAGAGCCTTGTTTCTGGCCCATTGACCCCAGAACCGGAGCCTTTGTCGGTAAGTGAGCCGTCCGTTTACCAGACTGGCCCTCTCCCCTCAAAAGGCCGCCTGTCGCTTGGCCCCCACTCTTCCCTTGTAGGATGCTACACCGTAAATTTGCAGTCGAAGCGATATGTAAGAGAAATTATATCACTCCTCAAATGTAGAATAGAGTCATCCCTCTGCAGTTCCCAGAGGATGGCAGAGTGTCTCCTGTTAGGATTCACAGAGGACCAACTGCTTTGACCCCACAATCAGAACTCAGACACCCTTGCACCCACTTGCAGTATCTCAACGGAGTCGTGCGTACTGCATTTGTTATACTAACACAAGCCAAGTGTTGAATTTTATTTAGCTTTGCCTTGATTGTTCCTATCCTCACATATGGCCACCACACCAGTGATCCATACAATAAGGATGGTCTAACGATTGTAGTATAGAGCCAGGACATCACCTTAGGTAGGGATCTCAGTTGCCGCAAAGAGCGATGGGTGCAATAACAACACCGTCACAGACATGCAGAAGACCATCACGTGCTTCCTCTTTTTTTTTATGGTCGCCCTCCCACAAAGGCTGAAACCCTATGGCGCTGTAGAAGCGCTGCGAGAGGATAGGTGTCGGTTCACGTTATATTTGAAACGCTGCAGGTTGTAGCCGTCGGGAAAAAATCCCCGGCAGCTTATTCCACAGCTTCGAAGTTCTCCAAAAGAAGGAATGCTGGAGGAGACCGGTTCGGGGAGTAAGGACGTTGACCTGGTATGGATGAGCTCGCAGAGCCTCTCTAGTGTTCCTGGTTTGGACGGCCTATGGTGTTATTATCTGGGAGAGCTCACTCGAACATCTTACGTGATAGAATCTGTAGAACAGGGACAGGTCAGCCACCCTCCTTCGATGTTCCAGGCTGTGAAGGTCCTTTGTGAGGTTAGGCGTATCGATTAATCTAATTGCTCTTTTCTGGATAGTGTCCAGAAGCTTTAGAGAGTGTTTGGGAGCGCATCCCCACACATGGGAGCAATACTCCAGCGATGGTTGGATCTGTGCCTTGTAGAGCAGCAGCAGTTGCTCTGGTGTATACAACTTCCTACAGCTGAACAAAACTCCAAACTCTGCCGAAAAAAAAACAACCAACTACTGAGCAAGTGAACGACCTTCCGACTTAGCTATTGGTAGCTAGAATAACCTAACAGGCTTTCAGATTAGGAAGTTTAGCGGTCGAGATTGTCGATAGAAGGAAACTGGGTTACTAATAAATAAATCTGCATGGAGCACAAGCTTCGTCGAACGAAGGGTCGAAAAGTTTGGAAATTTTCCAGTCGCGGCTGAACGAAACCTCCGCCATAGGCGATGCCAAAGAGGGAAAACGGGTTATCCGGCCACTGCTATCTCGTTAATAATTCACACATTCATCCCTAGGGAATACGCGTGTGGAACTCTTGCCAACAACTGCGCCGGCCGTCTGGCTTTGTGCTGGGCTGCAGTCTTTCGTATTTGCGAACGTTGTTGGAGGGACAAGATTACAGTTGTGAATAAAGAAATATCTGGCATACTGGCTGATTTAAAATTGTCATTCGGAAATACAAGGTCACAGACAAATGGAACCATATTTAATAACGAACACCAATATATGCAGATGACTTAACACTAGTAGCAAGAAATGGAGTCAAGTTGATTGACTCAGTACTTCCCACACATAACAGTTGCAACCAAATCATCGTCCGCCTGTCGTCAAACAACATCCAATACAAAAACTATACCTTATCCGCCAAACAAACGGAGTAACCATGCGCAATATATGTACATTTTTACTGTATGGTCAAGGGTTATATGCAGACTGTCTACAAAACTGCATACCAAGAGCAGTTGTGCTATTAAAAACAGAAAAATTAAGTTCGGTTTATCCGAGTAAAGCCCCAAAATATGGGTCTGAAATAATTTTTTACTCCTTTTCTTCAGCGAATGCAGTATAGTAAATAGTTTCCTAAATCTCTCCGTAGGAGCTAAAATGAGACAATTCAGTTTGAACTAGACGAAACGGAACAATCAGAAACCCCCAAATCGCTTAAAAACGAAGTTTAAGCTATTTCTATATTTTGGGTTTTTTTATTATTGCTGCGCCGCCACTGACACGATTTTTGGAAACCATACGCATTTTTCATCCTCGCTGCGATTATAATACTATGTGTAAATTTCATTAAAATCAATTCCATAATTTTCATGTTACTAAATTGAGAACGATCTAAAGCAATACTCGTATGTATACGTCAGACAATTCTAAGTCCCTTGATTTCTATAATAGCCAAGTCAATGTTCGGATGGTCCTAACAAACGTCTATTATGCCGCTAGGTCTTTCTTTCATAGGTGAATGGACAGCCTATTATGAATGGAATACATTTTTGAGTTTTACAACCCCCCCGAACTCCTAACCTCCCCAATTTCACCCTCATCCGAAAAAAGTAAAAAATGATCAAGAAACGCCTAAAAACAAAGTTTGAGCTATTATTATATTTATAATTCTTTTATTATTGCTGCGCCGCCACAACCACGATTTTTCCAAAACACACGTGTTTTCCATTCTCGCCGTGGTAGTAATGCTGGGTCAAAATTTCGTTGAAATCAATTCGATAATTTTCGCGTTACGCAATATAGATCTAAAACAGCACTCGGATATATACATCACCAAGTCCCTTGGTTTCTATTATAAGCAAGCCCATGTTCGGAAGGACCTAAAAAAGTGCATTTTTCCGCTAGGTCTTTCATTCACAGGTCATTGGACAGCCCATTATAAATACAACAAATTTTTGAGCTTTACAACCCCTCATCCTCGAACCACCCCAAATTCACCCCCATCCAAAAAAGTAGAAAACGATGAGGAACCCCTAAAACGCCTGAAAACGAAGTTTGAGGAATATTTGAGATTTTTCGTTTCTTGCTAATTACTGCACCCCCCTTACAACGATTTCCAAAATTATCAGAACACTTTCATCACAATCTGTGTAGCGGTTACCGAGATTACGACGTTAGAAAAACGCCAACAAACAGACAGAAAGACCGACAGACAGACGGAAATGAGTGACGTAGAATTTCGTTATGTAGACATCATAACACCTATCGGTGTGGGAAGTAAAACAAAGAAGGAACTAGAGAAAATTATGGCAAGGATAGCTGCAGGAGCAAGGATTTTTGGGATGGGAGTAAATCAAAGTGAGACAAAATATATGGTCATAGGACAAATGGAAAAAACTACAGATAATCAGCCGAACCTAACTTTTACGGCCAACAACATGGGATATACTTTTGAAAGGACTACAGAATTTATGTACCTAGAGGTAATCATAGAGCAAAAGGGACAGGTGAAGAAAGAAATACAGGCAAGGATCGTCAAAGGAAACCAGAAGTGTAGAGCCCTGAAAAATCTTATGAAATTCAGATATGTATCCAGAAAGACCAAAGAGAGAATTTATACAGCAGCGACATATGCTTGTGAGACATGGACTATGACCAAAGACGAAGAAGAAAAAATTAGAGGGAATAAGGTGACTAGGACGTGTGGAGAGGCTAAATGGGATTAAAATGGCAAAACTAGTTCTCAACAGGAGATCAATAGGAAAAAAAAAGAAGGGTAGACCAAGAGAGAGATGGCTGAAGCAGGCAGAAGATGATTTAAAGAAAATTAATATTAAACACTGGAAAGAGAAGATGGCAGACAGAAGTAAGTGGCGTGGTAGAGTGCAGGATATAGTCAAAAATAGGTGGTGAAAGTATACAGAAACAATCTTAAGTTATATAAATTTTTGCGGTATAAGATCAGACTAGAGTCATTTCTGCCCTAGGCCTTCATGGCCTGTTGTGCAAACTAATAATAATAATAAATACAAAGTCACACAGAATAATCTTTAAAAACTAAATGGCGAATCTAAATCACAGTTTTAATCTAAAACTACTTTAAGTAGGCGATCTATTGGCATATAAGTCCACTTATAATCAGATGCCTTACATTTTTATTTTTGTATTCTTTGCTATTCGAAATCCATAGATATGCATGGTTTTTAAAGCAATTCATAAATTACAAGACATACTACTAATGACACGTATTTAGGCGTTTTAGGGGTTCCTGATCATTTTTTATGGTAAAAATAGAATTGGCGTACCTAGGGAGTGGGGGGTTTATAGCTCAAACATTTTTTGTATTCATAATGGGTTGTCCATTGACTTGTGAAACAAAGACCTCGCGGAACGAGACACTTTTATAGGTCTATCCTAATATTGCCCTGCATATTGCAGAAACCAAGGGACATCTGGCAATTTTCTGATGTATACATACGAGTATTGCTTTAGATAATTCTGCATTGTGTAACCTGGTAATTTTTGAATTAATTTTTATAAAATTATTTAGACAGTATTACTACCATGATGATGTGTATGGTTTTTAGAAATCCTCTCAGTGTTGACGCACCAATAATAAAAAACTAAAAATATAAAAACAGCCCAAACTTTCTGATCGTTTTCACTATTTTTTTAGAGGTGGCAAAATTGAGGTGGGTGAGTTATTCTGAAACCGAAAAAATTGTTTTATCAGTTCATTGCACTGTAAAGAAACTATATATATATACAGGATGGGGCATAGAAACCAAGTGTTTTTGGTTTAAGAAGTACTCATATATTAGAAAAGGAAGGAGCGCGCGGTTTATTACCATCCAATCCTTGACTCAAACCATTTCACCTTCTTACTTGCCACTTGCCATCATGGAGTGGTAGACACTAGAACAACTTGTGGCATATGGCATGGCATCATTGGCCCATATTTTTTTGGAGAAAATGGGGTCACCGCTACAGTAACATCTGAACATTACGTTCATATGGTGAATACCCTTTTCATACCTGAAGTGCAAAGAAGAGGTGTGGATATCAAAAATCAACAGAGACATGCTAGAAACAGTAGA
Organism: Callosobruchus maculatus; assembly: GCA_951848785.1. Classification (NCBI taxonomy): domain Eukaryota; kingdom Metazoa; phylum Arthropoda; class Insecta; order Coleoptera; family Chrysomelidae; genus Callosobruchus; species Callosobruchus maculatus. The sequence goes on from CATOUR010000003.1 coordinate 1,446,765, forward strand.
GTGCAATATTCGTGAATGGCTGCATGATATGCCAGATGAAATTTTTGCACTTAGATATTTCAAAATGGTTTATTGTCAGCTATGTTCTACTACCAATAATTTTTTTAGAGTAAAAACTAACAATTTTGTGATTATTTCAAAACCATTCAATTCCTATGCCCCACCCTGTACTTTTCAGCCTTATTCGAATGCTTCCCTACCTGAGATAAAACATAATTTCGAACTTGTAAACCATTTGGTTCACAGAAAAATCAGAAAACTGAAGGGTAACGGCTGAATTTGAACCAGTGTCTCAGGCATTCTAGGCCGACGCGTTTACCAACTATACCACAGTGCCCCGTGGTGGAGGTGACACAGCGCCGACGACAAGGTGTCGACTCCGCTGACACCCACCACTTCCCCGTATATCTATGAGAACTATGTATTTTCAGTCATCCAGAGATCTAGTCGGCTGGTGGGTGAGTGTGAATCTCCCACCGCCATTTGGTCACTCGTATCCCTTTCACGGACAATTTACAGTACTCAAATATCATGTTGATTCTTGGCATTGAAGAAATGAGAAAATAATAAAATGCCATCACTGTAATGTGTGGGAAGTACAAAGTCAATCGACTTGACTCCAATTTTTATTTTAGCATTAACAATATTTCATACATTTCATACATCATATTTTCTATTTTATAGGTACTAGATCGATTGTTCATAATAAGCCTTAACTATATGACGGCAAAAGCTATTTCAGTCGCTGAAAGAATCCATGAGAAGTCAGGATATTCCTATTTCAGGTTATTACAAACAAAACAATATACACGAATTGTTGAAGTCGCTAAACACATTCATTCAAATAAATGCTCATAATACAGCTATGTCAAGCGGCAACGCAAGCTTTCCATGGCTTGCAGCACATTCGCCTTAATAAAAGTTTCCTATATGCATGGAACTCCATTAAATCAAGTTTAATATACGACATTGTCAACGCCGTCGTAACGTTTTAATATACCCAGAAAAAAGTTATTCCACCAGGAAATTCATTAAATCCGCGTAAGGCCTCGCACAGTCCCATATTAAATTTGGGCATGCTGGATAGAGCTACAGGGTCGGCGCACACGTGTTAGTCGTAGCCGTTAGCTATGGAAGATTGGATTATTAGAGATTTTTGTCCAGAAAACACACACAGAAAAATCTGTCGTTTTGTCAAAGACTTACGCTTGGATTCAATGGGACGTTACACTCAGCATTCCTCAAATACAGCGACGTTTTCTCCAAGTGTATAGTTGGTAGCGAATTATGTTTAATGGTGTGATTTTGTGTGAAGTTATAAGGAGCATGATATAAGAATTAGACACAAGCCTGCACCAGTTGTTGCATTATTACCTGAAATATAACTGTCTGACTAATCTAAATACCTACATTGAAATGTGGGTGTCCCAATTTCTCAGTAGGTCCTCCATTTAATATATAACTGGACACATTTAAATCTCACAATTGCTGATGCAATACGTAAAACCACGAGATGATACAACACGGCTAACACCGAAACAACACAACGGAACAACTTCGTCCATGTTGACAAGTTCACGGCGATAGTAGCACTGAGATCATCCCCCTGTTCTTTATTCTTGCCTTCCTTGAATCGGGACATCAGTCCCACCGAATACTGACTATAGTTCAGCGAACGACAAGGGCCATTGAAACAAAATTAATTTTTATCAGATGAATTATCACGAACTGCTGTTGCAGTAATAATTTTTGTACATTGACTAGATTGTATGCTTTGCTTAAATGAAACATAGGGTAAATTTCGAAAACGAAAGGATGTTTTGATTGCATTATATGTCAATACTGATATTAGAAGCATTATACATATCGTTATAACGAATATAAAATTATTTTGAATTTATTGGCGTACCTGTGATTACTTCGAATATAAGGATTGAATTCTTTCAATGACATGGATTTGAAACAACTGTAAATACATTTAAAGTGATGGAAAAATGTCCAAATGCTAACAGTTAGTTGGAAACGTAACAGTATTTTTTTCTGTGCAGATGGTTGGATTTAGGCCAAGAAAAGAGGGAGTCTCTTTTACTGTTTAGCCGAGAGAGACTCTTTCTTTTTCTTGACCTAAACCCAACCATCTGTTTCTTGGATAGTATTCAGTGGGTCACTAAACAATTGAGGCGTTTATCAGAAAAACGTTGTTGGTCCAAAACCAACATATTTGGGAAAATGAAAAAAACTACCGAGCATGTAAAACTTTGATCAGATTGATTTGTTGCCATACCTGGTAGAAGTAAGAGTGTATAAGGCACATCGTCCATAAGCAGTAATTATTTTATTCTGAAACACATATGAAAAAAGACACAAAAAATAGACGGACATATGAGGTTTTTGAGAGAAAAGTTTAACAAATTAGTATCCTTAATACAAACAGCATGAAAATAAAACAAATTCCGATAAAAAAAAACAAAGAAAGAGAGATAGTGATCAACTGTACCTAACAACTGAAACAATCAACTCTGGCTAACCAAAAAACCCAATATCTACCACTCAGTCTTTGCAACCGCTACACTACTATATTATCATCGTTGTCCACCTCGTTGTCGATGACAAAGTTACCAGCAGTGTAAGGTGCTGTGTTGTGCTATTATGTTACCAATTTGGCATGACAATTTATATGCACAAATGGCTTTCTTATTCTTAGGTGAAAGAATATGGACTTATGATGTTTTTAGAAGAACAAGTCAATTTTCCTCTGTAAGTAGTACGGAGTCTTTAAAATTTTTTCGAGAAAAAATTATTTCTATTCATGTATATGGATGTTAAAAATGCTATGATACGATTATCTAAATTTTGGCAAAAATTGACTTATGAGGTTTTTCCGAGAAACGCCTCAATTGAGCTTAGAGACCTTTTTTATTTTTTTTTTATGGTCAGCCTCCCGCAAATGCTGAAACCCTATGGCGCTGCAGAAACGCTGCAAGAGGATAAGTGTCAGTGCATGTTCGATTTGAAACGCTGCAGGTTGTAGCCGTCGGGAAATAAATTCTCCGATAGCTCATTCCACAGCGTCGAAGTTCTCCAACAGAAGGAATGTTTGAGGAGACTGGTTCAAGGAGATTTGTTGTTCTCTGAGATAAATTTGAGTAAATATACAAGGGAAGTTTTTAGTGCCGGATCGGTCTACAACTTTATTACTGTAGAAGTAAACAAGAAATGTATAGCATATCCTTGCGCCCAAAAATTGTAGGCAAGGATACGCTGCTTGCTCAAAAAGTATGATTGATCTATAAAGGGCGATTTATAACAACGTGGTGATACAAGCATCATTGTTCTTACGGGACACCCTATATATTACACCTTATTCGGATTCTATTATGACCCTTTTTGTATTAATTCGCTCTCACATGAACGTACTGTATATCAAAAGGCTATGTATCAAACACTATTTTTTTACAGGCGAAAAAAAATATCCTCTAGCTTTGATGTCGGCTGTAAGAAAAATTGACGATACCTATTCGTATACAGGGTGAGCAAGAATGCATAATATAGATTCCTTTTTATTTTAAACGAAACGGGCCTTATAGTGGATTACCCTGGGAGTTTGACCCCGGACTCCGAGGACTATCAGTGTATTACTGTAAATCCTCCCAAATTGCATTAAAACATAAAGTACTAATATGTTTACCGATTTTTTTATCTGACGCTTTCGATTAATCATAATTTTTTTATGATTCTAAATGATTTTAAATTTTTTCCCATCAAGTGGAAAATATATTTTAATATTTCCAAACACCAAACACGAATCTGCAGCAGTTATTCTGCATTCTCTGCAGTCTACTCTTATACTGAATCGAGGCAAGGGTAGTACACATTGAGGGCATAGTTTAAGCTGGACAACACTAAAGTTTCAACTAGCTTTGAATCGGTTGGAGTACAGTAACTTCAATACCCGTCATTGGATGATGATGATGCTGTTCTCTCTGTCTATTCTCCAGGTATTTACTAGATCAAAATCACTGGGATCCAGATTCCATTTTACCTTGCAGATATGCGAACCAATAAGAACTGAAGACTTTTTTCTAGTCACACAAGGATATAGAATAAGCTAGCGTAGGAATTACTGCCACAATAGTACGTGTATAGTAGTAGTAGCTTGTTTGGTCCAAAGGCAGGGTTACCCTAAATTCCTTTTTTACATTTTGTATCCTGACCGTTGGCGTCGAATATTTGGTAATAAGATCCTAAGATACGGTAAAACATTATATTTCAGAAATTATATATAATTTCGATGACATTTCGATGCTTAAGTGTTATGTGTCATCACTTCGTATAACGAATATAACAGTGCCAAAATGGAAAACAGATAGTATTAACAATTTAACAAAATACCATTAAAATTAAAAATAAAAAAAATTAACCGCTTCAGAAGGTATACACTATACCACAACAGTGATATACATATACCTACGTTTGCCGGATCGTGTTGGAAATTTGATTCCTATGGAGAGACCAGTGGTAGAAAGATACATAGCTGACGACATGTACGTTAAAAGTATACAAACAGTAAACTCCACTGATGCAACTGTCGACGTGTAGAGCCTTAAGGGTCTAGGGTATAGCACGCGAAGTTGAGAATCCAAGAAAAGACGTATTGCCGTGTTAGCGAGGAGGCGTGGCCGCCAGTTCCCTTTCTCCACTGTGTGAGTCTAAGATGAGGGAATATAAGTCCAAAAATCCAAAGGTAATGTCAAAAGGTCCAAAGATAAGGTACAAGGGTCACCATAAAGATACACTTCGCATCTCCAAGCTCCTGGCGTTACCTCTAAACTTACAGTAATGATTCAAAAAGCAAATTGAAGAAGAAAGCTTGCGCTTTGTCACTGTTTTGGCCTTTTTTGATATCGTGTTTGGTTGTTAAATCCCAGATATGAGAAGAATGTATAATTTTTTTTGCACGATAAAAAAACCTTTTTTGAGAAAATCGCAAATAGTTGTCATTCATCAAGGCCTTCTGAAATATTATGTATGTAGTTTGAAAAAAGCGAGTTCTGGAAATGCGAATCCGTGTCTGACATGCCCCATTTTTAGGCTTGCACTTAAATCAAAATTTGAATTTTAAAGACCATTGTGACTATGTGAGTGCGAAACTTAATTCTATGTTAAAAATCTAAGAACAGTTCTTAAATAAGACCAGTTGACTACTTTATATTGTGCACGAATCGAATCTCGACTCAGGTACTGAATCTGTTTTTGGGGCTGCTCCTCTAATGTAGAAAAGATTTTTATAAGCCAGAAAACGGTAATTCGATGCATGACTGGAGTTCCTAGCTTATACAGTTGTAGAGAGATTTTTAAAAAGCTTAAAATACTTACACTGCCATCTCTATACATATATGAATTGGAAGCATATACATTTATCAAAAGAAATGAGTTTATTTTTAACAAAGATGTTCATAATAGGGAGACCAGACAAGTAAACGATATTCACGTGCCATTTGCTAAGTATAAACTGGGTAGTAGGTCGCCAAATATTTTAGGACCAAGAATTCTAAACAAACTTCGAGATTCTATTAAGAAAAGCTTTAAATTGAGTCAGTTTAAAAGTCAATTGAAATCTTTCCTGGTTGATAAGTGTTATTATAATGTATGTGATTTTGTTGTTTGCTGGTAATAAATTATGTTTGTTGTATATTGTATTTGTATATTAGTAGCCTAATTTTGACAACTCTTATACACTATATGTGTCAAAGGAACAATAAAGATATTCTATTCTATTCTTAAAACTCGTCGACAAGTGCCGACGCCGGCCCTGTTCTAATTAAAAACCCACTCCCATATTAAACGCCATATAAGTTTAAATTGCTCATACCACTATTTTGAGTTTTCGTTTTTATTGTAGGTAGCCACGTAAATTCTAGCATTTCCTCCATTATGAAGTGCTTTGCGTGAACTCAGAGTACTGCATTACGTATACAATTCCGTGCACACTTTTTTTATAGCCAAAAGAGGAACGTTTAGTTTTCAGAGCTCTGTAAACATTAGTCAACGCGGAAGTTCTCGTTGGTTCTCCTGATCGATGCAAACAAGGTTTTTTCACCTAATAGAAAGCCGAATAAATGTTTTCGATTTTTTTAGGTACACCCGCCGCCCCGAGAGATCTGATATATTTTATTTTCGTCAAACGAGACTGAGACACAAAACTGCGACTGGATTTGTAATCAGCACCTTAGAATTATCCGAAATGCGAAGTCTCACCTTAATAGAAGGCCAAATAAAGATTTTCGATTTTTTTAGGTACACCCGCCGCTCAGAGATATCTGAAATTTTTTATTTTTGTCAATCGAGTTTGAGACTCGAAACTGCGACCGGATTTGTAATCATCACGTCAAAATTATCTGAAATGCGAGATTTCATCTTAATACAAAGCCAAATAAAGGTTTTCGATTTTTTTACCTACACCCGCCGCCCCGAGAGATCTGATTTTTATTTATTTTCGTCAGACAAGACTGAGTCCTGAAACTGCGACTGAATCTGTAACCAGCACCTCGAAATTATCAGAAATGCGAGATTTCATCTTCAGAGAAAGCCAAATAAAGATTTTCGATTTTTTTAAGTACACCCGCCGCCCCGAGATACCTGAAATTTTTTATTTGCGACACTGAGACCCGAAAGTGCGACTGCATTTGTAATCAGCACCTCAAAATTATATCCGAAATGCGAGGTTTCATCTTAATAGAAGGCCAAATAAAGATTTTGTTTTTTTTAGGTACACTCGCCGCCCAGAGAAGTCTGAAATTTTTTATGTTCATCAAACGAGAATGAGGCCCAAAGCTGCGACTGGATTTGTAATCAGCACCTCAAAATTATTCGCAATCTGAGGTTGCATCTTAATAGGAAGCCAAATAAAGGTTTTTTATTTTTTTAAGTATACCCGCCGCCCCAATATATCTGAATTTTTTTATTTTCGTCAGACGGGACAGTGACTTGAAGCTGCGACTGGATTTGTAATCAGCACCTTAGAATTATCAGAAATGCGAGGTTTTATCTTGATAGAAGGCCAAATAAAGATTTTCGATTTTTTAGGTACACCCGCCGCCCAGAGAGACCTGAAATTTTTTATTTTCATCAAACGAGACTGAGACCCAAAGCTGCGACTGGATTTGTAATCAGCACCTCAAAATTATTCGCAATCTGAGGTTTCATCTTAATAGGAAGCCAAATAAAGGTTTTTTATTTTTTTAAGTATACCCGCCGCCTCAATATATCTGAATTTTTTTATTTTCGTCAGACGGGACAGTGACTTGAAGCTGCGACTGGATTTGCAATAAGCATCTCGAAAGTGTCCGAAATGCGAAGTTTCATCTTGATAGAAGGCCAAATAAAAATTTTCGATTTTCTTAGGTATACCCGGCGCCCCGAGAGATCTGATTTTTTTTTATTTTCGTCAGACGAGACTGTGACTTAAAACTGCGACTGGATTTGTAATCAGCACCTCGAAATTATCCGAAATGCGAGGTTTTATCTTAATAGAGAGCCAAATAAAGATTTTCGATTTTTTGAGGCACAGCCACCGCCCCGAGAGATCTGAAATTTTTTATTTTCATCAAACGAGTCTAAGACCCTAAGCTTCGCCTGGATTTGTAATCCGCACCTTGGAATTATTCGAAATGCGAGGTTGCATCTTAATAGATGGCCAAATAAAGATTTTCGATTTTTTTAGGCACAGCCGCCGCCTTGAGAGATCTGAAATTTTTTATTTTCGTCAAATGAGACTGAGACTCAAAGCTGTGATTGGATTTGGAATCAAAACTTTAGAATTATCCAAAATGCGACGTTTCATCTTGATAGAAGGCCAAATAAAAATTTTCGATTTTTTTAGGTACACCCGCAGCCCCGAGAGATCTGATTTTTTTTATTTTCGTCAGCCGAGTCTGTGACTTAAAACTGCGACTGGGTTTGTAATTAGCACCTCGAAGTTATCCGAAATGCGAAGTTTCATCTAAATCAAAATCCAAATAAAGATTTTCGATTTTTTTAGGTACACCCGCCGCCCAGAGAGATCTGAAATTTTTTATTTTCATCAAACGAGACTAAGGCCCAAAGCTGCGACTGGATTTGTAATCAGCACCTTGGAATTATTCGAAATGCGAGGTTTCATCTCAATAGAAGGCCTAATAAAGAACTTCGATTTTTTTAGGCACACCCGCTGCCCCGAGAGATCTGAAATTTTTTATTTCAGTCAAACGAAACTGAGACTCAAAACTGCAAGTGGATTCGTAATGCGAGGTTTCATCTCAATAAAAAGCCAAATTGCCGCCTCTTAGAAAATAAATCTCGATCAGCATCCTTTACTAAATCTGAAGGAACGTCGATCATAAGAAAATCAATTTCTCACGTCACGGGCCATGCTAGACTTTCATCTTTCTCTCCTACAATCTCTTGCTATTTTTCTCAGGAATTGGTGGGTAATTTCACAGATTATTAGACACTGTCATGGCCGCCTGCGAGCAGCCAGCTACGTAGCTGATCGATGAAGCGCGCATTCATGTCGAACTTCGGTATATTCTGAAATATGACCCGGTTGTAAAGAGATTGATTAGACTTTGGATAAAGTTTTCAATAAATTCAAAGAAGCTTTGAGAGCCTCAAGCACGAAAGCGGTAGGTTTTCCAAGTATTCTGTTCTTGAAGTTCGACGAACTATTGGATATGAGAAAATACATTTGAGTTCAAGTCAGTTTAATGTGGACAGTCTGACATTTTTCGGGAAAAAAGTTTCATCTACTACCACCAAGTTAAACTACTGTACAACAGGTGTATATCTACAGAGTGTCCCAGGACTATTAAGACAAGCAATACAGGGTCTCCAGTTAGTACGTAATTCTTCGATATCTCGCAAGGTATACCTGATACAAGAAAATGTCAAATACAAAAGTTATTTGGGTACTTAAGACGCATATTCTAAAAATATTTTTAAATATACAAGATGTTGCGGGAAAGTAGAATAGTGATCAACTTGATTTTTTTATATGGAACTATAACTTTTTTTTTAAATTGTTCTAGTTTCCATCATTGATCTCTATCCAACTTTGAAATATTTTTGAGATCAGTTGCGACGTTGCCAAGTTATAATTTATTTTATATTAATTTCCGGATTTGCAAAGTCGCAAGTAATTCGTCCAAATTGATATATTCCTTTAACTTTTCTCAATAATGTTATACAGCGGATTACCCGAATGTTAAGTGGATATTATTTTGGACGTTACCGGCAATTTTTATCTACAGGGTATTTTTGGCAGAATTTTAAATTACGGCAACTTCAAGGTCATTTTACTTTGTTTTTTTTAAGTGTAACACCCTGTATGTTTTATTTTGAATCGAAATATCTACTAATACCCTATCTCGTCTTGTAATTTTTTTTCGCGTTTGCGGCGTTGCCATGTTATAAATTATTTTACAATAAGTAGAGGATTCTATTTAAAATAAATTAAAATCAGGGATACTAATTTAAAAATTTGGAAAAACAATTTATAACTTAATGTGATACAAATTGCTGGCAACATCCAAAATAATATTCACTTAATATTCAAGTAACCCGTTATGTAATATTGTTGAGAAAAGTTAAAGGAATATATCAATTTGGACGTACTCCTTGCGGCCTTGCAAATCCGGAAAATAAATTATAACTTGGCAACGTTGCAACCTATCCCAAAAATATGTCAGAGTTGAATGAAGATCAATGATGGAAACTAAAAGAATTAAAAAAAAAGTTATAGTTTCATATAAAAAAATTAAGTTGGTCACTATCCTACTTTCCCGCAACACCCTATATATTTCAAAATATTTTTAGAATATGCGTCTCAAGTAACCAAATAACTTTTGTAATTGAGATTTTCTCCTATCAGGTATACTTTGCGAGATATCGAAGAATTACCCACTAACTGGACACCCTGTATATCGGAACTGGGCAGTAGCAGAGAATTGTAATTTTGGAGGTTTAAATGAGAGCGAATATGGTATCTTTTCTTATTACTGTGTCACCCAATGAGGTATTTTTTCGATCACGCGAAGTCCGGTACAAAATTTTTAATGGGACACACTGTATATGTGTGACTTTTTTTATTCCTCCCGATAAAAAAATTCCAACAAACTAGCACAATTGGGGTCTAAAGTGATTAATTCAAGAGCTACATTTTCTTAAACGATGGTACCACTACCATTGATTATAACATGTACCCCTACAGTTAAATTACTTTGGTAGTGTTTCATAATGGTAGTGGTACAGTCGTTTAAGTACCTGTAGCTCTTGAACGAATCAATTTAGACCCCAAGTGTGTTAGTTTGTTGGAATTGTTTTATCGGGGGGAACACAAAAAATCATAAACATACAAGGCGCCCCATTAAAATTTTGGAATCGGACGTCACGTGTTCAAAAACAAATACCTCATTAGGTGACACAATAATAAGAAAATATACTATGTTTGCTCTAATTTATACCCCCAAAATTATAATTCGCTACTACTGCCCAGTTCCGATATATTGCTTGTCTTAATCGTCGTGGGACACCCTGTATAACAGAAAACAATGTGTACGACTGAATAGTAAAATATCTAATGCTAGGGATGTAGTTAGTGGTGTTCTTCAGGGATCAATATTAGGGCCGTTGCTTTTTACAGTTCATACAACTCAATTTTATAAGTTCACTGAATATTGCAAGACTCATACGTATGCTGTACACAGCTGAAGCATTCGTTTTCTGGTAGTGACTGGGCTGTAGCTGAACACAGAATAAACTCCGATCTCGACAATATATATAATATAACAATATATCTATAATATAACATTAAGGAAAGATACTATATTTGCTCTAACTTATGCCTCCAAAATTATAATTCTCTACTATTGCCCAGTTCCGATATATTGCTTGTCTTAATAGTCGTGGGGCACCCTGTATAATCTATAAAGAAACAGCGCGAATTATTTTTCATACACTCCTCCGCACGAAAAACGGAGCACTTGAGATTTTGTAATTAATTTTTTAAAACATAATTTTTTTAATGTTTCATTGCCCTACATACTTACCCACAAGCAAAACATCAATTTTTAATTAACTTCTAACAACAATCAACTGTTTATTTGAAAAATATAACTGGATTCAATGAAAAGAGAAATAAATGGGGCCTTGTCAAATAAAAAAATTATAACGTTTAACGTAAACTTAGTAAATCTGGGACCATTACTGTTACCATTTTTAAATTCGGCGTGTTTAAAGACCCCCGTGTTGAAATTTATCGTTCAGGCTTTAGCAGTTTTGGCAAATAGAAAACGGTACAGCCGTGAGCTATAGAAACTATCTGCTTAAATGCATCTAAGTTACTGAGACAACGAACTTAAGTGACATGTCTTCTGCCTCTGACCCTTTGCAGATTGATGTGACAGTGTCAAAATAATTATAGAAGGCGAAGCGGTGTTAGCGGTAGTAAACGTGTAGACCACCAATTTTAATTTATGGTGAATGCGCTCTTTTTTGTAGTATGGGACTTGCAACGTACCTCCACCATTTATTGCACTTGTTAAAATACTACCCGACCTCAAAATGTAGACTGTCCTACGCTAATCTGGTTTATCATATGCATCATTGAATATGCTAGCTTAGCCTAGGACAGACTAGTTTGGCACACTGGTTTAAAAGTGGATAAAAGCATAGTAAACACAAGCACAATAACTCAGGTTGGCGGTAATTACACGCGCATCCCCCCTTTTTGGATGATTTTTTGTACGGATGCTAACGATACTTCGATACTTCTGCACTAATATCGAGTATTTTTGTCATCGATACGTTTTGAGGCATTCCAAGCTGGTATCGAAAATAATTATATAATTATTGAGGGGTATAATCAGTTATACAAAATGTTCTGTACGAACCAAACGCGCCTATTTGGCTGAAAAATATCGAGTTGGTACCAGTATCGATATTTTCATTTTCGCATCTCTACCCAAACTTCACATCCGTAAAATCATCCCAAGGTCAAATTCTGTGGGAACCATTTTTATATGGGAAATCCTCAGAGATACTATGCTGGTTGTTTACTATGCTGTGATAGTATCTATAGAAAATTGTGCCGCAGTGCAATCGCAGAAAAATGTCAAACAAGATGTCAATGGCTGATCTTCTGTTTTCTCAAAAGCTTGTATTGCAAATCCCATACGAATTAAGCACAGCATAGTAAACAATCAGCATAATATCTCTGAGGATTTTCTATATAAAATGGATCCCACAAAATTTGACCTTGGGAGGATTTGTGGATGATTTTACGGCTGTGAAGTTTGGGTAGAGATGCGAAAATGAAAATATGGATACCGGTACCAACTCGATATTTCTTAGCCAAATAGTCGCGTTTGGTTTGTACAGAGCATTTTGTGCAACTGATTATACCCCTCAATAATTATATTATTTTCGATACCGATACAAAAGTATCGATACCAGCTTGGAATGCCTGAAAAAGTATCGATGACAAAAATACTCGATGTTAGTGCAGAGGTATCGAAATATCGTTAGTATCCCTACAAAAAATCATCCAAAAGGGGGATGCGCGTGCAATTACCTCCAACTTGAATTATTGTGCTGGTTGTTTGTTATGCTGTGAATCAAGCTTAAGCACACGACATCCGACGGTACGACGCTACGGTACGAAACTTTTCCTATTGGTTGATATATTTTGATTTTACGTCATTTTGAATATTTCAACCAATAGAAACAGGTTGGTACGGTCGTATCCTTGGATGTCGTTTGCATCTGAATTAGGCTTTAGACTGGTAAAATCTAATTAAGTGGCTATCATTAAGAAACATTCTGTCATATGTTAATTTTAGATTATAAAGTAAATATTTACAGGTGCGAAAATCAGTATTTCATCATTAATATTAATATTTATGATTCTATTGTAAAAATTGAAAACACAGATTGAGATGCCAAATATAAACGTTCCTTTTTGCACAAATATCGGCAATTGTAGAGAACTGATGTCATACGATTCATCTGATCAGTCAACTATTTGTGAAAAAAGTCCCAATAAACCTTACATAAGGCAAATAAGAATACTTAAGAAATGGATGGAAGAATTTTTAAATGTAAAACTAATTTTTTTCCAGATGCTAAAAGTCTAACGGAATTCAAAATGTTCAATATTTTGTTTCCAGTAAATTAACTTTATCATGAGTGGTAGGAAATCTTATCAATTTATCTGATGGTACAATATGTCAAACCCTCGCCTACAACACTTTCTTGAAACGGATAAGCAAAGTGCAAGGTAAGGGTTAAAATGAGGTTAAATGACCCTTTATAACTTGCAGTATCCAATCCGGATCTATTACTCGAGCTCTTTGCAAACCTAATCTGCTTTTTCCGAGCATAGTATATCACCAACGGCAATCTCAAGAGTATTGGGTCGACCCAATTAGATGGTAGATTAGAAACCTGCACACCAGAATGACTAAAGAAATTGTTACTTCGGAATTGTGAAGGCGTATGCTTTCATCGATTTTATTGGAGCTGTGGATTGAACAGGTCCCTTCCTCATTTTTATGCCTCAAGCGGTTACTTGCATGAGATATTGATCCTGTCTAAAGAATTTCGTATTTATTGCATATGGTGGGCAATGAAAATACCCTATATAGGTCAACAAAAATTACTGAGTACAAAAAATATAATTGAGTTTTTGGTAATAATGTTAATTTTGGTGATAATTGTAAAGGTCAAATATAGGTAAGTTTCATAACATAGCTATCTTTTTCACAGTTATTCAAAAGGCATTCAACAGGCACGTGTGACCATGACAAAGCTTACTAAAATATGGCGTGACCATAAAATCACTAAAGCTACTAAAATGTCGCTGGTTCAGTCTCTTGTGTTCTCCATATTTTTGTATGCCTCGGAAGCTTGGACTTGGTACATTTCAAATTATATTTCGGATACACGTATATCTGTGAAGTAGATATCGAGATATTTGCATGAGTTTCGGATTCGCCAAAAAATGTGAACATAAATTTACCTACGAAAAGTGATTCCTGGCTCCTTCCTGCTGCTGTGGCTTTTACCATTACGCACACGACAATATTTGCCAATAATTGGTCTTAAAAACGTTAAGTATCGCAAAAAACACCACCGTACTAAAATTTCTGTTTTCCACCAAAATTTTGACAGCTCTTCATTTTTTGTCACAGCTAATTCATATTAGCGTGCGGTATCCTCTCTCTTTCCTTATCAAAGTGTTGATTAGTGAATTCAAGAGAAATCACTGGATCTAGTGAAATTTCACTAGACCTGGCAACACTGTTGTGAGCGCACCTTGGTTTTCCATTGTCAGCTGATATATGGCTTGCTCGTAATAAGCATGTGTATCCGGAGTGTTTGCTTTAAGGGTCTAGGGTATAGCGCGCGAAATTGAGAATCCAAGAAAAGACGTATTCCCGTGTTAGCGAGGGGGCGTGACCACCTGTTCCCTTTCTCCAGTACGTTTGTCTAAGATGAGGGCAGATAAGTCCAAAAATCCAAAGGTAAAGTCAAAAGGTCCAAAGGTAAGGTCCAAAGGTTACTATAAAAATGAATTTCGCATTTCCAAGCTCCTGAAGTTACCATTAAACTTACAGTAATGACTCAAAAGCAAATTGAGGTAGAAAGCTTGTGCTTGTGCAACTATTTAGCCTTTCTTTGATATCGTGTTTGGTTGTTAAATTACAGGCATTTATAGAATGTATGATTTTTCATTGCGAGTTTTTTTGCACATTAAAAAACTTTTTTGCGAAATTATAAAATAGTTGTTATTCACTAAGGGCTTAACTATCGCCTTCTGAAATATATATGTAGTTTGAAAATAGAGTGTGTTATGCGAGAAACTGTGAGTCCGTGTTTTACATGGCAAATACGTATGTATAAATGTGTGTATCCAGGCCCCTTAAGCAGGATCGATAAGAGCATGCTCTAATAAAGAAGCATGCTAAACATAAGCAAATATATCAGTTTCATGAACATGCTAATTTTGAGCATGCTTAATAAGCATGCTATTTATGAGCCTGCGTATCTGTACCTTAACGGTTAGCGATGTTTTGATAATATCCAATAACGTACAGATACGCATGCTTAAAAAGCATGCTATTAATGAGCAATGCTACTCCGTAGCATGTGCACAAGCGCCTTGCTCGAAATAAGCATGCTAATTTCGAGCATGCTAAAGAACCGGAGATCATGCGATTAAATCGAAATGTTTCAGTGACAAGAGCATGCTAATTTTGAGCATGCTTAACGCTGCTCCTACAATCCGGAATAGTTTCTCCGAAAGATGCGGGGAGCTGGAAAGGAACCATCGATGGGCGTGGTAAATAAACAGGTGCGCGCTACATTAGAAAGAAATGGAAACAGTCACGTTAGCGCGTCGCCCGAAATTTGTAAAATTGAAGAGGAAGGCGATTTGCAGATGTTTCTTGTCCCAATTCCTGACGCTTCATTTTCCACTATTTTGACATGAAATTTTCATATGATGTTTGGAAGGAAATTGCCCAGAGTGATATCGAAGCACTTTTTCATTTTTGCTTCTGGGCTTTTCTTAAAAAAATTACAAAGTTAACGAAGAAAATAGGCAACTTCAAGCGATCATATTTCATGTTCAATCAATTTTTTTCAAAAAATGCTTCTATGGTCCCCTGTGTAATTTCCTTTTAAACTTCACATAAAAAATTTCACGCAAAAATATTGAAAACTAGAGCGTCAGGAATTGGGATTAAATCACTTGAAAATGACCGTTCATGCTCTCCGTAGGAGCCGCCTTAATAAGCATGCCATTTATGAGTATGTGCAGCTGTACCTATAAGGACTGCAAAAGCCTTCCAATGGGTAAAAAGTAGACGATACGTCCGATAAAGCCTAATGGCTGGGACTAGTAAGGCTGATCGTATTTCCGATGCGTGCCAAACGGATTCATCCCTTCCAATTTTCAGCCGGGCTCGTCTACACAAACCGTTCCTGGGAGCTCTCAAATTAAATTGGCTCGAAGTAAAACGAATTACTGCTATTCGTCGGAACGCGACCAGTTTTTTCAGGATGCTCAGTCAAGCCGACTGCTATTTTCGTAATAACTTTGGCGTTAGCACTGCCGAACTTGCTAAGGATATTTCTCTAAGATGCTCTTTGAATGCCAGCCTTTATACAGGGTTACTGGTAACTCGACCACTTTCCTGCAAGAGGTGATAGAGGGACTCAAATGTAATAGATTTAACCCCCCATATGTAATTCCGGAAACCGATAGTTTTCGAGATAATTAACATTTAATGTTTTTCAACCAAATGTCCAAATTTGCACAGTAGATCCTAAACTCAGAAGAAAACCTGTTGTTGACTCTGATAATTTTTATTTTAGTATTTAACTGATACATACACAAAGCTAACTTAGTATTAAAATGTTTCAAAATACTAAACAGTTCCAAACTAAATACAAATATTTAAAAAATAATCAACAAAATTTTTACATTAACCATGAAAGAAAACTATCTAGCTCAAAAAAATTATACAAACGGTTGAATAAATCACTCTTTCTCACCTAATAACCCTTTAATTAAATCCACTCAAAGTTTCTAGAGATCTTGCTCAATGTGTTGCCCTTGATTTCGGATACAAGTACGGATCCGCTTCCTCACTTCGGTTTTTGTAACTCGTGTTGAAAAACTTCGTTTCATCTCCTCCGCCGCATTGATAATTTTTTACCTTAGTTCGTCAGCAGCATTAACTGGAGTCTCGTAAACTAATGCCTTCATGTGACCCCAGACGTAAAAATCAAGAGGTGTCAGATCTGGGCTCCGCGCAGGCCATGGGATGGGTTCACCCCTCTCTATCCATTTGTTCGGATATGTGTTGTCCAACAACTGCCGAATCGTGATAGACAATCATCATGCTGGAATATCCTGTTGTTGATGACTCTGTATTATGTTGATTAATTTAAAATAATTTGTTTGAGTGGTTGTGTATCTTTTTTTGAGCTAGACTATTTTCTTTCGCGGTGAATGTGAAAATTTTGTTCTTTGTTTTTTAATAATTGTATGTAGTTTGAAACCGTTTAATATTTTTACACATTTAGATACTAAATTAGATTTGCGTATGTGTCAGTAAAAAACTAAATTGGAAATTACTAAAATCGACAGCAGGGTTTTTTCTAAATTTGGGATGTAGTGTGGAAATTTGGTCATATCATTGAAAAATATTAAATGTTAATTATCTCGAAAACTATCAGCTTTCGGAATTACATATGGGGGGTTAAATCTATTGCATTTGAGTCCCTCTATCACCTCTTGCAGGAAAGTGGTCGAATTACCAGTAATCCTGTATAATAAGCAAGCAAAGTTCGAACACTAAGAAAAAGGAGTAGGAAATAATTTATACATATGCGAGTTTGCGGTCGTGCCAGTCTCCTACATTGTGACCTCTCGCCGCCATTGCATCCATTACATCATCTTTGCAACATCTTGGAGGTCTCCCACGCTTTTTTCTTTGATTTGGAGTCCATTGCCATATTCGTTTTGGCCATCTTGTGCTTGGCATACGCTGTAAATGACCAAACCAGATCAGCCGCTTTCTTTCTATGGTGTCGAGGATTGTACTTTCAGCATTCATGATTTCTCTGATTCTGTCATTTCGAACATGATCCAGCTGTGAGATACCACAACTCCTCCTCCAGAAATCCATTTCCACGGCCAATAATCGGTCTTTTTGTCTTTTAGTGAGTTCCCACAGCTCTGCACCATAAGTCGAGATACTTTCAATAATGGAGTGATATATTATGTGTTTTGTTCTGCGAGATATGTTGTCGTTCCACAAGATGCTGTTCAGTTGTTTTATGGCTCGTTTGCCTTGTCCAATTTTATTATCTGTCCTCCATACTCCTGCCTTTCGACGAAAGAGTCACTCCCAAGTATTTAAAACTGAGGCAGCCTTTCACAGTATCACCATCCACTTGCATGTCACCAACAGTATTATCTCCTGTTTTCAGATATTCTGTCTTAGACATATTTATCGTAAGCCCCCATTTTTTATATTCTTCTTTTAGCTTACGAAGCATGTACATGTTTGACATTTCCAGACTTCAAGAAAGAAGCAGTACTGCTACCACTCCTTGTGATATTTCAAAACTAGATAAAGGAACCTTAAGGGGCCTGGATAGACACCTTCATACGTATGTATTTGCCATGTAAAACACGGACTGAAAATTTCCCGCACAACTCACTTTATTTTCAAACTACATATTTAATATTTCAGAAGGCGGTAGTTAAGACCTTAATGAATGACAACTATTTTCGATTTTATCAAAAAAATTTTTCAATGTGCAAAAAAACTCGCAGTGCAGAATCATACATTCTATAAAATGTCTTTAATTTAACAAACAAACACGATATCAAAAAAAGGCTAAATATTGCACAAGCGCAAGCTTTCTCCTTTAATCTACTTTTTGAATCATTACTGTAAGTTTAAAGGTATTGTCAGGAGCTTGGAAATGCGAAATCCATTTTTATAGTGACCTTTAGACCTTACCTTTAGATTTTTGGACTTATCTCTCCTCATTTTAGACACACACACTGGAGAAAGGGAACAGGCGGCCACGCCTCCTCGCTAACACGGAAATATGTCTTACCTTGGAATCTCAATTTCGCGCGCTATACCCTAGACCCTTAAAATGATTTAGGCCCGATTTTATCAACATGCATATTCTGACGAAGGCTTTGACGAGGCTTTTCTATTGGACCTTGTTTGACGAAAGCTTTCTATTGGGCATTGAGGTCTATAGTTAATAAGTATCATCCAATAGTATTTTATCAATATTGGAAACAAAACGTCAAAGGTGGATGACACTTTTGTGAAACTATTTTAGAATTCATAGATCAAAATCTTAGCAGAAAATCAAAACATAACAATTGATCTGCAAACTAATGCCATATTTTTCATGTTTACCTTATAATTATTGTATAATTGCTAATTGCGATAGTTTGTGACACAATCATGAAAAGTAGTATTAATCACAGCCACCTCAATTAATAATCCCAGCTCAGTCAGTGAGAAATTGATTATAGATACATACCTACATACTTTTATGAAACTTCCATCTACTCGATGTATGCTTGTTATAGATCTTATAGATATGTGTACAAAGTATGTAAAGGTGCTGCTGATATCATTCATCCTATATTTCAGGTTTATATTAAATTAAAAATTATTCCTCCTTCCATCTTGGGCATAATAGTTAATAAACCATTCAATTTCCTGTGTACTTTCTGTAATCATCTGTTCCCGTCAATCCAGGAACGGTTTTTGGCTTTATCCACACTTTCGTCTAGAAAAACTAGAAACGAAATTAATAGCAATACTCAATAAAAAATTCACATTCACATCACATTGACATTGTTATTGTTTTCGTTTCTTTGTCACTTCTGTTACACTGTCTGGTCTAGGGATGGGCAAAAATAATCGTTTTTTGGAATACCGGTTATAGCATATTAAATAACCGGTTATAAACAGGTTATTTTTACTAGCGGTTAAACCGAATAAGCTGTTTTCTTAGTGAATAACCGAAAGTCGGTTATTTTTATATTTTATACTTCCTGAACACCTCTAGCTGCAGTGGAATGTGCGATTGTATTTTACCGTAAGTTCTTTCCTATGCCTATTGTTTTGTTTCCTTTTATGGTTCTATGTGGGAGGAGGGGCAACAGATTACAGGCGGTGATTTACCGCTCTAGAACCGTCCCAGAACCGTTCATGGCGTGCGCACTAGCTTTATGGCGTTCTAATTCTAACAGTACGCATGCCCTGCACCCTGCACGATTCCAGAACGATGAAGAGGAATACCAAAACAGTGATTCGTGTCATATGCGTCGCACTGTCATGTCTCATGCCACACGCATTTTATGGCAAAGGCACCTTTTCATCTCTTGTGTGCTCGAAAGAAATATTTCACAAACTTTACGTGTATTCGCAGTCCTTGAAAAAAGATGTATATGCCATAGTATTTCATTTTTCATTATGTCTGCTAACCTCACTATATTCTATAGTGTAAGACAGAACCAGTTATTGGTGTAACCGTTTATTAGGTCCAGCTTAACCGCCTCAGGTTATGCCAAATTTTAGTTTTTGTGTTGATGAGAATAAGAAAATTCTGAAACAGTTGAATTTATGTACACCCCCCGAAGTGAACTCCTTGCTACGAGCCTGTTTCAAACATATCTAATTTTTAAAATAGATGGTGAAGAAGTTTGAAAATACTTCGTGAATGGTACGTACAGGTCGCATTGGGAATTTCAATGAAGGTAGGTTAACCGATAACCGATTATTTTTGAACAACCGCCCATCCCTAGTCTTGTCAAGAACAACTGTCAAGTGCCGTGACTGCCATGTTGCCAGATGAATAGTTTACTCGTAACGTGAGACAAGTAGCAGTGCTACCGCGGTGCGTTTCTGAAATGTACTGAATGAAAGTAATAGAATAATACTAAATTGTACTAAAACCAGTGACCCGTGAATTTCATTAGGAGCTGGCAATTGACGCCACATGGTAATGGCAATGTAATTTTGTGAAGGGCTAAAAACAAAAAACTCTCAAAATTCTGCATTCTTGCATTATAAATACATCCATTTGAGAAGCTACAACGTATGAAATGAATATTTTTATTGATTTTTTGAAAACTGAAAATATACTAGAATTCAGCCTTCGCGTTCGTGTAGGTACTTTTCTGCTTGGACGTTGAAAATGAACTAAAAATAGTACTAAACAGTGCAATACTGCAAAACAAGACACGTTAACAAATTCCGCTGACGCGTTTACAGCAACTTGTATCTCATATCTCAGCTATCACTTCTGAAGCTACTAAAATGCTAGGATTTATAATCAGGAATTGTAGAATGTTTTCTAATGAAACCGCACTGAAGTTATTGTATTATTCGTTAGTACGTTCGAAACTGGAATATGCTTCTATTGTTTGGGATCCATTTCACATGTGTCATATAATATCCTTAGAAAATGTTCAACGTAGATTTTTAAAATTTTTGGCATTCAGGGTTGATGGAGTGTATCCTCCAAGGGGGACTGATCAGGCATTTTTGCAAAAACGTTTCAATGTTGACTCTTTACAGCTTAGAAGATCTAGAGCAGGTTTGTCTTTTTTGTATAAGCTTAGTCATAATTTAATCGATGCTCCGAATCTTCTTGGTAAAATGAACTTCTCAATACCCAAACATAACTTGCGCCAAACTTCAACCTTCTACTGTAAATTCTCACGTACCAATATGTTATTGAATTCTCCGATAAATGTGATGTGCTCAAACTTTAACAAAATTTCTAATAATTGTGATTTAAATGTTGATCACCTCTCAACCATTTTGAATGCATTTCAATTCTAATCTTATTCTAATTATATCTAATTTGTAGTTTATTTTGAACTTTACCCTGTAATTGGTTATCTGTTGGGTAATATAGAACTATTATTATAATATAATTATAACTTCATTTGAGAAAATAGGTATTCAGTGTTAGCAAACGAATAATGCAAGTGTGTAATAAAAAATCAGACAAATTTGGGATCATATGAGACTTGTTTGTTTCAAAAAGGTGAAAGGTGTAGAAGCATATAATGAAGACATATTTTAATGGGTAGGTAGTTGCGACAAAAAATTTCAGTGCAAAAAGCTGGGGGCTAAAAATAGCAGATACCCCTTGAAACGGCATACCAGGCAACGCTGGGAGCAGTGCGAGCACTGAGCCGAGACTGAGCCACAAAACGTTATGAGCCAGTGTTAGCAGTTCTGTAGTGGTGGTACAGTTTTGCGGTGGTAAGCTAAATTCAGATGCACACGACATCCGACAATACGACGGTACGAAACTGATCCTATTGGTTGAAAAAATGGTTAAAATATTCAAAATGATGTCAAATCAACATATTTCAACCAATAGGAACAGTTTCGTACCGTCGTATCGTCGGATGTCGTGTGCATCTGAATTTAGCTGCACACGATCACCTAGGAACAGCTGATAGCAGATACGTACTGTAGTGATGGGCTTGAGAAATAAGTTCCTAATTGGTAGCATAATTATTCTTTCGTATTTTTTATTGTGCAACGATCTAGTTAGGTGAAACCAATATATACTTGTCATGCCATATCCATAGCGGAAGCATGGCTGCGTTAGTAATATTATTATGCAGATGTTGTTCTAAATTTTAGTTTTCAGGTTTCATTATTTACTTGCTTCAGAATAATTATTTTTCTTAGTAGTTATTTATGCCCTACTCACCTAATATAAACTATATTGTAACTACTTTTTCATGTAATTATATTTTATGGAATAATAATAGCGTTTATTGTAAATATAAAATAAATAACACAATAAACAACAAGTGCCCCAAAAAAGTTAAAAACTTGTGCTTGGATATAAGGCAATTATTATTAGATAGAAGCAACAAATAAGGGCTAATTCAGGAATATTTATATTTAAATATTATCTATTCCATAATGTGGGTCAAAATATATTTGTGTTCGTCGTGCCCTATTTGTGGTTCATGCTTTATATATAAAATATAATTATGACTCAGTGTGATGATCGAAAAATATATGTATAGTAGGTACATGTTATATATAAGATTAAAATGCGAAATTTATTTAGCACATACAACCATCACTACTAATTAAATTTTGTATCTACTAGGTCAGATCTGTAAATAAGTAGCGTATATAATATATTCTTTAATTCTCTTCGGAATATTCATTACCAACTCTGTGATATATGAATTTGTTGTTTATGACAAATAATGT
This sequence comes from Callosobruchus maculatus, assembly GCA_951848785.1. Lineage (NCBI taxonomy): Eukaryota > Metazoa > Arthropoda > Insecta > Coleoptera > Chrysomelidae > Callosobruchus > Callosobruchus maculatus. Next base: position 1,469,606 of record CATOUR010000003.1, read on the forward strand.
CGATCATCACACTGAGCTATAATTATATTATTTTCATATATATAAACTGTGAACCACAAATAGCGCACGACGAATCTTATACTCTGCCGACAACATACCATCTCTAGTAAAAAACCTTTTGTGATCTTAGTATTTTGTGGTGGCGCTGACGTATTCAATATTCATTATTCATTTGTTTTGTTTACATTGAACATTGCATTGGATTTTTGTCTATTGTCTTGATTGATTTTGTATTTTTTCATTGAAATAGTTATTTATCAAATTAAAAACAGCTATATAAGTTTTCAGCAGGGCTTTGCATATCCACGGATTACCTATTGAGATGTAACATCCTCTAAACATAAATATTGTTTTGGGTAAACCAAACCAAATTGATGGTACAAAAGTAGGCTGTTAGATATAATACGAAAAACGGAAATTGGTGAACTACCTCCATATATCCTTTTTTATTATAATACAAAGGTATTATATATCACAGGTATTTATAATTATTTTTATAATTACTATAGATAGTAACAATCTTGTTTTTGTCAGGATGGTGCAGTAATTATTGTTCATATGAAAATTATATCAAATTGTACTACTTTTCTGGGCCGACAAACAGTTAAGTCATGTGTTTAGCTTTGTGAAGTGCAACAAAATGTTATTTTTTACCCCTTTCTACTATAATACAAGGGTATATTGCAAGCATTTATAACTATTATAGTTAGTAACATTTTTGTATCGAAATAATGGAGTCATTGAATGCCTTCTCTTCATTATTATTAGTTTGATACCCTATCAAACCAGTGATCAAAAGTTTTGGTTTCCTGGATTCTGATTAGATATGCTAAACGAAAGGTTTAAGTTATCGTCAAACACAAATATGCAATTTTTCACCCATTTAGGATGGAAAATCAGACTGGAAAAGATACTAGATGGTTCATAATGGTTGAGTGCATATAAAGCACGTTCTTTTTCACCTTTTTGCGGTAAATTTCAAGAGAAATCAATAATTTTCAGAGAACTTTGACAGATGCATGTTTTTGAATGGGCTGCTCTGATTGGTCAAAGCTTTCGTCAGAATATGCATGTTGATAAAATCGGGCCTTAATGTTTTGGGCCTTTTCGCTCATTTAGCTGCTTTCATTTTGAGGTGATTAGTCATGTTTTGTCATGTAGCCGACTATTTGATTGCATCTGATGCTCTAAAACCAAAGAACACAGATTTTGACTTAGAAGGACTATTGGGAAAACTGCATAAAATAATACAAATTGCAGACAGATTTTTTGTATTGTTTCAGTTGAGACTTGAGACACGTAAATCTTTGGAAGTATACTACAGTCTTCCAAGTATAAATGACAGCCATAAAGTTGGTAGTCATGGAACTGGACAAAATGACCCGTAATCTCCACAACAAACTTGCAATATGGAACAAAGTAACTTTGGTTTGTGTTCCAGGTCATAGCAAAGTGGAAGGCAATGTATTCACCGACACACTTGTAAGAGAAGCAACTGAATCTGTGTTGACAGGACCAGATACATCTGCGAGGAGTGTGATGAGTATTGTCAGAAAAACTATTTCAGATTGGGCAGACAGGAAAGCATTCCTGCACTGCGGAGTTACACCAGGGCTACCACATTCGATGGCGTTCATACCATTCCCCTGTGGTCAGCCCCTCACCATCCTCCCGAGGATGAGGAGCCTGACTAGAGACCAGTCCATATAGAATGGAGCAGAAATGTTCTGCGCATCCTGATTGGTTTGTTGAGAGGATAATGTCGCCTGGAAAACATATTGTGCTCCTGTCCAGTACTGGAAAGAGCTAGGTTTCAGACTTTCGGATACACTATGGCCGACTCTACTGATTAGGCCGGAGCATTGAAATATGGCAACACCGAATAGTCGGCCGAGCTTTTGTCATTAGTGTAATTCCTCCAGAGTAAAAAATAAGATTGAAAGGTGATTCTTAATGTGTTTCTAATTATTTACATGCACAAACGAAACTATAAAGATAAAAAGATGCCTGCAAAGTGTGTAGTACCAGGCTGCACTAGCAATTGTGCTTCCAATAAAGGACATACCAAACATAACCTTGCAGAGTAAAAAGAGGATTGGAAGGTGATTTTTAATGTGTTTCTAATTATTTACCTGCACAAACGAAACTATAAAGATAAAAAGATGCCTGTAAAGTGTGTAGTACCAGGTTGCACTAGCAATTGTGCTTCCAATAAAGGACATAAACAGAAAAGGGTGAAAGGTATTCAACGTAAGAGCTGGTTATATTTATAAGAATAGAGACAATAATTTACAAACATTTCCAAGCATAGGACCTATTTTAAAGCACAATGTGGTACCTACAATGTTTTCTGGACCTCCGAAATATCACAGAAAGATACAGTTCTAATAGAACACATCTGGGCACACCTACGAAAGGATTTGATAGTGAAGGAGAATCAAGACCAGCAAGAATGGCTTCAAAGTGACCTAATAGTGAATTTTTCTAGCTCAAGTGAAAATCTACAAAGTAAATTGAGTGTTCATTTAAGTGGAAGTGGAAGTGGCAGCAGGAAACAGGTTGCGTTTATTTTTATTCTGTAGTGTTATTTGACTACGACGAACCATCAGATGTAAGTGGTATTAGTAGTAGTAGTTCTAAAAAGTATTTTTCTTAATTTATCAACCGAGATGAACTCTCAATACCTACATATAAAATGTAATAATTATCATTCTGAAACTATAAAACAATTTACGGTAACCGGACCACTATTTGACAGCTAGGCCACGTTGCCACATATAAGGCTCCGGCCTAGTGTAGAGTCGGCCATGGATACACCCATCTGAAACCTACTGACTTCAAGGAAGTTCCACCCATCACGACCGTCATATTTTCAATTTAGTCTAACCTAACACTTAAGAAATATGAAGATTGATGAGGTTTTGGATTGCATCGAAATAAAACATAAATAAAATGGCCCATTTCCTAGAATCTCGGCATATCTGTCACAACCATACTTGTTTTTATAGGAATGTATGAAATTCTTCAAGAACTCTCAACAGAGGAGCGTATGGCGATGCTAGTCGTTTATCTTTTCACTCGCCTCATTTTTTCTGGTGAGAAAAGGGATCTGGCGTGGAAAGCAAAAGTAAATTTAGGCGATGTGTTTTTTATGCGGGCTCACAGAAAGGACGGAGAGTTGATATAAGATGGATAATCCTAGCCTTTGTGAAAAAGTAAGCTGTCTTTGTATCCCTTTTATTGCCCCACACACACCAGCGGAAATTTATTTTAACAACAGGACATTTGAACCACACGTGATAATATATTAGCTAGTTCAACGTTTCATGAACCACACGTCTAAATACCTGTACTATTGATACATCAATATTTTCAGTTGTTTCTGGTCTAATGGGATATTCGTTAGGTAACTCTTGCAAGTAAATACTTGCCCTTCATGAATAGTAAGACAGACAAGATGCATTTTTTTCTCCGTGTCATTCGGTGGAAAATCATACCTAGATAAACAAACTGATACAATTCTATCGACAAAATCCATTTTGATTGCGATTTTATTTTCGCGTATTGTACGACAGAGTTATTGAGGCACGTAGAAGCCTTAAGATCTCAGGTCTTGAATCAAATACAAATCAAAACGCATATAGACAGCTCTCACGCGAGATTCAGGGACTATGCCGAAGAGATAAGAACTCTTAGATACAGCAATTGTGCCAGGAAATAGAGATGCATGCCAATACTAATCATCCGAAAGAGATGTTTTTTAAGGTCAAATGCATCAGTCGGGACTTTAAACCCAAATTTTGGGCTGTTAAAAATCCCGAGGGATAGCTAATTACCAACTTGCATTAGGGTATTGAAGTATGGCAAAATTACTGCGTAAACCTGTACCATGAGGATAGCCCTCAGGCCCTCTCATTGGATTTTGAATATGAACCTGATATTCTTTTGTCTGAAGTGGAACATGCCCTCAACAAGTTAAAGACTAATAGAGCTACAGGCATTGATGCTATTGCTGCCGAAACATTTAAATGCTTGGGTGAAGACGGCATCTCTCTTTTATATAATATTTGTAAGAAGGTCTGGTCCTCCGGTGTTTGGCCAGATGAATGGTGCACATCCATTTTTGTTCCACTTCATAAAAAAGGATCTCCAACAAATCCAGACAGTTATCGCCTCCTTTCGTTAATCTCTCATGCAAGCAAGGTTCTACTATATATTTTACAGTCTCGTTTGGAAGGTTTTATTGACTGGCAAATTTCTCAGGCGCAGGCAGGTTCCGTAAAAGGACGCGGTACGCGTGAACAAATCTTAAACTTAAGACAGATAATTGAAAAAGCCAGAGAGTATTATTTTCCCGTTTTTATCTGCTTTGTGGACTATTCTAAAGCGTTTGATAACGTAAAGTGGCCTAAACTGTGAGAAATCCTTATCTCCATGGGAGTCCCTTACCACTTAGTATTTCTCATACAGCAATTCTATGAGTCTAGCTCAGCTCGTGTAAGAATTGATGGTAACCTGTCAGGTTAAACAGCAACCAGAAAAGGAGTTCGACAGGGATGCGTATTATCTCCGATGTTATTTAACATTTACTCTGAATTTGTGATGAGACAGGTACTGGACAACTGGAATGGCGGTATAACTATTGGCGGAAGCAAAATAACTAACTTAATATTTGCTGACGATACAACCCTTATTGCTGCTTCTCAGGAAGAACTAGTAGCTCTATTGAACGTTTTAGAACAACACAGTGCAGCATATGGTCTTGGTATTAACTACAACAAGACCAAGGTTGTTATCGTAGATAGAGAGCATGACAATCATCGAGAAATAAAGTCAATAGGCCGTTGTGAGGTAGTTTTGTGTACCTCGGTTCTTCCGTTTAAAAAAATATATGTTTGCTTCATGACTGAAAAATGGATAGTGCAAGAAAAATCAAACTACACCACTGGATTCTACAGAAAAAAATCTATAATACCTTTTTTAAGCTTTTCAATAAGATAAAAGACAACCGAGATAGGAGGGTGGTCCCAAAATCGATAGTTTTTGATTTCACCCTGTATCTCAAAAACCAAGAGGGCCATGATAATTTTGTTAACGGCATCTTTACTTTCACAAAAAAGTAGCGCAGTGTCACGAAAACCGCAACTCTCTATCTTCAAAAATAACCGAGATACCCCGTAAAAGTGCCCAAAATGGGACACCCTGTACTTCTCACATATTCTTCCTTTTACCTTATCACACCCTAAATTTTGACATATGATCATACTGCTTTACATTCCTTGGGAGTTCAACACTCTAAGCCGATAGTAGTCATGAGCGACTAAAGCAGTTTAGTGAAAATAATCACCTCAAAAGTGAAGAGTGCCTCTATACAGGGTGGGCCAATAGTGCGTGGACGGAGGATTGTGGGTTTACTAAAAAATGTTTCAAAAATCTGTCACTTGATCATGGTGGGCACCCTCGACGGCTATAACGTAAAAATATTTTCACTTAAATTTTGACGTTTATACAGGGTTATTCATATCAAACTTACATTTTTTTGAATGGAACCCCCTATATATTACTGCATATTTGGATTCCTTGGTCAATTCTAGTCTGACTATCTGTATCACATATGGAACTTTAAACGAACCGTTTAGGCGCAAATCACCATTTTTGGTATAAGTAGGTATCAGAAAAAAATCGAATATCGCAGCGACTATAAAAGTTAGAAGGCCATGACTTTGCGGTACGACTAAGCATGAAATGCATCACCTTATGTCATGCGGCTAAATTTGAATACTTTTTGTGCTTGGAGAAATCAGAGGATAAATTTAGGAAACTTCAATCACAGATAACTTGATTTTTTTAAATGAGAATGCCTATTTTAGTTTCAAGAATCAAATGTAAAATTTGATTACCTTTGTAACGATATAGCATTCTTGATATCAATCTTTTTTGGTTTTCATCTTATTTCAAATTTTCAGTCAAATCGGTGTTTTTCAATTTTCCTGCGTGCAAGCAACCTAGCAGGTCATGAAAAATAAACAAAAGCTCATTAATATGGAAGAAACCACCTTACTTAGTAGAAAGATGCAAACTAACTAGAGCAACGAGGCAAGATTATGAAAATTCCTTATAACATATTAGCTCTAGCCGGATACAACAGCGGGCAATATATCTAATGTCAATGAGTAGCTGGGGTATGACAGAAGTGTTTGTTTTTCACAGCCTACTAGCTATTGAGGTCTACTAGAGCTTGACAACTTTCCAACACGATTAAAAATTTTGAAACAAAAGGAAAACTACCGGCGATTTTTGCTTACAGTCTAACATGTTTAGAATAAAATTTCACATTTAATGGGATAAAAAAATAGTCATTTCCGTTTAGTTAAGTCAAAAGTGAAGATATCCTCAACTGGAGCATTCTGAACACCTATTGAAATAATTGCTAGAAAATTTTAATTCGCTATGTTATAATTGTAATTATTTTCTGCAAACTAAATTATGTTTTACAATTCAAACAGACTGCAATTCAAATTTCATTTTCCGCGATTTTGCTAATAAGTAAAAGTACCTACTGACGAATTTGAAGGGTTGCAGACAGGAGTATCATTACTTTTGACTTACGGAAATGGCTACTTTTTTATGGCATTAAATGTGGAATTTTATTCAAATTTATTCAGAAGAAATAGATATTCTACTGCCAGTAACAATCACTAGTAGTTTTCCTTTGATTAAATATTTTATTACTGACTTTGTAAATTGGCTAATGACTAGTAGGCTATGAAAAATGGGCGTTCCTGTTACCGCCATTGTTTCTGGTTAGAGCTAATATGTTGTAAGGAATTTTCATAATCTTGCCTCGCTGCTCTAGTTAGTTTGGATCTTTTGACGAAGTTAGTTGCTTTCTTCCATATTAACGAGCTTTTGTTTATTTTTCATGGCTTGCTATGTTGCTTGCATGCAGGAAAATTGAAAAACACCGATTTGACTGAAAATTTGAAATAAAATGAAAACAAAAAAAGATTGGTATCAAGAATGCTATATCGTTAGAAAGGTAATTAAATTTTACATTTGATTCTTTGAATCAAAATAGGCATTTGAAAGAATCAAGTTATCTGTGATTAAAGTTTCCTAAGTTTATCCTCTGATTTCTCCAAGTACAAAAAGAATTCAAATTTAGCCGTCTGACCTAAGATGACGCATTTCATACTTAGTCGTACCGCAAAGTCAAGGCCTTCTAAGTTTTGTAATCGCTGCGATATTCAATTTTTTTCTGATACCTACTTATACCAAAAATGGTGATTTGCGCCTAAACGGTTCGTTTAAAGTTCCATGTGTGATACATAAAGTCACACTATAATTGGCCAACGAATCTAAATATGCAATAATATATAGGGGGCTCCATTAAAAAAAATGTATGTTTGATATGAATCACCCTGTATAAACGTCAAACCTTAAGTGAAAATATTTTTACGTTATAACCCTCAAGGGTCCCTACCATGATCAAGCGACAGATTTTTGAAATATTTTGTAGTAAGCCCACAATCCTCCGTCCACGCACTATTGGCCCACCCTGTATAGAAATAGAAGTGTAATGTAAAAATAGCACTAGAAACGCCCTGGCTTAGTGTAGCTTCTATACAACTTTATTATCATAACAGAGGATTTATTAAAATGGCATTTATATTCCGGGTTCAATCTACTAACCTTTCCTAAAGCAGCTCTTGTGTTCTAGGTCAGGAGATTCATAAAACAAAATCCAATTATCTTTGAAAGGGTACACGAAGGAGATGGAATCTCTCGAGCATTAATTTTTTGGCAGGGAAACAATACGCTTCGTGAATGAAAAATGATACAAGGGTCCGTATAGATGGAGGGGCCAATAATTAGAAATAATTTAGCTGAACGAAGTGTCTTCCTTAATTATCTGAAAAATATCTGGCGAGTAAAGTATTGAAGTCAAGAATTATGATATTCTTGTAAATACATACTCACAACAAGAATATGGGTTCTCACTCTAAGAAAGAATATTTGATGAAAAAATTATAGGAAATTTGTATCAAGAATAATATATTTTTGATTTATACAGGGTGGCCAATTGGGTGACTATAATAATTTTTTTTTAGATAGCCCGTACCGAGACCTATCCAAAACACCCCCATATATGTGTACCGATTATTGATAGTTTTCGAGTTATAATTTTTTTTTGAAAACTTAGAGATTTTCCGGTTTTTCCAAGAAATTGTCAAAAACAAAAACAAGAATGCTTTTTGGCTTTTATTTTTTTCAGCAATTTTACTCAGTATTGAGCGTACTTTAATATCCAATAAAGAGGAACTGTACATCCGAACAATAATTAAGTACATTTTGGGCCCAAAGTTTGAAATCTCTGTTTTTAGTCAGGAGACCAAAACCTTCAAAATAAAATTAAAAATACTTATGCCTAGTTCTGGAGCTCCATCTAATCTTAAAAACCCTGCAAGACATTTTACTTTCGAAATAATAATGAAAAAATAGCACTTATGGGAGCATTTTGCGCCGTACGTGACTGTTAAAGTGTAAAAAGGTGATAATTCACGAATTACCAAAATGATTTAAAAAACTATTATTTTACTTTATTATGACCAATTAAAGAAAAAAAAACTCATAACAACTAATAGACATGATAATCATTGATGTTTTAGTCACTTTTAGTAAAAAAAATTAATACCTGTGTTTTTGCTGTGTACTATTGAACTTCTGCTAAATTAAGTTGTATGGAAAGTTAACAAAAGAATAATAAAACAACAATCTGACTTTTAATTCCATGACGGAATTACCTGGGAAGCGTTATCGTAGCATACGCCATCCCTTTTGCTTCCCACACCGATAGGTGAGGGGAGGATTGTGATCGTGAAAATTTTCGATTTTGAGATAATAGGCTGTTTGGGCGTTTTATAACGTCTACATAACGAAAATCCGCGTCACTCATTTCCTTCGTTCTGTCTGTTGGTCTGCCTGTCGGTTTGTCTATCGGTCTGTCTGTCTGTACGCGTTTTTCTAGCCTCGCAATCTCAGTAACCGCTGCATGGACTGAGATGAAATTTGGGCAGTAATATGCTGCGAGGTCTTAGTAGGTAATGCTGCTATAATTTTTGAAATCGGTATATGGGCGGCGGAGTAATTAAAACAAAAATTTCAAATATTCCTCAAACTTCGATTTTAGGCGTTTTAGAGGTTCTTGATCATTTTCTGCGTTTTTTGGGTGGGTGTGTAATTTGGGTGTTTGGGGGGTGGGGGGTTGAAAAACTGAAAAACTTGTATTCATGATAGGCTATCTACTGACCTGTCAAAGAAGACCCAGCGATATAAATCACCTTTTTAGGTCCATCCGAACATTTCCTTGCCTATTACCGAAAATTAATTAACACAACTGCGCTTCGCCGACATGAGCTCGCAAAAAGCTACTCTGAAAGAAAGTGATGGCGTATGCTACGACATCGCTTCCCAGGTAATTCTGCCATGAAATTGGAAGTCAGATTATTGTTTATTATACCTTTCCTTTGTTAACTTTCCATACAACTTAATTTAGCAGAGGTTCAATAGTAGATAGCAAAAACACTTCAAAAATCACAATTTGGGTATTAGTTTTTTTATTAAAAGTCACCAAAACATCAATGATTATTGGATTTATTAGTTGTTACGAGTGTCTTTTCTTTAATTTGTCATAATAAAGCAAAATAATAGTTTTTTAAATCATTTTGGAAATTCGTGAATTATCACCTTTTTACCTTTAACACTCACGTACGGCGCAAAATGTCCCCATAAGTGCTACTTTTTCATTATTATTTCGAAATTACAATGTCTTGCGAAGTTTTCAAGATTAGCTTGAAGCTACAGAACCAGGCATAAGTATTTTTAATCTTATTTTGAAGGTTTTGGTCTCCTGACTAAAAACAGAGATTTCAAGCTTTGGCCCCAAAATGTACTTAATTATTGTTCAGATGTACAGGTTCTCTTTATTGAATATTAAAATAGGCTTAATACTAAGTATAATTGCAGAAAAAAATAAAAGCCAAAAAGCATTCTTTTTTTTGTTTTTGACGATTTCTTGGAAAAACTGGAAAATCTCTAGGTTTTGAGAAAAAAAATCATAACTCGAAAACTATCAATAATCGGTACACATACATGGGGATGTTTTGGATAGGTATCGGTACGGGCTATCTAAAAAAAAATTATTGTCGTCACCCGGTTGGCCACCCTGTATACTTATTTTAAAGAAATATGCTCCAAAAGAAAATATAATTTTCTTTGCAACCAAGGCTATAATAATTTAATAACAAATATTTCATAATTTTATATCAAGATTATCATCTTTTCCAGCGGTGCCCAGTTTACTTCTATCGAGAATATAGGATGCTTGCAAATGCGAACCTTCATTTACAATATGATAATCTTGGTTTGAAAATGAACGCTGTTTTACAAGCACATCCTATATTTGTATCCAGTAAATCATTTATTTGACGTCTACCAACGTCGGAGTGCGCAGGCGCGCAGCGTGTCACGTGTCAACTCTAACCTCTCCACCCTCTCCACTCAACAGCATGTTGCCCGTCCGCGTCCGCGCCGCCATTATCGGTTTTCGGATTGTCGCATTCGCCGCCGTCTTTAGCACCGTAGCGTAATACCTGCATCCTGGATCCTGCATAATAGCACATAATAGTATCTAGTCAAACTGTTAAATAAATTGCCATTGCCACGTGATACCCTTGATACCACCGTCAACCATCAGTCATTCAATCTGCCGGTAGCGCTGGTTGCCCGCCTTTTGAGTCGCGTCCCAGTTTCCATTAGCTTCCTTATCACTGGATCTATCCAACCATGAATGAGCTATTAAAAAAATTGCGATGCGAAGACCTGACTCAGGTGTTCCTAGATAAGTACTAAGTATATTAAAAGTGATTTAAGAAATTTTGCAGAACTTTTCTCCAGAAAATTTTCTACATGCTCATAGAAGAGTCTGAATGCTCAAATCAGTACTACTAGATTCCTCATCCAAGAATATCACAACCTTAGAATAAAGTTGAGCTACTTGCGTAAAGTTTATGAAATGCTCCCAGTTAAGATTTTGAAATGCTTCAGTCAAGATTATGAAATACTTCAGTCAAGATTACCATATGTTTGATTTAAGATTTTGGTATTCTTACTATGAAGAATTTCCCAGTTTTGCATTGAAAATATTTTCTCAATGTAACCCTTATATGGTCAAAGATATCGTATTCTCACTTTAAGATTAACATAACTTTGCGCGTATAGAAAGTTATGGTATACTTGAATTAAAGGATCTGTGCTCCATCTTAGAAATTATTTTTATGTGTGTACAGCATATGGCTGGAAACTCTCTATCGTGTAAAGTTGTTAAAGGGAAGACGTATTGAACAAGAAATACATACCAGGAGTCGTCAGTTATTATAGATCCTTAGAACCTTTGGTCACTGTCAATCTGGTTACCCAAAAATCATAAATATCTGACAAGTGAGAGTAGGCGGCAGAAAAGATCTGCCTGTGCGCCATCTGGTACCCGGAGGTAACGGCAAATCAAAGGAAGTCAGCGCAAAGCAGCAGCAAACTTCTTGGTGGAACGCAAAGGCGCATTCTCTTAGCCTGACCAGAAGAGCACGCTTCTATGCCAACTGCATATGAGAGTCGATATACGAGGGTTGCTCTATATCTCCGTCAATCCACCAGTACGCAGACAGCTGTTTCACGCTTATTAGCGATCATTAGTGCGCCATAGGTCGATTGATAAAAATAGAGAGCATCAGAATTTTTATGTCTATCAGACATGTAAAGCATGTGAGAGTAGGCGACAGAAAAGATCTGCCTGTGCGCCATCTGGTACCCGGAGGTAACGGCAAACCAAAGGAAGTCTCTGCTAAAAAGCAGCAAACTTCTTGGCGGAACGCAAAAGCGCATACGCTCCACCTAACTAGATAAGCACGCTTCTATGCCAACGACGTATGAGAAAAGAGAAGAAGAGAAACAGTAAAAGCATTGATGAAAGGGCACGTTTGAACCGTTTGTTCTTGGGCTGCTCGACCGGCATCGACAAGCTTTGGTCTCTTAGCGTCGGCGCGCTTTGCTGCTTGATGTTTCGCCAACACGAGTGGTTGGCATCCTCATAAGCTGTTACCTGTGTGGTCTGTTTCGAGAAACTAAAACCGCGTCATGGGGCCGACATCGGTATTCCCCGGATTAGGAGTGAGGGCAACTGCGCTGCGCACCGCCGATCGCTGTCATTCTCTTGTGCATTTTAGAGATTTTGCGCCTCTTAGTGCAGTTATCAATATTCTGTTGAGCTTGTATGTTTCTTCTTTGTTATTGAAGTTGTTTTTATGTTTATAACATCTGGCATGACAAAAGGAGGTTACAAGGAAGGATATCACGATCCTACTAAAGGCAGACTCGAGCCAATTGTGGAATTCAATGCCTGTAGGTGTACTGGGAGCAGTTGTTTCTGTTGGGGTCACTGCTTGCCTAAAACATGATTGTATCCCTCGCATTTTCAGCCATTATTATTGTTTGTCCACCTCCACCAGATCAGCCTTCACAATAAAGCAATTATCTCTGATCCACATTTTATTTAAACTTATTGCTCGTAGTTTCCAAGTTTGAAGTTAGAAACATTGGGTCGACCAATTTTGAATCATTGTAAAACTGTAAAAGACACTTAAATGAGTCTCAACTAAACTGAGCTTCAACAACCTTCTTATATTGTGGTGAATATTTAGCAATCACCTAATTACTCAAGTTGCGACTTAAAAACATGTATACACATGCACAGTGTACATTGTTAACATTTACCCTGAATTTGTGATGAGACAGGTATTGGACAACTGAAATGGCGGTATAACAAATGGCGGAAGCAAAATATCCAACTTAAGGTTTGCTGACGATACTACCCTTATTGCTGCTTCTCAGGAAGAACTAGTAGTTCTACTAAACATCTTAGAACACAGTGCAGCATATGGTCTTCGTGTTAACTGCAACAAGACCAAGGTTATGATCGTAGATAGAGAGCAAGATAATCATCGAGAAATAAGGTCAGTAGGCCGTTGTGAAGTAGTCCAAAGTTTTGTGTACCTCGGTTCTTTGATCGACAATTTGGGTGGCTCTGAGAATGAAATTCGACGGCGCATTTAACAGGCACATGTGGCCATGACAAAGCTTACTAAAATATGGCGTGACCACAACATCACTAAAGCTACCAAAATGTCTCTGGTTCAGTCTCTTGTGTTCTCGATGTTTTTGTATGCCTCCGAAACTTGGACTGTTAAAAAGGCAGAGCGAGCTCGCATGGATGGTTTTGAAATATGGACGTGGAGGAGAATGCCCATCGAACTAACGTTTCCATACCGGATGAGCTCGGTAATCCAAAGAGGCCATATCCTCCATTGCGTCGACGAGAATGCTTACATTCTTCGGACACATACACAGAAGCGATAATATGGAGAAACTTGTAATTCAGGGTCTTGCCCCGAGTGGGCGGCGCCGTGGCCGTTCCCCCACACGCTGGCTGGATACGACGAAACAGTTGCTGGGTATGAGTATCAAGAGGGCCACAGTAAATCGCGAGCTATAGCGAGCTACAGTTCTCAAAACTATTGATAATATTCGCGTCGGCAATACTCTAGCTCCGACTTAATGCATTTTACGAGTTCACGACATGTCTGTTAAGACATTGTGACTACGATGATGATGCATAAATTTTGCCTCCATAACTAAAGCTCCTATTGAATATGACACCCTTCCCTATTAGTCTACAGTATACCGAGGCTCACAGGTATAACAATGTACGGCTTACCAACTATGTACATTCAAACTTCCTGTTATATTAGCCAAATTCCTCCATACTCGCTAATCACCGTGAAGTTATCGATCGACCCTGTTAAAACAAGTAAATAACATTAGGGAGGGTAACTCAGAAAACCACGTAACTACGCCGTAGGTCTGGCGATTTAAGGCGAGGTTTGTGGAACGTGGTGTTAGATTTATTGCTTATTGCACCACTGCCTACATTGAAATATTTCGTGGAATTAGAAGCTTGGTGTTTATTAGCAGTGCTATATCTGAAGTCCAATAACTTGTGTGTTACCTAGAAAATCCGTAGGAGTTTAGAAGTTTTGCGAGTTTACTGATATCAACATACCCGTCTTATACGGGTGGGGCATAAGAACCAACTGTTTTTCGTTTGGCTAGTACTCGGCTATTGGAAAAGGGAGGGGCGCACGGTTTATTAAGATCCATGCCTTCGCTCAAGCCATTTCACTTTCTCAGTTGCCACGTGCCATCATGGAGCCAAAGTTTACGGAATATATATAAGTTGGATCACTCCGCAAAAATATCAAAACGGCCTGCCCCTTGCCCCGTCTCCCCGGTACACCGGTAGCAGTGTACCGACGTCAACCGGGGGATACGGGGCGGCGCAAAGTAGAGGTTGAACGTGTTTAACGCGAAGTGTATACAGTGTCTCAAAAATATCGGATTTTGTTATCTCGGATTTGTTTGCAGGAAATGGATAATGTTTTTAGAAGTTTGATTTTATCAATTACATTTATTAACGGATGGAAAATGACAATCCGATCCATCCTTATTTTGTGGTAAACCTTGAAATGTAAAGGATATAAATACAGGGTGTTTCACGATGATTAAGACAAGCAATATGTCGGAGCTGGGCAGTAGTAGAGAATTATAATTTTGTGGATCTAAATTAGAGCAGATGTGTCTTTTCTTGTCATTGTACTACCCAATGAAGTATTTGTTTTTGGTCTCGTGACATTCGATTCAAAATTATTAATGGGACAGCCTGTACATTTGTGGCTTTTTGTGTTCCTCCCGATAAAACAATTCCAACAAACTAGCACACTTGGTGTCTAAAGTGATCAATTCAAGACCTACAGGTACTTAAAGGATTGTATCACGCTAAAAGCGTATAGTGAGACAAAATATTCATTGGGTGGTCTTACCATACCACCCAGGGACATTCTAAATTATGTTTTAGATCTCGGAAATATTTCTATTGATAAATTTAACAATTTAGTTTCTACAGTAGCATTTGGAACGATACTGAAAGCAAAATGTCAAAAATAATTTGTTCATATCCAAGTGAGGCATTTCCAGATGATTATCTTTTAAAATTGCACATACGAGTTCGTATATACTATACCATAAATTTTATAAGCTGTTGTCTCAAAAATAAGCCAAATAAACAAAACATTAAGGTAAAAACAGCACCTTTGAACCAATTTTTACTTATCTACGAAATAGCTACAATAAGTGAAATCATTTGAGATTCATTAGTAATAGTTTTACTAGGTTTTATTTTTGATATCCATTTATGTAACTTAGCGTATTAGCAAAATAAACGTATTTGTATTTGTATGTCTAAATCGGCCGTCAAACCTAGTCTTTCAATGACCCTCGTATATACGTAAAACCCAGGCGTTAGCAAGTCCCCATTAAAAGACCCTCGTACTTGGGCGAAAACCAACGCAAAAACTAACTGACGCGTGCGGCCGCGGCATCGCTTTGATGTGAGATCTTCAAGGTGCCGACGGAGAGTGATCCAACTTATATGTATTCCGTAAACTTTGGCTCAAGCACTTTCTCAGTTACTACGTGCCATCATGGAGCGGTGCACGCTAGAGCAACGCGTTTTCGCGTATGATTGTTTTTGATGAGAATGGAAACATGTTGTTAGTGATGAGTGATGAATCCCATTTCCACCTTGATGGGGCCGTCAGTAGACAAAATTGCCGGTACTGAGCTGACGAGAATCCATGAGATGCCATTGCATAGTCCTAAGGTAACAGTTTGGTGTGCTGTGGGCAAGGTTGGCATCATTAGCCCATATTTTTTTGAAGAAAATGGGGTAACCGCTACCGTAACATCTGAGCGTTACATTCATATGATGAATACCTTTTTCATACCTGAGTTGCATGGAAGAAGTGTGGATATTCAAGATTTATGGTTCCAGCAAGGTAGGGCCCCGGCACATACTGCCAGAGCATTTGTGGCTATTCTTGGCCGCCTGTTTCGAAACCGTTTCATTTCGAGGTTTGGCGACATTCTGTGGCCTCCTCGGTCTCCCGACTTATCCATTTGTGATTTTTTTCTATGGGGGTATCTCAAGTCACGTGTTTACGAGGCCAAGTCCCGTACATTAGATCCATTGAAGGAAGCAAGTCGTCAAGAAATTTCCCTTATAAACAGGGACATGCTAGAAACAGTGGAGGACAACTTTCGGAAACGACTGCAAAAGTGTATCAATGAAAACGGACATCATATGCCAGATTTATTTTTTCGTACCTGAATATTTCAAAATGGTATATTATTAGCTATGTTGTATAACCAATAAATTTTGTTTTGAGTAAAAACTAATAATTTTATTACCATTTCAAAAACACTTGATTAATATGCCCCACCCTGTATTATATTTATTTATTTTTATTTGAAGTATTCGAAAATTTTGCCGATTTTGTGATAGTAACGTTTTTGGACATTTTTTATGTTCTACAGCATGAAAATCTATGCCACGTCGGACAGCCCAAACCCCAAGAGCAGTTCACCAGACCATGGTCGCGAGAGCCTTAAGGATCTAGGGTATATCGCGCGAAATTGAGAATCCAAAAAAAGACGTATTACCGTTGTAGCGAGGAGGCGTGGCCGCCTGTTCCCTTTCTCCAGTGTGTCTCTAAGATGAGGGGAGATAAGCCCAAAAATCCAAGGGCAAGGCCGAAAGGTCCAAAGGTAAGGTCCAAAGGTCACCATAAACACGAATTTCGCATTTCCAAGCTCCTGACGTTACCTTTAATCTTACAGTAATGATTCAAAAAGCAAATTGAAGGAGGAATCTTGCGCGTTGTTATCTATTTGGCCTTTTTTCGATATCATGTTTGGTTGTTAAATTACAGACATTTGAAGATGCATGATTTTGCATTACCAGTTTTTTTGCACACTAAAAAACGTTTTTGAGAAATTCGCAAATAGTTGTCGTTCATTAAGGTCTTAAATATCACTTTCTGGAATACAGTGTATATAGTTTGAAAAAGAAATGAGTTCTGTTGGAAATGGGAATCCGTGTTTTAACATGGCAAATACATATGTATAACTGTGTATACCCAGACCCCTTAAGACTGCTTTAGATTTTACACTATTTCTTGAGTGGAGTAGAGTAGAGCTAATTCATTCAACTATTTTTGTACACATATAAACAATACGTTATAAGTCACAGTAGTGTATAGCTTAAGGGTCTAGGGTATAGCGCGCGAGATTGAAAATCCGAGAAAGTACGTATTCTCGTGTTAGCAAGGAGGCGTGGCAACCTGTTTCATTTCTCTAGTGTGTGTGACTAAGATGAAGGGAGATAAGTCCAAAAATCCAAAGGTAAGGTCAAAAGGTCCAAAGGTAAGGTCCAAAGGTCACCATAAAAATGAATTTCGCATTTCCACCCTCCTGACGTTACCTTTAAACTTACAGTAATGAATCAAAGAGCACATTGAAAAAGAAAGCTTGCGCTTGTTTAGCCCTTTTTGATATCGTGTTTGGTTATTAAATTACAGACATTTATAGAATGTATGATTCTGCATTGCGAGTTTTTTTGCACATTAAAAAACTTTTTTTGAGAAACTCGAAAATAGTTGTCATTCATTAAGGTCTTAACTGTCGCCTAATGAAATATTATATATGTAGTTTGAAAATAGAGTGAGTTATGCGAGAAATTGTGAGTCCGTGTTTTACATCGCAAATACGTATGTATGAATATGTGCATCCGGGCCCCTTAAGCTTACAGTAATGGTTCAAAAAGCAAATTGAAGAAGAAAGCTTGCGCTTTGTCACAGTTTTGGCCTTTTTTGATATCGTCTTTAAAGACATTTGAAGAGTGTACGATATTGCATGGCGAGTTTTTTGCGCACTAAAACCTTTTTTGAAAAAACTGCAGTACCAGAATTTATAAAATTCAGTTCACCGTTGATTTTGACCCCGAGCTGTTTTTCATATTAAACCTCTTTAACTTTTTCATATGCCACAGGGATCAGTCTTGGGACCATTCCTGTATTTGATATATACAAATGATTTAAATAAGTTTTTGTCTAATTCCACCTTAGAGTATAAAATTGTGTCCTATGCAGATGATAGCAGTATTTTGGTGACCGGTTCTAGTATCACAGATCTCTCTCTTAGAACTGAAATAATATATAATAAGGCAATAAAATGGTCGGCAAAGAACAGCCTCATATCAAATACCGAAAAAACACAGGTAGTGAAATTCTCACTGAGAGAAGAGCTACAATACTTTAGTATTTCGAATAATGTAGATCATTCCATTAAAATATTGGGTATAACCATTGATCGTCAACTGACTTG
The DNA here is from genome assembly GCA_951848785.1 of Callosobruchus maculatus. NCBI lineage: Eukaryota > Metazoa > Arthropoda > Insecta > Coleoptera > Chrysomelidae > Callosobruchus > Callosobruchus maculatus. The sequence continues at coordinate 1,487,996 of CATOUR010000003.1, forward strand.
GGAGCCTCATATAGAATCACTCTGTAATAGATTACGTAAAAGTTGTTATGGACTAAAATTTTTGTGGAATCATTATAGCAAATATATTTTAATAACTCTGTACCATTCTGCTTTAGTTGTCATGTGCGATATGGTATTTTGAGCTGGGGATGTAGCTCATCTATTGATAGAGTGTTTTTACTGCAAAAATATGCTATAAGCATCATCGAAAACCTTCATTGGCGTCAGTCTTGTAGAAATGATTTCAAGGCTCTGAATATTTTAACAGTACCTAGTATTTATATGTATGGCTTGGCAGCCTATGAGTACAAAAACAAATCCAATCTTTTTAGTCTTAAAGATGATCACGCTTACTCTACTAGATCTAAAGAGTTGCTTGTTCTTCCGAAACATTGTACTGCAGCATACCAAAAATCTTATATTTGTATGGGCTGTAAAATTTTCAACAAATTTGATGACGGCATCCAAACAGCACGTACTGTTGCTACTTTCAAGCAAAAACTGAAAGATTTTCTTATAGAAAAAAGTTTTTACAGTCTGGAAGAATTCTTTAATTGATGTCTGTTTTTAGTATCCACATATTATTTTAAATTTTTCATTATGTTTACCGATTTTCTTGACGTTCAATTTGTTATGGAATATTTGTATATGCCATATAACAAATAATAAATGAATTATTATACTTTCTCTAAGTTCCTCTCGCATAATTGCGGTAGCAACAAGTGTTGACGGGCTGTGCCAAGTCAACACCCGGACTATTATTGATCGGAATTTAGGAAGGACCGCACAATATTACAAATCTTCAGGATTACAAACTTTTGGAATACTTTGTGTAAATTTTCGTCAAGGCCAACTGTTGAAGGTGTTGTGTAAACGTGTTTGGTGTAAGACCTGAGACAGACACAATGAGGAGAACAATTGTGACTTTGTTTTGTTTCCAAAGTCGTTTTATTTCCATCGCAAGGTCCGTGTATTTATATATCTTCCCAGCGTAGATGTTTTGGATATTCACATCATTGGGAATGGCAATATCTATCAAATAGGTAATTTTGTCGGCCTTTGACTAGAAAACTATATCTGGGATAGTCTTGCCTGTATGTATTTCAACGTCCCAGTATAGTTTGTATCGATCGTTTTCGAGTACTGATGTCAGAGTGTAATTGTAATATGGATCTGTGTTTTCTATTAGTTTGTTTGTTGTGGCTAATGCTTGGTGTATGACCTTGGCCGCAGAGATATGTCTCGCTGTGTATTCGGTACCGGCAAGGGTTTTGCACCCGCTTGTAATGTGATCTATTGTTTCTTTTTGTTGGTGTGATGTTCTGCAATTATCGTCGGTTATGGATGGATCTTTAATTATATATTTTTTGCAGTTTTGCGTTGCAATCACTTGGTCCTGGATAGCAAGCATGAAACCCTCCGTTTCTGGGAACAGCTGGCCATCCTGCAACCAGGTGTATGACTGTTTTTTGTTGATGTGGTCTTGGGTGACACGGTATCTATGCTTGCCGTGCAGTGCTTTCTGCGACCAAGTGTTTATTTTTTCTTGTTGTGATTGGACATGATTTTGTGTCTCTGCTACGTGATCTGAGCAAGAGAGGTTAAGTGGTGTATAGTTTTTGTCTGCTTTTACTATTGGCCTATGTAAGTTAGTTTGTTTGGTGTGAGAAATGTCTGAGTGTTTGTATTTGTGTTGTGTTGCGAAGTGACTGTATGTCTATAATTCCTCTGCCCCCTAGTTTTCTGTCTATGGTAAGGCCTCTCCTTGCACGTTGCGTTCGGATGTGGATTATTATTGTTTTTCGGAGTATACGTCAAACAACGTTGTGGACAGGACACATCCTTGCCAAACACCTCGTTGGGTTATATACCCATGTAGTTTTCGAACAGCTTCACTTTCATTCACACATCCGGGACATTCCAGGCAGGTTTCAGTAACTTATTGGATCCTGAAGTTTTGAATCCAGTTAGGTCAACTTCCAAGTATGAGCAACTTAGACGACGTTAAAGTTCTGCTTTCACGTTAGCCACCTACAGAAATTGATTTACCTAGCTCAAGTTCTGATATGTCTTCGACGTGTTTGCTAACATCATGTACAGCGCTGTTGCCTTATCGTAATGAGTTGATAGTTGCTAAATTGATTGGTGAGTATCCGCTGAATTTTATCAATATTGAGTGTAATTTAGTTGCTTAGAAGGTGTGCCAAATAGGTTAAAATGTATTTGGGTATAGTTATTAATTTAATGTATATGCCATTCTTTCTAAGTGTCCGACCTAGATATGAAATTTTAAATATTCTCGAGGCCAAGGCTTGTTGCACTGTTTAGAGTAGAGGTTCCCAATCTTTTTCAACCCGCGGCGCACTTTCAGGTTTAGCATTTTGTCACGGCGCCCGACCTTAGACAGCTATTTTAAATAGATCCTGTCGAAACAAATAGGTATCTACAATAATAGTAGACACAAAAATAAAAACTTCCTCAATAGGAAATGAAGTTTATTTTATTATATTGGTAAGAATTCAGAATTGAAACAGAAAACAAGGAAAGACATTTTACAGACATTTGAAAAACAAAAATAAAATACGATAGTCAAATGAATGTAACGACTGGACTTGGTGATCTCCGCATAGTTTTTAAAAACGGGGAATAAAATTCGACACTGCGACTCTCATTTCTTGCTCCTCATTGATCCTCCAGCGATATTTGTTCTTGATTACAGCTACGGCTGAATATCCAGCTTCATATAAATATGACATTGCGAACGGAATAAAATTTCTTAAAGCTTTTGAAGTTAGGTTTGGATATTCAGTTTGAATCGATAATCAAAACTCCACCAAATCGGATTTGGAGAATTCTGGCGGAGTTTGCGTATGAAAGGGATCTTGCATCCACGCAAATTTTTCGACATCATCATCTGCAAAGTATTTCGAAAACCATTCAGTGAGCTTCCATAAGTGTTCCGTGAAAAGGGTCATGAGGTCTTGTGAGACAACCAGTTCGTTGGATCCCGCATATTTATTCCAATGTGAAAAGTAATCTTGACCTCCGCCTTCATTCGTCTTTTTTATTCAAACTTGTAGTTCCTTCCTGAACGTTGTAATATTCTCCAGTAGTTTCAAAGTGTGGCGAGCGTCAGAATAGGTACTGTTGCTTTTTAGGCACCCATAAATATTTGTGCTTTAGACTTAGAGGTTCGACTCACGGTGCCCCTCTTTACTTTATACGGTGCACCAGGGCGCCGCGGCCCACAGGTTGGGAACCCCTGGTTTAGAGGATTAATTTTTGTAATTTAACGGTTATGAGAAATAAAGAAACCTTTTCGAAAAAAAACATTTGGACGGGACCTGAACAGCCCAACACTCGTAGGCTCTGAAAATGTATCTCCAAAAGGTGAGAATTACTAAACCATTTGATTTTCTATAAAACACAAAAATCGCACTACAAGCTCAGTGTTACTTCAGTCATCCACTGACTAACCTGCATCAGCGCTTGAATGGTAACGTTACAGCATCATAAGGATCATTTATAAATATTTCTAAAATGACTCATCAACACCCGTATGCACCGTTTGGCGATTCTAATCTTAGCTCCCTAATCGCGTTTTGCCAATCTTTTGAATCTAGCCATGCACCGTCAAGAGATTAACTAATCCAGATTGGAGATACGGCAAGGTTGTGTTCGCAAGATTGTTTCGACAGTGACAGTGTCAAAATTGCCAGTTTGCGGTGCATAGTAAACATGTAATCTAATCCAGGTTTACGTAACTAATCGCGCAATTGACTTACGGTGCATACTGGTGTAAGAAACCTTTACGAGCCATTTCCATATAATATTGCCTATATTTTTTCTTATCTCCATTAAGGGAGCTGGGGTGTAGTTAGGCGAGCAAATTATCTAACACAACACATCCCTTGCTTACTGATAAGAAGTTGTGGCACATAAATGGGCCCCTCCGAAAAAATTACGATCAGGTTTATGAGGTAGCTTTAAGACGCTGACGCTTCGTGGATGATAAGGTGACCAATCTTAAGGGAACTTTCTTTTCGGGCGTTTTTCTGATGCTTGGTTGTTATAAAAAAAATTAGTGTCCCACATCTTTGTATATCTAGGTATGTGTATCTAGGAATATTTACTTCTCTATAGCTAGAGCATCTGAAGGCTGGTTGTGTGAAATTTGAATACATTTTTACAAAAATGTAGTTGACTGACTCAGGACTTCCCACACATTTCGATAATACCAGTTTTATTATTTTCCCACAGCATGAAACTATAGTCTAGATACCCTGCAACCAAATCATCGCTCGCCCGACCGCAAAAAAGTGCTTTATTCTATTATGCGCTTCTCTCATAGATCAATGGACAATGTATTATGAATACAACACATTTTTGAAATTTACATACCCCCAACCTCGAACCACCCCAATTTCACCCTCAACCAAAAAAAAATTTAAATGATCAGGAACCCTTAAAACGTCTAAAATGAAGTTTGAGGTGTTTTTTATATTTTTAGTTTTTTTTTATTATTGCCGCGCCGCCACTGAAATGATTTCTAGAAACCATACGCACTCTCCATACCCGTCACGGTAATAAATCTGTGTCAAAACGTCATTAAAGTCAATTCAGAAGTTTCCACGTACCAATCCAGAACGATCCAATGTAATCTTGTATGTGTTTTGTATGCATCAGAAAGTTCAAGTCCTTGGTTTCTGTAATCGGCAAGGCAATGCTCCGATGGACCTAAAAAAGTGTATTATGCTGCTTTCACAGGCCAATGAGCAGCCTTGAATACAAAAAAAAATCAGTTTTACTACCCCCCACCCCTTAATCATCCCAATTTTTTGTTTGTTTGTGCTTAAACTAGAGATTCTACTGCCCTAGATAGGTGTGATTCCAGTACCAGTCTGTACCTTTATGAGCTAAGCAGATCTACTAGTACCCCTTCAAGGCACGGAGGTGAAATCTTTGTATACATTTTCATTCATTCTTGCAGCCCTCTAGGGCTACTATCAGGTGATCTTTTCAGAAATACCTCCACGTCAATGCTGGTTTTTCGAGGTTATAGTAAATTTGGGGGTTGAGAGTTATGAGGATGAAGATTCGATATCGAAATCTTTTCCAAACTCGTTTCTTATATTCATCAGATGTTTAGTTGATTGTAATCAAAACTGTTTCTGCGGAAGTATCTCTGAACTGCTTTATTCGAAACGTTCAAAGTAAGGTAAGTGTACCATAGATCCTAATAATGCCACCTCAAAGAGGGCATATTATCCAGGCGTTGCATGTCAAATGGCAACAACGAACGTCAATTGTGAAGGATATGATACTTCATACAACGTGTTTGGCTAGAGTTCAGATTAGACATGTGCCACAAATGTGCGACAAGGGTTGCGTTACCTCTTTCCTATAAGAATATCGACACTTTAAGTGGCATGTGTGCAATTATGTCTGACTATTCTTTGAATTCCTATATTAATGCAGATAGGTACATGTGTATAGGTGATGTTTCATAGATTGTGTTGCTGGTGCTATAAGTTTTCTTAACTAAAAAAGGAAAATACTCCACTGTGCTACTTATTCCTAATATTGTCATACAATGGTATAGTATATAGCCACAGGCAATATTCGGAGCACTAGTGACAATATTAGGAGTACTTGCGCATTTTTTACAACATTCTATCTCCAATAGGGATTGTGTGAGCTTTACGTCTTCATTTGTTCATTTTCCATTATGCTGTTTGTCTTGCTAGCAGTTTTTATCAGTTACGTAATATGGCAATAATAGGAACACTAGTGAGCCTAATATTATTATGTGAGTCCCTTACAAAGAACTACAATAAATGCGTTTGTGGTCATTTCATTAACGTATTTGTAACTTTATGTTATAGAGAATATGTTCCTTAATTTATATTCACATTTTTATTTCTTTTATATCACTGAGAAAACCAGCCCAGTTAAAGTGTTTAACTGGTACATTTTTAATAGCCTATATTAAAGTTGCATGCCGTTTCTGAAATGTAGCTTCATAGTCAGTCATAAAAACTGAATTCTAATACTTCGATTTTGTCACAGGAAACGCATATTATTGTAACAATTAAACTGGTTTAAGTACTACTGCTTCCAATTTAAACGTTTTAATAGGACTGATTAACGAGAGTAACTATAAAAATAAATGAGCATCTGTCATTATGAGTATTTCTACCGTAGACACTTCAGGCTACAATGACAATTAAACTGGTTGAAGTACTGCAATTTCCAATTAAACATTTTAATTGTAAGAGTTAAAGGATATTACAGCTGTGATAAGTCACGAAATATGCATAACGACCGTTTCCCGAGTTGGGGAATGTTTACCATGCTCCATCTCTTGCATTCTAGAGGGCAAGTGAGTGCGATAGAGATAGATGCTCTTCACTGTTGTTTTACATTTCAGTTAGTCGTTGTCGTTAGTGGTTACAGCACGTTAGAGGTGTGAGGCGCATTCGCTGTTCGATTTTACTGTCACATACCATTTTGTGTTCCTTTAAGTGATGTTATTTGTACTTGTGTCTTTGTGTGTGGAACAGTACCTAGGTACCTACATGGTAAAATATGGCTTTGGAGTATACGAATCGTACATTTCCGGTAACTTTGCTGTAAGATCAAAGTATGTAACAGTTTCTCAATGACATTGTGCGTTCGTACACTGAGAAAACCAGCCCTGTTAAAGTGTTTAACTGGTACATTTTTAATAGCCTAAAATAAAGTTGCGTGCTGTTTCTGAAATGTAGCTTCATAGTCAGTCATAAAAGCTGAATTCTAATATTTCGATTTTGTCACAGAAAACACATATTATTGTAAGAACTAAACTGGTTTAAGTACTACTACTTTCAATTCAACATTTTACTAGTAATGATTAACGAGGGTTACTATAAAAATAAATCAGTAACTGTCGTTATGAGTATTCCTATCATAGACACTTTAGGTTACAATGACAATTAAACTGGTTAAAGTACTGCAATTTCCAATTAAACATTTTAGTTGCCAGAGTTAAAGGATATTACAGCTGTGATAAGTCACAAAATATGCATTACGTCATTTCCCGAGGTGGGTGATGTTTACCATGCTCCATCTCAAGGCAAGTGGGCGAGTGCGATAGAGATAGATGCTCTTCACTGTTGTTTCACACTTCAGTTAGTCGTTAGTGGTTACAGCACGGTGACAGGTGTGAGGTGCATTCGCTGTTCGGTTTTACTGTCACATACTATTTTGTGTTCCTATAAGTTTTATGCGTGCGCTTGTCTTTGTGTGTAGTACACAATAGGTACCTGAATGGTCAAGTATGGCTTTGGAGTATATGAGTCGTACATTTCCGGTAACTTTGCTGTAAGATCAAAATATGTAACAATTTTCCAATGACATTATGTGTTCGTAGGTGTAATAGACGTTTTATGTGCAATAATAACTTTTTTTTGTTATGATAAACTAAAGACTTTAATTCTTGTTATAATGATTTTTAATTAAATATTTTACCCTGAATAAAGTATATTTTGAATCTATTTGCTTTTTTCAATCCCTCTAATTGAATATAGGAATTATCCATATTAAATAAAAAAATCAGTATTTGTATTAAAGTTTTTCATTATAACAGTTTAATTCATTATCTGTAGAAGAAGAAAAGAATGTCACAAATAAATAACCGTAATAAATAATCCTGTTTAATCAAGGGTACTAAGCAAGTGAATAACCTTGGAGACGTGGTTTAATTGTAACTATTAAACTAAGCTACAGTCACAGTGACATTTTTCTAACAACCACTGATTTGATGTAGCTCACTACCACAATTAATTCTAAACAGAATTCACTATTCTATTGCAGCAATGGAACAGTTTAATTTTCACGTATTTTGATGCAAAATTTAATTGCAGTGATTGAAATTTTAATCGTAGCAATTCAAGTTTTCTCTCAGTATAGGTGTGATAGACGTTTTATGTGAAATAATAACCTTTTTGTTATGATAAACAAGATTTTAATTTCTATTATAATGACTGTTAATTATTTTATCAGGAATAAAGATTATTTTGAATCTATTTGCTTTTTTTAATTCCTCTAGTTGAGTATAGAAATTGCCCGTTTCCAATTAAGAAAAAAATCAATATTGGCATTATTAAAGTTTTTCATTATAGCAGTTTAATTCATTATCTGTAATACAATGACAAAAAGAATGTCAAAAATAAGTAAGGTAACCTTAACAAATAATCCTGTTTAATTGATGATATACCTAAAACAAATTAATAACCTTGGACACGTGGTTTCATTGTAAGTATTAAACTCACCTATAGTCACAGTGACATTTTTCTGATAGCCACCGATGTGATATTGCTCGCTACCACAATTAATTCTAAACAGAATTCACTATTCAATTGCATCAATTAAACAGTTTAATTGTCACGTATTTTGATGCAAAATTTAATTGCGGTGATTCAAATTTTAATCGTAGCGATTAAAGTTTTCTCTTATAGTGTAGTGAAAAACATGAATTATATAAGGCAACTACTCTTAAGGTGGCAATATTTGGTACACTTACCTTATATCGTATAATTTAGCACTTTCCATGGAGGAAGTTATGTGGAAATAACCGACCTTTTCCGGGATCGTCACCCTATAGTAAGAAACTTTTCTGAAGGAAGACGATCTGCTGTGGTGTTCCTCGGACGTGCTTGGATTGATACATTAGATATTATCATCTCCTTTGTCTCCTCCGATCAATGGAGGACTAAGGGACTTTAGGGAGAGATTTATAAGCTTCCTGCCGATATGACAGTATCCCAAAGTAGATTAAAGGTACGCACACATAAATCGGCATCGGACGGACGGTACGGATCGGAAGAAAATAGTTTCTATTAAATTTAATGGACCAGCGCACATCTGTGTAAATGGTAGGTATCGAATTTTCAAAATCCGGCGGGAATATAGCAACTAGAATTAAAAGCCGGCCGATGCATGCCGATGCCAACGTATGTGCGATGCTGATCGACGATTGCCGAGGCACCGTCGGCATTTTGCAAGTATCTACTTACATTAGGCATATCACCAACCTTTCTTTTGCTCTAATAGGTGGGCGAGATGGACATTTTCCTTCAGTAATGGCTTCTCTTATGCCCTCCAGTAAAAAATAGAATTGAAGGGTTTTTATCAAAAACAACCAATGTCATATTTTAACAAATTTTACATATTAGCGCTAGTGTTAACAGAAACGTCATATGTATCAGCCGAAAATATTATTAAGGCACAAACTACCAACATCCATGGATAAAGTGAGCCCAAAGTTACAGTGATTTAGCAAAAACAGCCATTGTCACTGTCGCTTATATCAAGAACAGCCAAAATCATTAGACATTGGTAGTTTATGCCAGTAAACTCTGTAGTTAGTTTCGGTTCTGCTGCTATTATTAGTATGGGACGTTGTTCTGATATTTGGGCCGTAGTTGCAGCGATGGATGCGAGTGAAGTAAAACAGTATAAAGTAATTCTTATTTTAGTTTATTTTTGTAGAAGAGGTTTTTTGGATTTCGGGATGAAGCACTGCAAGAGGTTTTTTACTCAAAGAGTCAACGTTTGGCGTTTATTTTACGCCTTTTTCAGGGCTAAAATTCATATGAAGACGTGCAAATTAGAAAAAATATTGTGCTAAAAATTTTCAATCAAAATTTAAAGTATTTGACCACTTTTTATAAAACCCAACTCGGCAAAAACATTATAAGTTATAAAAAATTAGAGAAGGCTGGTACATTTAACAATTGATAAGTTGCATCACACTATAAAAAATACAAAAAGTATTACAATTTTCCATTCTATAAAATGTTAAAATAACAATAAAATGTAAAGCATACATCCTCAGCTATCAAGCACACCTCCTATAGCGACAAAGAATAACATCCCTTTGGGTCAATAATAAAAGGCCAAAACATCGGCTCTTTGAGTAAAAAACCTCTTGCAGTACTTTAACTCAAAATTCGAAGAACCTCTTCTACAGCAGTGGAGTAAAATGCATTATATTTGATCATTGTTATTGAATTTGAAAGTAAATAATTTTTAAATACCACTGCATTAATTACAGTTATGTGTAAAAACAACCAATGTCACAGAGCTTATAAATGTTTTTGTGCCTCCTGAAAATTCCTGTTTTTTGACATTGGTTGTTTATGAGAAAAACCCTTCAATTTGAAACGCGTCATTCTGAAGTAATTGAGGAACTGTTTTGGTCATTCGTTAAGTCCGGAAATAAATATATATATTCCCCAAAAACTGCCCTTCTCTGCGGACATTACTCAATCACAGCTATTAGGTGAATTTCATGCGAAAAAGATTATTTAGTATCGTTCCTTAAATAAATTTCAAGAGTTTTGAGAATCTGTTTTTTTTGTTTGACTTAATTGATAGACTGACTAGGGACCCGTGTAGGCGACAAATATTTATCTCATGACGAATAACTTAGTATAAAAAACCCCTAAACCAATAGGACCCGCTGAACTTCAGCAGGAAGCTATAGAAAAAAAACAGTACTAAAAATAATCTAATTTTATTCCATAATAGATATTAGGGTAGAACTTTAAAACAAGTATCATGACATCACTCACCTGCGAGACTACTCGTAGTAACTCAGGTTGGTAGGTTGATCTGTAAAAAGAAATTTCCATGGAGTTATGTCAGTTTTAATGTTTTTCGAGGTTTCAAGTATAAACAGTTCCCTCCACACTTGACCTGGAACATGGATCGTTACTGAAAGAGTGGGATAATATGCATTTATAAAAAAATGTTTGTTTGCATCACCACTTAGTTGTGCATCACGCTACATAAATTTAAATATTTTCAGAGAAAGGAGCGTGTCCTTAGCTGCATCTTCTATAAACAACTTTTTCACTATCTTTTATAGTAGTGGAGTATAGGAGTGGAGTGGAGTAAGCTCACCCTGTATATATGCTGAGAAGCACCCCTTATTAATGACATGGTTGCCAGGTCAATAGCAAATCTACTAAATTATAATAATTGATGTAAACGTGGCACTAGCACAATATTATTGTAGTTGTAATGTAATGAAGTCTGCTCTTCGTAGAAGCATTTTATTTCTGACGGTCACCGGATTCGATTTCTGTCAACCATTAAGAGTCTAGGGTACAGCGCGCGAAATTGAGAATCCGAGAAGACACGTATTCCCGTGTTAACCAGAAGGCGTAGCCGCCTGTTCCCTTTCTCCAGTATATATGGCTCGGATGAGGAGAGATAAGTCCAAAAATCCAAAGGTAAGGTCAAAAGGTCCAAGGGTAAGGTCCAAAGGTCACCATGAAAATGAACTTACAGAAATGACTCAAAGAGCAAATTGAAGAAGAAAGCTTGCGCTTGTGCTACTATTTAGTCTTTTTTATCGTGTTTGGTTAAATTACAGGCATTTATAGAATGTATGATTTTGCATTGCGAGTTTTTTTGCACATAAAAAAACTTTTTCGAGAAAATCAAAAATAGTTGTATTCATTAAGGTCTTAACTATCGCCTTCTGAAATATTATATGTGTAGTTTGAAAATAGAGTGAGTTATGCGAGAAATTGTGAGTCCGTGTTTTGCATGGCAAATACATATGTATAAATGTGTGTATCCAGGCCCCTTAAGGGTCTAGGGCATAGCGAATTAAGAATCCAGGAAAATACGTATTCCCGTATTAGAGAGGAGGTGTGGCCGCCTGTTCCTCTTTTCCAGCGTTTATGTCTAACATGTCCAACGGTCACCATAAAAATGAATTTCGCATTTCCACGCTCCTGATGTTACCTTTATACTTACAGTAATGATTCAAAAAGCAAATTGAAGAAGAAAGTTCGCGCTTTTTCACTGTGTTGGCCTTTTTTTTTTTGATATTGTGTTTGGTTGTTAAATTACGGACATTTGAATAATGTATGATTTTTCATTGCGTGTCTTTCTGAAAAAGTTGGTCTTAGATGTCATTTATTAAGGTCTTATCTATCACCTTCTGAAATACTGTATATGTAGTTTGAGAAACAAGTGAGTTCTGCTCTAAACGAAAATCCGTGTTTTACATGGCGAATATATTTATGTATAGCTGTGAGTACCCAGGTCCCTTAAGAACTACTAGTTCCAGCTTAAGGGAAACACCTGTCAATTATTGTTTTTGCTCTCAAATAGCAGCTATGAAGGTGACGCCTAAAGACCAGAGTACTAAGGCGGCTATGGTGTGGTTACATTTGGGAAACTGTATGAACATAAGCTTTGAACATGTCTTTGCTAGGGTACCAGTAAAGCAGTGATAGGTCACAAATTGCACGCCAAAGTTGGCGATTTAAAGCAGCGTCATCCATTAGTCGAAGTGCTTTTCTTTGGACTGCATCAAGTATAGATAGGGTAGTAGTTGCAGGAGCTCGCCAGTTATGTGCGTAATGCCACAGGCTAGCTCTTATCTTGATGGCGCTGTATGAAGAGATCGGACAGCGAGAAGTACTTTATATCTAAATAGATACTCAAGCTTTTTCCCAGCTACTTTTGTAATTGACGAAATCTGTTTATGGCCGATTAAGTTTCCTCCAATGTGGACCACTACATGATGGAATGAGTGACGAGGTGACTCCTTGTCAGAACCCAGCGGTTGCTCACTTAGGGACATCTTATTATAGAATACGTCTTGTTGGTATTGAGTTTTACCATTTTCCTAAGGGGAGTAGGCGGCAGAAAAGATCTGCCTGTGCGCCATCTGGTACCCCGAAGTAACGGCAAACTAAAGGAAAAGTTAAAGAACAGCAAACTTCTTGGCAGAACGCAAAGGCGCATTAGGAGAGGTAGAGCACCCCTCGTATATCGACTCTCATATGCAGTTGGCATAGTCGGTCTGTCTGACTGTCTGTCGGTGTGTTGGCGTTCTTCTAGCCTCGTAATCTCAGCAACCGCTGCATGGATTTTAATGAAATTTGGGCAGCAATATGCTTTGGGGTCGTAGTAGGTAGTGTTGCTATAATTTTGAAAATCGGTGCATAGGCGGCGGAGTAATTCGCAAAAAACTAAAAAATTAAAATATTTTCCAAACTTCGTTTTTAGGCCTTTTAGGTGTTCTTGACCATTTCCTACTTTTTTTTGGGTGGGGGTTAAATTGGGGTGGTTTGGAAGTGGGGGGTTAAAATACTGAAAAATTTGTTGTATTCATAATGGACTGTCCATTGCCTGTGAAAGAGACCTATCGGCAAAATACACATTTTAGGCCACTCCTAACGTACCTTGCCTATTAGAAAAACCAAGGGACTTAGAATTTTGTGATGTCGATACATACGAGTATCGCTTCCGATTGTTCTGAATCGTGTAACTTGGAAATGACCGAATTGATTTTAATGAAATTTCGGCATAGAATTATTACCTTGGCGAGGATGGAAGACACGTATGGCTTTAGAGATCGTGTCAGTGGTGTCGCTGCAATAACCAAAAAACTATAAATACAAAAACAGATCAAACTTCGTTTCTAGGCATATTAGGGGTCCCGGATTATTTCCCTACTCTTTTTCGATTTAGGTGAAATTGGGGTATTGGGGGGTGGGGAGTTGTAAAACTGAAAAATTTGTTATAGTGCTAATAGGCTGTCCATCGACATGTGAAGGAAAGACTTATCGGCATAACACAACTTTGGGGGGGCGGAGGACTGGCGATGATTTGGCTGCAAGGTGATCTCAGACTATAGCTCCACGCTATGAAAAAATAATAAACAGGTATCACCGTAATGTGTGGGAAGTACTTTTTTTATTATAGAGGGTTTAGGAAATCGGCTTGATGGCAAGGACAGAAACACTGACACACCTGGAGGTGTGGGAGAGAGTCTGCCCGCCCGACGTTGAACCAGCTTGAGTCCTCTGATGGCATGTCCAACGGACGCAAACGCATCCATTCGACATGTCACCACGACCCGACCGGCTAAAACCCATTTCCTCTTTCCTTACCTCTGCTCGATCTCCATCTGCACCGGGCATCATCGTGAACGATGTTATTTACAGTGCAAGATGAGTTAGATATGTTTTTTCTTCTCCTTCTGATAATCTTTAGACTCACAGTTAACTTCTCTCTATTATTGAGGTTTCTAATATGGGCATTGTATATTGGCGTAGTATATATAGTATCAGCGTTAATTTAATTATATTTTAGTGTTAATTTTATTATTTTGGAATAATCAATTTGTATTTTTTTGAGTATCACTACTTTATCTTGTATTAGGGTAATCCTATTTTGAAATAAAGCTTCTTCTTCTTCTTGTTACATATCCCGACGTTCCTCTGTCTCTTTCAATTTTAAGATGCCTTGAACCATCTTGTGTACTATCTTCCAGCGTTTCTCGCTCGATAATATGATGGACACCATATTCTCTGGGGTCAGGTCCTCAGGCAGGTTCGGTCTCGCTTCCTGCTTGTAATAGGACCATCTGTCGCACTCAAATAGGACGTGCTCGATTGTGTCGCTTTGGTCACAATGTCGTCCGTCGCTCGTCCTATTTTGTTTCTATACACACGAAAGGGACCGTGGCCCGACAACGCCTGTGTTAGGTAATAACAGGTTGTCCTGTATTTACACTCTGCCCACTCTTGTATATTTGGAATCAGACGCTTAGTCCACTGCGCCACCTCCGTTTTACTGGACCAGATCCCCTGCCACTCGTCCATGGTTTTCTGCCTGGCGGTCCTCCGGTGGGAAGTACTGAGTCAATCAACTTGACTTCATTTTTTGCTTCAAAGATTGATCTTAGGACACCATGTAGACGAGACGTTGATTAATCACGTATAAGGTCTTGAGTCAGCGCCGGTGCGGTGGTAGCTCCGCAAAATTATTATTTCGAACTGAAATAGAAGCTGACAATGTCACGGCACACATAATGGGGACTAATGAACCCTCATAACTGCGAGTCGAGAGTTTATACAAGAAAATCGTGGGGCGGGTGAACAAGATATTCATAAGATATTCCAACTTCGACGACGACGCCGCAATATCCTAATTATTTCTATGTAGAGCACTGCAAAACCAGCTTAGTTTACGTGTGTTACACCATCAAATGTGGTTATGTATTATGCATATCTCGTCTTTCATGAATTCCTCCACTTACGGCGAACACGCTCGTTTCGCTTCTGGGTGTCTAGCTTCGATATCGCTCATTTTCCTCGTTATATTCGTACTCTCGTCCGCTCTGTTGCAGTTTCATAAAAAATTATGGAATATTTCATGTATTTCTGATATCGAGTGGCTTTTTTCAGACCTAATCATATGAAAAACTGTTCAATTGGTCTTTTCTATCCAAATTACGAAACCAATAAAATATCTGAAGCCCTTTGGTTTGGTTCTGCGCTACAACGTTTTTTTTAAATAGCGAATGATCGTATAACTTTTGTTACGGTCTAAACAAATTCAAACCCCTTAAGACCTAGTATTTAACGTTTGTGTGGACAACTTTTTAAATATTAAGCGAATAAGTATAATATCTTACCTGATTCTTTGTAATGGTTGTATATTTCTAAGTAGCTACAAAGAGGTTGTAAGACTGAAATACTGCAGACCACTTTATTTAATTGTAATGTACAATGCTTCTCATTTAAGCGTACATCATATATTCTGTTGCACCTGTCGAACTTCTTCGTCCCAGTCAGCGACCATCTATTGACTGTGAGACTGTGTTGACTTCACCTGAAATAGTAAATAACATATAGTAACCTTAGTTATAGGGGATTTCACATACATCGTGGCAGTCTAAGCTATATCTTGTCTTTGTTTTCAAAATTAGAAACCATTTGATTCAGACTTCTCATTGTTTACTCTACGAGGGAAATCTCCATAAGGCCATTCAACATCCAAGGTGGGTACCCTAACCTCAACACTGTTCATTCTAACAGCTCTACTGCTTACCTGCTTCTAATGCTTGACTTTGTTTGCAGGCCTTTTTTTCTTTTCTTATGCTTTCTTTGCCATTTCCTTCTTACGCTTGAGTCCAATTACTGCTTCTGCTATAACGCTGCATGGCTGCTATATAGCTATCGCTTTCACCTGCCTGGTAGCCACCTAGCTGCAGGACTGGGTCTAAGGACGACCGGTCTGCTTGCATGACTGCTTAAGCTACGCTATTAGACATTTGACCATTGGGACTTCCACGCATGTAGCCCAGGACGCAACAGACAAAGGTGGGATAGTTAGCGTTAAGTTTCATAGATATTAAGACTTTAGTCAGAGAACACCTGTAAGAAAGGTATATTTATTAGTTATTTGTATAGTAACATCGTAAGCTACTACTACCTTTTGTATTTGAATCCACCCCTTCAGGGTGAATGAAGCTTCACACCTCAAGGTCATAAGTATTCACCACATACTGAATTTATATATTGCCCATATCTCTTCTACTTTCTAACGATGGTGTAATAGCACTAAATTAAAGTTAAGAACCACACCCTGAGTTGTTTTATTTGGGGGGTACAAGAAACCACCCAACGTTTCCTCATATCATATCTATAGCATAGAGTCCCTTCTATATGTAACACTTTCCAAGGTTGAGTTGGAATGCATTTTAATAACGACTTGTATACAGGGTGTTTAATGCAAACAGGATATATCAAAGTTGTGTTTGAAATGTGTTCTTGGGTTGTTCGGCCGGCGTCGACCCGCTCCGCCGCCCTGGCGTCGACGCGCTTCGCTGTTTGACGTTTCGTCAACACAAGTGGTCGGCATCCTCAGAAGTTCATGTTGCCTGTTCGACGTGTTCCGAGAAACTGAGTGCCTCATTGCCCCAGAAGTGGTAACTTGTTCACAGACTGCTTTTTAACGACCTTTTCGATTAGTGATAATCAATTAATTGAACAAAACTTAGAAATCGATTGTGTCTGCAACTTTTGAATATGGCACCACTGTACTTACTTTTAGTACATCAGGAATATCAGATTTGACAAGGCAGGTACTAACTAGATTCAAAACCACATAGGTACCTATATGCTATTGTTCGGGAAGCTTCTTTTAACGTTCCGCTGTTCATGATTTCACTAACGCTAAATCTGTTGTCCAACGAAAATATTACTTACATAAAACTTAAATACGTTTCTTCTCATAGCGTATCTGGCTTCATCATCAATTTTTTTTATCACCGACTATTTTTCCAGTTTTTGAACCTCTCCTAATGACTTCTCTTCTTTTAGTATCCTATACATTGTTACTTTAGAGGTTCCAGTATACTCGCTGCACATGTCCACCAAATTGTCTTTCGTTCGACCGTTATGATCCACAAACACTTGAATCTTTTGTATAATATATTGCCTACAAATACTTAGGCTGCGATATGTTCATGACATAAGCAAATATATAGAAGAAAAAGTTAATAAATTCTTGAATATCTGCGGAACTATCAGCAGAGCATTAAAAAATGAAACAAGGAAAGGTACTCGAATGAAATTTTATAAGACGATAGCTATTCCAACACTCTTATATGGTAGTGAAACATGGACAACAACAAAAAAAAAGAAGAAAATAGGATACAAACAAGAAATGAAATTTCTAAAAAGAGCTAAAGGTTGCACAAAATTAGACAGATTAAGAAATAGCGATATATGAGCGGAATTAAACATTTTTGATGTAAAAGAAAATAAAACTAAATGGAAAGAACATGTAGAAAGAATGCATGAAGGTAGGATTCTAGGCACAGCCAAATTTTATCAATGCTGTGGAAGAATAGATATCGGAAGGCCGAGAAAAAGATGGGTATCGTAACAGGCAAAGTGCCTAAAACCTGAAGTGAAAAAGAAGAAGAAGAAGATATTGTCAATACATGTCATTTTCTTGGTGTGTTGGTACTGGGTGCTGGCAACAAATGACTCATCTCGATTTTATTATTATTTTGCATTTCTTATTTTTTCTCGCATGGTTGCGGTAGTAACAAGTGTTGACGGGCTGTGCCAAGTCAACACCTGACCTATAATTATTCTGAATTCAGGAAGGACCGTACAGTGCTGCAGGTCTTTAGGATTACAGACTTTTGGAAGCCTTTATGTGACTTTTCAGGACCAATTGTTGCAGGTGTAGTGTAAGTGTATTTGGAGTAAGGCCTGAGACCGACATAATGAGGGGGACAATGACAACTTTGTTTTGTTTGCATAGTCGTTTTAAGTCTATGGCGAGATCGGTGTATTTAGATATCTTCCCAGCGTAGGTGTTTTAGATATTCATATCATTGGGAATCGCAATATCTATTAAGTAGGTCACTTCGTCTGTCTTTGACTTTCAATGACCCAGTATAGTTTGAATTGATTGTTCTCGAGTACTGAGGTCGGTGTGTAGTTATAATATGGATCTGTGTTTTCAATTAGCTTGTTTGTTGTGGCTAGTGCTTGGTGTATGACTTTGGCTGCAGAGTTATGTCTGGCTGTATACTCAGTTCCAGCGAGAGTTTTGCATGCACTAGTTATGTGTTCTATTGTTTCCTTCTGTTGGTGGCATTTTCTGCAATTATCGTCAGAGATGGATGGATCTTTAATTATGTACTTCTTGTAATTTCGTGTCGCAATCATCATTATTACTATTATTATATTACAGTACAAGAATAAGAGTGTATGGCAACACAAACAGAATAAAAGACTGAGTTATGAAGAAAATATTCACAAGTATCATTTGATGTGTTCCTACAACTGTGCCACCCGGTATGTACCACTCAATCCCGCTATAAAAGAAATCCCAACATAAGTCATGATAATGTCTTAATACACCTCTGCAATTATGTATTCCTAGCACTTCGTCGACATTATTTCTGAGAAGTTTTTATCCCGCGCTAAGCTACATGACTGCCTCGTGGCAAAAGTTGGGAGTGCCTTTAAAACTTGCACGAAGCTTGAAGTACGGTCTCTACGAAATGCCTTCAACGGTTAATGCAGCTATATTAATGCTTTATGTCACTGATTTTGGAAGTTGGCGGCGGTAGTTGTTTGTTACCTTCTGTAGTCAGGTTTACTTGTAATCCTTCTTATATAGACATTATGTTAAAACCTCCCTTCTATACAACGTACTCACCTCTATTATTTGGAGGTATTGTAATATTCATAATGCATCATAAAGCGAAGCTATCCAGTGATTCTGTAAGCCACCAGAATTTGTTTATTTATGTACAGCTAGTTGATACCGTATGCAGTAAAGGCTTTCAAGTAAGGTCGACCTTCACTGACCTGTTTACCGAATGAAAATTATATTTTATCCCATTATGACGGAATATTGATGTTGCGTCTCTAATAGTGTCTTTCACTGGGCACACTTAACTGCACTGCGTGCGAGTGCAGAATACTGAAATAGTTCACCTAGCGGAACACTTTTGCATGGGTTCTTCCAGTGGAATACATATCAAGAAACAATAACCTGTTTTGACCACAATCTTTACATACATAGTTAGCCCATAGCCCATATTCTATTTACTCGTTTAAAAACTGTTCAGTAGTTTCCATGTAATTGCTAATCCTTGGAATTCTTGTCTTCCGAATCTCTTCCTAAACTTATTATTTATTGAAATTGAGCTGGATTCTGCCAATTGAAACAAGGAAATTAAAAGTTTGATTTTTTCATTCACTCTACTCATTCTGACTAAAAATAATTAAAATCAACTAGGTATTACCGTACTGAGAGATCGAAAGTTTAAACAGATGAAACACAATTCTATGATTTGAAGTTTCCCGCTCAAATCTACTGTCATTTTCTTGGTTCACTTCCACGGCCCTCACTTTGCGAAACTATTGTTCGACCGCTTCGAGTGCACAAATGCCAGTGATGAGTGTGCTTAAAAACTTTTGCACTGGAACAGCCAATGAAATGCAAAACAGAAATCCAGTGCATCCCGAGTGCAACCACTGAAAAACGCTATAATAAACATCTAACAAACATTTTTACTTTTTTTTCAACGCGAAGTAGCCGTGACGTAATAAATCTTAGCGGATCCATCCATAAGCTGCGTTTCCACCAGAGATGTGCGAAGATGTGATACGAGGAATGTGTTTTTAACGAAGTACCAAAAACTGAACTGCACGATGCACTGAGAATGATGACAATAATTTAATTTAAGAACAATCAATAATCATCTATACAATAAAATACTACAATTATATTTTGTTGTTTTACTCTAATGTGCTTCATAGTAGACTTTTTATCCAAATATTTTCTAAATTTTTGTTTAACAATGAAGCTCAAATTACAGTTCATCCAGTAGTGATAGACTAAAGAATTTCTTCAGTTTTCCCAAGTAGTTTTTTAAGTTTCTTGACCCAAGCTTTGCGATTGAGTTCCATAAATCCCATATCATTATTTTCTCTATGATTTGGTTTCTGTGATCTGATGTTTTGCTTCTCCTGGAAATTTGTAATAATGGAAAAAACGCAACTAGGAAGTCCGTTCCTCAAATAAGAACTTGCAGATTTTACAATAATGCCAATAATTATAACTACTGTCCTATTTTCGCCCAGTTGGCCAGTTGATTGCCTGAAAATTGTATCTTTCTGTGGAAGGTCCATAACCACGTTATGTAAGCGCTGGCAATTACAGTGTATTCAGCATGTATACACGTGGTCATCAACTATTTCGAGCACGCGTCCCCAAAGTTGCTGACCTCATGCAAAACGTTTTGCAGTTACAACATCAAAAGTATGTAATTATGTTGCGGCCTAACCAAATCGTTTACCAGCCCACTCGATAAACAAAATGCCACCATTCGAAGCAAAATGCTGTTATCTTTTCTTTACTCGGTACTCTCGGGAGCCTATTTGGCCTAATATGCCACATGTTGAAATAATATGTATGCAATTGCAAAAAGTTAATACTGATCCCATAAAGGTACAGCAAGATCTGAAAAATTTTGGAAAAAATACAGGAAATTCGTAACCAAATGGACACAATTTATTGAACAGCTTTATTTGGAGCATTTGGAAGTTGAATTAGGTCCTAGAAAAAAGCGACGCCAATCTAATAGCGATCTACCTGTCCAAACAAATAAGAAAAGAGAGGCCTTGGAGATATGTGATTCCATTATTCAATAAATAAGGACATCTAATTGTGACCAATTTATTTGCGATAGAAAATTTTCCTGAGTACAAAAAGAAACTTTCGTGACAAATTGCTTTGTGAAGTAGGCGATGTATATCTATTTATGAAAAAAATCGATTGAAAACTGAGCTTCAAGTAATCTATGAAAGGGAGGAATTGCAAAGTGTTAGCAGCTGTTCTCCTTCTGGCGTTAATTTCAAAAGAAGAAATGCGTTGTGCTTCTGAAGAAACGCTTAAACTATTGGAAGTTTTAGCTCTCCTAAACAAGCTCCCGTCTAATGGGCTCCCTGTTAAGCTCTGCGGTTGGCTCGCAGACTTCCTCTCAGGTCGGAAAATCTCTGTCGTGGTAGACGGCTTTTCCTCTTCTTTCCATAGCATCAATGCCGGGGTTCCGCAGGGATCGGTATTGGCTCCGACATTGTTTCTGCTTCATATTAATGATCTACTCTCTAGCACTACAAACCCAATCCACAGCTTTGCGGATGACAGTACGCTGCATGCAGGCATCATGAGCAATAGACCGATCTCTGTGGTCGAGCTGGAACGCAGAAGACTGGCAGTGGCAGCTTCACTTTCAAAGGATATCGATAGCATTCCCGCTTGGGGGCTTAAGAATATGGTTAAATTTAATACCTCCAAGACCCAGTATTGTACGCTATCAAACAAGAAGTATCCAAGCCAACACCAGGTTCTAATGAACAACCAGGCTCTGCCAAGGAGTCACTCACTCAAGCTGTTAGGAGTCAACATTACAGAAAATCTGATCTGGCACGAACACGTCGCGTCAATTGCAACAGCCGCTGGTAACCACCATGTAACCTCCTCACGCTTTATAAAGCCCAGATAAGACCTTGCCTGGAGTATTGCTCTCATATCTGGGGAGCTGCTGCCCCTACTACCCTGTCTATACTAGATGCCGTCCAGAGACGGGCAATTCGACTAATTGTCGATCCGGCCTTAACGCGCCATCCTCAGTCACTTTCTCACCGGCGTGTTGTTGGTGACCTCCCACTCTTCTACCGATATTCCAACAGAATCTGCTCCTCTGAGCTATCCTCTATCGTTCCGCTGCTCACCGCTCCTGTCAGATGTACCCGTGCGACCGCTGCATCTCATCCTAAGACGGTCGTTCTTCGTATATCAAGAACTGAGTGGTACAACCGCACATTTATTCCCAGGGTGTCCAAGACTTGGAGTGGGCTGCCAGGAGATGTATTTATTGGGCCTGCGGGTATTGGCCCATTCAAATCTCGCGTTAACAAACGTCCCCTAACATAACCCTTTCACAGCAGCCGCGGTACTCTGGTATTTAGGCACTGCCTGCGCGGTCTGCTCAGTTATAAAAAAAACAACACCAATGCCCACAACGGAAGCAAAACGGTCCTTTTCCATGCTAAAAAGAATTAAGACGTTTCTAAGAAACTCTATGAAAAAAGACTCAGTGCTCTTGGAATCTTATCGACCGAAAAAAGTTTTTGAATGATATTGACAGTTTTAACAAACAGCTTATTGACAAGTAAGACAGAAGGAATTCTGCCGGTGCGCCATCTAGTACCCGAAGGTGATGGCAACCAAAGAGAGAAACGCTACTAGCAGCAGTAAACTCTCCTTGGTGGAACGACAAGGTTCGTTCGCTTTTTGCCACTAGAGGCGCGGATTTTGACGCAAGCAGCGTAAAGCCGATATACGAGGGTTGCTCTATACCTCCGTCAATCCACCAGTATGCAGACAGCTGTTTCACGCTTATTAGCGATCATCAGTGCGCCACAGGTCGATTGACGGAAGTAGAGAGCATCAATTTTTCCATGTTTAATAAACATGTGAAAGATGTGCGAGTAAGACAGAAGGAATTCTGCCGGTGCGCCATCTAGTACCCGAAGGTGACGGCAACCAAAGAGAGAAACGCTACTAGCAGCAGTAAACTCTCCTTGGTGGAACGACAAGGCTCGTTCGCTTTTTGCCACTAGAGGCGCGGATTTTGACGCAAGCAGCGTAAAGCCGATATACGAGGGTTGCTCTATACCTCCGTCAATCCACCAGTACGCAGACAGCTGTTTCACGCTTATTAGCGATCATCAGTGCGCCATAGGTCGATTGACGGAAGTAGAGAGCATCAATTTTTCCATGTTTAATAAACATGTGAAAGATGTGCGAGTAAGACAGAAGGAATTCTGCCGGTGCGCCATCTAGTACCCGAAGGTGACGGCAACCAAAGAGAGAAACGCTACTAGCAGCAGTAAACTCTCCTTGGTGGAACGACGAGGCTCGTTCGCTTTTTGCCACTAGAGGCGCGGATTTTGACGCAAGCAGCGTAAAGCCGATATACGAGGGTTGCTCTATACCTCCGTCAATCCACCAGTACTCAGACAGCTGTTTCACGCTTATTAGCGATCATCAGTGCGCCATAGGTCGATTGACCGAAGTAGAGAGCATCAATTTTTCCATGTTCAATAAACATGTGAAAGATGTGCGAGTAAGACAGAAGGAATTCTGCCGGTGCGCCATCTAGTACCCGAAGGTGAAGGCAACCAAAGGGAGAAACGCTACTAGCAACAGTAATGGTGGATTGACGGAGGTATAGAGCAACCCTCGTATATCGGCTTTACGCTGCTTGCGTCAAAATCCGCGCCTCTAGTGGCAAAAAGCGAACGAGCCTTGTCGTTCCACCAAGGAGAGTTTACTGCTGCTAGTAGCGTTTCTCTCTTTGGTTGCCGTCACCTTCGGGTACTAGATGGCGCACCGGCAGAATTCCTTCTGTCTTACTCGCACATCTTTCACATGTTTATTAAACATGGAGAAATTGATGCTCTCTACTTCCGTCAATCGACCTATGGCGCACTGATGATCGCTAGTAAGCGTGAAACAGCTGTCTGCGTACTGGTGGATTGACGGAGGTATAGAGCAACCCTCGTATATCAGCTTATTGACACTTTTGCAAAAAATAAGGAAATACGATTAGATTTTACAATACATAAGGCAATTTAAATGTGTATTTTTTGTTTTCGCACATAAGCTATATTCAGATCAAATTTTGGGTGTATCTTTACTGTTGCTTTATTATATTTTTTAAGGTGCCGGTAAATTTAGGTTAACTTTTATACTTTGTCTCCACCAGTCTCTTAAGTCGCGAGCCACTGCTGGGAAGCCTATTTGGACTCACAGGGGCATGAGAGGAAACAAAGAATAACCGTCTCTAACATAGTTCTCTTTATTTTGTGAACTAATTTTGACGTGATATGACGATAGTCATTTCTAAGGATTGGGTTAAATTTTAGTACGTTTCGACTAATATAGAGGGTGAGTCGGAAGGAAAGCACCAAACACTAGGAGTGTATTATACGCTCAAAATAATGCAAAAAGGAGCAGGCGACAAAAAAATCTGCCTGTGCGCCATCTGGTACCCGAAGGTAACGGCAAACCAAAGAAAATCGCTGCTAAACAGCAGCAGCCTCCTTGGTGGAACACCACGGCGCATTCGCTTGGCCGTCCAGAAGAGCGCGGTTCTATATGCTGCTGCATATGAGAGTCTATATACGAGGGTTACTCTATATCTCCGTCAATCCACCAATACGCAGACAGCTGTTTCACGTTTCACGCAATCCTCGTAATGTAAAAAAACTCATATACTATAGCGCAACAAAAAATGTATGTTTAACTTTCCACTTGTATCTGAATTTTGTCATAATCAACGTATGCCATGTCCGAGGCTCAAAGACGCTTAATATCTCTGACGTTTTAATGAAGTCTCAGTGTATAGTGACAAAAATTGAACGCTTATTTAGACAGCAGAGGGTCTCTTTTAATTCTTTTGGAACACCTGACATGTATACAAATTTGAATAACAATAAAGCTTTACAATAGGAGAGTAGAGATTAGACTTCCGGACCCTTTTTAAACTGACAACTTCACTACAAAATCACCTCAAACTACGTCAAGCAATGAGGGTACTGTTGTCTCTGACCAATTTAGCCAGCGCATTTACTGTCAATCCTACACAAAGAACGGACATTTTACGGGAAATTCTTGTATAGGCAGCCACAAGAAATAAAATTAAGGTGAACAGCTAAAGGAGAAAGGGAACAGGAGATGTATTCGCTAACAGTGTGCTTTGCAGCGAAGGTATACGTGCTCCAAGGTAATTGCTGTTCAAGTTTGCAGCTTAGAATGCGGAGGTTGCTGCTATTTTGTCCAGAATACGACTTGCTTTGTCGATCTAATAAGGATACTTTTATCCGGTTGTTGCGCACTGAACCCCTTTTCCTTTGTACAAAATTAAAACGTAGGGAAGAATTTACTTGAGTAAATGCAAACCGCGCTCTAACTGTGGAATTTGTTGGCATAAAAATTTAATTTGTTCATCATATTGACAAAACCGGATTTTTCCCGGACTAGTAATCAACAAATTTGAAATTTAATCTTGACCAAAGAAAAGTAGTAGTAGTAGTAGTGATGGGGAGGCGAAGCCAGGCAAGTAGGCCACCTTTGGCCCTTTTTGCCAACCCCACTGAACCAATCACTGAAAAGACTAAAATTCTACACCCTAGAAAGCTCCTTGTCGAACCTACCAGATCTCCTGACGAAAGTCAGTATGTCCGACCATTTCGCTGAATATCCTCCCCAAACTCCGTCTTGCCGAATACCTGAACCCTGAGGTTGCAATAAACTGCACATCCGCCCAGGAAGTGGAACACTGTCTCGTCCTCCTCCCAGCATCTGGAGCAAATGGGGTCCCCTCATAAGTGACAAATGTCTATTCAGTCGGCAATGGCCAGTAAGAACCCCCACCAGAAGGTTGAGCGTCTCTCTGCCTGTATCCAAAGCCATAGCGTTAGGCCCCTATCAGGGCCTGCTATGAATCTTTTCGCTTGCCTGCAGTCGTCTCTCTCTAACCAGGTTTTCGCCAGTTCCTTGTAGGTCCAGTTGTCCAGGGCCACATTGACCTGGCGTCTGCTAATTCCCAGCATAGGTTCTGGGCCGATGCAGTGGCTGCTGGTCCCTATCCTAGCTAATCGATCCGCTCTCTCGTTAACTGGTATACCAATATGTCCGAGGCCCCAAGCAGGGTCACCTTCTTATGGCTTGCTAACTTCTGAAGGGCGGCAGAGCATTCTTGAGCCAGAGCTGATCTGGCCCTCGGAGCTGCCACCGCTTTCAGAGCTGATTGGCTGTCAGAGCATATATTTATATGCTCTGTTCAGAACACTGTTCGACTTCTGTCGAATATGCCGCCATCAATATCGCATACACTTCCGCCTGGAAGACAGTCGTGCAAGTTCCCAGCGCGAAGCTCCGCCGCACTTCTTTACCCTTCAGACAGAAGCCCGCTCCCCCGGATCCTGGCTCCTTTAAGAGCGATCCGTCAGTGAAGCATACCAGACTATTGGGTAGGAACTTGACTTTCCCTCTCATCCAGTCGTCTCTTTCCGGGATGACTCGTGAGAATCCCTCATCTAAATTTAAGATGTCTTTGGCTTTTTCCACCCTGAATGACGATATCGGGATATTACTCTCCGCGAATCGCTCTATTCTGGTGTGGCCAACTAATGGTTCTCGTGCTACCCACGTTCCCCCGTCACGCATTCTCAGGCAGGCCGACATCGCCTCTCTTTTTATCCAGAGATGTAGAGGCGGCAAGCCCAAGAGTACCTCCAGGGCAGCAGCGGGTGTTGTCCTCGTGGCTCGTGTTATGCTCATTGCTGCAAGCCTTTGAATCTTTGCGAGCTGGGGCCTAACAGAGATCTTCTCTACGTTCGGCCACTAGACCGAGCAGCCATACTGGATCCTAGATCTGACTACTGCCGTATATAGCCAGTTTAGGACCTTGGGTCTGAGGCCCCAGGTTCCGCCGACTACCCGACGCAACTGCCACATGGTAGCTATAGACTTTTTGTACACATAATCGATATGCTGTGCCCATGTGAGTTTATTATCAATTAACACCCCCAGGTACTTGACCTCCCGTGTTAGGGTCAGCGGTACACCGTGGAGAGTGGGGGCTTTAAAATCATCTATTAAAAAAAAGAAAAAAAAGGTTGTTGACCGTAGTGAGATTCGAACCCACGCCCTTTTGTACTGGTGCCTAGCGTCTTAACCGCTCGGCCACGCTGCCTGAGCTTCAGGCATATAAATACACCGTAGATAATACATCGTCAATTACCTGTCGTAGTTTAATTCAATTTTTTAAACCTAAAGCGATATTGACAAAATCGGATTTTTCCTGGACTAATTTTTCCATGGTGATTCCGAATCGTTATTTAGTTCTTCTCTAGCATCTGTAGTTTTGGCTATCTTTTGTATACGGACAGACGGACGGACGTACAGACAGAGACACTGCATAAGCATGTCTTCAGTGCCTTCAGTGAGTCAGTGAGAGCTGTAAGGTCTTTATGCCTTATGGCTACAATTGATTCAAGTAGTTTAATTAGAAACTGATTCATCATATTAAGGTTTGTTGTATCTGCAATGCTCCTTTTCAATGAAGCTGTAGTTTGGCAGACACCAACAAACTTTTACGTCATGCTGCATGAAACCAGTATTGTCTCGACTGAAACTTTAAGGCAGCAACATGCTATTTATGGCAACGAATTCTTCCAGTAAAGAACTGTAGAGATATACGTACAAGGTTCAGTTAAATATTCAAAAACTCAGACGGTCTAAGTAGGAGGTACTCCAGGGAAATAAGCATACAAAGGCATGGTTGGGGACACTCAGTCTGATAAGCTTTTGGTTCGTATTTACCTAGTGAGACAAAGCCTGTTTTATGCGTGAAACTGATTGTGTTTTGGATCTAAAGTGAAGCATATGCCAAATAACATAAAAACGTCATATTTCAAGTTACAACAGCCAGCGTCAATTTTTGTTTCTGTGAGAAAACTGTATTATTTTGTTTTGTGTCTTTTTTAAAAAGCGAGGTAAGTGATTTGGTGGTAATTATTTTAATTCAACATTGTGACATTTTAATATGTGACAGTTTTCTACCAGATAACTCAAGTTTCAAGTTGCAGTATTTTAAGATGTGACACTTTTCTGAAATAATAGAACGAGCAACCTATTAGCTTTTTGTATCATTTCGAAAAGTTCCAATTTTCCACTGAAGGTTCTCTTTTAGATACTATTGTTTCAAGTTGTGAACTGCTTCAAAAATACATAAATTTATACATAATTTTTTTATACCGGAGTCCAACAACAAAGATTATTGAACAAGTAGGGATTCCTCAAAATACTTCACAGAAACAAAGTATAATAAACAGTATTCAGAACAGTTAAAACCAGTAGTTTTTCAAATGCCAGCCGGAAACGAAAACCGCGAGGCCTCAATTTGTAAATTCAATAAACAATTTGGACCAAGCACCCAAATACCGGTTTTGTAGGTTGAAGACTAAACGAACTCACTACACACGAAAACTAAAACTTCGAAGTCTCAATCCATTGAGTCAAGGAACATGTTAGAACAAGCAGCCAGACACCAGCTTTGCAGGTTGAACAACCAAACGAAGCTATTACAGAAGGAAACCAATGCTTCGCTTGGGTTATTATAAAAATGTTTAAGATTTAGGTAAGTGAAGTGTAATTAATTTTATTATCATTTATTTCATTACACCAAAAAAATCCTTAAGGATGTTACTGCAGAGTTTCAAAGTCTGATTTCTTGGTATATTTTTGAGAGGGCTTTTCATCTACTTTAAGGAATAATAATTCTGTGAATTTTGTCGTTCTTAATGAAACTAGAACCATAATGCATACTTGTTTTAATGTAGTACCTACTGTTGCGACTAATTGAAATTGAAACATAATACGTATAAGTAGGTACTGACAACATTTTGAAAGGAAAGTGACACCTTTATGCATTTTATTAGTTTAAGCATCGTTTTCTTATCATTCAAGGTGATATATAGTTATTTCTATAAGTTAGCGTTCAATACAAGTCCATTTTACCCAAAAAAATCCTGTTGCAAACACAAAGTGATTACGATCAAAAATATCGTACTAAAATCTAATAGTGTTTTCGACTGAGCAGCACTCACTGCGCTCTTGACAAGTGCAGATTCATCATATGCTCTGACAAAGTGCATATCGGTGCGGATCAGTGCAATTCCCAAGTGGAACGTATCCAAGTAGAACAGTGCATTTATAATGACAGCTGACTTTTGTTTTTTTCTAAGGTTAATAGAGCTGTTTACTTTGGGTGTCTATTAACTTTAATCTTTTTTTCATAAAATGACGAATTTTAAGTTAGAAAGGTATAAAATGTCTGAGGATTATGAAAATTGTGATGGCAAATGTGGTCTTCCGGGGAAGAATTGAGAGTGCCTGAGTTCTTCTAGTAACTTGTAGCATGTAGTCCTTTCCACACGAAAATTACTTTTAAACTAAAAATGATTTTATTAAACTTTAATTTTTTTTTATTATAAAAAAAATATATACCTATTTATCACTGAATTTGTGTACTACAGTTTCCACAAACAAACTTTCTGTATTATTCGCTTTTCCTTCAATGGAAGCCATATTCGCCATATTCGCCATATTTGCACTGGCACTACAGCATGAGATCCCGAGGCTCGTGCGAAAAAGTTGCCCTGAGTGCGCACTACACTCAGAGAATGCGGGTAGTGGAACATACTAAAAATCAAGCAGTGCAATAGAACTTTACCAGTGGAACACAACTTTTGCACTCAGTTCAACGCAGTGCGGGTGAGTGCAGCCCAGTGGAAAACACTATTATTGAAAAACTTCAGACTGCTCTACTGTAAAATCTGCATTTTTTTTTGAGTTATGACAGTATTCTTTCAATTTTGACCACGAACTGAATCCACGGATTAAAACCAAGGATTTATTGTTGATGTAAAACGGGTATTAGAAAGCATTTCTTCCTATGCTAATATCATCTACACACTATACTATAACGCTCACAGCATACAATATTCATATTTCAAGAGTCACTTTTCCGCGAAACCCAATTATTGGTAAACGCTCTCTGGTGAGGTTTCGTTTCGGTCGCGCAAAATAAAATAGTCCGAATAAATTGGAAATGAAATATTCAGCTTCATCGCTCCCGGCTGAAATTGAGTTCCATTCACTGGTAGAAAAATCGTTCAATAAAAAAATGGACCGAGAAATTTTTTAATTCGGAGTAACTTCATTCAGCTTTCAATGGAGACTACCTCAGACGCGGAAGGCAAACTGCTCCATGGAATAATAAGGTGCTTTCCTTTTGCATGCTTTAGGGCCGGTTTCTCAATGTCCAGTTAAAGTGTCAGATAGGTATCTGCCAGATAGCGTTGCTATGGATACAACTGTCAGATAATATTTACGTGACTTCGTAAGTTTAGCCTTCAATTGTTTAAACAATTTATCTAACAGTTGCTTTTATCTTGCAGATAAATATTTAACTGGACATTGAGAAACCGGTCCTTAGCTGATAATTTTCACTTGCGACGTCATGACTCCGCCCATTTTGTGATGCTAGAATCGATGATTGCTTGGTACGCTGGCGGACCAACCAATCACCGTTTTTAGAACTGTAAAATGGGCGGGGCATGATTAAATCAGTTCTGGAACGGTGATAGAACCGTAATTTGGAACAGCCCTATAGTATGGTGAGCGACGATCTCTTCCAAAAACGTAAAAAACTAGGTTATGGAAAGAATCGACTGATCATAGAACCATATAGCATATTACAAAATTTCGAGGAATAGCATCTAACAAACACGTTCCTTTAACTCATCTGAGCTATGAGGTTTCCAACTGAACTGAGCCGTCTCAGTTTTAAATTATCTAAGTTAGCGCAGATGTAAAAGAGAAGCACCTATAATTTATATTGTACCTAATATACAGGGTGTCCCACGATGACTAAGACAAGCATTATACAGGGTGCTAATTAAGTGTGTAGTAAGAATCGATGCAGGCTATTGTATTCAATAATTTGCATTTTTCTCGAAGCCGGTTAGCCTTATCGAAATGTACCAAGATACCACTTTTACGTAGAAATCTCTGAAATACCATATTCTAAAATCAAAATGTCAAAAAAATTATCATTTAGAAAATGAGGTTATTTTTACCCTTAGCTCCTCCCGTATGATACGCCTCTGATTAAAATTATGAAATTCTGAATTCAGAATCAGATTCAGTGTCAAAAGTTTGCCTATCGTACCTAATTTCGTAATTTTGTTATGAATGGTTTCGAGAATATCGAGGAAAAACCGTCTTCAGGGTGCCCCATGCAAAGGGGCGTAGCTCCCTTAGGAAGCATTTCCGGTCCCATGTTCATATGACATTTTCTTTCTATTTTTCGGAGTACTATTCGTGGTTAAAGTTTGTTAACATACTGAATAAACACCCTGTATTGGAACTGGGCAGTAGTAGAGAATAATTATAACTTGGGGGATGTAAATTAGAGCAAATGTTATATCTTTTCTTATAACTGTGTTTACCAATGAGTTCACGTGACGTCCGATTCAAAATTATTAATGGGACACCCTGTATATTTGTGCCTTTCTGTGTTCCTCTCAGTGAAATAATTTCAACAAATTCACACAGTTGGCCCACTTTGAGCTGCACAACTTCAAAATAAGTTATAACAGTCGAGCTTTCTAGTTTCGGCAATATATCAAGAGTAGAGTATCGCTTAAAAGACGAAGCAGCGTTTCGTAACTTGAATTTGTGGCCTACACCTGTGGCTTTGCAGGTTCGAAGCAAATGAAATGTCTATTTTATAATGCAATAAATAATCGTTAGCGACATAGGAAAATCGAGTGATAAAACTGACTTAGTGCCGATCGTCCATTAGAGTGAGCCCCACATCTCTATCATTCTCTATGCGATAAAATGGGAATGTCATTGCCTAGTTTGTAGTAGTTAAATAACGAGAGAGGCAATATCTGTTAAGTTTCCTTACGCAATAGTGAATAATCGGTGTTTGCTTTATTAATAACAACAAAATGTTGCCTAATATCAAACATGCCGTTGTTATTCTCCCAAAAATACTTAATTTAGATTTACTTCCAAATACTGCGATTTTCCCTTGAATTTATCCTACTTTGAAAAAGTGCAATCAATTATGAAAACAGACGCAAGTTGTATATTACAGAAAAAAGTACATTTTTGGTATATGTATGTTTCCAGACATTATGAACGATATACAATAGCCACAGCTTTAAGGTAAAAAATATAGATTTGCGATTTTGAGTGATTTAGAGAAATAATTTAGATATGTAAGAATCAATAATATAGGTTCCAAATACTTCAATATCTCAAAAAATACCCTGGCATCCTATGTGAGTATGTTCTTTTTAATGTAATAGGGTTTAAACGTTAACTTTTGTGAACGGAAAATGCTACCACCACGCCAATGACTAGGAAACAACATCATCTACATATGAAGGTATAGTTTTCTACTTTCAGCTTTTCCTGCTTCCATTTTACACAAGTAACACCTTTATCTCAACCTAGTTTATGACAGTTGTCCCGAAAATACATGCAGAAACCAGAAAACAAGTCAATCTCACTGCAGCACGATGCACAAGAAAAGGTCGCCATTAAATAGCCTGACGGCAACCCGTTACGCACATGAGGGTTTTCGAAGTACTATAGGGTGCCCCAATAAGAACGATAGGTAAGAAAATTAAATAAAACAACAACGGTTTGAGATATCAAATTGGTTTTGGCTTTATTTTGAAGCGACATTATGTATGGAATAGAACATCATTCAAATCTCTGCCTCGGGCTCGCTGGCAGTCAAATCACACAATCACGGTGGCCAATCAATGGACGCCAAACTTCTGTGGAACAACTTCAGGCATTGCGTCGCTTGTGTGGCCGTGGCTCCATACTGTTGGAACCACATGTCGGTAATATCAATGTTGTCGAGCTCTGGCTACAGAAATTCTTTCAACATCGCTCAGTAGCGTGGCCCATTGGTTGTAATGGTGTCTTCTTCTTCTTCATTTCAAAAGGAATAAGGACCGATGATGCCGCCATGCCACAATCCGCACCGCACATTCAATTTTTAGGGCACTGGACCACTTCTTCGGTCATTTGTGGATTGTTCGCAGTCCTGTAACGACAATTCTGCTTGTTGACACAGCCACTGAAGTAAAAATTGGCTTCGTCTAAGATGATTTTTTGGCCAAAATGAGGATCTTCGTCCAACATTTGTAGCGCCCAATTTGCGAACTCACGGCGACAGCCTTTGGTCGTCCGGCTTCAATTGCTGCATCAGCGCGATCTTATATGGGTGCAGGCCCAAATCCAAATGCAAATCTCGTCGAGTTGTCTCTTGGAGAAGCCCAATTCCGCGGCTTGGTTTCGATACGACAAATTGGGGTCGTAGTGAACACTGGCCGCTACGGCGGCGATATTTTCCTTACGTCGACTAGTTCGCATTCGGGTTGGTTTCTTTGGTTCCAGTAGAGCGTACTCATGGTCAAACCTTTCCACAGTGCGGCGAATTTCCTGCTCACTGAAGCCATGATGAGGGCCGAGTTCACGACGAAATGAGCGTTGTGTATTTACAATTGAGCGGGAGCTTCCGTAGTACTTTTTGATAATTGCCAAACGATCAGCAAGCATGAAATGATCGATGATGAATTGTCAAACCTTACTGAATATTTTGACAGCTAAATGACGTTTGTACCTTTGACAGCTGTCTAGATGTTCCTATTAGAATACCTATCACTTCTACTGGGACACCCTATATATGGCTGGCCATATGGGGCATGGAGCAAACATTAGTATAATGTATCATTCGCTTAACAGTTCTGCTGGTTATAATAAAGTATGCTGTATTTGAAGAACAAAACGTTATTCGGGTGTAAAATATTAACGCTGTTGCTTCAAAATAAGCATATCAGAATACATAAACCAAACACCGTGCAAATCTTGCACGATAAAGTAATAAATAAAATAAGGTATTAATTAATACTGATTGGAGAGAAAAATATTTTAGGGTAAACAGTACCAGTATCAGCGCTATGAGCTTCATAATAATTCTCCCTATAGGGAGCGACGCATTTAAATAATAAAGGTTAAAAGGATGTTCAAATCTTGACGTTAGTAAGTACACTAAACAAAAAAACCTCATTAAGGATGCACAGGGACAGGGACCTATTTAAGGCGATGGGTGAATCGTGTATAACGAAACCCCTTATTTCTTGTAGTACTGCGCTAAAAACTTCCAGACAACTCAATTAAAACTTTAGTCACAGTTTTTGACTATGTCAGTAAGACATGGCAAGGCATAATTATTTGTTCGTTGATTTTGGTTGAATTTTACAGCCGGATCGACCACTGATAGACAACGGGGCACAACCGACGTTCTTGAAGTGATTCCTATCCTGGGTGATAGCAAGAGATACAAGGTGAGTCCTAAGTTGATACTATTTTCAAACTGTATATAGAAGTTTTTTGTTTTCTAAGCAAGCAGTGGAGGCTGTAATACGCATTAACAACCAACCTGTCGAACAAGTGCATTCGTTTCGGTATTTAGGAGCCATGGTGAACGACCAAAGTGACCCGAAAATAGAGATCAAATCTCGAATCGAAGAAGCTCGTAAAACTTTCATTCGCATGAGACACCTTTTCGTCAACCGCGGACTTTCTCTTCAGCTTCGCACGCGACTTCTTCGTTGTTATGTTTTCCCTGTCCTTACTTATGGATGTGAAAGTTGGACTTGTAATCCAGAAATGGAGAGACGCATAGACGCTTTCGAAATGTATCTCTACCGTAGAATATTGCGTATCTCATGGATGGAAAGACGGACAAACATCGACGTCCTAAATACAATGGGAAAATCACGAGAGTTGATGAGAACTATTAAAGAAAGAAAGCTCCAGTACATCGGGCACATCATGCGCGGCGAAAAATATGAGATCCTTCGCCTGATTATCGAGGGGAAAGTCCAAGGAAAAAGATCAGTTGGACGACGCCAGAACTCATGGCTGAAGGACCTACGGAGGTGGTTTGGAAGGACGTCCACTGAAATTTTTAGAGCTGCAGTGTCGAAAACAATTATTGCCAATTGGGTCGCCAACCTTCGTTTGGAGACGGCGTCATAAGAAGAAGATATAGAAGTCGTTGAAATAAACAACTTCCTCAGATAATTTTTGTCCGAAAATAGAAAAATAAGCAAGATACAGAATCAAAAAGGTAAATAAATCTAAGCTTGTGCTTCAAGATGTATCCAGTCGGTTTGTTTTTTCGCTCAGATTTTTGTCCCATCGATCAGATATTGTACCTGTCAATTAGTGCGCTAGTCATGTTCAGTTTATCTTAGTCAAATTTAATTTGGTCGTGTTGTAAAGGGACCCAAATACATTGTACCACAACACATTATGGAAGGATATATCAAGGGTAAGAGAAGCCAATCCCTTGGCTGAAAAACTTTAGGGATTGCTTTGGGATGGCGTCAAGTCAACTACTTAAAACAGCGGCAAACAAAGTTAGAATTGCCATGATATATCCAACCTCAGTTAGGAGATGGAACTTGAAGAAGAATAAAATGGATGCAGCAGGCGACAGAAAGGTTCTGCCGGTGCGCCATCTGGTACCCGAAGGTAATGGCAAACCAAAGAAAATCGCTGCGAAACAGCAGCAGACTTCTTGGTGGGACGCCAGGGCGCGTCCGCTTGGCCACCAGAGAGCGCGGGTTCTATATGCTGCTGCATATGAAAGCCGATATACGAGGGTTTCTCTGGTGGATTGACGGAGATATAGAGCAACCCTCGTATATCGTATGTTGGCTTTCATATGCAGCAGCATATAGAACCCGCGCTTTCTGGTGGCCAAGCGGACGCGCTCTGGCATCCCACCAAGAAGTCTGCTGCTGTTTAGCAGCGATCTTCTTTAGTTTGCCGTTACCTTCGGGTACCATCAGATGGCGCACCGGCAGAACCTTTCTGTCGCCTGCTATCACATGCTTCACATGTCTGGTAGACATGAAAGATCTGATGCTCTCTATTTCCGTCAATCGACCTATGGCGCACTGATCATCGCTAATAAGCGTGAAACAGCTGTCTACGTACTGATAGATTGACGGAGATATAGAGCAACCCTCGAAAAATGGATATAGTGTAATTTTTTTAATAAATAAGCAGACTAATGTCTTAATACCACAGTACCGTGGCTGCTATGAAAAGATTATGTTAGGAGGAATTGAATCCCTTTGCGACAGAAAGAACAACGCCATGAGGTTGACAAGGTCCAAGATCATGTATACTAAATTAATATTTTCTTCTCTTGGTTTCATGAGGCATCGTATATACCGCATACCATTTCGTGTCCTAATCATCATCATCATCATAGTTACAATATCTAAACAGACATGTTGTGAACTCGTAGAATGCATTAAGTCGGAGCTAGAGTATTGCCGACACGAATATTATCAATAGTATTGAGAACTGTAGCTCGCCATCATTCGCGATTTACTGTCAGTTCAGTGGCGCTCTTGATACTCATATTCAGCGACTGTTTCTTCGTATCCACCTAGCGTGTAGGGGAATGGCCACGGCGCCTCCTACTCGGGACAAGACCCTCAACTACAAATTTCCCCATATTATCGCTTCTGTGAATATGTCCTAAGAATGTAAGCATTCTCGTCGACACAATGGAGGATAGTCTCTTTGAATTACCAAGCTCATCAAGAATGGAAACGTCAGTTCGATGGGCGGTATAAGGAACTCTCAGCATTCTCCTCCACGTCCACATTTCAAAATCATCTATGCGAGCTCGATCTGCCTTTTTAACAGTCCAAGCTTCCGAGGCATACAAAAGTATGGAGAACACAAGAGGTTGAACCAGCGACATTTTGGTAGCTTTAGTGATGTTATGTCGAGTTCTACTATTACATTATTTTAATATAAATGTTTGATACTTCTTAGTGTCTCATAAGCTGGAATGTAACTTCAAGCATAGTCCACTTTCGCTCACAAAAAAGGTATTTAGTTTTAATTCCCGAAGTTTCATCCGTAATAGATAAAATGCGTTTAAAATAGCTGACTTTCCAGAGATGCAATCTCGTTAAAAAACCCTGTATTTGAAGAACTACCTAATACAAATGCCTTCCCCGAAGTAATCATTTAATTACACTGGCTCTGTACCATTCCTCTCTGAATTCTCCATTTTCTGTTTAACTGAGTTTGCAACTGCACATGACTACTTCCGTTAGCAAATGTAGGCATGACCCCAATTTGAGGAAGTAGTAATCAAGCTGGGGATAATTAAGTAATTATCAAAGAAACAAAATTTAATTTATTCTCTCCAACATTCCACCTTCTATTAAGCAACCCACAAAATAATTAAATCTCTCCCTTTCTGATGCTTGTGATATTACCCTTTGT
The DNA here is from genome assembly GCA_951848785.1 of Callosobruchus maculatus. NCBI lineage: Eukaryota > Metazoa > Arthropoda > Insecta > Coleoptera > Chrysomelidae > Callosobruchus > Callosobruchus maculatus. Next base: position 1,525,379 of record CATOUR010000003.1, read on the forward strand.
CTATTCTTAACGAGAGTCTTGTGAGAATTATTACGTGACACAAAAAATTTATTGAGCTTGGCTCACATTTTTTTACCTTAATTTTAGTTCACCTAAACCATTTTTTACTTTTTATTATTCTATCTTAGGTAATCTTAGAATACTGAGTTTCTTGTTGGAGTTGTGTGTTGGGCAATAAACAATATTGTTATTATTATTAATCTAATTTTCTAAGATGCTCTCGCATAATGAACTAGTTTCATGAATTTTTTTATGGAGACTGGTATCATGGGTTTGAAAACAATGATTAAATCATTGTAACCTCTTAGTGTATACAAAAATGGGTGTACTGTTGCATTTCGTTACTCTCTGCATCGATTTGTTTACTAGTAATTCCATTTTAAATTTAAAAAAAAAATGATTCAAACTTATCCAATCGGTGCGATGCGCGCCATACATCAGCAGTGCATTGTTGCCTCGTCAACTTCCAAATCGCGGTATTGACGCAATTTTCACGGGGTCGAAACTGAATGCCCGTGCGCCCGGTGCAATTCAGTCACCCACCCAAGCGCTAACCACGCAGAAGGCTGCTACTGCCCCACTATCAAAGGCAGACGCTATTCATCGGGTCCCCTCTTTTGCCACCTACGCAGGCTCTCAAAATCTTAGGTCACGGACCAGCATAGACATTTTTTCTCATCAACATTAAGAAAGTCTACATTAAAACAAACCAGCCTCATTTTCATGGTTACATGAAATTTGACGCCACCTCCCGGACCATATCGCGGCCACTGTGCGACCTTCACAAAGCTGCCGCTGGATGATTTCTTTTAAGGGCCCCACAGACATCGTTCTTTTTCATCAGGTTTGCACGACGTGCCAACCGATGTCGGTTAAACCGATAGAACGATACCTCCACACACTCTTCGGTTTTCTTTCAGTTTCTCGCAAATCTTTGGTCCGTTAATATGGATGATACTTTAGCATTGGCGGCGTCTTTAGCTATTAAACTGAAATACAGCAAGAAAGAACGTTCTAAATGGGTGAAACAGTGGCTTTTAAAAAGAGGCCAATTCTCCCATATAAATCTCTTAGAATAATTTCGTCTGGAACCAGGGAATTGGTACAATTATTAGAGGATAGATGAAGAAACATACTAAGAATTACTTAATTCAGTAGCACCTCTAATAAAAAAACGGGATACTTGGATGAGACAAAGTATTTCCCCTCATGAACGTCTGACAGCTACATTGAGATTCCTTGCTACGGGTAGAAGCTACGAGGATTTGAAATTTTCAGTTGCGATATCCCCCAAACTTGAGGACAAATTATACCTGAAACCAGAACGACACTGCAAAATCCCGTCGTGATTGCACGATGAACGGCCACACATGTACCGAGTTACACGATGGCGTTCGAAACCGACGGGTAAAATCAAGCTCGGGCAGATTTTTTGGAACGACGGTCAACACGACGGTTTTTCGGCACACACGGACCAAAATGAGTGTGATCGGTTGGCACGTCGTGCAAACCTGATGAAAAAGAACGATGTCTGTGGGGCCCTTTAGGACTGTGCAAACAAACATAGTTCTTGTTTACTCCTTCTAACCTATGTGAATTTGTTGGCTCCACTGGCCATATATATCAAACTATGTATTTTTCAGCATGTGTAGAGGATCTCATAAAGGTATGCATTGAATATTTGGACTTAAGTTAGAACGGCAACATGGCACACATACCCGTCTTCCGATTGGCTGTTCCCCTATAGTCCCGTGACGTCAGGCGACTAGAAAAATACAAATAGTTTCTTCATTTTCTCGACTTTCCCGTGCCCAAGACAATCGCGGAAAAATATGGGAAAAATTTTAATAAAAAAATAAAAATTAGTTTTGATTGTCTATTTCCTTTTTCAAATTGCTTTGCAACTTTAGCTTTAGTGAATTTAAGAAGCTGAAATCAACCAATGTCGAATGTCATCTCAAATCAATTTGAAATATGACAAACAAAAAACAATTCACATAGAAAACTCCATTGTGAGGATGTGAGCCGAGGTTTTTATCAACTTGCCAAATCTAGTAGCTTGTGATTATACCGCCCCCCCCCCCCCCATAAATTCGTAATGACGTCAATCAGTCACCAGCGCGTCGGTGTTGTTTTGGTACAGAATAGTAGTAACTAGTTCACTGAAAGGAAGTAGAATGCACACCTCTACAAAGGAACCCAAAGTGCCTTCAAATCGTATTTCAAATCATGGAGCACAACCGAAGATCAGAAGTCCATTGTCATCTTGGTAAAATTTGATCTACCGTTCCAATTTCCAAACTTTTAAATCTGGATATACAATATTTGCTGCTGCTACAGTTGAATTAAAAAACAGTCTCCTTTCGTTTTCTATACAGATAGAAGCTTTTAGACAAAAAGCGTGCTATTATTGATTGGCCAGTGAAGCGCGAAGACCCAGAGGTCAAACGTGTTGGATAACTCTCTGTATGTGACATTTTCAACCCTAATGAACGAAAAATTGCTAACAATAACATACTCGTTTTTTGTGTCCACGTGTGTTTTGCTTCCCATTCTGGAGCGATGAATCAAAATAGAGGTTGATCCAAACTGCTGCATATTAATCTGTCAATGTGGATTAAAATCGTATATCTCGCAAATTTTCATTTACCGATTTATCACAGGATTACAGGAAAATATAGCCTTGAATATTCGCCATATCGATGATGTAGATGTTACAGATTCGAAAAATTTGTTGTGGAAAATATAGGATCCGGCATACTGACTATAAATCTAGGTGGACACGTGTATTTACAAAATCTTTGGTCGGAAGACTGAAGCATTGTTGCCAGGTTTGCGAAGCACATGTCTATTGTTTTCAGTATTATTAGACCTATTGAAGCATGGCCGACTCTACTCACTAGGCTGGAGCATTGAAATATGGCAACACTGAATAGTCGGCCGAGCTTTTGTCACTAGTGTAATTCTTCCAGAGTAGAAAATAAGATTGGAAGGTGATTTTTAATGTGTTTCTAATTATTTACCTGCACAAACGAAACTTTAAAGATAGAAAGATGCCTGCAAAGTGTGTAGGACCAGGTTGCACTAGCAATTGTGCTTCCAATAAAGGACATACCAAACATAACCTTCCAGAATAAAAAAGAAGAGTGGAAGGTGATTTCTAATGTGTTTCTAATTATTTGCGTGCACAAACGAAGCTATGAAGATAAAAAGATGCCTGCAAAGTGTGTAGTACCAGGTTGCACTAGCAATTTTGCTTCCAGTAAAGGACATAAACAGAAGTGGGTGAAAGGTATTCCTCGTAAGGGCTGGTTATATTTATAAGAATAAGGACAATAATTTACAAACATTTCAAAGAATAAGACCTATTTTAAAGCACAATGTGGTACCTACAATATTTTCTGGATCTCCCAAATATCACAGAAAAATACAGTTAATAGAACTCATCTGGGCATGCATCTGGGCATACCTACGAAAAGATTTGATAGTGAAGGGGAATCAAGACCGGCAGGAATGCATTTTCGTCACTCATCAGTTAGCTTTCTTCTATTTTTCATTTTTGTTAAAAATATGATTTATTTCAGGATGTCAGATGGAAGTGAATAACTACTTTAAGGAACTGAGCAAAACCTGAAGCATCTTTATGTTTATAGGCATAAACTCAATAGTATCAATAATATTGGCCCATATTGTGTGACCGAAGACTGCAGCAGCACATCACTGAATAGTGTTTCACTCATCGCCCTTCGATACACTGAATTATATACTGTTCGGAACAAGCCCTAATACATCGAAGGAAAAATATATAATAAATACATAGGAAAATATAACTAATAGTGTTTTTTTTCAAGTAACAATCTTTTAGCTTCTGGTGTGTGCAACTTTACAATCACCCAACGAGTGTTTTTTAGATAGTCACCCTGTTTGATAAGGTACAAATTAATTAGGCTATGTTAAGCAAAGTGTCATTTAAAATACATATTTTCACCTTGCTGTAGCTAGACACCATTTCATGTTACATATTTGGAAAAAAAAGTATGAATGTGGGTATAAGCCAATGATATTATGAAATATTTTCAATTTGATTATGTGAGAAGCATACCCTATAATAATAAATAATTCATTTTTCTCCACCATTTATTAAAAAATATATAGATGACATGAACATTTATTGGTGCTGTTAGTATACACAGTATGTGGAATATACCAGGATCTACTTTCTAGAAAGTCATCACATTCTTCGTCTCCTGGTATCGGTCTGCCTCTTCTGTCTCGAATACTTTGGAAGCTTAACAAAATTTTCCACACCTATAATGACAAAAAGGAAACATTTTGAAGTAGTGCACAAATTATTTTAATAGAGAAGTTAATCATAATACATGTACCTATTTTTTTGGTGCGTATTTACATATATCTCTTGTTCCAGAAACTCAACTTTTAGGTTATGTCAAAAGATGAATGTTTTAATTGATCGATTCCTTGAACTTGCCTATATGCACATATGAAACCAACAATTATTACCTACGAATCGACCTTTTTGCTACTTTAACATACTCCACCAAAAATTGAAGGCCACTGCAATGAACTACACCAGTGAACTACACTACTACTACTTCACAAAGAAAATTTCAAGGAATGCATTACTTTCGGGTATCAAGTGACCCTTGGACTATAACAACTGTCGCCCTAGTGGATGTGATAACTGTAATTTACGAATAAACGTTTTTTTTATTAGCTGTTTTCAATATGCATTCAAGTGTTCGTCGTGCATTATCTCATAAATTACATCATTTTAATTGACAGATGTGCTTACCTGACAAAAAGGGTTCCTTGAAAAATACAACACAACAACAATTGCGGTGAAAATGTCCAAAAAGTTGTAAAAAAACACAAATAAAGGTCCTCAATTTTGCATGGCGGTATACGGTAAACAAGCCATGTTTGCCCAATATCAGCTGATCATGACAGCACGCCGCGTCATCATCGATGTACTCTATTGGTTACGATGCACTCGCTCAGTTAATGTCTTATTAGCATTGTAATTTTTGTAATAATTCTTCGAAGTTGATGTAGACATTCGACAAAAACTGTAAGGGTTGTGGTCACATCTTTTCAATGTTTCGCATTTTCTAGTGAAACGATTCCCATCACCATTCATCATTGAAGGATAGGGATGTACCCAATACTGTTTTTTTACATATTTGTTTTCAACCTCTCTCCTCGTCTTTTTAATAATAGCAGAAGCAGGATACGTATTGTGCGGTCCATATCTAGAACGAGACTGCAATTTCTCACGTACGTTAGTGAAGAATGTATCGAAATTTTACAAGGCAGACGTGAACAATGAGGTGACGTAAGGTTCATTTTTAGGATATGGTAACGTAAATTGGTAGGTTATGACGCACCGTGACGTGGAGATGTGGACAGGCCTTACACGTAAGAAATTATACAGGGTGTTAATTATGTTAACAAACTTTAACCACGAATAGTACTCCGAAAAATAGAAAGAAAATGTCATATGAACATGGGTCCAGAAATGCTTCCTAAGGGAGCGACGCTCCTTTGCATGGGGCACCCTGAAGACGGTTTTCCCTCGATATTCGCGAAACCATTCATAAGAAAATCACAAAATTAGGTACGGTTGGTAAACTTCTGACGCTGAATCTGATTCTGAATTCAGAATTTCATAATTTTAATCAGAGGCGTATCATACGGGAGGAGTTAAGGGTAAAAATAACCCCATTTCCTAAATGGTGACATTTTGATTTTAGAATATGGTATTTCAGAGATTTCTACGTAAAAATGGTCTCCTGATACATCTCGATAAAGCTAACCGTTTTCGAGAAAAATGCAAATTATTGAATCGATGCAGGCTATTGTAAATAAATAAATGAATTTTTCTCGAAAACGGTTAGCCTTATCGTGATGTACCAAGAGACCATTTTTACGTAGAAATCTCTGAAATACTATATTATAAAATCAAAATGTCAAAAAATTACCATTTAGAAAATGGGGTTATTTTTACCCTTAACTCCTCCCGTATGATACGCCTCTGATTAAAATTATGAAATTCTGAATTCAGAATCAGATTCAGCGTTAAAAGTTCACCCATCGTCCCTAATTTCGTAATTTTTTTATGAATGGTTTCGAGAATATCGAGGGAAAACCGTCTTCAGGGTGCCCCATGCAAAGGAGCGTCGCTCCCTTAGGAAACATTTCTGGACCCATGTTCATATGACATTTTCTTTCTATTTTTCGGAGTACTATTCGTGGTTAAACATTGTTAATTAACATCCTGTATATTACATAAATATAATGCTTGACCAAAGAGCAATGTCTATAAATCCTCATCCCTATAGAAGTTACAACGACGATTTACGTTAAGGGTCTAGGGTATAGCGCGCGAAATTGAGAATGCAAGAAAATACGTATTCCCGTGTTAGCGAAGAGGCGTGGCCGCCTGTTCCCTTTCTTCAGTGTATGTCCCTAAGATGAGGGGAGATAAGTCCAAAAAAACAGAAGTAAGGTCAAAAGATCCAAAGGTAAGGTCCAAAGGTCACCGTAAAAGTTAATTTTGCATTTCCAAGCTCCTGACGTTACCTTTAAACCTACAGTAATGATTCAAAAAGCAGGTTGAAGAAGAAAGCTTGCGCTTTGTCAGTGTTTTGGCCTTTCTTGATGTCATGTTTGATCATTTAATTACAGACATTTGAAGAATGTATGATTTGCATTGCGAGTTTTTTTGCACACTAAAATTCTTTTTTGAGAAAATTGCAAATATGTGTCATTCACTAAGGTCTTAACTATCACCTTCTGAAATATTGTGTATGTAGTTTGAAAAACAAATGTGTATGTTTATCCAGGCCCCTGCAGTCTCTGAATTTTTGAAAGGGTGAGCGCACAAAATTTTTAAAAAAAGATCTAGTTATACGAAAACCTTACGTAATTTTATTGAAGCTGAGGCTCTTAGAAAATTTGTTGTTTACAGCCACAAACATGACATTCTACAAACCGACACGTCGAAATCTAAACTGTCGATCTGGAAGCGACATAAAAACTAACCGGACGGAGCACTTTAATTATCTAACTGGGGAGTTGGAAAAATAAAGGGGCTATCGGCAAACCGCAGGTGAGCTTCAACCGCAGGAGTAATCAGTTACTTTCCATCATCTTTCTAGCGTCGACAAAAAATCCAATTACCGCTCCAAACCGCACCCCGTCACATGAGGAGAGCTCTCAACGCAGGAACGGCGTCGCAGTGGCGGTAGTTTTAATCGAAAAATATGGAAGAGCCGTTATTTGGTCCTAAGACCAGCCGTACACGAACTGCATCTTGCAGTCTGGCCGACCTCAAAGTTGTATACTAAGAAGGTTCGAGGTATAACCGGCAGTAATTTTATGGCCCCAAATTTCTCAAAAAGTTAGTCTCCTTTAATGGTCAGAAATATGAATTATACAGGGTGTCCAGTTAGTGTGTAATTCCTCGATATCTCGCAAGCTATACCTGATAGAAGAAAATACAAAAATTATTTGGTTACTTGAGATGCATATTCCAAAATATTTTGAAAAATACAGGGTGTTGCGGGAAAGTAGGATAGTGATCAACTTGATTTTTTTATATGGAACTATAACCTTTTCTTTAATTCTTCTAGTTTCCATCATTAATCTCTATTCAACCCCAAAACATTTTTGGGATCGATTGCGACGTTGCCAAGTTATAATTTATTTTCTATTAATTTCCGGATTTGCAAGATCGCAAGTAATACGTACGAATTGATATATTCCTTCAACATTTCTCAATAATATTATACAGCGAATTACCTGGACATTAAGTGGATATTATTTTGGATGCTACCAGCAATTTGCATCTACAAGGTGTTTTTGGCAGAATTTTAAATTACGGCAAATTGAAGGTCATTTTACTTTGTTTTTTTAAATGTAACACCCTCTATTTTTTGTTTAAATCGAAATATCTACTAATAACCCATCTCGCCTTGTAATATTTTTTTCACGTTTGCGACGATGCCAAGTTATAAATTATTTTTCCAAATTTTTAAACAAATATCCCCGATTTTAATTTATTTTAAATAGAACCCTCTACTTATTTTTATTGCAATTAATTGCGCATGTCGGAAGTAAGATCTCACAATTTCAAAATTTTGTTTCTGTTAATTATTGAGATACGGCAACACCGCTTTTTCAGTAAACAGTACCGGAATGCTTAAATATTTCCAAAACTGCCACAGCTGGAGAGGTGAAATTCAACACTTGGGGTTTTTTGAACATACAGAATTCAAAAACGCTAACGACAGTGTTGTCAGATTTACCACTTTTACGTTAGACTTCGTAAATAGGACATTCAATTCAAAATTATGATGTAAAATTGGTAAATCTAACAACACTCTCCAGCTGTGGCAGTTTTGGAAATATTTAAGCGTTCCGGTACCGTTTACTGAAAAAGCGGTGTTGCCGTATCTCAGTTATCAATAGAAACAAAATTTTGAAATTGTGAGATCTTACTAAGTTCAGCATGCGCAATTCATTGCAATAAAAATAATTAGAGGATTCTATTTAAAATAAATTAAAATCGGGGATAGTTGTTTAAAAATTTGGAAAAATAATTTATAACTTGGCAACGTCGCAAACGCGAAAAAAATATTACAAGGCGAAATAGGGTATTAGTAGATATTTCGATTTAAAATAAAACATACAGGGTGTTACATTTAAAAAAAACAAAGTAAAATGACCTTCAAGCTGCCGTAATTTAAAATTCTGCCAAAAACATCCTGTAAATACAAATTGCTGGTAACGTCCAAAATAATATCCACTTAATATTCTAGTAACTCGCTGTATAATATTATTGAGAAAAGTTAAAGGAATATATCAATTTGGACGTGTTACTTGCGACCTTGCAAGTCCAGAAATTAATAGGAAATAAATTATAACTTGGCAACGTCGCAACTTATCCCAAAAATATTTAAGGGCTAAATAGAGATCAATGATGGAGCTAGAAGAATTTAAAAAAAAGGTATAGTGCCATATAAAAAAATTAAGTTGATCACTATCCTACTTTCCCGCAACACCCTGTATATTTCAAAATATTTTTAGAATATGCGCCAAATAACTTTTGTATTTGACATTTTCTTCTATTAGGTATACTTTGCGAGATATCGAAAAACTACACACTAACTGGACACCCTGTATAACGCACAACTGTTTCGTCGTATCCACCCAGCGTGTAGGGGAACGGCCGAAAACCCTACCTAAGTTTGTTGGAGCTGAAGCTTTTAAAAGATTTTTCTAGCTAGTATCTAGGAGTTTTTTACCTATCATTTATCACAAAAAGTTATTTCACAAGAATTTTTCCCATATCGTCCTGTGTAATTAGGAAAAAGGAGTCTCTGACTCACGAATTGATCACCGGACATCCGTATTGAAAAGCCACTACGCATCCCATTGAACAAAAGCATCATTCGGCTTTTTTGTCAAAACATTTCACACCATTGGTTTCTACGCATTCCAATCTTTTGTTATGTACGAGGGGGGGACCCAAGAAAAACGGGAATGGGGCTGCGGTGGGGAAGGGGAGTGAGGGAACTCATCTTTCGACGCGGCATCCGTTAGCGACACGTCTCCTGAGTCAGTGTGCGAGGTTTTGTCGCTGTGAGTGCATCGATTCGCCCGTGATATTTTTTTTAGCGGAACAGCTTTTTATATTTCGCCGAAAACGTGATGGCCAATTGTCAAGAGCAGCGCGCGGCTGTGAAATTTTGTTTCCTGTTGGGAAAATCGGCCGCGGAAACTGTTGTAATGGTTAAAAAAGCTTACGGGGATGCTGCCCTGAGTAAAACCAGAGTATACGAACGGTTTTCACGTTTTAAGAATAAAGAAATGTCAATTGAAGACCAACATCGTTCAGGATGCCCCTCAGCATCAAGAACTGACGAAAACGTCAAGAAAATCAATGCTTTAGTTCGTGAAGACCGTTGCCGAACGATAGATCAACTCTGTGAGATGTCTGGAATATCATGGAGTTCAGTTCAGAGGATTTTATCTGAAAATCTGCACATGAGGAGAGTTGCAGCAAAATTTTTCCCTCGTCTTCTCACAGGCGAACAAAGGGAGCGTCGACTTCGAGCATGTCTTGAGCTTCAAGATAATCTCAAAGAAGACCCAGAATTTTTTTCCAAAGTAATTACTGGTGATGAATCGTGGTGCTATGGGTACGACCCCGAAACAAAACAGCAATCAAGCCAATGGATGGCACCTGGCTCGCCAAGTCAAATCAAACATCAAGACACTCCTGATTTGCTTTTTCGATTGCAGAGGTGTTGTGCACGCGGAGTTCGTTCCTTCGGGTCAAACTGTCAACCAGCAGTTCTACTTGGACGTTTTAAAAAGATTGAGGGAGAAAATCAGGAAAAAACGGGCAGATCTTTGGAGGACAGGCGATTGGTTCTTCCATCATGACAATGCGCCGGCCCACACCGCCCTCTCCATAAGGCAGTTTTTGGCAAAAACTGGCATGACCCCGATTGTCCACACACCCTATTCACCGGATTTAGCCCCCTGTGATTTCTTTTTGTTCCCCAGACTAAAAAGGGACATGAAAGGGAAGCATTTTGCCACTGTGGAGGAGGTAAAACAAAAATCGCTGGAAGGTCTGAAGAGCATCCCGGAAAGTGAATTTAAAAAATGTTTTGAACAGTGGAAGGGTCGTTTGGAGAAATGCGTTGTTAGCAAGGGAGAATACTTTAAAGGCGACCAAAATTTGGTGTAAAAATTTTGAGAAATAAAGAAGTTATGACTAAATTCCCGTTTTTTTGGGTCCCCCCTTAATTTCAAAGTGTACCAGTTAAGAAAATAGCATACTTGAGGGATGACTATGAATATGGCCCAATGAGAATGTCTGAGTTACCCTTCGGAAAGTGGACATGTATTTGTAGTTGGGCTTACAAATATTTCTTCTCAAAACCCTCACAAAGCCCGACTACACCACTGTGTGTGTGTACCATTTAACCGCACTTATAAGCTAGCGCAGCACCAGAACTAACAGACGCTACACATAAATTACACTGGATTCTGAAAACTTAATCTGTCGGCATCTTAACAATTCTGTCCAAGCGCAAATTGCAGCTCTTACGAACCGAGGAAAAGGCAGGAAATTGTCTTGGAAACCGGAACGTCGCGAAGAAGAATTGTTTATTTGGCTAGTATGACAAATTCCATGAACTTTTTTCAACGGAAGAATTATTATGAGCATGTAAGCAGTCCCATGAAACAGCGTTTACTCTTGTTGGAAACAAATAGTGTCGCCATTTATCAACCTGACAGCTGGGATGTGATAAAAATTCCTCGGTTAAGAGGAGAGAAGTGCTCAGATGCATTTTAATCATGACCTTATATACAGGGTGAGTTTTTAGTACCGGGCTCGGTCGATAACTCCACTACTGTAGAAGATAGCGAAAAAAGTTGTACATAAAAGTTGTAGCCACGGATATGCTACTTGCTCAGAAAATATTTTGATTTATACAGGGTGATCCATAACTATGTGGTGATGCAAACATGATTTTTTTTAAATGAGACACCCCGCATATTATCCCATTTTTAGATTCTGCTAATAATTTCTCTTCTCACAATATAAGGTATTATAACATTATACAAGGTATTTCAAAAGTTATGACACAACATGTCTTTTAAGACATTGTGACTATGGTGATGAGTGACGTGGATTTTCTTTATGTAGACATTATTTATGGCTCAAAAAATGGGAAGTCAATACAATCTTATTTCCATAAATTTGTTTCGTAGAATGAACTGTGAACATTCAAGATCTGCTGCGCGGAGTACTTTTTGGGTGGTGGCAAAATGGGGGTGGTTATGGAAGCGAAGAGTTGTAAAACTGAAAAATTTGTTTTATTCATGATTAATCTATCTACTGACATGTAAAAAAGGATCTAGCTACATGATATACTTTTTTTAAGCATGCATACAAGTATTGCTTTAGATCGTTCTGTGACAAACCTGGAAATTATTGAATTGGTTTTAATAATTTTTTTCTAAAAGTCGTGTCAGCAGCGCATCGTAAGCGCATCAGTAACCAGAAAAATAAAAATATAAAATACTCAAACTTCGTTTTGAGGTGTTTCATGGGTTCCTGGCCCTTTTCTATTTTTGTTTTTGAAGGGGGTAAAATCGGTGTAGTAGGGCAAATGTTCAGTATAGAACCACTCAACATTCCAAACCATTTAAAATTAGCCGATCCAACCTTCAATTATTCTCAGAATATAGATAATCCTCTTGGATCTTCTGTATTTTGGAGTCTGCTATGAGTCGAACGGTTGAAGGCAGATGAGGAGTTCCAAAACTCAAATACTAAATACTAACTTGTTGAATTCATGAAATAATCTACATTGCGCTCAAATAATTGAAGGCACAAGTGGATAAAGGTGTCGTGTCACAAAATAGTTATTCTGAGAAAAATCGATTTAAAGATTTTCGATTGGAACCTTTTTATGCACCATATTTCAGGCATTAGTTCAAGTACTTTCAAAGCTTAGATATGTATTTTCTTCGCCAATTTTTTTTAATTTGGTGAGGCTTTAGACTTCACGGGAAAATGGACTTTGGATCTACATGACACCTTTATACATGAAAAATTGGCATAGCCTGTATTAAAAGCATATGGAAAAAAGAGCACACACGTACACAAAAATTCGTACTTTTTATTGCAAAAACACACAAAACCTGAAACTAATCTAATCACTAATTGGTTTTTCATTTTTTCTTTGGATGCCCTTCGTTTTCTTTAAAAATTTTTTCATAGAACCATATTTATACTCTTTCTTACCGTGACTCCTTTATCCACTGTGAAAAGTGAAAAGTATTGTACATAACACCTCTATCACCTAAATATCGATATTATTTGTGAAAGTAGCATAACAAAGGGACTTAAGAATGAAATGGAAGCATATTTTAAGCTTATTAAATGAAAAATACACATTTTTGAAAAAATGTTACATGACATCTTTATCCACTTGTGTCTTCAAATGCATTTTCCTCTGGACATCACTGACTACGTCTTAGTAAAAAAAACTGTTTCAGCAACAGCACTCTTACACTAAATCATAACACAACAGTATGACATAACCTCAAACTCATGTATCATGCTGCGAACTCTAGAGAGAAACTTTACTCTTAACACTCTTAACAGTGGATAAAGGTGTTATGTTACCTTGACTCCTTTATCCACTGTGAAAAGTAAAAAGTATTGTACATAACACCTTTATCACCTAAATATCGATGTTATTTATGAAATTAACATAACAAAGGGATTTAATGAAATGGAAGCATATTTTAAGCTTATTGAATGAAAAATACACATTTCTGAAAACATGTTACATGACACCTTTATCCACTTATGTCTTTAATTGACTTTGGTGATATCGTGCTCTTTTTAAACTTTATTTTTACCTTTATACGAGAGTAAGACGTGTAACTTGGACACTACAAACTTGATTGTGACTAAATGGTGACACCGTATTATTACCATAAAGGGAATTAATTGTAACAGTATATCGTTGTTGGGACTCTTGCCACTGGTAGAGGAGGCCTCAGTAGAATCAGAATCTATAGTGTCAATAGTATTTGATCGTTTTCTGCCTTTTTATTAGGATGGTGTAGAGATAGAGATGTATGGGAAGTACTGAGTCAAGTCACTTGACGCTATTTCTTCACTATAACTTTATATGGGCATTTATAGCTGTCACAACGTCACAACTTGATTTTTTTGTCCAGTAGCGACTTAATGTCGGTATACAGCAGATGAAATCTGGGAGAAGACGAGATGAAATAGTGCACGCTGACCCTCCAGGGAAATCACTGAAATCCATCTTTTTATAAAAATAAATTGCCGGGGATATAGAGGAGACTAGCCTGCTAGGGGGATTGGAATGCGACCTTTGTGTCACGGCATACCGGTAAGCCGAGTTCTCCGTTACGCTCGCCTCGTGACATACACAAGTATTGTGGGATGCCGGAATACGCTTTTCATCTACGAAGAAGCATGTCCTGATGTCGCGATGAATATTTAAATCCGATTATTCAAAAAAGTAGCTTGAGTTAGTTTCAAGGGATTTGTGATGATGATGCTAGGGCAACGATTCTGCACAGCACAATAGGTTTCTGCTTTAGTCCAACATAAATACGCCAAAGAAATAAGGTAAAATAAAAAAAGTAGGGAAGAATATTCAAACGGCGCTGTCACTGTGGAATTTGTTGGTATAAAAATTGGATTTTATTATTATATTGACAAAACCGGATTTTTCCCGGACTAGTAATCAACAAATTTAACATTTAATCTTGAAAAAAAAAAAAAAGTTGTTGACCGCGGTGAGATTCGAACCCACGCCCTTTCGGACTGGTGCCTAGCGTCTTAACCGCTCGGTCACGCTGCCTGTGCTTCAGGAGTACCAATACGCCGTACATAATACGTCGTCAGTTACCTGTCGTAATTTAATTCAATTTTTTCTTAAACTGGAAGCGATGTTGACAAAACCGGATATTTTGCGGACTCAAGGGCGCTTCCAAGGGGGGGTAGAGGGGGTAATTACCTCCCCCCCCCCAGAACACGGAACAAAACTGATTAATTAAAAATAAGGTGCAATAAAATGCATTGAAATTTAACTGTTTATGTTTATTGCTTTGAATGTATTTTTCTGTTTACATTATTTATAATAAGTCTGGTTTTGTTATGTGTTTTGTTTGTTAATTTTCCATATAATAAAAAATGGAAAATACCTGTGTAATGTTTAGTTTGATTTTTGCGACTGAAAAATTTTAATTTCATAAATATTCATCTCTTACCGTATCATATCTTGATTTGACAAGATGTTTATCACAGCATAGTAAACAACCAGCACAATAACTCAGGTTGGCGGCAATTACATGCGCGTCCCCACTTCTGGATGATTTTTTGTAGGGATGCTAACGATACTTCGATAGTTGTACTTCTGCACTAATATCGAATATTTTTATCTTAGATACTTTTTGAGCGATTCCAAGCTGGTATCGATACTTTTGTAGGGGTATCGGTAAGGAAAATAATTACAAAATTATTGAGGGGTGTAATCAATTGCTCAAGATTCTCTGTACGAACCAAACGCGCCTATTTGGCTAAAAAATATCGAGTTGGTGCCGGTATCGATATATTCATTTTCGCATCTCTACCCAAACTTCACAGCCGTAAAATCATCCATAAGTCATCCCAAGGTCAAATTTTGTGCGAACCATTTTTATATAGGAAATCCTCAGAGACATTGTGCTGGTTGTTTACTATGCTGTGATGTTTATTGTACCCTCCCCCCCTTTCCTTTGGCGGCGCCCACTACATTATCCATAAAGTAACTACCCCCCCCCCCCCCCCCCCCCCAGACAAACTTCCTAGAAGCGCCACTGCCCGGACTAGTTTTTTCATGCTGATTCCGAATCTGTATTTAGTTTCTCTCTAGCATTTGTAGTTTAGGCTATCTTTCGTATACGGACAGACGGACCGACGGACAGACGGAGGCTCTGCATGAGCTCTCCTCAGTGACTTCAGTGAGTCAGTGAGAGCTGAAGATGTGTACGTTGAACGAGGTAAACCTCGTTCTAGGAACTTCCCGGAATATTCTGAAGTAGACATAATCATCACAACAACGACATTTGAGTATTTCAACTTATTTAATTTTTTTAGCCACCACTTCAGAAACAATTAGCATGCGACATATTGTTTTTAAGGTAAAGGAAGATTCTATTTCAACTGGTGCTATCAAATAATTTATATGTTGTATCGCATTTTTTAAACACCCCCACCCTCTTAAACCCCCAATTGTCCGGTCGGCATCAAAACCTTTTCAACTCAAAAGGACCTTTGTTATTTTAAGTTCACCAAATTTTAGAGCAATCGCTTGAATCGTTTTACAGTAACCGTTGGAGAACGAAATCGTGGAAGTACAGACACACACACAGACGGACATCAAAAAACCGAATTTTTACGATTTTCTTCAAACTTGGTGACTATAAGTAGGTTATTAGGAACAAAAACCTTGTTTTGGTCCCGCTGCGATTATGAAAAACGAATGGGGATGGAGGTAACTCCAAAAATAGTGTCATGACGTGAAATTTAGTGCTACCAGAATAAAGAGCATGTTTTCTTATGTCGAAAATGCTACCGCGCATACCGCAAAATTTTCAAAATGGAATAAAAATTCTTAAACAGTAGCTAATTTTCAAACTTAAAAATGGCAGTACCTTTTAAAAAACTGGTCCAAATAATTTGCACTATCATACTACTATCATAAAAAGGCTTTGGTCGCTTTCTTCTGGTCTGATTTTTTGTTACGAGAATATGACGTGTCAAGGAAATTCAGGGACACCCTATATAGACGCATGCCCCGTATTCCATGGACAGACAAAATGACCTATCATGAAATGGCATTGTGAGTAGGAAAAGATCCAAAATTGGTCTAAGACTACACTAAAAAGAAAATTCGAAACCCTAGGAGAGGTGGTGAGAGGAAATAAGTATCAAATTTTATAGCTGCTGATGCAGGAAAAAAATGAGCGAATAATATCGGTTGGGAGACAATGCATATCATTTCTCGGAGACTGGTTCCTTTACAGTTCAATAGACCTGTTCAGAGCAGATGCATCAAATATTAAGTTGCCTTGATATTTGCCAACCTCGGAAGAGAGACGGCACCCTGAGAAGAAAAAAATTGAGGTATAAGCTACCCTTAGGCTTGACAATAAGGGTATTCAAATAATTGCCAATAAGTGAATTGGCAATTGTCTTTCTCAGAGTCTCCTTTAGTCAAACCTATTTGGCAAATAATTATTCCTGCCTGAAAAAATGTTGCTATACTGCTTACACTTAACCAGAGTTTATTTTTGGTATTTGAATATTCGCCGACTTTGGAATGAACTGTTTACTAGCAGGGTAGTATACATTTATTTAATTATAATATACTATATCAGTAGCCCAGCTTCTGCTCTCCCACTGTTTACTCTTTTCTGTTTTTTTTAATCTGATCAGAGATCTTTAAGAAGTATCATTATTATCTATTTTCTTATTTATTGTAAGCCGAAGAAACGATCATTTTGAGGTATCTTTTTACTAGGATAGGCGGAAAGGGATTTAATGAAACTCAAAATTTGCTTTTATAATTTCAAAATCATCGTCGCCAACTATTACATTGGTACCAAGGACAATGACATGCTGAGTGGCATCAGACCTTCTCCGATAAGTCCAGCTTTTGTTTGGGGACACAGAACGGAGACCAATGCGTAAGGCGACTACGGGGTCATACGACCAGTTTTCTGTTGAGCTCCATGTACACCACGGCCCAACGTTATATAAATGAGGTGTTACAGCCAGTTGCCTTTCCCTATGTCCGTGGGCCCTAAGAGGGTTTCTTTCAGCAAGATAAGGCGCGTCTTTATCTTAAAAGGAGGCTTATGAGGTTCATACAGGGAGCTCAGGTCAATGTGCTACCCTAGCCTCCACGATCACCTGATCCATCGCCAATTGAAAAAGTATGGAATGGATCGGTCGCTACATTCGCCATTTACTCAATCTTTCAATCATGCTGGACGAACTGGAACATGCTTTGAGGGCAGCTTGGAAGGCCGTACCTCTAGAGTTCATTAACAAACCAGATTATGAGCCTGCCGCGTAGGCTAGTGGAGTACATTCGTCAACATGGGGGGCCCTGTTATATTTTTTTATAAACTAGTTATGTCACATGGGTTCGTTTATAATTGTTTTTAGTCCTGCCGTATTTCATGAACCGTATCCATTTTCTTTTCCACAGAATTTGGATTTCACTTGCGTGTAGCACATTTTCAGAAAGTTAATGTTGTAAAAGTCACAAAAATGATATCTAAACTTCCACGATCTTTGCCATGACCCCTTAGATAAGGAAATATTCCCTGGGAAGTAGCATTGATGTTAATCTCAGAACTTTCATAAATCGCAAAATCCGCAAATGCGAGTGAATAGAAATGAACATTTCTCCCCTATTCTGCATTTACATAAAACGTAAACCTGGTAGAGCATATTCGCGTGTAAGATAAACGTAATCAATTTCCCTTTTCAAGTGCTCGTAATTGTAATGTTAGAGCTCCACTTCTCTTAGTTCTAAACAATGGGAAGTCGCTTATACCCCAGATATATAGAGGTAGTTACGAATTTCCTTTATGGTTTGGCCCTCTACCAGCACGTTTATTGTCGGATAGTGCCAACAAAAAGTCCTAATTCAGTAGTGATTTTATCAACAAATTTATGAACCAGTGTGGCTTCCGCCCGGGGAGAAATACAGAAACTGCACTAACGACTGTTACAAACAACATAATAACAGCGCATGATCAAGGTCTTTGTACAGCTCTGGTTTTGCTTGACTTCTCAAAGGCATTCGACACCATAAACCATGAATTGCTTTGTATGAAACTAAAATATTATGGATTTTGTGACGAGTCTGTTTATTTGATCTGGAGCTATTTGTTGAAACGTTCACAAATAATTCGTGTTAACGGAATCTATTCATCTCCCATAGATGTCCTTTCTGGAGTTCCACAGGGATCCATTTTAGGACCACTCCTTTTTATAATATATACTGCTGATATTATGAAAAGCGTTGATGCATGTAAAATACAAGCCTATGCTGATGATACTCAGTTATATCATAGCTTTCATTCAGTTCAAGTGACAGATGCTGAGGATAAGTTAAATAAGGATTTAAGTAAGATTAAAAAACTGGCTCATGAACATAATCTAAAGCTAAATTCCGACAAAAGTAATGTTATATTTTTTGCTCCTAAAAACAAAGCAATCTCTCTGAAAAGCAGTATGTGTCTTAAAATTGATAACAATATATTAACTGTAAAGGATACCGCTAAAAATTTAGGTTTGTATTTGGATTCTGATATGCGCTTCTGTCATCATGTGCAAAGTATAATAGGAAAGGCATATGCATCATTGAAACTCATTTATAGTAACAGACATTGTCTCAGTATAAGAGTGAAGAGAAACTTGTGTGAATCTCTAGTATTATCCCATTTTAACTATTGTGACTATATATATGGTCCATGTTTAACTCGAATATACACCCGGAGAATTCAAAAGGCTCAAAACAGCTGCTGCAGGCTGATATTTGGTATAAGGAAATATGACCCCGTCAGTCATAAAATTGATGAATGCGGTTGGCTGAACATGGAGAATCGGCGATTAGTTCCCTTGAATAGCTTTACCCACAAAGTGCTGAATGCCAACCACCCAGTATCACTGCGATCAAAGTTCATCTCTAGAGGAACCATCCACACCAAAAATACTAGATTTCGGTACAAATTTGTTCTACCTCAGCACACCACAGTATTATTTCAAAGAAGCTTCATCTACAATGCTACTCGTTCATACAACTCGCTTCCGGAGGAATTCAAACGTTTAAATATAAATAAATTCAAATATAAATTAAAAAAGTATTTTATGGACCGTCAGATGTCTCTTAGAAACGCAATTTGAAAACGATTTTTAAGAACCGTGCAGCAAGATATGTATAATTGGATATGAGATATGGAATTGGAACAAATACATACCTACTATAATTTAACTATAGTAAGTAAGTAATATAAGTTCTGGATTGATTTTATTTTGACTTATGAATTTAATATGTGCTAGCTACACTGTATTTTTTTCAATAGGAATTGTATTCTAGAGTGGTAAGCCCACTGATGGTTAAGTGGAGTAGCCATGGCTAGACTTCGTCATCAGTCTACCGTATTAATTATAATGTATATATAAAATATGAAATAAAAGACAGTTTATTATTATTATTATATCAGATAAGCGAAATCCGAACACCTATAAAAAAGAGGTATTCGCACAGAGATATTCGCACAGCTTGGAAGTACCCTTTCCGGTACACATCTAATGCTCTAGTGGACCCTGACAAGAGTCGTATGCTATGAACTCTGAATAAAGACAGAGAGACGCTCAACCTTTTGGTGGGAGGACCTTAATGAATGACATCTAAAAGCAATTTTTTCAAAAAAGTTTTTTAGTGTGCAAAAAACACGCAATGCAAAATCATATATTCTTCAAATGTCTGTAATTTAACAACCAAACACGATATCAAAACAAGGCCACCACAGTGACAAAGCGTAAGCTTTCTCTTTCAATTTGCTTTTTAAATCATTACTGTAAGTTCAAAGGTAACGTCAGGAGCTTGGAAATGCGAAATTCATTTTTATAGTGACCTTTGGACCTCACCTTTGGACCTTTTGGCATTGACATTTTTGGACTTATCTCCTCTCATCTTAGGCACACATTAGAGAAAGGGCCACGTCTCCTCCTTAAAATGGGAATACGTATCTTCTTGGATTCTCAATTTCGCGCGCTATACCCTAGACCCTTAGTGAACGAATTCAAACAGGTTTGAAGAAGAAACACCTATGTCTTATGGTAAGTGTTTACAAGATCGTGTTGTTATTATTTACTACGTATTTACGTAAATAAACCCAATAAACAAATTAGCCGTCAACTAAAAACAAAGCCATGCCATCGTAATTTGGCCATACAGACATCCCAGCTTTGATATTTACTTATTTACATTACCTACATAACACTATATGGATATGTACATCCACAGAATGTACATAGGATATTCCAGTTTAAACATGAGTATTTTGAATATTAAATGTACATATGAAAAATGATGTACACTAGTGTAATATACTATGTATATTCACGTAGGTATATTTGTATGTGAATATACATGAGATGTTCATACGTGAATATACATAAGATGTTGGTCTAAGTATCATATATACATCTGGTAGTTTACTCCTGCGCGAAGGACAACTAGTGCCGCCATTGCTGATTTCTAGCCATTCCGGCATTCGTGCCTTAGTCGTAGTTAGCGTGTGTATGCTGGTGCTGGTTGTGCCTCATTACCTGGTCGAGTGAAATATTATGCAATTGTTAAAGGGGTGATACACGTACGAACTTTAAGTACGCGGTTTTTAAGTTCGCGAACTTACTCGGCTCGACGCGGTGACACACGTGAAGCTGAAATCACGCATTTTGATGATTTTCCTAAATAAACAAAACTTTTAACAAACGTCAAACACAACAAGAGTTGCGGATCGATGGCCTGCCGAAGCAGAGTGGTGGCTCGCGGCTCGCAGTACGAGCCGAGACAAGCTACGAGCAAGATTTCAAACCAGTTGGCTCGCCGGCGATTTGCGCGACGGTTTTAAAGTACGCGTACTTACGGTGACACACAGGCGAAAAAGGTCGTCGAGCCATAAGTACGCGTACTTGCTCGTACGTGTATCAGCCCTTTTACTGATCTTCGGGCTACAGATAACACTCGCATCCAGCGTTTGACGGTAAGTCGTAAGCGAAACAAACCACCTACAAAACTTTATAGCCTTGATTTCTTTCTCAACAGGAGAGAGATGACCATCACAGTAATCGATTTTGCCAAGTATTATTGTTGTAACTAAAAATTGAATTAATAACAATACATAACGAAAGTATAAAGTTTGTTTATCTTTCTGCCTCTACATTGAACTTGCATACACTATTCATGTGCATTAAGAGTACATGAATGTACATTTAATGGATATACATGAAGTGTAATTTTTTGCCTATTTTACATCTATTAGGCGTCCATGCCTCATTTGTGGATATATCCATTGTATCTATATTGTATATACTATACTGTTATTTGGGTATGGACTAGTATATAAGGAAAATAAAATGACTTTACCCAAAGAAGATCTGGCAATATCCTATGCCACCATCCACAGTCATCAAGCAGAATGCTTCAAACTAACAAAATCTTCGTTCACTTCTAATCTATCCGAATTCGTTGCTTATATGCAATATACAGGGTGTTCCGGTGATCATGTTACAAACTTCTAGGGTAGATAAAACACACGAAAATAAGAAAAAAAGTTCATATGAACATGGGTCCGAAAACGCTTCCTCAGGGAGCTAGGGTCCTTCGAAGATGACCTTCAAAATATACTCTTCGTTTTCTAGCTTCGGTAGTACTGCAGCTATCGCCACCAATTTTGAAACATGAAATGTAGTTGGTAGGTTCATCAATTTGAGCCTTCCGGACTTTGTCACCTTTAGTCAGGGGCTTACAGACCAGGGGGGTATTTGGGTAAATTTGACCCTGCTTCTCTAAGGCGTCAATTTCTTGCCATTTTTATATCTGATTATGATGGAATCTGTAGTTCCAGCATGACGGAGCACCCGCTCATTTTTCACATACGTACGTAAGCACCTCGATGATTGTTTTAGAGGACGTTGGGTTGGACGCGGAAGCGATGTCAACTGGCCAGCCCGGTCTCCAGATTTAACTTCTCTATATTTCTTTCTTTGGGGACATATGAAAAGCTTTGAATATGATACTCCAGTTCATTCGAGGAAGATTTGGTGGCTAGGATTTCTGTTGCGGCTGAAATGATCCAAACCATGCCTGATGAAAATATCAGCGTGGTTTGGACGCCAATTTAAATATGTTACGTAGGTAAATGTATTGAACGTGGTGGCAGGCATTTTCAGTAATTATTATTTTGAATTTATTTTGGTACGTACAGGGTCAGACAACGACAGCGTTAGTAAATTCATCTTTTAATGCCCACTATCTGTACTGAACTTCATTTTCATATTTCAACGTAATAATCTGTTTAAGACCAATAATTTCTTATTGATTGGATTTGGCCATTTTCCGAGGAAACGGTGACAGATAGCGACTATTTGAAATTGGCGCCTTAGAGGAGTAGGGTAGGGTCAAGTTTACCCAAATACCCTCCTGGTTTGTACGCCCCTGGTTAAAGTTGACAGAGTCCGGAAGGCTCAAATTGATAAACCTACCAACTACATTTCATGTTTCAAAATTGGTGGCGATAGCTGCAGTACTACCGAAGCTATAATACGAAGAGTATTTTTTGAAGGTCATCTTCAAAGGGCCCTAGCTCCCTGAGGAAGCGTTTCCGGATCCATGTTCATATGAACTTTTTTTCTTATTTTCATGTATTTTATCGACCCTAGAAGTTTGTAACATGATCACCGAAACACCCTGTATATAAAATCCCCCTCGTACTCCACAATGGGAAATTGCATGTGCCCCAGACATGTCGTGCATAATTTATATAAGACGTATCGATTTTTTACTTATGGCTCTGATCAATATTCATGTCTTAATGCTATTGGATGGCTAAATAATGTGGAATGGCATTTATTACGACACAGCGTCGATATAGTAATCAAACGGATTGTGTTCAGCAGCCTAATTAACTGGTATTGTAAAATTATAATTATGTCTAATTGGCGTATTTTAGTTCAAATAGAAATTGCCTGTTACCTAGCTGAGTGGATTTTGTACGTTTCTATTCTAGTAATAAATTAGAGAATTAATAAGCTTCTGCAATCCAAATAGACAACGGGGTGTAAGTAAATAGAATTGCTTCCTAATTAGCAAAGGTGGGTTTCTACTCGTCTATCCTAATAATAGAATATTGACAGTTCTGGGTGTTTTCTCATTCCTCGCCTCCCTTATTATATTTTTTATTTGAAGAGATGGAAAAAAGTTTTTGTATCAAAGTTTTATAGCTTTTCCTTTGACATTCCGAATTTAACAAGAGAAAAACGAAAAAATAAATCCTATACAGTTTTATTTTTTTAAATGGGATATCTAGTAAACCATATCACGTAAAGAAATATATTTCTCTCTTATTTCCAAAACTATAGGGCTTATTTACCTTATTTTGAAAGGTTCAAAGTTTCTAAGATGTGGAATCTATCCACTATAGCCACGGCGGCCGAAAAACAATTGAATGCGGTAATGTTTTGTGTTATTCTGACATTTTGCCGTGGCAAACAGCATCGCTTTCACAATTTTAGTCATGAAACAAAAAATCAAGCAACTATTGATCGAATCCCAATATCACATTATTCGATGTTTCATAATGATATCAGATCAGCTTTCTAAAATGTACAGAATTTCCTGTGATGTTATTTATTTTACTAAGGGTCAGTTTTACCACCTCCTGATAAGTGTCAGATAGCTTATCTAAGAGCCGATTTTATCAACATGCATATTCTAACAAAGGTTTTCACAAAGCTTTTCTATTTTTACCCCTTTTTACTATCAAACCAAAAATATATTGCATGTGTTTATAATTATTATCGATAGTAAAATATCGTTTTATCCAAATAATGCAGTAATTTGAGTTTCTTGTCATCCTTATCATTTGATAGACAAAAAATCCAGTGATCACATGTACCGGTTCTGTGGAATCTAATTGGTTGAGGTTAGCAATTGCTAAGCTTCTTGTTAAACAAGAAAATGCAATTTTTCACTCATTTAGGACGGACAGTCAGACTAAAAAAGAGACTAGATGGTTCACAACGGTCGATTGTATATAATCTATGTCATTTTTGACCTTTTTGAGGGAAATCAATAATGTTCAGGTTACTTTGACATGGGCATGTTCTTGAAAGGGCTGCTCTGATTGGTCAAAGCCTTTGTTAAGATGCACTCACAGTGGTTTGCACCAGTCATAGTTAAACCTTTGGCTTAACTAATTAAAGCTTAACTCTAATTAAGGCTTAAAGTTGTGTGTCTTTGCACCGGTCATGATTAACTTTAATTATGAGTTAACTTTTTCTTACAGGGAAATTTAACGAATTTCAGATTTTACGTTGGCAATCATGTCGTATTTTTGATGTTCTGTGATGGAAATGAAGGTTCATGTCACTGTCGTTGATGGCTGTCAAACATTATCTTTCAAGTTCAACTGAGGCTATTTGTTTTGATTAAGAAATTTCGGATTCATTTTAGTATTTTTAGTTTCATTTTCATTAATTGATAACCCATTATCGTAAATATCCAACTCACAGAATATAACAACAGTGGTAAAAGTGAATCCTTGAAGTAAATGCACTTCTTTAGGCAAGATTTTGTCTATGAAATAGTTGATTGCAGTGACCCATTTGGTGGATTTTGGGTGTCTTAATTCTGGCTACAGAAGACATCAGAGTAATAACATTTATGTCGGATCTGTTTGTGGTAAGTAAAAATATATAGAAATGCTCAAAGTGCTGAGGTCAACTAAAGACATCTTTATTATACATTTATAGTGTTAAACTAGCAAAATGTCCATTCATAGGTAATAATTACAATTTTTATATGTATATATAGGTGGTTTCAAGGAATGAAACAATTAAAGCAGTAATCTTTTGGCATAACCTTAAGATGAGTTTCCGGAACAAGTGATATGTGCAACGAACAATATACATATTATGACTATCAACTTCTCTATATTAAAACAGATTTGTGATATATGCACTACTATAAAACACTTTCTTTTTGTCATTGCAGGTGTGGAGAAAGAATTATTCAGGTTGCCAAGTATTTGAGAAAGAAGAGGCAGACCGATACCATGAGGCGAAGAGCACATAATGTTATGCATTCAGAGCTTCATTGTGATGGCTTTATAGAAAGTAAATGCTAATATGTTCCACATACTGTGTAAATTAATAGAACCAATAAATGCATATGTTAACCGTATATTGTAATTATATCTGTTAATAAAGGTGGAGAAAAAAAATAACTTTCTTATAACTTCTCATATAACAAAATATAAAATATTTCATAGTATCAGTAGCTAATATGTGATATAAAATGGTGTCTAGATATAGAGTGCCTTGTTAAAAATATGTATTTTAAATGATAGCTTGTATAACACGCTCACAGATAGTGATTAATTTCTGTCTTGTCAAACAAGGTGATTATTTGAAAAAACACTCATTGGGTGCCTGCACCCATCAGAAGGTAAGTTTTATTACTTGAACAAAAACTACTGGTTGAATTCTCTTATATTTCTATTATATATATATATATTTTCTTTCAATATATCAGGGCTTGTCCTGAATAGTAGGAAATTCAGTAATTAGGATAAGGTGATCGGTGAAACACACAACAGTGATGTGCTGCCGCAGTGCTCAATAATACAGTATGGGTCAATATTATTCAAATTACTCAGTTTTTGTTAATAAAGAGGCTTCAGTTTTTCACTAGTCCCTTAAAGTATTCATTACCATCTGTGATCCTGAAATAAACAATATTTTTATTAAAAATAGAAGGAAATTAACTAATGGGTGGTGAAGATGAATTAAATAAAATCCATGTGAGAACGGGAGGACACTTGCATTCTAATTTTTACTGTAATAACTACTACTGTGATAGCTATTCACATAATAATACTGCATCTTGCTGCAAACAAAGTAATTCAAGCAGATCAATTTATTTTCTTTATATGGTAAAAATTGGGCGACTAAGATGCAGTATCAAACAACTGTCCCTAGTGAATGTGATAACTGTAATTTACAAATAAACGTTTTATCTTTACTGTTTTCAAAATCCATCCAAGTTTTGAGCGCCCATTATCTCATAAATTACAGCATTCTAAATAACTGAATTGCTTACCTGCTAAGATAGACTCTTTGAACAAGACAGCAGTAACACAACAATGACCAAAAAGCTGTTGAACACGAAAAATCTCATAAACCATAACACGGTGTCTTACAACAGTGATATTTGTCCAATTCCAGAATCAGCTTTATATAGTTGTAGATTGAGGTTATGGTCGTATCCTCAGTTCCCCACGACTTGATATTGAATCCAAGTGATCTATTTTGATTCATAATTGCTTATAGGATATAGAAATAATTTTATAAAATATATTTCACAAACTAACCAAACTTATTTCTGTGGTGATCTGTCAGAATATGTTAAACCCACAAATGTCAAAAGTTAAGCCAAGAAACGTCAAAGTTAAACCCTACTTTGCCTTTGGCTTAAAGTTAATTATGAGTTTGACGCTAACTACAACCGGTGCAAAGCAATTCGTACTTTAATTAAGGCTTAACTTTAATTACAACTTTAACTATGACTGGTGCAAACCACTGATGTTGATGAAATCGAGCCTTAATATTCTGTTTGTGTCACTTGACAAAAGCAAGAAAAGTGACAACTTAGGCTATCTGACACTCATCCGGTTGCTGGTGAAACTGACGCTAAGTATCAAACATGCAAGTATTGTGTACACACCCATGTTCCCGAAATTGGAATATTCAAAAATTTACTATTATTAAGTGATTCCTTACAAAAGGTACATAATTTATACAATAATCTGCCAATTGTGTATAATATGATAACTTATGTCATAGTCCCTTTAACAGTGTTTGATTATCTTTTGGAACTAGATTCCCTACGACACGTCTCGCCTAACTTTTCTCATGTTAGTTAACGCAGTACATGTTGAAATGAACGTCTGTATCATGGAAGAAACTTTTGGCCAAGAAGTACTAGCAGAGATGTTCTCTCACAATCAGCATTTGTCTTCCACCAGAATAATAATGGAAATGGAGAACAATACAAGACGTTTGAATCCAGATGCGAACCGTATGTATATTTAAGTTTTCTGCCATAGGCTTACCGAAATGTACTTCTGATAGTGTATATTGGTATAATGGTGTACATTGTAGTCAATAGTAGCACAGGGTTAACCAGCTGTTATAGCTGATAGGCACGTGTGGCGATGACAAAGCTTACTTAAATATGGCGTGACCATAACATCACTAAAACTACCAAAATGTCGCTGGCTCAATCTCTTGTGTTCTCCATATTTTTGTATGCCTCGGAAACTTGGACTCTAAAAAAGGCATATCGAGCTCGCATAAATGCTTTTGAAATGTGGACGTGGAGGAGACTGCTGAGAGTTCCTTATACCGCCCATAGAACTAATGCTTCCATGAATTCGGTAATCCAAAGAGACTATCCTCCATTCTGTCGATGAGAATGCTTACATTCCTCAGACATATTATTATGTATTCACATAAGCGATAATATGGAGAAACTTGTAGTTCAGGGTCACGCCCCGAGTGGGCGGCGCCGTGGCCGTTCCCCTACGCGCTGGGTAGATACGACGAAACAGTTGCTGGATATGAGTATCCAGAGCGCCATTGAACTGACAAGCGTTCATTGGTAAACTCTGTTAGTCACTTATTCGACAGCTGTTCCAGTGGAGCTCTATTTCCCAAAGTCAATTCTATTCTCAGTTAGAAAACTAATGGTTAAGCTTATTTACCTTCAAATCCAAACATTTTACAGATGTGTCTCAGAACACTGACGTAGTTGTGAAAGAAAAAATGAATGTTGATCGACTTAGTACTTCGCACACATTACGGTTATACCAGTTTGTTATTTTCCCCTAGCATGAAGCTATAGTCTGAGATACCCTTGCAACCAAACCATCACCCGCCCGACCAAAAAGAGTGTATTACAGTCTTCTGACCCCCCACCCCCCAACTACCTCAATTTCATTCCCACCCAAAGAAGTAGAAAATGATGACGAAACCCCTAAGACGCCTAAAAACGAAGTTTGGACTGTTTCTACATTTTTCCTAAAAATCATAAACGTTTTCCATCCTCGATGCGGTAGTAATACTTTGTACAAATTTCATTAAAATCAATCCAATAGTTTTCTAGTTACACAACACTTGGTTTCTGTAATAGGCATCCAGGTAATGTTCGGATGAACCTGAAAAGTTTATTATAGCGCTAGGTCTTTCTTTCACAAGTTAGTGGATAGCTTATTATGAATACAACAAATGTTTCAGTCTTACAACCCCCCACGCCCCAACCACCCTTATTTCACCCCCACCCAAAAAAAAATAGAAAATGATTAGGAACCCCTAAAACGGCTAAAAACAAAGTTCGAGGAATATTTAAAATTTTTTGTTTTTTGCTAATTACTCCGCCGCCCATGCACCGATTTTCAAAATTATAGAAACATTACCTACTACGACCGTACAGCATATCGCTGCCCAAATCTCATCACAATCCTAGCAGCAGTTACTGAGATTACGTGGCTAGAAGAACGCGTACAGACAGACAGACAGAAATGATTGAAGTGGATTTTCGTTATGTAAACATCGTAAGACGCCAAATAACTCCCTCCTCCCCCGAGAATCATAGAATGGAACAAAAATGATCTTCACATTGTGCTTGAACTGTAGATGGAAAACTGGCGTCTGAGGAACCATTTGCCGAAGTTATGTCTAGAACAAACAACGGACTGTCAGTTCTGCTACGTGGAGGACGAAACAGCGGAGCACACAAGAGAACTGATGCCTTTAAAAAACTCAAGTGCAATACATAATAGGTTTTTCATCTTTAAGAATATGGCTCTGGCTTGTTCTAAGCATGATCTTATTTCAACGTCAACACTTGTCGACAAAGATTTCTCAACTTCTTTATTGCGGTGTCTTAGATATTTATGTTCAGTTGTGGGTTTGGTGATCTTGTTACTGCCATTACTTTAGCTTTTTTTACATCAATTCTGATGCCTGGTTGATCTCCTACCTATACAACTTTGTCTATATTTATAGGTCACTCCTAAGATCAATCCTAGACTGCTATGGAACCATACATTACGGAAATGCTGCTAGGAGCCATTTAAAAAAAATAGAGCAAATTAAGAACAATTGCCTACGACTCGCTGTGGGGTACTTACCCAGCACCCCAATAAATGTGATGGAAACAGAATGTATGGAACCACCACTATCCTTACGGTGACAGATGCTAAGTGACAGAATGATCATTTGACTTATAAATAAAGATAAAGCTGACCAAATCCACTCGCTTTTTCTTCAAACTCTCACTAGCAAATACTGGCAACACAAGAATCGACCTCTGATCGTAGAGAGTTATGAAAGGTTACTACCCTATCGAGAAAAAATCTTTAGCGAACTATATAAATAATGCGTTGAAGGGCATCTGGATTGTCTACAATAATAGAAGAATCCACAGTACCCTGATTCCATACAAATAAAGCCCTAAGGTGCGCCGTTGGCTTGCCAAATAGAGTTGTTACCTCAGTTTCCTCCGTGCCGCGAAACAATGCAGCTCATCTGAATATTACATTTTAGTGCAGTCTTCCAAGCTTACGTCCAAGAAGACCTTGCTTTAATTGCTAGATAATTACAAGACGCGTTTTTCTTTTCAAAGAATTATTCATGATCTGTTTCAGCATCGTCCGTCGCAAATGCTAACGAGACTTTTAGGTTGAAACTTTTAATTGACTTGGTGCAACATTATCAGGGTCTTAAGAAATCTGACATTGTAAAACGTTCCTTTCAAAGTAACGACGTTTGTGACGAAGTTGTTCGTAGCAGAAGATGTTCTATTGGCGATTCCAATTACCGATGAGGGCGCTGGCGTTTGTAAACAAATATGGAGGATAGCAGGTATCCTGCACGCTGTGACATGCTTTTGGAGGAAATGCGTGGCAATGAATGCCTTTATCATAGTATTTTAGGAGTGGCAACCATAAACACTACAGTTTGTATTAAACTTGCTAGTCTTTCTTGATTTGAAACCTGATGTAGATGCCGTATTCTTGACAATAGCGTATGAAGAAGGTCCGAAGAAACATTCTAACACCCTATATACCAATTAACAAAGCACAAACTCGAAAACACGACTGAACGAAGAAACATAAACGGCATATAAACGGTTAATGGCATGTTAATTGTGTGCCGTCCGAAATTCGAGTACCTGCTTTGTCAGTGTAGATTTTTGCCGCTAGAGGTCTCATCGATTTTTGGAATTGCCAATTGCATCGAAAGATTTCAGTCAATGTTTCCCAATACTTTAAACTGTGAGCTTGTCAACAGCGAATAGCTGTTCGGCTAGTGATAACTAAAAATACTCCAGATGGAGTCTTGACTTATCAATTTTAAGCTTCGAAGGAATACAGGGCTGTACTAAGTGCAAGTACGGCAAATGACGAGTAATCACACTTGGTGACGTGTTCGTCTATGCTTTGAGGTCTATGCTTATTTTACATTTTCTCGGAAAATCCGGCGTTTCTGTCAGTATATCAATATGGCTGGACTGAATGATGATGGTTTTGTTTACAAAAATAGTTATTACTTTTTGGCAATGAGATATTCAGTAAGAATATTGCTAATACGGTTCTGATCGCAGGATTGCCAATCAACACCACTAGTAAAAAAATTAAATTTGAGATACACTTTTTCGTCAGCTGATACCTATCCTAACTGGTAGGAATTGAACACATAAAATCTCGAAAACAGTTACCTCTAGGGGCTTAAATAAAACGTATTGAGGGAACGATTTCTTTGATACTCACATTGATCCATCAAACGGGGAAAAAGTTTTGTTAATTTAAAAAGAGTTCGATGTGCCTTAGGCCGAACCTCTATTCATGATAGCAAAAGTGTGGTTGAATTTGCATTTCAAAGACATAATACGTAATTTTAGATCTAATACCAAAGGAGCTATTGGCCAAGAAACTAGTATAGTCTACAGGGTTATTCACGTTATTCGGCACGGAGCATTATGGCTAAAGTATTTGATAGAAAAGAAAATAATAGCTTCGGATGGATAGAGACTCATTAAGGCTGCATTTTAAAAATATTTTCATGTTATACAGGGTGTCTCAAAAACACGAAATGTATCAAAGTTGTGTTTTTTTCAATGGAATACCCCATATATTATTGCATATTCAGATTTCCTGGTGAATTCTAGTGTGACTTTATATATCATACATGGTACCTAAAGCAAACCGTTAAGGTGTAAATCACCATTTTCGGTATAAGTAGATATCAGGAAAAAATTGAATATTGCAGAGATTACAAAATATGGAAGGCTGTGACTTTGCCGTATTACTAAGCATAAAATGCGTCAGCTTTGACGAGACTGTCAAATTTAAATTACGTTTATGCTTGGAGAAATTGGTCGATGAATAAAGGAAACTTCGATCAGCGATAACTTGATTTTCTCAAATGGCAATGCCTAATTTTATTTGTACGGTTAAAAGTATAATTTGATAACCTTTCTAATGATGTAAGGTTGTGCATATCAGTCTCTGGTAGTTTTCATTTAATTTTAAATTTTCAAACAAATCGGCGTTTTTCCATTTGCCTACCTATAACCAACGTAGCAGGCCATGAAATATAAACAAAAATCTGTTCAGCTAGAAGAAAACAACTTAGCTGAAAAATACACACTAACTAGACTAAAGGGACAAGATTATAAAAATTCCTTACAACAAATCAACTCTCCCAGAAACAACTGCGATAACATCTCTAAGGTCAAAGAGAAGCTGGAGTATGGCAGTAATAGATACTTTTACTGTCTACTGGCTACCGCAATTTACTAGAGGTTAAAAATTTCCAAGGCAATCGAAAACCCTCATATGAAACAGAAACAACCAGCGACTGTTGCTCCAGCACGCAACTATCAATCATATGTAATGGTGTAAAAAAGTACTAATTTGCGTCGAAGTAGATACCTCTGACTGGAGCCCTTCTATTTTTCAATATCTATTAGCAATATTGCAAAAAAGGAATACTGACACATCAGATTTAAATTTCCTGCCATTTAAGTTATGTTTTATAATTTGAACAAATTTTAATTCATTCTTCATTTTCTGCGACCTTGCTAATAGGTACTAAAGAATTCTCAGAACTCCAGTCAGAGGTACTTTTGAGTTGAGTTTTGACAGAATTGCATACTTTTTTATATCATTAAATGTGAAATTTTATTATGAAAATAATAAACTGCTTACAACATTCTCTAGTAGTTTTTACTTTATTCCAAAATTTTTAATGGTTTTGGAAATTGCCAATCTTTAGTACATTGCAGTAGCTAGTAGGCCGTGAAAAAATCCATTTCTGCCATACTCCAACTTCTCTTTGACCAAAGATATGTTACCGCCATTGTTTCTGGTTAGACTTTGTTTGTTGTAAGTAATTTTTATAATCTTGTCCCTTTAGTCTAGTTTGTGTGTATTTTTCAGCTAAGTTAGTTGTTTTCTTCTACCTGAACAGGTTTTTGTTTATATTTCATGGCCTGCTACGTTGGTTATAGGTAGGCAAATTGAAAAACGCCGATTTGTTTGAAAATTTAAAATTAAATGAAAACTACCAGAGATTGATATGCACAACCTTACATCATTAGAAAGGTTATCAAATTCTACTTTTAACCGTATAAATAAAATTAGGCATTCCTATTTGAAAAAATCAAGTTATCGCTGATCGAAGTTTCCTTTATTCATCGACCAATTTCTCCAAGCATAAACGTATTTTAAATTTGACAGTCTCATCAAAGCTGACGCATTTTATGCTTAGCAATACGGCAAAGTCACAGCTTTCCAAATTTTATAATCTTTGCGATATTCTATTTTTTCCTGATATCTACTTATACCGAAAATGGTGATTTACACATTAACGGTTCGCTTTAGGTACCATGTATGATACATAAAGTCACACTAAAATTCACCAGGGAATCTGAATGTGCAATAATATATGGGGTGTTCCATTTAAAAAAACATAACTTTGATACATTTCGTGTTTTTGGGACACCCTGTATAACATGAAAATATTTTTAAAATGTAGCCTTTATGGGTCTCTATCTATCCCAAATTATTATTTTCTTTTCTATCAAATACTTTAGCCATAATTTTCCGTGTCGAATAACGTGAATAACCCTGTATAACTTTGTATTTGCACCGTGAATTAATTTGAGGCCCAGCACAAGATTTTTCTTTTTGGGCATTTTTCAAATTTATTGTGAAACCTTTATCTATAACTGTAATGTATCCACATATATGTATTGATTCTTTCTCACAATAAACTACTAAACTACTATGCCCCTTTCTCAATGTTCATGAAAATGTGGGGTCTATCAACTGTCAAGTGTTGTCAGCCGAATATACGGACACCCTGTATAATCTATATGTGGTGTAATAGACCCATCAGTAATTATTATAAATAGCTGTATAGAATTATTTCCCAGAAGCCGTCGTGTAATTCTAGTGCGGCATATCTAAGAGCTGTCTATCCAACTCTCCCGACATAATTCTAAAGCGACAATTTCTGCATAATTCAATTACAGTTCAGTATCTGAATTTCAACTGATTCTGAGATATAGAGAAAATTATAACTGTCGTATCGGGTTAAAGTTAAAAGAAAAAAACTACGTAAAATCGAATATTCTTGGAGTCGCTCCTGGTGGAATTTTCAATATTAAAGCGGCCATACTGCATTTGTACCTGGGAAGTATGAACGTCAAGGAATGGCATTTTAAAGTTATACTCCAGTAGCGCAATGATAGGAGACGTATTGCGGATGAGTTTGTTGAGCATTGTTATCCAATATTTGAGTCGTCTAGTTTCAAAAACCGCTAAATCCAATTTTCAAATAAATTGAACTAGTAGCGAAATCTTATTGCGAGAGGCCTCAGTAATGCTTTAGAACATAATATATCTTGTAGATTCTTAAGGTTGGAAACGAAATCCACTAAATCCATGGGTGAATGAGATTCAAATACCGCTAAATCCATTCGATGACAAAATCCTCTTAATCCATATTAGCATTTACATGTGAACCATGATCGTTGAGAACAAAACCTACTAAATCCAGGACAGGACAATAAGTAAGTTTTCTGCTGCTTGCATAACAGCCGTACTATCTATAAATTAGCTCATATGTTTAACCTAACCTATAATTTGATTGATATACAGGGTGTCCCACGACGACTAAGACAAGCAATATATCGGCACTGAGCAGTAGTAGCGAATTATAATTTTGGAAGTCTAAATAAGAGCAAATGTAGTATCTTTTCTTATTACTATCTCACCCAATGAGGTATTTGTTTTTGATCACGTGACATCCATTTCAAAATTTTTAATGGGATACCCTGTATATTTGTGACTTTTGATGTTCCTATCGATAAAACAATTCCAACAAACCCTAGCACACTTCCCCATTCCCATTAAAATTTTTGAATCGGACGTCACTGACCAAAAACAAATACCTTATTGGGTGACACAATAATAAGAAAAGATACTATATTTTTATATTTATTTTTTCAGTTTGGTGACTTAATATTATTTTGTATATTCTTAAATCCAACTGCGCAAAATATGTCATTAAATACAGTCATATCATGTAAATTTCGGAGCAAATCCCTACAAATCCAAATGTATTTCCAAAAACAGCTAAATCCGAAAGGCTTTTCAAGTTTTTGACAAAACTATTAAAGTAGAATTTTTGCCCAAAAGACTTTTTAAAGCAGTATGTTACTGTCTATCAATATCTATAGTTACAAATACTATTATTGTTTTTTGAGACTAACAGCAAATTTTCGCGTTTCCTTAAAAATATTCTTGGAAGGATTTAGTAACTTGGACTTGGAACTAGGCGACTCATTTGTTGATAGTTCCTGAGATACGGTCAATATTATATTTCAAAAAATATACTAAGGGAGCTTATGGCTAAAAGACCTAATATACATAGGTGAGAAGATCTTGGGGTTGTGGCCAAAATTTTGAAAAAAAGTTGTGGGTCACTGCATAAACTGGTGTTAACTGCCAAGCTTTCGGTAATGCTTATTGCCATCTTCAGGGCTTTCTACTATAGTTAGAAGAAAAGAAAAAAAATTGAGTTTCAAAACATTATAATAAAAATGTCTCAGTATACCCACAACGTTGAGGTTTGCCAATGAGAAACAGCACTGTATTGAGTACAAAGACTTAAAATGCCAGCTCTAATACAATCTATTACTGCCTTTTTTTATTGGGTGATGGGGTCCAAAATAAACATAACTTTAGCTCAAATTTGCCAACGTTTCAAAAAATATATTTACATCTTCAGGGCTCCTTTGTGTTAAAAGTTGTGGTAGTGACCAGGTTCCTTAAAATTGAGCACATGCGTCTGTCCTAGATATTGGGATTTTGGTCTCTATATTTGCACACACTAACTACAGAAGAAGTTATTTCTCTCAACGTTACAAACAGACTGTGACGTTAAGAAAAGTAACTTCTTCTGTAGTTAGTGTGTGCAAATATAGAGACCAAAATCCCAATATCTAGGACACACGCATGTACTCAATTTCAAAGAACCTGGTGACTACCATAACTTTTAACACAAAGGAGCCCTGAAGATGAAAATATATTTTTCGAAGCGTTGGCAAATTTGAGCTGAAGTTGTGTTAATTTTGAACCCTGTCACCCAATAAAAAAAAATGCAGTAATAAATCTATAAGAGGGTTCGTAATATTATTACCATCTAATACAATCGTCAACAATTTTAAAAATTTTGTATGCTATTATGGTGTCTTCAACAACAAGCAGGTCAGGAACAAACAACATAAGTATAAGTGTAAAACTACAAAAAAACACAACGACCTTTAAATGTTACTTAAACATGAAAACATTGTAAAATTCGTGGCTTAAATACACACAATTTTCGATCTAAAATTTTCTTAATAAAGACCTTCTTGGTCTAACAGGTGATCAAAATGGCCGTTTCTTTGTAAAGTGTGGAGACAGAATGCAGCGAGGGAGAATGGTTGACATCTGGATTATTAATTATATTGACGATACCAACTGTGAGAAAATAAGAAAAGTCAAAGAACACCAAAGAAACAGAATCTCTCAGTTGTTAAACGTGATATAAGGTGGCCTAAAAAAGTAAGACAATAAAAAACACAAAGTATAAACGAAAAAATCTGTCGCGATTCCAACACAACTATTAAGGTCATAATGGAACCCCGGCAAATTTTTACCTTTCCATATTTAAAATATATGAGTAAATGCAGCTCAAACGATCAATGTCCGACTTCTTGTTCAAGTTATTAGGGGTGTTCTTAATATGTACTACTTCCAAAAATGTTCTTTTAAAATAGTTGGTTTCAACATCGGATTCAGATACAGAGCAAAACACATATAGACAGCTCTCACGCGAGATTCAAAGATTATGCCGGAAAGATAAGAACTCTTATCTACAGCAATTGTGCAGGGAAATAGAGATGCATGCCAATACTAACCATCCGAAAGAGATGTTTTTTAAGGTCAAATGCCTCAGTCGGGATTTTAAACCCAAATCCTGGGCTGTTAAAAATCCTGAGGGAAAGCTAATTACCAACCTGCATGAGGTTATTGAGGTATGGCGAAATTATTGCCAAAATCTGTACCATGAGGATGGCCTTCACGCCCTCTCATTGGATTTTGAACACGAACCGGATATTCTTTTGTCTGAAGTGGAATGCCCTCAACAAGCTAAAAAATAACAAAGCTACAGGCATTGACGCTATTTCTGCTGAAAAGTTGAAATGCTTGAGTGACGACGGCATCGCCCTTTTACATAATATTTGTAAGAGTGTCTGGTCGTCCGGTGTTTGGCCAGATGAATGGTGCAGATCAATTTTTGTTCCACTTCATAAAAAGGGATCTCCAACAAATCCAGACAATTATCCCATACTTTCGTTAATCTCTCATGCAAGGAAGGTTTTACTGTATATTTTACAATCTCGTTTGGAGGGTTTTATTGGCTGGCAAATTTCTCAGACGCAGGCAGGTTTTGTGAAAAGACGCGGTACGCGTGAACAGATCTTAAACTTAAGACAAATTATTGAAAAAGCGAGAGAGCATTATTTTCCTGTTTTTATCTGCTTTGTGGACTATTCTAAGGCGTTTGATAACGTAAAGTGGCCTAAACTGTGAGAAACCCTCATCTCTATGGGATTTCCCTATCACCTAGTGTTTCTCATACAGCAACTCTATGAGTCTAGTTCGGCTCGCGTAAGAATTGATGGTAACCTGTCTAGTCAAAGTGCAACCAAAAAAGGAGTTCGTCAGGGATGTGTATTATCTCCGATGTTGTTTAACATTTACTCTGAATTTGTGATGAGACAGGTATTAGACAACTGGAATGGCGGGGTAACTATTGACGGAAGCAAAATATCCAACTTAAGATTTGCTGACGATACAACCCTTATTGCAGCTTCTCAGGAAGAACTAGTACCTCTATTAAACATCTTAGAGCAACGTAGTGCAGAGTATGGTCTTGGTATTAACTACAATAAGACCAAGGTTATGATCGTAGATAGAAAGCATGATAATTATCGAGAAATAAAGTCAATAGGCCGTTGTGAAGTAGTTTAAAGTTTTATATACCTCGGTTCTTTGATCGATAATTCGGGTAGCTGTGAAAATGAGATTCGACGGCGCATTCGACAGGCACGTGTGGCCATGACAAAGCTTACTAAAATATGGCGTGACCATAACATCACTAAAGCTACAAAAATGTCGCTGGTTCAGTCTCTTGTGTTCTCCATATTTTTGTATGCCTCGGAAACTTGGACTGTTAAAAAGGCAGATCGAGCTCGCATAGACGCTTTTGAAATGTGGACATGGAGGAGAATGCTGAGAGTTCCTTATACCGCCCATCGAACTAACGTCTCCATACTGGATGAGGTCGGTAGTTCAAAGAGACTATCCTCCATTGTGTCGACGGGAATGCTTACATTCTTCGGACATATACACAGAAGCGATAATATGGAGAAACTTGTAGTTCAGGGTCATGCCCCGAGTGGGCGGCGCCGTGGCCATCCCCCTACACGCTGGGTGGATACGACGAAACAGTTGCTGGATATGAGTGTCAAGAGCGCCACTAAACTGACAACAAATCGCGAACGATGGCGAGCTACAGTGCTCAAAACTATTGATTTGATAATATTCGTGTCGGCAATACTCTAGCTCCAACTTAATACATTTTACGAGTTCACAACATGTCTGTTAAGACATTGTGACTATGATGATGAACATCCAAGATCTTAGCATTGCTCAAAGACATTGTGTGGCCTGTTTCAATGGCATGTTGTATTAAACCACAACTAGTTACATTGCGATTGATATCACTTTTATGTGAAATAATTCTACCTTGTAAATATCTTGATGTTTGTCCTATATATGATTTATTACAGTCACCACTAATCACTAGGAATTCATTTAAACAACATTGGATTCCTCTTACAGTTTTACAGGGGTTTTAAAGTGCGAAAAAAGTTTGGAAACTGTGATAACATTTGTCAAAGCAATTTTGATATTGAGCTTTTTAAAGGTATTAATCAATCTGGGTGTGACATTTTGACAATTCAACGTGCGTCATCTTCAGGTTATGAAGGGTAACTAAAATTAAAATTGAAAATCTTAAACATCAAACTACACTTCATAGATCGAAAACTTACATTTTACCACAACAGTCATATCTTTGTGCCAGATGGTGTTGACAAATTGATTTTTATGGAGAGACTAGTAGTACAAAAATACATAGCTGGTAAAGTATGCGTTGAAGAAAATTAATCAAATAGAAAACACATTAAAATCGATTTCAATGGAAGTAAGTATTGGTAATAGGGAAGAAAGTATAGGCTTTTCTCCTTTTATTAAATTTGCATATAGACATGAGAGATTGCTCGCATCTGCTCTAAAATTCATGCTGTTAGAATTCTTTTATGTATCTTCTTTAATACGTTTCTTTTATAACCATTCTTTCTCTTTGCATAACGTTCTAAAGTTTTCAAAATCGATCAAGTGTTTATTTTCTACAACATGCTTGCTAAGAGCGGTAGAATTGAGGAGCTTATGGCAAGAACAACCATAGTCCATTTTGTCGAAATTGAGATAATCAAGGAAAACTTCCTAACTTCTTAAATTTTGAAATTCCTGTACGTAGTTTCAGTATACGTTTACCATTAAATATTGAAAAATGATTCACCATGTGTAACATACCAAAAATGCAGTATGGATAAGTAGTAAGGTGTTGTCTTTGAAATTTTGTAGGACATTGGTTGTTTTTGCAAGAAAACTCAAAATTAAAAAAGAATCCAATGAACGGTTTTTTTATTCTAGGCACATAAAAAATTGAATCCTCTACAGAAGTAATGTGTTAGGGTTCTTCCGCACCACTACTATTGTCTTCATCTTCTGTTTCGGCATAGTCTCCCATATTATGACTAACGTTAGGAGCAGCTTGCAGGCTTAAATAATATTGCTGGTTGGCTGGTACGGTGACAAAATTGGCCAGGTTCCTTAAACAAGCTAACTTTTTTGGTTTTATTGCTATTTCTTTCATGTGGAGCGGCCGTAAGTTCAATTCTGATGGCAACTGCCTTTTATTCCGGATGTGAATTGTCTCCCATAAGCCAGTATAGGTATATTTGACTTTTACGTGGTCGAAATCGGAATCGATCTTCAGGCAACGAATTCCTTTTATTTTCATGGGCGGCTTAGATGTAGCAGCAAAAAATGGTTTTAAAGCCTCCGCAATATTAAAAAAATCTTGTCGTTTCACTTTCACCAAGTTGAAAGGGGAAGGATTCTCTCGCGAAGATATTATGAGCTTGTCCCAATCTGACTGAATTTCAGCAGTATTTTTTCTTTTCTTAGCTTCAATCAAACTGAAGTCCTGATCATTGGGAAGTCGAGAATGTCCTCTAATAGGAAAGTAATACAAAACTTTTTTGAAAAGTTTCCAGCCATGTACAAGATAGTAGAGAAATCTAACCATTACGTAGTTCTTGTTCTGCCCTGGACAGCCATCACTGAACAAGACTAAGGTATCTTTATGCTCCGCTCCTTGGTTATTGAAATATTGTAGTAGTAATGACGTAACATTGCTCTGGCCCTTCCTTCCAGTTGTTTCGTCATAAACAAACATCGTGGCATCATTGGTCGCTAAATCGTGCATTCCAAATACATAATACCACAACTGACTGGAAAAAATACATCACTCGTTTGTAGATGAGGTAGCGGCAGGTTCTGCATGTAGTCAAATGACAAACATGTTAATTCACCTTGTCTAGCCCGAAGTTTGAATTTACGTTTAAGTTCATAGAACTTGTCAGCTTTAGCTAGGTGAAGAGCTTTTTGAGCAGTGAGGTCTTGCTTCCTTTCTGGGTCTATAGTCGCATTAATTTGTAGCATCAAGTTATCGCAAACTGAACAAGTGTCACTTCTCGGTAAACCAAAAGATATATTGAATTTTCTTGTAAAAATTGTCCAATACGCCTTATAAGTAATGGCAATATTGTACTTTTCTAGAAACATTTTGAACATTTTTTTTATAGAAAGAGTTTCAGGCAAGTATACGCGATCTGGATTTTTACGCCTGGAATAGTGGCTTTGTCGGGCCTTGAACGACTGCATATGTTGTACGATGAGATCTTCAACTTCCCTTGGCATTTTGTTGGGTCTGTTTTGGTGTGTACCACGTCTATCTCTTGGTGAGCGTCCATGATGTAAGAGAAAATCTTGGATTCTCCTGACTCTTCCTCTAGCTATACCAAAAATAGCCAAAAATGCCTTGAAACAAACTGGAATTTCAGAATCTGAAATTCGTACTTTGTAGGAAAACACCGCGTTATTTGCAAACTGTTTTGCTTCGGGATCATCTGATATTTCATCTTCTGACTGCTCTTCATTTTTAGGTTTTCTTGAACGACGACGCC
This sequence comes from Callosobruchus maculatus, assembly GCA_951848785.1. Lineage (NCBI taxonomy): Eukaryota > Metazoa > Arthropoda > Insecta > Coleoptera > Chrysomelidae > Callosobruchus > Callosobruchus maculatus. Next base: position 1,566,820 of record CATOUR010000003.1, read on the forward strand.
ATGGAGCATGAAAACTAATAAGACCGCTTAAAAAGTTATCCTGCTCGTTCTTGCTTCTCAGTGAGTTGAATGTGATGAGCAAATTTTGTCTTGAATCCTCAGGTATTTTTTCAAAACATCTAAGTCTTATACATCTAAAAGTTCAAAATGTTGCTTCAAAAAACAGAACACATTGTACATTGATAAGACATACCTGCAGTCTGGTCCTGTAACTCTAGCCGGTATTTCTTTTCTAACATGGTTGATATGAGCTTCTCCACGTGTTTTTTTGATTTTGATGATTTCTTCTCTTTTCACTTTCTTTATTCGCTTCTTTTTCCACTTTGTGGGATTATTCTCATCGGTATACTTCTCGATATCACTCATTTTATGCAGCAAACAATCACAGTAAACCGTAAACCACAGCTCGTGTAAACGATATTACGATGAAACTGTCAAACTGAGAGGTTAGGTTTGCACGATAGAATATTCCTACCAAAAACAGCCTTTGTCCGTGACTATGGTTGTTTTTGCAGAATTTCGATAGGACTATGGTTGTTTTTGTAGAAACACTTCAATTTTACGATCGAATAACTAACGACAATGGCTCTTTTTGCCAGAACAGATTTCGTGAATCTGTTGGGTAAGTCTGAGACTAGACGTTGCCATATCTACCTCGTATTTTCACTTTATGGACTATGGTTGTTTTTGCCATAAGCTCTTCAATTCAGGTTATTCTTTGTAATGTCATACTTATGCTTATACAGGGTGTCCAGTTGGTGTGCAATCCTTTGATATCTCGCAAGGTATATCTGATAGAAGAAAATGTCAAACACAAAAGTTATTTGGTTACTTAAGGCGCATATTCTAAAAGTATTTTGAAATATACAGGGTGTTGCGGGAAAGTAGGATAGTGATTAACTTATTTTTTTTATATAGAACCATACCCTTTTTTAAATTCTTCTAGTTTCCATTATTGATTTCTATTTAACGCTTAAATATTTTTGGGATCGGTTGCGACGCTGCCAAGTTATAATTTATTTTCTATTAATTTCCGGATTTGCAAGGTCGCAAGTAATACGTCCAAATTGATATGTTCCATTAACTTTTCTCAATAATATTATACAGCGAATTACTTGAATATTAAGTGGATATTATTTTGGATGTTATCAGCAATTTGAATCTACCGGGTGTTTTTGGCAGAATTTTAAATTACGGCAATTTGAAGGTCATTCTACTTTTTTTTAAATGTAACACCCTATATGTTTTATTTTAAATCGAAGTATCTACTAATACCCTATCTCGCCTTGTAATATTTTTGTTCGCGTTTTCGGCGTTGCCAAGTTATAAATTGTTCTTACAAATTTTTAAACAAATATCCGTGATTTTAATTTATTTTAAATAGAATCCTCCACTTATTTTTATTGCAGTGAATTGCACATGTCGAACTTAGTAAGATCTCACAATTTAAATTTTTTTTTTTTTATTAATTACTGAGATACGGCAACACCGCTTTTTCAGTAAACAGTACCGGAACGCTTAAATTTTCCAAAACTGTCACAGCTGGAACGGTGAAATTCGATACTTGGGGGTTTTTGAAGATACAGAATTCAAAAACGCTAACATCAGTGTTGTCAGATCATAAATTAAATTACTATGCATATATTTTTCTAATTGTGGTTTCAGGTTTGAAAACACAGCACAAGTTGTTGCAGTGGTAGTGTGGGCAACATGTACATTATGTTTATTGAAGATTTTATTTATGTTTTCCGAAAGTCTTGCTGCATAAGGCATTGGAAGATATTTCTTTGTATTACTACTTTTAAAATTTAAGCTATGCTGGTAGTTATAAATGAGGTGGACTCTGTCTTTAATGGCTGATGCTGGCAATCTAGCAAACGCTGCATACTTCGAAGAAAGTCACCGTCAATGGCGAAATTCCTCAAAAAAGTCCATTTCAGGTTTTTATGTAATTTCGAGGGTCGCACTATCTTCAATACATGAAAGGATGTACATTTCTGACCAGAATTAAAGCTATGGTAGTAGTAGGAATCATGATTGGGAGACGAAGTCAAGTAAGGAGGCCATCTTTTTCCATTTCAGCAGATCTTAAGAACGCACATTTGTTTTTGGCAAAAAACTGTGGGACCTGCCAGAGCTTGTGGTGAAAGTTTCACCAATTTGCTGACATGTATATTTTTCATTCTTCTTCATATCTTCATGGTAGGGGTGATATATGATCTGCTTATTGTATGTTGCCTTCTCCATTTTTTTTCTGGAGTTGGTATTTCGTTCAACTGGAGTATTTTCTCATAGCAATGTCGAGTGTAGGAGTATTTATTTCTGTGCTGCGGTCTTGTCCTTCCGCTGAGGAAAGGCGTTGCCAGGCATCGTTAATTGTCGAGAAAAGGAGCAGAATAATGGTATGTCGGTGTCTTCGAGAATGAATTGCAAATACTGCCCTCCTTAATGGTTCCGTTTCAAGGTATGTATGAGATAGAAATTATGCAAGCGCCTTTTCAGCCCACCTTGCTTATTCATGCAGCATTCAGTTTTGCAAGCTTTATGAAAATACAATAAATACTAGGTGATCCTTTACTAATCAGATTTTGTCAAAAAATAGCAACAAAGCTGATTAGTAGTACTTTTTTAATTTAGGTGGCTTGGAAAATTGGCTTGATGTCCATGTCCTTCTATCACTCAGGTAATCTTCGTTGAATGACATAACAACATGGGTGTAGGGTTGGTCCGCTCTCGTTGATGTTGTGGTTTTAATTTGATTTTATGTCAAAATGAAATGAAAATGTCAAAATTCGCTACGTGGAAATTATTCTAAGAATTATGAAATATTGAGGTAAATAGACGCCTATAGACTTCCAGTAAACATCCTTGAGAGTGAGCAGCAATAGAACAGACAGATATTAACGGCAGATTGGTAAACTATAAAGTGCAGATCACACCAAAGTACGAGTATGCGAATGAATGGACCAGAAGCCCTGGGGAGCTGTTTTATCTAAATTCTAAATACAAACACACAAGGCGCTGCCTTCATAATGGCTCTATCTATATATGAAATATGTACAGGTTGTCCTATTTTGGGCACTTTTACGGGGTATCTCGGTTATTTTTAAAGATAGAGAGTTGCGGTAACCTCGTAACTCGGTTGTATCTTATCGAATAGTTCAAAAAAGAGTTTCATCGAATTTTTTGTAGCAGTAGGCCATGACTGATCTATTAAAAACAATATCCAGGTAAACAATTATCTATTATCAAGATACTACTACTAGATACTCAATACTGTTAAACTCAATCATTTAATTGTATTTTATGCGCTATGAACTATACCCTGTTACCCGATTCTTTAAACTGTCAGCCGTGTCATTAGCGAACAGCTGTTCAGCTAGTGATAATTAAAAATACCCCAGATTGAGTCTTGACGTATCAGTTTCTGCTTTGAAGGAATACAGGGCTGTACTGAGTGCATGTACTACTAGTGATGAGTAATTGACAATTGGTGACGTTTTCGTCTATGCTGTGAGGTCTCCATGCTTATTTTACATTTTCTCGGAAGATCCGGCGTTTCTTTCAGTATAACAGTATGGCTGGTTTGAATGATGATGATTACGCTTTAAATGAGGTAAGAATATTACTAATACGGTCTTGATCGCAGGATTGCCAATCAACACCACTAGTAAAAAATTAAATTTGAGATACACTTCTTCGTCAGCTGATACCTATCAAATAGACGTCAAGTCAGTTTAAAGTATCAGGTAACAGAGTATACTATTTGTGATAGTATTCAGTAAATATTGCTTATTGTACTACACTACTTAAAATCAAACAACATTATATCTGAAGAATGTCAACACACTATTAAATTTGGATTTGAATCAAAATAAAAACTAAAAATATCGAGGAGCTTTTAGAGATGTTGGTTCAAGCTGGAGACTATTTTCTCGAATGCAAATCTGGCACAGTTTCTTATTCTTTTAATGGCTTTTAAAAGAATTATTGGTCGCCTTCGCGTTATGGCGATTAAATGCAAATGTTGAAGTATCTTGAACTTGTATGAATGGTAATTGTATTTTTTTAGAATTATTTCTGCAGTTGATTTCTGTACCCCTACAGCTTCTTCTTTGTGCTTACAAGATGATAAATGCGTTGCTTCTATGTAACCTAATTCGTTTTTTCCCTTTGCCCCCTATTCTCCTTGAAATGAGTTTTAGGACGTGGTTGAATAAAGGATCCATACCTAACTATATTTATTTTTAGACGAAAACGGTTGCTGTCGCTCTGGGTATCTAAGCTGCCATTATTATAGAAAATTGACAATAAAAAATCAAACTGCACCACTGGATTATACAGAAAAAAATTCTATAAGACCTTTTTTAAACTTTAAGATAAAAGAGAACCGAGATACGAGGGTCCGAAAATCGATATTTTCGATTTCACCCTGTATCTCAAAAACCAAGAGGGCCATGATAATTTTGTTGACGGCATCTTTACTTTCACAAAAAAGTAGCACAGTGTCGCAAAAACCGCAACTCTCTATCTTTAAAAATAACCGAGGTACCCCGTAAAAGTGCCCAAAATGGGACACCCTGTACAAATAAACAAATTAAAAAAATAAAAATAAATTGCTGCTTTTGCGTTCTTCGCTACCTTTGCGCTCAGGATTTTCTTTACCATGCAGTGGATGGACTTCCAATAAATTTTATAGATCAGTCTCACCATGTTATCTGGATTCAGAACTTTCGGTAGGCTTGCACAAACTTCTCATCTATCTCTCACCCTCAGGATCACCTAAATCAACAATTTCCAGGGCGATGGATAGAAAGAGAAGGACCTATCGGGTGGAAAGCGCGAAGTCCCGACTTAAACCCGTTGGATTTTTTCCTCTGGGGCCTCTCTCACATTAGTTTTAGTCATTTTAAACTTTTATTATGACATCTCCCATTCTCTGTAATTGACGTGTTTCAGTCAAGAAGAAAAACAATAAGTGTTTGCTTTAAACAAAAAATGTAGCCAAAAATACTCATGTCAGACTAGGGGTCTTTATGTAAAAAAATTCTCCGCAACGTCCCCTATAAACCTCTTAATTTTTGAGCCAGCTTTTTGGAACACCCTGTATATCACAATCACTACAAGCTAATTTCATGTATTTCGCACCTATCTAGCTTGTCACTCTTGTCCTTCGTTCTCAATCCTAAAGTTCTAAAAACATTTCAAGACTCTCCGTTTGTATATTTTGGATCCAAACAAATCGACACTTCTTTAGGTCTTTCTCTTTAACTTGAAAAGTTGGAGATTCCGTTTACTTGAAGCCGTATCTTCTCATCAACTTCTCGATAGTGTCTATGGTCATGCCAATTGACCCTGGTAACTTTTTATGGTCTCCTTTTCTTTGTGAAACTTTTCAAGGACCTTACTGGCTATTTCCTGCTGGTGAGGGTGTTTAAGTAATTCAGTGTGTCCGTTTCGTCTCTATACACATCAAATTATAGTATTATTTTCATCGTCATCATAGTCACAATGTCTTTACTCATTCTACGAGTTTCTCTTGGGATATCTTTAAGATCTTTAACGCAGTAGTTTCCCATTTGCTTTCTGCATCCTCATGCCGTTGACCAGATAGTATCTACTGGTTCATCCGCCTTTAGGGGCAATTTCTCACCCCAAGGACAAGAGGGTGTCCCGACTCTTCTCAACTCGTCCACCCAAAGCTGTTGGTTGAGAAGAGGTTACTGCTTATACCGACAGTAGTTCGGTTCCTTTTAGTCGCATTTTACGACACGTAGGATATACGATGGGAGATATTCTAACCCGCCCCCACACGGGTTAGCTTATTTTAGCCGTTTCTATTAACCTTCCATTCGTGGACGTGCTTATTTGTTAATATTTGCAATGATGTGTTATATAGTAAACAAGGTAAATAGTCTAGTTTACCCCACAAGAACAGTCGTTCACAATCACTCGAAAGAAATAATTTTAAAACTATATACAAAATACCATATTTAATAACGAACACCAACCGCATATGCAGATGACTTAACACTAGTAGCAAAAACAAAGAAAGAGCTAGAGAAAATTACGGCAAGGACAGATGCGGAAGCAAGGAGATTTGGGATGGACATAAATCAAAGCAAGACAAGATATTGGTCATGGGACAAAGGGATTAACCGAACCTAACTTTTTCGGCCAACAACATCAAATATACTTTTAAAAGGACTACGAAGTTTATGTACCTAGGGTAATCATAGAGCAAAAGGGACAGGAGAAACAAGAAATACGGGCAAGGATTATCAAAGGAAACCAGAAGTATGGAGCCCTGAAAAATCTTATGAAATCCAAATATGCATCCAGAAAAACCAAAGAGAGAATTTATACAACTGTTATTAGACCAACAGCGACATATGCTGGTGAGAAGTGGACTATGAACAAAGAGGAGGAAAAAATTATAAGATGGGAAAGAAAGATATTGAAAGCTGTTTATGGAGGCGAAGGACAAACGAGGGATGGAGGAGAAGAACAAACCAGGAACTGGAAGACGCGTATGAGAACCCCAATATTATAGCAGTCATCAAAGCGCAGAGAATAAAGTGGCTGGGACATGTGGAGAGGCTGAATGGGACGAGAATGGCAAAACTAGTTTTTAACCGGAGACCAATAGGGAAAAAAGGAAGGGTAGACCAAGGGAGAGATGGCTGAAGATAATTTAAGGAAAATTAATATTAAACACTGGAAAGAGAAGACGGCAGACAGAAATAGGTGGTGAAAGTATCCATAGACAGTTTTAAGTTATATAAATTTTAGCGGTATAGGATCGGACTATCTTTGAGTCATATCTACATGACCGACACTTCTTCGTGCAACATCGAGCAGCGCAAACATTAGTTTTTTCAATCAGTTCCATGGTTCCACAGGGTAGCGTATTAGGACCCTTACTGTTATATTCTCTTCACGGCTGACCTACCCACAAACGATAACGTCACTATAGCTACTTATGCTGATGATACTGCAATACTATCAGTGCGTCCTAACCACAGAAACTTGGCTCAGGAGGTGGCGTATCAAAGCAAACGAATCAAAATCTGTCCGTGTAACGTTTACTAACAGGAAGAACAACTCTTCGACTGTATCTCTAAATGGCCAGAATCTACAACAACAAGAATATGTAAAATATCTAGGCATGCACCTTAGTCGAAGACTGACATGGAAAGAACACATCTTTGCTAAACGGAAACAGCTAGGGATGTAACTTCAAAACCTATATTGGTTGGTAGGTCACAGATCCTGTCTATCTTTGAGCAACAAAGTCTTAATATATAAGGCCATAATAAAACCAATTTGGTGTTATGGTATACAACTATGGGGATCGGCTTCGAATTCTAATATCGAAATACTGGAGAGGTTCCAAGCTAAAACATTACGACTCCTAACCAAACCTCCATGGTATGTTCCAAATGAATTTATCAGGCGCGACTTGCAGATCCCATCAGTGAAAGAAGAAGTGTCAAACATCGCCGAGAGGTACAGAACTCGTCTTCAAGAGCATCCCAACCCATTAGCCAGACACCTTATGCAGCACCAGGGCAGCCGCATGTTGAAGAGGCACATCCCAGGTGATCTTCCAGAAAGATTTGAGTGAATGTGTAGTGTGTAGTTCCCAATGCTAAACTTTGTGTATGAGCAAAGATGTAAGAGGAAATAGTTACTGAACTGTTCCCTACATGTTAGTGTTAGTGCAACAAACTATTTGCTCATTGTGATTAGTTTTACAGATAGCAAATCAATTGGGAGTCAAATTTAAAAAAAAGGATCAGACTGTACTCATTTCTGCCCTGGGCCTTCATGGCCTGTTGTGCAAACCAATAATAATAATAATAATATACAAGATGCATACGTCCTAAACTGGAACTTACACGTAACATTTCGAATCCCTACTTCATTAAAGACATTGAACTTCTTGAAAGAGTTGAGAGAGGCAAGATCTTAATACTCGAAAATAGCTACAACTTGCATACATACATTTACCTGTGTAACAAGAGTACGCCATAAATTTTAGTTATTTACTGCGTACGTTGATGCTGACCATCTATAAATCTGAATCTGAGATTAATTAGATAGAGACGTGCTTCAATCCTGGGCCGTCATTGCGGATTACTGACCACCACGATCCCTTGCTGCTTGACAGATGGTGTAATGGCGAAAGGGTCTGACGTTGATAACAAAGCCCTGAGGTAATTTAAATCAAGGCCTTGCTACCCAACAGAAGATTTATAGTATGGGAGGTATTGGTTGAGTTGTGGGTGTTAACTTACAGGCATAATATACATAAGTTACATAGAAAGCTCATAGAGGTGCTTAAACTAGCTGTACTCTGAGCTCTTGACAGCTAGCTGTTTTTTTAAAAGCTTTTATCCAACTTGCAATGTATGTATCTATGTTTGTTAGGGTGGAATCTTGCTACTCTATTTTGAAGCATATATTCGATTAAGCTGAAATTTTGTATACACGTTCAGTTTGGATGACAATACACAATAAGCTATATGACGTCGTTCTAAATCCAATAGTAAGATAGTTATTTAACGCATTTCCACGATATTCACAGCGGAGTGGAAGGCAATGTATTGGCCGACGCGCTAGCAGGAGGAGGAACTGAATCTGTGTCCATAGGACCAGAACCATTTGCGGGCATTGCAAAGAGCACCGCTAAAAAGACCATCTCAGACTGGGCAGTGAGGAAAGCACTCCTGAGGGCTACTGGACTCGAAGGCGTTTATAAGATACCCCTCGAGTCAGGCCGCCCCGAGGATCATGGAATGTAACAGGAACGATCTCCGCATTCTGGTCGGTCTGTTGACCATATGCAGAAGTTGGGTCTTGAAAAAACTTCAGACTGTCGCTTCTGCTACGTGGAGGACGAAACAGCGGAGTATATTCTTTGCTCCTGTCCAGTACTGGATAACGCTAGGTTCCAGACATTCGAATTTGCCCAACTGGAACCTCATGACTTCAAGGAAGTTTCACCCTTCACGTTGATCGCCTTCGCTAAGAGGTGCGGACTGTACGGTAAACTCTAAAAAGGCGTGAGCCACAATAGACACAACTGAGTCGCAGTGGAAGGAGGCAGCGCTGCCCCACTCACTTTCAACCTAACCTAACCTTCTACAATATGTGTATCCAATTGATATGGGAACGCCCAGTAGATGGTAAGGGGAATGACATTCAATGAGAGGGATGTCATCACTGACAATAGATCTACTGATGTAATTTTTAGTTAAACGATGGATTTCGTTGTAAGACTTTGGGGAAAATATACTGTTCAAAGTCGGTGAGTTGTGTTTTATCACTGCATGAACCTTACGACCTAAGAGAAGAGAGGCTTTGTACGATGAAAGGGCTTGTTGAGGGTAACTCGAAAAAAAGTGACGTCATTCTAAATCCAATAAGGCAGACCATCCAGGATGGCAAAATAGTTATTTTTGATGTATTTCTACAATATGGGTATCAAATAAAAGGGCTGGCCGAGAATAAGTAAGAAAAATATTTTATTATAAATGTAAATTAATAACTGAAAAGTAAAAAAAAATTAAAACATAAAAGCTTTTTTAAAAAAAGCTGTTATTTAAATGTTCTAAAAGGAGGAAAATAAAACGGTTCTTTTAAATGTTAACTATCAACTTATAACCTGATTATACACAATGTATATGAACATAAAAATTTTATTTATTTAATTGACTAACTTGATCTGCTAAGTTATTGACACTTTTGCACGAAATGAGGAAAGGCGATTAGACTTTACATACCGGGCAATTTAAAATTGTATTTTTTGTTTTTGTACATAGGTTATATGTATTCAGATACAATTTTGAGTGGGTGTTTTTACTATTGTTTTGTTATATTTTTTAGTGTTGATAAACACGGGTTATTTTTCATATTTTACACAGAAAAAAATACTGTTGCGTTTCCAATTTAATTGTTGGTATTTGGATGCTTTTCTATCGCTTTAAATATATTTACAGTTGTTTCAAATCCATGTCATTGAAAGAATTTAATCCTTATATTCGAAGTAATCACAGGTAAGCCAATAAATTCAAAATAATTTTATATTCATTCTAACGGTATGTATAATCCTTCTAATACCAGTATCGAGATATAGTGCAATCAAATCATCCTTTTGTTTTCGAAATTTACCCTATGTTTCATTCAACTAAAGCATTCAGTCTATTCGATGTACACCCATACTTTCAAAACATTGTCTATGCTGTTAAAGAAATTGGTAAGTAGTATTCGTAACAAAAACATCATATATCGAATTCAATGGCCCTTGTTGTTCGCTGAACTATAATCACTATTCGGCGGGAGTGATGTTTCGATTCAAGGAACGTAAAACGAAAGAACAGGGGGATCATCTCAGTGTTATTATCGGCGCCAACCCGCCAACATGGACGAGGTTGTTTCGTTGTGCTTTTCGGTGTTAGCCGTGTTAGCTGTGTTGTGTCATCTCGTGTTTTTGATTTTTGCATCAGCAATTGTGTGATTTAAATGTGTCCAGTTATATATTAAATGGAGGACCTACTGAGAAATTGCAAATAGCAAAACTAACGCCCACATTTGAATGTAGGTATTTAGATTAGTCAGACAGTTATATTTCAGGTAAAAATGCGACAACTGGTGCCGGCTTATGCGTAATTCTTACATCGTGCTCCTTGTAACTTCGTACCATTGAACATCTAAATGAATCGATCAGCTGTCCTCGCAATAAAATGTGTTGGTCCAAGGAAAAGAAAGTAGTTTAGAATCAATTACCAAACAGATTCGATTCAACGACAGGCTGCGATTGAATCATTCATTGGAGTCCAGTGACATCCTGTAGTTGAAACGACAACCCGTATAATTCGTTACCAACTATACACTTCCCATTGATTAAAACGTCGCTGTATTTGAGGAATGCTGAGTGTAACGTCCCATTGAATCCAAGCATAAGTCTTTGACAGAACGACAGATTTTTCTGTGTGGCGGTAGTATGGGTAGCGATGTGTTCCTGAATGTCGGATTTTTTTATGCCCTAATCCCAAATGTGCTATTTAGGCAGCTGCAGATAATAGAAATATGAGAAATGAGAGAAAAAAGTCTTTGACAAAACGACAGATTTTTCTATGTGTAGCTCCACCGGTATCTCAAGTCAGGAGCCGCCACTGCATCCCTGGTGAACGAAAAGCGATTATACGAGTCTGTGAAAACACATTAGAGTGAACGGTAGGCTTTCGATCAATTAAGCGAAGCCTGTGGTGCCAGCACGTCCGTCCGTGTCCGTTAAAATCGTCGCCAAATGTTGCCTGATGCTGCTGTCCCACCAGCGGCTGCAAATCGAGCAGCCATCTCCAATTAAACGCAGATTTTCGACTAATTGATTCCCAATGAGGACCAAGTAATCTTCTAAACAGCGGAGCGCATAGGCGCCGATACAGGAGAAGCCAGGATAGTAGAAGATCCGAATATAAGACGACCTTCACCGAACAGGCTAATGGATGAAAAGCATTTTATATTAAATTTAATATGTTAAGAAACATATCGCGAGTGGGTTGGCTGAAAAATTTCAGTCCAGGATATGATTAATTAAATATTGAAAAATTATTTCTTTTTTAACATTTCACTGGTTTAGTTAATAGACAAATCACATACCAATCGAAAGTATGAAGCCCATAGAATATGCAAACGTTAGGATGGCTACGTTTTTCCCGTCCCAACTATAGGGTAGGCAGGTAGAAACAGGTACATCAATAATAATAATTTGAACCGGTGTGGTTAATGCATGAAACTTATATCAAAATAAAGATAATTTTATTGCAAACACGTCGATATAGGGTTGTCTGCAAAAAATCAGTCTGGAAATCCGGTTGTCGAATTTTAAAGATCAAAATAATGCTGCTAGTGAGTACGTGCGCCAGAGAGGTCCGAGCGAACTATCCCGTGTATTAACAAAGTGCGCATGTCATGTGTCCGTGAAATTGAAAAGGATAGCGATACACTCGTAAATGTTGTGCATCATTGTTTTGGAACAGTTTGCCTTATTCTTCGGAATTGAAAAAGCGTGCTACTACTACTGATTGTTGTTATTTGTAAACATTAAATTGTGATAAAAAAATGGCTAAAAAGTGTTTTCTATGCAATTCGGACGACGATGTTCTTGATTTTAACGATGAAACGTATAAAAACTGTTCGTTGAAATTAAATTTTCGTAAAAAGAAAAATTTTAAATATAGTGGCGTTGAGTTAATCAATGCATCACTCGATTTTGTAGGTTATCATACCACGTGCTACAAAAAAGTGACTGCTTTGGATAAAAAATATAATGAAGAGTTTAGTAACTTTCCTGGTGAGAATACGGTAAGTGCATTATAATTTAACCTTCAAAACTATCATAGTAAATACATCTTTTAAATTTTTTTAATTGTGAAATAATAACATGGAAGATTCATAAATTTATACATTTTTGATTATGTTTCATTCAAACAAATTATTTCAATTTCACGGACACATGGCATGCGCACTCTCTTTCATTCAATGGCCGAGCTACACGCTGCTATGCTGCGTCCTTGGTTAATACACGGGATAGTTCTCAGTGTGTATGTATCGTGGGATAGTTCGCTCGGACCTCTCTGGCGCACGTATTCACTTTTTTGCAGACAACCTTATATCGACGTGTTTGCAATGAAATTATCTTTATTTTGATATAAGTTTCATGCATTAACCACACCGGTGCAAATTACTAGTATTGATTTACCTGTTTATACCTGGCTACCCTATAGTTGGGACGGGAAAATCGTAGCCAACCTAACGTTTGCGTATTCTATGGGCTTCATACTTTCGATTGGTATGTGATTTGTCTATTAATCAAACAGTGAAATGTTAAAAAAAATAATTTTTCAACATTTAATTGATCATATCCTGGTCTGAATTTTTTCAGCCAACCCACTCGCGATATGTTTTTTAACATATTAAATTTTAATATAAAATGCTTTTCATCCATTAACCAGTTCGGTGAAGGTCGTCTTATATTCGGATCTTAGACTAGGAGGGTAAGTGGATTGTAGGGATTTGTTATTTAAAAGAATTCGAATGACTTTGAAGAACTAGCCAAGCACAGACACTACCCAGCCACTTAGATAAATAGACAGACATATTCAATTTATCATAAATCCTCACACACAGATACCACAATACACAGCAGTCCAACCACCCATACTCGCATAAAATTGCAGCATATCATAGTTACGTCAATAGACTAATAACGAAAATTATAATAGGTTAGATTAGGTTGAAAGTGAGTGGGGCAGAGCTGCCTCCTTCCACTGTGACTCAATTGTGTCTAATGTGGCTCACACCTTTTTAAAGTTCACCGTACAGTCCACACCTCTTTACGAAGGCGATCAACGTGAAGGGTGAAACTTCCTTGAAGTCATGAGGTTCCAGTTGGGCAAATCCGAATGTCTGGAACCTCGCATTATCCAGTACTGGACAGGAGCAAAGAATGTGCTCCGCTGTTTCGTCCTCCACGTAGCAGAAGTGACAGTCTGAAGTTTGTTCAAGACCCAACTTCCGCATATGGTACCTTAGACGACCATATCCCCTCAGCAGACCGACCAGAATGCGGAGGTCGTACCTATTACATTCCATGATCCTCGAGGGGGCCTGACTCGAGGGGTATCTTATAAACACCTTCGAGTGCAATAGCCCTGGTGTATCTCGCCAGTTCAGGAGTGCTTTCCTCACTGCCTAGGCCGAGATGGTCTTTTTAGCGGTGCTTTTTGCAATGCCCGCGAATGGCTCTGGTCCTATGAACACAGATTCAGTCCCTCCTTTTGCTAGCGTGTCGGCCAATGCATTGCCTTCCACTCCGCAGTGACCCGGAACCCAAGTCAAGGATACCCCGTTTCCAGTTCCGAGTTTGTTGAGGAGGTGCATGCAGCTCCATACCAGTCTTGAATCAACCCGACTGGAGCACAGTGCTTTCAATGCAGCCTGGCTGTTCGAAAAGATTTTTATAGATCTGTTTGTCAAGGGCCTTTTGATTAGTTCCCTGACTCCCAGCTCTATGGCAATCATTTCTGCTTGGAAGACTGTGGTATACCTTCCAAGGTTGACTCAAATTTCAACTCTTGGATTGGTACCCGCTACTCCTGCTCCTGCCCCCAGTTCAGACTTGGAGCCATCTGTAAATAGCGCAAGATCAGAGGGTGATATAAAATCGTCCCTCCTCCATTAGTCCCTGCCTGGGAAAAGGACGTCATAGGATCGCTCTATATGCGCTTGGGGAACCATACAGTCTGAGACCATTCCAAGTACGTGATGATGGGTAATTTCACCCATTATACCCGTTGTGTCTGGACCTAGTTCCGTTTTGTCAGATCTGCCGGTAGATAGCAGTCTGTAGGCAACCACTTTTGCAACTCTTTCCACCTCAATGTGCAGAGGTATTAAGTTTAGAGGGGTCTCCATGGCTAACTTTGGTGTGGTAGACATGGCTCCAGTGATGGCCAAACAGGCGGTGCGTTGCACCGCCGCCGCCGCCAGCCCGACTCTGGCTGTCCGTTGTAGGCATTTCTGCCACCAGACAACAGCGCCATATACTACCATGGGTTTGACCACCGTCTGATATATCCAGTAGATCAGTTTAGGACTAATGCCCCAAGATTTTCCGTAAATCCTTCTGAGTGTCCAGAGGGCGAGGCGGGCCTTTTCGATTCTGTTATCCAGGTGATAGTTGAAGGTGAGTCTTTTGTCCAATATAAGACTAAGATATTTCACCTCCTCTGCAAACTGGATTGACTCACCCGCTATTCTAGGTAAGCAGAGCTTGTCTAATTTCCATCATTTGGTGAACGGAACGACAACTGTTTTATGGGGGTTTATCGACATTTGTACCCTCCTGCACCAGCTGTCGAAAATTATAATAAAGAACTGAATATAATGAAACAAATTGCCTCCAACAATGGTTATAGTCCGACTCTAATCGATTCTATAATAAAAAAGGAGCAACTCAAAAAGCAGTTAATTTAGTATACCCTCAGGTTACCAACAATCAATCGAATGAAACATATAACTCAATTACATACATAGGACAGCTATCAGAAAACTTTTGCACTTAAACTTAAGAAATTAGACCTTCAGATGCAAAGAGATACTAGGCAACATAATCAAAAAAAAACTTGTATCACAATGATCTACTACTATCTCTGCCTGGAAGACAGTTGCTCAATCTCGCATCTGATCCAATCACCTCTGTAAAACCCTGGCCACACGTGCATTCTTTACCTCGTACTTTGTGCAAACCAGTTTGTATCGTGAAGCTCAGGACGGTAAGACTGTAGCTCGCGCAAACAGAAAAGCGTGGCTTGTGCAAATTTCAGTCTGTTGGAAGTTTGTTGCGCCAACTGGTCTGTACGGTAAAGGCTGTAAGAGTGTGACCATAGGGTTCATTTTTAAGGATTGCCGCGCCTATGTGAAATAGTCAGTTTCCGAATTATTGAATAACGGAGGTTTACCCGACCTTACTTGCTTACCAAGCTATACCCGATACCGTGCAGGCAATTTGCTGTGTGTGACCGCCGCTTAAGGGGCCTGGATACACACATTTATACACACGCATTTGCCATGTAAAACACGGACTCACAATTTCTCGAATAACTCACTCTATTTGCAAACTGCATGCATAATATTTCAGAAGGCGATAGTAAAGACCTTAATGAATGACAACTATTTTCGATTTTCTCAATAAAGTTTTTTAATGTGCAAAAAGCTCGCAATGCAAAATCATACATTTTATAGATGTCTGTAATTTAACAACCAAACGCGATATCAAAAAAAGGCTAAATAGTTGCACAAGCGCAAGCTTTCTCCTTCAATTTGCTCTTTGTAAGTTTAAAGGTAACGTCAGGAGCTTGGAAATGCGAAATTCATTTTTATGGTGACCTTTGGACCTTACCTTTGGACCTTTTGACCTTAGCTTTGGATTTTTGGACTTATCTCCCCTCATTTTAAGCCGGCGCCACATATTCGGGATTCAGCGAGCAACGAACCCTGATTATTTGCTATTCGGCTATGTGGCTGCAGGATTTTAAGCCGGCGCCACATATGCGAGTATTTGCCGAATATCAATATTCGCCGTTTTTTCAACCTTGCTCGCCGAATAGCGAGCACGTATCGCCCTTTAGCCGAATAGCATATAATCGGGGTTCGTTGCTCGCCGAATACCGCATATGTGGCGCTGGCTTTATTAGCCAAATAGCAAATAATCGGGGTTCGTTGCTCGCCGAATACCGCATATGTGGCGCCGGCTTTACCCGAATGTTCGCCATATGCCGAGCACCAAGCATTTAGCCGGCGCCATAGCCGGCGCCACACATGCGGCATTTAGGCAACAACGAACAGCGAATATTCGCAATTCGGCAAACGCCTACTAGTGTGGCTGGAGCAGTTTGTGCGAATGGTCGGGCTTTCCCATTCCCTTTCTTCTCGAAACTAAACATAGCCAACTACGCACATGTAGGGCGATACGTGCTCGCGATTCGGCGAGCAAGGTTGAAAAAACGGCGAATATTGATATTCGGCAAATACCCGCATATGTGGCGCCGGCTTAAGACACACACACTGGAGAAAGGGAACAGGCGGCCACGCCTCCTCGCTAACACGGGAATACGTCTTTTCTTGGATTCTCAATTTCGCGCGCTGTACCCTAGACCCTTAAGAGATTATTAGTATAAATATTTGCTGACCAGGTTTAAAGTACTTTTGGTTATTTCAATCCAAATTACTCTTGTGCAGCTATAACTGCCTTAACACTTTAATTTGTTTTAGATGCAGTGCTCTAGACATTTTCTTTATTAGAATAGCTGTCCAGATTCCCTTGGAAATATCGGATTAATAAATTACTTGGTGCTGGGCGTGTCTCTCGATTTTTCTTATAACTGAGCAGACGGCGTAGACAGAGCTTAAATACCAGACCGCTTCTGCTGTGAAAGGGTTGTGTTAGGGGAAGTTTGTTAACGTGGGATTAGAATGGGTCAATACCTGCAGGCCCAATAAAAACATCTCCTCCTCGCAGTCCATTCTAAGCCTTGGACACCCTGGGAATAAATGTGCGGTTGCACCGCTCGGTTCTTGATATATGAAGAACTACCGCCTTAGGATGAGATGCGGCGGTCGCGCAGGTGCATCTGATAGGATCGGTGAGCGGCGGAACGATAGAGGATAGCTCAGAGGAGCAAATTCCGTTCGAATATCGGTAGAAAAGTGAGAGGTCACCAACAACACGCCGGTGGAAACGTGGCTGGAGGTGGCGCGTTAAGGCCGAGTCGCCAATTAGTCGAATTGCCCTTCTCTGGACGGGATCGTATAGATAGGGTAGTCTCTGTCTATAGAACTTTATATTTTTAATGTTTACGTTTAATGACTGTATATCCCAGAGTCCCTTGGTAGAAGCATTGATTAACGTATTGTTAGGAAGGCAGGATCGGTATAGAGTTAGCGTCTGCGATCTATTCGAGTTCCTTGAGTAAGCGCAAATTCTGTAGTTGAACTACAGCTTTCAGCCTTGCAAAGTTCAATTATTTTTTGACTTTCATCTCCGTTTTAACTTTGGAAGAGCTGCGCTAGTGTTTTTGCATGCAGTTACAAACTAATTCAATCAGAAGTTTTCAATCAGACTACGGGTCATTGATTTAAAAGTGTACCAGTGTAAACTTTCTGCCAAATGAATTCTCCGAACAAGCAAATTCGGAGCGGTATTTGGACCAATCTACTAATGAGTTGTAACAGTCGAGTAACCGGATTTAACGCAAGAGGAAGTACGCTGTTCGAAAATATATTCTTTTAGAGGGTATCGTAGATCTCCGTTACGTAGAACTTATGTTCCTCCTATCCTTTTATACCTATTCGGCCATAAAATCGGAACTAAAATAATAATCGGCTTTATCTACAAGTAACTCTAGTAAAAATTGTACTACACATTCACATATCAGTATCTTACACATACACATTATACATATCAGTATCTTAAGATAGCGAAGCTCAGCTATCAGCTGTTCTTACACACAACCATCTTTTAAACACTGAAATACAGTTATTTACCAATACAATAATGTACAAACTACAATTACATAATATGCTTATACAGGAGGTATTTAAAAGACACAGACAGAAAGAATATTGCACTTATTTACCTATACGAAAGGAAGAGAGTTCTGACAAATTTCTTGTACCTTACTAGTGGGGGTGGGTCACACTGGGTTTCATATATAAAACAGAGAATGGTGCTGTTGTATTATGATAGTTTCGGCAACCTACCACCAACGAACGAGCTAGTGAAGTATTTATTCGATCAATCAAGGAAAATTAAGATCTTGTATAATCACAGACGACAGCAGAACTTCAATACTTTTTGGTGTGGACATTTGTGTCTACGATTCCTTTCCGTGGAAAAGCAGAAAGCTAACAAAAATGGATCGTGAAACAATTAAAAAAATGAGTTATTCCCTTAAAGCATTCTCAAGGGAAAGAAGTCTGTTGAACATGACAGAAGAGGAACTTGCTCACATACCAAAAGAAGTACTCATAGCATGCGCACCTAATGAAATAGCACATGTATGGTA
The DNA here is from genome assembly GCA_951848785.1 of Callosobruchus maculatus. NCBI lineage: Eukaryota > Metazoa > Arthropoda > Insecta > Coleoptera > Chrysomelidae > Callosobruchus > Callosobruchus maculatus. The sequence continues at coordinate 1,585,455 of CATOUR010000003.1, forward strand.
CAAACTACCATTACACTTGAAGGAAGACCAGGACATGCAGCGATTCCAATTCTGCTGGGAGCATTATGATACACATCAGACTGGCGATCAAGCAGATGGGCCGCCGCCAAGAAAAATATTTTGTTGTTATTGTAATTTACATGATATTACTTTAAAGAATAATAATCAAAGAAACAATTGCTGTTTTCAATAAATGTTGCTGTTTGGATATATAAAGTGTTACCTTTTTTGCACCCCATCAGTCACTTACGTTGACGGGTTATGACAGCGTGTTGTCGGCTAATTTCTATCCACCAATTGAGCTAGATACTAGCGCCCAGTATGGTTTGGGTCTAATAGGTTTTTACTCCTACAACTCAATATTCAACGTACACGAAGAAAATAATCTAATCGCTTTGATGTATCCAACAGATAACACCAAATTCAAAATTATATACCTATATATTCCGCCAGGTACCTACGAAATCGATGAACTAAATAAATATTTACAAAGGACAATAAAGCCTATCAGTATACACCCACCTAAGCCCACAACTGATGAGTTGTTCTCTCTAAAAGCTAACACTTACTAAAGACAAATTTTTAGATCTATCACCTGTTTCATTGATTCCATTGAAAGACGACACCGCATTAAAAGTAAAACTTCTCCTAAACATAGCAGTAGAGTGGTGATGTATAGCGAGTACAGATGCGAAACTAAAACATCTGTCATTAATATCAGACCTGAATATCAATTTTCCTCTTAAATATCTAGGAATCCCAGTCGCTAGCAACTTATGGACAAAAACGAGTAAATCATATTTGAAAAGTAACGGCATTGGGAATTTGACGACAGGATATCGATCTGAAATGTGACCGTACTTATGTAGACTAAATATAAAACGGTCACAATTATTTTAGGCGACTGAAAGTCTATCCCTTGTAATCTGATCCAGGCAAGGATAGATTCTTTTTTATGGTCGGCCTCCCGCAAAGGCTGAAAGCCTATAGCGCTGTAGAAGCGCTGCGAGAGGATAAGTATCGGTTCACGTTAGATTTGAAACGCTGCAGGTTGTAGCCGTCGGGAAAGAAATTCCCTGGCAGCTGATTCCACAGCGTCGAAGTTCTCCAAAAGAAGGAATGCTGGACGTGACTAGTTCGGGGAGTAAGGACCTCGACCTGGTAAGGATAAGCTCGCAGAGCTTCTCTAGTGTTCCTAGTTGGGACGGCCTGTGGTGTTATTATCTGAGAGAGCTCACTCGAACATCTTCCGTGATAGAATCTGTAAGACAGGGATAGGTCAGCCACCCTCCTTCGATGTTCCAGACTGTGGAGGTCCTTTGTGAGCTTAGGCGTATCAATGAGTCTAATCGCTCTTTTCTGGATAGTGTCCAGAAGCTCTAGAGAGTGCTTCGGAGCGCATCCCCACACATGGGAGTAATACTCCAGCGATGGTCGGATCTGTGCCTTGTAGAGCAGCACCAGTTGCTCTGGTGTATACAACTTCCTACAGCGGAACAAAACTCCAAACTTCTGGGATGCCGTTTTAGCAATACTGACGACGTGGTCGTGCCAGGACATGTTATTGTTAATGTTGATTCCCAAAAGCTTGACGGAAGGTGATTCGACTATGGGGTGACCCTCCATTTCCACGGTTGGTAAGCCATCGTGAGACTTCTTTGTAAGTGTTGTTGCCTGAGTTTCTTGTACGTTGAATAGCAGACAATATTGGAATAATTAGAAATGTTGAATACCAAAGATTCCATAAAAGGGGCGATACACGTACGAGCAAGTACGCGTACTTATGGCTCGACGACCTTTTTCGACTGTGTGTCACCGTAAGTACGCGTACTTCAAAACCGTCGCGCAAACCGCCGGCGATCCAACTGGTTTGAAATCTTGCTCGTAGCTTGTCTCGGCTCGTACTGCGAGCCGCGAGCCACCACTTTGCTTCAGCAGGCCATCGATGCGCAACGCTTGTTGTGCTTGGCGTTTGTTAAAAGTTTTTTTTATTTAGGAAAATCCTCAAAATAAGTGATTTTAGCTTCACGTGTGCCACCGACATCGAGTCGAGTAAGTTCGCGAACTTAAAAACCGCATACTTAAAGTTCGTACGTGTATCACCCCTTTAAGGGTCTTCTCGAGTTTGAAACTTAAGACTTATCGCCATAGACACTTGTCGAGTAGACCTTAAAAAGTTAAGTTATGCGATACCCTAATATTATCCCATTTCAACTACTGTGATGTTGTGTATGGCCCATGTCTTGATAAGAATTGCCAGAATCGCATTGAAAAGGTCCAGAAATCATGCTTACGGTTTATATATGGTATAAAAAAGTATGATAGAGTTTCCTACAAGCTAAAAGATGCAAATTGGTTATGTATGAGGGATCGTCGGCAGCTACATGCAGTTACATTATATCACAAGATCATAACTAGCAAGTGTCCTCCATACCTTTTTAAAAAGATTAATTTTAGAAGCGATGTCCATGATAGAAATTTAAGAAATAAGGATTCGATCACTATACCTCAGCACAAAACTGTACAGTTTTCCAGATCTTTTACATATAGCTCCTCTGTTATATATAATGAAATACCATCTACCATGAAGGCTTTTAGTTTCCAGCTATTTAAACATGCTATGAGGGAGCGTCTTTTGGCGTTGCAATACTCTAAGTGACACGTCAACTTTCTTAAGATAAAAGTTACATCTTCTTATTCTATTTGTTTCTATTTCTTATTAGTATAGTTCCTTATGTAAATTATTTCAATGTCTTTGTTTGTACTTGTCAGGGCTGTTCACACTATCAGCAGGCCCGAGGGCCATGTTGCCGAGCAGTCAGGGTCACGCCCCTAGTGGGCGGCGCCGTGACCGTTCCCCTACTCGCTGGGTGATTACGACTAAACAGTAGCTAGATATGAGTATCAAGAGCGCCACTGCAGTTCTCAAAACTATTGATAATATTCGTGTCGGCAATACTCCAGCTCCGACTTAATGCACTTTACGAGTTCACAACATGTCTGTTAAGACATGGTGACTAGGATGATGATCACCGTAATCTGTGGGAAGTACCGAGTCAATCAACTTGACTTCATGTTTTTACTCTGTATTCCGTCCCGCGTACCTTCATCTAAAAGTAGAACAAGAAAACCAAGCTTGCGGGCATATTCACGTTATGTATCCTTTATAAATCTTTTTCATTATCATAATGGGTACGGTGATATGCAAATTTCGAATATAAATCAGCATTTGTACACATAAAAACACCCTCAACCCAGACATACCGAAAAGTGTGGGAAAGAGAATAGCGATTATTGTCGCACCGAGACTCCCTAATGAATTATTTATGTTTCTCTTTTAGATATGCTACAATCTGTTTCTTGTCAGATAAAAGAAGTTCTACGAAAACTAGGAATAGTTTACCAGCGACTAAATACTAAGGACATTAATTTGTTGTACACAGGCCAATGGATGGCCTGTTATGAATCACTCAAAGCAGAGTACAGAATAATCAAGAACCCCTAAAACGCCTAAACTGAGTTTGAACTGTTTTTATATCTCTAGTTTCTTATCTTTGCGCGCCGCCACTGACAGGATTTCTAAAAACCATACGCGTTTTCTGTCTTCGCCACGTGAATAACACTGTGTCAAAATTCCTTAAAAATCAGATCAAGAGTTTCCACGTTACACAATACAAATCGATCTAAGCTAATGCTCGTATGTATACATCAGAAAATTCCCTTGGTTTCTGTGATAGGCAAGACAACGTTCGAATTTGCCTAAAAGTGTATCATGCCACTAATGTCTTTCTCTCACAGATCAATGGTTGGCCTATTATGAATACAACATTTTCCTGTTCCACAACCCCCCACCCCGATTTCACCCCACCCAAGGGAGAGTAGAAGATAATCAAAAACCCCTAAAGTACAACAACTAAGCAACATCGAATTTTATTATTCGGTGCCTTGCTTAACAAAAAGTAGTCGTGAGTAAACAAGGTTAGCTGAGTGCTAGGTAGGTGCAATTGTATTAAACATTGAATGACAGTAATATTTGTAATCTATTTATGGGCGTACAGGTTAATGATAATGTGTCCTGTGACAAAATACAGGCGAATTAAATAGAGAACATTTGTTGTTGTCCTTTTTTCTCTAGTTTGTCTAGTTTTTCTCTTATAGTCAGTCAAACTGATAGTTGGCTAACCCTGTTAATGACAGAAGTTCCGTCTTAGGGTGCGATCAATACACACATAAAAACAATTTCTTAGATGGAGCACAGATGCTTCAATTCAAGTATACCATAAGTTCGTATACGCGCAAAGTTATGCTAATCTTAAAGTGAGAATACGATATCTTTGACCATATCAGGGTTACATTGAGAAAACATCTTGAATGCAAAACTGGGAAACTCTTGATAGTACGAATACCAAAATCTTAAATCAAGCATATGATAATCTTGACCGAAGTATTTCATAATCTTGACTGAAGCATTTCATAATCTTAACTGGGGCGTTTCATAAACTTGACGCAAGTAGCTCAACTTTATTCAAAAATTGTGATATTCTTGGATGAGGAATCTAGTAGTATTAATTTGAGCATTCAAACTCTTCTATGAGCATGTAGAAATTTTTCTGGAGAAATAGTTCTGCAAAATTTCTTAAATCATTTTTAATATACTATGCCCTATACCCCGCCACAAGGCTCAGCCTTCTAGGGGTGGCATTATTTGTAGTTTTATTGCAAAATAAATGAAATATACTTAGTACTTATCTAGGAACACCTGAGTCAGGTCTTCGCGTCCCAATTTTTTTAAAAGCTCATTCATGGTTGCATAGATCCAGTGCTAAGGAAGCTGATGGGAATTGGGACGCGACTCAAATGGCGGTGGACCAGCACTACCGGCAGATTCGATGACTGATGGTTGACGGTGGTATCACGGGTATCACGTGGCAATAGCAGTTTATGTAACAGTTTGACTAGATACTATTATGTGCTATTATGCAGGATCCAGGATGCAGGTACTACGCTACGGTGCTAAAGACGGTGGCGAATGCGGCAATTCGAAAACCGATAATGGCGGCGCGGACACGGACGGGCAACAGGCTGTTGAGTAGAGAGGGTGGAGAGGTTAGAGGTGACCCGTGACACGCTGCGCGCCTGCGCATTCCGACGTTGGTAGACGTCAAATAAATGATTTACTTGATACAAATATAGCGCGTGCTTGTAGAACAGCGTACATTTTCAAACCAAGAGCATCATATTGTAAATGAGGGTTCGCATTTGCAAGCTGTCTATATTCTTGATAGAAGTAAACTGGGCACCGCTGGAAAAAATGATAATCTTGATATAAAATTATGAAGTATTTGTTATTAAATTATTATAGCCTTGGTTGCAAAGAAAATTATATTTTCATTCGGAGCACATTTCTTTAAAATAGGTATATAAATCAAAAATGTATTTGTTCTTGATACAAATTTTCTATAACTTTCTCATCAAATATTCTTTCTTAGAGTAAGAACCGATATTCTGGTTGTGAGTATGTATTTACAAGAATATCACAATTCTAGACTTGAGAATTTCTTTTTATGTGTGTAGGGCCTGAAAAATTGAAAGCTAATCTCAATGCGGAAGGTATCCTAAGTATCATAATGAATTTCAGAAAACCTTGAATTAGATTTCCTAATCCATCTGAAAACAATTTGGAATAGACTCCTTCTCTCTTACCCTCACGATTTTTAATTTTGAGTAGTAGTTTATTTATTTGAGCATTTTTTCAGCCAGATTTGCTAAAACATGCCCTTTATTCAAGGGAATATTTGCGATTTATTGAAGTCTGTGAATCTAATGTTGAAGAGAGAAGAAAGTGTCTTTTCAGACTTAAAAGTTCTGTAAATTACATCAAAGTTCATTGCACGTAAACTACTTATCAATATACTAAAAAAATCTCCATCATTGTCTATTCAAAATGCTAAAAATATTTTTAATAAATATCAATAGAAGACAGTCAAACAGCTTTAGTTTAGCGAGTCTTACAAGGTTTCAGATCAAATGTGTTTTCCACTTTTGGGTCTAGACGAGTATTGATTCATTACAAATACTTATATTATTATATAATAAATAATATTAAATAATATTTAAATTGCTATTTATTTGTGTTTCATCTTAAGGCAAGCCTTTACAAATAGATCACAGATTTTACAAACCTACTTAACTATACTTTAAGCTTCTCGATTTTTATGATCCAATTAGGGCAATTTTGCTCGCTCGTCCTGAAAAAGAAATTCAATTCAAGCAATAAGCTATTTCAGAGCGTCTGGACTAAATAAAATCACCAATTCCTGAATAAACTGAAAAGCAGCTGTCCCCAGATGGTCTAATTAAAGATAGTCGACCGGCGGGTAACCGAAGTTGACCCGATTGGATTTTAAATGAGCTTCTATCTTTGCACCACCTATCGATTTACATACGTTTATAGCTATGGAGAAGATCAATCGAAGCAAATCGCCATCACCCAACGAAACTGAACTACATGGTTGTCGAACGGGTACTTTTCATTTTAATCAGCATTGCAGTGTATCAACCGCGCAGAGTTATTAGCGTCGGAATACTAGTAGATTTAAGTTATACAACCATTTTCATAGGCAATGAAGGTAATAATCTAAATTAGGGGATAGTCTCCTATAGTTTTAATAAAATTTAAGGCGTTATTTTGTTAGGATGTAAATGTATCTTTTAGGTTTTTTGGTATTTCATTTGAAGCAAAGTCACCGCACCATAGTATGATGTGTTTAACACTTAAACTTTTTTTGAAATTTTATTTAGATTACAAAATCATACGTCTTTCCGTGTGCCTGTCTATCTATCTGTCTAGCTCTTCAAACTATCATATCAGCGAGGCGTGTTTTCCGCTTCATGGAAGATTGGCTACGCACAACCCATCCCTAAGAAAGGAAAAAAACCGATCCCACTAACTATAGACCTGTGGTTCTTCTCAGTGTCATGTCTAAGGTTATGGAGGCTGTCATTAACACACATATCCTGAAATGCCTGGACAATAATAAAATCATAAGTGATCGTCAGTATGGCTTCCGTAACCACAGGTCTACGGGTGACCTCCTGACCTATGTCACTCACTTGTGGAACAGAGCAATTGGAAACCATGGCGAATTCCGTGTTGTTGCACTTGACATATCAAAAGCCTTCGACAGAGTGTGGCATGAGGGACTTCTAGTCAAGCTTGCTGCTTATGGACTACCACATGGCGTGCGCCAGTGGCTGCATAGCTTTTTGAACGACCGATTTCTGTTTGTTATAGTCGAAGGCCGGTCATCAGACGTATCTTCAATAAACGCCGGTGTTCCTCAGGGATCTGTTCTGTCCCATACACTGTTCCTGCTGTGCATCAGCGAGCTGCTGGAAATAACATCCAATCCAATCTACAACCTCGCAGACGACAGTACATTAATATCATGCATGGAATCAGGCAAGCCACTATCATCCCAAGAGACGGTACGTCGGCGACAGCAGCATGCCTCACAGATCAACGCAGATATCAAAACAATTGTCGAGTGGGGGTCAGTAAATAAAGTACAGTTCAACGTACAGAAAACTCAGGCAACAACGACGCGTCACCTTCCGTCAAAGCTTTTGGGGATCAACATCAACGACAACATGTCCTGGCGCGACCACGTCGTCAGTATTGCTAAAACGGTATCCCAGAAACTTGGAGTTTTGTTCCGCTGTAGGAAGCTGTAAACACCAGAGCAACTACTGCCTCTCTACAAGGCACAGATCCGACCATCTCTGGAGTATTGCTCATATGTGTGGGCATGCACTCCAAAGCACTCTCTAAAGCTTCTGGAGCCCAGCCAGAAGAGAGCAATTAGACCAATTGATACGCCTTACCTCATAAATGACCTCCATAGCCTGGAACATCGAAGAAGGGTGGCTGACCTGTCCCTGTTCTACAAATTCTATCACGTAAGATGTTCGAGTGAGCTCTCCCAGGTAATAACACCACAGGCCGTCCTAACCAGGAACACTAGATAGGCTCTGCGAGCTCATCCTTAGCAGGTCGAGGTCCCTACTCCACGAACGAGTCTCCTCCAGCATTCCTTCTTTTGGAGAACTTCGACGCTACGGAACGCGCTGCCGGGGAATTTGTTTCCCGCCAGCTACAACCTGCAGCGTTTCAAATCTAACGTGCACCAACACTTATCCTCTCGCAGCGCTTCTACAGCGCCATAGGCTGTAGCTTCTGCGGGAGGCTGACCATAAAAAAATCTGTTTGTTTCCATTTTTATAACAACGTAATATCAGAACGATCCATCGATCCCCAAGCTTCAATTTTAACCGTTTTAGGGCTCCCTCATCATCTTCCTTTTTTCTGGGTGGTGGTAGAGTTGATTTGGTATATAGGATACGGGGGACTCTAAAGTTTCCCGTTTTCATAAAGGCCCAAACAATACGTAAAACTTTGCACTTTACAGCCTTATCCTAGAATTGCTTTGCAGATATTATTTTATTACTGTGCCAAAGAATATCGAATTATCGTATATTTTGGCGATAACGTATGCCTCAGTAAATGAAGCATGAATTTTAGTGATACTTAAGGTTCGTTGTAATGTGGGATCATAGCATTCAATGCTGCTACTCTTTTCTAAATTGATTTATTGACTGCGAAATAATGAGTAAATAATAAAAAATCACATAACCACTTGAAACTTTGTCTTTAGATGATTTAGGGTTTCATTTTTTCCGAATGAGGGTGAAATTGTGACAGCAGAAGTGGTTACTAGGGGAAAGTCAAAGAACTGTTCTATTCATAAGATGCTCTGTGCGTATATTAGAATTTTTTATTACATATTACGCCTCATATACCTACAATCTGTAACATGGAAACTAGTAGTCTGATCGCTTTCAGTGTATAGTTGCAGATAATGCGTTTTCTATACACATTGATAAAATCAGTGTCGCATAGAAACCTAAGCTGAAGCTCTGTTTTACCTCCTCTTTACGTCTTTTGCTGCTGCCCAACACTTTCAAGAAAAAAGTTAAAGTGGTGTTGCTTATCGTTCCTGAAGGCCTGGTATACAAACTGTTTCACTACAATTTGATGATTTGTTACAAATAGTACATGGAACTAGGATGGTGGGGAGGGTAATTCCTCCACAGTTTTTGTTATTACTCTTATTACTAGAATTTGTGGAAAGTAGCATTGATATGGATAATGCAGCTATACTCTTGACGCCGATACATTAGCGACCGAATAATTATCAGAAAATGGAGAAGTATTAGAATCGCTCCATATTTAAATAATTAAGGGTTCCCAGATCCTCTTCCATTTTATGGATGAAGGTGTAGTAGTTAGGAATGGAAGTATGGTAACATCAAAATTTGTTGTCTTGAGTTCTCTGGTGGTATACTATCCAAATCCTATCCTATCCAAATATGCTTATAGAATTTTGAACCTGATAATTCTGTAGCCTATAAAACTGTTGAAAATGACATTTTATCAGGTTATTACAGTAGTGGAGACGAATACAGTATATACGCAAAAAATTGGAGTCAAGTTTATGGACCCCGTTCTTCTCACTTTAGCTTGACTTAATTTATGTTCGTGCTTTGTTCCTTCAGAATCAGTGCAACGATTACTAATAATACGAGGCAACAAGAATGATGCCCAATAGGCAGACTGGCGGACAAATTGATTAATAGTCGGGAAGGCGTGGCATAGATTTTCATGATTTATATAACATAAAAATGGCCAGTGTCGGTACTCTATAACTTAAGAGATAGAAACATGTTTCTATCACCATGACGACCGTGACGATCGGTCATTTTCAGTACATAGTGCATAGAAACACGTTTCTAATAGCGTTTTCGACTTACTGCACTGATTTTAACCACGATTGCACTACAGTGCACATTGAAAACTCGTCAGGTGCCCAGAAGTGCAATAAATATGAACTGGTAAGTCGAACATGCACCAAATTTCAGTGCAATTCAAGTAACTGTTCTGTCAGCCAACTAATGTCAGTTTCATCTCATTTTGCATCCCGAGAGCTCAATTTCATTCTGTCGCGGTTTTGGAATTTGAATAGTTTGAATCCGCCTTATTCAATCATTTGTTCTATCTATCGACATAAAAACTAACAGCATTTTGTGCAAAATGGCTTTTGCACTAAAAATGAATATCTATCTATATCGGTAAATACTTATGTACATCTTGTTGTATCTCTTCTTCCGTCAGTTTATGAACATCTTCAACAAATATTCGTATTTTTTGGGACACCCGCAGCCGTTGTTTGCAATAATTTAACTAGATATGCTTCAACTTCCTCATCATCGGAAGATGACGATATTCGCAGTTCTTCCAACTACACTTTCCGAACCTTCCGTAACCTATCGTAGCATCCATACCAGCCATTCTAATTCAAAAAATTATTTTCTCTGACAAATAAAATAGGTTATAATTAATATTTTGTATGTGTACTGAAATCTCCACGAGCTCAGAGAGTCCGTGGCGATAATTTGCACCCAAGTGCAATTAAGCGGATAAGCTAAAAACAAAAAACCACACTGGTTTTGCACTCAAATCTAAGACGAACATAATTTTGACACTCATTTCCTATGAGTGTAGTGATAGGGCAATACGTAGAAAACGCTATAAGTTACAGAGCACCAGCGCAGAAAACCTATTTTCTCAAGAAAGTAACATTCGCGATTGCATTACTCCCGTCGCGCATAGCGTGGAAAAAATCCATAGATATACTGTGTAAGGCTTTCGCGGCCATCGTCCAATGAATTTGTGGTTCTTGGGTTTTTAGGCTGGCGTCGTTTAGCGTTAAAGCTTGACGTTTCGTCACCACGAGTGGATGGCATCTTCAGAAGCTATTTCACTTCGACGACTTCCAAAATACTGACGTCTGGTGGATCTGCACGCGGTGACGTGGCCCAACCAGGTAGCGTTGGTAGCCCCGCCCCTTTGCGATATTGTAGTGTCTTTAGGTCCTTTAGGATGGGTATCCATGTCCGGTTGACTTTCTATGTTTCTTCTTTCCTATTGAAATTATTATGATGTTTTTGTATTTCGATGGCTTCTCTTTGAAGTCTGGCATGATATGAAGACGTTGCGGCAAGAACCTGAGTTTCTTGAAACTTGATCCTGTGACTTCCCTCCTTAATCGCATGTTCAGCTACCGCTGATTTGTCCGTATGGCCTAGTCGACAGCTAACCTTATGTTCTGCGATTCTTGTGTTTATAGATCGCTTCGTTGTTCCTATGTATACACTCCCACATGTGCATGGTATGCGATATACCCCCGGTGTTGTGAGTGGGTCTCTTTTATCCTTCACCGTTCTCAAATATTCCTGCATCTTTCTTGTGGGCTTGTAGATGGTCTTGATATATCCATAGATGTATCTTCAAATGCAATGATGATGAATAAAAAATGTTGAATTTCTCCATCCGTCACTCCCCCTCACCACACCAGCCGTCTTCTCGAGATACAGAAAATGTTCTGAAAGTGTCAGATTTTCATTCCCAAATAACACAAAAGCTGTTTTAATTATAATATCTCTCTCATCTCATCATACGGCTTCATATTGCAAACATGTAGGCCACAGAATACATAAGCTCGAGGATGTCATGTCCTGATATTAGATATCACCATTCAAACAGATTTTCCTTGCTTCATACCTAGAACGTCGTTCAGGTTCACGGCGGTGTACCTTACTAAAATATAAATTCCTTATAATACCACCCCGGAGGAAATATATATAGCTACCGCGCTTGTATAGAGAGCACACGACGTGTTGTGCCGCAGTAACAGTATCTATCCGGGAATATCGTTATGACTCCCTGGGGCATCGTATCTTTTGTTAAACAATGAATCCGTGTCCAAGTATACTAAGATTGGTAGACCAGACCCTGCGAAAAGGTCGCGATAAATATAGATAGAAAACGGAATTAGCTCGTAATGAGTTGTAAAAATTGAATGAAACATTTCCGCCTAGCGATATTCTCTTGAGCGCGTCGTTCCTGGATATTTTTGGTTCCTTCAGATCTTTTAGTTCCCACACCGATAGGTGAGGGGAGTATTGTGATCGCGGAAATTTTCGATTTTGAGATAATACGCTTTTTGGGCGTTTTATGATGTCTACATAACGAAAATCCACTCACTCATTTCCGTCGGTCTGTACTGGCGTCTAGAAATTATAATGTACTTTGGCTCCCTGGCTTCCACAAGGTCACAACACGAAACAACAACAACAATTGAGGTTATGTCGTTATAATTATGTTGTTTTCGAATGTTTTCGGTTTTCGGTTTGATATAATTATAATTAAATAGTTGCTCATAAATCACAAGATGGAACATGCATGCATAGGTTGCGTGACTACATTTTCCAAGAGGATAGCAAAGGACAAATTAGTAAAAATAATATCGGTGTATATACAAGTGATACAAAATATTTCATCCTTAGAACAATAATTATATTTAGAAAGATGATTGCATCGCTGGAGCCTCAAGGACCGAACATGGAATCTCCACATGGGAACAAAAATATTCCTCACAATAAAAAAATTATCGCTCAAAAACGTTTGTTTTCTACCAGGAAAACAACAACAACGAAAAAATGGAAAGCCGAGACGCTTGAGGCGAATTTTATAGCAAATAAATTATTATTAGGGGCAGCAATTAATGATTAATAGTATGTTCTTTAAATAAAAATTTATATCTGATAACACTTTGTTTGTATTTACTATTAGCATTGATTAACTTATTTAGGGGTTAATCAGTGCTATTAGGTAGGAGCATAATTGTCTTCCACTGAAATATTACTATCTACTCAGTATATGGTTACCATAAATATATCAAGTTACTAATATTTAATATTATCTCATTTTTTTGGTCACTTAACACAAACGTTGCAAAATGTCTTCAATAATCTTTCTCCTTTTATAACGCCAGACAACATCATAACACGAAACGGTGTGCTTTGCTAAAGTAGTAGCCTTATCCGTGTTGCGCACCATTAATATTTCTAGTAATGGTTATCATTTTAATCTTCCTTGCATATTTTCAATTCCCAACTCTAAAACTAGTTTTAATGCATCCTAGGCCAGCCGAACATGGGACATGTCCAAAATAAATTATAATATTACGTTTAAATTGCGCGGGTATTTTATGACAGTTATTCCCTAGCACGTTAGAGGTTTGACAGCTTTGACCTTGTGGAAGCCAGGGAGCCAAAGTTCATTATAATTTCTAGACGCCAGTTCGGTCTGTCTGTCTGTCTGTCTGTCGGTCTGTCTGCTCGCGTTCTTCTACCCTCGTAATCTCAGGAATCGCTGCATGGATTATGATGAAATTTGGGTACCAATATGCTGTAAGGTTCTAGTAGTAATGCTGCTATAATTTTGAAAATCGCTGCAGGGGCGGCGGATTAATTATCAAAAAACAAAAAAAATTAAATATCCCTCAAACTTCGTTTTTAGGCATTTTAGGGTTTCGTGATCATTTCTTACTATTTTTGGGTGGGGGTGAAATTGGGGTCGTCAGGGGGTGGGGGGTTGTAATACTCAAAAATTTGTTCTATTCATAATAGGCTTGTAAAATAACCTAGCGGCATATTACCCTATTTTAAGTCCATCTGAACATTACCTTAGCTATTACAGAAATCAAAAGACTGAATTTTCTGATATGTACATACGAGTAGTGCTTTAAATCGTTCTGAATTTAGTAAGATGGAAATTATGGAATTGACTTTAATGAAATTTAGACACAGTATTATTACCGTGAAGAGGATGAAAAATGGTTATGGTTTTCAAAAATCGTATCAGTGGCGGCGCAGCAATAATAAAAATACTAAAAATATAAAACTTCGTTTTTAAGCAATTTGGGGGTTCCTCATTATTTCGTTTCGTCCAGTTGAAGCTTGCAGAATAAAAATTGTATCGTTTTAGTTCCTATGGAGAGATTTAGGAAACGATTTACTAGTTTTTGTGTTGGATGCTTTTTGAGGACAGGCGGGCGATGATTTCAGTGCAAGGGATCTCAGACTATAGCTTCATGCAGAGGGAAAATAATAAAATCATATCACTGTTAGGTGTGGGAAGTACTGAGTCAATCAACAGACTCAATTTTTTTGGATCAAATATAATTATGAATATTGTTGTAGTATCTGATCAAAATTTACCAATATATAATTTCGAAAGGTGAGTCTGTCTGTCTTTTCATTTAATGCAGCATCTCCTCTGCCCTTTTATTATTTCTTTACAAACGTTATATATTACTTGAAATACTTTTTTGGTTCTCAAATGGTAGGTGCGAGGTATCGTTAAAACCAAAAGATGTATGCCATATTAAAAATGGAGAGTTTTATTTTTGGCATTTCGATGTAAGTATATGCAGAAACTAAATCAAGCAGCAACAACAATTATACATATAAGAGAATTTGGATCTGACGAAGCCTGGTAGTGTTGCTCAAGGTTGGAAGATATTCGTAAATAAATAAACGTATTACCGTACTATAATATGGTTCAGGTGCATCGAACAGAAGTCATTGTGATAGGTTGTTCAGTCCTTTTGGTGTTTCGTTTAGAACTTTATCTGATCTATTTCCCATATTGCTTATCCATTTGAATTTTGTACAATTGATTGTGGCATAGTTATAACTGAAAGCGTATGCCATCAGATTCAGGTCCAATTTGAGATAGAGATAAAGGTTAAACAGTTGTCCTTTGTTAAGTGTTAAGCAAAAATCCAAAGATCTCAATACTAAGGTAGCGCAGCGTGATAATGTTACCACAGATTGCATAAATAAATATTGAAATGTATGTGTTTCAGTTTTTTGAAATAGCATTGGGATTAAAAGAGATAATCTTTCTACAGCTTCACTGTATCTAATTATTTTTAAGGTCCTTGTACTTGTAGACCGGGCTTTATCCATACTGCTTATAGGTTGACGCATTTCTCTTTTCTTGGGAACTCCCTGTAAAACTTATGTTGGATATCGTCATTAGTACTTCAAAGTGATTTTCCAGCACACTATTTCACAGGTCTCATGCTCCACTAAGGTATGAATTCCGACGTAGCACAGATAGCTACCCTGCGAGAATAGAGAGCATACAACATAACATGTCCCCCGTAGATCGCACATGTTCTATGAAGCAGTGAATCCGTGTCGGAGTATACTAAGATTTGATAAGAC
Organism: Callosobruchus maculatus; assembly: GCA_951848785.1. Taxonomy (NCBI): domain Eukaryota; kingdom Metazoa; phylum Arthropoda; class Insecta; order Coleoptera; family Chrysomelidae; genus Callosobruchus; species Callosobruchus maculatus. The sequence goes on from CATOUR010000003.1 coordinate 1,600,650, forward strand.
CATATGGAAGAGTCGCCGTAACAATAAATAAATCCTATCTTGCTCCTTGAGCTTTAAAAGCGAATAATAGCTGGAAAATGAAATGTGAGTCTGTTTGTCTGTTTACATGTTACAGATTTAGCAATGCTTTGTTCTTCTGAATGTTTGTTACTTTTTGCCAATTTTTTGTAGCTAATCGAAACAAAGAAAGTCATTCGAGGTAGTTGAGAGCTGGGAAGCGTTGGACATTGACAATTTTTGATTTTCTAATTTTGACAAGGCCAAAAACTTTGACCTTGAGCAAAATATATACAATATCTAATAATCGGAATTGAAAATCAAACGAAAAAAGAAAAATGCAAATTTTTTGAGTTATTTTTTAATATCTTCGGAATGAGGTCGAGCTGTTGATCGTCTGAAGCTTTTAACTTAAACCTGAATGTGTTCCAATCTAATCGCTTCCCTGTATCCGATAGTGGGTGGGCCAAAAGTTCCTAGGTGATTTTAAAAAATTGTTATTTTTTTCCTGGATGAATAATTCTAATTTCCTTTCCAGATTTTTGAAGTACATACCTAGGAGTTTGAAAATGGAAAGGCTCACCGTAAACCAAAGAACAAAGATTGTGCAGTTTTATTTTGAAAATAATCATTCCATAGTTCGTACTCAGAGAGCATATCGCCGATATTTTCACGATAGAAACGGCCCATCGGAAATGACTATACGCAATCTTATTCACCATTTTCAACAACAGGGATCTGTTTTCGATTTGCCTCGAACTGGAAGACCACGTTCTGCATTTACAGACGCGAACATACAGCGTGTAGAGGAGAGTGTACAGGAAGACGCAGAAACATCAACTCGGCGAAGATCAACGCAACTGGGACTGTCCCGAACTTCGCTTAGGCGTATTTTAAGACATTTACGATATTTTCCATACAAAGTCCAGCTTGTGCAACAATTGCAACCTCAGGATTATGCCCATCGACTGAATTTTGCACGTCAATTTCAACAGCTTGCAAGAGATGAAAGGGACTTCGTAAATCGTCTCATAATGAGTGACGAGGCCCATTTCCATTTAAACGATTTTGTGAATACCCAAAACCTTAGAATATGGGGCACTCAAAATCCAAGGGCCATCCATGAGCATCAGCTACATCCTATCAAATGTACAGTGTGGTGTGGTGTCACATCTGAAAGAATTATTGGTCCATATTTTTTTGAAACTGACGACGGCAATGCAGTAACTGTTACGGGAGAACGTTATAGAGAAATGGTTCAGACGTTTTTAATTCCCGCTATTCAAAACCAGCCAGAGATGTGGTTCCAACAAGATGGGGCCACACCTCATACAGCTGGAGCCACGATGGACTTGCTAAGACAAGTTTTTGGGGACCGATTAATTTCGAAGCGGGCACACATTCCATATCCTCCACGATCTCCCGATTTAACGGCGCCAGACTTTTTCCTTTGGGGTTACTTGAAGGAAAAGGTCTTTAGAAATAAACCTCAAACAATCCTTCAGTTGAAGAACAATATTGAAGCAGAAATTCGAGGGATACCGGTAGTGACACTGAGAGCTGTTATGCAGCATACCACAGAAAGAGCAGTTTTATGCGAAAATGAAAATGGAGGACATTTGCGTGATGTGATTTTTCACACATAGTGGAAAAAAAAACGCGTCAATTGATCTAGCTGTCGCTTAAAAGAAAAAATTAAAATGTTGAGAAATAAAAAAGTTATTTTAATTTTAAATCACTTAGGAACTTTTGGCCCACCTCAAGTCCAACTTTATCCACACTATATTCAAGCTGGAAAAATTCCCATTTCCGTAAGCGTCCTCTGGAACAGATATTGAATATCTCCATTCGAAGTTCAAAGTGATTTTCCGAACCTCGTAACCAGCACATTGTTCGACGGTTCGCGGCATACCCCACTAAAATATAAACCCCGTATAATACTACCCGGAGGAAATGTCTGTAGCTACTGTATCGATATAGAAAGCGTACAGGATGTTATGCCGTAGAGGTATCTATTAGGAGATATCGTCATCACCCCTTTATCTATCATATCTTCTATGAAACCATGGATCTGTGTCCAAGTATACTAAGATATGTAAATCAGTCCTGTCCATGTCGTCATAAATACAAATACCCTACGGTCGATTTCATCAACATGCACTTCAGATGAACGCTTTGCTCGACAAACACTTTCTATCGGTTATTGATGTCTATGGTTAAGACCTGTAAACACGTTTATTGTACAAAAAATGGTTTTTTTAGCTGCTAGAATACGTGCTTCTCCTCGTGGTACGCCACTTACTACGGGAAGCGAATCTAGCAACTTTATGGACTACTTGCATGTTCAGGGTTGAAAAGAAACGTATATTTTCAGTGCATTACTTGACATCATTTATGTGTATCACTTGGCTATGCACCTTAAAAGCCATATAAGGCGTTTACGGAAACAGCCATCTGGATCCGCATCGATGAGTATAATGTCAATCAACTATTTAATAGGATCCATGATCCCCTAAATTAAACATCGAACAACGAAAAAGTTGGTTTCAGAATACAAAACAGGTGGTTGAAAAAGCAGCTACTGCTATAAATAATTCGACCACGATCACTTACCTACAAGATAGAACTGACCCAGTTTCTGACTGATCCTAGATGACTTTCCGAACGCCAGGATCAGCGATTCTTGTTAACCTGATCATCAGTAAAGGCCTATAGTAAACAACAGTCATAAAGTTTACATATATGCACTGGCCACTCTTAGGAGCTAATTTATCTTTATATCTGTTTGTGTTAGTTTTTTAAATTTAATAGGTACGAAGTTGTAGGATAACGGAAATTATGATTAAATTTTAATTGTTTACTGATAATGCTAAACCGTGCTATATAAACCGCAGCTATAAAATTAAACTCTATTAAATTTAATGCATAGAGTTTGATTATTTTACATGAACTTCCGTCAAAAAGCCAAGAAGCGCATTTGCCTCAAAATAAATAGCTATTTTTTTATGGTCGCCCTCCCGCAAAGGCTGAAAGCCTTAGGCGCTGTAGTAGTGCTGCGAAAGGATAAGTGTCGGTTCACGTTAGATTTGAAACGCTGCAGGTTGTTACCATCGACCTCGACTTGGTAAGAATGAGCACGCAAAGCTACTCTGGTGTTCCTGGTTCGGGCGGCCTGTGGTGTTATTATCTGGGAGAGCTCACTCGAACATCTTCCGTGATAGAATCTATAAAACAGGGATATGTCAGTCACCTTCCTCGATCTTCCAGGCTGTGGAGGTCCTTTGTGGGGTTAGGCGTATCGATTAATCTAATTGCTCTTTTCTGGATAGTGTCCAGAAGCTTTAGAGAGTGCTTCGGAGCGCATCCTCACACATGGGAACAATACTACAGCGATGGTCGGATCTGTGCCTTGTAGAGCAGCAACAGTTGCTCTGGTGTATACAACCTCCTACAGCGGAACGAAACTCCAAGCTTCTGGTATGCCGTTATAGCAATACTGACGACGTGGTCGTGCCAGGACATGTTATTGTTGATGTTGATTCCCAAGAGCTTGACGGAAGGTGATTCACCTATGGGGTGACCCTCCATTTTCACGGTTGGTAAGCCATCGTGAGACTTCTTTGTAAGTGTTGTTGCCTGAGTTTTTTGTGCGTTGAACAGCACTTTGTTTGCTAATCCCCACGCGACAATTGTTTTGATATCTGCGTTGATCTGTGAGGCATGTTGCTGTCGGAGACGTACCGTCTCCTGGGATGATAGTGGCTTGCCTGGTTCCAAGCACGACACTAATGTACTGTCATCTGCGAAGCTGTAGATTGGACTAGATGTTATTTCCAGCAACTCGTTGATGTACAGCAGAAACAGTGTAAGGGATAGGACAGATCCCTAAGGAACACCGGCGTTTATTAAAAATACGTCAGATGAACAGCCCTCGACTGCAGCAAACAGAGATCGGTCGTTCAAAAAGCTATTCAGCCACTGGCGCGGGCCAGGTGGTAGTCCAGCATCATCATAGTCATTTATTTCTACTAGCAAATACAGTACAAATACTGCCACCTCGAAGGCTACACCTTGTAGGAGGTACGGGAGTCGACATTTTAAAAATATACATTGAAATGTATCTCAATGTATCCAATCTATTTTCGCTGCTGCCCCCTTTAAACTGCTGTTTACCCAGCTCTTAGTATTGCTCTTCATGACCTCCATTAAATTTTTCTCGCTCTTCATTCTTCTTTAATGTGATGGGTGATATAATCGTTTTGGACAAAAAAATTAGATATGACGTTAAGACTATTTTGACAATACAGTCTCCCCATATAGACTTACAAACTAAATCAAACCCTCAAGGATTAGCATCAAATATCTAAATAGAAAGCAAGATTGCTTTTAGTAAAGCATAGGAAACCACAGACTAAGGTATGAGTCAATAATAATAACAATTCACCTATATGGGAAGAAATAGTCTCGTGCGACTCATACGTGTAGAGGCATTATTTATCAAAAAAAGCATTTATCTCTGTACCACGAGGCAGCAAAGTTGCAAAGACCTAGTTAATTTTGTTCTGACACCTTCACCGCTGTGGCAGTTAATACTCTAAAATAATAGGGGAAAAGTTTTTTAAGTCCTAAACTTTACGGAGGCGGCAGCTCAAATTATACAGAAGTATGTCGATGCGAACAAGATCCAGGAAAGCAGAGAAGTTCTGACCAGGAATAAATTATTTCTTGGTAAGTTGTAGTGTCATAGGTCTGCGAGAGTTTTATAAGAGCTTTGAAAGACTGACAAGAAGATATTTCGATTCGAAAGTTTGGTCGGTATAACTTTCTGATTCCTGTCCTAAGGGATTAAGTTGAATATCAGGCCAGGAATCTCTATGAATAGAGATTTACTGGATAGGGTATTTATGAATTTATTGTCCTCTGGGAGACAAGTTCTTAGCGGTTGTTGAGGCTTAGCTATATGAGCTCTGATTTTTGTCCTCTTTCGTAGAAAACTGTAGACTGTATAGTATTTTAAGTATACAGAGTATATGTAGCTCCAACCTCTGGACGTTATTTTTGTGGCGTATTACCAAAAGTCAATTGTGAAGGCCTTGATCTAAAACCACAAGTTTTATCTGTGAATGTGGGCAGCGTATGGAGAAATCGAAGAGTGAGATTAGTCAGTAGTGATCGAGAAAAAGGGGGACTGAATTGCCTCCACTTTTAGTTACTTTAAGCTAGGGTCACTTAAAGGTAGATAGTGAGAACACAACATTTTAAGCCGTCCAAAAATGAGTACTTCAGAGGCTACTCAAAATCGGAATTTGCGCTATTACTTCGGCATACTTTACCAGCCAAGCCTTTTCTCTGAGTTGGAAAATAAAAAATGTCACTGGGTGCCATATCTAGTAATTACGGTGGATATTGTAATAACTGAAACTTTATACTGAAAGTTTGTAATTTGCCTATACATTGTCTTGACTAATAACTATAACATGAACTTTTGTTTTGAGCTTATTTTTTAAATTATTTTTAAGTTTTTACTCCGATGTTCTTTAAGAGCGTGTTTTTTAGTTTTCTTTTGAGAGAGTGACGAAGTGTTTCATGTTAATGTTTTGAGGAAAATTCACGAATAAACTACAGTATAGCGATTATAAAGTTTAGTGCACTGGAAAACCTTTTCATTAAAGTTTTGTATGCACATTTTTGATGAGAGCTCTTTACCAGTATAAATAAACTTTTCATTTTAGACTCAAAACATGATTATTCAGTTCATCTTATTCACTACCTAATATGTTTGATTTTAGATCACTATCTTCGAAATAACTCAAATTATGTGGCGTCAAAAAAATTTGAGGTCAACGTGGGATCAGCAGTTGTTATTGTAGCGATAAAAGGTAATCATTGTCCTCCACTGCTATTTCTCCATTTCATTATTTTCTATCCTGCTTCTTTCAAATAACTCATGTAGTGTCCGAATGCTTCAAAAGTTCGCATTAATTAGAGAGATTTCAGCAGCTGATACTTCCTGTTTACCCCAGTATAACCCTAATTGGGTGTAACTTCCCTCAAAACTTTTTAACAAGTGAAGTTTAATATAATATGTTTGGGCTATTTTACCGAACAAATCGTATTATTTGATAGCTTGGGTAGCCGGCACCAACGCAGTTTATGAAACAATCTCTTTGTTAATCAATATAATCCTTTGCCGAGGTCTATACAGGGTGTTTACGATCTTAGTGCATTGATTTGGAGGAGGAGGAACGATAGATCATGATATCTCGAACCTGAAACCTCAGTACCATTTCACTAGTTAACGCATAGTTAAACAAAAAAAATTTCTGTCAGGTGTTTTTGGAGATATTCACTATGTAAACAAATGTTATTGTCTCTAGTCTTGTTGCCGCATATTCTGTGTTATCAGAAAATGTTGCGATTCTTTTTTGAAGCTTCAAATTTGGGATATTCGTATTATATTTATGCGACAAGCATTACAATGATGTGTAATATTCGTACTTTACATAACGGGATTAAGATCGTAAACACCCTGTATAAAGCCCAGTGCAGCGGCATATAAGATGTTGGTGGTGATGTTGGTAATGGGAATCATCATCATAGTCACAATGTCTTAACAGACATGTTGAGAACCCGTAAAATGCATTAAGTCAGAGCTAGAGTATTGCCGACACGAATATTATCAACAGTTTTGAGAACTGCAGCTCGCCATCGTTTGCGATTTACTGTCAGTTCAGTGGCGCTCTTGATACTCATATCCAGCAACTGTTTCGTCTTATCCACCCAGCGTGTAGGGGAACGGCCACGGCACCGCCCACTTGGGGCATGACTCTGAACTACAAGTTTCTCCTTATTATCGCTTCTGTGAATATGTCCGAAGAATGTAACCATTCTCATCGACACAAAGGAGAATAGTCTCTTTGGATTACCGAGCTCATCCAGTATGGAAACGTTAGTTCGATGGGCGGTATAAGGAACTCTCAGCATTCTTCTCCACGGCCACATTTCAAAAGCATCTATGCGAGCTCGATCTGTCTTTTTAACAGTCCAAGTTTCCGAGGCATACAAAAATATGGAAAACACAAGACACTGAACCAGCGACATTTTGATAGCTTTAGTGATGTTATGGTCACGCCATATTTTAGTAAGCTTTGTCATGGCCACACGTGCCTGTTGAATGCGCCGTCAAATCTCATTTTCACAGCTACCCGAATTGTCGATCAAAGAACCGAGGTACACAAAACTTTGAACTACTTCACAGCAGCGTACTGACTTTATTTTTCGATAATTATCGTACTTTCTATCTACGATCATAACCTTGGTCTTGTTGTAGTTAATACCAAGACCACATGCTGCGCTGTGTTGCTCTAGGATGTTTAATACTGCTACTAGTTCTTCCTGAGAAGCAGCAATAAGGGTTGTATCGTCAGCAAATCTTGTAATGGGAAGTGGCTCTTGACATGTCAAAAATATTACTCAGCAGTAGTGCTGGGAAGATAGGGATGGAAATATAAGACGATGAGTGTACAGATTGTTGGAGTGTGAACCATTGGGTCATATTAAAGATGGAGAAATTGGAGGAATTAATCAGTTTGGTAACTGGCACATCCATTTTTCAGGCGGAATGCTATATGATGTGAACGACAACAGTCTACCAGCGCTCAAAACTCTTGAACCGATTCTCTGTACATCTAAATGAGTATGAGGTTAGAAGAAAGCTCTTGATAGCATAAGTAACGATAAAAATATCCACCTAGTATGGACATCAGGAGGGCCGGTCTCAGACCTCGAGCACAGCAGCTGCATTGGCATTGGCACTTGGATGGGCGACCAAGGAAGGACTGGGCGGAAGACCGGAAAGGTCATTCCAACGAACTTTAAGGCTGGAGTCCTGACGAATCTCAGGGATAACATTGGACACCAGGGCAAGTTGGACAAGAAGGAAACGAAAGAACTGACCTTTTAACTAAGAGAACTGGCACTTCCTTTATAGAATCAGAGCCGGTATCTGGAATAGCATATAATACGGCGAAACACATAGTACCTACAGAAAAGGAGCGAAAACAGAGTCAGCGCTGGAATATGTTCACGGGACTGGCCCATGGTAAGATATTCTACCAGATAACGGATCTAAATGAGATGATAACAGATTCACATTCAGTGACAATCGCAGACTATGGCATCACATTGTTCAGTGATATGTATATACGTATATTTATAATAGATTAAGGGTTGTGATGTAGATTAGTAAAGTGAAGGAAGCTGGTATCACCCTGTATATTGTATTGCTCCAATTCGTAAGGAGGTTACCAGTTCGGGGGCGTGAGATATTGTAAAATAAGCGTATATTTATTCAATTAAGGTTGTTTATAGACAGAGTGAGCGTGTTAAGTATGTCAGTAGGATGTGGGTTAGATATAAGATACATCTGGAGTTTGTAACGAGGTCAGATCAATATACATCAAGTTTCAAGTATGAAGTGGTTTTAATCAGGGCTCCCCTAACCCTCCAGTTTAGTGCAGTATGTAACAGAAAGGTATATTACACAGTCTATTCGAAAAATGCCTTACCCAATAGTCTAATTGTTATTTTAGGGAAGCGGACTTATTAGAAGAAACATGTACCTATAGGTGATTATGGTATCTTCTCCTATACCTTGTACCTATACCAAATTGACAAGCAGATGGTGTTTATAACAATCGCGGCATAGACGCGAAGATTTTTTGATTTCCATCATTTTTGCCGCAACACAGAGATCTTTAATACGGCAAAACCATGGATTGGTCGCAAGCATAGAAAATTCCAAGAAAATTTGGTAAAAGCTATTTCTTAGTTTCTGACACTGACGCTTGAGTGCGTGGAACTACTTATGTATCTTTAAAAAAACTTTGTTGAATGTAAGAGATAGCGAAAAGTAGGAACAATCTATCTTGTTGCCTTATGACTGTGTTGGATCATGAAGTAGACTTTATAAATTTTCTGTATTGCATAAATGAAATTTCAAGCCAACTTTCAGCATAATTAAGTGTTCTGCTATTGCCTTCTCCTTTGATAATGGCGCAAACGAGGTAAAGTTATGTAGTCAAGGCTTGCATGAAATCCAGAAGTTAAAAATGTATTTAGCTATTAGGAAATACACATTTTGTGGTTGACTTAGGACATTAACGTCTTGCAACTTATACATTCGTGTATGAGTACCTTTTAAGTTCTGGGGGTATGTTAGCTCGATATCATTATATAGTCTTTTTTCACTGTTATGAACCGTTTTATTATTTTTTGTTTCTATAGCAAATAAGAACTATAAATGAGTACTATAATATTTTTTGGATTAACGTGTTTATGAGGTATTCCCTAAATAAGTTCCTGTATTCGCTGCATGGAATTGCTTTTTGAATTTATGTCAGTTTCATTAAACGATACTTCAGCATGCATTTTATCGTGGAAGCTACAACTTGATGAATATATTCCTTTATATAGGGGAAATATGAAGCACATATAAAACAGATTCGCTGCTAACAACACGTTAATTGAAATTCTAAAGCGAGTTTCACTTCCGCAATCTCCTTTTAATGGGTCCATCGTTTCACGTTTATATGGCTATTTTGTTTTTAACTATTAAGAAAACAGTATAATCTCCCAGCCCCTTTAAAATTTATTATAAGTCTCTGTTGGCAGAAACAATGTCAGAATATGGGAATAGATATTAGTGATGATGTACTACGCTATTATTTGTGGACGACCAAATAGTTATCACGGAACATATCGATGACTTAGTTATAAGAAATTACAAACAACCTATATCTGAAAATGAACGAAAAAAATGTCAATTTTTGGTAGTTACTATCTATAGTATCCAGGAGTTACCGTCAGGAAATACATATATGAAAGGGATAAATCAATTATTCAAGTACTTAGGAGTGACATTTACTATGAGGTCAAGCGTCCAGGAGGAAATCAGTAAGTAGTATAAAGACAGAAACATCACTCGGTGTCTAAATTCACTCCTATGTAGTCCGGAGCTTCGAAAACAACAAAAAATGCATATATAGATCTATATGGTGGAGCCACTGATCACATGGAGTAGAGGTACGGGGTGTTAACAGTATAAATTGAAAAATCTCAAATCCTAAAAAGACTTCTGAATTTTATAGTCAATTTGTTTGCACATTCAGTAATTCCATCCAGACAGCAGTTTTTTTTAGATTAATTTGAACCTTTGACCAAGGTAAAATTATACATATATTTCCAATACATGTGTTTATGTTACTTGTTTATATATTTTATATAGCAGATATAATTAAGGACAATAAAGGGGGATTTTACTATTAGAGAAAAATAATGATGAATCAAAACGTAGGCTATACTTATGTTCCATGTGATTGTATTACGAAAAATGTTGTTTGGACGAATGTTACATATAAAAATATCATGCAAGGATACATGCAGAGCATATAGAAAAACTATTGGTTATTAATGGTTGTGTAAATTTTGGAGTTATAACAAATCTTTACAGTGCAATTATATGTATGTGGATTTGAATAGCTTATAATATGTAACTAGCTTAGGGGCAGGTCTCACAAAGGTCTAGGACATAACGGATAGTTCAGTAGATTTCTGTTGAAATTTACCTGAAGAACGTGAAAAACGCTACAATTTACAGACAAAGAGCACCATGTGAACCATTGACAATTTTTCTGAGTCTGATTATAACCTACCCGAAGTAGACAGAAAATGGGGGGATATATTTGCATTTCATAAAGTATAAACAAACGTCGAGCTGAAAGAAGTAGCGTGAATAAAATTAGTAGCAATTGATCATTGATCACAACGCTGATGACTTCAGCTATGTAAATACAAAGGACGGCTAAAGCATTTTGGCATCATGATTTGATATTTTGCCTTTAGTAGTAAAATACCATTAGATTATATTAATATTAATAATTATTTTCATATATACAGGGTGAGGTGTTAATTGAGTATGTAAACAAACTTTAACCACAAATAGTACTCGGAAAAATAGAAAGAAAATGTCATTTGAACATGGGTCCGGAAATGCTTCCTAAGGGAGCTACGCTCCTTTGCATGGGGCACCCTGAAGACGGTTTTCCCTCGATATTCTCGAAACCATTCATAACAAAATTACGAACTTAGGTAGGTAAACTTTTGACGCTGAATCTGATTCTGAATTCAGAATTTCATAATTTTAATCAGAGGCGTATCATACGGGAGGAGTTAAGGGTAAAAATAATCCCATTTTCTAAATGGTAATTTTTTGACATTTTAATTTCAGAATATGGTATCTCAGAGATTTCTACGTAAAAATGGTCTCATGGTACATCTCGATAGGGCCAACCGTTTTCGATAAAAACGCCTCTGATTAAAATTATGAAATTCTAAATTCAAAATCAGATTCAGCGTCAAAAGTTTACCCATCGTATCTAATTTCGTAATTTTGTTATGAATGGTTTCGAGAATATCGAGGGAAAACCGTCTTCAGGGTGCGCCATGCAAAGGAGCGTAGCTCCCTTGAGAAGTATTTCCGGACCCATGTTCATATGACATTTTCTATCTATTTTTCGGAGTACTATTCGTGGTTAAAGTTTGGTAACATACTTAATTAACACCCTGTATATGTTGATAAAGCCTGCCCTAAGGCTGTCAAACTTAATATTAGTGACAATAAAGTTAGTTCAACAAAAATTGTTGGAATGTACTTTCTGACGGATAAATTGACTCACCAGGTGTTGTAAATGACACGTCCTCCGCCAGCAACCTTCTCTCCACCCCCTAAATGTTTCCTTCACCACCAACCACACTAAATATAGTCAGTTTTCGGTCCCATGCAATTGCGATCATGAGGATCAGAGCGAAAAGCGCGTCGCAACTCCTTGGGAGTAGCGAGAAGCGGGAGTCGCGTGCAACTCCCGGTTGCGCCGGATCGGCGTCGTCGGCGGCTCGCGTGGCACTGCCGCTCGACGCCAGGCGTCGCGACGGCGGTGGACGCGCCCGGATCATCACCACGGACGACGCGACGTGCGTCGCCTTTACAATCGGCAGCTCAAACCTGGATTTTTCTTACAGGTGTAACAACAAATGCTGGTTGAGGATTCAGATCGCTTATCCCTATCCTGCACTCCAGACTATGGAGAAAGAAGAAGAAGAAGAAGACTTTATTCGATCATTGTACATTGAAACATTCATTACAATTTTACCCATAGGGTGTTGATCATGTCAATATTTCTAACCTAACCTACTTACATTAAAATCGATCATTTTTACACCACTTAAAAGTTGAGTCCAAAGAGACACCTTGTAATATTCTATAAAAATTTTACACATATTACACAACGGAAATTTAAAAATTATAAGGCCTCAAAAAAAAATAAAAACCATAGGTAACAATTGTTCATATTGCTTTCTATTTACTAGTTACCTTCATCTTCCAGAGTCTGAGCTGAAGAAGAGGAAGAAGAAGATTGAGGAAAGTATCGGTGAAACCCAGTTCGGATTTAGAAATGGTTTGGGAACTAGAGACGCATTGTTCTCGATGCAGGTCCTAATCCAGAAATCCCTAGATCAGCAAAGAAATGCCTTCGCATGTTTTATAGATTATGAGAAGGCATTTGATAGCGTGAGACACGATAAATTGATATATTTGCTCAAACGACTCGGATTAGATGGCAAGGACATAAGGATTATCAAAAACTTATATTGGAATCAGTCAGCTCATATAAAAATCGGAAGTACGTCAACATCGGATATACAAATTCTCAAAGGCGTCAGACAGGGATGCATATTGGCTATTCAACTTATACTCTGAGTCCATATAGTCCATATAGGACGTAGAAAGAGTAAACCGATTCAAATATTTGGGATGCTGGCTAAATGATAAATGCGATCCTGATGAGGAGATTAGAAGCAGAACCGAAATAGCCAGAAATACTTTTTTCAAAATGAAAACGATACTCTGCAATCGAGATTTGAGTTTGACTACTCGATGGCGAGCAACAAAATGCTATGTACTGTCCACATTATTATACGGAGCTGAGGGATGGACATTAAAAGCTCGGACCATGTCACGTTTGGACTCTTTTGAGATGTGGCTATACAGACGCATATTGAGGATATTATGGACCGAGCGGGTAACAAACACTAAGTTACTAGAGAGAATGAATAAAGAACAGGAACTTTTAACCACAATAAAACGAAGAAAAGCAGCATGTTTTGGCCATATTTTTATAAATAGTAAGTATGAGTTGTTACAACTGATCGTTGAGGGAAAGATCGAAGGACGACGAGGGATCGGCCGAAAAAAGTTCTCCTGACTTCGGAACTTACGCCAGTGGTTTAATATAAGAGAGGCCTGCACAATAATTTGTTTATCCCAAGTCAGAGAAGAGTTCCAAATGATGGTCGCCAACCTCCGCTGAGGAGATGGTACTGAAAGAAGAAGAAGATCCCTAGATCACTTTTAATAAAGAAAGCTCATATTCACCGTAAAGGTGGATACAGATTGCTATGGCGTGACGTGGTAACACGTGAGAAAACGTCGTAATGCGTGTCTCATAAAATTCGAGCACCCTGTTTTGTATATTTACGTTCACATTATGCTGACGTGACGTGGGAACGTGGAGTATAATGCAATCTGACGCAACACGCCTTCTGACGCGTCAGAGCCAAATCAAACAATCTAGATCTTTTGTCCGTCGTGTGAAGGCGCCAGAGGGTTGAGGTGGTTTTGCTTCGTTGTATCTTAGCAGGAATGGTTGAGTGGATCGTCTCTCGATTTTAGAACCAACCAAGCTTAGAAGATAGTAGAATTCAGTTTTTGTCATTCGGAAATACCACTTAAATCGCTCTTCATCTTGTATCAGTTGAGGCATTAAATTTTGGAGCTCTCGCTCCATGTTGATACGATGCTTCCATTCTCTAGATGAACAAATGTATGCAATCAACAGAGCAGCCATTTCTGCTTCCTCTTCTTCTATCATATCAGAACCACGGAGCACATTCATGACTGAAGGCTCAAAGCTAACTTTCAGGATCATACAATGTTCTACACGTCTTGTGCTGTACGTCAGGCCAATGTGAACAACACTACTTGTATGATGCGATCCTACGGAGCTTGACATGATGTGTTACCATGTCATGTCATAGCAATCTGTATCCACCTTTAGTCAGTTGCGCGAATAATTATGCCAGCTACACACGTTCCGGCAGGCCTATCAGTCCGAACTGAACAGTCCGCCTTGAGCACGGTTGCCTGAGAGTGTGTATATTCCTCCGGTCGATTTGTCAGTTAAGACTGTTCAGATTCGCCTGAACGTGTCCATCAGGCGACCGGTCTTCAGTTCGAACTGACAGGCCTGCCGGAACGTGTGTGGCCGGCATTACGTAAACCTGGATTGGATTATTTGTTTACTATGCACCGCAAACTGACAATTTTGACACTGTCACTGACAAAACAATTTTGCACAACCTTTCCGTATCTCCAATGCGGATTAGTTAATCTCTTAGCTAGGTGCCAAAGATTAGCAAAACGTGATTAGGGAACTAGGATTAGAATCGCCAAACGGTGCATACGGGTGTAAGGGCCAGTTGCACAAATGCGGGTTTAACACGAGCTTTGTTAAGCCTAAGCTTAGCTAAGCTCAGGCTTAAAGCCGACACCCGTTGTAAAATCGTCGGCTTAGTTAAACCTGATTGATAATAAAATTAACTACAGTTGGCATCAATGAAAGAATACGTACTGACATAATCTCCTGAAAAATTATCTTTTTTGGTTGGGCACTTATAACAGTTTGTTTCAAATTTTGGCAACGACGTTTATTGTGTATAAGAGCAATTTTTTACATTAGCAGAAAATCTAGAGCTTCTTTGCAAAAGCGTTTCAATAATTCACGAGCAATTTAATCTCAATTTTTGTGTACCAACATTCTCTGTACATGAAAACATGGAAAAGAATATGTCTGTTTCCCTTAAGGTCTAGTTCCTTAAGGTTTTCTCTTGTCACATCTTTGTTGGGTTTCGAAAACGTTTTGAGTTTCCCTGGAAACATAGTAAATGTCATGGAGAAGTAAGGGGAGAAAAAGAAAGAAAGGAAGGAATGGACTAACGTTTTACATAGCACACAAAAAATATATTTCTCTCACTGCGCTTTGTTACCGGAGGCATAAAGTTACCCGCCCTGCTTCTAAAATTTTTCATCCATAGCCTACTCTGGAGTGCAAAAATTTTCCGCATAGGCGGAAAGCCGGTTCCTAATCTGAATTTTCAACTAGCCGCCGTTTTACCAACAGGCGTCAACCTAGTTCTCTCTATTCTCAGCGTGCATATAAAATTCTACTTGACATAACCAACTCTCCGTGAACGTTCAAAGCGTACAATATTTATTTTAATAATCTTCCGGTCCAACCGGAAAGCCCCATGTGCAGGACAGGACTGGGATTGAAATGATGACACATACGTACCAACGTGAAATACTTGTTGTCATAGCTTTTCGGATGTTATTACTCATTACTCACTTCAAATTGATTCAATTAAAATCCGTTTATGCAGGTGGAATCTCATGGAATAAATTACAAACTTCATTATCGAATCGGTGCAGTAGCATGCGTTCATCCTGGTGACCTAGATTACAATATTCAAGCCAATTATATCTAGTTGTTTTGGGAGCAGGCTATTGATATTGATAACCAGATTTAGCGAGATTAGTTTTGAATGCTGCTCTAATCACTCTACCACCCATCAAACTAGTTGTGAGTTTCCATCTGTTTGACGAAAATCAAAAATTTTCGGCCGTCTGGACCTTCAGGTTCATCGAAAACATCGAAAATCTCCAGTTGGCCTTATATCAGGACGAAACATCGTACTCTTGATAATATGAGGGTTTTACTTACAAATCCGGCTAATTTTTTGACTCTCCATCTTGCTTGATGAAAATCAAAAATTTTTAGCCGTATGGATCATCAAGTTCATCGAAAAAATCGAAAATCTTGATTTGATCTTCTATCAGGACGAAACATCGTACTCTTGATAATATGGGGGTGCTAATTACAAATCCGGCCAATGTTTCTACCTTCAGTCTTCTTTGACGAAAATCAAAAATTTTTGGATCTTCGGATCTTCAAGTTCATCGAAAAAATCGAAACTCTTTATTTGGCCTTCTATCAAGACGAAACATCATACTCTTGATATTATGAGGGTGCTAATAACAAATCCGACCAATGTTTTTTGAGTTTCAGTCTTCTTTGACGAAAATCAGAAGTTTTCGGGTCTCCTGGTCTTCAAGTTCATCGAAAAAATCGAAACTCTTTATTTGACCTCTTATTAGGATGCAACGTCGTACTCTTGATATTATTCGGGTGCGAATTACAAATCCCGCCATTGTTTCTAGTTTCAGTCTCCCTTGATGAAAATCAAAAATTTTCTGATCTCCGGATCTTCAAGTTCATAGAAAAAATCGAAACTCTTTATTTGGCCTTCTATCAAGACGAAACATCGTGCTCTTGATATTATGAGGGTGCTAATTACAAATCCGGCCAATGTTTCTAGTTTCAGTCTTCTTTGACGAAAATCAAAAATTTTCGTATCTCCAGATCTTCAAGTTTATCTGAAAAATCGAAACCCTTTATTTGACCTCCTATTAGGATGCAACGTCGTACTCTTGATATTATTCGGGTGCGAATTACAAATCCCGCCATTGTTTCTAGTTTCAGTCTCCCTTGATGAAAATCAAAAATTTTCTGATCTCCGGATCTTCAAGTTCATAGAAAAAATCGAAACTCTTTATTTGGCCTTCTATCAAGACGAAACATCGTGCTCTTGATATTATGAGGGTGCTAATTACAAATCCGGCCAATGTTTCTAGTTTCAGTCTTCTTTGACGAAAATCAAAAATTTTCGTATCTCCAGATCTTCAAGTTTATCTGAAAAATCGAAACCCTTTATTTGACCTCCTATTAGGACGCAACATCGTACTCTTGATATTATGAGGGTTCTAATTACAAATCCGGCGAATGTTTTGACTTTCAGTCTTCTTTGACGAAAATCAAAAATTTTCGGATCTCCGGATCTTCAAGTTCATCGAAAAAATCGAAACTCTTCATTTGGCCTTCTATCAAGACGAAACATCGTGCTCTTGATATTATGAGGGTGCTAATTACAAATCCGGCCAATGTTTCTAGTTTCAGTCTTCTTTGACGAAAATCAAAAATTTTCGTATCTCCAGATCTTCAAGTTTATCTGAAAAATCGAAACCCTTTATTTGACCTCCTATTAGGACGCAACATCGTACTCTTGATATTATGAGGGTTCTAATTACAAATCCGGCGAATGTTTTGACTTTCAGTCTTCTTTGACGAAAATCAAAAATTTTCGTATCTCCAGATCTTCAAGTTTATCTGAAAAATCGAAACTCTTTATTTGACCTCTTATTAGGATGCAACGTCGTACTCTTGATATTATTCGGGTGCGAATTACAAATCCCGCCATTGTTTCTAGTTTCAGTCTCCCTTGATGAAAATCAAAAATTTTCTGATCTCCGGATCTTCAAGTTCATAGAAAAAATCGAAACTCTTTATTTGGCCTTCTATCAAGACGAAACATCGTGCTCTTGATATTATGAGGGTGCTAATTACAAATCCGGCCAATGTTTCTAGTTTCAGTCTTCTTTGACGAAAATCAAAAATTTTCGTATCTCCAGATCTTCAAGTTTATCTGAAAAATCGAAACCCTTTATTTGACCTCCTATTAGGACGCAACATCGTACTCTTGATATTATTCGGGTGCGAATTACAAATCCCGCCATTGTTTCTAGTTTCAGTCTCCCTTGATGAAAATCAAAAATTTTCTGATCTCCGGATCTTCAAGTTCATAGAAAAAATCGAAACTCTTTATTTGGCCTTCTATCAAGACGAAACATCGTGCTCTTGATATTATGAGGGTGCTAATTACAAATCCGGCCAATGTTTCTAGTTTCAGTCTTCTTTGACGAAAATCAAAAATTTTCGTATCTCCAGATCTTCAAGTTTATCTGAAAAATCGAAACCCTTTATTTGACCTCCTATTAGGATGCAACGTCGTACTCTTGATATTATTCGGGTGCGAATTACAAATCCCGCCATTGTTTCTAGTTTCAGTCTCCCTTGATGAAAATCAAAAATTTTCTGATCTCCGGATCTTCAAGTTCATAGAAAAAATCGAAACTCTTTATTTGGCCTTCTATCAAGACGAAACATCGTGCTCTTGATATTATGAGGGTGCTAATTACAAATCCGGCCAATGTTTCTAGTTTCAGTCTTCTTTGACGAAAATCAAAAATTTTCGTATCTCCAGATCTTCAAGTTTATCTGAAAAATCGAAACCCTTTATTTGACCTCCTATTAGGACGCAACATCGTACTCTTGATATTATGAGGGTTCTAATTACAAATCCGGCGAATGTTTTGACTTTCAGTCTTCTTTGACGAAAATCAAAAATTTTCGGATCTCCGGATCTTCAAGTTCATCGAAAAAATCGAAACTCTTCATTTGGCCTTCTATCAAGACGAAACATCGTGCTCTTGATATTATGAGGGTGCTAATTACAAATCCGGCCAATGTTTCTAGTTTCAGTCTTCTTTGACGAAAATCAAAAATTTTCGTATCTCCAGATCTTCAAGTTTATCTGAAAAATCGAAACCCTTTATTTGACCTCCTATTAGGACGCAACATCGTACTCTTGATATTATGAGGGTTCTAATTACAAATCCGGCGAATGTTTTGACTTTCAGTCTTCTTTGACGAAAATCAAAAATTTTCGTATCTCCAGATCTTCAAGTTTATCTGAAAAATCGAAACTCTTTATTTGACCTCTTATTAGGATGCAACGTCGTACTCTTGATATTATTCGGGTGCGAATTACAAATCCCGCCATTGTTTCTAGTTTCAGTCTCCCTTGATGAAAATCAAAAATTTTCTGATCTCCGGATCTTCAAGTTCATAGAAAAAATCGAAACTCTTTATTTGGCCTTCTATCAAGACGAAACATCGTGCTCTTGATATTATGAGGGTGCTAATTACAAATCCGGCCAATGTTTCTAGTTTCAGTCTTCTTTGACGAAAATCAAAAATTTTCGTATCTCCAGATCTTCAAGTTTATCTGAAAAATCGAAACCCTTTATTTGACCTCCTATTAGGACGCAACATCGTACTCTTGATATTATGAGGGTTCTAATTACAAATCCGGCGAATGTTTTGACTTTCAGTCTTCTTTGACGAAAATCAAAAATTTTCGTATCTCCAGATCTTCAAGTTTATCTGAAAAATCGAAACTCTTTATTTGACCTCTTATTAGGATGCAACGTCGTACTCTTGATATTATTCGGGTGCGAATTACAAATCCCGCCATTGTTTCTAGTTTCAGTCTCCCTTGATGAAAATCAAAAATTTTCTGATCTCCGGATCTTCAAGTTCATAGAAAAAATCGAAACTCTTTATTTGGCCTTCTATCAAGACGAAACATCGTGCTCTTGATATTATGAGGCTGCTAATTACAAATCCGGCCAATGTTTCTAGTTTCAGTCTTCTTTGACGAAAATCAAAAATTTTCGTATCTCCAGATCTTCAAGTTTATCTGAAAAATCGAAACCCTTTATTTGACCTCCTATTAGGACGCAACATCGTACTCTTGATATTATGAGGGTTCTAATTACAAATCCGGCGAATGTTTTGACTTTCAGTCTTCTTTGACGAAAATCAAAAATTTTCGGATCTCCGGATCTTCAAGTTCATCGAAAAAATCGAAACTCTTCATTTGGCCTTCTATCAAGACGAAATATGGTACTCTTTATATTATGGGGGTGCTCATTACAAATCCGGTCAATGTTTTGAGTTTCAGTCTTCTTTGACGAAAATCAAAAATTTTCGGATCTCCGGATCTTCAAGTTCATCGAAAAATCGAAACTCTTCATTTGGCCTTTTATCAAGACGAAACATCGAACTCTTGATATTATGAGGGCATTTATTACAAATCCGGCCAGTGTTTTAAGTTTCAGTCTTCTTTGGCGAAAATCAAAAATTTTCGGCTCTCCGGATCTTCAAGTTCATCGAAAAAATCGAAACTCTTTATTTGGCCTCTTCTTCTGTCTTCTATCAAGACGAAACATCATACTCTTGATACTATGAGTGTGCTAATTACAAATCCGGCCAATGTTTATAGTTTCAGTCTTCTTTGACGAAAATCAAAAATTTTCGTATCTCCGGATCTTCAAGTTCATCGAAAAAATCGAAACCCTTAATTTGAGCTCCTATTAGGACGCAATATCGTACTCTTGATATTATGAGGGTGCTAATTACAAATCTGGCCAATGTTTTCACTTTCAGTCTTCTTTGACGAAAATCAAAAATTTTCGGGTCTCCGGATCTTCAAGTTCATCGAAAAAATCGAAACTCTTTATTTGGCCTTCTATCAAGACGAAACATCGTACTCTTGATATTATGAGGGTGCTCATTACAAATCCGGTCAATGTTTTGAGTTTCAGTTTCCTTTGACAAAAATCAAAAATTTTCGGATCTCCGGATCTTCAAGTTCATCGAAAAAATCGAAACTCTTTACTTGGCCTTCTATCAAGACGAAACATCGTACTCTTGATATTATGAGTGTGCTAATTACAAATCCGGCCAATGTTTCTAGTTTCAGTCTTCCTTGATGAAAATCAAAAGTTTTCGGATCTCCGGATCTTCAAGTTCATCAGAAAAATCGAAACCCTTTATTTGACCTTTTATTAGGATGCAACATCGTACTCTCGATATTATGAGGTTGCTAATTACAAATCCTGCCAATGTTTCTAGTTTCAGTCTTCTTTGACGAAAGTCAAAAATTTTCGGATCTCCGTATCTTCAAGTTCATAGAAAAAAATGAAATTATTTATTTGACCTCCTATTAGGACGGAACATCGTACTCTTGACAATATGAGGGTGCTAATTACAAATCCGGCCAATATTTTGAGTTTCAGTCTTCTTTGACGAAAATCAAAAATTTTCGGATCCTCGGATCTCCAAGTTCATCGAAAAAATCGAAAACCTTAATTTGGCCTTCTATCAGGACGAAACATCGTACTCTTGATAATATGAGTGTGCTAATTACAAATCCGGCCAATGTTTATAGTTTCAGTCTTCTTTGACGAAAATCAAAAATTTTCGGATCCTCGGATCTTCAAGTTCATCGAAAAAATCGAAACCCTTTATTTGGCCTTCTATCAAGACGAAACATCATACTCTTGATATTATGAGGGTGCTAATTACAAATCCGACCAATGTTTTTTGAGTTTCAGTCTTCTTTGACGAAAATCAGAAGTTTTCGGGTCTCCTGATCTTCAAGTTCATCGAAAAAATCGAAACTCCTTATTTGACCTCTTATTAGGATGCAACGTCGTACTCTTGATATTATTCGGGTGCTAATTACAAATCCCGCCATTGTTTCTAGTTTCAGTCTTCCTGGATGAAAATCAAAAATTTTCGGATCTCCGGATCTGCAAGTTCATAGAAAAAATCGAAACTCTTTATTTGGCCTTCTATCAAGAAGAAACATCGTACTCTTGATATTATGAGGGTGCTAATTACAAATCCGGTCTATGTTTCTAGTTTCAGTCTTCTCTGACGAAAATCAAAAATTTTCGGATCTCCGGATCTTCAGGTTCATCGAAAAAATCGAAAACCTTAATTTGGCCTTCTATCAGGACGAAACATCGTACTCTTGATATTATGAGTGTGCTAATTACAAATCCGTCCAATGTTTATAGTTTCAGTCTTCTCTGACGAAAATCAAAAATTTTCGGATCTCCGGATCTTCAGGTTCATCGAAAAAATCGAAAACCTTAATTTGGCCTTCTATCAGGACGAAACATCGTACTCTTGATAATATGAGTGTGCTAATTACAAATCCGGCCAATGTTTATAGTTTCAGTCTTCTTTGACGAAAATCAAAAATTTTCGGATCTCCGGATCTTCAGGTTCATCGAAAAAATCGAAAACCTTAATTTGGCCTTCTATCAGGACGAAACATCGTACTCTTGATAATATGAGTGTGCTAATTACAAATCCGGCCAATGTTTATAGTTTCAGTCTTCTTTGACGAAAATCAAAAATTTTCGGATCCTCGGATCTTCAAGTTCATCGAAAAAATCGAAACCCTTTATTTGGCCTTCTATCAAGACGAAACATCATACTCTTGATATTATGAGGGTGCTAATTACAAATCCGACCAATGTTTTTTGAGTTTCAGTCTTCTTTGACGAAAATCAGAAGTTTTCGGGTCTCCTGATCTTCAAGTTCATCGAAAAAATCGAAACTCCTTATTTGACCTCTTATTAGGATGCAACGTCGTACTCTTGATATTATGAGGGTTCTAATTACAAATCCGGCGAATGTTTTGACTTTCAGTCTTCTTTGACGAAAATCAAAAATTTTCGTATCTCCAGATCTTCAAGTTTATCTGAAAAATCGAAACTCTTTATTTGACCTCTTATTAGGATGCAACGTCGTACTCTTGATATTATTCGGGTGCGAATTACAAATCCCGCCATTGTTTCTAGTTTCAGTCTCCCTTGATGAAAATCAAAAATTTTCTGATCTCCGGATCTTCAAGTTCATAGAAAAAATCGAAACTCTTTATTTGGCCTTCTATCAAGACGAAACATCGTGCTCTTGATATTATGAGGCTGCTAATTACAAATCCGGCCAATGTTTCTAGTTTCAGTCTTCTTTGACGAAAATCAAAAATTTTCGTATCTCCAGATCTTCAAGTTTATCTGAAAAATCGAAACCCTTTATTTGACCTCCTATTAGGACGCAACATCGTACTCTTGATATTATGAGGGTTCTAATTACAAATCCGGCGAATGTTTTGACTTTCAGTCTTCTTTGACGAAAATCAAAAATTTTCGGATCTCCGGATCTTCAAGTTCATCGAAAAAATCGAAACTCTTCATTTGGCCTTCTATCAAGACGAAATATGGTACTCTTTATATTATGGGGGTGCTCATTACAAATCCGGTCAATGTTTTGAGTTTCAGTCTTCTTTGACGAAAATCAAAAATTTTCGGATCTCCGGATCTTCAAGCTCATCGAAAAATCGAAACTCTTCATTTGGCCTTTTATCAAGACGAAACATCGAACTCTTGATATTATGAGGGCATTTATTACAAATCCGGCCAGTGTTTTAAGTTTCAGTCTTCTTTGGCGAAAATCAAAAATTTTCGGCTCTCCGGATCTTCAAGTTCATCGAAAAAATCGAAACTCTTTATTTGGCCTCTTCTTCTGTCTTCTATCAAGACGAAACATCATACTCTTGATACTATGAGTGTGCTAATTACAAATCCGGCCAATGTTTATAGTTTCAGTCTTCTTTGACGAAAATCAAAAATTTTCGTATCTCCGGATCTTCAAGTTCATCGAAAAAATCGAAACCCTTAATTTGAGCTCCTATTAGGACGCAATATCGTACTCTTGATATTATGAGGGTGCTAATTACAAATCTGGCCAATGTTTTCACTTTCAGTCTTCTTTGACGAAAATCAAAAATTTTCGGGTCTCCGGATCTTCAAGTTCATCGAAAAAATCGAAACTCTTTATTTGGCCTTCTATCAAGACGAAACATCGTACTCTTGATATTATGAGGGTGCTCATTACAAATCCGGTCAATGTTTTGAGTTTCAGTTTCCTTTGACAAAAATCAAAAATTTTCGGATCTCCGGATCTTCAAGTTCATCGAAAAAATCGAAACTCTTTACTTGGCCTTCTATCAAGACGAAACATCGTACTCTTGATATTATGAGTGTGCTAATTACAAATCCGGCCAATGTTTCTAGTTTCAGTCTTCCTTGATGAAAATCAAAAGTTTTCGGATCTCCGGATCTTCAAGTTCATCAGAAAAATCGAAACCCTTTATTTGACCTTTTATTAGGATGCAACATCGTACTCTCGATATTATGAGGTTGCTAATTACAAATCCTGCCAATGTTTCTAGTTTCAGTCTTCTTTGACGAAAGTCAAAAATTTTCGGATCTCCGTATCTTCAAGTTCATAGAAAAAAATGAAATTATTTATTTGACCTCCTATTAGGACGGAACATCGTACTCTTGACAATATGAGGGTGCTAATTACAAATCCGGCCAATATTTTGAGTTTCAGTCTTCTTTGACGAAAATCAAAAATTTTCGGATCCTCGGATCTCCAAGTTCATCGAAAAAATCGAAAACCTTAATTTGGCCTTCTATCAGGACGAAACATCGTACTCTTGATAATATGAGTGTGCTAATTACAAATCCGGCCAATGTTTATAGTTTCAGTCTTCTTTGACGAAAATCAAAAATTTTCGGATCCTCGGATCTTCAAGTTCATCGAAAAAATCGAAACCCTTTATTTGGCCTTCTATCAAGACGAAACATCATACTCTTGATATTATGAGGGTGCTAATTACAAATCCGACCAATGTTTTTTGAGTTTCAGTCTTCTTTGACGAAAATCAGAAGTTTTCGGGTCTCCTGATCTTCAAGTTCATCGAAAAAATCGAAACTCCTTATTTGACCTCTTATTAGGATGCAACGTCGTACTCTTGATATTATTCGGGTGCTAATTACAAATCCCGCCATTGTTTCTAGTTTCAGTCTTCCTGGATGAAAATCAAAAATTTTCGGATCTCCGGATCTGCAAGTTCATAGAAAAAATCGAAACTCTTTATTTGGCCTTCTATCAAGAAGAAACATCGTACTCTTGATATTATGAGGGTGCTAATTACAAATCCGGTCTATGTTTCTAGTTTCAGTCTTCTTTGACGAAAATCAAAAATTTTCGGATCTCCGGATCTTCAAGTCCATCGAAAAAATCGGAACCCTTTATTTGGCCTTCTATCAAGACGAAACATCTTACCCTTGGTACTATGAGGGTGCTAATTACAAATCCGGCCAATGTTTCTAGTTTCAGTCTCCTTTGACGTAAATCAAAAATTTTCGAATCTCCGGATCTTCAATTCCATCGGAAAAAAAGAAACCCTTTATTCGACCTCCTATTAAGACGCAATATCGTACTCTTGATATTATGAGGATGCTAATTACAAATCCGACCAATGCTCCTAGTTGCAGTCTTCTTTGACGAAAATCAAAAAGTTTCGGATCTCCGGATCTTCAAGTTCATCGAAAAAATCGGAACCCTTTATTTGGCCTTCTATCAAGACGAAACATCTTACTCTTGGTATTATGAGGGTGCTGATTACAAATCCGGCCAATGTTTCTAGTTTCAGTCTCCTTTGACGTAAATCAAAAATTTTCGAATCTCCGGATCTTCAATTCCATCGGAAAAAAAGAAACCCTTTATTTGACCTCCTATTAAGACGCAATATCGTACTCTTGATATTATGAGGATGCTAATTACAAATCCGACCAATGCTCCTAGTTGCAGTCTTCTTTGACGAAAATCAAAAAGTTTCGGATCTCCGGATCTTCAAGTTCATCGAAAAAATCGGAACCCTTTATTTGGCCTTCTATCAAGACGAAACATCGTACTCTTGATATTATGAGTGTGCTAATTACAAATCCGTCCAATGTTTATAGTTTCAGTCTTCTCTGACGAAAATCAAAAATTTTCGGATCTCCGGATCTTCAGGTTCATCGAAAAAATCGAAAACCTTAATTTGGCCTTCTATCAGGACGAAACATCGTACTCTTGATAATATGAGTGTGCTAATTACAAATCCGGCCAATGTTTATAGTTTCAGTCTTCTTTGACGAAAATCAAAAATTTTCGGATCCTCGGATCTTCAAGTTCATCGAAAAAATCGAAACCCTTTATTTGGCCTTCTATCAAGACGAAACATCATACTCTTGATATTATGAGGGTGCTAATTACAAATCCGACCAATGTTTTTTGAGTTTCAGTCTTCTTTGACGAAAATCAGAAGTTTTCGGGTCTCCTGATCTTCAAGTTCATCGAAAAAATCGAAACTCCTTATTTGACCTCTTATTAGGATGCAACGTCGTACTCTTGATATTATTCGGGTGCTAATTACAAATCCCGCCATTGTTTCTAGTTTCAGTCTTCCTGGATGAAAATCAAAAATTTTCGGATCTCCGGATCTGCAAGTTCATAGAAAAAATCGAAACTCTTTATTTGGCCTTCTATCAAGAAGAAACATCGTACTCTTGATATTATGAGGGTGCTAATTACAAATCCGGTCTATGTTTCTAGTTTCAGTCTTCTTTGACGAAAATCAAAAATTTTCGGATCTCCAGATCTTCAAGTTCATCGGAAAAATCGAAACCCTGTATTTAACCTCCTATTAGGATGCAACATCGTACTCTTGATATTATAAGGGTGCTAATTACAAATCCGGCCAATGTTTCTAGTTTCAGTCTTCTTTGACGAAAATCAAAAATTTTCGGATCTCCGGATCTTCAAGTTTATCGAAAAAATGGAAATCTTCATTTGGCGTTCTATCAGGACGAAACATCGTACTCTTGATAATATGAGGGTGCTAATTACAAATCCGGCCAATTTTTCTAGTTTCAGTCTTCTTTGACGAAAATCAAAAATTTCCGGATCTCCGGATCTTCAAGTTCATCGCAAAAATCGAAACTTTTTACTTGACCTCCTATTAGGATGCAACATCGTACTCTTGATATTATGAGCTTGCTAATTACAAATCCGGCCAATGTTTTGACTTGCAGTCTTCTTTGACGAAAATCAAAAATTTTCGGATCTCCGGATCTTCAAGTTCATTGGAAAAATCGAAACCCTTTATTTGACCTCCTATTAGGACGCAACATCGTACTCTTGATATTAAGAGGGTGCTAATTGCAAATCCGGCCAATGTTTCTAGTTTCAGTCTCCTATGACGAAAGTCAAAAATTTTCGGATCTCCGGATCTTCAAGCTCATCGAAAAAAGCGAAACCCTTCAATTGGCCTTCTATCAAGACGAAACATCGTGCTCTTGATATTATGAAGGTGCTCATTACAACACCGGCCAATGTTTCGAGTTTCAGTCTTCTTTGACGAAAATAAAAAATTTTCGGATCTCCGGATCTTCAAGTTTATCGAAAAAATCGGAAATCTTCATTTGGCCTTCTATCAGGACGAAACATTGTACTCTTGATAATATGAGGGTGCTAGTTACAAATCTGGCCAATGTTTTCACTTTCAGTCTTCTTTGACGAAAATCAAAAATTTTCGGGTCTCCGGATCTTCAAGTTCATCGAAAAAATCGAAACTCTTTATTTGGCCTTCTATCAAGACGAAACATCGCACTCTTGATATTATGAGGGTGCTCATTACAAATCCGGTCAATGTTTTGAGTTTCAGTTTCCTTTGACAAAAATCAAAAATTTTCGGATCTCCGGATCTTCAAGTTCATCGAAAAAATCGAAACTCTTTATTTGGCCTTCTATCAAGACGAAACATCGTACTCTTGATAATATGAGGGTGCTAATTACAAATCCGGCCAATATTTCTAGTTTTAGTCTTCTTTGACGAAAATCAGAAATTTTCGGATCTCCGGATCTTCTAGTTCATCGAAAAAATCGAAACTTTTTACTTGACCTCCTATTAGGATGCAACATCGTACTCTTGATATTATGAGGGTGCTCATTACAAATCCGGCCAATGTTTTGAGTTTCAGTCTTCTTTGACGAAAATCAAAAATTTTCGGATCTCCGGATCTTCAAGCTCATCGAAAAAAGCGTAACCCTTCAATTGGCCTTCTATCAAGACCAAACATCGTACTCTTGATATTATGAAGGTGCTCATTACAACACCGGCCAATGTTTCGAATTTCAGTCTCCTTTGACGAAAATAAAAAATTTTCGGGTCTCCGGATCTTCAAGTTCATCGAAAAAATCGAAACTCTTTATTTGGCCTTCTATCAAGACGAAAATCAAAAATTTTTGTTTACTCCTTCTAACCTATTTGAATTCATTGTTTTGAATCAACAATATGCCTTGTGTGCAGTTTAGTGCTGACAAGGGCAGTACACTATATACGATAAAAAACATATAAAACACAAGGACGTTCACTTATTTGTATACAACGATCTTAGCCTTTCGCAGATTTTTTGTGAGAGACTGGAAACATGTCTGTAGAACGTAATCGTCTCATTAGCGAAGACTCGAAGGCACTTTACATTGAGTTGATTTCTCACTCTCCGCCTTTTATATTAAATTTTCTTTGATGATGCGCCTTTTAAACGGAATAACAGTTCCGTGGGTTTCTGGCTGCTTATTACGAAATGCCTTGGTTGAGAATATAAACATATAACGTAATTTCTCAGACTCATCCTGTGATTATCTCTCTCTCTCCCTCTCTCTCTCGCTGGCCCATTAATGAAAACCACACAGTTTATGAAAGCAGACGACAGAAAGGTTCTGCCGGTGCGCCATCTGGTACCCGAAGGTAACGGCAACCAAAGAAAATCGCTGCTAAACAGCAGCAGTTCTTGGTGGAACGCCACGGCGCGTCCGCTTTAGCCACCAGAGAGCACGGTTCTATATTTTACTGCATATTAAAGTCGATATACGAGGGTTGCTCTATATCTCCGTCAATCCACCAGTACGCAGACAGCTGTTTCACGTTTATTAGCTATAATCAGTGCGCCATAGGTCGATTGACGGAAATAGAGAGCATCAGATTTTTCATGTGAAACATGTGAGAGCAGACGACAGAAAGGTTCTGCCGGTGCGCCATCTGGTACCCGAAGGTAACGGCAACCACAGAAAATCGCTGCTAAACAGCAGCAGACTTCTTGGTGGAACGCCACGGCGCGCCCGCTTCAGCCACCAGAGAGCACGGTTCTATATGCTACTGCATATTAAAGTCGATATACGAGGGTTGCTCTATATTTTCTTTGGTTGCGTTACCTTCGGGTACCAGATGGAGCACCGGCAGAACGTTTCTGTCGTCTGCTCTCACATGTTTCACATGTTTAGTAAGCATGAAAAATCTGATGCTCTCTATTTCCGTCAATCGACCTATGGCGCACTGATGATCGCTAATAAGCGCGAAACAGCTGTCTGCGTACTGGTGGATCGACGGAGATATAGAGCAGCCCTCGCACACAGTTTATGTTAAAAAAATCAGTCAGTTGCATATCGGCATTATACGTGTGTAGTGCTGATATCGACAACATAAATCAAAAATAAAAGTGAGACTAATGCAAACCCTGAAGTCTCCAGCAATGATATTTTGTCTTCTGGACACCGTCAATTTAAACAATCATATGTGCATGTACATATGCATATGTCTTGAATACATATTAGTTGGAGAAGTTGTTGACAATATTGTCAATGCCATAATACGTAAGCCTGGTACATAACAGACTATGGTCCAATTCGTATTTATTCTAATTTGTAATAAATCTTCACTTCTTTCATCATCATCATAGTCGCAATGTCTTAACAGACACGTTATGAACTCGCAAAATGCATTAAGTTGGAGCTGTAGTATTGCCGACACGAATATTATCAATAGTTTTGAGAACTGTAGCTCGCCATCGTTCGCGATTTACCATCAGTTCAGTGATACTCATATCCAGCAACTGTTTCGTCGATCTGCTCAGCGTGTAGGGGAACGACCACGGCGCCGCTCACTCGGGGTGTGACCGTGAACTATAAGTTTCTCCATATTATCGCTTCTGTTTATAGGTCTGTTTTTACAGCAATCACAAACTAGTCAGCGTCAATTTGATTGGCCAGTACTAGTCAGAAATAGTTTGACAACTGCAATGGGGAATACTGATTGGCTCTGACTGGTTTGTGATTCTCTGTAAAAACAGACCTAATATGTCCGAAGAATGTAAGCATTCTCGTCGACACAATGGTCTCTTTGAATTACCGAGCTTATCCAGTATGGAAACATTAGTTCGACGGGCGGTATAAGGAACTCTCAGCGTTCTCCTTCACGATTGTATTTCAAAAGCATCTATGCGAGCTCGATCTGCCTTTTCAACAGTCCAAGTTTCCGAGGCATACAAAAATGTGGAGAACACAAGAGACTGAACCAGCGACATTTTGGTAGCTTTAGGCCATATTTTAGTGAGCTTTGTCATGGCCACATGTGCCTGCTGAATGTGCCGTTGAATCTCATTTTCACAGCCACCCGAATTGTCGATCAAAGAACCGAGGTACACAAAACTTTAAACTACTTCACAACGGCCTACTGACCTTATTTCTCGACAATATCGTGTGCTCTACCTACGATCATAACCTTGGTCTATTAAATACCAAGACTATATGCTGCACTGTGTTGTTCTAACATGTTTAATAGAGCTACTAGTTCTTCCTGAGAAGCAGCAATAGGTTGTATCGTCAGCAAATCTTAAGTTGGATATTTTGCTTTCCGCCAATAGTTATACCGCCATTCCAGTTGTCCAATACCTGTCTCATCACAAATTCAGATGAAATGTTAAATAACATCGGAGATAATACACGTCCCTGACGAACTCCTTTTGTGGTTGCTGTTTGACCAAACAGGTTACCAGCAATTCTTACACGAGCAAAGCTAGACTCATAGAGTTGCTGTACGAGAAATACTAAGTGGTCCCATAGATATAAGTATTTCCCACAGTTTAGGCTACTTTACGTTATCAGATGTCTTAGAATACTTCACAAAGCAGATAAAAACTGGAAAATAATGCTCTCTGGCTTTTTCAATAATTTGTCTTAAGTTTAAGATCTGTTCACGCGTACCGCGTCCTTTCGCGAAACCTGCCTGCGCCTGAGAAGTTTGCCAGCCCATAAAATCCTTCAAACGAGATTGTAAAATATATAGTAGAACCTTACTTGCATGAGATATTAACGAAAGTAGGCGATAATTGTCTGGATTTGTTGGAGATCTCTTTTTATGAAGTGGAACAAAAGTGAATGTGTACCATTCATCTGGCCAAACACCGGAGGACCAGACCCTCTCACAAATGTTATATAAAAGAGAGACGCCATCATACTCTCATGCAGATGTAAGCGTGAAAATAAAAACAATTCAGATACTACGAGGGTTGCTCTATATATCCGTCAATCCACCAGTACGCAGACAGGTAGAAAGCGTGAAACGGAGTTGGCATAGAAGCGCGCTCTTCTGGTCAGGCCAAGAGAACGCGCTGTGGTATTCCACCAAGCAGTCTGCCGCTGTTTAGCAGCGACTTTCTTTGGTATGCCGTTACCTTCGGGTACCAGATGGCGCACGGGCAGATCTTTTCTATCGCCTACTCTCACAAATTCAGTTACCTTTCTGTTTTTATGACCTGAGAAGTTTTTCAGCGAATCCAGTCCTGTCGTTAGATGCCCTTACCTCCGTCCAGCGCAGCAGACAGGCAGCACCATTTTAATTGCAAATTTTCCTGGTGGCGAAGCTGCCACCGCAACGGATAAACCGCCAAACCGCACCTGATGATATTCAGCTGCATGTCAAAGGAAAGCCCCTAGCTCTACACGACGTGGAGGTTGAATCGCTCTAAGTGCACCGACTTACGATCAGGCCGCGTGTACTCACGTTTCCGTCGCGTAGCTACGTGATGTTGAATAATCACGTTGTATTATGAAAGAAAAATGTTGATGTCCTTCTGGGTTTTCTTAGGAAGTGCGATTATTACTTACGGGTTGTTTCGTGGTTATTCTTACCTCTGGTTGACAGTGTGAAATAAAACACAAATTTGCTTTTCCTAGAACGTTTCGTCCAGGTGCCTAGACATTATCAGCAATTATTATACAGGGTGTCCCAGAAGTCAACGTCAAGCTGCAACGGGGTGACAGGATTGGTTGTAACTGTCATGAGAAAAATCAGAAAAAAAATCTATCCCATGTAGTTTGAAAATTATGAGCATTTAAAGAAAACCTAGAAATTTGGCCAAATTATAACAATTTTTCGGTTATTGTGGTTAACTTTTATTATTTTTGTTCATTTGAGCTTTGGAACCCTAACCCTAAATAACATTTCTAGAAGCACAGTCAAAAATAATGACACAATTGCCCCAAGTTTTCTAGAATGAACACTATTTATTAAACTATGAATTTAAAATTTTCAAAGTTTGCTGACTTTGAAAGGCCCTCCTTTAAAAAAAATGTACTAAAGTGCCCTGGCAAGTGCCATTAAAAGTTGGCGCATTTAACCAGGATTGTAAATTGGTACAATACTTGTTAGTTTCATACTAAAAAAATACGAGTAAATAAAGGAAAACCTCAAGTAACCTGATTTTTGCTAACCCATTTCACTCAGGTCAGATGTTCTTTATTCGCACAAGCTTCTGGTAGGTTCTTAATTTTACGGCAAAATGATGACAGAAATGGATAATGAACATATTTGCTATGAGTGAGCGAAACAGATAGTGACGCCACTTTTAGTAAAGTCAACAAAAATAAGTAAAATTAGTAAAATAATGAAAAATTTTGACCTAGTTTAGGTTTATTGGAATAAAGGTCAGGCAATAAATATTCAAATTGTCTACCATCAGCCTCAATACACGCCCTACATCTTCTTAAAAAAAGATCTACTTATTAGCGAGGCATATCCTCGAGAGTTGTTGTCCTTAGCAGCTTGAGAAATTCGTTTACGCAGCTCGGCTACGCTCTCAATGGTCTTTGAATAAACTTTTTCTTTGAGCACATTCCAATAACAAAATTCCAGGGGATTTAAATCTGGGGAACGGGCTGGCCACGAGATAATGCCTGAACGTCCACCTCCACCTCCCGAATATTCATAAGCATAATTCGCTGGGCAGCCATCTTGTTGATACCTCATGTGGCGACTATCTGTTAAGCGTTCTACAGACGTTGATGCATGCTGCGATTCAGGTATCGATTCTTCGTTTCATAACGCAAGTAGCAGCGTGTGTGGTACTAAATCACAAATTTAGTATCACTTGCGGTGTGCAGCGATTCTGGAATCCTATTATGGACGGTGAGCCATGTCGCCGAGCCGGTGACGCTGATGCAGTGATGCAGGTTTCAACGTGTATAGTATTGCGTCGATACAAAGATATAAGCACACCCTACCATTCTTGTGTTGCGTGAAACGTGCATGAAATATCAAGTCGATTCAGGCATCGCAACAGGTTTCGATTTGAGTAAGAACTTATGCAACTGATGCAAGTTTCATGAAACCTTGACTCGATTGAGGAATCGCAGCTTACATCAACGTCTGTAGGCCGCTTAGTGGTACGTCCTCCAACAAAGTTGGTAAATTTTATCGTAAAAAATGTAGGTAATTCGAGCCATTCAAATCCTCAGGCAGCACAAAAGGCCCAACAATTTTGCCGTTTGAAATTCCGGTTCACAGGCTTACTCTAAAGTGATACTGGGATCCATCTTCTCGCATTAAATGTGCCTGGCTAATAAGTAGATCTTCCTTAAGAAAATGCAGGACGTGTATTGAGGCTGATGGTATACAATTTGAACTTTTATTGTAATAAAAAATGTTATTTTCCTATCTGACTTCTAATCCAATAAACTTAAACTAAGCTAGGTCAAGATTTTTCATTATTTTATTAATTTTACTTATTTTTGTTGACTTTGCTATAAGTGGAGTCACTATCTGTCTTGCTCACTCGTGGCAAACATGTCCACTATCCACCCTCTCATCATTTTGCCGAAAAATTAAGAACCTACCAGAAGCTTGTGCGAATAAAGAACATCTGACCTGAGTGAAATGGGTTAGCAAAAATCGGGTTACTTGAGGTTTTCCTTTTTTTACTCGTTTTTTTCAGTATGAATCTAACAAGTATTGTACCATTTTACAATCCTGGTTAAATGCGCCAACTTTTGATGGCACTTGCCATGGCACTTTAGTACATTTTTTTTGAAGGAGGGCCTTTCAAAGTCGGCAAACTTTGAAAATTTTAAATTCATAGTTTAATAAATAGTCTTCATTCTAGAAAACTTGGGGCAATTGTGTCATTATTTTTGACTGTGCTTCTAGAAATGCTATTTAGGGTTACGGTTCCAAAGCTTAAATGAACAGAAATAATAAAAGTTAATCACAATAACCGAAAAATTGTTATAATTTGACCAAATTTCTAGGTTTTCTTTAAATGCCCATAATTTTCAAACTGCATGGAATAGATTTTTTTTCTCATTTTTTTCGTGATAGTTACAGCCAATCCTGTCATCCCGTTGCGGCTTGACGTTGACTTCTGGGACACCCTGTATATGAAAAGTTTATAATCTCGGCTTTTGAGAACAAGCTCCAGGTTGATTCAATCTATACTGATTATACAAAGGCTTTTGATAGGGTGAATAATGATCTTCTGTTGGCTAAACTGAACAATCTGGGTATTGCGGGTTCTCAACTATCCTGGATTAAGAGTTATCTCTTAGGTCGGACACCATTGTGTTTTTTCGGTATGCAGCCTCGATATCTTACCCAATCAAGATTCTCTCAGGTGCACCACAGGGTTCACATATCCGTCCTGTTTTATTTAATCTATTTGTCAATGATGTCGCAGAGTGCTTATTGAATAGTAGTTTTCTAATATTCGCAGACGATCTCAAGGTATTTAGAGCAGTTAAAGATATAAATGATGCAGAATTACTACAAGATGATATCTCGAACCTCATTTTGTGGTGGAGAACTAACATGATTGAAATAAACCTTAAAAAATGTTGTCATATAAAACCAGAATATAATGAAATTCAACAGTGTGGAGGATTTGGGAGTAACTTTTGACACAAAACTACCTTTCAAATCTCACATACATGAAATCACTTCCAAATCCTTAAAAATGTTGGGATTTATATGTAGGTCAGCCAAACATCTGTCAGCTGAGGTTTTGCGCACTCGTTAGGTCTATCCTTGAATACAACTCAGTGATATGGCCACCTTACCCAATTGGTGATATTGATGCAATTGAAGGAGTACAAAACAAATTTTTGAAACAATCTGCATATAAAATGGGTTTTCAAAACCACAATTTAATGTTATCAGATATTTTAAACATATTAAACCTGGATACTTTAGAGCATCGTCGAACTATGCTTGATTTGTGTTTCATTGTTGAAGAACTCCATAGATTGTCCAAAGATACTTGCACAAATAAATCTTAATGTCAATCAGGACTAGTGACGCAGAACTGTTTGCAATACCATACCACACCACAAATTATGGTATGTATGAACCTATCACCAGGATGCTCAGATATGGAAACACGTTTCGTCACGAGGTTGATAGATTTTCTGACAACAAAAAATATATTTTTTCTTAATATATTTTCTGACAACATAAAATATATTAAGAAACGCATGAGAAGCGTTTTAACCTGAATATGCCATAGTTACATTATATTATTGCTTTTTGGACATATATATACTTTATATCATTCTATTAATCATGTTAACTAATTTTTTTGTTATGTATGTATGTATGTATGTATGTAAGAATCAATGTGCTTGCTGTACAACTAGTTCTTCGAGTATAGATTACTTTTTTATGTGTATAGTACCTATTATAGTTTGAAGAGAAAACTGATATGTTTAGTAATAGTTGCATTGTTTTTGTTTCATAATGGGAAACCGTTGAATAAATAAATAAATTATATTGATTTGTAATAAAAATTCTTGCTAAGGTTGTAGATATCTTGGCACACTGGCAGGGATAGTGGCGTATTTGATTTTAGTGGATTTTACGATTTTATCAACTGATATACTTCATATATCGATAGATGTTTTTCCCACACATTTTCGGATTTCTAAACCTTGACAGAGTACGTCATCGTTTTCCATTTGGCTTTAGAGATCTAAATTTTAATATTATTTCGCTAATGCAATAAGTGCATGTGAATTATAGTTATTGTACATTCTGGCACATTGGGTTTCAGACAATGAAACATTGATTTATTCAGTAATATATATTGTACATATTTAGATATTATAGGTATTTCATTTCACTATTTTGGACATCAAAATTTTGGCAATTTATTATTATTATAGTTACGTATTTTACATTTGGATTGATCTCTCAAAATTCATATTACTATTATCAGCTTGAGATTTTGTAGGGTCCTTGCACTCAAAAAAAATATTGCTTTTAACGTGGTTCATCACGTTGTCTAGTAAGCTAAATCCGCGAGAGGGCAGCATCTGTACAAAACTATAATTTATTTGGAAGCTCCTCCTCGTTTCTGCTAGAAATACAGAAAAGAGCCATGGCCGCGACAGCAACGTTGCCAAAGATGCTCAAAGAACCACCCGACGGGATCCCCTTGTCCGATAACCTTTGTGAACACCGATCCGACACCCGTGCCGGCAACAAAAAATCGTCGGCTTGTCCCTCAAAGGCCAAGCAACAGCACAGGTGGCCGTCCGTATTCCATCATTTGGGATATGACGATATGAGTAATCTGTAAACTTTGAATTGGGGAAGGGCTAGGCTTAGGAACTGTTGTATTATTTCGCAAGTGGGCATTATACAGGAGGGTTTGTGTATCTTATTTTCGGATAATTGGTATTTTGTTACTATTGATAAATTTTTTCAATGTATGTATGTAGGTATGTCTTTGCTGGAAGTTTGAAAATTTCATCAGATATAAGGTTGACGGTTATTTTGGTTATGTACGATAGCGATTTGAAAACATTTTACAGGGTGTGACATGTGGTTAAAAATGAAATTGAATATTAGTACCTAGTTTTTTTACGAATTTATAAAACGGAAATTCTGGCTGCTTGGCTGATGGGTCAAAGAAGATGATGAATACCTAATTTGAAAATATGTACCTACGTAGCCAGGTAAAAAAGGGCTAAAATGAATTGAGATGCTTGGTGATGGGCCGTAGGAGCAAAATACATTTGCGGTATTATCATAACATATTTATTGTATACCTACCTACCTACTACTTATTACTTCCACACAATCACACAGGTGAGATGAGTAAGTATTGTAAATGCGAAACATTTTTCGCATCGAGATAATAATTATGTTTTTTGACGTTTTGTGGAGTCTACACGCCATGATGAAGATTTAATAATGTCACTGATTTCAGTCGGTCTGCCCCTCTATCTATCTGCTGTCATTTTTCCTCGCATCATCTCAGTAACCGCTGTGCTGCTACAATTTTCTGTCGGAAAATGAAAATTACCAGAACAGCTCCTAATTTCTTCTTTTAGCATTTTAGAGATTTCTAATAATATTTAATTTTTTTTCGGTAAGGAGCATATTAATAATTAGGATCGCCGGGAGAGTTGCTTGAGGGGCGAGTTGCAACCATTTTTGTATTCACATAGAACTTATGATGAAAAACAGGCCCACTCGACCATTGCATTTGAAGATATACCTGTGGACGTGGATGTGGACAAACATCAGCGGACTATTATAATGTATTATGACTATCGTAATTTCAGTACATAGCTACTGGACCGATTTTGATAGCGTTTAGTACCCCCACCCTTACCGGCGTGTATACTTGCAAATAATGTGAGTCTATAGAAATTTACATTATTTGAAAAAAAAAAGATGGAATACTCTACATACAATCTGGAAATTGAGTGATAATATAAATATATATTGGAAAAGCGAATCAATCATTTTACGATACGGTGCGCAAAATTCGTTTAGCCCGTCGTTATGCTCGATCCCATTTATGATGCATGTGGCGTTTAGAAAAATGCATCGGGCACTACAACTTCTGGTGGCCCGAGCAAGAATGACATCAGATTTATTAATTTCAGCAGTATATTTATGTTCCTGAAAAAAAGTAAAACCTGAAATAGTTAGCTAGAATTTAACGATTACAACCCTTCAATTCATGATGATACCAGTGGCGGCTGGTCGGGGTGGGCAAAGTGGGCATTGCCCACCCTAGAATTCATGATAATTAAATAATAAAAAATATATTTAAATTTTGAATTATTAATATATTTATTATTCACATATATCTGGTTAATTATTATTAATGAAATCGAGCACTTACGTACTTATACCATTATTTAATTTAAACGTAATGCTTTGAGCCATCACTTACCGTTTACAATAAACTGTGGTCAATTCCATTCTGCTGTTACCCGCACGGCGACGGCGACGGGCTGGCCCAGAGTACTGATTAATACACGTCATACGTTCCGGCGTTCAAGATGCTGTTTAAAAGACGTCCTTTTGCGAACGTAAGTTGCAGCGCTTACCCTAAATATTTCGTCTAAAAAGGAGAGAAATGGGCCAGCCCATCGTGTGTGACTTCGCTGTCTTTCGGCTTTTGGTATGCGTTTGCGGAGTTGCGAGGGGAAGGGCCGTGTGCGGCGTTTGCGTGTGGCATGTGCCGGTCAAATTATGCACATATTATTTTTTAATTAATTTATTTATTTTAATACATACCGGTGAGCTTTAAAGTGAAGGTCAACAGATCTATATATTTTATTATGCTTAATATTATCGCTTCCCGCAACTTCGGTGTAGGTAGAAAGAAGTTTTTCAGCCCTGAAAAGGATAAAGACATATTCTCGGTCGAATTCCATGGGGCAAGAGCGTCTAACTAATTTAGCTACAATTGCGATTGAAGCTAACTTGAATCAAATACTTTCAAGACTGTAATCAATCAAAATTTTATGATAAGGTTATTGATCATCTCGCGGCAACAAAAGACAGACGCATAAATTTTATATATAAGCATGCATAAACAGAGGCATTTTTGTTCAGAATTTAATAAGTAGGTTCCTATACTTAAGCACAACTCAGACTATTCACAAACTATTGAACCTTTTTATTGGATCTTATTATGTTTACAATATTATTGTTGTTTTTTTGTTCTTAGAACTAAGTTTTGTTGAGTTTGTGTTTTGTTTAGGTTTTCTTTAGTTTATGTTTTGTTTTCTAGAATGCAGAAGTTTTATTTAACCCCATATCTTCTTGGGGTCATTCATGCACTTCAGAATAACTTTTTACTTTTTAACCACATTATTCTTTTTCCTATCCCTTATCACCTATCGTATCCATTATCCCCTTCCTGGCGAGAAATCACTCCGACCTTCCCGTTGCTTGCTGAATTATATATTTTTGGAAAAAAAAGATTTTGTAAGTACCTATGATTTTGTTTCTTGTCAATTTTTTGTCAATCAATTGATGGAAATTATTAGAAAGTGTTTGCCCACCCACTCTCAAAGTCCACGAGCCGCCACTGGATGATACCTATATCAAAATGTAATAAAAGTTAAAACAACGTTTCGTGAAGTAAGGACACATAAAGATTATCAACAACTGAGGTGCCAAAAAATTCAAGCTTTCAGCACTCGAATATGAACAAATAGAAAAACAAATGAAAAATCTGAACAGTGACCTGAGAATATTCAGGAAAACATCTAAAGTGATCAACAAATGAAGCAACAATGAAACAATGAAGGCGAACTACGGGTAAATGCAGACAAACCACTAATAACAACACACTGAAGAACAGTCTCCAGAAAACTGAATAAATATTCTGGAGAAGAATAGAAGACAATGTATATATGTCTCAGCATTTACAAATTGCAAGCAAAAAATCGAATTATCTCTGTGGTATACAGCACTACCTCTACATATAAAAAAGGGGTCCGCGGCGGCAGCTTTGTGACCATCACGGTTACCTACGGGCGGGTCGCTCTTGGCGGCGCGGCGTCACCTCAAACGCTTTGCGAAAGCCGCCGCGCCGGCCGCTACGCGCTATTGCTACTCGTGCCGCTCCACGCCATACGTCTGCCGACGCCGCGCGGCGGAGATGCGACGCGAGACATCCCTCAAACAAGAACTCGCCTGGAAGTAACTATGATTTTTTATTATTTGACCCATGGGGCACCGCTCAACTTGCTAGGAAGTCACAATAATATTCTAAAACTAATCCATGTATCATTTTTGGAATCGATATATCATTTGCTTTAGCTATTCATCTAAGATACCGTGATGGCACGCGGATAGTTGCACAGGTATAAGTGTTTTCCAGTTTTCAGATAGAATGAAAAAAAAAACAAACAATCGTACATTGCTATGTGAATATATTATGTAGACAAATGTATATATGGTAACATCGCTTATCACATAATACCCGCATAACCCATAAACACGTTTCCAGTAACTATTTCCTGGAATATCCTTCTCTTTGACAGTTTGGCAACAAGGCCGGTTATTTCTTGTTATCGGCCAGCCTAAAGTTCTCTGTCTCACTCTAAGTAGGACGGATCAGTGGGAGGCGTGTCGGAACCGATTTTTTGATAGTTTTTCATCAATCTTTCCGTTATTATTAGAGATATCGAAAAAAAGTTTTTTTTATTTGATTGAATATCTACGACTGCGTTGTACTACGCTCAGAAATGGCGTAAAAAGAAATAAATTAAAAAACTAAGCAAAGTATCTTTTTGAAAAATCAAGTTTTTCAAAAAAACTTAGCGTCGCTCGAGACATATTGTGTCACTAAATATAAGAACAAAATTAGAAAGTTCTAGTATCGCTGTACTTTGAAATATTATTGAAATAAAATTCAAGAAATCTAGTACAAAAAATACCCACAATCCTCGAAAAAACCATATAGATTCAACGAAATACACCCTCTTAGAAGGCATGACAATATAACATCAATAAAAAATAGCTATTGCTGGAAATATAAACCGTTTATAAAACGTGACGAAAACGTGACGAACCACCTTAAACATTCAGTGTAACGTATTAAACATCATAAAATAGAAGTTGTTGATTTTTTGAGTTGCTTATGACTTATTCTGAATATAAATTTTAACTCGTGAAAACGATGCGAAAACAACCTCTTACATCACTAGACATTATGGGGACAGTGTTGCCAACTTAGCGGAATTTCCGCTAGATTTAGCGGAATTTGGTTTAAATTTAGCGGACAAAATTGGCGATAGCGGATAGCAGAATTTTTGGCGGATTATGAAATTTTCTAGCTGATTTCAGCTCATTATCATCATCGTAGTCACAATGTCTTGACAGACATGTTGTGAACTCGTAAAATGCATTAAGTCGGAGCTAGAGTATTGCTGGTACTCTGGCTCTCCAAAGTAGAGGGTGTGTCTAGCCGAAGCCGCAAATGTATCATTGGTCCCCTGTTGCGACATCCTGGTACTTTTCGTCTCTGAGTCCTACCATCCTTGACTTACATTACGCTGCCCTGAAGAGGTCCAATAAGTCCGAAACACGTGTCGGCAGCTATCGTTGTTTCCCTTTGCGTGCTAAGCCAGCTATGTTAAAATTTCTTTCTTGATAATCCTTATCACGCACTAAATGTTTCTTTTTTTAGTTTTATTTGAAATCTTCCAAAGAACAGCGCCAGCTTCATAACGAAAACGTTTATCTTTCAGCTAAATCTCCGTCAGGCATATTTATAGAGGTATTGAATTTAAAATAAGCGTTCGCGGGAGAAACTGGGTTTGATAAATCAATTACTAACGAAGGAAAAGAAAATAAATGGGCAGCTGGTAAATAAGTGTTATTTCTGAAAATGGATTGCAGGTGGGGTGAATTAAGGAAATAGCTTTCAACGGCGCCACCTGACGGAAGTAATCAAAATGAAGAAAGAGGGTCGAACGGGTACACCAGTACTTTGTATTGATTTATAATTATCACCAAAGATCAACTGGAGATCTCCTGGCGTACGTCACACATGTGTGGAGCAAACTCATTCAGTTATTTGGCGAGCTTCACGTCGTTGCTCTTGATATTTCAAAGGCATTCGATCAATTTTGGTATGCAGCTCTCCTAAACAACCTTCCGTCCTATGAGCTTGCTGTTAAGCTCTGCGGTTGGCTCGCAGACTTCCTCTCAGGTCGGAAAATCTCGGTCGTGGTAGACGGCTTTACCTCTTCTTTCCTTAGCATCAATGCTGGGGTTCCGCAGGGATCGGTGTTGGCTCCGACATTGTTTCTGCTTCACGTTAATGATCTTCTCTCTAGCACTACAAACCCAATCCACAGTTTTGCGGATGACAGTACGCTGCATGCAGGCATCATGAGAAATAGACCGATCTCTGTGGTCGAGCTGGAACGCAGAAGACAGGCAGTGGAAGCTTCACTTTCAAAGGATCCTGATACCGTTACCGCTTGGGGGCTCAAGAATATGGTAAAATTTCATGCTTCCAAGATCCAGTATTGTACGCTATCAAACAAGAAGTGCCCAAGCCAACACCAGGTTCTAATGAACAACCGGGCTCTGCCAAGCAGCCACTCATTCAATCTGTTAGGAATCAACATTACAAAAAATCTGATCTGGCACGAACACGTTGCGACAATTGCAACAGCTGGCAAAAAGCTTGGGTACCTATTTAGAGCCAGAAAGTACTTCTCACCATGTAACCTCCTCATGTTATATAAAGCCCAGATAAGACCTGGCCAGGAGTATTGCTCCCATGTCTGGGGAGCTGCTGCCCCTACTACCCTGTCTATACTAGATGCCGTTCAGAGAAGGGCAATTCGACTAATTGGCGACCCGGCCTTAACGCGCCACCTCCAGCCACTTTCTCACCGGCGTGTTGTTGGTAACCTGCCACTCTTCTACCGATATTCAAACCAAATCTGCTTCTCTGAGCTATCCTCTATCGTTCCGCCGCTCCTATCAGATGCACCCGCGCGACCGCTACATCTCATCCTAAGGCGGTCATTCTTCATACATCAAGAACCGAGCGGTACAACCACACATTTATTCCCAGGGTGTCTATGGCTTGGAATGGACTGCCAGGAGATGTATTTATTGGGCCTGCGGGTATTGATCTATTCAAATCCCGCGTTAACAAACTTCCCCTAACATAACCCTTTCACAGCAGCCGCGGTATTTAGGATCTGCCTATGTGGTCTGTTCAGTTATAAAAAAATTGTAAGCCATTCGAAACCTGCTTCTTAAAAGCTAAGTGAGCTACAAGTAATACGGGTAGATTCAGTGCTGAGAATATCACTTCCCTTCACGTCTATGCAAATTCTGGATTTAACCTAACCATAACTGACGTCAGTCAATCAGCTAATGAGCCAGAATTGGACAAAATTATTTGGGAGTTTTATACAGGGTGGGCCATATGAAGGTGGAAGGTGGTTAATATCTTTTTCTCAAAAGCGTTTGTAAGAATAACTTGTTTTACATGGCATTAGTTAAATAAAGGTCTGAAAATATGTTGTTGTGATTTATATTAAATTTAGACTTACACCTGATCAATTTTAACAACTCTACCAATATCACTTTTTCACGTGCTTCTGTGGAGACTGGGTGTCACTATCTGTGATTCGATTGGAGTACTCGATCTTCTTCACTAGGTTATCCAAATGCTCTACCAGTGCTTCAAAGGAGTGCTGATGGATACTGATACAGGCCGATATGACGTCATACAGCAGCTCGAGCTGGATCACAGCCATGTGGCGTGACGTCACCAGAGCCGTGTGCTTCCACAGCCTGTAAACTTGCTTCATTTGGTCCTCCACGGGCTTTTTGAAGGAGACTGAAGCAACTGCTGGCGCATGCAAGCTGTTTATGGTGGTTCTTTTTGTCCCTAGACTTCCGCAATTGCTCCGTAGTGCATAACTCCTAGAGTAAAGAAAATGCTATGTGATACTTGTTTTTTTAAAACTTATCCAGTAATAGACACCTCAAAGAATCCAATA
Organism: Callosobruchus maculatus; assembly: GCA_951848785.1. Classification (NCBI taxonomy): domain Eukaryota; kingdom Metazoa; phylum Arthropoda; class Insecta; order Coleoptera; family Chrysomelidae; genus Callosobruchus; species Callosobruchus maculatus. Next base: position 1,644,206 of record CATOUR010000003.1, read on the forward strand.
ACGTATTATCTGGCCAACGGTTCTGAAGCTACGGAGTATCGGTAAGAGCGTTATAGTTGTAAAAAAGCATGGCCGATTTCATCCATAAAATAGCCATGGGCGTGCGAATTTTACGTGAGTACTTCAGGGCTACGAAGCGTCTTTACTTTTGTATACATGTTCATTTTTTAATAATATAATAACAATAATAACGACTAAAAACAATGTATCTAACAAGCTAGCGAGATAATAAACTCGACAAGACAGATAATCAAATAGTTTGGGACAATCTGTAGAAAGATTATAAACACGACATACAAAACGCCACTGATACTTCGTTTCCAGACAGAGGGAGAGACAGGTACATAAAGTTGGTGGCAGGGCGGCCGATAGCAATATCTAATATCCATGGCAACGGCATGGTAGAAGATCCTCAACCAGTAAGGTTCTTCGACAAGACGTTGGATGACAGGATTCGTGAGTTGTTGCCGATTCACCCGAAGTTGACGATATCTTCAGAAAATATGTACATTTTATAACAGGCAGATATCGGCTATTAAATAAAAATACATTAACAAAAATATAAAAATTATCAATTATTAAACAAAAATACATTAACAACTATATTAAAGTAGCTATGAAATATCTTAAATTGCTTTATCGTTAATTTTGCTTTTTTATAAATAAACTTGGAAACATCGACCATTTTTGTCCGCATTCCTTTTGTAGCTTCAGATCCGCTGGTCAGATAATAAGTAGCAGCAATTAGCTACTTCTTAGTATCTTTAAAGGAAACTTGAAGAATGAGTTTCATAATGAAGCTTAAGACACTTATTGCCAGAAAACTCTTTGAGTGAATCATTTTCAGGCTTCCTTTCTTACTTCCATACCCGTTTAGTTTTAAGGATTATGTTCTAGTATAAAGGATTTGATGTAACTAGAGAATTCCAGTCGGGGCGTGATACGAGAGATAAAATGCACAAAATTTGCTTAATACCCGTTTTACATCGACATTTTATGCGCGAATTTATTCATTGATCATCCCATGGTCGTCTTCAAGCTCAAACTGATTGTGTTTTACATCCGTGAATAAAACCATGCATTTTGTGACAGCATGCAGTGCTGCCAATATTGTTGCTGTCATATGAATTCGCGGTTTTCGCAGGATTATTTAATTCGTATTTTTTGTAGCTTTTTGACAGTAAAACTTAATTTGATTGCGAATATTCACTTAAAAAAATGTTTAATAATATACAGAGACGGGTATGCAATATGCATGACATGCATCATACGATTTTTAAGGTTGGCACTACCGAATTTTACGTCAAATTTGACCACAGATTAGAACAGGTTCTAAATCAGTGAAGAAATCCAAGAAGAAATCAATTGACTTACTTGACGTCAAGTTCTTGTCTTACGCGTGTCAATTTTGACGACGGACTGAATCCACAAATTAAAACCACAGCATAGTAAACAAACAGCATAATATCTCTGAGGATTTTCTGTATAAAAATGGTTCCCACAAAATTTGACCTTGTGAGGATTTATGGATCATTTTACGGCTGTGAAGTTTGGGTAGAGATGCGAAAATGAAAATATCGATACCGGTACCAACTCGATATTTTTTAGCCTCATAGGTGCGTTTGGTTCGTACAGAGAATGTTGTGCAATTGATTACACCCCTCAATAATTATATACCGACACACCTACAAAAGTATCGATACCAGCCTGGAATCGCTCAAAAAGCATCTAATATAAAAATAGTCGCTATTAGTGCAGAAGTACAAGTATCGAAGTACCGTTACCATCCCTACAAAAAATCATCCAAAAGTGGGGAAGCGCGTGTAATTTCCGCCAACTTGAGTTATTGTGTTGGTTGCTTACTATGCTGTGTTAAAACTATAGATGTTTATGTAAAACGGATATAATACATGTATGGACAAGAATCAGTAGCTTTTGAGGTTTTTCAATTTTAACGGAATTCTAATAATTACCCAAAATCTGGCATTTTTGTCTAAACAGTAAAAAATAACGTTAAAAATCAATAACATGTTTACTTATTTTTGTTCAATATGCTTACTCTATCTAATTCAATACCATCATAAATAGGTACGATACTTTATAAAGAGAAGCAGACCATGAGAAAATTAAAATAATTTTTATTTTCGGTTTCGTTTCAACAGAACTATATCTAGCTCAAAATATTGCCAAGACACTGCACTTGCATTCAGGAGCATAGTCAGGATTTAAGTTCCAGGAACTGACTCTAGTGGTTAGGCCATCGACCACCTATTATCCTTATGGTGATAAATAATCCTGGCGGAGGTTTAATACATCATAAAACCTTAAGTCACTAGTTCACACTACTCCGTTGTCAAAGTTGGACGGTTTGCGAAATCGCATAATATCTGGATGTCTGAACTTCACTCAAAATGAATCTGGTGTGATTGAAAGAGTTGGGCAATCGCTGATGAGAAGATTGCCTGCTTGTATCCAAACTGGTGGGAGTCATTTTGAACATTCTTTCTGCTACACGGCTAGCTAAATATCATTCAGAATAACATGTTTAATTTGCGAATCAATTATTTCATACCGCTTGATGGAATTGTCGATGAATAAGGTTGTACAATTCACTATGAATTGTATAAATGGTGAGAGTGCTAGATATTCCGTTAAATCAGATGTTTAAAAATTGGTGGGTGTGCCGACAACTTCTGTGCAAGCAGAGAAGTTTAAAGATTGGTGGGAGTGAAGGTTCAGTTCAATATAGACGTACATTCCATTCCGCCTAAAAACATAACTGACGTCACACAATGGACTGGTATCATGAGTTTGAAAACAATGATTAAATCATTATAACCTGTTAGTGTATACAAAAATGGGTGTACTGTTCCATTTCGTAACTCTCTGCATCGTTTTGTTTATTAGTAATTCCATTTTAAAGTTTAAAAAAAGGAATTTAAATTTATCCAATCGGTGCAATGCGTGCTGTACAATAGCAATGCATTGTTGCCTCGTCAACTTCCGAATGCCCGTGCGCTCGGTGCAATTTAGTCATCCACCCGAACGCTAACCGCGCACAAGGCTGCTGCTGCTGCCCCACTATCGAAGGCAGACGCTGTTCATCGCGTAGCCATGTGGGTCCCCTTTTTTGCCACTTACGCGGACTCTCAAAATCTTAGGTCACGGATCTGAACCAACCAACACAGATATTTTTTCTCAACAACATTAAGAAAGTCTACATTAAAAAATCCAGCCTCAGTTCAATGATCCGATGGAATTTGACGGCAACTCCCGGGCCATATCGTGGCCACTGTGCGACCTTCCACGATCATGAAGCTGCCGCTGAATCATTTCTTTTAGGACTGTGCAAACAAACATAGTTCTTGTTTACTCCTTCTAACCTATGCGAATTCGTTGGCTTCACTGGCCGTATATATCAAACTATGTATTTCTTAGCATGCGTAGAGGATCACATAAAGGTATGCATTGAATATTGGAACTTAAGTTAGAACGGCTACACGGCACACATACCCGTCTTCCGATTGGCTGTTCCCCTATAGTCCCGTGACGTCAGGCGACTAGAAAAATTCAAATATTTTCCTCATCTTCTCGACTTTCCCGTGCCCAAAAAAATCGCTGAAAAATATGAGAAGGTTCTTATGCCATGCTCTATCGTATATAGCCATAAAAAATTCATGATACCAGTCTATTGCGGACGTACCGCCATAGACAATATGGTGGATGACATTGCTGACAGTCAGAGGCGTAACACTTGTGTTTTCAAATAGAATTTGAACAATAGTATAATGCAACGAATAAGTGCGTTACTTCACAACATGTTTTCGGAGACACTGGACAGGGGTAAGTCGTAAAATTATACAAAATAAAAAACAAACCTCACAAAACAAATCGCTCACAAATGATTCCCAAAGGATGTTCTGCAAATCAATCTAACCCACGCTACTGACCAGGATTTGTATGACAGCCGATCAGCTGATTATGAGTATGTCATCTCTGGGAGGTTTGTAGTTGACATAGACATTCTTGTAATATGATATATTTTTCATTGTGCAAATCGTCTCACGTTAAGGGTTGAACTCACAGTCGCCTCTCTCAAGTGTGCATTTGAGAGTACCTTACGCAAGCAATACTCAAGGGTGACTTTGGGTAGCTGTTTCGTACTAAACACTTAGGAGAGGGAGGGAAAATATATGGCGACGTTGCCATATATAAAATATAAGTCAACTTGTTATGATTATGCCTACACTTACTGATGTTTTCTGTTATCAGGTTTTGTTTTGTGGCAGTATGTTGAGTTTCTTCTCGGACATTTGTCTTGTTCGTGTCAGAATCAGGCACAACTGACAACACCTTACTCCAAAATTAACCCACACCAATGCACACTGCCGGCATGTAATGATTTTATTACAGCATAGTAAACAACCAGCAGAATATCTCTGAGGATTTCCTATATAAAAATGCTTCCCACAGAATTTGACCTTGGGATGATTTTACGGGTGTGAAGTCTGGGTAGAGATGCGAAAATGAAAATATCGATACCTACCGGTAACAATTCTATATATTTCTTAGCGAAGTAGGCGCGTCTGGTTCGTACAGAGAATTTTGTGCAAATGATTTCACCCCTCAATAATTATATAATTATTTTCGATATGGATACCACTACAAAAGTAGCGATACCAGCTTGGAGTCGCTCAAAAAGTATCTAAGATAAAAATACTCGGTGAAGAAGTATAAGTATCGAAGTATCGTTAGCATCCCTACAAATAATCATCTAAAAGGGGGGATGCGCGTGTTAATTGCCTCCAACCTGAGATTTTGTGCTGATTGTTTGCCATGCTGAGTTATTATCCTCATGTTCCCATGAGAATGTGGCTGCTAAGAGAACTGTACTCAGTATAAGATACATCGAAACTAACCTTGCAATGATTACATTACAATATCGTGCACTAGGTAGCTGATTTTGGTAAAATTAAATAAAAATTATGATACATTACCTGGAATAAGTTTTCCACATATTTCTCTGGTTCAGCAGATCGGATAACACCCTTGTAAAGTACCTTTTCCTAGCTTGGTATTTCTCGAATCGACGTTGGTTCTCATTAGACGATGCCTCTGCTGCCTTCTGGGTATCATCTGTAAGTTTGAGGTTAATATTCGTGGTCAATAAACAAGATCAATCAATGACTGCTCGGCGTTGCATATCTTATTTACAGAAATACAAAACAGTCCTGAACAGAAAAGCTTTAAGATCATTGTCTTCTTCTTCTTAGGGTGCCTGCGTAGGCGCTTATCCTTTCTCTCATCAGATCATCCAGTTCACTGCAGCCCTCTGTAATTCCTGGAAGTCACTTATTCCTGTCCAGTGACGGATGTTTCTCAGCCATGATAGCTTTTTTCTTCCAATTCCTCTTCTCCTTCCTTCGATCTTACCTTGAAGAATGAGACGCAGGAGGTGATAGCGTTCCCCACGCATTATGTGGCCTAGGTAAGCTATTTTCCTGTTCCTTATTACCTCATCCTTGTCTATACTTGATGATGCCCAGATAAGGGCAATTCGACTTATTAGTGACCCAACTTCAAAGGTGTTGTCTGGTAACCTCTCACATTTCTACAAGAGTTCAAAAGGAACACGAGAAGGGGTGTTGTTCGCAAGCTGGTTAACTCCCTAAACGTTTCATTTCAGCTGCTGTACTCTGGTACTTAAACTTTACCTTTGCAGTCTGTCTCAGTTATGGAAGAATTTGTGATATTGCATATTTTAAAGATACTTTCAATTGTGGATAAACAGTATTTTAATACAGATGACCTTAAACACATTCCATTTAAATATCCTTTACTTATATACAACCATTTTTAGCGTGTTTTAATTCCTATACCTAACATGGTGATTATGTCTTATAATATGTTAATTATGATATTATAACACATGAATAACAGTTCAGCCCCTATTAAATAATAAAGACTCTATGTAAAAAAATTGCATTACATTTACCGGACATAAAATCTGTTCATAATTGTTCCATGTCCTATCTATTCATGATTATGCATTTGTTTACATTGGAACATTAAAAGATGGGCCATGGGGTAGAGAGGAACAGCAGAGTGAAGCAAAAATCAAGTATAACAATTTGAAAAGGATAACCAAGCTTAAGTTTGTTCTTCATCACTTGAATGGTCATTTATGCCGTAATTCACTCTCGTAATCATATAAGATAAAATTATTAATAAACATTTTAACAGAAAAGCATCTACGTACAGTATACTATGCACTAGTTGAAACCTATCTCATTTATGGTATATTGGCATGGGGTGCTGCATGCATTATATAAATGTTTTAGATATCCTCCAAAAATCAATTCTAAAATCTATATTTAGAAAACCAAAACTGTATCCTAGTGACGATTTGTTCAGGGAAACTCTGATACACGATGTAAGGCAACTCTACTTCTTACATGCTATCACTCGTTACCAAAAAAATTTAAATGAAGAAGATAACATCAAACACAATCATAATATAAGATATAAATTACACGCAAAAGACATACCTAAAACGAGAAAATCAAATATGCAGAAATCATATATCTATTTGGCGCCAAAACTTTATCAAAAATTACCTAATGATATAAAGGAATTACAATCCAATAAACGCTTCAAGCAATGTCTCAAAGAACGGTTAAGTACAGTAGATAGGAAAGAAATACATAAAATAATAAATCAATCATATTATAACTAAATCCACATGTAATCTCATAATTTTATTAAAAAAATCATTTAAGTTATTCATAATTATATTTATCTTATACATATATGTAAGTATATGTACTATTCATGTACACTAATTCGTCCATGTACAGGCCTAAACCTCCTATGGATGTAAACGTATTTATTTATTCATTTTTTCAATGATTTGCTTTTTATATGTAACTTGAGAGTAAATAAATATTATTATTATTGCTATTGATTATGATTGATTGTTATATTGTTATTGAGATCGAAAGGTAACAGGGAATGTAGCTGTCAAATCTATTTTAATTAATGATTATTCCTGGTAATCATAACTCAAACATCTGATTAGCTCAATTTGTAATTAATCCCCAGTTGTGAGCAAATTATAAATTAACTGTCAATTGAAAAAATCCCACTTTGCACTAATTTCAAGATTAACCTTAATCTATACTTAACTACACTTTGAAAAACCGGGCCTTAATTTCTTCATTGTTGAGGATTTATAGACATGGCTCAAGCATGGCTCAATAAATAAAGTGAGTTACCAAAAGGCAGAGTTTGTGAAACCCACCCTTCCACTCAACCTGACATATAATATATCACAGTATTGTAACATTTTCAAAACTATCTTACCTGGATGTATATAACTATTAGACTGATAATGCCCAAATTTGTCTTCGCATAGCTTTATCTTCTTAACCAAAGCCGGGTTGCTTATAGTATAGTCCTCACATTTCCTTTTGCCGTTCGTTAGACTATGAACCTCCTCAATTCTCAGTTCTTCGCTGTTTCCTTTCTTAGATTTTGTTATACTATCCAATTCAGGTTTTACCTGCGCATATTGTAAAATAAATTAAGTTTTGAAACATCCGCAACTCTTTTTAAGAATAGAAGACAGAAGGACTGAAGAAGATAAAAAATAGTCAGGAGTTAAGAAAATGAATAAAGTTGTTGTCCTTGGCAAGAACCAGATCTCCAATAGCACTTTTTAACAAAATTCACGTCATTTTGCTCTATCTTAGTTTGCAAAACCATTGCTATTGCCTCCATTAACTTAATACCGAAAATAGTCACTACTACCTACTTTGGGGAAAATTTGCCTTTCTTCCCAACGTTATAGACAAATATTTTATAAATGCTAAGGTAGCTTTAGCACGAGGAATATTTAAGCGTGTATGACATTCCTGTTTTAATTTCTATCATACATTTACTACCTGAACATTACATTACTATCCTAAAACATTCAATTTTTTTCATTTAAATTTTCTTTAACAAGTAGCTAAACTCATATTTTAGATTTTTTCCCAAATCTGACCGGAAAGACTAGTCTCGTTCTTCCCCTGTACCCTTCACATATTATCTCAAAATCGAACGTTTTATATAATAAACATCGAAAACTTTTACATTTACAATACTCTTGTATCTACGTCTAGAGAAAGTAGAAACGTAAACTCTCGAGAACTGATGTCCCGCCGTCATAGCACTGATATAAGAAAAAGCACTTCAATGGTATGTGTTTCCAGGTTATCTTCAATTTTACTCTTTTGAGAGAAGGAAAATTAAAGGTAAAAGCCGATAATACAAGGTGGGGCAGAAAGAACTCTACGACTTGAAAACCGTTTAACTACGGCTATGGTGATGGTAGCGGAGTGTGGGATATATCATTCGAACAGTTTATTCGAAATGGCGGTTCGAGGATAATTACTTAGCGTGCCTTTTGCATTCACTTTGAGCTCGGATGACATGCTTGAGCCAGTTCCCGATAGAAAGACAATACGTAACTGGGTATCGAACTTCCGAGCAACTGGATCAGCATTGAAAAGAAAATCTACGGTCCAGATTGGATGCCATCGTCGGTAAATATGGACAAGAATATGTGTGATTTCAACAGGATGGGGCCACAGCCCACACAGCTCGTCGTTCAATGACAATCCTGAGAGAAATGTGTCCTTGGCATGTTGTTTCTTTCTATGGTGACATGGGGTGGCCTCCCTACTCGCCAGATTTGACTCCGTGTGAGCTTTTCTTCGGGGTTTCCTTAAGCGAAAATTGTATCAACGCCGTCCCCAAACTCTGGAAGTTCTTAAGATAATGGAGGCGAACAACTCGCGTGATGTAATGTTTAAAACCCACAGATTCAAAATGGCAGTATGTATTTATTATCTGACCAAAAAAAGGAATGCGGACAAAAATGTTCGATGTTGCCAAGTTTATTTATAAAAAAAGCAAACTTTACTTTAATATAGTTGTTAATGTATTTTTATTTAATAACCGATATTTCTTAATCTGCCTGTTCTAAAATGTACATATTTTTTGAAAATATCATCAACTTTAGGTGAATTGGCAACAACTCACGAATCCTGTCATCCAACGTCATTTCAGGCAACCTTATTGGTTGAGGTTCTGCTACCATGGCGTTACCATGGAGATTAAGGCCCGATTTTATCAACACGGGCATTTTAACAAAGGTTTCGACCAATCAGAGCAGCCCATTCAAGAACTTGCATTTGTCAAAGTTCTCTGAAAATTATTGATTTCTCTTGAAATTTACTTCAAAAAGGTGAAAAAAGACATGCTTTATATATAATCGACCATTGTGAACTCTCTAGTATCTTTTTAACTCCGACTTTCCATCCTAAGTGGGTAAAACCTTGCGTTTTCCTGTTTAGCAAAGAATTTAGCAATTGCTAATCTCAACCAATCAGATTCCACAAAACCGACACATTTGATCACTGGATAAAATATACTGTTAATTTAATGATGATGATTACAAGAAATTCAAATTACTGCACTATTTTGACAAAACAATCATTTACAATCGATAATAATTATAAATACCTCCAATATACCTTTGTATTATAGTGAAAAATGGTATAAATAACATTTTATTGCATTTCACAAAGCTATTATAGACCCACACGATGCAAGCGTGCATTACTGGTTGCCTATGCTGCTTAACAGCAAAGCCTTGCGATCTGGCAAAAGTGTAACGCATATCCTTATTTTTCCTAAACTAGAAACCTTTCGTATAGTCAGAAAGTGAATAAGGTGCTTTAAGTAAATGTGTTTCTGCGCTACGGTGCCTTTTACGCAGTGCCTACAATCTTTACATCCTCTGTGAATATTTCTATAAGAAGATCTATTCTATAACAAACATGCATCCAGTCTATAATCATTCTGACTGCAACTGCAATTGGTAATTATGCAATAATTATAAGGTAAACATTAAAAATCTAGCATCAATTTGCAAATCAATCACTTTGTTCTGCTATGATTTTGATGCATGAATTCTAAAATATTTTTAATGAAAGTGTCATCCAGTTTTGACGTTTTGTTTCCAATGTTGATAAAATACTATTGGATGATACTTATTAACCTAGCCCGCAATACCCAATAGAAAGCTTTTGCTAAACAACATCCAATAGAAAAGCTTTGTCAAAGTCTTTGTTAAATATGCATGTTGATAAAATCGGGCCTTAATCTTGCTATTGGCCGCCCTGCCACCAACTTTATGTACCTGTCTCTCTCTCTGTCTGGAAATATCGTAATACCAGTGGCGTTTTGTATGTCGTGTATATAGTCTTTCCACAGATTGTCCCAAACTATACGAATATCTGTTTTGTCGAGTTTATTGTCTTGTCAACTTGTTAGGTATACTGTTTTTCGTCGTTATTATTGTTATTATCTTATTTAAAAATGAACATTTATACATAAGGAAAGATGCTTCATAGCCAAAATACCTCTGAAGTATTCACGTAAAATCCACACGCCCATGGCTGTTTTATGAATGAAATCGGCCATGTTTTTTTACAACTTGCTTCAGAACTTGCTTCTCTGGTGGCTCAAAGGGGACGCGCCGTGGCGTTCCACCAAGAAGTATGCTGCTGCTTTAGCAGCGACTTTCTTTCGTTGCCGTTACCTTCGGGTACCAGATGGCACACTGGCAGAATTCTTTCTGTCTGCTCTCACATGTTTCACATGTTTAGTAAACATGGAAAAACTGATGCTCTCTATTTCCGTCAATCGACCTATGGCGCACTGATGATCGCTAATAAGCGTGAAACAGCTGTCTGCGTACTGGTGGATTGACGGAGATATAGAGCAACCCTCGTGCTTCAGAACTGCTGGCCAGATAATATTCGATATTAAGGAATGAAGTTTTTTTGCATCTTGATTAGTTTAGTTTTTGTTGGTCTTTCAAGCAGAGGAACTCTTTCTGTCCCACCCAGTAGGTATAATAGAAGAAAACGTGTTACCTTTCTTACAGATCTTTTACAGTTCTCCAATACTCGATGTAAACTCATGCACTTTTCTCCGAAGAACAACGGCGCTAGGAAATGTTCTCTTTCTTCGTCAGTCGGATCATCTATCTTTATTAGTATGGTACTGTTGTTGTAGAAGAAATTGTGGAACATGGATGGTGCGTCGGTAGTACACGAAGCGATTGTGAGGACAGGCAAACCAGCGTGGATATTTTCCAGAGTTGAGACGATGCTATGCTGTTCACACTTGTCCATGTCGTCCCACCTAAATGGGTTAAAGGCCCGGTCAAACAGAGGGCGTTCTAGAACGCCGTAACGCCGCGTTCTATAACAATACAGCGGAACGCTGTAACGCGGGGTTCTAGAACGCGGCGTTACGGCGTTCTAGAATGCCCTCTGTTTGACCGGGCCTTAAAGAGGCCGCGCACACAGACGGCGGTCAGGAGTTCCGAGTTCTGCGTTCAGAGTTTTGCGTTCATTGTTTGGAGTTCTGAGAGCACACAGGCGGCGGTCAGTTACCAACGTTCCAGTTTTTTCCCATTGTATTGTTCGTAAAACGTGTATTCAGACAGCTCATCTTCCGATGAAGAAGAAGCATTACTTTTGTTGAGCCTGCAGGCGTCCAAGAGAAAAAGGAAACACTGGGTGCACCCAATTAACAGCAAGCGAGAAGATCAAGGAGAATTTCATACGCTATTCGCTAAATTGCTTGAAGATGGAGGACGATTTTTTATATATTTTCGTATGCCAATAGATAGTTTCAATGAATTGTACAGTTTAGTAAAACATGATATGGAAAAACAAGATACCAACTGGAGAAAGGTTGTTCCTGCAAAAGAGAGGTTGGCAGTATTTTTACGATTTTCATAATCCTTATCACGATTTTTATAATCATCATCACCTAAATCATATAACGTCTTTCTCGAACCAATTCGATTAATTTTTCTGTTTCCGACATGACGGAGTTCACGTGTTCTTTGTCTTTCTGTGAACAGAACTCCGGAACGCAAGAGTTCTCAGTGACCGCTACGGTTTGACTGTCGGCAGTGTGCTTCGTTACCAAGTAGTCCATAAATTACAAAGAGCGCAGAACTCTGAACGCGGAACCCAGAACTCCTGACCGCCGTCTGTGTGCGCGAGCTCTAACGGCTAATAAGACTAGCAATATATCGGAACTGGGCAGTAGTGGGGAATTCTAATTATTAAATTAGAGCAAATGTATCTTTTTTTATTATTGTGTTACCAAATGAGGTATTTGTTTTTGGTCACGTGACATCTGATTCAAAATTATTAATGGGACTACTTTTTGTCTTAGTCGTCGTGGGACACCCTGTATATTTGTATTGATACATATCACAATAGTATTTGCTTGCCATTTTAATAAGTTATTTACATCTACATTTTGCTTTATCTGTGTTTTCTATTAAATTCAAAGCAATGACGCGTAATTTTAGTGTCGAAAAATTCATCGAATGATGCTTGGTATTTGAGTTCTAGAGGCAGCCTGGACACTTTTTTGCACCATAACCCCTAAATTGGAGGATTCGAAGATAGCGGGGGTGTGAAAAAAATCATTAGGTAACCGAATGAAATGCGGAAGCATTTTGGTACACCTACCAAATAGTGTTCCAAAAATCCGAAATCTACGGGCGGTTTGCGCATATCGATTTTTTCAAAGTGAAAATAAAAATCGCGACGATAACGCAAAACGTAATCTGTCGTCTGCTCCTGCTTGGCAGTTTATGAGAGTTTAAGCTTACAGTTTCATTATTCATGTCATTTTCGTTGAAAAATTGTTTGTAATGTTTAAACCGGATGATGAGTTTAGTTCATCATTATTAACCGAACAAGTGAAAAATAACTACAGTTGGTCTATGTTCAATGCAAAGTATATAACCCTCTCATGCTTAATGCAGATTAAAAATACATGTCATGATGAAAAATTCTGTAATATGCACTTATCAAATAAGTATGTATTACAAAGTACCAATAATTAACAAAACTAAGTCCTGAAAAACAAAATAAAATCTCAAATAATATTGCTCGTCAAAAGTATATAATCGGAATAACACGAAGGCTACAAATACCAAAAAATACATAGAATTTAAACAGAAAAATAAATGAACGTTCTGAATCAGAGTCTAAGAAATAACAAAGAAGAATTCCACATAAAATGATAAATTATGGAAATACTAGTGGGATATGCAGTCAATCTCAGAAGATGGCCAACTGAGAGGTTTCAAGGAAACTCTTTGAAATTTTTCAACGTTTCGTCAGTGTTTATTGACTTCTTCAGGAAAACTACAATATGAATAAACAATGTAAGCAAATGAATCGAAAAGTTCTGAATGTTACTTACTTTTCGTGAGGTTAACAAAAAGTCACTAGTCGTCGGAAAGACAGAAATATCATCTTAAATCTACTGTCCTCGTCTTGTTAAAAATTTTAAACACACAACATATTAAAATTTACATTTAAAATATAGGATTCACCCCGATTAAACAAGGGGGAATACACCCTATACAGACTTCACATTTTACATCTTTAATGTTATGACAAGCTCACCATGACATGGAACAGATAAAAAGAAATGACAGCTAACCTCAGTCAGCACAGAACCAACATCGGTTCAGTCCGAAACAGAGAGAACAAAACGGTTAAAAATGAGAGTCCCATAAACTGTCACGTCAGCGGTAGAACAATTGGAACTGTGGTCTATATAGATCACAGACACCAGGTGGACAACAGGCTTTTAGATACTGTAAGAGAGTAAGAGAAGGATACCGCCAATACCAACCATAAAATGATAATATTAGATAATAATAGATAATATTAGATACTGATTATAAATGCAACAACACAAAATATAAAGTACCACCTCGAACCAAGTCCTTAATTGATCCATTTTCATCTAGTACTGGCCTTTTTTCATACGGATTTTTTTAAAAAGGGTACAATGTCCTGGTTAGGTATTGTAGCAATGCCTTCTTGTATTTGAAACGCCAGATTTAAGCCTAGAACAGCAAAAAAACACACCCACAAGTATAACCTTTTAATCAACTCCGTTATCATTCAGATCGTCACCGTTATCGTTATCCCATCTTGATAACGGTGATGATATAACGAAGTTGATGGTCATGCATGTTATATATTTTTTCAATTAAAAATACATACTTCTATATAATAATAACGGTAATGACGATTCAAGATTGGACAACCTTGTAAGCACATGTTCCCCACTGCGTTTTTGTTAATAAATGAAACGTCAGCTCCCTCCTGTAGCTAAATTTGTACTTACCTGTCTTAAGATGGGAACTACCGATGAGCATAAGTTGGGTCGTGCTGTCGCTAGTCTGGATATTGCGAATATTGCGGTTCAAATTAGTCTCTTTGCTAATGATATTTCAAAAGTACACTGAGTGACGATAACGGAGTATGACGCCCGGGCCAGTTTTATGTAAAAGATTTATGTAAAACAAAATTTTGTTTAAAAACACATGGAATGTTATATAACACTAATAGAATTTATTAAGATTTTAGAAAAAAAGTTGCTATATATTAAGAAATACTTTAATTATTGATGGTTACATGAAAATTTACCATTTTTGTAGAATGACTCTATGGTGCAATGCCAAAAAAGTTTCCAAACTGCCTCTAGAACTCAAGCGTCATCCGGTTTCTGTCTCTACACTAAAATTACTGGCTAACTATTAATATTGCTGTCAACATCGTACAATTATAGTTACATTTTAATTCGATTTATTTAAAAACATTTTGCATTAGCATTCTTAACTCGTACGTAATCTGGTACAATGGGCGTATTTTCATATTTACATTGAATATTTTGAACTTTGGAGTCAGTTTCAGTGAAACGTGCCTTGTCCCGTTTATTATCACATAGGAGCAAACAAACAGTACTTTGACTAAGGGAATTTCCTAACATGCTAAGGAGATTTTAATATCGTCCATAAAAAAGCAAATATTATTACCATTCATCAATCCTAGACAGTAATATGACAGCAGGAAAGACGGACCGTGCGCTTGCCAAATTCATATTCATTTTATGAAAATTTTCCGGATCGAACACAAATGTTGGTAGATGCTCCAGGTGCTTTAAAATAGCGGGTATGAAATGAGTGTTTAATCCTTGAATGTTTGAACCAATCAAAAGTATTCTTCCTGCATATCGCTTCTCGTCAATTATGTATCTGTACCCTTCTAGTAGGTAATGGGGCCACAGCAACTGTATGTATCTGAAATCATATTGCTACTTCATATTCAATTGAAACACGCTTAGCTTTTGTTTTTCAAATAGCACCAAATAGTTTTTCCTACACAAACTAAGCCATTACTTTATTTGGAATCTTGTAGTACCTTTGATTTGATACGGAAACTTTTTTTTCGTAAAATCATAACCACAACATAAAAAAGAATAAGAATTTTCTTAGCACCAAAAAGCGGATAAAAATAAAACTAAGTGGATTTTTAAGGTACTATGACCTATAATGTATGCTTTCGAAAGCAAATAATGTCTTTTTAATCTTTTTTTATCAAGAAAATATTACGCCTCAAAGAAATCCACATTTTATTTATCTTACGTTAATGACCTTACGAAAAAACTGGTTTGCGTATAAATTCAAAGGCACTATGAGATTTTTAATAAAATGATGACCTGATTTATGTAGGAAAAGCTGTGGGGAAAAAAGTTGGGGGTGAGCTTTAGGGGTTAAAGTAAAAAAAAACTTTTGAAACTATAGTATGGTTTAAGTCATTCAGTATCCTTGAAAGGCCCGCTTAGTTTTCTTTTTTCTGTTTTTTTACGAAAATATTACGCCTCAAACAAACCCTTCCTTACTATATTTATTTCATATGCTTATGACTTCTCGAAAAAAAATAGGTTTCTGTATTATATCAAAGGTAATACAAGATTTTGAATAATATACTTCATTTTTGTAGAAACTATTGAGTGCTATTTGAAAAAATTAAAGTTCGGGTGAATCTTAAGGGTTGAAGTACAAAAAAATATTTGGAGAACGTAGAAATACCACTCTATTTCTGTTTGAACTTTTTTTACGAAAATATCACGTGTCAAGGAAATTCACTATACGCATAGCCAAACCATAGCATTTTTGCATCACATTTTAATTTAAAAGATATAAATAAATAAACCAAGATAAACCAAAAACTTGACGTTTCAAGAAGTATGCGTTAGAAAACAATATAAATCACGGCACCCCAATGGTGAATGTGGCATTTGAGTCTTTAGAGCCAGCCCAGAGTGTCTTTTGTAGATTCCAAATGCCCTCTATGAAAAGAAGTATTACTTTCTCACCTTATGACCTTATCTTTTTGTCGTTTCAACAACGGTTTGATGACCTTACTCAAATTTCTCATCTTATGTCCCTGTTTAACGGTCGAAGGTACAATTTTCATTTTGGCTTCCAAAATATCAGCTTCCTCCACCTTGAGGCTCTCAGCCTCAATCTTGACTTTTGCAGCAACATTATTGATTTTTGGGTACTGCCTCTTGACACAACATGAAACTGCTTCAGAGCAAAGCGCTTGAATGTCAGCTCCGCAGAAACCAACCGTCAGGTCAGCCAGCTTTTCTATAAATGTTGGTGTCAGCAGATGTTGGTCCCAGGTCGCTGTGTGAACTTCAATTATTTCTTTCCTAGCTTCAACGCCTGGCAGAGGAAAGTACAGCTCTTTGTCGAACCTGTAGTTATATAAAGAAAACTGTGGAATTTGTTGGTATAAAAATTCAATTTTATTATTTTGACAAAACTGGATTTTTCCCGGACTAGTAATCATTAAATTTAACATCAGTCTTAAAAAAAAAATTTCCTGACCGCGGTGAGATTTTAACCCACGCCCTTTCAGAATGGTGCCTAGCGTCTTAACCGCTCGGCCACGCTGCTTGTGCTTCAGCAATATCAATACACCGTACATAATACGTCGTCAGTTACCTGTCGTAATTTAATTCAATTTCTTTCTAAGCCGGAAGCGATATTGACAAAACCGGATTTTTTTCGGACTAGTTTTTTCATGCTAATTTCGAATCTGTATTTAGTTTTCTAGCACCTGTAGTTTTGGCTTTTTTTGTATACGGACAGACGGACGGACAGAGGTTCTGCATAAGCTCTCATCAGTGACTTTGGTGAGTCAGTGAGAGCTAAAAATCACTCAACAGCCATAGTCAGTTTCTCTCATTGCGGCACTACAATCAAAATAAAGTTAAAGACAGAAATAATTACCTACATGATTTTGTAAACATAACGTTCACTGTTATTACTTAAGTTTTTCAGCCAATTGAACCCTCCTTAATCCATGGAAAATTTATAGCTAATCTTGAACTTGCCCAAAGTAATAGTAGCATGATACCAATTTAGTATCAGTCAGTATACAAAAAAATGAAGTCAGGTTGATTGACTCACTACTTGGTCCACATTACAGTGATACCAGTTCATTATTTTCCCATAACATGAACCTATAGTCTGAACTTCCCCCCCCCCCCCCCCAATTGTGTTATGACGCTAGGTCTTTTCTTCACATGTCAATGTGCTATCAATACAACACATTTTTCAGTTTTAGTTTAAAAACTTGTTTATACCAGAAAAAATTCCAAGTCCTTTAATTTCTGTAATAGCCTGTACCTGAAACTGAAGTTCAGATTTTTGTTGGTAAGAATTTTTCGAAGTTTCAGGAAGCCTTAAACAAATCCTTTCTTTCATTTATATAATTGCTACGCAAAAAATAGGTTTGTGTATAAAATCAAAGCTTCTACAAAACTAAATAAAATAAAAGGCTTTTCTTGTGTAGCACTATAAGGTCCTATATGAAAAAAAGCTGAGTTTTAATGGTTTAAGTACAAAGAAAATGTTTTGAAAGCATAGTATGATTGACCCTATAGTACCTTCAAAAATTCCACTTAGTTTTCATTTGAACTTTTTCTGTTACAAGAATAATATCACGTGTCAAGAAAAATGCTGGGACACCCTGTATACTACAGCTCCTATATCCTCTTTTGCTACTACTGCCACTACGATCATGACAGCTATAATATGAAATCATTTTGTAAATACTCGTAATAGATAATTTTATACCATTTGGGTGCGTTTAGGTCCAACGTTTAACCTTCTCACGTCCAAACGACTCTAGCTAAATAGATATCAACTGGTTCCATTCATCACAAATTCAATTTCCTATAAATTCATTCCTATACGTTACTTTTGTATTTTTGACCGTTTTGTCAGGACTTCAAGAAAATGCTCGTAGCGCCGGAATTTCTCTATAATCCCTGCAGATACGTCGAGCGACTTGTGTGACGTCACACGCAGCAGTATCACGCCCTCAGAGTAACAACTGAACATAGAGGTAGTAAACAAACCACTTCAACATGGAGTGCTCAAAGTCATCGTTGATACTTCAGCCTCCAAGCACTGATCAGCTGTGACCTCGCAGTGACAGTTCAAATTGTAAACAATGCTGTGTAACGCCAACTAACCTGAAAATTCTTCCAATGCAACTCATATTACAAACACTGCACTTTTTGAGTTCCAGCTCGAAAAACTGTTAAACTACACTCAAATATAGCACAGCAAGTCCGTAAAGCTTCACTATAGTTACCAACAGATAGCGAATTCGATTTTACTGACTAAGCATAAAAGACGCGCAAACAAGACAAACGTTTGACAGTCGAGGTTCTACCGTAAATAAGTCGCATGAAAATTATATCGGCGTTGCCAGCTCCTCAAAATGTATGTAAGACTTCAGCATTTGCGTTTATGATGAAGAAGTATGCAGTAACGCAGTAGAGGTCAACATATCTGTTGATTTTGCTGTAATCATTCCTGAACCATCAAAATATGTACCGTCTTTTTTAACGTAGAATGGAATATTTCTGGATACTATACAATTACGACGTTAGTAAATAATTATGATTGCCGTCTCTGGAGGTCAATATGGCAACGTAAGAAAAGATGTCGGCCTATTAGAATTACTTGTTTACTACCTCTATGTTCAGTTGTTACTCTGAGATCAGGCCCGATAGCTCTCCACGTCCCTGGACTAGCACAGATGCCTTGGCGTACGGGGGGATGTTGAATTGTTTTTCTTTTCTGAGAGATCCACTTGCGGATGTAAGCATGAAAATAAAAACTAAAAAAAAAACACTTTTTGCACTATCTACACAAATAACTATTACCTTCCGGGCCTACGAAGTGCCGGATCTACCGCTTCGATTCTGTTGGTAGCTGCAATGACGATCACACCTGGTTTGGTGTCCAATCCGTCCATCAGAGCCAGCAATGTGGCCACCAAACTGGTATGGATGTGGTCATTCTTGTCGGAACGAGACGGTGCCAGGCCGTCTATCTCATCGAAGAAAATTATAGAGGGCCTGCATTTGGTCGCTTTCTCAAAAAGAGCACGCAATCTTTTCTCCGATTCGCCAACATATTTGTCTAACATATCTGAACCTTTACGCTGCGGAAAAAGATGAAGTTCATTCATTCATTGTGTGAGGGTGAAAGTTGGGGTGGTTGGGGGTTGGGGGGTTGTAAAATTGAAAAATTTGTTGTATTCATAATAGACTGCCCACTGACCTGTGTAGGAAGACCTAGCGACATAAATCACTTTTTTAGGTCTATCTGAACATTGCCTTATGCATATTACAGAAAACAAAGAACTTAGAATTTTTTCCGATGTATGACATACAGTATTGCTTTAGATCGTTCTGTATTTTATGATGTAGAAACTACTGAATTGGTGTTAATGAAATTTCGGCACAGTATTACTACCTTGGCAAGGATGGAAAACGCGTATGATTTTTAGAAATCGTCTCAGTGGCGGCGCAGCAATATTAAAAAAACTAAAAATATAAAAACAGCTCAAACTTCGTTTTAGACGTTTTAGGGGTTCCTGATCATTTTATACTTTTTTTTTGGGTGGGGGTGAATTTAGGGTGGTTGGGGGGTGGGGGGTTGTAAAACTGGAAAATTTGTTGTATTCGTAATGGGCTGTCCATTGATATGCGAATGGTAAACCTAGCGGCATGATACACTTTTTAGGTCCATCCGAACGTTGCATGCTTATTATAGAACCCACTGGACTTCGAATTTGTGATGTATACATACAAGTATTGTATGATGTATACATACAAGTATTGTTTTAGATCGTTCTAGATTGCGTAACGTGAAAATTGTTCAATTGATTTTTAATGCATATTTCCTGAAGAGGGAGACGCAAGAAACTATTTACGAGGGTTGTTGTGTTGGATGTTTTTTTGCGGGCGGGTGGGCGATGAATTAGTTGCAAGGGGATTTCAGACTATAGCTTCATGCAATGGGAAATAATAAAATGGTATCATCGTTATGTGTGGGAAGTACTGAGTCAATCAACTTGACTCCATTTTTTTATTTGCTCTTTAAAATTCTTGACGGTTCAGTCCAAAGTTTGAGACGGTGCAAAAACGTGTATTATGGAAAAACAGTTATTTTTTATATTAGTTAGTTCACTTGCAATTTTATCTAAATTTTTATGTACCTACATCTTTCTGTGTAGAGAAAGATCTCTTTTATGCTACTTGTCGTATAAGGCTGTTCCAGGGAAATTAGTACCTATTGCATTTCTTGATGCAGGAAAGAATATGTCTACTTCTCTTGAGGTCTAGTTACCTATAAGGTTTTTTCTTGTTACACCCTTGTTCTGCCACAGGTTATACCATAATTCGGCTTCATTAATGATAGATTCCAAATGGTGGTATTGGCAGAAAATTTGTGGCTTCTCTTTAACTTCAACATTACTTTCGACATGGCAATAGGATGAGGTGACATCAAAGCAAAAGTAACCAAAATTTTATCAGCAAAATGCTACTCCATTGTGGATATAAGATGAGGGTGTCTAAATAAATAATAAAAATCTATCGGCCCAAAAAATCTGGAGACTCAGACCGGTGGTTGGAGCGATATTGCAGAACTTGTAAAAGTTCTAATAGCAGTATGAGTTCTAGCTGAACTTCTCAAAATAATTTGGATTTTCCTGCCACCGTTTTATTATTTTCCCATAGCATGAAGCTATGTAGTCTGAGATCCCCTTGAAACCAAAACACCGCTCGCCCGACCACAAAAAAAGTGTGCTATTCTATTAGGTACTTCTTTCACAGGTCAATGGACAATCTATCATGAATACAACAAATAGAGAGTAGACGACAGAAAAGATCTGCCTGTGCGCCATCTGGCTCCCGAAGGTAAAGGGCCCCACAGACATCGTTCTTTTTCATCAGGTTTGCACGACGTGCCAACCGATCACACTCATTTCGGTCCGAGTGTGCCGAAAAACCGTCGTTCTAGAAAATCTGTCCGAGCTTGATTTTACTCGTCGGTTTCGAACGCCATCGTGCAACTCGGTACATGTGTGGCCGTTCATCGTGCAATCACGACGGGATTTTGCAGTGTCGTTCTGGTTGCCTTCGAGTAAGCGTATCTAGGGTTAGCGATACCTATCAAAAATGTGCTGTCAGACGTTCATGACGGGAAATACTTTGTCTCATCCAAGTATCATGTTTTTTTTATTAGAGGTGCTACTGAATTAAGTAATTCTAGGTATGTTTCTTCTTCCATCCTCAAATAATTGTACCAATCTCCTGGTTCCAGAGACAATTCTTCTAACAGATTTGTATGGGAGAATTGGCCTCTTTTTAAAAGCCACCTTTTCACCCATTCAGAACGGTTTTTCTTGCTGTATTTCACTTTAATAGCTAAAGCCGCCGCCAATGCTAAAGTATTATCCATGTTAACGGACCAAAAGTTTGCGAGAAACTGAAAGAAGACCGAACGGTGTGTGGAGGTATCGTTCCATCGGTTTAACCGACATCGGTTGGCACGTCGTGCAAACCTGATGAAAAAGAACGATGTCTGTGGGGCCCTTAACGGCAAACCAAAGAAAATCGCTGCTAAGCAGCAGCAGACGTCTTGGTGGAACTCCACGACGCGTTCGCTTGGCCTGACCAGAGAAGCGTGCTTCTATGCCAACTGCATATGAGAGTCATTATACGAGGGTTGCTCCATATCTCCGTCAATCCACCAGTACGGAGACAGCTGTTTCACGCTTATTAGCGATCATCAGTCCGCCATAGGTCGATTGACGGAGATAGAGAGCATCAGAATTTTCATGTCTACCAGACATGTGAAGCATGTGAGAGTAGGCAGCATAAAATTGTGCATAATGAGGCTATAAGTTGGTAGTTAACATTTTATTTTCTTCTTTTTAGAACATTTAAATAAAAGCTTTTTTTAAAAAAGTGTTTTTGTTTTAATTTATTATGTTGTATAACCAGAATTAGTTTCCTTTCTGATACTTTAAAACAACCTAATTTTTTGTGTTGAATGAAAGAATTGTTGAGATTAGAATGAACAATCTGTTTTTTTTTTATATGCCTTCATGTGACAATTTTTTTATAAACATAGATGTGAAAGAAAACAAAACGTGTTTTCATTATCATCACCACCAGTAATATTAAGGTCTCATTGTTTTTTGGAATATTTGCAGCAAAACTTGCTTTATCCACTGTGATCATCAAAGCTCGCCAAATCCAAACCAAATAGTTCAAATTGTTGTTATTTATATCAGTTTTCGGCTAGACTTCGTTTTAGCGGAAACCGAAATGGGGGTTAAAAGTAGTGTCGATCGACTCGGTTTGACGTCCTGAAACAAACGAGACCATTGCCAGACCGAGGAAACGCTCCGGTGAAAAACTACGGCACTTTAAAGTTTCAGTACCTAACCTAACTTAACCTGGCCGGTCAAATTGTTGAGGTCAAAATAGCTTAAATGGGGTTTAAAGGTGTGTTAATTGACTCGGTTTGACGCCTTGAGCGGGATTAGTCCATACCCAGACTAAGAAAACGGCCCGATGGAAATCTACGGCTCTTTGAAGTTTCCAACCTAACCTAAAAACGATTTCAAAATTTCAATATTTTTTCCATGAAATGTATGGTCAGTTCGAAAATACTTGACTAGTAGGGTACAACGACACCAGAAGCAACACCAAGAAATGGAAAATAAAAAAGTTATACTTTGAATTGTTAATGTTCCTAGAAATTGGGTAGGTTTAAGTTGAATTAGGCTTGTTCACTTGCATAGATAGGACGTTGCTAATTTTGTCAATTTTGAACACTTTAATGCAACACACTCCCAGGTAGGTAGGGTACGCCGGAATAGGTCCCAGGCGCAGACCCTCGAAGACCTTTTTTGGCTCAATTTCCTAAACTTAGAATCAATGTAAATGTTTTTTCAGGCTATTAGTTGATGAAATTCGAGTCAGGACATCAAACCGAGTCGACTGACACCTCTTTTTAGCCCAACCGTATTAGTTAGGTTATATCAGGCAAGGTATTGAAGTTGCCACGTTTTAAAATGGCGTAGATTTTCACCGGAATGTTTCCTCACTTTGGAAGTAGTCAAGTTCGAGTTATGATGTCCAGCCACGTCGATTAACACCCATTTTGAGCTCAACAAATAAACTTTTTTGGATAAGTTAGGTTAGGTAGCGAAACTTCAAAATGCCGTAGTTCTTCACCAGAACGTTTCCTCGGTTTGGGAGTGGTCTCGTTCGATTCAGGACGTCAAACCGCGTCGTTTGACACCACTCTCGACCCCCATTTCGGTTTCCGCTAAAACGAAGTCTTACCCGATATTCTTCATTTACCAAAAATTGTAAACTGGATAAGAAGACTTTTGGAATGAAACAACTAAGCTTGTCTATTTTCGATACTACAATATTACAGTGTCCGTAAAAATAATGTATATTACCTGAAAAAACGTGACTTTTCCAATGCCTGCTCTATTGATCTCCGAAGCCAGTGCTCCCGCAACCAAGGTCTTCCCAGTTCCCGGTGGACCGTAGAAAAGCACTCCTCTTGGTGCTTTGACGTTGAAGTGAGTGAAAATATGCCCGTGCAATAACGGGAATATGATCACCTCCCTCAGCGTCTCTATGTGATGTCCAAGTCCTCCAACTTTGCTGAAGTCCGGCACATCTCTGGTACCGGCAACCTTGGAGCCCTTCCGCAGAACCCGTGATTCCTTATTCTGATGCAAGAGTGACATAACGACGATACTTGAATTTACACTCCAACGAAAACTAATAATTTGAATGATACCGTCAGGCCATTTGATGGCGATGACAGGATGACAGTGAAGGAACCATGGGCGACTTAAATTTCGGGAGACGACAATTATCTGCTTACAGGATGATTCTGGCGTACATAACTGGCGTCATCATCATAGTCACAATCATGGGCGCCGCCAGGAGGGGCAAGGGGGGGCACCTGCTCCCCCCCTAACGCTAAGGAGGGTCAAGACTTGGTTGGGGTCAACAATGAGCGAAAATCGATTGACTGGTTTATGTATGCTCAGCGTTCACAGAAAAAAATTGACTGTGATAAAACGCAATTCATAAAAACAGTAATCAGCAAATTTGCCCAAGACCGAAGGAAGCTAAAGTTCGATTTAGAATAACTTCTCTAGTCTTTTTTTTTCTAACAGTGAATACAAAATCCAGATTTATGTTTTATAGTTAGTTATTTTTGCAGATATATTTTTTCTTGTTCTTCCATTATTTTTGTTCTTTATTGTTCTGTATTTATGTTCTTTCATTGTTTTTAATTTAAATACTGTACTAAGTATGGGTACAATCCCATTGTTCATGTATTTCTGTTATCTAAGATGCTTACCTCTTTTATTTTGCATATGTCCTATGTTATTTTTTGTTTAAATACGGGAAAAAAAATTCATGACAAGAAATATTCTTTTGCTCCCCTCTGGATTTTATTTGCCCCCCCCCCTGGTTTTTTTTCTGGCGGCGCCCATGGTCACAATGTCTTAACAGACATGTTGTGAACTCGTAATATGTATCCATTTTTCTTGGGATATCTCTAAGATCTGTAATGCAGTAGTTTCCCATTTGCTTTCTGCATCCTTATGCCATTGACCAGATGTATCTACTGGTTCATCCGCCTTTAGGGACAATTTCTCACCCCAAGGACAAAAAGGTGTCCTGGCTCTTGTCAACTCTTCCACCCAATGTTGTTGGTTGAGAAGGGGTTACTGCTTATACCGACAGTAGTTCGGTTCCTTTTAGCCGCCTTTTACGACACGCAGGATATACGATGGGAGATATTCCAACCCGTCCCCACACGGGGCATGTTCGTAGCCAGGAATTAATATCGGAGGGGGGGTGTTCAAGAAAATAAAACAAAAATAAGCTTGAACTTTAAATAACTTTTATGTTTATGTTGAAAAATACAAAATATCCAAATTAACAGAAGATTGTTTGTCGGGCTTAAATACAATGGGCAAGAGAAAAAAATGTAGTTTTTTCGCAAGCATCTTCTCGGTTTGCAGTAGAAATATCAACCTTTTTCTGCGATATTTCGTTCAGTTTATTTATTTATCGTATGGGTCAAAAGCATGACAATAGTAACTATAGATCTAAAAAAGCTGTTATGTTATAACCTATACTAAAATAAAATATATACAGCTACAAACTAAGATACATAGTCTTTGGTATTTACTGGTTGATGTCCAGTTCTTTTAACCACTTCAGCGCCAATGGTGTGGCGGTGAAGAACTCTTCTCGCGATCCCTGAAACGCATGCAGGTCACAGCCGCTCGTGATATGGTTGATTCTTTAGTTTGGCGGGGCGTGCCACAGTCACGTAAGGGAGATTGCACGTAGCCTCACTTGTAAAGGGAGTCGACACATCTGCCGAGGCCTGTTCGGGCATTATTAACTTTTTGCCACTGTTTCCGGTGTAGTTCTGATCCTGGAAGTAAGGGTGTCCCCATAAATGGGCATCGTGAGTGGTGTTCTGCAAAACCTTCCCACTGGGAGTGTAATTGGCTTAAGGAGTCGAAGTTATTGGTTTTAAGCACTTCTGCATTCCTTATTGGTGGTTGTCGGGACTTAAGGGGGTATTGCTCGGTGGATAGGCAGTTTTCTGTTGGCCGTAATCGTGTTATACTCCCTTAGAAGCGCGTCAGTCCTTCGGAGCTACGGTGGGGCTATTCCTATGAGTACAGGCAGCCATTGAGTTGGGGTTGTCTTTACTGCACCTGTAATAAGTCTCATAGTGTGATTTGGTTGGACGTCAATTAGTCTGGTATGATGGCTGTTAATCCAGACAGGCGCACAGTACTCAGCACACGAATAGACAAGAGCCAGCGCACTGGTTCGTAGAGTTGGAGCCGTGGCACCCCACGTCGTTCCACACAGCTTTTGGATAATGTTGTTGCATGTTCTCAGTTTTCCTGCAGTGCTTGCCAGGTGTTTCTTGTAGCAGAGGGTGCGATCTAACGTTACTCCAAGATATTTTGGGAAACGACAGTTCAAGTGAATGTGATTATGGCCGACTCTATTCACTAGGCCGGAGCACTGAAATATGGCAACAATGAATCGGGAGCCGAGCTTTTATTTGTTGTTAAGTCATTAGTGTAATCTTCCAGAGCAAAAAAAAGATTAAAAGGTGATTTTTAATGTGTTTCTAATTATTTACCCGCACAAACGAAACTATAAAGATAAGAAGATGTCTGCAAAGTGTGTAGTACCAGGTTGCACTAGCAATTGTGCTTCCAATAAAGGACATACCAAACATAACCTTCCAGAGTGAAAAAGAAGATTGGAAGGTGATTTTTAATGTGTTTCTAATTATTTACCTGCACAAACGAAACTATAAAGATAAGACATGCCTGCAAAGTGTGTAGTACCAGGTTGCACTAGCAATTGTGGTTCTAATAAAGGACATAAACAGAAGTGGGTGAACGGTATTCCTCGTAAGGGCTGGTTATATTTATAAGAATAAAGACAATAATTTACAAACATTTCAAAAGATAAGACTTATTTTAAAGCACAATGTGGTACCTACAATGTTTTCTGGACCTCCCAAATATCACAGAAAAAGACAGTCAATAGAACTCATCTGGGCATACCTACGAAAAGATTTGATATTGAAAGGGAATCAAGACCAGCAAGAATGGCTTCAAAGTGACCTAATAGTAAGTGAAAATTTACAAAGTAAATTGAGTGTTCATTTAAGTGGAAGTGGAAGTGGCAGTAGGAAATAGGTTGCGTTTATTTTTATTTTGTAGTATTTGACTACGATGAACCAGATATCAGATGTAAGTGGTATTAGTAGTAGTAGTTCTAAAAAGTATTTTTCTTAATTTATCAACCGAGATGAACTCTTAACACATATAAAATGTAATAATTATTATTCTGAAACTATAAAACAATTTACGGTAACCGGACCACTATTTGACAGCTAAGCCACGTTGCCACATCTAAGGCTCCGGCCTAGTGTAGAGTCGGCCATGGATAGATCCAAACGTGTTAGAGAACTAATGTTCTATTCTATTGTTTAAAAATATTCACTACTTCATTCTCATTAATTTCTATCCCATTCATCAGAGCCAAAAACCATTCAGTCTGTTTTCACTTGTGTTCCGCAAATAATTTTTCAGTCTCCTTAGGCTTGAGAAAGTCCTCTCTGAGGTAGTAGTGGAAACGGGTATGGTAACTGATAGCGTTTTTCACTGGACACATTTCAGTGCACTCTGTGCGAGTGCAAAATATTGAAAAAGTTCACCTAGAGTAATACTTTTGCACTGGGTTCTTCCTGTGAAATACACATCAAGAAACAACAGCTTGTTTTGACAACAATCTTTGCGTATAACTTCTTCCCAAACACATGATTTGTTCATCCTCAGAAGATGAGCTGTATTCTGCCAATTCAAACAAAGAAATTAAAAGTTTGACTTTTTTGTTTACTGTACTCAATCTAACTGAAAATAGCGAAAATCAACGAAAATCAACTAGGTATTAGGGTAATTAAAGATCGAAAGCTGTAACAGGAGAAACGCAATTCTACGATTTGAAGTTTCCCGCTCAAACCTACAGTCATTTTCTTGGTTCACTACCACGACACTCTCTTTGAAATTGGTGTGAAATTATTGCACTCCGTCGACCGCTCCTAGTGCAGAAGTGGCTGTGAAATAAGTGCACTTGGAAAATTTTACACTGGAACTGCCAGTGAAATGCAAAACAGGAATCCAGTGCAGCCCGAGTGCAACCAGTGAAAAACGCTATAAAATTTGCAGCAAAGGCGGATTCAGGGGGGGGGCACGGGGGCACGTGCCCCCCCCCCCCCCCCCCCCCCCCAGAAATCCCGAACCACTCGCACATAGTGTCTACAAAAAAGTGTGCATCCATTTTTCAATATTGAATTTAAATTTGGCGCCGTTGCGGCATCATCGGATAATAATCGGAAACCTTCGGCGGTCTTCGGGACTGCGGGTTGGAAAGTTGCCACACCCTTTAAGGCCACGCCCCGCGCAGCATAAAAAGTTAGGTTAGGTATCAGTTGTGGTCTTGTGAAATTAGTCGGCCAGTCGTATTCGTTCTGATTTATCAGACAATGCGCAAAGGTTTCAGATATCAGTAAAAGTGTGCTCTGTGAGAAATAGAGGAGTTGTACACGCAGTGTTTAATCACTCTTGTGGTTTCCTTATATAAAATGGGAGACAAGAAAAGGCAGGCAACCATTAATTCATTTTTCGAGGGTTGCTCGGCAGAATTCCTTCTGTCTACTCGCAATTCATTTTTCAACAAAAGAGTAAAGAACGACGAAGAAGAAAATGGATCTGTTAATCGTTATTCCGCTTCATCTGAAGATTCTGAAAAGATATTATCAGACAACACGATTCATCCAGAAGCCAACAACGAACCTGCTTCTTCAACACATTTGACTGCAATAGCAGCAACTTCATTTGATGTTTTATGTCAAGAGCGCGATATAGGTGAGTAAATTGAAATAAATAATAACTGTTATTTGTTCGATATATTTAAAAATACCCTTAATGCAGAGACCATCTATTAGAAGATATGGCTTTGTTCTAGCATCACATTTCCAACTGTTTACAACAGTTTCAAACCGTGTGAGTGTGCGCAGTAACAGGATTATCTGACGATTTCGTCACTGCGCACACTCAAACGGTTTGAAACTGTTGGAAATCTCATGCTAGAACATAACTATAAAAATTGTTAAATCTGATTAAAAATAGTTTGTTTGAGAGTACCTCTCGTAGATGACAAAAACTTTGAAACAGCGTTTTTATAATTTGTACAAAACTTCTCCACCAATTCCGAACAGCTGTAATATTGTGCAACTGAATTTTATTTGTACCACCGAAAAAAATTCAATTATTTTACTTCCCACACCGGTAGGTGATGGGAGTATTGTGATCGCGAAAATTTTCGATTTTGAGATAATACGCTTTTTGGACGTTTTATGATGTCTACATAACGAAAATCCACGTCACTCATTTCCGTCGGTCTGTCTGTCTGTCTGTCTGTCTGTCTGTCTGTCTGTCTGTCGGTCTGTCTGTCCGTCTGTCTGTCGCTTCCTTCTAGCCTCGTAATCTCAGCAACCGCTGCATGGATTGTGATGAAATTTGGGCAGCGATATGCTGTGGGGTCGTAGTAGGTAATGTTCCTATAATTTTGAAAATCGGTGCATGGGCGGCGGAGTAATTAGCAAAAAACAAAAAAAATTAAATATTGCTTAAACTTCGTTTTTAGGCGTTTTTGGGGGTTCCTGATCATTTTTTACTTTTTTTTGGGTGGGGGTGAAATTGGGGTGGTTGGGGGGTGGGGGGTTGTAAAATTGAAAAATTTGTTGCTTTCATAATAGACTGTCCACTGACCCATGAAGGAAGACCTAGCAACATAAATAACTTTTTTAGGTCCATCCGAACATTGCCTTGCCTATTACAGAAACCAAAGGACTTACAATTTTTTTCTGGTGTAAACATACGAGAGTATTGCTTTAGATCCTTCTATATTGTGTTACAAGGAAACTGTTGAATTGATTTTAATGAAATTTTGACACAGTATTACTACCGTGGCGAGGATGGAAAACGCGTATGGTTTTTATAAATCGTGCCAGTGGCGGCGCAGAAACAATAAAAAAACTAAAAATAAAAAACAGCTCAAACTTCGTTTTTAAGTGTTTTAGAGGTTCCTGATCATTTACTGAGTTTTTTGGGTGGGGGTGAAATTCGGGTGATTGGGGGATGTATTCATAATAGGCTGTCCACTAGCCTGTGAAGGAAGACCTAGCGACATAAATCAACTTTTTAGATACACCCCAACATTGTCCTAGTCTATTACGGAAACTAAGGGTCGTAGAATTTTCTGTACACATACGAGTATTGCTTTAGATCATTTTGTATTTTGTAACGTGGACACTGCAAAATTGATTCTAATGAAATTTTGACACAGTATTACTGCCGTGGCGAGGATGGAAAACGCGTATGGCTTTTATAAATCGTGCCAGTGGCGGCGCAGAAATAATAAAAAAAACTAAAAAAATATAAAGACAGCTCAAACTTCGTTTTTAGATGTTTTAGGCTGTCCATTGACCTCTGAAGGAAAGACCTAGCGGCATAAGACAATTTTAGGAGGGGGGAGGCTGCCGATGATTTGGTTGCAAGGGGATCTCAGACTAAAGCTGCATGCTTTGGGAAAATAATAAACTGATATCACAGTAACGTGTGGGAAGTACTGAGTCAATCAACTTGACTCCATTTTTTTATTTGCAGGTAAACTGCTCAACAGTAAGTTATCTGTTCCTTTGACAGATGAAGAAAGGTATCAATGGTTGATAAACACTTGGGAGCCCTCAGATGATTTCAAATTTCCGCTGATTTGAGGGCAAAAAAAACCGAGCTTTTCAAAGAAGTTGGTTAAAAACGCACCCCTGGCTGTCATACAGTGAAATAGCTCGAGGAGGATTATGTAGAGTATGCGTTCTTTTTGGGCGACGTGAAGCAGGGACGAATGATGTGAAATTAGGAAGGTGTTAGTGACGGAACCGCTAAGATTCTTTAAAAAAGCAACTGAAGTGCTTGCACATCACGCCGGAACAAAATACCATCATGGCAGCATGACAGCAAGTCAAAATTTTTTAATGGTAATGGAGGGCAGAGCAAAAGACGTGGTTACTCAAATGAAATCACAAGAGATAAAAACAATTGACGAGAACCGAAAGAAGCTTATACCTATTATAAAAACAGTAATTTTATGTGGTTCTCAGAATATACCTTTGCGAGGACATCGAGATGACGGTGATTTGCAAAACGACTTGTCTGTTGGGGAAGGCAACTTCCGAGCGTTGTTAAGATTTCGAATAGATGCTGGAGACGAGATATTAGCTAATCATATCAAAACATGCGGAAAAAATGCTTCTTATATTAGCAAATCAACTCAAAACGAATTGATTGAAAGCTGTGGTGCATTAATAACAAACAAAATAGTGAACAAAATACAAAAGTCTAAGTTTTTCACTATTATAGCGGATGAAACGACAGATTCTACTATTATAGAGCAGCTGTCAATCTGCGTTCGCTATTTCGACGTCGAGAAAAATGAAATTCAAGAAGATTTCCTGAAGTTTGTTAATATTGTGGATTTAACTGGAGAAAATATTGCTCAGCACATATTGCACGAGCTGGAAAAATCAAAGCTCGATATTAGCCTGTGCCAAGGTCAAGCCTACGATGGAGGAGCCAATATGAGTGGTAAAATTAAAGGTGTTCAGGCATACATATCTCGAGTTCAGCCTTTAGCCTTCTTCAGCCACTGTGCAAGCCACAGGCTCAACTTAGCCATTTGTAAAGCATGCACTGTACCCAGCATAAGAAATGCTGTTGGGGTTATCTCATCCGTAGCCAACTTCTTTCGCGAGTCATCTGGAAGAATACATCGCCTTAAAGAAGAAATGCAAGTCTGTCTACCAAAAGAAAAACAAAATATACTAAAAAAATGTGTGAGACTAGGTGGGTGGAAAGGCACGAAGCTGTTTTAACATTTGTAGACCTCCTGCCATGCATTGTTCTGGTTTTGGAAAACATGTCAACTGGAGGGGAAAAAATTGGAACAACTGCATTCTCGTTACTTCATGCAGTAGTCTCCTCAGATTTTATCGTTATTTTGGTAGTTCTGGCAGACATCTGGCCCTCAATGAAAATATGAACATTAAAGTTGATTTTTTTAGTAAATCTACCGCTCAAAATTCTTTTCTTTTTTATGGTCCCAAATTTTTTAATAGTACTCCAAAAAGATTGAAGGAAATTTCGAACTACAACAACTTCAAAAAGGAAGTTAAACAATATATAAAAGATCATCCAAATCAATTCTAATTATTCTATTCGAAGTGCTCTTCTAATTAAACCGATTTTTTTATATATTCTATTTGTTTTGTTTCTACATAATTATAAAACCGAGATCATATTGGCTCATAGACATGCTCGAACTGCTGCCTACTTCCATCCAGAATTACTTATTACACCAATAGGTTCTTGTTATATCAGCTAAATGCTCTGCTGGAACTGCGGCTCACAAGACAAGCCTCGTGGCCTAGCGTCAGCTGCTGTTTGGTAGGGTATTTTTTTTAACTTATATGTAACTTATCTACACATTGCAATATCGTATGTAGATAGTCGTACTCAGAGTCAGTCGGCGATCCTGAGATCTGGCTGGCCAGGAGTAAACACAATACCTGTATATTATTTATGTATCTAGCTAATAATGTATCTTTATATAATTATCAATAAACAATCAATCAATACCCTAAAAAAAACAAATTCTAATCTAATTAAATGAAATAATGAGGTTGTAACTTAAAAACGCGGCGAATTCGTATTGGGCAATACGCAACAAATCTTATGATAAAATGCTCAGATTTCATCTAGGGGGGCACCTGCCTCTCCCTCCCCCCCTTGGCGCGCCCTTGCACTACATGGGTTTCCCGTTTTCCGGCACTACCCTGGCTGTATTTTCCCGTTCTCGCTCCACATTTGTCCTCCGATGGCTGCGATTCATATTATGATAATTATATTGTCTCTAGGGTTCCTAAATCAACTGTGTCAGTCTGGTTGGACATGATTTAAGGGAGAAGAAAACATCCAATCTATGATATGAAAATAATAAATCTTCTGGTAGCGGTTTGTTATTGATCCATTATCTTCTCGGCTTGAATATCAGAACAAGGAGGAAGAACAATAATGGTTTTTCTACCAACTAAGGGCTTGTATAAGAGGCTGAAACTGAAACGTTTTGAAATATCGGCGTAGTTTGATTAATTTTGCGGTGATTGGCCAAATAGTATAGAATCCGTCAAAAATATAATGGACATAAGACATAAAATAAACATATAAAATAAACATACAGGTCATTTTTACACATAAGTGTCATTAAAAAATTCATCCATCGTATAGAAACACCTGTCATAGAGAAACATCTTGAGGTCTCTCCTAAATGCCCCTAGAGTCGCTTTAGATTTTATGTTAGGAGGTAATTTGTTATACATTTTTAAACCAAGAGTTTCTGGTGCAGATTGTGATATGGGCAGCCTACATTTAGGAATTCTAAAGTTACCTTGTTGTTTAGTATTAAAAGTATGCACATCAAAACTTCTTACATATTCATTCTTCTTACAGTGAATTAATATAGACAAATTATGAATCAAAATCCCTGTCAATGTTAAAATTTTGTATTCCTTAAAATAGGTACAGCATGACGTTTGTGAACTGAGATTAAAAATACACCTCAGAGCACGTTTCTGTATTTTAAAAACTCCTAAAGCGGCCGCGCTAGGTCCCCACAATTCTATGCCATTATAGGTCTGTTTTTACAGTAATCACAAAATAGTCAGCGTCAATTTGATTGGCCAGTACTAGTCAGAAATAGTTTGACAACTGCAATGGGGAATACTGATTGGCTCTGACTGGTTTGTGATTCTCTGTAAAAACAGACGTAGCCTCGAATGTACTTGAGCGTAGTATATATTTATTAACTGAGCTACAGAATGACGTCAACTGAAAACACGATGAGTTCAACCGCTTTACTAGGTTTTGACAATGTATTGCCCAATTTAAAGTTTCAAGGTAGATTCCTAAAAACTTTGTACTTTCAGTCCTTGAGATTATATTACCGCCATTGTTAATGTTTATATTAAGATTGTTCCTATTTTGTCTGGTGTGTAAGCGCATGTAGTTAGTATTTTCACCATTTAGAAGTAGAGACTTACCACTAAACCACTTTACAAGCTCATCTAATGCATGATTGCATTTGATCTCCAAGGCTGCAGAGGAGTGAGCCGATATAATCAAACTAGTATCATCTACATAAAGGACAGGAGTAATGTCATTCTCAAGGCTTATTCCAATGTCATTAATATATAGGATAAAAAGGAATGGCCCCAAAATTGAACCTTGTGTCACACCCTTATCCACTCTAATATTTTTTGATTTGGCAGAGGGTTGCCGTTCGGACTTGCTAATAGAGACATACTGCTCACGATCCTCTAGAAAACTTTTTATCCAATTCAAACAAATTCCTCTGACTCCATACTTCTCAGGTTTATATAGTAGTCTTTTGTGATTTATACAGTCAAAACATGCTGTTGACTAGATGGTATCTACTAGTTCATCCGCCTTTAGGGGCAGTTTCTCACCCCAAGGACAAGAAGGTGTCCTGACTCTTCTCAACTCGTCCACCCAAAGCTGTTGGTTAAGAAGAGGTTACTGCTTATACCGACAGTAGTTTCGGTTCCTTTTAGTCGCCTTTTACGACACGCAGGATATACGATGGGAAATATTCTAACCCGCCCCCACATGGGGCGAAGATAAAAAACTTGTATAAGGAAAAAGCAAACTCGCCCCCTCGCCCCTGATTTGAGCACTCAATTTAGATAAGTCGCCCCCCCCTGTGAAATTTTCTGGAGGCGCCCTTGATTTCTACCCTAGTAGCATGAGTTTAAAGTGTATTGGTCGTGTTCTAAATAACACTGCAAGTCATATTTTTAGTTTCTGAGAGAATCAACTATGATTAATGTCATTACATGATAGCCCAAGCGGTAGGGGTTTTTTTGACAGCAAAGGTTCATAAAGAAATGAAATTTGGTGGGACGGTAGACATCACGCCTGGATTAACCATGGGGCTAAAGGGGCTGGAGCCCCGGGCCCCGCGATTCAGACGGGCCCCGCAGGGCCCTACTTTTATTAAATGTGAGAGAAGAAATATTAGGTCAATAGATGAACAATAAAATCAGTAGATCTACTGAAAATTTAATTTCGAGATTTCAATTTCCATACCTATAAGCAAACTAGCAGGTCATGAAATATAAACAAAAACGTGTTCAGATAGAAGAAAACAGCGAACTTAGCAGAATGATACTAACTAAAGTAAAGGGATAAGATTACAAAAATTCTCTATAACCAATCAAGTATAACTAGAAACAACACCGGCGGTAACATGTCTAAAGTCAAAGAGAAGCTGGAATACGACAGAAATGGATAATTTTTACAGCTTACTAGCTACTGCAAGATTAAAAATTTCCAATACCACTAAAACCTTTGAAATGAAAGGAAAACTTTTAGCGATAGTTACTAGCCGCCTAATATCTTCAGCACGAAATTTCACATTTAATGGTATAAAACAGTAGTCATTTCAGTCAAAGTCAAAAGTAACGATACCTCTGACTGTACCCCTGTAAATTATGATTTATAATTTGATAGATTTTTAATTCATTCTACTTTTTCGGCGATATTGCTGATGGAGGTATCGTTACTTTTGACTTGACGGAAATTACCACATTTTTGAATCATTAAATTTGAAATTTTATTTTTGAAGCTATTTAACAACATTCGGTTCATTAGTTTAAAAATGTAGTATAACTCGACCTACATATATTCGCAAAATTAATTTTCTAAAAAGTGTTATGGTTTGGTCACAAGAGTCCGAGGCGTTGAGCTTGACTCACCTTGCATAGAAAGAAAATAGAAAACACTTATACCTACCCATTGGATACTGAAATATTCAAATGTCGGTGCCTATGGCCCCTGCCAATATAATGAATAAGCCGAAGTTGAACCGATACAAGAGCGGCCCTCAAAAAAGAAAAGTAAGTTACCTATAGTTTGTTAGTGTTATGTCTATGTGCTACATGGCTACAGTTTACCAAGATAACTCTAAAAAACTATTTTAAGACTGCTGAGGGTAAATTAGAAGTAGTGAAAAAATTGCCCAAAATAACAAGTTTTTTAAGTAAACCTAACGCTCCGCTTGAAAAGGATTGCACAGAAAATAGTTCTGATCATGACGTACTTATAAAAAAGCGTTTAGTAGTTTCTTTTGTTATATCGGGAATATAGTTTCATAGATAATAGTATTTGCTTTTATTTATAAAGGGCCCCTTAAAATTATAATAGCCTCGGGCCCCATAAAAGCTTGATCCGGCATTGGTAGACATTGATCCCCTGAACCTACACCTATGCTTGCGACCTCGGAGGGTTGTCGCTCGAAGGGTGGGTCGATCAAAACTCTACTTCGCGACAATTTTTGAAAAATAACGCCGTTTTTGTAAGTGATATCGAAAAGGGCTTCAAATGATTTGTGGAGAGGCCAAAATTCTGCATAGTTTTGGTGTTTTCATTTTTCGTGTGCATCTAAAGTCTCAAGAAACATAACACACAACCACTTCCATCAGACAGACTCGTTTCAAAACATGTCATAACCCTCTGATGTACCGCCTACCAGCGGGACCCGGAAAACAAAACGCGAACTGTCGCAAAACACGCCAGTCTTCAAAAGGTTTGCGAATCGTCGCAGTTTTGTTTTCTTCGACAGGAGTTTGTGTTTTGTTTTTTTTATAACTGATCAGACCGCGCAGGCAGAGCCTAAATACCAGAGTACCGCGGCTGCTGTGGAAGGTTTATGTTAGGGGAAGTTTGTTAACGCGGGATTTGAATGGGCCAATACCCGCAGGCCCAATAAATATATCTTCAGTCCTTCCAAGCCTTGGACATCCTGGGAATGAATGTCCGATGGTACCGCTCGGTTCTTGATGAATGAAGAACTGCCTTAGGATGAGATGCAACGGTCGCACGGGTGCATTTGATAAGAGCGGTGAGCGGCGGAACGATAGAGGATAGCTCAGAGGAGCAGATTCTGTTGGAATATCGGTAGAAGTGTGAGAGGTCACCAACAACACACCGGTGAGAAAGTGGCTGGTGGTGGCGCGTTAAGGCCGGGTCGCCAATTAATCGAATTGTCCTTCTCTGGACGGCATCTATAGTAGGGGCAGCAGTTCCCCAGACATGAGAGCAATACTCCAGGCCAGGGCTTATCTGGGTTTTATATAACGTGAGGAGGTTACATGGTGAGAAGCACCTTCTGGCTCCAAATAGGTACCCAAGCTTTTTGCCAGTAGCTGTTTCAATTGACGCGACGTGTTCGTGTCAGATCAGATTTTCTGTAATGCTAACTCCTAACACCTTGAATGAGTGACTCCTTGGCAGAGCCCGGCTGTTCATTAGAACCTGGTGTTGGCTTGGGCACTTCTTGTTTGATAGCGTACAATACTGGGCCTTGGAAGCATTAAATTTACGCTGTACTTAAACTGCCGTTCAACGGCAGCCTACTAAAATGCCGTTAACAGATGTGACGTCACTGAAGTGACGTATTTGACGGCTTTGTAATCGCTGCACTTAAACTGCCGTCACACGGTAGCCCACTAAAATGCCGCTAATAGCATATTGGATTTCTTGTAAAAATTGCTATTTTCCATTATCGGTTATATAGTTTTCGACTTGTTTGCATTAAAATTGTGACAATTTTTGCTGGATTATGGGAATCTGGATATTATTGGCATTGACTGGGGCAAGTTTTCCGATTAGTTTTGAGCAGTTCAACGGACAGACATGTTGTTTGAGCAAGGACTTATGTATTGAAAAATCTTAAAACACTATGGACCACTGATACTGATGCTGCAATTTTATTGGAAATGTAAACAATAGCGGCGAGAATCACTCTCAGTTTTTTATTGAAAGCAATGGTGAACTTATATTCGAGAGTGAAAATCAAGTTTCTGTTGAACAATCTGGAGTATTTGACCAGGTGAATCTTCCAAGTCAAAGCAGTACGAATAAAGCCTTTGTCTTAGATAATGCAAATCTATCATTCCAGTGTTAGTTATCTGTAGAATCATCTGCGCCTGGTGACAAGATAATTCTGGTATAAGACAGCAGAAATCCCTGATCTCTAAGACCATGACAAATTGTAGAGGAGGATATAATATCTGATCCAGTTGAAGTTGAGGAACCTTATATCAGTCAATCAGTTCCAAATGACGTTAGCAGTTCAGCAAGCATCTTATTGAAAAATTGGAGTCAATGGTATTACATGGCCGACAATGAAGATGTCTGTGGTCGTCCAAAAGGACAAGACAAGAAGATTATCTTAGAAAAAGATAAGAAGTACTGTAACATCTGTGAAAAGATCCCATAATGTTGCATGATGTGTTTTTCCTTCCGGAACCTTTAATTTGACGGGCAGCATACTGATGAATCTGTTGGAACGTCATGTCGGTGGGGTACCGTTTGACGGCAGTTTAAGTACAGCGATTACAAAACCGTCAAATACGTCACCTCAGTTACGTCACATCTGTTAACGGCGTTTTAGTAGGCTGCCGTTGAACGGCAGTTTAACTACAGCCTTAAAATTTTTTAGCTTTTTGAATCCTGACCGTCGGTACCAAATATTTAGTAAAACAATCTTGGGATACGGTCAATTATTATATCTCCAAAATATAAAATTTTACGACGTTTCGACGCTTCTATTAGGCGTCATCTTCAGGTATTAAAACTAAAATAAAATATCAGAATTGTCAAACAGATACAAAATGACTAACATTTACAATTAACTTTTTTTTTAACAATTAAATATCGAGGGAGGAAGGTAAATATTGTTAAGATGGAAGAAAGTATAGGCTATGTTCCATTTATTGAATTTGTATATATCCATGAAAGATTGCTTGTATCTGTGCTGAAATTCATGCTGTTAGAACCTTTTTTTATATGTATCATCTCTAAGATGTTTCTTTTATACCATTCTTTCTCTTCGCATAAAGTTCTAACGTTGTTAAAATCGATGGTATGTTTATTTTCTATAGCATGTTTGCTGAGGGCGGTAGAATTCAGATTTTTATTTTTAATATCATACTTGTGTTTATATATGCGTTTGTTTGAATATTGTTTAGTTTGTCCTATGTATAAGTTGGGGCAATCTTTACCAAGGTATTTCATAAACCAAATTGCTATGCATGTCCTTTCCTAATGCAGGTTTCAGGCTTGAAAATACTACACGGGTTGTTGTCGTGGCAGTATAGGCAACATTTACGTTAAATTTATTGAAAATTTTTTTAATGTTTTCGGAGAGTCCAGGTGTATAAGGCATTGAAAAATATTTCTTTTTATTATTATCATTATTTGAACGTTGCTGGTGGTTATAAAGTTGGTGAACTCTCTTCTTGATAGTAGTGTTTGTGAAGTGCTGGGGGTAATTGTTTTGGGACAGGATATTCCTTACCTTTTTGAGATTGTC
Organism: Callosobruchus maculatus; assembly: GCA_951848785.1. NCBI lineage: Eukaryota > Metazoa > Arthropoda > Insecta > Coleoptera > Chrysomelidae > Callosobruchus > Callosobruchus maculatus. The sequence goes on from CATOUR010000003.1 coordinate 1,683,698, forward strand.
AGATCTGTTTTTGACGTCAGAAAGTAAAATGGCTCAATCGGTGAGACTATTTATTACACTGGTTTTATATGTTTTCGGTACGACAAACACTACTATCAAGATCAAGAAGAGAGTTCATCAACTTTATAACCGCCAGCAACGTTCAAATAATGATAATAATCAAAAGAAATATTTTTCAATGCCTTATACACCTGGACTCTCCGAAAACATTAAAAAAAAATTCAATAAGTTTAACGTCAATGTTGCCCATACTGCCACGACAACAACCCGTACAGTATTTTCAAGCCTGAAACCTGCATTAGAAAAGGACATGCATAGCAATTTGGTTTATGAAATACCTTGTAAAGATTGCCCCAACTTATACATAGGACAAGCTAAACTATATTCAAATAAACGCATATATAAACACAAGTATGATATTAAAAATAAAAACCTGAATTCTACCGCCCTCAGCAAACATGCTATAGAATGTAAACATACCATCGATTTTAACAATGCGAAGAGAAAGATTGGTATAAAAGAAACATCTTAGAGATGATACATATAAAAAAAAGTTCTAACAGCATGAATTTCAGGACAGATACAAGCAATCTTTCATGCATATATACAAATTTAATAAATGGAACATAGCCTATACTTTCTTCCATCTTATCAATATTTACCTTCCTCCCTCGATATTTAATTGTTAAAAAAAACTAATTGTAAATGTTAGTCATTTTGTATCCGTTTGACAATTCTAGATTTTATTTTAGTTTTAATACCTGAAGATGACGCCTAATAGAAGCGTCGAAACGTCGTAAAATTTTATATTTTGGAAATATAATAAGTGACCGTATCCCAAGACTGTTTTACTAAATATACAGCCTTAAATTTAACCATATTCTTAAGCCCCCAAGCGGTAATGGTATCGAGATCCTTTGTTATTGTTTTGTCCGTTTAATGGAAAGCCGGCATTAGCAGTTGAAGCTTAATCAGCACGACACTGAACACCATCAATCCCCCTTCCTAATCCGTCATAACAATCTCACGAATGATTTTATCGAATCGATGCGTGGTGAAGGTTACCTATTTCCTAAAATCAGCTGTGCTATCCTGTCACCGAGCTAGATAGTCGCGAGAGCAACAAACCGCGCGCATTCAAGTCACATGATAAAATTTTGTAAATGTTTGCTAATCAAACAGGCAACGCTGTTTACCTATCTCGTTAAAAGTTAATTACCGACGCAACTGTCGCGACGGTTTGTGCACGTACGTTGGAATGCGCTGAGGTTTCGCTGCCGAAGACATGGTTCGAGCGTGGTTTGTCGACGAAGACCCCAAGGACCCCAGGGCGGAACATCACAGGATACCGCCGAAGTTCATCAGCTTGGAGGAGCTGTACCGAACCACGGGCGTGGAGTATTTCCAGGTAAGTCACATGTTGGCTAGGGTGTTTCTTACGTGACCAGATATTTATTGATATTTTGTTGATAAAGGCTTACCACAGTGTTGAGGAATTTATGACAGACAATTTTAGTAATATAACGCCTAGTTCCAAAAGTCGCTAAATCCTTCCAAGAATCTTTATAAGGAAACGCGAAAAGTTGCTGTTAGTCTCAAAAAGCAATAGGAGTATTTGTAACTATAGATATTGATAGACAGTAACATAGTGCTTTAAAAGGTCTTTGGTGCAAAAATCCTACTTTAATAGTTTTGTGAAAAACTTGAAAAGCCTTCTGGATTTAGCTGTTTTTGGAAATACATTTGGCTTTGGAGGGATTTGCTTCGAAATTTACATGATATGACTGTATTTCATGGCATATTTTGCGCAGTTGGATTATACAAAATAAGATGAAAACTAATATTAAGTCAAAAAAATTCATTACAAAATAAGAAAACAATTATTTGTAATGACTTGTACAAATAAAATGAAATAGAATAAAATTAAATATAAAATATAGTATCTTTTCTTATTATTGTGTCAGCCAGTGAGGTATTTGTTTTTGGTCACGTGACGTCCGATTCAAAAATTATAATGGGACACCCTGTATATTTGTGACTTTTTGTGTTCTTCCCGATAAAACAATTCCAACAAACTGCACACTTGGGGTCTAAAGTGATTCATCCAAGGGCTACAGGTACTTAAAGGACTGTACCACTACCATTATGGAACACTACCAAAGTAATTTAACTGTAGGGGTACATGTTATAATCAATGGTAGTGGTACCATCCTTTAAGTGTCTGTAGCTCTTGAATTAGTCACTTCAGACACCAAGTGTGTAGTTTGTTGGAATTGTTTTATCAGTAGGAACATAAAAAGTCACAAATATACAGGGTGTCCCATTAAAAATTTTGAATCGGACGTCACGTGATCAAAAACAGATACCTCATTGGGTGAGATAGTAATAAGAAAAGATACTACATTTTTCTCTCATTTAAACCGCCAAAATTATAATTCGCTACTAGTGCCCAGTTCCGATACATTACTTGTCTTAATCGTCGTGGGACACGCTGTATAGGTACATATAAATCAAATTATAGGTTAGGTTAAATATATGCGTTAACTTATAGATAGTACGGCTGTTATGCAAGCAGCAGAAAACTTACTTATCGTCCTATCCTGGATTTAGGGGGTTTTGTTCTCAAGGATCATGGTTCACATGTAAATACTAATATGGATTAAGAGGTTTTTGTTATCGAATGGATTTAGGGGTATTTGAATCTCATTCTCTCATCTCTCATGGATTTAGTGGATTTTGTTTCCAACCTTAAGAATCTACATTGATTTAGACCAGAATTTAGATGGTTTTGAAGGATATACTATGTTCTAAAGCATTACTGAGGCCTCTCCCAATAAGATGGCGCTACTGGTTCAATTTATTTGAAAATTGGATTTAGCGGATTTTGAAACTAGACGACTCAATTATTTCTAGTCTATTTCAGGTTACTTTGATATCTCAGTTTAATTTTTAAAATTTACTTTTAATAATTGTTCCTTCCTTTATGATATCACTATGTATTTTTATACTTTTTTATATTGTAATCTTAAGCACTGCTGTTAGATTGACTTATCCTATACTATTCTTGTAGTCTGAGGGATCAACGAATTACCATTACTATTACCATAAAGATCAGGTGCCAATCCATGATTTTGCTTAGGGGCTATTTTTTGTTTGTTTGAGGATACAAAATAATTATAGTGGACACTTTTAACTTTATTCCAAGCTTTCGGAAACTAATGATTCCATCTTCAGGGCTACAATAAAATTTTGAGCATGAATTACAATCTCAAAAAGGGGATGTTAAATACTTACAAAAGTTATTGAGATTGATGTGAAAAGATGTTGGATGGGAGAGTCTTCACAATCCAACTCTTTTCGCATCAATCTCAATAACTTTTGTAAGTATTTAACATCCCCTTTTTGAGATTGTAACTCATGCTCAAAATTTTATTGTAGCCCTGAAGATGGAGTCATAAGTTTCCGAAAGCTTGGAATAAAGTTAAAAGAGTCCACTTTTGCGTTTAATTGGCGCAGTCCCAATTATTAACCGTTTATTACGTAACTGGTTTTTGTTTCGGCAATGACTACCCCCCTTCGACAAAATAATTATATGTACAACTTTTTAAGGGGCCTGACCTATCATTCCTTGCTTATGAACCAATTTTTTCCTACTTAAACCCCTGGAATCCACCCCTAGCCTGTTCTTTCAAATTTCAATCCACAGTTTTGCCTGGAAAAATAAATTCTTTACTTCAATTTAATAATCGTAGTGCCTTACTTTTTATGCCCCTACTGCAATCTATCGTTAATTTTTTTCGTTTAATCCATGAAATCGTAAGTATAAATTAATTAAAACACATGCGTGGAAAATATTTTTTTTATTATCATGAATCAACTAATAAAAAAAACGTGGCAATAAAACTAAGTGCAAAAGCGTGAAAAAGTTTTATGGCTACATCGAGCCACGCTAACCCCGTGTGCAGGGTGTGCCCCGCACACGGGCGCCAAAATTAACGATAAATTGCAATAGGGGCATAAAAACTAAGGCACTACGATAATTAAATTCAAGTAAAGAATTTATTTTTGCAGGCAAAATTGTGGATTGAATTTTGAAAGAGCAAGCTAGGGATGGATTCCAGGGTTTTAAGTAAGAAAAAAATGATTCATAAGCAAGGAATGATAGGTCATTCACTATTCCCTTGAAAAACCCACTTACTTTTCTTTTTTATCCGTTTTTGTTACAAAAATATCAGGCGTCAAACAAATTATCATTTCATTTGTCTTATGCTTATGATTTTACGGAAAAAATAAGTTTGCATATAAAATTAAAGGTGCCACAAGATTTTAGATAAAATGGTGATATCATTTATGTAGGGAAACCTATGGGGTGCTATTTGAAAAAAAAAGTTGGGGTGAGTTTTAGGGGTTGACTTACAAAAAAAATGTTTTGAATGCATGGTATGATAGACCCTATAGTACCTTCAAAAGTACCACTCAGTTCTTGCTTGAACCGTTTTTCGTTACGGAAATATCACGTGTCAAGGAAATTCTGGGACACCCGGTATATCAAACTATGTATCCGTCTTCCGATTTGCTGTTCCCCTATAGTCCCATGACGTCACGCAACTGGAGGAGTTTAAATCGTATACAGCCATAAAAAAAATTCATGATACTAGTCCTAAAAGTCCCTCGTCACTGCCACCATTCACGCATAATAGATACATATGTATATCCCCACATCCTAGCTACGCTTTATGTAGAATGCACTATGCTACCATTATCTTGAGATAAAATATTCCAATAGTTTGATGCACTTTCCGCATGACTAATGTCCGAGACTCCGTTTCAAGGAAATTAAAAGAAACATATTCCTTCAATTACTTTTTGTGTCCTAAAAACAATACATATTTGTAAATTGTGCAATGCAACATATTTATGTAGCACTTAAGTTTTGCAATGTAATTTTTTTAAGCTAAAATACTATTGCGGATACGGACGTTGCGGTTGTTTTTATTATTTCAGCATATAGTCTAAAAGCTAGTGACTGGCAGACTGGCCTGGGTATACACAGTTATACATATGTATTTGCCGTATTAAAACACGGATTCCCATTTCTTGTTTGTTGCTTCTCAAACTACATACACAGTATATCAGAAGGTGATAGTTAACACCTCAATGAATTACAACTATTTGCGAATTTCTCAAAAAAGTTTTTTTGTGTGCAAATAAATTAAAACAAAAAACTTTAAAAAAAAAAGCTTTTATTTAAATGTTCTAAAAAAAGAAAATAAAAGTGTTAACTATCAACTTGTAGCCCCATTATACACAATCTATATGATCATAAAAGCGCGTCGCGAGGTTTACGTAAGTACCTATAAGAATCCAATTAAACGGAAATTTCAAATTAGTCAATTGAGTAGGTACTGGTTAATTTACACAAGTAAATCGCGCGACAAGCTTTTATGATCATATAAATTGTGTATAATGAGGCTATAAGTTGATAGTTAACACTTTAAAGGAACATTTTATTTTCTTTTTTCTAGAACACTTAGATAAAAGCTTTTTTTTAAGTCTCTTTTGTTTTAATTTATTTCAAACCTTTTAGTTATTAACTTGCATTTATATAAAAAAAGATTATTTATTCTCGGCAAGCCCTTTTATTTGATACCCATATTGCAGAAGTGCATTAAAAATAACTATTCCGTCATCTTGAATGGTCCGCGATAGTTGATTTCAAATGACGTCACATTATTTTTCTAGTTTCAACAAGCCCTTTCACTGTGCAAAGACTCTCTTCTCTGAAGTCATAAACAAGGTTCATGCAGTGATAAAACAACTCACCGACTTTGAATAGTATATTTTCCCCAAACTCTTACAACACATCGTATAATATCTAAAAATATATATTATTTGCCATCATTTTTTGAACGACAGTTTCTGATTAGAATTTGCTCTATCTTGATATCCACTTGATATCCACTCATCTTCGTAGATTTCCTTTTACTAGACATCGTGAAAACCTTAAACTAAACTAAAAATATAGACCTACTCTAAACATAACCTTAAAACTGTGTTTGTGATAAGAGTCCACTAACAACACGAGTTTATCCCTATTACTTTCCCAAAGTCAGTCCAGCACCCGAAATGCTCCTTTAAAACTTATTATTGGGCCAGCGGTTCGTTAGCTACCCCCTAACCTCATGTCGATGTCGTCACCGTCGTCGATACAACCTGGCGATGGCCATTGCACAGGTTGTTTAAAGAATTTCGTATAATTATTCGATCCAGAATCTTCTGTGACTGCTGCCAGATTCTTGCTCACACCGCAAGCCTGTAGTTGAGCGCCAAATGCAAAAACTCTCTGCTCTCAGGTCGTCAGGTTCATGCAGTGATAAAAACAACTCGCCGGCTTTGAATAGTATATTTTCCTCAAACTCTCACAACAAAATTAATCGTTTGACTAAAAATGACATCACTGGATCTATTGTCAGTAATGACATTCCTCTCATTAGATTGTCATTCCCTTTACCATCTACTGGGCGTTTTCATATCAATGTGGATACCCATATTGTAGAAATGCATTAAATAACTATTCCACTATTGGATTTAGAACGACCTCATACATCTTTCGTGCATTGTCATCCGAACTAAACGTGTATACAAAATTTCAGCTCAATCGGTTGAAGATATCTGCTTCAAAATTGAGTGCCAAGATTCTACCCGAACAAGCGTACATACATTGCAAGTTAAATAAAAGCTTTTAAAAAACTTCCAATGCAAAATCATACATTCCTCAAATGTCTGTAATTTAACAACCAAACCCGATATCAAAACAATGCCAAACCAGTGACAAAGCGCAAGCTTTCCTCTTCAATTTGCTTTTTGAATCATCACTGTAAGTTTACAGGTAATGTCAGGAGCTTGAAAATTCGAAATTCTTTTTCATAGTGACCTTTGGACCTTACGTTTGGACCTTTTGACGTTACCGTTGGATTTCTGGACTTATCCCCCTTTATCTTAGACACACACGCTAGAGAAAGGTAACATGCGGCCACGCCTCCTCGCTAACACGGAAATACGTCTTTTCCTGGATTCTCAATTTCGCGCGCTATACCCTAGACCCTTAAAAGGCAGACACATAGACGGGTTCAACTTATGGGCACGCGCTGTAATACCTAATGGCTTTATAATAATAAAGTGTGCGATAATAACTCGCTCACTCTAATAGAGAATAAGGGTCTCCCATTGCGCTTTTGAAAAAAAGAGGTACTTACTCGTATATACCTCAATATATTAAAAAGGCGGACTTGCTAGAATCCCGTTTTAAGTCGGAGCCAGAGTATTGCCGACACGAATATTATCAATAGTTTTGCTCGCCATCATACGCGATTTACTGTCAGTTCAGTGGCGGTCTTGATATTCATATCCAGCAACTGTTTCGTCGTATCCACCCAGTCTGTACGGGAACGGCCAGGGCGCCGCCCACTCGGGGCATGAACCTGAACTACAAGTTTCTCCATATTATCGCTTCTGTGTATATGTCCGAAGAAAGTAAGCATTCTCGTCGACACGATGGAGCATAGTCTCTTTGGATTACCGAGCTCATTCAGTATCAGAACGTTAGTTCGATGGGCGGTATAAGGAACTCTCAGCATTCTTCTCCACGTCCACATTTCAAAAGCATCTTGCGAGCTCGATCTGCCTTTTCAACAGTCGAAGTTTCCGAGGCATACAAAAATATGGAGAACACAAGAGACTGAACCAGCGACATTTGGTAGCTTTAGTGATGTTATGATCACGCCATATTTTAGTAAGCTTTGTCATGGCCACACGTGCCTGTTGAATGCGCCGTCGAATCTCATTTTCACAGCTACCCGAATTGTCGGTCAAAGAACCGAGATACACATAACTTTTAACTACTTCACAGCGGCTTACTGACTTTATTGCTCGATGATTATCGTGCTCTCTATCTACGATCATAACCTTGGTCTTGTTGTATTTAACACCAAGACCATACGCTGCACTGTGTTGTTCTAAGGTGTTTAATAGAGCTTACAGTAGGTATACCTAGCATCAATATGAATCACTCAATCATTGGCTCTCAGACAGTAATACTAAGATAATTTGTAAGCTAATTAGCCCCGTTTCATGCCGATACGTAGCGTACTGAGTTATAAAACTGCTGCACAACATACAGGGTCTTCCAGGTGAAAGACCATAATGAAGGCAATTTTTTGTAAAATAAAATATGGGGGTTACATTTAAAATAAAAGATATAATCTAGATTTTGCATTCTTGGTCACCCTGTGTATTAATATGCGTAGTCGATTTTTTTAACAACTGACTGAATTAGGGGATATTTTTTATCTTGGAATGTAAAAAAAAATATTTTTGATCTGTTGCTTTTACTTCCAACACCGATAGGTGAGGGGAGTATTGTGATCGCGAAAATTTTCGATTTTGAGATAATACGTTTTTTGGGCGTTTTATGATGTGTACATAACGAAAATCCACGTCACTCATTTCCGTCGGTCTGTCTGTCTGTCGGTCTGTCGGTCTGTCGGTCTGTCGGTCTGTCGGTCTGTCGGTCTGTCGGTCTGTCGGTCTGTCGGTCTGTCGGTCTGTCGGTCTGTCGGTCTGTCGGTCTGTCGGTCTGTCGGTCTGTCGGTCTGTCGGTCTGTCGGTCTGTCGGTCTGTCTGTCGCGTTTTTCTACCCTCGTAATCTCAGTAACCGCTGCATGGATTGTGATGAAATTTGGGCAGCGGTATGCTGTGGGGTCGTAGTAGGTAATGTTCCTATAATTTTGAAAATCGGTCCATGGGCGGCGGAGTAATTAGCAAAAAATAAAAAAAATTAAATATTGCTGAAACTTCGTTTTTAGGCGTTTTAGAGGTCCCTGATCATTTTCTACTTTTTTTTGGGTGGGGGTGAAATTGGGGTGGTTGGGGGGTGGGGGGGTTGTAAAATTGAAAAATTTGTTGCTTTCATAATAGACTGTCCACTGACCTGTGAAGGAAGACCTTGCGACATAAATAACTTTTTTAGGTCCATCCAAACATTGCCTTTGCCTATTACAGAAAGCAAAGGACTTAGAATTTTTTCTGATGTAAACATACGAGAGTATTGCGTTAGATCGTTGTAACGAGGAAACTGTTGAATTGATTTTAATGAAATTTTGAAACGGCATTACTACCATGGCGAAGATGGAAAACGTGTATGGTTTTGATAAGTCGTGCCAGTGGCGGCGCAGAAATAATAAAAAAACTAAAAATATAAAAACAGCTCAAACTTCGTTTTTAATCGTTTTAGAGGTTCCTGATCATTTTCTGCGTTTTTTTGGGTGGGGGTGTAATTGGGGTGGTTTGGGTGTTGGGGGTTGAAAAATTAAAAAAATTCTTGTACTCATGATAGGCTGTCCACTAACCTGTGAAGGAAGATCTAGCGACACAAATCACCTTTTTAGGTGCATCCGAACATTGCCTAGCCTATTGCAGAAACTAAGGGCCTTAGAATTTTCTGTATACTATACGAGAATTTATTGGTTTAAATCGTTTTGATGGGCACTATTAAATTGATTCTAATGAAATTTTGACACAGGATATAGTTACCGTGGTGGGAATGGAAAACGCGTACGTTTGTTAAAAATCTTGTCAGTGGCAACGTAGCAATAATCAAAGAACGCGACAAATATGAAAGCAACTCAAATTCGGTTTTTAGATGTTTTAGGGGTTCCTGATCATTTCCTACCAGTTTTTTGGGTGGGGGTGAAAGTGAGGTGGTTGGGGGGTGGGGGGTTGTAAAACTGAGAAGTTTGTAGTATCGATAATAGGCTGTCCATTGACCTGTGAAGGAAAGACCTCGCGGCATAAGACAATTTTAGGGTGGGGGGGGGGGGTTGGCAATTATTTGGTTGCAAGGGATCTTAGACTAAAGCTCCATGCTATGGGGAAATAATAAACTGGTATCAGCGTAATGTGTGGGAAGTACTGAGTCAATCAACTTGACTTCATTTTTTGATATACATTACGTTCATTTGACAGCAGTTTGGATATAAAAATTGTCATATTTTTTAAATACCCTATTAGAGTTAGAGTAGCTGCACGGAGATCAATATTAGAATTTAAATGTAGGATAATATATGGGGTGACTCATTTAGAAAAGTGTATAATTGCATCACCACGTAGTAGTGGATCACGCTCTATAAATAAAAATACCCAACTAGCAATTTGAAGTTTTATAAAAGTTGAGATAACGTTTATTAAACATATAAAACCATCGATCTAACAGTAATGTCTCAAGAAGACTCTATAATACTATGTCGATAAATACATGCACACAGCTACTATAAAACAATTGTTTTAAAGTTGTATTACAGCTGCTTATAGTGCTTATTCGCGATGCAAATTTTTTACCACAGGAACATTTATAAAACTATTGTATAAGGATTGTATAAGCTATAATAAATCAATTTATCTGTATTAACTAATATATCGAATAAGAACTGTTATACAGGGTGCCCAGTTAGTGTGTAATATCTCGCAAGGTGTACCTGATAAAAGAAAATGTCAAATACAAAAGTTATTTGGTTACTTAAGAAGCATATTCTAAAAATATTTTAAAATATACAGGGTGTTGCGGGAAAGTAGGATGGTGATCAACATGATTTTTTTATATGGAACTATAACTTTTTCTTAAATTTTTCTAGTTTCCATCATCGATTGCTATTCAACTCTAAAATATTTTTGGGATCCGTTGCGACGTTGCCAAGTTATAATTTATTTTCTATTAATTCCTGGATTTGCAAAGTCTCAAGTAATACGTCCAAATTGACATATTCCTTTAATTTTTCTCAATAATATTATACAGCGAGTTACTTGAGTATTCAGTGGATATTACTATGGATGTTACCAGCAATGTGTATCTACAGCGTGTTTTTGGCAGAATTTTAAATTACGGCAACTTGAAGGTCATTTTACTTTGTTTTTTTAAATGGGTCACCCTGTATGTTTTATTTTAAATCGAAACATCCACTAATACCCTAGCTCGCCTTGTAATATTTTTTTTCACGTTTGCGGCGTTGCCAAGTTATAAACTATCTTTCCAAATTTTTAAACGAATAGCCCCGATTTTAATTTATTTTAAATAGAATCGTCTATTTATTTTTATTGCAATGAATTGCACATATCAAACTTAGTAAGATCACAAGTTCACAATTTTGTTTCTGCTAATTATTGAGATACGGCAACACCGCTTTTCCAGTAAACAGTACCGGAAGGCTTAAATATTTCCAAAACTGCCACAGCTAGAACGGTGAAATTCAATACTTGGGAGTTTTTGAACATACAGAATTCAAAAATGCTAGCATCAGTGTTGTCAGATTTACCACTTTTACGTTAGACTTCATAATAAGGGCATTTCATTCAAAATTATGACGTAAAATTGGTAAATCTGACAACACTGATGAATTCCATATGTTCAAAAACCCCCAAGTATTGAATTTCACCTCTCCAGCTGTGGCATTTTTGGAAATATTGAAGCGTTCCGGTACCGTTTACTGAAAAAGCGGTGTTGCCGTATCTCAGTAATCAATAGAAACAAAATTTTGAAATTGTGAGATCTTACTAATTTTGACATGTGCAATTCATTGCAGTAGAAATAAGTAGAGGACTCTGTTTAAAATAAATTAAAATCGGGGATATTTGTTCAAAAATTTGGAAAAACAATTTATAACTTGGCAACGCCACAAACGCGAAAAAAAATATTACAAGGCGAGATAGGGTTTTAGTAGATATTTCGATTTAAAATAAAACATACAGAGTGTTACATTTAAAAAAAACAAAGTAAAATGACCTTCAAACTGCCGTAATTTAAGATTCTGCCAAAAATATCCTGTAGATACAAATTGCTGGTAACATCCAAAATAATATCCACTTAATATTCAAGTAACTCGCTGTATAATATTGTTAAGAAAAGTTAAAGGAATATACCAATTTGGACGTATTACTCGCAACCTTGCAAATCCGGAAATTAATAAATAATAAATTATAACTTGGCAACGTCACAACCGATCCCAAAAATATTTTAGGGTTGAATAGATATCAATGATGGAAACTAGAAGAACTTAAGAAAAAGTTATAGTTCCATATAAAAAAATCAAGTTGATCCTACTTTCCAGCAACACCCTGTATATTTCGAAATATTTTTAGAATATGCGTCTTGACTAACCATATAACTTTGGTATTTGACATTTTCTTCTATCCGGTATACCTTGATAGATATCGAAGTATTACACACTAACTGGACACCCTGTATAGACATAAAGTAGTTTTAATGTTGTTTCATAAGATACTTTATAATTTTGCTGTGATAAGGTCTTTACAGCTAGCTAATAATATAATATTTCGGCTGCAGACAGACAAATACCTGTTGGCGCAGACCTAAATCAGATTTGCATTCTCACAACACTAATACAATAACTATAAACCTAAATAGACGGGTTACCTGGAGACTATATTTTCATCTTCTACAGCAGTAGAGTTATGGACCGGTCCCGCTAACTTATCCTTCATGTTGGAGACTTCTTTATAGATGATTTTTTGCAGGTGGACCCGAAAAATTTCCAACTCGACAACACTTTCCGTAAACTGATAGAAGAAAGAGGCAACCAGGGGATACAGGACATTGACGACCTCGATCCGAATGATCTGAAAGTACTTTACGTCGAACATTTCCACACTTATGATGAATTTAGGATCTGCCTAGAGGGCTGCGGATACTACGATATCCGTGACAAGTTCGACGAATGGATTCGGGTCGAAATACTGCCAGGAGATCTGCTCGTCATCCCAGGCGGCTGCTACCATCGATTCACCGTCGATAAAAACGTATGTATACTGTATTCACAGCCAAGCTAGACCAAATGAAAACAAGCCCGCGTGCGTGATCGGCTCATGCCGGTAGGGTCCCTAATAGTCCAGTACACGATGTGTGAATTATATGTTATAATCGAGCAAGTAAAAACCCCCAAGACTGACTGGAAATCAGGTCCAAATATGCGACGTCAAGTGTTCATTGCCTAAATGATCATTTCAAACTGGCGACTGGCTACTTTTAAGTTGCAATGGGTTAATAGGGCAACTCTTTTAAATAGCAATATAAAATTCCATAATTGCACTGGACTATAGCTGGCTCGTTCGCAGATGGCAGCGGACAGTAACCACGCTAATGCTGCATGCGACTGTTTATGTGGAGTCTCTCTTGGGATTGAATATACTGTAGATGCATTAGTACACTGGTGTTTGATAAAATGGCGTCGAGTAGGCTGATTCCGCACTTTCCACCTATTTTTGAGTTATTTACCTATGTACTTATTCATTAATCTACCTATTTAAATTTCAGATCTCTCGGGCGGCGGGTGTATCTGAAAAAATCGAAAATCTTTATTTGGCTTTCTATTAAGATGAAACCTCGCATTTCGGATAATTTTGAGATGCTGACTATAAATCCAGTCGCAGTTTCGAGCATCAGTCTCGTTTGAAGAAAATAAAAAATTTCAGATCTCTCGGGGCGGTGGGTGTACCTGAAAAAATCGAAAATCTTTATTTGGCCTTCTATTAAGACGAAACCTCGCATTTCGGATAATTTCGAGGTGCTGATTATAAATCCAGTCCCAGCTTCAAGTCTCAGTCTCGTTTAACGAAAATATAGAATTTCAGATCCCTCGGGGCGGCGGGTGTACCTGAAAAAATCGAAAATCCTTATCTGGCTTTCTATTAAGATGAAACCTCGCATTTCGGATAATTTCGAGGTGCTGATTATAAATCCAGTCGCGGTTTCGAGCCTCAGTCTCGTTTGACGAAAATTAAAAAAATCAGATCTCTCGGGGCGGCGGGTGTACCTGAAAAAATCGAAATTCTTTATTTGGCTTTCTATTAAGATGAAACCTCGCATTTCAGATAGTTTCGAGGTGCTGATTATAAATCCAGTCGCAGTTTCGAGCCTCAGTCTCGTTTGACGAAAATAAAAAAAATCAGATCTCTCGGGGCGGCGGGTGTACCTGAAAAAATCGAAAATTTTTATTTGGCTTTCTATTAAGATGAAACCTCGCATTTCGGATAATTTCGAGGTGCTGATTATAAATCCAGTCGCAGTTTCGAGCCTCAGTCTCGTCTGACGAAAATAAAAAATTTCAGATCTCTCGGGGCGGCGGGTGTACCTGAAAAAATCGAAATTCTCTATTTGGCTTTCTATTAAGATGAAACCTCGCATTTCGGATAATTTCGAGGTGCTGATTATAAATCGAGTCGCAGTTTCGAGCCTCGGTTTCGTTTGACGAAAATAACAAATTTCAGATCTCTCGGGGCTGTGGGTGTACCTGAAAAAATCGAAAACCTTTATTTGGCTTTCTATTGAGATGAAACCTCGCATTTGGGACAATTTCGAGGTGCTGATTATAAATCCAGTCGCGGTTTCGAGCCTCAGTCTCGTTTGACGAAAATTAAAAAAATCAGATCTCTCGGGGCGGCGGGTGTACCTGAAAAAATCGAAAGTCTTTATTTGGCTTTCTATTAAGATGAAACCTCGCATTTCGGGTAATTTCGAGGTGCTGATAATAAATCCAGTCGCAGTTTCGAGCCTCAGCCTCGTTTGACGAAAATAAAAAATTTCAGATCTCTCGGGGCGGCGGGTGTACCTGAAAAAATCGAAAATCTTTATTTGGCTTTCTATTAAGATGAAACCTCGCATTTCGGATAATTTCGCGGTGCTGATAATAAATCCAGTCGCAGTTTCGAGCCTCAGCCTCGTTTGACGAAAATAAAAAATTTCAGATCTCTCGGGGTGGGTGTACCTGAAAAAATCGAAAATCTTTATTTGGCTTTCTATTAAGATGAAACCTCGCATTTCGGATAATTTCGAGGTGCTGATAATAAATCCAGTCGCAGTTCCGAGCCTCAGTCTCGTTTGACGAAAATAAAAAATTTCAGATCTCTCGGGCCGGCAGGTGTACCTGAAAAAATCGAAAATCTTTATTTGGCTTTCTATTAAGATGAAACCTCACATTTCGAATAATTTCGAGGTGCTGATAATAAATCCAGTCGCAGTTCCGAGCCTCAGTCTCGTTTGACGAAAATAAAAAATTTCAGATCTCTCGGGGCGGTAGGTGTACCTGAAAAAATCGAAAATCTTTATTTGGCTTTCTATTAAGATGAAACCTCGCATTTCGGATAATTTCGCGGTGCTTATGATAAATCCAGTCGCAGTTTCGAACCTCAGTCTCGTTTGACGAAAATAAAAAATTTCAGATCTCTCGGGGCGGCGGGTGTACCTGAAAAAATCAAAAATCTTTATTTGGCTTTCTATTAAGATGTAACCTCGCATTTCGGATAGTTTCAAGGTGCTGATTATAAATTCTGTCGCAGTTTCGAGTCTTTAACGAAGACAAAAAATTTCAGATTTCTCGGAGCGGCGGGGGCAGCTAAAAAAATCGAAAATCTTTATTTGGCTTTCTATTAAGATGAAACCTCAAAAATCGTGTTGTGACATTTTGACGCATATTTTACACATTTATTACCTACTTATATACTATTGCATTATCAAGCTTAATCAAGCATTTCGTATTACGGAATATCTAAACGGAAGACAATACTCAAACAGTTCTTTTTGATTTGATCTGTGTAAGTCATCATTTACTTTACGCATTTTGCTTGGAAACATCAACATCTTACCTACCATATTATAAAACCACGTAAAACTTTCCTGTTGATGGTGAGATTTCACGCACAATAATATTTGGGGTAATCTTATAAGAACCTATTAAAACCGCCACTAAAATCCTGAAATGTTTTTATAGGGAAATTACAGAGGAGTTCGCATTCTTAAGGATGGTGTATACCAGGCGCACATAAGGCCCTCTGATCAACTAAGATGTAGAAAGGAGTACGTCAAGAAATTATACAATGGAGCTTACGAAAATAGATATAGTCGTGAAGAGGAAGAGGGTGTAAAAATCTTTGACGCAGCAGAACAGAACGCAAAAGCTTAGATTTCTTATGTTTACATCAGTTTATAGTTATTTAGTATAAAATATCAATATTGTATAATGTATCATATAATTTTACGACTTCAGGCTAGAAATGTATATTTATAGTATAATGCTATTTTATTTTCAATTTAATTGCCTGAATATCTCTGCAATCTCTGCCTCATAATATAAAACCCCTAAATTAATTAAAAAGAAGTACACCTTCAGACAACATGACGTTTTTCAGTTTTTCTTAAAGGGGTGATACACGTACGAACTTTAAGTACGCAGTTTTTAAGTTCGCGAACTTACTCGGCTCGACGCGGTGACACACGTTAAGCTGAAATCACTCATTTTGATAATTTTCCTAAATAAATAAAACTTTTAACAACCGCCTAACACAACAAGCGTTGCGCGGCTCGCAGTACATGCCGAGACAAGCTACGAGCAAGATTTCTAACCAGTTGGATCGCCGGCGGTTTGCGCGACGGTTTTAAAGTACGCGTACTTACGGTGACACACAGGCGAAAAAGGTCGTCGAGCCATAAGTACGCGTACTTACGCTTACGTGTATCACCCCTTTTACAGTATAAGGTATAAGTAAAGTTAACAAACCAATGCTTTCATCACTCCAGGCAACACAAACCGTAGAAATATCCTATAATGTTACTACTACTCTCATAACAAAAGTATACAGTGTACATGCACATAAACTATAAGGATATATGTACATCTACATACATCTGGAGAATGTACATTAAGCGACCAACAGACCGGGACCATCGATAGCTACTGGGCCTTATGGTGCTGCGTGTGACGTCACACGTAGCGCCGCACCGGGCCGCACGTATCTACAGGGATTAATAGAGAAACTCCAGCGCTACGAGCATTTTCTTGATATACTGAGAAAACGGTAAAATACAAGAGTAATGTATAGGAATGAATTTACAGGAAATTGAATTTGTGATAAGAGGTGCTAGTTGATATTTATTTAACTAGAGTCGTTCAGACTTGAGAAGGTCAAAAGTTGGCCCTATTTGCACACAAATTATATGAAATTATCTATTACCCACAAAATTATGTACACAGTACATATGTATAGTTTATTTATTTGTCATCAATGTACATCATACATCATATATGCAAATAAATCAAGCTATCGTCCGCGAGAGCAACACTCTGTATGCGGCCATCAACTTAGTGTCAAGAACGATAAATTTTACATACAAGAATTATGTGTTCAAAGATTCCTCTTGTTAGTTCTTTGTCCTGAGGTAAAACCATCCATAGATGAAGTCGTGGGTCCTTCTTATAACTCATTACTTTTGCAGCTTTCCAGCTCACTTGTAAGATTTTGCAGACTTGAAATTTTGACGTGTATAACTTTTGAAGTGTGAAGGCTCTAATGACTCGGTAGAGTTAAAAAATCGCCGTCACGTATTTTTCTATGAGCTCCTGGAAACGAAAAGTGAATTGAACAGGACCATATTAATGTGTCAGTAGTATACCTTTTGAAAAAGTTAAATTTAGCTGATCTTTGAGGTAAGATAATTTTTTCAATATGGTATCCAAATTTTCGTCAATATCAGAGACAATTAAATGCGTCTTTTCTATTTGCGTACATGCCTGGTTAACAAGTGCTTTAGCTTTATCAATAGCACCGATTTCACAAACATTTGTACACATATTACTTACTAAAGAATTGCATTTTACCCAGCTATTACACAAATTACCTTTACCTAATATTTCTTTAATTTTTAGAATATTATTTATCACGAAATCTTACTATATACTATCACAGACAGATCTTTTTCAATTGTCACAGATGAGATACCTTTTGGCATTTCAGTAATATCTATCTTATAAATAACAATCTTATTTTTACCTTTTATTATTGAAAAATTTGCAAT
This sequence comes from Callosobruchus maculatus, assembly GCA_951848785.1. Classification (NCBI taxonomy): domain Eukaryota; kingdom Metazoa; phylum Arthropoda; class Insecta; order Coleoptera; family Chrysomelidae; genus Callosobruchus; species Callosobruchus maculatus. The sequence goes on from CATOUR010000003.1 coordinate 1,701,612, forward strand.
TCCATTTATTTTCTGTTTAAAACTGCATTTCAAATATTCGAAATCCGTTATGACATCTTCTTCACTTCGTTTCTGGATCTTGGCATCTTTTCGTTGATCAATTTCCTGTGTTCGTTCTGCGGGATCTTTTCTTTTCGGAGGCAGACGTAGGTACGTTAAAATATTGCGGCTGATTTTGAAATTTTGTCGGAACAGCATCGTCTGAAAATTTAATCTTTGATCGAGGAACTGTTAAAGTCGTACCATCGGGACTTATAGCAGTATCAATACGAATTATAAATCTATCTTCGAAGTGTTTGATGCAAATTACAGACGAATCCTTTATCGTGAAGTTATCTCGATGTATAGCGCGTAACCACTGATTACGTTTCATTACATCTTTTGGAAATTTGAACACAGATATGCGCTCTGTATCTTTATAATTACTACTGCAGAATGGCACACAGCAACTAGACAGCATTTTTGACTAGAGAAATAGAAAATCCATGCGCGTATGCGACGATTACAAACGCGACTGGATGATCGGCCGGCCGCCCGGCGCGGCGCCTCGTGTGACGTAGACGCCAATGTGGGGATACACCAGCAGGCTCCGGAAATATTCAGAGGAACAGCTTCAAGAGTCCTGGCCTCAAGGATTATCGGAGCGTATGTGGAGGTTCGCCGGACTGTACAGGCCGCCGCGCCGGATGTGAAATTGAAAAACCATTCGATCATTGACGTCTTACCTTCTGGAGGTAAGACGTCAATGCATTCGATCGCCTGCGCGTCTTTTGATGCCATGCTTGCTAGAATTGAACTGAACTGAAAGGTTTCCTGAGCGCCTGTGGAGGAGGTTGGATTGAAGCCAAAGTACAAGGGCCTTCAGGTCAGGACTGTGTAGTTTTTCCTCTGAGGATTTCCGGAGCGTCTGTGGGCTATTCCAGTTTGGGGAAGAGGGGTATTATCTGAGGAATCCACATACATACCTAATACAAGAAGAAAAAATATGGTATATCGTACAAGAAGATTTTATTCGTAGGTACTTCTTATGACCTGTCCTTTTTTGAGTAGTTTTGGAAGTCCAATGTCCTACAGAGTGACTATGTCCTATTTTAAAGAGTCACCTACTACCTACTTTGATCATATTTATAGTTCTATTCATCGCTAAGCGATGGCAGTACTGATCATGATATGGGTGGCGCCATCTGTCAAACGGAAACGGTTGAGTTTTTCGCTAATTGATGGCAGCATCGTTTCGCTGATTGTCAGGGCCTCTGTACATTATTGACACATTAGTACACTGTAAAACCCCTAGGTGTCGGCATTGTTTTGATTTTTGATCTACATCCATGGTCAAGGCGTATATGTTTTGTGGTCAAGGCTGTGCACTACTTGGAGTATTCTCCAATAGATTGATTTGTTAGCAGCTTTAGTTTGGGTTTGAAAAATAGGATACTTGCAGAGAAAAATATTATGTCGTCTACGCGTTCCTTAGAGCCTAGTAAACATGACAAAATCACTTGTTTGGTTGTTTGGAATCGGATGTTAGTGATATTCCAAAAATTATTTCAAATGCCGGAAAATGCCGCGCAAATAACCTCTGACGTCAGTGATATCCTATAGTGATGGGATGTAAAGTATTGATATTCGATATCGATAGCCAGTGCTAACCTAACCTTTTGACAGTGATCATTATAACCACAAAACAGAAAACACAGTCACACACACACTCTGTTACCTGATACTTTAAACTGGCTTGACGTCTATTTGATAGCTATCAGCTGACGAAGAAGTGTATCTCAAATTTAATTTTTTACTAGTAGTGTTGATTGGCAAGCCTGCGATCAGGACTGTATTAGTAGTATTCTTACTGAATATCTCATTGCCAAAAAGTAATTACCATTTTTGTAAACAAGAAATTGCTTCAATATCCAGAAATCTAGAAATTCGCAGCAAAAATGGTTGGTTAAAAGAAAGATTATTTTATTGATTTGTATATTGTTAGACTATCAAAATACTCCTAAATTTAGCAATAGAGACGATTCAATGAATAGCTTGTATCACTAGTGGGATGTTTATTGGTTAAAACGTACAACGTACAATTGGAAAAGAGCATAAAGTAATATATTTATAAATTAATATAGGTAGTTTAACTGATCAGCTTGCATCAAAAATGTTTCTAATTAAGCTACTAATTATTTGGTACCTCAGTAATGTTCAGTTCTAATTCAGGAAATCCAACCTGTTTAAACTCTCTGAAATAGCTCCATACATTTTTTACTATTTGTATAGCCGTTGCGTTGCCCTTCAATGTTTTATTTTTCTTCAATTGCTGTGAAAAGAAATGTTAGGAACTCAGTGCTTGTATACATATGGTTAAGCCAAAAATGTTTTTATCTTCATTCTTACCTCATTTAAAGCGTAATCATCATCATTCAGACTAGCTATACTGAATACTGAAAGAAACGCCGGATTTTCCGAGAAAATGTAAAATAAGCATAGACCTCAGAGCATAGACGAAAACGTCACAAAGTGTCAATTACTCATCATTAGCAGGACTTGCACTCAGTACAGCCCTGTATTCCTTCAAAGCCTAAAATTGATACGTCAAGACTCAATCTGGAGTATTTTTGGTTATTACTAGCCGAACAGCTGTTCGCTGTTGACACGACTGACAGTTTAAAGTATCGGGTTACCGGGTAACAGGGTATACAAAAGTCAAAAGAATAAAAGTTAGGCTAGATTACTAATTCACTTTGTAGGGATGGGCTTGATTATATCTTTGGATTCATTCATAATGGGAGGCGCCGAAATAAAGTGATGGCTTCGATTAGTTGCGAATCTCGGTCACAAACAGGATGAACTGTGATACCTATCAGATATAAAAATGTATTGCAACGAAAATGCTAGTGGGTTAATTGCCTGTTTCAAATATGTTTAAGTATCAATAAATTGATTCGCATTGTTAAAGAATTCAGATCATCTCTAGTTTGCAGTTGAATCGCACTGACCTGCGCTGCAGCAGTATCGATTGTCGATATTGATAAGATACGTGTGACGTCAGCCCTTGTTTTAAGTCACGTGGAAAAATTTGAATATATCCTTATTTTATTTTGCAAATATCTTTTTTTTGGCCGTCAGTAAAATCATGCTTTTTGTTTCCTACTGCTTCTTGATATGGTTTTCTTTACGCTATGTATACTCCCGAGGCGATTTCACGACCTCTGCAAGTACCCTATTTAGTATTTAGGTGGGGCCAGTGAGCTGAAAGTTGTAAGGCAGTTAGGTATAGTATGTATTTAACGTCTTGTATTTAACTCACATTATTTATTATTTCCAGGCATCACATTCCTCAAATTTTTATTCATGAAACTTCATCTCGATATTTTGCATCAGTACCTATAATCAAAGGATCAAGCTAACATTTCTAAGCGTCAATAATAATTGCAGTTGTAAATAGTCAAATAGTACCTAGTGATTTTTCAAAAGCGTCAAATATAGTTTCAAATCAACGTTTCAAATAAATTATAATTCGTCAACTGTTTATTTTAGCGTCTATGAACGTCGCGCAATGTTACCCGACAAAAAAGGTCGATCTAGTTATCGATATGATTCGTTTTACTCAGTTTTATCCCAACTCTATAGAAATGTCAACCGTATGGCGATCAGAGAACACAAAAAAGTGACAATTAATGTCAGTTAACCTTAACCTAACATGCAGATATGCAAGATGTAAACATAAACACGTGTGTTTCTGGTAGACTCATAAATTTGATTGAATTTTCAATTAATGTAGAATTAAAATCGCTAGTAATCTAGGAATGGATAATTTGGAATCTGAACAAGATTCAGAAAGTGGATTTTCTGATAATTCATTAGAAGTGTCTGTTACTAAAAGGGAAGCTCCCAAGAAAAGGAAATATGAAGATATTCCAAGCAATGCTGTACCAACAAAAAAAGGGAAGAATGAGCTATATCGCCCTCCTACGGTCGAAGAGTTGAATGCTCTGAAAGAAACTGAAAATTTATATAACAACAATCTATTTAGACTCCAAATACAAGAGTTGGTAGCTGAAGTGGCAATCAAGAATAAAAGGAAAAGAGCTTTGAGCTCTTGGATAGATTCATTCGAAAAAGCTGTATCCAATTTACCTGAATATGAATTCAAATTATCATCACTTCAGAATATAAAAGAGAAAACAAAATCGGCGGCAGATAAACTGAAAAGAAAGCTAGCCAAATATAAGTGCTCATTAGAAGCAGATCAAGACGTCATATTGAAACTTTCAAAGCCTGACACGATTCAAAGGTTTGGATTACATGAAATTAACAGTCTTCCAGGTCCAAATTTATCAATGCACTTAAACTTAGTAATGCCTAAGAAATGTTTCCTAACAAAAGACTTTCTGAATAATCGATATTTGGTTAAGAGGTATTATTATTTGTTGTACATTGCAGAGAGTCTTAAAATTGCAGGACTTTCTGCTGAAATTACATTAGAATTTCATGGATCAAATTACTTACTACCAATACTACTTGTAAAGTTAAATGACTGTGATAAAGTTTGTGTATACATCTATACAACTCCTGCACAAGACACATTTAAGTATACTAGGTTTGTACCAGACCAAAACAACCTCAAATTAGATGTTTTTAAGATGGGTGTTGAAGATGATTTGTTGAAAGAAGCACCTACAGTGTTGTACAATTCTACCTTAGGCCATGATGTTACACTAACAGAAAATAATGAGTATGTAAGAAGCACATTGATTGAACATATAAATGTTCAAGAGGCAATCAAATTATTGTACATTTGGATGTCACAGAGAGAATTCAATATTGGATTTGGGCTACTTTGTGAGGAATTAATTGTATATTTTATAACATACTTATTTTCAAAAAAGAAAATCAACAAGTACATGAGCTCATACCAGGTGATTAGAAATTTCTGGAGTTTTATTGCCTTAACAGATCTGCAAGAAGTAGGCTTAAGTTTGTCAGACATTACAGAGCAACAAACATTTGACAGCTTCAGAAAATACTATGATATTGTTTGTCTGGATAGGACAGGATCATATAATTTTGCATCATTTTTGTCATTAGATGTATATAAAACGTTGAAGTTTGAATGCAAAACTGCATTGAAATACTTGGATGAGAATAAGAATGATAACTTTCAGCAACTATTCTTGGTAAAACACCCATTTTTCCTGCAGTATGATTTAGTTATTGATTTGACACAGCATGTATCTACAGATACTGAATTTGATCATAGTATTGATTATAAATGCTCATATGCAGGCTTCAAAGGGCTGCTTAATGTAAAATATATTCATAAGGTACTTATGAAGGCATTGTTTACTAGAGTACACAGCATAGGTAAGTTAGTTTTCAAATTTATGATGTTATAGCAATATTCATGTTAGAGACAATGATTGCTGAATTATTTCTGTCATAATTACATTAACATTGCGTCATATATATTTAGTACCAAGAATTGAAATGGATGGAGATGTTCTGAGACGAGTACATTTTGGAGTAAAACTAAATGCGGATAAAGCATTCAGTTTGCTGGAAATGGGACCCCATCTTCAAGAGTTTGCCGCTGCAGCTGAATTTCGGAAGTTCTGGGGCCACTTGGCCAGCGACAGACGGTTCAAGGATGGGAGTGCTAGGGTGGCTGTACATTTTAAAAAAAATACCATCATGGGTGAGGAAAATCCTTCATAATTATTCGAGATATATGACTCCTTTCATCATTATATCACAATCACTATTACAGGGTGTAAAAAGCTAATGATTAATACTCGTTTATTCAGCATATAAAATAAAATTTTACTATGTAATGAAGATTTAAGAAACTTTATAGATTGGAAATAAAATTAGCAGTAGAAACATTTCTACTCTGAAGACCAAAACATGCATTTATACAGAAGCCTTGTGTATAGTGAACAGTTTAGAATTAGCTCATAATATTCATTTAAATTTTTGCAGGTAAGAGGAGCATAGTGAAGAGGATCCTTGATTTTGTTCTCATAGAAAAATTGGGACTGAAGTACGGTTTGCTCTACAATGAACTGGAAGAGGTGCTTGTCACCAAGCGTATGGCAGCCTGTTATCCAAATGGCACCAATGAAGAGACTATGTTGAAGATTATTCGAGCCTCTGACGATCTGGGCAAGTTGCTAAGGGCACTGAAGATGTCCTTGAAGATCACTGGCATTCAGGGACTCTCACACATATTTTGCTTCACTGAGGTAGCTCCAACAATACCTGCTAACTATGAGGTAGGAAGTTATAAATTTGTAGAATTTATTCTATTCATAATGTAATTTTTATAATGCTAATTTATGTATTGCACTCTTGCTGTGATTTATGTATAAGTGTGAGAAATTGAAATACGTTACGTTATATTTTAAGTAGATTTTATATTACACAACACATAGTTTTTTTATAGCATTTTGATTCTATTCTTAGTACAGGGCAAATGTGTTTTTGATCTTTTAAATAAATTACTAAATCTTTATTTTTCTACAGGTAGAAGAAGGAACAGCAGTAAAAATGAACAACATCGTCTTCAAAGAAGATAATTTAAGTTGCATGCCACGCTATTGTGCAGCTGTGGAGTCGGTTCTGCAGTTGGAGCACAGTTCAAAATGGCCGAGTGATCTGAAGGCCTTGCAGTTCCTCAAAACTGCTTTTTATTTGGAGATTGCAAAGATTTTGCAGAGTGAGCACAAGATCGTTACACATGCTACGCCTGGATTCATTGATATACTTTATGAAGGTAAGAACTTATTCCTCTTGTGCAGCTTGAGCGCCTGTATTTCAAAGGAAGGTTTAAGAAGTGCTTATTATGCCTTATTACACTTCCAACTCTCTTATGCGATCCTAGTTTTGGGACACTCTTCTGGTAGCCATAAGTGTGATCCTTGGATATTGAAACGATTGTAGAGTTCCTTATGGGGAACTGGGGATACTCACCATGCTTTATCTGTATGATCTGGAGAATCTTATGATCATTAAATGTAATATGGGATTATTTGGAACCCATGGGGACCTTCATTACTATGACCCAATCCAGTCATGATCTGCTGCCTTCTTGTAGGTGACTGCGAATATGTTAGGATGGCCCAGGTCATTACAATTTTATAATAATTTACCACGTGATATAAGAAACCTTCCTTATGATAGCATAGCATGGTATACTGTATACAACCAGCAAAATATCTCTGCCAATAGAGGCGCGTTTGGTTCATAATTATTTTCGATACCGATACCGTTGCAAAAGTAGCGATATCAGCTTGGAATCGCTCATAAAGTATCTAAGATAAAAATACTCGATATCAGTGCAGACTTATACATTTCACGTATCGAAGTATCGTTAGCATCTCTACAAATAATCATCCAAAAGGGGGGATGCGCGTGTAAATGCCGCCAACCTGAGATATTGTGCTGATTGTTTACTATGCTGTGATGATAGGTTGAAGAATAAAATCAAACAACTGTTGCTTAACAATAGTTTCTACTCAATTCAAGAATATTTGAGATACACGTTTTAACTGTTTTTCTTTTAAATGTAAAATATGTATGTTTTAGAACTCATACATTTCGTCTTAGTGTCGTTTTACATCAGAAACTGTCTAGTATAAGTTTACTTGTATAAATTATATTTGACTAAATTAAAGAGTAGAAAAGTCATCCATTCATCCGAAACCAATCACAGACGACGTCGTGTCGCTTTCATTAAAGCTCGTCACTGTGATTTAGGTCTCAGACGAATAAATGAAATTGCATGATAGTGCCTAGCTGGCAAAATTCGTACTATACCTTATCCACCGAACAAACGGAGTAACCATGCACAATATATGTAAATTTTTACTGTATGGTCAAGGGTTATATGCACACAAAACTCTACAAAACTGCATACTGAGAAGCAGTGATGTTATAAACAGAAAAATTAAGTTCGATTTATCCGAGTAAAGCCCCAAAATATGGGTTTGAAATAATTTATTACTCCTTTTCTTCACAGACAGACTATAGTAGTAGCAACATATAAATATTGGGAAGCAGTACTTTGAAAAAGTATTGGTTCGCCATCTATCTACCAAAGCCGGTATTTGAGCGTCGAGCGTCTAATTTGAGTATCCGAGCACTGGTTATGTGACCCGTTTAAAAGCATCAGGTATAGAAACCTGCGGGAACGACAACAAACAGACTCTTTTTTGTGGAACACTCATTTAACACTGCCGACATTCGGTTTATTCTAAAAAGCAACTTAAGGGGCCTGGATACACACATTTATACATACGTATTTGCCATGTAAAACACGGACTCACAATTTCTCGCATAACTCACTCTATTTTCAAACTATATATATTTGATATTTCAGAAGGCGATAGTTAAGACCTTAATGAACGACAACTATTTTCGATTTTTTCAAAAATTTTTTTTAATGTGCAAAAAAACTCGCAATGCAAAAACTCGCAATGCAAAATCATACATTCTATAAATGCCTGTAATTTAACAACCAAACACGATATCAAAAAAAGGCTAAATAGTTGCACAAGCGCAAGCTTTCTTCTTCAATTTGCTCTTTGAGTCATTACAGTAGGTTTAAAGGTAACGTCAGTAGCTTGGAAATGCGAAATTCATTTTTATGGTGGCCTTTGGACCTTACCTTTGGACCTTTTGACCTTACCGTTGGATTTTTGGACTTATCGCCCCTCATCTTAGATACACACACTGGAGAAAGGAACAGGCGGCCACGCCTCCTCGCTAACACGGGAATACGTCTTTTCTTGGTTCTCAATCTCGCGCGCTATACCCTAGACCCTTAACTCAATTAAAGAGTAGCAATTTCATTCATGATCCGAAACCAATCACAGACGACGTCGTTTCGCTTTTATTGAAGTTCGTCAGTGTGATTTGAACGAATTAAATTGTTACTCTTTAATTGAGTTAGGTTGCTTTTTAGCATATACCGAATGTCGGGAGTGTTAAATGAGTGTTCCACAAAAAAGAGTCTGTTTGTTATCGTACCCGCAAGTGTCTATACCTGATGCTTTTAAACGGGTCACATAAACAGTGCTCGGATACTCAAATTAGACGCTCAGATACCGGCTTTGGTAGACAGATGGCGAACCAATACTTTTTCAAAGTACTGCTTCCCAATATCTATATGTTGCTACTATTATACTTGACGTGTGTACGCATTTTATATCTGATAAATATTAATTGATATAACCTTAAAAAATACACCTGTTTCAGGAGTGGTGTTTAGATACTTGCTGCACATCCCTAAGGAGCTGGTTTTGCTGAAACGGTCCACGACGGAGACTGAGGCGACGAGCTGGAAAGCGTCTGCCGACATCGAACTCTTGGAACGACGGTTGACGGTACTGCCGAAGATAGTGGGGGCTTTGAAAGGGGTGCAAGCGGGCCAGCCTAGTTTCGGCCCCGGGACTTGCCTGGCCAAGCGATGGCTGAGGGCACAGTTGATCGACGATCATCTGTTTCCTGACATCGTCGTGGATCTTGTCAACGCCGCGCTGTATCTCAATTGCACAGGGGAGCAGAGCAACACCCCTCAAATTGCGTTCTTCAGGTAACATTTATTGCGTTTACATGTGGAATTCAATTCGAACTGAATTCGACTTTGGTGTTGTAAAAGATCAGATCAATGAATACTTTGAAGTAAATAATTTGTCAATGACTGCTAATTCGGTTTCAGATCAGGCAAATCTACTTCACTGGCAATAGATAGTTTTATACAAATTATAAACGTGGCTTTTGAAAATAATTCCTATTGTCTGGCAAATTTTTTTGATCTTTCAAAAGCTTTTGATTGTATTCAACATGATATTCTATCAAAAAAACTATCATACTATAACTTTCACGAAAAAAGTATCAAACTGCTATTATCTTATCTACATAACAGGAAGCAGTACGTCACTTTCGACAACACCACTTCTGCGAAAAAAAAATAGTTACTACTGGTGTTCCACAGGGCTCGGTCCTTGGGCCACTCTTTATTTTTAATTCATATTAACGACCTTCCTAACTGCAATGCTGCAATGAATCTAATACTATTTGCCGATGACACGACAATGTTACATAGCGGAAAATCTATAGAACCACTATGCAGTGAAAATGCCATGTTTAGAGAAAGTTTAGAAAAATGGTTCTTGGCAAATAAGCTGACATTGAATGATTCCAAAACACAATCGATGATAATCAGTCTGCGTAAACATAACATTGAGTCAGTAAAATTTTTAGGGGTGTGGGTAGATACACATATGACCTGGGAGGCCCATGTTAAAAATACTCTTTCTGAGCTAGCAAATGCATTTTTATAATCAGAAATCTAAAAAACTGTGTTTCTCATGATGTTCCTTTAGCCACATACCACGGTTACTTCCAGTCAAAAATGTCATATGCAGTACTGAACTGAGGCCATTCGGTTCATATGCCCAAAGTTTTTGCTCTTCAAAGATGATACAAAACCCATAGTGACATTCATAGCTATCCCATACGGAATATACATAAACTAAATATACCTAAACAACGACTTCAAACATCTAGAAATGGCTCTAACTACTATTGCATCAAATTCTATAATATTTGACCAGAATCTTTCAAAAATCTGAGTCATGAGTTGTTTAAGAAAAAGCTTAAGTCATACCTATTAAACAAAGCGTTTTATACCTACGAAGAATTTCTGAGCCATAATTTCAGCGAATCTAAGTAGTGGTTCTGTATATTTTTGTTTTAATTTACACACTTTATCTGTTAATGTGTGTCTGTTTATTTGTTTTTTATAGGTTTATATCGGTTTTTTATAAAATTTTATTAATAATAGTGTATATATTTTTCTTTTAATTACATACTATATCTTGACAATGAGTGTCTGTCTGTTTTTTTTTTGTATAGAATTAGCTGGGCATTTCAAATAATTTTATTTATAATAGTGACGACTTGTCAATAATCTTGGACTATAGATTCTTTATTGTGACTTGTGTAAACACGTAAGTGTACTTTAACACCAATAAATAAAGAAATACTGCATGTAAACACTGCAAACTTTGGATCTAAAGTGAATTGAGTTTCAAGGCCGATACCGCTCTTTTCTGGATCGAATCCCTCTGAAGCGTTATAATAATCTCTTTGAAATACATGTCTGGAGTAATACACTGATATCTATTGCAGATTCTTGAAATTCTTCAGTGACTTCGATTGGGAATTGCAGCCGATCGTGGTGAATTTTAACGAAGAATTTTCTAGTGAAGAAGTGACAGCTGTTGAGGCGAAACTACAGCAGAACCGCTCCCAATATCCGCCTTTATATATCATAACACCGTACGATCAGGGATTGTCGGTGTTTACAAAGAGTGCTCCTACAAAAGAAGTGCTTTTTAGGGTTCGACAGCTCGCTAGAGAAAGCCTCAGGTACTGTGATTTCTAAAATTTATCTGAAATGTGAAACTTTTCATTAACACGCTTTCATTAGCTTCACTTGTATGTTTGTTTGTTTATTTGTGAGCTTGTAAATCTCCTTTGGATTAAGAGGTCGGACCGAACATTGAACGCTCCAACTTTGCCGCGACAACGACTTTGACGGCTTCAAATCCGTCGGGCCAGCGATCTTAACCGCTGACTGAGAGATGGGGCAGACACCCTTAAGTTTGTTAAGGCGTAGCGACGTAGCGTAGCGACGAAAGCTTAAAAGGCGTGACATCCATCTGTTTAGGAGTTGGTATTTTTGTGCAATTTATTCAGGAAAGTCGATAGTTTCAATTATCGTTTATGCAGTATGATAATGATATTGATCATGGCCGACTTTACTCACTAGGCCGGAGCATTGAAATATGGCAACACTGGATATCGGGCCGAGCTTTTGTTTGTTGTTAAGTCATTAGTGTAATCTTCCAGAGTGAAAAATAAGATTGGAAGGTGATTTTTAATGTGTTGCTAATTATTTACCTGCACAAACGAAACTGTAAAGATAAAAAGATGCCTGCAAAGTGTGTAGTACCAGGTTGCAATAGCAATTGTGCCTCCAATCAAGGACATACCAACATAACCTTCCAGAGTAACAACGAAGAGTGGAAGGTGATTTTTAATGTGTTTCGAATTATTTACCTGCACAAACGAAACTATAAAGATAAGAAGATGCCTGCAAAGTGAGTAGTACCAGGTTGCAATAGCAATTGTGCCTCCAATCAAGGACATACCAACATAACCTTCCAGAGTAACAACGAAGAGTGGAAGGTGATTTTTAATGTGTTTCTAATTATTTACCTGCACAAACGAAACTATAAAGATAAAAAGATGCCTGCAAAGTGTGTAGTACCAGGTTGCACTAGCAATTGTACTTCCAATGAAGGACATAAACAGAAGTGGGTGAACGGTATTCCTCGTACGGGCTGGTTATATTTATAAGAATAAAGACAATACTTTACAAACATTTCAAAGGATAAGACCTATTTTAGAGCACAATGTGGTACCTACAATGTTTTCTGGACCTCCCAAATATCACAGAAAAATACAGTTAATAGAACTCATCTGGGCATGGATCTGGGCATACCTACGAAAAGATTTGATAGTGAAAGGGAATCAAGACCAGCAAAAATGGCTTCACAGTGACTTAATAGTGAATTTTTCTAGCTCAAGTGACAATTTACAAAGTAAATCGAGTGTTCATTTAAGTGGAAGTGGAAGTGGCAGCAGGAAACAGGTTGCGTTTATTTTTATTTTGTAGTGTCTGACAACGATGAACCAGACATCAGATGTAGGTAAGTGGTATTAGTAGTAGTTCTAAAAAGTATTTTTCTTAATTTATTAACCGAGATGAACTCTAATACATATAAAATGTAATAATTGTTCTGAAACTATAGGCCCGCTATTTGACCGCTAAGCCACGTTGCCACATCTAAGGCTCCGGCCTAGTGTAGAGTCGGCCATGTATTGATCAAAAACAATTGTTCGTCTTCATTACACAGCGTATTAATAAAACAGTTTACAAAAACACGCCTTTAAAGAACATCGGACTAAGTCAAAATAATGGTTAAAATAAGCATAAAACTAGTAGTAAAGGGAAAATACTAGTATCGTACATAGTACAGAACAGGTTATTTCCTAACAAAGTTTGTGTTAACCCGGCATTATTTGTACAACCGGCTCTTAGTGGGGCGTGAATGTTTAAGGGTTGATCCCCTTCCACAAGCTTCTTTTTCACATGCGAAAACAATGCAAATCGCACGGGGTGAGGCCTGGACTGTAGGGAGGATGGACGAAACATTTCAGGTGTCCATTCTTGACTTTAGCCGCATGTTTTTCATATAGACCATGGCCGACTCTACACTAGGCTGGAGCCTTAGATGTGGCAACGTGGCTTAGCTGTCAAATAGTGGCCCTATAGTTTCAGAATAATTATTACATCTTATATGTATTAGAGTTCATCTCGGTTAATAAATTAAGAAAAGTACTTTTTAGAACTACTACTACTACTAATACCACTTACATCTGATGTCTGTTTCATCACAGAATAACACACAAAATAAACGCAACCTGTTTCCTGCCGCCACTTCCATTTCCACTTAAATGAACACTCGATTTACTTTGTAAATTATCACTTGAGCTAGAAAAATTCACTATTAGGTTACTGTGAAGCCATTCTTGCTGGTCTTGATTTCGCTTTCACTATCAAATGAGTTCTATTAACTGTATTTTTCTGTGATATTTGGGAGGTCCAGAAAACATTATAGGTACCACATTGTGCTTTAAAATAGGTCTTATCCTTTGAAATGTTTGTCAATTATTGTCTTTATGCTTATAAATATAACCAGCCCTTCCGAGGAATACCTTTCACCCACTTCTGTTTATGTCCCTCATCGGACGCACAATTGCTAGTGCAACCTGGTACTACACACTTTGCAGGCATCTTTTTATCTTTATAGTTTCATCTGTGCAGGTAAAAAGTAGAAACCCATTCAAAATCACCTTGCAACGTTCTTTTTAATCTGGAATAAGGTTATGTTGGGCCATGGTTTGGTAGTCCTCTACTCATGCCTCTACTGGGCTGCAACCTGGTACTACACGCTTTGCAGGCATCTTTTTATCTTTATAGTTCGTTTGTGCATGTAAATAAGTAGAAACCCATTAAAAATCACCTTGCAACGTTCTTTTTAATCTGGAATAAGGTGATGTTGGGCCATGGTTTGGTAGTCCTCTACTGGGCTGCAACCTGGTACTACACGCTTTGCAGGCATCTTGTTATCTTTATAGGTTCGTTTGTGCAGGTAAATAATTAGAAACAAATTAATAATCACCTTCCAACCATATTTTCTGCACCTGGAAGAATACACATGACATAACAACAAATGAAAACAGGGCGTGATCTCCAAAGTTGCCATATTTCAATGCTCCGGCCTAGTGAGTAGAGACGGCCATGTATAGACCCAATGAATTTGGTAGTCACTGTTCCATAATTCCATATGCCACTTAAGGGGTCTGGGTATACACAGTTATGCACATGTGTTTGCCATGTAAAACACGGATTCCCATTTCGAGCAGAACTCACTTGTTTTTCAACCTACATACACATTGTTTTAGAAGGTGATAGTTAAGACCTTAATGAATGACAACTATTTGCGATTTTCTCAAAAAAGTTTTTTAGTGTGCAAAAAAACTCGCAATGCGGAATCATACATTCTTCAAATGTCTGTAATTTAACAACCAAACACGACATCAGAAAAAGGCCAAATAGGTGACAAAGCGCAAGCTAATCTTCTTCAATTTGCTTTTTGAATCATTACTGTAAGTTTAAAGGTAACATCAGGAGCTTAGAAATGCGAAATTCATTTTTATGGTGATCTTTGGACTTTACCTCTGGAACTTTTGACCTTACCTTTGCATTTTTGGACTTTTCTCTCCTCATCTTAGACACAGACACTGGGGAAAGGGAACAGGCGGCCACGCCTCCTCGCTAACACGAGGATACGGCTTTTCTTGTATTCTCAATTTCGCGCACTATACCCTAGACCCTTAACTGTGACTGTCTTCTCTGTGCCCAAAACGATACTTTCCACAAATCCACTCGATTTGGAAAATACAACTTTCATTTTTGTTTTTACCAATCGGGATTTTCTGATATCTATAAGTGAAAGACCCAAACTTTCTTATGACCCTTCGTCACCTGTCACGCTGTTGTTCACATACCGACAGCCTTATTATGTACAAATTCTCGACAGCGGTCGCTGAGCAGAAGCCGAGCGACAGCGACTTGACAGCAACAGTACCGTCAAAATTGTAGGTTATATGATGTTGTCCGTCACGATGACGTCGTTCCGTAATACGAAATTCACGTTTGACAGCAGATATTGTGCGATTTCCGCCCGTCGACGGCCGACTCTACACTAGGCCGGAGCCTTAGATGTGGCAACGTGGCTTAGCTGTCAAATTGTGGCCCTAGAGTTTCAGAATAATTATTACATTTTATATGTATTAGAGTTCATCTCGGTTAATAAATTAAGAAAAATACTTTTTAGAACTACTACTACTAATACCACTTACATCTGATGTCTGTTTCATTACAGTCAGACACTACAAAATAAAAATAAACGCAACCTGTTTCCTGCCGCCACTTCCATTTCCACTTAAATGAACACTCAATTTACTTTGTAAATTATCACTTGAGCTAGAAAAATTCACTATTAGGTCACTGTAAAGCCATTCTTGCTGGTCTTGATTTCCCTTTCACTATCAAATGCTTTCGTAGGTATGCCCCAGGCCATGCCCAGATGAGTTCTATTAACTGTATTTTTCTGTGATATTTGGGAGGTCCAGAAAACATTATAGGTACCACATTGTGCTTTAAAATAGGTCTTATCCTTTGAAATGTTTGTCAGTTATTGTCTTTATCCTTATAAATATAACCAGTCCTTCCGAGGAATACCTTTCACCCACTTCTGTTTATGTCCCTTATCGGACACACAATTGCTAGTGCAACCTGGTACTACACACTTTGCAGGCATCTTTTTATCTTTATAGTTTCATTTGTGCAGGTAAATAAGTAGAAACCCTTTCAAAATCACCTTGCAACGTTCTTTTTAATCTGGAATAAGGTTATGTCGTTGGGCCATGGTTTGGTAGTCCTCTACTCATGCCTCTACTGTTCTGCAACCTAGTACTATACACGCTTTGCAGGCATCTTTTTATCTTTATAGTTTCATTTGTGCAGGTAAATAAGTAGAAACACATTCAAAATCACCTTACAACGTTCTTTTTAATCTGGAATAAGGTGATGTTGGGCCATGGTTTGGTAGTCCTCTACTGGGCTGCAACCTGGTACTACACGCTTTGCAGGCATCTTGATATCTTTATAGTTTCGTTTGTGCAGGTAAATAATTAGAAACAAATTAATAATCATCTTCCAACCATATTTTCTGAACCTGGAAGAATACACATGACATAACAACAAATGAAAACACGGCCTGATCTCCAACGTTGCCATATTTCAATGCTCCGGCCTAGTGAGTAGAGACGGCCATGGCCCGTCACTTGTCGTCTGCAAGAAACGTGATAATCCCGCGGGATTGTCCCGTATCAGACTTATTTAGCATGTCTCAACATTTTGTAAAAACAACCTTATGTTTCAGATTTGTGAGCGACTCCTTGGATCAAGGATCACCGATAAACGTTCAGCAGTTATTCACTCCAAATCTGGAAGGTTACAACGCCCTAATACATTTAAACCCGGAGATGAATTCAAGAAGATACGAAGAGTTGGTTTTTGGCAAAGTGGAAGATCGCATTGTTATAGAGAAGTACAGAAAATTGGAAGACGAAAAAATTCCTATAGTCAACTTTGATCCAGCGCAAAAGTATCTGGATACCTTGAGGCGCAACTACGGCAAATACGCAACGTTTTTCCACAACACGCATGGTGGTAACGTTGTGGGAGTACTTTGGAACCCGAATGTACATGGAAAGAGGGACTTTAAGGTGGCTACAGTGAACGCAGGAAGAGTCGTGGGCGACAAAATCGAGTTTGATTATGAAGCCGTTTTAGATGATTTTTACGATATTGGCAAACGAATTGTCAAAAGCATTAGCTTACAAACAGATACATAGGTTTATTATAATTTTAATAAATAAAACGTATGTTACGGAGACTTTATTTTTGTCCATCGCCTATAGGTCTATATTTGTCGTGATCATTGTAACAGTGTTGCCAAAACCTTATAACTTGAAAATCCTCTGATACACCAAAAAAGTCCTAATAAATCCGAAAAAATCCGATTTGCCCATATACAGGGTGTCCCACTACGATTAAGACAAGCGATATATACTGGAGTTGGACAGTAATAGCGAATTATAATTTTGGGGGTGCAAATTAGAGCAAATATAGTATCTTTTCTTATTATTGTGTCACTCAATGAGGTTGGTTTTGGTCACGTGATGTCCAATTCAAAATTTTTAAAGGGACACCCTGTATATTTGTGACTTTTTGTGTTCCTCCCAATAAAACAATTCCAACAAACTAGCACACTTGTGGTCTAAAGTGATAAAATGAAGAGCTACAGGTATTTAAAGGACTGTACCACTACCATTATGAAACACTATCAAAATAATTTAACTGTAGGGGTACATGTTATAATCAATGGTAGTGGACCATCCTTTAAGTACATGTAGCTCTTCAATTAATCACTTTAGACCCCAAGTGTGCTAGTTTGTTAGAATTGTTTTATCGGGAGAAAAACAAAACGTCACCAATATACAGGGTGTCCCATTAAAATTTTTGGATCGGACGTCACGTGATCAAAAACAAATACCTCATTGGATAACACAACAATAGGAAAAGATACTATATTTGCTCTAATTTACACCCCCAAAATTATAATTCGCTACTACTGCCCAGTTCCGATATATTGCTTGTCTTAATCGTCGTGGGACACCCTGTATGAACAGGAACAGGATGTGAACAGAAAACAGATCGATAAAAAACGTTCGTTACCATTATTTATTTTAATTTTGAAAGTAAAGCAGTGTTGATGGCGGCGAATTAAAAGATGGACATTTTTTGGGAATTTGTGATCACAAAATCCTGGAAAACCAACTTAAAACACATATTTTATAAAAACACAAAAAATCCTCTCATAAAAATCCGTAAATCGGATTTTAATCCGCCGATTGGCAACACTGCGACTGCATAAATATAAATTTGTAGATTTCACTAGCAGCTCTGTATTAAATTCTTGTTAATATGACCCCCAATAGATGACGGTAGACTATAATTATTATACTTTTCTGTGATAGATGGCGCAAGCACATACGTGGTGGCGACACCTATAAATGGGTAGTAGACGTTTCAAGACTGTCATTTTGACTATCCTAGTAGTTACCTGTAATCGATTTTAGGGCTGTTCCAAATTACGGTTCTTCACCGTCCTAGAACTGTTTTCATCGTGCCCCACCCATTTTGTGACTCTAGAATCGATGATTGGTACGCTTGCAGACCAACCAGTGTTTTTAGAACTGTAAAATGGGCGGGGCACGATGAAAACAGTTCTGGGACGGCGATAGAACCGTAATTTGGAACAGCCCTAATATATTATAGATCATCTATCTATAATAGATGTCACGCTGTTCGCCTAACCTAAAAATCCGCGGGAAAGATTTACGATTTACGGCGAAACAAGTTTCTCAATTTTCTCATTTGTTTTTCACAGTTGCTATAAAATGGGCGATATTTTGAAAAGAGGTGCACTAATAGTGATCGAGGGTGTTGATAGATCAGGAAAATCGACACAGTGTAAAAAGTTGGTGGAGTCTTTGAAACAAAGGGATATAGCTGCAAACCTAATCAACTTCCCAGATAGAAGCACCTTGACAGGCCACTTGATCAATGATTATTTGAAAAATAAAAACTGCAAGTTGAATGATCAAACTGTACACCTTTTGTTTTCTGCAAATCGTTGGGAGAACATGGAAAAGATGAAAAGTATGCTATATGATGGTGTGACGCTGGTTGTAGATAGATATTCATATTCTGGTATTGCTTTCTCTTCAGCGAAAAAGGGTAAGTAGTATTATTCAGCTTCATTCATACATTTTCTATTTAAGAAAGTTTACTGGTTTGGTTTGGAGATAGGTGTATGGTAATTAATATTGTTTTTTTAGATATGGACTACAATTGGTGTAAACAGCCAGAAAATGGTCTTCCGAAACCAGATGTAGTATTCTTGTTAACATTAAGTGAAGAAGATATGCTCATCCGACCAGGTTTTGGGAATGAGCGATATGAAAATGTTGAGACGCAAAGGAAGGTAGCAAAAGTATTTGATAGACTATATAAAGAGAGTGACAATTGGGTGAAAATTGATGCAGCAAATAGTATCCAACAAGTGCACGAGTCACTATTGTCACAGTGCCTTAAGGAGATTGAGGCTGTGAAACACAAACCTTTAGAAACATTGAATTTCAGTCATAATATATGATAAGAAACTTATAATGTTTTAACACCTGTCTTATGTATATGTCAATGTTGAGTAAGGTTTGAAAGCACTTCATTCTTTGTGATTCAATGATCGGTGATATAGAAGTTCAATATTATTGTGTTTTTATATTTTATGGTCATATTTCTTAAAAATCAACAAAGGAGGGCATTAGGTAATATAAAGAAACACTAAACTACTATTACTAGGACTGTTTTATTAACTTTTTATGTTAATAGTTTTTATAAAGTTTTTCCACATAGGTAATTAAATTGGTAACATGAACTTGTTCCTGGAACAAAAAGGTATGATTAAAGAGGGTATGCAAAATAAAATAATAAAAACCATTTAAGTGATCTGATATTTTCCAGACTGAGGGCTCAATGTTTTGTGATAGATCTAAAAATTCCTATGATATCAGTTTGTTGTAGGACATACTATTTATTGTCCCATCTCTATTAATCATGAGTCTTCAGTTTACTCAGTATTTGTAGGTAGACTATATCCTAGTTATATGGTATTCTTATACAATATTTATTACTTGGTAAAATACATATATTTATAAAAATAGAATTATCATACCTTCAATGTTGTATCTCTGCTCCTTAATTGGAGAATCCCATCTTTCAGTGTATTGTCATTTAAAACAGCAGTATAAGGGACACCAAGTTCATCATATTGTTTATACTGAGTTTCAAGACCAAGTTTAGAAGCACTTGGTAGGAGTAAACTGGAAATATGGTGAGTTCGTAATTGCCTAGATAAATACAGAGCTAAGTCACTCAGTTCTGAAACTGATGCTGCATCTGAAAGTATTTTTTATGAATTACTATTAACCTTTCTGAAACAAGTTTTCATATACAGTAGAACCCCAATTATCTGTGTGTGGGTTATCCGGGCTGTATATTAACCATGTTATACTCTGAAAATCCCTGGGAATCATGTATAGTCTGAGACATGAAAGAAGAGCGGACCAGTTGTCATCCGCTGGCAGTGACGTTTTACAACATCACGACATAAATATGCATGTAATTATATAAGAAATAAACTGTATTAGTGTAGGCAGCCAAATCTTTCGTAATCTCTTTCCCCTAAGAAAGTGGTTTTGTTTACTTATCAGTGAGATAAAATGAATTGAAAGAAGAGATTGAGGGAACACTTACTTGTACCAGATACAACAAAGCTCACCATATAAGGTGCTAACTTTCTGTGGAATCTCAGCATTGTTCTGGGTTTGCCTTGGAATAATGGTTCATCAAAACTATCACATAAAAAATTCAAAAACATTGTAGGTAAATTAATTGTACTTGATACAGTATGTGGTTGGACAGTCTTTCTTCCTTCTTTGAACTGAAAAAATATGTTCATTTAATAGTCATAAAAATAAAATAAATATTAGCACTTTTCTTATAACTCAAGACTTCCAGAAATCAGCCTAGCCTGAAAAACAAAACATTTGAAGATTGAGATACAATCATAAGGCCTGTTCGCAGAGCAATCACAAACTAGTCAGCGTCAATTTGATTGGCCAGTACAGAAATAGTTTGACAACTGCAATGGCGAATACTGATTGGCGCTGACTAGTTTGTGATTCTCTGTAAAAACAGACCTATTATTGATTATTGTCTTGAACATTTCCTGACTTTTTAGAATCTGTCAATGGACTAACCATCTGAATTAAATGTGAAACAATGATTACCTGTAGCTGACTCTCATCTAATCCTAAATCATTTACACCACAATTTAGGACTAATTTTTCAATTTGCTGATCTCCCCATGGATATCTTGCATGAATTTCTACATTTTGTGAACCATTTTCACAAGTCTTAATATCAGTCAACAAGTATCTTCCAGGTGATGCTGAAATCTATCAATTAATAAGCATTAAAAAGCTGTTAAAAAAGTTCATTGAAAAATTAATCAAAGAATGCAGAGTCCAGCAATGTGTTTAACTCAGATAATTATTATTGGTGTATATTGCAGAATCATGATTTTGGCTTATTTGATTAGATTAAGGGTTAATAATTAGAAATTTCTGATAGTTATTTTTATTTCCATTTAAGTTTTAATATCTTACCCTTCTCCACCATATTCGCCTCTGTCTTTGGAACTGATGGAAAAATTTTGTGGATTGTGTTGGAGAAATGAAAAATGTACCTTTTAGAAACTCTGTCTCATCTTCTGAAAATTTTGTACAAAACTGTATTGAATCACCATTTTCTGACGATTTTTTATCTTGCATCAAATCATAATCAATTGTCTCCCTGGATTTTTTTTCAACAATCCCCAAAGGCAATCTATCACAGCACATTTTTTTGGAAAAAGCAAATGTAGATGTAAAATCATCTTTATTCAGAAATACAGTAATATCTCTGTTGATAACAAAGTGGAAAAACCACTCAGTTTCTAGGTTATTCAATAAATGTAAACCTACAGGCCCATACTTATACTGCTCAAAATTGAGTTTCGAAAGGATGTCTCTTTTCAAGAAGCCATGGTTTATGGCAAGATCGATTATCTTGAGAAACATTTCTACTTGTTATTATCTAAAGGGATGTTTCCTGGGGGTGCTACAAAATAGTGATCCTCAGTAACTGCTGCATTCTTCAGAATCTCATCCCTACAATCTCCTTCATTCACCACATCTTCCCTTACAAAAAGTGGCCTGAAAAGAGAACTGATAATGAAAAAAGAAACATTACATATTAAAAATTTAAAAATAGACATAAAAATAGATATCCATCTTCATTAAAACAAGATTGCTGAAATTGATGAGGACGCTATGACGCAGTGGCAGTTTTAGAGGGGGCATAGGCCCCCTAGAGCTGTATGGAAGTGTATTACATCATATACATAAATAGCAAAAGTTTGTTTTTTTCCTCTTCAGAGGGCAGCAGGGCTGGTCCCCGCCTAAACCACTAATGAAACACAGAATATTTATATAAATACCAACAATTGGTTTTTTGCTCTTCATGTCCATGTGGGTCAATTTCCAGCTCATCATCATCATCAAATTCTGAATTTAAGCATGTCAGCACTGGTCCCCCCCCCCTTAGATGAAATCCTAAATCTGCCCCTACTATGATGTTAGGAACAAGAAAGATTAGAACAATTAATATTAGGATTTATGTAGTTCTGAAATCTGTACAGTTTATTATCTATGTACTTTATTGACAATTGCTATAAAGGCTTTTATTAATTTTCAATCCTTATTACATAATGTAATTCTAAATGCATTGTTACTGAAATTACCAATTCATTACAGATTGGAGGTTGCAGATTATAGTATGTTTTTGGCAAGTTAGAATTCACATATCAACTGAAGGTAACCAGTGTTTACCGCTAAACATTAAGAGCATAATTAAAAAGACATATTTCTGTTTACAAGTTCCTAGTAGTGCATCTTCTACATTTGGTACTACAGAAAGTGTATTACTTACTTATTTTCCAAAACTGTGATTAAAGGATCTACATTCGTTGTGTCCACCTCAAAGATTTGCTCTCCAAATTCCAATGCTGATTCTATAGTCTTCACTGCTTCTTCGTTTTCACAATCCACAAGGGAAAGTCTTTCCAGTAGAGCTATAGTTTCGTTATCAATTCTAACTTTTGGGGATGGTTTCAAGACGTTAGTTTTCGAAGCCGCTTTCTTCTGAATTATAATTCTCTTTCCAGCGGTAGTAGGATCGCTTGGTTGTTGTTTTATGTACGTACAAAACTTATTAACATCCAAAAAACGAAATCTTGTAATGCGGTTCATTATCAGAACAAATTTCGTTTCATTTAACATAACCCCAATTTATTTTGTCATTGTATTGTCAGTATTGTCACTAAGGCTTTTTTCGCGAGATCTCGGTGTAAAATGAACCGGGTATGGCCAGGTGACAAACGGGTTCCCTCTCCACGGCAGTTCTAGTTCCCGCAAGGGAACCGCCTTCCTATTGACAGAACAAAATGTCACCCGCCAGTACCTCACTTACGTCTGGCGGGTAGGAATTCAGTTCCCGGTATCACGTGACCTGGTCATATTCGAAAGACGTCACATCCGCCTTCCCCTATCCCCGTTTGACGCGAAAATTTCCAGTTCTGTACCCGGTAGTACACAGTGTTGGACCGAGATCTCGCGAAAAAATGCTTACTGATAAGTGACAGCTGACAGTAAAAATGGTATTTTCTACGCGCTGTTGCCAGATTGTACGTCTGTCTTTAAACTTAGGACTTTCATCAAAATAGAGGTACAGGCTCAAATAGCCAGATGGCTAAAGCAAAGCTTCAGATTCAGAAACTTCACAAATTCGTACCCGAGAATAACCATCACTGAGATGCGACAAAACTTGTCGGCACCTTTGATGTTTAGCGGGTCATTATTTATCACAACCTTGAATCGGCTTGAACTGACTCGCATCCACAATATTACGCTGAGAAAAATGTTTTCGTCAATTTAATCATTTGTTACACGGAAAAAATAATAAATTTTATAAGAATTTATGATGAGCTATTTATTGCGTATTCACAATATTAAACTGAAAAAAATAACACCTACTTCATAACACATACTTTCAGGAAATGTAACTTTTTCTTTCAGTGTATCGTGGAGTTTGACATTTGTCCACAATAACACCGCGCATGCGTTATGAAAATCGGTCCTTGCTGTGTCGCTTCTCTGTGGTGGCTATTCTCAGTTCGTACTTTGTACCTATGCTTTGTACTTTCTCTTAATATGAGATATATCCCTAGCATCTAGCGGTTTCACCAAACAACTAATATTGTTACAATTTGCAATACACTATAAGGTGATGGCTTTGATTTTGAATTAGATTTTTATTTCAAAGACTTTGAAAATATATAATTACATTATTAACATAACAATACTTAAGGTAATTATTCTGAGACTAGGTGCTGTCATGTGCCATTGTTCTCAGGAACATACAATAAGATATCATCGTCTTAAGTGTCTGGAAAGAAATAAAAAAATAGAAATATAGTATTTTGTAGCACACTGCGATACAGTTATTGCCTAGGGAAAGCCACTATATGAGAACTTACATCCAGCCCTGTTTTCAGGTCAATATTGGCAATACCACCAGCCTTTATCTTCACCTCTTTCTGCGCCATTGCAATAATCATCATCACAGATTTTGCAGAACCCAGTGACGTCTGCCATCCACTCAAATATATGTTCACACAGACGTCATTGGCCTAAAATAACTTCTGTTTGATGTTTGATGAGGTAAATTATGTATGAGCAGTTATCTATTCTCTGTTTTTATTATATTTCATCAAATCTTTTGGATATACACAACTGTTGACAATCATGGTAAAGCTAAATCACAATGTAGGTATATGTAAACCTACTTCTCGAAATAATTTTTGGCTAAATTATATACCCTGTCCTAGGACACATCCCGAAAAAAGAAATCGCACTTAGGTTTCGGAATGTGAAGGCGATATCAAAAAGAATTATTCTTAAATTCGCATTTGTTACAGAGAAATCAACGTTTGAGGTCTTGTTGTAAAGATGATTGAAACGTGTGTGGCCCACCTCATTTCACTTTCGGGTAAAGAACTATAAACACTTTATATTTTACAGTAAAAAAGGGCGAAGGTCGTTTAGTACGGTTAACCCAACAGGTGTTTTTTAATGTTTTTGTCGAAGGTTTACCTGATGGTCGTGACGTCACTACATACGAATATGATAAAGGCGGCCATACATTAACCATTTCGCTATCTAATTAAGGGCATTTCAACTTTCTAGCTACTAAGAATAAACATATAATTCAAACATATTAATACATAAGCCGGTGCAAGAAATCACCCCTTAAAGTTTTCGGGATTCGTCCAGGGACACGGTTTATAAGCCGGTGAGCTTATCTGAGAAACCGTTTTTTGAAAGACTTTAATGTACCCATCGCCTTGATAAAGTGGCAGTTTTAGCTTTAATTTTGCCTTGGAGTACATTAGAATAGTACTTCTCAGTATTTATATCACTTCTATAGTTACAATTTTATCGTAAATAAATCAAAAAAAAGTCGGGTGCATCACTTTTTACCAGCACTTTTAAACAGATTTGGACTTTTGCGGTCTTGTGCTGTCTTTATGCTTCCATTGCAAACTTACAACGTATCCAAATATTTTTTTATTAAGAAAATGGCTTCATTTGATTTCTTTTTTGCTTTATATAATTATAAATACATACCTCGTTGATTAAAGCTTGCGAGTAGGCACAATAACAGATGATAAACTGGAATAGACCAAACGACGTGTACAACATTGGTCTTAGACAAACCGACAAGTCGGATCTGTAAAGAAATATAGCATATTAAAGTACCGGTGGATAAAATAGGCTCTTTGAGCACCCGTGAGTTTTCGAAATGGAGCTTAAGTGATTTGAAGAGCAATTATTCATGACTACTTGAGGCTTTTTTTTATTTTTTTTATGGTCGGCCTCTCGCAAAGGCTGAAAGCCTATGGCGCTGTAGAAGCGCTGCAGAGAGGATAAGTATCGGTTCACGTTAGATTTGAAACGCTGCAGGTTATAGCCGTCGGGAAACAAATTCCCCGGCAGCTGATTCCACAGCGTCGAAATTCTCCAAAAGAAGGAATGCTGGAGGAGACTGGTTCGGGGAGTAAGGACCTCGACCTGGTAAGGGTGAGCTCGCAGAGCTTCTCTAGTGTTCCTGGTTCGGACGGCCTGTGGTGTTATTATCTTAGAGAGCTCACTCGAACATCTTCCGTGATAGAATTTGTAAAACAGGGATAGGTCAGCCACCCTCCTTCGATGTTCCAGGCTGTGGAGGTCCTTTGTGAGGTTAGGCGTATCGATTAGTCTAATTGCTCCCTTCTGGATAGTGTCCAGAAGCTTTAGAGAGTGCTTCGGAGCGCATCCCCACACATGGGAGCAATACTCCAGCGATGGTCGGATCTGTGCCTTGTAGAGCAGCAGCAGCTGCTCAGGTGTCATACAACTTCCTACAGCGGAACAAAACTCCAAGCTTCTGGGATGCCTTTTTAGCAATACTGACGACGTGGTCGTGCCAGGACATGTTATTGTTGATGTTGATTCCCAAAAGCTTGACGGAAGGTGATTCGACCATGGGGTGACCCTCCATTTCCACGGTTGGCAAGCCATCGTGAGACTTCTTTGTAAGTGTTGTTGCCTGAGTTTTTTGTACGTTGAACTGTACTTTATTTGCTAATCCCCACTCGACAATTGTTTTGATATCTGCGTTGATCTGTGAGGCATGCTGCTGTCGCCGACGTACCGTCTCCTGGGATGATAGTGGCTTGCCTGGTTCCATGCGCGACACTAATGTACTGTCATCTGCGAAGCTGTAGATTGGATTGGATGTTATTTCCAGCAGCTCGTTGATGTACAGCAAAAACAGTGTAGGGGATAGGACAGACCCCTGAGGAACACCGGCGTTTATTGAAAATACGTCTGATGAACAGCCCTCGACTACAACAAACAAAGATCGGTCGTTCAAAAAGCTATTCAGCCACTGGCGCAGGCCATGTGGTAGTCCATAAGCAGCAAGCTTGACCAGAAGTCCGTCATGCCATACTCTGTCGAAAGCTTTCGATATATCAAGTGCAACAACACGGGATTCGCCATGATTGTCTATTGCTCTGTTCCACAAGTGAGTGACGTTGGCAAGGAGGTCACCTGTAGACCTGTGCTTACGGAAGCCATACTGGCGATCATTTATGATGTTATTGTTGTCCAGGTATTTCAGGAGCTGTGTGTAAAAGACAGTCTCCATAACCTTAGACATGATGCTGAGAAGAGCCACAGTTCTATAATTGGTGGGATCAGTTTTTTTGCCTTTCTTAGGGATGGGTTGTACGCAGCCAATCTTCCACGAAGCGGGAAACACGCCTCGTTGATATGAAAGTTTGAAGAGCTTGCAAAGAATAGGTGCAAGCTCAGCGACACAGCGTTTAAGGACAATGGCTGGAATTTGGTCAGGACCAGTAGCTTTATTGGTGTTCAGTTTTTGGAGGATGCTTTTTACATCTCGATGTTGAAATTTGACCTCTGCCATTCTCGAGTTCACGCTTATGGTGGTGGTCGGAGTACTTCCTTGAAAGTCTACAGTAGAATTGGCTGCGAAGAGCTTCCCCAAGATGTCTGCTTATTTTTTAGGAGCAGAAGCGATGGATTTGTCCTCTCTGGTCAAGGGTGGTATTGACGAATAGGAAAAGTTCTGACTAACAGCCTTAGCTATAGACCAGAATTTTCTGGACGAACTAGGACATGAGAGGAGCTTGTTCTTAATTTTTTGGTTGTGTTCCTCCTTGCTTTATTGCTAGATATACTTTGAAATCATAAATAACATAACAAAAGATGGAAATATGTAGGTATTAGTAATGTAAAATGGCTACTTTCGCTATATGTGACGTTGATTACTCGATGTTCCATTTCCATGGAAATGAGAAATTCAAGGTTATGAAGCACGATTATAAATGACATCAAAAAAGTAGGAAAGAATTTACTCGAATAAATTCAAACGGCGCTCTCACTGTGGAATTTGTTGGTATAAAAATTTAATTTTTTTATTATATTGACAAAACCGGATTTTCCCGGACTAGTAACCAACAAATTTAACATTTAATCTTAAATAAAGAAAAAAAAGTTGTTGACGGCGGTGAGATTCGAACCCACGCCCTTTCGGACTAGTGCCTAGCGTCTTAACCGCTCGGACACGCTGCCTGTGCTTCAGGTATATCAATACATAACGTCGGCAACGCTGCGTCTTGGTGTGCATCGAGCTAATGTTTACATCGGTCTAACCAAAGAACTAGTGCCAGGAAAATTGTGAAAAGTGTCTAGTTGTATGCATTGGACCATGTGATAGTTGTACTACTGTTTGTAGCTATAAAAACGATTTCTTTTGTCATTTAACGGAAGTAATCAGCCTCCGTAATCCGCTGCCTGTGTTGCCATTCATTGGAAAATTTCCTCAATAATATGAGTGCACCTAAATGCCCTAACTGTCACTTGGCAGTCACTAGGCAGGGTTCATCAATGGCCTGCGATGGTTGTCATAGTGAAGTGCACCTAACATGTGTTGGTCTTAACGCTGATGAGGTACGGATGACTAGAAATAAATCCAAGGCTGTGAAATTTTTGTGTAACAACTGCAGTAGGCTAATGGGCGAGCTAGGCGATCTAAAAGGTTTACTAATGTCTCTGAAGGAGGATTTTGCTAAGAAGATATCATCGCTTGAAGATAAAATTTCAGAACTCAAAGATTCCAATAGAGTGACTTCGGCAGATCCAATATTATTTGAAGAGGTTGTACAAGAAGTTTCTGATCGCGAAAGGCGCAAAAAAAATTTAATGATATTTGGAATTACTGAACCCAATAGCCATGATTCTAAGGTGAGAACTGAGGCTGATATGGCTGAGGTGAGACAAATTCTGAGAAGTTCTGATTGTGGTGGCGATAACTTGGAGTTCAAAGTTGTTAGAGTTGGAAAGTTTAAGGCCGGTAGCAACAGACCCTTGAAAGCAATTTTTCGGTCTGAAGAAGTGGTGCATTCAGTCATCAGAAAATCCAGGGAGCTAAAGTCGAGTGATAGGTTCAAGCAAGTTACAGTTGCATTTGATAAGACTCCAAAACAAGCGGAATTCTACCGTCAAGTTAAAAAGCAACTCATTGAGCGATCTGCGGCTGGTGAAACTAATCTAAAAATCAAGTATTTCAATGGCATCCCGAAAATCGTTGCTTTAAACTAGTGAGTACACCCAATAGCAGTCTAAATTCTTGTAATCAGCATGAAATTAGGTGTTATTATCAGAATGTGAGGGGACTTAACTCAAAAATTTTAATATTCTTCAAATCTGTTAGTATCTGTGAGCTTGATGTGGTGTGCCTGAGTGAGACTTGGCTGACTGATAGTGTAAGTAGCAGTGAGCTCTTTCCTATGAACTATAATGTATTCAGGGCTGACAGAGACCTGCAATCTACCAACTTGTCTACAGGTGGTGGAACATTAATAGCTGTAAAAGATTCATTCCAAGCATCGTTACTGAATACTGATGCTTTGAATAATGTTTTTGCTCTTATTGACGTTGTTGCTGTCAAGATTATCTTACGTTCTAACATATTAATAATTTACTCAGTTTATATCCCACCATCTGTTTCCTTGGAGGAATTTAATAACTTTCTTGAAGCATTTGAAGTGTTTAATAGCACTTTTGACAGTTGTAGAATATTAATATGTGGAGATTTCAATGTACCTACTTTTGACCTAGATCTTAATGACCGCAAGTGTCATATGCTGAATAATTTTTGTGCATTCTCAAACCTTAAAAACTTCAATAATGTTGCAAATCATAATGGACGATTTCTTGACTTAGTTTTGGCAAATTTTTACACCTCTGTCCAAAAGGATGAGGTACCACTTGTGAAGGAAGACATCCATCATCCGGCAATTACATTTGATTTTGAAATGCATGTCATTAAACGGAATTTCGATTTTGGTCACATTCCTAAATACAACTTTCGGCGAGCCAATTTTGTTAGTATGTACAGTCACTTCATGAACTTTGATTGGTCTCATTTTAATGATATAGATAATGTCGATGAAGCATGTGCTTCCTTATATTCTGCCATGGATCAAATTCTTGACAGTCATGTACCAAAATTCAGGCATAAATCACGTACATATCCAGCATGGTATACTCAGGAAATTATATCGAATATTAAGAAAAAAGATAGAGTGAGGAGAAGTTTTAAAAAGAATGGATTAGATAGCTTTCATGTCAAGTATCGTGAATTACGCTTGACAATTAAAAGTCAAATTGATGTTGCTTATTCTGCATATGTACAAAAAATAGAGGATTCCATAAATACTGATCCTAACAGGTTTTGGGCTTTTATACAGTCAAAGAATCAACGAACCAGAATACCTCAAAACATGCAATATAACGGTAGCACAGTAGATTCACCTCAAGGTGTTGTTGATGCCTTTGCTGATTATTTTTCGAGTGTTTTTTTGGAATCTGATAAATCTAGGTATACTCAGCTTATAGAAAATGAGTATTTTGCTAAGATCTCACTCAACTCTGTAAGTGAAGATGACATAATTAAAGCGTCAAGTAAACTAAAAAACAAGATGACATCTGGATACGATAATATTCCCAGCTTTCTGGTAAAGGACTGCATCCGTATTTTAGCGAAGCCTCTTAGCTCTATTTTTAATCTTATTTTAAAAACAAGTACTTATCCGGCAGTTTGGAAAATGACCAAAATATGTCCTATACACAAGAATGGAGATACAGCAAATGTAACTAATTATCGGCAGATATCTATCTTATGCAATTTTGGTAAACTTTTCGAAATTATACTCTATGACACAATTTACTGGTCTGTAAAGGGAATGTTATCCCCGCATCAGCATGGGTTTATGAGTGGCAGATCAACGGTGACTAATCTAGCATGCATAACTCAATATATTTCGGAAGCATTAGATACGCAGAGCCAAGTTGACGTTGTATACACAGACTTTCAGAAAGCTTTTGATCGAGTCGATCATTACTTACTACTAGCTAAACTCAGGGCAGTTGGACTAACTGACGACTTAATCGCCCTTTTTCAGTCATATCTGTCTCGGAGAAATTTATTTGTAGAATATGGGGGTTACAGATCAAAACATTTCACAGCGGCTTCTGGAGTTCCCCAGGGATCGAATTTAGGACCACTGCTTTTTTTAATATTTATTAATGACCTTTCATCCAAACTTCAATGCTCGCACTTGTTATACGCTGATGATCTTAAAATATATGCGAATATTAAGTCAACTGAGGATTGCCGTCTTTTACAAGAAAATTTGGTTGTAGTCTGTACATGGTGTACCAAAAATTATTTAGATCTCAATGTAGCAAAATGTAAGATAATATCGTATACCAGGAAAACTAATGTAATTACCTTCAATTATAACATTAATGGTATAGAACTTGAAAGACCACCAAACTTCAAGGATCTTGGTGTAATTTTTGACCAAAGACTAACTTTTAATGATCAAGTCTATCATATTACTTCTTCGGCTTCGAAATTGTTAGGATACTGTATTCGAAATTGGAAAACCTTCTCAAACGTTGAAAGCTTGAAAATTTTGTACTTTGCTTTTGTCAGAAGTAAGCTAGAGTATGCAACATTAATTTGGTCTCCTATGTACAAAAACTCGATAGATCTTATTGAGAGCGTGCAACGTAAAGCACTTAAGTATTTTCTTTATAAGTGTAGGGGTATTTACCCTGAGAGAGGATATAACCACAACAACTTATTGTCTTTTTTTGGCATAGACTCTTTGCTTATCAGACGTGAAATTTCTAGCTTATCATTTTTGTACAATATTCTGCACAACTCAGTAGACTGTTCTTATTTGCTGAGTAAAATCAATTTTAATATACCTAGGTTAGGAAGCAGACAACAAGCAGCTTTTTATTGTCCCACTTGTAATACCAATGTTATGAAGAAGTCGCCTATTTTCACTTTGTGTTTTTTGTTTAATTCGATCTGTGAGTATTGTGACATTAATTTAGATAACAAACAGTCCATCATTAGTATATATAAATCTAGTTCACTTAGCATGTAACAACTTTTGTAAGTTTTATTATCTTGGCATTGTTTAGCATTTCCTGTTATTGGGTGTAACCTGTCGGAAATAAATGTATTATTATTATTATTAAATGTATTATTAATACATCGTGCATAATACGTCGTCAGTTACCTGTCGTAATTTAATTCAATTATTTTCGAACCGGAAGCGATAATTCTGAATCTGTATTTACTTTTTCTCTAGCACCTGTAGTTTTGGGATCTTTTGTATACGGACAGACGGACGGACGGACAGACAGACAGAGGTTCTGCATAAGCTCTATTCAGTGACTTCAGTGAGAGCTAAAATCATTGAGGGGTATTATTTACAGCGTTCGTACTGTGCGAGGTCGATCAAAAAGGGCCAAAGTTGGCTTATTTGCCTGACTTCGCCTCCTCATTGCTGCTATTACTTCTGGAATCAGAATAATATCTAGGAGTAATAGTAGTAGGAGAAGGACCCAAGTCCTTACCAGCTTTTGCTAAAAAAGCGTGTTGGAAATAATCACGACTGAAAGTGCAAAAGAGCCCATGGTGTGGTCTATGCACCAGCGACTACGTAACTGAAGTATATCCGTTTGTTTTCCTTGTTCATGCATTCTTGCCTCATTCTAGTTCAAAAGTGTCTCGATATAAGGTGTTTTAGAAACCGCATTTAGAATGAAAATGATTGATGATGAAATATACTTACTGAGTGGAAGCTCTGTACATCTCCATACACATCGATAAAATGACAATGACGTGAAATACGAACAGCGACGGAGAAAACGTGTCGTTAATCCTTTTTATGTAGCTGGAAAATAATGTTAATGTTTTATTCAATCATCACAACGTTTTTTTCTTATGTTTTAGTTTGGTGGTGGCGGCTGGTGGGGTAGTGCCACAGTGCCATGGTACTACCTTAATTTTCGACAAAAACGTATTTATCTATCCCTTAAACTTTTCTTATTCTATGAGAGTTTCCAACGACTGTTTCTGTTTTATATGAAATGGCAATAGCGCCTCAGCGCATAAATGCTTGCACCAGGCAACAGGTGGCAACTCACACGATGAGAGCTGACAACACGACGCGACCGTGCCCCGTGCCGTTTCTTATAAGGCACAAACAGAGTGAGAGAAATCTTATCACAAACGCTTATGACTGACAGAGATAAGGCTATGCTGGACGTTTGGATAGATTTTAAATACGAAAACTTGAAGTAGATCGTGCCAGGCACATTACCCATATTTCGATTCATGGTTCGCTATTTTTGTTTTATTTCAGCAGTTTCGATTGGTTTATGTTTGATGCTGATGTCGACTTTTCTCGTTAAAGGTTTGAAATATAGATCTTATTAGTTTGAGTGAGTTGTGCGCATTTTTCGGGTCGGTATCTCTTTTGTGTTAAAATATATCATTAGAGCGGAAATTATTAAAATTGGCGCATTAATAAACTCATTTAGTAATCTTCCGCGGGAAGGAAAACTGCAGGTTAAGGAATTAGGACGTCCAACACCTGATTTAAAAATTGAAAAACTTATTGGTAGTGGACAGAAGTCGCGTTGTCGTAAATTTAATAAAACTATTTATGATAAAAACAATTAGATGAGTGACTGTGAAGAAGTTAACAAACTCTTTTGTTTTGTGTATGTTCTATTTGGAGGCGATGACACTTGGATGAAAAAAGGCACGGATGATTTTATTCATATATAAGAGAAAATGAAGACCCATGAAAAATCTTAAATGCATATGAATAATGTTTTCAGTTTATCGATGCTTGGTAAGTCTAACATAAAGGCTCAGTTAAATTCGGCTTATCGGCTATAGTTATAATTTTTTTTCAATTTTATATCGGTTTGAAATTTTGGCTGTCATTCTGGCACTACCTCTCTAAGTTGGCACGAGCCGCCACTGGTTTATATATGAGTTATAGTATATAATATGTACTCTACTCATCATCATGTTATAATAATAATAAATAATAATAACTTACTAACTGAAATAAAGGGTAAAAAGGAAGCTAATTTTATATCAGAATTGACCCACTATCGTAATATTTCAATATGACCTCAAGGAAATTAATTAATAATGGCACATGTGTCACCTTTCCTAGCAGTTAGCTCAACACAAAAATGTAGTAACAGATTTAATAAATATGAGATGTTTTCGCGAATCACGTCCCGGACTGTTAAAACAATAAAGAATGAAAAATGCTAGTATAATAAATTGTGAAACAAGCGTCGGGTGCTCATTTACAAATAATATGGCACAAAGCACCCACGCCTTTCTCATAGTCATACTAGCATTTTTAGTCAATTACTGTTTTAAGCTTATTTTAAACATTATTTTTAACCATATACTGTCCGATTTCTTTAAGAGCGTGTTTTTTAATTTTCTAAGCTATATTGTAATTTTTTAGCTAACTTTATCATTAAAGCGTGTTTTCTTTTAACTGAATTTATTAATACTATGTGTAATAAAAACGAACTTTGTTTTTTGATCAAAATTCATAGCAAAATCATTACCATTATGGACATTACATTGCATAAACGATAATTAAAACTGTCAACCTTACTGAGTAAATTTCACAAAAATACTATCTCCCAAACAGCCTTCTAAGCTGTCGTCGGTACGCCTCTGTGTAATATTAACAAACTAAGGTGTCTGCACCATCTCTTAGTGGATACGACCGTTGGCCCGACGGATTTGAAGCCGTCAAAGTCCTTTTCGCGAAAATATTGGACTGTTCAATGTTCGGTCCGACCTCTTATCGAAAGGAGAGTTACAAGCTCACAAATAAACAAACATAAATGTTAAAAGATTAAAAGAGTGTTAAAAGGATATGGACTAAAATTACAGAACAATTTTTTATTTAAATATTAGCGTGATTGAACAATTCTGACCCAAGATTCTTTTCCTGCTCGTTACCACTCCGTTTCAATGTCTAAACTAATTTTTTGTGGGCTTATGCTATCACTATAAAAAATTGGTGGTAGATGACTAGATACTCTTAGGCCTAGTTCCACAATCATTGGTAACCTCTGGTAGTCGCTTAACCGACAGATGGACGTTAACCAGTAGTTATCGGAGAGCTCTGTTTCACAAAGAAAACCAATGGTTGAACTTATTTAATTTTAAGTTGGCACCACGGATTGATCTCAGAGCACTGCCATAATGGTGTTCCGTGAATAAAAGCTAACCCTTAGATAAGGAAAGAGAGGGGATACCGCACGCCCATTTGATGCTATATGGATTAGCTGATACCGAAAATGAATAGCTGTCAAAATGCTGGTGGAAAACTGACGGTAGTGTCAAGGTGGTGTTTTTTGCGATATTTAACGTTTTTAAGACCAATAATTGTGAAATATTGTGGTGAGCGTAATGGTACCGTTGTAAAAGCCACAGCAGCAGGAAGGAGCCAGGAATCACTTTTCACAGGTAAATTTATGATCTTATTTTTTTGGTGTATCCGAAATTAATGCAAATATCTCGATATCTAGTTCAAAGATATATGTGTATCCGAATTATAATTTGGAATGTACCACTAACATGCGAATCATAATGTTTTTGAGCACGTAAAGTCTAAAAATTATGTTTTTAAGGGATTTTTTGGTTCAAATACAATCAGTTTTCCAGTGGCGTATCTATTATAGCTTACATTTTGAATAGAAATATTATGACTTTGCATTGTAATATATAATATACCAATACCCTTATACAAGGTGTGCATTTCAAGGGTGGCCTTTATTTGTAGTTGTATGAATAATAAAATTAATTTTCTTTCTTCCTCGACAGGTTTCCTAAAGATCTTCCTAGACATGATTTATGGATCAAAAATTTGAGGATCGAAGGTTGGAAGCCTACAAGCAACGATAGGCTTTGTTCTAAGCATTTTGAACAAATTTCCTTCATCAAACAAATCAAAAAGTATATGTTCTGAAAGGAGCAGTCCCCACCATATTTGACGAGCTTCCGGACCACTTACGTCCAAAAATTGTAAGTTATAATTCATAGCTTACATTGTTTACGATTAATCAATATTAAAATAATAAACATCCTAGGATTATGATAGATGGATAGATGGATAGTTGGATAGATGGATAGATGGATAGATGGATAGATGGATAGATGGATAGATAGATAGATAGATATACTTTATAGTCTAAGAATTTACAAGATTCTTATTGACAAAGCTATATAATAACAAACAAAACTTTTGGGATATTCACTAAAACCTGCCATAGAACTCATCTAGTGTATAATACGGTTTTTGTAACAGAACAAGTTTTTTTACGGAAAACTATTAAATCTTTTTGAATTTTAACAGAGTGAGGAAGTTTGTTATAAATCTTCACTCCATTGTATATAATTGGATCAATAATGAGTTATGATTTGGGTGTGATATTAATTTAAAATCATTCTTATGCCTTATGCCTATATTCTATATTTATAGTCTCAAATTTGGATTTATATTTGAGTATTAGTGATGACGTTTCCAAAATAAACAGTGCAATAAAGTAAGGAGAAATACGATTACGAATGGCTGAATAACCATTTAAAAATTGATAGCTATGAAAATCAAAAGGCAGCTAACCTCAAAAATGTAATAATTTCTTGTGTTACAGTTACATTATTAAACAACTATATTTAGGTGTGTTTACTCGATACGAAATCAAAACAAAATGTTACTGTCACTTTTCCTATAAGATTCAGTCACTCATTCACATCTACTTAAATCATAAATTAATTTGTTCTGTCTTTCTTTCGGAAATAATGTTTCAAACATTGTCTAATATACAGCTCTGTTATTTTAGGCAAAAGAATGAAAAAGACCCCGTGAACGTGATGTTCATCCAGAACCATCGCCATCAACTTCAGCTCTGGCTGGACAGGACGACTCTCCCCGGAAAAAGAAACTTAGAAGGGAACTGCTGCTGCAAAAAGATAAGAATAAGGAAAAAACGAAAAAAATCCGTGCCCTTGGTCAGTCACTGAAAAGAGCACACAAAAAAGTAGCCTCTTTAAAAATAATTGCTGAGGAATTAGAGCGACAAAATTTACTATCTCAAGAAAATTTAGTTTTAGTTCAAAATATGAACAAGGTTAATATAGAAATATTGAACAGAAAAATGGGGAGAAATGTTCAATATTCACCTGAACTTAGGAAATTTGCCCTGACATTGAATTTTTTTTCACCAAAGGCATACAACTATGTGAGAGATGTTTTTGACACTTGTCTCCCGCATAGCAAAACTATTGCTAAATGGTTTCAGAATGTGGATGCTGAGCCTGGTTTTACCAAGGAATCAATAAATACCTTAAGAAATAAGGTTCAATCATCTGACAGACCAATAATTTGTTCATTAATTATCGATGAAATAGCCATACGGAAACATTTAGAATGGGATGGAAAAAAATTCCATGGTTATGTGAATTGTGGTACAAATTTAAACGATGACTCTAATGCTTTAGCCAAAGAAGCTTTTGTTATAATGTTGGTTTGCATCAATGGAACTTGGAAATTACCTGTCGGTTACTTTCTTACAGATTCTTTGAATGGCAGTCAAAAACATTCAATTGTATCTCAATGCATCTATCTGATTGAAGATACGGGAGCCAAAGTTATGTCAATCACATTCGATGGTGCTCCATCTAATACCGCTATGTGTCATAACTTTGGATTCTTATTTAACATTTCAAATATACAGACAAGTTTCAGAGTTACAGATCACAATGTATATATTTTTTATGATCCATGTCATATGATAAAACTTGTTCGCAATGCATTTGGTGAAAAGAAAATCCTAATTGATTGTGATAACAATTTTATTCAATGGAAATACATAGCGCTTCTAGAGAAGCTGCAAACTAGCGAGGGCTTACATTTAGGGAATAAGTTACGTCGCGCTCATATTATTTTTTTCAAACAAAAAATGAAGGTTCGGCTTGCAGTTCAGTTACTTAGTGCATCAGTAGCCGATGCTATTGAGTATTGCGAAAAAAAGCTGAATCTTGAGGATTTTAAAGGTAGTCAGGCAACAGTTAAATTTATTAGAATTGTAAATAGCCTTTTCGATATTTTAAACAGCAGAAACCTAGTAGCACCAGGTTATAAAAAAGCATTATGTCAAAAAAATATAGATCGATCTGCGGAATTTATCAATAGTGCAATTTTTTATCTTTCAAAGTTGAAAGTATCTAATAATGAGCAAGTAATCATGTCTAACAGAAAAACTGGGTTTATTGGATTAATAATTTCATTATCAAGTTCTTTAGGATTGTACAAAGAACTTGTTTCTGAGAGAACAACATTACTGTACCTTCCGTTGTATAAGATTAGTCAAGATCATTTAGAATTATTCTTTTCGTCAATTAGATCAAGAGGTGGCTGGAATAATAACCCAACCGCTCGACAGTTTCTAGCTGCTTACAAAAGGCTTCTGGTTCGAGCAGAAATTAGAGAGGGCGGTATGGGTAACTGTATTCCATTAGATCAAATCCCTATTCTAAGTAGTTCTACAAAAAATGTAAGGTCTGAAGATGTAATTAATAGTAGTTTATCGAACCATAGTTTAATAGACATAAATGAGCCTTCTGATGATCTAGAAACTATTTGGAAGGATCATGACTACATCATGAATGCACCTGTGATAAGTGAATGTTCATCCCAAATTGTGCAATATATTGCTGGTTATGTTTCGCACCAATTACAAAAAACAATAAAATGTGAAACATGTGTCACAGCATTGATTGGTACTAGAGATCGGTTTCTCAATTCCCTAATTGAATTTAAAAGCCACGGCGGTCTGACTTACCCATCAAATGATGTTATCAAGATATGTTTGAAATCGGAACATTTTCTGAGAGTTAATGAAAATTGTATTCACACCAAACATTTTGTACCTTTGCTGATAAGCAAAATAATATCAAGTTTTCTAGGCACCCCTATTTTCAGCTGCTTAGAACGTCACGTATTAGAAAATGATGTAAATCATATATATTTTTTAATAAAAGCTGTATGCACAAAATACTTAAATATCAGAATCCATTTTATTGTAAAATCTCGATCACAACAGGACAATCCAGTTCGGAGCCAATTAACAAAAATGATTCTGTTTAAAGGGCAGTAAAATATTGGTAGTTTTTGACCTTCATGACTGTAATATTGACTGCCATCAATTGTAGGAGCAAGCGAAATGCCACGTTCCTACAAAAAAATTATTTTTGTTGAAGCACACAATACTGAGTTTCACCCAAACTTCCCCATAAGTAAATACATAACTGCAATAAATTAGAATTTTCTGGAAGCAAGGGGTTAAGTGATAAAATAGAGTTGTAATTTCTATGTAAGTTATAGGACCTCACCTATATTGAATGAATTGTTCGTTTTCATTTACTACTAGCTAATCTAGGGGTCATTTTCTAATTTTGTAAATGTTTTGATTTTGGATAAGATTAAAGGACCTTTGTATTTCTAGCCCAAAACTTACTTTATTTCATGTCTGAGATAATTTTTATGATTGGATTATAAGATTTTTCATTAATTATTGCCACCGTCGCAAAAAGAAGTTAAGTATAAAAAAGCCGCGTTGGAGTAATTAAAAATACTGCTCTTCATTACACACTACAAACAGCAAGTAACAGCGTAACAGCAAGTAGATTTTTTTACTGCATATGGGGACTTCGAGATTGAAGGCATCAAATTCCTCAATCTCGTAAGCTAATCTATAATAATAAAAATGTTTTATTGCTGCTTCTGTTTACAGTATGTAATAGACAGTATTTTATATATAAACATAATGTCAATAAATATAAATATACTATAGGTATTATGTGTTCTTTAATAATAAAAAATTGATTTACTACAAACTACAAGCAGTTTTTTTCTTTCTGGGTAGAAGTATAATCGTGTCTTTCATCAGTCATATACTGCAAATGAACATAACATGTTCATGACTGAATAAAATATATACATTATCAATTTTTATATATTATTGGCCACAAAACAGCAGTCGAATGAAAATCACGGTTACGGTAATGTTAGTCACTTAAATTTTAATTGTGGATGGCGAAATTGGCCATATAGAAACCCTGAATAACAATATTTCATTAAATTTTATTTGAAAAAGATTATTTCTACAAATAGCTCAACCATAACGTTAATCCCATTAGTTACGCCACTGGGAATAGCGCTTTGGTGCCATTTGGTATCAGAAATGTCAGTCGCGGGTTCCGTCCTCTCTCTTTCCTTGTCTAAGAGCTAACCCCTTGACAAAGAAACCTAACCTTTCTTTTCATATTTTTGATTTATGTCACTACAGAGTACAGAGTATGATCAAAAGCCATCGACGTCTTAGACGTCAGTATCAAAATCCATGTTTTTATAACCTCCAAAGCTGTCATCGGTTGACTACAACAAACGTAAAGATAACCCATACCTTGTCCTTTGGTAAACATAACTACTACACCATGTTTACTAGGTGAAACAGGAGAAATGGACCTGAACCATAGGAGATTGTGGCTAGGAACAAAATATCTACTGAAAAAAGTAAGGATACAAAATCACCCTTTAGTACAAATGATTGATATACTCAAAAACAGCTGTATACAAAGGAGAGGATACTGGAGGACCAGGGAACCCCCCATACTAGTAAGGGCATTGGATTACATATCCAGATCAGAGATCCCTATAGGCGAGAAGTTACCATGCTTTGAATTCGATTATGAGCTACAGATCAAGGAGATATCTACCTTCAAAATTCCAGTTAAAAAAGGCGACATCAACTGTAAAGCATTATTCAACGAATATACCGATAACATGAAGAACACAAATACATTTGTATTCACAGATGCTTCAAAAGAAGGCACACAGGCAGGAATTGGAGTACATATCCCAAGCATGGAATACAATTTCTCAGCTAGACTACCCAACAACTTGAGCATATGTTCGGCAGAAATAGCAGCAATAAACAAGGCATGCTGTACGATCCTCAGTAATGGCATTAATAATGCCATTATATTTTCGGATTCTAAAAGTGGACTTCAGTGTATTGGTAGTACTGGAATTCATACGAAAAATGACTACATTGGGCTACTTACAAAGAGACTTATACATGAGGCAAAAGATAATGATATCAACATTACTTTAGCATGGATACCAGGTCATTCGGACATAGAGGGCAATGAAACTGTGGACCAATTAGCTAAAATAGGAAGAGCACTCAATATCCCATTAGAAATGAATACACCAATAACAGATATTCTCAGAGTAGTCAAACAGAAGATCCATAAAAAATTCATAGAGGATTGGAAGGAAAACTTTAGAACCAAAGGCAGATGGTATCGAAGTATACAGTGTAATTTTCCCAAAACTCCATGGCTTAAAACAGGCGTTTATATAAATCGGAGACACATTACTAACATTATACGCCTTAGAACAGGACACGCCCTATACAAACAACATATGTATAGGATTGGCATAGAAGACGACCCATACTGTGAATGCGGACAAATAGAAGATCTGGATCATATATTCTTTGGATGCCCAATCAACCAAACAAGACAGTTCAATCTATATGAAGAACTTAGGAAATCTGGACTTACTCTACCGCTTAATTTACAAACAACGTTACATATGATAAACGCCCAACGTGCAAAACTACTAAATCTGTTCATTCGGATTAACAGAATCAACTTATATGTTGAAAAAGAATCATAAAATCTAGGTTTGCAGCATGACCTAGAGTCAGACCAGCCTGCAAACCATGACCATCGAATGAGAATGAGCTGGCGAATTGCCTACACAGGCAAACGTCATAAAACAATAGAAGAAGAAGAAGATAACCTCCAAAGCTGTCATCGATTGACCACAAGAAACGTAAAGATAACCCATACCGCATCCTTGGGTTAACATAACTACTGGTTGACCAGAGCTTTTGACGTATACCGTCGATTATTATGAAATGGATTATTTTCGCTAACCACTAAGTTTCTTTTGACCACTTGTTAACTAACGATTGTGAAACTGGACCTTAGATGCAATTTCTTGAGCTACACATTTTTCGTGATCCATATATTATGAGCCGTCTTTTTTTGTCGTGTAGTCAAATTATTTTTATGTTATTTTTTTAACTAAAAGCTTACTCACTCGTATAAATAAGCATGGTGTTCCACACACCTTCCAATTTTCCTCTCCAGCAATTCTTTATGATGTGTCTTAGCTTCAGTGTCGAACAGTTGCTTTAGCTCCATATTCAACATCTTGTACTGGACTAATGTCAGGGTGATGAGAGACATGAACAGAAAATCTACTGGTAACATAGTGAAAAGGGTACACATGGTACCCACAACCTGCTCCAAGACGAGAAGGACATGGTATGGCAACCATGGAGGTCTGTAGCACTCGTAGATTAGCAGCTCTTCACCTTTGCTGACTATCTGTATTGAATTGAGAAATTAGTACACTCATGGCACTCATCTTAGTCAAAAAAATGAGGTCAAGTTGATTGACTCAGTACTTCCCACACATTACTGTGATACCAGTTTATTACTTGTTTGAGATCTGTTTCCGCCCCCCCCCCACCCCCCAACCACCCCAATTTCACCCCCACCCAAAAAAAAAATGCAAAAAATGATCAGGACCCTCTAAAACGCTCAAAAATGAAGTTTGAGCTGTTTTTCTATTTATAGTTTTTTTAATTATTTCTGCGCCGCCACTGGCACGATTTATAAAAATCATACGCATTTTCCATCCTCGCCACTGTGGTAATACTGTGTCAAAATTCCATTAAAATCAATTCAACAGTTTCCTCGTTACACAGTATAGAACGATCTAAAGCAATACTCGTATGTTTACACCACAAAAAATTCTGAATCCTTTGGTTTCTGTAATAGGCAAGGCAATGTTCGGATGGACCTAAAAAAGGTATTTATATCACTAGGTCTTCCTTCACAGGTCAGTGGACAGTCTATCATGAAAGCAACAAATTTTTCAATTTCACAACCCCCCACCCCCCAACCACCCCAATTTCACCCCACCTAAGGAAAAGTAGAAAAGAACATTTTCAAAATTATAGGAACATTACGTACTACGACCCCTCAGCATATCGCTGCCCAAATTTCATCACAATCCATGCAGCGGTTACTGAGATTACGAGGGCAGAAAAACGCCAACAGACAGACCGACAGACAGACAGACAGACAGGCCGACGGAAATGAGTGACGTGGATTTTCGTTATGTAGACATCATAAAACGTACAAAAAAGCGTATTATCTCAAAATCGAAAATTTTCGCGATCACAATACTCCCCTCACCTATCGATGTGGGAAGTAAAAAGG
Organism: Callosobruchus maculatus; assembly: GCA_951848785.1. Taxonomy (NCBI): domain Eukaryota; kingdom Metazoa; phylum Arthropoda; class Insecta; order Coleoptera; family Chrysomelidae; genus Callosobruchus; species Callosobruchus maculatus. The sequence goes on from CATOUR010000003.1 coordinate 1,745,008, forward strand.
GTTAGTCTTGGAATCAAACCGAATAAGCCGTGTTTTTTACAAAGCTTTATTTTAACACTACAAAAAGTTGTCCCAAAAGAGTCAAAGGCCACATTTAATGCCAAGATGTGAGAATCCTTAGATATCCAAGGTCAACGGTCGTTTTTCTCTTTCGTATTCCTCTTTATGATCAGCTTCCCGCAAAAGCTGAAAATCTATGGCGCTGTAGAAGCGCTGTGAGAGAATAATTGTCATGTGTACGTTAGATTATTTGAAACGCTGCAGGTTGTATCGTCGGGAAACAAATTCCCCGATAGCTCATTCCACAGGGTCGAAGTTCTCAAAAAAAAAAAAGGAATCCTGGATGAGCTCGCAGAGCCTGTCTATTGTTCCTCGTTCGGACGGCCTTCGTTGTTATTATCTGGGAGAGCTCCCTCGAACATCTTCCGTGATAGAATCTGTAAAACACAGGAACAGGTCAGCCACCCTTCTTCGATGTCCAGGCTGTGGAGGTCCTTTGAGAGGTTAGGCGTATCGATTGCTAGAGTTGCTGTCTTCTGGATAGTGTCCAGAAGCAATACTCCAATGATGGTCGGATCTGTGCCTTGTAGAGCAGCAGTGTAGTTGCTTTGGTGTATACAGCATACAGTTTCTACAGCGGAACAAAATTCCAGCTTCTGGGATGCCGTTTTAGCAATCCTGACGACGGCGACGTAGTCATGCCAGGACATGTTATTATTGATGTTGATCCCCAAAAGCTTGACGGAAGGTGACTCGACTATTAGGTGACTCTCCATTTCCACAGTTGGTAAGCCAGCGTGATACTTCTTTGTCAGTGTTGTTGCCTGAGTTTTCTGTACGTTAAACTATATTTTATTTACTAATCCCCACTCGACAGTTGTCGATAGACAAAGCCATTGTTTATTTTTACACGTATAAACTTTTTTTGAAGGTGCCATGTAGGTACATAGCGTCTGAATGAACAACAAGTGTTAATTGGTTACTAGGTACTGTTTCCAATCTGTGCAGATATTTTTAATGCGAATATCCCTTTCTTTATAGGTGTTTGGATTCCACTTGCGAGTAGTATAGTTTGAATTAAAATATGATAGAAAGATATATTATAATTTTTTTGAAATACCTGCAGGTAAGGCTAAAAAAATGATTAATATATTCCATATAATAAATACCAATCATGAAATGTTTAACGAAATGAAAAATTCCTGCTACTAGATACTTAAAAAATATGGAAACAACTTAAATCCTGATCCTTGGAAGGGAAAGAATTGACGGTATATTTACGTATGCGCATTACAGTCTGTTGCATTCAACGAATTCGAATAGGTTTGAAGAAGTAAACAAGCATTTTGTTTGTGCTGCTGAATCACTGATAAACCCGTATACCCTTTGTGTACCCGCGACGAGATAGCAGGTAAAGAACCCTAAAAATAACAGAACTATTATGGTGGCCTAATAAAAATAGCAACTTTGTTTTGGTTGATGGTTTCGGGTTAATTGTTACAGTTTTGAGTGAATTTTGGATTTTAACAGTGCATAAGTGCTGAAGGACTATTTTTAACAATTCCACAAGATTTACATCCTGCAGATTTCTGTAAAAAATAACATCGTGTTTGTCGACACAGTAAATAGTTACAACGGGATCTTGGGAACACTCACATGCCTGTTTAGAGCATATTTTTCTAACCTATTCGAATTCGTTGGTTGCACTGATAAACCAGCTATGTTAGAAAACGAAAACGACCATTAGATCTACTATTCTTTAAATCATACAAACCGGAAAGAGGACGAAACTGGTTAGTGCAGTCAAATAGAGGGCGATGTAAACATGAAACACTTTCTTCAGATTTTCTAGTGGCTGTAGACACTCTCTTTTCTTCGCCGATGTTGTCTCAATCACTTTGAAATCCCAAAAATCTTGTTGTGTCCGCTTGAGTAAGTCCAGGATTTTTTTCGGTGTACGAACAATGTAGTACATTTTACCATTCCCTACGATTTAGATAAAATTTTTGAAAAAATATTGTGATTTTTTTTACCGTGACCTAAGACGAATCCAGATTGCTGGGACCGACCATGCTATATGCTTAAATTATATTTTTATCTGTAATGGTTAAATAATTGAAATTTCTTTCACTAGACCGTGTGAAGTTGGCGCAAATTGTAGTGTGTGGCCATTTTAGCGCTAGAGGTATCATAGGTATCAGGCACGTATCCAGGATTTGGTTTTGGGGGGGGTCCAGATTATGGGTGTCACTTGGTTGACCTTTTGGGGGGTCCAGATTAGAGTTGCCACCTTAAATCCTTAAATTTGCGGGGGGGGGGGGCGGGGTGCAAATTAGTGGCATTTTATAACGTTTCGGGGGTTTTCGGACCCCCTGGACCCCCCCTAAATACGTGCCTGATAGGTATCATCCTTCGAATATTAAGGGTCTAGGGTATAGCGCGCGAAATTGAGAATCCAAGAAAAGACGTATTCCCGTGTTAGCGAGGAGGCGTGGCCACCTGTTCCCTTTCTCCAGTATCTGTGTCTAAGATGAGGGCAGATAAGTCTAAAAATCCAAAGGTAACGTCAAAAGGTCCAACGGTCACTATAAAAATGAATTTCGCATTTCCAAGCTCCTGAAGCTACTTTTAAACTTAGAGTAATGACTCAAAGAGCAAATTGAAAAAGAAAGCTTGCGCTTGTGCAACTATTTAGCCTTTTTTGATATCGTGTTTGGTTGTTAAATTACAGGCATTTATAGAATGTATGATTTTGCATTGCGAGTTTTTTTGCACATTGAAAAACTTTTTTGAGAAAATCGAAAATAGTTGTCATTCACTAAGGTCTTAGCTATCGTCTTCTGAAATATTATATATGTAGTTTGAAAATAGAGTGTGTTATGCGAGAAATTGTGAGTCCGTGTTTTACATGGCAAATGTATGTATAAATGTGTGTATTCAGATCCCTTAAAGCTGAGTATCATCAGAACTCATGAGACACACCACGGTTCCCCAAAAAGGGATGTTTACACTCGCGTTTAGAATCATAGGCGCTCCTTATAAAATGGTTTGTGCTAGAAAAGTAAATAAATTCACATTCAGTAAGGCGTCCCATACACGTATTAATTAAAAACTCAATAAAAAAAATAAAACTCAGACTGATTTGAAAATAATTCACAGATATTCATGTTTTTTGATATCCCCTTCGTTAATTACAAAAGATCTTAGTGCTAAAAATTACACAAAATTTGCACAGGAGCACCTTTAAGTTTTGAACTGTATACCATCCATAATCACAATTTGAAACATCGATTAGAATTTGGTGCAACATCATTTTTAAAATTGTAGTGAGTATCAGGAACATATGCTTCCAAAGATTTGGGCATATAAGCCCAAATAAGTGAGTTAAAGGAAAGTGTCTGATGAGAGGTTCCACTGACGAAAACTGAACTTCATTAAGGTTGTTTGTTTGCTCTTTTTTTCTTGTCATTGGTGGTGACCCTAGAGGTACGGAGCCTTTAAATTTCGTAAAAAAAATTCCAAAGATTCGGAGACAGTTTAGAAATTTGGGAGAACGTAGTTAAGAGAAAAGGCAATCGATTTCATGAATACCAAAAATATATTATGCAACTTTCAGAGGGGGGCAAGTGCTCCCCCCTTGCCCCCCAAACGACGCCCATGGCTGAAGCTAGTAAAGGCGTGTTAAAAAATGACATTTCATCACAATCAACGGTGAAGTTTCCTGTACTTTACTAAAGACGAACATAATATTCCCCTAATTTACAAATAAATCTAATTTCAGAGCAGAAATAGAGTACCTTTTGTTGACGCGATTGACCGATTGAAGCAAAATCTACTTACATGGAAAAGAATAAAGAAGCAGGAAATAAAGTCCGCTATAATCACCACAGTAGGGGGCTCATCTGTATAAACAAACTGCAAACATAGTAGAACTAGCGTGAACATTGTCAGTGCCATGAAGAGAATGTAACGAAAGATTTCCGATTTTTTGAACCCTTTTTCTGGATGAATACCAGTCAGCGTACATAGTTTTAGAGTCACATCTATTGTGTAGAAGTATAACATTGTCATACAGGCAAAAAACTCAAGCAACTGAGGTGGCTTTTTGTGGTCTTTTATAGGAATATACTGTTAGGGATGATTCTTGAGTATTTTTATAACATACGGTGAGATAATGGAGGGTGAGCTACTAGCTATTGATACTGCGAATCTTGATGTATCTTAAGCTAATAATTTATTTATCAAAGTGTAGGGGAGACTGGAGATTATTCTTTACTAGGTATCTTTGAAACTACAATTCCAATCAATGTGAAATGTGAATACACTTGATCGATACTTTGGAAAAAAGTATGGTAAGTAGGGATACGAAATAAGCAACTGTTGATGCACATTTATTGAAATTAGAAAAAAGGTAGTTTAGCACTTTCATACTAATTTTGACACTTTTCAACTCTTCGAAGCATGCTGTAAATGACGTTTTCAGTATCCGCTCTTTAGGGGTGAGCCATAATTTCCAATTCTGATATTTCAATTGTTCATGTTTATTGTTTAAAAACTGTGGATTACGTTGCAGTTGCACTTTCCTCTGCTTCACCTGTATGTTTGTTTGTTTGTTTGTTTATGAGTTTGTAACTTCACGTCCAGGCAAAGCATCGAAGACGCGAGACGAAGTGACCGTCCACACTGCTCAAGCTTACTCGTCGAAAGAAAATGTTCTGTAAATCTGTTATGTAGTGAAAACGAGGTACATAACTGAAATGCAAGTGAAGCTGCCTCTCGCACATCATCATCATCATCATCTTCGTCATCATCATCATCATTCATTTCATCGTTGTCATCTGACTTTTTTATTAACAAAACAATGTTAGATTGTTGTCTGCCGGGCAGAATATACCTACCTCATGAGATTGAGCGAATAGTATATGGTGGTGATCCTTCTCGAACTCGACATAGTTCGTTGAGAAACTTCGCAAGCAGTATAGCTGAGCCTTAAGGCTATCATTTCTTATTTTGTGTGTTATAGATAACATTCTATCTTTGAAAGAAGTTATACGGAAGCAGTCTCGTCATACTATTATACTAATTATATACAAAATACCTATACATTTTGTAGTTTTTCATTATTTTTAATATATTGTCACGACGGCTGCTTTTTTTGTACTCCAAGGAATCAAACTGGACGTAACTTTCACTGTTTTACTTCACAATTCAATACAACCTTATCTCAACACTCAACTGAACCACTAACTGAACTTCTCTTAACTACAACTCAACTCAACTACTCCCGCCACGCTACTTATGGCGCCTTATATATACTTCATCGAACCATCTAGAGAATTCGAGACATTCAGATGACATTCTAGAACAAGAACGCCCATTCGTCATTAACGAAAACACCAGATGATTCGATGACGTTTACACATCAAAGATCTAACACTTGGACTTTACATCATGCATCATGATCATGCATGACAACTAATACACAATACACCAACACCATAATATACAGTATGTTACAATATATATCTAAAGGGTGAGTTCTGCATTTTTGCAGAAAACTCAAAAATAAGCGAGATGCAAAACAAGAAATGTAAATCTGGGCTTGTGTATACCTAGTCTGTTTATGTTTAATTTTTCGGTCGGATTTTTGTCTTATCGATTAGGCATTACACCCGTCAGATAGTGCAGTAGTCACTTTCTGTTTATCATTAAATAGTTCTTCATTTTAAATTTGTAAATGGTAAAAGTGGCACATTATTATGAACGCAACATTAGGATTTACCAACTTAGAATTAACTAAAATAAACTAAAAGTGTCTCAGGTACAATGCCTGATCGATAAGCAAAAATCCGAACAAAAAACTAAACATAAACAGTCTAGGTATGGCTTGATACACAAGCCCAGATATGCTTTTTTATTTTGAATCTCGCTTATTTATCAGTTTTCTGAAAAAAGTTATTTGAAAAAGTTGTTTATTTTAACGACTTCTATGTTTACACAGTTTAAAACGAGTATCATCTTAGGACTCACCCTATACAGAGAATAAAATCTTTCAGTTCTCTAAATGGATACTGTAGCCTGCAAATGGCCTCTGTTTGCTTTATTTTTTTTTAAATTTTATTTAATCCTGTCTGAGCTATACTCACTTATATCTTGAATTAATCAATTAGTCAATTTGTCGTATAAAACAATTGCTGATTTTAGATCTTACTCATATTCCCGATCTCCCCTAGTAAACCTTGCACATTAAAAATATAATTTGAGTTCTTTCTTGAACCAATTTCTTTCACATGCATAATGTACAAGCATAATCTCTACTCATATGGTGATTACCTTGCATGTGCGGGGAGGTACAGCTAAGGTTCATGTTATGCTAAGTTTACAGGCTATAGACAGTGAACTTTGATTTAGCTAACTGTGGCAAGTATAAATCGGATCTTTTCACACCTATACGATGCAAATATACAGGGTGTTCATTTAAAAACTTCCCACCACGGATTTATCGAAAACCGTTGATTGAAAGAAAAAACGCCGAGACACATAAAAAGATTTGTCAAGGGAGACAGCTTCTTAACCAAAAACTGCTTACCTCCTTGTACCCTCCACCCCTAGGGTCATCCCATGGGAAATTTAAATGAAGAAGGGGACCGAGTAATTTCTCGTTTCAAAGGTACGTTGAAGTGCTTTACTTTGACCTTTGATTTTTTTAAAATCGGCTTATTCGGTTTCGAGTAAATTAGAACAATCTTTACGTATCTTAATTTGTTCAAATAAAAAACAAAAACACACAAAAAGATCACTTTTTACTGCAACAATTGATCAAAATCAGGCCGTAGCTAGGCCTTGACCATGGGAGGGGCTTCATGTGTAAACAAAATGACTTGATTTTGTAATGTTTTAATTTGCCTAAAAGCTGTATATGTTGTATCACTGCTCAAACTGCAGAAACTGAGGTGCATACATAGAAAAAGCTAAACAATACTAGAATGAATCACTAATCTTGTAGAAGGCATCTCGATTACTTTTATTTTGAATGATTTAGCAGTTTATTTTATTCATGGGCATACTCATATGCCCTTATATACGGCTCTGTTCAAAATGTAGCGCGTTAAGGCCAATTCACATATACGGTACTGTGCACCGACTGTGTCATGACCGCGTATTGGCTGTGCTGTATTGTATATTCTGTAACACAGTCGGAGCACAGTCTGCGCCTAGACCTATATGTCTGAATTAAAAAAAGTAATTCAATACATTCCAGTGAAAACTTTGGATGACCGATTCAGTTCAAATCAACACAGTCGGCGCACAGTCGGTGCACAGTACCGTATGTGTGAATCGGCCTTTAGAAGGAGCGGATTGATGGTACATATTTCCCAACATACCCAAATAAAATTTGAATTGCCATTAATAAACAATGAGGTTATAAGGAAGAGGAAAATAGCTTACCTAGGCCACATAACGCGTGGGGAACGTCATCACCTCCTGCGTCTTATTCTTCAAGGTAAGATCGAAGGAGGGAGAAGAGGAATTGGAAGAAAAAAGCTATTATGGCTGAGAAACATCTGTCACTGGACAGGAATAAGCGACTTCCAGGAATTACAGAGGGCTGCAATGAATAGGATGATCTGATGAGAGAAAGAATAAACAATGACCCATTCACTTTGTTTCTTAGGATGCCTGCCCATACATCAATTTTTTAGGGGTACTGGGTATGCCCTTCTACAAAAGCATAATAATTTTTATTGCATTAATGCCTGCTTATTAACAAATCCAGTTAGATAAAATGTGCATCCATCAGTGAGGCAGATATTCTTTACATCAATGGTATTGCTATTAAGCGCTGTAGTCATTTGTTCACAAAACTCAACTCGACGATCGAAATTGGCTTCGGTTAACTCAAAGTTGTAGAGTTTAGCAACTGTGTGCATAGAACCAAATGGGGGAAACGCCAGTTGGATCCACAATTTTGCGTTATGAAGTATTAGGATTTAGCCAAAATGACACAAAACTTCAACTTTAGCGGCTTCGTCCAGAACTTTCCTACAGTTTGAGCAAATTCCGTAACAAGGTCCAAAACATACCTCTGCTTGCCGAGCACATTGATTTTGGACACCATAAATTGGAATCATTTCCACTATTTTTATCCCTCAGGAATTTGTACATCGCCTATATCATTGTTTGGCAAATAGCGAGCAACATTTTGAACACTTATTGCAATAAAGAATGGTATTTTTGTGTTTTTGTTTCCTATATAATATAACAAATTAAGATACAAAAAGATTTTTCTAATTTTCTGGAATACAAATCGACCTATTTCAAAAAACCAAACAGCTAAATAAAGGAGTTCGATATACCTTTTATACCCCTTGGCATTTAAAATTTTGAAGGGAATGACCCTGGGAGCAGAGGGCACAAGGGGGACAATTAGTTTTTGGTTACTACTATTCGTCATTGTTAGTCAGAGCGGTCCGGAGGACCTTTGCTCTTAGTTGCAGTCGCGTCGGTCGATCGGTCTGACAGGTTTGGTTACCCAGAGACCAGACAAAGTCATGGAGAAGTAAGGGAAGAAAAAGAGCGGAAGGAAGGAGAAGAGCAAAGAGGAGGAAGTGTGTCGGTTGGAGGGTATAGCTTGATTTGAGTTCGGTAATTTTTGGGTTTAACCAAAAGCGTTAATTTTGAGGTTCGGTATCTAAAAGGGCAAAAATTTAGTTGTTTCCAAAATTGCACGATTTGATTTTGATCACAGTGCGAGCCGCGGCCTTGTGTGCTTGCGAACTTGCTCGACTGTGTAGTCCACTGACTCGCGCAACAGGGGGTTGCTGTGCGATTCCGCTTGACTATAACCATTGATTAACACATAATACTTTAATCAATGCTATAACGTCGTTGCACCTGTTGTTTAATGTAATCCCCCAAGTAAGGGATGTCAAGGTCCCTGTGGAGGGTTTCGTTAGAAACATACCATGGGGCGTTAGTTATCGTACGCAATGTCCTGCTCTGCAGAACCTGCAGGTTTTGCATGTCTTGGCGAGGAAACACCAAGCCGCACATGCGTAAGTAATTGCTGGTCTAATAATCATCTTGTAAAGTCGAATATTATTTACCAAACTCAATTTTGAAGTTCTACATAACATAGGGTTTTGTTTTTAACGCTTGAGTGTGTTTCTGCCAAGTCATGCCCCTCTCGAGGGTAATTCCTAGGTACTTCGCAGAAGCTTTTGGTTAGAAAGTTGTCTCCCTTTACAAATATTTTGACGTGTCTCGGCGTTTTTTATTTTAATCAGTGATCTTAACTCTCACTGTACACTGTAAGAGAGCTTATGCAGAGCCTCTGTCTGTCCGTCCGTCCGTATACAAAAGATAGCCAAAACTACAGGTGCTAGAGAAAAACTAAATACAGATTTGAAATCAGCATGAAAAAACTTGTCCGAGAAAAATTCGATTTTGTCAATATCGCTTCCGGAAAAAATCTATAAATTTTTATACCACTAAAAGGTGATGTACCAGATGGACAATCTCACGATAAGTTTTAGGACTAAGAAAAAAATCAACTTTCTACGCATATGTCTTTTCGTACCTTCAGTTATATTTCTACCATTAGAATCCGATATAAATAATTGACCAGCCACTGGGTAAAGGAAACCTTTACAACCTTTGATGAATAATTTATGAAAGAATTACAAAAATTAGAACGTGCATTTTCTTAAAGACTAAGTTTCTTGTTCTTTGATCTGTGATTCTAATCTTTTATCATCCGTAGTCAATTCTGAAATGATTTGAAAGTTCGTTGAATACTAATATTAGCTGCAGTAGCCCTTTTACTTAGGTAAATTTTTTCGTAGCACCTGCAGAACTTCTACACGCACGAAGGTTTTGCAGGGTTTGGATAATATCGAATCTAAGGGGTAGCCTACAATAAATAACTAGTTTGATAGGCCCTTTGAGGACTTGAAAAGCCAAATATTCGGTGCGGTCTTTCACCAGAGAGATGTTAAGGATGTTTACCTATGTTGGAAACATTTCAAGGTGATAAGTATTCTGAGGTTAGTCCTTTAAAGTTACAGAGCTTTCATGTTAAAGACGCGAATAATAATGGTAGGATTTTTTGGCCTTCTAGCTGTTACCACACGTACCTAGGATGTGCAGAATAGTATTCTTGTTATTAAGTAATACACAGTGTCGTCGCATTGTCTACATTTATGCACTCTAATTTCATTTTGCAAGCCATTCAAAAATTATTAATGCTTTTTTTATTTATTGCTTTACAATACGTGAAATAAGGATTTTACATAATTTAGGGACCTTTCCCAAAACTAGGCACCACTACCTAAACAATAAGCCTGTTTTGCCTCACACCTAGTTCAGGCAAATCTTTACAAAGTGTGTACTCAAAAAGATCTGCAGGTATAGAGACAAGGAAAAGAAAAGTAAAATATACCAATACAAAGAAAATGATCTATCTAGTATTTTTGTAAAAATGGTTTGGTTAACTACTGAAATTTCACTAAAATTTTGACTCTTTCAAGTATTTAAGTGCTTTGTAAGGTATCTGATCGGAAAATGTGGGTTCGAAGAAGAATATCGTCATTTTTGTTAAAGTTTTCTTGACAGTTTCGCTACGTAAGTCACTCCTGAATGCAGTGAATCTAACTGTCCTCTCTGAGATATCTGCATTTTTTGGCTTTGCGAACGTTTTTGTTACAGATTCGTATAATATATAGATAAGCTTTATACAGGGTGTGGTAAAAGTTGGGACTTTCCTCTTCAGAAGCAACCGCCTTTGAAATGACAAAGCTAATGCACGGTGACTCAGTAGCAGAAACAAAAATTGCTAGGAAAATAGCTACTATTCGTTCGCTGCGAAGTTTCAAGTGCGACCCTGTCACATGCGTCTTATAGATACGGTTCAAAGTTCGCGCCGCGAGACTGAAAAACGCAAGTATTTCATCTTCAATTTGCACCATTCGAGGTTGTCTTATACTTACAGCATGATGTGGATACAAATATCCTGTGTCTCTAGCTCTTTGCACGAGATCGTCAAATCAACGGGATGCAGAGTGAATACGGTAAGAAAAACGATCAGCATACATTCACAAAGTCTGGGAGGCATTTTGACCAAATTCAACGTACACTAAAATCATGTCCACCAGTTCATTATACTTATAACGGTTGCACCAGTTTTGTTGTTTTTAAGGTCCGATGTAGCACGTCAACAAATCGAGAGACATCAAACGCGCGCTGCTACGTACATCCATGCTCCGTAGTAAACTGCGTTTTTGGTATCTGTTTTGATCTAATCCCTGTGTGAACAGGGACGGCATTCAGAATGAGGATTTAATTATCGGTCAATATCTTGATATATCTAAACATTTCGTTTATAAATATGTTACAAGTGAAAATCACTCCTTTTGGCAAGCACTACATGCCTTATAAAAAAAACTCCCAACCTAGGAAACATCCTGTATTCAATATCTTTGTTTCTTTAAACATACTATAAGTTAAAAGTAGTTTTGGTTTTCAAGTTAAAAATTTCATGAGTATATTCTGGGTCACATGGAACTTTGGAATGCACTATTTAAACATTCTCTTAAGCCTACCCTGTCTATTGAACTGCATTGGTCAAACCAGTCGGACCCTGCTTACAGTGCTGCCAGATGTCGTGATATTTCACGAACATAGATAATAATTTCATATCAGTATATTTATTTTTTCCTGGATAACTCAGTACCATTTCACAAGTTTTCCTATTCTAATATTTTTTAATGAAAGAAGAACACATGTTGTTTTCTAAAGGCAGTGTGAAAAATTGAACTATTGCCATTTAAGAAATAGCATTTGAAGGACAACCAGTAAGGCCTTTTTCTGTTTACTAACTGTGTATAAAAATAATAATTTTTTGCTGTTTCTTGAAACTTGACTTGACCGTTTCGTACCTTAAACCTTAATTGAGCAGATTTCTTAAACAATGGTTTATTTTTTACTTTCTTGTCAACGGCATTGACTGCTGTGGTCATTAGTCTCGTGTTTTGTGTAGGCTTTGTTACTGTTTCCCGGCGCCACTCTAGGAATAGCACTGTTAATTAGATGCCAACAAAAACCAGAAATAAATTTACGCCTCTGACGGGAATCAAATCGGGTGAAACTTCTTTGAGGTCAGTAGGTTTCGTCAGATGTGAAAATCTGAACGTCTGAAACCCAGCTCCTTCCAGCACTCGACAGGAATACCGTATGTGCTCCGCTGTTTCGTCCTTCACATACCAGAAACGACAGTCCGATGTTTGTTCCAGACCTATCTTCCGCAAGTGGTTTCTCAAAAACCAATGTCCTGTCAACAAACACCAAGCAGGATGCGGAGATCGTTCCTGTTCCATTCTATAATCCTTGGGAGACTGACTAGAGCGGTAGGGTATGAACGCCTTCGAGCTTCGAGTGTAGTAACCGTGGTTTAACTCGCCAGCTCAGGAGTGCTTACATCTCTGGCCAATCTAAGATGGTTTTCCTGGAGGTGCTTTTCGCAAAGTCTGCAAATGTGTCTGGTTCCATGAATACAGACTCGGTTCTTCCTCTTGCGAGTGTGTCGGCTTCCACTCAGTTACAATGTGGAACCCAAACCAATTTTACTTTGTTCCTTATTCCAAGTTATCATTGTGAAGATGTATGCATAGTAATATACGAGACTTGAGTCAACCCTATTAGGCCAACAAAACATGCAATTGTTTTAACAAAAGCGGAGCAGTTATATTAATCATATGGCACTTAATTCGTCTCTAATAAGCTCTTCAGTATGGCACTATTATTTTTCAAATATGACCACTATATATAGGGTGCCCCCATAGAAGTCATAGGTTTTCTAATAGGGATATCTAGATAGGTGCCAAAGGTACAAACGTCATCCAGTTGTTAAAATATTCAGTAAGGTCTGACATTTCATCATGAATCGTTTCACACTTGCCAATCGTTTGGAAATTATTAAAAAGTACTGCGGAAATTCCCGCTCAATTCTAAATACTCAACGCGCATTTCGTCGTGAACTCGGCCCTCATCATGGCTTCAGACTTCAGAGAACAGGCGATTCGTCGAAACATGAAAAAGTTTGAGTGTACACTCTATATTGGACCCAAAGAAACCAACCCGAATGCGAACTTATCAACGTGAAGAAAATATCGCCGCCACAGCAGCCAGTGTTCACGACGACCCAAATTTGTCGTATCGACACCGAGCCGCAGAATTGGGCCTCTCCCAAGAGACAACTCGACGAATTTTGGACTGCACCCGTATAAGATCGTGCTGACGCAACAATTGAAGCTAGACGATTATAGGCCGTCGCCGTGACTTCGTAAATTGGGCGCTACAAATTTTGGGCGAAGATACTCATTTTCGCCAAAAAATCATCTTCTCAGACGAAGCCAATTTTTACCTTAGTGGCTGTGTCAACAAGCAGAATTGTCGTTACTGGGGAGTGAACAATCCACAAATGACCTAAGAAGTGATCCACTACCCGAAAAAAATTGGATGTGTGGTGCGGATTGTGGCACGACGGCGTCATCGATCCTTATTTCTTTCGAAATGAGGAAGGAGACACCGTAACAACCAATGGGCCACGCGACCGAGCGATGTTGGAAGAATTTCTGTGGCCAGAGCTCGACAACATCGATATTACCCACATGGGGTTCTAACAGGATGGAGCCACGAGCCTCACAAGCGACGCAACGCTCGAAGTTCTTCGACAGAAGTTTGGCGACTGGATCATCACCAGACGAGCGTTGATTGATTGGCCACCGCGATCGTGTGATTTGACACCTCTGAATTATTTTCTTTGGGGGTACGTCAAATTGTTGGTCTACTTCAACAAACCAGTCGGTTTGGATGCCCTCAAAAACAATATTCGAGTAGCCACCAACGCCATAGCCATAACGCCGCAGATGTTCGAAAATGTCATCCGAAATGGGACCGACAGCTTGAAGCACTGCCAGCGAGCCCAAGGCGAACACTTGAATGATGTTCGATTCCATACATAATGTCATGGATGTAGCTTCAAAATGAAGCCAAAACAAATTTGAATCAGCAAAAATGTACGGCTTTATTTTAAGGAACTGTAGACTATTCACAAATATAGCAGCGATTATAACATTGTACAATGCATAATATGTACGTAGTAGGCTTGAGTATTGTTCATCTGTGTGGAAACCATATTATAATTGTCATAAACTTAAGCTTGAGAGGATTCAACGGCGCTTTTTGAAGTATTTGTGTTTTAAAGTCGATGGTACCTATCCTGAGCGTGGAATTAGCGAGCTAATTTTATGTAGTCGGTTTTATATGGACTGTTTGGCCTTAAGAAGAATTAAGAGCGCTGTAATATTTATTTTCAAACTAGTGCATGGTATGATTGATTGCCCTTCTCTTTTATTACAACTTGACTTCAATGTCCCTGCAGTTGCATTGCGGTCGTTTGATTCCATCCGGGAGATGGAACACAAACTTAGGAGTGAACTCTCCCATACATTTTTCTACAAAAAGTTTTAATTGCATTTCTGGTAGATGTGATATACACGCAGACTCATTAAGTTCTATTTTAGTGGCTCTTGCTGATTCATATCACCAAATATATTGATTTTCTCTAGTGTACAATCTGAATTTTTGTTTAACAAGTGAATATTGCTGATTTGTTTTTTTATTTTGAATGTATGAGTGATAAATTAGTGCTTTTTGGTTTCTTATTTTATGTATATTGATGGGACTTGTTACTTTTATGCACCATGCTTAATTTGAATTTTGTAATAAGGCCTTTAAGTCATTTTTTGATTTATACTGTTTTCTGATTGTTCTTTTGTTCTTTTTTCCTGTAATTGGAACTTTGTTCTGTTGGGAAATAAACTATTTACTATTTACTATTAACTTTACGATATCTCAAACCGTTGTTGTTTTATTTAATTTTTCTTTCCTGTCGTTCTTATTCGGGCACCCTATACAAGGTTGCTCTGCTAACTTGAGAGAAAGTTAGCAGAACATGAGATTTTTACTCAAAAAAGTGGAGCATTAAAATTCTTAATAGGACATTTAGTTGGCCTTTATCTAGCTCTTTAGTATGGCATTATCATTTTTTAATTATGACCATTATATACAGGGTTGCTCTGCTTTCTTCAAGTGGAACATGCGATATTTACTACAAAAAGTGGAGCATTAAAATTCCCATTAGGGCAATTAATTGGCCGTTAATTGGCCTTCAATTGTGGTGTTATCAATCATTTGTGCTGCTGACTTTGTTCTGATAACTATATGGACGCATTAAAATCAGCCTACCATTATCGACGGGCCTAAAGACATAACCCTGTCACAATCTGGCAACAGCGCGGGTGGCGAGCTGCGATCCAGCACCAGCCGAAGACAAACACAAAACAGACAACGTCGGCCGTCGAGACTGGACTTGGTAATACTGCGAAACCGGATACGATTTGTTCTTTTTTGTCGTCGTGTTGATCGAAGTTCGGTTACTATGGCCCTGCTGTAATTTTCGTTATTCGTTTCCATCCGTCATTTTTGAGAATCCGTGACGGTTTCATTCACCCCCCTGTGAAGCTGTATGTGGAACACTAGATTCAGCCACTGAAGGACCAGTTTCTTGCAGAAAGGTGAGCTTGTGAGCTTGAAATATTGTGCTAGATTTAATTTAATATCATAGTTTTAGTAGACGTTTAAGCCCTAGTGTGCTGGTTATTGCATGTAACTGAAAATTGTCCACCCCTTTTTTTGAAGGTTAAGGTTATGAAGTTCACGTATGCACTCAGATGACTAGATGTACGAAATGTGAACCACAGGATGTGAACTGCCCAATAGCCCATGTCCCTTGATTTATAGATAGAAAATATCAATTTGGTGGATAAACTTGGCTAAAATATAAGCTTTTGATCGATTTTGGATCAGCATTACTGTTTCTCTAGATCTCAAAAATTGCTAGCATACTTAAAATGACACGATTCGTAATCAAGTCCTATGAATAAAATAGTATAATCAGTTTTGAAATGATTCATTTTGTCAACGAATGCCATTTTGCAGAACCTATTTACCATACTTTGTACTCTGTAGCACCTATAATACGAAATGTCAAACAAGTTCCCTTGTAACGTGTTTAATCCATCTGGTATATTCCTATTTAGTTGGACGTAATTTATATTTTACAGGAAAAAATAATTCAAGTAGGTGGCAGCGGCATGCCAACTATTGTGTTGTCAACACTCAGCTATGTACAATGATCTGAATTTCCGCCAAATCAAAATTGACACTACATAGTATATACGTAGCGATCTATTTTTACAAAAGCTTTGGTTACCAAGAAGCGTCGTCAACATAAATTATGGTCATGTTCCTTTAAGGCCAGTTTCACAATCGTTAGTTAACTAGTGGTCAAAAGAAAACTAGTGGTTAGCGAAAATAATCCATTTCATAATCGACGGTATACGTCAAAAGCTCTGGTTAACCAGTAGTTATGTTAACCCGAGGATGCGGTATGGGTTATCTTGCGTTTGTTGTGGTCAATCGATGACAGCTTTGGAGGTTACTAAAACATGGATTTTGATACTGACGTCTAAGACGTCGATGGATTTTGAGTATACTCTGTAATGACATAAATCAAAAATATGAAAAGAAAGGTTAGGTTTCTTTGTCAAAGGGAACGGAACACCATTATGGCAGTGCCCTGAGATCAATCCGTGGTGCCAACTTAAAGATAAATAAGTTTATTTATTGGTTTTCTTTGTGAAACAGAACTCTTCGATAACTACTGGTTAACTTCCATCTGTCGGTTAAGCGACTACCAGAGGTTACCAATGATTGTGAAACTGGGCCTAAGACTCGTTTTGACAGTTTGGTTAGTATGAATAACAATGAATAACATCCGAGTGTAAACTCCGAATATTTATGAGCATGAGCAAATGAGCATGAGCAAGAATTTGTGCTCCTTTTGATATGAATAAAAAAATGTCACTTTTAGGGCCGGTTGTACAAATGCGGGTTTAACACGAGCTTTGCTAAGCCTAAGCTTAAGCTTAGCTAAGCTCAGGCTTAAGGTCGACACTCGTTGTACAATCGTCGGCATAGTTAAACCTGGTTGATAACGAAATTCACTACAGTTGGCATTAATGAAGCAACACGTACTGACATAATCATCTGAAAAATTACCTTTTTTGGTTAGGCACTTATGACAGTTTGTGTCAAATTTCGGCAACGACCGTTTCTGTCTCTGTTCATTCGTTTGTTCTCTTTGTTAAATTAGACACAAATCTTTCAAAAAATATGACCTAATAAAGTGACAAGCAATTTGAAGGTTCCTCCGTGACATATCATGTCACTTGTATCAGGTTAGGTTTAAACCTCAGCTAAGCTCGCGTTAAACTTCGGCTTACGTAAGCTCGTGATAAGCTTGGAGTGGGGGCTAAGCCAGCATTGTACAACGGACGTTTTGCAACTGACGTGGTTTAACGTCGGCTTACCTTAAGCCGAAGCTTAAGCTCACATTGTACAACCGGGCCTTAGGAGTACTTGCTCGTAGTACCTACTGTAGATACTCTTTGAATCGTGGACAGATCCTGACCATGAAACATCTACGCTTTGAAACCACTCATCTGATTGCACGTGGCTTGTACATTAATGCTATGACAAAGCTATGATATATATCTTACCATTAATATACCAAGCATAGAGGTTTTTTTTTAATTTTATGTGAGTGCAATCGATCACATCTAATGTACATGGAAAAGTGTATTTTGTTTGCCTTCTTTCTTTGGCGACTATTAGATGATCAAGATTGCTAGGAAACTTCATCCATAGTCCACATTTTATCAATTTTTTTCATCACTTTTGACACAGCAGTTTAGTACGGAGCATTATCTTGTTGTACACCTGTTTGAAAGCCCGGGTCACCTACATATCTTAAAAATATTTTTATTCTATCAACCTTACAGTAGCACGACGTCTTCTTTTTCCAGATTTTACATCCAGGAAGCGATTTGAAAACCATTTTACGTTTTCTTTAGTGAATATATACAATACTTATTGAACTACTGAACCTAAGAACAAAGTGGGCTATGGGTAAAAATGTCAGTATAGTTCAAACGGAACTGGCTGGCATATCGATAGCTGCTAAGAAACTAACCGGGAGAGATGTATTTGGCGAAACTGTAATAATATAATCTGTATCGACAGCAGGCATGCTCTTCTAACCCTGAAAAGACCTTGCGTCACATCAGAGCTAGCAATGGAATGCCACCAGTATTAGCCCATGCTTCGGGCAAAAACAATATTGTCCTAAAATCGGTTAAAAGGGCTCAACAACAATGGGAACCGTGTAGCGGACGGTCTAGCCAGGAAGGCTGCTGACCAAAGAATTTTAGGACCATGTGACCTTTCTCGAATATCGAGAACCATAATTGGGCGTTGTCTTTTTCGCGCCATGTTGATGCACCTTTTGTTTTGCCCTCAGAGTAACAACTGAACATAGAGGTAGTAAACAACTAATTCTAATAGGCCAACATCTTTTCTTACGTTGTCATATCGACCACCAGATACGGCAATCATAACTGCTTACTATCGTCTTAGTTGTATAGTATCCAGAAATATTCCATTCTACGTTAAAAAAGACGGTATTTTGATGCTTCAGGAATGATTACAGCAAAATCAATAGATATGTTGACCTCTACTGCGTTACTGCATGTTTCTTCATCATAAACGCAAATTCTGTCTTACATAAATTTTGAGGAGCTGTCAACGCCTATGTAATTTTCCTGCGATTTGTTTACGGTAACCTCCGACTGTCAAACGTTTGTTTTGTTTGTGTGTCTTTTATACTTTGTCAGTAAAATCGAATTCGCTATTTGTTTGGTAACTGTAGTGAAGCTTTACGGGCTTGCTGTGCTATATTCGAGTGTAGTTTAACAGCTTTTTGAGATGGGACAGTGCAGAGCAGTGTTTGTAACATGGGTTGCATTAGAAGAATTTTCAGGTTAGTTGGCAATGTTTGGAGGCTGAAGTGGCAAAGATGATGGCTTTGAGCACGCCATGCTGAAGTGGTTTGTTTACTACCTCTATGTTCAGTTTTTACTCTGAGGTTTTGCCTTCTATTACATGCCTGTACTTTTTTTCTACTAACGAAATGAACAGATATTCTTCATCTTTTGAATAGTTATTCGCTATTTTTGGTTTTTCCATGCTGACACACGGGTACATGCTCGGCTATTATTTGAAAAACTACAATGCCAAGCAGTCCAAACACCAACCCAACCTAAAAATCTTTTATCTATGCCAAACACCAAATAATTGCGAATGAAATGAAAACACGTCCGTGGATAAAACCAAAACTTAACGAATTCATTCTTTGACAGTCTTGTCAGAAAAACACAAAACGCCAGCACGAAACTCCTAACGAAGGAAATAAGAAGAAGAAGAATTTTAAATATTGCGGGCACAGTACCACCAACCGCTAAAAAAATAAAATACAACTCGCGGTCAGTTAACCCTACGTCATTTTATGATTGTGAAACAAGAGGCGTTCCATTGTTCGAGTTAACTCGCAGGTCGAGGTTAGTAAACCGTCAGAGTGACCACTGATTGTGAAACTGGGCCTTAAATCTGAGCGGAGACTGAACCCTAACCCCCTCACCACCAAAAAAAAAAATGTTCATTTTTATTCATATGCCCCAATACTTCATCCGCCTATTGGCGGTAAAATTAAAAAGGCCTCTATTTATTCTTGCTTCATCGGTGTACTGTAACTTTATCTGCAATTTTTGACCCGCTGGAGCTATCGCAAGTACGGATATAATAATTGTTTTATTGTCTTGATTAATAGCTTGCATATAACTAATTAAAATATACATGATGAGAGTCGTAAACATGAAATAAATTAAGTCACAGTTTACTACACATAATACGAGAGCAGCAATTTCCGCTGTGGTTTCACCGATAAGACCGATTATACGGGGGACGTTTAGATATTATTATCATCATCATAGTCACAATGTCTTAATAGACATGTTGTGAACTCATAAAATGCATTAAGTCGGAGCTAGAGTATTGCCGACATGTATATTATCAATAGTTTTGAGAACTGTAGCTCGCCATCGTTCGCGATTTACTGTCAGTTCAGTTCAGTTGATACTCATATCCAGCAACTGCTTCGTCGTATCCACCCAGCGTGTAGGGGGACGGGCACGGCGCCGCCCACTCGGGGCATGACCCTGAACTACAAGTTTCTCCATATTATCGCTTCTGTTATATGTCCGAAGAATGTAAGCAATCTCGTCGACACAATGGAGGGTAGTCTCTTTGGATTACCGAGCTCATCCAGTATGGAAACGTTAGTTCGATGGGCGCTATAAGGAACTCTCAGCATTCTTCTCCACATCCCCATCTAAAAAGCATCTATGCGAGCTCGATCTGCCTTTTTAACAGTCCAAGTTTCCGAGGCATACAAAAATATGGAGAAAACAAGAGACTGAACCAGCGACATTTTTGTAGCTTTAGTGATGTTATGGTCACGCCATATTTTAGTAAGCTTTGCCATGCCCACACGTGCCTGTTAAATGCGCCGTCCAGTCTCATTTTCACAGCTACCCGAATTGTCGATCAAAGAACCGAGGTACACAAAACTTTGACTACTTCACAACGGCATATTGACTTTATTTCTCGATGATTATCATGCTCTCTATCTACGATCATAACCTTGGTCTTATTGCAGATAATACCAAGACCATACGCTGCACTATGTTGTTCCAAGATGTTTAATAGAGCCACTAGTTCTTCCTGATATTTTGCTTCCGCCAATAGTTATGCCGCCATTCCAGTTATGTAGTACCTGTCTCATCACAAATTCAGAGTAAATGTTAAATATTCGTATACTATTTATTTATTTATTGATTTGTAAAGTAAATATACAGATATGAACCCCAAAACAGTACACTCGTATTTCAGCTAGTAGCTAGTAGTAATAGCACCGACTATAAGCTTAGGGTGAGCAAGAGTAATAGTACTTGGTTAAAAGTAACATTAAGGTTTATTTTCCGATGACACAACAATGTTATGTACTGGAAAATCTATAGAAGCGCTATGCAAGGAATCAAACAATTGTCGTCTATTGACATATTATGAAGTGTTGAAAATCTGGACATAATACTATTTGCAAACATTTATAGAGTAAGAAATTCTTTTTGATGATCACCTAAGAGGCATGTTGTGCAAAAATAAGGAGACAAATTCAAGGAAGGAGACCACACAATAGCAAGAGCCAGATCATAGGTTAGCGAAATTTTGATGTACATATGTTACGCCCAATATCCGAATTCGGGCAATGCCCGAAAAAAATACGCAGAACTAATTTTGAGCAAGGAATATTTCCCAAACCCGAAATATGAATTTGAATGCGGAGAAAACACAAAGTATCCTTTTTTCGTCGAACAAAAAGATAGACAAGTCTGTACCTGTCAAGCTCCTTGGTGTGCAGCTTGATACTTCGCTCACTTGACTCCCTCATATTGATATGTTATCTTCAAGAATTTCGAGTCAAATTTTCGTTTTAAGACAGTTGAGCTTGTGTTTACCGTACTCAGCTTTAAAGTTAGTATACTTTGCACTCATCCATTCTCACTTAGCCTACAACACAATGCTATGGGGAAACTCTTCACACGCAATAAGAGTATTTAGACTACAAAAAACAGCAGTTCGAATATTAAGTAGAGTACCTTTTGACGCTAGTTGTAGAGAATTGTTCAGATTGCATGGGATAATGACGCTACCATCTATATATATTTTCCAGACGCTCATCCATATCCATAAAAATCTTGGCACATTCACAACGCCAGCTTTTAATCATAATTATGATACCAGAAATGCGCAATCGATCATCCCTCTGAGAAGCAGATTACGCATGACACAGATGAACAGAGTCAACATCCATATTTACAATAAATTGGACTCATTGTTCAAAAACATGCATATAAACGATATGAGCCTGAATGCTTTCAAAGTATTTTCTAAGAAATTTCTTCTGCAGCATTGCTTTTACACCATTGATGAGTATTTGAACCTTTAATATGTTAGTCTAGGCACTCACAAAAAGTCAGTCATCATTCTCCCTCCTCTTAATTTATCTGTGTTTGTTTGTTTATCAATTTTGTTTGTTCATTTTTCAATTTTGTCTATTTGTCAATTTTAGCTTTATTTTTCAATCTTTCCTTACTTTAATTATTAATTTATTATTATTATTTAATTACTACTAGTATTACTTCACGTTTCTTTTTCTACTTCTATCTTCAATTTTTGTAACTTTACATTATTAGTGCAGTTGGTATTATTAATATTTATAATGCTTATCTACCTATGGGTTTCCTTTCTTGTATTTATTGTGGCTGTAAGCATGCATAATCATGTAAAAAGTCAATAAACTATATGAGTTTGAGTATGAGTATACGGCTATTGAGCATTACCAAATAGGCAGAACTAGTTTTGCGCATCTTGAAATACAAAGAACTAGTTTTGCGCAACTTGAAATGCACAGGACTAGTTCAGTATATTTTCTGAATGACAGGCACAAATTCTGCTTCTTCCATTTAATCAGCGCCAGCGACGGACTCATTAAATATAAAGTTGGAGAAGTTAAATATATTTTAACGAATACCAATAAATAATAAATCGCCAACTGAGGCTGGTTTAAATGTTTATTTGATTGTGTGAGCATCAAATTGGCTTGTGCTTCCAAACGTCTTTTTGCGTTTTCACGATTCGGACTTATATTGCAGGAACGTTGGCAAAAAAACCTAACCTAACCTAAACGATAGGTTTTTGCTGGTTTTTGACACACAATGCATAACGATTGTTTACTTTGGTTGTCATTCCGTACCACAGAACTAGTTCTGTGCATTTCAAGTTGCGCAAAACTAGTTCTGTGCATTTCAAGATGCGCAAAACTAGTTCTGCCTATTTGGTAATGCTCAATGGCCGTATAAAATTCATATTTCGGGTTTGGGAAATATTCCTTGCTCAAAACTAGTTCTGCGTAATTTTTTCGGGCATTGCCCGAATTCGGCTATTAAGTGTAACACATAAATTTATCATAATATGCCAATACATCACACAAAGCCTTGCAGGCCTTCGAGGTAGCTGTATTTGTATGCACAGTACAAATAAAGAAAGGTTATGGTGCTTTTGATACGAATTTTCTCTAGCATAATCATTTTCTCTTGATTATTTATGAAAAACTCATTTCGTAGATCTATAAGAATCCTGTGCATTATACAGGGTGTCCCAGAAGTCAACGTCAAGCCGCTACGGGGTGACAGGATTGGTTGTAACTATCATGAGAAAAATCAGAAAAAAAATCTGTCCCATACAATTTGAAAATAATGGGCATTTAAAAAACCTAGAAATTTTCTCAAATTATAACAATTTTTCGCTTATTGTGGTTAACTTTTATTATTCTTGTTTATTTAAACTTTGGAACCGTAACCCTAAATAACATTTCTAGAAGCACAGTCAAAAATAATGACACAATTGCCCCAAGTTTTCTAGAATGAAGACTATTTATTAAACTATGAATTTAAAATTTTCAAAGTTTGTCGACCTTGAAAGACCTTTCTTTAAAAAAAATGTACTAAAGTACCTCGGCAAGTGCCATTAAAAGTTGGCGCATTGAACCAGGATTGTAAAATGGTACAGTACTTGTTAGTTTCATACTAAAAAAAAAATGAGTAAAAAAAGGAAAACCTCAAGTAACCCGATTTTTGCTAACCCATTTCACTCAGGTCAGATGTTCTTTATCCGCACAAGCTCCTGGTAGGTTCTTAATTTTGCGGCAAAATGATGAGAGAGGTGGATAGTGGATATGTTTGCCATCAGTGAGTAAGACAGATAGTGACGCCACTTTCAGCAAATTTAACAAAAATAAGTAAAATTAATTAAATACTGAAAAATCTTGACCTAGTTAGTTTAGGTTTAGGTTTTTATTACAATAAAAGTTCAAATTGTGTACCATTAGCCTCAATACACGTCCTACATTTTCTTAAAAAAGATCTACTTATTAGCCAGGCACATTCAATGCGAGAAGATGGATCCCAGCATCGCTTTAAACTAAGCCTGTGGACCGGAATTTTAAACGGCAAAATTGTTTGGCCTTTTGAGCTGCCTGAGAGTTTGAATGGCACGAATTACCTCCATTTTGTACGATAAAATTTACCAACTTTGTTAGAGGACTTACCACTAAAGCGGCCTACAGACGTTGATGTAAGCTGCGATTCCTCAATCGACTCAAGGTTTAATGAGACTTGCATCAGTTGCATAAGTTCCTGCTCAAATGAAAACCTTTTGCGATGCCCGAATCGACTTAATATTTCATGCACGTTTCATGCAACACAAGAATAGTAGGATGGGCTTATTTCTTTGCGACGCAATACTATACACGTTGAAACCTGCATCACTGCATCAGCGTCAGCGGCTCTGCGACATGGCTCACCGTCCATAATAGGATTCCAGAATCTGCATCGCTGCAAGCTGCAACTGATACCAAATTCGTGATTCAGTACCACACACGCTGCTACATGCGTTATTAAACGTAGAAGTCGCAGCATGCATCAACTTCTGTAGACCGCTTAACATATCGTCGCCACATGAGGTATCAACAAGATGGCTGCCCAGCTCATTACGCAGTGCAAGTAAGAGGTTTCCTTGACAAAAAATATCCGGCAGGTGGATGTGGACGTTCAGGCACTATCTAGTGACCAGTCCGTTCCCCAGATTCAAGTCACCTGGAATTTTGTTATCGGGGTGTTCTCAAAGAAAAAGTTTATTCAAAGCCCATTGAGAGCGTAGCCGAGCTGCGTAAACAAATTTCTCAAGCTGCTGAGGACATGAACTCTCGAGGGTATGCCTGGCTAATAAGTAGATCTTTTTCAAGAAGATGTAGGGCGTGTACTGAAGCTGATGGTAAACAATTTGAACATTTATTGCCTGACTTTCATTCCAATAAACCTAAACTAAATTAGGTCAAAATTTTGCATTATTTTATTAATTTTACTTATTTTTGTTGACTTTGCTAAAAGTGGCGTCACTATCTGTCTCGCTCACTCATAGCAAATATGTTCATTATTCATATCTCTCATTATTTTGCCGTAAAATTAAGAATCTACCAAAAGCTTGCGCGATAAAGGACATCTGGTCAGAGTGAAATGGGTTAGCAAAAATCGGGATACTTGAGGTTTTTATTTTCTTACTCGTTTTTTTTTTAGTACGAAACTAACAAGTATTGTACCATTTTACAATCCTGGTTAAATGCGCCAATTTTTAATGGTACTTGCCAAGGTACTTTAGTACATTTTTTTTGAAGGGGGGTCTTCCAAAGTTGGCAAACTTTCAAAATCTTAAATTCGTAGTTTAATAAATAGTCTTCTTTCTAGAAAACGTGGGGCAATTGTGTCATTATTTTTGACTGTGCTTCTAGAAATGTTATTTAGGGTTACGGTTCCAAAGTTTAAATGAACAAAAATAATAAAAGTTAACCACAATAACCGAAAAATTGTTATAATTTGAGAAAATTTCTAGTTTTTTTTAAATGCCCATAATTCTCAAACTGCATGGGATATATTTTTTTCTCTGACGATAGTTACAACCAATCCTGTCACCCCGTAGCGGCTTGACGTTGACTTCTGGGACACCCTGTATAGAGCCCGTTTTCTCATCGTAATTCCCCACCGATATCGATAATAACGTCGCTGCAGTCGGTTACTGAAAGCTGTTTGTGAATATAGCACGCATGTATTGATCAAACTTCGCGTTAAATGACTAATTTACGGCGGACTGTTGTCATTAAGGGGGTCATTTACATGGGATTTCCACTTATCTTAATTGATTGGGAGCTTTCAGTGTTCGGAGGCAGACACACACAACGAACCGAGTGTACTTCTTTTGTACAATCAAAACACAATACTTCTTTTTTTACCATGAGATTTATGGTTTAACAGGATGAAATAAAATTATTATTATTCATCTTTCTAAGTTCCTCTCGCATAATTGCGGTAGCAACAAGTGTTGACGGGCTGAGCCAAGTCAACACCTGGACTATTATTGATCGGAATTTAGGAAGGATCGTACGATGTTACAGGTCTTCAGAATTACAGACTTTTGGAATGTTTTGTGTAACTTTTCGTCCAGGCCTAACTGTTGTAGGTGTGTTGTAAATGTGTTTGGTGTAAGGCCTGAGACTGACATAATGAGGGGAACAATAGTAACTTTGTCCTGCTTCCAAAGGCGTTTTATTTCCATGGCAAGGTCCGTGTACTTAGATATTTTCCCAGCGTAGGTGTTTTGTATATTCACATCATTGGGAATAGCAATGTCTATCAGGTATGTAACTTTGTCGAGCTTTGACTGGAAAACTATATCTGGTCTATTGGCTGGGATAGTCTTGTCTGTATGTATTTGAACGTCCCAGTATAGTTTGTATTGATCGTTTTCGAGTACTGATGTCGGTGTGTAATTGTAATATGGATTTGTGTTTTCTATTAGTTTGTTTGTTGTGGCTAATGCTTGGTGGATGACCTTGGCCGCAGAGTTATGTCTGGCTGTGTATTCGGTACCGGCAAGAGTTTTGCACCCGCTTGTTATGTGATCTATTGTTTCTTTTTGTTGTTGACATTTTCTGCAATTATCGTCTGTTATGGATGGATCTTTAATTATATATTTTTTGTAGTTTCGTGTTGCAATCACTTGGTCTTGGATGGCAAGCATGAAACCCTCCGTTTCTGGGAACAGCTGGCCGTCCTGTAACCAGGTGTATGACTGTTTTTCGTTAATGTGGTGTTGTGTGACACGGTAGCTATGTTTGCCGTGGAGTGCTTTCTGCGACCAGGTGTTTATTTTTTCTTGTTGTGATTGGATGTGATTGTATGTGTCTGCTACGTGATCTGGACAAGAGAGGTTAAGTGGTGTATAGTTTTTGTCTGCTTTTACTATTGCTCCATGTAAGTTTGTTTGTTTGCTTTGGAAGAAATGTCTGAGTGTTTTTATTTGCCTTGTGTGAAGAGACTGTATGTCTATAATTCCTCTGCCCCCTTGTTTTCTGTGTACGGTTAGCCTTTCCTTGCACGCATTGGGATGTGACATTCTGTGTTTCGTGAGTTCTGTTCGCATGAGTATATGTATATTTTCTATGTCAGTGTGCGACCATTTGATGATGCCAAAGGAATAAGTGAGGATTGGTATTGCAAATGTGTTAATTGCTTTTGTGAGGTTTCTGGAATTCAATTTCGTTTTCAGTAGCCTAATGAGGCGGTCTCTAAATTCTTGTTTAAGTTGCGCCTTGACTTGGGTGTGGTCTATTTTAACATTCTGATTGAAACCCAGGTACTTGTACGTTTCGTCCTTGCCCATGTTATCCAAGGTTTGGTCAGTTACTATTTCCTGTTCAGAATGGTTCTTCCATTGGCCTTTATTGATGTGAAGGACCTTGCATTTGCTCATTCCGAACTCCATCCTGACGTCTAACGTACAAACTTCTGTTATTTTAAGCAATTCTCTCAGTTGCACTTCAGAGGCGGCATATAGTTTTATATCATCCATGTAGAGAAGATGATTGATTTTGTGTAGATTTACTTTCTGGTGTCTGATGTTGAAACCATAGTTTGTGTTGTTCAGTGCGTTGGAGAGTGGATTTAGACAGAGGCAGAACCAAAGTGAACTGAGTGAATCGCCCTGGAAGATACCACGTCGTATGTGTAGTTCCTCCGTTTGGATATGGCCGTCCTGAGTTGTAAGGTGTATGTTGGTTCGCCATGTCTTCATGGTTTTTGCAAGAAACTGACGAAGGCCTGGGTTAATTTTATATATTTGCAGAATTTTTGTTAGCCAGCTGTGTGGTACAGAATCGAATGCTTTTTTATAGTCTATGAAACAGGTATGAAGGTTTCTATGTTCTTTTCTAGTTTGCTCCATGATCACACTATCAATTATAAGTTATTCTTTGCAACCTTGGCTTTGTTTTCTACATCCTTTCTGTTCTTCAGTGAGGATGTTGTTTTGCGTGAGGTGTTGTTCAATCCTCCTGCATAATGTTGCTGTGATGATCTTATACAAGGTAGGAAGGCAAGTGATTGGGCGGTAATTCGCAGGGTTCTTGGTATCTGCATTTTTGGGTTTCATATACGTTATTCCTTGAGTGAGGAATTTGGGAAGCCTATCAGGTTGACGTATGGCTTTATTGATTTGGTTTGTGAGCACTTCGTATGTTGAGCTGAAATGTTTGTACCAAAAATTTTGCACATTGTCCACGCCTGGGCACTTCCAATCGTGGGTATGTTTTATTGTTTCGACTATTTCCTCTTTTGAAAGAATAACGTCTCCCTGTTCCGCTATATGTTGATGTTTTTCCTCTTCCTCTCTGATCCATGGAGCGTCTTCATTATGTGTTTTGGGTTCAGACCATAGGCTTCCCCAAAACTCAGTTAACTCTTGTTTACTGGGAGGTTCAGTGTTTGGAGGCAGACACACACAACGAACCGAGTGTACTTCCTTTGTACAATCAAAACACAATACTTCTTTTTTTACCATGAGATTTATGGTTTAACAGGATGAAATAAAATTATTATCATTATCATTATTATTATAGTGCAGTGGTTCACAACCGTTTTGCGAACGCGCAACACATAGAAGTAAAAAAAATAGCAGTATACCATGTCTACTTATATTCACATTGATTTCGTACATCTGGTAGTTAAACACTACTTCTTTAAAAAAGCAGTTAGATCACTAACTACTGAGTAGTTAGTACTTAAATGCTTAAGTTCTGTTTTGAATATGAACCATAATTGCACTCGTGTATAGATTCACTACAATATTAACAAAAATGAACAGCAAAGGGTTTATGAAATTAAATAAACACATGTAAAAAAGAAAACTCTTTATTTTAATTAAGTAGATTTTAAAGTATAAATCTTGTAAAAGACCTATAAAACAACGTCTACGTTAGG
Source organism: Callosobruchus maculatus (assembly GCA_951848785.1). Lineage (NCBI taxonomy): Eukaryota > Metazoa > Arthropoda > Insecta > Coleoptera > Chrysomelidae > Callosobruchus > Callosobruchus maculatus. The sequence goes on from CATOUR010000003.1 coordinate 1,774,014, forward strand.
TTAGGTTTCCTTTAAAAAACACTTAAGTACTCCCTCCCAAGTGTGGCGTGCCAAAAATCACGTAGCCCAGTCTAGCGTTTTCATTTTGAATTGAAATAATAAAAACGGAAAATGATTTATAAAAAAATTGGAATAATTAGAGTTATTACAGTACCTAGAGGATAGAATAAATAATACAGAAATGCTCTATAATTATAAATTAATTAATAGTTTATCAACAACCAGATTACGCACATGCCCCGTAAGCTAGAGGAGTGCATTCATCAACATGGAGGTCCCACACATTATTGACCTGTTGTGTGTTTTCCCTGTCCCCTGATAAGTGTCAGATAGCCTCTCTCAGATAGGCTCATATTAATTATATGCCGTTATCTGACAGATAGGTTATTTGACACTTATCAGGGACCGGTGAAACCCGCCCTAATTATGGAAAATTTATTATTGTATTTAGCCCTACCACATTTCAACCGCAACCATTCTTTCTCATCAGTGTTCGAATCTCACTTGCGAGTAGTAGGTATATATCGGTTAATGTAATGAAGTATTTCAAATTCTTTCTGATTTATGAAAAAATATGGATAATATGAAAGTCGCTATACTCATCAATATTTAAAAAAATTATAGCGGTATCTCAGACCGCACGTTAAAGGTTAATATAAACGCGCACGCCACTGGTGAAGTGACTACAGCCGTACAGCGAACGTCCCCTGTGTAAATTTTACTGAGTGGGTCAAACGCCTCTTCGTTCCACGAACTTAATCAGTATCTTTAGATGCAAAACCACATGGGAACATTCGTTCATCAGCCATCAGCGTTCATTCGACAGGACAGTTGAGGAAACAGTAATCGGGTGACGGGTGTACTGTTCCTAATTTATTTATAGACCCGCTCAACACGCTGGCTGGCGCTGATGGTGGTGAAGATGCATTTCGCAATCAAATTATATGAGAATTCGAGATATTCATTCCTTAATTCTCCCGAAATATATATTTTCTTCAAATTGAACAAATCTAAAATTTCAATATATGACAGAAGAGAGTCTATCTTCAGCTAATCTAAACAGGGTGTCCCCTTATAGAACTGGGCAGTAGCTAACTACATAGTTCACTACTTTTTACTTCCCACACCGATAGGTGAGGGGAGTATTGTGATCGCGAAGATTTTCAATTTTGAGATAATACGCTTTTTGGGCGTTTTATGATGTGTACATAACGAAAATCCACGTCACTCATTTCCGTCGGTCTGTCTGTCTGTCGGTCAGTCTGTCGCGTTTTTCTACCCTCGTAATCTCAGTAACCGCTGCATGGATTGTGATTAAATTTGGGCAGCGGTATGCTGTGGGGTCGCAGTAGGTAATGTTCCTATAATTTTGAAAATCGTTGCATAGGCGGCGGAGTAATTAGCAAAAAACAAAAAAAATTAAATATTGCTGAAACTTCGTTTTTAGGCGTTTTAGGGGTTCCTGATCATTTTCTACTTTTTTTTGGATGGGGGTGAAATTGGGGTGGTTGGGGGGGGTGGGGGGTTGTAAAATTGAAAAATTTGTTGTATTCATAATAGACTACCCACTGACCTGTGAAGGAAGACCTAGCGACATAAATAACTTTTTTAGGTCTATCCGAAAATTGCCTTATGCCTATTACAGAAACTAAAGGACTTAGAATTTTTTCCGATGTATACATACGAGTGTTGCTTTAGATCGTTCTATATTATGTAACGACGAAACTGTTCAATTGATTTTAATGAAATTTTGACACAGTATTTATTACCGGGGCGAGGATGGAAAGTGCGTATGGTTTGTATAAATCGTGCCAGTGGCGGCGCAGAAACAATAAAAAAAATAAAAATATAAAAACAGCTCAAACTTCGTTTTTAAGTGTATCATTTACTGAGTTTTTTTGAGTGGGGGTGAAATTCGGGAGGTTGGGGGGTGGGGGGTTGAAAAACTGAAAAGTTTGCTGTATTAATAATAGGTTGTCCGCTGACCTGTGAAGGAAGACCTAGCGACATAAATCACCTTTTTAGGTCCACCTGAACATTGCCTTGCCTATTACAGAAAGCAAAGGACTTAGAATTTTTTCTGATGTAAACATACGAGAGTATTGCGTTAGATCGTTGTAACGAGGAAACTGTTGAATTGATTTTAATGAAATTTTGAAACAGCATTACTACCATGGCGAAGATGGAAAACGCGTATGGTTTTGATAAATCGTGCCAGTGGCGGCGCAGAAATAATAAAAAAACTAAAAACATAAAAACAGCTCAAACTTCGTTTTTAAGCGTTTTAGAGGTTCCTGATCATTTTCTACGTCTTTTTGGGTGGGGGTGAAATTGGATTATTTGGTTGCAAGGGATCTTAGACTAAAGCTTCATGCTATGGGAAAATAATAAACTGGTATCAGCGAAATGTGTGGGAAGTACTGAGTCAATCAACTTGACTTCCTTTTTTTCTAAGTTGATTGATTCAGTACTTCCAAATCATCGCCCGCCCGCTAGCAAAAAAAGTGGATTATTCCTCTCTGTATTTTTTCCATAGTTCAATTATAAATACAACAAATGTTTGCACGCCGTCAATGGTCCATAGGAACCAAAATGACTAACATTGCAAAGTTTGGGACCACCGCCTTACAGACCAATGCGGTAGTGAGGAAAGCAATTTCATTGAGGTTCGCATTCCTTATGGCAATACGAATGTGTATGATATACACTGGCTGGTCAATAAATCTATTTTTTATATCTGGCCTGGAACGTTAACGATATTGACGGTGGTCGTACTACATTATAATCTATCATTATTACTTTCAATGAATAAATAGACCACGTTAAGCTTTACTTGGCAAAGTGTATCATTGTTAAATAGACAATGCACATTGCTAAGTGAGGCGAGACGGAATTGTAGACCGGTCGATGCAAAACAATAATTCAATAAAAATTCTCATAATTAATACGAGTTTATGCGAATTTGTTTCTTTGCCTGTAGACAAAAAGGTGTGTCATGCGTACGGTAGCGTTATTTTCTGTTTAATTATACATATTATATTTTAATGCACACATGGTTGTGGATAATACGAACAGGGGCGTAACATTGGTGGCAATAGATGTAACTTTTACATTTTCACAAACTATGCTATTTATATACAGGGTGAGTTTTTAGTACCGGCTCGGTCGATAACACCACTACTATAGAAGATAGCGAAAAAAGTTGTATATAAAAGTTGTAGCCACGAATATGCTCCTTGCTCAGAAAATATTTTGAGCTATACAGGGTGATCCATAACTACGCGGTGATGCTAACATGCATTTTTTTAAATGAGACACCCTATATATTATTCCATATTCAAATTCTACTAATGATTTCCGTTCTTCCAATATAGGGTATTGTTACATTATACAGGGTATTTCAAAAGTTATGACCATTTTTATCTCCAAATCGCTGTCAAATGAACGTACTGTATATCAAAAATTGATGAATCAAAAATCACTTTTTTTACACGGTTGGATAAAAAATATCATCTAGTTTTAAAATCGGTTATAAAAAAAGCCCGCAACGCATATTCGTATACAGGGTGATGTAGAATGCAAAATCTAGATTTTCTCTCTTTTTTTAAATGTAACTCCCAATATTTTATTACACCAAAGAGTTGCCTTTAATATACTCTTTCATCTTTGTATAGCACTTGTTATGGCTGAATTCATTAATTTCTGAGATATTTCGATTTTTCTACAAATTTTAAGTATACCTTCTATTTGTTTACTAAAATTTATTTATTTTGAGAAAATACTATCAAATTTTATTCTTGCTTAACAAACAACTAAAATATAAGGCCATAATAGTTCTTGATCAAGTCAAAACACTGGATTAACGAGATAATACAGGTCAAGTGTGCTGAGGAAACAATTTTATAGACGTCATGCATAATTATCAAGCAGATCCATCAGGTAGCCTATGAAATATTGAACGACACGCTACGAATAAAACGATTCTTCATTCTTTGAAACGCATTAGTTTTAGAGTGCCTCCGATCTGAATATTGCTGTTCATAGTTGACACATTCTAGAGGCAAGTAGGCAATTTTTCAAAGATTCTCCCAAATACCCTCAATGGAAAAATTAATTTTTAAAGCTCTTTTTTCACTTAATACGGAATTATTGAGCAGGTTATGAAAACCGTCAATTTTCCAAAGCATACCTGATAAATCTGCTTCATAATTATGCATCACGCCGACAAAATTGTTGCCTCAGCATACTTGACTTTATTATCTCGATGATTCAGGGTCTGGACTTCATCAAATACCATCATGACCTTATAATTTAGATGTTCGTTAAATAAAAAACAAATTCTATAGTACTTTCTCAAAATAAATAAATTTCAGTACACAAATAGGAGCTATATTTTAAATTTACCGAAAAATCGAAATATCTCGGAAAATGATGGAGTGGGTACAACAAGTGCTATACAAAGATGAAAGAGCATATGAAAAGCAATTCTTTGGTATAATAAAATATTGGGAGTTACATTTGAAAAAAAAGAGAAAATCTGGATTTTGCATTTTATATCACCCTGTATACGAATATGCGTCGCGGGCCTTTTTTATACCCGATTTTAAAACTATGTGATATTTTTTATCCATCTGTATAAAAAATATGATTTTTGATTAATCACTTTTTGATATACAGTACGTTCATTTGACAGCGATCTGGAGATAAAAATGGTCATAACTTTTGAAATACCCTGTATAATGTAACAATACCCTATATTGGAAGAACGGAAATCATTAGTAGAATTTGAATATGGAGTAATATATAGGGTGTCTCATTTAAAAAAATGCATGTTTGCATCACCACGTAGTTATGGATCACCCTGTATAAATCAAAATATTTTCTGAGCAAGGAGCATATCCGTGGCTACAACTTTTTTCGCTATCTTCGGTAGTAGTGGAGTTATCGACCGAGCCGGTACTAAAAACTCACCCGGTATGTGGTGTAAGGACAATAGTATCTCTTTTACATCTCGAGAGATCGATCGTTAAACTTCATAAATAGGGCATTCCATTCAAAATTATGGCGTAAAATTGGTAAGTCTGACAACACTGCTGTTAGGGTTTTTGAATTCTGTATGTTCAAGAACCCCCAAGTATTGAATTTCACCTCTCCAGCTGTGGCAGTTTTGGAAATATGTGTTGCCGTATCTCAGTAATTAATAGAAACAAAATTTTGAAATTGTGAGATCTTACTAAGTTCGACATGTGCAATTCATTGCAATAAAAATAAGTAGAGGATTCTATTTAAAATAAATTAAAATCAGGGATATTTGTTTAAAAATTTGGAAAAATAATTTAAAACTTAGCAATGCCGCGAACGCGAAAAAAATATTACAAGGCGAGATAGCGTATTAGTAGATATTTCGATTTAAAATAAAACATACAGGGTGTTACATTTAAAAAACAAAGTAAAATGACCTTCAAATTGCCGTAATTTAAAATTCTGCCAAAAACACCCTGTAGATAGAAATTGCTGGTGACATCCAAAATAATATCCACTTAATATTCAAGTAACTCGCTGTATAATATTATTGAGAAAAGTTAAAGGAATATATTAATCTGGACGTATTATTTGCGACCTTGCAAACCTGGAAATTAATAGAAAATAAATTATAACTTGGCAACTTCGCAACCGATCCCAAAAATATTTTAGGGTTGAATAGAGATCAATGATGGAAACTAGAAGAATTTAAGAAAAAGTTATAGTTCCATATAAAACAAAATGAAGTTGATCACTATCCTACTTTCCCGCAACACCCTGTATATTTCAAAATATTTTTAGAATATGCGTCTTAAGTAACCAAATACTTTTTGTATTTGACATTTTCTTCTATCAGGTATACCTTGCGAGATATCAAAGAATTACACACTAACTGGACACCCTGTATAAACCTCAAGAGGTGGGATTAATTTTATCTCTGATAAGAATAGAAATGTTTAGCTCTTTTTTATGTATGTTCAGTTTTTTGTAATTGAAACCCTATTTTATTGGTAAATGAATACTTTATTTAACTAGCTGATCCCATCTAGCCTATCATCGGGAAATAAAGTCAGTAGGCCATTGTGAAGTGGTTCAAAGTTTTGTGTACCTCAGTTCTTTGATTGACAATGCGGGTAGCTGTGAAAATGAGATTCGACGGCGCATTCAACAGGCACGTGTGGCCATGACAAAGCTTACTAAAATATGGCGTGACCCGTAACATCACTAAAGCTACAAAAATGTCGCTGGTTCAGTCTCTTGTGTTCTCCATAAATTTGGAAACTTGGACGTTACAAAGGCAGCTTAGATGCTTGTGAAATGTGGACTTGAAAGAGAATGCTGAGAGTTCCTTATACCGCCCGTCGAACTAACGTTTCCATATTGATGGATGATCTCGATAATCCAAAGAGAGTATCCTCCATTGTGTCGACGAGAATGCTTACATTCTTCGGACATATTCACAGAAGCGATAATATGGAGAAACTTGTAGTTCAGGGTCATGCCCCGAGTGGGCGGCGGGTGGCCGTTCCCCTACACGCTAGGTGGATACGACGAAACAGTTGCTGGATATGAGTTTCAAGAGCGCCACTGAACTGACAATAAATCGCGAACGATGGCGAGTTACAGATAATATTCGTGTCGGCAGTACTCTAGCTCCGACTTCACAACATGTCTGTTAAGCCATTGTGACTATGATGATGATGATCCCACCTACTTCGCAATCGATCTGTTGTTTGTCTGCCATTCAAGGCACGTAGCTACGCGACGAGATCGAGTGTAGAACATCGTCAAATTGTGTTCTATTTCCTTTCCCATTTCCTTCTAATTACCACTCTGATAATGCCGTGTCTATGCTCCGAGAGAGTGGCAAATAATTCTCTCGAAATGTCCATGAAATATAGGTCAGGAATATTAAGTTTCATCGTACTATATATCCGACCAAACTTGCTTGTAAACAGATACTTATACCACTTAATGGTAGACATTAAATAAATCGTGAACGAAAAATGAATCTATTAGAAGACCTGGAAAACAAGTTTTTATCACAGAAGTGGTGCTTAGGAACCCCACAATCATTTTCTAGCGATATTTAAGATGAGGAATAGACAGACGTTTACAACCTCCTGGATGTTTTTAAAAGCTTTTATTTCACTTGCAACGTATGTACGCTTGTTCGGGTGGAATCTTGCAACTCAAATTTGAAGCAGATATCTTCAACCGATTGAGCTGAAATTTTGTATACACGTTTAGTTTGGACGACAATGCACGATAACCTGTATGATGTCGTTCTAAACCCAATAGTAGAATAGTTATTTAATGCATTTCTACAATATGGGTATCCATATTGATATGAGAACGCCCAGTAGATGGTAAGGGGAATGACAATCTAATGAGAGGAATGTCATCACTAACAATAGATTCACTGATGACATTTTTAGTCAAACGATGAATTTTGTTGTGAGAGTTTGGGGAAAATATACTATTCAAAGAGAAGTCAAACGAAAACTGAGTGAAATGTTTGTAGGTACTATAGGGTCTATCATACAATGATTTTAAAACATTTTTTTGTGGTTCAACCCTTGAAACTCACCCTCAACTTATGTTTTTCAAATAGCATCAAAGAGTTTTTCCTACAAAAAACAAGTTATTGTTTTATTTGCAATCTTGTAGTACCTTTGATTTGATATGCAAACTTATTTTTTTCGTAAAATCACAAGCATGACATAAATAAAACAAGGATATGCTTGACGCAAAAAACGGTTAAAAATTACATGGGGTTTTAAGGGTACCGAATGGCCTATAAATACATACTTTCGAAAGCAAATGTTTTTTTTGTCCTTTTTTATTACGAAAATATTACGCCTGAAACAAACCCTTCATTTTGTTTTGTTACGTTAAGACTTTACGAAAAAATTGATTTGTGTATGAAGTCAAAGACACTACAAAATTTTAAATAAAATAATGACGTCATTAATGTAGGAAAAGCTGTGAGGTGCTATTTGGAAAAAAAGTTGAGGGTGAGTTTAGGGGTTGAAGTAAAAAAAATGTTTCGTTAGCATGGTATATGATAGGTCATTCAATACCTTTGAAAAGCCCACTTAGTTTTCTTTTTATCTGTTTTTCTTGCGAACATATTACGCCTCAAACATATCCTTATTTCATCTATTTTATGCTTATGACTACGAAAAAATGGGTTCTTGTATAAAACCAACGGTCCTACAAAATTTTAAATAAAATAGGGACTTAAATACGCAAACTTATTTTTTTCGTAAAATCACAAGCATGACATAAATAAAACAAGGATACGCAAAAAACGGATAAAAATAAATCTACATGGGGTTTTAAGGGTGCCGAATGGCCTATAAATACATACTTTCGAAAGCAAATGTCTTTTTTATCCTTTTTTATTACGAAAATATTACGCCTCAAACAAACCCTTCATTTTGTTTATGTTACGTTAAGACTTTACGAAAAAAATTGATTTGTGTATGAAGTCAATGACACTACAAGATTTTAAATAAAATAATGACGTCATTAATATAGGAAAAGCTGTGAGGTGCTAATTGGAAGTTGGGGGTGAGTTTAGGGGCTGAAGTAAAAAAAAAGTTTCGAAAGCATGATATATGATAGGTCATTCAGTACCTTTGAAAAGCCCACTTAATTTTCTTTTTATCTGTTTTTCTTGCGAAAATCTTACGTCACGAACAAATCCTTATTTCATCTATTTTATGCTTATGACTACGAAAAAATAGGTTCTTGTATAAAACCAGCGGTGCTACAAGATTTTAAATAAAATAAGGACTTAATTCGCTTATGAAAAACTATTGGGTGCTATTTGAAAAAAGAAAGTTGGGGTGATTTTTAAGGGTTGAAGTACAAAAAAACTGTTTTGAAAACATGGTATGATAGACCCTGTAGTACTTCCAAAAATTCCAGTCAGTTTTCGTTTGAACATTTTTTTGTTAGGAGAATATCACGTGTATAACACGCGTTGACCTTTTTTTGAGAATGTCCCAAAACCATCATTCGTCAACATCTCTTTCATTGATCGGCGTTCCATGTATACCTTTTCAATAAGTTAAGCTGTCAGGAGAAATGTCTGTATTTTTTTATCGTTTTTAGGTTCTTTACAACAGGCCTGAATACCGTACAATGTATCGTCACGGACATGCGCAGAACGTGAAATGCGTTCCAACACGTTTTGTGACCGTGCATGAAACGGTCCATAAAGCGTTCCAACAGATTTCGTTACCGTTCATGGGACGGTTTCTGTACGGTCAAATCGGTACTTGGTCCAGAGTAAGGACTGTGAGGACTGACATGCGCAGTAGAAAGTAAATCGCCCGCTTGGCGCACAATTTCATTTTGTCATTTCTATGCGCCTTCTGTTTACTTGATTCCTTGAGTCTTGAGTGTTGAGATTGAGTGTGATTTGATTTTGCTTCTTTTGTTTTTGCTGTTGCTTGTTGTTTGGCTGGCTCGTTTGTTGGGCGAAACTTCACTAAAGCCAAAAATTGAAATGGAATCAAACAATAATGTTATACATGGTATGCTATGACAAATTCGGTCATTTTTATGGAAAACATAACCCAGGTTCTTTGTTTATAGAGCTACAGGAATACCTGGTTGTGAGTGGCAACCATTATTCATGGCTAAAATTACCCAAATAATCCTCATTTTTCGGTTGTGGTGGATAGACTAACACTAAGTCATCGCCAGAAAACTCAGGCCCCGATCAATTTTAATAAAGGCTCTTAGCGTCTTGGCTTTTGCCGGTGGGTTTTGAAATGAAATCGAGGTTAGTTTCTTTTGATAGCTATTATAACTGACACGAGTCACGAGTCCAGTGAAATAAGAGAAAGAACCGTCCCAACAGATCTTCCTGTTTGTACGGTCACGAAACCATCCAACATCAACGCATGCGCACCACAAACGATCCGAACAGTTTCGTGACGGTTCAATGGACGGTACAAAATATGCTGTTGGAAAGAACCTTTTGCGTTTAACACATTGAGGTAGAATCCCATGGAGGCGCGATAACGTGGCTGAAAGCAGGTGCAAGTTGGCCATATTGATTCGACACTTATGTCAAACAGCTGACGTTTCTTTGACAGTTTCGTTATTTTTAAGTGATATTCTAATGAATTCATAAAGGAAATAATGGTTTCATGTGCTTATCGTAGTTGCTCTAGCAGAGATGGCATGGATAAGGGTATGTATGCAAAAAATAACAATGTGCTGAACCGCATTTGTAATCTCAATAAAGTGTAACGTATCGCAGCAATAATACAGTTGTATTATTAAATTGATGATGAATGTCGTCTCTACAAAGCCTGTTTTTTTTTTATATACTTAACTATGAATTTCGCATTAGATTGAAAAATCAACCCAATATTTCATATTTAAATCATCATTGTAATGAATTTTCCAAATTATTTACGTAAGAAAGCAATCCGGCTCTGGCGAGGCGTCCATATTGTTACCACACTTAGTCACGCCTCCTGCTACCGTTTTTGTTATGCGAAACTAAACCTTATAGCGTCTCCTTGGGATTCTACCTCGATGGTTTAACACCACCCTGTACCCTGAGCAGGATACCAATTTGGCGCGGTGGAAAAAACAGCCGACAAAAACCCATCGAAACACGCAAGCCACCATGATGCAGTAGCTGTGATCTCATTTTCTTGGTAACTAACTTGGTTTCTGTTATGATTGCAAAATTACATACGCAGCCTCCAAGGCCGGTCGTAATGCATTTAATGTATGGGCTGGAACGAAAAAGAGCTGAAAAACACAAGATCGGACGTTCACCCACGGCGCTCACTTTATCACCGACGACTTTCTCTGACGAATTTGCAAAAAAATGCCGCGTTTGGCGTTTCACTTTCTTCTAGACGACCAGAAAAAGTCGACAGTCAATTGTATTCGCTAGCACGAAAATGGAAACTGATAAATTGCCAAGATAGAAGATACTCCCACTCGTTAAGCTAGCCGTCCACCGAAAACTCAGATGAATAAGCGTCTACGTACACCCAAACCAATATCGATTGGAGCGATTCAGACCGTACATAACCTCAAACTTTTCTTCTGTTGTATATAGATGTTTTGACAGTTCGTTAGTTGGCAGATTATTTTGTGAGAATATTAATTTATATTTTGCGATTTATGTGTATTTTGCGTTTTTATTATTTTGTTTTTCGTAAGTTGTTTGTAATTTGTGCAAAAAGTGCCGCCTTTGGCGTTTCACTTTCTTCTAGACGACCAGAAAAAGTCGACAGTCAATTGTATTCGCTATAACGAAAATGGAAACTGATAAATTGCCAAGATACTCCCTCGCGTTAAGCTATCCGTCCACCGCACAGAAAAAAATACTGTTGCGTTTCCAATTAATTGTTAGTATTTGGATGTTTTTCCATCGCTTTAAATATATTTACAGTTGTTTCAATTCCATGTCATTGAAAGAATTCAATCCTTATATTCGAAGTAATCACAGGTACCCCAATAAATACAAAATAATTTTATATTCGTTCTAACGATATGTATAATCCCTCTAATACCAGTACTGACATCCTTTTGTTTCCGAAATTTGCCCTATGTTTCATTTAAGCAAAGCATACGATTTATTCGATGTACAAAAATTATTACTGCAACAGCAGTTCGTGATAATTCGTCTGATGAAAATTAATTTTTTTTCAAAAGGTAACTACTACGCTAACAATAACCCATGCTTTCAAAACATTGTCTATGCTGTTAAAGAAATTGGTAAATAGTATTCGTAACAACATCATATATCGAATTCAATGGCCCTTGTTGTTCGCTGAACTATAGTCAGTATTCGGCGGGACTGGAACAGGGGGATCATCTTAGTGTTATTATCGGCGCCAACCCGCCAACATGGACGAGGTTGTTTCGTTGTGTTTCGTTGTGTTGTTTCGGTGTTAGCCATGTTGTGTCATCTCGTGCTTTTGCTTTTTGCATCAGCGATTGTGTGACTTAAATGTGTCCTGTCATATATTAAATGGAGGACCTACTGATAAGTTGGGGCTTAGAACTGGTGCAGGCTTATGTCTAATTCTTATATCATGCTCCTTATAACTTCATACAAAATCACGCCATAAAACATCCAAACTCTGTCCTCGCAATAAAATCTGTTGGTCAATTACCAAACACAAATTCGATTCAACGGCAAATCTGCGATTGAATCATTCATAGGAATCCAATGACATCTTGTAGTTGACAGTACGATGTAATTCGTTACCAACTATACACTTCCCATTGGATAAAACATCGCTGTATTTGAGGAATGCTGAGTGTAACGTCCCAATGAATCCAAGCGTAAGTCTTTGAAAAAGCAACAAATTTTTCTGTGTGTATTTTCAGGTATTAACATTTTTTGTAAAGTACTACAAACGTCGCCGCTGCCCATGCACTAATTTTCAAAATTATAGCAACATTACCTCATATCGTTATCCAAATTTCATTACAATCCTAGCATCTGCATCCTTGAATCTAAGCGTAAGTCTTTGACAAAACGACAGATTTTTCTGTATGCGAAAACTCAGATGTACAAAGGAACATTTCGCAATACAGCTGAATTTATCTTATTTCTTAGCTTGCTTTTATTAACATACCTGTGTGTTTGTGGGTTTGAGAGTACATCGCCACCCCTCCTGTGTGTTTTATTTGAAGAGATAAAAACAGATTTTATATGAAAGTTTTATAGTTTTCTCTTGTCATTTAGAATTTGATACGAAAAAAAAAATAGTAAAATAACCTGTTTTTCATATGAAGTTGTCTTTTCTTAAATGAGACAGTATATACAGGGTGTCCCACGACGATTAAGACAAGCAATATATCGGAACTGGGCACTGGTAGCGAATTATAATTTTGAGGAGGTAAATTAGAACAAATCTAGTATCTTTTCTTATTATTGTGTCACCCATTGAGGTATTTGTTTTTGGTCACGTGACGTCCGATTCAAAATTATAAATGGGACCCCCTGTATATATGTGACTTTTTGTGTTCCTTTCAATAAAACAATTCCAACAAACTAGCACACTTGGGGTCTAAAGTGATTAGTTCAAGAGCTACAGGTACTTAAAGGATCGTACCACTACCATTGATTATAACATGTGCCCCTATAGTTAAATTACTTTGGTAGTGTTCCATAATGGTAGTGGTACAGTCCTTTAAGTACCTGTAGCTCTTGAATTAATCACTTTAGACCCCAAGTGAGCTAGTTTGTTGGAATTTTTTCATCGGGAGGAACACAAAAAGTCACAAATATACAGGGTGTCCCATTAAAAATGTTGAATCGGACGTCACGTGACCAAAAACAAATACCTCATTGGGTGACGCAATAATAAGAAAAGATACTATATGTGCTCTAATTTGCACCCGTAACCCTTAAGGATCCCTTGAGTATTACTCAAGTATTGAGTATTACTTGAGAAACGACTATGAATACGAACCCTAGAAACCTTGAAGCTAAATATTTTAAAAACCTTTCAAAATAAGGTGAACGGACCCTACATTTTTGGAATACATGAGAAAAAAATCTATTTCCGTGATATAATATACACGTGTCCCATTTAAAAAAATAAAACTTAATGCGAAAAAAAGAACGATTCTTTTTAATTTTTCGTTATTTTTGTTGTTAAATTCTGAATGACAATAGAAAACTATAAAACTTTCATATAAAAACTTTTTTCTATCTTTTCAAATAGAAAAGATGGGGAGTGGCGAGCTATGAGGAAACAGCCGGTACGCCAGTGGTAACAGAACATATGCATCGAAATATAAGGTTCCCGCAACTTGAAACTCCCATTCTAAAAACGCTCCATTGAAACTGAAACGTTCGTTCATAAAGAAAAGGCTCTTGGTCTAGAAACTAAGCTTACAATCGACAGAAAGGTCAGTGACTGGCACACACTTTGGCTTATTTTAATCCGAGATAGTAGATCGATGAAAGGGTGGACCGTATTTTAGAGAAAGTAAATGTATAATAACACCATTCATATTTTAATGTAAATGTCCTATGCTGCACTCAGTGTGGACAGTCTGCAGAGTAATGAACACACATATAGTAAACAACCTCTGGAGCATGGACATAAATAACGATAGTGGCGATGTAGCCTTTAATATTCGAAGCTTGTAACACACAAAAAGCGACATGAAGGCATTATCTCTAATGTCATTTCACTCTAGTAGGCTTTGATTCAATGTTTGAAGTTTATTAATTATTGAAATGTCAGTATTTTGCGTATACTCATTGGAAAAAATGGAGTCAAGTTTATTGACTCAGTACTTCCCACACATAATGATGATACCATTTTATTATTTTTTCATTGCATGCATGCACCCGCCCGCAAAAAAACATCCACCACAAAAACTCTCGTAAATAGTTTCTTGCGTCTCCCTCCTCAGAAGCTAGAACGCCAAAGTTTGTTTTTTTTTCTGTAAACCATCTAAAACCGAAGTTTGAGATTTTTTTATATTTTTAGTTTTTTTATTATTGCTGCGCCGTCACTGACGATTTCTCAAAAAAAGACGCGTTTTCCATTCTCGCCGCGGCACTAAATTCTGTGTCAAAATTTCGCTTTACGCAATATACATAGAATGAAATAAAGCAAAGCACGTATGTATACATCACAAAATTGGTTTCTGTAATAAGCAAGCCAATATTCAGATGGACCTAAAAAAGTGTAATATACCGCTAGGTATTTCTTCCACAGGTTAATACACAAACTATTATAAATACAACAAATTTTTTAGTTTTTCAACCCCCCACCCCCCAACCACCCCAAATTCACCCCCACCCAAAAAAAAGTAGAAAATGATCAGGAACCCCTAAAACGCTTAAAAGCAAGGTTTGAGCTGTTTTTATGTTTTTGGTGTTTTTATTATTGCTGCGCCGCCACTGACACGATTTTTCCAAAACATACGTGTTTTCCATCCTCGCCGTGGTAGTAATACTGTGAATTTCAATTCAATACTTTTTGCGTTACACAATATAGAATGATCTAAAGCAATACTCGTATGTATACATCCCAAATTCTAAGTCCCGTGGTTTCTATAATACGAAAGGCAATGTTGGGATGGGCCTAAAAACGTGTATTATGCCGCTGGTTTCCCATTCACAGGTCAATAGACAGCCCATTATGAATACAACAATGTTTTCAGTTTTACAACCCCCACCCCCTAACCACCCCAAATTCACCCCCACCCAAAAAAAGTAGAAAATGTTTGGGAATATTTGGAAATTTTTGTTTTTTGCTAATTACTCCAACCCCCGTACAACGATTTCCAAAATTATAGGAACATTACCTACTACGACACCACAGCATATCGCTGCCCAAATTTTATCACATTTCATGCAGCTGTTACTGAGATTACGAGGCTAGAAAAACGCCAACAGACAGACAGACAGGCCGACAGTCAGACAGACAGACAGTCCGACAAACAGACAGACAGACAGACAGACCGACGGAAATGAGTGACGTGGATTTTCGTTATGTAGACATCATAAAACGCCCAAAAAGCGTAATATCTCAAAATCGAAAATTTTCGCGATCACAATACTCCCCTCACCTATCGGTGTTTGAAGTAAAATGAAAATGTTGCGTACTCATTGGAAACATGAAAATGGAGCGAAGATATATGTTGAAATTTTGTGTTTGTTGGGTAGAGGACCAATTGAAATTTTTGTTGTTAACTTCAGATAACGAATTTACGATAAGGTAGTTTGTTCCAATTTATGGGTAAATGAATAATTGTTTTCCAAATTTCAAAAGAATTGTTTGAGTTAGTGAAATGGTAATGTTCCTATTTCAATTTGTGATGACCATTTTGAAAAATATTTCGATTACGCAATTATAGCATATAATGTAATACCACTTGTGCTCCAAAAAACAACTTCGCCATTGTATCAAATACGTATATTTATGAAAAAGTAGTAATCACTATAAATCAAAAAGATGACACTACTGCAACTGCAAAAGTATAGGTCTTTTTTCAACAATATAAGACATCCACAAAACTCGATATTATCTTCTAACAAAAACAATTTTTTCTTTATGGAAATGACAGCAAGAATTACTCAACAACCCTACCCAGTTTTTGCTAGCAATGCGTTTGATTTTTCAATAGTTTAAGGTCGTATTTAACAAACTACTAATTTATGTTTTTGTGTAGTATAGTAACAAAAGAGTTTTTCTCAAATAAATCGTTGATTAATGTTAAAAATTAGTTAAAACATGTTGCTTTATTTTAAAACAACAAAACATCACCAAACAATATGTCAAGTGCTCCATTTTTCGTACCGATGAGTGTAGATTGTTCCAGTCACCCTGTAGATTCTCTTTCTTAATCACGTATTAACAGATAAATGTTTGTGTAAACAGTTTCAGCTAATTATTAATTCACAAAATTAATAGCAAGTTCCTTTCACTATACTGTACTTGTACTCAGGTATTACTGTTATTGTGAAATTATGATCGAGCTTTTTTATAGCAATCAACTCTAATAAGACACCGCAAATTATTGTAATTATGTAATAATACTAATGATCTATTATAACATTTTTTCAAGTTTCCGATGAGAAATTCTATCTTCCTGTCTACATTCTGATGATCACTTTTGAGTGAGTTTTATAAATATACTTAGAGTGATATACGTATCTTTCCTAATTATTACAGGGTGTTCTGACAGTTCAAACAAATTAAATAATTGATAATTATAGGAGCTATAATTTTTTGACCCCTATTGGGAGACTGTCGAAGGCTGCGAACTATAATATTGTTATAATATGTGGGTATAAGCTAGTTATAAACTCTCCTAATATTTTTTTTGAATTGCACACTTTTATTTTTCGATTCTCTAGCTTCTTTAGGTTTTCTTATGTTCGCTAGGTTCACTAGGTTCTCTACGTTTTCTAGATCCTCTAGATTCAGAGGCAGAAAGTACTTCTCACCATCTAACCTCCTCATGCTATATAAAGTGCAGGCTGGAGTATTGCTCTCAAATGTGGGGAGCTTCTTCGCAGTTGTGGGATATCATGTCAGCTTCCGAGATAGATTCTCTAGATTTATTTTCTTTATTTATTCTCTAGAGGTTCTTTCGATTCTCTAGATTCTCCAGATTCTCTAGAGTCTCTAGGTTCTCTAGATCTTCTAGCTTCTCTAGACTCATCCGGTTCTCTAGATTCTCCAGATTCTCTAGTTTCTCTGGGTACTCTAGATTATCTAGATTCTCTAGAATCTAGAGACTCTCTACAGTCTCTAGATTCTCTAGCTTATCTACATTCTCTAGACTCTCTAGATATTCTATAGATTCGCTAGATTCTCTAGAGATTATCTATTCTCTAGAAGTTCTCTATTCTCTAGATTCTTTCGATTCTCTAGGTTCTCTAGATTCTCTAGATTCTCTAGATTCATCGGATTCTTTAGATTCTCCAGATCCTCGAGATTCTCTAGTTTCTAAGGGTACTTTAGATTCTCTAGATTCTCTAGATTCCCTAGATTCTCTAGATTCTCTAGATTCCCTAGATTCTCTAGATTCTCTAGATTCTCTAGATTCTCTAGATTCTCTAGATTCTCTAGATTCTCTAGATTCTCTAGATTCTCTAGATTCTCTAGATTCTCTAGATTCTCTAGATTCTCTAGATTCTCTAGATTCTCTAGATTCTCTAGATTCTCTAGATTTTCTAGATTCTCTAGATTCTCTAGATTCTCTAGATTCTCTAGATTCTCTAGATTCTCTAGATTCTCTAGATTCTCTAGATTCTCTAGATTCTCTAGATTCCCTAGATTCCCTAGATTCTCTAGATTCTCTAGATTACACTGGATTCTCTAGAATCTCTAGACTCTCTGCATTCTATAGATTCTCTAGATTCTCTATGTTCTCTAGGTTCAATATTCAAACGAAGTCTGAGTGAAGAAATGCGAATTGTGATATCGTTATATACGAGTATTTATCATTATATATAATGAATGTTGCTGTAGCCCTATTTGACACCTTCAAGTACATAAATATATTGTAACATACTGTATATTATGGTATTTGTGTATTGTGTATTAGTTGTCATACAACATAAAGTCAATGTGTTAGGTTAGATCTTTAAAGTGTAAACGTCATCGAATTGTCTAGAGTTTTCGGGAATGACGGATGGGCATTCTAGAATGTCATCGAATTCTCTAGATGTTTCGATGAAGTTTAGTGTATATAAGGCGCCACGGGTAGCGTGGAGAGTAGTTCAGTTCAGTTGAGTTGAGTTGTAGCTGAGATAAGGTTAAGAGATATTGTATTGACTTATGAAGTAAAACGGTGAAAGTTACGTCCAGTTTGATTCCCTGGGTGAAGAAAAATAGGCCATCGTGATAATATTAATATATGATGAGACTGGTTGCAGCCGTGCTGTAACTTCTGTCAAAGGTAGAATTCTAGTTCACACAAGGTGTGGAAGCTTTATCTTTAGTGTACTTTCAATCAAGTAGGCTTTGATTTAACGTTTGAGGGCAGAAAATGATTCTTGAAACGTTAGTATTTTCAGCATTTGGACGAATTAGTTTCTCAATTTGTCAATCGAGATGTAAACACAGCTTATAATGAATTGCTAAAGTGACCTTTACAAGTCAAGGCGTGACATTTTGCTATGAAATGTATCCATACATCGTACAACCAGTCAGTCTTGAGATTGATTACTTTTTTGTATGCCGACTACGTCGAATATGAGGAAACGAGGGTATACATATCCATTTGTCCTATAGACCGTACTCTATGGTATACGGATCAGTCGAAAGTGTCGCTTGTTCTCGAACAAAGGTATTTAAATGTCAGGGGAAGATAATAAGCTCTCGCTAGGCCGAACCTCTATTTCATAAGATGAGCTCCGCTGGCGCTGCTGCAATCCGCAATCTGTAATTGTATTCGTATTAAGATGTAATAACACCAGAGAACGAGGAACATTCAAAGGTCACGAGTTGTGCATAACGTATGCTGCAAAAGTTTTGAGAAGTTTTTCAAAAAAATTAAAACATATCTCATTTCATTTTATTTGTATTGTACTATACAAATATTGCCACCTCGAAGGCTATGCTATATTTGAACTGTAACAAAAACTACAGAAAATAACAATATTTCTTAACATAAAAATGATATTAAAGTACTGCGAATGTTGCTGCTGTTGGTTTTGAGCTTCCCCGCCATTGTTATAAACTTTGGCTCTTAGTTGAGCCCAAAAAGTTCCGAGAGGTCTTGCTTGAGGAAGATTGGGAGGGTTGTCGTTTCGTGGTACAAAAGGTATTCCATGTTGTTCTAGTCAGTTTCTCGTAGGCAAAGCATAATGACTTGAAGCCAGATCTGGCCAAAACATTACATTCTCATTAGCACGGTGGGTATTAATAAAATTGAGTAGTTTAGGCAAACATCTTTGAGTATAGACTTCTACGGTAACCGCTTCGGCCCTAACTCGTCCAACGTACGGCAACCATCATTACCTTTGATTTCTGAGATCGAAAATGTGAAATACTTGTCATCGTCAAGAATAATTTTTATGTTGTCAGCAAAATGAGTACGACGTAAATTGCGACAGCACTGCGGAATTCTTTCTTGATTTGGGGAATACTTTGGACATTTTCTTCTTTTTCGGAATTCGAAGTTATTTCTCTTCATTTCTCTACATTGACGTGAAAAATGCGTCCAAGTTTTCGTGTTGAAGTTCCAACTCGATGTTCACTTCTGTTGACCATTCTTTGAACTGTAGCAGCATTCAACGCTCTTGGGCGACCACTTTTTGGTAAATTTATACAAGGAATATCTTCTTCGCATTCACGGATCGCTCGATAAATTGTGGCAACAGAAATATTTTGATATTGATATAGGCGAACTATTTCTTTTTTTTCCAAGTCGTCCAACTAGACTGAAAATGCTCTTCCGAATATCTTATTTGTACGACATTTTGACAACTTATATCATAACTAAAATGGTTTTATTGTTATACGTTTAAATGTTGACTGCTTACCATGGTAACGATTTCTGAATTGTTTTCAACGGTGAAACTACCTCCCGCGTTTTGAAAAAAATTCTCAAAACTTTTGTAACATACGTTAAAGTATTTTGATGCTCCTACAGTTTGAAATTTTGGCTGTCCAATAAATCAGGGCATATTTGAGTAATAATACTTTATTTACGAAAAACTACTCGCAGGTGATATCCGAACACCGATAAAAAAGTGTTGCGGTTGATGAAAAGCGGTAGGACTAAATACAATAATAAACGAACTCATTTGCCATAATTGGTTTATAAAAAAGATACAGCAGATCAATAATCGGTGGGCCCTCCATGTTGACGAGTGCCCTCCTTTAGCCTACGTGGCATGCTCGTAATCTGGTTGTTGATACACTCTAGAAGTACAGCCTCCCAAGCTGCCCTCACAGCATGTTCCAGTTCGTCCATAGTGTGGTCGGAGGACTCGCCTATGTATCGACCCATCCAATCCCATACTTTTTCAATTGGCGATAAATCGGGTGATCGTGGAGGCCAGGGGAGTACCCTGACCTCAGCTTCCTGTAGGAACCTCATCGATTCTCTTGCAATATGAGGACGTGCATTATCTTGCTGGAAAAAACTCTCATCGAGGCCTCGGACAAACAAAACGGTAATAATTACCGTTCTCCCATTCTCCCATGGATTTAGTGGATTTTGTTTCCAACCTTAAGAATCTACATTGATTTAGACCAGGATTTAGAGGGTTTTGAAAGATGTATCATGTTCTAAAGCATTACTGAGGCCTCTCGCAATAAGATGGCACTACTATTTCAATTTATTTGAAAATTGGATTTAGCGGTTTTTGAAACTAGACGACTCAATTGGTTCTAACACCTCACTCAAATAACGTTGCGCAGTCATTGTGCCACGAATCAGAAGTAAAAGTGACTTGCTGTTGAATGCAGTGGCACACCAAACCATCAAACCAATAGGACGGTGTACATGGCGCTCAACAGCAAAGTGGAGATCACGTCGTTCACCCCGTCGTCGTCTTACGCGTTGGCGTCCGTCAAAACCTGGACTCTTAGGAGAAGGCCGTCTGATGCCACTCAGCATGCCATTGCCGGTATTCTAATCTAATCGTTGGCGACGATGGTTTGCAGTGAGTGGAAACACTAGATGCGGACGATATGATCCTAAGCCCATTACACTCAATCTGTGGTACACCGTGCGGATTCGAATGGGCCTCGCTATAGCTGCATACCAGGCGTCAGAAACAGCTCGAGTGGATCGCATTCTGTCTCGAAGGGCCAGTAGTCTTAGATGACGATCTTACCGGTCTGTAGTTCTTCTACGTGCCCCAGAACATCTAGCTCGCTGTATTCGCCTTTCTACGATCCATGCTCGCCATGGTGTTACAACTGTAGCCAGGCTATGCCCCATGGTTACAGCAATTGCTCTGAAAGAAGCACCAAGTTCTCGTTGGCCTACAATCCGACCCATTCAAAAGAGCTTAACTGCGTAAACTAGAGCTGTCGTCTTCTAGGGGGCATCTTGACACAGCCAACTAGTCTCTCGCCACATTTGCAACAGATATCATCGTTTTTGAATCGACAAAAAGCCATGCTTTATTTTTCCACGTCTAAAGTGTTTTAGATCCTCCGGTGTTTGGCCAGATGAATGGTGCACATTCATTTTTGTTCCACTTCATAAAAGAGGATCTCCAACAAATCCAGACAATTATCGCCTACTTTCGTTAATATCTCATGCAAGCAAGGTTCTACTATATATTTTACAGTCTCGTTTGGAGGGTTTTATTGGCTGGCAAATTTCTCAGGCGCAGGCAGATTTCGTAAAAGGACGCGGTACGCGTGAACAGATCTTAAACTTAAGGCAGATTATTGAAAAAGCCAGAGAGCATTATTTTCCCGTTGTTATCTGCTTTGTGGACTATTCTAAGGCGTTTGATAACATAAAGTGACCTAAACTGTGGGAAATCCTTATCTCCATGGGAGTCCCTTACCACTTAGTATTTCTCATATAGCAACTCTATGAGTCTAGCTCAGCTCGTGTAAGAATTGATGGTAACCCGTCTGGTCAAACAGCAACCAGAAAAGGAGTTCGTCAAGGATGCGTATTATCTCCGAAGTTGTTTAACACTCTGAATTTGTGATGAGACAGGTATTGGACAACTGGAATGGCGGTATAACTATTGGCGGATAAGATTTGCTGACGATACAACCCTTATTGCTGCTTCTCAGGAAGAACTAGTAGCTGTATTGAACGTTTTAGAACAACACAGTGCAGCATATGGTCTTGGTATTAACTACAACAAGACCAAGGGTATTATCGTAGATAGAGAGCATGACAACCATCGAGAAATAAAGTCAATAGGCCGTTGTGAGGCAGTTCAAAGTTTTGTGTACCTCGGTTCTTTGATCGACAATTCAGGTAGCTGTGAGAATGACATTCGACGGCGCATTCAACCGGCACGGGTGGCCATGACAAAGCTTACTAAAATATGGCGTGACCATAATATCACTAAAGCTACCAAAATGTCACTGGTTCAGTCTCTTGTGTTCTCCATATTTTTGTATGCCTCGGAAACTTGGACTGTTAAAAGGCAGATCGAGCTCGCATAGATGCTTTTGAAATGGGACGTGGAGGAGAATGCTGAGAATTCCTTATACCGCCCATCGAACTAATGTTTCCATACTGGATGAGCTCGGTAATCCAAAGAGACTATCCTCCATCGTGTCGAGGAGAATGCTTACTTTCTTCGGACATATACACAGAAGCGATAATATGGAGAAACTTGTAGTTTAGGGTCATGCCCCGAGTGGGCGGCGCCGTGGCCGTTCCCCTACAGACTGGGTGGATACGACGAAACAGTTGCTGGATATGAGTATCAAAAGCGCCACTGAACTGACAGTAAATCGCGAACGATGGCGAGTTACAGTTCTCAAAACTATCGATAATATTCGTGTCGGCAATACTCTAGCTCCGACTTAATGCATTTTACAATATATCTGTTAAGACATTGTGACTATGATGACGATGAAAGTTTTTTAGAGGTGCCATGTAGGTAAATAGCGTCTGAATGAAGTGTTAAGCCGCGTTCTCAGAGCTTCGAACTGTCGCGGCTACACTTCCCTACTCTTTTCACATCTGTGTTGCGAAATTTGGAATGTGTCGCCAGCGACAACAGATGACAACGTTATGACACTTCTGTCCTTTGACGGATAGTGGAGTTGAAAATAGCCAACTACACAAGCTATCGCTGGCGACACAGTGGTGAAGGAATAGGGGAAGTCTATTCTCGACATACTATTGGTTACTGAAGTGTCGCTGGCGACACTACGCTGCTCTGAGAACGAGGCTTTACATGTTTAGGTACTAGAGATGGAACTGCCAATCTATGTACAAAGTTTCAATGCAAATATCCCTTTTTTTCTAGGTGTTCGGTTTTCACTTGCGAGTAGTATATTATGACTATAAATTGAAGTATCGCACCCCCATGTGAACCACATTTTGCGTCCCATAATTCTCCCCTGATGTTTACCGAAGGCGGCGTCGCGTCGCTCTCATCCATCGGATAATCGACAATCGACGATCGCGGAAAGAAACAGTCGACTGTCTGCACACGGGCTGCGCGCCAAAGCCAAGCCTGATTTCGCGGCGGTCGCGGAAAGTCGTCGCCTCACGCGATCCGTGCGGTTCGGTTTGCGTTCGTTGGCGCGGAGAATCCGGGAAATCGTCCGTAGGGAAGCGATTTAACTTTAACGGATCCAAGGGCCGCTGCTAGGTGTTTGAGTGCGACTTGAATGAATTGATGTTCCGTCGACCATGTGAGTATTTACGTAGGATTGATAGATCCATTATGATCAAGACGACACCCCGTGTGATAGATAATCTGGGGTGCCATTTACAAATCCGGTCGCTGTTTTAAGTTTCAGTTTCGTTTGACGAAAAACGAAAATTTCTGATCCTTCAACTCTTCAGTTTCACCTAAAAAATCAAAAATTTTATTTATTTGGCTTTGTGTCAAGGCGAAACTTCATGTTTCAGAGTCGTCTAACGAAAGTCCAAGATTTCGAACCCCTCAGATTTTCAGGATTATCTAAAAAATCGAAAACCTTTATTTGGCTTTCTATAAAGACGAAACATTGTGTTCTGGATAATTTGAAGGCGCTAATTGCAAATCCGAGTCTCATTTGACGAACATAAAAAATTACGGATCTCGAGATTTTCAGGTTCACCTAAAAAAGCAAAAATATTTATTTATCTTTCTATCAAGGCGAAACTTTGTGTTCTGGATAATTTGGAGGCGCTGTTTACAAATTCGCTCGCAATTTTGAATTTCAACTCGATTAACGAAAGTCAAAAATTTCGGACCCTCCTGATTTTCAGGTTCATCTAAAAAATCGAAAATGTTTATTGAGCTTTCTATCAAGACGAAACTTTGTGTTCTGGATAACTTGGAGGCGCTGATTACAAATTCGTTCGCAATTTTGAGTTTCAGTCTCGTTTAACCAAAGTCAAAAATTTCGGACCCTCCTGATTTTCAGGTTCATCTAAAACATCGAAAATCTTTATTTGGCTTTCTATCAAGTCGAAACTTTGTGTTCTAG
Source organism: Callosobruchus maculatus (assembly GCA_951848785.1). Taxonomy (NCBI): domain Eukaryota; kingdom Metazoa; phylum Arthropoda; class Insecta; order Coleoptera; family Chrysomelidae; genus Callosobruchus; species Callosobruchus maculatus. Next base: position 1,798,652 of record CATOUR010000003.1, read on the forward strand.
ATAATTTGGAGGCGCTGATTCCAAATTCGCTCGCAATTTTGAATTTCAGTCTCGATTAACGAAAGTCAAAAATTTCGGACCCTCCTGATTTTCAGGTTCATCAAAAAAATCGAAAATCTTTATTTGGCTTTCTATCGAGACGAAACTTTGTGTTCTGGATAATTTGGAGACGCTGATTACAAATTCGGTCGCAATTTTGAGTCTCATTCTCGTTTAACGAAAATCGTCCGTAGGTTGTGCAGGAAGGCGATTTAACTTTAACAGATCCAAGGGCCGCTCCGAGGTGTTTGAGTGCGACTTGAATGAATTGATGTTCCGTCGACCATGTGAGTATTTACGTAGGATTGATTGATCTATCGCATGAGCTGGATAATTTGAGTCGTTGATTATAAATCCGGTGGCTGTTTTGAGTTTCAGTCTCGTTTAAAGAAAATCAAAAGTTTCGGACCCTCCTGATTTTCAGGTTCATCTAAAAAATCGAAAATCTTGATTTGGCATTCTATCAAGACGAAACTTTGTGGTCTGGATCGTCCGTAGGTTGTTCAGGAAAGCGATTTAACTTTAACGGATCCAAGGGCCGCTCCGAGGTGTTTGAGTGCGACTTGAATGAATTGATGTTCCGTCGACCATGTGAGTATTTACGTAGGATTGATTGATCTATCACATGAGCTGGATAATTTGAGTCGCTGATTATAAATCCGGTGGCTGTTTTGAGTTTCGGTCTCGTTTAACGAAAGTCAAAAATTTCGGGCCCTCCAGATTTTCAGGTTCATCTAAAAAATCGAAAATCTTTATTTGGCTTTATATTGAGACGAAAGTTTGTGGTCTGGATAATTTGGAGGCGCTGATTACAAATCCGGTCGTTATTTAGAGTTTCAGTCTCGTTTAAAGAAAGTAAAAAATTTCGGACCGTCCTGATTTTTAGGTTCATCTAAAAAATCGAAAATCTTTATTGGGCTTTCTATCAAGACGAAACTTTGTGTTCTGGATAACTTGGAGGCGCTGATTACAAATTCGTTCGCAATTTTGAGTTTCAGTCTCGTTTAACCAAAGTCAAAAATTTCGGACCCTCCTGATTTTCAGGTTCATCTAAAACATCGAAAATCTTTATTTGGCTTTCTATCAAGTCGAAACTTTGTGTTCTGGATAATTTGGAGGCGCTGATTACAAAATCGCTCGCAATTTTGAATTTCAGTCTCGATTAACGAAAGTCAAAAATTTCGGACCATCCTGATTTTCAGGTTCATCTAAAAAATCGAAAATCTTTATTTGGCTTCCTATCAAGACGAAACTTTGTGTTCTGGATAATTTGGAGGCGCTGATTACAAATCCTGTCGTTTTTTTGAGTTTTAGTCTCTTTTAACGAAAATAAAAAATTTCGGACCATCCTGATTTTCAGGTTTATCTAAAAAATCGAAAATCTTTATTTGGCTTTCTATCAAGACGAAACTTTGTGTTCTGGATAATTTGGAGGCGCTGATTACAAATCCGGTCGTTATTTTGAGTTTCAGTCTCTTTTTAACGAAAATCAAAAATTTCGGACCATCCTGATTTTAGGTTCATCTAAAAAATCGAAAATCTTTATTTGGCTTTCTATCAAGACGAAACCTTGTGTTCTTGATAATTTGGAGGCGCTGATTACAAATCCGGTCGTTATTTTGAGTTTCAGTCTCGTTTAACGAAAATCAAAAAGTTCGGACCATCCTGATTTTCAGGTTCATCTAAAAAATCGAAAATCTTTATTTGGCTTTCTGTCAAGACGAAACAATGTGTTCTGGATAATTTGGAGGCGCTGATTACAAATTCGGTCGCAATTTTGAGTTTCAGTCTCGTTTAACCAAAGTCAACATTTCGGACCGTCCTGATTTTCAGGTTCATCTAAAAAATCGAAAATCTTTATTTGGCTTCCTATCAAGATAAAACTTTGTGTTCTAGATAACTAGGAGGCGCTGATTACAAATCCGGTCGTTATTTTGAGTTTCAGTCTCGTTTAACGAAAATCAAAAAGTTCGGACCATCCTGATTTTCAGGTTCATCTAAAAAATCGAAAATCTTTATTTGGCTTTCTGTCAAGACGAAACAATGTGTTCTGGATAATTTGGAGGCGCTGATTGCAAATCCGGTCGTTATTTTGAGTTTCAGTCTCTTTTAACAAAAATCAAAAATTTCGGACCATCCTGATTTTCAGGTTCATCTAAAAAATCGAAAATCTTTATTTGGCTTTTTATCAAAACGAAACTTTGTGTTCTGGATAATTTGAAGGCGCTGATTTTAAATCCGGTCGTTATTTTGAGTTTCAGTCTTTTTTAACGAAAATCAAAAATTTCGGACCATCCTGATTTATATCAAGACGAAACATTGTGTTCTGGATAACTTGGCGGCGCTGATTACAAATCCGGATGCTGTTTTGAGTTTCACTCTCGTTTGACGAAAATAAAAAATTTCGGACCCCTCAGATTTTCAGCTTCACCTAAAAAATCAAAAATCTTTATCTGGCTTTCTATCAAGACGAAACATTGTGTTCTGGATAATTTGAAGGCGTTAATTGCAAATCCGGTCGCTGTTTTGAATTTCAGGCTCGTTTGACGAAAATAAGAAAATTTTGCACACCTCAGATTTTTAGGATCACCTAAAAAATCGAAAATCTTTGTTTGGCTTTCTATCAAGACGAATTTTTGTGTCCTGGATAATTTGGAGGTGCTGATTACCAATCCGGTAGTTGTTTTGAGGTTCAATCTCGTTTGACGAAAATAAAAAATTTCGGACACCTCAGATTGTTAGGATGACCTAAAAAATCAAAAATCTTTATTTGGCTTTCTATCAAGACGAAAATTGGTGTTCTGGATAATTTTGAGGCTCTGATTACAAATTCGGACGCGTTTTGAGTTTCAGTCTCGTTTGACGAAAATAAAAAGATTTGAGCCCCTCAGATTTTCAGGTTCACCTAAAAAATAAAAAATCTTTATTTGGCTTTTTATCAAGACGAAACTTCGTGTTCTGGATAAATTCGAGGCGCTGATTACAAATCCGAACGCTGTTTTGAGTTTCAGGCTCGTTTGTAGAAAATAAATAATTTCGGACCCCTCAGATTTTCATGTTCACCTAAAAAATCAAAAATCTTTAGGATTTCTGTCAAGATGAAACTTTTAAGTTCTGGATAATTTGGGGGCGCTGATTACAAATCCGGTCGATGTTTTGAGTGATGCTAGTATCTGCTCTGACCGTAGCCAGGCAGCATTGAACGCATTGAGTGCTTGTATATTTACACCAAGGCTCATTCTGCAGTGTAGGATGGTTTTGAATGACATTTCAGCAAGACATAAGGTGTCCCTTATGTGTCGCTGTGATGCATTTTGGTATCACAGGCAAGCAAGGGTCCCTGAACCAGAGGCCATCCTCACACTGGACTTGGATACCAGATGCCATTAAACAGAAAACAGAAGTGGTTGCTAAATCAACATCTTATGGGTTGGAGAGAAATCTCTGGACATCTCCGTCAAGCTAGAGAACTTATTTTAGCACCTCTGGCCACGGTGGGGCAGTTCTGTCTTTTACTGGACAGAAGGTGGCTAAGGTTGCTTGTGGGCCTGCTACCTAGCCATAACATCTCCAGACGTCACTTGTATGTGATGAGGGTGGCAAGCGACTCGACGTGTACACGCTGTGGTGAGGAGGAAGTATCCTTGGCACACATTCTATGTCGCTGTGAAGCTAGGTTCAAGGGTCCTTGAATCAGAAGACATAAGATGGGCAGGACCCAAGGCCATCCTCACCTTTGCGATGGGGGTTGGACTTGGGAACTAGGGTAAGGAGAGGTGCAAAAGGGCCCGTTTGTAGGCGTATGCACTGGTGGCTCTTGTCACCAGAAAGCCTATCTCATCCTTTTATTCCTTCATAAAGTCGTTTGACGAAATCTGCACAAAACTAAGATGACGAGGGTCATCGGAAACTTCCAAAATTACTGTCCCCATTTACGCATGTAGAACGGCGACTTAAATTCCATACAAGAAGTGAGTATCTTATAAGAAACTTATTAATGTCTAACAGCGGCTCTCACGGAAAAAGTTGTATTGAAATATTGATGAATCGAGGTAAAATTGTAATCGACCGTGACATAACGCTATCGTTAATTTTGTACGAACGACATTCTCCGCTAGAAATTTTGGTAGCAGCTGGATGGGCTAGTCTCTAAATGTATTATTCAAATATTGTAATTAAGCTTAAATAGGAAGCGGGTGTCTGAAAAGCATACACTTCCGAACTGGCTTTTCTTACAGGTGGCTTATAAATCTGGCTGTGTCCACATTTATACAGTAGCTATATCAATAATCAATCATACGTATGACACAAGAAGAGCTGGAGATCTACTGATAGCTCGATCTCGCATACGAATGACTGCAGTAAACAAATCTCAAGTTGTTTACTACAACATATTTATACACTTTTACAAAAAATTAAGTTGATTGACTCAGTGCTTCCCGCATATTACGGTAGGTCTTTCTTACACAGGTCAATGGACAGCCTATTATGAATACTATAATTTTTCCACCCCCACCCCCTAACAACCCAAACTTCACCTCCACAAAAAAAAGACTCAAAAACGCCTAAAAACGAAATTTCAGCTGTTTTTATATTTTTAGATTTTTGATTATTCTGCCGCCACTGACACGATTTCTAGAAGCCGTTTTTCATCGTTTTTCATTTTCGCCTCTAATAATCCTGTGTCGAAATTTTATTAAAATCAATTCAATATAGTTTCCAGGGTATATACAATACAGAACGATCTAAAGTAATATTCGTATGTATATATACATTGGAAAATTCGAAGTACCTTGGTTTCTGTAACAGGCAAGGCAGTGTTCGGATGAGCCTAAAGTCCTAAAGAAATGTATTATGCCACTGGTTTCTTTCCGTCATAGGCCAATGGACACTATGGACAGCCTACCTCAATTGCACCCCCACCCAAAAAAATAGCAAAAAAATCAGGATCTTCTAAAACGCCTGAAAACGAAGTTTGACCTGTTTTTTGTTTTTATTTTTTTAATTGTTGCTGGTAATAATACTGCGTCAAAATTTCATTAAAGCTTCAATGATCTAAAGCAAATACATCAGAAAATTAGTCCCTTGATTTGTGTAACAGGCAAGGCAATGTTTGGATGGACCTAAAAGAAGCATATTATCTTGCTAGGTCTTTCGTTCATAGGTCAGTGGTCAGCCTATTTATTATGAATACATCACATTTTTCAGCTTTGCGACCCCCCACCCCTGAACCACCGCTGTTTCACCCGCACCCAAAAAAGTAGAAAATTATCAGCAACTCCTAAAACACCTAAAAACTAAACTATATATAATTTTTCTGGTTTCTTTTTCCAATTTCTCTGCAGCCCATACACCGATTTTTAAAATTACAGCAGCAAATTTTATGACAATCCATGAAGCGGTTTATGAGATTACGAGGCTAGAAAAACGCCAGACAGACCGACAGACAGATGACCGCCAGAAATAAGTGACGTGAATTTTCGTTATGCAGACATCAAAAACGCCCAAAAAGCGTATTATATCAAAATCGAAAATTTTCGCGATCACACAATACTCCCCTTACCTATGGGTGTGGGAAGTAAAACGCAAAAATTAGAAGAAATAGCAATCATTAAAAGTTGAAATAATAGCAGTAATACTAAGAAGACACTTCGGACCGTTATCAAACCTTATCCAGCAGGACGTATTTCTAGGTATATTTTCTATTTGGTCGACGTAACCGGAAGTAGGCGGAAGTCTGAAACACGCGCGTGTTCTGTTTTAGTGTTTCATATCACGAACACATATCAGTCTGTCAGTTCACTTTTCTGAGTCATCCTGTCTAGTTAGCGAGTGTTAATAGGCTCATACCTAAGGTCGCCAAAAATGCCGGTAGAACGGAACTCCAAAAATCAATAATTTGAAAAAATAGTTTATCTATCCCCTTAAGTTATACACCAGTCACCAAACAACTTTTGAACAGAAAATAAATATTGAATTGTAAATTATTTTTCATAACTCGGACTCCAACTGTTTTTTTTTCATGGTCAGCCTCCCGCAAGGGTTGAAAGCCTATGGTACTGAAGAAACGCTGCAAGAGGATAACTGTCTGTGCACGTTAGACTTGAAACGTTGCTGGTTGTAGCCGTCTGGAAACTTAATTTCCCGGCAGCTCATTCCACAGCGTCGAAGTTCTCTAAAAGAAAGAATGTTGGAGGAGACTGGTTCGGGGAGTAGGGACCTCGACCTGGTAACGATGAGCTCGCAGAGCCTCTCTAGTGTTCCTCGTTCGGACGGCCTTTGGTGTTATTATCTGGAAGAGCTCACTCGAACATCTTCCGTGATAGAATCTGTAGCCGAATACAACAGAAAAGAACAGAAAATAGCTCAAAACAACAGTAAGCAAGCAGATAACAGCGAGAAACGATAGAAAACGACCAAATACAACCGAATAGAATCAAAACTAGCTTAAAATAACAGAAAGCAAGCAGATAACAGCGGGAAACAACAGAAAACGACTAAACAGCCGAATACAACAGAAAAGAACAGAAAACAGCTCAAAACCACAGAAGTCAATCAGATAACAACTGTAAACGGTAGAAAACGATCAAATAGAACCGAGTAGAATCAAAACAAGCTTAAAACAACAGAAAGCAAGCAGATAACAGCGGGAAACAACAAAAAACGTCTAGATACAACAGAAAACATTGAAATACAACAGAAAACAACCAAATACAACAGAATAGAACAGAAAACAGCTCAAAACCACATAAATCAAGCAGATAACAACTGTAAACGATAGAAAACGACCAAATACAACCGAATAGAATCAAAAATAGCTCAAAACGACAGAAAGCAAGGAGGTAACAGCGGGAAACAACAGAAAACGACTAAACACAGCCGAATACAACAGAAAAGAACAGAAAACAGCTCACAACGCCAGAAAGTAAGCAGAACAACTGTAAACGATATAATTTGTAGAACAGTGACAGGTCAGCCACCCTTCTTTGATGTTCAAGTCTGTGGAGGTCCTTTGTAAGGTTAGGCGATTCGATTAGTCTAATTGCGCTTTTCTGGATAGTGCCCAGAAGCTTTAGAGAGTGCTTCGGAGCGTATCCTCGCACATGGGAGTAATACTCCAAGGATGGTCGGATCTGGGCTTTGTAGAGCTGCAGTAGTTGCTATGGTCTATACAGCTTCCTACAGCGGAACAAAACTCCTAGCTTCTGGGATGCCTTTTAGCAATACTGACAACGTGGTCGTGCTAGAACACGCTATTGTTGATGAGCAACGACTCCTAGATACATGTACTATTCTCTGAGAAATGCATTTATTAGTTTTTTTTTAATTATTTGTAGAATCTTTAACCAATAAGTAACACTTTTATAAGCATCTTGTATAAAAATTGGTTTTTATTGCCTCACCCTCACTTATCTCCTCTCAAAACTTAAATAACTAATTATTATCGATTGCACACCAGCCTTTTATGCACATTGTGTAACGTACTACTGACCACCTGATAAATTTTCCAACCCTCGTGACTATACCACGGATGAAATCCATCCTGTTGAACTTGACATACATACTTTCACCCAATGGTGGAGGATACAGACCCTTATCGTGATCAGGGCAATATCATTCTCGGACTGCTTTTAGGCTTTAGTGGTCGTTTTGATGTTAATCTAACCTCACAGACAACATGCAAGATTGAACATTAATCCAGTTTGGATCACCAGCAATCAAATTAACCCAGACTGACCCTCTAGGGCAGCAAAGGGAGACGAATAGAGGGTTTTCCGGTTACCTTCATGCGTTATAGTTTAGTTCAGATATGCTACTCAAGTATGCAATAGGTGCAAAGGGTAGGTACTTCAATTGATTGGTTAGTTCTATATCATTTTTTTATTTAGTTTCATTTTTTTTTGTTTTTTATATATATTAGTATTAGTTAATTAGTAATTGTTAGAGGAACAAAAAAACATATACAAGGTGCCTCACGACGATTAAGACAAGCAATATATCGAAACTGGGCAGTAGTAGTGAATTATAATTTTGGGGGTGTAAATTAGAGCAAATATAGTATCAATTCAATTCAAGTTATTTACTTCCATTAGGTACAAACTTTATACATTATACACAGAAGGAGATCGTGGATGGTATACGGAAATGGCTATTGATTATACTTTTTAAATTAAACTAGGATTATAAACTTTATTGTTCAAGTATTTTTTGCTATATTTAGTATTTTAATAAATTTATTTGCGTTGCACATTATATATGTTTTTATTGAATTCTTAAATCTTTGGTAGCTGGGAATCTGTTTAATATTTAAAGGAATAGAGTTATATAAGTACGGGCCGAAAAAGAAAAATGATCTTTGTGTTACTGTTTTTTTGTAAAATGGTACTGTCACATTCATGTTTGCGACGGACCTTGTTGTTGTCGATAAATGACTTTTGTGTGAAAGGTTCATGCTGTTGCTATACGACCAGATTATACATTGATAGACATACAATAAATTAATATTTAAAATCTGCAGTTCATGGTAAAGCTGTGAGGTTGGGTAGAGTCTATTTTTCTTAAACATTATTTTTAAAAGAGAATTTTGAGTAGTTTGAAGTAGGCTGATAGTTGAAGTATCGTTTCTTATTATTGTGTCACCCAATGAGGTATTTGTTTTTGGTCACGTGACGTCCGATTCAAAATTTTTAATAGGACGCCCTGTATATTTGTGACTTTTTATGTTCTACCCGATAAAACAATAATTCCGATAAACTAGCACACTTGGGGTCTGAAGTGATTAATCCAAGACCTACAGGTACTTAAAGGACTGTACCCATAAATATGACAACCTTACCTTAAAATACATATACGTATATTATAAGGTCAGACATCTTTTCCGTTCTGAAGACGTCATAAAAAATATGGAAGCAATCTGTACAAATAGGACATGTTCATAGCAATCACACGATATAACTTATCGGTATTCAAAGAAACCAGACATGCATATCTTTAGGGTTTATAACCCCACGGTATTGAAATCATTCATAAATTAATAATGGCGTTGGTCAGTAACAAGGTCTTCTGTACTCTTCAATGACCAGGATGAAAGTGACGGACGAAATCACTAAACAACACCCACATTTTTCATTTTCCATTCAGAGCACAAACCTATCTCAGCTTAGGTGACTATGAATATTTTGGATTCCTATATTATATTAGAGTGCGAATATATTTAGCGACCAAATTTACTATTGTTGGCATTAAAGAATAATCAAGACAAAATAAAACCAAATATAAAATGTAGAAAAACGTGTCTGTTATGTATCTTCCAGTATTCGTATTCTTTGTTGCCGTATTGCCGTTTTCGTTGTTTTTGTAAGGAGGTTGTTAAGTTTTGTATATAATTCGATATAGACAAAATATGTTGTTAGAGTACTATTCCCTTTCATTATCTTATCATTTATATTTCAAGGAACTAATGGGATGTATTGTCAATTCAGTTGAATGGTTTATTGAACAATAAATTATATTCTATCTATACTATAGAATTCATTTCTATTGACCCCCGTATACAGTGGCGTACACAGCCTAATCTGTAGGGGGGGGGGGGGGGAGTTATAGTTATGCACAATGTAATAGTGTTACAAATGTATATTCATTCTTCATTCATTGATTAGACGACTGTTCTAAAACTGCTTTAGGAGCAACTAGAATAGCACAATGGATATTTAAGAACCCCAAATCATTGAGAATAGGAAGTTTCGGTAGGTATAAATAAAACTTTAGCTAATATTCCAAGCCCATGGGGGGGGGTTCGAACCCCCACAACCCCCCCCCGTGTGTACGCCACTGCCCGTATAAGACGTTAAGTGAGCGTCGACAATATCGCACAGCCTCGAATTCCCTGTAAGTAAACGAGATGGCACGAACGGGAACCCCTCTGAAATCGAGGCGGCTCGCGTTTGTGAGACTCACATCAAAGTCGGCACGCCGAGTGACCCTACTTGTCTTTGTTAATGTACGGTGCTGTTTGGTTACTGATTTGGAGTCTGTCAGTGGGTTTGTGGACAAAATGAAATTCTTCCTGGATTTAAGTTTGGATGCTGGGCGCTTGTGCCCATATAGAAGATGTTTTTTAGCCGTCTCTACTCACTAGGCCGGAGCATTGAAATATGGCAACGTTGGAGATCAGGCCGTGTTTTCATTTGTTGTTATGTCATGTGTATTCTTCCAGGTCCAGAAAATATGGTTGGAAGGTGATTATTAATTTGTTTCTAATTATGTACCTGCACAAACGAAACTATAAAGATAACAAGATGCCTGCAAAGCGTGTAGTACCAGGTTGCAGCCCAGTAGAGGACTACCAAACCATGGCCCAACATCACCTTATTCCAGATTAAAAAGAACGTTGCAAGGTGATTTTGAATGGGTTTCTACTTATTTACCTGCACAAATGAAACTATAAAGATAAAAAGATGCCTGCAAAGCGTGTAGTACCAGGTTGCAGCCCAGTAGAGGCATGAGTAGGGGACTACCAAACCATGGCCCAACATAACCTTATTCCAGACTAAAAAGAACGTTGCAAGGTGATTTTGAATGGGTTTCTACTTATTTACCTGCACCAATGAAACTATGAAGATAAAAAGATGCCTGCAAAGTGTGTAGTACCAGGTTACACTATCAATTGTGTGTCCGATAAGGGACATAAACAGAAGTGGGTGAAAGGTATTCCTCGGAAGGGCTGGTTATATTTATGAGGATAGAGACAATAATTGACAAACAACAACAACAACAATGTGGTACCTATAATGTTTTCTGGACCTCCAAATATCACACAAAAATACAGTTAATAGAACTCATCTGGGCATGGCCTGGGGCATGCCTACGAAAGCATTTGATAGTGAAAGGGAAATCAAGACCAGCAAGAATGGCTTCACAGTGACCTAATAGTGAATTTTTCTAGCTCAAGTGATAATTTACAAAGTAAATCGAGTGTTCATTTAAGTGGAAATGGAAGTGGCGGCAGGAAACAGGTTGCGTTTATTTTTATTTTGTAGTGTCTGAGTGTGACGAAACAGACATCAGATGTAAGTGATATTAGTAGTAGTAGTTCTAAAAAGTATTTTTCTTAATTTATTAACCGAGATGAACTCTAATACATGTAAAATGTAATAATTATTCTGAAACTATAGGGCTACTATTTGACAGCTAAGCCACGTTGCCACATCTAAGGCTCCGGCCTAGTGTAGGGTCGGCCATCGTTTTATCCAATGACTGTTTACTTCGTTCTGCGACTTCTCGCCTGATTTGAGAGGGGAGTTCACGAAACAAGATAAGGGCAGTTTTGCGCAATAATTTCCTGCGAGAAATCACTCGTGCAGGGTTCAGTTAAATTGTAATCTAAAATATCTAATTACAAACATTTTTTTCAGGTCTTCATGTAACCGACATCCAAAGATATTCAAGATTATAGACGGTAAGTACTCCAAACAGATTCTGTTTTAAATCCTTATATTTATACTGCACTAAAGCAAAACATAAAACAGAAGTCATGCGTTATTATGTTTATTGGAAGGATAATAATAAACAAATGGCTGGGTTCTGATAGGAACTCAGCGTTTTTTGACAGTAAGTCATAGTTATAAAGTGCCTGTGAGAAAGAAGTGATAAAATGTATTTCTTTAGTTCTAAGTTCCAAGGAATGTCCAATAAAGACATCAAAAATCGAAAAAATAAAAAAAAAACATTTTTTTGAAAAAATCATAATATTCCAAGACTGAAAATGATGTAAAGAGTTGAAAAAAATAGTTCCCAGTTCTCTGTCAGTCGCATCAGTGTTAGGGTCACTAGGTGTGAAAATATGTGAAAAAAATAAAAAAAAACAGGTGCAGAAAATTAACAGTAATATACTAAACTTGTTCACACTTGGCGGCCCTAATGCTGCGGCTGACTATAAGAGCTGGCAACAATTTTTTTTCAATTCTTTACATTTTCTTTCAAATCACGTAAAATTGGCTAAAAAGAAGTTATATTAGCGAACTAATTACAATAAAATTAATTACAGGTAAATACGGCTAATTTTTAAAAGGCAACCTATCGTTAATCCATTCTATACTTTCTCAACATTCATTTAAAATGAATTTAATTTAAAAAAAACATACCTGCAGCATAACCCTCAATTGGGTTATATAATAAACTGCGTAATTTAATATTATACAAACATAAAATGTATAGCAAAATTCTTGGAAAGGTATTTCGGTTATCTTCATAGATGCAGAACAAACAGAAACTGTTTGTGGGATTAAATATATGAATTTCATCTAAATTGTACTTGAACACATAGATAAACACTTAGTTAATGCTTGACAACAAAGAAAGCTTTTGGGCAAATCTCAGAAATTTGCGTACAAATATTTGCTCCTTGATCCTTCATAGTAACTTTTACGTCATGTACATAAGATCCAAACGAACGTAATAGTATGACAGTTATCTTTATCATTAGTACAACAATGCACGCTTTTATTTCAGAATTTTTTTTATCTAAATGTCCTGATATTAGCATGGTTCAAGGTCTTGATTAGCAGATGTAACCTCCAGGAATTCCTTTTTAATACTTCCGTAAATAGCAAGCTTAAGCTGTGAAAATGAGATTCGACGGTGCATTCAACAGGCATGTGTGGCCATGACAAAACTTACTAAAATATGGCGTGACCATAACATCGCCAAAGCTACCAAAATGTCGCTGGTTCAGTTTCTTGTGTTCTCCATATTTTTATATGCCTCGGAAACTTGGACTATTAAAGCGATGCTTTTGAAGTATGGACGTGGACAAGGGCGTACCCAGGTAGGGGCAGGGGGGGGCAGCTGCCCCCCCCTAGAAGATTAAATAAATGTAATTTTTTTTGGCAAATAAATATTAAAAACGTGTTACCTACTCTGCGCAAAATGAAGTGTTGGAAACAAAATATCTTTTCAGCCAGATTTGTTCTTTATTTTCTATAGTTAAATATTCTACAACATTCGATATAGAGTCTGTATAGTGAGTCGTGTCGGTCGTGTCACAACGTATTTATTAGAATATTTTATATGGCGACCTTCAGCCGCCGTCAAACGAAACGCAAAATGTTTTGATCAAGTTTTGATACACTTTATTTATTTCTTTATTTCGTTTTTATTATTTGTTAGTTATCACTAACAAATGAAAGTGTCAGTAATGATTTATAGTCGATAATTTAATTTCTAGAATCTGATTTTGATTACGAGACAGAATAAATAAAAATTAAGTACGGTTTTGATGCAAGTTTGGTTTTATTATATAATTTTTGTTTTCAATGCTATGCTAAAATAAAATAATATTCAATATGTTGCATATTATTTTAAGTAGTATATATCTGTACAGATTTAGTTTAAGATTCTTAGTGTTCATAAAATAAAATAGTGAAAGTATCAAACTCAAATTTCATAGCATATTCTATTCAGTGCTTACAACTAAATTATTTTTAAATTTGCCGCGGTTATTTCTGTGCCGCGACTCACTAGACAGACTCTAGTATACTGTTAGCGATGCAATATAATTTAAATCTCCCACAAGACCGTGGTATCTCGTAGTTTCCGCTTCCGACGAGACAATCAGAGCCATATAGGATTAAAGCTGAATATAATTGGAAGAAAATAACATCTAACGCCATCTAGTTTCGGACGGCAGTACTTTTTCCAGTAAAAAGAAATAGGCTCAATGTATACTGTATACGGTCAATAGAGACATCTAGTATTGAATAGCAATACCACGAAGAATATTCTAGCATGGACTATTCCGGAAAGAAAAGACAGTGATAGCATGTATTATAAGAGAAGTATGGAAATAGAGTCGAGCTCGAGTATTTTCTACATATTTCGGGAGCGAGAATATTTTCAATATATAAGCGGAACGTAAGGCAGAGCACGTGAATTTAGTTCGAATACAATTCAGTTCGGAGTGGAATACGAGCGAATATTTCATACGCCATAGATAGTGTCTTATAGTTTCGTTGCGGAGACACGAGATTTACGTTTACTGCGCAACAACTGGAAATATTACTCCGTCAAATGGATATCAGGAAATTCTTTGAAAGAGGTGAGTCAAAACAAAACACTTAAGTACATACTTAATATGATTATTTGATTTGTTTAAGGGGGGCTATGACTCTCTTGTAAGTGTATATCTTAGGCATTACTTACAATATTTAAATTTATTAATTACAACACGTGGTTTTGTTATAATAGCTAAAATAACATTTGTGAATATTTTGTGATAAAAAAGTTAAAAAAAAAACATAAAAGAAAGATCCTTGCAATATTTTGGATTTATTAATAAGATCATACCGACAACAAAATCCCTTTTCTCTAACGTCACAACAAGTGTATTATTTCAAATTACTTACCTAGTTTTGATTATTTGGCGTTCAAACCATATGCAAGAGAATGTGAAACTTGATCTTTGATTTTCGTCCTATGCAACCCGCCTAAACACTGTAAGGGTAATTCTGTGTATCCATTTTTTAGGGAGGCCACGCGAAAAAAGAAAAAAAGGTCGGGAAAGTAGCAGTGGAAGCGATGAAAATGACAACCATGATAAAACCACTCATGTAATGCCAATATCATTGCATGCTAACATTGGACAAGCGTCAAATTCTTCAGTAGAACCTCTTAATATATCTGTTGCCGACTATTCTTCTCCATCGACATCCCAACAAACTTATGACGTCAACGTCGATCCTGAAATTATAGTGGACGATGGCTGTCATGAAAATGATCTGGGTCGTTATGTTGGATTGGCTACCCAGCTATCGACGGAAAAGAAGAGGGAGTTGTTACAAAATCCTTGGATCCCGCCCAGAAATTACGATTTTGAAAGTGATGCAAGCCATTTAAAAAGAAAATTTAATCATGCTTGGTTGGATCAATATTCACCATGGCTAGTATATTCCAAGCGACTAAAAGGTGCTCTTTGTAAGTATTGTGTTTTGTTTCCTCCGCCCATTAGCACTGTGAGAGGAATTTTGGGATCGTTTATGGTCAGGCCATATTTAAAGTTCAAAAATATGCATGAAGACTGCCGAAAGCATGCAACGACCAACCTTCACCAAACGGCGACAAATGCTGCAAAAAATTTTCTTGAAAATGTTCCTGTAGACATCCAACTGCAAAGTGGACACCAAAAAGCAATCGATGAAAACAGACAAATATTGTCATCAATTATTTCTTGTATAGTATTTTGCGGTACACATGATATGCCTCTTAGGGGCAAACAAGCAGATGAGGGTGTTTTATTAGATTTATTGAAGTTGAGAATCGATTCAGGGGACAACAAATTAAAGAGTCACTTTGAAAAGTGCCGTCGAAATGCAATTTATACTTCGCCAAGAATACAAAACGAACTAATAAATTTATGTGGCGAAGTTATTCAGGAGAATGTAATTAGTGAGGTTCGGAAGACCATGGCTTACTCAATCTTAGCTGATGAAACAGCAGACGTATCTGGGAAAGAACAGCTGTCAATAGGCGTGCGGTTCTACGACGAAAGCAAAAGTAAAATCAGAGAAGAATTTGTAGGGTTCGTTGAACTAAAAGCACAAAATGCTTCCGCAATCGCCGAAGCAATTGACAATTTCTTAATTAGTTCTAACCTCTCCAAAGAAGATTGCGTAGGGTTTGGATTCGATGGCTGTTCTACAATGGCAGGAAAAGAGGGTGGCGTACAAGCCATTTTGAGAAAAAAATATCCTCGTGCTTTATATTTTCATTGCTCAAGTCACAAACTCAACCTTGTTGTGAATGATGCGAACGCAGTGCCAGAAATTAGAAATACTGTCGCCACTGTAAAGGATGTTATAACGTTTTTCAGAGAATCGACTACACGTCGAAACTACGCTCCAAACCTATCACGATTATGTGAGACGAGATGGTCCGAAAAATATAAATCAATCAGAAAGTTTTCTCAACATTTTTCAGAGCTCGTGAAATCTCTAGAAACGTTATCTGTAGAGGGAAATTATGCCACCAGAAAATCTGCATATCAGTTGCATTCAGCCGTTACAAAACCAGTGTTTATTGTTTCTCTACAAACAATAGCCAAATATTCAGCAGTTATAGAACCAGTAGTTAACGCACTGCAAGCTAAATCGATCGACATGATCTCGGTAGGAAAACACATTAAAAATATCAAGGACATTCTCAGAAATGACCGCGAGTTTCCTGATAGAATAAGTAATGAAATACTTCAAAAAGCACGAGCTGTTGCAATGGATTTGAACATAGAAATTTCGGTTCCACGTCTTGCTCATAAGCAAACACATAGAAGTAATCCGCCATCAGACAATGATAACGAATATTGGCGGCGTTCCCTGATAATACCATACATTGATTCACTCATTTCATCATTGAATATTCGATTCTCCCAAGAAAATACTCCGGCGTTTGCTTTAAGCAGGCTACATCCCTTGTATATGACAAAAACCAGCATTGCAGACCTACACAAAAACGCAGAATCATTCCAAGAATTTTATAACCTGGATATCACCGGGGAACTGAACCTTTGGCATAATTTATGGGTGACGAAGGCTTTATCAGATGATCAATTAAAGGACATAGAAGTAGTTGATCTGTTCAAAGAAGCGAACATTTTTTACCCTGCTGTCAGAAAGGCATTAATTATTTTAAGCACTATCCCATGCACCACGGCGACCGTAGAACGGTCCTTCAGTACGCTGCGAAGAGTTAAAACGTGGCTAAGAAGCACCATGGGTGAAGAAAGGCTTACGGGTTTATGTCTGATGAGCGTACATCGCAATTATTTAAAAGACAACAGTGAGTTTATTGAAAAGATTGTCATAGACAAATTTTCGGCAAATCCGAGAAGATTACTGTTAAATTAAAATAAACATATATAATATTATATATTATACATAATGTATAGTATAATTATTATGTACTTATAATATTTGTTTTGTGTCATCATAAAAGTTAATGAATAAAAGTCAATTTTCGAAACAGGTATAAGCACTAAGCAGCCCCCTGCCCCCCCCTAACTGAAATCCTGGGTACGCCCTTGGACGTGGAGGAGAATGGTGAGAGTTCCTTATACCGTCATCGAACTAATGTTTCCATACTGGTAAGGGTAATCCAAAGAGACTATCCTCCATTGTGTCGACAAGAATGCTTACTTTCTTCGGACATATACACAGAAGTGATAATATGGAGAAACTTGTAGTTGAGGGTCATGCCCCGAGTTGGTGGCGAAGTGGCCGTTCTCCTACACGCTGGGTGGATACAACGAAACAGTTGCTGGATATGAGTATCAAGAGCGCCAATGGACTGACAGTACATTGCGAACGATGGCGAGCTACAGTTCTCAAAACTATTGATAATATTCGTGTCAGCAATACTCTAGCTACGACTTAATGCATTTTACGAGTTCTCAACATGTCTGTTAAGACATTGTGACTATGATGATGATGAAATAAATAGCAAGCTTATTTCTGTATAACGACACTGAGATATTCAACTTTTTTATGAGATAATACCCAGCATATTGGATACTATGCAAAATAGTCTGCATTGTAAATTCCTTTTAAATTCTCTCAAGGATCTCTTAGCCGAATTTTCAACCATTGCAACGATGGTTTCTAATTTTCGGGATCAGGATCCGGTTTCGAGATTCCGGGATTAACCCCAATATTTTTTTTACTTTAACACTAGAATCAGCAATGATAAAAATACAAAAATATAGTAATCAGTAACCAGATTCTTCCAGCATTCCTTCTTTTGGAGAACTCGGACGCTATGGAATGAGCTGCCGGGGAATTTGTTTCCTGACGGATACAACCTGCAGCGTTTCAAATCTAACGTGCACAGACTCATATCCTCTCGCAGCGCTTTAGCGCCATAGGAATTCGTTTCAGCCTTTGCAGGAGGTTGACCATGAAAAAATAAAAAATGCTTACACAAGAATAGTTTCACTTTCCACACTGATTTTGAATACGCTTTTTGGGCATTTTATGTCCTGTCAATAGAACGAAAATCACGCCACTCATTTCCGTCGGTCTGTCTGTCGATCTATTTGTACGCGTTTTTCTAGCCTCGTAATCTCCGTAACCGCTGCATGGATTTTGATGAAATTTGGGTACCGGTATAGTATGGGTCCTAGTAGGTACGCTGCAATAATTTTGAAAATTGGTGCATTGGCGGCGGAGTAATTAGCAAAAAACAAAAAAAAAATATTTTTCAAACTTCGTTCTTATGCGTTTTAGGATTTTCTGATGATTTTCTACTTTTTTTTGAGTGGATGTGAAATTGGGGTGGTTAGGGGATGGGGGTTGTAAATCTCAAAACATTGTTGATTTCATAATAAGCTGTCCAGTGACCTGTGAAAGAGAGTCCAAGCGGCATAACACCCTTTTTTAGGTCCATCCAAACATTGACTTGCCTACTACAAAAACTAAGGGACTTATTTTTATTTATATTTTTTTTCTGATGTGTGTTACATAGGAGTATTCCTTTGCATAGTTCTGTACTGTGTAACCTACAGTGATTTTAATGAAATTTCGACACAATATTATTACCGTGGCGAGGATGGAAAATTCGTATGGTTTTTACAAATCGTGTCAGTGGCGGTGCAGCAATAATGAAAAAAATAAACATATAAAAACAGCTTAAACTTCGTTTTTAGGCAATTCGGGGGTTCTTGATCGTTTCGTTTAACCCAATTGAAGCTTGCACAATAAAAACTGTGTCGTTCTAGTTCCTACGGAGGGCGATGCAAGAAACTACGTACTAGAGTTTTTGAGTTGGCTGTTTTTTGAGGGCAGGCATCTCAGACTATAGCTTCATGCAATGAGAAAATAATAAAATGATATCACCGTTATGTGTGGGAAGTACTGAGTCAATCAACTTGACTCCATTTTTTGAGATCTACTGACAAGCTTATACAGGGTGTAACTTTTAAGGATATCCACACCTATACCACCATGTAGATCTCGCTGAGCTGATAATTTTTCGATAAGCAACATGGGTCCAAAAACGAACCGTTACGGAGATAACGCTACCGAAAGTTATCCTTGCTGACGCTTGAAGTTAGGCAATTCATTCAACGCCTCGTAATTGGCAGAGGAGAGAGGGGTTACGGATCAGCTGCTAAGACAGATTCGGCTTGTCAACATTTAATCGTCATGGCCAAAATGTCAAAAGTAAACCAAACAAACAAAACAAAAAAAAAAACATTGCAAAAAAACAACAACAAAAAACACCGAGATCAGTCAAAAATCAGTGAAGGAGAGGCTCCACGTGGCCATCGCCTTCTTGCTCGCACAATCTGGCTCGATGGATGATGATGATGCAGTGGCAGCGTTGATTACCTGTGGCTGCTCCCTGACGTCTCCAGCTGCTGCAATGATGCGTGCAATCAGCTCTTCTGCTGTGTGCGGTGCACCCCCTTAGTAGACAAGTGCTTCCAGGTGACCCCACAGGAAAAAATCCAGGGGATTGAGATCCGGAGACCGCGCCGGCCACGCTACTGGCCGCAAGGCGTCGAATTAACTGCCTAACTTCAGGCGTCAGAAAGGACTACTTCCGGTAGCGCTATCTCCGAAACGGTTCGATTCCGGACCTATGTTGCTTATTGAAAAATGATCAGCTCAGCAAGATCTACACGGTAATATAGGTGTGGACATCCTTAAAAGTTACACCCTGTATTGGCAAATCGGCAAAGACCTTGTCGCGCACTCTCTCAACCGGTATCCGTGTCACCAGCTCTTAACTGACAGGCTTTTGTACACCTGATACGTCCTTGCCAAGATCTCTCGTATACCTCTTCAGTCTATTGATTCAATGCAGTCATGACCTCGATGCTGTCCCGGATTATATTTCCCGCAAATATTGCCTGAAACTTCTGAAACTGTTGAGCATTCTTGACCGCGAACTTCCGCAATAAAAGAAGCTCCTCTTCAAATAAAACCAGAGCCAAGAGCAGCTTCATGGGGAAAGTTTGAAGAGGTCAGGAGATTAATTTCTAACAGTAGATAAAAGTATAGAGTTCCTATTGATTTTGTAGTCCTTGGGTTTTTTTTTATGGTCAGCCTCCCGCAAAGGCTGAAAGCCTATGGCGCTGTAGAAGCGCTGCGAGAGGATAAGTGTCGGTTCACGTTAGATTTGAAACGCTGCAGGTTGTAGCCGTCTGGAAACAAGTTCCCCGGCTGCTGTTTCCACAGTGTCGAAGTTCTCCAAAAAAAGGAATGCTGGAGGAGACTGGTTCGGGGAGTAAGGACCTCGACCTGGTAAGGATGAGCTCGCAGAGCTTCTCTAGTGTTCCTGGTTCGGACGGCCTTTGGTGTTATTATCTGGGAGAGCTCACTCGAACATTTTCCGTGATAGAATCTGTAAAACAGGTCCTGTGGAGATCCTTTGTGAGGTTAGGCGTATCGATTAATCTAATTGATCTTTTCTGGATAGTGTCCAGAAGCGTTAGAGAGTGTTTCGGAGCGCATCCCCACACATGCGAGCAATACTCCAGCGATGGTCGGATCTGTGCCTTGTAGAGCAGCAGCACTTGCCCTGGTGTATACAACTTCCTACAGCGGAACAAAACTCCAAGCTTCTGCTATAGCAATACTGGCGACGTGGTCGTGCCAGGATATGTTATTGTTGATGTTGATTCCCAAAAGCTTGACGGAAGGTGATTCGACTATGGGGTGGCCCTCCATTTCCACGGTTGGTAAGCCATCGTGAGACTTCTTTGTAAGTGTTGTTGCCTGAGTTTTTTGTACGTTGAACTGTACTTTATTTGCTAGTCCCCACTCGACAATTGTTTTGATATCTGCGTTGATCTGAGAGGCATGCTGCTGTCGCCAACGTACCGTCTCCTGGCATGATAGTGGCTTGCCTGGTTCTATGCACGACACTAATGTACTGTCATCTGCGAAGCTGTAGCACAGCATAGAAAACAACCAGCACAATAACTCAAGATGGCGGAAATTACACGCGCATCCCCACTTTTGGATGGGTTTTTTGTAGGGATGGTAATGGTACTTCGATACTTCTGCACTAATATCGAGTATTTTGGTCATCGATACTTTTTGAGGCATTCCAAGCTGGTTTCGATACTTTTGTATCGGTATCGAAAATAATTATATAATTATTGAGGGGTATAATCAGTTGCACAAAATGCTCTGTACGAACCAAACGCGCCTATTTGGCTAGAAAATATCGAGTTGGTACCGGTATCGATATTTTCATTTTCGCATCTCTACCCAAACTTGACAGCCGTAAAATCATCCAAAAACCCTCCCAAGGTCAAATTTTGTGGGAACCATTTTTATATAGGAAATCCTCAGAGATATTATGCTGGTTGTTTTCTATGCTGCGGCAGTATATTGGATTGGATGCTATTTCCAGCAGCTCGTTGATGTACGGCAGAAACAGTGTAGGGGATTGGACAGATCCCTGAGGAACATTCGGACATTGAAACATTTTTTTTTATGATCACACTGTCGAAACTTCATGTATTTTGTGGTTTGGGTGGAGTTGGACAAACTTTGAGATTTGCGAGGGTAGTAGGGTGTTTGTCTTGCAAGCTGTCAAAAAGTTCATCCTTGACCACAATACCTCACAACAACAATCTCACAATGCCTTGAAGGAATTCTCTAACAAGAACTGTTTTTATAGAATTAAAGAATTGCTTAATTTCAACTAGACTCCATAATTTTACTTCCCACACCGATAGGAGAGCGTGAAAATTTTCGATTTTGAGATAATACGCTGTTTGGGCATTTTATGAAGTCTACATAATGAAAATCCACGTCACTCATTTCCGTCGGTCTATCTGTTGGAGTTCTTCTCGCTTCATAATCTCAGTAACTGCTGCATGAATTGGAATGAAACTTGGGTATAACGATATGCTGTGGGGTCGTAGTAGGTAATGCTGCTACAATTTTGGTAATCGGTGCATGGGCGGCGGAGTAATTACAAAAAAAAAACAGAAAATTTCAAATATAATCTTGGTTTTTTACGTGGCGATATTTGGTTGCGTCCAATATTATTTGTGGTTTAGGACTCTTTGATTCTTTTATTTCTACACCTATAATAGGTGATCGCGAAAATTCTAGCCTCGTAATTCCAGTAACCGCTGCATGGATTGTGATTAAATTTGAGTAGCGGTATGCTGTGGGGTTGTAGTAAGTAATGCTGCTATAATTTTGAAAATTCGCGGTATAGAGTAATTAGCGAAAAACAATGAATTTCGAATATTCCTCAAACTTTTTTTTTAGACGTTTTAGGAGTTCATGATGATTTTTTACAGTTTTTTGCGTGAGGGTGAAATTAAGGTGGGTGGGCAGCTGCAAAACAATAATTTGTTATATTAATAATGATATACTGTCCATTGACCTGTGAAAGAAAGACCTAGCTACCTAACTTTTTTAGATCCATACTAACATTGTTTTACCTGTTACAGAAAGCAAGGTATTGCTTTAGATCTTTCTGTTTTGTGTATCGTGGAAACTATTGAATTGATTTTCATGAAATTTATTCAGAAATCGTGTCAATGGTGGCGCAGCCTTATTCAAAAAATCTAAAAATATAAAAACAGGCCGAACGTTTTTAGACGTTTTAGGGGTTCCTGATCATTTTCAATTTTTTTGGGGGAAGGTGACATTGGGTCGGTTGGGGGTGGAAATTTTAAAACAGAAAAAATAGTTGTATTCATAATATGCTATCCATTGACTGGTGAAAGAAAGACCTAGCCGCGTAACATAATTTTTTGGGGGGGGGGGGGGGGGCGATGATTTAGTTGCGAAGGGGGATCTCATACTATATAAAATAAAAAACTGGTATCATCGTTATGACTCGGAAGTACTGAGTACCTACACTGTGCAGCAACTCTAAAATCCCGACGTTTTCAAATTTCGTCCAGATATTTTGGTGTTATAATCCATCAACCCTATTCGTAATAGAAAATAGGTCGTGCATCGGGGTGATAATGAATGGATGGCAATGTGCAAAAACCTGACAACGTCGCATTAGCTATTATGAACGTACAGAATGAATATGAAAGGATGCTGGGGCACACAAAAGATAACGAGTGTGATCCATTTGTACATGAACTCCGCATGCCTTATCAGGCCGTCAGTGTGTTACTTTGTGAAATTATATCATTTTATACATCCTGTGTGTACGCGTAAATGGAAGGAAAAACAGACATCTGCCGTTATTACGGGCTATGATTGGAGAATAGTTAACATCTGATTTGATACAGGCAATATACAGGGTGTCCCAGAATTTCCTTGACACGTGATATTTTCGTAACGAAAAACGGTTCAAGCAAGAACTGAGTGGTACTTTTGAAGGTACGATAGGGTCTATCATACCATGCATTCAAAACATTTTTTTTGTACGTCAACCCCTAAAACTCACCCCCGACTTTTTTTTTCAATTAGCAACCCATAGGTTTTCCTACATAAATGATATCTCCATTTTATTCAAAATCTTGTGGTACCTTTAATTTTATATGCAGACTTATTTTTTCCGTAAAATCATAAGCATAAGACAAATGAAATGATAATTTGTTTGACGCCTGATATGTTTGTAACAAAAACGGATAAAAAAGAAAAGTAAGTGTGTTTTTCACGGGTAGTGAATGACCTATCATTCCTTGCTTATGAATCATTTTTTTCCTACTTAAACCCCTGGAACCCACCCCTAGCTTGTTCTTTCAAATTTCAATCCACAATTTTGCCTGGAAAATAAATTCCTTACTTGAATTTAATTATCGTAGTGCCTTACTTTTTATGCCCCTACTGCAATTTATCGAAAATAAATAGTGGTAGGTTTTCCGGTTGGAGTGATTTTTTTGTAAGCGCAATATAATAGGTAATTCAGTACATTTAAAACCCCACTTATTTTGTTATGAAAATATTTGGCGTCAAACAAATCCTAGTTTTATTTACTTTATGCTGATGACTTTGCGGAAAAAATTGGTTTTTGTACGAAATCTAAGGCATTACAGGATTTTAAATAGAATAAGGACTTCATTTATCTAGGAAAAGCTATAGGGTGCTATTTGGAAAAAAAAAAGTTGGGGGTGAGTTTAAGGGTTTGACGTACAAAAAAAATGTTTTGAACGCATGGTATGATAGACCCTATAGTACCTTCAAAAGTACCTCTCAGTTCTTGCTTGAACCGTTTTTCGTTACGAAAATATCACGTGTCAAGGAAATTCTGGGACACCCGGTATACTACTAGCAAGTGAAATCCGAACCCCTTGAAGAAAAAACGGATATTCTCATTAAAAATGTGTATATGCACAGATGGCTCGAAAACAAGGCACTGGATGTGGTGTGCACTCCAGATCTTCATCTTCATCCTAATAAGAACAAAGTGGGCAATGGGTGAAATTGCCAGTGTCGTTCAAACGGAACTGGCTGGCATATCGATAGCTGCACAGCTTCAAATGAACTAACCAGGAGTGATGTATTTCACATCAGGGCTAGCAATGCCATCAATCTTGTCCTGAGGTGGGTTAAAGTACACAACAACAACAAAGGTAACCGTATAGCGGATGGTCTAGCTAGGAAGGTTGCTGACCAAATAATTTTAGGACCATGTGACCTTTCTGGAATGTCGACAACTACAATTGCGCAAATAGCCAAAGAAACACTCCCATGCCCAAATGGTAAAACGATGGGAAGAATTACAAGGATGCCGATTTGCCAAGGAAACTCTTGCAGGTTTTGGCATGGAAAAATCCAAAAAAGTATTTAACGATAACCAGGTCAAACCTATAGGTCTCATAGTAGGGCTCCTGACTTAGTTCACGTAGGTTTTCGGCGGATTGCAATTGTACAGTTTCGAATGTCGCGCGTTTTATCTCGCAACGTCCGGCACCAGTGCGCAGACTCATAAAGGCGGAAGTGAATCCGAACCTATGAACATTCATTCATCGAATTCGGTCACCGGCAGTCGAAGAGCACGGACCGTCTCGCGCGAGCAGCACGTGCACGTCGCGCCACATGCAACCGATATACAGTTCGTGCAACCGCGATTCATTCCCAATTCCCACACAACTGAAAGTATTCATCACTCGCCAACAAGGTAATTCACTCGGGCATCATTGGCCCACCTCATATCTCACACGCGACCACACATTGGTACAAAACAGCAATTATGCCAAATGAAATTTTACATCACAAACTAATATACGTCGTCCCACGAAGATTAAGACAAGCAATAAAGCGGAACTGGGCAGTAGTAGCGAATTATAATTTTGGGGGTGTAAATTAGAGCAAATATTAATTATTAATATTTTCTTATTATTGTGTCACCCAATGAGGTATTTGTTTTTGGTCACGTGGAGCCGATTCAAATGTTTTAATGGGACACCCTATATATTTGGGACTTTTTGTGCTCCGATAAAACAATTCCAACAAACTAGCACAGTTGGGGTCTAAAATGATTAATTCAAGAGCTATACAGGTACTTAAAGGACTGTACCATTATGAAACACTACCAAAGTAATTTAACTGTAGGGGTACATGTTATAATCAATGGTAGTGGTACCTGTAGCTCATGAATAAATAACTTTAGACTTACCCCAGGTGTGCTAGTTTGTTGGAATTGTTTTATCGGGAGGGACAAAAAAAAAGTCGCAAATATAAAGGGTGTCCCATTAAACATTTTGAATCCGAAGTCGCGTGATCAAAAACAAATACCTAAGTGGGTGATAAGTAATAAGAAAAGATACTATATTTACTCTAATTTACATTCCCAAAATTATAATTCGCGACTACCGCCCAGTTCCGATATATTGCTTGTCTTAATCGTCGTGAGACGTCGTATAACATAACATCGCTGATTATGTAGATTATAAACGATTTTTTTTTAAATTGTGGAATTGAGGAAGTATCATTTTAATTATATTATCGTATATAGCTAAAATTTTCTGTTTTGATGTGAATGTTGACCGCTTTGGTACTCAAACTGGAAAGTACTTCTCACCATTCAATGTCTGTTGTTCTGTCTGTCGGTCCGTCTGTCTGTATGTTTGTCTAACTGTTTGTCTATTGACGTTTTTCTAGCCTCGTAATCTCAGTAACCGCTGCATATATTGTGATGATTGTGAGTACCGATATGCTGTGGGATCGTAGTAGGTAATGCTGCTATAATTTTGAAAATCGGAGAGCGGAGTAACTAGCAAAAACAAAAAAAATCAGATTATTGCCCAAACTTCTGTTTTAGCCGTTTTAGGGGTGAGTGGTTGCAAGAGGATCCCAGATTATAGCTTCATGTTATGAGAAAATAATAAACTGTAATGTGTGGGAAGTACTGATTCAATCAACTTCACTTCAGCTCCATTTTTATATATTTTTCCTTTTTCTTTTTGTCTTGCCCGACCTGTGAGGGCAAAAGTTAAAAGCTGAAACGATCCGTATACCTATAGTTAAACGTATGATCTCATGCGAAGTCATCCAATATATCAACCTTACAGGTTTACACACTTCCTCATTTTATCCTAATGATAAAACCGCGATTTTACGCGCAAAACGTGTAATACTAATTGGATATTAATAACAAACATCAGTTTATTAATCCTAAGAATATAACCGTGATCATGATAGAGTCTATGAGTAAATGGTAGTCGCCAGTGTTTATTTGGTAATTATCGATTAATGACTATGGCATTAGCGAAAATATTTTATTAACCTTGATGATAACGTAAGAGCGTCTTTAACCTTCGGTCTTCGGCGGTGTTTATTTTTCTTCGGTGCTATTTTTAACTTGTATCACATGCTTGCCAGGGTAAGTGAACAAAAATAGTGACATTGATTGGAAGTTTGTATCTCTGATCCGAATGGTATTAAAAATTGATTGAAACTAACGAATTCGAATAGGTTAGAAGAAGCAAAGCCGCTAGAGCAATTCCACGACCATAACCTCAATCGTCTTGATCAGCTGATATTGGGCAAACATGGCTTGTTTACTGTATACCGCCATGTAAAATTGAGGACTTTTGTTAGTGTTTTTTTTTACAGTTTTTTTTTGACGTTTTTACCAGAAATTGGTGTTGTGTTATGTTTTTCAAGGAACCTTTTTTGGCAGGTAAGCACATCTGTCAATTAAAATGATATAATTTATGAGATAATGCATGATGAAAACTTGAATGCATATTGAAAACAGCAAATAAAAAAAAATGTTTATTCGCAAATAATAGTTGTTACATTCACTAGGGCGACAGTTCTTTTAGTCATACTGCAACCTTTTGTCACCCAATCTTCACCAGACAGAAAATAAATCGAGCTGTGTAAATTATTTTGTATTTAACAAGATGCATATGTGAATAGCTGTCACAGTAGTAATCATTGAAAATATTAGAATGCATGTGTCCCCCCTTCTTACTTGCACTTTGTTTAATGCATCTTCATCATTGAAAAGTGGACGTTCTTCTATTTTTTTGAAAATATGGTTTATTTCAAGATGTCAGATAGAAGTGGATAACTACTTTCAGGGACTGAGCCAAGCCTCTTTATAGGCAAAAACTCAATACACTAAGAGATTGAAGGAAAATAATTATATAAAGTAAAAATATAGGAAAATTCAACCAATACTTCCAGTAATAATCGTCTACCTTCTGGTGTGTGGTGTGTGCAACTTTACAATCAGCCAATGGGTATTTTTCAGATAATCACCTTATTCGATAAGATAGAAATCAATCACTCTATGTTAAGCAAACTACCATTTAAAATACATTTTTGAACAAGGCTTGCTGTATCTAGACGTGTATAGCAATAAATTGTTTATTTTTATCCACCATTCATTAAAAGATATAGATAGATAGCACAAGCATTTACTGGTGCTGGTAGTATCCACAGTATGTAGAACATATTTTCTAGAAATTCATCACGATGGAGGCTCTTAGCCCATAACATTCTGTGCTCTTTCCCCCTGGTATCGGTCTGCCTCTTCTGTCTCGAATACTTGGGAAGCTAAATAATTTTTTCTTCACACCTACAAACAAGCAAGCATTTTGAAGTAGTGCATATATTTCAAATCTGTTTCAATATAGAAGTCAATAGCCCTAAAATATACATATTTGTTTGTTTCATAATTACATAATATATCACTTGTTGTCAAAAGGTTAATGTTTTAATGTTTTAATGTAATGTTTTAATTGATCTATTCCTTTCCTTGACTTGCCTATATCTACATAGAGAACTAGCAATCAGTACCTACGAATGGAAGTTACTGCTACTCAAACATGGATTAAAGGTATAATAGATGTGTCTAGTTGACCTTTACACTTTAGGAAATATTCAATTTTCTATATAATTTCACTCACCATAAGATTGAATATAAATGTTATCACTCTGTCTGTTGGCACTCCTGTACAAAAGGATCCAGAATTAGCGCACCCAAATTCCACCAAAGGTTGGTTACTAAAATGAACTAGTTACAAAGAAAAATTATGATACTACGTTAGAAATTTTCATCAAATGATCAGAAAATACTATAAGAGAATGGGATCCAAACACAGAAATGTTATGATATGGTTTTATTACTTGATTCTTGTATTTATCAAATCATGACAGCTTTGCATTTCATATACTTTACCGGTGAAGTATTTATATTGATATGTTGAAATATACGATTCAAAAATGTCTTAATAATAGTGGTAAACTGGCTCTTGTTATTGATATTTGTATAATAAAGAAAAGGTTATAAACATTCACAGTCTAAATGATAAATAATAATAAGAATACATGGCGGGCTAGGTCTCTGTTCAACGTCAGGGGGAGAAATATGGATAGGATGTGGAAAAATGTAAAATATCAGCATATATAAATAAATATAACCGACCATATAAAGGAGTAAATAAAGGAGATAATTGGAATAGGTCCAACCTGGGTTATTGCCAGGCTATCGACCCTCCGTAAATAAATATCATGGATAAATAAAAGAAATCAGTAAGGATTTAAATAAAATCTGTCCCTAAAAACTGCAAGTTTTGACTGTTTGACGTGCCATAGGTAATAATCTTGTCGGTTTTATGACCCCTGGGTTAATTTGATGGTAATGACATCGTCGTTTTCCCTGCTAAGAATTTAAACGACCGTCTGTATGAAAATGTATGTAAATTAGTCACGTCTATGCGTAAGAATCTCTGATAAATCAGGGAGTGCGTAGTATCGATACCGTCGCTAAAAAAAATTACAACTGTACACACGTCGTAACCATAATGCAAAATGACGCTCTCAAAACACTCGGGATTTACTTAAAAATAGTTAACCATACTGTAGTACCAAATCGCAAATAAAATCTTGCAAAATCAAATGTTTTGCTTTTCATACCAATGGTAATCGAGAACAATTTGAAGTTTCTCAACCTTTAGAGGCTGGTAATAAATAAAGTATGCCCAGCATCAATATGAATTTGCTAAAATACCGCAAATGTGCCAGTCACTGGCTCTCGGTCTATACGTTCTAAATACACTTTAAACTGATCTCACTCTGAACTACAGCAAAACGTTTTAATAAAAAATCACAACATTAACGCAATAATAATAGATTTCATCCTTGTTTTTTTCAAATTACACAAACGGTGTATCATTACTCTGACAATTTGTAACTCTAAATTACATTAGCATTTATACAACACGTTATTAAGATCAACGTACCGTACCGAGGTGTTATTAAGACAACAATAAAATTTACACTTTCTAACAGAAAAACAGTTTGATGTGCACGGCAATTCTGCAATCACGGGACTTTAATTAACGACAAATGTTACATGGTGAAGTGTTAAAACCAGATGACTATGATCATACGTCGCGTCAACAGACATATATTCTTTATGTCATATGTGATGAATGGATCAGGGTGCGGAGTACACTCCAGAAGTCTCCATATAAGCATCAAGTCCTATGCCTATGGACAAAAATGCCAGCTGTCCAGCTGATATAGAACCGAATACAACAGAAACGCACAGAAAACAGCTCAAAACAACAGAAAACAAGCATATAAGAGTGGTAAACGATAGAAAACAACCAAATACAACCGAATACAACAGAAAAGAACAGAAAACAGCACAAAACAAAAGAAACCTGGTAGAAGACAGCTGGAAACAACAGAAAAATGACTGAATACAACAGAAAACATCTAAACACAATAGAAAACAACCAAATACAACAGAATACAGCAGAATAGAACAGAAAACAGCTCAAAACGACAGAAAACAAGCAGACAACAGCGGCAAACAACAGAGAACGACTAGATTCAACAGAAAACCACCAAATAGAACCGAATACAACAGGAAAGAAAAGGAAATAGCTCAAAACAACAGAAAACAAGCAGATAACAGCGGGGATACACCAGAAAACGACCAAATACAACAGCATACAACAGAATAGAACAGAAAACGGCTCAAAACAAGAGAAGATTACTAAATACAACAGAAAAGAACAGAAAACAGCTCAAAACAATAGAAAACGGGTAGAAGACAGCTGGAAACTGCAGAAAACGACTAAATACACCATAAAACGTCTGGACTGCATAATAATAGCAAACAAAGAAATGGTCAGACGGTCAAAAATATATTAGAATCTGTACAAACAGTAGACAAGCGCTACTGACTCTCAAGTGCTTTAGAGGGTTTAGGAAATTGACTTGATCGCAAGGACAGAAGCACTGGCAGACCCGCAAAATGTGAGAGAGAGTCTGCCCGCCCGACGTTGAACCAGCATGAGCTCTCTGATGTCATGTCAAACGGACGCAAACGCGTCCATCCGACATGTCACCACGGCCCGTTCCTTCTTTTCTTACCTTTGCTCAGTCTCCATCTGCACCGGGCATCATCATGAACGAAATTCTTCGCAGTGCGAGATGAAGTAATGATTATACCATTTAGGAATATCTTCTTATCGTCATTTGAAACTTGAAGTCGTTCCTCCTTCTACTTTGCAGAGAGTATTTGGTTTACCATGCCATGTCTCTCAGCTGGACAACATTAGAGGGGGGAGCGCACCCTCCAGTTTTCGACTTGCCTCCTGTCTGTATGGCCCCATTCCGTCGCACAGAAACATAGCATGCTCGGCCGTGTCTTCCACCTCGCAGTGTAGGCATCTCTCGAAATATACACTCGATAAGGCCCCTTGCACAGACAGTGCCTGCGTTGAGGAGAATGACTCCATTCCGCCCATTATTTTATCGGTATTAGTCGTTTCTACCACTGTGTGATATCGTTCCATATACTTTGCTACTTACTTGTTGTCAGTCTTTTAACTTCAGCGCGGCATATCACGTTGCCTGCTTGACCATGGCTTCAGCTAGCATAATGGTGGTATTGCCGTTATCACCTGCAAGGTTCTTGTAGATATCGTGCGATAAGCACTGGCCACCCTCAGCAGAAACTTTCTCTGCAAGCTGTCCAAAACTTTCAGATACTTTTTCCTTTTCGTGGCTTTACACATGGCCGACTCTACACTAGGCCGGAGCCTTAGATGTGGCAACGTGGCTTAGCTGTCAAATAGTGGCCCTGTAGTTTCAGAATAATTATTACATTTTATATGTATTAGAGTTCATCTCGGTTAATAAATTAAGAAAAATGCTTTTTAGAACTACTACTACTACTAATACCACTTACATCTGATGTCTGTTTCATCACAGTCAGACCAAGTCAGACACTACAAAATAAAAATAAACGCAACCTGTTTCCTGCTGCCACTTCCACTTAAATGAACACTCAATTTACTTTGTAAATTGTCACTTGAGCTAGAAAAATTCACTATTAGGTCACTGTGAAGCCATTCTTGCTGGTCTTGATTTCCCTTTCACTATCAAATCCTTTCGTAGGTATGCCCCAGTCCATGCCCAGATGAGTTCTATTAACTGTATTTTTCTGTGATATTTGGGAGGTCCAGAAAACATTATAGGTACCACATTGTGCTTTAAAATAGGTCTTATCCTTTGAAATGTTTGTAAGTTATTGTCTTTATCCTTATAAATATAACCAGCCCTTCCGAGGAATACCTTTCACCCACTTCTGTTTATGTTCCTTATTGGACGCACAATTGCTAGTGCAACCTGGTACTACACACTTTGCAGGTATCTTTTTATCTTTATAGTTTCATTTGTGCAGGTAAATAAGTAGAAACACATTAAACATCACCTTGCAACGTTCTTTTTAATCTGGAATAAGGTTATGTTGGGCCATGGTTTGGTAGTCCTCTACTGGGCTGCAACCTGGTACTACACGCTTTGCAGGCATCTTGTTATCTTTATAGTTTCGTTTGTGCAGGTAAATAAGTAGAAACCCATTAAAAATCACCTTGCAACGTTCTTTTTAATCTGGAATAAGGTTATATTGGGCCATGGTTTGGTAGTCCTCTACTGGGCTGCAACCTGGTACTACACGCTTTGCAGGCATCTTGTTATCTTTATAGTTTCGTTTGTGCAGGTAAATAATTAGAAACACATTAATAATCACCTTCCAACCATATTTTCTGCTCCTGGAAGAATACACATGACTTAACAACAAATGAAAACTCGGCCCGCTGATTCAGTGTTGCCATATTTCATGCTCCGGCCTAGTGAGTAAAGTCGGCCACGCTTTACACCATACAAGAGCCCCGAATAGGACTACCGACTGCATAGTGCACAGTAGTGCCATTTTGGTGCTACTGGGCCCCCTCCTACATTTGGAGGCAGTATTCTTCCCTGCCTTTGCTACTATTCTTCTCTGCTTTTGCTACTATTCTTCTAAGGTGTTCTTCACAGCACCCCTCGTTATCCAGTGTAACTCCAAGGTACACTATGGCTTTGTTTAGGTAAGAAGGAGGGCACGGATTTTAGCCGGTTGGATCGTGGTGGCATGTCGGAAGGACGCGTTTGAATTCATTCGATCGGATCGGGACCCCTCCTTTAGGAATGTTTTGATCTCCGATTTTTGACGGCCAAGGTCTTATCGATATCTTTTGCAAAGATTCTGACTAAGCAAATACTCTACGATGCCAACCGAACTACAACAGACCGTATCTGACCATAAACTCCCTCATATCCAGCGCAATCCGTGTCGAGTGATTGGCAATTACATTTACATCTCAAACGGCCGTACTCCATTAGTACTTAGCAGCTGGCAGAGGCGCCGTGAGCAGACGAGAGACGACGCGACGGTACGATTTCGAAATCAGAGAAATTGATCGGTAGCGGAATGTGGATCTGTGTGTGTGTAAAAGGAATACGCACGCAATATCCAATAAGTGTAACATCGCGGATAGGACGAGAAGCAACGAGAGCTTCGTTAGCGCCATTGTGTACCTCTTGTGTTCGTTTCTCAATATTATCGCACATCGTGTGCATCGAAAATAACTTTCTTCTCGATTTACATATGTGCACGCAAGTTCGGACACGTGGGGTTGAAAATGGCGTCAGTGGGTCAATCTGCGTTTTAGCTCTCACTGACTCACTGAAGTCATTGAAGAGAGCTTATGCAGAGCCTCTGTCTGTCCGTCAGTCCGTCCGTCTGTCCGTATACAAAAGATAGCCAAAACTGCAGTTGCTAGAGAAAAACTAAATACAGAATCGGAATAATAATAATAATAATAATAGCGTTTATTTGCCCAACAGAAATGAATCCCATTACAGGGCAAAATACATTCGATAAACTACATGAAAACAAATAAAGTTGTACAGAGAGTAATCTACAAAAATGGAGTAATTTACAAAAAAATATATATATACATATAATGGTTAACATAGTATAGTTCTAGCAATTTGCTTAACCTCATTATGCGAGCTTATAAAAGGATCAACATGATTTGACATTCTATTGAAATTAGTGCACATTATAGCAATAGGCGATTTCAACAACATATTAGTTCTAGCAGTTTTGCAATAAAATATAGGGTTGCATCGCGAGTTGTATTGGGGAACATTGAAGTAAATGCAACCTAAGAGATCAGAGCAATCAATCTTACTATGGATTAATTTATATATAAACGAGATAGAGGACAGTACCCTTCTGAACTGTAGGGACTCCATGTCATGTTGATTCAAAAGCAATTTATAGTCAATACCTCCTTCAGGATAAATGCGATGAATTTTAAATGATAGATATTTAAGAAATCTCCTTTGAATGCTTTCGATTCTCTCAATTTGGTATTTGTAATATGGACTCCATACCACCGAACAATATTCAAGCTTGGAACGGATAAATTGAAAATATAAACATTTCAAAGTTGCAATGTTATCAAATTTACGATAGTTCCTCACAATAAAACCATACATTTTACCAGCTTCGGATATTTTCAAGTCTATATGTTCGTTAAAGTTCAGTTGAGAATCAAATGTCAGTCCTAAGTCTTTGAAGGAAGACAGATGGTCTAGTAAGGTTACCTGTATATTGTAATCATAGGATAATACAGCTTTTTTCTTAGAGAACGTTACAGTCTTACATTTAACTGGATTTAAAAATAATTTATTGTCTGCACACCATTTGTTAATACAGTCAAGAGTTGATTGCATCCTGATACAGTCATCAATTGTAGAAATCTCTAAGTATATTTTTAGATCATCCGTATAAAGTAGTCCGTTCACTTCCAATTTTTCACTTAAATCATTGATGAATATAATAAATAACAGTGGTCCCCAATTGGACCCTTGTGGCACCCCTGATGTTGTTGTTGAATCAGCATCATTGTTGATGAACATTGCTGACTATATTGCAGAACCTCTAACAATTTTAATAAACACCTCATTTCAAGAAGGAACATTTCCTTCTGTCCTAAAGAATGCCGTAGTTGTACGAGTATTTAAAAAAGGGGATAGACACCTCATTGCCAACTATAGAGGTATTGCCCTACTCTGCCTTTTCTAAGGTGTATGAGCGATGGTATCTCACCAGACTAACTCCTTATCTTGATAAATCAGGCTTACTGGATTGTTGTCAATTTGGTTTTACTAAGAACAAGAGTACCCAAGATGCTGCTTTAGCTATGTACTCTTAATAGAAAATTTTGGAAATAAACTGGCAGCTGCCATATTTTACTTCCCACACCGATAGGTGAGGGCAGTATTGTGATCGCGAAAATTTTCGATTTTGAGATAACACGCTTTTTGGGCGTTTTATAATGTCTACATAACGAAAATCCATGTCACTCATTTCCGTCGGTCTGTCTGTCTGTCTGTCTGTCTGTCGGTCTGTCTGTCTGTCTGTTTGTCTGTCTGTCGGTCTGTGCGCGTTTTTTTAGCCTCGTAATCTCAGTAACCGCTGCATGGATTGTGATGAAATTTGGGCAGCGATATGCTGGGGGGTCGTGGTGGGTAATGTTCCTATAATTTTGAAAATCGGTACAGGGGCGGCGGAGTAATTAGCAAAAAACAAAAAAAATTAAATATTCCTAAAACTTCGTTTTTAGGTGTTTCAGGGGTTCCTGATCATTTTCTACTTTTTTTTGGGTGGGGGTGAAATTGGGGTGGTTGGGGGGTGGGGGGTTGTAAATCTCAAAAATGTGTTGTACTCATAATAGGCTATCCATTGACCTGCAAAATAAAGACCTAGCGGCATAATACCCTATTTTAGGCCCGTCCGAACATTGCTTTGCCTACTCCAGAAACCAAGGGACTTAAATTTTCTGATAAATACATAGGAATATTGCTTCAGATCGTTCTGTATTGAGTAACGTAATAGGAATGGATTTTACTGAAACTTGTCACAGTATCATTACCACGGCGAGGATGGAAAACGCGTATGTTCTGAACAAATCGTGTCAGTGGCGGCGCAGCAATAATAAAAAATAAAAAAAAAATAAAAACGTCTCAAACTTTGTTTTTAGGCGTTTTAGGGGTTCCTGATCATTTTCTACTTTTTTTTGGGTTTATGACTTGTTTCTTTGTACATTTTGAAGTCATTAGGATATGTTAAAATAATATAACTCTTTTCAGATCCAGAGACTCTAGTTTATCTTCACTGAATTTACGCCCAAACGGGAACTTGAAACTGCCTTCGCATCGTTTGACTCTGTCTTCCAAAAGTCCGACTGTTATGTTAACTAAACTATATAACCATCTTCCTCTTTCAATAAAAAATGTCGAAAGTCCGCTACTTTTTGAAAAGAAACTCAAAGTACTCTTTCTGGAAAATACCTTTTACTTGGTTGACGAATATTTGAATTTCGTATTTCATAATTCAGTATTCCGTTGATACCTTCTCTCTTTTTCCTGTGATAGTTTGCTGTATTTTGTTTGTAAATTTGACAGATGTGTGTTTTTTACATATTTAATCATTTTTGTTTAGATATACCTGACTATATTCCGATACCCTTATACAGGGTCTTATGGAAATAAAGCATTATTATTATTAAAAACTAGTCTGGGAAAAATCCGGTCTTGTCAACATCGCTTCCGGTTTTAAAAAATGAATTAAATCACGACAGGTAACTGACGACGTATTATGTACGGTGTGTTGATATTCCTGAAGCACAGGCAGCGTCGCCGAGCGGTTAAGAGGCTAGGCACCAATCCGAAAGGGCATGGGTTCGAATCTCACCGCGGTCAACAACTTTTTTTTCTTTTTTTTAAGATTAAATGTTAAATTTGCTGATTACTAGTCCGGAAAAAATCCGGTTTTGTCAATAAAATAGAAAAATTATATTTTTATACCAACAAATTCCACAGTGGGAGCGCAGTTTGCATTTACTCAAGTAAATACTTTCCTACTTTTTTTTATTCTTCACCGTACATTAGATTTGTCATTTCAAAGGCAGTTGTTTCTGAAAAGGAAAGTATCGACTTTGAAAACACCCTGTATATGATTCCCATTCATATTGATTGCAGTTCTCAATATCAGTTGGATTTCGTTCATCAAGTTCGAAATTCTTTTTTACCTATAATATCAATATATGGCGATAATATATCTATATATAGGGGCCTGATAATATAACCTGATAACAGCATATTGCTACAAACTGTTTGAACAGCTCAGAACATGATAGTGCAATTATAAGCATATATAATCCTTTTGCATCGCGCATATTTCGTCATTTTAGAAGAATAGCTGACTTGAAGATAGGACGATAACTATCAGACAAATAAATTGCACGTAGCACCAAACTACTATTCGAGTAGCTCGTGATGAAAGCATAGCGTACTTATTTGGAATTTTCCGTTCAAGATCGATTGCGGATTCTCATCAAACATTCAGGTGAGAGACAACTAACTGTTCAATTTTAGCGTGAATTATTTATTTTGTGACGTATTGTAGACATTGTGATAACTAATCCAATCCTTCAATTATTCCAAGATGCTATAATTTTTTTAATTACTAGCCTACTTTTTATCGGATTGTTATAAATTTACCCAATAAAAACGTGTATGATTGTATGTTTGTTTAAGACCCTCGTTTGATAACGAGTTGAAATGTAAAGAATACGTTCAAATATTATCATTTTCACTTCTCACGTGAGTACGGGCGTGATTGCTAAACCAATTATTCAATTCTAATTACAAGCTTCTGACCTGATCTGACTAGAAACGTAAAGAACTGGATTTTTCGTCACCAGCAAAAAATGAAGGTAAATACGATTTTTTAAGGAAAAAAATTTTCACGAAAATTTCAAATTTTGAGATAGTACCCTTTTTTGGCGTTTTAGAATATCTACATGACGAAAATCAGCGTCAGTCATTTCCATCGGTCTGTCTGTCTTTCGGTCTGTCTGTTTTTCGGTCTGTCTGCATGGATTGTGATTAAATTTAGGTAGCGATATGCTGGGAGGTTGTAGTGGGCAATGCTGCTATAATAATTTTGAAAATCGATGGCGACTGGCGGCGGAGCAATTAGCAAAAAACAAAATATTTCAAATATCCCTCAAAATTTGTTTAAGGCGTTTTAGGGGTTTCTGATCATTTTCTGCTTTTTTTTTGGGTCGGGGTGAAATTAGGATAGTTGGGACCTGGGGATTGCAAAACTGTAAAATCAGTTGTATTCATAATAGCCTGTCCACTGTCAAAGAAATACCTAGTCACATACACTTTTACTACCCACACCGATAGGTGAGGGGAGTATTGTGATCGCGAAAATTTTCGATTTTGAGATAATACGCTTTTTGGGCGTTTTATCATGTCTACATAACGAAAATCCACGTCACTCATTTTCGTCGGTCTGTCTGTCTGTCTGTCTGTCTGTCGGTCTGTCTGTCTGTACGCGTTTTTCTAGCCACGTAATCTCAGTAACCGCTGCATGGATTGTGATGAAATTTGGGCAGCGATATGCTGTGGGGCCGTAGTAGGTAATGTCCCTATAATTTGGAAATCGTTGTACGGGGGGCGGAGTAATTAGCAAAAAACAAAAAAATTCAAATATGCTTCAAACTTCGTTTTTGGGCATTTTAGGGGTTCCTGACCATTTTCTACTTTTTTTTTGGGTGGGGGTTAAATTGGGGTGGTTGGGGGATGGGGGGTTGTACTCATAACAGGCTATCTATTGACCTGTAAAAGA
This sequence comes from Callosobruchus maculatus, assembly GCA_951848785.1. Taxonomy (NCBI): domain Eukaryota; kingdom Metazoa; phylum Arthropoda; class Insecta; order Coleoptera; family Chrysomelidae; genus Callosobruchus; species Callosobruchus maculatus. The sequence goes on from CATOUR010000003.1 coordinate 1,837,181, forward strand.
AAGACTTAGCGGCATAATACCCTTTTTTAGGCCCATTCGAACATTGCCTTGCCAATTCCAGACCAGACAAACCAAGGGACTTAGAATTTTCTGATAAATACGTAGGAGTATTGCTTTAGATCGTTCTGTATTGAGTAACGTAAAAGTTATGGAATGGATTTTAATGAAACTTTGTCACAGTATTACTACAGCGGCGAGGATGGAAAACACGTATGTTTTGGAAACGTGTCAGTGGCGGCGCAGCAATAATAAAAAAAACAAAAACGCCTCAAACTTTGTTTTTAGGCGTTTTAGGGGTTCCTGATCATTTTCTACTTTTTTTGCGTACGGGTGAATTTGGGGTGGTTGGGGGGTGGGGGGTTGGAAAACTGCAAAATTTGTTGTATTCATAATGGGCTGTCCATTGACCTGTGAATGAAAAACCTAGCGGCATAATACACTTTTTTAGGTCCATTTGAACATTGCCTTGCTCATTATAGAAACCGAGGAACTTAGAATTTGTGATGTATACAGACGTGACACAGACATGAGTATTGTTTTAGATCGTTCTGTATTGCGTAACGCGAAAATTATTTAATTCATTTTAGCGAAATTTTGACACAGTATGACTACCGCGGCCAGGATGGAAAACGTGTATGTTTTGGAAAAATCGTGTCAGTGGCGGCGCAGCAATAATAAAAAAAATAAGAACCCCTCAAACTTTGTTTTTAGGCGTTTTAGGGGTTCCCGATCATTTTCTACTTTTTTTTGGGTAGGGGTGAATTTGGAAAACTGAAAAATTTGTTGTATTAATAGTGGGCTGTCCATTGATCTGTGAATGAACCTAGCGGCATAATACCCTTTTTTAGGCCCATCCGAACATTTCCTTGCCTATTACAGTATTAGGGAGTTACAGTTTTGTGATGTATACATATGTATACGAGTATTGCTTAATTTCGTTCTATGTATATTGCGTAAAGAAAAAATATTAAAATTGATTTTAATGAAGTTTCGACAAAGAAAAAAATCGTGTCAGTGGCGGCGTAATAATAATTAAAAACTAAAAATATGAAAACAGCTCATACTTCGCTTTTAGACGGTTTAGAGGCTGCTCATCGTTTTGCATCGTTCAGTTGAAGTATGCAGAATGAAAACTGTGGCGTTCTGGTTTCTAAGGAGGGAAACGCAAGAAACTATTTACGAAAGTTTTGTGTTGTACAATACGTTTTTTTGCGGGAGGGTGGGCGATGATTTGGTTGTAAGGGGATTTCAATGGGAAAACAATAAAATGAAATCATTATGTGTAGGAAGGACTGAGTTAATCAACTTGACTCCATTTTTTTAGGTCTATCCGAATATTGCGTTGCCTATTTCCGAAACCAAGGAATTTTCTGATATATATATACATACGAGTATTGCTTCAGATTGTTCTGTATTGTGTAACATGGTAATTATTGAATTGATTTTAATGAAATTTTGACACGGTATTATTACCGCGGCGAGGATAGAGAACTTCATTTTTAGACGATTTGGGGGTTCCCGTTCAGATTTCAAATTTTTGCAAAGGATGGGGGGTCTCCGATAGAGTAAAATGTTTACAGTCACAGAATCTTAGTTTGAGTTTACATTAACACTAACAAAGCCTACAAACTCCTGCGTGGAATAAAAACAATGATCTAAAAGTAAAGACTTAATTTTTGTTCTTGGGGTGGGGTTGAAAAGGTTTCTTCTTCTATATATGTATAATCAGCGACAGAATATTAATATTATTTGTTGGGGGGGGGGTATCATTTTTGTGGATTAGATTTTTACGGCATTATATAACGTTTATTAAAAAATGTAGTCAAGTTGATTGACTCAGTACTTCCCACATATTCCGATGCTACCAGTTTTATTATTTTCCCATAGCATGAAGCTATAGTCTAGATGCCCTTGCAACCAAATCATCGCTCGCCCGACCGCACAAAAAAGTGTTTTATTCTACTAGGTACTTCTTTCACAGGTCAATGAACAATCTATCATTAATACAACAAATTTTTCAGCTTTACAACCCCCCACCCCCCAAACCACCCCAATTTCCCCCCACCCAAAAAACGTAGAACATGATCAGGAACCCCTAAAACGCGTAAAAACGAAGTTTGAGGAATATTTGAAATTTTCCGTTTTTTGCTAATTACTCCGCCGCCCATGCACCGGTTTTCAAAAATGTAGCTACATTACCTACTACGACCCCACACCATATCGCTACCCAAATTTTACCAAAATCCATGCAGCGGTTACGGAGATTAGGAGGCTAGAAAAACGCCAACAGACAGACAGACCGACAGACAAACCGACAGGCAGACCGACAGACAGACTAACGGAAATGAGTGACGTGGATTTTCGTTATGTAGGCATCGTAAAACGCCCAAAAAGTATATTATCTCAAGATCCAACATTTTCGCGATCAAAATACTCCCCTCACCTATCGGTGTGGGAAGTAAAAATGTGGATTTGTGGATTAGTATCTTGAAGACCCCCATTACCCCATCCCTTATCGACGCCCTTGGAAGAGCTGAGTCGATCAAATTGACTTCATTTTTTTTAATAAATATGAAGTTATTTATGATTACAATCGCAGTATACATAGAGGACATACAGTAACTGACGAGTAGTATGAATACTCTAATGTACCTACGATCGTATATCCTGCGTGTCGTAAAAGGCGACTAAAAGGAATCGAACTACCGTCGGTATAAGCAGTGACCTCTTCTCAACCAACAGCTTTGGGTGGACGAGTTGAGTAGAGTCAGGGCACCTTCTTGTCTTTGGGGTGAGAAATTGCTCCCAAAGGCGGATGTACCAGTAGATACCATCTGGTCAACGGCATGAGGATGCAGAAAGTAGATAGGAAACTACTGCATTAAAGATCTCAAAGATATCCCAAGAAAAACTCGTAAAATGAGTAAATGCATTTTACGAGTTCACAACATGTCTGTTAAGACACTGTGACTATGATGATGACCTACTATGTGAATCCATGTTTATAAGAACTTTTCTTTTTATCACAAGTAACACTCTCTATGCAACCTCAATGCGTGTTACGTCAGTAAAGAAGATAAAATCAAGCTAGACCAAAATCGTCGCCGGCTTTTAGACTATTAATGACTTCCGCGAGATTGTAGGTGAACACGCAAAGATAATATTTGGCGTGTAAGCAGTAAACTTTGCGCTTTGAAGTTGTCGCTTGGAGCGGTGGAAATGTGGCCCAGTTTCGAAAACTCGCACTTCCTACGGTGCCAACTGGCTGCGACGGATCTGCAGGTGAATTTCACGAAGGAAAGCCAAGTTTCTCGACGACTCAACTTCTCATAATACGGACACTGCCAAGTTGGCAGTTTATGGATCTCTGTTTAATTTGCGACCTTTGGAATGGCCACTATAGCGGATACAGTGGGTAAAGCAGTAAAGTTTCGAGAGTATGTTCAGATAACTCCTTGAACTTCAACTACCTGATACGATCTTACCAAGTATATGTTGTAAGGAGTTTTATCTGTAAAGCGCATACGGACACTGCCAAGTTGGCAGTTTATGGATCTCTGTTTAACTAGCGACCTTTGTAATGCGGATTTAGTGGACAAAGCAACAAAGCCTCGAGAGTATGTTCACTGTTCAGTTAACTTCTTGAACTTTAACTACCTGATATGATCTTTTCAACTATACAAAAGGTACTTAGTTTTGTAATACATTTTTATTTATTACATTTTACTTGTCAAACCGATGGCTGAGGGGAGTTTTTTGGATCGCGAACATTTTCGATTTTGAGATGATACGCATTTTGGGCGTTTTATGATATCTAAATAATGAAAATCCACGATCTGATTGTCAGTCTGTCTGTGTGCCTGTCTGTTGGCATTTTTCTAGCCTCGTAATCTCAGTAACAGCTGCATGTATTGTGATGAAATTTGGGTAACGATATGCTGCTATAATTGTGAAAATTGGTACATGGGTGGTGGAGTAATTAGCAAAAAAATGAAGTCAAGTTGATTGACTCAGTACTTCCCACACATTACGGTGATACCAGTTTCTTATTTTCCCATAGCATGATGCTTTAGTCTGAGATCCCTTGCAACCAAATAATCGCCAGCCCCCCTCCTAAAATTGTCTTATGCCGCTAGGTCTTTCCTTCGCAGGTCAATGGACAGCATATTATCAATGCTACAAACTTTTCAGTTTTACAACGCCCCGCTCCCCAACCACCCCAGTTTCACTCCCACCCAAAAAAGGAAATAATCAGAAACCCCTCAAACATCTAAAATCGAAGTTTGAGTTGTTTTCGTACTTTTACTTTTCTTATTATTGCTACGCTGCCACTGACACGATTTTTAACAAACATACCTACGGGTTTTCCATCCTCACCGCGATAAAAATACTGTGTCAAAATTCCATTAGAATCAATTTTATAGTGTCCACGTTACAAAGTACAAAACGATCTAAAGCAATAAATACTCGTACGTACCTATACAGAAAATTCTAAGTACCCTAGTCTCCGTAATAGGCTAGGCAATGTTCGGATAGACCTAAAAAGGTGATTTATGTCGCTAGGTCTTCCTTCACAGGTTAGTGGACAGCCTATTATGAATATAAGAAATTTTTCAGTTTTTCAACCCCCCACCCCCTAACCACCCCAATTTCACCCCCACCCAAAAAAACGCATAAAATGATCAGGAACCTCTAAAACGCTTAAAAACGAAGTTTGAGCTGTTTTTATATTTTTTGTTTTTTTATTATTTCTGCGCCGCCACTGGCACGATTTATAAAAACCATACGCGTTTTCCATCCTCGCTGCGGTAGTAATACTGTGTCAAAATTCCATTAAAATCAATTCAACATATCCTCGTAACACAATATAGAACGATCTAAAGCAATACTCTCGGATGTTTACACCAGAAAGATTCTAAGTCCTTTGGTTTCTGTAATAGGCAAGGTAATGTTCGGATAGACCTAAAAAAGTTATTTATGTTGCTAGGTCTTCCTTCATAGGTCAGTGGACAGTCTATTATGAAAGCAACGAGTTTTTCAATTCTACAACCCCCCACCCCCCAACCACCTCAATTTCACCCCCACCCGAAAAAAAGTAGAAAATGATCAGGAACCCCCAAAAAGGCCTAAAAACGGAGTTTAAGCAATATTTTTTTTTGTTTTTTGCTAATTACTCCGCCGCCCATGCACCGCTTTTCAAAATTATAGGAACATTATCTACTACGACCCCACAGCATATCGCTGCCCAAATTTCATTACAATCCATGCAGCGGTTGCTGAGATTACGAGGGTAGAAAAACGCCAACAGACAGACAGACCGACAGACCGACAGACCGACAGATCGACGGATCGAGTGACGAGGTTTTTCGTTATGTAGACATCATAAAACGCCCAAAAAGCATATTATCTCAAAATCGAAAATTTTCGCGATCACAATACTCCCCTCACCTATCGGTGTAGGAAGTAAAAACGAAGAATTTCAAATATTCCTCAAATTTCGTTTTCATTTTAGGCGTTTTAGGGGTATTTAGGGCAATTTTCTGATGTATATATACGAGTATTGCTTTAGATCATTCTGTATTGTGTAAAAGTAATTATTGAATTGATTTTAATGAAATTTTGACACAGTTTGACTACCGTGGTGAGGATGGAAAATCCACATGCTTTTTAAAAATCGTTTCAGTGACAGCGCAGCAAAAAAAAATAAAAAAAATAAAAAATATAAAAACATCTCGAATTTTGTTTTTAGACGTTTTAGGGGTTCCTGATCGTTTCATTCCGTCCTGTTGAAACTTGCAGAATAAAAACTGTGTCGTTCTAGTTCTTACGGAGAGAGATGCAAGGAAATATTTACAAGTAAGAGGTTTTTGTGTTGGACTTTTTTTTTGAGGGGGGGGGGTCTATGATTTTTTTGCAAGGGGATCTCAACTATAGCTTCATGCAATGGGGAAATAATAAAATGGTATCACCATTATGTGTGGGAAGTGCCGAGTCAACCAACTTGACTCCATTTTTGTCTATGGCATCAATTAAGCTGTACAACACAGTAAAACCAGTTTTAAAAGCGTTTTAAGATGTAAACGAATACTTGGATATGATTGTGATTGTTCTTATCCCTAAATCAAAAACAAGATGTGGATTAAAACATAAATAAAATAATATTTATTCATAGAGTCCCGGAATCAATCCTGGGATATAGTGAATCTATAAATTCTTTTAACAGTATTTATAAGCATCTGGAAATAACCCCAAACTTCAGATCAGTATCACATGTTTATTTTTATCTCTCCATAGACTTACCTGATTGGACGTCTATGCGTGTGTGTTTTGCTGTTATGTGATTCATGTAGAAAGCAGCGTATTACCTATACACAACCTTCACCTTGACAGAAATATCTTCCAGGCACACTAGTGAGGCTTCTCTTATTGCATTACTTCCTTGCTTAGAAGTGATTAGAGAAAATAGTTATGAAAGTTGAATCGACTGGCTATGGATGTTTTCAAAAAATAGGTCATTTGGGATTTGACAGCAAAAACTTCAAAGGTAAAGATGAAGTCAGAAATATATGACTTGTTAACATTTATTGCGGGCAAGGGAAAGAAAGCCACAAAAACTGCTACGACAATAAAGAACATGTTTTCCAAAATGGTATAAAAATAAATAAAAATTCATAAAAAGCAGCAAATTTTTAACTGTAAAAAAATCGCAAAAATGATCCAAACAATTTCAAACTTTACTGTCATAAAGAGGCTTTTGTTATCTATCTTTTGGTACACTTTTGGTGCAAATCTATGATTTAACTTCCCTCACCTTTGTCGGGGAAGTTCAAAATTGAAAATGAATGTATAGTTTAAAAAAACTAAAAAAACACGCCCTTAAAGACTGTCGGAAAAAATTTAAAATATTTATAAAATAAGCTTAAAACAATAATGATTGAAAAATAGTATGATTGTGGAAAAAATGTGGGCGCTTTATGCCATATTAATCGTAAGTTGAGCGCCCGACGTTTTTACATCCCCGAAAATTTTCGATTTTGAGATAATACACTTTTTGGGCGTTTTATGATGTCTTCATATCGAAAATCCACGTCACTCATTTCCGTTGGTCTGTCTGTCGGTTTGTCTGTCTGTCGGTCTGTGTGTCTGTCTGTCTGTCTGTCTGACTGTACGCGTTTTTCTATCCACGTAATCTCAGTAACCGCTGCATGGATTGTGATGAAATTTGGGCAGCGATATGCTGTGGGGTCGTAGTAGGCAATGTTCCAATAACTTCCAAAATCGGTCCATGGGCGGCGGAGTAATTAGCAAAAAACAAAAAATTATGAGGGTTATAAAACTGAAAAATTTGTTGTGGTAATGTTCCTATAACTTCCAAAATCGGTCCATGGGCGGCGGAGTAATTACCAAAAAAACAAAAAATTATGAGGGTTGTAAAACTGAAAAATTTGTTGTATTCATAATGGGCTGTCCACTAACCTGTGAAAGAAAGACCCAGCGTCATAATACACTTTTTTAGGTCCATCCGAACATTACCTTGCCTATCACAGAAACCAAGGGATTTAGAATTTTCTGATGTATACATGCTAATATTGCTTCTGATCGTTTTGTGTTGTGTTACACAGTACTATTACCACGTCGAGGATGGAAAACGTTTATAATTTTTAGGAATTGTAGCTGCGGCGCAACAATAATAAAAAAACTAGAAACATAAAAACAGCTCAAACTTCGTTTCTAGGCGTTTTTGGGGTTTCTGATCATTTTCTACTTTTCTTTGAGTGGGGGTGAAATTAGGGTGGTTGGTGGATGGGAGGTTGTAAAACTCAAAAATTTATTGTATACATAATAGGCCATCCATTTACCTATGAACGAAAGACTAGCGTCATAATAGACTTTTTTAGCTCCATCCTAACACTGTCTTGCCTATTATGGGGCTTCTAAACGGGCAACACTTTTACTGCAATGTGTGGCTGCAATAGTGTAGCCGGCAACATTCTCGGCAACAACGGCCAGACTGAGCAATATTTCTTGTATGGCCTGGCTAAACAGCCACATATATTCGGCATTGCCGATATATTTTTATGTTTTGCCGGCACATGGCCGGACGATCGCTTGGCTACCGAAAACATCTGCAAATATTGCTCTATTTTGGTCTTTGTTTATTGTTGATATTGAACATTTTGGTAGGAAAATGGCTAATACTTGGACCAAAGAGAGGATTATTGATTTCATCAATGAAATACACTTACGTCCTTAGTTATGGAAAGTGAAAGTTCCCAGAATTTCCTTGACACTTCATATTGTAACAAAAAAAGTTCAAACAAAAACTGAGTGGTATTTTTGAAAGTAGTATAGGGTCTATCATACCATGCTTTCAAAACTTTTTTGTGTACTTCAACCCTTAACAATTACCCCCAACTTCTTTTTTAAAATAATACTGAGTCAATCAACTTGACTTCACTTTTTTTTACAATAATACCAGTTTTTTTTTTCATTATTGCTTTAAGCTTATTTTAAAAATCAGTTTTAACTTTTTCGTGCAATGTTCCTTAAGAACATGTTTTTATTTATTTATTTTTATTCATTAACTAATGTGGCTACATGTGATGAAGGACTGTGAACTGTGAAGTGAAATTTAATGAGCTGAAACTATCTCTATTGGAAGTTGCATAGTCCCAGTGAATGCACGTTGGTGGAATTTACGTTCTTCTAAGCAGAGTGCCGTCACAAAGATGTCGATCGTCAACTTTTTCACGGCTTCCTTGAAAATCACGAGTACAGTTATTTCAGCAGTCCGTCAATCGTTGCATCTGTTTCTGAATATAATTAACGCATAACGCGAGCGAGCGTTTTGAAATGTAAAGAGGTTCATTAAGTTATTTACATATATTATATTTCTCTTCAGCAGACCTCACAGTTACGCCAGAGGACTGGGACACGAAAGTGGCTAATCTAAAATATTGACTAGTTGCGACACATTTGATCGCCGATCATCTTAAATGCTATTAGGTGTGGCGCAAGTACATGAAGTACTGCAGACGGTGATTGACGTGGTCTGCTATTAAAAGTGAAGTAGTTCTCCAGCATATACCGGGTGTCCTATGTTGATATTGTAGATATAAATACTTGGATGACAGAGATACGCGGAATTCGCGGCACCGGAATAATAAAAAAAGTGTCGGCTTTTGCTAACCCGCCTGAGTATCCCCAATATCATGCAAAGCTATCGAGTTGGTTTACGAACTGAAGAGTTCATAAGTTAGGTCATGGTTGAACATTATTCTCGACAGGTTATTTTATAAACAAAGTAGAATACGAACAGGCATTAAGAGACAAAAAAGTTGCGCTTTAATTTGTTTAATCTGAGAAACAATAATTTTTTTGGTGATCGGTCACGAGCGCGCGCGGTTTGATTTTTACCTGTTTACAAAAAGGGTGCCTTCATCGGCACCGGTCACTTGCGCGCCGAAAGAAAATTAAGCTTGGTTATTCCTAATGACCACATCCCTTTTATTCTTGCGAACTTTCATCTGTCTTTTTACGACTTGCAGTAGCTTACAATTACCACAGTATATCCAATTATAATTGTAATGTAATTGGATATACTGTGCAATTACTTCTTAGATTATTTAAATGACTATTTTAGTAGTTTGCTGTTTGTGAGTATTGTTTGTGTTCTACTGTTTCATCATGGAGACTATGTTAAGTGTGAAAGGGAAGAAATTAATAGTCCTTGAAGAGTATACGTTCCGAAGAGATAAAGAAACCACCCGTGGTGTAGCCTACAGATGCTCTAGAAGAGGATGCATAGCATCTTCGCTGATGGATCAATCGAAAGAGATTATTCTTAAAAGAAATAATGAGCACAACCGTGATGCTCCCACAAAACAAGCTGTGAAGGTAAATTTCTCGGACTTTTTTTTACATCGTCAAGAAATCGATCAAATTTGTGACAAATTAGAACACGTTATGATTAATTAAAGTTTTTTGGGGTATTATAAAGACATTTCGGTCTGCTGATAATACCAACTTCTATATTTGCATCTATTATAGTGATCAGATTAACTTATTATATTCAGAACAAAATTTCGCATTCAATAATATAAAAAATTCATTTTTGTCAAGTCAAAAGTAACGATACCGCTGACTGGAGTTCTACAAATTTCTCATCAACTATTAGCAAGATCTCAAAAAATGACGAATTAATTAAAATCGGTTAAAATTATAAAACATAAGTTTACCTAGCCGTCCCGCGCGCTGGTGTCCACATACCTGCCTATTATCCAAAATATTTTGGGGGCTTCTGACCCGTGGGATTAGGACAAATCTGACCGTGGCGCGCTAGTGTCCTATGGCTCATCTGGTGATCGAAATATTTTGCGCGCTCCTGACCGGTGGGATTAGGATCAGTCTGACCGCAGCGCGCTAGTGTCTTATGGCCCTTTTTTTTTAGTCAGTTGCGTACATTTTTAGGCTAATAATAATCGTGAAACTGCCCCCTGAGATGCTACTGGAAATGATAGTTATCTTCTAGTCAATGCTGCCTTAGCATTTTATTACACTAACCAACAGTGCCAAATTACAAAAAATAGGCTCAATGGTTTTTTTGAAATTGATAAAACATGTAGTCGATTAACTCAGTGTGTAATGCCACTACGTCTTTCTTTCACAGGTCAATGGACAGCCTATTACGAGTACAACAAATTTTTCAATTTCACAACCCGCTCCACAACCGTCCCAATTTCACTCGTCCCCCTCCAAAAAAGGTAGAGAATAATCAGGAAACCCTAAAATACTTAAAAACGAAGGTTGAATATTTGACTTTTCTTGCTAATTGCTCCTTCGCCCATGTACCATTTAAAAATTGTGGCAGTGTGATGTGAGGTCTGACTACGCTACCTAAAATTCATCACAATCCATGTCAGTCAATGTACCAGTTGTATGTGCAGATTCATAGATCAAAGAAGGTTGATATTTTTCTCTTCTATCTTGTACAAAAAATTGTGTAGTCGAAAACATCCTTTAGACATTGTTGTTACACTGATATAGCTATTCGTAAACAAAAATCTGCAGCTCATAGATTCGCGAACCAGATTTGAACAATATATTGAACCAAATTTTGTACAAGAGATTATGTAGTATAAAGCAGTCTTTAGACTTTGTTGTTACACGACCTAGCTATTCGTAGACAGACATCTGCAACTCGCAGATTCCCGAACCGATTCTTGAACAAGAAATAGATCCAAATCTTGTACACGAAATTGTGTAGTCTAAAGCACTTTTTAGACTTTGTTGTTACACTACCCGTGCTTATTTGTCGCATAAATCTACAACACTCAGATTCGCGAATCAATTCCTGACCAAAGCTTGTACATGAAATGTACATGTGTAGCCTGGAGCATCCTTTAAACTTTGTTGTTACACTGACATAGCTATTCGTAAACAGAAATCTGCATGTCCCAGATTCGCAAACCAGATATTGAACAAGAAATTGAACCAAATTTTGTACACGAAGTTGTGTGGTCTAAAGAACTATTTAGGCTTTGTTGCTATACTGACCTAGCTATTCATATACAGACATCTGCAACTCGCAGATTTCCGGACCAATTCTTGAACAAGAAGTCAACCAAATCTTGTACAAGAAATTATGTAGTCTAAAGCAGTCCTTAGACTTTGTTGTTACACTGATATAACTATTCGTTGACTGAAATCTGCAACTCGCAGATTCGCGAACAAGATCTTGAACAAGAAATTGAACCAATTCTTGTACAAGAAATTGTGTAGTCTAAAGCGGTACCTAGACTTTGTTGTTACACTAATATAGCTATTCGTAGACATAAATATACAACTTGCAGATTCGCGAACAAGAAATTGAACTAAATCTTGTACATGAAATTGTGTAGTCTAAAGCAGTCCTTAGACTTTGTTGTTACACTGATATAGCTATTCGTAAACAGAAATCAGCAACTCGCAGATTCGCGAACAAGATCTTGGACAAGAAATTGAACTACTTAAATCTTTTACAAGAAATTGTGTAGTCTAAAGCAGCCCTTAGACTTTGTAGTTACACTGATATAGCTATTCGTAGACAGAAATATGCAACTCGCAGATTCACGATCAAGATCTTGAACAAGAAATTGAACCAAATTGTGTGGTCTAAAGAATTATTTAGGCTTTGTTACTATACTGACCTAGCTATTCATATACAGACATCTGCAACTCGCAGATTTCCGAACCAATTCTTGAACAAGAAATCAACCATATCTTGTACAAGAAATTGTGTAGTCTAAAGCAGTCCTTAGACTTTGTTGTTACACTGATATAGTTATTCGTTGACAGAAATCTGCAACTCGCAGATTCGCGAACAAGAAATTGAACCAAATCTTGTACAAGAAATTGTGTAGTCTAAAGCAGCCCTTAGACTTTGTTGTTACACTGATATAGCTATTCGTTGACAGAAATCTGCAACTCGCAGACTCGCGAACAAGATCTTGAACAAGAAATTGAACCAAATCTTGTACAAGAAATTGTGTAGTCTAAATCTGTCCTTGGACTTTGTTGTAACACTGATATAGCTATCCGAAGGCAGAAATCTGCATCTCGCAGATTCGCGAACAAGATCATGGACAAGAAATTAAACTAAATCTTGTACAAGAAATTGTGTAGTCTAAAGCAGTCCTTAGACTTTGTTGTTACACTGACATAGCTACCCGTTGACAGAAATCTGCAACTCGCAGATTCGCGAACAAGAAATTGAACCAAATCTTGTACAAGAAATTGTGTAGTCTAAAGCGGTCCTTAGACTTGTTGTTATACTGATATAGCTATTCTTTGACAGAAATCTGCAACTCGCAGATCCGCGACAAGATCTTGAACAAGAGATTGAACCAAATCTTGTACAAGAAATTGTGTAGTCTACAGCAGTCCTTAGACTTTGTTGTTACACTGATATAGTTATTCGTAGACAGAAATCTGCAACTCACAGACTCGCGAACAAGATCTTGAACAAGAAATTGAATCAAATCTTGTACAAGAAATTGTGTAGTCTAAAGCGGTCCTTAGACTTTGTTGATACACTGATATAGCTATTCGTAGACAGAAATCTGCATCTCGCAGATTCGCGAACCAGATCTTGAACAAGAAATTGAACCAAATTTTGTACAAGAAATTGTGTAGTCTAAAGCGGTATTTAGACTTTGTTGTTACACTGATATAGCTATTCGTAGACAGAAATCTGCAACTCGCAGATTCGCGAACAAGAAATTGAACCAAATCTTGTACAGAAATTGTATAGTCTAAAGCAGTCTTTAGACTTTGTTGTTATATTGATATAGCTATTCGTAGACAGAAATCTGCAACTCGCAGATTGGCGAACAAGATCTTGAACAAGAAATTGAACCAAATCTTGCACAATAAATTGTATTGTCTAAAGCAGGTTTTAGACTTTGTTATATTGATATAGCTATTCGTAGACAGAAATCTGCAACTCGCAGATTCGCGAACAAGATCTTGAACGAGAGATTGAACCAAATCTTGCACAATAAATTGTATTGTCTAAAGCAGTCTTTAGACTTTGTTGTTATATTGATATAGCTATTCGTTGACCAAAATCTGCAACTCGCAGATTCGCGAACAAGATCTTGAACGAGAAATTGAACCAAATCTTGTACAATAAATTGTATTGTCTAAAGCAGTCTTTAGACTTTGTTGCTACACTGACCGAGCTATTAGTCGACAGAAATCTGCAACTCACTGCAAACGTGAAATTTTCGGCGAACCGACCGACATGACGTCCAGTTACACCACGATTCGCCATGTTTGATCAACGAATTATCCCGTAATCAACGTGGAGATGTTATCTGCGGAAAGCCGAAGATGAACAGTTTCATAAAAAACGCATTTACGCTCAGGTGAACGCTGGTCACTGAACTTGAAAATCTCCGAAAAACTATCAAGGACGCGTCCGTTTCATCACGCGGCTAGATCCATTTTAATATGGCTTTTTTTTCGGTTTGTTTAACTGTAAATCCGCTCATTTTTCTAATAACGATACTTAATTGCTAGTGTATCAGATCTGTTGTACGGTTTCTTCTTTCCGGTTCATATTAATATTTTAGCTGAGTGCTCAGAGGCAATGAGAAGGCAAAGTAGAAAATGGGCCTTTACTTAAATTTTTGTTAGTGGGCCTAAATGAAACTTTACACTGTACAGATGCGATAAGCCAGTCTCCTCCAGCGGCTAGAGTATTGCCGACACGAATATTATCAATAGTTTTGAGCACTGTAGCTCGCCATCGTTCGCGATTTGTTGTCAGTTTAGTGGCGCTCTTGACACTCATATCCAGCAACTGTTTCGTCGTATCCACCCATCGTGTAGGGGGACGGCCATGGCGCCGCCCACTCGGGGCATGACCCTGAACTACAAGTTTCTCCATATTATCGCTTCTGTGTATATGTCCGAAGAATGTAAGCATTCTCGTCAACACAATGGAGGATAGTCTCTTTGGATTACCGACCTCATCCAGTATGGAGACGTGAGTTCGATGGGCGGTATAAGGAACTCTCAGCATTCTCCTCCATGTCCACATTTCAAAAGCGTCTATGCGAGCTCGATCTGCCTTTTTAACAGTCCAAGTTTCCGAGGCATACAAAAATATGGAGAACACAAGAGACTGAACCAGCGACATTTTTGTAGCTTTAGTGATGTTATGGTCACGCCATATTTTAGTAAGCTTTGTCATGGCCACACGTGCCTGTTGAATGCGCCGTCGAATCTCATTTTCACAGCTACCCGAATTATCGATCAAAGAACCGAGGTATATAAAACTTTGAACTACTTTACAACGGTGTATTGACTTTATTTCTCGATAATTATCATGCTCTCTATCTACGATCATAACCTTGGTCTTATTGTAGTTAATACCAAGACCATTCTCTGCAATACGTTGTTCTAAGATGTTTAATAGAGCTACTAGTTCTTCCTGAGAAGCTGCAATAAGGGTTGTATCGTCAGCAAATATTAAGTTGGATATTTTGCTTCCGCCAATAGTTACACTGCCATTCCAGTTGTCTAATACCTGTCTCATCACAAATTCAGAGTAAATGTTAAACAACATCGGAGATAATACACATCCCTGACGAACTCCTTTTCTGGTTGCAGTTTGACTAGACAGGTTACCATCAATTCTTACGTGAGCCGAATTAGACTCGTAGAGTTGCTGTATGAGAAACAGTAGGTCTGTAGGCATATGGTTGAGGAAATTCGACCTTTGGTTCAGGAGAGATTTTCAAGAAAGGGCATTACTCTGGAGGCTAAGTTCTTTGCTGCCTTGGTTTCTACGCTACAGGTTCATACCAACGATGTAGGTATTGGACAAGAATATAGAGCTGGAATGAGTCAAACATCCATAATGAAATAAAAGTTTATTTTCTAGTTACTGCAGCTACTAATATACTCACAATTTCCCTTAAGTTTGAAAAAACTGAAGTACAGAGTTCACTATAAAATTCCAATGTTTGAGTAAACAGATGTATAACCTCACTCTTGAGAATCTGAGCATCGAATCGACTGCTTTGCAGCTGTCTAGTATAGATATCGAGTTTATTGTCGAATTGTGGCAAACGGAATCGCAACTATCGTTTTTAATAATAAACTCGATATCATTTTTAAAACGGAATCCCACCCAAGCTTATCATCCCAGGTCGCGGTCCCTACTCCGCGAACCAGTTTCTCCAGCATTCTTTCTTTCGGGGAATTTGTTCTACAACCTGCAGTGTTTTAAATCTAACCTGCACCGACACTTTTCCTCTCGCAGCGCTTCTATGGTGCCATAGGCTTTCAGCCTTTGCGGGAGGCTGACCATAAAAAATATGACATTTCATAAAAATATTGTATAAATTTTAATCTTCCAAATATTAATTTTCTTCCCCGCTGATGTGCCGGAAGTAAAAGTCAAATAAATCTCGGTAAACAATAATGCTGAGCTGTGGTTAAGCAAGATAGATGCAAATTAACATGTAAGGAAGAAGAAAAAGCGTAGACGCGTGCAATTGTTTTTAAGCCGTCTCCTCTGTTAGAATATGCAATAAAACAGCTTGATTTATGATGATCCGCGTTGAAGAAGACGATAAATTATACTCTAAAATGCAATAACCTCAAAGATAATGTCAGAATTCACAGCGGCTAGTGACTCATAAACTGACGGCCCTCTGCCTTCAGAAGATATTAGCATCGCGCTTTAGTACAGGCATGATTGTTTTCTTTTTTTTTTTTTTGTAAAGTTATACGTTGTGTCCGGTCATCTGTGTCGGAGCCTTTAGGATGATGAAATACAGTATTTATTATCGACAAATCACCCCCATAAGTAGTTTTTCTCCCACCATAAAAAAATGGCAGTCATTTTGTTTAATTGATGCACGAGTATTGTACTAATTTAGCCATAGCTACCTGTGTAGAGGTTCTACAAACACAAAATAAATCGAGCAGTCAGAAAGAATTCTGCCGGTGCGCCATCTAGTACCCGAAGGTAACGGCAAACCAAAGAAATCTCTGCTTAACAGCAGTAGACTTCTTGGTGGGACGCCAAGGTGCGTCCGCTTGGCCACTATGGCGCACTGATGATCGCTAATAAGCGTGAAACAGCTGTCTGCGTACTGGTGGATAGAGCAGCCCTCGTACAAAATAAATCTCATTCGATAGCGAAACATGTAGACTATAATCTAATGGTAAACATTTTATGGTTGTTTTTCATGGGTTTCGGTCAATGATTGAAACTATTGTATTGTACAGTTTATTGGTGCTATTTACAATTAAATGTTTGCACAGGTCAAGAGTAAAGTAAATAACAAAATAAATGTAAAAATATGAGTAGCATTAAAAATATAAATGTACAAGTCACGTATTACAATTAGAAAAAATAAATAAATTACGAAATACACAAACAAATACACATCAAGACTAACGAATCGTTAACAAGTAGGTATGCAGAAAACATTTTTTGTTTTGTTTCGGAGAATACTACGAACACGTCAGGTCACCGAAATCATTGCTTAAGTACTCTTCTAGAGAGTAAACCGCTTTCTCAATTAGGTAACCTTTAATCATATTCCTAAATGCTTTTGGGCATAAGTTTCGGATGGATTCTGGAAGAACATTATAGAAGAGCATTCCATAGTAATTAGAGCCATTCCTGGTTCTTGTTAGTCGGCTTCTAGGTAATATAAAGTTATTGTTATGCCTCATGTTATACTCGTGGGTTTCACAATGCTTTACATAGTCATGTAAGTTGTTTTTTACGTAATCTAAGCATGTTTGTATGTAAAGTGAAGGTAATGTCAGGAGTCATGTACCTTATGCACCTTCTTTGCAATGGAAACACCCTTGGCATATGAGGTGAGTGACCCCAGTTCAAGAGAGCATATGACAACTTAGACTGAAAATATTCATAATACCTTCTCAGTAGAATAGGCAATGAAACATTGTCCTTCAGATTTCGAAGTAAGTAGATTGCTTTCGATAGTGACCTTGAAACATGATTAACATGTGATTCCCAAGTCATGTATTCATCAATATGAACACCCAAGAGTTTAACTGATTTCATAGAATCAACATTAACTACTACAACTGTAATTTTTCTTCACTACTACGGTTCGGTTTCTTTTAATCTAAACCATCTTCAGGTGTGTTAAGTTCAATTCAGCTCTCTCAATCCGTAGAGGCTGCTTCACAAACAAAAAATTTTACAGAAATGTAACCGACATCTGAAATTAACACACCTGAAGGTGGTTTAGATTAAAATAAACCGAAACGTAGTAGTGAAGAAAAATTATAGTTTCAATCATTGACTGAAACCCATGAAAAACAACCATAATCTATAGCCGCGGTCACTAGAATAGCAAACATTAAGGTAAACATTTTCCAAATTCCGATTCATATAAGGGCAAAAAAATTGTTAAAAGAAAACAATTGTATAATTTTTTGAATTTTTTAACAATTCTGGTTTTTCCAAAAAATCCAAGCTGTTAACCTACATTTTTTTCCTAAAAAATAGCTGTACATCGTAGCACCAAGTAAAGTAGTTTGGAAGCTATGATGGTTTAAATGTGACACTGTATTGTCTAATCCGGCAGTTGAGAAGGTAATTAAACAAAATACTTAGTGACCACGACATGTATTTTGGGAAAAAAAGAAACAAATGTTACAACCATTATTCAAAATGTCCTCCTTGGTGTTGCAAACATGCTTTTGTACTGACACATGTTGCGTAGAGCGACTGATCATCGCTGTGTCATTCCGTAATTCATTTCCGACTTGAATGATTTTGCTAATAAGCTCCTGTTGGCACGCCGACATAAAGTTTCTGTTTCATTGTACCCTACAATAAAAAATCAAGTGGGGTCAAGTCCGGTGAACACGGTGGCCAAGCGGTTGTTCCACCGCGTCCAATCCACGGCGAATATCGTTCATTTAAATGGCTTTTACCGGACTTGACCCGGCCTTGAAAAGCACACAAGGCCGCGGCTCACACTGTGATCAAAATCAAATCCTGGAATTTTGAAAACAACTAAATGTTTGCCCTTTTATTTAGTGCGGCTCTGGATGGTTATGTCCTCAACACGCGGCACGCGGCACTGTGCCTTGTATAAAACATGTTCCTGGCCATTAAAGGACTTAACTTTTTGAGATATTAGGGCCATAAAATTACTGCCGGGTATATCTCGAATATTTTAGCTCTCACTGGGTCACTGAAGTCACTGAAGATAGCTTATGCAGGGACTCTGTCTGTCTGTCCGTCCGTACGTCCGTCTGTCCTTATACAAAAGGTAGCCAAAAGTACAAGTGTTGAAAAAAACTAAATACAGATTCGGAATCAGCATGAAAAAACTAGTCCGGGAAAAATCCGGTTTTGTCAATATCGTTTCCGGTTTAAAAAAAATTGAATTAAATTACGACAGAAACTGACGACGTATTATGTACGGTATATTGATACTTCTGAAGCACAAACAGCGTGGCCGAGCGGTTAAGACGCTAGGCACCAGTCCGAAAGGGCGTGGGTTCGAATCTCACCGCAGTCAATAACTTTTTTCTTTTTTTTTTTAAGATTACATGTTAAACTTGTTCATTACTAGTCCGGGAAAAATCCGGTTTTGTCAATATAATGAAAAAATTAAATTTTTATACCAACAAATTCCATAGTGAGAGCGCCGTTTGAATTTACTAAAGTAAATTTTTTCCTACTTTTTTTACTATACTCTTATACTCTTTGTAGCATCATTTATGTTTATATTAGTTTATAACACTGCTCGCACTGCATTGCGTTGTTTATGATCTGAAATAAAAAAAATTTGGCACGCCGCGCCGTTCAATATTTAGGGTGGATTTCATTTGTGTAACGATGCCAGACGCTATAAATATTTGAACAAAATTCCTAATTAGCGGCTGAGCCGATGCGGGGAAATATATTTCTCACATAATAATCTTTTAACAAACGGTCATAAAATATTTACGATATATAGTGGAATTACCCAGATTCCAATAATTGGTTACACAATTATTATACCATCGCATCAATTGACCAAGATGTTTGGTAATGTTTTATGGGTTAACTCATTCGAAACGATGGTAAAGTGTGAGTTTTTATTATAGTTGACACATTTTAGTCATACACTGTCTTAAAATATAGACTCCATTGGTTTTACGTGATGTTGTGACAGAGACATCAAAAAAATATACCCTTTTTAACACCCTTTAGTAGCTTTGTTTGTTTGTTTGTTTATTTGTGATTTTGTAACTTCCTTTGTATTAAAAGGTCGGACCGAACATTGAACGCTCCAACTTTCCCGTGAAAATGATTTTGAGCATGGCCGACTCTACACTAGGCCGGAGGCTTAGATGTGGCAACGTCGCTTAGCTGTCAAATAGTGGGCCGGTTACCGTGGGCCGAACGGCGGGCATTCGGCGGAAAATTTAAATTGTTTTATAGTTTCAGAATAATTATTACATTTTATGTGTATTAGAGTTCATCTTGGTTGGTAAATTAAGAAACATACTTTTTGAAAAAATAAGAATGGTGAAAAATGCCAGTAGTATCAGTACAAAAATGTACATGTATTTAGATTTAGAGATTTTCCCTTCTGTTGGACATTTCTTATTTCCATTAGATTTCCTTTTTTAGTTTTGTCAGTCTGTATTTTGTCTTGAACTGTTCCAGTGTAATTATTAATAGAAATATTTGCTACATTAACAACATTAATTCAAGCAGAATTTCATCAGTTTGGGGTTGATAACATGAACAAATGTGTCTAAAACAAACTCATCTATATGTATATTGATGTATTCTTTTGCAATTTTCATTAAAACTGCTTTGTGCAATTGCCCAAAAACTTACTTTTATACCTATTGGCCTGAAATCAAAATTTTAACAATGCCTATTGTAGATAAGGACTGCAATTTGAGCTGTATACTCTGATGGAAGGGTTACGCCTACCAACTATGAGCTATATGTATGTATTTAATACACCTATCAACTAATTTTGTCCTTCATGTTCTACCTATAATTTTTGTAATGACAAGAACATTTATACAGGCTGATATTTCATCAATTTGTAAAATAATGTACTTCTCCGAGAATAATAAACCCTTTGCAACCGTTTTAATGTAGGGCATATTTTCTATCAGGTGCAATTTTTAAAGAACTGCAAAGTTTTGAGGAATATTTAGGATGGTGGTAAAATTGGCAACTTATTCTCTCTCACAAAATTGTAAACTTTCTTTGGCTGGACATAGAAAAGGTTTTAATATTAAATCAACAGAAAACCTATTTAAAAATAGTGTGCCAAAATGTTTTCTATTTGAGACCAATAGGATATTCTTAATGACAGTGGTAAAATCTAACTTAAATCACCAACAAATTATGATGTATTGATTTAAAGGAATGTCTATATTCATTGATACTAATACCAGCTACATCTGATGTCTGGTTCATCCTAGTCAAACACTACAAAATAAAAATAAACGCAACCTATTTCCTACTGCCACTTCCACTTAAATGAACACTCAATTTATTTTGTAAATTTTCACTTAAGCTAGAAAAATTCACTATTAGGTCACTTTGTGGCCATTCTTGCTGGTCTTGATTCCCCTTCACTATCAAATCTTTTCGTAGGTGTGCCCAGATGTGTTGTATTAGAACTGTATTTTACTGTGATATTTCGGAGGTCCACATTGTGCTTTAAAATAGGTCTTATCGTTGGAAGTGTTTGTAAATTATTGTCTTTATTCTTATAAATATAACCAGCCCTTACGAGGAATACCTCTCACCCACTTCTGTTTGAAATCCTCGTCTTGAGGAAAATTGAACACCCTAATATGTCCTTTATTGGAAGCACAATTGCTAGTGCAACTTGGTACTACACACTTTGCAGGCATCTTTTTATCTTTATAGTTCCGTTTGTGGTAAAGGTAAATAATTAAAAACACATTAAAAATCACCTTCCAATCTTATTTTTCACTTTGGAAGATTACACTGATTACTTAAAAACAAATAAAAGCTCGGCCCGCTATTCAGTGTTGCCATATTGCAATGCTCCGACCTAGTGAGTAGAGTCGGCCATGTTTTGAGGGCTTTAAATCCGTCGGACCAGCAGTCGTATCCGCAAACCAATAGATGGCACAGACACCTTAAAGTTTGTTAGTATTACACAGAGGCGTAGCGACTAGAGGTTAAAAGACGTGACATCTAACTGTTTGGTAGTTGAATTTTTTGTGAAATTTATTCAGGAAAGACTAGTTTTCATAAACAATTGTTCATCTTCATTATACAGAGTATTAATAAATACAGTTTAAAAAATTAAAAAAAAGCACGCTTTAAAATTTAACTAACAAATTCAAAAATATACAGGGTGTTTCAGAACTATGGGATCAAACTTCTAGGGGTTATTCAGTGCAACAGTAGAAAACTTTAGAGTATATGGACCCATGTCCGTCCGGAAAAGTGTCCGTACGGCCCTATGAAGCGTTAAAATGTAGAAAGACGATGAATTGCCTAAATAGCCTTTAATGTATTCACAACAATTGTTCAAAATGTCTTCCTCCAACCTGAATACACCGATTTAAACGTCGCATATGATTTCGGCGGACTTGACTAAAAATTTGATACTCGTTTCGAATGGTTTCAAATGCTGCTGTAGTTCGTCCGATTAAGTCTTGCTCTGTTTCTACTGGAGCTTCGTAGACCAAACACTTTACATGACAGCATCCGGGATACAAAAAGTTTATTGCTATTTATCGGCGGCTCTCCGAGACAGGCATGTTGAAAACCAACATGCATGATACTGGTGTTGATCGAACCATAAGAACGGTCGAATTTGAAGAAGAGGTCCTTTAGCGACTTGCCGACGAAGCATCAAGTAGCACACGTCACGTTACTAAGGATATGAATACGAGTAACGCTTCCGTCTGGCAGGTGCTACACGAGCAACAACTTTATACTTACCACTTCCAGAAAGTTCAAGGATTGACTGCAGCCAATTGTCAGCCTAGAGTTCAATTTTATCAATGGCTTCTTCAACAAATCGCTGCACAACCAATTTTTTTACGCTATGTTTTATGGATCGATGAAGCCTCATTCACAAGAGACGGTGTTTTAATAGTAGGAATAGCCTAGAATGTTTGGGAGCAAGAAAATCCCCATGCAATTTTTCCCAGAAAACATCAACAACGTTGGTCTGTCAATGTATGGGCAGGCATTGTTGATGATTATTTGATTGGGTCATACCTTCTACCGGAACGGTTAACAGGACCTATTTACCGGCGTTTCTTGGAGGAAGTTCTTCCAGAACTTCTTGAAAATTTTCCAATAAACGTTCGACAGCAAATGTGGGTTCAGCACGATGGAGCGCCGGCTCACTTTCCTGTATAACTAGTACCTGAGGATTTGGCTCAGCGTTTTGGGCACCGTTGGATTTTTAGTCGCCGAAATCATGTGCGACGTTTAAATCGGTGCATTCGGGTAATTTTGAACAATTGTTGTGATGATATCACGCACAAAAGGCAAAAGTGAATGCATTAAAGGCTATTTAGGCAATTCATCGTCTTTCTACATTTTAACGCTTCTTAGGGCCGTAGTACCGTACGGACACTTTTCCACGTGTCTAAAGTTAGCAGAACAAAGTCGGCAGAACAAATTATTGATAACACTACAATTAAAGGCTAATTAAAGGCTAATTAAATGCCCTAATAAGAATTTTAATGCTCCACTTTTTTTAGTAAAAATCGCATGTTCTGCTAACTTTAGATAAAGTTAGCAGAGCAACCCTGTATATAATGGTCATAATTGAAAAATGATAATGCCATGATGAAGAGCTAATTAAAGGCTAATTAAATGCCCTAATAGGAATTTTAATGCGCCTCTTTCTTTAGTAAATATCGCATGTTCTGCTAACTTTAGATAAAGTTAGCAGAGCAACCCTGTATATAATAGCAATAATTGAAAAATGATAATGCCATACTAAAGAGCTAATTAAAGGCTAATTAAATGCCCTAATAAGAATTTTAATGCACCACTTTTTTTAGGAAATATCGCATGTTCAATTTGAGAAAAAGTTAGCAGAGCAACCCTGTACATAATGATTATAATTAAAAAATGGCGATGTCATACTGAAGAGCTAATTAAAGGCTAATTAAATGCCCTAATAAGAATTTTAATGCTCCACTTTTTTTAGTAAAAATCGCATGTTCTGCTAACTTTAGATAAAGTTAGCAGAGCAACCCTGTATATAATGGTCATAATTAAAAAATGATAATGCCATACTGAAGAGCTAATTAAAGGCTAATTAAATGCCCTAATAAGAATTTTAATGCTCCACTTTTTTTAGTAAATCTCGCATGTTCAACTTGAGGAAATGGAATAAATTTTTGAGTTTTACAACCCCCCACCCCCTAACCACCCCAATTTCACCCCCACCCAAAAAAAAGTAAAAAATGCTCAGAAACCCCTAAAACGCGGAAAAACAAAGTTTGAGCTATTTTTGCATTTTTAGTTTTTTTTATTATTGCCGCGCCGCGACTGACACGATTTTTCCAAAGCATGCGCGCTTTCCATCCTCGCCGTGGCAGTAATACTGTGTCAAAATTTCATTAAAATCCATTCGATAATTTTGGCGGTACGCAATAAAGAACGATCTAAAACTAAAACAACACTCGGATGTATACATCAGAAATTATTCTAAGTCCCTTGGTTTCTATTATAAGCAAGGCAATGTTCGGATGGACCTAAAAAATTGTATTATGGCGCTAGGTCTTTCATTCACAGGTCATTAGAGAGCCCATTATGAATACAACAAATTTTTCAGTATTACAACCCCCCACCCCCCAACCACCCCAAATTCACCCCCACCCAAAAAAAAGTAGAAAATGATCAGGAACCCCTAAAACGCCTAAAAACGAAGTTTAAGGCGTATTTGAAATTTTTCGTTTTTTGCTAATTACTCCGCCCCCCGTATAACGATTTTCAAAATTATAGGAGCATTACCTACTACGACCCCACAGCATAACGCTGCCCAAATTTCATCACAATCCATGTAGCGGTTACTGAGATTACGAGGGTAGAAAAACGCGACAGACAGACAGACAGACAGACCGACAGACAGACAGACAGACCGACGGAAATGAGTGACGTGGATTTTCGTTATGTACACATCATAAAACGCCCAAAAAACGTATTATCTCAAAATCGAAAATTTTCGCGATCACAATACTCCCCTCACCTATCGGTGTGGGAAGTAAAAAGTGGAGCATTCTTACTAAAAAAAGTGGAGCATTAAAATTCTTATTAGGGCATTTAATTAGCCTTTAATTAGCTCTTCAGTATGACATAATCATTTTTTAATTATAATCGTTATATACAGGGTTGCTCTGCTAACTTTTCCTCAAGTTGAACATGCGAGATTTACTAAAAAAGGTGGAGCATTAAAATTCTTATTAGGGCATTTAATTAGCCTTTAATTAGCTCCTCATCATGGCATTATCATTTTTTAATTATGACCATTATATACAAGGTTGCCCTACTACCTTTATCTAAAGTTGGCAGAACATGCGATTTTTACTAAAAAAAGTGGAGCATTAAAATTCTTATTAGGGCATTTAATTAGCCTTTAATTAGCTCTTCAGTATAACATCGTCATTTTTTAATTACAATCATTATGTACAGGGTTGCTCTGCTAACTTTTTCTCAATTTGAACATGCGATATTTCCCAAAAAAAGTGGTGCATTAAAATTCTTATTAGAGCATTTAATTAGCCTTTAATTAGGTCTTTAGTATGGCATTATCATCTTTTAATTATGACCATTACATACAGGGTTACCCTGCTACCTTTATCTAAAGTTGGCAGAACATGCGATTCTTACTAAAAAAGTGGAGCATTAAAATTCTTATTAGGGCATTTAGTTAGCCTTTAATTAGCTCTTCAGTATGACATAATCATTTTTCAATTATAATTTATTAATTACAGGGTTGCTCTGCTAACTTTTCCTCAAATTGAACATGCGAGATTTACTAAAAAAAGTGGAGCATTAAAATTCCTATTAGGGCATTTAATTAGCCTTTAATTAGCCCTTTAGTATGGCATTATCATTTTTCAATTATGACCATTATATACAAGGTTGCCCTACTACCTTTATCTAAAGTTGGCAGAACATGCGATTTTTACTAAAAAAAGTGGAGCATTAAAATTCTTATTAGGGCATTTAATTAGCCTTTAATTAGCTCTTCATCATGGCATTATCATTTTTTAATTATGACCGTTACATACAGGGTTACCCTGCTACCTTTATCTAAAGTTGGCAGAACATGAGATTCTTACTAAAAAAAGTGGAGCATTAAAATTCTTATTAGGGCATTTATTTAGCCTTTAATTAGCTCTTCAGTATGACAATCATTTTTTAATTATAATCGTTATATACAGGGTTGCTCTGCTAACTTTTCCTCAAGTTGAACATGCGATATTTACTAAAAAAAGAGGCGCATTAAAATTCCTATTAGGGCATTTAATTAGCCTTTAATTAGCTCCTCGTCATGGCATTATCATTTTTTAATTATGACCATTATATACAAGGCTGCCCTACTACCTTTATCTAAAGTTGGCAGAACATGCGATTTTTACTAAAAAAAGTGGAGCATTAAAATTCTTATTAGGGCATTTAATTAGCCTTTAATTAGCTCTACAGTATAACATCGTCATTTTTTTAATTACAGTCATTATGTACAGGGTTGCTCTGCTAACTTTTTCTCGATTTGAACATGCGATATTTCCCAAAAAAAGTGGTGCATTAAAATTCTTATTAGGGCATTTGATTAGCCTTTAATTAGCTCTTTAGTATGGCATTATCATTTTTCAATTATTACTATTATATACAGGGTTGCTCTGCTAACTTTATCTAAAGTTAGCAGAACATGCGATATTTACTAAAAAAAGAGGCGCATTAAAATTCCTATTAGGGCATTTAATTAGCCTTTAATTAGCTCTTCATCATGGCATTACCATTTTTTAATTATGACCATTATATACAGGGTTGCTCTGCTAACTTTATCTAAAGTTAGTAGAACATGCGATTTTCACTAAAAAAAAGTGGAGCATTAAAATACTTATTAGGGCATTTAATTAGCCTTTAATTAGCTCTTCAGTATGACATCGTCATTTTTTAATTATAATCATTATGTACAGGGTTGCTCTGCTAACTTTTTCTCAATTTGGACATGCGATATTTCCTAAAAAAAGTGGTGCATTAAAATCCTTATTAGGGCATTTAATTAGCCTTTAATTAGCTCCTTAGTATGGCATTATCATTTTTCAATTATTACTATTATATACAGGGTTGCTCTGCTAACTTTATCTAAAGTTAGCGGAACATGCGATGTTTACTAAAAAAAGAGGCGCATTAAAATTCCTATTAGGGCATTTAATTAGCCTTTAATTAGCTCTTCATCATGGCATTATCATTTTTTAATTATGACCATTATATACAGGGTTGCTCTGCTAACTTTATCTAAAGTTAGCAGAACATGCGATTTTTACTAAAAAAAGTGGAGCATTAAAATTCTTATTAGGGCATTTAATTAGCCTTTAATTAGCTCTTCAGTATGACATCGTCATTTCTTAATTATAATCATTATGTACAGGGTTGCTCTGCTAACTTTTTCTCAATTTGGACATGCGATATTTCCTAAAAAAAGTGGTGCATTAAAATCCTTATTAGGGCATTTAATTAGCCTTTAATTAGCTCTTTAGTATGGCATTATCATTTTTCAATTATTACTATTATATACAGGGTTGCTCTGCTAACTTTATCTAAAGTTAGCAGAACATGCGATGTTTACTAAAAAAAGAGGCGCATTAAAATTCCTATTAGGGCATTTAATTAGCCTTTAATTAGCTCTTCATCATGGCATTATCATTTTTTAATTATGACCATTATATACAGGGTTGCTCTGCTAACGTTATCTAAAGTTAGCAGAACATGCGATTTTTACTAAAAAAAGTGGAGCATTAAAATTCTTATTAGGGCATTTAATTAGCCTTTAATTAGCCTTTAATTGTGGTGTTATCAATAATTTGTTCTGCCGACTTTGTTCTGCTAACTTTAGACACGTCACTTTTCCGGACATAGATCCCTATACTCAAAAGTTTTCTACTGTTGCACTGAATAACCCTTAGAAGTTTGATCCCATGCATAGTTCTGATACACCCTGTAGTTTAAAAAACTAAAAATCACGCTTTTAAAGAACATTGGACTGAAAAGTTAAAAATGATTTTTAAAATAAGCTTAAAACAATGATGAACGAAACGTACTAGTATGATTGTGAAAAAAATGTCAAGTGCTCGATTGACGAATAATATGACACGAAGCGTCCACGCTTTTTGCACAGTCATAGAAGTATTTTTCACTCATTATAGTTTTAAGCTTATTTTAAAAATCATTTTTAACTTTTTGGTCCGATGGCCTTTAAAAGCGTGTATTTTTAGTTTTTTAGACCATATTTATTAAAAAAAAAACTACCTTAGTGTAAAATGTGTTCATCGTAAAATGTAACCTTCTGCATTACCTACTAGAGCCCCCAAATTTCATCAAAATGGGTACAACTATTACTGAAATTATGCGAGCAAAAAATTACACCAAACCATGACAATCCCCTCATCTATGCTTGACTTGCCGGACTTAGTTTTTCTTGTACATGTTAAGTTCTGAAAGGCTACGTCACTAAATTATAGTTTCATATAGTTTATTCACGTTAAATATAGATAATAAATCGAAATTACTGACGTACAATTTGTATTTTCTGGCATGACCCCCCCAATGACCTCATCAAGATAATGACAGCAATCATTAAGTATACTAAAAGTTTTAAGGTTTATAGATTATGATGAAGGTGGATGATCAATTATAAACGCACATGTAATACTATAATTTTATTATAATATTGCGGCATCAAGACAAGCCTAATTGAGTGAAAATTGCTGTAATAAAAAAACGGAAAGTGCGACAATACCAGTACTAATCAAATGTCGACATCAAACTACAACATTTACCTGTATTACGTGCTCATCAAATCCTGTTAAAAAGGTCACTCATAGCTAGTGTACCTCTAGGCTCCAGGGAAAAATTTGAATTTTAAAATATAGCTCAAGAACGTTTAGAATTGCTGGTAGTCCCACAAAGTGAATGTGTCTTATCTAAAATGTGTATCAACTGTATTACTTTTACTAAATGCAGATAAAGGAAATACATAATTTGTAGGTACTGTATAATTGTACATGATAATAACTGTTCATGGTAACTAAGTATAATGTTAACACTTGCTACATTGATTATGCCAGATAAAATAGAGGTTGATTGGTTTTATCATTGCGATCCAACTATTTGAATGTTAGTATTTTTGTGAAATTTATTCAGGAAAGTCGACAGTTTTAATTAAAGTTAACGATTATGCAGGAATTGTTATGATTATGATGAATATTGATCAGAAACAATTTTTAGTTTTTATTACACAGAGTAATAATAAATGCATTTTAAATAATAAAAAAAAATCGCTTTAATGATAACGTTAACTAAGAAATTAAAAATAAGTATAGTTTAAAAAAACTAAAGAACACGCTTTTAAAAGACATAGGAGTAAAAGGTTAAATAATTTTTAAAACAAGTGCCCGACACTTTTTTACAATTATACTGTATTTTTCGTTTATTGTTATTTTAAGCTTATATTAAGAATTATTTTTCATTTTGTAGTGCTACATAAGCGTTCTT
Source organism: Callosobruchus maculatus (assembly GCA_951848785.1). Lineage (NCBI taxonomy): Eukaryota > Metazoa > Arthropoda > Insecta > Coleoptera > Chrysomelidae > Callosobruchus > Callosobruchus maculatus. The sequence goes on from CATOUR010000003.1 coordinate 1,866,477, forward strand.
TTTTATGTTTTTTGAACTTTATTTTTCACTTTTTGGTTCAGGATGATGACAAAAACTTACTAAAGTATTGATAAGTTTACGAGGTTTAAATTAAATCTGTTCGTCTTCATCGTTACACCGTCCTGACGAGGATCACCAATCTTGTTAATAAATCTCTCATCTATCTCATTCACCATTTCTGAAAAAGTGGTATAGTTCGTTTAACTGGCGCCTTCACCATTGTATCGAATCTTCAAATAAAGTTCACCCTTAAATTATTCATTCTAGCGACCTTGATTAGGATAGTAAGATAAACTTATTAGATTATTATATTGTCACTGCTTCTTGATAAGTATACAAAGTTTAAATTAAATCTGCTCTTTTAAAGTTGGTCAAAACGCGTCGGTTACAGACATACAAACAAATATACAGATGAAGCTAATTAAATCGTGTTAAAAATGGTTTCTCAGAAGATTGTGAGAAGGGGATAAAGAGTACTTTGAATGATAATTGTTTAATATTTTTAAATAAATATTTTATTGTTATATGACCACTCTTTGATACATCAATGGGAAGTGGTTTGAACTAAATTTAGGTATAGTTATATAGGTGTTCCTCAGGGATCTGTCCTATACCCTACACTGTTTCTTCTGTACATGAACGAGTTGCTGGAAATAACATCCAATCCAATCTTCAACTTCACAGACGACAGTACATTAATATCGTGCATGGAACCAGGCAAGCCACTATCATCCCAGAAGACGGTACGTCTGCTACAGCAATATGCCTCACAAATCAACGTAGATATCAGGGCGGTTGTCGAGTGGGGATTAGTAAATAAAGTACAGTTTAACGTACAAAGAACTAAGGCAACAACACTGACAAAGAAGTCTCACGTTAGCTTACCAACTGTGGAAATGGAGGGTTACCCAATAGTCGAGTCACCTTCCATCAAGCTTTTGGGGATCAACATCAACAACAACATGTCCTGGCACGACCACGTCGTCAGTATTGCTAAAACGGCATCCCAAATGTTTATAGTTTTATTCCGCTGTAGGAAGCTGTATACACCAGAGCAACTACTGCTGCTCTACAAGGCACAGATCTGACCATCGTTGGCATATTGCTCCCATGTGTGAGGATACGCTCCGAAGCACTCTCTAAAGCTTCTGGACACTATCCAGAAGAGAGCAATTAGACTAATCAATACGCTTAACCTCACAAAGGACCCCCACAGCCTGGAACATCGAAGAAGGGTGGCTACCCGTCCCTGTTTTACAGATTCTATCACAGAAGATGTTCGAGTGAGCTCTCCCATATAGTAAACCGTAGGCTGACCGAACGAGAAACACTAGAGAGGCTCTGCGAGCTCATCCTTACTAGGTCGAGGTCCCCAAACCAGTCTCCAGTATTCCTTCTGTTGGAAAACTTCGACGCTATGTAAACAGATTCCCCGACAGTTACACCTGTAGCGTTTCAAATCTAACGTGTGCAGACACTTATCCTCTCGCAGCGCCTCTATAGCGCTATACTATAGGCTTTCAGCCTTCGCGGGAGGCTGACCATAACAAAGAAATAGTATGTACTTCATTTAGCCAATACTACATACAAGGCATTGCCTTTGTAGTTGCTGTATCTGTATATGAAATATGTACAAATAAACATAAACAGTCACAACCCTTTCAACCAGCCTTTGAATTCGATTATTTTCAGTTATACATTATTTCAGGAAAAAACTATTTTTATATCAGAAAACAACATTTCATACAAACACAATAGAACAACAACTGACATCATGGTGCTACTAGTTTTGCTCTTACACGACATCTAGAAGTTACAGAACTGCATGTTTGTCTATAACACGTGCATTTCAGATCAATCATTTATTTGTTTTATCGAATTTTAAACAAGGTTGAGTTGCAGAATAATTCAGTGTTCGTACGACAATAAATTCTATTTGTTATTTTAATTTATATCCTGGTATGATTCGCGTTTTAATTTTAAATTTAATTAAAAATCAAACTTTGTTACGGGAAACATTGAATTGATAGAAGTGATTCACCATCCGGATAATGATAGTACTCGGTACCCGTTCACAAGTAGCTATTTAAATAGTTTCGTGGTTGAGATAAAAATAGGTAATGGCCAAATGATGTCAGAGATTATATATTCATTTTTTTAAGAGGTAAGATTATAATTTATAATATATCCCGAACCTTCTAGGAAAAAAAATCGCTAAATGGCTCAATTACGAGATGAGCTCCAAAATGAAGTTTTTTTTTCACCGCTTAAATGACTCATTCGAAGAAGAAACCAGAATCTAATACAGCAGGTCAGGTATAGATGAGGGATGTATCAGAATACAACGAGGCTGGTGCTACGTGAAAATTATTTAAAAAAAATGAAGTCAAGTTGATTGACTCAGTACTTGCCACACATTACGGTGATACCAGTTTATTATTTTCCCATATGTGTATAACTGAAAAATTTGTTGTACTCATAATGGGTTGTCCATTGGTCTTTGAATGAAAAACCTAGCAGCATAATACACTTTTTACGTACATCCATTGCCTTGCTTATTTTAAAAACCAAGGGACTTACAATTTGTGATGTATACATATGTGTATTGTTTTAGATCGTTCTATATTGCGTAACGCGAAAATTATTGAATTGATTTTAATGAAATTTTGACATAGTATTACTACCGCAGCGAGGATGGAAAACGCGTATGTTTTGGAAAAATAGTGTCAGTGGCGGCGCAGCAACAGTCAAAAAACCAAAAACATAAAATCAGCTCAAACTTCGTTTTTAGACGGGTTGGAGGCTCTTGATCGTTTCGCATCGTCCTGTTCAAGCATGCTGAAAAAACTGTGGCGCCCTAGTTCCTAAGGAGGGAGACGCAAGAAACTATTTACGAGGGTTTTTGTGTTGGATGTTGTTTTTGCGGGCGGATGGGCGATAATTTAGTTGCAAGGGGATTTTAGTCTATAGCTTCATGCAATGGGAAATAAGAAAATGGTATCATCATTATGTGTGGGAAGTGCTGAGTCAATCAACTTGACTCAATTTTTTTACTTCCACACCGATAGGTGAGGGGAGTATTGTGACCGCGAAAATTTTCGACTTTGAGATAATACGCTTTTTGGGCGTTTTATGATGTCTACATAACGAAAATCCACGTTATTCATTTCTGTCGGTCTGTCTGTCTGTCTGTCTGTCGGTCTGTCTGTCTGTCGATCTGTCTGTCTGTCGCGTTTTTCTACCCTCGTAATCTCAGTAACCGCTGCATGGATTATGATGAAATTTGGGCAGCGGTTTGCTGTGGGGTCGCAGTAGGTAATGTTCCTATAATTTTGGAAATCGTTGTACGGTGGGCGGAGTAATTAACAAAAAACGAAAAATTTAAAATATTCCTTAAACTTCGTTTTTAGGCATTTTAGGGGTTCCTGATCATTTTCTACTTTTTTTTTGGGTGGGGGTGAATTTGGGGTAGCTGGGGTGGTAGGTGGTTGTAGAACTGAAAAATTTGTTGTATTCATAATGGGCTGTCCATTGATCTGTGAATGAAAAACCTAGCGGCATAATACATATTTTTAAGCCCATCCGAACATTGCCTCATTCCTTATTATACAAGCGAAGGGACTTAGAATTTATGATGTATACATACAAGTATTGTTTTAGATCGTTCTATATTGCGTAATGCGAAAATTATTGAATTGATTTTAATGAAATTTCGACACAGTGTTACTACCACGGCGAGAATAGAAAACGCGTATGTTTTGAAAAATCGTGTCAGTGGCGGCGCAGCAATAATAAAAAAAAACTAAAAGTATAAAAACAGCTCAAACTTCGTTTTTAGGTGGTTTGGAGGCTCCTGATCGTCCACTTAAAGCATGAAGAAAAAATTATGGCGTCCTAGTTCCTAAGGAGGGAGACGCAAGGACGTATTTACGAGAGTTTTCATGCAGTTTTGCCGCAGCGACAAACGCGTTGCCGTCCCGTTCTTATCTTGGATCTATTACAACCCACCCGGTACATTCAATCAAACCATAAACTTTTAGCACCCATCGATAATTGCCGCGAGTCGTCGCATTCATTCGAGCGCCACAAGCGCGTCGATTACATTCAATTGTTTACACTCTTCGATTGTTTTTGCTCGATCGAAGAACCGCGAAATCCTTGCGGTACGTCCTTGAATTCGATCATCTTCAAATTTAATTGTTGCGGCCTCATCAGCTCGGCTGCTATTTTTTTTTTATCTATCTTGAATATTCGCTGGAGCGACGTCATCGTTGCTTTCCGGTTTCTGTCGGTTCTTCTGTGGCCTCAGAGGAAGAAGAATCCATGCCTAGCGGTCATAGTTTTTTGTGGTACCGACGGGTGATGAGGTGCCGGTGAAGTGACTTCAAGTTTTCGCTTTTGGATGTATCGTGTGACTACAGGTATAAGTCAACTTTTTCACACAAGAAAACTTATTTTTGTTTTTATTTATTATTATTTTTAAACAATTTCAAGGTAAGCACACTGAATATCCTTATCTCAGATACAGTCAACAAAATCACTCAAATAGAAAATACAATTAAAATACACATAGAAAAATTAAAAACCATTTTACCCCCAGAAACTCTCAATCCTTTCCTACAAAACCAAAAAGAAAAATTTAATATACACTTCTGTAATATTAAAAATAAAAATTTAAGAAAGTTTATTAACCTCAAAAATACAAATCAAAATGTGTTAGATATTATCATTCTTAAACAACCTAATAAACTCCATTTTCAAATCCAGAATCCACGCTTTTTACAATACGCTCAATAAAAACAAAAATAATAACACAAATCAAAAATATCTCACAATTCCCTATATACCAAACCTTTCAGAAAATATCCAAAAAGTTTTGAAAACCCATAATATCCCCACCAGTTATAAATCTCATAATATTCTACAAAAAACTTCCAGCAAACTAAAAACAAAAACAGAAAAAAATAAGATGACACATGTAGTATACAAGATTCCTTGTAATAACTGTGATAGTTCCTACATTAGCCAAACATCCCAACTTTTAGAAAATAGAATCAAAGGACATAAGTATGATAAAAAAAATAAAACAGCATTGTCCAAGCATGAAATGGCACATAAACACAACTTTAATTACAACGAAACTCAAATATTACAAACTGAACAACATAGATATAAAAGAGAAGTGCTCGAAATGATCTATATAAAGAAAAACGCAACAATATATTACAACATCATATAACAATTCAAAAAAAAAAAAATTCCTCCCATACAAACTTATAATTCAAATAATTCGCATTTCAAATTTAAACATTTTAATTTTCTAGTAAACAATAACCCACAAAACTATAGATACAAAAGACAAAAATTTAAAACGTTTTACTGTCATATATCACCTGTTTCATACTAATTTGTATTCATCTACCAAATCTACATATTTCTTTAATCCATGTAAAGCATTTTTCTCAATGTAAATGTTCTGTGCATTTACATGTCTGCTTTTGTCATTCTGTTGCCACTGCAACCCGTTTTGTGATTGCAACCACCTTTATACGCGCTACACCTGTTTTGGACATATTTTTCCAATTTAAAGTTAAATTTCGATCTATGGTATGAAAAAACGCAAAAAAAAGATGTGCTGAACGCCTTACAGGCCAGGGCGCCTTTTTTATTATCTGTATCATTAGTCTGCTTTTCAATGTTTTTTTGGTAGGTATATAGGTTATAAGTATCAAATTCTATGTAACTAATTAATAATATTTTTGTAGTTTTTGAAGTTTTTGAAAAGGTTAAACAATGACTGAGGAAGACCACAAAGTGGTCGAAACGTTTCCACCAACATTTTTTGCAATTGGAACCTCATCCCCGAAAACCTACTACAGCTTATTTTTATTTCGATGGTGCTATGAACAACTATCAAGATGCATTTTTTCTACGTCATGAATTTGTGCAGAACTATGCTTCCTCTAGGTCAGTTATCTCTTTATAGAGCTCATGTACTGTTTCTCAAAAATACTATTCCGTAGAAAAGGTTCTTCGGATTATGGGATAAATAATACTGCGAAGGTTTTTTCTCAAAAAGCCGACGTTTCGGCGTTTATTTTACGCCTTGTTCAGGGCTATCGAGCACACCCCTATGGCATCAAAGGGTAACATATCCCTTTGGGCATGGCCGACTCTACACTAGGCCGGAGCCTTAGATGTGGCAACGTGGCTTAGCTGTCAAATAGTGGCCCTATAGTTTCAGAATAATTATTACATTTTATATGTATTAGAGTTCATCTCGGTTAATAAATTAAGAAAAATACTTTTTACAACTACTACTACTAATACCACTTACATCTGATGTCTGTTTCATCACAGTCAGACACTACAAAATAAAAATAAACGCAACCTGTTTCCTGCTGCCACTTCCATTTCCACTTTAATTAACACTCAATTTACTTTGTAAATTATCACTTGAGCTAGAAAAATTCACTATTAGATCACTGTGAAGCCATTCTTGCTGGTCTTGATTTCCCTTTCACTATCAAATCCTTTCGTAGATATGCCCCAGGCCATGCCCAGATGAGTTCTATTAACTGTATTTTTCTATGATATTTGGGAGGTCCAGAAAACATTATAGGTACCACATTGTGCTTTACAATAGGTCTTATCCTTTGAAATGTTTGTCAATTATTGTCTTTATCCTTATAAATATAACCAGCCCTTCCGAGGAATACCTTTCACCCACTTCTGTTTATGTACCTTATCGGACGCACAATTGCTAGTGCAACCTACTACACACTTTGCAGGCATCTTTTTATCCTTATAGTTTCATTTGTGCAGGTAAATAAGTAGAAACCCATTCAAAATCATCTTGCAACGTTCTTTTTAATCTGGAATAAGGTTATGTTGGGCCATGGTTTGGTAGTCCTCTACTCGTGCCTCTACTGGGCTGCAACCTAGTACTACACGCTTTGCAGGCATCTTTTTATCTTTATATGTAGTTTCGTTTGTGCAGATAAATAAGTAGAAACCCATTAAAAATCACCTTGCAACGTTCTTTTTAATCTGGAATAAGGTGATGTTGGGCCATGGTTTAGTAGTCCTCTACTGGGCTGCAACCTGGTACTACACGCTTTGCAGGCATCTTGTTATCTTTATAGTTTCGTTTGTGCAGGTAAATAATTAGAAACAAATTAATAATCACCTTCCAACCATATTTTCTGCACCTGGAAGAATACACATGACATAACAACAAATGAAAACACGGCCTGATCTCCAACGTTGCCATATTTCAATGCTCCGGCCTAGTGAGTAGAGACGGCCATGCTTTGGGTCAAAAAACTAAAAACATTATAGAAGATGGTTAAAAATAATAACGAATGCCGTTTGTCAACACCTGATTTTAAGTATTTGCTGCTGTACACTCCAAATACGAAGAATCAGGTGTTGACCAATGGCATATACGGAAAACGACAAAAAAATAATTTTATAACAGGTCTACCTTAAAAATTAATAATATTGATAGAACTAACAACTAACTCAATAGAAGTGAATAATTTCTGTTAAATTTAAAATAGAGATATAAAAATAAATAAACGCAAAATATAAAGAAAAAATATCATTAGATGCTGTCTGTGTCATACATTTATATACTATCTCTGGTTTTAGAATTAGATCTAATCAAATATCTATAACAATCTAGATAGAACACCTTACACTATTTTTATAATATTTTGTTTTTAATTATTTTTATTTTAAACGCGAGACGTTTTCATCCTACTATCATTCAGTGATATTCTTCCCCTAGGTCAGTAATCGCTTCTAGATATAAAGAAAACATTCATGTGGACTCTTATCGTATTTGTCACTAGCAGCTTTCAGGAAATAAGTTATAGTTTAAAAAAAGCTAGAAAACACGAATTCTTAACAGATGGACCTAGGAATTCAATAATAGCTTTGACTATTAATATTTCGTCTCGAAGTGAGATAGCTCTACAACTTCTCTAGCCGCACACAAAGCAGAATTACGAGATAGCTCTCTAAACGTAGCTTGGGCACTCCAAAAATCCAAAAAAATTTGGTGTCGTACTTGTGCGTAAGAGAATTCTTGAGACTCCCGCCGTTTACCCGTGGTAGCTGATTAGTCCATGTTAACATTCTGAGCACTGGTAAAGCGATTCTGGGGCGAAGCATCTGTCATGGTATTTTTTTAGGTTAGGTCAATTAAAAACAAAAACTTGTTACTCTTTATGCAAAGTTTCGACTAATGTATAGTCATCTTCAGGCATCTGAAATTTTTTTTGACACATGTAGGCAATATAATTAGTATAGCGAAATTAAAGTATTAAAAACTGAATAGCCGACTTCCCAATGAACAAGAATTGAAAACTATGTCTAATAACTTGCTAAAATGCTAAGGTGATATTAATATCTGAAAAAATGAAAATTTGAAAACCCAGTTAAGCATAAACGTAAAATAAATAAAACAACACAGCATTGACTGGGCAGAATGACGGATTTTGAGGATTGCTTACTATTTACACTTTGAAATTTAATGTAGTGCATCAGATGCGCAATAATGTTTTCTAATTAATTCGTTAAATTTTAATCCACCTTGTACACTTAAATACGTGTGATTGTTAGAAGTACCCGAACAGTGCTATTTAAATGATCATGAAACCACAAAATGTAGATATTTAATTGCATTTGCTTGTCGTATTTTATTGTATTACGTTTTGTTATCAGATTAACATATTGAAAAAGTATGTCAAACATATACCTCGTTTTCCAGGAAATCGAACTGTTTTGTCTTCTACGTATTATATTGTATTGTACTGCAGTATTATATATAATTTAATTCGAGAAAAAAAGAATTTGTTTTTTTTTTGCTTGTGTCACGGCATCAACTGCTGTAGTCATTTAGCCTCGTGTCGTGTGTTGGCTTTGTTACTGTTTCCCGGCGCCACTCTAGGGACAGCACCATTAATTAGAAGCCAACAGTAAAGAAGGCTCTGGTCTAGCTTTTTTTATGGAAATTTATTTCTGTTTGAAAAAACCAGAAATTTCCGCCACTGACGAGAATTGAACCCGGGACCTACTAGCCACGAGCTCTACCCACTGAGCTAATAGTTTCAGTTAATGACGTTATTATTAAGCCTCAACATAATCCAGTACCTGTCAATTTTATTGCAGGTACAAGTATAAATGTTAATAAGTCATAATTCCCTTGACCATATTCAATCTTCCTCTTGGACTATTGGCGCAAAATCTAGGAAAAATCGATAAAAAATTGTGTTTTAACATATGGGCCGAAAAATTTGCGGTCAAACCTGTAGGCCCCTAATTTTTTGTAGATAAATGTGGACATTTTCAAAGAGTCTTAATGGCAAAATCAAAGCAATAAATATAGTTTAAATAATTTAGAAACAGTTAAAAGTTAAAAATAATTTTTGAAATAAGCTTAAAACAAAGAATACAGTAGGATACAATATCTCCGATCCGACGGATTTGAAGCTGTCAAAATCGTTTTCGCGGCACAGTTGGAGCGTTCAATGTTCGGTCCGACCTATTAATCCAAAGGAAAGTTACAAGCCCACAAACAAACAAACATACAGGTGAAGATAATACAACAATAAAAGCGTATTAAAAATGTATTCTCAGAGGTTTTTTGCAAGTGAACAAAACGATGGGATAAGAAGTGTATAAAACATTATATTGAACGAAGGTTATTGAAAATTTTTAAATAAATATTTTATTCTTGTAGTATAGCACCAGTCTTGTTAGTTTCTCGTATGTTTAAAAAAACGAATTTTGTAAAAAAAATGTGTTTCATAGACCGGAAACTTTTCAGCCGATGTCAGGACAGATATTTTCAAAGCGAAGTAGGCTTAAACCACCCAAAACGAATTCATTAATAGACTGCGTTTAATAGTATAATACGACACCAGACATAAAACGACTCAATTTGACGCAGTGGGATGACATTACAATAAAGACATTTCCAAATACGGATGACCCAACTTAATGTCTGTGTGAAACTCTGTGGGTGGAAAACCAAGACTAATTACTATCAACACCTCAAAACTAATTGCTTTCATGAATTAACGTCTCAATTATACTGCTTAAACGACTGTTATAGCATAGAACAGTTACTTAACAGTTCCATTTGGAACATGACACGTTGTCAATGGATGGCTTAATAACTGAAAAAATGAATAAAAATTCATTTTAGAAAAAATAAGTAAGAAAGGTGGAGATACAAGTTTTGAAGCCGTGTTGCTGGGAGTTTTTGCCATATAACACATTTACAACAAGTTTGTGGTACCAATGGATAACTAGAAAGATGATGGACATGTGTTTACCCTAAAGTGCACGGTTAATTATCTGGTGATTCTTTAGGATAAATTCCTTTTTTGTAACGTTTCTTGAAGTCACTTTGCAAAACATGCTGATATTGACAGTATCTCGCAAAGTGTTTGATACATGATCACTTGATAGCATATTTTCTAAGGACTAATATCAAAAATTCCAAAATCCGACAATAAAATTTTGTTTTATTAGGGTTTTGGTTTGGATCTGTTCATTTTCATGAACATGTCTAAAAATCAATTTATCTCTGAAGCAGTTGAAAATCGCACCCTGCTTTATATGACTTTTACTTCCCACACCGATAGGTGAGGGGAGTATTGTGATCGAGAAAATTTTCGATTTTGAGATAATACACTTTTTGTGCGTTTTATGATGTCTACATAACGAAAATCTACTCACACATTCCCGTCGGACTGTCTGTCGGTCTGTTTGTCTGTCTGTCGCTTTTTTCTAGCCTCGTAATGTCAGCAACCGCTGCATGGATTGTCATGAAATTTGGGCAGCGATATGCTGTGGGGTCATAGTGGGTAATGTTCCTATAATTTTGAAAATCGGTGTATGGGCGGCGGAGTAATTAGCAAAAAACAAAAAAATTAAATACTGCTCAAACTTCGTTTTAGGCGTTTTAGGGGTTCGTGATCATTTTCTACTTTTCTTTTGGGTGGGGGTGAAATTGGGGTGGTTTGGGGGTGGAGGGTTGTAGAATTGAAAAGTTTGTTGGTTTCATAATAGACTGTCCACTGACCTGTGAAGAAAGACCTAGCGACATAAATATTTTTTTAGGTCCATCCGAACATTGCCTTGCCTATTACAGAAACCAAAGAAATTTTTTCTGGCGTAAACGTACGAGTATTGCTTTAGATCGTTCTATATTGTGTAACGAGGAAACTGTTGAACTCATTTTAATGAAATTTTGACTCAGTATTACTACCGTGGCGCAGAAATAATAAAAAAACTAAAAATATAAAAATAGTTCAAACTTCGTTTTTGAGCGTTTTAAAGGTTCCTGATCGTTTTCTGCGTTTTTTTTTTGGTGGGGGTAAAATTGGGGTGGTCAGGGGGTGGGGGGTTGAAACACTGAAAAATTTGTTGTGTCCATAATAGGCTGTCCACTAGCCTGTAAAGGAAGACCTAGCGACATAAATCACCTTTCTAGATCCATCCGAACATTGCCTAGCCTATTACGGAAACTAGGGGATTTTCTGGATACATACGAGTATTTACTGCTTTAGATCGTTTTGTATTTTGTAACGTGGAAACTATTAAATTGATTCGAATGAAATTTTAACACAGCATTACTACCGTGATGAGGATTGAAAATGAGTATGTTTGTTAGAAATCGTGTCAGTGGCAGCAGTGGCAATAATAAAAAAACTAGAAGTATGAAAACAGCTCAAACTTCGTTTTTTGATGTCTTAAGGGTTCCTGATAATTTTCTACTTTTTTGGGTGGTTGGGGGGTGGGGGGTTGTAAAACTGAAAAGTTTGTAGTATTGATAATAGGCTGTCCATTGATCTGAGAGAGGAAGAACTAGCGGCACAAGACAATTTTAGAGGGGGGGAGCCGCTGGCGATTGTTTGGTTGCAAGGGGATCTCAGACTGAAGCTTCATGCTATGGGAAAATAATAAACTGGTATAACCGTAAATTGTGGGAAGTACCGAGTCAATCAATTTGACTTCATTTTTTTTTTTGTTGTTGGAATGTATCATAGAACACCCTGTATATAATTGATGGTTGAAGTACACCATAATCTCAATTCTAACCTAATTTGCTTATAATAGCTTATCATTTTTTTGTATGTATTTGGGCCCCTTTAGCACAAAACGCCGCATTTTATAGGCCAACACCCAGAAGCATCGGCCTCCATTGCACACCTTGATGCAGCTAAAGATGGGGAAACCCGAAACGAAAATCGCCCAAAAAAATTCGGGGGTGTCCGTGTGAGTGTCCAGCAAGGCGTCCGTGGGGGCCACATGACATCGTCAACCGCATACGAATCAACCTCATTATCTCGGCCACTCCTTGTATGCTAAGTGGGCCAGCGGTAATGTTAATTGTTATCTGCTATCTTGCCGCCGCGTATTTAGTTATTCTCTGCGCCGCCGTACATGGCGAATCGCTTGATTTTCTGCTAACAGAATCTGCATACGGCGAGGACGTGACTGTGAAGCTTCCTTATGCAACCGCGAATAACTTATTCGTTCCAAGAGAACACCTTGTGTGTCTATGTGAGAGCGTTTTGTTACGGCATTCTACGTGATTGGCCTAGCGCCACTGACTATTTCTATCACCTAACGTAGACAAAACGTATCGTATCTCTTAGTAGTAGTTGTGGGGCGACTGCGCCTAGCAAGTGGGCCTCACAGTAGGCCCTTTTTGCCATCCCTGATTACCACCCTTCAGCTACTACTGCCTGCCCCCCCCCTCCCTTTTAAGCCCCAGACCTTTTAACAAAGACCAGTATGTCGGTTCAGCTTAGGAAGGATAATTCCTCTAATTGAAGTCTATCTGTCAGAAAAACCATCTCAGATTGGGCAGAGAGCACTGGGACATACACCAGGGCTACTACATTCGAAGGCGTTCATACCATACCCCCAAGGTCTCCGAGGATCATTGAATGTAGCAGGAATGATCTGACAGGACATTGTCAGTCTAGGAAACCGCTTGCGGAAGTTAGGTCTAGAACAAACAAAGGACTGTCGTTTCTTATATGTGGAGAACGAAACAGCGGAGCACATATTGTGCTCCTATCCAGTACTGGAAAGAGCTAGGTTTCAGACTTTCGTATCCACCCACATGAAACCTACTGACTTCAAGGAAGTTTCACCTAACACTATTATCGCCTTCGCTACAATAAGACAGGACCGCAGTGGAAGATAACGTAATCACACCAATCACTTTTAACCTAACCTAATCCAGTGCGAAATTGAAGACAATCAAATGAAAAATGCAACTGGCGTTTACATGCACTGGTTTAGTGCACATGGTTGTGCAAAATGAATAGGCTAAGGCTACCTTTGAGAGGTAATTTGATGGAAAAAGAAGATCATGGAAGATGGTCGACTAGACCATGGCTGTCCAGAAGATCTGTACTAGGTTACTTAAACCTTGAAAGACCCAGTAACCACAAATTCTAAAGAATATATCCATAAATTGGGTACGTGATTCTATCTCTCCACGAGTAAAATTAGAATCGGCAACCACATATTTAGCCTGTGGATGTAGTTTCAGACTTTCACAAAGGTGTTCCAGACTTTCATTGCCAGCATTTCCAGCAGATCTAATATGATTCCAAAGACATTCTTCCGCACTATATGAATTTTGATGTCATCTGAACAGTCTATTTTAACAAAATCGTTTTGAAATCAGTACAAGAAATTAGCAAAGCAAGCACACGTGCTCCCCGCAAGTACCTACTGGATGGCTTGGATGAATGAAAGAGGGAGAGAGGCTATCTGGTCACCAGAACCACCAGTGCATAGGTCTACAAGCGCGCCCTTATGGCAAAGGTGAGGATAGCCTTGTGTCCTGCCCATCTTATATTCTCAGATTCAAGGGCTCTTGAACCCAGTAATTTCTACATTTACAACAGCGAAGTCCCCATTTCTGACGATTTTCTTCACGCTGTAGTGAGCAACTGGTCACTGTCAAAACCGATACCAATTTAGAAACAGCCAAAGTGATCAAGACGTCTAGTGGTGGAATTTAGAACCCAATGTTGTATGTGTGCCCATGGTAACCAGATTCTTTTAGCATGCATGTGTACCAACTCAGAGAGAATGAAATCAAAACACAGAAATGTTGTGATATGGTTTTTTTATTATTTGTTTCTTAACATTTGTTTTGTATTTATTAATCATGAGTGCTGAGTGTTTATGTTATTATTTTATTACTTGATTCTTGTATTTATCAAATCATGAGTGCTTTGTATTTCAAATATTTTACTGGTGAAGTATTTATATTGATATATTGACATATACGATTCAAAAATGTCTTAATAATAGTGGTAAACTGGCTCTTGTTATCAATATTTGTATAATAAAGAAATGGTTATAAACATTCACAGTCTAAATAATAATAATAATACATGGTGGGCTAGGTCTCTGTTCAACGCCAGGGAGAGAAAAAGGGATAGAATGTGGAAAAATGTAAAATATCAGCATATATAAATAAATAAATATAACCAACCATATAAAGGAGTAAATAAAGGAGATAATTGGAATAGGTCCGACCTGGGTTGTTACCAGGCATCGGCCTTCCGTAAATAAATATCATATGTAAATAAAGAGAAATCAGTAACGATTTAAATAAATACACCTAAACACCATCAAGCTGCAAGATCCAGGACATAATACCTAGAGTAGACAGAAATCAGAGACCCAACGCCATATAATATCGTCTCAAAAGCAGGATTTATAGTATATACATTGTGAAACACTTCAACTATCGTAGCCAGACCACATTAGTTAATAATACAAACTCAAAGGACAACATACCTGCAGATATTCGTGAAAAAGACTCAAAAACCCTGTTGTTGAAATTTTGGTCTCCAGCTTGTTACGTTTTTCAAAAACAATCCCCTCTCGTAATTAATAAACAAACTAACAACAAAACCATAGCAACGATTATCACAACCCACTACTTTATTCAAGTGTTATTTACTGTATGAAAAGTCACTCATGATCTGACACATATCAAAATATCTGAACAATATAGGATAATCAAATAAACTACTTAACTGAACT
Source organism: Callosobruchus maculatus (assembly GCA_951848785.1). NCBI lineage: Eukaryota > Metazoa > Arthropoda > Insecta > Coleoptera > Chrysomelidae > Callosobruchus > Callosobruchus maculatus. The sequence continues at coordinate 1,881,576 of CATOUR010000003.1, forward strand.
TCATCAAATGACTACACTCATACACTTATATTATAACAACAAATTTTAATCTTTTCCTTCTACCATCTGTCACTGCCGTCAATGTCAAACTTTGGCAGCCTGGCAGCAAAAGGTGCGTTCTAACGTATGACAGCCAGGAGCAAGTTCCGGATCACCACAACGCATGCCAAAGATTGGCGATTCCTGGCGATCTTCATGCCAAACAAGCATATTTATAACCTTGCGACATGCAATACTCGCTTTGAGTAAGACGCGCTCCAACGAAACTGCTTTCTTACTGCGCCTGGCTGTGAATTTAGTGAGAATGTAGGATGTATGAGGGGTTAGGTGTCTCTTTTTAACTGATGGCTTTGCCCGTATGTATAGCCTCTAAGGCCCGGTTTCACAATGATGGGGTAACTCAAGGTTGTGTGTTGACTGGAGGTTAACCCTAGATGTCATATTTCACAAATGGTGGTTTTCGATTTTACTTGTGGTTAACTCTGAGTTAACTTGAACCCAGGAAATTCTTGAGTTAACCCCAGGTTTGCGATGACGCATGCACATTAGTTTATGTCACTTTAGTTTTGCTACTTGCTAGGCGTTTGATTGCCCGTGTGGGGGCGGGTTAGAATATCTCCCATCGTATATCATGCGTGTCGTAAAAGGCGACTAAAACGAACACCGAACTACTGTCGGTATAAGCAGTAACCTCTTCTCAACCAACAGCTTCGGGTGGACGAGTTGAGAAGAGTCAGGACACCTTCATGTCCTTGGGGTGAGAAATTGCCCCTAAAGGCGGATGAACCAGTAGATACCATCTGGTCAACGGCATATGAGGATGCAGAAAGTAAATGGGAAACTACTGCATTAAAGATCTTAAAGATATCCCAAGAGAAACTCGTAAAATGAGTAAATGCATTTTACGAGTTCACAACATGTCTGTTAAGACATTGTGACTATGATGATGAGGCGTTTGAAGTTTCCTACTTTATCGTTCACGTTAACGCTTTCCATCGTTCTTTTTATTTGAAATGGATGGTTATGATGTAAATGCGTATAGCAGTGATAAATAAGCAGTGAGACCAAGAATATTTCGACCTAGTCAATTACTTTGAGGAATATGACGACCATGACTCCTTTGTCTTTTTTAAATTAATTTTTGTATTTTTCTTTCAGTACTTTTACAGATCTGTGGCTATTATTTTTGCAATTAAATTCTTCTCCTATCTTTTCTCAGGCGTTGTCTTTTTCGCGCCATGTTGTTGCACCTTTTGTTTTGCATTCTATTTCACGCCTGTACTTGTCTACTAATGAACAGATATTTTTCATCGTTTGAAAAGTTGTTCGCTCTTTTTGGTTTTTCCATGCTGACACACGGGTACATGCACATTGCACGGCTATTATTTGAAAAAGGTCCCAGAAACAGCTACAACGCCCAGCAATCCAAACACCAACACAACCTAAAAATCTTTTGTCTATACTAAGGTCTATACCAAACACCAAATAGCTGCGAATGAAATGAAAAAACGTCAGTGGGAAAAACCAAAATGAGGTTGGAAATCGCATGAACTGACAACTCAACGAACCCATTCTTTGACAGTCTTGTCAGAAAAACACAAAACACCAGCACGCAACACCTAACGAAGGAAATAAGAAGAAGAATTTTAAACATTGCGGACACAGTATCACACCACCAACCCCTAAAAATAAAATACAACTCGCTGTCAGTTAACCCTACGTCATTTTATGGTTATGAAACAAGAGGCGTTCCATTGTTCGAGTTAACTCGCAGGTCGAGGTTAGTAAACCGTCAGAGTGACCACTGATTGTGAAACTGGGCCTAAGTTGCATTGGAGATTTCGTACTCAAGATTCGACTTTGCCGATCGTGAATGCCTCAAGTCACAAGCATTTTTGAGAAGTGTTTCTGTCTCTTCTAGCGACGTTCCTTAGTTTGGCGTGGATTGATTATTATGTATATACGTATATACATAATTTAGTGGCATTATTTCGCAAAAACAATTAAATCTGCGAAATCACCAGCTTAACGACGGCCTTCGGAGGTTAGTCGCAGGAGATGAGGTTGTAAAAAGCGTCTGCGTTAATTTCGAACCAGCTATAAAATAACCGTTAGGATAAGTGACACTTCCGTATGTTCTGACGCCGACCTAAGCACTAATGTGGGAATGATGAAATAAATGCCTGTGAAATGGTTTTTTCAACATCAATTTAATATTTGCGTCTATGTTGCTTTACAATCATCAAAATTTCACTACTTATTATATATTTAGTAAAACAATCTTGGGAGACGGTCACTTATTATATTTCCAAAATATAAAATTTTACGACGTTTCGACGCTTCTATTAGGCGTCATCTTCAGGTATTAAAACTAAAATAAAATATCAGAATTGTCAAACAGATACAAAATGACTAACATTTACAATTAATTTTTTTTTAAACAATTAAATATCGAGGGAGGAAGGTAAATATTGATAAGATGGAAGAAAGTATAGGCTATGTTCCATTTATTAAATTTGTATATATGCATGAAAGATTGCTTGTATCTGTCCTGAAATTCATGCTGTTAGAACTTTTTTTTATATGTATCATCTCTAAGATGTTTCTTTTATACCAATCTTTCTCTTTGCATAAAGTTCTAACGTTGTTAAAATCGATGGTATGTTTATTTTCTATAGCATGTTTGCTGAGGGCGGTAGAATTCAGGTTTTTATTTTTAATATCATACTTGTGTTTATATATGCGTTTATTTACCGCCCTCAGCAAACATGCTATAGAAAATAAACATACCATCGATTTTAACAACGTTAGAACTTTATGCAAAGAGAAAGATTGGTATAAAAGAAACATCTTAGAGATGATACATATCAAAAGAAGTTCTAACAGCATGAATTTCAGGACAGATACAAGCAATCTTTCATGCATATATACAAATTTAATAAATGGAACGTAGCCTATACTTTCTTCCATCTTATCAATATTTACCTTCCTCCCTCGATATTTAATTGTTTAAAAAAAAATTAATTGTAAATGTTAGTCATTTTGTATCTGTTTGACAATTCTGATATTTTATTTTAGTTTTAATACCTGAAGATGACGCCTAATAGAAGCGTCGAAACGTCGTAAAATTTTATATTTTGGAAATATAATAAGTGACCGTATCCCAAGATTGTTTTACTAAATATTTGGTACCGACGGTCAGGATTCAAAAAGCAAAAAAATTCTACTTATTATAAGCATACGCGTAGCCAGAACTGATCCAATGGCGGTTTTAGGGTGCAACCCTTGGACTGGACCCTCAACACTTTTGAAGAGCAAAAAAAGACCTCTCAAATAAAAATATAAATATAACATCTCTAGGCCCATCCATGGGGAAGAGTTTTTGGTTGGCAACCTTTGGACTGGACCCTCAATACCTTTGAACCTCAACACTTGAAGCAAAAAACGTCTCTTAAATAAAAATATAAAAACAACGTCTCTGGGCCCATCCAATTTTCTGGCACGTAGAGATATTCATTCACATAAAACTCGTGATAAAAATGACATCTGCCCTAGTAGTAGTAGTAATAGTGATGGGGAGACGAAGCCAGGCAAGTATAGGCCACCTTTGGCCCTTTTTGCCAACCCCACTGAACCAATCACTGAAAACACTAAAATTCTACACCCTAAAAAGCTCCCTGTCGAACCTACCAGACCTCCTGACGAAAGTCAGTATGTCCGACCCTCAAAGTAACAACTGAACATAGAGGTAGTAAACATCTAATTCTAATAGGCCAACATCTTTTCTTACGTTGTCACATCGACCACCAGATACGGCAATCATAATTGTTTACTATCGTCTTAATTGTATAGTATCCAGAAATATTCCATTCTACGTTAAAAAAGACGGTATTTTGATGGTTCAGAAATGATTACAGCAAAATCAATGACCTCTACTGCGTTACTGCATGTTTCTTCATCATTAACGCAAATCCTGTCTTACATAAATTTTGAGGAGTTGGCAACGCCTATGTAATTTTCCTGCGATTTGTTTACGGTAACCTCCGACTGTCAAACGTTTGTTTTGTTTGTGCGCCTTTTATGGTCAGTGAAATCGAATTCGCTATTTGTTGGTAACTGTAGTGAAGCTTTACGGACTTGCTGTGCTATATTCGAGTGTAGTTTAACAGTTTTTCGAGATGGGACAGTGAAGAGCAGTGTTTGTAACATGGGTTGCATTGGAAGAATTTTCAGGTTAGTTGGCAATGTTTGGTCTGAAGTGTCAAAAGATGCTTTGAGCACGCCATGCTGAAGTGGTTTGTTTACTACCTCTATGTTCAGTTGTTACTCTGAGGTCCGACCATTTCGCTGAATTTAGTGGCTCCTCCCCAAACTCCGTCGTGCCGAATATCTGGACCCTAAGGTTGCGATAAACTGCACATCTGCCCACGAAGTGGAACGCTGTCTCGTCCTCCTCCCAGCATCTGGAGCAACTGGGGTCCCCTACCAATCTCATAAGTGACAAATGTCACATCTGCCCTAGTCACCACCGTCTTGTAAGAACGAGGAATGGTACAAATTTTTATGGGAAAATTCTTCATCTTATTTCATAGCACTCTCAAATTACTGGTTTTTAAGACTTTCTATAAAGTCGTTGTTCCTGTCTGGGGGCGGGTTAGAATATCTCCCATCGTATAACCTGCGTGTTGTAAAAGGCGACTAAAAGGAACCGAACTACTGTCGGTATAAGCAGTAATCTCTTCTCAACCAACAGCTTTGGGTGGACGAGTTGAGAAGAGTCAGGACACCTTCTTGTCCTTGGGGTAAGGAATTGTCCCTAAAGGCGGATGGACCAGTAGATACATCTGGTCAACGGCATGAGGTTGCTGAAAGCAGTCTTCCTCCTTTGGATCTGGTAATTCAAGGGGAAGCTAGAAAAACTGGGTTCCGTCTCTGGAGTCAGGTTAGCTGGACTTTTATGAATCCCGGCAAAGGACATTCGACGATTCTAGCAGAGTTGGATGAGGATAGTCGTATTTTGTTGGCGAGGAGCGATATAGTTTCTCCTACGCATCGCTTCAATCGCAAATTTACTGTGATGTTTCCGTCAAGGGAAGAGTGGGAGTCTAGGGAAAGACAGCTCATCGAAGGAGGAGGACAGGTCTGGTACACAGACGGTTCACTCGCTAGAGAGGGCTTAGGCTCGGGAGTCTACGGACCACATACAAGACTTTCACTCCCTCTTGGGGGGCACACCACAGTATTCCAGGCTGAGGTCTATGCGATACTTGCTTGTGTAAATCGTATTCGGGAAATTGACGGGTCTAGGAGGCGGATTATTATCTGCTCTGACAGACAGGCAGCCATCAAAGCACTGAGTGCTTGGAAAATAACGTCGGGACTGGTCCTGGAGTGCAGGAGGGCTCTTGACGACATCTCAGCTAAACACAAGGTATCACTGATGTGGGTACCTGGGCGCGCTGGGGTAAAGGGTAACGAAATGATGGATCATCTGGCTAGGATGGGATCCGGCAACAGTTTTGTGGGCCCGGAACCAGCCTTAGGACTATCTGCAAACTTGATTAGGAAAACAACTGGAGAGTGGATCCAGAATCAACACTCTCTGAGATGGAACAACATCTCTGGTCATCTCCGTCAGGCTCGGGAACTATTAGCAGGGCCTCCAGAGAGAATAGGACGATTTTGTCTCTCTCTGGATAAGAGTAACTTGAGATTGCTAGTAGGCCTATTAACGGGTCACAACACCTTCAAGCGTCACTTGTTTGTGATGAGGGTGGTCAACGACCCAACGTGCACGTGGTGTAGTGAGGAGGAAGAATCCTCGGCACACATCTTGTGTCGCTGTGAAACCCTTGGTTATCACAGGCAGACTATGCTGGGCTCAAGAACCTTGGAACCAATAGAGATAAAACGGATAGGACGTAAGAATGTACTTGTCTTTGCCAAAAGGCCAGGTCTTAGGAACTAGCGCGGATAGAGGCGCAAAAGGGCCCATCGTGTGGCCTATGCACTAGCCACATTCCGTGCTGGATAGCCTCCGGTCCTCATTCATTCATTCATTCATGCAGAAAGCAAGTGGGAAACTACTGCATTAAAGATCTTAGAGATATCCCAAGAGAAACACGTAAAATGGGTACATTTTACGAGTTCATAACATGTCTGTTAAGACATTGTGACAATGATGATTATGATAAAATCGTTGAAGTTTATTTAATAGTCGAAGAGTTCTTTACTACAGATGAGTATTTGATCAACAATTTCTGTGATATGGCCTTGGAGTTCCGTTTCTCGTGTACTAGATTCTGTCTGTTTTAGTGACTCGCATTGGTCTCATTGTGATATATGTTTGTTATATGTCTGTGAATTGTTATATACATTATTTTGATAATTTTTTTGCATTTTAGGCTCACTAGAGTAGAATTATTTTACCATATTTTTTCATTTTTCACAATGACCTGTGTAAGCACTTGTGTGTATTAACAGCAATAAATTACTACTACTACAACTACATCCAAGGGGGAGGGGAGGGCTTGGGTTGAAACCTATGGACTGAATCCTCAACATTTTTGAAGAGCAGGCCTCTCAAATAAACATAGTAGGAGTTTTGATTTGCAACCTTTGCACTAGACCCTCAAAACCTTAACAGCAAAAAATATATTTCAAATAAAAAAATAAAAGTAGCATAAATATTATCTGGACCCATTCATGCGTGAGTGGTTTTGGGTTGAAACCTTTGGACTAGATCTTCAATACTTTTGAGGAGCAAAATAAAAGGTCTCCCAAATAAACATAAACTCTGGACCCAACCATTGTGGGGTTTTGGGTTGCAGCCTTTTTGCTGGACTCAAAATTTTTAAAGATCAAAAATGGTCTCTCAAAAAAAAAGACAATAAACTTCTTCATTTTTTTTTCATATGGGGGGGGGTTGACCTCCAAACCTCCCTGTTGGTTATACCCTTGTACTTAAGTACAGGCATTACACAGATTTTTTCAAACACTGGGGGACGGGACGAATTGCAAATGGAAAATCTACAATCTACAAAAAATTTACATAGGTGAATAGCAAATTATACAAATTGCACTGGTAATTTACCTCCATTGTGCAGTAGGTACACTAGTGTGTCGTGTATGTAATTACAAATGCGACTTACTCAAGCTTCAGTAATGCAATTGTTCAAAACGAATGCGGTAAAGAACGTTTTATCGATACCTGCATTTTAGGCGTTGCGGGTAATGCACTTAAATTTGCATATGGCTTTAAAAAACCTCGACATGGAAATGCATTTGTCATCGGAATTCTTGAGGGCTTAATACTCATAATATTCAGAGCAATAACGCGTAATTTTAGTGTCTAGAAAGAAACCGTATGACGCGTGGTATTTGAGTTGTAGAGGCAGTTTGGAAACTTTTTGTCATTGCACCATAACCCCAGAATGGGAGGGACCCGAGATAGAGGGGTGTTAAAACGTGAAAAAAATCGTTAAATAACTCAATGAAAAAGCGGTAGCATTTTAGTATACCTACCAGTTAACGTTCCAAAAAATCGTCATCCGCCATCTATGGGCGGTTTGCGAAATAAAAAAATCGCGACGACTTGACGGAAAATTCTTTGTTTTTTTGTAGATAAGACAAAAAATACTATCATGCGTTTCTGCCAGGCAGTTTATGAGAATTTTGAGCTTCAAAGTTCAAGTTTTTACACAATTTTGTTAGAAATCGTTAAAAAATAATGGGCCTATACCACATTTTTGGTTTATTGGCTTAAACGAACCCTGACACCACGGAAATGCCATAAATAATTTTACAAAATTTTTCTATCGTATTTATAACCGAAAAAAATTGCTCTAAGTATTGAATTTTTTGAATCCATACACTTCCCGCCCAGGTCGTGACGTCACATGTGGGGGACCAATAAGAGCTCACTGGTACAAAACAATAGCATCCGCTCGTAGTCATCGGACCACGAAAGGACGCTTTTCATTGGTTCCCTACAGAGAGGACGCTTCTCATTGGTTCCCTACAAGTGACGTCATCATCGGCTGTTTCAAATTACAGTACAATTTTCTTTTTAGTGTTATTCTCATTTGGGTCAAGTTTTCTGCTGACTTTTTACAGTAAACGGTCCTATGTATCATCCAAAATAATACCGCAGTAAATAAATTGATCAATTTGAGATCACGGTATAGGCCCATCTGTTCATTTTGTTTAAAACGGATGACGTTTTTTATACATATTCTTGGGAGGTCCAACTATGACATGTATCAATGTCATCCCTTTTTATCATGTTTAACCCCATTTTTCAACACATAGGGGGTGACATTATTGAACGCTTTTTGAAAGGATACGGCAGGATGAAGACGGCCTGCTAGATCTCCTGATTTGATGCCATTAAACTTTTCTATGGGCCTATTTAAAATCTATTATGTTTAGGCCCAAGCTGAAAATCTGGTCTATGATCTTCGTTAACACATCATCGAAAGCAGACATGATATCCTACAACATGGTTTTGCAACTGTCCGTCAGGAACTTAAACATCGTAGCTTAGCATTTTTGGGGCGATAATGCGCAACATTTTATTGCAATAAGAATGGAGTCAAGTTGATTGACTCAGTACTTCCAACACATAATAATGATTTCATTTTATTGTTCTCCCATTGCATGAAGCTATAATCTGAAATCACCTTGCAACCAAATCATCGCCCACCCTCCCAAAAAAACATTCGACACACAGACTGTCGTAAATAGTTTCTTGCGTCTCCCTCATTAGAAACTAGGACGCCACAGTTTTCATTCTGCATGCTTCAACTGAACGATGCAAAAGCAAAACGATCAGGAGCCTCTAAACCATCGAAAAGCGAAGTATGAGCTGTTTTTATATTTTTAGTTTTTTAATTATTGTTGCGCCTCCACTGACACGATTTTTCAGACACTGGCGCGTTTTCCACTCTCGCCGCGATTGTCAATTCTGTGTCGAAATTTCATTGAAATCAAATTAATAATTTTAAGTCCCTGGTTTCTGTAATAGGCAAGGAAATGTTCACATGGACTTGAAAAAAAAATACGCCGGTACGTATTTCTTCCATAGGTCAATGGAAAAACTATTATGAATACAACAGATCTTTTAGTTTTACAATCCCCCACCCCCCAACCACCCCAATTTCACCACCATCCAAAAAAAACGTAGAAAATGATCAGGAACCTCTAAAAAGCCTAAAAACAAGGTTTGAACTGTTTTAATATTTTTAGTTTTTTATAATTATTGCTGCGCCGCCACTGACACGATTTCTCCAAAACATACGCGTTTTCCATCCTCGCCGCGGTAGTAATACTATGACAAAGTTTCATTAAAATCCATTCCATAACTTTTACGTTACTCAATACAAAACGATCTAAAGCAATATTCCTATGTATTTATCAGAAAATTATGTCCCTTGGTTTCTGGAATAGGCAAGGCAATATTCGGATGGGCCTAAAAAAGAGTTTTATGCCGCTAGGTCTTTCTTTTACAGGTCAATGGCCTATTATGAGTACGACACATTTTTGAGATTTACAACCCCACACCCCCCAACCATCCCAATTTCGCCCCCACCCAAAAAAAGTAGAAAATGATCAGGAATCCCTAAAACACCTAAAAACGAAGTTTGAGGAATATTTAATTTTTTTGTTTTTTGCTACTTACTCCGCCGCCCATGCACCGATTTTCAAAATTATAAGAACATTACCTACTACGGCCCCCTAGCAAATCGCTACCCAAATTTCATCACAATCCATGCCGCGGTTAGATATTACGAGGCAAGAAAAACGCGCACAGACAGACAGACAGACAGACCGACAGACAGGCAGACAGACCGACGGAAATGAGTGACATGGATTTTTGTTATGTAGACATCATAAAACGCCAAAAAAGCGTGTTATCTCAAAATTTTCGCAATCACAATACTCCCCTCACCTATCGGTGTGGGAAGTAAAAAGTGATATTTTCGTGCGTTTTTGTTTTCTATCTAAACAAATTAAGATACATAAAGATTTTTCTAATTTTCTCGAAAACGGATCGACCGATTTAAAAAAATCAACCCCCAAAGTAAAGTACTTTGACATACCTTTGAAACGAGATATTACTCGATACCCATGGTCTTTTAAAATTTTTAAGGGGATGAACGTGGGTGGCTGAGGATATAAGGGGGTGAAATAGTTTTTGGTTAAAAAGTTGTCTCCCTTGACAAATCTTTTGACGTGTCTCTGTGGGAAGTTTTCAAATGAACCCTGTATCAAGACAAGGAAGATATCAAGTCGTTGTACGTTTGCTACCTCTTGTCAGGTTTCTGGTGGCACTGAACGTAAAAAACCTTTTTAACCATGAATCTATTATATGTTTATAGTATACATACATATACGAGGTCTGTTCAAAAAGTATCGCGAATTTTGAATTTCCGCGGGCTACGTATTGATTTTTGATTTTTTTTAGCGTTATGTTGGTACTCATGTCCCTTACTTATGCTGACAAGATCGGCCATATTGAGTGTTTGGTTAAATTTTGACAGCTGTTTGATTTGGTTGGATGTGTTTTGGCTCGTCTTCGATTTTTGCCTATTCCAAAAAATGGATCAAAGAATCTGCCACAAATTCTGTGTGAAAAACAAAATAAAGTGCGCGGACGCATTCTGAATGTTGACTGTGGCATATGGTAAAGCTACCTTGGACCAAAGCATCGTTTATCGGTGGTACAAAATGTTCTCAGAGGGCCGAGAAGATGTGAACGACAAAGAGCGTGCCGGACGCCCGAGCACGTCAACAACAGACGAAAACATTGATAAAGTGAAGAAAATAGTATTGGCCAATCGTCGAATCACCGTTAGAGAAGTTGCTGAGGACCTAAACATATCGATTGGCTCGTGCCATTCGATTTTAATCAATGATTTGGGCATGAGTCGGGTCGCCGCGAAATTCCATGATAACGCCCCTGCTCACACATCGTTGCTTGTGCGCGAATATTTGGCCAAAAACAACACAGTAATGGTGCCGCAGCCACCGTATTCCCCAGACCTGGCCCCTTGTGACTTTTTCCTGTTTCCAAAACTGAAGAGGCCCATGAAAGGACGACGCTACGCCACGATTGAGGAATTAAAGACGGCATCGAAGGAGGATCTGAACAAGATAAGAAAAAATGATTTTTTTAAGTGCTTCGAGGATTGGAAAAGACGTTGGCATGAATGTGCTATATCCGAGGGGAGTTACTTTGAAGGGGGCAAAATAGATATTCATGAATAAATAAATACTTTTTGAAAAAATATAAAATTCGCGATACTTTTTGAACAGACCTCGTATGCTTTTATAATAATAACTTGAATATTTTATATCAGCAACAAAACGAATTAACGTAAACATCCGTTGACCCGTTTTCTATCTAAGGCGTAAGTGTAAACTAAAGCTTTAAAATATGGCGGATTTAACCCTGAAGTAGGATTTATAAGTGAGATGTTTGTATTTTGATCACGAAATTCCACTGTTTAACTGTTTTTGACCAGGTGCCAAAGATCTGCGGTATGTTGTACATACTATGCGCGATATCTGCATGCAAGCAATCTTGATAGTGCGTACGATACCATTCGAGAATCAAAATGTGGGTTAAGGTAGAATTTTCATGAGATATTATTTTTGTATATGTAACATTTATTTTAATAGCGACCACTAGATTGACACTAAGTTCTGAGGGATCCTTGGGAGGATGAACAAATGGTACTATTTATTTATTTGATCGTATCTGAGCTCATCATCATAGTCACAAAATCTTAACAGCCATGTTGTGAACTCGTAAAATGCATTAAGTCGGAGAGTATTTCCGACACAAATATCATCAATAGTTTTGAGAACTGTAGCTCGCCATCGTTCGCGATTTGCTGTCAGCTTAGTGGCGCTCTTGATACTCATATCCAGCAACTGTTTCGTCGTATCCACCCAGCGTGTAGTAGGACGGCCACGGTGCCGCCCACTCGGGGCATGATCCTGAATTACAAATTTCTCCATATAATCCCTTCTGTGTATATGTCCGAAGAATGTAAGCATTCTCGTCGACTCAATGGAGGATAGTCTCTTTGGATTACCGACTCATCCAGTATGGAAACGTTAGTTCGATGGGCGGTATAAGGAACTCTCAGCCTTCTCCTCCACGTCCACATTTCAAAAGCATCTATGCGAGCTTGATCTGTCTTTTTAACAGTCCAAGTTTCCGAGGCATACAATAATATGGAGAACACGGGAGACTGAACCAGCGACATTTTTGTAGTTTTAGTGATGTTAAGTTCACGCCATATTTTAGTAAGCTTTCTCATGGCCACACGTGCCTGTTGAATGCGCCGTCGAATCTCATTTTCACAGCTACCCGAATTGTCGATTAAAGAACCGAGGATTGAATTACTTCACAACGGCTTATTGACTTTATTTCTCGATGATTATCATGCTCTCTAGCTACGATCATAACCTTGGTCTTATTGTAGTTAATACCAAGACTGTACGCTGCACTATGTTGTTGTAAGATGTTTAATAGAGCTACTACTTCTTCCTGAGAAGCAGCAATAAGGGTTGTATCGTCAGCAAATCTTAAGTTAGATATTTTGCTTCCGCCAATAGTTATACCGCCATTCCAGTTGTCTAATACCTGTCTCATCACAAATTCAGAGTAAACGTTAAATAACATCGGAGATGACGAACTCCTTTTCTGGTTGAAGTTTGATCAGACAGGTTACCATCAATTCTTACACGAGCTGAATTAGACTCGTAGAGTTGCTAGGTGATAAGGAACTCCCATAGAGATGAGGATGTCCCACAGTTTAGGCCACTTTACGTTATCAAACGACTTAGAATGGTCCACAAAGCAGATAAAAACTGGAAAATAATGTTCTCTGGGTTTTTCAATAATTTGTCTTAAGTTTAAGATCTGTTCACGCGTACCGCGTCCTTTCACGAAACCTGCCTGCGCCTGAGAAATTTACCAGTCAATAAAACCCTCCAAACGAGATTGTGAAATATATAGTAGAGCCTTACGTGCATGAGAGATTAACGAAAGTCCAAACACCGGAGGACCATACACTCTTACAAATATTATCTAAAAGAGAGATGCCGCCGTCACCCAAGCATTTTAACGTTTCGGCAGACAAAAGAATATTCGGTTCGTGTTCAAAATCGGAAAGAAGTCCTGAAGGCCATCGTCATGGAACAGATTTTCGCAATAATTTCGCCATACCTGAATAACCTCATGCAAGTTGGTAATTAGCTCTCCCTCAGGATTTTTAACAACCCAAGATTTGGGTTTAAAATCCCGACTGAAGCATTTGACCTTAAAAAACATCTCTTTCGTATCTGAGCTACATTTGATTTAATTGGTTAGTTTTATATCATCTACGCTTCAAAAACATAGTATTCATTAGTAGGAAAGTATAAAAATTAGCCTTTTATACTTATATTCATTTATTTTTTATAAATGTGTATTTTTTGCTATTCGTGCAATTTTTCACAATTTTTTATCTTCGAAAAAAGTGGCATACGCTTTATTTGAATCAAAAATGAAGTTAATATAAATTAATTTTTTATTAAGGATAAAGATGCTCAGTTTCTTTCTTCCGCCACTTGGCATTCATAACAGAAAATATTCTTCCCTTGAATGTCGAAGTGGCGGAATAGACAGCAGAAATGAAATTATTTTGAATAAATTTGGTTGCAAAACGGAAATGTAGTATTTTCGCGTACTATACATTACTTCAACAGTATATATAGTACGGGGTCCCGAAATATAGTACAATACTATAATTTACGGTACGGTTGGCAACCCTAACTACAATGTGTTCCACCATCATGTCGACAAACTTTTGAAAATATAATTAAAGTTATCGAGAAAAAATGCGAAAAAAAGGGGTCAATCTTTTGATTAATTTTTTATTACATTTTCAATTTCTGTATCACGACTCCATGGGTTCGCGCAGTTGTAGTGCCATAGCTTGATTATTTATCGACCGATTCACGACATTTTGGACTCATTTTATAGGAGAATGACTGGGCATATCAACTAAAGCAAAAAAAGATAATATGTAATAATTTCTAAGGCTAAAAAATTCACCAAACTGAAAAAAAAATTTTTGTAATGCACTTGTTTTGGTTACTTGTAAATAATTTGAAAAAAAGCCCTATTAGTGCCTACTTATTGAGACAGTTTAATGTTTAGCAGGATGTTTCCTGTCTAACCACATGCAATTCGTGTATGTAGCACGGAAATTTTTGACAGAATAGGCCTTTTTGTATTATGACTTCGTAATCACAGCGCGATGTGTTCACGCAGTAGTGACGCCATATCTTGATTATTTATCGAGCGATTCACAAGTTTTTGGACCCATTTTATAGGGGAATGACCTTAGTTGATATGCCCAGTAATTCCCCTATAAAATGGGTCCAAAAACTTGTGAATCGCTCGATAAATAATCAAGATATGGCGTTACAACTGCGTGAACACATGGCGCTGTGATACAGAAGTCATAATACAAAAAGGCCTATTCTGTCGAAAATTTTAGTGCTACATACACGAATTACAAGTGGTAAGACAGGAAACATCCTGCTAAACATTAAAATGTCTTAATATATAGGCTTTTTTTCAAATTATTTGTAAGTAACCCAAATAAGTCCATTTCAAAAATTTTTTTTTTCAGTTTGGTGAATTTTTTAGCCTTAGAAATTGTCAGGTATTATCTTTTTTTACTTTAGCTGATATGCCCAGTCATTCTCCTATAAAATGAGTCCAAAATGTCGTGAATCGGTCGATAAATAATCAAGCTATGGCGCTACAACTGCGCGAACCCATGGAGTCGTGATACAGAAATTGAAAATGTAATAAAAAATTAATTAAAAGATTGACCCCTTTTTTTCGCATTTTTTCTCGGTAACTTTAATTATGTTTTCATACCTCAAAGTTTGTCGACATGATGGTGGAACACATTGTATATCCCCTATGAAGAGAAGTCCTAACTCAGGAAACAGCTGTTTATTTGTTCTAACGCGCGCTTCCAACCAAAGGATCGTCCAGTGAGAGAGATGAACATTAGGAATGTGGATCGTAAAACATAAGTCGCAATGCCATAAACCAAAGTCATTGGCCGTTTTACCGTCCGGCTAAACAGATGCAACCATTAACGAGAACCGAGAATCCATCATGCATAATGTTCTTCGGTTTGTTTCAGTTGACCGGGCAGCCAGCCGCACCGAAGTGACAAGGAGGACCTCCATGAAGACCGTCGCCATTTTTGATCAATGGGTCGCTCTCTGAGGACACGCGACTACATCCACTCCAGACCACCGGGCAGAAAAAAGATATCAATGTGAGTATTAGTTCCACCGAATATATAAACATTACTGTAAACCGAAGAGGTGTCAAGAAGTCAAAGATTTGAGGGTTATATTCCTCCAAAGGTTTAGACTTATCTGTCATTATAATGTTAACAAGGCTGAAACACTTATGACGTCACTCTAAAAGGGGTGATACACGTACGAGCAAGTACGCGTACTTATGGCTCGACGACCTTTTTCGCCTGTGTGTCACCGTAAGTAAATTATCAAAATGAGTTATTTCAGTTTCACGTCACCGCGTCGAGCCAAGTAAGCTCGCGAACTTAAAAACCGCGTACTTAAAGTTCGTACGTGTGTCACCCACTTTGATTTATAACATTACAGCTTTGACGCGCAATTTTATGTTTAAACTTTGGAGGGGATTATAAGCAATTTCGCGTTCACATAAAAAAATAAAAACGTTCGTTACATGGTTTCTGGAGACGTAACATCAATATTCCATCATACAATTTATACAGAGTGTCCGGATATTCAACCGACAACGCTTGACAGGTGCTGGACCTCACATTTTTATGAACATTGTGATAGGGATACGAAGCCATAAAATGCTTAATTTTCAAGGTACAGGGTGTCAAAGTTTTTTACTTACTTCTGTGTCATCGGCATCGGTGTCAGAGTTTTATTTTTGTTTTCGTTTTTTCTCAATTAATCCGTAATAAAATTCACAACGATATAAAATTACGTATCGGAGGTTTTTTTAAGGCGAGAAGTCCAGATTCAGCTACGGTTTTGCTACCATGAATAGAAGGCGCCACCTACGGCACATCGAACACTTTTAAATTAAATTAAATTCCGGTTTGGTGCATCAATGTATATAAATACTAAAAAATCATATCAATATCCGCAATATGTTTTACGTAACAAAGGGATACTTTGTATAAGTCGCTAGAGGTAACAGTTTTCGAGATAACCTTTATTGAAATTTCCAGGGCACCCCAATTAGTTGTAAAATGTGATCAAAGAATTATGGGTATTCTCGAACGAATAATATTAGATAAAAAAACATGTTCCAAATATATCCAATTTTAAAATAGGTGGTGTTAAAGTTTAAGAATACTTCGTTAATGGTATTTAAAAGTATGGTCCCTATATTCATTGGTGCGGAGATACCTAGGTATAATCATTGATTAACATATTTATATGTTAATCAATGGTATAATTCAGTCGCAATGAAAATTTCAATGAAGGTTATCTCGAAAACTGTTACCTCTAGCGACTTGATGTGCTTTTGAAACAATGATCTCACTGAGACACAAGTACGTTTCTTGCTCGTTTTAAAACCGAAAACCGCGTCTTTCTGTTTTACTTAGTTTCCGAGATATTAACATTTTTTTGTAAAGTAGGTACTACAAACGTCAAATTTTTTAAAGATTGCTGACTAACTTCGAAAACAGGCTTCATAGACGTAAACTATGGTTAACAAACTGTACATAAAAATCAACGCTGAATTTAAAAACGTAATAATATATAGGGTACGAGGGTTGCTCTATACCTCCGTCAATCCACCAGTACGCAGACAGCTGTTTCACGCTTATTTGCGATCATCAGTGCGCCATAGGTCGATTGACGGAAATAGAGAGCATCAGGATTTCATGTTAACAAAACATGTGAAATATTGTGTAATTTCACATGTTTTGTTAACATGAAATCCTGATGCTCTCTATTTCCGTCAATCGACCTATGGCGAACTGATGATCGCAAATAAGCGTGAAACAGCTGTCTGCGTACTGGTGGATTGACGGAGGTATAGAGCAACCCTCGTATATCGGCTTTCATACGCTGCTGGCGTACAAAATCCGTGGCTCTAGTGGCAAAAGCGAACGAGCCTTGTCGTTCCACCAAAGAGTGTACTGCTGTTAGTAGCGTTTCTCTTTGGTTGCCGTTACCTTCGGGTACTAGATGGCGCACCGGCAGAACTTTCTGCTTGTTGCCTACAATATATAGGGTAGGGCTAGGGGTAGGATATCCGGATGTCCGCCAACTTTGAAATTATTTTCGAGACATTTTCTTTTAAATTATTCGAGACATTTTCTTTTAAATTAAACGGTAACGCCGCGCCGCGCACTTATTGGACCACCCTGTATATTTATCATAAAAGACACGAAATTTGTTATTTTATAGATGTGACTGGCGTAGTGGTAAACGGAACTCTTAAATAGGATAAGCTGTTTGCGAAGTTTTTATATAAAATGCCTTATGTGATCCACGGCAGCATTTTTAGGTTAGAATTAAATCCGCGCTTGACATAACCTATCAATAACTCTATTTCAGATACGATTTTAAGGTTAGGCAGTGCCTGTCACTATTAGTGTAAGGACGGCACTATTAGTGGATGGCACTATTTCATCGAGGTAGAATCCCAAGGAGACGCTATAAGGTTCAATTTCGCATAACAAAAACGGTAGCAGGAGGCGTGGCTAAGTGTGGTATCAATATGGACGCCTCGCCAGAGCCGGATTACTTCCTTATGTAAATAATTTTGAAAATTCATTACAATGATGATTTAAATATGAAGTAGTATTGGGTCGATTTTTCAATCTAATGCGAAATTCATAGTTAAGTATATGAAAAAAAACAGGCTTTGTAGAGACGACATTCATCATCAATTGAATAAAACAACTGTATTATTGCTGCGATACGTTACACTTTATTGAGATAAATATTACAAATGCGGTCATGTACATTGTTATTTTTTGCATATATACCTATGAAATGTAATTTCTGTCGATTTCTTCTTATCCATGCCATCTCTGCTAGAGCAACTACGATAAGCACATGAAACCATTATTTCCTTTATGAATTCACTAGAACATCACTTAAAAATAACTAAAAATCTCGGTAAAAACACTCAAAAAAGCAAACACGAAATTGTCAAAGAAACGTCAGCTGTTTGACATAAGTGTCGAATCAATATGGCCAACCTGCACCTGCTTTCAGCCACGTTATAACGCCTCCATGGGATTCTACCTCGATGGGACGGCACTATTAGTGGATGGCACTATTTCAACAACTCCCTATTAGCAAGTTGTAAAATATCCCATTTTTATTAATTTGTACTACGATTTTCTGTCCGATCCTCAGACAGCTGCTGTAGTCAGCAGCCCGACAATAGTCCGCGGGACGTGTGAGGAGCCGGGTGGCGGCGGCTGGCGGTGCGTCTCAGCGATGTACGCCATCAACCGCAAGTACCTGCTGCTGAAGATGGCGCTGCTGGCGTGCGTGGCGTACGCCGCGGTGCACGTGGCGCTGACGGCGGCAGGTGGCGCCACCGACGCCGACAACGCGGCCATGCAGGGCGACGGCCTCCTGCAGCAGCAGCTGCCCTCCGCCGAGATGCTGCTGCGCGGGGAGTCGCAGGAGGCGGGGCGGATGCTGGCCGCGCTGGAGGACGACTCGCAGGCGGAGGCGGGGCTACAGCTGTCGCTGGGCGGGGCGCCGCCGCCGGAGACCACCAGGACGGTGGCGGCGGCGGCGGCCAGGCAGGCGGCGGCGCAGCAGGCTAAGGTACGTATCAACGCTTTTTTTCACAGAACATAGTTTACGTATGTATTTCCCCATGGCCCAAAACTAAGGAGACCATTCGTCCCGGATTTTGCGGGATTGTCCCGTTTTCAGACGAGCCATCCCACATTTACACCGTCCCGGAAAATGTCCCGGATTTTGTATATTTCCTTTTTGTATATATTTTTTTAATTTATAAAACAATTTCATCCCCACTCCACGGCTGACACAGCGGAAGATGGAAACACCACCGCCGACGCATCATTTTGACTTTGACGTCACATAGTCACGTAACCCAGTGACATATAAATTTTGACATGTGACGTCACAATAACGCGTCGGTGGCGGTGTTTCTATCTTTAGCTGTGAGGTCACACAAGCAGTGTCCGGGCAGTGTTGCCATTCGTAGCGACTTGTCGCGAAAATAGCGACATTTTGATTACGTTGAGGCGTAGCGGCGATTTTACAAAATAAACCGATTTGTAGAGACTTTTTGAAAAATTCTGTTTTTTCGCACTGATTACTGCTTTGCTTGTCTATTCTTCTTTTCGGTTTTGACTAGACTGTCTTGTACTGGTGTCGAGACTATATACATGTATCGGATAATCCGCCATTTTTGAATGAAACGTTATATTCACGCATATATGTATACCTAACATCAACTGTTAGGGGGCTGGATTTCTGCGCGCCGTCCCGCATTGACGTCACAAAAAAATGGTCACTTTACCCAAAACCAGTAAATCATGGAGCGATGGGCGGAAAAAGTAGGACCCAGTAAACACTCATAAGTTAGTTGAACGTTGTTTAGTTGTTTAATCCGTGACACCTTTTCATTTTTACGTTACTTTTACTTCCCACGCCGATAGGTGAGGGGAGTATTGTAATCGCGAAAATTTTCGATTTTGAGATAAAACGTTTTTTGGGCGTTTTATGATGCCACGTCACTCATTTCCGTCGGTCTGTCTGTCTGTCTGTCTGTCTGTGCGCGTTTTTATAGCCTCGTAATCTCCGTAACCGCTGCATGGATTTTGATGAAATTTGGGCAGAAATATGCTGTGAGGTCGTAGTAGGTAATGCTGCTACAATTTTGAAAATCGATGCATTGGTGGCGGAGTAATTAGCAAAAAACGAAAAATTTCAAATATTCCCCAAACTTCGTTTTTAGGCGTTTTAGATGTTCCCGATCATTTTCTACTTTTTTTGGGTGGGGGTGGAAATTGGTGTGGTTGGGGGGCTGTAAAATTGAAAAATTTGTTGTATTCATAATAGACTACCCACTGAGCTGTGAAGGAAGACCTAGCGACATAAATAACTTTTTTAGGTCTATCCGAACATTGCCTTAATGCCTATTACAGAAACTAAAGGACTTAGAATTTTTTCCGATGTATATATGTATACCTACGAGTATTGCTTTAGATCGTTCTATATTATTTAACGAAGAAACTGTTGAATTGATTTGAATGAAATTTTGAAACTGTATTACTACCGTGTCGAGGACAGAAAATGCGTAT
Organism: Callosobruchus maculatus; assembly: GCA_951848785.1. Classification (NCBI taxonomy): domain Eukaryota; kingdom Metazoa; phylum Arthropoda; class Insecta; order Coleoptera; family Chrysomelidae; genus Callosobruchus; species Callosobruchus maculatus. Next base: position 1,901,975 of record CATOUR010000003.1, read on the forward strand.
GGTTTTTATAAATCGTGCCAGTAGCAGCGCAGAAATAATAAAAAAAAATAAAAATATAAAAACAGCTCAAAATTCGTTTTCAAGTGTTTTAGAGGTTCCTGATCATTTTCTGAGTTTTTTTGGGTGGGGGTGAAATTGGAGTGGTTGGGGGGTGGGGGGTTGAAAAGCTGAAAAATTTGCTGTATTAATAATAGGCTGTCCACTGACCTGTGAAGGAAGACCTAGCGACATAAATCACCTTTTTAGGTCCATCTGAATATTGACTTGCCTATTACCGAAACTAAGGGACTTTTCTGTATACGAGTATTTATTGCTTTAGATCGTTTTTTATTTTGTAACGTGGAAACTATTAAATTGATTCTAATGAAATTTTGCTGTAGCTTCAATGCTATGGGAAAATAATAAACTGGTATCACCGTAATGTGTGGGAAGTACTGAGTCAATCAACTTGACTTCATTTTTTTACGTACAATCAACTCTAAAATGTCGCAGTTTTTAACGTTACAAGTTACAAGATACGAATAAATATACGTTTCGTATATGTAAATAAACGTTTCATTCCGGTTTTAAAAAAGCGATCATTATACCTTCAATGTTCAATTTGTAACCCTTTTCGAAAACGTTTAATAGTCGTGTATTTGCAACGTTAATAAGATATTATTTTTGCCCCAATTAAAACAAGATTCTTAGGTAGTACTTGAACTGAATTGCTATTACTAGTGCTTATAATTTTAAAGGGTGTCATAAATGAAACGCAACCTATGTTTGTTTTTAACGTATTTATTGAAATCTCATTAATAAGTGAATACATCAAATTAGAAAGCCGCTTATAAAAGAATATAACAAACTTAAAATACTTTGTACTTGATATTTCGAGAGAATCTTAAAATGTGGCATAATTGACAAATACCTAAAAGTAGAACAGTTTCATTAAATCTAGAACAACCCTACCTATTAATTTTTATTACTACCTCCAGATATCCGGCGTTAATAAATATTAGGAAATGACAGTTTCAATTTTGCGTTAAACCGAATCATAAATACGTGGAAACAAAACGTAACATAAACCAATACGGTTTTATTACTTCAACAGTATGAAATAAAATGAAAAAAAGTCAAATAACAATAAGGAAGCTTGATAATTACACCTAAGTTTGCGACCTCGGGGGGTTGCCGCTCGAGGGGTGAGGGGATGAAAACTCTGCTTAAGACTATTTTCGAAAAATAGCGTCGAAAAAAGGCTTTTTAGCCTGATGTTGTTTGAAAGCATGTTTTTTAGTTTTTTTAAACTATATTTATTTCATTTCACGATTACACTAGTATTTTCAATTCATTAGTATTCTCAGCTTATACGAGTATTAAGAATTTTCACATTTTAGTACTATAAAAGTGCGTTTTTACTTCCCACACCGATAGGTACTCCCTGCTATGGAAAAATAATAAACAGGTATCAGCGTAATGTGTGGGAAGTACTGAGTCAATCAACTTGACTCCATTTTTTTTGTTTTTTCACTATGTTTATTAAGTAAGTCTCCGATGAAGTGTTTTTGAAAATGTCATAATCGAAAGTGTTAAAGTAACTTTAATTATTCCAGCTGTCACCGATCACGACAAAGAAGCCTCTGACGGTGCGTGAGAAGGTGAAGGAGATCACGCAGTGTCTGGATCGTCCGATGGTGCCAAAAACCCAGCAGCGTGGCGACTACTGGGTCCTTTATAATTACGTGCGTGCCGATCGCAGACATCACTGCTACGAAAGCATCACATACACTACTCACGCCGATTACTCGTTTTTAGACAATCTGGTAAGTAACATACAATCAATCAATCAATCTATTAATGCGCGAATACTGACTAGTAGTAGTATTTTTTTTATTTATGTTATTGGCTCTGATGTGAGATCAACTGGCCAGTTCTAGACTAGTAGTAGTAGTAGAGTAAAATATTCCAAAACCTTCCTTAGCTGCGAATTATGCACCGTATTTTTGTTACATCAATATTGCTATCTTCAATACCTCGACTGCATGTGGTTTTCAGCAGAATTTTGGAACTCCCAAAGAGGACATGATTTTCCTGGACTATAAGTACAATTTCCTGGTTGCCGACTACAGCTGGAATACGCAAACGTGTCTTCATCTGACGGATTTTCTCCGTCTCTTTTATTTCTAACCACCGGATTACAAATGATCTATCCTGAAAATCGATAACACAAACGTAATACTTACGTCCATTTACAAATGCAAAGGATATCTACTAGTTTTACAATACAGCTGTATTTATTTCATTTTTTTTCATAGTAATTTTCTCTACATAAAATACACCTCTCCATCTTCTGAAAGGAGTCACGAGGGATTAAAGCTCACTCCAAGCGCGCAGAAGCACCTCCTCGCTAGAAAAACGCCTCCCTTTTAGATTCATTTTCATATGCATATAATAAGGTTCAACGTTTGGCATGTCTTAGTATAACCAGTACAGTGCGCACAACACCTTTGAGTGCCATTGACACACTATTGAATCTTCCTCCTTTGGATCTGGTAATTCAAGGGGAAGCTAGAAAAACTGGGTTCCGTCTCTGGAGTCAGGGTAGCTGGACTTTTATGAATCCAGGCAAAGGACATTCGACGATTCTAGCAGAATTGCATGAGGATAGTCCTATTTTGTTGGCGAGGAGCGATATAGTTTCTCCTACGCATCGCTTCAATCGCAAATTTACGGTGGTGTTTCCGTCAAGGGAAGAGTGGGAGTCTAGGGAAAGACAGTTCATCGAAGGCGGAGGACAGGTCTGGTACACAGACGGTTCACTCGCTAGAGTGGGCTCGGGCTCGGGAGTCTACGGACCCCATACAAGACTTTCACTTCCTCTTGGGGGGCACACCACAGTATTCCAGGCTGAGGTCTATGCGATACTTGCTTGTGTAAATCGTATTCGGGAAATTGACGGATATATGAGGCGGATTACTATCTGCTCTGACAGTCAGGCAGCCATCAAAGCACTGAGTGCTTGGAAAATAACGTCTGGACTGGTCCTGGAGTGCAGGAGGGCTCTTGACGACATCCCAGCTAAACACAAGGTATCACTGATGTGGGTACCTGGGCACGCTGGGGTAAAGGGTAACGAAATGGCGGATCATCTGGCTAGGATGGGATCCGGCAACAGTTTTGTGGGCCCGAAACCAGCCTTAGGAGTATCTGCAAACTTGATTAGGAAAACAACTGGAGAGTGGATCCAGAATCAACACTCTCTGAGATGGAACAACATCTCTGGTCATCTCCGTCAGGCTCGGGAACTATTAGCAGGGCCTGCAGAGAGAATAGGACGATTTTGTCTCTCTCTGGATAGGAGTAGCTTGAGATTGCTAGTAGGCCTATTAATGGGTCACAATACCTTCAGGCGTCACTTGTTCGTAATGAGGGTGGTCAACGACCCAACGTGCACGTGGTGTGGTGAAGAGGAAGAATCCTCGGCACACATCTTGTGTCGCTGTGAAACCCTGGGTTATCACAGGCAGACTATGCTGGGCTTAAGAACCTTGGAACCAATAGAGATAAAACGGTTAGGGCCTAAGAATGTACTTGCCTTTGCCAAAAGGGCAGGTCTTAGGAACTAGCGCGGATAGAGGCGCAAAAGGGCCCATCGTGTGGCCTATGCACCAGCCACATTCCGTGCTGGATAGCCTCTGGTTCTTATTCATTCATATGCACTACAGTACAAAGTCGCAAGGGACAAGGTCTGAACTGTTAAGAAGTTTCAGTCCTGTCATGGTCAAACGATCGTTATCCGCGGTGAGAAAATCCTGATCTGTAAACCTGTAAACGAGAAAACGATGGCTGTATTTTACAAACAGATTGCAATTGTGGAAGGTGTCGTTTTTGACACACAAAAGACAGTCACCGCTAAGTGGTATACTGCACAGTGCCATTGGAGCAATGAAGAACATACGTCCAAAATCAGGAATAGACACGTTCACAAGCGTGCACTGATATTTGACCACGATAGGACTGAGGCTTCTCGCTTACCCTCCCTACAATCCAGACCTTCCTCCTTGCGACTTTCCACAGCTTTCGCATGAGAAAATAAAGCTAAAAGGAGGCGTTTTTTAGTGATGAGGGCCTTCTGCGAGCTAGGCGCCACGAGTGTGATTTGATCTCTAGTGACACTTGGAAGAATTGGTTTAAAGAGTGATATAGGTGAATTAATTGAATGTAGAGGAAAGTGGTTAGAGTCGAGGGCTCGTGACCGGAAGGTCCCGGGTTCAATTCTCGTTAGAGGCGGAAATTTATTTCTGGTTTTTTCAATCAAAAATAAATATTATCAAAAAAGCTCAACGGGAATCCCCACCTGAGCCTTCACTGTTGGCTTCTAATTAGCAGTGCTGTTCCTAGAGTGGCGCCGGGAAACAGTAACAAAGCCTACACAGAACACGAGGCTGATGGCCAAAGCAGTCGATGCCGATGACACAGAAGTAAAACAAAATACCTACCCGTTGTGTCTGGTCCTAGTTCACTTTTGTCCTGTATGAATAAATCTGTATTGCAAAACTTCACTATACTAGATTCGCCCAACAGAAAAATCTCATATAAACAAAGACACGCATTCTGTACGTGATTAAACGCGGCGAAGCGTTATCTCTCTAAAAACAGGTACCGATTACAGGTCCGGCTTAAGATATCACTTGATAATTTATATCTGATTATCCGTTGAAAAGTTGGAAATTGACAAGAAATGAAAAATACTTATATATTGGCACAGAATATATATGTAGAACATTAATATGAAATGGAAACACAATTTGCGTCCATCTAACAGTACTATAATAATTATAATATTTCCTTCCCGCCACAGAAGTTATGGATACGACAGCGTAATTGGATGCTAGCAGTTATTTCAAAAATGGTTTACATGTTGTTATTTTAGGATTTCTTCACATAAATATACAGTCATCAAGGTGTCCATATTATCTATTAGGCAAATCAAAACATCCAAAATACAAGGAAATCGGAAAGAGAAACTACTAAACTCCAAACAATTAGTGAAAAATCTGGCATACAACATTCCATGCAATTTCATCATAAGTAGAAGTGAACACTTATATCATTGGCGGAACTTAACTGCTCTGACAAAGAGAAATTAATTATTAATATTGACTTGCGGGAAGCCGAACAAAAACAGGAAGCGGCGATAGCAAAGGGCTCTTGTTTGCTTTTACCTCTCACGTCTATAGGCGACGAAAGTATTAGAATCGATTGCAGTATAAAGTATACGCCATCGTAGTGATATGGTGTCAAAATTTTATCATAATCAAGACTATAGTTTCCAAGTTATAGATTACAAGTTACATGCTGTCTAGTTGGAATAGGCCGAACTGCTTTATTTCTAGCTTTAGTTCACTGGCAGCAGAGTAATTATTGAAAAACAAAAAAATTCCAGAATTGCATCATCAATGTAGATGGAAGCAAATCATTTTGAATATATACAAAAACCAAATGCACGAAAATTTCTACTTAGTGTTTGAAGTAGTTGTATGGAAGGATGGTGATATTTCAGGAGTGAGTTGGTCAAGAGTATACAAAATTATTTAGGGATATAAAAGTAATAAATCACTGTCGGTGCTAGAAACTTATCCCAAAAGAAAAAAAATGACCAAAGCAATCAATGATTTCGACAGGACTGGGATCAGAAGAAAAGTACACAATTATTTCTTCAGAAATTTACTTCTTTCAGGATTTTGTCGATGGTTGGTAGTTCATTCCTGAAGGAATAAGTGTGTACTTTTCTTCTAATCGCAGTCCTGTCGAAATCATCGACTGCTTCTGTAATTTTTTTTATTTTGGGATAAGATTTTGGCTCTGATAGAGAATGATTACATTTATATTCCTTGATGATCTTGTATACACTTGATCGACTCACAACACCCGAAATCTCAGCTACCTTCAATACTTCTTCAATCGCTAAATCGGCATTTTGTTGCATTTGGTTTTTATAAATATTTAAAATGATTTGCTTCTCAGCAGCACTGAGATGCAGTTTTTTGGCCCTTTTTTTTGGCGGTGTAAAGCAGATATCATCGATCTCTCCAGCTGTGTGCGTGTCAGACATAATTCAAATATTTACGCTAATAATAATTAAATGTATTTCGATGCGCGATCGATCGCTGTATTGAAAACACTAAACAAGTCCACTCCTGTTCAAGCGGTGGCGGCGCGGCGCGCCGTGCGTTGAACGGCTGTCTCACTCACACTTACATGCAATTTCATTGGCTGCGTAGAGCGGCTCGCCCAATTAGGGCCAATAGGGTTCGTGGTTATCATTCAACCAGTATAAATACCGCATGATGACATACCTATCACGCATAGATCATTGTTTATACTAACTTTTTCTGTTGGGTGAATCTAGTATAGTAACCTTTGTACCTCACCTGTTTCAGAGTAAACTATCCGCACTGTAGAAACAAGTGCAGGATTAACATTTAATGATTATACCATTTAAAAAGAATGTTAAATATAAAGTAATTAAAATTGAAGATGTAAAAGGAAAAACGTGTGGCGCCATGTAGTAGATAAATAAGAATTTATTGATGAACGAACAGCTGCACTTTTATCTGAAATAGACACAGTTATTTTCTACCTTTCGTGAGAAAAGTATGAAATGTTGCAGTCAATTTAAGCGGTACAGATACATATTTTGACGTTGTAAGTGCCAAAACTGTCATTGGCAGTAGTGGCATCACGGTATTTGTCCAAAATATTTGATGTATTCGCAAATGGCATTATTTGCCATATTTACGCAAATAGGGCAAATAACCAAAATAGGTTCTCCACAAATCGCCGTTTTTTGGAAAATCAAATACACGAATACTCTACGCAAAATAAAATGCCGGTTTTACAATATAATATGTACACAAATATTCTAGAAAGCGAACGTGGATTGTTTTGAAGTGAACTGTTTTGTTAACAAACAAAAAATAATAATAACTTCATGTTACAAAAATACAAACATATACGTAAAGTAAACCTTGACCAGACCTTACGAGTATACTAGGTCAATAAACTTGTTTACAAAATATTTGCTAGGGTTATATAATTATGAATGATTTTCATGGCGCTATAAAAATTCCATTTTAATTAATTGACCATTTTGTGGCAAACAGGATTTTTGGCATTTTTATCGAATGATTTACAAAAAGATCTTTGGTTGGTCATTCTAATAATATATGGCCCATTTCGATAAATATAAAAGACCTTGACCATTCTACAGGTGCGATCGGGTCGACACTTTTGTTTACAAAAACATTTGATAAGCTGATGATTATGAGTTATTTTCATTACCCTATAAAAATGCCAACTCAATGAATGTAAATTGTTTCAACGATCTATTAGTTAGATTTATAGGCTTCGTTGTACTCAGAACACATTCATAAGAAACGCAGTTTTTTTGATAAGCTTCGTTAAATTCATTTTGACGGTATGAATGAAATGATTAAGTGATTGCAACAGATCTTTGCGGGAATTTTTGGAATTCCCCGTTATCAACAAAAACCAATTTATTGTTACAAGGATCGTAAGGATCTAGTGAAGTGCTGCAGTCACATTAATAAGGCGAATGGGCTCGGCATGATCCCCTCCATTGTTGTGAAGAAGTGCGCACCGGAGCTCGCTCCCATATTTACCCGCCTCTTTCGGATGTCTTACGATTCCGGCATTTTCCCAAAAAGACTGGAAAACAGCCTGCATCCAGCCGACCAACTACAGACCTATAGCTCTGCTCTCTGTAATCAGTAAAGTGATGAAGAAATGCGTCAACCAAGAGCTCATGACATACCTAGAGCTCCATCACTTAATCAACGACCGACAATATGGATTCCGACACCAAAGATCAACTGGAGATCTCCTGGCTTACGTCACACATGTGTGGAGCCAACTCATCCAGTCATTTGGCGAGGCTCACGTCATTGCTCTCGATATTTCAAAGGCATTCGGTCAACCGTGGCATGCAGCTCTCCTATACAAGCTCCCGTCTTACGGGCTCCCTGTTAAGCTTTACGGTTGGCTCGCAGACTTCCTCTCAGGTCGGAAAATCTCTATCGTGGTAGACGGCTTTTCCTCTTCTTTCCATAGCATCAATACTGAGGTTCCCCAGAGATCGATATTGGCTCCGACATTGTTTCTGCTTCACATTAATGATCTACTCTTTAGCACTACAAATCCAATCCACAGTTTTGCGGATGACAGTACGCTGCATGCAGGCATCGTGAGCAATTGACCGATCTCTGTGGTCGAGCTGGAACGCAGAAGACTGGCAGTGGCAGCTTCACTTTCAAAGTATCTCGATACCATTACCGCTCGGGGGCTAAAATTTAATGCTTCCAAGACCCAGTATTGTACGCTATCAAACAAGAAGTGCCCAAGCCAACACCAGGTTCTAATGAACAACCGGGCTATGTCAAGGAGTAAGGAGACACTCATTCAAGCTGTTTGGAGTTAACATTACAGAAAACCTGATCTGGCACGAACACGTTGCGTCAATTGCAACAGCTGTTGGTGAAGCTTGGGTACCTATTTAGATCCAGAAAGTACTTCACCTGGCCTGGAGAATTGCTCTCATGCCTGGAGAGCTGCTGCCCCTACTACCCTATCCATACTAGATGCCGTTCAGAGAAGAGCAATTCGAGTAATTGGCGACCCGACCTTAACGCGCCACCTCCAGCCACATTCTCATCGACGTGTTGTTGGTTACCTCTCACTCTTCTACCGATATTCAAACGGAATCTGCTCCTCTGAGCTGTCCTTTATCGTTGGGCCGCTCACCGCTCTTATCATACCGCACATTTATTCTCAGACCATTTTTCTAGAAATGTGCTTTTTATTTTTTTATTTATAATTTTTTTTCTAGTGAAAATGACAAATATAAACCTGAAGTGTGCTTTATTTTATACCTTTGTCACTGCTAGATGTACATGAAATACAAAGAAATATTAGTAAGAAGTATCTGATTTGTTGCCACATGTGAGCTTCTCTTGCCCCACTGTGCGACAAAAGGACCCCACAGACATGTCTTTTTCATCAGGTTTGCACGACGTGCCAACCGATGTCGGTTAAGCCGATGGAACGATACCTCCACACACTGTTCGGTTTTCTTTCAGTTTCTCACAAATTTTTGGTCCGTTAACATGGATAATACTTTAGCATTGGCGGCGGCTTTAGCTATTAAAGTGAAATACAGCAAGAAAAAACGTTTTTTTAACTCCTTCCTGAACGATCTGCGAATGGAGTTAATCTTCCTTTTCACTGAATGTGTATTTGCAGAGGGATCTATATATCTCCATTTTTTCAACAGTTCTCCGTAGGCCTTATTTTTCTTGTCTCTGTCTGCATACTCAGCGGATTTGACTTTCCAGAGACACGGAAAACTCCTATACATGTGTATGAATTCCATCATAAATTGTTTGCTATTTTGCCGTGTATCGCACATTTTTGAAGGTGTCGCTAACCCTAGATACGCTTACTCGACACTGCAAAATCCCATCATGATTGCACGATGAACGGCCACACATGTACCGAGTTGCACGATGGCGTTCGAAACCGACGATTAAAATCAAGCTCGGACAGATTTTTTGGAACGACGGTCAACACGACGGTTTTTCGGCACGCACGGACCGAAATGAGTGTGATCGGTTGGCACGTCGTGCAAACCTGATGAAAAAGAACGATGTCTGTGGGGCCCTTTAGGGCCGGTTTCCCAATGTCCAGTTAAATATTTATCTGCAAGATAACAGCAACTGTTAGATAAATTGTTTAAACAATTGAAGGTTAAAATTACGACACTACCTAGTACCTACCTACCTATCTGACACTTTTAACTGGACATTGAGAAACCGGCCCTTAATAATATTAATAATAAACGTATTTACTGTGATCTTATTTGTTCCAGGTGCCTCTACTGGAGCGCTGGCAAGGACCAATTAGCATAGCACTTCACGCTCCCGGCACTGACTTTGAATACACTATAGAATCGATAGCTTACCTCAGAGAGTGTACTACGCCGTTAGTTAAGGAGTTTGTTACGTTTCATGTATATTTTAGTACAAAGCATGTTCCTAAAGAGGTAAGTTATATCAACTTCAAACTACATTAGAACTGCATAAACAAGCATCAAGAGGATCTATATCTCTAGTTTCCTTTGGTCTGTTTTGTGTGAAAAGAAATAGTGGGGAACCATTTGTAATCTTCTAGAAGAAAATCGCAGGGTACTTGCAGTGGTGATAAATTTCGATTAAGAGTATGTTTAGAGGAAGAAAAATGTATTAAAAGGCTGTCTAGACAAAACTTCCACTTTTGCTGCTGTTGGGATGATGAAATTTGTTATCGTAATGTACAATTTTTTCAAAATTTTCCCGTGCCTGAAAACGGATGCTGACGTCATGTCATAAGATAGTAGGTACAATAAGCGACAATCGTAGCATAACTATTAAATTGATCACACACCATCTCTAGCTATAGCTGACAACCCCTAAAAAAGGTTATGTTTACGTCAATCTTTCCATTTTGATTTGGACTTTTGGCACTGATCGATGCCAAAAATCCCAAACATCAGATGCCTAACCTCAAAAAAATATAACGTCCAGTGTCACAACCAAAATGATCGACCAAAAAGTGTCTATGATACCTCATACTGTCTAGTGACGTCCGAAGTTTTTTTTTGGCACAGTTTTCAGGAGTTTAAATTTAAATTAAGAATAAGTTACATAGGCAACTCAAAAAATCAACAAGTTCTATTTTATGATGTTTAATTCGTTACATGACATTCAAAAGAAATTTTCTATTTTTTGCTTCTACAGTTCTTGAGAAACCCCTTTGTAATTTAGAACAAAGGTTTAAGTGATAGGAAATCAAGTGTTACATTTGATAAGATGACTAATGAGAGGTTTTTACCGCAATACACGAGGGGAGAAATTTCTATTCCTCTTATGCCAATCCATATTTCGCTAGAATGAATTATTATCATTAATAATACAGTGAAAAAAGGCCACCTTGACCCATGGCACTAATTTAAAAGATAAAACGCCGAGACACGTTGTTCCAGAATAAATTTGAACATTCTAATTGAGGTACTGGTTCAATGATAATAAATTATGAGGACAAAAAAGGGCTTGCTCGTAGGACTCGTGGATTAAAACAAAGGAGAGAGATCCTACCTGGTGCACAGCAATCCAGCATCTTGGAGGGTCCTCCTGGTTGTTTTATGGCTTCTCGTAAGTTGTCGTAACACAGAAAAAAAGAACGTAAGAATAAAAGTGTCGAAACAGGAGCACAACCGTTCTAAGCTTGCCAGATGATATTTTCCCTAGACTCTCTACTACAAATTCCTGAGATTTCCCTAGATAAACATATATAATATATTTTGGGGTATACATAAATTATTAGTCATTCATTGTATATACAATTCTTTATTTTTTGTTTTCTATTATACCAAAAAACGTACATCTACATTAAATATATATACAAACAAACAAAATTTATAATAAAAAGACCACTACCATTATGAAACAATAGCAAAATGATTTAACTGTTGTAGGGGTACATGTTATAATCAGTCATAGTCGTACATTCCTTTAAGTACCTGTAGCTCTTGAATGAATCACTTTAGACACCAAGTGTGCTAGTTTGTTGGAATTGTTTTATCGGGAGGAACACAAAAAAACACTAATATACAGGGTGTCCCATTAATAATTTTGAATCGGACGTCACCGGACCAAAAACAAATACCTCATCGAGTAACACAATGACAAGAAAAGACACATTTGCTCTAATTTACATCCCCAAAATTAATATTCTCTTTTACTGCCCAGTTCCAATATATTGCTTGTCCTAATCGTCGTGGGACACCCTGTATATCAGTATTTCCCTATTTTCCATATTAAAAAGATGAAAATTCCCTTTTTTCCTATTGTGCCCTAAAATTCCCTAGATCTAGGGAAATTTCCCTAGGTCTGGCAATCCTGCGGTTCTCGGATGCCGTCGCGTCGCTTCTCCTCGGATCTCTCTCGAGTTCTCACGAAATTCATACGAGCAATGCTATTGGTTGAACCTGTTTGGATATTTTCTATGGGGTTGAACCTAAGGTAGGCAACCAGATATACTTTAAAAGGTAAAGTATGAGGCATTAGTTATGACTTAGAAAATTATAGTAAATAAAAATATAAAAATGCGTTTGCTTAACACATGTCAATAGATTTGTCAAGGGAGACAACTTTTTAACCAAAAAATTTTCACTCCCCGGTACCTTCTGCCCCCTAGAGTAATCCCCTTAAAATTTAAAAGAACGATAAAAACGCATTTGTTTTCGAAAGCATTCAGTACCCTTAGAAAGCCACCAAGTTTTATTTTTCTCCGTTTTTTGCGTCAAGCAAATTCTTATTTTATTTAGTTTATGCTTATGATTCTACGAAAAAAATAAGTTTGAAGTAAGTAAGTAAGTAAGTATGAAATCAAAAGTACTACAAGATTTTAAATAAAATAGGGACTCGGTGTAGAAAAAACTATTTGGTGCTATTTGAAAAACCAAAAGTTGAGGGTGAGGTTTAGGGGGTTGAAGTACAGTACTTACAAAAATTCCATTCAGTTTTCGTTTGAACTTTTTTTTGTTATGAGAATATCACGTGTCAAGGAAATTCACCCTGTATATGTATAATTATCAGTACACCTCAATAAAGGCCCGGTCAAACAGACAAACAAGGGAACGCTGTAACGCAGCGTTCTAGAACGCCCTCTGTTTAACCGGGCCTTCATACAGGGTGACCGACGGGAACCGGACGTTTTTCAAATGGTTAGTATAACGCCGCTAACGGTGGTAGGGAGAGGATTCAGGTATCAGTCGCCTTGCTGTATAATGCCATTTTAGTAGCTATGGAGCAGTGGACCGTAGAGCATCGTATGTTCGCTTATGACGCGTATGTTACAAATGCTGAGTCGGTCACGGCCGCGCAGCGACTGTTCCGCGTTCATTTTAATCTTGGACGCCACGATATTATTCAAAGCCGCAATACCGTTCACAGATGGGTTAACAGTCTCAAACCAACAGGAATGATTGTGAAGAAAAAGCCACCTGGTCCCACGAAGACTGCGAGGACGCCAGAAAACGTCGAGCGGGTGAGTCAAGCGCTTACTCGCAGCCCTCAACGGTCTGCACGAAGACACGCGCGTGAATTAAACTTAAGTTGTGAATCAGTGCGCATAATATTGAAAAAATATTTAGCGTTTCATCCTTACAAGACGTGTATTGTTCAGCAGCGTAAGCCAACAGATTATGAGCAACGAGAAGACTTCGCCATTCGTCATGAAGCTCATTTTCATTTAAGCGAAGAGATAAACAAACAAAATTTCCGATACTGGTCTCCAGGTGGCTTTTTCTTCACAATCATTCGTGTTGTTCTCAGACTGTTAACCCATCTGAGAATGGTATCGTGGCGTCCAAGATTAAAATGAACGCGGAACAGTCGCTGCGCGGCGGTGACCGACTCAGCATTTTTAACATACGCGTCATAAGCGAACATACGGTGCTCTACGGTCCACTGCTCCATAGTCCATAGCTACTAAAATGGCATTATACAGCAAGACGACTGATACCTGAATCCCCTCCCTACCATCGCTAGCGGCGTTATACTAACCATTTGAAAAACGTCCGGTTCCCGTCGGTCACCCTGTACAATATAAAAAAAGAGATTATTTTAGGAAGCGGGTAATCGTTGCCGATTTGTTTGAAAACAAAACTCAAGCTAGATGGCTGGGTAGCGGCAAATAAACAGCGAAGTGTACTCTTAAAACTCTATTTCCAAGCTTTCGGGATCATTTGATCCCTTCTTCAGGGCTACAAAGACAATTTAGCAATCAGCAACATTGGAAAAAATTAAGATTGAAAAGTTTTTACTTACAAAAGTTTGTGAGGATGTTGCTGGAAGATGTTATAAAACAAGCCAAAAGAGCAAGTAACAACACATATTTTGCATGAAGCACGTTATACAGACACAGAAATTTACGAAAAACATTATACAATTTACTGTTAAAAGTTAAAATCTTAATAAAATCGTAAAATGTCCGTTCGATGATTATTTTGCGTGCCGGCAATTACGTCTTTATCGAAACGGTCAGGCACACGTGTCTGAGCGGAAATAGGTTAGTGGAGGGAAATTCAAATTTTGTTCATTTGTCAAATGTCATTTGCCGAAATTTTGGCGCATGCGCAATCTATGTTAAAATTATTTTTGTGGAAGGGATTTATGTATAGGGTGATTCAAGGTATCACTATACAGTGTCAAACAGAATGATCTGATGTAATAAAATGTTTTAATGTATGTAATTTTATGAAATGTGCGTGGATAGCAATGAATATATCAAAAAGTAGGAAAAGAGGAATTAAATGTGCGTTTATAGCAAGAATTGTAGTGATAATGTGAAATTGTTAATTGGGGGGGGGGGGGGGAATATAAATAATATATGTGGTGTAAATTAATTTTATATGTAATACATCTTCATTGATGAATTCTCCACAGAATTATCAATACGATATTGTTCACAATTCAAAAGATATGAATAAATTATGCTGAGGCTGTTGATATATCAGTTTTTTTATTAATACAATTGTCACATTGAAAAATATGTGCCATTTCAAGGAAACATCTTTTCTTTAAATTTGACTCACTTGCCAAAACTACACTTCGCTGTTTATTTGCCGCTACCCAGCCATCTAGCTTGAGTTTTGTTTCCTAAATAAAGAGATATAGTTAATACAAGAGCCCTACATTTCCAGCATTTTGTTATTTTTTTAATTGATAATTGATCGTTCCAGGTCCCAAAGCACGACGCTTTATTCCAAGAGCCATACAACTGTACCCAACCCCCGCCGTACTTGAACGTGTCTAGTGAGAATATGTATAAGGCGCAGAAGAAGCTGCTGTATCCGGTAAACGTGGGCAGGAACGTGGCGCGAGAGTCCGCGCAGACGAACTACGTGCTGCCCTCCGACATCGAACTCTATCCTAGTCCCAACATCATCGAAAAGTTCCTCGACCTGATCGCTCAGAATACGGGTCCGTTGCTCAGCAAGAATCCAAAGGTAAGAATCGCAATCGGCCATGCCACAAGCCATGGCGGCTCGTGGCCATTGAAGAAGGGGCTTCACTAGCTACCCCCTCCCCTGAACCACGATGCAATTTTCTTTGAACGTCAAAATATCTTTTGGCATTAAAAAGGTACCTAGATATAAATGAGAAAGAGAATATGAAACATTTTTATTCAAAACATGTTTAGATAGGAAATAAAATAAAAGCTTTTATGATTTTGTCTTAGTGAGGGGCGGGTTAGAATATCTCCCATCGTATATCCTGCGTCCAATGTGTCCATCAACTTATTTAAGGGAACATTATCGTAGGCCTTCTCTAAATCAATGAACAAGAGGTGTGTTTCCAAATTTCTTGCAGATCTTTTTTCAATCACCTGCCTCAAGACAAAGATATTATCCATACAGGACCCTTTTCCAATAACAAAGGGTTTGAGACAGAAATGCTGCTTGTCCCCAACTTTATTCAAAATCTACGTCCAAGAAGCAATGAAGACCTGAATCAGGAAATGCTCAGGCATGGGAATAAAAGTAGGAGTCAACTGCCTTTTTACACTACTGTTTGCGGACGACCAAGTTGTTATAGCCAACGACGAGGAGGATATAGAATACATGTATAGAAAAATCGAAGAAGAATCTAAAAAATGGGGCCTGTCAATAAATTTGGCAAAAACAGAATACCTGAGAGTTGAAGGACAGGGACAAGACATAAAATTACCACAAGGGGAAACAAGAAGCAACCGAGAATTCAAATACCTGGGTAGCATTAAATAGCCAGGGGCAAATTCTGCTAAAGACATACAGCATCGAATAGCGCAAGGAAAAAGATGTACCCAGGTTTTGAATCCAATATTATGGTCAGCCAAAATAAAAATGAAGACAAAGTTAATGATATATAAAGCTATTGTGGAGCCGGACTTAACATACGGAGTTGAAAGTTGGCAACTCACAAAGAAGCAAAGAAAACAAATAGAAGTTGTGGAGATGGACTATTTAAGAAGATCCTGTAGAGTTTCGAAATTAGAGCATATTCGTATCGAAGAGATTAGACGGCGCTCGAAAATGGACGTCGCTGTCAACAACAGGATAGATACACGTCAACTCATCTGGTATGGCCATGTGATGAGAATGACAGATGAACGATGGCCAAAAAGAGTTCTCAGTTATACACCAAGTGGTAGAAGGAGAAGAGGGAGACCGGCCACAACGTGGATGCAAGGTTTAGAGGAAAACATGAGGTCCAGGGAAATAAAAGATGATGAATGGATGGATAAAAAAGGCTGGAGAATAAAATGCGGGAAGCAGCCACGGCTGTAGGATCCCCGCTATATATGTATATCCTGCGTGTCGTAAAAGGCGACTAAAAGGAATCGAACTACGGTCGGTATAAGTAGTAACCTCTTCTCAACCAACAGCTTTGGGTGGACGAATTGACAACAGTCAGGACACGTTCTTGTCCTTGGGATGAGAAATTGTCCCTAAAGGCGGATGAACCAGTAGCTACATCTGGTTAACGGCATGAGGATGCAGAAAGCAAATGGGAAACTACTGCATTAAAGATCTTTAAGATATCCCAAGAGAAGCTCGTAAAATGGGTACATTTTACGAGTTCCATCATGTCTGTTAAGACATTGTGACTATGATGATGAGATTGTTTAAACGTTTAACGGTTTAAAAATTATTTAAGTCCAGCCGTCTGTTCTTATTGGAAGCAAATTTGTCAATAACGACTTTGTTAGGGTTTGGAATTCCATGTAATTTTTTTCCAATTTTTTGATCTAATAAGTTATAGCATTTTCGATTTACTGTTCTCAGGGCGAGCATAGATCATCCGCAATCCAACTAGAGATCTGTGAAGAGTTGATAGGAACACTTCACAAATCGAACATGCTCGAACACAAAAATGACTTCATGTTTTGTGTAACTGACGGTTGATAAGGCCACAGTTTAAAATTTAAGTTGTTCTACGCACCGACTATAGAAATTATAAAATAGTCGGTGCCTACCGTCGAATATTAAAGGTATTGAAACCCAGTTTTCTATATTATGTATTATGTGCTTCTTACTTTTCCTGCGATCACCACAAGGGGGCTATTTTCTTCGAATGATCGAATGTTTTTCACCTCTTTCTACCAACCACATAATACTTCTCCTCAAATAACACCAAGCCTTCAATACTTTTTTGACATACAAGACGTCGCTCTCAAATGCTCTGACCTGGCTTCTCGGAGCAATTGAGTTCAATCTGAGAGCGTTCCGGGAGCGAACAACAGGTAAATCGAATTTGCAAATCTGGAGCAGAGCCGTCAAACCGAACATACAATTTACGTCAAATGCGCTCTGAGAGCGTCTGAGAGCAGTAAATCGAAAACGCTACAATAGAGCTAAAATTGTTTCGGAAATACTCCACCGTAAAACGGTTCATATTCAATGATATACTAATTCGAATAGTTATTACAACGTAAAACCCTGCGAACGGCACTGATATTACTTGAGAAGCAGACAACGGAGCACAAGAAAAGAGTGCGCCTTATACTATTAAAATTTGCAATACCCCTTTCGCCCGCTTGTTGGAAACATACCTAGAATATGGCGATTGCCGGAGAATTCTAACTGCCATTAACGTACAATATATTAGGGAGCTTCAGGCACGATAAAAAATAAATACTAATTTTATTTTAATTATTATTTTTTTGTTTTTGATGCCCGTGCTCATGTCCTCTCATGGACGAGCCGCCTCTGGTCACAAGAAACATTTTTCTAAATCTCAATCGGAAAATATCCAAAGACATGAGCATTGAAATAGGAGTGCCACAGGGTCTGTAATCGGTCCCGATTTACACAAACAACGTAACCTGAAATTAGCATTGACGAGTACTTTGTCCTTTTAAAGAATAGTTTGAAAGGAAAATTACTGACGCTCAATTAAGTGCAGGCAACTGGTTTCGGAAGAATAGCTTCATACTTTCTCTCTCTTAAGGCTGTACGTCACGGTCCTATTTTCCATACTAAATATTTATAATATTTATAATAATATCCATAAATAAAGGTTCAGCGAAGAATCCCCACCTGAGCCGTCACTGTTGGCTTCTGATTAACAGTTCTGTTCCTAGAGTGGCACCGGGAAACAGTAGCAAAGCCTACACAGAATACGAGGCCAATGATCAAAGCAGTTGATGCTAATGACACAAGTAAAAAAAATAGTAAAATACGTTTAGGTAGGACTGACAAAACAACTATGCACATAGATACCGGTGATGCGAAACCGATTAAGAAAAGGCCGTGTCTTATGTCTCCTTTCATGTCAACAATTCTGAATCAAGAGCTAGACGAAATGGAATTAGGTGTGATCTTAGAGTAACAACTGAACATAGAAGTAGTAAACAAAACACTTCAGCATGGCGTGCTCAAAGCCATCATCTTTGACACTTCAGCCTCCAAACATTAATCATCTGTGACCTCGCAATGACAGTTCAAATTGTAAACAATGCTGTGTAACGCCAAATAACCTGAAAATTCTTCCATTACAACCCGTGTTACAAACACTGCACTTTTTGAGTTCCATCTCGAAAAACTGTTAAACTACACTCGAATATAGCACAGCAAGTCAGTAAAGCTTCACTACACTTACCAACAAATAGCAAATTCGATTTTACTGACCAAACATAAATACGCACAAACAAAACAAACGTTTGACAGTCGAGCTTCTACCTTAAATAAGTCGCATGAAAATTATATCGGCGTTGCCAGCTCCTCAAAATTTATGTAAGACTTCAGAATTTGCGTTTATGATGAAGAAACATGCAGTAATGCAGTAAAGGTCAACATATCTATTGATTTTGCTGTAATCATTCCTGAACCATCAAAATACCGTCTTTTTTAACGAAGAATGGAATATTTCTGGATACTATACAGTTAAGACGATAGTAAACAATTATGATTGCCGTATCTGGTGGTCAATAGAAAAGATGCCGGCCTATTAGAATTAGTTGTTTACTACCTCTATGTTCAGTTGTTACTCTGAGGGGGTGCAATGATGGCAGAGGTTTAAATGAAGTCACGAAGTATGATTGTTAACTTATGCCTATTATTGACAGGATTTTAAATATGCTCATAGGTGCGCATTTCATATCAAGTATTTATTGATCTACGACTAATCGGTGACCCCGGCCTTAACGCGTCACCTCCAGCCGATTTGTCACCAGCGTGCGGTTGATGACCTCGCACTCTTCTACCGAAATCCAAACAGTCTGCTACTCTGAGCTATCCTCTATAATTCTGCCGAAACCATGAGATGCTTCCGCTGAACTGCTGGATTTCATCACAAGGTGATCGTTCGTCATACATCAAGAACCAAGTTCAGGACTTGGAATGAAGTAACAGATTTATTTATTGAGCCTACGAATGTTGGCATATTCAACAAACATCCCCTAACCTAACCTTTTCATAGCCGCCAGCTATAAAAAAAAAGTAGGAAAGAATTTACTTGAGTAAATTCAAACGGCGCTCTCACTGTGGAATTTGTTGGTATAAATATTTATCTTTTTTATTATATTGACAAAACCGGATTTAAGATTAAATTAAAGAAAAAAAAGTTGTTCGCGGTGAGATTCGAACCCACACCCTTTGGGTCTGGTGCCTAGCGTCTTAACCGCTCGGCCACACTGCCTGTGCTTCAGGAATATCAATATACCGTACATAATACGTCGTCAGCTACCTGTCGCAATTTTTTTTAAACCGGAAGCGATATTGACAGAACAGGGTTTTTCCCGGACTAGTTTTTTCATGCTGATTCCGAATCTGTATTTAGTTTTCTCTAGCACCTGTAGTTTTGGCTATATTTTGTATACGGACAGACGGACGGACGGACAGACAGAGGCTCTGCATAAGCTCCCTTCAGTGAGTCAGTGAGAGCTAAAAATGAAATTCCGAAGTATAATTAAGGGCGCGTTCTGCGGATCGAATAACTGACTTCAAGGACAGTGTGAAAAAGACAAAACCAATTGTTGTGAAATTTTAGTATGATAAACTTCTATGTGCGGTAATATCATATAAAAAAAACATTTCTTAAAAAAAAAGTTATTTTTGCTTTTGTACACATTTATATCTATTCCAAACAATGAACAATATTACACAGATGTTATATGAATTTGATTTTTGCTGGTGTTTTTGAGATTTTTTGAGTTATCTCTGAAAAACCCAAAAAAACACTACGACTACCAATACTACAATGTCACCAGGCCATGTGTTCAGCATTTTCTCAGTAGGGGCGGGCCTATTTCTAGTAATTTAGTTTTTCGATATTGGCTATTCTGCCTGATGGTATTCGACATTGACAGTCTGTGACCACAGTCTGTGACTGTGTTAACAACTAACCTAATATTTCTCTGACACTTCCTTGCAGGTATTTCCGTTGCACATCTTCGAGGTAAGCGCCAACCAGTCAGTGCCGGAGACGAAGACGCAGCTGAAAGAGATGCTGGCCAACGGGCTGGCAGTGCCGTTCCACAAGAAGCTGTGTCCGGGCTGCCACGGGGTGCCGAAATCCAAAGAATGGCAGAACGCGAACGAATCGAACGGGCTGCACGTGTTCCACGTGGGCAAACGGAACGGCAGGTTCGTCCATTGGGAGCCCATCTTCATAGGCACCCATGCAGATCCGCTCTACGACGAGCGACTCAGCTGGGAGGGGAAGAGCGACAAAATGACTCAGGTATGTACGAACGAATGAGAGAGGAGCACTTCAGGTACTATGTTTACACGTTTTGACTTAAAACGGTTTACTATAGGGCTATTCCCAATTACTGTAATATCACCGTCCCAGAACTGTTTTCATTATGCCCCGCCCATTTTGTGATTCTAGAATAGGGTACTTGCAGAGGTCGTCAAATCGCCTCGGGAGTATACATAGCGTAAAGAAAACCATATCAAGAAGCAGTAGGAAACAAAAAACATGATTTTACTGACGGCCAAAAAAGGATATTTGCAAAATAAAATAAGGATATATTCAAATTTTTCCACGTGACTTAAAACAAGGGCTGACGTCACAGATATCTTATCGATATCGACAATCGATACTGCTACAGGTTTGCCAACTGCGCATTCGACTAGAGATGATCTAAATTCTTTAACAATGCGACTCAATTTATTGATACTTAAACATATTTGAAACAGGCAATTAACCCACCAGCATTTTCGTAGCAATACATTTTTATAACTGATAGGTATCACAGTTCATCCTGTTTGTTACCGAGATTCGCAACTAATCGAAGCCATCATTTTATCTCGGCGCATCCCATGATGAATGAATCCAAAGATAGAATCTAATTCAAGCCCATCCCTACAAAGTGAATTAGTAGTCTAGCCTAACTTTTATTCTTTTGACTTTTGTACTTTTGTGTGTCACTGTGTTTTGTGGTTATAATGATCAATGTCAAAATGTTAGGTTAACACTGGCTATCGATATCGAATATCAATACTTTCCATCCCATCACTATACGATATCACTAACGTCAGAGGTTGTTTGCGCGGCATTTTCCGGCATTTGAAATAATTTTTGGAATATCTCTCACAGCCGATTCCAAAAAACCAAACAAGTGATTTTGTCATGTTTACTAGGCTCTAAAGAACGCGTAAACGACATAATATTTTTTTCTGCAAGTACCCTATAGATGATTGGTACACTGGCGGACCAACCAATCACCGTTTTTGGAACTGTAAAATGGGCGGGGCATGATGAACACCGGTCTGGGACGGTGATAGAAACATAATTTGGAACAGCCCTTATAAAACACTATTTAAGGGTCATTTATACATTATATGCGTTTGCTATGTAAAACTCGGATTTGCAACTATACGCACAACTCACTTGTTTTTCAAAGTATATACATAAAATTTCAGAAGTGATCATCATCATAGTCACAATGTCTTAACAGACATGTTGTGATCTCGTAACATGCATTAAGTCCGAGCTAGAGTATTGCCAACACGAATAAATATTATCAATAGCTTTGAGAACTGTAGCTCGCCATCGTTCGCGATTTACTGTCAGTTCAGTGGCGCTCTTGATACTCGTATCCAGCAGCTGTTTCGTCGTATCCATCCAGCGTGTAGGGGAACGGCCACGGCGCCGCCCACTCGGGGCATGACCATGAACTACAAGTTTCTCCATATTATCGCTTCTGTGAATATGTCCGAAGAATATAAGCATTCTCGTCGACACAATGGAGGATAGTCTCTTTGGATTATGGAGTTCATCCAGTATGGAAACGTTAGTTCGATGGGCGGTATGAGGAACTCTCACCATTCTTCTCCACGTCCACATTTCAAAAGCATCTATGCGAGCTCGATCTGCCTTTTTAACAGTCCAAGTTTCCGAGGTACACAAAGATATGGAGAACACAAGAGACAGCGACATTTTAGTAGCCTTAGTGATGTTATGCTCACGCCATATTTTAATAAGCTTTGTCGTGGCAACACGTGCCTGTTGAATGCGCCGTCGAATCTCATTTTCACTGCTACCCGAATTGTCGATCAAAGAACCAAGGTACACAAAACTTTGAACTACTTCACTACGGCCTACTGACTTTATTTCTCGATGATTATCGTGCTCTCTATCTACGATCATAACCTTGGTCTTATTGTAGTTAATACCAAGACCATATGCTGCACTATGTTGTTCTAAGATGTTTAATAGAGCTACTAGTTCTTCCTTATACCAAAACCATATGCTGCACTGTGTTGTTCTAAGATGTTTAATAGAGCTATTCGTTCTTCCCGAGAAGTAGCATTAAGGGTTGTATCGTCAGCAAATCTTATGTTGGATATTTTGTTTCCGCCAATAGTTATACCGCCATTCCAGTTGTCCAATACCTGCCTCATCACAAATTCAAAGTAAATGTTAAATAACATAGGAGATAATACACATCCCTTACGAACTCCTTTTCTGGTTGTTGTTTGACCAGACAGGCTAGACTCATAGAGTTGCTGTATGAGAAATACTAAGTGATGAATGACAATTCGGAGCGATTTTAAACGGTATGGCCGCGTTTATTGGGCCACCCTGTATATGCATAGTCGTATCACGATGTTGCGCAAAAATATTAATTAATAAAGCAATAAAGCACTGAATTATCATCATTCCCAGCCGCCACTGGTTCAGATGGAAGAAAACAACTAGCTTAGCAGAACGGCGAAAACGATCTAGTAAATGTTTTTTTTTCTTTTCCAGGGTTACGCACTATGTGTGATGGATTACGACTTCTTGATCTTGGATAATGCATTTCTAGTCCACAAGCCAGGCATCAAAGTTTACAAGAAAGATCCCAGGCGCTCAATGTTGGCTGCCAAAACCAACCAGCTCATCAAGAAGATCATTTTCCCTGAATTGAAGGTTCTGTACGGAGTTAAAAAAGGCTGTGCGGTGTAAGAGACGATTTAAAGAAATTTTAGCGTTGTACAAAGTTTTTAGCCATATAACGTGTTTGTTAAACTAGATATGAGTGTATCAGTGTGACTATCGATGAAACTGCTTTTTATTTATAAGATTCTACGCCAGACGCCAAGTTGGGAAACTTGAATTCAATAATAATAAATAGATAAAAATTGCTTGATCATATTATACACCTAAATAATATTGCAACCAAGTTTCATATAACCTATGAAATACATATTTGAATACATGCAAATGTTCTTAAAAAGCTTTATTATAACGCTTGATGCATGAAATGTAAAAATTACATTGATTGAGCATAAGTAGAAGTTTAGAGGTGTCACAAAGTGGCACAGAAAATTTTCTCAATTAATGACTTGCTTGTAAAAATAATGGTTTCATATAATTACTTTATTTTTATGTAAATAAATGAGAATCCACCGCTATATTAGAAAATAGATATACCATTCGGCAGAACATAACCTTTTTAATACATTTTTCCATTTCACAGTACTTGACGTCTGGCCTATTTAAAATGTGATTGATTTTAATTTATTAAGAGTGCTATAGGCATCACATAGTCGTAGAATTGTATTATTCTCTGTTTTTATTTTCAGCAAAGCCATATTGACGGTTGATCTCCTATTGTATATGTCTTCGTGTAACACTTTTCTTTTCCTTGAAATGCACTATCCTTTTCTGTGTCTGTTATTTCCATACTTTTTTTCGTAGGTATCAGTCAGTTAAAATGTTTATCCTCCCCCATTAAATTAAACAGAAGAGGTTATAATACCTTATAAACGGCGTGAATTATTTTTCATACCTCACGCTCCAGCCGTGGGTTATGGGATATCGCCTACTGGATAGCAGTAATGGTGTCTTCGAAAAGTTTCAGTGATGAAATCAACTTACAATAACAATCACGAAAAAAAAAATGATACCTAAGGAAAATAAGTATTTGCACGTCCAATCATTAGAAAAAGTAACCCTATTTTTCATACTTGAGTGTTTAGAAATGCAAATTATATTCAAAGGTAACTATATATTTTATTTTTATTAGCTGAACTGGACAGTTTTTACCTACAAGCAAGGTTCTATATTGAAGATAAGAGAATGTATGGATGTTTTTTTATTTTTTGGAAAAAAAATTAGAGACAGGAAAAGTTCGTGTTTTCTTCACATTTACAGGGTGTAACTTTTAAGGATGTCCACACCAATACCACCATGTAGAGCTGATCATTTTTCGATAAGCAACATGGGTCCAAAAACGAACCGTTACGGAGATAACGCTACCGAAAGTTATCCTTGCTGACGCTTGAAGTTAGGCAATTCATTCAACGCCTCGTAATTGGCAAAGGAGAGAGGGGGTTACGGATCAACTGCTAAGACAGATTAGGCTTGTCAACATTTAATCGTCATGGCCAAAATGTCAAAAGTAAACCAAACAAACAAAACAAAAAAAAACATTGCAAAAAAAACAACAACAAAAAACACCCAGATCAGTCAATAATCAGTGAAGGAAAGGCTCCACGTGGCCATCGCCTTCTTGCACGCACAATCTGGCTCGATGGATGACCGATGCAGTGGCAGCGTTGATTACCTGTGGCTGCTCCCTGACGTCTCCAGCTGCTGCAATGATGCGTGCAATCAGCTCTTCTGCTGTGTGCGGTGCACCCCCTTGGTGGACAAGTGCTTCCAGGTGACCCTACAGGAAAAAATCTAGGAGATTGAGATCCAGAGACCGCGCCGGCCACGCTACTGGCCGCAAGGCGTCGAATTAATTGCCTAACTTCAGGCGTCAGAAAGGACTACTTCCGGTAGCGCTATCTCCGAAACGGTTCGTTTCCGGACCCATGTTGCTTATTGAAAAATGATCAGCTCAGCAAGATCTACACGGTAATATGGGTGTGTACATCCTTAAAAGTTACACCCTGTATGTATGTATACCTACCCTTAGCTGTGACACTGATGAATGACTAAGTCAAACTGAAAAGGGTAGAAGATATATGTTTTATAGCTTTGTCCATGTTTAAATCTCTTTAAATTCAGAACAATCCAGTAGTAGTGCTTAAGAGCTATTTATACTATTTTCAAGAGTTTAACGACGAACTGCTTTTTTGTTGTGTGTAAATTAAAAAATCACGGAATGAAAGGTGCTTGGGTACGCCACAAGAGGGAGATAATCCAAACCATTTGGTTCACAGAAAAATCGGAAAAATGAATGGTACCGGCTGGATTCGAAACAGCATCTCCGGCATTCTAGGCCGACGCGATAGTGTAGACGCTGGTTCGAATCCAGCCGGTACCCTTCATTTTTCCGATTTTTTTTTGTGAACCAAATATTTAAAAAATCACGTTTTGGAAAAAAGTTGCAAGGAACCATAGTTTATATACAAGTAGGTCGATTTTCAAATACAAAAATGTTTCTTTTGCTTTAGAATATTCGGTATATTTTCTCCTCTGAACAAAATACCCCTTTTTATACTATATATCTGAAGAATGGAACTGCCCTTGATGCAGTTTGACGTGTCAGAACTTCAGATGTCACTTTTCGTCTAGTGTCTAAATCTGTCCATTTAAATTATGACCGTTATTGTTTATTTGAACAAGTATTATAAATACTGACATGCTATATTTTTGTAATTGTAATTCCTGTACTTAGTACCTATACTGTACCTCTAAGTGATATATACTTACATATTTATTGTATTCTGGATTATTTTTTCTTGCTGTATTTTACCATTAATTGTGCCTTACCGAGATCAGATGTGGTGATTATAAGTAAACGTAAAATGATAACTTTTGTACTCTTGCAGTATATGGTCCGTATCCTTCAATATGAAATAAAAGTCAAGTAAGAAGACGCGTTTTTCAATTTACACCTGCTGTCCCTACTACCCTGTCTATACTAAAAGCCGTCCAGAGATGGGCATTTCGACTAATTGGCGACCCGGCCTTAACGCGCCACCTCCAGCTACTTTCTCATCGGCGTGTTGTTGGTGACCTCACGCTCTTCTACCGATATTCAAAACGAATCTGCTGGTTTTTGGGCTCTGCCTACGCGGTCAGCTCAGTTATAAAAATAGTAGTTGCTCTGGTTGTATACAGCTTCCTACAGTGGAACAAAACTCCAAGCTCAGTAAATTGAAAAAATTTTCATAGCATCAACGTAGGCCACGAAAGAGATCAAGTACACAGGTTATTAAAAATATGAACATGTAAAAGTGATATAATCATAACCAAAACACATATAACGATCAAACAATAACATCAGATAAAATGCCTAAACTTTGGTTTAGCTTTAAAAATTCAAAACAACAAAAAACATTTACAATAACATAATCTAAACAAAATCAGTCCATACAATACAAAATAGGGATTTTGAAGTTACAATCGGTGCAATTACGAAAAAATATTGCATACAGTGTTTGGAAAAATATAAATATTTGACAAGCAAATCTGACATGACATTACGCATAAAAGTCCAGATAGGAAAAGTATGAAAATAGGCTAAAGTGAAGTATAAAAACCATTAATACTGTTAATCGTTTTAAAGAATCCCTACAACTTTTGCACATGCACCTCAATATTGCTCATAAAATTACTGTGACGTTTCATCCTCTCCCATTAACCTCCTATAGTTTATCAGCGCCTGCCCGATAGTGTCATCGGAATATTTGCACTCATCCACACCACATTGACATGTAAACGATTTGTACTTGACCAGCCAGAACTTGTGCCCGTAGTCGAAACTGAAACAAAAAACACGAATATATACCCCACGACGATTAAGACAAGCAATATGTCGGAACTGGGCAGTAGTAGCGAATTATAATTTCAATCCAATCCAATCACCCAATGAGGTATTAGTTTTTGATCACGTGAGGTGCGATTCAAAATTTTTTATGGGACACCCTGTATATTTGTGACATTTTGTGTTCCTCTCGATAAAACAATTCCAACAAACTAGCATACTTGGAGTCTAAAGTGATTGATTCAAGAACTACAGATACTTAAAGGACTGTACCCCACTACCATTATGAAACACTACCAAAGTAATTTAACTGTAGGGGTACATGTTATAATCAGTGGTAGTGGTACTATCCTTTAAGTACCTGTAGTTCTTGAATTAATCACTTTAGACCCCAAGTGTGCTAGTTTGTTGGAATTGTTTTATCCAGAGGAACACAAAAAGTCACAAATATACAGGGTGTCCCATTAAAATTTTTGAATCGGACGCCACGTGATCAAAAACTAATACCTTATTGGGTGACACAATAATAAAAAAATATACTATATTAGCTCTAATTTACACCCCCAAAATTATAATTCGCTACTAGTGCCTAGTTCCGATATATTGCTCGTCTTAATCGTTGTGGGACAGCCTGTATATAGTTATTATGTTTCTCTACTGTATCTGATAGTCACGCAAAGTTTCGGCTTTCGCACGGCCTCATCAGTGTAGCTCCGAGACCGACAAATTAGTGCAGACAAAAGGGGATTCCAATAACTTTTCGAACAACTGTTTTGTGGTTTTTACTGAAATGTTCTACCATTACTCCAGTTCCAAAAGTTCAAAACTCTGAGTTATATACAAATATGCGGCCAATATTTATTGGCCGCATATTTGTATATAACTCAGTACATTATTTGGCAGTACATTTGTACTGCCAGATGTTAAAAAGCTTTTTGAAGGAATTATATATGAACAAATTTTGCGATTTATTAAAGAACACCAAGTATTGGCAAGATAAGCTGGATTCAAAAAGGCGTATTCTACAGAAACAGCAACTCAAGTGGTAGTAGAAGATAGTAGGATGTACATTAACAGTGTTTTTAGATTCCAAGAGGGCATATGAGACTATAGACAGGGAAACGTTGATGAAATTACATCACTATGGATTCAGGGGACCAGTATATGAAATTTAACTAAAACTAAAATAGGAAACACTTTTTCAAGCGCCAACAATATTTCAGTTGGAGTACCACAGTACATAAACTGTCTGGTATGTCTACAAGATATTTTGGAGCATTGTAAAATTCAAATATTTGCTGACGATACATTAATATACATATCGAATACAAAATTAGACATTGCGTTGGAACTTCTAAATGATGATATGATGATATTTAGGTTGATAATGACAAAACTGAAGTAGTTACATCTAACAAATATCTGGGAATATTAATTAAAAAAACTGAAGATTACTCTGATCATATTATTTCAAAAATGTCCAAAACGATAAATTAATTCTATAAAATTTCTCAAAGCCTCAAGTTTATTCCAATAAGATTGTATATAACTCTATAATTATTCCTCATTTTTTGTACTGTTCAGCTATTTTATATACTGCAAATGAAGCCATATTTTTCAAATTGCAAGTGTTGCAAAACAAAGCAATGAGAATAATTTTGAATAAAAATAAGTTCACAAAGGTAAGTTATATGGTGAAAGAACTTCAATGGCTGAATATAAGGAATTTTACATCGTATCTAGTTCTCCTTTTCATATTTAGATTATTGCCGGAAACTAGATAATTTTATAGAATTAAACAATCACTATCATAACATTTCGATTAGAGAAAATATAGAAAGTATTCAAGACAAGATTGACAAGTATTTCTTGGATATACAAAATTTAGAGTGATGAAATCTTATGAAATGAATGTATGTACTTATACCGAATCAAATTTAGTTCGTAGCATTTTTGGTAAAAGTTGTGTTGTAGCAGTTATGCTTAATAAATTTACAACTACTACTACATCGTCTGTTAATAAAATGTTTGGGCGAGGTTAAAAAAATATGAAAAATAACAAAATTACCAAATCGCGTCCAAAGGACCTCAGGTAACAACTGAACATGTTTTCAATGGATCCAGTTTTTTTTTAAATAAAAAGCAACTCACCTCAACTCTTCATCAGCGGCAATGTCCTTTAAAGCGAAAAAAGCTATCCTAGGAAATCTCAGATCTTGATGGTCGATAAATACTTTCACTGGATGCAAGTTCGGTGAACAGGAATGATTTATGAATCTTGCAAAATTGCCGTAACGTTTCGCATCTACACAATAAGAATCAACATCCTAAAAAAAATTCATAATAATAATACATTTGATTTTTTGAAAAGTGGTATGGTTTGCTCACAAGAGTCCGAGGTGTTGAGCTTGACTCACCCTGCAGGCGGACTCCGATAAATAGAAAAGTAATATTAGAATCGTTTCATTTCTAAAACTGACGTCATGATGGAAAAGTTGGTACTCTGATGTAGTTTTCTATGATTCCCTCTTTCCCCGTAAGCCCTCCTTAGAAACGCTTCGAAACGAGAATTGGTTGCTCTCGAATTCCATTTACCTACGTGGGTTAAAGTGAATAATCCTAGTAGAGAGGGATGCCCTCTTCACCTTCTCGCCCGATAGCATCTGTCAGCCTGTGGTATACTTAACGTAACGTTTAACGCGTACCTGGCGTACGTTCTTTTCGTGCTTTCCTTGGTTGATACCTAATATACCTATTTTTATCAATGGACAAAAGGAAAATGAGTATCAGTCAATATCATTGGTGGGTAGTGATAGACTATGTAGAGCGTCATCCGAAATAATAACTAACAAATTTAGCCACTCACAATAGTCACAATAGATCCACTACTGAATTCAACACAAAATCAATTCAAGCAACGCACAAGAAATAATAATAATAATAATAATAATAATGAAGTCGGAGACTGAGGGCTTTATAATGGCTTGCCAAGACGGTGTCTTCAACACCTTGGTGTACCGTAAAAGGGTTATGGGTGTAGATGTACCCGACACCCTTTGTAGAGCTTGCCGACAGGCGCCAGAGACGCTTATGCATCTCTTGTCGGCGTGTAAGACGTACGCTGGGATGGCTTACGTCCATCGGCACAACGCGGCTCTACGAGTGCTCTACTATCATTTGAGGCACTCATACGGTATCGATGAGACACCGGTGCTGCCATACGCTCCAGGGGATATAGAGTCCGTTGTGGAGAACGAGAGATGCCGGATTTACTGGAACTACTCGTTCCCCATGCTCGAGCTTGTACAGGCAAACAAGCCCGACATAGTCCTTCTCGACCACCAACAGAAGACGATGTTCGTTATTGAGTTTTCGGCGCCTGCCGAAGTGAACATCGTCTCTAAGGAGGAGGAAAAGCGGACCAAATATCAGGAGTTGCTCGGACAACTTCGCAGGCTCTGGCCAGACTACACTGTAAGTCTGCTGGTTATGGTCATTGGATCCCTAGGTGGAATGAGGAATACGCTGCTCTCTGCACTGCGCAAAATACCGGTGTGCCGTGCGGCGGCGCACATCTTAGCCGCCAGAATGCAGAAGGCAGTCATCCTTGGGTCCCTTCGTCTACTTAGGGCGCACGATTCGCGGACCCAGTGATTGCTCATCTCACGGTGTGAGGAGTAGTCATTGGGTAATGGAACAGCAGCCCGGTGTGTCGGAGCCCGGGCTGCACTTTTTTGTTTTAAACAATATAATAATATTTATTGAAGCATACAGATATATACTCCAAATGGCGGAGTTCACTACAATAGTGCTCTTCCACTCAACCATGTAGCACATTTGTTAATTCAGTGTCGTACCCGCACTCTGGTATAATCCGCCGCAAATCTTCGTCTGTTCCACTGTTGTTCACCTCTCAGGAATGTGCACTGGAAGCCAGGAAGTCCACAGCCGTCCGTTTACCTCAACGTTTCTTAATTCTTAGAATAATTTTCACGCAGCGAATTTTGACATTTTCTTAATTTTAAGAAAGCTTTTAGTATAGGTTATAATTATAAAATTATGCCAAACCGTCAAAGTTGTCATGATTTTTAAATAAGCAACAAAATATCCCTAGATATTTCCGAACTTTCACGAGCACATTTCTAAAATATAAACCGATTCATCAGAGTTCCGAAACTCGTTTATGTACAAGAATATTATAATCGAAATGAAGCGATTCTAATATTACTTTTCTAATTATCGGAGTCCGCCTGCTGTACGTTGGTTAGTTCTCCCACACTCACCTTATTATCGAGATCAAATAGGAAGCTATCCTCATCCCTACTGTTAGCTTCAACATCAGTCAAAATCTCTCCTACGTATTCACAGACGTAACTGCCCTTCGGAATGAACCTTAACGTTTTGACTCCCCACCCTTTGAATTCAGTCTTGTATAGCTGGAAACGTTGCTGGACGCCCTTTTGCACTAACCTATTCTTGCAGGTTATGGCGTTGCAAGCGCACGTTTCGTTGCATTCGAACACCATCGGTGGATCTGAAATTATGAAGAACTTCTACTTATCGTCTGTTTGGAAAAAGACTGTTTTATCCCAAAAAATTATATATTTTCAGGAGAGCTCGTTAAAGTTTTATGAAACTGACACTGCAATTGAAGACACAAGTGGATAAAGGTGTCATGTAACATTTTTTCAAAAATGTGTATTTTTCATTCAATAAGCTTAAAATCTGCTTCCATTTCATTCTTAAGTCCCTTTGTTATGTTATTTTCATAAATAA
Source organism: Callosobruchus maculatus (assembly GCA_951848785.1). NCBI lineage: Eukaryota > Metazoa > Arthropoda > Insecta > Coleoptera > Chrysomelidae > Callosobruchus > Callosobruchus maculatus. Next base: position 1,934,048 of record CATOUR010000003.1, read on the forward strand.
CATCGATATTTCGGTGATAAAGGTGTTATGCACAATACTTTTTACTTTTCACAGTGGATAAAGGGGTCAAGGTAACATGACACCTTTATCCACTGTTAAGACTAAAGTTTCTCTCTAGAGTTCACAGCATGACACATGGGTTTGAGGTTATGTCATACTGTTTTGTTATGCACAATACTTTTTACTTTTCACAGCGGATAAAGGAGTCAAGGTAAGAAAGAGTATAAATATGGTTCTATGAAAAAATTTTTGAAGACAACGAAGAAAAAAGAAAAGCCAATTTGTGATTAGATAGTTTCAAGTTCTGTGTTTTCTTTTGCAATAAAAAACACCAATCTTTGTGTACGTAGCTCTTTTTTCCATATGCTTTTAATACAGGCTATGCCAATTTTTCACGTATAAAGGTGTAATGTATATTCAAAGTCCATTTTCCCGTGAAATATAAAAGTGTCTCCAAATTAAAAAAACAGACGAAGAAAATACATAACTAAGCTTTAAAAATACTTGAACTATATGCCTCAAATGTGATGCATAAAAAAGTTCCAATCGAAAATCTTTAAATCAATTTTTCTCAGAATAATTATTTTGTGACATGACACCTTTATCCACTTGTGTCTTCAATGGACTAGTATCATGAATTTTATTTCTGGTTGCATATGATAGAGTACGTCATAAAAAGCATCTCATTTTTTTCTCCGATTTTTTTGGGCACAGGAAAGCCGTGAAAATAAGGAAAATATTTGAATTCTCCTAGGACAGTGACGTCACTGCCCTATAGGCGAACAGCCAATCAAAAGACAGATATGTGTGCTGTGTTGCCGCATTCTGATGGCGCGCGAAATGCCGGAGCTGTACGCGGTCTGGCTCATCTATCTTGTCTTCTGTTCCCGTCTGATATGTTTTGTGGTTTTAAAGTCCCGTGATCCGAAATTCCAGGGCTGTTCCAAATTACGGTTCTGTCACCGTCCTAGAACTGTTTTCATCATGCCCCGCCCATTTTGTGATTCTAGAATCGATGATTGGTTGGTACGCTGGTGGACCAACCAATCACCGTTTTTAGAACTGTAAAATGAGCAGGGTATGATGAAAACAGTTCTAGGATGGTGATAGAACCATAATTTGGAACAGCCCTTCCGAAAGCTAGGTTAAGATTCCTGATCCGTCAATCATGTCAATCAATCGTCATTCGGTCATTGTCATTTCCAAATTCCATTGGGCTTTGGCTGTAATTTTCAACAATCTTAAAGTTATTATTATTTGTTTGCGTTTATTTGTACAGGATATCCTTTTATTCCATTTTACTAGGTACTAGGTTTCAAGTTATTTTATCATAACATAACCAACAAGTATGAGTAAAATCGATAGTGGATTCACAAAAGCCGATTCAGATAACCTGCCTAAAGTTGATATGGCTATGGTGAACGACTTTTATGTGGATAATATGCAGTTCTTCAATACGGAGATGAGAAATGTGAAAGCTAAGAAGTGAGTTTCAAAATATTTATGACACTTGGGACAGCAAATAACATGATTATGTGAAATGTAAATATTTTGCGAGTCGGAGCTGTTCTTGGCAACAATGCACTGCTGATAATTCGCGCGGTTGGCACTGATTGGCTGAATTTGAATTCCTTTCTTTAAACTTTAGAATGGAATTACTAAAAAACAAAATGATGTAGAAAGTAACGAAATGCAGCAGAACGTTTATTTTTGTATGTACTAAGCGGTCATAATAATTAAATCATTGTTCTTAACCTCGTGATACTAGTCCATTATTTTCCAATCAACAATTACTAAAAGGTTTAATTATGAGTTAATGAGTATAGTGACACTTGCCCAGAGTTTGAGTATTTTGTGTTTGGAATGAGTCCATATTTCATTTTTTATATTTTTTTTGAGTTGTGACAGTCTTTATCATATTTTATTTTTTAATTTTTATTTTAAGCTGTACTATCTCAGAATATGACACTTTGCACCAAAGAACCGACGTAAAGTAAATGTTATTTTGTTTTGTGATGGTCTTTTCGCAAAAAATGCGTGCCTTTCTGTTTGACGGCTGTAATACAACTGACATGTTGCTGTCAGCTGTCTTGCTTTAACGCTAAGAAGCAAGGTAGGTTTATGATATTTTTACACAAGAAAATATCCATTATTTCAAAATAGTTAAACCAAAAACCACAAAAAATTAAAATTTTGACATATGACAGTCTTTTTCCAAACAGACGCTATAGGGTCGTTTGCACCGGTTCGCTTAAATCTGTCACTCATTTTTTATGATCAGCCTCCCACAAAGGCTGAAAGCCTATGGAGCTGTACCGAGAGAATAAGTGCATGTGCACGTTAGATTTGCAACGCTGCAGGTTGTAGCCGTCGGGAAACAAATTCCCCGGCAGCTCATTTCACAGCGTCGAGGTTCTCCAAAAGATGGAATGCTGGAGGAGACTGGTTCGTGGGGTAGGGACCTCTACCTGGTAAGGATGAGCTCGCAGAGCCTCTCTAGTGTTTCTCGTTCGGACGGCCTTCGGTGTTATTATCTGGGAGAGCTTACTCTGAACACCTGAAAGAATCTGTAAAACAGGGACAGCTCAGCCACCCTTCTTCGATGTTCCAGGTTGTGGAGGTCCTTTGTAAGGTTAGGCGTATCGATTAGTCTAATTGCTCTCTTCTGGATGGTGTCCAGAAGCTTTAGCGAGCGCTTCGAAGCGCATCCCCACACATGGGAGCAATACTTCAACGATGGTCGGATCTATGCCTTGTAGAGCAGCAGTAGTTGCTCCGGTGCATACAGCTTCCTACAGAGGAACAAAACCCTAAGCTTCTGGGATGCCGTTTTAGTGATACTGACGACGTGGTCGTGCCAGGACATGTTGTTGTTGCTAGACTGAAGATGACTCGACTATTGGACGACACTCTATTTCCACCGGTAAGAAAGTAAGGCTTAAACTTAAGATTCACCTTTTTTTTTAATTTTATTTGCATCGCCATTGCTTAAGAAATACTTAGCTAAGCATCAAACTGACCTGGCAACAGCGCAGATTTATGTCATTTTTTGTAATTTTTGTAAGAGAGAAAAGGTCCCTAAGCGTTAGCACTGTCGAATGTCTGTAATGTTGACACTGTTTTGCGTAATGTTGTAACCTTGAGGGTCTAGGGTATAGCGCGCGAAATTGATTATCTAAGATAAGACGTATATTCGTGTTAGCGAGGAGGCGTGGCCGCCTGTTCCCTTTCTCCAGTGTGTGTGTCTAAAATGACGGGAGATAAGTCCAAAAATCCAAGGGTAAGGTCAAAAGGTCCAAAGGTAAGGTCTAAAGGTCACTATAAAATGAATTTCGCATTTCCAAGCTCCTGACGTTACCTTTAAATTTACAGTAATGATTCAAAAAGCAAATTGAAGAAGAAAGCTTGCGCTTGTGCAACTATTTAGCCTTTTTTTGATATCGTGTTTGGTTGCTAAATTACAGGCATTTATAGAATGTATGATTTTGCACTGCGAGTTTTTTTGCACATTAAAAAACTTTTTTGAGAAAATCGAAAATAGTTGTCATTCATTAAGGTCTTAACTATCGCCTTCTGGAATATTAAATATATAGTTTGAAAATAAAGTGAGTTGTGCGGGAAATTGTGAGTCCGTGTTTTACATGGCAAATACATACGTATAAAGGTGTCTACCCAAGCCCCTTAAGTCTAGAAATATTCATTTGGTAAATTGAGAAATTTCTAAATGGAAACACGCAAGCAAAACAAACGAGCAAGGAGTTTCAGTTTGAACAAGAAACAGCTCTTACTAAATGAAGGACATAACTTTCACTGTTCTACTTCACAACTCAATATAATACCACTTAACCTTATCTCATCTACAACTCTACTCAACTACTCGAACTACTCCGCTACTCGTGACGCCTTACATACACTTCATCGAACCATCTAGAGAATTCGAGACATTCAGATGACATCCTAGAACACATCAAAAATCTAACCTAACCTAACAGTTTGATAGAAACGTCAACAAAAATACAAATAAGCAATACTACATACAGGAGGTTACAATATAAAACGGATGCTGTTACATGTTTATTTAAGCCAAATAAATCTTCGGCTTAGATTTTTGGCCCTTAAGGTTCAGTTAAGGTTATGAATGACAGTGGTGTAATTCAAATTTTTAGGATTTGAGCTTTTGGAGAGCATTAGGGACGGTTGGGGGACGGGATATAAACAAATCTTCGGCTTAGACTTTTGGCCCTTAAGGTTCAGTTAAAGTTATGAATGACAGTGGTGCAACTCAAATTTTTGAGATTTGAGGTTTTGGAGAGTATTAGGGACGGTTATAAATTTATATAAATAAATCTTCGGCTTAGATTTTTGGTCCTTAAGGTTCAGTTAAAGTTATTGACTGGCAGTGGTGCAACTCAAATTTTCGAGATTTGAGGTTTTGAAGAGCATTAGGGACGGTTATAGATTTATATAAATAAATCTTCGGCTTAGATTTTTGGCCCTTAGGGCTCAGTTAAAGTTAATGACTGACAGTGGTGCAACAGAAATTTTTGAGATTTGAGGTTTTAGAGAGCATTAGGGACGGTTATAGATTTATATAAATAAATCTTCAGCTTAGATTTTTGACCCTTAGGGTTCAGTTAAAGTTATTGACTGGCAGTGGTGCAACTCAAATTTTCGAGATTTGAGGTTTTGAAGAGCATTAGGGACGGTTATAGATTTATATAAATAAATCTTCGGCTTAGATTTTTGGCCCTTAAGGTTCAGTTAAAGTTATAAATGAAAGTGGTGCAAATCAAATTTTTGAGATTTGAGGTTTTGGAGAGCATTAGGGACGGTTATAAATTTATATAAATAAATCTTCGGCTTAGATTTTTGGCCCTTAGGGTTCAGTTAAAGTTATTGACTGGCAGTGGTGCAACTCAAATTTTTGAGATTTGAGGTTTTGGAGAGCATTAGGGGCGGTTGTAGATTTATATAAACAAATCTTCGGCTTAGATTTTTGGCCCTTACGGTTCAGTTAAAGTTATGAATGACAGTGGTGCAAATCAAATTTTTGTGATTTGAGGTTTTGGAGAGCATTAGAGACGGTTATAAAAATTTATATAAATAAATCTTCGGCTTAGATTTTTGGCCCTTAAGGTTCAGTTAAAGTTACGAATGACAGTGGTGCAAATCAAATTTTTGTGATTTGAGGTTTTGGAGAGCATTAGAGACGGTTATAAAAATTTATATAAATAAATCTTCGGCTTAGATTTTTGGCCCTTAAGGTTCAGTTAAAGTTACGAATGACAGTGGTGCAACTCGAATTTTTGAGATTTGAGGTTTTGGAGAGCATTAGGGACGGTTATAAATTTATATAAATAAATCTTCGGCTTAGATTTTTGGCCCTTAGGGTTCAGTTAAAGTTATTGACTGGCAGTGGTGCAACTCAAATTTTTGAGATTTGAGGTTTTGGAGAGCATTAGGGACGGTTATAAATTTATATAAATAAATCTTCGGCTTAGGTTTTTGGCCCTTAGGGTTTAGTTAAAGTTATTGACTGGCAGTGGTGCAACTCAATTTTTTGAGATTTTGAGGTTTTTGAGAGCGTTAGGGACGGTTATAAATTTATATAAATAAATCTTCAGCTTAGGTTTTTGGCCCTTAGGGTTCAGTTGAAGAGCATTAGGGACGGTTATAGATTTATATAAATAAATCTTCGGCTTAGATTTTTGGCTCTTAAGGTTCAGTTAAAGTTATAAATGAAAGTGGTGCAAATCAAATTTTTGAGATTTGAGGTTTTGGAGAGCATTAGGGACGGTTATAAATTTATATAAATAAATCTTCGGCTTAGATTTTTGGCCCTTAAGGTTCAGTTAAAGTTATTGACTGACAGTGGTGGAACTCAAATTTTTGAGATTTGAGGTTTTGGAGAGCTTTAGGGACGGTCATAAATTTATATAAATAAATCTTCGACTTAGATTTTTGGCCCTTAGGGTTCAGTTAAAGTTATTGACTGGCAGTGGTGCAACTCAATTTTTTGAGATTTTGAGGTTTTTGAGAGCATTAGGGACGGTTATAAATTTATATAAATAAATCTTCAGCTTAGATTTTTGGCCCTTAAGGTTCAGTTAAAGTTAATGACTGACAGTGGTGCAAATCAAATTTTTGAGATTTGAGGTTTTGGAGAGTATTTGGGACGGTTGTACAATGAAAGCTTGAGCTTGGGTTTATCGTAAGCTGCCGTTAAGCCACCGTAGTTGCAAAACGTCCGTTTCACGATGTTGGCTTAGCACCACACTTCAAGCTTAACCAGCGCTCACTGTAAACCGGCAAATCATGCAGCTTAGCTGAAGCTTAACTTTGGTTTAAATCTGCGTCAAGTAGAAACCTTCAAATTACTTCAAATCCATGAAATATTTTGACGCTTACCTGAAAAATTGTAATCCGATTGAAGCCTCCCATCCTCTGTGTACCAACACTTAGCAGATAACTTCCCACACTCGCATTCTTCAGTTGTACAACGATCTTCACAAGTACAGGATTGTAGGATAGCAAGTTTCGTATCTATATGAACGTCATTTGAGGTTATACAGTTTTTCGTTATATAAATATAATCTCTTGGTTCGGGTTCGTCATCCACCGTGTTGACACATTGAATAGGGTTCATTTCTCTTCCTCGAGATATATCGCTGAAAAACAACGAAACAATAGATCTAGATGTATGTTGATGTGCTTGTGAAATATAGGTTTGGCTAATGAAATTTCTGAAAATCACCCTGCTATATTGTTAATGAAATTGGATTTTTGAAAAAATTAGATAATTGTAGATTTTCTATTATACAGGGTGGGCCAATAGTGCGTGGACGGAGGATTATGGGCTTAATAAAAAATATTTCAAAAATCTGTCACGTGATCATGGTAGACACCCTTGAGGGCTATGCCGTAAAAATATTTTCACTCAAATTTTGACGTTTATACAGGGTGATTCATATTAAACTTACATTTTTTTAAATGGAACCCCCTATATATTATTGCATATTTGGATTCCTTGGTCAATTTTAGTGTGACTTTATGTATCACACATGGAACTTTAAACGAACCGTTTAGGCGCAAATCACCATTTTTGGTATAAGTAGGTATCAGAAAAAAATTGAATATCACAGCGATTATGAAACTTAGAAGGCCATGACTTTGCGGTACAACTAAGCATGAAATGCGTCACCTTAGGGCAGACGGCTAAAATTGAATTCTTTTTGTACTTGGAGAAATCAGTAGATTAATTAAGGAAACTTCAATCACAGATAACTTGATTTTTTCAAATGGCAATGCCTACTTTGGTTTAAAAAATCGAATGTAAAATTTGATTACCTTTCCAACGATATAGCATTCTCGATGTCAATCTTTTTTGGTTTTCATTTTATTTCAAATTTTCAGTCAAATCGGTGTTTTTCAATTTTCCTGCGTGCAAGCAACCTAGCAGGCCACGAAAAATAAACAGAAGCTCGTTAATATGGAAGAAACCAACTAACTTAGTAGAAAGATGCAAACTAACTGGAGCAACGAGGCAAGATTATGAAAATTCCTTGCAACATATTAACTCTAACCGGATACAACAGCCCCAAGATATCTAATGTAAATGAGTAGCTGGACTATGACAGAAGTATTTGTTTTTCACAGCCTACTAGCTATCGAGGTCTACTAGAGCTTGGCAACTTTTCAAAATGATTAAAAATTTTGAAACAAAAGGAAAACTACCAGCGATTTTTGCTTACAGTCTAACATGTTTAGAATTTCATATCTAATGGGATAAAAAGATTAGTCACTTCCGTTTAGTTAAGTCAAAAGTGAAATCTCCAACTGGAGCATTCTGAACATCTATTGAAATAATTGCTAGAATTTTTTAATTACGCTATGTTGTAATTGTGTTTATTTCATGTAGATTTCTGCAAACTAAATTATGTTTTACAATTCAAACAGACTGCAATTCAAGTTCGATTTTCCGCGATTTTGCTAATCAGTAGAAGTACCTACTGAAGAATTTGAAGGGTTCTAGTCAGAGGTATCATTACTTTTGACTTACGGAAATGGCTACTTTTTTATAGCATTAAATGTGGAAATTTATTCAGAAGACATAGATATTATACTGCCAGCAACAATCACTAGTAGTTTTCCTTTGATTAAATATTTTTTTACTGACGTTGGAAATTGACTAATAGCTAGTAGGCTGTGAAAAATGAGCGTTCTTGTTACCGCTATTGTTTCTGGTTGGAGCTAATATGTTGTAAGAAATTTTCATAATCTTGCCCCGTTGCTCTAGTTAGTTTACATCTTTCTACTAAGTTAGTTGGTTTCTTCCATATTAACGAGATTTTGTTTATTTTTCATGGCCTGCTAGGTTGCTTGCATGCAGGAAAATTGAAAAATACCGATTTGACCGAAAATTTGAAATAAATGAAAACTAAAAAAGATTGGTATCGAGTATGCAATATCGTTAGAAAGGTAATGAAATACTACATTCGATTTTTTAAACCAAAATAGGCATTGCCATTTGAAAAAATCAAGTTATCTGTGATTGAAGTTTCCTTAATTGATCTACTGATTTCTCCAAGTACAAAAAGAATTCAATTTTAGCCGTCTGACCTAAGGTGACGCATTTCATGCTTAGTTGTACCGCAAAGTCACGGCCTTCTAAGTTTTATAATCGCTGCGATATTCAATTTTTTTCTGATACCTACTTATACCAAAAATGGTGATTTGCGCCTAAACGGTTCGTTTAAAGTTCCATATGTGATACATAAAGTCACACTAAAATTGACCAAGGAATCCAAATATGCAATAATATATAGGGGGTTCCATTTAAAAAAATGTAAGTTTGATATGAATCACCCTGTATAAACGTCAAAATTTAAGTGAAAATATTTTTACGTTATAGCCCTCAAGGGTCCCTACCATGATCAAGTGACAGATTTTTGAAATATTTTTTAGTAAGCCCACAATCCTCCGCCCACGCACTATTGGCCCACCCTGTATACTACTCGCAAGTGAAACCCGAACACCAAGAAAAAAACGGGATATTTGCATTGAAAAATTATAGACAGCTTGGCAGTACCATCTCTAGTACACATGTACCACTTTTTGTTCATTCAGATGCTATTTATCTTCATTACACCTCTAAAAAACTCTAGACGTGTAAAAACAAAGCATGGCTTTTTGTCGATACAAAAACGATGATGATATCTGTTGAAAATGTGGCAAGAGACTAATTGGTTGTGTAAGGATACCCCCTAGAAGACGACAGCTCCAGTTTTCGCGCTTTGAACGGGGTCGGGTTGTAATCCAACGAGAACGTGGTGCTTCTTTCAGAGCAACTGCTGTAATCATGGGGCGTAGCGTGGCTACAGTTGTAGCAGCATGGCGCGCATGGATCGCAGAAGAGCGAATGCAGCGAAATAGAGGTTCAGGACCACGTAGAAGAAGTACAAACCGGCAAGATCGTCATCTACGACTACTGGCCTTTCGAGACAGAATGCGATCCACTCGAGCTGTTGCTGACGCTTGGCATGCCGCTATTTGAATCGGTGTACCACAGATTGGGCTTAGGATCATATAGTCCGCATCTAGTGCTTTCACTCATGCAAATCATCATCGCCAACGGTTAGATTGGTGCCAAGGACATCGACAATGGCATGCTTAGTGGCAACAGACGGCCTTCTGCGACGAGTCCAGGGTTTGTCTGGGGGCAAATGACGAACGCCAACGCGTAAGACGACGACGGGGTGAGCGACGTGATCTCCAGTTTGCTGTTGAGCGCCATGTGCACCGTCCTATTGGTTTGATGGTTTGGGGTGCCATTGCACTCAACAGCAAGTCACCTTTACTTGTAATTCCTGACACAATGACTGCGCAACGTTATGTGAATGAGGTGTTATAACCAATTGCCGTTACAAATGTCCGAGGCCTCGAAGAAGATTTCTTCCAGCAAGATAATGCACGTCCTCATATTGCAAGGGTTACGATGACGTTCCTACAGGAAGCTGAGGTCAGGGCCTCCATCATCACCCGATTTATCTCCAATTGAAAAAGTATGGGATTGGATGTGTCGATGCATAGGCGATTTACCCAATCCTCCGACCACACTGGACGAACTGGAACAACTGTGAGGGCAGCTTGGGAGGCTGTACCTCTAGAATGTATCAACAACCAAATTACGAGCATGCCGCGTAGGCTAGAGGAGTTCATTCGTCAACTTGGAGGGCCCACTCATTATTGATCCGTTGTATTTTTTTAAAACTAATTATGCCAAATGAGTTCGTTTATTATTGTATTTAGTCCTACCGCATTTCATCAACCGCAACCTTTTTTTTCTCAGTTTTCGGATTCCACTTGCTAGTAGTATATTTGAGTTGATAAAAAATGTTTCATTCAATACTATAGCTCCTGATGTCAGGAGTAATATTCAACCAAATTATTTGTTGTATTAATCATTTCATACATCCAAATTTGTTAACGATATCTCGATAACTGATACGGCAAATGCTCTCTTTCAGTTACTCGCAAATGCTTCACTTTAACCATCTAATAACTTTTGTCACATCTCGTCAAATTTTCAAGTACAAAATGTTTACATATTGATGAATATGGGAAATTATAGCCTCCAGTTATGGTCCAGATCTCTAAGGTCTACGAAGAGTGACGAGGGAAATAACACCAAACAGAAAGAAAAGTTAACCAAACTAGCTGCAGGTAAGGTGAAGTTGGACAAATTGAGTGTATATAAAAATTGTAGTGTATGACCTATTTGGCCTAAACCTCATACAAGGCATAGCCTTCGAGGTGACGCTATTTTGTATTGCATTACAAAATAAATAATAATAAATATAGTTTAAAAAAACAAAAAAAAAGCGCTTTTAAAGAACATCGAACTAAAAAGTTAAAAATGATTTTTAAAATACGCTTAAAACAATAATAAACGAAAAATGCTAGTATAAGGCGTGTAACAAATTAACAATGCCTAGTGCCTACTTACTGTCCTCACCTGCACAACAAAGGCTTATGCCTATCGCCAGATCCGATGATAGCTTGAAGCTTTACGTTAAGTGCGATGGGACCGTAACAATCGCCACCATCGGGAACACAGTCTAATGGAGATTCGTTGTTTTTACTCAGAACACTGATGCTGGCTCCTCTTGCTAGAAGCACTATCGTACAATTGTACCTATCTTCTCTAGCCGCTATATGCCTATAAAAAAATATATCTCAGAATGATTTCGGATGAAGTCAAAAAGTTCACTTCCCAGAGCGCCTCATCTCAATTAAAGGCGATTTGGAGTGGATGGCCCGTTCTCCAGATTTATCGGCTTATTTTTTTCTATGGGGTTGAAATCCCGAGTTTAAGTGAACAGTGTAAGGACCCTACAGCATTTAAGGCTAATGTTCAGGAAGAAATTGCCTGCTGTGCTGGCATGAGTTATGACAAACGTCAGAAATCATTTATCTTAGGCCTGTATTCATAGTCGTTTCTGAAGTATCCTTTGAGTATTACTACTTATACTTGAAGGTTACTCAAGTGAACCTCAAGTGTAGTTTTCCTTGTGTATCTGTTTCCTAGACACATCTACCAGCCGTTGTCATATTTCAAGTACATATAAGTCAATTTGTTATGGCTATGCCTACGCATTTTGATGTTTTCTGTTATCTCTTCATTCTTGTTTTATGCCAGTATTTCGTGTTTTGTGCCTGACATTTTTCCGGATGTGACAGAAACTAACAACATCGTACTCCAAAATTAACCTACAAAATCGCCTTGACAGCAACGAGATGTCATGTTGACATTTCGTTACTTGGGTATTACTCAAGGGAGCCTTACGTTAGGGACCTTCAAGCAAGGTTTCGAAACACAAAACCTTGCTTAAGGGACCTTCAAGTATTAAGGGATAGATAACAGCATCTCTCGCCGTTCGAAACGGACTTGCCCTAAAAGGGGTGATACGCGTACGAGCAAGTACGCGTACTTATGGCACGATGACCTTTTTCGCCTGTGTGTCACCGCAAGTACGCGTACTTTAAAACCGTCGCGCAAACCGCCGACGATCCAACTGGTTTCAAATCTTGCTCGTAGCTTGTCTCGGCTCGTACTGCGAGCCGCGAGCCACCACTTTGTTTCGGCAGGCCATCGATGCGCAACGCTTGTTGTGTTTGGCGTTTGTTAAAAGTTTTGTTTATTTAGGAAAATTGTCAAAATGAGTGATTTCAGCTTCACGTGAGTCACCGACGTCGAGCCGAGTAAGTTCGCAACTTAAAAACCGCGTACTTAAAGTTCGTACGTGTGTCACCCACTTTAGGTACCCCAAAAAAGCTTCATCCTATTCAGGGTTTAAAACTATGGAACGACCTGAAGCAACTTTTCTTTTTACTGATTACTCTTGCTCCCAGCATTGTTTAATTTTTAACATCGTTTTTTTATATCTGTTGTAGAACTTCGCAACTTCACAAATTTTCCAACCTCCTTCAATTATTGCCACTGTTTGATCCTCCTCTATTTCAGATAACTGACCCAGTATTTTAATTTTTTTAAATTTGTCAAACACTGTCATGCATGACATTTAGCAATAACCTCCAATAGACAATAACTGGCACCAGCCCGTTTACACAAATATGGCGTAGGTCGTTCTCTATCTAATTCTTGTGCGCCCTGTTTATGAGTATAACTGTACAAAAAAACAACCCGAACTTGACTCACGCGCAATATACCTATTCTCTGTTACCTGATACCTAATTTATGTTTTTAGTAGTGATCTGAATTGGCAATTCTGCAAGTCAGGACCATCTTAGTAATATTTTTACTAAATATCTAATTGCAAAAAATAATTACTATTGTTGTGAACAATATCTAAAACTTCACAGCAAAAATGCTTAACCGAAACAAATACATTTTTTCGTGTATATATTGTTAAGCGTCAATTACTCGTCAGTAGCGGTACGAGCACCGAGTGCAGCCAGGGCCGTATATAAGTGGGGGGTTTAGGGGGTTCAACCCCCCCCCCCATGAGTATTCCCATGTATGAAAAAACTACTAAAATAATACAAAATAAAAATAATCAAAATGCTTTCTCCAAGCTTAGTGATTTATTCTACTACTAACCAATCGCTCGGCGCTCATAACTTATTAGCAGCGATACAATCTATACAGTTTTTAAGCAAATTTAGGGTCGTATTCATAGTCGATATTTAAGGTTTTGTGTTCCGAAACCTTACTTGAGGGTCTCTTATGTAAAGCTCCTTAAGTAATAGTAGTAATACTCAAGTAACGAACTAACGAAATGTCAACATGACATTTCGTCAATTTTGTAGGTTAATTTTGGAGTACGATGTTGTCAGCTTATGTCACATCCGGAAAATTGTCCGCCACAGAACACGAAATGCGTGGGCATAGGCATAACAAATTGACTTATATGTGTAATATGACAACGTCGCTGAATGAATCCCGCCGTCTGGTAGATGTTGTCGAGGGAACAGATACACAAGGAAAGCCACACTTGAGGGTTCCGTCTCCCTTAAATAACCCTCACGTATCCCTTGAATAATACTCAAGGGATACTTGAGGAACGACTATGAATACGGACCTAAGACATTACAACGTTACCCCCCCCCCCCCCCCCCAAGGCCAACATGAACCCCCCCCCATGGTCAACGTTTAGCTACGGCCCTGAGTGCAGCCCTGTACGTATTCCGTCAAAGAATGTGTCAAGATACATTCTGAGGGACTTTTGGCTGAACATCTGTTCGCTGTTAACACGGATGACAGTCTAAAGTATCGGGTAACAGGAGGTTCTTTCCAACAGGCCTGAATACCGTACAATGTATCGTCACGGACATGCGCAGAACGTGAAATGCGTTCCAACACGTTTTGTGACCGTTCATGAAACGGTCCATAAAGCTTTCCAACAGATTTCGTTACCGTTCATGGGACGGTTTCTGTACGGTCAAATCGGTACTTGGTCCAGAGTAAGGACTGTGAGGACTGACATGCGCAGTAGAAAGTGAATAGCCCGCTTGGCGCACAATTTCATTTTGTAATTTCTATGCGCCTTTTGTTTTCTTCCTTCCTTGAGTCTTGAGTGTGATTTGATTTTGCTTCTTTTGTTTTTGCTGTTGCTTGTTGTTTGGCTGTCTCGTTTGTTGGCCGAAACTTCACCAAAGCCAAAAATGGAAATGGAATCAAACAATAATTTTATACATGGTATGTTACGATAAATTCGGTCATTTTTATGGAATGGCTAAAATTACCCAAATAATCCTCATTTTTCGGTTGTGGTTGATAGACTAACACCAAGTCATCGTCCGAAAACTCACACCCCCATCAATTTTAATAAAGCTCTTGGCGTCTTGGCTTTTCACGGTGGCTTTTGAAATGAAATCGAGGTTAGTTTTTTTTTATAGCTGTCAGAACTGACACGAGTCCAGTGAAATAAGAGAAAGAACCGTTCCAACAGATTTTCCTGTTTGTACGGTCACGAAACCATCCGAAATCAACGCATACGCACCACAAACGATCCGAACAGTTAGTGACGGTTCAATGGACGGTACAAAATATGCTGTTGGAAAGAACCTAGGGTATACTGTAATCTGTACTAACACTGCCAACTCTCAACTGTGCTATTAAACACAAAATACGGATATCACGGATCCAAGACGCAACGCAACGCAACGTAACCAAACGCCAAATGCCAAATCGCTCTGAATACGCAAGACATGGCCGACTCTACTCACTAGGCCGGAGCATTGAAATATGGCAACACTGAATAGTCGGCCAATCTTTTGTCATTAGTCTAATTCTTCCAGAGTAAAAAATAAGATTGGAAGGTGATTTTTTATGTGTTTCTAATTATTTACCTGCACAAACGAAACTATAAAGATAAACAGATGCCTGCAAAGTGTGTAGTACCAGGTTGCACTAGCAATTGTGCTTCCAATAAAGGACATACCAAACATAACTTTCCAGAGTAAAAACGAAGAGTGGAAGGTGATTTTTAATGTGTTTCTAATTATTTACCTGCACAAACGAAACTATACAGATAAAAAGATGCCTGCAAAGTGTGTAGTACCAGGTTGCACTAGCAATTGTGCTTCCAATAAAGGACATAAACAGAAGTGGGTGACAGGTATTCCTCGTAAGGGCTGGTTATATTTATAAGAATAAAGACAATAATTTACAAACATTTCAAAGGATAAGACCTATTTTAAAGCACAATGTGGTACCTACAATGTTTTCTGGACCTCCCAAATATCACAGAACAATATAGTTAATAGAACTCATCTGGGCATGCATCAGGGCATAGCTACGAAAAGATTTGATAGTGAAAGGGCATCAAGACTAGCAAGAATGGCTTCCAAGTGACCTAATAGTGAATTTTTATAGCTCAAGTGAACATTTACAAAGTAGATTGAGTGTTCATTTAAGTGGAAGTGGCAGCAGGAAACAGGTTGCGTTTATTTTTATTTTGTAGTGTTTGACTACGATGAACCAGACATCAGGATGTAAGTGGTATTAGTAGTAGTAGTTCTAAAAAGTATTTTTCTTAATTTAATAACCCAGGTGAACTCTAATACATATAAAATGTAATAATTATTCTGAAACTATAGGGCCACTATTTGACAGCTAAGCCACGTTGCCACATCTAAGGCTCCGGCCTAGTGTAGAGTCGGCCATGGATCCGAACATTGAAATCATCCGAATATTTCCAACACTATTTTTCATACTCACAGCGGCGTCTCCCCGTGCGCGTTGACAGCGTTGACGTCGCACCCTCCCTTGTCCAACAGCAGTCCCACCACGTCCTCCCTACCGCTGAACGCCGCCCAATGGATGGGCTCGTTGTGCTCGACGTCGCGCGCCCTGCCGTCCGCGCCGGCGCCTAGTAAGTAGGCGGCGGTCGGTCGGTGACCGTGCTCGCACGCCCACGTCAGCGCCGTCCAACCGCCGTCGTCGCGTCGGTCCACGACCGCCCCCGCTTCCACTAAGAGGCGGCAGGCGCGCAGGTTGCCCTGTTTGGCGGCCACGTGTAGCGGCGATATGCCGTCGGTGCCCTGTGGAGGAGGATTTATTTATTTAGCGGCTAGAGTTCGTTTTAGCAACACTCGAACCGGGCGTTTAGATTGATGTCAATCGACGCGGATTGACGCCCTGAGTCGAACGACATCACTCCTAAACTGAGGAAACGCCCCGGTAAAATTCTATTACACTTTAAAGTTTCAGTACCTAACCTCACTTATGCCAAACGGTCAACTTATTGAGGTCAAATTCGGTTTAATTGGTCGTTAAATAAGTGTTAATCAATCCTGCTTGATGTCCTGAGTCGAATTAGTCCTCTCTAAGACTGAGGAAACGCTCCGATGAAAATCTGTGCCACTTTAAAATTTCAAACCTAACCTCAAAATTACTTCGATATTTCGATGATTTTTAATGAAATATGTGGTCAGATTATACAGGGTGTCCCAGAAATAACACGCCAGAGTGACATGGAAGGTAGATTGGCTTTAGATCTATCAGATAACATCGACATGACCTTAGTAAAAGTTTTCTAGTTTTCGAGATATTGCCACTTTTAAGGTTTTTCAAAAAATTCCTACTTTTGCTCCTTTTGTTGCCTGGTATGGCTATAAGGATTTGAAGACTTACGATTTTTTTGTCGCAGTACTATTAACAGTTGCTTGAGACGACAGAGTATTGATTTCATTGAGTATTTCATTGAGGACTATCACGGTGCGTTAAAAAAACAACCGAATTCTTTAGATTTTGTGTCAATGCGAAAACCTTAACCAAGGTTTGACTGATTACTGTGACAACGAATGAACCAGACTGAATCAGCAAATGCTCTTAAAAAAGCCTACTTAATGCTCTTTCAAAAATAGTATAACATTTATAGGTTCTTTCTACTAAAAATTGAATAGCCCCAAGTTTTGACATAATACTTCTACGTCTAGAACGCCTAGATAAATTGTCCTTTTTAATTCGTTGTAGGCATCAAAATAAAGGATAGAATAGATAGATTTATTTCCATTGATTTTTAGTCACTATAACAGATTTTCAAAATGTTTACCACCCACTCTTATACACAACCTGCATCTTCTTAAAAATTGTGTTCAATAAAATCAATACTCTGTTGTCTCATCCAACTAATAATAGCCCAAGAAAAAAAGATAATAAGTCCGCAAATCTTTATAGTCATAACAGGCAACAAAATGAGTAAAAGTAGGAATTTAAAAAAAAACCCTCAAAAGTGGCAATATCTCGAAAACCAGAAAACTTTTACTAAGGTCATGTCGATGTTATCTGATTGATCTAAAGCCAATCTACCTTCCATGTCACTCTGGCGTGTTATTTCTGGGACACCCTGTATATCGTGCGAAAGCGCTAGACGAGTACAACACAACGCCACCAGTCGCAACATCCTAAAATAGAAAATAACAGCTAAAAAAAAAGTTATGATACTTTGAATGTTTCATGTTAAAGCTATTGAGGAAATATGAATAACCGAAAACCAGGTTACCTAGTTTATGTTGAATTAGGTTTGTGTAAACGTATAACGGGGGGACTGGAGGACCCGGCCCCCCAGACGTCACTATTTTTGAATCTTTTGAATAGTCTAAGCAACACAAGTTTCCCAAGTAGGATTCTCACCTATTAGGTTTTTTCCATAGCATGCGGGGGTAGAGGAACTTATTTTGATTAATTTCCAATTGAGAATCAAAATAAACGGTTGTAGAGTCTAGATTTGGTACAATTTAAGTCAATATATCAGGTTGAGTTGCTAGACACACTTTTTTACCTCAACCGATTTGCTTTCTTTATTATTAGGTAAGCTATTGGAATTTGTGAATTTCAAACTAGCGTAGACTTTCACCAAAATGTTTTCTCGCACTGGTAATGGTCTAGTTCGTCTCAGGACTTCAATGCGAGTCGATTAGAACCAATTTCAGTTTCAATAATTCAACTAGTTTGGTTAAGTTAGGTTAGGTTTGGAATCTTCAAAGTGCTGTAGTTTTTCACCGGAGCGTTTCCTCAGCCTGGAAGTGGTATCGTTAGACTCAGGGCGTCAGTCCACGTCGATTGACACCAATCTCAACGCCCGTTTTGGGTTTCGATAAAACGAACCCTTACCGCGTATGGTTATAGTATAGTACACACGAAAGAAGTTAAGAGATTCACGATTTGACTTGAATTTTAAGCTACTTGACTTGACTTGATATCAAGTCAAGTATTTGTTTTCGAAATTCAAATCAAGTCAAGTAGTTACACGTCAAGCAACTTGAAAATCAAGTTTTTCAAGCTAACTACTTGATTTTTCTTGAAAAAATAATTCTTTTTTGATATTAATCTCATTAACTGCCAAAACGCAACAACAATAAAAATCTATGTGTATAAAGATGTAACTTAGTTAAATAATGAATTTAATAATATGAAATAAAAATACGAAATATTCTGAATTCTGACAATAATACATAGAAAAATAACAAACTCAAATGGGGGTTTGGTGGGTCAGTGGTTAGAGTCTAGGGCTCGTGACCGGAAGGTTCCGGGATCGATTCTCGTTAGAGGCGGAAATTTATTTCTGGTTTTTTCAATCAAAAATAAATATCCATAAAAAAGCTCAGCGAAGAATCTTCACCTGAGCCTTCACTGTTGGCTTCTAATTAACAGTGCTGTTCGTAGAGTGGCGCCGGGAAACAGTAACAAAGCCTACACAGAACACGAGGCTAATGACCAAAGCAATCGATGCCGCACAGAAGTAAAAAAAATTTAATATCCTCATTTGCCATCCATGATTTGAGACACATAAGACTTCTAACGGAGTTATCACCTAATCGATTTCTTGATTTCTTGTTTTGGTAAGAGTTAAGGCAGCTCTAGAAAACTACCATTCAACTGGAGCTGAAGAAGCTGCCGTTGCCAAAAAGTCTTTGGCCATTGTGGCAAGGTTTGGAAAATACATTCGCGTCTTTTCCACCACCATTCTAAAATATCTTCAGTACTGTCCCTTGCCGCTTGAATACTATTTATAATTTGTTCATCGGTTTCATCTCGATCAGGTTTATTGTCAAGTTCCATAGCTCACAAATCCAGTCTATCGAGCAGCATATTAATGCAAAAATGATGAAAATACTTTTAAAAACATTAAGGTACTGGCAAATTCGTTCAATTAACAACCATTCTGTGTCGGTTGGCTTCAAAGTCATCGGCTGCCTGCTTGATGTCGTAACCTCGGTGATTTCCCTATTTTAACGCTTCGATTCGCATTTTACAGATCGATATCAAGTAGTTTGATTTTACTTGATATCAAGTCAAATAGTTCAGATCGAAAATCAAGTCAAATCAAATATCAAATTTTCAAAAGCTTGAGCTTTCAAGTCAAGTCAAGTACTTAAGAAAAATTGGCTTGATGAATCCCTAAAAGAAGTCATAAAAATAAATAATTTTTTCATTTTTTTTTTCTTTTATTTTTTTGTTCTTTTTTGCGATTTAAATAGTAACCCATCAGATAAGATCTTACGTCCAACTGATTTTTATTTTTTATGGCTTCAGAGGCATACTCAGACAATACACAAAGTTGAATGCTGTTGTTCTCTCAGCGACAAAACCATGTTGGAGTTTTGACAGCTTCAGATGCAGTGCCCTGGTTAAGGAGGCTTTTGAGACTAATTCAAAAATTTTGCTAATACGTTGATCAGACTTATTGGTCTGTAATTTTTAATATCATTTACGTTGCCATTTTGAACATGCTTTTTTATGAATAGGAGTAGCTAGAGCTGTTTTGAGATCCCACTTAAAAAAAATTTTAATGAAGTTGAAAGTAGCATTAGAATGAAGCACCAACACCAATAACTTATTATTATTATTATAAATGTACCTAACTTGATCATTACATAAACTTCAAAGCATAAAATTTCACAGATACACGAAGCAAAAAATTTCAGACTATACCTTAACTGCAATGTTGGCTCCAGTCTTGATCAGAAACTGCACGACATCGTCTCTCCCTTCACTGATCGCTAGCATGAGCGGAGTATTCTGCTCCTTGTCAAATTCATCAATCTCCAAACCAGCTGAAACTAACAAGTGACATACTCCTACATGTCCTTTACTTGCAGCATAGTGCATGAGAGTACCATCATTGAAGTCAGCAATCTTGAAGTGAAGATCAATGGAGTTCGAAGCTGAAATAATCAAACATGGGGCTGGATAAGTAACCATGAATCTGGTTTAAGTGGAGGTTATAGTAAACTGCTTCATGGGATCACATTTGCGGGATAAGGGGAGAGGTTAAAAGTCGAGCAACCAGTGGGCGTGGCTGATTTACAATAAAATTTTACTACAAAGATATACCGCTAACGGACAAAAAATTTTAGGACGCCCCGGTCGCGGTCCCTCGACGCACCGCTTCCTTTGGTGTTACGCCGAACCGGCTTTCGGCTGGGCGGTAGAAGCGTCCTGAAAAAAGTACGTACCTGTGACCAGATCCTGGCATCTCAGTTGATCCCTTGTCTGTGTTTCGGGTATAAGGGTATAATTTATGTATGAATACAAAGTAATCAATCAATATCAATATATTTGAGTATACAAATAAATTCCTAGTCCTAGTTCGCAAAATTGGGTCAAATTGATTGACTCAGTACCTCCGACATATAACGCCGATACGGTTTTTATTACTTTCCCATTGCATAAGAACCGTTTTCAACCAAATTATCGCTCGTCTGCGCGCAAAAAATATCAATCACAAAAACTCACGTAAATAGTTTCTTGCATTACTCACTGGAACTAGGAAGACACAGTTTTTATTCGCAAGCTTTAACTGATATCCTTCACATGGCATCCCGATTTTCCGATATTTAAAAACATATTATTATCAGTATCAATCCTTATAAGGCAATGAAAAGTGTTCCGGGGTTTCCTAACCATCCTATCCGAGACTCCATCAGCTCATTTTAATCAGTCCAAACAAAAAAAAATAGAAAATGATCAGAGATCCCTAGAGTACCCAAAAACAGAGTTTGAACGGCTTTTATATTGTACTGTTTCCTTTTTATTTAGTTTCACCGCCAGTAACACAATTTTCGAAAACCATAGACGTTATCGATCTCAGCTTTGAAAAATTTTGTTTTCTCTCAGGAAGCATTCGAATAAAGCTGAAAACTATATTATGTCATTTCTTCACAAGGTAATGAGCAGCCCACTACAAATACAAGAAATTTTTCAGTTTCATAACCCCCATCCCCAAACTACCCCAACTTTACTCCTTCTAAAGGATGTGGACATGATAAATGAAGTCCCTTGGTATCTGTAATAAGCAAGGCAATGCTTGGATGGCCTTAAAAAAGTGTATTATGCCGCGTTCTTTCATAGGACAATGGGCAACCTATTATGAAAACAACAAAAATTTCAAATTTTTCACAGTTTAGGAACTGAATCAGATTCATATAAGGAAAGCATGAATACTGCAAAAACAATATGTATATACATATATTTATATTTATTGATTTAACTTACTATGCATGTTTAGCGAATAACTTGTTTTTGTTTATATTCTAATCAGAATTATATTTATATCCTGTTTAGTATAACAGAACTTTTAGTGACCAGTAGTAGTAATAGTGCAAATTAAAATGTTACCTAAGTCACGCACGTTTTCTCTCTGTAGCTCAAGTTCTTTTATTGGCCTAAATGATGCAGTTACAAAGTACAAACCTATCGGTTAGAATGTATTTTCTATTCCCGATGCAAAAAAGTGTGAACCTAAGAGTTCGACGTTCGCCGTGTGGGCCTGCTAGCAATCTAAATTTTATGTATATACATACAAATTTGGTAAGAGATCTCAGTAATCCTGACAATGGTAGCTGCTAAAAATCAATTACCGCGATTTATTTAAATTTTAATTGTCCTTAACTTTTGGCCTGCAGTGTATATGTCTAAATCACCCAAAACCACTGACTATCAAATTTAGTCGATGCCCAAAACAAAATCTATCCCATTTCAGAAATGAATGAATCTCAATTCATTCAAAACAGTAGTTTGCATGCTTTTGTATTGGTGGCGCTTTTATCAGTGTCCCAATAGGCGCCCGATTGTTCAATGCAAGGCTCTGGCTGGTACCATTTTTGACCCTGTAGATTAATAATTTTTGGCACAAAAACGTGGTTCTCGTTTTTTTAAAACTTCAATCTATGTTATTTTCGATCCTGATTTTAGAATAAGTTTATACAGGGTGATTGATGAGACCGCGAATTTAGTCAAAAAAGCGTCACTTTTGGCAATTTTTGAATAATTGTCTATTAGGAAATTTCAAAAAATGCGTCGACATTAACATAGAACTGCCCTTATTCTTCATGCTCATATTTTTTTCAGTTCAGTTATCTCAAAATAGATATTCAAAAAATGGTACCAGCTGAACCATTGCAAACAGCTCTCATGTACATACTATAACCCCCTCTTAACGCCGCAATCTATATTAACATTTTGGAAAATATAATGCTGCCATCCATTGAACAAGTTTATCCTGAAAATAACTATATATTTCAACAAGATAGTTGTCGTGTTCACACCGCCCATACTGTAAGGAATTTGGGGCATAATTTATTGTTAAAAAAATGTATTGTTAATAACCTGATCACTGATGACAGCGGCTGGTTTTACGCAAATATGACGTTGGTCGTTCTCTTTCTCTTTCTAATTCTTGTATGCCTTTTTTATGAATATAAATGTACATACACTCATACAAGCACCTGTAGAGTGAGTCAAGTTATGTAAAAAAAAGCAAAACCCACAGAAAATAAATTAGAGGATTCAAAGCCTACCTATTATAGCTGCTAGTTTGTTAATATCACTACCATTAACAGCTTCTAGCACATCATCAGAAGTAAAGTCCTGGTCATCAATTTGTGCCAAGTTGAAGGTTTGGAATGTGTCGATTGGTAGAAGTAGAGGCGTGGAGCAAGGTGATTCATCGTTATCAGATGAAAAGCCCATTTTAGCTGCAGGACTGCAATAGGACAGAATTCACAAATGCGTATGACAACAAACAAATAACCATTTATTATGCATAGGTACTTAAGGACTTACTGATTTGATTTCTGTGTAGGAAGGAATATTGGTATCGAAGAGCAGTGCATTTTTATATAAACCTCATTGCTATCAGTTGTACCACAATGTGGACAGCATTCAACGTCTCCAAGCATAAACTGGCATCCTCTGTGATAATGGTGCTTAGATTCACATTCCACAAATAACCCCTAAAAATTTGAGGTAAATTTTGTATCATGATTGAACTACATAAGCTTAAAATCCAAAAACAAGAGCTTTTCTTGAAAAAAAACAATAATTATCTAAATTGAAACTGTATGAACATGTACAAGAAGTATGATACAATAGTAAAATTTAGAGATATGCTACACTTAGACTTAACTGACTATGTAACAAACTCAGAGTAACAACTGAACATAGAGGTAGTAAACAAACCACTTCAGCATGGTGTGCTCAAAACTATCATCTTTTGACACTTCAGCCTCCAAACATTGCAAACTAACCTGAAAATTCCTCCAATGCAACCCATGTTACAAACACTGCTCTGCACTGTCCCATTTTGAAGAACTGTTAAACCACACTCGAATATAGTACAGCAAGTCCATAAAGCTTCACTACAGTTACCAACAAATAGCGAATTCGGTTTTACTAACCAAGCATAAAAGACGCGTAACCAAAACAAACGTTTGACAGTCGGAGTTTACCATAAACTAATCGCAGGAAAATTATATAGGCGTTGCCAGCTCCTCAAAATTTATATATAGTCAGGTGGCCCTCAAGGAAGCATATTAGGTCCTTTGCTGTACGTCCTATATACAGCTGATCTACCCACAAAAGTCACAACAACAGTAGGTACATTTGCAGACGATACAGCAATTTTTTCTACCGACAAAGATCCCGAGATAGCCTCAGATAAACTCCAACAACATCTAAGTGACATCGGAGTATGGCTGAATAAACGGAAAATTAAAGTGAATGAAACGAAGTCCAGCCACATAACATTGACCCTCTGCAAAAAACAATGCCCCCCCAGTAACCTTAAACCAAGTTGTCATATCTCAGCAGGAAAATGTAAAATACCTAGGATTGCACATGGACAATAAACTCAACTAGAAGACTCATATATAAAAAAAAAAGAAAACAAATGGATCTGAAAACTAAGCAACTAGACTGGCTCATAGGTCGTAGGTCTAAGCTAGGAATAGAAAACAAACTACTTATATACAAAGCTGTCATCAAACCAATTTGGACATACAGTATCGAACTTTGGGGTTGCGCAAGCAAGTCAAACACAGCAATCATCCAACGAGCTCAATCCAAAACACTCAGAAGTATAGCTGATGCACCATGGTATGTCTCTCCAATCATACACTCCATAGAGACTTCAAGATCCCCTACGTAAGCGAAGTCATCAAAGAAAGAAGCATCAAGCACCATGCCAGACTCAGCGATCATCTGAACCCACTCCTACCGTCACTGTTAATAACCGCTGAGACCAGGAGACTCAGAAGAAAAGTGCCACTCATCACATCGCTGGATGTTTACTTCTTCACGTCATTATGGGTACAAATATGTGGAGTATTGTACTAGCCATTAAATTAGCTTATAGAGTGTAACATTCTGATTGCTAATAAAGTTGAGAAAAAACAATGATGAAGAGACATGTAGTAATGCAGTAGAGGTCAACATATCTATTGGTTTTGCTGTAATCATTCCTGAACCCTCAAAATACTGTCCTTTTCTAACGTAGAATGGAATATTTCTGGATACTATACAATTAAGACGATAGTAAACAATTATGATTGCTGTATCTGGTGGTCAATATGACAACATAAGAAAAGATGTTGGCCTATTAGAATTAGTTGTTTACTACCTCTATGTTTGTTACTCTGAGGTAACAAATTATATGAAGATACAAACCTGTGTACAAAATATCCCACAAGCAGGGCAACAGTTATGGCGTAAAAGCCTGTTTCTATGAAAACTACAAAAAAGGGTGTAAGGAATTTGTTGAGAAGGCCTTAATAATGGCGTTTCTTCTGCATTCACAATTCGGGTACATCCAACCAACTTATCCCCTATACTGTCAACTGCATTACAGTAAACAGTTTCTGTAAAAATAAATTGCATTAATAGAGGCGTCAAATGCACATCAAAATTTTAGAGTACACAATTTCAGCATAAGAGGAAGATTTGGAAATACCCTATGATCCAGATTAGATGTAGGAGCTTTATTTGAACGCCACATGGAATTGGGAATGAAGCAGATACCACTGTTGCTAGCAAGATGTTTTACATTAATCTCGGCAATATTAGGTTAGCTAAATGGTAGTGTACATTTCTATAGCCTATACCTCATATGAGCCTAGCTTTTGAGGTGGCAATATTTGTACTTCACTATTTATACAAATAAATAATTAAATAAATAAATAAAAAATCCCACTACAAATGAAAAAAAGACTTTATATCATAATTATGAATGGGCTTGTTCACAAAATTTTTAAAATCAATTTTGACCTGCCTAAAATAAGGCTTAAATAGGAAAAACATGATTCTGAAAATTTCATACTTGTAGGATGCTCCATTCGCCTAATATAATCATTTGAATTCGCGAAATCCAAGTGTGCGAACACCTAACTGTGATGTAAGCCATTGTAAGCAGATATGTTCGCATGTGATTTCAGATCATCACTCAGTATATATGTTTTGTGATCATCACGACTCGTCGCGTAGTTACGTTTGATGTATGTATTTGTGTTATTGTGACATCTATTGTCAGTGATTGTGACTGGTGGTAGTTTTTGTCTTCTAAAATGTGCGCAGAGCCGCGGTCAACATATCTGATACGTCACGACAGCGTATCGAAAATGCGCCCGGCATTCTTGTTTATAATTTTTTTTGAGCGACTTAGAAACTTCACAGAGGTCTGATTTTTGGCACGGTGACTAAAAAATATGTATTCTTTCAGATGCACAAATAAAAAAAGAAAGGTGAAGGAGCCCATTATTTGTACTTACCGCCATTGGTTGTGGAAAATAAGTTTGTTTTATGGGTACAAAAACAAGTAGGCACTAATGACAGTTGTGCTTCTTCAACAGAGCATTCAGGATCGTCTGGAAAATTGTGAGCCTGGTCACCAATTATTGGACTAGAGTTTGTGGAATGGTCTTCTCTATGGCGGCTATGAAATAAAAGTTTTAAATTAAAAATATGGGATACTTATCCAATAATATACCTTGAAAGTCTTTGTGATCTTCTGTTACTTGTATTCAATTCTGTTGTAGATCTACTATTATCTGATAAGCTTTCATCAGAATCAGGTTCACTGTCACTATTTGCCTTAATTTTTTTAGATTTTTTGGGACTCCTAGATGGCCTTCGTCCTCTCTTATTGAGATTTTCATTTAAGTTTGAGTCATCGTTAAGGGTATTATTGCTGTTGGCTTCTTCTGTACCTTTAGATGATTTGAGCAATTTAGTTTTTTCTTCTTTGGCTAATGCCAAATTCTCCAAAATTTTCTGTGTTGGTTTTAATCGCCTCATCAATCTCTGCGGCTTACTAGCTTCGTTATATGATTTTTCTTTTCTTGCTATTGCATTCTGAAGTACAGACTCACTACAATCTTTACTTCTACAACGAGAGGATCTCTTTAGTGTCTGTTCTGGAGATTTTTGATCATTCAAACTTTTATGCCTTAAGGACCTTCTATTGGGAGATGTTGTCAGAGATATGCTTGATAATTCACCATTTGGTTTTTTGAAAGAATCAGAATCATTATCTTCTTTTTTATGTGGATTATCTCCATTATCTATAGTTTCATTTGCAGCATTAGGTAATAATTCTTTTGAGCTTTTATCAGAATTCTCTGATTTTTCTTCATTTAAAGAATTGGCAGTTATGTCACAAAGACTTGAACAATCTACACTTTCTTGCTTCACTTCTTCAGGTTCTACTTTGATATCAGGATTGTTGAACTGACTTTTCATTTCTACTAATATTTTATTAATGAATGTATTCTCATCACCTTGATTACTTATAATTGCTTCAGTACTGTTTGTAAAGTCCATAGTTTAGTAGGTTTTACTAAGGATATTCACGACGAAAGACCACTCTATCACTTCAACAATAGTCTAAAATATATGCTAAAATAATTCAAATTAGCTAGAAATTGTAAAAAACGTGAAAATACTGAAAACTATCCATTTCTTCATAAAATGCTATCGTATCTTCTGTAACATAAAATGAGTCGGGCGTCGGGCATTGCATTCGAATGGCTCTCAAAGTCTCAAATGGTATTAAGCACAAAACGTATTAAGTATATTTTATGCAAAATATTTCAATTTTCAGAAAATACAAGTACAATATTAAAACCAAAGATATTGACCAAAAACTAGACGAAAAACGGCACTCAACGGCACTCTTGTCAATTATTTTGACATTTGACATCTGGTTCTAGTACTTCTGGTAGTGAGTGTCGCTTTCAGCATTCACCAAAAGCTAGAAGCCTTGCTTTTATGTCGTCATATAACTTAAACTCCAGATCACCGAGCATTATCGATGTCGATTCTTGATAGAGTACTCTATTTTTATAGCTTTGCCTCGAACAATTTATTCCTCGTTATGTAGTGGCACTATCTCAAATCTTGTCTTGAAAATGCCTAAAGCGGCCCACAGACGGTCAATATTATTGCGCAATATTTCATATTGTACAATATTCATTGACCGTCTGTGATTGATATTGAAAGGGTGCACAATACATTGTAACAATGGTATGATTTTTATTGTGCAATACGAAAAATATTGATTCGTTTGTGGGTAACATTGCGCAATATTTTAATATTTAGTTTGTATTGTAACGATGTGCGGTTGGTGCGTGCCTATTTTCTGTGCTTTGCTCGTATAGATAATGTCTTCCAACGAGAAGGAGAATGAGAGGAAATTTATTTTAGAACTAATTGAAGTATATCGTTCTTTACCCGCTCTCTGGGATGTTAAAGGCAGAGACTACAGCAACAGAATTATGTTCTCAAAAGTATTTCCAGTAGCCGAATATCGCAGAGTAATTGACAACCGCTGACTTAGATATAGAACATCGCTCATATTAGTATTAGTTTTTTACATCATAAGCGTGACCATTTGCAGCAACTCATCATATGATGTACCGTCCATCGTAAAAAATTTCGAAATCAACTGGTTCAAAATTACTTAATAAATTCTCGTGCGTGTTCTGATGCCTTTTCTTCAACCAATCCTTCGTCCACACACAACGACGGCGAGGGTTTTTTTGATTTCTTTTTATACGATCACTCATGGCCGACTCTACTCACTAGGCCGGAGCATTGAAATATGGCAACACTGCATCGTTGGCCGAGCTTTTGTTTGTTGTGAAGTCATTAGTGTAATCTTCCAGAGTGAAAAAGAAGATTGGAAGGTGATTTTTAATGTGTTTCTACTTATTTACCTGCAAAAATGAAACTATAAAGATAAAAAGATGCCTGCAAAATGTGTAGTACCAGGTTGCAGCCCAATAGAGGACATACCAAACCATGGCTCAACATAACCTTATTCCAGAGTAAAAAGAACATTGCAAGGTGATTTTTAATGTGTTTCTACTTATTTACCTGCACAAATGAAACTATAAAGATGAAAAGATGCCTGCAAAGTGTGTAGTACCAGGTTGCACTAGCAATTGTGCGTCCAATAAGAGACATAAACAGAAGTGGGTGAAAGGTATTCCTCGGAAGGGCTGGTTATATTTATAAGGATAAAGACACTAATTTACAAACATTTCCAAGGATAAGACCTATTTTAAAGCACAATGTGGTACCTATAATGTTTTCTGGACCTCCCAAATATCACAGAAAAATACAGTTAATAGAACTCATCTGGGCATGCATCTGGGGCATACCTACGAAAAGATTTGATAGTGAAAGGGAATCAAGACCAGCAAGAATGGCTTCACAGTGACCTAATAGTGAATTTTTCTAGCTCAAGTGACAATTTACAAAGTAAATTGAGTGTTCATTTAAGTGGAAGTGGAAGTGGCAACAGGAAACAGGTTGCGTTTATTTTTATTTTGTAGTGTCTGACTGTGCTGAACCAGACATCAGATGTAAGTGGTATTAGTAGTAGTAGTTCTAAAAAGTATTTTTCTTAATTTATTCACCCAGATGAACTCTAATACATATAAAATGTAATAATTATTCTGAAACTATAGGCCAACTATTTGACAGCTAAGCCACGTTCACGTTGCCACATCTAAGGCTCCGGCCTAGTGTAGAGTCGGCCATGAATCACTACAATCAGTAATTGCAATGGCTATGCAAGCAGCGTGTCGCTTGACATGTTGAAAATGACAAGCAGACTAATTAAATATTGAGAGAATATTGAATAGTCTAGAGCCTCCTTTCAATAATACTGCACAATATATTGTACAATAATATTGACCGTCTGTGGGTCGCTTAAGATCCATCGATAGAAATGTGCGGTTATGTAGTTATGTTGATACGTTACGTGACATTGACATTTGTCAGGTGTTTGACAGATGTCACTAGGATTTTCCGGGATTCCGGGATTTTCCTTGTTGATACAGCTCGCTTGGTCCTTGTTTTGCATTGCTCTTGTGTTGCTCTTGTTCCAGTTTCTGGCCGGGAGCAAGCTGAGTTGACCCTGAGCTTTCGTTTTCCTGGCTGTTGGGATGACACAGTGACAATGACACGGCATTGGCCCACTTTGGAGCACTGCTTGATATAAATGCCTTTTGGATACCTCAACCATCCAGTTTGCTGTTATCTTGCAGTTGATTTAATTTTCATTGATTTTAGCTCCCCTGATGTACGTAAATAGACTGGTATTATTAGTTAACGCATTAAGCCTGCATGACTTGCTTCCAGCGCCCTAGGATAACTTTTTTCCTTTTGCGATACATTATAATTTATAAATACAACCAACCCTTCCACAGAAAAGTTCACGAGAAACATAAGGTGAGAAGTGTTTATTCTAATTTTTTAAGGTTGGTGCCTCTATGTGCTTTTGGGTGTATTATTCAGACTGAAGGTTTTCAGGTCTCTACAAAATGTTTTTTAATATTTTAATGTTCTTTCAGCTTATTAAACCTAGCAAGACATCCTGCTAGAATGACATCTGCACGAGGCTTCAAGGTAACTGATGCAGAAAGAAAGACGAGGGTAGGAATTGCCGTAAAAACTCTTGACGAGCTAAGGAAGAAAACTGTGGAAAAGTTCAAACTGAAGTACCCCCCCTCTACCATTGACTTCCAAATGCAGGATGGTACTGTGATAGACTCAGAAGAGTACTTCCAGACTTTACCCTCTCAAACGTTGCTCATTTGGATAAGGAAGGGGGTCAAAGCTGAAACTGATGCTGAGATGCTGTATAAGATCATTAGAGAGGTAAATGATGAGTATTTGACGACTGGAGAGAAAATTCAGGATTTTTTCACAGAAAAAATGAAAAATAAGATTTTCAAACTAGCTGAGGTCCTCCGTGGTATAAGTGGAGACAAGGTTAAACTGAGTACTAGGAGTGAAGATCCCGAATGGTTTGAAGGTAGGTAAACATTTTAATAAATTGATTTGCATGAATTATGTATTTTCCAGCTTTGTTTCTTTCAAATTAACTCAAAAATTATTTTGCAAGTTCACACACCTACAAAGATTCATTATCCTGAGCAATAGTCAAGTAAATAAAAAAAATAGAAATAGATGAGCTGGTTATTCATTTTGTGGGTAATCAAGATGGTCTAATCTTCTAATAGTTTCAGTTTTTTTACCCACATAGTATCCCAAAATTCTAATCATTTTGACATCTGGGTTAAATTTGGTTTCCAATAGTATTATTCTGTGACTTAAATAGGGTGATCATCTATCCAGAAATTTGGTGCCAAATTTCGTGTCAGGGTGGAATTACAAAAATTGGTGAAATGTCCGGAATTTGAGCCACATTCGAAAATTGTTGGCACAACATACAGCAAAATGAACAAACACAGCTAATGGACAGGCAAAAAGAAATCACAAATATTGTTAAAATGCCCGGAATTTCAACCCCAATCGAAAATTTTTGGCACAGCGTACAGCAAAATAAACAAATACTGTTAATGGACAGGCAAAAAAAGCATAACTGTCGCTTCATCTCTTCCCCCCCCCCCCCCCGCCCCCCCAGCATTAGGCCAAGGAGGATCCAGAATTGATCCATGAAGTATATGGTCACCCTATACATAAACATAAACAATTGGACGATTCTAGACTTTGAAAGTCACCAGTATCTTGGATAAATTTTGCTCACTGCCATTTACCTTTTCTAAAGATGTGATAATCAGTTCATGTAAGAGCCCTCAAAAGAACTAATGGTGAACATAGTTATTATGCTTGGGCTATAGGCTATAGATTCAGATTCAAATGCTTTATTTGTTGAATAAATACAATTTTTTCTAGAACAATACACATCAGTAATTTCAAAAAAATAGTCCTATGATTAAAATTAAAATAGCTTATTTGACTGTTCCCTAGGCACTGAAGTTAAAAATATTGACACTAGGAAAATACTACACATTATTATATATTATAGATTATTTATTTAATCACTAATCTGTTCACTCTTCTGAAGTCAAGTAAGCACAGAGGTCAATGCTGGCTAAACAGATATTTATCACTTTTGAAAATAGCAAAATGCCATTTTTGTCTTGCTTTCTAGGAAGATTATAATAATAATAATAATAATAATAATAATAAACACATTTATTGAGATAAAACTCAAAAGGATAGGGTATTGTATACACATTTTTCAACCCCACCTTAAACAATATAAATAGAGTTCAATAGAGGTAAATTTAAAAATATACAAACACTTTAACAAGACCAAACAGTCTCAAAGGGAAATCAATAAATCATTACATAGTGGAAGAGTTTAAGTGACATGAATTTATCAATTACATAAATTGGAAATAACACAAACAAATATCAAAAACATAAGTCACATAAATCACAGTGGTTAGTATATATATATGTCCAGTTTATGACACACATTTTAGAACCTGTTGATATATAGTAAGCAAAGCAGATATAAATACTATATTGCACAATCGCTATCAATAATTATTTCTTTGCTTGTTTAATAGGTATTCTTTGTACTTCTTTTTGAAGCTTTGCAATGTAGCTGTGTGGAATAGTTCCAATGATCTGTTCAAAATTGTTGGAGCAACATAATCAAAACTGCTCTCAAACCTTGAAGAAGAGTGAATGGGGATCATATAAAAATTAGAATATCGCGTATTGACAGTATGAACTTCAGAAATCTGCTTCAACTGATTGAATAGGTATAATGGTTTTTCATATTTTAATAATTTATACAATAAAGTGCTATATTGCAATTCAACCTTTGAATTATATTTGAGATATCCAAAACTGTTGTAGTGTGGTGTTATATGTTCAGATTTAACAATGTTGCAATAGCTGTACCGCAAACAACAATTCTGGAGCACCTGCACTCTATGTTTCAAATGAGTGGTTAAGTAATGATAGTAAACACTTAATCCGTAATCCAAGATAGAAAGTACCACAGCATTTATAATTCGCCATTTAAGGTCGGCTGGTAGTATATATTTGAATCGCCATAAGCTCTTAAATTTAAAATAGCAGGCACTGATTTTCTTGGTTACTTGGGCTTCAAAAGTCAAATTGCTATCTAACATTACTCCTAAATTTTTGACATGATCACTAATCTCTATAACAGAACCGTTTAACACTAGATCTCGCGACTTGACCGATAAAGCACGTTTCACCATTAGTTTACCACCAAAACAAATTGCTACTGACTTACACGGATTCAAGCGAAGTCCCACTTGCACAGACCATTCACTCAAAGCACACAGATTATCATTGGCTTCACTCACTAAGCTATTAAAATCATTCGCTGGACCCGACTTATAGAACTGTGTGTCATCTGCGTACATGTGGACTTTCCATCCATGCCTCAGGATTCCGGGAAGATCCGCCGTGTAGATGTTGAATAATAAGGGTCCAAGTATACTTCCTTGCGGTACGCCTGATGTAACAGCCTTTTCGTCTGACAGCTCTCCATTATGTTCTATTTATTGCAATCTTAGGCATCAGATGTTTGGTACAACAGAGTGTGAAGCAGAGTTGGCAGAAAGAGACAAAAGAGGCCTATTTACCTGGCTTTGCTTCTCCATCCATCATATACTACTAAGACCGTCCATATTATGACACCACTAGTAGTTAACAACTTAATTTTCACAGAATAGAAGCAGTAATTAATAGATAGGTCAACTTAAACTCAACTGTATATCTACTACATATTAAGTCATATCACAAGGATAGAGATGAGAAATATATTGTAAACTATGTGGCAGTGGCGGTTCCTGAATTTTTGAAAAAAAAACTACACAAATATCCTACCAAGATTGTTGAAGCTGCAGGAACCATCCCTGTATTCTATTGCAACTATTTTCAGGTTGTTTTGTCCTGAATAGGTGCCTGATGATAATGTAATTATTGTTATTGAATAAGCCTATATTTTCAGCAGTTTGTGTTTTCTGTTGTTTTTATTTTGTGTTGGATCCCCTCAACAGGCCTGGATTCCACCGTCAAAACAAAAGAAGCCTATCTGTCACGCAGGGCCCAAGACCGCATCCGCTCGTACTACTACAAAACAAAAGTGGAGATCATGAGAGTCGCCACCACAGGCGAGGCGAACGTGTTGTTGAAAGTACTGCTCGACGAGTTTAGTAGTCGTTTGAGATACTATTCATACCACGGTTATTATTTCGACAGGACGTGCAGTGAACTCGAACACATGATGAGCATTTGCGATTCGGATGGCACGTTCACCTGCCAGGGCCGCTGGGACAAGACTGCTTGCCTGTACACTCCGCCTCATTCTATCAATCCCTATGCTAGCAGGGAACACAGGATCATTTTCCAGGTATAGTATTTTACAGAAAATATCAAGCGATTCGTTAGCTACCCCCTAACTAACCTCACGTCGATGTCGCCGTCATCGATACAACCTGGCGATGACCACTGCTTAGGTTGTATAAAGAAATTCGTACAATTTGATCCAGAATCCCCTGTCACCCTGCCAGATTCTTGCTCACACCGCAAGCCTCTAGTTGGGCGCCAAATGCAAATTCTTCTCTCAGGTCGTAAGGTTCATGCATTGCTAAAACAACTCACTGACTTTGAATAGTATATTTTTCCCAAACTCTTACAACTAAATCCATCGTATAACTAAAAATTACATCTCTCTCATTGATTCTCATTCCCCTTACCATCATTATCGTTATCATACATTGCAAGTTAAATAAAAGTTTAAAAAAATATACAAATGCCATTACGAAAATCTTGCAATACAGCTTTATTTATTTCATTTTTTCCAAAGTCATTTTGTTCTACATTCTTTATCATCATAGTCACAATGTCTTAACAGACATATTGTGAACTCGTAAAATGTAAAATCTTAATAATCTGCAATAAAACTGTCTTTGGTCCTATTCTAGACGTCCAACATAGGCCAATCTGCTTAGGTTTGGTCCCGTGATCGTGCCTCAGAAAGTATGCTCAAAAGATGATTTATTTAACTTGAGCAAGGCTGACTGGGTAAAATTTGTGTCAGAATTGCATTAAAATCCATTCAATAATTTTCGATTTACGCCAAATATATAGAACGATCTAAATACTTGTATACATCACAAAATCTAAGTCCCTTGGTTTCTGTAATAAGCAAAGCAATGTTCGGATGGACCTAAAAATATCAGTTTTTAAGTTTTATAACCCCCCACCCCCTAACCATCTCAATTATTTCACCGCATCTAAAAAAAGTAGAAAATGGTCAGGAACCCCTAGAATACCTAAAACAAAGTTTGAGCTGTTTTTATATTTTTTTATTTTTTTATTATTGCTGCGCCGCTACTGACACGATTTTTCAAAAACATCCTTTCTGCTGTAGTAATACTGTGTCATAATTTCATTAAAATCAATTTAATAATTTTCGCGTTACGCAATATAGAACGATCGAAAGCAATACTCTATATATACATCACAAATTCTAAGTCACTTGGTTTCTATAATTAACAACAACAAACAAATTTTTCAGTTTTACAATCCCCCACCCCCCAACCATCTCAAATTCACCCCCACCAAAAAAAGTAGAAAATGCTCAGGAGCCATTGAAACGTCTAAAAAAGAAGTTTGAGGAATATTTGAAATTTTTTGTTTTTTGCAAATTTTTCGCCGCCTGTGCAACCATTTCCAAAATTATAACAGCGTTACCGACAACGACCCCACATCTATCGTTACTCAAATTTCATCACAAACTATGCAGCGGTTACTGAGATTACGACGTTAAAAAACGCCAACAGACAGACGGAAATGAGTGACGTAGATTTTCGTTATGTAGACATCATAAAACGCCCAAAAAGCGTATTATTTCAAAATCGGATATTTTGCGATCACAATATTCCCCTCACCTATTATTGGTGTGGGAAGTAAAATGTTAAAAAATCAAATAAAATAAAAAAATATATAAAACTAACCAAATAATTCAAGTGTAGCCCAGACACGACTAAATAAATAAACGTGCCGAAAACGACACATACTGTACACAATATTAGCACTGTAGCAATAAAGCTGCATGAATTTAAATTTCAGACTTGGAACTTGGACCACAGGAAAGAGAGAACCAGGAGTGTCATACCAGCAATTTGGGAGGCGTTACAGATTTGTAGTAAGAATCATGATTGCGTTGATTGTCTGGAGAATCACAAAGTAAAACACGGCGGTCCGGACAAATTGCTGGCTATGGATAAGATTTATAATGATTTGTTCACACCAGCGAACCTTAAACTTGTTCACATTGTTTGCCATGACAAGGGCGCACACAAACTAAAGGCTGGACCTTATTGGGAGCTCGGGTATGACGAATGTTTCGGATGAGTTTGCTGGTCAAATTGTTTTCAGATCCAGAAAACCGTATTGGATGGTCTGTTCCTACATCTTCCTGATTGGTATTTTTGATATAAATAAGGGATCTATGGAATGGGTAGTGTGAGATGTTGAATGTAATGAAAGGTGCTTGCTTACTCCGCAAGAGGGAGATAATTCAAATCATTTGGTTCACAGAAAAGTCGTAGAAATGAAGGGTACCGGCTGGATTCGAACCAAGGTCTCCGACATTCTAGGCCGACGCGTTTACACAAGCAGCTAGCCGTACCAAGTGTACTGTGGCTCCCTGACTTTGACAGTTGACGTTGACACGGCACATAACCTAAAACTAAAAGGCCGGCGTCATTTTGGGATTTTCGCCGCTTTTGCGGTTTATGTATCGCTGATATTTTTCGTCTGAGAGTCTGAGGTTTTTAATAATATTGGAATTGAACTAACGTCTATTATTCACTGTGAATTAATTAAAAAAATAGCTTTAAGATGTACTATATGCAATACATTATTTTCAAAGCATTGCAATTTAAGGTTGCATGTGAAAAAATTTTACCCTAGTAAGTCCACAACAGAGACGTCTGTACGGAACAAAAAAAAAAAGCCGCCATCAAAGATTTAAAATACTTGCCAAACCAGACGCCCAAGAAGCAAAATAATATCGCGCTAAATCTTTTATATCCACCAGAATAATGCTAATTGAATTTCAATATAAATAAATTGTTTATTATTTTTTATTTTGATCATTTATAATTTTAAAACTGATTTCTTTTCAAATACCTAAGTATATTAAACTAATTAATTTTACAACTAAAGTGAAATAAAAGATTGATATATAGTGTGGTCAACATACGGGAAAGTTTTTTTATTATCGATGTCTCAGAAAATTCTATTCATGATAAAAGGTAGTGCATCGAGAAAAACTAGCAGTGAGTTGATCAAATCTGCCATATCATTGTGTATACAAGATATGTAAAAATTCGAAAATCTGATGAATCTAACCTAAAAAATTGAATAAAGGTTTTGCGTATCAGCTGTGGTTACCGCGAAAATTGTCATTGGAAATGCAAAAAATCCGAAACAAATAGGACAAAACCGGTCAAATTTTCCGAATTTTTACATACCTTGTATACACAGTGGCAGATTTGATCAACTCACAGCTAGTTTTTCATTATGCACCATCTTTTATCACGAATAAAATGTTCTGAGATATCGATAATAAAAAAGTTTCGCATATGTTGCACACTAAAACGACCACACATAGGTCATATTAAAATAATACAATTTACGTTACATTTTCATTTTCAAGTTTAAAAATACAAGGCGCGACAATTTTCAAATCATAACATGACATTAGTACTCTGCGCATGCGGAAGTCAGGGAGCCAAAGTACATTTGGTACGGCTAGCCGCTTATGGAACTTATCGCGTTTACCAACTACACCTCGGTGCCCCCTGGTGGAGCTGATACACGGTGCCGATGCCAAGGTATCGACTCTCAGTCATCCAGAGAGATCTAGTCGGCTGTTGGGTGAGTGTGAATCTCCCACCGCCATTTGCACGACAGCTCCCTTTGTTACTGAAGTACGTGCAAATGGCGGTGAGAGATTTACATTCACCCAACAGCCGACTGAATCTCTGGATGACTGTAACACATGGTTCTCAGAGATATACGGGGGAGTCAATACCTTGTCGTCGGCGCTATGTATGAGCTCCACCACGGGGCACCGTGGTATAGTTGGTAAACGCGTCGGCCTAGGATGCCGGAGACGCTGGTTCGAATCCAGCCGGTACCCTTCATTTTTCCGATTTTTCTGTGAACCAGATGACGTTGAATGTACATTTGGAATTCCTTTTTACTAAACATAGTTTGAAAAAAGATCCTACAAATTCATACAGAACAGATTTCGACTTCCTAAACATACTTTATTCATATTTTTATCAAAACGCCCTAATTTGAGGTAGTTACTTGATATCGATGTTTTAGTTTGTGTTTTAGATCTTTTATCTCAATGGTTTGCATATTCTGATAGCTTAATAAATTAAGGTTGATCTGCATTGGACCCTTCATATAGTCTTTATATTAAGATTTAGTGACTTTTTCCTTAACAAGGACTTAAATGTTACATAATTAAGTTTTAAAAACTAGTTTGAATTTATATTTCATAGCAAATAAGGTAATTTTCTTATCGTGCTTTTTCAACATTTGTTAAATTTCAATGTTATGTGTTACCTTGCTTAATATGAAACTCTGGTTTATATTAGATTGTATCCCACCAAAAGGTTTACATTGCATTGTAATGTAACTAACAATAAGTGTCCATTACATTCCACTATAATTAGAAAGATGACCTTTCTTTTTTCTCTACTCTTAAATCAACTATTAAATAAAATAACTGTTTACTGTCTCTCTCTTGGAGTTAATGAGGTATCGTGTCATATGTGTTGACTTTTCTGATCACTAACACCTGTCAGGAAGACTACTAGTTAAGTGAAGATCAAAATGTACTTTAAAATAATGTGATTAATCATGTTACAAGTTGTATGAAGTTCATGTAACATTAATCGTGTAGATGACATAATACCTGCTTGAAATAGATGGTAGAATAGATAGAAGCTGCTATTATAATATTGTTGCGTGAGGGCCATATAGATAAATGTATGTTTAAAAAATGAGTAAAAATATTTTTGGAAATGATTTGGCGAAAAATCATATTTTTATAGATGTGGCTTTAGATTGGTGATTGAATTGTTGGTCATTGACTTTTAGACACTCGGGTGATATAAAGGAAAAATACGAAAATGCGACGACTGTCGTTTTGGAATTATGGCTGTTTTTGGGTAGAAACGAATAGGCAGAATATTGAATTAAGCAAATCTTACTTAATATAAGTCATCCTATTATTGGACCCTAAAATATCA
Organism: Callosobruchus maculatus; assembly: GCA_951848785.1. Lineage (NCBI taxonomy): Eukaryota > Metazoa > Arthropoda > Insecta > Coleoptera > Chrysomelidae > Callosobruchus > Callosobruchus maculatus. The sequence goes on from CATOUR010000003.1 coordinate 1,972,994, forward strand.
GCTATGATAAATGATAAATACGTAGATAATTAAAGTAGTTAAGCCGCGTTTACACAGCGGGAGTTACTTAATAATAAACCGTAATTTCATGAGCGCATTTGTTATCCATTTATTTATTTATTTATTTATCAACTTTGAACTTGAAAACTTGACTCTAGGACACATGCTATATGAACCTTTTTGCTTTGAATTTGGGTCTGAAATGCGTTTTGGAATTGCGGCGTTAAGTAATACCTCGTATAGGCACAGCATTTAAGGTAACGTGGTTCGTCTAATAACCTTTTTTACACGGTCAAGAAATCGATCTATTTTGTGACCTTGAAGAAATTGATAGAAAGAATCCGACGATTTATTTTAATTTAAAACGTTCTGCCAACATACTACGTAGGGATGTTGTAATATTGCCAACTGTTATTCTTCAGTAGTAGTCTCACAATCTATGTGTTTTGTGGTTGACTGTGTAATCTATGTGTTTTGTGATTGACAGTGGATTCATTCATTTCGTAATTCTTCCTATTTTATGGTGTCATAATTATGAAATAAGCTAAATTCAGATGCATACGACATCCGACGATACGACGGTACGAAACTGTTCCTATATTCAAAATGACGTCAAATGAAAATATTTAAACCAATAGGAACAGTTTCGTACCGTCGTATCGTCGGATGTCGTATGCATCTGAATTTAGCTTTAGTCATAGCTTTTCAACACAACTTTTCAACAAAATAACGACCACAAAATATATACATCTGACTGGTAATGTCACAGAATACAGAAAACAAATTTGTCACTATGACGCTAACCTCAATAGAAGACGCGTCAAAGGCACCACAAATATCCCTAGAATTCTTCAAAAAATTTCAATAAAAGTTCTAATTTGTCGATCACTTCACGGATTTCTTCAAAGTCACAAAGTCATTCGATTTCTTGATCATGTAAAGTGGTTATAATGCTTTTTTATTCTTGATTTGATATCCTCTTGTCTTCCTTTTTTTAATTAGAATTTGTGTCGACGTGTTTCAATGCATTGACTCAAAAATACCTAAATAATTTTAATTTTCATGTAGGTTGGTTTTAATTGAAAATAAAATTTTTAAAGTATCAGTAAGTAACAGATAGAGTATTTCATTTCATCCGGTACATTTTTCGGTTTTGCAGTTTTGCTGAAGCTTAATATTTAATAGCTAGAATGACTAAGGTGGATGTGAAAATGTAATCTTGATAATATAAAAAATATATAACCTTTAGCGCTGCCAAGTTAAACATATTGTATTCAACATATTGTAGATCTCCTATTTTATTTTTTTAAACGATCTATTTTTACTATCATATCGTATGAGAGATTAAGGGAGAATAGAGAAATATTTATTATGGAAAAGCAATAATGACAAGTTCGACAATTTGGAAAATTGCGAAATACAGTTTGAATTGAATGTATCTGTTTATATTACGTTTAGTACTTCTACACAAGTCAACTTGTTGGAGTCTGTTAGACATTTTCTTCATGAAATAAGTAGGAAAACTAAAAAAAAAAACGTGTTACCAAAACCTATTTTCTAAGAGATGTTACTGTTATTCTACATATATACACAACATGTATACAAGTTATTGTGACTCAGCAAGTGAAACAGATGATTTGTAAAACTGCTGGTTTTTTTTGTGACTATATATTTTCTGTTACCTGTAATATTTCAGTGTTTACATTTGTCCTGATCAAGTGACCAAATAAACTGTTTCCATGCAAGATACATTGTTTTACTTTTAAATATTTGATGATGCATGCTCCACTTAGACACCAAATGATACGTGATCAAATGTTGGGTTAAGTTGGGATTCGAATGGCCCTCCCTATAGCTGCATACCAAGTGTCAGCAACAGCTCGAGTGGATCGCATTCTGTCTCGAAGGGCCAGTAGTCGTAGATGACAATCTTGCCGGTCTGTAGCTCTTCAACGTGCTCCAAAACCTCTAGCTCGCTGCATTCACCCTTCTGCGATCCATGGGTGCCATGCTGCTACAACTGTAGCCACGCTACGCCCCATGGCTACAGCAATAGCTCTGAAAGAAGCACCACGTTTTCGTGGGCCTACAATCCGACCCCGTTCAAAGGGGTTTAACTGCGTAAACTGGAGCTGTCACGCGTGCCCGAGTGATTGCTTGCATTCTTCTATGAAGTCTTCTTGAGGAATAAGGTTCCATTCCTCTAAAAGATGAACGTGCTGCAATCCATTTAAGGTTAAAGGAATGGGAACCCGTCTTGGTATTCTTCGCCTAAGCATGTTCCAGACATGTTCAATTGGATTCGCATCTGGACTTAACGCTGGCCACTCCAAGACATGTCTACAGCGTTTAAGCATTGTTGAGTGATTTTCGCGGTGTGGGGTCTGGCATTATCTTGCATCAGAATAAAATTATTTCCAATTAAAGACCCTCTTGGAATGCTTCACAATAGGCTTGTTCAGCATATTTTTTTATTGCATATTCTAAAAGGGCGTATTGAGTTTAGCAGCTGTGCAAAATTTCAGAATTTTCTGAGCTCGATTTCATATTCTAACTTGTGAACTGCATACGCGTCTATTGGATAACTTATTTAATTGTTTCATCGACACTGAATACTTACCAAGCTATTCGAATTCGTTGATACTGAGTATAATAATGGAAGAAGGACAAATGAAGAAAAATTATAAATATTGTATGGTTTCCCAATGTGAAAATACGACAGTGACCACTCCTGATGATTTTTTTTTATAGGTTTGCCACGAAATATAAAAATCAGGAAATTGTGGCAGAGAGCTATGCATAGGAATGAATTTGTGAGCGATAAGTCCTGTGAGGACCATTTTAATATAAGTATTTTTTTATAACTAAGTGAATTGTATTATTATCAAGAATCCGCATTTGTGAATGCCATTCTAAAGGTATATTGACGTCAGTTGTTAGCAGATTTTGCTGGTATTGGTATACTAAAACGTAAGAGATACAAGTAGATTTTTTTAATCCAAATACTGAACTAATCATATCCCTAACAATTATAAAAGAATTGGAGAAATCAATTCTCATTGATATGTGGAACATCTAAAAGGCTGTTTTCAGTCCTTTGATGTAACCAAAATTCATATGTATTTTGAATATGTAGAAAAAATTGTTTTATATTATATTATCTAGTTCTTTGTGTCTCACATTTCTGTATTTTGGGAAGAAAATCGTGGATACTTAGCCTACCAAATATCCCTACTTCAAATGTGTATCTGTCTTTATGTTTTGTTTAAGTTTGAGGAAGATGTTGAAAATTACATGTGTTACAAACTAATGAAAGATGTAAAACTTAAGATGAAACCGGAAGTAGTTCCGCACATTTTTGTTTGTCAAAAAGACCAACAAGCCTTACACGCTAGAGATCCTTGGAATGTTTTCTTTAAGACAACGAAAATGAGATTTAGATGAACCTAGTACCAGCACAAAAAAAACTCGATGTTCGTCACCAAGCAGCGAATCTATTATAGCACCCATGTTTCGCAAGCAGAACTAGAATGTACTGAAGACAACGAGAGAGGGAACGTTGGAAGACAGACAAGTGAGTCCAAGTCAATATAAAGGCCAAAGTTATATCAAAATATGTTGAGTGCAATATACTAAAGCAGCCACTAAGGGAAGGCAGAAACAAATGCTATTAAAACATATCCCAAAATAATGTTACTCCTTAACCAGTGGTTCGAGTTCGGATCATCCAACAAGGAACTTGTAGAAAAGCGAACTGCTTTTCTTATAGAAAATAATCCGAAAATTTATATCCGGATACCCGGTCACTCATTTTGAGTTTTGAGAACTACCGATAAAATGATTGTAGAAGAATCTGGATTTTTGAATGTGTTAGAAAAAACCACCCGATCAAACAAAACATAGCGTCAACCAAAGCACTTGAACGTATTACAAACGTATGCTGGGCGCTGTCGCTGTACAGCCGCCAGCCGGTCTGGGCTCGCCGACAGACCCAATGACGTCACAACGATGAATTTTGAGTGCATGAAATATTTTAATCTTTGAAGGCGCGTAGCTTTTTTAGTTTTCATGCAATTAAGTTGAAATTTTTTTGTATGTTATATGTAAGTAATACTTCATGAAAATGCGCATAAATATGGTTATTGGAATTTCACTGAACGACCCTATTCTGTGCGTGCCTCCAGAGCCCACACCAGAAGTGAACCCCAGTGGTAGTCCACTCTAAGGACTAAAGGTACATTCTGCAAAACGTTCTTGTGGTCTCCGCCATACCCTTTCACGACCATCTGGAGACCGCAGGCTAAAGCTGGACTCATCAGTAAACAAAATACGCCCCCATTTATCTTTACCCCAGTGTTAATAATTTCTCGCAAATTGAAGTCGCGCTACACGATGATGTCTAAGAAGCTCTGGACCTGTAGCGGGTCTATGACTACCATGTTTGGCTTCACCAAGTCTTCGTCTAACGGTCCGTTCGCTTGCATTGGTATTTTGGACGTGATGAAGTCGATTTCTGATTTCTATAGCTGTAGCATGACGATTTCGTAGACTTTGTAAGACAATAAAGCGATCATCATGAGCGTTACTGCTTCATTGGGGGCCAGTGCCAGTTTAACATCCAGTTTCCAAAAAAACCTGTATAAATACGGTGCTATTTGATACGGGATGATAACGTCTTGGGCAACATATCGCTCACTTCTTCCGTCTTTAATCAACCATAGCACATGGGCGCCAGCAGAGGGGTGCAGGGGGGCTGTGCCCCCCCCCTGGAGCAGCGAAGATAAGAAGCTTGTATAAGCAAAAATCAAATTCGTCCCCCCTGCCCTTATTTGGGCACTCAATTTAAGTAAGTCGCCCCCCCTGTACAATTTTCTGGTCGCGCCACTGCCATAGCAGCCGCGGTTTGGGGACTAACAGCAGGCATTTTTAGCTCAAATAAACGCAGTAAAAACTGTAAACGACTTGCTAAATACAGCAAAACTTGTAAACGACATGCTAAATACAGCAAAACTTTGACAAATTTATTAAAGACAATAAAAAAACCCATGGCCAACTATGCAGTTTTGAGCGATAAAATTATACAACTTTCATTTTATTACACTTTTTATTAAATCCAGTTTTCTTTTTCAAATAAATGATTGATTGTTGTTAGAAATTAATTAAAAAATGATGTTTTGCTTGTGGGTAAGCATTTAGGACAATTAAACAAAAATTATATTTCAAAAAATGAATCATAAAATCACAAGTGCTCTGTTTTTCGCCGGTGAGTGTAGGTTTCTGGAAAAAATCATTCCTCAACTTATGAAACACCCTCTATGTCTGCAGTCATAAAATTCTCCTTGGCCATGGACTGGGAAATAAAACACCAGATAACAGTACGGAGACATTTTATCCATAACATTGCAAAGAAAAACAAACTAGGTGATGAAAGTAATGTAAGTTAAGCAAGTGCCACGTTGCTAAAAAGGTGGGTAGGATCTTCCATATTTCCTGATAAAATCTTTTACCTTTATGTGTTTTACCAGTGCCGTGCATCGTTCAAGGTATGCTGTACATCGAAATAACGAAGTAAAAGAATTCAATGTTCAACTGTATGCCAAAGTGTGCGAAGTGCCAATTCAACAATATAAGATATATAGGGTAAAGTCGGGTAAATTGTACCACATTGCACACTTTATCAAATATCTCGCTATTGCCTTGATTTGAATTCAACAAAACTATAAATTAGAGTTAATTAACATATTCCTATCAAATATGCATCATAGAAAAGTTACATAAAGACTGACAGTTTGACATAATAAATGTTTTTTTAAAATGTTGCAAACGGTACAATCTACCCTACTGGTTCGTTAAATTGTACCATCCGGTTCGGTAAATTGTACCATGGCAAAATGCATTAGATGATCGTTGTTAATAGAACAACAGATTTATAATACAATACATTGCAATGAATTACAGTTTTTATTTGTAAAACTTAAACACATAAATTACAAATTAGGAACCCATTGGGTGAAACAAAATATTGTCGTAGCAAATAATTAATACTCAATATTTATTTAACTCAAACACAAAAGTCACAAATATAGTCCAATCGACTGGGAAACGAAGCACAGCTTTCATGCACCCAATCTGCACAAAATTTCCAGTTTTATAGTTTCTTATTGCTGCCTTCATATCTTGCTCTGACCATTGGCAGTATTTTGTGCCATTGCGAGGCATGACTGAAAAAAATACTGGAATTTGGTAAATTGCACCGGTACGATTTAACAAACTAGGTGGTGGTCCAAATTAGCAAACTGATATTATTGACAAAAATTGGTCTATTTCTTTTAAAAAAACGAGGTTAGGGTAAATATAAACCGCCTAAACTATTTCCAAATGTCTAATAATTACGAAGAACGCCACCCCAACTACCAGAAACTGATCATTCGGATACAAAGGCTTATCTAAAGTTGTATAATACTTACTGCGTAAAGTCGTTTTTCAGAAAAACACAAATTTTAAGTTTCACGAGAGACCGCCGTTTACGCGTCCTTGTAACTAATCTTTTGACAAGAGGTATCAAAAGAGCAAACTAGATGACGCTAGATGCTTACAATTTAATAAATATTGAGGTGGTACAATTTAACAACTGGTACAATATACCCGACTTTAAGTATCGTTTAGAGTGCGGTAAGGTAAGAGGTAACGTAAGACGTAAGAAAATAAACCTATGGAATCAGATGAGAGTGTTTATAGTCGTAACGTAAGAAGAAACGTTACGACTATAAACACTCTCATCTGATTCCACAGGTTTATTTTCATACCTCTTACCTTATCTCTTACGTTACAGCACTATAAATGCACCCTTACCCTACCTATATATTCATTTTCGAAATGTAGTCAATTGGAAGCAGAAATGGGCCACTAGAGCGTTTAGGGAGCATTGTGGATTAATAGCAATGATTTATAACCAAGTTGAATTTATACAGGGTCCCTGAATTTCTTTTTGACACGTGATATTCTCGTAACAAAAAAAAGTTCAAACGTAAACCGAGTGGAATTTTTGAAAGTACTATCGAGTCTATTATACCATTTTTTTTGTACTTCAACCTTTATAACTCATCCCCAACTTTCTTTTTTCGAATAGCACCCTTAAAATCTTGCGGTGCGTTTATCTCATACACAAACCAATTTTTTTGAATTGTAATATTTTCGTAATAAAAAAGGACAAAAAAGACATTTGTTGTGTAGAAAGTATGTATCAAATATCCTTTAAAACCCACTTAGTATTCTTATTTTATCCATTTTTTGCGTCAAACAAATTCTTATTTTAATTATATGTTACTTATGATTTCACGTAAAAAGTTTGGGTATAAAATCAAAGGTATCACAAAATTTTAAATTTAAATAGGGATATCTTTTATGTAGCAAAACATATATTGTGCTATTTGAAAAAAAAAGTTGGGGGTGAGTTTTAAGGGTTGACGTACAAAAAATATGTTTTGAAAGCATGATATGGTAGACCCTATAGTACCTTCAGTTTTCGTTTAAAATTTTTTTGTTACAGAATATCACGTGTCAAAAGGAAATTCAGGAACACCCTGTATATTTGTATCATTTTATATTTGAATTCTAAGCTACTCTGTGTACTAGAAAAATATGTACCTATAATTGGCTGTTTAGCCACAGGTCCAAGCCCTGGGTATCCTCAGACCAAACGTGCAGTCATACTGCTTGGTTCGTGATTTGTGATGAATAACCGCCTTGGGATGTGATGCAGCACTCTCACGAGTGGATATAATACAATCTAAAAGTGTAAGATCACCAACCGCACGCCCGTTAGAAAGTGGCTGGAAGTGGCGCATTAAGGCCGTGTCATCGAAAAGGTATCCGAGCTTTTTCCGAGCAGTCGTTCCAATTGACGCAACGTGTTCCTGCCAAATCATGTTTCCCAGGGCCGATCCTGGCGACGGGCGAAAACGTGCCCCGCACGTGGGCGGCCAAATTTGAAAGGCGGCCGCTCTAAGGCGCTGTGGTACAAGAACCCCTGAATCTTGAACAAAAACTATTTGCGGTAGATTTTAGTTTTGAGTTAGTTTTGTGTACAATATATTGGCAACATGGCAACGGAAAATAGCAATAAATTTTAAATTTGTCGGCGTTGTTTCGAATCACGTGTTTTTTGGTCAGTTTTTCTCATTAATCGTGTTACAACAAGCAGTATTGAAGATAAAGTGTAGATTAGATGTGTAGTGCATTAATAATCGTAACTTTTAAGATGGACAATAAACATGATAAAAATACGCAGTTAGCTGAATTGCAGTGTGTATATTTATACATTTTATAAGAACAGAAAATGGTCAGATTTAAATAAAACTGCTAGCATTGGCTAGAATTTATTTATACCTATATTGGTTCGATGCAAACTACTAAATCACAATCTGTAATATTTACTTGCCCCTTGCCCCTGTTTGCCACTTTGCTATATACCTACGTCTATTGTTGGATTTCCCCGTGTGGGGGCGGGTTAGAATATCTCCCATCGTATATCCTGCGTGTCGTAAAAGGCGACTAAAAGGAGCCGAACTACTGTCGGTATAAGCAGTAACCTCTTCTCAACCAACAGCTTTGGGTGGACGAGTTGAAAAGAGTCAGGACACCTTCTTGTCCTTGGGGTGATAAATTGCCCCTAAAAGCGGATGAACCAGTAGATACCATCTGGTCAACGGCATGCGGATGCAGAAAGCAAATGGGAAACTACTGCATTAAAGATCTTAAAGATATCCCAAAAGAAACTCGTAAAATGAGTAAATGCATTTTACGAGTTCACAACATGACTGTTAAGACATTGTGACTATGATGATGGTTGTTGGATTGGATTGTTGCAGAACTATGTACTTATTAAAATGAGGACCTCTTCAATACATGACATGCGAAAATATGTCTGCACCTAGAAACTAACTTTGTAGTAGATTTGGCAATGATGACATTCCTAAGAATTTTATGGGATTAATAGAGGAAAAAATTGGAAAATATTGTTCTAATATCTCACAGAGATGGAATGAGAATGACAGAACTCTCTCTTTCCAAACAACACTATTCTCATCTTCGAAGGGCGCGAGGGACTTTTGGTAGCTTCTTTTAACACTGCTGTGAGATCAGATTCCTGTTTTTGAAGAACAGCCATGCTTTCTGCTTCAATTAACAACATTGTTCCATGCTGCACCCCCAGAAGGATTTTTGAAGCATATCTTCTTTTCTCTTCTTCCTGGTTGCTTTGGGATTTCATATACTGGTGGAGGTTTTGAGAACAGTTTCCATCTTTGTGAGAGATTAGAACACGCTTTTTTAACTTTTCCTCTGATCGTCGTATAAAATTTCCAGGAAGATGATCTTTGTCAAACCTACTACAAATGTTGCTTAAAACTGCAATGTCATCTGAAGCAACGCTGACAAATTTCAAATTTATTGCTGTTTTCCATTCATTTGGGATATTGTCAATATATCCTGTACAAAATTTATTCAAAACTAAAATATACCGGAACTCGGTTTTGCCGAAAATTTAGAGGTTCTTGTACCAACCACACCAATTCAAACCTCTCCAAAGTACTTGAACGTATCATCATATCTGTCATATAGTGATGAAAAATAATAAATGGATTTATACCTGAGGCGGCCAAAGTCGGATTCGCACAAGGGCGGCCAACTATCCAGGATCGGCCCTGATGTTTCCTGTAAAAAACTCGAATGAGATACTTTTGCAGAGCTTGATTACTTGATTGTTCATTAAAAGCAGGTGTTAACTTGAGCTTGAGCCTCTCTTCTTTATAAAGTACACTATCTACTGGGTCCAATGACGCCACCAGAAAATTTGTGAGAGCGGGGAGGGGGCGACTTTCTTAAATTGAGTGCTCAAACCAGGGGTAGGGCAACGAATTTGGTCTTTGCTTATACACGGAAAAAAATACTGTTGCGTTTCCAATTAATTGTTAGTATTTGGATGTTTTTCCGTCGCTTTAAATATATTTACAGTTGTTTCAAATCCATGTCATTGAAAGAATTCAATCCTTATATTCAAAGTAATCACAGGTACGCCAATAAATTCAAAATAATTTTATATTCGTTCTAACGATATGTATAATCCTTCTAATACCAGTATTGACATATAATGCAATCAAAACATCCTTTTGTTTTCGAAATTTACCCTATGTTTCATTCAAGCAAAGCATACAATCTATTCAATGTACAAAAATTGTTACTGCAACAGCAGTTCGTGATAATTCATCTGATAAAAAGTAATTTTGTTTCAATGGCCCTTGTCGTTCGCTGAACTGTAATCAGTATTCGGCGGGACTGATGTCCCGTAAGAATAAAGGACAGGGGGACCATCTCAGTGCTACTATCGCCGCGAACCCGCCAACATGGACGAGGTTGTTCCGTTATGTTGTTTTGGTGTTAGACGTGTTGTGTCATCTCATGGTTTTGCGTATTGCATCAGCAATTGTGTGATTTAAATGTGTCCAGTTATATATTAAATGGAGGACCTACTGAGAAATTGGGACTTAGAAGAGCTAACACCCACATTTGAATGTAGGTATTTAGATTAGTCACACAATTAAACATCCAAACGAATCAATCAGCTGTCCTCGCAATAAAATCTGTTGGTCCAAGGAAAAGAAAGTAGTTTAGAATCAATTACCAAACACAGATTCGATTCAACGACAGGCTGCGATTGAATTATTCATTGGAATGAAATGACATCTTGTAGTTGAATCGACAATACTATATAATTCGTTACCGACCATTCGTTACAACACTTCCCATTGGATAAAACATCGCTGTATTTGAGGAACGCTGAGTGTAACGTCCCATTGAATCCAAGCGTAAGTCTTTGACAGAACGACAGATTTTTCTGTTTGTACAAGTTTTTTATCTTCGCTGCTCCATGCCCCCCTCTACTGGTGCTCATGACTGGGTCTTGGAAGCATCGATTTTTACTACATTCTCGAGTCCCCAAGCGGTAATGGTTTCCAGACTTTTTGCATTCCAGCTGGACCACAGGGATCGGTCTCTTGCTCATGATGCCTCTGTGCAAAGCACTGTCATCTGCAAAACTGTTGATTGGGTTTATCCTGCTGTAGATTATTGGTGTGAAGCATAAACAATGTCGGTGCCATTACCGATCCTTGCGGAACTTCAGCGTTGATGCCATGAAATTGAAAGAAGAAGCCGTCTACCACGACAGAGATTTCACGACCAGAAACGACGAAGGACGGAAGCTTGTTTAGGAGAGTCCATTGCAACAGCTGATCGAATATCTTTGAAATTTTGATATGTCGAAAACAACGACGTCAGTTATCTTAGAAAAAATGAAGTCAAGTTGATTGACTCAGTACTTCCCACACATTCCGATGATACCAGTTTTATTATTTTCCCACAGCATGAAACTATAGTCTAGATGCCCCGGCAATCAAATCATCGCTCGCCCGACCGCAAAAAAAGTGTTTTATTCTACTAGGTGCTTCTTTCACAGGTTAATGGACAATATATCATGAATATAACAAATTTTTGAGTTTTACAAACTCCCACCCCCGAGCCACCCCAATTTCACCACCAAAAAAAATTTTTTTTAAATGATCAGGAACTCCTTAAACGTCTAAAACGAAGTTCGAGGTGTTTTTTATAGTTTTCGTTTTTTATTATTGCCGCGTCGCCACTGAAATGATTTCTAAAAACCATACGCGCTTTCCATACTCGTCGCGGTAATAAGTCTGTGTCAAAATGTCATTAAAGTCAATTCAGAAGTTTCCACGTAACACCATACAAAACGATCCAAAGTAATACTCGTATGTATTTTGTATGTGTCAGAAAGTTCAAGTCCCTTGGTTTTTGTAATCGGCAAGGCAATGTTCGGATGGACCTAAAAAAGTGTATTATGCTGCTAGGTCTTTCTCTCTCAGGTCAGTAGACAGCCCATTATGAGTACAACAAATTTTTCAGCTTTACAACCCCCACCCCCCCAACCACGCTAATTTCACCCCTACCCCAAAAAATAGTAGAAAATGATCAAGAACCCCTAAAACACCTAAAAATGAAGTTTGAGCTGTTATCATATTTTTAGTTTTTTTAATATTGCTGCACCGCCACTGAGACGATTTCTAAAAATCAGACGCGTCTTCCATCCTCGCCAAAGTAGTAATACTGTGCCGAAATTTCAACAACATCAATTTAGTAATTTCAATATTATATAATACAGAACGATTCAAAGCAATACTCGTATGTATACATCAGAAAATTCTCGAAGTCCCTTGGTTCCTGTAATACACAAGGCAATGTTCGGATGGACCTGAAAAAGTGTATTATACCGCTAGGCCTTTCTCTCTCAGGTCAGTAGACAGCCTATTATGAGTACAATAAATTTTTCAGCTTTACAACCCCCTACCGCCCAACTACCCCAATTTCACCCCCACCCAAAAAAAGTGCAAAATGATCAGGAACCCCTAAAACACCTAAAAACGAAGTTTGAGGCATATTTAAAAATTTTCGTTTTTTGCTAATTACTCCGCCATGCACCGATTTTCAAAATTGTAGCAACAACTACTACGACCCTACACCATATCACTACCCAAATTTCATCAAAATCTATGCAGCGGTTACTGAGATTAGGAGGCTAGAAAAACGCCAACAAACAGACAGACAGACCGACAGACAGACAGACCGACGGAAATGAGTGACGTGGATTTTCATTATGTAGGCAGCATATAACGCCCAAAAACTATATTATCTCAAAATCGAAAATTTTCGCGATAACAATACTCCCCTCACCTATCGGTGTGGGAAGTAAAATGAAAATAAAAAAAAATCAAGAATTCTAAGTTTTGAAACTACCCCTATAACCCGCCTATGGATCTGACTGCGACTACTGTCATATTCAACAGTTGTTTCTGTATATCGGTCTCCGTATATATAAATCCCTTCTTATTCTTCCTGACACTTTATATGAGGTTTCTTTATTATTTAATCCTAATATATCGTTGGACACCGTAGAACGTGTGTTGTGTGCAACAATCCACGTCAAATGGATAAGACGACCTGATAAATAGATTTTTATCCCTCACCGTTATAAACATTTTTACTTGCGTGGTTGTGCCTCTTCAATCAAGTTTTGGAATTGGTTGTTTGAAAAAATAACAGAAAATTAACTCTCAAATAGTAATAACATGATTCAGTTAGTTTTGTATAGGTATAAGTATGACGTGTTCATAGACAGGCCAAGAAAAAGAGTTCAGGATTGTAAAGTCGACTTTAATAATGAAAATCTATTTATAATGTAAATAGCTTGATGAGATCTTAGTCCAAGTGTACAGGGTGTCCCATTTTGGGCACTTTTACGGGGTATGTCGGTTATTTTTGGAGATAGAGAGTTGCGGTTTTCGCGACAGTGTGCTATTTTTTTGTGAAACTAATGATGCCGTCAACAAAATTATCATGGCCCTCTTTGTTTTTGAGATACAGGGTGAAATCGAAAACTAGATACAAGGGTGATCCCAAAATCGATAATTTTCGATTTCACCCTGTATTTCAAAAAAAAGAGGGCCATGATAATTTTGTCGACGGCATTTTTGGTTTCATAAAAAAGTAGCACACTGTCGCGATAACCGCAACTCTCTATCTTCAAAAATAACCGAGATACCCCGTAAAAGCGCCCAAAATGGGACACCCTGTTTATTTAACATTAGTTGCATCAAACAAATCATACGAATTTATGGTATATTAAGGTCGTAGGAACAGTAAGGCTATAGGATCGATGAATAATCATGGAACGGTCTATTAGTCAAGCCGCACAGCAGTAAGTGGCAATGCCTTCTGTGAATAAGAATAAGAATTATAATGTCTGTCGGCAGTCACCAGAGATACTCATGTATCTCTTAGCGGCTCTATACAAGAGCTCTACTGTCATCTAAAGCACCCACATGGTATAGATGAGACGCCGGTGCTGGCTTACACTCCCAGGGGATATAGAGTCCGTTGTGCGGTTAGAAATTCTATCATAGAAGCAAACAAGCCCAATATTTCTTCGACTTCCAACAGGAGATGATGTGTGATTGAGTTCTTGGCACCTGCCCATAGTTGGAAATCGTCTCAAAAAAAAGGGGGGACCGAGTATCAGGAGCTCTTCGAACAGCTTCGCAGGCTCTGGTCAGTTCAAGACTAAACTGTTAGTCTACTGGTATAATGGCCATTGGATCCCTAGGTAGAATGAGCAATCTGCACTGGGCAAAATACCGGTGTGCCGTGTGGCGGTGGACGTCTTAGCCGCCAGAATGCAGGAGGAAGTCATCTTGTGGTCCTTTCTTCTTTAGGGCGCACGATTCGCGGACCCAACGGTGTGAGGAGTAATCACTGGGTATAACGTTACAGCAGCTTGGCGTGTCGGAGCCTGGGCTGCATCTTTTCTGTTTTTTTACACACATATAATGATTTAAACTGGTCCTATTTTTGTTAAAAATCGGAGTTTCAAAATTTTGTTCGTCATGCCTTTCCGTCCATCACGAGAAAGTATTGTGAAGGTAAACGTAATAACACCAAATGGAATGACTCGAGAGTAGTAACATCGATTTAAAACTTCCAAGCTTACGGCTCTTAAAGATTATTATTATCATCCTCATTATAATAAGACACATTTTAGCATATTACACTTGTTTATATCCCTTATGGATGCATCTGAGCATTAAAATTTGTTAACTTGTACATGCCGCAAATTGCGAATAATGGTGGAAGTCCTTACAATTACCTTAAGTGGTTGACTTGTGCTTTCACCATTTTTCACACTGTACTCAAAATGAGAAATGGTGAATGCTCTCGCCTAATTCCCATCAAATCTGGAGACTGTTATCTCATATTTTTTAAGACGTTTCATTTTCCGAATATAATTTTTTGAAAGATAATGTATATCTATGTATGCCGAAGCACTAGATAATATGATCGAGTACCCTATATACAGGATGAGTGTTTAGTACCGGCTCGCTCGATAACTCCACTACTGTAGAAGATAGCGAAAAAAGTTGTAAATAAAAGTTGAAGCCATGGATGTGCTCCTTACTGAGACAATATTTAGATTTATACAGGGTGATCCATAACTACGTGGTGATGCAGTCATGCATATCTTTAAATGAGATACCCTATATATTATTCCATATTCAAATTCTACTAATAATTTCCGTTATTTCAATATAGAGTACTGTTACATTATACGGGGTATTTCAAAAGTTATGGCCATTTTTATATCCAAATCGCGGTCAAATGAACGTACTGTAGGTATATCAAAAAGTAATGAATCAAAAATTATTTTTTTACATGAAAAGATTAAAAATGTCCTCTAGTTTTAAAATCCGCTATAAAAAACCCGTGACGCATATTCGTATACAGCTTGATGTAGAATGCAAAATCTAGATTTTCTCTCTTTTTTTAAATGTAACCCTCAATATTTTATTATACCAAAGAATTGCCTTTAATATGCTCTTTCATCTTTTATAGCACTTGTTATGGCTACATTCATATTTCCGAGATATTTCGATTTTTCTGCAAATTTTAAATATACCTTCTATTTGTTCAATAAAATTTATTTATTTTGAGAAAATACTATGAAATTTTATCTTTGCTTAACAAACAACTAAAATATACATTATAAAATATGAATTAAAGAGATAATATAGGTCAAGTGGGCTGAGGAAACAATTTTACAGACGTCATGCATAATTATCAAGCAGATGTATCAGGTAGGCTATGAAACATTAAAAACGACACAGTCCAAATAAGGCGATTCTTCAATCTTTCAAACGCATTAGTTTTAGAGTGCCTCCGTTCTGGATACTGCTGTTCATAGTTGATACATTCTAGAGGCACGTAGACAATTTCTCAAAGATTCTCCTAAATACCCTCAATGGAAAAATTAATTTTTAAAGCTGGTTTTTCACACAGTACGGAATTATTGAGCAGGTTATGAAAACTGTCAATTTTTCAAATCCTACCTGATAGATCTGCCTGATAATTATGCATGACGCCTACAAAATTGTTTCCTCAGCATACTTAACTTTATTATCTCGATAATTTAGGATTTTGACTTCATCAAATAGTATCATGACCTTATAATTTAGTTGTTCGTTCAACAAAAAACAAATCGGATAGTACTTTCCCAAAATAAATAAATTTCAGTACACAAATAGAAGGTATATTTTAAATTTACCGAAAAATCGAAATATCTCGGAAACTGATGGACGTAGGTACAACAAGTGCTATACAAAGATGAAAGAGCATATTAAAAGCAATTCTTTGGGATAATAAAATATTGGGGGTTACATTAAAAAAAAGCGAAAATCTGGATTTTGCATTCTACATCACCCTGTATGCGAATATGCGTCACGGGCTTTTTTATAGCCGATTTTAAAACTAGAGGATATTTGTAATCTCTTCATGTAAAAAAATAATTTTTGATTCATTACTTTTTAATATACAGTACTTTCATTTGACCGCGATTTGGATATAAAAATGGTCATAACTTTTGAAATACCCTGTGTAATGTAACAACACCCATATTGGAAGAACGGAAATAACTAGTAGAATTTAAATATGGAATGATATATAGGGTGTCTCATTTAAAAAAAATGCATGTTTGCATCACCACGTAGTTATGGGTCACCCTGTATAAATCTAGATATTTTCTGAGCAGGAAGCATGTCCGTGGCTGCAACTTTTGTAAACAGCTTTTTTCGCTATCTTCTACAGTATCGGAGTTATCGAACGAGCCGGTACTAAAAACTCACCCTGTATGTATAACATCATATAACTATTCGTATCAAATCGGATACATGTAATCGTGTCTATTAAGAAATGGCGTATCTAGTATGGGTATCGCTTTTATATTACTTTCCTCAATATATGTATATATCAGCCAGATAATGCGTTCCAAGGAAATAACTACCAATTAGCCCTAAAACTGTCATCCAAACTATGTAATTTTCTCAGTTAACTAGCAATCACATCTTTCATGTTTAATCCACACCCACCAAGTCTATACGCTGTATACGTATGTACATAATGTAGTGATTATTTAATGTGATCTTGTTACTCTGAGAATGTGATTTATGGCTACATACTGTTGAGGTCTCAAACCCATTTTGCTTTCTTGTCTGTCGTCTGTCTGGTAATACTTGACCCCCTGTAACTGGGAAATGACTATTCTAATGATTTTCACATTTTCCTGAAATAAGTATGGAAAGCATTTGCTGCTTTTGGAAAAGTAGTTAGTACCAGCAGAGAGATAATAAAAACCGGGTATGCTAAAAATACTGAAACTCCATTTGTGGGTATTTTGGATACCTTTATTCAACTTTCGGGAGCAAGTAAATTCAGAATGGTAGGTGTAAGGAGTTGGGTTACGCTACATTAGAGAAAATAGGTCAAAGTTTCAGTATCAGATAGAGTTGTCAAAGGTTAAGTACGCAATTTATGTTATAAACATTCAAACATGATAGAAATTAAATTACATTGTATTTGTTTATAAAATATGTTAAAACAGTCTAGACACAATTTGTATTCCCTGAAGTTAATTGGTGATGAACTAAAGGAATTGCTTAACAAAGATATTACATTTCCACCTGATTGTATAGGGCCCGAAGCTTGTGCTGATCTCAAACCTCGTTCTATAATTTTGCTAGTTCTCATTTTCATACTTAGATTTAAAAATCATTTATTTCCGGCAATTTTAGATGATTTTATATAGGTAGGTAATTACATTTTTACCTACAAATTTACATTAGTAATATGACAAATGAATCGGTGAGCCAAAAAGGATTATACGAATTCAATAAATTGGACAATAATAATAAATCAAGTATCACGTTTAAGGGGTCATAGTAGGCTGCTGTCATAGATGAATTTTAGAATACTACCAAGTGTCAAAGAAGTTAGTTTGTAATGATTTAATTCAACAGTACACTTTTTTGGTCAGACAAAAGTAAAGCAACCCTTTGGTTTAGTAGAAAGAAATAGAAAGGTAAGTTCAAAAATCGCATTTTACGGACAAATTAGGCTTAATATGTCCTATTTGTAGGAATAAATGTGCCAAAATGAAATGAAAACTCTGATAAAGACGTGTTAGGCTTCCGCTTAATAAAAGATTTGACCCAAAGCGCGTTACGTCAACCATAAAGCATGGAAATAGTAGTGTATTTTTATGGGATTGTTTTTCATGGACTAGTGTAGGTCTTATTTATTATATATTTCAGATATGCGGACGACACCGTTGTGTTAGCTGAGAATGTGCAGGACTTACAAAGGCTGGTAGATAGTATTGTACCATACAGTGAAAACTTTGGCCTACTTATAAATACTGCAAAAACTAAAGTCGTTGCCTTTGCCAAGACACCTGTTCAGGCTCATCTGATTATCAATGGTAGTACGGTGGAACAAGTATCGTCATACAAATATCTGGGGTGTATTGTAAATGAGGCATGTGACCCGAAGAAAGAAGTAAGATGTCGCATTGAACAGGCCAGAAAGGCATTTATGAGTATGCGAAGATTTTTCACAAGGTCAGATCTCAGCCTAAAACTTCGGATACGCATGGTCAGATGCTACATCTTTTCGGTTCTCCTGTACGGATGTGAGAGTTGGACCCTAGATGCTACATTGGAAAAGAAAATCGACGCCTTTGAAATGTACATTTATCGCCGTATACTCAGAATATCATGGGTTCAAAGAATAACGAACGTTGAAGTCCTTAGTCGTATGAAGAAACAAAAGGAACTCATGCTTACCATCAAGGAACGAAAAACGGCTTATATAGGTCATATCATGCGAGGGGAAAATACGAACTTCTGCGACTGATTATAGAAGGAAAAGTCCAAGGTAAAAGGTCTGTCGGTAGACGACAAAATTCTTGATTGAAAGACATCCGAAGATGGTTTGGTTGCTCATCACTTGACATTTTCCGCATGGCCGTATCTAGGACTACGTTAGCTATTTGGATCGCCAACCTTCGAAAGGAGACGGCGTCATAAGAAGAAGTGTAGGTCCACTACATTTTATAGACGCATTATGGATCGATTCGTCTACAGGGATATACTGTAAAATGCTATGCTCCCGTATGCTGAGCGGGAGATGCCTCTGGGATTTGTATTCCAACAGGATAACGACGCTAAAAATTCGTGTCGCCTTGTTCAGGAGTGGTTTCAGGATAACAACATACAGGTTCTTCAGTGGCAAGCACAATCACCAGACCTCAACCCTATTGAGAACCTTTGGAAAGAAGTCGAGCGACGTATTCGGACTACGATATTTCCAAATAAGCTATCATTAATTGATAAGACTAACGAATATGCCGAGTGTTACTATCCAAAATTTAGTTGCTCCAATGCCGCGTCGTTGTCAAAAAGTTATAGTTAACAATGGATACCCTATCAATTATTAAGGACAAAACTTTGTATTGTTATAAACCTTTAACTGTATTTGTGATTTTAAAGTTGTTGAATGGAATAAAATTATTGTTGTGTGGAAGCATCGATTAAAGTATTTATTTTAAATGTGTTAATCAATGGTGGAAGTTGCTTTACTTTTGTCGCTCCAACAAAGTGTATTGAAGGAATAAGTTGTTGCATACTCACTTGTTGAAGGTTTGATGGTAATGTTATTTAACCTATGACAGGAGGCCACTCTGACCTAGAAATTCACGACTTGACTTGATTTTCAAGCTACTTGACTTGACTTGACTTGACATCAAGTCAAGATAAAGTCAAGTATTTGTTTTCGAAATGCAAGTCAAGTCAAGTAGTTACACATCGCGCAATTTGAATATCAAGTTTTTTAGGCTAACTACTTGAATTTTCCTGAAAAAATAATTCTTTTTTGATATTAATCTGATTAACTGCCAAAATGCAATAACAGTAAAAATGTATGTATATAAAGATGTAGTCTTTTATTTAAAAAAGACATCCAAACTTAGTTGAATAATTAATGTAATAATATGAAATAAAAATACGAAATATTCTGAATTCTGACAATAATATATAGAAAAACAACAAACTCAAATGGGGGTGGGTTGGCTCAGTGGTTAAGGTCGAGGGCTCGTGACCGGAAGGTCTCGGGTTCGATTCTTGTTAGAGGCGGAAATCTATTTCTGGTTTTTTTCAATCAAAAATAAATATCCATAAAAAATAGCTCAGCCAAGAATTCCCTTCTCAGCCTTCACTGTTGGCTTCTAATCAAAAGTGCTGTCCCTAGAGTGACGCCGGGAAACAGTAACATAACAAAGCCTGTGTAGGCTAAACACGAGGCTAATGACCAGGGCAATCGATGCCGATGACACAGAAGTAAAAAAAAATTAAAGTCCTCATTTACCATCCATGATTTGAAACACATAAGACTTCTAACGGAGTTAACACTTAATCGATTTCTTGTTTTGGTAAGAGTTAAGGCAGCTCTAGAGAACTGCCTTTCAACTGGAGCTGAAGAAGCTGGCGTTGCCAAAAAGTATTTGGCCATTGTGGCAAGGTTTGGAAAAATACATTAGTGTCTTTTCCACCATCCTAAAATATCTTCAGTATACTGTCCCTTATCGCTTGAATACTATTTATAATCTGTTCATCGGTTTCATTTCGATCAGGGTTTACTATCAAATTCCATAGCCCACGAATCTAGTCTATTGAGCAGCATATTAATGCAAAAATGATGGAAATACTCTTAAAAACATTAAGGTACTGCCAAATTCGTTCAATTAACGAGCATTCTGTGTCGGTTGGCTTTAAAGTTTTAAAGTCATCGGGTGCCTGCTTGCTGTCGTAACCTCGGTGATTTTCCTATTTTAACGCTTCGATTCGCATTTTACAGATCGATATCAAGTAATATTAGGTAGTTTGATTTTACTTGATATCAAGTCAAGTAGTTCAGATCGAAAATCAAGTCAAGTCAAATATCAAATTTTCAAAAGCTTGAGCTTTCAAGTCAAGTATTTAAGAAAAAACTCAAGTTACTTGGCTTGATGAATCCCTACTCTGATCCCTTAAACTGAATTAATTTAAATTTAAATTTTGATACAGCGATTACGCTGATGATTTTAGTAACTGCATAAAATTTATCATTACCGAGACTGTGTAGGAGCTACTGAGTCCGGTCACTTGACTCCACTTTCATACGTAGGTACCCTTTTTCCACATCCCACATCTTCAGCGACTCCCGCTGTACGGCGAAGCCATTAACAAACAATAATTAGACGTCGCAGCGCGTTTTGTTTCGCGCGTCGTCTTTCAACCCCCGATAAATAATCAGTCGTACGACCAATAGGACAGCGGCTGCCCACCCCCACTCCTCACGATGTAGGCGCTTCCTTAAGGATAAATCCGGGCAACAGTCTTGTTATAATGTTATCGCTGCCATTCGACAATTCAGTTGTGCACTACCGGTGGCAGACTCACCCCTGTAAGTATTGTAAATGTTTTTTATTATTTTTGTATTTGAATAATCTTTGCGTTTTCGTCGTTTTGTCGGAAAAGATGCAAAATTAATATCAATTATAATATAGATTCAGGAAGTTTTAAAATTTCAAAGTACGTTGGTGGATATTTATTTATTAATTTATTTTTGTTATTTATTTATAATATTATAATTATCGCTTCCATTCGACAATTTAGTTGTGTACTACTGGTGGCAGACTCACCCCTGTAAGTATTGTAAATTTTTTTTCGTATTAGAATAATTGTTGCGTTTTCGTCGTTTGGTTGGAAAAATGGAAAATGAATATCACTTGATATCGATTCAGAAAGTTTTAAAATTTCAAAGGTACGTTGGTGGATATTTATTTATTTATTTATAATGTTACCGCTATACCATTCGTCAATTCAGTTGTGCACTACAGGTGGCAGAATCACCCCTATAAGTAATGTACATATTTTTTTATTTTTTTCGTATTTGAAAAATTGTTGCGTTTTTGTAATCTGGGTGGAAAAGGTAGAAAATTAATATCAATTGATTTCGATTCAGAAAATTTTCTAAATTTCAAAGGTATGCTGGTGGATATATAATAACACTATACTCTGCAGTTCTTCAAAACATTGTGTAAAATATGTTATAACATCACCGCTTCCCTTCGCACGTTAATTGTGTGGTGCAGGAGACATTTTGTAAATTTTGTCTTTATTAATTATTTTCTATTTGAATAATAATTCTAGGTCTATCGTTTGGTTATAGCAAAGA
This sequence comes from Callosobruchus maculatus, assembly GCA_951848785.1. Classification (NCBI taxonomy): domain Eukaryota; kingdom Metazoa; phylum Arthropoda; class Insecta; order Coleoptera; family Chrysomelidae; genus Callosobruchus; species Callosobruchus maculatus. The sequence goes on from CATOUR010000003.1 coordinate 1,995,224, forward strand.
TTGAACATCAATATCAAGCAATATAGTATAGCGTATTGCTATATGTTGTATAGGATACGAATGCTCATATTGAACTGTCTGCTAAACTGAACTTTTGCCGTTTTTGCTACTTCCTGTAGAACTTGGCAATGTTGCTATAAGGTATTCGCCATCAAATTTTGAACCTTCCTGCTGCTCAGTTGATGTTTGGATTAGGACAGCGTAATATAGATCTGTGAAGTATTCAAGATTTTGACCACGTCTATTTATGAACCTTTCGAAGGCCTCAAATCTAACCAAAAAATATAGGTCTGTTTTTTCAATTTTATGATTTGTTTCTTAGATAGCAGTGTTTTATAGCGCTATCTAACAATAGCATTGTCAAAAACTCATTTATATATAGGGTTGATCTTGATATTGGAGTTAGGTGGTGATAGATTGAACCAAAAATTACGACACTTAGTTCAATTAAGGGCATTTTAAATTTTTAACACTCCTGAACTTTCGTGGTCCTGTACTGAACATAAGACTGAAGACCAAGTTGAAATGGTTCAGTGCCTGCTCTGCTAAGCCTGGTTCCATTGCATGTGTGTTGATGTTGTTTGAAAAAATAAAATTTTCAAGTTTTCTTGCAATAAAGAAACATAAAATTAAAGCTTATTTTTACATATTTTGTAGGCAATTACTAGAAAAAAATGTTTCAGTATTTACCAACTTTTTTCAAATAGAAATTAGTTCATTTCAGTTTAATTTGCTTTCCTGGAAGTATTATAGGTAGGTACCTACTTCATCAACATACGAGTCCAGGTTCAATTTGAATCCAATTTGAGCACCCGGTTGCCCAAAATCAAGCATTTGTAACTTCATTTAAATTTTGCTTTTCTCTTGTTGTTTTAAAATATAGAAATAATTTATGCTGGTTATCGAAAAATTGCGTCCTTTCGTTAAATACTTTCGAAAATAGGATCAAATGGACGAATTAAATGTTCGACCTCTGGTGTTGCTGATTGAGAGTGAGGGGGGGGTGAATTTTTTTCTCTTCATAAATCACTTGAAAACTCTGCTTCGTGACGATTTTCGAGAAATGGCGTCGTTTTGGTAAGTACTATTGGAAAAAGGTTCAAATGATTTATGGAGAGAAAAAATCATCCCTCCCCTCCCCTCACGCTCAAGCGGCAGCCTCTCAGGTCGCGAATTTAATTCTTTCATTTGAAACTATTTTTGTTAGCACTTACCAAAACGACGTTTTTTTCGAAAATCGTGGCGAAACAGAGTTTTCACCCCCCCCCCCTATCATCGAGCGGCAATCCCCGAGGTCGCAAACTTAGGTGTACATTCAGGAGATCAATGTTTACCATCTCACCAAATTTCATTAAGACAAGCAATATATCGGAACTGGGCAGTGGTAACGAATTATAATTTTGGGGGTTTAAATTAGAGCAAATGTAGTATTTTTTCTTGTTACTGTGTTACCCAATGAGGTATTTGTTTTTGATCACGTGACGTCCGATTCAAAATTTTTAATGGGACACCCTGTATATTTGTGACTTTTTGTGTTCCTCCCGATAAAACAATTCCAACAAACTAGCATACTTGGGGTCTAAAGTGATTAATTCAAGAGCTACAGGTACTCAAAGGATGGTCCCACTACCATTTATTACAACATGTACCCCTACAGTTAAATTACTTTGGTAGTGTTTCATAGTGCTAGTGGTACAGTCCTTTAGGTACCTATAACTCTTGATTTAATCACTTTAGACCCCAAGTGTGCTAGTTTGTTGGAATTGTCTTGTCGGGAGGAACACAAAATATTTGAATCGGACTTCACGTGATCAAAAGCAAATACCTCATTGGGTGACACAGTAATAAGAAAAGATACTATATTTGCTGTAATTTACACCCCCAAAATTATAATTCGCTACTGCTGCCCAGTTCCGATATATTGCTTTTCTTAATCGTCGTGGGACACCCTGTATATAGGCAGAGTTTGTTTTTTAAAATGGTGGATGTGCAATATTCCATTGCAAATTAGAATAACTTCCCCCATTATTTTATTAATTTATTAAATTTTATTAAATTAAACTTGTTGTGCAAGGTTAGTCGCAGAACTCACCGATTGCGCGAAGTAACGTATTTCTTTTATTTACAGAAGTACGAAAAAAGTAAAATCCAAAAGTTGTAGGTTATAAAATGATGCATATATACATCCTTTACTATAAAACAGTTTACTTTCCACGTTTTTTTTCTATTCAACATATTTTTGTTCCTTTTTGATCACGATTTAATGAATAGAATCTGTTATGACGAAAGCAACCGATTTCCGACATAAATTTTAAATTACCTATATAAAAAGTGGTTAGATTTAACGATTTATTTATTAACCGGTCAAATCCACTTACCCAATATAATAGAGCAATATCAAGTTCAAAAAATATGATAACATACTCAAAATAATAATATGAGTGTGAGACGTATGCTGGGATGGCTTACGTCCATCGGCATAGTGCGGCTCTACAAGTGCTCTACTATCATTTAAGGCACTCATACGGTATAGTTGTGGAGAACGAGAGATACCGGATTTACTGGAACTACTCGTTCCCCAGATCCCTATGCTCGAGCTTGTACAGGCAAACAAGCCCGACATAGCCCTCCTCCACCATGTCCTTTATGGAACTTTCGGTACCTGTTGAGGTGAACATCGTCTCTAAGGAAGACGAAAAGCGGACCCAATATCAGAAGTTGCTCGGACAACTTCACAGGCTCTGGCCACACTACACTGGAAAATCTGCTGGTTATGGTCATTGGATCCCTAGGAGGCACGAGGAATACGCGGCTCTATGCACTGCGCGAAATGCCGGTGTGCCGTGCGGCGGCGCACATCTTAGCCGCCAGAATGAAGAAGGCAGCCATCCCTGCGTCCCTTCGTCTATTTAGGGCGCACGATTCGCGGACTCAGTGATTGCTCACCTCTCAGTGTGAGGCTGCACCTTTTTGTTTGGAAAAACTAACAAGAGAATATAATGCCATATTTTTTCTTAACATTTTTTGCATCCTTGTAATTAAGAGAGATATGTAACTCCACGTATACATTGACTCACCCTCTACATGTGTAGGCTCAAGAAATATATAGGTTCGAAGAAATGTTTTTTGCTTGTCTAAAAATGGAGTCAAGTTGATTGACTTAGTACTTCCCACACATAACAGTGATATCACGTTATTATATTTCCTTTGCATGAAGCCTTAGTCTAATATCCCTTGCAACCAAGTAATCGTTCGCATGTCCTCAAAAAATATCAAACACAAAAACTAGTAAATAGTTTCCTAAGTCTCTCCGTAGGAATTAAAACGACACAATTTTTATTCTGCCATCTTCAACTGGACGAAATCAATCAATCAGGAACCCACAAATTGCTTAAAAACGAAGTTTGTGCTATTTTTATATGTCTGTTTTTCTTATTATTGCTGCGCCACCAATAACACGATAATCCTGTGTCTAAATTTCATTAAAATTGATTCCATGATTTCCATGTTACTAAATTCAGAACGATCTAAAGCAATACTTGTATGTATACATCAGACAATTCTAAGCCCCCTGATTTCTGTAATAGCCAAGGCAATGTTCAGATGGACCTAAAAAAGGGTATTATGCCGCTAGGTCTTTCTTTCACAGGTCAATGGATAGCCTATTATGAATAGAAAAATTTTTTGAGTTTTACAACCCCACACCCCCTAACCACCCTAATTTCACCATCACCCAAAAAAAAAGTAAAAAATGATCACGAACTCCTAAAACGCCTAAAAACAAAGTGTGAGCTATTTTTATATATTTAATTTTTTTTTAATTATTGCTGCGCCACCCCTGGCCCAATTTTTCCAAAACATACGCGTTTTCCGTCCTCGCCGCGGCAATAATACTGTGTCAAAATTTCTTTAAATTCAATTCGATAATTTTCGCGTTACGCAATTTAGAACCATCCAAAACAACACTCGTATGTATACATCACAAATTCACAAAAGTCCCTTGGTTTCTATAATAAGCAAGGCAATGTTCGGATGGACCTAAAAAAGGGTATTATGCCGCTAGGTCTTTCTTTCGCAGGTCAATGGACAGCCTATTATGAATAGAACAAAATTTTTGGTTTTACAACCCCCCACCCCCTAACCACCCCAATTTCACCCCCACCCAAAAAAAAAGTAGAAAATGATCAGGAACCCCTAAAACGCCTAAAAACAAAGTATGAGGAATATTTGAAATTTTTCGTTTTTTGCTAATTACTCCACCTCCCATACAACGATTTCCAAAATTATTGGAACATTACCTACTACGACACCACAACATATTGCTATCCAAATTTCATCACAATCCATGCAGCAGTTACTGAGATTACGACGTTATAAAAACGTCAACAGACAGACAGACCGACAGACAGACCTACAGACAGACAGACAGACCGACAGACCGACGGAAATGAGTGATGTGGATTTTCGTTATGTAGACATCATAACATGCCCAAAAAGCGTATTATCTCAAAATCGAAAATTTTCGCGATCACAATATTCCCCTTACCTATCGGTGTGGGAAGTAAAAGTTAAATAAAGAGAGTATCCTTGCTCCATTTTAATTTTTTTCGATGGGTCGAAAGCCTACTGGAGCGAAAGGTAAGACCTCACTGGGAACTGTTTTTGGAGACAAAAGGATAAAACTTCTTCCAATTATTTCCGACATGAAATGTAAATTTAAATTCCTTATCCACTCATAGGATGTCAGTTATAGCCCACACTATGTTATTAAAACTTTAATTGCCATGTAAAGCCCCGTCCAAACTTTTGGCTTTAAGGGAGTTATTGAGCTATGAACTTTATCTATTTAACATTGACATAAATGTTATGTCGTGCTACTAAGCAGAGAGATTAAAGGCTAAGGAGTGTTAAAAAAGTACTATCGATTTTCCATAGTGGTAAGCCTTGCGCAAAACTTCGGAACCATTTGCAATTTATGCAGTTGTGAAGCTTTACGTATTCATGGAATCTTAAAAGCGCTGTAACTTTCCGGGTCCGTAGATGAACAGGAATTAATAACACTCTTGTACTTTTCATAATAGCGGTTCTTGTCACTGGATTCATGCATGGACAGTATTTCCATTCTACTTTTCATACCTAATTTATTTCAAAGGTACAATTTTATATCACACTAAATGTAGGCATACCATGAGTTCAAGCCTGAAAGTATATATACAATGGAAGCATAAAAGAAGCTCAAGATCGCAGAAGGCTAAAACTGTTGAAAGCGTGTGATGAACCTGACTTTTACTTCCCACACCGATAGATGAGGGGAGTATTGTGATCGCGAAAATTTTCGATTTTGAGATAATACGCTTTTTGGGCATCTTATGATGTCTACATAACGAAAATCCACGTCACTTTCCGTCGGTCTGTCTGTCGGTCTGTCTGTCTGTCTGTTGGCGTTTTTCTAGCCTCGTAATCTCAGTAAGCGCTGCATAGATTGTGATGAAATTTGGGCAGCGTTATGCTGTAGGGTCGTAGTAGGTAATGTTCCTATAATTTTGAAAATCGGTGCATGAGCGGCGGAGTAATTAGCAAACATTTTAAATATGTCTCAAGCTTAGTTTTTAGGCGTTTTAGGGGTTCCTGATATCATTTTCTACTTTTTTTTGGTAGAGGTGAAATTGGGGTGGTTGGGGGTTGAAAAACTGAAAAATTTGCTGTATTCATAATAGGCTGTCCACTGACCTGTGAAGGAAGACCTAGCGACATAAATCACCTTTTTAGGTCCATCTCAACATTGCCTTGCCTATTACCGAATCTAAGAGACTTTTTCGAATTCGAATTTTCTGTATACATACGAATATTTATTGCTTTAGATCGTTTTGTATTTTGTAACGTGGAAACTATTAAATTGATTCTAATGAAATTTTGACCCATTATTATTACTGTGGTGGTGATGGAAAACGCGCATGCTTGCTAGAAATCGTGTCAGTGGCAGCGTAGCAATAATCAAAAACTAAAAATATGAAAACAGCTGAAACTCCGTTTTTAGATGTTTTAGGGGTTCCTACCTTTTTTTGGGTGGGGGTAATATTGGGGTGGTTGGGGGTGGGGGTGACATGTTGTAAAACTGAAAAGTATGTATTATTGATAAAATACTGTTCATTGACCTGTAAAGGAAAGACCTAGCGGCATAAGACAATTGGGGGGGGGATACTGGCGATGATTTGGTTCCAAGGGGATCTCAGACTAAAGCTTCATGCTAAGGGAAAATAAACTGGTATCACCGTAATGTGTGGGAAGTACTGAGTAAATCAACTTGACTTCATCTTTTTTTAATAAAATAGGGGGGTTTTAATGAAATGTGGAGAGATAAAATTGTACCCAGAGGACATACAGTAACTTTTCTGTACTTCGACTACTTCGAGGACCTTTAATTATATTATTAGATTTACCTGTAAGTTTGTTTGTTTATTTGCGAGCTTGTAACTCTCCTTTGGATTAAGAGGGCTTGAATTGTTTGGGTGTTGGTCTGACTGTTTGTCTGTCGGTCTGTTCTCATTTTTCTAGCCTCGCAATCTCAGTAACCGCTACATGGATTGTGATGAAATTTTGGGTAACGATATGCTGTGAGGTCGTAGTATATAATGCTGCTACAATTCTGAAAATCGGTGTATGGGCGGCGCAGTAATTAGCAAAAAAACAAAAAATTCAAGTACTCCTCAAAGTTTGTTTTCGGGCGTTTTAGAGGTTCCTGATGATGTCCTACTTTTTTTGGGTGGGCTTGAAATTTGGGCTAGTTGGGGGGTTGTAAAGCTGAAACATTTGTTTTATTCACGATAGGCTGCCCACTGACCTCTGAAAGCAAGACCTAGCGGAATAATCTAATTTTCAGAGTCCACCTGAACATTGTCTTGTCTATTACAGAAAACAAAGGGACCTTTCTGATGTATACATAATGAGTAGGTATTGACCCTTAGATCGTTCTGTATCGTGTAACGAGGAAACTATTGAATCGATTTTAATGAAATTTTATCACAGTATTATTATCATGACGAGGGTCCTAAGCATTATGATTTTTTGAAATCGTATCAGTGGCGGCGCATCAAGAAAAAAAATCAAAAATTAAAAAACAGCTTAAACTTCGTTTCTAAGCGATTTAGGGCGGGTTCCTGATCACTTTCTACTTTTTTTTTGATATGGGCAAAATTTAGGTGGCTGAGGGGTGTGGGGGTTCTAAGATTGAAAAAAACTTTGTATTCACAATAGGCTATCCATTGACCTAGAGGCGAGACACACTTTTTTGCGGGCGGGCGATGGTTTGGTTGCAAGGGGATCTTAGACCATAGCTTCATGCTATGGGAAAATAATAAACTGGTATCACTGTAATATGTGAGAAGTGCTGAGTCGATCAACTTGAGTTCTTTTTTTTACTTCCCACACCGATAGGTGAGAGGAGTATTGTGATCGCGAAAATTTTCGATTTCGAGATAATACGTTTTTTTGGCGTTTTATGATGTCCACATAACGAAAATCCACGTCACTCATTTCCTTCGGTCTGTCTGTCAGTCTGTCTGTCGCTTTTTTCTAGCCTCATAATCTCAGCAACCGCTGCATAGATTGTGAAATTTGGGCAGCGATATGTTGTGGGGAGTCGTAGTAGGTAATGTCCCTATAATTTTGAAAATCGGTGCATGGGCGGCGGAGTAATTAGAAAAAAACAAAAAAAAGTAAATATTGCTCAAACTTCGTTTTTAGGCGTTTTAAGGGTTCCTGATCATTTTCTACTTCTTTTGGGTGGGGGTGAAATTGGAGTGGTTGGGGGGTGGGGGGTTGTAAAATTGAAAAATGTTGTTGCTTTCATAATAGACTGTCCACTGACCTGTGAAGGAAGACCTAGCGACATAAATAACTTTTTTAGGCCCATCCGAACATTGCCTTGCCTATTACAGAAACCAAAGGACTTAGAATTTTTTCTGGTGTAAACATGTATGGCTTTAGATCGTTGTATATTGTGTAACGAGCAAACTGTCGAATTGATTTTAATGAAATTTTGACACAGTATTACTACCGCGGCGAGGATGGAAAACGCGTATGGTTTTTATAAATCGTGTCAGTGGCGGCGCAGAAATAATAAAAAAACTAAAAATATAAAAACAGCTCAAACTTCGTTTTTAAACGTTTTGGAGGTTCCTGATCATTTTCTGCGTTCTTTTGGGTGGGGGGTGCAATTGGCGTGGTTGGGGGGTAGGGGGTTGAAAAACTGAAAAATTTCTTGTATCCATAATAGGCTGTCCACTAACTTGTGAAGGAAGACCTAGCGACATAAATTACCTTTTTAGGTCCATCCGAACATTGCCTAGCCTATATTACGGAAACTAGGGGACTTAGAATTTTCTGTATACATACGAGTATTTATTGCTTTAAATCGTTTTGTATTTTGTAACGTGGATACTATTAAATTGGTTCTAATGAAATTTTGACACAGTATTATTACCGTGGCGAGGATGGAGAACGCGTATGTTTGCTAAAAATCGTGTCAGTGGCAGCGTAGCAATAATCAAAAAACTAAAAGTATGAAAACAACTGAAACTTCGTTTTTTGATGTTTTAGAGGTGCCTGATCATTTTCTACCTTTTTTTGGGTGGGGGTGAAATTGGGGTGGTTGGGAGGTGGGGGTTGAAAAACTGAAAAGTTTATAGTATTGATAATAGGCTATCCATTGACATGTGAAGGAAAGGCCTAGCGGCATAAGACAATTTTAGGAGGGGGGCTGGCGATTATTTGGTTGCAAGGGATCTCAGACTAAAGCTTCATGCTAATAAACTGCTATCACCGTAATGTGTGGGAAGTACTGAGTCAATCAACTTGACTTCATTTTTTTGATAAGACTTTGTTACTCTGCACTCCTCCCCACCCCTCTTCAACTGACCATCGAAAGAAAATTAGTATTTAATTGGCTATAACGCATGTGTTGTTGGTATCCTCATTTCGTCAGGATTAAGTTACACATGGTAATTAATCGAATAAGATCCCATGCAAATGGGTGTCTGGGGAAGGGGAAGTATGTGTTGTTTCGCTAACAAGACGCTGCTTCGAGTGATAAATAGCAAATGTAACACTAGTAAGAAAATTTGCGGACGCTCAAGATGATGCTGCTCATATTGGTTGTCTTATTAGTCCTGGGGGTTTTCACGCTCATCGTTAGAAGTTTTGTTTAGATGTTATAATTATTGTAATAATTTATCCCACATAAGCTGATTAACATCCACCAGTCTGGCTTTAGCGATGGGCTTTCATGCGAAACATAATTGCAATGCAACCTTGGAAAAAATCTTCAAGATGACACAAAATTACCATCTGACAGAAGTCTTGGAGATCACTGCTGTGCAACAGGAGATTCTACGTGGAGTTCCAGGGACAGTGAAGTCGATGGAGGAACCAGAAGTATGGTCTCCCCAAGGTAGCGTGCTTGCGCCTCTTCCATCCAATCTGTACAGAATGATCAACCGTCGGCCTTCTACAAATAGTTTAATCTACACCGATGACGTAGCCATTACATGTCAATCCCACGACATCGGGGAAATAGAAAAAAGGTTAACAGAGTCCCCAGCAAAATGGCCGAATACTACCCAAACCCAGATAAAGGTTAACCCTGCCTATTCCTTCTTGATATCCGGCAGGATTTCGGATAATTCCGAGGTGCTGTTTAAAAATTCAGTCGCAGTTTCGAGTCTCAGTGCCGTTTGACGAAAATAAAAAATTTCAGATCTCTCGGGGCGGCGCCGGCGGGTGTACCTAAAAAAAATCGAAATTCGTCATTTGGCTTTCTATTGGGATGACACCTCTCATTTCGGATAATTTCAAGGTACTGATTACAAATCCAAGCGCAGTTTTGAGTTTCGGTCTCGTTTGACGGAAATCAAAAATTTCAGATCTCTCGGGTCAGCGGGTGTACCTACCTAAAAAAATCGAAATTCTTCATTTGACTTTCTATTGGGATGACACCTCGCATTTCGGATAATTTCAAGGTGTTGATTACAAATTCAGTCGCAGTTTCAAGTCTCAGTGTCGTTTGACGCAAATAAAAAATTTCAGATCTCTCGGGTCGGCGGGTGTACCTAAAAAAATCGAAATTCTTTATTTGGCTTTCTATTGGGATGACACCCCGCATTTCGGATAATTTCAAGGTGCTGATTACAAATTTAGTCGCAGTTTTGAGTCTCAGTGTCGTTTGACGAAAATCAAAAATTTCAGATCTCTCGGGTCGGCGGGTGTACCTAAAAAAATCGAAATTCTTTATTTGACTTTCTATTGGGATGACACCTCGCATTTCGGATAATTTCAAGGTGCTGATTACAAATTTAGTCGCAGTTTTGAGTCTCAGTGTCGTTTGACGAAAATCAAAAATTTCATATCTCTCGGGTCGGCGGGTGTAACTAAAAAAATCGAAAATCTTTATTTGACTTTCTATTGGGATGACACCTCGCATTTCGGATAATTTCAAGGTGCTGATTACAAATTTAGTCGCAGTTTTGAGTCTCAGTGTCGTTTGACGAAAATCAAAAATTTCATATCTCTCGGGTCGGCGGGTGTAACTAAAAAAATCGAAAATCTCTATTTGGCTTTCTATATTGGGATGACACCCCGCATTTCGGATAATTTCCAGGCCTCGACTCTAACCACTGAGCCAACCCACCCCCATTTGAGTTTAGTGCTTTTCTATGTTATTGTCAGAATTCAAAATATTTCGTATTTTTATTTCATATCATTACATCTTTATACAGGGTGGGCCAATAGTGCGTGGACGGAGGATTGCGGGCTTACTAAAAAATATTTCAAAAATCTGTCACTTGATCATGGTAGGGACCCTTAAGGGCTATAACGTAAAAATATTTTCACTTGAATTTTGACGTTTATATTGATTTATATTGATTCATATCAAACTTGCATTTTTTTGAATGGAACCCCCTATATATTATTGCATATTTGTATTCCTTGGTCAATTCTAATGTGACTTTATGTATCACACATGGAACTTTAAACGAACCGTTTAGGCGCAAATCACCATTTTTGGTATAAGTAGGTACCAGAAAAAAATTGAATACCGCAGCGATTATAAAACTCAGAAGGCCTTGACCTTGCGGTACGACTAAGCATGGAATGCGCCACCTTAGGTCAGACGGCTAAATTTGAATTCTTTTTTTACTTGGAGAAATCAGAGGACAAATTAGGGAAACTTCAATCACAGATAACTTGATTTCAAAAGGGAATGCCTATTTTGGTTTAAAGAATCAAATGTAAAATTTGATTACCTTTCTAACGATATAGCACTCTCGATATCAAACTTTTTTTGGTTTCCATTTTATTTCAAATTTTCTGTCAAATCGGTGTTTTTCAACTTTCCTGCGTGCAAGGTTGCTTGCAGGCCATGAAAAAAAAACAAAAGCTCGTTAATATTGAAGAAACTAACTAACCTAGTAGAAAGATGCAAACTAACTAGAGCAACGAGGTAAGGTTATGAGAATTCCTTACAACATATTAACTCTAACCAGAAACAACAGCGGTAACAAGAACGCTCATTTTTCACAGCCTACTAGCTATTAGCCAATTTCCAAAGTCAGTAAGAAAATATTTAATCAAAGGAAAACTACTAGTGATTGTTGCTGGCAGTAGAATACCCATGTCTTCTGAAAAAATTTTCACACTTCATGCTATAAAAAAGTAGCCACTTCCGTAAGTCAAAAGTAATGATACCTCTGACTGGAGCCCTTCAAATTCTTCAGAAGGTACTTCTACTTATTAGCAAAGTCGCGGAAAATGAATCTTGAATTACAGTCTGTATGAATTGTAAAACAAAATTTAGTTTGAAGCAAACTACACTAAATAATCACAATTACAACATAGCCTAATTAAAACATCCTAGCAATTATTTCAATAGATGTTCAGAATACTCCAGTTGGAGATAACTTCACTTTTGACTTAACTAAATGGAAATGACTACTTTTTTATCCCATTAAATGTGAAATTTCATTCTAAACATGTTAGACTGTAAGCAAAAATCGCTGGTAGTGTTCCTTTTGTTTCAAAATTTTTAATAGTTTTGGAAAGTTGTCAAGCTCTAGTAGACCTCAATAGCTAGTAGGCTGTGAAAAACAAACACTTCTGTCATACTCCAGCTACTCACTGACATTAGATATGTTGCCGCTGTTGTATGCGGTTGGAGTTAATATGTTCTAAGGAATTTTCATAATCTTGCCTCGTTGCTCTATAGTTAGTTAGCATCTTTCTACTAAGTTAGTTGGTTTCTTCCATACTAACGAGCTTTTGTTTATTTTTCATGGCCTGCTAGGTTGCTTGCACGTAGCAAAATTGAAAAATGCCGATTTGACTAAAAATTTAAAATAAAATGAAAACCAAAAAGGATTGATATCAAGAATGTTATATCGTTAGAAAGGTAATCAAATTTGACATTTGATCCTTTAAACCAAAATAGGCATTCCTATTTGAAAAAATCAAGTTATCTGTGATTGAAGTTTCCTTAATTAACCTACTGATTTCTCCAAGTACAAAAAGAGTTCAAATTTAGCCATTTGTCCTCAGGTGACACATTTCATGCTTAGTCGTACCGCAAAGTCAGGGCCTTCTAAATTTTATAATCGCTGCGATATTCAATTTTTTCTGATACCTACTTATACCAAAAATGGTGATTTGCGTCTAAACGGTTCGTTTAAGGTTCCATATGTGATACATAAAGTCACACTAGAATTGACCAAGAAATCCAAATATGCAATAATATATAGGGGGTTCCATTCAAAAAATGTAAGTTTGATATGAATCACCCTGTATAAACGTCAAAATTTAAGTGAAAATATTTTTACGTTATAGTCCTCAAGGGTCCCTGCCATGATCAAGTGACAGATTTTTGAAATATCTTTTAGTAAGCCCACAATCCTCCGTCCACGCACTATTGGCCCACCCTGTATACATGGATTTTTATTGTTATTGCGTTTTGGTAGTTAATCAGATTAATATCAAAAAAGAATTATTTTTTCAAGAAAAATCAAGTAGTTAGCTTGAAAAACTTTCAAGTTGCTTGATGTGTAACTACTTGACTTGAAATTCGAAAACAAATACTTGACTTGATCTTGACTTGGATATCAAGTCAAGTCAAGTCAAGTAGCTTGAAAATCAAGTCAAGTCGTGAATCTCTAAACAGAACACAAAATTTGCTACGCCCTCCTGTTACAGCATCGCTGCATCTGATGAATTTTAACGTGCATTGAAAATAACGAGGAGGACGAAATCTTTTGACATTACTAATACTACGAATGTATTGGCTCTATATAGAAAACGGAAAATATGAGCAGGTATTAAACTCGCAGCTACATACGTTGTACAAATAATACCTACTTATAAATGTAAGAGTGTATTTTCGGAAAATAAAACATAACATGAATAATAAAAGTATAGCGGACTCCCTATCTGCAGCAGATATATTATAAAAGGCAAACAAAGATTACAATTCCGCATGGCTCGTTTCCAATAAATAAGTCCGCTTTTGTCTGTATTAAAAATACTGAATAGGAGGTAATTAAAGACACAAGCAATACCGAACACTGATTATTGTACTTTTAATAGGTACATCAAATTTTAATCAAACAAGTGAGACGGGCAGCTCCACCAATTCAACTAATTCAAAAGGATTACACAACTTGGGTTTTATGCTTATGTTTCTAGTGACCGCGATTATGGTTGTTTTTCTTGGGTTTCGGTCAACGATTGAAACTATAACTTTCCTTCACTACGCTTTGGTTTATTTTAATCTAAACCATCTTCAGGTGTCTATAAATGAATTTGTATATAATAAAAATAAGAATAAAAATACAAAAAAAATAATTCTAAATTGTGTGGTGTAAAGTAGAAATATAACTAACTATAGATGTATATATAAAACTTTTAAACATAAACTTAGTGATTTTATTTTCGTTTATTGAAAATGAATATAAAAGGATTAAATTTACTGAGACAAGGAAAATAGTACTAACAAACCTACTTCCGTTAATTTCAGATATCGGTTACATTTCTGTAAAATTGTTTTGTTTGGGAAACAGCCTCTCTCAACCCGTAGAGGGGTTAATAATATATATTCCTTTATGCGACGGTTCGACTAATATACAGGGTGGCCAATCGGGTGACGTTATTGTTTTTAGATAGCCCGTACTGAGATCTTCCAAAATACCCCCATGTATGTGAAGTGATTATTGATAGTTTTCGAGTTATGATTTTTTATCTTTGAAAACTTAGAGAGAGTGCTATTTTTTCTTTATTACTTCGAAAGTCTTGGATTGTTTTTTAAGATTGGTTTGGAGCTCCAGAACCAGGCACAGGTGTTTTTTATTTTATTTTGAAGGTTTTGGTCTCCTGACTAAAAACAGTGATTTCAAAGTTTGGGCCCAAAATGTACTTTATTTATTGGATATTAAAATAGGCTTAATACTGAGTATAATTACAGAAAAAATAAAAGTCAAAAAGGATTTTTGTTTTTTTTTGAGGATGTCTTTGACAAACTGGAAAATCTCTAAATTTTCAAGAAAAAATCATAACTCGAAAACTATCAATAATCGCTAAGCATACATGGGGGTGTTTTGGATAGGTCTTGGTACGAGCTATCTAAAAAAAAGATAACGTCACTCGATTGGCGACCCTATACAGGGCGTTTACGATCTTAGTTCATTAATTTGGAGGAACGATAGATCATGATATTTCGTAGCTGAAAACCCAGTACCATTTCACTAGTTAATGCATAGTTAAACAGAAAAACAATTAAAAAGGTATGACTGCAAAATCACAATCCGACAACATTGCCCAGTATTCGCCCGCCCTAGTCAGGTGTTTTTGGAGATATTCACTATCATTATCTGTAGACTTGTCGCCGCATATTCTGTGTTACAAGAAAATGTTGCGATTTTTTTGAAACTTCAAATTTGGGATATTCGTATTCAATTTGTGGTACAAGCATTACAATGATGTGTAATATTTGTACTTTACATAACGGCATTAAGATCGTAAACACCCTGTACAGTCATCATCAGGCTCAGGAAGACGGAATTTTCATTGTTTGAAGGAGCATCATAAGAGTCTGGCTAGGTATCATCTGCCAACATTGGCGGAATTCAATGGCACAGGAGACATACAATTAAAATTTAGTAAAAGAAAACATGAAGTCAAGTCGATTGTCTCAGTACTTCCCACATATTACGGTGATAACTTCATCACAATGCATGCAGCGGTTACTGAGATTACGAGGCTAGAAGAACGCCAATAGACAGACAGACCGACGAAAATGAGTAAGGTTTACTTTCGTTATGCAGATATCATAAAACGCCCAAAAAGCGTGTTATCTCAAAATCGAAAATTTTCGCGATCACAATACTCCCCTCACCTATCGATGTGGGAAGTAAAATCAAGTGCAAGTACAGTGCAAAAAACGGTGTGAAAAACATATCACATAACATTCCATTGATGCGGGAGTTACATTTTTATATAACCTTATTAAGTGCAATATTTCAGGTTTGACAGATATTTGAAATATTCTTTGGAAGATAAGAATAAATAAACAACTTTTTTTTCGAAAAGACAGACATCTATTACGACTTATTTACTTGTAAAATTTTCTAAAGGTTTGTACTCCAAAAATTCGTTAAAAATAATAATTTTCATAACATCTCACATGTACACCGAAGAATGGTAACATCGATAACTAAATACCAATCTGATGTATTCTCCATTTTAACGAAGATTTAAAACTTTTGCAATTATTGCCAAATTTTCCATGCTCACGACCCTACGGACCGGCCTAATTAAGCTAAAGAATAAGAAAAATGGAAAATTTAGGCACTGACAATCCTCTCAATCAAAGAGTAACTCGATTTCCACTAACAAGAAAGAAATGCGTAGTGAAAAGCGTAACTCATGCTTTCAAACAACGCTGAAACAACTAATGATATGGTGTGGGGTGTGCTTACTTTCAAAAAGTCAAGTCCCTTTGTGCGCGCCGTTTTAATAGAAAGTATAAATGAGAAAAGTTGTGCGAGACAATTTTAAGAAGGTACATCGGATACGAAAGAATCCCATAAAGTTCTAAATGAAACTATCAAACGTTTCCAGTTGCAGACATTGGTATTAACTTCATTACATAAAAGTTAAAAGAACGCTTTAGAAAACGGGTGTATTATGAGTTGAAAATAACAGCTCTGAAAACTCTGAAATAAGCAATGGCAAGGGCTCACTGGTAAGCTACAAGTGAATAATGATAATCATTTTATCTACTCCTATTAAGTTATACGGCGATTTATTTATTTATTTTTATTTGAATGAATGAATAAGAACCAGAGGCTATCCAGCACAGAATGTGACTGGTACATAGGCCACACGATGGGCCCTTTGTGCGTCTCTATCCGCGCTAGTTCCTAAGACCTGCCCTTTTAGCAAAGGCAAGTACATTCTTAGGTCCTATCCATTTTATCTCTATTGGTTCCAAGGTTTTTGAGCCCAGCATAGTCTGCCTGTGATAACCCAGGGTTTCACAGCGACACAAGATGTGTGCCGAGGAACTTTGGAAGTTCCTGCCCACAGACTCTCTAAAACAAAATCCAGTCCCGACTATATGGGCATAAAACTGTACAATAAATTGCCAGACAAGATAAAAGTAATGGATTTGCGTAACTATAAAACAAATATCAAAGAGCTGCTATTGAATAAAGCATATTATTCAACAAAAGAATACCTAAGTGACACCTTCAATTAATTCTAGTTATTCATTGTTTAGATTGGTTCTAACATTTTAAATCATTTTTTTTATTATGTATATATGTTTATATATATATATATACAGGGTTGGGATAAAGTATGGAACCAAGCAAATAACTTTGGAACGGAAAGAGTGATATTGCTGAAAATTTGCAGGCAAGTGTAGTGACGTCTAATACATCCGAAGACATTATGTTAGCTATTAATGTACTTCCGGTTTAACCGGAAGTACCGTCAACTTTTTTAATTTAAATGGGACACCCTGTATATTTTTGCAGATTTTAATTCATCTTTTTTCTCCGAATACGCCCATAGTGGGTTTAGTATTTGTTTCTTAAAAAATTTGTCTCACAAATTCGTCCGTGACGGTCTGCGGTCTTCCCGTTTGAGGTAATTTTTTTTGTATTTTTTTTTTAGTCACCGTCAAACGTGTTATAGGACCCCTGTCGGGACGTAAATCATTAAAAGTTGACACACTTCTTTGTGAGTTCTAACGCGATCGCCAAAACCGACTTTGAATGACCGGCATTTTAAACACCTGAAATGATAAAGAAGCTTTATCTTTCCCGTTTTTACAGAAACTAATGCTAAACCCACTATGGACGTATTCGGAAAAAAAAGATGAATTAAAATCTGCAAAAATATACAGGGTGTCCCATTTAAATTAAAAAAGTTGACGGTACTTCCGGTTAAACCGGAAGTACATTAATAGCTAACATAATGTCTTCGGATGCACTAAACGTCACTACATTTGCCTGCAAATTTTCAGCAATATCACTCTTTCCGTTCCAAAGTTATTTGCTTGGTTCCATACTTTATCCCAACCCTGTATAAGTGTATGAATGTGTATGTATGTATATACGTGTATATGTTTGTGTCTTATTTGCATTAATTGTTTCTCTTTATTCTTTTAAATTATTTAGGATGACTACAATACAAAATGTGCTCTGTTTTATGCTATAATGTTTTTACTTCAATGAATAATGACGTATTCTATATCATCTGTTGATGATCAATTGAATAAAGATATATTCTATTCTATTCTATTCTATTCTTCACCACACCACGTGCACGTTGGGTCGTTGACCACCCTCATCACAAACAGGTGACGCCTGAAGGTGTTGTGACCCGTTAATAGGCCTACTAGCAATCTCAAGTTACTCCTATCCAGAGAGAGACAAAATCGTCCTATTCTCTCTGCAGGCCCTGCTAATAGTTCCCGAGCTTGACGGAGATGACCAGAGATGTTGTTCCATCTCAGAGAGTGTTGATTCTGGATCCACTCTCCAGTTGTTTTCCTAATCAAGTTTGCAGATAGTCCTAAGGCTGGTCCCGGGCCCACAAAACTGTTGCCGGATCCCATCCTAGCCAGATGATCCGCCATATCGTTACCCTTTACCCCAGCGTGCCCAGGTACCCACATCAGTGATACCTTGTGTTTAGCTGAGATGTCGTCAAGACCCCTCCTGCACCTCAGGACAAGTCCCGACGTTATTTTCCAAGCACTCAGTGCTTTGATGGCTGCCCGACTGTCAGAGCAGATAGTAATCCGCCTCTTAGACCCATCAATTTCGCGAGAGACAATTGTAAGAAGGTAAATCGGATAAGAAAGAATACCATAAAGTTCTAAATGAAATTATGACTACTACGTTTCCAGTTGCAGACATTGGTATTAACTTCATTACATAAAAGTTAAAAGAAACAAAGTATGAACGCTTTAGAAAACGGGTGTATTATGAGTTGAAAATAACAGCTCTGAAAGCACTGAAATAAGCAATGGCAAGTGCTCATTCGGTGCTACAAATGAATAATGATAATAATTGTATATCTACTCCTATTAAGTTATACAGCGATTTATTTATTTTTATTTAGCGTATGGTTGTAATTAGTTTGCACAACAGGCCATGAAGGCCTAGGGCAGAAATGAGTGCAGTCTGATCTTATACCGCTAAAATTTATATAACTTAGAACTGTCTTAGTATACTTTCAGCACCTATTTCTGAGTATATCCTGGACTATTCCACACCACCTGTTTCTGTCTGCCGTCTTCTCTTTCCAGTGTTTAATATTAATTTTCCTTAAATCATCTTTTGCCTTCTTCAGCCATCTCTCCCTTGGTCTACCCTTCCTTTTTTTCCTATTGGTCTCCGGTTGAGAACTAGTTTTGCCATTCTCGTCCCATTCAGCCTCTCCATATGTCCCAACCACCTTATTCTCTGCGCTTTGATGAGTGCTATAATATTGGGGTTCACATACATGTCTTCCAGTTCCTGGTTTGTTCTTCTCCTCCATCCCTCGTTTGTCCTTACGTCTCCATAAAGAGCTCTCAACATTTTTTTTCCCATCTTATAATTTTTTCTTCCTCCTCTTTGTTCATAGTCCACGTCTCACAAGCATATGTCGCTGTTGGTCTTATAACAGTTGTATAAATTCTCTCTTTGGTCTTTCTGGATACATATTTGGATTTAATAAGATTTTTCAGGGGTCCATACTTCTGGTTTCCTTTGATGATCCTTGCCTGTATTTCTTGTTTCTCCTGTCCCTTTTGCTCTATGATTACCCCTAGGTACATAAATTCCGTAGTCCTTTCAAAAGTATACTTCATGTTGTTGGCCGTAAAAGTTAGGTTCGGTTGATCATCGGAAGTTTTTTCCATTTGTCCCATGACCATACATTTTGTCTTACTTTGATTTATCTCCATCCCAAACCTCCTTGCTTCCGCAGCTATCCTTGCCATAATTTTCTCTAGTTCTTTCTTTATTTTTGTTACTAGTGTTAAGTCATCTGCATATGCTATACATTGGTGTTCGTTGTTAAATATGGTTCCATTTGTCTCGATTTTGCTTTTTCTAATTATTGCTTCAAGCGTCAAGTTAAAAAGTATCGTTGATAGAGGATCGCCCTGTCTGAAACCTTTACTCACTCCAAATTCCTGTGACTCACTTTCCATTGTTGTAATACAGATGAAAAATATTATAAAAAAAGTAAAACAGTTAAGAAAAAATTAAAAAAAACCGATCTAAATATAAATATCGAGCCTAAAAATCCATTCTACGGTACGGCTGATGGCTTGGCTTGGAGGAAGTCCTTGTTGTTGCCTGGATATGATCTAAAGCTGCAATCTTGCCCTCTTGCCCTATATGCCTGACAGTTTAGCGTTCCGCTTCACAGTCGCATCGTGGGGATTCGTGCTTGTTCCATTTAAACAGCGAATCATGCCACACTCCATGCGACCTGCGAATTCTGGTTAGGCTTGACGATTCATTTCGGTGGAGCTCAAAACTAGGGGGTTCTTGACCAAGAGTTAGATTACTGTCCACTTCTTCTGGTGTTTGGGCCGCCCAAAGTTCTGCCCATTTAACTGTATCCGATTCAAGTTGAAAAGCTGTGGCAATTTTTGGTTTTTTGGACCTCAATCTGCGCATGGAGAGATCAGGTATGTCTTCATGGATCGGCAGTTAGTATGGACTCTAGAATGACAATCTTGGTAATTCTGTACTCTAGAGCCAGGGCATCTGATAACTGAGGTAGGTCCGCGGTATATAGGAGCTCATGACAACCTGAATGATCTGGATGAAAGCATACATTGTTTATTAGGCTGCCTACTGTTTTGCAGGGTAAGATAAGGTACAGTTTTTATAAGAGCCCTTCTCTCCAGACGGTGTCATAGGCTGCGGTCAGATACAGAGATTACCGATTACTTTTGAACAAGTAAATAATACTTGCTAGCAACAGACAACATGCATTATTTTTCATAACTTACGCCTCAGCTCACGCTGCCCTACTTGTGTTCTTTTTTTAACAGGCTTGTTAGCTTCATCTGTATGTATGTTTGTTTATTTATGAGCTTGTAACTCTCCGTTGGACTGAGAGGTCGGACCGAACATTGAACGCTTCAACTTTGTCGCGAAATTGATTTTGACGACCTCGGGCCAGCGGTCGTATTCGTTGTCTAAGAAATGGTGCAGATACTTTAAAGTTTGTTAATATCACATATCAAGACGGCATAAAAATTAACGGCAGGATATTGAACAACATACGTTATGCAGACGAAACGGTTATCATTGCGGACAGTCCAGAGGCCCTTCAAAGCCTAGTCAACAAAGTTGTAGAGGTAGGAGATCAACTAGGCATGAAAATTAATGTCACAAAAACTAAAGTAATGGCGATAACAAGATCTCCAAACGCACAACTGGGCATAAACATATATGACACCGCAATAGAGAAAGTTGAGAAATTCAAATATCTTGGCAGCTGCATAACGACAAATGTAGATCCTGACGTAGAAGTAATATCACGCATATACAACAAGCCAGAGCCACGTTCCTAAAGATGACAAACCTATTATGTAACCCAACCTTGAACTTAAACCTAAGATACCATTTTGTAAAGGCATACGTGCACTCAGTGCTCTTGTATGGAGCAGAAACATGGACATTAAAAGTGGATACCATGAACAGATTCGAAGCATCGAAGCTTTTGAAATTTGAAATGTGGACCTTCCATAGGTTATTAAAAATATCATGGACTCAACACATATCTAACGGTGAAGTGCTTAGACGTATGAGAAAGTAAAGAGAGCTAATTACTACAATAAAACGAAGAAAGACCGCTTACCCACATAGCACTGGATATTCTATGAATGTTCTTTAAATCTCCTATATGTTCCATGAATATTCAGTAGAATCATAGAATATTCGTTATTTCTCTTGATTATTCTGGATTATTAACATAATATTCTTTATAGAATATTATTATTTTATCCACTTAGGATAATCAGTGATTATTCGTTTAATGCCTGAATTATTCTAGAATATATCAGTAATATTCTTCATAGAATATTATTTTAATAATTTACTAAGAACAAGATGTAGCTATTTTCTGACGAACATTTAGTAATATTTGTAATAGAAATATCTGTATGTAGGCAAATATTCAATATGAGGTATTATTAATTTATATTTGCACGTTTCTTAGTGAATTAAAAAACTTTCATTCGTTTTGCGTTCATCCTAAGTATACCTAATAAGTATTATGTGCAATTTTCAAAAGTTTATTAGTCATTAGCCATTGCCAGCAATACAGATACGGCATCCACCGACGATAAAGTGACAGCATCTTACGCTGATATATGTATGTGGTGTCGTCAGTTATCAATCTTGTCTGGTTGTCACTCGCTTCAAGTGTTCTGTCATTCTGTAGTGCATTCTGTCCTTCAGTGCTTCAACATGTGGATGTCGGCATTTTAGCAATTCACGAATTCACGAGTTTTATTCTTGAAAGGGCTGCATTTATACCCCATTTTGTACAATAAAGTTGCTGGTTGTTATAAAGTGTGTGACAGTGTTCCAAATTAATGGTCACCTACTATGGTGTAAGGTTCATTATATAATGTGAGTAGAATTTTGAGGTTAAATGCAACAAGTTTACATGTTTACACTTTATTTAGGCATCTGGACTGAGATGTCTAACCACTTAACTTTTGTGACCATCTGCCACTAGTAGGTGCCATTATTTTTGGAACAGTATCCATAATTCCCTAAAAATGTTTCGTATATGAGGTAATTTAGACAAAATGTTCCTAGAATATTCAAAACATTCTACCACGATTGTTCATGCAATATCCGTGCGGAATATTCGGCGGAATATTCTAGGAATATAGCGTGTTTTTCCCATTTCAAACGTTTACAGAATATTCTGTAAATATTCCAATTATCCATGGAATTTTTCCAGAATATTCATAATATCTGTAGTGAATGTGAACAGAATATTCTCATATCATCCGGTGCTATATGGGTATCTAGGCCACATATACCGGAACAACAAGTATGATATACTAAAACTAATAACAGAAGGAAAAATCGAAGGTAAACGTGGTCCTGGTCGCAGACAACATTCATGGTTGAAAAACATACGCGATTGGACTGGTATGAACACATCATCTTTAATTCGTACCACTCAAGACCGAAATAAGTACGCCGAAATTGTCGCCAACCTGCATTAAATCAAGATGGCACCTGAAGAAGAAGAATATCACACAGGGGCGTAGCGACGAGAATTAAAAGGCGTGACACCCAAATGTTTGGGAGTTGGTATTTTGTGAAATTTATTCACGAAAGGCGACAGTTTCAATTATCGTTTCCGCAGTAATGATAATGATTATGCAATGAATATTGATCCAAAACAACTGTTCATTTTCATTACACAGAGTACGAATAAATGCAGTTTGAAAAAACAAAAAAAAAACACGCCTTAACGTATAAAGTTAACCAAACAAAATTAAAAATAAATATAGTTTAAAAAAACTTGAAAACACGCTTTTAAAGAACAACGAACTAAGAAGTAAAAAGTAATTTTTTATATAAGCTTAAAACAATCAGGAACGAAAAATACTAGTCTGGCTTTTTATAAAATACTAAATACGGTACGAAATAGATTAATATTTCAGCAAGGAGCTAGACTAGCGGTGAGAATAAATTATGAAAAAAGCCATACTGTTAATTCCGCAAACTTTCATTAATAAATCCGTTTTGTTTATGAATTTTATACGTATGGGTCCCTACAGCTGCAGTGTTCACAGAAATGGAGAGAAGGAAAGAACAAGTTTGCTCTAATCCCTCGCTACTCTTAGATTTACGGAAATTACTTTTATTTACAGAAGTTTGCTTGAAGTAGAGCCTCGCAGCTTAATTAGTATAACTGTGAATTATAAAACGCGTGAACATTTGTTCCTTTAAGATAAGTTTATAATGCAGACATACAAACACAGATTGGAAAAAATATTAAGGAAATAGTTGAATACTTGAATACAATAGCAACATGCTTCACAGATCAACGGAGATATCAAAACAATTGTCGAGTGGGGGGCAAATAAAGTACAGTTTAACATACAGAAAACTTAGGCAACAACACTGACAAAGAAGTCTCACGTTGGCTTACCAACTCATAGTGTAAATAAACATGGTGTGCTCACGCGCATGCAGCCGTCCGAGCGCCGGCACGCTGTGACGTCAGCAACGAGTATTTCTGTCGGCGAACTGGCGGGAATACCACATGATGGATTATATTTTATTTTTAAAGTGATAGATTAAAGGAGTTCAATAGCCAATTATCTGACAATTATGATATAGAGGAGTGTAAAATAGGTAATTTAACGACTTTTTCTACAAAAGTATATTATTTATTGGTAAATTTGGACATTTCTTAAGTTTACGCCTACAATTTTCGATACTAATCCTTTTGTTTAAATGTCTGAGTCTGACGTATATTCTCGTTCGTATTAGATATAACATTATTTTGTCAGGAAATTGTTTGATGGTTTCCACTGGGGTAGCTCAATCTCTAATAATTTTTTAAATATGTTTGATTGTTTCGAACACGACTGTCCATGGAATTTATCGAACTATGTCTCAATTAAACGGGCTACTTTAATCATCTGATAATCTCCTCACTTGGATGTACAAGACCGACTCTAGATAGAAACTCAATCCAGTCTGGGGCCCGATTAGAAGACTGAAATTTGGTTTGCGCCCCCAAAGCTAGATTAGGATATTCGTTTTTGAATCTGTAGGCCACATATCCGGCAATAAATGTCAGTCCATCGTTGGAAATCGTGTATGGCATTTTATTGTTTTTCTAATTAACACAAAAGGTCATGGACTATGAAAGGTGAAGTTGGAAAAATGAATATCACTCTCTGTCCCGACAATATCGCTGCCAATAAGAACGTTCTTGAAAAACTCCTGAGTAAAGCACACGTCATTATAGCTTCGATGTGAGAATTACTCAAAACTAAGTTTTTGACTTGTAGTGGTTCAAGTAGGCACGATTCGTTGCTTTCTTCTGCATATTTATTCATTGAAAATACAGCAGGTGAATATTTTCCGAAGATGTACCATAAAAATTTCAGTGTTAATAAATGTTTAATGCTAATTTGTAAAATGATTACCATTTTTCATATTAATTTTGTCCTTTCGGCGGCAAGCATTACTCCATTGCATTGCGAGATTTTAATTTTTCGGGAACTTATAGAATTTTACATTTAGCTCTTTCATCTTACTATGGTTTTTACAACCGACAACCGCACAATTTGGCATTATGTATACAAATTTCAGTCTTCTATAACTCAAAATAAGGAATACAAAGTAAATTAAACAAAAATCGTTAGCGATTCTGTCTAAAACGCGATTAAACAGGCCGTTGTATCACGACGTCTAATAATTCTCCACGCGAAAAATCTCCGTTGCTGACGCAATGCGCAGAGCGATCGCAATTTCGTACGGCTGGCGAGCACACCATGTATACTCGCACCACGTACCAACTGTAGAAATGGAGGGTCACCAGGGGCGCCCATAGAAAATCTTTGGGGGGAGGGGGCAGAGAAAATAAATGGTAAATTACAAAGTCGCAAAAATGCGAACAATTTTTATTTTCACATACAAATTATTAAGGGTAAAAACTTACGAATTACAAAATAAAAAATATAGAAGCTCTAAACCTTTTAAAAAAATCTACAAGCTAACTAAAGGATTGAAACAAAAAA
The DNA here is from genome assembly GCA_951848785.1 of Callosobruchus maculatus. Classification (NCBI taxonomy): domain Eukaryota; kingdom Metazoa; phylum Arthropoda; class Insecta; order Coleoptera; family Chrysomelidae; genus Callosobruchus; species Callosobruchus maculatus. The sequence continues at coordinate 2,020,563 of CATOUR010000003.1, forward strand.
AATGCACATTATAATCTAAACAGTATAAAATAGAAAAATAGTTAAGTGAATTTTACGTATTTTTATAAAAACATCCCAAAAACTAAATTAACTATCTAGTTGTTATGTTAAAAAATATAAAACACAAAAAAAATGTACAATAATATACCTTGAAATACCTATTCACGAGAAAAAACAAATTGTAAATTTCGGGAGTCTCTCTCAAACTCTCAACAACATTTTCGAAAATTCGGCTGAAGTCGCAGGCGAGGCGTTCAAACCTACCGTTTGCAAAATATGATCATGGCAGTTTATATGCCGCCCTACATTATGCCAACGTATACGATACTTTGATAAGTTTGCATATTTTGCATTCCTGAACAAAGAAGAAGAATGATGTTCCTTCTTCAGGAGAAAATTGAAATTTATTCTGGTCAATTGTGGCTGAACTTCGGTCATTTACCGAATTCGCTAATTGAGTACAACCGTCTGTGCATATAGTTATCAAGTTATTCAAATTTTACCTAAAGTGCCAACGTCGGGTTGCGAGGCTCATAATTTGCTAACGCTTCACGGCTCACCGTAGGTAAGGGACAAATTCATCCGAAGTCGTATTTGCGTTGGCAGAATGTGAATATGCGTGCCCTACCGATTAAAGATATGATTTATTAACCATGAAAATTATTTTCATTGGTATAATAGCCCCTTTAATTTTGATTTACAAAAAACAAAACAAAGCCACACTCGGCTTAATATGAGACATTCGACATAGGTATTGTATAACTTGGTAGAAATAAAAATTAAATCTGAAGTTGTAGGGACCCAATAGTCGAGTCACCATCCGTCAATCTTTTGGGAATCAACATCAACAATAACATGTCCTGGTACGACCACGTCGTCAGTATTGCTAAAACGGCATCTTAGAAGCTTGAAGTTTTGTTCAGCTTTGGGAAGCTGTTGCACCAGAGCCCAACTATACCTACTGCTGATCTATAAGGCACAGGTCCGATCATCGTTGGTATTGCCCCCATGTCTGGGGATGCGCTCCGGAGCACCCTTTAAAGCTTCTGGACTTTATCCAGAATAGAGTAATTAGACGAATCGATACGCCTAACCTCACAAAGGTCCTCCAAGCCTGGAACATCGAAGAAGGGTGGCTGACCGGTCCTTTTTTTACAAATTTTATCACGGAAGAAGGCCATCTGAACGAGCAACACTAGAGAGGCTCTGCGAGCTCATTCTTAACAGTTTGAGGTCCCTATTCCCCAAACCAGTCGCCTCTAGTATTTTTGATTTTGGAGAACTTCGACGCTGTGGAATGAAATGCTGGCAATTTGTTTCCCGATGACTACAACCTGCAGCGTTTAAAATCTAACGCATACCGCCACTTATATCCTTTTGCAGTGCTTTTACAGCCTTTGCGGGAGGCTGATCATAAAAAACAATCGACTTACAAAGAAAAATCGGAAGAGATGCTTTGATTTGGTTTCGAAAAACCTAATATGATTTTTCAAATTGTTCCGAATTTTAGCGTGTTTAAAGTAGGGTAAAGTCGGGTAAATTGTACCACATTGCACACTTTATCCAATATCTCGCTATTGACTTGATTTGAATTCAACAAAACTATAAATTAGGGTTACTTAACATATTTCTAACAAATTCCATAATAGAAACGTTACATAAAGACTGACAGTTTGACATAATAAATGTTTTTTTAAAATGTTGCAAACGGTACAATCTATACCCAACTGGTCCGTTAAATTGTACCACCCGGTTCGGTAAATTGTATCATGGCAAAATGTATTAGACGATCGTTCTTGATAGAACAACAGATTTATAATACAATACATTGTAATGAATTAAAATTTTTATTTGTAAAACTTAAACACATAAATCACAAATTAGGAACCCATTGGGTAAAACAAAATATTGTCGTAGCAAATAACTAATACTCAATACTTATGTAATTCAAACACAGAAGTCACAAATATAGTCCCATCGACTGGGAAACGAAGCACAGCTTTCATGCACCCAATTTGCACAAAATTTCCAGTTTTATAGTTTCTAACTGCTGCCTTCATATCTTGCTCTGACCATTGGCAGTATTTTGTACCCTTGCGAGGCATGACCGAAAAAAATACTGGAATTTAGTAAATTGTACCGGTACGATTTAACAAACTAGGTGGTGGTCCAAATTAGCAAACCGATAATTATTGACACAAATTGGTTTATTTCTTAAAAAAAAGTGAGGTTAGGGTAAATATAAACCGCCTAAACTATTTCCAAATGTCTAATAATTACGAAGAACGCCACCCCAACTACCAAAAACTGATCATTCGGATACAAAGGCTTATCTAAAGTTGTATAATACTTACTGCGTAAAGTCGTTTTTCAGAAAAACACAAATTTCTAGTTTCACGAGAGATCGCCGTTTACGCGTCCTGGTAACTAATGTTTTGACAACAAGAGGAATCAAAAGAGCAAACTAGATGACGTTAGAGGCTTACAATTCAATAAATATTGAGATGGTACAATTTAACAACTGGTACAATATACCCGACTTTACCCTAAATGAAAAATGTTTTTTTTTTAATTCTGCGGAAAATTTTCAATAAGCAAGAGTATAGGAAATGAAGAGGTAATATCCCAAAATGAGGGATGAAAGTATGGGCGTTCAGAAACAAAACAAAAAAAAAACAAAAACTTTTGTTCTCAGTCAGGACAAAAAGTCATGCTAATTTGGGGACAATCATCTCGAATTCGGCTTCTATTCCGAATTTTGCTGTGCTTAAAGCAAATGAAAAATTTCGCATTACGCAGAACTGCATGTTTACGAAACATTTTTTTTTGCAAATTTTTATAGGAAGAGTAGGAATTGATGAGATAGCATCCCAAAATTAGGGATGAGAGTCGGCATTCTAAAATCAAAAACATCCGAAGGTACCGCTAAAAAAAATAAAGACGTATCTAGAAAAATTTTGTTCAATCAAGACAAAAGCTCGTGTATCGGGTAATTTTGGAAGATTGATCACGAATTCGGCCTTTCTCCCATTGATTTTATTTTGTTGAAATCATCAAATTTTGTTCCAGGTTTACAAATGTTCTTCCAATTACTGCTAGCAATCTTTCTACTACAATCATCGCTAGCTGCTCACAACAAAGACATCCTCAGTTACGATGATCCTGAGGAACCCCAGTTCCCAGTGCGCTACTTCAACCCCAATGACGAAGCCAACTCCAACAAATTAGGAGGACTACTCATGAAACTTGATAGGAGCAGAGATTGGTAAGATACTTTCTCTGCGAATCAATCAGTTTCCATTGCATGATCTGTTTCAGTAACGAATAATAGTTTACATAAAAGTGACTCTACACGCCGGTCAAGGTGCTTTAAAATGTTTATTTAGATGCTGACACTTTTAGTTAACGCAAACTCATCGAGTAATTTGCGAGGTTCACGTCGTTGCTCTCGATATTTCAAAGGCATTCGATCAACTGTGGCATGCAGCTCTCCTAAACAAGCCCCCGTCTTATGGGCTCCCTGTTAAGCTTTGCGGTTGACTCGCACACTTCCTCTCAGGTCGGAAAATCTCTGTCGTGGTAGACGGCTTTTCCTCTTCTTTCCATAGCGTCAATGCCGGGGTTCCGCAGGGATCGGTATTGACTCCGACATTGTTTCTGCTTCACATCAATGATCTACTCTCTAGCACTACAAACCCAATCCACAGTTTTGCGGATGACAGTACGCTGCATGCAGGCATCATGAGCAATAGACCGATCTCTGTGGTCGAACTGGAACGCAGAAGACTGGCAGTGGCAGCTTCACTTCCAAAGGATCTCGATACCATTACCGCTTGGGGGCTTAAGAATGTGGTTAAATTTAATGCCCCCAAGACCCAGTATTGTACACTCATTCAAGCTGTTATAGGAGTCAACATTGCAGAAAATCTGATCTGGCACGAACACGTCGCGTCAATTGCAACAGCTGCTGGTAAAAAGCTTGGGTACCTATTTAGAGCCAGAAAGTATTTCTCACCATGTAACCTCTTCACGCTATATAAAGCCCAGATAAGACCTTGCCCGGAGTATTGCTCTCATGTCTATGGAGCTGCTGCCCCTACTACCCTGTCTATACTAGATGCCGTCCAGAGAAGGGCAATTCGACTAATTGGCGATCCGGCCTTAACGCGCCACCTTCAGTCACTTTCTCACCGGCGTGTTGTTGGTGACCTCTCACTCTTCTACCGATATTCCAACGGAATCTGCTCCTCTGAGCTATCCTCTATGGTTCCGCCGCTGTTCCTATCAGATGTACCCGTGCGACCACTCTGCATCTCATTCTAATACGGTCGTTCGTCATACATCAAGAACTGAGCGGTACAACCGTACATTTATTCCCAGGGTGTCCAAGGTTTGGAATGGACTGCCAGAAGATGTATTTATTGGGCCTGCGGGTATTGGCCCATTCAAATCTCGCGTTAACAAACTTCCCCTAACATAACCCTTTCACAGCAGCCGCGGTACTCTGGTATTTAGGCTCTGCCTGCGCGGTCTGCTCAGTTATAAAAAAATGGAGTCAAGTTGATTGACTCAGTACTTCCCACACATAACAGTTGCAACCAAATCATCGCCCACCTGTCGTCAAAAAACATCCAACACAAAAACTAGTAAATAGTTTCCTAAATCTCTCCGTAGGAACTAAGACGACACAATTCAGCTTCAACTGGACGAAACGAAACAATCAGGAACCCCCAAATTGCTTAAAAACGAAGTTTGAGCTATTTTTATATTTTTAGTTTTTTATTATTGCTGCGCCGCCACTGAGACGATTTTTGAAAACCATACGCATTTTTCATCCTTGCCGCGATAATAATACTGTGTCTAAATTTCATTAAAATTAATTCCATAATTTCCATGTTACTAAATTCAGAACGACCTAAATCAATACCTACCCCTACCAATACCAAATCACTTGATTTCTGTAATAGCCAAGGCAATGTTCTGATGGACCTAACAAACGTCTATTATGCCACTAGGTCTTTCTTTCACAGGTTAATGGACACTATTATAAATGGAATAAATTTTTGAGTTTTAGAACCCCCCACCCACTAACCACCCCAATTTCACCCCCACCCCAAAAAAGTAAAAAATGATCAGAAACCCCTACAACAGCGAAAAACAAAGTTTGAGCTATTTTTACATTTTTAGTTTTTTTATTATTGCTGCGCCGCCACTGACACGATTTTTCCAAAACATGCGCGTTTTCCATCTTCGCCGTGGCAGTAATACTGTGTCAAAATTTCATTAAAATCCATTCGATAATTTTGGCGTTACGCAATAAAGAACGATCTAAAACTAAAACAACACTCGGATGTATACATCACAAATTATTCTAAGTCCCTTGGTTTCTATTATAAGCAAGGCAATGTTCGGATGGACCTAAAAAATTGTATTATGGCGCTAGGTCTTTCATTCACAGGTCATTAGAGAGCCCATTGCGAATACAACAAATTTTTCAGTATTACAACCCCTCACCCCCCAACCACCCCAAATTCACCCCCACCCAAAAAAAAGTAGAAAATGATCAGGAACCCCTCAAACGCCTAAAAACGAAGTTTGAGGCATATTTGAAATTTTTCGTTTTTTGCTAATTACTCCGCCCCCCGTATAACGATTTTCAAAATTATAGAAACATTACCTACTACGACCCCACAGCATAACGCTGCCCAAATTTCATCACAATCCATGTAGCGGTTACTGAGATTACGAGGGTAGAAAAACGCGACAGACAGACAGACAGACAGACAGACAGACCGACGGAAATGAGTGACGTGGATTTTCGTTATGTACACATCATAAAACGCCCAAAAAACGTATTATCTCAAAATCGAAAATTTTCGCGATCACAATACTCCCCTCACCTATCGGTGTGGGAAGCAAAACGCAATAATCGGGAGGCACAGGCGCTTCATACTCTCGTTACTGCACAGATGGTAACAGCAGCAGAGCATTTCACAAAAAGTAAATAAAACTTGACCCAGAATTAGGTATATCAGAAAGATATAGAGCAACCCTCGTATATCGACTCTTATATGCAGCAGCATATCGAACCGCGCTGTTCTGGTAGGCCAAGCGAACGCGCTGTGGCGTTCCTCCAAGAATTTTGCTGCTGTTTAGCAGCGATTTTCTTTGGTTTGCCGTTACCTTCGGGTACCAAATGGCGCACAGGCAGATATTTTCTGTCGCCTGATCTCAGAAATAGAGGGTGGGGCATAAAAACCAAGTATTTTTGGTCTGAGTAGTACTAATATAACTATTAGAAAAGGGAGGAGCGCGCGGTTTATTACAGTCCATTCTTTGACTCAAACCATTTCACTTTCTTACTTGCCACTTGCCATCATGGAGCGGTAGACGCTAGAACAACGCGTGGCATATGGCGTGGCATCATTGGCCTATATTTTTTTGGAGAAAATGGGGGCACCGCTACAGTAACATTTGAACGTTACATTCATATGGTGAATACCTTTTTCATACCTGAATTGCAAATTAGAGGTGTGGATGTCAAAGATTTGTGGTTCCAGCAAGATAGGGCCACGGCACACACCGCCAGAGCATCCATGGCTGTTCTTCGCCACATGTTTCCAAAATGACCTCCTCGGTGTCTCCCGATTTCATAATTTGTGATTTTTACTATGGGGGTAACTCAAGTCACGTGTTTAAAGGGCCAAGCCCCGTACGTTAGACGCAGAGAAGGAAGCGATTCGCCATGGAATCTCTCAAAAATCAACAGAGACATGCTGGAAACAGTGGAGTGCAATTTTCGTGAATGGCTGCATCATATGCTAGATGTAATTTTTGCACTTAGATATTTCAAAATGGTTTATTATCAGCTATGTTCTACCACCAATAATTTTTTTTAGAATAAAAACTAATAATTTTATGATTATTTCAAAAACACTTGATTCCTATGCCCCACCCTGTATATCTAGAAAAAATTCTTATATCATATGAAAAAACCCTAACTGACTAAATTTCCTTTAAGTTATGAAAGTTTAGTAGGTATATTAGTATTTTGACATTTTCACTAATATCAATATCATTTACTCACCAGGTATAAGGACTCCGACTTTGGATTTGAAGATGAAAATGCAGACAGCGTGGACAAGAGGCAGAGAAACGGCAATTATATGAGATTTGGTAGAGATAATGGTCAACACCTGAGGTTTGGGAGAAATCAAGCTAGGGCTGTCAGAGATAAAGAAAATTTCCTCAGGTTAGGTAAGTTCGCATCGTGTCTTAATCTGCTACTTTTCCGAATGCAGGATTGTTTCTTTTGATATTTAACACATTGTTGGACACTCTGCTGGCCGGGAGGCTTCGTAATATGGCACCTCAAAACATTCCCATTTTTTTGCGTTTTTAACATGATTTGCGTTATCAAAATATTTTAGGGGTGTTCATTTTTGACTCTTTTTTTCATTTTTGACGCTTTTGGTTACAATAAAAAAGACGGCTATATCCGTCGTGTCATATCACAGCAGACTTTATGTTCATGAATGAAAACCACGGCTATAGCCGTCTGATCAGTGTAATCGTAAAACACATCTTGTGGGAAGAAAAGGACAATTTTCGAGACAAAAGCTAAAACAAAAACAACATTTTACTGTATCAAATTTATAAACAAACACGCATCTCTCAGAATATAGACGGTATAAAAACAAAAAATCAAATTTATTAGCAAACAGAGCTGTATCCCCGAACAAAACAGAATTTAGGCACAAATTTATGTTTGACGCCACTCTTCAAAGCAGTCTGGACACAAAGCAAGTTTATTTTCACAACCCTTGCATCTATAGCTAGTTTCTTTATTCTTTGCATTTTCCAGACTTGAAACATTGTTTGCATCTAAGAAAATATGATTTTATTTTATGATCCTCTGGTAGGGGCAGCTTCTCTGGTAAATGTCTCACACTTGCTTCGAGTTTTGTATTGATATGAAACAATATATTCTATATGTATAATAGGTGGACGACGAATATCTGTTTAGGATGTAAATATCTGGTTACCTACCTCCCATCAGTACTGAAAACATGAAAATCAAACAAAAACACACTTGCAAGATATGGCAACTATGCACGTGGTCAATGCATCACATTGGAGGTTATGGACGGTTATAGCCGTCGTGCCGTTTTACCCAAGCACGTTAAAACATGAATAGTTGGGATAGCGTATAGTAGTGGGTTAGAATTTGCCAATTTCAGAAATGACGAGCTTCACGTTACGGCACTAACATTGCTTAACAAGGCAAGTATACCGACATTCTGACGGTCGTCGCCGTTCTGCCGTAACAAGCAGATAACTTTTTGACCGATATAGCCGTCGTGGCGTATCACGATCGCTCCCCGCAGACGGCTATAGCCGTTGTGTCCAACAACGTGTTAAGAAAATGAGAAAAATATCCACTATTCAAAGTTTACCTATAAGTTACCGAGACACCATGTTACAATTTCAGTAATCTATTATTCTGATTGTAAACGCTAACTTCAACAAAATCGACCTCCCAAATTTTGAACGTAACTTGAAAATATTCATTCCAGGAAGGGGGTTTTCTGAAATGGAGAAAGACCGCAGAAAAAGAAGAACCATGCAGGAGGCTATGAAAAGGAACGACGATTTTTTGAGGTTTGGAAGGGATGGAACTTTCTCGTGATTCCAAGAGAGTTTTGTACAATCAATTGAATAATCCAATTCAATTATTGTGAATGAAGTCTCATACTGGATTTGCATCGTAATTAAACAGTGTGTATTGCAACGCGTATTATTTTTGTATTATAAATATATAGTATATAAAATAAAATATCGTTTTGTGTTAAGTCAGAGAAATGTTTTATTGAACAATCTAAGCAACTAGTAAGATTCAGAAATAAATTAAATAAATTTGCGATGGATTGAGCAATATTACGCAAAATTCATGAAATATCTTACCTGGGAAAGAGTAAGTTGGCTGTTTTTGCCATAGTCCAATAAAAATATCCGAGATATTGTGCGTACCTATTTGTGATATTGAAGATATTCATACCTGTTCCACATAAAAACCTATTTCGTAACGAATATCTTAAAAGTGACATGTGAGTGACATCTCTAGTACTGACAATCATATGTTTACCTTCAATTTCTACCGTCAGCTGTCAGTGTCAGATGTTCATGTGCATGTCATAATAAATCGCAAATGCCATCTTAGTTTTAGCACATTTTTATTTTACACAAAATAAATAAGTGATAACAAATAATCATGCCAGAACTATCGCAAATCAGGAACGTCAATTTAAAGGTAAAATACTATCAATGAATTAAAATCATCTGATGCTATGTTTATTTGTAGGTTATTTTTCTAGTCCACTTTATATTTACATCTGTAGCCTCCATGGGATTTTGGAGTTCTACCTCTTATTTATTTTATAATGCGATATTAATTTTTCTTCTGATTTGGAGTATATACCAAGAACAAAGCCATGAACCTATTCAACTGGTAAGTTAACCAAATAAATTACTAATTAAATGATTCAGAAATATTTCAGGTTGTTATTTTACAAAAATCCTTGGCAGAATAAACAGATCCCCTTCACTGAAATTTGAGCCATCCTTGAACAAGTGTTCATGTGTATTTGCAAACAATGTAACATCCAATCTAATTTCCTATATTCTTAATTTTAAAAATACTTCATATGACAATATGTGGGGTAATTTGAGGGTCACAAGAAACATTTTAGGGGCTGATAGAATACCTCATTTTACACACTTCATGCAACTTCCTATATTTTTAAGCAAAATCAAGTTGTAAATTGTGACCACCAAATAAGATTTCCCTTCATTATTAAAAAGTTTCTGTATTAAACATTTTTAAATCTATCTTTTGAACACTTTTTGTGAATATGATTTTTACTTTTCAGGCAATTGTTGTAAATGGCAGTTCAATAATATTAGATGTACTTCTCCTTGTTATGGGCTTCCCTAGTAGCTATTGTAAGTTATTAAATGCATACCTGGTCTAAAATCATATTAATCGGCATGTTTTGTAGTGGCAAGGGAGAGATTTTCATCGGCCATGGCAATTTTACATGTCTTTGTGCGTCCCATAAGTACAATATTACTGATCAAAAATTTAGAAGAACGTAGCGGATCATCAGGTAACATAACATGAAATGCAACAATCTGATAAATTTGATGGAGGATGTTCAGATTTGTTTTAAGAAATTGTAGTCAAGTTAGACCTGCATTTCTCAAATTTTTGAAACTGTTGAAATATATACAGGGTGGTCCAATAAGAAAGTGGTAGTCTCTAGTGGCCTCACAGTTTACATTGAAAGAAAATGTTTTGAATAAAAGGCATTTCTTTTCAAATGGTCTACTTGCAGAAAATAATTTCAAAGATGGCAGACATCCAGATATACTTCATTTCAAATTTTGTATATTATTATGTTTTTGAAATCAGCATCAATTTTTATGTCCTTTTGCTAACCAAAGCTTATGTCTACAAAGCCTATTTTTGGAGTTATACAGCATTATATAGAAAATTTCATATTTGTACTATATGATGCTGAGACACAGTCACATCTTAAACTCATACATAGTGACATTAAAAAGACTAGCAAGAATGTCAACAGACTGTGTGCTATAAGGAGTCTGAAATTTTTTTAGATACACATTCTAGCTCTGTGGAGTGCAGTACTGTTCTTCACATCATTCACACACTATTTTTAACAGTTATGTATCTAAGATACTAGAGGGTTTGATTTTGGATGATAAGTTTGATAGCTTTTTTGTAGATTTCAAGCCCTTTTCCTTTTTCAGATATTTTGGAAGCATAACATGCATAGGTAGGCAATTTTTCGATCAAAGCAAAAAAGATATGTTTCTAGTTTTATATGCATTTTGTGCTGAGTAATAAAAATATTTGATGCCAATAACATTAACTTAGGTATAGTCTGTGATGCAGAATTTATCCAGGAGCCATTACCAGAGTTTGTGTTTTACTTAAACTGCAATTGAAACATATACAACAAATTTAATATTCTATGTGATAGGAATTTATATTGTGTATTTCTTTTTAGGTGTATTAACAGGGATACTGTCAGGCCACTCAGAAACTTATGAAGATATTGACAGAATGAACCAAGGAGCTACCATACCTCAATCTTCTAGTAATACGCCTGGATATGGTTTTGCTACAGCTCAGCAAATCTGAGCCAATAATTGTTGACCTATTAACTAATAATAACTCATTAAGCATAATCTTGTAAAGTGTTCTAAACTGTATGTGAATACAACATTATTATAATGTAGGCAGTCCAGTACAAACTTAGGGATGTTATAGTGATAAAAATTGTAAAAAAGTAAAAACTATTCAGTGACACAATATTGCTGTCATACACTAGGTTTTTATAAATAATAATTTATTGACATCGCTGAATGGCTGAACAGAAAAATTTGTTTAAAATCATACTGTTTCTAATAGAAAATCAACTAGAACCTAAAGTGACAGTCAAATTGTACTTTAAATATTTTCATGAATCCTCAGTTTGTATTGGTACAAAAATGTTAGCATGATGTGGAGTGTAAGCAATTAACCTTTCATCTTGAAGTCATTTTGTATAGTAAACTGTGTAAATTTAAAAATTGTGCTCAGAATATGAGGACATATAGTTTTATACAGCCTTGTGGCTAACATGCTTTTTATATTTGTGTTGCTTTACTTTAATAATAGTGGGGTAAAAAGACAGCTGTAGCCTGTGATAAAATATGATTTTTGGAATCAAGCTACACCAAAATAAAAGTACATTTATTTTATTTCATAATTAAAAGTGAGTGACTTGAAGGTATATGTAAATTGAATATCACTGTGATTAGAAGCTCCAAAGTAGCAATCACTGTGAGAGAAGTTGAGTAGTATTACCATCACTATATGGGTTGAGTTAAAGCTATTTTAATATCTAAAATAGACACCAAAGTCTATATTAGATGGAAAGATATCAGACACACCAATATTACTAACTGATCCACAGATAAGTTTCTTGTTGGTATGTAATGTTTCATTCTTCAGAAATTGGTTTGTTGAGATAGTTTGGCATTGACTTCTCTCAAAAAGATGTAACAATTCCATATGTGGTTAGTAATCAAACTCATCCCATGGTTCTTGATTACATAATTTCTTTCTTGGCTTTTTCTTGAGTCATACATATTGCAAACTGGCGAATAGTGATTTTTTGATTAGAATATTTTACTGCTAAGTTAAATGCTGCTATCCAAACAATGTTGGCTGCTGACTCTTTATTGAACATTGGAATTTGTTAGCTCTTTGTACTTTCATATTGTAATGTATGTGTCATAGGATATAGTTATACCGAAAATAGTAACAAAGATAAACTGTAATATAAAACTTACGAACTTAATATATAGCACCGTGTTTAATTTTGATGTACGTTATATGATACGGTACCTATTTGGGTTATTTGCCTTATTTGCGCAAATAAGGCTAATAATGCAAATAGGCAAATAATACCGTTTCCGTACACTTGTCGGTTTTTTATCACACATCAAAGGACTCAAATGTCGAATATTTGTTGCGCTAAGTTCCGTTGGACGTAGTTTACTTCTTTTTTTATTTTCTTCTCTTGAACATGGGTTCACTGCTGGTTAGGTGGAGTAGTTTCAAGCTAGACATCGCCAGCAGTTTAACGTTCTTGTTTAAATTTTATACAATTTTTATTTATTTAATCGTGCTGAGCTCTTGGTTGGTTTTATACTACTAGCAAGTGAAATCTGAACACCTAGAAAAAAAAAAGGATAAAAGGCATTAAAAGACTACAGTCCCCTTTGAAAGGGGTTCGGATTGTGGGCCAACGAGAACGTGGTGCTTCTTTCAGAGCAATTGCTGTAACCATAGGGCGTAGCGTGGCTACAGTTGTAGCAGCATGGATCGCAGAAGGGCGAATGCAGCGAGCTAGAGGTTCTGGAGCACGCAGAAAAACTACAGACCGGCAAGATCATCATCTACGACTACTGGCCCTTCGAGACAGAATACGATCCACTCGGGCTATTGCTGACGCCTGGTATGCAGTTATAGGGAGGCCCATTCGAATACTCACAGTGTAACACAGATTGAGTGAAATGGGCTTAGGATCATATCGTCCGCATCTAGTGCTTCCGCTCACTGCAAATTTCGTCGCCAACGGTTAGATTGGTGCCAAGAACACCGCCAATGGCATGCTGAGTGGTATCACACGGCCTTCTCCGACGAGTCCAGGTTTTGTCTGGGAGCACATGCGGGACGCCAACGCGTAAGGCGCCGGCGGGGTGAACGACGTGGTCTCCAGTTTGCTGTTGTGTTTGAGGTGCCATTGCATTGAACAGGAAGTCACCTGTACTTGTGATTCGTGGCGCAATGACTGTGCAACGTTATGCGATTGAGGTATTAGAACCAATTGCCGTTCCATATGTCCGAGGCCTCGAAGATAATGCACGTCATCATACTGCAAGGGTATCGATGAGGTTCTGCTGAACAGCAAAGAGCTCAAATCTCTGTCAGCTGGTAATTTCCTTTCATCCTAAAGATTTTTTCGAGAAGGATTTTGTGATTAATGGTGTCATATGCCGCCGAAAGGTGGACGAAACCCCCCCCCCCCGTTTTTTTCTCTCCTTTCGAAACGATCCTATACTATGTCTTGTGTGAGATTTAGCACCTGGGCAGCGCAGATTTTACCAGATGTGAATCCTGCTTGTTCGGGAATTAGTTGGTTTTCTATGTGTGAGCCTATTTTACAGTTTGAAGGGGAACAGAGGAGGTATACAGGGGGGGCCAATAGTGCGTGGACGGAAGATTGTGGGCTAACTAAAAAATATTTCAACAATCTGTCATTTGATCGTGGCAGGGACCCTTGAGGGCTATAACGTAAAAATGTTTTGACTCAAATTTTGACGTTTATACAGGGTGGTTCATATCAAACTTACATTTTTTAATGGAACCTCCTATATATTATTGCATATTTGGATTCCTTGGTCAATTCTAGTGTAACTTTATACAGGGTGAGTTTTTAGTACCGGCTCGGTCGATAACGCCACTACTGTAGAAGATAGCGAAAAAAGTTGTATATAAAAGTTGTAGCCACGAATATGCTACTTGCTCAGAAAATATTTAGATTTATACAGGGTGATCCATAACTACGTGGTGATGCAAACATGCATTTTTTTAAATGAGACACCCTATATATTATTGCATATTCAAATTCTACTAATAATTTCCGTTATTTCAATATAGGGTATTCTTACATTATACAGGGTATTTCAAAAGTTATGGCCATTTTTATATCCAAATCACGGTCAATTGAACGTACTGTATATCAAAAAGTAATAAATCAAACATTATTTTTTTACACGAGAAGATTAGAAATATCATCGAGTTTTAAAATCTGCTATAAAAGAAACCCGTGACGCATATTTGTATACAGGGTGATGTAGAATGCAAAATCTGGATTTTCTCTCTTTTTTTAAATGTAACCCCCAATATTTTATTATACCAAAGAATCGCTTTTAATATGCTCTTTCATCTTTGTATAGCACTTGTTATGGCTGCATTCATCAGTTTCTGAGATATTTCGATTTTTCTACAAATTTTAAATATACTTTCTATTTGTTTACTGAAATTTATTTATTTTGAGAAAATCCTATCAAATTTGGTTTTTGCTTAACAAACCACTAAAATATAAGGCCATAATAATACTTAATCCAGTCAAAACACTGAATTAACGATATAATATGAGTCAAGTGTGCTGAGGAAACAATTTTATAGACGTCATGCAAAATTATCAAGCAGATGTATCAGGGAGGCTATGGAATATCAAACGACACAGTCCAAATAAAACGATTGTTCAATCTTTCGAACGCATTAGTTTTAGACTGCCTCCGTTCTGGATATTGCTGTTCATAGTTGATATATTCTAGAGGCAAGTAGATAATTTCTCAAAGATTCTCCTAAATACCCTCAAAGGAAAAATTAATTTTTAAAGCTGGTTTTTCGCACAGTACGGAATTATCGAGCAGGTTATGGAAACTGTCAATTTTTCAAAGCACACCTGATAAATCTGCATCTGCTTGATAATTATGCATGACGCCTACAAAATTGTTTCCTCAGCATACTTGACTTTATTATTTCGATAATTTAGGGTTTTGACTTCATCAAATAGTACCATGACCTGATAATTTAGTTGTTCGTTAAACAAAAAACAAATTAGATAGTATTTTCTCAAAATAAATAAATTTCAGTACACAAATAGAAGCTCCATTTTAAATTTACCGAAAAATCGTAATATCTCGGAAATTGATGGACGTAGGTACAACAAGTGCTATACAAAGATGAAAGATCATATTAAAATAAATTCTTTGAGATAATAAAATATTGGGGGTTACATTTAAAAAAAAAGAGAAAATTTGGATTTTGCATTCTACATCACCCTGTATACGAATATGCGTCACGGGCTCTTTTTATAGCCGATTTTAAAACTAGAGGATATTTTTAATATTTTCATGTAAAAAAAATAATTTTTGATTTATTACTTTTTGATATACAGTACGTTCATTTGACCGCGATTTGGATATAAAAATGGTCATAACTTTTGAAATACCCTGTATATTGTAACAAAACCCTATATTGGAAGAACGAAAATCATTAGTAGAATTTGAATGTGGAATAATATATAGGGTGTCTCATTTAAAAAAATGCATGTTTGCATCACCACGTAGTTATGGATCACCCTCAACTCTTATATACAACTTTTTTTGCTATCTTCTATAGTAGTGGAGTTATCGACCGAGCCGGTACTAAAAACTCACCCTGTATATCATCATGGAATTTTTAACGAAACGTTTAGGCGCAAATCACCATTTTTGGTATAAGTAGGTATCAGGAGAAAATTGAATATCGCAGCGATCATAAAACTTAGAAGGCCGTGACTTTGCGGTATGACTAAGCATGAACTGCGTCACCTTAGGTCAGACGGCTAAATTTGAATTATATTTGTACTTGGAGAAATCATTAGATTAATTAAGGAAACTTCAATCACAGATAACTTGATTTTTTCAAGTGGGAATGCCTATTTTGGTTTAAAGAATGAAATGTAGAATTTGATTACCTTTTTAACGATATAGCATTTTCCATATCCAGTTCTCAGTCAAATCGGTGTTTTTAGATTTTCCTGCTTGCAAGCCACCTAGCAGGCCATAAAAAATAAACAAAATCCCGTTAATATGGAAGAAACCAACTAACTTAGTAGAAGGATGCAAACGAACTGGAGTAACGAGGCAAGATTATGAAACTTCCTTACAACATATCAGCTCTAACTAGAAACAATAGCGGTAACAAGAACGTTCATTTTTCACAGCCTACTAGCATTAGCCAATTTCCAAAGTCAATAAGAAAATATTTAATCAAAGAAAAACTACTAGTGATTGTTGCTGGCAGTAGGATATCTATGTCTTCTGAATAAATTTTCACATTTAATGCTATAAAAAAGGAGCCATTTCCGTAAGTCAAAAGTAATGATACCTCCGACTGGAACCCTTCGAATTCTTCAATAGGTACTTCTACTTATTAGCAAAATCGCGGAAAATGAAACTTGAATTGCAGTCTGTTTTAATTGTAAAACATAATTAAGTTTGCAGAAAACTACATGAAATAAACATACTTACAACATACAGTAATTAAAAAATTCCAGCAATTATTTCAGTAGATGTTCAGAATGCTCCAGCTAGAGATATCTTCACTTTTGACTTAACTAAACGGAAATGACTAATTTTTTTATCCCATTAAATGTGAAATGACATTCTAAACATGTTATACTGTGATTAAAAATCGCTGGTAGTTTTCCTTTTGTTTCAAAATTTTTAATCGTTTTGGAAAGTTGTTAAGAGTAGTAGACCTCGTACTAGACCTCAATAGCTAGTAGGCTGTGAAAAACAAACACTTCTGTCATACCCCAGCTACTCATTGACATTAGATATCTTGCCGCTGTTGTATCCGGTTAGAGCTGATGTGTTGTAAGGAATTTTCATGATATTGCCTCACTACTCTAGTTCGTTTGCATCTGTCTACTAAGTTAGTTGGTTTCTTCCATATTAACGGGCTTTTGTTTACTATTCATGGCCTGCTAGGTCGCTTACTCGCTGGAAAATCGAAAAACACCGATTTGACTGAAAATTTGAAATAAAACGGCAACCAAGGACGATTGATATCGAGAATGCTATATCGTCAGAAAGGTAATCAAATTTTATATTTGATTCTTTAAACCAAAATAGGCATTCCCATTTGAAAAAATCAAGTTATCTGTGATTGAAGTTTCCTTAATTAATCTATAATGATTTCTCCAAGTACAAAAATAATTCAAATTTAGCCGTCTGACCTAAGCTGACGCATTTCATGCTTAGTCGTACCGCAAAGTCACGGCCTTCTAAGTTTTATGATCGCTGCGATATTCAATTTTTTCCTGATACCTACTTATACCAAAAATGGTGATTTGCGCCTAAACGGTTCATTTAAAGTCCATGTATGATACATAAAGTCACACTAGAATTGACGAAGGAATCCAAATATGCAATAATATATAGGGGGTTCCATTCAAAAAAATGTAAGTTTGATATGAATCACCCTGTATAAACGTCACAATTTAGGTCAAAATATTTTTCCGTTATAGCCTTCAAGGGTCCCTACCATAATCAAGCGACAGATTTTTGAAATATTTTTTAGTAAGCCCACAATCTTCCGTCCACGCACTATTGGCCCACCCTGTATTGGTCGGTAGCCCTTTCACGAGATTTTCCCGGTTTTATCGACCACCGTGGTTTTCAGCCATAGTTTTGGTATTTGTTTGTCTGTATAGCATTGATCGGCATTAAAGATTAAAGACGGTTTATTATTGTTATTATTATATTGTATATTCGATAATTTGTACACATTATTGTTCATTGTTCACGACATCCCAAACACTTCGATGCCAGGGAAGCTTCTCTGAGTACCAGGCCTTGTCACGCTGTCCGCCGCTGCGACGCAAGCCAAGCCAACGCACATTTCCATTGACATTTCCTTTCTATTGGCCAATAGATAAGCCAAAGCACCAATAAATGCATCTCCCGCCCCGGTCGTGTCGACTGCTGCCACTACCGGGGAAGGCACATGGATGGTTTTTCCAGTTTTACTCATTAACAGCGCTCCTTGACGACCTAGGGTTATGATCACGTTGTTGCAGCCTTTATTCAGTAGTTCCACTCCAGCTTTTCTTGCGTCGCTAAAAAAAATTGATCATTAAAATATTTCACTTGGGAGTATCACAGGGAAGTAAATTATGTCCACTACTATTTATTTTATATATTGTGCCAGTCCGGCCCTGTCTCTGGCGTAGACATGTATTTACTTCTAGAAAAGTTTCTTCTCGATACGTGTTGTTATGACCGCGAACTGTCGAGAACGTTCCAGAGATGGCGACGCTACAATATAAGCGCCATCGCATGAGAGTACAGGGACAGAATCAATAGAGTGCAGTGGAAAGCAATACGCGACGTTCCAGTGGCGCGCGCGAAATAAATGTACTGTGACATAAAAAAATGAAATGAAAGACAAAAATAAATTAAGGTAGTGACTCAGTGACTGTAGATAAATTAGACTGTTAAGTATTAGGGTATTAGTTAGTGCAAATAAATAGTGAAATCCGTACCAAAAGTGTTTTCTTGCCAAATCCCCTTTCGGACTCTTTAGTCTTTACTTGTAACAATATAAATGACTTACCGAACATTTTGAAGCATTATAAAATTCAATATTTGCTGACGAAACTTTAATATACATATCGAATACAAAATTAGATATTGCGTTTTAGAACTGCTAAATGGTGATATGAAAAAATTATCCAATTGTTTGAATGAAAAATTTGAAGATTTTAATACTTTGATTATATTGTTTCAAAAATATTTAAATAGATAGAGTACTTTTATAGAAAGCCTCAGTGTTCATTCTAGAAGAATTGTGTACAACACTATAATTCTTCATCATTTATTATGTATACTGTTCAACTATTTTATATACTGCAAATGAAGCCATATTTTCAGAACAAGTGTTGCAAAATAAAGCAATGAGAATAATTTTGAATAAAAATAAAATCACAAAGGTAAGTAAGGTAAGTTACGAGCACTGGTTACGAGTATATGTTAAAAGAACTTTAATGATTAAATAGATATAAAGAATTTTATATTGTATCTAGTTCGCATTTTCAAATGTAGATTAAAAAATCATTTATAGCCGGAAATTTTAGATAATTTTATAGAATTTAACACAATCGTAACTATTTGACTAGAGGAAATATAGATTTTCATCAATATAGATTTTCATTAAAAGCAATATGTGCAAAATTGGTTACCTATTTATATGATACAATAATCTATGTAGGTAAAGGTATGAGTTGTTCACATTTTTTGTGCTACTACCGAGTGTCGACACTACAAAGGATGCCTTATGCCTTTACAAGATGCCCAATAGTAATACCCTTTCTGTAATTTTTGCTGGGCTGGCTAGGGTCTGGTGCGGTCATTGGTGTAGTCAAAATTGTATATTGTCTGTGTACAATCAGATGTCAATAAACAATAAATAGATCAATTTATTTTGTTTTTATCTATTGAAAATTAGTATCTGCGATTATTTTGATCCCCTACCACTTTCTGCATTATTGTAATATATGTTTTGTATTTCTGTATAGAAAATTACTCAGGTCTACATAATGATGTAACTGCACTATAGAAGTGTCGGCAATGATTGAGCCCAGAAAGAAATGTAAACACTTCATATATTTCTGACTTTATCTATATTCTATACCTTGCAATAAGGCACACAGTAGATACTTTGCAATGAAAATAATCAAAATTATATAAGAATCAGTCACCTTTCACTTTTCACAGGTAGTCCCGTAAAAGTTGCAGCCTCCAATTCATTCACACAAAATATGGTTGGCATACTCAAAAGTTTGGAATCAATGTTTGCTATTGCTGGAGCACCATTCAAAATTGAAATCTAAAATATACATTTCTTTGTTGATTATAAAGGTACAATCATCTAATCTTAAGAAAAAAATGAAATAATAATGCTGTATAAAACCTAAAGGTTTACCTTCATGACTTTTTTGGATAATTTGATAACGAGATGATCACTGATTATGAATAAAATCACTACCACTTACACCTTTGCATAGTTCTAGTGCCTTAATTGCTACTTCTGGTGGTGTCTCCAATTGTAGCACAAGTATGTCAGCTGCTTTGATAACTGTATCTGCCAATATCACATCTTTTTCATCTAGTTTATCATTTGCTCCACAAGTTATTACTATTAGATTCTCTCCTGAATTCGCAACAATAATCTGAGCGATACCAGTTTGGGCATCTAATGTTATTTTCACATGATCAGTATTCACATTTAATTGCTTAAGGTGTTCTATGTATCTTGTACCCCAATCATCCACACCCACCTTGAAAATGGAAACTTTGAGAATATTGAATTTTTTATTTACATAAGTCAATATTTAAAAACCCCTATATTTTGTGCATAACATTAATCTTACCCTGCCCACCATGGTAACATTCCCTCCAAGTTTTGCAGCAGCAACAGCCTGATTTGCCCCCTTACCTCCAAAATGGGTGACACATTTGCTACCTTTTATTGTTTCTCCAGATTTCGGCAGTCTAGGTGCATAGCTAAAATGTTGAGTTTAGGAAAACAGCATCGTTTTTAGCGTATAATTACCTAATAAAATCTATCATGCAAGATCCCACTACAACAATACTATTAGAAGTAGAAGTACGACCACTAGAAGTCATTATGAAACTATAAATTCGAAATAAACCTTTCTTATGCTACTATCACAGAAATATTTAGTAGTAAAGAATATTTGCACCAGCGAGCTTTAGGTATATTTTCGTATCAGTCTTATCATATTCTAAACAATCTAAATAAAAAAATGCAAACACACAATATTCAACATTTGAAATTATTCAAAAATACGACAATGCTTGACAATGTCAATAACTAAGTGTCACAACTGTCATGAGCTCATGTTTTGTGAAGCCCGCATCCTTTGGATCTGTTGTTCTGAGATTTGACAGTTTAACATAACCTCATTTGTTTATTTTGGAAATGACGCACTGATATGCGTTTTTTAGAAATAGAACATTTCAACAATAATGAAGTAAAATGAAGACTGTACTTAATCTTACGTATATCGTATATTTTGTGTTGTGTACTACTATAAAGGGCAGCGATGGATTCAATAATGCGTTCGATCCTTGCGTTCACATCATAGATGAGCTCAGTCACATAAATATATCATCAGCATTGGAAGATAAGAAAACTTTAAGTGATACTGATTCTAATTTTACCTACTATTTCTCAGGATGCAGAGATTTCAAGCCATCTGACCTAAACTTGGCAGGTATAAATTCTACAAAGCCAGTATCTGTAAGTATACATTTTTATTAAATATACCTAGCATCTGATTACTTGTATATAGCTTGGTTGAAAGCTTTTATAGCTATAATTGCTAATTAAACAAATCCATTACCGTTGGAAAATATTTGGTGTTTGTCACAGACGAGCTAATATAATAACAGAACCATTGAGAGTTTTTGAATTGAGTTATTGAATAGGTTAAATTCAACTTAAAAAAAAAGTTAATTTTATCAATGTTACTGGAATGCTGAAGGGGGAGTAAAACCTCCTTAAGTCCTTGAAAGAAGCCTGTTATGCTGTTTGGGGTATATTTTAAATTATCTATTCAAATCGTCTATTGCACAAAGTTGTCTGTATCACAGATTAATAAAAATATATTATGTCTAATCATTAATGGAATATGAATATTACATTTTATCATGATATATAAAAAATTCTAGCTTCTTAGGGTATGGCCTGCACCATATGAAGAAGGTAATAAAACAATAAATAGTCACAATTGTACTGAATTAGGAAAAGCTGAGAATATAAAATGGCATAAGGAAGGATCTATGTATCAGCTGGTCTACAACATAAGTAACATGACGTGAGTTAATTTCTACAAATGCTTCAGGTTTAATGTACAGTCCCTGTTCACTTCATTAGACTCATCCTACTTTTTTCAATTTTTTTCTAAATTTCCATATAAAAAACTTACAAAGAATTGCTAAATATTTAAATGTTGTATGTTATATTGAAAAATACATGTTCTTAAAAGCAAAAATAATGAAATTTATAGAAATTCATGAAAATAATGGCCTCTTATCAATATTTTGTCGGTCCTCCCTTAACAACGATCAATTTCTGGATTCTGTGTGGCATGGATTTGATGCATTTTTTTTGTAAATTCTCATTGTGGTTCCAATGATAGATGATTCGCTGTATTAGTTGAACTTTTGTTGTGATGGTCTCTTTTCTCAATTCCCTTTTTAAGCACTTCCAGACATTCTTAATAGGATTTATGCCAGGTGAGTTTCCGGGTCATCGAAGCAATGAAATTTTTTTGACCTCCAAAAATTTAATGACTCTTTTCGCTTTGTGACATGGTGCTGAATCTTGCATAAATACTGCATTATCGTTTGGGAACCAATCTCTCAATTGAGGCACAAGCCTGCTTTCAAATACCTTTATGTATTGGTCTTGTCGCATGGTTCCTTCTACAACATAAAGGCGACCCAAACCTCTAGCACTAATTACAGACCAGATCATCACTGTGACCTTGCCTATGAGCAGACGTAGGCTGTGCAGATGCCAATTTTTGACTGATCCTCTTCACAGATGACTGTGAAACATTGCATAAATTGGCAATTTTTCTTTGGCTATGTCCAGAATGTTTAATCATAGTTTCAATTTTCATAATTTTTTCAACACTAAGGTCTTTTTTGTCCTATTCTACAAATAAGACGAGGAGATGTCACTTTGATAGTTTGGGCAAAAAAATATATTTTCTAATGTGAATTTTTCGTAATTGTGGAGAATAATGATAAAAACATTATTGTTAATAATTGTTGTCTACTTACTTTTTCAATTACGATGTTTGATATCAAAAAAATTCGAATCGAAATATACTTAAAGTCAGTTTGTCACTTTCAAAAGAGCATGCTAAATCCACTCAACTGAGGCTTTTACTAACTGCATGCATTAAAACATGTAACAACTGTAATTCGGCTAACCAACAATACATAGTAGACAAAAATTATACTAGTTGCATACCGTAGAGTTACTGTAAATTGAAACAATATACTTTATAACTCAACTTTTTTAAAATTTTGACAATGAGTCTAATAAAGTGGACAGGGACTGTAATTCAACAATTGTACAGCTTCACTTACTGACCTTCATATTGATTTTTTTTGTAGCTTTTACATACATTTGTATATTGTAGATTGGCTCTTCTATCTCATATTTGACTATTGCTATGGACCTGTTTAAATGACAGCTTTGAGAGGCTAAATCCTGCATCCTATGCATATTGAATTTCAGTATTATTGTAATATCTAGGATCTAGTACATCTAATCCTTTTTATTTTTAGTACCCTTCCTACAGTCAAATTATTATGTGATAATGAACCTATCCCGTTCATAAAAGTACTGGACACTAAATCAAATGTGAGTTAACATGATTGTTTATTGGAAGTTATTATCTATTAACAGTGTTGTTTCAGCAATTAATTTTTGCATCACAAAGAGTTTGTGTAATCACAACTCACCATGGATTGTCAGGTGGATCAATATTCTTGATATTGCTACTTGTTTTCCTGACAGTATACCTGGTTGGAGGAGGCTTAGTTCTGTATTTCATAAGAGGAGCCAGAGGTGTGGAAGTGATACCAAATGTGGAGTTCTGGAGGAATTTGCCTAGTCTTGTAAAGGTAAGCTGTCTTTACTACATACTGGGAGTTCCCCAAAAGTCACAAAATATTTTTTTGTCACGCTGTAGCATAGTTGCATTTAGTGAGCAAATACCTCAGCTCTAATCTCATTATCGATCAATGTCTTGATATCCCTAAACATTTCGTTTATGTTATTGGAAAAAAAATCACTTTTTTGCCGAGTACTATGTAGAAAAGTCCTTGGGAATAATTATTTGACCATAATATATTTCATGACTTTTTGGACACACCCTGTATTGCTGTTTTGTGTACAGTTCAATGTAAAACGACATCACTTGAGCCCTTGGCGTAGCACTAACAAACACTACACAAGTTTAACCACTTGTCAAACCTATCAGATTTATCAACTTTCTCATTTAGGTTGTCTAATATCTCTATCTTTGAGTTTTGTACCAGGCTGATATACTGTTTCCAATCTGAGATTTCAAAAAATTCTTTCAAGATTTGTTATATTTTTGCCTGTTCTACCAACAGGTATAATAATTTTAGTTTGTAAACTTTCTGGTTTTAACAAATAATTTATAAATCATTGATCAGCTCCTTACTAATTTTTGGCACCTTTGATGTCATTAGATGCTTAGTTAGCTACATTCTATATTTTTGGCATATCAAATTGCCATATGTTGCACTTGATCTATTAGGATAACAGTTTTTATCGATATTGCATCCAAACCGCATTGCCAAATTATGTACAGCTTGATGATAAATTTTATAAAATTAATTCATAAATGATGTATGGTTGTTTTGTCATCAAACATTTTTGGCAAGATATTGGGAGACCTTTTACTCCTAGTTTGTTCTCTCATAAGTTGCTCAAAAGGTGTGGATATTGCTGTGAAATTCAAGGACCTTTAGCGAACAGACTTAGCTGCTCAAAGTCAGAGTCTGACGTCATTTGATGCGTTGGGAGCTAGAGTGGCCTATCCCCAAAATTCAGAAGCTGAGAAAAACGCTGGTAAAGATTTGCAAATAACAGGAACTATATCAGTGCTATAATGATATATGATATAGCTCTGTAATAATAGTGAAATCAGTCATAGCCCATTATAGTAATGTGCCAGTCCGGCCCTGTCCACCATCTCGCGTTAGGACGCGAGTTGGTGAAAACTTCCCGAAGTCTGTTCGCGATAGCCACCGGCGTCGAGAACGCGGAGAGAAACTTCGAGAGAGCGAGACTGCTCCAATATAGGGAGAAGTGAAGTGCACTGGAGTAGCCAGTCGCGGTCCGTCTACCAGTGGCGTGCACAAAATAAATGACCAGTGAAATAAATTAGCGGAGTGAAGGACAAACATAAATTAATGTAGTGACTGTAAATAAATAGTTGAATTCGTACCAAGTGTTTTCCTGCCCAATCAAACTAAAGACTTGTAACAGAAATATTGCAAATACATGAGTTGAGTGTTCAGTATTTAAAGTTTTCCACATTTTTTTGGTATAGGCCACTCTAGTTCTCAACGCCTCAATTGGTACTAGATCTTGAGGGAGGATACTTTGAAAAACAATAGTTATTTTCCCAATTATTTTTTTTTTATTTAAAAAAATTAATTTTTTCTAGGATGGCCTGATATTCTTATTAGCAGGATGCAAGCCTACCTTTGTATCAACTTCGGAAAGCTACGATAGGATATAGTTTATTCTTATACGATATATTATATATTTGTACATAAACTAACCAAATTTATAACTTGGCCAATCTTTTACTTTTACAGCAACTACACAGCTTGCCCTATCTGCTATTTGTGATTATTTATTTCATATATTTATATGTGTTCATTAAAATTGGGAAGCTGTATATCAAAATATATTTTTATAAAAAATGCTGTAAATAGTGTTTACAGTGAACATGGTTTGTGAAATTTATTTTAAAAAGATGGCTATTTTGAACATTCCATGTTCAATGTAAACCTTGTGTTCAGCAATCTTTAATATTCATTTTCATTAATAATTTGGGCGGAAATTTATTTAAAAACGTCACAGATTTTGTGAACTACATATCAGCATCTAATTATGTTGATTTGATCTTACATTTTGCTCTATCTTTGGTAAATTGGAGGTTTTCAAGGTCAGACACCAGCTATAGTTTTATTTTGTGGGTACCTCAAGATTAATTGAGTTGACGTAAAAATGTTTTAGTTTCATTCAATTATGCATTACTTTTTTATGAGAAACAGTAAATGGTTAAATGGTTTACAGTTTAATACTGTTTACAGTCATACGAACAGCAGCTTTTATACTGGTTTGTATTAGAGCTTATATTATTTCTTGATGACTGGATATTTCAGTACCCCAACTGGTCTTAGAAGGTAATAATTATTATATACTAATTGGTTTTGATTAAAATTACGGAGATGTTGTCGTTGACATAACTATAGGGGGGAGCCTTCCAGATGTGTTTAGATCACCTCCACCCTCAGCAATCAGAGTTTCAGGCCTTGATGGCTCTGTTATCTAGCCTCTACTTAAAGGTCTATGACATATAATGAGGTATTTGTTTTTGGTCACGTGACGTCCGATTCAAAAATTTTAATGGGACACCCTGTATATTTGTGACTTTTTGTGTTCCTCCCGATAAAACAATTGCAACAAACTAGCACACTTGGGATCTAAAGTGATTAATTCAAGAGCTACAGGTACTTATAAAGGTCTGTACCACTACCATTATGAAACTACCGAAATAATTTAGGGGTACATGTTATAATCATTAATCCCTGTTCAGAGTATAAGTATCTAGGAACCATACTGTCTGAGGAAGCAAATAGTCGACGAGATATTGACAACCGAATAATACAGGGCAAAAAAGCTATTAACGAACTAAATTCCATATGGTGGTCAAAACAAATAACAACTAACACAAAAATAAATATTTATAACAGTATAGTAAAAAGTATAACCTCATACGGAGCTGAAACATGGGAGATCACAGAGAGAAATAAGGAAAGATTAATAGCTGTTGAAATGGATGCGTTACGTAGAAGCTGTAGGGTGTCTAGACTCCAGCATGTAAGAAATGATGACATAAGAAGGCGAACTAACATGCAAAAGACAATTGTGGAAACATAGAGGAGAAAAGACTATTATGGTACGGTCATTTGCGAAGAATGCAGGCAAATAGGTGGCCCCAAAAGGCATGGAGTTGGACTCCAACTGAAAGAAGAAGGAAAAGAGGAAGACCTAGAAAGGATTAGAACGAAGGAGTTAAAGAAGCCATGGAAAAAAGAGGAATGGAAGAGGATGCATGGCGAGATAAAAAACTATGGCGAATAGGATGCGAGAAACGGCCAGTTTAGCTGTAAAAAACTCGCTGATATATATATGTTATAATCAATGTAGTACCTGTAGCTCTTGAATTAATCACTTTAGACCCCAAGTGTGCTTGTTTGTCGGAATTGCTTTATCGGGAGGAACACAAAAAGTCACAAATATACAGGGTGTCACGTCACGTGACCAAAAACAAATACCTCATTGGGTTACACAATAATAAGAAAAGATACTATATTTGCTCTAATTTACACCCTCAAAATTATAATTCGCTACTACTGCACAGTTCCGATATATTGCTTGTCTTAGTCGTCGTGGGACACCCTGTATGTGATACTTATCCCAGTGAAAAAGGCATCTAAGTTCTCAATTTTGGTTTGGTATTTTTCTCTAGTTCATTAGAACCTAGAAAGTAGGAAATAAGTACCATACTGCCACAAAATTTTATGCATCATGGTATTCGTAGTAAAATTGCATGTATTATAAAATAAGACTATATTTTTATGATACTTTGGGGATTATAATATCCTATTTCCCCTTCATTAAGATTCCATCTATCATTGTCGCAATGTCGCCATAAAAAATACTGTATAAATATAACTGCCACAGCAATAAAAGTTGTCAGACGATGTGTCATCCTTCAGTCTTCAACAAAATGCTAACGAATCTTCAAAAAATGAAGGATTTCCGTTTATGGACTTTCAATTATGGAGACTGAAACTGTTTCTAATACTATAGGTCGACCATAAGGTCAAACTTTTTGTGTGGCTGTTTTGTCACATTTTTAATAATACCAAGCACCTATCCCAAAATAACGTCTAGTGTAAATATTTATGCAAAGGACATTTTTGTAATGAATTCAATGCACACGTATTCTAAATGATTTATTTTTGAAGCAAATGTATTTAATTTAGGTATTGTTGTGCCTGAAAAAGTAAAAGTTAATTATTGGTGTTGATTTTTACTTTGATAAATAAATGTTGTATTTCTGCTATAATGTGTGTTATTCATATTACCTATATCAGTACATGTTGAGGTATTTTTTGTGAGGGGTCATTATTGAAAATGCAAATACGATAGGCAGTAGGGAAAAGAGATATCTAAAAACTGATTTTTGTGACACTTGACCTGACATACCACAGGTCATACCTACACTACTGTAGTAATAACATAAGGACAGTTAGACGCTGGTATAGTAATAAAGGTCAAATTCTTATCTTGCGTTGTATCTATTAGTATTTAATTGAAAACTGGAAGAAAAGTAGGACGGAGAATAGGGTGACTTTGGTAGGTACTAAAAAAGAAACTGTTTATTTATCCTTACAAAATATCGAACATTATAAATAGGTAAAGTAGTTATCTGGTAAATAACCAAAGTGCTAAATTTCTATATTATCTAATCCATCATAGTAGTAGAATTCTGATAAAGGGCCGAAAAGGTAAACAGCTGGAGTTTCCTCAGGGTTTCCAAGAAATTCTGCATATAATTCTTGATATCTTGACAGGGTTAATCCTCCTCGCCTTCTATCATCATCCTGAAAAGCACAAAAATACTGTTATAAATTTGTTTTTGTTTTGGGGTGGACATCGGAACAACAAAGGGATCAGTACCAACTATAATTTCGGAACACAAATCAAATTGCCGATTAGGTCAGACAGAAAAATATGCAGCATGCACTCCAGGGACGTGGAGGCCACAAGATAAAGTTTGAGGAGACAGGTTCTGCTACGACATCCTCTTATTACGCCAGACTGTACAGGGACTCCATCGGGATTTATAAACATAAAAACAACTTCAACAACAAAGAAGCATAGAAGCTCAGCAGAATATGTATACCCGCACTAAGAGACGCAGATATTCTAAGATGTGCACGAGATCCACAGGGTTCGGCGATGCACAGCGCAGCCGCCCCCACTCCTAATCCGGGGCATATAAGTGCCCAACCCGGTGCCGTGGTCTCAGTTTCCCGGATCACGCCAAAAAGGTAACAGCTTCTGAGGATGCCAGAAGCGCCGATACCAAGGCGGCGCACAGTGGGACCAAATCCAAAAAAGTAGGAAAAAATTTATTTGAGTAAATTGAAATTTCAAGTTAACGGGCTCTCTCACTGTGAACCTGAAGCGATATTGACAAACTCGGATTTCTCTCGGACTAGCTTTTTTATGCTGATTTCGAATCTGTATTTAGTTTTCCTCTAGCACCTGTAATTTTGGCTATCTTTTGTATACGGACAGACGGATGGACGGACAGAGAGAGAGACTTTGCATAAGCTCTCTTACAGAGGCTATAAAAGCTGGCCAACAATCGGAAAATCAAGTAATTGATCTAAAATTTCTTGCTCAGAGGTTTTTAAGGTCGCTGATTACGAATTTAATGCCAAACTTACTAAATTTCACCCCCGTCACCCCTAATTCACCATCCCCTTGCATGAAATACCCCATACTTTACATCGTCGTACTTATTTTCAAGGTTTTCGGGGTCGCTGATTACGAATCTGGTATCAGAAACGCGATTTTTACAACGGCGGACTCAATATGGTGAACATAACCTCTTCATAGAGTGAAAAACTTCAGTAAACGATACTTTAGGGGTCGCTAATTATCAATCCTTCATCAGAATTGTAAAAAATTGTTTTTAATATAGCTTGCATTTTTTTATATCTATTAAATAATAAATTTTGTAAAATTTAATTAATACGTTGCCTACATTTTTTCAACTTTTTTCATTTGTTACAAAAAAGCGTTAAAAAATGAAAGGGCAGCTATGGGCGGCATTTTTTTTTTGAAGTGGCAGATTATATCTTTAGTAGCAACGTCCAACAAGTTTTTATAGGTGCAATATTACTTTTCCTCCAAGACATATCATATTATCTCACAATCTTCATTCATAAAAAATACATATGGGATAAAGTATGGAACCAAGCAAATATCTTTGGAACGGAAAGGGTGACATTGCTGAAAATTTGCAGGTAAATGTAGTGACGCATAATGCATCCGAAGATATTATGTTAGCTATTAATGTACTTCCGGTCTAACCGGAAGTATCGTCAACTTGTTTAATTTAAATGGGACACTGTGTATATTTTTGCACATTTTAATACATCTTTTTTTCACGAATACGTCCATAGTGGGTTTAGTATTTGTTTCTGTAAAAATGGGAAAGATAAAGCTTTTTTATTTGTCTCACAAATTCGTCCGTGGCGGTCTCTGCGGTCTTCCCGTTTTAGGTAAATTTTTAATATTCCCAGTTAAATTGAAACGTTTTAGTGTCGAACGTGTTATAGGACCCCTATCGTGATGTAAATGATTGAAAAGTTGACACACTTCTTTGCGAGATGTCTTTAAATGGCCGGCATTTTAAACATCTGAAATGATGAAGAAGCTTTATCTTTCCCGTTTTTACAGAAACTAATACTAAACCCACAAAAAAAGATGTATTAAAATCTGCAAATCCCGTTTAAATTAAAAAAGTTGACGGTCCTTCCGGTTAAACCGGAAGTATATTAATAGCTAACATAATGTCTTCGGATGCATTATACTTGCCTGCAAATTTTCGGCAATATCATTCTTTATGTTCCAAAGTTATTTATCCCAACCCGTATAGGTAGTAGATGCTCACTGCATAATTACATCATTGCTTAATAAATACTTAAAAAAATTCTAATACACTCTACATACCTACCTTTCAAAGCTGATTTCATTTGAACCGACTGCAGTTACATGATAAGTGAATTCTTTATACAACTTTGAATACGTACACCTATTTCATATTCAAATATTAGCTTTTAACAATAAACGAACAAAGGCCAGTACCAACTACAAATTTTACAGTCTGCAGAAACAAACCTAACTGACTGATTCCTCACTATTAGAGGTGCCCTAGTGCCAAGCCGGAAGCCGCCTCCAAAAAAATCCTATCCAGTAATTTTTTTCATTTTTGCCAGATTTTTTGGATTTGGTCCCACTGTGCGGCGGAACGTATCGTCGTCTGCCGAACAGCCCAGAAGTCAACAGTTCATCGTTGTATAGACAATGGAAGTCCAAAACAGACCTCTTGGAGTCCTAAAACTTTTCTAAGACCCTGTATACGACTCAGTACCTACCCAGAGGCAGCCCCACTGACAGACTTTTTTATTTGTTGGCCAAGACAGCAACAATTACTGTGTGAAATGAACCGAATGATTTTGGCTCGTGTAAAAACCCAATGTATGGTCTGCAAGTAAATGCGGTGTATATAATATGCCAATTTTTAGCACGGAATGGTAGCGGTAATAAAACCCAGACACGGACTATAAATACATGTATGTTTAAGTAATATGTTTTTAATTGGCTCATTGCTAAATTCGTCATGATTTTTCATGAACAGGCAATAAATTCAATGAGAGGTGACATTCTGATGGGCACATGCAGATTTACTACAGATGCTGGACAAGCACTAGACAAAAAATGAAGTCAAGTTGATTGTCTCAGTACTTCCCACGCATTCCGATGAAACCAGTTTCATTATTTTCCCACAGCATGAAACTATAGTCTAGATGCCCTTACAACCAAATCATCGCTCGCCCGACCGCAAAAAAATTGTTTTATTCCACTATAGGTGCTTCTTTCACAGGTCAATGGACAATCTATCATGAAAACAACAATTTTTTTTTGTTTTATAAACCCCTACCCCCGAACCACTCCAATTTCACCCCCAACCAAAAACAAAAGAAAATGAAAAGTAGAAAATAATCATGAACCCCCAAAACGCCTAAAAATGAAGTTTGAGCTGTTTTCGTATTTTTAGTTTTTTTTTAATACTGCTGCGCCGCCACAGACGATTTCTGAAAATCAGACGCGTTTTCCATCCTTGCCAAAGTAGTATCACTGTGCCGAAATTTCATTAACGTCAATTCGGTAATTTCCACATTATAAAATACAGAACGATCTAAAGCAATAATACTCGTATGTATACATCGGAAAATCCCTTGGTTCCTGTAATACACAAGGCAATGTTCGGATGGACCTAAAAAAGTACATTATACTCCTAGGACTTTCGCTCTCATGTCAGTGGACAGCCTATTATGATTACAACAAATTTTCCAACTTTACAACCCCCCAATTTCACCCCCACCCAAAAAAAAGTAGAAAATGATCAGGAACGCCTAAAACGCTTAAAAACAAAGTTTGAGGCATATTTGAAATTTTTCGTTTTTTGCTAATTGCTCCGCCGCCCATGCACCGATTTTCAAAATTGTAGCAACATTATCTACTACGACCCTACAACATATCGCTGCCCAAATTTCATCAAAATCTATACTGAGATCACTAGGGTAGAAAAAAGCGACAGACAGACAGACAGACAGACCGACAGACAGACAGACCGACAGACAGACCGACGGAAATGAGTGACGTGGATTTTCGTTATGTAGACATCATAAAACGCCCAAAAAGTATATTATCTCAAAATCGAAAATTTTCGCGATCACAATACTCCCCTCACCTATCGGTGTGGGAAGTAAAAATGAAGTCAAGTTGATTGACTCACTACTTTCTACACATTACTCTGATCATCATCATAGTCACAATGTCTTGACAGACATGTTGTGAACTCGTAAAATGCATTTACCCATTTTACGAGTTTCTCTTGGGATATCTTTAAGATCTTTAATGCAGTAGTTTCCCCATTTGCTTTCTGCATCCCGTTGATTAGATGGTACCTACTGGTTCATCCTCCTTTAGGGGCAATTTCTCACCCCAATGACAAGAAGGTGTCCTGCCTCTTCTCAACTCGTCCACCCAAAGCTGTTGGTTGAGAAGAGGTAACTGTTTATACCAATAGTAGTTCGGTTCCTTTTAGTCGCCTTTTACGACACGCAGGATATACGATGGGAGATATTCTAACCCGCCCCCACACGGGATACTCTGATACCATTTTATTATCTTGCCATTGCATTGTATGACAACTTGTCACCAAACGATGGGTTTGTCATTGACAGCCTCCCGTTTCTTCGAGAGCCACTTCTAACTTCTGCTAAATCTTCGTACAGCTTTCCCACTGTATCCAGACGACAAGTTGGTCGGTAAGACGAAGGAAGCTCTGGGGTGGGGGGTTTACCCCCCTTAGCGATCAGGACTACTC
The DNA here is from genome assembly GCA_951848785.1 of Callosobruchus maculatus. NCBI lineage: Eukaryota > Metazoa > Arthropoda > Insecta > Coleoptera > Chrysomelidae > Callosobruchus > Callosobruchus maculatus. The sequence goes on from CATOUR010000003.1 coordinate 2,053,883, forward strand.
TCTTGCATTTTGATGGTAGGGAAAGTTCGTGTTTTCAAGAAATTGTTCAGTAGTCCTAGTAGTAGGCTCGGTGCAGTGGCAATCAATCTCTTCATTACCTCTGGGGAAGCTCTATCTGGCACTAGTGCTTTTCTGGATTTATTCTTTTCTCCCTCTACGCGTAGTTTGTTGGTTGTAAACGGTTCCACATTTTTGTCCAAGCTGTTGGGTTTCCAGACATGCTGCTGGACTAGAAGGGGCACAGAAATTGGCTTACCTGACTAATAGGTCTTTGACTTTGATATGTGAAGACCAGAGTCTATCCCAAACAACTAAATCTACTTTAATCCAGAGTGTTACAGTAGAGTGTATCCTGAGGAATCTAGAACATTCTGGTCTGTAGCTAAGGCGGTTAGTCAGGACTTTTCCTATTCGTGAATACCACCCTTGATCAAAGAGGACAAGTCCATCGCTTCTACTCCTAAAGAAAAAGCAGATATCTTAGGGAGGCATTTCGCAGGCAATTCTACTGTGGACTTCCAAGGAAGTACACCACAAACGTGAACTCAAGAATAGCAGAGGTCAAATTTCAACATCAAGATGTCAAAGCATCCTCCAAAAACTAAACACGATCACGAAGAAAGCACGCTGTGCCGCTGAGCTTGCACCTGGCACCTATTCTCTGCAAGCTTTTCAAACTATCGTATCACCGAGGCGTATTTCCCACTGCATGGAAGATAGGCCGCGTACAACCCATTCCTGAGAAAGGCAGAAAAACCGATCCCATCCATTATAGACCTGTGGCTCTTCTCAGCATCATGTCTAAGGTTATGGAGATATTGGAGACAGTCATTAAGACACAGCTCCTGGAATACCTGGACAACAATAACATAAATAAGCTTGCTGCTTACGGACTACCACCTGGCCTATCACGACCACGTCATCAGTATCACTAAAACGGCAACCCAGAAGCTTGGAGTTTTGTTCCGCTGTAGGAAGCTATTTACGCCAGAACAACTACTGCTGCTCTCTGCAAGGCACAGATCCGACCATCGTTGGAGTATTGCTCCCATGTGTGAGGATGTGTTCAGAACTTCAGAAGTATTCTCTATAGCTTCTGGACACTATCCAGAATAGAGAAATTAGGCTAATCGATATGCTTAACCTCACAAAGGACCTCCACAGCCTGGAACTTGGAAGAAGGGTGGCTGACCTGTCCATGTTTTACAGATTCTATCACGGAAGATGTTCGAGTGAGCTCTCCAAGATAATAACACCAAATGCCGTCCGAACGAGGAACACTTAGTAGAAGATCCGAATATAAAACGACCTTTCACCGAACTGGGTAATGGATGAAAAGCATTTTATATTAAATTTAATATGTTAAAAAACATACCGCGAGTGGGTTGGCTGAAAAATTTCAGTCCAGGATATGATTAATTAAATATTGAAAATTTTTTTTTTCATTTCACCGGTTTGGTTAATAGACAAATCACACACCAATTGAAAGTATGAAGCCCATAGAATATGCAAACGTTAGGTTGGCTACGTTTTTCCCGTCCCAACTATAGGGTAGGCAGGTATAAACAGGTAAATCAATAATAGTAATTTGCACCGGTGTGGTTACTGCATGAAACTTATATCAAAATAAAGATAATTTTATTGCAAACACGTCGATATAGGGTTGTCTGCAGAAAATCAGTCTGGAATTCCGGTTATCGGATTTTTAAGATCAAAATAGTGAATACGTGCGCCAGAGAGGTCCGAGCGAACTATCCCGTGTATTAACAAAGGATAGCGATACACTTGTAAATGCTGTGCATCATTGTATTGGAACAGTTTGCCTCATTCTTCTGAATTGAAAAAGCGGGCTGCTACTACTATACTGATTGTTGTTATTTATAAACATTAAATTGTGATAAAAAATGGCTAAAAAGTGTTTTCTATGCAATTCGGACGATGATGTTCTTGATTTTAAATTAAAAAGAAAAATTTTAAATACAGTTGCGTTGAGAGTTAACCAATGCATCACTCGATTTTGTAGGTTATCATACCACGTGCTACAAAAAAGCGACTGCTTTGGGTAAAAAATATAATGAAGAGTTTAATAACTTTCTTGGTGAGAATACGGTAAGTGCATAATAATTTAACCTTCAAAACTGTCTTAGTAAATACATCTTTTAAATTTTTTTAATTGTGAAATAATGACATGGAAGATTCATAAATTTATACATTTTTGATTATGTTTTATTCAAATAAATCGTTTCAATTTTACAGACACATGACATGCGCACTCTCTTTCATTCAATGGCCGAGCTACACGCAGCTACTTTGCTGCGTCCTTTTTTAATACACGGGATAGTTCGCTCGGACCTCTCTGGCGCACGTATTCACTGGCAGCAATATTTTGATCTTTAAAATTCGACAACCGGAATTCCAGACTGATTTTTTGCAGACAACCCTATATCGACGTGTTTGCAATAAAATTATCTTTATTTTTATATAACTTTCATGTATTAACCACACCGGTGCAAATTACTATTATTGATTTACCTGTTTATACCTGCCTACCTTATAGTTGGGACGGGAAAAACGCTGCCAACCTAACGTTTGCATATTCTATGGGCTTCATACTTTCGATTGGTATGTGATTTGTCTATTAACCAAACCAGTGAAATGTTTAAAAAAAATAATTTTTCAATATTTAATTAATCATATCCTGGACTGAAATTTTTCAGCCAACCCACTCGCGATATGTTTTTTAACATATTAAATTCAATATAAAATGCTTTTCATCCATTAACCAGTTCGGTGAAGGTCGCTTTATATTCGGATCTTAGACTAACTAGAGAGGCTTTGTGAGCTCGCTCATCCCTACCAGGTCGAGATTCCTACTACCCGAACCAGCTTTGGAGAACTACGACGCTGTAGAACGAGCTGCCGGGAATTTGTTTTCCAACGCGACGGCTCAACCTGCAGCGTTTCAAATCTAACGTGCAACCGACACTTATCCTCTTGCAGCACTTCTACAGCGCCATAGGCTGCAGCCTTTGCGGGAGGCTGAACATACAAAAGACCTATAATAGAACCTAAAATAACCTATATGCAACTCAGATAGTTTTGACATTTATATCAGTATATATAGGGACTCACATTAAGTAAATTATTGAAAGCTTCATCTACAATCTCCACGTCATCAATGGGGAACTTGGTGATGCAGTTGAACCTGTATTCTTCGGCCGCGATGACGCCGTCGTCGTTGAGGTCCACCATCTTGAAATTGGAGTCGATGAACATCTTCATAGCTTGCGGGAAGTCTTCGTACCTTTTGCCGAGGCAGCATTGCTGCACAGCCTGTTTGAACTCGTCGACGGTGATCTTGCCGTCCTGTAACAGCTCCTGTGGATGAGATGGTGGTTCGTATGGTTACTAGGCGTGTCTCTGGGTATGAAAGCGATCTTGGAGCTTTGGGAGGTGCAAAATGGCGGGTTGATGTTGCAGGTTTCCAAAAAATAAGGTCAAGTTTCTTTTAGGATCGACTGCTATGGTTATTAGATTAGCCTCTCGTATTCTATTTGGGCTTTGTTACTGTTTCCCGGTGCCACTCTAGGTACTCACTTTAATACAGGTAGATAGCTAGACTATAGAACATACCTTTGTTAATTGTTTTGACAGGCAACTAAATTACCAAGTTCACTTGATACAGAGTGTATAAACATTTCGGCTAATTTTACAGAAACCCTTATTATATAAGGTACGTTGGGCTTTCATAATTCTAAAGCACAGTTTTTGGGAATTTATTAGATTTAAGGAAGTTTTCCGCGATATTTGGGAATTTTTGGGATATCTAGCTATTTTAGGGATTTTTGGAGGATTTATAGAGATTTTTTTAAGATCAATGGAAGTTCTTTGATTGGGGATTTCTTTGGATATTTGAAGCTGCCTAGAAATTTTGGTGATTTCTGCTATTTTTTCGAGATCTATGGCGATCATTTTAGATTTCTTGGAATTTTTGAGGATATCTCAGGATATTTTTGGAGAATTTTCAGTTCTTTTAGAAAAATTTTTAGGGATTTCGGAGGATATTTGCAGATTTTTCGGGATATCTAACAACTTTTGTGGGAACTTTCAGAAATCTGTAGACATTTTTTTGAGACTTTTTGGGATTCCTGAAAATGTTTAGAGATGTCTAGAAATTTTGGAGTTTTGTCGGATTTTTGCACATTCATGTCTCTGGGTATGAAAGCGATTTTGGAGCTTTGGGAGATGCAAAATGGCGGGTTGATGTTGCAGGTTTCCAAACAATAAGGTCGATGTTTTTTACTTTGGTGTATCGGCATCGACTGTTATGGTTATATTAGCTTTAGCCTCTCGTATTCTATTTAGGCTTTGTTACTGTTTCCCGGTGCCACTCTAGGTACTGACTTTAATGTAGATAGATAATTAGCTTATAGAACACCTTTTTAATTGTTTTGAGAGGCAATAAACTACCAATTTCACTTATTTTGAAACAGAGTGTAGAAACATTTCGGCTAATTTTGCAGAAACCCTTATTTTATAAGTTCCGTTGGGCTCTCATAATTTTGAAGCACAGTTTTTTATTTATTTTAGGGATTTTTGGAGGACTTATTATAGAGATTTTTGTTAAAATCAATGGAAGTTCTTTGTAGATGATTGGGGATTTCTTTGGATATTTGAAGCTGCCTAGAAATTTTGGAGATTTCTGCTATTTTTTCGAGATCTATGGCGATCATTTTAGATTTCTTGGAATTTTTGAGCATATCTCAGGATATTTTTGGAGAATTTTCAGTTCTTTTAGAATTCCCGTGGAAAGTTTACGGATTTCGGGGGATATTTGCAGATTTTTCAGGATATCTAACAACTTTTGTGGGCATTTTCAGAAATCTATAGATATTTTTTTGAGACTTTTTGGGATTCCTGAAAATTTTTAGAGATGTCTAGAAATTTTGGAGTTTTGTCGGATTTTTGGACATTTATGCCTCTGGGTATGAAAGCGATTTTGGAGCTTTGGGAGATGCAAAATGGCGGGTTGATGTTGCAGGTTTTCAAAAAATAAGGTCGTTTTTTTACTTTGGTGTATCGGCATCGACTGTTATGGTTATATTAGCTTTAGCCTCTCGTATTCTATTTAGGCTTTGTTACAGTTTCCCGGTGGCACTCTAGGTACTGACTTTAATATAGATAGATAAGTAGCTTATAGAACACCTTTTTAATTGTTTTGAAAGGCAACTAAATTACCAAGTTCACTTGTCTCGATAATTTGTGGTTCTTGGGTTTTTAGGCCGGCGGCGTTAAGGCTTGACGTTTCGCCACCACGAGTTGATGGCATCTTCAGAAGCTATTTCACTTCCAAAGTACTTTGGAAGTCGCCGAAGTGAAATAGCTTCTGAAGATGCCATCCACTCGTGGTGGCGAAACGTCAAGCCTTAACGCTAAACGACGCCGGCCTAAAAACCCAAGAACCACAAATTCATTGGACGATGGCCGCGAAAGCCTTACACAGTACAGAGTGTATAAACATTTCGGCTAATTTTACAGAAACCCTTATTATATAAGGTACGTTGGGCTTTCATAATTCTAAAGCACAGTTTTAGGGAATCTATTAGATTTAAGGAAGTTTTCCACGCTATTTGGGAATTTTTGGGATATCTAGCTATTTTAGGGATTTTTGGAGGACTTATTATAGAGATTTTTTTTAAAATCAATATAAGTTCTTTATAGATGATTGGGGATTTCTTTGGATATTTGAAGCTGCCTAGAAATTTTGGAGATTTCTGCTATTTTTTCGAGATCTATGGCGATCATTTTAGATTTCTTGGAATTTTTGAGGATATCTCAGGATATTTTTGGAGAATTTTCAGTTCTCTTAGAACTCCCGTGGAGGTCTGGAAATTTTTAGGGATTTCGGGGGATATTTGCAGACTTTTCGGGGTATGTAACAACTTTTGTGGGAACTTTCAGAAAATATGTTGATATCTTTTTGAGACTTTTTGGGATTCCTGAAAATTTTTAGAGATGTCTAGAAATTTTGGAGTTTTGTCAGATTTTTGGACATTTATGTCTCAGGGTATGAAAGCGATTTTGGAGCTTTGGGAGGCAAAATGGCGGATTGATGTTGCGGGTTTCCAAAAAATAAGGCCGAGTCTCTTTTAGTTTGGCTTTAGCCTCTCGTATTCTATTTAGGCTTTGTTACCGTTTCCCGGTGCCACTCTAGGTACTCACTTTAATACAGGTAGATAGCTAGATTATAGAACATACCTTTTTAATTGTTTTGAAAGGCAACTAAATTACCAAGTTCACTTGATACAGGAGTATATAAACATTTCGGCTAATTTTACAGAAACCCTTATTATATAAGGTACGTTGGGCTTTCATAATTCTAAAGCACAGTTTTGGGAATTTATGAGATTTAAGGAAGTTTTCCGCGGTATTTGGGAATTTTTGGGATATCTATAGCTATTTTAGGGATTTTTGGAGGACTTATTATAGAGATTTTTTTTAAAATCAATGGAAGGTCTTTGTAGATGATTGGGGATTTCTTTGGATATTTGAAGCTGCCTAGCAATTTTGGAGATTTCTGCTATTTTTTCGAGATCTATTATTATTATTATTATTATTTATTTATACGTACCAGTACAAATAAAGGCCACCCTTGAAAGTAACAACTTGTATAAAGGTATTGGCCGATAATAATGAAACATTAAATTTTGTACACTTGGTGACGGATCTAGCAGCGCAGCTATCATTTTAGATTTCTTGGAATTTTTGAGGATATCCCAGGATATTTTGGAGAATTTTCAGTTCTTTTAAAATTCCCGTGGAGGTCTGGAAATTTTTAGGGATTTCGGTGGATATTTGCAGACTTTTTGGGATATCTAACAACTTTTGTGGGAATTTTCAGAAATCTGTAGATATCTTTGAGACCTTTTGGTATTCCTGAAAATTTTTAGAGATGCCTATAAATTTTGGCGTTTTGTCGGATTTTTGGACATTTATGTCTCTGGGTATGAAAGCGATTTGGAGGTTTGGGAAATGCAAAATGGCGGATTGATGTTGCAGGTTTTCAAAAAGTAAGGTCTAGGTTCTTTTGTTTGTGTATCGGCATCAACTGCTATGGTTGAGCTTTAGCCTCTCGTATTCTATTTAGGCTTTGTTACTATTTCCCGGCGCCACTATAGGTACTCACTTTAATATCACCTATAAAGCACCTTTTTAATTGTTTTGAAAGGCAATTAAAATTACCAATTTCACTTGTTTTGAAATAGAGTGTATAAACATTTCGGCTAATTTTGCAGCAACCCTTATTCCATCAGGTCCGTTGGGCTCTCATAATTTTGAAGCACAGTTTTTGGGAATTTATTAGTAAGTTTTCCGCGATATTTGGGAATTTTCGGGATATCTAGCTATTTTAGGGATTTTTGGACGATTTATAGAGATTTTTGAGGATATCTCAGGATATTTGGGAGAATTTTTATTTTTTTAGAATTCCCGTGGGGGTCTGGACATTTTCAGGGATTTCGGGGGAGCTTTGCAGATCTTGACCATAGCGTATCATTTAAACTATATAATAATAATATGTTGAATGACAAAACACACAAAATGACAAAACATTTTGGGATTTCTGAAAATTTTTAGAGTTTTCTAGAAATTATGGAGTTTATTCGGATTTTTGAAAATCTACAGCGATCATTTTGGATTTCTGGGGATATTTGAGGATTTTTTTGAGAATTTTGCTTTTTTTTAAAGTTCCGGGAGGTCTTGGAATTTTTAGATATTTCTGGGGATTTTTGGGAATTGCTGGTGATTTTGGTTTTCCCTTTGGTTCCTGTGCTTTACCATAGCCTATCATTTAAGCTATATATGTTGGATATCCTGACATTTTTGGAGAATTTTGGATTTTTTTAGGACTTCCGTGGAGGTCTGTAAATGTTTAGGGATTTTTGGGCAACTTTGCAGATTTCTGGGGATATCTATGGATTTTTGGCTGATTTGGTGGATTTTTGAGGACTTTTGGCGGCTTCTGTGGAGAGATTTTGATTTTGAGATTATTGAAGATTTCAGCAGACTCTTTGGGATTTCTATTGATATAATTTGGGATTTCTGAGTATTTTTGTGGGTTATTGATTTCTGGGACCTTTTAGAAATATGTAGGTATTAAAGTCCTTTTTGGAATTTCTGAAAATTTCTCAGATTTTGGAACATTTAAGGGGGATTTCTGGGGATTTTTTAGGATATCTGAGGATTTTTTGAGAATATTGCTTTTTTGTAAAATCCGGGAAGATCTGGAAATTTTTAGGGATTTCTGGGGATCTTTGCAGATTTCTGGGGATGTCTAAGGACTTTTGGGATTACTGGAGATTTTTGATATATCCTGGTGATTTTGGTTTTGCCTTTGGTTGCTGTGCTTTACTATAGCCTATTATTTAAACTATATGAATGATAAACTCCTGACATTTTTACGACCTGTGCAGCCTATATCAAAGTATGTTAAAAATATCAGTAAATCGTGTTTAATTCAACATAATTAGTTGTAATTATATGCTATTAAGGCTCGATGAATCAAGCATTCTTTCTTTCGATTACTGCTCCTGTCAGGTGGCGAGGATAATTTGTCAGAATTTTTTGAACTTACACCAAACGCCTTTTAATTTTCATCGCTGAAAGGCTGGCAACGAAAAGCATAAATCAGTTCTCTTTAGCAGCCAATTAATTAGAGTAAATGAAGTTTGCACATATGCTCTTAATAATTTAGAGTAGGTATGTCTGAGGTTATTTATACGTTCAACGGGAGACAATGCAAAGGTCGTTTTAATATACAGAATATGTATGTTTTGGCAGGCTGAAATGCCCAACGAGTTTTTATACGGATTATATAACTGATATTGAGGCAATGATAACATTTAGCGCTTTTTCTGGGCCAAGAAAAAGTACATTTTCACGTATTATTTAGAAGCTCGAAACATTTTGAACAAACCTTCTATTATACGAGGGTTGCTCTATATCTCCTCCAATCCACCAGTACGCAGACAGCTGTTTCACGCTTATTAGCGATCATCAGTGCGCCATAGGTCGGCTGACGGAGATAGAGAGCGCGTCCTGATCTATAGCGAATATCATTCAGTACCTTTCATGCAATTATTATAAAAGAAAGTAATGTTTCCTATCTCCTTTGAACGTAACTTAACAAACTTTTGTAATTTAGGAAAATTCTTGGCGGAACGCAAAGGCGCATTCGCTTTACCTAACCAGATAGTCGCGCTTCTATGCCAACTGCATATGAGGGTCGATATAGAGCAACCCTCGTATATTATAGTCTGAGCATTGTGTGCTACTTACAAATCAGGCAACCGATTGTAGCTAGAGATGTCTCGGTACTAGCACTACATACATACCTACTAAAAGTGTTTTTCTTTTGCTCATTTTCCAATAAAAATAACTTAAAATGTCGCTTCTCGCCCCAATCAATAAACTAAAAATTAAGCTTATACAATATGAGTAAAATCAAATAGACATCCACAATGAAGTAAAATTAAGAATACATAATGAAACACGGAAAGCTAATTACTTGTTAGCAGTAAAAGGAAGATTAGATATGCAGGAGTGTGTAAGTAATACAGAAGTGTTCTACTGTGTTTAGTGCTAAAATATACTACAATTTAAAAATATCCATAAATATACATAGCAATAAAAAAGATACTGTTGTACAGACTACTGACTAAAAAAATTGAAATTGGCCATTTTTTTTGTGGATGACACTCGATTGAGCCATTGATGGTTATGTAACGTGTTGCTCAGCTTTTTTTGTTTGCTGATTTTAATAGATTCAGTTGAAGTAGTACCATGCAGAAATTTGTTTTATTTTAAATCTGTGATTCGTTTCTTGTACAAAAAGTGTAGTTTTTTAATGTGAAGGGAACAATTCATTCTTTCTTTGTTGGTCTAGGTCATACAAGTCAAAGAAAATGAAGACACAAACGTCCCTGAACTTCTAAAAAAAATGTATTTCACATTTTATATAATATGCGTCTTCCATCTCATGATTTCTCAATATTTTTTCATGGCCAATCTCACAAATCTCGGTATATATGGGACCACTGTGTACAGGGTAGGTATTCATTTGACAAATTCCCTCCACGGATTTATCGATTTTCAAAAGATTTGTGGAGGGGGATAAATTATTAATCAAAAACTACTTTCCCTCCTTGTACCCTCTGAGTAGAATCTCTCTTTTAAAATTGGTCGATTTGTTTTCGAGATAATTAGAAAAAATTTTATGTACCTATATTAATTTGTTCAAATAGGAAACAGAAACTCACAAAATATTACTTTTTATTATAATGATTATTCAAAATGTTGCCCGTTATTGGCCCATATAAGGCGATGCTCAGATTCCTGACGGACAGTTGCCAAAACAGTGGAAATGATTCCAATTTATGGTGCCCAAAATCACGAAATTTAGTCAACCTGGATCTGTTGCAAATAAAAAAATGGAGTCAAGTTGATTGACTCAGTACTTCTTACACATAACAGAGATATTTTATTTTATTATTTTCCCTTTGTATGAAGCTATCGTCTGAGATCCCTTGCAACCAAATCGTCGCCCGCATATCCTCAAAAAACATCCAACACAAAAACTATTAAATAGTTTCCTAAATCTCTCCGTAGGAATTGAAACGACAGAATTTTCATTCTGCGAGCTTCAACTGCACGAAACGAAACAATCAGGAATCTCCAAATCGCTTAAAAACGAAGTTTGAGCTATTTTTATATTTTTAGTCTTTTTATTATTGCTGCGCCGCCACTGACACGATTTTTGAACACCATTCGCATTTTTCATCCTTGTCACGGTAATAATATCTACTGTGTCTAAATTTCATTAAAATCAATTCCATAATTTCTATGTTATAAATTCAGAACAATCTAAGGCAATACTCGTATGTATACATACATCAGAAAATTCTAAGTACCTTGATTTCTGTAATAGCCAAGGCAATGTTCGGGATGGACCTAAAAAAGGGTATTATGCTGTTAGGTCTTTCTTTCACAGGTCAACGGACAGCCTATTACTAATAGAACAAATTTTTGAGTTTTACAACCCCCCACCCCCTAACCACCCTAATTTCACCCCCATCCAAAAAAGTAAAAAATGATCAGGAACCCCTCAAACGCCTAAAAACGAAGTTTGAGGGATATTTAATTTCTTTGTTTTTTGATAATTACTTCGCCGCCCCTACACCGATTTTCAAAATTATAGCAGCATTACCTACTAGGACCTCACAGCATATCGGTACCCAAATTTCTTCACAATCCATGCAGCGGTTGCTGAGATTCCGAGGGTAGAAAAACGACAGACCGACGGAAATGAGTGACGTGGATTTTTGTTATGTAGACATCATGAAACGCCCAAAAAGCGTATTACCTCAAATTCAAAAATTTTCGCGATCACAATACTCCCCTCACCTATCGGTGTGGGAAGTAAAACGGAAATTACAGCCTTGGGTCATTTTGGGTTGAATGCCAATACTCATTACACAAAATTGTGGATCCGACTGACATTTCATTTGGTTCTATACACACATTTACTAATCTTCATAAATTTTATCCATTCAAAATGAAAATAATGCAACAGTTACCGAAGACGATTTCGATCGGCGAGTTGAGTTTTGTGAACAAATGACTACAGCGATTAATGGTAATATCATTCATGAAAAGAATATCTACCTCACTGATGAATGCACATTTTAGCTAACTGAATTTGTTCATAAAGGCCGCCACTCACGGCAGAGCCATTTGGACCGGAGCTTTTGGTTCAAGCCCATTTAGCTCCGGTCCAAATTTCAGGTATCACACACGGCCGAACCATTATCGTCGAGCCATTATTAAGTGTGAGTTCCAGAAGTGAAGAGTAGTGTCCATACCGTTGTGTATGTCTATCATTACGATGACTATGACTATCGATGAATTTTACAACTTATCTGCCATTGCCGTCTGCATTTACCTCAAGAAGAAAAAACCAAAACGCAAATGACAAAAAGAATGGTTAGCAACTAGAAACTAGTTAACACATGTCTGGTTGATGGAACATCTTACACTTGAACCTGCTGATTTTCGTAACTTCCTACGAATGGATGAAGAAACATACAAAGATTTACTTAAAATCGTCACTCTAGTTATCTAGAGACAAGCCATTGCTCCTCACGAAAGATTGAGTGCAACACTTCGGTATTTAACAACCGGATGTAGCTACGAGGAACTCAAATTTGCTACACCTATTTCACCCCATCAGTGCTTAGGGCAGATGATTCAGTTTTTTTTGGACAGTTTCTCTATTTGCCTTATTGTCCACCGATTTAAGGTCGCATTCGGCAAGAGGCAAAAAATCATCCAAAGCTTCATTCTTTTTAATTTTATCGTGGTAATCCGGATGTACTACCTGCCATAAGCACGGGCGATCCCGGTACATCTCTATTACCTCCAGAACAAAATCCCGACCGCTGACACTCGCTATCTTCACTGCTGGGCGTCTGTATGAATAACATTGAATACTGACACATCTCTGGACGCGGGATTCACCACACACGGCAGAGTCAGAGATGGCGCCGATCTATTTGGCGCCGCGATCCGCCACATACGGCAAGTCCATTTTATGGCTCGGTGGCTCGGCTCGGTGGATTTTGTATCGTCCGAAAATCCAGCTGGGCCGCCGAGCCGCTAGAATTCGTCAGAGAGTTCCCCACACACGGCCAAGTTTGGCGTGGCGCAGGGCCGTTCGATCCGTTGGCCCTACCGTGAGTGGCGGCCTTAAGCATAACTGTAGGTTTTGGACAGGCACGTATCCAGGATTTGGTTTTGGGGGGGGGTCCAGATTATGGGTGTCACTTGGTTGACCTTTCGGGGGGGGGGTCCAGATAAAAGTTGCCACCTTAAATGCTTAAATTTGCGGGGGGGGGGTGCAAATTTGTGGATTCCGTACAGCATTTTATAACGTTTCGGGGGGGGGGGGGGGTCCGGACCCCCTGAACCCCCCCTAAATACGTGCCTGGTTTTGGAGCAATGAAAAGCCTCATACGTTTGTAGAATGGCATACCCAGTACCCCCAAAAAGTTAAGGCGGCTCCTACGGAGAGCATAAACGGTCATTTTCAAGTGATTTCATCCCAATTCCTCACCCTCTAGTTTTCAATATTTTGGCATAAAATTTGTACATAAAGTTTAAAAGGAAATTACACAGGGGGCTATCGAAGCATTTTTTGGAAAAAATTGATTGAACAGGAAATATGATCGCTTGAAGTTGCCTATTTTCTTCGTAAGCTTTGTAATTTTTTTTAAGAAAAGCCCAGAAGCAAAAATGAAAAAGTGCTTCGATATCATTGTGGGCCCTTCTAAACATCATGTGAAAATTTCATGTAAAAATATTGGAAAATGAAGCGTCAGGAATTGGGATAAAAAACATCTGCAAATCGCCTTCCTCTTCAATTTTACAAATTTCGGGCGACGCGCTAACATGACAGTTTCCATTTCTTTCTAATGTAGTCCGCACTTGTTTATTTATCACGCCCATTGTCGGTTCCTTTTCATCTCCCCGCATCTTCCGGAATATTCCGGAAAAACTATTCCAGATTGTAGGAGCAGCGTTAATGTATGGGTAGGCATTTTGAGAAACAAAGTGATTGGGTTATTGTTTATCCATCCGCTTGTCGCTGATATCAAAGAAAACCGAATGGAAAAAGGATGGAAACCCTATACTTAACGAGACTGAAATCTATTTTTAGCACCTTCTCACCATGTTCTTCCGATTCGGTAATGGCTAAACGACGCGTTGCCAGATCAATGGATTGGGCGAAGAGGGCCTATACAGTGGCCTGCTAGATCACCTGATTTTACTCCATAGATTTTTTCTATGGGACCTTTTAAAATATGTTGTGTTTAGTGCACAACCTGAAAGATTGGATGACCTTCGTAAACGCAGCCAGCCATGATATCCCATAACATGTTTTTGCAACTGGCCGCCAGTAATTTAAACATCGCCTTAAAACATTGTTTGGGAATAATGCGCAACATTTTGAACATTTATTGAAATAAATAAAATAAATATTTGTAGAAATCAAGGTACATAAAGGTTTATCTAATTTTCTTGAAAACGAATCAACCAATTTTAAAAAATCAAACGTCAAAATAAAGTTCTTCAACATACCTTTATTACTCGATACCCCTTGTCATTTAAACATTTTAAGGGGATGACCCTGATGGGGGCGGAGGGTACAAGGGAATGAAATAGTTCTTAGTTAAAAACTTGTCCCCTTGACAAACATTTTAGCGCGTCTTGTCGTTTTTACTTTTAATCAGTGGTTTTCGATAAATCCGTGGTGGGAACATAGGCGTAGTTAAAACCCTGAATCTGGGGGTCTTAAGCCCCTGGATCTGGGGGGCTCATGTACCTCCCCTAGATTCAATAAACTTAACAGAAATAATTATTTTCAATTTTTGCGGGGCTAATTTCATTCTTGGGGGGCTAAGCTAAGCCCCCACCTAACTACGCCTATGGGTGGGAAGTTTTCAAATTAACACCCTGTATAGCGTTTCTGATTTATACAAAGTACAACCATTGATTAACTTATTTAAATAAATAAGTTAATCAATGGTACAATAGATCCCGACTTACCTTATTAAAATCTGCTAGCTCTGCAATTTCTTCCCATAAGCTCAACATGATGTGTTGATTTTCTTGCAGTTTACCGTATACCAGTTCTCCTTTTCCTTCTATGATGGTTGCTCTGAGTGCTAGGCAAGCAAAGTCTCTTTCATCTAGGTAACCGTTATTGTCCACATCTGAGGAAGAAAATGGTTGTCGTTACTTTCGTCATTTTATAATCAATTTATTTATGTTATTATCTTTTTCCCAGGAAGGGACCAATGGAAGAGGAGTGACGGTTTCATATCACCCAAATACAGATGACTCATAAAATTCTGCCTTAAGACTTTCAAAAACTAATTCAATATTTTAATTTCAAGTAAGCCACAAACAAAAATGCATGCATGCATATTTTTGGAACCAAATCGTAGTGCGCGACGAAGCTCATTTTTTTAATAGAGCTATGAATAAACAGAACCATCGCTTCTGGAGTAGTGAGAATCCACCAATTATTGACCAGCACCCCCTAACAATACGTTAATCAATGCCACCACCCTTTACACGAGCCAAAAGTGACCGTGTGGCATAGCGTTACTGGTAGAAACATTTTAGGGCCTTATTTTTTTGAGGAGCATCTAGGAAGAACCACTACTGTAAATGCATCGCTACAGAAGCTTGCTGTGTTTCGTTATGTGGTTATTTCAAAGATAGGGTATTTGTAAATAATCCTCCTCAACTTGAAGCATTAAAAGACAACATCCGGAAGGAAATTGAGAGAACACCACCTGAAACGTAGGCTAAAGTTATGAAAAATGCTTTAAAAAGGACTCATTATTACATTAATGTTGGGGGAGGCCATTTAGCCGATATTATTTCTAGTGTGTAACAAAACAAATTTTTAGAGCTTAAATAAATATTTTTAATTAATCTCACTTTTATGTAAAAAAAGAAGTAGGAGACTTTATTTTGCGCCTCCTTGTATATGGTTTTTATTGACGGGCCAACGAAGTGGGAATATAACTCCAACATTGATTTTGAAGATTAGACTGCACAAATATTTCCTACCCAAAAGCATATAGTATCATCAGTTTTTTGTGTCTGAGATGTAATGTCTAGCTCTGAAAATGGTATCTTTCACCAGCAGCTTGTTGCAACGTATTTGTGCCAGATCATGTTTTCTCTAATGATGGTTCCTACAACAGCTTGAATGAGTGACTTTTTGGCAAAGATTGCGTTCATTAGAACCGAATACTCATTTGGGCACTTCCTGTTTGACTTTTTTATCACGTACTACAAAAAAAAGTTCAAAAATCGCGTCTAAATTAGCCAGAAAATGTAAGGACGACCTCACTTATACATAGCAGACGTATATTGTGGGGGATTGGGTATAATAACCCAAAACCTAACTAATTTTGATTTATGGACTATGATGATAAATTTAGGTTCCATCCATTACAAAATTGGCACGCATCGTTTCTGAGATTATATGTAAAACGCATAATTTATCCTGCTTTAAAAGCGTTTGGTTCATGGGTAAAGGTATCCACACAATACAATACTGAAATGTAATAAATATACTTAGTTAAAAAAATTGAGTCAAGTTGATTGACTCAGTACTTCCCACACAATACAGTGATACCATTTTATTATTTTTCTTGCAACCAAATCATCGCAAAAAACATCCAACACAAAAATTCTAGTATCTCTCTCCGTAGGAATTACAGGACGACACATTTTTTATTCTGCAGTCTTAAACTGATATCGTAATCTTATGGCATGCAGATTTTCCGATATTAAAAGACAGATTATAAGTATTACCAGTATCAATTTTTAAATTGCAATGAAAAGTGTTCCGGGGTTTCCCAACCACCATATCCGAGAACCCATCCTACCTCGGCTCATTATACCCACTCCGAAAAAAAAAAAATCCGAAAATGATCAGAGATCGCTATAGTACCCAAAAACAGAGCTTGAACAGTTTTACCCTCCCCATCCCTCTATCACCCCAATTTCACCCCCACCCAAAAAAGTTAAAAACGATCAGGCACCCCTAAAATATCTGAAAAGAAGGTTTGAGGAATGTTTGAGTTTTTTTTGTTGTTTTTGCTATAATTTGTTTTTTGCTAATTACTCCGCCGCCCATGCACCGATTTTCAAAATTGTAGCAGTATTACCTACTACGACCCCACATCATATCGCTACCCAAATTTCAGCACAATCCATACTGAGATTACGAGGTTAGAATAACACCAACAGACCGATAGACACACAGATCGAAGGAAATGGGTGACGTGGATTTTCGTTATGTAGATATCTTCCTTGCACCAAGTTTGCGAGAGAAAGAGAGAGCTACAATGTTGTTAAATGTTATAATACACATTTAGATGATAGGCAGTAGATGGGCTGACAAACTTATTGTCTACCGCTAACAGATATAACAAAAATGGTAACTTATTGGCGTCATTTCCTTGAAGTGATTATATTGTGCCAGTCCGGCCCTGTCCGCCAACTCGCTTTGAGACGCGAGTTCGCGAAAACCGACTTCGCGAACCCTGCTTAATGGTCGCAGAGAGAAGCTTCGGGAGAACGAGACAGGTCCCATATAAGCGGCACCAGCACAAGCAGACGGTAGGGAGTTAGCAGGGTAACAAACTCAGAGTAACAACTGAACATAGAGGTAGTAAACAAACCAATCAGCATGGCGTGCTCAAAGCCATCATCTTTGACACTTCAGCCTCCAAACATTGCCAACTAACCTGAAAATTCTTCCAATGCAACCCGTGTTACAAACACTCCACTTTTTGAGTTCCATCTCGAAAAATTGTTAAACTACACTCGAATATAGCACAGCAAGTCCGTAAAGCTTCACTACAGTTACCAACAAATAGCAAATTCGATTTTACTGACCAAGCATAAAAACCGCACAAACAAAACAAACGTTTGACAGTCGAGCTTCTACCGTAAATAAGTCGCACGAAAATTATATCGGCGTTGCCAGCTCCTCAAAATTTATGTAAGGCGTCAGAATTTGGGTTTATGATGAAGAAATATGCAGTAACGCAGTAGAGGTAAACATATCTATTGATTTTGCTGTAATCATCCCTGAACCATCAAAATACCGTCTTTTTTAACGTAGAATGGAATATTTCTGGATACTACCTATACAATTAAGACGATAGTAAATAATTATGAATGCCGTATCTGGTGGTCAATATGACAACGTAAGAAAAGATGTCGGCCTATTAGAATTAGTTGTTTACTACCTCTATGTTCAGTTGTTACTCTGAGGTAACAAAGCAGCCGCGGTATGTCTACCAGTGGCGTGCGCAAAATAAATGGACAGTGAAATAAATTAATGGAGTGAAGCACAAACATGAATTAGTGTAGTGACTGTAAATAATTGGACTGATAAGTGATAGGTTAGGCGTAGTGTATAACGTTAGTGTAAATGAATAGTTGAATCCGTACCAAGTGTTTTCCTGCCCAATCAAACCAAAGACTTGTAACAATATCATTATCGGCATCACCGCTCACTGAACAATATACTATTCTATATTTTGAACTGAAGTCGAACTTTTTTCCACTGACAACCTATAATGAATTTTTAAAAATAATGCTTTTTAATTGCTTCTCGTTATTGAAGCCGAGTGGAGGTCATAGTATTTTCATAAGTCCAACGCACCTTACATAATAACGGTTCCGAGTATTTTAAAAATATATGTTAGGGTCAAACAGAATCGAACATAAATTCTCGGTTTTGTGATGCGTTACTGTACGGTATGAATAAAACTCAAAATAAATAAATGGAGTTGAAATACAATGTTTATTTCAAGCTCGCTTCCAAAAATTGGAAGCTTGCGTAGATGCAAAGCTCAGACATAATGGCTCCAGTGGAGAGTATAATATTCATAAATAGGATAAATACATTATAGTTTAGTTATTATACAGGATATGCCCTGAATTTCCTTGACACGTGATATTCTCGTGAACCTTATCGATGGTCTCATGTTGTTGAGATGTGCAAAGAACGTTTCCAGTTGTTCGTCTCTTCACGCTTGGACCGAGCATCATAAAATTATTTGGGAAGATGCAAATGTTATTGACAAAGAACCTCAATGGTATCGCCGGAAATTCAAGGAAGCAACAAAAACGTGTACAGCAAACCTAGTGTGGAAATTAGACCAATATGGCAGCCCCTCATAAAAAACATAAAAAAACTAAAATCGGACAGAACAAACTTGGACACAAACGTGGGACTCAGTGACCATCAACGACCACGTCATCATTGGCAAGGGGCGATGTCACTGACGTACTCAGCAGAACGCGCACGAGCCAATTAGAACAAGCCACGAAAAACGACACGTCAGCTAGACAAGAATAATGGCAATGAAAGGAACATGTTCGACAGTTTACCTGAAGACGATTGAAGATACCACATCAATCGAAATGTTGTCATCCAAAAATTATATAGACAATGGAAGTCCGAAACAGACCTTTTGAAACTAGCATATAGATATATAAAAATTAAAAAAATAATAGCAATAAATAAAACGTGTAGCGCAGACACGATTAAATAAATAAGCCTTAAATAAAATTATTACAATATTATTATAAATTTTACGTTCTGTCTTGCCTTTGATGTTACAAAAAATTGTCCTTAAATGTCATAGAAAACATCGAAATCTATTGGAATAAAGCTAAAATTATAAATATTTTGAATAAAAAGGTCAAGAAACCATTGAACTGCCAATATAGCATATATTTTTTCTAAGCTTTTAATAATAATATTTATTGTCGATAAATTGTGGTCTAGTTCACCTAGTTCTGTTTGTGAAGATATAGTAGACACCCTATATATACATATAGCAGTAACGCTAATAGATTTGCAAGAAAACTGAGTTATTTCTTTACGATTCATATTACAATTACACAATTAGTGTATATTATTTTTTTTAATTGCAAAATTAAAAAAACGCAACAACATTGCCACAAAGTGCAGACATTCATCATCATAGTCACAATGTCTTAACAGACATGTTGTGAACTCGTAAAATGCATTAAGACGGAGCTAGAGTATTGCCGGCACGAATATTATCTATAGTTTTGAGAACTGTAGCTCGCCATCGTTCGCGATTTACTGTCAGTTCAGTGGCGCTCTTGAAACTCATATCCAGCAACTGTTTCGTCGTATCCACCAAGCGTGTAGGGGGGCGGCCACGGTGCCGTCCACTGGGGCATGACCCTGAACTACAAGTTTCTCCATATTATCGCTTCTGTGTATATGCCCGAAGAATGTAAGCATTCTCGTCGACACAATGGAGGATAGTGTCTTTGGATTACCGAGCTCATCCAGTATGGAAACGTTAGTTTGATGGGCGGTATAAGGAACTCTCAGCATTCTCCTCCATGCCACATTTCAAAAGCATCTATGCGAGCTCGGTCTGCAGACATTCAGCTGCCTAAATTTTCTAATTGCTTTTAGTGTATGTTAAATGACCTCTTTACTATATCATGCATTGACAAATGCAGGTCAAGTTAACATCACTAATATGACAAGGTCAAAATGAGAGACCGAGAATCTGCTTCATATTTAACTTCTGTTGATCAAATGTAAGATAAATTAGATATCCGTGTAAGTTATCGGTGCAATATATTCGAATGTTTGAAATGGATATAAATATTCCAGTAAGTATGTAAGGAACATACATAACATGGAGAGCTCGTGCTCAAAGCTACATATTTATCATTATTGCTTTCTCAAAAAATAAAAACGGCCAAACACGTTTCGCTGGCTTGTGTTTTACACATCTTGCCGGTGATGCCAAGAAAGTCGTGTTAGGACAAAGGCGAGTTGTCAGGTCTAATCCCATAAATTTTTTAAAGGAACGTTTACATAACATTGACATAAAGATGGTGAAGGTTAAGGTCAGATTAAACAATTGTAAGTAAATTCGGAAATGCTGAAAAATAATTAACATTCAGTAGCATTAGTAGAAAGGGAAGTGGAATGAAGGTAAATTGAGCATGGTGCGCATGGATCGTGGAAGGGCGAATGCAGCGAGCTGGAGGTTCTGATGGAGCACGTGGAAGAACTACAGACCGACAAGATCGTCATCTACAACTACTGGCCCTTCGAGACAGAATGCGATCCACTCGAGCTGTGGTGACGCTTGGTATGCAGCTATAGGGAGGCCCATTTGAATTCGCTTGGTATACCTACCACAGATTGAATGAAATGGTATTAGGATCATATCGTTCGCATCTAGTGCTTCTACTCACTACAACTCATCGTCGCCAACGATTAGATTTGTGCCAAGAACACCAACAATGGCATGCTGAGTGGCATCAGATGCCCTTCTCCGACGAGTCCAAGTTTGGTCTGGGGCACATGACGGACGCCAACGCGTAATACGACAACGGGATGAACGACGTGATCTCCAGTTTGCTGTTGAGCGCCATGTACACCGTCCTATTGGTTTGAAGGTTTGGAGTGCCAATGCATCCAAAAGCAAGTTACCTTTACTTGTGATTCGTAGCACAATGACTGCGCAACGTTATTGGAATGAGGTGTTAGAACCAATTGCCGTTCCATATGTCCAAGGCCTCGAAAAGGGTTTCTTCCAGTCCTCATATTGCAAGGGTATCGATGAGGTTCCTACAGGAAGCTGAGGTCAAGGTACTTGGCCTCCACGATTACTCGATTCAACGCCAATTAAAGAGGTATGGGTTTGCATGGGTCGATACATAGGCGATTTACCCAATCCTCCGACCACTATGGACGAACTGGACCATGTTGTGAAGGCAGCTTGGGAAGCCATACCTCTAGAGTATATTAACAACCAGATTACGAGCATGCCGCGTAGGATATAGAGGAGTGCATTCGTCAACATGGAAGGCCCAACCATTATAGATCGGTTGTATTTCTTTATAAACTAATTAAGGCAAATGGGTTCGTTTATTATTGTATTTAGTCTTACCGGATTTCATCAAACGCAACGTTTTTTAAGACAGCTTTTAATTTTCGCAAATACAATATACTCATATGGATTGGGACCTGAAAGTGTAGCCACTTGAGTTATCAAGTCTTAAAATGACTAGCTGTATGTCGACTTATAAGTTAAAAGTGAAATACATCGGATATTTTTCGGATAATAACTCTGATTTCCAGTTTGTTAGGCTATCCTCTTTCGACCTACCTCTATTTTTATCGAGAAAAACAATTCTGCTTCACTCTGCTATAAATACATCGTATAAGTAGGAAACGTACACAGAGACATTTCCCGAAGACATTTTTAAGAGACAAGTGCATCATATCGTATAGTGTGACGTAATAACGTTGCCTTAACTTTTAATAATAATTAATCATTTTTACTTCTTCTACGACGTGTTCTATTTTATATACCGGGTGTCCCAGAATTTCCTTGACACGTGATATTTTCGTAACGAAAAACGGTTCAAGCAAGAACTGAGTGGTACTTTTGAAGGTACTAAAGGGTCTATCATACCATGCATTCAAAACATTTTTTTTGTACGTCAACCCCTAAAACTCACCCCCCAACTTTTTTTTTCAAATAGCACCCCATAGGTTTTTCTACATAAAATGATATCCCCATTTTATTTAAAATCTTGTGGTACCTTTAATTTTATATGCAAACTTATTATTTCTGTAAAATCATAAGCATAAGACAAATGAAATGATAATTTGTTTGACCCCTGATATTTTTGTAACAAAAACGAATAAAAAAGAAAAGTAAGTGGGTTTTTCAAGGGTAGTCAATGACCTATCATTCCTTGCTTCTGAACCATTTTTTTCTTACTTAAACCCCTGGAATCCACCCCTAGCTTGTTCTTTCAAATTTCAATCCACAATTTTGCCTGGAAAGATGAATTCTTTACTTGAATTTAATTATCGTAGTGTCTTACTTTTTTAAAGAATGACTCATAAGCAAGGAATGATAGGTCATTCCCTACCCTTGAAAAACCCACTTACTTTTCTTTTTTATCCGTTTTACAAAAATATCAGGCGTCAAACAAATTATCATTTCATTTGTCTTATGCTTATGATTTTACAGAAAAAATAAGTTGCATATAAAATGAAAGGTACCACAAGGTTTTAAATAAAATGGGGATATCATTTATGTAGGAAAATCTATGGGGTGCTATTTGAAAAAAAAAGTTGGGGGTGAGTTTTAGGGGTTGACCGACAAAAAAATGTTTTGAATGCATGGTATGATAGACCTTATAGTACCTTCAAAAGTACCACTCAGTTTTTGCTTGAACCGCTTTTCGTTACGAAAATATCACGTGTCAAGGAAATTCTGGGACACCCGGTATAAAGGAAACGTCAGAATAATTTATAATCGCTTAATATCCTATTAATCTACTTCATAAAACTTATAACTATACAACCGGCTACAGCAGATTTTATTCCTCACGCCCACCTTAAAGACGATCCAGCATCGAGATTGGATAAACCCAGCAGACGACCCCCGTTTTACTTGAGTTTTCTATCCCTTTTCAGACTCGACATGATAAAGATGATCAGTACCAGAGGGAACCTCCCGCTCCAGAGAGGAGAAAGTCTGCAGAATATTTTGAGGTAGAAAAATTTGGGGGTCACAAAAATATCCTATTTGTAGGTATACATACATATATGGTTCCTGGAGACCTAAATGCTTCAGTCATTCCGAATAGTAGTAGGTTAAAGTCGAAGACTAAGGGCTTTATAACAGTTTGCCAAGAGACGGTGTCTTAAACACATTGGTGTACCATAGTAGGGTTATGGATGCAGATGTACCCGACACCTGTTGTAGAGCCTGCCTATAATCATTTAAAGCACTCATACGCTATCGATGAGACACTGGTGCTTCCATACGCTCTAGGGGATATAGAGTCCATTGTGGAGAACTAGAGATGTCGGATTTACTGGAACATGGTCTCTAAGGGGGAGGAAATGCGGACCAAAGTATCACGAGTTGCTCGGACAACTTAGCAGGCTCTGGCCAGACAACACTGTCAGTCTGCTGGTTATGGTCATTGGATCCCTTATTAGGTGGAATGAGGAATACGTTGCTCTCTGTACTGCTCGCATAGCCAGTGTGCCATGCGGCGACGCACATCCTAGCCGCCAGAATGCAAAAGGCAGTCATCCTTGAGTCCCTTCGTCTACTTAGGGCGCACGATTCGCGAACACAGTGATTGCTCACCTCACAGTTTGAAGAGTAGTCACTGGGTAATGGAACAGCAGCTCGGTGTGTCGGAGCCCGAGCTGAACCGTTTTGTTAAAAAAATAATAGTAATGGCATTTATTTGTCATCATACATCATAAGAAATAAAATTAAATACATAAGAAAAAAGTAATACGCTAAAAAAATTACAGCAAAAAGGACTGGTAAACTGTCTGTGACTGATCAATAAAGTACTAGCCCTATAAGTAAAACCTATATAAATGTCATTAAGACCATAGTGGAGCTAGTAGAAGGGGTGTAAGCTAATATTTCCATACAGACTATTGAAGGAATTTGAAAGAACAAAAAACTGCAAACAAAACGGTGAGTACAACAACTGATAGATTATATTGTCAAAATTACAGTCGATACACGTTAAGGTATATCCTTCGAGGGTGATCACAATTTGTAAAACAGTTACAAAATGATAAATACATTTATCGATAGGACAGATAATATCGCAATATACAGTGTGTCCCACGACGATTAAGACAAGCAATATATCCGAACTGGGCACTAGTAGCGAATTGTAATATTGGGGGTGTAAATTAGAGCAAATATAGTATCTTTTCTTATTATTGTGTCGCCCAATGAGGTGTTTGTTTTTGACCACGTGACGTCCGATTCAAAAATTTTAATGAGACACCCTGTATGTTTGTGATTTTTTGTGTTCCTTCCGATAAAAAAATTCAAACCAACTAGCACACTTGGGGTCTAAAGTGATTAATTCAAGAGCTACAGGTACTTAAAGGATGGTACCACTACCATTGATTATAAACTTTACCCCTACAGTTAAATTATTTTGGTAGTGTTTCATAACCGTAGTGGTACACAACAATTACTTAAAATATTATATTTATTAATATCCTCGTCAATTAATTCATCAATACATATTAATAAATATCATAATATTTTAAGTAATTGTTGTGTTCCATTTCGAATTTTCTAGCCTAAGCAACAATCTCCACAAACTTTCCCTGATGATGGAGGCATAGTTCTCCGAAAGCTTGGAATTCAGTTTAAAGGTACACTTCGCTTTAATATATTTTTTCCGCTTCCCAGCTATAGCATAATTTTGTAGACCAAGATATACCTGAATTTTCTGAAGTTATCCAGTGCGGTCAGAAGCTAATGAACTATAAAACTTCCTGGTTGAAACAAACAGAAACCACTCACCGTACAGATACCTGACGACGAAGGCAACCCTGTTATCCCAGCTGTAGGCCATTTTGCTCCTGGTATCAGGCGTGAAGGAAGAGTAAAAGGGAAACCACCGACCGCACCAAGAACTCACTAACCTAAATTACAACTGTTAAATATGAATCTACTGTTAAAAATGACGATGAACCGACGTCTATTTTAGAAAGCGTTGACGTCGCGACGGAGACGCTACGAGTAGCAACACGCGGACGACGCGCTCAGATTCGCCACGAGTTATTTACCTGGTTGTGCTTTATTGCTCCCTAATTTTTTTTCCTGGGAATGCAATTAACCTGACTAAGCACCAGGGTAATCAGACTCACGATGGTGCTATTATTGTATGGCGGCCAATGGTTCATCAAAGCAAGGCATCTAAAGCGCTCACAAAAGTGCAGTAGGCTGCATATAATAATTCAACTTCAGTTTCAATTCGGTTATTTTGCATAGACATATACCTGTATACAAATGGTCAAACACATCAAAAAGCTCTTAAAAACTACTTTACATTAAATTTATAGAAAAAAAATCACGCCACAGAAAGATGAACGTCACAGAAAATCAGACACATTATTATAAAAACGTTCTTCTTTTTCCGCTCTCGTTTAAATGTATTTATATTGGTGTTATTCTTCATATAGTCCGGTAGACGATTGAAAATTTTCGGTCCCATCACCTTGGGAGAGCTTGCAGTTGACTTGCATCTAGCAAATGGCACTAACAATAAGTTTTTACTTCTTGTATGTTTATCGTGTACGTAATTCACTATTGGGAAACTGTTTTTATCTTAAAAAATGGAGTCAAGTTGATTGACTCAGTACTTCCTACACATAACGATGATACCATTTTATTATTTCCCATTGCATGAAGGCCATGAAGCTATAGTCTGAAATCTCCTTGCAACTAAATCATCGCCCACCCGCCCGCAAAAAAAAACATCCAACACAACAACCCTCGTAAATAGTTTCTTACGTCTCCCTCTTCAGGAAATATGCATTAAAAATCAATTGAACAATTTTCACGTTACGCAATCTAGAACGATCTAAAACAATACTTGTATGTATACATCACAAATACTCGTGGTCCCGTGGGTTCTATAATAAGCATGCAACGTTCGGATGGACCTAAAAAGTGTATCACGCCGCTAGGTTTTTTATTCGCATATCAATGAACAGCCCATTACGAATACAACAAAATTTCCAGTTTTACAACCCCCCAACCACCCTAAATTCATCCCCACCCAAAAAAGTATAAAGTGATCAGGACCCCCAACACGTCTAAAAACGAAGTTTGAGCTGTTTTCATATTTTTAGTTTTTTTAATATTGCTGCGCCGCCACTGAGACGATTTCTAAAAATCATACGCGTTTTCCATCCTTGCCAAAGTAGTAATACTGTACCGAAATTTCATTAACACCAATTCAGTAGTTTCTACATTATAAAATACAGAACGATCTAAAGCAATACTCGTATGTCATACATCGGAAAAAATTCTAAGTTCTTTGTTTTCTGTAATAGGCAGAAGGCAATGTTCAGATAGACCTAAAAAAGTTATTTATGTCGCTAGGTCTTCCTTCATAGGTCAGTGGGCAGTCTATTATGAATACAACAAATTTTTCAATTTTACAACCCCCCAACCCCCAACCACCCCAATTTTCACCTCCACCCAAAAAAAGGTATAAAATGATCAGGAACCCCTAAAACGTCTAAAAACGAAGTTTGAGCTGTTTTCATATTTTTAGTTTTTTTAATATTGCTGCGCCGCCACTGAGACGATTTCCAGAAATCAGACGCGTTTTCCATCCTCGCCAAACTAGTAATACTGTGCCGAAATTTCATTAAAATCAATTCAGTTATTTCAACATTATAAAATACAGAAAAGCAATACTCGATGTATACATCGGAAAATTCTCCAAGTCCCTTGGTTCCTGTAATACAAAAGGCAATGTTCGGATGGACCTAAAAAAGTGTATTATACCGCTAGGTCTTTCTCTCTCAGGTCAGTAGACAGCCCATTATAAGTACAACAATTTTTTTAGATTTACAACCCCCCACCCCCCCCAACCACCCCAATTTCACCCCCACCCAAAAAAAAGTAGAAAATGATCAGGAACCCCTAAAACACCTAAAAACGAAGTTTGAGGCATATTTGAAATTTTTCGTTTTTTGCTAATTACTCCGCCGCCTATGCACCGATTTTCAAAATTGTAGCAACATTACCTACTACGACCCTACACCATATCACTACCTAAATTTCATCAAAATCTATGCAGTGGTTACTGAGATTAGGAGGCTAGAAAAACGCCAACAGACAGACAGACAGACCGACAGACCGACAGACAGACCGACAGACAGACCGACAGACAGACCGACGGAAATGAGTGACGTGGATTTTCGTTATGTAGGCATCATAAAACGCCCAAAAAGCGTGTTATCTCAAAATCGAAAATTTTCGCGATCACAATACTCCCCTCACCTATCGGTGTGGGAAGTAAAAACGTATATACATGTTTCAACGATATATAGGTAAATATGGGAGGGTTAAAATTTTTAAATTTATAAAAATTCTACGGCATATCACGGTATTTGGGATACCAGTAATACCTCGTAGGATCTTTTTTTGAGAAATGAACACCTTCTGAGAATGAGCTGAGTATCCCCATAAACAAACTCCATAGCGCAGGCGCGATTAAACTTGGGCATGGTATACCGAAAGAAACTGAGAGGTATGTAATGTAATACCTTTCGGTTTTTAAATAAAAATATGAACGACGATAGCTTGGATGTTAAATTATCACAGTAACATTGTATCTTCAATATGGGGTCCCACGAATTTAACTGATTTATACGCTCTTGTATCGAGATTTGTATTGACTATATTAAGTTGTAAAGGATCGACATAATTTTGAACGTTGTGGAATCTGAGACGTTTTCTGAAAATTTGTATATAATTCCAAATCATATAAGTCGTACGATACAGCGCTGTATTACAGGGTATGCACAAGTTCCTAAATCATCTGCATACAAAATATGATCTTGCCCTGCGATAACGTGTTGGATGTTATTAATATATAATATAAATAAAAGGAGACCCAAAATAGATCCCTGTGGAACCCCAGTGATTGTAGCTACCATATCTGAGTGTACCTCATTTGCTGCCATATTTTCAGAATGTTTTATTGATACATATTGTTGCCTATCTGAGAGGAATGATTTGACCTACTCGAGAGAGACTCCTCTTACGCCATATTCCTCCAATGCTGATAATGACATTGAATGATATGAATTGAATAATATGAGCATAATGGGCGCCATGAAGGTACACTGAACCAAAGGTGACCCTAAATACAATTTGTGTAACGATTTTGACCACCTGCTGAGGCGAACTTAGTTGTAGTTTTTTAGGGTTAGGTCAGCAATAAAACAAAAACTTCTTATTATTCTTTATCGATTCGACGTTTCGACATATATATTGTCATCATCAGGCATCAGAATGTCGAAGTTTTGATGGACCTGAAAAAAAATGGCTTAGGGTTCAGATCAAGGACGTTAAAACAATGTTCAGATATTCTTGGCACGACGGCGTTCGGAAAGGAGTCACTGTCATAGGCGTAGAATATTCATCTCATCCTGCTAAGTTTATTGTACATAGGGCAGGGACTTGAGCCCTCCTAGAACCAGGACTTAAGCCCCCCTAGATTCAGGGACTTAACTACTTAACTACGCCTATACTACTGTATTGAGCGAGGTGGTCGGACTTTCGTCCAGAGGTCTGGTAGGTTCGACAAGCAACTTTCTAAGACGTAGTATCTTAGAGTTTTCAGTTTTACAACCCCAGGGTGATCATCCGTCCGGAAAATCCCGGATATGTCCTGAAATATGGAGCTAAATTTCGTGTGCGGGTGGAATTACAAAAATGAAGCCAAGCTGATTGACTTAGTACTTCCCACTTCCCATAAATTACGGTGGTACCAATGTATTATTTTCCCATAGCATTATTATGAAATACCAAAAAAAATGAGTTTTATGACCCCCCACCCTCCAACTACCCCAATTTTATCCCCGCCCAAAAAATTGTCACGAAACCCCTAAAACACTTATTAAATACAAAATTTGGGCTGTTTCTATATTTTTAGTTTTTTTATTATTGCGGCGCCGCCACTGACATGATTTCTAAAATCCATAAACGTTCTCCATCCTCGCCACGGTAATAGTACCACAGTATTATTTCATTTCATTAAAATCAATCCAATAGTTTCCACGTTACACAATACAGAACGAGCTAAAGCAATATTCATATGTATCAGTACATTAGAAAATTATAAGTCCTTTGGTTTCTCTAATAGGCAAGACATTAGACAATGTCCAGATGGACCTAAAAAAGTCTATTATGATGCTAGGTGTTTCTTTCATAGGTCAATGAATATCCTATTATGAACACAACAAATTTTTAAATTTTATTACCCCCGACCTCCGAAACACCCCAATTTCACCCTCACCCAAAAAAAGTAGAGTATGATCAGAAACCGCAAAAACGACTAAAAACGAGGTTTGAGCTGTTTTTATATTTTTAGTTTTTTTTATTATTGCTACGCCACCACTGCCACGATTTCTAAAAACCATAAACGTTTTCCAACCGCGCGGCGCTTATAATACTGTGTAATAATTTCATTAAAATTAATCCAATAGTTCCCTAGTTACACAACATAGAACGAGCAGAAGCAATAATCGCATGTATACATCAGAAAAGTCGCTTG
Source organism: Callosobruchus maculatus (assembly GCA_951848785.1). Classification (NCBI taxonomy): domain Eukaryota; kingdom Metazoa; phylum Arthropoda; class Insecta; order Coleoptera; family Chrysomelidae; genus Callosobruchus; species Callosobruchus maculatus. Next base: position 2,083,694 of record CATOUR010000003.1, read on the forward strand.
ATGGTTTCTGTAATAGGCAAGGTATATAATGTTCGAATGGAAAAAGTGTCTTATGACGCTAGGTCTCTCTTTCACAGGTTATAGTGGACAGCCTATTATGAATACAATAAATTTTTCAGTTTTACAACCCCCCTACCCCCCAACCACCCCAATTTCACCCTCACCCAAAGAAACGTAAAAAATGATCAGGAACCCCTAAAACGTCAAAATAAAGGTTTGAGGAATATATAATTTTTTTTTTGTTTTTTGCTAATTACTCCACTTATGCACCGATTTTCAAACTTGCCTACTGCGATCCCACATCAGCATATCGCTGCCCAAATTTCATCAAAATCCCCATGTACAGGTTACTGAGATTATGTCGTACGTGGCTAAAGAAACACTTACAGACAGACCAACAGAGACAGACCGACGTAAATGAGTAACGTGGATTTTCGTTATGTAGACATCATAAAACACCCAAAAAGTGTATTATCTCAAAATTGAAAACCTTCGCTATCATAATACTCCCCTCACCTATCAGTGTGGGAACATCCTTGGTGTGGGAAGTACAAATCGGTAAAATCGGTAAAATGTCCGAAATTTGAGCCGCATTCGAAAATAGTTGGTACAACGCACAGCAAAATAAACATATACAGTGTTGGTACAGCAGCGTTGGCAGAAAGGGCCAAAGGTGGCCTACTTGTCTGGTTTCGCCTCGCCATCACTATTACTGCTACTACTAAAATCCCTTTTCAAAACCATACACACTGAAAATCTGATAGTATATGCCGTTTTGATCTAAATAGGTATTCCTTGACAAAACAAATTTTTCAAGTACACAAAGTAAACTTATGGAATAATTATAGCAGTTTTCCAAATTGATAGTAAATAACCACGTTAAATGCTCAATCAAAGAATGTGTATATGAGCAATTTTTCTGGGTGGAAGGCGAAATTTCATTTTGTGTCTGAGCACGGATCTGTCTCAAAAGCTTTATAAAAATATATTTAAAATAATTGTCGGTAGATGGAGCAATGAGTGAAGCTATCGCGCGTGTGCCACATCAACAGATTTTTCAATAGGTATCTGATTTTGTATCCTCATATAACGTGCTAATACATTGGCTGAGTCTGCCATGATTGGCTAAAATCATTTTAAATTTTATTGAATCTCCTTTTTGTCAGCTCATAAAATTATTATTGTCATTCAGTTTAATTATTCCTACTTTCATTTCGACTTCCTCTAGAATGTTCTTGATTTCTTTTTCTTCTCAAACACCTAGGTAGGTATATTTTTATTTCTAGTTTTTTCAACTATTACCCACATTGTATAAAAGCAGGATGAAGTCTCATAATAGCTGTATTTACTGTATCTAAAAAAAATATATAATGTAATGATGAATGACGACGTTTCTCTATAAACCAGTGATTCAGGGTACCTAGTATGATTTCTAAAAAATGTTTGAGGGTAATCTCACAACTGAATATTCAGTTGTTACTCTGAGGGGTACATCTACTGAAAAAATTAAAATTGTTCTGGCAACCCTGAGCATAGCTGACGTCTTAGCTGTCATCTTGGTTTTCATGTTTGATGTTTATAATTTATATTATTTGTTTTTATTTTATAATCTGACTACCAAGCTATAAGTGCTTCTAGGCGTTCTAAGTACTAAATTACCACAGTTTCTCCTCAGATGAAGCAAGGAGGTGAAATATGAACGAGAATAAGTCCTAAGCACGAAAAACGGCAAAAATACCAAATCTGATATGGGAGAATCTACAGGGAATGACATACTTGAAAAATACAGGAATACGTCCAGTAAACTTAAAAAGTGAGTAAGACAACTTATTATATGCACGCCTAATAATACCGTTTAACCGTTTATAGACGTTTTCTGAGGAAGCCGAATGTAACTGAGGCTTGTGAATCATTTACATCCCTAGCAAAACAGTGCGAGAATCTTGAACTGCCAGCATACGCTGGCTTGTGCTGGATTGCAGCAGCAAGATGTGAAGGATCATTACTCAATAACATTGGAGAAACTTCCTCTTTGGTACAGTCAGCCAGACAGTTCTTCAAAGCTGAGGAGAACGATTTTAATTTGGGCTGTAGCAGTGTATCTGGAGAATACCTTCAGGTAGTGATAGTAAGGTTTATCAAAATAATAATATCGTCTTTATTTATCCACTACATACAAAGTACATAAGTGGAAACGTCAGGAGCGAGATTTAGCCAGCCAATATTCTTACATCTAAGCACTGATGTCAACATCACAATCAATTTCAGTAAAAATGAATTTCATTTATAACTCTGAATCAATAATACAAAAAAGGCAAAAATAAACAGCATTGTATGTAAGGACATTATATGGATTTATAGCGAACAATTATTTTTAGGCTGGCCTCAGTTGCTATGCTCATGCTGCTACCAGATACCCTGAAGGTTGTAGTTTTCCCATTGGATTAGACTTAGAAATAGTAGATTTCCTAAAACGTATTGATAGATCTGAGTTTATACAGAGTTATTTGAAAGATGCTGTAGAGTTATCAAAAGGAGGATCTGATACTCATAAACACTGTCTAGAACTTTTAGCCTCACATTTTATTGACATTGGTAAGTATAAAATATGCCCTTAAAATAATTTTTAATTCTATTATATGCTCAATATTGAAATGATATTTTTAAGTTAAGGTTCAAATAAAGATGAGTATTATAGTTTAGCAAATCTGATTTTGATATTTGAAAAACAGGAATTTGTTTGATTTATCATATTTTTTGACAATGAAAAGATTCTAACGAAAAAAAAAATGGTATTTGCTTTTATTTGTAAGTCTGTGTAAAATTTCTGACATAATTATTACAAATCATACCTCTAGTTGCTGTCTTACATGTCTTATATGTATATTTCTTTTTACAGCTTTTCAATGTTTTTGGTATTGAACAAATCAGTAGCTTTATGAGTTGAAAGATTTGAAATATCCACTTATTCTTTTAGGGGATTATTTATCAGCACTACAAACATACCTGGAAATATCAAAGCTACTACAAAGTCTTCCTTTAAATGGAGCTAGATGTGAAGCTTTGCTGAACTGTGAGATAAACTGTGTGTTTCTTTTACTTATTCTACGTCCTAGTGCACAAAAACTGTCATCTGATCTTACAAAAATCCTGGAAAAATACACCTGGGAAGATGAAAATGACCCTAGTTTAAAAGGTGAGATGAACTTAATTTAGGTCTATGTAGAACACACATTACTAGCTGATAAAAAACCCACAATCTATAGTGACAAAATTATGAACAACAGTTTAAGTGTTTATTAGGGATGTTGCAAAGTCTGTGGATTTTTGTTTTTCTAAACCAGCAGCCAGTTTTGCATATTAAAAGTTGTACTTGCTGTGATTAGACCTCATTTTTTTATTAATCTATATAAGAAAATAGGTGATTTGTAGCCAAAACCCATAAATTAGAATTGTGCCTTTGAAACAACATGTGATTGAGGAGGTGCTATGCTTTATCTAAAATATTATTTGTTGGTTTCAGTTTCAAGGATGTCAGCAGAACTATTCTTATTACTTCAGTCATTGGTGACTATATGCCAATCAGTTGATACTAGCAGTTTGGTAGATTTAGAAACCGATTTCTGGCCATGGCTCTCTAAGCAACAGAAAGAATTACTAAGGACATTAGTAAAAAACTATTATCATTATGTGTGTATTTTAATTTCTTATCCTCTCTCCTTTGGGTCACATCAGTCGAAAAAATGGGTATAAGTAGATTGGCTTGCTACTTCTCAATGATAATTTTTTTTCAAACTAACTCTGGTATTCTTGAATGCCTAGCTACACTAAGAGTAGCATGACAATGACCAGTGTACAGTGCACAAGCCCTCAGAATTGTGTTAGTTTCTTTCTTTCAAAGCAAATGGGGGACCTTGTGTTTGGCTAGTTTTGGGAAGTACTGGATTCCATAACATGAAAAAAAATTCTCACATGCTTACTCAAATATTTTCGGCATTATCAATGTTATCTGACACGTTTGGGATCACAGTTTGAGATTTTTTTTTCATATTTCTGCTTTTTATTCATCCTTTTATTGGTAATGCCTTCACGAACTGTCCTTATTCCGGTCCTGATCTGGTATCTGTAATTTAGGAGGAAACTTACTTGATTACCCTAGTGCATCAGCTACTCGCTATGAGATGGCGCCACCAGTGACATTTTGATGTAACGGTTTTTCGCGTTTAGCCAGCAGCTGTCCTCGTCCTGATTAGATATTGCATTGTGATTGGGTACCGATGAAATCATAACAAAATCTAAAATTTTCCAAATTCTACCTTAGGAATAGATTTAATAGAGGTGATCCTGAATTATAGATCTAAATATAAATGTGCCATAAAAGTAGAAAACCTTTAAATATACATATGACGTCATCTACCATTTCACGTAATGTGTGCTTTCGAAGACTGTATTTACGTTTGAGCTTCAGAGTTTTTAAAAGTTTCTAGGAATGACTCAGTGATTCTTCGTGAAGATATGTGAGGGTGAACTTATCAAATATTTGATAAAAAGGTGAGAAGTTTGTGTGGTGACCCGTTTATCAAGGTTAGGGTAGATGTCTTCTTCATTTGTTTACGTTTTGCTAATTTGATAGTTATTAACTATTTGAAGTGGCTTTTCGCAATGTTAAGATAATGTTAACAAGAAACGGTTATTCGGCGTTTAAAATAGAACGACTGAAGAGCGAGGGAACGCTATTTTTAACGGCCAACTGAGAGACCATTTCTTGTTCTTGTTGGACCTATAATAAGAATATCAAAAAAGTTGTATAAAACTCGTGGACTTAGCTGCTTAATGTGTGTTTTAGCACCCGTTTGATGCACATAAACGAAATGGAGTTGAGATCCAGCAGGTCTAGGTCCAAGACTCCCTTCACCCAAATAGAGAGCTTCGATAAGGAACTTATCGAAAAGGGGAATCATGTGGAGAAGACTGTGGTCAGAACAACTAGGAGGACCACCATGTTTAGGTAAGTTTTGATTTACATTTCACCTATAGAAACTTGAATCTTCAATCATAATGTATTTGGTGTTAATAGAGCAGTTTCTCATTAGGTGACCTTAGTTTCTGCCCCAATAGTAACAGTGCTGTGTTTTCTGCCCCAATAGTAACAGTGCTGTGTTTATGCTCTGTGATATACTTTTTTTTTGTCTAGGAGCCATCTGAAAAGACTGTTCCTATTATGAGCACCCTTAAGGCTTGTTGTATTATAATTGTTACCACAATCATTGTTGGCACCAACGCCATGCAGATAGCTAAGTGGTTTGGACACTCGATGTAGCATTATAGACTTTCACTCACAGCTTATGAATACCATGATCTCAGTACAATTTACGAACCTGTAGCAGGTTTGTCAGAGGGGTGCCTGACAAAATTTCTTTCGCCAGGTTTGTACTCATTTGGTACCATCATTTGTGAAGGTATAGAAGCCCTATTTTGTAGAGTACTGGTCAAGGACTAAGCTAAAATCTATCGGTTCTAAAGTAGGTTTTCCAAAGACTTCTAGTCTGCAGTCAAGGTTTCTATCATGGAGCTCCATTCCAGTTGTTACGCAAAGCTAATTCCTTCATTTTCTAACATAGGTTTTTGATGATCTGCCTTTTCATTACCATAGGTACCTGAGTATCCTGCTCATTTTGATGTTCTCAGAAGAGTGCAGATGTCACTTTTGAACCTTCTAGTGTCTGTACCCTGAGTATGGCCTGACTATGAGTATTGAAATTCTTGATATACAGTTTAATTGCAATAGAACTAAATTTTGTTATTGAATGCTGCATGTAAGCACTACAATGATGTTAAAAAAGTGGAATGGAACTCCACGGGTGATACCACTCTTTTGCAACAAATATGAATGGAATCAAACTATAATTATACTACAATATATTAGGAATTCATAAGGAATATGCATCATGATATGTATTGCTTGAGATTTGAAATATCACATTTACTAATCTCTGTACCACATACAGTTCAGTTAATATACATAACTAATTAATTTAGTATAATTTAGACCCCTTAACTTGTGTGACTTAATTACAGTTTACGGAGCAATAACCTGCTAGCTAATAACTCAACTCATTACCATGACATTTTGTCATCATATTTCCATGACTATTACAATTCATCATTCTTAAATCAGCTTTGTAGAATCTATTACTCATTGTTTATAAGGTACAACTAACATCATTATGAAATAATACTACACTCTATTTAACAGGGTGATAATGCCATGTGTTTTAATAAGCATTCTAAATGAATTCAACATAAATGCAGGTGACTTTGCATTTCCAAAACATGAGATCTGTAAAATAGCGATATTATTCTTGTATTTGTTTCTTGAAAATCTAATGACACTTGACTTAACTTTCTCAAAGAATCCAAAAAATTCAAACTTTCCTATAAGAATATTACAAAGATTACTATCCCAAAAATGTCTTCCCATCTAAGATCTCATTTAACTAAAGAGTCTCATTATATGTAGCCTCATAATTTAAGATCAGAATTAAAACGATTAGTTGCAAGTATTTTACTTTGAAGAGCTTGTACTTTTGCTTTTATTAGCTTCATCTGTATGTTTGTATGTTTGTTTGTTTATTTGTTTGTGAGCTTGTAACTCTCCTTTAAAGAGGTCAGATCGAACGCTGAATGCTCCAACTTTGTTGCAAAAATGATTTTAACGGCTTCAAATCCATCAGTCCAGCGGTCATATCTGCTGACTAAGAGATGGTGTAGACACCTTAAAGTTTGTTAATACTACACAGAGGCGTAGCGACGAAATTTATTCAAAAAAGTCAACAGTTTTAATTGTCATTTATGCAGTAATGGCAATAACTATGCTATGAATATTGATTAAAAACAATTGTTCATCTTTATTACACAGAATAGTAATAAACACGGTTTGAAAATCTAAACAACAGGCTTTTATAGAACATCAGTCTAAAAAGTTCAAAATGATTTATTCAGTATTGATAGATAGATAGATTAATTTTTTAGTCCCATGTTCTTTGAAAGCATGTTTTTTAGTTTTTTAAAACTATTCATTGTGTATCAGAAGCCATGGTTTACAATGGTTACAAACTAAAGTTTTCCAAATTCAGCACACAACCTTTAGCTTATCATTATTTTAAGAACTAAACGAAGTAATGTGAATGAAAATGATGTTAGAAAGGCATTACAAGTGTTTATATATATAACATTTCTTGGATATAAATACACCACAGGAAACTTCTTCAGCTGTGACATTTTGTCTGGTGTATCTGCATAGGATCTGGTGGGGTGATGTGCATCTAAATTTAACCTGCTTTATTACTTCTTGTTGACTCCTGAGATTCCAAGTATCTTTATATGCATTCTTTTTATCTAAATGTTTTTTTTTGTGGCATTCTATTAACATATGGATATATTTACAACGTTGAACTTTGACTCAGTATACTTTTGTGTCTGTCAGAGACAGACATTTGCTTTGTTTTTGGATTTTATAAATTTTTCATAAATTTTGATACATGATAACATATACCATATTGAATCATTTCATTTGTAAAATAGACAAGTATAATAAATATGAAGTTTCAAAATGCTACCACTTTATTTAATCACCTATGTGAGAGAAATTGAGTCCTTATGTAACTTATATATTGAACTATTTTGATTGTTAATTTTATATACAGTTTCACTCAAATTTGGTTTTGGTTATTTACTTATCCTGTACAAGAAATGATCTGTCAGTAACCATAAAAAATGTAGTAAAAGCAAAAGTTGCATATGCATTGCTTCACTCATGGTCTATACCAAATAGGGCAAGTATCTGCCCACATATTTTGTTAAGACACTTTACATAGCTATCACAACAGGGTTATAAATGGTATGAATTTTAAATGTACATTCCATTAGAACCAAGGATAATAGCATCCATCTGATTTCACAATCTTGCAGTAATGACATTGTTTTGGAAATTATAAATAATATACAACGTTTAAAGAATACTGGGTGTTTGTATTCTAATACAAAATACAAATATTAATTTTTTTTTCAAAAACAGCCACTGTTACTGCTTGATGGTTACTAAAATAAAAAAAAGTTTTTTTAGTAAGTGTATATGTTACGCTCAATACCCGAATTCGGGCAATGCCCGAAAAAAATACGAAGAACTAGTTTTGAGCAAGGAATATTTCCCAAACCCGAAATATGAATTTTATATGGCTATTGAGCATTATCAAATAGGCAGAACTAGTTTTGTGCATCTTGAAATACACAGGCCTAGTTCTGTATATTTTCTGAATGACCAGCACAAATTCTGCTTCTTCCATTTAATCAGCGCCAGCGACAAACTCAAATAAATATAAAGTTGGGGAAGTTAAATATATTTTAATGAATACCAACAAATAATAAATCGCCAATTGAGGCTGGTTTAAATTTTTTATTTGATTGTGTGAGCATCAAACTGGCTTGTGCTTCCGAACCTCTTCTGCATTTTCACGAGTCGTACTTATATTGCAGGAACGTTGGCAAAGAAAATTAACCTAAACGATAGGTCTTTGCTAGTTTTTGACACACAATGCATAACGAATGTTCACTTTGGTTGTCACTATGTAACAAAGAACTAGTTCTGAGCTTTTCAAGTTGCTTAAAACTAGTTCTGTGCATTTCAAGTTGCCCAAAACTAGTTCTGCCTATTTGGTAATGCTTAATAGCCGTATAAAATTAATATTTTGGGTTTGGGAAATATTCCTTGCTCAAAACTAGTTCCGCGTATTTTTTTCGGGCATTGCCCTAATTCGGCTATTTAGTGTAACATAATATATACAGTGCAAGTACTGATTTCTAGTAAATAAAAAAAATTTCATATAGCCCACAATCTTAAGGACAGTTTGTGAGCGCTCCTATTGGACAATTGACTGTAGAGACAGAAAGAAAATAGTTGAAATTATGCGAGAGATTATGCCATAATCGTACTTAGCCCTCAAAAAGCTCTGCAAATAAATAAACTTGAAAATATTCTAATAGCAATACAAAATATTGAACATAATGTTTACTGTTTGTCTATCTCGTAAGTTTTTTTTTCAAGGAATTTCTCTAAATAATAAATCAAAGCCGAATAAATGTATCACCTAACAACATTTTGTTTCTGTTCGAAATGAGGTAGTACTATATTCTCAACACGATTTTGTGTTACCTCCTATTTATTTCAAGAATGTTGTTCCTAAAAACGGATTCGATACTGGATACTGCCGATACAGAATTGTTATTCCTCAAAATATTAAGAAATAGTTCCAAGTATACCTTAAAACCGTTTTTCATAAAATTAAATTTAGCGTTTTATGGCTGATTTCACAACATTTGCATTGTAAATTAGGACCACAAAATATACATAACATTTTCATTCAGTTTCTTAATTATTTCCAATGTAAACAGGTTATCTATATACCCAAAAAACAGGATTAATGTGTTGACAAAATGTGCTCTCGTGCACAGAGGCGTCGTCAGAAAAACTCTAGGAGGGTAAACATATTTTCCAGTATATGCATCTAGCAATTTAAGATAATATAATAATAATAATAATAAATCGTCTTTATTGAAAATAAACATATCATGTAAGATGAGGCTTACATCAGGATAGGGCATCGGTGGCGAAGTTTAGCAAAGTGCTATTCTTACACTTAACCACCAGTGTCTCACATTTATTAGATGTTAAAAATAAACTAAACAAACAAAAAAGAAAAATCAAATGATCCGTTAAATTATAACACAAAAAAAAAACAAGCTTGATTATAATAATTTGGCGTAGCAGTAGTTTCCCAGCTGTTACGAAGAGTTATTGCGATATTAAAGACCAAACATTAAGGCCTTGACTTTTTTTTTGAAAATGTTCAACGACATTTCTTTATACTGGGCACTAACAGAGTTATAAACAATAGCAGCGTTATACGAGAAGCTACGTTGAAAAAGTGTGGTAACATGGTAGGGTATAGTAAGACTGGAACCATGTCTTATATTTAGATTGTGCGCATCCGCCCGTAGTAATAACTTTTCCCTCAGATACTGTGGTTTTGAGGTCGTAATAACCTTATGAACAAATACGAGATAATGGAATTTAATTAACTGAGGCATTTTCAGCCATTTAATAATAGGGTACTTTTCTGAAATATGATCGTAACGCCTTAAGCTAAAAATTAACCTAACACAATTATTTTGAACAATTTGTATGCGATTTCTAGTCACCTGATCAAGACATGGATAAAATAATACATCACAGTAGTTAAAAATTGACATTACTAGAGATTCACAAAGTTTTTTCTTTGTTCTAAAGTTTAAAATGAATTTATGGGCATAAAGTGTACGTAATCTTAAGTAAGTTTTCTTCAAGAGATTTTTAACATGGTTAGTAAATCTTAGCTTCTCATCAAATGTAACCCCGAGAATTTTGACACTTTCGGAGAATTTTAAATTCTCTGTGCTGATCTTGACATTAAGATTAAGATAGATTAAAACAAACATTGAGAAAAAAATTAGCCTACTCTGAGGTTAAATAAACACACTGAAGTTTTCTATACTTGTCTCTAGAAGTGCTACTATGTAAAACTGTGTATATGTGATAAACATAATTTCTAAATTTCAATACCAAATACCTTCAAATAAACAATACACATTGTTACATCCACAATGTTGGTACATCTTTAGAATTTTAATTAACTTAGTTTTTGTCCTCCACAGGTCTCTTACATTCCAGTCCCCTAGTCTCATGGTCTCATGTCTCTACTATCATAGCATGTCCAATGTAGCTCTCCCATCTTAGTGCCAGTTCAATGTAAAAAAATCTTCAATTAAAATACCCGTTCTGAAAAAGTTGTCAAATAGTTAAATCTTTCATATCACATATAATTGAGGGATGATATAAACATACTTTTTGTCTAATAATAAAACATTAGATAACACAACCTCATTTTTTGAATCGATTGCATTTTGTAAACTACTACTAAGAAAATATTTTTGTGAAATTAAACAAATATTTTTGCATACATAGTATAGTTCTCTTTGAAAATTATTTGAATAAGTAATCAGTAGTTCAGGATTCTTTTCCGTTTTTTGACGGCAAGAAAAAAAATTGTCTATTGGTTAGCGACTAGAGGTCAGAATTTACAAGCTGTTGATATTCACGCGACTAAAGGTTTCTTCAAAATTAATTCTGACAATATCCTCAATCTAAGAAATCGGTCCGATCTGAATTGGTTCACCCTATATGTAACGATATAATGCAGGAAGTGACACATGACAAAAATATATAGTGACAAATAACCACTCCCCCTTAGCGACGCCCCTGGAGATTGATTATACATCAAACAAGTTGGATATTAGTGAGTAGTGTTAATCATTTGGAGTCACTTCAAACTATTTCTGCTGGTATGTATTCTCGCTTATAATAAAGAGATTGTTTCCGTCAAGCTGTGGAATTGAAATGCTACAGTGCAGATTTATACAGGGCTTTTTGTATATACATTTTGCGGATAAATCCATATTTTTTACTGTATGAAAAATAAAAAGGTTCTTATTGACAAAATTACCAAAAAATGTATAGACGTAGCCCCTAGGACAATTTTACATAGAAGATGAATTTGTAGTTCTTGGGTTTTTAGGCCGGCGTCGTTTAGCGTTCAAGCTTGACGTTTCGCCACCACGAGTGGATGGCACCTTCAGAAGCTATTTCACTTCGGCGACTTCCAAAATACTGACGGCTGGTGGATCTGCACCTGTATTTATACCTGCTAATGGTGACGTGGCCCAACCAGGTAGCGTTGGTAGCCCCGCCCCTTCGCGATATGGTAGTGTCTTCAGGTTCTTTAGGATGGGTACCCATGTCCGGTTGACTTTCTGTGTTTCTCCTTTCCTATTGAAATTATTATGATGTTTTTGTATTTCGATGGCTTCTCTTTGAAGAAAATACAAAAACATCATAATAATTTCAATAGGAAAGAAGAAACACAAAAAGTCAACCGGACATGGGTACCCATCCTAAAGGACCTGAAGACACTACCATATCGCGAAGGGGCGGAGCTACGTCACCATTAGCAGGTATAAATACAGGTGCAGATCCACCAGCCGTCAGTATTTTGGAAGTCGCCGAAGTGAAATAGGTTCTGAAGATGCCATCCACTCTTGATGGCGAAACGTCAAGCTTTAACGCTGAACGACGCCGGCCTAAAAACCCAAGAACCACAAATTCATTGGACGATGGCCGCGAAAGCCTTACACAGTATATTTACATAGAAGCTTGCACAGTTGGTTAGATCTATGACGGATATAGTTCATATTATAAAAATTGAATACCTCCCAAGTCATGATTATGGCATTATTGATCTGATGAATGTCATATAAGACCTTTCTACATTGCAGAACGCCCCTTGATGAAAACTTTCAAGCACTTAATGCTTGCAATGAATATCGTGAATACGAGAGGCACAAGCTAAAATGGCGTATATTTCTGCTTTTGAGAAGACTGGTTTGGCAAGTCGTTTGACTATGCAGTGTTTGTCAGTGTCAAGTCAACCGATTAGATTCTATGTTATATCATGTTTCGTGCTATTACCCGCATGTCGGGCTCTCAAATCAAGGTACTACCAGAAAATGCCAGAAAAAACCGACTGCTAGCGGGATTCGAACCCGCGCCTCCGGAATTCTGGTCCGGCGCTCTTACCAGCTGAGCTATGGCGATCATGACGATCCAGCCGGCGAAACGAACCTAAGAAGCATCGAATTCTTTCACGCAGACTGATGGTTCCACCCCCGCCACCTTCTGGCAGTACAGAGTAGCTCGTATCTGTACAGGGTGTCCCATTTTGGGCATTTTTACGGGGTATCTCGGTTATTTTTGAAGATAGAGAGTTGCGGTTTTCGCGCGACAGTGTGCTACTTTGTTGTGAAAATAAAGATGCCGTTAACAAAATTATCATGGCCCGCTTGGTTTTTGAGATACAGGGTGAAATCGAAAACTAACGATTTTGGGACCACCCTCGTAGCTCGGTTGTATTTTATCTTATTGAAAAGTTTAAAAAAAGGTCTTATAGAATTTTTTCTGTAGAATCCAGTAGTGTGGTTTGAATTGTTCTTGCTCTAACCATTTTTCAGTTCTGAAGCAAACATATATTTTTTTAAATGGAACACCCTGTATATTATTTTTGAAGTCAGTCGGAAATAATTCAAGGTTTTCAAAAATATATATTAGTTTTAAGTTATTTTGAAAATTATGCTCATACTTTGATTTTTTTATTTTTTACTTTATTTGTAGCAGTAGGCCATGACTAATCTATTAAAAAACAATATCCAAGTAAACAATTATTAAGATACAAGATACTCAATACTTTTAAACTCAATTATTTAATTGTATTTCATACGCTATTAACTACTATTTGCTATAATGTTCAATAAATATTACTTATTGTAGTCCAATGTTACATTACTTAAAACCAAACAACATTATATCTGAAGAATATCAACACAATATTAAATTTGAATTTGAATCAGAATAAAAACTAAAAACATCGAGGAGCTTTTAGAGATGTTGATTCAAGTTGGAGACTATTTTCTCGAATGCAAATCTATGGCACAATTTCTTATTCTTTTAATGGCATTTAAAAGAATTATTGGCCTCCTCCGTGTTATGGTGATTAAATATTCCCAATCTTGGATTCTGTGCAAATGTTGAAGTATCTTAAACTTGTATGGATGGTAATTGGATTTTTTTAGAATTCTTTCTGCAATTGATTTTGGTACCCCTACCTTTACAGCTTCTTCTATGTGCTTACAAGATGATGAAGGCTTTGCTTCTATGTAACCTAATACGTTTGTTTCCCTTTGCTCCATATTCTCCTTGAAATAAATTTTAGGGCGTGGTTAAATAAAGGATCCGTACCTAACTATATTTATTTTTAGGCGAGCAAATATATCTGGAAACGGTTGCTGTCTCTCTGGGTATCTAAGCTGCCCTTATTATAGAAAATTGACAATAATTAAAATAAAAACACACAAAGAGCAAAGCTATATTTAATAAGAATATAAATAAAAACAGACAGTTCGCAAATTTTTTACAAATTTGTTTTTTTGTTTTTAATAGATGAGTCCATAGCACACTATCTACTCAATATTATAATAACACAATCATCACTGTAATGAGACATTATTATTTAAAAAAAAGGTATTTTGATTCTGTTTTTTCAAATTTGAGTAGCATGTCTCTTGTAGAGTAATAACTGCTTAGATGCTTATTATTTATAACTGATTAACCATGGCCTACTGCTACAAATAAAGTAAAAAATGAAAAAATCAAATTTTAAGCGCAATTTTCAAGAGAACTTAATACTAACATATATTTTTGAAAAGCTTGAATTATTTCCGATTGACTTCAAAAAATTCTATAAGGCCCTTTTTTAAGCTTTTCATTAAGATAAAAGACAACCGAGATACGAGGGCGGTCCCAAAATTGACAGTTTTCGATTTCACCCTGTATCTCAAAAACCAAGTGGGCCATGATAATTTTGTTAAAGGCATCTTTATTTTCACAAAAAAGTAGCACACTGTCGCCAAAACCGCAACTCTCTTATCTTCAAAAATAACCGAGATACCCCGTAAAAGTGCCCAAAATGGAACACCCTGTACATCGAGGAAATCTGTTGGGTCAACATTGATCTTTGACCACATGCGACACCAAATGTCACCAGGTCGAGCCAGCACAGACGTGTTCCTGTGTAAGGAATGAATGTTATACCATGTTTCATGCTGTGTCCGCATGTCGGGCATTTTCTGGTAGTACCTTGATTAGATTCCATATGTTTCCGCAGAACAAACGAAGGAGCAACAAGTTCTACGGACGAGATAGCGTACGTGAAACCGATGCGGAGGTCGACGAGGTCAGAGAAGAACGTGAAGCGGCTGTACAAGACCTCCGACTACTCTTCGGAGGACGGCGATAACGAGGTGACCTCCACCAAGACCATCAGCCAGAACGAGAAGAACCAGATCATCGAGGATGCCAAAGCTGCGGCGAACGGCAACAGCGGGGTCTCCGCCTTGGACCTCTACAAGAAGTCTGGACGATATTGGGAGTAAGTTTGGTTTTCTAGTGAATGATTAGTCTGATCGGAACTATCTAGATATACAGTGGCGAGTGGAGGATACTCTAGGAGACGACTGTACAGCTCATTTCCAACAAAAAAATGGAGTCAAGATGATTGACTCAGTACTTCCCACACATAACGGTGATATAATTTTATTATTTTCCCATTGCATGAAGCTATAGTCTGAGATCCCATTGCAACCAAGTAATCACCCATCTATCCTCAAAAAACATCCAAACAAACACTAGTAAACAGTTTCTTGCATCTGTCTCCGTAGGAAATAGAACGACACAGTTTTTATTCTTCAAGCTTCAACTGGATGAAACGAAACGATCAGGAACCCCCAAATTGCCTAAAACCGATTTCTAAAAACCATTTTTCATTCTCGCCACATCAGAAGAAAGTCCCTTGGTTTCTGGAATAGGCAACGCAATGTTTCGATGGACCTAAAAAAGTGTATTATGTCACTTGGTCCTTCTATCGCAGGTCAGTGGAGAGCCTATTATGCATACAAGAACTTTTCCAGTTTTGCAACCTCCACCCCCCAATCCACTCTAATTTCACATCTACTCAAAAAAAAAATAATAAAATGATCTGAAACTCCTAGAACGCCTAAAAATAACGTTTCATTTATTTTTATATTTTTAACTATTATTATTGCTGCGCCGCTACTGGCACTCTTTCTAAAAACCATACTTTGGCAAAGATTAATCAAATTCAATTCCATAATTTCTACGTTACTCAATACAGAAAGATCTAAAGCAACATTCGTATGTATTTTATATCAGAATGTCCTATGTCCCTTGTAGTAGCCCGGGCAATGCAATGTTCGGATGAACCTAAAAAAATAATATTATGCCGCTAGAACTCTCTTTCACAGATCAATAGACAACCTATTATGGATACAACTTCCCAACCACCCCAATTCCACCACCACCTGAAAGAAAGTAGAAAATAGTCAGGGATTCCTAAAACGCCTAAAAACGAGGTTTTAGGAATCCTTTTTTTTGGTAATTACTCCGCCGCCAATGCACCGATTTTCAAAATTATAGCAGCATTACCTACTGGGGCTCCGTAGCATAGCGGTGCCTAATTTTATCACAATCCATGCAGCAGTTACTGAGATTACGAGGTTGGAAAAACGCGCACAGACAGATCCACAGATAGACAGACCGACGGAAATGAGTGACATGGATTTTCGTTATATAGACATCATAAAACGTCCAAAAAGCGTATTATCTCAAAATCGAAAATTTTCGCTATCACAATACTCCCCTCGCCTATCGGTGTGAGATATAAAAAGAAACAGCAATAAGGATTCCATGAGTTGCTAGAAACCGTATGAAATTCTTGCAAATGTAATATTTCCATCTGAGTCAGTCTTCTCGACGCTAATTTTATCGTATTAAATTTATCGCCATATTCTCACTACTTGTAGGTGAATTTCTAATCGATATAATACCATTAGTAATACTATGGAGGAAAAGTAATATTTTTTAAACCAAACATTGGCTTTGGAATATTATCTTTCAGTAGGAACGTCGTATTTTTATAGCGTTTTCTGAAAAAAAAGCATTAACAAAAAACGTACATTGCTGGTCATGTTGTACTGGTCGTTTCTTTAGAGTGATGGTTTAATACTGTGATGCTCAAAGCGTGAGTTTGATATTGTGCCTGTTTATACTGAATTTTAATTAAAAACACCGACTTTCTAAAGACTCGTTAACCTGTGGATGTGTATTGAAGTTTTTAATGATTGACATCCGTAAGTAGCATTTTATCATTGGTTTTCACTATATATTTTTTTTTAATTCCTTGTTGAAAATGTGGAGAGATATAAATTTTGGTTGTTGGAAATGAGCCAAAAATATATTCTCTGAAATTCAGGTGTTTGTTTAGGAAACAAATCATGAAGATGTGGTTTTTATTTATGTTGGAAAAATTTGTTGCAAATTTATGATATAATCTTGCTTAAATGGCATGCCTGCTAGAAATATGTACCTGACAGTCTCTAGTTCTTTGAAATAAACACATGGACTCAAAATATCGGAGGATCGCCTTTAAGAAAGAATCAAAAACATAAAAAATTACAAAAAAAAATTACACATAAATATGACTAACATTGATTTCGACCTTCACTTTAACGGCATTTCAAGGTCAAATTTCCTAATTTCTATCGCGACTTTGGAGGAGAGTAAATTTAATCCTAGAAAAATTGTGAATCGTTAGGTCCAGATGTCGCCCAAATTTATTTGACGAATTATGAATTATGAAAAAATAGACGTAATATTTTTTTAGAATTTTTTTAGATGAAATTAATTTTTTTCAGTTCTTATAAGTTTAATCACGTAGGTACAGCCTGACAAGTGTAACAGGAGCCGTGAGACATATGAAATAGACAAGGATGGCGAGAGACGAGAGGATATGAAATAACTTGTGCGTGTGAGACAGCAGTGACATTAACAAGTGTCTTGCTACACTTGTCAGGCTGTATCTACCCTCACACATTCACAAAGTTACGATTTTTAACATAGACCCTTATGACATATTAGGGTTTTTTGTATTTGAAAGCTTGTCGCGCGATTTACTTATTTAAATAAACTAGTTCCTATTCAAATGAGTAACTTATTCTGCTATCTGCGGCGTTCCACCAAGAAGTATGCTGCTGTTTTAGGCAGCGACTTTCTTTGGTTGCCGTTACCTTCGGGTACCAGATGGCGCACCGGCAGAATTCTTTCTGTCTGCTCTCACATGTTTCACATGTTTGGTGAACATGGAAAGATTGATGCTCTCTATTTCCGTCAATCGACCTATGGCGCACTGATGATCGCTAAATAAGCGTGAAACAGCTGTCTGCGTACTGGTGGATTGACGGAGATATAGAGCAACCCTCGTTAATCTGCTAAGTTTATTTTTTTTAAATTTCGGTGTGATTAAATACTTATAAGTACTAACGCAGACCTCGCGACAAGCTTTCATGATCATTACAAATTGTGCATAAATAGGCTGACAACTGAAATTTTAAAGGAAATTATATTTTCTTCTTTTTAGAGCATTTAAATAAAATCTTTTTTGCTTTTAATTTATTGAGTTTCGCTTTCAAGATCAAAAGTGAATACTATGATGCTCCATTTTCGTTTTTCCTAGACCGAAACTTACTAGACTGATTTTCTTGCAGCATATACCCGAAGACTGACTGGACGTACTCTCAGCACTCGAAAGACAGGGTCGAACTGGCCCCGGGCGTGGTAGCCATGCCGAATATGTCCCGGAAGACCATACATTCCGTCCACGATTCCGACATGGGATCCTACGTTAACAAACAGACCAACACAGAAGCCTACATGAAGTCCAGTGCGTACAGTACGTCATCTGATGCTGGGCTCTATGGTTACAAACCTAGGGTGCTCTTCAACAACAACTACTCGGATGAATACAGGTTTGTTTGATGGACCCCTTCATAATTTTTATTCTGCTAGTTATCACGTTCGTGTGGCGAATTTAAGAAGTTTACATAATCGCCTTATAAATTTTTATTTATTTATTATTATTTTATTTATTTATATATTTATTTAATTATTATTAATATTTTATTATTTTATTAATTTTTGCAAGTAAAAGGCGTTTATTATTATTATTATTATTATTATTAAATATTTCTAATGATCGTTTGGATTAAAATTGTCTAATATCAGGGTTGAGCATGAGTTGTATTAAAAAATAACATTGAGGGCCGGTTTCGCCGGTGTTTAAGTTTGGAAAAAACAAAATTTTGACACCCTATATCTTGGAAGCCACTCCTTTAGAACACATGTTTATTTAAACGTATCTACTTGAATTTGGATCAGAAATACGCTCTTGGAATTATGGCGTATCAATAAGAAGCGCAAAACTGTTTCAACATTTTTTTGACAGGCTATCAGGTGGTATTTATGTTTTTTTCTCGAAAACAAAGTGGGAGATGAAGAGACACCAAAAGACAAAAAAAGTCTGGCTTCCATCTGTTTAATCTGAAAAACATTTAATTTAATTTTTTCATTTTTTTGCTAATACTAATCGTGGGACAACCCACGAGACGCCACTGGAAATGATAAGAACCTTCTAGTCAGTGCTGACTTAGCGCCTTCTTGCAGTGAATAATACTGCCAAATTTAAAAAAAAATGGGAGCAATGACGTTTTTTTCCAAATTTTGACACCCTGTGTCCTAAAAAAAAAAACTTTTGCGCAACCATATTTATACGAAACCTCCACCTTAAAATCAGTTTTTTTATCGAGTGTTAAAGTCCTGCTATTAAAAGTGGACATATGCTGTTGAAACTGGATGACCCAACCCAAAGTCACAGACATACATAGCGTAAAAATCTTACTTCTGTCTATCTTCTAGCAATTTGTTTATTCTCTCTATGTTTATTTGTTACTCTGAGGTGTCGTATAAATGAAACTCTAATTTTAATCTTCCGTCCTAACACCGTCTCTGCACCAGTAAAAACAACCTAGTAGGTCAAGATTGAAAAATGATTCAGTAACTTGCATCGACAGCGTTTTAAACGTAACACAGCGTGGTACAAAGTAAATGCAAATGCTACTTAAGGGGCCTGGTATACACAGTTATACATATGTATTTGCCACGTTAAAACACGGACTCCCATTTCAAACAGAACTCGCTTGTTTTTCAAACTACATACACAGTATTTCAGAACTTGATAGTTAGGACTTTAATGAATAACAACTATTTGCGATTTTATCAAAAACAATTTTTAGTGTACACAAAAACACGCAATGCAAAATCATACATTCTTCAAATGTCTGTAATTTAACAAACAAACACGATATCAAAAAAGGCCAAAACAGTGACAAAAGGCAAGCTTTCTTCTTCAATTTGCTTTTTGAAGGAGCTTGGAAATGCGAAATTCATTTTTATGGTACCTTTGCGCCTTACCTTTCGACCTTTTGACCTTATCCTTGGATTTTTGGACTTCTCTTCTCCCATCTTAGACATACACACTGGAGAAAGGGAACAGGCGGCCACGCCCCCTCGCTAAAACGGGAATACATTTTTTCTTGGATTCTGAATTTCGTGCGCTATATCTTAGATCCATAAAATCTTATTCATCCACACAGGTACCAAGAGAAAACCAGCTGGTACTACTCCTATTGGTCTCGAATCCGAAGAACGGTCTCGAAGGTGTTTTCTCTGACAGTATTCTACTATGTCCTGTCGGTACTTCAGTACACTTTCGACGTGCAGACGAAATGGTTCGCCAAGCTGCACCAGTTGACCAGCAAAGTGATGCTGTTTGACACGTGGTTGCTGTGGAAGACGAGGAACAACAATAACAAGTCGAGCAAATTGGCGTTGCTCTGTCTGTTGCCTTTGCTGCTTTTCGGAGGTGAGTTTATTGTTCGGTGACGTATTGCGATTTAGATGGCTTTTTGCAGAAAGGAACCAACCCGAAAACAAAGTTTCTTAGTCAATGTATTTAAAAAATATAGCAATCACTTTTTCCCCCTGTGAGCCGTGAGGACTGAACCGTTGGTTCCTGGACTGGGATCCTCAGAAGCTATTACCTGTTCAGCGTCTTTCAAGAAACTAAACAGTTTAGTTTATAACCTCCAAAGCAAGCTTACCCGTCGACGGCTGACCACAACAAACGTCAAGATAACCCATACCTTCTCCTTGGGTTAACCGCCGATTATGGAATGGATTATTTCCGTTAACGCTTGTATAAGAGGCCTACGAACACTGTGACGCTGAGTACTTAGCCTTATTGTTCTCTACCTCCCAGAGGGGGGACGATGTACGTACAGCATCGTCGGAATGGTGCGACCTCATCGGACGGTCCGACGGGATCCCCTCCGATCCGCCCTAAGGTCGCCCATTCAAGTGCTGACCACACATGAAGCTGCTGCACTGCTTGTGTACTGACTTTGCTGCTGTGTTGAAAATACCAGAAAATAAGTCCTAAACTCGAAGCACTGAGCCACCCACTAGTTTCTAACTCTTTCATTTGATCGGTTCTTATCGTAATAGATGGGAGTAGGGAGCACAAGGTGGCTAGGATATTTTGTGCAGGAAAGGGGTTGGCTTATATTAGGCTATAGACAAAAAATGCTATTTTTGTGGGTTAATCCTTTGCTGCAAATAGTCGTCCGTTTATCTACTTAGATGAAATTTTTGCTTTTCGGTTTACATATTTTGTTTATACATAGTGTGAAAATTGTTTCAGTAATTTCTCAGGAAAATTCAAAACTCCTTTTCTGACAACCTCAAAAAAATTGTTATGGGCGAAAAATTGGATTCACATGAGAAATTTAGTTTCGACAGAAAGATCTTACTGCTGCTAGCATCATGCTTAGAAACACTGAAATTAGACTTTCCGTTTCTTTTTTTTTAATATTAATGTATGCAAAATTTATTACTGATTCCCGACTAGACGAAGCTGTTCAACCAAAAATCTTTTTCAAAAAAAGATTGTATTCAAATGCTGTAAAAAGAACAAAATAAAACTTTCCTTTAAGATTTTATCTACAACTTACCGCATTACATATATACAATTTACATGACCATAAAAGTTTGTCGCGCGATTTACTTGTGCAAATAAACTATTACTTATTTAATTGAGTAATTTGGTCTGCTAAGTTAATTTTTTTTCAAATTTCACTTCAAATACTTATAGGTACTTACGTAAACCTCGCGACAAGCTTGTATGATCATATAAATTGTGTAATAATGAGGCTATAAGTTGATAGTTAAAATTTTTAAATAAAAATTTATTTTCTTTTTCTAGAGCATTTAAGTAAACACTTTTTTAAAAAAGGTGTTTTGCCTTTAACATATTTTTTACTTTTTAGTTATTAACCTGCATTGTTATTGTCGGCGGATCTTTCATTTAATACCCATACTATATAGGCAAAGATATAAAAAACTTCAAAAGTCCGCCATATTAGATTAACTGATATCATAATATGTTTCTAATTATTCTCGGCAAGCCTTTTCATTTGATACCCATATTGCAGAAGTGCATAAAAAATAACTATTCTACCATCTTGGATGGTCCGCAATATAGAATTTAGAATCACACGTCACATTATTTTCCGAGTTACCCTCAACAAACCTTTTCATTTGATATCTATATTATAGAAGTGCTTAAAAAATAACTATTCCACCATCTTAGATGGTTCGCCATATTGGATTTAGAATGACGTCACACAACTTATCATGTATTGACATTCAAACTAGACGTGTACACAAAATTTCAGGACAATCGGTTGAAGATATCTGCCTCAAAATTGAGTAGCAAGATTGCACCCGAACAAACACACATACATACATTGCAAGTTAAATAAGAGCTTTTAATAAAAGCGATATGTCAGTTTTTTAGAGTCCCTATCATTATGTACATTTCAGGTGTTCACGTATACTTGGCCAGTGGCGTATCCCTTGCCCCTTCGTGCCACCCCAATTGCGGACGAATGGCGTCCCAGTACGTTAACGAATTCGCCACAGACGCGTACAAGTTTTTCAACTTTTCCGATAAATTTGCATCGGCTGCGGGGTAGTTGCGTAATAGGGGATGGGGTGTTTAGTTTATAGCACCATTTTTGCATTTAGTAGAGTTTAGTATTTATTAGACATGTTACTTATAACCGTTCTGAGGTGGTCTTTTGTTCGCTACCATCAGGGGGTGTCTAGAAGAATGAAGTATAGAGGGTGTATGAATAGTATGGTCTGAAACGTTATAGGGGAATGTTACCTGTTTGTGAAGCATTACTGTTGCGTTTAAATATACTCGTGAATGCAGCAACTTGAAGGTATTTTGGAGATCGTTTTTATAAACCTAGAATTCAAATATTTTCCAAATACATTGTAGATTTTACATTTTTTTCCAAATACATTGTGGTAAATAGTAAGGAAAAGCGCAAAAATTAGGATGGGGATAGATTAACTAAAAACTAGGTACAACTCCAACAACATGGTTTTGTTCATATTGACGAAATAATTTTAGGTTGAACGAAAACGATTCAAAAGGATTTTCAAATAAAACGATGACCTTTTCAAAAAAAATCTGAATCAGATCAAAAAACTGTTCTAATGCCATATGAGATGATTTTGATGATTTTTTCATAATTTTCACTCAAATACATATTAAGGGTGAATCGTTGCACTTTTTCTAGTTTTCGTAGTCTTCAATAATTCCTCAGTAATAATAAATGAATAATAATAGCCTGTGGTAAGTCACTTTTCCCTTAAAACACAAACTATTGTATTTCGTAAATTTTGGCGTTTTCCTTTGCAGATGTTTTATCCTACATTAAATTATTTTGTTTCATACGTCTGAAACTACGTATAGGAAACATGTTTAAGCTTGCATTAAGTATGAAATCTGGAAAGCAGCAGCTTAAGTATTTCCAAATTTCAACCATTTTGTATCAAAAACAGGATACAGCAGCTAGCAAGAGGTCCTGTCAGATATTCTAGTCAAACATCTACTGTAATGTAGATTTTCGATTATTGAGTTACCATTTTTTGTGTTCAACGGTATTATCATATTCGTGGCCAGTATTATTGCAGTATATCAGTATTGCTAATGCCTGTAATTTGAAAACTAAAGACTTATTCCAAAATTAAAAATAAGCAGAACTGAACGTGGCATGCGAATTTAAAAAAAAAATGTTATCTTCTTCCATATTTGCAAATAATATTAGTAGGTTCTCGCATTAAAAAAACATCAATACACATGGTAAGTGTTTTGCTGCAATCATTATCCTATAAACATAATACAAATGTATTATAAGTGAATATTTTGGGAATATGTTCCCTGTATGAGGTTTCAGGTACCATACTATATCCCTAATATGTTCCTAAGAACGTTTTTCTGGAAGTACAAATCACAAATGTGCATTATGAAGTATTAGAATCATAGTAGATAATAAAACATATTTTTTTCGGTGCTTAAGCTTTTGTCACATCACATTTTGCGAATATACTAATCGAATGTAAAATTATGCATAGATTATAACAACTCATTCAGTTAAAATTGAAATATTTAGTTCAGCATAAATAATAAATTACTCGAGCAAGGTGATCTCACTTGTTTGCACGAATAACCCTCTATGCTCATTGTCTAATAATAATTTTGTAGTTCAATGTAGCTGCAACCGTTTATTTTTAGTTAAATAGGAGCACAGTTTTTTCATATTTGACAGGAATAAATGGGCGAATGAATATGTGCGAAGGATTTCATTATGTATTGTTTTAAAAAATTTGTGTCATACAGCAGTGGAGTGTCTAGAGCCAAGTGAAAACGAATTTCATTAGATAAAGTCATACATTTTTTTGGATCCGTTAAAAATTGAGTGAAGGTTTTTAGATTATGTTATTTAATATCAGTTATTCGTTAAAAAAATTACTAGCTTGGTAATTAAAAATATCGTCAATTTTCGAAATCCATCATACGCCTTCTTCTTAACTGAACGATTGCTTCTACATTGCTGTTTAACTCTTACTTTAGGTGTCCTAGTAGATTGTACTAACTTATTAAGCATACCACAAATATATCTATATATATCCGCATTTAAATATCTATAATATATATCCTGTTTTGTTTTGACATATTTTAACCGGGTGAATGTATTTTTATATATACTCTTGTTGTCATTTAGAAGTAATATAATTTTCAAACTGTACTTTGGTTTTTTATTTTGATGGTGGTTTGCGAAGTGGCAAGGGCAGTGGTGGCACCATTATTTTTTATACAGGGTTATGTATCTTTCACTTTTTACAATGAATTACAGACACTCTTAAACTGTGTTATTGCACTTGACATATCGAAAGCCTTCGATAGAGTGTGGCATGAGGGACTTCTGGTCAAGCTTGCTGCTTATGGACCTGGCCTGCGCCAGTAGCTGAATAGCTTTTTGAACGACCGATATCTGTTGGCTCTTCATCAGACGTATTTTCAATGAACGCTGGTGTTCCTCAGCGATCTGTGTACACCACAGCAACTACTGCTGCTGTACAAGGCACAGGACCGACCATCGTTGAAGTATTGCTCCCATGTGTGGGATGCGCTTCGAAGCACTCTCTAAAGCTTTTGGACACCATCCAGAAGAGAGCAATTAGACTACTCGATACGCCTAACCTCACAAAGGACTTCCACAGCCTGGAACATCGAAGAAGGGTGGCAGACCTGCCCTTGGTTTACAGATTCCATCACGGAAGATGTTCGAGTGAGCTCTCCCAGGTCCCTACTCCCCGAGCTAGTCTCCTCCAGCATTCCTTCTTTTGGAGAACCTCGACGCTGTGGAATGAGCTGCCTCGGAATTTATTTTTCGAGGGCTATAACCTGCAGCATTTCAAATCTGACGTTTCTTGTCATAAAGTGACTAGACACTGCAACCCTTAATAATTTGGGGCCACCACTGGACAGCGTTATACACTTAAAGATATATTTGATACGTTTTCAATTAAATCACAGTAGCATTTCTAATACACTCACTGTTTGTGTCCTAATTACCGTCATCGTTTGTCTTTAAGTGTATAACATTTGGAATTATTTCAGGGTGGTGGATGCTCTCAAACCTGGGAGGACTTTTATACGGGACCTATTTTAACTCTACCTCAGTCGCCACACCAGTGGCAACCCATCAAGAAATTACCTTAGACGTCCACAAAAACTTAGAAGAAAAACCAGATACAGGTCATACAGAACATATTGTAAAGGTAACTGAAAAAGTGTATGTAGAACCACCTAGTGCTAGTGATATTGCAGCTGGATTAACTGACGAGCAGCTAAGGATAATTTCTGATTCCTTGAGGCAGTCTATCAACATCAACAAAGAACTGAACACCGACGAAATCGTCCAGAAAATCTTGATTTCTCCAAACTTCCAAAACATAGTCAATAACTTCAACAAAGTCGAGATAACGAATGACAAAAATGAAGACGTTTTAATCCAGCAACAAAAGCTGATTGACGAATTAAAAGAAGAATTGAGCAAGCTAAAATTAGGCGTGACAGAATCAGAACAAAACTGGAAAGATGAAGTTAACAACATTTTGAACGAGTTCAAAACCGAGATCGTGCATCAACATATCAGCAACATCAACAAAAGAGAAACATCTGAGGATGATAACATGGAAGTTATAAATAACCAACAAAGGATCATAGGAAACTTGCAAAACGAGATCAATAGCATCAAAGTAAGCATTTCGGAAGCTGAGCAAAATTGGAAAGACAAGCTTGGCAGCATTTTAGCGCAGCTTAAAGCTGAATCTATGCAAAACAACGCACGTCTCACATACCAACTTAACAGATGCTGTAGAAGACCCATCATTAACATAGAATCCTACGTGAACAGGATTGTCACTAGTCTATTGAACGATCCTGAATTTTTGAGGAATCAAAAAGGTTTGAACGACTATTTACATGCCATGTTCGTTGCTAAGCAAGACCTTGAGGCTACTGTGTTGAACCTGACCCGTAACCTGGACTCCAAATACGACAGCTTGGTCGAAGACAACAGCAGGATCCTAATGGACGCAGTGACGTCACGGATTAAAACGGAGATGGAAGAAAAGATGCAAAGCTACAAAGCAGACGTTCTATTGAAACAAAAAACAGACGTAAGCTTCCAAGGCTTGCCAGACGAGCGTGTGAAACAGATCGTGAAGGAAGCCTTGGATATCTACGACGCGGACAAAACCGGCTTGGTAGATTACGCCATGGAGACGATGGGCGGTCAGATTTTGACCACCCGGTGCACAGAGAACTACCATTATGGCAAAGCTGTAGTTTCGGTGCTAGGAATTCCCTTGTGGTACCCTACTAACACCCCAAGGACGGTGATCACCCCCAGTATGCATCCAGGCGACTGTTGGGCTTTCCAGAACTTTCCTGGGTTTGTGGTGGTGAAGCTGTCCAATCGGGTGAAGATCGAAGCTTTTTCCATGGAGCATATCAGTAAACTGCTGGTTCCCGAAGGTAAGATTGATTCTGCGCCGAAACATTTTGAGGTGTACGGGCTCTCTGGTGAGGATGACAGGGACCCTGTGAAGCTTGGAGAGTATGAGTACCGGTACGATGGCGAGTCAATACAGTACTTTGCCGTTGAGAACGAAGGGCATGTGTTTGAGGTTGTCGAGTTGAGGATCACCTCAAATCATGGTAACCCGAATTATACTTGCTTGTATAGGTTCAGGGTGCATGGTAAGTTGAGTCACGATCCTTCATGAAATCGAGAGGGATGTGGGAATGTATGATCTCGTGAATGCACTTATGAGGCGGCGTTGCTTTGTAGACCATTCCAAAATACGTGACTGATCGAGGGTAATATTCGTTTGTTTGAGTAATCTTACTAAGGCCCAGTTTCACAATCATTGGTAACCTCTGGTAGTCACTTAACCGACAGATGGAAGTTAACCAGTAGTTATCGGGGAGCTCTGTTTCACAAAGGAAACCAATGGTAAAGCTTATTTAACTTTATGTCGGCACCACGTATTGGTCTCAGAGCACTGCCATAATGGTGTTCCGTGAATACAGCCTAACCCTTTCACAAAGAAACCTAACCTTTTCATATTTTTCATTTATGTCATTACAGAGTATAATCAAAATCCATCGACGTCTTAGACGTCAGTGTCAAAATCCAAGCTTTTATAACCCCCAAAGCTGTCATCGGTTGACTACAACAAACGTAAAGATAACCCATACCTTGTCCTTGGGTTAACATAACTACTGGTTGACCAGAGCCTTTGACGTAAACTGGCGAATATGAAATGGAATATTTTCGTTAACCACTAGTTTTCTTTTGACCATTAGTTAACGAACGATTGTGAAACTGGGCCTTAGAAGGTCATATTTAAATAAAAATAAAATTTTTGTAGATCTGTTTGTCAGGTGTAAAAAAATGGTTTTTTGACTTTTGTTCATTTTTGAACCTAGCAACTACCAACAAACAGATTTGCTGAAGGGAACCTTTTCAGTAAGATAATGCAATTAAAAAAACCGAACAAGAATATTTTTCCCAGCCGATGCAGTTCTAAACAACGCAGTACTGGTTTTTCGAAGATCTATTTAAGTTGATATTTTTTATTTAAAGAGAATAAACATACACATAAGCATAATTGAGAGATATTGCGACTTAAATATAAGATCCCCTGAATTAATTTTGACACCAAGGAATTGACTATTTAGCCGATAATGTATTTTACCCAAACCATTTTGGAATGGTCTCTAGCATGTACATTTTCGTATTCGTTATCATTGATTTCATTAATTGAGAGTTTGAGGTGGTTTTTAAGATTATATATGGTGGCATTTCCATTTCTAACTTAATTTACTTTTTCAACGATGATAATATAAACTACAATCATCTCACTGTTTTGCTTGGCAGTTCGTTTTATGTCAATTACTGGTAGTATTCGAGGTTTATATACATCAATAATTATTGGTTATAATAACCGATATTGCAGTTACTCTGTTGTAAAATTAAATTAATAATATTAGCAATAAAATTGTTGCTGACTCACTTTAGAAACCCAATTATGTAGTAGCACAATAATTGTGCTAATAAGTATTATTAATAATATAAAAAGTGCATAATGATATAGTATAATAGTATATTTATATTTTATAGAAATGACATTACCAAAACCAGGAAGTGTAATGTGGTTTTCAATAGCCATTGATTTTGCGGTGGTTAGAAATGTAAATGCTACCCTTTTTAAACCACATATTGTGTTTTTTTATATAAATTGTATTCATGTTGAAATAATTCATCCCATTGTATCAGACTAATTGGAAAAAATGATTGAAAAATTCAGTATTAAATTAATCTCTTTTAAATTGGCTTTTAGATACCGTACTTATTAATTTTTTCATTAAATTTCTCATCAAGCCTCACTATTCATAACAAGAAGTCGATAATATATATTTTTTAAGTAATTTTGGACACCTTTCAACGGATTACTAACAGCTGCAAATATTTTTTTCATTGTTTTTAATGTTTGAAAGTTTTATAAATCTTACTTTTCATTCACGACCCTATATAGCCGTTGAAAGGTATCAAATCCTTTGAATCATCTGCATTATTTTGTATATTTGTTTATGTGAATATTGTTTTATATGTATTTTACACTCTGCACAAGAACTGACTAATTGAACAGATGTTAACTATTTTTTAATTCTGTGAATAGCTTCCCTTAAGCCTTTTCATATTAACAACCTCATATCTCTACATGTATTGTATTTTTTGACCGATTTTGTCTCATATTATTCGGCGTTAGATAAAGTAGACGAAAAAAAAATTGCATTTTCATCCAAAGATTTTGCTGTAATATTAGGTTTGCACGGTAATTTTGTTAAGGTTTTGTGTTCCAACTAATATTTTGTAGGATTATTGTGAGTCTGTGATTTGCTTTAAATTAAAATTCAAGAAGTACAAAAAATAGGCGTTGGTTGAAAGTCAATGTTGTAAATTACGTCAGTAGTTGTTTGATTTTTTTTTTTTGAATAGTGCCATAGCCAGAAAGTTGGTTCAAGAGGGACCTGCCTCAGCGTAGTACTTTTTTGGGCAGGCGGTGGTTTGATTTTCTTTTTGTTTGATTAGGAATTATAAAAGCAAAAACTAGTTACTACTGTTACTAAAACTCGCACAGGTGAAGTTAAAAAAAAATACGATTTCGTTACTGGTGTAATCTCGAGCATTTGTTTTTAACGTAATCTACAATATTTTCTTATTAAAGTTATAATATTGCATATCATTTTCGAGAAAGCACATCTACTGTTGCCATCATAAAAGATAAAAGAAATAGGAAAAATTTACATAATCCCAAATGATTTTAGTTTCAATAATACTTACTCAAATGCGAAATTGTGAGGGTTTTTGTGGGTAGATGAATATTCTATGGAATAAAATGTAATTACACTTTGTATCTTCTTCATACACTGATTGGGCCAAACTCCACTAAGATGTGATTTTAACTGATCATCAGAACTCTATGCCGCTTTTTGCGTGTCAACTGTCGCCATTTCGTTGCTTCGGAAGAAGTTTATTCCATGTTCTTAATTTTTTAAAACCTGAAGTTTTACTTTCAATAAGTACTATGTGCTATGCTCTTTGAAAAACCTCATGTGAAATAATTGAAAAAGTGGACATTAAATAGTTTTAAGGGAAGATCCTACACACGCTCTAAAACGGGTTGCATAACATTAAAGTCATTGGTCTCTAATACTCGTTACATACGGTGCTGCCTCGTGGTTATAAAAGGTCCGTTTATTAGTATAATACTAGTACTGAATTTTGGTGATAGATGGCGCTATCGTACTTGTGGATCTTTGCACTGAAGGAGGCATTCCAAGATAATGTAAATTTTCCTTTTTTGGTACAGCTTGGCAGCTATAAGAAACAAAGTGATTGTATATGTTAGGAGCAAACACCGATTTCGGCCAATGGACGGAAAATATGGTCAAAACGCGTTTTGGCTGCTACCATCTCGCCAATGTCCGAATTATCGCTTTCCGACTGTTTAATGTAGCCCGGAACGTGTTTTGGATCAACTACAATTGCCAAAACGCGTCCTGTTCTTGTCGTGGATTGTGTGCGTGTCTCAGCTTGTAAACGATACTAGTGTATTCATTTAATATTTGATCTTTGTGCGAAACAAAGACGACGATTGAAAAGGTATGATATTTTAAAGATTGGCGATATGGAAAAGCTACTTGAAAGAAGGACAGACGAAACGCCGAACTGCGTTATTTTTGCATGACCCACTAGTTATTTGACATTCATTCCGCTCATGTGGGAGCTGGACATAAGAGATTGTGAGGTATGTTTCTTTCAGTTTTTTTTTTCACGGACCTAAAATCTACAAGTGCTTTTATTTATTTTATTTATGGATTCTAAGCTCAAGAGGAAATATTGTAACACAACACGGCAAATAATTGAGATTTATTTATTCGTGATAGAATATATAACGTGTTCTGGCAATCGCAGTTGGCCCAAAACGCGTTCTGGGCTACATTGAACAGCCAGAAAGTGACAATTCGGACATTGGCAAAACGGTAGCAGCCAAAACGCGTTTTGACCATATTTTCCGTCCATTGGCCGAAATCGGTGTTTGCTCCTAACATATACACATATGTGTAACATCAAAACATGTTTAACCTAGAACTCAGGTGTAACCCCAGAGTTTAATTTTACCTTCGATCAAAATGGTTAGTATATTTCATTTTCGCACTATCTTGTTATCGGAAACTATCAATGAAGGTTTATTTTTATTTTCATTTGTTTATACCTACAAAGATTCAAACAACCCAGTGAATGCTTACAACAATAATTGGTTTAAAAAAAATCATTTTACGTTTGACGTTGACTTTCAACCATATTCCAAATATATATCTAAGATTCGCCTGGAATCAAATGGCCTTATCAAGATGTTTATACATGTTTTACCAGTGTTAGTATGTAGGTATTCGTGCTAAGACGCGCACAGTCATTAGGTTTAAGGATTAGTGTTAAGGGTATTGCTTAAACATTGGTAATATTGGTATATAGTCATTGAGTCAATTTTCTATGGAGTAGACTGTTCCAATTAGCAGAAATACATTAGACGGAATTAATACCAGTATAGTGACGTTTTAGGAACATACTTTGGAAACATTCAGTTGTGTGGTATGTTTTTATTTGGCAAAATAACGTAAATTTGTTGTGAAAATGACCATATTGAGGAAAATTCCGTTTCTTTGATGGCTCCAAACTGATACGTTTTTCAGTGAATTTAAAATGAACTTGCCTTCAATTCTATAAGGTTGAAAGTACTTACTGCGTTCTCTAATTTCTAGATCATATTGCAACGGTCTGCTCCATAGAGTTTTTTATAAGAATGGTGTAAGCTAAAACTGTTTAAAATTTTTGAGATATCAAATAATTTGCTGGTTCATCTGGAATATTAATTTTTCGTTAACAAGGGAGCAAAAATAACATCTTTCGTCAGATTTATCATCAGAACATATTCCTATAACATGGTAGTCCCAATCAAATTCTTTGTTAGTATGAAATGTTCACACACTTCTGCCTATTTGGAATTACCTTGCTGTTGCTCTATTTAAAATTATCACGTTGAAAATCCATACAGATTTTATACACGTTTCATTTGCTTCCAATATTTGCTTCCAAAATCTTTTTAACATTTGACAAACGATAGATTTAAAAAAGTATTTATATTTCACTATACATTTTGTAAATATCTTATGTACAATAATCGTAGACAAGCTGTTTTTTTTTGTATTTAATTGATATTTTATTGGATGGTTTTTGAATATACATTGCACATATTTTGATGTAGTTTTCAATTCTTGAAATCGTACCACCATTCGTAATTTATACAATAAAGGTTGTTTTTGTTAAAAAGCTACGTTTATTTATACTTCCTCATTGCAGTATTCAGAAAAAAGAAACAATACAGGATCAGTATGATTCTCGATTTTTTATATCATTGGTTATAAATCGGTAATGTAAGAAGACCATCTATAGGTGCTTTCCTTTTACATCTGCACTAACTCAGATCATTTAAAAAGCTCAGCTCAGTTGGAAACATCGTAGCTCAGATGAGTTAAAGGAACGTGTTTGTGCAGTTAAATGTCATTCCTCGAAATTTTGTAATATGCGATGGTTCTATGATCTGTCGATACTTTCCATAACCTAGTTTATTACGTTTTTCGTCGCTCACCATACACTATCGACTATCCATACACCACAAAACACTGACAAAACCCGCTGAAATTCAAACTTACAAGAAATCCTAACTTCATTTATTTGACATCTAAATGATTGAGACAATTGATCTACCTTTCGAGCTAGTGCAGATGGGCTTAAGTGGGGGAAAAATATTTCACTTTAGACTCAGATTCAGAAAACAAAAGGAACGTACATTGAAATGAGTCATAACGTCACAAGTGAGAATTATCAGATAAAGCATGCAAAAGAAAAGCACCTTATGTAAACGCAGACAGTATACTTCAAAAGTAGTGTAGGAGTGGGACTGCCATAGTACCCTAAAGACACCGGCGAAGACCAATAAGGTAACATTATCTTGGGAGCCTAGTCACATAGGAGTGGGCGGTAATGAGAGGGCCGACATGAGGGGTGTCAAGGAAGGCGCAGAACTTCCTCTCATCGGGCCAAAACCAGCATGTGGTATAATATCATACAGCTGTACCACCAGCACCAGAACCGCTGGGACAGAGTGGTGGAAATGTTCAGTCTAAGAGGTTGCTGAAGTTGCCCATTATGCAGGAAGTGCGGTGAGACAGAGGAAACAGCTAAGCATGTTATCTTCAACTGTCCTGCCCTGAGTGAAAGCAGCAGTGGCGGCTGGTGAGGTAGTGCCACAGTGCCACGGCACTATACCTTAATTTTCGACAAAAACGTATTTATCTATCGCTCAAACTTTTCTTATTCTATGTTAGTTTCCAACGACTTTTTCTGTTTTATATGAAATGGCAATAGCGGCTCAGCGCATAAATGCTTGCAGCAACACGTGGCATCGTCGCAACTCACATGATGAGAGCTGACGAAACGGCGAGATGGCAACAGCCTACCGTGCTGTTTCTTATAAGGCACAAATAGAGTGAGAGAAGTCTTATCACAAACGCTTACGAGCGACAGAGAGAACGCTATGCTGGACGTTTGGATAGATTTTAAATACGAAAATCCGAGGTAGATCGTGCCAGGCACATTACCCATATTTCCATTCATGGTTCACTATTTTTGTTTTGTTTCAGCAGTTTCGATTTGTTTATGTTTGATGCTGATGTCGGCTTTTCTCGTTAAAGGTTTGAAATTTAGATCTTATTAGTTTGAGTGAGTTGTGCGCTGTTTTCGGATCGTTATCTCTTTTGTGTTTAATTAAAATATATCATTGGAGCGAAAATGAATAAAACTGGCTCACTAATAAACTCATTTAGTAACCTTCCGCTGGAAAAACAGTTGAAAAACTTATTGGCAGTGGATAGAAATCGCGTTGTCGTAAATTTAATAAAACTATTTATGATGAAAACAATTGGATAAGTGACTGTGAAGAAGTTAACAAACTTTTTTGTTTTGTGTGTGTTCTGTTTGGAGGCGATGACACTTGGGCGAAAAAAGGCACGGATGATTATTCATATATGGGAAAAAATGAAGACCCATGAAAAATCTAAAGTGCATATGAATAATGTTTTCAGTTTATCGATGCTTGGTAAGTCGAACATAAAAAGTCAGTTAAATTCGGCTTATCGGCTAGTTATAAGTATTTTTTTTTCAATTTTATATCGGTTTGAAATGTTGGCTGTCATTCTGGCACTACCTCTCTAAGTTGGCACGAGCCGCCACTGGAAAGCAGGACCTTCTATCTGAATGTAGCCCAGAAGGGAAGACTGGAGAGCGTCCCATGCATCTCAAAGCTCGCAAAGAACTTAGGACGGTGGCCTCATTACGTAAAAATTCGCGTCAGCGTCACTGAGCAGATGCCGAGCAATAGCGACACGACAGCAACATGACTGTCGAAATTGTAGGTTATATGTTGTTGTCCGTCACGATGACGTCGTTACATAATACGAAGTTTACGTTTGACGGCAGATATTGTGCGATTTTCCCCTGTGGTTTGTCATCTGCAAGATACGTGATAAGGCTGTCGAACTCTGTTTGATCTCACTAAGTGTGCACAATAAGCACGACACCTCACTACAAAAAATAAAAAAATATGTTAATGTCAAAAACTATTTGCGAAATGATGCAAACTTTTAATTTTTATTGATTACAAGTGGTATTTAAAGAAACTATATTAAATAAAATTATTTAACATTGTTAAATATGTAATTTAACAATTTTTTGAGCACAACGTTTCGACTGATCCACTATCTGTAATCATCTTTCGGTGAACTTCGGTTGAAATGTATTTAAATATGGTAGAAAATTACGTTTTTGTATTATTGTATTTTAAGTGACAAGACCGTGTATCTGTTACACTCAATAGCCGAATTCGGGCAATGCCCGAAAAAAATACGCAGAACTAGTTTTGAGCAAGGAGTATTTCCCAAACCCGAAATATTAATTTTATACGGCTATTTGAGCATTAACAAATAGGGAGAACTAGTTCTGTGGTACGGAATGACAACCAAAGTGAACATTCGTTATGCATTGTGTGTCAAAAACCAGCAAAAATCTATCGTTTAGGGTAGATTAGGTTAGACTATATTAGGTTAGGTTAGGTTTCTTTGCTAACGTTCCTGCAATATAAGTACGAATCGTGAAAACGCAAAAAGAGGTTTGGAAGCACAAGCCAATTTGATGCTCACACAATCAAATAAAAAATGTAAACCAGCCTTAGTTGGCGATTTATTATTTGTTGGCATTCATTAAAATATATTTAACTTCTTCAACTTTATATTTATTTGAGTCCGTCGCTGGCGCTGATTAAATGGAAGAAGCAGAATTTGTACTGATGATCATTCAGAAAATATACAGAACTAGTCCTGTGCATTGCAAGTTGCGCAAAACTAGTTCTGTGTATTTCAAGATGCGCAAAACTAGTTCTGCCTATTTGGTAATGCTCAATAGCCGTATAAAATTCATATTTCGGGTTTGGGAAATATTCTTTGCTCAAAACTAGTTCTGCATATTTTTTTCGGGCATTGGCCGAATTCGGGTATTGAGCGTAACATATCTACATATAAAAATGTTCATCCCTGAAATTTGTCAAAACAGATCTAGCATCACAAGAATAACCTGACTATTAGGTACATCCGTATAGTTGAAGCTTCCCTGTTTTTCTTTCGCAACATACTGCACCTGGCTTTCCACACTGTTTATTTTATCATCCTCGTTTCAGTTAACAGATCATTATGTTGCGCGTAGGTTTATTTTCGGACGAATGTTCTGTTGACTGCCACTGGAAGAAGAAATACCAAACTTTCACGTAAATTACCAACTTGAGATACTTTATTTGTGTAAATATGTGGAAAATTATTTCCTCCTGATCTTTCCAAACCTCCAAGAAATATTAGTTTATCATGAACCATGTGTGAGCTGGAGACTCAGGGTTGCACAATTTCATCACATCATATTGACTATACAGCAGAGTCACTCCCATAGATAAAATATTTTTGTTGGGTCACCCCTGCACAATATTGTCCGATACACAGATAGCAGTGGCGTATACAAGGGAGGAGGTGTGGGTTCAAACCCCTCCATGGGATATAAATATATTGTATATTACACATTATAGGAAAAATAGGTATGGAACGTGATGCGAGTATACATGGTGTGCTCGCCAGCCGTACGAAATTGCGATCGCTCTGAGAATTATTAAACGTCGTGATACCACGGCCTGTTTAATCGCGTTTTAGATAGAATCGCTAACAATTTTTGTTTAATTTACTTTGTATTCCTTATTTTGAGTTACAGAAGACTGAAATTTATATACACAATGCCAAATTGTGCAGTTGTCGGTTGTAAAAACCATAGTAAGATGAAAGAGCTAAATGTAAAATTCTATAAGTTCCCGAAAAATTAAAATCTCGCAATGCAATGGAGTAATGCTTGCCACCAAAAGGACAAAACTAATATGAAAAATGGTAATCATTTCACAAATTAGCATTAACCGTTTATTAAAACTGAAATTTTTATGGTACATCCTTGGAAAATATTCACCTGCCGTATTTTCAATGAATAAATATGCAGAAGAAAGCAATGAATCGTGCCTACTTGAACCATTACAAATCAAAAACTTAATTTCGAGTAA
The DNA here is from genome assembly GCA_951848785.1 of Callosobruchus maculatus. Taxonomy (NCBI): domain Eukaryota; kingdom Metazoa; phylum Arthropoda; class Insecta; order Coleoptera; family Chrysomelidae; genus Callosobruchus; species Callosobruchus maculatus. The sequence continues at coordinate 2,120,619 of CATOUR010000003.1, forward strand.
TTCTAACATCGAAGCTGATGACGTGATGTGCTTTACTCAGGGGTTTTTCAAGAACGTTCTTGTTGACAGTGATATTGTCGGGACAGAGAATGATTCAAATTATATTCATTTTTCCAACTTTACCTTTAAGAGTCCGAATTATGACCTAGATAACTTTATTTCTGAAGACCATGACCTTTTGTGTCAATTGGAAAAAATAGAATGCCAGACACGATTTCCAACGAGGGACTGAAATTTATTGCCGGATATGTGGCCTTCGGATTCAAAAACGAATAACCTAATCTAGCTTTGGGGGCGCAAACCAAATTTCATTCTTCTAATCGGGCCCCAGACTGGATTGAGTGTCTATCTAGTCAGTCTTGTATATCCAAGTGAGGAGATGATTAAAGTAGCCCGTTTGGTTGGAACAGAGTTCGATAAAGTCCATGAACAGTCGTTTTCTAAACAATCAAACATATTTAAAAAATTATTAGAGATAGAGCTACCCCAGTGGAAACCATCAAACAATTTCCTGACAAAATAACATTATATCTAATACGAACGAGATTATACGTCAGACTCAGGCATTTAAACAAAAGGATTAGTTTCGAAAATTGTAGGCGTAAACGTGAAAAAAATGTCCAAATTTACCAATAAATAATACATTTTTGTAGAAAAAGTCGTTAAATTACCTATTTTACACTCCTATATAACACAATTGTCAAATAATTGGCTATTGAACTCCTTTAATTCTATCACTTTGAAAATAAAATATAATCCATCATGTGGTATTCCCGCCGGTTCGCCGACAGAAATACTCGTTGCTGACGTCACAGCGTGCCGGCGCTCGGACGGCTGCATGCGCATGAGCACACCATGTTTATTTACACTATGGTATGGAATAAAAAATACGAAATATGACCGCCAGTGAATTTTGTTATTTTCTGACACATCTTGGTTCAATACTAGAAGGCTGAAAATTGAAAAAACGTTTAGCTACCAAAATAAATCTATATTACAGCTAGAGGCGCTAGGAAGGTTTTCTTTAACTGAGCAGACCGCGCAGGCAGGGCCTAAGTACCAGAGTACCGCGGCTGCTGTGAAAGGGTTACGTTAGGGGAAGTTTGTTGACGCGAGATTTGAATGGGCCAATACTCGCAGGCCCAATAAATACATCTTCTGGCAGTCCATTCCAAGCCTTGGACACTCTGGGAATGAATGTGCGGTTGTACCGCTCAGTTCTTGATGTATGAAGAACGACCGTCTTAGGACGAGATGTAGCGGTCGCACGGGTACATAAATGTGTACGAGATTTGAAGTCTTTGGTATAGACATGTTTTTTTGCCTTTGTCAGTGGGTTTCAATAAAATATATATTTATTTATATACTTCAGTTACTAAAAGGATCAATGTTTAATTATAATTTTAAATTCAAATTAATCAAAAACAGCAGACAATTGAAATACATCAAGGACAGCGATGTTGATTTGCACAAATCTTGGAAAGAATACCCGATTGTTTAAGAAATTATAGTAAACTATTTCACGCTAAGATTGTATAACACTAGGAAAAGTACCAAAATAAATTTAATACGATGTAACTCTCGGTATTTCCAATACCCTATGAGCTGATATCTTCGAAAAGCAGTGATCGAGAAAAGTATTAGGTAAGCTATTGAACAAACTTAGCATCATTTCCGGATAAAGAAACAATGGAGATACCTCATCACTGATTCTACACATTTATCTTGACAAAAAATAATGAATTTATGTGATCCCAATATTCATACAAGAATACTTAAACTGTGATCTTTGAAGTTGAACGAGTTACCATCTAAAAGTACCTTCTCACTTAGCATTAAGGTCAACAAGGTCAATTTCAAGGTCATAAAACAGTTTTCAAAAATTAATAGATTCACGCACAATTCAATGCGGCTCTAAAACACACCACAATACTTTTTGAATTTTACAAACGTACAAAATTAGCCTTGATAAAGATTTGTACAAAAATTTTCAATTTTCTTAGGTGGACTTGAACATTCGTGGTCACAGATTTTTCATTCTCGTCAAATGAGAATGAAACTGAAAACAGCGAGCGGGTTTGTAATTAGAGCCTCCAAATTATTCCGAAAACAACAAATACGTGGTTTCATCTTAATAGAAAGCCAAATAAAGATTTTCGATTTTTTTATGTACACCCACCGCCCCGAGAGATCTACATTTTTTTACTTTCGTCAAACGAGACTGAGACCCGAAACTGCGACTAGATTTGTAATCAGCACCTCGAAATTATCCGACATGCGAGGTGTCATCTTAATAGAAAGGCAAATAAAGATTTTCGATTTTTTTAGCTGCACCTGCCGCCCCGAGAAATCTGGAAATTTTTGTTTTCGTCATACGAGACTGAGGCTCGAAACTACGACTGGATTTGTAATCAGCACCTCGAAATTACACGAAATGCGAGGTTTCACCCCAAGAGAAAGCCAAATAAAGATTTTCGATTTTTTTAGGTACACCCGCCGCCCCGAGAGATCTGAAATTTGGTATTTCTGTCATACGAGACTGAGACTCGAAACTCGAAACTGCGACTAGATTTGTAATCAGCACCTCGAAATTATCCGACATGCGAGGTGTCATCTTAATAGAAAGGCAAATAAAGATTTTCGATTTTTTTAGCTGCACCTGCCGCCCCGAGAAATCTGGAAATTTTTGTTTTCGTCATACGAGACTGAGGCTCGAAACTACGACTGGATTTGTAATCAGCACCTCGAAATTACACGAAATGCGAGGTTTCACCCCAATAGAGAGCCAAATAAAGATTTTCGATTTTTTTAGGTACACCCGCCGCCCCGAGAGATCTGAAATTTGGTATTTCTGTCATACGAGACTGACTCGAAACTCGAAACTGCGACTAGATTTGTAATCAGCACCTCGAAATTATCCGACATGCGAGGTGTCATCTTAATAGAAAGGCAAATAAAGATTTTCTATTTTTTTAGCTGCACCTGCCGCCCCGAGAAATCTGAAATTTTTGTTTTCGTCATACGAGACTGAGGCTCGAAACTACGACTGGATTTGTAATCAGCACCTCGAAATTACCCGAAATGCGAGGTTTCACCTTAATAAAAAGCCAAATAAAGATATTCGATTTTTTTTTGTTGCACCTGCCGCCCCGAGGGATCTGAAATTTTTTATTTTCGTCAAATCAGACTGAGGCTCAAAACTGCAACTGGATTTATAATCAGCACCTCGAAGTTATCCGAAATGCGAGGTTTCATCTTAATAGAAAGCCAAATAAAGATCTTCGAATTTTTTAGCTGCACCTGCCGCCCCGACAAATCTGATTTTTTTTATTTTGGTTAAATGAGACTGAGACACGAAGCTGCGACTGGATTCATAATCAGCACCTCGAAACCAGGCGCGTATTTAGGGGGGGGTTCAGGGGGGTCCGGACCCCCCCCGAACCGTTATAAAATGCCGTCTAAAAAATGGAATCCACAAATTTGCACCCCCCCCCCGCAAATTTAAGGATTTAAGGTGGCAACTCTAATCTGGACCTCCCCCCCGAAAGGTCAACCAAGTGACAACCATAATCTGGACCCCCCAAAACCAAATCCTGGATACGTGCCTGCTCGAAACTATCCGAAATGTGAGGTTTCATCTTAATAGAAAGCCAAATAAAGATTTTCGATTTTTTTAGGTGCACCCGCCGCTCCGAGAGGCCTGAAATTTTTTATTTTCGTCAAACAAGAAGGCTCGAAACTGCGACTGGATTTATAATCAACACCTCGAAATTATCCGAAATGCGAGGTTTTATCTTAATAGGAAGCCAAATAAAGATTTTCGATTTTTCTAGGTACACCCGCCGCCCCGAGAGATCTGAAATTTTTTATTTTCGTCATACGAGACTGAGGCTCGAAACTGCGACTGGATTTATAATCAGCACCTCGAAATCATCCGAAATGCGAGGTTTCATCTTGATAGAAAGCCAAATAAAGATTTTCGATTTTTTTAGGTTCACCTGCCGCTCCGAGAAATCTGAAATTTTTTATTTTCGTCAAACGAGACTGAGACTCGAAACTGCGACTGGATTTATAATCAGCACCTCGAAATCATCCGAAATGCGAGGTTTCATCTTGATAGAAAGCCAAATAATGATTTTCGATTTTCTTAGGTGCACCCTCCGAGAAATCTGAAATTTTTTATTTTCGTCAAACGAGACTGAGGCTCGAAACTGCGACTGGATTTATAATCAGCACCTCGAAATTATCCAATATGCGAGGTTTTATCTTAATAGGAAGCCAAATAAAGATTTTCGATTTTTTTAGGTACCTACACCCGCCGCCCCGAGAGGGCTGAAATTTTTTATTTTCGTCATACGAGACTCAGGCTCGAAACTGCGACTGGATTTGTAATCAGCACCTCGAAATTACACGAAATGCGAGGTTTTACCCCAATAGAAAGCCAAATAAAGATTTTCGATTTTTTTAGGTACCTACACCCGCCGCCCCGAGAGATCTGAAATTTGGTATTTCCGTCATACGAGACTGAGACTTGAAACTCGAAACTGCGAGGTTTCATCTTAATAGAAAGCCAAATAAAGAATTTCGATTTTTTTAGGTACACCCGCCGCCCCGAGAGATCTACATTTTTTTACTTTCGTCAAACGAGACTGAGACCCGAAACTGCGACTAGATTTGTAATCAGCACCTCGAAATTATCCGACATGCGAGGTGTCATCTTAATAGAAAGGCAAATAAAGATTTTCGATTTTTTTAGCTGCACCTGCCGCCCCGAGAAATCTGGAAATTTTTGTTTTCGTCATACGAGACTGAGGCTCGAAACTACGACTGGATTTGTAATCAGCACCTCGAAATTACACGAAATGCGAGGTTTCACCCCAAGAGAAAGCCAAATAAAGATTTTCGATTTTTTTAGGTACACCCGCCGCCCCGAGAGATCTGAAATTTGGTATTTCTGTCATACGAGACTGAGACTCGAAACTCGAAACTGCGACTAGATTTGTAATCAGCACCTCGAAATTATCCGACATGCGAGGTGTCATCTTAATAGAAAGGCAAATAAAGATTTTCGATTTTTTTAGCTGCACCTGCCGCCCCGAGAAATCTGGAAATTTTTATTTTCGTCATACGAGACTGAGGCTCGAAACTACGACTGGATTTGTAATCAGCACCTCGAAATTACACGAAATGCGAGGTTTCACCCCAATAGAGAGCCAAATAAAGATTTTCGATTTTTTTAGGTACACCCGCCGCCCCGAGAGATCTGAAATTTGGTATTTCTGTCATACGAGACTGACTCGAAACTCGAAACTGCGACTAGATTTGTAATCAGCACCTCGAAATTATCCGACATGCGAGGTGTCATCTTAATAGAAAGGCAAATAAAGATTTTCTATTTTTTTAGCTGCACCTGCCGCCCCGAGAAATCTGAAATTTTTGTTTTCGTCATACGAGACTGAGGCTCGAAACTACGACTGGATTTGTAATCAGCACCTCGAAATTACCCGAAATGCGAGGTTTCACCTTAATAAAAAGCCAAATAAAGATATTCGATTTTTTTTTGCTGCACCTGCCGCCCCGAGGGATCTGAAATTTTTTATTTTCGTCAAATCAGACTGAAGCTCAAAACTGCAACTGGATTTATAATCAGCACCTCGAAGTTATCCGAAATGCGAGGTTTCATCTTAATAGAAAGCCAAATAAAGATCTTCGAATTTTTTAGCTGCACCTGCCGCCCCGACAAATCTGATTATTTTTATTTTCGTCAAACGAGACTGAGGCTCGAAACTGCGACTGGATTTATAATCAGCACCTCGAAATTATCCAATATGCGAGGTTTTATCTTAATAGGAAGCCAAATAAAGATTTTCGATTTTTTTAGGTACCTACACCCGCCGCCCCGAGAGGGCTGAAATTTTTTATTTTCGTCATACGAGACTCAGGCTCGAAACTGCGACTGGATTTGTAATCAGCACCTCGAAATTACACGAAATGCGAGGTTTTACCCCAATAGAAAGCCAAATAAAGATTTTCGATTTTTTTAGATACCTACACCCGCCTCCCCGAGAGATCTGAAATTTGGTATTTCCGTCATACGAGACTGAGACTCGAAACTCGAAACTGCGAGGTTTCATCTTAATAGAAAGCCAAATAAAGATTTTCGATTTTTTTTTGTTGCACCTGCCGCCCCGAGGGATCTGAAATTTTTTATTTTCGTCATACGAGACTGAGGCTCGAAACTGCGTCCGGATTTGTAATTAGCACCTCGAAATTATCCGAAATACCAGGTTTCATCTTAATAGAAAGCCAAATAAAGAATTTCGATTTTTTTCGGTACGCCCGCCGCCCCGAGAGATCTGAAATTTTTTTGTTTTCGTCAAACGAGACTGAGGCCCGAAACTGCGACCGGATTTGTAATTAGCACCTCGAAATTATCCGAAAAACGAGGTTTCATCTTAATAGAAAGCCAAATAAAGATTTTCGATTTTTTTAGGTACACCCGCCGCCCCGAGAGATCTGAATTTTTTTATTTTCGTCAAACGAGACTAAGGCTCGAAACTGCGACCGGATTTGTAATCAGCACCTCGAAATTATCTGAAATACGAGGTTTCATCTTAACAGAAAGCCAAATAAAGATTTTCGATTTTTTTAGGTACACCCGCCGCCCCGAGAGATCTGAAATTTTTTTGTTTTCGTGAAACGAGACTGAGGCTCGAAACTACGACTGGATTTGTAATCAGCACCTCGAAATTACCCGAAATGCGAGGTTTCACCTTAATAAAAAGCCAAATAAAGATATTCGATTTTTTTTTGCTGCACCTGCCGCCCCGAGGGATCTGAAATTTTTTATTTTCGTCAAATCAGACTGAGGCTCAAAACTGCAACTGGATTTATAATCAGCACCTCGAAATTATCCGAAATGCGAGGCTCCATCTTAATAGAAAGCCAAATAAAGATTTTCGATTTTTTTTAGCTGCACCCGCCGCCACGAGAAATCTAAAAATCTTTATTTTCGTTAAACGAGACTGGTGCTCGAAGCTGCGACTGGATTTATAATCAGCACCTCGAAATTATCCGAAATGCGAGGTTCCATCTTAATCGAAAGCCAAATAAAGATTTTCGACTTTTTTTAGCTGCACCCGCCGCCCCGAGAAATCTAAAAATCTTTATTTTCGTTAAACGAGACTGACGCTCGAAGCTGCGACTGGATTTATAATCAGCACCTCGAAATTATCCGAAATGCGAGGTTCCATCTTAATCGAAAGCCAAATAAAGATTTTCGACTTTTTTTAGCTGCACCCGCCGCCACGAGAAATCTAAAAATCTTTATTTTCGTTAAACGAGACTGACGCTCGAAGCTGCGACTGGATTTATAATCAGCACCTCGAAATTATCCGAAATGCGAGGCTCCATCTTAATAGAAAGCCAAATAAAGATTTTCGATTTTTTTTAGCTGCACCCGCCGCCACGAGAAATCTAAAAATCTTTATTTTCGTTAAACGAGACTGACGCTCGAAGCTGCAACTGGATTTATAATCAGCACCTCGAAATTGTCCGAAATGCGAGGTTCCATCTTAATCGAAAGCCAAATAAAGATTTTCGACTTTTTTTAGCTGCACCCGCCGCCCCGAGAAATCTGAAATTTTTTTATTTTCGTCATACGAGACCGAGGCTCGAAACTGCGACTGGATTTATAATCAGCACCTCGAAATTATCCGAAATGCGAGGTTCCATCTTAATAGAAAGCCAAATAAAGATTTTAGACTTTTTTTAGCTGCACCCGCCGCCCCGAGAAATCTGAAATTTTTTTATTTTCGTCATACGAGACCGAGGCTCGAAACTGCGACTGGATTTAAAATCAGCACCTCGAAATTATCCGAAATGCGAGGTTCCATCTTAATCGAAAGCCAAATAAAGATTTTAGACTTTTTTTAGCTGCACCCCCCGCCCCGAGAAATCTGAATTTTTTTTATTTTCGTCATACGAGACCGAGGCTCGAAACTGCGACTGGATTTATAATCAGCACCTCGAAATTATCCGAAATTGCGAGGTTCCATCTTAATAGAAAGCCAAATAAAGATTTTCGATTTTTTTTAGCTGCACCCGCCGCCACGAGAAATCTAAAAATCTTTATTTTCGTTAAACGAGACTGACGCTCGAAGCTGCGACTGGATTTAAAATCAGCACCTCGAAATTATCCGAAATGCGAGGTTCCATCTTAATCGAAAGCTAAATAAAGATTTTCGACTTTTTTTAGCTGCACCCGCCGCCCCGAGAAATCTGAAATTTTTTTGTTTTCGTCATACGAGACAGGCTCGAAACTGCGACTGGATTTGTAATCAGCACTTCGAAATTACCGGAAATGAGAGGTTTCACCTTAATAGAAAGCCAAATAAATATTTTCAATTTTTTTTAGCTGCACCCGCCGCCCCGAGAAATCTGAAATTTTTTATTTTCGTTAAACGAGACTGAGACTGGAAACTGCGACTGGATTTATAATCAGCGCTTCGAAATTGTCCGACATGCGAGGTTCCACCTTAATAGAAAGCCAAATAAAGATTTTCGATTTTTTTTAGCTGCAGCCGCCGCCCCGAGAAATCTGAAATTTTTTATTCTCGTCAAACGAGACTCAGACTCGAAACTGCGGCTGGATTTGTAATCAGCACCTCAAAATTATCCGAAATGCGAGGTTTCATCTTAATAGAAAGCCAAATAAAGATTTTCGATTTTTTTAGCTGCACCCGCCGCCCCGAGAAATCTGAAATTTTTTGTTTTCGTCAAACGAGGCTAAGACTCAAAACTGCAACTGCATTTGTAATCAGCACCTCGAATTTACCCGAATTGCGAGGTTTCATCTCAATAGAAAGGCAAATAAAGATTTTCGATTTTTTTAGGCGAACTTGAAGATCCGGTGGTCCCAAATTTTTTATTTTCGTCAAATGAGAATGAAGCTCAAAACAGCAATCGGATTTATAATTAGCGTAGTCAAGTTATTCAGAAAACGAGCTTTCATCTAGATAAAGATACACAAGGATTTTCGATTTTTTCGGATGAACATGCAGATCCCGTGCTTCGAAACTTTAGATTTGCGTCAAATGAGAATGAGTGGAAATAAATTAAATATAAAACTTTCATCTTAATTTTGTCTCGACTATTCCAAAATTTGACCTTTGGAAGAGGCTACACTGACTACATCAGCGCTCGTGTTGTATACAACTTGCTGCTTACCTTCTATACTTTTTTAGGCAACGAAAGCAGAAACAAATGCTCTCTCAGATATGAGCTCAAAAAAAGCTTACCAAATTTAACTATCTAAAGAAGAAATACGTTGTAACCAAAGATAACCCTCTGTCAATCAATACGGTTATGAAAGATAACGGCCTTCTCAGAATAAGAGATTACTTAGACCCTAGACCCTTGAACTTGAAGTGGCTGAACGTTGTCTGTCGTTTTAAGCCGGATAACTACATGCATGTGAACTTATGAGACAAGCTAAAGAAAAAGATTTGGCGACACATAGTGTTGACGAATGGAAAACAGATATAGGTAAGCCATTAATGCAGGAAACCGAGAAGTCATCTGGAATTCGTGAAAAGAGATCGTTGGATACTTCCATACCATAGGTAGTGTAGGTGACACCCAGGCAAAGGCCCTTACAAACCATATAAACAATATTCCTTATCAGTATTTCGACAAAAATTCAAATGAACAGCTGCATCATGAACATATTATATAAAATATATTATATGTATATGTTTTAATCATTTTATAGCTTTTGATACACTGCACTATTTGTCTTTGATTCTTGTTTTTTGTAACTGAACTGTTTAACTTAAAATTACCATTGTTTAAGTGTAAAATAAAGACGCCATTATTATTATCCTGATTTTCCAAGTTTATCTCGCATGACTGCGATAGCAACAAATATTGATGGGCTGTGCCAAGTCAATACCTGAACTATTGTTCATCTGAAATTAGGAAGGATCGTACAATATTACAGTTCTTCAGGATTACAGACTTTTGAAACATTTTGTGTAGCCTTTCGTCCAGGCCTAACTGTTGTAGGTGTGGTGTAAAATTGTTTGGTGTAAGGCCTGAGACCGACATAATTAGGGGGACAATAGTAACTTTGTTTTACTTCCCAGAATCGTTTTATTTCTATCGCAAGGTAGTGTATCTAGATATCTTCCCAGCGTAGGTGTTTTGGATATTCGTATCGTTCGAAATAGCAGTATCTATCAAATAGGTAGAGCTTTGTCTGTCTTTGGCTGAAAAACTATATCTGGCCGATTTGCTGGGTTAACCTTATCTGTATGTATTTCAATGTTCCAGTATACTTTGCATCCATTGTTTTCGAGTACTGATGTCGGTGTGTAATTGCAATATGGATCTGTGTTTTCTATTAGCTTGCTTGTTGTGGCTAGTGCTTGGTGTATAACTTTGACTGCAGAGTTATGGCTAGCTGTGTACTCGGTTCCAGCGAGAGTTTTTCATGCGCTTGGTGTATAACTGTTCTTCATTAATGTGCTCTTGTGTAACGTAGTATCACAGCATAGTAAACAACCAGCACAATCACTCAGGTTGGCGGCAATTACACGCGCGTCCCCACTTTTGGATGATTTTTTTGTAGGGATGCTAACGATACTTGTACTTCTGCACTAATATCGAGTAAATCCAAGTTTTGAGAAGTTTGTCGACAACCTGCACGGAGTCTAAGCATTTGGGGTGGTATTATTGGAAACCGCATAATAAATAATGTTTTCCCAAATTTTCTAAAATAAAATTTGGAAAACCTGTTGGAAAAATCACGCACTGGAGCTTTTAAGAATAATGTGGTTACAGTTACATGGAGCGAAAGCACATTTTAATATTAGAGGTCAAAACACTTTGGATGAAAGGTTTCCTGCCAATTATTTCGTCTGCGAGCCACGCCACCTACGATTTTACCAATTCCTACGCGATAATTACAAAATCGTAAATATCTTGAAAATCATCAAAGATAGAACCACATGTCTAGATAAAAGTGAAAGAGAATTTAATTTTGCATCCACCGATGTGAAACTTATCATACCATCTCATTTGAAAAAAAAGGTTTAACGTTTTTAACTTTTCAAATTTGAAAATTGCTAGTCTATGGATTTAATGTTCTTTTGAAACAATGATCTTACTGAAACACAAGTACGTTTCTTGCTTGTTTTAGAACCGCGTTTAGTTTCCGAGATTACTTAACTTTTCTTTTAAAGTACTACAAACGTCAAATTTTGTAAAAATTGCTGAATAACGCCGAAAATAGGCTTCGTAGATATGAATAATGATTGACAAACTGGACCTAAAAATCGATGATGAATTCAAAAACGTAATAATATACAGGGTGTCCCATTTAAAATAAGGAAGTTGATGCCGCCATCTTTAAAATTATTTTCTAAATGTAGAGCATTTGAAAAGAAACGTTTTTTATTTAAAACATTTTCGTCTGATTTGAACGGTATGGCCGCTAGAGAGCACCGCGCGCTTATTGGACCATACCCTGTATAATTATTGAAGGGTGTAATCAATTGCACAATATTCTCTGTACCTACGAACCAAACGCGCCTATTTGGATGAAAAATATCGAGTTGGTACCGGTATCGATATTTTCATTTTCGCATCTCTACCCAAACTTCACAGCCGTAAAATCATCCATAAATCATCCCAAGGTCAAATTTTGTGGGAACCATTTTTATATAGGAAATCCTCAGAGATATTGTGCTGGTTGTTTACCATGCTGTGGTAGTATCTGTGTTTACCATGGAGTGCTTTTTGTAACCAGGTGTTTATCCTTGCCTTTTCTTCTCCTTTTTCTTCTTGTTCTTTTTATATTAGTATTAGCTTTATATATACCAAAATTTACGATAAACAGCCCGTGAGGCTGCGTTTCCAGAAGAGATGTGCTAGGAAGATGAGCGTTGCGAGGATGTGTAGCGGGCTCTTTTCAGATTGCCAGCGAGCGGCGTGCATCTGCTCGGTTGTTGGCGTCTCAATGTCCTTAGCACATATCCCTCGAAACACATTCCTAGCACATATTCTTTGCCAACATGCCTTGTTTTGTACGTACAAAAACCTCGCTCCGCTAAGCCGTTTCCACCAGAGCTGTGCTCGAGCGATTCTATTGGTTCGTCAAAAACACATTCCTCGTAACACATCCTCGCAAATTTGTGGATTCCATTGTTTAGACAGCATTTTATAACGTTTCGGGGGGGGGGGGGACCCCCTAAATACGTGTCTCTTCTGAAGTCAGTACCTTTCCCACATTCCACTTCATTGTCAGCATTTATGGCATAACTAAAGTGAAAACATTTAAAAGGGTGCATCTTTAACGTAAACGAGGCATAAAATTGTCCCTACTACCTACCACAACTTGTCCATCCTGTTGGCTTGTATCTTTATATCTAGATGGGTCGTTAAGACGGAGGATATGCCCAGGAGTCCAAGAATGAAGATAGCTATCTGGTCGTGTTGTTTAATAAATAAATTTCGGGCAGTATTTTGACATTCCTGGGCGCAGTGATTTATAAGGGGCGACCCAGAAAGGCGACACACCGTTCAAGTCAAACCATGCGGCTAGTCGCCCCCCTGCGGACTGCAGTACCCTTGGCCCCCGGGATGGGCGCCTTGTCTTCGCCATAGTCCAGTCGATTTAGGCTACGGTTACTATGCATGCGAGTTCTGACGAAAATTTATTCTGACAAGTTCTGACGAATTCGCTTGAACAATCAAACGCCTCATTTCCTATGGAAGTGGTTACTTTGGGAGGGGAGGCCTCGTCGGAATACACACGTCGTCGTCAGTACGAGTTGGACGTTCAAAAATGTTTGAAATTTTTGAGTGAATTCGTCCGAATCTGCAGCTATTTTGCCACGCATTGGGTGGTTCTTTCACGTGGTTTGGAACCGAGGACTGTGAAGTGTTCACCATGGACGAGGATAAACTGATTGCTTACTACTGGAAGCTTACTACTGTCAGCAATCAGTTTATCCTCGTCCATACAGCGAGTCTGTGTTTTGGCGAAATACCTTCGCGAAAATTGGAGGACTTTTCGATCCTTTATTCTATCCCCTTCCATATGTATTCGAATATTTTAGGCGCCATCTAGAAGTACTCGAAAAACTTTTTTGGTTGGTCCCATAATTCTTCAAACAACATATGAAACTCGCTTTTGTCGTCTCTACTACTAAATAACTGGCTCACGTGCTTCGATTTTCCACTGTTTAAAAGTAATAGCTTTATTATAGGATTGTCAAGAAAATATAGCTCATCAAGTTCGACCATCTTCTGCTGGGTGACAGAAACGCACTGAGAATCAGAATACCATGGAAACGCCTGCAGTAGAACCACCCTTGTTCTGACTAGGAGTTCGTACGATCTCGTCAGAACACATTTTCGTCAGAACTCGCATGCATAGTAACCGTAGCCTTAGGTATTATCAGATTCCACAATGGAAGTTAGCCCGCGTTCATATCGGACGCGCCTCGCTTGGAGCATCGCTTTTTGCTTACAGCAGGGGCGGCGCGCGCCTCGAATAAGTGGGGGGGGGGCAAACACAACCAATGTTCCTGAATTTCGTTGACACGTGATATTTTCGTAACAAAAAATGTCCAAACAAAAACTGCGTGGAACGTCTGAAAGTTCTACAAGGTCTGTCATGCGTTCAAAACATTTTTTTGTACTTCAACCCTCAAAACAGACCCCCAACTTTGGTTTTTCAAATAACACCTAATAGTTTTTCCTAAACAAATTAAGTCGTTATTTTATTCAAAAGCTTGCGATACCTACCTTTGATTTTATACAAAAGCTATTCGTTTTTAAATTTATAGGCATAAAATAAGTAAAATATAAATGAGATAAAGATTTGTTTGAGGCGTAATTTTTTCTTAAGAAAAAAGATAAAAAAGAAAACTAAGTGGGCCTTTCTAGGGTACCGAATGGCCTACCATATCATGATTTCGAACCATTTTTTTACATCAACCCCTAAAGCTTACCCGTGCCTTTTTCCAAATAGTAGCACCCCACATATTTTTGTACATTAATGAGGTCATTATTTTATTTAATATTTTGTAGTGCCTTTAACTTTATATACAAATCAACTTTTTTCGTAAAGCCGTTAACCTAAGATAATTATAATGAGCATTTGTTTGAGACATAATATTTTCGTAATAAAAAAGCATAAAAAGTTATTTGTTTTCGAAAGCATGTTTTACAAATTATGCACACAAACGACAGAAAATCAGCTTAGCGGAAAATTTGGTACAATGATAAAAAATGGGGGGGCCTCGGCCCCCCCATGCCCTCCCTGCGCGCCGCCGCTGGGTTACAGCCTAGCGTAAAGCAAAGAGAAACAAACCAATACACTTAGATGCAGCCGTTCACATCGGGCGCATAGCACTTAGCAGTATGCGTAGCGTTACACCATGCTAAGCGCCAGGTAACGCGCAGTGTCGGTTCTTGGACTCGGATGCTTGTCTTCACTTGTTCGAAAGATTTCATTGGTTAAATTGGTTAGGTGTGGTGGGAATAATCAGATTTTTACTTTTAAAATTAAGTAATACCTTTTATTTACCTCAATGTTATCATTATTCGCTGCTGCGGACAATATGATCCTAAGCCTATTTCTCTCAATCTGTGGTACACCGTGCTGATTCGAATGGGCCTCCCTATAGCTGCAGCAACAGTTCCAGGATAGCATTCTGTCTCGAAGGGCCCGTAATCGTAGATGACGATCTTGTCGGTCAGTATAGTTCTTCTACGTGCTTCTGCGATCCATACGCACCATGCAGACCATGCTGCCACAACTGTAGCCACGCTACGCCCCATGGTTACAGCAATTGCTCTGAAAGAAGCACCACGTTCTCGTTGGCCTACAATCCGACCCCGTTCAAAGGGCTGAATTGGAGCTGTCGTCTTCTAGGGGCCATATTCACACGGCCAACTAGTCTGTCGCCATATTTGCAAAAGTGCAGAAAGTGTACATGCGTATTGGAGATGGTACTGCCAAGCTGCGTACAAATTTTCAATGCAAGTAGCACTTTTTTTCTGGGTGTTCACGTACGAGTTATCATTCGCATTTAAATGAAATTACTTCGACTGTCTAACGTGACCGGACTACCGGACCAAACTTCCTCAAGCTCGCTGGTGCACCGCAGCCGATTCGCCTGGAACTTCTTCGAGCTGCTCAACCGCCGTCACTCGCAAGTCGCGCGCCTTAGAGCTCGGTCACGTCGTTCGCTGTTTCGGCTCTATCGCCATGTGCTAGCGCTCTTATGTACATCGGTTCGACATAGAGTGCGTTTCGCAGAATCACCTCATCAGTTATGCAGCTCTATCTTGAAGGAAGGTGTAGGAGGACGGTGGTTGTGGTGTTGCTGCTTGTCGTCTCTTTTGGTAAGATTTACATTTATTAGAGTACCTAATTTGTTTATTTGTTTATCGTGATTTTTTCTATTAACCGAAAAATTCACAAGTACCTGAGATTCAATCAGGATGTTAAGGGGCTTGGGTATACAAAGTCATACTATATATGTATTTGCCGGATTCCCATTTCGAACAGAACTCAATTGTTTTTCAAACTACATACACAGTATTTCAGAAGGTGATAGCTAAGACCTTATTGAATGACAACTATTTGCGGTTTTCTCAAAAAAGTTTTTTAGTGTGCAAAAAAACTCGCAGTGCAAAATTATACATTCTTCAAATGTCGGTAACTTAACAACCAAACACGATATCAAAAAAAAGGCCAAATAAGTGACAAAACGCAAGCTCTCTTCTTCAGTTTGCTTTTCGAATCATTACTGTAGGTTTAAAGGTAACGTCAGGAGCTTGGAAATGCGAAACTCATTTTTATGGTGATTTTTGGACCTTACCTTCAGACCTTTTGACCTTACCTTTGGATTATCTCCCCTCATCTTAGACAAACACACTGGAGAAAGGGAACAGGCGGTCACGTCACCTTGCTAACACGGGAATAAGTCTTTTCTTGGATTCTCAACTTCGCGCGCTATACCCTATACCCTTAAGGGGCCTGGATACACACATATATACATAGGTATTTGCCATGTAAAACACGGACTCACAGTTTCTCGCATAACGCACTCTATTTTCAAACTACATATATAATATTGCAGAAAGCGATAGTTAAGACCTTAACGAATGACAAATATTTTCTTTTTTCTCAAAAAAGTTTTTTAATGTGTAAAAAAACTCGCAATGCAAAATCATACATTCTATAAATTCCTCTAATTTAACAACCAAACACGAATCAAAAAAAGGCTAAATAGTTGCACAAGCGCAAGCTTTCTTCTTCAATTTGTTCCTTGAGTCATTACTGTAAGTTTAAAGGTCAACTTCTGGAGCTTGGAAATGCGAAATTCATTTTTATAGTGACCTTTGGACCTTACCTTTGGACCTTATCTTTAGATTTTTGGACTTATCTCCCCTCATCTTAGACACACACTGGAGAAAGGGAACAGGTGGCCACGCCTCCTCGCAACACGGGAATACGTCTTTTCTTGGATTCTTAATTTCGCGCGCTATACCCTAAACCCTTAAGATAGATCACTCAACAGTCAGGGCATAAATTAGACAAGAGTTTAGAGACCGCCTCATTAAGCTACTGAAAACAAAACTGAATTCTAAAAACCTTACAACGCATTTGCAATAGCAATCCTCACGTATTCGTTTCCCATAATCAAGTGGTCGCAGACTGACATAGAAAACATCCATATACTCCCACGAACAGAACTCAGGAACAGTGTGACTAGCTTTTATTTAGGAAATCTACCAGATTTGTTGGTGAAATCTACCAAAACCTACCCAAAAAGTGGTATCCTTTTCTGAAGAGCAAAAAAGTAAAGCTCTCAAACCTCTACAACCGTACAATTTTGCCTTATCTTTTGAAAACAGCACGTTCTAAAGTGAGTCAATAATTCTTTAATAAATAACAATTAGAAGGTTAATAAAAAAATATCAAAAATCTATCAGGAAGTTCTTCCTTCCAAGATTTGGTATCAAATTTTCAAAAAGCCCAAGCCATCACCAGGTTCTAATGAACAACCGGGATCTGCCAAGGAGTCACTCATTCAAGCTGTTCGGAGTCAACATTACAGAAAATCTGATCTGGCACGAACACGTCGCGTCAATTGCAACAGCTGCTGGTAAAAAGCTTGGGTACCTATTTAGAGCCAGAAAATATTTCTCACCATGTAACCTCCTCACGCTATATAAAGCCCAGATAAGACCTTGCTTGGAGTATTGCTCTCATGCCTGGGGAGCTGCTGCCCCTACTACCCTGTCTATACTAGATGCCGTCCAGAGAAGGGCAATTCGACTAATTGGCGATCCGGCTTTAACGCGCCACCTTCAGTCATTTCTCACCGGCGTGTTATTGGCGACTTCTCACTCTTTTACCGATATCCCAATGGAATCTGCTCCTCTGAGCTATCCTCTATCGTTCCGCCGCTCACTGCTCCTATCAAATGTACCCGTGCGACCGCTGCATCTCATCCTAAGACGGTCATTCTTCATACATCAAGAACTGAGCGGTACAACCGCACATCTATTCCCAGGGTGTCCAATGCTTGGAATGGACTGCCAGGAGATGTATTTATTGGACCTGCGGATATTGGCCCATTCAAATCTCGCGTTAACAAACTTCCCCTAACATAACCCTTTCACAGCAGCCGCGGTACTCTGGTATTTAGGTTCTGCCTGCGCGGTCTGCTCAGTTATATAAAAAAAGGTAGAAACCTACCATATCTGGTCACGCTGCTCATGATACAGAATGTCACATCCCAACGCATGCAAGGAAAAATTCGCCATAGACAAAAAACAAGAGAGTTGAAAAATTATTATAGACATAAAGCCTTTACGGAAACTATGATCGGATTAATCCGATCGCAAGGATCACTGATCCTGACGTTCGGAAAGTGATCTGGTATCAGTCAGAAATAGGGTCAGTTCAGTAAGTGATTGGTGATCGGACGATTCAGATCAGCAGCTATTTTTCTTAACCATCTGTTTTTTATTCTTGAACCAAATGTTTCGCTGTTCGATGTCCGTTAAATCCATGGAATCATATATCTCACTTGATAGCTGTTTGACATATAACTCTATCCAGATTCAGATCACCGTTTTCGTAAAGACCTATACAGTCACTTCACACAGGACAAATAAAAACACTCAGACATGTCTTCCAAAGCAAACAGACAAACTTGCATGGAGCAATAGATGCGTGGCAATAGTATCTAAAAGCATACAAAAGCTATCTCTTATCCAGATCACGCAGCAGACGCATACAATCACATCCAATCACAACAAGAAAAAATAAACACCTGGTCGCAGAAAGCACTCCACGGCAAACATAGATACCGTGTCACACAAGATAACATTGATGAATAAATGAAGACACATGAACTAAATTTGCTATTTCTAGTTCCAGCAGTAGTTCCAAAAAGATCAAATAACGTCAATTGTAAATTCAAATTGTCATTTATAATTTACATCTGACAGTTTGAAACTACCGCTGGAGAAAGTATAGTTGAAGTCTGTTTCAATGTCTTATTTAGAGTTATTCTATGTTTTAGCAGGGGATTTCTGGTATTCTCATGGAATTCACTGTATTACACAATTATCATTCAAATCTAAGGCCAATGTACTTTCTCGTTATTAAAAACTAAGGAACAGCCTATAGGACTGTTTTAAACATAGTAAAACTACTGATTCTAAAATCCCAAAGTTCTGCTTCATTACGATGCCGCCTCTCTGTAGTGTGTAAGTAGAAGTTTTTCAGAGTTCTTAAAAATACCTGGTTCATCAAATGATAATACGATCTAGTTGCTTTCGATCACTCTAGTGCAATTCGCGTTCAAGACGAGGTAGTCTCACCTCAATCAGATTTAAGGGAATTTGATATAAAAGTTTCAACAGATTAACACTGTCAAAGGAACTTTCTGGTACGTCATTGATCGTCATCGTCATACAACATCATAGTTACGGTTTTATTAAAAAAAATCCTAGAAAAAATATTTTGCACAACGATCACCATGAGCTAATAAATATGGTATGAATTTTATGAAAATATATTGGGTACTTTTTGAAGTTACTACAGGTCTCTAAAGTAAGGCATTGAAAAGAGGGTTATCATTTTTTCTTAGTAATTTGAGTTGCAAAAGTAGATTCCGAAATTTGAAACGTTATTTCCGGACACTCTGTATAATATGAGGGAAACATATATCATGGTTACAATCTTCGTTACAAATGGATATTTGTAAAAACGACAGATTTACAGTCTGTGCTATTTCCAGGGTTCATCAATCTTCTCAATAGCGGAAGCTTAAATTATAGTTACTAATAAAGTCATTAATATGTGTCATTTATGATGTTACGGATACTAATAGGTAAAATTATGAAATAATGGTATAGGAAATTGTCACGCAACAGGCGGAAAGGTGTATATGCTCTAAATATGGCTGTTAACCTACGTTACGTCTCAATTAGAAGAATATACAGGGTGTCGACTTAAAGACCTCTCATCCCATGTCCGCAGTTTTTCTTAAAAAAAATCATAGATACGTTCATTTTAGATTTAATTCCTGAAACTTACTCTGTGGCAAAACCGCATCTCATTCGGGATCTTTCAAAAAACCACAAGAAAACCTGGAAAAACTCATGACCCACCCTTTGTCTTTGGTTTGGGGAAAACTGGTCAGATTCTTCCCTGAATCATATCCAATCGTACCTAGCCACATTCTACTGATAAAATACACGTATCTACCCCATTAAGCTACACAGCGATTACCAAACTACTTTTGATAAAATAATATTAGCTATAAAAGAGCAAATTCTCCAGTCTTGTATTTATAATCAACGCCTACTCCAGTATAATTTCATCGAGAAATAAAGTCAATAAGCCGTTATGAAGTAGTTCAAAGTTTTGTATACCTCGGGTCTTTGATCGACAATTCGGGTAGCTGTGAAAATGAGATTCGACGGCGCATTCAACAGACAAAGCTTACTAAAATATGACGTGACCATAACATCACTAAAGCTACAAAAATGTCGCTGGTTCAGTCTCTTGTGTTCTCCATATTTTTGTATGCCTCGGAAATTTGGACTGTTGAAAAGGCAGATCGAGCTCGCATAGATGCTTTTGAAATGTGGACATGGAGGAGAATGCTGAGAGTTCCTTATACCGCCCATCGAGCTAACGTTTCCATACTGGATGAGCTCGGTAATCCAAAGAGACTATCCTTCATTGTGTCGACGAGAATGCTTACATTCTTCGGACATATGCACAGAAGCGATAATATGGAGAAACTTGTAGTTCAGGGTCATGCCCCGAGTGGGCAGCGCCGTGGCCGTCCCCTTACACGCTGGATGGATACGACGAAACAGTTGCTGGATATGAGTATCAAGAGCGCCACTAAACTGACAGTAAATCGCGAATGATGGCGAGCTACAGTTGAGCACTGCACTGTAGCACTATTGATAATATTCGTGTCGGTAATACTCTAGCTTAAATTTTATGTGTATTAGAGTTCATCTCGGTTGATAAATTTAAAAAAATACTTCTTGAAAAAATAAGAATGGTGAAAAATGCCAGTAGTATCAGTACAAAAATGTACTGCACTGTAGCACTATTGATAATATTCGTGTCGGTAATACTCTAGCTCCGACTTAATGCATTTTACGAGTTCACAACATGTCTGTTAAGACATTGTGACTATGATGATGACTGAGATGACTCCAGTACTGATCTCTTGGAAATTTATAGAATAGTATATTGTTCGACGAGCAGTAAGGGCTGTAATAACTTACACAGTTGGAGTTTGCAGCACAACAACAAAATAAAATCAATAGATTCAAATGCTCTAAAAAGAGCAAACAAAATGTTCCTTGAAAATGTCGACTATTGACTTATAGCCTCATTATACACAATTCATATGATCATAAAAGCTTGTCGCACGATTTACTTGTGTAACAGATATTTAATTGACTAACTTTATCTGCTAAGATCAATCATTGTTCATTTAAATACTTATAGGTACTTACGCAAACCTCGCGACAAGCTTTTATGATCTTATAAAATATGTATAATGGGGATTGTTAAAATTTTTAAGGAAAATTTTATTTTCTCCTTTTTAGACAAAAAAAATCTTTTTTTTAAGATTTTTCTTTCAATTTATTTCCATTCATTATTCAATAAAGAACGGCAAAGTCTAACAATACGCACGTGTAGCTGTCGGTTCCTGGAATTTCTTTCAGACTGAACGATTTTACCTAACAATATAGATGTCATCTCTATGGAACCGCACAATGTCAAACCCAAACAGCGTGACGTATTGCTCAGTCACATCAATAGCGTGCAACACAATGAATATTTACTCTAAAGAAATTTTGCACGCCCTTTTCTAACACAAACGTTCCTGGAATCGTTATAAATGGCTTAAATGGCTATGTAAACGTCAGTGCACTTCCCGGACCACACAGCACATACCTAGAATATTTTAACGAATTGTCGTAATCATAACTGTTCAGAAAAAATGTATTTTTTTACGAAACAGCCTACTAAAATGCCGTTAACAGATGTGACGTCACTGAAGTGACGTATTTGACGGCTTTGCAATCGCTGTACTTAAATTGCCGTCAAACGGTACCCCACCGACATGACGTTCCAACAGATTCATCAGTATGTTACCCGTTAAATTAAGGTTCTGCTATGAGGAGCAGAATTTCAAAATGCATTTTGTCTATAAGCTCTAAATATTTGATAGAGGCGGCGCTGTATTCCTACGATACAGTAAGACAGACAAAATGCATTTAGTGTCCATGCTATTCGGTAGGAAATCATACTTGGACAAACAAACTGACTTAAGTCCATGGATAAAAAGCATTTTGATTGCGATTTTATTTTTGTATATTGTTCGTTCGGGAGCTGAAATAATAGAAAGACGTGAGAAAATTGTGCCAAACTAGTGATGTATGGATCTGGAATAGAACTAGATGTTTTTGAATGTGCCGAGATTAATCAAAAAGATTTTATTAAAAAAATGTATCGATACAAATATATAATATTTTGTTGTTTCATTCTAATATGCCGCATATATTTTAAAATTTTTTGTTTTTGCTACTTAACAATGAAACTCAAATTAGACAAACAAAATGCATTATGTCCAACAGCTTTTTTAATTTTTACAAGTTGTTTTTCAATTTTCTTTCATTTGATTGTATTATCCCACATCTCTATGATTTGATTTCTCTGTACTAGTTTTTTGCTTTTCCTCAAAAATTTGTAGTATTGAACAAAATGCAATTTGAGAGATTTATTGAAAACTATATCCAGAAAAACACATCATGTAACATTATGGGATCTTTTCATAGATATTACAGTACTTCTTTTCTTTTTCTACGATAATGTTTTTGTCTTGTCCTTTTGGACGACCTCGTTTTTTTATTTGAACAGGCATCCTCATTGTCGACCATGTGATATCGCTGATTCCAACTTTTTAAACAAGTCGAAAACAATATAACCATTAATGGAAAATAGCAATTTTTACAAGAAATCCAATATGTTATTAGCAGCATTTTAGTGGGCTACCGTTTGACGGCAGTTTGAATACAGCGATTACAAAGGCGTCAAATACGTCACTTCAGTGACGTCACATCTGTTGACGGTATATTAGTAGGCTGCCGTTGAACGGCAGTTTAAGTACAACCTTTTTTTTATTTCTTGGTGAATGAAAAAGTCGGATGTAGGTTGATTTGAAACATCGTTTTTTATACAAAGTGCAAAAAAATAGTATATTAATATTATCGAGTTGAATAACTACACTTTATCTACGATGGTAGCAATAAACAGTACGATTTAAATAATAATGATAACAAACTATTGACAACAGTTCGAATTAGCGTTTGACGTTTCATAGCCATCTTTGCTGTTATTATAGCTTATATCACATGCATTATTTTCCAAGAGATCAGTATTAGTATCTAGTAGGAGTTGTTCATAGCTCATGCTGTTTGTTTATTAACACACTTTTATTAGCTTCACCTGTATATTTGTTTGTAACCGACTCATTTGGACTCGATTTTGACCCACTTTAAACAAACAGATTTAATTTAAACTTTGTATACTTATCAAGAACCTGTAGCAGTACAAATCACTTAATATGTTTGTTTCATTATCCTGACCAGGTTCGCCAGACTTGAATAATTTAAGGGTGAATTACATTTGAAGATTCGATATAATGGTGAAAGTGCCAAAAACCTACATCGCCTTTTATTAGAAATGGTGAATGAGATACATCATTTATCGTGCTATTGATGATCCTCGTCAGGACTGGGGCAGAAAGATTCAATTTAAACAACACAATAGTTTAATAAATTCGTATCGTTATCCTGAACCAGAAAATGAAAAAAAAATAGTTTATAAAAACTAAAAAATATGTTTTTATAGAACTAAAAAGTGAAAAGTGATTCTTAATATAAGCTGAAAATAATAAGGAACCAAAACTAGTAGCATTATTATGAAAAATTGCGTGGGTTTTTTTTATTCAGGCTGCATCAACCATGCAGCCGCTTCTGATAAGGGAGGGGTGTCATATAATAATATTCATAACAATATCACTTTGAGCGAGAAGGAAATTCTTCAAACATTTTTTAAGAAGCGTCGAAAATTCAAAAATGCTTGAAATTGGCTTTTATAATGTTTTAACGACAAATGATTTTGTGACATTTTGTTTTATGAAGTTGTAATAAAATTGTTCCTTATCACAGACTTCTACACTATGTCTTGCAATGGGAAATGAATTTCAAATGTGAAATTCGAGAGATTCAAAATATCGAAATTTATTTCATCTTGGTCCGAAGGGTTCTGCCATGAGACAAAAGTTAAAAGATCTAGATTAGATTGTATATACCTGGTGTCCCAGAATTTCCTTGACACGTTGATATTTTCGTATCGAAAAACGGTTCAAGCAAGAACTGAGTGGTACTTTTGAAGGTACTATAGGGTCTATCATACCATGAATTCAAAACATGTTTTTTATACTCCAACCCCTAAAACTCACCCCCAACTTTTTTTTTCAAATAGCACCCCAGTTTTCCTACATAAATGATATCTCCATTTTATTTAAAATCTTGTGGTACCTTTAATTTTATATGCAAACTTATTTTTTCAGTAAAATCATAAGCATAAGACAAATGAAATGATAATTTGTTTGACGCCTGATATTTTTGTAACAAAAACGGATAAAAAAGAAAAGTAAGTGGGTTTTTCAAGGGTAGTGAATGACCTATCATTCCTTGCTTATAAACCATTTTTTTCTTACTTAAACCCCTGGAATCTACCCCTAGCTTGTTCTTTCAAATTTCAATCCACAATTTTGCCTGGAGAAATAAATTCTTAACTTGAATTTAATTATCGTAGTGCTTTACTTTTTATGCCCCTACTGCAATTTGTCGTTAATTTTTTTCGTTTAATCCATGAAATCGTAAGCATGAATTAATTAAAACACGTGTGGAAAATATTTTTTTATTTTCATCAATCAACTAATAAAAAAATGTGACAACAAAACTAAGTGCAAAAACGTGAAAAACTTTTATGGCTACATCGGGCCGCGCCAACCCCGTGTGCAGGGTGTGCCCCGCACACAGGCGCCAAAATTAGCGATAAATTGCAGTAGGGGCATAAAAAGTAAGGCACTACGGTAATTAAATTCAAGTCGCAAAATTGTGGATTGAAGTTTGCAAGAACAAGCTAGGGGTGGATTTCAGGGGTTTAAGTAAGAAAAAAACGATTCATAAGCAAGGAATGATAGGTCATTCACTACCCTTGAAAAACCCACTTACTTTTCCGTTTTTGTTACAAAAATATCAGGCGTCAAACAAATTATCATTTCCTTTGTCTTATGCTTATGATTTTACGGAAAAAATAAGATTGCATATAAAATTAAAGGTACCACAAGATTTTAAATAAAACGGGGATATTATTTATGTAGGAAAACTTATGGG
Organism: Callosobruchus maculatus; assembly: GCA_951848785.1. NCBI lineage: Eukaryota > Metazoa > Arthropoda > Insecta > Coleoptera > Chrysomelidae > Callosobruchus > Callosobruchus maculatus. Next base: position 2,145,660 of record CATOUR010000003.1, read on the forward strand.
GTGCTATTTGGAAAAAAAGTTGGGGTGAGTTTTAAGGGTTGACGTACAAAAAAAATGTTTTGAATGCATGGTATGATAGACCCTATAGTACCTTCAAAAGTACCACTCAGTTCTTGCTTGAACCGTTTTTCGTTACGAAAATATCACGTGTCAAGGAAATTCTGGGACACCCGGTATACATGGGAGATCTTGACAAACTTATAGTGTTTTTAACACGCTTTTATTAACTTTACCTGTATGTTTGTTGTTTGTTTGTGAGCTTGTGAATCTTCTTTGGATTAAAAGGTCGGACTCAACGAAAACGATTTTGACAGCTTCAAATTCGCCAGACCAGCGGTCGTATTCGCTGACTAAAAGATGGCGCAGACACGTAAAAGTTTGTTAATATTGCACAGAGGCGTGTTTGGAAGTTGGTATTTTTGCTAAATTTATTCAGGAAAGTCGACAGTTTTAAAATCGTTTATGCAGTAATTGTAATAATTATGCTATGGACATTGATCAAAAACAATTTTTCGTCTCCATTACACAGCGTATTAATAAATGAAGTTAATGATAAAGTTAACTAAAAAATAAATTAATATAGTTTCAAAAAACTAAAAGCAGGCTTTTAAAGAACATCGGACTAAAAAATGTAAAAGGATTTTTAAAAAAAGGGTAAAACAATAATGAACGACAAATACTAGTATTATTTTGAAAAAACGTATGCATTTTGTGCCATAATTGTTCGTAAATCGAGCTCCTGACCCCTTTCACAGGTAGTTCTGGTCCACTATTGCTTTAAAATTATTTTAAAAATAATTTATAACCTTTTAGTTCGATGTCGTTTGAAAGCGTGTTTGTTAGTATTTTGAAATATATTTATTATTATTGTGGTGAACAAACATTCAGGTTGTCATTAATTTGGAACAACACTCTATGATTACCATACACCAGGCACTGAACCAAAAATGTTCCACAGAAAGGACATTCATTATTATTTTCGGCTTATATCAAAAATTCTTTTTCACTTTTTAGTGCTAAGTTTTTCAAACTATACTTATAGGTGGTATTAACTGTATTAATTTGGTAATCGTTGTATAACTTACTGGAACTAAATAGACATATCCTTTGTGACCAAACAAAATCAATAGTCAAAACATTTCAATTTATTGTCCTACACCCTGCAGAGAACGAATATCCATGCACATTTCAGGGTACTACACAAAAAATATTTACAGTAAAGAAAAATGTCACGCTCTATTCCTAAACTAACGTTCTCCGAATTGCAGTGAATGGCTTAAGTGACCATATAAACGTCAATCCACTTTCCAGACCACAAAAAGTTAAGCCCATAGAGTGACTGGGAGAGCTAAGCCTGATGAATATCTGTCATTCGGTACCACCCTCTAACAACCAGGCAATAAATCAAATTTTAAAGTACCCTGAAAACAGTCTGGGTCTCTGTATAATATATCCTGCAGTTTCGAATATCGGTTCAGATGGTTTATGTCGCAGAGGTGGACTCAGGTAGTTTTTACCAAGGTCTTTATTGACATAGCGGGGCTGTAAATCTTAATTTGTTAGAAAGGTGGACGTGAAGTTTGAGTTATTGCAAGTGAGATCCTTAATGTTTGATTTTGGTGCTTTTATTTTATTGTAGAGATTGGTACATGGGTCCTTTTTTTTAAAGGTGTAGGTAACTACTTTTTTAAAAAGTAGTTACTTATTTTAAAAAGTAGTTAACTATATTGTATTCTAAATACTTTTGTTCTCCCAGTAGTTATACTCGATTACCTACTTTATGTCAATATAAAATATTCTAAAAAAGTAATTTGTCCTGCTAACTACCACTATTTTAACTACTTTATTTTTTGATGATTTAATAAAAAGCTAATTGGAATTAAAGTTATTACAGTACCTAGAGGATAGAACAAATAGTACAGAAATGCTCCCTAATTATAAATTGATTAATTAAATATTTATTAGGTACAACACACATTTACTATCATCGGCTGCAGTTGAACGTATGTGAAATTTTGCATCCTTGATTAATTCATTTATCTCTTTTTTGAGCAATTTGGTTCTTTAAAAAGCAAACCTAACCTAACGTAGACGTTGTTTTAAAAGTTTTCAAAAGATTTTTTTTATTTATGTTATTGGCTCTGATCTGAGATCAACTGGCCAGTTCTATTTTTTTCTAATAAATATGAACATTGTTTTATATTAGTTATAGTTGAAAGTTACAGTGTTATTTTTAGTTTTTTCGTGCAAAAGTTATGTAATAATCTGTATGCACAGTTGTTTTCACTAGCTAGTATAGAGATCATATTAGCAGGTAACGGAATATAGTTTGACAATCTGTGATACAGGTCTGTTACCTCATTACTGATCAATTGGCATTCTAATATACAGTGTTGAGCAGTACCAATCTCTCCACATCTGCAGTGAGGGTCATCGTCTAGCCCGATTCTAGTTTTGTGTTGAGGGCTTAAGCAATGACCACACCTCAATCTGCACAAAGTGTTCTCACAAGTGGTCTACTCGTTTCGCTCTTAAACCAGGGTTCTGTTCTTATGTTCTGCTGGATCTATTTGTATATCGTTCCGGATGGATTTCTATGGTAGTGTTCGCTCCACTTTCTAAAAGATTTATACTTTACACTCCACTTATTTGAAATAAAGAATTTTATTTTTTTTATTTGATTTTATAAACCCTTTGCTGTGAGCTCAGTGAGTTTATATGCATAAGGCAATGACCCGTAATTTTCGTGTCCAGCAAGAAAGCGGATGATGCTTGGTGTTTGAGTTCTAGAGGCAGTTTGCAAACTTTTTTGTCATTGCACCATAACTCCAAAATAGGAAGGATCGGAGATAGAGGGGAGGTGTTAAAACACCCATTTTAATACACCTATTCAAATGCTAAAAAGTTGTATTAAAATCCCTCAGTCCGATTTTTCACGAGATTTCCGTTAAAAATCGTTAAAAAATTGTTCATCTTGCTTAAAATGGATGACGTTTTTTATACGTGTTCTTGGGAGGTTTAACTATAACATGCACCCATTTTTATTAGGTTTAACCCCATTTTTCAACCCCTATAGGAGGTGACATTATTGAAAAGCTTCCGTATCTTTTCAGAAGGCGTTCAATAGTGCCACCCTCTATGGGGGTTGAAAAATATTGTAAAACATAATAAAGAAGGATGACATTGATGCATGTCATGGTTGAACCTCCAAAGAACACGTATAAAAGACGTCATCCGTTTTAAACAATATGAACAATTTTTAACGAAAGTGACGTGAAAAATCGAACTCTAAGCTCATATTTCTCGAAAACTGCCCAGCAGACACGAACAGATAACAGTATTTTTTGTGTTATCTATAAAACAAACGAAGAATTTTCTATCAAGACTGGTTTCGTCGTGATTTTTTTTTCATTAAAAAAAATCGGTACGCGCAAACTGCCCATAGATTTCGGATGACAATTTTTTGAAACATTTGTTGGTAGGTGTACTAAAATCTACCGCATTTTCAATCCGTTACTTAGCGATTTTTTTCACGTTTTAACACCCCCCTCTATCTCCGATCCCTCTCATTTTGGAGTCATGGTGCAACGACAAAAAAGTTTCTCAACTGCCTCTAGAACTCAAATGCCAAGCGTCATCCGGTTTCTTTTTAGTAATCTAACTACTTTTGACAAAGTAGTTAGTAGTTATTTTTTTTTCCAGGAGCCGTCTGACCTTGCTGTCCCCGTCAATACTTAAGCCTTAAGGCCTATTGTATTATTGCTCCTCTCTTTTACAGTATCCACTCCAGCAATCTGGATCCCTGCATAAGTTTATGCAGTTTACCTACTGGTCCTGGTGCTGAGCCGTACTCCATTGGTTCTAGCTTGGTCTTCCCAAAGAGCTGTTGTCTCTTGTGATCTAGCGCTTCGCACTCACAGAGCACATGTAGGGCTGACTCAGTTCCTCTTCCACACAATCTGCAGTTGAGGTCTCCATTGTAGAGTCCCATTTTATTCAGGTGTTCCTTCAGGCCACAATGTCCTGTGAGGAGACCCGTCGTTATTCGGAGCTGATTTCTACTCAAGGAGAGCGGTGTTTCAGCTATCTTCTTGCATGGAGCTTTATTGAATGTTTTTCCATGAACACATCCTGGCAACAAGTTCCACTGCTCCTTGTGCTGATGTTTCACCCATTCTCCAACCTGGTATCTGATTGTGCTTTTAGGCACCCCCAGGGCGGGTTCTGCTCCAATGTATAGGGCAGACGAGTCTAGTCTTGCTAGCTCGTCCGCCCTTTCATTGCCTCTTATACCTGAGTGTCCAGGCACCCACTCCAAAGTTACTTTGTTGTGTTCTGCCAGTCTTCCCAGTTCCTGTAAGCATTCCCAGACTAGAGCAGACGTAACTTTGGGCGCTTCTAGTGCCCTAAGTGTAGCCTGACTGTCTGTAAGTATTGCGATCCTCTTGTTTCTGTAGGATCTTTCATTATTGATCCTTGCACATTGCAGGATGGCGTACACCTCTGACTGAAATACCGAGGCGTATTTTCCTAGCGGAATGCTCTGTCTAGTTCCTCTTCCAAAGATTGCCGCTCCTGTGCCTTGCTCGGTCTTTGATCCATCTGTGTACCAGACTATTTCCCGATGCAGGTTGTTTACTTCACAGAGTTAGTAGTTATACTCCACCACTTTTCTCAAGTAGTTTGGCCAGCTATGCTCTCAGCCAAAATACGGTACTGTGACATTCTCGCAAACTCCACTCTCACACACTGACTGATTTAAAACAGTCTTAGGTTTCTGAATACGACGAAGCGCCTCGTAAAACTGCATCTGTACAGAAGAAAGAACGCCCAGACCACTGTTAAGTATTTTAGTACCAGAAAATCGAGGCTCTTTGCATAAAACTTTTATAGGTGTAAGTTCTCTATAACGAAAAGCGAATACGTGTAGTTAATTACATCCGGTGCTTGTGTCAGTTCTTATTATTCCAGCTTTTGTTCTCTTTGTCCTGGAACGTCACCCTGCACCATGCGGTTGTGATTTTTGCGTTATTTTTAGTTACTTCCATGTCTTTTTTGTAGACTTATGATATAGCATGATAAAAAGAACACAAAATTTAGCCATACGTGGAAAACAATCAGGAACCCCCAAAATACCCTAAAACGAAGGTTGAGGTGTTTTTATATTTTTAGTTTTTTGATTATTGCTGCGCCTACAGTGACAAGGTTTCTAAACACCAAACGCATTTTCCATCCAGGTAATAATACTGTGTCAAAGTTTCATTAAAATTAATTCAATCCACGTCACATAATATAGAACGATCTTAAGCAATACTCTTGTGTATACATCACAAAAGTCCCTTGATTTCTGTTATAGGCAAGACAAGGTTCAGATGGATCTAAAAAAAGTGCATTGTCTTTTTTTCACAAATCAATGGACAGCATATTATAAATAGAGATTTTTTTCAGTTTTACTCCCCCCCCCCCCCAAAAAAGGTATAAAATGACCAGGAACCCCTAAAATGTCTAATTTCTTTCTGTTTTACTTCCCACACCGATAGGTGAGGGGAGTATTGTGATCGCGAAAATTTTCGATTTTGAGATAATATACTTTTTGGGCGTTTTATGATGCCTACATAACGAAAATCATTTCCGTCGGTCTGTCTGTCGGTCTGTCTATCGGTCTGTCTGTCGGTCTGTCGGTCTGTCTGTCGCGTTTTTCTACCCTCGTAATCTCAGTAACCGCTGCATGGATTGTGATGAAATTTGGGCAGCGGTATGCTGTGGGGTCGTATTAGGTAATGTTCGTATAATTTTGAAAATCGGTGCATAGGCGGCGGAGTAATTAGCAAAAAACAAAAAACAAAAAATATTGCTGAAACTTCGTTTTTAGGCGTTTTAGGGGTCCCTGGTCATTTTCTACTTTTTTTTGGGTGGGGGTGAAATTGGGGTGGTTGGGGGGTGGGGTGTTGTAAAATTGAAAAATTTGTTGCTTTCATAATAGACTGTCCACTGACCTGTGAAGGAAGACCTGGCGACATAAATAACTTTTTTAGGTCCATCCGAACATTGCCTTGCCTATTACAGAAAGCAAAGGACAAAGAATTTTTTCTGATGTAAAGATACGAGAGTATTGCCTTAGATCGTTGTAGCGAGGAAACTGTTGAATTGATTTTAATGAAATTTTGAAACAGCATTACTACCACGGCGAAGACGGAAAACGCGTATGGTTTTGATAAATCGTGCCAGTGGCGGCGCAGAAATAATAAAAAAACTAAAAATATAAAACAGCTCAAACACAAATCACCTTTTTAGGTCCATCCGAACATTGCCTATAGCCTATTACGGAAACTAAGGGACTTAGAATTTTCTCTATACTATACGAGAATTTATTGGTTTAAATCGTTTTGTATTTTGTAACGTGGACACTATTGAATTGATTCTAATGAAATTTTGATACAGTATATTGTTACCGTGGTGAGAATGGAAAACGCGTATATTTGTTAAAAATCTTGTCAGTGGCAGCGTAGCAATAATCCAAGAACGCGACAAGTATGAAAGCAACTCAAATTCAGTTTTTAGATGTTTTAGGGGTTCCTAATCATTTCCAACCAGTTTTTTGGGTGGGGGTGAAAGTGAGGTGGTTGGGCGGTGGGGGGTTGTAAAACTGAGAAGTTTATAGTATCGATAATAGGCTGTTCATTGACCTGTGAAGGAAAGACCTAGCGGCATAAGACAATTTTAGGGGGGGGGGGGCTGGCGATTATTTGGTTGCAAGGGATCTTAGACTAAAGCTTCATGCTGTGGGAAAACAACAAACTGGTATCAGCGTAATGTGTGGGATGTACTGAGTCAATCAACTTGACTTCATTTTTTTGCTAATTACTACTACTACTCCGCCGCCCATGCACCTATTTTCAAAATAATGGTAGCTTTACCTATTACGACTCTACAGCATATCTCTACCCAAATTTCATCACAATCCATGCAGCGGTTACGGAGAACGAGATTACAAAAATGCCTACAGACCGACCGACAGAACGACGAGTGACATGGATGTAGACACATATAGGTAACGCCCAAAAAAGCGCATTATCTCAAAATCGAAAATTTTCGTGATCACAATACCTACTCCCCTCATCTATCGGTATGAAAAGTTAAATTAGTCTGTTGCTCTAAATATTGGCTTTAAAAACGACAAAATATATCATCTCCTTCCATGCAGCTGAAGATGTAAAATTCAACAAGAAACTACCGATAATATCCAACACCAACAATTTGTCATTCTTGTCAGACTATTTATTTGAGCAGGGTCAAGTTTGTTTTGGGATCAAGACAGCAGATTCCCCCTCAGGCACATATGGTGAGCATAAACACACAGTGAACGGCGGATCTGTTAACTGGAAAGAAAAATAAAACTATGTAGTCCAGCTGTTTAATTTTCCTATTTTGAGTAGACTGTTACATATTTGTCCCTTCATAATGACTCAAACAATTAGTAAGATAAATAATGCAGTTCATCACACTTTGAGGTCTACCAAGAATCGGTTCGTGGGTAAGTTTGCCTGTAGTTGTTTGGAGAAACAGGAAGCTGCCTGCTAGCTGTCTTAATTTAGACGTCAGTGTTATGTTTTCTCTGCTGATTAACCTTTTTACTCCGATATACGGAGTGCTTAAAAGTTGACGACTAAAGAGCAGGCATCAGTGTTATAAAATATTATTTTCAATCTAAAAAGACATAAACACATTTTTTTACGATCTTTTAAACTAAATTATTTTTACTTCCCACACCGATAGGTGAAGGGAGTATTGTGATCGCGAAAATTTTCGATTTTCAGATAACACGCTTTTTGGGCGTCTTATGATATCTACAAATCTACAAATCCACGTCACTCATTTCCGTCGGTCTGTCTGTCTGTTCATACTTTTTTTGGATGGGGGTGAAATTGGGATGGTTGGAGGGTGGGGGGTAGTAAAACTGAACAATTTGCTGTATTCATAATGGGCTGTCCATTGATCTGTGAATGGCATAATACACTTCCTTAGGTCCATCCGAACATTGCCTTGCTTATTATCAAAACCAAGGGACTTGGAATTTGTGATGTATACTAAACGAGTATTGTTTTAGATCGTTCTATATTGCGTAACGCGAACATTATTGCATTGATTTTAATGAAATTCTGAAACAGTAGTACTACCGCGGCGAGGATGAAAACGCGTCTTGTTTTGGAAAAATCGTGTCAGTGGCGGCGCAGCAATATTAAAAAAAACTAAAAATATAAAAGCAGGTCAAACTGCGCTTTTAGACGATTTGGGGGCTCCTGATCGTTTCGCATCGTCCAGTTGAAGCATGCAGGATAAAAACTGTGGCGTCCCAGTTCCTAAGGAGGGAGTTCGATGTTTTCTTGCGGGCGGGTGGGCGAGGGGATTTCAAACTATAGCTTCATGCAATGGGAAAATAATAAAATGGTATCATCATTATGTGGGGGAAATATTGTGTCAATCAATTTGACTCAATTTTTTTCTTTAGCCATTAAATGAACTTCAAATTCCAATTTAAATTTTTTATTGGCATTCAGGCATTTAAATCAAGGATTGGATTCGTCATGACAAAATACAAAAATACAAAGCACAAAACACAGAGAAAAGACAACAAACTAAAATATAAAAATCATAAACAAACAAACTCAGAGACGGCGCAGTAACACTCAGAAGCAACGAAATATTTCAGCCTGATCCTAAACTTGTCGGTATTTAAAGTATTAAAACAATTTCAATTTTTTTGGCAATTTGACTGACTAAACTGTTTGTCCTTCCATTTTGAAATATAGTGAAAGAAGCTAAAGCTAATTAATCGTTAATTCTGCTGGTTCTCTTCAGAATATGTTGATTCATATAGTGGAATATTTAAAGGTGAATTTCATCTACTATATAGAGCTGAATTAAACCAAATACTTTTTCTCTTATTAGGAACAAACATCCTGAGCAAGATCGCTAGGGTTTGCCATTTTTAAACATGCTTATATTCACCAAGTTAGCTTTGCACATTCATCATTTTTGACATAAATATCTCAAATTTAAGTACATTAAGTACATTTTTGACTAACAGATCAGAATAAGGAGGAATTAAAGACACGCTTTTATAGCAGATCAAGCTAATTTTAAAAATTATTTTTAACTTTTTAGTCTGATGTTCTTTAAAAGCGTGTTTTTTTTATTTTTTCAAACTGCATTATTAATGCTCGATGTAATGAAGATGAACAATTGTTTTAATGAATACCTATTCATAGCATAATCACTACCACTACTACATAAACGATAATTAAAACTGTCGACCTTTCTGAATAAATTTCACAAAAATACCAACCGCCAAACGTTTGGATGCCACGCCTTTTAAGCCCTCGTCGCTACGTCTCTGTGTATTATTAACAAACTTCAAGGTTTCTGCGCCATCTCTTGGGGTACGCGCACATAAATCGGCATCGGACGGACAGTACGGATGGAACGGCCGGTACGGTACGGATTTTTCAGTAAGGTATTGCACATAGTTGATCGGAATCGTCGGAAGAATTGGAAATCAGTTGCAAAATATGGAAATGATCTGCATGCAGTGTTGCCAGGCAGATCAGATTGAAGCGCGCTACTGAGCCGCCTTGAATGTCGCTACGTTGTCGCCCCACAAAAATAACGTATAAATCAGCCTGTGTATAATGCAATTGATGTTAGGTATATGTATAATATAATATAACCTTTCCTTCAAAAATAGTGGATTACCCGATACATAGTCTCGACACACCATAGTAAACAACCAGTAGAATATTTCTGAGGATTTCCTATAAAAAATGGTTCCCACAGAATTTGACCTTCGGATGATTTCATGGGTGTGAAATCTGGGTAGAGATGCGAAAATAAAAATATCGATACCGGTACCAATTCGATATTAGCCAAGTATAGAGCTGTACACGCCAATGGAGGCGCGTTTGGTTCGTAATTCGGTTGGTAATTATTTTCGATACCGATACCGCTACAAAAGTAGCGATACCAGCTTGGAATCGCTCAAAAAGTATCTAAGACAAAAATATTCGATATTAGTGCAGAAGTATTGATACATTTCATGTATCGAAGTATTGTTAGCATCCCTATCCAAAAAATCCAAAAGCGCATGTAATTTCCGCCAACCTGAGATATTGTACTCATTGTTTACTATGCTGTGGTCTCGCCACTAATACAAGACAGTCTGAGCAAAACCGAAAAGGAGAATGGACAAGCAGTAAAAAAGATAGTAACAGAATTTTTCAAAAAGTCGCTACAAATCGGTTTATTTTGTTAAATCGCTGCTACGTCTCAACGTAATCAAAATGTCGCTATTTTCACGACAAGTTGCTATGAATGGCAACACTGTCTGCAGGCAGTACAGGTAGAAACTTGGAAAATGCCGACGGTGCCTCGGCAATCGTCGATCAGCATCGCACATTCGTCGGTATCGGCACGCACGGCACGCATCGACCGGCTTTATTTCTAGTTGCTATATTTTCGCCGGATTTTGAAAATCCGATGCCTACCGTCCCGACGTATGTGCGATGGTCCATTAAATTTAATAGAAAGTAAACTTTTCCGATCCGTACCGTCCGTCCGATGCCGATTTATGTGCGCGTACCATTAGTCAGCGAATACCACCGCTGTTCCGACGGATTTGAAGTTTTCAAAATCGTTTTCGCAGCAAAATTGGGGCGTTCAATATTTGGTCAGATCTATTATGCCAAATGAGAGTTGCAAAACCACAAACAAACATACAGGTGAACCTAATAAAAGCCTGTTAAAAAGTATGAAACTACAGTATATTCAATCCCAAGATAGACTCCAAATAAACAGTCGCATGCAACATTCGCGTGGTTACTGTCCGCTAACGTCTGCGAACGCGCCAGCTATAGTCCAGTGCAATTACGAAATTTTATATGACTATTGAAAAGAGTTGCCCTATGAGCCCATTGCAACTCAAAAGTAGCCAGTTGCCACTTTGAAATGATCATTGGGCAATGAACACTTGACATTGCATATTTGGATCTACTTTCCAGTCAGCCCTGGAGATTTTGACTTGCCAGATTATAACACATAATTTACACATAATGTACTGGACTATTAGGGACCCCACCGACACGAGCCGATCACGCACGCGGGCTTGTTTTCATTTGGTCTAGCTTGGCTGTGAATGCAGTATAGTAGACTGCCTACAAACTTTTCACCCAACTTGTTAAAGAGAGCATTCGAATTTATCCTTTATTATTATTATTTATACTATACGTCAGCTGCCTTACAATTAATTCGAATGGCCCAACCTCCCAATGATACGCAGTATTTAAAATAAACATCTCCCTAATTATACGATGCTGGTAGTACGAACCGACATCGTATAAAGTAAATAAAATTTAAATTCAAACCCCACCTATACCAAAAGATCCTATACAAACCATACGGAATGGTTAAAATAACAAGAAACCTAAAACATGAGTCGGGCGGCTGTACCCTTTCTCAGCAGGCTGTCATGCTGAGATGAATTTAAATGCTTTATTAATATTAATGTTATTTTCGTAGGTATTAATATATCACTGTTAAAAAGGCATATATACACGGCAGGTATACGTATAGGTATAAAGTTGATTGAAGAACAAGTTTATGCTTCTTGGACTTAGCTTGCGACTGTCCTTGAAATAAATTGTTTATTGATAGATCTCAATATGGCACGCAAATTATTAGAGTTGATTGTTTTTTTGAGATTCTGTTCTTAGAAGACATCCATAGCTTTAGAATGATTATTTATACTACCTAACCCAACTGGATACAACTTTTTGTTACTAAGAAGCGACAATTAAATAAATCGTAAATAGCAAAGTATCGTGTATTTTATTACCAAATTTCAATGAGTGGTAATGCCGGTAATAACTCATAAACTTATGCAGTTGAAGTATGTTATTACCACTATTGTGAGTTTATCCACAACCGTAACAATAAACTGTACGATTTAAATACATAACAACTACAAACAATTGACAAATTAACCATACTTGTGTCACTAAAATAAATACTGTATACACAATGAATAAGTATTTTTTAAAAGTTATAGTTAATCTTTAAGTAGAGAGGGAACCGTAAAAAAATAGAAAGGTTAAAAATTTGGGTTTAGGTAAGTTAGTGTCTTCTTTAGCATAAAAAACAAGTTTACTCTCTACTTGCAATTTTAGAAAAGTTCGTCACTTGACAATTTCTCGATGATCTAGTGTCCGATGTCCATGGGTTTTTTAAGCGAAATGCAGTGCTAAGTGACGCATTTTTTAAAATTTTTGAGGGGTGGGGGTACAAACCTTGCTTTTTCATATTAAAGAAGACTCACTGCACTCACCTATCCGCGCAATGACTCACGCAGTTGAAGTTTGCAGCACAACAAATAGATATAAAAGTTATTTAAAAGAAAGGCATTATGATAACTATACTAAAATTATTTTTTTTAATATTTACAGGAAAGCGTGCTTTAGGAGAAGCTACAAAGTGTGAGAAGCTAGCATTCCTGGCTGCCATAGAGGACCATAGGACAGTGGTAGAGACAAGTCACAAGTTGTTAACTGGCACCTGGGTATCTGAAGGGTAAATGAAAAGCATTTATTTTTTATTTCACAAGATGACGACAAACTAGGAATTACCTGTTTTGCGAAACCTTCTCCGATCACATTTTATTCCCTTTTTCTGCGTGATTTCTAGGAGCCTGGTATTTTTCGTGCATAGTCGAAATTGTGTTAGGGATGACAAACATTTTAAAAATATATTTTATCTACTCCCATTAGGTTATGCAGCGATTACCAAACTACTTTTGTACAGGTTATACTACCTATAAACAAACGCTGTGAATAATTTTTCATAACACACGCTCCAGCCATGGGTTATGAACAATGCACACGCTATAACACTGCAAAGGTGGCCATGCCCATGAGACGTCAAATGTTAATTCGACGGTGTACAGTATTTATTTTACAGAAGTGAGGTTAAGTTGTCAATAATTCGTAATTATTATGTATTTAAGCCGTACTATTAGTTGCTTCGATCGTAGATAAAGTGTGGTACTCAACTCGCGGTAATGATTATAACTCACTTGTTGATTGACAGCAAACTTCACCGCATGAGTTACTACCGTCATTATCTTGTCGTTCAACAATATACTATTAAACTATTTTCTATGCAAGTAATTTTTTGATAATTATTTAGTCCTTACACATCAGAAAAGACAAATGTTTTTATGTGACTCTTTTGGAAAAGCTTCAATGATTACACTCCAAATACCTAGTCAGTACACTTGGTTCCTCATTTCAAAGATGGTTAAACCTGAACTAACCAAAAGCAACATGTTGTAGATGTAAAAACAAAAAAACGTAAGTTCATGTTTTAAATGAGAACCTTATGACATTGAGTAAGAAACGAAAGGAATTAGCCTTGCGTCCTTCAAGCTAACTTTAACTCTAATCAATTTTTATTAAAAGTTTTAACTGCATTTAATAATAAATTTTTTGAATTTGCAAGTAGGCTATGGAGGCCATAGCGCCACAGACAAACAAATACTCCGGGATAATTCTTTTTTGGTTGCCATGTCTTAAAACGTCTAAATAGTATGCCTTTACCAAAACCATTATTATCAGGCGTTCAGATAAGCCACTCGAGTTATCACAAAGCACGAGCTTAAAAAAAAGTAGTACCTGGAATCGGAAACCAAATACTTGTTAAAACTTACAACGTCCTCATTTCTAAATTACTGTGTATCCTGCCTGAAAGTGAAATAAGATAAGGAGTACCTTCTGTGAATATGAAATATAACACGCAGGTAACATAATCCTGACTTATCTTGGATGTTCCTTCCTTTTCATATTTCTAGAGAAATGTTCCTTGCACCGATAACAAAAACCCTTGACGATCTGATAAGAACCTCAGTATGACAAAGGAACCATTCTCACTGAACACGTCAACATAGGCGTAGAGATTGAGGGACACCTAAATATACGGAGGCAGTTGCATAATTTTTGTTGTTGTTAAAGCCTGATGTAGCACGTCAACAATTCGAGAGACGTCAAATGTGCGCTGCTACGTATGATCCGTAGCTACCTGCGTTTTTTGTGCCTGTTTTAATCTAATTGCACAGGGACATAATTAGAAATGAGGATTTCGTTATTATGTTTGAAAATACTACCGGGTCTATCATACCATGCTTTCAAAAAACATTTTTTCATACTTCACAAGACCCTTAAAAGTCACTTCCAACTTTGCTTTTTCAAATAGCGTCTAATAGTGTTTCCGATACAAATTAAGTCCTTATTTTATTTAAAATCTTGTAGTACTTTTGATTAGTTGGATTTTATACAAAAAACTATTTTTTCCAGTTATAAGCATAAAATAGATAAATAAGGATTCGTTTGAGGCGTAGTATTTTCGTAAGAAAAAATGATAAAAAAGAAAACTATGAGGGCTTTCCAAGGGTACCAAATGACCTATCATACCATGCTATCGAAACATTTTTTTACTTCAATCCCTAAAACTTACCCCCTACTCTTTTCCAAATAGCACCTCACAGATTTGTCTACATTAATGAGGTCATTAATTTATCTAATAAAAGTCATTAACATAAGGTAAATAAAATGAGCATTTATTTGAGGCGTAATATTTTCGTAATACAAAAGCATAAAAAAGACATTTGTTTTCAAAAGCATGTATTATAGGCCTTTTAGTACTCTTAAAAATCCGATCATTTTTATTTTTAACGGTTTTTTGCGTCAAGCAAGTTCTTATTTCATTTACGTTATGTTTATGATTTTAAATAATATAAGGACTTGATTTGTGTTGAAAAAACTATTTGGCGCTATTTGAAAGACAAACGTTCAGAGTGAGTTTTAAGGGTTGAAGTACAAAAAGATGTTTTAAAAGCATGGTATGATAGCCTCTATATCACTTTCAAAAATTCTACTCAGTTTTCGTTTGAACTTTTTTTTGTTACGAGAATATCACGTGTCAAGGAAATTCAGGGACACCCTGTATATAACAATTCCTAAACAATTCGTTTATATGTTATTTGGAAAAATCATTCCTTTTGGCCAGTACTATGTGCCTCATGAAAAAAAGGCCCAACTTGAAAACACCCTGTATAGCTGCAAGATATTTTGCAATCGTTGTACCCGAAAAAACATGCCTCTTAGTATTGTAAAGCTAGATTATTAGTCCAACTAAGTTAAGACCTCCAATCTAGCTAAACTGGGGTGCCTTTGGGCTGCTCAGTTTACTTACGGTGGGTTGTGGATCCTTGGCAACTTATTCTTTTCCTCTTATAAGAGATGTCAGGCAAAATCACTAACTTTTATCGCGAGATTACTCTAAGGTTCAACAAAACTCAAGAAAAAGGGGCGCCAGGAGTTTTTACCTCCAAACTCCAAGGAAGTTAGTGAAATTGCCCAACCTCTCCAGAAACACTGAAGGGATGGGTTCAGAAAAAAAATTCAAAAGAGAATTAAACAATAACAAGTATATTGTTTGCTAAAATATAACTATAAAAATATATGAATATGAATATAAATTGTATGAATTGTGAATTGTGACTAATTTACAGTGGTGAAAAGGGGACTGCTGTAAGTGAGCGATACAACCTGGCTTGCTCAACGAGGTTGTCTTCTCCTCCTGGGTCGGCTTGTGGGCTCCTTCTCACCGCTCCTTCAGAGGGTCCCCTCTGATGACTGGCAGCCTCTTCAGGTTCCTTTGGCCCTGACCCCTACTCTTAGACTTCCCCCTTTTTGGCTGAGGGATATCTGGGTCTGGCTCGGCCACCACTTCCGGCCGCCGTCATGCAAAGTATAGAGAGAAGAAAAAAAATTAGAGTCTGGACCCTCTATGGCAAAACCCCAGGATGTAGGAGGTTATGCAAGCTCAGGCGTACTACTTGGCTTTGAATAGAACAATTAAAAGCCCCCTCCTCAACAATTTAGTTGCAAGAATATCTGTTTAAATTTAACAATTTAGCTGAAACTATATCTGCTTAAATTTAATAATTTAGCTGAAACTATATCTGCTTAAATTTAATAAAAAGATCCCTTACAAACTGTTTAAATTCTATACTAAAATTTCTTAAAGTTATACACCAAGTTACAGCAGATATCTCCCCACAATGGTTCACAATTAAATCTGCATATATAATTAAAAATATATCTTAAAATAAAGTACCAATATCGTAACAACAAAGTATCACCTAACCTAGATACTTGATAGGCCTTTCAAGTCTAACACTTAAAATAAAACTTAAAAAAAAAAGAGTCTTGAAGTGAGCAAGGCTATAGTTCACTTAAGTTCAAAGCAGTTTAATTGATTTAAGAGAAAATCAAGGCTATGATTCTACTAAGTTACTGCTGGCTCTAGTGCTCCAGAAAGTTAGAATCTTGAAAGGTAGTATAACCACAAAAAAAATTATCAAGCCCACAAATGTTTACTAAAATGTCTCTAAATCAAATATCACCAATAATCCAGAAAATTGAAACTATATGCACAGTAGTTGCAAAGTGCGAGCAACTATACTTCAATAAATACTCTCAATATTAAAATTATAGCTCCAAAGGAAACAAAAATCTATGAGTACGTTCAGTCTCACATAGATGCACTTCGGTAGGCTGTATCGGTTGTAAATATGGAAAATTGTCAAAATCGTACAGCAAAATTACAGCTCAAAATTTGCAAAATGTGTGTGTCAGCACACTCAAAACTATCAAAATTATACCAAAATAAAGAAAGGTGCTTCTCTCTCTCTCTAAAAATTGTACGAGGTACAAAGAAAACTGAAGAAGGTTAGACACCTATGCAAAAGTGCTCGCATTAGCTCATAGCTGCCCAAAATGGCGGAAACAACAACGAAGCAAATTTTACACAGACTCTACCAAATAAAAAAAAAGGTGTGCTCTCTCTCTCTCTCTCAAAAAGTACAAATGAGCAACAACATAAAAAAAAAAGAAAAAGCGGACTGAAGGTCACACTTGGAGGTGACTACAAACTCTAGATACGAAAGTACGTAAAATAGCTCGACAACTGCCTAAATGGCGTTCGAATTGAAATAAGCAATATTTACGTACCTTCTATATCCAAAGTAGCAGGAACAGCTTGCAGTCACGCTCTGTGTGTCCTTCCAAGGTCTCAGAAGCAGGTGGAAAAAGGGCTTGTATTCCCTTAGATCGACATCAATACCAGGTTGGTCCCTTCAGGTAGCAGATGCACATACTTGAACTGAAAACACATAGGTATAACACAGTATGGCGTTCACAACCTAACTCGAAAATGAACTAAATCAAATCAACAATATCGATTTGAGATACTAAAGGTTCGATATCAACGGTATGCTAGCGGACAATACGAAATCACTGCGAAACAATGGCAGTCAAACAAAATGTCGAAATAGCGGAATTCCACGAATAATTGCCGTGTTAGGTACTTCAAATAAAATCTCGCGAAAAGAGAGTGAATAAACTTCAAAGTTGACCCACACGACAAATTGAAACTAGTAGCTAGTTCATGGATTAAAGATGGCGGAAGGCCAAAAAGGACAGAACCAACCTGTGATGTTGAGACACCCCAAAAGAAGAAGCACCTGAAGTCGTCAGCGAGCTAATTTATAAACTCCCACCGGAAATCATAAAAACTTGGAAAATTTCTAGAACATTCACGAGTTTAATAGACAACTGTCAAATTTCACCACCCACCAGTCAGGCAGTGCTGCCAACCATACTACCAACCCAACCTCAAAGTAACTATAGTCTAATTGCAAATCGGGACAGAATTACTATTTGTAATGAAATAAACTCATAATAGGGAACGAAAAATGCACTAAAAGAATGTAACTAACAACTTTGCAAGGTTAAATTCTATAAATAACAGGATAGTATCTTAGTCCAACCTGTCCCGCAGGTAAGCAACCCACATTGCACCACATGCGAGTCTGGTTGCCTATACCTCATATCCATCGAAGATAAGAATCATATCAGGCTTATGATCAGTATCCATAGGCGCGGAAAAGGGGTTCTTTCAATGGCGTAACAGCAAGGCACAAGCGTGGAACACATATCTACCTGTCACTAGGATATCATTCTGTAAGAATTGATCTATAAAAGGAGTCACAGACGACGTGTAACGAAATTAACAAAAATTTCGTTACACATCCCTCCCACCAGGAAAAATTCGAGAAGCCATTCGAGAATTTTCAAACTAACTGATGCTAAACTACAGAGGAAGGTACTAATCAACCTGAAATTAGAGAATACCACAGTACGAGCACAAAGAAAATGACTGACAAACCTTGCAAAGGTTATACATAAGCATTATGACAACCGACACTAACCCAAGTACAACTAAGGTGAGAATGTCAATAATATTAACCCAAAATAACCTAAAATATCCTAACCTAAATACCACAGCGGATCTCTCCAGTCAAATAGACCAGGGGAGGAGAGTTACCACCCTCGAGTCACTACCCAATTGGAACAAACCATTTCGCTAAAAGATCTTAAATCAGCGCCGTAGGCTTGGTTCCACCTTGCCACCAGTCGTCTACTGGCGCAGGGACTCGACGGAAACAACGCACCAACCAAGGGTTCTTTGGTTTCAAGATCATGACAGCAAAAAAAAAACAAAAAAAAAACTCTTGTAGTTTGACTACAAGTAAGTGAATTATAGTATCCACCAGACTAAAAAGAGAACAGGTTTAAAGAGAGTCTGTAGGGTACTAACCAAAACCTGTCTCCACAGACAATGACGTGGTCTCAGTCCAACAATGTTGCTGGCAATCTTCCGCTACAACCTGGACAAAGGAGCTGAGATAGAATGCAGTAGTGACAGCAAGCATGCGCCAAGTCTCCAGTGAGAACATTGACTACCGACTGTCACCCCCCAACACTTATCCTTCCAGAGCCCATCGCTACTGAAAGCTGTTGCTTCGGAACTCACCAGCACCCACTGCAAAAATGGCCAAAAAAAATACAAAAGTGCCTATTCACTTCAGGTCACTATACTAAAGGTGATAGCACCGAATACTCATGATAGTGTCATACATCTTTTACCAGATGTAGTGTACAAAAAAAAAACATGCTGAACTACCTTCCACACACCAGAGCGTCACACTCTTGGAGTCCTGCAAGCAGCACGCAGGCCGTGGCAGATCTTCGCTGCGAGATGGATAGGCTGCGCCGGTGATCGTACCACGCCAGAATAGTGTTATCAAACATAACAACGTGTACTGCAAAAGAAACCCTGCGGGCCTATTGCAAGACAGCGAGGTGCGACAACAAGGGCAGTGAATGGCCCTTCAGTATGGGTGGTGAAACAAAGAAAGGGGAAGATAACCGGAAGAAGATAGAGATAGCCTGATGTCCACCTTATATCAGGGGTAAGCCAGAGCCTTACCTGCTTAAAGTACTAACCGCCGAATCGACGGCAGTACCCCTGTAAACTACGGAGTACTTATAGAACAGTACTGCCGGGAATCTTCACAAAAGGTATCACACAACAAGGTTTAGCCGCAACCCAGTAGTGCAACCCAACACTGGCGTTAACCTCCCTCGAGATGAATTAACTGGCCAAGCTGCACCCCCCAAAGCGCGACCTCCTTGGAGGCGTTGGCGTAGCCAACCCCCTGCGAACAGCTCGACACCCACTAGACCTAAGCCTCAATCAACAAATGTATGCGCCATCAGCACAAGAATAAGTGTAACTATTTACACGATGTACCTAATGGATGATAAATCCAATAGCTAGTAACCAGTAAATCGGTGAATGCCTACAAATAAGCAATACTTCAACAAGGGACAAGGTTCATAACCATCAACTAAATTCGATAGTAGATCACGGGTCGGGTCAAGAGAGTAGATTGAAGGGAGGAGACACCGCCCCGTGACAATACCACCACTATCAACAAAGAAGGCAGGTGTTAAGCAAGATTGAAAACTTCAGATTTGTATGGTTTGCCACAACAAAGCATATTATAGAGAGATTGTTTTGCATCTGGCATACTACAAAAAAAAACATAGGGTATTTCTGCTGGATTATGTCATTTTTACCCATGTTGCAAGAGATAACGCATTTCTATTGTAACCAAACACAGAAATGTGCCAAGGTTTGCCATAAGATGTTGTCTTGCACATAGCAAAAATTTTAGATCAAACGGGAATGTTGGAATGTGTCCAAACTTTGTGAAATCCTCGCAAATGAACAGATCTTCACAAACCTAAGTTAAGAAAAAGGTAATGTGCTTCCCAAGGGGAAGGAACAAAAACGGATCATAATCCCCTTACAACTTGCCTACTGACAGTGCCAGTGCTGCCATCTGGACTAAAATCCCCGAAGGCGATTTAGGCAATGATGTTATTTGTCCATGAGTAGCCTGTTGGCGAGACTTGTACTCCCACCCGGTAATTTTCCGGTGCTGAGGAATTCCTTTTGACACTGAGACTTGAACAAAGAAGGACGAATATTTCGCGCTACCCGTCATTCTCCCCACAGATCTCTCATGTCGGCCCCCATCAGCAGGGCTACCTGTCGGAAGACTTGTACTTCCACCCGGTTTCCATCCAGTGCTGTAGCATTCCTCAGGCACTGATGCTTGAGCAGAAAGAAGTACTTTTTCCCCACAAACATACCATGCCAGCCCCTATCAGCAGGGCAATGTCCTTAAAGACGTGGCAATTAACCCCCATCATCACTGGCTTCAGACTCTAGTTCAGAGGCTGGTTCCAAGTCTGGAACTGGGTCTGGATCATCATCAGAATCCAGTCCTGTATCATCCTTTTTAAGATCCTTGACATGCCAGTTGCCCAAGTCGTTACCATACTTGTCCACCAAATTATATACCAAAGGGGACAAAACCTTATTAACAATACAAGGAACATATTTGGGGGACAATTTAGCGTTAAAATGATCAGCAGCCTTAGATAACACATAATTAACCTTCCAAACCTTTTCACCCTCAGAAAATTGGGCGGGCCTACGCCTTAGGTTATAAGTTTCAGCATTGCGAAGGTAAGCCTTTTTGATTCGTTCTCGAACCTTCGAAAAAATTTCCGTCATCCCCTGAACATCATCTAACCTGGCATTCTTGTCAGAAATTTCAACAATGTTCCTGGCATTATCAGAAATCTTTCCAAAGTAGTCTCCTGAAACAGGAACATTTCTAGCGAAAGTTAAGAAAGCTGGGGAATACCCAGTCACATCATGTTTTGCTAAACGCAAACCCTGAGCAATTTTGAAAATAGACTGATCCCAAGTTTTCTGATCTTCCTTAATATATGACCTAATGGCTGTGATAATAACTCTATTCTGACGCTCTGTATGGTTGATTTGTGCATGATACCTGGCATTATACCATATTTTCTGAACTTTATATTCCTCCATAAGGTTTTTGAAATCTTTACTCCTAAACTGAGGTCCATTGTCACATACTATAATCTGAGGCACACCGAATATGAGAAAAACATTATTCTCTAAAAACCTATTAATGTGCTGGACTGTAGCTTTACGAAGGGGCTGAACTAAAGTGAATTTGGTAAACCAATCTATGACCACAAAAAGATATTGATTCCCACTTTTAGATCTAGGATAAGGACCTAAAAGATCACAACTGACCAATTGAAACGGAAAATTAATATTTTTATATGAGCCCATTAATCCTGCTTTAGGCAGATTAGAAACTTTACAACTAGCACAAGTCTTACAATTCTTAATATATCTATATACATCTTTATGAAGAAATGGCCAATAATACAGTTCTGATATACGAGAAATGGTCTTAGAAACACCTAAATGAGCAGCGGTCTCATTATCATGATACATTTTAATTACTTCTTTACGATGTGCTCGGGGCACCACAATCTTCCAGTCTGTTAAATTACTCACTAGAGGATCTCTACTAAATATATGTTTATACAAAATGCCATTTTCTACCTTATAAGAAGGATAATCATCAGGCTTTTCTTGGACGTTCTGAATCATTTTAGTGTACCACCCATCAAGTTTTACTGTATCTAAGTTAAGAACTGCTACTGATCGAGATAAGGCATCAGCTACTACATTCTGGGATCCCTTTCTATGGACTATTGTAAAATCAAACTGAGAAAGTTTAACTGCCCAACGGGCTAGTCTGCCACTAGGGTTATTCATATTGTTTAACCAAATCAGTGAAGCATGATCAGTTATTACAGTAAAATGTGTGCCCTCAATGTATCCCCTAAACTTTTCAATGGCAACAATAATGCTGTACAGCTCTTTTTCGGTAACGGTATACTTCCTCTGACACTTATTCAGGGTTTTACTAGCATAGGCTATAGGATGCTCTATACCATCAGTTTCCTGATATAATACAGAACCAACTCCGGTATCTGAAGCATCACAATATAAAATAAAAGGCTTTGAAAAGTCAGGTGAAGCTAGGACTGGAGCAGTTGTTAGGCTCTCCTTGATCTGAGCAAATGCACGATCAGCTTCCTCTGTCCATTCAATGCTTTGACCCTTTTTTCGTCCTTTCAAAAGGTCAGAAATGGGACTACAGATTGAGGCAAAATTTTTTAGAAAGCGTCGGTAGTAGCCAACTAAACCGATCAAACGTCTAACTTGGGTGGTGGTCTTAGGGACTGGATAATCAACAATAGCAGATACTTTAGATTCATCTGTACGAAGGCCTTTCTCATCAACAACAAAACCAAGAAATTTCAATGAGGGTCTGCAAAATTCACATTTTTCAAAGTTAACTGTAAGACCAGCCTGTTTCAATCTTTCAAAAAGTTTCCTCAAAATGTCTAAATGCAAATCAAAATCTGGTGTAGCAATTACAATGTCATCAAGGTAATAGAAAACATAAGGTTCTAATGCTGGACCAATAACCATGTCCATCAAACGACACATGCTCTGAGCGGAACATGATAAACCAAAGGGCATGACACAAAATTCAAAAAGTCCTCGTCCTCTAACAGCAAAAGCAGTTTTCGGTCTAGATTTCTCATCTAAAGGAATTTGAAAGAATGCAGATTTTAAGTCAATTGATGACAAGAATCTAGCATCTCTCAACTTATTAATCACTGAGTCGATGAGGGGCATAGGATATGCATCTTTACAAGTCACAGAGTTAAGCTTGCGTCCGTCAAAACAGATTCTATACTCTCCAGAAGCTTTTTTCACAAGCCAAAGTGGACTACACCACTCGGAATTTGATCTCTGAATAAGACCCTGCTTTAACATCTGATCGATTTCCTTGTCAAGATGTTTCTGCATTGCTGGTGACAAAGGGTATTGTCTTTGCCTAATTGGTTTGGCTTGACCGGTATCAATGTGATGGGTCAGAAGGTGAGTTCTTCCTATTCTATCAGTAGGGCCAATTGACTTAAATAGGTCAATCACTTCTGAAAGTTTGGCCTTCTGTTCGGAATTCAGATTTTCAGCAGGACAAATAGTGTTCACCACACAAACTGACATCTGATACTGATTATCTGAAAAATTGGCATGAACTCTAAAAGCTTTTAAGAAGTCAATACCCAAAACAAGACTATAATTAATAGACGGAATTACCCAAATTTGTACATCCCTTGTCATGTTACCAAGAGTGATGGGTACAGTAAATTTTCCAATAGTAGCCTGTGGGACACCATCTGCAGTTGTCACTTGCAGAGAATAATCTAAAGAAAGATTCACATTCCATTTTTCAAGCAAGGCAAAACCAGAGTTTCCCAAAATTGAAACACTGCTGCCAGAATCAGCAAGAGCTATAAAAGTCTCACCTAAGATTTGGACTTCAAGATATGGTCTTTCATCACCAGGTTTGGACACAAACATGGGACAGACCTTCTTACATGGGTCTTCCAATAAGGTACAAGGGTTCGGATTCTCTACAGGAGGAACAAACTCTACTTCTGTTTTGGCTCTCCTTTCTGGGACTTTTTTCGTCTGTTTGAAGGCGAATGAGCCGGAGCTTCGGTCTGCACAGGACCTTGAACTGGGGTACCTGCGTCGTCCAGTTTTACAGTTTCTCGAACACCTATGACACCTGGGCTTGATCACACCTTGTGATCCACAACCAAAACAAAATCTTGACCTAGGACTTGAACATTTGGAATACCTATGTCCAGTTTGATGACAATTCCAACACTCGTCCTTAGATATAGAAGAAACATCAAAGGACTTACTATTAAACACCCTTCTGTTTTCTCTGGGACTATCCCTAGATGTTGAAAGGTAGGCTAAGTCTGGTTCTAAGAAACTAGAGTTACTAGGAATAGGAGGTTTATACCGATCAGACCAACTTCTAGACTCCTCTAGCTTTTTGCAGAGAGTTGTCAGCTCTGACACTGTATTGATATCATAAAGAGCTAGTTGGGCTACGTAAAATGGCAAGAGATTGCGCCTGATTTTTTTGACTATTGTCTTCTCATCAGGTTTTTCAGGGAGACGGTTAAATAACCCCTCCATAGCACAAATATATAAAGAGACTCGTTCATCAGAACCTTGAGTTCTATTATTGATCTCCTGCATCAGGTCCTCCTGATACTGATAAGGCAAGAAATCTTCCTTCAACTTAGCAACCAAACTGTCCCAGTCTGAAAACCTAGATCTATTAACATTAAACCAAATCCAAGCTTTATCCTTGAATAGATCACCAGCTGAAAGGAATAGTTCATTTTTCTGTACACAGCGGGATAATCTCATGGACTCAACCTTTTCTAAAAAGGAGACAACGGACTCATTTGAAGTCCCTTTAAAACACAAATTCCACTTATATGGTAACACAGGCTTGGGGTTTGAGAAAATTGGAGCTGGAGGCATTCTCTCCACTGGAGTGCTAGTTGCAGGTGCAACCTTTTCATCTAGCTCAGCTTCCAATTTTAAAAGAAGCAGAAGCAAACGTTGCTTCATGGCTTCCTGACTTTCATCATCGGTTCTTAAGCGATTGATCCTACCAGAAACATGGGTCAAACGAGACACAAGCCTCTTGTGTTCAGAACTACCAGTAGCACTGACAAAGGCTGCTATCTTTTGCTCTAAATCGGTCAATGACGTTTTGATTGCATCAACATCGTCATCATGAGGCTGAACTATAAATGACTCAATGAAAGATCTGTGAGCTCGTTCTTGACTGAACAACCCTCTCAGTACCTTTCGTTTGTCATCCATACTACCAGATGGTTGTATGCCTCTCACACGGAGTTCATAGTCTAGTTCTGCACTCAATAAATGACCTGCGTCCATTTTGGGAATCAAAATCTAAATCAATCAGCAATCAAAAGTCGACAAAAGATATACTGCTCACAGCAGTCAATAAGATAAATGGTCAATAATCAAAGATATTCAATAACTCAAAATAGTCAAAATCAGCTAGATAAATGGGTAATAATCAGAAAATATTCGGTAAGTCCAAAAATACTCAAAATGTAGGCAATCAATAAAAATCAATAATCAGTAGCTATATACTCAAAGATGTAGGCAATCAATCAGAATCAATAATCAAGATATATTCAAAAATGTAGGCAAGATAAAGTCTTGAACGCAATAAATAGTTCTCAAAGGTGATACTATCAGGAGAAAATCTAAATGTCAAAATATCAAAATGAATTCAAAAGATCGATAGTTATTCAAAATATTGGCAAAATAACTGCAGCAAAATTCAATAAAATTTTGAATAAAGGCAAACTATAAAAAAAAACTGACTCTAGTCAACTCACTTCAAAAGTTCACTCAACACCTCTCTTCAGGCTTCGAAGAAAGAAAAGAACAAATCGCCAAATCGGGCCCTCACAGCGGGCGCCAAATTGTGTAAAGCTAGATTATTAGTCCAACTAAGTTAAGACCTCCAATCTAGCTAAACTGGGGTGCCTTTGGGCTGCTCAGTTTACTTACGGTGGGTTGTGGATCCTTGGCAACTTATTCTTTTCCTCTTATAAGAGATGTCAGGCAAAATCACTAACTTTTATCGCGAGATTACTCTAAGGTTCAACAAAACTCAAGAAAAAGGGGCGCCAGGAGTTTTTACCTCCAAACTCCAAGGAAGTTAGTGAAATTGCCCAACCTCTCCAGAAACACTGAAGGGATGGGTTCAGAAAAAAAATTCAAAAGAGAATTAAACAATAACAAGTATATTGTTTGCTAAAATATAACTATAAAAATATATGAATATGAATATAAATTGTATGAATTGTGAATTGTGACTAATTTACAGTGGTGAAAAGGGTACTGCTGTAAGTGAGCGATACAACCTGGCTTGCTCAACGAGGTTGTCTTCTCCTCCTGGGTCGGCTTGTGGGCTCCTTCTCACCGCTCCTTCAGAGGGTCCCCTCTGATGACTGGCAGCCTCTTCAGGTTCCTTTGGCCCTGACCCCTACTCTTAGACTTCCCCCTTTTTGGCTGAGGGATATCTGGGTCTGGCTCGGCCACCACTTCCGGCCGCCGTCATGCAAAGTATAGAGAGAAGAAAAAAAATTAGAGTCTGGACCCTCTATGGCAAAACCCCAGGATGTAGGAGGTTATGCAAGCTCAGGCGTACTACTTGGCTTTGAATAGAACAATTAAAAGCCCCCTCCTCAACAATTTAGTTGCAAGAATATCTGTTTAAATTTAACAATTTAGCTGAAACTATATCTGCTTAAATTTAATAATTTAGCTGAAACTATATCTGCTTAAATTTAATAAAAAGATCCCTTACAAACTGTTTAAATTCTATACTAAAATTTCTTAAAGTTATACACCAAGTTACAGCAGATATCTCCCCACAATGGTTCACAATTAAATCTGCATATATAATTAAAAATATATCTTAAAATAAAGTACCAATATCGTAACAACAAAGTATCACCTAACCTAGATACTTGATAGGCCTTTCAAGTCTAACACTTAAAATAAAACTTAAAAAAAAAGAGTCTTGAAGTGAGCAAGGCTATAGTTCACTTAAGTTCAAAGCAGTTTAATTGATTTAAGAGAAAATCAAGGCTATGATTCTACTAAGTTACTGCTGGCTCTAGTGCTCCAGAAAGTTAGAATCTTGAAAGGTAGTATAACCACAAAAAAAATTATCAAGCCCACAAATGTTTACTAAAATGTCTCTAAATCAAATATCACCAATAATCCAGAAAATTGAAACTATATGCACAGTAGTTGCAAAGTGCGAGCAACTATACTTCAATAAATACTCTCAATATTAAAATTATAGCTCCAAAGGAAACAAAAATCTATGAGTACGTTCAGTCTCACATAGATGCACTTCGGTAGGCTCTATCGGTTGTAAATATGGAAAATTGTCAAAATCGTACAGCAAAATTACAGCTCAAAATTTGCAAAATGTGTGTGTCAGCACACTCAAAACTATCAAAATTATACCAAAATAAAGAAAGGTGCTTCTCTCTCTCTCTAAAAATTGTACGAGGTACAAAGAAAACTGAAGAAGGTTAGACACCTATGCAAAAGTGCTCGCATTAGCTCATAGCTGCCCAAAATGGCGGAAACAACAACGAAGCAAATTTTACACAGACTCTACCAAATAAAAAAAAAGGTGTGCTCTCTCTCTCTCTCTCAAAAAGTACAAATGAGCAACAACATAAAAAAAAAAGAAAAAGCGGACTGAAGGTCACACTTGGAGGTGACTACAAACTCTAGATACGAAAGTACGTAAAATAGCTCGACAACTGCCTAAATGGCGTTCGAATTGAAATAAGCAATATTTACGTACCTTCTATATCCAAAGTAGCAGGAACAGCTTGCAGTCACGCTCTGTGTGTCCTTCCAAGGTCTCAGAAGCAGGTGGAAAAAGGGCTTGTATTCCCTTAGATCGACATCAATACCAGGTTGGTCCCTTCAGGTAGCAGATGCACATACTTGAACTGAAAACACATAGGTATAACACAGTATGGCGTTCACAACCTAACTCGAAAATGAACTAAATCAAATCAACAATATCGATTTGAGATACTAAAGGTTCGATATCAACGGTATGCTAGCGGACAATACGAAATCACTGCGAAACAATGGCAGTCAAACAAAATGTCGAAATAGCGGAATTCCACGAATAATTGCCGTGTTAGGTACTTCAAATAAAATCTCGCGAAAAGAGAGTGAATAAACTTCAAAGTTGACCCACACGACAAATTGAAACTAGTAGCTAGTTCATGGATTAAAGATGGCGGAAGGCCAAAAAGGACAGAACCAACCTGTGATGTTGAGACACCCCAAAAGAAGAAGCACCTGAAGTCGTCAGCGAGCTAATTTATAAACTCCCACCGGAAATCATAAAAACTTGGAAAATTTCTAGAACATTCACGAGTTTAATAGACAACTGTCAAATTTCACCACCCACCAGTCAGGCAGTGCTGCCAACCATACTACCAACCCAACCTCAAAGTAACTATAGTCTAATTGCAAATCGGGACAGAATTACTATTTGTAATGAAATAAACTCATAATAGGGAACGAAAAATGCACTAAAAGAATGTAACTAACAACTTTGCAAGGTTAAATTCTATAAATAACAGGATAGTATCTTAGTCCAACCTGTCCCGCAGGTAAGCAACCCACATTGCACCACATGCGAGTCTGGTTGCCTATACCTCATATCCATCGAAGATAAGAATCATATCAGGCTTATGATCAGTATCCATAGGCGCGGAAAAGGGGTTCTTTCAATGGCGTAACAGCAAGGCACAAGCGTGGAACACATATCTACCTGTCACTAGGATATCATTCTGTAAGAATTGATCTATAAAAGGAGTCACAGACGACGTGTAACGAAATTAACAAAAATTTCGTTACAGTATCCTGTTTGATGAAGTATTACTTCTCCTTAACAACCCATTGTTCCACCTTACCTACGTCTATGCGGACGACCAGTACCTGTCCGAAATTTTAAATATGAAACTTTAGTAGAGACAGACAGGTATAAAATAGCGCTGGTCAACCCAATAACTCAAAACAACGGGGGGTTGAATAAACACGGTACAAAGTTAATCCTATACAGGGTAGCTTTGAGACCACCTGGTGTAACTACATGGTACAAAGTTGTTTTTTATATGTGGATAGATTTAATTGAATTATTGACATTGAATATAATATAGCATAGTTGCTAGTTCAGCAGATGGCAGCTTAATAGTCATAGGTCAAGAATAAATGATCCTTAGATATGGAATTATTTTTAATGGCTAGAGTAATTTATTATGAGGGTTGGCATTAGGCTGCCTTTAAGCTTCCATTTCAAGGTTTAACTTCTACTATGGGTCGTAATGATAAAAGTTAAAGCCCACTTTCATGTGATCTCATTACCTATCTAAAGCGGCCTACAGACGCTCCGGAATTCCTCAAAGGAAAAACTGCACAGTCCTGGCCTGCAAGCAAGGCATCAAAAGACGGCCTGCATAGGCGATCGAATGGTTTTTCAGTTCCACATCCGGCGGCCTGTACAGTACGGCGAACCTCCACATACGCTCCGATAATCCGAAGTTAAATTTTGAATTTTTCTACATTGATTTGTATAAATTATTTAATTTCTTTTTTAAATAAGCGAAATTTCGATACCAATCTTAAATTTTTTGGAAGCTTATTGAATAATTTGGGCCCGTAATGTGTGAAGGTGTGTTGTGTAACAGTTTTATGAGTACTCAAGTTCTGTTTTAAAATCAAGGTTAATTTTCGACCAGGTATCTCTCATATCAGTCGTCTAAATGCAAAACCCGACAAGTCACAAATTTTTCAAAATAGAGTTTTATATACCATTTTGTTCATTATTTGAAGCGCTACCATTTTCTATATTTTTCGCTTACAAAACCCGACATTAGACATGAGATTTGGCTAAGAAAACTAGACTTAGGTGCAAACACCGGCAAGTCCAAGCGGTGTTTTATTTCAAACACCGACATGTCCACAGGAGCCAATACGGACAACGGGAGCAAGTCACATGTCGATCGCACGAGGTATTCTGACCGTTGTGCGTTTTTGTTTTATCCAGTCGTTGAAAATACGTTGTGGTGAATTCATGTGTTTTTCAGTTTACTGAGAGAATGAGATTAATTTATGCTGTATTTATGCTCTATTGATAAATTATTGATAAAAATAACCATGTTTTTTGAAAAATGCTTTGGATGCGGACTTTGGAGAGCCTACTTCAACAGAAGCTAGGTCCACATTAAAGCAGAGGATCGAAGCTAATTGTGAAAATGCATTTGCTAGTTCTGAAGAATTTTGTTTGTTAGAAAATTTAGATTTTGACGTTTCATTTATTTTGATCCGATTCCACAAAAATAGCAGTCAAAACACGACATGTCACTGTTCCTAACATGCAAAACCCGACGTGTCCAAATTTACAAGTCAGATTTTAGAAAAATCATATGTCCTAGATTTTGGGGCGTTAAGACTTAACATCCTTAAACATCGTATATTATCATACTCTCGATTTAGTATTATTTTCGCTCATAATAAGACTCTGATCTGTTTTTCTTGATTTCTGTAAAATTTGTTACCGTGGACTTGTCGGGTTTTGCATTTAGACGATTGATATAACTGATGATCATGAAACATTCTATTTAAACAGCTGTAAACATAGAACAAATGTACATTTAGTAATTTAGATTCTTTGAATAATTGTTAGTTGGGTAAAGTTTTTTTTCAAGATTATCTTTAGTATTATATTTTGAGCAACTTATAGCGATGATATTGTTGAATTGAGGGCTGCACCCCAAACAGGAATGCAGTACCTATCTGATAATAGATTCAACAAGGGTTGTATACACAATTATTAAATTATATCATCGTATATGTAAAAAATCCATATGTTATCATTTACTTAATTGGTATAGACGCATAAAAAAAGTGGGACGGTACTTGTTTTATTCAAGACCATCCTCAGCAGGAAGATACCACCCGCATTGCAATTAAGGAAGCCGGTACCACCTTAAATTGAATTTAGAAAATCTTGTTGTCCATCCGCAAGTCGCGAGATTCGTTAACGTTCAGATACACCAATCAAAAAAACTTAAATAAACAAAAAGCTGCATTCTTATGTAAATACAATTCGAGTTTTGGAGGCTGGTTGTTGGTTGCTGCTTGACAGCTGAGTTTATCTTTTTGCTCGCAGTCTGCCTCTTAAAATGTTAACATCGGACTTTTATGCTTTGCACGACCCAGCCAAAACGATCGTCCCTTTTTGGTATACGGGACGATGTTCCAGTCGCAATAGATACTAAGGTGTCCTATAGTACCCGTCATTCATCTAAAGTCTATACCTTTTCCAGTAGTAGTTTCAAAAGCATCAAATTACACTTCTGAAGCGTTAGAAAATTTAATTTGATCCTTTTGTAACGCGCGGTGGACGTGATACTACTGCGGCGCATTTTTTTTGGTGTAGAAAAAGGTTCATTTTCAATATAAAATTGGGAATTATGTGATAAAATTTTATGTTTTGGATGCATTGTATAAAAGTATACAACGCGGGTGAAGTTGTGGTGTTTCGTCAATTTGCGTGAAAATTCATGTTTTCTGTGGACACCATCACCACCCACAAATTACCCAAAATACGGGATTTCATATTGATTAAAAGCGGAATAAAGATTTTAGACCTTTTAGGGTGAAATCGAAAATCAAGGGTATCGGAAATTTTTGATCTTCGTTCTGCGAGACTGAAACTCAAAACATCGTCCGGATTAGTAATCAAGATACTCAAATTATTCAAGATATGGGATTTGATATTGATAGAAAGCCGAATAGAGATTTTAGTCTTTTTGGGGTGCAAGCGAAAATCAAGGGTATCGGGAATGTTTGATCTTCGTTTTGCGAGGCTCAAACTTAAAACGCCGGCCGGATTTGTAATTAGCATCCTTAAATTATTCAGGATACCGGATTTCATATCGATAGACAGCCGAATAAAGATTTTTTTTGGGTGAAATTGAAAATCAAGGGTATCGGAAATTTTTGATCTTCGTTCTACGACATTCAAACTTAAAACGCCGACTGGATTTCTAATTAGCATCCAGAAATTATTCAGGATACCGGATTTCATATCGATAGAAATCCGAATAAAGATTTTTCTTTTTTTTGGGTGAAATTGAAAATCAAGGGTATCGGAAATTTTTGATCTTCGTTCTACGAGACCGAAACGCAAAACGTCGTCCGGATTAGTAATCAACATCCTCAAATTATTTTTTTTTTTAGTCTCTTTGGGGTGAAATGGAAAATCAAGGGTATCGGAAATTTTTGATTTTCGTTCTACGAGGGTCAAACTTAAAACGGCGACTGGATTTGTAATTAGCATCCTCAAATTATTCAGGATACCGGATTTCATATCGATAGAAATCCGAATAAAGATTTTTCTTTTTTTTTGGGTGGAATTGAAAATCAAGGGTATCGGAAATTTTTGATCTTCGTTCTACGAGACCGAAACGCAAAACGTCGTCCGGATTAGTGATCAACATCCTCAAATTATTTTTTTTTTAGTCTCTTTGGGGTGAAATGGAAAATCAAGGGTATCGGAAATTTTTGATTTTCGTTCTACGAGGGTCAAACTTAAAACGGCGACTGGATTTGTAATTAGCATCCTCAAATTATTCAGGATACCGGATTTCACATTGATAGAAAGGCGAATAAAGATTTTAGTCTCTTTGGGGTGAAATCGAAAATCAAGGGTATCGGAAATTTTTTATTTTCGTTCTACGAGGGTCAAACTTAAAACGGCGACTGGATTTGTAATTAGCATCCTCAAATTATTCAGGATACCGGATTTCATATTGATAGAAAGGCGAATAAAGATTTTAGTCTCTTTGGGGTGAAATCGAAAATCAAGGGTATCGGAAATTTTTGATTTTCGTTCTACGAGATTCAAACTTAAAACGGCGACTGGATTTGTAATTAGCATCCTCAAATTATTCAGGATTCCGGATTTCATATCGATAGAAATCCGAATAAAGATTTTTCTTTTTTTTGGGTGAAATTGAAAATCAAGGGTATCGGAAATTTTTGATCTTCGTTCTGCGAGACCGAAACGCAAAACGTCGTCCGGATTAGTAATCAACATCCTCAAATTATTTTTTTTTTTAGTCTCTTTGGGGTGAAATGGAAAATCAAGGGTATCGGAAATTTTTTATTTTCTACGAGGGTCAAACTTAAAACGGCGACTGGATTTGTAATTAGCATCCTCAAATTATTCAGGATACCGGATCTCATATTGATAGAAAGGCGAATAAAGATTTTAGTCTCTTTGGGGTGAAATCGAAAATCAAGGGTATCAGAAATTTTTGATCTCCGTTCTACGACATTCAAACTTAAAACGCCGACTGGATTTCTAATTAGCATCCAGAAATTATTCAGGATACCGGATTTCATATCGATAGAAATCCGAATAAAGATTTTTCTTTTTTTTTGGGTGAAATTGAAAATCAAGGGTATCGGAAATTTTTGATCTTCGTGCTGCGAGACCGAAACGCAAAACGTCGTCCGGATTAGTAATCAACATCCTCAAATTATTCAGGATACGAGATTTCATATTGATAGGAAGTTGAATAAAGATTTTGGTCTTTTTGGGGTGAAATGGAAAATCAAGGGTATCGAAAATTTTTGATTTTCGTTCTACGAGGGTTAAACTTAAAACGGCGACTGGATTTGTAATTAGCATCCTCAAATTATTCAGGATACCGGATTTCATATTGATAGAAAGGCGAATAAAGATTTTAGTCTCTTTGGGGTGAAATCGAAAATCAAGGGTATCGGAAATTTTTGATCTTCGTTCTACGGGACTCAAACTTAAAACGCCGACTGAATTTGTAATAAGTATCTTTAAATTATTCACGATACCGGCTTTCATATTAATAGAAAGCCGAATAAAGATTTTTTTTGGGTGAAATTGAAAATCAAGGGTATGGGAAATTTTTGATCTTCGTTCTGCGAGCCAGAAACTTAAAACGCCGACCGAATTTGTAATCAGCACCCTCGAATTATTCAGGATACGGGACTTCATATTGATAAAAATCCGAATACAGATTTTAGACTTTTTGAGGTAAAACTGAAGATCAAGGGTATCGGAAATCTTTGATCTTCGTTCTACAAGATTCAAACTTAAAACATCGGTCAAATTTGTAATCACCACCCTCAAAGTATATCGGATACAGGATTTCATATTTATAAAAATCAGAATAATGATTCCGGACTTTTTGAGCTGAAAATAAAAATCAAGAGTGTGCTTATCTAAATATATTCAAGACTATTTGTCTAGACACAAGTCTGGTTGCCTGGTTGCCTAAATACGTGTAAACCTGGTTGCCGGAGTCCTTGCAAGCTTTGTTGGTGGCCTAACTTTGTGTAAGCCTAGTTGCCTCATTAAGCTTGGTAGCCTGAATAGATCTAAGCTAAGCCTACCAACCCTCAGTTTAGCATTAAGATTTGTCGTCTTGGTAGCGCTGTTCCTCCCCTCCCTTTTTTTATTAGTAAATTAAAAGCAAGACAAAGCAGCAGCTAACCATTTAATTATGGCAATTTCAATGAATTTATACGTCATTTTTTCTTTAGCATAGCTTATAAATCCAATGCTAGCTGCTTCGGTAAGTATACAACTGTCTAATACGACTAGACTATTATCGAAACGCATCCCTATTTGGAATAAAAGAAACGAACAATGGCACCGCTCGCAAATTTACTACCGAATCGAGAAAGATGCTAATTTCGTATTGTGCTTTGAAGAAACACAAAGATGTCTCTCCAAAAATTGCCTTTACAGAAAGGCTCATCAAGCCACAGATGTATTTCAAGTCTACTGTATTTAGGGTTGATCTTTATTAAGGGACATAAAGTATGTTCTCTTTACTAAAGGCAAATTAAAAGTATCTGTATAAAGAAGGTACTATATTTATATTTTTGCATCAGGGAGTATTTTACCAACACTCCTAGGTTTCCTTCTTGTAACATACGTTATTTTACCCCAAATGAAACTTGATTTGGATCACTATATTAGTAACTTTACTGTACTGTTTCAAAATTGCGTCACAATCAAGTTAGTCATTCATTCGTACCTCCAATTCCGTAACTCCACTTCCACCCCTTTATCTCTTTATCTGTATCTCGCTAATTCTTCAGTTTTTTAAAGACAGTTATTCGAAAAAGTGGTTTATTTCAACGACTTGTATACACAGTTAAAAAGGTATCAACTTAGGACTCATAGATGAGGGGTCCAGGGGGTCCGGACCCCCCCCCCCCCGGAATGTTATATAATGTTGTCTAAAAAATAGAATCTACAAATTTTTGCACCCCCCCCCCCCCCTCCGGACGAAGGTAAATTTAAGGTGGCAACTCTAATCTGAACCACCCCCCGAAAGGTCAAGCAAGTGGCACCCATAATCTGGACCCCCTCCAAAACCAAATCCTAGATACGTGCCTGTCCTGTATATATTAAAGAGAAATTCTTAGGGGTGTGACCCAAATTCTAAAGAGAAATACGGGTCACTGCATAAAGGAGACTTTGGTGTTAACTGCCAAGCTTTCGGCAATGTTTATTGCCATCTTCAGGGCTTTAACGTTGAGTTTTGCTCAGAGAAAACAGCAATGTGCGTTGTGTCATACATTTTAAAATGCATTTCTCAAAAAAAAATCTCAAAAATTGTTTGGCTAATTTAACTCGATGGCTTCCACAGCACAGGTTGCACAAACAACCAACACATAGGTGTAAAATACAAATTGAACAACGACCTTTACATGTTTCATCATCATAGTCACAATGTCTTAACAGACATGTTGTGAACTCGTAAAATGCATTAAGTCGGAGCTAGAGTATTGCCGACACGAATATTATCAATAGTTTTGAGAACTGTAGCTCGCCATCGTTCGCGATTTACTGTCAGTTCAGTGGCGCTCTTGATACTCATATCTAGCAACTGTTTCGTCGTATCCACCCAGCGTGTAGGGGAACGGCCACGGCGCCGCCCACTCGGGGCGTTATCCTGAACTACAAGTTTCTCCATATTATTGCTTCTGTGAATATGTCCGAAGAATGTAAGCATTCTCATCGACACAATGAGGGATAGTCTCTCTGGATTACCGAGCTCATCCAATATGGGAACATTAGTTCGATGGGCGGTATAAGGAATTCTCAGCATTCTCCTTCACGTCCACATTTCAAAAGCATCTAGGCGAGCTCGATCTGCCTTTTTAACAGTCCAAGTTTCTGAGGCATACAAAAATATGGAGAACACAAGAGACTGAACCAGTGACAAGGTAGCTTTAGTGATGTTATGGTCACACCATATTTTAGTAAACTTTGTCATGGCCACGCGTGCGTGTTGAATGCGCCGTCGAATCTCATTCTCACAGCTACCTGAATTGTCGATCAAAGAACCGAGAAACACAAAACTTTGCACTACCTCACAACGGCCTATTGACCTTATTTCTCGATGATTGTCATGCTCTCTATCTACGATAATAACCGTGGTCTTGTTGTAGTTAATACCAAGACCATATGCTGCACTGTGTTGTTCTAAAACGTTCAATAGAGCTACTAGTTCTTCCTGAGAAGCAGCTATAAGGGTTGTATCGTCAGCAAATTTTAAGTTAGATATTTTGCTTCCGCCAATAGTTATACCGCCATTCCAGTTGTCCAATACCTGTCTCATCACAAATTCAGAGTAAACGTTAAATAACATCGGAGATAATACGCATCCCTGACGAACTCCTTTTCTGGTTGCTGTTTGACCAGGCAGGTTACCATTAATTCTTACACGAGCTGAGCTAGATTCATAGAGTTGCTGTATGAGAAATACTAAGGATTTCCTACAGTTTAGGCCACTTTACGTTATCAAACGCCTTAGAATAGTCCACAAAGCAGATAAAAACGGGAAAATAATGCTCTCTGGCTTTTACATGTTTAAATCACCCGAAAAATTACAAAATTCGTGGTTTGAAATCACACGTTTTTCGATTTATTTTTTTTTAGAAGATCGTTGTTTAGTTTGTATTTTACACATAATTATGTGTTTGTTGTTTGTGTGACCTGTGTCGTGGACATCGAGTTAAATTAGCCAAAACATTGTTGACGTATGCTGTCTTGAAGTATTTTTCCATTTACTGCTAATACCACGCCGATTCTTAGGGTTTAGTTTAAAAAGAAATACTATCCAA
This sequence comes from Callosobruchus maculatus, assembly GCA_951848785.1. Classification (NCBI taxonomy): domain Eukaryota; kingdom Metazoa; phylum Arthropoda; class Insecta; order Coleoptera; family Chrysomelidae; genus Callosobruchus; species Callosobruchus maculatus. The sequence continues at coordinate 2,182,797 of CATOUR010000003.1, forward strand.
CTCTTTCAATATCATGTATCATGGGGTTCATAGATTGAAGTATTATAAAGTAAAACATACTAACATACAAGTAAAGTGACCTTTTTTTTGTTGCACATACGATGGTGCTTGAGGACCCTGGGCCTCCAAGACTACGGTGCCCCCAAACCACGTCCTTCCCGCAGCTCCTGGCCCTGCGGGCCCTAAGTTACGCCACTGTGTATGTCAACATAAGCCCTATCGATACATTCAGAGACAAACTGCTGCACAGTTTGCATCTGATTTATGTCGCTTCGTACCACACCATATATTTTTCCAATTATGACTCCGTAAACATTAATTAAAAAGGCACTAAAGCCATATTGGATAACTAGAAATTGAGATTGGCTGAATGCGAGCATTATGCTCGTTTCAACCCAGAGATTTAGGAGCTGCTCTATCCGCAGGCTTGTACGGCCAGTTTTATGATCAGTAAAAGTTACCATAAAATTCGGTTTATTTTGTATGCCAGCTTCTTATTTTCTAACCCATAAATTTGAAATAATATACACGCTGTCAGAAATAACTCCATCCGTGTATGTGTGTGCCTTATTTGAGAAATATATAGCTACTAGCTAGTTGACTGGAAACATTGTTTCAGGCTCATATGCAATAAGGAGGATTTATGATGAAAGATGTACATAAAACTTTTGATTTATATTGTGGGAGTATAAATGCCATTTATGTAAATAATAAGCAGCATTTTTCCATTATGCTCTACTGACTCATCAATGCAAAACAGATGAAAGAAAGTACCTAATGGGAATAAAATAAAAGCAAAAAACCTTTGGTAAAAAAAGATTATATTTAAATGCTCTAAAAAGGTGAAAATAAAATTTTCCTTTAATAATTCAACTATAAACTTGGAACTTATAGCCTCATTATACAGAATTCATATGATCATAAAAGCTTGTCACGCGATTTACTTGTGTAAATAAACTAGTACCTATTTAATTGAGTAACTTAATCTGCTCAGTTAATTTTTTTTAAATTTCAGTTTAAATTAAATACTTATAAGTACTTATGCAGAATTTTATATAATTTATATAATATATATATAATTTTTTAAAATATTATTATTATTATATTATATAAATTGCATTTAATGAGTTGATAGTTAAAATTTGAAAGGAAAATGTTAGTTTCTTCTTTTTAGAATATTTAAATGAAGGCCTTTTCCTAAAAAAAGTGTTTTTGCTTTTAACTTATTTTTTTACTTTTTAGTTATTATCCTGCATTTTTATTCTCAGTACTTTTTCACTTAATACCCATACTATATAGAAAAGCATAAAAACTTTTGACAGAATTATTTGATTAAAAGTGATGTCAGAATTTTTTCCTAATTATTCTCGACAAGCCCGTTCATTTGATACCAATATTTTTAGAACTGCATAAAAAATAACTATTCCGTCAACTTGGATAGTCCTCCATAATGGATTTGGAATGATGTCACATTGTTTTACGAGTTATTCTCAACAAGCCCTTTTATTTGATACCCATATTGTAGATATGCATCAAAAATAACTATTCCGCTATCTTGGATGTTCTGCCATATTGGATGAATGACTTCACATTATTTTTTGAGTTACTCTCAACAAGCTCTTTAATTTGATACCCATATTGTAGAAATGCATTAAAAATAGCTATTTCGCCATCTTGGGTGTTCCGTCATATTGGATTTAGAGTGACTTCACATTATTTTTGAGTTACTCTAAAGTAGTTCTTTTATCTGTTTACCCATGTTGTAGAAATGCATTAAAAATAACTATTCCGCCTTCTTGGATGGCCCGCCTTATTGGATTTAGAACGACGTTTTATTATTTTTAGAGTTACACTCAACAAGCCCTTTCATTTGATACCCATATTGTAGAAGTGCATAAAAAATAACCACTCCGCCATCTTGGATGTGCCGCCATATTGGATTTGGAATAACGTCACATTATTTTTCGATTTATTCTCAACAAGCCCCTTCATTTGATACCCATATTGTAGAAATGCATTAAAAATAACGATTCAGCCATCTTGGATGGTCCGCCATATTAGATTCAGGATGACGTCACACAGCTTATCGTGTATTGTTTCGAAGAGAGACCTCTCTTCAAAGTCGTTAAATATCATAGCACGAAAATTTTCACGCGGTAAATATATTCAGCCGAGAAAAGCTAATTTTGAAATTTCCCAAAAAATGAACAGGAGCAACTTTCAAATTGAAATTATTCTGTCAAACTAGACATAAATTATGTTAAGTCTCAAACTAATACAAATATCTTCGTTTACAGATGTGAGGTGCGTCCAGGACCTCAATTCGTCCTGAGGTCCTACACTTTTGACAGCGATGGGAGATTCATGTTGATCCAGCACCACTATTGGGACAACTCATGCTCGTCACCTCAACTGAGCATCATTTGCAATGGAAGAATACAGTTGAGGACGTCCCTGGTACAACCAGGAGCTGCCAGCGGGCTGATAAGGATATCGAACATTACTATCATCCCTCAAGATAAAAATGCTGCGAACGAACTGGAGAGGGTCTCAAAAATTGAATGTCCAGGTGAGAATTTCTTTACCCACCATGACAAAATGCATCAAGCATTGCTGGGGTGGGAAGCGTAGTTAACAATCTAGAGCTTTTAGGTGTATTATAGCCAGGCTAAGGAGAGTCCCACACTTCGAATAAGGCTGATGGATGTAATATAAATGTTAGGAGCAAACACCGATTTCGGCCAATGGACGGAAAATATGGTCAAAACGCGTTTTGGCTGCTACCGTTTTGCCAATGTCCGAATTATCGCTTTCCGGCTGTTCAATGTAGCCCAGAACGCGTTTTGGGTCAACTACGATTGCCAGAACACGTTCTATATTCTACTACGAATAAACAAATCTCAATATTTGCCGTGTTGTGTTACAATATTTCCTCTGAGCTTAGAATCCATAACTAAAATGAATAAAAGCACTTGTAGATCTTAGGTCCGTGAAAAAAAAAACTGAAAGAAACATACCTCACAATCTCTTATGTCCAGCTCCCACATGAGCGGAATGAATAATGTCAAATAGCTCGTGGGTCATGCAAAAATAACGCAGTTCGGCTGTTTCGTCTGTCCTTCTTTTAATTAGCTTTTCGATATAGCCAATTTTTAAAATATCATACCTTTTCAATCGTTGTCTTTGTTTCGAAGATATTGTATCACGGTAACTTTTACAAGCTTTTGCCGCCTTTACCTCTGTGAGTGTTTGGTCGTATCTTTCTCTTGTACAAATATTACTACGATCATTGCTACCACTTATGATTTTTTGCAGTTCGTCATTAAAACATAACCTTAGGTCTACCATGGCACTCTCTAGTCTAACCCGCACAAAGATCAAATACTAAATGAATACACTAGCTCCAGAGGTATGGTTTACAAGCTGAGACACTAACAAAATCCACCATGCGTTATGGCAATCGCAGTAGAACAGGACGCGTTTTGGTAATCGTAGTTGAGCCAAAACACGTTCTGGGCTACATTAAACAGTCGGAAAGCGATAATTCGGACATTGGTAAAATGGTAGCAGCCAAAACGCGTTTTGGCCATATTTTTCGTCCATTGGCCGAAATCGGTGTTTGCTCTTAACATAAACATTATATTATATCTAACAAGTTTTATTTGACAAGGGCTATGAAGGTTTAATCTTGTCCCTCATCATCATAGTCACAATGTCTTACAGACATGTTGTGAACTCGTAAAATGCATTAAGTCGAAGCTAGAGTACTGCCGACACGAATATTATCTATAGTTTTGAGAACTGTAGCTTGCCATCGTTCGCGATTTACTGTCAGTTCAGTGGCGCTCTTGATACTCATATCCAGCAACTGTTTCGTCGTATCCACCCAGCGTGTAGGGGAACGGCCACGGCACCGCCCACTCGGGGCATGACCCTGAATCACAAGTTTCTCCATATTATCGCTTCTGTGTATATGTCCGAAGAATGTAAGCATTCTCGTCGACAGAATGGAGGATAGTCTCTTTGGATTATGGAGCTCAGCCAGTATGGAAACGTTAGTTCGATGGGCGGTATAAGGTACTCTAGCATTCTCCTCCACGTCCACATTTCAAAAGCATCTATGCGAGCTTGATCTGCCTTTTTAACAGTCCAAGTTTCTGAGGCATACAAAAATATGGAGAACACAAGAGACTGAACCAGCGACATTTTGGTAGCTTTAGTGATGTCATCTTGTTCCTACGAGTATCCATATACTTTCAAATTTATTGTTTTAACTCTTCCAACAAAATACGCCCTTCTTGAACCAAACAAGTGACAAATTATCAAACTTCACACTGTCAAAGACATTATTTTAGACTAGATACAGTATGTGATTTTCAAAATTTAAACTTTATCGACTTACTTCACGAAACTGTACCATCTGCCTGATTTTAGCTTCCTAAATCTTGAACGGGAATTCTCAGACCACAAATTGTGTAAAAGTAGTCTTTGTTTATAATTATCATGATTTACTGTACACTGTATTAGGAATGTGATAAACTCTCTATTGATCAGAATCTATAAAAAATATTTTACTATCCTAACATAAATCCAAATGTGCTATTTCAGGCTTGTTTTCAACATAGAGGCTCCAAAATTTTCCGAAATAATTAAATTATTTAAATCTTTTGTTTCAATGTTTAAGGCTTGGGTCCACACAAAACTTATAATCATACAATATGTAATTTAGGAACTTCCAAATTGATTGCAATATGACACTTTATTATTACCATGGTGAACATGGAAAAAACATATGATATTTTGTGCTTTATAACTTTAATCTCAAACTTATTTTTAAATATGTCAAGTTATTTTTAAATATGTCAAGTTCGTTGAAGTAATTTCAATGACATATTACAAATGAAGCATTTCTTTTAAACTAAAAAGATTTTTACTGAAATTTAGAAGAAATAAATATAGTTTAAGAAAACTAAATAAACACCATCATAAAAAACATCAGACTAAAAAGTTAGAAATAAAATTTAAAGTAGGCTTAAAAACAGTAAACAACGAAAAATACTAGTATTGTTGTGAACGTTTGTTCACGGTTTCGTCGGAAGCTCGTTCGTTATCGTTTTAAGCTTATTTTAAAAATAATTTTCTTCGTATGATATGCTTTAAAAACGTGTTCTTTAGCTTTTTAAATAAATTTATTTTAATTTTTTTTTATTTATGTTGTTGGCTCTGATCTGAGATCCACTGGCCAGTTCTATTTTGGATGGACATCTATTTTTTTCTTAATAATACGAACATTGTTTTATATTAGTTATAGTTGAAAGTTACAGTATTATTTTTAGTTTTTGTGTGCAAAAGTTATATAATAGTTTGTATGCACAGTTGTTTTCACTAGCTAGTATAGAGATTATATTAGCAGGTAACCGAATATAGTTTGACAATCTGTGATACAGGTCTGTTACCTCATTACTGATCAATTGGCATTTTAATATACAGCGTTGAGCAGTACGAATCTCTCCACATCTGCAGTGAGGGTCATCGTGTAGCCCCATTCTAGTTTTGTGTTGAGGGGTTAAGCAATGACCACACCTCAATCAGCAAAGTGTTCTCACAAGTGGTCTATTCGTTCTCTCTTAAACCAGGGTTCTGTTCTTATGTTCTGCTGGATCTGTTTGTATATCGTTACGGATGGATTTCTATGGTAGTGTTCACTCCACTTTTCTTTCAGGTTCTTGTTTAATTTACTGTTCAAGTCACTGTAGGGAATTTTGGAATTCCTCATCAATATTCCAACTGTAGTCGCCATCTTTGCTAGTATGTCGACTGTGTCGTTTTGAGGTATACCTCTTATGTCCTTTAATCCATACAATTTTTACATTTTTATCCAAATTGTTGTATCTGTAAATCAATTTCATTATGTTTGAGACGATATGGTTGAAAGTCGGTGAAATTCTTAAATGCTTAATCTCATAGCTGCATTCTTGCTGTCGCTGAAGATTATAACATCTCTAAGCTCAGTATTACTGAGAGAATATTCTAGTGCTTTTTGAATGGCTGTCAACTCATTTTAATTTTTTTTTAGCCTTATTATTACAGCGATTTTTTTACCTTTTTAAACTGTAATACTCTTGTGTAATGGAGATGAAGAATTATTTTTGATTAATTTTCATAGCAGAATCATTACCATTACTGCATAAATGATAATTGAAACTGTCAACTTTCCTGAAAAAAAATTCGCAAAAATACCAACTCCGTCAAAATCGTTTTCGCTGCAAAGTTGGAGCGCTAAATGTTCGGTCCGATGTCTTAAGCCAAAACGGTGTTACAAACTTACAAACAAACATACAGGTGAACCTAATAGAAGCGTGTTAAAAATAGGAAGAACATGGCAAGTATTTTCTTTCCATCGATATTTTGAAATGGCAGAAGAGCGTTGGTCTTACAGTTAACAGTAAACGTCAAGAAATATCAAGCTGGAATGCATTTAACATTCATATCGCCAACGAATTCTTTTTAATTCAACAAGTAACGTACCTACTGCATGATAATTCTTAAATTTCAAAATGTGATAAAGAGGTGTCTTCCTGGAACCCATCCAAATACCGAAATGTATGTCGTTGCAAACGGAATACGTAAAGTGTTTATTTATCTACCTGGACACTTTTACCGTGAGATATTTTGGGTTGCAAGCCACTACCAACCTGAGAAAATGGAATCAAGTTGATGGACTCTCACTTTCTCGTTCTTCGTAGCGTAAAGGGCCCCACAGACATCGTTGTTTTTCATCAGGTTTGCATGACGTGCCAACCGATCACACTCATTTCGGTCCGTGTGTACCGAAAAACCGTCGTGTTGACCGTCGTTCCAAAAAATCTGTCCGAGCTTGATTTTACCCGTTGGTTTCGAACGCCATCGTGCAACTCGGTAGATGTGTGGCCGTTCTTCGTGCAAGCACGACGGGATTTTGCAGTGTCGTTCTGGTTGCCTTCGAGTAAGCGTATATAGGGTTAGCGACACCTATCAAAAATGTGCGATACAAGGCAAAATAGCAAACAAGTTATGATGGAATTCATACACATGTATAGGAGTTTTCCGTGTCTCTGGTAAGTCAAACCCGCTGAGTATGCAGACAGAGACAAGAAAAATAAGGCCTACGGAGAACTGTTGAAAAAATGGAGAGATATAGATCCCTCTGCAAATACAGATTCAGTGAAAAGGAAGATTGACTCCACTCGCGGATCGTTCAGGAAGGAGTTAAAAAAACGTTTTTCTTGCTGTATTTCACTTTAATAGCTAAAGCCGCCGTCAATGTTAACGGACCAAAAATTTGCGAGAAACTGAAAGAAAACCGAACAGTGTGTGGAGGTATCGTTCCATCGGTTTAACCGACATCGGTTGGCACGTCGTGCAAATCTGATGAAAAAGAACGATGTCTGTGGGGCCCTTAAGGCAATAACTTTTGCATTTTGCTAAAATATCGTTTCAAAGAATAAAACTATGATATAAGTAATACAAGATCATCCCGTAATTTAGTCATCTTCCACAACAACGATACCCATCTTTTTCTCGACCTTCCGTTATCTTTTCTTCCAGTCATTGGTAAAACCTGGCTTTGGCTGGAATCCTCTTTTCGTTGATCCATTCTACATGCCCTTTCCATTAAGTTTTATTTTCTTTCATTTTTTCGTTTATATTGAAGATGTTTATTCCGCTCGTATATCTCTGTTCCTTAGTCTGTCTTGTAGTTGAGGCTTGAGCCCAAAAGTGGTGCACCTGCTCTATACTACAATAGTCAGACCGTCATTAATATATGGCTCCATAGTGTGGTGGACGTGTATAAAGACGGAGGCAATAAGAACCAAACTTAATAAGGTTCAACGTTTGGCAGTGCGCACAACACCTTTAAGTGCCATTGAAACACTATTGAATCTTCCTCCTTTGGATCTGGTAATTCAAGGGGAAGCTAGAAAAACTGGGTTCCGTCTCTGGAGTCAGGGTAGCTGGACTTTTATGAATCCAGGCCAAGGACATTCGACGATTCTAGCAGAGCTGCATGAGGATAGTCCCATTTTGTTGGCGAGGAGCGATATAGTTTCTCCTACGCATCGCTTCAATCGCAAATTTACGGTGGTGTTTCCGTCAAGGGAAGAGTGGGAGTCTAGGGAAAGACAGCTCATCGAAGGAAGAGGACAGGTCTGGTACACAGACGGTTCACTCGCTAGAGAGGGCTCGGGATCGGGAGTCTACGGACCCCATACAAGACTTTCACTCCCTCTTGGGGGGCACACCACAGTATTCCAGGCTGAGGTCTATGCGATACTTGCTTGTGTAAATCGTATTCAGGAAATTGACGGGTCTAGGAGGCGGATTATTATCTGCTCTGACAGTCAGGCAGCCATCAAAGCACTGAGTGCTTGGAGAGTAATGTCGGGACTGGTCCTGGAGTGCAGGAGGGCTCTTGACGACATCTCAGCTAAACACAAGGTATCACTGATGTGGGTACCTGGGCACGCTGGAGTAAAGGGTAACGACATGGCGGATTATCTGGCTAGGATGGGATCCGGCAACAGTTTTGTGGGCCCGGAACCAGCCTTAGGACTATCTGCAAACTTGATTAGGAAAACAACTGGAGAGTGGATCCAGAAGCAACACTCTCTGAGATGGAACAACATCTCTTGTCATCTCCGTCAAGCTCGGGAACTATTAGCAGGGCCTGCAGAGAGAATAGTACGATTTTGTCTCTCTCTGGATAGGAGTAACTTGAGATTGCTAGTAGGCCTATTAGCGGGTCACAACACCTTCAGGCGTCACCTGTTCGTAATGAGGGTAGTCGACGACCCAACGTGCACGTGGTGTGGTGAAGAGGAAGAATCCTCATATCTTGTATCGCTGTAAAACCCTGGGTTATCACAGGCAGACTATGCTGGGCTCAAGAACCTTGGAACCAATAGAGATAAAATGGATAGGACCTAAGAATGTACTTGCCTTTGCTAAAAGGGCAGGTCTTAGGAACTAGCGCGGATAGAGGCGCAAAAGGGCCCATCGTGTGGCCTATGCACCAGTCATATTCTGTGCTGGATAGCCTCTGGTCCCTATTCTTTCATTCATAGTCTGTCTTATTTTATGCGACCAGCACGTCTTAACCTTTCCATAAAATTTAAAATAACCAATTCATATTCAAGACGGATACAGAGATTGTGCGTGCATGCATTGCTTTCTAGAAACTGAACTATTCTAACAATAGACGAGGTAATTTCATGATTAAATGTGTGTTTCCTGTAGGAAATAGCTACAGAATAATAATCCGATAAGCCTATGGGTTTGTGTATTATTCCTGTTTTTTTTTCTAAAGCCGTCTAACTGTTGAATAGAGCAGTGATTCATGAGGACGTCTGAGGATTATTTGCTATTCATACGCCGACAAAAACACTTGCATAACCGTTATAATCGTATAAGAATGACATGCGAAAAGCGAGGTTATGGGATAACCTTAAAGAAAAAAGTTGCGAATTCCGATTATTTCTGATGTAACATTCGTAGCGGCAACGTCGCGTGGTGAGAAGAGAACGTAATTAATTATTTCACCTACTTATTCCCAAAATTAAGGGTTTGTAGTGAATATTAATTACGGCAAATAGTGTGTAATTATTTAGTGAACAGTAGTGCGCGAAAACTAAAAAAGATCAGGGTCAAAAGTGAGTAATTTGGGTGGTAAATAAAAGAAACAGGTAAGAAAACGGTGCAGGTTATCTATTCGGTGGGAAAGAATGCGAAGAATTTCCTGAATTTCCACTGAATTGCTTGTCGCTTTGTTCTGCGGTGTTGCCAAGTCTATTGGAAAGCAGAAGTATTAAGAACTGATAAGGGCCAGACTTCTGAACCGTTGAGGTGGGTCTGCTCTTTCCGCAGTTCTCGTACCAATGGATTCTGTGACTGATAGTGACGATTATACGTCGGACGAAAGGAAGAGGAAGAACACTGAATCGATTTCGCCTTTCAAGGCGGTAAAGAAACTTAATAGGACCCCACAGAAGAAAATATGTAAAGGAGATATAGAACATAGCGAGGACATCAGAGAGATGCTGAGAACGGTCATTTCAGAGGTTAAAGGAATTAGGCTAGAAAACAAAGAGTTCAGGGACGAATTAGCAGCAATGCGAAAAGAGAATGAAAACCTGAAAGAGGCGCTGCTGCTCGCGGAGAAAAAGCTGGAAAACGTGGAAGATAGGATGGAAAAGTTGGAAAAAGAGCTAAAAAGAAATAATATAATAATTACAGGGATGAAGATAGAGCATGCTGATGGGAATAAGTTAAAAGATGATATGCAGAAATTCATAAAACACGAATTAGGAGAGGAGGTCAAGATTGAGAAGGCATCAAAGCTAGGAAACAAGGTCTGCCTGGTGCAGCTTAAAGAGGCTGAAGATAAAAGTAGAATTATGCAGAAGAAAAGTTCATTAAGATTTTTGAAAGGTGAACGGGTGTACATAAATCATGACCTCACAGAAAAAGATCGAGCTATCGAAAAATATGTAAGGAATAAAGGCAAAGAACTAAAACAGGAAGGGAAAGATGTAAAAATAGGATACAAGAAGCTAATAATAGATGGTGAAACGTGGATATGGTCCAAGGAAGGTATGAAGTTAATGCGGGAAAAAAACGAAATATAGTAGCAAGTACATCAGGGTTGGTTGTAAGACGGACACAGGCTATGAAACAGGTTATGAGTAAGGAATTGTGTAAAATAGAAGAGCACAATAAGCAGCATAGCTCAGATCAAAGTATAGGTAAGGAAGTAAGTGGAAATCAAAAGGGGGGAATCAAACAGTATAGTCTTAGAAATAAAATAAAAGGAAACATTTTGATGGGAACCTGGAACGTCAGAGGAACCTTCCAAGAAGGAGCTCTTATAAATTTAGTAAGACAGTGTAGAAAATATGGGTTTGAAGTAATGGCCATCCAGGAGACAAAGCAGCTCATAAACGAAGTAATGGGTATACAGGATTATGTATTCTTCAACAGCCCAGGAATTAACCGAAGGTTGGGAGTGGGATTTTTAGTTAGTAATAAGATAAAGGAATGTATAATTGACTTTAGACCGATTAATGAAAGATTGTGTTACCTACGCCAACGGGGACTATATCAGAAAGTAAGCATACTTAACTTTCATGCGCCGTCAGAAGACAAAGATGAGAAAATAAAAGAAGAATTTTATAGCAAGTTAGAAGAAGAGTTCGAGAGAATTCCCAGATATGACATGAAAATAGTATTAGGTGATGCCAATGCAAAGATAGGAAAAGAAGTAATCTATGGAAAAACAATAGGAAAGCACAGTTTACATAATGAAACATCGGAAAATGGAGAACTGCTAATAGACTTTGCCAGAGGCAAAAATTTAATTATAAAGAGCACCTACTTTGAGAGAAAAGATATATATAAGGGCACATGGAGATCCCCAGATGGTAAAACGACAAACCAGATAGACCATGTCCTTATCCAAGAGGAGGAAGAAAAAAGCATAATAAATATCAGAACTTACAGAGGCCCGGACGCTGATTCTGATCATTTTGCCGTAGGAATGAAAATTAAACCAATTATACCGATGATAAGAAACAGAGCTCATAAAAGAACAAACGTAGGAAAATTAGATAGTGAAGAAGAGAGGATTAGGTATAGGAAATTACTATCAGAGGACATCGCTCAGTATAGGGCACAAAATAGAGAAAGGAAAACATTAGACGATGAGTGGAACTCCCTAAGGAACCTAATGATGGAGTGTGCCAAGAGATCTACAGGGACCAAGAAGAGATATAAGCAGAAATGGTTCGATGGTGAGTGCGAAAAAGTATTGGAGGAAAAGAATTCAGCAAGATTAGTAATGCTAGCCCATGACACTGAGGAAGTAAGAAGACGATATATTGAAGTGAGGAGGAAGAGCAAAAGTCTATTAAGGAGGAAGAAGAGGGAATACAAAGAAGATCAGATAAGGCAAATAGAGGAGCATTACAAAGAGAAAGAGATCAGAAATCTATACCGAGGAATAAAGAGAGAAGGAACAAAACAACAAGGTAACAGGATGTTTATCAAAAATATGAATGGAGAGCTACTAACAGGTGAAGAAGAGATATTGGAGAGATGGAGCCATTACTTCGAGGAGCTGTTAAATGAAGGATTTATAATAGATGAATATGACGATGTTGAGGAAGGTTATCGGGAAGAAGCAGAAACGATTGAAGTACCAAGCAAAGAAGACATTACAAAGATTCTGTCAAGTCTAAAGTCAAATAAGAGTCCAGGAACAGATGAGATTGTAGCGGAAATGTTAAAATGTGGAGGAGAATTGTTATTAGAAGAGTTTTGCCAGCTGATAAATAAGGTTTGGTTAGAGGAAAGAATGCCCCGAAGCTGGAATGAAGCACTAATAAGCCCGCTGCATAAGAAAGGAGACCGTACTGACTGTGCAAATTATCGGGGCATAGCTTTACTCAATGTTGCGTATAAAGTATTGTCGAAGTGTATTAAGAACCATTTGGCGAAGAGAATAGATCACGAAATTGGGGAGTATCAGTGTGGTTTCAGAGCGAGTAGAGGAGTTATTGACCAGATTTTCACCTTAAGAGAACTACAAGCAGAGAGCTACCAACATATGAAAGAAACTTACGTAATTTTCGTGGATTTTAAAAAAGCGTATGATACCGTTAAAAGATCGGCAGTATACAACGCCTTGAAGGAGTTAGGAGTTGATAAAAAATTAATACGGCTAATAAAAATGACTCTGCAGCAGACGGATAACCAAGTAAAGGTGAATAGGTGTCTTTCTCGAAAATTTAACGTAAAAAGGGGTCTTAGACAGGGTGACCCATTATCGCCAATCCTATTTAGCTTAGTTCTAGAAAAGGTTATGAGAGCAGCAAAGATAAATCGGACTGGATTGTTGTATCATAAGATGCATCAGTGCTTAGGTTTTGCAGATGATATAGCAATAGTAGCACGAAGTAAAGCCGAGCTTCAAAAAGTAATAGCATCCTTAGTAGAAAAAGCAAGCTGGGTGGGATTGGAAATAAGTGAGGAGAAGACAAAGTTCATGTCATGGACGGACGGGAATTTCAATAAAGGACAATGGTTAAAAGTTAAAACAGAAGCTGGAACAGAGTTAAGTTTCGAGGAAGTGGATAGGTTTGTATATCTGGGGACAGAATTCAAGAGAAAGCCAGAAGTAAGGGAAGAGATAAAGGCAAGACTAGTAAAGGGAAATAAGTGCCTCTATAGTCTTAATGGGCTGCTAAGAAATAAACTCATTTCCAGAGGGCTAAAAATACATATATATAAAACACTAATTCGACCAGTGATTACATATGCTTGTGAAGTATGGGTCCTCACAGAAGCGGATATCAGAAGAATCGAGATATGGGAGCGTAAAGTTCTGAGGAAAATTTTTGGTGGAAAGAAGGTAGGAGAGGTATGGGAAAGAAGAACAAATCAAGAGTTATATGACTTGTATAAGGAACCCATCATAACGGCTGTGGTTAAAGCACAAAGAATAAGATGGTTGGGACATGTTGTTAGAATGGCACCAGGCAGAGTACCGAACATGATGTTGGACAGGAGAATTGGAGGGATGAAGAGGAGAGGGAGACCCAGAGAGAGATGGTTGCAACAGGTACTTCGGGACGTTGGAACAATAGGTGTTAGAAGTTGGAGGGAGAAGGCTATGGATAGAAGAAAATGGAAAGAAATTACTAACAAAGCCTTGGGCCTACTAGGCCTGTAGTGCTAATGTATATATATATATATATATATAACATTCGTATACAATACAATGATAACTTGCGTTTTGATGAAAGTCTTCAGGCGCAATAGTGCTTTGAAGTTTAACATATCTGATATGAGTCAAAGCCTACTATAAGACTTATTTAGAATTTCAGTAAGAGGAATGTCAATTTGCAAAATCGACTATCATCCCTTTTAAAATTGTAGTATCAGGAACATATTGATGCTTCAAAAGATTAAATTTAACATTTATCATTTAATGATTCACTGCATTTACAAGCCAAATCAAGCGAGTCAAAGAAATGTGTCTGTTGAGAGGTTTCACTGGTTCCAGAAAATGATGAATATTGAATTTCAGTATGAATGTCTGTTTGCTCCTTTTTAGTTCTCACTGACTCACTGAAGTCACTGAAGAGAGTTTATGCAGAGCCTCTTGTCTGTCCGTCCGTCCGTCCGTCCGTCTGTCCGTATACAAAAGATAGCCAAAACTACAGGTGCTAGAGAAAAACCAAATACAGATTCGGAATCAGCATGAAAAAACTAGTCCGGGAAAAATCCGTTTTTTTCAATATAGCTTAGGGTTTAAAAAAAATGAATTAAACTACGACAGGCAACTGACGACGTATTATGTACGGTGTATTGATATTCCTGAAGTAGAGGCAGCGAGGCCGAGCGGTCAAAACTCTAGGCACCAGTCCGAAAGGGCGTGGGTTTGAATCTCACCACGATCAACATCTTTTTTTTCGTTTTTTTAAGACTAAATGTTAAATTTGTTGATTACTAGTTTGGAAATGATCGGGTTTTGTCAATGTAATAAAAAAATTAAATGTTTATACCAACAAATTCCACAGTGAGAATGGTGATTATTCATACCCTGTCCGCAGCCTTGACATTTCAAAAAAATGTCCAAAGGCAACCGATTTCATGAATACCAAAAATATATCATGCAACCTGGAAGTTGGGGCGAATGTCCCCTTGCCCCCCCCCCCCCCAAAACGACGCCCATGCCTGAAGTGCGCAGAGGTTTCTAATAATTAAGCTTATACAGGGTGGGGTATAAAAACCAAGTGGTTTTGGTTTGAGTAGTACCTTCTCATATATTAGAAAAGGGAGGAGCGCGCGGTTTATTACAATCCATCCCTTGACTCAAACCATTTCACTTTCTTACTTGCCACTTGCCATCATGGAGCGGTAGACGCTATATTTTTTTGGAGAAAATGGGGTCACCGCTACAGTAACATCTGAACGTTACATTCATATGGTGAATACCTTTTTCATACCTGAATTGCAAAGAAGAGGTGTGGATATCAAAGATTTGTGGTTCCAGCAAGATGGGGCCACGGCACACATCGCCAGAGCATCCATGGCTGTTCTTCGCCACCTGTTTCCAAATCGTTCAATTTCGAGGTTTGGTGGCATTTCATGACCTCCTCGGTCTCCCGTGTTATCAATTTGTGATTTTTTTCTAGAGGGGTAACTCCAGTCACGTGTTTAAAGGGCCAAGCCCCGTACGTTAGACACAGAGAACGAAGCGATTCGCCATGGAATCTCTCAAAAATCAACAGAGACATGCTGGAAACAGTGGAGTGCAATTTTCGTGAATGGCTGCATCATATGCCAGATGTAATTTTTGCACTTAGATATTTCAAAATGGTTTATTATCAGCTATGCTCTACTACCAATAATTTTTTTTAGAGTAAGAACGAATAATTTTATGATTATTTCCAAAACATACCCCACCCTGTACTTAATGGTTTTCTCACATCATTGTTGTATGACCTTGTGTAAATTGTAGTACATGATAGTACATGGAAATGAGTGAAATATATTATTTTTTAATTTTTGCAAATAGTTGATAGTGATGAATAAATTTGGATTTCGTTTTGCGTCGCCACAAAATGTAAAATGTATTCAGATCCATGTTTTCTTTGTTTGTTACCAAGATAAAATAATTAACTGTTTATGTGGCAGTACACAGGAGAACAGTTGGGGAAAATAAGTAGACTAGTGACGTTAGAGGTAGTATTCACGGCATTTCACTCATTCAAAATTATATTCTGAATAAATCTCATAAGTAACTTAAGAAATCAAAAACATTCTTCTAGGTAATATTTTTTTGGGTGCAAGGACCTTGTTGTTATAAGGTTCTTTTCAACAGCATATTTTGTACCGTCCATTGAATCGTCACGAAACTGTTCGGATCGCTTGTGGTGCGCGTGCGTTGATTTTGGATGGTTTCGTGACCGTACAAACAGGAAACTCTGTTGGAACGGTTCTTTCTCTTATTTCACTGGACTCGTGTCAGTTCTGACAGCTATCAAAAAAAACTAACCTCGATTTCATTTCAAAAGCCACCGTCAAAGCCAAGACGCCAAGAGCTTTATTAAAATTGATCGGGGCCTGAGTTTTCTGACGATGACTTGGTGTTAGTCTATCAACTGTATCAACCACAACCGAAAAATGAGGATTATTTGGGTAATTTTAGCCATGAATAATGGTTGCCACTCACAACCAGGCATTCCTGTAGCTCTATAAACAAAGAACCTGAGTTATGTTTTCCATAAAAATGACCGAATTTATCATAACATACCATGTATAACATTATTGATTGACTCCATTTCCATTTTTGGCTTTGGTGAAGTTTCGGCCAACAAACGAGCCAGCCAAACAACAAGCAACAACAAAAACAAAAGAAGCAAAATCAAATCACACTCAATCTCAACACTCAAGACTCAAGGAAGCAAGAAAACAGGAGGCGCATAGAAATGATAAAATGAAATTGTGCGCCAAGCCGTCGATTTACTTTCTACTGCGCATGTCAGTCCTCACAGTCCTTCCTCTGGACCAAGTACCGATTTTACCGTACAGAAACCGTCCCATGAACGGTAACGAAATCTGTTGGAACGCTTTATGGACCGTTTCATGAACGGTCACAAGACGTATTGGAGCGCATTTCACGTTCTGCGCATGTCCGTGACGATACATTGTAGGTGTTCAGGTCTGTTGGAAATAACCTCTAGTCTACAGTTTGGTCTACTCTCTGGAACTATCCTTCGGTTGGTATTTTGAAAGAGATACATGTCGACTACAAAATGAAGTATTTATATTCCATACAACACCTCTCTAACTCATTACTATAGGAGATAAGATCAATTATTAATAATCAGTACCAAATTATTCGGACGTGACTAAAAAACATTATTTTGCAGGTCAATATTCGAAGGCCTGGCGACAATACGCTGAGCATACTGTATACGACAGCCGTTATGACGAAAAAAAGAAGACTTTCAACTTGTGGACTTCCGCTTACGACCAGTCTTTGAATAGCAGAGGGAACAACGTCCACTCTAGCGACATTTCTTGCTTGGGAGCCTTAAAATGGGCTTTCAACGAACTCAAACTCCTCAAAGTGCAACTAAGGCCGATCATCCAGGACCCGAAGAAGAAGTCCAAGCTAATGAAGATGGAACTCCTTCTGGGCGACATACACTCAAACTACAGGTTAAGGGAATACCACATGCCTACCAGCTTCCAAGTACCATTGGTGAAGCAAATCAAAGAGGAGACCACTGTGTTTGTGAATCGTCACGGCTACACTATAACCAACACCAACACAGTGCCTGTTATGAATACATTCACGGATAGTAAAACTCCTCCACATCTCTTGGAGAAGCCACCTCTTCCTCCATATATCTGGGGAGAGTGGACTTCGACCCGATGTGAAGTGAGGCCAATGGGCTTGTACCTTACCAGAAGGTTTTCGTTTTACTCTGAAGACAAGACCTGGATTGGTGATCATGAGTTCTATTCTGATCCGTATTGCAAGATACCGAAGTTCACAGTGACTGCTGCAGGACACTACAGTTTGAAAGGGCCGAGCAAGTCTATCAAAGGGGCCAGCAATATAGACTTCCATATCGAGAAAGCCACCCTTACGGTAAGTAGAATTTTTGTGGTTATCAAGATACAGGGTGTCAACGTTAGGAAAAAAATATTTTTTATCAATTTTTTTATCGATCACTGTGCCTATTTTATATAATTTGGCCGCTAAGGCAGCACTTACCAGAAGATAAGTATCACTTCCAGTGGCAGTAGTTTGCATGTTTTTGTATTGGTGGCGCTTTTATCAGTATCTCAATAGGCGCAAGAGTCTGGCTGTAACCCTGTATAATAATAATTTTAGCACAAAAACGTGGTATACGTTTTCTTAAAACTTCAATCTAGGTTAATGTCGATCCAGTTTTTTGAGAATTATACAGAGTGATTCACGAGACCTTCAATTTAATAAAAAAACTCCACTCCAGCGATGGTCGGATCTGTGCCTTGTAAAGCAGCCTCAGTAGTTGCTATGGTGTATACAGCTTCTCACAGCGGAACAAAACTCCAAGCTTCTGGGATGCCGTTTTAGTGGTCGTGCCAGGACATGTTATTATTGATGTTGATCCCCAAAACCTTGACGGAAGGTGACTCGACTATGGGGTGACCCTCCATATTCACAGTTGGTAAGTCAACGTGAGACTTCTTTGTAAGTAGTGCTGCCTGGGTTTTCTGTACGTCGAACTGTACTTTATTTGCTGATCTCCACTCGACAATTTTTTTGATATCTGCGATGATCTGTGAGGCATGCTGCTGTCGCTGACACCATCTCCTGGGATGATAGTGACTTGCCTGGTTCCATGCACGATATTAATGTACTGTCGTCTGCGAAGCTGTAGATTGGATTGGATGTTATTTCCAGCAGCTGTATCGCAGAAACAGTGAAGGGGATGGGACAGATCCCTGGGGAACACCGGGTTTATTGAAAATACGTCTGATGAATAGCCTTCGACTACAACAATCAGAGATCGGTCGTTCAAAAAGCTATTCAGCCACTGGCGCAGGCCATTTGGTAGTCTATAAGCAGCAAGCTTGACCAGAAGTCCCTCATGCCACACTCTGTCGAAGGCTTTAGATATGTCAAGTGCAACAACACGGGATGCGCCATGATTTTCAATTGCTCTGTTCCACAAGTGAGTGACGTAGGCCAAGAGGTCATCTGTAGACCTGTGCTTACGGATGCCATACTGGCCATCATTTATGATGTTATTGTTGTCCAGGTATTTCTCAGGAGCTGTGTGTTAATGACAGTCTTCATAACCTTAGACATGATGCTGAGAAGAGCAGATGCTTTTTTGGCCCTACTGTCTGAGTGAGAGACCCACGTTAGCTTTCTGTCGAGAGTAATGTCAAGATATTTCACCACCTCAGAAACACTTAGCTTGACGTTGAGAAGTTTACGTGGGTTTAGGCCCCTCCTTTTTTTGGTGAACAGGACCATCTCAGACTTCTTGGGATTGATAGGCAGTGAGTGCTCTAATTATGTGATGATTTTTATTTTTTTTTTGATTTGATTGACTTTGAAGCTTTGTATTTTGTTTTGACGTCCAGGCTTCTACCTTCACGAGCGTAGCTATTTATTTATTTATTTGCCTCTAATTTCTAATTTATGATTATAATTTTTGATATGTATTATGTGAGCAAATAAATTATTATTATTATCATTGTACATTAAACATTTCTGGTTATTTCAGGTTCTCGACCAAAAGATGATCTACAACATGCGACTACCCGGTCTATGTGGCCAAGGCACGTGGCAAGTGGGTGTAGCCCAGGACCTCAGCGTTACCAAAGGCTGTCCACAACTGGGCATCATTTTACCTTCAGTCCAATACGACATCATCAAGATAGAGATGGACTACAAGGGCCAGTGCCTGCTCTTCCTAGGACAAGTGGAAACGGACACACTGCACTCCAGTACGGACCAAAGACCTTCAGCCTTTCAGCTGCCTTTGGTGAAATGTGGGGAAGTAGCTGGTTACTCGCAAAGTTTGAGAGATATATTGGATAACGATCTATATTACAGTAGCGCAAGCAGGTGGAATTTCCATCCTTATTTGTATATTCTTATCGTGACGCTCGTTTTGATCTGGTGATATCTAGTTTCGAGACGTTCAGACAGCAATTTGCACAAAACTACGTTAGTTTATTCAAGGGGATCAACTCTTTTGGTGAAAGATTAGAATAAACTTTCCAAATTGCAGGTTGAAATACTTTTATCTTTTTGGTAGGTAATCATTTGATCTCTGATAAAATACCTGAAGATTACGAGAGATTTTCAAACGCAAGATCGAAAATCAGAATGGGGTACGACTACAACTGTAAAAATCGTAATAAACGACGAAAAACTACTAGATCAAAGTTTAGAATTTTACCGTATACGATATTATTAGATTTTATTCAACGATAAAAGAATACAACTTTGGCATATTTTACATTTTCTGGTTTGATGTAAAGCTGTAAATATTTGTGTAGAAAAAATAGATATGGAAATAAGAAATTGTATATTAGCGGTGCAGTGCAGTCTCTTTCATTCTTTTCTTCTCATCGTTTTCTGTCATTATATGTTATGTGGCAAAACCATATGACAGCTACAATTATATCAAAGATATGTTTTTAACAGTAAGATGGTAAGAAAAAGTACAATAATTACATGACCTCATAACCGAATAACTTATCAATTTCTCAGAATTGTTGCCTCTCATTGGGACGCATTTGTTCTAAATGCTTATCATGGAGGCTAAGCACAAAGGTGGGCCGAATTTTTTTAACAGCAAGTGAGTAAAAATTGATTAAGATGTGTCTTATACGCCTTCAAAGAATTTGAAAAATCTGGAGGGCAGGAAAGTAGTTCCCCACCAATTTTATTTAAGCTTAAGTAAAAAGAGCAATTGTATGAGCCCCCTTAGTTAAATAGGTGAAATAATACATACTCCACCAAAATGTCTCTCTCTCTGACCATAAAAAATATACCTACCGTAGATATATTTATTTATAGCTGTCATACGTCAATTTGTTATAAACATATTTAAATAC
This sequence comes from Callosobruchus maculatus, assembly GCA_951848785.1. Taxonomy (NCBI): domain Eukaryota; kingdom Metazoa; phylum Arthropoda; class Insecta; order Coleoptera; family Chrysomelidae; genus Callosobruchus; species Callosobruchus maculatus. Next base: position 2,203,473 of record CATOUR010000003.1, read on the forward strand.
AGCGAAGTGTGTCTAACCTTTTTGCTTATGGTACAAACACTGATATATTCGGTTAATCACACTAACAAGGGGTTACAGCGGATTAAAATTAAAGCCAAAAATAATTCTTAATATAAGCTAAAAATAACAATGAACGAGTGATACTCGTATTATTGTGAAAAAAGCTTGGGTTGCACTATAGCGCTCCATGATTTTTTCACAATAATATTAGTGCTTTTCATTCATTGTTTTCCTCTTATGTTGGGAACTATTTTTCACTTTTTAGTGTTATAAAATGGCGCCTTTATTGTTATATTATTTTTATTCCAAAGAGACTGGTATCAGAAACTATACATTTTCTTATCTGTATATATGTATGTAAGTACGTATTTTTATAATATAGGTTGCGGGACAACATTACCAGTGATTTTAGTTTGTAGTGATTCTTGTAGATATGTATGTAGATAAAATGGCTGATTTATAACGTACTGTACATAGCTTATTGAAATTAGGTTACTTTTGAATGATACATATTTAAACTAAATTAGTCAAGCCAATTGTCAAGTTTACTTCTCTCTATCATAGAAACTACTTTACACGGTCAAGAAATCGATCAAATTTGTGACCGTGAAGAAATTCGTCAGGAAATTGGACAGAAATAATCCTAAAACTTATTGTCTTTTTTAAAGTATCACCAACATACTATGTAGGGCATTTGTACTAATGCCAACAGATATTGTTCAATGTTGATCAGAGCCAATAACATGATAAAAATAATTGTTCAATGTTAATCTGATTACCAGGGCCGTAGCTAGGCGTTGACCATGGAAGGGGTTCATGGTGACCTTAGGGGGGTTCATGTATAAAAGAATAAGTAATGTCTAATTCCAAGAATCTTTGGAAGATGTGGAAATGGGAATAAAAGAGAATGGCAAATACATTAACAACATCCGGTATGCTGACGATACGGTACTCCTAGCTAGCGATGAGAAGGAATTACAGTACATAGTGAACAGAGTCAACAATGTTAGTCAATCTTATGGTCTCAAAATAAACATAAAGAAAACAAAATTCATGGTCACTAGATTAAATATGAATAATGTAAGAATAGAAATAGACAATCAGGACGTAGAAAGGGTAAACCGATTCAAATATTTGGGATGCTGGCTAAATGATAAATGGGATCCTGATGAAGAGAATAGAAGCAGAATCGAAATAGCCAGAAATACTTTTTTTCAAAATGAAAACGATACTACGCAACCGAGATTTAAGTTTGACTACTCGATGGCGAGCAACAAAATGCTATGTACTGTCCACATTATTATACGGAGTTGAGGGATGGACATTAAAAGCTCGGACCATGTCACGTTTGGACTCTTTTGAGATGTGGCTATACAGACGCATATTAAGGATACCATGGACTGAGCGGGTAACAAACACTAGGTTACTAGAGAGAATGAATAAAGAACAGGAATTTTTAACCACAGTGAAACGAAGAAAAATATTTTGGCCATATTTTTAGAAATAGTAAGTACGAGTTGTTACAACTGATCGTTGAAGGAAAGATCGAAGGACGACGAGGGATCGGGCGAAAAAAGCTCTCCTGGTTTCGGAACTTACGCCAATGGTTTAATATAAGAAGCCTGCACAATCATTCGCTTAGCCCAAGACAGAGAAGAGTTCCAAAAGATGGTCGCCAACCTCCGCTGAGGAGATGGTACTGAAAGAAGGAGAAGGATGTCTTAATTTGCTTAAAATCTATATAGATTGTATCGCTGCTAATGTGTCATGAGCGCCGAGGGATTGGTTAGTAGTAGAATAAATCACTAAGCTTGGAGAAAGCATCTTGATTATTTTTATTTTGTATTATTTTAGTAGTTATTTCATTCATGGGAATACTCATGGGGGGGGGGGGGGTTGAACCCCCTGAACCACCCCTTATATACGGCCCTGCTGAATACTATGACTCAAATCAAGACTTGTCATTTCAAAGTTGGAATTGTCGACAGACGCAAAAATTCTCCAAAAAATTTCAATAAATTAGAACATGGTTGTAATTCGTCCATTTCTTCACGAATTTCCTCAAGGTCACAAATTTGATCGATTTCTTGATCGTATAAAGTGGTTATAAGATAAAGAATACCAAATTATGAATATATTTACTGTTTAAAATCCATTTACTTCTAGAAATCATGCAATGTGATTTACCTGGCTCGTCAATGGTATTAGTGCTTGTATATAGAAATATTGATGTATATAGTTTATAGCATTTTTCTATGTATTTTGCAAAGTAAAAACATGTGATGTTAATTTTTTGTATTTTTGTATTTTTGTGGCTGGAAATAAATAATTGTTCAACCAGGCTAGCGTTTCATTCTTTCACTAAAAGCAGCATGACACAAATCACGTATATCTGGCAATCAAGAAACAATTACAATTAATAATTGTTTATCAATAAATGTTCTAAATAAATTTTATTCAAAATATTTTGAACCTTCAGTTGTTTGTATTGTGCAATATATCGTCGCAATATGAACGCTATAACGTTTATCTCTAAAAAATGCCCAAAACGCGACATCACGGATAGGAAACTAAGTAACAGAATTAAGATGCATCTAGATATAATGGATTAACATAAAGAATAGTGTGTAACCTAGGCTTTTCATTTTCACAAGATGCACCTGAAAAAATTATACGATCTTGTATACAGGGTGGGCCAATAGTGCGTGGACGGAGGATTGTGATTATGGTAGGGACCCTTGAGGGCTATAACGTAAAAATATTTTCACTTAAATTTTGACGTTTATACAGGGTGATTCATATCAAGGTTACATTTTTTGAATTGAACCCCCTATATATTATTGCATATTTGGATTCCTTAGTCAATTCTAGTGTGACCTTATGTATCACACATGGAACTTTAAATAAACCGTTTAGACGCAAATCACCATTTTTGGTATAAGTAGGTATCAGAAAAAAATTGAATATCGCAGCGATTATAAAACTTAGAAGGCCGTGACTTTGCGGTACGACTAAGCATGAAATGCGTCACCTTAGGTCAGAGGGGTAAATTTGAATTCTTTTTGCACTTGGAGAAATCATTAGATTAATTAAGGAAACTTCAACCACAGATAACTTGATTTTTTCAAATGGGAATGCCTATTTTGGTTTAAAGAATCAAATGTAAAATTTGATTACCTTTCTAATGATATATTCTCGATATCAATCTTTCTTAGTTTTCATTTTATTTCAAATTTTCTGTCAAATCGGTGTTTTTCAATTTTGCTGCATGCAAGCAACCTACCTAGCAGGCCATGAAAAATAAACAAAAGCTCGTTAATATGGAAGAAACTAACTAACTTAGTAGAAAGATGCAAACTAACTAGACCAACGAGGCAAGATTATGAAAATTCCTTACAACATATTAGCTCTAACCAGAAACAACAGCGGTAACAAGAACGCTCATTTTTCACAGCCTACTAGCTATTAGCCAATTTCCAAAGTCAGTAAAAAAATATTTAATCAAAGGAAAACTACTACTGATTGTTGCTGGCAGTAGAATATCTATGTCTTTTGAATAAATTTTTACAATTAATGCAATAAAAAAGTAGCCATTTCCGTAAGTCAAAAGTAATGATACCTCTGACTGGAATCCTTCAAATTCTTCACTAGGTACTTCTACTTATTAGCAAAATCACGGAAAGTGAAACTTGATTTGCAGTCTGTTTGAATTGTAAAATATAATTTAGTTTGCAGAAAACTACATGAAATAAACACATTTACAACATAGCGCAATTAAAAAATTCTAGCATTATTTCAATAGATGTTCAGAATACTCCAGTTGGAGATTACTTCACTTTTGACTTAACTAAACGGAAATGACTTTTTTTTTATCCCATTAAATGTGAAATTAGTTGGTTTCTTCCATATTAACGAGCGTTTGTTTATTTTTCATGGCCTGCTAGGTTGCTTGCACGCAGGAAAATTGAAAAACGCCGATTTGACAGAAAATTTCAAATAAAATGAAAACCAAAAAAGATTGATACCGAGAATGCTATATCGTTAGAAAGGTAATCAAATTTTACATTTGATTCTTTAAACCAAAATAGGCATTCCCATTTGAAAAAATCAAGTTATCTATGATTGAAGTTTCCTTAATTAATCTACTGATTTCTCCAAGTGTAAAAGAATTCAAATTTAGCCCTCTGACCTAAGGTGACGCATTTCATGCTTAGTTGTACCGCAAAGTCACGGCCTTCTAAGTTTTATAATCGCTGCGATATTCAATTTTTTTCTGATACCTACTTATACCAAAAATGGTGATTTGCGCCTAAACGGTTCGTCTAAAGTTCCATGTGTGATACATAAAGTCACACTAGAATTAACCAAGGAATCCAAATATGCAAGAATATGTAGGGAATTCCGTTAAAAAAAGTGTAAGTTTGATATGAATCACCCTGTATAAACGTCAAAATTTGAGTGAAAATATTTTTACATTATAGCCCTTAAGGGTCCCTACCATGATCAAATGACAGATTTTTGAAATATTTTTCAGTAAGCCCACAATCCTCCGTCCACGCACTATTGGCCCACCCTGTATAGGGTGTGTCATACCAATGGTCATACTCAGTAGAGATATTTTTGGCCTGAGTTGATTCTTTGTAGTGTTGAGTGACTATATCTTGAATGCCAAAAAGGCTTTTATTAGGTGAACAAATCTAGCCTGAATAAATAAAAAAAATATTTTTCTACATTGAACCTTTGTAGCTGCGACATAGAGGTTAAGGGGCACAAAAAATGCTCAAATGAATTCAAATATTATCGCCAAAGCTAACGCAAAGTTCAAAGTTTTGCGTACCTCGGTTCTTTGATCGACAATTCGGGTAACTGTGAAAATGAGATTCGACGGCGCATGACCAAAATCATGGTCATGACAAAGCTTACTAAAATATGGCGTGACCATAACATCACTAAAGCTACCAAAATGTCGCTGGTTCAGTCTCTTTTGTTCTCCATATTTTTGTATGCCTCCGAAACTTGGACTATTAAAAAGGCAGATCGAGTTCGCATAGATGCTTTTGAAATGTGGACGTGGAGGAGAATGCTGAGAGTTCCTTATACCGCCCATCGAACTAACGTTTCCGTACCGGATGAGTTCGGTAATCCAAAGACACTATCCTCCATGGTGTCGATGAGAATGCTTACATTCTTCGGACATAAACAGTTACACATAAGCGATAATATGGAAAAACTTGTAGTTCAGGGTCATGCTCCGAGTAGGCGGCGTCGTGGCCGTTCCTCTACATGCTGGCTGGATACGACGAAACAGCTGCTGGATATGAGTATCAAAAATTTGACTGAACTGACAGTGAACCGCGAATGATGGCGAGCTACAGTTCTCAAAACTATTGATAATATTGGCAATGCTCTACCCAGCAAACACGATGTTATACTAACGTCATTTTGACGACACCCCATTCGTCATTATCACGTCGATAAAGAGGAATATATGACGTGTCTGTGACGGCACACACATGTCACAGCCCAAAGCCGTCATTGAGTGCCGTGTTAGTGACGTCACCTAACCGCCGTCCCATTAACGTCACAAACGTGTCGTCTCAATATCGTCATGTACGTGTCGTTCCGTCGACACTATTTTATACAGCAACCAAGGCTGCACCAGAAGGTATCGTCAGATCAGCACTGACTATTGGCGATGGTTACTTTGTATTACTTTATGTCTCTCCAATAGTCAATGCTGATCTAAAGATATCTTCTGGTACAGTCGTAGTTCCTAGATACAATAGTTTGGACGTTAATATTACGTTATAGGATAAATGTTTATGAGATAATGCTGTGAGAAATCTGTGTAGCATTAATTTGAGTAAGGGTAATAAAATAGAATAATTCAAAATAAATTAATCATGCATTTCACAGTAAAGACAGGATACAAAAATAATGTACATAGCTTTGCTAGCCTTCTATAAAAGCCTGCCTAAATCACAAAGTACTTTTTATTTTCAATCGGCTCAATCCATATAATAAGAGGCTACAATCTAATAAATCCACAATACCTGAGAAAACACTGGACACTATACCTATACCTATTATTATTTATGGTGGAATCCACACATACAGACACTGCACACACAGCATATAGGGTTAAAATCTCCGTACCCATGTCACAGCTTCATCGTAGAAAACACAAGTAGAAAATGGAGAAAATGGCAATTTGTGCCTTATGGTGATGATCGGGATCGAGATCAGCGGTTCGGCTGCAGTCGGGTTGAGTCGGATTACATGCGATTGATTCGTTGGTCTGTACCTTACGTAAGTTGTGCAGTGATTCATCAGTGAGCTAAAGCGTGGTTAATACAAAATTACCTCATGCAAACATAAAATCTATCAAAACCCAATCAACGGTATAATTAGCCACAATTTTGTCGTATCTACTTTATTTGGGATATACCTACGTTACCTGAAGTCGACTATATTTTTGGATAATAATTTAGATATTGTATATCTATCTAATTAATTAATATTTAGGAGGAATAAGAAAAGTGAAATAATTAAGTTTTGAGGTACATTTTCTCGTGATAACGACGTCAAATGACAAACGTTTATGTGACGTCATTAAAAATGACGTTAGTGCGACGTCATTCATTCGGCATATGACGAACGTGACCAAAATTCACCACAATTCGACGTCACAATGACGTACGTCTCCTTGCTGGGTAGTTCCGACTTAATGCATTTTACGAGTTCACCACATGTCTGTTAAGACATTGTGACTATGATGATGAGTACCTGAAAAAATCAAAATAGATGATCCATAAGCCGTGCAAAAAAGATTTGTCAATGAAGATCCGTTATTTAGTGTTTGGACGTAATATGAATAGATCCCATATGGACTAATTTTGGATGTCCAATGGATATCTTGTGCTATCTGGCCTGTTGCTTTTTCCATACATGGTTTTATTAAATGCAGTTATTGTAGTAGCACCTTGTATTTTTATACACACATCATAATCTGATAACACCTAAGAAATAACAGTTAAATCACAGCATGTTCTAACATTTCATAGCTGCCTCAATATTTATACTGCCTAAAACAATAGTCGCCGTAATCCTCGGCAAACACAACTTTTTGGAAGGTAAATGCGTAACAGAAACCTACCGTGTTCTGTGTTATTACACATTTGATTAAAATGGTACTCACATGAACATCAGAAATAAAAGAAGACTCACGTGAGCAATCACAAAAATGTCCACTACAACCACCACTTTTCAACCAGTTGTTTCAACTGCTGTTCCGTCCACTGTGGGTAACGTGTTCTTCTCGTGGTACGACTATGCCTTCTTTGGGGTCATGCTGTCCATCAGCATGGGCATTGGAGTATACGTGGGGTGCTTTGGAAAGAAACAAAACACTGCTAAGGATTACTTGATGGGCGGTAACAAGATGAAAGTGGTACCGGTTGTCATTTCATTGGTGGCTAGGTAAGTTAAAACTTTCTTTTGTAAGTCTTACTGACTCAGTGAAGTCACTGAAGAGGGGTTATGCAGACTTTCTGTTTGTCTGTCCGTCCGTCCGTCTGTCCGTATACAAAAGATAATAGCCAAAACTACAGGCGCTAGAGAAAAACTAAATACAGACAGTGTTGCCAACTGGATTTTACTGTTTTCAGTAGATGACGCTAACGAAAATCAGTAGAAATCAGTAGAATTCTCATGATTAAGAAATCAACGCTTTTTCAAAGCGCTTCAGCGCCAGCCAACATGACTGGTGACCTCCGCTTTTGTGCTAACTAGTTATTCATTGGTGCTTTCAGCGAAGAAGCGTTTTTCAAGCGTCACTCAAACCCGTTTGGACACCATATTCCTATTTTGCCTGGTTTTAGACTATTTTAGGACCTCTTTTGGGTGAAGTTGCTCTAGGAAGTTTTTGTTTATGAATATAATACAATGAAACAGAAATAAATCTTTATTTTTTAGAAATTAATATCACTCAACCACTCTGTTTTAAAATTTTGAGCATATTTTATCTTCTTGCTGAGTGACGATAGATTCTTTTCATTTTCAGAATCGCTATCATCATAATTCGGATATAGCATACATTTTACAAACCCTACCTCATTCTGTTTGATCGTGATTCGTGAACGGAACTTGAACACCTTTAAAGTAAAGATAACAAAAACAACCAACAATCCCTGTTTACAAACGCAAGACGTTAAAACACAAAACACGCAATAGCGTTACCGTATCTGTGTGGGTGGCCTCAGATGCTCCAAGAAAACCGAACCCTGTTCCCTGTAGTATATCACCAAATCAAGTGTTACAGTGGCTCGCTACTTAATGGTGCTGCCTGCTAAATAGCAGACGGGACGAATGGAGGTGTCAGAACAATTACATACAGATTTCAGTAGATTTATAAATGAAACCAGTGGGAAAATCAGTAGTGACGCGGTTATTCAGTGAATTTGAAAATGGTATTCCATATATCAGTAGATTTCCAACACAAATCAGTAGATCAGTAGACTAAGTGTGAATTCAGTAGATCTACTGATTTTTCAGTAGAGTTGGCATCACTGAATACAGATTCGGAATCAGCATGAAAGAACTAGTCCGGGAAAAATCCGGTTTTTTCAATATCGCTTCAGGTTTAAAAAAAATTGAACTAAAATACGACCGGCAACTGACGACATATTATGTACGGTGTATTGATATTCCTGAAGCACAGGCCCCCTTTTTTTCAAGATTAAATGTTAAATTTGTTGATTACTAGTCCGCGAAAAATCCGGTTTTGTCAATATAATAAAAAAATAAAATTTTACATCAACAAATTCTACAGTGAGAGCGCCGTTTGAAGTAAATACTTTCCTGCTTTATTTAATATAGCTTTGAAATTTAACTCATATTTTTTTATACCACATGTGACGACGATCTGTTAGTGCTACGTCCTTTAACGAAGTTGGTAAATTTACTCGTAAAAAATATAGGTAATTCGTGCCATTCAAGTTCGCAGGCAGCTTAAAAGACCCAACAGTTAAAATACTACGTCTGATGAATTTTGTATGTGTGTAGACAAGAATGGTAGTGATAGAGCAAGAGTTCGTGGGCGCTAAACCTTCTGAATTACATATACAGGGCTCATTTGAGAAGTTCCCACCTCGATTTCTCGAAAACCGTAGACTCAAAGAAAAAACGCCAAGACACGCCAAAAGATTTATCAAGAGGGACAACTTCTTAACCAAAAACTAATTCATGCTCTTGAAAAGGATCCCATATAAAGATTCAAATTTTCTCGAAAACGAATCGACCGATTTTAAAAAGTCAAACTTCAAAATAAAGGACTTCGACAAATTTTTGAAACAAGATGTTACTCGCTATACCTTCCCTGGCTTCTCATTTCAAATTTTTAAGGGTATGATCCTGGTGGGCAGAGGGTACAAGGGGGTGAAGTAGTTTTTGGTTAAAAAGTTAAAAATCTTTTGACGTAACTCGATGTTTTTTCTTTTAATCAGCGGTTTTCGAGAAAGTGGGACTGGGATTACGCCACTACAACCCAGGTTTCATAAGTAGGGAGCTACATATAGAAAAACTTTGAGCTTTTATAAAATTCTGAAGGTGATTTGCCACAAAAGGGTTTTATAATTTATCATCTATATTTTTATCCCGGATTTTTTCGAAAATTTGATTACAGCCTAAATAAATTTTTCCTGTCTTTCTAAAAACATTAGTGTGAATCACTACTAAGTCGACTGGTAGGCTAGTGGTATTACCACAGCATAGTAAACAACCAGCAGAATATCTCTGAGGAAAAATGGTTCCCACAGAATTTGACCTTGAGATGACTTTACGGGTGCGAAAATGAAAATATCGATACCGGTACCAATTCGATATTTTTTAGTCAAGTAAGCGCGTTTGGTTCGTACAGAGAATTTTGTGCAATTGATTACACCCCTCAATAATTATATAATTATTTTCGATACCGCTACAAAAGTAGCGACACCAGCTTGGAATCGCTCAAAAAGTATCTAAGATAAAAATACTTGATATTAGTGCAGAAGTACAAGTATCGAAGTATCTTAGTCTTAGCATCCCTACAAATAATCATCCAAAAGGGGGATATGCGTGTAATTGCCGCCAACCTGAGATATTGTGCTGATTGTTTACTATGCTGTGGTATTAACGTCAACCCACTAAGCTCTCTAAAACTAACTTTTGATCAAATTTTCAGCCATTGTTCCGGAGTGACCCTACTCGCCCTTCCAGCTGACATATATGCCTTCGGAGCAGCTTATTGGTTGGGATCCTTCTCATTTCTAGTCCTAACAGTAGTGACTATCTACGTGTTTCTGCCTGTCTTTCACAAACTACAGTTGACTAGCACTTACGAATATTTGGGACTACGCTTCGACAAAAGAGTGAGAAAGTGTTCTTCATTTCTGTTTGCTATGACTGTATTCCTTTATCTTCCTATAGTGATATACATACCAGCTTTGGCGTTTTCTGCAGGTAATAAATTATTACAAAATGTTATAGTTTATACATTCAGAAAAATATGTCGCTTCATCAATTGCTCAGGCTTTGATTCAATGAGTTGTTACATTCAGTATTCCTCAAATACGGTAATGGTTCATCCAATGGGAAGGACATAGAGAAATAGAAATACTAGATTATTAAAAAGAAATACCTAGCACTTCGTTTAGAGAACCTGAGATTATTGAAATTCTTATAAAACAAAATATCACAATTTCATCAGAAATTAAAACAAAAACTCAGTTATTGGAACAAGTGAAAACTTTCAACTTTGATAAAAAGTATATTGTTGATGAAATGGCGCGAATTAGTGGATGTGAAGTTTTAAGACTTCCACCCTATTTTTGTATTATTGGAAAGATTTAAAAAGAAATATCAGATAGTACAATAATCACAACAAAAGCTCATCAGCAATTATAAATCTTTTTAGAGATCAGGTACATTTAATAATTTAAAAAAAATGATGAAAATGCATTAAAAATTTAAAAAAGCAGAATCATATTTTTAAATACATGACCGAATAAAATTATTGTCGACCTCAATGACCTGACTCATCTGAATCTGATCTGGACTTGTATTAAATTATTTTTATTTCTTCATTTTGATCCAGAACGCGACACTGTGGGCTGTATAATACATGTTTTTGGCCAGATTCTCTTTCTGAGAAGTTAAGGGCATAAAATTACTGCTGAGTGTATCTGGAATATTGTTACTATACAAGATATTTAATCATTTTCCAGCATCTGGTATCAATGTACACATTATTACTCCCATAGTGTGTGGAGTGTGCATTTTCTACACAACAATAGGTGGCTTGAAAGCATTGGTTTGGTCTGATGCCCTTCAATTTTCCGTTACCATGGGTGCAATGTTAACTGTATTTGTCCTTGGAATCAAATCAATTGGAGGTATGAGTTACGTTTGGCAAAAAGGTGTGGAACAGGGACGACTTGATGTCTTTAAGTAAGTAAATCTGGACAAATTAACAAGAAGAAGAGAACAACTTATCCTAGTTCAAATCAGCTGATTCACAGAAAAATCGTAGAAATGAAGGGTACCGGCTGGATTCGAACCAGCGTCTCCGGTTCTAGGCCGACGCGTTTACCAACTACACTACGGTGCCCCGTGGTGAAGCTGATAGACAGCGCCGACGACAAGGTTCGAATCCAGCCGGTACCCTTCATTTTTCCGATTTTTCTGCGAACCAAATGATCTGAATTATCTCCGTCTTGCAGAGTAAGCAAGCACCTTTTATTCGGATTCATCGAAATTCATAACGATAATTGCTGTCACTGATACAAATTTATCAGTTTTTATCTGCTTTGTGGACTATTCTAAGGCGTTTGATAACGTAAAGAGGCCTAAACTGTGGGAAATCCTCATCTCTATGGGAATTCCTTATCACCTAGTGTTTCTCATACAGCAACTCTACGAGTCTAATTCGGCTCGTGTAAGAATTGATGGTAACCTGTCTAGTCAAACTGCAACCAGAAAAGGAGTTCGTCGTTTAACATTTACTCTGAATTTGTGATGAGACAGGTATTAGATAACTGGAATGGCGGTGTAACTATTGGCGGAAGCAAAATATCCAACTTAAGATTTGCTGACGATACAACCCTTATTGCAGCTTCTCAGGAAGAACTAGTAGATCTCTTAAACATCTTAGAACAACATAGTGCAGCGTATGGTCTTGGTATTAACTACAATAAGACCAAGGTTATGATCGTAGATAAAGAGAATGATAATCATCGAGAAATAAAGTCAATAGGCCGTCGTGAAGTAGTTCAAAGTTTTGTATACCTCGGTTCCTTGATCGACAATTCGGGTAGCTGTGAAAATGAGATTCGACGGCACATTCAACAGGCACCTGTGGCCATGACAAAGCTTACTAAAATATGGCGTTACCATAACATCACTAAAGCTACAAAAATGTCGCTGGTTCAGTCTCCTGTGTTCTCCATATTTTTGTATGCCTCGGAAACTTGGACTGTTAAAAAGGCAGATCGAGCTCGCATAGATGCTTTTGAAATGTGGACATGGAGGAGAATGCTGAGAGTTCCTTATACCGCCCATCGAACTAACTTTTCCATACTGGATGAGCTCGGTAATCCAAAGAGACTATCCTCCATTGTGTCGACGAGAATGCTTACATTCTTCGGACATATACACAGAAGCGATAATATGGAGAAACTTGTAGTTCAGGGTCATGTCCCGAGTGGGCGGCGCCGTGGCCGTCCCCCTACACCCTGGGTGGATACGACGAAACAGTTGCTGGATATGAGTATCAAGAGCGCCACTGAACTGACAGTAAATCGCGAACGATGGCGAGCTACAGTTCTCAAAACTATTGATAATATTCGTGTCGGCAGTACCCTGGCTCCGACTTAATGCATTTTACTAGTTCACAACATGTCTGATGAGACATTGTGACTATGATGATGATACAAATTTTTAGAGGCTACTTAACTGATGTTACAACTTGCTGATTTTTCAGTTTCGAGTTGGATTTCACCAAAAGAGAATCGTTCTGGGCCGTTATGGTTGGACTCACCATCCACTGGATAGCACATACAAGTGTGAACCAAGGGTGTACTCAGAAATTTTTATCTGTGTCGTCTTTGAGTGATTCAAAAAAGTAAGTGTATCTATTAATTGCAGACCTTTCCGGTATGACCTAATTTTTAATAATGTCTAATCAGGATTTTTGTGAGCAAAGGTTGAAGTTAACCGTATCTATTTTCAGGACAGTGCTACTATACTGTTTGGGAATGATCTTAGTCAAAACACTCAGTGTTTTAAGTGGGCTAATAATGGCAGCAAAGTATTCAGAATGTGACCCATTTTTGACGAATAAGATCAAGAAAAAGGATCAACTGTTCCCATATTACGTCCTAGATGTCGCTGGTAATATTCCTGGTGTATCTGGGGCCTTCATTGCTGGTATATTTACAGCATCTCTAAGGTAAGATATATCTTATAGTACACCAATGAACATTTTGACAATAGTTGTAGACTGTAGAGGTCTTCAAACTTGAGTAAAACGTTTAATTCAATCAAACTCAATACATTAGTATTAATGAATTTCAAATGTTTTCATCTCGAAGGCTCGAAGGATTTGGTTTGGTTTTGGGGGGGGGGGCAGATTAGAGTTGCCACCTTAAATTTGCTCTCGCTGCCTACAACATTGTCTAGTAGTTTTCGTTTTATTTCAAAATTTTTAATGGTTTTGGAAATTGCCAATCTCTAGTACATTGCAGTAGCTAGTAGGCCGTGAAAAAATCCATTTCTGCCATACTCCACCTTCTTTTTGGCCAAAGATATGTTACCGCCGTTGTTTCTGGTTAGACTTTGTTTGTTGTAAGGAATTTTTATAATCTTGTCCCTTTAGTCTAGTGTGTATTATTCTGCTAAGTTAGTTGTTTTCTTCTACCTGAACAGGTTTTTGTTTACATTTCATGGCCTGCTACGTTGCTTATATGTAGAAAAATTCCAAAACGCCGCGCCGATTTGTTCGAAAATTTAAAATTAAATGAAAACTACCAGAGATTGATATTCATAACCTTACATCATTAGAAAGGTTATCAATTTCTACGTTTAACCGTATAAAAAAAATTAGGCATACCCATTTGAAAAAATCAAGTTATCGCTGATCGAAGTTTACTTAATTAATCGACCGATTTCTCCAAGCATAAACTTAATTTAAATTTGATAGTCTCATCAAAGCTGACGCATTTTATGCTTAGTAACACGGTAAAGTCACAGCCTTCCAAATTTTATAATCTCTGCGATATTCAATTTTTTCCTGATATCTACTTATACCGAAAATGGTGATTTACACCTAAACGGTTCGCTTTAGGTCCTATGTATGATACATAAAGTCAGACTAGAATTTACCGAGGAATCTGAATATGCAATAATATACGGGGTGTTCCATTTAAAAAACATAACTTTAGTACATTTCGTGTTTTTGGGACACCCTGTATAACATGAAAATATGTTTAAAATGTAGCCTTTATGGGTCTCTATCCATCCGAAATTGTTATTTTCTTTTTTACCAAATACTTTAGCCATAATGCTCCGTGTCGGATAACGTGGATAACCCTGTATAACGTTTCGGGGGGGGGGGGTCTGGACCCCTTGGACCCCCCTCTGAATACGTGCCTGCTCGAAGGTAATTCCTTATATATAATAAAATCAGAACATTATTCAGTTTAACGTTTTTTTGCCCTTTTTCTACACAGGGGTATTGAAAAAGAGAACTATTAGTAGGAATAAATTCTAAATCAGCATAATTATCCTACAAAATATGATCCAAGAAAATGAATTGAGCAGGTTGCGGAGACAAGCAATGCTCAAGTGCTACTTAGGCCACAACTGGTCCATTGTGCATCCTTCCCAGGGACCTGTTTCCTCAGGTCATCGTCCATCGTGCCAATTTTAGGAAGGTGAACAAGTCGCTAGCAGACATCTTCCTTTATTGTGTGGGCAGGTATAGGCCAAGACTCGCTGAACGCACACTCTCTAATAGAAGATAACGCTGGACAGTGACATATGACGTGTTCCACAGTTTCGACTTTGCTTTCACACATTCTACGTATCAGTGTATCACCCCATAATGTGGAGATGTTTCCTGAGTTGCTAGTGGCCAGTCAGAAATCCTACTGTGAGACTCAAAGCCTGCAAGGGTTTCTTTGTCAAATCGGCATCCTTGTAGTTCTTGCCATCGTTTTACCATTTGGGCATGGGAGTGTTTTTGGTTATTTCCGTAATTGTAGTTGCACTACTACACAGTTTTATAGTTTGTCTTTATGCACTAAAGTAGGTCTGTGTCTCTCATTATTTATTTTTCATTTTATACACAAACGTATATCGATTGAAGATTTAAATAAATAATGTTTTGTTTTAACGCACCTTTTTGTATTACAGCTCTCTATCTGCCAACTTAAACAGTTTAGCTGGTACAATCTACGAAGACTTTTTGAAAAGCTTCCTGACCAAAAAAGGATTAAACAACGCTGGCGTAACGTTGAAGATCCTTGTTGTAATAATTGGTGTGATTAGCACATCTCTAGTATACGTTGTTGAAAAAATGGGAGGATTACTTTCACTGTCCATTGGTTTGGGGAGTATGGCGCATGGTCCACTACTTGGGATGTTCGTTTTAGGACTTCTATTTCCTCGAGCCAACGGCAAGGTAAGATACTAAATAGTAATTAAATCTCAGAACAAAACCAGTGACGTCACAAAATTGGTGAAAAGGACAGAGAAAGTGGTTTGGTATTTAGTTTCAAACTGCTTTTTATGATTATTCGTGGAAACTTTTTTCCTGAATGAATAAGGACCAGAGGCTATGCAGCACAGAATGTAACTGGTGCACAGGCCACACGATGGGCCCTTTTGCGCCTCTATCCGCGCTAGTTCCTAAGACCTGCCCTTTTAGCAAAGGCAAGTACATTCTTAGGTCCTATCCATTTTATCTCTATTGGTTCCAATGTTCTCGAGCCCAGCATAGTCTGCCTGTGATAACCCAGGGTTTCACAGCGACACAAGATGTGTGCCGAGGATTCTTCCTCTTCACCACACCACGTGCACGTTGGGTCGTTGACCATCCTCATACGAACAGGAGACGCCTGAAGGTGTTGTGACCCGTTAATAGGCCTACTAGTAATCTCAAGTTACTCCTATCCAGAGAGAGACAAAATCGTCCTATTCTCTCTGCAAGCCCTGATAATAGTTCCCGAGCTTGACGGAGATGACCAGAGATGTTGTTCCATCTCAGAGAGTGTTGATTCTGGATCCACTCTCCAATTGTTTTCCTAATCAAGTTTGCAGATAGTCCTAAGGCTCGTTCCGGGCCCACAAAACTGTTACCGGATCCCATCCTAGCCAGATGATCCGTCATGCCATTACCCTTTACCCCAGCGTGCCCAGGTACCCACACCAGTGATACCTTGTGTTTAGCTGAGATGTCGTCAAGAGGACTAGTCCCGACGTTATTTTCCAAGCACTCAGTGCTTTGATGGCTGCCTGACTGTCAGAACAGATAGTGATCCGCCTCCTAGACCCGTCAATTTCCCGAATACGATTTACACAAGCAAGTATCGCATAGACCTCAGCCTGGAGTACTGTGGTGTGCCCCCTAAGAGGGAGTGAAAGTCTTGTATGGGGTCCGTAGACTCCCGAGCCCGAGCCCTCTCTAGCGAGTGAACCATCTGTGTACCACACCTGTCCTCCTTCTTCGATGAGCTGTCTTTCCCTAGACTCTCACTCTTCCCTTGACGGAAACACCACCGTAAATTTGCGATTGAAGCGATGCGTATGAGAAACTATATCGCTCCTCGCCAACAAAATAGGACTATCCTCGTGCAATTCAACTTTTTCCCTCCTCCCATTTAGTAGTGAGGGTAAGTCGGCATTGTGTGGCGACGTAGCACACCTCTACGTCTTCTGATTGGCTAATTTGATTTTAGTCCTGTGACGTCACGCGCCTAGAAAAATTCAAATATTTTCTTTATTTTCTCGCTATCCCAGGACCAAAAAATCAGGGAAAAAGGGCAAGCTTTTCATGACATGCCATACCAAAAACAATGATAAACAAAAATCATGATACTAGTCCATTATGTTTTCCTGATCTTTTTAAAGTGAACTACTCTAACTATAGTATTTTTCACAGGGCGCATTTTATGGTGCAATGGTGGCGATGTTCTCGATGATGATAGTGATTGTGGGAAATAATTACTACACGTCTAGAAAAATGCTAGTATATCCAACGAAGCCAGTATCTACAGACAAATGCTATGATAATACAACCCTTATATCGGAAATCCATTCTTTGCGGTAAGATCACAATGGTTTTTATATCGGTTAGTAACAAGCTTTAGTGTCCAATTTGTAGCAACTTATTTTGTCTACAGGCACAAATAACTTCCACTTTTACTGTAAAAAATGCCATTGTATTATTATAATGAAAATACAACTTGAAATTGTTTTTATTTTGTTATAGAAATAATAACAACTTATCTCAAGCAAAGAGAGAATACAGGGAATTATTTGGCGAAGCTGTGCTGTCAAATAGCACGTTCAAATATACAGGGTGTCCCAGAAATAACACGCCAGAGTGACATGGAAGGTATATTGGCTTTAGACCAATCAGAAAACATCGACATGACCTTAGTATAAGTCTTCTAGTTTTCGAGATATTGCCACTTTTAAGGTTTTTCAAAAAATTCCTACTTTTGCTCCTTTTGTTGCCTGTTATGGCTATAAGGATTTGCGGACTTATGATCTTTTTTTCTCGGGCTACTATTAATAGTTGTTTCAAAAATAGTATAACATTTATAGGTTCTTTTTACTAAAAATCGAATAGCTCCAAGTTTTGACATAGAAGTCGTAATACTTCTACGTCTAAAACGACTAGATACATTGTCCTTTTTAATTCGTTGTAGGCATCAAAATAACAAATAGAACATAAAACTGGTTCTATATTTCCATTTATTTTTAGTCACTATAACAGATTTTCAAAATGTTTACCACCCACTCTTATACACAACCTGCATCTTCTTTTCTTCTTAAAAATTGTCCCTTAAAACTTCTCAAATCTAGATCAGCAATTTCGCCTGCTGCTTGATGGATTCGTTGTCGCAATTCATCGGCTGATCGAATTGGTTTTCCATACACTTTATCTTTTAAACATGCCCAGTAAAAAAATTCAGAGGGTTCAGGTCTGGAGAGCGTGAGGGCCAAGAAACTGGTCCTTACCGGCCAATCAATCTGTTAGCGAAGGTTTCATCAAGATAAGCCCTTACTGCACGACCATAGTGCGCAAGGCACCCATCCTGCTGTAACCACATCCTTCTTCTTGACTCAAGAGGCACATCTTCCAAAAGAATGGGTAGATGATGTTGCAAAAAATCCAGGTATATTTCTGCATTGAGGGTCGCAGTGAGTTCGAATGGGCCAATGATGCATCCGTTGTGGATCTCCGTCCAAAGATTTACCATAAACTGATGCTGTGAACGGTCCTCTCTTATTTCATGGGGATTTTCCAACTGCCAGCTGTGGATATTATGCAAGTTAAGATACCCATCTCTTTTACAGGCCGACTCATCGCTCCACAAAATCCTGTCGAAAAAATTAGGGTCTTCCTGATGCTTCTCCAGCATTGTCCGACAAAACGAAATACGTGTAGCATAATCACTGCTTAATAGCGTTTGAACTCTTTGGATGTGGTACGGGTGGTATTCATATCTCTTCATAATAAGTTGCGCCTGCGATTTAGATACGCCAGTACGTCGTTCGATTAAACGTACTGAAGTTGATGGGTCCTCCGTCACTTGCTCTAATACAACTTCAACCCTCTGGATTTTTTTACTGGGCATGTTTAAAAGATAAAGTGTATGAAAAACCAATTCGATCAGCCGATGAATTGCGACAACGAATCCATCAAGCAGCAGGCGAAATTGCTGATCTAGATTTGAGAAGTTTTAAGGGACAATTTTTAAGAAGATGCAGGTTGTGTATAAGAGTGGGTGGTAAACATTTTGAAAATCTGTTATAGTGGCTAAAAATAAATGGAAATAAAGAACCAGTTTTATGTTCTATTTATTATTTTGATGCCTACAACGAATTAAAAAGGACAATGTATCTCGGCGTTTTAGACGTAGAAGTATTACGCCTTCTATGTCAAAACTTGGAGCTATTCGATTTTTAGTAAAAAGAACCTATAAATGTTATACTATTTTTGAAAGAGCATTAAGTAGGTTGGTTTTTAAGAGCATTTGCTGATTCAGTCTGGTTCATTTGTTGTCACAGTAATCAGTTAAACCTTGGTTAAGGTTTTAGCATTGACACAAAATCTAAGAATTCGGTTGTTTTTTTAACATACCGTGATATTTTTCAATTAAGTCAATACCTTATCGTCTCAAACAACTATTAATAGTAGCCCGAGAAAAAAAAGATCATAAGTCCGCAAATCCTTATAGCCATAACAGGCAACAAAAGGAGCAAAAGTAGGAATTTTTTGAAAAACCTTAAAAGTGGCAATATCTCGAAAACTAGAAGACTTTTACTAAGGTCATGTCGATGTTTTCTTATTGGTCTAAAGCCAATCTACCTTCCATGTCACTCTGGCGTGTTATTTCTGGGACACCCTGTATATAAAATAAATTCGAAGAAAGAATTTCTAAAACAACAAGTCTAAATAAATTATAATTACTAGAATATTGCAAACAAACGTAACACCTATAAATGTTCAATGACTCAATGTGTCCGCCATTATTTTCAACACACTTTTGATATTTGGCGGGCATTTTATCAATAGTATTTACTAAAATTGTGGCTTTAGAAATCGTATTGATTGTAAAACGTTTTGCACTAAGTCTTAAGAATTAAATGTGTTTTATTTTCGACCTCCCAAAATATTTTCTTGCAGTTTCAGTGGAGGTTCCAGGATTTTCTATAAATCTAAACCTAAAATTTTTAAAACAAATTATAATAATTGTTCATACCTTCAAAGAAAACTAAAACATCCTACTCTTCATTTTCATCGAAATAATGCCCTGCACTCTCTTCTTGCTTGAGATGTATTGTTACCAATTTTATACAGTGCTTTTCTTTAACGCCCCCCCCCCCCCTTTTAATGTTTGAACGAGTCAACTCAAAAAATTGGAACTTGGGATGATGAAATTAATGCATAGATACTATATTTTGAAGTAACATTGACAGATAAAGCTTTCAAGATGGCGGCTCACCGCCATCTTGGAAAAAAACTAAATTGAAAGGGGGGTTTTGAAACTCCTGACGAATCCTTCACAACCCTGAAATATGAAGTTAATATCTTCATCTCCTACAAAATTGCGGAACATTTAGTAATTACCTGAGACAGGAACGTTCCGTCATTTGTAGGAGACGAAAATATTGACTCCATATTTTAGAGCTGTGAAGGATTCATCAGGACCTTCAAAAAAGTGTGTCATAAGACTCCCCTTTCAGTTTAAGTTTTTTTCCAGATGGTGCCAAGCCAAGCTTAATCTGTCAATTTTACTTCAAAATATAGCATCCATGCATCAATTTCATTTATCCAAGTTTCAATTATTTGATTTGACCCTTCAAAAAATAAAGGGGGGGGACATTAGAGAAAAGCACGGTAAAATAAACGTATAATTTCAATGTTTTGATTTTCATAATAATAATTTAACGGCATCTTTTACAACAAAACTGGAAGATATTTACACTTGTAAACAAAGTGATGCTTTTTACCTCGACAAAATGTCAGAATGTCACAAAAAATTACAATATTCAACTGTTTTTCTGCCGCCATTGCTATAGTGGACTGAGGTTTATTTCCATATTTTAGAAACGTTAAGGCTATATATTTTTAAAACTTTTCAAAATAAGGAATATGAAACCTATATTTTTGAAAACAAGAGAAAAATATATTTCCTTCTGTGATACACGGTGTCCCATTTAGAAAAATACAACTGTAGACGAAAAAAAAACGACTTTTTATCATTTTTCGCTTTTTTCTTGTCAAATTATGAATGTCAAGAAACAACTATAATACCTTCATATACAAACTTTTTTCTATTTTTTCAAATAAAGAAAGATAAGAGGGGTGGCGAAATATGAGGAAACATTGTTTAATAATGCTTTTTTTGAACTAGAAAATTTCTCAAAAATGTCACTTGATTACCCGTTTCAGCACTGCTCATCAAAACGCAGAGATATTCCCACTCTTCAAGATATCTTTCTACTGGTACTCATCCATCGGTTGTACTATATGCGTGCTGGTAGGTATGATAATCAGCTACCTATCAGAACAAAATGATCCTCCTGTCAGCAAAGAGCTGTTGAGTCCTGTCATACACCGATGGCTTCCAAAAGACAAATATCCAGACAAAATTCACCTGAAGTATGACAGTGTCGAAGACTCACTTGTGAAGGTTGTGAATGGAAGTACAAATGAAAAGGAGGAGGAACTGAACAGGAAGCTACTGAGGCTGGAAGTGATGAGGAAGAAATCTTTTGTGATGGACTCAATTGATGACTGATGTGTCTCTGCATATTAGGGTCTAAAAGCAGCTTTACAGTTTGCAATTCTCTGCAATGATTGCAGTCTGTTTTACAGTTTGAAATTTTGCTTCAATTTCAAGTAGAGCAGCCAACATCTTATAGTAAAATAGAACTTTAGATTGACGATCTGACCTAACAGGGCTTTTATTTGCGGTTGGTTACCCTGAAACATCGTACATTAACAAAGACAAGTAGGGTCACTCGCCGTGCCGACTTTGATGTGAGTCTTACAAATGCGAGCCGCCTCGATTTGAGAGGGGTTCCCTTCGTACGGTCTCGCCGTCTTACAGGGAATCCGACTGTGCGATATTGTCGACGTCAACGGTCGACTTTCACTTTACTTATAGATCCGACCGATTGTATCCCGTGCACCGTGTCGCCGTCGCGTGTTAGGTGGTGTTAGGTGGACTGACCCTGTGAACCACAGCTGTTAGCGATCGGCTACTGCTCGAGATCAGCGGGCGCCAGAATCCGCCAGCTTGCGTAGTATCGGAGAGGAGAGTTGGAAAGGCAACATTGGGGGCGGGGCTTAGAGTGACCCTACATGTCTTTGTTAATCTATGGTGCCTGAAATCACCAAAGATGCAAACGCTATTTGTGTGACGATTCGTCAGTTGATCAGCAAAAGTTTGACTGGGTGAAACTTTTGTTGATCAATAAAAAAGTTGATCAACTCTATTGAAAGGAAGGTTGTCACAACAGTTTTCTTTCAACTTTTTTTGACCTACTAGAGTCGGTCGACTAAAGTTGGCTCGTGAGAATGCGCCTTGAGTTGGTAAACATTGTGAATCAACTGCTCAGACTAGCAATAGGCACGTACTGCAGCTAGCGGCAATGAAAATTGCAAACTGTAAAAGAGCTTGAACAAGTTAAATTAAAAATTGAACAAACAAACAGAAAAATACACTACAATGAGAATATAGATTTTTATAAAGATTTATTACTATCTGATGTTGTTATAGGTTATAGCTAATACTTGTATTCACAGATACATATTTTAACAGATAATTGTGATTTCCATTGCTATAATGTAATTTACCAATATCAATTTTTTAAATGTTATTTCATATTATTTTTTGTAATACGTCTTTACTTTGTCAAAGGCTGCAGAAGCAGCTGAAATGTTAATAAATGTTTTTAACTCTTAACAAATATAGTTATATTTAGCGTAAAGCTATAGTCTGAGTTCCCCCTGCTACTAAATTATTTCTGCACCGCCACTAATGTGATTTCTGAAAGCCATACGCGTTTTCCATCCTCGCCACGGTATTAATACTTTGTCAACATTTTATTAAAATCAATTCAATAAATTCCACGTTACACAATACAGAACAATCTGAGGTAATACTCTATGTATTGTATATACATATCAGAAAATTCTAAGATCCTTGGTTTCTGCAATAGGTAAGGCAATTTTCGGATAGACCTAAAAAAGGGTAATATGCCGCTAGGTCTTTCACAGGTCAACGGACAGTCTATTATGAATATAACTTACTTTTCATTTCTACAACTCCCCACCAACCAACCACCCAATTTCACCCTCAGCCAAAAAGTAAATGATCAGGAACCCCCAAAACGCTCAAAAACAAATGGTTTTTTTTGTATTATTCTTCTAACATTGTGTGACAAATATTTTTCATGATACAGCATTTTTAATGTCATGGAAAAGCTTGGTCCAGATAAGCATAAAATACTGATTACGGCACACCAATTATTATGAAAAAGCAGAACCAATTTAGTAAGATGACACACAAAAAATTGCTTTTTCAAAGACACATAATATGTCTCAATTTAATTACTGATAATGAGTCTGCTATATACTTTTTATGAATAAAACAATATAACGCATTCGTTCTTCCTTTCTGATTAGCAAAATCAGAATTACTTAAAAAAATGGTATCACTGGCACAGGTCAAAGTGATACCATATTTACTTCCCAAACACATTAGAGCAATTTGACTAATCGATACGCCTAACCTCACAAAGGACCTCCACAGCCTGGAACATCGAAGGAGGGTTGCTGACCTGCCCATGTTTTACAGATTCTATCACGGAAGATGTTCGAGTGAGCTCTCAGATAAAAACACCGAAGGCTGCCCGAACGAGGAACACTACGGAGGCTCTGCGAGCTCATCCTTGCCTGGTCTAGGTCCCTACTTCCCGAATCAATTTCCTCCAACATTCCTTCTTTTGGAGAACTTCGACGCTGCACTGAGAAAACCAGCCCTGTTAAAGTGTTTAACTGGTACATTTTTAATAGCCTATATTAAAGTTGCGTGCTGTATCTGAAATGTAGCTTCATAGTCAGTCATAAAAACTGAATTCTAATACTTAGATTTTGTCACAGAAAACGCATATCATTGTGACAATTAAACTGGTTTAAGTACTACTACTTTCAATTAAACATTTTAATAGTAATGATTAACGAGAGTTATTATAAAAATAAATCAGTGACTATCGTTATGAGTATTTTTATCGTATACACTTCAGGTTACAATGACAATTAAACTGGTTGAAGTAATGCAATTTCCAATTAAACATCTTAATTGCCAGAGTTAAAGGATATTACAGCTGTGATAAGTCACGAAATACGCATACCGGTCGTTTCCCGAGGTGGGGGATGTTTGCCATGCTGCATCTCTTTTCTTCTTTGTAGAGGGCAAGCGAGTGCGATAGAGATAGATGCACTTCACTGTTGTTTTACATTTCAGTTAGTCGTTAGTGGTTACAGTATGGTTGGTGTGAGGTGCATTCGCTGTTCGGTTTTACTATCTCATACTATTTTGTGTTCCCATAAGTTTTATGCGTGATTGTGTCTTTATGTGTGGAACAGAATAGGTACCTACATGGTCAAATATGGCTGTGGAGTACACGAGTCGTACATTTTCGGTAACTTTGCTGTAAGATCAAAATATGTAACAAATTTCCAACGACATTATGTGTTCGTAGGTGTAATAGACGTTTTATGTGCAATAATAACTTTTTTGTTATGATAAACTAAAGATTCTAATTTTTGTTATAATGATTTTTAATTAATTATTTGACCAGGAATAAAGATTATTTTGAATCTATCTGCTTTTTTTAATCTCTTTAATTGAGTATAGGAATTATCCGCATTAAATTAAGAAAAATTAGTATTGGTATAACATTTTTTCATTATAACAGTTTAATTTATTTTCTGTAGTACAATGACAAAAAGATTGCCACAAATAAATAACCGTAATAAATAATCCTGTTTGATTGAGGGCATTAAACAAGTGAATAACCTTGAAGACGTGGTTTAATTGTAACTATTAAACTAAGCTACAGTCACAGTGACATTTTTCTGACAACCACTGATTTGATATTGCTCACTACCACAATTAATTCTAAATGGAATTCACTATTCAATTGCAGCAATTAAACAGTTTAATTGTTACGTATTTTGATGCAAAATTTAATTGCGGTGGTTAAAATTTTAATCGTAGCGATTAAAGTTTTCTCTCAGTGTGTGGAATCAGCTGCCGGAGAGTCTTTCGACGACTACAACCTACAGCGTTTCAATTCTAACGTGAACCGATACTTATCCTCTCGCAGCGCTTCTACAGCGCCATAGGCTTTCAGCCTTTGTGAGAGGCTGACCATAAAAAAAAACATTTTCGGTTTGTGGATAGCATACTGCGGGCTTGGAGGTATTTATAAAATTTCGAAACGTTCAATCGATGAGGTCCGTTATACAGAACGAGAATGTCTGAGAAGATATTGATACCTTGGTACCATAATTGATGGCAGCAAATTTGATGAAATTTGATATTTATTTAGCCCTAGATGGAGTGTTAGAGTCACTCATTCACAGCTTTTGCAAACACAGATCTTGTACTTGCATAAGCTTTGAGTGCTTGTCTCTAATAATCCATCTGGATTCAAATTAAACATCAAATCTTATTGAATCTGGTGCCATCAATTGTGGTAACATGGTATATACAGGGTTATTCACGTTATTCGACACGGAGCATTATGGCTAAAGTATTTGATAGAAAAGAAAATAATAATTTGGGATGGATAGAGACCCATACAGGCTACATTTTAAAAATATTTTCATGTTATACAGGGTGTCCCAAAAGCACGAAATGTATCATAGTTATGTTTTTTTAAATGGAACACCCCGTATATTATTGCATATTTAGATTCCTTGATGAATTCTATTGAGACTTTATGTATCATACATGGGACTTAAAGCGAACCGTTTACGTGTAAATCACCATTTTCGGTATAAATAGATATCAGGAAAAAATTGAACATCGCAGAAATTATAAAATTTGGAAGGCTGTGACTTTGCCATATTACTAAGCATAAAATGCGTCAGCTTTGATGAGACTGTCAAATTTAAATTACGTTTATGCTTGGAGAAATCGGTCGATAAATTAAGGAAACTTCGATCAGCGATAACTTGATTTTTTCAAATGGGAATGCCTAATTTTTTTTATACGGTTGAAAGTAGAATTTGATAACCTTTCTAATGATATCAGATTATACATATCAATCTCTGACAGTTTTCATTTAATTTTAAATTTTCAGACAAATCGGCGTTTTTCAATTTGCCTACCTATAACCAACGTAGCAGGCCATGAAATATAAACAAAAACCTGTCCAGGTAGAAGAAAACAACTAACTTAGCTGAAAAATGCACACGAACTAGACTAAAGGGACAAGATTATAAAAATTACTCACAACAAACAAAGTCTAACCAGAAACAACGGCGGTAGCATATCTTTGGTCAAAGAGAAGCTGGAGTATGGCAGAAATTGGATTTTTTCACGGCCTACTAGCTACTGCAATGTACTAGACACTGGCAATTTCCAAAATCATTAAAAATTTTGAAATAAAGTAAAAACTACTAGAGAATGTTGTAAGCAGTTATTTTCGTAATAAAATTTCACATTTAATGATATAAAAAAGTATGCAATTCTGTCAAAACTCAAGTCAAAAGTACCTCTGACAGGAGTTCTGAAAATTCTTCAGTACCTATTAGCAAGGTCGCAGAAAATGGAGAATGAATTAAAATTTGTTCAAATTATAAAACATAATTTAAATGGCAGACAATTTAAATCTGATTTGTCAGTATTCCTTTTTTGCAATACTGCTAATAGATATTGAAAAATAGAAGGGCTCCAGTCAGAGGTATCGACTTCGACGCAAATTAGTACTTTTTTACACCATTACATATGATTGATAGTTGCGTGCTGGTTGTTTCTGTTTGATATGAGGGTTTTTGATTGCCTTGGAAATTTTTAACCTCTAGTAAATTGCGGTAGCCAGTAGACAGTAAAAATATCTATTACTGCCATACTCCAGCTTCTCTTTGACCTTAGAGATGTTATCGCAGTTGTTCCTGGGAGAGTTGATTTGTTGTAAGGAATTTTTATAATCTCGTCCCTTTAGTCTAGTTAGTGTGTATTTTTCAGCTAAGTTAGTTGTTTTCTTCTAGCTGAACAGATTTTTGTTTATATTTCATGGCCTGCTACGTTGCTTATAGGTAGGAAAATTGAAAATCGCCGATTTGTTTGAGAATTTAAAATTAAATGAAAACTACGATAGATTGATATTCACAACCTTATATCACTAGAAAGCTTATCAAATTCTACGTTTAACCGTATAAAAAAAATTAGGCATTCCCATTTAAAAAAATCAAGTTATCGCTGATCGAAGTTTCCTTAATTCATCGACCGATTTCTCCAAGCATAAACGTAATTTAAATTTGACAGTCTCATCAAAGCTGACGCATTTTATGCTTAGTAATATGGCAAAGTCACAGCCTTCCAAATTTTATAATTTCTGCGATATTCAATTTTTTCCTGATATCTATTTATACCGAAAATGGTGATTTACACGTAAACGGTTCACTTTAAGTCCCATGTATGATACATAAAGTCACAATAGAATTCATCAAGGAATCTGAATATGCAATAATATACGGGGTGTTCCGTTTAAAAAAACATAACTTTGATATATTTCGTGTTTTTGGGACACCCTGTATAACATGAAAATATTTTTAAAATATAGCCTTCATGGGTCTCTATCCATCCCAAACTATTATTTTCTTTTTTATCAAATACTTTAGCCATAATGCTCCGTGTCGAATAACGTGAATAACCCTGTATATATATACATACAGGGTGTCCCACGACGATTAAGACAAGCAATATACCAGGACTGGGCAGTAGTAGCGAATTATAATTTTGGGGGTGTAAATTAGAGCAAATATAGTATCTTTTCTTATTATTGTGTCACCCAATGAGGTATTTGTTTTTGGTCACGTGACGTCCGATTCAAAAAAATGTTAATGGGATATCCTGTATATTTGTAACTTTTTGTGTTCCTCCCGATAAAACCATTCCAACAATCTAGCACACTTGGGGTCTAAAGTGATTATATCAAGAGATACAGGTACTTAAAGGACTGTACCACTACCATTATGAAACACTACGAAAATAATTTAACTGCAGGGGTGCATGTTATATTCAATGGTAGTGGTACCATCCTTTAAGTACCTGTAGTTCTTGAATTAATCAGTTTAGACCCCAAGTGTGCTAGTTTGTTGGAATTGTTTTATCGGGAGGAACACAAAAAGTCACAAATTTACAGGGTGTCCCATTAAAAATTTTAGATCGGACGTCACGCGACCAAAAACTAATACCTAGTTGGGTGACGCAATAGTAAAGAAAATATACTATATTTGGTCTAATTTCCACCACCAAAACTATAATTCTCTACTAAACCCCAGTTCCGATATATTGCTTGTCTTAATTGTGGTGGGACACCCCGTATACAGACAATCCTTTATCGTTAGAAGGGCTACAAATTTTACACTTGATCGTAACAAGAATATTAGGCATTCCCAATTACAAAAATCAAATTACCTATGATTGAAGTTTCCCTAAGTAATCTATGGCTTTCATTAATCAATAATTATAGTTTCTTTAAAGAACTAAGACCAAGAGTTAAAAATAATTAAAAAAAAATAAAACAATAATAAACGAAAAATACTAGTATGATTATGATAAAACCAAAGTGCGTATTGTTTTTCAGGGGTCGTCCTGGGACGCGATGAATAAAAAGTATCGAAATCCCTACCTGCGAAAGCAACTTTTTTTAAATACATTCAAAAATCTGGAAACCTTCGAAAATTTCGAAAAATTCCGAATATTCCTCCTAAAAATTTTGAGAAACTGTGTAGGGTTTGATGATTCTGGATGAAATTGAAAATGTTGCCGTTGTTAGTTGTTAGCAATACGGAATACGCTTACCTCGATATTTTTCATGCAAAACTCCACACTCATGCATTGACCATGAACTGGAGAAAATTAGATAATCA
Source organism: Callosobruchus maculatus (assembly GCA_951848785.1). Lineage (NCBI taxonomy): Eukaryota > Metazoa > Arthropoda > Insecta > Coleoptera > Chrysomelidae > Callosobruchus > Callosobruchus maculatus. The sequence goes on from CATOUR010000003.1 coordinate 2,232,418, forward strand.
ATGTCAAGGCCAATGACAGAATAATGTTTTATCAATTATTTTTCACTGGAATGACTTGCGGTAACTTGGATTCACTCGAACTCGCTACAGAAAAACGATTATTCTTTATTTGTAATAATTATTGTTTACACAAAAGATATAAATATTTAGTGAAAGTAGAAATGAGAGGAGCTGTAGATGAATCAGTAATCTCAGTGGGGGTAATCATAATCAGAAGCTAAACTAACGTCGCTGTTGTCAACATACCAGTGCATCAGTTCGTTTGTGTCGTCCAGGCGACAAACAAGTGAGGTTCGGTTGTCAGTATACTTAAGAATGGCACCTTGCGGTAAGTATACTCACATGTTAATATTAAATTGTTAAAATACCTCAGCTCAGCTGATATAACATTACTACTATAGCGTAAGACTGGAGTTTTGCTATAACTATGAAATAGTTATTTAACCCTTAAGATATACACTTATTTTTTGTGACACAATTATCATACTGGGTCTGACTAACCCCAAAGTTGTTTTCCCAATTTTTAAAATGTAACTTACATAACTAGACAATATCATTCAGTTAATTTGTTACTCAAATATATTTTATTAACATGAGATTTAAAAAAAAAAGATAAACAAAATACATGATGAACTGTTCAGATAAATGTAACAAAACTTGAATTCTCAACCGAAAACTAAAACATAGACTGATAAATGTAAACAAAAGATGAGATGAGATGAGATGAAGACAAAATAACAAAACTTTTGTGACTCTAGTAATGTCTCTAAAGTACCTTTTTCTTAAATTAATAATTCCATCTTTACATTTCAGCACGACAGTTTACACAATTGAGTCTTTTTATGTTAGTCACAAATGAGTTTTGCATAAGGGTCTCCTACAAGGTCCTCCTCTACATTTTCAACTAAAATTATCTGAATTTTCAACTCCAGTTCTCTCTAGGTCAGAGGGCGGTGTAAGTCGTGATCATATTTATGGCATCAATTGTTGCTTTAACGCACACCACACTTGTCATAATACTTGTTTTATTGATATCTCCGGTTTGATAAAAGCCAAGTGGTTGAGTCTTGCGCTGACTTTTTAACAATTCGATCCTCTATTCACTCATGTTAAAAGAGATACTACCATCGTAAGCTAAAATGCAGTAAGAGCAAAAAATTTGAAAACGAGATATTTCCCCGCTAATACGAAAGGCACAAAATGTGACTAGATTTGGTTAACAAAATGCAGTATATATCGTAATATATACCAAAAACCTTTAAAATTCCTTAGGTAGTAAGTAGCATTTTGACGGTTATTCTAAAGTGAAATACAGTATCTACAAAATTATAAGCCAAAACATAGTAAATGACCCAAGTTTACTGTGTTTTTGTTTAGCGACTACACAGTTACTGTGTTTTTATTTATGATTAGTAGTTTCAATGATGGATCATTCTGAGTTAGTACATGTATTGTACTTGTAAGGATATTTCAGAACGGTTTGATAAGTCTCATATGCATTAGAATGTGAGTGTCAAACACTACCCAAGAAAATTGTAGAGGAGTGTGAGCAGAGCAGTCACTTGCTGTATTATTACTTGAAAGAAAAATCACTTTTGTGACATTGAGATGGAAGTATATGCTTTTTTGAATTATAAATAGTCTCCTTCAATAAAACTGATGACATAATCAGTAAGTATGTCAGTCTTTGATCATATACAAATGGCAAGTATCCATAAACCCTAGAATGCTTCCATTTATTAACGACTATAATGCTATAGCGTGCCTTTTAACATTTTTAGTAATAATGCGTAATAATTGTCAAATACCGCCCGCTAGCTACTAAGTCAAGATCAACTTAAGATATGCACAAGATCAGTTAGCGTTGATGCAAATTGTAATCGAATATCACAAGGACAACAATTGTTAATGCAAACGAAATACATAACAAACCGGATAATAGTCGCGACAATAACAAATTAACATAATCATAATTGCAAGATGACTTTAAATTGATGTAGTTGCATTCCAACTACATCGGTATTTAAGATATGTATTTATTTAGAGGGTGACATGATATCTATAGAAACATAGTGTAAGAAAGAAAAAATAGTATCATACAAATGCCCACTTCTGGAGGTTGCCTAAACCTAATTTGACTTTGAGAACTAACTTCTAAGTATATCGATGATAGTGGCTTAAGAAACAGACTACAGTGTCACCATTGTCACTAAATCTAGAGCATCTCTTTGAAAGGACATCTAAAGATTTGGCACAAAGAAAAATCAAAAATGTAATTTTATCTGAGGCCGATTGATGCTATACATCATATGAAGTGAATAAATCCTACTATATTTTAATTCTCAGGTCCTGGATATGCGTCTCCCTTGGCTGCTATGAAAAGCGGTCCAAGAGAAAAGTTACTGTATTGTGTTTGTGTTCAACCAAACACGGAAGATGGAAAAACCGATCTTCTAGCAACAGTTGATGTCGATCCAGAATCACCAACATACTGTCAGGTAATATTAGGATGGTCAAAATTATTGTTTACAATCGTCCAGCTAAAGATGGTCGCCCATTAGAGCAAGGAAGCGTGACGCGGCAAAAACCTATCCTAAATATACAGGGTGTTCCGGTGATCATGTTACATACTTCTAGGGTAGATAAAACACAAGAAAATAAGAAAAAAAGTTCATATGAACATGGGTCCGGAAACGCTGCCTCAGGGAGCTAGGGCCCTTTGAAGATAACCTTCAAAAACTACTCTTCGTTTTATAGCTTCGGTACTACTGCAGCTATCGCCACCAATTTGAGTCTTCGGGACTTTGCCACCTATAACCAGGGGCGTACAAACCAGGGGGTATTTGGGTAAATTTGACTCTATTCCTCTAAGGCGACAATTTCTTGCCATTTTTATATCTGATTATGATTCTCCAATGCCTTTTACACAAAAAAGGTACTCCTAGTAATAGTCGCTATCTCGGAAAATGACTAAATCTAATCAATAATAAATTATTGGTCTTAAACAAATTATTACGTTGAAATATGAAAATGAAGTTCGGTACGGATAGTGAGCATTAAAGCGTTAGTAAATTCATCTTCAGGACAAAAATTTACTCTGCCTTTTTTTCGACTCACTCGTTAAACCTGTTTGTGTTACTTGTTTATTTTGTACTTTTGAAACTTCTAAGCTTTAAGTTTTTCATTGGTGCTCGTGAACGATTTATTGCAAATTTATTATTAGTTTTGATTGTGTAGGTTTTTTTTTTAATATTTTGTATACGTTCCCTTTTACTTTTTATACTCCCAATTTTGAAAAGGCAACAAATCTCCCTAATCTAATTTATTTTCATTAAAGAAGAAGATTTGACTAACTTCTAATGCTCACTATGTGCACTGAACTTCATTTTCATGTTTCAACGTAATAATTAGCTTAAGACCAACAATAATTTATTATTCATTGGATTTAGCCATTTTTCGAGGAAACGGTGACAGATAGCGACTATTACTAAGAGTACCTTTTTTATGCAAAAGGTATTGGAGAATCACAATGAGATACAAAAATGGAAAGAAATTGACTCCTTAGAGGAGTAGGGTCCAATTTACCCAAATACCCCCTGGTTTGTACGCCACTAGTTAAGGATGACAAAGTCCGGAAGGCTCAAATTGATGAAATTACCTGTATGTAGTTACATATCATGTTTCAAAATTGGTGGCGATAGCTGCAGTTATACCAAAGTTATAAAACGAAGAGTAGCTTTTGAAGGTCATCTTCAAAGGGCCCTAGCTCCCTGAGGAAGCGGCGTTTCCAGACTCATGTTCATATGAACTTTTTTTCTTATTTTATTGTGTTTTATCTACCCTAGAAAATCACAGGAACACGCTGTATAGCTGTAATCTTCAGACTCTCAGGCCTCATTAAATCCTTTGAATTTCAGAGAAATTACATCAAAGCTGGTATTGGAATATTTCAACACTTTTAACTTACTAGCTTTACACAATATTGTGCATCTCCATTGGAAATTATTCCTTGACCCTCCCCGAGCGCGTCCGCCGTTTCATTACCGCAAATTCCACATAAGTGACACATGACGTATTGTCGAAATGTCATCCAAGACCTTTCTACATTGAAGAACATACCTAATAGCACTCCACGCCTTTAGTGCTGCCTGGCTGTCAGAGCAGATAGTAGTCTGTCTCCTAGGTTATTGAATTTCGCGAACACGAGAGACACAAGCTAAAATCGCATATATTTCTGCTTGGAATACCGTGGAGAACCTCCCAAGAGAGAGGGAGAGCTTTCTTTTTGGCCCACAGACCCCAGCGCTGGACCCTTGATTGATAAGTGCACTCCAGACTGGCGCTCTTTCCTCAAAAGGCCGCCTGCTGCTTAGTCCTTGCTTAGTCCTCACTCTTCCCTTGTAGGATACTCCATCGTGAATTTGCAGCCGAAGCAATACGTAGGAGACATTATATCACTCCTCATGTAGGTCAGGGTCATCCCTTTGCAGTTCCGAGAGGATGATAGTAGTGTGTCCCCTACCAGAAGTCACAAAGGACCAACTGCTCTAACTCCACAATCGGAACGCAGACACCCTTGCCTCTCCTTGAACTGCCAAGTCGAGAGAAGGGAGATTCAGCAGTGCTTCTAGCGCACTCAGCGGAGTCGTGCGTACTGCACTTCTTATACTAACACAAGCCAAGCGTTCCATTTTATTTAGATTTGCTTTGGTTGTTTCCATTCTTACACATGGCCATCCAATAGTGATCTATACAATAACGATTCTAGTTATAGAGCCAGGACATTACCTCGAGTGTCAGCCCTCAGTTCACTCCTACAAACCTTCTACATGACCATAACGAATTACGTGCCTTATTGGCTTTATGTTCTACATGTTGCTTCCAATTTAGCTTCGAGTCAAGAAATGAGAGGTTCATTAGCTGGCTAGTGAATCTCAAAATGAATGATGTTAGGCAGGATATTCTCTGTTTTCTTTTTTTTCCAGGAGCTGTCCGACCTTGCTGTCCCCGTCAATACTTAAGCCTTAAGGCCTATTGTATTATTGCTCCTCTCTTTTACAGTATCCACTCCAGCAATCTGGATTCCTGCATAAGTTTATGCAGTTTACCTACTGGTCCTGGTGCTGAGCCGTACTCCATTGGTTCTAGCTTGGTCATCCCAAACAGCTGTTGTCTCTTGTGATCTAGCGCTTCGCACTCAGAGAGCACATGTAGGGTTGACTCAGTTCCTCTTCCACACAATCTGTAGTTGAGGTCTCCATTGTAGAGTTCCATTTTATTTAGGTGTTCCTTCAGGCCACAATGTCCTGTGAGGAGACCCGTCGTTATTCGGAGCTGACTTCTAGTCAAGGAGAGCAGTGTTTCAGCTATTTTCTTGCATGGAGCTTTAATGAATGTTTTTCCATGAACACATCCTGGCAACAAGTTCCACTGCTCCTTTTGCTGGTGTTTCATCCATTCTCCGACCTGGTGTCTGATTGTGCTTCTAGGCACCCCCAGGGCGGGTTCTGCTCCAATGTATAGGGCAGACAAGCCTAGTCTTGCTAGCTCGTCCGCCCTTTCATTGCCTCTTATACCTGAGTGTCCAGCCACCCACTCCAAAGTTACTTTGTTGTGTTTTGCCAGTGTTCCCAGTTCTTGTAAACATTCCCAGACTAGAGCAGACGTAACTTTGGGCACTTATAGTGCCCTAAGTGTAGCCTGACTGTCTGTAAGTATTGCGATCCTCTTGTTTCTGTAGGATCGTTCATTATTGATCCTTGCACTTTGCAGGATGGCGTACACCTCTGACTGAAATACCGAGGCGTATTTTCCTAGCGGAATGCTCTGTCTAGTTCCTCTTCCAAAGATTCCCGCTCCTGTGGCTTGCTCGGTCTTTGATCCATCTGTGTACCAGACTATTTCCCGATGCAGGTTGTTTACTTCACAGAGTTCTCGATCTCTCATTATAGTTTCGAATTTCTTGTTGAAGATGTATTTCGGAGTTATGTGGTCCTTTCTAGCACCCTTTATGGTGTGCCCCACATATTCTGCGATTTGGTTATGTCCAAGATCCTTGTAATTTCCTCTTGGTAGGGTTTGTAGTCTAGGGTAGCCCATTCTCGCCTCGCCCATTATTACAATTTGCAACGGAGAGAGGTCCAGGATGGTCTCTAAGACTGCAGTGGGTGCGCTTTTCATTGCACCTGTTATGGACACACAAGCAAGTCTTTGCACCTTGATTAGTTCTGTTTTCTGTTTAGTGTGTCACAGCCAGATGACAAAACCGACTGTAGTAGTGGGAAAAGCTTCTGGTCTGGACATAGTGAAAGGGCATGGGAATTCGTTTACCCGACTCATAAATACGGAACACACAGTTGACCAGAGTTCACTCCAAATATCTAAATCTCAAAAAGGCAGACTTATAGTGCAGCCCATCTATATAACATTTGTTTACAAAGTGTAAAGCTCCAAAAAATGCCAACAAGGATTCGAAGTTTGTATAACAGTTACAAATAAATAAATAAGATAAAAAATTAACATTGTTTTTTCGACGAGGCATCATGTTGCATGGTTAACATCATGCGTTTGGTTGGAACATAGTACTATACACTAATTTAGCGTCAGCGTTTATCTTTTAGTGGGCGACACTCTTTACACGACTTTTAAGTAAAACCGAGTGTTGTGTTGCAGATCATTCACCGTTTGAGGACGGGAAATCCTAAAGATGAACTTCACCATTCTGGCTGGAATGTATGCTCCAGCTGTTATACACCAAAAGAGTGCTGTGATAACCCCGTAAGGGACAAGCTTATACTTCCAGCGTTAGGCTCTAACAGAGTCTATATTGTGGATACTGGCAAGAATCCCAGGGCTCCTGAATTCCATAAGGTTAGTTTTCTACAAAATGTTTAAAATCCTCAACCTAAGAGTTACTATACAACTTTCTTTATATGCCAATGATTCATTTTAAAAGAACAAACAGTTTTAATATTGTTTTATCTACGTTATGTTGATACGCATGTTTGCAACTCTTTCAAACAAGCTGTGAACCTTGTCATTAAAATGCTTTTGGTTTTTCAGACGTTTAGGGCGATCTCACCGATTTTAGCAATATTGGTGACTTCAGTTCTGCGTGTTTCTAGTCTGGCCAAATAACAGATTTATTACGATTTTTTACATATTTATTCATTACTTCTAGATGTTCTGGAGTGTACAATTTTGCACGTATTACAGCAAACAAGCACAAGCTACATTTTATATTAAGAGAGTAACAAAAAAAAAAACGTACAAAGCGATGTTATCAATTATACAGGATGGTGTTTCTTGTTAAAGTAATTTTTATAATCTTGTCTGTTTACTCTATTTTGCCTGTATTTTTCTACAAAGTAAGCTGTTTTCTCCCATCTGAGCAGGTTTAGTTTAAATTTCAGGACCTGCTAGGTCTCTTATAGGCAGAAACATTGAACAATTTGATTGAAAATTTCAAATTAAATGAAAACTACCAGAGACTGATATTCACAACCTTATATCATCAATAAGGCAACCAAACGTTACATTTGATTGTAGAAAAGAAATAAGTATTCCCATTTGGAAGAATAATGTTACTCTGATTGAAATTTCCTTAATTAATCTACCGATTTCTCAAAGTACAAAACCAGTTCAAATTTGAATTTCGTACGGCAAAGTTACAGCTTTCTATGTTTTATAATCGCTGCAATATCCAATTTTTTTCTGATATCTACTTATACCAAAATTGGTGTTTTGTACCTAAACAGTTCATTTTAAGTTCCATACGTGATACATAAGGTCACACTAGAATTAACCAAATAATCTCAATATGCAATAATATACAAAATGTCTCATTTAAAGAAAATACAATTTTGATATGTCAGGTTTTTATTAGATACCCTGTACAAATGTTTAAAATGTAGTTAAACTCGACATAAATATATACATCTACATAGTCATTTTACGGAAAAAAGATATCGTAAGGTCACAAGGGTCCCAGGTGTTGAGCTTGACTCACCCTGTATAAACAATTTTTGATGCTCCTTTATCTAGACGCAGCTTTGTTAAAAGTGACCTTTTTCAACTAATATACTGCAAAAAAAATTCCAGGGCTATTAGGAATTCTATAATTTAAAGAAGTACTCCAAATTATTCATAAACTAGTACTAACATTTTTCATTCAAACTGGAAAAATTAGGATCTACACATACTTTTGTAGCAACTTAATTTTACTTTTTTTTCTCAATTTAAATTCCAATTGAAGGTGATAGAGCCATCTGAAATGAGGAAACTGAACTGTAGTACACCACACACCATACACTGTCTGGCCTCAGGTGAAATCATGATTTCCACCATGGGGGACAAAGATGACAACGGAAAATGTGATTTCGTTCTGATTGATGCAAAGACTTACAAAATGAAAGGTAAGTCCTTCAATTTAATTTCTACCTGTTTTTTATGAACCTAACGTTTGGCGGAAAACCGTCACAGCCGGAAACTCTGAAAACGCGTGTTTTAAAGATTGGAAGTGGGCAGTAGGGTATATTGTGTTCTCTGTTCAGCCTGTTAAAAGCATTCTAGATCCCGGCTAGCCAATTGTGTATATACTCTTTAAGTATTTTCTTTTGTCTTAGGAACATGGATCAAAGGAAAAAACACCCCGAAATTCAACTACGATTTCTGGTACCAACCCTATCACGACATCATGGTGTCATCAGAATGGGGAGCTCCCAAAGTATTCAAAACTGGTTTTCACCCATCTCATCTCACCCCGGAAACTTACGGCCAACATTTGAACTTTTTTTCTTGGAGCAAAAGGGAACTAATCCAGAGCATCGATTTGGGCAGGGAAGCGATGGCACCATTAGAAGTGAGATTCTTGCACAACCCCAAGGAGAGTCAAGGTTACGTAGGATGCGCCATAGGAGGTTACATCTACAGGTACATATTAAAAATTTTAGATTTTCAGGATTTTGAGAATCTTGGGGTTTTTGAGGATTTAAAAATTTCGGAGATTTCTCGGAGATCTCGATGATTTCCAAGATTTCCAAGATTTCCAAGATTTCCAAGATTTCCAAGATTTCCAAGATTTCCAGGATTTCCAAGATTTCCAAGATTTCCAGGATTTCCAAGATTTCCAAGATGTCCAAGATTTCCAAGATTTCCAAGTTTTGCAAGATTTCCAAGATTTCCAAGATTTCCAAGATTTCCAAGATTTCCAAGTTTTCCAAGATTTCCAAGATTTCCAAGATTTCCAAGATTTCCAAGATTTCCAAGATTTCCAAGATTTCCAAGATTTCCAAGATTTCCAAGATTTCCAAGATTTCCAAGATTTCCAAGATTTCCAAGATTTCCAAGATTTCCAAGATTTCCAAGATTTCCAAGATTTCCAAGATTTCCAAGATTTCCAAGATTTCCAAGATTTCCAAGATTTCCAAGATTTCCAAGATTTCCAAGATTTCCAAGATTTCCAAGATTTCCAAGATTTCCAAGATTTCCAAGATTTCCAAGATTTCCAAGATTTCCAAGATTTCCAAGATTTCCAAGATTTCCAAGATTTCCAAGATTTCCAAGATTTCCAAGATTTCCAAGATTTCCAAGATTTCCAAGATTTCCAAGATTTCCAAGATTTCCAAGATTTCCAAGATTTCCAAGATTTCCAAGATTTCCAAGATTTCCAAGATTTCCAAGATTTCCAAGATTTCCAAGATTTCCAAGGTTTCCAAGATTCCCAAGGTTCCAAAGATTTCCAAAATTTCCAAGATTTCCAAGATTTCCAAGATTTCAAAGATTTCCAAGGTTTCCAAGATTCCCAAGGTTCCAAAGATTTCCAAAATTTCCAAGATTTCCAAGATTCCCAAGATTCCCAAGATTTCCAAGATTTCAAAGATTTCAAAGATTTCCTAGATTTCCAAGATTACCAAGATTTCCTAGATTTCAAAGATATCCAAGATTTTCAAGATTTTCCAGACTTACGAGGTTTACAGGTTTTTCAAAATTTCCAAAGTGTTCCAAGATATCCAAGATATCCAAGTCTTCCAAGATTGCCAAAATTTCCAAGAATTCCAAAATTTCCATGATTTCCAAGATTTTAGGCCATTCTGTTTTAATGATTTCGAAGATTTTGAAGGTTTTAACGATTTTGAGGAATATATTTTGAAGATTTCTAAAATTACGAATATACCAACTCCATTTTTCAGGTTCTATTTGCAACCTGATGGAAAATGGGCAGCAGAGAAAGTTATCCACATTCCTCCAAAGAAAGTTTCTGGTCCTGATGGTGAATTTATGATGGATGGTATTAAAATATAACAATATTCAATGCAAGACATAAAAAAATTAATTTTCAGGTATGATCACTGATATTTTGATATCACTGGATGACAGATTCCTATACTTCTCTAACTTCATGCATGGTGAAGTGAGGCAATACGACATCACTGACAGATCACATCCAAAGCTAACAGGTGAGGTTGCCATTTGACATGCAATGCCTGAATGATATGCCTTCTTTGGGGTGGCATTATTAGGATCTATGACAATTTTTGGCAGGGGCGTATCCAGACCTCAGTCTTGGGGGGGGGGGGGTAGCGGGGCATGAAGTTGTGTGTGCTTTCACCATTTTTGAAATACCTTCGTGAAGAAAGTTGTTGATGCAAAAGGAAAATGTTAATAGTATTAAAATAAAAAAGAAGATATAAACAGCAAGTGAAACAGTGGAGTATCAGGTATTTTAGGGAGATGAAATAAAAAATCTATTGATGCATTAATCAATTTTAATTATACGGAATACAAATAATATGTAATATAGGTACGTATCATCCGTGAACATTTCATTGGCACAGCATACAAAATTAAACGATCATGAGCACTCAACAGTCAGGTCATCATTTTTTTTAATTAATGTTCTAACTTTTCTAATCGGTGCAATTTTTAAGACAGGTAATTAATGAGTTAGGTAAATTTTTGTGACAAGCTACCACGTTGTATAGGACATTCAACTGATTATGTAACAATGGGAATATATTAGATATGCATCACTGTAGTAATGCAAAACAAATCCTTTTGTAATTTAGTTATTACAAAAAAGATTTTTCTTTCAGTGCGACAATTCCTGAAATAAATAAGTCAAATAAAATAAGTCAAAGTTGAATTGAGTCTTTTTCGAAAATCTTGGGAGGGATAATTACCCCTGTTACCCCCCCCCCCTTGTATACGCCTGTGATTTTTGGTACACTTACTTTACTTCTTTGTATAAAAAGGTGAATCAACCTTTTTGATAAATTCGTATGCTCTACTCAACACCTTAATGAATTCTTTGGAGCTGTGAATTGAGTTAATAAAACTTTTTTCTAGGTCGAGTATTTCTGGGAGGCAAAATTGCCAATGACCCATCCATCAAAGTGATCGAAGATCCAGAATTGAGCGAACCTCCAAAAGCGGCGTACATCAAAGGAAAACGCTTCTGTGGAGCACCACAAATGATTCAGCTGTCTCTCGACGGAAAGAGGTTGTACGTCACCAGCAGCATCTTCTCGCCATGGGACAAGCAGTTTTATCCAGACATGGTGGCCAGTGGCACTAAGATGGCCAAGATCGATATCGATCCAGTGAGAGGGGGAATGACACTGGACGAAGACTTTTGTGTTGACTTTGGTGAAGGCCCTGATGGACCTTTGCTCGCCCACGAAGTCAGGTAATGATGTAGCTTCAGTTTTTGTTGTAGTTTATTAAACTTTGTCAGTCACCACAGGATGGCCCTTTAAAAATCGCAAGAAATCAAATCGACTTCATTATGATCAATAGTAGATTCGGAAATGCCATAATGTCTGCAAAAACATATCCTGGAGCAGATATATGTAGAACTAAAGAAAATTGAAAGAAACTGGACATAAATCGCCCAATTTCCAAGTATGGGCTAATCATCATCATAGTCACAATTAATAACAGACACGTTGTGAACTCGTAAAATGTATTAAGTCGGGGCTAGAGTATTGCCGACACGAATATTATGAATAGTTCTGAGAACTGTAACTCGCCATCTTTTGCGATTTACTGTTAGTTCAATGGCGCTCCTGATACTCATATCCAGCAACTGTTTCGTCATATCCACCCAGCGTGTAGGGGAACGGCCACGGCGCCGCCCACTCGGGGCATGACCCTGAACTACAAGTTTCTTCATATGAATATGTCCCCAGAATGTAAGCACTCTCATCGACACAATGGAGGATAGTCTCTTTAGATTACCGAGCCCATCCAGTATGGAAACGCTGGCTCGATGGGCGGGATAAGGGACTCTCAGCATTCTCCTCCACGTCCACATTTCAAAAGCATCTATGAAAGCTTGATCTGCCTTTTTAACAGCCCAAGTTTCCGAGGTGTACAAAAATATGGAGAACATAAAAACACAAGAGACTGAACCGCTTCGTCATGGCACACGTGCCTGTTGAATGCGCCATCGAATATCATTATAGAAACCCTAAAACTTTTGTTTAAATTCATTTCCATCCCTTGAATATTTTACCCAATAATTGACCAACCTTTATCGAGATGGTTTCTTCTATAAGCTCGTAGCCTAGTAATTATAGGATAAAAGCTTCAATAGTTTATAAATATATAAATCACTAAAATATTCTATAACATTTTGGGACTACGTGCCTAATCAGCACTGCATCTAAAATATGTAGAGCTAAAGAAATTTGAAAAAACTGTACATAAATCTCCCAATTTCCAAATATGGGCTAATAATATCATACCTAGGTATTAATATTTTTGTATTTTCTTTCTATAGATATCCTGGAGGAGATTGTACGTCTGACATATGGCTGGCCAGCGACTAAGCAATGTGCAAGGGACGATACCAGCAGTAAAGATAAGATAAACTAATATATCGTATTATTATAACTATTTGTTACATTATGTATGTTTTCGTAATAATAAAAGGTCAAAAAGATAAATCGTTGTTTGTTACATTTTACAGATATATCCAAATAAGACGTATAGATACATAAAAGATCGATGTGTGCACAGCGTTATACAATTTATCAAAGATAAAGTAAACACAACTACAGTGAACAATCTATCATTGTCAATAATGATGGATGTGCTAACTAGATTTCAAAATTGGAATGAGTAACCACCATAATTACAACAGTGCCGAGGGCTCTTTCTTCTTCTTATTCTGCCCAGCGATGTAATCTTTTTCATAAAAAATCTATCCAAATGATACTTATACAGGCTGGCAAAAACCGTATGTTGCTATCTTATTATTAACCTGAAATATCGAAAAATATGCCTAATTCCAAAAAATGCGCCTTTATATACACTAGTACTTATTATTGTTATTTATTACTCTTTCTCCAAAATTTAACGCTAACATTTCATATTTTAAGAATTTTTTAATGGGTAACCAAAGTATTTTCGTTCAAAAAATAACACAAAACAATAAAATAAGTTGACAATTAATAAGGAAAAAACGACCAATTTTGGAATAAAAGGAATGCCTCCTCAAATGCATTTGTTTTTCCTTCTACTCATCATATTTTGCCTAACTTGCACTTGTATATCATGTGCATTGATTATTACCTATGTATCCCCTATAGTCACTTTTTTGTAAGTTATTGAATATTGAATTAAGAATACTTTTAATATTTAAGAATAATCAAATTATGAGATTGTATCCTGAAAAAAGACTAATAAATACATATAATAATAAGTACCAGTGTGATAGCGACTTTTTTTTGAACTGTATGACAATATAATAAGACTAGGTTTGTTGATATGCGTTCAGTCGTTTAGGGATTTAGGAGTTATAGCTGTTCACTAAAAAAAAAAAAAAAAAATACAATGAATTTTACCACCCACCACTTGATCTTAATCGATTTAAGCAAAAAGTAGTCCACTAAATCCTTGCTTTGAAAAGCACATATTTCTTGGTAACATTATATTTGCTACGTGGACGTCAGTAAAAAATCACATTGTTTAAGACGCGATCCTGACCACTGTAAAGTATGAACTAGAGTGCGGTAAGGTAAGAGGTAACGTAAGACGTAAGAAAATAAACCTGTGGAATCAGATGAGAGTGTTTATAGTCGTAACGTAAGAGGTAACGCAACACTCTAATCTGATTCCACAGGTTTATTACCTTACGTCTTACGTTACCTCTTACCTTACCGCACTCTATTTAATCCCTAATCGTGACTATCTTGAAATCTGAAAATATTTTTCAGACTCTTCTTATAGCCACCTCAGTAATATTTTTTCACTCTATGGCAAGTCGAGATACAGCACTTTGCAATCTTATCAAACTCCCAAGGCGGTTGCCTGAAAGCCTATACCGGAATTTGGAATCCGGGACCAAACCGGAGTTGGTCAAAGATAGCAGGCGCCATCTACTCTCCCCATATCCAATCACGTCCGAATTATCTGAGTCCCGTCACCCGTCATTAGTTACGAAAGGGCACTGTGTTGCTGTATAACGTGAAGTGCGAAGCGTGGCGCCCTCTATCACCTATTCGTTCAACTACATATAAACATTTCGCAGTGTTGCCGGACTTAGTAAAACTTCAATAGATCTAGTAACTTTTTTGCACTCTAGTGCTTAAGTGAAAACTTTTATTAAAATGTGATATCCTAGTGATTTTTTCAAACTGTAGCAACAAGAGTGACTGAGGTAACATCTATCTCCCGAGAAAAGTGTGTTGTAATTAATAATACCTTCAGAGTAACAACTGAACACAGAGGTAGTAAATAACTAATACTAATAGGCCGACATCTTTTCTTACGTTGTCATATTGACCCCCAGATATGGCAATCATAATTGTTTACTATCGTCTTAATTCTATAGTATTCAGAAATGTTACATTCTACGTTAAAATAGACGGTATTTTGATGGTTCAGGAATGATTACAGCAAAATCTGAAATTCTGAAGTCTTGCATACTTTTGAGGAGCGGACAACGCCACATGCCACTTGTTTACGGTAGATGTTCGACGTCTGCTCGACTGTCAAACGTTTGTTTTGTTACTTTTGTTTGTGCGTGTTTTAAGCTTCGTCAGTAAAATAGAATTTGCTATTTGTTGGTAACTGTAGTGAAGCTTTACGGACTTGCTGTGCTATATTCGAGTGTAGTTTAACAGTTCTTCGAGATGGGACTCAAAAAGTGCAGTGTTTGTAACATGGGTTGCATTGGGAGAATTTTTAGGTTAGTGTGCGTTACACAGCATTGTTTACAATTTGAACTGTCACTGCGAGGTCACAGCTGGTCAATGTTTGGAGGCTGAACGCTGAAGTGTCAAAGATGATGACTTTGAGCACGCCATGCTGACGTGGTTTGTTTACTACCTCAGTTGTTAGGTACTCTGAGATAATTCAATAAAACATCAAAAATACGCATGTCTAGCCCAGCAACAAAATTATTCAAAAAAAGTTACTTCTTATCACATTGAGGGGAAAACAAAAACAAGACGGAGAATTGACAAGCGGTGCATATTTTTACGAGAGCTGAGCTTGTGAGCATTGAGCAGTTTGGGTAGAGTGCAAAAGCGTAGCGTATCTTGGCGGGGCCCCGTATAAAAAATTGTTTGGGGGCCCTTAGGAACGGTAAAAATTTCTCACAAAAGTAACAAAAAATTGCATAGGGGCCTCCGTGGTCTGAGGGCCCCGTATAATTGCTATGGCAGATACGGCGGTAGCTACGTAGCTACGCCCATGATAGAGTGAAATTTTCTTTATTTTTCACCAAAGAAAGCATTCAAGCCAACACTGTAATTCAATAATTCAATCAGGCACGTATTTAGAGGTCCAGGAGATCCAGATCCCCCTCCTCCCATTACATCATATAGGTCATATAGGTAGCTGCTGCCTTTCAAAAAATCTAATACGCAAACATGCCCCCCACCATAAAATGTCGAAAAAAAAATCTAAATTTAATCAGCAAATATGAAATATGTCCCTCCCCGACGAGAGAAGGAGAAAATTTAAAAGGTGGCAAGCCTTAATCCCCCCCAAAACCTAATCCTGGATACGTGCCAGGCACGTATTTAGAAACGTTATAAAAGCTATTTAAAAAATGAAGTCAAGTTGATTGACTCAGTACTTCCCACACATTACACTGATACCAGTTTATTATTTTCCCATAGCATGAAGCTTTAGTCTAAGATCCCCTTGCAACCAAATAATCGCCAGCCCCCCCCCCCCCCCTCCCCCTAAAATTGTCTTATGTCGCTAGGTCAGCAAACTTTTCAGTTTTTCCACCCCCCAACCACCCGAATTTCACCCCCACTCAAAAAAACTTAGTAAATGATCAGGAACCTCTAAAACACTTAAAAACGAAGTTTGAGCTGTTTTTATGTTTTTAGTTTTTTTATTGTTTCTGCGCCGCCACTGACACGATTTATAAAAACCATACGCATTTTCCATCCTCGCCACGGTAGTAATACTGTGTCAAAATTTCATTAAAATCAATTGAACAGTTTCGTCGTTACATAATATAGAACGACCTAAGGCAATACTCGTATGTATACATCGGAAAAAATTCTAAGACCTTTAGTTTCTGTAATAGGCATAAGGCAATGTTCGGATAGACCTAAAAAAGTTATTTATGTCGCTAGGTCGTCCTTCACAGGTCAGTGGGTAGTCTATTATGAGTACAACAAATTTTTCAATTTTACAGCCCCCCACCCCCCAACCACCCCAATTTCACGCCCATCCAAAAAAAAGTAGAAAATGATCAGGGACCCCTAAAACGCCTAAAAATGAAGTTTCAGCAATATTTAATTTTTTTGTTTTTTGCTAATTACTACGCCGCCTATGCACCGATTTTCAAAATTATAGGAACATTACCTACTACGACCCCACAGCATACCGCTGCCCAAATTTCATCACAATCCATGCAGCGGTTACTGAGATTACGAGGGTAGAAAAACGCGACAGACAGACAGACCGACACCCTGACAGACCGACAGACCGACAGACCGACAGACCGACAGACCGACAGACCGACAGACCGACAGACCGACAGACCGACAGACCGACAGACCGACAGACCGACAGACCGACAGACCGACAGACCGACAGACCGACAGACCGACAGACCGACAGACCGACAGACAGACAGACCGACGGAAATGAGTGACGTGGATTTTCGTTATGTACACATCACAAAACGCCTAAAAAGTATATTATCTCAAAATCGAAAATTTTCGCGATCACAATACTCCCCTCACCTATCGGTGTGGGAAGTAAAAATGGAATCGCCAAATTTCAACCCGCCCCCCCGAAAGGTCAACCAAGTGACACCCATAATCTGGACCCCCCCCCAAAACCAAATTCTGGATACGTGCCTGATATGTGCCTGAATTCAATGACGGTAAAGGTATTATTTTGCTCTCCAACTCTCAGAGTAGTTGTTTCTGTTCGTTCTTTGAGAACAAACTAATTCAAAACCACATGAAAAGACGTGTAAACACATCTTAAAACCGTACGTTTTTTATATCGTTTTGCTTTTGCCTGACCGTAAAACGAAAAAACTTACAGCTAGTGCAATTCCAGTGATTTTTTAAAGTTTCTAGGGAATTCTCAAATTTTGCGCTGGCAACACTGCATGTCGCTTCCTCGTCGCCAACGTTGACGGAAAGTTGCCGCTCCAGTCGACCGATCATGTCCGAACAGTGAGGAGCTTCGTGACTTCGTGTTTGGCCGGAAAAGCTGGGACTGCACTTGTCACTAGTGTGTGCGGATTGTAAACATAGGTTTAGTGACATTTGGTGGATTTTGTTTGTGGGATAGTGATAGTGTTTCCCTGTTTCCAAATTTTGGATTGGCCACCGAGGTGATTGTGCTAGGTCAGTGTAACGTTTTGTTTTTTGGGAGGGAAGGGGGTACTTATCATCTGGTAACTTGTTGGATCTAAGAGATGTTGAACATCATTGATCTATCTTTGTCCATAACATTATCTGCAGCATTATTTAAAATAAACTGTTTCGAATGTAAAACGTTTTTACGGGGTTGGAAACACTCCACGAGACTTTCAACATAATCTGGTTTGACGAAGGTCTGGATTATATCGATTTCTTTCTCTTTTAAAAAACGAGATTGGGTAAAAGAGTATTTTCTTTATGTTGAGTGAAATACGACATATTGATGTGGCTTCCCATTATGTAGCAAGATATGGTAATGATTTCCTCTTACCCTTTGTTTGGACTGAAACGAGGTCATCCCTTGCGCTAGAGGTGATTATGAAAATAAATGAGGGGTGTATACGAGTATGTTATAGTGATAGTCAAGCTAGTTAGCTCCTTTATTAATAACAAGCTTTGAAAAAGTTACGGTAATTTGAGTCACTATGCATCTCACTGTGAACATGAAATATTCCTAGATATGTAGGTATACAATAGGTACACAAATCTAAAGGAGAGCAAATGAGTTAAACTACTTTTTCTCAGAGTGGTGTAATCGACTGACTAATAAAGTGATTAAGCAATTGACTTTTTCCCAATTAATTTTCCATCAAAGCCAGTGATCCTCAGGGTTATGCCTTATAATATCACCCTGTGTGGAGAGCCGATGTGATCCCACTTCTGATGTTAGGATTTATTAACTCCAACAACCGAATGAATAACTAAAAAACAAGAGATATTATCCTGAGAAACATTGTTCACCACACTGTACGAAAACATAATAACTCAAAAGCTTATGTTATGTTTTATGGTTTCTAACATTTTTTCCTCGTTAAAACAATGATTTGCCTCTTCTGTACATGCTATTACTACCTGCCAGTTGTGCAATGAAAAGCGAAACCTAACTAATTGGTGATGATGATTGTGTAAAGAGATAAGAAAGCAGGGAGGTCACAGAGTCCTTGAAATTCGATGAGCTATCAAAGCCAATGGTCCTCCAAAATTCCAGTTGGGCACCCTAATCTACATTATATACAGGGTGAGTTTTTAGTACCGGCTCGGTCGATAACTCCACTACTATAGAAGATAGCGAAAAAAGTTGTATATAAAAGTTGTAGCCACGGATATGATCCTTGCTCAGAAAATATTTAGATTTATACAGGGTGATCCATAACTACGTGGTGATACAAACATGCATTTTTTTAAATGAGACACCCTATATATTATTCCATATTCAGATTCTACTAACGATTTCCGTTCTTCCAATATAGGGCATTGTTACATTATACAGGGTGTTTCAAAAGTTATGACCATTTTTATATCCAAATCGCGGACAAATGAACGTACGGTATATCAAAACGTAATGAATCAAAAATTATTTTTTTTACATGAGAAGATTAAAAATATCCTCTAGTTTTAAAATCGGCTATAAAAGAAGCCCGAGATGCATATTTGTATACAGGGTGATGTAGAATGCAAAATCCAAATTTTCTCTTTTTTTCCAAATGTAACCCCCAATATTTTATTATCCCAAAGAATTGCTTTTAATATGCTCTTTCATCTTTGTATAGCACTTGTTGTACCTACGTCCATCAGTTTCCGAGATATTTCGATTTTTCGGTGAATTTAAAATATAGCCTCTATTTGTGTACTGAAATTTATTTATTTTGAGAAAGTACTATCTGATTTGTTTTTTATTTAACGAACAACTAAATTATAACGTCTTGATAGCATTTGATGAAGTCAAAACCCTAAATCATCGAGATAATAAAGTCAAGTATGCTGAGGAAACAATTTTGTAGGCGTCATGCATAATTATCAAGTAGTTTTATCAGGTAGGCTTTGAAAAATTGACAGTTTTCATAACCTACTCAATAATTCCGTACTGTGTGAAAAACCAGCTTTGAAAATTAATTTTTTCATTGAGGGTATTTAGGAGAATCTTTGAGAAATTGTCTACTTGCCTCTAGAATATATCAACTATGAATAGCAATATCCAGGACGGAGGCACTCTAAAACTAATGCGTTTGAAAGATTGAAGAATCGTTTTATTTGGACTGTGTCGTTTCATATTTCATAGCCTACCTGATACATCTGCTTGATAATTATGCATGACGTCTATAAAATTGTTTCCTCAGCACACTTTGACCTATATTATCCCGTTAGTTCAGTGTTTCGACTTGATCAAGTATTATTATCGCCTTATATTTTAGTTGTTTGTTAAGCAAAAACAAAATTTGGTAGTATTTTCTCAAAATAGATAAATTTTATTAAATAAATAGAAGTTATATTTAAAATTTGTAGAAAAATCGAAATATCTCAGAAACTAATAAATGCAGCCATAATAAGTGCTATACAAAGATGAAAGAGCATATTAAAAGCAATTCTTTGGTATAATAAAATATTGGGGGTTACATTTAAAAAAAGAGAGAAAATCTAGATTTTGCATTCTACATCACCCTGTATACGAATATGCGTCGCGGAATTTTTTTATAGCGTATTTTAAAACTAGAGGATATTTCTAATCTTCTCATGTAAAAAAATAATTTCTCATTCATTACTTTTTGATATACAGTACGTCCATTTGACCGTGATTTGGATACAAAAATGGTGATAACTTTTGAAATACCCGGTATAATGTAACAGAATCCCTATATTGAAAGAACGGAAATCATTAGTAGAATTTGAATATGGAATAATATATAGAGTGTCTCATTTAAAAAAATGCATGTTTGCATCACCACGTGGTTATGGATCACCCTGTATAAATCAAAATATTTTCTGAGCAAGGAGCATATCCGTGGCTACAATTTGTATATACAACTTTTTCGCTATCTTCTACACTAGTGGAGTTATCGACCGAGCCGGTACTAAAAACTCACCCTGTATATCTTTGTGAACGACATCTGCCTTTTGGATATAGCTGATGTGATCCCACTTCTGATGTTAGTATTTGTTAACTCAACCAACCGAATGAATAACTGAAAAACAAGGGAGATTATTCTGAAAACATTGTTCTCCACACTGCACGAAAACATAATAACTGAAAAGCTTATTACAAATACTCAGACGAACTCAGATGCATGCATATAAACCTGTTTATGGTTTCTAACATTTTTTCCTCGTTGGAACAATGACTTGCCTCTTCTATGCTTGCTATTACTACCTGTCTGTTGTGTAATGAAAAGTGAAACCTAACTAATTGGTGATGATGATTGTGTAAAGAGATAAGAAAAGCTGGGAGGTCACTGAGTCCTTGAAATTCGATGAGCCATCAAAGCCAATGACCCTCAGGGTTCCGTACTTGTTCCAAAATTCCATTTGGGCATCCTAATCTACATTATATCTTTGTGAACGACATCTGCCTTATGGATATAGCCGATGTGATCCCACTTCTGATGTTAGGATTTGTTAACTCCACCAATCGAATGAATAACTAAAAAACAAGAGAGATTATTCTGAAAACATTGTTCTCCACACTGCACGAAAACGTAATAACTGAAAAGCTTATTACAAATACTCGAACGTACTCAGATGCATGCATATAAACCTGTTTATGGTTTCTGACATTTTTTTTTCGTTGAAACAATGACTTGCCTCTTCTATGCTTGCTATTACTACCTATCTGTTGTGTAATGAAAAGTGAAACCTAACTAATTGGTAATGATGATTGTGTAAAGAGATAAAAAAGCTAGGAGGTCACTGAGCCCTTGAAATTCGATTAGCCATCAAAGAAAATGATCCTCAGGGTTCCGTACCGGTTCCAAAATTCCATTTGGGCATCCTAATCTACATTATATCTTTGTAAACGACATCTGCCTTTTGGATATAGCTGATGTGATCCCACTTCTGATGTTAGGATTTGTTAACTCAACCAACCAAATGAATAACTAAAAAACAAGAAAGATTACTCTGAAAAACATTGTTCTCCACACTGTACGAAAACTTAATAACTGAAAAGCTTATTACAAATACTCAAACGTACTCAGATGCATGTATATAAACCTGTTTTATGGTCTCTAACATTTTTTCTTCGTTGAAACAATGACTTGCCTCTTCTATGCTTGCTATTACTACCTGTCTGTTGTGTAATGAAAAGTGAAACCTAACTAATTGTTGATGATGATTGTGTAAAGAGATAATAAAGCAGGAAGGTCACCGAATCCTTGAAATTCGATGATCCATCAAACCCAATGATCCTCAGGGTTCCGTACTTGCTCCAAAATTCCAGTTGGGCACCCTAATCTACATTATATCTTTGTGAACGACATCTGCCTCTTGGATATAGCTGATATGATCCCACTTCTGATGTTAGGATTTGTTAACTCAACCAACCGAATGAATAACTAAAAAACAAGAGAGACTATTCTGAAAAAACATTGTTCTCCACACTGTACGAAAACGTAATAACTGAAAAGCTTATTACAAATACTCAGATGAACTCAGATGCATGCATATAAACCTGTTTTATGGTGTCTAACATTTTTTCCTCCTTGAAACAATGACTTGCCTCTTCTGTATATGCTATTACTATTACTACCTGTCTATTGTGTAATGAAAAGTGAAACCCAACTAATTGGTGATGATGATTGTGTAAAGAGATAAGAAAAGCTGGGAGGTCACTGAGTCCTTGAAATTCGATGAGCGACTAGAAAAGCCCATGCTTCTTGTTCAAGATATCCATAATCGATAAGCCCTAACACAGAAGGATAAATTCTTATCAAATGATTTGTGGATTTCGTGCAGGACCGGCAGAGTCATAAATAGCATTTTCTTATCAGTTTATTTATTGCTCAACAAACAAGAGCGATTATAAGACGGATCAAATTTCATACCTACCTGCTGATGTAGGATAGCCAACGAATCGAATTCGTTGAGGGTAGCTGGTAGGTAATATTCGGAGGATAAGGAGTATTAAATGATAATGGATAAGAAATTTAAGTTGACCGGGCATAGGATTTAAAACATTGGTCAGTAGAAGTTCTACTGTGGAACAGACCTATTTAATCAAAAATTAATTTTTAACATTGACTTACGTATTAGTCCATAATGATGTAATAAAACAACAAGGTGCATTTAGTTTAGTTAAGATTTTTAAGGAAAACATTGAACACCTATGAAAAATTCTTTCTTGTGCTTCTTAGGTTGGGACTTCTGTAATTTTTTCTGAGTCGAAATCTTTAGGGTATCAAGATATTCATCGATAATGAAATCCTCTCGGAAATCCTCATGTCTAATACCGTCCCTATGCGATTAGATCAAAACAGAGGTAAAAAAAAAGACGTAAAAATTCAGATTCCTCCGGAGCATAGATGTAGGAGCAGCGCGTGTTTGACGGCTCTCGAGTTGTTGACGTGCTACATCGGCCTTTATAAACAACAAAAATGCTGCAACCGGTATAAATATAATGAACTAGTGGATATGGACCTCGCGAATCTAAGCTGATTGTTTCCCGTATTCACCCTACATCCCGTCGATTTGTTCATCTCGCTCAAAGAGCTAGAGACGCAGAATATTTGTATATTCACATCACAGTGGACACGCTGGACAACCTAGACAACCTAGAATGGTCCAAATTGAAGAAGAAATACTTGGTTTTGCAGCTTTGCGGCGCGAACTTTGAAAAATATCTATAAGACTCATGTAACAGGACCGCACTTATAACTTCGCAGCGAACGAATAGTAAGTATTTTCTTACCATTTTTTTATTCTTTTGGGTGCTGATTCACCGTACATTAGCTTTGTCATTTCAAAGGAGGTTGTTTCTGAAGTGAAAAGCCCCAACCATAAAAACAGCCTGTATATGATGTAAAGAAGTCTCAAAACATGGCACCAAAGACACTAAATTTGTTTTAGAAAGGCAAGTACAGAACACAGAACCCTCGGTATAACCTTATGTTTGTTTGTCATCATTTTTTGAAATAATTTAGAAATGAAGAACTGGAACACCACTGGAACAAGAATACAGGATATGGCCAGGGATATGACCATGATATATGTGTGAATGCTGAAGTTCTATACCTAACCTCATGAGTAGGTACTGTCATTCGACACTTCCATAAATAATAATGTAAATACAATTTTGAGTCCCCCTCAGAGTCTGCATGCTCTAAGTACTTCAACAACATCCACCAGTAATTTTAATTAAATTATTTAGTTAAAGCGACAAATTAAGAACCTTCATTATCAGAATTTTATTGATGCAAGTATAAATCAATGAAATACCCCTATGCATGATATAATGTGGGGTGCATAATATAAATATAAAGACCCCCTAAAACTACGATAAGTTTAATATCAACGAATTAAGTTATCTATTTTTTGTCGTTGTGGACAAATATTTTTACAAAAATGCTGGTATTGAACAGGAATCTGTTTTTTATCATTGAGATGCTTTTGGAAAATTCGTTGATTAAATACTTAACGTCACTCAAGTAACTATAGTTAAGCCACTCACAGTTAGCAAGTAAATGCTGCCGATTCTCTAATGCTTCAAGGTCAAACTGAGGCTTATTTCTGTATTGGATTGTAACCAGTTTAATTGGATCTATCGGTAACAAAATATTTTTGACTGAGGAAAATGCTAATAGGCAATATTATGGCGGACTAGTTGGCAAAAAGATCTGCTGAATTCGAAATCCTAGGATCCCAACATTCCTAGCTTCTTTGTGTACTGTCCTCTGGTGCAATGACCACACTGTGAAAGAACTCTTCCATAAAGCATTTAGCATCGCATTGGATGACACTTCTAATGGCTCACTTGCTCAAGAAGTTTTTAAGCTGCCCTATTGAGGAGGTAGCTGCAGCTAACTGTCCAAGCCCAGCCAACATCTTTGCTTAGCTATCAGTATTTTGATTGGAATTCAGCTAAGGAAACACCTCTTAAGATTGAGTAGGACGATAAGACAGTTAAGCATATAATTTGCATTTGCCTAGCTATCCTAACAATGCCGAAGAAAATCCATTTTGGAAAAACACTGGCCTCCCCAGGTCAGGTTGACGGAAGCTCCATTGAATAACTACTTTGTCATAACCGTGTTCTGAGACGTGCTCTAGAGCACCACCTGAAACTTCTGGAAATAACATAGAATTACTCATGTCATGAAGTGCCTCAATAGCCTGAAAAGATAACTTGAAAGGCATGCAAGTGCAGGTTTTTAGTGTTCGTTTTGTGAGGTCAAAGGTGCCCGATATGGCTGGGCCTGCCTCCACATCACTACTGCTATTACTCCAAGGCTTGAAAAAACCTCTTCCCAGTCATTATTTTGAACAACTATGAGATAATGGATGTTTTCCTCGCAGCGTGCCTGAAGTACAATAGCCCTATGATATGTGATATGTCATATGAAAAAGGCGGATAAAAAAGGCCAAGACCAAAATCTTGGAGCCCGAGCATTTTTGTGTCTGTACTCTGGAGCTAAGACAAAACTGTCGAGAGAGCGCACCCACACAGTCAACTAATACTTCAATGCTCTTACATAAAAAGTAACGCTTCCTAGTTTATTACCAAGAATTAACAGTATCACTATTCGTGATATAATAGCTCCAACTTTCAATGATACATAGAAACTAGTGTTGCGAAATCAGTAAGTAAATACTTGAAACCTTGAAATAATGCAGATGCAGAAATTTATTTGCATTTGTGCATATTATATAACAAATTATTTATACGATTATATGTACAGTTCGAAGAACCTTTTCCACTTGAATAGTATAAGTACTTAGCAATAGATTCCGATTAATGAATGTCTCAGGAATTTTAAATTACGAACACAATTTTCTGGATAATATAACTTAAGGGTCTAGGGCTCGGTCCAGGGTACAGCGCGAGAATGAGAATCCAAGAAAATACGTATTCCAAAGGTAATGTGTTGTAAGGAATTTGCATAATTTTGCCTCGTTACTCTAGTTCATTTGCATCTTTTTACTAAGTTGGTTACTTCCATCTTAGGCTTTTGTTTATCTTTCAGGGCCCGCTAGGTTGCCTACACGCAAGAAAATTGAAAAACACCGATTTGACTGAAAAACTGAAATAAAATGAAAACTAAAAACGATTGATATTGAGAATCCTATATCGTTCGAAATGTAACCAAATTTTACATTTGATTCTATAAACAAAAATAGGCATTCCTATTCGAAAAAATCAAATCTGTGAGTGAAGTATAACTACACAGTAAAGTCTTCCTGATGCAGTTTATTAAATTAATGCATCAAGACCCATGCAGGTGTTGAGTTGACGCATGGTCGACTCTACATTAGGCCGGAGCCTTAGATGTGGCAACGTGGCTTAGCTGTCAAATAGTGGGCCGGTTACCGTAAATTGTTTTATAGTTTCAGAATAATAATTATTACATTTTACATGTATTAAGAGTTCGTCTCGGTTGATAAATTAAGAAAAATACTTTTTAGAACTACTACTTCTAATACCACTTACATCTGATGTCTGGTTCATCGTAGTCAAACACTACAAAATAAAAATAAATGCAACCTGTTTCCTGCTGCCACTTCCACTTCCACCTAAATGAACACTCAATTTACTTTGTAAATTTTCACTTGAGCTAGAAAAATTCACTATTAGGTCACTTTGAAGCCATTCTTGCTGGTCTTGATTCCCTTTCACTATCAAATCTTTTCATAGGTGTGCCCAGAACTGTATTTTCTGTGATATTTCAGAGGTTCAGAAAACATTGTAGGTACCACATTGTGCTTTAAAATAGGTCTTATCCTTGGAAATGTTTATAAATTATCGTCTTTATTATTATAAATATAACCAGCCCTTCCGAGGAATACCTTTCACCCACTTCTGTTTATTGGAAGCACAATTGCTAGTGCAACCCGGTACTACACACTTTGCAGGCATCTTTTTATCTTTATAGTTTCGTTTGTACAGGTAAATAATTAGAAACAATTTAAAATCACCTTGCAATGTTCTTTTTTCTCTGGAAGGTTATGTTTGGTATGTCCTTTATTGGAAGCACAATTGCTAGTACAACCTGGTACTACACACTTTGCAGGCATCTTTTTATCTTTATAGTTTCGTTTGTGCAGGTACATAATTAGAAACACATTGAAAATCACCTTGCAGTGTTCTTTTTACTCTGGGAGGTTATGTTTGGTATGTCCTTTATTGGAAGCACAATTGCTAGTGCAACCTGGGGTACTACACACTTTGCAGGCATATTTTTATCTTTATAGTTTCGTTTGTGCAGGTAAATAATTAGAAATACATTAAAAATCACCTTCCATACTTATTTTTTACTCTGGAAGACTTACACTAATGACAAAAGCTCGGCCGAATATTCAGTATTGCCATATTTCAATGCTCCGGCCTAGTGAGTAGAGTCGGCCATGGTTGACGTTAATGAAAATTGTTTTCTCATAATATATTTAGGATATTTATTATATAAATGATTTGGAAGCAAAAGTCTCTTTTTTCTCCGATAAAATTTTAACCTTGTTTGATACTCACGCTCCTATTGTCTCCTCACGTATTAGTAAGCCCTATGCACCATGGCTGACAGATTGTATAAAACAGCTAATGTCTAAGCGGGATAAAGCATTTCATGAATACCAGTCCTTAAAAACACCTGCTAGTTTTCTATATTATCAGAAGTTGAGAAACATTGTTGTTTCGGCTATAAGACGCGAGAAAGCCGCATACCTTAGCTATAACGAAAAATCTAGAAGTAATAAGCACTTATGAAAAGCATTAAATTCCCTAAATTTGAAGTCAAATATTGAAGTAACATTACCAAATCACTTGAAAAATGCCAATGAAGTGAACAACTATTTTTCTTCTGTTTTTACACCTAAGGACAGTTGTAAAGATCTCTGTGATATATTCAACAATTCTAAATTCAGTGATAGTACCAGGTTTGAATTTACTCTCGCCACACCACAAAGCATTCTTGATATAGTATTGTCTCTAAACTCAAATTCTGCAGGGTCCGATGGAATTACACTTTCAATGCTGAAACATTGTTTGCCACGGGTGCTACTACCTTTGACCCATTTACTGAACTGTTGCCTGGAAGCTGGATATTTCCCAGCTGCTTGGAAGCTGTCAGTCGTGAAACCTTTACCAAAATGCAGAGATCCAAACTGTTTCTCGGATTTGAGACCGATTACCATTATTTCTGTTATTTCAAAAATATTAGAAAAAATCGTAAAACATCAAATATATGCATATTTCACTGACAATAATATTTTTCCATCATGTCAATCAGGATTTCGAAAAGGTTTTAGCACGACTATAGCCTTGGCCAAGGTCTTAGATGATATCATCTTCGAACTTGATGTTGGAAATGCTTCAGCTCTTGTAGCTTTGGATTATTCTAAAGCATTTGACAGAATAGACCATAGTCTCCTTATTGCTAAGTTGAAGTTTTATGGATTTTCAGATGATGTTTTGAGATTTTTTAATTCCTATCTTTCAAATCGGCGACAGGTAGTAATGATTGATAGCTGTTTATCCAACCCAATTGAAATATCCTCAGGTGTTCCTCAAGGGTCAGTCCTGGGACCACTCTTGTATTTAATTTACACAATTGATATGTCCAACTCCGTAGAAAACTCGTCAGTAATGTGTTATGCTGACGATACACAAATTTACAAAAGCTTCAACACCAACTCGATGGATAGTGCACTCCTTCAGATTAATAATGATCTAAATGCCATTGCAAACTACTCTCAAAATAATAATTTGAAACTTAATAAAGACAAGCGTTCTGTAATGTTATTTTGCCCAGGCCCTAAACATCATTTTATAACTAATCACTTTGATGTCAAAATTAACAACGAGTCTTTGAATACGGTAAATACTGCCAAAAATTTGGGATTGACTATTGACAATACTCTGCGTTTCAAAGAACATGTGTCAAATGTTTTAAAAAAATATTATATTACTTTGAAGTCTTTATATGTAAATCGTTCAATTTTGAATTTTAAAATAAGAAAAAAACTATGCGAGTCTCTCATATTTCCTAGCATATTTTATTGTAACAGTGTATACTATTTTTGTTTAGATTCGGTCACTAAAAACAGACTACAAAAACTGCAAAACATGTGTTGTAGATTTGTATTTTCTTTGAAAAAATTCGATCATATCTCTTTGAAGAGAAATCAACTTGGCTGGTTAGGCATAGAAAATGCATGTAAATATTACTTAGCAACATTTACACATAAAATTGTTTCTTCTCGCTCCCCCCCTTATCTTTATGAAAAATTTGTATTTAGACGTAGTAATTTAGACATCAATTTTAGACACAAATATCGCTTGGAGATACCCATGTACAAAACTGTACTATATCGCAGATCATACACCTACAATGCCATCAAGATTTACAATGATTTAGATGATACGTATAAGCAGTTACCAGTAAACAGATTTCGAAAAATAGTAAAACACGCATATTTGTGATAATGTCGTGCAATAATACTAATGAATTTATGACATGTTAACTTTTACACTGTATATCCGTTTTTAGACTAGTTTTTTTCTTCTCAGATTTTATTATGGGTAGGTTGAGTAGAGTAGCTCTGTAGCTAGACTCCGCCTACATAGAGGATACATTGTAATTTTAGTTTTTATAATGTTCCTAATAAAGACATTTTATTATTATTATTATTATAATACTTATCCGCCGTAACGTAGTATTACGACGTAGAGAATAGGTCAGCTCCTCGGTAACAGCATAAACGTGAGCCATTCCGGCGAAAAAAAGGTTCTATCCATATTCCGAGCCTTAGTAACTTGACAACTACTCAGAATATATATCGGCTTCCCGTACGTGTGTATGAACGTGTTTCATGTTTATTCTTCAAATACCAACATCACAAGACAATACCCAGTACGGTTTTGAGGGCGTTGGCTCCATAATAAATAAGTTCCATAGTAATAGCCCCAAGACGGATCCCTGTAGAACTCCCAAAGTGACTTCCATCGCTTCTTGGATTTTTGAGATAGAGGAGATGAAAAATTAAATGATTAATTAATCTACTGATTTCTCCAATTACAAACAGAATTCAAATTTAGCCGTCTGACCTAAGGTGACGCAATTTCATGCTTGGTCGTACCGCAAAGTCACGGCCTTCTAAGTTTTATAATCGCTGCGATATTCATTTTTTTTTTCTGACACCTGCTACCAAAAATGGTGGTGTTTGTGTCTAAACGGTCCGATTAAAGTTCCATGTATGATACATAAAGTCACACTAGAATTCACCAAGAAATCCAAATACCCAATAATATATAGGGGGTTCCATTAAAAAAATGTGAGTTTGATATGAGTCACCCTGTATAAACGTCAAAATTTAAGTGAAAATATTTTTACGTTATAGCCCTCAAAAGTCCCTACTATGATCAGGTGACCGTTTTCTGAAGTATTTTTTAGTAAGCCCACAATCTTCCGTCCACGCACTATTGACCCACCCTGTATAGGCACTTCTTGAATTGGACCTTTCATTTGTTTCTTTCTCTTTACAAGACAACATGCTAAAGTTGACTAGAGTAGTACTTCCTCCATGATCATTGTCAACAATATTGCATAAAAATGAATACAACCTGCACAGAAAAAACCTCGGAAAAACCAT
Source organism: Callosobruchus maculatus (assembly GCA_951848785.1). Lineage (NCBI taxonomy): Eukaryota > Metazoa > Arthropoda > Insecta > Coleoptera > Chrysomelidae > Callosobruchus > Callosobruchus maculatus. Next base: position 2,262,894 of record CATOUR010000003.1, read on the forward strand.
GAAAAAAACGTTGTCGAAAACGTTGCGTCTGAACCTGCCTTTACAGTCAGTAGACAGCGCCAGAGAAAACGTTTTTTCTACGCCAAATACAGTTACCGGACACTGTGTGAAATATTCATTAGCAAGTGCACGAGAACCTGTTTAAATTTGAAATTATACATTATTCATAAGTTCTATTTCATTCTGCCGCTATTTGTTTTGATCCTGTAAGGAAAGCGGTAAGGTTATTACTTCTCGGTTATTACCGCGGCTATTTTTGTCCTTTCTCAAATCTGCGAGAATGTGTGCTTGAACGTATAGGTTAGCCTCCATATGGTGAAAGCTGGTAGGTCATGGCAGACTGAGAACGACTTTTATGAATTTAATTTCGTATGGAATCACATTGAAACTGAAGCGATGCAGACATAGAATGTTTCAAGAATTGAGTAGCACACAAAAACTGGTACTTTTAGGCCCGGTATTATCAACATGCATATTCTAATAAAGGTTTTGACAAAGCTTTTCTATTGATTGTTGTTTAGCAAAAGCCGAGGCAAAAGCTTTCTATTGGGTATTGACGGCTATGTTAATAAGTATCATCCAATAGTATTCTATCATGCGTCAAACCTGGATGACACTTTTACCAAAAATATTTTCGAATTCATCGATCAAAATCATAGCAGAAAATGAGAGCAAAGCGATTGATTTGCAAATTAATTCCATATTTTTAATGTTTAATTATTGTATAATTATTAATTGCAATTACAGTCAGCTTGATTATAGACAAATATATAGTTTTATGAAGAAACTTCCTCTACATACTGGATGTATGTTTGTTATAGACCGTCTCATAGAGATATTCACAGAGGATGTAAAGGCACTATGTAAAAGGCATCGTGGCGCAGAAACACATTGTAAGACGTGCATATGAATATAAATACCCCTGCTAGTTCCCCCTTTCTCTGAGAAGTATATAAACACCTGATTCACTTTTTGACAGGTTTCTGGTTTACAAAAAATAAGGTTATAGTTTTGCCAGTCCGCGAGCTTGGCTGTTAAGGGGTATAGGCAACCAGTAATGCACACTTGGGAAACAGATTGGTCAACACAACAGTTAAATCGTGTGTTTAGCTTTGTGAAATGCAACAAAATGTTATTTTTACCCCTTTTTACTATAGTACAAAGGTATGTTGCAGATACTTATAATTATTATCTATAGTAAATTATTGTTTTATCAAAATAATGCAGTAATTTGAATTTCTCGTCATCATTATCATTTGACAGAGCAACAATCGAGTAATCAAATGTACTGCGTTTGTGGAATCTGATTGTTTGAGACTAGCATTTGCTAATAAAAACGTGTTAAAAAACGAGACTCACTAAGCATTGACACAAAACAGAAAACAAATATAGAGAAGGTATGCTTTGTTTACTACTTTAATGACCCTGGTCAGAGACCAACATTTGCACCATCCTTTCAAAAGGAGGGGAAACTTGTAAACTGTATTAGATATAGGACAGTGGAATATAAATCCTATGTATGAAATAGTAGTTAGAATTCTAATCTCTAAAATATTCGGTTTTTTTCATACTAGAAGATTATCAAACGATGTTTCTTGAACATGATTTGATGACAGAATTATTTTACAGGGTGTTTTGAAATTACCGTAGTGATTCATCCTGTATATTAGGTCAAACAACAAAGTTCATCAAAGTTCTAAATATGCGAGAGTGAACTGTCGACCGTGGTTAACATTTTTCGAAAAATGTATGAAAAATTGGAAAATGAACAATAGATTTTAGGCGATGTAATAATTTTGAACAGGCGTGTATCAATACAATGTGTTGTTAATGTACGAAGAATAAAGTAAATAAAAACGTAAATAAGTAAACCTCGATGTCTTCGAATAATACATAATAAAAATACCTTGCAAAATAATTTATAAAGTTAAAGTAGTAAATTTGGTAATATGATGTTTTTTCTAAAAGATTTTCTCGAACAGTAGCTGCCCCTCTGATTATTTATTTGCGCTTCTGTGGCCCACAAATAATCCTAGATTTTTCCCATAACTGATGTTTATTTCCAGTACTACAAAAAATCATTTTTGAGAAAACAACAGTGGCAGGCTCATAACGGACTTTTTACCTAACAAATCAGGTAGCAGAGCCCTTACAGGTATACAAGGGAACAGGTAGAATACCGAAGGGTTTACGACCTAGTATAATCAAACAAATTGCAGCCTGTAGTCATCCAAAACTGATAATTATCAGCCCAGGTAATGTTTCTGTACAAGATAACAAATATAATGAAACCATGAAGGTGGGTCTGTAGTTTATCTAACAGATAATGAGAAATAAGGCGAATTATAGAAAAAATCCAGACTGGGCAATCAGCTGATTTCGAAATCCTTATGTGATGTGTAATCCAAAGAACTGTGGTACAACAAAGCTCTAAAATAACGCTCTAATTGATTTTGTTTGGTTCCATTTCTAATTATTTATCATAATTTAGACAAAATCACTTCCTGCTTTGTACTCTGATTCGTATAATATAAAAGCCCAGCGTTTATAAATCTGCGGTTTGTCTTGTACCTATACCCCAATTGCTCTTTTGTTGTGATTGTGTTTTGTTATAATAACGATTACTACCTAAATTTTGTCATCTTACGAACAATAAACAGCTTTTTTGAATTAGGTTTTATGGAAAAAATATGCAAGTTAAATGATATAGTGATTCCTTTGTATTTTCAAGTTATCGCAAGGACTTCAATAAATTCTGACACCCAAAAGAGTTTTAACTCCACGTTAGATGAACCAAAACGTTTGAGCTTGAAGTTTGGTACCTTATCATAATTTTAACTGTTCTAGAAACGTTTTTAGGTTCGATTAGAAGGATCTTGAACTAAAAGAGAATGAAAAAAAGTTTCGGAACAATTTGTGAGCTATCCTGTCATTGTAAATAGTGGCCAATAGCAATTCTGAACATGATTTTATTCTAATGATGGCATAATTTTCGAAAAATTGACCGATACAATTAAGTTAGCAAATTTCGAGATAAGATAACATAGTTACGGCATAGTACGTAGTTCTAGACTAAATTTCGTCATTTTACGAACAATAGACAGCTTTTTTGAATTCGGTTTTATGGAAAAAATATGCAAGTTGAATGATATAGTAGTTCCTTTGTATTTTCAAGTCACTTATTCGCCTTAACGCAAGGACTTCAATAAATTCTGACACCCAAAGGAGATTTTAATTTCACGTTAGATGAGCCAAAACGATTGAGCTTGAAGCTTGGTACCTTATATTTCAACTCTTCGAGAAACGTTTTTAGGTTCGCTTGAAAGAATCTTGAACTAAAAGCGAATGAAAAAAAGTTTCGAACAATTTGTGAGTTGTCCTGCATTGTAGATAGTGGCCAATAGTAATTTTGAACATGACTTTATTTTGATGATGGCATAATTTTCAAAAAATTGCCCGATACAATTAAGTTAGCAAATATCGAGATAAGATAACATAGTTACGGCATAGTACGTTGTTCTATACTTTCAAGTCATACAGGCATTGTCCAAATTATGGAGTGAGCATAAAAAATCTACAATTCTGAACAGTGTATCCACCCCTTTTTGTAAGTTCCTCACAAGGGTTCAGACATCCCTCAGGATAAGCTAAACTGCTTACAAAAATATTTGGATACTGACACTACTACAAACACTATGAGAGACCTTTGACTTGTCTTCAACAGTAAGGAACTGTGCTTGTACCATGATTAGGCATGAGTATTAGATAAGCCGACAAACCGAAATGCGTCAGGAGTCCAAAAAACTTCTTCTTCTTCTATCATGTGCCATATCAGGTCCTCGTTGGCGATCACTATGTCTAGAGCGCATCTATCTTCCGCCATACGGAACAGTTGTGCTGCACTGCGTATTTCCGTCCATTCTCGTATATTACGGAGCCAAGATTGTTGTCGTCTCCCAGGTCCCCTTCGACCGTCGATTTTGCCTTTCAGTATTAGTTGTAACAAATTATATTTTTCACTTCGTAGTATGTGGCCCAAGTATGCAATATTACGACACTTAATGGTGGTCAACAATTGTCTCTCTGTGTTCGCCCTACGTAAGACTTCTGTGTTTGCTACATGGTCTATCCATGGAATGCGAAACATTCTTCTGTGTAGCCACATCTCGAATGCTTCCAGGCGATTCATAGTTGATACTTTTAGGGTCCGCGTTTCCATCGCATAAAAATTATTAGTTCAACTTCAAAATGTTTTTATTTCCAACACCCGCTGTATTTGTTGAAGTAGGTGTGAGCACACACCAGTAGCACCCCTGAAAATCCACAGAACATCTGCCATTTGAATACATAACAGAAAACAGCTGTCCATTGATTCCACGCAGCCATTCGCAGTGTGTAAACAAGGGCTTAGCGATGAGTCAAGTTCATAGACCTTCGTACTATCCATATAACAAATCAAATACGAAATAGACATGCCAGTCTCCAGTATTCCTTTGGGTATGAAAGTGATCTCCGAGATCTCCAATTAATATGAACTGGGTTACTTTCTTTCATGTCGTTAAATTGATTTTATGTCCTTGCTATTAAAAGACATTGGCTTTGGCACAGGCTTTCAGCTACACTGTCGGTTAATTATTTTATGTTGCGAATATGCACTAAGGCTTTTGAGAGACGGAACCTTGGAACATTAAAACCGAAACACGGAACAGACAAGGTTAATATGGCATTTGAGGTGGTGTACATGCTTTTAGCTCAAATAATAATTTGACTTTTCGGAATAAATTTAAGCCTCTGTGTTATATTAACAAACTTTTAAGGTGTTTGCGCCATCTCTTGTCAGCAGATAGGACCGCTGGCGCTGGTCCGATGGATTTGAAGACGTCAAAATCGATCCCACCAGTTATAGACCTGTGGCTCTTCTAAGCATCAAGTCTAAGGTTATGGAGGCTATCATTAACACACAGCTCCTGAAATACCTGAACAACAACAACAAATGGTCGCCAATATGACTTCCGTATGCATAGGTCTACGGGTGACCTCCTGATCTATGCCATTCACTTGTGGAACAGAGCAATTGAAAATCATGGCGAATCCCGTATTGTTGCACTTGACATATCGAAAGCCTTCGATAGAGTGTGGCATGAGGGACTTCTGGTCAAGCTTACTGCTTATGGACTACCACTTGGCTTGCGCCAGTAGCTGAATAGCTTCTTGAACGACCGATCTCTGTTGTTATTGTCAAAGACTGTTCATCAGGCGTATTTTCAATAAACGCCCATGTTCCTCAAGGATCTGTCCTATCCCCTACACTGTTTCTGATGGACATCAATGAGCTGATGGAAATAACATCCAATCCAATCTACAGCTTCGCAGACAACAGTACATTAATATCGTACATGGAACCAGACAAGCCATTATCACCCCAGGAGACGGTACGTCGGCGACAGCAACATCCCTCTCAGATCAACGTAGTTGTTGAGAGGGGATTAGTAAATAAAGTGCAGTATAACATACAGAAAACTCAGGCAACAACACTGACAAACAAGCCTCACGTTGGCCTACTGACTGTGGAAATGGAGGGTCACCCAATAGTCGAGTCACCTTCCGCAAGCTTTTGGGGATCAACATCAACAATAACATGTCCTGGCACGACCGCATCGTCAGTATTGCTAAAATAGCATCCAAGAAGCTTGGAGTTTTGTGCCGCTGTAGGAAGCTGGATACATCAGAGCAACTACTGCTGCTCTACAAGGCACAGATTCGACCATCGCTGGAGTATTACTCCCATGTGTGGAAATGTGCTTTGAAGCACCCTTCAAAGCTTCTGGATACTATCCAGAAGAGAGAAATTAGACTAATCGGTACGCCTAACCTCACAAAGGACCTGCACAGCCTGGATAATCGAAAAAGGGTGGCTGATCTGCCCCTGATTTAAAGATTTTATAACTGAAGATGTTCGAGTGAACACTCTCAGATAATAACACCAAAGGCCGTCTGAACGGGGAACACTAGAGAGGCTCTGCGAACTCATCCTTACCGGGTCGAGGTCCCTATTCCCCGAAGTAGTCTTCTCCAGCATACCTCCTTTTGGAGAACTTCGACGCTGTGGAATAAGCTGCTGGGGAATTTGTTTTCCGAAGGCTACAACCTGCAGCGTTTCAAATCTAACGTGCACTGATACTTTCCCTCTCGCAGCGCTTCTTCAGCGCCATAGGCTTTCAGCCTTTATGGGAGGCTGACCATACAAAAAATAATAATCACCTGGAGGGTGGAAATAATTTGCACAATGCACATAGCGGCACAACAAATTTTTTTGCAATGGATCAATAGATAATATACGTATATCAAAAAACTTCCTTATCTAGCAACATTGTTGTACAATCAATAATGCCATCACATTACCGTGACGTAATCACGAAACACAAAAATTACACACCACATCGCAATTACTGCTCCACTTTGAATGTACAATAACACGAATAACAATAATATCCAATAGCAAATTAGGATTGAATATAGCAATTAAGTGGAAATTTAATGCTGGTATCATGTAAAGCTGTAGTCTCGCAACGTAGTAACATTAGGTATTATGGCTAGCTTCCACTAATTGGCAAATAACATAACATAAAACCGGGGTATAGAATTACATATGTATGTATAAGTAACATTATTTTGGAGGTGGAGGTCGGATTACCTGGGTATGATCATTAGTTACAGTGTAGCTGCAAAGTTTTGCAATACAGATTTATATAATAACAATAAGCTTTATTTCCCTGTAAATATTTACATTAATATTTTAACAAAATAAGTGAAATTATAATGGTTTACAGAATGGAAGGGCGAACTTCAGCATTCAGGAGGCAAACGGGTATACTAAACACCCTAAACAGACATTCTTTTCTTTATTTGGCTTTCTATTAAGATTGAGGGTGCTGATTACAAATCCCATCCCCGTTTTGAGTTTCAGTTTCGTTTGAAAATTGAAAATCTTTATTTGGCTGTCTGTTGAAATGAAACCTCGTGTTTTGGATAATTTGAGGCTGCTTTTCAGAAATCCGGTCTCAGTCTTGAGTTTCAGTCTCGTTTGACGAAAATAAAAAAAATCAGAACTTTCCCATCTTCGGGTTTACGTAAAAAATTGAAAGTCTTTATTTGGCTGTCTATTGAGGTGCAACCTTGTGTTTAGAATAACTTGAGGCTGCTTATCAGAAATCCGGTCTCACTTGTGAGTTTCGGTCTCATTTGACGAAAATCAAAAATTTCAGATCTTTCCCATCTTCGGGTTTGCCAAAAAATTGAAAATCTTTATTTGGCTGTCTATTGAGACAAAACCTGGTGTTTTGGATAATTTGAGGCTGCTGATCACAAATCCGGTCTCAGTTTTGAGCTACAGTCTCACTTGACGAAATTCAAACATTTCAGGTCTTTCCCATCTTCGGGTTTACCCAAAAAATTGAAAATCTTTATTTGGCTGTCTATTGAGACAAAACCTCGTGTTTTGGATAATTTGAGGCTGCTAATCACAAATCCGGTCTCAGTTTTGAGGTACAGTCTCATTTGAGGAAAATCAAAAATTTCAGATCTTTCCCATCTTCGGGTTTACCCAAAAATTTGAAAATATTTATTTGGCTGTCTATTGAGACAAAACCTCGAGTTTTGGATAATTTGAGGTTGCTAATCACAAATCCGGTCTCAGTTTTGAGCTACAGTCTCACTTGACGAAATTCAAACATTTCAGATCTTTCCCATCTTCGGGTTTATACAAAAAATTAAAAATCTTTATTTGGCTGTCTATTGAGACAAAACCTCGTGCTTTGGATAACTTGAGGCTGCTAATCATAAATCCGGTTTCAGTTTTGAGTTTCAGTATCGTTTGACGAAAATCAAAAATTTCAGATCTTTCCCATCTTTCGGGTTTATCCAAAAAATTAAAAATCTTTATTTGGCTGTCTATTGAGACAAAACCTCGTGCTTTGGATAATTTGAGGCTGCTAATCACAAATCCGGTCTCAGTTTTGAGTTACAGTCTCATTTGACGAAAATCAAAAATTTCAGATCTTTCCCATCTTCAGGTTTACCCAAAAAATTGAAAATCGTTATTTGGCTATCTGTTGAGATAAAACCTCGTGCTTTGGATAACTTGAGGCTGCTTATCACAAATCCGGTCTCAGTTTTGAGTTTCAGTATCGTTTGACGAAAACCAAAAATTTCAGATCTTTCCCATCTTCGGGTTTACCAAAAAAATTGAAAATATTTATTTGGCTGTCTATTGAGACAAAACCTCGAGTTTTGGATAATTTGAGGTTGCTAATCACAAATCCGGTCTCAGTTTTGAGTTACAGTCTCATTTGGCGAAAATCAAAAATTTCAGATCTTTCCCATCTTCGGGTCTACCCAAAAAATTGAAAATCTTTATTTGGCTGTCTATTGAGACAAAACCTCGTGTTTTGGATAATTTGAGGCTGCTTATCACAAATCCGGTCTCAGTTCTGAGGTACAGTCTCATTTGAGGAAAATGAAAAATTTCAGATCTTTCCCATCTTCGGGTTTACCCAAAAAATTGAAAATATTTATTTGGCTGTCTATTGAGACAAAACCTCGAGTTTTGGATAACTTGAGGTTGCTAATCACAAATCCGGTCTCAGTTTTGAGTTACAGTCTCATTTGGCGAAAATCAAAAATTTCAGATCTTTCCCATCTTCAGGTTTACCCAAAAAATTGAAAATCTTTATTTGGCTGTCTATTGAGGTAAAACCTCGTCTTTTGGACAATTTGAGGCTGCTTATCACAAATCCGGTCTCAATTTTGAGTTATAGTCCCATTTGACGAAAATCAAATATGTCAGATCTTTTACATCTTCGGGTTTACCCAAAAAATTGATTATTCTTATTTGGCTGTCTATTGAGACAAAACCTCGTGTTTTGGATAATTTGAGGTTGCTAATCACAAATCCGGTCTCAGTTTTGAGTTACAGTCTCATTTGACGAAAATCAAAAATTTCAGATCTTTCCCATCTTCGGGTTTACCCAAAAAATTGAAAATCTTTATTTGGCTGTCTATGGAGACAAAACCTCGTGTTTTGGATAATTTGAGGCTGCTAATCACAAATCCGGTCTCAGTTTTGAGGTACAGTCTCATTTGAGGAAAATCAAAAATTTCAGATCTTTCCCATCTTCGGGTTTACCCAAAAAATTGAAAACCCTTATTTGGCTGTCTATTGAGATAAAACCTCGTGTTTTGGATAATTTGAGGCTGCTTTTCACAAATCTGCTCTCAGTTTTGAGTTTCAGTCTCATTTGACGAAAATCAAAAATTTCAGATCTTGCCCCTCTTCGGGTTTACCTAAAAAACTGAAAATCGTTATATTTGGCTGTCTACCGAGATGAAACCTCGTGTTTTGGATAATTTGAGGCTGCTAATCACAAATCCGGTCTCAGTTTTGAGTTTCGGTCTCATTTGACGAAAATCAAAAATTTGAGATGTTTCCCCTCTTCGTGTTTGACCTAAAAAATTGAAAATCGTTATTTGGCTGTCTACCGAGATGAAACCTCATGTTTTGGATAATTTGAGGCTGCTTATCACAAATCCGGTATCAGCTTTGAGTTTCAGTCTCGTTTAACGGAAATCAAAAATTTCAGATCTTTCCAATCTTTCGGGTTTACCTAAAAAAATGAAAATTGTTATTTGGCTATCTACTGAGATGAAACCTCGTGTTTTGGATGATTTGAGGCTGCTAATCACAAATCCGGTCTCAGTTTTGAGTTTCAGTCTCATTTGACGAAAATCAAAAATTTGAGATGTTTCCCCTCTTCGTGTTTGACCTAAAAAATTGAAAATCGTTATTTGGCTGTCTACCGAGATGAAACCTCATGTTTTGGATAATTTGAGGCTGCTTATCACAAATCCGGTATCAGCTTTGAGTTTCAGTCTCGTTTAACGGAAATCAAAAATTTCAGATCTTTCCAATCTTTCGGGTTTACCTAAAAAAATGAAAATTGTTATTTGGCTATCTACTGAGATGAAACCTCGTGTTTTGGATGATTTGAGGCTGCTTATCACAAATCCGGTCTCAGTTTTGAGTTTCAGTCTCATTTGAGAAAAATCAAAAATTTCAGATCTTTCCAATCTTCGGGTTTACCTAAAAAATTGAAAATCTTTATTTCGCTGTCTATTGATTTAAAACCTCGTGTTTTGTGTAATTTTAATCTGCTTATCACAAATTCGGTGTCACTTTAGTTTCAGTCTCGTTTGACAAAAATAAAAAATGCGGATATTTCAGATCATTCAGTTTTAGGTACCTAAAAGGTCGAAAATTTTTATTTGACTTTCTATTAAGATGAAACCCCATGTTTTGGATAATTTGGTGATGCTGGTTTGGAAATAATATAGATTTTTTATGCAACCCAATGAAAAAGTGGATCATTTTGCAACCTTATAATTTTTTTCAATTTCTGCTACGTTCACTAAAAAAAAAAAAAATCCTCAACACTTTTTTCCAAAATCCTTTCTTCTAAGGATATTAACGTGAACATAAAATGCTTATTATTTGTGCGTTCCATAAGTACCATACGATAACCCTTGTCTCAAATCTGTTTACAGCTGTTGTTTTGTAGTGTCGTGATTAAATGAAACGAATTTCACAGAATTAGAAGCTAGCGTCATCCATTCGTCATTTATTTATCTCCAGGCACGTTTATATGAGCGACTACAGAAAGCACAAAGGCTTTATATGTACAGGGATTTCGAAAAGTTTGGTAATGGTCGATTATTAAGTAAAATATTGAAAATAATTTTTTTTAATTAATTAATGTTATATGGTGTCTACTAGTAAGCACTTAAAATGACACAGCAAAGTTTTTTAAAGAGATCGCCTGTATATTATATTTCAATTGTTATAAACATAATGAAATAGACGTGATATTGAAGCTCTGGAAATGCTTCAGATCATATCTAGTGCTTCCACTCACTGCAAAATATGGTCATCAACGGTTAGATTGGTGCCAAGAATACCGACAGGCTTTGCTGAGTATCAACAGGCAGACTTCTCCAACATTGGAGGTTTTGTTTGTTCAGGAGTGAACGACGTGATCTCCATTTTGCTGTTGAGTTCCATCTACTCCGTCCTATTGGTTTGCCAGTTGCTGTTCCAAATGTCCGAGGCCTCTAAGATGGTTTCTGTCAGCAAGATAGTGCGCGTTCTCATACTACAGCAAGCTAAGGTCAAGATGCTCCCCTGGCCTCCACGATCACCCGATTCATCGCCCATTGGAAAAGTATGAGATTGGATGGGAGGATACATAGGCGATTTACCCAGTCCTCCGACCACGCTGGACGAACTGGAACATGCTGTGAGGGTAGCTTGGGAGGCTGTACTAGAGTTTATTAAGGACTGTATTACGAGAATGCCGCGTAGGCATGTATCTTTTTATAAACTAATTATGGCAACCGGAGACTGGAGACCAATAGGAAAAAAATCAAGGGAGAGATGGCTGAAGAAGGCAGATGATTTAAAGAAAATTAATATTAAACACTGAAAAGAGAAGACGGCAGACAGAAATAGGTGACGTGGAATAGCCCAGGATATATTCAGAAATAGGTGGTGAAAGTATCCAAAGACAATTCTAAGTTATATACATTTTAGCGGTATAAGATCAGACTGTACTCTTTTTTGCCCTAGGCCTTCATGGCCTGTTGTGGAAACTAATGTAATATAATTAATTATGGCAAATGGTTTCGTTTATTATGGACTTGTATCATGAAGTTGAAAGTAGCACTTTGGCCAACAGTTGCAAAGCGCGGTTTTGATCTCGCAACCAGTGTCAAACCTATTCTGATTTCAAGAAATCCATGGTAGACAAAATCTAGGTGGCATCACTTTGCCTATTATATGTTTATTGAAGGGCTGAAATTGTATAATAATATGCCTCTAATTGTAAAAAAATTCACCAAATGTAAAAACATGAAAAGGTTGAGAGCAGTGTATTTTAATATATGCTTTTGTATTTACTGTGATATCATATTTTACTAACATTTCTATGTGTCAATTAGCTTTTGCTAAATAATGTTCCTTCATTCATTCAGTTGTGACCTAAATGCAGTACAATGTACAGATACAAATACATGAAGTCAGAACTAATAAAAACAATTATAGATAGCCTCAGAACAACTAATACCTATTCTACTAGGCCAACCTATTCTAGGCCGGTTAGAGTTCGTAGCATTGAATTTCAACAGAACCTCAGATACACCTCCCTGGACAAGACATGCTCCAAGGATAATGACAGGTATGCTTGGTTTACCAAAGAGCACAACACCACGGTCTGTATACCTCGCCTACTTTAATGAAGAGCTGTCAGTCTTAGGTGATCCTCTGAGTATATTCACCGATGGTTGTAAAACCGAAGTAGTTGTACGCGCTGCGGTAGTTGTAGGAAGCCAGTGCTATTCATGGTCTCTTGATAAAGTTAGTAGCATATTCACAGCTGAATCGTACGCAATTTGGCAAGCCCTCTTATATTATTCCTTTTCGGATAATACAAAGTGTGTTATAGTTACAGACTCGCTGAGCGTTTTGAAATCCTTAGAAAATATTTTCTCCACTGAAGATAACATATCACGTATATTGGACCTCATCACGCACCTTCATAGCCAAAATAGTGATGTTTATTTCTTATGGGTCCCTAGTCATGTAGGAATACTAGGAAATGAGTTAGCCGATGGAGCTGCCAAAGAAGCAGCACATAAACCTAAAGATGACATAGCACTTCCAGTCAACGACTACATTAACCACATAAGACTGACCACATATAGCGCTTGGCAAAATGAATGGGAACAATACACGGGCCACATGCATTCTATTAAAAGAGATATAAGAAAATATACCTATCCCAAGGGGCTAAACCGCAGACACCAAGTTATGCTATGTCGCCTACGCATTGGACACACCAACTGAACTCACCTATACCTACTCAGTGGTGGTGAAAGACCTTCCTGCCCAACATGTTCAGTAGCATTAACGGTTGAACATATGTTGATTTCGTGCCCAAATCATAATGCATTGCGCTGTAGTTTACATATGAATGCAAATTTTTTTTTATGGTCGACCTCCCGCAAAGGCTGAAAGCCTATGGCGCTGTAGAAGCGCTGCGAGAGGATAAGTATCGGTTCACGTTAGATTTGAAACGCTGCAGTTCTCCAAAAGAAGGAATGCTGGAGGAGACTAGTTCGGGGAGTAAGGACCTCGACCTGGTAAGGATGAGCTCGCAGAGCTTCTCTAGTTTTCCTGGTTCGGACGGCCTGTGGTGTTATTACACAATAATAACAACAAACGCCTCCGAATATAATAAAGTTCTTAGGTACCTATCAGAAACGGGAAACTACTATAAAATCTAACGATCAATAATATCTTGATAATGAATTTTCTTTACCAACCCTACTAAATGGCCAATAGCTTTAGCAGCTGGCGCCATTAAAAAAAAATAAAAACAATTGATCAGACCTCTTGCCCGATTTAATACATACCTAATTGAAAATGTAAATATGGACGCTACACCATAATACACGTGTATTCAAATATTACGATGATCCGATTTCCGATATATTATTATATTCGAATTGAATATTTTATAACGGTAATCAGGTGTTGATGATACGTTGTGAAGCGAAAGCGAATTGGCTGGCATCCGAGAGGTGTAATAACAAAAGACTAATCACCCCGTATTGTAGATATTGCACCATAACTTCATTATCTTACGTAACTGAAGATAACGTGAAATTACCCGGCAGTACGTACGTCTTGTTCCCAACCCATTCGTCGGGCAAAAGTTCAAGAAGGAAGTTTGTTACAATAGCCGCGGGCAGTTCGTGGTGTGCGAGATAGAAAGTTTAAATCAAAAAAGTTTTTTATCAAATTTATATAAGGTTGCTGGCTTGTGGTAGTTCAGTCATCGTAGATAGGTAAAATATTTTTGCCGGATTTGTCTGCCATCAACAATGCTTTATTGTTACATATTTCGAAATCGAATTGCCAGTACTTTCAGTAAAACAAAAAAATGGAGTCAAGTTGATTGACTCAGTACTTCCCACACATAATGATGATACCATTTTATTATTTCTTCATTGCCTGAAGCAATAGTTTGAAATTCCCTTGTAACCAAATCATCGCCCACCCGCCCGCAAAAAAAATCCAACGCAAAAACTCTCGTAAATAGTTTTTTGCGTCTCCCTATTTAGGAACTAGGACGCCACAGTTTCTTCTCCATGCTTTAACTGGGCGACACGAAACGATTAGGAGCCTCCAGAACGTCTAAAAACGAACTTTGAGATGTTTTTATATTTTTATATTTTCGCGATCACAATACTCCCCTCACCTATCGATGTGGGAAGTAAAAAAGTCAACGTAGGCCAAACTGGAGCAAGATAGTCTACACGCGCAAATTGGCACTTATAACATCAAAAACAAAAATAGGTGTGCTGATGAATTTCGTAATTTTTTTCATTATTTTGTTTAGTAGTAATTCAATTTTAACGCCATACATCAGCAGTGCATTGGTGCCTCGTCAACTCCCAGACCGCGATATTGACCTGTACTACTATACTATTTACTATAATTGCAGAAAAAGTTTTTTTAGGTTCTTGAATGATCCCGCAAGGTACGTAGATATCATATAGCCTACAAATAAAATATGTACTCAAAAATGTACGGGCACTTTTTTTACTGATCGATTGAGACGACTCAATTGATTTGGACGCTTTTGAGCTAACTTTTATACAAGCCTGTTGGCGATATTTTATGTCATTTCAAACTACTTTTCAGAACGTTTTTCTAGAATTCAGTACATATTTTGGACCCATTTCAGTACATTTCAAAACACGATGCGTGCATGCACAAAAACGTACATACTGATATTTTTCTATATATTTTTATGAATAAAGTTTCTTTATCATAGTTAAAAGAGGGGTGTTTTATTATTTTTTTTGCAAAATATCAAGTGTATTATTTTCTACTTTTGATTATTTGTTTGACAACAGAACAAAAAGTTACTTAAAAATTTACATTACTGTATAGAGTATTTTTGTCACGCTTTTTGAGCGATTCCAAGCTGATGGTATCGATACTTTTCTAGGCGTATCGGTATCGAAAACAATTAATTATTGAGGATTGTAATCAATTGCACAAAATTCTCTGTAAGAATCGCCTTCATTGGCATGTAGTTGGCCAAAAAATATCGAATTGACTTCTCACGCGTAATGGCGCCTTCAAGGTCAAATTCTGTAGAAACCATTTTTATATAGGAAATCTTCAGAGATATTCTGTTGGTTATCCAGTATGCTGTGTTACGACCATACGCTAAATAGATGAATACATTAAAACTGTCAGAACTGTCACAAGCTTTCGCAGTGAACCACTGAAATGAGGGTTCTCAGAAATCCGTTCGTCCAGATTTTTAACATAACACAATAAAGCCCAGATAAGACCTGGACTGGAGTATCGCTCTCATGTCTGGGGAGCTGCTGCCCCTACTACCCTGTCTATACTAGATGCCATTCAGAGAAGGGCATTTCGACTAATTGCCGATCCGGCCTTAACGCGCCACCTCCTGCCACTTCCTCACCGCCATGTTGTTGGTGACCTCTCATTCTTCTACCGATATTCAAATGGAATCTGCTCCTCTGAGCTATGCTCTATCGTTCCGCCGCTCACCGCTCCTATCAGATGCACCCGCGCGACCGCTGCATCCATCCTGAGGCGGGGCGTTCTTCATACATCAAGAACCGAGCTGTACAACTGCACATTTATTCCCAGGGTGTCCAAGGCTCGGAATGGACTGCCAGGAGATGTATTTATTGGGCCTGCGGGTATTGGCCCATTCAAATCCCGCGTTAACAAACTTCCCCTAACATAGGGGTGGGCGATAATTATCGATGTTTCGAAAACATCTATGTTTTTAAAAATTTGCATCGATGTTTTCTTAAAAGTTTCAATTAGGTACAAATTGAAAATATACAAAAAAATAAATTTAGCGTGCCTGCAGTTTTCTGGTCTTGGGTTTTGCCCCATGATTTAAAATACCAATTGAAGGCGCTTCGGGTTCCTTTATAGAGGTGTGCATTCTACTTCCTTTCAGTGAACTAGTTACTACTATTCTGTACCAAAACAACACCGACGCGATGGTTACTAATTGACGTCATTACGAATTTATGGGAGGGGGGTATAATAACAAGCTACGAGATTTGGCAAGTTGATAAAAAGCTCGGCTCACATCCTCACAATGGAGTTTTCTATGTAAATTGTTTTTTGTTTGTCCTATTTCAAATTAATTTGAGATGACATTGACATTGGTTGATTTCATCTTCTCAAATTCGCTAAGTTGCAAAGCAATTTGAAAAAGGAAATAGACAACCAAAACTTATTTTTATTTTTTTATTAAAATTTAATAAAATTTGTTAGTTTGGCTAGTTTCTGGTCTTTATTACTTCCTGTTTACTATGCTGTGAAATTTGGAATACATAGTAGTAAAATACATATCATTATTTATTTCTAACATTTAAATTGAAGAACACCAATACCCGAATATATTGATGTTTTTGCGATGTTCAAACAGCGATGTTTTGAATACGATATATCGTAGTTATCGATGGCAGACCGTCGGTGTTGATATCGATGTCCAACATCGATGTTTTCTTTCGATGTCCCATCCCTACCCCTAACATAACCCTTTCACAGCAGCCGCGATACTCTGGTGTTTGGGCTCTGCCTACGCGGTCTGCTCAGTTATAAAAAAAGAAATCCACAGCTTGTACGCAGAAAAATATCTGGCGTCTGATTTTCTGCGGCCCGGAACAATCCGTTTTCTGGCTCCCGTTCCAAAACAAAACAAAAACCTCCCGTAACCCCGAAGCCCTGTGACGACGGCCGCCTTATAGCTTTTGTCTGGATGCGAGACCATTGTTTGCTGCCTTCGCACCGGATGCAGATGAAGCGGAATAACGAGAATCACATCTTGGGAGGCGGAATGAAATGTTTTATTTATCGCGAATGTTTTGAAATTCGCGCAACAGATGCGACAATGCTCAGAAGTAAGAAAAGGATCGAGGTTCTGGACACAGCGCTGCCCTACTTGGTGAGATAATAGCAGCTGCTTCTTTGAAAGTTCAAAGATACGGCCTTCAGGATGGAAAATCAGTCTGGAAAAGATACTACATGGTTCATAATGGTCGATTGCATATAAAGCATGTGTCTTTTTTCACCTTTTTGAAATAAATTTCAAGAGAAATCAATAAATTTCAGAGAACTTTGGCAGCTGCATGTTCTTGGTCAAAGCGTTTGTTAAAATGCGTGTGTTGATAGAATCGCGCCTTAGTATTTGTTGACCTGGAAGAGCTGGTAGTCACTCAACCGACAGATGGAAGTTAATCAGTAGTTATCCGACCGCTCTGTTTCAGAAAGAAAACCGATGGTTAAGCTTATTTATCTTCAAGTTGGCAGCACGGATAGGTCTCAGAGCATTGCCATAATTGTATTCTGTGAATACAACCTAACTTTTTGACAAATAAACCTAACCTTTGTATTCATATTTTTGACTTGTAGCACAACAGACTAATATAATCAAAATTCATCGACGTTTTAGGCGTCAATGTCAAAATGCACGTTTTTATAACCTCCAAAGCAAGCTTATAGGCCTTTACGGAAACTGTGGACGGGTTAACCCGATTAGTTGGACCAGTGATCCTAACGTTCGGAAAGTGAACTGGGATCGGTCAGAAATAGGGTAGTTCACTCTTGTACAGTAAGTGATTGCGATCCGATGATTCAGATCAGTAGCTGCTTTACTTAATCATCTGTTTTTTATTGTTAAACCAACTTTTTCGTTGTTCGATGTCCGTTAAATTCATGGAATCATAAATCTCACCTGACAGGCATTGACAGCTGTTTGACATATAACTGATCTATCCGGATCCAGATCAGTGTTTCCGTAAAGGCCTTATGTGTTATCGGTTGACCACAACAAACGTCAGATATAACCCATACTTTATCCTTGGGTTAACTCAACTACTGGATAACCAGAACTTTTGAAGTAAACCGCTGACTTTTATAAAACGCAAAGTGTTCGCTAACCACTAGTTCTCTTTTAACCTCTAATTAACTCCGGTACTGGGCCTAAGGAAGAGTTTGAAGATTTTGGCTTGACTATTAACCCGAAGAAAACTGAGTACATGTCTGTTGAAAGCGACGATAAAACTGATCTGGATATTGGCATGGGTGCAATAATAAAACACTGCACCAAATTTAAATATCAAAGAGTAGGTAACTCTTTCTTCAAATGTTAGAAGCACAGATGACATCTACAACAAAATTGGACAAGGCAAAAGGATAATCAGACAACTGAATTCTATCCTTTGGAACGACAAAATACCTAAAAGAACAAAGCACAGGATTTACATCGCCTTTTTTGAATCTGTTTGTAATTGGTCAGAAACGTGGGAGCTGACAAAAATAAATAAGGATCGGTTACTCACACTCGAAATGGACTATCGGAGGCGCAGCAATAGAACATTTCGCCTGGAACACGTGAGGAATGTTCATGTAAGAGAAGAAATGCAAGTAAACGGTACCATCCTTGACACGATAGAATCAAAGCGATTCTTTTAGAACAAAAAAAAAAATAAAAAATAGAGTTACAGGGCCTGGGTTTCGAACCAACAGCCGCTCGAAGACAGAACTCACCGTCTAACACTCTGAACCACTGCGTCATCCGGCGTTCTGCGGAGGAGATCGCTTCAACTAAACATATTTGATTCGGTACTTTATTACTTTAATTTGTAATCTTATTTCAAACATTCAAAAAGATATTTATTTCGATCGTAGACTTCGTCTAAAGCTACAAACTTCATTCATCATCTATGTTGCAACAAATATACACTAGTTACAAGTATTTTCTCGATTGGCTGGAATCTAGAATCTACTATCGGAGTACGACGTCGTTGGTCAGAGGAACATCCTGACCACCGTAGTGACGTCACACGGGTCCAGGAGCCGTCGGCATGTTTTCGGTAGGTACTTGATTCAAAAACCCATTTTACTTCCCACACCGATAGGTGAGGGGCGTATTGTGATCGCGAAAATTTTCGATTTTGAGATAATACGCTTTTTGGGCGTTTTATGATGTCTACATAATGAAAATCCACGTCACTCATTTCCGTCGGTCTGTCTGTCTGTCTGTCTGTCTGTCTGTCGGTCTGTCTGTCTGTCTGTCTGTCTGTCGGTCTGTCTGTCTGTCTGTCGCTTTCTTCTAGCCTCGTAATCTCAGCAACCGCTGCATGGATTGTGATGAAATTTGGGCAGCGGTATGCTGTGGGGTCGTAGTAGGTAATGTTCCTATAATTGTGAAAATCGGTGCATAGGCGGGGAAGTAATTAGCAAAAAACAAAAAAATTAAATATTGCTGAAACTTCGTTTTTAGGCGTTTTAGGGGTCCCTGATCATTTTCTACTTTTTTTTGGGTGGGGGTGAAATTGGGGTGGTTGGGGGGGTGGGGGGTTGTAAAATTGAAAAATTTGTTGCATTCATAATAGACTGTCCACTGACATGTGAAGGAAGACCTGGCGACATAAATAACTTTTTTTGGTCCATCCGAACATTGCCTTCCTATTACAGAAAGCAAAGAACTTAGATACAGGGGTGGGGGGTTGTAAAACTGAGAAGTTTGTAGTATCGATAATAGGCTGTCCATTGACCTGTGAAGGAAAGACCTAGCGCCATTGAATTAGTGCAAAACAAAAACAGTTTTGTTATAAAACTTATATAATCATGATCTTTCCATTTATCACACAAAAAAATAATTCAAAACCCCAATTGGACTAGGCTCTTCTGGAGAGGGGAGACTACCCCTAGGGCCCCCATCGTTACGCCTGTCCCGAACATGCGGATCGATTAGCAAAATACGTGGTGAAGGCGCGAGTTAATATACGCGCCGGAGTGCACGCGAAAAGTGCACTAATTGGACTGTAGAACATGGAGTAATAGCCAACTGAGCGAAAACGCGTGTCAGGGTTTTAATTGTGGTGTACCGGTGCATGCTGCTCTGCTTTTTCCTTCTTCATTCTGGCAACGAACTGAACCCCGGTGAAAAGCCCTCTCGTGGAACGAGGAGCTCTTCAGATGATGCTCTTTTTTCGCAATGGATTAAGTGAATCTTCGGGTAAATCCCAGTTTAAGGACATTCAACCCTGTATTTATTTTTATTTTATCACTAAATGTTGCTGAAGGGATCTCCAACAAATCCAGACAAATATCTCCTACTTTTGTTAATATATCATGCAAGTAAGGTTCTACTATATATTTTACAATTGCGTTTGGAGGGTTTTATTGGCTGGAAAATTTCTCAGGTGCAGGCAGGTTTCGTGAAAGGACGCGGTACGCGTGAACAGATCTTAAACTTAAAACAAATTATTGAAAAAGCCAGAGAGCATTATTTTCCAGTTTTTATTGCTTTGTGGACTATTCTAAGGCGTTTGGTAACGTAAAGTGGCCTAAACTGTGGGAAATCCTCATCTCTATGGGAGTTCCTTATCAGCTAATGTTTCTCATACAGCAACTCTACCAGTCTAATTCGGCTCGTGTAAGAATTGATGGTAATCTGTCTAGTCGAACTGCAACCAGAAAAGGAGTTCGTGAGGGATGTGTATTATCTCCGATGTTGTTTAACATTTACTCTGAATTTGTGATGAGACAGGTATTGGACAACTGGAATGGGGGTGTAACTATTGGCGGAAGCAAAATATTCAACTTAAGATTTGCTGACGATTCAACCCTTATTGCAGCTTCTCAGGAAGAACTAGTAGCTCTATTAAACATCTTAGAATAACGTATGGTCTTGGTATTAACTACAATAAGACCAAGGTCATGATCGTAGATAGAGAGCATGATAATCATCGAGAAATAAAGTCAATAGGCCGTTGTGAAGTAGTTCAAAGTTTTGTATACCTCGGTTCTTTGATCAACAATTCGGGTAGCTGTGAAAATGAGATTCGACGGCGCATTCAACAGGCACGTGTGGCCATGAAAAAGCTTACTAAAATATGGCGTGACCATAACATCACAAAAGCTAAAAAAATGTCGCTGGTTCAGTCTCTTGTGTTCTCCATATTTTTGTATACCTCGGAAACTTGGACTGCTAAAAAGGCAGATCGAGCTCGCATAGATGCTTTTGAAATGTGGATATGGAGGAGAATGCTGAGAGTTCCTTATACCGCCCATCGAACTAACGTTTCCATACTGGATGAGCTCTGTAATCCAAAGAGACTATCCTCTCTTGTGTCGACGAGAATGCTTACATTCTTCGGACATATACAAAGAAACGATAATATGAAGAAACTTGTAGTTCAGGGTCGTGCCCCGAGTGGGCGGCGCTGTGGCCGTTCCCCTAGACTGAGTAAAAAAAGAAAAATAGTTCTGTTTCAACAAACATTTTAGCAACTGCTTATTTCGCATATTTTCACACTTTGGGAAAGGTTTGTTCAAAATATTTTTCTTAAAATTGTATGCACTCTGTATATCTTATTTATTAAAATAATAATAAAGATAAACACATGGATAAATGTATGTATAAAACACATGCTAGCTAATGCACAATCTTGTTTAATAATCTCCTATCTAGACAATTCAATTGCACCCAATTACCGAACATACAGATACAACATGTTTGATTATGACTGCCATTTATTAACATTTACTTTTTCGATTGCCTCAGTCAAGGTCTTGTGTATAAATAATGTGCATAAAAGTACAGGGTGGAGCAGGTAAATTAACTCACTACCTTATCTCAGAAACTATATGAAATAGGCCAAAAAATTAAATAACAATGTTGTTTGATGTGAGTTAGATTTCAATTTTATTATAACTTTGTATATACAGAGTGGCCCGTTGTGCCTGGATCAGTGTCAACTTTTTTTATGTTAAATTGGAAACCATACATGTTTTTAGATTTCCAGATTATGCTCTAAGTATTTCTGCTCTTAAGTTTTTTCAAATTCTCCCTGGTTTTTGAGCAAATCGGAAAATCAATGTTTTCAAAATTCACATTTTGGCCGCTCTGTCGCTACTATGATATGAAATATCTACTTGGAAAGGTAATTTAACGTTTTTACTTCCCACACCGATAAGTAGGGTGAGTATTAAGATCCCAAAAGTTTTCGATTTTGAGATAGTACTTATTTTGGACGTTTTATTCTACATACCGAAAATCCAGGTCACCCATTTCCGTCAGTCAGTCTTTCGGTCTGTTTGCCGGCCTGTCTGTCAGTTTGTTGGTCTGGCGGTCGCCAGTCTGTCGGTCTGTCTGTCTGTCGAGCTATCGATCTGTCTGTCTGTGTCTGTCTGTTAGCGTTTTCTAGGCTCTTAATCTTAGTAAGCGGTGCATGGATTCTGATGAAATTTGGGGAGCGACGTGCTGTGGGGTCGTAGTAAGTAATGCTGCTATCATTTTGAAAATTGGTGCAGGGGCGGCAGAGTAATTAGCAAAAAACAAAAAAAATAAAAATTCCTCAACTTTCGGTTTTAGGCGTTTTACGTGTTTCTCATCATTTTCTGCTTTTTTTTGGTGGGGTGAAAATTGGGGTAGTTGGAGGGTGGGGGGTTGTAAAATTGAAAAATGTGTTATATTCATAATAGACTGTCCACTGACCTGTGAAGGAAGACCTAGCGACATAAATAGCTTTTTTAGGTCCACCCGAACATTGCCTTGCCTATTACAGAAACCATAGGACTTTGAATTTCTTCTGATGTAAACATACGAGTATTGCTTTAGATCGTTCTGTATTGTGTAACGTGAAAATAGGTGAATCAATGGCGGAGCAATTAGCGAAAATAATAAAATCTCAAACATTTCTCAAACTTATTTTTCAAGCGTTTCACAGGTTCCTGGTCATTTCATACTTTTTGAGGTCGGGGTGAAACTTGGGGTGGTTTGCGGGTGGGGGCTTGTAAAACTGAATAACATACTTTTTTTTGCGGGTTGGTGGGCCATGATTTGGGGATCTCAGACTAAGTTTCATAGTTCATGCTATGGAAAAATAAAAACTGGGATCACCGTAATATGTGGGAAGTACTTAGTCAATAATATACAGGATGTTTGATAGAGTCACTGAAAAGGGCAATTTTTGAAACACCGATATCTTAACTGTATCAATACTTTAGATATTTTGAGCGTTATACACCGTGCCCCAGGACGAATTCCGAAAACTTTAAGGGAAGATTTATGTTATAATATGTTTAAAAAACAGTTGCTCTTCGACCGTAGGTGTGTGAAGATCGTTCGCGAAGTGATATTAGTGTTATCTAAAATATCGGTCTCGTGATTTATAATTATAAATAAGGGATACATAGACACGTTACAGGGGATAGTGGAAGGGTAGGGAATGAGTGTTGATAGTGGGGGCGAGTCCCCCACTGGGGGCTCTAGCCCAGATGACATGGACCAAGGTACATCGGTAGATGTAAAACAAGGCATTTCATTAGACCCTATTCAGGTAGACCAAAATAATATCCAAAATGTAAGTACAATTAATAATAATATTTCACAACAACCCGATATAACGGTACAAAAACGACCAGATCGTCCGTTTTTGCTCTATAAACAAACGGATATGGGGCCGTACCAGGTGTATGCCGAAAACAACTCACCAGATTTCACTGGAAAATTAAATCCAATAAAGGTAGGTGACGTTATATTAAAATCTCTTCCAGAAATTGACAATCAAATTAAAAAAATTGAATCAGTGGGAAACAATAGAGTAAGAATAACTTTTAAAACTCATCTTGCAGCTAACACTCTGATCAACTCCAATTCATTCTTAAAAATTTACAACATTGATTTTTATATTCCTAAATTTATCCTTTTTAGACAGGGCATAATCACAGTAGATAAACAATTTTCAGAACAATATATTCGTGAAAGAATAAGACCTTTTGATCCCCATTATAGTTTTACAGTGGATTCTGTCAAACGAATGACCAGAAGAATAGTTGAAAACGGCGAGGCTAGGTACTCTCCAATAAACAAAGTTATAGTTACTTTTCAATCGCAAGAGCTACCCAAGCGTGTAACAATAAACCACGTACTCTTTGAGGTTGACAACTACATACAAAAAGTTATCTTGTGTCACAACTGCATGAGATATGGGCATCTGGGAAAACATTGCAAAAGTAAGCCTAGATGTTCAAAATGCCATGAAGGACATGTTACCAGTAACTGCCAATGTAGCTCTGAAACCCCTAAATGTCTAAATTGCGGAGACGAACATTTTACTTACGAAATAAAAAAAATGTAAAGAATTCGACAGACAAAAAGAAATTAAAACTCGTATGGCAAATAGTAATTTATCTTATACGGATGCTGAAAGGTCGATTCCGAAAGTAAGTTATTCCACGATAACGCAAAGAAATATAAATAACCTTCACCCTCAAAATAGCGTTCTGATAAACAGTCTCTCCTCCTCCAACACTCAACAAATCCCCTCAAACAGTCAACCACAAATTAATTCAGCTAGACAAGACCATCAACTCACTCACTCAATCCGGAAACGTCCCAGAATCAATAGTCCAGGGGTGTCAGATCCCACAGAACAGGTTAGAAAAAATATAATTTCTAGTCCATCTCTTCCTGGTGTATCCGGGGGAGTTACCAAAAGTCCTTCGTATCTCCAACATATTCAAAAACCAGATGATGAATTCATTTTAAATACTGTCATAGAAGCGGTTATGTTTGTGCTAACAAACACCAAAGACATTTCATTATATAACTTGGAAAAAACGGACATACTTAAGTTAGTGAAGGAACGAATAGACCAAGATGAAGGTTTTTACTAAACCTAACAAAGACAAAAGAGGTGTTTTAGTTATAAAATGAAAATATAGTTGATATTATTCCTTATAATTAAATACATATATGTCAAATTCAGGCTTGAATATAATGCAATGGAATTGTAGGTCCGCGATAGCGAATAAAAATAATTTAGAACACCTCCTTGACGAACAAAATGTAGATGTGGCTTTGCTATCAGAAACTTGGTTTAAACCTAATGTATATGTTAACTTCCGCGGTTACAACACCATACGTCAAGACCGTCCAGATGGAAAGGGCGGAGTCGCGATTTTAATGAAAACGAACTTGAAATATACTCACATCCGGCAATATAGTTCCGACAAAATTGCGAATATCGCGATCACAGTTTGTTTACAAACAAAAAATGAATATATAACTCTTGTTTCTGTATACATCAAGCCTCAGACAAAGATATCAGTACAAGAATGGGCTTCTTTTTTCGGTTCACTCTCCTTTCCTTTTGTGGTAGGAGGTGATTTTAATTCTCACCATGTAGGCTGGGGATCTAGACATACAGATATATACGGTAAAAATCTATTAGACTCTTTACACCAGTGCAACTTAGTGTACCTGAATGACGGATCCCCAACCTACATGAGTAATAACAGAACTTCTGCTATAGATCTTACTATATGCTCTCCACAAATGTCTCATTTGCTCAGTTGGACCACCATGTCAGACACAGGTGGCTCGGATCATTTACCAATTTTAATCGCCTGTGGTATTTCTCCTCATAAATTCGTTTTTAAAGAACATAGGAAATGGAATATAAAAAAAGCAAATTGGTCTAATTACATATCATATCTGAATTGTATTGAACTAGAAAATAATGTAAATTATGATGTATTCATGTCCAGTGTGAACCAAGCTGCCAAGGCATCTATACCTATTTTAAATATGGCCAAAGGTGTTAAAAGAGGAAAACCATGGTGGACTCCTGATTGTGATATCGCGGTTCGAAATCGAAGAATGGCCTTTCAAAGTTATCAACAAAATCCTAATATTGCAAATTTGCTAAACTATAAACGCCTAGACGCAATTGCAAAAAAAGTAACAAAAAAAGCGAAAAGGGACAGTTGCCATACGTACTGTATGTCACTTAATAGTAACTCTCCCCTTAGTAAAGTGTGGCAGCAAGTAAACAGGTATAAAAATAGGAGGCAAAACAATTATAGTGTTATAGATGCGTCGGCAGATTGGGTGGAAGAATTCCATAAAAAACTTACGCCTTCTTTTGTTAATACAAAACCAAACTATCCTATGGATCTTCCAAGAAATCATGAATTATTAATACCTTTTACAATACAAGAATTACACAGAGCACTAAAACAAAATAACAACACGTCACCAGGGAAAGACCACGTCCATTATTCTATGCTGTATCACTTACCGGTTAAATGCAAAGAAATTCTGTTGAACATATTTAACTCTATATATAATGGCAATTCCTCAATACCAGAGGACTGGTTTCAGTACATCGTACTCCCAGTCTTAAAAACCGGAAAAAAGGTGAACGAAGCCAATTCTTATAGACCAATCGCCCTATCATCATGCGT
The DNA here is from genome assembly GCA_951848785.1 of Callosobruchus maculatus. NCBI lineage: Eukaryota > Metazoa > Arthropoda > Insecta > Coleoptera > Chrysomelidae > Callosobruchus > Callosobruchus maculatus. Next base: position 2,289,334 of record CATOUR010000003.1, read on the forward strand.
GTTAAAAACGTATGAACGACTTATAAAAAACAGGTTAGAGTTTTACTTGGAGAAAAATCATTTAATGCCGCTGTCACAATATGGTTTCCGCAAAGGACATTCGACTCAGGAATTACTCTGCGAATTAATAACCGATATTCAGATCGGTTTCACCTTGAAAAGACATACAACAGTCGCCTTCCTTGACGTCACAGGGGCATATGATAATGTAAATTATAGTATATTAACATCCAAAATGAGTATTTTGGGCCTTCCAGAAGGCCTGATTAGTCACCTAATTCAACTCTACACGGACAGAAGGATTTACGTAAGAACTGACGAATGCCTGATTGGACCACGAAGAACATCAACAGGCTTACCGCAAGGTGGTATATTAAGTCCCATATTATATATAATATATACCCATGACTTTGAAAAAATGTTTAATGATCCTATGATAAAAGTATATCAATTCGCAGATAACTATGCTATTACTGTCCAGAACAAAAATATTACAGATTCAACTAAAATATTAGAAAAGGCATTAACATCAGCTCAAAAATGGTTTGCAGAGAATAGTTCTCCTATAGCTCATGAGAAATCAGCAATATGTACGTTTACGAGATCAAGGTACCATCCTCCGGATGTTATCAGAATAGCAGACCTCGACTACCCTTATAAGCAGTCTGTAAAATACCTAGGCATTATTCTAGACAGGAAGCTAAACTGGAAGGAGCACCTCAGTTATGTAACTAAGAGGTGCGAAAACGCTCTAAATATCATAAAAGTGTTTAGCCATCAGAAGTGGGGAGCTGATCCGAACACCATCATTTTATTCTATAGGTCACTCCTAAGATCAATCTTGGACTATGGAAGCATACATTACGGAAATGCTGCTAGGAGCCATCTACAAAAAATAGAGCAAATTAAGAACAATTGCCTACGACTCGCTGTGGGGTACTTACCCAGCACCCCAATAAATGTGATGGAAGCAGAATGTATGGAACCACCACTATCCTTACGACGTCAGATGCTAAGTGACAGAATGATCATTAGACTTATAAATAAAGATAAAGCTGACCAAATCCATTCGCTTTTTCTTCAAACTCTCACTAGCAAATACTGGCAACACAAGAACCGACCTCTGATCATAGAGATTTATGAAAGGTTACTACCCTACCGAGAAAAAATCTTTAGTAACAACATCGATAACCGCTTCATTCCATCTTTCACCTCATATGATACCCCTCCACAAATAACTTTTCCTCAGTTTAGAGAGGACAGCAGCACAACCTCACTCGAGTTTAATCAGTACGTAAGTGAGAACTTCAATGGGAAGAAGCTCATCTTTACAGATGGCTCAAAAAAAGGAACACAAGTGGGATGTGCTTTCTACGACAACAACAGGAAGTACTGGGAACAATTTAAACTCCCATCCGAATGCTCTATATATACTGCTGAACTCTTCGCAATTCAAAAGGTTATGGAATATTGCCTAACATGTAATGAACATGCGCACTTCGTTATTTTTTCCGACAGCAAAAGTGCAGTTTTAAAAATTAATCACTGCCAACCAACATCGCATAATCATTACTTAGTTACAAACATCATTAACATACATCAACAAATATTAGACCAGCACAAAACAGTCACCGTAGTCTGGATAAAGGCCCATGCTAACATTCAACCAAACGAAACAGTGGACCGTCTAGCAAAAGAGGCAGCGGAGTTATCAACTACCGTCAACAACTTCAAGATCCCTCCCTCAGACATGAATCGCTTTTGCAAGGAAATATTAAAGCGCAACTGGCATGAACATTTCCTCGATTATCCGTCAGGAAACCACTTCAAATCATTTCATAGCAAGTTACGAAATAAGTCATGGTTTAAAGAAGAGACCTATCGACCCTTCATAAGAACACTAAGCCGTCTACGAAGTGGCCATTGTCTTACTGCAGAGCACAAAGCAAGAATCGGTTATTCAGATAACCCTCTATGCGTATGTGGAGAAAATGGATCCATAGAGCATTGCTTATTAGATTGTCACAGATTCTTAAATGAAACAACTCGAATGTATAGAAAATTAGGCGACTACATACCATTGCCAACAAACCTACAACAAATTCTGAGAAGCGAAAACAAAATTGTATACTGGATTATATATAGACATACTGTACATACATTAAAACTAACCCTATAAACTAACAAAATAGTCAAAATATTGTTACGAGTCGGTAAGTTCAAAATCTTGTAACATAGGAATATAAGTAAAAAAGTAATTTGAAAAAAAAAACAAAAAAAAAACAATATACCTATATATATTTAAAAAAAAAATTATAAAAAAAAACATAAAACAAAAAAAAAAGAACAGAAAAAAAAATCACAAAAACAAGATATATACATAAAAAGAAAATAAAGATAATAATAAAAGTTAAAATATAAAAAAGGGAAATAAGAGTAGAATTATATATTACAAAAAATAATAATAAAGATAAATAAACAAACAAATAATATTATAAAAATAAAAAAAAATAATAATAAATAAATAAAATTAAAGATATAGTATGTGTATAAGTGTATTAAGTTGTATGTATGCGTGTATTATGTGTGTATATATATTACAGCAAATTTGTATATTTGTGTGTATGTATGACATGTATGTAAGTCTAAGCGTATGTTTACATAATATAGTTATGTATACCTAAGCTCTTAAATAGTAAACTAACACACTAACGAAACGCTTTAAGTATATGTACTGTTAAATTTCCTATTATTCATTATCATATACAAACACTCTCTGGCCAGTTGGTCTTTGATCAGAGCCATAAAATGAGACAAAAAAAAAAAATATGTTTAAATTATATGTTTATTCTCAATAGCTAAAAAGTTGAAATGTCTTAATAAGATCGCGAAATGGTTAATGTGTGGCCACTCTTATCATATTCGTTCGTCGCTAGGTCACCAGCTGAGGTAAACAATCAACAAAAACATTGAAAGAGATCTGTTAGAGTAACCGTACTAAAAATAAGGTGGGCCACACACGTTTCAACCCTCTTTACAACGAAACTTCAAAAGCTGATTTCTCTGGCTTCACATTTCGAAACCTACGTGCGATTCTTTTTTTTTGGGATTCGTCAGGGAACACCCTGTATGCCATCATACAGTGAAAAACACGTGGAAAAGGACGTACCTCAAATGCACCGCGCAGCATCAGCGGTACTAACGGTACCACCTTTCTCCTGCGTGTAAAATCATCTGTGCCGCAAGTCCGTTTCCCAACAGGTAAAAATCAGAAACGTGCCGGTCGTCGATGGTATTGAATTTATATTTAGTGGCAATTTGATGTAGCTGCAGATCCGATTCTTTCTTCGTTTGCCAGATGTCGCAGCATCCCTATGAGCAGGCGGTCGCTTGTAATGATCTCGTGAAAGCAGGTGCAAGCTGCAAGGTACGGTCACCGTCGTCTTCTCACGGGCTTACTTCCAATCTGGACGACATGTGTGCGATTTCTCGAATTTTACACGTCTCTTTTTTATGGTTTCCTGTTACTAGATACACATCGGCCAAGTTTCATAATCAAAAACAGCTGTTTAGGTTGTTGATATTTTACCACCTATGTTTTTTGTGCATCATAGATCATTATAGTCCAGCCAGGCAGGGATTTGTTGCCCGAAAAAGGTCAGAAAGAAATGAAATTTGGTGGGATGGTAGACATTGGTCCCCTGAATATATACCTAAAGCCGGCGCCATATATGCGGTAATCGGCGAGCAACAAACCCCGATTAATTGCTATTCGGCTATGTGGCTGCAGGATTTTACCCGAATACTCGCCACATGCCGAGCACCGAGCATTCAGCCGGCGCCATAGCCGGCGCTACACATGCGGCATTTAGGGAACAACGGACAGCGAATATTCGCAATTCGGCAAACGCCTACTAGTGTGGCTGGAGCAGTTTGTGCGAATGGTCGGAATTTGCCGAACACAAATAATACTGACACAGAAACAGGAACAGGGCCGGACTAGAGAGTTAAAAACTTTGTTCGCATTGTTTATTTGTTAGCATGTTAGCATTTTTGAATTCTGTGTGTTCAAAAACCCCCAAGTATTGAATTCCACCGCCCCAGCTGTGGCAGTTTTGGAAATATTTAAGCTTTCCGGTACTGTTTACTGAGAAGGCGGTGAGGAACACCAGTTGAAACTTGTTCATGCTGTAAACGATTATTAGGGAATACTTCTATATTAAATAAAATATGCAGTGTGTTCTATTAATAAAAATCGGGGATATTTGTTTGTAAATTTAGAAAAATAATTTATAACTTGGCCATGTCGCAAACGCAAAAAAAAATTACAAGGCGAGATAGGGTATTAGTAGACATTTAGATTTAAAATAAAACGTACAGGGTGTTACATTTAGAAAAAGCAAAGTAAAATGACCTTCAAATTACCGTAATTTAAAATTCTACCAATAACACCCTGCACATTGCTGGTGTCATCCAAAATATAATTATTTAATATTTAAGTAACTAACTAAAATCAAGTTGATCACTATCCTACTTTCCCGAAACACCCTGTATATTTCAGAATATTTTTAGGATATGCGTCTTAAGTAACCAAATAACCTTCTATTTGACATTTTCTTCTATCAGGTATACCTTGCGAGATATCGAGGAATTACACACTAAATGGACAACCTGTATAATATTATGATTGTCTTAGCGTCTGTGCTAAGGTGAGATCTTGTAAATCTGAATTAGTCACTATCATTATTATCCTCACTACTGTTCTCCGACGCATCTCTAGTGGTGCATAATAATAAACATCCTTGTCGTCTTCAATCATCCCACGAAATATGCTCAACTTTCAGCCTTCCGTCAAATCTACGAAGAAAATTGCTCATTGTAAGCAAATACAGAAAAAGCATGAAAATTAGAAGAAATATATCATTATTATTTTCCATTGATTCTACTGTCGATAAATTTTAATAATAAATAAGTTTCAATTTGCTACGAATATTCGGGCTTTCCCATTCCCTTTCTTCTCGAAACTAAACATAGCCAACTACGCACATGTAGGGCGATACGTGCTCGCTATTCGGCGAGCAAGCTTGAAAAACGGCGAGTATTGATACTCGGCAAATACCCGCATATGCGGATAGCAACCTCGGGGTGTTGCCGCTCGGGGGGTGGGGGTGTAAAAACTGATTCGCGACAATCTTTGAAAAATAGCGTGGTTTTGGCATGTGATATCGAAAAAAACTTCCAATGATTTATGGAGAGATGTCAAAATTCTGCATAATTTTGTCTTTACATGTTTTGTATGCTACTAATAGTCAGCCTTCAATCCGATTATACTGTTGTATTTGTCAATGCTGGGGGTGAGGCGGTTGATGGTGGAAGAGTTTCCCTCAAAAAAATACAAATCGACGTCTCACGGTGATTTTAATTTTTTTCATCATTTCAGTGATAAGGTGGGTGGCAAATCTTACCTGGGACACACTATGAAATCAACTGTAGCAATTGCACATTTAAGGTATGGTAAAATCGAAAAGTCTAGCTTAGTAGAACACGTGTTCAAAAGTGAACATTTTTTTTATGGCCAGCCTCCCGCAAAGGCTGAAAGCCTATGGCGTTGTAGAAGCGCTGCGAGAGGATAAGTGTCGGTGCACGTTAGATTTGAAACGCTGCGGGTTGTAGCCATCGGGAAACAAATTCCCCGGCAGCTCATTCTACCGCGTCGAAGTTCTCCAAAAGAAGGAATGCTGGAGGAGACTGGTTCGGGGAGTAGGGACCTGGATCTGGTAAAGATGAGCTCGCAGAGCCTCTCTGAAAATAACATAAGGTAGATTTATCAATTTAAGCTGTATTTTTCAATCTGTCATTACTTTAGCTATTACTACCATTATTTCTCATTTCTTTATCTGTTCTACTTCAACCTTCAACTTTTGTATTTTACTCGTGATTTTATTATCTGTAATGATTAACCGCGTATAGATGTAAGGCTTCTTTTCCTGTATCTATTTCGGCTGCAAGCATGCCCAATCATGTAAAAAGTCAATAAACTATATGAGTATGAGTATCTATAAGGGCCTGGGTACGCCTGGGTACATATATATTTACCATGTAAAATACGGTTTCGCAAGTTCCCGCACAACTCACTTGTTTTTCAAACTACATACATAAAATTTCAGAAGGTGATAGTTAAGACATTAGTGAACTAAGAGCGGATTTTTCAAAAAAGTTTTGTATGCAAAAAAATTTGCAATGCAAAAAAGTTTTTTGTATGCAAAAGAACTTGCAATGCAAAATCATACATTCTTCAAATGTCTGTAATTTAAGAACCAAACACGATATCAAAATAAGGCTACCATTTTAACATAGCGCAAGCTTTCTTCTTCAATTTGCTATTTCTCCTCTCCTCCTTCGATGTTCCAGGCTGTGGAGGTCCTTTGTGAGGTTTGACGTATCGATTAGTCTAATCGCTCTTTTCTGGATAGTGTCCAGAAGCTTTAGAGAGTGCTTCGGAGCGCATCCCCACACATAGGAGCAATACTCCAGCGATGGTCGGATCTGTGCCTTGTACAGCAGCAGCAGTTGCTCTGGTGTATACAACTTCCTACAGCGGAACAAAACTCCAAGCTTCTGGGATGCCGTTTTAGCAGTACTGACGTGGTCGTGCCAGGACATGTTATTGTTGATGTTGATTCCCAAAAGCTTGACAGAAGGAACCATTGCTGTAAGTTTAGAGGTAACGTCAGGAGCTTGGAAATGCGAAACTCATTCTTATAGTGACCTTCGGACCTTACCTTTGGATCTTTTGACTTCACCTTTGGACTTTTGGACTTACCTCCCTTCATGTTAGAAACACATACTGGAGAAAGGGAATAGGCGGCCACGCCTCCTCGCTAACACGGGAATACTTGTTTTCGATTCTGAATTTCGCGCGCTATACCCTAGACCCTTAAGGTTAGTGAAGACGCATATGAAACCTTGGAAATTACAACGAAGTCAGGTAACGTAATGAATATATAGATAAAGGAGCGTCAGTAAGTAGCCCCTTAATTGCTTTAGTTTCTTATAGAGATTACTTGTTTGCTTGACGTGTCCCTCCAATAGGCAACAGATTTAGATCGTGAAACGGTTGTACACCTTGTGGCACACGTTGGGCATAAGTAGGGATAATTAGGAGCTAGTTTTTAGTCGAAATCTTCCCCTGAAGATTTTATGCGGCTATGATTTAACATACACGCTGAATTAGGAATGAAGCACATACGTATCCTCTACGATGTGACCAAAATACTTCCCTAAACATATATTCGAGCCCTCCCATGGTTTACTAAAGTGTCGAATGAGGGGAAAATGGCGCTAGTCCATTCGTATTCCGTTATTCCCACGCAGGGGTCCATATTTTAGGAAGAAGGAGAATAATATTTCCCACGACCGCCTTTATGCTGGATTATAGGATTTTAGAAATGGTGTCCTTTCGGTTCACAGTTCAATAACTATGATTTACTGAGAGATTTTGTTAGAATCTGTCGATGCGGGTATTTATATAAGATGCATCATGTTACCCCATATAATTCTGAACTTGGTATATATCTGGTTACGGTTTTAGGCAGGGCAGTACTTTAAGGCCCAATTTTGACCAATCAGAGCATCCCTTTCAAGAACATGCACCTGTCAAAGTACTCCGAAAATTATTGATTTTTCTTGAAGTTTACCTCAAAAAGGCAAAAATGACATGCTTTATGTACAGTCGACCATTATGAACCATCTAGTATCTTTTCCAGTCCGATTTTCCATCCTAAATGGGTGAAAAATTGCATTTTCTTGTTTAACCAAGAGTTTAGCAATTGCTACTCTTAACCAATCAGATTCTACAGAAGCGGAACGTTTGATCACTGGTTTTTTCGTCTATCAAATGATAAGGATGACAAGAAATTCCAATTCCTGCATTATTTGGATAAAACGATAATTTACTATCGATAATAATTATAAACACATGGAATATATCTTTGTTTTATAGTAAAAAAGGGTAAAAATAGCATTTCGTTACATTTCAAAAGACAAACACACGATTTAACTATTAGCCAAGCTATTTTCCAAGCGTGCATGTGCATTACTGGTTGCCTATCCAGAACGGCAAAGCTCGCTAGCTACGTATAACCTTATTTTATGTACCTAAACAAGAAACCTGTCGTATAACTTGTATTGTCAAACGTGATTCAGGTGCTTGATATACTTTTAAGAGAGAAAGGGAGCAACTAGCAGGAGGAATTTTTATTCCTATGTATTCTCTGTGAATATTTCTATAAGAAGGTCTATAACAAACATGCACCCAATAAATGAAAGATTCTTCATAAAAGTATGTATTTGTCTATATAATGCATCATAGTACTTTTATGATTCTGTCACAAATTATCGCAGTTTGCAATTAGTAATTATACACTAATTATAATGTAAACTTGAAGAATCCGGCATTAATTTGCAAATCAATCGCTTTGTTCTGATATCCTGCTATGATTTTAATACATGAATCACCATGAATTTCTAAAATGTTTTTGAAAAAAGTGTCATCCAGCTTTGACCTTTTGTTTTCAATATTGATAAAATACTATTGGATGATACTTATTAACATAGCCCTCAATACCCAATAGAAAGCTTTTGCTAAATAACATCCGATAGAAAAGGTTTGTCAAAGCCTTTGTTAAAATATGCATGTTGATAAAATCGGGCCTTAATGAGTTCTGGAGACACCTTTAAAAAAAACTTATCACAGAGTTACTCACTTATTTACAAGATCTTCAAAGTGATCTATGCGGAGTGCTATCTTTTCTATTTGACAAAATTCAATAAATTTTGGAAAAAATCGGTTTTTTAAAAGAATCACTGGCTGTGGAGGTCTAGCTGAAACCAAAAAAAAAGACTCTTCTAGACTTCTTTGCCTCAAATCATTCCTTACAATTCAGAAAGACCTGATACGAGGGCTTTTTCTTGCTCCATAACTTTAAACTTTTTCCAAAGCTATCGAATAGTCCTATATTCAAACCAGCGCGGCGTATTCAAAGTTTAAGCGCAAAAAACCTCCCCAAAAGCTGAATAATGGTCGGTATTTTCTGGCAAACACGAAAAGGCAATTAGGTTAACCCGAAAAGTCGAACGAACTGACGCCATGCCAACTAGATTGGAAAAATCGTTGGCGTTGACCATTCGTTTTCAATGACGTTGCAAAGGAAGAATGAACTGCTTTAATATTTATTAGAAGGAAATCGATTTGTGACCGTCAGGATCATTCATGAAAACCTTGGCATTGAACTGCCAGTTGGTGGGCAGCGTTTATATTTGCCTTACGCGATCAGAATAAAATATTGTGCTGTGGTTGCGGTTGCGGATACATTTTACGTTTATGCGATTTACGATGGTTTTAGCTTAACTGGAGACTAGAGGAATAATATATCTCTTAGCGGTTAGCACTATATGTAGAGTATGTAGGATGCCTATGATCTATAGATTGAAAACAAGCCACAAAATCACTTCATGGACTGCTGCGGAATGTCACGAAAACAACAAACTAACGAAAACAAAAAATGACTTCAAGTAAGTTTCACCCTTCACGTTGATCGCCTTCGCAAAGAGGTGCGGACTGTACGGTGAACTCTAAAAAGGTGTGAGCCACAATAGACACAACTGAGTCACAGTGGAAGGAGGCAGCGCTGCCCCACTCACTTTCAACCTAATCTATCCTAACCGTTTTTTACTTCCCACACCGATAGGTGAGGGGAGTATTGTGATCGCGAAAATTTTCGAGTTTGAGATAATTAACTTTTTGGACGTTTTATGATGTGTACATAACGAAAATCCACGTCACTCATTTCCGTCGGTCTGTCTGTCTGTCGGTCTGTCGGTCTGTCGGTCTGTCGCGTTTTTCTACCCTCATAACCTCAGTAACCGCTGGATGGATTGTGGTGAAATTTGGGCAGCGTTATGCTGTGGGGTCGTAGTAGGTAATGTTCCTATAATTTTGAAAATTGTTATACGGGGGGCGGAGTAATTAGCAAAAAATGAAAAATTTCAAATATGCCTCGTTTTTAGGCTTTTTAGGGGTGCCTGATCATTTTCTACTTTTTCTTGGGTGGGGGTAAATTTGGGGTGGTTGGGGGGTGGGGGGTTGTAATACTGAAAAATTTGTTGTATTCGTAATGGACTGTCCATTGATATGAGAATATGAGAATAACATAGCGGTATGATACACTTTTTTAGGTCCATCCTCCGAACGTTGCATGCTTATTATAGAAACCACCGGACTTAGAGTTTGTGATGTATACATACAGTATTGTTTTAGATCGTTCGATATCGCGTAACGCGAAAATTGTTCAATTGATTTTAATGAAATTTTGACATAGTATTACTCCCAAGGCGAGGATGGAAAACGCGTATGTTTTGAAAATATAGGGTCAGTGGCGGCGCGGCAATAATAAAAAAACTAAAAATATAAAAACAGCTCAAACTTTGTTTTTAGACGTTGTAGGGGTACCTGATCATTTTCAATTTTTTTTTGGTAGGGTGAAATCGGGGCGGTGGGGGGGGGGGGGGGGTGGGGGGTAGTAAAACTGAAAAATTTGTTGTATTCATAATAGTCCGTCTATTGACCTGTAGAAGAAATACCTAGCGGCATATTACACTTTTTTAGGTCCATCCGAACATTGGCTTGCCTATTACACAAACCAATTTTGTGATCTGTACATACGAGTTTTGCTTTATTTCGTTCTATGTATATTGCGTAAAGCGAAAATTATTGAATTGATGTTAATAACATTTTGACACAGAATTTAGTACCGCTGCGAGAATGGAAAACGACTGTGTTTTTGAAAAACCGTGTCAGTGGCGGCGCAACAACAATCAAAAAACCAAAAACATAAAATCAGCTCAAACTTCGTTTTTAGACGGGTTGGAGGCTCTTGATCGTGTGGCCTGTGGCGCCCTAGTTCCTAAGGAGGGAGACGCAAGAAACTATTTACGAGGGTTTTTGTGTTGGATGTTGTTTTTGCGGGCGGATGGGCGATAATTTAGTTGCAAGGGGATTTTAGACTATAGCTTCATGCAATGGAAAATAATAAAATGGTATCATTATTATGTGTGGGAAGTACTGAGTCAATCAACTTGACTCCATTTTTTTTCTCAGTGTTCGGATTTCACTTGCGAGTAGTATATTATGCTTTATTAAAAGCATTCTTGAAGAAATTATCAGGTCAGTCTACAAGTCTACTTAACATCCTTATTTGGCCCCCGTTTCTCTCGCATCTCTCCATTTTCGGTGCGACTTCCTGTGCCAGTCCTACGTCTTTTTTTTATTTATATAATGTTATGTACCGGAGACTGTCTCGACGTAGACGGTCCTATTCTGTACCACTGAACACTGAACGGTTGAATGGATTTATTTGGTATAATACTCGTAACGACGGTCGGTGAGTCACCTACCTAAACAGTTCGGTTAGATAAAGCGCTAAATATAGATGTAATTGCATTTAAGAGATGTGGGCTGAGATGCAAGAAGCGCTGTTATTGCACTCGTCTGGTGCTTTGCGAACAGATGAAGCTTCGGTCGTTACTTTGGCTGCTCTAAGATAACTAGTAAGGTTATCTTCGTTCACAAATGAGTCGGTCGATTCCAAAAGTCTTCTTATCCAGTTTATCCAATTTTTGGTAAATGAAGAAAATCGTTTTTTGAACATACTAATTACACTATCGGTGCATATACAGGGTTGGGATGAAGTATGGAACCAAGCAAATAACTTTGGAATGGAAAGAATGATATTGCTGAAAATTTGCAGACAACTGTAGTGACGTCTAGTGCATCCGAAGACATTATGTTAGCTATTAATGTACTTCCGGTTTAACCGGAAGTACCGTCAACTTTTTTAATTTAAATGGGACACCCTGTATATTTTTGCAGATTTTAATACATCTTTTTTTCCGAATACGTCCATAGTGGGTTTAGTATTAGTTTTTGTAAAAACGGGAAAGATAAAGCTTCTTTATCATTTCAGGTGTTTAAAATGCCGGTCATTCAAAGTTTGTGTTGGCGATCGCGTGAGAACTCACAAAGAAGTGTGTCACCTTTTAATGATTTACGTCCCGACAGAGGTCCTATAACAGGTTTGGCGGTGACTAAAATACAAAAAAATTATCTCAAACGGGAAGACCGCAGACCGCCACGGACGAATTTGTGAGACAAATAAAAAAGCTTTACCGTTCCCATTTTTATAGAAACATATACTAAACCCACTATGGACGTATTCGGACAAAAAGATGTATAAAAATCTGCAAAAATATACAGGGTGTCCCATTTAAATTAAAAAAGTTGACAGTACTTCCGGTTAAATCGGAAGTACATTTATAGCTTACATAATGTCTTCGGATGCATTATGTGTCACTACATTTACCTGCAATTTTTCAGAAACATCACCCTTGCCGTTTCAAAGATATTTGCTTGGTTCCATACTTTATCCCAACCCTGTATTTTTTTATGTATTGATAAGGTGATAGCAACAGTAACGGTGTTTTTCTTATAAAGAAAACTGATATAAATAACAACAATTCCAACTTTTTGGTTTGGATTTGGCGAGTTTTGATGTATCACCAGTGGATAAAGCAAGTTTTGATGCAAAAAATCATCACATGAAGGCCTATAAAGAGAAACAGATGATTTAGTCGAAACTCGAGACTTCTTTCATTCTACACAAGAAGTAAGGTTGTTTTTAAGTATCAGAAAGGAAACTAATTCTGGTTATACTGTTATACAACATAAATAATGTTGTCCTCAAGTAACAGAAGGCAAACTAAAACCTAGGTTTTCTACTTGTATTGTGGTAAAATATGAGTCTTCATAATATTGTTAATATTATTTTCACTTTTAATAGTAATATCCACTTTACCAATTTTGTTCTGAACAAGATAATAAAACGTGATATTCATGATACTGCAGCTCATTAAAAAAACTAAAACACCGGCTACACCGTTACATGTCTGCCAAACATTCAAAGCGCTGTGATTGGTCAGTGGGATAAGGGAACTTTTGGCGCGACATTCTTAATGGATTAGGCGAGTTTTGGAGCGATTCTCAATTTTTTCCTTCACTTTGCTATTGGTTGAGGCAAGTTCCGGAACGATATTTTCTACTGAAAACGTAGAGTTTATGGCGAAAATTCCAACTACGAGGTTAGTACAATTTTTATAAAAAGTGGATAAGACGACTTTTGAAATGGAACGATTCAAATGTCATTCACGAGAAGCTGAATTGGGTAGGATCAATCACAACGGAAAATGGTTGATTTCTGGTAACATTTTCCTCAAATTGTGACATAAGGTGTGTTTCGCGAATGAATATGGTTTAGAAAAATACGCTTTTATAGAACTAAATAGTGAAAAATAATTCTTAATAGATATAAGCTTAAAATGAAAATGAACTAGTATTAGTGTAAAAAAGTGTGGGCGTTTTGTGCGTAAATCGAGCGTCGGACGCTTTTTTCATAATCATACTAGTATTTTCCGTTCATTTTTGTTTTAAGCTTATTTAAAAAATTATTTTTAACTTTAGTTCGATATTTATTGTTTGTTTTTTTATGACGCGCGACGACCACTTTTATAGTCATTAGACGTTCTTTTTTGTTTTAGTAATTGTAATTGCAATAAATCTTTTTTTTATGGTTAGGCTCTCGCAAAAATCTGTGGCTCTGGAGAAGCGCTGCAAGAGTATAAGTGTTTGTGCACATTAGATTTAAAACGCTGCAGGTTGCAGCTATCCTCGTTCGCACGGCCTTTGGTGTTATTATCTAGGAGAGCTCACCCGAACACCTTCCGTGATAGAAGATAGAATCTGTAAAACAGGGACAGGTCAGCCAAGCTCCTTCGACATTCCAGGCTGTCGAGGCCCTATGTGAGGTTAGGCGTATCGATTAGTCTAATTGCTTTCTTCTGGATAGTGTCCAGAAGATATAGAGAGTGATTCGGAGCGCATCCCTACACATGGGAGCAATACTCCAGCGATGGTCAGATCTGTGCCTTGTAGAGCAGCTGTAGTTGCTCTGGTGTATACAGTTTCCTACAGCGGAACAAAACTCCAAGCTTCTGGGATGCCGTCTTAGTAATGCTGGCGACGTGGTCGTATTGTTGATGTTGATCCCCAAAAGCTTGACGGAAGATGACTCAACTAATGGGTGACCCTCCATTACATCCATTTCCACAGTTGGTAAACCAACGAGAGACTTCTTTGCCAGTGTTGTTGCCTGAGTTTTCTGTACATTAAACTGTACTTTATTTTAATCCCTACTCGATAATTATTATTATGATATCTACGTTGATCTGTGAGGCATGTTGCTGTCACCGACGTACCGTCTCCTGGGATGATAGCGGCTTGCCTGGTTCCATGCACGATATTAATGTACTGTCGTCTGCGGAGCTGTAGATTGGATTGGATGTTATTTCCAGCAGCTCGTTGATGTACAGCAGAAACAGTGTAGGGGTTAGGAACACTGGCGTTTATAGAAAATACGTCTCATAAACAGCCTTCGACTACTACAACAGAGATCCATCGTTCATCAAGCTATTCAGCCACTGGCGCAGGCCAGGTGGTTGTCCATAAGCAGCAAGCTTGATCAGAAGTCTCTCATGCCTCACTCTGTCGAAGCTTTTCGATATGCCAAGTGCAACAACACGGGATTCGCCATGGTTTTCAATTGCTCTGTTCCACAAGTGAGTGGCGTAGGCCAGTAGTACTGCAAATGATACTTTGTGAAATTGAAAATCAAACATACGTATCTAGAATCATTGCTATATAATTTGGGCTTGGGTTTGAACGATACCATGTCTGGAGTTACAGTGAGAAATTCTGCTTATTTCATAGACATACGACTCATTAAGAATTTAATTAGTAGACTCGGCGACGTTCATGGCGATGTCTCCTTATTCCCGTCAAGAGCAGTATTTATACACGTACCCATAGAAATACTTGGGAGGATGTGGGACGTATATGTAGATACAAACCACGCCTGCCGCTGACTGCAACATCTGGTGTGGAACGACGTCATTAATACCACATAATTAATAAGAGCTTTTAAGATAGCGTTGGTGAAAACAAAAAAGAAGTGCATAAGATTAGGAGCAATATTTATGATCCTTCAGAAATGAAACAGTGTTACATGTGACGTTCCTAGATAAACTTTCTAGTATTGCCATGTAGGCGTTGGGATGTCGCTAACAGAAAACGGCATTAAGGTGATTCATTATTTGTCATGAAATATGGTTACTCTGAATTGATTTTCTAGCTAGAGGTTATTGCAATAATTACAAATAAATTTTGGAAATGATTTGAATTTTTTAAATAAATAGGTATTTGTTGAGGTTTATCCTACATATATTTTTAACACAAACGTAGGCATAATTCTTGAATACAAAATAAAATATGTAAAAAACTAATCATATATCATAGAAAAATAATACAAGTCTGATACAATAACATAAATAAAATATCCTTGACAAAAAAAACCAAAAAAAAGGTCGGCCGGGGCCGAGGAACGGAGAAACTCAGATGATACCGCGAAGTGTGATCACGTCACGCTTTTATGTTGCATTCGGTAGCAGTCGTGATTCGTGATTCTGAGATACCACTGATTGAATCACAGGTTCGTGTAATATCTACCACCATTAGGTCCGGACCCCCCGAAACATTATTAATACAATCGATATTTTTGTTACTGATCAAGTCTCCCATCAACAACAAAAGTTAGGAGTGAAAGGTGGAGACCCTAATCTGGACTCCCTCCAAAACTAAATCCTGAATACGTGCCTGGTGGGATGGTAGTCATTGGTCCCCTGAACGTCCCCTGAAGTTTACGACCTCGGGGGTTGCAGCTCGAAGGGTGAGGAAAAAGTAAAATATTATTTATTTTTGGTTTCACACATCTCACCACAGGTGCCCTGGTTTAGGGGTGGGCGATAATTATCGATGTTTGGAAAACATCGATGTTTCACGTCCGATGATCGATGTTTTTACCATCGATGTTGTTAACTTGAACCATCGATGAAAACATCGATGTTTTTAAAGAATTTGCCTCGATGTTTTCTTAAAAGTTTCAATTACAAATTGAAAATATACAAAAAAGTAAACTTAGCGAGTCTGCAGTTTTCTGGTCTTCGGTTTTGCCCCATGACTTAAAATACCAATTGAAGGCGCTTTGGGTTCCTTTGTAGAGGTGTGCATTCTACTTCCTTTCAGTGAACTAGTTACTACTATTCTGTACCAAAACAACACCGACGCGATTGTGACTGATTGACGTCATTCCAAATTTATGGGAGGGGGGTATAATCTCAAGCTACTAGATTTGGCAAGTTGATAAACACCTAGGCTCACATCCTCACAATGGATTTTGCTATGTTAATTGTTTTTTGTCTGTCCTATTTCAAATTGATTTGTGATTGATTTCATCTTCTCAAATTCGCTAAAGTTGCAAAGCAATTTGAAAAAGGAAATAGACAACCAAAACTTATTTTTATTTTTTTATTAAAATTTAATAAAATTTGTTAGTTTAGCTAGTTTCTGGTCTTTATTATTTCCTGTTTACTATGCTGTGAAATTTGAAGTACCTAGTAGTAAAGTACATATCATTATTTATTTCTAACATTGAAATTGAAGAACACCAATACCCGAACATATCGATTTTTTTGCGATGTTCAAACATCGATGTTTTGAATACGATATATAGTAGTTATCGATGGCATACCGTCGATGTTGATATCGATGTCAAACATCGATGTTTTCTTTCGATGTCCCATCCCTACCCTGGTTGTACAGCCGAGCAACACTGGTTCAACATGTATTTATACCGCTCGCTTTAACTTCTCCTCCACTAGTCAATGACAGGGTTGCTTGAACGACATCCTTCATCCCCATATCATTTGCGCACACCTTTTACACTATTTCAATCAAAATGTCACACGACGGCACCTGAGGTCTGTAATAAATCTAGATAATCGTCCTTTTTCGCAACCGTAATGACGCATGTAACGCAACATTTGGTTAACAAGCGGAAAAGTCTAATTACAAGCTGTGCCTATCAAAAGGCAAACACCTGCTGTGTAACTTTAGCACAGAGCCACGACATCAATAGCACGATGCTTAGTTTATAGGACAGTCATTTTATAATTCATCTGTATACGTATATTTATTATTATCCTGATTTTCCAAGTTTATCTCGCACGACTGCGGGAGCAACAAATTTTGATGGGCTGTGCCAGGTCAACACCTGAACTATATCGGAGTTTAGGAAGGATCTTACACTATAACATCATGGTCATCATAGTCACAATGTCTTAACAGACACGACACGAATATTATCAATAGTTTTGAGAACTGTAGCTCGCCATCGTTCGCGATTTACTGTCAGTTTAGTGGCGCTCTTGATACTCATATCCAGCAACTGTTTCGTTGTATCCACCCAGCGTGTAGGGGGACGGCCACTGCGCCGCCCACTCGGGGCATGACCCTGAACTACCTTCAAGTTTCTCCATATTATCGCTTCTGTGTATGTCCGAAGAATGTAAGCATTCTCGTCGACACAATGGAGGATAGTTCTTCCCTTTGGATTACCGAGCGGACAGAAACGTTAGTTCGATGGGCGGTATAAGGAACTCTCTCCTCCATACCCACATTTCAAAAGCATCTATGAGAGCTCGATCTGCCTTTTTAACAGCCCAAGTTTCCGAGGCATACAAAAATATGGAGAACACAAGAAACTGAACCAGCGACATTTTTGTATCTTTAGTGATGTTATGGTCACGCCATATTTTAGTAAGCTTTGTCATGGCCACACGCACCTGTTGAATGCGCCGTCGAATCTCATTTTCACAGCTACCCGAATTGTCGATGAAAGAACCGAGGTATACAAAACTTTGAACTACTTCACAACGGCCTATTGACTTTATTTTTCGATGATTATTATGCTCTCTATCTACGATCATAACCTTGGTCTTATTGTAGTTAATACCAAGACCATACGCTGCACTATGTTGTTCTAAGATGTTTAACAGAGCTACTAGTTCTTCCTGAGAAGCTGCAATAAGGGTTGTATCGTCAGCAAATCTTAAGTTGGACATTTTGCTTCCGCCAATAGTTACACCGCCATTCCAGTTGTCTAATACCTTCCTCATCACAAATTCAGAGTAAATGTTAAACAACATCGGAGATAATGCACGTCCCTGAGGAACTCCTTTTCTGGTTGCAGTTTGACTAGACAGGTTACCATCAATTCTTACACGAGCCGAATTAGACTCGTAGAGTTGCCATATGAGAAACACTAGGTGATAAGGAACTCCCATAGAGATGAGGATTTCCCACAGTTTAGGCCACTTTATGTTATCAAACGCCTTAGAATAGTCCACAAAGCAGATAGAAACTGGAAAATAATGCTCTCTGGCTTTTTCAATATAACAGGTCTTCAGAATTACAGAATTTTGAAATATTTTGTGCAACCTTTCTTCCAGGCCTAAGCGTTGTGGGTGTGGTGTAAAATTGTTTGGTGTAAGGCCTGAGACCGACACAATTAGGGAGACAATAGTAACTTTGTTTTGCTTCCAGAATCGTTTTATCTTTATAAGGTAGTGGGTTTAGATATCTTCCCAGCGTAGGTGTTTTGGATATTCCTATCGTTGGAAATAGCAACATCTATCAAATAGGTAACTTTGTCTGTCTTTGACTGAAAAACTATATCGGGTCTATTTGCTGGAATGGTCTTATCTGTATATATTACTATTATTATCATCCTGATTTTCCAAGTTTATCTCGCATGACTGCGGTAGCAACAAATGTTGACGGGCTGTGCCAAGTCAACACCTAATAACTATTACTGATCTGAATCTGGGACTACAACAAACAGAGATCGGGCATTTAAAAAGCTATTTAGCCACTGACGCAGGCCAGGTGGTATTCCACAAGCAGCAAGCTTGGCCAGAAGTCCCTCATCATGCCACACTCTATCGAAGGCTCTCGATATTTCAAGTACAACAACACGGGATTCGCCATGATTTTCAATTGCTGTGTTCCACAAGTGAGTGACGTAGGCCAGGAGGTCACCCGTATACCTATGCGTACAGAGCTTCACTGCCACCTAGTGAAACTTTTATTTGGGCTTATTATTAGCAGCTTTTTGCCTAGTGCTAAGGTCTCTATTTTCTGCATACTTTCACTGGAACAATCGTCTCCACTATATGCTAATAGGCGGAGTAGGTGTCGATGTTTTCGTCCGTTTGTCATCTTCCGTATTAGAAATGACATGCTGAAGGCGTGTCAACATTCATCAATGTCGCGTTAGAAGAAATATATACGATGCTTTGATACTATAGCCAGGAAGATAACCACAGATCTTTTGCATTATCGTCTATTGTCATTATTTTCTCCCGCGATTGTTTAGACAGAATCACTGAGCGATGTGCAAGACGGTCAAATATGAAATGTTGTAGAAATTAGTAGTAACAAAAAAGTAGAAGTTATTACATCTTGCTAGGGATCACTAATCTCTTGAACATTTCAAGATATTCTTTTGATCTTTTCTTGATTTGTCCGGTTCTTGATCTCAAGACAAGAAGTTTTAGATCCCAAGACAGGACAAGACATTTTATTTGTGAAAAAACGTATTTTAGTATAACGTAGCATGTTTTTATTTTATATAGCACACGTTTTTTGTCTTTGGTTCACAAAAATGGCTTTGTTATGGTTAAAGATGCTCTTGAAAATAGCCTTTCTGCAGCAACAGAATATTGATGACCTTCAGAGAGGCTGGTAGACATTCTCGTGTCTTCTCAACCAATTCTCAGAACTTTCTATCCTACCCTCATTTAAGTATTTTTTTAATTTATGTATATATACCTTCCAACATTCTGAGTGATCTTTTTTTTAACTTTGGTGTCAACGGCATGGACCGTTGTGGTCATTAGCCTCGTGTTCTGTGTGGGCTTTGTTACTGTTTCCCGGCGCCACTCTCGGGACGTTGTTAATTAGAAGCCAACAGTGAATATGCTCAGGTGGAGATCATCGCTGAGCTTTGATTAAGGAAATTTACTTATCTCAGGAAAAACCAGAAATAAATTTTCGTCTTTGATGGGAATCGAACCCGGGACCTTCGCTCACGAGCTATTGGCTCGACTCGCTGAGACAACCCATCACTATTAGCTTTATTAAATAGATAAATAATATCTAAGACAAATCGTCATCTTTTTAAAGATGTAGATAACTTTGTTTACATCAAATATGATGTTTATATTATATGTAACGTGAAATTCCACAAAAGTCCAGTTCGTAATAAAAATTTGTATTAATGTATTGATTTTGTTGCAGGTGAGCATCCACGCCATAAGGTCCTTCATTGTTGTGAGTATTTATAATAGAGCTGTCACTATAATAGAGTTAGAGATTTCATATTTAGTACCATAATAGGTTCCACTCAAACAATGATTCATGTACATTTAGAGTACCGAAGTGTCGAGGGATACAAGGATCGTGCACCCTAGTTAGACGAAGGGACACAAGGATGACTGCCTTCTGCATTATGGCGGCTAAGATGTGCGCCGCCGCACGGCATACCGACATTGCGCGCAATACAGAGAGCAGCGTGTTCCTCATTCTCCTCGGGATCCAATGACCATAACCAGCAGACTTACAGAGTAGTCTGGCCAGAGCCTACAAAGTTGACCAAGCAACGCCTGATATTTGGTTCACAAATTAAGACACATAAATATTTTTCTTATTTTCTCGAAAACGAGTCGACCGATTTTAGACAATCAAACGTCAAAATTAAGGGCTTCCACATATCTTTAAAATAAGCTATGACTTGATACCACTTGTAAATTTTTAATATATGACAGTAGTAAGCAAATACATTACTTATCTGAACAATGTTATGTTCTAACATTTTGTTTATGGTTTTTTTCTATCATACGTCATTGTCAATTTAAACAAAGCGTGACAACCAGGAGCGCGTTCCAAATCACCACAGGGGGTGAAGCAGTTTTTGTTTAAAAAGTTGTCCACCCTAACAACTCTTTTGACGTGTTTAGGATCTTTTTCTTTTAATCAGTGGTTTTCGATAAATCTATGACGGGGAGTTTTCAAATGAATGCCCTGTATGTACATTAGTGCTAGCAAACAATTAAAATACAACGACCTGTGTAGTCTTTGTCACCAAACATTTCCTGGTGTAACAAGCATGCAGGCTAGGTCATCAACCTACATAATTGAGAGAAAGAAGAATTAGACAAATATAACATTCCACATGACAAAAGAATTACAAGAGATCCTTATCAAGCCCATTTTCTTGTTATCTGGCAAACATCTTCATAACACACCTTTTACAGTTTTTGTAATCTAGGAACACTGAAAACCCAATCCTTCCATATAATTTACCTAGGGCGTACAGTTGTGTACTTTCTACTAAAATGCTTTAGGCAGTTGAGTTTTATCTCAAGTTTATCAGTATGTATGTATAATAAGGTCATTGTCGTTTCACTTGTTAGACGTTGTAATTTCTCTCATATTTTAATATAAACTATGACTGGTTATAAGTACTTGAATGTATGAGTACATGCATATGGTGGCGACAAGACTTATTTAGTGGAATAGATTTTATTTGCATTAAATTAATATTAGTAATATTTATTATTTGCATTTTATTGATTTTCTGAGCTTGTAGTCGTTGGTATATTCAAAGGTCGTATTAACAACTTACCGTATTAGCATTACGGTGTTCGTCATAAATACACTTTAAACTTTCTTTCTATACTTCTACAGGGTTCGTAAATATCGTGGTACCTATTTAATTAATTTTATAGTCTTTTTCATTCACTAGTTATTCCTTATTCAAAGTTATGTTATGTTTTTCCGCTAGACTTTCTTCTTTCTTGTTTCTTCTTCTTTCTTCTTTTTTCTTTTTTCTTTTTTCTTTTTTCTTTTTTCTTTTTTCTTTTTTCTTTTTTCTTTTTTCTTTTTTCTTTTTTCTTTTTTCTTTTTTCTTTTTTCTTTTTTCTTTTTTCTTTTTTCTTTTTTCTTTTTTCTTTTTTCTTTTTTCTTTTTTCTTTTTCCTTTTTTCTTTTTTCTTTTTTCTTTTTTCTTTTTTCTTTTTTCTTTTTTCTTTTTTCTTTTTTCTTTTTTCTTTTTTCTTCTTTCTTCTTTCTTCTTTCTTCTTTCTTCTTTCTTCTTTCTTCTTCTTTCTTCTTTCTTCTTTCTTCTTTCTTCTTTCTTCTTTCTTCTTTTTTCTTTCTTCTTTCTTCTTTCTTCTTTCTTCTTTCTTCTTTCTTCTTTCTCCTTTCTTCTTTCTTCTTTCTTCTTTCTTCTTTCCTCTTCTTTAAAATGTTTATTAAATTATATCTATAAGAAGAAAACCAATGCCTATCAGATTTTTAATAGATAAATATTAATTGACATTTTAAGATGTCAATAAATTCCATAATTACTTAAGAATACAAATGAAAAATAAGAAAATAAAAAAATTATGACGCTACTTTTATTACATATTTAATGCAGTTTCGCCATTCTTCTGGAGTTGTTAAATGTACCTGATCTCTAATAAGATGTAAAACTGGTGAAAGCCTTAGGGATGATTATTGTACTATCTGATATATCTCTTTCTGAATCGCTCCATATTAATTCAATCGAATTAAAAGTACAAAAATAGGGCTGGAGTCTCAAAACTTCACACCCACTACTTTTTGTTTTAGTTTCTGGTGAAACTGTGATATTTTGTTTTGTAAGAAATTCAATCTCATCTTTTCTAAACGAAGTGTTAGGTATTTTTTCCAATAATCTCGAATTTTTATTTCTCAGTTTTTTCTATTCTTTCTGACTGACTGACTGAATCGCTCAATTCTCAAACACAACGTACCTTAGATATCTGTTATTAACAACCTGTTTTGCTTACAAATATCCAAGAAACTCATATAAAAAAAGTAGGAAAGAATTTACTTGAGTGAATTCAAACGGCGCTTTCACTGTGGAGTTTGTTGGTATAAAAATTTAACTTTTTTATTATATTGATAAAACCGGATTTTTCACGGACTATTAATCAACAAATTTAACATTTAATCTAAAAAAAAAGAAAAAAGCCATTGACCGCGGTGAGATTCGAACCCACGCCCTTTCGGACTGGTGCCTAGCGTCTTAACCTCTCGGCCACCCTGCCTGTGCTTCAGGAATACACCGTACATAATGCGTCGTCAGTTACCTGTCGTAATTTAATTCAATTTATTTTAAACCGGAAACGATATTGACAAAACCGGATTTTTCCCATACTAGTTTTTTCATGCTGATTCCGAATCTGTATATAGTTTTTCTCTTGCACCTGTAGTTTTGGCTATCTTTTGTAAACGGACAGACGGACGGACAGACAGAGGCTCTGCATAAGCTCTCTTCAGTGAATCAGTGAGAGCTAAAATGGTAGTAACTCAATTGTTGATTTACAGCTTCAACTTCGTGATTTATTACCGTCATTATCATTATTACATGCATGTTATCATGACCTAACGTACTTGTGTAACGCAGCTAAAAAGTAATTGAAGAGTTGAGTAAAAATTACAGCCCATTATTACTATTATACTATTCGCATTGAAATCCATTCCGACTTGGCTTGCGCACCTGAAAGACCTCAGGACAGCTGTATTCATTATCACATAGTCATCAGCCATTACAACTCGCATTGTCGTCAGCCTGCTTTTTCAGCTTGAGTAAACAACAGAAATTCCTCTATTATCGATGAGGAAAACGTAATTCAACCTCTTCATGCAATATTAATGCATCGCAGTCCCACCTTTTTCATATAGGATTGGACTGCTATAGGTTTCCGCGGTATACAAAGAGATTACTAAATAAATTCGTTTGACAATGCATACACGATTGGCAAAGTTTGATCTGGAATCCGAAATCTCCAGTGCAACTAACAGAGAAGGTATAACCGGGCAAAGTCATCGGTTAAAAAGAGACACCTAATCCCTCGCACATACTATTATACCCTGTTACCCGATACTTTGGACTGTCAACCGTGTCAACAGTGAACAGATGTTCGGCTAGTGATAACTAAAAATACCCCAGAATCAGTCTTGACAATCTTGACATAATACCATTTTAAGTTTTGAAGGAATACAGAGCTATACTCAGTGCAAGTACTGCTAATGACGAGTAATTGACCCTTGGTGACGTTTTCGTCTATGCTTATTTTGCATTTTCTCGGAAAATCCAGCGTTTCTTTTGGTGTACATTTCCAGCAGTAGTTTCAAAAGGATCAAATTAAATTTCTTAAGCGTCAATTTTAAGTTCAAACTGGACAGGTATAAATTACACCTGATAGCAGTTTGAATTTACAATTGACACTTTAGAAATGTAATTTGATGCTTCTGAAACTACAGCTGGCTGGTATGGATAGATACTGAAGCAATTTCTTCCTTCTTACTTTTTGACAATGAGGTATTCGATAAGAATATCACTCAGACGGTCCTGACTTGCAGGATTGCCAATTCAGACCACCACTAAAAAATTAAATCTGAGATGTACTTCTTCGTCAGCTGATACCTATCAAATAAACGTCAAGCCAGTCCAAACTATGAGCTAACAGACTATACATTAGGGGTCTGCAAGTCAAATGAGGACCCTGTGTTCGCGCTAGACACCTAGCGCACCTAGCGGCGTTGCGCGATAATTATTGGTCATGTCATCAGCAAACACTGTCTCAAACAGAATCCTAGATGCATCAATAAAAATGAAGTCAAGTTGATTGACTCAGTACTTCCCACACATTACGGTGATACCAGTTTATTATTTTCCCATAGCATGCAGCTTTAGTCTGAGATCCCCTTGCAACCAAATCATCGCCCCAAATTTCACCCCCACCCAAAAAAGGTAGAAAACGGTCAGGAACCCCTTAAACATCTAAAAATGAAGTTTAAGCTGTTTTCATATTTTTACTTTTTTGATTATTGCTACGCTGCCACTGACACGATTTCTAACAAGCATACGCGTTTTCCATACTCACCACAGTCATAATAATGTGTCAAAATTTCATTACAATCAATTTAATAGTATCCACGTTACAAAATACAAAACGATCTGAAGCAATAAATACTCGTATGTATACAGAAAATTCTAAGTCCCTTAGTTTCGGTAATAGGCAAGGCAATGTTCAAATGGACCCAAATGCTGATTTATGTCGCTAGGTCTTCCTTCATAGATCAGTGGACAGCCTATTATTAATACAGCAAATTTTTCAGTTTTTCAACCCCCCACCCCCCAATTTCACCCCCACCCAAAAAAACTCATAAAATGATCAGGAACCTCTAAAACACTTTTAAAGACGAAGTTTGAGCTGTTTTTATATTTTTAGTTTTTTTATTGCATCTGCGCCGCCACTGGCACGATTTATAAAAATCATACGTATTTTCCATCCTCGGTACACTAGTAATACTGTGTCAAAATATCATTAAAATCAATTCAACAGTTTCTTAGTTACATAATATAGAACGATCTAAAGCAATACTTGTATAATTTACACCAGAAAAAATTCTTTTGGTTTCTGTAATAGGCAAGGCAATGTTCGGATGGACCTAAAAAAGTTATTTAGGTCATTAGGTCTTCCTTCACAGGTCAGTGGACAGTTTATTATGAAAGCAACAAATTTTTCCATTTTACAACCCCCACCCACCACCCTAATTTCACACCTACCAAAAAAAGTAGAAAATCAGGAAATCAGGAATCCCTAAAACGCCTAAAAACGGAGTTTGGGGCATATTTAAAATTTTTCGTTTTTTGCTAATTACTCTGCCGCCCATGCACCGATTTTCAAAATTATAGGAACATTACCTACTACGACACCACAGCATATCGCTGTCCAAATTTCATAATAATCTATCCAGCTGTTACTGAGATTACGTGGCTAGAACAACGCGTACAGACAGACAGACCGACGGAAATGAGTGACGTGGATTTTCGTAATGTAGACATCATAAAACGTCCAAAAAACGTATGATCTCAAAATCGAAAATGTTCACAATACTCCCCTCACCTATCGGTGTGGGAAGTAAAAGGGGCCCAAATGTGACGCCTAACGTCAATATTGGTAGTGTTCAACGGGACTTAGCGGACGTCAGCGCTTGTGGGCGCTTTGCGCTAACTAACCGATGAACGACAAGCTGTCAAAAAAGCGCCAGTCAGCTTAGTAAGCGCTTTAAAAAAGCGCTGTTTGGTTAGTAAAGCAGCACATAACTGGAAAAAAGTTATTTGATATGACAGTTTTATCACGTCAAAAGGAAAGTCGTTCAACGGTCACTCCTAGCGCCTGCAAGCGCTTCCACGCTAGCGCTTTTGCGCTAGGTCCCGTTGAACACACCCATGACAGTTAACGTCGAGTAGTAGTTGGTAGTAGTACTGTGTTCCTCTAAAAGTAATACGTTTTTCTGTGACCTGGAAAAATAATCAGAATCAACTGAAAGTTAAAAAGTCATGGAAGGTAAAACATAACATGCTGATGAGAGGTTTGTTTGGGTGATACATAAGAAATTAAGTATATAATTTAGGTAAAGTAGAGCCCAGAGATATACCATTTGTGTACGTTTTGCGCTATATAAAAACTGCATACCATCTATTAGTACAGTTCATCATTTGGAATAGATACAGTTTTGATAATATTCAATGGTTACCACTATTTTACTGTCGTACTCGTAACCAATTCATGGAATGTGCTTTTAACCAATTTTCTAACAAAACGTAACCTCTTAGAATGGTGAAAATGGAACACTTAAGTTGTATTTGAACGTAGATCTGTCGGATGACGTTCACGATGTATATTTTGACCGAACTATGATAAGACCCACACATTCCAGGATTATTCGCGGCTCGACGATGAAGAGGACCGGACTTAGTCAAATTGTTTAGGCAGGTATTGCTACCGTTATTGATAGCAACGCCAATCTGCTTTTACTTTTGTGCGTTACTTTTCTGTCTGAATCGGACGTTTTTTTGGGAAGTGTGACAGCTAGAGTATGTTTCGGCCTTGGGAAGATAATGGGATTTCACAGCGATGTGAATTACCCTGCAGCAGTGAAGGTACGTCAGCGGTTTGCCATTGCGGTGGTGAAAGTAGTGACTATAGTACGGACACTGATAATGAATTTGAACAAAAGGAGGTGGAGGTAGACCAATTAAAACCTCACAAAAGGTCACATCTTAGCGCAGATGCAAAACAAATAGTACTAAATGATAATGAACTAAGGAAGGATCCGGAGAATGAAAATAAGGGGAGTATGATCAAAAAGACCTAAATTCTAACACACGTTCCATATTCAACAGTATGTGAAATTTTGAGAAAGGGGCCACAAAAGAGGAAGCGTAGGTTTGATGCTGGTGTTTTAAAAGAACTAGATCCTACGATCACAAAATTATTGAGGAATATTGTGTACGAAAAGTACAAAATTAATGGACTACCCACAATCGAATCCGTTCAAAGACAATTGGCTAGAATGGGGTAACAGTATCCAAGGAGCACATTGCAGCGATGGATTAGGAAGATTGGGTTTAGGTACAGAACTGTGAACAAACGAATGGCTATGGCGGCACGATTACTTGCATAAGATAGGGCAATACCGGAACGAGGGGAGGTCAGTGTACTACCTTGACGAGACCTGGTATGATACCCATGATACCGCTAAAAAGGGATGGACCGACGGTACAAAGAAGTGTTAGCTAAAAGGCGTTCCACCAAATAAAGGATCCCGTATAGTTATC
This sequence comes from Callosobruchus maculatus, assembly GCA_951848785.1. NCBI lineage: Eukaryota > Metazoa > Arthropoda > Insecta > Coleoptera > Chrysomelidae > Callosobruchus > Callosobruchus maculatus. The sequence continues at coordinate 2,317,118 of CATOUR010000003.1, forward strand.
TTACACTGCGGATCATCTGACGGCTAGGTCGAAAACGCACTCAAATTATGCGGAAAGAAAATTGAAGACTGCAATATAGACTACCACAAAAACATGGACTCGGGAATATTTGAGCAATGGTTTGAGTATACACTTATTCCCAATTTAAAGCCATTTGGCGTCATCGTAATGGACAACGCAAGCTGTCACTCCAGACAAAGGTACAAAATTCCGAATTCAACGTTATCGAAGGAGGAAATACAAGATTTTCTCATAAAACAGGATTTGTACTTTGAAGAAACTTACAAAAAAAAAACTGAATTATTGGAAGTCCTCCACACTGAACAGTTTGAGAAACAATATGTCATAGAAAGCATAGCTAAAAAGTATGGTCATGATGTCTTAAGGTTGCCTCCCTATTTTTGCATTTTCGGTCCTATAGAATTAATTTGGGGACAACTGAAACAACAAATCGAACGTTAAAATTGAGTGTAGAAAGGAATAATTTACCATATGGTTTATACGGTTATATTGAAATGTCTCTACCATATATTTATCAACAGATAATAAAGTTTCAAGCATCTTGTTCAACCAACTGATTTATGAGCACTTTATTGGATGGAATGCACATTTTCGTTGTCGCCCACTCCATCGAATTCGAATGCCCAGTCGCAGTCCGACCCCGTTCCCTTTCTCTGTCGGCACTTTTTGCGGAGATCCTCACTTTGTAAACAAATGGTATATCTCTGGGCTTTACTATACATTTACACCCGACTAAATAAGACGTCACAAATGTGGAATGTACAGTGCCTAACTGCTATGTGATTGAATAGGAAACTTATTTTGTTCCACTTGTAATGAGCATTGATGCCATTGTTTTTGAAGTCTTTGTCCATTACTTACCTATCTACATTCGATTGTTTTGGAGCACTGATTCAAAATTCCAAGAACAGTTATGAATAAATCGATGAGCTGTTTCTCGAATGACTAATTTTAGGTCAATAGGTGTCGTCTGCTGTATATAGCCCAACTATATTAAAAAAAGGGAAAGTTTTGCTGTGGACGTTTTATGTTTTTTGATTAGCTAAACATTAAATGAAGTTTTGCGAATAGAAGCTTTGCACGAGACATGTTTTTCTCATAAAACTTACATATTTCTTGAAATTTTCCAGGTTTTCATATAAATCTCAAAAATTAAACATTGCACGAAAATCTCGTACTATACAGGATTTGATGAAAATAAAAAATTGAGATCACTGGATTTATTGTTTTTTTTCTGGGTAATTGGAGGTTGTATATCACAAATCCGGCTCATGTATTTAGTTGTAATTGCGTTAGACGAGAATAAAAATTTCAGACCAGGAGATTTTTAAGTTCACCTAAAAAAATCCAAAATCTTTGAGTGCATTTTCATCAGGATGAACCCCTCATTTTCTGAATAATTTGAAGGCAGTAATTACAAATCCGGCCGCTGTTTTGAATTTCATTGAAAAAAATCGGACCACCGGATTTTCAGATTCGCCTGAAAAAATCAAAAATCCTTTTGTGTATCTTCATCAAGACGAAATATCTTTTCTAGATAATTTGTACTCGCTAATCATAGATCCAGGGTGTTGTTTTGAGTTTCATTCTCATTTGACGAAAATAAAAAAAAATTGGACCACCGGATTTTCAGGTACACCTGAAAAAATCGAAAATTTTTATGTGTATCTTTATCAAGACGAAATCTTGTTTTCTGGATAATTTGAAGGCGCTAATTATAAATCCGGCTGCTATTTTGAGTTTCATTCGCATGTGACGAAAGTCAAAAATTTCGGACCACTGGATTTTCTAGTTCACCTGAAAAATCGAAAAGCTTTGTATGTATCTTTATCAGGACGACACTACGTTTTCTGGATAATTTGAAAGCGCTTATTATGAGTCCGGCCGCTGTTTTTAGTTTCATTTTCATTTGATGAAAACAAATTTCGGACCACCATATTTTCAAGATCACCCGAAAAAAGCGAACAGCTTCGTGTGTATCTTTATCAAGACGAAACCTCGTTTTCTCGATAATTTGAAGGAGATTATTACAAATTCGGCCGCTGTTTTGACTTTCATCCTCATTTGACGAAAATCAAAAATTTAGGACCGCCGGATTTTCAAGATCACCTGAAAAAATAAAAAATCCTTATGTGCCTGTTTATCAAGAAGGAGCCTGTTCTTTTTTGGATAATTTGAAGATGCTAAAAATTACAAATTTGGCCGCTGTTTTCAGTTTCGTTATCATTTTACGAAAATCAAAAATTTCGGACTACCGGATTTTCAAGTTCACCTAAAAAAATCGAAAATCTATGTGTGTATCTTTATCAAGACCAAACCTCGTTTTCTGGATGATTTGAAGGCGCTAATCACAAATTCGGCCGCTGACTTGAATTTCATTCTCGTTTGACAAAAATCAAAAATTTCCGACCACCGTATTTTCCAAGTTTATACTTGAAAAGATCGAAAATCTTCGTGTGTATCTTCATCAAGACGAAACCTCGTTTTCTCGATAATTTGAAGGCGCTTATTACGAATCCGGCCGCTGTTTTGAGTTTCATCCTCATTTGACGAAAATAAAAAATTTAGGACCGCCGGATTTTCAAGGTCACCTGAAAAAATCGAAAATCTTTGTGTGCCTGTTTATCAAGAAGGAACCTGTTTTTTTTTTTTTGGATAATTTGAAGACACAAAAACATACAAATTTGGCCGCTGTTTTGAGTTTCATTATCATTTTACGAAAATCAAAAATTTCGAACTACCGGATTTTCAAGTTCACCTAAAAAAATCGAAAATCTATGTGTTTATCTTTATCAAGACGAAACCTTGTTTTCTGGATAATTTGAAGGCGCTAATTACAAATCCGGCCGTTGTTTTGAGTTTCATTCTCATCTGATGAAAATCAAAAATTCCGGACAACCGAATCACCTGAAAAAATCTAAAATTTTTGTATGTATCTTTGTCAAGAACAAACCTTGTTTCCGACACATTCTTGTAAGCTTTACTACCACTTCCGGTCATTGCCCTCATTCAACAAACTCTTTAATCGCACATAAAATAAATATACTTATGGTAAATCAGATACGTAAGGCCTATCGTCTAACGAACTTGCTTTTACTTTCATACATCATAAACATTTTATTGAGTCTCAAAAATACCCGAGACGGAAATGACCCCATAAAAAATCACCTTGGACATCAAGCGAAGAAGATGAGGAATTTATGACCCGGATAAGTGCAAGTGCTGCAAGAACGATCGGATAATATGAAATTATTATTAATAGAAGAAACTTTCTAAAGTTAATTGAACGTCAGCGCATAAGTGGGTCTTGAGATTCACTAGTGATATGAGAATGTCCTACTTTGAACAGGTAGTAAGTATAGCTCGGTCGATAGAGGCACAAATTGGCAAGAGACTTGTAACCATTTTTACTTCCCACACCGATAGGTGAGGGGAGTATTGTGATCGCGAAAATTTTCGATTTCGAGATAATACGCTTTTTGGGCATGTTATGATATCTACATAACGAAAATCCACGTCACTCATTTCCGTCGGTCTGTCGGTCGGTCTGTCGGTCGGTCTGTCTGTCTGTCTGTCTGTTGGCGTTTTTCTAACGTCGTAATCTCAGTAACCGCTGCATGGATTGTGATGAGATTTGGGCAGCGGTATGCTGTGGGGTCGTAGTAGGTAATGTTCGTATAATTTTGAAAATCGGTGCATAGGCGGCGTAGTAATTAGCAAAAAACAAAAAAAAAATTAAATATTGCTGAAACTTCGTTTTTAGGCGTTTTAGGGGTCCCTGATCATTTTCTACTTTTTTTTGGTGGGGGTGAAATTGGGGTGGTTGGGGGTTGTAAAATTGAAAAATTTGTTGTATTCATAATAGACTACCCACTGACCTATGAAGGAAGACCTAGCGATATAAATAACTTTTTAGGTCTATCCGAACATTGCCTTATGCCTATTACAGAAACTAAAGGACAGAATTTTTTCCGATGTATACAGGCTGACCATTTAGTGTGTAATTCTTCGATATCTCGCAAGCTATAGCTGATAGAAGAAAATCTCAAATACAAAAGTTATTTGGTTACTTGAGATGCATATCATAAAAATATTTTGAAATATACAGGGTGTTGCGGGAAAGTAGGATAGAGATCAACTTGATTTTTTTATATGGAACTATAACTTTCTCTCAAGTTCTTCTAGTGTCCATCATTGATCTCTATTCAACCCTCAAATATTTTTGGAATCGGTTGCGACGTTGCCAAGTAATAATTTATTTTCTATTAATTTCCGCATTTGCAAGGTCGCAAGTAATACGTTCAAATTGATATATTCCTTTAACATTTCTCAATAATATTACACAGCGAGTTACTTGAATATTAAGCGGATATTATTCTGGATGCTACCAGCAATTTGTATCTACAGGGTGTTTTTGGCAGAATTTTAAATTCCGGCAACTTAAAGGTCGTTTTACTTTGTTTTTTAAATGTAACACCCTGTCTTTTTTATTTTAAATCGAAATATCTACAAATACTCTATCTCGCCTTGTAATATTTTTTTTCGCGTTTTCGACGTTGCCAAGTTATAAATTATTTTCCCAAATTTTTAAACAAGTATCCCCGATTTTAATTTATTTTAAATAGAATCCTCTACTTATTTTTATTGCAATGAATTGCGCATGTCGAATTTAGTAAGATCTCACAATTTCAAAATTTTTTTTGTATTAGTTAATGAGATACGGCAACACCGCTTTTTCAGTAAACGGTACCGGAACGCTTAAATTTTTCCAAAACTGCCACAGCTGAAGAGGTGAAATTCAATACAAAAGTTTGTATTATTGATAATAGGCTGTCCATTGACCTGTGCAGGAAAGACCTAGCGGCATATGACAATAATTTGGGGAGGGGGGGTACTGGCGATGATTTTGTTGCAAGGGGATCTCAGACTAAATCTTTATGCTATGGGAAAATAATAAACTGGTATCACCGTAATGTGTGGGAAGTACTGAGTCAATCAACTTGACTCCATTTTTTCGTATATACTGCGAATTTTATAAGTGTTATGAGCTCAGAGTAACAACTGAACATAGAGGTAGCAAACAAACCACTTCAGCATGGCGTGCTCAAAGCCATCATCCTTTGACACTTCAGTCTCCAGACGTTGCCAACTAACCTGAAAATTCTTCCAATGTAACCCATGTTACGAATACTGCACTGCACTGTCCCATCCCGAAAAACTGTTAAACTACACTCGAATATAGCACAGCAAGTCCGTACAGCTTCACTACACTTACCAACAAATAGCGAATTCGATTTTACTGACCAAGAATAAAAGACGCACAAACAAAACAAACGTTTGACAGTCGAGCTTCTACCGTAAATAAGTCGCAGTGGACGAAACCCAGACAGCTGTCAATTGTTTGATTTTCATTGCTTTGATGGGCTGAGTTTAAAAATTGGCAATATACAACTGAGTGACATACCTCCTTCATGCACTCCATGGCAGCTGGGAACCGGTAGTTGATTTAATGTTATGTATGTTATGGGTGCATGTTTTATTTTGAGAGTGTTGACCTGCAAGTGATAATGAACCATTTTCAAAAGTGAAAATCCAATGCAAGCAAGCCTGCAAGTCAACATACCTCTTTCTATGCTCTAATGTACCTTTGAGGAATTGAAAAAAATTTTGGGAGAAGAAGGTATGTACAATACATTTTTTTATACATTTCCTGTTAACATTTTCACTCTTTCATTCAATGAAAAAAATTATGTTTTCCATACCAACAGCGTACTGTGCTTAATACATGAAAAAAATAGTTTTTTAAAAGTACCATCAAAAACACTTCAGGGTTAAATATCTCAGTACAAGCTTTTTGTTACATACCTCCTTCATCTCCTTATCCCTTCAATAGTTATTTATTTAATGTTTAATTTAATTCATTAATTTGGTTGGATTTGGTTAGAGACATTGGTCGCTCATGAGAGAGGACGAGACAGCCTTCCACTTCCTGGGCAGATGTGCTGTGTATCGCAACCTCAGGGTTCAGGTATTCAGCACGATGGAGTTTGGGGATGAGTCACTATACATATTCAATGAGTTGGTCGGAAATACTGACCTTCGTCAGGAGGTCTGGTAGGTTCGACAAGGAGATTTTTAGGACGTAGGTTTTAGTGTTCTCACGGTGGTTGGCAAAAAGGGCCAAAGGTAGAACTTTCCTGGCTTCGCCATCCCATCACTACTACTATTGCGGTAGTAGCAGAAAGAAAGGTGGCATTACTGTCACGTAGGCGGCCCAAATATGAGAAATGACAGATCTTGAACGTTATCCAGTCATAATATTATACGGAGCTCCATTATGGTATTATGCGATGGAGAGAAAAAAGTACCAGCAAACCTTAGATAGGGTGCAAAGGAAGTCGGTACTAAGGGTGGCCAGTGGATATCGTACTCTCTCTATCAGGTTATAACCACTGGATCCGTTGGCCAAGGAGAGAAGTATATCGCGGAAGGTGCTCTACCACAGCAAAGTGAGGTATGAAGGGCCATCAAAGGACAAAAACGTTGAGGTTTTATCTGTTTAATAATCTGAAAAACAACATTTAATTTTTTTAAGGTCAGTGGTGTAAATTTTCTTGCTCATATTGAAAATGATAATTATATTCCAGTTACTGCTGACTTAGCGTCTTATTGCAGTGAACAACACTGCCAAATTACAAAAAAAAAGGAATTAATAATAAATATATATTTTTAAAAATATATCTTGAAAATTAGACTCATTAGGGCATATGTTTATATGAATTTTTCTACATGAGATTGTGCCAGAAATGCGCCTTTTGAATCACGGTGAATTTTGGATGTTTTTAGCAAACAGCATCTGGTAGGTTGTTTAATACTAGAAGAATCTATCCAATATCGCTGTTATCTACTTATCTCTCATATGGAATGAAGCAGCTAATATGTTTTCGATAGTATGTCATTAGGTCAATGTCAGTTATGAAATTACGTCTCGTATAGACTCCAAAACCTCATTATGTTATCAATGTACATATCGGTGACCAAAAGTCAGAAGCATTTTCATGCTTCACTGCCTACTAAATCTGAGGAAAAGTAATATAACAAGTAAGTATAGTATAACAGCTGGGAATCACCGTTTACAAACACAAACTATGAAGAATGTGAGCTGCAAAACATACCTATCCTTCAAGTAGTTTAGATGTCTTGAAATATCAGCATAAAGCAATCTTCTCTGGCACCAACTCTCTAAAAACCGAACTTGAGCAAGCAAGAAAAATTCAGATATTCAACGAGTAGTAATGATAGTATTTGTAGTATTTGCATGCATGCATGCAACTGTCAAAGGGTATTTCATATATCCAATTTCTTTTGTGATTAACTAACATCTAGTCTACTTTTACCTCAGAGTTTTACCATTTTGAAATATGTATTGAAAATTATTTTAACAGTGTCTTGCTTGGAAAGGCAATGGGAACATGCCTATAGCTAGTTCTGGTAAGTAGTGGCTTCCCACACATCAGTAATATTGCTTGTACAAATTTTGGTGTCGAAAATGCATAAAAAGCTTCTGGGATCATCATTATTTATGATACTCGTATATCAGCAAATACCAAGAAGATGTTGATAACACTGAAAAATCAATATGTAGATAGGATACCACTTCAGCGTAAATTGGAACCATTGAGGTAACTACCGACAGCAAGAACCTCAAAAATCAAACATGTATATTATCAAAATATGATGGTCAACACCCTTATACAAGGTATATCCTTCCAGGATGACCACGGTTTGTATAACAGTTACAAATAAATAATAAATAATAAATTTTACAACAAGACAGATATCGCATATTCGTAAAATAATTTTTTGCTGCGAACTGGTTTATTTTGGGCGAAAAATTCGAGACATTTTTAGTTTAGAATGAGACAGGCTACCGGAAATAAACTTTTAAACAGTAAACAAATAATAAGACAAAAAGTTGCATTGGAAATAAATTTTAGTGGTTGCGTTTTTCACCCCTTACCACCATGGGGTAAACCGAATAAACTACTGGCTGTCTTTTTGGTAGTAGAAAATGTCACGTCAATTTCAATATTGTAACTTTCTTAGTGCTTGTGAAAAAAATTGTTAAACAAATCTTGCGTACCCCTTTAAGGGGCTGTATCTTAACAAGGGATGCTCCAATGAAGTTTCTTTATATGAAAGGTCCTACCTTCGAAGACGAATCACCCCCTTAAATGTTTTATACTTATTTAGTTACACCCTGTATATAAAAAATACGAGATTCAACATTTCCTACCTGCCGCTCTCTAAATAGGTTCCGTTCTGAACATAATCCGCTCAGTTGTATTTCATAACTCTAATTAAAACCGGATTAAAAATGCACTGTAATTCGTTTTCCGCAGAGCTGCAATTGCATATAACTCGTGCTTTTGCGGGTTTTTTTGCTGAAATCCATTTAAAATTACACTGTATGTTGCCATTAATCATTCCAATATTTGCTCACTTACAAACGTTATTTTGTGGTAGTCTAACTAGGTTTCATTTACAGAAAAAGTCCACCAGTGGTTCGACGCGTCAATAAATTAAAACAAAAAACTTAAATAAATCTTTTATTCAAATGCTCTAATGAAGGAAGTGAAATTTTCGTTTAAAATTTTAACTATCAACCTATAGTATCATTATATACAATTTATATGATGATAAAAACTTCTCGCGAGGTTTGTGTAAGTACCCATAAATATTTTATTAAACTGAAATTTAAAAAATTAAACTTAGCAGATTAAGTTATCCAAATTGAATAGGTTCTAATTTATTTACATAGGTAAATTGCGCGACAAGCTCTTATGAGCATATAAATTGTATATAATAAGGGTACAAGTTGAAAATTTTGCTTTCTTCTTGTCCGAGCCTTTAAATAAAAGCTTTTTTAAGTTTTTTTGGCCTTTTAATCATTTTTGCTTTTTAGTTATCGCATTTGATTAAGAGTGATGTGACAATATTTTTATAATTATTCTTGGCAAGCCCTTTCGTTTGTAGGTACCGATATCAGCGTTGCCAAATCTAGGGAAATTTCCTTATTGTAGGGAAAATTGATCAGCTTTAGGGAAATAGGGAAACTGACTTGAATTCTAGAGAAATTTCAGAAATTCTGAAAAGCAGCATTTTTCTCAATTTAAAATTAGTGGTAGGTAGAGCTACTAATTCAGTAAAACAGTCATTTCACAATATTCTAATCAATTATTCATTTTAAAATGATTGAATCGCTATTCGCCATCTGTACTCCAACTCATTAAGCTGGATTTTCAGAGAAAAGACCACCGACTTATGGTATGGAAATAATAAATAATAATTATTTTCGGAAAACATAAAAAATTAAGAGGCACGCTTTCATAATAGTACCATTAGCTGTGGAGTTAAAATTAACAGGAATTGAAGAAAACGTGTATAATGATTTAGACAGAGAAGAAAGTGAACAATCTTGGGAAATTGTGATTTTGATTTTGTGGAAAATGCCCCTGAAAGTTTTTGGGGTTATGTTACCAAAATAAAAAACGGCGAAGGAAATTTGGCATTTCCGTTATTAAAAAAGCTTGTTGGACACATATTTACTTTACCGCACTCTAGTGATAATAAGCTAATTAAAACTAAGAATCGAAATAAACTCAAAACAAATGCATTAATTTGGTTATCACACAAAAAGGGAATGTTTAATTTGAAAAAATACTGTTACAATGTTGAAATTGATAGCTCGTTATTGGGTAAAATGAATAAAATGTTATGAATCAGATCAAGTGAATTATATATTTTTTTTGTTTTAATATCGTTTGTTAAAGTACCTAAGTATTTTATTTTTATAATGTATGGTTTATAGAATGTTTTTTTCCAACAATCGCGTTTATTTTTTGTGTTTTTATCGTTTTATCCTAACTTTTTCCAATAAATATAACTACCAACTAATTTTGACATTCCCGCAAAAATTTAAATTTAGGGAAAAAAGTGCTAAGTTAGGGAAATTTCAAAGAGCACTCAAGGAATTTTTCTCAAAGTTTGTTGGCAACGCTGACCAATATTGCAGAAATGCATAAAAATTACTATTCCGCCATCTAGGACGATTCGCCATATTGGATTCAGAATGACGTGAAATTATTCTATCATTTCTATTACTAAAAATGATTTTCGATGTATTTGCATCCGGTAGTTCTTCTTTTTCCTAGACATTTTTTTTCCATTATTAACGGTGTTTTTCCATCTTCTTGGAAAATAGCCATTGTGCTACCTCTACCGAAAAAACAGAATATTTCCTCATATGGTGATTGCCGACCAATAAGTCTTTTAAACGTAATGTCCAAAATTTTAGAGCGTATTATTCAGAATGAGCTAGTCGAGCATATAAATAATAATCACTTGCTTCCGCATAATCAGTCTGGTTTCAGGAAAGGTCACAGCACAGTAACTACAGTCTTAGATGTAGCAGACGACATACTCAAAGGTTTTGACGAGGGTAAAATAACAACAGCACTTTTCTTGGATTGCACCAAGGCCTTTGATTCGATAAATCACCAGTTATTATTAAATAAACTTTGGCATTTTGGACTATCAGAACGCTCTATAAAATGGCTTGAAAACTATCTCTGTGGCCGTAAACAGAAGGTTAAATTGGTGATGGAAAGTGGCAATTCAAATATGTCCGACTGTCGAGACGTTAACTGTGGAGTACCACAGGGATCTATTTTAGGCCCAACTCTATTTGCTCTGTACATTTCTGACTTATATTCAGCTCTGAATTATTGCAAATGTCACTACTACGCTGACGATGGTCAGATATATTACACATACTCTCTTCAAGATGTCAATCAAGCTTCAGATTATATCAATTCAGACCTAAGTAGGATAGTCAGCTTCTCTGAAGGTCACTGCTTAAGATTAAATCCAACCAAATCGGTCGTCATCCACTTTCAAACTAGAACTATGGTTAATTTTGATGTTTTTATGGGTGGTCAAGCTCTTGCGGTAGTGGACAAGGTCAAAATCAAAAATCTTGGTATAGTGTTTGACAATAAGTTGTCGTTCAAAGACCATGTTACACAGATAATGAAGTCATCCTACTCTAAGCTTAAACATCTCTATAGCTATAAACTACTACTGTCAACTGAAACTAAACTGAAGCTGATTGAATCCTTAGTTATGTCAGCAGTGCAATATAGAGATGTTGTTTTTGGTCCTTGCTTGAATACCATCGAGGTGAATAAACTACAAAAACTACACAATTCATGTATAAGATTTGCTACGAACACACCGCGTAGACAGCATGTAACCCCCATCTACGGGGTTAAATTACTGTGGATATTACACCCTATCTGCTTGGTACATCGTATCGTAGTGAAACAATTACCGTCATATCTTAATATCCGATTAGTTTTTAGAAACTCCTTGCATCAAACTTCATTGCGCTTTGTTCAAAACACCTTGGATATACCACAACACAAAACAGAAATGTATAAAAATTCGTTTACTTATAATGCTGCTCATTATTACAATAAAATACCACCTGTCTTAAAAACATACAGTCCACAAGTCTTCAAAGATAAGGTAAAAAAACTGTTTCTGTCAAACGAAATCAACCTAAGCTAGGTCATATAATATTTGTTTCAATTTACCTTCTTGTTTATGTAATTTGTTTGTTCTTTTCTCTTTTTTCCGTTTTGTTCTGATTACATTTTCTTACTTATACTCAATTTCCATTTGTATACTTCACTGGTTGGGATTAATATCTGCGTGTCAGACACCCCGCCAGGATAAATAAAGTTATATTATTATTATTATTATTTTACATCTCCACTCCTACTTCCACTAAAGCTACTGAGGTAAAATAATGTTATTGACATTTAATCGATTCCCAATAGCACGCCAGCCTCGCTAAAGTTTTGAAAAGCAACCGGCAATTTCCGGAGAGAAAGAAAGTCGTTTGCATTTGAAAGTCATCTCATTATTCATGGAAGTGATCATTAATGCAGTATGTCTTTATTTATTTTCGTTCGGGTTTATTTCGTTGGGGTGAAGCAGCAATTTATTATGGATATTGCATTTTTATTTCCGGTCGCCGTTTCCAAGGATATAAATAAAACCGGTCGATACTAATTAAATCATGAATATGAATTACTGATGTACATATATAATTGACTCGGAAACATGGAGTACAGGCTCTTTCGCGAAGAACATGGCTGAAGGCGCATTTGACACGATACTGAGGCCCGATTTTATGCTTTGACCAGTCAGAGCAGCACATTCAAGTATATGCATCTGTCAGAGTTCTCTGAAAATTATTGATTTCTCTTGAAGTTTACCTCAAAAAAAAAGGAGTCAAGTTGATTGACTCAGTACTTCCCACACATAATGATGATACCATTTTCTTATTTCCCATTGCATGAAGCTATAGCCTAAAATCCCCTTGCAACTAAATTATCGCCCATCCGCCCGCAAAAACATCCAACACAACAACCCTCAACCCATCAATGGACAGCCCATTACGAATACATCAAATTTTTCAGTATTACAACAAATTCACCCCCACCCCACCCAAGAAAAGGTAGAAAACGCCTAAAAACGAAGTTTGAGGTGTATTTGAAGTTTTTCGTTTTTTGCTAATTACTCCGCTCCCCCGTATAACGATTTTCAAAATTATAGGAGCATTACCTACTACGACCCCACAGCATAATGCTGCCCAAATTTCATCACAATCCATGCAGCGTACTGAGATTACGAGTGTAGAAAAACGCGACAGACAGACCGACAGACAGACAGACCGACGGAAATGAGTGACGTGGATTTTCGTTATGTACACATCCTAAAATTTTCGTGATCACAATACTGCCCTCACCTATCGGTGTGGGAAGTAAAAGGTGAAAATGACATGCTTTATATACAATCGACCATTACGAACCATGTAGTATCTTTTTAAGCCTGATTTTCCATCCTGTATGGGTGAAGAATTGCATTTTCTGGTTTAACAAAGAGTTTAGCAATTGCTAATCTCCACCAATCACATTCCGCGAAAACAATACATTTGATCACTGGATTGTCCGTCTATCAAATGATAATGATAACAAGAAATTCAAATTATTGCATTATTTTGATAACACAATAATTTAATATCGATAATAATTGAATTGGGATATGCAGAAAGGGCACATGTCAAAAAATATGTTTTCGAGAAACCACAAAAAAACTGTTTTCTGAGTTAACAAGCTTTGACTCGTTATTTTAACCTAGTACGTGATTTATTGCAATATGTAACTACCAACATTGTTACGAAATAATTAGTATATAAATGTATTTTTAAATCGCATAAGGCATTTTTAACAAAGTGACATGTGCCCTTCATACAAAATAAAAACAAATAAAATGATTCGAACGTCATTTTATTCATAGCTAAAAGAAAAAGACACGTTTCAAGTTTTGACTCGTCGACTACTTGGTCTTGAGAATCGGTAGTAGTCCATTGGAGAATAGGGCGGATACAAATTGCAGCCACGGTTAGGGTATAATCTTATAAATCTCAAATGTGACCATAAAAGATGTTGAAAATTGCAGCGGGGATCCCTTATCGGCTTATCGGAGTAGCCGCGGGGGTTGGATTAGGGTTAGTCTACCTGTTTGGAGGTATTCTAAAAATTAATTTGGATTTGTGTAGCAAAATACTATATAAAAATGATATTATGTGACAGGTCAAATTAGTTTTTATCTGAAGCAACAATTTGGTGGCATTTACTTACCTACTTCTGTTAGTGATCTTGAAAACTATATGACATAATAATGGCTTTTTTAAATTGCAAACACAAAATTTTTTTCGTACTTTTGTTATAGAGATTTTGCAATTCTCTACTTAACTGACTAGAACTTAACTAGAAAAGTTAATTTCTTGTTACAGATTTCCATTATTTTAGGCAATTTCGCAAAATATCAACAATTATTGTGACAATTTTGATACTTTTTTGCAATTTTCGGAAGGTGATAATATACCCAATGTGCGGTTTTTTTAGACTGAAACTAAGAAGTTACCTTTCTTTTGTTGGAAAAGTTATTAGTAAAACAAAAACTATTGACATTGAAAGAAAATTATATTTTTCCAAATTGTTAATTGTTAATCATACATAACTTTATGTACATGTTCATAAATTGTCTTACATAAATATATACATACAAACCATAATTACTAACTAAGGTTCTCACCATAAAAATGACATACACTTTTTATATATTCTAATCTACTTATCCTATTTTCATTGAGTAAGATTCAAAAAATCTTGCTTCTTTTTAGTTGTTGCATTTGGAGCGTGCTTTATTCTGACACTATTCATTGTATATATGTGTCTGAGTATTTATCAAAGACTCTACAAAAATAAACAATGATGGCTGTTATAAAAACTCTCGTTAAAGTGCGCATGAAATGATTCACAGGCATTGGTAGTGCGAGAAGTGTTGGCAGAGTGTTCTGCCCAAATTAATGGAGGAAACTCAGAATCCCCCGATATATAATTTTCGACTAAATAGTCTGCATATAAAGACATCCTTGCATCACCAGGCTGAGTAATTACTATATCATCTTTCTCTAACAGAGGATCGTCCGCTGCAATTTCCATGTTTACCGGAAATGTAAAAATAACCAGCCGCTGCAATTTTCATATCCCGGATTAAGAATATTTGACCATCGCTGCAATTTGCATTCGCCGGGAGAATAATATCGAAAAAATGCTTGTGTTCCTCTTCAACAAAAGCAGCACATTTCCTGATATGTTCCATTTTTGTGGCTTTTATAGGGATTTTTCCGCTAGGGTACGCTCTGGTAGACGGTAAGGATGGGCCAGAACTCACAATGTGTAGCCCAAGTTGCCACAAATTGAATCTGTGTGTTACGAAACCATCAATAAACTCATAGGCTTAAACCTGACCTTTCAATTCGAAGTTATATTTGAAGCTTGAAAATTTGCTAATGTTAAAGTTAACTCTTTCATTGCGGGAGAGTCTTTTTGATTCCTCAGAAATACAAGTTTTTTTATAACATTTTGGCCACCACTTTGTAAAATCCACTATGTCTGTAGTGTCTACATCTTTAACCGAAAATTTATCATACTTCTTAGTACTACTTGTTACAATAAGTTCGGTGATTTGATGAACCGTAGATAGTCTGTCATATTTTCTCAAATTATTTTTCACCAGAGCAAAGTCTCTGTCGCAGGGAAGAAACGAATGTCCCCTGACAGGATAATAAAGGATTATCTCTTCAAAACTACCACAATCTGTTAGCGACAGAAGCATCCGAATCAAAGTATGGTTTTTGTTTTGGCCCCAGCAGTTATCACTGAACAGATGTAATTTCTTGTGATTTTTCTTGAATTCCTTTAAGTTATCTGTAACAAATGTACAAATCTCATTTGCTGTTTTTTTGGCCTACCCTTCATGGTATATAATATACATCCTGGCTTGATTGGTCTTCAAGTTATGTATGCAAAAAACCGATACTGTTAGCTGTTGGTAGTAAAAAATGTCGCCAACTGGTGACTTTGGCAACTGGATATTCTGCATATAATCAAATGCCAAAGCCAAACAATTTTCTGAATCTGAATGATTCTCGGTTTCACTTTTTACTTTTGAGTAAAATTTCTTACTCCGGCGCCGATGGACCATCAATTCAGCTACTGCTGTCCGTTTAGCAGTATCATTCAGGTTCTTGTTTTTTATCTTATTGTTCAGCAGTTCGCAAGTCGAACACACATCAACCTGGGGTCTGCCAAAGGAAAAGTTAAAATTTTCACGAAAAAATGTTTTATAAGAGTTCAACTTGATATTTGGGTGCTTTTGTTGCCTGTGCATTGTACAAATGGTTAAATCCCTATCCAAATATTGTCTTTCTTGTCCAGAGTAGTGGCTTAATTTCACAGGGAAGGACTCAATATGTTCTCGCACTAACTCTCTGACTTTCAACGTAGATCTTTAGGTGACTTGCCCTGTTGGGCGAGACTTTCGATTCTTCTAACACGCTTATAAGTATCTGCATGTAACACGACAGTGTCGTAGTGGAAGGAGGCCTAATAGCCCCATTCAATTTCAACCTAACCTAACCTAACCTTACATTGAGTTCAGTCCGATACGATCCACATTCGATTACAAACAATATCGACCCTGAAATTCAATTCACTTTCGATCCTATTTTTTAGTGTTTCATGCATTATTTAAAATCGAAATCTGTTCGATTTGAATCCCACATCTAAACGTAGTACCTGTTCGTTACCTTCGAGAATGAAGTCTGAGTGAAAGTAATCCGAATCGACGGTTTTCGCAGAAAATAGACTCATTCAGCGAACTGCTGAGATCGAAACCAGTTTCATTGATTTCAAACGTGTCTTTCGGTGAACAGGAACATAAATATGGAAGAGAAATTGAATACGCCGCTGGCTTAAGGGGGAGTCTGTGATACATGGATTTTATGTGGTTATTTCCGACTTTTCGATCGTAAATATAAACTTGCATCTCAATTATGCCGAGAGATTATAGTAAAATATAGTTTCGAAGCGTTACAAGCAAGAGAAATTGCAGTTGGCTGATGGCATCCGAAAGGAATATTTGGAAAGCAGGACGATAATAATTTGTAGAGGTATTTAATTTATTATATAGGGTGCGGTTGCCCATATTAAACTGTCGCCCAACTTTTGCCGTTTTTGTTATTTCCCGTAAAACTTGGCAATGTTGCCATCGAGTATTCGACACCCTCAGAGTAACAACTGAACATAGAGGTAGTAAACAAACCACTACAGCATGGCATAATCAAAGCCATCATCTTTTGACACTTCAGCCTCCAAACATTGCCAACTAACCTAAAAATTCTTTTAATGCAACCCATGTTACAAACACTGCTCTGCACTGTCCCATCTCGAAAAACTGTTAAACTACACTCGGAATATAGCACAGCAAGTCCGTAAAGCTTCACTACAGTTACCAACAAATAGCGAATTCGATTTTACTGACCAAGCATAAAAGACGCACAAACAAAACAAACGTTTGACAGTCGGAGGTTACCGTAAACAAATCGCAGGAAAATTACATAGGCGTTGCCAGCTCCTCAAAATTTATGTAAGACAGAATTTGCGTTTATGATGAAGAAACATGCAGTAACGCGGTAGAGGTTAACATATCTATTGATTTTGCTGTAATCATTCCTGAAGCATCAAAATACCGTCTTTTTTAACGTAGAATGGAATAGTATAAACAATTATTATTGCCGTATCTTGTGGTCGATATGACAACGTAAGAAAATTAAAGCCTATTAGAATTAGTTGTTTACTACCTCTATGTTCAGTTGTTACTCTGAGTCGACACCACATCTTTGAACACCAGAATCGAAGACAGGAGAGCATAGTGCATCTCAAAGTTCGCAAAGAACTTAGGATGGGATTGTCTGATCCCCTTGACCGGGTGTGCACAATAAGTTTTAAGACTGAGCGGCAACTATGAGGGTAACTGAACCCTAACCCCACTAATAAGAAATGGAGTCAAGTTGATTGACCCAGTACTTCCCACACATAACAGTGATATCATTTTATTATATTCCCTTTTCCTGAAGCTATAGTCTCAGATCCCTTACAACCAAGTAATCGTACGCATGTCCTCAAAAAACATCCAGCACAAAAACTAGCAAATAGTCTTTCCGTAGGAACTAAAACGACACAATTTTTATTCTGCCAGCTTCGAACGAAAGAATCAGGAACCCCCAAACGAAGTTTGAGCTATTTTTATATTTTTAGTTTTTTTGTTATTGCTGCACCGCTGCTGACAGATTTTTGAAAACCATACGCATTTTTCATCCTCGCCATTCCATAATTTCCATGTCACTAAATTCAGAACGATCTAAAGAAATTCTTGATTTCTGTAATAGCCAAGGCAATGTTTGGATGATCGGATGGACCTGACAAATGTCTATTATGTCGCTAGGTCTTTCTTTCATAGGTCAACGGACATCCTATTAGGAATAGAACAAATTTTTAAGTTTTACAATCCCCACCCCCTAACCACCCTAGTTTCACCCCCACCCAAAAAAAGTAAAAAACGATCAGGAACCCCTAAAGCACACAAAAACAAAGCTTGAGTTGTTTCTATGTTTTTAGCTTTTTTTTATTGCCGCCCCGCCACTGACACGATCTTTCCAAAACATACGCGTTTCCCATCCTCGCCGAGATAGTAATACTGTCAAAATTTCATTAAAATCAATTCAATAATTTTCGCGTCACGCAATATAGAACGACCTAAAACAACACTCGTATGTATACATCACAAATTCTAAGTCCCTTGGTTTCTATTATACCCAAGGCAATGTTCGGATGGACCTAAAATCCACAGGTCATTGGACAGCCCATCATGTATACAACAGATTTTTCAGTTTTACAACCCCCCACCCTCCAACCACCCCAAATTCACCCCCACCCAAAAAAAGTAGAAAATTAGCAGGAACCCCTAAAACGCCTAAAAACGAAGTTTGAGGAATATTTGAAATTTTTCGTTTTTTGCTAATTACTCTACCCCCGAACAACGATTTCTAAAATTATCGGAACATTACCTAACACGACACCACAGCATATAGATGCCCAAATTTCATCACAATCCATGTAGCGGTTACTGAGATTACGACGTTAGAAAAACGCCAACAGACAGACAGACAGACCGACGGAAATGAGTGAGGTGGATTTTCGTCATGTAGACATCATAACACGCCCAAAAAGCGTATTATCTCAAAATCAAAAATTTTCGCGATCACAATACTCCCCTCACCTATCGGTGTGGGAAGTAAAAAGACATTATATGACGTAGTTTTTGAAACTTATCTTTAACAAAAATTAATTTGAAATAAGTGACATTGTTTGACAGCAGTGCTAGGAAACAGCTTTTGTTTTTTGCCAATAAACTTCCTAACCAAGTCAGTAATTTTGGAAATAATGACCACCAACAAAGTAGAGCAACTATATAAGTCGACATTGTTTTTACCATGTTCCTAAAAGCATATTATACTAATAGTTTCCGTACTACTAAGCTGGACTAATATCTCTAACAATTTGCGGTTCTCCATTCTGGGCATTGATCGCGGTATTAAAAAAAATGACACCGTTGAATCGTGTTGTATACCGCAAAATACTGTTAGGCTACGTGACAATACGCATCCACTATTCAAATAAATGCCAACGCTTCTCTCTGAATGAGCATAAAATTACACAGTGTACTCTTTGTCACGTATCTACTGCAATGCAATGAAAATTGCTGCGAAACAATGAGGAATGTGGCTTCGAAAGTCATGTCTATGAAAACCTATTATACTAGATATACATACAGGGTGTCAAAGGATATTGGACAAAACTTCTAAGAGCAGGTTGAATGTGTATACCTGATGCAGTTAAGAGAAGGGCACTAACTAGTGACCCGGTCTTAACGCGCCACCTCCAGTCACTTTGTTACCGGGGTGCGGTTGGTGACGATCAGATACTACGTTTAGATGCGGGATTTAATTCGAACTAGGGGTGGGCGATAATTATCGATGTTTGGAAAACATCGATGTTTCACGTCCGATGATCGATGTTTTTACCATCGATGTTGTTAACTTGAACCATCGATGAAAACATCGATGTTTTTAAAAATTTGCGTCGATGTTTTCTCAAAAGTTTCAATTACAAATTGAAAATATACAAAAAAGTAAACTTAGCGAGTCTGCAGTTTTCTGGTCTTCGGTTTTGCCCCATGATTTAAAATACCAATTGAAGCGCTTTGGGTTCCTTTGTAGAGGTGTGCATTCTACTTCCTTTCAGTGTACTAGTTACTACTATTCTGTACCAAAACAACACCAACGCGATGGTGATTGATTGACGTCATTACGAATTTATGGGAGGGGGGTATAATCACAAGCTACTAGATTTGGCAAGTTGATAAAAACCTCGGCTCACATACTCACAATGGAGTTTTCTATGTGAATTGTTTTTTGTTTGTCCTGTTTCAAATTGATTTGAGATGACATTTGACATTGGTTGATTTCATCTTCTCAAATTCGCTAAAGTTGCAAAGCAATTTGGTAAAGGAAATTAGTGTCCGACCGAACATTCGGTTTCGGTTTCGGCCTAGCTTCGGCCTAGTTTCGGCCAAAAAAACGGGTTTCGGTTTAGTTTCGGTTTCGCCTGCCATCCAGCCGAAACTACGGCCGAAACCGAAACTAAAAGCGATGGATTTGGCGCTACGATCGGACGCCCTCGGAGCACTAATCTTCAAGCGAAGAAGTCTGATTTTGCTGGGTAGATGATGGTAATAACTTATCACAAGTTAAAAAGCCTATTTATCGGAGCCAAGCTTGCAAAGAAACGCAGATATTACTCTCACGAGAATTTCAGTATATTTCTGTCTTTGAGAAAGGTTCCCCTAAAATTCACGTCGGCCATACTGACGACTGTTTCCTCTGAACAACTACTTAATGCTTCTAGTCAAATTCAGACTGAGGAAGCCATTTGCAAAGAAAGTTGATAAATTATTGTTTCTCGCTTACAATATTACAATATTAGATTGTTCAGTTATGACCTATTATTATTATTACAACACTAGCATGAGTAGAGCAGCGCAAAGCGCTATAAACTCAAAATGCAATTAACGATTAGATGCAATACAAACTTAACTAAGCTAAGACACATCACGTACGCATATTGTTCCAGTTATCGAGTCTGTTCTTGAACAGGTTCACGGACTGACTATTCACTACGCTGGAGGGGAGCTTATATACTGATAGTCAACAATAGCTGCAGCTCAATGCAGCTCACAACAGTTTCTTAAATTCAGAGAAAACTCCTTACTTTCAAAAATACTTAGTAGTTGTACTTAGGACGTAGGTACTTCAGAAATTTAGTTCTAAGGCAGCTAATTGATAACAGTGTCATAAAGATTGACCAAAGTTTGGAGTGTTATTTAGTAGATACAAAATATAATATACATATAAAATAGTTGATATTTGGTTCAAATTAACTTCTTATTTCAAAAAGCATAAGTAATTTATTTGAAATAAGGTGTGATAATGCTGATGAAACGTTATTCATTTTTATATCCACGAAAAAATTACTGACGTTATATTGATGTTTCGGTTTCGGCCGAAACTGAGATGGAGGCCGAAATTCGGTTTCGGTTTCGGTTTCGGCCGTAAAAAGTAGTTTCGGTCGGACACTAAAGGAAATAGATAACCAAAACTTATTTTTATTTTTTTATTAAAATTTAATAAGATTTGTTAGTTTAGATAGTTTCTGGTCTTTATTATTTCCTGTTTACTATGCTGTGAAATTTGAAATACTTAGTAGTAAAATACATATCATTATTTATTTCTAACATTTAAATTGAAGAACACCAATACCCGAATATATCGATGTTTTTGCGATGTTCAAACATCGATGTTTTGAATACGATATATCGTAGTTATCGATGGTAGACCAGCGATGTTGATATCGATGTCCAACAACGATGTTTTCTTTCGATGTCCCATCCCTAATTCGAACTGGATTCACCACCTTTTAATTTTGCTTGGTCGGGAGACTTTATCAGCAACAAAATACTCGCCAGGGGGGAGGGGCGAACATTTTTTAGCGGCATTATTATATAACATTCTGGGGGATCCAGACACCCGTGCCTGCTATGCAGAAATTTTTGGTGCGATCTCATTGTGAAATTACAAATGAAACGCAGTGTCTACTTTACTTTATCGTCTGTGGTGTCGACTCGTTCATGCGTAGCCTTGTCCAGGAAATGGAACAGGACATTCTAATTGAAACCACTGAAATATATTCGGATCTGTCGCCCTGATAATGTGTCTCCTAGGATTCGACCGTAATGCAAAAGCGCCACCTCGAAGCGAATTGTCCCACTGGGAAGAACTCAAACCACAAAGCTCCGTCGACTATTTCCATGCATATAGGATTCTCTGAACTATGGATAACGTGTATTCAGTGCCAGCTATTCTATAAGGTCATCCTCCAGTGGCGTTCTAGTTAAGAGCAAGTCAGCCAACGCCACTAAGGGTTATTTGGTTGATCTAGGCGGACATAATTCAATTTCACAAATCTTAATCCAGATATGAGCAAATGGCGTTTTGCAAAAGTTAGATAAATTATGTATACGAAATACGCATAACGCCCCTCCCCTCCACAGCGTTTGCGATTTCTGCAAGTCTAAACCTGATCATTATTAGATTGTACATATATTTCTCTGAGCAGCAACTGTTCCAGAATTACGTATTTTCAAGTATTGTAGCTCATCGGGATTATATTATTTATTACTTTATTATGGAGTCGTGTCAGGCAGGTATGTATTTATATATTCACTATAACTAGTTTGCAGTTTTATACCTATTATTTAGGTATAATAAGTGAGGTTAGGTTATATTTACGTGATAATTTCGTAAACTCGAACCGTTTAGTTGTACTTCAGGGTGAATCCGGATGTCCATTTCTTGAAGGATATTTAGCTAAGGGTTTCTTGTACAGGATAGATAAAAAACGATTACACTTCCAACTGCTTTCAGAAATTACGATTAAATCAATCCAACAAGTACGACAAAATATTTTTGTGGGCATTTTTTGAATTTAATTACTTATATATATGTTGTTACCCGCAGTACCCAACAAGAAGGCCCTGGATAATGAATCTTCAGACAATGATTTAACTACGGAGATGTCTTCAGATGAGGAACAGTCTTCCTAGATGTTTTTAAGGCACATTTGAATATGTATATAATGACAGGTGTATTATCTAATTTCGGAATAAACGGTGAATAAAATGAAGTCATATCATTTGGGTCCTAAGAATGTTTTGATTAGTTTAAATGTCACAACTTGAAACTATAACACATTATAAATATAAATAATAGCACAAATAATTTTGTCCGGCTAGATCGACTAAATAGCCCTTTGTGCAACGTTCTTCGATGTTCGAGGCCCTTTGTGAGGTTAGGCGTATCGATTAGTCTAATTGCTGTCTTCTGGATGGTGTCCTGAAGCTTGAAAAAGTGCTTCGGAGCGCATCCCTATACATGGGCACAATACTCCAGCGATAGTCGGGTCTGTGTCTTGTAGAGCTGCTCTGCGCCGGTACTCTGTAACTTGAGAGATAGAAACGTGTTTCTATCACCATGACGACCATGATGATCGGACAGTTTCGGGTGCCTACAAGTTCCTACACAGAAAAAAATACTGTTGTGTTTCCAATTAATTGTTAGTATTTGGATGTTATTCCGTCGCTTTAAATATATTTACAGTTGTTTCAAATCCATGTCATTGAAAGAATTCAATCCTTATATTCGAAGTAATCACAGGTACTCCAGTAAATTCAAAATAATTTTATATTCGTTCTAACGATATGTATAATCCTTGTAATACCAGTACTGACATATAGTGCAATCAAAACATCCTTTTGTTTTCGAAATTTACCCTATGTTTCATTTAAGCAAAGCATACAATCTATTCAATGTACAAAAATTATTACTGCAACATTAGTTCGTGATAATTCATCTGATAAAAATTAATTTTGTTTCAATGGCCCTTGTCGTGAACTATAATCAGTATTCGGCGGGACTGATGTCCCGCTTCAATTTACGTAAAAATAAAGAACAGGGGGATCATCTCAGTGTTACTATGGCCGCGAACCCGCCAACATGGACGAGGTTGTGTCGTTGTGTTGTTTCGGTGTTAGCCGTGTTGTGTCGTCTCGTGGTTTTGCGTAGTGCATCAGCAATTGTGTGATTTAAATGTGTCCAGTTATATATAGTATTAAATGGAGGACCTACTGAGAAATTGGGACTTAGAAGAGCTAATACCCACATTTGAATGTAGGTATTTAGATTAGTCAGACAATTATATTTCAGGTAAAAATGCAACAACTGGTGCAGGCTTATGTCTAATTCTTATATCATGCTTCTTATAACTTCATACAAAATCACACAATTAAACATCCAAACGAATCAATCAGCTGTCCTCGCAATAAAATTTGTTGGTCCAAGGAAAAGAAAGTAGTTTAGAATCAATTACCAAACACAGATTCGATTCAACGACAATTATTCATTGGAATCTAATGATATCTTGTAGTTGAATCGACAATACGATATAATTCGTTACCAACTATACACTTCCCATTGGATAAAACATCGCTGTATTTGAGGAATGCTGAGTGCAACGTCCCACTGAATCCAAGCGTAAGTCTTTGACAGAACGACAGATTTTTCTGTGTGTAAGTTACAGAGTACCGGCGCAGGTATATACAGCTGCCTACAGCGGAACAAAACTCCAAGCTTCTGGGATGCCGTTTTAGCAATTTTGAGGTGTTTTGACAATGGACTGTCAGGATCCTACTATCTCCTACCTACTCCTATCCTACTACTCCTATAGGTTTGACCTGGTCATCGCCAAGTACTTCGTGGATATTGTCCTGCCAAAGCCTTCAAGAGTTTCCTTGGCAAATCGGCATCCTTGAAGTTCTTTTCTTATTTTGACTCGTGAAAGTACAATATTTCAAGGAAAAAAGCTTAAGACTTAGAGCCGCTTTTTCAATGTCCAGTTAAAAGTCTCAAATAGGTAGCTGCCAGTTAACGTTTCTATGGATACAACTGTTAGATAAGCTTTACGTGAATTCGTAAGTTTAACCTTCAATTGTTTAATCAATTTATCTAACAGTTACCCGTTAACTTCCAGATCAATATTGAACTGGACATTGAGAAACCGACCCTTAGTAGTAGGGGGCATAAAAAAATAAAGTGTTTTTGGTTTGAGTAGTACTCATATAGTTATTAGAAAATTGAGGAGCGCGCGGTTTATTACAATCCATTCCTTGACTCAAACCATTTCACTTTCTTACTTGCCACTTGCCATCATAGAGCGGTAGACGCTAGAATAACGCGTGGATCATTGGCTCATATTTTTTTGGAAAAAAATGGGATTACCGCTACAGTAACATCTGAACGTTACATTCATATGGTGAATACCTTTTTCATACCTGAATTGCAAAGAAGGGGGGGTGGACATCAAAGATTTGTGGTTCCAGCAAGATGGGGCCAGAGCATCCATGGCTGTTCTTCGCCACCTGTTTCCAAATCGTTTAATTTCGAGGTTTGGTGGCATTTCATGACCTCCTCGGTCTCCCGAATTATCAATTTGTGATTTTTTTCTATGGGGGTAACTCAAGTCACGTATTTAAAAGGCCAAGCCCCGTACGATAGACCCAGAGAAGGAAGCGATTTGCCATGAAATCTCTCAAAAATCAACAGAGACATGCTGGAAACAGTGGAGAGGAATTTTCGTGAACGGCTGCATCATATGCCAAATGTAATTTTTGCACTTAGATATTTCAAAATGGATTATTATTAGCTATGTTCTACGACCAATAATTTTTTTTAGAGTAAAAATTAATAATCTTATGATTATTTTAAAAACAGTTGATTCCTATGTCCCACCCTGTACTTTAATCTGATTTGCTGAAATTGGATTTTGAAGACACTATTCCCGTGGGAAAGAAAACAACAACGAATCTATTGTGCATTTGACCACTGACATACCACAGAAATGGCGTGCACCCATAAAATTTTGATATGAAGCCAAACAAAACAGATAAGCAGTGGAATTATCTATTATGTATACAATGCGTATAGCTGGTCCTTCTACATAGTTACATATGCGCGACATTGAACTGCCTCGTTACGTAATGCCTCTTGAATACTGTAACAAATCGAGGACATTAAAACTGCCAAGCGGTATTTACAGATTGTCATCCACGGGCTATAAAATATTCAGTATGCACTTGGCGGGGTATGTTAGTTACAATGTATATTGTATAGTCCTGGAGCGGGTTACAATTTCGTAGAAAAAAATCAAGTCAAGTGTTTGACTCAGTACTTCCCACACACTACGGTTTATTATTTTTCCATAGTATGAAGCTATAGTCTGAGATCCCCTTGCAACTATATCATCGCCCCCCGCTTGCAAAAAGGTGTGTTATGTTTCTTTCAGTTCTATGGCCAGCCTATTATGAATAAAACAAATTTTTCAGCTTCACAACCCCCCCTGCCCTGCCCCTCGCATTTCATCCCGCCCAAAATAAAGTAGAAACGTAAAAGCGAAGTTGCTGTTTTTATATTTTTAGTTGTTTGATTATTGCTGCGCCGCCACTGACACGATTCCTAAAAACCATACGCGTCTTCCATCCTCGTCACGGTAATAATACTCTGTCGCAGTTTTATTAGAATCAATGCAATAATTTCCACGTTACACAATATAGAACGATATAAAATTATACTCTTATGTATATGTTACGGTCAAAGATGATATTTCGGTCTTTAACGATATTGGCCGGTCATTGTCGTGAATGTCCTATTACAGCGGGACGTCCTGATAATGACCGGCCAATAGCGTGAATATCCATGTAAACTGGGCACTGTTGATAAACTGGGAATGGATTTACGTTTTTACGACTTTGCCCGGGCAATCTCGTTAATGTCCGCTCAAGAGTGGGCTCTCAACGTTTGAATAAAATATTGGTTATGTTATTCTCATTTTACCATTTTTGTGTCTGTTTGTGTAAGTAGAGTGTGAGTTTAACAGCTTTAAGCATACAGTAGGTGATAAATATGAGTGCAATGCGTGAAAACTTCATTGAAAAGCTGAACTGGCTTATTAAATCAAAGCGAAATGATAATAAGGCGTTTTTGCTCAAGCAAAAATTTACACGAAGCGAATTCAATCCATGTTTGGAAAAGTTCGTATTGTTGGAAGTCAAAATACAATTTTTGGAAGCCAAGGATATAAGCGTTGCTATTGTAAGGGCGGCTGCAAAAACAAAAAATGTGCGTGCCGTGCCAATGACAAAATCTGCAATTCAAAGTGCCATGGCTCATTACCATGTTGTAATAAAAATGCTTAATGGATGCGTTGATCTTGTTATTATAGACATGTTTTAATATTTTAATTTGTCATATTTAACGATTAGGTATATATATTTTTTAAAATGTTCCTCATATTTTATCAAACAGTTGCCCTAATCTGTAATATCAACTTTGGCCATGCATTGATGGTCGATGCCGTGAATGGCCGGACAAAGATGCAAAAACTAAAATACTTTCAACCTTGTCCACGACAGACGGGCATTCTCGTTATAGCCTGGGCAATAACGATATTGGACTGCATATTTGGCTTCTAACGTTAATGCCCGGCCAATGTCATCAATGCCCAATTTACAACAGTGGCCGTAACATATACATAAGAAAAGGCACTTGGTTTCTGTAATAGGCAAGGCAATGTTCAGCTGAACCTAAAAAAGTGTATCATGTCGCTAGGTCTTTCTTCCACAGGTTAATGGAGATCTCCTTATGAGTGCTGTTTTACAACCCCCCACGTCCTAACCACCTCAATTTCTCCCCCATCCAAAAAAGGAGGAAATGATCAGGGGTTTGAGGAATATTTTTTTTTGTTTTTTGCTAATTACTCCGCCGATGCACCGATTTTCAAACTTATAGCAGCGATACTTACTACGAGCCCACAGCATATCGCTATCCAAATTTCATCACAATCCATGCAGCGGTTACTGAGTTTACCAGGCTATAAAAACCCTAACAGGCAGGCAGGCAGATCGACAGACAGACCCCACAGACAGACAGATCGACAGACAGGCCGACAGACAGACCGACAGACAGACCAAAGTATTGTGCGGTGCACAGCGCAGCCGCCTCCACCCCTAATCCGTTGAATATATGTAAGTTTCTGTGACGCGGTCTCAGTCTCTCGGAACACGCCGAACAGGTGACATCAGCTTCTGAGGATGCCGACCACTAGTGTTGGCGAAACGTCAAGCAGCGATGCGCGTTGACGCCAAGGCGGCGGAGGGTGTCGACGCCGGCCGAACAGCTCAAGAACCAATAGTTCATTCGACAGACAGACCGACGGAAATGGATGACGTGGATTTTCGTTATCATAAAACGGTCCTTCTTTCATAGGTCAATGGGGCCTATTATGAATACAAGTTTTTCAGTTTTACAACCCCCCAACCACCCCAATACCACCCCAACCAAAAAAAAAGTAGAAAGTGATCACGAACCCCTAAAACACCTAAAAACTAAGTTTTAGGAATATTTGATTTTTTTTTTTGTTTTTTGCCAAGTGCACCGATTGCAACGATTTTCAAAATTATAATCATAGCACTTTATTGCCCAACAGATTTAGATCCCTTTACAGGGCAATACTTCATGACAATATTATATAATGAAAATAATGAAACAAGTGTTAATCTAGTAGTAATCTTTCAGGGGTCGACTTTAACTTATTAATGGTACAATTTTAGTAATAGGGTTGTTCGCGGTCCCTGGTAATAAAATGTGTGATAGTGACAAGTTATAATGAGGTACATTTAAGCTTATGTAACTAGCAGCACTACCTTCCCAAATCTCATTGCAATTCATGCAGCATTTACTGAGATTACGAGGGTTGAAAAACGTCAACAGACAGATAGACCGACGGAAATGAGCGACGTGGATTTAGGTTATGTAGGTATCATAGAATACCCAATAAGCGTATCACCTCAAAATCTAAAATATTCGCGATCACAATGCTCCCCTCACCTATCGTGGTGGGAAGTAGAAGGCTAGAAAAACATACAAAAAAGCTGCTTTTGATTTCTCTTAGATGATAGGCCTGCAACCACAAGGAAAAAAATGAGTGACGTGGATTTTCGTTATGTAGACATCATAAAATGCCCAAAAAGCGTGTTATCTCGAAATCGAAAATGTTCGCGATCACAATACTCCCCTCACCTATCGGTGATGTGGGAAGTAAAAGATGTTGATCCAAAAATAACTAACCTAGGGTTTCGAAACTTGGTAATTTCTATAAACCACCAGACCCTAACTTCAGCAATCCATCACGCACAAAACGACTTGCCGTCTCCATCTGTGTATTGGCGAAAGGAGTTTATATTTAACCGAAGAATTGGGCCAAACACACAACGCAATAAATATGGAGTGGTTACCAAAATAATATTTTCCCCAGTCAGCTGTTCTGACCTGGCGTATCGTTTACATACATAGCATAGGCGAGGCCCATATTTGCATTGATCGTGTTGTAATCTGTATTATATATGTTACGGTTAAAGTGTTTACTTTGATAGCTTATATACTAGCTGGATAGTATACAAACTATCCAAATATTTCGTTATTTTGATGGAAAATCATATTTCTACCAAAATAGCTATTAATATTGTTTGGTTTGTATACTATCCAGCTAGTTTATAAACTATACAAGATATACCGCTAAAGTATTATACCATAAAGATATCACACATATTAACCAGTGTTTCTGGTCAGTTTACAAACTATCTACATCATTTGGATAAAGTATGCACCTAATATCTCTAGAACTACATAATATGCAACTCGTTGGTTAGTATGTAAACTAACCTAACCAATCCTCTTTGGTTACTTTGATTTAGAAAAAAAAATTATTTTTAATCAAAAGTAAAGTTTAAACATAGATACAACATACAATTGCTATAATTACCTAAAAATAAGTAAAACAAACTGAAATACTATTTGTGTGACAAAATATTGATATATATAAAATAAATCTCTAGACCCTGGGCAGCTTTAATGGCATCTTATGTTTCACTCAAACGTAAAATAATCTTTCCAGATCTTTTATATAAGATTGCATAAGAGGATTCGATTCTCTGTAAATCATGAGTATTCAATGTATTCATTACATGACAATCAATCTTGTTATTAGTGTTAGGTCCTTGTTCGCGTATTCTCTTTATGTGTTGCAGAAGTACATTATAGTCACTGTCGCGACAGTAATTATGAACGACATGTCGTTCATTAATTTTGAATTTTGGTACTTTTTCTCGTAACATTCTAATAGTAACTTTTCAAATAGCTGTTGCTGATCCATTTTTGGTAACTAGATACCTGATCTTAAACAAACTTTACAAGGCACGATAGTAAACAATACCAACACGTCACACTTGCACTTGCCATAAACATAACCTCACTTTTCTGTCAAATTGACCAAAGAAAATTAGTTAGCTTACATACTAACCAAAGAGGATTGGTTAGTTTACATACTAATCAACAAGTTGGCTATTATGTATTACTAGATATATTAGGTTCATACCTTATCCAAATGATGTGGATAGTTTGTAAACTGACCAGAAACACTGGTTAATATGTGTGATATCTTTGTGGTATATACTTTAGCGGCATATCTTGTATAGTTTATAAACTAGCTGGCTAGTATACAAACCAACCAATATCCATAGCTATTTTATTTGAAATATGAGTTTCCATCAAAATAACGAGACATTTGGATAGTTTGTATACTATCCAGCTAGTATATAAACTATCAAAGTAAACACTTTAATCGTAACATATACAAAAATGTTTCAATTATCTACTCTGTTCATATATGACTTGAAGTTATTTTTGTTTTCCCTGTTGGTCAAAGTATCAAAAACGAGCTAGTTAGAAGACAGAAAGAAGTAGTGTTTAGCATGTTTGATGTCACAACTATTTCAAATCCAATTCCCCAGAATTACATTGGCAACAACAGTCACAAACATACCGTCACATAAAGTTTGTGGGCATTAAATTGTCAAATACCAAATTCCTGGGAGTGAAATAGCAATTTTAAATGTAAACACAAAACGAAATACCTCTCTTTGTTCCAAAATAACCGAGGTTGAAATAAAATTATGCACTTGAGTCACTTTCTTTCGCTGAAAAGCGATAATACATTTTAGCGTCCAAAGTTTTGCCAAAAACTAAAATAAGACACAAAGGATGATCTAGAAATATCTCACCCGAAGAATAATCTATTAATTCTGTACTTATACCTATACACTATCCTATAAGACGTAAGAATAAGTCTTTTAGTATATGTTTTACTATTAAAGCGGTTTTTGGCATATATATTATGTCAAATATAATATCTAGGGGTGCCCCTTAAACTGTATTGTTTGGATTATTATTATGCTTGCTCGACAGCTCGACTGTGCAGTTACTTTATTCTTTGTCTACGAAAACTAATAGTGTAATCCTTATTTGCTGATACTTTTCTGCATTATCTTGATAGTAAATGTAGTTATTTTCTATTAAAAGTAACTGGCTTTTTTTGGGTTTAGAAAAAATCACCCATAGAAGGGTCAACAGTATTTCAATTCAGAATTTCGTATTTTGGATGGCTTTATTTTGGATAGTTAATTTTTTACTTCCCACACCGATAGGTGAGGGGGTCTGTCTGTCGATCTGTCTTGTCTGTCTATTGGCGTTTTTCTAGCCGCGTAATCTCAATAATCGCTGCTTGGACTGTGATGAAATTAGGGCCTGCTGAGGGGTTGTAGTAGGGGGCATCAACATAGTCACAATGTCTTAACAGACATGTTGTGAACTCGTAAAATGCATTAAGTCGGAGCTAGGGTATTGTCGATATGAATATTATCAATAGTTTTGAGCACTGTAGCTCGCCATCGTTCGCGATTTGTTGTCAGTTTAGTGGCGCTCTTGACACTCATATCCAGCAACTGTTTCGTCGTATCCACCCAGCGCGTAGGGGGACGGCCACGGCGCCGCCCACTCGGGGCACGACCCTGAACTACAAGTTTCTCCATATTATCGTTTCTGTGTATATGTCCGAAGAATGTAAGGATTCTCGTCGACACAATGGAGGATAGTCTGTTTAGACTACCGACCTCATCCAGTATGCAAACGTTAGTTCGATGGGCGGTATAAGGAACTCTCAGCATTCTCCTCCATGTCCACATTTCAAAAGCATCTATGCGAGCTCGATCTGCCTTTTTAACAGTCCAAGTTTCCGAGGCCTACAAAAATATGGAGAACACAAGAAACTGAAGCAGCGACATTTTTGTAGCTTTAGTGGTGTTATGGTCACTCCATATTTTAGTAAGCTTTGCCATGGCGACACGTGCCTGTTGAATGCGCCGTCGAATCTCATTTTCGCAGCTACCCGAATTGTCGATTAAAGAACCGAAATATACAAAACTTTGTACTACTTCACAACGGCCTATATTGACTTTATTTCTCGATGGTTATCGTGCTCTCTATCTACGATCATGACCTTGGTCTTATTGTAGTTAATTAGTAGGGGTAATGCTGCTATAATTTTGAAAATTCGGTGCATTGACGGCGGAGGAATTGGTAAAAACAAAAAATTATCAGTACAAATTTTGTTTTTAGGTATTTTAGGAGTTTCTGATACCTTTCTATTTTTTTTTTGTTTTTTAGGGGATGACGCGGGTGGTGGGTTTGACATTTCAAATATTTGCTGTTTCATAAAATACGCTGAAAATATTAACTTTGGTGATATCATGACCTTGTTAGACCTATCTTAGTCGTATTAGTTGCCTTTGAATTTCATATCTGTGGGATAATTTGATACATACATGCATACTGTAATCCTATAACGTGGAAACTACGAAATGATAACACTTTATCGTGACAGTGAGAGATTCTATGTACATATATCAGGAAAACGCATGAATATAATTCTGAAATGTATGGTGCCTCCAGCAATGCGATTTTCCCATTAGAAAAATGGCGCTTTTACTGGGATTAAAACGTCATAAAACAAGCGGAAATGCTCGCTCAGATATTGATTCGTGAAATAGCGAAATACAGCTGGATTTGCGTCACGCAATACCGCAATTAAGAAGACCTAGTTCTGCAGTATTGGCCATTTTTATTATCACGCTTTTGTTAGTTACACCTGTATTTATCTATCTATGTACAACGGCCTTTGAACGTGAATTTCAACCACTTTTGAGAATAGGAACAAACAAAAAATTTGGATTGGACGCAGTAATTCAATACGTTTGCCTCAATGTGCTGTAAGAATGGGCCTACACATACCCTGATTGCTTACCATAGTGTCAAACTCAAAAGTATAATTCAACGGTGCCGATTACAGATCCGCTCGCAGTTTTGAGCTTTAGTATAGTTTGACGAAAAAAAAATCCAGTTATTTCTGATTTTCAGGTTACCTGAAAAATTGAAAATCTTTATTTGGCTTTCTATGAAGATGAAATCTCGTGTTTTGGATAACTTGAGGATGCTGATTACAAATTGGGTCACTGCTTTGAGTTTCAGTATCGTTTGATAAAAATAAAAAATCTCGCAAGTTTCAGATCTTCAGGTTTGTACCTAAAAAATTGAAAACCTTTATTTGGCTTTCTATTAAGATGAAACCTCGTGTTTTGGATAATTGGAGGGTGCGGATTACAAATCCGCTCGCAGTTTTTAGTGTTAATATCGTTTGACGAAAATAAAAAGTTCTGATTTTTCAGAGGTCTACCTGAAAAATTGAAAATCTTATTTGGCTTTCTATTAAGATGAAATCTCGCGTTTTGGATAATTTGAGGATGTTGATTACAAATCTGGTCGCAGTTTTGAGTTTCGGTATCGTTCGATGGAGATCAACAATTTATTTCAGATCTTCAGGTTTACAACTATAAACTACAACTGAACAAATGGTTTCTGACCTAGAGTCATGTTTGTGGTACCACTTTCTAGCTTAGGGGTAGGCACCCTTTTGAGACGAAAGATCAAAAATCGTAATTTGAAAACTTTCCAAGTTTTTAAAGAGCCACCAAATTTTCTTTGAATATTATATTTAATTAGGATTAGGTATAGAAATTTAGAATCTAGGTAATTGATCGGGTGTTAGAAAACATAAATAATATTCATACATTAAGGAGCTAGTTTTTGCAAAAAATAGAAAACGTAAAAAAACTTGACAGATTTTTTAACAAAATTCACATTTCACCTTTTTTTTCAATTTTTGGTCTAAAATTGTATGCTGTGTTTTAATATTAGAGGATAAGCAGTACTATTCCCCACTCATTACATTTTTTTATCTGTACGCCCTCTGGTTACAAAAACACACATTATTTTTCGTACATGGCATTTTTATATAAAAAAACAAAAATGGCGGCCTTTCCAAGAGCGAAGAGGTAGGACCCCTCTTATGGGGGTAAATTGGGGGTGAAATTTAATATTCTACATGCCTTTTAAATATCGCTAGTTGGTAACCAAACGCACTGTATAAAATTATTTAAAGCATCTACACAGTATTTCAGAACGTGATAGTTAAGACCTTAATGAATGACAACTATTTGCGATTTTCTCAAAAAAGTATTTTAGTGGGCAAAAAAATTCGCAATGCAAAATCATACATTCTTCAAATGTCTGTAATTTAACAACCAAACACGATATCAAAAAAGGCCAAAACAGTGACAAAGCGCAAGCTTTCTTCTTCAATTTGCTTTTTGAATCATTACTGTAAGTTTAAAGGTAACGTCAGTGCCCTTTGGTCCTTTTGACCTTACCTTTGGATCTTTTGACCTTACCTTTGGATTTTTGGACTTATCTCCCCTCATTTTAGACACACACACTGAAGAAAAGAAACAGGCGGCCACGCCTCCTCGCTAACGCGGGAATACGTCTTTTCTTGGTTTCTCAATTTCGCGCGCTATACCCTAGACCCTTAAGCTCAAAAATAAAAAATGGGGTATAGGCCCTAAGTTCGCACCTCAATAGGCAAATTTCCTTCCCGCAGCCCTGCATTGATCTGTCCTATATTCAAATTAACGCGCGGGCGTCATCAGCCCCGCTTGTTAATCAACAGTCTATTCAAAGTATAATTGTAGCGCGGATAGCTCCACATAAAATGCCCTCTAAAGGGAATTGGATCGATGTGTTCGTTTTCGACGCCTGTGTAGCTCCTCTAGGGCTTTGTAGGTTTGTTTGTATGAAAAAGGGCGAATGTGGATGTTGTTTCAATGCAGCTGGTACTGTTTTCAGATCG
Organism: Callosobruchus maculatus; assembly: GCA_951848785.1. Taxonomy (NCBI): domain Eukaryota; kingdom Metazoa; phylum Arthropoda; class Insecta; order Coleoptera; family Chrysomelidae; genus Callosobruchus; species Callosobruchus maculatus. The sequence goes on from CATOUR010000003.1 coordinate 2,352,043, forward strand.
ATAATGAACAAAATGGTGGTCGTATTAAAAGATACAAATGGGGAAAGCACTAATTTCCCAGAAGGCAGAAAATTAAACATACGTTTAATTTAATTTGGCCAACCGATTGTAAGCACCATTCAGGTTAAGGGAGTTTTAAATAATAGAAAGCCGATTAATGACCACACCTTTACAACAACATTACTTTTACAGTGTATATTTTAACAGTATACGGTTCCAATCAATAAATCAGTGTGTACTTACTGCTATTCTGTGTTACAGTCAACAATATACAATAATTGCACACCCCAGAATACCCTCCACGCGTAAACATAAACATCCAACAACTCTTGAAACGTTCCGTCCAGAGTTGCCAGATGGATTTATGAAATAGAAAGAAAAGTCGAATAAAAGATGTTCTTCTGAAAAACGCGTTTTTTGACATTCTTGTGTACACCTTGAAAACAATCCGTTGAAACTTAGAAAAGAAATAAAGTTTAACAAATATCTTTTGAGGTTGTGGTTTAACAAAACATAAAAGATTGATTCTTTCAGATACTAACATTATTAATATGTAATCTTCGTAACAAAAAAAAAATAAACATTTTAAGTAATGTATTAAGTATAGCAAACAAAAAATGTATGAGGTTAAGCTATGAAATTTATTCAGATAATACATCTAAGGCGTTGTCATCAGCAACTTTATACATGTCTGCGTTGAACCCGCGTAACATATTCTTATTTGGTGTAAAGTTAGCACAGCCAATTTTCATAGGTGAAATCTCACCCCTAACCCACTTTTAAAGCTTAATTCAGATGCACACGATATCCGACGATACGACAGTACGAAACTATTCCTATTGGTTGAAATATTCAAAATGATGTCAAATCAAACTATTTCAACCAGTAGAGACAGTTTCGTCCCGTCGTATAGTTGGATGTCGTGTGCATCTGAAATTAGGCTTAAGAAGGAAGTGTAGAGTTGGGCGTGCCAAAACAAAAAATAGCAAGTGTAAATTTTCAGTTTTGCGTTATTAAAACGAAAAAAAGTACCCCCAAAAATTCCTAAGGCTCTATTTTCTCCCTCAGAAAATCCCCCAGGAAATAATGACCCCCAAAATTTTTCATAGTAGGCTGAAAATACCCCAAATTTGGGGAAAAATCCCCCAATATGGCAACCCTGGTTCCGTCCTATATGACGTCTCCAAACAATCTGCCCACCGGCGCAACGATCACCCGATATACACAAAAGAATGGCTCGTCCAAAGACGTTAGACGTCAGGAATAGACGACTGAATGACCGAACATCTGGATAAATGGTAATAAAGCTAACACTACTCAGTAGATGTTACTGCTATATGCAGTTGTATTGTCTGTTGAAATCTGGTAAGAGCGCCGGAGTAGAATTTCGGATTCGCGGGTTTGTTCTTTTTCCGGCATTTTCTGGTAGCACCTTAATTTGACAGCCCGACATGTGGACAATAGCATGAAACATGGTATAACATTCATTCCCTACACAGATCTGTTTGTGCTGCTGACCTGGTGGTGTCTGGAGTCGCATGCGGTCGGAGATCGATGCTGACCCAACAGATTTCCTTTCATGCACAGATACGAGTTTTGGCATGTTTTCTGTTGTTTGCGGTTGTTTATGATGTATTCTGTTGTTTTGTGTTGTATTCGCTTGTTTTCTGTTTTTTTTGGTGGTTTTCTTTTGTTTCCGGCTGTTGTTATCTGTTAGCTGTTGTTTTCGGTTATCTTCTGTTGTTTTCTGTTTCGTTCTGTTGTTTTTTGTTGTTGCCTGTTGTCTTGCACACAGAAAAATCTGTCGTTTTGTCAAAGACTTACGCTTGGATTCAATGGGACGTCACACTCAGCATTCCTCAAATACAGCGAGGTTTTGTCCAATGGGAAGTGTATAGTTGGTAGCGAATTATATCGTATTGTCGATTCAACTACAAGAAGTCATTGGATTCCAATGAATGATTCAATCGCAGCCTGTCGTTGAATCGAATGTATGTTTTATAATTGATGCTAAACTACTTTCTTTTCCTTGCACCAACAGATTTTATTGCGAGGACAGCTGATTGATTCATTTGGATGTTTAATGGTGTGATTTTGTGTGAAGTTATAAGGAGCTTGATGTAAGAATTAGACATAAGCCTGCACCAGTTGTTGCATTATTACCTGAAATATAACTGTCTGACTAATCTAAATACCTACATTCAAATGTGGGTGTTAGCTCTTCTAAGTCCCAATTTCTCAGTAGGTCCTCCATTTAATATATAACTGGACACATTTAAATCACACAATTGCCTGATCCAATATGCAAAACCACGAGATGACACAACACGGCTAACACCGAAACAACACAACGGAAGAACTTCGTCCGTGTTGACGAGTTCGCGGCGATAGTAGCACTGAGATCAACCCCCTGTTCTTTATTCTTACCTTCATTGAATCGGGACATCAGTCCCGCCGAATACTGATTATAGTTCAGCGAACGACAAGGGCCATTGAAACAAAATTAATTTTTATCAGATGAATTATCACGAACTGCTGTTGCAGAAATAATTTTTGTACATTGAATAGATTGTATGCTTTGCTTAAATGAAACGTAGGGTAAATTTCGAAAACAAATGGATGTTTTGGTTGCATTATATGTCAATACTGGTATTAGAAAGATTATACATATCGTTATATCGAATTTAAAATTATTTTGAATTTATTGGCGTACCTGTGATTACTTCGAATATAAGGATTGAATTATTTCAATGACATGGATTTGAAACAACTGTAAATATATTTAAGGTGATGGAAAAACATCCAAGTACTAACAATTAATTGGAAACGCAACACTATTCTGTGTAGAGTCTTTTCTGATGTTTTTGGTTGTTTTCTGCTATTGTTGGTTGTTTTCTCTTCTTTTCTGTTGTATTCGATTGTTTTGTGTTGTTTTCTGTTATTTCTGGCTGTTTTCAGTTGTTTTCTGTTCTAGTCGGTTGCTTTCTGTTGTTTTTGGCTGATTTCTATTGTTTTCGGTTGTCTATTGTTGCTTTCGGTTGTCTTTTTGTTGTTTTTTGTTGTTTCCTGTTGTCATGGAGTCTTTTCTGATGTTTTTGGTTGTTTTCCGCTGCTGTTGGTTGTTTTATGTTCTTTTCTGTTGTATTCGATTGTTTTGTATTGTTTTCTGTTGTTTCTGGCTGTTCTCAGTTGTTTTCTGTTGTATTCGCTTGTTTTCCGTCGATACTTAATGGCAATGCTGACAGTTTGAGGGAGTAGGTAAATCCATTCTTCATAATTATTAAAGAATCTAGGAAGTAGAAGACTAACTTCAATTGAAAATAAAATTACGGTAATCTATGGATTCTGATTCTGTATCAATAGAAGCATAATCTGAAAGCATAGCACTTAGGCCCATTTGGCACCTATATTATGATGAAAAGTATGTGTACGTTCAAAATACTTTGATTTTAAGTAAAGTAGGGTATACGGCACTTGCTCAACCCAGAGTCAAGCTCATAGGATTCTCAAACCGCAAAACTCGTGTCTAGATACCCTACATGTTCGCTGTTCTAAGCCAGACAAAATATCTCGTCATTTTAGGAAGCTAGAATGGCTAAATATGAAGTAAAGGTGAACTGATTTTTTGATAACCTAATGCGTTCCATACTCTGCCATAAAATGGCCTTCATATCTGAGCGATAAATTGTCTGTGCGATATCAAATACATGATGCTAGGCTCAGTTGTGTAGGTTATATTGGTGTCAATCGTTAGACAGTGATAAACCAAGATGTATGAGGACAAACTAGGGAAAAAGTGGTCCTACTTTGTACATCTCACTATACATCCTATAACAATACTTTGTGTCACTAGGTACACTTGTATATTTGGTATCGAACCCCCAGTAGTCATAATTTATTTTTAATTAATTTTATTTCTTTGTAGAGTATCTTTTGAATGAGCGTTTAATTCAACAATAGTTTTTCTACCATACCTAGTCTGTTCACCTTCAGTGTCCAATAGACCAGTAAATTATAAACAGGATTTTATTAGCATTAACAAAAAACAACCAATAACAAACCAACATGAAACCAACCGTTGTTCATGCGAAAACTGAATTGAATTTGGCGGTCAAGCCAATGGATACTGATTGCCTGTGCAGAGCTAGCTAGATTTAGAACCGAATGTAGCAACTGATTGTCATCATCATAGTCGCAATGTCTTAACAGACATGTTGTGAACTCGTAAAATGCATTAAGTCGGAGCTAGAATATTGCCGACACGAATATTATCAATAGTTTTGAGAACTGTAGCTCGCCATCGTTCGCGATGTACTGTCAGTTCAGTGGCACTCTTGATACTCATATCCAGCAACTGTTTCGTCGTATCCACCCAGCGTGTAAGGGAACGGCCACGGCGCGGCGCCGCCCACTCGGGGCATGACCCTGAACTACAAGTTTCTCCATATTATCGAAGAAACAGCGACTGAGTGTAGTTCCTAGTTAATTGAATTGTACAACGTTATTTTTAGAAATTTATTATTCTCGTTAACACAGTACATGTCAAAATCAAAATTAGGTAAAATACTATCGATGGCGTGCAATGCTAGTTTCCATCTTCTAAAGTGTCACAATATGGTATGCAGAAAAATTTCTAAGCTTTGCCTTTGTCTAGTTAGTGTGTATTTTTCAGCTAATTTAGTTATTTTCTTCTACCTGAACAGGTTCTTGTTTATATTTCATGGCCTACTACGTTGCTTATGGGTAGGAAAATTGAAAAACGCCGATTTGTTTGAAAATTTAAAATTAAATGAAAACTACCAGAGACTGATATCCACAACCTTATATCATTAGAAAGGCTATCAAATTCTACGTTTAACCGTATAAAAAAAATTAGGCATTCCCATTTGAAAAAATCAAGTTATCGCTGATCGAAGTTTCCTCAATTAGTCGACCGATTTCTCCAAGCATAAACGTAATTTAAATTTGACAGTCTCATCAAATCTGACGCATTTTATTCTTAGTGGCACGGCAAAGTCACAGCCTTCCATACACCGAAACGGTTTGCTTTAGATCCCATGTATGATACATAAAGTCACATTAGAATTTACCAAGGAATCTGAATATGCAATAATATACGGGGTGTTCCATTTAAGAAAACATAACTTTGATACATTTCGTGTTTTTGGGACACTCTGTATAACATGAGAATATTTTTAAAATGTAGCCTTTATGGGTCTCTATCCATCCGAAATTATCATTTTCTTTTTTATCAAATACTTTAGCCATAATGCTCCGTGTCGGATAACGTGAATATCCCTGTATAGGGTGACTCATTTAAAAAAATTGCATGTTTGCATCACCACGTAGTTGTGAATTGCCCTGTATAAATCAAAATACTTTCTGAGCAAGGACCATATCCTTGGCTACAACTTTTGAAGCTATCTCCTACAGTAGTGGAGTTATCCACCCATCCGTTACTAAAAACTCACCCGGTATAATTTTAAATTACTCAAATAACCTTCATTCCAAAAGCGAGCGCTTCCTCTTGATTATTTCTAATCACCGAAGTACAAATGTTTATCTGTCAAATATACATTTATGAATAATGTTCCTGCAGTACCATAATAGTACCAGATTCCCACGGTCTGGCAAGCGGTGATTATGCAAACTTTTTTATAAACACTAACACACGTTCTATTGTATATAGAGATTTATTTTCAAGAAAATGTTGCAACGAATCTCGCATGGCATGATAGTATGTGCGCCTGCGAAAATTCATGAGTAAATGGAGTGTGAAATATGTGCTCATTATAAATCTGGGACACAATTTTCCACTCGTTCTATCTGAAATCTTCTTTATCCGTAGCTAGGTGAGGGGAAAAGCTTCGTGAGAGAAATTTGCCAATTCGTTTTTTTTGCGGAGTCACGTTCTGTGCAACTGAGATTAAGAAAGTTTTTTAAACGGATTGCGAAAAGTTGACTTCTTCGTTCTCAACAAAGATTTATTGGTTCATTTGGCCACTCTGAATAAACAGGGAGTAATCCTTTTCTATAAAGGCCGCTGCACAATTCCCCGGGAACGGGAACGGTAACGAGAACGGGAAGTGAATCTAGATGCACAATAAAAACATAAGACCCACGAAACATTGAATACATATAAGCACAATACATCTAATTGACATTTTGATTTGTTGACATTGTGTTCGTTTATCGTATTTAGTACGGTGATCGGTCACGAGCGCGGGCGGTTTGATTTTTACCTGTTTACAAAAAGGGTGCCTTCATCGGCACCGGTCACTTGCGCGCCGAAAGAAAATTAAGCTTAATTATTCCTAATGACCACTTCCTTATATTCTTGCGAACTTTCATCTGTCTTTTTACGACTTGGGTAGCTTACAGTTACTTCTTAGATAATTTAAATGACAATTCGGCCAATCTGACCGCGGCGCGCTAGTGTCCTATGGCCTTTAATACTGTCTATTCTATAATTTAAATACCTAACTATGAATAACGAGATGGATTGTGGACTTTGTTTCATATAATTTGCCAATATCAGCTGTTCGAACTTTCACTCATTTTACCGCTAATTTATTCTGTATGTCATGTAAAAAATCAACTGCCTCAACAATAGTTTTGTTTCAAATTCAGGATTTAGTGTGGCAATTTCACCAAAAAGCATTCAGTTTTTATTATTTCGAAAGCTATTAGGTTTTGGATAGACATAGAAATTCATCCCATTTGAAACCCTCTTATCCCCTATATACAGGGTGAGTTTTTAGTACCGGCTCGGTCGATAACTCCACTACTGTAGAAGATAGCGAAAAAATGTGTATATAAAAATTGTAGCCACGGATATGCTACTTGCTCAGAAAATATTTTGATTTATACAGGGTGATCCATAACTACGTGGTGATGCAAACATGCATTTTTTTAAATGAGACACCCTATATATTATTCCATATTCAGATTCTATTAATGATTTTCGTTCTTCCAATATAGGGTATTGTTACATTATACAGGGTATTTCAAAAGTTATGACCATTTTTGTATCCAAATCACGGTCAAATGAACGTACTGTATATCAAAAAGTAATGAATCAAAAATTATTTTTTTACATGAGAAGATTAGAAATATCCTCTAGTTTTAAAATACGCGATAAAAAAATCCCGCGACGCATATTCGTATACAGGGTGATATAGAATGCAAAATCTAGATTTTCTCTATTTTTTTAAATGTAACCCCCAATATTTTATCCCAAAGAATTGCTTTTAGTATGCTCTTTCATCTTTGTATAGCACTTATTATGGCTGCATTCATTAGTTTCTGAGATATTTCGATTTTTCTACAAATTTTAAATATACCTTCTATTTGTTTAATAAAATTTATTTATTTTGAGAAAATACTACCAAATTTTGTTTTTGCTTAACAAACAACTAAAATATAAGGCGATAATGATACTTGATCAAGTCAAAACACTGAACTAACGAGATAATATAGGTCAGGTGTGCTGAGGAAACAATTTTATAGACGTCATGCATAATTATCAAGCAGATGTATCAGGTAGGCTATGAAATGTGAAACAGCACAGTCCAAATAAAACGATTCTTCACTCTTTCAAACGCATTAGTTTTAAAGTGCCTCCGTTCTGGATATTGCTATTCATAGTTGATATATTCTAGAGGCAAGTAGACAATTTCTCAAAGATTCTCCTAAATACTCTCAATGGAAAAATTAATTTTCAAAGCTGGTTTCTCACACGGCACGGAATTATTGAGTAGGTTATGAAAACTGTCAATTTTTCAAAGCCTGCCTGATAAAACTACTTGATAATTATGCATGACGCCTACAAAATTGTTTCCTCGGCATACTTGACTTTATTATCTCGATGATTTAGGGTTTTGACTTCATCAAATACTATCAAGACGTTATAATTTAGTTGTTCGTTCAAGAAAAAACAAATCAGATAGTACTTTCTCAAAATAAATAAATTTCAGTACACAAATAGAGGCTATATTTTAAATTTACCGAAAAATCGAAATGTCTCGGAAACTGATGGACGTAGGTACAATAAGTGCTATACAAAGATGAAAGAGCATATCAAAAGCAATTCTTTGGGATAATAAAATATTGGGGGTTACATTTGAAAAAAAAGAGAAAATTTGGATTTTGCATTCTACATCACCCTGTATACGCATATGCGTCTCGCGCTTCTTTTATAGCCGATTTTAAAACTAGAGGATATTTTTAATTTTTTCATGTAAAAAAATAATTGTTGATTCATTACTTTTTGATATACAGTACGTTCATTTGTCCGCGATTTGGATATAAAAATGGTCATAACTTTTGAAACACCCTGTATAATGTAACAATGCCCTATATTGGAAGAACGGAAATCATTAGTAGAATCTGAATATGGAATAATATATAGGGTGTCTCATTTAAAAAAATGCATGTTTGCATCACCACGTAGTTATGGATCACCCTGTATAAATCAAAATATTTTCTGAGCAAGGAGCATATCCGTGGCTACAACTTTTATATACAACTTTTTTCGCTATATTCTATAGTAGTGGAGTTATCGACCGAGCCGGTACTAAAAACTCACCCTGTATTTAAAAAAATAATTGTTTCAGTCATTAGTATATTTTATTAACAAGTCAAGTAAATATCCTTCCAAAATGCAACTTCTTTACTGGAGTCAATACCGGCATATCTTGGACAACTAACTTTAGGGCCCTAATTGTAAAATTGTACTATTTATTGCAACCTTGGTATAATAGACAAAGTAAACTATTCCACTCATTTGTTTTTTTTATGGACCGCCTCCCGCAAAGACTGAAAGCCTATGGCGCTGTAGAAGCGCTGCAATAGGATAAGTGCCGGTGCACGTTAGATTTGAAACGCTGCAGGTTGTATCCGCCGGGAAAAAGATTCCCCGGCGGCTCAATCCACAGCGTCGAAGTTCTCCAAAAGAAGGAACGCTGGAGGAGACTGGTTCGGGGAGTAGGGACCTCGACCTGGTAAGGATGAACTCGCAGAGCCTATATAGTGGTCCACGTTCGGATGGGCTTCGGTGTTATTATCTAGTAGTGCGCACTCCAACATCTTCCGTGATAGAATCTGTAAGACAGGGACAGATCAGTGACCCTTCTTCGATGTACCAGGTTGTAGAGGTCCTTTGTCAGGATAGGTGTATCAATTAGTCTAATTGCTCTCTTCTGGATAGTGTCCAGAAGCTTTAGAGAGTGCTTCGTAGCGCACCCCCACACATGGGAGCAATACTCCAACGAGGGTAGGATCTGTGCCTTGTAGAGCAGCAGTTGCTTTGATGTATTTAACTTCCTGTAGCGGAACAAAACTCCAAGCTTCTGGGATGCCGTTTTAGCAATACTGACGACGTGGTCGTGCCAGAACATGTTATTGTTGATGTTGATCTCCAAAAACCTGACGGAAGGTGATCCGACTATTGGGTGATCCTCCATTTCCACAGTTGGTAAGCCAAGGTGAGAAACTGTATTTTATTTATGAATCTCCATTAGATTTGTTTTGATATCTACGTTGATCTGTGAGGCATGTTGCTGTCGCCGACGTACCGTCCCCTGGGATGATAATGGCTTGCCTGATTCCATGCACGATATTGATGGACTGATGTCTGCTATACCTGGTACCACAATTGATGGCACCAAATTCGATAAAATTTGATATTTGATTTAGCTCTAGATGGAGGATTAGAGTCATTCGTTCACCGCTTTTGCAAACACAGATCTTGTACTTGCATAAGCTGTGAATGATTGTCTCTAATGCTCTATGTATCTATATTGAAATAAAAAAATCCAGCAAAATTTTTTTCAACACGGACAAAGACTCGTTGGTTGGTTAATTTGGTAAAGTCGATCATGAGTTTTGCCCTGTTTAAAGTAAATGAAAAAATTTGTTCAACAAAACATTTATATTTTATTTTCGGCACAGAAAAGTGGGCAACGTTCCAAAATCTGAGTGGACGATGGGTGCTAACACGGACAAAGACTCGTTGGTTGTTTAATTTGGTAAATATGATCACGAGTTTTGCCCTGTTTAAAGTAAATGAAAAAATGTGTTCAACAAAACATTTATATTTTATTTTCGGCACAGAAAAGTGGGCAACGTTCCAAAATCTGAGTGGACGATGGGTGCTAACACGGACAGAGACTCGTTGGTTGGTTAATTTGGTAAATATGATCACGAGTTTTGCCCTGTTTAAAGTAAATGAAAAAATGTGTTCAACAAAACATTTATATTTTATTTTCGGCACAGAAAAGTGGGCAACGTTCCAAAATCTGAGTGGACGATGGGTGCTAACACGGACAGAGACTCGTTGGTTGGTTAATTTGGTAAATATGATCACGAGTTTTGCCCTGTTTAAAGTAAATGAAAAAATGTGTTCAACAAAACATTTATATTTCATTTTCGGCACAGAAAAGTGGGCAACGTTCCAAAATCTGAGTGGACGATGGGTGCTAACACGGACAGAGACTCGTTGGTTGGTTAATTTGGTAAATATGATCACGAGTTTTGCCCTGTTTAAAGTAAATGAAAAAATGTGTTCAACAAAACATTTATATTTCATTTTCGGCACAGAAAAGTGGGCAACGTTCCAAAATCTGAGTGGACGATGGGTGCTAACACGGACAAAGACTCGTTGGTTGTTTAATTTGGTAAATATGATCACGAGTTTTGCCCTGTTTAAAGTAAATGAAAAAATGTGTTCAACAAAACATTTATATTTCATTTTCGGCACAGAAAAGTGGGCAACGTTCCAAAATCTGAGTGGACGATGGGTGCTAACACGGACAGAGACTCGTTGGTTGGTTAATTTGGTAAATATGATCACGAGTTTTGCCCTGTTTAAAGTAAATGAAAAAATGTGTTCAACAAAACATTTATATTTTATTTTCGGCACAGAAAAGTGGGCAACGTTCCAAAATCTGAGTGGACGATGGGTGCTAACACGGACAGAGACTCGTTGGTTGGTTAATTTGGTAAATATGATCACGAGTTTTGCCCTGTTTAAAGTAAATGAAAAAATGTGTTCAACAAAACATTTATATTTCATTTTCGGCACAGAAAAGTGGGCAACGTTCCAAAATCTGAGTGGACGATGGGTGCTAACACGGACAAAGACTCGTTGGTTGTTTAATTTGGTAAATATGATCACGAGTTTTGCCCTGTTTAAAGTAAATGAAAAAATGTGTTCAACAAAACATTTATATTTTATTTTCGGCACAGAAAAGTGGGCAACGTTCCAAAATCTGAGTGGACGATGGGTGCTAACACGGACAGAGACTCGTTGGTTGGTTAATTTGGTAAATATGATCACGAGTTTTGCCCTGTTTAAAGTAAATGAAAAAATGTGTTCAACAAAACATTTATATTTCATTTTCGGCACAGAAAAGTGGGCAACGTTCCAAAATCTGAGTGGACGATGGGTGCTAACACGGACAGAGACTCGTTGGTTGGTTAATTTGGTAAATATGATCACGAGTTTTGCCCTGTTTAAAGTAAATGAAAAAATTTGTTCAACAAAACATTTATATTTTATTTTCGGCACAGAAAAGTGGGCAACGTTCCAAAATCTGAGTGGACGATGGGTGCTAACACGGACAAAGACTCGTTGGTTGTTTAATTTGGTAAATATGATCACGAGTTTTGCCCTGTTTAAAGTAAATGAAAAAATGTGTTCAACAAAACATTTATATTTTATTTTCGGCACAGAAAAGTGGGCAACGTTCCAAAATCTGAGTGGACGATGGGTGCTAACACGGACAGAGACTCGTTGGTTGGTTAATTTGGTAAATATGATCACGAGTTTTGCCCTGTTTAAAGTAAATGAAAAAATGTGTTCAACAAAACATTTATATTTCATTTTCGGCACAGAAAAGTGGGCAACGTTCCAAAATCTGAGTGGACGATGGGTGCTAACACGGACAGAGACTCGTTGGTTGTTTAATTTGGTAAATATGATCACGAGTTTTGCCCTGTTTAAAGTAAATGAAAAAATTTGTTCAACAAAACATTTATATTTTATTTTCGGCACAGAAAAGTGGGCAACGTTCCAAAATCTGAGTGGACGATGGGTGCTAACACGGACAAAGACTCGTTGGTTGTTTAATTTGGTAAATATGATCACGAGTTTTGCCCTGTTTAAAGTAAATGAAAAAATGTGTTCAACAAAACATTTATATTTTATTTTCGGCACAGAAAAGTGGGCAACGTTCCAAAATCTGAGTGGACGATGGGTGCTAACACGGACAGAGACTCGTTGGTTGGTTAATTTGGTAAATATGATCACGAGTTTTGCCCTGTTTAAAGTAAATGAAAAAATGTGTTCAACAAAACATTTATATTTCATTTTCGGCACAGAAAAGTGGGCAACGTTCCAAAATCTGAGTGGACGATGGGTGCTAACACGGACAGAGACTCGTTGGTTGTTTAATTTGGTAAATATGATCACGAGTTTTGCCCTGTTTAAAGTAAATGAAAAAATGTGTTCAACAAAACATTTATATTTCATTTTCGGCACAGAAAAGTGGGCAACGTTCCAAAATCTGAGTGGACGATGGGTGCTAACACGGACAAAGACTCGTTGGTTGTTTAATTTGGTAAATATGATCACGAGTTTTGCCCTGTTTAAAGTAAATGAAAAAATGTGTTCAACAAAACATTTATATTTTATTTTCGGCACAGAAAAGTGGGCAACGTTCCAAAATCTGAGTGGACGATGGGTGCTAACACGGACAGAGACTCGTTGGTTGGTTAATTTGGTAAATATGATCACGAGTTTTGCCCTGTTTAAAGTAAATGAAAAAATGTGTTCAACAAAACATTTATATTTCATTTTCGGCACATAAAAGTGGGCAACGTTCCAAAATCTGAGTGGACGATGGGTGCTAACACGGACAGAGACTCGTTGGTTGGTTAATTTGGTAAATATGATCACGAGTTTTGCCCTGTTTAAAGTAAATGAAAAAATGTGTTCAACAAAACATTTATATTTTATTTTCGGCACAGAAAAGTGGGCAACGTTCCAAAATCGGAGTGGACGATGGGTGCTAACACGTTCTGTGTCATATAACTATGACGCTTCGTCGTGGTTTTAGTTGTTTTGTGTTGTTGCTTGGTTTCGACATATGGTGGAAATGGCGTTTTTACAAAAAAATCTCTGTGAAAATGTGAATTTGACATGTGAATGTGAAAGTGACATATTAGATCGTCTTCTGTGCAGTAAAAATAAAATCGCTATGGAAATTTTTGATATCTAAAGCCTACTAGTCCCTAGAAATCTGTATACCATAATTGAACTAGTCTGCTGCTAGTAATCTCTTGTTCATTGGGATTCTGCAAAACCACTTAAATTGCAAAATATCTGCCACAAATGCATGGTATTCGTATTTTCTAAACATTGTTGCACGCGCGGTCTATCATTTTCTCTTTCAGTAAGGTTATCGAAGGTAGATCTGTTAATTACAATAAAAAACTGAACGTTTCAAATTACATGGCAATGATCCATGAATTATTTTCTTGCTGTAGCCTTGATGATTGTCGGCAATACAACAAACACTGAGCAAAAAACATCAGTTCAGAGAATATAATTATAGAGTGTTCTTAAAGGAAACACTTTGACTTTTTTGCATGAGCTGGTCTTAAAGTATGTAATCTATATATGCTCAACGAAATGACATTATTTCTACAGAGGAATAGCTTGCTCATCTGATTCTAAAGGAACGTAACGTCAAGACCATGCACTGTGGTACAAGAACACCGAAATTTTGGCCAAAAGCCAATTCCGATACACTTTAGTTTTGAGTGAATTTTGTTCACGGTATATTGGCAATACCCTAAATGAACGGTCATTTAAAGTTTGTCAGAATGATTTCAGATTATGCGAATCTTTATGACTGAATTAAAAACATGAAAGAGGCCATACATCAGATATATTTTGAAAAACACCTCACCTAAGTTTAACTAAATCGTTTTGTATGTACTTGTAATATCACTGTGATCATTGAATTTAATAATTAACATCCAATACTAATATAAAGTTGTACGCCACTGGCCTTTGTAATGCGCTCAAGCTGTCACTACTGTTTAGCAACTCAGCAAACTATGCATTTTTACTTCCCACGCCGATAGGTGAGGGGAGTATTGTGATCGCGAAAATTTTCGATTTTGAGAGATTACACTTTTTGCGCGTTTTATGATATCTACATCACTCATTTTCGAGGCTCTGCCTGTCTGTCGGTCTATTGACGTTTTTCTAGCCTCGTAATCTCAGTAACCGCTACATGGATTATGATGAAATTTGAGTAGCGATATGCTGTGGGGTCGTAGTAGGTAAGGTTGCTATAATTTTGAAAATCGGTGCATGGGTGGCGATGCAATTATCGAAAAAGAAAAGACCTAGCGGCATAACACACTTTTTTTAGGGCCATACACACAGTGCCTTGTCTATTACAAAAACCAAGGGAATTTTCAGATGTATACATACGAGTGTCGCCTTAGATTGTTCTATACTGTGTAACGGGGAAACTGTTAAATTGATTTTAATGAAATTTTAACACAGTATTATTACCGTAGCGAGGATGGAACACGCGTATGGTTTTTAGAAATCGTGTCAGTGGCCGCGCCGCGGGATCTCAGACTATAGCTTCATGCTTGGTTTTTTCTAATGGTATTGCGGTCAATTAAATGAAACAATTTTCCTTTCCACGACGTTTCGGTTTATTATATCTAAACCATCGTCAGGTGTCTATAAAGAATTATAAAAACAGGTAAATATGGTGTCTAGTAGATGAAATGTATATATATATATAAGAAAACAAATGAAAAATAAACATTACTTAGCAATATATATGACAGAACAATGTACAATGAAAAAAAATGTTTTTTTTGTTGATTAAAAGAAGATAATATAAAAACCTCGATAAAAACACCACTTACATTTTGCTTTAGTTTGTTACATATTTTTAAGCGAAACCGTCCCTGAGGATTCAGGGAACAGAATGACCTTAAAGTTTGGAATTATAAGATGCCATAAAATACCAGATGTTTAGAAAGTGGTGGTGACACAAACATCTGGTATTTTATGGCATCTTATAATTCCAAACTTTAAGGTCATTCTGTTCCCTGAATCCTCAGGGACGGTTTCGCTTAAAAATATGTAACAAACTAAAGCAAAATGTAAGTAGTGTTTTTATATTATCTTCTTTTAATCAACAAAACAAAACTTTTTTTTCATTGTACATTGTTCTGTCATATATATTGCTAAGTAATGTTTATTTTTCATTTTTACTAGATGTTTTCTTATATATATACATTTCATCTACTAGACACCATATTTACCTGTTTTTATAATTCTTTATAGACACCTGACGATGGTTTAGATATAATAAACCGAAACGTCGTGGAAAGGAAAATTGTTTCATTTAATTGACCGCAATACCATTAGAAAAAACCAAGTTTGAAATCTACGGTCACGAAAATATAAAATCATTGTTATAGCTTCATGATATGAGAAAATAATAAACTACTATCACCGTAATGTATGGGAAGTACTGAGGCAATCAACTTGACTGAACTTGACTTGATTTTTTTACATTCCCTATAGAGATGTTTACTCTGAGGTTCTATCTATATTTCATCCGAAATCTTCTTCAATAAATTGAACCAAATCTTTTTCAAGGATTTGTGTAATACCAAAGTTTACGGAATACATATAAGTTGGATCACTCCGCAAAAATATCAAAACAGCCTGCCCCTTGCCCCGTCTCCCCGGTCCACCGGTAGCAGTCTACCGACGTCAGCCGGGAGATACGGGGCGGCGCAAAGTAGTGGTTGAACGTGTGTAACGCGAAGTGTATACAGTGTCTCAAAAATATCGGATTTTGTTATCTCGGATTTGTTTGCAGGAAATGGATAATATATTCAGAAGTTTGATTTTATCAATCAAATTTATTAACGGATGGAAAATGGCAATCAGATCCATCCTTATTTTGTGGTAAACCTTGAAATATAAAGGATATAAATACATGTTTCACGACGATTAGGACACGCAATAGGTCGGAACTGGGCAGTAGTAGAGAATTATATATCCAATTATTACTTTATTCGTATTGGTCTATACAAATAGTGCCACTCTGGAGGCTATGCCTTGTGTAGAGCATTGGCTGAAGTAATTTATATACAACTGAAATTTATGTCCCTAACCTACATGCTGCTACTTCGCCTCATGCCATCATCTGCCACTGGTGTTTGAGTTGTTTCATTTTATATGTCAGGTTATCTGCAGGATATACGTAGAGCCTCTTAGTATTCCATAATATCCAATTTCTATTTGTAGCCTTTTCTTCACTGATGATTTTGATCGTAATATTTTGAAGGTATTTGTTTTTGATCACGTGACGTCCGATTCAAAATTATTAACGGGACACCTGTACATTTGTGCCTTTCTGTGTTCCACCCGATAAAACAATTCCAACAAACCAGCACACGTCTAGAGTGATTAATTCGAGGCCTACAGGCCTACAGGTACTTAAAGGATTGTATCACGCTAAGAGCGTATAGTGAGACAAAATATTCATTCGGTGGTCTTACCATACCGCCTAGAGACATTCTGAATTATATTTTAGAGCTCGGAAATATTTTTATTGATAACTTTAACAATTTAGTTTCTACAGTAGCAATTAGAATGACACTGAAGAGCAAAATGTCAATAATATTTATTCACATCCATGTAAAGCATTTCCACAACGTTACCTTTTAAAATTGTACATACGAGTTCCTATATATTATACCATAAATTTTATAAGCTGTGGTCTCAAAAATATGCCAAATAAACAAAGCATTAAGGTAAATATACTTCAGCACCTTTGAACCAATTTTTACGTATCTACGAAACAGCTACAATATGTGAAATCATTTGAGATTCATTAGTAATAGTTTTACTTTACTTTAGTTACCTAGTGTATTAGCAAAAAAACGTTATATTTGTATTTGTATGTCTAAATCGGCTGTCAATACATAGTCTTTCAATGACCCTCGTATATACGTAAAACCCTGGCGTTAGCAAGTCCCCGCTAAAAGACCCTCGTACTTGGGCAAAAACCAACGCAAAAACTAACTAGCGCGTGCGGCCGCGGCATCGCTTTGATGTGAGATCTTCAAAGTGCCGACGGAGAGTGATCCAACTCATATTTATTCCGTAAACTTTGGTAATACATTACCGTCTTTACTCAAGCCAGATTATCCAGAAAATATAGAGTCATATAATCAAATACACGGTATTTCGATTTTAGCGATACGAATCAAAATTGTGAAAAAAGCTTCTCAATTTTTCCTCTTTCAGCGATAAAAAAACGTCCATTAATACTATTCCAACGAAATACATGTTACATAATTGTATCATATTTGGCAGTAACAATAAAATGAGACTAATGAGATACTTTTTCCCAAGGAAGATTGCATAACAGTCGTTAAATATTTCTGTATGAACAGTGCCATTATTAAATTCAAACAACACCACTTTGGCTCTAAAACAATAGAAGATTAAGCTAAAGAAGGTGTTGAGAGAAGAGAAAGAACTACCGGCGATTTGAAACTTTGCCTGATGTAATGATAGCGATTGAATGAATGGCGCCTAATCAATATTCTTAGCGTGAAAGCAATTTTACGTTGTATTAACTCTATATCACTGCTAATCATGTGTCTGGTGTTGAAGATTCATGAATAAAACCGTTGAGGCGCAAAACTTAGCTTCATCCTGTTTAGATTTTTTTTTAGCCGTGGGAAAGCTAGCGTAGTCCTTATAACTCGGAAAAATAATAGTATATTATGCAACAAGATGCACATGTTCACTAGTTGAAATTTGCAATACGAACGAGTGTAAAATTGCTATTTTGTACGAAATAGATACAAATAAGATAAGTTTAGTTCTTAAAAGATCTTAGCAGCACCCGCCTCCAGCCTTGTCTTCCCCACTTGCAGAATTTCTGTAGGTATAATGTTTCAAATGTATTCGTTAATTATAATGTTCAGACATTTAAGAGGATTTTTACGCACGTAGGTATAACATTGGAAATTGTGTATTTTAGAACAAATAAATAAAATAAATAAATGTTTTATTTTTTTTATGGTCAGCCTCCCGCAAAGGCCGAAAGCCTATGGCGCTGTAGAAGCGCTGCGAGAGGGTAAGTGTCGGTTCACGTTAGATTTGAAACGCTGCAGGTTGTAGCCGTCGGGAAACAAATTCCTCGGCAGCTGATTCCACAGCGTCGAAGTTCTCCAAAAGAAGGAATGCTGGAGGAGACTGGTTCGGGGAGTAAGGACCTCGACCTGGTAAGGATGAGCTCGCAGAGCTTCTCTAGTGTTCCTGGTTCGGACGGCCTTTGGTGTTATTATCTAGGAGAGCGCACTCGAACATCTTCCGTGATAGAATCTGTAAAACAGGGATAGGTCAGCCACCCTCCTTCGATGTTCCAGGCTGTGTAGGTCCTTTGTGAGGTTAGGCGTATTGATTAATCTAATTGCTCTTTTGTGGATAGTGTCCAGAAGCTTAAGAGAGTGCTTCGGAGCGCATCCCCACACATGGGAGCAATACTCCAGCGATGGTCGGATGTGTGCCTTGTAGAGCAGCAGCAGTTGCTCCGGTGTATACAACTTCCTACAGCGGAACAAAATTCCAAGCTTCTGGGATGCCGTTTTAGCAATACTGACGACGTGGTCGTGCCAGAACATGTTATTATTAATGTTGATCCCCAAAAGCTTGACGAAAGATGATCCGACTATGGGGTGGCCCTCCATTTCCACGGTTGGTAAGCCATCGTGAGACTTCTTTGTAAGTGTTGTTGCCTGAGTTTTTGTACGTTGAACTGTACTTTATTTGCTAATCCCCACTCGACAATTGTGTTGATATCTGCGTTGATCTGTGAGTCATGCTGCTGTCGCCGACGTACCGTCTCCTGGGATGATAGTGGCTTGCCTGGTTCCATGCACGACACTAATGTACTGTCATCTGCGAAGCTGTAGATTGGATTGGATGTTATTTCCAACAGCTCGTTGATGTACAGCAGAAACAGTGTAGGGGATAGGACAGATCCCTGGTGAACACCGAAGTTTATTGAAAATACGTCCGATGAACAGCCCTCGACTACAACAAACAGAGATCGGTCGTTCAAAAAGCTATTCAGCCACTGGCGCAGGCCAGGTGGTAATCCATAAGCAGCAAGCTTGACCAGAAGTCCCTCATGCCACACTCTGTCGAAGTGCAACAACACGGGATTCGCCATGATTGTCTATTGCTCTGTTCCACAAGTGAGTGACGTAGGTAAGGAGGTCACCTGTAGACCTGTGCTTACGGAAGCCATACTGGCGATCATTTATTGTTGTCCAGGTATTTCAGGAGCTGTGTGTTAATGACAGTCTCCACAACCTTAGACATGATGCTGAGAAGAGCCACAGGTCTATGATTGGTGGGATCAGTTTTTTTGACTTTCTTAGGGATGGGTTTTACGCAACCAATCTTCCACGAAGCGGGAAACACGCCTCGTCGATACGATTTATTATAAATACTGTGTGTAAATACTGTGAGTGCTTCATTGAGTATTGTTTATTTACATAATGTGGAATTTTAGGTAAGATTCTTGAGGTTATATTATTTCCATAGTAGCTTAAATTTTAAAGATCATTGTGAGTACCTTAGTTCAAGGATAAACTCTGACGTGAGCTTTGTCTTTCTGAGGTTTTTCAGTTCATACATATTTTTTAGCAGAAAAGGACAGTTCATTATATGACTGGTCTCAACAGTAGACAGTTCAGTATTTATATTTTTAAGAGTCAAAGAGTTTTAATACTCTCTAGATCTGAGAAATGCAATTTGCATATACACAGATGGCTACAAACAAGGGAAGACGCTGGATGAGGTGTGTACTCCAGGTCTCTAAATCTAAAAATAATATGGACTACGGGTAAAAATGTCAAGTGTCGTTCAAACGAAACTGACTATCATATAGATAGCTGCTAAGGAACTTAAGGAACTAACCAAGACAAGCACTTCTAACCTTGAAAAGGCGCCACATCGGAGCTAGAAATGGAATGCTACCAATCATTAGCCCATGCTTCAGATAAAAACAATATTGTCCTGAGGTAGGTTAATGGGCACAACAACAACAAAGGTATAGCGGACGGTCTGCTGACCAAAGAGTTTTATGATCATGTGACCTCTCTGGATTGTCCATCACAACCACAATTGTGGAAATAGCTAAAAACACTCCCATGCAAAAATGGTAAAACGATAGGAACAGCTATAAAGATGCCGATTTGCCGATGGGCCCGACTTGATCCCCTCCATTGTTGTGAAGAGGTGCGCACCGGAGCTCGCTCCCATATTTATCCGCTTCTTTCGGATGTCTTACGATTGCCAAAAAAATGATCCAAATCTGATCCGACCAACTACAGACCTATAGCTCTGCTTTCTGTAATCAGCAAAGTGATGGAGAAATGCGTCAACAAAGAGCTCCATCACTTAATCAACGACAGACAATATAGATTCCGACACCAAAGATCAACTGGAGATCTCCTGTCTTACGTCAATCATGTGTGGAGCATCCAGTCATTTAGCGAGGCTCACGTCATTGCTCTCGATATTTCAAAGGCATTCGATCAACTGTGGCATGCAGTTCTCCCAAACAAGCTCCCGTCTTATGGGCTCCCTGTTGAGCTGTGCGATTGGCTCGCAGACTTCCTCTCAGGTCGGAAAATTTCTGTCGTGGTATACGGCTTTTCCTCTTCTCTCCATAGCATCAATGCTAGGGATCCCTGGGATCAGTATTGGCTCCGACAGTGTTTCTGCTTCACAGTAACGATCTACTCTCTAGCACTACGAATCCAATCCACAGTTTTGCAGAGTTTTGCAGATGACAGTACGTTACATGCAGGCAACATGAGCAATAGACCAATCTCTGTGATCGAGCTGGAATGCAGAAGACTGGCAGTTGCAGCTTCACTTTCAAAGGATCTCGATACCATTACCGCTTGGGGGCTCAAGAATATGGTAAAATTTAATGCTTCCAAGACCCAGTATTGTACGCTATCAAACAAGAAGTACCCAAGCCAACACCAGGTTCTAATGAAAAACCGGGCCCCCTGCCAAGATGTCACTCCTTCAAGCTGTTCTGGCACGAACACGTCGCGTCAATTGCAACAGCTGCTGGTAAAAACCTTGGGTACCTATTTAGAGCCAGAAAGTACTTCTCACCATGTAACCTCCTCACGAAACATAAAGCCCAGATAAGACCTGATCTGGAGTATTGCTCTCATGTCTGGGGAGCTGCTGGCCCTACTACCCTGTCTATACTTGATGCCCTCCAGAGAAGGGCAATTCGACTAATTGGCGACCCGGCCTTAACGCGCCACCTCCAGCCACTTTCTCACCCGCGTGTTGTTGGTGACTTCTCGCTCTTCTACCGATATTCACACGGAATCTGCTCCCCTGAGCTATCCTCTATCGTTCCGCCGCTCACCGCTCCTATTAGATGCACCCGCACGACCGCTGCATCTCATCCTAAGGCGGTCGTTCTTCATACATCAAGAACCGAACGGTACGACCGCACATTCATTCCCAGGGTATCCAAGGCTTGGTATGGGCCGCCAGGAGATGTCATTATTGGGCCTGCGAGTATTGGCCCATTCAAATCCGGCGTTAACAAACTTCCCCTAACATAACCCTTTCACAGCAGCCGGGGTACTCTGGTATTTAGGCTCTGCCTATGCGGTCTGCTCAGTTATAAAAAAAAGAAAATATTAACGATAGTTGAAAGATCAAGAACTTTGTGTCTTTGTTCATGTTGTTTTGTATTTGGTATTTTTGTATTTTTTAAGACAAATCCTATACATTCGTTTGAATGTCTGAAGGACAACGAAGACCTTGAATTTGAATATATCTTTTTTGTTTGCAGACTCACAACAATGCCCCATCACCATAGACCTGAAGGGAACCAAACCTGCTAATGGACCATCCACGTGAGGACAACGCCATCAACACCAAAATGTAACAAAAGACTGACGCCCATCGCCAAACCATCACCCATTCTCGATGGGTGCCAACATGGGCAAGAATGCCTCGCTTCTGGATGCACTTCCATCTGGCCAGGGCACCTTGCATGTGGTCATGCTGGGACTGGACTCCGCAGGCAAGACGACGGCCCTGTACAGACTGAAATTCGACCAGTACCTCAACACAGTTCCTACCATTGGGTTCAACTGCGAGAAGGTGAAGGGGATGGTCGGCAAAGCCAAAGGTTTGTCATTTCACTGTTTTAAAGTAAAGTAAATAGTTTATTTCCCAACAGAACAAAGTTCCAATTACAGGAAAAAGTATTCATAAAGTAACAATCAAGAAACAGAAAAAATCAAAAAATGGCTTAAAGGCCCTATTACAACATTCAAATTAAGCATGGTGCAAAAAAGTAACAAGTCCCATCAACATACATAAAATAAGAAACCAAAAAGCACTAATTTATCACTCATAAATTCAAAATAAAAAAACAAATCAGCAATATGCACTTGTTAAACAAAAATTCAGATTGTACACTAGAGAGAATCAATATATTTGGTGATATGAATCAGCGAGAGCCACTAAAATAGAACTTAATGAGTCTGCGTGTATATCACATCTACCAGAAATGCAATTAAAATTTTTTGTAGAAAAATTTATGGGATAGTTCACTCCTAAGTTTGTGTTCCATCTCTTTATCCGGAAGGAATCAAACGACCGCAATGCAACTATAGGGACATTGAAGTCAAGTTGTAATAAAAGAGAAAGGCAATCAATCATACCATGCACTAGTTGGAAAAGAAATATTACAGCGCTCTTAATGCTTCTTAAGTCCAAACAGTCCATATTAAACCGACTACATAAAATTTGCTCGCTGATTTCACGCTCAGGATAGATACCATCGACTTTAAAACATAAATACTTCAAAAAGCGCCGCTGAATCCTCTCAAGCTTAAGTTTATGACAACTATAGTATAGTTTCCACACAGATGAACAATATTCAAGCCTACTACGTACATATGCATTGTACAATGTTAAAATCGCTGCTATATTTGTGAATAATCTACAGTTCGTTACAATAAAGCCGTACATTTTTGCTGATTCATTCACTATTTTGTCAATATGTTCATTGAAACTGAAACGAGCATCAAACCAAGTATTTTCTAGTGAGCGTAACCTCATTGATTGTATAATCAAAACAGATTGCATTTTTACTCCTGGTGAATGATAAAATATAGCATTTAGATATATTTAAATCAAGTTTATTACTGACGCACCAATTTGACAAAAGATCAAGATTTTGCTGCAATCTGATACAGTTCTGTGTATTAGCTATATTTGAAAAGATCTTTAGATCATCCGCATAGAGTAGGTGGTCACAATCAAGCTCACTAGATAGGTCATTGATAAAAAGAGCGAAAAGCAAAGGACCAAGGTTAGAGCCCTGAGGAACACCAGAGGATGTTATGTATCTGATAGACTTGTAACCATTGATACACACATATTGGGTTCGATTCTAATGAATATCTAAATATGAATAAATCTTACTTAATAGTAAGATTTAATAAATGATAAGAAACATGTACTAAACCCATGCGCAGCCAACTTTTTCAAAAGGATGACATGATCTATTTTATCGAATGCCTTCGAAAAATCAGTATATATTACGTCAACTTGACAATGATTATCGAGATGCTCAGAGAAGTACTGCGTAATGACTGTAAGATTAGTGACAGTAGATCTGAATTTCATAAACCCATGCTGCATTGGGGTGATTAAATTACGAACACTGAGCCATATATGTTCATAAATCAGAATCTCAAATACCTTAGCAAAAGCTGAGATTACAGAAACGAGCCGCCACTGAACATGTGCGCTGAGCACACACTGAGAAAACACTTATATGTTAGTTAAACGTTGTTTAATACGTGACAAATTCCATTTTAACATCACTTTTTTACGTACATTCGACTTTAAAATGTCGCGGTTTCTAACGTTAAAAGTGACGTATAAATATACGTTTTATTCCAGTTTTATGAAAACGATCATTATACGTTTAAAAGTGTTTAATTTGTAACCCTTCTCGAAAACGTTTAATAGCCTTGTATTTACAACGTGAATAAGATTTTATGTTTGCTTCAATTAAATCGTTATTCTTAGGTTGTATTTGAATTAGTTGTTAATAATAGTACTTACAATTTTAAAGGATTTCATAAACAAAACGTAACAAATGTTTGTTTTTTAACTTATTAATTGAACTCTCAACTACAATGGCTCTTATAAAAAGAATATAAAAAACACAACGTAAAATTTTTGGTTTCATCAAACTAGCTCGTTTTTTACTCTTTTTTGTACTTGACGTTTCGAGATAATCTTAAAACTCGGCATAAGTCACAATTGCCTAAAAGTAGAACATACTCATTAAATCTATAACAATCCCACCTATTTATTTTTGATGTCAAGCTTCAGATGTCCGGTGTTAATAAACATTAGGAAATTAAGGTTTCAGTTTTACATAAAGCGAATTGTTATAAATACGTTGAAAAGAAACGTACAGTAAACCAATATGGTTTTAATACTTCAGCAGTATGAAATGAAATGAAAAAAGTCAAATAGCTAACAGAAAGCATGAGAATTACATTGCTATTTTGAAACAGTTTTAGTTATTCCATGAATAGAGAAGAAAATCAGATTTTACGGGGGATTAAATGGTTTGTGTATAAAATCGAAGATACAAGATTTTAAATGAAATAAGGTCTTCATTTATGTAGGAAAAGCTATAGGGTGCTATTTGAAAAAATAAAGTTGGGGGTGGGTTTTAAGGGTTGAAGTACAAGAAAAATGTTTTGGAAGCTAGATAAAATATGATTGACTCTTTGGTACCACCTAAAATACCACTCAATTCTTGTATGAACTTTTTTTTTGTTACGAGAATATGACGTATCAAGGAAATTCAGGGATACCCGGTATATTTTATATGGGGTGGGCCAATAGCGCGTGGATGGAAGATTGTGCGCTTACTAAAAAATATTTCAAAAATCTGTCACTTGTCCATGGTAGGGACCCTTGAGGGCTATAACGTAAAAATATTTTCACTTATATTTTTATATTTATACAGGGTGATTCATATCAAACTTACATTTTTTGAGTGGAACCCCCTATATATTATTACATATTTGCATTCCTTGGTCAATTCTAGTGTGACTTTATGTATCATATATGGAACTTCAAACGAACCGTTTAGGCGCAAGTCACCATTTTTGGTATAAGTAGGTATCAGAAAAAAATTGAATATCGCAGCGATTATAAAACCTAGAAGGCCGTGACCTTGCACTACGACTAAGCATGAAATGCATCACCTTAGGTCAGACGGCTAAATTTGAATTCATTTTGTACTTGGAGAAATCAGTAGATTAATCAAGGAAACTTCAATCGCAGATAACTTGATTTTTTCAAATGGAAATGCCTATTTTGGTTTAAGGAATCAGACGTAAAATTTGATTACCTTTCCAACGATATAGCGTTCTCGATATCAATCTTTCTTGGTTTCATTTTATTTCAAATTTTCAGTATAGTTTTGAGACTATGTGGGATTCGCCTGTTGTAAAGTGGGTGTGTAACACCTTTTACTTACCACACCGATAGGTGAGGGGAGTATACTTTTTGGGCGTTTTATGATGCCTACATAACAAAAATCCACGTCACTCATTTCCGTCGGTCTGTCTGTCTGTCGGGCTGTCTGTCTGTCGGTCTGTCTGTCTGTCTGTTGGCGTTTTTCTAGCCTCCTAATCTCAGTAACCGCTACATGGATTTTGATCAAATTAGTAGGTAATGTTGCTACAATTTTGAAAATCGGTGCATGGGCGACGGAGTAATAGCAAAAAACGAAAATTTTCAAATATTCCTCTAACTTCGTTTTTAGGCGTTTTAGGGGTTCCTGATCTTTATCTACTTCTTTGGGGGGGGGGGTGAAATTGGGGTGTTTGGGGGGTGGGGGGTTCTAAAGCTGAAAAATTTGTTGTAATCATAATAGGCTGTCTACTGATCTGAGAGAGAAAGACCTAGACACTTTTTTAGGTCCATCCGAACATTGCCTTGTCTATTACAGGAATCAAGGGACATACGAGTATAGCTTTAGATCGTTTTGTATTTTATAATGTGGAAACTACTGAATGATGTTCATGAAATGTCGGCACAGTATTACTACTTTGGCGAGTATGGAAAATGCGTCTGATTTTTAGGAATCGTCTCAGTGGCGGCGCAGCAATATTAAAAAAACCAAAAATATGAAAACAGCTCAAACTTCGTTTTTAGACATTTTAGGGGTTCCTGGTCATTTTCTACCTCTTTTATTTTACTTCGATCCTCTCCCACTCTTTGTATTTGTTCTTGGTATTTGACGATTGTAGGTACAAGGTTTCTGAAGGAAAAAAGTGGACAAAACAGGCACACGTGCCCAGGTCTGGACTCCTTCAGAATGCCTTGTACGTCAGAAAAAATGTGTTATATCTAATGTAATTGGTTGGAGAAAAATTGAATTTTGGGTGAGGGTGAAGTTGGAGTGGTTCTGGGGGGGGGGAGGGGAGTTGTAAAAGTCGAAAATTTGTTGTATTCATGATAGATTGTCCATTGACCTGTGAAAGAAGTACCTAGTAGAATAAAACACTTTTTTGTGGTCAGGCGAGCGATGATTTGGTTGTAAGGGCATCTAGACTATAGCTTCATGCTATGGGAAAATAACAAAACTGGTATCATCGGAATGTGGGGGAAGTACTGAGTCAATCAACTTGACTCCATTTTTACTTCCCACACCGATAGGTGAGGGGAGTATTGTGATCGCGAAAATTTTCGATTTTGAGATAATACACTTTTTGGGCGTTTTATGATGCCTACATCACGAAAATCCACGTCACTCATTTCCGTCGGTCTGTCTGTCTGTCTGTCTGTCTGTCTGTCTGTCTGTCTGTCTGTCTGTCTGTCTGTCTGTCTGTCTGTCTGTCTGTCTGTCTGTCTGTCTGTCTGTCTGTCTGTCTGTCTGTCTGTCTGTCTGTCTGTCTGTCTGTCTGTCTGTCTGTCTGTCTGTCTGTCTGTCTGTCTGTCTGTCTGTCTGTCTGTCTGTCTGTCTGTCTGTCTGTCTGTCTGTCTGTCTGTCGGTCTGTCTGTCTGTCTGTCTGTCTGTCTGTCTGTCGCTTTCTTCTAGCCTCGTAATCTCAGCAACCGCTGCATGGATTGTGATGAAATTTGGGCAGCGGTATGCTGTGGGGTCGTAGTAGGTAATGTTCCTATAATTTTGAAAATCGCTGCATAGGCGGCGAAGTAATTCGCAAAAAACAAAAAAAAAATAATATTGCTGAAACTTCGTTTTTAGGCGTTTTAAGGGTCCCTGATCATTTTCTACTTTTTTTTGGTGGGGGTGAAATTGGGGTGGTTGGGGGTGGGGGGTTGTAAAATTGAAAAAATTGTTGCATTCATAACAGACTGTCCACTGACAAGTGAAGGAAGACCTGGCGACATAAATAACTTTTTTTTGGTCCATCCGAACATTGCCTTCCTATTACAGAAAGCACAGAACTTAGAATTTTTTCTGATTTAAACATACGAGAGTATTACTTTAGATCGATCTATATTGTGTAACGAGGAAACTGTTGAACTGATTTTAATGAAATTTTGATCGGTATTACTACCGTGGCGAAGATGGAAAACGCGTATGGTTTTTATAAATTGTGCCAGTGGCGGCGCAGAAATAATAAAATAACTAAAAATATAAAAACAGCTCAAACTTCGTATTTAAGCGTTTTAGAGGTTCCTGATAATTTTCTGAGTTTTTTTGGGTGGGGGTGAAATTGGGGTGGTTGGGGGTTTGGGGGTTGAAAAATTAAAAAATTTCTTGTATTCATAATAGGCTGCCCACTAAAATGTGAAGGAAGATCTAGCGACACAAATCACCTTTTTAGGTCCATCCGAACTTTGCCTAGCCTATTACGGAAACTAAGGGACTTAGAATTTTCTGTTTTCATACGAGAATTTATTGCCATTTAAATCGTTTTGTATTTTGTAACGTGGACACTATTAAATTGATTCTAATGAAATTTTCACGTAGTATATTGTTACCGTGGTGAGAATGGAAAACGCGTATGTTTGTTAAAAATCGTATCAGTGGCAGCGTAGCAATAATCAAAGAACGAAAGGTACGAAAACAACTCAAATTCGGTTTTTAGATGTTTTAGGGGTTCCTGGTCATTTCCTACCAGTTTTTTGGGTGGGGATGAAAGTGAGGTGGTTGGGGGGGTGGGGAGTTGTAAAACTGAGAAGTTTGTAGTATAGATAATAGTCTGTCCATTGACCTGTGAAGGGAAGACCTAGCGCTATAAGACAATTTTAAGGGGGGGGGGGGGGCTAGCGATTATTTGGTTGCAAGGGATCTCAGACTAAATCTTCCTGCTATGGGAAAATAATAAGCTGGTATCACCGTAATGTGTGGGAAGTACTGAGTCAATCAACTTGACTTCATTTTTTTGTTGCAGGCATCAACTTCCTGGTGTGGGACGTGGGCGGCCAAGAGAAACTCCGCCCCCTCTGGAAGTCGTACACCCGCTGCACCGACGGCATCGTCTTCGTCTTGGACAGCGTGGACGTGGAGAGGATGGAGGAGGCCAAAATGGAGCTGATACGGACAGTGAAAGCCCCCGAGAACTCGAGTGTGCCCATTTTAGTGTTAGCTAACAAACAGGACCTCCCCGGCGCCCGGGAGCCGCGGGAGTTGGAGAAACTCCTCGGGCTCACCGAACTGGGCCACGGGGGACACCTGTGGCACGTGCAGCCGGCCTGCGCGATCACCGGAGACGGCCTCCACGAGGGCCTCGAGGTCCTCTACGAGATGATCCTGAAACGGCGGAAATTGGCGAAAGAACGGAAGAAAAAGTGTAGATAAGATGTGTGCTGTGAATTCGTCGTGTAATTTTAGTGTTCGTAAGGACTTCTGGAAACGAATTCGTCATGGTACAAAATTCATGCAAGTCAATTGAGCGGTAGATGTTACATTTGGTGCCTCGTACAATAACCAAGATTATGTCAATGTCAAAATGGTCTCCAACTCAAAAAGGTAGGGACGAAAGAATTATCTACTAATAGTCCAATCGTTAAGGGTATAGCGCGCGAAATTGAGAACCCAAAAAAATACGTATTCCCGTGTTAGCGAGGAGGCGTGGCCGCCTGTTCCCTTTCTCCAGTGTGTGTGTGTGTCTAAGATGAGGGGAGATAAATCCAAAAATCCAAAGGTTAGGTCAAAAGGTCCGGAGGTAAGGTCTAAAGGCCACCATAAAAATGAATTTCGTATTTCGAAGCTCATGACGTTACCTTCAAACTTACAGTAATGATTCAAAAAGCAAATTGAAAAATAAAGCTTGCGCTTTGTCACTGTGGTGGCCTTTTTTATATCGTGTTTGGTTGTTAAGTCACAGACATTTGAAGGGTGTATGATTTTGCATTGAGAATTTTTTGCACACTAAAAAACTTGCTCTTATGTCATTCATTAAGGTCTTAACTGTCACCTTCTGAAATACTGTGCATGTAGTTTGAAAAACAAGTGAGTTCTGTTAGAAATGGGAATCCGCGTTCTACATAGCAAATATATTGTATGTGTGTATCCAGGCCCCTTAAGTCGTAAAAAAGGGTTTTGAGTTTTTGACAGCAAAAGGTCAGAAAGAAATGAAATCTGACGGGATGATAGACATTAGTCCCCTGAACCTACACCTAAGTTTGCGACCTCGGGAGAGGTTGGGGGGGGGGGGGTGAAAACTCCGCTTCGCGACGATTTTCGAAACGTAGCGTCGTTTTGGTAAGCGATTTCGAAAAAGCTTCAAATCATTTATGGAGGGACCAAAATTCACTCCCGTCCCCCCTCCCACCCTAGAGCGGCAACGCCCAGAGGTCGCAAATTGGATTCTCTCCTTTGAACTTTTTTTCGGTAGCATTTACCAAAAAAACGCATTTACCAAAAAGACAAACCCTCCCACCCTCAAGGTCACAAACTTAGGACCTAACTTTGGTCGGTTGGTTGGTTAACATGCTTTATTGCCAAGGATATATAAAAAACCTTATTGACAAAGCAAATAAATAAGTAAAAGACAATAATGAAAATACATATACATAAAAATTAAAATACAAATACATAAAAATAAATAAAATACTTAAAAGTCAGACATTCACAAATTAAAAATTTTACTGACACCCCATAGATGAAGATTATTTTTATGTTCATGAAACACTTGGGGCAATAGTTGACTAACTCATTGAGTTAAGGAAAATTCAAAATATTGGTCCAGCGAGTAGAATGCTTGTGTTATTAGTATTTTTTTAACGCTTTACGAAACTTCATAATATTTGGGATTGCTTTAATATCCGATGGCAAGTAGTTATATATTTTCACACTATTATATATTATGGAATTTCGCACGAGGGTAGAATGAGGTATTGGTAGCGGAATGTCATGTCTTCGACGAGTTGCATAAGCTTGTTGATGGTCGGAGAATGAAGAACGATGTTTGTGTATTAGGCTCGTAGTCTCTAATATGAAAAGAGATGGCAGTGTAAGGACTTTGTGACGAATAAAAAGCGGTCTGCAAGGATCTCTACAAGAAGCACCTACAATATATCGTATTGCACGTTTTTGCAACTTAAAGACAGATTGGAAAAGGAACTGGCTACAACAGCCCCAAAATGGTAGACCGTAGGACAGATGGGATTGTACCACCGCGAAAAAAAGTGTCCTAGCAATCGAGATGCCCAAGTTTGTTGCTGCAGCTCGTACGCAATAATAGTCTGATGCAAGCTTTTTGTTCAAACTGATAATATGTTTTTGAAATTTAAGGTCAACGTCAAGCTGCAATCCAAGAAACCTAGTACATTCAGAGCTTTTCATGGAAAATTGTTCACAAACGATGTCATTGATATCAACACGAAATCCAAGAACTTGTGTTTTTTAAAGTTAAATAAAAGCCCATTTGAATCACACCAGTTTTTGATAACAACGATCTCACGTGCAACTGTTTGGACCAGATCTTCTGGCTCATCTTTGTGCCATATCACAGTAGCATCATCAGCAAAGGCAGTGAACTTTCCAGATATATAAAGATGAAATAAGTCGTTGATATATAAAAGAAATAAAATTGGGCCCAGCACAGAGCCTTGAGGGACCCCATGCTTAATAAAATGATCAGAAGAGTTTCTGCCATTCGCTAAGACACACTGGAGTCTTGAGGAAAGCTAACACTCGAACCACTAGAATGTCGTTTTAACCCAAATTCTCGACCAAATGCGTGCGTTTAGGCAGCTACAGATAATAATAATAATACTTTATTGCCTACAGGTAAATCCAATTTCAGGACACTATAATAGAACTTAAAGCTAACAGTTGCAACAAACGGACATAACAAAAACCCGGATATAAATTTCAGAATATTTTTGAATAATTTCTTTGATATGGCTATAGTTAATATCACAATGATCAGAGACCGCATTGAAGTTAGAACACATTACATGTAGTGTAGTGGCGCTTTGGCTAAAAGATTAGTTCTCGGCATGCTCATATAAAAAGTGCAACACCTACGCGCACTTTGTTTCGGCACATAAAAGGTTAATTTTGACAGCAAGAACATGGAATCTATTTCATTATGTACTAATTTACAAAGAAACTTTAAACCAAAATTATCTCGCCTTAGATCTAGCGGCTGGACATCGAACTTTGCTAATAAGTTTACATGGTTTGCATCTCTGCGAGGATAAACACCATCTTCTTTGAATGCAAGATATTTTAAAAACTTCCTCTGAACATTTTATAAAGCTAGTGTGTGATTTGCATAGCAAGGAATCCATACAATTGATGCGTATTCCATTTTAGAGTGTACTAGTGTGAGAGTGTAGTGTTTTTAAAGTACAAATATTGGAAAAAGATTTACAGCTTCTCATTAGAAATCCAAGAGTTTTTGTCGCAGAGCTAACGGTATTATCTATATGAGGTGCAAATTCTAATTTAGCATCAAATGCTACCCCTAAATCCTACACCTCAGATAGTCTAGTTAAAATATCATTGCCTAATTGATAATTGAAGTGTATAGGCTGCAACTTTTTTGTGAATGTACAGATTTCACATTTATTCACATTCAAGTACAGCTTGTTTGCATCACACCATTCACGTAATGTAATAAGATTATTTTGCAGTGTAAGACAGTCGTTATTACACTTCACTTCGACATAAATCTTCAAATCATCTGCAAACAATAGTTTGGAGCATGTCAAACGTTCAGAAAGATAATAAAGAAATGGGAAGATATCATTCTTTTAGGAAAACAAAAATATTACACGACTTTTTGATAAAGTTCTTCATCTTAATCCGCAGTGAAATTCTAGTGAACATCACAAACCAACCCCCAACTTTGGCGTACTGAATGACGTAACCCATTGGTCGCAGACGAAAAATGTAAAGACCACAATTAGGCAGAATGTTGTTCTCTCCATAAATCATTTGAAGCTTTTCTCGACATCACTTACCATGCAAAACTACGCTATTTTAGGTGTAGCTTCAGGAGACCAATGTCTACCCAGGTGTCTAAAGGTTAAAGGTGTCTAAACCCCTATCGCCTGGACTATACATGTATTTCTATAAAACAAAAACGGTCCTGAAAAAATGAAGGAATTTCCTTCATTTCCGGTATTTCTCAGGGTTCGGTCGTTGGTCCAAAAATGTACTCTTTTTTTCATTGGCGATGATCCTGGCCCAGCAACTGTGAGATCTATCTCTATGCTGATGACACCGCACTTGAAAAAGCTTCTCAAATTACGATAACTATAGAAAGGTAAAATTGTTTTTGTTTTGTTTAATAATGCTTTCTAGAATAAAATATAAACTATTGACTGGGCTAAAAGATATGATTCTGGGCTTGTACAGTTGAAAGTATTTTTTAAATATGCATCATCACATATGCCAGAACTTTTGTATCCAAATCTGTGTCTCCATAAATGCTAATCCAAGAAATTTTTGACTTACCCTGTACATATTTTTTATAACTGTAATTTTTACTAACGATAATTATATTTTGTCAAAATTGAGCGATCCAGTTATTCATCATATCATAGACAAAGAAAGATGAGCCAATGACGCATGTATTCATGATGTGTCTGAAAGTTTCCATTTCTAGTCTAGACCTATAGATAATTATGTAAAATCATTAACATACTTTTCGGTTGTTGTACGATTTCCCAGGCGTCCTTTTTATCTGAACATTAAATTGTTTAGCTTTAAAAATATATATTTTAACTGTTATACAACTGCTTTTTGAGTCGCATATTTGTAGTAAACGCGGTTTTGATATAGGTGTATCTCACTTGCCTAAAACTAGATTTTCTAGTCATAGACTTTTGTAAATAAATGATAAATAATGTTTTAATAACGTTTATCAAGGTTACTGCCATCAACAGTGCCCTTTCGAATTAAATTTTTGAAAAATACCGTCACTGCAAAAAATACAATTTTTTTGAAAATTAGAAACGAAGACATGATTTTCTGTTTTTTAACATAGAAACTCATACAGTTATCGAAAATTCTCAAATCAAGGTCAAGTATGTTTTCATTCTGGTAGCTTTCATGTAGCTTTTTTTATAAATCCACCTCTACTCTTTCTCTGAACGTTGGGAATATGGAATACATGTATTAACAGAATCTCCACAATTTATGTTATACATTTACAAATTTAAATTATTATTTGTTGTGATAACATCTGGCCTTTCTTTCAATAAGGTACTTGCAGAAAAAAATATTATGTCATTTACGCGTTTCTTAGAGCCTAGTAAACATGACAAAATCACTTGTTTGGTTTTTTGGAATCGACTGTGAGAGATATTCAAAAAATTATTTCAAATGCCGGAAAATGCCGCGCAAACAACCTCTGACGTCAATGATATCGTATAGTGATGGGATGTAAAGTATTGATATTCGATATCGATAGCCAGTGCTAACCTAACATTTTGACATTGATCATTATAACCACAAAACACAGTCACACACAAAAGTACAAAAGTTAAAAGAATAAAAGTTAGGCTAGATAACTAATTCACTTTGTAGGGATGGGCTTGAATTAGATTCTATCTTTGGATTCATTCATAATGGGATGCGACGAAATAAAATGATGGCTTCGATTAGTTGCGAATCTCGGTCACAAACAGGATGAACTGTGATACCTATCAGATATAAAAATGTATTGCAACGAAAATGCTAGTGGGTTAATTGCCTGTTTCAAATATGTTTAAGCATTAATAAATTGAGTCGCATTGTTAAAGAATTCAGATCATCTCTAGTTTGCAGTTAAATCTCACTGACCTGCGCTGTAGCAGTATCGATTGTCGATATCGATATCGATGTGACGTCACCCCTTCTTTTAAGTCACGTGGAAAAATTTGAATATATCCTTATTTTATTTTGCAAATATCTTTTTTTGGCCGTCAGTAAAATCATGTTTTTTGTTTCCTACTGCTTCTTGATATGGTTTTCTTTACGCTATGTATACTCTCGAGGCGATTTCACGACCTCTGCAAGTACCCTATTGTCGTCTTCGTATTTTATACAGTAATTTTTATTGTGTTTGAAGTTTTTTTGAAAAAGATAGCTTCTTATGTTACGTTATTCAACCAACATTTGGATATATTCTTCAGTTTTAGTTGCCGTCAAAACTAAACAATACTGGTTCATAAAAATACAATAAATTGATAAGTGTATAACATTAAATTGTTATATGTATAAAATACTCTACTTTGGGAAAAGTTGGTATTATTCTACAGCAGTATGTGACCTTGTGAGTTCAAATATATTCCCTCTTCTATTTGGTGTTTATAAAACCTTTTTCCCTAAATACTGATCTAGACTATATCTTAAACAAGATTTGGTTTATTTTCTGAAATAAAATTGAACCAAATATTGTTCAAGAAATAGAGCAGGTAATTACTGTGAATGAATATGGGTGATTGCCACAATATTGAGTAATTTTTTAATATAATCTGTCCAGTACAAAAATTATTCAATGTAGAAAAGATTATATGCTTATTGCGTTCGGTATGGTCTAAGTATACCGAATTAATATGATAACCAATTGAATTTCAATATATTCTCAAGTTTTAGCTCTTTTTTCCAAATAGTGAAACACGGAACTGACAGACACATCCACGGGACTGAGAAACATATGCACGGAAACGACTGCAACACAGAATAGGTGGATTTAAATAAAAAAACATGGGGCATGACACTATAGTCAGATTATTTATTAAAATAACAGTGTTACAAAATACTTATTAGTTTATACATTAATATAAAAGTACAAAAATAGAGAATACCGTAATACTGGAGCAACTCACTTAAACTAAAACATATGGCACTTTTGCCAAATTGGCCTTCAGAAAGGTACAAAGTAAAAGGTTCAAATAACTTTCATCTGAATACATAACAAATGTCTTTTTTAGACCAGAACATAAAATCGCAACTTTTCGTGGACGGTCTGTTAAATAAAATAAAAAAATTGTTACACAAAAAAAGAAAAACCAAACGTAATCCAGATAAATATTTTAAGGATAACACAACAAATAGGTTCCACACTCGCTATAATTAGTAGCAATCATTTTTTTATGCAGACTCAAATACGTCCACAGCTTCCGGGAATTTATAGTACTCGTATAGGCGATTGCCTTTTAGCAATAAACTTGGTTGTGGCAAAATGCCCAAAATTTGATGTTTTTTGTCTTGTACTTTGAGAAAAGTTACAGCGACTTCACCATCGTTATCTACTTCAGTCTGACAAATTGCAGCATATCTGTAGGTGTTATTTTTATCTCTCTTACTATTTTCCTTTGCAATAGAAATAAGTACATATGTACCTGTTCTTATAGAGGCAGGGACATTAGAGCAAGATGCTACATTTTCATCCTCGTTTTCGCTATCTGAATAAACATCTTCGCATCTTATTTTTTTGTCATCTTTAATTTTTTCTAAGTAACTTTCAGTACAAGATCTGACACTAGTGTCATTATAGTAAAGCATACCTAGTGCATAGTGACTACAATATTCTGAGCAGCTGTGTCACGACAGGTTTCGTAGCCAAAGCTTCTGAGTCCCGAGGAATGTTTTAAATTGGTGTACCTTCATTGTCCCAGGAAAAGAAATGATTTTACTAGATTGTATTACAGTTTGGAAAACATTAACATCTGCATGGGTAATCTCAAATATGTTGACCGCGGGACAGTTATCACGTAAAACTCCCATAAGGTCTTGGAAGCAAGCAATATCTTTTCCTTGGGCTACAATACGGTCAGCAGTTTGCTTATTTCCCCACCAATGCCATCAGGGGCTCCATTTCCTAGCCCTGCTTCGCTATAATTCCATGTGATTTCTTTCAGTCCTTCAAAATATGTTGCCATATGATTTGTTATGAAAGAAAACATACTTTTATTTTTATATTGGGTGCTTGGGCTATCACTTAAAAAGTGAATTATTTCTATTCCTTTGTTGGAATAAAAGTTGAAAATA
The DNA here is from genome assembly GCA_951848785.1 of Callosobruchus maculatus. NCBI lineage: Eukaryota > Metazoa > Arthropoda > Insecta > Coleoptera > Chrysomelidae > Callosobruchus > Callosobruchus maculatus. The sequence goes on from CATOUR010000003.1 coordinate 2,388,675, forward strand.
GGAGCCAAGTGAGCCCATATTATAGAAGCTGGATTAATCTGATTAACTCTGCTAATGGGAGTTAAATGATTAGTATTTAACTTGCTCTTTTGAGTCTGTTTCTTCAATCGCTGATATCGCTTCTTGTACATTATTTGCAATTTTTTAGGTAAAGCATCCAGCTTTTGTTGTATGTTTTGTTTCTCCCTGTAGCGTCTAACTTTGTTTCTATTAAGAATTTTCTTTTTGCGTTTTTCTTCATTTGACAGCAACTTAGCATCTTCATTATCAGAGGAAGGTGGCGTATTTTCGTCTAACTTTTGATAACAGGCAGCTGCTAACTTCTGCTTTTCCCTATGAGCCCTTGTATAGTTCTTCCATTCTTTCCGTTTCTGGTGTTGCTCTCTTGGCGTCATTTCCTTAATAGATTTTCGGATTTTCTTTTCTTTATGCCTCAAATATTTCGTCCTCTCTTTCTCTCTTTGTTCTTCTCTTTTCACGGGATCTTCTCTTATTTTTCTCCTACGCTCACGTTCCTTCTCTCTTTTACGGCGTCTTTGTTCTTCAGTACTCAACCTAGCCATTAGTACGACCTGTAATGGAAAAGTATATTTTTAGAATCTCACATAATACCATTTTACTTAATCTGGAACCAACACTAAAAAAAATACATGAAAACGTCAGTTCCCTGTTTACAATGTCAGTCCCGTGGTCATAAATTTACCATGGAACTGACGGCACGGAACTGATATTTTTGTAATAAATGGAATGTATCAATCGAGACAATTCATATAGCGTTATAAACATACAACCAATTGAACAATAGTAATAACAGACCCTACTTACCTGATGAAATCATCCACTCCCAAATGAAAAACCAGGTATAATAAGCGACTCGGCACTGACAGGTCGGCAGGTTACAGCTAATACAAACAGCCAAATATGTTCTATATTTTTAACACGGAACGCAGATACATACGTTCCCTCTCGCATAAGCAGACATACTGACACTATGAGCACCTATTAAGCCGAAAACGAAATATCCCTTCCAATTTACCACCATTTTTTTACGATTTCGTCTAGCGGCACGGAACTGACTATTCGGCACTGGGACTGGACGTCATCAACTCTTTTAAATAGGTTGCTTACAACTTTTAGACTTAGTTTCTGTTCCGGATGATTACTACCCATTGAAGATACAGAAAGTGTATCAAATAATTTATTTTCAATCATTTATTCACTGAAAACGTGTTGATTAGGTGACTGCGTATGTGTTGGGACAGGCACGGAACTGACATTTTAGGATACTTTTGTGGAATAAAAGTTATATGGCATTAAGAAAAAGCGATAATTGTTTATTACTGTCGTAGAACTAGCTGTAGTCGACCATTATGATAACGAATTAGTTACGTTCATGCAAAAATTGCCTGTTTTTAGGAGAGGGACACTCGATTACTCACTTTTGCGGCAATCACCCATATCAGTTTTTCAGACAACAAAATTGATCAGAATAAAAAGAAGTTACTCTTTCCAAAAAAAGAGCTATGTATAATACATGAGAATTCAATTAATATTTATTGTATATGTTTGTATATGATTTAGAGCAATAACAAAGACACATTCCCCAGCTTACTTGGCCAAAGCGAAATAACAAAAACCTTCCCATGAGTTATCATTGTGTAATGTCTGAATGTTGCTTGTAAACCTGTGACATTATTTATACGGTGATAAAAAGGTAAATTACGTGTAAATACTTTTGCTGTTTTTATGAACCGTGACAAAATTATTATTTCATTACATTGGAATTTTACCTTTTTGTTCGTATATAGTCGTTCTAAAGTTGTGATATTTTTGCAGAAAGTAAAACAAATATAGCCAAATGGCAATCTTGATATGTATCTAAAATTTTGCCTACAATTTTATAAAGGAAAATTGTATATTACATAATATTGTAGTTTCACGTTTTTACCCCTGCTTGCATAGGTTTTTTGTAAGCAAAACGATTATAAGGATTAAAGCCAAGATTGGCTGTAAGTTGAGTACATTTTCCGATATCTATGAAATTAGATTCACTGTATTTTTTCTTAGTTTGGTACAATTATCAAAAACATTTATAGATTAATACATATCTCTTTTAAATCTTCAGTAATCTCTTGAGATATTTTTCGTTTTAAAATATTGCAAGCTCTTGTAAATGGAATATATACGAGGCTTCGTATTATAGGAAAATACTTGTGTGAAGTTGGCAAAAAGGATTGCTTAATGAGTGAAATATACTGAGTGACATAGGAAACAGAAGAACCAATAATAATGAATTTCGTAGAACAATTTTTTGTATTAGGGTTAAGTAAGTAATTGATCAAAATTTATAGAAAATCGAACAAAAACTTCTGCAGGCAACAGCCATTAATAATTATGCGAAATACAACGTATGGCCTGCATTAATATAACATGAGCCATAAGAATAAAATAAAAATAAAAAAACATGTAAGATTATAACAAAGTTTTGGACTGTGTAAGGTTGTGTGGACAAGGACTTTTCATAGATCATACTTCATATAGTTGACTTTTTTTATGTCAGCATAACCTATAACATAAGTGTCATAGCATGTAACAGTCACAAGGTCAGCAGTAGCTTATTCCGCTCCGCTCCATGTGAGCGTACCTTTCTATCGCTACAAAAAATGGAGACCGCTGGAGCGGTAGCTGCTAGGTAGCGCACGCGATCAGCAGAAAATTTGGTAGCTGCTCTGCAACTGTTGAGTCTGCTGAATGCACCGATTGAGTGTGATGTGTACTTCCAGGTCTCTAAACCATAAAGTGGGCTATAGGTTCAAATGTCAGTGTCTTTCAAACTGAACTGGCTGGCATATTGATAGCTGCTAAGGAACTAACCAGGGCAAGTACTTCAAACCCTGGAAAGACTTCGCATCACATCAATCGAATGTCACCAATCATTAGCCCATGCTTTAGACAAAAAAAAATATTGTCCAGAGATGGGTTAAATGGCACAGCAACAACAAAAGCAACCGTATAGCGGACGGTCTAGCCTCTAGCCAGGAAGTTTATATATATATGATTAGCACTGCAGGCCTGGAAGGCCCATGGCTTGATAGGTTATCTTTCTCCATTGCTCCTTGCTCTTTGCCTTTTCCTTACAATTATTAATCTTCAACATCCTTGTGTCTTGTGTGTTGTGTCTTTCAGCACTTCATCAATCGATCTCGACTTTGGTCTACCTCGCTCCCTCTTTCCTCCTATGCCACATTCTGTCAGCTTCTTTGATATTCTCCCATTTTCCATGCATTCCATATGCCCTAACCATCTTAGCCTATTACCCTTAACTGTACATGTAATGTCTGGTTGGTCAAAGAGCTCTTGCAATTCATTATTTGTTCTCCTCGCCCATACATCATTCACCTTTTTTCCTTTGATATCTTTCGCAGACACTTCCGTTCCCATACTGCAGGCAGCCAGGAAGGTTGCTGTATCATGTGACCTTTTGGGACTGTCGACAACTAAAATTGCGGAAATAGCTAAAAAACAGTCCCATGTTCAAATGGTGAAACGATGGGAAGAGCTACAAAGTTGCTGATTTTCCAAGGAAACCCTTGCGGGCTTTGGCAGGCAATATCCAAGAAGTACTTGGCGATGACCTGGTCAAACCTACGTCTCATAGTAGGATTCCTGACTGACCATTGCATTGTCAACTTAGAAAACACCTCCACATTATGGGGTTATGTGACACACCGATATGTATATAGAATATATGAAAGCGAAGACGAAACTGTGAAGCACGTCATATGTGAGTTAGAGTTATCTTCTATAAGAGTGTGTGCGTTCAGCGAGTCTTGCCCTGATAAGGGAGGTGTCCCCAAGCGACTTGCCACCTTCCAAAAATTGTCAGGATGGACGATGACCTGAGGAAACAACTCTATTTTTATGGTAACAGATTGATCTTCACGACAATTTGCCACGTACTTACTTTTTTGTGAGAACGGACTATGACAAACAAAAACCTGTCTATCCTAGCATAAACAGATATATTTCTAGGAATTCTTTCTCCTAACTTCATTAATACCGGATATTCTGTTTTCTGTCTCACTTAGTATATCTATTTTTTAGATAACAGTAACTAAAAGGAGATATTTTTCCAAAATTCCTGCATGTTACGTAAACTTAAAAGACATTACTTCGTGCGGTACAGCCAGAAGGCTGAGACTCTCAAGAATATAAATGTTGTCTTTTTTGAGGGTACCCATTCTTAGGGCCGGTTTCACCGGTCCCTGATAAGTGTCAGGCCCACACAATTTATATGGCGTTCTCCGGCAGATAGGCTATCTGACACTTATCAGGAACCGGTGAAACTAGAGTTATACCTAGTCTGTACAAAAACGAAAAACGGATATAAAATGATTGTAATGACGTGAAAGTAGTAGTAAATTTAAACAGTAAAAAACTGTGAAAAAAGTAACGCATTTTACCGCATTATTTGCCATGATGAAGATGTGCAATTTAGATAGTCCTAGAACTACATTACTGAATGGATTGTCTTCCTGTCTCGACAGCCATTACCTACCTGGTTTGATTTGTCTCTGGCGCCAATTAGTCTCAGTAGATAATGGTGGCTTCTCACTGGAAAACAATGCCTGCCTTGCGGAAAATCGAACTCATTCTTCTTGCTCTACTATGGTGAAAACGAAATCAGATTGTGTGAACATATTTTCTTTACAACCGGATCGATTTCACTTTTCAATATCTTTGTGTTGTTTTCTCGTCTCTCCAATCATGCAAATAGCATGGGAATGGAAGTGCAGCAAGTCGTCTGGGATGCTGCAAGTTGACTTATTAATGAATATTGTGAGAAGCTATGCACTTCCATTCTTTAGAACTGGCTTTGCCAGAATTGGTCGGATTGACGATTTTGCTCCAAAGTGGCGATTTCAAAACCATGAGGTTTTGAATAAAAAATTTTTGTGACATAAATGGAAAGATCATAATATATAAGTTTTGTAACAAAACTGTTTTTGTTTTCTTTTTTTCGCAATAATTCAAAAGTTATATCAAAATAAAAATGGGTTTTTGAATGGAGTACAGAAAACACGCCGACGGCTCCCGAACCTGTGTGACGTCACCATGGCGGACAGCATGCTTGTTTAACCAACGACGTCCTACTCCGATACTAGACTCTAGATTCCCAGCCATTCGCGAAAATACGTACTGGTAAACTGGTAACTAGTGTATATTTGTTGCAATACAGTCGACGAATGAAGTTTGCAGCTCGAGACGAAGTCTACGATCGAAATAAATATGTTTTTGAATGTTTGAAGTTGAAGTCAGATTACAGATTCCAGTAAGTAAGTACCTAATCAAATATGTTTTGTTAAAAAGATTTCCTCAATCGAAGGATGGCCTAGTGGTAAGAGTGTCCAATAGTGAATCTCAGGGTCTTTGGATCAAAACCCAGGCCTTCCAACTTTTTTTTTCAACAATAACAATTATTGATATGCTTTTGGCACTTGTTACTCACATTTTTTTCTACGATTGACATAAATATGTGTTTGAATCAAATTTTGTTAGACATATTACTTGCACAACACAGTACAAAAACTAATTACAGGAAGCGGTGGACAATTCAATAAATCAGTAGAAATGAGGTTTGTTCGTCCATATCAATCGCCATTATTTTTTTTAAATGTAATAGTTGGTTAATAAAATAAAATCCCTTCATCCATTCAATCCATTCATTTTTAAGTTTTTTAATGTAAAAAAGTAACTCAAACTCGTAATCACATTCTGTTCACTTGGTATTATTATTTATTTAACTTTGGGCAATGAAACTTAATAATTAAATTTTCATAAAAATTTAACAAGCAAAAATAAGTGTAATAGAAACAAACAAAAAATATTCTTCTGTGAATTTCAATGTTATAATAATTATCTTCTTCACCAGAACTAAACATAATAATCAATAGATACTTCTACAATAAATAAACTATGAATATAATTATTTTACATAAGAGTTAACACCCCAAGTAAACAAAAATAAAATTATATCTTTTATTTTGATAAATATAAAAGTGGATATTCGCATTAGCGAATGTTGGTAGCAGATATTCTCATTCGCATCCACGAATGTCAAAAATGTGATATTGACATTCGTTACATTACTAGAGCACAGTTCCCACAAAACCCCAATTTAGTACTTGTAAAATCTGAAATAGAATTTGATTCAAAAACATCAAAAACATATTTATGTCGTAACAAGTGCCAAAAGCACATCAATTGTTTTTGTTGAAATTAAAATAAAAAAAAGTTGGATGGTCTGAGTTTCGATCCAAAGACCCTGAGATTTATTATCGGATACTCCAACCACTAGGCCATCCTTCCATTGAGGAGATTTTTTCAGCGAAACATATTTGATTAGGTACCTACTTACTGGAAAATCTGTAATCTGACTTCAACTTCAAACATTCAAAAACATATTTATTTCGATCGTAGACTTCGTCTCGAGCTGCAAACTTCATTCATCGACTGTACTGTAGTAAATATACACTAGTTATCAGTTTACCAGTACGTATTTTCGCTGGCTGGGAATCTAGAATCTAGTATCGGAGTAGGACGTCGTTGGTCAAAGGAGCATCCTGACCGCCATGGTGACGTCACACGGGTTCGGGGGCCGTCGGCGTGTTTTCGGTACTGAATTCTTATTTTGATATAACTTTTGAATTATTGCGAAAAAAAAAGAAAACAAAAACAGTTTTGTTATAAAACTTATATAGTTATGATCTTTCCATTTATCACAAAAAAAAATAATTTTTTTCTTAATTCAAAACCTCAATTGGCGACCAAAAATCGTAGCTGGTCGATTCGCGATTTTTGGCGAATTTTAGCTATTTGTAACTTCCATTTCATTGGTATTTTATTGTTCTACAATTGACACATTGAACATAGTGACTCTTCAATATTGTGTGAGGCTAGTGTGTTGAAGCAGTCTCATACCAGTTCCTGGTAGTCCGAGAAGATCACAATAGTTCTTAGCTTCTTCAATAAATATGACATTGATCGGGCATGACAAATCTGGCCTAATAGAATGTTACTTTATTTCTCGTATAATTTTTTCCTGGAACCTAGAAACGATTTTGGTACATTTGCAATCAGAATTAGGACTCTTAGATTGTGCTAAAAGTCATTAGAAACACACAACCCAGTAGCCATTCAGTAATGCAGCTCTAATTACCAAACCAAAGGTGCTCATTTACTTTTAAGTAGATTAAGTTTGTGCGAAAAACGGAAAATTTATGCGGTACTGGTACAGATAAAGATTGATAATACTGATTGTTGATAGAGCAGTTTTGGTAGGTAATAAACTATCCATTAGTAAGCCAAATCCCTGCTAGTATGAAAATTATTATTGTATGTTGTATATGAACATATATGAACATATATAGTGTGAGTGTCTCAAACTGATATAGACAAGTTCAGAATAAAATCTAGGTGATGTAGATGCACAAAAGCATTTGTTTTAAATTGTACCAAACGAGATTCAGCCTAAACTTCTAAACATTACATCTGTATATTGTTTTATAAATCTTTTCCGATATTCAATTCTCAATTGAAAATAGGTTAACAAATACCTGAGGACGTTAACAGTTCATCTTGTTTCGATAAAACAGAAGAAAAATATTTCTGGCATCTGTTAAATTGATTTGAATAATGTTACTAGTTTTTTACTAAATTATCGACCTATGCGAACTTGAGGGGAAGAAAATATTGATTCCCTCAAAAGCATTAAATAAGAAATTGATAAAAAATTATAAAAAAAATAAAAGGTTTCGTTGAAAATGTTTGTTTTTAGGTTTATTAGGGAGTGACTTTATCAAAATACCTTTTTTCATATCATGCTCATAGATAAAGAATAATATTTTTTTATTTGAACTTATCTGAAAGGGTTGGGAACTATATCCTAGTGACGTCAGTTTGAGTTTATGACGTTCATGTCTAAAGTAGGGACAAGCTGAAGAACATATGGATGGTGAAAAATACAGGGTTCAAAAAATTAAATATGCAATCATATCGAGACGCATGTCTTTATAACTATGTTATCTATATTCGGAGTGTCAAAATCTTTATAAAATGTTGTGATTGTTATAACTTTTCTTTCTTTGTCCGTAGCTGTACTGCATTTTATTCGACCAATATGGAAAAACAAAAATTGTTCATCCTAAGGCCTTTCAATGATCCTGTGTTAGTTATTGGAGTATTGGAAATTCATGATCTAAATTCATGACTCAAATGATACTGCATTGCACTGCAATAGCTTTTTGATTATTGATTTTGTCTTGCTAAAAATTATAGTGTCAAATACATCTACCATTTCACTGTGTTTCAATTCAATTTCTAAGGTATTGCTGCATATTTGAATAGTATGTATAGTAAATACAGTAAAAGTGATATATGTATAAAAACCATTCGTGAAAGCCTACATGCACATGGTTTTTTAAATGATTTATGAACCTGTTCCAAGTTAAATGAAAATCCATTTTATTTTCCAGATATACTGGAATGATTGATGCTGTGTACTTTTTAAATAAAAGAGCTGTACGCTATTTTTGCATTGCAGAATTTGTTATAATATAATATATGATTTTGAATACCATGAAAGTGATATATGGGATTTCCAATACACCTATAATACAATTTAACGATCTTTCTGATGTTTATACAGTGTTGATTTATTTATGTTTTATATAACCCTGTTAAACATTATATATAATGTATAGAGTATATATTGTAATATTAGATTTCGAAAAAATGAGAAACTGTTGCAAGCTCGCCATGTTTGTACTATGTACTACACCCATTGTAAATATGTACCTAAATGTATGATAATTATTTCTATTAAATTTGTGTTTGTTTTGTAAATAGCGTTTTATTTAACCTTTTGCTTAATACCATTTCAGCTCAAATGTTGTATTAGCAGTTATCCAAATAGGTGCATCTGATCACATACCACCATATGGTGTGTATGTCATGGGCGCCAGCAAAGGGGTGCAGCTGGAGCAGCGAGGATAAGAAACCTGTATAACCAAAAACCAAGATTGTCCCCTCTATCCCTGATTTGAGCACTCAATAGGGTCGTTCAGTCAAATTCCAATAACCATGTTTATGCGCATTTTCATGAAGTACTACTTACATATAACATACAAAAAAAATTTCAACTTAATTGGATGAGAATTGAAAAAGTTTCGCGCCTTCAAAGATTAAAATATTTCATGCACTCAAAAGTCATCTTTGTGACGTCATTGGGTCTGTCGGCGAGCCCAGACCGGCTGGCGGCTGTACAGCGACAGCGCCCAGCATACGTTTGTAATACGTTCAAGTGCTTTGGTTGACGCTATCTTTTGTTTGGTCGAGTGGTTTTTTCTAACACATTCAAAAATCCAGATTCTTCTACAATCATTTTATCGGTAGTTCTCAAAACCTATAGATAAGTAGGAAATAAGCACATCAGGAGTACAAGCTATAAGATATTTGATAGTGTTGCTTTTTTTATATTCTGACCAGGAGAATGACTGCAGGATTGGGTTTCTTTGTTTTTGGATGAAAATTCGAATAAGCAATTTTAAATGTTCGACTAATTTTGGAACGGTTTTTTTTAATTATTGAGCAAACTGTTGATATATACAGAAATCGTCTGCTATAATTTTATGTGGAAGACTAAGTTTCATTTTTTTTAAAGTTACAAATATTTCGATTTTTGTCAACTTCGTAGCAAGCAAGCATATTAATTATAAATAATGAGTGACTGGGTATCCTGATATAAATTTTCGGATTATTTTCTATAAGAAAAGCAGTTCGCTTTTCCACAAGTTCCTTGTTGAATGATCCGAACTCGAACCACTGGTTAAGGAGTAACATTATTTTGGGATACGTTTTAATGGCATTTGTTTCTGCCTTCCCTTAACTTAAACAAAATATACAAGACTGAGATACACATTTGAAGTAGGAATATTTTGTAGGCTAAGTACCCACGATTTTCTACCCAAAATACAGAAATGTGAGACACAAAGAACTAGATAATATAATATAAAACAGCCTTTCACATGTTCCACATATCAATGAGAATTGATTTCTCCAATGCTTTTGTAATTGTTAGGTATATGATTAATTCAGTATTTGGATTAAAAAAATCTACTTGTATCTCTTACGTTTTACTGTACCAGTACCAGCAAAATCTGCTAACAACTGACGTCAATATACCTTTAGAATGGCATTCACAAATGCGGATTCTTGATAATAATACAATTCACTTAGTTATAAAAATACCTATATATTAAAATGGTCCTTACAGAGTACTTTGTTGACTTATCGCTCACAAATTCATTCCTACGCATAGCTCTCTGCCACAATTTCCTGATTTTTATATTTCGTAAAAAATAAAAAATTCATCAGGAGTGGTCACTGTCTTATTTTCACATTGGGGAACCATACAATATTTATAATTTTTCTTCATATGTCCTCCTACCATTATTATACTCACTATCAACGAATTCGAATAGCTTGGTAAGTATTCATTGTCGATGAAACAATTAAATAAATTGTCCAATAGACGCGTATGCAGTTCACAAAGCTTGCATAGCAAGTAGGATGCGCCGCAGCGTCATTATTTACCAAGCACCCGTACAATGCGTGGCCAAGAAAATTCTGAAATTTTGCACTCAATACGCCCTTTTAGAATATGCAATAAAAAAAATATGCTGAATGAGCCTATTTAAGTAAGTCGGCCCGTCCTGTACGATTTTCTGGCGCCGCCCTTGGTGTATGCCTATTAAATAATCGAATGCTCAACTTTCTTTCAAAAAAAAAAATAAACATTTAATCAAACCATGCTCACTTCCTCCACTGATTCTTGGTGCCAATCAAGTTTCAACGTTACAAGGCAAACTATTGTAAAAAGTGTAGCCTTTTTTCTAAATTTCGATTCAAAAAGAAAATGTTCACCACAACCATACTTTTTACTTCCCACAAATAGGTAGTTTTTTTTTTGGTCGGCCTCCCGCAAAGGCTGAAAGCCTATGGCGCTGTAGAAGCGCTGCGAGAGAATAAGTATCGGTTCACTTTAGATTTGAAACGCTGCAGGTTGTAGCCGTCGGGAAACAAATTCCCCGGCAGCTGATTCCACAGCGTCGAAGTTCTCCAAAAGAAGGAATGCTGGAGGAGACTGGTTCGGGGAGTAAGGACCTTGACCTGGTAAGGTTGAGCCCGCAAAGCTTCTCTAGTGTTCCTAGTTCGGACGGCCTGTGGTGTTATTATCTGAGAGAGCTCACTCGAACATCTTCCGTGATAGAATCTGTAAAACAGGGATAGGTCAGCCACCCTCCTTCGATGTTCCAGGCTGTGGAGGTCCTTTGTGAGGTTAGGCGTATCGATTAGTCTAATCTTTCTTTTCTGGATAGTGTTCAGAAGCTTTAGAGAGTGCTTCGGAGCGCATCCCCACACATGGGAGCAATACTCCAGCGATGGTCGGATCTGTGCCTTGTAGAGCAGCAGCAGTTGCTCTGGTGTATACAACTACCTACAGTGGAACAAAACTCCAAGCTTCTGGGATGCCGTTTTAGCAATACTGACGACGTGGTCGTGCCAGGACATATTATTGTTGATATTGATTCCCAAAAGTTTGACGGAAGGTGATTAGACTATTGGGTGACCCTCCATTTCCACGGTTGGTAAGCCATCGTGAGACTTCTTTGTAAGTGTTGTTGCCTGAATTTTTTGTACGTTGAACTTTACTTTATTTGCTAATCCCCACGATCAAGTGATCACGTGATCACGAAAATTTTCGATTTTGAGATAATACACTCTTTGGGTTTTATCTCAGTATCCGCTGCTCGGATTGTGATGAAATTTGGGTAGCAATATGCTATGGGGTCGTAGTAGGTAATTAGCAAAAATATTCAAATATACCTCAAACTTCGTATTTAGCCGATTTAGGGATTCCTGATCATTTTCTCCGTTTTTTTATAGGGGTGAAATAGGGTGGTTGGGGGTGGAGGTTGTAAAGCTGAAAAATTTGTTGTATTCATAATAAGCTTTCCATTGACCTGTGAAAGAAAGACCTAGCGGCATATGATATACTTTTTAGGTCCATCCAACGATTGCCTTGCCTTGCCATTATGGAAATAAAGGAACTTATAATTTTCTGATGTATACATACGAGTCTTGCTTTACATTATTCTGTAACGTGGAAACCTTTGAATTGATTTTAGCGAAATTTTGACACAGTATTATTACCGTGGCGAGGATGGGAAGCACGTATTGCTTTTAGAAATCTTGTCAGTGGTAGCGCAGCAATAACCAAAAAACTAAAACTATAAAAACAGCTCGCACTTCGAGTGTGGTAACTGTGGTAATCAGAGTTACTACAGAAAAATACTGAATAAACAGTTTCTAAACAATTGCAAAACCCCTGTGTGTAGGGTTCATAAGATGCTTCAGAGGGAAAAACAAAATTCAAAATAAAGCCCTAATCTACCCTCCATCACCTTGTCTTTCTATTTCTGTTCAAACCCAATTTCCGTGTACACCTGGAACAGCCATCGTTGATTTACTTCTAAGCTATTTTGAGCTCAGTTTTTTCCGTCGAACTCTGCCATCAATCTTCCTGTTAACGAATGCAAACAATAGATTATGGTGTCAGTTGCAGTTGAGGTTTCGTTTTCGTGCCCCACGACATGCAATGCGACTAACTAAAACGTAAAAATAGAAAACAGAATCACGTGCGCTATGCGATGTATACACAGATTTATGCTCTTCCGTGCACATGACGATTGACGGTCGAAATAGGTATGTTTAGACAGGTTTTACTATTAGAGCATCGCCAAAAGCAAGACTATACCATTATGCCTAAAGTTTAATTCACATGCACTCATGCACACGATTTCCGACGATCTGGTGGTACGAAGATGTTCCTTTTGGTTGAAATATTCGAAATCAATTTGCGCCAAACTCATGTCCGATAATTTTATAGTTAAGGCAATTTTAGTGCCGAGAAAGAAACCGGATGACGCTTGCCATAAGGGCCGTTTGGAAACTTTTCTGTCATTGCTCCATAACCCCAAAAAATGGAGTCAAGTTGATTGACTCAATACTTCCCACACATAACAGTTGCAACCAAATCATCGCCCGCCTGTCGCCAAAAAAAACATCCAACACAAAAACTAGTAAATAGTTTCCTAAGTCTCTCCGTAGGAACTAAAATGACACAATTCAACTTCAACTGGACGAAACGAAACAATCAGAAAGCCCCAAATTGCTTAAAAACGAAGTTTGAGCTATTTTTATATTTTTAATTTTTTTATTATTGCTGCGCCGCCACTGACACGATTTTCGAAAATCATGCGCACTTTTAAACTTGCCGCGGTGATAATACTGTTTCTATATTTCATTGAAATCAATCCATAATTTCCATGTTACTAAATTCAGAACGATCTAAAGCAATACTCGTATGTATACATCAGACAATACTAAGTCCCTTGACTTCTGTAATAGCCAAGGCAATGTTCGGATGGACCTAACAAACGTCTATTATGCCGCTAGGTCGTTCTTTCACAGGGCAATGGATAGCCTATTATGAATGGAATAAATTTTTGAGTTTTACAACCCCCACCCCTCGCCACCCCAATTTCACCACCACCCAAAAAAAAGTAAAAAATGATCAGTAACCCCTAAAACGCCTAAAAACTAAGTTTGAGCTATTTTTATATTTTTAGTTTTTTTTTTCATTGCTGCGCCGCCACTGACACGATTTTTCCAAAAGATGCGCGTTTTCTCCTCGCTGCGGCAGTAATACTATGTCAAAATTTCATTAAAATCAATTCGATAATTTTTGCGTTATGCAATATAGAACGATCTAAAACAACACTCGTATGTATATGTTAAGAGCAAACACCGATTTCGGCCAATGGACGAAAAATATGGCCAAAACGCGTTTTGGCTGCTACCATTTTACCAATGTTCGAATTATCGCTTTTCGACTGTTTAATGTAGCCCAGAACGTGTTTTGGCTCAACTACGATTGCCAAAACGCGTCCTGTTCTACTGCGATTGCCATAACGCGTGGTGGATTTTGTGAGTGTCTCAGCTTGTAAACAATACCTCTGGAGCTAGTGTATTCATTTAGTATTTGATCTTTGTGCGGGTTAGACAGTAGCTAGAGAGTGCCATGGAAGACCTAAGGCTATGTTTCAATGACGAACTGCAAAAAGTCATAAGTGGTAGCAATGACCGTAGTAATATTTGTACAAGAGAAAGATACGACCAAACACTAACAGAGGTAAAGGCGGCAAAAGCTTGTAAAAGTAACGGTGAATATCTTCGAAACAAAGACAACGATTGAAAAGGTGATATTTTAAAAATTGGCTATATCGAAAAGCTAATTGAAAGAAGGACAGACGAAACAGCCGAACTGCGTTTTTTTGCATGACCCACGAGTTATTTGACATTATTAATTCCGCTCATGTGGTAGCTGGACATAAGAGATTGTGAGGTATGTTTCCTTCAGTTTTTTTTTCACGGACCAAAGATCTACAAGTGCTTTTATTCATTTTAGTTATGGATTCTAAGCTCAGAGGAAGTATTGTAACACAACACGGCAAATAATTGAGATTTATTTATTCGTAGTAGAATATAGAACGTGTTCTGGCAATCGTAGTTGACCCAAAACGCGTTCTGGGCTACATTAAACAGCCGGAAACCGATAATTCGGACATTGGCAAAACGGTAGCAGCCAAAACGCGTTTTGACCATATTTTCCGTCTATTGGCCGAAATCTGTGTTTGCTCCTAACATATACATCACAAAGTCCCTGGGTTTCTATTATAAGCAAGGCAATGTTCGAATGGACCTAAAAAAGTGTATTATGCCGCTAGGCCTTTCATTCACAGGTCATTAGACAGCCCATTATGAATACAACAAATTTTTCAGTTTTACAACCCCCCACCCTCTAACCACCCCAAATTCACCCCCACCCAAAAAAAAGTAGAAAATGATCAGGAACCCCTAAAACGCCTAAAAACGAAGTTTGAGGAATATTTGAAGTTTTTCGTTTTTTGTTAATTACTCCACCCCCCGTACAACGATTTCCAAAATTATTGGAACATTACCTACTATGACACCACAGCATATCGCTGTCCAAATTTCATCGCAATCCATGCAGCGGTTACTGAGATTACGACGTTAGAAAAACGCCTACAGACAGACCGACAGACAGACAGACAGACAGACAGACAGACAGACAGACAGACAGACAGACAGACAGACAGACAGACAGACAGACCGACAGACAGACAGACCGACAGACAGACAGACCGTCGGAAATGAGTGACGTGGATTTTCGTTATGTAGACATCATAACATGCCCAAAAAGCGTATTATCTCGAAATCGAAAATTTTCGCGATCACAATACTCCCCTCACCTATCGGTGTGGGAAGTAAAAGGGAGAGATCGGAGATTGAGGAGTGTTAAAACGTGAAAAAAAATCGTTAAGTAACCGAATAAAAATGCGTTAACATTTTAGTACACTTACCACCTAATGTTCCAAAAAATCGTTATCCGAAATCTAGCGGCGGTTTGTGCGTGCCGACTTTTTTTTTAAATAAAAATAAATCGCGACGAAACCCGTCGGAACTTGATGGAAAATTCTTTGTTTTTTCTGTAAATAGCACAAAAAATACTGTCATCCGTTTCTGCTGGGCAGTTCATGGAAATTTGAGCTTGAAGTTCGATTTTTCACGTCATTTTCGTTAGAAATCATTAAAAAATTGTTATTGTGTTTAAAACGAACGACGTTTTTTATACATGTTCTTGGGAGGTCCAACTTCAACTATGACATGTATACATGTCATCCGTTTTCATTATGCTTAAGCCCATTTTTCAACTCTTATAGGGGGTGACATCATTGAACGCCTTCTGAAGGAACACGGAAGACGTTCAATGATGTCACCCCCTATAGGGGTTGAAAAATGCGGTTAAACATAATAGAAATAGATAACAAATCCATATGAAATTGCGATCTAAAGAATAACTAGGCTATAAGTTGATATCGAGCCTGAAAATTCATTCTATTGCTGATGGTTTCGCTTGGAGGAAGTTCTTGTTGCTCCATGCTCCATGCGACGTGCGAATTTTTGTTAGGCTCAACCATTCCTTTCGATGGAGCTCAAAACTAGGGAGTTCTCAAGAACTGTTGTTCAAACTTGTTGTTCAAACAACATCAGTCTCAAGTTGGCAAGTCGTAGCAATTGATAGTTTTCTGGACCCTAATCTAGGCAAGGAGAGATCAGGTATATCTTCGAGGATTGGCAGTGAGGGATGTGTTTTGATTTTCTTATATTCTTTCTGAAGATAATTTTCTCGACAGATGGGTGGTGGAGCTGTTTGGCTTAGTGTTGATAGCTAGTAAGTTAGAGTTGATTTGATGCATCCCGTAATAGTTCTCTTAGAAGAGTTTAACTGGGCAAGCAAGGCTCAGGGCCAAATTACGGAGCATAGAAGCGGACCCCCATGGGATTCCACATAATTTTTGCAGGATGTTATTTCGGATGTTTACTTTGGCAGCGATGGATTGAAGATGTTTTTTCAACGACAGTGTGTCCTTTGCGGTGTGGCATCAAAGTATTTGGGTGTGCCATTATAGGGCAACAAGGTGCCGTTAATGTAAATATTTAACTCTCTGTTTGCCATTTTATTGTTAAGGTGAGAACACGATGTTATTGTTTTGCTCATACTTGACTTCAGCTTCCACCTGCTGAAGTATGATCCCAGAACTTAAAAGATCGACAGTTACTCTAGAATTTGCGAATTTCCGGGAGATAACTAAGGTGGGTTCTAGGTATATTATATCAAACAAGACGGGAGTTAGAACGGAACCCTGTGGTAATACTTTATTTAAATGTCTCACTTTGATGGTATCAGAGCTCACAACAACCTGGAATTATCTGATCATATTGTTTATTAGGGTGGCTACTGTTCGCTGATTCGAGTAGAATTCTAAATGTCGGATTCACGATTCTGTATTTCGGTCAGAAAGGTTCCTTAACATGACGCATTGCTGCCTGTGGCGGCGCGTCGGGGGGGCCGAGGCCCCCCCACTTTTTATGAGGAGTTAAAAAAATTAATAGAAAATTATTTTTTACGTGTCCATTTTTTAACTTTATTATATATATTATTAAATTTTATTGTATACGTACATACCTATTTTTTTATTATTACAAGGTAGATTATAACTACATTATTTTCCAATTTCCAGCACTCTGCATCTTTTATTCTTATCATTTCGCTCTCTCTGCTCTGCTCTTTCTCCTTTCTCTCTCTTTCAAAATCATACCACCAAAGGTTTGGCCAATACAAATCACACGATCGAGTATTTTTTCATACTATACCCGTGGACCATACCACTCCCACCAAATCTTGTGTGCCGGTATGTTTTCATCTTTTTCGCTTGCTTGTTTGTTTCAATGTGTGATGCAATATACTGATTGTACCAAATTTTCTACTAAGCTGTTTTTTCGTCGTTTGTGTTTGTATATATGATGTTAGTGTGAATTAGTTGCAAAAACATTGCAGTCTGTCGTCGATTTAATTTATAGGTAAAATCCAAAGTAGCTATATCTACTAATTGTTATATACAGGGTGACCCTGAATTTCCTTGACACGTGACATTTTCGTAACAAAAAATAGTTCAAACGAAAACAGTGGAATTTTTTATAGTACTATAGAATCTATCATACCATGCTTTTTAAACCTTTTTTTTTGTACTTCAACCCTTGAAACTCACCCCAACTTTCGTTTTTCAAATAGCATCAAATAGTTCTTTCTACTCAGATTAAGTCCTTATATTATCTAAAATCTTGCAGTACATTTGATTTCATACGCAAACTTATTTTTTTTGTAAAATCACAAGCATAATATAAATAAAACAAGAACTTGCTAACGCAAAAAAACGGACTAAAATAAAACTAATTGGGTTTCTAAGGGTACCGACTAATCTATAAAACATGCTTTCGAAAACAAGTGTCTTTTTTATGCTTTTTTATTACGAAAATATTACACCTCAAAAAAATGCTGATTTTATTTATCTTAGTATAATCACTACAAAAAAAATTGATCTGTATATGAAGTCAATGGCACTACAAAATACTAAATAAAATAACGACCTCATTAATGTATGAAAAGATGTGAGGTGCTACTATTTGGAAAAAAGTAGGGGGGGTCCAAAACTTTTAGGAGTTGAAGTAAGAAAAATCTTTCGAAAGCATGGTATGGTAGGTAATTCGGTACCCTTGAAAGGCCCACTTATTTTTCTTTTTTATATTTTTTTCTTAAGAAAAAATTACGCCCTAAACAAATCCTTATTTCATTTATTTTATTTATTTTACGCTTAGTTTAAGAAAAAAATAGTGTTTATATAAAATAAAAGGTACAATTTTAAATAAAATATCAAGTTAATTTGTGTAGGAAAACCTATTAGTTGCTATTTGAAAAGACAAAGTTGGGGGTAAGTTTTAAGGGTTGAAGTACAAAAATTTTTTTTAACGTATGGTATGATAGAGACCCTGTAGTATTGTCAAGCATTCCACTCAGTTTTCGTTTAGACATTGTTTTGTTACGAAAATATCACGTGACAAGGAAATTCAGAGACACCCTGTATATTAGTTGTTTTTTTGGCCCCCCACTTTTTCGAGGCACGCGTCGCCCCTGATTGCTGCGTTTGGGTGGTCCATGCAACCATTCATCATTCCGAATTTCGATGAGGATATCTGAAAAGCTGTATTGTATTGTATTGTATTATATTTCTTTATTATCTTGTGATCATACATGTATAAGACTAGTCATAAAAAATATGAGTAAAAATTAAATAACACAAACAGATCAAAAAGAAACAAAGAATGCAAACAGATAAGTAGACAGTCCAATAAATGCACAGCTGTGTAACAGAGAAAAGAAAAAGATAAAAACAGAAATAAAAGCAACGTAAGCTGCATTGTAAAACAGGAAACTGTAGATTGGATTAGATGTTATTTCCAGCAGCTCGTTGATGTACTGGATGGATGAATGCATACTGTTCATTAGGATGCTTACTGTTCACTGATTCAACTGGAATTCTGGATCTCGGATTCACGAATCTCTTGTTTAATATCTCCGTTGGAAAGGATCCTTAACATGACCCATTGCTGCGCCTGGGTGGTCCATACATCCATTCATCGACTTTCTCCGCCTTAATGATAGTCCCAAATCGCCCAAAGGGACAATTAGCCGTCCAGTAACACAGCAGAACAATCAGTAATAAATGTGATGTTGCTAGGTGGACCGTAACTGTAATCGTGGCGAGACACCGTCCACTGTCACTTGTGCCCATATGCCCATGCCCATGTGGTCCGTGGTCGTATCGTTACAGTCCCACGTGGGTGCCCCGTGCCAGCGGCCAGCCTCCGTAAAGATTCCGAGAATGTTTCTGTGAAATCCAACAGCTCCTGCGATACGATGTCGATACAAGGTGGTCATCATAAGCAAAGCCTATTCTATCGAAAGTATTGTTATTGTTCATCCTGTAGATTTGGTGTTTTGAATAAAAAACAACATATTTTGTTTGTATTGAATCATGGCCGACTCTACACTAGGCCGGAGCCTTAGATGTGACAACGTGGCTTAGCTGTCAAATAGTGGCCCTATAGTTTCAGAATATTTATTACATTTTATATGTATTAGAGTTCATCTCGGTTAATAAATTAAGAAAAATACTTTTTAGAACTACTACTACTAATACCACTTACATCTGATGTCTGTCTCATCACAGTCAGACACTACAAAATAAAAATAAACGCAACCTGTTTCCTGCTACCACTTCAACTTCCACTTAAATGAACACTCAACTTACTTCGTAAATTGTCACTTGAGCTAGAAAAATTCACTATTAGGTCACTGTGAAGCCATTCTTGCTGGCCCCAGGCCATGCCCAGATGAGTTCTGTCAACTGTATTTTTCTGTGATATTTAGGAGGTCCAGAAAACATTATAGGTACCACATTGTGCTTTAAAATAGGTCTTATCCTTTGAAATGTTTGTAAATTATTGTCTTTATCCTTATAAATATAACGAGCCCTTCCGAGGAATTCCTTTCACCCACATTTGTTTATGTCCCTTATTGGACGCACAATTGCTAGTGCAACCTGGTACTACACACTTTGCAGGCATCTTTTTATCTTTATAGTTTCATTTGTGCAGGTCAATAAGTAGAAACCCATTAAAAATCACCTTTTTAATCTGGAATAAGGTTATGTTGGGCCATGGTTTGGTAGTCCTCTACCCATGCCTTTACTGGGCTGCAACCTGGTACTGCACGCTTTGCAGGCATCTTTTTATCTTTATAGTTTCGTTTGTGCAGGTAAATAAGTAGAAACCCATTACAAATCACCTTGCAACGTTCTTTTTAATCTGGAATAAGGTTATGTTGGGCTATGATTTGGTAGTCCTCTCCTGGGCTGCAACGTGGCACTACACGCTTTGCAGGCATCTTGTTAACTTTATAGTTTCGTTTGTGCAGGCAAATAATTAGAAACACATTAACAATCACCTTCCAACCATATTTTTTGCTCTGAAAGAATACACTAATGACAACAACAAATAAAAGCTTGGCCCGCGAACAGTGTTGCCATATTTCAATGCTCCGGCCTAGTTTCTTTCTTTTTAACACAATACTTCAAAAGTTATATCAAATTAAAAATTGGTTTCTGAATCCAGTACCGCAGATACGCTGACAGCTCCCAAACAAAACCAAGCTTATGTGATGTTATGTTATATCTTCACTAACGGCGTTCTATTGCGATACCTATTACCATTATGTTTTCTAGATTTCCAGCTAATCGTGAGAATAGTTACTTGCGCAAGTAGTATAAATCTTTTTAGCTCAAGCGTCCAGACTTCCGATCCGGCAATAACCGTGTTCAAGCTCGGACTTGACAATTTTTTTATAGATATGCACATACCAGGTAGTAAGTCTCTGCGTATCTACGTGAAATTGTCGTACCATTCAAGTCACTGACTGAAGAGAATGGCGCTGCAAATGACGTGAATATGACATCAAAATGACCTCCTAATGCCTCGTACAAATGACGCCACCCTGTGTGCGTTAATTTCACGTTTGTGGTAACTTAAAATTCACGTCTTAGTAAACGTCATTATCACATTACATTCAATAAATCATTTTGCTGCCTCTTTCTACAAATAAAATATTGGTTTCATCAGTAACAGCTTTATGAGTCTACATTCTACAGTGCCAAAGGCAAAAAGCCTATGGCACAGTAGAAACGCTGCGAGAGGATAAGTGTCTGTGCACGTTTGACTTGAAACGCTGCAGGTTGTAGCGGTCGGGATATAAATTCCCAGGTAGCTCATTCCAAAACGTCGAAGTTCTCCAAAAATACGCGCCAAATCAGGACGTCTACCACCAGATATAGTTAAATATCTTATCTGGCTAATATTAAACTATCTATCAGCTTGTTAACCATATTTAACCAGCTGAAAACTTCTCTGTTAATTTTATCAACCCGATTTTCGCCAATTAATCAAATTCAAACTTAGGACTCATAAAACACAAAATAATATCGTATATCTAGTCATTTGTCACTTACTAAAAGGGTTGTTGACACTAGGTGCTTTCCTTTTACATCTGTACTTACTCAGATCACTTAAAAATGAGTTGGCTCAGCTCAGTTGGAAACCTCAGATGCTCAGTGCGTTAAAGGAACGTGTTTGTGCAGTTAAATGTCATTCCTCAAAATTTTGTAAAATGCTATGGTTCTATTATCTGTCGATCCTTTCCATAACCTAGTTTTTTACGTTTTTCGTCACTCACCCTACACTGTCGGCTATCCATACGCCATAAAATCGGAAAAACCTGCTGAAATTCAAACTTACATACAACATACTATCCTAACCTCATTTATTTGACATCTAAATGATCTGAGACAAGTGATCTACCTTTCGAGCTTGTGCAGATGGGCTTAAGTGGGGGTAAAATATCTCACTTTAGTCTCAGTTTCAGAAAACAAAAGGAACATACATCGAACTGAGTCATGACGTCACAAGTGAGATTTATCAGATAAATCAGGTAAAAGGAAAGCGCCTATTGATCGATGAAAATGATGTGTATCACTGACATTCTATTCATCAGTGATTTTCTCCGCTCAACTTCGTACTCGGTTTATTGAAAACCGCGTTAGTTTTCTAGTTTTCAATGATTCAACTATAATGCTTATATTTAGCTTCCAGAGAGAGTAATTGGCAGATCTTTTGCGTTCTCCCCTTTTCATGTGAATACTTAGTACGTTTCTTATGCGAAGAGAAAGGCCAGCGATAATGGAAATGTTCATGAGTAATATGTATGAGTAATATCATTATAAAATGAAACATAAAAACTAAAAACAAACACAAATGCTTAGGTTATGTAGAATCAAGAGGTGGCAACACAAAACGCTTTATGCAGCACAGAACATAAAACTAGGTACGCAGTGTTTACAATATTAGAAAAATTCAAAATTACGTTACCTCTTTGTTAAGTAACTGGGAGCTGAAAATTCATGGTGAATACGATACTTAACTGACTGTTAGCACCGTACAATAACAAAGACAAGTAGGGTCACTCGCCGTGCCGACTTTGATGCGAGTCTCACAAATGCGAGCCGCCTCGATTTGAGAGGGGTTCCCTTCGTGCGGACTCGTGTACTTACAGGGAATCCGACTGTGCGATATGGTCGACGTCAACGGTCGACATTCACTTTACTTATACGGGGGTCAATAGAAATGAACTCTATAGTACAGATAGAAGATAGAATATAATTTATTATTCAATAAACAATTCAGATGCAGCTACTGGGGTGGCAAATAGCTCAAGAAGTATTATAGATCATGTTTTGTCAGATAGATGTAGTAATTTGAAATGTACGATTCAAGTAGTAAGTAACAGTAACAGTCTGATCATTCATATTTTGCTGTCAATAACCTTAGGTGTAAACATAAAAGTACTTGCGACAAAATATAGAAAGGAAGTAAACAGAATAGATTATAAAAAATTCATCTCAAAATTTGAAAAGAATATTCAAACTACAGAAGTTCAATCATTTCAGGAAATAATTGACTTAATCACTTCTTGTAAAAAAGATTTAGAAGATTTTGTATAAGATACGTGAAAATAACGACTGGATAAATCAAGAATTCCTCGAAATGATTGAAAACCGAGTCAAAATTTAAAAACAAAAAGTTAAAGAACCGGAAAAGACGAATTTGGAAAATGAATTTAAAAGCTTAAGAATTATGTCAATAATAAAATTAAAGTATTAAAAGCAGATATTTTAAAAATCAATGGGAATAAGTAGGCACAAATATAAAAAAACCATGGGACCATATACAGAGCATGTCGCCGACATTTTTTTGTGAAATACGCGCAAAACGCTCAATAACTCACAAACACTACTTATTTAGGTACCCCGGTAGATCCGACCGATTCTATCCCGTGCACCGTGTCGCGTGTTAGGTGGACTGACCTTGTAAACCACAGCTGTTAGCGCTCGGCTACTGCTCGAGATCGCCGGGCGCCAGAATCCGCCAGCTTGCGTAGTATCCGAGAGCACAGCAGGAAAGACCACATTGGGGGCGGAGCTTAGAGTGACCCTACTTGTCTTTGTTAATGTACGGCGCCGTTAGTAAACAGACGGTTATCCAAAAAATGATGAATTGTGGGGCCCGGGTATACGTTTTGGTGCAAGTTTAAACCGCTCCATCCTGTATGTACCTGCAGCAGCGTGGTCAATGGTCGGACGGCCGGCGTCCGATCAGATCGGCCCATATAAGGCTGTTCGGTTAACGACTGAGAGTTCACAGAAAAACCCAAAGGTAAAGAGCGACATTAGCTTGTCTGGCTGCCATGCAATCGTTCGGATTCAGTGCACACCTTTTGTAGTCCCACATCAGATCGTCTTCAAAAAGCATCTGCCGTACAGAGGTGTTTTGGAATTAAGAGGTTCCTAGGAATAACAACGTTTGTCGAAAAGATGCCGTCCCTTGAGAGCAGAACGATACTATGGCCAAATTATCGAATTTACTGCAGAAGTATACCAAATCCACACTGAAGGGGGGATAATAAATTCGCAAAATTGAAACTAGTCTGTTTTCTGTGGTGGAGGTAGACTAGTTATGACGTGCCGTTTTGGAGATAGTATACATTGATAATGGACTTATAGTAGCTCTGCTTTCGCGTGTTTGGAGATTTTTTTTATCCAGTCAGAAGCATCCTACGCACATTTATAGGGCACATTTATATAAAATTACAAATAAGATAAAATAAAAGAATAAATAATCGTTTTTGTAATTTTTACGTACACTGTATATTTTCTCTTACGCAGATCCATGTACTCAGCCATAAACAAATATTGATTGCATAGACAACTAAGAAGCGATTCTCTAATTTGCTCATTGTATTTTGATTAAAAAATTGCTTGGATTTTTGACTAGAAGCAATGATTGTATTTCCTAGCAAGTGCTGAAAGCAAAAGTAATTGCTTATCGACTTTTTAGCCATAGACTTCCAAGATACTTAGATTTTATAAGGAACAGCAATTGATTGACTTTTATTCATTGGGCTCATTGGCACCACTTTTTCATGTCACTGATGACAACATTGACAACACAGCAAAATGGAGTTCCCTACAACTGACACAGTATTTCTTCTTTCAGAGATTCCCGATAATACATATTTCCTCACGTCCGCTGTAGGTCTACCGAGATTCAAAGATTCGAGAGAGAAGGAATGGGTATGGATGTCTTCAGGAAAATATATGGCCTATACCAACTGGAACCAACTGTCAAAAGGTCTAAGCTATTTTGATTCAAATATTTGTGCCACAATATTGTATAGTCGCAACAACACCAACCCTATAAGCTGGACGAGAGCTGACTGTAGTGACACATATCATTACATCTGTCAAACTGGCCCCAATGCTGATCACTGTCGCAACCAATTGAAGACCAAACCGTCATATCCCGAAGTCATTGTGCCAGAATGGTGAAATGCATAATATGTACGAATTTCAATGCAGTAGAGTAGTCAGGGCTTATACCATTTTTGATGTTCGATTAAAAATATAAGGTGTTCTGGAGGATAAATATTAATAAATAAACAACAATAAAAATTCAAAATGGTGTTACATTCATTCCCTAATAGCTATAGCTGTTTGTGCTGGCTGGACCTAGTCAATGGACGTGAGAGAATTCGATGCTTCTTGCGATCGCTTCGCGGGCTGGGTTGCCATGACCGCAGTGGCTCAGCTGGCAGAATGTCGGACTAGAATTCCGGAGGCGCAGGTTCGAATCCCTCCGCCTTCCTTTTTCCGGCGTTTTCTGGTACCGTCTTGATTTGAGAGTCTGATATGCGGGCAATAAAATAAAAAATGGCACTAATTATCAACCAGCTGAGTAATATCTGCTTCAGCTTGTTGATTATGAGAAAATAAATTAAAAAAACATCACAAATGCTGATAAAGAGGCATAAAGAGCAATAAAAAGACAAACAAGGCCAACTTAGCCAACTTCTATTCCCAAGAAATATTTTTAGTTACATCAAAGTCTACAGAAGGCTGATAAGCTCAGTATTGCATGCCCTTTTGAAGCAAACTTGCCTTAAGAACTTCATTAAGTCAATGATATAACCTCTTCACAGCCGGGAGGGCCCACACTGTCACAGCTTTCGTTAAAGCTAGTGTTAAAACCACAAGTACTTGAGCAAGTCTCTGTTAAGTCTCCGATAAATGCTCATTCTTCTGTTCTTAAAGCTGTGTTAAATCCTTTAGGCTTTAAGACTAACGTGAGGCCATGATACTTTGGTAGACAAATGACGTACAAAGATAAGTTGGTTTTATGTACATTTTATCAGCGTTCTATCACGAAAACGAAAAGCCTTTGTATCTAGACATTATTTACAACATGGAGTATTGTAGGTATAATTACCATCTAGATGGCGGCTCGGCGCCATGGTTTCATCTGTCAGTTTTACTCCAAAATATAGTATTCATCATGGCCGACTCTAATCACTAGGCCGGAGCATTGAAATATGGCAACACTGAATCGGGGGCCGAGCTTTTATTTGTTGTTAAGTCATTAGTGTAATCTTCCAGAGCAAAAAAGAAGAATGGAAGGTGATTTTTAATGTGTTTCTAGTTATTTACCTGCACCAACGAAACTATAAAGATAAAACATGCCTGCAAAGTATGTAGTACCAGGTTGCACCAGATTGTGCTTCCAATAAAGGACATAAACAGAAGTCGGTGAACGGTATTCCTCGTATGGGCTGGTTATATTTATAAGAATAAAGACAATAATTTGCAAACATTTCAAAGGATAAGACCTATTTTAAAGCACAATGTGGTACCTACCAGAGCTGTCATTACTTCAAGTAAAGTACTTGAAAAATGTATTTCAATTACTTTCTGGTATTTGAAGTACTGTACTTCAAATACATTGTTTTTGTGATATTTGTACTTGATTCCCCAAATACTCTCTAAGAAGTATTTGTATTTGGTACTTGTAGCACAAAAAATATATTTCAAATACCTGGCATTTTTATTTGAAATACTAAAGAAGTAAAGTACTTGAAAAATTTATTTCAATTACTTTCTGATATTTGAAGTACTGTATTTCAAATTAATTTTATTTCCCAAATGCTATAAGAAGTATTTGTATTTGGTACTTCCACACCAATAATATAATTCAAATTTATACATTTATACTCGAAATACTAAAGTGAGTAAGAAATATATATTAGTATAGCTCGATGAAAATATAAAAATACTTGAAATACACATTTCAAGCATTAAATGCTCAAGTCTAGACAAGTATGGACAAATCAACATTACGCATCGCGTCGCCTAGCGCTCTGTCTCTGTCGTACACATGGGATAGTCTACGCGACACTCTGACTCTACAGGACAGTCTCATCACAATCGACACAATCACAAAATATCAGTTCGTCTTGTTGCGTTCAACAAAATGCGTTGTTGATGTTGATTGAGGTTAAAATAATCTGTGAATGTGAGCTGTGAATTTACTGCCATTATAATAACAATCTTCAAAACTCTGTACTTTGTCGTGGTGGTTACGAATTGCAGATGTAAAAAGGTATTTTTCTCAAGCATCTCTTTATAAAAAAATTCATATACCGGGCGGCAATGGAATCGTTATACAGAGCTCCCTTCTTTTACAATCCTAGATGGAGGTTTGAAATTTTGGATTTCGTTTTTCCATTCATAAGGTACTTTTTATTACTCAACAATAATTATGAAATATTTGAAATATCCATCGCCGTATTTGAAATACTATATCAAGTAATTTAAGTATTAGTATGGTATTTGAATTACTTTTTTAAGTACTTGAAATATTAGTATCGTATTTGAATTACTTTATTTGAAAAATCAAGTACCAAAT
The DNA here is from genome assembly GCA_951848785.1 of Callosobruchus maculatus. NCBI lineage: Eukaryota > Metazoa > Arthropoda > Insecta > Coleoptera > Chrysomelidae > Callosobruchus > Callosobruchus maculatus. Next base: position 2,416,185 of record CATOUR010000003.1, read on the forward strand.
TAAAGTATTTGATACTTGAAGTACTTTCAAAAATAAAACTACTTGGTATTTGTACTTTGACGCACGCGACTCTGGTAATTGGTAATTGGTATTTGAAATACTATTTACTAGTACTTGTGACAGCTCTGGTACCTACAATGTTTTCTGGACCTCCCAAATATCACAGAAAAATATAGTTAATAGAACTCATCTGGGCATGCATCTGGGCATACCTACGAAAATATTTGATAGTGAAAGGGAATCAAGACCAGCAAGAATGGCTTCAAAGTGACCTTAATAGTGAATTTTTCTAGCTCGAGTGAAAATTTACAAAGTAAATTGAGTGTTCATTTAAGTGGAAGTGGAAGTGACAGCAGGAAACAGGTTGCGTTTATTTTTATTTTGTAGTGTTTGACTACGATGAACCAGACATCAGATGTAGGTGGTATTAGTAGTAGTAGTTCTAAAAAGTATTTTTCTTAATTTATCAACCGAGATGAACTCTTAATACATATAAAATGTAATAATTATTATTCTGAAACTATAAAACAATTTACGGTAACCGGACCACTATTTGACAGCTAAGCCACGTTGCCACATCTAAGGCTCCGGCCTAGTGTAGAGTCGGCCATGTATTCATCCATCAATTTCATTATCCCAAGTTTCAATTTTTTGTATTGCCCCATTCAAAAAATAAAAGGAGGGCGGCATTTCAGAAAAACACTGTATAGGTACTAGTAGTCGTTAAATAGTGGATAAAATATTAAGGTGGACAGGATCACCCTGTACAAATATAACCGAATACCTGTATCTCGCTGTGCCTGCCTAAAGGGATCCTACCTGCCTCTTCATCAAGATGCTACCGATTTTACTCATGGCTGCTCTTGAACACCTGCCCGAAGATTTTGCAATCCCTCAAGCAGAAAAAATAAAGTGATGGATACCACCTGCCCAGATCGTTCCCCTCAAGTCACGCATGATGAGATGAATAGATTTATTCTGTTCTGTATACTGTAAGGTTTGCCTTTTGAAATAATCAAAAGTGCATATATTCAGATGACAGATCTTTGTGATGTAGAGTGTTTGATTGGCTTAACAAGCATAGAGATGGTTGTGACTGCCACAAAAATTGCAGAAATTAATCAAAATAGACGCGAGTTGTGAATAACAGAAATTTAACATACATTTTTTGATATATGTTTTCAGACATTATTGACGATATGTGATGTAAAAAACAATAATATAGTTTCCAATATTTCAATGTCAAAAGTGATGACCGATGGAGAAAAAAATGAAGTCAAGTTAATTGACTCAGTATTTCTCACACATTACGGTCTGAGATTACCTTGCAACCAAATCATCGCCAACCCCCCCCCCCCTCTCCAAATTGTGTTATGCTGCTAGATCTTTCCTTCACAGCTCAATGGACAGCCTATTATCAACACTACAAACTTTTCAGTTTTACAATCCCCAGCCGCCCCAATTTCAACCTCAACCAAACAAAGGTAGAAAATGATCAGGAACCCCTAAGACATCTAAAAACGAAGTTTGAGCTGTTTTCATATTTTTAGTTTTTTTATTATTGCTACGGTGCCACTGACATGATTTCTAACAACCATCCTCACCACGGTAATAATACTGTGTCAAAATTTCATTAGAATCAATTTAATAGTTTCCACGTTACAAAATACAGAACGATCTAAAGCAATAAATACTCGTGGTGGATGGCCTATTATGAATACAACAACCTTTTTAGTATTTCAACCCCCCACCCCCCCAACCACCCCAATTTCACCCCAATCAAAAAAACGCAGAAAATTATCAGCAACTTCTAAAACGTTTAAAAATGAAGTTTGAGCTGTTTTTATATTTTTAGATTTTTTACTATTTCTGCGCCGCCACTGGCATGATTTATAAAAATTATACGCAATTTCCATTCACGCCACGGTAGCAATACTGTGTCAAAATTTCATGAAAATAATTTGAACAGTTTCCTCGTTACACAATACAGAACGATCTAAACTGAAGCAATACTCGTACGTTTACACCAAAAAAATTCTAAGTCCTTTAGTTTTTGTGATAGGCAAGGCAATGTTCGGATGGACATAAAAATGTTATTTATGTCGCTAGGTCCTCTTTCACAGGTCAGTGGACAGTCTATTATGAAAGCAACCGGTTTTTCAATTTTACAAGCCCCCAACCACCCCAAATTTCACCCTAGCCAAAGAAAAGTAGAAAATGATCAGGAACACTTAAAACACATAAAAATGAAGTTTAAGGAATATTTGAAAATTTTTGTTTTTTGCTAAATTACTCCGCCGCCCATGTACCGATTTTCAAAATTATAGCAGCATTACCTACGACCCTACAGCATATTGCTGCCCAAATTTCATCACAATCCATGCGGCGGTTACTGAGATTACGTGGCTAGAAAAACGCGTACAGACAGACAGACAGACAGACAGACAGACAGACAGACAGACAGACCGACAGACAGACCGACACACAGACCGACAGACAGACCGACAGACAACGACGGGCAGACCGACAGACAGACCGACAGACCGACGGAAATGAGTCACGTGGATTTTCGTTATGTAGATACATCATAAAACGGCCAAAAAGCGTATTATCTCGAAATTGAAAATTTTCGCGATCACAATACTCGGTGTGGGAAGTAAAATGAATCGAGTGACATCACTTCGGTCTCATTACTTTCTGATACATCCTAGTACATCGTTGAAATATCGATTTTGATAAAAAAATTTTTTCGGCTATCTGTAATGATTTTATAATGATTTATAGTTTTCAAGTGCATTTTCATCAAAAATATAAAAGTAGGTAAAACAATAAAATGCTACAAACCCTGGTTATAATATGGTCATTCTAGTAACTGAAACGAAAAACCGCGACCAGATTTGTAATCAGCACCCTCAAATCATCCAAAACACGAGGTTTCATCTTAATAGAAAGCCAAATCAAAATTTTCGATTTTTTAGGCCAACCTAAAGATCTGAATGATTTGATTTTCGTCAAACGAGACTGAAACTCAAGATTGCGATCAGATTTGTAATAAGCACCCACAAGTTATGCAAAACAAGAGGTTTCATCTTAATAGCAAGTCAAATAAAGATTTTTAATTTTTTTATGGAACCCTGAAAATCTGAAAGATCGGACATTTTTGATTTTCGTCACACGAGACTGAAACTCAAAAGTGCGACCGGATTTGTAATAAGCACCCTCAAGTTATCCAAAATACGAGGTTTCATCTTAATAGGAAGCCAAATAAACATTTTCGATTTTTTAGGCAAACCTGGAAATCTGAAAGATCGGAAATTTTTTATTTTCGTCACACGAGGCTGAAACTCAAAAGCGCGACCGGATTTGTAATAAGCACCCTCAAGTTATCCAAAATACGAGGTTTTATCTTAATAGAAAGCCAAATAAAGATTTTCGATTTTTTAGGCAAACCTGAAAATCTGAAAGATCTGAAATTTTTGATTTTCGTCAAACGAGACTGAAACTCAAAACTGTGACAAGCAAATTCCTAACGTTTCTTAGATAGGTACTCCAAAAGCTTCGTTGTTTCCGAGAATGAGTGCCGAATCATGCTACCCAACGTCATCTTAATTTTTTTGTTGGTATAAAAAGTGTGTTTCTTTTTGTAATTAAGCAACTTTTCTCTGAGCTCGTATCAGTGATAATTCTATCCGCATCGTACTAGTGATGAAGCTTAATGAAGTGAGACTTCAAAAGCGACTGCTAATCCAATAATCCAATAGTCAGCTATAGCTGCTCTGAGCTCCACCGCAATGCCACGTTTCCACGGTCGTTCGTCGGCATCAGCAGTAATTCAATTTATCACAAAACCGGGAAACCGCAAGAACAGGCGAAAACTTGCCATAAAACACACACAATGTCACAAATAGCTTCGTTGTTAGCACAAGACGATCGGTCGGTAGTTTTATGCTTCGAAATAAAATATTACAGAAACTACTTCAGGTTCCTACATCATAGCAGTATTATAATTGTCAGTTTTCATACCTCAATCAGTAGACTAGATCTGAAGAAAAATGCTATGCTGTATTATTATTTTTCAGAGTCATCCACCACACCATCATTGATTTGCACCAAAAGTAGGCCAAAAGAGAACAAAAACCTCTTTATGACATTGAGGTTTGAAATCATTCGGATCATTTTTGTGACTGTTACTGCCGTTTTGAATTTCGAAAATTAGCTACCTTTTATAAATGTTTATTCCGCCATTTCGAAAATTTTGCGGCATACGCGGTAGCGTCCTCGACATAAGAAAACATGTTCCTTATTGTGGTAGGATTAGAACTTCACATTAAGGCATTATTTCTTGAGTACCCCCACCCCTTTTTTATTATCGCAGCGAGACCAAAAAATAATTTTTTGTTTCTAATGATTATCTTTTTATAGTGACCAAGTTTGGAGAACATCGAAAAACCTTGGTTTTTTGATGTCCTTCTGTGTGTCTGTTTTCCAACGAATACTCAAAACCCCTCAAGCGATTGCACCCAAATTCAGCCAACTTGAATAAGTAAAGGTCCTTTCGAGGTGAAAAGATTTTGGTGCCGATTGGATAATGGGGGTTCACAAAAAGATGTAATACAACATATACATTTTTGCTAGCACCAGTTGAAAGAGAATGTGTCTTTATGTCTGCAACGATATATCATATGTTATTTTTTCTTTTCTTCTAGTTTTTTTCACTTGAGTCTGGGAAGTTCCTAGAACGAGGTTTTCCTCGTTCAACGTCCAGATTTTTCCTGCTGAGCAACAAGAAAATAAGCTGAAATTTATGAGATAGAATTTTGTTGATAATATGTGTACAATAAACAAGAGCACACGGTACGTACAAATATTAATACAAGCTAAAAGACACAGGTACATGGTTTCGCGGCAAAGTTGCAGCGTTCAATGTTCGGTCTGACTTCTTAATCCAAAAGAGAGTTACAAGCTCAAAAAATCAAAAACATACAGGTGGTGCTAATGAAAGAGTGTTAAAAATACAATGTGATAAGGGTATTGCAAAACAGTTGTTGTGTCATATTTCATTTTTATACCAGTTTTATCATTTTTTGATACAAATACATCCTCATGGTGTGGGTCGGCTCAGTATCTAGAGCTGAATTTCCATAAAAAAAGCTTGGTGAGAATCCCCTTCTGAGCATTCAGTGTTGACTTCTAATTTACTGTGCTAGAGTGGCGACGAAAAAGAATAACAAAGTCTATACAGAACACGAGACTAATGACCTAGTGGTCATTAGTCCATGCCATTAACAACAAAGTAAAAAAAATACATCCTCGTATCGTTACGATTTAGTACTAAGGAGAAGGTGTGTATGGGTCCTGTTTTATTTTTTTTTTGAATAAGTCAAAAAAGATATCTGTATTAATGGTAAATTTAGCAGGCATCCCCAAAGATTCATTGTCGATGCCTGATAGAGCATTTTGTGTTTGAAGTAATAGAAAGCTTTGTCTTGAAGAATATTTGTGAAATTGTGATTTTTTCAATCTAGGGCAGGGTGCATGGAATATGGGCCCTGAATGAAATGCAAAATCAAGGCTTTATTTCTGGAAGAAACACAGACAGCGTAAAATATAACTAAACCAAAATTACAAACATATGCATCCTCCTCTGCTTCAGAACATTGCTCATTGCCCTCATGCTACACATGAGACATTGAAGAAATCACTCTCCCTTTTTATCATCCTTGAAGTGACTCACTTATCATTCTATCCCAACCCCAAGCGTTCCTTACATTTTTTGAAATATATTTTGGTTTTGTTCCAAGCATTGCAACTGCGAAAGGAAAAATTGTAATTAGTATGAGCTGTGGTTCATACTCAGACCCAGAAGTGTCCCATAATCCAAAAGGTCAACGTCTGAATAAATTGCAGATTTAAAATTTTATAGGCTTAAATAGACCTCTTTCACTATGGTTAACTTTATTAATTATGTCCGTAGCACACAAGAAGGTAAATTGAAATACAAAAGGGAAAATTTTCCACCAAATCGGGCGATTTTCACTAACTGTGTAAAACATTTCTATTTTCACAGAAATTATCAAGTTAAACGTCGAACAAGATTTTGGGGATAGCGCGTGTAGGAAGTACATTGCAAATCGGTAAAAAAATGTAGATATCTTCAAAGAAGGGTGCCACTCCGATTGTAAAAATATCTAGTTTCCCATATTAACAGCAGGACCCATATTAGGACCTTCTCCTCTACTTAAAATTCAACAACCTTATTACCTGTGTACGTCAAAAAAGACCGACCATAGGTCAAACACTTCTGCTACAGACAGAACGGGTCCATAAATAACATCAAAGCTTGCGACGCTTTCAGCAAGAATTAAAAAGAAAACGGAGTTCCAGTCGTTCGCCAGAAGTGGAAACAGAATTTTCCCATTGCTGAGCAGGTATTGATCCGCACTGGCAACTGGGTTACTGTATTTCCACGTTTCCCAGCAGGCCTCCACGAGACAAAAGATCTCCGGGGCAATTAACGCTGCCTGGCTAACTAGACTGACCAAAAACAATTTTCTCTTTTCGGTCGAAACCGAAAAGAAAATTCGGTCCTTTTATGGGCGAAAAGCGAGGATGAAGTCAATATCGGTGTAATGCCTTTGTCTATTTATGTAGAATATCATCTTCAGCTCTTCTGATTGACTGTTCTTTATTCGCCAGTAGATAACAGACTTCAGACGAAATAAATAGTTTGTCTACTCTCATTAATTAAACACTAGTTACCAAATTACTTTTGAACAAGTATAACAAAGTGCCTCAAAATCAAGGACCCTATGGAATATTGTAATGGCTTCGTTTGTAGTTGAGACACGGCTCAACAATCAGCTGTCTTACTCAAGGTCTAGGGCTTTGCGTCGATCCCTTTGCGCATCGACATTTTGGGTTTGAGAGAGATTTCAACAGCGGCGGCACGGCAGGGTCATGGCTATCTACAGAGACAATATGAGAATAGAGATAAATAATAGGAAAAGGCCAACATAAATTTTTACTTCCCACACCGATAGGTGAGGGGAGTATTGTGATCACGAAAATTTTCGATTTTGAAATAATACGTTTTTTGGGCGTTTTATGATGTGTACATAACAAAAATCCACGTCACTCATTTCCGTCGGTCTGTCTGTCGGTCGGTCTGTCGGCCTGTCTGTCGCGTTTTTCTACCCTCGTAATCTCAGTAACCGCTGCCTGGATTGTGATGAAGCTTTATGCTGTGGGGTCGTTTTTAGGTGTTTTAGGGGTTCCTGATCATTTTCTGCTTTTTCTTGGGTGGGGGTGAATTTGGGGTGGTTGGGGGGGGGGGGATGGGGGGTTGTAATACTGAAAAATTTGTTGTATTTGTAATGGGCTGTCCACTGATATGTGAATGAAAAACCTAGCGGCACGATACACTTTTTTAGGTCCATCCGAAAGTTGCATGCTTATTATATAAACCACGGGACTTGATTTTAATGAAATTTTGACACAGTATAACTCCCGGGGCGAGGATGGAATACGCGTATGTTTTGGAAAAGTCGGGTCAGTGGCGGCGCGGCAATAATAAAAAAACTAAAAATATGAAAACAGCTCAAACTTTGTTTTTAGGCGTTGAACGGGTTCCTGATCATTTTCAGTTTTTTTTTTGGTTGGGGTGAAATAGGGGCGGTTGGGAGGTGGAGGGTTGTAAAACTGAAAAATTTGTTGTATTTATAATAGTCTGTCTATTGACCTGTAGAAGAAATACCTAGCGGCATATTACACTTTTTTAGGTCCATCGGAACGTTGGTTTGATTTTAATAAAATTTTGACACAATTTATTACCGCGGTGAGAATGGTAAACGACTCTGTTTCTGAAAAATCGTGTCAGTAGCGGCGCAGCATCAAAAAACCAAAAACATAAAATCAGCTCAAACTTTGTTTTTAGATGGGTTGGAGGCTCTTGATTTCGTTTCGTATCGTCCAGTTGAAGCATGCAGAAAAAAGCTGCGGCGTCCTAGTTCCTAAGGAGGAAGACGCGAGAAACTGTTTACGAGGGTTTTTGTGTTGGATGTTGTTTTTGCGGGCGGATGGGCGACAATTTAGTTGCAAGGGGATTTTAGACTATAGCTTCATGCAATGGGAAATAATAGAGTGGTATCATCATTATGTGTGGGAAGTACTGAGTCAATCAACTTGACTCCATTTTTTTATATTGTCTTTAATGTTTACCTTGCTTTTACACCGCATGGGCTGAGTATTATTTCTTAATTTTGTCCTATTGTACAATTTTTTCTACTCCGCCCTTATCAGAGCGATTCAAACTATCCCAAAATGGCGTCGTGATGGCGTCGTTGACGTCAAATATTTGCAACACGTCATCACAAAGGAGCCGACCTTGGGTAAGACAGCTGATTGTTTGTTGAGCCGTGGTTGAGATCTGTTCGTATTTTTCTGTCAGTTGCAAAGTAGATACTTGGGAAATTCATTGTAAATCGATATACGCCTCGAGAACGTGCCGAAATCGTGAAAACTTTTTATCAAAGCATTCGTCGATTATCCTGGCTCAACAAAAATACCGTAGGAAATATGGAAGACGTGGTGTTTCAACTGGAAAGACATTTTGGCGATTAGAGACAAATTTTCAACAAAATGGATCTACATCTGATGAATTGCATATTGGCATACCTCGTTCAGCTTGATCAAAGGGTAATTATAGACCGCGTACAACGTGACTAGCAAGAGACTTGGGAATTTCGCCGCTGTCTCACTCGCACACGTTATTTCATATCCTCTCGTCTCTTGCTATCCTTGTCTATTTCATATTTCTCACGGCTCATGTTACACTTGTCAGGCTGTACGTAGAGATGTTATCTTCACAACTAATCATCAGCGGACGTTCATTGCAACGAACTTTGGTGAAAGATTTGCACTTGCTTCCTTACAAAATACAGATAACCTATAAAACTCTGACTTAAGACTTTAAGAAACGACTTAAATATTGTAATGCTATCGTGAACCTTGAAAAAAAAATCGAGGAACAAAATCATAATGAGCGACGAAGCTCATTTTTGTTTGAATGGGGCTGTGAATAAGCAGAACCATCGCTTTTGGGGTAGTGGGAATCCACGAATTACTCACCAGCAACTATTACACGAGCCAAAAGTAACCGTGTGTTGTGGCGTTAGTGGTAGAAACATTTTAGGGCTTTATCTTTTGAAGACGAGGAAAAACAACTACAGCACACTGTTTAATTTTTTAATTTCGGAAATGGTAGAGCCTAATCAGGAAGACATTTGGTATCAACAAGATGGTGCCAAAGCACACACGGCCCGTGAGACGATAGCCATTTTGAACAGAATTTTTACTGGACGCCTCATCTCAAAAATGCCGATATTGCATATATGCCAAGCTGTCAAGAATTAACTGTTCCAGACCTTTCGTTATAAGGTTATCTCAAAGATAATACTCGAATACTTGAAGGATTAAAAGACAACATCCAAGAAGTCAGAATACCATCTGAGAAGTTAGAGGAAGATATGAAAAATTCTTTAAAAAGAGCTCCTCATATTAATGATGAGGTTGGTCATTTGATCGATATTATTAAAAAAAAACAAAATGTAAGAGTTTGAATAAATAGAATACAATGAATGACTTCTTGGTCAGAGGAACCTGAATCTCCTCTGAAGTACATTCTTCTCAGGCTTGGGGACGTAAGCAGAATTTTCATTAGGGGTATTATAGTCGTGTTGTACTAGGACTAAAGATCCTTGTATCTATGTGTGTGTAATCAAAATATTGCATATATTGGTATTTTTATGAAGTAGAAAGCATGAATATAACATTGTTTTTTATTTTTACTTCCCACACCGATAGGTGAGGGCAGCATTACTGTGATAGCGAAAATTTTCGATTTTGAGATAATACACTTTTTGGGCGTCTCATGATGTCTACATAACGAAAATCTACGTCACTCATTTCCGTCGGTCTGTCTGTCTGTCTGTCGGTCTGTCTCTACGCGTTCTTCTGTCCTCGTAATCTCAGTAATCGCTGCATGGATTGTGATGAAATTTGGGCAGCGATATGATGCGGGGTCTTAGTAGGTAATGTTCCTATAATTTTGAAAATCGTTATACTGGGGGCGGAGTAATTAGCAAAAAACAAAAAATTTCAAATATTCCTCAAGCTTTGTTTTTAGGCGTTTTGGAGGTTCTGACCATTTTCTACTTTTTCTTGGATGGGGGTGAATTTGGGTTGGTTGGGGGGTGGGGAGGATGGTGGGTTGTAAAACTGAAAATTTTGTTGTATTCGTAATAGGCTGTCCATTGATATGAGAATGAAAAACCTAGCGGCATGATACACTTTTTTGGTCCATCTGAACTTTAGGTTGCATGCTTATTATAGAAACCGCGGGACTTAGAATTTGTGATGTATACATACGAGTATTGTTTTAGATCGTTCTATATTGCGTAACACGAAAATTGTTCAATTGATTTTAATGAAATTTTGACACAGTATTACTGCCGCGGCGAGGATGAAAAACGCGTATATTTTGTAAAAATCGTGTCAGTAGCGGCGCAGCATTAGTAAAAAAACTAAGAATAAAAAACAGCCCAAACTTTTTTTTTAGGCGTTTTAGGGGTTCCTGATCATTTTCTGCTTTTTTTGGGTGTGGGTGTGGGTGTCCATTGATCTGTAGAAGAAATACCTAACGACATCTTACACTATTTTAGCTCCATCTGAACATTGACTTGCCTATTACAGAACCACATTACCAATTCTGTGACCTGTACATACGAGTTCTGCTTTATTTCGTTCTATGTATATTGCGCAAAGCGAACATTACTAAATTGAATTTGATCAAATTTTGACACAGAATTTACTACCGCGGCGAAAATTGAAAACGAATCTGTTTTTGAAAAATCGTGTCAGTGGCGGCGCAGCCATAATCAAAAAACCAAAAATACAAAATCAGCTCAAACTTCTTTTTTAGACGGGTAGAGGCTCTTGATCGTCTCGCATCGTCCAGTTGAAGTATGCGGAAAAAAACTAACTGTGGCGTCCTAGTTCCTGAGGAGGGAGACGCAAAAAACTATTTACGAGGATTTTTGTGTTGGATGTTTTTTTTTGCGGGCGGGTGGGTGATGATTTTGTTGCTAGGGGATTTCAGACTATAGCTTTATGAATTGGGAAATAATAAAATGGTATCATCATTATGTGTGAGAAGTACTGAGTCAATCGTAACTTGACTCCATTTTTAAATGTTGTCTTTACGACAATATGTATTTTTAGGATAATAAATGTGGTATATTCCAGATTAGTGTATAAACTGAAATTAGTTAAATACTGGTAGAAGAGGTGAACCGTTTAAAAATACATATCTTGTGCGGTTACGTCACTAATTCGTCAATGTCTCTCAGAGCGGTCAGGTTGATCTTTGTCGTGTCGGTCGATCGGTCTCTCAGGTCTGGTTACCCAGAGACCAGACAAAGTCAGAGAGAATTTAAGGGAAGAAAAGAAAGGAAGGAGAAGAGCAAAGAGGAGGAATTTCGTCAGTTGGAGGGTATAGCTTGACATAGTCGATTTGATTTCGGTAATTTTTGGGTTTAGCGAACCTGGTTAATTTTGGGTTTGATATCAAGGGCAAAAATTTAATTGTTTCCAGAATTGCTCGATTTGTTTTTGATCACAGTGCGAGTCGCGGCCTTGTGTGCTTGCGAACTTGCTCGACTGTGTTGTCCACTGACTCGCGCAACAGAGGGTTGCTGTGCGATTCCGCTTGACTATAACGTCGTTGCGCCTGTTGTTTAATATAAATCCTCAAGTAAGGGATGTCAAGGTCCCTGTGAAGGGTACCTTTGGAAACATACCATGGGGCGTTAGTAATTGACGTCACTATCGCACAGAAATAAAACGAGCCTCAACAAGTGTGAACTGCACCGTGCTGGAAACTGCTGGGAACTTAATCAAATAAATTGAACAATTAAAGGCGATATATGGAGCAGCGCCTTTTTGGCACTGCTGCAAAGTGGGTCTTCGCGGGACGTTAACTTGGAAGTGAATTGGACGGAATGAGATTACGGTCGGCTTTCGCGACGGATACTGTTTTCGTTCGGAATTGGATATCAACGGAAATGTTCGTTTTCCGATTGGAATCAAGAGACTGGAGTGTATCAGGGAAAGGTTATAGCAATACAAGGATCTAAGTAGGTTCAGTAAGGTTACCACGTCACGCTTGTTAGCTAATTGTGTTTTTACTTCCCACACCGATAGTTGATGGGAGTACTGTGATCGCGAAAATTTTCGATTTAGAGATAATACGTTTTTTGGACGTTTTATGATGTCTACATAACGAAAATCCACGTCACTCATTTCCGTCGGTCTGTCTGTCTGTCTGTACGCATTTTTCTAGCCACGTAGTCTCAGTAATGACTGGATGGATTGTTATGAAATTTCGGCAGCGATATGCCATGGTGTCGTAGTAGGTAATGTTCCTATAATTTTGAAAACCGGTGCATGGGCGGCGGAGTAATTTGCAAAAAACGAAAAATTTTAAATATGTTTCAAACTTCGTTTTTAGGCGTTTTAGGTGTTCCTGATCATTTTCTACTTTTTTTGGTAGAGGTGAAATTGGGGTGGTTGGTGGGTGGGGGGGTTGTAAAATTGAAAAATTTGTTGCTTTCATAATAGACTGTCCACTGACCTGTGAAGGAAGACCTAGCGACATAAATAACTTTTTTAAGTCCATCCGAACATTGCCTTGTCTATTACAGAAACCGAGGGACTTAGAATTTTTCTGGTGTAAACATACGAGTATTGCATTAGATCGATCTATATTATGTAACGAAGAAACGAAGAAACTGATGAATTGATTTTAATGAAAGTTTGACACAGTATTACTACCGTGGCGAGGATGGAAAGTGCGTATGGTTTTTATAAATCGTGCCAGTGGCGGCGCAGAAATATTAAAAAAACTAAAAATACAAAAACAGCTCAAACTTCGTTTTTAAGTGTTTTAGAGGTTCCTGATCATTTTCTGAGATTTGTTGGGTGGGGGTGAAATTGGGGTGGTTGGGAGGTGGGGGGTTGAAAAACTGAAAGTTTGCTGTATTAACAATAGGCTGTCCACTGACCTGTGAAGGAAGACCTAGCAACATAGATCAGCTTTTTAGGTTTATTTGAACATTGCCTTGCCTATTACCGAAACTAAGGGACTTAGAATTTTCTGTATACATACGAATATTTATTGCTTTAGATCGTTTTGTATTTTGTAACGTGGAAACCATTAAATTGATTCTAATGAAATTGTGACACATTATTATTACTGTGGTGAGGAGGAAAAACGCGTATGCTTGTTAGAAATCGTGTCAGTGGCAGCGTAGCAATAATAATCAAAAAACTAAAAATATGAAAACAGCTCAAACTTCGTTTTGAGATGTTTAAGGGGTTCCTGACCGTTTTCTACATTTTTTGGGTGGGGGTGAAATTAGGACGATGATTTGGTTGCAAGGGGATCTCAGACTAAAGCTTCATGCTATGGGAAAATAATAAACTGGTATCACCGTAATGTGTGGGAAGTACTGAGTCAATCAACTTGACTTCATTTTTTGTAAATGTTTCTATTATGCAAACATTGATTATACTTGTAGCTTTTGTGGTTAAGTGTAAGAGTAGCTGAATAGCTAAACTTCGGCGCAATAAGCTTCTGTTAGAGAGTGCTTCGGAGCGCATCCCCGCACATGGGAGCGATACTCCAGCGATGGTCGGATCTGTGTCTTATACAGCAACAGTATAGTTGTTCTGGTGTATACTATTTGCTACAGCGGGTCAAAACATTAAGCTTCTGTGACTCCATTTTAGCAATACTGATGACGTGGTCGTGCCAGGACATGTTATTGTTGATGTTGATCCCCAAAAGCTTGACGGAAAGTAACTCGACTATTGGCCGTTTTCTGTACGTTAAGTTGTACTTTATTTACTAACCCCCACTCGACAATTGTTTTGATATCTACGCCGATCTGTGAGGCATGTTGCTGTCGCCGACGTACCATCTCCTGGGATGACAGTGGCTTGCCTGGTTCCGTTGCATACTTGAGACTTCAACTCACCAACTTTCGTCACATGTAACTACATTATTAGCTTCCTTCAGGTTTGAATAACCTGACCACAAATTACAAAACCACCGATCAGCTGCCACGATACGCTAGGAAGCAACAGCCAACAGCGTATATAGAGTGCTCTGAGCACGCGCAAGTAGCAGTCCGAGAACGATTCTTGCCCATAATCTCTGCCTAGTTTGGCCGTATCCAAACCGTTCACAAATTGAACCCGAATAACATCTGACTGCAGCCGGTTTCAAATTAGTCTGTGCAAACCCAAACACAGCACACGCTCCTGACAGTTTGCAAACGGTTGTTCTTCCCCTACTGACAAATTGTCACTCGTCTTGCTCAGTGGTTGTTGCAATGCATCTTACAAATTAGCATGAAGTAACGCCATTTATCCTCCACGACCAGTATCTGGATAACTTCTTGTAGCTTATCCATGTTTTATATGCTTCTTTAACGTTCGTACATAAGTTCCCAATTAATCTTGACGTAACTAGAGCGTATCACGTTTACCCTATAGATGTGACAGTGCGGTCGGTTTTGTAACCATTTTGCTCGCTTTATGGCGTCCATTATATGCCAGAGATGGAACCGTAGGATTTACTATGTCTCATAAAAGATGAAGGATTGATACTTTAAATTCCACTGTCGGTGCGCTGCTGTTTGGATATAGAGAAATGAAACTAAAATAATTGTGGAGGGAAAGTTTTCCTTTTCGAATATATCCATAGAAAGAACGCTTATTTTGAAACTTCAAGATGCATTTACACTCGCATTTACACTTTATACGAGACATATCGGTATGCAACGAAAATGCTGTTCTTTGAAAAAATAGTATATTACGTAACAAGCTCAAAATGATGAAATTTTGCGACACCAGCCAAAGTCTAGTATTCCAGTGCAAACATGTGCAAAATTGCTACTTTGTGCACCAAAAGAAACCATTCAAACGTTCTCAAAAAAGATTTTGCTTTACACTCCAAAAATAGGTTATAAGCTTGTTTGTAAATTTTCTTCGATGTTTCAGGCAATACAATTTAGGGCCGGATTTACCAACGATAGGCCTATACCACGGCTCAACAAACAATCGGCTGTCATTCTCAAGGTCCGAGGATGCTTTGCGCCGATCCTTTCGCGCATCGCCATTTTGGAGTAGATTTGTTCTGATTTCAACAGCGGCGGCACGGCAGGGTCATGGCTATCTAGGTTCCATGTTTAACGAGGCGTAGTGGCAGTGCTAGCGTCACTAATAATAGGACTGTTATTCGAGCTGTTTTGCGTTTTGCTACGGACTTTTTAGTATTTTGTCGTCATTTTTAGCATTGTTTCTTTTGCTGTTTATTCATAGTATTTTGTGTATTTCTACAAAATATGAATATGGACGCAGAAAAATTAAAAGCCGGACATGTTTGTGCTGCAAAAAAATGCTCGTCGGGAAGCTACTCTAATAAAAATATAATTTTTTTATGTTCCCTAAAAATCCTTCAAGGTAAGAATTAACATTCATTACTACATAGCGATTTGCAAAAATCACAGTGGGCTGCAATTAATAGGATCATCTGATGAGAGAAAGGATGGACGCCTACCCAGGAATCTGCATAGCACCCTATGATTCTAAGATGAACAAGACTATTTTTATTTTCATACATTGTGGCCTGCCTCTCAAACCTGTTCACTGAACATTGGATTTAGATTAGGTAGATTGTCATTTACATGGGAAAGGTCAGTATAAAATTTACCATTTACCACTAATTTCTGCAACACCCTGTATATACACGTAAACATGGTGTGCTACAAAAAGTCTGCGATCATTAGCTTATTCTCCACAGGACAACGAACTCACCTTGAGACAGTATCCTTACATCAAATTTTATCCTGACGGTGCGGCGTGTAGCCTTCACCCACAGACAGATTTGAATTTATGTGGTTAGAGATAGATGATCATACGCACCGAAGATACCATGCAGCGACCGCTACGCTATCGTGTTTGGTAGTCATTTACCATTTCAACCCACACTGTTAACGGTAACTTCCCGTATGTTAATCATTAATTCTTTAATCTACTACGTACGTAGCAAGGGAGACATCCTATATGTTGCACAATATCTTCAGTATTATATCTGCTTGATGTACGAGAGCTTAAGGGGCCTGTGCACACTAAGTCATACATAGATATTTGCCATGCAAAACGCGGATGCCCATTTCGAATAGAACTCACTTGTTTTTCAAACTACATACACAGTATTTCAAAAGGTGATAGTTAAGACCTCAATGAATGACATCTAAGAGCAATTTTTTCAAAAAAGTTTTCTAGTGTGCAAAGAAACACGCAATGCAAAATCATACATGCTTCAAATGTCTTTTATTTAACAACCAAACACAATATCAAAAAAAAAAAGCCAGAACAGTGACAAAGCGCAAGCTTTCTTCTTCAATTTGCTTTTTGAATCATTACCTTTGGACCTTACCTTTAGACCTTTGGACCTTACCTTTGGATTATAGGACTTATCTCCCCTCATCTGAGACACACACACTGGAGAAAGGGAACAGGCGGCCACGCCTCCTCGCTAACACGGGAATACGAATTTTCTGTGATTCTCAATTTCGCGCGCTATACCCTAGAAGGTTACACCATCGCATACAGATACAGCAGGGGTCAAGAACCCAACTATACTTGGTGGCCCACTTTATAATGGTATAACTTCAGGACATCATAGGAAATGTTGAAATAGTGACAACTTCCCAATACACTGATATCTTGGAGAGTTTCCCTTATGAGATACGGGATGTTCACATTTGAAAAATAATCTATATATAGCTAAGCAGAATTTAAAATTTAGCACATACTGTAGAAATATACGATGAATAAATGTAGATAGTATTATAGAAAAGAATAAATAAGGATAATGGAAGAATGGAGTCAAGTGTTTTGATTCAGTACTTCAACAAATAAATTGGAGTTCCTCTATCCCTAAATCATCCTCATCAAAGATGCAGACAACGATCAAGGACCTTTGAAACATCTAAAAACGAAGATTGAGCTGTTCTTATATTGCGGTGCCGCCACTGACACGATTTCTAAAAATCTTAGGTGTCTTCGATCCTCAACACGGTAGTAATACTGTGTCGAAATTACATTGAAACCAATTTAATAATTTCTAAGTTACACAATACAGAACGATCTGAAACAATACTCGTCCCTTGGTTTCTGTAATAGCCAAGGCAATGTTTGGATGGACCTAAGAAAGTGAATTACGCCGCTAGATCAATGGACAGCCTGTTATGAATACAACAATTTATTAAGTTTTACTACCCCCCGCCCAACCCCAAACCACCCCAATTTCACCCCCACCCAAAAAAGGGAGAACATGACTAGAAACCCCTAAAATCCTTAAAAAAGTGTGAGACATATTTGAAATTTTTTGTTTTTTGCAAATTACTCGACTGCCCATGCACCGGTTTTCAAAATTATAACATCATTGCCTACTACGATCCCACATTATATCGCTACCCCAATTTCATCACAATCCATGCAGCGGTTACTGAGATTATGAGGGTAGAACGCCGCCAACAGACAGACAGACACAACACACAATACTCCCTTCACATGTGGGAAGTATATCAAACGTAACAACCCGATTCATAAAATTCGAATACGAGAGTTATACGGAAAGAACCTGAATATTGTCGAAATGTCGAAAGATATTAAAAAGACCACTTACTATCAAATTTATATTTAACTGTACAACAAATAGGCATTCCGATTTAAGAGAATCAAGTTACCTGTGATTGAAGTTTCCTTAATCAATCTACCGGTTTCACCAAGCACAAAAACAATTCAAATTTGACAGTACTACATAAGCTAACACATTTCATGCTTAGTCGCATCCCAAAGTCAGAACATTCTAAGTTTATACACGCTGCGATATTCTATTTTGTAAGGAATTTTTATAATCTTATCTCGTTACTCTAATTCGTTTGCACATTTCTGCTAAGTTAGTTGTTTTCTTCTATCTGAACAGGCTTTTGTTATTTTTTATAGCCTGCTAGGCTGCTAATAGATGGGAAAAACTTAGCCATGATTAATTATTTACCTGTTATTAGTTAGGTACCTGGCATTTACCATTCCATCTAGGCTGACACATTTTGTTCTTAGTCACACCACAGCTTTCTAAATTTTATAATCCCTGCGATATGAAAATAATTTCTGTTTTCTACTTATATCAAAATTATTGGTGATCTGTGTTAAACGGTTCATTTTAAGTGTCAAGTGTAATACATATAATCACACTATGATCGAACAATGAATCCAAATATGCAATAGTATACAGCGGATTCTAATTAAAAAAAATGTAAGTTTGATAAGTCGCACTCTTATTGTATAATAGTAAACGGATATGTAACAGATTTTATTGCTCTATACATTTTCTATTCTTCAAATAGGAAAGTACCTATCATCCACCCGCACATGGTTGATACACCCTCTACATGATCATGCGCGTAGCTAACATACTAAGTCACAGACATTTTTGACATATCTTTTCGTGATGAAAATTTCATCAATTAACTATCTGCAAATTTCCAACTTCAGTAAAATACCCCACAAAAATTTTTTTGCGAGTTCAAAATCTTAGGTCTCCGATCTGGATCAACTAAAGTGGCCTACAGACGCTCCTAAAATCCTCAGAGGAAAAACTGCACAGTCCTGGCATGAAGGCCCTTACACTTTGGCCTGAATACACCCTCCTTCACAGACGCTCAGGAAACCTTTCAGTTCAGTTCAGTTCTAGCAAGCATGGCATCAAAAGACGGTCTGCGCGGGCGATCGAATGGTTTCCAATTCCACATCCGGGAGCCTGTACAGTCCGGCGAACCTCCACATACGCTCCGATAATCCTTGAGGCCAGGACTGTGCAGTTTTCCTCTGAGGATTTCCGGAGCATTTGTGGGCCGCTTAACATAGACATTTTCTCATCAACATTACGAAAACCTACACTAAAAAAATCCAGGCTCAGTATAATGGTCCGGTGAAATTTGACACAACCTTCCATATATGTGTTGCTCACGTCAGTTTTATAAAATCATGTCTTTTATCTGCCATCTAATGACAGTTTTGCATCGTTTTTTGTTGCAAACACATTTTTGTCTCACACGTTCACACTTTACCGCCAAAAAATGGAAAGAGCAGCAGAAGCACAGACTTCCGAATCGGAAATGGTGGAGCAGTTACAAGCTCTATACGAAAGCACATCGTCTTTAGAACAGGTTCCCGATTTTGACCACACCGATATCGAAGAGCAAGCGAAAAGGCGCTTCAGGCAAAGGGCTCGGCATTTTTCTCAGCAGAAGGAAATTTTCTTCGACAAAAGGAAGTACTTTACGGATAATCCCCGAATCAACGATGAGAATTGTAGGAATTTGCAGAACGAACCTTCTTGGTATGGATATTCTAAAGATATGGAGCAATTTGCACAGGTACCTACTTTTAAAGTTACTCAAATTTTCTTCCGAAGGATCAAAACTGTCCCCTTTAAGGCTTATTTTTCCCAGAAGACAAGGAATTGCAAGCATTATTCCATCAACAAATTAAGTGCTTGTCAGTGTTGCACTTGAACATCCAATCACTGAAAAATAAAGTTGATCATTTAAATTCTCATCTAGAGAATACTCCATTTGACATTCTCTGTCTTTCAGAACATTGGCTTTCAAGCATCAACTTATCCAAAATAAACATTTATAATTATAGATTAGTAACTTCATTCTGTAGACCAGAAGGTAAGCATGGAGGAGTGGCTATATTTTCTAGAGAAAACATTAAATTGAAACCAGTTGATTTGGGCGACTATTGCCATATTTTTCATGCTGAATTCTGTGCTGCAGAAATCCAAAATAGTAATTGCTCTCTTCTGACAATTTACCGCTCTCCCAACTCAGATGACGTAGACATATTTTTTGATTGTTTCACCTATGTGATTGAACGTTTATTGTCGAAACATAAATATATCATAATTGTTGGAGACTTCAACATTGACATCCGTAACAACACTGATAATGCTTCAAGACTTAGAAATATCCTATCTCTTTTTGGTTTGAGTCATCATATAGACAGACCAACAAGGGTAACTCCTTCATCGAGCTCCTGTATAGATAACGTGTTGACGAACATTGCTGCTGGTACCTTAGAGATAGGTCTTTATGAACCTCATCTCTCAGATCACTATGCTCTCTATGCGTTCGTCGGGGGCTATCATACAGAAGCTACAGGCAGTAAACAATGTCGCCTTATTAACAGAGAAAGAAAAGCTATGTTTTGTAACAAAGTATCAGAGATAGACTGGAAAATTGTTAATGACGGAAATATAAATAGTAATGTACTAGCTAACAAAATTTTAAATGAGCTGGCTTCTCTGGCAGATGCCTGTTTTCCTATTCGCAAAATTGCAAACAAGAAACGTAATGTTGGGTACAAATGGTTCAACGACACTTTGCGTGGCTTACGTGACCAACTCCGTGCAAGCTGGAGATGTTATAATATGACACAATCTGAGTACGACTGGCAAAATTATCAGGAGAAGCGTAGGATATATCGACAGGCCTTGAAGAAGGAAAAACGTGATAGGTACATTCATGAAATCCAAAATGCTGAAAATAAAAACAAAGTTGCCTGGAACATCGTTAACATAGAGCGTAACTCTAAAAAAACTTGTCACACAGGATATTCTTTGACTCCAGCGGAATTTAATAATTTTTTTACTTCTTTTGCAGACAGAATATCACATATGTTCACTCAAACTATAGATCCCCTATTTTATCTTAACCATCTACCAAAACCATCATCATCCTTCTTTATGGCCCCTATATTAGACGATGACGTCAGGCTAGCAATTTTACGTCTTAAAAACTCTCACTGTGTTGACGCTTATGGTCTTAACACTGAAATGCTTAAATCATCATTGAATTATTTGATTCCGCCACTGACTACACTTTATAATAACTGCCTCGAGGAAGGTTGCTGGCCAGATGTATTCAAAGTTACCAAAGTTGTGCCAATACACAAAAAGGGTGACGTAAACGATATCGACAATTTCAGACCAGTTGCAATAGTGCCTTTAATTAGTAAAATTCTTGAGATAATATTAAATGATCAGCTCACTAATTATTTTGAAAAAACATCTATACTATCACCCAGTCAGTTCGGATTTCGGAAAAATAAAAATACAATCTCAGCTTTGGTAGCTCTGATATATGACGTAGTCTGGAGCCTTGATGAGGGATCTGATGCCACAGCATATGCATGTGACCTCACCAAGGCTTTTGATTGCGTCGACATAGATATATTATTAGCAAAACTTGAATTTTACGGGGTTAGAGGTAACCAATTGCAGTTACTTCAGTCGTATTTGAGAGACAGAAAACAATATGTATGTTGTAATAATGAAGACTCACCACTGTTGCCAGTGACCAGTGGCGTACCGCAAGGGTCGGTGCTGGGACCACTTCTATTTTTAGTTTATGTCAATGATCTTCCATCATCTATTTCAGATAAATGCTTTCTGTTTGCCGATGACACGACAGTTTTATCTAGGGGCAACACAGTCGGCGAGGAAAGCTTAGCACAAGTGAAAAAATGAAGTCAAGTTGATTGACTCAGCACTTCCCACACATTACGGTGATACCAGTTCATTATTTACCCATAGCATGAAGCTTTAGTCTGAGATCCCCTTGCCACAAAATCATTGCCAGTACCCCCCCCCCCAAATTGTCGTATGCCGCTAGGTCTTTCCTGCACAGGTCAATGAACAGCCTATTATCAATAATACAAGGCTTTCAGTTTTACAGTGTCCACGTCACGTTACAAAATACAAAACGATTTAAACCGCAATAAATTCTCGTATGTATACAGAAAATTCTAAGTCCCTTAGTTTCCGTAATAGGCTAGGCAATGTTCGGATGGACCTAAAAAGGTGATTTATGTCGCTAGGTCTTCCTTCACAGGTCAGCGGACAGCCTATTATTAATACAACAAATTTTTCAGTTTTTCAACCCCCCACCCCCCAACCACCCGAATTTCACCCCCACCCAAAAAAACTCAGTAAATGATCAGGAACCTCTAAAACACTTAAAAACGAAGTTTGAGCTGTTTTTATATTTTTAGTTTTTTTATTGTTTATGCCACGATTTATAAAAACCATACGCATTTTCTAACCTCGCCACGGTAGTAATACTGTGTCAAAATTTCATTAAAATCAATTCAACAGTTTCTTCGTCACATAATATAGAACGATGTAAAGCAATACTCGTATGTTTACACCAGAAAAAATTCTGAGTCCTTCGGTATCTGTAATAGGCAAGGCACTGTTCAGACGGATCTAAAAAGGTGATTTATATGTCGCTAGATCTTCCTTTACAGGTCAGTGGACAACCTATTATGAATACAGCAAACTTTTCAGTTTTTCAACCCCCCACCCCCCAACCACCCCAATTTCACCCCCACCCAAAAAAACTCAGAAAATGATCAAGAACTTCTAAAACACTTAAAAACGAAGTTTGAGCTGTTTTTATATTTTTAGTTTTTTTATTATTTCTGCGCCGCTACTGGCACGATTTATAAAAACCATACGCATTTTCCGTCCTCGATACGGTAGTAATACTGTATCAAAATTTCATTCAAATCAATTCAACAGTTTATTCGTTACATAATATAGAACGATCTAAAGCAATACTCGTATGTATGTATAGTGTATACATCGGAAAAAAATCAAAGTCGTTTAGTTTCTGTAATAGGCATAAGGCAATGTTCGGATAGACCTAAAAAAGTTATTTACGTCGCTAGGTCTTCCTTCACAGGTCAGTGGGTAGTCTATTATGAATACAACAAATTTTTCAATTTTACAACCCCCCAACCCCCAACCACCCCAATTTCCACCCCCACCCAAAAAAAGTAGAAAATGATCAGGAACACCTAAAACGCCTAAAAACAAAGTTTGGGGAATATTTGAAATTTTTCGTTTTTTGCTAATTACTCCGCCGCCAATGCACCGATTTTCAAAATTATAGCAGCATTACCTACTACGACCCCACAGCATATCGCTGCCCAAATTTCATCAAAATCCATGCAGCGGTTACTGAGATTACGAGGGTAGAAAAACGCGACAGACAGACAGACAGACAGACAGACCGACAGACCGACAGACAGACCGACAGACAGACCGACGGAAATGAGTGACGTGGATTTTCGTTATGTAGACATCATGAAACGCCCAAAAAGTGGATTATCTCAAAATCGAAAATTTTCGCGATCACAATACTCCCCTCACCTATCGGTGTGGGAAGTAAAAATGGTTCGATGCAAACCATCTTAAACTAAATGAGAGGAAAACTCAAAAAATTAAATTCAGCTCAAATAAACGGGCAGATGAATGCGATCCAGTCAAATTACTGGGAATTATTTTAGACAGTTCATTAACTTGGTCATTTCATGCTGACTACCTCTGTGCTAAGCTGTCATCACAAATATTTGCACTGAGGCAACTTAAATCTTGTGTCGATAATATTACGTTGAAAACTGTTTACTACTCCTTAATACATAGTAATATTTCATATGGAATCGTACTTTGGGGCAACTCATCTTCGAGTAATAAAGTATTTGTAATGCAAAAGTATGCAATTCGAATTTTAGTCGATGCGCCTTATGGAACTTCATGTAGAGGGCATTTTAAAGATTTAGGAATACTCCCTTTAGCTTGTTTATATATTATGGAGACACTGATACAAGTCCATCGTAACGCAGATATGTTTACTCGGTATTCTCAGGTCCATTCGTATGATACTAGATTTTCTAACAATATTGTTGCTCCATGGTCTCGACTTCGAGTGACTCAAATCAATAAATTGGATGTTAGTTTGTATAATAATTTAATTAATCACTTCAATGATATTTCATTTCAATCTATGTCTATCTACTCCTTCAAAAAATGGATAAAACAGTTCTTGTTAACTCATAGCTTTTATACTGTACAAGAATATATCAATTTTCTAACTGCTGCACGTACCTGACTTATGAAATTGTGACTGTAAATGCTAATATTGTATAAGACGGTCAATAAACTATCTATCTATCTATCTATCTATCTTATTGTACTATAGTTAAGGGCCCTGGGTACACACAGTTATACAAATAAGTTAATCAATGGTTATACATAGGTTTTTTACCATGTAAAACACGGATTCCCATTTAGAACAGAACTCACTAGTTTTTCAAACTACATACACAGTATTTCAGAAGGTGATAGTTCAGACCTTAATGAATGACATCTAAGGCAATTTTGCCAAAAAAGCTTTTTAGTGTGCAAAAAAACTCGCAAAGCAAAATCCTACATTCTACAAATGTCTGTAATTTGACAACCAAACACGATATCAAAACAAGACCACCACAGTGACAAAGAGCAAGCATTCTACTTCAATTTGTTTAACGGTAATGTCTGGAGCCTGGATTTCTTTTTGGTCAGCCTCCCGCAAAGGCTGAAAGCCTATAGCGCTGTAGAAGCGCTGCGAGAGGATAAGTGTCGGTTCACGTCAGATTTGAAACGCTGCAGGTTGTAGCCGCCGGGAAACAAATTGCTCGGCAGCTGATTCCACAGCGTTGAAGTTCTTCAAAAGAAGGAATGCTGGAGGAGACTGGTTCGGGGAGTAAGGACCTCGACCTGGTAAGGACGAGCTCGCAGAGCTTCTCAACTGTTCCTTGTTCGGACGGCCTTTGGTGTTATTATCTGGGAGAGCTCACTCAAACATCTTCCGTGATAGAATCTGTGAAACAGAGATAGGTTAGCCACCTTCCTTCGATGTTCCAGGGTGTGGAGGTCCTTTGTGAGGTTAGGCGTATCGATTAATCTAATTGCTCTTTTCTGGATAGTGTCCAGAAGCTTTAGAGAGTGTTTCGGAGCGCATCCCCACACATGGGAGCAATATTCCAGCTATGGTCGGATCTGTGCCTTGTAGAGCAGCAGCTGATGTATACAACTTCCTACAGCGGAACAAAACTCCAAGCTTCTGGGATGCCGTTTTAGCAATGCTGACGACATGGTCGTGCCAGGACATGTTATTGTTGATGTTGATCCCCAAAAGCTTGATGGAAGGTGATTTAGACTATGGGGTGGCCCTCCATTTCCACGGTTGGTAAGCCATCGTGAGACTTCTTTGTAAGTTTGTTGCCTGAGTTTTTTGTACATTGAACTGTACTTTATTTGCTTATCCTCACTCGACAATTGTTTTGATATCTGCGTTGATCTGTGAGGCCCCTCATTTTAGACACACACACTGAGAAAAGGAACATGCGGCCACGTCTCCTCGTTAACACGGGAATACATATTTTCTTTCATTCACAATTTCGCGCGCTATACCCTAGACCCTTAAGGCAATGACGCGTAATCTTAGAGTCGAGAAAGAAACCAAATGGCGCTTGGTATTTCAGTTCTAGAGACAGTTTGGAAACTTTTTTGTCATTGCACCATAACCCCAAAATGGGAGGGATCGGGGATACAGGTAGGGGGATGTTAAAACGTGAAAAAAAGTTAAATAACCGAACACACTTACCAACTAATGATGTCATCCGAAATGTACAGGTGATTGGCGCGTACGGATTTTTTTAAAATGAAAATAAAAAAATCGCGACGAAACCGGTTGGAACTTTCTTTGTTTATGCTATAGATAACAAAAAATACTGTCATCTGTTTCTGCTGGTCAGTTTATGAGAAATTTGAGCTTAAAGTCCGATTTTTCACGTCACTTTCATTAAAAATCGTTAAAAAATCGTTAATATTGTTTTTTAAAACGGATAATGTTTTTTACACATGTTCTTGGGAGGTCCAGCTACATGTATCAATATCATTCGGTTTTATTATGTTTAACCCTCATTTTCAACCCCTGTAGGGGGTGACATTATTGAACGCCTTCCGTATCCTTTTATCCACAGAATATTATGATAAAAGCTTGGAGAAATGACGTTCGAATCAAGGAATTAGCTATGAAGTGTCAAGATAAACCTAGCTATCAGGGTAGATTTAGACTAGATATGGCCAACAGGCTGTATGTGAAGGAGCCAGAACACCTGCCCATGAAAACAGTTTTAGACGTCGACAGCAAATACTTCAATACTATTGAGGGTAAGTAATGCACATAGCGAGAAGATAAAGCCTTTTATTTTTTTAACCAGTGGTTATATATTACTCGCAAATGAAATCCGAACACGAGAAAAAGGGAAATTTCCATTGAAAATTTGTACACAGCTTAGCAGTACCATCTCTGCTACACGACATGTAACACTTTTTTGTTCATTCAGACGCTATTTACCTACCTGGCGCCTCTAACACCCGTATGCACCGTTTGGCGATTCTAATCCTAGTTCCCTAATCGCGTTTTGCTAATCTGTGGCATCTAGCCATGCACCGTCAAGAGATTAATACCCGTATGCACCGTAAGTCAATTGCGCAATTAGTTACGTAAACCTGGATTAGATTACTTATTTACTATGCACCGCAAACTGAGAATTTTGACACTGTCACTGTCAAAACAATCTTGCGAACACGACCTTGCCGTATCTTCAGTCTGGATGAGTTAATCTCTTGACGGTGCATGGCTAGATGCCAAAGATTAGCAAAACGCGATTAGGGAACTAGGATTAGAATCGCCAAACGGTGCATACGGGTGTTACTAATCCAGATTGGAGATACGGCAAAGTTGTATTCGCAAGATTGTTTTGACAGTGACAGTGTCAAAATTGTCAGTTTGCGGTGCATAGTAAACAAGTAATCTAATCCAGGTTTACGTAACTAATCGCGCAAATGACTTACGACTCATACGGGTGTAAAAAACTCTAGACGTGTAAAAACAAAGCAAGGCCTTTTGTCGATTTAAAACGATGATATCTGTTGCAAATGTAGCGAGAGACTAATTGGTTGTGTAAAGATGCCCCCTTGAAGACGACAGCCCCAGTTTGCGCAGTTAAGCTCCTTTGAACGGGGTCGGATTGTAGGCTAACGAGAACGTGGTGCTTCTTTCAAAGCAATATTGCTATAACCATGGGGCGTAGCGTGGCTACAGTTGAAGCATGGCGAGCATGGAGCGCACAAGGGCGAATGCAGCGAGCTGGAGGTTCTGGAGCACGTAGAGGAACTACAGATCAGTAAGATCGTCATGTACGACTACTGGCAGACAGAATACGATCCACTCGAGCTGTTGCTGATGCTTGGTATGCAGCTATAGGGAGGCCCATTCGAATCCGCACGGTGTACTAAAGGTTCAGTGAAACGGGCTTAGGATCATATCGTCCGCATCTAGTGCTTCCACTCACTGCAAATCATCATCGCCAATGGTTATATTGGTGCCAAGAACACCGACAATGGCATGCTGAGTGGCATCAGACGGCCTTCTCTGAAGAGTCCAGGTTTTGTCTGGGGGCACATGACGGACGCCAACGCGTAAGACGACGACGGGGTGAACGACGTGATCTCCAGTTTGCTGTTGAGCGCCATGTACACCGTCGTATTGGTTTGATGCTTTAGGGTGCCATTGCATTCAACAGCAAGTCACCTCTTCACTTGTGATTCGTGGCACAATGACTGCGCAACGTTATGTGAATGAGATGTTAGAACTAATTGCTGTGCCATATGTCCTAGGCCTCGGAGAAGGTTTCCTCCAGCAAGATTATGCACGTCCTCAAATTGCAAGGGTATGGATGAGGTTTCTACGAGAAACTGAGGACAGGGTACTCCCCTACCTCCAAGATCACCCGATTTATCGCCAATTGAAAAAATATGGGATTGGATGGGTCGATATCTAGGCGATTTACCCAATCCTCCTACCACGCTGGACGAACTGGAACATGCTGCGAGGGCAGCTTGGGAGGGTGTACCTCTAGAGCAACTTATTATGGCAAATAAGGTTGTTGATTGTTGTACTTAGTCCTACCGCATTTCATCAACTGCAATCTTTTTTACTTCCCACACCGATAGGTGAGGTTGTAAAATTGAAAAATTTGTTGTATTTGTAATAGGCTGCCAAGCGAAGAAGACCTAGCGACATAAATCACCTTTTGAGCTCCATCCGAACATTGCCTAGCCTATTACCGAAACTAAGGGACTTAGAATTTTCTGTATACATACGAGTATATATTGCCTTAGATCGTTTTGTATTTTGTAACGTGGAAGCTATTAAACTGATTCTAATGAAATTTTGACACAGGATTACTATCGTGGTGAGGATGAAAAACGCGTATGGTTGTTAGAAATCGTATCAGTGGCAGCGTAGCAATAATCAAAAAGCTCAAAATATGAAAACAGCTCAAATTCCGTTTTTAGTTGTTTTATGGGTTCTTGATCATTTTCTACCTTTTTTGGGTGAGGATGAAATTGGGGTGGTTGCGGGGGACAATTTTAGGGGGGGGGGCTGCCGATAATTTGGTTGCAATGGGATCTCAGACTAAAGCTTCATGCTATGTGAAAATAATAAACTGGTGTCACAGTAATGTGTGGGAAGTACTGAGTCAATCAACTTGACTTCATTTTTTTCTCAGTGTTCGGATTTCACTTGCGACTGGTATATTTCTAAGAAGTTTGGCATTATTATATATACAAGACTATGTTGTGAGTACTTTTTGAATAAAAATGACAGATTCTGTTGTAAAATTTCCACACTTTCATTTGTTATAGGACGAATGGCCATGTAGCACCTCGTTACTGAGGTCTGCTTGTTCTTAATAAAATCTCCTAATTTTGAAAAGATCCATTAGATAATAAAGAAATGATAAGTTAAACATTCTAATAAAACCTTCTTAAAACCCTAGAATACTAACCATCGTAAATTTTACGACGAGACTTAGTTTAATCTGCAATTTTATCGACGCGGCTTAGCCCTTGACCTTGTACGCTCGCCTAATCTTCTATTAGATCGGTGTGAGTAAGTTAGTGGCCCAAAGTGCATTTGATAGTAATTGGAATAGTTTTATTTGGACAACGGCGTCGTAAATTTTACAAAGGTTTGTATAAATGTTATATTTAAACATAAGACCAGTTTAGCGTTATTTTGATTATTTTTTGTCAATATCGTTAGTTTCCAAGTTTTTTCAGAATATAACTTTATGGAAGCTAACAAATGGGATATGACAAAGATAATTACCATTAGAAGCGAAACACGGTTTAGCAGGATTATTGCCCGGTGAAAATGAGGAGAATAGAGTTCGTTGGATAGTGGTTCCGAGAGCGAATATAGTGTTCAAGAAGCCTTTAGTCCATCTGAGTCTGAATTCATGGATTGTGTGTGATCAAAACCAACAAACAAAGAGCTAGGACCATCTCGAGAAAAAAAATATATATATTTATCATCCAAACAACTAATAAAAGCATGGTTGGGACAACGGAAAACTTGACCAACTTTAATCCGCTCGCTAAAATTAACTATAGAGAGTACATTAAACCAAGATGGGTCAGAGGATAGAGCCACTCCTAGTCTAAACAAGAGTGCAAGGTACCAACACTGTTCTTCAAAAAACTTGGAATGGCGACGCGCTAATGTGAGCACTGCCAAAGGTCCTTTTGCGGAGAACATCTGCTCTTTGCTGTGTGTCTTGCAGTTCAAATATGGAATTTTTCTTGTTATTATTAATATTTGTATTCAGAAATATTCTTATTATGAACAATTTTCAGTAAAAGTTAATAAACGATAAAAACGTTTTTTTTTTAATTGTGATCCTTTCTCAAGTAGTAAGTTTCACGAAGGTTAGTAGTAATAGATGTAAAAAAGGGGACCCACGCGGCTGCGCGATGAACAGCGTCTGCCTTCGATAGTGGGGCAGCAGCAGCCTTGTGCGCGGTTAGCGCTTGGGTGGGTGACTGTATATACACAGGGCATTCAGTTTCGACCGTGTTGGTGTCGCCCACACGAGCGCTGAGCGGAGCATCTTAAGCGGCCGGCACTTTGGATGATCGACTGGAAGGACCGGACGGGTGACCCCCGTCGGACCGTCCGGGATGATGATAGTGTAATCATTCCAACGGTGCTGGCCGTGCACCGTCCCCCTCTGGGAAGTCATAGTACAATAGGCCAATAGGCTTAAGTGCTGACGGCTCCCAGAGGAAAAAAAAATAGATGTAAAAATAAGGTTAGTATTCTAGGGTTAAATCTCTCTGCTCCCCAGAAAATATAATCTGTTATCTGTTTAGGACGCCCAAACCCCGAAAGGTTTAACTTGAGAGAGTACATAGACACTGTGCGCGAAACCCTCAGAATAAAGATAGCAATCGGCTACCGCGACGATGACATCATGTTGATTGACGAGAATTTGATGATGGAACAGAAAATGATCAACATAATCAGCGCCAACTACCAAAACTATGTCAATGCTTTCGAAGAATTTCTCTTCAAGGATCATCACAACTCCATGATCATTCTAGAGGTAAGCTGCACTGATATCCACAACTTGCCATTCTTCTTCTTCTTCTTCTTCTTCAGGTGCCATCTCAATTTAATGAAGATTGGTGACAATTTCGGCATACTTATTTTGATCCTGAATGATACGAAATAAAGATGATGTATTCATACCAGTCATGGCCGACTCTACACTAGGCCGGAGCCTTAGATGTGGCAACGTGACTTAGCTGTCAAATAGTTGGCCTATAGTTTCAGAATAATTATTACATTTTATATGTATTAGAGTTCATCTGGGTTAATAAATTAAGAAAAATACTTTTTAGAACTACTACTACTAATACCACTTACATCTGATATCTGTTTCATCAGACACTACAAAATAAAAATAAACGCAACCTGTTTCCTGTTGCCACTTCCACTTAAATGAACACTCAATTTACATTGTAAATTGTCACTTGAGCTAGAAAAATTCACTATTAAGTCACTGTGAAGCCATTCTTGCTGGTCTTGATTCCCTTTCACTATCAAATCCTTTCGTAGGTATGCCCCAGATGCATGCCCAGATGAGTTCCATTAACTGTATTTTTCTGTGATATTTGGGAGGTCCAGAAAACATTATAGGTACCACATTGTGCTTTAAAATAGGTCTTATCCTTTGAAATGTTTGTAAATTATTGTCTTTATCCTTATAAATATAATCAGCCCTTCCGAGAAATACCTTTCACCCACTTCTGTTTATGTCCCTTATTGGACGCACAATTGCTAGTGCAACCTGGTACTACACACTTTGCAGGCATCTTTTTATCTTTATAGTTTCGTTTGTGCAGGTAAATAAGTAGAAACACATTAAAAATCACCTTGCAACGTTCTTTTCACTCTGGAATAATGTTATGTTGGGCCATGGTTTGGTATGTCTTCTACTGGGCTGCAACCTGGTACTACACGCTTTGCAGGTATCTTGTTATCTTTATAGTTTCGTTTGTGCAGGTGAATAATTAGAAACACATTAATAATCACCTTCCAACCATATTTTCTGCTCCTGGAAGAATACATATGACATAACAACAAATGAAAACTCGGCCCGCTGATTCAGTGTTGCCATATTTCATGTTCCGGCCTAGTGAGTAAAGTCGGCCATGTACCAGTCCAATCGAGTATGTTTTTCAACTAGGTCTGCGATTTTCCCTTTTCCTATTATTAGTTTTGGTACATTATAGGTACTTGTTGTGGTCTAGATAGGCGGACTTTCTTCGTTTTATTGTTGAAAGTAACTGTCTTACCCTTCTCATATGTCTAAGCACTTCATGGTTGGTTAGATATATGCAGTCTATGATATTTTTAATAGTCTACCGAAGTTTCATATTCCAAAAAGCTCGAGTCTGTTCATGGTATCCACTTTTAATGTCCATGTTTCTTCTCCATACAAGAGAACTGAGTGTACGTTTACCTTTATAAAACGGTGTCTCAAGTTTAAGTTCATGTACAACAAAAGTATTTAAAAATATTTCTGCCCAATATACATTAGCTAACCCACCGAGTGTACGTAGTACCTGTGCATGGGAATAAGGTAAAAATAATGATAAGGTAAAAAAAATAAAACATAGACTTTAAATAAACTAAAATGAGATAATAGTTTAGGCAGAATACAAAGAAAAAAGTAATTATTACATACTATATTGAAGAACACCACATGTCAGCATAGACAGAAATACTGGAATTTTGGGGAAGAAATTCCTTTATTATATTTATTGGTAATAAAATTGAAAAAAGAAGAATATTAATGTGGTTCCCTCCATGCTAGTATCTTTTGTATACATTATGATGAATAAAAATAAATTACTTCAATTTTGATTCACTATACGATGTAATTTTTCATAAGAGAAATTTTGTATATATACTTTTAGTTGCTTTTTAAACAAAGCCATTGAATTTGTTGATTTAATTTCAACCGGTACTAGATTGGCTTTATGCCTAAATATGTAAGGTCTCTTTGACCCACTGTCCTGCGTCTAAAATTTAAGGTATACATATTAGTGGATTGTCTCGTTTGATATGTGATGGCATTCTTAAAATTTGTTTGTTTTGTTTAATATAAATGCAGCATTTATTTTCTCACGTTATACAAGCTTGCTTCTTGGTATAGCAGATTGATAGGATATAATATATTGAGGAAATATTTTCACTTAAATTTTGACGTTTATACAGGGTGATCCATATCAAACTTAGATTGTTTAAATGGAGCTCCCTAAATATTATTGCATACTTGGATTCCTTGGTGAATTCTAGTGTGATTTTTTGTATTATACATAGAACTTCAAACTAACCGTTTAGGCGCAAATCACCATTTTTGATATAAGTAGGTATCATAAAAAATTTAATATCGCAGCGATTATAAAACTTAGATGGCCGTGACTTTGCAGTACGAGCAAGCATGAAATGCGTCACCTCAGGTCAGACGGCTGAATTTGAATTATTTTTGTACTTGGAGTAATCAGTAGGTTAATTAAGGAAACCTCAATCGCAGATAACTTGATCTTTTCAAATAGGAATGCCTATTTCTGTTTATAGAATCAAATGTTAGTCAGTCATCTCAGTATCAAGCTTTCTCAGTTTTCATTTTGTTTCAACTTTTCAGTCAAATCTTTTATCTACGTCTCCCTCAAACAGGTAATAGAAGCTCTTAGGTAGATCGTATTAGGTGTACAATTATTAAGAGTTAGAAATGAAGATATCGACATAGATTGGTGAGTGATTAGATTCGAAATTTGAGTTCGCTCTGAAGTCAAAACAAACAAATGAGAGAAATAGTTCCATTGAATCCAATCGTTATTTGCAGGAGTGTGAAGAAACGTCAGCCTTAGCGATCGAACGATATGAAGAATATAAAATGGCTGCCAAGAAATACAGTGCCATGAAATCAGCGCTCTACTTTTCAGAAGAAAAATGGAGGGACTCGAAAATGTACCAAGAGTTCTTGTTCAACATGAGTCCGGTAAAAACTAAAAATCCAGTGTTTCTTCTTTTACAATCATGCGCAATATTTAATTTACATCAATAGTTTTCTTTTTGTGATTTTGTCGAACTCCACTTGACAGAATGGTAAAAATATACCGGACAATCGTAGTCCCAGCATTGACTTCAGGATTGAGGAGATGACTGAGGTTTTTATCGATTTCATGGAATGTCAGTTCTTACCCTATTATGATCTAGATAATGACCACGATAAGGAGCAACAAATTGGGCTCATGACGCCAGCGGTGTCGAAGATCCTTTTTCAGAAGATTCTTCAACAGAGGCTTCGCATAGCATATTAGCGGAATCTTACGAGGTTCCTCATTGCACACCAGTGGAACTCCAAGGTCACATTAAAGGCCTTAATGTGCGTAAAGCACGTAGAGAAGATCAAATCACCAAGAGGTTGAGGCTTCTTTAGTCAAAAGCACTGACGTATCTGGTGACTATAATCATTGCGATGCTCAGAGCACAGTACTTTCCTCTAGGGTGATCCCAAAGAGGGTGGGCGCAATATTCCTTCAGAATTATCGTCCATCTCATTTAACAAAGGGAGCAAATAAAAGAACAGAGACAGAGACGGCCGTTTTCCGAATTTGACATAAACCGTCACAGTGTCAAACCAGAAAAGGTTATTTTTTTAGATACCTATGGCAGTACGTATTGTTAGTGCCAACCGTAGGGAATTTTATTATCACCAGGTTTAACTTACTAAACCGACGATTGTTCAAAAGATGATGTCAAAGTTAGGCCCAAGCCTAAGCCTCGTGTCCACTTGCAGGTAACTTGTGATAGTTTTGCAGCAAGTACTTGATTGTTTGTCTACACTATCTTTTAATAGGGTACTTGCAGAGGTCGTGAAATCGCCTCGGGGGTATACATACATAGCGTAAAGAAAACCATATCAAGAAGCAGTAGGAAACAAAAAACATGATTTTACTGACGGCCAAAAAAAGATATTTGCAAAATAAAATAAGGATATATTCAAATTTTTCCGCGTGACTTAAAACAAGGACTGACATCACACATATCTTATCGATATCGACAATCGATACTGTTACAGGTTTGCCAACTGCGCATTCGACTAGAGATGATCTGAATTTTCTAACAATGCGAGTCAATTTATTGATACTTAAACATATTTGAAACAGGCAATTAACCCACTAGCATTTTCGTTGCAATACATTTTTATAACTGATAGGTGCCACAGTTCATCCTGTTTGTGACCGAAATTCGCAACTAATCGAAGCCATCATTTTATTTCGGCGCATCCCATTATGAATGAATCCAAAGGTAGAATCTAATTCAAGCCCGTCCCTACAAAGTGAATTAGTAATCTAGCCTAACTTTTACTCTTTTGTACTTTTGTGTGTGACTGTGTTTTGTGCTTATAATGATCAATGTCAAAATGTTAGGTTAGCACTGGCTATCGATATCGAATATCAATACTTTACATCCCATCACTATACGATATCACTGACGTCACAGGTTGTTTGCGCGGCATTTTCCGGCATTTGAAATAATTTTTGCAATGTCTCTCACAGCCGATTCCAAAAAACCAAACAAGTGATTTTGTCATGTTTAGTAGGCTCTAAGGAACGCGTAAACGACATAATATTTTTTTCTGCAAGTACCCTATTGTTCGCAAATTTAATCTAGGAAATTGCTTTCGCAATTTAAATTGGACTTGATTCTTCTGATTCACTATAAATAATATGTCGTATGCAAAATCTGTAGCTGCTGCAGTAGTTGTGATATGTTTATTTAAAAAAAAAGAAGACAAGAGAAAGGTAGTAAAAGGCGGAGAAAATGGTGGGGTGAGAAACTGGATTCAGCGTAGAACTAATTTAGCGATACATGAACTTTAATGAGTCAAAGAACTTCCAAGCACCTACTCTTATATATTTTATTATATAGCCCCTTGCCCACTTTTCTTTTTGTGAATTTTTCTCCACTCTTGATTAACTTGCGTTCTTATATTCTGTAGCTTCCTTTGAATTTGCGCTGTAGAAGTATTAAATAAGTCGGCCAATTTTTGTAATGCATTCTGCTTTGTGATTCTGTCCTTAAATTCTGGAGTAAGTGCATTCTTCAGTTTAGGATATAATTCAAAAGTTTCAATTAAAATACATGTGTCTTCTCTCGTCCAGTTGAACTTCTCCAATTTCGGTTTACAACACTCCTTGCTGCTAGACTTTCGAAACAGGCTCGGCAAACTAATTTCCTGAGAGTAACCGTGTACACTACAATCTCTCAGCAAGTCGCAAGTCCTTTATGTGCAAGTAATTTTGCTGCATTATTTCTCTATTGACGTTGTGCATACGCTACGCAAGTGACTTGTGAAAGTAACTCTAGCAATTTTATTTGCTACTGGACACGAGGCTTTAATAAAAATTGAGTTAAGCCGGCCCCAAGTCTACCTACACCTTTGTATCTTTATAGCACAGAGTTAACACCTCTAGAGGGAGCCTAATTTGAATATTGGCCATTCAACATCTATAGCGCTATTGCCACTCTTCTTTGTCCGCTTAAGGACCTTCCAGTTTCTTCAAAATCTGGCAGTTTCCGCAGTTTGAAGACATGTTCCTCAAATTATTTAACTGGCTATTTAACTATACATTAAAATATACTTGCAACGTAACTGATTTACGTGAAGATAATTTGTATTAATTTAACGAAATCTCA
This sequence comes from Callosobruchus maculatus, assembly GCA_951848785.1. NCBI lineage: Eukaryota > Metazoa > Arthropoda > Insecta > Coleoptera > Chrysomelidae > Callosobruchus > Callosobruchus maculatus. Next base: position 2,452,397 of record CATOUR010000003.1, read on the forward strand.
AAAATGGTAAATTTCATAGCGGAATGTCGCAATAACTTCTAATATGCCGTAAATCTGGCAACCTACAATCGGCGTCCCCTAAAGCTGTCATGTGGCTGTCATTGTAGTTGTCGTTATTGCGTATGTTGAGATTTTTGTTGTTTTAGTGTATATTTGAGTGACTTTGTGACTATTTGTGGTGTGAATTAAATTATTTATGAACAATACTGTCATAATTGCATGATGGGACGAAATAAAAAGTGCATAGTTTGCTGCAATAGCGACGAATCGGTGAACACCACTTAACATAGGTTAGTATAGGTTTTGTTTTGGTTTTCAGTAGCGTAAAATATGGGGAAACACTTCATGGTAATAATAAATTATCAATTGTTACAATCAAGTTATAATAAGAGTAACTCTCTAAATAGCTAAATACTAATACAACTTATTGTATCAGTTTGTAACATCACAGTAATAATTGAATCTATTAATGAACATCCAATTTTAATATAAAATCGTACGCCATTGGTAATGCCCTCAAGCTGTCAAAATTTCCGTTACATGTTGGCTGGTCAGCGACCTGTGCATTTTGTTGTTTACATTCCCTCTAGAGATGTTAACTATGTGCTTTATAGGCTTTCTCACTTTAATTTTGCTTTGCAAATTTTGTGGCTTTTGATAAAAAATAATAATAATGAAAACGATCTATTTGTCACAGGTACGCTTTCGTCTCGCTCACCCCAAACAGTCCAAAGACGTTGACACCATAGCAGAAGACGTCCTGGACGATGACATCTTTGCAAAGTACAGAGTCGCCTTAGATGACGTTGAACTGACACTGGGTGATATCAAAAAAATCTCGGATGAGTGTCAAAATGCCGCCGATGCAGATATTTACTTCAAAGAACCGGGCGAACTGGTTGAGGTGTTTAGGTGGGCGATTATTAGAACACCAAGTATTAGGATGTGCTCGTCATTTGACTTTTTTTTTTTAATTTTTTATATGGCTGGTGGCCTGTTCCCGTCAGTGCAATGTTCTTAGGATAGCCGCGCTAGCGGGAGTATATACGTTATAGTCAGTGCTGCCGCAGTCCGAATCTGAAATGTACTGAATCAAATCAATATAGAGCCGGTTGCACAATGCAAGCTTAAGCTTAAGCCGACGTTAAACCACGTCAGTTGAAAAACGTCCTTTGTACAATGCTGGCTTAGTCCCCCACTCCAAGCTTAACACGAGCGTACGTAAGCGGAAGCTCAACGCAAGCTTAGCTGAGGTTTAAACCTAACCTGATACAAATGACGTGACGTGTCAAGGAGGAACCTTCAAATTGCTTGTCACTTTATTAGGTCATATTTTTTGAAAGATTTGTGTCTAATTTAACAAAGAGAGCAAATGAAAAAACGGAGACAGAAACGGTCGTTGCCGAAATTTGACACAAACTGTCATAAGTGCCAGTAACCAGAAAAGGTAATTTTTCAGATGGTTATGTCAGTACGTATTGCTTCATTGATACCAATTCATTCATTCATTCATTCATTCATTTATTTGTACTGAAGAATACAAATATTACCACCTCGAAGGCTATGCCTTGTGTGAGGTATTGGTATTGAAAATATACACTAAAATTTTGTCTAACCTAATTTCACTGCTGTCTCTCTTTGGACCATTATATTTGTTCGCTTTTCAATGATTTGCTTCTCCTTCTTCTACTTGACCTTCTATGGATCCATTCTCAGCAGCAGCAGCAGCAGCAGCAGCAGCAGCAGCAGCAGCAGCAGCAGCAGGGCATTCTCTTCTATAATTTTTGGATGATTTCGTAATTTGACGACGATTGTACAACGGGTGTTGACTTTAAGCCTGAGATTAGCTAAGCTTAGGTTTAACAAAGCTCGCGTTAAACTCGCATTTGTACAACCAACCGATAATGTACTAGATTGTACTAAAAGTTCGTTAGTTTCATTCTGACCTGTAAACAGATCTACATGGACTTGAACCAAAGAGCGCTATAATTTCCTGAAGAAAAAAAGCTCTCAAACCTCTGCATTATACATCCATTTCTGAAGGCACGAACCGAAACGATCAAATGATTTGATTTTTCGGTCCATTTTTCGCAAACTGAAAATGTAATAGAATTTAGCTAAAATGTAGGTACTTTTGTACTTTGACTTCGAAAATGTACTAGAAATAGTACAAATGTACTAAAACGGCAGCACTGGTTATTGTTATTATTTAGACAATTTTTGGACACTCCTAACCATTCGAAACTTCCTTATTTTGTATGATATCGATTTTTACCCAATCAAATCCAAATTACACTGAAAATTGCATTCAGTGCAATTATCGGTCGCTATGATTACACAATTGAAGTTGACAACTTCATTCGATTTCAAAATGTCATCTTTTGGTAAATAGAATCCTCGAAGTATAAATGCTCTTATCAAAGAAATAATAATTGTAATGATAATTTATTGGTGCTAATATGCATGTGAAGATAAAAAAGAACGAACAAAGTAAACACAACATCACCATCTACATATCTTATTAATAGGACAAAATACACATATTAAAAAATATAGTCAAGTTGATTGACTCAGTACTGCCCACACATTCCGATGATACCAGTTTTATTATTTTCCCACAGCATGAAACTATAGTCTGGATGCCCCTGCAATCAAATCATCGCTCGCCCTACCACAAAAAAAGCGTTTTATTCTACTAGGTGCTTCTTTCCTTTCTTTTCCCCTTGACCTGTGTCAATAGACAATATATCATGAATACAACAAATTTTTGAGTTTTACAAACCCCCACCCCCGAACCACCCCAATTTCACCCCAACCAAAAAAATTTTTAAAATGATTGGGAACCCCTAAAACATCTAAAACGAAGTTTGAGGTGTTTTTTATATTTTTAGTTTTTTATTACTGCCGCGCCGCCACTGAAATGATTTCTAAAAACCATACGTGCTTTCCAGACTTGTCGCGGTAATGAATCTGTGTCAAAATGTCATTAAAGTCAATTCAGAAGTTTCCACGTAACACAACACAAAACGATCCAAAGTAATGCTCGTATGTATTTTGTATGCATCAGAAAGTTCAAGTCCCTTGGTTTCTGTAATCGGCAAGGCAATGTTCGGATGGACCTAAAAAACTTAGTGTATTATGCCGCTAGGTCTTTCTCCCTCAGGTCAGTAGACAGCCCATTATGAGTACAACAAATTTTTCAGATTTACAACCCCCCACCCCTCCAAACACCTTAATTTCACCCCCACCCCAAAAAAGTAGAAAATGATTAGGAACCCCTAAAACACCTAAAAACGAAGTTTGAGGCATATTTGGGATTTTTCGTTTTTTGCTAATTACTCCGCCGCCCCTGCACCGATTTTCAAACTTATAAGAACATTATCTAGTACGACCCCCCAGCATATCGCTGCCCAAATTTCATCACAATCCATGCAGCGGTTACTGAGATCACGAGGACAGAAAAACGCGTACAGACAGACCGACAGACAGACAGACCGACGGAAATAAGTGACGTAGTTTTTCGTTATGTAGATATTATACGCCCAAAAAGTGTATTATCTCAAAATCGAAAATTTTCGCGATCACAATACTGTCCTCACCTATCGGTGTGGGAAGTAAAAAGAAGGCTTAAGGCTTTACCTAAAACAATCTTCAAAATTGTTATTACAGACCTCGTTAATATTGTAAAATGCTTTATTTATTAGAAATTGCTTTACCGTTTTTTTTGAACATTTTTAGAGACATTAATCTGCAGTGCTCAGGTAATAAATTGAAGAACTTTATGCCATAATAGTTAGTCCTGCATCTTGTCCTTAGCAGTCGGGTAAAGTGTAGGATTAACTATTGGTCTCTGTGCCTTGTTTCGTAGCCTTGTCTGTTATATTGGTCAGAGTATTTTTTTACATGGAACAAGTACTCCAATATGTAAATGCATGGATTAGTCAGTATTCCAAGCTGACTAGGATTAGAAAAATAAGTGATTATTTATTGACAAGTGTGATACGTTGCACTCCAATATGTAGATGCTTGGAATAGTCAGTATTCCAAGCTGAATAGGTTTAGAAAAATAAATGATTATTTATTGACAAGTCACAATTTGCAGGTATATGGAATTGCAGAATTTGAACAACCTTTTGTATTGCGAAGAGCTAGCTGCACCTCTTGAATCAGTTAAAAATAATATGGCACAGGCCGAAAAGATGTTCGACAAGGAAATCGCTAGCCTTAGCGAGATCATAGGAAGACTGGAATTTGGAATCATGTAAGAAGTATTACCTGGCTACTTTTGTCGACTTTCATGACTTATTTAATAACACCCTGTATATGTTTCCGGATAACTTTGTATTAATTCAAATTATCAATACAACAACATTTCAAAAAATAAGATCGAGCAAGTAAACTTGATGTTCGAGGCTTACTATACTGTACACAAAAAAATGAAGTCCAGTTGATCAACCAGTACTTCCATCCAAATCATCGCTCACCTGCCTGCAAAAAGTGTGTTATGTCGCTAGCTCTTTCTTTCATACAATGGAGAGCCTGTTATGAATACTACAAATTTTCCAGTGTCCAACCTATCACCCCCCAACCACCCTAATTTCTCCCCCACCCCAAAAAACTAGAAATGATCAAGAACCCCTAAAATGTTTAAAAACGAAGTTTGAGCTGTTTTTATATTTATTCTTTGATTATTGCTACGCCGCCACTGACACGATCTCTAAAAACCATACGCGTTTTCCATTCTCGCCGCAGTAATAATACTACGTCAATGTGTATCGGAAAATTCTAAGTCCCTTTGTTCTGTAATAGGCAAGGCAATTTTTGGATGGACCTAAAAAAGTATATTGTTCAAAGTTTGAGTAATATTTGAATTTATTTGTTTTTTGCTTATTACTCCGCCGCCCATGTACCGATTTATAACAGCATTTTATTACAATCCTTGCAGCGGTTACTAAGATTATGAAGCTAGAAAAATGCTAACCGACAGACAGACCGACGGAAATAAGTGACGTGGATTTTCGTTATGTAGATATAATATGCCCAAAAAGCCTATCGCCTCTATATCAAAAATGTTCACGATCACAATAATCCCCTCACCTATCGGTGTGCGAAGTAGAAGGTAGCATCAAGTAGTTTGATGATGTTATTATAAGAAAATTAAGTAAAAATTTATTAGGATACGCTTCAGCCACAATTATTTGTACTTCACTTTGAAATAGCTTAGTTGATAGAATACAACGCTACCATAGTTTCAAAATAGTATTATTAGTTTAAAATTAATACACTTTTCTTTCTGTGTGCTGTATAGGACCTGACGGCGTTCAAAATATATCTTCTGTCTTCCAATCAATACCTGAAAGCCATGCTTCATTGCTATTTTTAGGTGGGAAGAAGAAAGGGCCAAATACTTGGAAGAATTTGCGAAAAAGTTGATTAACGAGGAGCTCAAGCAGCTAGTTGTGGATGAGAACGTCTTGAATCTCTACGTTTTCGTCGAAGACTGTTTTGAAACTAGAGTAGCTCCCAATGATGCCAATCTGACAATGCTAGAAATGATCAGCGGCATATCAAAGAAGTATGGCGATGAACTACTAGCTATGGAGAAGGTAATTTCTTCAACATATGTGATATAATAAATTTCTTTAAGACTCATTTATACTTGAAATAACTTTAACACCGGCTCTATAACGAAGATGTATTACTTTTCAGTTGAACATTCAGTGTTAAATGAATTGTCGGTTATCTTAGAAATTATTTTATAGGTGCCTAAAGAAATAATATCTGTACTCGGAGAGAGCTGTGTTCAAGAAAACATGGCAACGATGAGGCTTGCTGAAAAGGCTGCTAAGCAGGTTGCTGAGTTGCAAAGACTAACCGCCAGTTTGATAAAGACCTTCGCACCGCCCTATCAAAAACCTCCATACAAGGGTAAGATATTTTTGAATTTGCCACATAACGTAGGAGTCCCCCCCCCCCTTAGCGAAAATGCCGAGGTTCCAAAGGGCCTCACACTTTCAGTATAGAGGGAATGATACCAGTAACAAATCATCTAGTACAAAAGACACAAACAGGAGCCCTCAAGGATCTAATTTCGGTCCGCTTGTATTCTTAACTTATACAGTTGATATGCTAAATATCACTAAAAACTGTAAAATGTGTCGCTGTACCGATTATCCTTATGGTGATGAATATTTTTCTAGAGGTGGTGTAATATATTATAATATCTTAGGATGACCATATACATGATACGTCAATTCCGGTCGCTGGGGTTACCGGGATAGAGGGGGGGGGGGGGGGTAAAGAACTGTGAGAGAATGGAAAGAGGCTTCAGGCGACAGTAGTGCCTGCATTTTTTCCTGGTCGATTAACTGTATGTGTTTATTTTGCTGAATATTGTGCCAATATTTCTGATTAAGGCTCAAATTCCGAACATTTTACAGTTTTTTGTGATTCCGCCCAACCACGACATTTAGCTCCAAATTTCCGGACATGTGCAGGATTTTCCGGATGAATGGTCGCCCTATATCTAAAGTCACTAGTTTACTACTACTGCATTGGAAATGTGGTGGACTTGCGATATCGCATATTTGCTGGATGTAACTTTATTCAAAACGGACTTGGTGTGTTTTTGAAAGAGTTGGGCAATCACTGATGAGAAGGTTGCCTGCTTGTATCCAAGCTGGTGGAAGTCATTTTGAACATGTATTTTAGTTTGAGCAACTTACCATGTGATTTTCGATGATAGAATGTAGCTGTCACAGTTTTTTTCGTCCCGTATCTTTGAAAAGGAGCGATTTTACAAAAATTATCGAGGAAAAAAATATACTCAAAATGGTTCAAAGGATCACCCATTAAATGTTTGTCGGATGTTTACCAAACATCCTGTATAACCAGAAGAGCTTGAGGAGAATCAGTCCTTCGAATTATTTTCGCTATCTTTATGAAAAATGTTTATCACCATAAGGATAATAGGTGGTCGATGACCCAACAACCACTAGACTCAGTCCCTTGAATTTAAATCCTGGCTATTCTCCTGAATGTAGGTTTTCAATTCGACATTTACACCTTTTTGAGAAGCTGATATGGGCAATTTTTTCCAGTGGTTTGGATGCTCAGTGTCTTAGCAATATTTTGAGCTAGATACGAAAACAAACATGAGAATTACTTCATTTTCCTTAATGTTTGTTTTTTTTCTAAAATATCGTACCTTTTCATCTATTTATTATGGTATTGAATTAGTGTAAGCGTATTTAACTAAAATAAGGAAGCATGTTACTAATTTTCAATATAGATTTCTCATTTCACCTTTTGGGTATATATTAGAATTCTCTTGAAACTGAAAAATTTCAAAAACTATTTATTTTTGTCCTAGTTTTGTTGCATTTTAGCTCTATCATGCCCTGAATGAAAAATACATACGTCAAATTACACTAAACCCTATATAACCATAATAAGGTACTTGCAGTGGTGAGAAATTTCGATTAAGAGTATGTTTAGAGGAAGAAACATGTATAAATGGCTGTATAGAATAAATCTTCCACTCTTGCTGCTGCTCAGATGATGAAATTTGTTATCGTAATTTACAGTTTCTTCAAATTTTTCCACATGCCTGAAGAGCTTGCTGGCGTCATAAGATAGTGAAATAATCGACAATCGTAGCATGACTATTAAATTGACCACACACCATCTCTAGCTATAACTGGCAACCCCTAAAGAAGGTTATGTTTACGTCAATATTAAATTTTAATTTGGAGTTTTGGCACCCATCAGTGCCAGAAATCCCAAAAATCAGATGTCTAACCTCAACAAAAATATAACGTCCAGTCTCACAACTAAAATTATCGACCATAAAGTACCTATAATACCTCAAATCCCATCCCCATGATGTCTAGTGACGTCAGACGTCGTTTTCGCGCCGTTTTCACGAGTTCAAATTTATATTAAGGATAAGTCGCATAATCAACTCAAAAAATCAACAACTTTTATTTTATGATGTTTAATACGTTACATGGAATGCTGCTTTAAAGTAGTATGTTTTTGACTGCAAGGACCCTATTGAACAAGTTATAGATTTTCGTAACTTTCCCAAAACTTTATAAAATTGGAGCTGTCTGGTTCTTGCACTCGTATCTTCAATTAAGTGGGCGTGACATAAACTGCAGTAAAACTTTCCTGCATTAAGATTCAAAAGATGAGACGACACACACGACGTAAGACGAGGCATCGTCTTACCGGAGCACACGGTTTTCCACTTGTTTTCTTTTTAAACGAACTTTTCACAAGTCAAGTGGCTGGTAAGCTGTGCTCTCTCTGCTGCAACACCGCATGCAGCATTTCAAAGGGATGTTGCCCTTCCTTTCATGCCACCTTTTGCCGTTTAAACGCTTTGGAATGCTAAAGGGTTCACGCTCGGAGTTCGTTAGCCTACTTTTGAGTGCTTCGGATTTGAAGCTGCAGTAGAAAGGTCTTCCTAATAGTCCAATCTGTTTTTAACCTTTTGTTTTCTTCAGTTTCCAGTAGTGTCATAAGAAAAAATGTGTGAAGACTTTATCATGAGACAGAACTTTTTGTCTACCCTACCTCTTCTTTATTCAGTGTCTCTAAAGTATTCAGTATTCTATATTGGAATACGGTATATGGGAATGACGCTAGCTATTTATCCATATTTTGATGAAAAGCGAGTGTCAATCTTCGAATATTAAACATGCCAATGTGTTTTACAGTCATTGGTAACCTCTGGTAGTCATTTAACCGACAGATGGAAGTTAACCAATTACTACGTTTACGCGTTTGCCTTAAAATGGTTTGCTATGAAACATTTTAGTTAAAACCTATGTATAAACTTTGCTTTAAAGCGTTTTAAAAATGAGGTTTAACGTGACTTAAACCGATTTGACATGCCGTATAGACAGAGAAAATGGTTCTACTTGTTTTAGATGCAGTGGTGCCAGTGACCTCTTAAAGGGGTGATACAGGTACGAGCAAGTACGCGTACTTATGGCTCGACGACCTTTTTCGCCTGTGTGTCACCGTAAGTACGCGTACTTTAAAACCGTCCCGCAAACCGCCGGCGATCCAACTGGTTTGAAATCTTTCTCGTAGCTTCTTGTCTCGGCTCGTATTGTGAGGGGCGAGCCACCACTTTGTTTCGGCAGGCCATCGATGCGCAACGCTTGTTGTGCTTGGCGTTTGTAAAAAGTTTTGTTTATTTAGGAAAATTATCAAAATGGGTGATTTCAGCTTCACGTGTGTCACCGACGCCGATCCGAGTAAGTTCGCGAACTTAAAAACCGCGTATTTAATGTTCGTACGTGTATCACCCCTTTTAGGCCCGGTTGTATAATGCGAGCTTAAGCTTCGGTTTAAGGTAAGCCGACGTTAAACCACGTCAGTTGCAAACGTCCTTTGTACAATGCTGGCTTAGCCCCCCACTCCAAGCTTAACACGAGCTTACGTAAGCCGAAGCTTAACGCGCTAATCTGATACAAGTAACATGATATGTCAAGGAGGAACCTTCAAATTGCTTGTCACTTTATTAGGTCATATTTTTTGAAAGATTTGTGTCTAATTTAACAAAAGGTCTGTTTTTACAGCAATCACAAACTAGTCAGCGTCAATTTGATTGGCCAGTACTAGTCAGAAATAGTTTGACAACTGCAATGGGGAATACTGATTGGCTCTGACTGGTTTGTGATTCTCTGTAAAAATAGACCTAAAGAGAGCAAATGGAAGAACAGAGACAGAAAAGGTCGTTGCCGAAATTTGGCACAAGCTTGGCTAAGCTTAGGTTTAACAAAGCTCGTGTTAAACCCGCATTTGTACAACCGGCCCTTAAACATTCAAAATCCCGTTTGCGAAATTCAAGGTTGATGTTTGAGACAGTTAACCTTACTTCTAACATCTAACCGTTTAGATGTCAAACTTTCATTTTGACATTTTTGACCCAATAAGTGATAGATTGGCAGCACTATTACTATTTTCAATCAGCTGATTTAAATTGGTTCACAAAATTGACGTGTAAGCCCTCAAGTAATGCGGTATTAGCTGAACTGTTTCAAAATAAAATCAGTTTAAAGAGACGTGTAAGTGTAGCAAGTGTAACAAAGAAAACTAATTGTTATGATTTTATAACCTCCAGAGTCAACTTATCTCTTATCTTTCATCGGTTGACCACAACAAATGACAATATAATCCACACTTTATCCTTGGGTTAACTTAACTACTGGCTAACCAGAGATTTTACGCAAACCATCGGTTATGAAACGGATTGTTTTCGTTAACCAGTAGTTTTCTTTTAACCACTACTTAACTCGCAAAAAGGCTGCGGGAGATTAAGCGTCTGGTCTGTGCACGTTAGATTTCAAACGCTACATGTTATAGCCGTAGGGAAACAAATTCCCCGGCAGCTTATTCCACGGCGCCGAAGTTCTCCAAAAGAAGAAATGCTGGAGGAGACTGATTCGGGAAGTAGGGACCTCGACCTGGTGAGGATGAGTCCGCAGAGCCTCTCTAGTGTTCCTCGTTCGGACGGCCTTCGGTGTTTTTTTTGTCTGGGAAAGCTCACTCAAACATTTTCCGTGATAGATTCTGTGAAACAGGGACAGATCAGCCACCCTTCTTCGATGTTCCAGGCTGCGAAGGTCTTTAGTGAGGTTAGGCGTATCAGTTAGTCTAATTGTTCTCTTCTAGATAGTGTCCAGAAGCTTTAGTGGGTGCTTTGGAGCGCATCCCCACACATGGGAGCAATACTCCAACGATGGCCGGATCTATACCTATACTACGTTCCAAAATCCCATCTATCCAGTAAGCAGACGAATTTTCGAGGATAGTCACGTGATTCCAGATGTTAGGGATGTTGGAATATTTATGAAACGGCAAAGATCTTTTTTTGCCAATTTTGACATATCACATAACCTGTGCTGTTTTCTCAGAGTCAGAGTGTCATAGTAGTCGTACCCGTTAGAATGTCAATGCATACAAATAAAGCAGAATAGGTTATGTTAAGTTGTTAGCTGTCAAGTGAAAAATATCTCTTGACAGTCTTGACACAAAGGTCGCTAAAATCTAAATTTGATTTCCGAGCAAAACGATGACATCCATGGCCTCGGAAATGCAATAACGGAACACAGATTTTTGTTGACAGTTTGATGTTGAGTGAATACTGAAACGCTACAGAGCAAATCGAGGCCTTTGATGGGATTTTGGAACGTAGTACTTGTAGAGCAGCAGTGGTTGCTCTGGTGAATACAACGGAACAAAACTCCAAGCTTCTGGGATGCCATTTTAGCAATATTGATGATGTGGTCATACCAGGACCTGTTATTGTTGATGCTGATCCCCACAAGCTTAACGGAAGGTGATTCTACCATTGACACCCGTATGCACCGTTTGGCGATTCTAATCCTAGTTCCCTAATCGCGTTTTGCTAATCTTTGGCATCTAGCCATGCACCGTCAAGAGATTAACTAATCCAGATTGGAGATACGGCAAGGTTGTGTTCGCAAGATTGTTTTGACAGTGACAGTGTCAAAATTGTCAGTTTGCGGTGCATTGTAAACAAGTAATCTAATCCAGGTTTACGCAACTAATCGCGCAATTGACTTACGGTGCATGCGGGTGTAAGTGACCCTTCATTTCCACAGTTGGTAAGCCAACGTGAGACTTCTTTGTCAGTGTTGTTGCCTGAGCTTTCTGTACGTTAAACTGTACTTCATTTACTAATCCCCACTCGACAATTGTTTTCATATCTACGTTGATCCGTGAGGCATGTTGCTGTCGTCGACGTACCGTCTCCTGGGATTATAGTGGCTTGCCCGGTTTCATGCACGATATTATCGTACTGTCGTCTGCGAAGCTGTAGATTGGATTGGATGTTACTTCCAGCAGCTCATTGATGTACAGCAGAAACAGTGTAGAGATACGACAGATCCCTGAGGAATACCGGCGTTTATTGAAAATACAGCCTTCGACTACAACAAACGGAGATCGATCGTTCAAAAAGCTATTTACCCACTGGCGCAGGCCAGATGGTAGTCTATAAGCTACAAGCTTGACCAGAGGTCCCTCATGCCACACTCTACCGAAGGCTTTCCGTGTCAAGTGCAACTGTGAAACTGGTAGATTTGAAATAATAGAGGTTACTCAAAATATGTTCTTGAATGTCAAATATCAATGAAGTTGTGGTTCTTGGGAACCAAAATATAGTAGTTAGTCGCCAAAGTGAAATAGCTTCTGAAGATTCCATCTAGCCACTAGAGTCTAATAGATTGTACAAGGGTAACACCAAGTCCTGTACACTTTCTGAGAGTACAAATTTTTTATTGTTTCTTTCAAGAACCAAAGAACAGATCTCCGGTGAAGAAGCCTCCTGCTTTGAAGAAAGTACCCAGCCGAAAGCTCACGCCAGAGGAAGAGGAGTACCTGGAGTACTTCACGGACTTTTGCAAATTCACAGACAACCCCAAGGATTTCGGCATCGATACGTCGGTGATGCGAAAATTGAACCGATATCAGGTAAAGGGGAGAGAAGAAGGATCCGAGGAAAGGATAGTTTTTGGAGCTCCCAAATCAGCTAAATCAGGAAAGAAATAATTTTGATTTGAGGTGTAATGAAATAAATATGTTCAAAGCATTTTTTGCTTTTTATTTTCTATTATATTACACAAGATACATAAATTTAATGTACCTACAATTTTTTGATATCTCGCAAGGTGTACTCTGTAGAACAAAATGTCAAATACAAAAGGTATTTGGTTGCTTAAGATTAAGACGCATAACTAAAAAATATTTTGAGATATACAGGATGTTGCGGGAAAGCAGGATAGTGATCAACAGGATTTTTTCATATGGAACTATAACCTTTTTTAACCTCGTTCAGTTTCCTTTCTATCCAACCCTAAGGGCCGGTTTTACAATGCAAGCTTAAGCTTCGGCTTAAGGTAAGCCGACGTTAAACCACGTCAGTTGCAAAACGCCCGCTGTACAATGCTGGCTTAGCCCCCCACTCCAAGCTTAACACGGGCTTACGTAAGCCGAAGCTCAACGCGAGCTTAGCTGAGGTTTAAACCTAACTTCATACAAATGACATGATGTGTCAAGGATGAACCTTCAAATTGCTTTTCACTGTATTAGGTTATATTTTATGAAAGATTTTTACTACGTTTCAAAATCCCATCTATCCACTGAGCAGATGAATTTTCGAGGATAGTAACGTGACATATCACATAACCTGTGCTGTTTTCTCAGAGTCAGAGTGTCAGAGTAGTCGTACCCGTTAGAACGTCAAGTGAAAAATATCTCTTGACAGTTTTGACACAAAAGTCGCTAAAATCTCAATTTGATTTCCGAGCAAAACGATGACATCCATTGCTACAGAGCAAATCGAGGTCTTTGATGGGATTTTGGAACGTAGTATTTGTGTCTAGTTTAACAAAGAGAGCAAATAAAAGAACAGGGACAGAAACGTCCATTGCCCGAATTTGGCACAAACTGTCACAAGTGACTAACCAAAAAGGTAATTTTTCAGATGACTATGTCAGTACGTATTGCTTCATTGGTGCCAACCGTAGTGAATTTCATTATCAACCAGGTTTAACTAAGCCGACGATTGTACAACGGATGTCGACTTTAAGCCTGAGCTTAGCTAAGCTTAGGCTTAACAAAGCTTGTGTTAAACTCGCATTTGTACAACCGGCCCTTAGATATTTTTGCGATCGGTTGCGAAGTTCCCAAGTTATAATTTATTTTCTATTAATCTCTGAATTTGCAAGGTCGCAAGTAATACGTCCAAATTGATATACTCCCTGAAATTTTCTCAATAATATACAGCGAGTTATTTGAATTATAAGTGAATATTATTGTCGATGTTACTAAGTGTATCTACAGGGTGTTTTGGCGAGAATTTTGAATTATGATAATTTGAAGGTCAATTTACTTTGTTTATCTCAATGTAACACCCGGTACGTTTAATTTTAAATCAAAGTAGGTATATACTAATACCCTATCTCACCTTGTAATTGTTTTCGAGTTTGTGACGTTGCCAAGCTATAAGTTATTTTTCCAAAATTTCAAACAAAGATCCTCGACATTTATTAATAGAACGCACTATGTACATTTTATTTAACATGGAAGTACTCCCTAGTGATGGTTTACGGTTTACGGCGTGAACCAGTCTTATCTGGCGTCCCTAAAATAAAAAAAAAAAACGTTTTCCATGCTCATATGCTATCTATTTCGGATACCGGGTGAGTAAAATCTACAAGAACGCTTAAAATATCTCCAAAACTGCCACAGCTGGAACGATAAAATTCAATAATTCGGGTTTTGAACATGCATGAATTCAAGAATTCTAACAGCAATGTTGCCAGATTTACTAATTTTACGTTACACGTCATAAATTCGTTAGTGTAAATATAATGCTCTACTTATTTTTGTTACAATGAATTCCGCATACAAATTTAGCAAGGTTTTATGTTATTTATGATTCAGTAAGTCCACAACAGTTAGACCACACACTGTTACCCCACCCTGTATAGATTGGATCATACTGTCAGGACAGTCGGGCATGTTGCCAGATTTACTAATTTTACATTATATATATATACAGCGAGTTTGTTACAGCCTCCGCCGTCTCTCGCATCCCAAACGCCACTGGTCCTTGTCATGCCATGACCCCTCCTCAAGATTTCTGTTTGCCATGTCCCTTTCTATTTGTTTCATCCACGTTTCTGGTGGCCTGCCTCTCTTTCGCTTTCCTGGTGGGTTCCACTCCAATATCCGCTTTGGCCATCTGCAGTTATCCATCCTCTGTATATGCCCATACCATACAAGTCTTCTCTTCTCAATTTCATCTATAGTCGTCCAGGTCTTCTTCATCCTATCTCTAATCGCAGCATTTGTTACGTGTTGTAGTCTTGAGACTCTACAACCTCTTCGCAAAAAGTCCATTTCTACTGCGTTTATCCGTTGTCTGTTTCTTTCGGTCATTTCCCAAGTTTCCGAGCCATATATTAGTATACTTTGAACAATGGTGTCATAAATTCTCAGTTTGGTGTTATTGTATATATTCTTTGACCATAATAAGGAATTCAGCTTTTGTGTCGCTTGTCTGGCCTGTCCCACTCTGTGTGAAATATCCTTCTTTGAGTTGGCATCCGATGATATTATACTTCCTAGGTATTTGAAATCATCACATTTTTGTATTGTGTTTCCATATATTTGCAGATCACTTCCATTAATATCTGTTGTTAGATATTTGGTTTTTTTATAGTTTATTTTCAACCCGTTAGCTTCATAGGCGTCTATAAGTTTTCTCATCATATATTCAATGTCATGTTCGTCGCCTGCTATAATTACTTGGTCATCTGCAAATAATAAGGAATACATGTAATCATCTCCTACTGGTAGGCCCATACACCTACATTTTGTCTTCCATCCTTTCAGAACGCTTTCCAAATATATCTTGAATAAAGTGGGAGATAGACAGCAACCCTGACGTACGCCCTTATTGGTTGTAAACGGAGCTGAGACTTTGTTTGATATTTTTATCGCATTTGTCTGATCTCTGTACATTTCTCTGATAGTGGAGATATAATGGGGGTTGATAGATGTATTTTCAAGCACTTCGAAGAGTCGTTGAACTGGAACGGTATCGAACGCTTTCTCCAGGTCTACAAATACTAAGTGGGTGTCTAAATTTTTCAGCTTTCTTTTTTCCATTATTTGTTTTAGGGAGAAAGTATTATCCGTACAAGAACGCCCCGCGGTAAAACCACTTTGCTCTTCACTTATCTCTGCATCCTTCTCTATTCTCTTTTTTATTATTCGTCCATACAGTCTTCCTGTTGTAGCTAACACGCTTATTCCTCGATAATTTCCACAATTACTACGTGATCCTTTTTTATGGATTGGTGTCAGGTATCCTACCTTCCAATCGGAGGGTAATTCGTCATGATATAAAAGACATCTATTAAATATGTACACGTCATAATTTTGTTATGGTAAATATAATGCTCTACTTATTTTTGTTACAATGAATTCCGCATACAAATTTAGCAAGGTTTTATGTTATGTATGATTCAGTAAGCCCACCACAGTTAGTCCACACACTGTTATCCCACCCTGTATAGATTGGATCATACTGTTCGGACAGCCAGGCACGTATTTAGGGGTGTCCAGGGTCCGCCCCCCCCCAAAATGTTATATAATGGCGTCCAAAAGATGTAATCCACAAATTTCCACCCCTCCCCCTCAATCCCCGACAAGAGCAAATTTTAGGTGACAACTCTAATCTGGACCCCCAAAAGGTCAAACAAAATTAAAAGGTCACAAATGTAATCTGGACCTCCCTCCCAAAAGGTCAAGCAAAATTAAAAGGTGACAAATGTAATCTGGACCCCCCCCCCAAAAGATCAAGCAAAATTAAAAGCTGACCAATGTAATCTGAACCCTCCCCCCCCCCAAATCAAATCCTGGATACGTGCCTGTGGCCAGTCTAATTGGATAACTACGTTCAAGTCTATATAAAGCCCCCCCCCTTGAAAGCCGATGCAGTAACAAATATCTATATATAAATACCGTAAGGGTTGGAACGAATCTTAGAAAGCCGCTGAAGGAAATACGCTTACCTAAAGTAATAAGTATGGCTTTACTTGCTGAGTTATAGGCACTATCCGGTTGTAAAGTAAGATCTATATGCTTCAAATATAGGACTGGAGTCTCCTAAATTCTTATTACGCTCACATTCCTTTTCCTGGAGTTAATCCTGAGCAGCTAGTATGATGAGGTACTTATTTTTACTACCTACATTAAGTGAGGGTAGTATTCTGATCGTGAGGCTTTTCGATTTAGTTTTTTTGACGCTCTGTAATGCCTAACATAACATAGATCCATCGCTCAGTCGATATTTCTCCTATTTGCGTATTCTTAGTACCCGCTGCACCAACTTCAACGAATTTTGGGGAGATACATGCTGTGGAGTCACAGGAAGTAATGCTAAGCATGAACATCTACATCACTCACTTCCGGCTGTCTGGTTGTCAGTTTGTTCATGCCTCTTTGTCTGTTTTTTGCAATTTTTGTAACAGCATAATCTCAGTAACCGCTTTAACTCCTTTGATTAAATTGGGGTTCCTAAATATTTTTCACTTTTTTGGAGAGGGGCTGAAATTTGGGTGGAGGGAAGCGTTCTATAACTTTTTTTACTGCTAAGCGAGTCTCTGGTCACCTTAAAATAATACAATAAATACATTGATGATATTCTATACTTTACAAACATATTCGAACAATGCCTAGAAGATATACCTGTGGGGGAGATTGCATGTATTGAAACTGCTGCATAATTTCTGATATAATTTAGAGGTAATAGTAGGTAGTATTGCTACAATAACCCTTAATTGTGGAAGATTAGAAAATTTGAAAATATTTAAATTCTTTGTTTGGTATGCACTGAGTCAAGCCACTTCATGCGATTTTATTAATTATTGAGTAAATGCTGGGAGGTAGCTTCTTTCCTTCCGTAATATTCAAGAACTTGAAAAGTTCTGTAGAACAAATAAACGTTTTTCTTCATCGAGTCGGAGTATATCATTATTGATGACTGAACTGAATTTTCTATTACCACCCTCGTTTCAGCTCATTCTGGATGTACCCTATAGGGAGTTATGATGCATTGCCTTCTTGGATATCCTATCGTTTATTTACACACCTGGTGCATAATAAATTGTCTCCATTAGCCACATGCAAAGGGCGCAATCGTGTAGTTTTTGTATCGGAAAGGGGGAGATAACAGCTCGGTGATAACGGCAAAGGGAATACGAAAATGTTTCGTAGCAGGAAAGAATGGCATTTACAATAATATTTCATATTAAACGCTTTTCTTATAAAATACTAGGGATTCCGTGTAGTACAGTATTATACACTATACATATGAAATACCTGGACAACAATAACATCGTAAATGATCGCCAGTATGGCTGCCGTAAGCATAGGACAAGTAGCCGCCGCCTCGATTTGGTGGTGTTAGGTGGACTGACCCTGTAAACCACAGCTGTTAGCGTTCGGCTACTGCTCGACATCAGCGGGCGCCAGAATTCGCCAGCTTGCGTAGTATCCGAGAGCAGAGTTGGAAAGGCAACATTGGAGGCGGGGCTTAGAGTGACCCTACTCGTCTTTGTTAATGTCTTACGGGTGACCTCCTGGCCTACGTACTACGTCACTCACTTGTGGAACAGAGTAAATTAAAATCATGGCGAATCCCATGTTGTTGCGCTTGATATATCGAAAGCCTTCGATAGAGTGTGGCATGAGGGACTTCTGGTTAAGCTTGCTGATTATGGACTACCACCTGGCCTGCGTCAGTGGCTGAATAGCTTTTTGAACGACCGTTCTCTGTTTGTTGTAGTCGAAGGCTGTTCATCAGACGTATTTTCAATAAACGCCGGTGTTCCTCGGGGATCTGTCCTATCCCCTACACTGTTTCTGTTGTATATCAACGAGCTGCTGGAAATAACATCCAATCCAGTCTACAGGAGACGGTCCGTCGGCGACAGCAACATGCCGCACAGATCAACGCAGATATTAAAACAATTGTCGAGTGGGGATTAATAAATATAGTACAGTTTAACGTACAGAAAACACTGACAAAGAAGTCTCACGTTGGCTTACCAATGTGGAAATGGTGTGTCACCCAATAGTCGAGTCACCTTCCATCAAGCTTTTGGGGATCAGTATTAAGAATAACATGTTCTGGCACGACCACGTCGTCAGTATTGCTAAAACGGCATCACAGAAGAATTATGTAGACGCTTTCCCTAACTTCCTACATTCTTTTGTATCATTATCATTATCACTAATTGTAAACATTAAGATAATGCTTTATTATAAATTGTAAGGCTCAGCTCTTGGCGAGTCAGTTATATGCCATACTTCGTGGTTGATGTAACTCAATAGATTAAATAAATTGTTTTTAAAAAGTGATTTACGTTAGTGAGTTACATATTTGAAGCTTGCAGTTTTGTTCCGCTGTAGGAAGTCGTATACACCAGAGCGGCTACTGCTGCTCTACAAGGCGCAGATCCAACCATCGTTGGAGTATTGCTCCCATGTGCGGGGATGCGCTCAGAAGCGTTCTCTAAAGCTTCTGGACACTATCCAGAAGAGAGCGATTAGACTAATCGATGCGCCTAATCTCACAAAGCACCTCCACAGCTTGGAACATCGAATAAGTGTGGCCGACCTGACCCTGTTTTACAGATTGTATCACGGAAGATGTTCGAGTGAGCTCTTACAGATAACAACACCAAAGGCCGTCCGAACGAGGAACACTAGAGAGGCTCTGCGAGCGCATCCTTACCAGGTCGACGTCCCTACTCCCCAAACCAGTCTCCTCCAATATTCTTTCTTTTGGAGAACTTCGGCGCTGTGGAATGAACTTCCTGGGAATTTGTTTCCTGGCGGCTATAGCCTGCAGCGTTTCAAATCTAACGTGCATCGACACGTATCCTCTCGCAGCGCTTCTACAACTACAGCGCCATAGGTTTTCAGCCTTTTCGAGAGGTTGACCATAAAAAAAATGTATCGAATCTATTTTATGCAATCTGTAAAACTTAAGAACCACAAAAAGCTTCACCATTTGATTGGGATGAGGGACTTGGTATCTTTTTTAACGGATAGCTTTGCCCTTTTCTGATTCAGATTTAAATGACAATATTTTGTATGGAGCAAGGCGCAAAATAATTGTAAAACCAATATTAAAAGAAGATTTTTCACTTTCCTTCAAATAATATAAGTTTTTAAAAGATTGTAATAATGCCTATATTTTACATGCACATAATAACTCCCAGACCTCAGAGTAACAACTGCAGATAGAGGTAGTAAACAACTAATTCTAATAGGCCAACATCTTTTCTTACGTTGTCATATCGACCACCAGATACGGCAATCATAATTGTTTACTATAGTCTTAATTGTATAGTATCCAGAAATATTCCATTCTACCTTGAAAAGACGGTATTTTGATGGTTCAGAAATGATTACAGCAAAATCAATAGATATTTTGACCTGCGTTACTGCATGTTTCTTCATCATTAACGCAAATTCTGTCTTACATAAATTTTGAGGAGTTGGCAACGCCTGCGTAATTTTCCTGCGATTTGTTTACGGTAACCTCCGACTGTCAAACGTTTGTTTTGTTTGTGCGTCTTTTATGCTTGGTCAGTAAAATCGAATTCGCTATTTGGTGGTAACTGTAGTCAAGCTTTACGGACTTGCTGTGCTATATTCGAGTGTAGTTTAATAGTTTTTCGAGATGGGACAGTGCAGAGCAGTGTTTGTAACATGGGTTGCATTGGAAGAATTTTCAGGTTAGTTGGCAATGTTTGGGTCTGAAGTGTCAAAAGATGATGGCTTTGAGCACACCATGCTGAAGTGGTTTGTTTACTACCTATGTTCAGTTGTTACTCCCAGACTAATATTAATCCGTCTGATGTTTGTTGACCGTTGGAACTCGTGTGTATTGTATTAATAAACCCTCTAAAAAGAGAGGTAAAATAGTCCCATCGCCTTTTGTGTCCCGGGCGCTTTCAGTTAGTCCAGTCGTGTTCGTCTGAATTATCTAGATTTTTTTGCAGTATTTATTTATGACTAAAATTTTAAAATAAAGTCAAAATTGCTTTTACAAATATGTTTGGCCATGTTCCATAATAAAATGGTCGCATTAGAACATGTTTTCTTGTGTGATATTAAAATTATACAAAACGTCTGGGCTATGACAGCCGTTCCTTTGACTTTGACCAAAGTAGACCGCAAAATAGATTGTCGATGGCGGCAACTATACTCACATTGGAGATTTCTCACTCTAATCTTGCCAATAGTGTTCCGATAGAACTAAACCAATTTTTCGTCACTCAATTTACGGAGCACGTACAAAGAACTACTCAAGCAACCATAACTTGAAATTAACGGCAATTGCCCAATAAAACATAAAAGCTCCAGATGAAAGACACATTTATGGACTCTGTTTATATAAATATTTACTAAAAAGGTTTATCTTCAGTGGTATGCGTCTATTTCGTTATGAATGTTTATATTTAGGAGAATAGTCGTATAGATGCAGTGAAAATAGCTGCATAGGTTACTCTGTAACAAAGTGCGTCGGTCAATAAACTGGCGGGTATACTTGTGTTACTGTATCGGAATATTTTTAATAACACGTGTTAGAGTATTAAGAGTTTTATTTTTTAGTAAATATGAATTTTACTTCTTCTTACACCGTTATTTGGAGAAACGCATTTTTCATACTTCGGCTCCCTGGACGAAACCCGAAAACTTTAAGGGATGATTTCTGGCACCGCCTTATGATATGAATAAACTATATCTTTATAGCATCTTAATAGCAAAAAATTTGAAATTCCTTCTACTAGATCGCGAAATGGTTAATGTGTGTGCTCATTTATCATACTCATACCGTACAAGCAATACAACATATGATATTTGCCGTAAACTGTCGACAAAAGCATTTAAAATACCCGTTAGCGTAATATGACCTCCTCCGTTTTTGCAAGGAGTCCCGAAGGTGAAACTGAAACAAAGTGGGCCACACACGTTTCAGTTATCTTTACAACCAAACTCCAAACGTTGATTTCTCTGTAACAAATGCGAATTTCAGAATAATTCCTTTTTCGTACTCCGAAACCTAAGTGTGAATTCTTTTTTCGGGATTCGTCCTGGGAAACGGTGTATACTTTTTACAGGGTGAGTCAAGTTGAATGCCATGGAGTCTTGTGACTAAAACTCTTTTCGGAAAAATGACTATGTGAGTGTATGTATGTCGAGTTGGACTACATTTTGACTTTATGTATCACAATATATGGAACTTAAAACGAACCGTTTAGGTGCAAATCACCATTATTTGTATAAGTAAAAAACAGAAATTAATTGCATATCGCGGCGATAATCAAATTTACAAGGCTGTGACTTTACGGTGTGATTTAAGCATAAAATATGTCAGTCTAAATGAAATTGTCAAATTTGAATTCTTTTTGTACTTTGATAAATCGTTAGATTAATTAAGGGAACTTCAATCACAGGTTAGTTGATTTCAATATTGGCTAATTTATTTCCTACCTAGTAACCTAGCAGGCTGTGAAAAATAAACAAGTACCTGCTCAGATAGAAGAGAACAACTAACTTAGCAGAAAGATGCAAATTGACTGGAGTAATGAGACGAAATTATAAAAAATGCTTACAACATATCAGCTCTAACCAGAAACAACAGCGATAACATAAATCTAAGATCAACGAAAAGCTAGAGAATGACTGAAATGGTTATTTCTCACAGTCCGCCAGCTATCGACATGTATCTACTAGGGATTAACTAATTTCCAAAACGATTAAAAATATCGAAATGAAAGAAACTACCAAATATCCTTGCTGGAAGTCTAATATCTTCAGAGTAAAATTTCACATCAAGTTAGAAGTAACGCTACTTCTGACTGAACCACTTTAAACTCTTTAGTATCTAAGTATGTATTTACATATTAACATGGGCCGCAGAAAATGAAGACTAAATTAAAACCTGCTCGATTTATAAAACACAATTTATCTTCCATAACATTAAAATCTGTTTTTTATTTTGTTTTTATTTGAGACCCTGCTAATAGACACTGAAGAATTTTAAGTATCATTCTCTAGTATATTCCAGTAAATAGTAGGCTATCTTCTTCTTCAAGTTCCATCTCCTAACGGAGGTTTGATATTATCATGGCAATTCTAACTTTGTTTGCCGCTGTTCTAAATAGTTGACTTGCGGTCATTCCAAACCAATCCCTCAAGTTTTTCAGCCAAGAGGTTCTTCTTCTTTCTTGGTTTCTCTTGCCCTTGATCTTCCCTTACATAATGTTTTGTAGTAGAATGTATTTGGGTTCCCTTATAACATGACCAAGGTACTCTAGTTTTTTGTTTTAAGGGTGTTAATTATTTCTTCCTTTTTTTGGATTCTGTGTCGTAGTTGCACATTTCAGACCGTATCAGTCCAAGAGATCCTCAGCATTCTTCTATAACACCATATTTCGAAAGCCTCCAATCTATCCATTCCTGCCTCCTTAAGCATCCAAGCCTCGGCACCGTATAGCAGACTCGAAAAGACACAACACCTCAGCATTCGTAGTCTAAGTTTTAGATTTATGTCTCTGCTACAAAGAACTTTCTTTAGTTTTACTAATGCCGTTCTTGCACTCTCTATTCGAGGTCTTATTTTCTGATATTGCTCAGCAATTTCGGTTAGCCAAGTTCCCAAATATCTATTTCTTCTTACTCGCTCTATTGACGCGTTGTCTATTGTAATATTGCCGATTACGTTGTTATTTTTTGTAAAAATTTGATTTTCTTTAAATTCATGACCAGACCATAACTTTTACAACCGTTGTATAGATTTTGTACGACCGTTTGGAGATCTTCCAGTCTATCGGTCACTACGACATTGTCATCGGCATAACGCATATTATTTATAATGTGTCCATTTATGGTAATTCCCTCTTGGAAGTCGTTTAGGCATTCGCTGAAAATGATTTGCTATAATGGTGATATCGCGACTATTAATAGTTGGCTGTAAAAAATAACAATTTCTGTCTCTGTGTGTGTACCAGAGGATCAGTCGGATACAAGTACAAGTATTGTTAACGCAGAACAAACCCTTGAACATCTATCCGCTGTCACTGGTTGAAACAGATAGTAGTAATCTTCGGTAATGTGGCGTTAGTATAGATATTATGATGGCAAAAATTATGCTGACAGCTGGTAGCTCGAATTTCGTTTAGAATTACAAGGTGCGCATTATGCTCGCCATACGATCCTTATATTTATGTTCCTGCCTGCTCATTGTATTAAATGACGAGGTACGTTCATTCATTTAACTTGAGCTTCCTGTGAGTTGTAGGCTCACGATGGTACAGTAGGCTAGTACTGGAAAATAACAAGCATAACTAGAAGATGATAGAAAGATAGAATATACATAGCTATATAAACAAAACAAAATGTGGGATGAATATTCATTCAAATTCGTCGTAGAACTCATCTAGGGTGTAGTAAGGTTTTTGTAAAAGAAAAGTTTTTTACGGAAAACTTAAATCTTTGTGGATTTTAAACGGGTGAGGAAGTTTGTTATAAATCTTCACTCCAGTACATACAGGGTGTTAATTAAGTATGTGAATGGTTCTCCGAAAAATAGAAAGAAAATGTCATATGAACATGGGTCCGGAAATGTTTCCTAAGGGAGCTACGCTCCTTTGCATGGGGTACCCTGAAGACGGTTTTCCCTCGATATTCTCGAAACCATTCATAACAAAATTACGAAATTAGGTACGATGGGTAAACTTTTGACGCTGAATCTGATTCTGAATTCAGA
This sequence comes from Callosobruchus maculatus, assembly GCA_951848785.1. NCBI lineage: Eukaryota > Metazoa > Arthropoda > Insecta > Coleoptera > Chrysomelidae > Callosobruchus > Callosobruchus maculatus. Next base: position 2,476,797 of record CATOUR010000003.1, read on the forward strand.
ATTTCATAATTCTAATCAGAGGCGTATCGGGAGGAGTTAAGGGTAAAAATAACCCCATTTTATAAATGGTGATTTTTTTGACATTTTGGTACATCTCGATAGGGCTAACCGTTTTCGAGAAAAATGCAAATTATTGAATCGATGCAGGCTATTGTAAATAAATAAATGTTCATCTATATATAGTGTTTAACTGCCTCCCGTATGATACGCCTCTGATTAAAATTATGAAATTCTGAATTCAGAATCAGATTCAGCGTCAAAAGTTTACCCATCACACCTAATTTCGTAATTTTGTTATGAATGGTTTCGAGAATATCGAGGGAAAACCGTCTTCAGGGTGCCCCATGCAAAGGAGCGTAGCTCCCTTAGGAAGCATTTCATATGACATTTTCTTTCTATTTTTCGGAGTACTATTCATGGTTAAAGTTTGCTAACATACTTACTTAACACCCTGTATAATTGAATCTGTGATTATCGGTGATTGGGGGGGGGGGGAGGGGTACGAAACCTTGTTTCGCCACAATGGTGGCACTTCTTTACTCCTCCTCCAGGACGTTTGAGAAACGGAAACCTGATACCCAAGACGTCCCTCAGGATAGTGGGTCCCCCCCCCAAGTGAAATCCTGACTATGGACCTGGCAAGAGCGTATTCTGATCTGTCACTCACACTACCTGATAATGCTGTTCATATTAGTAAGTATCGACATCAAATGTCACGGATATGAGAAAGTAATGATATCGCTCATCTACTATTCGTTATTGTTAGTCAGAGCGGTCCGGAGGACCTTTGCTCTTAGTTGCAGTCGTGTCGGTCGATCGGTCTGTCAGGTCTGGTTACCCAGAGACCAGACAAAGTCATAGAGAAGTAAGGGAAGAAAAAGAGAGGAAGGAAGGAGACGAGCAAAGAGGAGGAAGTGTGTCGGTTGGAGGGTATAGCTTATTGACATAGTCGATTTGAGTTCAGTAATTTTTGGGTTTAACCAAAAGGGTTAATTTCAAGGTTCGGTATCTAAAAGGGTAAAAATTTAGTTGTTTCCAAAATTACACGATTTGATTTTGATCACAGTGCGAGCCGCGGCCTTGTGTGCTTGCGAACTTGCTCGGCTGTGTAGTCCACTGACTCGCGCAACAACAGAGGGTTGCTGTGCGATTCCGCTTGACGATATCGCTCATCTCTGGTAGTGCAAACAACACCGGAGCTCCATCCGTTTCATTTCATACCCAAGAAAATTAATTAAGTGTATTGATTAACAGATTTGGAACAGATTCAAATGGGTCAGACTCCGGGTCGATAACATCAGGTGGGTAAAGAGGGTGTTAAATCTTGCACAGGGTCAACGATCAACAGTCAAAACTCATTGTTACGGTAGCTATATGATATAGAACAGGCTGCATAGTAGTTCTAAGAGACTGCATTTAGGATTTATCAACAATGAAAGTGCAATACTCTGTGTTCTCTAATAGCGTTTTTAACTGGGCACATTTTAGTGCACCCCGTGCAAGTGCAGAATAGAGAATACTGGAAAAGGTCACCTAGGGTAACACTTTTGCACTGGGTTCTTCCAGTGGAATACACTTCAAGAAACATCAACTTGTTTTGACAACAATCTTTGGATATATTACTACTACTATACTACTTACTCGGTTGTCTGAAAACTGTTCAATAGTTTCCATGTAATTGCTAATTGTGGGAACTTTTCCTCCCGAATTTCTTCCTAAATACATATTTGTTGATCCTCAGAATATGAGCTGGATTCCGCCAATTGAAACAGGGAAATTAAAAGTTTGATTTTTTCGTTCACTCTATTCATTCTGACTGAAAATAGTGAAAATCAACTAGGTATTACTATATTCAAAGATCGAAAGCTTAAACAGATGAAAGACAATTCTATGATTTGGAGTTTCCCGCCCAAACCTAATGTCATTTCCTTGGTTCACTTTTACGACACTCAGTTTGAAATCGGTGCGAAATTATTGTACTCAGTTCGACCGCTCCAAGTGCAGAAATGCCAGTGAAATGCGTGCTCTTGAATAATTTTGCACTGCAACTGCCAGTGAAATGCAAAACAGAAATCCAGTGCAGCCCGAGTGCAACCAGTGAAAAACGCTATAAAAGTCCAGCACCACCAATTTTTTTAGTATTTTCAACGATGACATAGCTGTTCGATGATCGCGATCACTGCGTTCCAGGTTTGCGTCCAAGTATTTTCTGATCAATTTCAGTTTCTCTATATTTCTTATGAGGGGCTGTACTGTACACGTCCTTGTTGCTGGCAATATAAGCTGATTTTTTTTTAATTTGCGGCGATACCATTGAGAATCTTAGTCAATAACCTTAGCGTCTTCCCAAATAATTTTGTGGTGCTCATTCCAAGAGTGATCTGCTATTCCGGACTTTCCTGACTGAAACAAGGTGGTTGGAAATTTGTACATTTATTAGAATCAAATCGATTTTTTATTATTTCACGTGGTAATTATGTTTAGTTGATGTTTTTTTCTGCTACACTAGAACAAATCAATATACCAAGATTTCCAAATTATCTGCCTATACCTATACCCAGCTGAAGCTATAACTTCAGCAGAAACGAATAAACCTTGGGGATATTTGTACCAGCACAGCATTTCCCTTAAAAGGCTCTGACGATATCGATCTCCGTCTGAAATAATTACACGAAAACATGCAAAATACCAGCCGACGACATGCCAACTTGGCCAAACCAGATCGATGAGATGTTAATCTACGGAAATAAACGGTATCTGTGTTGAAGAATACAGGGTGTTTCCTAAATTAGGACTTTTCTTCAAAGGACATGTAGTACTCGCCAAAAGAAGCGATTTTCTCAATAATCAGGAAGGGTCGATCTTGGTAGGCTGTGGCGGCCACGTTGCTTTGACAGCGTCTGTCAAATCTCCATGATAAGTTACACAATTGAGCAGCGTGTGCAAATAATAAAAATATATTTTCAAGATGAGTATCCACTAGTTCAAACGCAATATTACGCCCATTTTACGGAAAACGCGGTGAGCCTTTAAAGTCGATTCTACAACGTTCGGTTGCGAACTTTGACATATCCGGTGCAATCAATAATCAGCCAATACCTAAACGTCAAAGGAGTTCCAGACCAACCAAGAGTATCGCCACTGCGCTGTCAGTGAAAGTGTCCAGGAGAAACCAAGCCAATTCCTCGCCATGCACAAGAACTCGGTACTTCGCAGACTTCAACCTAGTGAATTTTGCGCCAGTATTTAGGTCTATATCCGTACAAAATCTAAATTACTCAAGAACTCAAAGATGATGCCCATAGACAACGCCGTTTGTGCGCTGATAGGGCTTCGGAGCACTTGGAAGAGGACCCCAATTTCGGACGAAGAATCATCTTTAGTGACGAGGCGCACTTTTGGATGAGTGGCATGCGAATAAGCATCATTGCCGTATATGGGACAACGCTAACCCTCATGAGATTCATCAGGTACAAATGCATCCACAAAAAATCACTGTTTGGTGCGGGTTCTGGTCCGGCGGCATTATTGACCCGTACTTTTTCCAAAACAACGTTGCTGAGGCCATCACCGTCACTAGCGAGCGACAGAGCGATGATAAATGAGTTGAACAATATGGAGGTTTTTTTTATTATAGAGGGTTTAGGAAATCGGCTTGATCGCAAGGACAGAAAACACTCACACACCCGGAAATGTGAGAGAGAGTCTGCCCGCCCGACGTTGAACCAGCTTGAGTCCTCTGATCACATGTCCAATGGACGCAACCACGTCCATCCGACATGTCATCACGGCCCGACCGGCTAAAACCCGTTCCCTCTTCCTTACCTCTGATGTTATATCTCCATCTGCACCGTGCATCATCGTGAACGATATTCTTCGCAGTGCAAGATGAGGCAATGATTAAAACACATTTATGAATAACTTCCAATCCTCGATATGGAGGTGGACGACATGTGGTTCCAGCAGGATGGAGCTACCTGCCACACAGCGGACGCTACGTTGAACCTTCTGCATGAACCATTTGCTGGTCTTATCTCACGCAGAGGTAATGTGAATTGACCACCAAGATCGTGCTATTTGACTCCACTAGACTTTGTCTTGTGGGATTTTCTGAAGCCATAAATCTATGCCAGTAAGCCGGAACTACCACTACCAATGGCTTTAATGTCAATATAATCCAGACCATGGATCAAATTCAGCCAGATTCATGTGGCAGAGTCATTCAAAATTGGGCCACCTTTCAAATAAAAACAAATATTATTTGATACCTCGCGCACAGCTTTTTTTGCTTCATTTCAACGTCCACCTGTCCTTAACGAAAAACCCTTTAAATAAAGGAAATGTTTAGGAATATCAAGATATTGATAATGAAATCCTCAATTCTAATTCCATCCCTGTGTGATTAGATCAAAAGAGACACAAAAAACGCAGGTGGTTACGAAAATACGAAGCATACGTAGCAGTACGCGTTTGAGGTCTCTCGAGTTGTTGACGTGAAGAAGAAATACTTACGCTTTTCTTTTGCAGCGAATTTCGAACCGAATCTATAAAACTCATGTGACAGTACCGCAAATGAATAGTAAGTATTTTCTTACATTTTTTTTATTCACCGCACATTAGCTTTGTTATTTCAAAGGTAGTGGCTTCTGTAAAGGATAGTCTCAACTTTGAAAACACCCTATATAGGAAGGAAAGCAAGACCTCTTCTTGAAAGTAGTACACTAAAATGGTATAAAAGAAAGATAACAGAAAAAAGAGCAAAAAAATTGTGCAGTAATAATGTAAGTTACTATTGCTTGATGATATTAGGATTAGACTAATCTGCATCAGGATTTTGCAGAGCAACTGAAACACTTTGAAAACTAAGTTACTCACCATTTGCAAACGATTATTTTTCTGATCGAACCAGGAGGAGGTTAATGAATTTTTGCGAATTTTTTACACCTCAAATTTTGACAAACATTATTAATTGGAGTAAAATCACCTTATTCAGACATCCTTAAACTACAATATTTACTAGGAATTAGGAATACTTCAATAAAATGCTGTTATTTAGTACTATGGTTTGAAGGGTAGTACTGCACTCCAGAGGGGTGGGGGTGGTCCCTTTATAGCGGAATCGACCTTTTATTTTTTGTAGATGATATAAGAACCCATTTTGAACATTTTCATTCAAATTAGATTTGGGCCGAGAACTTATCGCAAATCTTTCATACCTCAAATATTTACAGACAAATTGATGGGTTACAAATCGCCTTTCGTTATGAAAACGACAATAAAAACAATCAACCTATTTTTTGTTCCGATCTAAAACAACTTCGTTCTATGACGCACATTCCTTTTTTATATGCCTGCTCCATCTAAATGAAATAAGATTCCGATAAAGTTAAAGTACGTAAGCTGAAATCGTTTTACGTCAGACATTCCTATTTTTAGTAGAAGGGAATACTTAGGGCCGCGGCCCAGCCTGCTTACCCGATAAATAATAGTCCAAGGAAATTAGACAACGAAAGGCCAAATAAATCAGAAACAATCAGTGTGGCTAGCGATCTACCAATGATTTCAAACTGTTATATAAATAAGAAATAATCAATAATGGCTGGAAACTACAACGCATAGTGCTCAATATCCTTCTTTCAAGGATATTTCTCAAACATACGAGTGTACTCACCTTTTGGTAGTAAATTGTATTTCATCCATGTTACGTAGGTGTATCTTATAATCCCACTTGATGCTTAACAATAAGATACTGTTAGGTTATTACAAAGTAAGACACAAATTACAGACCACCAAAGGTTATAACAAAACCTACTTGAGTAAGTACTTTATCTGTCTGTTTTCAAATTTAATAAGAAGGTTTAATTAATCGTGATCTAAGCTCTGTACTTCGGCCCTCAGCCTCTGTTTCTCTAAGGTTGAATTTTGCTCGCCAGTTTGGCTAAACAGCTCACAGACTAGACTGATGAATGCCCAGTTAAACACTTCTATGAGGACTGTCACGGGATGCATCAAATCGACCCCTACCAACACTCAGCCAAATAGCCCCACCATGATAAGTTACACAATTGAGCAGCGTGTGCAAATAATAAAAATATATTTTCAAGATGAGTATCCACTAGTTCAAACGCAATATTACGCCCATTTTACGGAAAACGCGGTGAGCCTTTAAAGTCGATTCTACAACGTTCGGTTGCGAACTTTGACATATCCGGTGCAATCAATAATCAGCCAATACCTAAACGTCAAAGGAGTTCCAGACCAACCAAGAGTATCGCCACTGCGCTGTCAGTGAAAGTGTCCAGGAGAAACCAAGCCAATTCCTCGCCATGCACAAGAACTCGGTACTTCGCAGACTTCAACCTAGTGAATTTTGCGCCAGTATTTAGGTCTATATCCGTACAAAATCTAAATTACTCAAGAACTCAAAGATGATGCCCATAGACAACGCCGTTTGTGCGCTGATAGGGCTTCGGAGCACTTGGAAGAGTCCTCTGATCACATGTCCAATGGACGCAACCACGTCCATCCGACATGTCATCACGGCCCGACCGGCTAAAACCCGTTCCCTCTTCCTTACCTCTGATGTTATATCTCCATCTGCACCGTGCATCATCGTGAACGATATTCTTCGCAGTGCAAGATGAGGCAATGATTAAAACACATTTATGAATAACTTCCAATCCTCGATATGGAGGTGGACGACATGTGGTTCCAGCAGGATGGAGCTACCTGCCACACAGCGGACGCTACGTTGAACCTTCTGCATGAACCATTTGCTGGTCTTATCTCACGCAGAGGTAATGTGAATTGACCACCAAGATCGTGCTATTTGACTCCACTAGACTTTGTCTTGTGGGATTTTCTGAAGCCATAAATCTATGCCAGTAAGCCGGAACTACCACTACCAATGGCTTTAATGTCAATATAATCCAGACCATGGATCAAATTCAGCCAGATTCATGTGGCAGAGTCATTCAAAATTGGGCCACCTTTCAAATAAAAACAAATATTATTTGATACCTCGCGCACAGCTTTTTTTGCTTCATTTCAACGTCCACCTGTCCTTAACGAAAAACCCTTTAAATAAAGGAAATGTTTAGGAATATCAAGATATTGATAATGAAATCCTCAATTCTAATTCCATCCCTGTGTGATTAGATCAAAAGAGACACAAAAAACGCAGGTGGTTACGAAAATACGAAGCATACGTAGCAGTACGCGTTTGAGGTCTCTCGAGTTGTTGACGTGAAGAAGAAATACTTACGCTTTTCTTTTGCAGCGAATTTCGAACCGAATCTATAAAACTCATGTGACAGTACCGCAAATGAATAGTAAGTATTTTCTTACATTTTTTTTATTCACCGCACATTAGCTTTGTTATTTCAAAGGTAGTGGCTTCTGTAAAGGATAGTCTCAACTTTGAAAACACCCTATATAGGAAGGAAAGCAAGACCTCTTCTTGAAAGTAGTACACTAAAATGGTATAAAAGAAAGATAACAGAAAAAAGAGCAAAAAAATTGTGCAGTAATAATGTAAGTTACTATTGCTTGATGATATTAGGATTAGACTAATCTGCATCAGGATTTTGCAGAGCAACTGAAACACTTTGAAAACTAAGTTACTCACCATTTGCAAACGATTATTTTTCTGATCGAACCAGGAGGAGGTTAATGAATTTTTGCGAATTTTTTACACCTCAAATTTTGACAAACATTATTAATTGGAGTAAAATCACCTTATTCAGACATCCTTAAACTACAATATTTACTAGGAATTAGGAATACTTCAATAAAATGCTGTTATTTAGTACTATGGTTTGAAGGGTAGTACTGCACTCCAGAGGGGTGGGGGTGGTCCCTTTATAGCGGAATCGACCTTTTATTTTTTGTAGATGATATAAGAACCCATTTTGAACATTTTCATTCAAATTAGATTTGGGCCGAGAACTTATCGCAAATCTTTCATACCTCAAATATTTACAGACAAATTGATGGGTTACAAATCGCCTTTCGTTATGAAAACGACAATAAAAACAATCAACCTATTTTTTGTTCCGATCTAAAACAACTTCGTTCTATGACGCACATTCCTTTTTTATATGCCTGCTCCATCTAAATGAAATAAGATTCCGATAAAGTTAAAGTACGTAAGCTGAAATCGTTTTACGTCAGACATTCCTATTTTTAGTAGAAGGGAATACTTAGGGCCGCGGCCCAGCCTGCTTACCCGATAAATAATAGTCCAAGGAAATTAGACAACGAAAGGCCAAATAAATCAGAAACAATCAGTGTGGCTAGCGATCTACCAATGATTTCAAACTGTTATATAAATAAGAAATAATCAATAATGGCTGGAAACTACAACGCATAGTGCTCAATATCCTTCTTTCAAGGATATTTCTCAAACATACGAGTGTACTCACCTTTTGGTAGTAAATTGTATTTCATCCATGTTACGTAGGTGTATCTTATAATCCCACTTGATGCTTAACAATAAGATACTGTTAGGTTATTACAAAGTAAGACACAAATTACAGACCACCAAAGGTTATAACAAAACCTACTTGAGTAAGTACTTTATCTGTCTGTTTTCAAATTTAATAAGAAGGTTTAATTAATCGTGATCTAAGCTCTGTACTTCGGCCCTCAGCCTCTGTTTCTCTAAGGTTGAATTTTGCTCGCCAGTTTGGCTAAACAGCTCACAGACTAGACTGATGAATGCCCAGTTAAACACTTCTATGAGGACTGTCACGGGATGCATCAAATCGACCCCTACCAACACTCAGCCAAATAGCCCCACCATGATAAGTTACACAATTGAGCAGCGTGTGCAAATAATAAAAATATATTTTCAAGATGAGTATCCACTAGTTCAAACGCAATATTACGCCCATTTTACGGAAAACGCGGTGAGCCTTTAAAGTCGATTCTACAACGTTCGGTTGCGAACTTTGACATATCCGGTGCAATCAATAATCAGCCAATACCTAAACGTCAAAGGAGTTCCAGACCAACCAAGAGTATCGCCACTGCGCTGTCAGTGAAAGTGTCCAGGAGAAACCAAGCCAATTCCTCGCCATGCACAAGAACTCGGTACTTCGCAGACTTCAACCTAGTGAATTTTGCGCCAGTATTTAGGTCTATATCCGTACAAAATCTAAATTACTCAAGAACTCAAAGATGATGCCCATAGACAACGCCGTTTGTGCGCTGATAGGGCTTCGGAGCACTTGGAAGAGGACCCCAATTTCGGACGAAGAATCATCTTTAGTGACGAGGCGCACTTTTGGATGAGTGGCATGCGAATAAGCATCATTGCCGTATATGGGACAACGCTAACCCTCATGAGATTCATCAGGTACAAATGCATCCACAAAAAATCACTGTTTGGTGCGGGTTCTGGTCCGGCGGCATTATTGACCCGTACTTTTTCCAAAACAACGTTGCTGAGGCCATCACCGTCACTAGCGAGCGACAGAGCGATGATAAATGAGTTGAACAATATGGAGGTTTTTTTTATTATAGAGGGTTTAGGAAATCGGCTTGATCGCAAGGACAGAAAACACTCACACACCCGGAAATGTGAGAGAGAGTCTGCCCGCCCGACGTTGAACCAGCTTGAGTCCTCTGATCACATGTCCAATGGACGCAACCACGTCCATCCGACATGTCATCACGGCCCGACCGGCTAAAACCCGTTCCCTCTTCCTTACCTCTGATGTTATATCTCCATCTGCACCGTGCATCATCGTGAACGATATTCTTCGCAGTGCAAGATGAGGCAATGATTAAAACACATTTATGAATAACTTCCAATCCTCGATATGGAGGTGGACGACATGTGGTTCCAGCAGGATGGAGCTACCTGCCACACAGCGGACGCTACGTTGAACCTTCTGCATGAACCATTTGCTGGTCTTATCTCACGCAGAGGTAATGTGAATTGACCACCAAGATCGTGCTATTTGACTCCACTAGACTTTGTCTTGTGGGATTTTCTGAAGCCATAAATCTATGCCAGTAAGCCGGAACTACCACTACCAATGGCTTTAATGTCAATATAATCCAGACCATGGATCAAATTCAGCCAGATTCATGTGGCAGAGTCATTCAAAATTGGGCCACCTTTCAAATAAAAACAAATATTATTTGATACCTCGCGCACAGCTTTTTTTGCTTCATTTCAACGTCCACCTGTCCTTAACGAAAAACCCTTTAAATAAAGGAAATGTTTAGGAATATCAAGATATTGATAATGAAATCCTCAATTCTAATTCCATCCCTGTGTGATTAGATCAAAAGAGACACAAAAAACGCAGGTGGTTACGAAAATACGAAGCATACGTAGCAGTACGCGTTTGAGGTCTCTCGAGTTGTTGACGTGAAGAAGAAATACTTACGCTTTTCTTTTGCAGCGAATTTCGAACCGAATCTATAAAACTCATGTGACAGTACCGCAAATGAATAGTAAGTATTTTCTTACATTTTTTTTATTCACCGCACATTAGCTTTGTTATTTCAAAGGTAGTGGCTTCTGTAAAGGATAGTCTCAACTTTGAAAACACCCTATATAGGAAGGAAAGCAAGACCTCTTCTTGAAAGTAGTACACTAAAATGGTATAAAAGAAAGATAACAGAAAAAAGAGCAAAAAAATTGTGCAGTAATAATGTAAGTTACTATTGCTTGATGATATTAGGATTAGACTAATCTGCATCAGGATTTTGCAGAGCAACTGAAACACTTTGAAAACTAAGTTACTCACCATTTGCAAACGATTATTTTTCTGATCGAACCAGGAGGAGGTTAATGAATTTTTGCGAATTTTTTACACCTCAAATTTTGACAAACATTATTAATTGGAGTAAAATCACCTTATTCAGACATCCTTAAACTACAATATTTACTAGGAATTAGGAATACTTCAATAAAATGCTGTTATTTAGTACTATGGTTTGAAGGGTAGTACTGCACTCCAGAGGGGTGGGGGTGGTCCCTTTATAGCGGAATCGACCTTTTATTTTTTGTAGATGATATAAGAACCCATTTTGAACATTTTCATTCAAATTAGATTTGGGCCGAGAACTTATCGCAAATCTTTCATACCTCAAATATTTACAGACAAATTGATGGGTTACAAATCGCCTTTCGTTATGAAAACGACAATAAAAACAATCAACCTATTTTTTGTTCCGATCTAAAACAACTTCGTTCTATGACGCACATTCCTTTTTTATATGCCTGCTCCATCTAAATGAAATAAGATTCCGATAAAGTTAAAGTACGTAAGCTGAAATCGTTTTACGTCAGACATTCCTATTTTTAGTAGAAGGGAATACTTAGGGCCGCGGCCCAGCCTGCTTACCCGATAAATAATAGTCCAAGGAAATTAGACAACGAAAGGCCAAATAAATCAGAAACAATCAGTGTGGCTAGCGATCTACCAATGATTTCAAACTGTTATATAAATAAGAAATAATCAATAATGGCTGGAAACTACAACGCATAGTGCTCAATATCCTTCTTTCAAGGATATTTCTCAAACATACGAGTGTACTCACCTTTTGGTAGTAAATTGTATTTCATCCATGTTACGTAGGTGTATCTTATAATCCCACTTGATGCTTAACAATAAGATACTGTTAGGTTATTACAAAGTAAGACACAAATTACAGACCACCAAAGGTTATAACAAAACCTACTTGAGTAAGTACTTTATCTGTCTGTTTTCAAATTTAATAAGAAGGTTTAATTAATCGTGATCTAAGCTCTGTACTTCGGCCCTCAGCCTCTGTTTCTCTAAGGTTGAATTTTGCTCGCCAGTTTGGCTAAACAGCTCACAGACTAGACTGATGAATGCCCAGTTAAACACTTCTATGAGGACTGTCACGGGATGCATCAAATCGACCCCTACCAACACTCAGCCAAATAGCCCCACCATGATAAGTTACACAATTGAGCAGCGTGTGCAAATAATAAAAATATATTTTCAAGATGAGTATCCACTAGTTCAAACGCAATATTACGCCCATTTTACGGAAAACGCGGTGAGCCTTTAAAGTCGATTCTACAACGTTCGGTTGCGAACTTTGACATATCCGGTGCAATCAATAATCAGCCAATACCTAAACGTCAAAGGAGTTCCAGACCAACCAAGAGTATCGCCACTGCGCTGTCAGTGAAAGTGTCCAGGAGAAACCAAGCCAATTCCTCGCCATGCACAAGAACTCGGTACTTCGCAGACTTCAACCTAGTGAATTTTGCGCCAGTATTTAGGTCTATATCCGTACAAAATCTAAATTACTCAAGAACTCAAAGATGATGCCCATAGACAACGCCGTTTGTGCGCTGATAGGGCTTCGGAGCACTTGGAAGAGGACCCCAATTTCGGACGAAGAATCATCTTTAGTGACGAGGCGCACTTTTGGATGAGTGGCATGCGAATAAGCATCATTGCCGTATATGGGACAACGCTAACCCTCATGAGATTCATCAGGTACAAATGCATCCACAAAAAATCACTGTTTGGTGCGGGTTCTGGTCCGGCGGCATTATTGACCCGTACTTTTTCCAAAACAACGTTGCTGAGGCCATCACCGTCACTAGCGAGCGACAGAGCGATGATAAATGAGTTGAACAATATGGAGGTTTTTTTTATTATAGAGGGTTTAGGAAATCGGCTTGATCGCAAGGACAGAAAACACTCACACACCCGGAAATGTGAGAGAGAGTCTGCCCGCCCGACGTTGAACCAGCTTGAGTCCTCTGATCACATGTCCAATGGACGCAACCACGTCCATCCGACATGTCATCACGGCCCGACCGGCTAAAACCCGTTCCCTCTTCCTTACCTCTGATGTTATATCTCCATCTGCACCGTGCATCATCGTGAACGATATTCTTCGCAGTGCAAGATGAGGCAATGATTAAAACACATTTATGAATAACTTCCAATCCTCGATATGGAGGTGGATGACATGTGGTTCCAGGAAGATAGAGCTACCTGCCACACAGCGGACGCTAGGTTGAACCTTCTGCATGAACCACTTGTGGGTCTTATCTCACGCAGAGGTAATGTGAGTTGGCCACCAAGATCGTGCGATTTGACTCCACTAGACTTTGTCTTGTGGGATTTTCTGAAGCCATAAAGTCTATGCCAGTAAGCGGGAAACTACCAATGGCTTTAAAGTCAATATAATCCAGACCATGGATCAAATTCAGCCAGATTGATGCGGCAGAGTCATTCAAAATTGGGCCACCTTTCAAATAAAAGCAAAAATTATTTGATACCTTACGCACAGCTTGTTTTGCTTCATTTCAACATCCACCTGTCCTTAATGAAAAATCCTTTAAATAAAGGAAATGTTTAGGAATATCGAGATATTGACCGATAATGAAATCCTCAATTCTAATTCTATCCCTGTGCGATTAGATCAAAACAGACAGAAAAAACGCAGGTTGTTATGGAAATACGGAGATACGTGGCAGTACGCGTTTGAGGTCTCTCGAGTTGTTGACGTGAAGAAGAAATACTTACGCTTTTCGGTTTTGCGGCGAATTTCGAACCAATCTATAAAACTCATGTGACAGTACCGCGAATGAATAGTAAGTATTCCCTTACAATTTTTTTTTATTCTTTTGCTGCCGATTCACCATACATTACTTTGTCATTTCAAAGATAGTGGCTTCTGCGAAGGAAAGTCCCAACTTTCAAAACACCCTGTATAGGAAGGAAAGCAAGACCTTTTCTTGAAAGTAGTACACTAAAATGGTATAACAGAAAGAAGAGCAAAAAAATTGTGCAGTAGTGATGTAAGTTGCTATTGCTTGATGATATTAGGATTGGTCTAATCTGCATCAGGATTTTGCAGAGCAACTGAAACAGTTTGAAAACTAAGTTACTCACCATTTGCAAACGATTATTTTTCTGATCGAACCAGGAGGAATTTTGCAAATTTCTCACACCTCAAATTTGACAAATTTAATATTAATTGGAGTAAAATCACCTTATTCAGGCAGCTTTAAACTACAATATTTACTATAAGAATTAGGAATACTTTCAAAAATGGTCGTTTGAAGGGGTAGTTAGTGCACACCAGAGAGGGTGGGGGTGGTCAGTTTATACCGGAATCGACTTTTTAATTTTTGTAGATGATTCAAGAACCCATTTTGAACATTTTCATTCAAATTAGGTTTGGGCCGAAAACCTCTAATCGCAAATTTTTTATACCTCAAATATTTACAAACAAATCGATGGATTAAAAATCGCCTTTCTTTATGAGGAACGACAATAAAATCAATCAACCTATTTTTTGTTCCGATCTAAAACGACTTCGTTCTATGACGCACATTCCTTTTTTATATGCCTGCTCCATCTAAATGAAATAAGATTCCGATGAAGTTAAAGTACGTAAGCTGAAATCGTTTTACGTCAGACATTCCTATTTTTAGTAGAAGGGAATACTAAGGGCCGCGACCCAGCCTGCTTACCCGATAAATTATAGTCCAAGTAATTTAGACAACGAAAGGCCAAATAAATCAGGAAGAATCAATGTGGCTAGGGTTCTAGCAATGATTTCATATCTTGAAATAATCTGAAAAACCATATGTATGTATACATAGATAGATACAAAAGCTTTCACCCCTATTGTTCCTTCAAACTTTCCCATCACTTTAAGAACATCTGTGTATTTTAAAATATCCTAAAAACGCCGTACTGGTCATTCAGCCCTCTCAACCCGTAGAGGCTGTTTCGCAAACAAAGCAATTTTACAGAAATGTAATCGACATCTGAAATTAACGTTTGTTAGTAGTATTTTCTTTGTCTCAGTAAGTTTAATTTATTTATATCCATTTTCAGTAAACGGAAATAAAAGCACTAAGTTTACATTTAAAAGTTTTAATATATACATTTATAGTTAGTTATATTTCTACTTTACACATACAATTTATAATTATTTTATTTAATTGTGTTTTTTTTTGTTGTTTTTTTTTGTATTTTTACTCTTATTTTTATTGTATACAGATCATTTCCTATTCATTTATAGACTCCTGAAGATGATTTAGATTAAAATAAACCGGAACATAGTGAAGGAAAGTTATAGTTTCAATCGTTGGCCGAAACCCATGAAAAACAACCATAACTGTTATATAAGTAAGAAATAATCAATAATGGCCGGCAAGTACAACGCATAGTGCTCAATATCCTTCTTTCAAGGATATTTCACAAACATACGAGTACACTCACCTTTTGGTAATAAATTGTATTTCATCCATGTTACGTAGGTGTATCTTATAATTGAAAAATCCTACTTGATGCTTACGGCTGTCTGATCATTTTTTACCTTTTCTGGGAGGGAGTGAAATTTGGGTCGGTTGGGAGGTAGAGGACTGTAAAATTTAAAAAATTGTTGTATTCACAATAGACTGTCCCAGGGCCGTATATAAGTATTCCCATGAATAAAATAACTACCAAGATAATACAAAATAAAAATAATCAAGGATGCTTTCTCCAAGCTTAGTGATTTATTCTACTATTAACCAAACCTTCGGCGCTCATGACACATTAGCAGCGATACAATCCATACAGATTTTAAGTAAATTAAGACAAAACATATCCTTTTATACATGAACCCCCCCCCCCCCCCTAGAAGGACCTAGCGGAATAATAGCTATTTTGGTACATCCTATTGCAGAAATCAAGGGATTTTTCCCTATATTCATAGGAATATTGCATTATATCGTTCTGTATTGTGGAAATTATTGAATTAATTTTGATAAAATTTTGACACTATTTTCACTTACCAGCGGACCAGACGAAAAATTGTTCACCATTTATACCTCTTCAGATTTATGATTTTTCAACATCGTAGGAAAAATTCTGAGAAATAAAGGAAGCATAAAACTTATTAGATTAGCTACGTTTTCCTGGAGCTTGGAAAATTCAATTTTGAAGTGGCAATAAATTCCGACCTGCTTCGTATCGGTCTCCGTTTGCTCAGGGCAAGCGATGATTACCAGCTGCACACATCTGCGAAAACTCGATAAAATTTCCAGGGAAAACCGACACTTTCAGCATCGTGTCCTAGACATGCACAAGCAATGTAATTTCGTTCGCAATTTTATCATAACGCCGATATTGGGTGCCAAGACTGCCAAGCATACGGCACGAAAAAATATCTAGACACCACGTGCCTTCATAAAAACCTAGCAGTGGCGGTTTTATTAATGTTCGTGTGGTAGAATATTTGCACAGTGGATAGGCAGCTTTAATACAACTCCAAAACGATCATTTTATAGTAAATGTGCACATATATTAAACGATACTCTAATAAGCTCTTTATAAAACAGTGCTGTTTTATCGATCGCTTACTAGTCCGATTTATTTATTTACTGTATGGTTATAATACACATGAAAAAAGTCATAAAAAAGTAACAGCTTTTTTTTTGTTTTTTTGCGATCCAAATAGTAACCATACAGGACTACTGTTTAGCGCTGTTATCTGCTTGCTTTCTGTTGTTATAAGCTGTTTTCTGTTCCAGTCGGTTGTATTTCGTCCTTTTCTATTGTTTAGCGCTGCTACCTGCTTGATTTCTGTGGTTTTGAGCAGTTTTTGATTCTATTCGGTTGTATTTGGTCGTTTTCTATCGTTTACAGTTGTTATCTTCTTGCTTCCTGTTGTTTTGAGCTGATTTCTGTTCTTTTCTGTTGTATTCGGCTGTGTTTAGTCGTTTTCTATTGTTTAGCGCTGCTATCTGCTTGCTTTCTGTTGTTATAAGCTGTTTTCTGTTCCACTCGGTTGTATTTCTTCCTTTTCTATTGTTTTGCGCTGTTACCTGCTTGATTTCTGCGGTTTTGAGCTGTTTTCTGTTCTGTTTTGTTGTAGTCGGCTGTGTTAGTCGTTTTCTGTTGTCTCCTGCCGTTATCTGCATGCTGGTTGTTGTTTTGAGCTAGTTATGAATCTGTTTGGTCGTATCTGGTCGTTTTCTATAGTTTATAGTTGTTATCTGCTCGATTTCTGTGGTTTTGAGACGTTTTCTGTTCTTTTCTGTTGCATTCGGCTGTGTTTAGTCGTTTTCTGTTGTTTCCCGCTGTTATCTGCTTGCTTTCTGTTGTTTTGAGCTAGTTTTGGACGAATCCCGGAAAAAGAAATTCGCATTTGTTTCAGAGAAATCAACGTTTGAAGTGTGGTTGTAAAGATAACTGAAACATGTGTGACCCATTTTCACCTTCGGGAATTTTTTGCAAGACGGAGAAGGTCGGCTTTAGACTATTTCTATACAGATATTTTTTGTTCCAAGGAAAATAAATGAATTGAATTGAATAAAAAAAACACTGTACTGGGTGTCCCGTTTTGGGCACTTTTACGGGGTATCTCGGTTATTTTTCAAGATAGAGAGTTGCGGTTTTCGCGACAGTGTGCTACTTTTTGTGAAAATGAAGATGCCGACAACAAAATTATCATGGCCCTCTTGGTTTTTGAGATACAGGCTGAAATCGAAAACTATCGATTTTGGGACCACCCTCGTATCTCGGTTGTCTTTTATCTTATTGAAAAGCTTTAGAGAGGGTCTTGTACTGTTTTATGACTTTGGACAAGGTGCCTGGATACACACATTAAGAGATATATGTATTTGCCATGAAAAACATGGATTCGTATGTAGAACAGAGCTCGCTTGTTTCTCAAACTTCATACATAAAATTTTAGAAGATGGTAGTTAAGACCTCAGTGAAGGACAACACAGTGATTTTTTAAAAGGTTTTAGGGTGCAAAAAAACTAGCAATGCAAATCCATACATTCTTCAAATGTCTGTAATTTAAATCATTACTGTAACTTTAAAGTTAACGTCAGAACCTTCTATATGTGAAATGCATTTTTGTGTCGGCCTTTGGACCTTTGGATCTTTGGACTTACCTCCCATCATTTTAGAAACATACTGGAGAGAGGGAACAGGTGGCCACGCTTCCTCGCTAATACGAGAATACTATTAATCCTTTCGTTTAGCTTCTAGGGTGGTTTACTTTTGATTTGCTAGCAGATTCCTCAAAATTTGAGGCCAAGTAAACCATGCTTGGCATCTTAGGGACAGGTCAGGCGCCGAAGTAACACCTTGGGTCTAAGTAACACAGGGGTCTACGTGCAGGCTTATGCCGATGATTTGAGCATAATGGTCAGGGGTAGATTAATAAATACAGTCTCCGAGGTAACGCAAGGCGCGCTGCGCGTTGTGGAAACGCGGTGTAATGAGGTAGATCTGTCAGTGAACGCTGAGAAGACTGAGCTCGTTATGTTCACTAGGAAAAGGAAGATGGAAGGCCTCATGAGGCCTACCTTTTTCAGAACGACATTTGAATTGTCTCAGTCATAAAGTATCTAGGAGTCATACTGGATTACAAGCTGACTTGGAGGCAGCATGTGGATTATAAGGTAAGCAAGGCTCGAAACTCATTATGGGCCTGCAAAAGAGTTGTCGGTAATAGTTGGGGCTTGAGCCCAAAAGTGGTGCACTGGCTCTATACTACAATAGTCAGACCGTCTTCAATATATGGCTCCATAGTGTGGTGGACCTGTATAAAGACGGAGGCAATAAGAGCCAAACTTAATAAGGTTCAACGTTTGGCATGTCTTAGTATAACCTGTGCAGTGCGCACAACACCTTTGAGTGCCATTGAAACACTATTGAATCTTCCTCCTTTGGATCTGGTAGTTCAAGGGGAAGCTAGAAAAACTGGGTTCCGTCTCTGGAGTCAGGGTAGCTGGACTTTTATGAATCCAGGCAAAGGACATTCGACGATTCTAGCTGAGTTGCATGAGGATAGTCCTATTTTGTTGGCGAGGAGCGATATAGTTTCTCCTACGCATCGCTTCAATCGCCAATTTACGGTGGTGTTTCCGTCAAGGGAAGAATTGGAGTCTAGGGAAAGACAGCTCATCGAAGGAGGAGGACAGGTCTGGTACGCAGACGGTTCACTCGCTAGAGAGGGCTCGAGCTCGGGAGTCTACGGACCCCATACAAGACTTTCACTCCCTCTTGGGGGGCACGCCACAGTATTCCAGGCTGAGGTCTATGCGACACTTGCCTGTTTAAATCGTATTCGGGAAATTGACGTGTCTAGGAGGCGGTTTACTATCTGCTCTGACAGTCAGGCAGCCATCAAAGCACTGAGTGCCTGGAAAATAACGTCGGGACTGGTCCTGGAGTGCAGGAGGACTCTTGACGACATCTCAGCTGAACACAAGGTATCACTGATGTGGGTACCTGGGCACGCTGGGGTAAAGGTTAGCGACATGGCGGATCATCTGGCTAGGATGGGATCCGGCAACAGTTTTGTGGGCCCGAAACCAGCCTTAGGACTATCTGCAAACTTGATTAGGAAAACAACTGGAGAGTGGATCCAGAATCAACACTCTCTGAGATAGATCAACATCTCTGGTCATCTCCATCAAGCTCGGGAACTATTAGCAGGGCCTGCAGAGAGAATAGGACGATTTTGTCTCTCTCTGGATAGGAGTAACTTGAGATTGCTAGTAGGCCTATTAACGGGCCACAACACCTTCAGGCGTCACCTGTTCGTGATGAGGGTGGTCAACGACCCAACATGCACGTGGTGTGGTGAAGAGGAAGAATCCTCGGCACACATCTTGTGTCGCTGTGAAACCCTGGGTTATCACAGGCAGACTATGCTGGGCTCAAGAACCTTGGAACCAATAGAGATAAAATGGATAGGACCTAAGAATGTACTTGCCTTTGCTAAAAGGGCAGGTCTTAGGAACTAGCGCGGATAGAGGCGCAAAAGGGCCCATCGTGTGGCCTATGCACCAGTCACATTCTGTGCTGGATAGCCTCTGGTCCTTATTCATTCATTCAACAGCTTGGCTGTTATAGGCATTTGGTTACCATTTGGTTAGTTAGGCCATTTGGTTCCCAATTATCCTAGACCTGTTAGTCGAAGTGTTGGCTTCTCCTGTACCAACTTAATTTTCCCTAAATGCCATGGAATCCTCTGTGGTTTTTGATTTGAGGGTATCTAACTACCTAGCATTTTTGCCTGGTCAGCAGAAGTCGTCTGATGTAAAGCGATGTTCTGTTGGTATTTCACCTTGATTCTCGTTCGACGGCTTCGAAGGATCTGCATGCTCCGACGTCATGTAGTCCCCCTATTCCGTCCGAGATTCTCCCAATATTTGGCGAACTCTGTATCGTAAGTTACAGAGAGGCTATGAAGATTCTAGCATTATCCGCTGCCAAAGAATGCTTACAAAGTACGGGGGGGCATACTTTGTAGCTTCATTCAGCCAGTTGACACCAGGATGTCAGACGATCAGGTTTACCCAACATTTTCTCCCATCGCTAACTCCTGATCTGAATACTAACCAGGTCTTGGCCAGCACAGATTCCTCTCTCATACCAATCCACCCATACTTGGCAGGTGATCCTTTAAACACACTACCAGGAGTTTTCTGGAATGATGTTACAGGTTATCTGTTGCTGTGTACAGCCACCGCACCGGTTGGCTACTACCCCAGTCTATGGGGAAATCTAGTCCTTAGCTCCCCTAGCTTAAGGAGGTCGAAATCCCCTATGGTGGTTTCGCCGGATCTGCCTGGACGTGCTGACTCAATGGACTCTGCCCCGCTGGACAACGTATTCGAAGCGCTGTGTAAGACCCTGTATATTTTTTAGC
Source organism: Callosobruchus maculatus (assembly GCA_951848785.1). Lineage (NCBI taxonomy): Eukaryota > Metazoa > Arthropoda > Insecta > Coleoptera > Chrysomelidae > Callosobruchus > Callosobruchus maculatus. The sequence continues at coordinate 2,497,482 of CATOUR010000003.1, forward strand.
GTTTATAATTTCCAAATCTGTTTATGTCTGTGTTCCCTTACAAGTCGTTATCCATAAAATAATTACGCATGACGATTTATGAAGTTGAGAAACGTTGAGTTGGCGCTATTTGTTTATATTGGAAAATAGGGCTGAGCAGGTTCTCACGGTTACTACAAAGGCTATGCTGATGCCGAAAGTTTCGTTAGGAGACAGTATGGTTTATTTATATTATCATCACACAGGCACTATTATTGAGACGGTTTAAATAAAGCGCTTTTAATATTTGCTGCCATTTGGGTTTTGGTAACTTTAGAAAACAGTGTGTTAGGTTTGTGTAGTGGTGCTACAAGGAGGGGTGAGTTTTCTCACGAACTATACTTGTTACTGCGCACTTGGTATTATTATTTTCACTGTTAATGATATTTGAGATAACCTGGTTTGAGAGATGATTTAAAAACGATTATTGATTGTTGTAATTATTATTGATTGTTGCGTTGCCAGCCTGAGGTTTATTGGCATGTTTTGTGTTTCTTGTGGCTATACCTTGAGCAGGTCTAGGACCATTGCACGGCTTATAGGGTATTACGCAAGGCTCAATGTGGTGGGGGGACACCTCGCGTTTTGGTGTCCATTGCACTCCTCAGCATTGGAGCGTTTATTGCCAAGTGGTCTAGACCAGAGTACAAGAGAAATAGAGAGAAGGAGATTGTTGTCAATCTCGGTAGCGTTTTCGCTACTGTATTGAGTGAGTACTGTATTACTTATTGCACAACTCGATACGTTTGTTTGTTCAGTCACCATTGGCATTACAGTGCTCTGATTAATTACTGGCATAATTATTATTGACAATTCTTGACGTATTTACTTTCTCAAGTTTGTGGAGCAAGTATGCTCACTGGCTTTATTTCATTTTCAGGTGCGCTACAGACCATCCTGATATGAGAGTCAGCCTATGCCCATGTGCCCATAAAAGGTTTTGTTATTTTACAATTGTTAAATTCTATTAATTTTTTATATATTGTTCAATATCAATATATTTATTTGTTATAGGTATACAAATAAATATTAGTACTAGTTCGCAAAAAGCTAGGCTTGTGCGCGAACACTGACTAGTAGATACACACTAAAATACTCGATAACCTTCCATAGCTCCGAAGCTCGATCTTTTCCTTCTGCGCTGTATTTTTGCTACTTTTTATATCTTCAATACCTCAACTGGATGGGGTGTTCAGCAGCATTTTGGAGCTCCCAGCACAACATACCATTACCAAATAATTAAATTTCTGTCTACACAATATCTTTAAATTTTGACAACCGTTGACAAATCTGACATAGTTAGTACAGTTAATTATCTTATATTAAATATGGCCATATTAATTCCATGACATTTTATTAATCATGTGCTACTATGACACGCTATCCATTTGAGTTTGACACCGACGTCTTACAGCTGTCTCCGACATATTCAGCCACAGATACTCTTTTAACATAGAAATGGACGTCGGGTGGGCTACCTTAGCTGCGTGACTACCTGGGCTACCTTTCACCTTTCGCATTACATGTGGACGACCACTTTCTCGTTGGGGTTACAGTTTGTCTGTGTGTTGAAAGGAGGGAGTGTGTGACCCTAAGAGAGTCATAGCTACTCCCGCCGTTTCCCGCGCTTGCTTGAATTTCTTCACGTTGCCATTCAGAGCACTGGGCAGAAATCACATTAAGTCAACACCCGCTGGGACCATTTTTTTGGATCCTCAAGTTCGCGCCCTATACCCTAGACCCTTAAAGATGCTTATAAAGTACCAAGTTATTCCAATCCATACCATTTTCTTGTAAGAGAAATCGTCTCCGCCCTTTCTGTCTCTAGACAGCTTCGACGACGTATTTAATAGTGTGGGCAGCGACTCATGCATTAATTAGTATGATTACTTTAATTAAAGATCTGAAAAAACGCAACACAATGGAGTCGATGCCAAACATAGCTGCCACGCTTAAAAATGTGGGATCCAAGACAAGTCACTGTCTCGGTTCTCAGATTAGCCATTACGATAACAATGTTGCTGGTTAAGTTGAGTAATAGGTCTATTAGATTACCTAATGAAAGAATGTATAAGGATAATCTGGTTCATCTTGTTCCTTCTGGTCTATCAATCAAACCTCATAAACGGGTCTGGCAAAAGAAAGTACCGATTTTTGCGTGGGATGATTTTTTATTCTTCATTTTGTACCTATGAAGCTGTAAATACCTTAAATAAAATAACACAATACGTTCATAGTAACCGCAAGGGCGTCGATAATTTGTATTCTTGGGAGGGTGATTTTTTTTTTGGCGTGATTAGAGGTTCCTTCTATACAAGGTGTTCTATGGCGAGTGGAAGATACATTAGTAGAAGACACCTATCGGTGCACAGAAAAAAAAACTGTTCCGTTTCCAATTAATTGTTAGTATTTGGATGTTTTTCCATCGCTTCAAATATATTTACAGTTGTTTCAAATCCATGTCATTGAAAGAATTTAATCCTTATATTCGTAATCACAGATATGCCAATAAATTCAAAATAATTTTATATTCGTTCTAACGATATGTATAATCCTTCTAATACCAGTATTGACATATAATGCAATCAAAACATCCCTTTGTTTCCGAAATTTACCCTATTAGTAGAAGATCCGAATATAAGTCGACCTTCACCGAACTGGTTAATGGATGAAAAGCATTTTATATTAAATTTAATATGTTAAGAAACATATTGCGAGTGGGTTGGCTGAAAAATTTTAATCCAGGATATGATTAATTAAATATTGAAAAATTATTTTTTTTTAAACATTTCACTGGTTTGGTTAATAGACAAATCACATACCAATCGAAAGTATGAAGCCCATAGAATATGCAAACGTTAGGTTGGCTACGTTTTTCCCGTCCCAACTATTGGGTAGGGTAGGCAGGTATAAACAGTAAATCAATAATAGTTATTTGTACCGGTGTGGTTAATGCATGAAACTTATATCAAAATAAAGATAATTTTATTGCAAACACGTCGATATAGGGTTATCTGCAAAAAATCAGTCTGGAATTCCGGTTGTCGAATTTTTAAGATCAAAATAATGCTGCCAGTGAATACGTGCTCCAGAGAGGTCTGAACGAACTATCCCACGATACATATGTGCTTCATTTAGGCAAAGCATACAATCTATACGATGTACAAAAATTATTACTGCAACAGCAGCTCGTGATAATTCACCTCACAAAGTTAATGTTGTTTGAAAAGGTAACTATTACGCGAACAACAACCCATGTTTTCAAGACGTTGTCTATGCTGTTAAAGAAATTGGTAAGTAGTATTCGTAACAACATCATATATCGAATTCAATGGCCCTTGTTGTTCGCTGAACTATAATCAGTATTCGGCGGGACTGATATCCCGATTCAATAAATGTAAAAAGAAAGAACAGGGGGATCATCTTAGTGTTAGTATCGGCGCCAACCCGCCAACATGGAGGACCTACTGAGAAATTGGGGCTTAGAAGAGCTAACAGCCACATTTGAATGTAGGTATTTAGATTAGTCAGACAGTTATATTTCAGGTAAAAATGCAACAACTGGTGCAGGCTTATGTCTAATTCTTCCTTATAACTTCATATAAAATCACACCATTAAACATCCAAACGAATCGATCAGCTGTCCTCGCAATAAAATCTGTTGGTCCAAGGAAAAGAAGGTAGAATCAATTACCACACACAGATTCGATTCAACGACAGGCTGCGATTGAATCATTCATTGGAATCCAATGACATATTGTAGTTGAATCGACAATACGATATAATTCGGTACCAAATACACACTTCCCATTGGATAAAACGTCGCTGTATTGGAGGCATGCTGAGTGTAACGTCCCATTGAATCCAAGGGTAAGTCTTTGAAAAACGACCAACCAAAGTTTTCCAGAGTTCTTCAAACTTGATCACTAAAAATGTTATAATTAGATATAAAAATCTTGTTTTTGGTTCCGCTGCGATAATAAAAAAGGCGTGGGGGTAACTCAAAAAATAACGTCATAACGAACTTTAAAAATGCAGTAACTATCACAAAGAGGTTTTTGTTGTCCTTTTGGTCAACTTTGGTGCAAATCTATGATTTAATGGTGGGGATAGTGGGGTGGGGGTTACTCGGAAAAATACACAGTGGCATGCCGAAGGGCCCGCAGGGCCCGTGGTGCGCGGGGGGCCCTGGGCTCCCGGGGGGCCCCCGCTCAGTCTCGACCTCGACTACCTCGAACAAGCTTTGTACATAGTGATAACTATAATAAGTACATATTATACTTTACTTTATAGCGTATTTTTCCAAAATCAAATTAAATATATTTTGCCATATTTTGCCTTTTCAGGACTTATTTTATGGCAAAATTTGACAACACGACAACGTAGTCGAACGCAGAATTCAATAGTTTTGTACTGTGTGTTAGTAATGTTTTTTGAATAAAATTATATCTCAAGTTTTCTAAACCTAAAACTCATAGTGAAATATAATATAGATGGAGTTTGTTACATTAATGTTATTAATTGATGTATAGTTATATTGTACCTAAGGTCCATGAATTCTTGTTCTTCAAAAACTCGAAAGAAAAAAATAAAAATATAAAGTTGAGCTTACACCAAATTTTTTTTATGTATAAACTGATTTTAAATATTATTTTTAATATAGAGGGGGGCTCCGTGAAAAAAAATGCGGGGGGAGGCACGCTACTGGTATAACATAGCATTTTCTTTTCTTTTCAGAAAAATTAGTCAAGAGGTGATTTTACCTTGGAAATGACACCTCATATGTTGATTTTGGTAAAATTGCGAAAACGGGCCGTTCCTAATACCCTTCCTTTATCGGGGAAGTTAAAAAATGTAGTCAATGGATAAAAGTAGTATAATTATTGTAGAGCATACTAGATAACAAAAAATTAAAAATATATATAGAGGACGGTATATATGTTGAACTTTTTATTTTAATTATTTTAATGTATGTTTCTTCTCACTGACTTTCTGCCATCTGAATTAACACTGTTCTTACTGCTAACACAATCAGCTGAGTTGCAAACTTTAAAAACCTACAAGGACAACAAAGATTTCAAGGAATACAAAGACAGGACTTTTCATTTGTAGCTGTCCTTGCTTATCTTTTTTGGCCTACTGCTAGCAGACTGATTGCTTCGTCCGCCAGCAGAATAGATGCTTCTGAGACCAGACTGATCACTTCTTTTGCTGTCAGAACGATCACTTCTCCTGCTACCCCTGCTCATAACTTCTTTTTCTTCAAGCACGTTGATACCGTATTCCAAGGGGTCATCGGTGTACTTGCAGTAGTCTGTGAAGAACTCCAAATATTCTTCTTCCTGGTCAGTTAGCGGTCTTGCTACAAATACCGTTTCTTTTTTCTTGTCTACTACCCGCGATCGATTCTTTGTAGCTAGAAAATAATGAATTAAATTAAATTAAATTATGTTAGTATACGTCTTGGAAATAACGCACTTAATTGCTGGGATCAAGAGAAAAATATTTTGAGCCCAAAAATCCGTGTTTGGGAATTTTTGATTAAGTATTTAATTAGTAATTAATTAATAGAAGTACTGCGTACTACACGCACCGTAGATATTGTCTAGGATGTTGTCTAGGAAACAGATACACAAAGGAAGCCACACTTGAGGGTCCCTTAAGTGGGGGTTATAGTAAACTACTTGAGGGCAACGTCATTGATAAATTTCAATATGAAAAATGCACCAGAATACCTGGGAATAGTTAAAATGGGTGGAAATACTATAATAGAAACAGAAGTCACTAAATATCTTGGAGTACACCTTGACAGAAAACTCACTTCTCGAGAACACCTGTTCCAGTTACGGAAAAAAGCTGCCGCAGCCAGAAAGTATTATATCTATATTCATTCACCGTTAAGCCAAAAATTGAAGTTACAGCTTTACAAAGCATATGTCCGGAGTATACTGCTATACACTGCACCTATTTGGAGTTCTGCGGCAGAATACCTTCATAAAACTTTTTCTGTTTCAGAAACAACCTGTTTGAAACTAATTTCAAATAAAAAAGCTTACCAGATTAGCAACAGAGAACTTTATAGAGCTTAACCCATCATGCAACTGAGGCAACTGATTTATAAAAAAGCTGAAACTTTTTTCAACAACAAGGTCTTGAATCTTGAAATTACAGAGAATATTGGTCAGTTATATGCAAACACAGCACCCTTTAGGATTAAGCACAATATTATAAATCAGTTATTAATTAACTACGCTGATTAAGTTCAGAGTCAATGATCAATGCTGCCAATAAATTATCCTAAAAAAATAACAAAACAGACGAAGATATACTTATAAAATAAAAAAAATGTAATAAAAGCAAAAAATAAAAAAAAACAAAGTAAGTGATAGAAGGCTAGCCAAAAATTGTCTTCTAAATTAATATTATTCTGTTTTAGAAATATTATGTGTATGTTTTTATAGTTAAGCTGTTACGTAATTGGTAAACTAGGTACAGTTGATTTAAATTAATATACTTATATTTAATGTACTAAGAATGGCAATAAATCATGAATCATGAATCATGCTTGAGGGCAACACATTTGTGTGATTGATGTGACCGTGAATTTAGTCAAAAAAGCGTCACTTTTGGCAATTTTTGAATAATTGTCTATTAGGAAATTTCAATAAATACGTCGACATTAGCATAGAACTGCCCTTTTTCTTCATGCTCATATTTTTTTCAGTTCAGTTATCTCAAAATCAATAGTCAAAAAATGGTTACAGCTGAACCATTGCAAACAGCTCTCATGTACGTACTATAACCCTCTCGTAAGCCGAATTTACATTACGAAACTATTCCATGCATGCTAAAATTAACAATACGACACTGGTTAATGCGAAAATGAAATCAAGCGTCGTGAAACTTTCAGTATTACAGGGACCATGGCACTGTCCGCATCCAAACTTAATGCAATTCGTAATGTTGTTTCACAAATGATTATTTACAAATTATAGAAGAGACTTAGACGGAAGAAAAAACGATGGTGGATTCGAGAGTGGTTATCGAAAAAAGACCTGGGTGCAACTTAGTTGATTTCTGAATTAGCAGACGGCGATCCTGAGCATATCAAAGTTTTATCCCTATTTTTATATTGTCTATGTTTAGGATCCCAAAGACACTCATTACGCTGGTATTGATTTCATCACATTTTCCAGATCGAAACCAGTTTCGTAATGTAAATTCGGCTTTAAGTACCCATTGAGTGTTACTTAAGGGAACCTTAAGTATTACTTAAGAAACGACTGTGAATACGGCGCTTGATCAATACTTAGGCATTACAATCGTTTCCAGAAATTGTTGTAGTAGAAACAGAAGGTTACTTAGCTATTGAGACATAGTGACGTCTGTAGTTTAGTAAAAATGTCAAAGAATGCTTACGTTTTCCTAAAGGTTTCTCATATTTTGGTTGAAAAGCTTTCTTCACATCGTTCGTCAGCCTTTGAAACGCTGCATACTGCTTTGCAGCTTTCTCAGCCAGTTTCATCATCATTAGCTGTTCTTTGTAACAGGAACCTTCCAGAAAAGCAACCATATCGCTTGGAACCTATTTGAAGGGAAAGATATTGGCGTCGGTACATATAACTTGCCAAATGGGTCATTCTCGCCAAATTCAGAATATTATAGTCTAGTATAGAATATAGAACGACTTTTACCGAACTGGTTAATGGATGAAAAGCATTTTATAATATGTTAAAAAACATATCGCGAGCGGGTTGGCTGAAAAATTTCAGTCCAGGATATGATTAATTAAATATTGAAAAATTAATTTTTTTTAAACATTTCACTGGTTTGGTTAATAGACAAATCACATACCAAAGTATGAAGCCCATAGAATATGCAAACGTTAGGTTGGCTACGTTTTTCCCGTCCCAACTATAGGGTAGGCAGGTATAAACAAGTAAATCAATAATAGTAATTTGCACCAGTGTGGTTAATAAATGAATGAAACTCGAATTTTAAAGATCAAAATATTGCTGCCAGTGAATACGTGCGCCAGAGAGGTCCAAGCGAACTATCCCGTGTATTAACAAAGGACGCAGCATAGCAGCTGCGTGTAGCTCGGCCATTGAATGAAAAATGTATAAATTTATGAATCTTTCATGTCATTATTTCACAATTAAAGAAATGTAAAAGATGTATTTACTAAAATAGTTTTGAAGGTCAAATTATTATGCACTTACCGTATTCTCACCAAGAAAGTTATTAAACTCTTCATTATATTTTTTACCCAAATCAGTCACTTTTTTGTAGCACATGGTATGATAACCTACAAAATCGAGTGATGCATTGGTTAACTCAACGCCACTGTATTTAAAAAATTTTTTTACGAAAACTTAATTTCAACGAACAGTTTTTATACGTTTCATTGTTAAAGTCAAGAACATCATCGTCTGAGTTGCATAGAAAACACTTTTTAGCCATTTTTTATCACAATTTAATGTTTATAAATAACAACAATCAGTATAGTAGTAGTAGCATGCTTTTTCAATTCAGAAGAATAAGGCAAACTGTTCCAATACAATGATGCACAGCATTTACGAGTGTATCGCTATCCTTTTCAATTTCACGGACACATGATACGCGCACTTTGTTAATACACGGGATAGTTCGCTCGGACCTCTCTGGCGCACGTATCCACTGGCAGCATTATTTTGATCTTTAAAATTCGACAACCAGAATTCCAGACTGATTTTTTGCAGACAACCCTATATCGACGTGTTTGCATTAAAATTATCTTTATTTTGATATAAGTTTCATGCATTAACCACATCGCTGCAAATTACTATTATTGATTTACCTGTTTCTACCTGCCTACCCTATAGTTGGGACGGGAAAAACGTAGCCAACCTAACATTTGCATGTTCTATGGGCTTCATACTTTCGATTGTGATTTGTCTATTAACCAAACCAGTGAAATGTTTGAAAAAAAATTAATTTTTCAATATTTAATTAATCATATCCTGGACTGAAATTTTTCAGCCAACCCACTCGCGATATGTTTCTTAACATATTGAATTGAATATAAAATGCTTTTAATCCATTAACCAGTTCGGTGAAGGTCGTCTTATATTCGGATCTTCTACTATTATGTTAAGCGAAATATTATTTTTTTATTTTTTTTCTGTTATAATTTTTGGTCAGCTGATTTGACTTGATTCAAATCGTCGAGCTCGGAAACTATTCTTTTAGAAAATACTGGCATTTTTAGAAAAAGTATTTTCAGTCTCCGCATAGATTTTGTCCATATTTATTATTGTCCGCTTTGATCTGTGTCTTGCCCATTATTGAAAACTCTTGTACGAAGTACCCACTCCATAAAGGCTACTCCACGAACTACTCTCAATAATACTTAAGTTTTTGTTTTTTGTGGTATACAGGGTGAGTCAAGCTCAACGCCTCGGACTCTTGTGACCAAACGATACCACTTTTCGAAAAGTCGACTTTGCAAGTGTATGTAGGTCGAGTAGGGCTACATTTTAAAAATAATGACTTTTATACAGGGTGTCTAATAAAAGCGTGACCTATCAAAGTTATGTTTTTTTAAAAGGAACACCCTGTATATTATTGCATATTTAGATTCCCGGGTGCATTTTAGTGTGACTTTATGTATCACACATGAGACTTTAAGCGAACCGTTTAGGTGCAAATCACAACTTTGGGTATAGGTAGATGTCAGAAAAAAAATGAATATCGCAGCTATTATGAATCTCAGAGGGCTGTGACTTTGCCCTGTTATTAAGCATCAAATGTGTCAGCTTACGTTAGACGGTCGAATTCGAATTACATTTGTACTTGGAGAAATCGGTAGATCAATTAAGGAAACTTCAATCAAAGGTAACTTGATTTTTTCAAATGGGAATGCATAATTTTTTTTATACGATCAAATGTGCAATTTGATAGGCTTTCTAATTATATCAGGTTGTGAATATCAATCTATGGTAGTTTTTATTAAATTTCGAGATTTCAATCAAATCAGTGTTTTTCAATTTCCCTACCTATAAACAAACTAGCAGGCCATGAAGTATAAACAAAATCGTATTCAGATGGAAGGAAACAACTAACTTAGCAAAAAGATCCAGCAGAACTAGAGTAAAAGAACAAGATTATAAAAATTCCCTACAACAAATCAACTCTAACCAGAAACAACGGCGGTAACATGTCTAAGGTTAAAGAAAAGCTGGAGTACGACAGAAATGGATAATTTTTACAGCCTACTAGCGACTGCAATGTATTAGAGATTAAAAATTTCCAAAATCACTAAACACTTTGAAATGAAAGAAAAACTTTCAGCGATCGTTGCCGTCAGTCTAATATCTTCAGAACGCAATTTCGTATTTAATGGTATAAAACAGTAGTCATTTCCGTCAAAGTCAAACATAATGAGACCTCTCACTGTCGTCCTTTAAATTTTTCAGGATCTATTAGCAAGGTCGCAAAAAAAGGAATACTGACAAATCATATTTTAATTTTCTGCCAAGTAAATTATGTGTAATAATTTGAGCAGATTTTTAATTTATTCTTCATTTTCGGCGATCTTGCTTATGAGTATTGAAGAATTTGCAGTTAGAGGTATCGGTTACTATTTTTTTTAAATCATGAAATGTGAAATTTTATTCTCAAGCTATTAAACTGCCAGCAATATTACGTGGTAGATTTTCTTTCATTTCAAAATTCACAATGGTTTTGTGAATCGTCAATCTTTAGAATATTGTAGTAGCCGGTATGCTGTGAAAAATACCCATTTCTGTCGTACTCCAGCTGCCATTTGACCTTAGATGTGTTATGTCTGCTATTTCTGGTTAGAATTGATTTGTTGTAAGTCATTTTTATAACTTTGTCCCTTTACTCTAGTTCGTCCATAACTATCTGCTAAATTAGTTCTTTTGTTCCATCTGAACAGTTTTTGTTTATATTTCATGGCCTGCTAAGTTGCTTATAGGTAGCAAAATTGAAAAACACCGGTTTTACTGAAAATTTGAAATTAAATCAAAACTACCAGAGACTGATATTTATAACCACATATCATTAGAAAGCTTATCAAATTGCACATTTGATCGTATAAAAAAATTTATGCATTCCCATTTGAAAAAATCAAGTTACCTTTGATTGAAGTTTCCTTAATTGATCTAGCGATTTCTCCAAGTACAAATGTAATTCGAACTCGACCGCCTAACGTAAGCTGACACATTTCATGCTTAGTAACACGGCAAAGTCACAGCCCTCTTAAGATTTATAATAGCTGCGATATTCAATTTTTTTCTGACACCTACCTATACCCAAAATTGTGATTTGCACCTAAACGGTTCGCTTAAAGTCCCATGTGTGATACATAAAGTCACACTAAAATGCACCCAGGAATCTAAATATGTAATAATATACAGGGTGTTCCATTTAAAAAAACATAACTTTGATATGTCACGCTTTTATTAGACACCCTGTATAAAACTCATTATTTTTAAAATGTAGTCCAACTCAACCTACATACACTCGCAAAGTCAATTTTTCGAAAAGTGGTATCGTTTGGTCACAAGAGTCCGAGGCGTTGAGCTTGACTCACCCTGTATAACACGTGGTGATCTACTTGTTCGTTTTTGATGAGAATCACCCAAATACAAACCTTGTCTAGAGCCAGCAATTCCTGTCTATATTTCAAACTGATGCCAGTTATCATGTCTTGCATGCTCAAATTCGCGTCGTTTGGTGCGACTCTCGTCTCGTACACATCTTCCACAAAGACGTGAAGATTCAGTATCTCGTCAGCTACTACCAGCTCTCTGAACTCATTGTAGATCAGGTCTTGTGCTAGGTCTTCCAAATACTTGGCTCTTTCTTCTTTCCATCTAAGGCAAGGTGAATGATAAATGACGTATATTTGCGAACTACTCTCAGTCATTAAATACTATTCGCTATTTTGTTCTTAATTTCAGCTGATTTATATTCCAGTTCCGCAAGTGGTCGCTAGGGGGCGCAGTTGTTTCGGTCAATCGGAAAAATACTTGATCTCAAAAAATCGCACATAAAGGTACGTTATACAGGGTGTCCCAAAAAATAGTGTCAAGCGGAAGTCCAGAGATGGAGCACATCTAGAAGTATCTGAATCGCGCCCATATATGTTATGTAATTTTTTGTAGTTTCCGAGTTACGAATTCTCTTCTGAATTTTAGAGAATTCTCTACCTCGACAACTTAAAATTGTTCCAAAAGAAAAATTAAAAGACTTTTCCAAATTTTCTTTTTGCTGATTAATCTTCAAGGGTTTACTGTTCATATATAAAGGAATGAATCGGCTTAGTAAATCTGATAAAAGTCATGAAAATTATAGTGTAAAGTGAAAAATTTACGTTTCGTTAATTATGATTTAGATTTTCGATTCGCAATTAGAAATCTAAAGAGGTGATTTCGTGACACCTATGCAGGTCTAAAAACTTCTTCAGACTCACAGCTATCATAATCATTAAAAAAAGGAGTACTTAATGGGGCTACTTTGTCTCCAATCGACCTTCAACGACAAGAGGTGGAGATTTCTTGAAATTAGCGATGGAATTTTAAATGAAACAATAACTAATTTTAGGGCGCTAATAGCAGAATGATTGTCAGCGCCGCAATAAAAAATATTCAGTGTGACCAGAATATCGATAGATGACCACTTGTGTCACTTTGCTGAGATTCTTTTCACATGTACGACTTCTTTTTTGTAAGTGGAAAATTATAAAATGAAACGAAATTATCAGATTTCTTCACTACGTTTATTAAATTTCACAAAAAAAAATCAAAATGCCTACCTTCTTGTTCGATGTATAATCTACATCTGAATTTTTTTTAAATTAACAATAGCTCTTCGATTGTTTTTTATTGTTTCTTCAGCCTGTGTCAATTTGTTACGTAATTCGCTGATGTTTCGACACTCTTTAGCATAAACTAGTTCTTTTTCTTTGTAGTAGTCCCAAACAAAAAACGCTATAGGATTTAAGTCAGGTGACCGTGGCGGCCATTCAGTGAGTCCACCACGACCTATCCATTTGTTGCATAGTTTCTTGCAGAAAACAGCATCGTTAAATTCAGTTGTCGTGCACTGAAGGTTCGTAGGGATAGCCAAGTAGTCCGACAACAGAAACAACACCAATCCAAACAAAAGCGTATCGTTTTAAAGCCGTAAAGAAGGACAAACGACTGAATAAAGACAACGAAAACAACCTATGCAATGACACATTTTGAAAAGACATCACAACAATATCACAGCTATCTCTTTCTAACATCGCCATCGTTTACTGCGTTAGCGTTAGCTCTTTTTGTTGTCGCTCAGGTAAAAACAGGTTTTGAAAAATACGCTCCTTGTGGTTTTTTAGCAAGAAATAGGATCTTTTTTAATAAATGTTTAATTTATTTAATTTTAACGTTTATCACTGCGGTACTGACAATCATTCTACATTAGCGCGTTAACATAAGTTATTGCTGAATTGAAAATCACATCGCTAATTTCAAGAAATCTTCGCCTCTTGTCTTTGAAGGTCGATTGGAGCGAAAGTAGCCCCATTAGTACTACTTTTTTTCAATGACTGTGATAGCTGAGAGTCTGGAGAAGTTTCTAGACCTGCTTAGAAATCATGAAATTACCTCTTTGGATTTTTAATTGCGAGTCGTAGATTTACACTAAAATTTTCGCGACTTTCATCAAAGTTACGAAGTCGATTTGTTTATGTATAAATCGCAAACTCTTGGAGATTAATTACCAAAAAACATAATTTGGAAAAGTCTTTTAATTTTTCTTTTGGAACAGTTTTGTGTTGTCGAGGAAATGAATTCTCTAGAATTCAGAAAAAAATTCATAACGCGGAAACTACAAAAAATTGCATAACATATATAGGGGTGATTTAGATACTTCTAGGTGTGCTCTATCTCTGGACTTCCGCTTGACACTATTTTGTGGGACACCCTGTATATAAAGATGACATTCGTATAATGTTTAACATTTATGATTTTTTTTTCAATCGTATTTTGCTCTTATGAAATGTAATTGTGGGGGAACGTCAAAGAAGTTTTTATTCAAATGGCAATAACTTTGCTCTTAAGTTGACGGAATCAGAGACAAACTAGGTCTCATTTAAAAGAGCTCTTCTTTCATAAAGATCTTTTACACAAAAAGTATCCGCTTGATTTTGCCATGATTGCTGGAGCGTGCTACTTGATATCACAACTATTATTAAGCTTTATTACGGAAATTTTAAATGGTATGTTATTAGCCTTTTAATATACTTGAATAGATAACATAATTCTTTAAAAGCGTGAAATTTAACTTCCCAGCTTTTTTTAAGTGAAGATATCAAGTGCTGTGATTTCAGAAAAAATTGCTACACTTTAGGGATATAACCTCCTCTACCACGTTTTAGTAATCATTCTACAGATAATACTCGAGTAAAACCGCAATAAGTGTTGCACTCCAGTCCACCTTTAGTCTGCTGAGGAAGCCTGAAAATCTGAGGGCCCACACTGAAAATTACCTCTATTGAATTACAGTTTTCTATCTAGGAAACATCATGGTGCAAAGTGATGAAGTCATTTAGACTTACCGAATTCCACCTTCAAGGTTGGCTATAGATTCTTCTAGCTTTTGGACCTGTCTACTGAACTTTTCTTCTGCGTCTATGATAGCGAACTTCAGTGTTTCCAAAGGTACCGCAAGTTCTTCGCTGTACAGTAAGGAGTTCAGATTTTGCAACTCCATGAAACGAAATGCTTCTAGCAGCTGATCCGGCTCTGTGAAATACAGCTCTGGATTGGTGTACTTTTCGACGTCTTTGAACTCCTCAATGATGTCTGTTAACGATATGGCTGAAGTTGTATAGAGTATGATTAATGACCAATAGGGTACTTGCAGTGGTCATAATTTTGGGCTATGGATTTGTTTAAACGAAAGAAAAACGTATTCAAAGGCTGTCTATAAAAAGCTTCCGCTCTTGATGCTGTTCAGTTGAAGAAATTTGTAATTATAATTTACGGATTTTTCAAATCTTTCCACGTGACTGAAAACGGGTGCTGACATCACAAGACAATAATCGACATTATTAAACTGATCTCTAACTATAAATGACAACCCCAAAAAGCACAAAACATGTTGTTCTGTGACACAGAAACATAACTTAAGTTTTGTTTACGCCAATCTTGTGTCAATCTTCCATTTTGATTTGTGATTTGGGCTTGTTGCTTGTTGATGCCAAAGTCGTCAAGTGTCGTTTTCACCAGTTCTAATTTATATTTGGAATGTCTCACATGCAACTTAAAAAATCAAAAACTTCTACTTGTTGTTTAATACCTTATAATGAATGCTTTAAAGCTACAAAGACCCTATTTTAGAGCTGTATTCATAGTTGATCCTTTAGATTCCCTTAATAATTGAGTATTCCGTAAGTATGGTTTTGTGTTTCGACAGCTACTTGAGCGTCCCTCACTTAAGGCTCCCTTACTGAAGTAACGAAATGTCAACATGACATTTCGTTGCAGTCAAGGCGATTTTGTAGGTTAATTTTGGAGTACAGTGTTGTCAGTTTTTGACACATCCGGAAAATGTCCAGCATAAAACACGAGACACTGCCACAAAACTAAAAGAGATGACAGAAAACAGCAGGATCATGGCCGTCTCTACTCACTAGGCCGGAGCATTGAAATATGGCAACGTTGGAGATCAGGCCGTGTTTTCATTTGTTGTTATGTCACGTGTATTCTTCCAGGTGCAGAAAATATGGTTGGAAGGTGATTATTAATTTGTTTCTAATTATTTACCTGCACAGACGAAACTATAAAGATAACAAGATGCCTGCAAAGCGTGTAGTACCAGTTTGCAGCCCAGTAGAGGACTACCAAACCATGGCCCAACATCACCTTACTCCAGACTAAAAAGAACGTTGCAAGGTGATTTTTGATGGGTTTCTACTTATTTACCTGCACAAACGAAACTATAAAGATAAAAAGATGCCTGCAAAGCGTGTAGTACCAGGTTGCACTAGCAATTGTGCGTCCGATAAGGGACATAAACAGAAGTGGGTGAAAAGTATTCCTCGGAAGGGCTGGTAATATTTATAAGGATAAAGACAATAATTGACAAACATTTCAAAGGATAAGACCTATTTTAAAGCACAATGTGGTACCTGTTTTCTGGACCTCCCAAATATCACAGAACAATACACTTAATAGAACTCATCTGGGCATGGCCTGGGGCATACCTACGAAAGGATTTGATAGTGAAAGGTAAATAAAGACCAGCAAGAATGGCTTCACAGTGACCTAATAGTGAATTTTTCTAGCTCAAGTGATAATTTACAAAGTAAATTGAGTGTTCATTTAAGTGGAAGTGGAAGTGGCAGAGGAAACAGGTTGCGTTTATTTTTATTTTGTAGTGTCTGACTGTGATGAAACAGACATCAGATGTAAGTGGTATTAGTAGTAGTAGTTCTAAAAAGTATTTTTCTTAATTTATTAACCGAGATGAACTCTAATACATATAAAATGTAATAATTATTCTGAAACTACAGGGCCACTATTTGACAGCTAAGCCCCGTTGCCACATCTAAGGCTCCGGCCTAGTGTAGAGTCGGCCATGGCAGGATGCGTAGGCATAGGCATAACAAATTGACTTATATTTGAAATATGACAACGTCGCTAAACGTTTTTCCGACGTCTCGTTGTTGTCTAGGAAACAGATATACAAGGAAGGACACACTTGAGTATTATTTAAGGAACCCAAGTATTACTCAAGAAAATGACTATGAATATGGCCCTTAACTGCTCGTTGAGGTCATTTGTAATTTCTTTAGCTTGAAATTTTTCATATTAGCGCTACGCTACTTTACCTTCTAAAGCTAGTCTGTCACGTGTTTCGACAGTAACCAAGGGATGTTCGTTTTTATACTTCAATGGACTCATCTGAAAATATTAAGCGTCTTCTTTTACTAAGAACGATTACAGAAAACTCTACAGTTGGAGATCTGATTAAGTGGGATGGGACAAAATAATATTTAAAGCTAGATGACGTAACATTTGATTATAGTGGAGAAACAGTGTCAAGGTCACTGTCATTGTTGTCATTTCCAACCAATTTGGAAGATGAAGACCCAAAAACATTACATTACCTTTCGATCCAACACATACAAAGAGCTTAGAAACAAGTCAGCACCAGTACTCTCTTTAAGGCCCAGTTTCAAAATCATTGGTAACCTCTGTTAGTCACTTAACCGACAGATGGAAGTTACCCAGTAGTTATCGAGGAGCTCTGTTTCACAAAGGAAACCAATGGTAAAGCTTATTTATCTTTATGTTGGCACCACGTATTGGTCTCAGAACACTGCCATAATGGTGTTCCGTGAATAATAATAATAATAATAATAATAACCGTCTTTTATTAATGATAAATAACACAATGAATAAAAAGTGAAAATGAACAATATGGCGGAGTCTAGCTACAAGCTATTCTACTCAACCATATAAAAAAAAAATATATATATAAACCGTCATTGAAAGAAACAGTGCAGATGCTTCATATATACACACATATACAGATATATACATAAATCTCTCTCTATTTCATCAATCTATATCTTCCGGGTAACAATCCCTGGTTATTGTTGCACACCGAGACAAGGGCTTACATTGCTTTGGTCAACCTACTGAGCACTTAAAAGAAGAAGTTTCAATTTATATTTGAATTTATTGATGTTGTAAGCCCTGAATTCATTAGGTAATAGATTGTACATACGTATAGCATTGTAAATGAACGATCTTTGGAACATTGCAGTTCTGTGCTGAGGAATAGTGAAAAAGAAATTTTGTCTGACATTTTTAGCATGTATTGAAGAACGGGGGATAAACTTGGCTGAGATATTGGGCGGATTAGGATCATTCAAAAGCTTATGTGTGAAAGCGCATAAATGTAACGTCCGTCTATTCTCCATATTGAGCCAATTGCTTTCCTTAATTTTATGTGATATTGGATCATATTTCCTAATCCCATGTATCAACCTAGAACAGCTGTTCTGAACCTTCTGGATTCGCAATTTGTCTGTTTGTGTGAGGCAGGGACCATAGATAAAATCACAGTGGTTGAAATTACTTAGAACAAGAGATTCACATAACGTTGTCTTAAGCTTCTTATTGAGATAATGCCTACTATTATAAATTAATTTTAATGTTCCAAACGATTTACTGATTAAATTCTGGACATGCTCCCTAAAACGAATATCCGAGTCCAGAACTAGTCCTAAGTTACGAGATGAATTACATACTTCAAGAATCTGGTTGTTAATAGTCAACGTAAAATTATCTTTCAAAAGTTGGATACTGTTTTTGTTGCCAAAATACAGTACCTTACATTTATCAGAGTTGAGATGTAGGTTATGCTCAATCGATAGGGATCTTAAGGACTGTAGTTCATGATTCAAATGAGCCTCGGCCGTGGCGGCATCAGAAATATGAAAGCTCAGGTAGATTTGCGTATCATCAGCATACGCTTGGACTCTACAGTTTTTAACATTATTCAGAATATCTGCAGTATAGATAATGAAAAACAGTGGGCCGAGGATGGAGCCTTGAGGAACTCCGGACAAAATATCGACTGATGAAGAATATGTATTATTTACTGAAATACACTGTGATCGCCGCAAGAAATAGCTCCATATAAGAAATATCGAAGAGTCATCAAATCCATAATATTTTAATTTAGCACATAAAAGTTCGTGATTGATAGTGTCAAATGCTTTGGAAAAATCTAATAATACCAAAACACTGGATAGTCCCTGATCATATGCGGTAAGAAGGTCCGTAGTAACAGTTGCAAGACACGTTGAAGTGCTTCTTCCAGATCGGAATCCACACTGACTATCAGGTATAATTTTGTTTTCCGTGAAATACTGAGATATTTGCGAATATAGAAACTTTTCGAAGACTTTAGAAATTGCAGGCAACTTACTTATGATTCTCAGATCAGAAAACTCTGTCGGATTATGTTTTTTAGGAATTGGAATTCCCACAGCAGTTTTCCATAAAATTGGAAAATACAAATTTTCAATACACGAGTTTATTATATGTGTAATAAATCTGTCTATAAACGGACTGCAATATATGATCATTTTACAGTTTATATTGTCTACACCAAAGGCGTCACTCTTAATGCTATTCAAAAAAACACCAACTTCGTCGACCTGTATTAGGCGGAATGAAAACTTCAAATTTTCATTGTAAATATTATTATTATAAAAATCTATTTTCTCGTCACAATTGTTGTTAACATTTTGAAGAAATGATGAAAAATATTGATTTATAGCTTCAGGGTCAGATAAATTTGGAGGAATAGTTCTAGAGCGGTTGGAACAAATATTCATGTCTCTCAAATTTTTCCAAACTACCCTTGAGTTGTTCTGTCGAGTTAATTGATCTAGGTAAGCCTTTTTCTCATTTCTGGTTATAGTCAGTGTATAATTCCGAAGTTCCTTATACCGATTATGGTCATCAATATTACGAGTTCGTTTAAATTTTTGTAAGGCTTTATCTCTCTCTTTTCTGAGACAAATTAAATTGCTGGTTAGCCAGGGAGCAAAGCGCTTAGTTACCTTCTTTTGGACAATTTTAGCATGTATGTCATAAGCGAAACAAATAAATTTATTGAATAAGTCCACTTTCGTATCTATATTAGGTTCAGCGATTATACAATGCCAAGGTAACTGAGTTAGGGACATCATGAAATCGTTCAGGTTAAAGTTACGAAAGGAGCGATAACAAACAATTTTAGGCAAAACGTTAGCGACACGAACATCAATATTAAAATACACTAATTCGTGATCAGAAATAGAGTGAGTAGGGAGTGTTCCTTGACCTGAGACAAAGTCAGTACTAGAAACAAATATAGGGTCGATTAATGTGGCTGAAGTGGCTGTAACTCTGGTGGCTTCGTTTAAAACTTGCGAAAAACCAAAAGATTCGAAACAGTGCTGTACCGGATTATTTGAATTGAAAAAATTTATATTGAGATCACCCATACATGCATAAAAGTCTACCGTATGATAAGTCATTGACAAGATACTATCGATATCCTCTATAACATTGCCAACTGCAATATTAGGAGGCTTGTAAAAAACAGCAATGATAATTTTATAACGATTGTTTCGAACTTTCAGCAAAAGATATTCAGTACTACTCACCCTTTCTATGTCAACATTAATAATTTCGCAAAGTATGGAATTTTTAACATATGCACCAACGCCACCGCCTCTACTGTCCCTGTCTTTGCGGTAAAATTGATATCCAGGTATAGCAATACTGTCAGAGCTAGTTCTTGTGTCTAACCAGGTCTCTGTAAGCAACACTATGTCAAAATCTTCATCTAAAACAATATCCTTGAAATCGTCGTGTCCTGTGAATATTGACCTTATATTGAGATGTGCAACTTTCATTGTGTACCTACGGAAGATATAGACCAGACAAGATAGAATGATATAAGATTATTTAAATAATCTAAAAAAAAATAAATGTATGTATATATATATAATTACAGTAGTAATAACTAAACAAGAAGTATTTCGCCAGATTGGTGAGCTCCACATACTGCTAAGAAACTGAAAAAATATACCCGCATTCATAATACTATAGTAAAAACCAAAACAAATTAAAGAGCAAAAAAGTGGTACAATTGAACAGGAAAGAAAAAAAAAATCATAGCTTATCAACATCTTCCTTACTTGTAACATTGATTCTTTTATTATCCTTAAAAATATAGATTTTTCCCATATACGACCAAACATTTTTTAAAGATGTTTTTTCTATGGCATACTGCATTAATTTAAGTCTACTTTCAGTAAGATCCTCCTTTATGGCTACCCTAGAACCCTTCAGCATCTTTTTTTTATCGTATATATTACGCTTCACACTAACATTAACTAGTTTAAGTAGGATACTTCTAGGTTTGGAGTCATTCATCTTGCCGATTCTCCTGCATTCCAAAATGTCGTCACGCCTGATAGAAATTCCAAGTTTAGAATGAATCAGCTGGCTAACTTCATCGTATAAGTTCTCCTGCGGCTTCTCGATAAAATTAAAAATCCTCAAAGAATTTGTTCTGCATTCCTGGTCCAAATTATCCATCCTCTTGAGCAAAAGATCGTTTTCAGCTTTTAGCAACACAGTTTCCTCTTTCAGATCGTTGACGACCGTACTATAATTCGATTGTACTCTTTCAATTTTTTGCTCGAGCTCAGAAATCCTTTCACACAGGGTTTTTACGATAACGTCCGTTACTTTTTTTACCACTGCCTTGATAAAATCATCATCCTTTAATGCAGAGTTGATACAGCTACTTACGGACGATTTTATTTCATCTCTTAATTCTCTGGTTACCACCATATTATCAAATTATTATTTCACTGGTCAAAGCAGCACTACGAAATCTTTCCACAGGTAAATTTTCAACGATGTAACTCCGAATATGACCACTTTTTTCGCTTATGAAAGAAGAGCTCACCCAAACACGTCTACTCTGCTTCAAGGCTCATTAGCATAATTATGATCTAATCCTTGTTCAGGTCCTCTAGTTTGGTTAAAACTGATCTTAAGTGTGTAAAGATAGATTGATCACACCAAATTTCCTTATACGCGTTGTAGTTTTCCACAAAATTAAAGAATTAGTATTATAAAAGTTTCACTTCAATTGACAGATTTATTGACATAACCTAACTCTTTGACAAATAAACCTAACCTTTCTTTTCATATTTTTCGTTTATGTCATCGCACAGTATAATCAAAATCCATCGACGTCTTAGACGTCAGTGTCAAAATCCAAGCTTTTATAACCCCCAAAGCTGTCATCGGTTGGTACAACAAACGTCAAGATAACCCCTACCTTGTCTTTGGGTTAACATAACTACTGGTTGACCAGAGCTTTTGATGTAAACCGTCGAATATGAAATGGAATATTTTCGTTAACCACTAGTTTTCTTTTGATCACTAGTTAACTAACGATTGTGAAACTGGGACTAAGAGATAGAAACATGTTTCCATCACCAAGACGACCATGACGATCGGGCAGTTTCGGGTGCCTATCACGTGTCTACTACGCTGTCACGGCACGCTGTCATATTTACGAGGCCACCCGACCCTACATAGTGCATAGAAACACGTTTCTAAGTTACAGAGTACCGGTGCAGACAATATAATGTACCCACATAACAAAAGTATATACAGTGTGTGAATATCGAATCAATGGATATGTAAAATAGACACAAAAAATATACATTTCATGTACGTTTGTCGCGAATCTCCACATCCATGGTATATCCACTAAATGTACATTCATGTACTTTTAATGCACATGCATAGTGTATGAAAGTTTAATGTAGAGGCAGAAAAATAAACAAACCTTATACTTTCATTATGTATTGTTATTAATTCAATTTCTAGTTACAATAATAATACTTGGCCAAATCGATCACCGTGATTGTCATCTCTTTGCTGTTGAATGGCATAACTAAAATCACAAAGACATCAAGTTTATAAAATTTTGCAGGTGGTTTGTTCCGCTTACGACTTACTGTCAAACGCTGGATGCGAGTGTTATCAGTAGCCAGAAGCTAAGTAACATTGCACAATATTTCACTCGATCAGCTAATCAGGCACAACCAGTACCCGTACACACATGCTAACTACGGCTAAGGACGTGACAGGCGGTATGGCCAGAAATGGCGGCGCTAGTTCTTCTTCGCGCAGGCGTAAATTACTAGATGTATATATGATACTTAAAACAACATCTTATGTATATTCACTCATGCATTCATTAATTCATTTATATATAATACATAGACCAACATCTTATGTATATTCACATAAGAATATACCTACGTGAATATACATAGTATATTACACTAATTTATATCATTTTTCATATGTACATCCAACGTCCTATAAATATTCAAAATACACATGTCCAAACTGGTATATCTAATGTACATTCTGTGGATGTACATATCCATATAGTGTTATGTGGGAATAGAGATAGAAGTCTGCTTCAGTTACAGTGTCAAAGGATCCACTGTTATTTAATTCTGGATAATAATTAAAAGGAGATTCATATAGACCAAAGTAGCACAAATCAACTTACGGTGTATAAAAACTTCTGGTATAGTAAGCAGTTCTGCCACCTTTCTTCAGAAATGTAAAGAGCTGTTCTGACCGCCGCATATTTTTTCATAATAGACTTTTGTTCTTGATACAGCGCGTTTGCCTCATCAGACAGAGTCTCAGATTTATTCAGTACTTCCATAGAATCCATATGGGAGTGAAACAAAAGCTCTAAAAAATAATTTTTTTTTTGAGTATCCATGTCAGATCACAAAGCTTACTAAAATGTGGCGTGACCATAACATCACTAAGGCTACCAAAATGTCGCTGGTTCAGTCTCTCGTGTTCTCCATATTTTTGTATGCGTCGGAAACTTGCCTGTTAAAAAGGCAGATCGATCTCTCATAGATGCTTTTGAAATGTGGACGTGGAGGAGAATGCTGAGAGTTCCTTACACCGTCCATCGAGCTAACGTTTCCATACTGGATGGGCTCGGTAATCCAAAGAGACTATCCTCCGTTGTGTCGACGAGAATGCTTACATTCTTCGGACATATACACATAAGCGATGATATGGAGAAACTTGTAGTTACCCACATAGCACTGGATGATATGAGAATATTCTGTTCACATTCACTACAGATATTATGAATATTCTTAGAAAATTCCATGGATAATTAGAATATTTACAGAACATTCTGTAAACGTTCAAAATGGGAAAAACACCCTATATTTCTAGAATATTCCGCCTAATATTCCGCACGGATATTACATGAACAATCGTGGTAGAATGGTTTTAAATATTCTAGGAACATTTTGTCCAAATTACCTCATATACGAAACATTTTCAGGGAATTATGGATACTGTTCCAAAAATAATGGCACCTACTAGTGGCAGATGGTCACAAAAGTTAAGTGGTTAGACATCTCAGTCTAGATGCCTAAAATAAAGTATAAAAATGTAAACTTGCTGCATTTAACCTCAAAATTCTACTCACATTATATAATGAACCATACACCATAGTAGGTGACCATAATTTGGAACACTGTCACACACTTTATAACAACCAGCAACTTTATTGTACAAAATCGGGTATCAACAGGGTATAAATGCAGGCCTTTCAGGAATAAAACTCGTGAATTGCTAAAATGCTCACATCACATGTTGAAGCACAGCCCACATAGCACTGGATGATATGAGAATATTCTGTTCACATTCACTACGGATATTACGGATATTCTGATAAAACTCTATAGAGAATTAGAATATTTACAGAATATTCTTTAAACGTTCGAAATGGGAAAAACACGCTATATTCCTAGAATATTCCGGCGAATATTCCGCAAGGATATCACAGGAACAATCGTAGTAGAATGTTTTTGAATATTCTAGGAACATTTTGTCCAAATTATCTCATATAGGAAACATTTTCATGGTATTATGGATACTGTTCCAAAAATAATAGCATCTACTAGCGGCAGATGGTCACGAAAGTTAAGTGGTTAGACATCTCTCAATCTAAAGATGTTTAAAATATAGTGTAAACATGTAAAACTGTTGCATTTAACCTCAAAATTCTACTCACATTATATAATCATATAACGAACCATACACCATAGTAGGTGACCATAATTTGGAACACTGTCGCACACTTTATAACAACTAGCAATTTTATTGTACAAAATTGGGTATAAATGCACGCCTTTCACGAATAAAACTCGTGAATCGCTAAAATGCCCACATCACATGTTTATTACAAATCCAAATCGAAGGATTCGAAGGTGAAGCACAGAACACTTGAAGCGAAGAATAGAGTGACAACCTGACAAGATTGACAACTGACGAATGAACGACACCATAGTCACCATACATCACCATAAGATGGTCTCACCTTACCGTATTGCTGCCAATGGCTAATTCACTAATAAACTTTGAAAATTGGACATAATACTTATTAGGTATATTTAGGAGGATGAACGCAAAACGAATAGAACTAAATGAAAGTTTTTTTTTTAATTCACTGAGAAAGGTGCAAATATAAATTAATAATACCTCATATTGAATATTATTTGCCTACATACAGAAAATAGTTCTGTTACGAATATTACTAAATGTTCTTTAGAAAATAGCTACATAGCTTGTTCTTAGTAGATGATTAAAATAATATTCTATGAAGAATATTACTGGTATATTCTGGAATATTTCAGACATTAAACGAATAATCACTGATTATCCTAAGTGGATAAAATAATAATATTCTGTAAAGAATATTATTTTAATAATCCAGAATAATCAAGAGAAATAACGAATATTCTATGATTCTACTGAATATTCATGGAACATGTAGGAGATTTAAATAATATTCATAGAATATCCAGTGCTATGTGGGAGAATGACAGAACACTTGAAGCGAAGAATAAACAACCAGACAACTGACGACACCATAGTCACCATAGATCAGCATAAGATGCTGTCACTTTATCGTCGTATCTGTATTGCTGGCAATGGCTAATGCCTAGTAAACTTTGAAAATTGCACATAATACTTATCAGGTATATTTAGGATGAACGCAAAACGAATGAAGGTTTTTTTAATTCTCTGAGAGACGTGCAAATATAAATTGAATATTGAATATTTGCCTACATACAGATATTTCTATTACAAATATTACTAAATGTTCGTCAAAAAATAGCTACATCTTGTTCTTAGTAGATTATTAAAATAATATTCTTTGAAGAATATTACTGGTATATTCTGGAATAATTCAGACAAACGAATAATCACTGATTAACCCAGGTGGATAAAATAATAATATTCTATAAAGAATATTATTTTAATAACCCAGAATCAAGAGAAATAACGAATATTCTATGATTCTACTGAATATTCATGGAGCATATAGGAGATTTAAAGAATATTGATAGAATATCCAGTGCTATGTGGGTAAAGGGTCATGCCCCGAGTGGGCGGCGCCGTGGTCGTTCCCCTACACGCTGGGTGGATACGACGAAACAGTTGCTGGATATGACTATCGAACTGACAGTAAATCGCGAACGATGGCGAGCTACAGTTCTCAAAACTATTGATAATATTCGTGCCGGCAATACTCGTCCGACTTAATGCATTTTTCGAGTTCACAACATGTCTGTTAAGACATTGTGACTATCATGATGAGCCTACTGTGAAGGATAACCCGATTTTGCGACTCCTTTTCCATATACGAGGGTATCACAAAAGGTGGGAGCATTACCTTCAAAAATGTTGATGTATTGATGTAGATTTGCTGTGATCCCTTGAATGATCTTCTGTTCGATTATCAGGTGCTCTTCTAGAAGCATAAGGTCATCTTCTCTGTGTCCAACTATAATTTGCGTTCTCAGTGCCTCTCTGATTGTTGTGATATACTCGCGGACATTCAGCTTGTCGGCAACAGGTCTGCCTGAAAAAAAATGTCTTGAAATACGGTACTTGCAGAGGTCGTGAAATCGCCTCGGGAGTACACATAGCTTAAAGAAAACCATATCAAGAAGCAGTAGGAAACAAAAAACATGATTTTGCTGACGGCCAAAAAAAGACATTCGCAAAATAAAATAAGGATATATTCAAATTTTTCCACGTGACTTAAAACAAGGGCTGACGTCACAGGTATCTTATCGATATCGACAATCGATACTGCTACAGCAGAGGTCAGTGAGATTCAACTGCAAACTAGAGATGATCTGAGTTCTTTAACAATGCGACTCAATTTATTGATACTTAAACATATTTGAAACAGGTAATTAACCCACTAGCATTTGCGTTGCAATACATTTTTATATCTGACAGGTATCACAGTTCATCCTGTTTGTGACCGAGATTCGCAACTAATCGAAGCCATCATTTTATTTCGGCGCATCCCATTATGAATGAATCCAAAGATAGAATCTAATTCAAGCCCATCCCTACAAAGTGAATTAGTAATCTAGCCTTACCTTTATTCTTTTGACTTTTGTGTGTGACTGTGTTTTGTGGTTATAATGATCAATGTCAAAATTTTAGGTTAGCACTGGCTATCGATATCGAATATCAATACTTTACATCCGATCACTATAGGATATCACAGCTGATTCCAAAAAATCAAACAAGTGATTTTGTCATGTTTACTAGGCTCTTAAGGCTCGGTCAAACAGAGGGCGGTCTAGAACGCGGCGTTCCGGCGTTCTAGAACGCCGCCTACAGCGTTCCGTTATATTGAATTGGACTGGTCAAACAGAGCGCGTTCTGAACGCGGCGTTACGGCGTTCTGAACGCGGCGACACGGCGTTCTCTAACGCCGCGTTACAGCGTTCTGTTTGTACCAGACCGGTCTGTTTGACGGGTTGAGCAAAAGCGTTACGCCAGTTTTTGTCAAGATGTCGAGTGATTCAGACATAGATGAACTTATACTTTTTTCGCATTATCACGTTCAAAGAAACAAAAACCGCTATGGGCGCATATATCATTTGCACATTCTGTTTGGAAATACAACGTGACGTTCTAACGCCGTGACAGAACGCCGCCTACTACGATGGCTTGGGCTCTTTTTGACGGGTTGATACTGAAACAGACCGCGGTGTAGAACGCGGCGTCAGGACGGTCAGACCGCGGCGTCAGGGCGGTCAGAACGCGGCGTAGGGCGGTCAGAACGCCGCGTACACTGGATGTCAGATAGACCAATTTTCTTCAAGATCTCAAGTGATTCGGATGTAAACATGTTTTTATCTGAACTGTTTTTCATGTCGTATAGACAAGGATACTTTCAAACAGATTCAATCAACTCCTCCATCATCCTGATACCGAGAACGCTGGGCGTCCTTTGCAAAATCTGTATCGAAATATAACGCGGCGTTCTACGTGCACATGCTCTGTTTGACGGGTTGATACTGGAATAATACAATACAACGGAACGCTGTAACGCGGCGTTCTAGAACGCCTAACGCCGCGTTCTAGAACGCTCTCTGTTTGACCGAGCCTTAAGGAACGCGTAAACGACATAAAATTTTTTTCTGCAAGTACCCTATTGACTGACAAATTCAATTTTGAAAATTATCAAAATTTTGCCGAAATTTTCAAAAATTTTGAAATCTGTAAAATTTTGAAACATTTGAGAAGTTTGAAAATTTTGAAAATTCCGATAGTTTTGAGACTCCCCTAGCAATCATTGTTTTGTGTGCGACAGATATTTGTTGAAAACCTACTACTAGTTTCAGTATTTATGTTAAGGTCGTTGTACCTTCGACATCTTTGAAGAATTTAGGATCAACGTCCAAAACGGATTTTGGTTCAAATGGTAGTGGCGCATCCTCAACATAAACTCTTCTCAATATATCTTTTTTAGCTCTGCTCCTGTAATCCGGCTTTTCAGCACATTTCACTTTTAATTCCTTTAGACGCAATTCTTTCCTCCAGGCCTTCGTCATCACACCATGAGCGAGTCTCTGTCAACAAATACATATTTTTTTATATAACTGAGCAGACCGCGCAGACAGAGCCTGAGTACCGCGGCTGCTGTGAAAGGGTTATGTTAAGCGAAGTTTGTTAACGCGGGATTTGAATGGGCCAATAACCTCAGGCCCAATAAATACAGACGATTCCAAGCCTTGGACATCCTGGGAATAAATGTGCGGTTATACCGCTCAGTTCTTGATGTCTGAAGAACGACCGTCTTAGGATGAGATGCAGCGGTCGCACGGGTACATCTAATAGGAGCGGTGAGCGGCGGAACGATAGAGGATAGCTCAGAGGAGCAGATTCCGTTAGAATATCTGTAGAAGAGTGAGAGGTCACCAACAACACGCCGGTGAGAAGGTGGCTGGAGGTGGCACGTTAAGGCCGGGTCGCCAATTAGTCGAGTTGTCCTTCTCTGGACGGCATCTAGATATAGGGTAGTAGGGGCAGCAGCTCCCCAGACATGAGAGCAATACTCCAGGCAGGGTATTATCTGGGCTTTATCTAGCGTGAGGAGGTTACATGGTGAGAAATACCTTCTGGCTCTAAATAGGTACCCAGCTTTTCACCAGCAGCTGTTGCAATTGACGCGACGTGTTCGTGCCAGATCAGATTTTCTGTAATGTTGACTCCTAACAGCTTGAATGAGTGACTCCTTGGCAGAGCCCGGTTGTTCATTAGAACCTGGTGTTAGCTTGGGCACTTCTTGTTTGATAGCATAAAATACTAGGTCTTGAAGGCATTAAATTTAACCATAGCGGCCCAAACGGTAATGGTATCGAGATCCTTTGAAAGTGAAGCTGCCACTGCCAGTCCTCTGCGTTCCACCTCGACCACAGGGATCGGTCTATTGCTCATGATGCCTGCATGCAGCGTACTGCCATCCGCAAGACTGTGTGATTGGGTTTGTAGTGCTAGAGAGTAGATCATTAATGTGAAGCAGAAACAATGTCGGAGCCAATACCGATCCCTGCGGAACCGCGCATCGATGCTATGGAAAGAAGAGGAAAAGCCGTCTACCACGACAGAGATTTTTCGACCTGAGAGGAAGTCTGCGAGCCATCCGCAAAGCTTACACGAGGCACGTATCCAGGATTTGGTTTTGGGGGGTCCAGATTATGGGTATCACTTGTTTGACCTTTGCGAGGGGTCACGATTAGAGTTGTCACTTTAAATTTGCTCTCGTCGGGGGGGGGGGGCTAATTTGTGGATTCTATTAGTTAGACGGCATTTTATAACATTTCGGAGGTCCGGACCCCCTTATTTCTTATAGTTAAGTTGAATATAGCTGTGAACAATTGTTTAGACAACCCTGTAAGTGGGAGTTTATAACATATTTTAAATGATAAAATACTATTTTCGTTCTGTAATCAGATCAGTGAAGGTCGATTTTACCTTGAAACCTCTACAGTTAATATCTTTAAAATACCTTTTTCTTGTGGCATTTGCGATATCTAATACCTATTTAGGGAACTTGTGGAAAAACAAATTTTAATCAAATTAACATTATACAAAACAAATTTTTAAAAAATGTTATACAACTATGAATATCTCACCCCAACAAATACTATGTATTATGAACTAAATATACCTAAATGAGAGAGCCTATTACGATTAAAACAGTGCAAACTGATATATACAAAATACTTAATAACTTACAAAAATTAAATACAAATTTTCAATCTATTAGTGAGATTCACAATCATGATACAAGAAGACTGGTAAATTTATATCTAGCACAGGACAGAACCAACGTAGGACTAAATAATCCAGGGCAGCTTGCATCAAAACGTTATAATAGTTTAAACCATAACATTAAGTCAACCACTTCTTATCCACTTTTTGTTAAAAAATGCAAAATGCATTGAAACGAAACTGTTACTTTAAAATAACTCTAAGAATATTAGTATACGACTTACGAATTAGTCAACGTAATACTGTTAGTTTATAGGTTAAATCTCGAGGCCAGGGCTGTTGAAGCACTGATTTGAGATTTAAAAATATATTATTGTTATAATATTGGATTAATAAAGTTGTTATTTCGAAAAAAAATTAAAATTAAATATAGCTGTGAACACTTTTTAGGCAACCCTGTAAGCGGGTGTTATACACATATCTTATTGAAAAAATATTTTTTCTTCGGTAAACAGATCAGTGAATGTCGACCTTGTATGAGATCCTCTACTAAAAGTGAAAAACAATAATAATTAAGGGTAAGCCTATAGTTAAAGCAAAATCCAGTACAAACCTTAAAGTCATTCGGATACCTATACGGAGAAGGCTCTGTCTCCACATTGATAGCATTCTTCTCATTGACATATGAGGCTTTTGTAAAGGGTTTCGGCCTCAACAGTCCCCTTTGCCTTACTTTCACCTTCTTTTGCGGTTTTGCCTTAATCTTAACCATATCAGCTTTGACATCTTCAACCGCTGCAAGTTCCTCACACGACAAATCGTCTCTGAAGCCAACTGCCACATCTTCAGCGTCTTCGAACTCTTGCATTTTTGTACTTATGTAAACTAATAGTGTTAAAAATATATGATGTGTATAATATAGACAAGAGTAGACGTTTGGCTACGTTTGACGTAACGCACGACTTGGAAACCTAGTTGTATGGTGGTTTTTCAATATTTCCATGGAAACGTCATCTGTTGCTTTGTTGTAATAGCCTAAAGCGGCCCACAGACGCTCCGGAAATCCTGAGAGAAAAAACTGAACAGTCCTGGCCTCAAGGATTATCAGGGTGTGTGTGGATTCACAGATGTTATACACAAGCATTGGAGGTCAACAAAGGGCCGGCCAACATGAATACACTATGCATGAACCCCACATCAAAAGTGACTAAATACATTTTGCAAGAACCTATCAAAAACAAAATTAAAATATAAATCGTGGGAAAAACAAAAAGTACCCAAGAATAGCAGACATTGAACAAAGCAGACTTGACTCTCACAAAATACTTGATCGCATCCATGATAGCAAAGACCGTTCCATAAATTGGCATTCCCTCCGTGTGAAATGTGACGTAATGGAGACAGGAGACAACACAAGAAATTTGGGCAGCTGTCTGTGTAGACACGAGTCTACAGAAAGAGAAGAAGAAGAAGGAGAAAAGGTTCGCCGGCGGTTTCGTCGGACTGATCAGGCCGCCGGATGTGGAACTGAAAAACAGTTCAACATCCGATCGACCTGCGCAGGCCGCAGACCATATTGTAAATGAGTCGCTCCATTTTAAAAGTCGTCTCATACACTTTTTATGAAAATTGTACTAACCTCGCAATTGGAATCTTTGCCATAAACTCTACGTATTCAGTAGAGAATATCGTTCCGGAACTTGCTATAACCAATAGCAAAGTGAATGAGAAAATTGAGAATCGCCCCAAAACTTGACTAATCCATTCGAATTGTTGCGTCAAAAGTTCCCTTATTCCACTGACCAATCACAGCGCTTTGAATGGTTGGCAGACGTGTAACGGTGTAGCCGGTGTTTTAGTGTGTAATGAGCTGCTGTATCATAAATATTACGTTTTATTATATTGTTTAGGACAAAATTGGTATTTACAATATTATGGAGACTCATATTTTGTCACAGTGGAAATAGAAAACCTAGGTTCTGGTTTGCTTTCTGTTACTTGAGACCAACCTTATTTTTTATGATGTATAACCAGAATTAGTTTCTTTTCTGATACTTAAAAACAACCTTACTTCTTGTGTTGAATGGAAGAAGTCTTGAGTTTAGATTAAATCATTTGTTTCTTTTTATATGCCTTCATATGACGATTTGTTTGCGTCAAAAATTGCTTTATCTACTGATGATACATCAAAACTTGCCAATTCCAAACCAAAAAGTTGAAAATGTTGTTATTTATATCAGTTTTCTTTAAAAGAAAAACACCGTTGCTGTTGCTGTCACTTTATCAATACATAAAAAATATATGTTCAAAAAAAGATTTTCTTCATTTACCAAAAATTGGGTAAACTGGATAAGAAGACTTTTGGAATGGAACCACTCAAATGGATTACATGTTTCAGGAATTACGTGACCTAGGCATCGGGAGACATTATCGTTGAAGATTTCAAATCTTCGTAACTTCTTCCAGTTGCTAAAAACCGTAATGTTGCCGTTAGTCTCTCATGAGGCGGAATAGCTCATCGCGTAGTAGTAAAAACTCTCTGGTTAAATTTTTCCTAAACCCGTCATTGCACCGCATTGTGTTCTGCATAGAACCTATTCAGCAGAGCAGAACTGTTGATACCGCAAGTTTCAGGCGTACACATGTACTACAGGAATCGATATAAAGGTTAGAGACAGAGCAAAGCAGCTTGTACACAGTGCTGTTTACACTGTGAAGCATGGCTTCGGAATGAAACGGCTGGCAGTCATAGCGACGATGCGACGACACCTTTTTGTTTTGTCTAGACTGCGAGTCACAGGACGCCGCACCGATGCACCGCAGGTTCTGCCTTGCTATAAAGCGCAAACACCACGGCGAAATCGATGAGCCGAAGAACGCTTTACATTTCAGAAGCTGAGAGGGTTTAGGGCTGCCGTACACGACCTACACTTTGCAGTCAGGCCGACCGAAATACTAGGATTTCGGAAGTCGGTGAAGTGCCTAAGATGCCATCCATTCATGGTGGCGATTAGAGATTCACGACTTGACTTGATTTTCAAGCTACTTGACTTGATTTGATATCAAGTCAAGTATTTGTTTTCGAAATTCAAGTCAAGTCAAGTAGTTACACATCAAGCAACTTGAAAATCAAGTTTTACAAGCTAACTACTTGATTTTTCTTGAAAGAATAATTCTTTTTTGATATTAATCTGATTAACTGCCAAACGCAATAACAATAAAAATCTATGTATATAAAGATGTAACTTAGTTAAATAATGAATGTAATAATATGAAATAAAAATACGAAATATTCTGAATTCTGACAATAATACATAGAAAAACAACAAACTGAAATGGGGGTGGGTTGGCTCAGTGGTTAGAGTCGAGGGCTCGTGACCGGAAGGTCCTGGGTTCGATTCTCGTTAGAGGCGGAAATTAATTTGTAGTTTTTTCAATCAAAAATAAATATCAATAAAAAAAGCTCAGCGAAGAATCCCCACATGGGCATTCACTTCACTGTTGGCTTCTAATCAACAGTGCTGTTCCTAGATTGGCGCCGGGAAACAGTAACAAAGCCTACACAGAACACGAGGCTAATGATCAGAGCAATCGATGCCGATGGCACAGAAGTAAAAAAAATTAGTATCCTCATTTGCTATCCTTAAGACTCCTAACGGAGTTATCACCTAATCGATTTCTTGTTTTTCTAAGAGTTAAGACAGCTCTAGAAACCTGCCTTACAACTGGAGCTGAGGAAGCTGGCGTTACCATAAAGTCTTTGGCCATTGCGGCAAGGTTTGGGAAAATGCATTCGTGTTTTTCCACCATTCTAAAATATCTTCAGTACTCTCCCTTGCCGCTTGAATACTATTTATAATCTGTTCATCGACTTCATCTCGATCAGGTTTATTGTCAAGTTCCATAGCTCACGTATCTAGTCGATCGAGTAGCATATTAATGCAAAAATGATGGAAAACATTAAGGTACTGGCAAATTCGTTCAATTAACGACCATTCGGTGTCGGTTGGCTTTAAAGCTTTAAAGCCCTTGGGTGCCGGCTTGCTGTCCTAACCTCGGCGATTCCCTATTTTAACGCTTCGATTCGCATTTTACAGATCGATATCAAGTATATCAAGTAGTTTGATTTTACGTGATAATAAGTAAAGTAGTTCAGATCGAAAATCAAGTCAAGTCAAATATCAAATTTTCAAAAGCTTGAGCTTTAAAGTCAAGTCAAGTATTTAAGAAAAATCTCAAGCTACTTGACCTGATGAATCCCTAGTGGCGATACATCAAGCCTCAATGCTCAAAGACAATTGCTTAGATACCTATGTTCCTCAAATTCATTAGAGGAAAGCTGCGAAAGCCTCACACGGTATGCCTTCTTAAAAAATGTATGGCAGTTTATTTTTTATTCTTATTTTTTATTATTTATTGTCAGCCTCCCGCAAAGGCTGAAAGCCTGTGGAGCCGGAGAAGCGCTGAGAGAGTACAAGTGTAGGTGCATGTTAGATTTGAAACACTGCAGGTTGTAGCCGTCGGGAAACAAATTCCTCGACAGCTCAGTCAACAGCGTCGAAGTTCTCCAAAAGAAGGAATGCTGGAGGCGACTGGTTCGGAGAGTAGGGACCTCGACCTAATAAGGATGAGCTTGGAGAACCTGTCTAGTGTTTCTCGTTCGGACAGCCTTTGGTGTTATTATCTGGGAGAACTCACTCAAACATCTTCCGTTAGAGAATCTGTAAAACAAGGACAGGTCAGCCACACTTCGTCGATGTTCCAGGCTGTGGAGGTCCTTTGTGAGGTTAGGCGTATCGATTAGCCTAATTGCTGTCTTCTGGATCGTGTCCAGAAGCTTTAGAGTGTGTTTCGCAGCGCATCCTCACACATGGGAGCAATACTCCAACGACGGTCAGATCTGTGCCTTGTAGATCAGCATTAGCTGCTCTGGTGTATACAGCTTCCTATAGCGGAACAGAACTCCAAGCTTCTGGGATACCGTTTTAGCAATACTGACAACGTGGTCGTGCCAGGACATGTTACTGTTGATGTTTATCCTTGCGGACCTTGTGGGGATGTACAAGGTTCCACTTGATAAGGCCCCACTTGCCCTCTGGACACTCAGGAGGATATGCGGCAAATCTGTAGATGATATATAGGAACTAATTTTGAACATTTTCATTCAAATTAGTTTCTATTAGGGCCAACCTTCCACAAAGGCCGAAAGCCTATGGCGCTGTAGAAACGCTACGAGAAGATAAGTATCGGTACACGTCAGATTTGAAAAGCTGCAGGTTGTAGCCGTTGAAAAACAAATTCCCCGTCAATGGCATTACATGGCAAAACATAACATACGTGTGATAAATCTGGTAAGGTATAACTATTCTAAATTGAATCACCTTAAAAACTAAATCCTTCAGCAGCTCATTCCACAGCGTCGTCATGGTTACGGTCTAGGTCATGGTTACAGCTCTTTGAGGCATGGCTATGGTCTGGGACATTCTGGATACAGCTTGGGACATGGATATAGCGGATACGGAGGATATGGACGTGGCTATGGAAGTTATGGTCATGGTTGGTAGACATATGTGAATATGTTAGATGAACTTTGATGCATATATGTACCTATGTAAAATATTGTGTCTATTTTTGTATATAAACTGTTTCAATATGTGTGAATAAAGTAATTTGAGAACTAACTTTGGTGTTTTTTTTTCATGGTGAGCCTCCCGCAAAAGCATATAGTGCTGTAGAAGCGCTGCGAGAGGATAAGTGTCGGTGCACGTTAGATTTGAAACGCTACAGGTTGTAGCCGTTGGGAAACAAATTCCCCGGCAGCTCGTTCCACAGCATAAACTCTATAAAACAGGGATCGGTCAGCCACCCTTCTTCGATGTTCCAAGCTATGGAAGGCCGTTGTGAGGTTAGGCGTATCGATTAGTCTAATGGCTTTAAAGAGTGCTTCGGAGCGTATCCCCACACATGAGAGCAATGTGCCAACGATGGTCGGATCTGATCCTTGTATAGAGCAGCAGTATATGCTCTGGTGTATACAGCTTCCTACAGCGGAATATTCTGTGTAATGAAGACCAACAACGTTTTTGAACAATACTCATGGCATAATCCTTACCATAATTAAAATTGTCGTATTTCCTGAACAAATTTCACAAAATACCATTTCCCAAACAGGTTGATGTTATGCTTTGGTCGCTAAGCATCTGAGTAATATTAACAAATTTTAAGGTATCAGCGCCATCTCTTAGCGGATACGAACGCTGCTCCGACGGATTTAAAGCCGTCAAAATCATTTTCGCGTCAAAGTTGGTGCGTTCAATGTTTGATCCTCTTAAACCAAAGGAGAGTTACAAACCCACAAACATACAAGTAAAGCTAATAAAGGCGTGTTGAAAAAGCTTGCACACATCACAAAAACATCCAAAAGATCCACGGCTTGAGAAGGAAAATGTCCAACACATAACTAATAATTATATTGACAACTTATCGTACACGTCGCAAAGGTAAAGATAAAACAAACATTAATATAACGTTAATCAACGCTGACATATAATAAATAATGTAGCTAACCAGCCGATGCACCTCAAATAAAGATAGAAACTCAACAGCTGGAAAACAATTAACTGTAAATAGTGGAACGGTTGCAGAACTTTATTACCGCAGTCCATGTATGAACATGTGTTGCATGCAGCCAGACATGCTACGGTATCAAAGCAGATTAATAAAATGCGAAATTGATTCCATATGAGACGCATCGGAATTATTATGGCTAATATAATATTGACTCGTTCTCCACTTTATTGGTCTGTAAATTCAAATGTTATGCATTAGCGTTATATTGTATGTATTTATGTGCCCTGCAGTATTTGTATATTCAATACTTGCTTATAATCAGCAAGTGAACCCTTGGTGGCGTATAGATACACCTAATTGGACAGTTTCTTAGCAGGAGTTTTTTTACTTGATATCTTATTGTATACAGGGTGAGTTTTTAGTATCAGATCTGTGGATAACTCACTACTGTAAATGATGCGAGAATGGTTGTATATGGAAGTTGTAACTTAGTATATGCTCTTATTCAAAAGCTCACCTTTCTCGCAATATTCGGCTGTGTCAAGTTAAATGAACCACCCGGTAGTACAATGATCCCTGTTCTCAAAATATAACGTATTGTAACATTATATTTCAAAAATTATGACCATTTTACTTCCCACACCGATAGGTGAGGGGAGTATTGTGATCGCGAAAATTTTCGATTTTGAGATAATATACTTTTTGGGCGTTTTATGATGCCTACATAATGAAAATCCACGTCACTCATTTCCGTCGCGCGTCGGTCTGTCTGTCGGTCTGTCTGTCTGTTGGCATTTTTCTAGCCTCCTAATCTCAGTAACCGCTGCATAGATTTTGATGAAATTTGGGTAGTGATATGGTGTAGGGTCGTAGTAGGTAACGTTGCTACAATTTTGAAAATCGGTGCATGGGCGGCGGAGTAATTAGCTAACGAAAAATTTCAAATATGCCTCAAACTTCGTGTTTAGGCGTTTTAGGGGTTCCTGATCATTTTTTACTTTTTTTGGGGTGGTGGTGAAATTAGGGTGGTTGGGGGAAGGGGGGTAGGGGTTTGTAAATCTGAAAAAATTTTTGTACTCATAATAGGCTGTCTACTGACCTGAGAGAGAAAGACCTAGCGGCATAATACACTTTTTTAGGTCCATCCGAATATTGCCTTGCCGATTACAGAAACCAAGGGACTTGAACTTTCTGATGCATACAAAATACATACGAGTATTACTTTGGATTGTTCTGTATTGTGTACGTGGAAACTTCTGGATTGACTTTAATGACATTTTGACACAGATTTGTTACCGCGACGAGTATGGAAAGCGCGTATGGTTTTTAGAAATCATTTCAGTGGCGGCGCGGCAATAGTAAAAAAAAACTAAACATATAAAAAACACATCAAACTTCGTTTTAGACGTTTTAGGGGTTCCTGATCGTTTTTAAAATTTATTTTCGTTGGGGGTGAAATTGGGGTGGTTCGGGGGGTGGGGGTTTGTAAAACTCAAAAATTTGTTGTATTCATGATAGATTGTCCATTGACCTGTAAAAGAAGCACCTAGTAGAATAAAACACCTTTTTGTGATCGGGCGAGCGATGATTTGGTTGCAGGGGCATCCAGAGTCTAGATTCTAGACCATAGTTTCATGCTGTGGGAAAATAATAAAACTGGTATCATCGGAACGTGTGGAAAGTACTGAGTCAATCAACTTGACTAAATTTTTTATATCCAAATTGCTGTCAAATGTATATCAAAAAGTAATGAATCAAAACTTAAATAGAAAGATAAAAAATATCCTCTAGTTTTAACGCCTGCTCTAAAGAAAGTCGTTTAAATGTAACTCCCCATATTTTCCTTTATCAAAAAAGATCCTTCATTATTGTATAGCATTTCCTACATCTACATTTATTAAGTTCCGAGATATTTCGATTTATCTGCAAATTTTTTAAATTCCTTCGTGTCCTTTGTGTTCAGAAATATATTTATTTTGAGAAAGTACTATAGAATTTAATTTTTTTAATGCACAATTAAAAAAATAAGGCCATAACAGTATTTGACAAAGTTATTGCCCTTATCAAGATAATATAGCTCAAGTATAGAGAGGAAATAATTTTATAGACGTGACGCATAGTTACTGAATTGAACTGAAATGAATAGCATGATCACTATCAATTTCCATACAAGAGTGAACTGATCTTGACTGACGTTGACACAAAACTAATGGGCATGCGCTACCGAGGTCGAGAAAATGTTAGTAATGTGTGTATCATTGAATACATGTGATTTTAATGATGGGCCAGTAAACACGATCAATCAGTAATGACTCTTGTTGAACCATTTATATTATTTAATGGTCCAAAAGGCAGAAGTGCAATTATCGTAAACAACAAAGAACAATCCCTAAAAATCTCATTAAAATATAGCGTCCGTATTATAGACTGATGTACATCATTATGATTGGAAACCTAAAACTGATACTGCGCTCAAAGGTGAGGACCGAATAATCAAATATCATGCACCTTTCCACTTGATGCCGGCTCTTGTCACCGCTCATTGATTTTACGATGTTGTTA
The DNA here is from genome assembly GCA_951848785.1 of Callosobruchus maculatus. Taxonomy (NCBI): domain Eukaryota; kingdom Metazoa; phylum Arthropoda; class Insecta; order Coleoptera; family Chrysomelidae; genus Callosobruchus; species Callosobruchus maculatus. Next base: position 2,536,865 of record CATOUR010000003.1, read on the forward strand.
CTGCTTCCTGTACTACGCCCATTAACACCATAGAAGTCCATAAAAATGTTTTCAAGGGAGAAGGCAAAACTAATAGAGAGATGAAAACACAGCGAAGTCTAAATAAAGATTTTAGACTCTTTGAGATGAAACTGAATCTAGGGTGTCGGAAATCTTTGATCTTTTTCTGCGCGGCTGAAGCTCAAATGATCAACGGGATTTGTAATCACCGTCCTCAAATGATCCAGGCTAAGAGGTTTCATATTGATAGAAAGCCATATAAAGATTTTAGACTTTTTGAGGTGAAACTAGATACCGCTAGTGTAGGTATCGGAATTTTTGATCTTGGTTCTGCGAGGTTGAAACTCAAAGCATCGACCGGATTTGTAACCAGCGCCCTCAATAACGTGTTTTACATTGATAGAAAGCAGTATAAAGATTTTAGACTTTTTGAGGTGAAACTGAAAATCAAGGGTGTCGGAAATTTTTGATCTTCGTCTTGCGGGCCTGAAACTCAAAATATCAACCGGATTTCTTATCACCGCCCTCAAATTATCCAGAATACGGGATTTCATATTGATAGAACGCCGTATAAAGATTTTAGACTTTTGAGGTGAAACAAAATCAAGGGCGTCGGCAATCTTTGATGTTCGTCCTGCCAGGCTTCAACTCAAAAAAAATGTTGCATTCTCATTAGAAAAGATCAGGTTATCCATAATTAAAGTTTCCTTAACTGGCCCACCGTAGAAAGTGGAAATATAATTCAACTTTGGCCGTCTAACCTAAACTGACGCATTTCATGCTTAGTTACTATGAAAAGTCATAGCCTTCCAAGTTTCATAATAATCACTGGCATATTAAATGTTTTTTTGATGTCTAATTATACCAAAAATAGTGATTTGCAACTGAAAGGTTCATTTTAATCCCCATATTTGATACATAAAATCATACTGCACCTTTTCCAGCTGCAGTTTGTAAAGCGTCAAGCGATACTTCAAAACGGTCAAGTTAATTTTCCAACTCGTCACTTGTAATTTCAAACTGTCAGGTGTAATTTATACCTGTCAGTTTGAGCTTACAATACAAATTAGGCCTTTACGGAAACTGTTATCGGGTTAAAACCTGATCAGTTTGATTAGTGGATCACTAATCCTGCCGTTCGGAAAGTGATCTGGGATCGGCCAGAAATAGGGTAGTTCACTCTTGTACAGTAAGTGATTGCGATCGGATGATATAGATCAGTAGCTGCTTTACTTTACCATCTGTTTTTTCGTTGTTCGATGTCCGTTAAATTCATGGAATCATAAATCCCACTTGACAGCTGTTTGACATATAACTGATCTATCCGGATCCAGATCAGTGTTTCCGTAAAGGCCTACTGTCAGGTGTAATTTATACCTGTCAGTTTGAGTTTACAATTGATCAGTTGGAAAATTAACTTGACCGTTTTGAATTATCACTTGACGCTTTAAAAACTACAGCTGGAGAAGATGTAGAAGTGACCAAGGAATTAAAATATGCAATGATGTGTTCCATTTTAATTTTGACAACTTTAATGTGGAGCTTTTTTTTGGAAGCTCCTATATAAACGAAAATAATTTATAAACGTGCTCCTATTGGATCTGTGTATCATACAAAAATTGAAATCACTCTTTTTCGAGAAAAGACCATCAGGAATAGAGTGTATATCAGAATTTTTGGAAAAAGCTTATTCATCGAAATTACAAAAACGGTGGGGATAAATAAGAAACGTAATTAATACAGTGACATGACATGAAATAAAAAAACACCCTGAACACTGTACCTATCTATCTGTATCTGTAAAGTGGGGAGTAGTCCAACCGCATTCAGGCCACAACTGACTCATTGTGCATTCTTCCAGAGGTTGTTTCCCCAAGTCATCGTCCATCCTGCCAAGTTTAGGAAGGTGGACAAAATCGCCTTGTGACATCTCCCTTATGTGAGCAGGTGTAGGCCAAGACTTACCAAACGCACACTCTCTATTAGAAGATAACTCTGACGTGTCCCACAATTTGGTCTTCGCTTTGAACACCTTACTTGATAAATCTGACCGCCCATGGTCGTTGGTTCGTACGCACGTGCTGTAACTGATTGCTCCAATTCCGTGATGCGAACATAGAAATTCACTTCCTTCCGCTTTGTTTTAAATGCTCATCATCCGTGTAAATACGTACCCCCTATATGCTGTGTGCCACCAACCGTGTAAAAAGGATTATTTCCTTTGAACAGGACTACCTTTTTACATCCAACACATCATAGATCGATCTGGCTTGCGTCACACATGTGTGAAGCAAAACTGATCCATTCGTTTCGAGTTGTTGTTCTCGATATTTCGAAGGCATTCTCTTTGGTCGCAAAATCACTGACGGGCCTCGTCCTCTTTCTTCCAACAAAAAATGGCAAACAGAGAGCAAAAGATTTACCTTAACGGCACCTTGCTGTCCTATGTCACACCCAAATACCTAGGTGTCACACTGGACAGGACACTGTTGTTTAAAAAACATAGTCAGCCCATCGTAGCTAAGGTGAACAGCAGGAATAACATCCTTCAAAGATTATGTGGAACCTCTTTGGGCGCCTCCGCTTCACTTCGGCCCTGAGCCTCTATTTCTCTGCGGCTAAATTTTGCCCGTCACTGTAGCTAAACAGCTCACATACTAGACTGATAGACGCCCAGTTAAACTTCTCTAGTCAGAACTCAATGATGTTGCGTCGGCATGGACAATTAGTCGTTAGCTACTTCCTCACTAGGATAGCTAAGAGGTTCCTATAGCAGTTGATCAGCTAGAAGTGCCATCCCCTACGCAGGGTTGTATCACTGAACCTCATATTCTAGAGGTGTCTTGTTAACAGACAGTGCTAATTAACAGCATCAGTCACAACTCGCAGATTTTGCCTCGGCATGGCCAGTTTGTACTTAGCTACTTCCTCACTAGTATAGCTAAGAGGTTCCTATAGCAGTTGAGCAGCTAGATGTGTCATCCCCTGCGCAGGGTTGTATCATTGAACCTCATATTCTAGAAGTGTCTTGTTAACAGACAGTGCTAATTAACAGCACCTGTCACAACTCGCAGAGTTTACCTCGGCATGGCCAGTTTGTACTTAGCTACTTCCTCACTAGTATAGCTAAGAGGTTCTTACAGCAGTTGAGCAGCTAGAATTGTCATCCCCTGTGCAGGGGTATATCAGTTAACCTGATATTTTAGAGGTGTTTTGTTAGGAAACAGTGCTACTTAACAGTACCAGTCACAACTCGTAGATTTTGCCTCGGCATGGCCAGTTTGTACTTAGCTACTTCCTCACTAGTATAGCTAAGAGGTTCTTATAGCAGTTGAGCAGCTAGAAATGCCATCCCCTGCGCAGGGTTGTATCACTGAACCTCATATTCTAGAGGTGTCTTGTTAGCAGACAGCGCTTATTAACAGCACCAGTCAAAACTCGGAGATGTTACCGCGACATGGACAGTTAGTGCTTAGGTACTTCCTCACTAGTCTAGCTAAGAGATTCCTTAGCAGTTGAATGGTTAGAAACATCGTCCCCTGTGTAGAGCTGTATCACTTAGCCTCATATTCTAGAGGTGTTTTGTTAGCAAACAGTGCTAATTAACAGCACCTGTCATAACTCGCAGAGTTTGCCTCGACATGGCCAGTTTGTACTTAGCTACTTCCTCACCAGTATAGCTAAGAGGTTCTTATAGCAGTTGAGCAGCTAGAAGTGCCATCCCCTGCGCAGGGTTGTATCACTGAACCTCATATTCTAGAGGTGTCTTGTTAGCAGACAGCGCTTATTAACAGCACCAGTCAAAACTCGGAGATGTTACCGCAACATGGACAGTTAGTGCTTAGGTACTTCCTCACTAGTCTAGCTAAGAGATTCCTTAGCAGTTGAATAGCTAGAAATATCGTCCCCTGTGCAGGGGTGTATCACTTAACCTCATATTCTAGAGGTGTTTACTCAGCAGACAGTGCTCATTAATAGTACCAGTCACAACTCAGATATGTTGCCTCGGCATGGACAATTAGTACTCAGCTACTTCCTCACTAGGAAAGCTAAGAGGTTCTTTAGCCGTTGAGCAAGTAGAAGTGCCATCCCCTGCGCAGGGGTGTATCACTGAACCTCATATTCTACAGGTGTTTTCTCGGCGGATAGTGCTTACTAGCAGCACCAGTGGAGGTGTTGCCTAGACAAGGATAGTTAATGTGTCCCCTCCTCCTCCTCACTAGGATAGCTAAAAAGTTCTTTAACAGTTGGAGCAGCCAGAGATGTCATCCCATACGGACTTAGAAGCTTTGTTGCTGAAAGACAAGATACATCAGCAGCCGCGGTACTCTGGTATTTAGACACTGCCTACGCGATCTGCTCAGTTACAAAAAAATACAAAGAAGCTACTCTTCATTATTGATAAATTGCCTACCCATCTCAGGATTATTGGTTTTTCCAAGCAGAATCAAACTAGCAGATCCTTGATACCTGATCCACCGTCATCCTATTAACTTTGAGTTCTCCGATCTAACAGCAAAAAGGCATTATTTTAACTGTTAACCGCAAATCGGCGTAGCAGCTGCTGTTGAGACACGAGACACATATGACTGTCATAAAAGAAGAGGAAAAAGGCAAGTAAGAAGAAGAATTCGCTATCACGGTAACCCAGTTGCTTATCTGGCGCAGCAACAGCAGCAGAATCCGTCGCGAGTCGAGAAGATATTCGCCTGGGGCCACATTGTCCGCTAGATGCGTTTTTCTGCAGGTGCATGATGAAAGAGACGCGGCTGCAGGAGCTACGCACGGGGATATCGAGTAGAACTGAAAAGCTAGTTAGCGAAGTGAAAGATAAAGCATTCACTGTTGGCTTCTAAATAACGCTGTTCCTAGGGTGGCGCCGGGAAACAGTTATAAAGCCTACACCGAACACGATTCTAAAAGGGGTGATACACGTACGAGCAAGTACGCGTACTTATGGCTCGACGACCTTTTTCGGCTGTGTGTCACCGTAAGTACGCGTACTTTAAAACCGTCGCGCAAACCGCCGGCGATTCAACTGGTTTGAAATCTTGCTCGTAGCTTGCCTCGGCTCGTAATGCGAGCCGCGAGCCTCCACTTTGTTTCGACAGGCCATCGATGCGCAACGATTGTTGTGTTTTGGCGTTTGTTAAAAGTTTTGTTTATTTAGGAAAATTATCAAAATGAGTGATTTCAACTTCACGTGTGTCACCGATGTCGAGCCGAGTAAGTTCGCGAACTTAAAAACCGCGTACTTAAAGTTCGTACGTGTATCACCCCTTTAAAGACCCGAGCAGTCGATACCTATAACACAGAAGTAGAAAAATGGAGTCATTTGCTACTTTTACATGGCTCCTTTTATTTTAAAACGGTTCAACTAAAACCGCATTACTTAAGGATTCATACGTCAGTTTTGCGAACCGATTAAAATCAGCTGATTTCCTGAGCTGGGATTTTTCTCCAAATGGCATATAGTACGTCCTCGCTAGAAGCAGTGATTTTTCCCAGTAACACATAACCAAAATGTTTAGGGATATCAAGATATTGACCGATAATGAAACCCTCATTTCTGATTCCGTCCCTGTGTGGTTGGATCAAAACAGACACAAAAAACGCAGGTGGCTACGGAGCATACGTAGCGGTGCGCGTTTAAAATATCTCGAGTTGTTGAAGAATAAATATTTGCGCTTTTCGGCATTGCGCCGAATTTCGAACTGAATCTATAAAACTCATGTGAGAGTACCGCGAATGAATAGTACGTATTTACTTACAAATTAGCATTAGGTTTGTCATTTCAAAGGCGGTTTCAGTTGCCTCTACGTGAGATAACTCGACCCTCAAATCTTTCATGCAGAAGGTTCAACGTAGAGTTTACAACGGAGCATAGATGTGACGTGCTACATCAGACTTTAACAATAACAAAAATGGTGCAACCGCCATAACTAATAATGTACTGGTGGATAAACTAGCTGCATCATGTTCACTAGAGACAAACTGCATTGTCCATGTCCAACAGTTTCTTTTAATTTTTTGAAGTTGTCTTTCAGTTGTCTTGTACCAAAAAAGAAAAAAAAAGAGGCATAGGAAGGAAGAAGAAGTCCTGGCTAAGAAACATAAGAGAGTGGACAAACTTGGATGGGAATACTCTAATCCATCAAGCTCAACACAGAGAAAAATTTGCCATAGTGGTCGCCAACCTCAACGGAGGGAGGGAGGTACCAAATTTTGTGACTGACACCCCATACCATTTATATTATCCCAAACTATCTTTTTCGCTATGATTTGGTTCCTCTGTATTATTTTTTTTCTTCTCCTGAATTACAATTTATTGTAATAGTGGTCAAAATGCAGCGGCTCCTCACTTACACTTTCACACTCACTTGATAAAAAGTGAGGATATTTTTGTTAAAATATTTTTATTATGACATTTTTTAACCAACAAGTGATAAGTTGGCAGCACTACAGGATGTTTTCAAAGATGGGACTTTCACTTTTTAGAAACAACTGCCTTTGAAATGACAAAGCTAATGTACGGTGAATCAGCAACAGAAGAATAAATAAATGGTAAGGAAACACTTACTATTCGTTCGCTGCGAAGTTTCAAGTGCGGTCCTGTCACATGACTTTTATAGATACGGTTCGAAGTTCGCGCCGCGAGGCTGAAAAACTAAGATTTTTTTCTTCAATTTTGACCATTTGAGGTTCTCTAGCTCGTCCAGCGTGTCCACTATGATGCGAATATAAATAATATCGTCTGTGCCTGTAGCTCTTTGCAAGAGACAAATAGACGGGGTGCAGGATAAATATGGTCAGGGAAATGATCAGCATACACTCGAGAAGTCCGCCATCTTGACCAAATTCACTCGTATCCATCAGTTCATTATAGTTCTACCGGTTGCACCATTTTTGTTGTTGTGTTGTTGTGTGTCAACAACTGATGAGACGTCAAATGCGCGCTGTTACCTACATGTATGCTGCATAGTTAACTGGATTTTTTGTTTTTTGCCTCTGAGTAAACTGGGTTTTTTCGTTTTTTGCCTCTGTTGTAATCTAATCGTGCAGGAATGGAATTAGAAATGAGGATTTCATTATGTTGAGATCCCTAAACATTTCGATGATATGCACCTAAGAAAAATCACTTCTTTTAGTGAGTACTATATGGCCTATAAATAAAAGTGCCAACTTATTTTTGTTTTGTATTTCATCAAATTAAAATTGATTATTACATCAGTCGTTGTTCTTTTCATCTTCATAAAATGCTAAAGATTCCACTGTTTCAGTTGCTGCTTATATTCTCCTTCTTTATTGTAATACTATTCTAATTCCTTTCTATTGCCTCAATTGCCTGTACGAAGGTATTTCAGAAAATGGTGGAAGCATACATAAAGCTCGTTCCCTGCTAACTCCACCCCCCTAGGGTTGGCAACTTTTTTTTGTAAGAAAAAAGTATAATAAGGCTAAAGGAGGAAAAAAGAGTGTTTTGGAGAAAACAGTATTTAATTTTTTTCATGTTTAAAACACATACTTTTTGGAGCTTTCGCGAAACTTATCAGTAAACTATGATTTCTGAAGGCGTCACCACATTTTAGATCAAAAGTAAAATAAAATATTAAATTTATTGAGGTTCGGTTCCTATCATCTCGCCACTTCGCATTCATCATAGAAAATACCCTTACTATGAATGACGAATTGCAGGGGCGTATCCAGATCTCAGTATTGGGGAGGGGGTAGCGGGGCATGAAGTTGTGTGTGCTTTCACCATTTTTTGTAATACCTTGGTGAAGGACGTTGATGCAAGAGAAAAGGAAAATGTTAATGGTATTAAAATAAAAAAGAAGATATAAACAGCAAGTGAAACAGTGGAGTATCAGGTATTTTAGGGAGATGAAATAAAAATCTATTGATGCATTAATCAATTTTAATTTTACGGAATACAAATAATATGTAATACGTATCATCCGTGAACATTGTATTGGCACAGCATACAAAATTAAACGATCATGAACACTCAACTGTTAGGTACCCTAGTAGCCGCAACACGTACTCCATTTTTTTTAATTAGTGTTTTAACTTTTCAAATCGGTGCAATTTTTAAAACAGGTAATTAATGAGTTAAGTACATTTTTTTGACAAGCTACCACGTTGTATAGGACATTCAACTGATTATGTAACAATGGGAATATATTAGATATGCAACACTATAATAATGCCAACAAACCCTTTTGTAATTTAGTCACCGCAAAAAAGATTTTTTTCAGTGCGACAATTACTTAAATAAATGAGTCAAATAAAATAAGTCAAATTGAGTTGAGTTGAGTTGAATTGAGTTTTTTTGAGAATCTTTGGAGGGGTAATTACCCCTGTTATACGCCTGTGTGACGAAGTGGTAGGAACAGAATTTAGATATGAAGTAATTTTGGTAATATTAACGAATTCTCCTGAAGCATTTACTAGCAAATAATTCCATTTTTTACCAGTGCTTATGTTGATAAAATCTCTATGGCTGCAGATAAAGCTTCGGAATCAATGTTAGTATAAAACAGTATTTTAGATACTTTTTTTTTAAGTTAGACAGTAAAATGTGTTACCTATATAGCGAAAAACAGTATAATACTGTTTTTAACAGTATGGTTGGCATTGGCAACCCGCCCCCCCCCCCTGCAGGGCTGATGGATGGATACGCCCTTGGGCACGCCTGGATTAACCATGGGGCTAAAGGGGCTGAAGCAGGGGCCCCGCGGTTCAGAGGGCCCCGCAGGGGCCCTGATTTCATTTCCTTTGACAGAGCAAATATTAGGTCAATAGATGAACAATAAAAACAGAAGATCTACTGAAAACTTAATTTCGAGATTTCAATCAAAACGGTGTTTTTCAATTTTCGTACCTATAAGCCAACTAGCAGGCCATGAAATATAAACAAAAACGTATTCAGATTTCTATCTGAAAACAGCTAACTTAGCAGAAATATACAGGCAAACTAAAGGGGTAAGGTTATAAAAATGCCCTACAACCAATGAACCCTAACTAGAAACAACGCCGAAGATATCAAAGTCAAAGGTCAAAGAGAAGCTGAAATACGACAGAACTGGATAATTTTTACTTGCTGGCTACTGCAATGAGTGCAATGTATTAGAGATTACAAATTTCCAAAACCATCAAACTTTCAGCGATAGTTACTACCAGTTAAATATCTTCAGCATGAAATTTCACATTTAATGATATAAAACAATAGTCTTTCGTCGTTTCAGTGAAAATCAAAAGTAATTATACCTCTGACTGTCCCACTGTAGCCCTTCTAATTTTTCAGTATCTATTAGCAAGATCACAAAAAAAAGAATACTGACAAATCAGATTTTAATTTTTTGCCAGGTAAATTATGTTTTATAATTTGATTTGACTAGATGTGTTACCTATAGTATTTCTAATTAGATTTGATTTGCTGTAAATCATTTTTATAATTTTCACTGCTTACTCTAGTTCGTCTGTATCTGTCTGCTAAGTTTGTTATTTTCTTACAACTAAATAGTTTTTTGTTTGTATTTCATGGCCTGCTAAGTGGCTTATAGGTAGGAAAATTGGAAAACACCAGTTTGGTGGAAATATTTGAAATCAAATGAAAACTACCAGATATTGATGCCAAATTTTAAATTCGACTGTATAAAAATAACTAGGCATTCCCATTTGAAAAAATCAAGTTAATTCTGGTTGAAGTTTCCTTAATCAGTCTACCGATTTCTCCAGTTACAAATGTAATAAATCGAAGTTGAACCGATATAAAGGCGACGCTCAAGAAATAAAAGTAAGTTACCAATATAGTTTGTTAGTGTTATGTCTATGTGTCTATGTCTACAATTTACCAAGATAACTCTAAATAATAATTTTAAGGCTGCTGAGGATAAATTAAAAGCAGTGAAAAAATTGCCCAAAATAAGTTTTTTAAGCAAACCCAACGCCTCGCTTGAAAAGGATTGCACATTGAGAACAGTTCTGATACTATAAGCGGGACTCATGACGTACTTATAAAAAAGTGTATAGTAGTTTCTTTAGTTATATCGGGAATATAGTTTCATAAATAATAGTATTTGCATTTTATTTATAAGGGGCCCCTAAAATTATAATAGCCCCGGGCCCCATAAAAGCTTAATCCGGCACTGCCCTTGAGTCTCAAAAGTATAAATGTCGCGAAATCAACAAGTGTAGACCGTTCTATCTACCGGAACCTCATTAATCTTATTAATAGCACGAGCCACAGCTCTTGTTTTCGTCTTTCTCGTCTGTTTCTTGCCAGAACATGGGTATACATCATAGGTTAATTTTCTTAATTCAGGCCAATTATATTCCTGCAGGAGGATATTGTGTGGTAATCCATGATACCGTTTGAAATACATATTTGACACCTCGCGACATCATGTCTATCCCATTAAAATTGATTATGTATGAATGTAATTTGGTGTGCTACATGAACGACTATTGTTAGGTGATTATTAACAGTTATCTTTTATAGCATATGTTTACTCATTGAAAAAACAATTGACAAAGAGGAACACGTAAAGCAAGTCATCCTTGATAGTTCCATATAGATGACATCCTTGGCTTACAACATAGAACAAATTCCGCTAGGTTAATATATCTTTTGTTTTTCTATTACTTGAAGTAAATCAAACATGTACACTTTATGATTTTGCTCAAGAGTCATTTGTTATTTGTGTACCACATCATAGAATATATGTATGCTGCCTAAAAAATTATAAACCATGTCTAATGAATTACGAGTTTTACTAACCCCCTTAACTACTCACATGGCATTTCTGTTACGTAATTACTAACGTGCCATCTGAGAGACGCCATTAGTATTTTTGCATTTTTCCAGAAAAACTTCATTTCAAAAATGTTTTTATGAAATACGTATATACTATAACTAAGGGCCGGTTTCTCAATGTCCAGTTAAAGTGTCAGATAGGTATCTGCCAGATAGCGTTGCTATGGATACAACTGTCAGATACGATTTACGTGGCTTCGTAAGTTTAGCCTTCAATTGTTTAAGCAATTTATCTGACAGTTGCTGTTATCTTGCAGATAAATATTTAACTGGACATTGAGAAACCAGTCCTAAATCAGTTTCAAGCTTAAAACAAAGTTATAGGTACCTATTAACATGAAAAATTGTATTTGCGAAAAACGCTAAAGAAAATAGAAGCAGATACTAAAAACAAAACCTAACAATATTAATTTCCACTTTATTACAATCAAATTCTCTCCTTTCAGTACCATCTCCTCATCAGCGGAGGTTGGCGACCATCATTTGGAACTCTTCTATGTCTTGTGCTAAACGAATGATTGTGCGGGCCACCACTGGCGTAAGTTCCCAAGCCAGGAGAACTTTTTTCGTCCGATCCCTCGTCGTCCTTCGATCTTTCCCTCAACGATCAGTTGTAACAACTCGTACTTACCTACTGTTCCTAAAAATATGGCCAAAATATGCTGCTTTTCTTCGTTTTATTGTAGTTAAAAGTTCCTGTTCAATCAAATTCGCTTGCACCAAATTCACATGCATTTTTCTGCGCGATTTTTATACATCATATATTTTTTTGGTACCTACATTCTAAACGCACAGATTTTAGACACAAAAATCCAGTTCTTTGGTTGGTTGAGGGGAATATAGGCAACAATTTTTGCGTTTTTGTAACAATTTTGATCTCATTTTCTGAGATACCTAGAAACTCTTATATTTTCTTGTAGCTTCCGAGGTAGATGCATATTTCTGCTTTCCTTGTGTCACTTTCTATCGCAAAATTTGGATATTATCCTTTTCATTATCCTGCGAACTTCTTGCTACCATTTTAAAAGCTGCTCATCAAAATTACTATCCCTAAAACGAACCCTCGTTGAAGTACTGGGATCAATATCTTGTTTATATCTTTCAAAAATTACATTAACGCTAACGTGTCATCTCTGAGACGCTGTTGGTACTTTATCGTAAAAGAGCTGAAATGTAACTAGTTATGACTTACTGCTAAACGACTGAAGACGCGTAGAGCCGAAATCAGACGGAAACATCTAGCAATGTGCTAATGTAAATTTTTAACCATCTCACAGACGGCACGTTAGTAGTTAAGGGCTAATATAGTGACTGTGCCAAACATGGTAAACTGAAGGCCCGTCTATGTAATCCATTTTCGCCTCTGATGTATTTCAATACCAAAATCTTCATTCCTGAAGGTATCTACTTGCAACTGCTTAATAAACTGATAAAGAAAAGTTTCAAAAATATATGAGAATGAAGTTAAGCGGTGTGACTTCGTACGTGAACAAAGTGATGTGGTGGCGTTTAGCCAGTAGATGTATTACGGACGTTAAAAACTCTTTCAAATACAAATGGATCTTGAGATTGCAATTGTAATGCATTGGAAATCATTTCTTTGCTATGAGTTGTTTTGGCTAATTTGATGATTATCAACAATCAAATGAGTCGTTAAAGTAGCTCCTGGAACTCATTAATTCCTAATATACTGTGTTACTAACGCCTGCATGTGACCTGCATGCTTTCTCCATCAATGAAGACAATAAATGTAGTTTTTTGTTTTGGTTTTGAATAGAGTTACACAGTTACCCGGAATTTTTATTTTCATATCGTTTAGTAATTTCTTTTGTAGAACGTCGCTATTATTTTTTTCTGTTTGAGTAAGCCAGTATTCATAAATACGGTTCTGTATAAGGAGGATACGTCGGTGCTGCTATTCAAGGAAAACTGAACATATGCAATCTTATTTACGCGGACGCGTATTAAGTCTTGCATAAGACACTGTTAACTAAAATGCAACTTTATTTAAGAATGGTATGCAACCAGTTGTACAGATCCCTAAGTATTTTAAATTTATAAATGGAAAATAACGATTATAAACCTATTATAGTCACAGACTATAGCTATATTCAGATGCATACGACATCCGACGATACGACGGTACGAAACTGTTCCTATTGGTTGAAATATTTTGATTTGACATCATTTTGAATATTTCAACCAATAGGAACAGTTTCGTACCGTCGTATCGTCGGATGTCGTACGCATCTGAATTTAGCTTATCCCTGATTCTTGTGGCTTGTACTACCTGACAAGTGTAACAAGAGCCGTGAGAAATATTAAATAGAGAAGGACAGCAAAAGACGAGAAGATATAAAATAACTTGTGCGTGTAAGACAGCGGCGAAATTCCCAAGTCTCTTGCTACACTTGTCTGGCTGTAGTTGTAGAACTATATTATGTAAGAACTAGGGTGAACTAGCCTGTTTTATAGGCCCCCATTATTTAAGAACCTGACTGCCAGCCCCAAGGTGTTATACGTTCTAAATGAGAAGAGTTCAAAATCGAATATGAAATATAATTAATAAATGTTGTGGTTTTGTGGGATTTCTGCGCGAGTGAAGAGAGCAGGGGTGTCAATGCATCAAAAAAAAGAGGATATGATGTATTTTGTTCCTTAGCAGAATGCGTTCCTATATGAAAACTTGAAAAGTACCTAAGTACTGCTTTAACTGACACTTAGGTTAGCAATAAGTAAAGATCAGTTGCAACGCTGCAACTACCTAGCTTAAAGTTTATTTAAACAAAATAAAAAAGTAATTAGACTAACAGCCGCTAAAAATAATTGGATTTCTTATTATTTACAGTTTTCCGAAATTTGCCACCATTAACGTATGAACATACGGAACTCATCATACACAAGCTAGCGTACAAGGTTGCATACGGTTGTTTATGAAAATTAACAATCACAGAGCTCACTTTTCACCTTAGATAAGGAAAGAGAGGGGATACCGCACGCACATTTGATGCTATATGAATTAGCTGTGAGCTGTGACCGAAAACGAATAGCTATTTGACAGCTGTCAAAACATTTTTTTTGATATTTAGCGTGTTTAAGACCAATCATTGTAAAATATTGTAGTGTGCATAATGGTAGGGTGTGCAGCTTACGGTTGTAAAAGCCACAGCAGCAGGGAGGAGCCAGGAATCACGTATGACAGGTAAATTTAAAAGCGCTTTGGTACATTTTTGGTGCCATTTGGTAACAGATATGTCAGTCGCGCGTTCCGTCGTCTCTCTTTCCTTGTCTAAGCTTTTCACGTTATGCAGCCAATTATACGTTTACGAAGAGCAGATAAATTTTTACTATTTGCATTATATTTTACTTACATGTTTATAAAGTTTTTTAATGTGGCTTATCTGTGGACTTCGATAAAAATGTATCTTTACTTAGAAAACGCCATATACAAATAGATTAAATTTCATTTTCTCATTATTTTGGAGAAATAAGTGGTGAAACTACTAAAGATACTAAAACTACTAAAAGCTAACAAATATCACTAATTAGAGTTCGTTGTTTTTCAGTTCGCTAGATTTAAAATGTAAATTTGGTATGTTGGAAATTGAATTCCTATTTTCTTTAGACGAAAGAAAATGACTTCTTATTCTGTTCGGTACTTCTTCTTTGAGAATATTATTTTTAGGTAGGTGCCTACTTATTAGAATATTAGAGCTTACCAGACAGCCTTGTTGCCATTTCTTCCTAAAATGCGTATATCAAAAATATAATTCATGTTGTCAAAAGTAAATAATAATAAGCCACAGACTGGTGCAGAGCTAGTATGCACCGAAATATACGAGTAAAGGCAAAGGGCAAAGGTAAATACGTTCCACAGTCCACAGTTATTATCACTATCGGTACAGGTAGTTAAGCTTTGCAACTTACATTTTCAGCATTTTTTAAACAATACGGTATACGCAGAGCTAGCTCGACTGTAAATGAAGGGGCGTTAATTAAAAACCTGCCAGCACGACTAATCTTTATGCAAATTCTCCTCTAATTAGAGTCAAGCTTAATTTGAAATTATGGCATGGCAAAAAGCCCAAATTTTAAAGCTTTGCTACTAAAATCCTCATGGATAGAGTCACCAGGGGTGGCTAATGTTATTTTCTTTTTACTTCCCACACCGATAGGTGAGGGGAGTATTGTGATCGCGAAAATTTTCGATTTTGAGATAATACGTTTTTTGGGCGTTTTATGATGTGTACATAACGAAAATCCACGTCACTCATTTCCGTCGGTCTGTCTGTCTGTCTGTCTGTCGGTCTGTCTGTCGGTCTGTCTGTCTGTCTGTCGCGTTTTTCTACCCTCGTAATCTCAGTAACCGCTAGATGGATTGTGATGAAATTTGGGCAGCGTTATGCTGTGTGGTCGTAGTAGGTAATGTTCCTATAATTTTGAAAATCGTTATACAGGGGGCGGAGTAATTAGCAAAAACGAAAAATTTGAAATACGCCTCAAACTTCGTTTTTAGGCGTTTTAGGGGTTCCTGATCGATTTCTACTTTTTTTTATTGGGGGTGAATTTGGGGTGGTTGGGGGGTGGGGGGTTGTAATACTGAAAAATTTGTTGTATTCATAATGGGCTCTCTAATGACCTGTGAATGAAAGACCTAGCGCCATAATACAATTTTTTAGGTCCATCCGAACATTGCCTTGCTTATAATAGAAACCAAGGGACTTAGAATAATTTGTGATGTATACATCATCCGAGCGTTGTTTTAGTTTTAGATCGTTCTTTATTGCGTAACGCCAACATTATCGAATGGATTTTAATAAAATTTTGACACAGTATTACTGCCACGGCGAGGATGGAAAGCGCGCATGTTTTGGAAAAATCGTGGCAGTGGCGGCGCGGCAATAATAAAAAAACTAAAAATGTAAAAACAGCTCAAACTTTGTTTTTCGGCGTTATAGGGGTTTCTGATCATTTTTTACTTTTTTTTGGGTGGGAGTGAAATTGGGGTGGTTGGGGGGTGGGGGGTTGTAAAACTCAAACATTTATTCCATTTATAATAGTGTCCATTGACCTGTGAACGAACGCTTTAGCGGCATAATAGATGTTTGTTAGGTCCATCCGAACATTGCCTTGGCTATTACAGAAATCAAGGGATTTGGTATTGGTAGGGGTAGGTATTGATTCAGGTCGTTCTGAATTTAGTAACATGGAAATTACGGAATTAATTTTAATGGAATTTAGACACAGTATTATTACCGCGGCAAGGATGAAAAATGCGTATGGTTTTCAAAAATCGTGTCAGCGGCGGCGCAGCAATAATAAAAATCTAAAAATATAAAAATAGCTCAAACTTCGTTTTTAAGCAATTTGAGGGTTCCTGATTGTTTCGTTTCGTCCAGTTGAAGCTGAATTGTATCGTTTTAGTTCCTACGGAGAGATTTAGGAAACTATTTACTAGTTTTTGTGTTGGATGTTTTTTAACGACAGGCGGGCGATGATTTGGTTGCAACTGTTATGTGTGGGAAGTACTGAGTCAATCAACTTGACTCCATTTTTTTTTTAGATGATAGGGTCAAAATGAAGCACAACTTTTGTTCAAATTATGGCCGATTTCTCAATGTCCAGTTAAATATTTATCTGGAAGTTATAACTGATGGAAACTGTTAGATAAATTGTTTAAACAATTGAAGGTCAAACTTCCGAATTCACGTAAATCTTATCTGACAGTTGTATCCATAGAAACGCTAACTGGCAGCTAACAATCTGACACTTTTAACTGGACACTGAGAAACCGGCCCTTAGTCAACGTTTCGAAAATTATATTTTCATCTTCAGGGCTTCTTTGTATTTAAAGTTATAGTATTCCGTTGTTCTAAACATCCTGTACATGTGTCCTAGATATTGGGATGAGACCTAACCATGACTGAGATTTTCCGACCTGAGGGGAAGTCTGCGAGCCAATCGCAAAGCTTAACAGGGAGGCCGTAGAACGGAAGCTTGTATAGGAGAGCTGCAAGCCAAAGTTGATCGTAAACCAGGATGTTCGATCTGTATGATTATATCCCACATAGCACCGGATGATATGAGAATACTCTGTTCACATTCACTACAGATATTATGAATATTCTGGAAAAATTCCATGGATAATTAGAATACTTACAGAATATTCTATAAACGTTCGAAATGGGAAAAACACGCTATATTCCTAGAATATTCCGCCGAATATTCCCCACGGATATTACATGAACAATCGTGATAGAATGTTTTTGAATATTCTAGGAACATTTTGTCTAAATTACCTCATATACGAATCATTTTAAGGGAATTATGGATACTGTTCCAAAAATAATGGCACCTACTAGTTGCAGATGGTCACAAAAGTTAAGAGGTTAAACATCTCAGTCCAGATGCCTAAATAAATTGTAAAAATGTAAACTTGTTGCATTTAACCTCAAAATTCTACTCACATTATATAATGAACCTTACACCATAGTAGGTGACCATAATTTGGAAAACTGTCACACACTTCATAACAACCAGCAACTTTATTGTACAAAATTGTGTATAAATGCAGGCCTTTTAGGAATAAAACTCGTGAAATCGTGAATTGCTAAAATGCTGACATCCACGTATCGAAGCACAGAATGACAGAACACTTGAAGCGAGTGACAACCAGACAAGATTGATAACTGACGACACCATAGTCACCGTACATCAGCATAAGATGCTGGCACTTTATCGTCGGTGGATGCCGTATCAGTATTGCTGGCAATGGCTAATAACTAATAAACTTTTGAAAATTGCACATAATGCTTATTAGGTATATTTAGGATGAACGCAAAGCAAATGAAGGTTTTTTAATTCACTGAGAAATGTGCAAATATAAATTAATAATACCTCATATTGAATATTTGCCTACATACAGATATTTCTATTACAAATATTACTAAATGTTCGTCAGAAAATAGCTACATCTTGTTCTTAGTAGATTATTAAAATAATATTCTATGAAGAATATTACTGGTATATTCTGGAATAATTCAGACATTAAACGAATAATCACTGATTATCCTATGTGGATGAAATAATAATATTCTATAAAGAATATTATGTTGATAATCCAGAATAATCAAGAGAAATAACGAATATTCTATCATTCTACTGAATATTCATGGAACATATAGGAGATTTAAAGAATATTCATAGAATATCCAGTGCTATGTGGGATTTTTTTATATTCAACTTATAACCATAAAATTATCCCATTACCTGTGTATGAACATTGTGTAGTAAAGGTAAATGAGTGAAAATAGCCTGCGGTTTCTATCACCCAGACAGACCGATGCTAATGCGTTTCCGCTAACGTCATAAAAAATTGTCGTCATACTTTATATGTCCTTTATTTTCATTGCAACCGTGAAAGATTGATTGTGTCGTTTCATAAAACCTTTGTTTCTGAGTTCGACGAAGATTTCTTTGAAAACTTGTTGTACCTTTTTTCTAACACGATTTTATTAGGTTCATCTGTATTTAGATATACTAGGTAAGACTAAATACAATAATAAACGAACTCATTTGTTATAATTATTAGTTTATATAAGAAGTAAACAGATAGATAATGGTACGCGCACATAAATCGGCATCTGACGGACGGAGAAAATTACTTTCTATTAAATTTAATCGACCATCGCACATACGTCGGGACGGTAGGCATCGAATTTTCAAAATCCGGCGAAAATATAGCAAGAAATAAAGCCGGCCGATGCGTGCCGCAGGGTTGCCAGACCTAGGGAAATTTCCCTTGATCTAGGGAATCTCACGGCACAATAGGGAAAAAGGGAATTTTTATCTTTTTAATATGGAAAATAGGGAAATACTGATATATTTCATGAAGGAGAGAAAAATGACTAAGCTAATCGTTAAATAAAAACTAGTAAATAATCGTTTGTCTTTTTAACAACAGACTGATTCTAAACTATAGTCTGTTTTTAATTGAAAATAAGCAGTAAGAAGCTCTTAGCTCAGTTGTGCCAATACCAACAGGAGGCAAGTGACTGTAGTGTCAATAAGAAACGAAATGCCGTGTTTTATACAATTTCGTTTTAAAAAAAACCGTGTTCTAATTAAAAATAAAAAATTTTGTAATTTAGATGATAATCAAATTGCCGTGTTTTATTGGAATTTAAATGCCGTACAGCGTACAGCTGCGCAAATTTTTAAATAAAAATCCATAAAAAACACGGCATCACTGCTTAGTTGTTTACGTATCAAACGGCAAGCGCTTTCGGGATTTCCCCACTCAGGCTATCGATCGGTGGAATCATAATGACAATTGACCACCACAAAAATACAGACCAGTGCTGTTAACAGCCTGCGTCTTTTTATTATACATTTTTTTGTTTGTATATATATTTGATGTAGATGTACGTTTTTTGGCATAGTAAAAAACAAAAAATAAAGAATTGTATATATACTGAATGAGTAATAATTCATTTATACCCAAAATGTATTACATATATTTATCTAGGGAAATCTAGGGAATTTGTAGTCAAAAATCTAGGGAAATAAAAAAATTCATCTGGCAACCCTGGCGTGCCGTGCGTGCCGATACCGACGTATGTGCGATGCTGATCGGCGATTGCCGAGGCACCGTCGGCATTTTCCAAGTTTTTACCTGTACTGCCTGCAGCATGCAAATCATTTGCATATTTGCAACTGATTTCGAATTCTTCCGTACCGTATCGGCCGTTCCATCCGTACCGTCCGTCCGATGCCGATTTACGTGCGCGTACCATAATGGGTGGCCCTTCATCCATACCCCCACTTCTACAATTGGCGATAAATCGGCTGATCGTGGAGGACGGGGGGGTACTCTGACCTCAGCTCCCTGTAGGAACCTCATCGATGCCCTTGTAATATGTGGACGTGCATTATCTTGCTGGAAGGAACCCTCTTCGAGGCCTCGGACATATGGAAAGCCAATTAGTTCTGACACCTCATTCGCATAACGTTACGCAGTCATTGTGCCACGAATCACAAATAAAGGTGACTTGCTGTTGAATGCAATGGCACCCCAAACGATCAAGCCAATAGGACGGTGTACAATGCGCTCAAGAACAAACTGGAGATCACGTCTTTCACCCCGTCGTCGTCTTAGGCCCATTTCGCACCAAATCAGTCAGCAACGGTCAAGTCTAGTCAAGTCACATTCAATCAAGTCACCGAAATTAATTGCTTTTACATGAAGTAAGTCATGCAAACGAAATCGTCGACCAGTCAGTTCAATGTTTTGTGACCAGACTACAGTATCTAGATGAAATGTACGAGTTTCTTCAAGGAATGATTTTACGCCGATTACAACAAAGGAGAAAAATGAGGCAAAAAAAGGAACAATTGTGGATTCATCCCATTAACAGAAGAAGGCTACATTTTGGATCATTTAATCACTTGTTTCCTGATTTATTGGCCGACCCAAGATAATTTTACAATTACTTTAGAATGAGTGCAGATTTATTTTTTCAGTTATTGAGTCTTATAGCACCAAACTTGTTAACTGTTCAATGTCCATTTTTATGATATAATGATGCACCGCCGTCACTTTCTCAAAAGACTTGTCAGGACTGGCATAAATATTCGATCGGCTGAGTCAGAGACAGTCCGATCACGTCGGGACGGGACTGGCACGGACGTGACTCGGTCAGTCTGAAAGCAATTTTTCACATACTGCGTAATTTCAGTACAAGTTCTAGTCAGTTGAATCTGGGAGCGTCTGACGTGACTAGACTTGACTGTAGCCGACTGATTTGGTGCGAAATGGGCCTTACGCGTTGGCGTCAGTCATGTGCTCCGAGACAAAACCTGGACTCGTCTGAGAAGGCCGTCTGATGCCACTCAGCATGCCATTGTCGGTGTGCTTGGCACCAATCTAACCTTTGGCGACGATGATTTGCAGTGAGTGGAAGCATTAAGATGCGGACGACATGATCCTAAGGCTCATTTCGCTCAATCTGTGGTACACCGTGCGGATTCGAATAGTTGCATACAAAGTGTCAACAACAGCTCGAGTGGATCGCTTTCTGTCTCGAAGGGCTAGTAGTCGTAGATGACGATCTTGTCGGTCTGTAGTTCTTCTACGTGCTCCAGAATCTCTATATCTCGCTACATTATCGCCCTTCTGCAATCCATGCGCGCCATACTGCTACAACTGTAGCTACGCTACAGTGGTTACAGCAATTCCTCTGAAAGGAGCGTCACGATCTCGTTGGCTTACAATCCGACCAGAAATGGGCTTAACTGCGTAAACTGAGGCTATCGTCTTCTATAGGGCATCGTTTCACAACCAATTCATCTCTTTTATATAACTAACATCATCGTTTTTGAATCGAGAAAAAGCCATGCTTTGTTCTAACACGTCTCGCCAGTTATGGCCCAACTGCAGTGGGACTATTCACCCTCCCTACTCTTCAAAGATAAACGGCACACCTATTAATAATCTCAGGTATGCTGATGATACTGCGATTATAGCGGATAATATATTAGATCTGCAAATAGTAGTCAATAACATTAACAGAGTTGGGAAGGAATACGGATTGAATATCAATGCTTCAAAAACAAAATTAAAGGTAGTAAGTTGCCAGAATAGAGGTAATGAAAGCCTTTCAATCGACAGTCAGCAAATCCAAACAGTTGAGAAATTCAAATATTTGGGGACCACTTTAAACGCGAAATGCGATTGTGATGAAGAAATAAAGATCCGGATTGCTGTGGCCAGAAATACTTTCATAAAGTTTAATACTTACCTCCTTCGCCGAGAAGTGCCTCTGGACTTAAGATTGCGTGTACTTAAATGCTACGTTTGGCCTATAGTAGCATATGGGTCAGAAAGCTGGTCAATGAAAGTAAGATCAATGAATCGTATAGAAGCATTCGAAATGTGGACTCTAAGAAAACTTCTAAGAATAGCCTGGATTGACCATGCCGACCATGTCACCAACAAAGAAGTTCTACGAAGAGCTAATGAAGAAAGACAGCTGCTGCACATTATCAAAAACAGAAAAGTAGCTTACTTGGGACATATGTTAAGAGGCTCCAGATATAAAATCCCGAAAGAAATCTTAATGGGCAAAATAGAAGGAAGAAGAGGGCCAGGACGAAAACAACATTCTTGGCTCAGAGATATCAGAAACTGGTGCGGTATCAGAGACATCGGAACATTATTCAGAAAAGCAAGAGAACATAGCTTACACATTATATATCATGATGAACAGTGACTCGCCTACACGCTGCATTGCGTACGGCACTTAAAGAAGGAGAAGAAGACTCTTCAGATACAGAAGGTGGTGGCATCGTTATTTGTCTTACTCCCTCAGCCTTATTTATAAAAACAGACATAACATACTGATTTTATCAGCCCCATAAGACATTCAATACATTTGTACAATATCCCCACATACATTTCTAGCAGTTTCCTCGTAATGTACCTAATTGATGTATTACCTTACCGTTTGCTTTCACTCTCATTGTAAAGAATATACATGCATATTTATCATTTATAAAATTATTATTTCACATTATTTAAATGCCTCCATTGTTGATTGTCATTAGTACATATTATGCGTGTATAGTGAAACTAGCACAATTTGTTTTGCAAAGCGTTGCAAATGAAAATAAACAAAAGATTTTCCGAGTCTCTTATTGAGTAGTTTGCATTAATTTATTTAGTAGTGTTGAATTCTATCTCTCCAAGCTTACGCCAATCTTTAGGTAGTAAAAGGAGTATATAAGAAGTCATCTAATTACTTATCAGAGGCCGTCAACAGATGGCGTTGTGTATGTGGACGCTAAAATTTACGGATTTCCGTAGAAGTTATGTATTTATGGATATGATTGTTTTTATTGGTTTGTGAATATAATATAGGTATAAAAAATTTCTAAGAACTTTGGGAAGTCAGAGATAATGAGAAAACAACAGGCCAGACAAATGAAGCTACTTGTAAGCCTGGCACTAAATTGCCTATTTTTATCTTACTTTTTGTATTGTTCTTGTGGTGTTCTTTTACTCTATATCCTCTAGGTACTTTGTCAAAAAAAAGTCGGGAGCATCTCTTTACCAGCGCTTTCAAAAACTTGGATCTTGTGCGATCTTGGGTTGCCTTTATGTTTCCATTGCAGACTTGGAGACTTCACATCAGAGCCGTATTGGATTAAGTTAAAGTTGCTTTTTCCATTTCTGACAAATTGTCGCCCGATTAGCTTTTTGTCCATCGTTCATCGCTAGAGCCAGGATTTATATGTAGTAAAAGAATGGAGCCATTGCGTGAAGCTACAGTCTGAGATTCCCTTGCAACCAAATCATTGCCCGCTCGCTCGCAAAAAAGCATCCAACACAAAAACTCTCGTAAATAGTTTCTTGCACCTCTCTCCATAGGAACGGTAGGACGACACAGTTTTTATTCTACAAGATTCAACAGAATAAAAGGAAGCGATCAGGAGCCCCCAAATCCCCTAAAAACAAAGTAAGTCCCATGGTTTTTGGAACAGGGAAGGCAATGTTCGGATGGACCTAAAAAACTCTATTGTGACGATATAGGTCTTTCTTTCACAGGTCCATAGACAGCCTATGATGAATACAACAGATTTTTCAACTTTACAACCCCCCACCTTTCAGCCACCCTAATTTCACTACCACCCACAAATCAGGGATCAAGAACTCATAAAACGCCTAAAAACGAAGTTTGAGGGATTTTTGAAATTCTTTGTTTTTTGCTAAATACTTTGCCACCTATGCACCGATTTTCAAAACTATAACAGCATTACCTACTACGACGCCACATCATATCGCTCCCCAAATTTCATCACAATCCATGAAGCGGTTACTGAGAATACGAGGCTAGAAGAACTCCAACAGACAAACCGACAGATAGACAGACCGACGGAAATGATTTTTTCGTTATGTAGATATGATAGAACGTACATCACAATATCACAATATCATTTATGGGTGCGAGACAAGAACAAGAAAATATGTTGTTTTTATGCTGCAAAAATCATGCATTGTAAGTGGTTACAAATATATCGCAAATAAAAAAACTGGGATAATATCTTTTAATATTTTTTTTTAAATTAACACATATAATAGCATATATTTTATTTGGTTCTTTAAAAACATTTTTTTATGTTTTTTTAGAGTACATAATATATTTATTCATAAAGTCATTGTTGCTGGGTATTTTTTCAAATATTATGATTTTTTCTGCCTCCCAGTTGTAAGTTATTTTCCTACCAAATTATATTTTTCACTGTTTTCCACATTCCGAATTGCGTGTTCGGTGTTGTAAACAATAGCCCAATACCACTTCCACATTCTTCATGGAATCTTGAAAATTAATTAAAAACATAATCAGGACACCAAAACAATTTCCTATTTGTTTATCGTGACTCATTTTCGAATAATGGTGGTTACATAACTGGCATGTTCGAGTGACACGCCGCTTGTTTTGTGTTGTATATTGTATCATCATTGCCATCCAGTATGACAAATTAATTTTTTTTACAGTTTCATTACATAAAAAATAAATTCAAGTGCTAAACTGGAGCGTGTCCTTAAGAAATTCGGTGACAGGTAATTAATTTTTACTGACACCTGATGTGTGCAATTCTGATGACAGTATAGTACCGTTGCAAGAAACTTTTATACGGGGAATGCTCAATATGTTAAGAGGACGTTATTTATTTATTTATTATTCATTTATTTATTTTCGACTAATTCTAAAATTCGACTAATCGGCGACCCGGCCTTAACGCGCCACATCCAGCCACTTTCTCACCGGCGTGCTGTTGGTGACCTCTTACGCTTCTACCGATATTTAAACAGGGATCTGATCCTCTGAGCTATCCTCTATCGTTCCGCCGCTCACCGCTCCTATCAGATGCACCCGCACGACCGCTTCATCTCATCCTAAGGCGGTGGTACTTCATACATCAAGAACCGAGCGGTACAACCGCACATTTATTCCCAGGGTGTACAAGGCTTGGAATGGACTGCCAGGAGATGTATTTATTGGGCTTGCGGGTATTGGCCCATTCAAATTCCGCGTTAACAAACTTCCCCTAACATAACCCCTTCATAGCAGCCGCGGTAGTCTGGTATTTAGACTACGCGGTCTGCTCAGATATAAAAAAAATCTATTACACAATTATTTGGGGTGTAGATAGTACAGACCAATCGTATGCATCGTATACCTGTGAAAAAAGGTATCAGTATTTTGCTCATCCCTTAAATCCACAATGATCATGAAATGTTGTATTCATAATAATCATCATTTTTTATGATCTGCCGCCCGCAAAGGCTTAAAACCTATGACACTGCAGAAGCGCTCTGAGCGGATAAGATTAGATTTGAAACACTGCGGGTTGTAGCCGTCGGGAAACAAAAAACAGCGTCGAAGTTCTCCAAAAGGAGGAATGCTGGAGGAGACTGGTTGGGAGGGTAGGGACCTCTCGATCTGGTAAGGATGAGCTCGCAGAACCTCTCTAGCGTTCCTCGTTCGGACGGCCTTTGGTGTTATTATCTAGGAGAGCTCACTCGAACATCTTCCCTAATAGAATCTGTAAAACAGGAACATGTCAGCCACCTTTCTTTTATGTTCCAGGCTGTGGAGATCCTTTGTGAGGTTAGGCGTATCGGTTATTCTAATTGCTGTCTTCTGGGTAGTGTCCAGAAGCTTTAGGAATTTAATTTTCGACCTCTGGGGGTCTTCGTTCGACGGTGACAGGGGGGGAGGGGGTGAACTTTGTTCTCTCCATAAATCATTTGAACCTTTTTTCGATAGCACGTACCAAATCGTCGCAAAGCAGAGTTTTCACCCTCCCCCCCCCCCCCCCCCCTTCGAGCGGTAACCCCCCGAGTTCGGGCGGTTGTACCTAAAAAAATCGAACTTCTTATTTAGCTTTCTATTGAGATTAAACCTCGCATTTCGGATAATTTCAAGGTGCTGATTACAAATCCAGTCGCAATTTTGGGTCTCAGTCTCGTTTGACAAAAATCAAAAGTTTCAGATCTCTCGGGCGGGCGGGTGTACCTAAAAAAATCGAACTTCTTTATTTAGCTTTCTATTGAGATGAAACCTCGCATTTCGGATAGTTTCAAGGTGCTGATCACAAATCCGGTCGCAATTTTGAGTCTCAGTCTCGTTTGACGAAAATATCAAGTTTCCGATCTCTCGGGCGGGCGGGTGTACCTAAAAAAATCGAACTTCCTTATTTTGCTTTCTATTGAGATGAAACCTCGCATTTCGGATAATTTCAAGGTGCTGATTACAAATCCGGTCGCAATTTTGAGTCTCAGTCTCGTTTGACGAAAATAAAAGATTTCAGATCTCTCGGGCGGGCGGGTGTACCTAAAAAAATCGAACTCCTTTATTTAGCTTTCTATTGAGATGACACCTCGCATTTCGGATAATTTCAAGGTGCTGATTACAAATCCGGTCGCAATTTTGAGTCTCAGTCTCGTTTGACGAAAATAAAAAATTTCAGATCTCTCGGGCGGGCGGGTGTACCTAAAAAAATCGAACTTCTTTATTTAGCTTTCTATTGAGATGAAACCTCGCATTTCGGATAATTTCAAGGTGCTTATCACAAATTCGGTCGCAATTTCGAGTCTCAGTCTCGTTTGACGAAAATAAAAAATTTCAGATCTCTCGGGCGGGCGGGTATACCTAAAAAAATCGAACCTCTTTATTTAGCTTTCTATTGAGATAAAACCTCGCATTTCGGATAATTTCAAAGGTGCTGATCACAAATCCGGTCGCAATTTTGAGTCCCACTCTCGTTTGACGAAAATAAAAAATTTCAGATCTCTCGGGCGGGCGGGTGTACTTAAAGAAATCGAACTTCTTTATTTAGCCTTCTATTGAGATGAAACCTCGCATTTCAGATAATTTCAAGGTGCTGATTACAAATCCGGTCGCAATTTTGAGTCT
Source organism: Callosobruchus maculatus (assembly GCA_951848785.1). Classification (NCBI taxonomy): domain Eukaryota; kingdom Metazoa; phylum Arthropoda; class Insecta; order Coleoptera; family Chrysomelidae; genus Callosobruchus; species Callosobruchus maculatus. The sequence continues at coordinate 2,563,664 of CATOUR010000003.1, forward strand.
CAGTCTCGTTTGACGAAAATAAAAAATTTCAGATCTCTCGGGCGGGCGGGTATACCTAAAAAAATCGAACCTCTTTATTTAGCTTTCTATTGAGATGACACCTCGCATTTCGGATAATTTCAAGGTGCTGATTACAAATCCGTTCGCAATTTTGAGTCTCAGTCTCGTTTGACGAAAATAAAAAAATTCAGATCTCTCGGGCGGGCGGGTATACCTAAAAAAATCGAACTTCTTTATTTAGCTTTCTATTGAGATGAAACCTCGCGTTTCGGATAATTTCAAGGTGCTGATTACAAATCCGGTCGCAATTTTGAGTCTCAGTCTCGTTTGACGAAAATAAAAAACTTCAGATCTCTCGGGCGGGCGGGTGTACCTAAAAAAATCGAACTCCTTTATTTAGCTTTCTATTGAGATGACACCTCGCATTTCAGATAATTTCAAGGTGCTGATTACAAATCCGATCGCAATTTTGAGTCTCAGTCTCGTTTGACGAAAATAAAAGATTTCAGATATCTCGGGCCGGCGGGTGTATCTAAAAAAATCGAACTCCTTTATTTAGCTTTCTATTGAGATGAAACCTCGCATTTTGGATAATTTCAAGGTGCTGATTACAAATCCGATCGCAATTTTGAGTCTCAGTCTCGTTTGACGAAAATGAAAGATTTCAGATACCTCGGGCCGGCGGGTGTACCTAAAAAAATCGAACTGCTTTATTTAGCTTTCTATTGAGATGAAACCCCGCATTTCGGATAATTTCAAGGTGCTGATCACAAATCCGGTCGCAATTTTGAGTCCCAGTCTCCTTTGACGAAAATAAAAAATTTCAGATCTCTCGGGCCGGCGGGTGTACCTAAAGAAATCGAACTCCTTTATTTAGCTTTCTATTGAGATGTAACCTCGCATTTTGGATAATTTCAAGGTGCTGATTACAAATCCGGTCGCAATTTTGAGTCTCAGTCTCGTTTGACGAAAATAAAAAATTTCAGATCTCTCGGGCGGGCGGGTGTACCTACCTAAAAAAATCTAACTTCTTTATTTAGCTTTCTATTAAGATGAAACCTCGCATTTACGGATAACTTCAAGGTGCTGATTACAAATCCGGTCGCAATTTTGGGTCTCAGTCTCGTTTGACGAAAATAAAAAAATTCAGATCTCTCGGGCGGGCGGGTGTACCTAAAAAATCGAACTTCTTTATTTAGCTTTCTGTTGAGATGAAACCTCGCATTTCGGATAATTTCAAGGTGCTGATTACAAATCCGATCGCAATTTTGAGTCTCAGTCTCGTTTGACGAAAATAAAAGATTTCAGATATCTCGGGCCGGCGGGTGTACCTAAAAGAATCGAACTCGTTTATTTAGCTTCCTATTGAGATGAAACCTCACATTTCGGATAATTTCAAGGTGCTGATCACAAATCAGATCGCAATTTAGAGTCTCAGTCTCTTTTGACGAAAACAAAAATTTCAGAACTCTCGCGCAGGCGGGTGTACCTAAAAAAATCGCACTTCTTTATTTAGCTTTCTATTGAGATGAAACCTTGCATTTCGGATAGTTTCAAGGTTCTGATTACAAATCCGCTCGCAATTTTGAGTCTCAGTCTCGTTTGACGAAAATAAAAAGTTTCAGATCTCTCGGGCGGGCGGGTGTACCTACCTAAAAAAATCTAACTTCTTTATTTAGCTTTCTATTAAGATGAAACCTCGCATTTCGGATAACTTCAAGGTGCTGATTACAAATCCGGTCGCAATTTTGGGTCTCAGTCTCGTTTGACGAAAATAAAAAATTTCAGATCTCTCGGGCGGGCGGGTGTAGGTTCTACCTAAAAAATCGAACTTCTTTATTTAGCTTTCTATTGAGATGAAACCTCGCATTTTGGATAATTTCAAGGTGCTGATCACAAATCCGGTCGCAATTTTGAGTCTCAGTCTCGTTTGACGAAAATAAAAAATTTCAGATCGCTCGGGCGGGCGGGTGTACCTAAAAAAATCGAACTTCTTTATTTAGCTTTCTATTGAGATGAAACCTTGCATTTCGGATAGCTTCAAGGTGCTGATTACAAATCCGGTCGCAATTTTGAGTCTCAGTCTCGTTTGACGAAAATAAAAAATTTCAGATCTCTCGGGCGGGCGGGTATACCTAAAAAAATCAAACTTCTTTATTTAGCTTTCTATTGAGACGAAACCTCGCATTTCGGATAATTTCAAGGTGCTGATCACAAATCCGGTTGCAATTTTGAGTCTTAGTCTCGTTTGACGAAAATAAAAAATTTCAGATCTCTCGGGCGGCCGGGTGTACCTAAAAAAATCGAACTTCTTTATTTAGCTTTCTATTGAGATGAAACCTCGCATTTCGGTGTAAGTTCAGGGAACCAATCTCCATCCCATCAAATTTCATTTCTTTCCGAACTTTTGCTGTCCAAAAACCCCTGGACTATAACTAGTTTTGGGAAACTAGCTTGTGAGAGGTTAGAGTGCCATGAAATGTACTGCCGGGTATACAGGGTTGGGATAAAGTATGGAACCAAGCAAATAACTTTGGAACGGAAAGAGTGATATTCCTGAAAATTTGCAGGCAAGTGTAGTGACGTCTAATGCATCCGAAGACATTATGTTAGCTATTAATGTGCTTCCGGTTTAACCGGAAGTACCGTCAACCTTTTTAGTTTATAGTTTATAGTTTATAGTTTTATAGTTTATTGTCCAACAGATGAAATCCAATTACAGGACAATTTACAAAAATATACACAAATTGAAGGCCAAAAGATGATCATACACATAACTAGTCAAATATTAATACGACAGCTTAAATGTAGTGCTAGATGTAGTAGACTAACTATAAATACATATATACCTAACTATAAATAAATATAAAGGTTATATTGCAATGATTGGCAACAGGATGGTACATTAAATAACTAGTTGGAAAATGAACATATATATAAAATTACAATTGACAATATAGACTAAATGCAGTGAAAGAAGCGCTAATGTGACTGGACAGTTGAATTTTTGAATGCATTAATAAGCTGCTTTAGAGAAATCTGGTAAATGTCACAATGAGAAAAGTATTTATTGAAGTTATGGGAGATTACATTGATGGGTGACCTCAACATTATGTTGGTTCGAGCGCATTGAGTATAAAATGTTACACTTTGACGAGTATTCACCTGCGGTACATGAAAGCATATATAGGATAGCAATTGCGGCGAGTCAATTTGATTATTTACTATTCTATACAAAAATATGACGCCTGAGAGAATCCTACGATGTTGCAAGCTCTCTATACTAAACCTATTTAAAAGCAAGGTGTGCTCATAACCTCTAGCTGGATATATACCATCACTTCTAAATGACAAATACTTTAAAAATCTTCTTTGTATCTTTTCTACTCCTTCGATGTACGTGTCATAATAAGGATACCAAATTAGTGAACAATAATCAAGTTTTGATCTAACTAATGAAAAATACAAAGTTTTAATGACATTAATACTACTGAAGTGCCGACAGTTCCTTATTATAAAACCGAGCAATTTAGATGCTGAGGAAATTAACTGGTCTGTATGTTGCCGAAATGATAACTTTTCATCAAATAAGATTCCGAGATCTCTCACCGTCGGTTCTCTGGTAAACACTGTACCATTGATGGAATAAGTAAATGATATTTTGCTATGATTAAGGGTAAATGAGCATACTTTGCACTTGCTAGCATTCAAGAAAAGTTTATTACTAGTACACCAGGCATCTATTACAGTAATTTGAGATTGTAAGAAGTGACAGTCCTCCTCGCTTGAGATCTTGGAAAATAATTTTAAATCATCTGCAAAAAGTAAACTATTACAAGATAGTGAGGCTGTCAAGTCATTAATGAAGATGAGAAATAGTAAAGGTCCCAAATTTGACCCTTGCGGAACTCCTGAGGTACTGCGATAATAACTGGAAACATAGCCGCTATAATGAACAAAATTGTGACGATTCTCAAGGTAAGATGACAATAGCATGATAAGTGAGTCACTAAAGCCGACGCTAGATGCCTTGTGCAACAGTACTCCATGATCAACCTTGTCGAAGGCCTTAGAAAAATCAGTGTATATGACATCAACTTGCCCCTTCTTATCAAAAACTTCCGAGATGTACTGCTTAAGAACTGTTAAGTTAGTGAGGGTGGATCTTTTACTGACAAAACCATGCTGGGATTCTACAATGAGAGGTCTAACTTGAAGTACTAGTTGGTCATACACAATCTTTTCAAAGCCCTTCGAAAAATTGCAAAGGATGGAAATTGCTCTATAGTTTTCTATCATGGATGGATCCTCTGATTTAAATACTGGGCATATTTTAGCCACTTTCCAAGTTTCCGGGAATAACCTGTCCCTTATAATGGCATTATAGATTAGAGTCAGTGGCGCAGCAAAGACTTTAGCACAGTCCCGCACTAAAAAGCTAGGAATTAAGTCATGGCCAGCTGTTTTCTTATTAGGTAAGCCTTTTAATGCCTTAAAAACTTGGTCCTCAGACACATAGTCAATATTGATGCACGTACCTGGTATAACGTCTGAATGAGAAGTGAATGAAGATCTTGTATTGTATAGATGTCAACGAAGGTCGCTGGACGGCTGTAGTATGATTGCTTCCAACCCAATTTTCAAAAATAGTGCAGTTTAGCGTTGCAAAAATTGCTAGGTGTGTGCGGCATAGTACTGTTACTGTGAATGCAGCGACATACATTGGGGGTAAGCTGTATATTGCCTTAATTAATTGAATAATTCAACGTAAATAACCAGGATATCAAAACGAATTATACAACAAAAACGTTGGTATTTAAAACGGACCATAGACATTGGAGTATAGAAGCTAGATTATTTGTGTATCTCGTTAGATATTGAGAAATGGTTGGAGAGCTTAAATGTGCCTGCTGTAATCGCATGGCAGAAGAACACAAGACTATTGCCTGCTCAGTATGTAAAAAGGTGTTTTTCCATCAATGTGTCGAACTAACCACGTCAGAAATAAGGACAATAAAGCAGAAAAAAAATTTGTCATGGTCATGCACTGAATGCACGTCCGTGTCATCCAGTGGCATCGATCAATTAAAAGCCCTAATCATGTCTCTCCAGAGTGAAGTGAAGGAATTAAAAAGTTTGATAGACAAACAAACATCTACAGCTGAGACATTTCATTTTGAAGAGGTGGTGCAGGAGGTCTTCGACCGAAGTCAAAGGAAGAACAACTTGATTATATATGGAGTTCAAGAAAATCAGTCACTGCAGACTTCAACAGATCGACAAAACTTCGATAAGAACCAGACAAAGCGTGTACTTGAGGCGTTGTCATATGTTGGGGATACTGGTGTGTTAAAGCCTGTGCGACTGGGAAGATATGATCCAACAAAGTCATCTCCTCGTCCATTAAAAATACGTCTTGAGGATGAAGGTTCAGTTTTCCGGCTACTAAAAAATGCAAAGAATTTAAAGAGTCATCCTGGTCTTGCTGCAATCAGTATCTCAACTGACAGAACTCCACGACAAATTTCGTATTATCGCCAACTGAAAGCTGAGATTGAAAGAAGAATCGCTGATGGTGAATCAGGTCTGAGAATTAAATATATCCGGGGCATGCCAAAAATTGTCCAGGAAAACTAGTAACGTCCAACAGACCTGAAATCAGTATATATTTCCAGAACGCGAGAGGACTAAATAGTAAATTAACAACTCTCAACAGCAACGTAGGCGATGGCGAATATGACGTCATAGCTCTAGTAGAAACTTGGCTTTCATCAGGTGTTTACAGCTCCGAGGTGTTCTCTGAAGATTATACCGTTTTCAGAACTGACAGAGACTTCGTTTCAACACAAACCGGTCGTGGTGGTGGTGTGTTGGTGGCATGTCGGTCAAATGTTTTTTGTTTACCAATAGATGTAAGTGAGTTGAATAATTTAGTTCCCTTTATAGATGTAGTAGCATGCAAGTGTCAATTTCATCATTCACGCTTGTATATATATGTTGTTTACGTGCCTCCGCAAGTTTCCGCTTCACAGTTAGAAACATTTCTGGATCGGTTTGAGCAGATATTAACAAATCAAGAAAATGTTCTTATACTTGGTGACTTTAATATTAGTCATTTTGTTGATGATGCCAGTGTTGATTCCAAAAAGATTTGTTTAAACAGTTTCTTAGACTTTGTTGGCTTTGTACAATATAACCATGTGCTTAACTCATCGCAAAGGTTACTAGATCTGATCGTAAGTGATAAGGTTGTTCATGTAACACGAGAAGAACTACCATTAGTAACTGAAGATGAATATCATCCTGCGTTAAAGTGTATTGTCTCTGTAGGTCAGCCTAGAAATAATAACAGCATATCTCCTAATACCAGAAATACCTTATATAACTTTAGAAAAGCCGATTTTGTATCTTTGTATCAAGCCTTTTTAGCGTGTGATTGGGGTTTTCTACATGGTACATTGGATTCAAATACACTGCTTGAAGCCTTTTATAACAAAGTGTATTCTATCTTGGATGTATTCGTGCCACGTTTGAAGCATAACAACAAAAACTACCCTTGTTGGTTCACGCCTGAAATAATCTATTTGATTAAATTAAAAGCAAAATATAGGCAATCGTATAAAAATCATAATCGACCTAACAGCTACACGGATTTCAGTAGAGTTCGGAAAGAAATAAAAAACAAAATGGCCATAGCGTATAGGAACTATACTAAAAGCGTCGAAGATAATATATCTGAAGACCCAAAAAGTTTCTGGGGGTTTGTACAAAGAAATAAAGGGGGTTCACGCATTCCAAGTGGTATGCAATACGCTGGAAGACAAATTGATGGGTGCCAAGAAATAGTTGACAGTTTTTGCAAGTTTCTTTGCATCTTTAATTTAAATGGGACACCCTGTATATTTTTGCAGATTTTAATTCATCTTTTTTTCCGAATACGTCCATAGTGGGTTTAGTATTTGTTTCTTAAAAAATTTGTCTCACAAATTCGTCCGTGGCGGTCTGCGGTCTTCCCGTTTGAAGTAATTTTTTTGTATTTTTTTTTTAGTCAACGTCAAACGTGTTATAGGACCCCTGTCGGGACGTAAATCATTAAAAGTTGACACACTTCTTTGTGAGTTCTCACGCGATCGCCAAAACCGACTTTGAATGACCGGCATGTTAAACACCTGAAATGATAAAGAAGCTTTATCTTTCCCGTTTTTACAGAAACTAATGCTAAACCCACTATGGACGTATTCGGAAAAAAAAAAGATGAATTAAAATCTGCAAAAATATACAGTGTGTCCCATTTAAATTAAAAAAGTTGACGGTATTTCCGGTTAAACCGGAAGTACATTAATAGCTAACATAATGTCTTCGGATGCACTAGACGTCACTACACTTGCCTGCAAATTTTCAGCAATATCACTCTTTCCGTTCCAAAGTTATTTGCTTGGTTCCATACTTTATCCCAACCCTGTATAGATAAAATATATATCGCGCGCCTGGTATGAAAGCATAACAATTTGCCGGTACCGATCAAAAACAATAGAATTCGTCGGCACGCGCTTCTGCAAGTACTTTCGATCACCAAACGGTTGACAGTAACCCTTCTCCTCGCCCACACCGTGGTTTCTCTTCCAGATATCTGGTAAAATTCTCGAAGCTGCTTCAGTATAGCTTCACGCCTACTAGAGACGCGCGGTACGACTTGCGACCCCCTTTCGGTACTGCCCTATTGTCGACGCGCGAGAGTGAGAGTACCACGGTACTGCTTGAGAAAAAATACGCTCTGATTACCGCTGACAAAAGACACGACGACGAGGTCTGAGAAGTGTACCGCATTTTACCGAAAACAAAATAGACGAATTTCTGTGTGATGCAGTTGCAACAGTGGTTGTTTTTCCTGTGGGCCCTTTGCTGCACGGATTTCGGCGGTACCATCATCCCGGAGGATACTGCCAGCCTCAGTGACTCGCATGGTAAATATCATATTTGTACTACTCGTAAGTGAAATTCGAACACCTAGAAAAAAAGGGATACTTGCATTGAACATTTGTACACAGCTTATACCTCATCCACAGAACAAACGGAGTAACCATGCACAATATATGTAAATTTTTACTGTATGGTCAAGGGTTATATGCACACCGTCTACAAAACTGCATACTGAGAGCAGTGAAGTTATTATAAACAGAAAAATTAAGTTCGATTTATCCGAGTAAAGCCCCAAAATATGGGTTTGAAATCATTTTTTACTCCTTTTCTTCAGTGAATGCAGTATAGTACACATGTAACACTTTTTGTTTATTCAGACGCTATTTACCTACACGGCACCTCTAAAAAGCTCTAGACGTGTAGACACAAAGCATGACTTTTTATCGATTCAGAAACGCTGACATCTGTTGCAAATGTGGTTGGGTAAAGATTTCCCCTAGAAGACGACAGCCCAGCTTACGCAGTTAAGCCCCTTTGAACTGGGTCGTATTGTAGGCCCACGAGAACGTGGTGCTTCTTTCAGAGCAATTTCTGTAACCATGAGGCGTAGCGTGGCTACAGTTGTAGCAGCATGGCGCGCATGGATCGCAGAAGGGCGAATGCAGCGAGCTACACAAAAAAATACTGTTGCGCTTCCAATTAATTGTTAGTATTTGGATGTTTTTCTATCGCTTTTAATATATTTACAGTTGTTTCAAATCCATGTCATTGAAAGAATTTAATCGTTATATTCGAAGTAATCACAGGTACGTTCATTTAAGCAAAGCACACAATCTATTCGATGTACAAAAATTATTGCTTCAATAGCAGTTCGTGATAACTTATCTGATATAGATTAATTTTGTTTCAATGGCCCTTGTTGTTCGCTGAACTATAATCAGTATTCGGCGGGACTGATGTCCCGTTTCAATGAACGTAAAAAGAAAGAACAGGGGGATCATCTCAGTGTTATTATCGGCGTGAACCCGCCAACATGGACGAGGTTGTTTCGTTGTGTTGTTTCGGTGTTAGCCGTGTTGTGTCATGCCGTGTTTTTGCTTTTTGCATCAGCAATTGTGTGATTTGAATGTGTCTAGTTATATATTGTAACATCCTGTTTATAGCATTGCTTATTTGTATTGTTGATGTTTCTTTCAAAATGTTAGGTTAGATTTTTTTAATGTGTAAACGTCATCGAATCATCTGGAATTTTCTGGACTGACAGATCAGCATTCTCGAATGTCATCTGAGTGTCTTGAATCTTCTAGATGGTTCGATGAAGTATATCAGGTGGCACGAGTAGAGTGGCAGGGGTTCAGTTCAGTTGAGTTGAGATAAGGTTAAGAGGTATTGTACTGAGCTGTGAAGTAAAACAGTGAAAGTTACGTCCCGTTTGATTTTTTGGTAAAGAAAAAGAGGCCGTCGTGACAATATTAAATGGAGGACCTACTGAGAAATTGGGGCTTAGAAGAGCTACATTTGAATGTAGGTATGTAGATTAGTCAGACAGTTATATTTCATGTAAAAATGCAACAACTGGTGCAGGCCTATGTCTAATTCTTATATCATGCTCTTTATAACTTCATACAAAATCACACCATTAAAGATCCAAACGAATCGATCAGCTGTCCCCGCAATAAAATTTGTTGGTCCAAGGAAGAGAAAGTAGTTTAGGATCAATTACCAAACACATATTCGATTCAACAACAGGCTGCGATTGACTCGTTCATTGGAATCCAATGACATCGTCCCATTGGATAAAACATCGCTGTATTTGATGAATGCTGAGTATAACGTCCCATTGAATCCAAGCGTAAGTCTTTGACAAAACGACAGATTTTTCTGTGTGTAGAGGTTCTGGAGCACGTAGAAGAACTACATACCGGCAAGATCGTTATCTACGACTACTGGCTCTTCGAGTCAGAATGCGATCCACTCGAGCTGTTGCTGACGCTTTGTATGCAGCTATAGGGAGGCCCATACGAATCCGCACGGTGTACCACAGATTAAGTGAAATGGGCTAAGGATCATATCGTCTGCATCAAGTGCTTTCACTCACTGCAACTCTTTGTCGCCAATGGTTAGACTGGTGCCTAGAACGCCGACAATTGCATGCTGAATGGCATGAGAAAGCCTTCTCCGACGAGTCCAGGTTTTGCCTGGGGGTACATGACGGACGCCAACGCGTAAGATGATGACGGGGTGACGACGTGGTCACCAGTTTGCTGTTGAGCGCGATGTACACCGTCCTATTGATTTCGTGGTTTGGGGTGCTGCTGCATTCAGCAGAAAATTACCTTTACTTGGGATTCTTGAACCAATGACTGCGCAACGGTATGAATGAATGAGTTGTTAGAACCAATTCCATATGCCTGAGGCCTCGAAGAGGGTTCCTTCCAGCAAGATGAGGCACGTCCTCATATTGCAAGGATATCGATGAGGTTCCTACAGGAAGCTGAGGTCAGGATACTCCCCTGGCCGCCACGGTCACCCAATTTATCGCCAATTAAAAAAGTATCGGATTGGATGGGTCGATACCATCGAGGTAGAATCCCATGGAGACGCGATAACGTGGCTGAAAGCAGGTGCAAGTTGGCCATATTGTGATATTGATGCGACACTTATGTCATACAGCTGACGTTTCTTTGACAATTTCGTGTTTGCTTTTTTTGAGTGTTTTTACCGAGATTTTTAGTTATCTTTAAGTGATATTCTAGTGAATTCATAAAGGAAATAATGGTTTCATGTGCTTATCGTAGTTGCTCTAGCACAGATGGCATGGATAAGAAGAAATCGACAGGAATTACATTTCATAGGTATGTATGCAAAAAAATAACAATGTACAGGACCGCATTTGTAATCTTTATCTCAATAAAGTGTAATGTATCGCAGCAATAACACAGTTGTATTATTCAATTGATGATGAATGTCGTCTCTACAAAGCCTGTTTTTTTTTCATATACTTAACTAGAATTTCGCATTAGATTGAAAAATCAACCCAATACTTCATATTTAAATCATCATTATATGAATTTTCAAAATTATTTACATAAGAAAGTAATCCGGTTCTGGCAAGGCGTCCATATTGTTACCACACTTAGCCACGCCTCCTGCTACCGTTTTTGTTATGCGAAATTGAACCTTATAGCGTCTCCTTGGGATTCTACCTCGATGGTCGATACATAGCCTATTTACCCAATCCTCCGACCACGCTGGACGAACTGGAACATACTGTGAGAGCAGCTTTGGGAGTTGTACCTCTAGAGTTTAACAACAACCAGATTACGAGCATGCCGCATAAGCTAGAGGAGTGCATTCGTCAACATGGAGGGCCCACCCATTATTGATCTGTTGTATTTTTTTATAAACTAATTATGGCAAATGAGTTCGTTTATTATTGTATTTAGTCCCTACCCCATTTCATAAATCGCAACCCTTTTCTTCTCAGTGTTCGGATCTCACTTGCGAATAGTGTATTTGTAATAATGTGGAACCTCTTGGGGCGCCTCCACTTCTACGCTCCGTACTTCGGCCCTGAGCCTCTGTTCCTCTGCGGCTCAATTTTGCTCGCCAGTGTGGCTAAGCAGCCCACATACTAGACTGATAGACGCTCAGTTAAACAATTCTATAAGAACTATTACGGGATGCATCAAATCAACACCAACTTACTGGCTACCAAACTCAGACAAATAGCTCCACCACACATAATTATGTTGAGAAAGAATATAACAAAATCAAAACAAATCTCCCACTGCCAATCCACGAAGATATACCTGATCTCTCCTTACGCAGAATACGGTCCAGAAAACCACCAATTACAACAGCTCTATAAATTGGGTCTGATGATTTTAACCATGCAGTTAAATTTGGGCGACCCAAGTGAAGTGAACTGTAATCTAACTGTTGGTCAAGGGCCCTGTAGTTTTGAGATCCACCAAAAGGAATGTTCGACCCTAAACAGAATTCTCACGTCGCATGGAGTGTGCACTGATTCGTTGTTTGAACGGAACAAGCGAAAATCCCCACGATGCGACTGTGGAAGCATTATAGTGCAAGAGTGTGGCCTTAGACTCCTTAGAGCATATCCAGGCAACAACAGGGACTTCCTCCAGGCCAAGTCATCAACCGTAGGATGGATTTCCAGGCTCCATATTAACCTATAGCGTAGTTAGTACTATTTAGATTGCTTTGTTTTATTTATTTTTAAACTTTTTTATTTTGTGTTGTTATACTACTCATACATAGACGAATTCTATAGTTTTTGGAAATAGTTCCAGGGCGATAGGGTAATTGAAAAAGCAAAAGAAAAAGCTATTGTAGTTTTCTGATAACTATGTGAAAACAAGCAGAAGGAACTGAAACTTCGCTTTTAGGATATGGCGGCGTTTTGGAAGGATATTATTGAATTGTAATTAATTTTCAAATTCATTTTCTTGTGCAATTTCTATTCTTTGATTGACTATTCAGCATAGTCACAATGTCTTAACAGATATGTTGTGAACTCGTAAAATGCATTTACTCATTTTACTGGTTTCTCTTGGGATATCTTTAAGATCCTTAATGCAGTAGTTTCCCATTTGCTTTCTGCATCCTCATGCCGTTGACCAGATGGTATATACTGGTTCATCTGCCTTTAGGGGCAATTTCTCACCCCAAGGACAAGAAGGTGTCCTAACTTTTCTCAACTCGTCCACCCAAAGCTGTTGGTTGAGAAGAGGTTACTGTTTATACCGACAGTAGTTCGGTTCCTTTTAGTCGCCTTTTACGACACGCAGGATATATGATGGGAGATATTCTAACCCGCCCCCACACGGGTATACTAACAATGTATCTCGATTATTCCATTGAAGCCTGAATAATTTATTTGATGATTATTTTTTTGGCTTCAGGATATATGTCATGCAGCCAGAAGCTAATTTTGTAAAAGTTCAAGAAATGAATTAATTTGATTGAGATATGTTAACAGGAAAACTTTGTTCTCTGGTTAGTTATAAACCTTGTTGTAAGTCAAAGGTAAAGGGGAAGATACATGTTGATTTCCGTCTGTTGTAACTAATTGTATACTGAGAAACTTATTCTAAGGAAGCAAAAACAGAGACACTCTTCTCGCTCAGAGGTCGTTCAGGGCTTTTATTTTAACATTCGCTGGGTAGATCACGGTAAGGTAGGTATATAAAAAACAAAGGAAAGGTACACAGGAGCGGGACCCTATTTACAAACAAATTTTCGTTTCATGTACAAATAATAGCAAATGATAAGAATAAATTAAAATAATACGATTTTTGGACGTTTAATGATATCTACATCACGAAAATTCACGTCTCTCACTTTCGTCGATCTGTCGATCTGCCAGTCTGTCGGTCTGTCTATTTGAAATGAAATTTGGATGTCGATGTAGGGTCATAGTAGGTAATGCTGCTATAATTTTTAAAATCAATGCATGGGCGGCGGAGAAATTGGCAAAAAGAATTATCAAAAGACCTCCAAACTTCTTTTTTAGACGTTTCAGGGGTCCTGATCATTTTCTACTATTTTTTGGCAGTGAGTGAAATTGTGGTGTTTGCCGGATGGTGGGGGTTGTAAAACTGAAAAATTCAATGGATTTATAGGCTGTCCATCGATCTGTGATAGAAAGCCCCGGCTTTTTTTAGGTCACTCCAAACATTGCCTTATCAGTTATAAAAACCAAGGGAATTTTCTGATTTATATCTACTAGTATTGCTTTAGATCGTTCTGTATTGTGCAATCTGGATACTAGTGATTTGATTTTAATAAATAATCGAAAAACAAAAAATATAAAAACAGTTCAAACTTTTGGTTGCTTACCATATTTTTTGAAGGAGATAGAATTGAGGTAGTTTAGGGGTGGGGCTTGTGAAACTGAAAAATGTGTTGTATTCATAGTGGGTTCTTCATTGCCTTGTTAAACAAACGACATATACCTATTACTTTTCGATAATTTGGTTGCAAGGAGATATCGTTTCACGCAATACGAAAATAATAAAATAGAATCACTATAATGTGTGGAAAGTATTGAGTAAATCAACTTGACTCCATTTTTTCAAGACCAGTGCAAAATCTCAAAAAAATTTCATAGCACTACTACTAGTACTACTACAATAAGCTTTTAAGAAACTCAAGGTTTTCTATATAGAAACTAGAAATTGTAGTTCATATACTACCAAAGGATGTCAAGAGAGCGCGTCACTAATAAAATCACACAGTTGTTCTAAAGCTGTGTTTAGATTGGGCACAAGTATCTAGATTTGTATGAGGTACTTGTTTATTTGACAAATTGTCATACAAATCCTTATACATTTGCGTATACATTTTGTATACGCAGACACTGAGCGTTGATTGTCGCTCATACATTTTGTATATGAGAATTTTTCAATATACATTGACAAGTCTGAGCTTATAGCCGCGACCGTGACACGAAGTGCGTTAAAGATGTCATCGTGGACGAAAGAAAAAACTTTGTTATTGATTGAAAAAATAAGGGAATCGAATGTTTGGGATGTCAAAAGTAAAGTGTATAAAGATGCAAAAGTTCGAGGAGATATATTCGAAGAAATAGGGCAATGCTTAAACTTAACCCGAAAAGAAATAGAGGATAAATGGCATAATATAAAAAGCCAGTTTAGTCGTGAACTTTCAAAAGTTAAAGCAAGCCAGAAGTCAGGTGCCGGTACAGACGAAATTTATGTACCAAGCTGGTATGCGTTTAAAACGCTGTTATTTTTGAAAGAACATTACGAACCAGTTATTAGTAGAAGTAGTGATATGCAAGCAAATACTCTACAATCTCAAGACGAGGTAAGAATATAGTATTTATTATTATGTTGCTATACAGCGCAATTGATTAGTGGTAGGTAAGTTACACGTGTACACAAAATCTTTATGAAACTTATTAATATGTACAGTGTGTATAAAAAATGTGCAAACAAAACATCTAAACACATATTATTTGTTCCATTGCCAAGGCAATGCACCTTCAATACTGCAAAAGTAATTGCCAAATTCTTCTCGACTATCAACTTTACTTTGCGTGCTCCTTCTGCCTCTTACTCCTTGAAGCGATTGTAGAGTAGCTTCATTATTTTGTCGCCAAGAACCGGGTACTACATTTCCATATTTATCGTCTGAGTCAAATGTACCAGGTGGAGTATACTTAGCTGATTTTTTGTTTCTAAGATAGTTGTGAAGATAAATAGTAGCAAGTGTAACCGTGGTAGCTTTATCTGTGGTTAAATGCATTATTGTTCTCAAAACTCTGAAAACAGCAGACAGAATCCCAAATACATTTTCCACTATTCTCCGGGCCCTACACATTCTGTAGTTAAAAATTCTTTGCCAAGAGTTTTTGGCGTAATATCCTGGGAACGGTTTGCAAATATTGTCGCTTAACTCAAATGCATCATCAGCGATAAAAACATAAGGAGTTGGTTTATCCCTGCCTGGTAAGGACACTGGTTGGGGAATATTAAGAGAATTTTGGAGTATTTTTTCGTAAATACTAGTATTTTTGAAAATGCCGCCATCAGATATTCGTCCCTGTACCCCAACGTTGGCATATATAAATTTATAATCAGCATCCACTATGCCAAATAATACAATGCTAAATGTATCTTTGTAATTATAAAATTCAGTTCCCGAGTTGGGCGGAGCTATTAACCGTACATGTTTCCCGTCCATAGCACCAAGACAATGTGGGAAATTCCATTTTTCATTATATCCTGATGCAACTTTTAACCACTCAGCTGGACAACTTGGCAACTGAAACAAAGAAAAAGCATAAAATTTTATGTCATACATTTAGGTTATATCTGTTTGTAGGCAATTGGACTGGAAGACGTAAACGAACAGTCGGACAACCCTTTCATTGAGACCCAGACAGAGGAAAATTCAAATATTCCCCTAGCTATAAGCCATACCCCAAGAACCTCAAAGGCATCCCTCAAAAGTGGTTGGAAACGTAAATGTGAAGATTCAGATATGAAAGACGCCGTCAACTGCATGAAAATTGTAGGAAATAATCTGATAAAAAAGACACGAGATAATTTTGATATCTTGGGCGAACATGTAGCAAGTGAATTACGAA
Source organism: Callosobruchus maculatus (assembly GCA_951848785.1). NCBI lineage: Eukaryota > Metazoa > Arthropoda > Insecta > Coleoptera > Chrysomelidae > Callosobruchus > Callosobruchus maculatus. The sequence continues at coordinate 2,579,724 of CATOUR010000003.1, forward strand.
TGTTGAGAGATCCAAAATATCGTTTCATATTGGCCAAAACTAAGCAAACAATATACAATGCTCTTTCAGATGCAGAAATGCGCAGACTTCAGGTAGACAGTAACATAACGCGGCCCTCAACTGCCACTTCAGTATATTCGGACACCTCAGTAGGTACTGCAGCATCAGGTGATGGGGCTACAACTGTTACGAATTTAACTACGTTAGGAAATTGTGATACTTATAATGTAAATGATAATTCGTTAGCTAGTTATTTTTCGAGCTATAATGATTAGTTTGAAAATAACTTGTACTATTGGTTCGTGAAAAAAAATATATGAAATAATAATAATCAGAATACTCACCCTTACTTCATCTGACAGTTCTGTAACAATAGCTTCACACACACGCTTAATGATGTCACTCAAACTACTTTTTGAAATCCTGTGAGAGTACATCAAAGATGTAAATGAATCACCCGTTGCCAAAAACCTTAAAGTTACAGCCAACTGATCAGCTGGAGGAATTGATTTTCGGCAGTTCGTATCTTTTCTCAATGTATGTGGGGCAACTTTTTGCAACAAGTATTCAAATTCATCAAGTCCCATTCGAACATAGTTTCTAAAGCAAGCTCCATCCTCCAACGTTAATTCAGCAATCAACATGCTATAGGCCCCTTTATCTTCCCTGTATTTCAGAAATGTACGTTGCCACCATCTACGTTTTTGACGCTTATGTTTTAATTTATAAATAATAACACAACACGCACTTAAATAAAGAAAGTCGCACGCCATTTCATCAGACATGTTTCAATACAATGTGAACACTGCAATACCTCACTCATATATGCTCATACTCGAAACAAAGTGTATAGATACTTCGCATATACATGTCCAACAATTAATCTCGATACAAGTCCAGATACTTGTGCCCAATCTAAACACAGCTTAAGAAGGAAATTGCAGTGTTTTTTATCTTTGTGTATTTAATTAGCAGTTTCAATGTTAGTAAGCACAAAAAGTTAAATCGGATGTAGGCAAATGTAGGTTTAATAGAAGGAAAAAATATCGGTTTCTTCAACATCCTCTGATTAAGCGAAAAGATCTTTGGATAATGCGATATTAATGATGCATCTTGTTTCTGCACATCTATGCTTTCTACGATGTTGGCTACAGGTTTTTTACATACATATTTGTCTCCTGAACTTCAAGATTTCTACCAAAATATAAAGAGTATAGTGCAGCCCACCTGCAAATTAAATTTTTACAAAAAAAACCTACCATGAAGGTTCATAGTTTGTAAAACAGTTAACAAATAAATAAATAAAATAAAAACTGCTTTTTTTCTAAAAGCCTGTTGCTTTATACATCATGAGTGGTTTAAATATAGACAAAACGGCTACCGGATTTGTAATCAGCATCCTCAAATTGTTCAAAACATCAGGTTTCATCTTAATAAAAAGCCAAATAGGTAAACCTGTAGACCAACATGTCTACAACTGGATTTGTAATCAGCACCTTGGAATTATCAGAAATGCGCGGCTTCATCTCAAAAGAAAGCCAAATGAAGATTTAAGATTTCTTTAGGTACACCCGCCAGCCCGAGAGATCCGAAATGTTGTATTTTTGTCAAACGAGACTTAGACTCAAAACTACAACTGGATTTGTAATCAGCACCTTGAAGTTATCAGAAATGCGCGGTTTCATCTCAATAGAAAGCCAAATAAAGATTTTCGAATTTTTTAGGTACACCTGCCAGCCCGAGAGATATGAAATTTTTTATTTTCGTCAAACGAGACTGAGACTCAAAACTGCAACTAGATTTTGAATCTGCACCATGAAGTTATCCGAAATGCTAGGTTTCATCTCAATAGAAGGCCAAATAAAGATTTTCGATTTGTAGGTACACCCGCCAGCCCAAGAGATCTAAAATTTTTTACTTTCGTCAAACGAGACTGAGACTCAAAACTGAAACTGAATTTGTAATCAGCACCTTGAAATTATCCGAAATGCTAGGTTTCATCTCAATAGAAGGCCAAATAAAGATTTTCGATTTTTTTAGCTACACCCGCGAGCCCGAGAGATCTGAAATTTTTTATTTTCGTCAAACGAGGCTTAGGCTCAAAACTACAACTGGATTTGTAATCAGCAGCTGGAAATTATCAGAAATGCATGGTTTCATCTCAATAGAAAGCCAAATAAAGATTTTCGATTTTTAGGTACACCCGCCAGCCCGAGAGATCTGAAATTTTTTACTTTCGTCAAACGAGACTGAGACTCAAAACTGCAACTGAATTTCTAATCAGCACCTTGAAATTATCCGAAATGCTAGGTTTCATCTCAATAGAAGGCCGAATAAAGGTTTTCGATTTTTTTTAGGTACACCCGCGAGCCCGAGAGATCTGAAATTTTTTATTTTCGTCAAACGAGATTGAGACTCAAAACTACAACTGGATTTGTAATCAGCACCTTGAAATTATCAGACATGCGTGGTTTCATCTCAATAGAAATCCAAATAAAGATTTTCAAATTTTTTAGGTACACCTGCCAGCCCGAGAGATCTGAAATTTTTTATTTTCATCAAACGAGACTGAGACTCAAAACTGCAAATAGATTTGTAATCAGCACCTTGAAATTATCTGAAATGCTAGGTTTCATATCAATAGAAGGCCAAATAAAGATTTTCGAATTTTTTAGGTACACCCGCCAGCTCGAGAGATCTGAAACTCTTTATTTTCGTCAAACGAGGCTTAGGCTCAAAACTACAACTGGATTTGTAATCAGCAGCTTGAAATCACCAGAAATGCGTGGTTTCATCTCAATAGAAAGCCAAATAAAGATTTTCGATTTTTAGGTACACCCGCCAGCCCGAGAGATCTGAAATTTTTTACTTTCGTCAAACGAGACTGAGACTCGAAACTGCAACTAGACTTGTAATCAGCACCTTGAAATTATTAGACATGCATGGTTTCATCTCAATAGAAATCCAAATAAAGATTTTCAAATTTTTTAGGTATACCTGCCAGCCCGAGACGAGACTGAGACTCAAAACTGCGACCGGATTTGTAATCATCACCCTAAAATTGTCAAAAAAACGAGATTTCAGCTTAAAATAAATCTAAATAAAGATTATCACTTTTTTAGGCAAGCCTGAGGATCTACCTAATAGATCTTAAATATTTTGTTTTTGTCACACGAGACTGAAACTCAGCAGAATCGCTCATAAATTGCCTACTTGCCTTTAGAATATATCAACTCTCAACAGCAATATCCAGAACGGAGGCAGCCTAAAACTGACGTATTTGAAAGATTGAAGAAGCATTTTATTCGGACTGGGTCGTTTAATATTTCATAGCCTACCTGATATATCTGCTTGATTATTCCTTCAGCATACTTGATTATCTCATTAATTCAGTGTTTTGACTTAGCTGTTCGTTAAGTTCAAATAAACTTCGATAGTATTTCCTCAAAATAAATAAATCATCTTTGTTTGACCTTAAAGATCTTCACACTTTTCATAGCTCTATGTCTATGACGTCATTATGTTAAATTTTACAAAGCGATTACGCAAACATTTTCTTTGTTGCTAAATATGTGACACTTTTACTTATCATATCACGAGATCTCCAGTTTTGCACTGCTGCTAACGACACTGCTTTCAGATAAAGTATCTAATGTTGTTGCGCTATTGCAATTATTAAAAAAATTACACTTGCACGACTTATGTGAAATAAGGCATGCATGATTTTCTTCATTGTCTTTAAGTGTGCGGACTTTAATGGATTTAACAATTCTATTATGCTTCTTTCTTTCACTTCTCTCACAAGGTTTCACTTTCTTTTACAAACGTCGTATCAGCCATTAGAGATGAGCTACTGTCTTTTTAGCTTATAGGAGTATAAGCTTCTGACTCATTTATACATTCAAATTCAAAAGGTGGGTTTTAACAGTTAAATGAAAATAAATAATGTATGAATCAACGATCTTATGAAACTTAAACAACAAATTTGTATCTTAAAGCCAATATATGCGTCCCATATGTGTTAACGTGACAAAATAAGAAATAAGTATAGTTTAATAAAACAATTGATGGCGCGTTCAGCAGGCACGTGTGGCCATGACTAAGCTTACTAAAATATGGCGGACCATAACATCACTAAAGCTACCAAAATGTCGATGGTTCAGTCTCTTGTGTTCTGCATATTTTTGTATGCCTCGGAAACTTGGACTGTTAAAAAGGCAGATCGAGCTCGCATAGATGCTTTTGAAATGTGGACGTAGAGGAGAATGCTGAAAGTTCCTTATACCGCCAATCGAACTAACGTTTTCACACTGGATGAGCTCGGTCATCCAAAGAGACTATCCTCCATTGTGTCGACGAGAATGCTTACATTCTTCGGACATATTCACAGAAGCGGTGATATAGAGAAACTTGTAGCTCACAGTCATGCCCCGAGTGGGCGGCGCCATGGTCGTTCCCCTACACGCTGGTTGGATACGACGAAACAGTTGCTGGATATGAGTATCAAAAGCGCCACTGAACTGACAGCAAATCGCGAAAGATGGCGAGCTACAGTTCTCAAAACTATTGATAGTATTCGTGTCGGCAATACTCTAGCTCCGACTTAATGCATTTTACAAGTTCACAATATGTCTGTTAAAAACAGAATAAATGAATAAAACAAAAAAAAACACGCTCTTACAGAACATCGAACTAAAAGGTTAAAAATAATCATACTAATAGTATTCGTTCATTTTTGTTTTAAGCTTATTTTGAAACTTATTTTTAACTGTTTGGTGCGATGATCTTTAAAAGCGTCTTTTTTTTAACTTGGTGCATTGGCGGGGGAGAAATAGGTAAAAAACTAAAAATTATCAGAACACCTCCAAACTTCGTTTTTTGGGGTTCTAGGGGTTTTTGATCCTTTTCCATTTTTTTTGGATCGGATGTTACCAGGGTGGTGGTGGGGAGGAGGGACATTTGTTGTATTCATAAAATACTCTACATTGCGCTGAAAAAAATTACTTCGATAATATCTTGTGCATTTAAGACCTATCCGATTGTTGGCTTTAGAGTTTATATCTGTAAAATAATTAAACAAGTCTTATGTGTAACTTGGAAACTACTGAATCAATTCCAATGAAATTTTGACACCGTATTACTCCCATGGATGAAATGGTAGCAGAGTATCGTTTCTGGAACTCTTGCCAGTGGTGGAGGAGAAATCAACAAAAAACGAAAAATTTCAAAATCACTCAAGCTTCGTTTTTAGATGTTGACTATTGTCTACTTTTTTTGATGAGGATGGTGTAGAGATACAGGAACTCCAAATTAATTATTATCACCGGTAATGGGTGGGAAATACTGAGTCAAAACACGCCATTTTTTTCCTATAAAATTAATTACATTCAGCTAAATGAGAATGGAGACATTAGAAAGGAATGGATGTAGTATGTACGGACAATTTTTGCAGAAAGTTCAACGAAAGATGACAGTGACAATTATTAGTGCATGAAAAGAACCAACAGTTCCCAAAATTCCAAGCAAGAAATTTAATACGTCGTTCCGGTTAATGACTTGATATGACTGTGAAAACGATTTGTGTTTTTAATTTACAAGTACTGCAATCATAGTTCAATGGCGGTGGTCAGAATTTCTAGCAGTTTCTTAGTATTTATGTATGAACTCTGGTAAATTAATGATGGTAAGAGCAAAAGATACTTGATTTTCTAATTTAATATTTATTTGTGGTTTCTAATCCGAATGTTGTCTTCGTACTCCAAAGAAGTAGTACTATGAGTGATATAGTCAATACAATCCATACATACATAACGGTGAACAGATGGTTATATGCCTCTTTGAGTGAGTTCTAACGTCTAGCCTCAACAGGCACGTATCCAGGATTTGGTTTTGGGGGGGTCCAGTTTATGGTTGCTACTCTGTTGACCTTCCGAGTGGTATAGATTAGAGTTGCTACCTTAAATTTGCGGGGGTTGGGCAAATTTGCGGGGGGGGCAATTTGCGCGGGGGGGGGTGCAAATTTGCGGATTCCAATTTTTAGACGGCATTTTATAACTTTATAACGTTTCGTGGGGGTCCGGACCCCCTGGACCCCCCCTCTAAATACGTGCCTGAGCCTCAACATTGTACTACGTACTACAATAACTGTATACAGTAGATTTTTATATTTCTTGTCGTTTCAGGGATAAGGTGGATGGCAAATTTTATCTGGGATACGCTATATATCGATATGTATGTAGCATTTATTTTCATGTTTTTGCAGCTAATTAAAAATACCGCTTGCTGATCAGTTAAGTTATGCAAAGGTACGATTTTATTACCTTCAGTTTTTTCTTAAATGACTGTGCTATTAACATCTTTTCGTGTATAATAGCTTTTTCAGTAGTGTCAAAACGTAACTAGAATTTGTAATTGAATGCAAATATCTGTGTAAAGGTTTGCGACTGTGACTGTTGGCATTAGGTCAACATCGAGCGAAGCGATCTCTGCTAGTTTTATTGCATTTTTATACCTATTTTGACTTTTATACTGAGTGACTAAAAAAGGCAGACAATCAAAGTTGTGTTTTTTAAAATCAAACACCGTATATTATTACATACTCTGGTTCCTTGGTTAATTCTAGTATGACTTTATGCATCACATATGGGACTTAATCTATAGTACATTGCAGTAGCTGGTAGGCTGTGAAGAATATCAATTTCTGTCGTACTCCAGCTTCTCTTAGACCCTTAGATAACTAACCGCCTTTGTTTCTAGTTAGAGTTGATTTGGAGTAAATAATTTTGATAATCTTGTCCCTATACTCTAGTTCGTCTGAATTTTTCTGCTAGGTTAGTTGTTTTCTTACATGTGAACATGTTTCTGATCATATTTCATGGCCTGCTAGGTTGCTGTTATCTTTGTGGGAAAATTGAGAAACGCCGATTTTATAGAAAATTTTAGATTAAAGAAAAACTACCAGAGATTGATATTCACACCCTTATATCATTAGAGGGGCTATCAAATTTCACATTAGATCGTATAAAGAACTTAGGCATTCATATTTGAAAAAATCAAGTTACCTCTGCTTGAAGGTTTCTTAATTTCTTCAAGTGCAAGAGTAATTCAAATTTGACGGTCTAACCTAAGCTAACGCATTTCATACTTAGTGACACAGTCATAGCCTTCTAAGCAAATAGCTGCGATATTCAATTCTTTTGCTGATATCTACCGATAGGAAAAATGGTGTTTTACGCCTAAATGATTCGCTTCAAGTCCCATATGTGATACATAAAGTTACACTAAAATTCACCAAGGAATCTGAATATGCAATAATGTACAGGATATTCCATTTAAAAAACATAACTTTGATATATCACGTTTTCATGTTAGACATTACTTTTAAAGTGTAGTCCAACTAGACCTACATACACTCGCATAGTTATTATCTTAAAAAGAGGTATCGTTTGGTAACAAGAGTTCAATGCGTTGAGCTTAAGCTTGACTCACTCTGTATATGGGTCAGTGAGGCAGGATGGAAAAAAATGTTGCACCTGAAAAGGCGATCGAAATTTAGTTGAGAACCACTGACTTACTGATTTAAGAACATACGAATAGGAACAGCACAATTAAGTGAGTACCAGGCACTTATTTATAGGGAGCCCTCCCCCTCTCACTGTGGAACCGGAAGCGATATTGACCAAACCGGATTTTTTCCGGACTAGATTTTTCATGCTCATTGCGAATCTGTATTTAGTTTTTCTCTAGCACCTGTAGTTTTAGCTATCTTTTGTATACAGACAGACGGACGGACAGAGTCTCTGCATAAGCTCTCTTCAGTGGGAACTAAAACAGTAAAAATAGACAATATCTGTCCCCCCCCCTCCCCCCAAAAAAACTGAATCCTGAGTAGAATTAAATATATTTTCCGAGTATCTTGCGTTTCATGACCCATTATGCGTATAATCGTGAATGCAATCTATTCCTAATTAACCTACTTTCTTCTTTTTATCCTGAATAAGCCACTACGAGATGCATCGCAGTCCTCTGTTCTGAATACAAAGAGACGTTTAAAAGCCTTTTTAATTTGATCAGTAAAGCTTTGAAGTTCATGAGTGATGGCAAAGGCCAGGGTCGTCTCCAAAGAGAACGGTAAAATGCTCGATAATGTTTGTTACAATTCTGTAGGGTTTTTCTAGGCAGTGGCGTAACTAATGGCCCGCAGGGCCCGCAGCTGCAGGGGGCCCTGTCGTTTTGGGGGCCCCGTAGTGTTCAAGGCCCAGGGTCCTCAAGCGCCATCCTTTGTGCAATAAGAATGTAGATACTAAATTAAAAGATCGCTTTCCTTGTTGCTAGTATATTTTCTAAAAATACCTATGCACCCCATGATACATAACACCTATCATTGAAAAAGTGGGACAGTATTGCATTTTAAATTAAACGCTAAAAATTAACGCAAAATCTACAGTTAATGGCTAAATTCGGTAAGACAGCTTACGTCAAGTTTTTGTCTAATTTAATGCGATGTCTTTCACAATACAGGTCATACAAACAACCAAACATAGGTGTAAAATACAAGCTAAACAAAGATCTTCTAAAAAAAATTTAAATCAAAAAATGTGTGTTTTCAAACCACGAATTTTGTATTTTTTCGAGTGATTTAAACATGTAAAGGTCGTTATTAGGTTGTATTTTACACCTATGGTTGGTTCTTTCTTTGACCTGTGTCTGTGCTATGGAAGACACCGAGTTAAATTAGCCAAAAATTGTTTGACGTTTTTTTTTTGTTTGAGAATTGCATTTTGGCCACAACTCCAAGATTTTCTTTTTAAAACCGAAGTTATTGATGTTTCTCTTGATATTGAACAACTGTTTGTGAAAATATCTTATAAAAAGTTTAGTTTTGTAGTTGGAGTAGCTTATAAACCTCCTAATGTTAGTTATAAACATTTTATTGATACCTTAGAGACTACACTCGTTGCTGCTATGTCTTATTCTGATAATGTATTATGTGTTGGTGATATGAATGTGAATTTTCTGGATTGTGATAATGTAGCGACAAGATATTTTAATCTTATGCTTCAATCGCTCGGAATGGAGCAAATAATTAGCGAACCGACTCATTTTACTCCGCAGTCACAATCATTAATTGATATATTAGTATGTAAGAAGTTAGATTTTATAAGGTCGGTTTTTGTTGATATTTCTGAGTTTTCGGCTCATCAATGTATTGGCTGCTTTATTAATTGCACTAAACCAACTATCAAACCCAAGATTCACACATACAGAGACTTCAGCAAGTTTGACCATAATGATTTTATGGTCGACTTAATTGATGCTAAACTTGAGCAAATATTCGATATACATGATATTAATGATAAAGTTGAATTATTTAACTCTATAATTTTGCAGATTATTGACAGGCATATACCTCTTAGAACAATAACTATTAAGAATAAAAAGAAGACACCATGGGTAACAGATGAAATTAAGCAACTTATGATTAAAAGAGATAAGGTTAAGCGCAAATTAAAGAAAGTTAAATCTATAGAGAACTGGGATGAATACAGACGCATAAAAAATCAAGTCAATTTTCAAATATCACAACAAAAAAAGATTTATTTTGATCATTTGGCACATAATAAAAGTGGCAAAGATTTATGGAATGAATTAAAGTTACTGACAAATACTAATAAAAAGGCAAATGTTGTGGAATCGCACTTTACGGATCCTAACGTCATAAATGATTACTTTCTTGATAGTATTCCTAAAAATAAAGGTACTTGTTCCGTCTACGACTACTATAATAAAAATAGGATATGCAGCAATGAGTTTCGATTCAATCTTGTGTCTGAACAGATAGTGTTAGATTTCCTCAAAAAGATAAAAAATACTTCAGCTGGATCTGATGGAATAAGTATATATGTCATCAAATTATGCTGTCCCTATGTTCTACCGTTTCTCGTGAATATCATCAATAGCGTAATAGTAACATCAGTATTCCCCGATACTTGGAAAGATGCTCATATTGTCCCCATTCCGAAGGTGAATGATCCTAAAGAGACGTGTGATCTTAGACCCGTTAGTATATTGTGTGGTTTGTCAAAGTTAATTGAAAAAATTCTTGCTAATCAATTAAATAGCTATATAAATGAAAATAACATACTTCCTCCGACTCAATCAGGGTTTCGTGCAGGTTACAGTTGTTCTACTGCTTTGCTTAATATCACGGATGACATAATAGAGGCCTTAGATAATAATTTGTGTACTATTCTAGTTCTTCTCGATTTTAGCAAAGCTTTCGATACTATCGACCATGACATCTTATTAGCCATATTAAAGTCTTGCGGACTATGTATTGAGGCACTGACACTACTTAAATCATATTTATCAGGCCGAACTCAAGCTGTCAAACTTGGACTCAAGCTGTCCAACAAAAGAGCTGTAGAGTTTGGAGTACCGCAAGGCTCAGTACTTGGTCCGTTACTGTTCACTGTTTATACCAGCCAATTTGTCAATTTTGTGAAACATTCTTCTATGCATATGTATGCTGATGATACGCAGCTTACTAAGTCGTTCCATATGAGCCTCTGGGAAAAAGCGAATTACGAAATCAATTATGATTTAGCTCAACTCAGTAATATTTCAGCTGAGCACTGTTTAATGTTGAATCCCAAGAAATCTACAGCTGTAGTTTTTGCTAAGAAAAGTGAGAAACTCTTTTTGGAACGTAATTTAAATTTAAATATAGATGGTCAACCTTTGAAAATTGCGGACAAAGCCGAGAACCTGGGTTTGATAGTTGATACTAATTTAAGATTTAGGGAACACGTTTCGCGAAATATACAGAGAGCATATGCCTCGTTAAGGCTATTGTATCCTCACAAAAACTGTTTGTCAGCCCACATAAAAAAGATGCTATGCGAATCTCTAGTGTTATCACAATTTACATATTGTTCAGCAGTGTATGGTCCAAGCATAGATAAAGACTGTGAGAATAGGATACAGAGGGTACAAAATGCTTGCATTCGTTTCATTTTTGGAATAAAAAAATATGACCATGTCACATATAAGTTAAAAGATTTGAAATGGCTGCGCATGGTTGAACGATTTAAGGTAGATGCACTCTGTCTATTTCACAAAATTTTAGTTTTCAAAAATCCTCCTTACCTCTACAATAAAATCTCATTTCGGACTGATGTTCATAATATTAACATAAGAAATAGAGGTTTAATCACAGCCCCACCTCACCGATCAACTCTTTTCGAAAGAGGTTTTAAATTCAACATATATGTTTTATACAATGCTCTGACACCTACGCTTAAAAGCCACGATCCTAATGAATTTAAAAAAGTTTTAATTGAGAATTTATTATTACAATCATAACATCAAACCTGCCTTTAGATGACCCAACCTAGAAAATTTAGAAATCCTAGTCTTAGTTTAGATTTAAGTTTATGCTTTTTGCTACAAAAATCTTTATTTTGTGCAAGGGCTGAGTGGAAGAGCACTTCGTGTGAACTCCCCCTTGAGATTTCCCTTGGTATTTACTGTCCTGTATGTTTCTAGTTTTAGTTTTCATTTAAACTGATGGGAAAGTTATTATTATTAATATATACAGGGTGAGTCCTAAGATGATACTTTTTCTTAACTACGTATAGAAGTCGTTGAAATGAACTAGTTTCTTATATAATTTTTTTCAGAAAATTGAAAAATAATCGAGATCCAAAACAAACAATGTAAATCTAGGCTTCTGTATCAATAGGTACCTACACTAGTCTGTTTATGTTTAGGTTTTTCTCTTATCTATTAGGCATTGCACCTGCCAGACAGTGCAGTAGTCACTTCTGTTTAAATTGGTAATTCCTAAAAGCGACAAATTATTATTAACACAAATTTTAGGATCTACCAATTTAAAACTAACTATGATAAACTGAAAGTAACTAGTGCACGAATTTACACGTACAATGCCTGATGATGAGACAAAAATTCAAAAAAACTAAACATATTGAGACTAGGTACGTCTTAATTAATAAACAAGTCCAGAGCAGGGTTTAGACCTTTTTTATTCTGCATCTCTCTTATTTTACGGTTGTCGTATAAAAGTTATTTGAAATAGTTGTTTATTTCGACGTCTTCTATACACTGTTGAAAAACGAATCAACACAGGATTCACCCTGTATATATACATCAAATATTATGAAAAAAGGGTCCACGGAAAATTTCTTGCAGGGAGTCCCGTGAAGTATCTTGCGGGGGGGCCCCGAATTTGAAGTTACGCTACTGATTGGAGGTCCAGAAATTAGGTAGTTCATATTTGTTATCTACTTCCACTGAGTTATGCAGCGGTTACCAAACTACGTTTGAATAGGTATACTGCTCATAAATAAACCTCGTGAATTATGATAATGATTGTTTTTTAGTTTTTTAAAATACATTTGTTTTCAATCTTTTAATCAACTTCATCATTAAAGCGTGTTTTTGTTTTAATTTTTTATTAATACTCTGTGTAACGAAGACGAGCAATTTATTTTATAGTCAGACTACCGCAAAGGCTGAAAGCCTATGGTAGCACTGCAGAAGCGCTGCGAGAGGATAAGTATCAGTGCACGTTATATTTGAAACGCTGCGAGTTGTAGCTGTCAAGAAATAAAGGGGAATAGGGACCTCGGCCTAGTAAGGACGAGCTCGCGGAGCCCCTCTAGTGTTCCTCGTTCGAACGGCCTTTGGTGTTATTATCTGGGAGAGCTCACTCTTCCGTGAGAGAATCTGAAAAACAGAGACGGGTCAGCCACTCTTCTTCGATGTTCCAGGCTGAGGAGGTCCTTTGTGAGGTTAGGGGTATCAATTAGTCTAATTGCTCCCTTCTGGATAGTGTCAAGAAACTTTAGAGAGTGCTTCGGAGCGCATCCCCACAAATGGGAGTAATACTCCAACGGTGATCGGATCTGTGCCTTGTAGAGCAGTAGTAGATGCTCCGGTGTATACAGCTTCCTACAGCGGAACAAAACTCTAAGCTTTAAGCTTCTGGGATCCGTTTCAGCAATACTGACGACGAGGTCGCGCCAGGACATGTTATTGTTGATGTTTGTCCCCAAAAGCTTGACGGAGGGTGACTCGACTATTTGGTGACCCTCCATTTCCACTGTTGGTAAGCCAACGTGAGACTTCTTTGCCTAAGGGTTTTCTATACGTTAAACTGTACTTTATTTAGTAATCCCCACTCGACAATTGTTTTGATATTTTCGTTTATCTGTGAGGCATGTTGCTGTCGCTGACTTAAAGTCTACTATCTTTATAAAGAAAAATATAATTGAACGTGAAAGCAGAAACTTGATACTCTTTTTATTTACTTGAATTACTTGAAGTGTATGTTCTCCCATATTAAGGACACAACCAAGAATATCATAATACTGATCTCGAAACAGATGTAGGTAGGTCAGCTTTGAAGAAAAATTATTGAAGTATAAATTAAACTGAAGTGAAAGTAGCTAGATGATATCCATAAGAACCCTATATCAAATATCACCTATCCATGCAATTCAATCTAATTCCACTATACCTATGAATTTACGCTGCAGCAGTTTTAATTCACGAAAATATTCCTACACTCTTTTCTGTGAAAAGTATCTCACATTAACAAAAAGAAATGGAGTCAAGTTGATTGACTCAGTACTTCCCACATATAGTGATTTCATTTTATTGTTTTCCCATTACATGAAGCTATAGTCTGAAATCCCCTTACAACAAAATCATCGCCCACCCTCCCGCAAAAAAAAGTATTGTACAACACAAAACTTTCGTAAATAGTTTCTTGCGTCTCCCTGCTTAGAAACTAGGACGCCACAGTTTTCATTCTACATGCTTCAACTGAACGATGCAAAAAGATCAGGAGCCTCTAAACTCCACTCTCGCCGCGATAGTCAATTCTTTGTCCAAATTTCATTAAAATCAATTCAATAATGTTTGATTTACGCAATATACATAGAACGAAATTAAGCAATACTCGTGCATATGTACACATCACAAAACTGTAAGTCAGTTGGTTTCTGTAATAGGCAAGGAAATGTTCGGATGGGCCTAAAAAAGGGTATTATGCCGCTAGGTTTTTCATTCACAGGTCAAGGGATAGCCCATTATGAATACAACAAATTTTTCAGTTTTCCAACCACCCACCCCCAAACCACCCCAAATTCACCTCTACACAAAAAAAGTAGAAAATGATCAAGAACCCCTAAAGCGCCTAAAAACAAAGGTTGGCGCGTTTTTATTTTTTAATTTTTTTATTATTGCTGCGCCGCCACTGACACGATTTTTTCAAAACATACACGTTTTCCATCCTCGCCGCGGTAGCAATACTGTGTCAAAATTTCGTTAAAATCAATTAAATAATTTTCGCGCTACGCAATATAGAACGATCTAAAACAATACTCGTATGTCTGTAACACGTCTGTATACATCACAAATTCTAAGTTCCACGGTTTCTATAATGAGCTAGGCAATGTTCAAATGGACCTAAAAAAGTGTATTATGCCGCTAGGTTTTTCATTCATAGGTCAATGGACAGCCTATTATGAATACAACAAATTTTGCAGTTTTCCATCCCCCCACCCCCCAACCACCCCAAATTCACCCCTACCCAAAAAAAAGTAGAAAATGATCAGGAACCCCTAAAACGCCTAAAAACAAAGTTTGAGGCTTTTTTATTTTTTACTTTTTTCTTATTGCTGCGCCGCCACTGACACGATTTTTCCAAAACATAAGAGTTTTCCATCCTCGCCGCGGTACTAATACTGTGACAAAGTTTCATTAAAATCCATTCTATAACTTTTACGTTACTCAATATTCCTATGTATTTATCAGAAGTCCCTTGGTTTCTGGAATAGGCAAGGCAATGTTCGGATGGGCCTAAAACAGGGTATATGCCGCTAGGTCTTTCTTTTACAGGTCATTGGATAGCCTATTATGACTACAACACATTTTTGAGATTTACAACCCCCACCCCTCAACCACCCCAATTTCACCCCCACCCAAAAAAAGTAGAAAATAATCAGGAACCCCTAAGACACCTAAAAACGAACTTTGAGGAATATTTAATTTTTATGTTTTTTGCTAATTACTCCGCCGCCCCTGCACCGATTTTCAAAATTATAAGAACACTACCTACTGTGATCCCATAGCAGCGGTTACTGAGATTACGAGGCTAGATAAACGAGCTCAGACCGACAGACCGACAGACCGACAGACCGACAGACCGACACAGACCGACAGACCGACAGACCGACACAGACCGGCAGACCGACAGACCGACAGACCGACAGACCGACACAGACCGACAGACCGACAGACCGACAGACCGACAGACCGACACAGACCGACAGACCGACAGACCGACAGACCGACAGACCGACACAGACCGACAGACCGACAGACCGACAGACCGACAGACCGACAGACCGACAGACCGACAGACCGACAGACCGACAGACCGACAGACCGACAGACCGACAGACCGACAGACCGACAGACCGACAGACCGACAGACCGACAGACCGACAGACCGACAGACCGACAGACCGACAGACCGACAGACCGACAGACCGACAGACCGACAGACCGACAGACCGACAGACCGACAGATCGACAGACCGACAGACCGACAGACCGACAGACCGACAGACCGACAGACCGACAGACCGACAGACCGACACAGACCGACAGACCGACAGACCGACAGACCGACAGACCGACAGACCGACAGACCGACAGACCGACAGACCGACAGACCGACAGACCGACAGACCGACACAGACCGACAGACCGACACAGACCGACAGACCGACAGACCGACACAGACCGACAGACCGACAGACCGGCAGACTGACAGACCGACACAGACCGACAGACCGACACAGACCGACAGACCGACACAGACCGACAGACCGACACAGACCGACAGACCGACACAGACCGACAGACCGACAGACCGACAGACCGACAGACCGACAGACCGACACAGACCGACAGACCGACACAGACCGACAGACCGACAGACCGACAGACCGACACAGACCGACAGACCGACAGACCGACACAGACCGACAGACCGACAGACCGACAGACCGACAGACCGACACAGACCGACGGACCGACAGACCGACAGACCGACAGACCGACAGACCGACAGACCGACAGACCGACAGACCGACAGACCGACAGACCGACAGACCGACAGACCGACAGACCGACAGACCGACAGACCGACACAGACCGACAGACCGACACAGACCGACAGACCGACAGACCGACACAGACCGACAGACCGACAGACCGACACAGACCGACACAGACCGACAGACCGACACAGACCGACAGACCGACAGACCGACAGACCGACAGACCGACAGACCGACAGACCGACAGACCGACAGACCGACAGACCGACAGACCGACAGACCGACAGACCGACAGACCGACAGACCGACAGACCGACAGACCGACACAGACCGACAGACCGACAGACCGACAGACCGACATGACAGACCGACACAGACCGACAGACCGACAGACCGACAGACCGACAGACCGACAGACCGACAGACCGACAGACCGACAGACCGACAGACCTACAGACCGACAGACCGACAGACCGACAGACCGACAGACCGACAGACCGACGGACCGACAGACCGACGGACCGACGGACCGACAGACCGACAGACCGACAGACCGACAGACCGACAGACCGACAGACCGACAGACCGACAGACCGACAGACCGACAGACCGACAGACCGACAGATCGACAGACCGACAGACCGACAGACCGACAGACCGACAGACCGACAGACCGACAGACCGACAGACCGACAGACCGACAGACCGACAGACCGACAGACCGACAGACAGACCGACGGAAATGAGTGACGTGGATTTTCGTTATGTAGACATCATAAAACGCCCAAAAAGCGTATTATCTCAAAATCGAAAATTTTCGCGATTACAATAGGTACTCCCCTCACCTATCGGTCTGGGAAGTAAAATTGAACTTTAGATCGTTAGTCAGGCTAGGGCGAAAAAGCTTCATACTGTATGCTCTTATTGTACTGATTCTCTCAATTTTTGATTCACAGAATCGCAGATTGTATATCATCAGTGTGCCATGCAGTAGTGCCATAGTACGATATTTGAAATATATTTATAATCACATATTTTCTTATCAATAAGTTTAGTAACACTGAAAAATTTGTTGTATCGATAAAAGGAGGTCCATTGGCCTGTGAAGGAAAGGCATAAGGCATAACACCAATATGGGGGAGGGGGGGGGGACTGGCGATGAGTTAGTTGGGATCTCAGGGAATCTCAGACTGTAGCATCTTGAAAGAATGCGATTATTCTGAAACACAGTCTCTTAAAAAACTATTTTTTCCAGAGGAACCGCCTATCCGCCAAAACGACAAGCTACCCAACGAAGCGTTTCCCTACCTGCAGCCAAGTAGCAACAACATCTACGAGGAAAGGCAAAGATTCTCCCCCAGGTGCTCGGAACGTCTGGAGACGGCCCTGGACAACATGCGGCGAAGGAACGTCATCAAGGAGAGGACCCTGCAACTGAACGGGTACTCCCTTCATCAGCCCTTGAGGAGTGTACCCTACGATATGTACGTCACTGACATGAGAGTTAGGCTGCCTCAGGCTAACAGTTGGGTGAGTCGAAGAAGTTTTGAATAGTTTAGTTTTTTTTTAAATGTATATGCTGCCTTCTATTTATAGGTATTCCTAGATTTTTTTGATGTTTGATGTTTTTGATGTGTGAATGTTGTGATTTATCTTGTTATGTTTATGTTATGAAGCTTGCGCACAGAGGCAATCCTTCTACATAGATTAGTTGATAGAAATGCATCTATTGAAAAAATATATTCTCAGGCTTGAAAAAACTTAACATTTGTTTTAAATTGAGTGATGTGAAGTGGTGATCAAAATTTTAGCAATTGAAAAAAAATAAAAAAATCAGTTTTGTAGTGCCTGTTTCTTGCATTCCCTTTATTTGTCGGTATATTTTATCTGAATGTATGTGCTACCTTCTATTTATATACGTAGATACTTTTGATGTCTTAGAATTACTATAAAAGTGTGAATGTTGAGATTTACTTATGTATGTTGAGCCCGCGCACAGGAGCAATACTTCTGGGGGATGTTCAGCTTTGTCTGCCAGTGCCTAATTTTTCTCTGCCTTGTACTTATATTATGCAAATAAACATTATTATCTTATCTTGTTTAGTATAGTAAATTCCTCATATTTAATGAAAGCAGCTCGACAGTTGCTAGAGACATATAACGTGGACGCCACTGATAATAAATACATTTTGCTTGCATTTTTACCTTTCCCGACAATAGGGGGGTAAGTTATTGGAATCGGCCCATTTTCGCAAATTTTACTGAAATCAACGTGCGAGGTGTCATTTCCAAGGTAAAATCAGCTCCTGATTCATCATTTTCTGAAAATGCTATATTATATTATTAATTTTCCGAGTAACCCCTACCACCCCCCACCATTATATCTCTATATCATAGATTTGCACCAAAAGTGGACCAAAAGATATAAAACAAAAACATCTTTATGACAGTCTTCTTCTTCTTGTGACGCCGTCTCCTTTCGAAGGTTGGCGATCCAAATAGCTAACGTAGTCCTAGATACGGCCATGCGGAAAATGTCAAGTGATGAGCAACCAAACCATCTTCGGATGTCTTTCAACCAAGAATTTTGTCGTCTACCGACAGACCTTTTACCTTGGACTTTTCCTTCTATAATCAGTCGCAGAAGTTCGTATTTTATGACAGTATAAAGTTTGAAATTATTTGGATCTTTTTTTGTGACAGTTGCTGCCATTTCAAAGTTCTAAAATTTGCAACTTTTTAGGAATACTCACTCCGCCATTTCGAAAATTTTGCGGCATGCTCGATAGCGTTTTCGAGATATTGTGGTAGCATTAGTTTTCACGTTGTGACATTTTTTTTAGAGTTACCCCCATCCCCACCAATTTTTTATCATCACAGCGGGACCAAAAACTAGATTTTTATTTCTAATGATAACCTTGTGACGAGGTTTGAAAAAAATCGGAAAACTTTGGGTTTTTGATGTCCTTCTTTGTATCTGTACGTCCGCGATTTCGTTCGACGATTACTCAAAAACGCCTCAAGCGATTGCTCCCAAATTGGACCAACTTGAATTAATAAGGTCCTCTCGAGTTGAAAGGGTTTTGATGCCGATTGGACAATGGGGGTGAAAAAGAGTGGAGGTGCAAAAAAAAATGTAATACAATATATATATATTTGGTAGCACCAGTCGAAAGATAATGTGTCTTTAAGTCTAAAACGACATGTTAATTTGTTGGAAATGGAGGCTAAAAATGGAAATACTCAAATGTCATTAACTGCTGTATTTGTGCACTGAATTATTTGATATTAGGCAGTGGTAAATAACTTAAAGGTACAAGGACAAGGTATGAATAATAACCACTTGAGTCGGGGAGCTTCCTAGAACGAGGTCCACATTTTTGGGATTTGTAATGCCTTCTATATGGGTGAGGTTGAGATGTTTTGTATATGGGATTTTATTTTTTGCCGAAATATAATTTTATTTTTGTAAATAATCAATAAAGATTTATTGTTCCTCTTCAAGCATTTTCCTCGCAGCAGTAAAATTTTCCTCCATAATTGACACCTAAATATCATAGTACGATGTAGAAAAGCATCAACTGGTGCAGGAGTCATTTCTTCTGAGCACTGGTATATCTTTAAGCCCCGCTTGAAATTATAACGCAAAACTGAAATCTGTGATAATGGCGTTGTTGTTATAATATTGATTGTCCTATATCAGCTATTAGCATCTTTGTGGCGTGAATTTTTAAAACTGTTATGAGTCATCAACAATCACGTAAATATCTCGACTACCCGACTATTGCTTCAATGCAGTGAGCGTGATCGGCGTTTTCATTAAGATAATATTCGTGTAAATTTTACAGCCTATTATTGTTCTTTCTTTGCTAAGCCTTTTCAAATTTTTTATCGTAACTTTGTACAGGTATATAAAGGATAGCCTAAATGCGATTTATTTTTTTTAAATGTACTAACAAGGCGGATATTGAGCGTTCCTGATTACAACCCTCACCGTCCTTATGGGGTCATCCACTGATCACGCGTATGACTCCTAATTTTCAGGTCAGAGTGGACAAATGCAGATTTGATCCGAGAAACACAAGTCTTGAGACAAGGCTGCTATTCAACGATCTCACCATAAGCGGTCGAGTGAATCTGTTCAATGAGCTGGAGTTGCAACGAGAACCTTTGGACCCGGTGCCAGCAGATTCTTGCAGAATGATTCTTCGGCTTAGGAAAGCAGGAATAGGGTAAATAAATACAAGCATTTTTATCATTTTGCCACCTCCAGCTATGGAAATAAGGATAATATGCAATAATCAGAGACTGTTGAAACATCTAAAAACCAAGTTTGAACGATTGTGGAATTCCGCGTTTTTTGTTTATTTCTCCTCCATCACTGGAGAGTTTGAGGAACGATACACTGTTACCATTTCCTCCACGATAGTAATATTTTTTATAAGTTCCAAAAGACTCTTAGAGCAGTGGCGGCTGGTGAGGTAGTGCCACAGTGCCATGGCACTATACTTTAATTTTCGACAAAAACATAATGTATCTATCTCTTAAACTTTTCTTATTCTGTGTTAGTTTCCAACGACTTTTTCTGTTCTATATGAAATAGCAATAGCGGCTCAGCGCATAAATGCTTGCACCAGGCAACACGTGGCATCGTCGCAACTCACATGATGAGAGCTGACCGGCGCGACGAAACGGCGAGATGGCAATAGCCTACGGTGCCGTTTCTTATAAGGCACAAACAGAGTGAGAGAAGTCTTATCACAAACCCTTACGGCTGACAGAGAGAACGCTATGCTGGACGTTTGGATAGATTTTAAATACGAAATCCGAAGTAGATCGTGCCAGGCACATTACCCATATTTCCATTCATGGTTCACTATTTTTGTTTTGTTTCAGCACTTTAGATTTGTTTATGTTTGATGCTGATGTCGGCTTTTCTCGTTAAAGGTTTGAAATTTAGATCTTATTCTTATTAGTTTGAGTGAGTTGCGCACTGTTTTCGATTCGGTATCTCTTTTGTGTTTAATTAAAATGTATCATTGGAGCGAAAATGAATAAAATTGGCACATTAATAAACTCATTTAGTAATCTTCCGCTGGAATAAAAATTGAAAAACCTATTGGTAGTGAGGTAGTGGACAGAAATCGCGTTGTCGTGAATTTAATAAAACTATTTATGATGAAAACAATTGGATAAGTGACTGTGAAAAAGTTAACAAACTGTTTTGTTTTGTGTGTGTTCTATTTGGAGGCGATGACACTTGGGCGAAAAAAGGCATGGATGATCTTATTCATATATGGGAGAAAATGAAGACCCATGAAAAATCTAAGGTGCATATGAATACTGTCTTAGAGTACAACTTAAGTGAGTGATAAAATATGGAAACTGTCATATTGTATCTAATTTTCTGATTTAGTTAGTTTGTTTTTAGTGATGTAGTTTCTTATTTTTGTATTTTCATTGTTTATATTTTGGCGCAGTGAAATCATATGATCACCCAGACCATAATCTTATTCAATAGCAAACAGTAGGTAGTTGTCTTTTTTTTGGAATTTTTGTTCTGTTAAATCCCAGTGTGCTAATAAATATAAATTTTCCAATTTTTTACACGTTAGGATTTGAATATGTAGGAATTGTATCAAATTATTCAACAGATATAAAACTCAGTCAACAATCAGATATGTCTAAAAGGTACATCACACAAGTCAATTTTCTAAGCGCAATGTAGAGTATTTTATGAGTACAACAAATGTTTGAGTTCTCTTCTCCTTCACCCACCCCAAAAAGGAAATTGAGAAGGGTGAGAAACCCCTGACATGCCTAAAAACGAAGTTTGGAGGGTTCTGATAATTCTTTGTTTTTACCAATTTCTTCGCCGCCAATGCAGCGATTTTGAAAACTATAGCAGCATTACCTACTGCGACCCCACAGCATATCGCTACCCAAATTTCATCATAATCCAAGTAGCGGTTACTGAGATTATGTGGCTAGAAAGACACTAATAGACAGACAGACGGACAGACCGAAATGAGTGATGCCGATTTTCGTTCATGTAGATATCATGAAACGCCCAAAAGGTGTATTATCACATGTTGACATATTTGACTTTTGACAGAACATTTTTAACGCGAAAATAAAGCTTTGTACAAAAAATCAGCTTATTCCGTTAGATTTCGAGGTTGACCCCTTTTTTGACTAAGATGAGTGGACTGTGGACTAGAATACTATCGAAAGGTATTTTTCCTTATTGTTTGTTTGGTACCTGAAATAGCGAAATTCCCGCGATTTCCTGTCTGCCTCGGTATGTAGGATGCAGACATAAAAAATGTGACCTTAATTTCCATCACCAGAAACAATCGATTGTTTTCCTCTCGTTGGAATTGTTTCGGAATCAACAAATCAGCGGATATATCTAGAAACAGGATCCTCTGCAAGAGTTAACTTTATATGCCTTTGGGCTATTTATAGTTACGTACATTGTCTGTGTATGAATATGGGAATGCCGGTTCAATACTACGATATCATGAAGCTTGTTTTGGAAGTTTAAAGCCTGAACATTTTTCCAATTCCACAATATGTAATCTTATAGTTGACGTTTAGGGCCGGTTGTACAATGCAAGTTTAAGCTTCGGCTTAAGGTAAGCCGACGTTAAACCACGTCAGTTGCAAATCGTCCGTTGTACAATGCTAGCTTAGCCCCCCACTCCAAGCTTAGCACGAGCTTACGTAAGCCGAAGCATAACGCGAGCTTAGCTGAGGTTTAAACCTAACCTGATATAAGTGGCATGATATGTCAAGAAGAAACCTTCAAATTGCTTGTCACTTTATTGGGTCATATTTTTTGAAAGATTTATGTCTCATTTAACAAAGAGAGCAAATGAAAGAACAGAGACAGAAACGGTCGTTGCCGAAATTTGACACAAACTGTCATAAGTGCCTAACCAAAAAACGTAATTTTTCGGATGTGATTATGTCAGTACGTATTGCTTCATTAATGCCAACTGTAGTGAATTCCATTATCAACCAGGTTTAACTAAACCGACCATTGTACAACGGGTGTCGACTTTAAGCCTGAGCTTAGCTAATCTTAGGCTTAACAAAGCTCGTGCTAAACCCGCATTTGTACAACCGGCCCTAAATGTTCAAAAAATCTATTTTCTTTGGTTCTCCACAACGCTCCCTAAATCCCCTGGAGCGTATGGCAGCACCGATGTCTTGCCTATACCGTACGGGTGCCTTAAATTATATTATAATTATACTTATACAGAAACGAAAAAGGGGCAGCGCGGGCTCCGACATACCGAGCTGCTGTTCCATTACCCATGACTAGTCTTCATACCGTAAGGTGAGCAATCACTGGGTCCGCGATTCGTGCCGCTGCACGGCACACCGGCATTTTGCGCAGTGCAGACAGCAGCGTATTCTTCGTTCCACCTAGGAATCCAATGACCATAACCAGCAGAGTTAGAGTGTAGGCCAGAGCCTGCAAAGTTGTCCGTGCAACTCCTAAAGCGGACCATGTCCTCCTCCTTAGAAGCTTTAGAGAGTACTTCGGAGCGGATATCCACACATGGGAGCAATACGCCAGCGATGGTCGGATCTGTGCCTTGTAGAACAGTAGTAGCTGCTCTAGTGTATACAGCTTCCTACAGCGGAACAAAACTCCAAGCTTCTGAGATGCAGTTTTAGCAATACTGACGACGTGGTCGTGCCAGGACATGTTATTGTTGATGTTGATCCTCAAAAGCTTAACGGAAGGTGTCTCGATTATGGAGTGACCCTCCATTTCCACAAATGGTAAACCAACGTGAGACTTCTTTGTGTTGTTGCCTGAGTTTTCTGTACGTTGAGCTGTACTTTATTTACTAGTCCCCACTCGACAATTGCTTTGATATCTGCGTTGATCTGTGAGACATACTGCTGTTGCCGACGTACCGTCTCCTGGGATGATAGTGGCTTGCCTAGTTCCATGCTGCGAAGCTGGCGCAGGCCAGGTGATAGTACATAAGTAGCAAGCTTGACCAGAAGTCCCTCATGCCACACTCTGTCGAAGGCTCATGGGATTCGCCATGATTTTCAATTGCTCTGTTCCACAGAGGTGAGTGACGTAGGCCAGGACACCTTAGGAAAGAGAAGGTCAACTACTCAGACAAGCCACGTTCTTCTAGACGTTTGTACAAGATTCAATGCATTGGCTTATCTTTGTGGGTCGTCCACTGTCTAGTGGATGGCACCAAAGGTGTATAATAACAATGGGACCGCAAGCATGTTTGTGGCAGCTACTTTGTTCTTACCTGACAGTTCTAATGAGCAGATCCGCCGGAGTCGGTGGCAGTCCTTTCTTGAGATGAACCAGTAACAATTACTATTATTAGATATTATTATTACTTAGGGCCGTATTCATAGTCGTTCCTTAACTTGGACTAATACTCATCAAGTGTGACTTTGTGCATCTGCTTAGACAACACAAGAGAGGAACAGAGAACAGCACCTTATAATACTTCAAAATTAACATACTAGGTGCTTTCCTTTTACATCTGCACTTACTCAGATCACTTTAAAAATGAGTTGGCTCAGCTCAGTTGGAAACCTCAGATGCTCAGATGCGTTAAAGGAACGTGTTTGTGTAGTTAAATGTCATTCCTGAAAATTTTGTAATATGCTATGGTTCTATTATCTGTCGATCCTTTCCATAACCTAGTTTTTCACGTTTTTCGTCACTCACCTTACACTATCGACTATCCGTACACCATAAAACCGGAAAAACCTGCTGAAATTCAAACTTACAGACAATCCTAACCTCATTTATTTGACATCTAAATGATCTGAGACAAGTGATCTATGTACCTTTCGAGCTTGTGCAGATGGGCTTAAGTGGGGGTAAAATATCTCACTTTAGTCTCAGTTTCAGAAAACAAAAGGAACGTACATTGAAATGAGTCATGACGTCACAAGTGAGATTTATCAGATAAATCAGGTAAAAGGAAAGCGCCTACAATATCTCCTATCCTATGACATTGACATTTCATTACTTGAATATCTAGTTATAAGGCCTTTACGGAAACTACGATCGGGTTAACCCGATCAGTTGGATCACTGATCCTGACGTTCGGAAAGTGATCTGGGATCGGTCAGAAATAGGGTAGTTCACTCTTGTACAGTAAGTGATTGCGATCGGATGATTCAGATCAGTAGCTGCTTTACTTTACCATCTCTTTTTTATTGTTAAACCAATTTTTTCGTTGTTCGATGTCCGTTAAATTCATGGAATCATAAATGCCACTTGACAGCTGTTTGACATATAACTGATCTATCCGTATCCAGATCAGTGTTTCCGTAAAGGCCTATAGTGATCAAAGGCCTTTACGGAAACTGTGATCGGGTTAACCCGATCAGTTGGATCACTGATCCAGACGTTCGGAAAGTAATCTGGGATAGGCCAGAAATAGGGTAGTTCACTCTTGTACAGTAAGTGATTGCGATCGGATGATTCAGGTCAGTAGCTGCTTTACTTTACCATCTGTTTTTTATTGTTAAACCAACTTTTTCGTTGTTCGATGTCCGTTAAGTTAATGGAATCATAAATCCCACTTGGCAGCCGTTTGACATATAACTGATCTATCCGGATCCAGATCAGTGTTTCCGTAAAGGCCTCAAAATTACATTTTTTTCTAAGCACCTTTTACTTCCCACACCGATAGGTGAGGGGAGTATTGTGATCGCGAAAATTTTCGATTTTGAGATAATACACTTTTTGGGCGTTTTATGATGTGTACATAACGAAAATCCACGTCACTCATTTCCGTCGGTCTGTCTGTCTGTCTGTCTGTCTGTCGGTCTGTCGGTCTGTCGGTCTGTCGGTCTGTCGGTCTGTCGGTCTGTCGGTCTGTCGGTCTGTCGGTCTGTCGGTCTGTCGGTCTGTCGGTCTGTCGGTCTGTCGGTCTGTCGGTCTGTCGGTCTGTCTGTCGCGTTTTTCTACCCTCGTAATCTCAGTAACCGCCGCATGGATTGTGATGAAATTTGGGCAGCGGTATGCTGTTGGGTCGTAGGAGGTAATGTTCCTATAATTTTGAAAATCGGTGCATAGGCGGCGGAGTAATTAGCAAAAAACAAAAAAAATTAAATATTGCTGAAACTTCGTTTTTAGGCATTTTAGGGGTCCCTGATCATTTTCTACTTTTTTTTGGGTGGGGGTGAAATTTTGGTGGTTGGGGGGTTGTAAAATTGAAAAATTTGTTGTATTCATAATAGACTACCCAGTGACCTGTGAAGGAAGACCTAGCGACATAAATAACTTTTTTAGGTCTATCCGAACATTGCCTTATGCCTATCACAGAAACTAAGGGACTTTTTTCCGATGTATGTACATACATACGAGTATTGCTTTAGATCGTTCTAAATTATGTAACGACGAAACTGTTCAATTGATTTTAATGAAATTTTGACACAGTATTACTACCGTGGCGAGGATGGAAAATGCGTATGGTTTTTATAAATCGTGCCAGTGGCGGCGCAGAAACAATAAAAAAACTAAAAATATAAAAACAGCTCAAACTTCGTTTTTAAGTGTTTTAGAGGTTCCTGATCATTTATTGAGTTTCTTTGAGTGGGGGTGAAATTCGGGTGGTTGGGGGGTGGGGGTTGAAAAACTGAAAAGTTTGCTGTATTAATAATAGGTTGTCCGCTGACCTGTGAAGGAAGACCTAGCGAAATAAATCACGTTTTTAGGTCCACCTGAACATTGCCTTGCCTATTACAGAAAGCAAAAGACTTTTGTCTGATGTAAACATGCGAGAGTATTGCGTTAGATCGTTGTAACGAGGAAACTGTTGAATTGATTTTAATGAAATTTTGAAACAGCATTACTATCGTGGCGAAGATGGAAAACGTGTATCGTTTTGATAAATCGTGCCAGTGGCGGCGCAGAAGTAATAAAAAAACTAAAAAGTATATTGTTACCGTGGTGAGAATGGAAAACGCGTATGTTTGTTAAAAATCTTGTCAGTGGCAGCGTAGCAATAATCAAAGAACGCGACAAGTATGAAAGCAACTCAAATTCGGTTTTTAGATGTTTTAGGGGTTCCTGATGATTTCCTACCAGTTTTTTGGGTTGGGGTGAAAGTGAGGTGGTTGGGGGGTGGGGGCTTGTAAAACTGAGAAGTTTGTAGTATCGATAATAGGCTGTCCATTGACCTGTGAAGGAAAGACCTAGCGGCATAAGACAATTTTAGGGGGAGGGGGGGCTGGCGATTATTTGGTTGCAAGGGATCTTAAACTAAAGCTTCATGCTATGGGAAAATAATAAACTGGTATCAGCGTAATGTGTGGGAAGTACTGAGTCAATCAGCTTGACTCCATTTTTTTTGTTTTGTTCTTACCTACTGTGAGCCTTATGTGAGTGACGCTCAAGTATAGGTGTCGCATGACCGTGAAACAAAACCATACTCAAGATACTCTTTAATAATAATTGTCAACATGGTGTCAACTATGAATACCCCCCTTTGTTATGTCAGTGCATTAAAGCCGGACAAAACAAAACACGGTTTCGAAATTTTAATATTTTTTGTTTGTTTTCAGTTTCCACACGGAGCCCATCCGACGAGAGCGTGGCCAATTCAACGTTCGCACAGACTCTCATTTTGTGGAGCCCGGCTTCATATCTGTCTACGCGTACGGCTGCGAACCAAAGTTGCGGCAACACAGGCGGCAGCTGCGTGAGGAAGAGGAGGAGGACTTGTCCAGGGAGATGGAGGACATCTTCCTCAAAGGCATACGCTCACTCCTCACCACTTACATGCAAAAAGAGCTCCAACCGGCTATCAAAGAGACGCTCATGAGGAATATGGGGTACACCGTATCGTATGGATGACAGATGACGGATATAATTTAGGAATTCTATGTGATTGTACCATCAACACGGCTCAACAAACAATCAGCTGTCTTACTCAAGGTCTGGGGATGCTTTGCGCCGATCCCTCTGCGCATCGATATTTTGGGTTAGAGAGAGGATTTCAATTTTCAAAATTTCACAGCGCAAATCTAGTACTGTATAGGAGGTAAACATTAAGGACAATATAAGATTTATACTGTGTAAGGTTTTCGCGGCCATCGTCCAATGAATTTGTGGTTCTTGGGTTTTTACACCGGCGTCGTTTAGCGTTAAAGCTTGACGTTTCGCCACCACGAGTGGTTGGCATCTTCAGAAGCTATTTCACTTCAACGACTTCCAAAATACAGTATGTACATGAGGAGCTGATTTCATACTTGAGGGGGGGGGGCGAGCTCCCACTTAACTGCGCCTATGGTTCTCAATGGAATTTCTTGAAAGTATTCTTCGACGTCTTTGGATGCTCAAAAGACTACAAGTGGCTGGTGGATACGTTTGAACGTTTTGTATGGAGATACTGTGTGACCATCGTAAATTGAGGCCAGTACGGCGTGAGGAAGGGTAGCGATCGTCATTATCATGTCGAGTTTAAAAAGGGACAAAAAACATAAACATAAGTATAACAGAGACATTGAATATCGTCGCTGCGATTATCCAATCCCGCGGCTGGACCTTCTTTAAGGTGGGGAATAGAATTTGCTGTTGCCGGTTGTAGTTATAAATTTTATGAAGTAGATAAATAGGATATTAAGTGAATATAAATTATATAATATATTGTCACGACGGCCTCTTTTTCTTCACCCAGGGAATCAAACTCGACGTAACTTTCACCGTTTTACTTCAGAACTTAATACAATATCTCTTAACCTTGTCTCAACTAGATCTCAACTCAACTGACTCCTGCCACGCTACTCGTGGTGCCTTATATACTTCATCGAACCATCTAGAAGATTCCAGACACCCAGATGACATTCGAGAATGCCGATCTGTCAGTCTAGAAAATTCCAGATGATTCGATGACGTTTACACATCAAAAAAATCTAACCTAATCATTGTGAAAGAAACATTAACAAATCCAAATAAGCAATGTAATATACAGGATGTTACACTCTTCCCCCCTTAGCGTTCGGCGTCCTCGACGAACAGTTCGCTTCGATCCTTGTATGGCCACAGGCGATCGCTATGGACGACCTTCGGTTTTCCACTACCCATACGTATCCTGTAGACTACGTCGTTGAGGCGCTTCATCACCACGTAGGGTCCCTCCCAATGGCGTTGTAGCTTCGGACATCTACCCCTTCTCCGTCGTGGATTGTAGAACCATACCAGATCACCTTCGACGAACTTTGGGCTATTTGCTTTCAGATCGTATCTGGCTTTCATTCTGTCGCTGGCAGACTGGATGTTTCCTCTAGCAGACTCATGGATATCCCAGAGCGTTTCCTGAAGCTCGCTCACCCATTCGCATGGAAGACGACGTTCCGTTTCTGGGGGTGGACCTAGAGCTAAGTCCAGAGGCAGCCGCAGTTCTCGACCAAAAATTATCTTCGCTGGGCTCAACCGAGTTGACTCGTTCACCGCTGATCTGTAGGCCAACATTCCCAGAGGAATCTTCGTATCCCAATCAGACTGATGTCCGTTAACGAATTTTGATAGGTAATCTAGGATTGTCTTGTTGAAGCGTTCCACCATACCGTCGGACTGCGGATGAAGAGCAGTTGTTCTAGTCTTCCGAATTCCGAGTTTTCTCATCAGCTGTATGAAGACTTCCGATTCAAAGCTTCGTCCCTGGTCTGAATGTAGTTCATTAGGAACTCCGAATCTGGACACCACGTGTTCTAAAAGAGCCTGTGCCACTGTGCCTGCTTCTTGATTGGGCACAGGAATTGCTTCTGGCCATTTAGAGAAATAATCCATTACAACAAGCAGATACTTGTTCCCAAGGCTGGTTTCCGGCAAAGGACCCAAAATGTCTATGGCGATTCTCTCAAACGGCGATCCAACGTTGTACTGCTGCATGCGTGATCGTTGACGAATACTTGGACCTTTTCTTGAGTTGCAGACATCGCACGTGGAACAGTAATTTTCAACATCTTCGCGACAGCCAACCCAGTAAAATCTCTCCTTGATTCTTTCCAGGGTCTTCCTGATGCCAAAGTGACCCCCACTGCTACTATCATGTAGTTGTTCCATAATTGCTTTCCGTAATTTCCTTGGTACTACAAGTTTTTCTTTAGCATGTCTGCCATCAGTATCCTCCCAGATTCGATACAGGAGGTTACCCCTTACCTTTAGTGAGTCCCATTGTGCTAGGTAGGCTTTAGTGATGGGACTCATAGCACTTATTTCCTGTTGATTAGGCTTGTTTCCATTTAATAGCGAATGAATAACTAACCCTAGCTCAGCGTCTTGTGACTGAGCTTGCTTGAAGGTTTCTAGTGAAATCTTGGTTCCTTCCAATTCAAATGCTTCTATTCTTAATGTGTTTATGTCGAATTCTCGTCGTTTCTCTTCTTTCGAGCAGTGCTTACAGTCTTCATCACAGGGCCTGCGTGACATAGAATCGGCATTTCCGTGTTGCTTTCCTGGACGATGACGAATTTCAAAGTCATAGCTTTGGAGGTATTCAATCCATCGAGCAAGCTGGCCTTCTGGATTCTTGAACTTCATTAACCACTGCAAAGCTGAATGATCGGTTCTCACGATAAATCTTCTTCCGTACAATAAGTGGTGGAAATTTCCGATCCCTTTCACCACACTGTACAACTCTTTTCGTGTCACACACCAGTTTTTCTGCGCTTTGTGCAAAGTTTTACTGTAGTATCCAATTACCTTTTCGATGCCATCTTGTTCTTGAGATAAGACAGCTCCAACAGCATATTGGCTAGCATCTGTGTCCAAGTAGAAAGTTCCTTCCCTTGTAGGATGAGCTAGTATCGGTGAGGAGGTCAAAGCCGTTTTCAATGCGTCGAAGGCTTCTTGGCAGATGGAGTCCCAATAAAACTTATTACCATTTTCAGTTAAGGCAAATAATGGTTTGGCGATGGTAGAGAAATCTTTCACAAATCTGCGATAATAACTGCACAGTCCCAAAAAGCTTCGTACCTCATGAGTGTTGGACGGTACTTTCCATTCCTTCACAGCATGCACCTTCTCTGGATCCGTCCGGATTCCGTCTTTGGTTAACAGATGTCCGAGGTATTTTACTTCCCTTTTGAAAAGATGGCATTTCTTAGGGTTTAGCTTCAAGTTCGCTTCCTTAAGCCGCTGGAAAACTTGTCTTAGTCGGAGTAGCTCTTCTTCAAAATCCTTTCCAAACACAATAACGTCATCGAGATATATCAGTGCTGTCTTCCAAGATAAACCTTGTAGTACAACATCCATTAATCTTTCGAAGGTACTGGGTGCATTGCATAGACCGAAAGGCATTACTGTAAACTGCCATAGCCCAGCACACGATGTAAATGCCGTTTTCTCTTTATCTTTTTCATCGATTTCAACCTGCCAGTACCCACTTTGCAGGTCCAAGGTGGAGAACCATGAAGAATTTCCAACTGCATCCAAAGTGTCGTCAATTCTTGGTAAAGGATATGAATCCTTTTTGGTCAAATCGTTGAGCCGCCTGTAATCCACACAAAACCTCGTTGATCCGTCCTTCTTCCTAACAAGGACTATCGGAGAGGCCCAAGGGCTAGATGATGGCTCGATTACTCCTCGTTTCTGCATATCTTTTACCATATTCTGTACTTCATCAATCCTAGATAATGGAGTTCTTCTTGGGGGCTGCTTGACTGGCTGGGCATCTCCTACATTAATTTTATGACGTACCAGATGGGTTCGCCCTAGGTCATCATTATTTTTAGCGAATATGGAATGAAATTCTCTTAGTAGCTTCAGGACCTTCCGCTGCTATTCGGGTCGCAAATGCTCACAGCTTCTATCATACAAATCTTGAAGACTATCTGAGATTTGGGTGAAGTCACTATCATCTTCTTCTTCCGCGCCATCTAGCCTTCGTATCCATGCTACTGGTTCTAGTCTACCCAGTGGCGTACCTTTCTTGATTTGTATTGAATTCCTGGATACATTCACGGCCCTTATTAACATATTTGAAGAATCCGTTATTGTTCTGGCTAATAAAATAGGTTTATTCCAACCTAGCGTAGGATCTGGTTCAAAAACGCATGGGGTAAGGTTATGTTCAAGTGCCTTATGTGCATATATGGGTATAACAATCTCTTTCTGTGGTGGAATTGTAAAATTCCTTGGTGCCATAACGTTCATTTCCTCTAGATGAACAGCTCGGCAGCTAAATGAAATCTCTTCTGAATCCCCAATGCTTAAAGTATTACCAGTGAAGTTTATTACGCAGCCAGAGCTCTGCAGAAACTCAGCACCAAGGATGCAATCATTTGTGACTGAAGCTACTAAAATAGGATGCTTCTTACCGAAACTGCCAATGCGAATCTCTAATTCTTCAACACCCAGTACTGGTATACGGTCTCCATTAGCGGTCTTCAGCAACATTCTATCCGTTTGCGTGGTTCTGCTTGGCAACTTCCTTCGAATTTCTTGGTATATGTTAGGGCTTATTATAGTCACATTTGCTCCGGTATCGACTAACATCTTGCATGGTATATTTTCTATGTAACCTTCAACTACTGGACTCTTCTCAATTTTATTAACTTCAATTTCGATGACCATGGGGCTTTCGTCATGATGGCCAGCCAGTTTTTGCCCCCTAAAACTGGCCGGCTCTAGTTTTCCGACTCATTATCAGTATTAATACTAGCCTCCCTTGACTTCTCTGCCACCTGCATGCGACAGCCTACTCGAAGGTGCCCCTTCTGCCCACATCTCCAGCACGTAAACTTCTCAGGTCCTTCTAGATTTGTGCGAACTGGGTTTCTTTGGAAGGTACCACCTCTTCTTCTTGGAGTGAACGCTGTTGCCCTGACTTCTACTTCATCATCTTGTCCTAAAGAGCGCACCCTCCGTGTCATTCTCGTAGCTTTTGTGGCAGCTTCAATTTCTAGAGCCTTGACCAAAGCGTCTTGTAAGGTTCTGGGACTCGATAGTCTTACGATTCTCTGGACGTCAAGGTCTGCAATTCCTTCGACAAACTGACGAGCAGCGACGTATTCCTGCGTCTCGATGGGACTGCTGACGAATGCTCGTTTAGCTAAGCTTTGGACTTCGTATGCAAATGTGGTTAAATCTTCCTTCGCTTGTTGTGTCCGGTTATGCAACTGGCCATGCAACAGCTCTGTTAAGTGTGCATCTCCAAAGCGTAACTTTAGTGCAGATGTTATCTTATCATAGTCACGTAGGTCTGATGCGCAGAGATTTTCCAAAATAGCTGCGGCAGAGTCTCTTAGCATGGATGTAAGCACACAAGCTTTTTCTTCATTTGACCAGTTATTCATACGAGCGATATTTTCAAATTGCATATAGTAAATGTCCCAGGACGTTTTGCCGTTGTACGGATAGGGCTTTGCTACTACGCCAGTGTGTCTATCAGGAAAAGCGGGTGCTGCAGCTGTTAAACTACGCTCACCTGCACTAAGTTCTCGCAGCTCCTCTCTGATCATTTCCTTGACCTGATCTTTCACCTGCTGTAGTTGTTCACGCTCACCTCCACTAAGCTCTCGCACTTCGTCCCTCACGATTTCCTTCACTTGATCCTTCACTTGCTGCAGCTGTTCCTCAACGATCTTTTGCGATGTCTCTATAGCACTAATACGCTGATCTTGATTTTCTAACGCCTGACTTACGGCTTGCCTCTGCTCCTCCAATCTGGTCATTACCAGCTCCTGTCCACTTTTCAAGTCACTCTTCAAACCTGCGACTA
Source organism: Callosobruchus maculatus (assembly GCA_951848785.1). NCBI lineage: Eukaryota > Metazoa > Arthropoda > Insecta > Coleoptera > Chrysomelidae > Callosobruchus > Callosobruchus maculatus. The sequence continues at coordinate 2,613,616 of CATOUR010000003.1, forward strand.
CCTCATCTTGATGTTGCTTGAGTTTTTCTTCTAGGTTCACGACTGCCTCATCCTGGTGGTTCTTTAGCTTTTCTTCCAAGTTCATGGCGGTCGCTTGCATAACAGCTGCTTGCTCGTCCTGGTGCTGCTTCAACTTTTCTTCACTCTTTTCGAAGCTGTTTCTCATATCTGCCTTCATTTCTTGTATCATAGCCATCAATGCACTCATGTCGGACGCCGTAGCTCTGGTTACAGGCATTGACTGACGCTGTACTCACTTCTTAACTCCTTTTCCTGGTTTGATTCGATGGATAATCCCACACTTCCGACACCAATTGTCACGACGGCCTCTTTTTCTTCACCCAGGGAATCAAACTCGACGTAACTTTCACCGTTTTACTTCAGAACTTAATACAATATCTCTTAACCTTATCTCAACTAGATCTCAACTCAACTGACTCCTGCCACGCTACTCGTGGTGCCTTATATACTTCATCGAACCATCTAGAAGATTCCAGACACCCAGATGACATTCGAGAATGCCGATCTGTCAGTCTAGAAAATTCCAGATGATTCGATGACGTTTACACATCAAAAAAATCTAACCTAATCATTGTGAAAGAAACATTAACAAATCCAAATAAGCAATGTAATATACAGGATGTTACAATATAAATAGGATAGAATTATTATAATAGTTATAGTAACGACCTTACTTCTTTCACCGAACTCTTTTCGCTGATGAATTTACGCTAGTAGTTTACATTACAGCTACCCATTGTTTTCACATGGTTGCATTTGGTTCCAGCAAACTAAGGAGAGGAATCACGATCTGGTGCAAGTGTACAAAAGCTACTTCGAGCGTAACGTGAACCCCACGAATCTCAGCATGTTCATAGACAGCTACAATACAGTATTTTGGAAGTCGCCGAAGTGAAATGTCTTCTGAAGATGCCATCCACTCGTGGTGGCGAAACGTCAAGCTTTAACGCTAAACGACGCCAGCCTAAAAACCCAAGAACCACAAATTCATTCAATAATCAATATAAACTTTGTGTTATCTTTAATGTTTTTCTTCCTTTTACGCTGCCCCTGTCAGGGCAAAGGAAACTATCCCAAAATGGAGTCGCTGACGTCAAATATTTGCTACATGTCACCACAAAGGAACTGACCGTGAGTAAGACAGCTGATTGTTTGGTTGAGCCGTGCAATTCAAGAGATAAAGTGACGTAGACACTGTTGTTTCGTTTATATAATTTTACATGTTCGTAATCCCCATTACATATACATAAAAAGGCGCTCTACGCTGGGTTTCCGCCAGAGATGTGCTAGGAAAATGTGCGATGCGAAGATGTGTGGCGGAGCTGTGAAACGGTGTGCAGATGAACATTGCGAGGATGTGCAGCGGGCTCTTTTCAAAGTTTTCATTTTGCTTACCTACAGCAACAACCCTCTCGAAACGCATTTCTAGCGCACATCTCTCGAAACACATTAATAGCACACATTCCTCGCAAACATTCCTTGTTTTGTACGTACAGAAACTTCGCTCCGCTAAGCCGTTTCCACTGCTGAGTGAGGCGAGGTAATTCAAGCGATTCATTGGTTCGTTAAAAACGCATTCCTCTTAACACATCTTCGCACATCTTTGGTGGAAACACAACCTTAGAGTCTTAGAAAAGGAAAGGAAAGCCGCAAAAATTGGCGGCATGGACAATTTGGTTATGTTTTTACAATTTGTAGAGTTTAATATTTCTTTGCGGTTTCGTGGTGCACTGGTGCAACTTGAATGAAATTGATTGCTGTCACCACTTCTTATTGAAGTAGTGTCCTTGGCCAGTAATTTTGATTTTCCCCAAACGATTGTTTCTATAAATAGCATTTATATATCTCGTAGAACGGATTGCCTATATGTGTAGGTATATGGAAACAATAACAGTTTAAACAAACAGCTATGGATGTTTTTGTTATTAAATGGTGTAATTTTGGAAATTCTGGACGTGATTGACTTTTTACCGATTGAAATCTATCTCTGTTCTCAAAAATATTGCAATGATTTGGAGTTGTATGATAGTACCTAGATAAACAACGGGGGTTTCTAGCACTAAAATCGCGCGAATCATTTAAATTGACCACCGACGATAAAAAGAGAGAATTGACCTGTTGAATTTGACCGATAGGCGTGGTCACGTAACATTTTTGTGTTCTGTGACTGGTTGATCGAAATATGTGTAGAGATGTCAAAATATATAAGCTTCCACCCGAGCATGGCCGTCTCTACTCACTAGGCCGGAGCATTGAAATATGGCAACACTGTTCGCGGGCCGAGCTTTTATTTGTTGTCGTCATTAGTGTATTCTTTCAGAGCAAAAAATATGGTTGGAAGGTGATTATTAATGTATTTCTAATTATTTACCTGCACAAACGAAACTATAAAGATAAAAAGATGCCTGCAAAGTGCAGTTGGGGCTTCCAAACAAGGACATACCAACATAACCTTCCAGAGTAACAACGGAGAGTGGAAGGTGATTTTTAATGGGTTTCTACTCATTTACCTGCACAAATGAAACTATAAAGATAAAAAGATGCCTGCGAAGTGTGTAGTACCAGGTTGCAATAGCAATTGGGGCTTCCAAACAAGGACTTACCAACATAACCTTCCAGAGTAACAACGGAGAGTGGAAGGTGATTTTTAATGGGTTTCTACTGATTTACCTGCACAAATGAAACTATAAAGATAAAAAGATGCCTGCAAAGTGTGTAGTACCAGGTTGCACTAGCAATTGTGCGTCCAATAAGGGACATAAACAGAAGTGGGTGAAAGGTATCCCTCGGAAGGGCTGGTTATATTTATAAGGATAAAGACAATAATTTACAAACATTTCAAAGGATAAGACCTATTTTAAACCACAATGTGGTACCTATAATGTTTTCTGGACCTCCCAAATATCACAGAAAAATACAGTTAATAGAACTCATCTGGGCATGCCCTGGGGCATACCTACGAAAGGATTTGATAGTGAAAGGGAAATCAAGACCAGCAAGAATGGCTTCACAGTGACCTAATAGTGAATTTTTCTAGCTCAAGTGACAATTTACAAAGTAAATTGAGTGTTCATTTAAGTGGAAGTGGAAGTGGCAGCAGGAAACAGGTTGCGTTTATTTTTATTTTGTAGTGTCTGACTGTGATGAAACAGACATCAGATGTAAGTGGTATTAGTAGTAGTAGTTCTAAAAAGGTTCTCTGTAGCCACGTAGGTACATGGTAGGTACTACATGGGTACTACCACAAAATGACAAAATAAGTCGTACCACGGCTAGTGATGCAAGGGTTCGAAGCAAAATACTCGATGCATCCGAGTATTAAAATAATCGAATTAATCAGCAGTCGTCGATGTCAAAATAGTTTTATGGAATCAAATTCAGTTAACATCATTGTGTATATTTGTTTAATAAGTAGTGTACTAAGATAGGCATGATTCAAACTCAAAAAAGCGGCAATAAGATATCTTTGGTAATCACCATCTTTATAATTAGAAAATGATTGTAAATAGTCCCTGTTTTTACTTCATAATACTATTCTCCTTACTATATACATGAGCATCGTTTACATTTTATATGAGAACCATAACCTAACATATGAACGCTTTGAGTTCGGAGACCAACAAAATAGGTTTGCATGATGTTCGAGCTACTCAGACTCGGGTGGGATCGGAAAAACCGAAACTATTTGAATTTGAAATAGGATTATGATTCCGGGGATTTTTTATTCCGAGACAACGTATTCCGAATATCTCGATCATCCGAAAATTTACATATACATCTCTAATGTGAATGACAGCAGCGGTGGGACTAAAAAATTCAAATTGAACCGCTTCATTCAAAACCTTCGCGCGCTTTTGATGCTAGAGACCCCTTGTTTATCTGTTTATGATGAATTAAAAATGAAATCTATAATAAAAGCAATTTAATAAGTAATGATGCATTTCTAATATAGTTGATACTTCCAGATGAAATAGGTACACTGAGCATTTTGCCAACTCAGTTAGGTATTAAATAAAAATAAATTAAGTGAAAAAACTTGTGTTTTCATTTTCTCTAACAGTAAGTCTTTGTAGAGAATATTAAACGTGTTAATATACGTTTAATTTGAGACCCTGTTTGATCTAACAGCAGATAAAAATATACAGGTTACTAGTGGAAAGCAGGGTAACATATTTATTACAGTATTATCTTTTGAATATTTTCTTATATTATAACGGCATGAAGAAGTGCCTAATGTACAGTTATTTTTGTCTCTTTATTAGTGTGTTTAAAAGGATAATTACTCCGTCGTTGAGTACTCTGTAATTAGTTTTTAAGGGTTGATTTATGTCATTCTGATTTGTAAATAAATGATTATATATTATAGACATGAGTATGGTTATTTTTCCCACTAACCATGGCCTTGTCAAGCCTTTGTAAATAAAACAACCCATAACGAATTCATAATCATGAGGTACATTTGAAACCATTTTGAGGATATTCCGTTTACAATATATAAAATGATTCAGAAATTGAGGAAGCCAAAATGTACCTATATGAGAAAAGACCAAAATAATAATAACGTCATAAAAATAATTTGGAACTAAATCATAATACCTTCATGGATAATTATATTTTCTGGAATAACTAATAAGGCATCACATCACAATACCTTCAAACGTCACTTGTGTATGTGATAGGGGTGGCAAGGGACCCAATGCGTACACGCTATGGCGAGAAGGAAGAATCTTCATCACCACACATTCCATGTCGCTGTGAAGCCCTTGGGTATCACAGGCTTACTACTAGGTTCAAGGTTTCTTGAACCTGGGGACATAAGATGGGCAGGAGCGTTTGCGATGAGGGCTGGAATTTTGAACTAGGATAAGGAGAGGTGCATGACGGTCTATTTGTAGGCCTATGCACTGGTGGTTTTGGTCACATCTCTCCCTCTTACTCTCTTTCATTCAACGTGGGCAGGGTCGTCATGTAATATATCTTTCTACACTGCATTAAACTGGAGGCTTAGGGGAGCCCTAAGTAAAACCACTTCATACTTGAAACTTGGTGTATATTGATCTGACCTCGTTACAAACTCCATATGTATTTTATATCTAACCCACATCCTAATGACATACTTAACACACTCACTCTGTTTATAAACAATCTTAGTTAAACAAATATACGCTTATTTTCCAATATCTCACGCCCCGAACTGGTAACCTCCTTACGAATGGGAGCAATACAATATACTGGGTGTTACCAGTTCCTCTATCTCTGAATATATGAATGATTCATCCATATTTGGATGTTATTCTGAATTATAGGATCTCCGGCTGGTATATTGAAAAAACACAAAAAAAACTTTAAAAAAGTATATGTGTATTGTAAAAAGTATTTTCAACATACATTGGGCTCTATCACAAATCACCGTCATTATTTAATCAATACAAAAATCTTGTTCTGGAAGTTGGCTATCAGGTAGGAAGCATAATATATCTCTTCGTCCATTCCGTTTCTTACACCCTTGGGACCTAAAAATAAATGAAAAACTATTTCACTTTAGAAAATGGCGCCTTAGATACAGTTAAGTAAATCCACATTATTTTTCAATTTCTCAAAGTTGTTTTTGCATAAATAGCTTATAAAACAAAACTTTATGTTAATACTCATATCATTTGATAATATAATACTATATTTGCATTGAATCTTTTTAACAAACTAATAGTAAACATATAACATGATTTTTTTTATTTTATACTAAGAAATTGCACTACACTTCTGCAGAGACATTCTAACAAATATAAACAAAAACAATAGATAAACGGTTCTGACCTGATTTACTTTTCGATCCTTTTTCAGAAAATGTTCACTTCTTCTGAGCTGCAGATCTGGCAAATACCACAACCATCGGTTTGTCTTTCAAAATATAACCATTAGTCTCTTTTACAGCCTGTTGTGCCAATTCAACGCTATCTAGGGTCACAAATGCTTGACCTTTCATCCTACCTGCAATAAAAAAAAAATACAAAAATAATGGATCATGGAGAGAATATCAGGAGAACCACTATGCCTCTTCCTGCAGAAAATTTGTGCCAAGTTTTTTGTAATGTTTTTTTAATAATTGAAAGCGCTTATTTATTGTAAATAAAAAATAATACAATAATCAACATGTACCCAAAAAAAGTTAAAAACTTGTGCTTGGGTATAGGGTATACATAGAAGCAACAGATAAGGTCAAATTCAGGAATTTTTGTAATAAATATTTATGTCAAAAAGTTGATGAATTTTCATGTGATTAATATTTACTATCAATTTTTATAAGCTATACTTGAAAGAATTTAAAGGCACTACTTACATATTTTATGCTATCTGGTATCTCATAGTCTAGGGGCTGAATGTATTTGTATGCCTTCATAAGAAAGTATTTTTTCTTGTTTTAGGTACAACTTTAAATTTCCAGACAACAGTTGATTATTTTAGTAAATCACTCCAAAATAAGATGTGCCACGATTTTGAATATTTCAGCATGTCCTTTTAGTTAGCAATTTTTGTAATTTTTCCGACTATGTATTTTGAATATCTTTTATTACCCCACCATACCTCTTTTCACTATAACATGGATCCGTATTAATTTCATGCTTTCCTAGTATGGAGGACAAGCTGGTGAGATCAGTAATTTATTAGCGGTGCTAGAACAAATCACTTCTGCACTAGGTGATATTTGTCCATATCCTACAACGATGTTCAGGTGATATACAGAATTCCAAAGGGGAAATTTTACTCTGGAGCATGCTGAGAGGCTGAGAAGGCCATGCATTTTGGTTACAGATGAAAACGTTACTGCTGTGAAGAAAATGACACTGGCAGAACTCAATAAAAAGGAAATTACTCTGAAAAAATGGAAGAAATAAAATTGCAATGCAATTAAAACCTACCTTCTTGCATCAGTCTGATATCAAACTGGCTTGGTGTATCATCCTTAGCAGGAACCTTGTACCTATTGAAAATATACTCTAGATCCTGCACCACAACAGTTTTTGCTATATTCTTTATATATAGTCTACAAGTTGGTGATCCTGGATGGTAGTTCTTGAACACAGGCAGTACACCAAGGTCTTTATTTGGAATCTGATTGGCTGTCAGTTCTTCTAATGTGATACAAGTTTTTTCCTCATGCTCATCAGGTGTGTCTTCAGACACCTGAGGTTGTTCAGGTGTCTCCTCGTCTACTTTTGGAGGAGGTTCTAGTATGCCAATAGAACCAACTTGTTCTGGTTTAGTTGGTTGCTTGGGGTGTTCTAACGTGTCTGCAGCTACCTTCACTTCTATCTTCTTTTGGACTTGAATGTCAACCTGGAAAAATAATTTAGATTTTGGGCAAACTGTTCAAGCCACAATCAACAAGCTATTAAGGTAGTAAACTGATACAGAAACATGCAATATACCTTTTCAAACACATTTTCAGGTTTCTCAGCAGGTTTTGTGGGAGTACTAGATGGTTGAGCAACAGGTGGTTTAATGAATTTTGGCCTCTTCACTGCTGGCTTCTGTGACTTGGTTCTTCGCTTCACTGGTACATATTCTCTATTCCTAGAAAGTTAATTAAAAAAGCCAGAATTGGTAAGAATTATGATGAATTCAAATTATCACACAGTGACACATAGTTAAAAACAAATCTATAGGCCACATCACTAAATAGATAGATAGATAGATAGATAGATAGATAGATAGATAGATATATATTAATCCTTTTGATCATAAATAAATGATATAGGATAAGTCACAGAAAAGTTACGTAAATCAAATTACAAGGCACACACTATATATACATGTCCTCATGTACAAGAGGACACTAACTTAGAAAGTACAAGTATTTATATACTATAATAATTATTTAAAACAATCACACATTAAAAATTCTGATGTAGAATAGAACGCTCTTTCTAATAAAATTCTCTTAATGCTTTTTTTAAATTTTGCTAGTGGGAGCATTTTCAAGTCATTGGGCAGCTTGTTGAAAAGTTTGACAGCCATATATTTAGGGCTCTCTTCCGTTCTCGCTAACCTATGCGATGGCACTTCGAGCAGTTCTTTACTTCTGGTATGGTATATGCCACTACTTAAGGTATTAAATTGACCACGATGAGCCTTAACGTGCATCAATGTATTCAATATATATACAGATGGTAATGTTAATATTTCAAAAGACCTGAATAAATTTTTGCAGCTAGTGCGTCTTCTTACTCCCGCGATAGTCCTAATAACTCTTTTCTGCATTAAAAATAGTCTTTGTAGTTTAGAAGACGCTCCCCATATTTCAATACCATATGATAGCACTGAATGTATTTGTGCATAGTAAAACATTAACAATACCCATCTTTCTACTATAAAACTCATCTGGTACATGCAGTAGCACAGTGGAGCAATTTTTTGACACACTTTCTCAATATGCGTATCCCACTTACAGTTCTCCGATATGTATATACCTAGAAAATTGGTTGTTTCAACCTGTTTGATAGATTTACCACCAGATTTGATCAACAAACTGTGGTCAATTTGAACGCTAGAGTAATTAAATTTTAGAAAAACAGTTTTTTTTGAATTAAGTACTAGCCCGTTATTCATAAACCACTGCCGTGCTTCAGACAAATTTGAATTTGCAAGTTCAATTACAGATTCTTTGTTATTTCCTTTAATCAATAAGGAGGTATCATCAGCATACATTACCGAGCCACTGGAAGGAAAGTCGTTAACATATATAATGTAGAGCAGGGGACCAAGGATGGACCCCTGAGGAATACCTGTATGGCAGATGTGCTGTTCAGATTGCGCATTCTCTACCTCAACATAATGCTTTCTGTCACACAGGTAGCTGTGGAACCAGTTAAATGGTTTACCCCTGATTCCATACCTATCCAATTTATCTAAAAGTATTTCATGATCTACTAAGTCGAATGCTTTGCTCAGGTCAAGAAATATTCCTACACATTTTTCACCTTTATCCATGCTAAAATATAAATCATCTATAAAATGGAGTACAGCTTTCTTTGTAGACACACCTTTTCGAAAACCAAATTGCTTGCTGTTAAATAGTCTACAGGTATCAAAAAAATTAATAAGTTGCAGAGAGACATATTTCTCGAAAACCTTTGAAAATGGACTAAGAAGTGATATCGGCCTGTAATTGCAAATATCAAATGAATCACCTGATTTAAATAAGGGCTTAATTTTAGCCACTTTTAACACAGACGGAAATATTCCCTCTTCAATTGAACAATTGACTAAAAAAGCTAAAGGTTGGCTGATGCAATTAGCAGATATTTTCAGCATATTGGTACTTATTCTATCACCACCGGTAGAGTTAGAGTTTCGAAAGTTATTTATTATGCTAATTATGTCATCAGCTACAGCAGGTTGAAAAAAGAATGAATTAATGTTTCTATCAATGTTAGTTCTTCTACTAGTGGCCGTACCGTCTTTGTATAAACTTGAGATGTTGTTAAAATGATTCATGAATTTGTGAGCTATATCTTTTGGATCTGTAATTAATGTATCTGACGTTTTTAATTTGATAGTTTCCTGCTTAGGTAGATTTTTATTTTGTTTTATAATATTCCAAGCTGTTTTTGTTTTATTCTTTGCATTTAAAATAACTTTATTGTAGTGTAATCGTTTTGCGGCTCTCAAAACCCTTGCATAGACTTTTTTGTAATGTCTATAATACTCTTTCAGAGCTACATCTCCTGTTATGGATAGTTTATACAGATAATGTAGTTTATCATTAGATATAAGTATGCCCTTAGTTATCCAAGGCTTTCTAGCGTTATCTCTTCTAATTATTTTAGTTTTGATTGGAAATGCTATGTCAATGTAATATTGAAATGTTTGTAAGAATGCATTAAACTTATCATTTACATTGCCAGTAGAATAATAGATATGCTCCCATGTCTCCTGACTTAACATGGTTTAAAAGTGTTCAATGTTGGTTTTGTTAAATAGATCTCTGTACTGGTAGGATATTTGTTGTGGCTGTTTACATTTATGACAATCTAAAGTTAGTACTTGAGCAAAGTGATCACTAATGTTATTGTTTACTACAGCAGCATTATACTTTAAAGCATCCACGTTTATACAGATATTATCGATACAGTTAGAGCTCCGAGTAGGCTCTTTGATGATGGGCTTTAGTATGAATGAATTTAATATATCCAACAAGCTGCTCAATGCTAATGTATTTTTATCAAAATTGATATTGAAATCTCCACAAAGAACAGTTTTATAGTGTAAGCATTTGAAGCTTAATATATTTAAAAGTTCATTGAGTTTTTCTAAAAAAACATAAAATATGTCACAAAATGTTGTGGTTGGTCAGTTCCTGTATCCAAAGAACTTTTCTGTATCATGACATTCAGCATATATGTGAAAAATAGTTTGTTGGTTTTTTTGTACTTTTGTGATGTCTTGCCCTGATTTATCATCAATAAGGACTTATTAAGCATTTTACAGTATTTGGGTTTGAGGATTTTACGTTTACTGAGGTCTGTCATTACCATTCTAACCTGAAACCTTGATTTTTCCAAGGCTTGTTGGAGTGTTTGGCATGTTTCTCAGTTATAATTATTTTTATATTTTAGCATGACTGAGAAACACATCGTTCTTAGGTTGGATTTGTTTTTGTTCAGATACAGACATTGACAGAGGTAGCGTCAGAGTTATGTGGCATAATGAAACTGAAACTCTGGAGTTAGGCCTCAGCCCCCCTGTGCCAGAAATGTTAGTAAAGGGTTTATAATATTTCAAAGTATGTGGTTTTGATAAATATACAGTATGAAGGATCTATAAGCAGGAATCAAATATGTTTCAAAAATAACAATAAACACATTATATAAGAATAAAAAAGGTAAAGATTTAATTCTTGGAATGAAAAATAGGACAAGAGAGCTCTTGTTTCAACATACCTGAAATAATCGCCATCATCACTCTCCAGTTCAGATTCTGACGAAGACTCTACTGGCTTTGTTCTGCTTTCCTGCGCCTGTGGGGGCACTTGTTGAACTACTGGTGGTGGCTGAGGAGGTACTTCTGTGGTTTCTGGGAGAGGAGCAGGCCTTTCAACAGGTTTCTGTTGTACTGGAGGTTGCTGAGCTGCGGTGATGATTCTAACTGGAGGTTGTTCAACAGCAAATGGTGGTGGAAGGTTCATTTTGTTCATCAGATGTAGCACCTGAGTATAGAATCTAGGAAATGATAGTGCAATGGGTTTAACCCAGAATATTTGATGTCAACACAATAAAGGTTATGATAAAGCCTTACCTGGGTATGGTAGCCAATGCATGAGCAATATTATTGATAGTGGCCCTATTGGGCTTCGGATATAGATACTTCAAATGGGATGGTGGTGGCTGATGAAATCCGAGAGAATCGTTGAAAGCATTGAGTTTGTTGATGAATGTCTTGTAAGATTTCTTACTGCTGATGTCGGGTTCATCAATTTTTTTCAGCCTAGGCTTACCCTGTAGAATGTCATGTTCTGCATACTCTACGCTGATGCGGTTATTTAGGACTGATATCTGATGTAGTCTGAATAATACATTCTTGGCCAATTCCTCCGAATCAAACTTTGCATAAACAACCGACTTTTCCTTTGCCCTGGAAGTAATTACTTTCACTTTACTTGCCCCAAAGTGTCTGGCGAAGTCTTCTTTTTGTGCTTCTGATAATTCCTTCGGCAGATTTTTTATTTTCAAGGTATCTTTACAAACCATCTTATAAAAGTGTAATTTTTACGTAAAATTAACAAATTCAAATTTTAGATTGGATAATGGATTAATTTAAGGTTAATTATAATGTCAATGTCAATATTGTCAGTGATGGGTTAAAATTGGAAGTCGACCTAGTATTATGAAATAGGTACTAGTTACCTGTTCCATGTACCTATTGACCACGATAACGCAGTAATCGTAACTTGGAAGAGAGAAGTCAAACATTGTGGTTGAAGTGCAAATTAAATATATATTAATTAAGACATATAAACATACCAGTGTTTAGAAAGTAGACATCGTAACAGAATGGAAGACGAATACCTTTTAGGAATAGGTACGAAGCTGGAACAGGTACAGATTGTTCTAGTATTAATCTTTCGGTTCATTATACACATCCGAACATAACCTTCAAAGGAAAGTTTCACAACAGCTGTCACATTTTTGAAAAATGTTCTACCTTTGTTTACAAAGTTTACATTTGGATTTAGGAAATGTAACGACTGATAGATTTATATATAACTTGTTATACAACCTAAAAAAATATGGTCGAATGGTCGATTATATAGTCAGATGATTTATGAAAGCCTGGTCCGGATAAAACCATTATGGTTGGTTATGACAAGAAGAAAGAAAAACTATCACAGTATTACTTTGCTTTTGCTGGAGGCCTTTCTGGCTTCATAACACGAGCGATTTGTCAACCGTTAGATGTTTTGAAAATCCGGTTTCAGCTCCAAGTAGAACCAATCTCAAACCAACCAGTTTCGAAGTACAGATCTGTCTTTCAAGCAGTCAATTTAATATTGAAGGAGGAAGGTATCAAGGCATTTTGGAAGGGACACATTCCAGCACAGTTTCTGTCTGTATCGTATGGAGTCGTGCAGTTTTGGGCCTTTGAAATACTTTCCAAAGAAGCCCATAAGCACCAGTTGTCAATGAGCTTATCTCCGGTGGTCAATTTTTCTTCTGGATTTATAGCAGGTGAGTTGCTGAATGTTAGATATTTTATGAACTCTCAAAAAGGTGGATCCATTGTTTGCTAGAGAGGCGATTCCATCTAATTATGTTATTTGGACAGCAGAAACAAATGCATACACTACCCTTCCCAGGGGCAGATTTATGACTTCTTCTGGGGGGGCCGGGCAGACCATTGGTGTTCGAATTTCATGATGAGCTGGAAATAGACCTACACTTTTGCATATATTATGTGTTTCCACTATCATTTCCATTATGGGTCTAGGGGGCGGGCGGACCAGTGCTACCACATTCTGAAGAGCAGAAAAAGCTCAACTTTTGGTATTTATTTAAACATAATATGCTTCCGCCCCCCTCTAAATCCACTACTGATGCTTCCAGCTGAGGTTAATTTTCATTCAAAGTATCATTAAATCGAAAATTTGTTTAAAAAGCTCTACATGCTTATCTTTATCTTTCCTTTCAGGAACCTTGGCAACAGTTGTCTCCTTTCCTTTTGATGTGATACGCACTCGCCTAGTAGCGCAGAGTGAGCAAATAAGAATCTACCATGGGTTTCTACATTGTGCTCAGAGTCTTATCAAGAAAGAGGGTCCTCTTGTGATGTTCAGAGGCCTCTGGCCCACTGTATTACAAATTGGCCCACATGCAGGTGTTCAGTTTATGTGCTACAAATTTTTCAACGATCTCTACAAATTAATGGCTGATTCAAGCAATACCACATTCTCAAACAGTCTAGTCTCTGGTAGTTTAGCTGGTTTGTGTGCCAAAACATCAGTTTACCCTTTTGATTTAGTAAAAAAACGTCTGCAGATACAAGGGTTTGAGGAAGGTAGAGCTATGTTCGGGAAAACTTTTCAGTGCAATGGAATGAAAGACTGTTTGTTTCGTATTTATCAAACGGAAGGGCCCACAGGATTTTTCAAAGGGCTTCAACCTAGTCTTATTAAGGCTGTGTGTGCAAGTGCTCTACATTTTAGTACATATGAAATGATTATTAAATTCATTAGCCATATTAAAGACCAAGACTTCCGAGATGTCTGAAAACATGTTAAAAATAAGACGCTTTAGCGCTATTAAAATATGTGTACACTGCCTTTGACATGTAAGAAGCATTTTTATCTCAGTAAAAATACTAGTATTCAATACACGTTTTATTTAAATTGAATTAAATAAACTGTTCATATTAATCCATTTCCAGTATTTGAAAAATTATTAGGGAAATAGGTATGTTATCAACTTTTATTCAAACTGTTTTCTATTATTAAATCTATTTTTTGCACTTTTGAAGTAATATAAAGGTTTATTCATTACAGTTATTTACCTACTATTATTACTATGGTTATGCTCACTTGTTGAAATACTTTAAAAAATTAAAGAAAAAAAATCATTGCTACATAATTATGCAACATTGGGAGCAATAGCAATAAACATAAATACAGTTTCTAGTCATTTAAAATAGTTATGTTCATGTATATATTTTGATCATAATTATTCAGGGTCATTCTTTGATTTGTGCTGATGTTAAAGATATTTGCATGTATGGACTATTTTTAAAAAAGTAGCTTATACCTATGAACATAATTCTGGAGAGCTGATTTTCAGAATACATGTTGTTAGAATTGTAGCATTCTATATATATGTTTTATCATGTGTGTGATTGATAATAACATTTACGCTTATACTTGAATAAATTGTTTAACTGTATAGTTAACTTTCATTTCAGTTGTGTAGATAAAACTTCAACACTACCAACAATAACAAGGAGGGTGGGTTGGTCCAGCGGTTAGGGTCGGGGGCTCATGAGTGGAAGGTCCCAGGTTCAATTCTCGTTAGAGGCGGAAATTTATTTCTGGTTTTTTCAACCAGAAATTAATATCCATAAAAAAACTCAGCAAGAATCCCCACCTGAGCCTTCACTGTTGGCTTCTAATTAACAGTGCTGCTCCTAAGTGGCGCCAGGAAACAGTAACAAAGCCTACACAGAATACGAGGCTAATGACCAGCAACAGTCGATGACGATGACACAGAAGTAAAAATAAATAAATCCAAAACACATAGCATTTAAATTTTAATAATTTTGTAGGATGAATTATTTCATGAAAATCCTGGTAACGAGAATATTCTCATCAACCCTCGTATGGGAGATTCTCTGATTTGGCAGCTCTAGGGACTTTTCAGAGGTCAAAAATCTCACGGACAAAACAATAGACAACAAAATGAAATCTGCGCATGTGTCGAAGATACGTGTCAACACATATGAAGTAACGTTGCCAGATAAATCTGAAATTTCCTCTGATTACATACTTTCGTCCGCTTGATCCAAAATCAGCTAGAATATGTCCTGATAATTACTTTCATTAGTAATACATTACTACAAGAATGCAAATAGATGTATTATCTAACCGTTGCGGTTGATTTGAATACACATACACCATATGCCAAGGCATACCTATGATAAGTACCTATCCGTCTCCGCAGTTTTGAAACAGATTTTGACTGAATCGCAGGGATGCTAGGTGAGACATTTTTTCCAGCCTTTTTGTTTCCATAGTATAATCACAGTCTGGTGGCTGTGGTATAATAGTAATAAAGTTAGGCATTCAGAATTTGGGAATGACACCATAGGTCGATTACGTTGACATATAGCGAACCGGCAACAGCGCGACTTAGCAAATGGCGATTGAAAGATGAATGTTGTTGCGTCAGAGCCGCGTCATCATAAATTGCACTTGCCTCTGTTCACTTTTTAACCGTGGCAGCTCTTCGATTGAAAACCTAAAACCTAAACAACAATGGAAATTGTGCAGGAATTATCAAATCAGTACATACTGTATATACCCGTTGCCTTGGCAATAGTAGCAGCAGTTTTGGTGTTTACCTTTGGCTTCAAATCTGCGGAACAACCACCTTCCTTTGACAAACTTTCCAGTGAGGATAGGAAATCAGGTGGCAAGAAGAAGAAAACCAAAGATAAGGTAATGATATAGTTAAGTCTTGAATATTTCGTCTCATCGACCGTAAAAAATCTATTGGCTTTTATTTTACGCTAAACATCAAATGTTTCTGGTAGCAGCATATGTTTGAAGTGATTTTTGGTTCAAGTGGTTGTCCTGCTAAGCAGAAGTTACACGTGTTCAATAAAGTGGTTCATCTTTATATTCTTTATACAAATATAATAATAGTATAGATTCGGTGTGAAGATATGGGTCAAGAAAAATATTGGCAGTAAATAGGTCACAAAATTAGATTTTACACCTGCTCAAAAATACTTCAAAGGTAACAGCACTATTTTATTCACAAATAGAATAGATTGATTTAAAAACGTTGTTCGCACGTGGCTAGTGATTTGATTACATTGGTATTATAATATAAATGATAGCACATACACAGTTTTAACATTATTTCAACCTTCTTCCCTTTTCACCTTCACTGAAGTTTATTTACTTTAGAAATAAAATCTGATATATTTCAATGTTAGGAGCATCTAATTTCTATTCAAGTGCTAGTCCAATAAGACTGACAATTCCAATACATTTTACATGTTTTTCCTTAAGCGAGGTTCACAAAATTCTATTTTATGCATTTCTAAACCGTGGATTATAAGCCTAGCATTAACAAACATCAGTTGATTTTCACTGAATGTTACTGTCATGTCTAGTTATGTCATACTTTTCAGAAAAGAAGGAAAATACTGAGGTGAGATTCTCAAATTAGTAAATATCAGTACTATTAGGTGTTCAAAAAGAACAGCATAGCACAGGTGATCAGATTATAACCTAACAAAAATTAACAGGTCAGTGCAAAGAGCTCCTATGTCACAGGTTACCTCAGCAGCTTTTTGTCACTTAGATACCTTTTGTGCCGAAATGATGATAGACTGTCAAATCTACTTTCTCACTTATGTGTGTGTTGTATGGATAAATTTATATATGTAGATGGGGGCAACTCAAAAATGAGGCTTCTATTTTTATACAACACACAATACAGAACAGTATTGTTAGCAGTCTGGTTTCTTATACTGTGCAAAAATCAGCTATGTCCTTGACTTGACTTGTTCTTGCACAGTATAAAACGAACCAAATCAACCAAACCTGTCTCATTTTTGGTATGAAATTGAATTCGTTGCTGGTAGGCAGTCTATGTAGCAATGTAAAAATAGTAACAAATAAGTTGTATATTTTTGGGCACCACTACCAACACTGACAAAGCTTATTTACCAGATAATGCCAACTCTATTCAGCATTCTGGTTTCTTATACTGTGCAAAAATTGGCTACGTCCTTGACTTGGCATGTTCTTGCACAATATAAAACGAACCAAATCAACCAAACCTATTTCATTTTTGGTATGAAATTGAATTCGTTGCTGGTAGGCAGTCTATGTAGCAGTGTACCAATAGTAACAAATAAGGTGTATACTTTGGGCACCACTACCAATACTGACAAAGATTATTTACCAGATAATGCCAACTCTAACCTCAATTATGGCCCAATACCAGAGTACAGCAAAATTTATTAGAGAAAATACAAGAAATTATCACATACAGTTTGTTTAAGAGATTATCTTTTATAATATTTCATAAGATAAAAGATACTTTTTCAAATCTACAGTTTACTTTCCTTCTTTAATATTCCAGTCCAAACATTTTTTTTATACAGTTTTAAAACATGACTAACCAATTTTCTGATATGAACTTTGTATAGCTATGCCTACAGTATGCCACCGTCAAAAGCTTCTCTACTCCTTCAAAGTTCCTTCAGTAGTTTTTCTTCCCTCATGAAAAATGTAGTCTAAAAGACATACTCTCTTGTCTTGTCTTGCATTCTATCTCACTTTATTTGAATTGAGTTTGGATAAAAAGAACACCTATTGAACTGAGTAAAGTTAAGTGCAGTGGTATGCCAAGATCTTTGGGGGCCCCCCACAATTTCTTTCATGGGGCCCCCTCTATATAAAAAATATACTATCTATATTAGGTCATAACAAAACTACTGTCTATGGTGATATTTCAAATCGGCTAAGTAATAATCAATAACATAACATTTAACATTACAATATGATCACTAAAGAAAATATTGTTTAGGTTATAGTCTGTCCCATCAGAGGAGAAAAGGCATGAAATGATCTTAAAATTCTTTGCTGTGTTTTTGATATGTGCATTTTAATCAGTTTATGGAAGTAAGATGAGTATACAACCATAATACCTTTGACAAGCTGAGCTACAAACATTGCATATCTTAAATATCAGTTTTTTCAAGAAGATTAAAATTTCATTCTAAACATAACAACTCTTTTATTTTTTTTGGGTCACAAAATTCTCAAGCACATTGAGATCAGACTGAAATTATCATCATTCTGATTCTTCATGCTTTACTAGCTAATAATTAAAACTTAAAACCAGATCTGTTGAAATATAAACACTTCACTAATGTTTTCATCCCTCGTAGTACCTCTCAAGCATGTTGTAGTCTAAATCAGAATTAGAATGTGTGTGACTTTCCAATTTATCATGACTTACTTTTCCCTAGAAGTCACCTGCTAATGGCCATGTAGCAACTGGTGAACCCAAAAACGAAAAATCTCCATCCAAGGAGACAAAAAAATCACCTGCTAAAGAACCTGTAGAGAATAAACAAGAAAAAAAGAAGGTTGAAGCTAAACAGCCTGAGAAGACTAAGAAGAATGAAGTTAAGATTGAATTGAAGCCTAAAAATAATCAGGAAGAAGTGAAAAACAAGAAAAACAAAAAGCTAATTGAGAAACCTGTAGACTATGACGAAGGAGACTGGGAGATGGTGCCTTCGAAGGCTGACAAAAAGAAAAAAGTGGAACAATCACCAGGAAAGAAAGACAAAAAAGCCAAAAAGATTGATATTGAGAAAGGAGAGATCGAAAAATTGGCCAAGGAACTAGTGAACAAAGAGCTGCGTGAGAAAGAGAAAGCCTTAGAGAAGGCAGCTGAAGTAGAGATAACTGAAAAGATGGCAGAACCTGTTGAAGAGGAACCAGTATTGATCATTGAGGAGAAGAAGGAAAAGGAGAAAAAGAAGAAGGAAAAGAAGCCGAAAAAGGAAGCTCCAGAGAAGCAGATCAATGTTGTGATTGATGATTTACCAGAAGTTCCTGTTGTGGCTCCTAAGGAAGTGAAGGTTGCACCACCAAAACAAGAAAAGATGCCACCAAAGGAGAAGAAGGAAGAAAAGGCTATACCTGAGGTTAAGAATGAGACCAAGAATCCAGGTCCTGTGTTCGATGAGCTAGGAGGTAAATATGAATAGCTTTGTAATGTATATAAATCATATAGAGGGTTCATTTCAATGTTAGCTACGGTTTGTGGCAACGAAAACTATGAAAAAATGAAGTCTTAATTGATTGACTCAGTACTTCCCACATATTTGATACTAGTTTAATATTTTCTCATAGCTATGAAGCTATAGTCTGAGATCCCTTGCAAAAAAATCACTGCACACCCGCCCACAAAAAATAAATACCACAAATTTTCAGTTTTACAACCCATCACCCCAATTTTATATAATTTTATATTTTTAATATTTTGATTATTGCTGCACTGCCTCTGACAGAATTGCAAAAAAGCATACATACACCAGTTTCCACTTTACAGAATACAAAACGATCTAAAGGAATACTCGTTTGTATGCATCAGAAAATAAGTCCTTTGGTTTCTGTAATATGTTCAGATGGACCTAGAAAAGTGTATTATGCCACTAGGTCCTTCTTTCACAGTCTATTACGAATACAACCAATTTTTCAGTTATACAACTCCATCTCCAATTTCATCCCGACCATAAAAAAGTACAAAACCATCAGGAACCCCTGAAACTCCTAAAACGAATTTTAATCAATATTTGAAAATTTTTTGCTAATTACTCCGTCGCCGCCCATGCACCGATTTTCAAAATTATAGCAATATTTCCTACTATGACCACATAGCATATTGCTATAAAAATTTCATCACAATCAATTCAGCGGTTGCTGAGATTATGAGCCTAGAAAAACGCCAGCAGACAGACAGACCGACGGAAAAGACTGATGTGGATTTTCGTTATGTAGGTATCATAAAACGCCCAAATTGCGAATTATGTCAAAAAATCGAAAATTTTCGCGATCACAATACTGCCCTCATCTATTGGTGTTGGAGTAAAAAAACAACTAGTGAAATGTGGTAGTAAAAGGTTGTAAAAAATTAGAGTGATACTTCTTAGGTTGTTTCCACATTGCAGGGAATCTAGTTCAATCAAACCATTTTCAGACAATAATTTTTTTTTTTTGGAAATGAGAAAAATCAATGCAACTTAAGTATTTTTGCAGAAAAATCAATTTGGAATGGAATGTAATTTTCTCTAATCTAACTAAAAAAATTCTCAATCAACATGAAAATATTCGATATGCTTCAATTTGGTATTGAAGGATACTGTATAAAAATAACAGTAAGTTGTTGGTTTTTAGACTATCCATTAAAAGGCATTTAACTTTGAGATTTAAACAATCTGGTATTTTTATCTTAGCTTTCTCAGATTTTCATTCACAATACCTCTACCACCAGTTAATAAGTAATAAGTTTTATTATCACTGTTTTGGTGGAAATTAGTAAAAACCTCCTTTTAATTCTGACTAAACGTGCTCGCCTACTTAGACGAAGCGTCGCGAACGGAAGCGTCGCGAAGCGGCGCGTCGCGTCAAACGTGCCCGCCAACTTAGACGAAGCGTCGCGAACGGAAGCGGCGCGAAGAAAATTATTGATTTGACGCCAGAGAAGTTTACATTAGTTTATATGGCAGCCCGCCCACTCAGGCGACGCGAAGCGAAGAGGCGCGTCGTTTGACGCGCGAATGCTCTTCGGATCCACTAGGCGTCGTTTCTCTTGCCTCTCGCATATTTTCAGTGCTTAGCAGTATTATGTAGGATGTGGTGCTAAATTGCAGTCTCTGGTCGTGATACAAAGACATTCATTACAAAGGTAATTTAATTACCCAGCATTTTATTTTGTTTTTGTTTCTTTTCTTCTTCCATAGTGGCAATTAAACTCAATACAAAGAGTTCCTCTTCTGACGAACTGCTCATCGTACCTCACTAGACAACGTATCTCGTTCAACTGTTTAAAAACAAATAAAATTCGCGTTGTGCCCTTGGAAGCCGCGCGTCGCGTCGCGCCGCTTCGCCCCAGTGCTCGCCCACTTAGGCGAAGCGTCGCGAACGGAAGCGGCGCGAGGCGAAGCGTCATTTAACCGATGTCCGCCCACTGGGGCGAAGCGGCGCGAAGCGTCGCGTCGCGTCATTTACGGCGCGACGCGAATTTTATTTGTTTTTAAGCAGTTGAACGGGGTACGTTGTCTAGTGAAGTACGATGAACAGTTCATCAGAAGGGAACTCTTTGTATTGAGTTTAATTGCCACTATGGAAGAAGAAAAGAGAAAAAACAAAAGAAAATGCTGGGTAATTAAATTACCTTTGTAATTGATGTCTTTGTATCACGACCAGAGACTGCAATTTAGCACCACTTCCTACAAAATACTGCTAAGCAATGGAAATATGCGAGAGGCATCAAGAAATATTTGGATCTTCTCGCCGCGGCGCGCCGCCTGGTACCGCCCATTCAGGCGAAGCGAAGCGTCAAGAGAAACGACGCCTAGTTGGTCCGAGGAGAAGCCGCGCGTCTAACGACGCGCCGCTTCGCTTCGCGCTGAGTGGGCGGGCTGCCATATAAACTAATGTAAACTTCTCTGGCGTCAAATCCACAATTTTCTTCGCGCCGCTTCCGTTCGCGACGCTTCGCCTAAGTGGGCGAGCACGTTAAAGATGGTGGTATACGAGGGTTGCACTATATCTCTGTCAATCCATCAGCACGCAGACAGCTGTTTCACGCTTATTAGCAATCATCATTGCGCCATAGGTCGATTGACGGAGAAGGAGAGCATTACAATTTTCATGACTACCAGGTGAAGCGTGTGAGAGCAGGCGACAGAAAAGATCTGCCTGTGCGCCATCTGGTACCCGAAGGTAACGGCAAACCAAAGAAAATCGCTGCTAAACAGCAGCAAACGTCTTGGCGGAACGCCACGGCGCATTCGCTTGGCCTACTAGAAGAGCGCGGTTATACGAGAGTCGTTATACGAGATATAGAGGAACCGTCGTATATGGACTCTCATATGCAGCAGCATATAGAACCGCGCTGTTGTGGTAGGCCAAGCGAACGCGCCGTGGCGTTCCGCCAAGATGTCTGCTGCTGTTTAGCAGCGATTTTCTTTGGTTTGCCGCTCAGAGTAACAACTGAACGTTTGCCGTTACCTTCGGGTACCAGATGGCGCACAGGCATCTTTTCTGTCGCTTGCTCTAAAGATGGTGGTTTCAGGAGTTTAGTTCTAGAAATGCGTTGGGGAGGATACTGACTAAACTTGCTATAATCTTCCAGATACTTGGACAGAAGCCAAGCAGCCCAAAAAGAGCAAGAAAAAAGCCCGCAGAGATAACTAGAGTATTCTTAGCCTAACCCTGTAAAACGAGTTTTAACTCTGCAAGCACCTGGCGCTGAGTCAGGTAAATGTGATCACAACCCCAGAGAAGTGCTAGGAGATCAGATCTCATAACCAAAAAGACTTAACGTGTGATGAGACATGCAATGAAGCCGTCTGAGGTTGGGTAAAGTGTCTGCTGAAGGTGATATTTCAAGGACTTATTGTTCTGTGATAAAAGTAGCTTTCAAGTGTCTTGTAAACTAATTTTACATGTAAAAGATGTACAGTTTTGAATAGCCTCAGATTCTACCGCTTGAGTTTGAAACAGTAAATTTTTTTGAAATCTGCTTTTGTTACGGAATGTCTGAGGTCCTGCCTGAAATAGTCATGAGATTTGATTGGAGACTGACATGAGATGTCACTGTGTATAGATTCGAGGAGCTTGTTAGTTGGGTTACTAGGTATTTAACAAGAAAAAAACAATAAAAAAAATCTTTATTTTTAATATAAAATACAATTTTATTTTGTTTACTATTTTTCCAAAAATAATAATCTAAGATGTAAATGACGTGTAAATTGCTAGTTACTGCGATTAGGCGCATAATAAGGCATTTGACTGTATGTCAAAATAAAAAAAAAGATATCCTGCATTCCATCATCTCGTAGAGTAAGTGTAATCGTAAATTCTAGTAATGTGCCAAAAAAGCATATTAAAAACATATTACTAAAAATCAAACATTCTAACCTATCCAATGAAAATATATGGCCTTATAGCGTGGCATATTTGCAAATGAATGATATATTTTTGCGATGACGTTCAAAAACGGTAGTTTTACGGTGTAGTCTTCCACCCTTATTTGGGGATTCGATCGTTCTATCCCGCTTCTGATTTTAAACATGGTTAACATATGGCCAAAGTTTTCTACTATAAACATTATAGAGTCCCTAAAATACCCCATTATTATTATTATTTACTGAAGGGCTTATGAGTTAGGAATACTTGAAACCTAGCTCTTTCCAGTAGTTTTTCTTTACCAGTGTTTGAGGTTTTGCAGGTGATTCCAGATAGCTTGGACTCACGCTTTTGTCCCTATCTTAGGTTTATTTGGGTTCACACTAAAAATATTACCCAGTCTTATTGAAACCCAATTTGTTCAATTTTGAAAATTCTACACCCAAATTATAAAATATCTAACTTCAATTCAACTTCAATATCATTGGTGGAATTGCAAACTCAGTAATATGCAAATATTAGTGATCAAATGAAGATTTGAATTTGAATCAAAAGAGAATTATAATTCGAAAACATAGCATGTATCAAAAATTGACAAACATTGTTTAAAATCAGAGGCAAGAAGGTTAACGAAGTCTTACCCTAAATTGATGTTTATTTTTTACTTTAGCGGCTTATTCTGAAAAGATGTCAGCATTGTTATGGATTTCAACATTACAGTTTATCTACGGCTTAAATAATAAATTAGGTGTATATCTTGCCATTGAAATAAAGACTGAAAGGGAATAAACTAAAAAACTATTAGCATCAGTACTGAAACTTGATATTGCTGGCGTCTTCTGTATACAGGATGTGCCAAAGATGTTTGTAGACTCCATAGAAATCATTACATTCAATTTAAGACTATTCAGGAAAAAATATAGTTTCAAAACAATTTATTATTGATGATTTTGTAAAGGGTTGCAAATGAGGAACTACAAAACTTAGGCCCAGTTTCATCACCTCTTGATAAGTGTCAGATAGCTTATCAGAGACCTTTTGCAAGTCCATTGTCTGACGTTATTTCACGTTATCGGCTATTTGTGACATGCACAGATCCGTTTCCTGAAGTTATTGCACGCTATCGGCTATTTGTGGCATGCGCAGTTCTCCCGAAATAACCGAATCGGCGAATAACTGATAAACTAGGACGTTAGCTACGGAAGTTTACGGTACGATATGATTACGTACCGTATTGCCAGGTCTAAACCACTATGTGGCAATGAGAAGAGAACCGTGATGATTTTGATAGCGACAATACTTATTTTGTGGTTTATCATTGTACAAACGGATCAGGTTTTCATCCGTCAATTTTATTTGACAGTATTATCCAATAAAAGCTACAAAGTTAGGCGTCCCCGGCAATAGCGTGTGATCATCAGGGGACTGAACCATGGTAGTGCGATCTGAAATGTCATGCTTCGGGGATCCTGCATAACCTATTTTTTTATTTTACTTGTGATGTGATCTATTTTCTGCTTGTGGTGTTTACTTGTTGCACGTAACATTTCCTGGACATTTCCGACCAAATCGATCATAATGTGAGCTTAAGTTAAAATCAAATAGGTCCAATAGTTTTAATGTCAATTGTCAAATAACGCAATGATACACGTCACAGATTTCGGTTACAAAAGCTATACACAAGGCACACGCTTATCCGTTATTCGAAACACACTGCGCATGCTCAGAATAATGTTTTACGGATAGCGTGGTCCCAATTTTTAGTGGCTCAAAATCTCTCTAATGTTTTTGTCTCGGTCACTTAAGAAAGAAAGTGACAAAATCTTACGGTTAGGCAATCTGACACTTATCAGGTGGTGAAACTGGCGCTAAATCCTGTCAAAATACGAGGCGAACTATAAATTTGGCTCAAGGATTAGTAGATGGTTTGTGAGCGTGTAACTCTCCTTTGGCTTAAGAGGTCGTACCAAATACTGGACGCTTCAACCCCGAAAATGATTTTGACGGTTTCATATCTATTTTGTAGTTTGATTAGACTTAAAATTGTATGATCTCTGTGGAGTGTATATTCCGCTTTAATATGGATGTATTCGAATTTTGATATCGGATCTTACAGTATGTCATTTTGTGATGGAGCTTTGGTTTGCTTATACAGTATAGAGGAGTGGCTGGTGAATTGAGTGGTAATTGGGTTTCTGTCAGGGGTGCCGGTTGACATATTTTGTTTTTGTTTACATATTTCTCACAAAAGAAAATTTGATTTGTATTTTAATTTCAAGTAATTTGCAGTATTTTGAGGAATATTTTGGTATTATGCTTCAATCATAGCAGATTTTTCCATAAAAATCTTATTATCTCAATAGAAAGACGCTTAAAAATTGAATGAAAACCTAACATAAATTATAACACCAATTTCTGCACTCCTGTCTTATACAAGTAACCCTTGTCATTGTTTTCTAACGGATAGTGAAACTAGACAATAATCACAGAGTTGAGAAATACTTTTTCTAACTTGAAGGCAATTTTTCACTCTATTTCAAGAAAACTATTATATAAGGCACAACAACTTAAGTCATTTATGATTTATTGACAAATACACACGAGATCAGACATGTTATCAGTTACAAGATTGAATGCATATTAACTTATAATCCCATTACTACCTATTAATTTAATGCTTTGTTGGTATTTCGTTATCAGCTGTTTCAAAACAAACCATAATAATTACTATGAAGATAATGTTATAACAGTAGCAGTAACAAAGGTCAGCTGCTGTATCAAAAAATAAATTTCACATTTGCCATTTCTAGTTATTTATATTTTTCAGAAAAGACTAAAACAACTGTATGGGAGGGGGGGGGGGGGGGGTATGAGAAGTTAGAGTACCGTACGCAGTATCTTTGTATGCACGGTTTAATGTAGGTTAGGTTACGGTTAGGTTGAAAGTGAGTGGGGCAGCGCTGCCTCCTTCCACTGCGACTCAGTTGTGTCTGTTGTGGCTCACACCTTTTTAGAGTTCACCGTAGAGTCCGCACCTCTTTACGAAGGCGATCAACGTGAATGGTGAAACTTCCTTGAAGTCATGCGGTTCCAGTTGGGCAAATCAGAATATCTGGAACCTAGCATTATCCAGTTCTGGACAGGAGTAAAGAATATGCTCCGCTGTTTCGTCCTCCACGTAGCAGAAGCGACATGACAGTCTGAAGTTTGTACAAGACCCAGCTTCCTCATATGGTTCCTCAGACGGCCATGTCCCGTCAGCAGACCGACCAGAATGCGGAGATCGTTTCTGTTACATTCCATGATCCTCGGGGGGGGCCCGACTCGAGAGGTATCTTATAAACGCCTTCGAGTGCAGTAGCCCTGATGTATCTCGCCAGTTCAGGAATGCTTTCCTCACTGCCCAGTCTGAGATGGTCTTTTTAGCGGTGCTTTTTGCAATGTCCACAAATGGTTCTGGTCCTATTAACACAGATTCAGTTCCTCCTCTTGCTAGCGCGTCGGCCATTACATTGCCTTCCACTCCGCTGTGACCCGGAACCCAAATCAAGGTTAGCCTGTTTACCTTTCCGAGTTTGTTGTGGAGGTGCATGGAGTTCCATACCAGTCTTGAATCAACCCGACTGGAGTACAGTGCTTGCAATGCAGCCTGGCTGTCTGAAAAGATTTTTATAGATCTGTTTGTCATGGGCCTTTTGATTAGTTCCCTGACTCCCAGCTCTATGGCAATCATTTCTGCTTGGAAGACTATGGTATACCTCCCAAAGTTGACTGAAATTTCAACTCTTGGATTAGTACCTACTACTCCCCCTCCTACCCCCAGTTCAGACTTGGAGCCATCAGTAAATAGCGCAAGATCGGAGGGTGATATGAAGCCGTCCCTCCTCCATTCGTCCCTGCCTGGGAAAATGACGTGATAGGATCGCTGTGCGCTTGGGGAACCATATAGTCCGAGACCATTCCGAGTATATGATGGGTTTAATGTAATTCGACGTATTTCTGTCAGAGCATGATAGTTGAATTAAAATGCAGCAAAATTAACTTAATATATGCATGGACAAAAATCAACCGTGTTTGAGATTTTTCAATTTCAAGAGAATTCTAATAATTACCCAAAAACTGCGCATGTTTACCTGTATAACCAAAGGGGCTTGACATGCCCCTTGAATTATTTTCGCTATGTTTATGATGTATTATACCCCTCCAGAAAAATATCACCATAAGGATAATACGTGCTGGATGACCCAACCCCTAGACTCAGTCCCCCGAATTGAAATCCTGGCTATGCTTCTGAATGTAGGTTTTCAATCCGAAATTTATACCTTTTTGAGAAGCTGAAATTATGAGCTGAAAATGAGAATTATTTTATTTTTCCCTTTTTTTTTTAAACATGGTACCTTCTCACCTATTGAATGAGTGTAAGTGAATCGAACTAAAATAAGTGAACATGTTACTGATTTTTATCGCAGATTTATCATTGTTTAGACAAAAATGTCAGATTTTGGATAACTACTAGAATTCCGTTAAAATCGAAAAATCTCAAAAACAATTGATTTTTGTCACTTGTACATATGAAATAAATTTATTGCATTTTAGCTCTTTCTGTCGTGTCCCGACAGGAATACGTCGAATTAAACCCTGTATAACTGGTGGTAGGGATCAAAGTGACCCATTTTTTTTTTCTAAAAAACATTTAGGTATCTGTGCAAATCTAGTTTTATGATAACTTTTTTGAGTTTAAAGTGATTATGATAAAAAGCTTCCCTTATAAAGAGTGGCACATTTATATCATTCCATTTTTTTTTCTCATAAAAATCAGTATGTACCGGGTGTTTCCTCATAATTCGCCACCCCCCTTATTTTTTTATTCGAAGAGATAGAAAAAAGTTCTTATATGAAGGTTTTATAGCCTTTTCTTGACGAAATGTTAGAATGACAGAAAACATTACCGCATTCAACTGTTTTTCGGCCACCATGACTAGTGGATTGAGGTTAACTCCCACATTTTAAAAACTGTGAAGCTATATATTTTCAAGACCTTTCAAAATAAGGTGAACGAACCCTATATTTTTGAAAACAAGAGGAACATATATTTTTTTCCGTGATATAATATACAGGGTGTCCCATTTAAAAAAGACTACGAAAAACAGGATTTTTTATTATTTTTTCTTTTTGTTCGTGTCTAATTCTAAATGACTAGAGAAAACTATAAAACTTTCATATAAACACTTTTTTCTATCTCTTAAAATCATGAGAGGGGTGGCGAATTATGAGGAAACACCTGGTATGTCTTACCAAATTCCATCATTTTGACAAGTAGTTGCCTGTGCTCCTGGCATTTTCTCTTATAAACCGAAGTCTGCTTCTAGCGTTGACATACTGTAAGGTTGTACAATAATAAATCTGTCAATGTGGCCTTTGACGCATTTTGTATAACAATTTTGGCATTTATTTTCTTTATTTTTTTTATGTGTTGTAGTCATCTTTTTTTTGTAGGATAGAGTTAATTGTTTGAATATGATTGTAGTTAGTACAAGTAAAAAATTATTTATCAATTTTAATGTCGAATTCACAGACTAGCCTATCAACCATTGCAGTTTAACTATTTTGGACTGACAGCTTATAGTTAAAAAAGGATATTTATTATCTTGTTCCTAAAAATAATCATAAATCATTCAAACTACATCGTGCATATTTTTTTAATCATTCAGATTACAACTAAAGCAATGAAATAATCAGAAGAATACAAAAATAATGCAAATATTGACAATAAATAAATATTTGGCACATTGACGTTGCAAGGTCGTCAGGCTTTCTGGATTTTTCGTTCGGGAAAGGCCAGGTCTAGCTGTCAGTTCAGTAGTCGATTTTTTTTATGCAAAATAGTCAAACTGCACTGTTTTATGTCTACAAACATTTAATCGACCATTGATGTGCAACAATATTATCAGATAGTCTCATATTTTGCTACTAACGCGTATCTCTTTACCTCTTCGTGTCCTGTTGTATTGTATAGGTTTTTCAGGATATTGGCAACCCTACTCTGTCTCTCCAATGAAGAAGAATTAAGGAAAAAACCTTATCCATATATATTCAGTATCGCCTTTACAATAATGTAATTTCATAAAAGCTCTGTGTAGTTGATTGAGTTTATTCAAAATTTACTGAACATTTAGACTAAAATACCATCCAAAGATGACTGAATTTTAGTGCTAACACTGATTTCAAAACTCAGGTCAAAATTCAACAATTTTTTTCTGCCGCGTTACACAGAACTACAAAAGAATGAAGTATCTTTTAGGCTCAGTTTCGCAATCATTAGTTAACTAGTGGTCAAAAGAAAACTAGTGGTTAGCGAAAATAATGCATTTCATAATCGACGGTATACGTCAAAAGTTCTGATCAACCAGTAGTTATGTTAACCCAAGGATGCGGTATGGGTTATCTTAGCGTTTATTGTGGTCAATCGATGATAGCTTTGGAGGTTATAAAAACATGGATTTTGATACTGACGCAGAGCTGTCACAAGTACTAGTAAATAGTATTTCAAATACCAATTACCAGAGTCGCATGCGTCAAAGTACAAATACCAAGTAATTTTATTTTTGAAAGTACTTCAAGTATCAAATACTTTAATTTGGTACTTGATTTTTCAAATAAAGTAATCAAATACGATACTGATATTTCAAGTACTTAAAGAAGTAATTCAAATACCATACTAATACTTGAATTACTTGATATAGTATTTCAAATACGGCGATGGATATTTCAAGTATTTCATAATTATTGTTGAGTAATAAAAAGTACCTTATGAATGGAAAAACGGTATACATTTCAATAAAAATAGAAACTGATTTTTGTTTGAATGACATTCATTCACAGAACTCGGGAAAAGTATAACAGAAATACCAAGCAATGACAACAATTCAAATTCATTCATCAAGGGAATCCAAATGTCAATCCGAATGTGTGAAAAAATATATAGGGTGTCATTGAAAATTCAGAGCCTAACCTCACTTCCGGCTAAACCAAAATAAGCATACATTTGTTTTCTCATGGCTATTGTGCATCTCCGTTAACCATATAATTCTCCAAAATTTCAAACCTCCATCTAGGATTGTAAAAAAAGGGAGCTCTGTATAACGATTCTATTGCCACGCGGTATATGAATTTTTCATAAAGAGATGCTTGAGAAAAATTACCTTTTTACATCTGCAATTCGTAACCACCACGACAAAGTACAGAGTTTTGAAGATTGTTATTATAATGGCAGTAAATTCACAGCTCACATTCACAGATTATTTTAACCTCAATCAACATCAACAACGCATTTTGTTGAACGCAACAAGACGAACTGATATTTTGTGATTGTGTCGATTGTGATGAGACTGTCCTGTAGAGTCAGAGTGTCGCGTAGACTATCCTATGTGTACGACAGAGACAGAGCGCAAGGCGACGCGATGCGTCATGTTGATTTGTCCATACTTGTCTAGACTTGAGCATTTAATGCTTGAAATGTGTATTTCAAGTATTTTTATATTTTCATCGAGCTATACTAATATGTATTTCTTACTCACTTTAGTATTTCGAGTATAAATGTATAAATTTGAATTATATTTTTTGCGTGGAAGTACCAAATACAAATACTTCTTATAGCATTTGGGAAATAAAATTAATTTGAAATACAGTACTTCAAATACCAGAAAGTAATTGAAATAAATTTTTCAAGTACTTTACTTCTTTAGTATTTCAAATAAAAATGCCAGGTATTTGAAATATATTTTTTGTGCTACAAGTACCAAATACAAATACTTCTTAGAGAGTATTTGGGGAGTCAAGTACAAATATCACAAAAACAATGTATTTGAAGTACAGTACTTCAAATACCAGAAAGTAATTGAAATACATTTTTCAAGTACTTTACTTGAAGTAATGACAGCTCTGTACTGACGTCTAAGACGTCGATGGATAATGATTATACCCTGTAATGACATAAATCAAAAATATGAAAAGAAAGGTTAGGTTTCTTTGTCAAAGGGTTAGCTTTTATTCACGGAACACCATTATGGCAGTGCTCTGAGATCAATCCGTGGTGTCAACTTGAAAATAAATAAGTTCAACCATTGGTTTTCTTTGTGAAACAGAGCTCTCCGATAACTACTGGTTGACTTCCATCTGTCGGTCAAGTGACTAATAGGGGTTACTAATGATTGTGAAACTGGGCCTTAGGATAGCAAAAGTAGAGGTCCGATCACTAGGATTTAGAAATGACGTTGTTACAAACACAATCATTGTGGTGAATGTGATTTGTAGATAATTTGTTGGATTTTGAAACATTTTTTTTTTCGATCTTATACGATTTTAGCAGCTGCCCTTAGGACGCAACACAAATCAGGGAACATCAAAATTTAATTTTGTGTAGCTGAAATGTTGGTAACAGAAGTAAAATCAATCTTGTATAAAATTTCATAAGACAATAACTCGTATGATGATAGGTGGTGTACACTGACATCAAGCAGTACAAACTGATTGCTTTTTAATTGGGGTATAAATAATTAAACTACATACAAAAGTTTTATGTATATTGTGTATCGAAAATGCATGAAATTGTCTACTTGGTGATTATGAATGGCAAGCCGATTGCTTTCTAGTTCAGACTTATTTCGTATTTGTTCATCTCAAGGTCTCAGTGACATTGAACAGGGTTGCCAGTATAAAAATTATTGTAGAATAGAGGACGTCCTTCCTATCTCATCTGTCGCTTAATAACCATCCTTGCGCTTATAAATAAAAAATCCTATATTGTTTAATATCTGTCGACTAAGATGAGTTTGTTACTTTGATTTATTGTATATTGTAAATAGGTTTGTGCTTTGAGTATTTTTTTCTGTTTTTGTATTTTAACCGCTGTATGTAAACTTAACTTGACCGCGCTATTTGTTTATAAAAAATGAGAAAATCTAAAAAAAAACTATATCAATAAGTTAGTTTGACAATCATTGTCGGACTTTAGTTAATTTTTTACATTGGACGTTTTAACTTGTACATAAATTTGTGCATTATATATGTGGTCACTGTAAATGGTTTTTTGTATTAGGTCAGTGGAATGTTATCTTTTGGGGACCATTTTCCAAATATATTTTGAAAAGTGATATTGTTTTACTGATTTTATCTAGCCCCATAAAGCTATACACCAATGGGGTACTTGCAGAAAAAATATTATGTCGTTTACGCGTTCCTTAGAGCCTAGTAAATATGACAAAATCACTTGTTAGGTTTTTTTTGTGGATCGGCTGTGAAAGATATTCAAAAAATTATTTCAGATGCCGGAAAATGCCGCGCAAACAACCTCTGACGTCAGTGATATTCTATAGTGATGGGATGTAAAGTATTGATATTCAATATCGATAGCCAGTGCTAACCTAACATTTTGACATTGATCATTATAACCACAAAACAGAGTCACACATACAAAAGTCAAAAGAATAAAAGGCTAGATTACTAATTCACTTTGTAGGGATGGGCTTGAATCAGATTCTATCTTTGGATTCATTCATAATGGGATGCGCCGAAATAAAATGATATGGCTGCTTCGATTAGATTCATTGTCAATAAGACAAACAACATAACTTCCAAACAATTATATTTACACAAGAAAAAAGATCACATTAAAATTTAAAATCACAACAAATTCATCGACGGCTGCCTCAAAGGTAGGCAACCGGAGCAGCGGCAGCAACGTAGTGGGCGGCATATGGGGCAGCGTAAGCCACAGCAGGGGCGGCCAAAAGTGGGGCGGAGTACCCTCTGACGAAAGACTGATGGCTGGTGGCGGTCACCACAGCTGCAGGGGCGGCAGCTACCACGGGGGCGGCGGCCAACACGCTGGGCTTGGCTTCTGGTTCAGCGAAGCTGCTGGAGATGGCCACGATGGCGAAGATCACGAACTGTGGAGTGGAGAAATTTAGGCCCAATTCCATCAACATATTTAACAAAGACTTTGACAAAGCTTTTCTATTGGATGTTGTTTAGCAAAAGCTTTCTATTGGGTATTGAGTGCTATGCCAATAGTATTTTATCAATATTGGAAACAAAACGTCAAAGCTGGATGACACTTTCATCAAAAATATTTTACATTACATTTACACAAAGTGATTGACTTGCAAATTAATGCTAGATTTTTAATGTTTACCTCATAATTATTGTATAATTACCAATTGCAATTGCAGTCAGATTGATTATAGACTGGATGCATGTTTATTATAGAACCTTCTTATAGAAATATTCACAAAGGATGTAAAGATTGTAGGCACTGCGTAAAAGGCACCGTAGCGCCGAAACACATTTATATAAAGCACCTTATTCACTTTCTGACAATACGAAAGGTTTTTAGTTTAGGAAAAATAAGGTTATACGTTATACATTTTCCAGATCGCAAGGCGTTACTGTTAAGCAGGATAGGCAACCAGTAATGCAAACTTGCATCGTATGCGTCTATAATAGCTTTGTGAAATGCAATAAAATGTTATTTTTACCCTTTTTCACTATAATACAAAGGTATGTTGGAGGTATTTATAATTATTATCGATTGTAAACTATTGTTTTGTCAAAATAATGCAGTAATTTGAATTTCTTGGCATCATTATTATTAAATTAACAGTACATTTGATCCAGTGATCAAATGTATTGATTTTTAAGTAAATTTAAAAAGAAATCAATAAATTTTCAGAGAACCTTGACAGATGCCACTTTTGAATGGGCTGCTCTGAGTGGTCAATAAAACCTTTGTTAAAATGCCCGTGTTGATAAAATCGGGCCTTAATGTAGCATAAAAGACGTAGGGACTAGGAAATTTTCGCAATACGTTTATTTAATTTTTTAACGCGCTCCTTATTAGCTTCACGTGTATGTTTGTTCGTTTATTTGTGAGCTTGTTTGTAACTTTCCTTTGGATTGAGAGCAGGTCGGACCGAACATTGAACATGCATTGAACGCTCCAACTTTGCCGCGAAAACGATTTTGACGGCCTCAAATCTGTCGGACCAGCGATCATATGCGCTGCATGAGCAGACACCTTAGTTTTTTTATGGTCGGCTTCCCGCAAAGGCTGAAAGCCTATGGCGCTGTAGAAGCGCTGCGAGAGGATAGGTGTCGGTTCACGTTAGTTTTGAAACGCTGCAGGTTCTAGCCGTCGGGAAACAAATTCCCCGGCAGCTGATTCCACAGCGTCGAAGTTCTCCAAAAGAAGGAATGCTGGAGGAGACTGGTTCGGGGAGGAAGGACCTCGACCTGGTAAGGATGAGCTCGCAGAGCTTCCCTAGTGTTCCTGGTTCGGATAGCCTGTGGTGTTACTATCTGGGAGAGCTCACTCTAACATCTTCCGTGATAGAATCTGTAAAACAGGGATAGGTCAGCTACCCTCCTTCGATGTTCTAGGC
Source organism: Callosobruchus maculatus (assembly GCA_951848785.1). NCBI lineage: Eukaryota > Metazoa > Arthropoda > Insecta > Coleoptera > Chrysomelidae > Callosobruchus > Callosobruchus maculatus. The sequence continues at coordinate 2,648,002 of CATOUR010000003.1, forward strand.
TGTGGAGATCCTTTGTGAGGTTAGGCGTATCGATTAATCTAATTGCTCTTTTCTGGATAGTGTCCAGAAGCTTTAGAGAGTATTTGGGAGCGCATCCCCACACAGGGGAGCAATACTCCAGCGATGGTCGGATGTGTGCCTTATAAAGCAGCAGCAGTTGCTCTGGTGTACACAACTTCCTACAGCGGAACAAAACTCCAGGCTTCTGAAATGCCGTTTTAGCTATATTAAGCGGCCCACAGACGCTCCGGAAATCCTCAGACGAAAAACTGCACAGTCCTGGGGCTGAAGGCCCTTGCTTTTTGGCCTGAATACACCCTCCTTCACAGACGCTCAGGAAACCTTTCAGTTCAGTTCAGTTCTAGCAAGCATGGCATCAAAAGACGGCCTGCGCAGGCGATCGAATGGCTTTGCAGTTCCACATCCGGCGGCCTGTACAGTCCGGCGAACCTCCACATATGGTCCGATAATCCTTGAGGCCAGGACTGTGCAGTTTTTCCTCTGAGGATTTCCTGAGCGTCTGTATGCCGCTTTAGAAAGAGCAGAGGCGTGTGACATCTCTAACGGTTTGGGAGCTGGTATTTTTGTGAAATTTATGTAAGTCGACAGTTTTAATTTTCGATTACGAATGCAGTAATTGTATAATGATTATGCTGTGAATTTTTATCAAAACAGTTGTTCATCTGCATTAAACAAAATACAAATAAATACACATGCAACTGTGTATTTATTAATATTCTGTCTTTCTAACTAGAAACACAAAAAAGGACATGTTTTAATGATAAAACCAAATAAAAAATTGAAAATAAATTTAATATAGTTTAAGAAAATATAAAAATTATGCTTTTATAGAACATCTGACTAAAAGGTTGAAAACAATTTTTAATAAAAGCTTAAAACAATAGTGAACAAAAATACTGGTATGATTGTGAAAAAAGCGTCGGCCCTTTATGTCATATTATCACCTTGTATACTTTTGCAAATCTTAATACAACTTTTTTTTCGTGTTTCGTGTACATGCATAGTGGGTTTAGTATTAGTTTCTGTAAAAACGGGAAAGAAAAAGCTTCTGTATCATTTCTGGTGTTTAAAATGCCGGCCATTTAAAGTCGGTTTTGGCGATCGCTTGAGAACTCACAAAGAAGTGTGTCAACTTTTAATGATTTACATCCCGACAGGGGTCCTATAACACAGTTGACGGTGAATAAAACACTAGAATGTTTTAATTCAACTAGGAATACAAAAAACTTACCTAAAACGGGAAGACCGCAGACCGCCACGGACGAATTTGTGAGACAAATAAAAAAGCTTTATCTTTCCCATTTTTACAAAAACAAATACTAAACCCACTATGGACGTATTCGGAAAAAACAGATGTATTAAAATCTGAAAAAATATACACAGGGTGTCCCATTCAAATTAAAAAAGTTGACGGTACTTCCAGTTAGACCGGAAGTACATTAATAGCTAACATAATGTCTTCGGATGCATTAGCGTCACTACATTTATGATCTGCAATTTTTCAGCAACATCACCCTTTCCGTTTCAAAGACATTTGCTTGGTTCCATACTTTATCCCAACCCTGTATGTATATAACGCACTAAACTATATCGGCTTACTCAAAACAAAAACTATTTTTTAAATACAACAAAAACATTAATTTACTCGGTTATTTATAATTAGTCCTTAATTGTAATAACCTGCTCATTATTTTATTTAAACTTACCAGTTTGCACATCATTTTGGATTGTGTTTGGTTTTGGTACTTTGGTACAAACTTGAAATTGTAATACAGCGAATGATTGATGAACGTTATTGCCATTTTGTATTTATACAAGTGTCCATTTACCCCACTAAACACACAAATCCAAGGATTTTTCGAAGTTTTGACCAACAGACAAATGCAATTCCAATTGATATGCAGCGAGAATCCTACAAAGACGTTTTGATAATGAGTGTTACCTAACATTAATTGTGCTAAATCTGGCAAATGCATGGCTATACGCGACCAAGATTACTGATTTGCAGAGTTGGGGAGGTCAAGGGTTTTTTGTTTTTGTAAAAGTGCTTATTGTACAAAGGGCAGTAGGAAAATTTTGCAAAACAGTTTGTTTATCAAATTTTAAATAAAATTTTAAAATGGGTATTGTAAATGGGGTATTTTCCAACTTGCTAATATTGCCTGTTTAATGGTTGAAATGGATTGCTTGTATCTAATTTGTAATGATGGCACTGTTTGCCCAATTTTTTTCTGCCCACGTGGAGTAAAGATAGAGTTTGAAACTCATCCCTTTAAAAATAAGAGCTCATTTAAATCTCTTAAACCTCCCGCCTAAGAAATCAACCAATCAAAAGTCATTTTTATGCCGGATGTAGATAGGATGTGACTATATTAATTTGGATTATGCGCAGATTCAAGGTTGTCACGTTGTAACATTTTGCCTAGTTTTTCTACATATAGACGATGTAAACTCAATTTTATTTTATGTTTATTAAGTTTCCCTCTTTTTAATTAAATAAAAGTTCATGTTTGTAGACTATAAATGTTATATTACACTGCAATTCCATTTTCTGCATTATTATGTAATTAGCAGTTCATTCTGAACATGTTTCCTAGTTACTTTTCACAATTTTACTCGTCATTCTTTAACAGCCTGTCACTAGTGTGATGAATTGTGTCATGCCATACATAACCTCCCCTGGTCTCACTTACTCACATCTTTCAATGTCAATACGAAGCGGAGGTTATGTTTGTAGATGGAGAAAAAGGAGATCAGACGACAAAGTAGAGTCACATTCTAAGGATAGCACCACGAAGGACTTATTAGGTCACGCTAAGATTTATTACGTGACAGCTTTGGCGCGAAATTTTATGTTTGAACCTCGGAGGGGACTTTAACCCACTTCGCGTTCACAATAAAACGTAAAAATCTTCGATACATCGTTTTTGGGGACGTAACATCAATATTCCGGCATAAAATTTTGTTCGGAAAATTGCTCTGTGCGCGTTCTTCTAGCCTCGTAATCTCAGTAACCGCTGCATAGATTGTGATGAAATTTGGGCAGCTAAATACCATGAGGTCGTTGTAGGTAATGCTACTATAATTTTGAAAATCGGTGCATGGGCAGCGGAGTAATTAGCAAATTAAGCGAAAAATATCAAATATGTCTCAAACTCCGTTTTTAGGCGCTTTAAGGGTTTCCTGATCGTCTTCTACTTTTTTGGGTGGAGATGAAATTCAGGGTGGAGGGTGGCAGTGGCGTGTATAAGAGGGGCCCGGGCCCCCTCCGAAACCAGCCATGCATTCAGTTTTGACGTCTGGGAAGAGGCTGAAGTAATGTTAAAAATATATTACTGTATAAAATTAGCAGCGACATCAAAATGTAATCTAATAATAAAACAAATCGGGCAACTTTAACGATCATAGATGTCTGATTAGGAAGTACATCTTGGTTTCCTTCCTTGCTTCAATCAATGGTTATATATAATTATTTTCGTTAATATTAGTACATTGTTATTTTATATTTAGGTCAGGATTATAATACGCCAATATTATAACGTATGAATTAACTTTAATTTTTCCGATGCCCCCCCCCCGAAATCGATTTCTATATACGCCACTGGAGGGGGGGGGGGTTGTAAAACTGAAAAATGTGTTATATTCATATTAGGCTGTTCGCTGACCTATGAATGGAGGACCTAGCGTCATAATACACTTCACATTTTAGGACCATTCGAACATTGTCTTACCTGAGAGCAACCCTCGTATATATACAGCAGCATATGTAGCATATGCAGCAGCATATAGAACCGCGTTCTTCTGGTCGGCCAAGCGGACGCGCCGTGGCGTTCCACCAAGAAGTCTGCTGCTGTTTAGCAGCGATTGTCTTTGGTTTGCCGTTACCTTCGGGTACCAGATGGCGCACAAGGCAGAGCTTTTCTGACATGAAAATTCTGATGCTCTCTATCTCCGTCAATCGACCTATGGCGCACTGATGATCGCTAATAAGCGTGAAAGAGCTGACTGCGTACTGGTCGATTGACGGAGATATAGAGCAACCCTCGTATTGTCTTGCCTATTACAGAAACCAAGGGACTTCGAATTTTCTGATGTATACATGCGAGTATTGCTCTTAGATTGAGCAGAATGGAAATAAGAAAGGTGATAGAATTTAGAACTGGCCATTGGTCGTTCACTGCACTCCTGCAAAAGCTGGGGATTGGGGTGGAAAATCCGTTATAGTCCTTGAATCTGGGGTAGGGAGGCGCTTAAGGCCCTGGATCTTGGGGGTTCAAGTGCCTGCCCTAGATACAATAAACTTAACAGAACGCATTATTTTTGGATTCTTGAGGGGGCTAAGCCCCCTATGGAAGTGCGGTAAGGCATAAGAAACAGCTAAGCATGTTATCTTCGATTTTCCTCCCTGAGTGAAAGCAGGAACTCCCCCGGGAACTCCTGTCTGAATGTAGGCAAGAAGTGAGGACATTAGAGGGTTGAGTAATTTCTCTCGTTTAAAACTCCGTCATGAACTCTTTACTTAATTTATTAAGAAAAATCCTTCAACGAGAAGAACTTAATCCGACCAAAGAATGTTTTTCAAAAAACATTGCCCTCAGTTACTGATACTCTAACTTCTTCTTCTTGTAATGCCGACTTTTCATTGAAGGTTGGCGACCACGTTTCTAAATGCGTCTCTGTCTCTTGCGACATGAAACAGTTCTTCGACGTTGAGATTGGTCCATTCCCTTATGTTTCGAAGCCAGGATTTTTTCTTTCTGCCAATACCCTTCTTCCCCTCCAATCTGCCGTGCATAATGTTTTGTAGTAGTATATATTTATCGTTGCGTAAGATGTGACCTATGTATGATGTTTTTCTTATCTTAATGATTGTCAACTGCTTTCTTTTGCGACCAATACGTCTTAGAACTTCTTAGTTGGTGATTCTGTCAGTCCAGGGTATCCTCAGGATGCGTATATAGAGGCACATCTCAAATGCCCCAAGTCTTTTGATCATTTGAGCTTTCAATGTCCAAGTTTCCACTCCGTATAACAATACTGACCACATATAGCATTCCATATATCTTATTGTGAGGTGGAGATTTAGATTTCTGTTTGTAAACATTGAGGAGTCTTTGATAAATGCCTTTCGAGCCATTTCTATTCTGATCTTAATTTCTTCGTCTGGATCCATTTGAGCATTAATGACATAATGACTGAACCGAGATATCTGTATTTCTGCACCCGTTCTATTTGTTTCCCATTCAAAGTAAGAGTAGGGTTATTGTTTGGGTTTTTACTTATAACCATGAATTTAGTTTTTTCGGTATTAATAATGGGTCCTACTTCATTACATTCTCGGTTGACTCTCTCTAATAGGGTTTGAGGATCCTCTGCACTTTCAGCCATTATGACGATACTCTAACTGGCCCAGCTTAATAAGATAAAAATTAACTAGGCCAGTAGTCCATAAATCCATTTTCTGTCTACACACAGACGCATTATATAATACTTCTAAGTGACATGCATAACAAATAATCGTTCTTGCAGATATACGTACAGACATTCAAACCGATCGTCGTTTTGAATACAAATTATTTTTTGTCGAATCTTATCACTACGCTCAATACCAAGCTGACCCAAAAAATCCACCTATACAGCGTTTGGGGGGACGACTAGTATAAAACGATACCATCGTTCAACATCCACATTGTAGTTAAATCAATCAACAAAAATCAACAAAAATGTTCAAGTTTGTAAGTAATTCCATTATTTATTATTATAATTTAGTTGATATAGAGTGAGTCTTAAGTATGGATTGCCTTAATTATCTCGGAAATGGTTCACACGATTTTCATGAATTTTAGGATAGGGGATTTTTCAATACGGTCTTGTGATGGTATTTACAATGTTGTCAGATCTACCGTTTTTTCCGAAATATAATAAACTTTGTTATTTCAAATGACCACCCAGTATATTTCTACATTTTTGAATTCCTTAAAATATACTGATTATTTTTTGTGTAATATTTTCTATACCTAAACGTCATAATTTCGGAGTTACACCCAGGGGCGTATTGAGGATTGATTGATCGATTCACCTTTTAGGTTTGCCTATTTGCCTCTGACTTTGTTGCCAAAAAGCAGTTAAAAATTATACAAATTTTTAACATTATTATCTTGCATTCGTTGAAATTTCGTTATAACTTCATAAGTCTTCTAAGTCCGGCACTGGTTTCAACTAAATTTACATTGAATCCCCCCAACTTAAAATAAGACATTAAGGGGCGCGGATACACACATTTATACATACATATTTGCCATGTAAAATACGGACTCACAGTTTCTCGCATAACTCACTCTATTTTCAAACTATATATATAATATTTCAGAAGGCGATAGTTAAGGCCTTAATGAATGACAACTATTTTCGATTTTCTCAAAAAAGTTTTTTAATGTGCAAAAAACTCGCAATGCAAAATCATACATTCTTTAAATGCCTGTAATTTAACAATCAAACACGATATCAAAAAAGGCTGAACAGTTGCACAAGCGCAAGGTTTCTTCTTCAATTTGCTCTTTGAGTCATTACTGTAAGTTTAAAGGTAAAGTCAGGAGCTTGGAGATGCAAAATTCATTTTTATGGTGACCCTTGGACCTTACCTTTGGACCTTTTGACCTTACCTTGGGATTTTTGGACTTATCTCCCCTCATCTGAGGCACACACACTGGAGAAACGGAACAGGCGGCCACGCCTCCTCGCTAACACGGAAATAGGTCTTTTCTTGGATTCTCAATTTCGCGCGCTATACCCTAGACCCTTAACTTCAAAAAACATGAAGGCAAATGATCAAAATGTTATGTTTTTGCTTCAATATGTATAACAAGCAGTGTGATTCTTGAAACTTCGCCCTATTTTTTCATCAAAATTATGTATTTTAGTTAATAAAGACATTTATTATTATTATTATTATTTGTAACATGTCTGAATTTCCAACAGTAATCATAGCCATCTTATTTAGTTATATGTAAATTTGGTTGTAACTCCAAAATTGTGAAGTTTAGGTATAGGACTTACTCCTTCCATTCGCAGTTATTGCTGTTTGGGAGTTTTAAACATGAATGTTATACATTAACACTTACCTAATACTTGCTCCTTTCGTTTTTCAAGATTTAGAGTGATAACTTCCAGTTTGCTTTGTACTCTTTCTTGGGATCTATATGAATGCTACATAACTATCGTTATTTATGTATATTCTTCTTCAGTGATTATTGTAGCAATCCTATCGATTAAGCAAAGATGTTACTGATAATCAGGGTTGCCAGATGATATTTTTTTATTTCCCTAGATTTTTTACTACAAATTCCCTAGATTTCCCTAGATAAATATATGTAATATATTTTGGGGTATACACGAATTACGAATTATTAGTCATTCAGTGTATGTACAATTCTTTCATTTTTGTTTTTTATTATACAAAAAAAAAACTTACATCTACATTAAATATATATATATACAAGCAAACAAAATATATAATAAAAAGACCACTAGCATTATGAAACACTGGCAAAATAATTTAACTGTAGGCGTACATGTCATAATGGTATAATCCTTTAAGTAGCTGTAGCTCTTGAATGAATCACTTTAGACCCCAAGTGTGCTAGTTTGTTGGAATTGTATTATCGGGAGGAACACAGAAGGACACTAATATACAGGAAATAATTTTGAACCGGACGTCACGTGACCAAAAACAAATACCTCATTGAGTAACACAATGACAAGAAAAGACACAACATTTGCTATAATTTACATCCCCAAAATTATAATTCTCTACTACTGCCTAGGTTCAATATATTGCTTGTTCTAATCGGCGTGGGACACTCTGTAGGTATATCAGTATTTTCCTATTTTCCATATTAAAAAGATGAAAATTCCCTTTTTCCCTACCGTGCCGTACAATTCCCTAGATCTAGGGAAATTTTCCTAGGTCTGGCAACCCTGCTGATAATCCAATTACACAAATATACTCCTTGAATTAAATAATATCTAATGTTTTTTGTTCTTTGCAGGTAGTATTTGTCGCTATCGCCATCTCGGCCTCTTACGCAGAACCGGAAGCAAAACCCAGCTTTTTACACGCAGCCCCATTGGTTGCAGCCCCAGCCATAGCTCCAGCAGTTGTGACAGCTCAAAGCTCACAAGTCATCGCCCGTAACTACCATGCCTTAGCCGCCCCAATTGTTGCTGCCCCAGCTCCTGTTGTAGCTGCCCCTGCAGTGGCTGCTGTAAGGGCTCCACTTGTAGCTCCCGCTATAGCTCCTGCTGTAGCTCCATTTGCCAGTTATAGGGTGGCTTCTCCCGTCCTTCCTGCCCATTATGTATTTTAATTAACTGTGTGTACTTTAGTTAAATGAATGTACAAATTGTGATACTAATCTAATCGATGTACAAAATTGGGTTGTATGTCTTCAGTGAACGTTTTTGTACGTAATAAACAAATTTTTCTATGAAAAGAATTAATTTTGCATCATTTCCACCCGACAGCTGCGTGCTAAGATCTTTTCATACATTTTCGGTTTCATTAAAATATATTTGAGTAATTAATTATTACATTTAAAAATTTGGAAAGATGACTTTTGGGTCAGTCAGACTCCAGTTTGGTATCATCATCATCATCAATGTCTTAACAGACATGGTGTGCTCGTAAAATGCATTTACTCATTTTACGAGTTTCTCTTGGGATATCTTTAAGATGTTTAATGCAGTAGTTTCCGATTTGCTTTCTGCATCATCATGCCGTTGACCAGATGGTATCTACTGGTTCATCCGCCTTTAAGGGCAATTTCTCACCCCAAGGACAAGAAGGTGTCCCGACTCTTCTCAACTCGTCCACCCAGAGCTGTTGGTTGAGAAGAGGTTACTGCTTATACCGACAGTAGTTTGGTTCGTTTTAGTCGCCTTTTACGACACGCAGGATATACGATGGGGGATATTCTAACCCGCCCCCACATGGGCCTAAAGTTTGGTAATTGTGTCATAAAAAATAACTGTGTCAGGGAGTCACTTCTTGCAGAGCCTGAGTTGATTAGAACCAGTTGCTCACTTGGAGGAGTACAGTCTTGGTACAGTCAACGAACCAATAATATACCTTTGTTATTCAATGCAACGTGGTTCTAGCAAATAAATCTTCTGAAGCTTTTAATGAAATAGCTGTCTGGCAAATTAGTTCAATGAAATTGATACGAAAACAGCACACAAACCTACCTACGCTGCAATAAATCACTATATTCGTAATCGTAATGATTTGTAGGTTGCTTGTGTGCACAACTGCACATTTATACATTCATACAATTTGCTTATTGCTTTGCTCTCGATAAGAATGTACCTACATTCTCGAGTGATATAAATTAAGTTGTCACTCGGGTAAAGTGCTAGTAAGCGCATGTCGAAATTACATTTTTGTTTGTGGATCTGCAAGTGGAATAGATGTACAGGCGGGACCGTCGAGACCTATCGGGCCTGATGGTGTATCCCCACCACAGCGTCTACGTCACGCAAGGCGCCGGGCGACCGTCCGGTCGCGTTTGTAATCGTCGAATACTCGCAGGAATTATTCATTAAGTTTTTTGGTTTTACGTGTATCTAGCCAAGAATACCGTCCATAGTTGCTGTGCACCCTTCTGCAATAGTAATTATAAAGATACAGGGCGCATAGCTGTGTTGTAATTTCCAAAAAATGTAATTAAACGGAATCAGTGGTTACGCGCTATACATCGAGATAACTTCACAAAAAAGGATTCTTCTGTAATGTACATCAAAAACTTCGAAGGGAGATTTGTAATTCGTACCGATGGTTCGATGGTACAACTTTCATAGTTCCTCGAGCTAAGATTAAATTATGTATTCACAGATTTTGTAAAATACTGCTTAACAATTATTGTAATGTAATGCATTGAAAACATTTTCTTTGTACGTCACCCCCAAAAACTCGCCCCCAACTTTTTGGGTTCAAATAGTACCCCATAGATTTTCCTACATAAATGATGTTCCTATTTTATTTAAAATCTTGTGGTACTTTTATTTTATTCGCAAACCTATTTTTACTTCCCACACCGATAGGTGAGGGGAGTATTGTGATCGCGAAAATTTTCGATTTTGAGATAATACGTTTTTTGGGCGTTTTATGATGTGTACATAACGAAAATCCACGTCACTCATTTCCGTCGGTCTGTCTGTCGGTCTGTCTGTCTGTCGGTCTGTCTGTCGGTCTGTCTGTCTGTCTGTCTGTCTGTCGCGTTTTTCTACCCTCGTAATCTCAGTAACCGCTACATGGATTGTGATGAAATTTGGGCAGCGTTATGCTGTGGGGTCGTAGTAGGTAATGTTCCTATAATTTTGAAAATCGTTATACGGGGGGCGGAGTAATTAGCAAAAAACGAAAAATTTCAAATACGCCTCAAACTTCGTTCTTAGGCGTTTTAGGGGTTCCTGATCATTTTTACTTTTTTTTGGGTGAGGGTGAATTTGGGGTGGTTGGGGGGTGGGGGGTTGTAATACTGAAAAATTTGTTGTACTCATAATGGGCTCTCTAATGACCCGTGAATGAAAGACCTAGCGCCATAATACAATTTTTTAGGTCCATCCGAACATTGGCTTGCTTATAATAGAAACCAAGGGACTTAGAATAATTTGTGATGTATACATCCGAATGTTCTTTTAGTTTTAGATAGTTCTTTATTGCGTAACGCCAAAATTATCGAATGGATTTTAATGAAATTTTGACACAGTATTACTGCCACGGCGAGGATGGAAAGCGCGCATGTTTTGGAAAAATCGTGTCAGTGGCGGCGCGGCAATAATAAAAAAAACTAAAAATGTAAAAATAGCTCAAACTTTGTTTTTCGGCATTTTAGGGGTTTCTGATCATTTTTTACTTTTTTTTTGGGTGGGGGTTGAAATTTGGGTGGTTAGGGGGTGGAGGGTTGTAAAACTCAAAAATTTATTCCATTTATAATAGTGTCCATTGACCTGTGAAAGAAAGACCTAGCGGCATAATAGACGTTTGTTAGGTCCATCCGAACATTGCTTTGGCTATTACAGAAATCAAGGGATTTGGTATTGGTAGGGGTAGGAATTTAGTAACATGGAAATTATGGAATTAATTTTAATGAAATTTAGATACAGTATTATTACCGCGGTAAGGATGAAAAATGCGTATGGTTTTCAAAAATCGTGTCCGTGGCGGCGCAGCAATAATAAAAATCTAAAAATATAAAAATAGCTCAAACTTCGTTTTTAAGCAATTTGGGGGTTCCTGATTGTTTCGTTTCGTCCAGTTAAAGCTGAATTGTGTCGTTTTAGTTCCTACGGAGAGATTTAGGAAACTATTTACTAGTTTTTGTGTTGGATGTTTTTTGACGACAGGCGGCGGGTGATTTGGTTGCAACTGTTATGTGTGGGAAGTACTGAGTCAATCAACTTGACTCCATTTTTTCGTAAAATCATAACATAATATAAACAAAATAAGAATTTGTTTGACACAAAAAACTGATGAAAAGGGAAACTAAGTGGGTTTCAAAGGGTACTGAATGACTTATCAGACATGCTTTCGAAAACGAATGTCATTTTGTCATTCTTTATCACGAAAATATTACGCCACAAAAAAAAATATTTTATTTATCTTATGCTTTGACTTTAAGAAAACAACTGTTTTGTGTATTAAATAAAAAGCACTACAATATTTTAAATAAAATAATCACCTCATTTATGTAGGAAAAGCTGCAAGTACAAAAATTTGATTTTAAAGTAAGATATGTCCTTCAGTACCCTTGAAACGCCCACTTAGTTTTCATTTTTATCTGTTTTTCTTACGAAAATATTAAGCCTCAAATAAATCCTTATTTTATTTATACAATGCTTATGACTACGCAAAAAATACGTTTGTGTATAAAATCAAAGCTACTACAAGATTTTAAGTAAATTAAAAGACGTATTTTGTGTAGCACTATTGGGTGCTGCATGACAAAAAAGTTGGGGGTGAGTTTTGACGATTGAAGTACAAAAAAATGATTTGAAAGCATGGTGTGATAGAACCTACAATACTTTCAAAAATTCCACTCAGTTTTCGTTTGAACTTTTTCTGTCACGAGAATATCACGTGTCAAGGAAAATTCTGGGACACTCTGTATACTACAACTCCCATAGTCTCTTTTCCTATTACTGCTACTGCAACCATGACAGCTATAATATGACTGTGTACATCATTTTGTGGATAATAGGGAGTTATTGAAGAAGCGATGCAGCAAGGCACTAATAATTCCTGGCCGTATTTGACATCTAAGCATGCGCACTAGGACAAAAATAGTGCCTGGCAGTAATAAAGTTAGTGCCTGCCACTATTTATGGACCCCTTGTGCCGTGGCACACCCAAGGCACTATTTTGACGTCTGTTTCTTTTCGTTGTTTTCAAACACGAAATTTGTTACTTTATAGATGTGACTGATGAATTGGTGAACAGAACTCTTAAATAAGATAACCTTTTTGCGAAGATATTATATAAAAGGCTTTATGTAATCCACGGCAGCATTTTTAGGCTACAATTAAATCCGCGGTTGACATAACGCATCAATAACTCTGTTTCAGAGACAATTTTGATGTCAGGCAGTGCCTGTCACTATTTGGGTAAGGACGGCAGTATTAGTGGATGGCACTATTTCAATAACTCCCTATTAGATAATTTTATATCATTCGGGTGCGTTTAGGTCTAACTTTTAACCTTCTGACGTCCAAGAGTCTCTAATTAAATAGATGTCAAGTGACTCCATTCATCACAAATTCAATTTCCTATAAATTAATTCCTATACATTACTATTGTACTTTTGACCGATTTCTTTCAAGAAAATGCTCGTAGCGCCAGAATTTATCTATTAATCCCTGCAGATACGTCCGGCGACTGGTGTGACGTCACACGCATCAGCATCAGACCCGATATAGCTCTCGAAGGTCCCAGTTGAGGGCACGTAATAGCTCGTTCACACGACACCGATTCGGCTATTTTACCGAATCGTCTTTTCTACCGTGTACTGCAGTGGCGCGTACATTTAAATGGACGTGTTCACACGGTGAGTCGCGTGTTGTCACCGAAAACTAAGTAGCTGATTCGGGAATCAAATCGGTGATTAGTGTCATGTGTATGCATGCAAAGTGTTCAGACGATACAGTTTTCGTACTGATTCATTAAAATTACCGCGTTTCAGTGATTTGACCGCATCATGTGAACGGGGTGTAAGACAACCACCACCATATCTCAGAAACTATATGAGTTAGAACAAAGACTTAAGTACAAAAAGTAGAAAAGATTCTCCAGCAGTTTTTCTTCAGTTAGGACAGGTGTTCCCAAACTGTGCGCCACGGCGGCCTGGTGCGCCGTAGAAAGTAAAGAGTGGCGCCGTGAGTCGATCCTTTAAGTCTCAAGCACAAGTATTTGTGGGTGCCTAAAAAGCAACAATACCTACTCTGACGCTCGCCACACTTTGAAAGTACTGGAGAAGATTACAACGTTCAGGAAGAAACTACAAGTTTGGATCAAAAAGACGAATGAAGGCGGCGGGCAAGATTGCTTTCCACAATTGTATAAATATGCGGGATCCAATAAACTGGTTGTTTCACAAGACCTGATGGCCCTTTCCATGGAACACTTATGGAAGCTCATTGAATGGTTTTCGAAATACCTTGCAGATGATGATGTCGAAAAATTTGCGTGGATCCAAGATCCCCTACGCAAGCTCCGCCAGAATTCTCCAAATCCGATTTGGTGGAGTTTTGGATATCGATTCGAAATGAATATCCAAACCTAACTTCAAAAGCTTTAAGAATTTTTATTCCGTTCGCAACGTCATATTTATGAAGCTGGATTTTCAGCCGTAGCTGTAATCAAGGACAAATATCGCTCATGGATCAATAAGGAGCAAGAAATGAGAGTCGCAGTGTTGAATTTTATTCTCCGTTTTGAAAAACTATGCGGAGATCACCAAGCTCAATAGTCACATTCATTTGACTGTCGTATTTTATTTTTGTTTTTCATGAGTCTTTCTTTTTTTTTCTGTTTCAATTCTGAATTATTATAAATATAATAAAATAAACTTAATTTCCTATTGAGGAAGCTTTTATTTTTGCGTCTACGATTACTGTAGATACCTATTTGTTTCGAGAGTATCTATTTAAAATAGCCGTCCAAGGTAGGGCGCCGTGACAAAATGCCAAACTTGAAAGTGCGCTGCGGGTTGAAAAAGATTGGGAACCCCTGAGTTAGGACATTTTGTGGACGGTGTCTGCCTTTATTAACCAGACGTCCGTTTACGAGATCCCGCAAAATCCTTGGAAATATTTAATCGGCACTCTAACTAGTGAATTTCGATTATTTCTGATGCAAAATTCGTGAGGTCTTAAGCGTCCATCCACATACAATGACAACTCAATTGAACATGTCTGGCGTCAGTCAAAGCCTAAGTATTTCGATTTTCCCTAAGAGGTAAACGGCACCCCAGAAGCTTGGAATTCGGTTCCGCTGTAGGAAGTTGTATACACCACAGCAACTAATGCTGCTCTATAAGGCACAGATCCGAGAATCGTTGGAGTATTATTGCTGCTGCGTGAGGATGCGCTCCGGAGCAATTTCTAAAGTTTCTGGACACTATCTAGAAGAGAGCGTTCCCTGTTCTACAGATTCTATTACAGAAGATGATCAAATGAGCATTCTCAGATAATAAGGCCGTCCGAACGAGGAAACACTAGAGACGCTCTGCGAGCTCATCCTCACCAGTTTGAGGTCTCAATACTCCCCGAACCATTCTCCTCCAGCATTCATTCTTTTGGAGAATTTCGTCGCTGTCGAATGAACTGGCCGGAAATTTGTTTCCCGACGGCTACAACCTGCAGCATTTCAAATCTAACGTGCACCGACACTTATCCTCTCGCAGCGCTTCTACAGTGTCACAGGCCTTCGGCCTTTGCGGGAGGCTGCCCATACAAAAAATAATTTCCTCAGAAACCGCAAATGTATGAGTTTAATAGAAAACAAAGATCTTAGCATGCAGCTATCGGTTGAAAATGAGGCAAAATTAATTCTTTTCATAGAAAAATTTATTTATTAGGTACAAAAACGTTTACTGAAGCCACACAATCCAATTTTGTACATTGATTAGATTAGTATCACAATTTGTACATTCATTTAGCTAAAGTACACACAGTTAATTAAAATACATAATGGGCAGGGAAGGCGGGAGAAGCCACCCTATAACTGGCAAATGGAGCTACGGCCGGAGCTATAGCGGGAGCTACAAGTGGAGCCCTGACAGCAGCCACTGCAGGGGCAGCTACAACAGGAGCTGGGGCAGCAACGATTGGGGCAGCTAAGGCATGGTAGTTACGGGCGATAACTTGTGAGCTTTGAGCTGTCACAACTGCTGGAGCAATGGCTGGAGCTGCAACCAATGGGGCTGCGTGTAAAAAGCTGGGTTTTGCTTCCGGTTCTGCGAAGGAGGCCGAGATGGCGATAGCGGCAAATACTACCTGTAACAAAATATACAAAATTATATTCTCAATTCATTGAAGAATATGCAATTTTGCTTCAACGGTCAATCAATCAATCAATCAATCATCATTTATCTCCAAAAGACTATGATACATAGTATAGGAAAAAGTCATCACAGTATTTAGTTAAATAAAAGGTATAAAACAATACAAATAATAAACAAACGGTGTCTGAGCTTATTGCAGTTCTAGCATTGAGACAAACATTACTCAAAAAGAATAGATCTAAAATAGATCTAAATTCAAACTAAGATAAAAATTTGCAGCATTTATAGATTTTGAGAGAAAGATTGGTAATATACATAAGTAGGAAACTATCAATTAAAATCTTGAAAGATGAATGCAAATATTGAATGGAGTTACAAATAAATTCTGTTATATAGTTTTAATAGTTTTATGAACAGCTATTGGTAATTCTAACGATACATGTTGGAATTACTTACAAACTTAAACATTTTTGTTGATTGATGTAACTACAATGTGGATCTTGATCGATGGTATCGCTTTATACTGGGCCTCCCCCCAAACGCTGTCGTTGAATTTTTGGGTCAGATTCGTATTGGGCGTGGTGATAAGATTCGACAAAAAATAATTTGTATTCAAAACGACAATCGGTGTGAACGTTCGTATATCTGCGAGAACAATTGATCTTGATTAAATTTTGCAAATTTTGTGGCCGCGTAGACAAATTTTGGTATCTGTAATTTTATAATTTTACTACAAAGACACAACTAAAGATTTGAGGGACTTTGCCTTACCCCAGAAGTGAAGGAAATGTTGAGGTTAAAAAACATTTTTTTAAGTTTAAAGTTTAAAAGTGTTTTAATGTCTATACACGACAAAAATCTATTTTACCTAACTCCGTTTTTATCAAAATCATGAGAGCAGTTTGCTGTGGTGTATAATAGATGCTGCTATTTTTTTGAAATACAATGTATTTTGAAGTCAATGTAACTAGCGTTATGCGAGAACCATGCCCGTGAACTTATTTTAAATTTCCAACGGGAATTAATGGATTATAAACAATAAATGTAAATAATAAGTCTAAAAGATAAATATCGAATAACTCTCATCTATCTCTAACCAGGCTTTTGCCAGTTCCTTGTAGGTCCAGCCATTCAGAGCCATATTCACCTGGCGCCTGCTAGTTCCAAGCATCTCCAACACCTGTTAGAATAAGAAGTATAAAAGGCAAATACGAACTGATTCCAAAATAATTGCCCTTTGCTCCACCTTATAACCCTTAGATTAGATAGTGACTATTGATGGAATACTGCTGAGAAATTTTAAAATTCGCTACAATGACTTGTGTAATATGTTGAGCATAAGAACAGAGCCCTGGTTTAAGAAAAAAGTCAAATGAGCACCTATGAGTAGGTACCCTTTGCAGATTCAGGTGTGGGCATTGCTTAAGCCCTCCACACAAAAGTAGGATAGATTTAGACGATGACCCTCACTGCAGATGTGGAGAGATTAGAACGCCAATTGATCAGTAATGAGGTAGCAGACCTGTATCAAAGATTGGCAAGCTATGTTCTGTTACCTGCTAGTATGATCACTATACTACCTAGTGAAAACAACTGTGCATATAAAGTAATACCATTGATTAAATTCAATACTTTAATCAATGGTAATACTCATTTAAAAGCTTCCCACCCCGAATTTTTCGAAAACCACCGACTAAAAGAAAAAACGCCGAAACACGTCAAAAGATTTGTCAAGGGGAACAACTTTTTAACCAAACACTACTTCACCCCCTTGTACCCTCTCCCCTAGGATCATCCCCTTAAGAATTTTAAATGACAAGAGGTATCGAGTAATATCTTGCTTTAAAGGTATGTCGAAGTACTTTATTTTGAAGTTTGATTTTTTTAAATCGGTCGATTCGTTTTCGAAAAAGTTAGAATGTTTATGTAACTTGGTCAAATAGAATACAAAAACACACGAAAATATCACTTTGACCAATAACGGACAACAACTGAACACTAATTGCAATAAAAAGTGATATTTTTGTATCTTTTTGTTTTCCATTTGAACAAGTCAAGATACACACAAGATTCTATTTTCCTCGAAAACGAATCGACCGATTTTAGACAATTAAAAATCAAAATATGACTTCGACATACCTTTGAAACAAGTTATTACTCGATACCCCTTGTCATTTAAAATTTTGATGAAGATGATCCTGAGGGCCAGAGGGTACAAGGGGGTGAAGTAGTTTTTGGTCAAAAAGTTGTCCTTCTTGACAAATCTTGTGAAGTGTCTCGGCGTTTTATCTATTAATCAGCGGTTTTCGAAAAATCCGTGGTGGGAGGTTTTCAAATGAACAAACACCCTGTATAACTTTGTACCAAAAACTAAATATAACGCTGTAATTTTCAACTATAGCTAATGTAAAACAATAAATAGATGGCTCATCCACGATACAACCCCAGACAGCACAATATATTCCTGGAACAATCTTATTTCATCCAAAATAAAACAACAACAGAATGTTCTATGGATGTTTTTATTGGTTTCATTCCCATGAGGATGTACGAGGAATATTACGTCATGTTATTCCTTGAACGTGTTGATCAAAATATTCTGATAATATTCATAAATTAATAATATCTAAAGAATAGTCTATGAATATGCCCTTTGGTATGATTCTTAATGTAGGCGTGGCACCGTTACAGGTTAGGTTAGGCTTGAGAACTTTGAGGTTAGCTTCATTCATCACGGTGGCGGTGGTCGGTGGTGCCTGCTTGTGCTTGTGCATTTTTCTCCTGTTTTAATTGGATATTTATCTGTGTTTAGGAACATGATTTTCACTTGTTATTTAGTTTACATCTTCATCTAGGAGCGACTAGGGTGAGTGTAACTATTTTGTCTCTGTAAATTATCCACTTTGTAGCACCATGTGGTAGCAACTCTCTTGTTCAGAGTCCAGTCTCTATGTTTTAGTCTTACTTGTCGTAGGTGTACCCTAACCTAATTAATATATAATAACCACTAGCAACACATTTGATATATTTGTGACTATGAATTTCCAGTGTTTATTCTACTAAATTTGATTAAAGTACAACGACAACCTTTTGGTGAAAATCTAGCATTGTAGTTAATGAAGTGTATTTGAATGTACATCGTATGCTTTAAAATAAAACGGGTTTTTTTTTTATTTTGCAGGATAATACAGGAGGACGATTCCGTGCAATGAAATGTTTTTTTAATGTGTACATTAAACTTATGCAATTATAAATACAGGTTCCGTGTTCTATTTTATATATATTTTTTTCATCAATCCCTATAATAATTAGTGTGTGCCTAAATCAATGCTGCCCAAAACACTGTATGAAAGTTGGATACTAGGTTATATATAAGTAATAAAAGGTATTAGTTTCTTTCAACATATATTCTTCAAAGTTATACCAGGAATCTTCCTACAATATTTGATACATCTTAATAACCATCGCAGAATATTCTGAGGGAATAGCATATGTATGTTTCTTCAAAGCTATACCAGGAATCTTCCTACAATATTCAATACATCTTAATAATAATCGTAGAATATTCTGAGGGAATAACCTATGCACATTTTTTGGATTCCCATTTTCACATTCTTGGAATGTTCATCAGATAATCTATATTAATGGACTTTTCATGGAATGATACATATATATGTTCCAAAATGGTGATTCTTGGAATGTTCCTAGAATATATTGTGCTGTCTGGGACTGGCCAGGTGATCTCAGAACAGAGCAAATAACATAGCAAAAAACCCTTAGGTTACATAACAAGCGATTCATGAATGAAATCATACAATACTTACGCCACTTGAGTTTTGAAACAGTTACATAAATAAAACATAGTAAGGTTGCAATGCCTTAACGGTAACCAAAGTGTGATAACACGCGCATATTGACGATACGTGCTGTCGTTGCTACAATTTCACATTTCTTTCCGATTTGAATTGAATTCATAAGGGGCTACTAGCTATATAAACCGGTTCAATGTTAACTAATCATCCATTCAACCACTAAATTTTCCATTGGTAGGACATCAAAAAAACTATCGAGATGTTTAACACAGTGAGTAATAGTAGTTTTATACTTAAATATTCACTAATTTAATTTTGAATTCAAAATTTCTTATTGTTAGTTGAGGTGTTAAGTACTGACTTATTTCACATTTTTTGTTCATTCCTACGAATGCGTCCTGAGATTTCTTTCTATTAAGGGCTTTTTGGAAATTTTTTGTTTGTTTTCCTAATTGTTAGTTATATCGATTTCTATGAGACATTGCGTATAAAATCTTCATGTAAAAATAAATTTTATATTTAAACTCAATTAATTTTTTTCTAGATTCACCTCAAAATGACAGTTATAGAATAAATCAATGCAAGATTATTTCTCCAAATGAAATATTATTCTAGATTTCTCTTATATCCATCAAGAAGCATTTTCTAGTTAACATCATTTATTTATATTTCTATCACTGGGATCTTACTGGATTTTGTTTACTTATTTTTATAAAAAAATGAGACTTTTTATGTGGACATTTACTTGGGAGTCTATTTATTTCTTCATAAATGTTTTTGATTTAGGTCATTTTAATAAAAAGTACTTCATTTATTAGTACTGACTGATAATTTATAGTTATCTTTATTTTAATAGAAAGGTAAAAGGTCATCTAGGAATCTTTAAGCTATTTTCAAAGCACACATCGCTTTAGGAACTATCTTCAAAGAAAGCTGATTCATTGAACTGGTCCTAACAATTACCTTCTTAAATATTATTGTGTTATTAAGGAGCTCGCCCTAACCATATTAAGTATAAGCAATATTCGGTAAGGTAGAATAAATATCAATATTTTTTTAATATAAGATTTTTCATATTTTTGAGCCTCAAATGTAAAAATTTCCAATCTTTTGGAAACTATAAATCACAGTCATACTAGATAGTTAAACATTTTTAACAGCGTCGTGCCTTTTCACAGTGTTTTTAATATTTTAACCCCTTTATAAGAATTAGCAATTACTTCAATCCATAGTAAGCTATTTCTGAGAAATTGTAAAATAATTCAATTAATTATCAGCTTCCTCAAACAAATAGTACATCACAAATCTATAACTGGAAAAAATTAAAATAAATCAATAAAAACCATAGTTCTAATCTTGATATTAAGGCGAAAGAAAGACATTTATTCAAATATTTATGAAATACTAGTGTTGTGCACCAAATTGAAGCTTTAATTTACTTCATATTTCTCAGGTCACAGCTTTAATATAAAGGAATTATACACTTATAGTCTATTTGGTAGAAAAATAAGTTAGAAACTGATAAAGGGACAAATTCAGCACTCTCTAAACAACTTCCTTTTCCTTTAAAAGTAAATAAAAACGATTATGTATATACCTCTAATAAAATTCCATAAAACGATTACTGAGTTATACTATAATTAATTACTTTTCTTGCAGATTGTATCCTTGATCCTTCTGGCTGTAGTATCAACCATCCAATGCAGCGTAGTTCCTGTAGCAGCTCCTGCAGTGGCAGCACCTGCCTTGAGGTACTCCCTGGTAACACCTCACAACATCCGACCATTTGCTGCCCAAGTTAGTACCTTTACCAGAGGACTGAACGTTTTTGCTGCTCCTTATGCTGCTGGGGTACTGTCACATCCTGCCATCGTCGCCAGAACAGCTCCACTTGCTGCACCAGCAGTGTTGCCAGCTCCTGCAGCTATTGCAGCACCGGCTCCCCATTTCCATGCCTACGCACCTGCCTTTGCTCCTACAGCTTACGCGGGTCCTGCGGCTTTCCCTGCTCCTGCAGCGTTTCCTGCTCCTGCTGCCTTAGCTGCTCCTGCACCTTTTCTTCCTGAGGAGCATTACGCTAGATCAGTTCACGCAGCGGCTCCTGCGTTTGGGCCTGCTTATCCTCATGCTCATTTACTTGCATAAGACGTGTGAGTGCCATTTAGTCAATTGTTATTGTTGTAAGTCGACCTTTTGTATGTGATATAGACTGATTTAATAAAATAATTTTCATACTAGTTAATTTGTATCATTTCTTAGAAACTACCTTCAAAGATGAGTACAACTTTGCGGACCTTTTATGCTGTCATTTAGAGAGCAGAATCCTGACAACAACTGATTTTCTAATCAGCACTGCTTGAAGCAAAAGGATAACATAATGCTTCTACAATAATGCTTTGCCAAGACGTTATAGAATAGAGATTGTTAAAGACACAAAAGACTTGATTTGGCTAATCTGCAGATCAAATCGTTCTACCATAGGACTAAACGTGTCTTCTGCTCATTATACTGCTAGGGTACTGTCACATCCTGCAATCGTTGCCATAACAGCTCCAGTTGCTGCACCACCAGTGTTGCAGGTCATTACTGTCAAAGGTCAGTACCACTTTGCGGACCTTTTACGCTATCTTTCAAAAAGATAATATCTATGGACAGATATGATTCTTCTACAAGGTTTTGCTAAGGCGCTATACATTAGAGATTATCGAAGATACAAAAGATCTGATTTAGCTAGCCTGATGCACAAGGTAGCACCTTTAGCAGAGGAATGAACGTGTTTGCTGCTCCATATGTTGCTGGGTACTGTCACATCCTGTCATCGTTGCGCCAGAATAGCTTTAGCAGTACTTCTAGCTCCTAATACAGCCTCGGCTTCTCGTTTCCATGCCGTTTTGCTCCTGCAGCTTACGCATGTCCTGCAGCCTTTCCTGCTCCTGCAGCCTTTCTTGCTCCTGCTCACTTTCTTCCTGAACAGCGTTTGAGCCTGCTTATCCTCCCGCTCATTTACTTGCATAAGATGTGTGAGTGCAATTTAATCAATTGTTATTGTTGTAAGTCGATCTTTTGTATGTGATAGACTGATTTAATAGATTAATTTTAATACTGGTAATTTTCTATCATTTCCTACAAAACTATTTGCAATGAACGAAATTACGTTAGACGTGCACATTTAGAGTGGCAGACTGATCTGTATGGTAGTGTTAGACAGCAGAATACTGGAAGCAGCATTTTCTAACCCTCATTGCCAACGGCAAGAGGCAGTGGCAGCTTCACTTTCAAAGGATCTCGATACCATTACCACTTGGGGGCTCAAGAATATGTTAAAATTTAATGCTCTCAAGACTCAATACTATACGCTATCAAATAAGGGGTGCCCAGGCCTGCACCCGGTTCCAATGAACAATAAGTCTCTACCAAGAAGTCGATCAATCAAGCTCTTAGGCGTCAACATTATGAAAAATATGATCTGGCACGAATACATTGCTTCAGTTGGAATTGGAAAAAGCCTGGATACCTATTCAGAGCCAGACAGCACTTTTTACCATCTACCGTTCTTACTCTTCTAGTCCGCTCCTCTGAACTATCCTCTATATCCACATGCGACTGCTGCATCTCATCCTAAGGCGGTCATTCTTCATACCTCAAGAACCAACTGCTGGTGTTGGCCCATTCAAGTCCCGCGTCAACATACTTCCCCTGACATAACCTTTCACAGCAATCGCGGTACTCTACAGTATAGTGGTAACATGCTTTAAGTACCTGTAGCTCTTGAACTAATCACTTTAGACCCCAAGTGTGCAGTTTGTTGGAATTATTTTATCGGGAGGAAAACCAAGAGTCACAAATATATAGGGTGTCCCATTAAAAATTTTGAACCTCACGTCACGTGATCAACAACAAATACCTCATTGGGTCACACAATAACAAGAAAAAATACTATATTTGCTCTAATTTAGACCCCCAAAATTATAATTCGCTACTACTGCCCAGTTCCGATATATTGCTTGTCTTAATCGTCGTGGGACACCCTGTATAAAAAAGCACAACGGCACAATAATAATGGTCAGAACCAGGTGCTGCCAGGAATGTATACATTAGAGATTGCCAAGGACGTTAAAACAATAGGGGGACGCAGCATGTCACAGTCTATCCTGTATTAATGGTGAAGCCAAAATATTTACGTCTGCGCTTTCTTTTGTTTTCTGTGAAATTGTTGAAGTTGTCAAAATGCAGTGCAGTGCATTTTTCTGGGGTATCACAACAAAAAATAATAAATCACCATAGGTCTGTTTTTACAGAGAATCACAAACCAGTCAGAGCCAATCAGTATTCCCCATTGCAGTTGTCAAACTATTTCTGACTAGTACTGGCCAATCAAATTGACGCTGACTAGTTTGTGATTGCTGTAAAAACAGACCTCATAAGTGGAATTGTATCTGTATACCGGGTGTCCCAGAATTTCCTTGACACGTGATATTTTCGCTTAATCCATGAAATCGTAAACATAAATTAATTAAAACACATGTGTGGAAAATATTTTTTTTATTTTTATGAATCAACTAATAAAAAAAATGTGACAACAAAACTAAGTGCAAAAACGGAAAAGTTTTATGGCTACATCGGGCCGCGCCAACCCCGTGTGCAGGGTGTGCCCCGCACACGGGCGCCAAAATTAACGATAAATTGCAGTAGGGGCATAAAAAGTAAGGCACTACGATAATTAAATTCGAGTAAAGAATTTATTTTTCCAGGCAAAATTGTGGATTTAAATTTGAAAAAACAAGCTAGGGGTGGATTCCAGGGCTTTAAGTAAGAAAAAAATGGTTCATAAGCAAGGAATGATAGGTCATTCACTACCATTGAAACACCCACTTACTTTTCTTTTTTATCCGTTTTTGTTACAAAAATATCAGGCGTCAAACAAATCATCATTTCGTTTGTCTTATACTTATGATTTTACGGAAAAAATAAGTTTGCATATAAAATTAAAGGTACCACAATATTTCAAATAAAATGGGGATATCATTTAGGTAGGAAAACCTATGGGGTGCTATTTGAAAAAAAAATTTGAGGGTGAGTTTTAGGGGTTGATGTACAAAAAAAAATGTTTTGAATGCAAGGTATGATAGACCCTATAGTACCTTCAAAAGTACCACTCAGTACAGTTTTGTACTTATACCTTCGAATATTTACTTATGACATCAGGAGTATACTGTTTTGGTATTTTTTGAGGTTATAAAGACATCAGAAATCAAATTTATCATTGTAATTCGAAAAAGAATAATTTAATAAGTCATACAACCATTAGTAGCATCCGAAATATGTTAGCTAGGTACGCTTGAGTCGTACTTCCATTTAAAATAATAAAAAAATATATAGTACTAAATCACGTTTACAGATAAAAGTTTTATAAAGCCATACTCTGTCATGCTCAAAAGTAAAGACTATCATGAAGTAATTTTTATTGTAACAAACTGTATTGATAGAAATACATAAGTACCTAAGCATTGCATGTGCTCCATTTGCAAATACATAAGTACCTAAGCATTGCATGTGCTCCGTTTGCAGTGGTTTAACCATTATTTTTGGCAAAGAAAATGATTACAACTTATTTCAAAGAAAAATATTAGTGGCTCGAAAATCAGTAGGTAAATTGGAAGTTACTACCCCATGTACTACCTTGGGTCATTCTTGAAAAAAGGTACAATTTCATGTAACCTCTAATAATTAAAGTATTTCTTAATACATAGCAATTTTTTCTTCTAAAATCTTAATAAAACTTATTAGTGTTATATAGTGTCCCATAGGGTTTTAAACTAAACTTATATTTTACATTAAATTTTTGTATAAAACTCGGTCGACAGTCATACTCCGTTATCGTCACCAGGTATACTTTTACAATGTCGCTAGGAAAAAGACGAATTTGAACCAAGGAACCCAAATTCAACTGCTCTATACCTCTTGTATATAGGATAGGATAAGCTTTGCTGTTCATAAAATACAAATTTCATTTTCCAGTTTCAAGAAAAAATCCATTTTGGATGTGTAACCATGTATAGGCATCAACACCGTTATCAATCTGTAATTCTCGATATCCACACCAGAGGTGACACGAGCTAGCGCATGCTAGTCAGTAGTTCCCATTTTAAGACCTGTCAGTACAAATTTAGCAACGGGAGGAACGTGACGCCTCATTTTTTAACAAAAACGTAGTGTGAACGCGTGGTAACACGCTTGTCTGATCTATAATCGTCGTTACCGTTATCATTATATAGAGGTAAGTAGTTTTGCATATCGTTCAATTTTCTATTTATTATATGTACTTCATGAATGTTTATATACCTATGTAAAAAAAGTACATAAATATCATTGTATAATGATACGAATAATATATAACATGCATGACCATCAACTCCGTTATATCATCACCGTTATCAAGAAGGGATAAGGGTGATGATCTGAATGATCACGGAGTTTATTAAAAGTGATATTTGTGTTTCTTTTGTTGTTCTAGTCGTAAATATGGCGCCTATAAAGAAAAAAATTGACAGACAAGAACAAGTTAAGCAAAATATGCGAAAAATGCGAGCAAAGATAAAAAGTGATCCAGAAAAATACGAAGAATGTAAAAGAAAGGAACGTGAGAGGTATGAGAAGAGAAAAGCAGAGGGAAAAATTCAGAAAATAAGCGATTTACCTGAGAGACAACAAAGGGCAAAACGTAAAATTTGGAGAGCAAGTGCTAAGAAATATCGCGACTCCCGTAGAAGAATTCAAGATTTTTTGGTTGCAGATAGTCCTCCTCCCAGTCCTTCGTCAATAGAACCTGATAATTTGAATTTAACGCCGAACAGACAGTTACTACAGGGTCAAAAACGTTCTAGAAACCACAGGCGTAAATTGAACAAAACTATCAAATCTCTACAGGAAAGAAATAAATTACTGGAGAAAAAGGTAAAAAAATATAAGTCGAAAGTAAGCAGATTAAAGAAAAAAGCCATAGATCCAAACAGCCCAGGTAAAAAGGTAGATTTGTTACTCAAAGATCAACTAAATAATTCACATGAGATTAAAAGAAGAATCCTTTGGAGCGAAGTTCTAACTAAACAAGTAAAAGAAAATCTAGTTCACGAAAAATCTATGGAAGGGAAAAGGAGAGTTTTACAGGCAATATCAGGAAAAGTTGTAAAAAAGTACAAGTTTCATAATGTACTGAATTCTATTTCTAGGAGATTACATGGTTCTAAGAAGCATTTTAGTAAGAAGAAAAATGATAACAGAGAACTAAAACAGATAATTATAAAGTTTTTTGAGAGAGATGAGTGTAGTCGATTAATGCCGGGTAAAAAAGACACAATTACTAAAGCAAAACGTAAGATACAAAAAAGGGTTTTATGTGACTCCTTAATAAATATTCACAAGAAATTTATAGCAGCTTTTCCTAAATATATTAAATTGAGTTACTCTGAGTTTTGTAAAAATAGACCATTTTGGGTTTTAATACCCAATGCGCGAGACAGAGAAACATGTGCATGCAAACAGTGTGAGAATATAACGTTAATCACGCGAAAACTAAGGACTCTTGATATCATCCAGGTGACCTTCCCAGATCAACTATGTAAAGAGTTATGTTGCGACGACGTCCTTGGAGAAGACTGTTTAAGTCGTAAATGCAAACACTGTAAAGATAAACAAGTATTATTCAATATTAGTCAGCCAGAAGAAAGAATAAGATACAACTTGTGGCAGTCAAAGAAAATGAAGGTTAATATAAAAGGAGAAGAAAAAGATTGCCAGAAGACTGTGAAGGAGGTGGTTGAGTCAACTGTAAGAGAACTTGTCATCAAATTTGTAAACGATTTACCAAAATACATGACGCACTTACTTAATAGAATACATCAGTATAATACCATAGACAAACTAAAAAAAAAATTAAAAGATTCTGAAGTCTTGATTCATATGGATTTTTCTGAAAATTATAATTGCAAGTATGGAAGGGAAATATAATCCGCCCATTTTGGTGCCTCAAAACCTCAGATCTCTC
The DNA here is from genome assembly GCA_951848785.1 of Callosobruchus maculatus. Lineage (NCBI taxonomy): Eukaryota > Metazoa > Arthropoda > Insecta > Coleoptera > Chrysomelidae > Callosobruchus > Callosobruchus maculatus. The sequence goes on from CATOUR010000003.1 coordinate 2,675,436, forward strand.
TTCACACTGTAGTTGTCTATGTATCTACAAGTATTAATGGAGATCCACCTAGAAACATAAATATCTGTACAATTTCTGAAAATTTACGTCACGATCCATCAGCCATCTGTGGCCACTTAACACCAATTTTGAGAGAAATAAAATCACAAATTCCACAAATTAAAACAGCGTATTTTCAAAGTGATGGACCAACTACTCAATACAAAAACAAGAAAATGTTCTATTTAATTGCTTCATACATTGCAGACATATTAGATGTGAATCAAATACAGTGGCATTACAGCGAAAGCGGCCACGGAAAAGGAGCGCCAGATGGAATTGGAGGTTCAGTGAAACGAAAGGCAGATGAAAGTGTCGCAAGAGGTAAGGACGTATCTTGCTTCAAAGAATTCCATGATATTCTACGAGAGGAATGTAAAAAAACTAAAATAATTGCTATTGGCGATGAAGAGATAATAAAATATGACAGCTTAGTTCCTGCTAATTTGAAACCTTTCAAAGGCACATTACGTATTCGCCAGATATTCTGGAGCAGAAGTAATCACCATTCTTTATTTTTTCGCTACCTTAGTTGCCTTGAATGCCAAGGAATGTGTGAACACTACCATCTTGGCGAGATCCACTTTAAAGGAAATAAAGAGAGTTCAAATGAACATGAGAACTTGGCCAGTAAAAGAATTAGATACTCAGACGTATACTCCTCAGATGAAGAAGTTATTGGGGAACAAAAACTTTCTCAAGCAGAAGGAAATTTTGTTGTGGTTCAGTTTTCAGTTAAAAAAGGAATGAAATACTTTATAGGTAAAGTCCTTCATGGTAAAGAAAACGAAGAATACACAATTAGTTTCATGAGAAGAAAGACTGATACAAAATTTGTGTTTCCAATCCAGGAAGACATTGCTAAGGTACCTGACCAGGATATTGTACTCTTTTTAAAAAGTCCGTACGAAAAGAGAGGCCAGTACTTTTTTGACGTAGATCAAATCGGATCAATTAAAAACTTGGTTTAAGGTGTTCCTTATATTTTGTATTTATATTTACTCTTTGGCCAGTATTAAGGAATGTTGCTCGTTTGCTAGATGTACGTTTTTTACTAAGTTGTATTTTTTAAATGTGGAATCCTTTTTTGTTATTTTTTAGTCATTTTCAAAAAGTTAATTTATTTTTCTGTTTAAATACTATTTTTAGTTATTTGCAGATTAAGCCTATTATTTAGATTATATACTCGTTGTGAGGGATTTAATGTATTTATTTTCTTTTTCAGAAATGGGTTGTTAATTCGTATCTTGTAATACTTATTTGAAAAGATCATATTAAATATTTTTATCATTATATGTTTTTTTATTTTTATCTATCTGCATTAAGCATGGGATAGTTGTATATTTTTCCATTAAGGAATATCAACTGTAGCTATTTATCACTTGTTAGGCTTATAACGGTGGAGCAATCTCATCTCCGTTATACGTGCATCATTTCCGTTATCACCGCATATCTAATATTTCACAAAAAATGCTTTATAGGAAAAAACAAGATTGACAACTTATTTTCTCCTCATCAGTACAACACTATCAGTCAAATGATATAATTTTTTTTAAATAACTAAATTTTTATTTCATTAAAAATACTAAATAGAAATGTACGTTTTTTCAAGAATGACCCCCTTATTAAATCATGTCAAATTGAGTGTATACATTTTTAAAGTAGCAGACAGGCAGTGAACAATTACGTGTTTTTCCTATAAACTTTAAAATTTTCATTAATATCAGTCTTCCCAATAATCGATATATCGACAGCCTTCACATAAAAAAATAGTAACTGTGGCAACAATTATTTTATTCATATTTGTACACAAATTAATATTCGTTTACACACATGTCATGTAACCAATAGTAATAAAAAATGTTTCTCTTATTTAAAAACAGCTATTTAAGTATTTTTAATGTACATGTATATTTTAAATTTCATTTTAATTTTCGCAACATATAACGTATGTATATTAATTTAAATTACATAATGAGCTTGTGCCCCATTCTTTGTCATCCTACCATTATTTATTCAACAAAGCATATATTCTTTTAGTAGTCACAGTCACAGTAGGATTTATGTTGGGAAGCGTATAGCTTACATAGCTCTTACACTCGACTGCTTGGATCACTAAAAACAAAACAAAAAAGAAATATAAAAATTCAACATCAAATACATCGTACGTCGATGTACTGCAAAAAGTGATAGGTAAAAAATCGACGATTTGACGTTTTTGGTACTAAACGACGATAAATGATTTTGTCCAAGTCAATACTCGAAAATTTTGCCAGTTTGGTTAACAGCTCGTTTTGACTAAGTCTAATATGTCCAATAAAGTAGCAGGTAAAATGATCAACTTCACTACATTGTGAGACATATCACGTAAAAGTAACCATTTTGACTATCACAGCTGGAATAAATCCCTCTATGTAGATAAGAACAAGAAAAGCAATGCCCTGGAACCAAAATAGATCTGATTCAGTATTCTAGATTTAAATGTGATTGATTATGTTTATGTTTCTTATTTCAAGAAAATTGAAGTTTATTTGGACCAAGTCAGTATTAATATATTTTCCAACATCAAGTGTGACCAAGTCAGAAATATAGTCTAATTTCTTCAGTCTCTCTTTATAACTCGCAGTGAACATTTTTATGAGTTCTATGTTTTCTAAAAAACACGTTGAGTGATTTGTTACTTAAATTATGATTACTTTCAACAGCCATTTACGAGGAACTAGTTTTCTGACTTGGTCACCTTTTTGCAGTATACCAACATTATCAACGATTATTATAAACAATGGTACAGTATTATGGGAATAATTAGAAATATCAGTATAAATCATCGAATCTATTAAGTGTTGTTGAACGGCGAAAAATTGCAAATGTGCCGGATATGATGATTTACTAAATAAAACTGCTTCTACTGGTAGTACTGGTACTACTTAGTTCACATAGCTTTTACACTCAACCCCTTGGATTCCTAGAAGCACAGCAAAAAATTAAACATCAAATACGGGACATGAATAATGGCACACTATAGTAATAATACAGGTAGGTCAGCAGAATTTGAAATAAAATTTTAGATTATTAATATTTTTAAAAAACACGAATTTGATATATTCTGGGATTTATCCCATAATGAATGAACATATAATTTCATAAACTTTATATTTGTTAAAGAAGTTTTTTGACAGCTGCCACAGCACGACAGATAACTGACTCAGTGGATGTAGAACTTTTATATTTCTTATCTAACTTATCTAACTCAATGAATATATAGCAAATAAGTGGTTGTAAAGTCAAATTGTATCTGTATATGACTACTATATTGAGCGTCTCTGTAAGGATTTTTGAAAAATTTCAAGTTCAGCATGGATGCCTTCAGTTGTGAAAGTCTTTCAACATTAATTTTTTTGTATGATCTTATGTTTTTACAAAAAAATACCCCAGCCCAATATTACATGTTCTGAAAGACTCTTTATGCTCAGTAGTATTTATTATCATATAATAATCATGGACTTCAGAGATAATGAACCTCATTATTTTTTTATCACATTATTAAGCCAAAAATCAGAATTAATAAAAGCACACAAAAAGACAAAGTAACGGAAAATGGACTTTCCTGTTGTATACAATGTAGCACCAAAAAACCCTCAAAAAGCCATATTGTGCTGACAACTTATTGGTTTAATACAACTATAATTAAAAAAAAATACCTCTTAGGAGCTGGTTCACCACAGATCACTTCTTGAGACGCACCAATAGCAGATAAGAAAGCTTCCTTCAAGGGGTAGTGGCACCTAAAAATTTAAATCATAATAAAATTATAATATTAACTACATAATTTTAACTTGATAAAACAATTATAGATAAAACATTCTATTTGTGATAGTAACCATTTTGACCATGGAGACGAGACAGAAGAATTTGAAAGTAAAAATATTTCCAAAAATAAAGATATCAGTGATGAACAACAAAACAATATGTTCAAAAAATACTACACAGTAAAGTAATTTAGTGATAAAAATTAGAACATTATCATAAATAAACAGTGTAAGGCGCTATTAATTGTATGTAACTGCCTTTGTACATTTTTTCACATTGTTTTCAAAATATAATTGCATACTTTATGCTCCGAAAAAATGTATCTCTGCAAGCTGTTTACTGAGCAAATCTATGAATGACATGCAAGTATATACAGGGTGAGTTTTTAGTACCGGCTCGGTCGATAACTCCACTACTGTAGAACATAGCGAAAAAAATTGTCTATAAAAATTGTAGCCACGGATATGCTCCTTGCTCAGAAAATATTTTGATTTATACAGGGTGATCCGTAACTACGTGGTGATGCAGACATGCATTTTTTTGAATGAGACACCCTATATATTATTCCATATTCAAATTCTACTAATGATTTCAGTTATTCCAGTATAGCATATTGTTACATTATACAGGGTATTTCAAAAGTTATGACCATTTTTGTATCCAAATCACGGTCAAATGAACGTACTGTATATTAAAAAGTAATGAATCAAAAATTATTTTTTTACATGAGAAGATTAGAAATATCCCTTAGTTATAAAATACGCTATAAAAAAAGCCCGCGGCGCGTATTTGTATACAGGGTGATGTATAATGCAAAATCTAGATATTCTCTCTTTTTTTAAATATAACCCCCAATATTTTATTATACCAAAAAATTGCTTTTCATATGCCCTTTCATCTTTGTATAGCACTTATTGTGGCTGCATTCATTAGTTTCTGAGATATTTCGATTTTTCTACAAATTTTAAATATACCTCCTAATTGTTTAATAAAATTTATTTATTTGGAGAAAATACTACCAAATTTTGTTTTTGCTTAACAAACAACTAAAATATAAGGCGATAATAATACTTGATCAAGACAAAACACTGAACTAACGTGATAATATAGGTCAAGTGTGCTGAAGAAACCATTTTTTTGACGTCATGCATAATTATCAAGCAGACGTATCAGGTAGGCTATGAAATATGAAACGCCACAGTCCAAATAAAACGATTTTTCAATCTTTTAAATGCATCAGTTTTAGAGTGCCTCCGTTCTGGATGTTGCTATTCATAGTTGATATATTCTAGAGGCAAGTAGACAATTTCTCAAAGATTCTCCTAAATACCCTCAATGGAAAAATTAATTTTCAAAGCTGGTTTTCCACACAGTAAGGAATTATTGAGTAGGTTATGAAAACTGTCAATTTTTCAAAGCCTACCTGATAAAACTACTTGATAGTTATGCAGGACGCCTACAAAATTGTTTCCTCAGCATACTTGACTTTATTATCTCGATGATTTAGGGTTTTGACTTCATCAAATACTATCAAGACCTTATAATTTAGTTGTTCGTTAAATAAAAAGCAAATCAGATAGTACCTTCTCAAAATAAATAAATTTCAGTACACAAATAGAAGCTATATTTTAAATTTACCGAAAAATCGAAATATCTCGGAAACTGATGAACGTAGGTACAACAAGTGCTGTACAAGGATGAAAGAGCATATTAAAAGCAATTCTTCGGGATAATAAAATATTGGGGGTTACATTTGAAAAAAAAGAGAAAATTTGGATTTTGCATTCTACATCACCCTGTATACGAATTTGCGTCTCGGGCTTTTTTTAGAGCCGATTTTAAAACTAGAGGATATTTTTTATCTTCTCATATAAAAAAAATAATTTTTGATTCATTACTTTTTGATATACAGTACGTTCATTTGTCCGCGATTTGGATATAAAAATGGTCATAACTTTTAAAACACCCTGTATAATGTAACAACGCCCTATATCGGAAGAACGGAAATAATTAGTAGAATCTGAATTTGGAATAATATATAGGGTGTCTCATTTAAAAAAATGCATGTTTGCATCGCCACGTAGTTATGGACCACCCTGTATAAATCTAAATATTTTCTGAGCAAGAAGCATATCCGTGGCTACAACTTTTATATACAACTTTTTTCGAGATCTGCTATAGTAGTGGAGTTATCGACCGAGCCGGTACTAAAAACTCACCCTGTATATCTCTAATAAAAAATATATTGTATGTATATTAAATATACAGTTAAACAGTTAAAAATCAGATCAAATACAGGCACACAGCAAAGAATCCTTGAAAAAGCAGTATATTTCATATATTTTTACTAAATAAAAAGGTACCTCTTTGCAGCTGGTTCATTACCACTACCTTAATTCTTGAGAAGCACCAGTATTACATTTGTGTGCTACCTTCAAAGGATGGTCTCTATATAAGAATTGGAATTATGATTATCATTATGGCTATATAATTATAACATTATAAAACAATAGATAAAACAGTCTGTTTGTGATATTGCCCATTTAGACAGTGGTCAGAATAATTTACGAGCAACAAAGTTTCAAAAAATTGAGATAGGTACAAGTGATGAAACACAAAATACTGTTCTGGGAAATGATTAAAAAACTATACACATTAAAATAATTTTGTGATGAAAATTTAGAACAAAATAAATGATATTACTGTTAAACAGTAAAAAATTATTAATTGTATGTAATTATTTTTGTACATTTTTTATTTATTTATTTTATTATATTCAAAAAATAAATTGCTCACTTTATGCTCTGAAAAAAATTATCTGAAAGCTGTTTCCTGAGCAAAAACTGTTGAGGATTGAGAACATTGAAGTATTTATATGTAACACAAAATATATTGCATATATATATTTCCCTTGAAAATAAAACAGCCTATAATTTATACTTAGTATATGATGCTAAAAACTAAAGATCACCTTAAAATAACTAGTAAGAGTAACAGCATTGATTAACACATTTATAGCTTTAATCAATGGTAACAGTTAAGGTCTTTCAACAGTTTATCAATTTAGGGTTACTATTACTTTTTACTAAACACTTGTACCTATTTTATCTTTTGCTCTAAAATAATTACACCTCATTATTCAATTCACCAACTAGATTTTTTACTCACTATTCCTTCAAACCTCAAAGAAAAATTACAAGTTTTACAACTTGTCTCAGCAAAAGTATACCCTTGACACTAAAAAAAGTTTCACATTCACCTAGATGGCATATCGTAGCATTTCATAACTCCAATTAATTTTCCTGCATTAGACCCATAAAGTCTACAGTTCAGCAGCCTATCCACTTTGACACCATTATTTAGAATAATCAGACTAAAGACTGTGCTCACAGATATAATGGATTTTTTTGGATTATTTCCAACATAACAAAGATGTAAGAAAAACATGCTTCTTAGAATGTAACGTTGATTAAATTATATTTTTTGTTACTATATCAGATTCTAAATCCTACCTACAATGTTAAAGTCTAATTATTTATACATAGCTACTTACACTTTAAGCTGTTTTCTATCTTCTTCCTTGGTATACAAAGTAGGCACCACATTCTTTTTCAAACGCTTCTTTCCGGATAGTGTGGTTTCCAAGTCATCGTTAGTAAAATGTTCTGAGCAGACTTCTTTTAATTGTGGTAGGTCTGTGTCAGTCACTCCCATTACATCAAACCACTTCCTCCTCAGAACAATATCTTTGGTAATACTGAAAAATATGATTAATTATAGAAAAGCTCAAAAAATGATACTTTAATTTATTCTATTTTGTTAAATATGAAAGTAACACTCAAGCTAGGTTTATTTATATGTAAGGATATATACAGAAATGTAGGTAAAATAATATGACATAAATATATATAAAGCAGTACCAGTCCAATAAATTTAAACATGCATAGATTAAAAATATTCTATACCTATGGCAACAGTAGCAAACTGGATGAGGTGTTTAAGAATATGAAAGTAACACTCATCAGGCTAGGTGTGTTTATATGTAGGTTGTACAGTTGTGTATAATATGTGATATCGATATCACTTTCAAATTATCTAGGTAAAATAATATGACATTATAATTATATAATGCAGTACCAGCCCAATAAATATAAACATACCAAAGTATTCCTACATGACAATAGGAGCAAACTGGAGGTGTTTAAAATAATTTCTAAAAATATGAAGCCCAACTTTACTGTTTATAGACACCTTATTTGAAAGATCCCATATGTACTGTATACTGTTATTTTCAAATGTACCCCAGCAGGTAGCACATAGGAATGAAATTAGAGGTTTTACAATACCATCAATTTTACTGCAGATGAATGTACGAATACACTTACCTGTAAAAGGTCAAGTTAGGGTGCCGATAATCCCATTTTTTGCATATGTAGCAGCGTCTACCCATGACTATTTTCGGATCGTCAGCCTGTTTTTGGGGCCTATCAGGTAATTAAGCACTGAAACACACTCAACACTACTCGAACACAAAACAGATACCTACGAATGTACGGTCTGTGTTACGATCATTTAGAATTTGAAATGTTGGAATTCACAACAGAACAATTTATACTCGAACACAAAATAGATTCGAATAAGGTTTAACGGTTCTCAGGAATTTCAAATATAATTGAAATTCACACCCGTTGACGTTCCCTCCTGCGCCGCCCCGTCGCTAATGCGCAGTACAGGGTTGCCGGTGGAATAGCAAGAATTTCTCGCACCTTTGTCGAGTGGGTGGATCAACATAACCTCTTCGTTTAATGACGCGATGTTTGGGGCGAATTTGACCGTAAATCTACTTAGAAATTTGCCCAGTTTGGCAACCGTAGAAATCCCATGGCAACTAGCAATGAGAGCCAAGCGGCGTTGCCGGGTTGACATATGAAAATTTCTTCATACTATCAAATATTGCAAAAGAGCGAAATTAGACTCTGATCCTAACGTTTTGCATATATAAAAATCATTACATCAATTCACTGTTCATAAATATATTATATTATTATATTAAATATGATATTTTGTGTTCATAAGCTTGCTTGTTTCGCTGATGTTTTGTGTTCATAAGCTTGCTTGTTTTCTTAGTTTTACTTAGAAAAATGCCTAGTTTGGCAACTTTGCAATGCGCTTAGAATGTGACTATGCGGCTTCAACGCGAAAAGTAAATAGCTGCGTCCCCCTATTGTTTTAACGTCCTTGGAGATTGCCAAAGATACAAAAGACATGATTTGGCTACCTTGCTGCTCAAGTTAGTACCTTTACAAGATGACGCTTATGCTTCTGGTTTCGCACCTGGTTTTGCTCCCGCAGCTTACGCAGGTTCTGCGACTTTTTTCCTGCTCCTGCTTCCTTTCTTCCAGGCCATTTCGTTAGATCAGTAGATGCAGAAACACCTGTGTTTAAGACTGCTTGTATGTATGAGCGATTTATTCGACTCTAAGTATATGCTAGATGTGATAGAAGTATGTGATAGACTGTTATAATAAATAAACTTTCATACGATTGTTTTTCATTTCCTATAAAAGAATGTGACAGGTCTGCACAGAAGGCTTGTTTAGGCACAGAACTTTTAGTCATCCAGGTGCCATCTTTTTAGACAGCCAAGCTGTATGGCGGTTCCAAGATAGTTGGAATACAGAGGCGTGTCCAATTGTTGTATAAAAGTCAAGGTGTGTCGTAGAGTTGCGACCTGTGTTAAATCCATCACTGAGGCAAAGCTGTTGCCGCAATCTGTTTTGAGGCAAAGTGAAAACAAACGTTTGAAACTGCAGGTACCTGTATCTTGTGTCGTAAATACTTTGTCCAAGCTTGTTTACCTCATTTGTAATCTAAAAGACAAAGTATCTGCTAATGTATTAGTTACAAGTTGCCGTATCTACTTCCATTAAAAAATGATCAATGCAGTTCTGGTTTTAGGGGCACTCTCCATACATGCAAAAGGTCTTTGCGTGCAAGGCATTCGGTAGCTGCCTGGACTAAAATATAGAGACTGATGTAAAACAGAGTTCAGTTAATAAAAAATTTTGACGTTACCTTCCGCATACGTTTTGATCTGTCTATTTTGTATTAAGAGAAGCCTTAACATTGATATTCATTCATATGAAACTCGTAATAAAAATATCATCTGTCCTAGTCATTATCATCTTGTAAGGACAAGGAATAGTACAAATCTTTATGGAATAAGATTCTTCAATTTTTTACCTGACACTGTCAAGTCACTGAACTTGAAATACTTAAAGTTTATTTAGTAGAGAAAGCGCTCGTTATCATTGATGAGTATTTGACTAACAGTTTCTGTGATATGAATTGAGTTTCCTGTTTGTCTTATACCTTAATTCTGTCTCTTTTTGTGACTTGCATTGGCATGGTCTATTCGGTCTGCTTGTGAATTATCATATATTACTATATTTTATACACTTTTTTTTTTCACGAAGGCGCGTGCAGGGACATAAAGATAAAGCTTTGAAGGGCCCTGATGAAATTATTAAGGAAAAAGTATTATGGTAGAAGAAGGACAAAAGGCACTAGAACTCGTTTTATTTGATTTGATTAAATAGATTTTTATATATAAGCCAATGAAGACATATGGATTAAATAGTATGCCGTTTAAATAGAAGCTAAAACAAAGAATCTTAGTATTAGAGATTTATTTTGGAGAGGATCACGAAAATGTTCGATTTTGAGACAATACGCTTTTTGGGCGTTCTTATCACATAACAAAATCCATAATTCACAAAAATTTTAAAATCGCTCAAACTTCGTCTTTAGATGTTTTAAAGGTCCCTGATAATTGTCTACTTTTTTAAGATGATGTTGTAGGGATAGAGGGACACCAAAATTTTTTGGTAGCTTCGATATTGTGTTGGATTGAAGACACTTGATGCCATCTTTTTTGTATGAGGCTGATTGATTTAGAACATTTTTTGCAGTGATGATCTAAGTGATGAGAACGTTTTTCAGTATGTGGGTTAGACAAAAACTTATCTTGCTGCATGCAAAATTCACTTCCGCATGACCTCTAGCAAATAACAATTGGATTACGTATTTTTTTGCAGTTGTTAATCGTTAAAAATTCCAAGCAAATTCGGCTATTTGCATGAAAGTATGGACATTATCACCCGAATTTAATTTAAAATTCGCATCACATCTCTGTCACATAATATTCCAAACGGCTCCCGCGTCTAGAATGCTTTGCAGTACTCTTTACTCTCACCTCTTCCTTATTATGAAACAAAACAATTCGGAGGTGGGCCAGGTTTATATAGAGTTTTGGCAATAATATCGGAAGTAGTTCTCATCAAGCACTCACCGACGATGTTGCTGCAAAATAAGGTAAACAAAATTACTTCTAATTGTCTTAAATCTGGAAACTTATTAACTTACACAGTAGACAAATTGCACAGCAACCTTTTAGGTTAGCAGTTGAGCAAGTTCAACATAAGTGACAGCTCGAAAAGGGCTCTAGAAAAACTTTGACATACTAGGCGGTTTTCGTTACTTACAAAGTCATGATACTACGACTGTAGAAGGTATGCTCACGCGCATGATGTCTTCCGTCTCGCTTCCACCTGTGACGTCAGCGTGTGACAAACGGGGTTTGTTTACTCGTTTAGTTACAGGTTATAGCCGAACATTTTCAGTTTATTTTCTTCAGTTTACTCGTTTACCGTAGTAAAGTTTGATAAAACATTAATTATTTGCGATTCTGGAGTTTAACACATATTGGAACAATGGTTTATTGTGTGGTTGTGGGATGTAATAATAAAAAAGTGAAAACTATTCGTCACACTACCGCTACTTGGGATGGTTTGGAAAATTTGGCAGGTTTCATTGCATTTAAGTTGAAAAATAAGGAGAAACTGGGTTATATCCCAGATTGCACAGATACTTCTCTCAGTTGGGTCAACCATTTAACAGAAGGTGGACTACAAGAACATACAGATGAGTTCTTGGCAAAATGTAATGAGCTCGGCCATATATTTTCCAACTATAACGGAAATGCTTCGAAAATTGAAAAAAAACTATCTTGCGAATTTAAACAAATTATCAGAGAATGTATATGTGACTGATGAAGCAAAGATGAGGTTGTTTTCTAGATGCAAAATGTATTTCAGAATACGAATTCTTTATAGGGGAATTAGAGAGACCTCGAATATTAGAAAACTGAAGTTCACTCACATTGTAAAATAGTATAAAGTAATAAGTATACAGGGTCCTGCGACGGTGTATCCAGCTTTCCTAGCGCCTTTTCTATTTGGAATAAAAAAAAGCTACATAAAATCAAAATGCGCTAAAAGACTAGTTCTATATGCTCTTATTCACCCCTTTTTCAGTTCTTATTGTCTCTCCAAAATATATTTCCTCATAGACTCATATATACAGAATCAATACCTAACTACAGTTAGGTATTGATTCTTGTGTTGTTACACAAGAGAGCAACAAATAATGTGCCCTATACCCAGGCCATCAGAAACCATCACTACAAGTGGATCAAACTTTTTAATTCAAACATATTATTAAACAGATACATCGTGTGAACACGTTTTGAAAAAAATTGAGGAAAAAACCTGTTATTACTAGGAATCTTTAGTATACGAGAATTCACCTGTACTAGCTAAATACAATGCCCAGAAAGATATTGTATTGTTGTATTGTGATATGTTTTTATTTTATGTTTAACATATACGCGGTTGTGACATATATTTGAATAAATAAAAAATAAGAGAATTTGGTAATGTATTTTTCCACCAATCATTAGCAGAAAAAAGTCAATATTCATTCGCCATAAACATAATGCCATTATGCTTGTTCATGATTTTTAAAAACCTCTAATGACAAAATCATGTTATTTATTTCTTGTCTACCTTTTATTAAGAGAATTATACAGTAAATACATATGCAAATTGGCTTGAAGGGTTTCACTAGGCACTCCAATCAACCTCTTATATGAGATTTCAGAAAAATACGTCCAGACCGCTCTGGCTCAGTTCTTTTCCCACAATGTAAATTTTTTTGAGTACATATCTATGTTACAAAAATTTGAATCTTCAAATTTTTGTATCTAAAATTCAGAACGCTCGGAACTACTGCAAACGGGTCAGGCATCGATTAATATTAATTCTCTGTATAACTATTTCACCAATTTTTTATTCAGATACAGAGCAATATGTACCGTTTATATTATACTGTACATGAGCTATTTTCATTTTGTATGAATATTAAATATCTAAGACAGATATAACAGGAAACGAAATAAAACTTTCAAAAATCAATGCTTTGGCGCCATGTGCTTGTACACTTTTGTCACACGGTGACGTCATGCGCAGACCGGTTCGAAATCTGTCCGCCAAGTGATCATATCTGTCAGTGTCGTAGTATCATGTTACAAAGTGATGTTCCGTTTAACGCTATTTGACATCTTTGACACTTGCATTTCGTTTTACGTATATCGTAACCGCTAAATGCCGGTATTGTACGGACGACAGCCATAGCGATTAACGAAGCGACACGAATGCGCAGCACGAATAAAAATTAGATCATAACCTGTTTTGGTTTTGGCAGTGACACTGGTTTTGACTTTTGAGTAGATCTGCAACAATTATTATCCGTCGTTTTGCAAAATTGTTTCCAAATAGCTCAAAATAAGGTTAGGGGGCATCTTACAGTGGTGTCTTGCTCCGAAAACTATTTATTTATCTGTCAAATAGCGGTTCTGACGGTTATGTCGAATGGTATCACCTGGTACGCTAATGGCTCCAAAAGTTCATCAGGTGGTATATATGGTAACAGGCCTGGGCGGAACATAATCCACTATGTAAACTAGCTACCCTTCTCCAGACAGAAATAGCCACAAAATAGTGTGGGACTGCCATAATACCCTAAAGACACTGCCAAAGACCACAAAGGTAACATTATCTTATGTGCCTAGTTACATAGGAATGGGTGGTAATGATAGGGCAGACAGGTGTGTCTAGGAAGGCGCAGAACTCCCTCTCGTCGAGCCAGAACCAGCATGTGGTACATCATATAACATGGTAGGGACAGCTGTCACCAGATGGGTGTTAAATGAACACCAGAAGCGTTGCGAGTGAAAGGAATGTTTAGTCTAAGAGGATGCTGAAGGGACCGTAGGGTTGTGATACTGTACACGCTCTCAGATTGAGCAGGAAGGAACTACGAAATGTGGTTACATTGATAACAGTCTCAGTAAGCAGGAAGTGTGTTCAGGCAGAGGAAACAGCTTATCATGTTATCCTTATGCCCTGCCCTGAGTGAAAGCCGGAACTCCCATCTGGGCTGAGTGGTAACTACTTGAGCATTTGAACCTTAATCCCCTCACTATAAAAAAAGATATCCGTCTCGCAACAGTTGCTTTAACTGCTAGGGTTATGTTTATGTGTGGGAGTATACTCCATAGCCTACTCCATTTTGAAGATGTTAACGACACTTTCTAGGGTCTGATATATTTTTTCTTTTTACCTTCTTTTTTCCTGACTTTGCTTGGTATTTGGGGGACCAGGCCTGACCGACACTTCAACTAATAGGTCTGTCCTCTACGGACTGCTCTGAAAGACCTTGACGAATAGTGTAAGCAGCAATAACTTGCAAGTTATTGCTGCTTACACATAGAGCGGTTCTTGGTTTGATCAAGTACAAACTTGTTAGTGAAGGAACAAACTAAACCACATCTGATATATCTTTTAGACCAGTTTTTGGATATTTTGATGTTTGCAATACATAATTTGTCATCAAGTCTTAAATAAAATAGTTTGTGTTATCAGAGTCACAAATACATTTTTAATCTTTCGCCAGTATTGAATGTTGTTTTTGTCGGACCCAATATCTTTAAATAGTATCCGTTCCAAGTAGAAGTACGAAAAATTCAACAAAATCGAAACCAATTCAATTTTAAATTGTTAGCCTTAGCGCAGTCAATATGAAGTTCACTTCATTTGTAAGTTCATACCTACATACCTAGAACGCCAAGCGTTTGTACTTAGCCATATTTTTACTTTGTTCCAGCTTAGTTTCTTCTTGGTCCTGATATGCGTATCATCGATAGATTGCCAACATGGGCAAGGTATCAATGATGACCAGAAACCTAGCAATCATCGCGTATCTTCAAGATCAGCCTCTATAGGAGAAAGAAGCTTTGGTCAGCAATCCATCTACGATTTCACTATCACCCAATCAGTTCCTGCACCCTCTGCACCTAAGCAGTCAGAACATAATGGTCAAGAGCTCCAAAAACGAAGTGATCCTGGATTTCCTTCCCGGACATCAATATACTACGCTTCAGATGACCTTACTACTCCAACACCACAAACAAGACAGCTGTCTGCACCTCAAGACTCGAACTTTGGTCCTACACCACCACCTAGCAACTTTGGGCAACGTGTTGCCAACTCTGCTCCCCAAGATGGTCCATCCCCTCACTCAAGACAAGCTCCCATCCATCCGCCTCCAAGTCCTTCTCCTCCAACTTCCATTATATCTGTGTCAAGGTCGTTCTACAGCAGAGTACCAGCTACATTTCCCCCTCTAAATGCTAATGCTCCAACTGGAAGGAATGCTCAAAGTGGGTCTCAACAACCTCAGTCACCAGTCGCTCCAGGAAGTGCCGAAGCCTCAATGACTAAGGCAGTTTTTAGAGGACTTAACCCACAACCAAGTCAGCCTCAACCATCCAACAATCCTGCAGGTAGAAATTCATTCCAAGAAGACTCCAACAGTCAACAACCACAATTTGCTGATGATCAGTCAGATAGTCATGAAACGTTCCCCTCACAAGGAGCTGGTGGGCCCTCGGAGCAACATCACACACCTGGTGCAGTAGCTGCTCCTCAGCCTATCCCACATGCTACCACAGGCTTTATACCTCCAACCACTTATGCTTTGGGATATCCGCCAACTTTCCTGCATTCTCCAGAAGTTGTTCTGGCTCAAAACGTACCCTTGTATGCTCCAGGATATTCCTTGGGTCTAGCAGCATCATTTGGTTATGGACTAGCATCACATACAGAAGATATTTTGTTACCTAACTCTAGATCCATACATACGATATCCGGATCACTTTTAACAGCTTGATATGATCATGTGAACTGTAACTGTGATATGTGCAAGGTACTTAAATTAAATATATTGTAAGTTTGACTGACTGTTGAATAAAATGTGTGAGATTTTCTATGGAATCTTTTTATTTTAAATGCATACCCACCAAAGCCCTTCAACGTATGCTATTGACGATCTATGAACTAAGTAAGTACTTCTATTGACTTGTCTGGTTATGTGTTTATCAATCCTTTCACCATGTTTTAGGTAGTTGATTTCTATGTCGTGATGATGAGTTTTGATAAAATTAAATAAAATTAAAAAGGTGTTCCCTACGGCTCATCAGAAAAAAATGGAGTCAAATTGATTGACTCAGTACTTTCCACACGTTACGGTGATACCACTTTATCACTTGATCTGATATCCCCTTATAATACACAACACCAAATACTCTCGTAAATATTTTCTTCATAGGAAACTAGGACGAAAAAGCTTTTATTCTGCAAACATCAACTGATGTACTAATCACATGCATGCCGATTTTTTGATATTTAAGAACAGACTAGATTATCAATATCCCTGCAAACTGTTAAAGGGTGTCCCAATCACCCTATTCGAGAGCCCATCCTATACTTCGGCTCATTTTAACCACTCCAAAAGAAGTAGAAAGTTATTAGAGATCCCTGGAGTACTGAAAAACAGAGCTTGAATGGCTATTATATTGTAATATTCAAAAACCACTAACTTTATCGATATCTACCATGGTTCACGGTATGGGATAAAAATATCATTGCTACCAATTTATAGTGATGTGCTACACAAATGTGCAGCAGTGCAGCATATGATCTTGGTATTAACTACAACAAAACCAAGATTATGATCGTAGATAGAAAGCATGACAATCATCGAGAACTAAAGTCAATAGGCCGTTGTGAGGTAGTTCAAAGTTTTGTGTACCTCGATTCTTTGACCGACAATTTGGGTAGCTATGAGAATGAGATTCGACGGCGCAATCAACAGGCACGGGTGGCCATGACAAAGCTTACTAAAATATGGCGTGACCATAACATCACTGAAGCTACCAAAATGTCGCTGGTTCAGTCTCTTGTGTTCTCCATATTTTTGTATGCCTCGGAAACTTGTACTGTTAAAAAGGCAGATCGAGCTCTCATAGACGCTTTTGAAATGTGGACGTGGAGGAGAATGCTAAGAGTTCCTTATACCGCCCATCGAACTAATGTTTCCATAATGGATGAGCTCTACCTCCATTGTGTCGACGAGAATGCTTACATTCTTCGGACATATACACAGAAGCGATAATATGGAGAAAGTTGCAGTTCAGGGTCACGCCCCGTGTAGGCGGCAGCGTGGCCTCCCCCTACACGCTGGGTGGATACGACGAAACAGTTGCTAGATAATATGAGTATCAAAAGCGCCACTGAACTGACAGAAAATCGCGAACGATGACGAGCTACAGTTCTCAAAACTATTGATAATATTCACGTCGGCAATACTCTAGCTCCGACTTAATGCATTTTACGAGTTCACAACATGTCTGTTACACTCAACCAAAAAGGTACGTAATAATAATAAAAAAGTTTGTGTTAACAATAAACTGTTCATGAAATTCGTGCCAACCAACGGTTTTATGTATCCAATAAACGAGCGTTTATGAATTGTTGAGAGATGTGTCTCGGTAATTGTATTGACAAATAATAGTTTCTAACCAGGAAACAGATGGTTGGGTTTAGGTCAAGAAAAAGAGGAAGTCTCTTTTACTGTTTTGCCGACGTTTCGGCCTTTATTAGGCCATCTTCAGGGCACTAAAAAAATTTTTTTTTTGTTTGTACTTAAACAGACAAATATACATTACGGTTATAAAAAATTGAATATATAAAATGACAATACACAATAACGAATTAAAAAGGAAGGTGATCATTGCTATTAAAAAAAAACCTAATACACAATATACAATAAACGGGTAGTACTTACATCAGTGATGGACTCCTTGAGTCAAATATGGTGAAAAGGCACATGTAGTATAAAACAAGTATATAAGGGCAAAACGACACGTAATAAATAAATAAGAACAATAAGACGGAGATTGTCTATTCACAATCAAAACTGTGAATATTATACTAATTATGTGCAAAATAAAACAAACTTCAAGGTAAACCCCAAACTACATAACATGGAAAAATGCACTAAAAGATTCCTAAAAAATAACAGTGATATCATTATTACTAAAGCCGACAAGGGAAACGTGACAGTAGCTATGACTAGGAATGACTATTACAGTAAGGCAAAAGAACTACTCTCAGACACTTCTACCTATTTACCATTAGAAAAAGATCCTACAATTACAATTCAGAACAAAATCAATAATCTCATAGATGAACTAATAAAAAATAATGTTTTCAGTAAAGAATTAGGTCGGTCTTTGAAATGTAATAATGGTGTCTTTCCAAAATTATATTTTTTACCTAAAATTCATAAACCGAACGTTCCCCTTAGACCCATAGTCAGTTTCGTAGGTTCTCCTACTTACAAGTTATCCAAGCATCTGGGTACGTTACTCAATTATGCTTTTGACAAAGATGAATATCACGTTAAGGATTCGTTTGAACTAGTCAAGGAAATTCAAGGGATGACTATACCTACAAATTATGTATTGGTGTCTTTAGATGCTACATCACTTTTTACTAATATTCCGACTGAGTTGGTGATTGAGATAGTTACCCAGAGATGGAGTAAGATACAGACACACACTAACTTGTCTTTAACTCAGTTCCTCGTACTTTTGAAGTTTGTATTCGATAATAGCTATTTTATATTTAACAATGAGCTTTACAAACAAATTTTTGGTCTAGGAATGGGAAATTGTTTATCACCAGTATGTGCAGACATCATTATGTCTGAATTACAAGTACAGTGTTTAAATAAACTGTCGTTCAAACCAATTTTCTTTAAACGTTACGTAGATGATATCTGCACCTGTATTCCAGAAGATGAAATAGACTCCATGCTGCAGGTCTTTAACAGTTTTCACAGCAAAATTCAGTTCACTGTTGAAAAAGAAGCTAATAAAAGGATCCCTTTTCTAGATATCTCAATTATCAATTTAAATGGAGTAATTGTCACTGACTGGTACCATAAACCTACCTTTTCGGAGAGGTTTTTAAATTTTAATTCAGAACACCACTTCCAGCATAAACTTAATACCATTAATAATTTAAAACATAGAGCGACTCAACTGTCACACCCATCCTTCCATCAAAAGAACTTACAAAACATAAAGACTTACCTACTAAAAAACAATTATCCAGTAAAGCTTGTAGATAAATTACTAAGAAAACCAGTAGGTTCCACTAACAAAGAAGAACAACAGACCTTAAAGAAGTACTATAAAATCCCGTACTCAAAGAACCTCTCAGAGAACCTAGCTGGGGTACTAGACAGTGACAAGGTAAAAATTGCTTTCAAAAGCAACAATACGATAAAAAAGTATTTTACCCGCATGAAAGATAGAACTCCCAAGGAACTACAAAGCGAAGTTGTTTATGGCATACCTTGCTGTAATTGTGATAAAGTATATGTAGGACAGACGGGCAGATACCTAAAAAGACGCATAGAAGAACACAAAAGAAGTGTCCGACCCACCCACCTTCATGATAATAATAAAACTGCCTTGATGCAACATACTCAAGACTTACATCACAATTTTGATTTTGACAATACAGCCATTTTATCAAAACAAAGTAATTTGAAGAAACGTCTGTTTCTTGAAATGATCAATATAAAAAAGTTTAATACTGTTAACAAGAAACAAGACATACAAAATTTAAATAGTAGTTATTTTAACCTTATCAGCAAAATACCTAAAAAGAATTAACCACACATTTGCTTCTGCAGTTTTATAATTAACACTGTTCTACATTACCCCATCCAACCGTTTTTCTACATTTTCTGTTCTCAACTTCGCCCTCTATTCCTTGTCTATTTTTGTAAATATTGAAATATTATGTTTCTTGCTAACCTTTTTGTGCCCCCATAGAATTCCTTTAAAAATACTTATGATTTTTGCCAGTCCGACGTACACATCGATTGTGAATAGACAATCTCCGTCTTATTGTTCTTATTTATTTATTACGTGTCGTTTTGCCCTTATATACTTGTTTTATACTACATGTGCCTTTTCACCATATTTGACTCAAGGAGTCCATCACTGATGTAAGTACTACCCGTTTATTGTATATTGTGTATTAGGTTTTTTTTTAATAGCAATGATCACCTTCCTTTTTAATTCGTTATTGTGTATTGTCATTTTATATATTCAATTTTTTATAACCGTAATGTATATTTGTCTGTTTAAGTACAAACAAAAAAAAAATTTTTTTAGTGCCCTGAAGATGGCCTAATAAAGGCCGAAACGTCGGCAAAACAGTAAAAGAGACTTCCTCTTTTTCTTGACCTAAACCCAACCATCTGTTTCCTGGATAGTATACAGTAGGTCACTAAACAATTGAGCTAATAGTTTCTAAATATCATAAACACCGTTTGTGAATGACACAAAGTAAGTTTATTGATATAATAAATATATGTTATGGTTTCAGTGATTATTGTTTACTATGCACACAAACGCATTTATTAAATCAATTACCAATCTTTATGGTCCTAGCGTATTCTGCATATTGTTTCAATAATTTTACGAGTTCACAACATGTCTGTTAAGACATTGAGACTATGATGATGATGCTACATAAATTACAGAAATAGTTACGTCAATCTAACTTCAAAAATTATTTTTTATCTAGGCCAATATGCCATTAAATACAAAAACTTATTCAGCTTCAATCCGTCCAGCCCAAAATTACTACAATTTTACCCTCCCTAAAGAATGTTTAAAACGATCAAGAACCCCAAAATCGCCTAAAAACCAAAAATGAACTGTTTCTTATATATTCGGATTTCTTTATTATTACTGCGCCGCCACTGACATGATTTCTGAACACTATAAGCATTTTCCATCCTCGCCACGATAGTAACATTGTATCAAAATTTCATTAAAGCCAATTTAGTAGTTACCAGGTTACACATTACAGAATGATCTAAAGCAATACTTGTATGTATACATCTAAAAATTCCATTGGTTTCTGCAATAGCCAAGGTAATGTTCGGACGGATTTGAAAAAGTGTATTATGCCGCTAAGTTTGTCTTTCACAAGTCAATGGAGAGCCCATTATGATTACAAAAAAAATTTCAGTTTTACAACCTTCCACCGTCCAACCACCTCAATTTTACACCCACCTAAAAGAAAGTAGAAAATGATCAGGGTTATTTTGATAAAAATTTGAATTTTTTTGTTTTTACTTCCCACACCGATAGGTGAGGGGAGTATTGTGATCGCGAAAATTTTCGATTTTGAGATAATACGCTTTTTGGGCGTTTTATGATGTCTACATAACGAAAAACCACGTCACTCATTTCCGTCGGTCTGTCTGTCTGTCTGTCGGTCTGTCTGTCTGTCTGTCGCTTTTTTCTAGCCTCGTAATCTCAGCAACCGCTGCATGGATTGTGATGAAATTTGGGCAGCGGTATGTTGTGGGGTCGTAGTAGGTAATGTTCCTATAATTTTGAAAATCGGTGCATAGGCGGCGGAGTAATTAGCAAAAAACAAAAAAAATTAAATATTGCTGAAACTTCGTTTTTAGGCGTTTTAGGGGTTTCTGATCATTTTCTACTTTTTTTTTGGGTGGGGGTGAAATTGGGGTGGTTGGGGGGTGGGGGGTTGTAAAATTGAAAAATTTGTTGCTTTCATAACATACTACCCACTGACCTGTGAAGGAAGACCTAGCGACATAAATAACTTTTTTAGGTCTATCCGAACATTGCCTTATGCCTATTACAGAAACTAAAGGACTTGGAATTTTTCCGATGTATACAGGCAGTCCATTTAGTGTGTAATTCTTCGATATCTCGCAAGGCATAGCTGATAGAAGAAAATCTCAAATACAAAGGTTATTTGGTTACTTGAGACGCGTATTCTAAAAATATTTCGAAATATACAGGGTGTTGCGGGAAAGTAGGATAGAGATCAACTTGATTTTTTTATATGGAACTATAACTTTCTCTCAAATTCTTCTAGTGTCCATCATTGATCTCTATTCAACCCTAAAATATTTTTGGAATCGGTTGCGACGTTGCCAAGTTATAATTTATTTTCTATTAATTTCCGCATTTGCAAGGTCGCAAGTAATACGTCCAAATTGATATATTCCTTTAACTTTTCTCAATAATATTATACAGCGAGTTACTTGAATATTAAGCGGATATTATTCTGGATGCTACCAGCAATTTGTATCTACAGGGTGTTTCTGGCAGAATTTTAAATTCCGGCAACTTAAAGGTCGTTTTACTTTGTTTTTTTAAATGTAACACCCTGTATTTTTTATTTTAAATCGAAATATCTACTAATACTCTATCTCGCCTTGTAATATTTTTTTCGCGTTTTTGACGTTGCCAAGTGTTAAATTATTTTCCCAAATTTTTAAACAAGTATCCCCGATTTTAATTTATTTTAAATAGAATCCTCTACTTATTTTTATTGCAATGAATTGCGCATGTCGAATTTAGTAAGATCTCACAATTTCAAAATTTTGTTTCTATTAATTAATGAGATACGGCAACACCGCTTTTTCAGTAAACGGTACCGGAACGCTTAAATATTTCCCAAAACTGCCACAGCTGAAGAGGTGAAATTCAATACAAACGTTTGTATTATTGATAATAGGCTGTTCATTGACCTGTGCAGGAAAAACCTAGCGGCATATTACAATAATTTGGGGGGGGGGGGGTTACTGGCGATGATTTTGTTGCAAGGGGATCTCAGACTAAATCTTTATGTTATGGGAAAATAATAAACTGGTATCACCGTAATGTGTGGGAAGTACTGAGTCAATCAACTTGACTCCATTTTTTGCTAGTAGTGATGAGACGTCAAACGGATATTCGGTGTAGAATATTTATAACAGAAGTGAGGTTAAATTGTCAATAGTTCGTAATTGTTATGTATTTAAATCATACTATTAATTGCTTAGGTCGTAGATAAAGTATAGCATTCAACTCGAGATAATGGTAATAACTCGCTTGTTGATTTATAGCACTCTTTTACGGCTTGTGCTGCAAACCTCAACTCGCCGGCATTAGATTCAACTCATTCGTACTATTACTAGCTTTTTCCAACTTTTTTTATGCAAGAGAGGCATTGTGATGGTTTTTCTTTTAGATGATAAATACAGAAATTGTTGAGCACTTAGATCAAATACTACAATTGAATCACCTAGTACAAATATTAACAACGATGTTTGTGATACTTAACAAAATGCTTAATCCAATTATCCAACTTACCAGAAACACTTTTACCTTCTACGCGTACGCCAACTTGGATGGTGCTGGTAGCATACTAATGAGTACTCGTAATGTTCGTCTTCCATCGAAAGTGTTGGACATGTAACTTTATTGACAAATCGTTTTCATGTAATGTCGATCGTTATTACAGTGATGAGGATGAGTACGCTTGTGTATGTAGAACGCATTAAGGTCGTTACTGTTATTTGAGGTGTTCCGACTACCTGCCTTGAGCATGAGCAGCACTCAAATGCAGTGCAGCTAGGATAGGGAGACCATCCGTCCGGAAAATCCCGGACAAATTTTAGGTCCGGGCGGAATTCAAAAATTGGTTGAAATGTTCGGAATTTGAACCGCAATCGAAAATAGCTGGCACAACATACAGCAAAATAAATACATTTAACGGACAGGCAAAAAAAGACACTACTGTCGCCCCCCCCCACCCTTCTCCCGGTAAGCCAAGCGTCCGGAATTGATCTACGGAATATTTGGTCACCCTAAGCTAGGATGAACTGAGAATGCAACGATTGTTTACATTTTTTTCAACTCATCAAGTGTTCTCAAATATAAACATTTCTATCGACAGTGCAACAAATTGCAAAGATTTTCAGGATGTTCATTTGAAAACTTCGCTCTACGGATTTATCCTTTTCCCTGACGGACAGTTGCAAAAACATGTTGTGCGATATCATGGCAGGTTTCAATGATGCGGTGACGAAGGTCAACCATACTTTCAGGTTGGGGATCAAACATAATAGATTTTAAATGGTCTCATAGAAAAAACTCCAATGGCGTCAAATTAGGACATTTAGTAGACCATTCTATAGCCCCTCTTATTCGTCCTATCTATTTATCTGGAAACGCGTCATATAGACATTGCCTTACCGGAAGAACATAGTGAGGAGGAGCGCCGTGTTACTGGAAATAGGTTTCAGACTCGTCAAGTCTCCTAAAATATCTGCCCATACATTAACTTTTTGGAAGTATTGGATATGCCCTTCTACAAAAGCATGAGGATTTTCATTCCTCCAATAGCTGCAGTTATGTTTATTAACAAATCCAGTTAGATAAAATGTGCATTCATCAGTAAGCCAGATTATTTTATTACATGCATGAATGGTATTATCATTAATCGCTGAAGTCATTTGTTTGCAAAACCCAACTAACCAATCGAAACCACCTTCGGATAACTCTTGTACTAGTTTCATTTTGAATGGATACAATTTAGGAGTTTGAGTTGTTAGATTTATGTCAAAATGACCGAAAACTTCAACTTGAGTGGCTTCATCCAAAAGGTCCAAAACATATTTATGCCAAGTTATCTTCCCCGGATCCCCGGATATCTGGCGTCAAACAGAACCTCAGTTTGCCGATCAGCCGATCACATTGATTTTGGGCACCATAAAAGAAGACATCGAATATAGCGTTGAAACAAGATATTACTCGATACCCATTGTAATTTAATTTTTTAAGGGGATGACGAAGCAGACGGTACAAGGGATGAAGTATTCTTGGTTAAAAGGTTATCCACTTTGACAAATCTGTTGACGTGTCAGTGCCTTTTTTCTTTTAACCGGTGGTTTTCCATAAATCCGTGGTCGGAGGTTTTCAAATGTGACCATGGTAAACAAACATCTTTCGGAGATTTCAGTACTTTTAAAGGGGAGAACAAAATCTAGTTAGGTTTCTTAGAGCTTTGCGTAAACAACTTGTGAGAATACTATCAACTGTGTGATACCCCCCACCCCGATACACTTGACGTACTTTCTACGTTGTATTGATTACGGCAACGATTTTCTATATTTTTTGTCTTTGAATTTATGTGCTCTTTTATAGATACTATCTATATAAAACACTAGTGTGAACGTGAATATATGGTGGTGGTCCAGAACCTTTGGAATTGACTTCGTGTCATTCGAGGTTATCTTTATGGGCTCACTGGCGCGGCGTAGAACATGTTTTTTTTTCAAAAAACATACCATTGTTCGTTGTACCAAATATTGATACTAAAACCTACTAGCTTTTAATTTTTGAAGTAGCCCACTGCTTAAATACTTACTACTGAAAGCAGAATAAACTACTTGATAAGATGATGAAAATTAGGAATGAGGAATCACAAAATATGTCATAGAACATACATAGAGTATATAGTTCAAGTAAATATGTTTTTTGATAAATATCAAAACGATTCCTTATGCCTACTGTAAGTGTCTCGCTAACACACTACCCAGAATACTAATGAAAGCTTTTGTAATGCTCACGTACCATCGAAAGTGTCACGTAACATAATTATTGACAAATCATTACATTTCAATTAGACTTTAGGACCACCCCTCTTTGTCGAAATCGTGTTCACTATAAATAGTACCAGAAAAAACAATGGAGGCATAGTCTACCAGACAATCACACAACACATTCGAAAAAATGGCTTCAAAAATGACGGTAAGTTTATTTTAAGGGTGATACTAGGATAGAGAGGCACTATTATAAATTATGAGTGTCTGAATATAAATTTTAGGGTAATATGAAAATCAGTATGGGACTATACATGAGTTCATTTTTGTAACTTCAAAAACTTTTTCCTGTAGCCATTTAGCATTCGACTTTATCTCATAGATGCATTGTTATATATTTATTTGAGTATACACTTGAGGGTTATACGAAAAATCAGTACGGAACTATAAAGGAGTTCATTTTTGTGACTTCTGCGCCTTTCTTTCAGAACCAACGTCTTTTGAGTAGCTATTTGGGATTCGAAAATATTTTT
Organism: Callosobruchus maculatus; assembly: GCA_951848785.1. NCBI lineage: Eukaryota > Metazoa > Arthropoda > Insecta > Coleoptera > Chrysomelidae > Callosobruchus > Callosobruchus maculatus. Next base: position 2,701,553 of record CATOUR010000003.1, read on the forward strand.
GAAGTTTGCACACATTCCTTGAGTAAGGTTTGAATTTGGAATTTTAAATGTCAATGAGAATCTGTCTACGAAAAAATGTTTATAATAAAGATAAAGATCAGGGCAATTTTGTCTATTTGAGCTAATTAATCTCTTCAAGAAGATTTTCATTAATATCAACCCATATCTGTCGATAAGCATATTGAGACAAAGCGACTATTGTTAAGTTATTATTTATTATTATTAAATAACAGAATTGAGTAGAGTACTAAGTGCTATAAACTCAAACATACAAAAGTTGTAAGTGTACAGACATCGTAGAGGTCAAAACTAGCACGTTTCTATAATAGGAAAAAAATGGAGTCAAGTTGATTGACTCAGGACTTCCCACACATAACAGTTGCAACCAAATCATCGCCCGCCTGTCGTCAAAAAACATCCAACACAAAAACCTCTCCGTAGGAACTAAAACGACACAATTCAGCTTCAACTGGCCGAAACGAAACAACCAGGAACCCCCAAATTGCTTAAAAACGAAGTTTGAGCTATTTTTATATTTTTAGTTTTCTTATTACTGCTGCGCCGCCACTGACACGATTTATGAAAACCATACGCATTTTTCATCCTTGCCGCGGTATAATACGGTGTCTAAATTTCATTAAAATTAATTGCATAATTTCCATGTTACTAAATTCACTATCTAAAGCAATACTCGTATGTATACATCAGACAATTCTAAGTTCCTTGATTTCTGTAATAGTCAAGGCAATGTTCGGATGGACCTAACAAACGTCTATTATTCCGGTAGGTCTTTCCTTCACAGGTCAATGGACAGCCTATTATGAATGAAATACATTTTTGGGTTTTACAACCCCTCACCCCCTAATCACCCCAATTTCACCCTCACCCAAAAAAAAAGTAAAAAATTATCAGGAACCCCTAAAACGCCTAAAAACAAAGTTTGAGGTATTTTTATATTTTTTGTTTTTTTATTATTGCTACGCCGCCACTGACACGATTTTTCCAAAACATACGCGTTTTCTATCCACCCCGCGGCAGTAATACTGTGTCAAAATTTCATTAAAATCCATTCGATAATTTTCGCGTTACGCAATATAAAACGATCTAAAACAATACTCGGATGTATACATCACAAATTCTAAGTCCCTTAGTTCCTATTATAAGCAAAGCAATGTTCGGATGGACCTAAAAAAGTGTATGCCACTAGGTCTTTCATTCACAGGTCATTGGACAGCCCATTACCCCCATCCAAAAAAAAGTAGAAAATGATCAGGAACCCCGAAAACGCCTAAAAACGAAGTTTGAGGAATATTTGAAATTTTTCGTTTTTTGCTAATTACTCCACCCTCCGTATAAGGATTTCCAAAATTATCGGAACATTACCTACTACGACACCACAGCATATCGCTGCCCAAATTTCATCACAATCCATGCAGCGGTTACTGAGATTACGACGTTAGAAAAACGCCAACAGACAGACAGACCGACAGACAGACAGACCGACGGAAATGAATGACGTGGATCTTCGTTATGAAGACATCATAACACGCCCAAAAAGTGCATTATCTCAAAATCGAAAATTTTCGTGATCACAATACCTCACCTATCGGTGTGGGAACTAAAAGATAATCAATTATAATACACGTGAATGAATTTAGCCCCTATATTGTAGGGGTGCCTCCCTTGTCAACAACTTCCAGTTACAATGTGGGTAGTAAATAGAAGTTTTTCGTTGACACAAATAGGAAGCGCTGTAGGATTTGACATTGCTAGAGTCCTAGAACAACGCTCAAGGGTTTCTTTAGAGTACAAGGAGTATCGCCTTTTTAAGGTCTTATAAAGGCGCTGCTAGGATAAAGACACTCAAGAGTACGCACTTAAAGTTTGACAGGCGACAAAAACTTGAAATACACTTATATTCTTTTATTCAACATAAATATCAATTTTTTGGTCTATTAAGCACCAGAAAACAACATAACACATTTTTCTTGTTATCAACAAAACAAATTCCAACTACTCTAAAAAAAAGCACACCGTACTCTTGCGGACTCTGGATTCAAAGAGTACGCAGTGTTGGTCATAAGAGTACGCAGGTATCCTCAAAAAAAATCGCATACAAATTCACCAAACCCAGAATGTTTGGTACACTCTTCATGTCACAAAGTAGCACAAGAGTCGCATCTAATCCATTCCGAAGTGCTGTAATGTTCTCTGCACAAGGGACAGGTAATATTATTTACAGAGTCGGTAAAACCCTTAGAAGCTGATAATTTATGCTTCAATTTTTTTCTTGGGTGGTCCTCTGAGGCCTTCTGTTTTTCACCGAAGACCTTTTTCTTCACAATATTTCCTTTTAACTCTGGTTTTTCTGTTAACTTATCTTTGTATGGTGTGGAGGTTAATATTCGCGCCTACTCTTTGTGGGCGTACTCTTTGGGACATGATCAAGGAAACAAAAAACAGCAAGCCGTCAAAGTATGGAACTACATTTACACAACGCATATGGATGATTTTATAACCTATAAAACCGCCACTACGCCGAGTAGTCAAAATCCAGTATGAAACTTCATTTTGATCAAATACTAACTATTGTAATCTCGCAAAAAGTTATAAAATAATACACAAATTATTTCTACGTGCATTTTCTCTTGATAATTTTTCGCAAAACACCGCCTTATTTTGTATACTCTGTTACCGGATACTTTAAACTTGCTTGACGTCTATTTGATTGGTATCAGCTGACGAAGAAGTGTATCTCAAATTTAATTTTTTACTAGTGGTGCTGATTGGCAATCCTGCGATCAGGACAGTATTAGTAATATTCTTACTGAATATCCCATTGTCAAAATTACGATTATGTAATTACTATTTTTGTAAACAAGAAATTGCTTCAAAATCCAGAAATTCACAGAAAAATTGGTTGGCTAAAAGAAACAGATTATTTTTTTGATTTGTATTTTGTTAGAAACTATCATTATCATAAATAATATTTAGCAATAGGGACGATTCAATGAATAGCTTGTATCACCAGTGGTATATTTATTGGTTAAAATGTACAATGTGCAATGGGGTATTTTCCGAATAAAATTTGCCAAAAAGTAATGGCAATTTTTTGTAAACAAGAAATTATTTCAATATCCAGAAATTCGCAGCAAATATGGTAGGTTAAAAGAAATAGATTATTTTATTGATTTGTATAATAAAATGCTTATACATTTTCATAAAAATGTTTCTAATTAAACTACTGATTATTTGCTACCTCAGTAATGTTCAGTTTCAATTCAGGAAATCGATCCTGTGTCAACTTTCTGAGATAGCTCCACACATTTTTTACTATTTGTATAGCCATTGCGTTGCCCTTCAACGTTATATTTTTCTTCCGTTGCTGTAAAAAGAAATGTTGCTTGCATATGGTTAAGCTCAAAATGCTTTTATCTTCATTCTTACCTCATTTAAAGCGTAATCATCATTCAGACCATCCCAGCCATACTGATATACTGAAAGAAACGCCGGATTTTCCGAGAAAATGTAAAATAAGCATTGACCTCAGGGCATAGATGAAAACGTCACCAAGCGACAATTACTTGTTATTAACTGCCTGCACTCAGTACTGCCCTGTACGCCTTCAAGGCTTAAAATTGATACGTCAAGACTCAATCTGGGGGATTTTTAGTTATCACTAGCCGAACAGCTGTTCTCTGTTGACACGGCTGACAGTTTAAAGTATCGGGTAACAGGGTATACAACAATAACCCTCCTTCAGATTCATCTACACTGTAGACTAGACCTATCGGACGATCTTTTAAAGGGCTAATACACGTACGAGCAAGTACGCGTACTTATGGCTCGACGACCTTTTTCGCCTGTGTGTCACCGTAAGTACGCGTACTTTAAAACCGTCGCGCAAACCGCCGGCGAGCCAACTGGTTTGAAATCTTGTTCGTAGCTTGTCTCGGCTCGTACTGCGAGCCGCGAGCCACCACTCTGCTTCGGCATGCCATCGATCCGCAACGCTTGTTGTGTTTGGAGTTTGTTAAAAGTTTTGTTTATTTAGGAAAATCATCAAAATGCGTGATTTCAGCTTCACGTGTGTCACCGCGTCGAGCCGAGTAAGTTCGCGAACTTAAAAACCGCGTACTTAAAGTTCGTACGTGTATCACCCCTTTTACAACTATGTTATTTTGGCACTGCGTACTCTTACGTGCTCTTACCCTAGAAGAGAACGCTATAAGAGAATATATGATTTAAAATAACTCATTACTTTCCAGTTGACCGTCTTCATAATGGCAGCCCTATTCAGCAGCTGTTTGGGAGGCTTGCTGCCAGCAGTCCCTGCAGCGATACCCGCAGCCTACTCGATTCCCTACGCTTCATCCTACAACGCGCACGTCATCAACCACGCCATATCCGCTCCTGTTGCGGCGCCACTGGTCGCCGCCCCTGCCTACGCCCCTGCCTTTGCCCCTGCCTATGCCACAGCCGTTGAACCAGTTGCTGCAGCCTACAGCGCATATCCAGCCCCTTTGTTGGGATAGAGAGGTGTAGATGTTTTTGTTGAGTAAAAAGAGAATGTCAGGTATACCTTATACTAAAAGCCAAGAAACAATGACACTAAGTAGAGTTGTTCGGACTACCTATAGAATAGAATACTTCATTCATCTTTCATGGGCACAGTAAATGTAGCAACCTATCAGTCTACAGTATATTCAATCCCAAGATAGACTTCAAATAAACAGTCGCATGCAACATTCACGTGGCTACTGTCCGCTAACGTCTGAAAACGCGCCAGCTATAGTCCGGTGCAATTATGAAATTTTATATGGCTATTTAAAAGAGTTGCCCTATGAGCCCATTGCAGCTCAAAACTAGCCAATTGCCAGTTTGAAATGATCATTAGGCAATGAACACTTGACATTGCATATTTGGAACTACTTTCCAGTCAGCCTTGGAGATTTTAACTTGCCAGATTATAACACACAATTTACACACAATTTACACATAAGGTACTGGACATTTTTTTTATAGTCATAATAATAAACTCTTTTTTTGTACAATGAAATAAAAAAGTAGGAAAGAATAAAGTAAACTCAAATGGCGCTCTCACTGGGGATTTTTTTAGCGGAAGCGATATTGACAAAGCCGGATTTATCCCGGACTAGTTTTTTTCATGCTCAATCCAAATCTCTATTTAGTTTTTCTCTAACACCTCTAGTTTTGGTTATATTTTGTATACGGACAAACGGACAGACAGAGGCTCTGCATAAACTCTTTTCAGTGAGAGCTAAAACTGTCTACCACATATTCAAGCAAGCTATTTTTTACAGTTTTATGTCACGTGACCCTCTAGATACCCCACAAGCATTTTTTAATGTTGTTTCAGGCTATTATTTCTGCCAATTTTAGGATTTAATTAAGGTGATTGCAAATTTTAACTGTTACCGTTAAAAACATATACAGGGTGTTTACCATCTTAATGCCGTTATATAAAGTACGAATATTACACATCATTGTAATGTTTGTACCGCAAAATTTAATACGAATATCCCAAATTTGAAGTTTCAAAAAAATCGCAACATTTTCTGATAATACAGAATATGCGGCAACAAGTCTAGACATATAATAGCATTTGTTCACGTGCATATCTCCAAAAACACCTGACAGAAACTAGGGCGAATACTGGGCAATGTTGTCGGATTGTGATTTTGCAGTCATACATTTTTAATTTTTTCTGTTTAACTATGCGTTAACTAGTGAAATGGTACTGGGGTTTCGAAATATCATGATCTATCGTTCCTCCAAATTAATGCACTAAGATCGTAAACACCCTGTATATGTACCTATAATAACGTGTCATTCTTCAAAGTTTTCGGTGTATAACTTGCTAGTATGTATGACAGTTTTGCCCTAGAGGTAGTTCCCATCATGCATTAAATTTTCTTCTGAGCAATAAATGCTCTATCTAAATATGATGAGGCTCCCAAAAAAATATAGCCTATAACTGAGTGCAGGTTGTGTCAGTCCAAACTAAAACGAATTTTAGTATGTCTGTCGTTCTGTTCCATGCAGTTTTTTCATTATAAAGCACAAAGAACTCAGCCTACTTATAATGTTGTCAACATTTCTCCCATGTCAACTTCCTGTCAATGGTAAGTCCCATAAATATTATCTATATAGCCTTGCATACTTATACTTAGAGTCTTCGATGCATGACCGTATAAAGCTTGAAGTTTGTCTTCATCCATCTTCAAATAGTATAGGTTGATAATATGTGTATGCAAAAGAATGAAATGATTATCAGAACAAGTACCTACCTAGTGCAAAATATCAAGCATAAATCACTTAACCCTATGAACCAAACACTTTTTGTGAATATTGGTATTAGATTGTTATTGACCTGACAGTAAGAGGAATCTTGTCTCGAGAACAACATACATATTGGTTATAAATTGGAGTGTATAGCATTTTTGATATAACTGACATTCTCTTTTGTTTTCTATGTTTTTCGAAGCCAGCTAAACTGAATGTGATAATGTAACTAATTTATTATTAGGACAATTTTTTAGTATACACAAGTAACTTCATAACTTACCAAAGGGTATATATGAATGCCAACGTAATTGCTGTAAATATGTTCATAAATAAAGATTTCTGCTAAACAACGCCATTTATTTACTGAGTCGTTACGTGTGAACATGGATTTTGATTATAAACCTGTCAAGCGAGTGATCAGAGTTAAAAAAAAGGTGGGACTAAGATTATAAAGAATGGACAGAGAGTCTCAATGCAGCGTATACGATAGTGAAGAAAATGATTTTCACCCAACCCAAAGTGATCTCACGCATATCACAATGCTCGTTTTATGATTCCCAAAATTTCACGCGTATATCTTCAAAGGCAATATTCGGGTAATAGTTCTTTAAAAATTCCAAGAATTTTGATGTTTCTTCTGTAACCCCCGACCCCCAGAAAAATTTTACCACCTCTCAAAAGAAGTGGTACAATAAAAATGCAGGAATACCTAAACACTGGGTTTCTGTTTTTATCTAGTTACTTCCCTCTATATACTATGAACTCACAAAATCTGTAATCTCTCAGAGAAGAACGGCAAACGACAGACAGGTAGAAATGCATAAAAGATTTCCCTGGTGTGGTCTTTTTTTTATAACTAAACAGATCGCGTAGGCAAAACCTAAATACCATAGAAGGTTATGTTAGGGGAAGTTTGTTAACGCGGGACTTGAAAAGGTCAACACCTGCAGGCCCAATAAATACATCTCGTGACAGCCCACTCCAAGACTTGGGCACCCTGGGAATAAAAGGACGGTCAAACCGCTCGGTTCTTGATGTATGAAGAACGACCGTCTTAAGATGAGATGCAGCGGTCGCGCGGGTGCATCTAATAGGAGCGGTGAGCGGCTGAACTATAGAGGATAAGTAAGAGGAGCAGACTCCGTTTCCGTTTGAATATCGGTAGAGAGTGAAGAGTGAAGGTTATCAACCATAGGCCGGTGAGAAAGTGGCTGGAGGTGGGGCCTTAGGGTCGGGTCGCCAATTAGTCGAATAGCCCTTCTCTGGGTGGCATCTGGTATAGACAGGGTAAAAGGGGCAGCAACTCCCCAGATGTGAGAGCAATACTTCAGTCCAGGTCTTATCTGGGCTTTATATAGCGTGAGGAGGTTACACGGTGAGAAGTACTTTCTGGCTCTAAATAGGTACCCAAGCTTTTTACCAGCAGCTGTTGCAATTGACACAACGTGTTCTTGCCAGATCAGATGATTTTCTGTAATGTTGACTCCTAAGAGCTTCAATGAGTGACTCCTCGGCAGAGCCTGATGGTTCACTAGAACCGGGTGATGGCTTGGGCACTTCTTATTTGATAAAGTGCAGTTCTGGGTCTTGGTAGCATTAAATTTTACCATATTCTTGAGCCCCCAAGTGGTAATGATCTCCAGATTATTTGAAAGCGAAGCAGCCACTGCCAGTCTTCTATGCGTTTTAGCTCGACCACAGAGATCGGTCTATTGCTCGTGATGCCTGCATGCAAAGTACTGTCATCTGAAAAACTGTGGATTGGGTTTATAGTGCTAAAAAGTAAATCATTGATGTGGAACCAATATCGATCCCTGCTGAACACCAGCATTGATGTTGTGGAAGGAAGAGGTAAAGCCGTTTACCACGGCAGAGCTTTTCCGACCTGAGAGGAAGTCTGGGAGTCAACCGCAAAGCTTAGCAGGGAGGCCGTATGACTGGAGCTTGTTTAGGAGAGCGGCATAAAATGTTCAAAAAACCATAATCTGCAAAATCTCGAAAATTGAAAATTTTTCCATTACAATACCCGCCTATCCCAGCGTGTTAGAAGTAAAATATGAAACTAATAAAACCACGGATATACTTCTTCATAAAGAATAAAATTTTTTTTCACATTTCCTTTACATTTAGAATAGAAATAATCTGCTGCATAAACTCGACAGACGACATTCTATGTGAATGGATCGCAAAGTGCACTTGATGCAACGAGATTTGCATGTTTTTTGTCCGGTTTTGCATTTAATGGTCTTGCGAAGTCACTTGCAGGTCTGCGTATATGGACAAAATGAACCTAACGACGCTGTTTACGTTATAAATCAGTCACAGTGCCTGTAGTTTGCTTCTCGTACGTCGTTTCCTTATTTTTATTGTTTCGTTACATTTGCGCTCTTTATGTGGAAAATGTGAAGATTTTGCGAAGTTAAAGGATTGATGTTTGTGGTATTATGGTTCGATTTTCTAAAGCTGTGTTTAGATTGGGCACAAGTATCTGGATTTGTATCGAGATTAGTTGTTGGACATGTATATGCGAAGTATGTATACACCTTGTTCCGAGTATGAGCATATATGAGTGAGGTATTGCAGTGTTCACATTGTATTGGAACATGTCTGACGAAATGGTGTGCGACTTTCTTTATTTAAGTGCGTGTTGTGTTATTATTTATACATTAAAACATAAGCGTCAAAAACGTAGATGGTGGCAACGTACATTTCTGAAATACAGAGAAGATAAAGGGGCCTATAGCATGTTGATTGCCGAATTAACGTTGGACCGGCACCTGACTTCTGGCTTGCCTTAACTTTTGAAAGTTCATGACTAAACAGACTTTTTATATCATGCCATTTATTCTCTATTTCTTTTCGGGTTAAGTTTAAGCATTACCCTATTTTTTCGAATATATCTCCTCGAACTTTTGCATCTTTATACACTTTACTTTTGACATCCCAAACATTCGATTCCCCTATTTTTTCAATCAATAACAAAATTTTTTCTTTCGTCCACGATGACATCTTTAACGCACTTCGTGCCACGGTCGCGGCTACAAGCTCAGACTTGTCAATGTATATTGAAAAATTCTCATATACAAAACGTATGAGCGACAATCAACGCTCAGTGTCTGCGTATACAAAATGTATACACAAATGTTCAAGGATTTGTATGACAATTTGTCAAATAAACAAGTACCTCATACAAGTCTAAATACTTGTGCCCAATCTAAACACAGCTTAAGATCACTGTATGCTGTATGAGCTCCAATCTTCATTTTTATTTAGTTTTATTTTTGTTCCTCAATTCATCAACTACAATAAAATATCCTTTTATGGTACGCTATTCGTATACAGGTTTTCGAGGTTGTCAATTTTAAAGCTAAAGGTGGAGTGTGGTGAGTTTAACAGTCATGTTACGATTATCAATATCATCCTATACCAACGAAGTCAAAATCCGTTTTGATCAGCCGCATGAAAATATTTGAAAAAACCGTAGCATGACGTATGTTGCAAAAGTTTTGAGAATTTTTTTCAAAACTCGGGATGTAGTTTCACCGTTGGAAACAATTCAGAAATCGTTACCATGGTAACCATCAGTCAACATCTAAACGTAACCATAAAACCATTTTGGTTATGATATAAGTTGTCAAAATGTCGTACAAATTAGATATTCGGAAGAGTATTTATATACAGTCTAGTTGGACGGCTTGAAAAAAAAAAGAAATAGTTCGCCCATATCAAGATCGAAATATTTCTGTTGCCACAATTTATCGAGCGATCCGTGAATGCGAAGAAGGTGTTCCTTGTATAAATTTACCAAAAAGTGGACGTCCAAGAGCGTTGAATGCTGCTACAGTTCAAAGAATGGTCAACAGAATTAAACATCGAGTTGGAACTTCAACACGAAAACTTGGACGCATTTTTCATGTCAATGCTGGCACAATCTGTAGAGAAATGAAGGAAATAACTTAAAATTCCGAAAAAGAAGAAAATATCCAAAGTATTCCCCAAACCAGTTAGAAAGAATTCCTCAATGCTGTCACAATTTACGTGGTACTCATTTTGCTGGCAACATAAAAATCATTCTTGACGATGAAAAGTATTTCACACTTTCGAACTCAGAAATCAAAGGTAATGATAGTTTTTATACAAGAGATTTTGAAGCCTGTCCAGATAATGTAAAATTTAAACGAAAAGAAAAGTTTAAAGACGAAGTGTTAGTGTGGTGCGCTATATCAGACAACGGTACTTCACAGCCGTACGTTGGACGAGTTAGGGCCGAAGTGGTTACCGCAGAAGTCTATACTATAATATGTTTGCCTAAACTACCCACCATGCTGATGACAATATAATGTTTTGGCCAGATCTGGCTTCAAGTCATTATGCTTTTCGTACGATAAACTGGCTAGAACAACACGGAATACCTTTTGTACCACGAAACAACAACCCTCCCAATCTTCCTCAAGCAAGACCTATCGAAACTTTTTGTGCTGAACTGAGTGCCAAAGTTTGTAGCAATGGCTGAGAAGCTCAAAACTTACAGCAGTTAAGAAGAATAACGCTAAAGATCAGAGAAATTGATTTAGAATGTGTCCAAAACCTAATGACGAGCCGTGGAAGATCATGGCCTATTAGCAGTACTTTAATACCATTTTTATATTAAGAAATATTGTTATTTTTTGTAGTTCGTGTTACAGTTCAAATATATTATTGTGAGATATTTTTTTAATTTTTTGAAAAACTTCTCAAAACTTTTGCAACATACGTTATGATTACAAATTTCTTCATTTGAACAGCAGCAAGGCTATAAGTTTTGCTCTAGACGGCATTTGAATAACTATTTATCACCTCTAAACATACTCTTTCTTAATCCAAATGTATGACCACTGCAAGGTCTCTATTCATTCTTTGAAAGGGAATGACTGCAAATTTCAAATCACAGTTACAAACAGAAGGGTTCACAGATTTATATGACAGATAGGCGGGCAGACACGAAATTTAGGACGGCTTGATTACAGTGTACAAGAGAAATATAATAGCGTAATAATCATAATCTCGGCAAGGCTCAAGTGGCTGACCTGAATCCCCGTCTTATATTCAAGATTTTCCTTAAAAAAAGTAGTTTTGCCTTATTGTCTCATTAAGGACGTGCCATTGAGCGGTGTTTGTCTTAGCCATTGGATGGTGGTTTTAAATTGCTGTAAAAATGGACATCCGGTTGCGGACCTGAAAGTGTAGCAAGGACATCTGCTACTTGTATGATAATGAAGAGGTATACCGCTGAAGTCTTGCAATTTTTTGCAATGTCGCTGTTCCAATATACACAGGGTGGTCTTCTAAGAATGGACGCCGGCAATATTTCAGTCATCATAGTCACACTATCTCTCAATATGTTGTGAACTCGTGAAATGCATTAAGTCGGAGCTAGAGTATGGCCGACACGAATATTATCGATAGTTTTGAGAACTGTAGCTCGCCATCGTTCGCGACTTACTGTCAGTTCAGTCACTCATATCAAAGTTTACGGATATGTATTCCGTAAACTTTGCTCATACGCAGCAACTTATTTACGTATATTATATTCTGCTTTAGTAGAAAGTCATATGACATATGGGATTTTAGCTTGAGGGGCTGCTAGTAAAAACCATATACATGAATTAGATATTATACAAAGACATATAATTAAGATTATATTTCATAAATCACGACTCTATCCCACAACAGCTCTCTATGAGGACACCAAGATATATGACATCCGACAGCTGTATTTCTTACACTGCAATTTACATTATTATAAGAATAAGTATGATCACTCAAAAATCATACACACATATGAAACAAGATATAAATTATCCTCCAACCTTGTTTTCAAGCCGCATAAAAGTATAATGCTTATATCATATGTTTACCTATCCTCAAAGCTATACAATGTATTCCCATCAATTATTAAAGAAATTCGAAGGTTAAACCATTTCAAGAAACAAATGAAAAATTGGATTCATGAACTACCCCGTTTTCAAATACACAAATATATTGAGCTTATATAGAAGCAATATAATTTATCAAACTTAATAAAAAATAATCATCCGTCAAAATTACAGCTTAGCGTATGTTTTATACTAAAATGCATTCGGATTAAGTATCCCTCAAAATGTAAATGTAAACTTACATAATATTATGAATTTACATGTTTGCTGCGTTAAAGGTGTACCACCTTCTGCGGCTTTTGATGTTTATTTGATTTATTACATATATGGAAAACGTATTGTAAATTTTTTATAAATAAACTTTATTATTATTATTATTATTATTATCCACCCAGCATGTAGGAGTATGTCCCTGAACTACATATTATTGCTTTTGTGTATATCTCCGAAGAATGCAAGCATTCTCGTCGACACAATGGAGGATAGCCTCTTTGGATTACCGAGGTCATCCAGTATGGAAACGTTAGTTCGATGGGCGGTATAAGAAACTCTCAGCATTCTCCTCCACGTCCACATTTCAAAAGCATCTATGCGAGCTCAATCTGCCTTTTTAACAGTCCAAGTTTCCGAGGCATACAAAAATATAGAGAACACAAGAGATTGAACCAGCGACATTTTGGTAGCTTTAGTGATGTTATGGTCACGCCATATAAGCTTTGGCATGGCCACACGTGTCTGTTGAATGCGCCGTCGAATCTCAGCTTCACAGCTACCCGAATTGTCGATCAAAGAACGGAGGTACACAAAACTTTGAACTACTTCACATCGGCATACTGACTTTATTTCTCGATGATTATCGTGCTCCCTATCTACGATCATAACCTTGGTCTTGTAGTAGTTAATACCAAGACCATATGCTGCACTGTGTTGTTTTAAGATGTGTAATAGAACTACTAGTTCTTCCTGAGAAGCAGCAATAAGGGTTGTATCGTCAGCAAATCTTAGGTTTTGCTTCCGCCAATAGTGATACCGTCATTCTAGTTGTTCAATACTTGTCTCTTCACAAATTCAGAGTAAATGTTAAATAACATCTGAGATAATACACATCCCTGATGAATTCCGTTTCTGGTTGCTGTTTGACCAGACAGCTTACCATCAATTTTTATACGAGCCGAGCTAGACTCACAGAGTTGCTGTATGAGAAATACTAATGGTAAGGAACTCCCATAGAGATAAGGATTTCCCACAGTATAGGCCACTTTACGTTAAAAAATGCCTTAGAATAATTCACAAAGCAGACAAGAACTGGAAAATAATGCTCTCTGGCTTTTTCAATAATTTGTCTTAAGCGTAAGATCTGTTCACGCGTCCTTTTACCAATAAAAACGAGATTGTAAAATATATAGTAGAACCTTGCTTGCATGAGGGATTAACGAAAGTAGACGGTAATTGTCTGGATTTATTGGAGATCCCTTTTTATGAAGTGGAACAAAAATGCACCATTTAATCTGGCCAAACACCGGAGGACCAGACCCTCTTACAAATATTATATAAAAGAGAGATGCCGTCATCACCCAAGCATTTTAATGTTTCGGCAAAATAGCATCTATGCCTTCAGCCTTACTTCTCCTAAAATATGTGATACGGCCTCACAGCATTAAATAAAGTATGACCAGCTTTGTTACATAGCATAAATCACACTTTGAGGAAGTGTTGATTGTGTATTCACCTTTTAGTTAACTCCCAATCTAAGTCGCTATTATTCTTAGAGCTGGCTCATTTGCTTATGTTGGATAAAATCCTATTAACCATTTTCTTCGTCACAGTCCACAAAGCTTTTACATTTCAGATTCCTAGATCCAACCACTTTTCCCACAACGTTATACATAACAAGCTGCATAATACAGATTCCATAGAAAACGAACGTGATTCTAGCATAGTTGTACGCTACTTTGTACATACTGAACATGCTGATATATGGAAGGTGGACGTTTTAAACAGTAAATTTCAAATGCACTTGTTCTACTTTCACAAGTGCAACCGATGGCCTTGCGTACACACCTTTTGCTCTAGTAACGATGGACGCTAGGAGAAGAAGAGGAAGACCATCGCTAGGATTTTATTAGAATAAAGTTATAATTCTTATTGTGACTTTGCAAAAGAGACTGAATCTTAAACATTTTTCAGAATTGCTGCAACAAAAAGATGCTTTTACGGTTATAAGAATTTTTTGAGACACATACAGGGTGAGTTTTTAGTACCGGCTCGGTCGATAACTCCACTACTGTAGAAGGTACCGAAAAAAGTTGTATATAAAAGTTGTAGCCACGGATATGCTCCTTGCTCAGAAAATATTTATATTTATACACGGTGATCCATAACAACGTGGTGATGCAAACATGCATTTTTTTAAATGAGACACCCTATATATTATTCCATGTTCAGATTCCACTAATGATTTCCGTTCTTCCAATATCAGGCACTGTTACATTATACAGGGTGTTTCAAAAGTTATGACCATTTTTATATCCAAATCGCGGACAAATGAACGTACTGCATATCAAAAAGTAGTGAATCAAAAATTATTTTTTTACATGAGAAGATTAAAAATATCCTCTAGTTTTAAAATCGGCTATAAAAAAAGCCCGAGACGCATATTCGTATACAGGGTGATGTAGAACGCAAAGTCCAAATTTTCTCTTTTTTTTCAAATGTAACCCCCAATATTTTATTATCCCAAAGAATTGCTTTTAATATGCTCTTTCATCTTTGTATAGCACTTATTATGGCTGCATTCATTAGTTTCCGAGATATTTCGATTTTTCGGTAAATTTAAAATATAGCCTCTATTTGTGTACTGAAATTTATTTATTTTGAGAAAGTACTATCTGATTGGTTTTTTATTTAACGAACAACTAAATTTTAACGTCTTGATAGTATTTGATGAAGTCAAAACCTTGAATCATCGAGATAATAAAGTCAAGTATGCTGAGGAAACAATTTTGTAGGCGTCATGCATAATTATCAAGTAGTTTTATCAGGTAGGCTTTGAAAATTGACAGTTTTCATAACCTACTCAATAATTCCGTACTGTGTGAAAAACTAGCTTTGAAAATTAATTTTTCCATTGAGGGTATTTAGGAGAATCTTTGAGAAATTGTCTACTTGCCTCTAGGATATATCAACTATGAATAGCAATATCCAGAACGGAGGCACTCTAAAACTAATGCGTTTGAAAGATTGAAGAATCGTTTTATTTGGACTGTGTCGTTTCATATTTCATAGCCTACCTGATACATCTGCTTGATAATTAAGCATGACGTCTATAAAATTGTTTCCTCAGCACACTTGACCTATATTATCTCGTTAGTTTTTAGTGTTTTGACTTGATCAAGTATTATTATCGCCTTATATTTTAGTTGTTTGTTAAGCAACAACAAAATTTGGTAGTATTTTCTCAAAATAAATAAATTATTTCAAACAAATAGAAGGTATATTTAAAATTTGTAGAAAAATCGAAATATCTCGGAAACTAATGAATGCAGCCATAATAAGTGCTATACAAAGATGAAAGAGCATATTAAAAGCAATTCTTTGGTATAATAAAATCTTGGGGGTTATATTTAAAAAAAGAGAGAAAATCTAGATTTTGCATTCTACATCACCCTGTATACGAATATGCGTCGCGGGATTTTTTTATAACGTATTTTAAAACTAAAGGACATTTTTTATCTTCTCATGTAAAAGAAATTATATTTGATTAATTGCTTTTTGATATACAGTACGTTCATTTGACCGTGATTTGGATACAAAAATGGTCATAACTTTTGAAAAACCCTGTATAATGTAACAATACCCTATATTGAAAGAACGGAAATGATTAGTAGAATTTGAATATGGAATAATATATAGGGTGTCTCATTTAAAAAAATGCATGTTTGCATCACGAGGTAGTTATGAATCACCCTGTATGAATCAAAATATTTTGTGAGCAAGGAGCATATCCGTGACTACCATTTTTATATGCAATTTTTTTCGCTATCTTCTACAGTATTGGAGTTATCGACCGAGCTGGTACTAAAAACTCACCCTGTATATAGAGTTTTTAGTACCGGCTCGGTCGATAGCTCCACTACTGTAGAAGATAGCGAAAAAGGTTTTACATAAAAGTTGTAGCCACCGATATGCTCCTTGCTCAGAAAATATTTAGATTTATACAGGGTGATCCGTAACTACGTGGTGATGCTAACATGCATTTTTTAAAATATATTATTCCATATTCTAATTCTACTAATGATTTCCCTTCTTCCAATATAGGGTATTGTTACATTGTACAGGGTATTTCAAAAGTTATGACCATTTTTATATCCAAATCGTGGTGAAATGAACATACTGTATATCAAAAAGTAATTAATCAAAAATTGTTTTTTTTTACATGACAAGATTAATAATATCCTCTAGTTTTAAAATCGTCTATAAAAAAAGCCCACGACGCATATTCGTATACAGGGTGATGTAGAATTAAAAATCTAGTTTTTCTCTCTTTTTTTAAATGTAACTCCCACTATTTTACGAGCATTATACGAAAGAATTTCTTTTAATATGCTCTTTCATCTTTGTGTAGCACTTGTCATGGCTGCATTCATTGGTTTACGAGATATTTCGATTTTTCTACAAATTTTAAATATACTGTTTACTGAAGTTTATTTATTTTGAGAAAATACTATCAAATTTTATTTTTGCTCAACGATGAAATAAAATATAAGGCCATAATAGTACTTGATCAAGTCAAAACACTGAATTAACGAGATAATATAGGTCAAGCGTGCTGAGAAAACAATTTTATAGACGTCATGCATAATTATCAAGCAGATGTGTAGGTAGGCTAGGAAATATTAAACGACACAGTCCAAATAAAACGATTCTTCAATCTTTCAAACGCATTAGTTTCAGAGTGCCTCCGTTCTGGATATTGCTGTTCATAGTTGATATATTCTAGAGGTAAGTAGACAATTTCTCAAAAATTTTCCTAAATACCCTCAATGGAAAAATTAATTTTTAAAGCTGTTTTTTCACAGCACGAAATAATTGAGCATGTTATGAAAACTGTCGATTTTTCAAAGGCTACCTGATAAATCTGCTTGATAATTATACATCACGCCTACAAAATTGTTTCCTCAGCATACTTGACTTTATTATTTCGATGATTTAGGGTTTCGACTTCATCAAATAGTATCATGACCTTATGATTTAGTTGTTCGTTAAATAAAAAACAAATTAGATAGTACTTTCTCAAAAGAAATGAATTTCAGTACACAAATAGAAGCTATATTTTAAATTTATCGAAAAATCGAAATATCTCGGAAACTGATGGACCTAGGTACAACAAGTGCTATACAAAGATGAAAGAGCATATAAAAGGCAATTCTTTGGGATAACAAAATATTGAAGGTTACATTTAAAAAAAGAGAAAATCTGGATTTTGCATTCTACGTCACCCTATATACGAATATAAGTCACGGGCTTTTTTTATAGCCGATTTTAAAACTGGAGGATATTGTTAATCTTTGCATGTAAAAAAATAATGTTTGATTCATTACCTTTTGATATACAGTAGGTACGTTCATTTGACCGCGATTTAGAAATAAAAATGGTCATAACTTTTGAAATACCCTGTATGATGTAACAATACCCTATATTGGAAGAACGGAAATCATCAGAGAATTTGAATATGGAATAATATATAGGATGTCTCATTTAAAAAAATGCATGTTAGCATCACCACGTAGTTACGGATCACCCTGTATAAATCTAAATATTTTCTGAGCAAGGAGCATATCCGTGGCTGTAACTTTTATTCACAACTTTTTTCGCTATCTTCTACAGTAGTGAAGTTATCTACCAAGCCAGTACTAAAAACTCACCCTGTATATTAAATTCACCACCTTTGTGCTAGTTTCGTTAGTATATCCTAAAAAAATGGAGTCAAGTTGATTAACTCAGTACCTACTTCCCACACATTACAATGATACCAACGATGATAACATTTTATTCATCAATTGCAAAAAAAACATCCAACATAAAAACCAAAAACTCTCGTAATTAATTTCTTGCATCCCTCTCCATAGGAACTAGAATGACATTCCACAATGTTCACCTGATATCTTAGTCACAGAGTATTCAGGTTGATATTTAACAGATTATGTTATTAGCATCAATATTTAGAAGGAAATGAAAGGTGTTCCGAGGTTTCCCAACCCACTAACCTAGAACTCATCCTACCCTGGCTCATTTCAACCACTCAAAAAAGAAATAGGAAATGTTGCGGAATATCTAGAGTACCCAAAAACAGCGTTAGAATGGACTTTGTATTGTACTGGTCCTTTTTTAATTTAGTTTCAACGCCACTAACCCAATTTTCGAAAACCACAGACATTATCGATCTCTATCAACTTAGTGATGAGTTACAGCTACACATTACATAATTATCTACAACAATATAATTTTAAAAATTATTTTTTATATAAGGTAGGTAAGGCAGCATTCAGATAAAGCTGAAAACTTTATTACGTCGTTCTTCTACAGGTCAATGAAGAGAGAGAATGAGATGTTTTCAAATTTTTAGTTTTTTTATTATTGTTGCGCCGCCACTGACACGGTTTCTAAAAACCATACGCCTTTACCAACCCCGCGCTAGTAGTAATACCGTGTCAAATTTTAATTAATATCAACTCAATAATTACCAGGTTACACAATCAGGCACGTACTTAGAGGGGGTCCGTCCCCCCCCCCCCCCCCCGAAACGGTATATAATGCTGTCTAAAAAACGAAGAGCAAATTTAAGATGGCAACTCTAATCTGGACCCCCCCCCCCCCCGAAAGATTAAGCAAGTGACACCCAGAATCTGGACCCCCCCCAAACCAAATCCTGGATACGTGCCTGTACATAATACAGAATTATCTAAAGCAATACTCGTATATAATTACCCAAATCCTATAATTCTATGTTCCGTGGTTTCTGTAATAGGCAATGTTCGGATCTACCTAAAAAAAGTGTATTATTATTAGATACGAATACAAATTTTTCAGTTTTACAACTGTGCACCTCCAACAACCCCAATTTCGCCCCCACCAAAAAAGTAGAAAACAAGCAGGAACTCCTAAAATGCCTAAAAACGAAGTTTGAGGAATATTTCGACTTTTCTGTTTTTGATAATTACTCCATCGACCATGCACCGATTATCAAATTTATAGCAACATTACCTACTACGACCCCAGGGCATATCGCTTTCCAAATTTCATCACTATCCATGTAGTGGTTACTGAGATTATGAGGCATAATAATGCCAACAGACAGACCGACAGACAGACCGACGAAAACGAGTGAGGTGGATGTTCGTTATGTAGACATCATAAAACGCCCAAAAAACGTATTATCTCAACATCGAAAATTCTCAGTATGGGAAGTAAAAACTGGCAGATGCATCTGTATCTATTAAAATACTATCTGTTTATGGAACCTTTATCAATGAATTAATGTAAACACGAGGTTTCTGTCACCGCTTCGTATTTTATAAGCAAAAAACAGTTAAATTTAGCATTAGCGATAAAATGACACAAAATTAGCATACTATTCACGCGACAGCGATTCAATTTGCACAAAATGAATAAATAATTCATTATCAATACCACGATAATTAATTATTGTTGACATTCCGTGTGAGCTTTTCATGCCGAAACCAATGTCCTTTCTCTGTCTCTCTTTACGTAACCAGACTGAATGTCTCCTAGCTTCAAGCGACAGTACTGGACGCACTTTTCTGTATTTCACTAGTTGGAAAAAAAATCGGAGCCGTAACGGCCCTTGTGCTAGATTTAGGGGCACAGTGGGGCGACTTGCTATAAAACAATCATTTGCATGGTTGCATTCGTGCATTTGCCTGTTCCTACGCATTGTCTGCCCGTTAAGCTTGTTAGCGACGAATTCGTTTACCAAAATGTTCAAATACGTAAGTACTATTTTTATGGTACGTGGTTATATCACAGCATTAAGCTAAATTCAGATGCACACTACAACCGACATGCGACACACGACGAACTGACTGTCATATAATCTAAAATGTATCCATTCACATGAGTCCAAAATTTTCGTACGAAATTTGGTTACAAACTTGGGAAATTTGTATTTTCATAGTTGGTACCTATTAAAGTTGAAGCAAGCCTTTGCCCTAAAGAAATAGGTTCGCGAACACAAATAAATTCTACTGAGCCGTGGACAAAGCAAAGCATTAATTGACATTCGCAAATAATTAAAATATTTTTCTGTGTCAGTTAGCTTTATCCCCTGTAACATATTATGGTACGCTCCTTGCTTCTTTCTATTTTTAAAAATGTCTCGAACCCAAATTCTTCGCGTTCGTCCTCTTTTTTCATTTTTATCCACAAGAAGGATAAAAGTAAAATATTTATTGAATTTACGTATTGCGCTTGCTGAATTATCATTTCCGAATACAAATTAATGGAGATTGTCAGCTGTCAAATTACATACGACATCGGATAAAAAGTTAAAATATGTTCAACTTATCCGACCGTCGCCGTCGTATAACAGTTAAAATCATCGGACATTTAGTTTGACGCCAATCCATTTTTGAATATTTCAACCAATAGGAGCAGTTTCGTACCGTCGTATTGTCGGATGTCGTATGCATCTGAATTTAGCTTTAAGAGTAAACGTTGCATTGAAGTACCGCGAGATTTCAGCTTCTTATCCGCGAGGTGCTTGTCGTAAATGCGCTTGTCTGGTACAAATATACGGTCACTCCATTTTTAAATGTTTATTGTTCCGAAAATCTTGACACAACATGATCTTAAAGTTCACAAATAGACAAAAATCCACTTCTCTCATTTCCGTCGGTCTATCTGTTGGTGTTTTTATAGTCTCGTAATTTCAATAGCCGCTGCATGGATTACGATGAAATTTGGGCAGCGATACGCTGTGTGGTTATAGTAGGCAATACTGCTATAATTTTGAAAATTGGTGCATGTGCGGCGAAGTACTTAGCAAAACACAAAAAAATTTCAAATACACCTCAAATTTCGTTTTTAGGCGTTTTAGGTGTTCCTGATATAGTATTACTACCATGACGAGGATGGAAAATGCGTATGGTTTTTATAAATCGTAATAGTGGCGTTGCAGAAATAATAAAAACACTAAAATATAGAAACGGCTCAAACTTAGTTTTTAAGCGTTTTAGAGGTTCTTAATAACCTTCTACTACTATTTTTGGGTGAGGGTGAAATTAATGTGGTTGGGGGGTGGCGGGTTAGAAAACTGAAAAAATTGTTGTATTCATAATAGGCTGTGCACCGACCTGAAGGAAGACCTAGCGACATAAATCACCTTTTTAGGTTCATTCGAACATTGCCTTATCTATTACCGAAACTAAGGGACATAGAATTTTCTGTGTACATACAAGTATCTTTTGTTTCAGATCGTTCTGTATTTTCTAACGTGGAAACTATTGAATTGATTCTGATGAAATTTTGACAGAGTAATACTGGTGGGGATGGAAAACACGTATAGTTGCTAGAAATCGTGTCAGCGGCAGCATTTTAGAGGTGTCGGATCATTTTCCTATTTTTGAAATTGAGGTGGTTGGGTGGTGGAAGGGGGGGGGCGGGGGGTGTAAGTTTCAAAAATTTGTTGTATTGATAATAGGCTGTTCATTGACCCATGAAGGAGAGACCTAGCAGCATTTTGGGGAGGGGGGGGGGGTTGGCGATGATTTGGTTGCAAGGGGATCTCGTACTATAGCTTCATGCAATAGAGACATAATAAAATGGTATCAAGGTAATGTGTGTGTAGTACTGATTCAATCACCTTGACTCTATTTCTACGCTGTACTTTTTGTCCTAGATTTTTAGGTTCTAGGTTCTAGATTTCAAGTGAGACATATTTTATGAATACTTGAAAGCTAATCTAAGCTAGTCATATGATTTTGCTAGAGAGATCTCAAAATATTGACTTGCATACTAGTTGGTCAAATTTAAGAAGACAGTTTGTGATACTGTTTGAAGCCTTCTCACTTCATATGCAACAAAAAATAGTGTTTTCTAAGCAGACAACGTACTATTAGAATTTTTTGTAACGCCTATTTTCTAAAATGATCTCTTTTAAATTATGACTTTTAACGCATATATTTCGATTAAACGTTTTCAGGATTCATGCTCAGATCATTGTGATGCTACCTCAGCTCAATTTGCATCTTCGTTAGACTCCTACAGATCTAAAGGAGCTGTTAAACGGTAGCAACAATATTAGAGAACAGTTTTTGAAATTTTTGGATTTGTCCTTTGCAGAGAATATCAGAGCACAAAATTCAGAAAGCATCTTTTTCTACTAATATATCAAACGCAAAAGCTTTGACTCCGTTTTTAACATGCTTTTATTATCTTCACTGGTATGTTTGTGAGCTTGTAACTCTCCTTTAGATTAAGAGGTCGGACCAAACATTGAACGCTCCGACTTTGCCGCGAAATTGATTTTGACGACTTTGGTACCTACCTTAAAGTTTGTTAAAACTACACAGAGACGTAGCAACGAAAGCTTGAAAAGCGTCATATCCAACAGCTTGGGAGTTGGTATTTTTGTGAAATTTGTTCAGGACAGTTTTAATTATCATTTATGCAGTTATGGAAATGATTGTGGCCCAGGGGTTCCCAACCTGTGCGCCGTAAAAAGTAAAGAGGGGCGCCGTAAAGTACAAATATTTGTGGTTGCCTAAAAAGCAACAATACCTATTCTGACGCTCGCCACACTTTGAAACTACTGGAGAAGATTACATCGTTCAGGAAGAAACTACAAGTTTGGATAAAAAAGACGAATGAAGGCGGCGATCAAGATTGCTTTCCACAATTGTATAAATATGCGGGATCCAATGAACTCACAAGACCTGATGGCCCTTTTCACGGAACACTTATGAAAGCTCGCTGAATGGTTTTCGAAATACTTTGCAGATGATGATTTCGAAAAATTTGCATAGATTCAAGATCGCTTTCATACGCAAGCTCCGCCAGAATTCTCGAAATCCGATTTAGTGGAGTTTGGTTATCGATTCAAAATGAATATCCAAACCTAACTTCAAAAGCTTTAAGAATATTTATTCCATTCGCAACGTCATATTTATATGAAGCTGGATTTTCAGCCGCAGCTGTAATCAAGAACAAATATCGCTCAAGGATCAATGAGGAGCAAGAAATGAGAGTCGCAGTGTCGAATTTTATTCCCCGTTTTGAAAAACTATACGGAGATCACCAAGCTCCATCGTCAGATTCATTTGACTGACGTATTTTATTTTTGTTTTTCTTGAGTCTTTCTTTTTGTTTTCTGTTTCAATTCTGAATTCTTATAAATATAATAAAATAAACTTCATTTCCTATTGAGGAAGTTTTTATTTTTCTGTCTACTATTATTATAGATACCTATTTGTTTCGACAGTATCTATTTAAAATAGCTGTCTAAGGTAGGACGCCGTGACAAAATGCGAAACTTGAAAGTGCGCCGCGGGTTGAAAGAGATTGGGAACCTCTGGATTATGCAATGAATATTGATGAAAAATAATTATTGTTCACTTTCATTTCAGAGAGTATTAATAAATACACTTTAAAAAAACTAAAAAACACGCTTTTAAAGAACACTGGACTAAAAAGCTAAAAGTAATTTTTAACAAAACAAAAACAACAAAAAAAAAGTGCTAGTATTACTGTGAAAAAGCTTCAGGCGCTCGATGTACGAATAATATGGTATATTATATTGTTTTTAAATTCATTTCTAACTTTTTAGTCCGAACTCCGAAGTATCTTTGTCAGTTTTTTAAACTATATTTATTGTGTCAAATAGTGAGTCAATCTACTTGACGGATTCCTTTTACAGATAACCATCTTCTGCGCAGTGCTAGCGATCTCACAGGCCGGCCTGATTCCGGCTCATGGCATCGCAACGGTAGCTGTAGCCCACAGCGCCACATCATATCAGAACCACAACCAGATCTCAGTTCATCCTGTACCTGTAGCAGTAGCCCACGCTCCAGTGGTTGCCCACGCACCAGTCATCGCCCACGCTCCTGTAGCGAGTGCACACGCGCCTGTTGCATACGGACACGGATATGGACTGCATTGAAGACTTGTCGGGATTACGCTTCACTAGGAGATGAGCAACGAGCGTTTGTAAATAATTTCCTGTTTTATTTATTTTCTTTGAATAAATGTTGATCACTTTATTTCTGTTTTATTCTCTTGGTTTACTATTATAAACTGGATGCACTCATGCCTTTCTCCTCAATGATGAATCTCTGTACAATGATCAATCTACAACTATAAAACTATCAATAATCTATTACTGGTATTAAATGGATATACTTAGCTTTCATTTACACTGTTGTCTTTACGAATTCTGCGTATATGTATGAGTATTTCTCGCAGTTATAAAAATGTTGGACAGTTCAGTTGACAGCTTGATAATTTTTGATAATAGCTGATTTAAAATTTGATTAAACGTTTCATAAAAATCCAACCAAGTTATTTTTGGTAAATTATTGAAAACGTGTCTAAAATAATTTCAATAAATCATCATCATCGAGGCAAACACAGTTTCCAATTGCCTCTAGCAGGAGCATATGCAGGGTGAGTCCTTTTACCTTTTTTCAACTGTGTATAGGATTTGTTAAAATAAACAACTTCTTCGAATAAAGAAATTTGAAAAGATGGAGTCACGTTGATTGACTCAGTAGTCCCACACATTACGGTGACACCAGTTTATTATTTTCCCACTGCATCAAGCTACAGTCTGAGATCCCCTTCAACCTCAACTTTACTGAAGTGGTATCCTGATCACATGGTATATGGACTTTCCGATATTCCTTTTTTTTCAGTTTCCCAACTCCCTTCCCCAAAGTATACTAATTTTACTCCTTCTAAATAAATGTAGAAAACAATCCGGAACCTCCAAATCACCTAAAAACGAAGCTAGAGCTGTTCTCATCTTCGAATGTTAGAGGTGGAGTTTCCATATCTTCATTTTTTCTTATTATTGTTCCGCCACCACTGACACGATCCCCAACCACCCCAATATCACCCCCACCCAAAGAAAAAGTAGAAAATGATCAGAAACCCCTAAAACGATCAAAAAAGAAGTTTGAGCTGTTTTTATATTTTTAACTTCTTTTATTGCTGCGCCGCCACTGGCACCATTTGTAAAACTCATACGCGTTTTCCAACTTCGCTTGGTAGTAGTACTGTGTCAAAATTTCATTAGAATCATTTCAGTAATTTCTGTTACACAATACACAATGGTCTAAACCAATACTCCTATGTATACATCAGAAAATTCTGTCCCTTGATATCTATAATATGCAAGGCAATGTTCGCTAGGTCTTTCTTTCACAAGTCAATGGGCAGCCTATTATGAATACAACAAATGTTTAAATTTTACACCCCTCCACCCCACAACCACTCCAATTTCACCTCCACCCAAAAAAAAGTAGAAAATAATCACGAAGCCCTAAAACAACTAAAAATGAAATTTGAGGAATATTTGAAATTTTTTCTTTCTTGCGAACTATATAGCCGCACCGCCGATGCACCGATTTTCAAAATTATAGCAACATTACCTACTACGACCCTACAGCATATCAGCGTCCAAATTTCATCACGATCCATGCAGCGGTTACTGAGACTACGAGGCTAGAAGAACACCAACAGACAGCCCGACGGAAATGAATGATGTGGGTTTTCGTTCATTGTGTGATATGTAAAATTAAAAATATGTACCTAAATATATATTAAGTTATGATCCAGAAAAGCAGGATGAATACTTACTTTAAATATATTTCGTAAACTGGAAGGACGTATTTAAGCAATTTTAATAACTTAAGGTTCTGACGCGTTCTTACTTCATTGCGTAATTTTCAGAACATGTACTTACTTCTCCCCATCAATAATAGTACGAATAGCTACTGTCGGTCGTAATATTAATCATCGCCAATCATAAACTCACGGTCACGGTTGATCGATATAATGCACAGCAGCGTACTCGACATAATTCTATACGCTTTAGCCATTGATTCAATGTACATCAATCGTAATTTGAAGAAGACGCTCCGGTGGAAAATTTGTTGACGTTTGTTAGTTTGTGGTGATTTTTTATCATTATCATGCAATATTGTCGTTCAGTGCATATCGACAGCCTTCTACAAAGCGCTGCGAGAGGATAAGTGTCGGTGCACGTTAGGGTACAAACATAGTGGAGCGACGAGGCTAGGAGACTAGCGGCGAGGCTAGCGACGAGATGGAAAACGCGATGAAACACATATTCTATAGTAGAGCGATACGTTTTGCGATTTTACCTAGACAAAAGTTGCGACTATATCTACGCGTGTCCCATACCGCTGTTTGTCAAAACTAAACTGTCAACGTGACAGTTAATGCCAAATTTTATCTCGGCGCAAGTCGCGTCGCTTGTCTCGTCGCTTAATGCTGCGATGCAAAGACTTGCTTGTCTGTCCATAACAGGTGCAATGAAATGCGCACCCACTGCAGTCTTAGAGACCATCCTGGACTTCCCTCCGTTGCAAATTGTAATAATGGACGAGGCGAGAATGGGCTACTCTAAACTACAAACCCTCCCAAAAGGAATTCACAAGGATCTTGGACACAACCAAATCGCAGAATATGTGAGACACACCATAATGGATGCTAGAAAGGATCACATAACTCCGAAATACATCTTCAACAAGAAATTCGAAACTATAATAAGAGATCGAGAACTCTGTGAAGTAAACAACCTGCATCGGGAAAAAGTCTGGTACACAGATGGATCAAAGACCGAGCAAGGCACAGGAGCGGGAATCTTTGGAAGAGGAACTAGACAGAGCATTCCGCTAGGAAAATACGCCTCGGTATTTCAGTCAGAGGTGTACGCCATCCTGCAATGTGCAAGGATCAATAATGAACGATCCTACAGAAACAAGAGGATCGCAATACTTACAGACAGTCAGGCTACACTTAGGGCACTAGAAGCTGCTCTAGTCTGGGAATGTTTACAAGAACTGGGAAGACTGGCAGAACACAACAAAGTAACTTTGGAGTGGGTGCCTGGACACTCAGGTATAAGAGGCAATGAAAGGGCGAACGAGCTAGCAAGACTAGGCTCGTCTGCCCTATACATTGTAGCAGAACCCGCCCTGGGGGTGCCTAAAAGCACAATCAGACACCAAGTCGGAGAATGGATGAAACATCAGCACAAGAAGCAGTGGAACTTGTTGCCGGGATGTGTTCATGGAAAAACATTCACTAAAGCTCCATGCAAGAAAATAGCTGAAACACTGCTCCCCTTGAGTAGAAATCAGCTCCGAATAACGACGGGTTTCCCCACAGGACATTGTGGCCTGAAGGAACACCTGAATAAAATGGGACTCTACAATGGAGGCCTAAACTGAAGATTGTGTGGAAGAGGAACTGAGTCAGCCTTACATGTGCTCTGTGAGTGCGAAGCGCTAGATCACAGGAGACAACAGCTCTTTTGGAAGACCAAGCTAGAACCAATGGAGTACGGCTCAGCACCAGGACCAGTAGGTAGACTGCAAAAACTTATGCAGGGATCCAGATTGCTGGAGTGGATACTGCAAAAGAGAGGAGCAATAATAGAATAGGCTTTAAGGCTTAAGTATTGACGGGGACAGCAAGGTCGGACGGCTCCTGGAAAAAAAGCACGGTTAAATTCAAGTCGCGTCGCTCACCTCGTCTCTGTGCCTCTAGCCTCGTCGCTCCAGTATGTTTGTGCCCTTAGATTTGCTTGCTTAGATTTGTGAGGTTAGATGTATCGATTAGTCTAACTGCTGTCTTCTGGATACTGTCCAGAAGCTTTAGAGAGTGCTTCGGAGCGCATTCCCACACATGAGAGCAATACTCCAACGATGGTCTCTGGACAGCTTTCTAGAGCGGAACAAAACTCCAAGCTTCTGGGATGGCGTTTCAGCAATACTGACGACGTGGTTATGCCACGACATTATTATTGTTGATGTCGATTACCAAAAGCTTGACGGAAGGTGACTCGACTATGAATTGCGTAACAAAGTTAACAACATACAAATCGAAAACAATGCGTCGTTGGGTACGGAATATTAGTCTGTCGGTCCCCACATACGCTCGACCACATCGTAAACGGATACGAATCGAGTCACGATCGATTTTTTTTTCTCGATCCGAAGCCCAGCGCCGTTTACATGTAATTAAAGTATAGCCGGTATTGCGTTCGGTCCAAATGGCCGTTTGTCTGATATACCGCTTACATTTGCATGGTTGGGTGGTTCTGATGTGTAATACTATAACAGACACCTACTTCCCTACTCGAGCATTGCCAAACTCATGTGGGAGTGTTTGCGGTTAGACTATGCAATTTATTAGTTTCAATCAAACGTATTTTATTCTGACCAATTTTTAATTTTGGAGTCAATCACTTTTACATCTGAGCTGTTGAAATTGACCAAACGTGTTTGTACCATATCATGTTTTCTGTAATCTTGACTCTTAAAGGTCAAAACACTCGAAACAGTGACTTCTTTCCGTTTGAAAGTGTATAGGACTGGGTTTTGGAGGCATTCAATTTTATCATATTCTTGAGTCCCTAAGGGGTAGTGCTGCATTAAAGATCTTAAAGGTATCCCTAGAAAAACTCGTAAAATATGTAAATGCATTTTACGAGTTCACAACATGTCTGCTATGACATTGTGACTACGACGATGAAGGGGTAATGGCAGAAACACTGCTCTCCTTGAGTAGGAATCAGATCCGAATAACTACGGGTCTCCTCACGAGACATTGTGGCCTGAAGGAACACCTGAATAAAATGGGACTCTACAATGGAGACCTCAACTGCAGACTGTGTGGTAGAGGGACTGAGTCAGCCCTCCATGTGCTCTGTGAGTGCGAAACGCTAGATAATAAGAGACAACAGCTCTTTGGGAAGCCCAATCTAGAACCAATGGAGTACAGCTCAGCACCAGGACCAGTAGGAAAACTGAATACACTTATGCAGCGATCTAGATTGCTGGAATGGATACTGTAAATGAGAGGACTTATAATACAGGGTGGGGCATAAAAACCAAGTGTATTTGGTTTGAGTAGTACTCATATATTAGAAAAGGGAGGAGCACGTGGTTCATTACAATCCATTCCTTGACTCAAAGCATTTCACTTTCTTACTTGCCAATTACCATCATGGAGCAGTAGACGCTAGAACAACGCGTGGCATCATTGGCCCATATTTTTTTGGAGAAAATGGGGTCACCGCTACAGTAACATCTGAACGTTACATTTATATGGTGAGTAAATACCTTTTTCATACCTGAATTGCAAAGAAGAGGTGTGGATATCAGAGATTTGTCGTTCCAGCAAGACGGGGCCACAGCACATAGCGCCAGAGCATCCATGGTTGTTCTTCGCCACCTGTTTCCAAATCGTTTAATTTCGAGGTTTGGTGGCATTTCATGACCTCCTGGGTCTCCCGACTTATCAATTTGTGACTTTTGTCTATGGGGGTAACTCAAGACACGTGTTTAAAAGGCCAAGCCCCGAACGTCAGTCGCAGAGAAGGAAGCGATTTGGCATGAAATCTCTCAAAAATCAACAGAAACATGCTGGAAACAGTGGAGTGCAATTTTCGTGAACGGCTGCATCATATGCCAGATGTAATTTTTGCACTTGGATATTTCAAAATGGTTTATTATCAGCTATATTCTACTACCAATAATTTTTTTTTGAGTAAAAACTAATAATGTTATGATTATTTCCAAAACACTTGATTCCTTCAAGTTTCGTTTTTAATCATTTTAGGGGTTCCTGATCATTTTCTCCTTTTTTGTGTGGGTGTGAAATAAGGGTGGTCTGGAAGTGAGTGGTTGTGCACAATGAAAAAAAAATGTTGTATTCATAATAGACTGTCCTTGACCTGTGAAACAAGGACCTAGCGGCATAACAAACACCTCTTTGGTTGCAAGAAGTTGCCCGTGTGGGGGCGGGTTAGAATATCTCCCATCGTATATCCTGCGTGTCGTAAAAGGCGACTAAAAGGAACACCGAACTACTGTCGGTATAAGCAGTAACCTCTTCTCAACCAACAGCTACGGGTGGACGAGTTGAGAAGTGTCAGGACACCTTCTTGTCCTTGGGGTGTGAAATTGCCCCTAAAGGCGGATGAACCAGTAGATACCATCTGGTCAACGGCATGAGGATGCAGAAAGCAAATGGGAAACTACTGCATTACAGATCTTAAAGATATCCCAAGAGAAACTCGTAAAATGTGTAAATGCATTTTACGAGTTCACAACATGTCTGTTAAGACATTGTGACTATGATGATGATCTATTGATCTTAGCGTATCTGTCGATCAAAAACCGGTTTTAATTCCATGTTTAACACACGCTTTTTAATCCTTTTAGAATGCAAAGGGTACACGTAAGTTGGTGAGTTTAGGTCTGAAAATATGATTAAGTGGTTTTTTATTAAAATTTTTCTTAAAAATTGAAAAAGCTAGCTAAATTACAGTGAGTGTAGGCTGTGAGAAAAAGCGAAAAGCTCCAAAGCAAAGCAAATGAAACCATGCTTTTTTACAATTTAAAGGGACTAATCTAATTTTGATAAATTTCAATATCCAAGTCGATTACTTCAAACTTTGATGAAGTATAGATACCTAAGACTGATATTTTTCGTAAAGAGCTACAGGGAACAACCTAACAAATATTTTCCAGCGCTGATAGGTTCATATTCTTCGGGTCTCCTTGATGCCAAAAAATAAAAATAGGAGACTTGCTTATCTTATTAAAGTTGATTTTACGAATGTTGGGTGTACCAAGTTCATGCAGTATGTTGTAAAATTTCGATAAATTTCAACATCTAAATTGATTATATCAAACTGTGATGAAGTATCGATACCTACGACAGATATTTTTCGTAAAGAGCTATTAATTACATACGGAGAACAACCTAGTTCTTGCACCGCTTCGTTTTGTAGTCGACTCCCCATATGCGCGCACCGATTTTTTCTTCGGTATACCCGTTTTGAGTGTCATTAGACAGACTGTGATTGGTCTATGCTCCAGTTTCGCATAATATTTTAAATTATCAGGATTATTATTATACAGTGCGGGGTTGGGCTGGTATAAAACTAGCCGCGTGTTAACAAACGGGCATTCTTGAATCTTACTTTGCTCTTTCAACAGCTTTGTCGTTGCGTCATACCAACATGTACAAATTGGTGAGTACTACCAGACCGTGACTATCTATTAATTATTTACTTGTACTTTATTAGTTTTTAGTGCCAAGTCATTATTCCTTCGTGACAGCATTTAGGTTCAATGTCCTTCAATGGTCGGCATTTAGTCGATAAGT
This sequence comes from Callosobruchus maculatus, assembly GCA_951848785.1. NCBI lineage: Eukaryota > Metazoa > Arthropoda > Insecta > Coleoptera > Chrysomelidae > Callosobruchus > Callosobruchus maculatus. The sequence continues at coordinate 2,733,220 of CATOUR010000003.1, forward strand.
CTACCGTATTATGGTTTTTGCATTGAATAATTTTTGTATTTTCATATAGTCCTCTAGATAGGGTCAAATTCTTCTTCACTGACGTTATGTTTAGTGTTAAGGAATGTTTAGCAAAGTTTAATACATTTTGGGATCATTGGCGTTTGGAAGCACTTATACATTATACAAGTTTCACTTACCTCATTTATATCAGTTTAGACTCAATACCCTTTAAATGTTGTCGTTCAGTCGATAATGTCTTTTTTTGTCTTTTAAGTGATCCAAACAAAACCATGACTCGTTTGAACCAGCCATAGCCGGATTAAGCTTTCATGGGGCCCGGGGCTTATAATTTTGAGGGTCCTTTATAAACAAAATGTAAATACTATTATTTATGAAACTATATTCGCGATATAACAAAATAAACTACTATACACCTTTTTATAAGTACGTCATGAGTCCCGCTTATAGTATCAGCACTGCTCTCAATGTTTGTGTTTGCTTAGTAATCTGAACTATTTTCAGTGCAATCCTTTTCAAGCGGAGCGTTAGGTTTGCTTAAAAAACTTATTTTGGGCAATATTGTAATACAATCAAAAAAAAATTGAATATCGCAGCGATTATAAAACTTAGACGGCTGTGAGTTTGCCGTGTGACTAAACTTGAAATTGGTCAACTTAGGTTTGACGTTCAAGTTTTAATTACATTTGTACTTGGAGAAACCGGTAGACTAATTAAGGAAACTTCAATCAGAATTAACTAGATTTTTTCAAATGGGCATGCCTAATTATTTTTATACAGTCGAATATAAAATTTGTTATCAATCTTTGGTAGTTTTCATTTAATTTCGAATTTTCAACCAAACCGGTATTTTTCAATTTTCCTACCTATAAGCAAGTTAGCAGGCCATGAAATACAAACAAAAAACGATTTAGGTGGAAGAAAACAACTAACTTAGCAGAAAGATACAGACGAACACTAGGGTAAACAGTTAAAATTACAAAAATGACTTACAACAAATCAAGTCTAATCAGATATAACAGAGGTAACACATCTAATCAAATCAAATTTTAAAACAATTTGCCTGGAAAAAAATTAAAATCGGATTTGTCAGTATTCTTTTTTTTTGCAATCTTGCTAATAGATACTGAAAAATTAGAAGGGCTACAGTGGAACAGTCAGAGGTATCGTTACTTTTGACTTTGACTAAAATGATGTTTTATATCATTAAATGTGAAATTTCGTGCTGAAGATATTAGACTGCTGAAAAACTATCGCTGAAAGTTTGATGATTTTGGAAATGTTTAATCTATAATACATTGCAGTAGCTAGTAAGCAATAAAAATTATTCTTTTCTGTCGTATTTCAGCTTCTCTTTGACCTTAGACATCTTAGCGGCGTTGTTTCTAGTTAAGTTTCATTGGTTGTAGGAATTTTTAGAACCTTGCCCCTTTAGTTTATCTGTATCTTTCTGCTAAGTTATTTGCTTCTATCTGAACACGTTTTTGTTTATATTTCATGGCCTGCTGGTTTGCTTATAGGTAGGGAAATTGAATGAAATCTCGAAATTAAGTTTTTAGTAGATATACTGATTTTATTGTTCATCTATTTACCTAATATTTGCTGTGTCACCTTAAATAAAAGTAGGGCCCCTGCGGGGCCCCTCTGAACCGCGGGGCCCGGGGCTCCAGCCCCTTTAGCCCCATGGTTAATCCAGGCATGAAACCAGCTTCATGCATTCTGAATTATTTGAGCGAAGTATTTTTGTATAATTTATAGCCTTCTAGATTCTTCATTGGCTTTACGATTAGTGTTTGGAAACGTTTTCGTAAAATTTGATTATTTGAACTATTTGCTTTTGAGAGCATTTATAATATGTTCACTGTATCTTGTTGCCTTGTTGCCAACCTTGATCTTTAGCATCAGTTATTTTTTTTACTAGATTTAGTGTTAAAACAATTATATAAGTTTCATTTGTGTTTTTTTGTTTGTGAGCTTGTCACTGTCCTTTGGGTTAGAGGTCAGACCAAACATTGAACGATCCAACTTTGGCACGAAAATAATTTTGGCGGATTCAAATCGGTCTAACCAGCGGACTGAGGGATGGCGCAGACATTTTAAAGTTTGTTAATATTACACAAAGGCGAGGCGAAGATTGCTTAAAATGAGTGAAATCCAACTGTTTGGAGTACTTTTGTGTAATTTATTCAAGAAAGCCGACAGTTTTAATTATCGTTTATGCAGTAATGGTGATGACTAAACTATGAATATTGATCAAAAACAATTGTTCATCTTCAGTACATAGAATATAAATAATGGTTCAAAAAAACAAAAAAAAATGAAATTAACTAAATAATTAAAGATAAATATATAGTTTAAAGAACTAAAAAATGCCGGACAAAAAGTTGAAAATAATTTTTAAAATAAGTTTAAATCAATAATGAATAAAAAATACTAGTTTTATTGTGAAAAAACCGTGGGCGCTTTGTGCCATATTATCTGTAAATCGAGCACCCGACGCTTTTTTTCACAGCCATACTGGTATTTTTCGTTAAAATTGTTTTAAATGATTTATATTTTTATTTAATCTATATTAAATTTATTTACCTCAAAAATGTCCTCTAAAGCAGCCTTAGATAGTTTCATTCATTATGAGTATATCAGGCTAGGCAGCTTACAATTAAGCTATTTTCAAAACTTATTTTATGTATAAATTCCAGAATTAAGAAACTTTGCAATTTTGGTAGATATAGAAATGATTATAAGAAATTAAACTCGTTAGCAAATTGAAGATTAATTCTATGTATTAGTTTAGTAAAAAACATAATCTACCATTAAAAACACCTTTTGGTTGCAATTGTTTTCTATAAAAAGTAAAATAAAAGCAAATTGAATCGATATTTTGAATTCATTCAAGCTAAATTTTCAAGTTTGAACAAAAACTATAAAGGCCTTCAGAATACAAAATCTTGAGTCCATAATATGTTAAATCTAAGCTTACATGACAAATGAAGTTCTGCTGTGTTTTGATACTCTAATCATTCCAAAGATTTTTTTAGGTACTGTGGCCTTTCGACATTGTGCTTCATTCTTTACACTGTACATTTTAATTTTGCTATTTTTATAATTACTCGATGGTTTACAAGTACATGTATAGTACTTCTAGTCCTAAATGAAACCACATAAAAACACAAGCGGCTTTCAGATTAAAGAAAAACACACCCTGGACTAACGAATAGCTGAGTATTTTTGATGAAAACTTCAAATAAAGTTATGATGGTTCTAGATCTTATGTATGTGGTTCTGTAGCAAACGGTCTCCAAAACGTTGTTTCCGTGCTGTTTTCCAAATAATAACTATAACTGCGCGGCTATCCTAAGAACACTGCACTGACGGGCACAAACTACCAGCGAGCCTGCTGTATAAAAGTGGTTCGATACTTTCCTAAGAAGGTATAGATTATAGAAGGTCATTCCTGTGGTATAATATCACCTCAGGGTAATATGAAATACCCATATGAAGTCATTCCAGTCTCTGATGAAAACTGTGTAGCAAGTAAAAATGTATCTACTTTGATAGTCGTATAAAATTAGCATGCTTACACTTTTTTATGAAGAGCCGTTCTAACAGAAAATATTCAGTGACTCTTTCAACACGTATCAAAGAATTTCAAAACTATTAGTTCTAAAGGAGGCACCTCAGAAAAAAGTACAGCCTTTTGCTAAGTCAAAATGAAGACTCCATCTACTCGTGACTTCCATTCGCTCAGTAATGCTCACATGCGGAATTTCCAACTCACACCGAGGTTTTTTTGACCAGGATCTTGTATTCTACACCTATTCATTCCAACACCTGTGAGGTCGCTTTAAACTCTTCTCGTGCCAAATTTCACGTTTCATAATCGTCACATAATATACTATACAGGGTGTTAATTAAGTATGTTAACAAACTTTAACCACGAATGGTACTCCGAAAAATAGAAAGAAAATGTCATATGAACACGGGTCCGGAAATGCTTCCTAAGGGAGCTACGCTCCTTTGCATGGGGCACCCTGAAGACGGTTCATAACAAAATTACGAAATTAGGTATGATGGGTAAACTTTTGACGCTGAATCTGATTCTGAATTCACAATTTCATAATTTTAATCAGAGGCGTATCATACGGGAGGAGTTAAGGGTAAAAATAATTCCATTTTCTAAATGGTAATTTTTTTGACATTTTGATTTTAGAATGTCGTATTTCTGAGGTTTCTACGTAAAAATGGTATCTTGGTACATCTCGATAGGGCTAACCGTTTTCGAGAAAAATGCAAATTATTGAATCGATGCAGGCTATTGTAGATAAATAAATGTTCATCTATTTAGTAAGTGTGCTGTGAAAAACAATTGCAATAATTGATAAACAACTTGAGAACTGTCAGATATTCAGTTTAGAGTTATGTGGACGTTACGTCGGCTTTTGAGAATCCCGTGGACAGACCATGTTACGAACCAGGATGTATTGAATAGAGCGAGAGCCTCCACTCAAAGAGAGTTACTGGAAATCATAAAAAGACGCAAGGTAGCTTACTTAGGTCACATGCTTAGAGGCCCCAAATATAGGTTGCTAAAAGAAATTTTAATGGGTAAAATTGAGGGGAAGAGAGGTCCAGGTCGCAAACAACACTCATGGCTCCGAGATATCAGAAACTGGTGTCACGTCAGCGACATCTCAACAATAGTGAGAAGAGCAGAAGACGGCACTCTACACATCGTTGGTCACGAGAGCAGATAACCGCCTACACGCTGCAAAGCGTATGGTACCCAAAGAAGAAGAAGAGTTATTACAAAACATTTAGGTATTATTTTTTAAGTAACATTATTACACTTACTAAATAGATGAACATTTATTTATTTACAATAGCCTGCATCGATTCAACAGTTTGCATTTTTCTCGAGAACGGTTAGCCCTATCGAGATGAACCAAGAGACCATTTTTACGTAGAGATCTCTGAAATACCATATTCTAAAATCAAAATGTCAAAAAATTACCATTTCGAAAATGGGGTTATTTTTACCCTTAACTCCTCCCGTATGATACGCCTCTAATTAAAATTATGAAATTCTGAATTCAGAATCAGATTCAGCGTTAAAGTTTACCCATCGTACCTAATTTCGTAATTTTGTTATGAATGGTTTCGAGAATATCGAGGGAAAACCGTCTTCAGGGTGCCCCATACAAAGGAGCGTAGCTCCCTTAGGAAGCATTTCCGGACCCATGTTCATGACAAGTCTCTCACTGAAAACCAAATTGCCAACACCACCCGGCATAATACATATGACTGTTGCGGTATAATTTTTAATACCTGAAGATGACGCCTAATAGAAGCGTCGAAACGTCGTAAAAAAATTATATTTTAGAAATATAATAATTGACCGTATCCCAAGATTGTTTTACTAAATATTTGGTACCGACGGTCAGGATTCAAAAGTAAAAAAAAAACATGACATTTTCTTTCTAGTTTTCGGAGTACTATTCGTGGTTAAACTTTGTTAACATACTTAATTAACACCCTGTATATCTTATTTCTAGTTCGTTTTGGCCGCTGTAATTTGCGCAGCTCGCGCAGGCGTGATCGGTCTGCACGGATATGGTGGTTACGGTCTAGGAGGCTATGGACTTGCGGGTCACGCAGTAGCCGCTCCCGTAGCTGTAGCTGCCCCGGTAGCTGTAGCTGCACCAGTCGCCGTAGCTCACGGAGCTACCTCGTACCAGAACAGCAACCTCATCTCCCTGCACCCCACCCCTGTAGTTACCAAGGTCGCCGCCCCTGTCGCTGTTGCACCTGTCGTTTCCAAAGTTGCTGTCGCAGCTCCTGTCGCCATTGGATATGGTGAGTTTGTCTACAGGGTGCTTTAAAAAAATATTACCCCATCTCTAGGATAGGTAGAAGACTGAAAAATGATGTGGGTTTGCATAGTATAGTTATTTACGTAACAAGTCCCGAAAATGATGAGTCCGATGAGTAGGCAGTTTGAGAGTCTCGTAAAATCACTTTCGGCTAGCGTTACGTACTATAGGTAGCTTTCGTTGTTCTTAACTAATCTTACTGCTTCGGTTAACAAATACATTGTCAGAACCGCTATTTGACAGATAAATAAATATTTTTCGGAACAAGTCATCACTGTAAGATGCCTTCTAGCCTTATTTTGAGCTACAACTTTGACACCATAACGTCAAAATAGCAGATGAGTATTGTAAAGGTTGTTGTTTGAAAGAAAATCATAATTCAATAGTGTTCGCTGTAGTTCGCCCTAAAATGATGGACGAGTTGATTTTATATGACTCAGACTTTGAAGATGCGATCTTGTTGGAAGTATTTGACAACAACATCGAATACAGAGCCGACCTTTACGGGAGATTCAACTTAGATATGCTCTCGGAACAGGAGTGTAAAGTGAATTTCCGCTTTGAAAAACGGCATATTCCGAGACTGGTACAAGCACTCAGAATTCCAGATGAGCTTAATACAGACAGCCAACATAAGGTTTCTGGGCAAGAAGCGCTTTGTATTTTGCTCAGGAGATTGGGCTACCCCAACAGGTTAGCTGACCTAGAGCCATTCTTAGGACGATCTATGACCGCTCTATCAAAAATAATTGATGTCGTGTCGTGTCATCTTCTTTCCAATTTGCGGAACTGGGACTAATAGAATTTGGTCGTCTTCCTCGGTAAAACGAACTCTCACTTTTTTATTATTTGCAACATACTCTGGGCTTGACGAATTTGGAAGCATTTTTGTAAAACGACGGATGATAATTGTTGCAGATCTACTCAAAAGTCAAAACCAGTGTCACTGTCAAAATCAAAACAGGTTATGATCTAACTTTTATTCGTGCTGCGCATGCGTGTCGTTTCGTTAACCGCTATGGCTATCGTCCGTACAATACCGGCATTTAGCGTTTACGATATACGTAAAACGAAATGCAAATGTCAAAGTTGTCAAATAGCGTTAAACGGAACATCACCTTGTAAGTAACGAAACCTGCCTAATATTTTTTCTGCAGACTTTTATTAGATAAAATATAAAATAATAGGGATAGATACTATAAATATTACTTATAAACATTACAGCCGTCCCGAAAATGGAACTTTCGGTATGATTCATTACTTTCGGTACGATTTGTGTAAAGCTTCACTTTCGATTTAATAAATCATACCGATAGTTCTATTTTTAGGACGGCTGCAGAAAAAATATTTTTCGTAACGCCACCCGTATGCAAGATACCGGCCTAGAGAAAATACAAATTATACACATTTTTTTTACAATTTTGCCGAAACTACTGGCAACATTGTAATGTTGATATGTTTTGGAAGCTAATACATCCCATGAATTTGTTTTTATATCTGACTTTCATTGCGGGCGCTAGTTACATGGTTCATACCAGGTAGTATTGAACATAACCCTTTTGAGGTTAGATTTATAAATTAAAATTTTAGGTGAACTTAAATCATTCAATTCTACACGATAAAGGTGCTCTTGGTTAAACTCGATCCTGTGTACTATTTTCATATCATTTTAATTTGAAAAGTATTGTCACGACGGCCTCTTTTTCTTCACCAAAGAATCAAACTGGACGTAACTTTCACCGTTTTACTTCAGAACTCAATACAATATCTCTTAACCTTATCTCAACTAGAACTCAACTCAACTGAACTGAATCGAACCATCTAGAGAATTCGACGACATTTCTAGAATCCATCCGTCATTCTCGAAAACTCTAGACGATTCGATGACGTTTACACTTCAAATATCTAACCTAGCACTTTGACTTTACATCATGTATGACAAGCAATGACAACTAATACAAATACACGAATACCATAATATACAGTATGTTACAGTATGTATTAAAAATAATAAGAAGAATATTAAAACAAAGACTAAGAACATCAAATAAAATTTGTGTGCAAAATGTCTTCTGTTTTCACCAATACACAAGCCTATACTTTTTGATAAATAATCAATTGTCTTCTAAATGGTTGGGATCAGCTATCAGGTAACTAAAGTGACATTGAATTCTGCCTTCCAATGGATCTCATTTAAAAATCAAAATCAAAATCCATTAACACCTCCATACACAGGTCGACTTCTCAGGCAAAGAATTCATGGTCATCTCTGAAAGTAATATTTTCAATGGATAGTGCGTCTCTCAAGTCTGAAGGGGGTTATTTTTTGAAGTTATACTGTCATATAAGTCCTGATTGCAATAACATATGTACTATAAGGACATTGTAAACCTCTGGGGTCCAGGTATTCCGCGTGTAGTCATTAACTACAGTCCAGGATAAACTGAAAATTTATGAATTACTGGAATCACGCTTATGTACTGCAATATGATTTGTTCCTGTTGGTGTTGCTTATGACAAATACCTACTTTGATTAAAGATAAGTTTTGACCATAGATGCGTAAATGATTTTTCCATAAGGTTTTTTCTTTTAAAGTTGATATTATACCCATACAATCATAAAACATCTAATTACATTATTGAGTATGTAAGATTTGATATCTCTGACTGCAGTTGACATCTAAATATAAGTTGAAAAAATAATTGCACGGAATCTCGTATAAAAAATTATGTAATCTGAAGGTCTTTACATGATTCTATAATATCGTTATCTTTTCTAAGGTCACGGACTAGGACTTGGACATGGATATGGTCTAGGCTATGGTGGATATGGACACTACTAGAAAACCACGACTGAGTGTTACAAACACATAATATAAGATAATTATGAGTGAGATGAGCAACATTGTGAATTTTTATTTATTTATTTAATAAATTCTAGTTATATATTTATGTTGTTTCGCTAACCCTTCACCTATGCTGATATTCCTTTACAAAGCCTGATGACTTATACATACATACATACTGTAAACTAAGATAACCAAGCATGGACATCAGTAAATGGGGGGTTTCTCAAATAAACACACCACTTTTTTTACGAATAATATTATTTGGTCAGTGATCAATTACAACAACATAATAATACAAGGACAAGTCAGTTTTGATGAACATCATCTTCAGCTGTGTCACCAGTAGTTGGTCATTCAAAGTTTTTTTGGTATTTGAGAAACACCACATGACCAGGACTTGTGAGGATTCTCAAATAAGCGTTTCATTTGTAAAACTCCTAAGTATTGATTTATGAAGCAACACATTCCCAGTATATTCAAGGCTTGGAATGCACTGCCAGAAGATGTACTTACTGGGCCTGCGGGTATTGGCCCATTCAAATCCTGCGTCAACAAACTTCCCCTAACATAACCCTTTTACAGCAGCCGCGGTACTCTGGTGTTTAGGCTCTGCCTACGCGGTCTGCTCAGTTATAAAAAAATATCTTCTTTTTAACTGCATTTTGGGTTCACTTGTATTACCGAATAGAATGCAAAGTGCATAGACTTCTAAACAGTAGTATAGAGACACAGCTAATATCAAAAACAACACATAATGTTGAAAATTCGTACATACTTATCTTAGAGTATGTATAAATGAGAACAACAAAAACTCCGTTGAAATAATATAGAGAAAGCCAGAAATACATTCATGAAATAGTCGGGGTCTAAGTCAAGAGTTGAAAATGCGACTGGTGAGATGCTACGTATTTTCTGTACTGTACTACAGGATAGAAACGTGGACAATGACAGCACCCCGATAGTTTTGAAATGTGGATACATCATCAAATTTTGAGAATAGAGAAGATTACAAACGATATAGTATTAATGAGAATGAAAAAGCAAAGAGAAGTATCGCTAACTATAAAGAGAAGAAATGAATGAATGAATAAAAAAGGGAGAGAGGCTATCTGGTGGCTGGAATCACCAGTGCATATGCCTACCAACGGGCCCTTTTGCACCTCTCCTTACCCTAGTTCCCAAGCCCAGCCCTCATTGCAAAGGTGAGGATGGCCTTGGTTCCAGCCCATCTTATATCCTTAGGTTCAAGAACCTTTGAACCGAGTATAGCCTGCCTGTGATACCCAAGGGCTTCACAACGACAGCGTGTACACGTCGGATCATTTACCACCCCCATCACATACAAACGGCGTTTGAAGGTGTTATGGCCGGATAGCAGGCCAATAGGTAGCCTTAGTGGGCTCTTGTCCAGCGAGAGACAGAACCGTTCCACCTTAGCCAGAGGTCCTGAAATAAGTTCTCTAGCTTGACGGAGGTGTCCGGAGATTCCTCTCCATCTGATAAGATGCTGATTTTGCAACCACACCTCTGTTTTCCTTCTGATGGTACCTGCTGCCAGCCTCAAAGCCGGCTCAGGACCCAGGAAGTTATTCCTCGACCCTCGCCTTGCGAGCGCGTGCGCCATTTCATTACCACTAACTCCAGCATAACTCGGCACCCACATAAGTGACACCTGATGAGAGAGAAGAAAACTACAGTAATACCTGGGACACGCTATGAGCAGGGGGAAATATTATCTACTCCAACTAATAGTAGAAGGAAAAATCTTAGGAAAAATAATGATATGAAGGAGAAGACATTTGTAGCTGAGAAATTTGAGGGACTGCTATAATTTATTGCTTCAATAAACAGCTATCTAGAGCGACAGTTTCCAATGTTCGAATTGGCTTGATGACTGCCAACCTCCAGAATAGGGAGGGCACCTAAAGGAGAAAATAGAGATACAAAATTGGTCAGCATTAGTATAACTTCTATCATTGATTAAAGTACCCGTATAAATGTGTTAATCAATGCTTCTATGTATTTATTTGTAAGGTGACACAGTTCTCCATTTTTACTGTAGTTTGAGTAGTCGATGGAGTTGTCTGTTATTTGATGGAGATCCATACTAATAAGGAAAAGTATTTCTGACGAATGATCACCATTTTTATTTAAAAAACTTGCGACAATTGTTTCGACATACAGTGTCTTTATCAAACAATGTTTGATAAAGTTTGATAAAGACACTGTGTATCAAAACAATTGTCGCAAGTTTTTTAAATAAAAGTGGTGATCATTCATCATAAATACCTTTTTGTAGTAGTTTGAGCACACTTGCATCAACCAATAGACTGCAAAGCGTATAAACTTTTAACCAGTAGTGTAGAGACATAAAACTGGTTAGCATGACAAGCTGTTATTATTATACGCCTATTAAAAGTCAATTTAGTGTTATCACCACATCGCCTTTACCCGCGCATTAATAAGAATTTCCATATTTGTTGAACAACTCAGAATCTGGTTCAATATCATGTACGTAACTTTGTACTGGGCATAATATGGTCAAGCTTATACCTTATAAAGTAAAGAGCACGCGCGATCGAAATTAAATCGCCTTACTTAACCACTGCGTGTTTAAAAGTTACACTGCCTTTTCATTTATTTTGTTATAGTTACCAAACTGCCATAGTATTTTTTGTATGTAACCACAGATTACAGAAACACTTATCAATGTTTAGATATGACACATATCGCCAATTGTCTCAAGATTGAGACTTGAGGGTAGATCATTAATGTGAGGCAAAAACAACGTTGGAGCCAATACCGATCCCTGCAGAACCCCAACATTGATGTTATGGAAGGAAGAGGAGGAGTAAAGATTCACTACTTGACTTGATTTTCAAGCTACTTGACTTGACTTGACTTGATATCAAGTCAAGTATTTGTTTTCCAAATTCAAGTCAAGTCAAGTAATTACACACCAAGCAACTTGAAAATCAAGTTTTTCAAGCTAACTGCTTGATTTTTCTTGAAAAAATAATTCTTTCTAGATATCAATCTGACTGCCAAAACGCAATCACAGTAGAAATCTATGTATATAAAGATGTAATCTTTTATTTAAAAAATGAAGTCAAGTTGATTGACTCAGTACTTCCCACACATTACTGTGATACCAGTTTATTATTTTCCCATAGCAGGAAGATTTAGTCTGAGATCCCTTGCAACCAAATAATCGCCCCCCCCCCCCCTCTAAAATTGTCTTATGCCGCTAGGTCTTTCCTTCACAGGTAAATGGACAGCCTATTATCGATACTACAAACTTCTCAGTTTTACAACCCCCCACACCCCAACCACCTCACTTTCACCCCCACCCAAAAAACTGGTAGGAAATGATCAGGAACCCCTAAAACATCTAACAACCGAATGTGAGTTGTTTTCATACTTTTCGTTCTTCGATTATTGCTACGCTGCCACTGACACGATTTTTAACAAACATGCGCGTTTTCCATTCTCACCACGCTAACAATATACTGTGTCAAAATTTCATTAGAATCAATTTATTAGTGTCCACATTACAAAATACAAAACGATTTAAACCGCAATAAATTCTCGTATGTATACAGAAAATTCTAAGTACCTTAGTTTCCGTAATAGGCTAGGCAATGTTCGGATGGACCTAAAAAGGTGATTTGTGTCGCTAGATCTTCCTTCACAGGTTAGTGGACAGCCTATTATGAGTATAAGAAATTTTTTAATTTTTCAGCCCCCAACCTCCCAACCACCCCAATTTCACCCTCACCCCCCCAAAAAAAGCAGAAAATGATCAGGAACCTCTAAAACGCTTGAAAACGAAGTTTGAGCTGTTTTTATATTTTTAGTTTTTTTATTATTTCTGCGCCGCCACTGGCACGATTTATAAAAACTATACGCGTTTTCCATCTTCGCCACGGTAGTAATACTGTGTCAAAATTTCATTGAAATCAATTCAACAGTTTCCTCGTTACACAATATAGATCGATCTAAAGCAATACTCTCGCATGTTTACATCAGAAAAAAATCTTCTTTGCTTTCTGTAATAGGAAGGCAATGTTCGGATGGACCAAAAAAAGTTATTTATGTCGCCAGGTCTTCCTTCACATGTCAGTTGACAGTTTATTATGAATGCAACAAATTTTTCAATTTTACAACCCCTCACCCCCCAACCACCCCAATTTCACCCCCACCCAAAAAAAAGTAGAAAATGATCAGGGACCCCTAAAACGCCTAAAAACGAAGTTTCAGCAATATTTAATTTTTTTTGTTTTTTGCTAATTACTCCGCCGCCTATGCACCGATTTTCAAAATTATAGGAACATTACCTACTACGACCCCACAGCATACCGCTGCCCAAATTTCATCACAATCCATGCAGCGGTTGCTGAGATTACGAGGCTAGAAAAAAGCGACAGACAGACAGACAGACCGACAGACAGACAGACAGACAGACAGACCGACGGAAATGAGTGACGTGGATTTTCGTTATGTAGACATCATAAAACGCCCAAAAAGCGTATTATCTCAAAATTGAAAATTTTCGCGATCACAATACTCCCCTCACCTATCGGTGTGGGAAGTAAAAAACATCCAAACTTAGTTAAATAATGAATGTAATAATATGAAATAAAAATCCGAAATATTCTGAATTCTGACAATAATAGAAAAACAACGAATACAAATGGGGGTAGGTTGGCTCAGTGGTTAGAGTCGAGGGCTCGTGACCGGAAGGTCCTGGGTTCAATTCTTGTTAGAGGCGGAAATTTATTTCTGGTTTTTTCAATCAAAACTAAAAATCCATAAAAAAAGCTCAGCAAAGAGTCCCCACCTGAGTCTTCACTGTTGGCTTCTAATAAAAAGTGTTGTTCCTACAGTGGCGCCGGGAAACAGTAACACAACAAAGCATACACAGAACACGAGGCTAATGACCACAGCAATTGATGCCGATGACACAGAAGTAAAAAAAAATTAAAATCCTCATTTGCCATCCATGATTTGAGGCACATAAGACTTTTAACGGAGTTGTCACCCAATCGAGTTCTTGTTTTGGTAAGAGTTAAGGCAGCTCCAGAGAACTGCCTTTCAACTGGAGCTGAAGAAGCTGGCGTTGCCAAAAAGTCTTTGGCCGTTGCGGCAAGGTTTGGAAAAATACATTCGTGTTTTCTCCACCATTCTGAAATATCTTCAGTACCGTCCCTTGCCGCTTGAATGCTATTTATAATCTGTTCATCGGTTTCATCTCGATCAGGTTTATTGTCAAGTTCCATAGCCTACGAATCTAGTCTATCGAGCAGCATATTAATGCAAAAATGATTGAAATACTCTTGAAAACATTAAGGTACTGGCAAATTCGTTCAATTAACGACCATTCTGTGTCGGTTGGCTTTAAAGTTTTAAAGTCACCGGGTGCCTGCTTGCTGTCGTAACCTCGGTTATTCCCCTATTTTAACGCTTCGATTCGCATTTTACAGAGCGATATCAAGTAATATCAAGTAGTTTGATTTTACTTGACATCAAGTCAAATAGTTCATATCGAAAATCTGGTCAAGTCAAATATCAAATTTTCAAAAACTTGAGCTTCCAAGCCAAGTCAAGGATTTAAGAAAAAACTCAAGCTACTTGGCTTGATGAATTCCTAAGGAGGAGCCGTCTAGGACGACAGAAATTTTGCAACCAGAGAGGAAGCCGTAACGTTTAACATAAAGGCATTTAACGAAATATACGAAATGATGCCGTGAAACGTCCAAAGAACCCGAAATTCAAATCCAACGTCTTTAAAGTAAGATAATAGAACTATGGTATCATTAAATGAAGTAATCTACGTTAGAAGACAACCGGATGAATCACCGTTTAACAGTTATGAAAACGTTGAATGTCCTTCACTAATTAAAAACTGCTATTACTATAATTTGTTAAGATCTCTATCACCTCTATTGTTTACAGTATTTAGCATAAACGATACTGTTGCTTTTTTATACGTTAGTGTTTAGCATTAATGTATTTTCTATAATTAAACATAAACTGTAAACTGCATAATAGCACAATTGTTTTGTTCTCCTTGATTTTATAGAAATATCGTTTGCGAATTCAGCGCGATTTTAAACTCAACGGAAAGCCAGTGACGTAACTAAGGGCCCGCAGGGCCCGCAGTTGCGGGGCCCCGTAGTTCTCGAGGCCTAGGCTCCTGAACCACCATCCTTTGTGCAATGAAAAAGTACTAAATTAAAGGTCACTTCCTTGTATGTTAGTATGTTTTACAAATAATACTTCACCCTATGAACCCCAAGACGCATACTCATCAGTTAAAAAGTGGGACAGTATTGAATTTTAAACTAAACCCTAAAAATCGGCCGAGAATCCTCACTAAATAAAAAAATACGGGAAGACAGCATACGTCAAAAAATGTTTGGCTAATTTAATTCGCTGTCTTCCACACCACAGGTCACATTAACAACTAACCCATACGTGTAAAATACAAACTCAAACCTCAACGTTAAGCCCTGAAGCTGGCATTAAAAATTGCCGAAAACTTGACAGTTAACGCCATAGTCCCCTTTGTGCAAACACCTGTGTTTATTTTCAAAATTTTGGCCACACCCCCAAATGTTTTTTCTTTAATATATACAGGGTGAGCTGATAACCTTTTTAACTGTTCGTAGAAGTCGTTGAAGTAAAGTACCTTTTCAAATAACTTTTCAGAAAACCGAAAAATAAACTAAATACAAAATAAAAAATGTAAACCTGGGCTTGTGTATCAAGGAACCTAGTCTGTTTATCTTTAGCTTTTGCTGCGATATTTGTCTTATCGATTAGGCATTGCACCTGTCGATAGTGCAGTAGTCACTTTCTGTTCATCTTTGTTGATTTTAAATTGGTAAATCCTAAAAGCGGCACATAATTAGGATTTACCAACTCAGAATTAACTATACGATAAACTGAATGTGACTATACCTTATCCACCGAACAAACGGAGTGACCATGCACAATATACGTAAAGTTTTACTGTATGGTCAAGGGTTATATGCACACCGTCCACAAAACTGCATAGTGACAGCAGTGATGTTATTATAAACAGAAAAATTAAGTTCGATTTATTCGAGTAAAGCCCCAAAATATGGGTTTGAAATAATTTTTTACTCCCTATATTCAGTGAATGCAGTATAGTGCACTAATTGCCTGATGATAAAACATAAGTTTTTTGACCATAAAGCTAAACATAAACAGACATAAAAACTAAACATAGACAGGCTAGGTGATTTGATTCTGTATCTCACTTATTTTTCTGTTTTTGGGGAAAAAGTTATTCGATAAAGATGTTTATTTTAACTTAGGGCTCACCCTGTATATATACATAATATATTATGAAAATTTCTTGCGGAGGGGCCCCGGGAAGAATCTTGCGGGGGGGCCGCGAATTTGAAGTTACGCTACTGCGGAAAGCTTGCAGCTTTTCAGACGTTAATCAAGTTTTTAATCCAGTTCTTGCTGCGAGTTGTATTTTTTAATTAATCTGTAATCAAATTTGCCTCAATATGTATTTTACTGAATCATAATCATTTAATGATGATACCTCAATCTCAAATGATTTGCTTGCCGGCAATGCAAAATCGACATACCTGGCCATATATCTATATGCGTATTATCAATGTAAATGTAAATTGAAACCTAATAGAGCTATTAGCATTATAAACATATTCCGTATAATCATGTATATTATGATATGTTAATAATAAGAAACTTATGAATGAAAATTTTTATTATGTAGGCGTGTTTCACGTCTTTTTCACTTATGTTTTAGTCGTAAATGCTCTGCTTCATGCTGTGCTTAATTAGTTGGTTTATTAACGTTTTTCATTCAGCTTATAAATGTGTATATGCACATAATTAGGGATAGAGCATAAATTACTATATATTCGTTCACAATATATGGGAAATTAGTAATTTGAGTACATATTACTAAGAGTGTGGTCTAGGTAACTGGTATGGAATTTTTGATCAACATTTGCACCGTTTAATAATTTCTAAATGCGTCATCTCGAGTGCTTTGTTGATATATGGCCTCAGAGTAACAATTGAATATAGAGGTAGTAAACAAACCACTTCAGCATGGCGTACTCAAAGCCATCATCTTTTGGCACTTCAGCCTCCAAACATTGCCACCTAACCTGATAATTCTTCCAATGCAACCCATGTTACAAACACTGCTCCGCACTGTTCTATCTCGAAAAACTGTTAAACTACCCTCGAATATAGCACAGCAAGTCCATAAAGCTTCACTACAGTTACCAACAAATAGCGAATTCGACTTTACTGACCAAGCATAAAAGACACACAAACAAAACAAACGTTTGGCAGTCGGGGTTTACCGTAAACAAATCGCAGGAAAATTATATAGGCGTTGGCAGCTCCTCAAAATTTGTGTAAGACAGAATTTGCGTTTATGATGAAGAAATATGCAGTAACGCAGCAGAGGTCAACATATCTTTTGATTTTGCTGTAATCATTCTTGAACCATCAAAATACCGTCTTTTTTAACGTAGAATGGAATATTTCTGGATACTATACAATTAAGGCGATAGTAAACAATTATGATTGCCGTATCTGGTGGTCAATAGGACAACGTAAGAAAAGATGTTGGCCTATTAGATTTAGTTGTTTACTACCTCTATGTTCAGTTGTTACTCTGAGTAAACGACCAACCTTTTAAAAATAAAATGTTTTACTTAACTTGCAATGGATGTATGTAGATATGTATGTTTGTTCGGGTAGAACCTTGCTACTCAATTTTCAAGCAGACATCTTCAACCGATTGAGCTGAAATTTTGTACACACGCTTAGTTTGGATGACAATACCTACATGATAAGATAACTCATTCTAAATCCAATATGGTGGATGATTCAAGATGGCGGAATAGTTATTTTTTAAGCCCTTCTACAGGGTGGCCAATCGGGTGACGATAATATTTTTTTTTAGATAGCCCGTACCGAGACCTATCCAAAACACCCCCATGTCTGTGTACCGATTATTGATAGTTTTCGAGTTTTGATTTTTTTTTTGAAAACTTAGAGATTTTCCAGTTTTTCCAAGAAATCGTCAAAAACAAAAACAAGAATGCTTTTTGGTTTTTATTTTTTTGTACAGTTATACTCAGTATTAAGCCTATTTTAATATTCGATAAAGAGAACCTGTACATCCGAACAATAATTAAGTACATTTTGGGGCCAAAGTTTGAAATCTCTGTATTTAGTCAGGAGACCAAAACCTTCACAATGAGATTAAAAATACTTATGTCTGGTTCTGGAGCTTCAAACTAATCTCAAAAACTTTGCAAGACGTTACACTTTCGAAATAATAATGAAAAAGTAGCACTTATGGGGACATTTTGCGCCGTACGTGAGTGTCAAAGGTAAAAAGGTGATAATTCAAGAATTTCTAAAATGATGTAAAAAAAATTATTATTTTGCTTTGTTATGACAAATTAAAGAAAAAAACTCGTAACAACTAATAAACCGATAATCATTGATGTTTTGATGAGTTTTAATAAAAAAACTAATACCCAAATTGTGATTTTTGAAGTGTTTTTAGTATGTCTATTGAACTTCTGCTAAATTAAGTTGTATGGAAAGTTAACAAAGGAAAGGAATAATAAACAATAATCTGACTTCCAATTTCATGGCAGAATTACCTGGGAGGCGATGTCGTAGCATACGCTATCCCTTTCTTTTAGAGTAGCTTTTTGAGGGCTCATGTCGGCGAAGCGAGTTCTGTTAATTAATTTTCGGTAATAGGCAAGGCAATGCTCGGATGGACCTAAAAAGGTGATTTATATCGCTAGGTCTTCCTTGACAAGTCAGTAGATAGCCTATCATGAATACAACAAGTTTTTCAGTTTTTCAACCCCCCACCCCCCAAACACCCAAATTCCACCCCCACCCAAAAAAAAAAAGCAGAAAATGATCAAGAACCTGTAATACGCCTAAAAACGAAGTTTGAGGAATATTTGAAATCACCTACTAAGACCCCACAGCGTATTGCTGCCCAAATTTCATCACAGTCCATGCAGCGGTTACTGAGATTACGAGGCTAGAAAAACTCGTACAGACAGACAGACTGACAGGCAGACCGACAGACAGAACGACGGAAATGGGTGACGCGGATTTTCGTTATGTGTACATAAAACGCCTAAAAAACCTATTATCTCAAAATCGAAAATTTTTACGATCACAATCCTCCCCTCACCTATCGGTGTGGGAAGTAAAAGGGATGGCGTATGCTACGATAACGCTTCCCAGGTAATTCCGCCATAGAATTAAAAGTCAGATTGTTTTTTTATTATTCTTTTCCTTTGTTAACTTTCCATACAACTTAATTCAGCAGAAATTCAATAGTACACAGCAAAAATCACAGGTATTATTTTTTTTACAAAAATTGATTAAAACATCAATGATTATCATGTTTATTAGTTGTTCAGAGTTTTTTTTCTTTAATTTGTCATAATAAAGTAAAATAATAGTTTTTTAAATCATTTTGGAAATTCGTGAATTATCACCTTTTTACCTTTAATAGTCACGTACGGCGCAAAATGCACCCATAAGTGCTATTTTTTCATTATTATTTCGAAAGTGCAATGTCTTGCAGAGTTTTTAAGATTAGATTGGAGCTCCAGAACCAGGCATAAGTGTTTTTAATTTTATTTTGAAGGTTTTGGTCTCCTGACTAAAAACAGAGATTTCAAACTTTGGGCCCAAAATGTACTTAATTATTGTTCGGATGTACAGGATCTCTTTATAGGATATTAAAGTAGGCTTAATACTGAGTATAATTGCACAAAAAAATAAAAGCCAAAAAGCATTCTTGTTTTTGTTCTTGACGATTTCTAGGAAGAACTGGAAAATCTCTAAGTTTTCAAAAAAAAATCAAAACTCGAAAACTATCAATAATCGGTACACAGACATGGGGGTGTTTTGGATAGGTCTCGGTACAGGCTATCCGAAGAAAAATTATTATCGTCACCCGATTGGCCACCCTGTATAATATGGGTATTAAATGAAAGGGCTTGCAAACAGTTCGCTGGGGAAACTTAGCCAGCGATAGCTAAAAAGTAAAAAATAAATTAGAAGCAAAACTTTTTTTTAGAAAAAACTTTTATTTAAATGCTCTAAAAAGATAAAAATAAAATTTTCTTTAAAATTTTAATTATCAACTTATAGCCTCATTAGGACAAAATTTACATGGTCATAAAAGCTTGTCGCGAAATTTGCGTAAGTACTTATAAGTATTTATTACTCTGAAATTTAAAAAAATTAAACTTAGCAGACTAAATTACTCAATAATATAGGGACTAATTTATTTACACAAGTAAATTGAGCGAGCCTTTATGATCATATGAATTGCGTAGAGTGAGGCTATTATAAGTTGATAGTTAAAATTTAAAAGCAAAATTTTATTTTCGTCTTTTTAGAGTATTTAGATAAATACTTTTCTTAAAAAAGGTTTTTTGGCTTTTAATTTATTATGTTAAATTAGTACTATGCAGAAAGTTATTGCTTAAAAATTTCATTGTGTTGTTTGTTGCTTAACTTATTTTATTGAATGTTCATAAGACTATCGCCCAGAATGATCTTATTTTTTTCATCCCCTACAAATCATTAAAAAAGTGGATGGACATAATGCAAAAACAAAATAAAGCAGCAGCTACTATGCCGTAGTGATAAATACCGTCACCACTTCATCGCCCGTATTACTTCTTGCATAAACTCCATTCAATAGCAAATAATTTCAATTAACATAAATGTTGATGTATGTGTCGTTTACCCATTGATATTTTGTATCATCGTAACCTTAACACTATAGGAAAATTCCGTGCTTGATACAGTATAGGATTTTTGAATCACCTTACTTTTCGTTATCAGTTGATGATAGACACTCCATTTGCCTTGGGGTGTCCCAAAATTAGTAAATTACTATGCAGTTATTTTCCATCTATTGTTAAAATATTGAAAATTAATAGTACCTGCATATCCAGAAAATCTCTTGTAAGGATACTTTTGTGAAGGTATCTTAAATGGAAATATACTGAGCATTAAATACGTAATATAGGGATGTTATGTCTTTTTGATAGTGGAAAGCAAACGAGTATTCAAGTTATGTGTGTTTCCAGTAAATCTGGAAAAGGGCGGTTTGAGTGCATCATTTATTATTTTACATCGCTAGATCAGAGCTGATCAGGCTATAACCTAAAACAGTTTTTGTTGGGACCCACGTGGCTGCGCGATGAACAGCGTCTGCCTTCGATAGTGGGGCAGCAGCAGCCTTGTGCGCGGTTAGCGCTTGGGTGGGTGGCTGAATATACACAGGGCATTCAGTTTCGTCCACACGAGCGCTGAGCGGATCTTACGCGGCCGGCACTTTGGATGATCGATCGGAAGGCCCGGACTGGGGACTCCCGTCGGACCGCCCGGGATGGATGGTGTAACCATTCCAACGGTGCTGGCCGTGCACCGTCCCCCCTCTGAGAAGGCTGCGGCTGAGAAGGCTCAATAGGCCTTAAAGGCCTAAGTACTGACGGCTCCCAGAGGAAATAAAAACAGTTTTTGTTAACTTCATTTGAATTGAGTTTGGATAAAAAGAACACACGTTGAACCGAGTAAAGTCAGCTGAGATTATTTGAAATTTTCTGTAAAAGGAATGTGGCTATTACCTTATCACTTTTTTAATGCCAGCCAAGCAGGAGTGAGTTTGGATAACTAAAGTAATCCGTGCATACAAAATTTGCAACAACATAAGACCACACGACTTACCGAGCTATGCCTGTTATTGAAACCGGTATTCAAAATTTCACAATGATGTATGAACCACGTGTAAAGGTTGTTGGCGATATGAATTCATCTTGCGGAATAAAAAACGAAACCCTGTAAGATCTTATGCTGTAGGCTATCTCGACAATTAATCTTTATCCTAGGCAGTAAAGCTGGTTCGCCCATCGAAGTGACCGAGAAAAAGTGCACTTAGATGAAAAAACGCAGGCTTCATTATTTTCAGCACATGGCCAACTTCAATTTTGAATAAATAAAAAACATGAAGGTCGAGTAGGCGCGTGAATATTTGTTCTGGTTATTGAAAACTTCACGTTGCTTCTTAGGCGAAGCGGATAATTTCTACGTATATCCAAACATTAAGCTAAAGGGTCTAGGGTATAGCGCGCAAAATTGAGAATCCAAGAAAATACGTATTCCCGTGTTAGCGAGGAGGCGTGGCCGCCTGTTCCCTTTCTCCAGTACGTGTGTCTAAGATGAGGGGAGATAAGTCCAAAAATCCAAAGATTAGGTGAAAAGGTCCAAAGATCACTATAAAAATGAATTTCGCATTTCCAAGCTCCTGACGTTACCTTTAAACTTACAGCAATGATTCAAAAAGCAAGTTGAAGAAGAAAGCTTGCGGTTTGTCAGCTATTTGGCTTTTTTTTATATCGTTGCTGGTTGTTAAATTACAGACATTTGAAGAGTGTATGATTTTGCATTGCGAGTTTTTTTGCATACTAAAAAACTTTTTTGAGAAAATCGCAAACATGTGTCATTCATTAAAGTCTTAACTGTCGCCTTCTGAAATACTGTATATCAGTCGTCTGAATGCAAAGCCCGACAAGTCACAAATTTTGCAAAATAGAGTTTTATATACCATTTTGTTCATTATTTGAAGCGCTACCATTTTCTATATTTTTCGCTTACAAAACCCGACATTAGACATGAGACATTTGGCTAAGAAAACTAGACTTAGGTGCAAACACCGACAAGTCCAAGCGGTGTTTTATTTCAAACACCCACATGTCCACAGGAGCCAATACGGACAACGGGAGCAAGACACATGTCGATCACATGAGGTATTCTGACCGTTGTGTGTTTTTGTTTTATCCAGTCGCTGAAAATACGTTGTGGTGAATTCATTCGTTTACTGAGAGAATGAGATTAATTTATGCTGTATTGATAAATTATTGATAAAAATAAACATGTTTTTTGAAAAATGCTTTGGATGCGGATTTTGGAGAGCCTACTTCAACAGAAGCTAGGTCCACATTAATGCAGAGGATCGAAGCTATTTGTGAAAATGCATTCGCTAGTTCTGAAGAATTTTGTTTATCAGAAAATTATAATAATAACCATGTTTTTTGACAAATGCTTTCGATGCGGATTTTGGAGAGCCTACTTCAACAGAAGCTAGGTCCACATTAATGCAGAGGATCGAAGCTAATTGTGAAAATGCAGTTGCTAGTTCCGAAGAATTTTGTTTGTCAGAAAATTTAGATTTTGACATTTAAACCTTGTAACCCTTGAAATGTATTCTTTCTAATATCTAGCTTTATGTTTATAGTTTCTGTCGTTGAGCACAGTGTTTGATTAGATTCCTTTATATTCAGTAAAATAAGCCAAATTGATAAATGTTTCATTTATTTTGATCCGATTCCACAAAAATAGCAGTCAAAACACGACATGTCACAGTTCCTAACATGCAAAACCCGACGTGTCCAGATTTAAAAGTCAGATTTTTAGAAAAACTATATGTCCTAGATTTTGGGGCGTTAAAACTTAACATCCTAAAACGTCGTATATTATCATACTCTCGATTTAGTATTCTTTTCGCTCATAATAAGACTTTGATCTGTTTTTCTTGATTTCTGTAAAATTTGTTACTGTGGACTTGTCGGGCTTTGCATTTAGACGACTGATATGTAGTTTGAAAAACAAGTGATTTCTGTTCGAAATGGGCATGCGTGTTTTAAGGCGGCAAATACATATGTAATGTATACCCAAGCCCCATAAAGGTCTAGGGTATAGCGAGCGAAATTGAGAATCCAAGAAAATACGTATTCCCGTGTTAGCGAGGAGGCGTGGCCGCCTGTTCCCTTTCTCCAGTATGTGTGTCTAAGATTAGAGGGGGTAAGCCCAAAACTCCAAAGGTCTGCATGATAAGTGAATTTTAATGTAACCTATTAACTTTGATACCTATACCTCATACAAGGATTACCACCTTCGAGGTGGTTATATTTGTGACGATACGATACGATAAATGAATATAAAAAATATGTCATTACGAATAAACACAGTAGAAAGTAATTCTTATCCTAGTCTTTTTAGTAGACGAGGTTCTTCGGATTTTGGGATAAAGTACCGTTAGAGGTTTTTTACTCAAGGAGCCGACGTTTTGGCGTTTATTTTACGCTTTCTTCAGGGCTATCGAGCACATTCCTATAGCAACAATGAATAACATATTCCTTTTGGGTCAAAAAACAAAAAAAAATCCAGAAGATGGAAATAAACTGGTACACTGCAGTGTACAGCAGCAGATACCAAAAATCAGGTGTATTGACAAATCGCATTTGTGATTCTTTATATCCATCTTCTGGAACGTTTTTTTTTTCACCCAAAGGAATATGTTATTCCTTGTTGCTATAGGAGTGCACTCGATAGCACTGAAGACGGCGTAAAATAAACGCCAAAACGTCGGCTCTTTGAGTAAAAAGTCTCTTGTATCCCAAATCCGAAGAAGCTATTCTATTACGACTAAATTTGATTGGTTGTTGAATTAAAATTATATAAAAACAATCCAACCGTCTTGTTTGCCAACAATTTGCAGTAAATGGTATGCCGCTTCATTTGTTATGCGGACTCGTCTTCGGCGTTGGAAGAAGATGGTACCAATTACCTCCGAATGGTTCTTCGGTAGTGAAGCCATTTATCTTGAGCGGTCTTTGGGGGCCATCGCGGTACTTGTCAAGATTGCTCAAGGGAAGGTTACGTCTGGACCACGGGGAATATTTGTAATTGAAGCAGAACGTAGTGATTTTCATAGTACAGAGGTAGTGGGTTTACCTCATGGAAAAAGTCATACCGTGAGGTGATACTCATTCGCTTAACCTGAGTCATGGAAATTTTGGTGCATTCTCATCCCATCAGTTTTAGGTATACAGGGTGGCCAATCGAGTGACGATAATAATTTTTTTTCAGATAGCCCGTACCGAGACCTATCCAAAACACCCTTATGTATGTGTACCGATTATTGATAGTTTTCGAGTTATGATTTTTTTTTTAAACTTAGAGATTTTCCAGTTTTCCCAAGAAATCGTCAAAAACAAAAACAAGAATGCTTTTTGACCGAGTTTTTGACTTTTATTTTTTTCTGCAATTATACTCAGTATTAAGCCTATTTTAATATCCAATAAAGAGAACCTGTAAATACGAACAATAATTAAGTACATTTTGGGCCCAAACTTTGAAATCTCTGTTTTTAGTCAGCAGACCAAAACCTTCAAAATCAAATTAAAAATACTGAAGTTTTCAAAAAAAAATCATAACTCGAAAACTATCAATAATCGGTACACATACATGGATAGGTCTCGGTACGGGCTATCTAAAAAAAAAATTATTATGGTCACCCGATTGGCCACCCTGTATATGACAAAAAAACCCAGTTCCTCTTTTTTTAACTTTTAGCTGAGGGGAATATGCAGCAATTCAATATGTAGCTTCCGAGGTAGACGTGTATTTTTCGATTTCCTTTGTAAGTGTCAAAAAGTTGCATTGACACTAACGTCTTTGCGACTCTGTCGGTACGTTATCGTAAAATAACTTTGTTATAAATAGAGCTCATCTGACTTACTGCTAAATCGACTGAAGGTCGATATAGAAGCGTAGAGCCGAAATCAGACTGGAATATCTAGTAATGTACTAATGTCAATTTCCAACCGTTACGTTAGTAGTTAAGGGATATAATAAAAAAGGTTTTGTGCTAAAATCTTCCTGGTCCAAAGTGAAACTATTGCAGATACCAACATCTTTGGCAGACAATTGCAGAAGCCAAACCTGCAGTAAGTTTTCGGAGGTTCGCAATTTTTTTACAAAAACTACCGTACTATATGACGACGAGTACGATGGATAATTTATCATGGCGGCTCAATCGCCATGCACAATGAAAGTGAGACTATACGGACACATCGGAGTAGGCGCCCGTTTTGCGTAACATTGACCCAGAACCCGAATCTTGCCATCGCCGGCGGGTCCACAGCTGTAGGAGTGCTAACCTAAACATCGACTATAAAAACCCGACAACCCTTGATTGGTCGTCAGTGCACCATCGTCGCAAATCGATTCAACGTACGTCGAAGCACCCACACACAACACACACACCAATCCATCAACATGATGAAAATCGTAAGTGTTTTTTGGCGCCCAACAAGGGTTGGCTTTAAATTTGTTCAGAAAACTTTTTTAAACTTTGCAAGCACTTTGTTGTCGAAAACCACTAGTATAGATAGATTGGGATACCTTTTTTTCAAGAGTTTTAAAAACGAAAATCAATTTTCACTTATTTGTTGCCAAGTAATTATTGAAAAAAATTGGTATACCTTATGTTGAAATTGAATTAAAATTTGAAATGTAATTGTAATTGAGTAAAAAATTAATAATTTCAGCAATCTACTCATCCTTATTGATTTGAATTGTATTGGGGACAGAAGGCATCTACCGATTTCAGTCCCTATGCCCCATTTTATCCACTCCTGTACTTAAATGTATGTAACTTAATTTAAGAAGCAAATAATCATTTATTTTTATTTGAATAAATATGGTCTGGAACGGAGTAAAGGACTACATAATCCATTATAATGAATATTTATACCTATAGTTCTGAAAAAATATGCTTCAAAACATTTGTAACTCCTGCCCATTTGGACACGATATTGATTTGATAACCCAATTTTTTGGTTTAGATCTTAATAACAACCCCAACTTATACAAAGGCAGTTGATCGTTTCTAGAATGTTTAAAATTTAAATTCTTAATCCTCCAATTTGGACTGAACTGATGGATGGAAATGTCTTGTCAAGCTTTTCAAAATATGGTAAAATTAAGCACTGCCTATAGTTCCTTTTAGTATTTTTCGATAGCACTTCGTTACTTCTGGTTCGATTTGCAAAAAAGAAACAGATGTGACAATATCACAGTAAGTAAGTTAGCAATTTATTTTACTGGGTCTTTAAAGGATTATCAGTAACTTGTAAATTAAATCAGCAATTATAAAGCTATTGAAAATGGCTTACACGTTTTGCTTTAAGGCAACATTATTATAGATTTTTCGTAACAACTGGAAAGAGTTTTATAAACACAAGAAAAGTATGTACTCCTTCGACACCTGGATCTATCCTATTTTCAATTTGACTCTCATTTAGATTTTTTTAATGGGTAGATCGGCTAAAATGTCTTAAAACGAGGTTGAACTAATTAATTTTTTCATTTTGGTCAATCGTCATCAGTACTTTCAGAAGTAGGTACTGCCTGATATATGAGTGTTTTTTGAAATATGTGTTCCATCGACACCTGGATCTAACCATTGATTAACATATTGTCAGTCTAACCTATTTTCAATTTGACTCTCTTTTATAGATTTTTTAAAGGATAGATACAGCTAAGATGTCTCCAAACAAGGTTTGAGTTTGTTAACTTTTGCAGTTTCGTCAATCGTCGTCAGTACTTTTAGACGTACTGAGTGATATATGAGGGGTTTTTGATGGAACTAGCGAAGCTTCAAAAAACATTATTCCAAATTCACCAGTTATCGTTATTTACGCCAAATTAGAGAATTATCTACATTCAAAACTAGTACTTTTTCAGAAGTACCAACTGATACATGATGATAAAGTCAGAAGAAACTTGTTTCATCCTCATCATTGTATCCTCAATTAGAAACCTTTTACTCTCTATGTTACTAAGAGAATGTTTGTTATTATATACAAAACTTAACATGACATTTATTTTCAGGTAGCTGCTGTCTCTTTCCTCTTCGCCGTAGCCCATGCTGGCTTCATCGGTGCACCTGTGGTAGCTCCCGTAGCTCATGTCCCTGTAGCCCATGTAGCTCCAGTAGCTCCCGTGGCAGTTAAGGCTGCAGTCCCAGTAGCTACCTCATACGCCAGCCATGTACAGGTATGTATTAGTGTAGTCTTATTATTAACTTCTGTAGAGCTTAAGTCAAAGTCTGTAGACGATGGTTAACATTTGAAGTCTTTGGCAATTTTTAACGTCTTTGAGAAGCTGTTCTGTTGAAATTTTTACGAAGGGAACCTGCAAATATCAACGGAAATCTATTCACATAATTGGCTATGTTTTCCACATACATTATACTTTTTAAGACAACTTCCAATTTAAAACGTAATGTCTTGAAAAATCTTGCTATCAGTATTTTCAAACTAATTAAAAAAATCTCATCAAACACCAAAAGAGCAATTTTAACTACCTCAAATCACTTTTATTTTTCATTCCTGCGTCCTTATAGGATTGAAAAGTAATATTGAAGAGAATTGATAAATTTCAAAGCTTTCTGTCACTCCTAAATTCAGAATCAAATATAGAAAAACACACTTAATTTTTATAATCGCCAAAATTAGGACAATTTTAAAATTACCTCACATTGATTGAAGGACTTTCGGGATCTAAAGTAAGCACTCTACTATTGGGATATAGTATATCCGATACTCCCGAAATGCAATTATTAGTGAATTTTTCGTTTATTTCTGATGCAACATTCATAAATTCTTAACCGTTCATCCACACTGTAAAAACTATCATACAATGACAACTCGCGTTTTGATAAAAGTCTTCAGGCACAATATTGCATCGAAATTTAACAAGCCTGATGGCAGTCAAAGCCTACTGTAAGTACTTCGAATTCCCTTAAGAGGAATATTGGGTTGAGTTAATAGAATGTAACCTATTCGGAACCTATCAATTTTACGTAACGGACATGTTTATATGAAAGCACAGAGAATCAATCAGACAATCCGATAATACTATAATATGCACCCGTTCCATCTACAATATTTCAAATTTAATTAAGAAAAACATGGAAGTTGAATTAGAAAACCTTAAATTATTGGGAATATGTGTATAGGTCATACTTATATAAAAGCGCAGAAAAAGAGCAGCGAATTCGACCAAACCAAAATATACAGGGGGATCCATTTGAAATCGATAAGATATCGGTGTTTAAAGAATAGCTTTTTCTTATGACTGTGCATATTATTTCTCAATAAATGTACAACAAGTATTAAATTCCATTTCCTAGTAGGAATCTTAGATCATAATAGTAGTGAACATGTCTCATACAGAGCGGCTAAAATACAATTTTTAGAAACGTTGATTTTTTAAAAGAAGTGTGATTTCGATTTGCATTTTGTATTTGACTAAAACTTCACCGCAGAAATATTCTGAATTAAGAGCTTAGTATGAAAATAGAAAAATGTATAGGGCATTCCATCGAAATAAAAAAGTTGACACTGATTCAGGCATAACGGACCACCCTCTATATACAAAATTTTAATTAAACTGAAGCTTAACTCACATCAAGCAACTTTTGTATTCAACTTTTTGTCCTATCTCACATAGTTTCGGAGATAAGGTAGTGAGTTGTTTTACTTGCCCCACCCCGTACGTTATTCACGAATAAAATCAATTTCACCTAAAGATGGCGCTCAGTTACGCCAAAGCGTCGTGGTGATAAAATATTGCTAATAGTGTTTAGTATACAGTGTTGTATTTTGGTATTTATATATTATGTGTTAAGCTAATCTATGTTATTTGATATTATAGCCGAAGTCGCCATTTTTCTTATGTTGCTATTTTTTTCAGTACTCCGGACATGCAGTGCCTGTAGTAGCGGCCGCCCCTGTGATCAAAGCCGCCCCCGTCATCGCTGCCCCAGTCGTCAAGGCCGCCCCAGTTTTCGCAGCCCCCGCTGTTGTAAAGAGCCCGATCTTCCTTCACTAAACGTTGAGTCAAGATAAATAATTATGGTTGGTGTCCAGCTTGTACATACCTATTTATTTATATTTATACTGCTTTTATAGTTAAATAAATGACAGTGTACCAAATGTGTTCTAGTGACTCATAATCCTCAGTGGTTTAAAAAGGTTAACGTGCATCATTGCTAGACAAATCTTCAATACAGATGGGATCTGAATATGGTTTGCACTAAACACTTCTACGATAGTTAGTTTACTAGTGTTTAAAAACACTAGCGGATGCGAAATCAATCCACTTCATAATCAGGTTTACAACGTTAACCGAAGACACAAGAGGATAAAGGTGTCATGTCACAAAATAATTATTCTGAGAAAAATCGATTTAAAGATTTTCGATTGGAACCTTTCTATGCACCACATTTGAGGCATATAGTTCAAGTATTTTTAAAGCTTAGTTATGTATTTTCTTCGTCTGTTTTTTAATATAAAGACACTTTTATATTTCACGGGAATATAGACTTTGAATGTACATGACCCCTTCATACATGAAAAATTGGCATAGCCTGTATTAAAAGCATATGGAAAAAAGAGCTACGTTCACAAACATTGGTGTTTTTTATTGCAAAAAAAAACACAAAACTTAGAACTAATCTAATCACTAATTGGTTTTCCTTTTTTCCTTTGGATGCCCTCTGTTGTCTTCAAAAAATTCTTCATAGAACTATATTTATACCCTTTCTACCTTGACTCCTTTATTCACTGTGAAAAGTAAAAAGTATTGCACATAACACCTTTATCACCTAAATATCTATGTTATTTATGAAAATAACATAACAATGGGACTTAAGAATGAAATGGAAGTATATGTTAAGCTTATTGAATGAAAAATACACATTTTTGAAAAAAATGTTACATGACACATTTATCCACTTGTGTCTTCACCAGTAGTTGAGTTTACCTAAAGACAAAGCATGGGTTACCTATTAGTTTAATGGCTTTTGTTGTGGTTAACCACAGATAAGCTTATTTTGGAGGTTACAAAACCATGGATTTTGGCTTTGATATAAACGCTTATAGTAGTGATGAAGAAAGAAAGAAAATAGAGAAATGAAGGAAGCAAGGAAAACTAGATTATTTCGACCAGCGGTAAATTATTTTAAAGAATACAACTTATACCAATTTTTCTCTAGGTTCAGACAAAGGTTACTAATTTGCTGTTGCCGTAGAATAAACATTATGGCATTTAAATTTTACTAATATGTTGACGCTTCTTCTTCCTTTTGTTGTCCAGGAAGCATTAACTATTCTTCAGACTTTATCCATCAGATCCTTTCCTGTTTTCGCGTCCTGGCATAGCTTTTTCATATTCTAATATATTTTGATACTTTTCCATGAGTTACAATAATATATTGTTGTTTGTTAGAGTATAGTCTATATAAAGTAGAGAAACATAGCGTCTGAGGTTTTATTTATGGTTAGTCTCCCGCAAACTATGGCGCTAAGTGCTGCGAGAGGATAAGTATCGGTGCACGTTTGACTTGGAACGCTGCGGGTTGTAGCCGCCAGGAAACAAATTCCGCGACAGCTCATTCCACAACGTCGAAGTTCACTAAAATAAAGAATGCTGGAGAACACTGACTAGGAGAGTAGGATCTCGACCCGGTAAGGATGAGCTCGCAGAGCCTCTCTAGTGTTCTGGTTAGGACGGCCTTTGGTGTTATTATCTGGGAGAGCTCACTCGAACATCTTCCGTGATAGAATCTGTAAAACAGGGAGAGATCAGCCACCCTTTTTCGATGTTTCAGGCTGTGGAGGTCCTTTGTGAGGTTAGGCGTATCGGTCAGTCAATTGCTCTCTTCTGGATATCATCCAGAAGCTTTAGAGAGTGCTTCGGAATGCACCTCCACACATGGGAGCAGTACTCCAACGATGGTCGTACCTTTGTCTTGTAGAGTAGCAGTAGTTACTTTGGTATATACAGCTTCCTACAGCGGAACAAAACTCCAAGCTTTTGAGAGGCTGGATATGTTATTGTTGATGTTAATCCCCAAAAGCTTGACGGAAGGTGATTCGGCTATTGGGTCCCCTCCATTTCCATTTGTCTGAGGTATTTATTATTTTTTTTTTAAATCCAAACTGAGAGGGACTTGTGCTATCAATTTTTAAAAACATAATCAAAAATATTTTTTCGATTATTTTCACTAAAGTAGTGATAATATTGTATCTAAAATTTGACAGTTCATTAGTTGTTCCTCGTCCATAAATAGGAGTCACGATTAACGTTTTTAGAAATTGTAGGGATGCTTCAAATTCAACCGAGATATTTTTTAATACAGTGAGTACGTCATATGTAAAGCCTCGTGTCCACTAGCAAATAAAATTGCTAGAGTTACTTTCACAAGTCACTTGCGAAGCGTGTGCACGACGTCATTAGAGAAATATTGCAGCAAAATTACTTG
Source organism: Callosobruchus maculatus (assembly GCA_951848785.1). NCBI lineage: Eukaryota > Metazoa > Arthropoda > Insecta > Coleoptera > Chrysomelidae > Callosobruchus > Callosobruchus maculatus. The sequence goes on from CATOUR010000003.1 coordinate 2,765,199, forward strand.
CACATAAAGGACTTGCGACTTCCTGAGAGATTGTAGTGTACACGGTTACTATCAGGAAATTAGTTTGCCACAAAAATTTCGAGACTGTTTCGAAAGTCTTGCGGCAAGGAGTGTTATAAATTACAAATATGGAGAAGTTCAACTGGACGACAGAGGACACGTGTCTTTTAATTGAAAATTTTGAATTGTATTCTGAATTATGGAATGTACATACTACAGAATTTAAGGACATAATCAAAAGGCAGAATGCGTTACAGAAATTGGCCGACCTATTTAATACTTCTACGGAAATTCAAAGGAAGATACATAATTTGAGAACTCAAGTTAACCAAGAGTGGTGAAAAATTCAAAAAAAGAAAAGTGGACAGAAATATATAAGAGTACTTGGGAGTTCTTTGACTCATTAAAGTTCATGTATCCCTAGAGTAGTTCTACGCTGAATCCACTTTCCCACCCATCATTTTCTCTGCCTTTTACTATATCTCTGTTTTCTTTTTTTAAATTGAATATATCACAACTGCCGCAGCAGCTACAGATTTTGCATACATCTGATCTATAATGTACACGGAATTAGAACAATCGAGCCCAAGTGAAATTGCGAAAGCAATTTCCTAGATTAAATTTGCGAACAATTAAGAGATAGTATAGACAAACAAGCAAGTACTTGCTGCAAAAACTATCACAAGTTACTTGCAAGTGGACACGAGGCTTAAGATTGTATAGCGCTCAAGGAGACTTTATCAATAGGCAATACCCAATGATTTTTTGTTTTTGATAGATTCAATATCTGTAGGATGAAGTTGATGTTCTATGTAAAAATCATGAAGATTAATTATTCATCACTGTCATCAGTAGTTTTATGGGAGCCATAGGTTGCTTTGTTGTTTCAGTCGACTTGGTTATTCATGTGGTGATGCTATCCAATGGACTAAGAGATGAATGGATTAAATAATAATGCCTCAAATATAGTTTAACTCTTTATTTAACTTATAAAAATATAAATACTGTATATTTCACCAAGTATCATCTGTACAATACGCCCGCATACGGCTTATCTTCAACCATTGTATCCTCCATAACCTCCACCGTATGCTACTGCACCAGCTCCGGTACCTGCCGCTCCAACGGCGTTAGCTGATGAGGAGCCAACTCCTTGACCTGCGCCATAGCCTCCGTAGCCACCATAGCCTCCATAGCCTCCAGCTCCACCTGCTCCTCCTGCTCCTCCTGCTCCTCCAGATCCTCCAGATCCACCGGCTCCATAACCGCCGTACCCAACAGCGTGGCTAACTACTGGGACTGATACTGGAACTGCCACTGGTACAGATGAGACTGACTGGAATAGTAGTAGTAAATTAATGTGAGAAAGGATCAATACACACATATGTGGATACATTTCAATTATAGATAAAAGTTTCACAATAAATTTGAAAAATGCTCAAAAAGAAAAATCTTGTGCTGGGCCTCACATTGATTCACAGTGCCAAACACAAAGTTATATATAGATACAAAGGTAGTTAGGGGTGTAAGAAAAAAAGAAATAACTCACATCGTAACAAAAAGTAGGCTAAAAAATAGTAGTACTAGATACCCTAGAGAAAATACATAACAAAAAAATGACACGAAAAGGTTGATGTTAGAAGAGGCAACAGTGATTAATGATTTTTTTATCACCAAGAGCTCATAATCAGTTATCCTACCTAATCAAAATTATATGAATTCAACAATACGTTTAGACACAGACTGCAAAGGGCTTGTTACAATTTATTAGATGTTGAAGGAAGGTTTAAATGTTAGTGTCCCTCCCAAAGCGTCCTTAGCTGCATTCACCGGAAGGAAAAAGTTGAGTTAGCTTCCTGTTGCCATTTTGTTGTTAAGGTGAAATCACTATGTTATTGTTTTGTTGATACTTGGCTTCAGCTTGGACATGTTGAAGTATCCCAGGATTAAAAGATCGGTGTTAGTGTGAACAAAGTTGGTATTTCTACACGCTACAGCCAGGTCATCTGCATATGCAAAATTAACTGAGGAAGGTCCGTGGTATATACAGGGTGTCCCACAAGAATGCTCTGCCGCCCTTCAGAAGTTAGCAAGCCAAAAGAAGGTGACCCTACTGTGGGTCCTCGGACATATTGGTATACCGGGTAACGAGAGAGCGGACCGATTAGCTAGGATAGGGGCCAGCAGCCCCTGCATCGGCCCAGAACCTGTGCTGGGAATTAGTAGACGCCAGGTCAATGGGGCCCTGGACAACTGGCCCTACAAGGAACTGGCGAAAGCCTGGTTAGAGAGAGAGACGACTGCAGGCAAGCCAAAAGATTCATAGCAGGCCTTGATAGGGGCCGAACGCAATGGCTTTTGAATAAAGGCAGATGGACGCTCGACCTTCTGGTGGGGGTTCTCACTGGCCATTGCCGGCTGAATAGACATTTGTCACTTATGAGAGTGGTAGGGGACCCCATTTGCTCCAGATGGTGGGAGGAGGACGAGACAGCGTTCCACTTCCTGGGCAGATGTGCAGTTTATCGCAACCTTAGGGTTGAGATATTCGGCACGACGGAGTTTGGGGAGGAGCCACTATATTCAGCGAAATGGTCGGACATACTGACTCTCGTCAGGAGGTCTGCTAGGTTCGACAAGGAGCTTTCTAGGGTGTAGAATTCTAGTGTTTTCAGTGATTGGTTCAGTGGGGTTGGCAAAAAGGGCCAAAGGTGGCCTACTTGCCTGGCTTCGCCTCCCCATTACTACTACTACTACTAATACTCGCAATTTTAGAATGCGACCGAATATGAATGAAGGATACAGCAAAAAGACTGTGAATGTAAACACAGACAGACGGCCTCTGATAGCCTTGACAAGTAACCCCTCTGCGCATTAAGGAATAGTGTGGAACGGCCCTTATACCCTAAAGACACTGGCCACACCAGTTAGGTGTCCAATGAGCGCCAGAAGCTCTAAGATAGAGTGGTGGATATTGTTCAGTCTAAGAGGATGCTGAGGCGACCCTCGGGTTCTAATACCGCAGACGCTCTCAGATTGAGCCGGATGGAACTACGAAAGGTGGTTGGAAGGAAACAGCTAAGCAAGGCAAGATAGGAGAGCGTAGTCCAATGCATCTCAAAATCCGTAAAAAACTCAGGATGGCACTCTGTTTGATCCCTCTGACTGGAGGAGCAGAATTAGCCTTAAGGCTGAGCGGCAACTATAAGGGCAACCCTAACACCCTTCCTACAAGAAAAAGGCTCGCATGAAAAACTATGGAGTTGAAGCCCATGCATGGCATACTGGACATATACGACGGTGGTAAGACCCAAGATTACATATACGATCGTTGGTGTGGTGGATAAACCTCAATAGCCATCTTATAGTCTTCTTAGAAGTTAGAAGTCAGCATTTTATTCTAGCCTAATAAATTGGGGATGGTACCCAGTCGTTCTAAAAACCTAAACTCACAAAGCCGCAATGTCAATGAAATCATGAGTTTCTTGAACTATATAGAATCTTGTATGACCGTAAAGACACAATATCTTCAAATTCGTGAACTAGTTAGGAACTTACATGACTCACTTCATTTAACTCAACTCAACATCACTAAAATTATGAATTTTTGGTAACCAAATGGCAACTTACATGGCTGACCAAAGGTCTTGGGTTGATATGATCTACTCTTGACTGCGAGCTGGTAGCTACAGGTACTGGAGCGTGGTGAGCAACATGCACGGGTGCTGCGACATGAGTTACAACTGGTACATGAGCTGTCACTACGCTGGTTGAGGACGATCCTGATACCACTCCAGCTGCACCATAACCTGCTCCTCCAGCACCCCCAGATCCTCCTGCACCTCCAGATCCTCCTGCTCCTCCACCTCCTGCACCGCCACCTCCTGCACCATACCTAAAGAACAAAAATCATATAAGGTTTGCCTCAGGAAGCTGGCTTTGGTGGCTATGGTTTGATGAACTGCTAATTCTTCTGCCAAGATCACAGCACTGAGGCCCCATTGAACCACTTTATATTGCTCCCAAGAATCCCTCAGTTTTTCTTCTTCTTCTTATGATGCCGTCTCTTTTCGAATTTTGGCGATCCAAATAGCTAACTTTTTCTATTTGAACAAATGTAGGTACATAACGATTTTTCTAATTTTCTCAAGAACGAATCGACTGATTTCAAAAAATTAAACGTCAAAATGAAGGACTCCGACACTAACCTTGATTTGGTTTCCGGGTCACAGCGGAGTGGAAGGCAATGTATTGGCCGACGCGCTAGCAAGAGGAGGAACTGAATCTGTGTTCATAGGACCAGAACCATTTGCGGGCATTGCAAAAAGCACCGCTAAAAAGACCATCTCAGATTGGGCAGTGAAGAAAGCACTCCTGAACTGACGAGATACACCAGGGCTACTGCACTCGAAGGCGTTTATAAGATCCCTCTCGAGTCGGGCCCCCCGAGGATCATGGAATGTAACAGATACGATCTCCGCATTCTGGTCGGTTTGCTGACGGGACACGGTCGTCTGAGGAACCATATGCGGAAGTTGGGTCTTGAACAGACTGTCGCTTTTGCTACGTGGAGGACGAAACAGCGGAGCATGTTCTTTGTCCAGTACTGGGCAATGCTAGGTTCCAGACATTCGGAGTTGTCCAACTGGAACCTTATGACGTCAAGGAAGTTTCACCCTTCACGTTGATCGCCTTCGCAAAGAGATGCGGACTGTACGGTGAACTCTAAAAAGATGTGAGCCACAATAGACACAACTGAGTCGCAGTGGAAGGAGGCAGCGCTGCCCGACTCACTTTCAACCTAACCTAGGACTCCGACATAAATTTGAAATGAGATAATACTCGATACCCCTTGTCATTTAAAATTTTTAAGAGGATGACCCTGCAGGGCAGAGGGTACGAAAAGGTGAAGTAGTTTTTGGTTAAAAAGTTGTCCGCTTTAACAAATCTTTGACGTGCCTCGGCGTTTTTTCTTTTGATCAGTGGTTTTCGATAAATCCGTGGTGGGAAGTTTTCAAATGAACATCCTGTATAGGTACAGTTCAGTGAGAATTGCTGATATTGAAGTTTGGATAATCCTGTGCGGAATAAAAGCAGCAGTTGTCAAGTAGTAGAAGTAGAAGCACCAAATTTCTAGCTATAGTGCTACCAGAGATTGTATTCACAACCTTATATCATTAAAAAAAATTACATTTAATCGTAAAAAAATATTCCCATTTGAGAAAATCAAGTTATCTCTGTTTAAAGTTTCCTTAATTGATCGACCGATTTCTCCAAGCACAAACGTAATTTAAGTTCGACCGTCTAACTCAAGCTGACTCATCTCATGCTTAGTAATACGGCAAAGTCACAACCTTCTAAATTTTATAACCTTTGGGACATTCAATCTTTTTCTGATATCTATTTGTACCAAAAAAGGTGATTTACACCTATACGGTTCGCCTTAAGTCCCATGTGTGATACACGAAGGCACACTAGAATTCACCAAGGAATCTGAATATGCAATAATATATAGGGTGCTCTATTAAAAAAATATATAACTGTGATACGTTTCTGGTTTTGGGGACAACCTGCATAACATGAAGATTTTTTAAAATTTAATCGTAATGGGTCTCTGTCCATCTTTTTTTTTAAAAACTTCTTTTATTTCGCATAATCATTACATTACAAACAACAAATTCTCTAAGCAGTGCAAAAAGCCCTTGCCTCGAGAATACTTAGATTTTCATATCTGTGTTGGAGAGATGGAAAGATTCACATATATACACATAAATTTTCTTACTAACTATACCTAAATACATTTTCACCTGTTTGACAAACATTGTATAATTTTTTACGTTTCTAGTGGTCTCTGGAATTTTGTTGTATGCCTTACTGGCTTGTAGAAATGGATTATTCAGACCTATATTTGTTCTTGAACTTATCTGATAGATATTATTTTGGAATCGGGTACTGTAACTCTGTACATCATTTGTCATAACAATACTAATATTAGATTTCTGCATTTTAATTAATATTTTGTAAATTAATTTAATTTGCTCAAACTCCAATACTACACTAAGTTTAGAAATACTGAGTTCACTATATAATTCGTCTGTGCTAGTTAATTTATCATAATTAGATAAAATGTTTAGAACCTTGTTCTGAAGTGTTTGAATTGCATTAAAACTAGTTTTACAACATGTTCCCCACACTGGCAATAGATATCTGAAATGTGATAGGAAAAAGGCATTGTAGACACTGTACTTAGTTTTATCTGAAAGGTAATTTTTACATCTATATATTATTGGTATCATCGGCATTATTTTTTTGTAGATATATTCTATATGATCCGACCAGTTCAATTTGTTATCAATTATACATAAGTATTTTATGTGATGTACCTCCTCTATTTTTTGATTATTAATTTGAATGTTTAAAGTTTTGACACGTTTATTTTTTTGTTTGAATGTTATAAATTTTGTTTTATCAATGTTTATCTTAAGTTTATTATGATACAATCAATTTGAATAGCGTTCTAGGTCCCTATTTACAGTGTCGTTCAGTGCCTCTTCTCCTGCACCTTTATAAACTAAGACAGTATCGTCAGCGAAAGTAAAGTACTGTGCTTCGATTCCAGACAATCCTAGATTCAATACATACAGCGAGTATAGTAGTGGACCAAGGACGGAACCTTGCGGTACCCCATACTCATTCAACAGTATGTCACTATTCGCATCTCCTAATCTAACGTATTGCCTTCTACCCGTTAAGTATGTTTTAATTAAATTGTATAAAGTTCCTCTAAATCCCATCAAATAAAGCTTTCTCAATAAGATTTCAGTGCTAACTACGTCGAAGGCTTTTCAAATCAGATCAACAAACACAGCTACCACCAGAAGTCCCTCATCTAATGCCCTAGATACATAATTAACAAAATCGAAGGTCGCACTATGTGTACTGCTAAATTTAACAAAACCATACTGAAGCTGGTCTACTTGAATATATTTATCTATAAATAATAACATTCTTTTTTTAATTACCTTCTCTATAATTTTTGAGAAAACACTTGCCACAGCTATTGGTCTATAATTATTCATATTCTGTTTACTACCAGATTTGAAAATTGGACATATTATGCTTACTTTTAGTTCATCTGGAAACATACCAGTTCTTAATACTGTGTTAACAAGGTTGGCTATAATCTTTAAAATATCGTTTTTCAGGTTTTCTTATGTCTCTGGCTGTCACTCCTAATCTGAAATGATTATTTTCTTTTTCATAAGATACTTTAGCCATAATGCTTCGTGTCGAATAATGTGAATAACCCTGAGCACTCTTGAGCAAGTGGGGTATGTTCATCGTGATGGACATGACCTATTGATGAAAACCTACTTACCCGTAGCCTCCATAGCCACCATAGCCGCCTCCAAAACCGCCCCCGGCACCGCCCCCAGCTCCACCCCCTGCTCCACCCCCAAGACCGATACCGCCAGGTGCAGCTACTGCAGCGGACACCAGAAGGGTTGCAACCACGATTTGAAACATTTTCCGGGTGTCTAGGTAGATTTTGGTTGCTAACAAGTTACTGTTGCGTTTAACTGTAAACGTCGGTGTTTTTATATGTATCGAAAGGTGGTGATATTTGATAATCAGAGGGTAAAGTGATACCTTGCACTTATGCAAGAGTATTTGGTAACAGGTAGGTTATTGGTTTGTGCGAAAAACGATATGGCTTGGAATATTATGAGTAGATGTGTTACTATGTGAAAATGAGGAGTAAAATGAAATACTTGTTTTGACGTTATTTGTCGTGATAACTTCAGGTATGATCTTAAGGCGGCTCCTACGGAGAGCATAAACGGTCATTTTCAAGTGATTTCATCCCAATTCCTGATGCTCTAGTTTTCTATATTTTTGCATGAAATTTCCATATGAAGTTTAGAAGGAAATTACACAGCGGGCTATCGAAGCATTTTTTGAAAAAAATTGATTGAACATGAAATATGATTGCTTGAAGTTGCCTATTTTCTTCGTCAACTTTGTAATTCTTTTAAGAAAAGCCCAGAAGCAAAAATGAAAAAGTGCTACGATATTACTTTGGGCAATTTCCTTCTAAACATCATGTGAAAATTTCATGTAAAAATATTGGAAAATGAAGCGTCAGGAATTGGGATAAGAAAACATCTGCAAATCGCCTTCCTCTTCAATTTTACAAATTTCGGGCGACGCGCTAACATGACTGTTTCCATTTCTTTCTAATGTAGCGCGGACCTGTTTATTTATCACGCCCATCGTCGGTTCCTTTTCAGCTCCCCGCATCTTCCGGAAAAACTATTCCGGATTGTAGGAGCAGCGTTAATGTGTTTCAAAATTGTTTGCCTCAAAGGATCAATATAATATCAATTTTTTTCTATTCTTCCTGAAAAGACGTTTTTTCTTTCTACTCTTTGGGTAAGCGCAAATGTTTCGACTCCTAATGACAACGTCAAGCTATACTCTCTAGCAAACGCACTTCCTCCTCTTTGCTCTTCACCTTCCTTTTACTTCCCACAAGTGAGGGGACTATTGTGATCGTGAAAATTTTCGATTTTGAGATAATACGTTTTTTGGGTCTTTTACGATATCTGCGTCGGTCTGTCTGTCTGTTGGCGTCCTTTCGTCCTCGTAGTCTCACTAACCGCTGCATGGATTGCGATGAAATTTGGGTAGCTATATGCAGTGGGGTCGTAGTAGGTAACGCTGCTATAATTTTGAAAGTCATTGCATGGACGGCGGAGTAATTAACAAAAAACAAAAGAACTCTAACATTTATACTTTTTTTGAGTGGGGGTGAAATTGTTGTATTCATAATAGGCTGTGCATTGACCTATGAAAGAAATACCTAGTGGCATAATACACTTTTTTAGGTCTCTCCGAACATTGCCTTGCCTACCATAGAAGCCAAAGGAGTTTCTGATGTATATATATACGAGTATTGCTTTAGATCGTTCTGTGTATTGTGTCACTTAGAAATTATTGAACTAACATTAATGAAATTTTAACACAGTATTACTACCGTGGCGAGGATGGAAAATGCGTATGGCTTTTAGAAATCGTGATACTGTATCAGTGGCTGATGCGCAGCAATAATAAAAAAACAGCAAGACTAATAAAAAAACTTAAAATATAAAAACAGCTTAAAATTCATTTTTAGATGTTTCAAAGATCTTTGATCATTGTCTACTTTTTTGATGAGGATAATGTGTGGGAAGTTTTTTTATGGTCTACCTCCCACAAAGATTAAAAGCCTATGGCGATGTAGAAGCGCTGCGAGAGGATAAGTATCGGTGCACGTTAGATATGAAATGCTGCAGGTTGTAGCCGTCAGGAAACAAATTCCCTGGCAGCTCATTCCACGCCATCGAAGTTCTCTAAAAGAAGGAATGCTGGAGGAGACTGGTTCTGGGAGTAGGGACCTTAGACCTGATAAGGATACGCTCGCTCTAGTGTTCCTCGTTCGGACAGCTTTTGGTGTTATTATCTGGGAGCTCATTTGAACATCTTCCGTGATAGAATCTATAAAACAGGACAGCTCAGCCACCCTTCTTTGATGTTCCACGCTGTGGAGGCCCTTTGTGAGGTTAGGCGTATCGATTAGTCTAATTGCTCTCCTCAGGATAGTGTCCAGAAGCTCTAGAGAGTGATTCGGAGCGCATTCTCACACATGGAAGCAATACTTCAACAATGGTCGGATCTGTGCCTTGTAGAGCAGCAGTAGTTGCTCTGGTGTATATAGCTTCCTACAGCGCAAAGAAACGCCAAGCTTCTGGGACGCCGCTTCAGATATACTGAAGACGTGGTCGTGCCAGTTGTTGCCCGAGTTTTCTGTACGTTAAACTTTACTTTATTTATTAATCCCTACTCGACAATTGTCTTGATATCTACGTTGATCTGTGAGACCTGTTGCTGTCGCCGACATACCGTCTCCTGGGATGATAGTGGCTTGGCTAGTTCCATGCACAATATGAATGTACTGTCGTCTGCGAAGCTATAGATTGGATTGGTTGTTATTTCCAGTAGCTCGTAGATGTATAGCAGAAACAGTGTAGTCAATTACAACAAATAGAGATCGGTCGTTTGGATCAAGAAGCTATTCAGCCACTGGCGCCACTGGATAACCAGACTCGTGTGACTGATCGACCGGAAAGACAAAACTGACGATTTGAAAATGGGGATTTATGGAAAAACATTGATTTGACGCTTTTTGTGACTGATTCCACTGTTTTTTTTTACTTTGTTTACAACGGCATCTACTGATATGGTCATTAGCCTCGTATTCTCTGTAGGCTTCGTTACCTCTACCCACTGGGCCAACCCACCCCCGTTTCTTGTTATCAGAACTACTATAATTTCAGTAATGGAGTGGCTATTAGAAACTTGTTGGAGGAAGTAGATTGGACTGCCAAACAATAAATATCAAGAGGGCAAAGCTCAAGGTGAAGAGCGAGACCTCATTCATTCATTCAAGTGGCCTTTTTGTGATGGCCACGTCAGAAAACACATCAAACTCCTAAGAATGAGCAAACTTGGTGAGTAGGTATAACAGCATTTATTTCAACAAAAAGGTCTGCGAAGGTCTTGGATTTGAAAGAAAACATAATCATCATAACCTTTTTGAAATCATTAAACAGTAAAATCTTTCTTTTTATCAAGTACTGATCATGATTTATCTCATTCAAATTATACCTATATATTTTTTTATATCGAAATACAGACAATTTTATAGAAGCTCCCTTCGGCCCATTTTTAGATAAGCATGTAGGTACGTTCAGAAGCTTAGTTTTCCCCTCAGAGTAACAAATAACAACTGAACATAGAGGTAGTAAACAAACCACTTCAGCATGCCGTGCTCAAAGCCATCATCTTTTGACACTTCAGACCCAAACATTGCCAACTAACCTGAAAATTCTTCCAATGCAACCCATGTTACAAACACTCTGCACTGTCCCATCTCGAAAAACTGTTAAACTACACTCAAATATAGCACAGTAAGTCCGTAAAGCTTCACTACAGTTATCAACAAATAGCGAATTCGATTTTACTGACCAAGCATAAAAGACGCACGAACAAAACAAACGTTTGACAGTCGGAGGTTAACGTAAACAAATCGCAGGAAAATTACATAGGCGTTGCCAACTCCTCAAAATTTATGTAAGACAGAATTTGCGTTAATGATGAAGAAACATGCAGTAACGCAGTAGAGGTCAACACATCTATTGATTTTGCTGTAATCATTTCTGAACCATCAAAATACCGTCTTTTTTAATGTAGAATGGAATATTTCTGGATACTATACAGTTAAGACGATAGTCTTAGATGATTGCTGTATCTGGTGGTCGATATGGCAACGTAAGAAAAGATGTTGGCCTATTAGAATTAGTTGTTTACTACCTCTATGTTCAGTTGTTACTCTGAGGTTTTCCCATAAAATTGACAACCTCAAGCCGCCGATTTTCAAAAGCAGTTAATAGTTGGATCCGAAAGTTGAATTTAAAACTTATTTATAAAAAAAGTGGTTCCGCCCGGGATCGAACCGGGGACCTTCTGCGTGTAAAGCAGACGTGATAACCGCTACACTACGGAACCAGTTGAACGCCTATTCCCAACACATTCTCAGCTCGTGCGAGCGTTATCAATAATTTTAACGTCTTATAATTACGATTTTTACATAATCTTGCCTGCCAGACAATTAATCAAGTGTACGAGGGTGGATCAGAAAATAGCGAGATGTTCTTTAATTGTGTGCTTTTTAGTCTTTTAAACTGTATTTTTTTTTAATTTTCCAGTTGACTTCAATATTAAAAAGCGCATTTTTTTAGTTTTCTCAAACTGTGTAATGAAGATGAACAATTGTTTTTGATCAATATTCATAGCATTACTGCATAAACGAGAATTAAAAAGTCGGCTGTCCTGACGAATAAATTTCACAAAAATACCAACCTCTAAACAATTGGATGTCACGCCTTTTAAGCTCTCGTCGCTACACCTCTGTGTAATATTAACAAACTCTAAGGTGTCTGTGCCATCATGTAGTCAGCGGATACCACCGCTGGTCCGACGGACTTAAAAGTCCTCAAAATCGTTTTCACGGCAAAGTTGGAGCGTTCAATGTTTGGTACGACCTCTTAATCCAAGTGAGTGTTACAAACTCACAAACAAATATATACAGGAAGCTGATAAAAGCGTGTTAAAAAGGAATCAGGTTTTCGTTTGCAATATTAAAAATATATGGACTGAACTTGAGAAAAGTACTGAAAAATGAAAATTATTCTCAAATTTCTTAAATTTTATAATGCAGCCCTCTTTCAAAAAAAAGTAAGAGAATAAAAAAGAACGCCTACCGCCCTAACAATCGCAGCAATAAGGTGATCAACTTGCATTTCATTGGGTCTTGAAGTTGTAAGGGATATCAGGACGAATCGCAGATTCACAATAAGAAAATGTTTGTGGGTGCGTGATAGGAAGTCCATTATATTTTCTATAGATATGTTATCTTACACTTTGAGCTTTGACAACACTTTGAGGGAACCCAAAATTTCAAAAGGTCTGTTTTGGACTTCTATATAATTTTTTGGATTACAACTTTTCGATTGATATGGTATCTTCAATCGTCTTCAGTCAGTTTACCTGAAGGATGACATGACAATGGAAGTCCGAAACAGACCTTTTGAAACATCTACCTTGTCTACAAATTTCAAACAACAATCCAAAATTTGTCAATAACTAATCTGCCAATGCACGAGCTTTCGAGAATATATTAGCAGCATTAACTACCGAGGCCACATGATTTGTCCATATCCAGATTTGTCCATTTCACGACGACTGCTGAGTTTATGCAGTAACAAAAAGCCTACTCTTAGTACTCTTGGCTCGCAGCTATACTCCTAGATGTACGAGGCACATCCAGAAAGTTTCCCTTCAGAGTTAACGTAATTAGATGTGTAAGTTGCGCATGCGTAACGGATCTATGAAGGCAACCAGCAACGCAAAAGGCAACCATCCGTCATTAATGATTATCTTGTTGTCTTGACGGAATCTGGCTGGGAATTATTTAGTCATCCACTCTACAGCCCTGATCCTGCGCCTAGCGAACTTTTTTCGTCTCAAGAAATTCCTTTCCTCCAGTCGGTGTTTTGGTAGCCGCGAAGAGCTGAAGACGTCTGTCACAATTCACAGGTAGCAGAGCTTTACGACAGAGGTATGCACAAGTTGATCCCACAATATAACAACTATCTCAATTCTGATGGTGGCTATGTTGAATGAAAGATAGCTAAAATATTTCCGTACTTGTGCCCATTAAATATGCACCTGAAAATGTATGACCCAATTTTTTTTTTAGACAGGGTAACTTACTTTCTGCATTCGCCTCGTAGTTTGAATTAGGGTGTTTAGGCAAATGTTTTAAGCAAATATTTTGGGATGAATATAGCCAAAACAGTTCTATAAATGTATTTTTGTTATGTTCTAACTTGTGTGTTCAAAGGAACTTGAAAAGTTATAGTAGAGAATTTTCATGTACACAGGAAGATCACAAAAAAGTATTTCCTTCAACTATTCCAGTGTCATTCATATTTTTAATTAACTTGTATAATATTTTTTTATATTTCTGTGTTAGTTGGCTTACGGTCTGAATAAACAGGACTCACAATAAAACAACTAGGGTTAGAGTAAATATTTTATTTCTGTTTCAACAATCAATTTGTCAATTTTTTCAGCGACGTCCATAACCACCATATCCGTAACCTCCATATCCATATCCTCCGGCGCCATAACCTCCATAGCCTCCAGCACCACCTCCATTTCCTCCTGCTCCTCCAGCACCTCCTCCCAAACCTCCTCCAAAACCTCCTCCATATCCTCCTCCAATGCCTACTCCATAGCTAGCTACTACTGGAGCAACTGCTACAGGAGCTACGTGGACTGAAGCCACCACCGGGGCTACTACTGGGGTTGCGTAATCCACCCTAAAAAGAAGGAGATGTACAGATTATCACATGAGCAGACTAACTTTGCAGAAAAGTATCGTACGCAAAAATTAACGATTTTTTTTATCTGACATTAGTGCATAGCAAACAATGTTCTGGTTCTGCCAGACAGTTACCAAAACAGGGCCGCCCCCAGGAATATGATAAGAAATACATAATCTACTAAAATAATAAATAATATAGCAAAAAAAGTTTAATTATTCATTTAATATCCGGAAAATTAAGCGGACTAAAGGAGGGTGTACAAACTAATGTTAAACGCTTTCATTTAATTCCAGTCCATTTTTGAAAGTAAACATAACTTTCTTTTTTCTCGCACTCGTCAGTTCATGGCAGTGATGATAAAGCAAAAAATATTTAAAAAAGAATAATATTCGCATTCGAAGCTTTCAACGACTGAAACTTTGCTGAATAACCACCATAAAGGTCTTCTCTCCAAAGTGGTGAAGGTGCTAGGTTCGCAAGGCGAACATTAAAAGTTTTAAAAATGGTGAAAGTATATAATTAGTTAATCGTTAATTCTGGGGATTCTAATAAGGATGGTGAAAAAAATTTATTGAATTACTATATTGTCATTGTCTCTTCATATCTATCCAAATATTTGGTTTAAAGTAACGCTTCAAAAGAGATCAAAATCATGTCCAAAAATTCCGTTGTATAGATAGATACATAGGTTGCATATGAAGGGTCCAATGCAAGAAGTGTCTAAGTCACAGTTTCATCAATTATAGACTATCAGTGCCATCTAGGCGAAGTTTTTGTTAGCTTCTAGGTATTATATCAAAAATTGTTGTAAGATGTACCTAAGTGATTATAATGAGCATATGAGTTTTTTAAATTAGTTCACAGTTCATTGCAACATGTGCTTAAGTCCAGCCAAATATTTGATAAAATATCTTCAATGGAATATGAACCTGAATACACGGTATGTTAGTCACTATGAATGACAGCTTCAACGCAAACATTGCCTCAGTCCACTAGCATATTATTTATGCCTAGTTTGCGGTTTACCATTATTTTTCCATTCACTGATAGAAGCGTGCTACTAGTGCACTCAATTTACCTAATTGTTTATATATAGTTGGAAAATCTAAGATAACCTGAAAGTTTTATCATATAAAGCAAAACTGTCATTTTACGAAATTTCTCTCTTATAGATACCCCATATCTGACCTACTGGTATGAATACATCTTACATGTGTCCTGACTCAGAAAAAGAAGTTTTGGATGAAGCAATAGACTATGGCACCGATATTTATGAATAAGTTTTGTATTTGGAAAATATCTTGTATTCTCATATATATGATAAAATAAAAATACTTTAAAGTATGTTACAGGTTTTTTTTACCCTTTTGAAACCCAAATAAAAAATTACCTAGTCCATTTTTGAAAAAAATACAACATCTTGGAAAGTAGACCACTAAACATCTTCTTTTACTTAAAGTCGCTCACTCTAAAAGTAATAAAATACAAGGTTATAACAAATCAAATGATTATTCAAAAATCTAATGCTTCCAGAGAGAAATATACCTATAAACTTTAAAATCGTTTTTCGCTTAGGCATTTCTTACATTGGGCCCTTCATATATAGGTGAAACTAATGAAAGCCTATTAAAAAATACTACAACAGTACCAAAAGTATCAACTCCTTAAAGACTATCTTAATTTTCATTTTTTGATTATATTTTTCGAAATACCTAAATCATAAATTTTATGTAGAGTGACTAGTCAATCTGTGGAAGTTAAACAATA
Organism: Callosobruchus maculatus; assembly: GCA_951848785.1. Classification (NCBI taxonomy): domain Eukaryota; kingdom Metazoa; phylum Arthropoda; class Insecta; order Coleoptera; family Chrysomelidae; genus Callosobruchus; species Callosobruchus maculatus. The sequence continues at coordinate 2,780,957 of CATOUR010000003.1, forward strand.
CGTTTTAGACCTTGAATGAAAATGCTACAGCGTTTTGCATTTTCCAAATTTACGTTTGTGAAATTTTTATACGTTACCTAGACTGGCTGCTGACACCATGGTTGGTCCTCGTGACAGCTGCGACAGGGACTGGTACTGAATGTACTGCAGTATGTACTGCGGGAGCTACAGCTACACCTACGTGGCCAGGCTTGGCGAATGCAATGGCCACAAGGCAACTCAGAACTGCGAACTTCAGCATCTTTCTAAGTGTATTATTCTGAGTTGCTGCTACTGAAGGAACAATCTGTATCGTATGGATTATATTATGGCTAGCGAACAACCTTTATATAACACCCAGTATGAATTTGATATGTACTATATTGGTATATCTTGCAGATAACTTGCAATTTTATAACAACATCCTAGGTATCAGTTATACCGGCTGTGGATATAGTTTCAAAGTATTGAGGTTAATACTTTATAGTGTGAGTAAAATTATTCATATATACAGGGTGTTAATTAAGTATGTTAACAAACTTTAACCACGAATAGTACTCCGAAAAATAGAAAGAAAATGTCATATGAACGTGGGTCCGGAAATGGTTCCTAAGGGAGCTACGCTCCTTTGCATGGGGCACCCTGAAGACGGTTTTCCCTCGATATTCTCGAAACCGTTCATGTCAAAATTACGAAATTAGGTACGATGGGTAAACTTTTGACGGTGAATCCGATTCTGAATTCAGAATTTCATAATTATAATCTGAGGCGTATCATACGGGAGGAGTTAGGGATAAAAATAACCCCGTTTTCTAAATGGTAATTTTTTTAACATACTGATTTCAGAATATGATATTTCAGAGATTTCTACGTAAAAATGGTCTCTTGGTATATCTCGATAGCTCTAACCGTTTTCGAGAAAAATGCAAATTATTGAATACAATAGCCTGCCGTTTCATCAACACGTTTTTTCATGAAAAATATATACTGTATTTAAGTTTTGAAAGGTAACCGTTTTCGAGATAACCTTCACTGAACCTCCATTTCCAATGCGACTGAATGATTGGTATTTCCACACAAATGAATTTTAATTTTACATACCATTTACGAAGTATTTTTGAGCTTCAACACAAGATCTATTTTAAAAATTAGATATGTTCGAAAAATCTTTTTCATTCAATATTAATTCGTGCGAGAATACCGAATATCCTTTCGATAACACATTTTACAACTAATTGGGGTACCTTAGACATTTCAATAAAGGTTATCTCGAAAACGGTTACCTCTAGGGGCTTAAACAAAGTACACCTTTTCAACGTTAAGACATATTGAGGATACTATTTTTATAATTTTTACAATAATGCACCAAACTAGAAAAGAAGTTTTGTTAATTTGAAAGAGTCCGATGTGTCGTGATTGAATTTGGATTTGTCGCCCTAAAAAACCCCCTATGCGTAATTTTACATCGTTGTGCCATTTTACTGCCGAGTAATTGAGAAAAAACGAAAATAAAAGTAAAACTTTGACGCCCTGTATCTTGAAAATTAAGCATTTTGAGGCTTCATGCTCCTATCTCAATGTTCATAAAAATGTATGGTTTCATATAATTGGTGAATAAATGGTATAATAGCTAACAGTTCTAGCTGAATCAAAATGTTATCAGAATGTCACTGGAGCTCAAAGACATGACTTTGTTAACTTTTCCTAAATATAAGCTAAAATCGGGGCTTACTCTAAGGATGTTTTTCAACTACCCATTGGAGTTAATGTACTTACCGACTATCAAAAAGTTGATGGCAAATTATAACAAATCATGATTAATAATTCATTCAAGCGCACCAATTCTTAGATTAAATATAATAGAATAGGCTCGATCATGAATTTGACCATATTCTTGTGGGTGAAAAAGATAAAAACACTACTACCCAATTTTGAATGTTTGTTCAAGTACCCAAACTATGTTTTCAACTACACTTTTGTGCAGTTGTTGTAAAAAGGCGTTATTTATGACCTAATCTCAAGGCCGTACTATGTACAGAAAACTACATGCTTCGCGAGGTGTGAAACCGTAACATTGTTATAATTTTAACTGACTTTGTTGTAATGCTGATTATGACCGTTGTTTACATAAACAAACCGCTGTCTGTCAAGGACGTCAAACGCAGAATGACTAGAGAATAGATAATTCAGGTATAAATCATTTACGGTTAATTCAAGCTTGTCGGTCGATTACACATTTAAACTTTAATTTAATGTTTCAATTGCATAAGTCTTAATATATTCATTAAATTATTGGTCTGTATTATATCAATATTCATTACAATTCGATAGTGGATTTTCTGAAACGATGCTGAGTAACTTTGACATTGAAGTGATAAGTCATGAAGTAACCATTTTTGGGATACTGAATAAACAGCAAAAATAGACAAGTGAAATCAGAACACACCTATAAAAAAGGAATATTTGCATTGAACCTTTATACACAGCTTGGCAGTACCATTTCTAATACACATGTAACACTTTTTGGTCATTCAGACGCTATTTACCTACATGACACCTCTAAAAATCTCGAGATGTGTAAAAACAAAGCATGGCTTTTTGTCGATTCAAAAACGATAATATCGCTTGCAAATGTGGCGAGAGACCAGTTGGTTGTGTAGAAGAGATGAATTGGTTGGGTAAAGATGCCCCCTAGAAGACGACAGCCCCAGTTTACGCAGTTAAGCCCCTTTGAACGGGGTCGGATTGTAGGTCAACGAGAACGTGGTGCTTCTTTCAAAGCAATTGCTGTAACCATGGGGTGTAGCGTGGCTACAGTTGTAGCAGCACGGCGCACATGGATCGCAGAAGGCCAAATACAGCGAGCTAGAGGTTTTGGAGCACCTAGAAGAACTACAGACCGGCAAGATCGTCATCTACGACTACTGGCCCTTCAAGACAGAATGAAGTTTAAACATTTTTAACTGTGTATATAGGTCGTTAAAATAAACAACTTTTTAAAATAACATTTTTCATAAAACTGAAAAATAAGCGAATTACAGAATAAAAAATGTATATCTGGGCTTGCGTATCCAGACGTCCCTAGTCTGTTTTTGTTTAGTTTTTACGCCCTGTATCTTGAAAATTAAGCATTTTGAGGCTTCATGCTCCTATCTCAATGTTCATAAAAATGTATGGTTTCATATAATTGGTGAATAAATGGTATAATAGCTAACAGTTCTAGCTGAATCAAAATGTTATCAGAATGTCACTGGAGCTCAAAGACATGACTTTGTTAACTTTTCCTAAATATAAGCTAAAATCGGGGCTTACTCTAAGGATGTTTTTCAACTACCCATTGGAGTTAATGTACTTACCGACTATCAAAAAGTTGATGGCAAATTATAACAAATCATGATTAATAATTCATTCAAGCGCACCAATTCTTAGATTAAATATAATAGAATAGGCTCGATCATGAATTTGACCATATTCTTGTGGGTGAAAAAGATAAAAACACTACTACCCAATTTTGAATGTTTGTTCAAGTACCCAAACTATGTTTTCAACTACACTTTTGTGCAGTTGTTGTAAAAAGGCGTTATTTATGACCTAATCTCAAGGCCGTACTATGTACAGAAAACTACATGCTTCGCGAGGTGTGAAACCGTAACATTGTTATAATTTTAACTGACTTTGTTGTAATGCTGATTATGACCGTTGTTTACATAAACAAACCGCTGTCTGTCAAGGACGTCAAACGCAGAATGACTAGAGAATAGATAATTCAGGTATAAATCATTTACGGTTAATTCAAGCTTGTCGGTCGATTACACATTTAAACTTTAATTTAATGTTTCAATTGCATAAGTCTTAATATATTCATTAAATTATTGGTCTGTATTATATCAATATTCATTACAATTCGATAGTGGATTTTCTGAAACGATGCTGAGTAACTTTGACATTGAAGTGATAAGTCATGAAGTAACCATTTTTGGGATACTGAATAAACAGCAAAAATAGACAAGTGAAATCAGAACACACCTATAAAAAAGGAATATTTGCATTGAACCTTTATACACAGCTTGGCAGTACCATTTCTAATACACATGTAACACTTTTTGGTCATTCAGACGCTATTTACCTACATGACACCTCTAAAAATCTCGAGATGTGTAAAAACAAAGCATGGCTTTTTGTCGATTCAAAAACGATAATATCGCTTGCAAATGTGGCGAGAGACCAGTTGGTTGTGTAGAAGAGATGAATTGGTTGGGTAAAGATGCCCCCTAGAAGACGACAGCCCCAGTTTACGCAGTTAAGCCCCTTTGAACGGGGTCGGATTGTAGGTCAACGAGAACGTGGTGCTTCTTTCAAAGCAATTGCTGTAACCATGGGGTGTAGCGTGGCTACAGTTGTAGCAGCACGGCGCACATGGATCGCAGAAGGCCAAATACAGCGAGCTAGAGGTTTTGGAGCACCTAGAAGAACTACAGACCGGCAAGATCGTCATCTACGACTACTGGCCCTTCAAGACAGAATGAAGTTTAAACATTTTTAACTGTGTATATAGGTCGTTAAAATAAACAACTTTTTAAAATAACATTTTTCATAAAACTGAAAAATAAGCGAATTACAGAATAAAAAATGTATATCTGGGCTTGCGTATCCAGACGTCCCTAGTCTGTTTTTGTTTAGTTTTTTGCTCGGATTCTTTTCAAATCGTTTAGACACTGAACCTGTCAGATAGTGCAGTAGTCACTCTTTGTTTATCATTGTTAATTTTAAATTGATAAATCCCAAAAGTGGCACATTAATATTTATGTTTTTAGGATTCACCAATTTAAAATTAATTACGATAAATTGAAATTTACTAGCGTACTAACTGACAGCTACAATGCCTAATCGATAAGACAAAAATCCAAGCGAAACTCTAATCATAAACAGCCTAGGGACGTCTTGATACACAAGCTCAGATTTGCTTCTTTTAACTCTGTATCTCGCTTATTTTTCAGTTTTCGGAAAAAAAGTCATTTGAAAAAGTTGTTCATTTCAACGACCTCTATACAAATTTAAAAAAGGTATCAACTTAGAACTCGCCCTGTATATGTATAGTCATATTATTGCTTATAACCGAGCTTATAACAGTAATAAAGTCTGTTCTATACATAAATGGATCATCTATGTAGTAGGTATAGTAGAGCCCAGAGATATACCATTTGTGTACGTTTTGCGCTATATAAAAACTGCATACCATCTCTTAGTACAGTTCATCATTTCGAATAGATACAGTTTTGATAATATTCAATGGTTACCATTATTTTACTTTCGTACTCGTAACCAATTCATGGTATGTGCTTTTAACCAATTTTCTAACAAAACGTAACCTTTTAGAATGGTGAAAATGAAACACTAAGTTGTATTTGAACGTAAATCTGTCGGATGACGTTCACGATGTATATTTTGACTGAACTATGATAAGACCGACACATTACAGGATTATAGCGACTCGATCGATGAAGAGGACCGGACTTCGTCAAATTGTTTAGGCAGGTATTGCTACCGTTATTTATAGCAACGCCAATCTGCTTTTATTTTTGTGCGTCACTTTTCTGTCTGAATCGGACGTTTTTTTCGGAAGTGTGACAATTAGAGTATGTTTCGGCCTTGGGAGATAATTGGATTTCACAGCGATGTGAATTACCCTGCAGCAGTGAAGCTACGTCGGCGGTTTGTCATTACGGTGGTGCAAGCAGTGGCGGTTTGTCATTACGGTGGTGAAAGTAGTGACTATAGTACGGACACTGATAATGAATTTGAACAGAGGGAGGTGGAGGTAGACCAATTAAAACCTCACAAAAGGTTCTTAGCGCAGATGCAAAACAAATAGTACTAAATGATAATGAACTAACGAACGATCCAGAGAATGAAAATTAGGGGAGTATGATCAAAAAGACGTCAATTCTAACACACGTTCCATATCCAACAGTATGTGAAATTTTGAGAAAGGGGCCACAAAAGAGGAAGCGTAGGTTTGATGCTGGTGTTTCAAAAGAACTAGATCCCACGATCACAAAATTATTGAGGAATATTGTGTACGAAAAGTACAAAATTAATGAACTACCCACAATCGAATCCGTTCAAAGACAATTGGCTAGAATGGGGTAACAGTATCCAAGGAGTGCATTGCAGCGATGGATTAGGAAGATTGGGTTTAGGTACAGAACTGTGAACAAACGAATGGCTATAATGGAAAGTGCAAGGATTGTGGGATGGCGGCACGATTACTTGCATAAGATAGAGCAATACCGGAACGAGGGGAGGTCAGTGTACTACCTTGACGATACCTGGTATGATACCCATGATACCGCTAAAAAGGGATGGACCGACGGTACAAAGAAGTGTTAGCTAAAACGCAAATAAAGGATCCCGTATAGTTATCTTACACTGCGGATCATCTGACGGCTAGGTCGAAAACGCACTCAAATTATGTGGAAAGAAAATTGAAGACTGCAATATAGACTACCACAAAAACATGGACTCGGGAATATTTGAGCAATGGTTTGAGTATACCCTTATTTCCAATTTAAAGCCATTTAGCGTCATCGTAATGGACAACGCAAGCTATCACTCCAGACAAAGGTACAAAATTCCGAATTCAACGTTATCGAAGGCGGAAATACAAGATTTTCTCATAAAACAGGATTTGTACTTTAAAGAAACTTACAAAAAAAACTGAATTATTGGTCCTCCACACTGAACAGTTTGAGAAACAATATGTCATAGAAAGCATAGCTAAAAAGTATGGTCATGATGTCTTAAGGTTGCCTCCCTATTTTTGCATTTTCAGTCCGATAGAATTAATTTGGGGACAACTAAAACAACGAATCGAACGTTAAAATTGAGTGTAGAAAGGAATAATTTACCATATGGTTTATACGGTTATATTGGAATGTCTCTACCATATATTTATCAACAGATAATAAAATTTCAAACATCTTGTTCAACAAACTGATGTATGAGCACTTTATTGGATGGAATGAACATTTTCGTTGTTGCCCACTCCAACGAATTCGAACGCCCAGTCCGACCCCGTTCCCTTTCTCTGTCGGCACTTTTTGCGGAGATCCTCACTTTGTAAACAAATGGTATATCTCTGGGCTTTACTATACTAGCATAAAAAACTAATACCGTCATTACCTAGATACCACCTGCGGAATATAACAATTAATGGTTATATGTTCTTCGGTGTAATAAGAAATCGTTGCATGTTACCTTAACCTGCTTGTCCCGCTAACAAAGAAAAAAACCTTCGTGGACCATGAGTCGAGGTTCTCATCAACTTCTTATGCATGCACCTAGATTTTCTTCGGATAAGGAATAAAAAGCGACCAAGTAGCCAACGCTTTATTTAATAAGTATATACAATTTTTGTTAAGTAATTTCATAACCATTGTTTCATGAAGTAACTGTTTCAAATACACAAAAATGGCATTCTAGGTATTTTCGGTAGAGACCTCTTAGAACAAAGTGCAATTTATTTATCATACTCATAATAATTATTATCTATTAAATTGCATTTCACTTTCAGTGAGGCTTGCGTTATTCGTTATAAATCTACATAATTGATATAACGTGTTGCCTATCTGGTTTGTTTTCTTGAAAAAGGTTTTCAAACGTTTTGTATGACTGTACCTCCCCAATTGGTTAGTATTTCAATACAATATGGTTTATGAAAAATTAAACATATACAGTTCTAATAACTCAACCTTAGGAAAACCAAGTGGTTGAAGTTTCTTCTAAACAAATTCCTAAAGAGTCTACATGAACCATAATATGTCATAAAGAGGTCTCTTTAGACAATTTAGATATTTTAGTGCTAAAACGGCATCCCAGAAGCTTAGAGTTTTGTTCCGCTGTAGGAAGTTGTATACACCAAAGCAACTACTGCTGCTCTACAAGGCACAGATCTGCGACCATTGCTGGAATATTGCTCCCATGTGTGGGGATGCGCTCTGAAACAGTCTCTAAAGCTTCTGGACGCTATCCAGAAAAGAGCAATTAGATTAATCGATAAGGCTAACCTCACAAAGGACCTCCACAGCCTCGAACATCGAAGGAGGGTGGCTGACCTATACCTGTTTCACAGATTCTATCACGGAATAAGTTCGAGTGAGCTCTCCCAGATAATAACACTAAAGGCCGTCCGAAACAGGAACACTAGAGAAGCTCTGCGAGCTCATCCTTACCAGGTCGAGGTCCTTACTCCCCGAACCAGTCTCCTCCAGCATTCCTTCTTTTGGAAAACTTCGACGCCTTGGAATCAGCTGCCGGGGAATTTGTTTCCCGACGGCTACAACCTGCAGCGTTTTAAATCTAACGTGAACCGACACTTATTCTCTCGCAGCGCTATTACAGCGCCATAGGCTTTCAGCCTTTGCGGGAGGCTGACCAAAAAAAAATGTTTTTAGATCTATGCTTCACTGTCAAACATGAATCTCAATTACTTCACAAAAGGCTTATAATGTACTCTAACCATATTTTAGCTAAAAATTATATTTTTATCGAAGAACTATATACAACTTATGAAACTAAGATAGGCATTAGTAAAAGAATGGATCTTTCAATACTAGTTCTCATTCACATTTTGTGTAGTATACAAACTTAAAACATACATTTAGTATAACAGTTGGAATGGTTTAAGATCGTCAAAGGGTCAATTTTTTGGGCAATTTTATTCGAGACTGTGATGCCGATACAAAACATCATGTGATAAGATATACTGAAGAAACTTGGTCAAAGGTCAAACATGCATACATTTTTTTGAGAATTTTGCAGTTTTCAGTCTTTATATCAAAAAACGCGCTCTAGTGGTATCACTAGAAATTATAGATATCATAGGTAATATAGAACAATAAAAGCTTTTTCCAATAAGATCAAGCTTTTTGAAATCCGTTCAGTCGTTTAGAAGTTATAGCTGTTTATTTAAAAACATTGAATTATTCGTATTGCGTAAGACTTTCGCGGCCATGATCCGATGAACTGTTGGTTCTTGGGCTGTTCGGCCGGTGTCGACACGCTCCGTCGCATCCTCAGAAGCTGATGTCACCATTTCGGCGTGTTCCGAGGGACTCTTAGCGAAAGTAGCGAAGCGCCAGGGCGGCAGAGCGTGTCGACGCCAGCCGAACAGCCCAAGAATCAACAGCTCATTTTGAATTATCTCACACCACTTTATCTTGATAGATACGTCAAAACTCAAAACGTTAGACAGGGTGCTGCAATTTTCTGGAATCCCAAAGAAAGAGGATTTATATAAATTACAATATAATGTCTATTAAAAAATTCATTTAAAAATCCGTTATTTTCAGACGTAGGATTTTTTACACTCGGTATGGAGGTATTTTAGTAACTTAAAAATGCGGCTAAATAATGACGCCTTGATATAAATAAAAAATATAAAGTGATAAACATATTAAGACTATATATACAATACTTATAATATAAAAAGACACTAGCAAAAAAAGGAGCTCTGTGATGGTGGAGATTTGGACTATCTTAAAACTAGTGAGCAATTAGTTGTAAGGTGGGTGGGCATAGGAGTAATTGTTTAATAAATTTGATTCTTTAAAATAAATAAAATGCTTTGAAATTCCTACCTGTTCGAAAAAAAATGTATCGACTACCAAACTACTTTGAACAGTTATACCACCTATAAACAAACAGCGTGAACTATTTTTTATAAGTATAAGCAGTGAGTTATAAACAACGCTTCGAGATACCAATACATATAATATCACTTGAAACTATTGAAGAGTATTGAAGAAACGTCAAACAGTAATTCGAATAGTGTACAGTATTCATTTCAGTGACAGAAGTGAGGTTAAGTTGTCAATATTGTGTAACTATTATTTCATATTTGCTGATTTAATAATTTGAAGATTCGGGCTCTGCCAAGAATTCACTCTTTCAAGCTTTCAGGAGTCAACATTAAAGAAAACATGATCTGGCACCTACACGTTTTATCAGCTGGGATGCCTACTCAGAGTATTAAAGCCTTCGGATATTTAAGTTCATCCTAAATATCTAAAATTACGAGTATTATCTGACTTTCGATCAGAATGAAAACTTGTGTGGTCTGTAGTTTGAGGGTGCTAACTCCAAATCCGGCCGTTATTTTAAGTTTTAGCTTCATGTAATGAAAATAAAAAATTTTCAGACCCTCAGATTTTTAGGTTCACCCTAAATATCTAAAATCGTTACCTATCTGACTTCCCATCAGAACGAAAACATGTATGGTGTATATTTTGAGGGTATCAATTTCAAATCCGACCGTTGTTTTGAATTTTAGCCTCTAGTAAAGAAGATCAAAAATTATCAGGCCCTCTGGATCTTCAAGCTCACCCTAAATATTAAAATCGTTATCTGGATTCCTATCAGGATGAAAAGTCGTACCGTGTTTGGATTGAGGGTACCAATTTCAAATCCGGCCGTTGTTTTGAGTTTCAGCCTTAGGTAAAGAAGATGAAAAATTTTCAGACCCTCTGATCTTCAAGTTCACCCTAAATATCTAAAATCGTTATCTCACTTCCTATCAGGACTAAAACTCGTATGGTGTATATTTTGAGGGTTCCAATTTCAAATCCGTCCGTTATTTTGACTTTCAGCTTGAGGTAAATAAAATAAAAAATTTCAAATCTTCAGATCTTCAGCTCACCCTAAATATCTAAAATCCTTATCTGACTTCCTATCAGGACTCAAACCCATATAGTGTATAGTTTGAGAGTGCGAAGTTCAAATCCGGCCGCTGTTTTGAGTTTTAGCTTCAGGTAAAGAAAATAAAAAAATTTCAAACCCTCTGATCTTTAAGTTCACCCTAAATATCTAAAATCGTTATCTGACTTCCCATCAGGACAAAAACATGTATGGTGTATATTTTGCGGGTGTCAATTTCAATTCCGCCCGTTCTTTTGAGTTTCAGCCTCAAGTAAAAAAGATCAAACATTTTCAGGCCCTCGGATCTTCAAGTTCGCCCTAAATATCTAAAATTGTTATGTGGCTTCCAAAAAGCCATATCGTGTATAGTTTAAGCATGCCAATCTGAAATATGAGTTTCATCCTCAGGTAAGGAGAATCAAAAATGTCCACACCCTCAGATATTCGATCACCCTAAGTATCCAAAATGGTTATCTGACTTCCTATCAGGACTAAAGCTCGTATTATGCACAGTTTAAGGGTGCCATATAAATCCGGCCGTTGTTTTGAGTTTCAGCCTCAGGTAAAGGGATTAAAAAATTTTAGAACACTTGGTTCTTCAGGTGCACCCTAAATATCTAAAACCATTATCTGGCTTCCTATCAGGACGAAAAGTCATATCGTGTATATTTTGAGGGTGCCAATTTCTAATTCGCCCATTGTTTTGAGCTTCAGCCTCGGATAAAGTAGATATGGACCCTCAGATATTCAACTTCTCAGAGTGGTCAGGGCTTGGAATAGGCTCATTGAGCCTACGAGTGTTGGCCTATTCAAATCCGGCGACAACAAATTCTCCCTTAGTCCTTGCCTTCGCCTCAGTCATGACAGTCAGTATTACTGTCAAAAAATGAAGCAATACAAGGAAAATGCAAGTACATCTGAAGCCTGGTCCAGACGCAAATTTTTACACAACGTTTTGTCATTTTGTCTGTGCAGTTCAAAACGTTGCAGACCAAACGCTAGTTGTGGATAGAAAAACGGTGCGTTTTGAGAACTGCATGGAGACGGTACAATTGCAGCGATAACTGAGCTGGTGAGCATGGTTATCTATGAACTGCGCAGTGCGCGAAGATATTGGCTCCGTCTTTCGATACATTTTGTTCACTAATTTAACGAGAATGATACACCTTCCACAATTTCCTGGGAGATTTTGACTGAGTTTACTGCGTTGTATGGAAGTTTCCAATGAATATGGCATATAAAATCCAACAAATATGGTAACAGAGACACACACAAGCAGGCATATTGGATTTTGGTAGAAAAATACAAAGAAACTGTTGACCGCAGATAGAAAATTCACTCTTTAATGAGTGTTTAGATTAAAGAATTAGCAAAAATAAGTCTCTTCCGTTTGAGACTTGACAGTATAATAATTATCTGTAATCCATATTGGTGGTATTTCGTTTAGTTGTACTTTCTAAATCATTTAATAGTTTTGCCAATCGTTAGGTTCATCACGTAGTTCATGCAGTAATCTAACGTGGGTAAAATGTTGTATTCTTGAGGAGCCATTTTCTCGACCACCTTCAACGCAGTATACTTTCCAAACAGTCCATTTGTGTCCTCTTTTTCACAACACAGTTTGCAAAAATTTACCAGAGTAATACTTCCTCCATGATCGTTGTCAACAAGACAACAAGTCAGGAGCAGACCTTCAAATTGCATTTTGTCCATTATTATATATTTCCAGGAGAAGCAAAAAACCAGAACAGAGAAGCCAAATCATAGAGAAAATAAAGTCTTGGGATAATATAATGGTATGGGGTCTAAGGAGCTCAATCGCAAAATTTGGTACAAGTAAGTTGGAAAACAACTTGGAAAAATTGAAAAAAAGCTGTTGGGTCAAATGCAGTTTGTAGACTTAATGCAGTTAGTTTGTCACCACTGGACAAAATGTAGTTTGAGTTTCATTGTTAAGTAACAAAAACAAAAATTTGGAAACTATTTGCAGCATACTAGAATAAAACAAAATATAATAATAGTATGTGTAGACGATTATTAATTTTTTTTTAAATCAAATCCTTTTGATCATTCTCAGCGCATTCAAAAAAATCTAGTTCCATACATCACTAGTTTCCCACAGTTTTCTCACGTAGTGCCGCTATCATTTCAGCTCTCAAACTGCCGTATAATATACAAAAATAAATTCCCAATCAAAATGCATGCATTTTTTCATTTCTTGTCCATGGACCTAAATCAGTTTGTTTGTCCAGGTATGGTTTCCTACCGAACAGCACGGAGACTAAATGCATTTGTCTGTCTTATGGTTCGTAAAGATTAAATACTGGATCATAGGAATACAGTGCCACCTCTATCTCAAATATGAAATATTTGGGCAAAATGCATTCTGAAATTCTGTTCCTCATAGTGTAAAATTGAATACAATACAACACCATATGGACGCTCTATTTTTGCAACGTTTTCATTCAATTTTAAAACTGCACAGACAAAAAGGTGGTGAAAACTTAGCGTTTGGACCAGTCTTAAATGGTTGCATCTACCTACGCAAACAGAGCGTGATATCGGAACAACCAAGTAACGAGAAATGCGAATAGCCCGACTATTTCCTTCAGTCGATCAAATCATTCGACTTGGTAATGAAAAACGTTGCTCTTAATACGATGACGAGCAAGGATGTGTCGCAAACTTGGCCGTCTTACCTCAAATATCGAAATACCAACACCGGCATTCATACCTAGACAATTGCAATTGCATTTGCAGCATGACGTGACAATATCGTTACAGGAAATAGACATTTGTGCAATCATCAGGATGAAGACTAGGTCGTTCTTCTATGCCGCAAACGATGCAAACGTCACGAATTTCAGAACACAAGAGGTAAGCTCAAGTTGTTTGAAATGACAGGGAAGACAAAAATGGGTTGCAGGAATGTCCAAGGGCGTTGAAACTGTCAAACGTATAACAGGTGAGAGGTACGAGAACTGCTGGGGGTAAGGACCACAGAATTCCAGGTTTCGTCTTTAAAAAGAACGTCGATGAAAGATTAGATTTATGGATATATCAGTATACAGTGTTTAACGTAATTCAAAGTACTCCTGTGAGGGCATGATAGGCATCAATTTTGTCATCTGACATTTTTGTCTAAATACTGAAAAATCTGCGTATAAAATCAGCCACATGCTCACTCATTTTAGTTCTATAGGGGGTTTTGATTTGAAAGAATTTTTTTTTGTGATGCATGGAAGATCATGTGTTTGTTTTATGACAAGACTGTTTTTGTTTTCTTTGTTTTGCAATAATTCAAACGTTATATCAAAACAAAAAATGGGTTTTTGAATCCCGTACCGAAGATACGCTGACAGCTCTCGAACATGTGTGACGTCTTCTACGGTGGTCACTGGTCAGGATGCTCCTTTGACCAACGACGTGATATTCCGACAGTAGATTCCAGATTTTTAGCCAATCGTGAAAATAGTTAACTATAACCAGTGTACATTGGTTGCAACATAGACGATGAATGAATTTTGCAGCTCGAGATGAAGTCTACGATCGAAATAAACATGTTTTTGAATGTTTGAAATTAGATGTCAAATTCCAGTAATAAAGTACCAACGGTTTCCACAAAGCTGTGTTGCCGCAGTGTCTTAGCGTGTTAGATTTTCGACCTGTACTCGAGCAGGCTGTTGGTTCGAAGCCCAGGCCATGCAATCGTTTTCTCTATTTTTTTTTTTCTTATAGCCACCAAAAAATTTATTGATATGCTTTTTGCACATGTTACACACACTGTTTTCTACTATTGACATAAATATATTTTTGAATCAAATTTTATTGAAGATTTTATAAGCACAACAAAAATTACAAATAATTTTACTTTTTTAGATTAAGTTCAATTCTGATATCGCAATCAGAGCAACTGGCGATTGAAAACCTACATTCAGGGGCATAGCCAGGATTCCAATTCGGGATCCTTACTGTGATAAATATTTTTCTGGAAGAGGTCTAATACATCATAAACGTAACGAAAACAGCTTGAGATGAAGTCTACGATCGAAGCTTGAGGGGCTGAAGCAGCTCAAGCCCCTATGGTTCTACAGAGTGTTTGGTAAACATGCGGGAAAAATTTTAAGGGTGATTCTTTCAACTATTTCAAGACTATTTTGTTCTTTGATGTTTTTTGAAAAACCGCTACATTTCAAACATACAGGATGAAAAAAAGTGCGACAGCTACATTTTATAATCAAAGATCACATGATAAATTGCTCAATCTGCAATAAATGTCCAAAATGACTTCTACCAGCTTGAATACAAGCAGTCAATCTTCTCATCAGTGATTGACGAACTCTATCAAATTCAACAGGTTCGTTTTGAATGCAGTTACATCCAGCAATTACATAATCACACAAGAAATAATCTAAGGGTCTTAAATGTAAAATCACTATACTGCATTCACTGAAGAAAAGGAGTAAAAAATTATTTCAAACCCATATTTTGGGGCTTTACTCGGATAAATCGAACTTGATTTTTCTGTTTATAGTAACATCACTGCTCTCAGTATGCAGTTTTGTAGACGGTGTGTATATAACCCTTGACCATACAGTAAAAATTTACATATATTGTGCATGGTTACTCCGTTTGTTCGGTGGATAAGGTATAGTATACGCTACTCCATTAGAGAATTTGGATGACTTGCGAAATCGCATAATTGTTGGATGTAACTCCATTCAAAATGCACTTGGTGTCTTTGAAAGAGTTGGACAATCACCTTGCCTGCTTGAATCCAAGCTGGTGGTTTTGAACATTTATTGAAGATTGAGGAACTGGTCATGTGATTTCTGATAGTAAAATTTAGTTGTCGTCATTTTGTTACACCCTGTATCTTTGAAATGCAGCGGCTTTTAAAAAATTACCACCCTTTAACTTTTGCCGGATGCTTACCAAACACCCTGTAAAGAGGGCTTGAGGTGCTTTGGCCCCTCGAATTATTTTCGCTTCCTTTATGATGTTTTACATTCTCTTCAGAAAAATATCAAACTAGACTTAGTCCCTTAGACTGAAATCCTGGCTATGCTCCTGAATGTAGGTTTTTGAAAATGAAAATTATTTTGTCTTTATCTATATCTGTTATGAGCGGAAAATAACTCAAAGTTCTCTTGTTGCAACAGCAGGTGGATATATCAAAACCGATTCTGTTTGTGTAAGACTACTGATAATATCTTATCAACTCTTTTTACCTCCTATGCCTTCCAAACCTCGATATAGTAATCCATTTCGATCTCCACATCACAAGCAGAACACAACACAAACAGAAAATCACTAATCACCAATCACCATTTCCATTCCAAAAGTAATTCCAAAAGTCAAAATCAGTCTCATCCGGAAACTGAAAGTACGGCTCCTCGTCTATATCTTCAAACTCCTTCCAGTAGTCACTATAATACTCCTTGCTGTCAAACTCCTCCCCTTCTATGTGTTTCTCAACATGCTCGGGATGTTCTTCAGGATCATCGTCGTCATCCTCAAACCAGTACCTTTCAAACTCGTTTTCTTCCTGTTTCTCGTGGTGGTATGGATGTATCTTCATCCGCTCCTTCTCTTTCTTTTCTTCCTCTTCATCGTACAGCTTCCAGAACTTCTCGATCTCTTCATCGTCGTCTCCAAAGAACGCTTCTTCCTCCGCATGCTCGAAACGGGCCTCCTCGTGAGGCCCATCAGCAGGATGGTTGATGTAGGTGCTGTAAGACGTCACTACGGGGGGCGATTTGAAATTAGAGACGACCATCTTCCCGTATCCATTGTTGGACTTGTATTCGCGCTTGGCCGTGAACTTTTGTTTCTTCCCGAACACCCGGTAGGTGTAGGCGTAGCTGGTCGGCTTTTCCGGGTGTTCCCCGAGGACGGTGACTATGAGGTAACCGAAGCCGATATACAGTGGGAAGCTGTACATTCTCAGCGAGGTTTTCGCGCGAAACTGAGAAAGCTTTCGGCGAATTCGAACAATTTATAGATTTAATTGGATTTGATTTGGTGTTTCACGGCTCGCCGGCAAAAAATGTCATGCATCTCTGCATTTGGGGTTTTCGAGCGCGGCTTTGAGTGTAGACGTCGATGGTTTGGCGGGTTCTGGAGTGTTTTATATGTCAATGGTATACTTATTTTCAGATAATCTGAGAGGAAATTGGCGGAGTGGGTACACTGAGAGAACTAGATCTGCAAGATGTAGCACACAATCGAAACACCGCCGATACATGATATGTCAGGTTCCACATCCATATCGAGCGTCAGCTATCGCAAGGCAAGATTGCAAGCTCCTTGCGATAGGACACTCCAAGCATTAAGCATGAGTCGTTTTTGTACATCCTACCCAAGAATACCATCATACTGATAAGTATAATGGTATAAGTATAAGTAACAATTTTATAGCGTTTCAAAAAAGGATGATTGATTTGTGCTCTAGAACCATCCATACCAACCATAGAGAATGTAGACATAATACTCCGTATACGTTGTGGTGATCCGGAACGCGCTCCTGGCTGCCAGACGTTAGAACGAACCTTTGGCGGTCACGTGACCGAAGTTTGACATTGATGTCATCGACGGATGATTTATAAAAAATTGTAAGGTCTGAATATGAGTGTAATTAGTCGATGAAGCTCAAATAAGTAATGTATTGGATTATTACTACATCATATATTGTTCAGATATTTTGTTATTTGTCAGATCATGAGTGACTTTTCATAGAGCAACCAATTCCGTAACAGTTCCATATTAATTTTCAATCTGTGACTCAAAGCTACACTACAGTTCTGTGATGCTTTTGGGTTTTGTGTTTTGCCACTTCAATAAAGTAGTGGGTCGTGGTAATGGTTGCCATGGTTTTGTTTATGATTACGAGAAGGGATTGTGTTTGATAAACGTAACAAGCTGGAGACCAAAATTTAGACAATGCATTTTGGAGTCCTTTTCACGAATATTTGCAGGTATGTTTTTTGAGTTTGTATTTTTAAATAATGTGGACTGGCTACGATATTTAAAGTGTTCGACAACGTATACTATACATCCGACTTTTGAGACGATACTATATGGCGTTGGGCCTCTGATTTCCGGTATTAGGTCCTGGAGCTTGCAGCTTGGCGGTGTTTAGGTGTATTTATTTAAATCCTTACTGATTTCTCTTTATTTATATATGATATTTATTTATGGAAGGTTGATAGCCTGGCAACAATCCAGGTTGGACCTATTCCAATTATCTCCTTTATTTACTCCTTTATATGGTTGGTTATATTTATTTATCAATATATGCCGATATTTTACATTTTTCCACATCCTACCCATATTTCTCTCCCTGACGTTGAACAGAGATCTAGCCCACCATGTATTATTATTATTATTTATCATTTAGACTGTGAATGTTTATAACCATTTCTTTATTATACAATACCAATAACAAGAGCCAGTTTTACACTATTATTAAGACATTTTTAAATCATATATTTTAACATATCAATATAAATACTTCACCAGTAAAATATATGAAATACAAAGCACGCATGATTTGATAAATCAAGAATCAAGTAATAAAACCATACCATAAACACTCAGCACTCATGATTAATAAATACAAAATAAACAAGTAATGAAAAAACCATATCATAGCATTTCTGTGTTTTGATTTCATTTTCTCTGAGTTGGTACACATGCATGCTAAAAGAATCTAGTTACCACGGGCACACATACAACATTGGGTTCTAAATTCCACCACTAGACGTCTTGATCAATTTGGCTATTTTAAAATTTGGTATCGGTTTTGACAGTGACCAGTTGCTCACTACAACGTATAAAAAAATTTGAAAATTTGTTCTTCCCTAGTCCTACATTTTCAACACACATTTTTAATGAGTGTGGTCCCTTCAACTTTTGCATTGATATACCTCTAACTTTTTTTCCTGCTTGAATTTACTTACATTACTACTTTTCTTCTTGAAAGAGAAGTTGGCTGTATAGGTATTTTAATTCCTTTTCTGATCGTTCATTGAACTTTTGATAAAGGTGTCCCATAATTTCGAAAGGGAGTCAACAGCTTATAAGTGTAGTAGGGTTTCTATATTTTCTGTTATACTTCCCCATGATTCGGTCTACAGCAGATGAGAAGCCAATTTTTTTATAGTCAGCCTCCCGCAAAGGCTCAAAGAAAGAACTCCCCGCCACTTCGTCCCACAGCGTCGAAGTTCTCGAAAAGAAGGAATACTGGAGAAGACTGGCTCAAGGAATACGGACCTCGACCTGGTGAGGATGAGCTCGCACAGCCTCTCTAGTGTTCCTCGTTCGGAAAGCCTTCGGTGTTATTATCTGGGAGAGTTCACTCGAATCCGTGGTAGAATCTGTAAAACAGGGACAGGTCAGCCATCCTTCTTCGATCTCTCACACTGTGGAGGTCCTTTGCGAGGATAGGCGTATCGATTAGTCTAACTGCTCTCTTCTGGATAGTGTTCAGAAGCTATACAGGGTGGGCCAATAGTGCGTGGACGGAGGATTGTGGGCTTAATAAAAAATATTTCAAAAATCTGTCACTTGATCATGGTAGGGACCTTTGAGGGCTATGACGTAAAAATATTTTCACTTGAATTTTGACGTTTATACAGGGTGATTCATATCAAACTTAGATTTTTTTGAATGGAACTCCCTATATATTATAGCATATTTGGATTCTTTGGTCAATTCTAGTGTGACTTTATGTATCACACATGGAACTTTAAACAAACCGGTTAGGCGCAAATCACCATTTTTGGTATAAGTAGGTATCAGAGAAAAATTGAATATCGCAGCGATTATAGAACTTAGAAGGCCGTGACTTTGCGGTACAACTAAGCATGAAACGCGTCACCTCAAGTCAGACGGCTAAATTTGAATTTTGTTTGTACTTGGAGAAATCAGTAGATTAATTAAGTAAAATTCAATCACACACTTGATTTTTTCAAATGGGAATGCCTATTTTGGTTTAAAGAATCAAACGTAAAATTTGATTACCTTTCTAACGATATAGCATTCTCGATATCATCTTTTTTGGTTTTCTTGTTATTTCAATTTTTCAGTCAAATTGGTGTTTTTCAATTTTCCTGGGTGCAAGCAACATAGCAGGCCATGAAAAAATAAACAAAAGCCCGTTAATATGGATACATAAGGTCACACTAGAATTGACCAAGGAATCCAAGTATGCAATAATATATAGTGGGTTCCATTCAAAAAAATGTAAGTTTGATATGAATCACCCTGTATAAATGTCAAAATTTAAGTGAAAATATTTTTACGTTATAACCCTTAAGGATCCCTACAATGATCAAGCGACATATTTTTTAGTAAGCCCACTATCCCCCGTCCACGCACTATTGGCCCACCCTGTAGAGAGCACTTTGGAGCACATCTCCACATACAGGGTGAGTCAAGCTCAACGCCTCGGACTCTTGTGACCAAACGATACCATTTTTCGAAATATCGACTTTGCAAGTGTATGTAGGTCGAGTTGAGCTACGTTTTAAAAATAATGACTTTTATACAGGGTGTCTAATAAAAGCGTGGCATATCAAAGTTATGTTTTTTTAAATGGAACACCCTGTATATTATTGCATATTTAGATTCCTGGGTGTATTTTAGTGTGACTTTATGAATCCACATGGGACTTTAAGTGAACCGTTTAGGTGCAAATCACAATTTTGGGTATAGGTAGATGTCAGAAAAAAATTGAATATCGCAGCTATTATAAATCATAGAGGGCTGTGACTTTTTCGTGTTACTAAGCATGAAATGTGTCAGCTTACGTTAGACGGTCGAGTTCGAATTACATTTGTACTTGGAGAAATCGGTAGATCAATTAAGGAAACTTCAATCAAAGGTAACTTGATTTTTTCAAATGGGAATGTATAATTTTTTTTATACGATCAAATGTGCAATTTGATAGGCTTTCTAATTGTATCAGGTTTTGAATATCAATCTATGGTAGTTTTTATTAAATTTCGAGATTTCAATGAAATCAGTGTTTTTAAATTTCCCTACCTATAAACAAACTAGCAGGCCATGAAATATAAACAAAATCGTATTCAGATGGAAGAAAATAACTAACTTAGCAAAAAGATCCAGCAGAACTAGAGTAAAAGAACAAGTTTATAAAAATTCCCCACAACAAATCAACTCGAACCAGAAACAACGGCGGTAACATGTCTAAGGTTAAAGAGAAGCTGGAGTACGACAGAAGTGGATAATTTTTACAGCCTACTAGCGACTGCAATGTACTAGAGATTAAAAATTTCCAAAATCACTAAACACTTTGAAATGAAAGCAAAACTTTCAGCGATCGTTGCCGTCAGTCTAATATCTTCAGAATGCAATTTCACATTTAATGGTATAAAACAGTAGTCATTTCTGTCGAGGTCAAAAGTAATGATACCTCTCACTGTCGTCCTTTAAATTTTTCAGTATCTATTAGCAAGATCGCAAAACAGGAATAGTGACAAATCATATTTTAATTTTCTGCCAGGTAAAGTATGTTTAATAATTCGAGCAGATTTTTAATTTATTCTTCATTTTCGGCGATCTTGCTTATAGGTAAGTATTGAGGAATTTGCAGAACTCCAGTCAGATGTATCGGTTACTATTTCTTTTAAATCATTAAATGTTAAATTTTATTCTGAAGCTATTAAACTGCCAGCAACATTACGTGGTAGATTTCCTTTCATTTCAAAATTCACAATGGTTTTGTGAATCGTCAGTCTTTAGAATATTGTAGTAGCCGGTATCCTGTGAAAAATACCCATTTCTGTCGTACTCGAGCTGCTTTTTGACGTTAGATGTGTTATGTCTGCTATTTCTGGTTAGAATTGATGTGTTGTAAGTCACTTTTATAACTTTGTCCCTTTACTCTAGTTCGTCCGTAACTATCTGCTAAGTTAGTTGTTTTGTTCCACCTGAACAGTTTTTGTTTATATTTCATGGCCTGTTAAGTTGCTTATAGGTAGCAAAAGTGAAAACACCGGTTTTACTGAAAATTTGAAATTAAATCAAAACTACCAGAGATTGATATTTACAACCGCATATCGTTAGAAAGCCTATCAAATTGCACATTCGATCGTATAAAAAAAAATTATGCATTCCCATTTGAAAAAATCAAGTTACCTTTGATTGAAGTTTCCTTAATTGATCTACCGATTTCTCCAAGTACAAATGTAATTCGAACCCGACCGTCTAACGTAAGCTGACACATTTCATGCTTAGTAAAACGACAAAGTCACAGCCCTCTAAGATTTATAATAGCTGCGATATTCAATTTTTTTCTGACATCTACCTATACCCAAAATTGTGATTTGCATCTAAACGGTTCGCTTAAAGTCCCATGTGTGATACATAAAGTTACACTAAAGTGCACCCGGGAATCTAAATATATAGGGTATTCCATTTAAAAAAACATAACTTTGATATGTCACACTTTTATTAGACACCCTGTATAAAAGTCATTATTTTTAAAATGTAGTGCAACTCGACCTACATACACTCCCAAAGCGTATTTTTCGAAAAGTGGTATCGTTTGGTCACAAGAGTCCGAGGCGTTGAGCTTGACTCACCCTGTATACGAGCAATACTCAACCATTATCGGACCTGTGCCTTGCAGAGCAGCAGTAGTTGCTCTGGTGTATACAGCTTCCTACAGCGGAACAAAACTCCAAGCTTCTGAGATGCAGTCCTTATAAAAGGTAGCTTTGCTTATCCCCCCAAAGAGCAGAAAATATTTTTCTTAGTGTAGTTGTTAAGTACTTCTATACCAACATGAAAGGTTTGCTAATAAGGAAAGAGTGACTGGACAGATACAGTCATAATTGATATTTGAATTTTTTCATACTTAGACGAAACGCACAAAGGTATATGTCCATTTCAGTAATTTCATTGCAGCCATTTTCTACCGTGAAATTTCAATATGTAATGAGCTGTGTGTTTTAGGTATCAATTTTCATATTTACTTTAGAAAATATCCTTGATAATGTGGTTCATTTTCAATAACATTAGGAAACTAGGCTGTAACCGTTAGACTACAAAAAATGTTTGGTTCAGATATTAAACAGGTATACAGTGTACTTGAAGTATATTTGAGAAGAAAAACACTAGTTTTGATGGTACTAGTTTAAGGGTTTTAATGGATTAAAGTCACGTTTTGTGTGGATTTTCTTATTCAAGGTAACAAAGAATCAAAAGGGCTTGCGGTAGTATTTTTTGTTGTCTCCTATAGTAGTAGTAGTAGATTTTTACTGACAAATTTTTAACAAACTGGATCTACATCTGATAAACCGTATATTGGCAGACCTCGTCCAACCCGTTCCAGCGATAATATAGACCACGTACGTAGTGATGTGATGGAAAGGCCTAGCACATCAACAAGAAAACGATCTTCACAAACATTACCCGACGATCATATTTGCATTCATCATCATAGTCACAATGGCTCAACAGACATGTTGTGACCTCGTAAAATAACAATATAATAATAAAAGTGCATTGACTCATTTTACGAGTTTATCTTGGGATATCTTCAAGATCTTTAATGCAGTAGTTTCCCATTTGCTTTCTGCATCCTCATGCCGCTGACCAGATGGTGTCTACTGGTTCATCCGCCTTTAGGGGCAATTTCTCACCCCAAGGACAAGAAAGTGTCCTTACTCTTGTCAACTGGTCCACCCAAAGCTGTTGGTTGAGAAGAGGACTGTTTATACCGACAGTAGTTCGATTCCTTTTATTCGCCTCTTCTAACCCGCCCCCATACGGGGGTATATTTGCATTAGGTCCCCTACAAAATACAGGTAGCCCATAAAATCCTGCCTTTAGACTTTGAAAAACGACTTCAATATTCGCAAACCTTGAAGACCAAATTGGGGATTTTTGGAACAAGATCATGAGTGGCGAAGCTCATATTTGTTTGAATGGAGCTGTGAATAAAAAGAACCATCGCTTCTGGGGTAGTGGGAATTGACAAATTATTCACCAGCAATTGTTACAGAGCCAAAAGTGACCGTGTGGTGTGGCGTTAATGGTAGAAACATTTTAGTGAGAACAATTAGCGAAAAAACACTACAGTGAATGGAGGTCGCTATAGAAGTATTTTGCAATTCCGGAAATGGAAAAGCTTAATCAGAGAGATATTTTGTATCAACAAGATGGTGCCACAGGACACATGGCCCGTGAGACAATCGACATTTTGAACAGAATCTTGCCTGGACGCTTTCTCTCGAAATACGCTGATATTGCATATCCGCAAAGGTCTCCCGATTTAACTGTCCCAGAAATTTGGTTATTGGGTTATCTCAATGATTATCATCATAGTCACAATGTCTTAACAGACATTATGTCGGAGCTAGAGTATTGCCGACACGAATATTATCAATAGTTTTGAGAACTGTAGCTCGCCATCATTCGCAATTTACTGTCAGTTCAGTGGCGCTCTTGATACTCATATCCAGCAGCTGTTTCGTCGTATCCACCCAGCGTGTACGAGAACAGCCACGGCGCCGCCCACTCGGGGCATGAGCCTGAACTACAAGTTCCTCCATATTATCGTTTCTGTGTATATGTCTTAAGAATGTAAGCATTCTCGTCGACACAATGGAGGATAGTCTCTTTGGATTACCGAGCTCATCCAGTATAGAAACGTTAGTTCGATGGGCGGTATAAAGAACTCTCAGCATTCTCCTCCACGTCCACATTTCGAAAGCGTCTATGCGAGCTCGATCTGCCTTTTTAACAGTCCAAGTTTCCGAGGCAAACAAAAATATGGAGAACACAAGAGACTGAACCAGCGACATTTTGGTAGCTTTAGTGATGTTATGGTCAACGCCATATTTTAGTAAGCTTTATCATGGCCACCCGTGCCTGTTGATCTCAATGATAGCGATAAATGTTTTAGAAGCATTAAAAGACAACATCCGAGAAGAAAAAATGCATTAAAAAGAGATCATTATTGCTTTAATGCTGGGGGTGGCCATTTGGTCAATAATATTTTTAGCGTGTAACAAATTTTTAGAGTTTAAATAGATATTTTTCATTTGTATGACTTTTTTTTATTAATCGTTATATATAACAGAAATCGGGGACTGTTTTACGCCACCTGTTATATTCTTTCCATTGTATGATTTTTGTGCCTAGGAAAGAAAAGGCAATATCACGGTCCATCTCTGTAATGGAGTACCACTGCATTAATTGTTTCAAATGGTTGAGAATGACTATATGTGATCCAAAATGTCTTTATTTCACATATTTCTAACAGTGCCTCCTACAAGAAATGTTAGTATGCTACATTGCAGCTAACAATCATAATTTTCGATGTTTCTTCTGTTACGAAGTACAATAGAATCTTGAAATTTGTCGGTTTTAACATCTCACTCACGCTATTCCGAGAAAAAGTGACAGTAAACAATCTTAAGGTTATTTTCAGTCATGTAAAAAAATTTTGTGGTCACCGTTGAATTAACAACTTGTGAGTGTAAATTGATCTTTTGTTCATAATAATTTAATATGTATAATTATTATTACGGAAAAAAGTATGTGTTAACCGATGCAAAAACCTAGCTTTTCAAGATAAGTAGGTACCTGTATGTTACATGTATAAGATTGTATGAGACAATCTATTGCTATCACAGTATTTAACGTTTTTCAGTCAAATTTGATTGACTGTCAATTTGCCGGAAGCAAATTTAGACATTCACAATTTTTTCAAATATGGCAGTCACCCGGAGAGGACAGATACTAGAATGTTTTATTAGAAAACGTTACATAGATTTACTTACAGTACCAACGGGCAGTGGAAGTATTACAATCTCCAAAAAATTGTGTTGTAAGTTCTGTACCTTTTGACCTTTTTTGTAATCTATTCCCGAAGCAAAATTGGGTTTTTGAAAACAAAATTTTGTGGTGATAACTTTCTTTATTGAGATGAAACCTTGCATTTCGAATAATTTCGAGGTGCTGATTATAAATCCAGTCGCAGTTTCGAGCCTCGGTCTCGTTTGACGAAAATAAAAAATTTCAGATCTCTCGGGGCGATGGGTGCAGCTAAAAAATCGAAAATCTTTATTTGGCTTTTTATTAAGATGAAACCTCGCATTTCGGATAATTTCGAGGTGCTGATTATAAATCCAGTCGCAGTTTCGAGCCTCAGTCTCGTTTGACGAAAATAAAAAATTTCAGATCTCTCGGGGCGACGGGTGCAGCTAAAAAATCGAAAATCTTTATTTGGCTTTTTATTAAGATGAAACCTCGCATTTCGGATAATTTCGAGGTTTTGATTACAAACCCATTCGCAGTTTCGAGTTTCAGTCTCATTTGACGAAAATAAAAAATTTCAGATGTCTCGGGGCGGCGGGTGCAGCTAAAAAAATCGAAAATATTTATTTGGCTTTCTATTAAGACGAAGCCTCGTATTTCGGATAATTTCGAGGTGCTGATTATAAATCCAGTCGCAGGTTCGTGCCTCAGTCTGGTTTGACGAAAATAAAAAATTTCAGATTTCCCGGGGCGGCGGGTGCAGCTAAAAAAATCCAAAATATTTATTTGGCTTTCTATTAAGATGAAGCCTCGCATTTTGGATAATTTGGAGGTGCTGATAATAAATTCGGTCGCAGTTTCGAACCTCAGTCTGGTTTGACGAAGATAAAACATTTCAAATGTCTCGGGGCGGCGGGTGCAGCTAAAAAAATCTAAAATCTTTATTTGGCTTTCTATTAAGACGAAGCCTCGCATTTCGGATAATTTCGAGGTGCTGATTATAAATCCAGTCGCAGGTTCGTGCCTCAGTCTGGTTTGACGAAGATAAAACATTTCAAATGTCTCGGGGCGGCGGGTGCAGCTAAAAAAATCGAAAATCTTTATTTGGCTTTCTATTAAGACGAAGCCTCGCATTTCGGATAATTTCGAGGTGCTGATTATAAATCCAGTCGCAGGTTCGTGCCTCAGTCTGGTTTGACGAAAATAAAAAATTTCAGATTTCCCGGGGCGGCGGGTGCAGCTAAAAAAATCGAAAATCTTTATTTGGCTTTCTATTAAGACGAAGCCTCGCATTTCGGATAGTTTTGAGGTGCTGATTATAAATCCAGTCGCAGGTTCGAGCCTCAGTCTGGTTTGACGAAAATAAAAATTTCAGATTTCTTGGGGCGGCGGGTGCAGCTAAGAAAATCGAAAATCTTTATTTGGCTTTCCATTAAGATGAGGTAAGCTTCGTCGGACTGTCTACTGGTATCTGTCACTTACCTTTGACACTTTAACTGTTATCGTGCCGGTTTTGCCATACGTCTCAGAATTCTATCAAAATTTGGGGGGGAGTTTTTTAGAGTATGCAGAAATTGTTATCTCTAAATGTTGCAGTGCGTGATACACAATTTGCGGCACTTTTTCTTGATTCAAATCGCCTGTTGCCAAAGTCAAGAGTATGAAATATGAATTATAACTTGCATCGAACTACAGCGTTGCAAAACGAATCGCACCTATAAGGACACTTTTTCAAATCATCATTTTGCTGTGTGAGCCGTGTGCGTCTGAGCGGAAAGCAGATTGCATTGTTTTGGATAATTTCCAGTACATTGTGTCGTGTATAGGTTTGCATATTTCCGCGTACAAATTTGGCAAGCAGTCTTGCGAGACTATTCTACTTACGTTTTTCTTGAATCGGAGTGAGGCGTTACAGCAATTTTACATGAATCAGGTCGAGTTGGTTGAACGACACAGTTAATTCGTTTTCATCTACTTAATTTTTCTCTGCTCTGACATCAAAGTATTCCTTAAATAATGGGCGTCATAATCAGTAAAATACAAAACAAATTCTCTAAAGAGTGCGAAAAGCATTGGTCTGGAGATACTTAAACTTTCTTATCTGCGTTGAGCGTCGAAGACACGGGGATTGCTTACGAGCTACAAGCCAGCTAGTTTACTAGCGCCTTGTAAACTAGCCCTATGTTGGGATATGGTCACTTATTATATTTCCAAAGTATAAAATTTTACGACGTTTCGACACTTCTATTAGGCGTCATCTTCAGGTATTAAAACTTTTTGAGATTGTCAGGTCTGTTTTTGATGTCAGAAAGCAAAATAACTCGATCGGTGAGACTATTTATTACACTGGCTTTATATGTCTTCGGCACGTTAGAATCGAAGTTAAGGTATCTCTCTGACCATATTGATTTTGTAAGCCAATTTGTTTCAATATAATATGCATTTCATTATGAAAATATTTGGTATTGCGTCTTTCATTCTGCTAGCTACCGAGTTTTTTACCCACATCATATTATTTGCAAAACCAATGCAATTTTTTTCAAATGGTATGCCATACTTATTGAAAAAAAATTATATGATCAAATAGAGCTAACCCTGTAGCTCCTTGAACTGGAATTAATGCTAGGAAGTAATCTTTTATCTGCTCGTTATTGCAATTAATTCTAGCTATTAATGCTAAATTTTTGACACAAGTAAATGTTCCATTAATTTAAAGGATAAATTATGCTCAGCCCCCCCCCCCCGTGTCAGCTTTTTTACAATCTACTGCAATTGGCTATCCGATTGTAAAACATCATCATCATCATGATCATCATAGTCACAATGTCTTAACAGACACGTTGTAAACTCGTAAAGTGTATTTACTCAATTTGCGAGTTTCTCTTGGGATATCTTTAAGATCTTTAATGCAGTAGTTTCCCGTTTGCTTTCTGCATCCTCATGCCGTTGACCAGATGGTATCTACTGGTTCATCCGCCTTTAGAGACAATTTCTCACCCCAAGGACAAGAAGGTGTCCTGACTCTTCTTAACTCGTCCACCCAAAGCTGTTGGTTGAGAAGAGGTTACTGCTTATACCGACGGTAGTTCGGTTCCTTTTAGTCGCCTTTTACGACACGCAGGATATACGATGGGAGATATTCTAACCCGCCCCCATACGGGCAAACGGTTTGTAAAAACGCTGTGAGTAAAATAGAGAGCTGGGTTAATTTACCTGCCATTTGCTTGTAAGCTTTTTATGGTGAACCAGTTGCAAGTAACTTTGAATTTTGGCAGTTGAGATTTAAAATGGTTTTGCCTTAAATCGCTTCACACCCATATCGATAGTTGTTTTTCGTTCAGTTCAACTAAGAGATTTTTGAAAACTCGACCCTTTACTTTTGTGAACTCTTTGTCTTTGATATTCCATAAAACAGGGTACTGCTCATAAATACTGAGAATATAGATATCGCTACTGATTGAAAGAACAAACGTCGCGACATGTCAAAAGTCTTGTCAAGACGGACAACTTTTTTGTGGTTTTCGAGAAATCCATGGTAGGCAGTTTTCATATTAAAACCCTGCAAAAGTTCGCTACATAGAAAATTGTACACTAGTTAAGCGTGTTACTACAAGGTGGAATAGTAAATAGCTTACAAAAAAAAATCGTAAATATAAAATGAATGGATTACACAGCTTGTCATGTGGCCAGATTGTGGTGCAAAAAGAAGTCCACTCTCGAAGGCTGTTCATCAGACGTATTTTCAATAAACGCCGGTATTCCTCAGGGATCTGTTCTATGCCCTACACTGTTTCTGCTGTACATCAACGTGCTGCTGGACATAACATCCAATCCAATCTACTGCTTCGCAGACGACAGTACATTAATATCGTTCACCGCATGGCAGCGACACCAACACAGATGAACGTAGATATCAAAACAATTGTCAAGTGTGGATGAATAAATAAAGTACACTTTAACGAATAGAAAACACAGGCAACAACACTAACAAAGAAGTTTTACGTTGGCTTACCAACTGTGGAAATGGAGGGTCACCCAATAGTCGAATCACCTTCCGTCAAGCTTTTGGGTATCAACATCAGCAACAACATGTCCTGGCATGACCACGTCGTCCGTATTTCTAAAATCGCATCCCAGAAGCTTGGAGTTCTGCTCCGCTGCAAGAAAATGTATACACCAGAGCAACTACTGCTGCTCTACAAGGCACAGATCCGATCATCGTTTGAGTATTTTTCACATGTATGGGGATGCGCTCCGAAGCATCCTCTAAAGCTTCTGGACACTATCCAGAAGAGAACAATTTGACTAATCGATACGCCTAACCTCACAAAGGACCTCCACAGCCTGGAACATGGAGATGGCTGGCTGGGCTGTCCCTGTGTTGTAGATTCTATCACGGAAGATGTTTAAGTGCCAGATAATAGCCATCCGAGCGAGAAACACTAGAAAGGCTCTGCGAGCTTATCTTTACCATGTCGAGGTCACTACTCCACGAGCCAGTCTCCTCCAGTATTCCTTCTATAGGAGAACTTCAGCGCTGTAGGCTGAACTGTCGGGAAACTTGTTTCCCGACGACTACATCCTGCAGCGTTTCAAATCTAACATGCACAGACACTTATCCTCTTGCAGCGCTTCTATAGCGCCTTTCAACCTTTGCGGGAGGCTGACTATAAAAAAAGGATCTACCTACTTGTCCCTATTTTTGAACTATACCTGCGAATCCTAGATATAACTGAATGCGACATTGACTTGTCCACTTATATATCCATTTCCAAATATCGTCTGCAAGGTAACAAGGTCAAACGCTCGAGACATATTATGGAAATGAAGAAACTTAGGAAGCTTGCGACACAGCTTTGATTTAAATAACTTGAATAATTACACCAATTAGATTCTTAAGTAGCCGTAATTATTGTAAGTCATGGGCAAACTTGTTCGCAAAGTAAATTGGTGGTTGGTGGAAGTATTTCATACTTACAAAATCAAGACAAGCAGATTGACTTGATTCCTACCATTACCATTAACATATGTATAAAGTCCACTTACCTATATAACAATTCTGAGGTCTTTACAAATGCGTTTTAAACAAAGCCTATTCAAGTTTGGATACGAATAAAAGCAAAATCCTGGACCGACAGGAAGCCGTCTGGTAAATCAAAAATCAATTGTTGCTGACTAAGAATTGACAGATTTTACAATCTAAACTGGCTAGGAACAGAGACAGAAAAACGTAATTTAACATTTTTGGTTTTCTTCTTTCCGTATAACATTGCTCTTCCGGTGTATATTGTTTGAAAGGAAATTCACCTAAAAAAATAGGAATCACATCAATGGTCTGCTTCCTAACACTACAAATTTTACTGGTGACAGTACGCAGACATCATGAGCAGTAGACCGACCTCTATGGTCGAGCTGGAACGCAGACTTACATTGACTTATCTGATTAGCAAAAAATATCTCGCTGTCACAGGCACAGAAGTAAAGATACTTCAGATCTTGATAAAATTTACACCCGAATACAAAAAAAAATCTTATCTTAACCGAAGAACAGACACATGGTTTAGTTATGATCAAGCTGATGCTTTACAGATTGCCACAACATCGTTTTGTAATAAAAAGCTGTCAAATTTAGCGGCAAATATTTTATTTATATAAACACGGTGTCTCATTCCAGAAAATTTAAAGCTCTTCATAAATTATTAAGTAATATACACAGGTATAGTTAAAAACAAATAAAATTATAGTAAGATAAAAGGCAAAATCAATACATACTGCAACATAGGCTCCATCCTACAACTGTTACAATGTTTATAAATTCTACCAATACAAACAGCTCTGCTATACACTGGACATCTTCATTTTTCGTAAACATTACGATTACACCTACATACTACTACATTTTACTTCTCAAACCTACATCTGGTGCTTATTCCAAATTCTTAACAAAACCACATATACTGAAAGATACCTTTTTTGCTGACACTTCGGACCTCTGCAGATTATCAAAGAAATGTTTGACAAGAACTGCCTAGTTTTCACTTAGACGCACATCAGTACAGCTTGGCGGCGCTAGTAGACAGTAAAGGGTCCTCCATACAGTTTGAAGACCTTATTTGGTACAAATAACCCAGTAAATTGATTTTTGTCAGATATTGTGCTAAGAAAATTATATGATAAAATCTATTTATATTATTCATATCTGTGTAATAATCCATAGTACTGAAGATCTATGAATGATTGGTAATTTTTCATCTAAATGTTTATCAGCCATTAAGGTGTTTAGTTTGGACTCAATATCTTGTACAACAGGCATAATTTATTGTTCAAGAATTGACTCACGATTTCTGTACACGGGTCCTATCTATCAACTGTTTGATTTTATATATGTCAACTACAGTCAAAGTCATCAAATCTTACATACTAAAAACTGCAATTAGAAGTTTTGTGACTGTACGGAAATAATGTCAAAAACATAACCTTGTTTCTTGAAGTTTGCCATTTGGGCTGTAAGTTCGGAGGAAGATGTTGCTAAACTAAACGAAAAAAAAGTCAAAAATGTAAGCTAAAACTTTGAAAATAACATAACACAATCCATTTAGTGTCGAACAGAAACTTTTAAAATATTAACACAGCGCATGCGCTGGGGCTAGGGATGGTGTGGCAATAGAACATGTTCTAATTTCCACACAATTTTTGATTCAATTTAAAGTTTTGAATCAGTTTGCTGTATGACACTAGCATACTTATATTCTTCAAGAAATTGAGGCAAATCTTTTAAACTAACTTGCTAGTCTAGAGGCTGTATGCCACTGACCTAATTTACTTCCTGAGTATTGTACAAAAAATTCGACGTTTTTCGGAAAAAAATTAACCAAGTCAAGCACAAATCCTCGAAATAAGAAAAAAGAACCACAAATATCAGGTTAGAATAAGATCACAAACTTGATAGTTTAGAGATCATGTATAGAACGCTAAAATAAAAACCATGCGTTGGCTTATTGACAGCACGATAACTTATCATTCCCAATTTTCATGATAATTTGTCAAATCTTTCATCCAATATTTAGAATCAAATTAGTGTCGTGCCTCAAAGCAGTCTTAAAGCATATCCAAATGAATCTATCAAAGACAGTCTTAAAGCAGATCCAAATGAATCTATCAAAGACTATAGCAGTTATACGAATATAGTTTTTAGGTACTTTATAGGTCTTAGTCTGTAGAAACGCTTATTTTAGTTTTGGTATCACGTTATTATCTAAAACAAATTAAACTAGATAGAACGTCACCTCCAATCTATAAGTAACTGCAATCAATATCACTACTTCTTGTAACTATTTGTATATTTTGTACCATAACTATTCACTTTGCCACCATACGCTCCATACAAGTTCCCATAGTTGCTCCCATAATTTCCAGGGTACTCCGAAGGAAATGCGTAAGGATCATTGTAGTACCCCTTGTTGTACAGTTGGTACCCATTGGTGTTGTACACTCCACCATACGAACTGCCCACCAATGGGTATTTGATTCCATCCATATTGGAAAACGAGTTTGGATGGCCATACTTGTAGACATTCATGACGTTGTGATCTGCAACGTCCTCCAAGTGGCCCATGCCGTCAAACTCATGCTTCATGGAGTCGATATCCAAGTCAATGTCCATGTCGTGTTTGAAGTCTTCCAAGTCGCTCAATCCAGTTTTGTAGCCATTGAGATGACTATACTGGTTTTGGTAGACAGTAGCTCCATGGCAGAGACACACGAAACACAGAAGCACTATAAACTTGAACATTTTTCGAAAAATTCTCTTGCTTGCGATCTATTTCCGACAGTTGATGGTACTGATTAGGAAATATTACCGGTACTGTTTATATATTGGGAGTACTTCCTTGCTTCACTATTAAAGATAACCCTGAGTCTGTGATTGATCAAAAAAAGGTAAAAAGTCTTCATGGTTAAGTAGTTAATCGAAAGTACACCAATTTGCTTTTTCTGTTTGAATATATCATGATGATTTTTTTAGATGAAACCAATACAGGCCGTCCTCGTATATTTGTTTTTCTATGCGCGGGTTTTGTATCAAAATATGTTTGTCTGCTAGCAGCGATACAAATGGGGACACTGCATTCAGTAATGAAGCATGGTCGGTGAAGCGTAAAGCCTGTTACAGTTCCGCATAGGAAAAAGCATTGCTATCAGAAGAGAATATGATTAGCAGATTTTTAGGATAGGACTAGGATATTATCAGTATATAACTACTCGCAAGTCAAATCCGAACACCGAAGAAAATGAAGTCAAGTTGATGGACTCACTACTTCTCACACATACTGGTGACACTGTTTTATTATTTCCCATTGCATGACGCTACAGTCTGAGATCTCCTCGCAACCAAATCATCGCCTCTCTGCGCAAAAAACATAAAACACAAAAACTCTCGTAAATAGTGTCTTTCATCTCTCTCCATATAGGCAGTAAGACAGTTTTTATTCTGCAAGTTTCAACTGGACAAATGGACTAGTATCACGGGGTTAAGAACAATGATTTAATTATGATGACCGCTTAGTGCATACAAAAATAAACGTTTTGCTGCATTTCGTTACTTTCTACATCATTTTGTTTTTTAGTAATTCCATTCTAAAGTTTAAAGAAATTAATTCAAATTCAGCCAATCAGTGTCAACCGCGCGAATTATCAGCAGTGCATTGTTGCCAAGAACAGCTCCGACTCGCAAAACATTTACATTTCACATAAACATGTATTTGCTATCCCAAGTGTTATAAATATTTTGAAACTCACTTCTTAGCTTTCACATTTCTCATCTCCGTATTGAAGAACTGCATATTATCCACATAAAAGTCGTTCACCATAGCCATATCAACTTTAGGCAGGTTATCTGAATCTGCTTTTGTGAATCCACTATCGATTTTACTCATACTTGTTGGTTATGTTATGATAAAATAACTTGAAACCTAGTAAAATGGAATAAAAGGATATCCTGTACAAATTAATGCAAACAAATAATAATAACTTTAAGATTGTTGAAAATTACAGCCAAAGCCCAATGGAATTTGGAAATGACAATGACCGAATGACGATTGATTGACAGGATTGACGGATCAGGAACCTTAACTTAGCTTTCGGAAGGGCTGTTCCAAATTATGGTTCTATCACCGTCCTAGAACTGTTTCCATCAAGCCTCGCCCATTTTACAGTTCTAAAAACGGTGATTGGTTGGTGCACCAGCGTACCAACCAATCATCGATTCTAGAATCACAAAATGGGCGGGGCATGATGAAAACAGTTCTAGGACGGTGATAGAACCGTAATTTGGAACAGCCCTGGAGTTTCGGATCACGGGACATTAAAACCACAAAACATATCAGACGGGAACAGAAGACAAGATAGATGAGCCAGCCCGCGTACAGCTCCGGCATTTCGCGCGCCATCAGAATGCGGCAACACAGCACACATATCTGTCTTTTGATTGGCTGTTCGCCTATAGGGCAGTGACGTCACTGTCCTAGGAGAATTCAAATATTTTCCTCATTTTCACGGCTTTCCTGTGCCCAAAAAAATCGGAGAAAAAAATGAGGTGCTTTTTATGACGTACTCTGTCATATGCAACCAGAAATAAAATTCATGATACTAGTCCATTGAAGCGATCAAGAACTTCCAAATTGCCTAAAAGGGAGAAGAAGTTTTAACTGTTTTTATATGTTTAGTTCTTTGATTATTGCTGCACTGCCACGGGCCCAATTTCTAAAAACCATACGCGTTTTCCATCCTTACCACGGTAGTAATACTATGACAAAAATTTCTTAAAATCAATTTCAGGTTACGCAATACAGAACGATCAAAAGCATACATCCATACATCAAAAAATTGTAAGTCCTTTAGTTTCTGTAACAGGCAAGGCAATGCTCGGATGGACCTAAAAAAGTAAATTGTGCCTCTAGGTCTTCCTTTCACAAGTCAATGGACAGCCTATTATGAGTACAAAAAAATTTAATTTTAAAATCCCCCACCCCTCAATCACCCCAAATTCACGCCCATCAAAAAGAAAGTATCAAACGGTTAGGACCCCCTAAACTGCATAAAAACGAAGTTTGAAATTTTTTTATATTATTTTTTTCATTATTGTTGCGCTGCCACTGACACGATTCCAAAAAATCGCTTTTCATCCTCGCCACGGTAATATACTGTGTAAAAATTTCATTAAAATCAATTCAATAGTTTCCACGTACATAATACAGAACAACCTCAGAAAATTCGAAGTTCCCTGTTTTCTGTAATATAGGCAAGACAAGGTTCGGGTGTACCTAAAAAAGTGTGTTATGATACTAGGTCTTTCTTTTACAGGTCAGTGGATCGCCTATTATGAATACAACAAATCTTTCAGTTTTACAACCCCCACCCCTAATTACCCCATTTCCACTCCCACCCAAAAGAAGGTTGAAAACGATCAGGAACCCCTAAAACGCCTAAAAACGAAGTTTTAGGAATATTTGAATATTTAGTTTTTTGCTAATTACTCCGCCGCCCATGCACCGATTTTCAAAATTTTAGGAACATTACCTACTACGACCCCACATATCGTTACCCAAATTTCATCATAACACATGCAGTGGTTACTGAGATTCCGAGGCAATTGCTGTGGAATCTTGTTTGAAACACAGCTGTTGATGACTTGTACTTTGGGATTCTATTTGGTAGTCTGTTATTGAAGTTCAGTTTTGCTCATATTTGGCATAACTCACATGGCCTAGATTATCATCGAATCTATCTAAAATTGATTAAATAAATCACTGCATCCAGGTCCATATATTCAACGCAATAGCAGAATTAATAAATTTACACACTACATATATCATATCAAGGTGTAGCAATTTAGGTTGCAACGTCAAAAGCAAAAAACTAAATTGTACATTCGAGATTGCACTTGGCATTCCTATTAAAATGCTTGTGGTTTATGAATTAATTCGCTGCAGTCAATCCTATGACCAGCATAATATGATTTTGATTGATACGCTATGTGTGTGTTACATCGACGTAAATCCAAATTTGAAGAGGTTTGTTGATAACCAGCATGGAGTCCAAACATCTGGGGTAGTATTATTGGAAACTGCATAACATAATGTTTTCCAAATTTTTCTAAATGAAAATTTGGCCTGCACATTTTTGTATCAGTAACCAAAACACTGGATGAAAAGCTTCCAGCCAATCGTTTTTTCTGCGAACCACGCTTTTTCAAAAATCGTAAATATCTTGAAATCCATCAAAGATTGTCTATTGATTTAATGGCTTTTGAAACAATTATCTTAAGGCGCGTTCTCACGAGTCAACTTTAGTTGACGGACTGCAGTTGATCAACAAAAGTGGAATATGACTTGAATGTTTTTAGTTCACACATTTCAACAGAAACTGACCGATTGTTTCAGTTGATTATCAAACCAGTACATGTTGTTTTTTGTACATTGTTCTGATAATCTTATTCTTCGCATACTGTACCAGAGGTACCCATCTCCTTGACATTAGAGCTCAGATAATTTTCTCATCTTTCTTTTTTAATTATCCGTTTGGTAATCCCAGAGGCAATGAATTAAGCTATTTGACTTTTCAATCTTCTATAGGAAAATACACACGAGTACCTGTGCCGCGGAACTTGAAGGCAATCTGAGATTCGTCAGTTGATCAGCAAAAGTTTG
Source organism: Callosobruchus maculatus (assembly GCA_951848785.1). Taxonomy (NCBI): domain Eukaryota; kingdom Metazoa; phylum Arthropoda; class Insecta; order Coleoptera; family Chrysomelidae; genus Callosobruchus; species Callosobruchus maculatus. The sequence continues at coordinate 2,818,129 of CATOUR010000003.1, forward strand.
ACTGGGTCAACAAAAAGGTTGATCTATTGAAAGGAAGGTTCCCACAACAGTTTTCATTCGACTTTTGTTAATCAACTACAGTCGCCGAAGTTGACTCGTGAGAACGCGCCTTTTTACCAAGACACGAGCATGTTTCTTGCTAGTTCAAAAACCGAAAACCGCATCTTTCTGTCTCGCTCAGTTTTCGAAATATTAACATTTTTTGTAAAGTACTTTGATTAAATTTTCTTAGGATTGCTGAATAACCTGTTAATCAAATACAGTCGCTGAAGTTGACTCGTGAGAAGGCGCCTTTTTACCGAGACACAAGCATGTTTCTTGCTAGTTTAAAAACTGAAAACCGCGTCTTTTTGTTTTGCTCAGTTTCCGAAATATTAACATTTTTCGTAAAGTACTATAATGGTTAAATTTTCTAAGGATTGCTGAATAACTTGTTAATCAAATACAGTCGCTGAAGTTGACTCGTGAGAACGCGTCTTTTTACCGAGACACAAGCATGTTTCTTGCTAGTTTAAAAACCGAAAACCGCATCTTTCTGTCTTGCTCAGTTTCCGAAATATTAACATTTTTTGTAAAGTACTACAATGGTCAAATTTTCTAAAGATTGCTGAATAACTTCAAAAATAGGCTTCGTACACATAAACTATGGTTAACAAACTGGACCTAAAAATCAATGCTGCATTCAAAAACGTAGTAGTGTTCTATTTAGAATAAGAAAGTTGACGCCAACTTCCGGTATATGTGGATGTCCGCCATCTTTGAGTTATTTTCTGCAAGTAAACCATTTGAAAATGGAGGTTTTTTATTCGGGACATTTTCATTAAATTTGAATCACCCTGTATAATTTGGCAGGCCTGATAAAGCCTGCTTCAAGTCCCAAGCGTCCAAGCAAACAAAGCATAATTATGGATTTAAGACCCTTTTATAATTTGCTTCATCCTTAAATTTTGATCGACTCAGACAAGGATATGACAAAAAATACCCTTGAGTACGAAATAAGCGGTGACTTCGCTAGTTTTTTTTGTATAACAATCTGGAACACCTAATATGGTATTCTGTAACGCATATTATTTATCAGCATAATAATTGTGTACTTGTTTTCAGATCCGATTCAAGAACAAACTCTAGTTAATCATAGCAGTTTTATTTACCTATCGATTTACCATCAAATTTGTTCTATTTCTTATACTTGTTTTTTGTACATTGGGTCCTTAGATATAGTTTTTTTCACGGATATGACTCATGCGCAACTAGTGTATAGTTTATTCAGCAAAACATTTGGTTATTTTTATAAACTTAATGAGATTTTATGAATGGAAATTATACAGGGTGATTATTAATTAGCCAAGTGGGGCTGATTTTCTAGAATTTGTAAGAAGCGACAATAACAACTGTGTTTTTTATGTGAAAGTCCTGTAAGCAAATTGAGATAGAAATAGCAATTAGAAATGATAAAAAATTTAGTAATGAAATGATGTTACTATGACGTTGAGCATATCGCACACCCAAGTTCCATCAACATCCATGCAGCTGTTACTGAAATTACGCGGTGACAAAAGTCGGTTCACGCAAAACGACAGAAAATAAAAGATATAGATCTTATATTAAAAACCGTCCTAAAACTTTTTTCAAGTCCGAATGATTTAGAGATAACAATACTCCCCTAATATTATTTATTAAGTAGTGAGGGGTTAGGGTACAGTTACAGTTGCCGCTCGGCGCACCCCGGTCAAAGGGATCAGATAAGTTCCTTGCCAACTTTGAGATGCATTGGACTACGTTATCCTGTCTTCTATCCTGGCCCACATTCAGATAAAGGATTTGCTACTTCGGTCCTCAGCTTTTGCAAGTGTATACTGAACGTCCTATGGCCAATTATAAATCCAACCACCTTTCATAGTTTCTTCCTGTTCAATCTGAGAGCATCTGTGATATTAGAACACAAGGGTCCCGTAAACATCCTCTTAGACTGAAGATTCCCCACCACTTTGTCCCAGCGCTTCTGGTGCTTATTTGACATACATCTGGCTTCAGTACCGTTTTATTATGATAATCGACATGCTGGTGCTGGCACAATGAGGGGGTGCTCTGCATCTTCCTTGATACACCTGTCGGCCCTCTCATTACCACTCACTCCTTTGTGACTAGGCACCCAAGATAATGTTACCTTGTTGGTCTTCGCCAGTATCTTCAGGATGTTATGGCGGTCTCACACTGTTTTTGAAGTATAGTGGTTACTTGCCAAAGCCATCAGAGCCGCCAGAGGTGGTATATTAATCAGTAACTCCAATAAACCCGCATATTATGGTATGGAAAGGAAAATGTTACATTTCCTCACTATAAAGAGGCAAGCTTTATTTATAAAAAAACTACCAATAAGGGTAACAGCTCATAAGAGATATCATTTTCAAAAATCTTCTGGAAAAGATTTACACCTAGAAGTAACCATAAATAATTAGTTATAACGTTTTTGAAACAATATCAGCGCTTGGGAGTTTTTTTTACATTTTTGCATAAAACGTAGTCCTTGTACCCTTGAAAGCACCAGCATCCCTAAAGGTTCTTGATTTGTTAGGCAGTTTTTTCTGATCAGATTCCAGAGAAATCTATAAAAGAAAAAAGGTTCAAAAACGAAGTAGTTCGTTCTACTGTTTGTATGATGTAACCTACATAATTATTTATTTATTTATTTATTTACATTTCGGGATGCTACCAGATAAAATACAAATCGCACCCACTAGTTACCATTTTTTCCATATGTGATATTGTACAATCAATCATACGATTACTAGCCTTAACAATAATAGAAAATATACACCTACATAATTATATAGAAATGAATTAGTTAAAAAAGGACAAAAAAATAACAAAAACATTAGCCTAAAGAAGAGGTCTCTTTTAAGAGAAAAATAAGTCTCTAATATATCGTACTTGGAAATATACATTAACCAATATAAGGAAAATAAAATCTTAATATAAGTAAAATAAAAAAAAATCGTAACAGTTTATTAGTTTGTACTAAAATGACCCTTTGTTTTGTTTTTAAACTGACTAAAATTAACGTAAAAAATAATATTCATTATAAGATTTCTGTGCTCTGTATAGTGGAGAATTTATACCAAGGTTCGTTCGACGATACGGTAATTTGAAAAGGCAGTAATGTCTGTATTGTCTATCTGGTACGTTAAACTGAAGACCAGAGACTATATAACTACAATTAACGAAGTTACGTATAACTTTATACAGGCAACACACATCAGAGAGAGTTCGTCTATCCTTCTCCTCTTATTTGTACCCAAAAATGACACCAAAGTGAGACACCAGTGGCGTAACTAAGGGCCCACAGGACCCGCAACTACCTACGGGGGGCTCTGTCGTTTTGGGCGCCCCGTAGTCTTGGAAACCCATCATTTGTGCACCAAGAAAGTCCGAAACCAAAAGGTCACTTTCCTTGTGTTTATTTTTTACAAAAAATACCTATGAACCCCGTGATACATACCTGTCATTGAAAAAGTGGGACAGTATTGGATTTTGAACGAAACCCTAAAAATCGGCGCAGTATCTGCAGCAAACAAAAAAAAAGGTAAGACAGCTTATGTAAAAATTTCTTTGGGGGGGGGCGGTAAGCATCTTGGGGGGGGGGCCGAATTTAAAGTTACACCACTGTGAGACACCACTGAAGCTTGGAGTTTTGTTCCGCTGTAGGAAGCTGTACACACCAGAGCAGCTGCTGCTGCTCTACAAGGCACAGATCCGACCACCGCTGGAGTATTGCTCCCATGTGTGGGGATGCGCTCCCAAGCACTCTCTAAAGCTTCTGGATACCATCCAGAAGAGAGCAATTAGACTAATCGATACGCCTAACCTCACAAAAGACCTCCATAGCCTGGAACATCGAAGAAGGGTGGCTGACCTATCCCTGTTCTACAGATTCTATCACGGAAGATGTTCGAGTGAGCTCTCCCAGGTAATAACAGCAAAGGCCGCCCGAACGAGGAACACTAGAGAGGCTCTGCGAGCTCACCCTTACCAGGTCGAGGTCCCTACTCCACGAACCAGTCTCCTCCAGCATTCCTTCTTTTGGAGAACTTCGACGCTGTGGAACGAGCTGCCAGGGAATTTGTTTCCCGCTGGCTACAACCTGCAGCGCTTCAAATCTAACGTGCACCGACACGTATCCTCTCGCAGCGCTTCTACAGCGAAATAGGCTTTTAGCCTTTGCGGGAGGCTGTCCATAAAAAAAAAAAAAAAATTAATCTATATACAATGCTAGACATAATTAGCATATGGCACAATTCTTGCTGCACCATTTATTTTTATTAATCTCTAAAATTGTGTAACTCGCATCCAATGTTACTAGAACACACCGTTGAATAAAAAAGTTCAGTGATAATATTTATGTTAATGTATAATATTTCGAAAATGTGGACGGCTTTCAACAACCCATTATAACATCCAAATTAGATTCTTATTCAGATTATTGTGTATTATGTAAAGATGAATCTAGTTTTAATCAGAGGACATATAGTTTTCCACTGGTTGTCGAAATAGACGCATAGATTATGAATGAACAGCAATTAAGCAATAGTGCAGATGAATCGCTGATTCGTCTTTGTCTTTGGATATGAGCCCAGTGGCGGGGAAAATTTTTAAAATGATAAAGAAATTTTGAAAAATCGTTTTTAGGTATTTTGCGGTCCTTCAAAAGAGACCCTTATGGAACATATGGTATAATCTTTCTCCTGGGTGGAGATTTACTATCTATTTGAATGCTCTCTGGTCAAGTTTTGCAGTAGCAAACTCAGAAACTTCTCATATACAGTTGGTCAATGAATATCGACTCTTTCCATCGTACTGAGTATTTGGTAATCGATTTTGTTAATCGAAATATCGTACAATAGTACGTCGATATATCTACATGCAATGAGTTTTTGATGAACTGCCAAAATAAGTTTAAAGATCTAGGGTATAGCGCGCGAAATTGACTATCCAAGAAAATACGTATTCCCGTGTTAGCGAGAAGGCCTGTTCCCTGTCTCCAGTGTGTGTGTCTAAGAAGAGGGGAGGGGTTCAAAAATCCAAAGGTAAGGTTAAAAGGTCCAAAAGTAAGGTCCAAATCATCATCATAGTCACAATGTCTGAACTTGCAAAAAGGCATTAAGTCGGAGCCAGAGTATTGCCAACACGAATATTATCAATAGTTTTAAGAACTGTAACTCTCCGTCGTTCGCGATTTACTGTCAGTTCAGTGGTGCTCTTGGTACTCATATCCAACAACAGTTTCGTCGTACCCACCCAGTGTGTATGGGAACGGCCACGGCGCCGTCCACTCGGGGCGTGACCCTGAACTACAAGTTTCTCCATATTATCGCTTCTGTGAATATGTCCGAAGAATGTAAGCATTCTCATCGACACAATGGAGGTTAGTCTCTTTAGATTACCGAGCTCATCCAGTATGGAAACGTTAGTTCGATGGGCGGTATATGGAACACTCAGCATTCTCCTCCACGTCCACATTTCAAAAGCATCTGTGCGAGCTCGATCTGCCTTTTTAACAGTCCGAAGCATACAGAATAACAATAAATCGACGTGTCATGGCGATTTTTAATTTTTATGATAATTTCAGAGATAAGATGGGTGGGAGATTTTAGTTGAGGCACACTGTATATTTATTATATCAATAAACTTGCTTTGCTTGAATTCACCAACAGTGTTTATAAAATACATAACTATTAATAATAATAATAATAAATGTCTTTATTAATGTAAAGTGACAAAACAAATAATTACGAATTTCAATTAGGGCGAGGTTCAGCACATGCCCTTAACGGGAAAGGCTGCTCTGCCACCTAACCCTTAAAGAAAGAAAGGATAACACAAGATAACCATTATGGTTTAGTACATATCCAACTTAATAATTTTGTACACTATCGGAAGCTGCATATTGTTTGACATTAACTAGGTACTGACTGGTTACTCTGCTGGACCATCAAAGCTTGGGCGAATTTTGCTTTGAACACTGATTTACTAGATATAACTCTTAGATCATTCGGCAGACTGTTGTAAAATTTAACGACATTGTAGGAGAAAGATCTTTTGAACTGCTCAGTGCTATGTATAGGCTGGGTAAGCAGATGTTTGGATCGCAAGTTTACATTATGCGTTTCAATACGAAACTTCATCTTTTCAAGAAGGTACTGGGGTTCATTTGACTTTAGAAGTGAAAGATACATACAAGCACTGTGAAGAATGCGACGATTTTTCATATTTAACCAGTTTGCGTCTTTTAGTCTGTTACTTACATGATCGTAATTTCTTATACCATAAACTAACCTAAGACAACTATTTTGAAGCTTTTGAATTCGATATATATCTGAAACTCTTGAAGATGTATCATAAACCATATCACAGTAATCAAGCTGAGATAGTACCATTAATAGTAAGGAACTGTCTGTTTTGATAGATTTAATTTTAGGTTAAAGTATGCAATCTGCAATTTATATTTAATGTGTTCGCTAAATCTTAATCCTCCATCTAGCACTAGTCCCAGGTTTTTCACAGCAAACTTTCTATTAATACGATCATTATTGGTAGTGATGGGTAAGTTGATTGCATTCCGAATATATTCTTTACCAAAGATACTTACAGATGATTTGAGAGGGTTTAGCTTAAGGCAATGTTTTAGCGAGTTGACATATAACGAATTTAGATCAAAATTTAAAGCGCAAGTAGTTTGATCAGCTTCGTCGGGAAAAAAAGATAGGTATATATGTGTATCATCGGCATAAAAATGTTGTTGTCATGAAAGTACCGATAATTTCAATCGGGATGTGTAAATCGAGAATAGCAAAAGGCCCAGAATAGAGCCCTGAAGGACTCCCGTATGTGAACGTAAGAATGTTGACTTATTACTAGATAAAGTAACTGCTTGCATCCTGTCACTGAAAAAGTTAGCAAGCAGTTGGATGGCAGACGCGGAGAGGCCTATATAGTGTAAGATACTTAACATTAATTTATGTTTGAATGTGTCGATGCTTTAGATTAATCCAGCAGGACAAGAACTGTTACTTTACCTTCATCATTTGCTCGAAAAATGCCGTCGGTTACTTTTAGCAAAGCAGTGGTACAACTGTGGTTTTCAAAAATATGGAGAACACAAGAGACTGAACCAGCGACATTTTGGTAGCTTTAATGATGTTATGGTCACGCCATATTTTAGTAAGCTTTGTCATGACCACATATACCTGTTTAATGCGCCGTCGAATCTCATTTTCACAGCTACCCGAGTTGTCGGTCAAAGAACCGAGGTACACAAAACTTTGAATAACTTCACAACGACCTACAACGGCCATTTTTGGATGAACTGCCAAAATAAGTTTAAGTGTGGGTTTTAGATCCATGCATTAAACAAGCAGGGAATTTTATGGAATGAAAAAATCCATTGCATTGTAGCAAGCCAAAGTTGGCAATAACTTTTACCGATACGATTTAAAATAAAAATAATTGCACAAATATTTGCTGTGTTCTTCGTACCAACAAAAAGATAAACGCTTAGATGCTGAACGTTTAACACACATTTCGCGAAATAAAAGAAATGGTTTGCATGGTTCAACGATTGAACAGTCCTCTTTTTCCAAATTTATATGCATTGCTGGTATATGCTTTCGGTAATCCGTTAAATTGCTTGAATCGCGTTTTTTGATTAAAATAATTTTAGGAGTTGAGACGTGTGTGAGGTAAATAAATTTTCCAAGCCAAATACATCAATTTATCATAACGAAAACCAATTTAAAAAAATAATGAAAATAAATTAGAACCTAAAAATAATAAACAACAAATTATTCTTATAAATAAAATTCTACTATATTCAGCTAAAAAAATTATTGCAAAAGAACCCCTTCTATATTCCACATTAAAACCAGAAACTAATTCAGATTCACCCTCCGCAAAATCAAATGGCGTACGATTAGTCTCAGCCAACCTAGTAACTACCCACATAAAAACTAAGGGTAATATAAAAAATAAAAACCAAATATTCTCCTAATATTTAATAAAATCCAATAAATTAACACTTAAAATTAAAATTAAAAAAGATAATAAAATTAAAGCTATCCTTACTTCATAAGAAATCGTCTGAGCTACTGAACGCAAATATCCTAATAATGCATAATTATCATTTGAAGATCAACCAGCTAATATAATTGTATAAACTCCCAAACTAGAAACTCGTCAAACCCTTCTTTCTGGCTCCATCCGCACTCATAGTGTGCGGTTGCCCATATTTAACCAAATTTTGAAAAACTGTCCGTACATGCGTGCCATTCAAATATAAAACAAATTGATAATACAAAACAATTGTCTCAACCTTGAGGAATATTTTGAGTAGCAGAGTTTATTTTCATATTTGTTAACAACGAGAGACCAGCAAAATTAAGATTATGTTTTAAATGATTCATTTTAGGCAACCAAGTGCTCAAATTGATTTTATGGTCCCTTAGATTGAACCTGCCATCAGATCTTGATAAAGTAGGGATAATACTTCCAAGAAAATAAATAAAACTAAACTAATATCTCTTTAGGAAAAGTTGGTAAGTACCGAAACAATGTGTTTTCTAATAACTGCTAACAAAATGCGTAAGAAAATTCCGTACTGCAAGAGATGAACACTTTGTTTTCTGGTCCAACACCAACACATTGCCAATGTAATCAAGTGTGGCAGTGCTGGTACTCAATACTCCCCTCACCTGTCGGTGTAGCAAGTAAAAGCAGTCCTTTCGCTGCTTCCCCAGATCAAGCATGCATAGATGCTTTTGAAATGTAGACGTGGAAGAGAATGCTGAGAGTTCCTTATACCGCCCATCGAACTAACGTTTCCATACTGGTTGAGCTCGGTAATCCAAATAGACTATCCTCCATTGTATTGACGAGAATGCTTACATTTTTGGGATATATACACAGAAGCGACAATATGGAGAGACTTGTAGTTCAGGGTCACGCCCCGAGTGGGCGGCGCCGTGGCCGTTTCCCCACACGCTGGGTGGATACGACGAAACAGTTGCTGGATATGACATCAAGAGCGCCACCGATCTGACAGTAAATCGCGAAAGATGGCGAGCTACAGTTCTCAAAACTATTAATAATATTCGTGTCGGCAATACACTGCATTTTACGAGTTCACAACATGTCTGTTAAGACATTATGACTATGATAACGATTGCATAATAGCTTGGACGAATAAATAATAATAAAATAATAATACGTACAAGTACTAAATCAATGAACTTCACTCTACTTCTTTCATAGGAGTAGACTTGATTTTTCGAAGGTTTGTTCAAAAGCTTCATGTATATGCTAAGCAGATTCGTCACCCGATACAAGTACCTATTTATTGCATAAGGTTGACACGATTTGGGATCTCTTCTCAATCGTAGTCATCACGATGCCATTTGATTACACAAAAATGCGACGCTCTGGAAATATACCGCTGATACGCAATATTGTCACTCCCTTATCTAGCTCATCAACATGCAAATTCCATACACCTTCATGGTACAGGTGTATACTGCGTAGTTTTTCTACTACAAGTACCTCGAAGTTGCTCTTCTGTAAATTTTCCTAATGTAATTACCCGTGTGTTATCACCAACCACTAATTACATGCAGAATGGAAACAAAGACGTTGTTCAATAACAACCTTTCCTCAAAAGCTATACGCTAATCTTTGCTTTATAGCATAGTCAAAATGGATCATATTATTTTAACAGAATGCTTAAAGATACCATAGTGGAAAAATGTATTTCACATATTTTCAACAATGCCTCCTACATCAAATGCACCCTGTTAAGGGTCTAAGGTATAGCGCGCGAAATTGAGAATCCAAGAAAAGACGTATTCCCGTGTTAGCGAGGAGGCATGGCCACCTGTTCCCTTCCTCCAGTGTGTGTGTGTGTCTAAGATGAGGGCAGATAAGTCCAAAAATCCAAAGGTAAGGTCAAGAGGTCCAAAGGTAAGGTCCAAAGGTCACTATAAAAATGAATTTCGCATTTCCAAGCTGCTGAAGTTACCTTTAAACTTACAGTAATTAATCAAAGAGCAAATTGAAGAAGAAAGCTTGCGCTTGTGCAACTATTTAGCTTTTTTTTGATATCGTGTTTGGTTGTTAAATTACAGGCATTTATAGAATGTATGATTTTGAATTGCAAGTTTTTTTGCACATTAAAAAACTTTTTTGAGAAAATCGAAAACAGTTGTCATTCGTTAAGGTCTTAACTATCGCCCTCTGAAATATTGTATATGTAGTTTGAAAATAGAGTGAGTTATGCGAGAAATTGTGAGTCCGTGTTTTACATGGCAGATACGTATGTATAAATGTGTGTATCCAGGCCCCTTAAGCAACAAGAAACCAAACAACAGACACAGAGACGAAAATGAGATAAAGAATTTATGAACTCATGATAAACAGAAGAGTGGAAGAAGCAGATATGGCTCAAATTAATGTAGGATCTCACTATACACCACGAAAAAATGAAGTCGTGATTGACTTAGTAGTACTTCTCACACATTGGGGTGATACCTGTTTATTATTTTCTCATAGCATGAAGCTATAGTCTGAGATCCCCTTGCAACTACCCCAATTTGACTCCTATTCAAAAAAGTAGAAAATGATCAGGAACCCCTAAAATACCTATAAACGAAGTTGGAGCTGTTTTTATGCTTCTAGTTTTTTTATTACTGCTACGCCGCCACTGACACGATTTCTAAACTTTTTCCGTACTTGCTAAAATCAATCCAATAGTTTCCACGTTACACAAACCAGAACGATCAGGAGCAATAGTCGCATGTATAAGTACATCAGAAAATTTTCCCTTGATTTTTGTAATAGGCAAGGCAATGTTCGTATGGACCTAAAAAGGTGTATTATGACACCAGGTATTTCTTTCGCAGATCAATGGATAGCCTATTATTAGTACAACAAACTTTTCAGTTTTACAATCTCCACCCACAACCACCCCAATTTCACCCCCACACAAAAAAAGTAGAAAATGATCAGAAACCCCTAAAATGCATAAAAGCGAAGTTGGAGGAATGTTTAATTTTTGTTTTTTTGCTCATGTATCGATTTTAAAAATTATGGCAGCATTACCTACTACGACCCCACACCCCCACAACCCCTGCAGCGGTTACTGAGATTACAGACCGACAGACCGACAGACAGACCAACGGAAATAAGTGACGTAGATTTTCGTTATGTACACACCGTAAAAAGCTTATGTCGAAATCGAGAATTTTCGCCCCCTAACCTATCGGTGTGGGAAGTAAAAGGAAAAATAGCTCTTTTTACCATTCGGGCAAGCACTGCCCCCTTCGTCCCTCCTTTACATACGCCACTGATCAAAAAAGACATACATATTTTGCGGTGAAAAAACTTAATTCGTGGGAATTAAAACGTTCTAAGTCTGTCTGTAATAATGAGACATCTATTATAATTTTGCAATTAGGACAAATATAAGAAAAATTGCATAGTTTTTGCTGTGACGACCGCACTATGATCTACATATCTGCGGTTGACGGTCACCGCAGGCAAAACGCGACGAGATATGCTCAAAATAGTGAAAAAAATTGTGTATTCTCGTAGACAAAGGTTCTCCACATATCGCAATAATTAATATGTGAAGAATGGGAGGAGGGGTGGTCTCATGAATATGCGCCGTTGCGTGAATGAAGAAATTAGACACATCGTATATATAAGTCGCGGGGTTTTGGTGAAGAGTCGAGATTCGCGGTTCACAGTTCCAACCGAAGAACAGGAAGATAATTAGAATTATTAATTAATTATATTATAATTATTAAGAAACATGTTCAAGTTTGTAGTGTTGTCGGCGCTCGTTGCTGTAGTGTATGGTGCCCCTAAGCCTGGATATCTTCATGGGGGTATTGGATATGGATACCCTGCAGCCACCAGCTATGCTTCTAGGTATTTTTTTGTTTTTGCTTTTATCAAGCTTTGTTTGAAGGTGATTTACATATTTTTAATTATGTATATATTTTTATAGTACTGATAGTCCAAAATTTGTTTAGATAAGGGAATTTATTATATTATTCACAGTAATTTTGCAATCACGAAATTCACTTAGAATTTTTAGAAAAACCTGAGTCAAAAATCATCAATTTCTTGCTCAATACATCAATCACTACATTACTTCTTTGATAAAGTTACTAGGATTCCGTGACACATTCTAAAAAATAGTTAACTTTAAAAAACGATACTTTGTTCGAAAAGTATTTTAGTTAGTGAATTAATTTATATTAATAATTCAAAATATCTTATTTTTTGTATATTTTTGTATTTACGATTTCTGAGATGGTATTTGTTTGTTTGAAAACGAATTTAAAAACTTTATGGAAATTTTCTAAATGTGAAATACTAGATTTAAGCTGCGGTTTTACTAGAGAGAAAGTTTTTTGCAAAATAAAAAAGCTAAAAATCTTTAGTAAATAAACATTCAACATAGATTTCAGAAAAAAGTTAAGTTTATGTTCGACTTAATTCACCAGTACGTTGATAACTTCTTAAGGTGTTAGAACAAAATTCTGCTAGAAGGCGACAATTGTGACAGTCTGAAAAAAAGTTTAATAATACCGATTCCAAAAGTCAATGATCCAAATACCATGAGACCTATTGCTCTTATGTCATGTTTATTGAAAACATTTGAAAGGATTATGAAGACAAGACTCGAATGGTGGATGGAAAGCCAAAAGAAATTCCCGAATTCTCAATTTGGCTTCAGGAGACGGAAGGGGACGCTAGATTGTGTCTCATGTTTAGCTACAGATATCCAGATTACTTTCTCCAAAAATAATTTCCTTGGCTCCCTATTTATTGACATCTCTAGTGCTTATGACAATGTGGTTTTGAATCTGCTATACGATAAACTGGTTAGACTCGGCATTCCAAAGCAGTTTTCTGTCGTCGTGGTTAATTTATTCAAAAACAGACAGATCTTTATTAGATGTAATGGCAGAGTCCTTGGTCCCAGAAACGCAAGCAAAGGACTACCACAAGGTTCCGTCCTCAGCCCATTATTATTCAACATCTATACTGCCGACTTGCATAATAGAGAAAGTACATCACAGATCCTCCAGTATGCTGATGACTTTTGCTTCTATGTTATAGATAAATCCTTTCAAGCATGTGTCGACAAACTTTACTCAGTCATGGACGACTGCAAAACATACTTCTCTGAACAAGGTCTGGAAATATCACCATCAAAATCTGCGGTGGTAATTTTTACACGTCATCGTCTACCAGACGTCACCAACCTTAACCTGTGTAATCTTAATATTCCTGTCATGAACAACTTCACTTATCTTGGAATCACGTTGGACTCGAAACTAACTTGGAACGAACACATCAATAAATGCCTGGGAAAATGCGAGAGGAGCCTTAACGTCTTAAAAGCAGTCAACCGGTATAAATGGGGAGCTGACCCAAAAATCAATTTGCTCTTCTATAGAGCCTACACCAGATCTATATTAGACTATGACTGTTTTCTATATGGCTCGGCTACCAAAACTCGGTTACTAAAGGTCGACAGGATTCAGTTTAAAGCTTTGCGCCTCGTATTAGGCGCATTACGTTCCACCCCCACACCAGCGTTACTAGCTGAATGTAATGAACCTCCTTTACACTTGAGGCGCATCTTCCTTGCAGAAAAATTCATAGTAAAATGCAAATACAACAACCAAAATCTCATTATCGGCAAAGTATCAGAACTGTCACATTACAATCTAACTGATAGATGGTGGCAGAATAAAAACTCTCCACCTCTAGCAGATGCCTTCACCAATGTCTCACAATACAATATCAAGGAGAGGGGCATTCCATTCTACACATCAAAGTTTGATATATCATTCCATGAGGCAAGTGTCATAATCCCCAATTTCAACCATCCAGATGCTAATCAAACCCTACAGGAAATATTGGCACCGTTTTATAATCCCTGTATATTATATACTGATGGTTCTAAGTCACACGACGGTGTAGGTGCCGCTGTTTATGTTTGCAATAACAAAGTGAGCTTAACGTATAAGTTAAATCCAATCTGCTCGATATTTACAGCGGAACTATCAGCCATTGAGCTTGCTCTAGATTGGGCCAGCAAAAATACCCAGTATGAGCAAGTTATTATTTTGTCAGATTCTCTCTCTTCTCTAAAAGCCATTAAACACTCTGCCAATCATATCTATTCTGATGAAATCGTAACAAGTGTTATAGAAAAAGAACTGGTCCTACGGCAACAAAACAAAAATGTCACATATGTATGGGTTAAAGGACATGCCGGAATAAAAGGCAATGAAACTGTCGACTCCTTGGCTAAAGACAGCGCAACACTTGGTGAAAACATATCTAATCTCACGAGGAAAGACATAGTTGCATGTAGAAGAAACTATATGATGAACCAGTGGAAAAGCGAATGGAGACAATTCTGTACCAACAGCAACACCGTTTACAGTAAGATACACAGCACTCTTCCCTGTACCAAACTTGGAGATCGGAGCCACCCAAGCAGGAAAATAAATACATTATATATTAGATGCCTTTTTGGACACGCAAATGTTAACTCTTATAAACACCGAATGGGACTCTCCGAAACTGACACCTGCGAGTGCGATGGAAACATCGACGATCTAAATCACTAGCTGTTCAAGTGCAAATTCAATGAATCCAGTATAAATAATATGTTCAGTGCCCTGTTGGCTGCGGAAATTCCACTTCCACAAAATCATACATCCCTTATGTATTTAACTAGGGTTAGCGGTACCGTCCGGTCGATTTTATGGAACTCTTTCAAATTGGTGAAACGCCATTTATAATTAGGTACTCACATTACTGTGCAAGTTATTTAATGGTATGTCAAAATGTTTGTTTGAATGAAGTATTAGCGTTTTGTACTACCTACTGTCTTTCCATGTGTAAACCTTTTCCATTCCTGTGCCAAGTGTTGTGTGTCCAATTTCAAGTCGCTATGATAGGCACCATCAGCGTGAAGCGTGTGTCCCTGTCTTTTCCTATTGGTAGTCGTCAACACATATTCTTGGACGCTAGGTTAGGTAGATGAGTGTGAGTGCTAAATTTGTGAACGCTTATACCAACTATTGTGGCTGAATGGATTCACACATTCAAAGCCATTAAAAAAAAAAAAGGTGTTAGAATCGTGCAAATTGGACTGTAAATAGCTTTTCTAACTAAAATAAGGTGATTCCTTTCATTGTGAGGTTTTGTGCGCTGGTAAAGAGGTCATATCTGCTGCCACCAATAACTATGCTTCGAGCTATTTTTTTTGCCTTTGTGAAGCTTTGTTTGAAACTCATTTATACATTTTAAGTTATACAATCATAGCGCTCGTTGTATGATACAAAATTTGTTTTGAATTGAATTTATTGAAAGTCGTTGTTGTGTTGTTTCACGAATTTCAATAGTGGAAATTTGATCTATTTGTTTCATATTATACAAACAAACGAAAAATCCTATTTTGTATAATATCTGTTAGTTTTTGGAAAAAAAGTTAAAAAAGTGTTGGCCTTCCAAATCAATATTTAGAAATTGTGACTTCTAGGATGGATTCTAATGTGAGAAGCTTGAAAACCTTTTGTTTACAGGAAAAGCTTAAACACTTTCTGGTGTTATCAAAATAGGAAACATTTTTAAGTCCCGTGCTTTTTGTCTGTGACTCCTTTGAAAACGATTCTACTGCTAAAGTTAGTTAAAAACCCTTAAGATTGGTAGAAACGCTGAAAACTAAGTTTTCTGAACTAGAATAATTTTTGAACAGAGTGCGTTTATATCCAAATTAGCTTCTTAAAATTTTAGTGACTTGAATACAAGTCTACTAAAAAATTTTTTGGGACGCGGCTTCTGTTTACAATTACAATACACTTCATTGCTTTAATCACGAAATAAAATGAATTGTGGTATAGTGATACAGGTCCACAACAAAGAAATCATTTACGACATTCTAAAGGAATTCTATCGCCCTAATTTCAGTATTACTCAGTTTTTTTGGTAAAAATCTTCGAGGTTTCTTTTGAACTGTTTTTCCTTCTCTTCAAATATTTCCTTGTATTTGTAACTTCTGTGATCGAATCACTGTAATAAGATTTTGATACATGACTGAAAACCTTCTGCAACACCTCAAATTGTGAAAAAATTTCACATGTTGCAAGAAAAAACATCACTTTCATTACGTGTTATGTGCGTTGGTAAAAACTACTACCTCCTCCAAAAAGATTGTCGGACTGCCCTGCATAAGACCAAAAGAATATCTAAACGTTGAAAGATCCTTGGAAGTTAAAATTTACAGTTTCCTTGACAGAAACTAGCAGATTTTCATCTACAAGCAGTAACATTGTCTGTACATCAAGATTGCGATTCCGAGAAACAATTGGCAATTAAACTGACATTGACCTTTCTCATTTGCAGGCACATGTAGGTTGTATACACTCACAAACTACTGAAGCTCTTATCATAATGTTTCCATCTGTGCAGTTGTATGTTAAACCATTATGGATATATATTTAGATGAGAAAATCTTGGGGTTGTGGCCAAAATTTGAAAAAAGAGACAAGCTTTCGGCAATGCTTATTGCCATCTTCAGGGCTTTAACGTTGAAGTTTGCCAATTTAAAACAGCAATTGCATTGAGTGCAAACGACTTCTTAATGCAGCTAATAATCGTCACAATTTTTCATAAAATTTTAAAGAACTAGACTATCTTGGCGTCTTCCACTAACAGGTCAGGAAACAAACAACATATAATTGTAAATTACAAACACACAGAAACGATCTTTACATGTTTAAATTTTAAAACCCATAGGTATTGATGTGCTATTGATTTTCACAAAGTAACGGCCATTTTATCACCTGTTAGACCAAGAAGGTCTTTATTTGAGAAAGTCTAGATGATAAAATGTTTTGTTTTTAAGCCACGGATTTAGCAATACCTATACTACTCGCAAGTGGAAATACGAACAGCGAGAAAAAAAGGGTTGCGGTAGGACTAAATACAATAATAAACAAACTCATTTGCCATAATTAGTTTATAAAAAAATACAACAGATCAATAATTGTTGGGCACTCCATGTTGGCGAATGCACTCCTCTAGCCTACGCGGCATGCTCGTAATCTGGTTGTTGATAAACTCTAGAGGTACAGCCTCTCAAGCTGCCCTTACACAGCACGTCTCAGTTCATCCAGTATGGTCGGAGGATTGGGTAAATCGCGTATGTATCGACCCATCCAATTCCATACTTTTTCAATTGGCGATAAATCAGGTGATCGTGGAGGCTAGGGTAGTACCCTGACCTCAGCTTCCTGTATACCCTTCCCATAGAATAAAGCATTGCTATATTTGAGGAATTACGAATATAAGACTTGGTTGGATCAAAGCGTGAGTAACTGATGAAACGACACATTTTTCTGTGTGTGAGAAGTATCTTCTAGCTAGTGATGGGACATCGAAAGGAAACATCAATGTTGGACATCGAAAGAAAACATCGATGTTGGACATCGGCATCGACATCGACGGTCTGCCATCGATAACTACGATAAATCGTATTCGATACATCGATGTTTGAACATCGCAAAACCATCGACATTTGGGTATTGATGTTCTTAAATTTTAATGTTAGAAACAAATAATGATATATGTGTTTTACTATCTTTGCAAATTTCAATAAACAGCATAATAAACACGAAATAATAAGTCCAGAAACTAGCTAAACTAAGAAATTTATTAATTTAAACAAAGATTTAAAAAAATAGAATTAAAAACATACTTTCTACTAATAAAGAACAAATGCACACAATATAAAAACTTAATGTGGACATTTGTGCGAATCGGTCCCTGACATCTATCCGTGTTAGTCCCCAACTATGCTGGTTGTACCTGTTATATTATTAGTTACTCAATGCTCCTAATCAGACTATAATCGCAAGCTTTAAAATTTCACCGATCGATGGGCTAATTTGTTTTCAGTTCGGTTTTGGTTGTCTATTTCCTTTTTCAAATTGTTTTGCAACTTTGGAGAATTTGAATTTCATCTGAAATCAATCAGTGTCAAATGTCAATCTCAAATTGTGAGGACGTCAGCCGTGGCTTTATCACAGCTTTATTAATCGGCCAAATCTAGTAGCTTGTGATTAGCCCCTCTCCCATAAATTCCTATTGACGTCAATCAGTCACCGATACGTCGCTGTTGTTTTTGTACAGAATAGTAGTTCGTTTATGAACTAGTTCACTGAAAGGAAGTAGAATGCACATCTCTACAAAGGAACCCAAAGTGCGTTCGACTGGTGTTTTAAAGCATGCGGCAAAACCGAAGACCAGAAAATTTTAGAGCCACTAAGTTTACTTTTTTGTATATTTTCAAATTATAATTGAAATTTTTAGCAAAACCTCGATGCAAATTTTTCAAAACATCGATGTTTTCACCGATGGTTCAAGTTAACAACATCGATGGTAGAAACATCGATCATCGAACGTGAAATATCGATGTTTTCCAAACATCGATAATTATCGCCCACTCCTACTTGTAGCTCTGAATAGGTATCCCAGAGTGAAGTGCGATGATTATCGTTACCCCATCTCTATCGTTTTTTTTTCATCCTAGTAACCTTTTGTTCTGTTCCAGAATTGATGTGCATACCCCGGTCATAAAAGCTTACTCCACTCCAATAATCTCAACACCTGTCCACTACGGCTACGGAATTGGTCATGGTTACGGTCTAGGTCATGGTTACAGCTCACTGGGTCATGGCTACAGCTCTCTGGGACATGGTTATGGTCTGGGACATTCTGGATACAGCTTGGGACATGGATATAGCGGATACGGAGGATATGGACATGGCTATGGAAGTTATGGTCATGGTTGGTAGACATCTGTGAATATGTTAGATGAATTTTGATGCATATATGTACCTATGTAAAATATTGTGTCTATTTTTGTATATAAACTGTTTTAATATGTGTGAATAAAGTAATTTGAGAACTAACTTTGGTATTATTTTTTTATGGTCAGCCTCCCGCAAAGGCTATGGCGCTGCAGAAGCGCTGCAAGAGGATAAGTGTGGGTGCACGTTTGATTTGGAACGCTGCAGGTTGTTGCCGGCGGGAAACAAATTCCCCGGCAGCTCGTTCCACAGCTTCGAAATTCTCCAAAAGAAGGAATACTGGAGGAGACTGGTTCGTAGAGTAGGGACCTCGACCTGGTAAGGATGAGCTCGCAGAGCCTCTGTATGTTCCTCGTTCGGACGGTCTTTGCTGTTATTAACTGGGACAGCTCACTCGAACATCTTCTGTGAACCTGTAGAACAGGTACAGGTCAGCCACCCTTCTCCAATGTTCCAGGCTGTGGCGGCCTTTTGAAAAGTGAAAAGAAAATAAATATGGCCTTAGTTAACGTTAAGAATAAATTAGGATACAGCTAGTGTCTGATTCAAGAAAATAAAGAGCTTTGACTTCAAAGAGCAGCAATTTGCCAGAGAGGTAGTAACCAGGGATCTAACTTGAAGATAACTTAGTGTGGTCTAGACGATGGCACACTGCTAAAACTGTTACTGTACATAACTTTTTGCACTCCACTTCCTTCTATACTAAATGATCCTGATGGTTTGGATGTCTTTTACGTAGCTGAAGTATGAAATTTGGATACTAAGAGATATAATGGTACAGGATCGATCCTCCAGGTATCAGTATTTTTTTTTGACTAAATTCATTTTTAATGGATCTTGAGGAAGTATGGAATGGATTAGCGATAGGTTGCCTTTTAAATAAATTTCAGCGAATTGGTAGCACTAAAATGAATTACAGGTAATTGTGGCTAACTTTCAAAAGACAAACTATCGTTAATCCATGCTATACTTTCTCAAGATTCACTTAAAATTAATTTTATCAAAAAAAGCAGATTCAAGATTCGTTTAAAACTAATTTTATCAGAAAAAATAGGTACCTGTAGGATCAAGCAGTGGGCTCTTAGACTATAAATACATAAAACCTTTCTATTTACTGAATGGGTAGGTGTATAAAAGCCAGGTCTAAGGTTTTATATGTCTTTATTTATTGCCATAGTTCACAGTTAACAAGTTTCCTTTGAATAATTACATTACACTTAAGTTATTATTATTACAGTCGTTTGGTTTGGTCGTTGAGGTGAGTTGTCAGAGTGAACGGAGTGCCAGCTTTGGTTATTTCATATCATCACCACCAAGGATGGGCATATCCATAGCTGGGTCCATATCCTCTTGGATAGTATCCGTATTTTGAACACTCCAAGCCTCCAACGTTATAAGCACTGAAGATCGGCTTGTAAAGACCTACAAAAAGAGAGATCGAAAAAATTAGGTGAAATTCTGTGTGACTTTACTCTCTACTAAGTAGTTGAAAAACAGATATATTAAAAAAACTAAAAAACACGTTTCTATGCCATTAAAAAGTGAAGCATAATTCTTAATATAAGCTGAAAGTAAAGATGAACGGAAAATGCTAGTACTATATAATTTTGAAAAATTGTGGAGCGTTTTGTGCCAAACTTTTCTTGCATCGAGCAACTCTCTCTAATCAGGCTTTCGTCAGTTCTTGAAAGCTTAGTCGTCCAGGGCAACAATATGTTGTATATCTATCCACATAAATACATTTTTTAACTTTCAACGTCTATTAAAGAAGAAATTAAGTCAAATTAATTAACTTAGTTCTTTATACATTATGGTGATATCAGTTAATTATTTTCCCATAGCATGAAGCTATATAGTCTGAGATCCTCTTGCAACCAAACCATTGCCCGCTAGTCCGCAAAACAAAAAAGTGTATTATGCCCTTAGGTCTTTCTTTCGCAGGTTAACGGACCTGCTATGAATACAAGTTGTTTTTACAACCCCACACAATTACTCCACCCTCCCATAATCCAATTTTCAAAATTATAGGAGCATTACCTAATATGGCTCCATAGCGTATCGTTGCCCAAATTTCATCACAATCCATGCAGCGGTTACTGAGATTACGAGGCTAGAAGACCGTCAACAGACAGGCAGACCAACGAAATTGAGTGACGTGGATTTTCGTTATATAGACATCATAAAACGTCCAAAAAACGTAGCTATTATCTCAAAATCGAAAATTTCCGCAATCACCATACTTCCCTCACCTGTCGGTGTGGGAAGTAAAAAGTGTAGGTACATAGGACAGTTTTCGAGAAAATTGCGACCGACTGGGTCATCCAATATTCATTACAGCAATGCATCTTGAAGAGCAGACTTTCAAATTGCATCTTGTCCATTGTTACAAATTTTCAGGAAAAGCAAAAAACCAGTACATAGAAACCAAATCTAGTCTGTGGAACTCATTCACCCAATTTTTGACAAGAAAGTTGAGAAGCAACTTGGAAAAATTAAAAAATACTGGACATAATGCAGTTTGTTTATCTCTGGTTGACATAATGCAGTTAGTTTGTCACTTCTGGACTACTAGACAAAATGTAACTTGCATTTCACTGTTAAGTAGCAAGAACAAAAATTTGTAAAATATTTGCGGCATATTAGAATAAATCAACAAGATATAATAGTAGCATAATAGTATGTGTAGACGATGATTATTCTTTTTTTTAATGAAATCGCTCTGATCATTCTCAGCGTATTCAAAAACATCTAGTTGCATTCTAGTTCTATGCATCACTAGTTTGTCACAGTTTTCTCACGTATTGTAGCTATCATTTCAGCTCCCGAATCTCCTTCTTAGGGTGTCGTCTCTCTTCGCAGGTTGGGAATCATCAAGGCAATTGTAATTTTTTATGTAGCTGCTCTGAACGCGTCTATTGAACCAGTCTCTGAGATCCTTCAGCCATGATACGCGCCATCTCCCAACCGATCCTTTTCACTCAATTTTTCCCTGCATTATCAGTCTCAAAATTTCATATACCTACTCCCCCTCATCACATGCCCCAGGTATTCGAGTTTTCTTTTTCTGAATGTTAGAGACCAATTCTGGATCTTTTCCTACTCGCAGCAGCACCCTATGGTTGGTAATTTTGTCCGCCCACGAAATACGAAATGTAAAGTACGAATATTACACATCATTGTAATGCTTGTACCACAAATTCAATACGATTATCCCAAATTTCAAGTTTCAAAAGAATCGCAACATTTTCTGATAACACAGAATATGCGGCAACAATTCTAGAGATAATAGTGTTTGTTTACGTGAATATTTCCAAAACCATCTGACAGAAACTACGGCGAATACCGGGCAATATTGTTGGATTGTGATTTTGCAGTCATACTTTTTTAATTTTTTTCTGTATAACTACGGGCTAATTAGTGAAATGGTACTGGGGTTTCAGGTTCGAAATATCATGATCTATCGTTCCTCCAAATTAATGCACTAAGATCGTAAACACCCTGTATATCTACATCTCAAAGGCATGCAGCTTTCTTATATTTTTTTTTTGAATAATGTCGTACAATATACAAAAATAAAATCACAACCAAAATACGGACAACATGAACTTAAATCACGGAGACTAAAAGCATATTGTCTGTCTTACTGTTAAAGGGTAAGTCTTTAATCATAGTAGTACAGCACCATATTATGGCAAATTTTGAAAAAATTCATTGTGAAAGTCTGCTCCTCACTTGACTCTGACCGCTTGTCAATTGACGTACAGTTGAACGTACAAAAAACTCAGGCAACAACACTTACAGAGAAGTCTCACGATGGCTTACCAACCGTGGAAATGGAGGGTCACCCCATAGTCGAATCACCTTCTGTAAAGCTTTTGGGAATCAACATCAACAATTACATGTCCTGGCACGACCGTCGTCAGTATTGCTAAAACGGCATCCCAGAAGCTTGGAGTTTTGTTCCGATGTAGGAGGTTGTATACACCAGAACAACTGCTGCTGCTGTACAAGGCACAGATCCGACCATCGCTGGAGTATTGCTCCCATGTGTGGGGATGCGCTCCGAAGCACTCTCTAAAGCTTCTGGACACTATCCAGAAAAGAGCGATTAGACTAATCGATACGCCAAACCTCACAAAGGACCTCCACAGCCTGGAACATCGGAGGAGGGTGGCTGACCTATCCCTGTTTTACATATTCTATCACGGAAGATGTTCGATTGAGCTCACTCAGATAATAACACCACAGGCCGTCCGAACCAGGAAAACTAGAGCTCATCCTTACCAGGTCGAGGTCCTTACTCCCCGAACTAGTCTCCTCCAGCATTCCTTCTTTTGGAGAACTTCGACGCTGTGGAACCAGCTGCCGGGGAATTTGTTTCCAGACGGCTACAACCTGCAGCGTTTCAAATCTAACGTGAACCGATACTTATCTTCTCGCAGTGCTTCTACAGCGCCATAGGCTATAAGCCTTTGCGGGAGGCCGACCATAAAAAAAACGCATGTGCGTACAAATCATAAAAGTGCCACGATCATCATGTTGGAAAGAACCTTATTACTTACCAAACGCTGATAAAGGTGATGGCCAATAGCTTGGAACAGGAACCGGAACTGGTATGGGTTCTGGTCTCGCTTCCGCCTTTGCCGCAGCCTCTGCCTTGGCTTCAGGTGTAGGATCAGCTTTCGCGCTTGGTGTAGGACCGGCTCTAGCTACCGGATCTGCACCAGGTGCAGCACAAGAGGATCCGACAACGAGGATGACGCAAATCGATATGCATATCGGGCGCATTTTGTATCAATTGATGATGACCGGTGTTGACAGTGCAAGTGATCGACTTGCAAATGCTTTTATATGTGGGTTGAAAAATAGGTTGCGGTAATGATTTAATTGGATAACAAGTCGAAAGAATATTTTTAATTAGTTTTTAATACCTAATCGGCAGTGCTAATACTCGAAGTAATAGTAAAGTTTTATATACCGGATTATAATTATATAAAAGTATACAAATGAGAAAATCTTGGGGTTGTGTCCAAAGTTTTGAAAAAAAACTGTGGGTCACTGCACAAAGGAGACTCTTGTGTAAACTGACAAACTTTCGGCATATGTTTATTGCCATCTTCAGGGCTTTCTACAATAGCTATAAGAAAACGAAAAAAATTGAGCTTAACAATATTATAATTAGCTTTATCAATATACTCACAACGTTGAGGATTGCTAGTGAAAAACAACACGGCAGTGAGTCAAAGATTAAAGGGTCTAGGGTATAACACGCGAAATTGAGAATGCAAGAAAGTACGTATTCCCGTGTTAGCGAGGAGACGTGGTCGCCTATTCCCTTTCTCCAGTGTTTGTGTCTAAGATGATAGGAGATAAGTCCAAAAATCTAAAGGTAAGGTCAAAAGGTCCAAAGGTCACCATAAAAATTAGCTTCGCCTTTCGAAGCTCCTGATGTTACCTTTAAACTTACAGTAATCATTCAAAAAGCAAATTGAAGAAGAAAGCTTGGGCTTCGTCACTGTTTCGGCCTTTTTTGATGTCGTGTTTGGTAGTAAATTACAGACATTTAAAGAATGTATGATTTTGCATTGCGATCTTTTTTTGCACACTCAAATACTTTTTTGAAAAAATTACTCTTAGAAGTCATACATTGAGGTCTTAACTATCACCTTCTGAAATACTGTGTATGTAGTTTGAAAAACAAGTGAGTCCGTTGGAAATTGGAATCCGTGTTTTACATGTCAAATACAAATGTATAGCTGTGTGTATCCAGACCTCTTAAAATGCCACTTCTATAACCAAAATCGTCAAATAATTTTCAAAAAATTTTGGTCTACACAACAAGCAGGTCAGCGACAAGCACATAAGTGTAAGTCCAAAATACACAAAGACTTTTACATGTTCCTTAACACGAAAGCTTTACAAAATTCGTGGCTTAAATACACACATTTTTGATTTAAAGGTTTTTCTTAAAGCTTTACAACATTATCAGAATTCTTAAATTGAGAATTTCTTTTTACGTGTCCTTGGATCTTGACATATATATTCCTTGGCATGTACGTAGACGAGATTTAACTGACAATCACAGTAAGTTGCATTCTACAGCATTTCTCATGAATAACTTGAGGTCTGTTTTGCGACATGATCACTTGTTGGTGTAGGAAGCAGATTGCGATATGGTGTGTGTTTCTAGGGTATGAGTGCATTGTCATATACAGGGTGTCCCATGACGATTAAGTCAAGCAATATATCGACTGAGCAGTAGTAGAGAATTATAATTTTATGGATGTAAATTATAGCAAATGTTGTACCTTTCCTTATTATTGTGTTATCCAATGAGGTATTTGTTTCTGGTCACGTGACGTCCGATTCAAAATTTTTAATGGGACACCCTGTATATTAATGCCTTTCTTTGTTCCTCCTGATGAAACAATTTCAACGAACTAGCATACTTGTATTCTAAAGTGATTAATTCAAGAGCTACAGGTACCTAAAGAATTGCACCTTTACCATTAAGACAAAAAATGAAACGAACACTAGCATAGGGTTATATGTTATAGTTGATGGTAGTGGTACAATCCTTTAAGTACCTGTAGCTCATGAATTAGTCAATTTAGACCCCAAGTGTGCTAGTTTGTTAGAATTGGTTGATCGGGAGGAACATAAAAAGGCATTAATATACAGAGTGTCCCATTAATAATTTTGAATCGGACGTCACGTGAACAAAAACAAATACCTCACCGGGTAACGCAATAACAAGAAAAGACACAACATTTGCTATAATTTACATCCCCAAAATTATAAACCTCTACTACTGCCCAGTTCCAATATATTGCTTGTCTTAATCGTCATGGGACACCCTGTATGATATATTCGTGGCTCAAAAAAGAGTACTAAGATGTATGATAAGTTTATCTTGAAGTCAGTCGTGCAGAAATGCATTTAAAACTTTTTCTATTCAACCGTTGCCTTGGTTATTAATTTTAGAAATATGTATGTATTTAAAAATATAGGAAATTATAACACAACAAGTGATATTCATAATCAAAATACGCGACAAAAAACAATATATATGTACCATGTCGAAAATACAGAACAGGAAGTAATGCACCTGATTGTTTAGGGCTAAAATTATATAATGCACTACCTGCAAGTTACAAATCTAGTTATAATCTGAATTTGTTTGTCAAATCTGTAAACATTTTTTTTATTAGAAGATTGTTTTTACACTATTGAAATATTTTTGACATTTAAATACTCATACATACATGCGAGTTTTTCTACGGCTGTCGCCGTTTCTCGCTTCCCTTTTTCCACCGTTGTCGATTGTTCCAGTCTCCTTCCTGAAGACCTCTCGCGGCCATAGCTTCATCGACATTATTTTTCCAACTTCTTGGTGGCCTGCCGCGTTTTCTCCGTTCAGGGGGTGTCCATTGCCATACTCTTTTAGGCCATCTGTGGTCATCCATTCTTTCCAAGTGCCCATACCACAGCAATTGCTTCATTTCTATCGTGTCTATTATTAGACACGATAATAAACATTTAAATACTCCATATCACTAATTTTGTCGTATTGTTTCATTGTGTAGTCGGTCGCTTTCTAGAGTTTACAGCCGTTATCTGCTTGCTTTCTGTCGTTTTGCGTTAGTTTTGACTCTATTCGGTTGTATTTGGTCGTTTTGTACCGTTTACAGTTGTTATCTGCTTGATTTCTGTTGTTTTTAGCTATTTTCTGTTCTTTTCTTGTTGTATTCGGCTGAATTTAGTCGTTTTCTATTGTTTAGCGCTGTTATCTGCCCGCTTTCTGTTGTTATGCTCTGTTTTCTGTTCTATTTAGTTGTATGCGGCCGTTTTCTACCGTTTACAGCCGTTATCTGCTTGCTTTCTGTTGTTTTGTGAGCTGTTTTCTGCTATTTTCGGATGTATTCGGCTGTGTTTAGTCGTTTTCTGTTGTTTAGCGCTGTTATCTGCTTGCTTTCTGTCGCTTTGAGTCAGTTTTGGCTCTATTCGGTTGTATTTGGTCGTTTTCTACCGTTTTTTTCTAATACGATTTGTGAAAATTGTCCTTTGGGGTATAAATATTATTATTATTATTATAGGACTATAAGCCACCATAAAAAACCAAAAATAGCGTTATTTATAAATTTCACAAATTGCCCACAGAGTATTATTAGCATTTTTAACATACACAAAGACACGTAGATCAATATCTTAATTAGGATAATCGTCATTGAAAGGCCACTAACTACGCGCCCACGAAATCAACTAATGACGTTATAGCCAATGACCACTCCACAGACATTCACCGAAAACACAGCCCATTTCAGTTTCAATACCAAGGTCACGTCTAACATTAAAGATTACGCAGATATCCAGGTCAACCCCTGCAGCTACATGCGAAGTGTACGCCTCATTTCCTGTATTCAATACCATATAAAAACAGAACAGAACATCCAATTAGACACCAATTGTGCCCGGTCAGTCTCCGTACTCGCAACACAGACCTATTTCAACTAAAAAAAATGTTCAAATTGGTGGTGTTGTTCGCCCTGGTAGCCGTAGCTGTGGCCAAACCAAGTGGTGTCGTATACTCGTCGCATCCTGTGTCTTCGGGAGTTAGCCACACGTACAGGAAAGACATCATCAGCGAGCCTGTGGTCGTTGCTCCGGTCCATGCTGTCCATGCTTACCACCACGCTCCTGTGGTAGCTGTCGCTGCTCCAGCTGTCAGTCACTCTTACAGGAAGGATGTCATCCACTCCAGCCCCGTGGTTTCCGTCCACGCTGTTCCAGTTGTCGTCGCTGCCCATGGTTACCATGGTCACCACGGATGGTGAAGGGAGGACCTGGGTCACTTGGTGGATCCCTGGTTTGTAAATAATGTGTAATATTTGTATTTTTGTAAGACGAAACAAATGTTGTTTGCATAAACAGTTTACCTGATATCAAAGTTTATTATTTCACTTATATTTCACCTTATAAGGCCCAGTTTCACAATCATTGGTAACCTCTGGTACTCACTTAACCGACAGATGGAAGTTAACCAGTAGTTATCGGAGAGCTCTGTTTCACAAAGAAAACCAATGGCAAAGCTCACTTATCTTTATGTTGGCACCACGTATTTGTCTCAGAGCACTGCCATAATGGTGTTCCGTGAATACAACCTAACCATTTGACAAAGAAACCTAACCTTTCTTTTCATATTTTCCATTTATGTCAACAGAGTATACTCTGTTAAGCTTAATTCAGATGCACACGACATCCGACGATACGACGGTACGAAACTGTTCCTATTGGTTGAAATATTCAAAATAATGTCAAATAAAAATATTTCAACCAATAGGAACAGTTTCGTACCGTCGTATGGTCGGATGTCGTATGCATCTGAATTAAGCTTTACCTGATTCTTTAAACTGGCTTGACGTCTATTTGATAGGTATCAGCTGACGAAGAACTGTATCTCAAATCTAATTTTTTACTAGTGATGTTGATGGGCAATCCTGCGATCAGGACCGTATTAATAATATTCTTATTGAATATCTGCCAAAAAGTAATGACTATCGTTGTAAACAAGAAATTGCTTCAATATCCAGAAAATCGCAGCAAACATGGATAGTTAAAAGAAATAGATTATTTTATTGATTTGTATATTGTTAGAGACTATCAAAATACTCCTATATTTAGCAATAAGGACGATTCGATGGATAGCTTGCATCACTAGTGGGATATTTATTGATTGAAACGTACAAGGTACAATTGGAGAAAAGTATAAAGTAAGTACATGGAGTAAGATTAATATAATAAGGTAGTTTAACTGAAGCTTAAGCTAAAAATGCTTTTATCTTCATTCTTACCTCATTTAAAGCGTACCTAATCATCATCTTTCAGACCAGCAATACTGACATACTGAAAGACATGCCAGATTTTCCGAGAAAATGTAAAATAAGCATAGACCTCAGAGCATAGACGAAAACGTCACCGAGCGTCAATTACTTGTTATTAGTAATACGAAAGTACAGTCAATACAGTCCTGCATTCCTTCAAAGCTTAAGATTGACACGTCAAGACTCAATCTGGGGTATTTTTAGTTATCACCAGCCGAACAGCTGTTCGCTGTTGACACGGCTGACAGTTTAAAGTATCGGGTAACAGGTATATAATCAAAATCCATCGACGCCTTAGACGTCAGTGTCAAAATCCAAGCTTTTATAACCCCCAAAGCTGTCATCGGTTGACTGCAACAACCGTGAAGATAACCCATACCTTGTCCTTGGGTTAACATAACTACTGGTTGACCAGAGCTTTTGACGTAAACCATCGAATATGAAATGGAACATTTTCGCTAACCACTAGTTTTCTTTTGATCACTAGTTAACTAACGATTGTGAAACTGGGGTTTAGAGATTAAGAAGACCAAGTCATGATGAATTAGGTATTTTAGAAAAAATTTACACAGCGCTGAGATGCTTTTTGGAACTCCCCAATACTGGCCACCCGATCAGCAATTAGAGGATCGATGTAAAAGTATGTCAGTACAGTAGTGCCAAAGAAAATTATCAGTTCTTTGTGAGGAGAGGACCTGGTCCATTTGGTGGATCCCGGTTTGTAAATAATGTGTAATATTTGTATTTTTGTAAGTCGAAGCAAATGTTGTTTGCATAAACAGTTTACCTGATATCAAAGTTTATTATTTCACTTATTTTACATCTTATAAGGTACTTAAGAAAACCAAGGCATGATAAATTAGGCGTTTTTAAAAAAATTTACAAAGTCCTGAGATGCTTTTTGGTACTCCCCAGTACTGGTCACCTGATCTGCAATGAGAAAAGTATCTGTCAGTACAGTACGGCCAAAGAAAATTATCAGTTCTTTGTGAGGAGAGGACCTGGTCCATTTGGTGGATCCCCGGATTGTAAATAATGTGTAATATTTGTATTTTTGTAAGTCGAAGCAAATGTTGTTTGCATAAACAGTTTACCTGAACTCAAAGTTTATTATTTCACTTATTTTTCACCTTATAAGAGACTTAAGAAGACCAAGTCATGATAAATTAGGCGTTTATAAAAAATTTTACAAAGTCCTGAGATGCTTTTTGATACTCCCCAATACTGGTCACCTGATCAGCA
Organism: Callosobruchus maculatus; assembly: GCA_951848785.1. Taxonomy (NCBI): domain Eukaryota; kingdom Metazoa; phylum Arthropoda; class Insecta; order Coleoptera; family Chrysomelidae; genus Callosobruchus; species Callosobruchus maculatus. The sequence goes on from CATOUR010000003.1 coordinate 2,848,199, forward strand.
ATGAGAGAAGTATCTGTCAGTACAATACGGCCAAAGAAAATTATCAGTTCTTTGTGAGGAGAGGACCTGGTCCATTTGGTGGATCCCCGGATTGTAAATAATGTGTAATATTTGTATTTTTGTAAGACGAAACAAATTTTGTTTGCATAAACAGTTTACCTGATATCAAAGTTTATTATTTCACTTATTTTTCACCTTATAAGGGACTTAAGAAAACCAAGTCATGATAAATTTTGCATTTTTAGAAAATTTTACAAAGTCCTGAGATGCTTTTTGGTACTTCCCAATGCTGGTCACCTGATCAGCAATGAGTGAAGTATCTATCAGTACAGTACTGCCAAAGAAAATCGTCAGTTCTTTGTGAGGAGAGGACCTGGTCTATTTGTAAATAATTTGTAATATTTGTATTTTTGTAAGACGAAACAAATGTTGTTTGCATAAACAGTTTACCTGATATCAAAGTTTATTATTTCACTTACTTTTCAACTTATAAGTGATTAAGAAGACCAAGTCATGATAAATTAGACCTTTTTAAAAAATTTTACAAAGTTCTGAGATGCTTTTTGGTACTCCCCAATACTGGTCACCTGATCAGCAATGAGAGACGTATCTGTCAATACAGTACTGTCAAAGGAAATTGAAGACACAAGTGGATAAAGGTGTCATGTCACAAAATAATTATTCTGAGAAAAATCGTTTTAACGAATTTCGATTGGAAGTTCTTTATGCACCACATTTGAGGCATATAGTTCAGTATTTTTAAAGCATAGTTACGTATTTTCTTTGTCTGTTTTTTTTAATTTGGAGACACTTTTATATTTCACGGGAAAATAGACTTTGAATGTACATGACACCTTTATACATGAAAAATTGGCATAGCCTGTATTAAAATGATATGGAAAAAAGAGCTACGTACACAAACATTGGTGCTTTTATTGCAAAAAAAACACACAAAACTTGAAACTAATCTAATCACTAATTGGTTTTTCTTTTTTTCTTTGGATGCTCTTCGTTGTCTTCAAAATTTTTTTCATAGAACCACATTTATACTCTTTCTTACCTTGACTCCTTTATCCACTGTGAAAAGTGAAAAGTATTGTACATAATACCTTTATCACCTAAATATCGATGTTATTTATGAAAATAACATAACCAAGGGACTTAAAAGCATATTTTAAGCTTATTGAATGAAAAATACACATTTTTGAAAAAATGTTAAATGACACCTTTATCCACTTGTGTCTTCAAATGTATTTTCCTGTAGACATCACTGACTACATCTTGGTAAAAAAACTGTTTCAACAACAACACCCTTACAATAAAGCAGCACTAAAGCATAACAAAACAGTATGACATGCTCATGCTGCGATCCACCTGCGAACTCTAGATAACAGTGGATAAAGGTGTCACCTTACCTTGACTCCTTTATCCACTGTGAAAAATAAAAGGTATTGTACATAGCACCTTTATCACCTAAATATCGATGTTATTTATGAAAATAACATAACAAAGGGACTTAAGAATGAGATGGAAGCATATTTTAAGCTTATTGAATGAAAAATACACATCTATGAAAAAATGTTACATGACACTTTTATCCACTTGAATTTGAAGTCTCTTATCTCACTTAAGTCATTTCCATGTTACTATTTTCCTCCCATAGCGTAAATGCCCATTTACTTTTCATCTTATGAGAGACTTAAAAAACCAAGCCATGACAAATACGGTGTTTTTAGAAAATTTTAAATAGTCCTTATAGATATAGATGTTTTAGTATGCCCCCCAATACTGATCAGTAATTAAAACATCGATATTAGTAGTCTGCCAAAGGAAACTATCAGTTTACTGTGATTGAAAATGGCATAATTCTTTTTGGTAAACAACGGCTTACCAACTGTGGAAATGGAGGGTCCCCCAATAGTCGAGTCACCTTTTGGGGATCAACATCAACAATAACATGTCCTGGCATGACCATGTTTTGAGTATTGCTAAAACGGTATCCCAGTAGCTTGGAGTTCTCTTCCGCTGTAGCAAGCTGTATGCACCAGAGCAACTACTGCTGCTCTACAAGGCACATATCCGACCATGGTTGAACTATTGTTTCCATATGTGAGAATGTGCCCTAAAGCACTCTCTGAAGCTTCTGGGCACTATCCAGAAGAGAGCAATGAGACTAATCGATACGCCTAACCTCACAAAGGACCTACACAGCCTGGAGCTTCGAAGAAGGGTGACGGACCTGTCCCTGTTCTACAGATTCTATCAAAGAAAATGTTCGAGTGAGCACTCCCAGATAATAACACCAAAGGCCGTTCGAACGAGGAACACTAGAGAGGCTCTGCGAGCTCATCCTTACCAGGTCGGGATGCCTACTCCCCAAACCAGTCTCCTCCAGCGTTCCTTCATGTGAACTTCAACGCTGTGGAATGAGCTGCCTGAGAATTTGTTTCCCGACGGCTACAACCTACCGCGTTTAAAATCTAACGTGCATCGATGTTTATCCTCTCGCAGTACTTCTACGGTGCGGGAGGCTGACCATAAAAGAAGTGAAGTTCAGGTACTTACTTACACATAAATCTTTCTTGGACTACTCTCACTACACCCATTGTATTGGTACGATCCCAACAGACTGAGCTCGTTCACCGCAAAAAATAAAATTATCCTCTCTAATTTTTGCTAATCAATTTACCCGTAATTTCTGCGACACTTTGAAAGCAAAGCGCTTTTTGCATATTTGCAGGTGACTGTCCACAAAACCTCATTTTAGTAAAAATTAAAATTAAGAAACCGCTATACCATACGTCAAGGTCTTAGACATATTATGTATCATAATTACACTTTTCCAAAGTCATTGTCAATTTTCTGGGAAGTGTATATAAGCCTAATAATGCATTAGCATGCTTCCATAACACTTCCGACATCAACAATGTTCAAGTTCGTGGTGCTAGCTTGTTTGGTGGCTGTCAGCCTTGCGAGACCTCAGGGACCTCCAGCCACCCATCAGCTCAAGGGTCATCAACTGGAGAAGAAGGTACATGCGGTGCCAGTAGCCATTGGACATGTCCCATTAGCCCATCCTGGACCTGCCAGTACTGTCCACACTGCTCCATTGCTGGTCCTGGCCATACCAGATGCCAAGTACCAAAGGCCAGTGAAGCATCACCCTCAGCATAAGGAGCATGAACATCAACATGATCATGAGGAGTTCAGACATCACGAAGAAAGCGAAGAGTTTGGAAGTGATGAAGAAGATGAGGAAGAAGGAGGTCACGAACGTATCCACCATGATTGGTGATGTCTTGAGATAGAAATGTCCAATTTTGATGGACTGTGTATTCGAAATTATGGGTTTGTGAATAAAGGTGGTGTGATTACTTGAAGTGTTTTAATAGTGAGTACGTTTTGATCTTAATCTTTTATCAGAAATGTGAACGTTGAATGAGGTAGACCCCGCTCGAGTGGTTGCTCATCCGCTGTCCTTGTTTTACCATAACCTTGTGATAATATTAACTAGTAGAATTCAGTACAATTTTTGAACAGTTACTATGAATGATAGACCACATTGTATGTATAGTTTGAAACGGGATTTGAATGGGCCAGTACCCGCAGGCCCAATAAATACATCTTCTGGCAGTCCATTCCAAGCCTTGGACACACTGGAATAGATGTGCGGTTGTACCGCTCAGTTCTTGATGTGTGAAGAACTACCAACGATAGAGGATAGCTCAGAGGAGCAGATTCCGTTGGAATATCGATAGAAGAGTGAGAGGTCACCAAAAACACGTCGGTGAGAAAGTGGCTGGAGGTGGCGCGTTAAGGCCGGGTCGCCAATTAGTCGAATTGCCCTTCTCTGGACGGCAACTAGTATAGACAGGGTAGTAGGGGCAGCAGCTCCCCAGACATGAGAGCAATACTCCAGGCAAGGTCTTATCTGGGCTTTATATAGCGTGAGGAGGTTATATGGTGAGAAATACTTTCTGGCTCAAAATAGGTACCCAAGCTTTTTACCAGCAGCTGTTGCAATTGACGCGACGTATTCGTGCCAGATCAGATTTTCTGTAATGTTGACTCCTAACAGCTTGAATGAGTGACTCCTTGGCAGAGCCCGGTTATTCATTAGAACGTGGTGTTGGTAGCATAAAGTATTCTATTAAAAAACTATATCTTTGCACCGGACTTATAGCTTAGTTTACACAGTTCACCCTTAAAAATCCAGAAGCTTTGGCCTACACTTTTCCTAACAGCCACGAATGCATGAATTAATAAAAAGAGAGAGGCCTTCTGAGGCTTTTCTACATTACAGAACGATCCTTTATGTATACCTACAAGTAATAAATGCTTTCAATGCTACCTGACTGTCAGAGCAGATAGTAGTCCCCTGAATTTCTTGAATATGAGAGGCACAAGCCAAAATTGGGAAAATTTCTACTAAATACGCTTCTATGTACTACATCAAGATCACTGTCGTTACTGCTGAGCGCTCCTCTTAAGTATTTAATTTACCATAAAAATGTCTAGATTTATTTAATTACAGGTATAATACCTTTCAGAAGCTAGATATCACGTTCATCACGGTTCATTAAGCGGACCTTGAAAAGAGAAGTTCTTCAATGAACAAATGCTTTCGATTCGGTATTAGTCAGACACTTAATGACGACACTAGAAGTTATTATGCTTTGTAATGCAAAAAGAATCAGTAAGTAAATGTATAATTCTTACATACAGATAGCCAGTAGGCAGAAGAAAAATTGCAGTTCTGAAAGAAATGGAAACTAAAATATAGCCTGCGTCGATTCAATAATTTACATTTTTCTCGAAAACGGTTAGCCCTATCGAGATGTGCCAAGAGACTGTTTTTACGTAGAAATCTCTGAAATACCATATTCTAAAATCAAAATGTCAAAAAAATTACCATTTAGAAAATGGGATTATTTTTACCCTTAACTCCTCCCGTATGATACGCCTCTGATTAAAATTATGAAATTCTGAATTCAGAGTCAGATTCACCGTCAAAAGTTTACCCATCGTACCTAAATTCGTAATTTTTTTGTGAATGGTTTCGAGAATATCGAGGTAAAACCGTCTTCAGGGTGCCCCATGCAAAGGAGCGTAGCTCACTTAGGAAGCATTTCCGGACCCATGGTCATATGACATTTTCTTTCTATTTTTCGGAGTACTATTTTTTTTTATTGGAGATAAGGCATCATTCGTCGTTAAAGTTTGTTAACATACTTAATTAACACCCTGTATAATATGCTTTTTGGGCACTCTAGGTCGGGATGACTAAAAACGATGACACTCGTCAATAACAATGACGTTGACGTCTTAAAGGGGTGATGCACGTGCGAGCAAGTACGCGTACTTATAGCTCTATGACCTTTTTCGCCTGTGTTTCACCGTAAGTACACGTACTTTAAAACCGTCGCGCAAATCGCCGGTGATCCAACTGGTTTGAAATCTTGCTCGTAGCTTGTCTCGGCTCGTACGTGTGGCAGCACTGCACGCCGCGAGCCACCATTTTGTTTATTTTTTTAGTTTTTTAAATGTAAAATGACATAATTCCTAAATAACACAAAACTTCTATTGACGACATCGCAGTACAGTGTGATCAAGCTTCACGTGTGTCACCAACGTCGAGCCGAGTAGGTTCGCAAACTTAAAAACCGCGTACTTAAAGTTCGTACGTGTGTCACCCACTTAAGATTGGATGGATTTTGATTATAGGCTGTGGTGATACGGAGGTTAGGTTTTTATATCCATGGAACAAAATTATAGCAGAGATCTGAAGAGTCATTTGTGGTGCCAACTTAAAAATAAATAAGCTTAACTGTTGGTTTTCTATGTGAAACAGCTCACTGATTACTACTGACTAAAGGGCCCCACAGACATCGTTCTTTTTCATCATCAGGTTTGCACGACGTGCCAACTGATGTCGGTTAAACCGATGGAACGGTACCTCCACACACTGTTCGGTTTTCTTGCAGTTTCTCGCAAATTTTTGGTCCGTTAACATGGATAATACTTTAGCATTGGCGGCGGCGACGCTCTAAATGGGTGAAACAGTCGCTTTTAAAAGGAGCCAAATTCTCCCATATAAATCTAGTTCAGTGAAATACCAAAGGTGTGGATGATATATATCATCAGCACTTGCGCCTGATTTCTTGGATGCATTTACTTTTTTTAACCCCTTCCTGAACGATCCGCGAGTCAATCTTTCTTGCATATCTTGCATAGGGATGTACATATATCTCTCCATTTTTTCAACAGTTCTCCGTAGGCCTTATTTTTCTTGTCTCTGTCTGCATACTCAGCGGATTTGACTTTCCAGAGACACAGAAAACTCCTATACATGTGTATGAATTCCATCATAAATTGTCTACTATTTTGCCGTGTATCGCACATTTTTAATAGGTGTCGCTAACCATAGATACGCTTACTCAAAGGCAACCAGAACGACACTGCAAAATCCCGTCGTGATTGCACGATGAATGGCCACACGTCATGTACCGAGTTGCACGATGGCGCTCGAAACTGACGGGTAAAACCAAGCTCGGACAGATTTTCTGGAACGACGGTCAACACGACGGTTTTTCGGCACACACGGACCGAAATGAGTGTGATCGGTTGGCACGTCGTGCAAACCTGATGAAAAAGAACGATGTCTGTGGGGCCCTTAACCTCCATCCGTCGATTAAGTGACCACTAGTACCAGAGGTTACCAAAAATTGTGAAACTGAGCCTAACGGTTTGAGTTTCTTCATTGTCATAGTCCTTTTTGATTTGCGAGGGGCTACATAAAAAGATTCGCCCTGCTCGACTATCTAGATATAAAATTTTCATGAATAGCTGCTATAGTTTGTATGTTACGCTCCACTTCTTTTAAGGACGCTGTAGCAACAAATCCCTCGATATATCCAATACAGTGAAAAAATAAACAATATAAATCTTGAAAAATGCTCCATACGATGCTGTTTTGCAATAAACGGTACGATTAAATAAATTAGATTATAGATAAATATCGTCAAATTATAGTTTTTACGATCGAAATGTTGAAAGGCAAGCTTTGTAGATAGTATCGTGTTGCGAGTCACATTACAATCCATTAACGTAATTTAATTAACTCTCATTGTCGACAAATCTTGTGATGTAATGGTATCGAAAAGTACAATCGAAATATATTCTCTATTCAGATCAATGAATCCACGCAGGATATCTTTCTTGTCCGCTCATATTATATATACAGTGCGTGACCTTGTTACGTTAAAGTTAAAAATAATTTTAAACTTTTAGTTCGATGTTCTTTAACGGATCCAAAAGCATCTTTTTTAGTTTTTTTTAAACTATATTCATTCCTCTGATTCTCTAAGTTTTGTTGGTTAGAAGTATAAATTCCAATTATACAGGGTGTTTAAGAAAGATGCTGCAATATTCAAGGGGGTGACTCCTCAGATCACTCCATGAAAAAAGTTCATATAAACATATGTCCAAAAATGTATGGTTTCTAAGATTCAGGATGTTAATTTTTTTATTAATAACGTTTTTTTTAAATAACTCTATCATCTTGTAACCGATTCTGTTGAAATTCAGTAGCGCTGTTTTTAGTAGTAAGGGGGTGATTTTGCCCTAACTAGACAAAAAAATTATGTCCAGTGGCGTTAGAGGTGGCAATTCAATAACAATTATAAGCGGAAAAATGTACGCCACTGACACATTTAATGTTAATATTTCTTTGAGGTAAACCAACTACAACTACAACTTTTTTGTCTCCTAAATTTTTCTCGTATCTTGCTTTGTTTGCGGAATAAAAAATAAAAACGATTCTATTGCATATCCATTTATCATACGAAAACATCTTTTAAGATTCCAAGAATACTTGCGAATTGCACGTCAGTTTAAAAATCAGTAACGTTGATGTTATTTGAATGATTTCATTCACTTTGTCAAATTCGTTGAAGTTTCGTAACATGAATCGCTATACGAATGCCGACATGACCGACATGCACTTCATTTATGGACTTGCTGATGGCAATGCATTAGAAGCTAGGCGGTTATACATCGAAAGATTTCCTGCGCGTATTGCTCTTGATAGGAAGATGTTCGAAAGCATTCATCGATGCCTTCAAGAAACAGGGACATTAAAACGAAATGGGGGAGCGGGAAGACCAAGGAAGACAAGAACGGTAGCGCTGGAAGAGAATGTTCTGAACGTGGTTGAAGAAGAACCAGGTACTTCTACTCGAAAAATTGCTGAAGTTCTAAATATTTCTAATGGTACTGTTTGGAAAAGTCTTAGAGAATATATGTTATATCCATACCACATCCAACGCGTTCAGGCGCTTCTTCCTACTGATTTTCTTCCACGTATTGAATTCTGTCAATGGCTTCTACAAAAAATGGTTAAAATCCCTCAACTACTGATGCTGATTCTGTTTACAAATGAAGCGAGTTTTTCAAGGAATGCAATAAGGAATTTCCATAATAATCATTTATGGTGTGATGAGAATCCACACGCAATATTTGAAGACCGTTTTCAGCATCAATTCTCGTTGAACGTTTGAATTGGAATTGTGGGTGACTGCCTCATTGGACCGGTATTTCTACCTGCAAGACTTACCGGAGATATATATCGCCACTTTTTGGAACATACTCTCCCTGGATTCCTGGAAAACGTACCTTTGGCACTAAGACATGCAATGTGGTTTATGCACGATGGCGCACCAGCGCATTTTAGTCGGGTTACTCGTGAGTTTTTAACTCAAACCTACGGAAACCGCTAGATTGGCCGAGGTAGACCTCACTTATGGCCTGCACGATCCTCGGACTTAAACCCCCTGGATTTTTTTCTGTGGGGCCACCTGAAGTCAATAGTGTACGCTACTCCTGTGGAAAATGTGGAGGACCTGAGAAATCGAATCATTGCTGGCTGTAACTCAATTAGAAATGACCCCGGTATTTATGAGAGAATTTGCCAATCAATGAGGAGAAGACTGGATTCCTGCATCCGAGCTGGGGGAGGTCACTTCCAACAGTTTTTGTAACTTTTCTTATGATAAATGGATATGCAATAGAATAGTTTTTATTTTTTATTCCGCAAACAAAGCAAGACACGAGAAAAATTCAGGAGACAAAAAAGTTGTAGTTGTAGTTGGTTTACCTCAAAGAAATATTAACATTAAATGTGTCAGTGGCGTACATTTTTCCACTTATAATTGTTATTAAATTGCCACCTCTAACGCCACTGGACATAATTTTTTTGTCTAGTTAGGGAAAAATCATCCCCTTACTACTAAAAACAACGCTACTGAATTTCAATAGAATCGGTTAGAAGATGATAGAATTATTTAAAAAGAAAACATTATTTAGAAAAAAATTAACATCCTGTATCTTAGAAACCATACATTTTTGGACATATGTTTAAATAAACTTTTTTTCATGGAATGACCTGAGGAATCACCCCCTTGAATATTGCCGCATCTTTTTTAAACACCCTGTATATATTTTCTGAAATGTACCCCTCCTGCTCCCATTCTCCATTTTAAGTCAGTTGTAAACCTGACACGCATAGCGTGTATCATCGATATTCCAATTAATGTAAACATCTAGAAGTTGAGATAAAATATTTCACGACTGGAAAATTACGAAACGGAATGTGTCTCGAAACACGCGACACGAAAGAAGAAATCTGGTGTGCTAATTCGCGTCGAGGATTTTTCATTATAATACGAAACATTTTTCCCATTTACAGATGAAAGAATTCCACAACAATAATAACACGACAAACTTTGTCAATGCAATATGCAATGCATACACATCAAGGTCCAGGTGAACGTCATAGGCGCAGATAAGTATAACAAAGAAGGTGTCATATTAACATTCTCGTAGTTGTTCCTTCATTTTGTTTTAATTATTACGACGTTAAACCACGGCTCAACAAACAATCAGCTGTTTTATTCACGGTCGGTTCCTTTGTGATAACGTGTTGCAAATATCTGACGTCAGTGACGCCATTTTGGGATAGTTTCATTCTCCTGATAGGGTCGGAGTAGAAAAAAGGGCCATAGGACACTAGCGCGCCAAGGACAGGTTTGTCCTAATCCCACCGGTCAGAAGCGCGCAAAACAATTCGATCACCAGATGGGCCATAGGACACTAGCGCGCCGCGGTCAGATTTGTCCTAATCCCACCGGTCAGAAGCCCCCAAAATATTTTGGCTAATAGGCAAGTATGTGGACACCAGCGCGTGGGGCGGCGAGGTAATCTTATGTCTTATAATTTTAACCGATTTTAATTCATTCGTCATTTTTTGCGATCCTGCTAATAGTTACTGAAGAATTTGTAGAAGTTCAGTCAGAGGTATCGTTAGTTTTGACTTGGCAGAAATAAATTACTTTTTATATTATCAAATGCGAAATTTTGTTCTGAACATAATAAGTTAATCTGATCACTATAATAAATGCAAATAAAGAAGTTGGTAGTGTCAGCAGACCGAAATGTCTTTATAATACCCCAACAAATTTTAATTAATCAGAACGTGTTCTAATTTGTCACAAATTTGATCGATTGCTTGACGATGCAAAAAAAAGTCCGAGAAATTTACCTTCTCAGCTTGTTTTGTGCGAGCATCATGGTTGTGCTCATTATTTCTTTTAAGAACAATCTCTTCCGATTGATCCATCAGCAAAGATGCTATGCATCCTCTTCTAGAGCATCTGTAGGCTACACCGCGGGTGGTTCCTTTATCTTTTCGGAACGTACACTCTTTAAGCACTATTAAATTCTTCCCTTTCACACTTAACATAGTCTCCATTATGAAAAAGTAGAAAACAAACAATACTCACAAACAGCAACTAAGGATTGCAAACTACTGAAATATTTTCGTTAAGGGTTGTTTTATATACCTACAGAAGCCGAATGGGCATTTAAATAATCTAAGAAGTAACTGTAAGCTACCGCAAGTCATAAAAGGACAGATGAAAATTCGCAAGAATAAAAGGGATGTGGTCGTTGGGAATAACCAAGCTTAATTTTCTTTCGGCGCGCAAGTGACCGGTGCTGATGAAGCCACCCTTTTTGTAAACAGGTAAAAATCAAACCGCGCGGGCTCGTGACCGATCACCGAAAAAAGTGTACAACAGGGCAGAATTGAGAATCAATACTCAACCTATGAGGTGTAAAAGGAAGGTAAACATTAAAGATAACATCAAGTTTATGTTGTCCTTAATGTTTGCCTCCCATAAAAAGGTACTAGATATGCGCTGTGATCTATATTATTATTTATGTATATACTCATATTCTATGTAGATAGCCATGACCCTGCCGTGCCGCCGCTGTTGAAGTCTATCTCTCTCTAACCCAAAATATCGATGCGCAAAGGGATCGGCGCAGAGCATCCCCAGACCTTAGGTAAGGGGTTGTTGAGCCGTGGTTAAACTATGGTGATTTTTTATAGGACCTTCGCAATGGCAAAAATATGCGTTTAACACTTTGAGCAAAATATTGACCAAAATATCAAACGGTTAGGAGCCCTCAGGCTATACAAAAAGATTTGATAATATAGGGTGAGGTCACCCATATTCGACCAAACTTTGAATAACTGTCCATATAAGTGTGACATTAAAAAATTTAAATAAATTTATAACACAAAACATATCTCTCAACTTTGAGGAATATTTTGAGTAGCATACATTATTTCTATAATTGTTAACAACAAGAGAAGAGCTAGATTAAGAGAAGGAGTTGCAAATGGTTCATTTTAGGCAACCAAATGTTGATTAAGTAGGTGTAATATCTCCAGGGAAGCAAATTAAACTGAAATCAACTAATTTAGGTTCAAGAAGACGCACTCAAACACATTTTTTTTCTAATAATTGATCACAAAATATGTAAGAAAATAAGCCACAATTCTGTGTTTCGGTACTACTGGAAAACTTGAATTTTTTTTTTTTTGGTCAACACCAACACACATCATGGACGTAACAGACGTAACGGGCTCCATAAGCAAGTTACTTGGATACTGTGCTGACCCACCAGATGAAGGTAACACTGTCCTTGAAGATATGTATATAGAATTATATGGATTGGGCGTGTAGGAGAACCGCTGGTGGACCTCTCAGGCAATAGAAAGTGTCAAAATTTATTGTATTATTTATCATCCAATACCCTATACAAGGTGTACCTTCAAGGGTGGCATTCATTTGTACTCATCATCATAGTCACAATGTCTTAACAGACATGTTGTGAACTCGTAAAATGCATTTACACATTTTACACATTTCTCTTGGGATATCTTTAAGATCGTTAATGCAGTAGTTTCCTATTTACTTTCTACATCCTCATGCCGTTGACCAGATGGTATCTACTGGTTCATCCGCCTTTAGAGGCAATTCCTCACCCCAAGGACAAGAAGGTGTCCTGACTCTTCTCAACTCGTCCACCCGAAGCTGTTGGTTGAGAAGAGGTTACTGCTTATACCGACAGTAGTTCGGTGTTCCTTTTAGTCGCCTTTTACGACACGCAGGATATACGATGGGAGATATTCTAACCCGCCCCCACATGGGCCAGTTGTACTAGCTTGTGCGAATAAATAGTAAATAGTAATAGACGAGAGCTGTCCGTATAGCATATCAATGCCTCTTCGGGAAACTGAATCTCCCTTTTTTTTTCAACTCTTCGATACTCGGAATGGTCAAACAACAACTGAATCTAATACACCCTGTCTAAAACATCAATGTTCATCAATTTTGTCGATTAAAACTTGCAGTAGGTGGCGCCTATGTAAAGCAAATACTCTATTAGGAAACCTGTTAGTGAAACACTTCAATTAAAAGTATTGCGTTGAATATGTAACACCGCCGTGCGCCATGAATGCAGTGTCCCAAAATGAAACAATAATGCCTTACATACAAAACTTTTTTTTATCCTAATGGGAAGGATACAGACTCGTACATATAAGATAACATCATGTGAAGGAAATGCGAAGCAGAATTGAATAAGTGACTCAGCTTTCTGTAGGTATGTTACCGAGTTGCGCCATAGAGAAAACTGGATACAACAGAACTTTTTAATCTAAAGCTGCGTGTGCTCTCAACTCACTCCACGATATTTGGCTCGAACCAATGCGGTCAAACTCGCACGACTTAAATCCCTGGAACCAACAAATCACTTTTTTAAAAAATAATAATTTGTTAATCGTACAAAGTTTAGCTCTACACTGACTGAATAGGGTACTTGCAGAGGTCGTGAAATCGCCTCGGGAGTAAACATAGCGTAAAGAAAATCATATCAAGAAGCAGCAAACATGATTTTACTGACGGCCAAAAAAAGATATTTGCAAAATAAAATAAGGATATATTCAAATTTTTCCACGTGACTTAAAATAAGGGCTGACGTCACAGGTATCATCGATATGGACAATCGATACTGCTGCAGCGCAGATCAGTGAGATTCAACTGCGCATGCAACTAGAGATGATCTGAATTCTTTAACAATGCGACTCAATTTATTGATACTTAAACATATTTGAAACAGGCAATTAACCCACTAGCATTTTCGTTGCAATACATTTTTATATCTGATAGGTATCACAGTTCATCCTGTTTGTGACCGAGATTCGCAACTAATCGAAGCCATCATTTTATTTCGGCGCATCCATTATGAATGAATCCAAAGATAGAATCTAATTCAAGCCCATCCCTACAAAGTGAATTAGTAATCTAGCCTAACTTTTATTCTTTTGACTTTTGTACTTTTGTGTGTGACTGTGTTTTGTGGTTATAATGATCAATGTCAAAATGTTAGGTTAGCACTGGCTATCGATATCGAATAGTTTGCGCGGGATTTTCCGGTATTTGAAATAATTTTTGGAATATCTCTCACAGCCGTTTCCAAAAAACCAAACAAGTGATTTTGTCATGCTTACTAGGCTCTAAGGAACGCGTAAATGACATAATATTTTTTCTGCAAGTACCCTATTTTATAAAAGACATGATAAAGTAAACTTAGCTGACGAGCATTTCCTGAGTTCATCTTCCACACGCACCGCCTGGTCAGCTGGGTCGATGCCCGGCTGGACACATAACTCACGCGAGTCGGCCCGCATGCCCTGAGACACGACGAATGGGACGCCCACATTTGCATATTCGTGTACACTCAAACCATGTACGTTCAGATGTGTACGCAGCTTAATATGAACTACAAGAATATAGAAATGTGGAAAAACGTATGTAGCAGAACTAAAAATGATAAAATATTCTTCTGTCTCATCAATTTGGTTTGTATGTTATGATTTGCATTTAAGTCATTTCCTGTCATCAGAAGGTGTTCTGTTTACGGATATTACAAACAAAAACTAGTTTACTTTAACTAGCTGGTACTGCAATTTATTCAAATGTTGTTACACCTGATGGATTCTCTGTGACCAATCGGACTGATTTGTTTAACGCAACCGCAGGAATTTATGCTATTAATTGGCTAGGAAAAAATGGAGCTATCATCTTTTCGATACAGTACCATCCTTTTTCCTTCCTATTAGCCTAAGAGCAGATGTGACAAAAGTAGCAGTAATGTCGTTATGTTAGTCAGCAATCAGCAGAATCTTAAATATTACCCAAGGGGCCTGGATACACACATTTATACATACGTACATACGTATTTGACATATAAAACACGGACTCACAATTTCTCGCATAACTCACTATATTTTCAAACTACATATATAATATTTCAGAAGGCAATAGTTAAGACCTTGATAAATGACAACTATTTTAGATTTTCTCAAAAAAGTTTTTTAATGTGCAAAAAAACTCGCAATGCAAAATCATACATTCTATAAATGCCTGTAATTTAACAACCAAACACGATATCAAAAAAAGGGTAAATAGTTGCACAAGCGCAAGCTTCCTTCTTCAATTTGCTCTTTGAGTCATTACTGTATGTTTAAAGTTAACGTCAGAAGCTTGGAAATGCGAAATTCATTTTTATGGTGATCTTTGGACCTTAACTTTGGACTTTTTGACCTTACCTATGGATTTTTGGACTTATCTCCCCTCATCTTAGACACACACACACACTGGAGAAAGGGAACAGGCGACCACGCCTCCTCGCTAACACGGGAATACGTCTTTTCTTGGATTCTCAATTTCGCGCGCTATACCCTAGACCCTTAAGAGGCGACTATGAGTACGGCTCTTAAAGAGATGGGCAGGATTTTTTTATAGTTTAACTTCAACCGAGTTACTGATACGAAATATTAGGCCGTATACATGAAAATAGCGTTTCGTTTTACTTGTAGCAGTGGTAGCATTTACTTCACATTCTATTCATAAGCAAAAAGAAGGAAGACATTTAAACTTGGATCGAAAAGGTTTGCTCTGCAGAAAGTATGGTATCATAAACACAAACATTTGCTTCAAAATTGAAGGATTTATTTCAAAAAGCATACATCTAACCATTTATTACGTTTGTGTATTTTGTATGCACTTGAAAAGTTAAGGTGATTTTAGTTGGAGAGTGAGCGCATTATTTTTTCAATTTAAAATTCTCATGGCGGATGTAGTGCACAAAAAATGTACAAAGAAAAGGAGAAATCCAAGTGAGAGTGATTTTCGAACCCTTTTTTGGTTTATTTATTATTTATTGGCAAAAATCAGGAAACCAGAGGAGGAGCGCTTTCGCCAATACACAAAATAAGTGTTTTACAGTCCATGACTGATCCAGGTTTCCAGAGCGGTTTAGGTAAGGAATTGGGATGTACATACCCTATACAGTCTCTCAGGATTATCGGTACCACTCTCCGTCACATTGTAGGTGAAGTGGCTGACTGGCCAAGTTCCCATCGACAGAAGATGAAGTGATATAAGGCAAAGTGAAGTGGTCAGCAAAACCAATTTGATGCTCTGCTTTTTTCGCTGGGAGTTTGACATTTTTCCAATAATCTGAGGTATTATTTGACCCTTCCGGCAATGAACTTACACTCAGACTGCTCCTCTCTGTGTTTTATACCTCTGCCTGGTAATTTGACAGCACCTCGTACCTTCCCATCCTTATCACAGCTATCAAATACAAACTCAAAACTCTGAGTTAAACTTATCAATACCAGCGGACACTCTGTACCTAACCTAACATTAATAATGCTTTGCCCATTTTCCTCTTTAATGCAATACCCGTAATAGCGCGTGTCTACCTTTTCCTTTATTTTGAGAGGATTGCAAAGCAAACCCTTTTCCTCCTACCTTTTCCCTGTAAGCTCTACCTTTTCCTCCTAAATTCACATAATTATGAAAGAAATACTTTATGTGTAACTTCCCCAACTAAGGATGAGTAAGTTATTAGAATCTGCTGCATTTGCGCACTGAATTGTTTGATAGTAGGCAGTCGTAAATAACTTAAAGCAGGCACGTATTTAGAGGGGGGTCCAGGGGGTCCCCCCCTCCCCGACGAGAGCAAATGGTGGCACCCCTAATCTGGATCCCCTCCGAAAGGTCAAGCCAGTGACACCCGTAATCTGGACCCCCCCAAAACCAAATCCTGCGGATACGTGCCTGACTTAAAGATGTCCATCTCAAAATAGTATTACTATTCGATTGGACTCTTAATGGTTAAAGGGAGTGGGGGTTGCAAAGAAAGAAGGATGAACAACAACTACTTGGGTCGGGCAAGTTCCTAGAACGTTCAACGTTCACATTTTTACGAATACGGACGGAATAGGGTGCCGTGCAGATTCCTGCGTAGGCGTTCATCCTTTCCCTCATCAGATCATCCTATTCACTGCAGCCCTCTGTAATTCCTGGAAGTCGCTTATTCCTGTCTAGTGACGGATGTTTCTCAGCCATGATAGCTTTTTTCTTCCAATTCCTCTTCTCCCTCCTTCGATCTTACCTTGAAGAATGAGGCGCAGGAGGTAATAGCGTTCCCTACGCATTATGTGGCCTAGGTAAGCTATTTTTCTCTTCTTTATAACCTCAAAAAGTTCTCGTTCTGCTAAGCCAGCTCTCTGGAGAACGTTCTCATTTCTCACATGGTCGACCCAGGACACTTTCAGCATTCGTCGCAGAGTCCACATTTCGAACGCTTCAATCTTATTTACAATGGCTGCCTTCAGCGTCCATGCCTCCACGCCATACAACAGAATGAACCAAACATAACACTTCATCATCCTGTATCTGAGATCGAAGTTCAAATTTTCGAATACGGACTAATGCCTACACAGAAAAAAATACTGTTGCGTTTCCAATTAATTGTTAGTATTTGGATGTTTTTCCATCGCTTTAAATATATTTACAGTTGTCTCAAATCCATGTCATTGAAAGAATTCAATCCTTATATTCGAAGTAATCACAGGTACGCCAATAAATTCAAAATAATTTTATATTCGTTCTAAGGATATGTATAATCCTTCTAATAAGACTATTGCCATGTAATGCAATCAAAAAATCCTTTTTTTTCGAAATTCACCCTATATGTCTCATTTAAGTAAAGCATACAATCTATTCAATGTACAAAAATTATTACTGCAACAGCAGTTCGTGATAATTCATCTGATAAAAATTAATTTTGTTTCAATGGCCCTTGTTGTTCGCCGAACTATAATCAGTATTCGACGGGACTGATGTTCTGATTCACTGAACGTAAAAAGAAAGAACAGGGGATCATCTAAGTGGTATCATCGGCGCCAACCCGCCAAAATGGACGAGGTTGTTTCGTTGTGTTGTACGGTGTTAGCCGTGTTGTGTCATCTCGTGGTTTTACGTATTGCATCAGCAATTGTGTGATTTAAATGTGTCCAGTTATATATTAAATGGAGGACCTACTGAGAAATTGGGACTTAGAAGAGTTAACAACCACATTTGAATGTAAGTATTTAGATTAGTCAGACAGTTATATTTCAGGTAAAAATGCAACAACTGGTGCAGGCTTATGTCTAATTCTTATATCATGCTCCTTATAACTTCATACAAGATCACACAACTAAACATCCAAACGAATCGATCAGCTGTCCTCGCAATCAAATCTGTTGGTCCAAGGAAATAAAAGTAGAGTAGAATCAATTACCAAACACAGATTCGATTCAACGACAGGCAGCGATTGAATGATTCATCGGAATCCAATGACATCTTGTAGTTGAATCGACAATACGATATAATTCGTTACCAACTATACACTTCCCATTGGATAGAACATCGCTGTATTTGAGAAATGCTGAGTGCAACGTCCCATTGAATCCAAACGTAAGTCTTTGACAGAACGACAGATTTTTCTGTGTGTACCAAAAAGAGAACGTGTGTCAATGTCAATGAACTTGACTCCAATTTTTTTTATGAAATTTAAACAAATATCTCGAAATCGACTTCATCGTCTTATAATTAATAATAAATCTAGATTCAAGTTCACTTCAGGTTCACCGATTGCGTACGTGTTTACGTATTCGCTGCTTTACCCTCGACATACCACCACACGTGCTTGAGCAATCCAAACTAGATTATGCATCGCACTCCTTCCTTAGATAGATCCCGTCATGCTCGGTCAAAGTATGTGTATATATATAAGAGAGCCGTTGAAGATGGTACCGTTGTCAGTTTGGTACTTCTAACAGCACACAGACCTACTCCAGATCATGTTGAAGTTGGTGGTGTTGTTGTTCGCTATGGTGGCAGTGGCTCTCGCTAGACCGGGGTTCCTCCATGGATACCATGCGCATCCCATTGTCATTCCTGCAGCTGTCAGTCATACGTACAGGTACGGATCTATTGTTTATTTATTTATTTATTACAAACACCAATATAGCGGTAAATATAAGTAGCTCCCGCTATTTTCTTGTAGGATAAAGTCATTCAAACTAAAACTCTTTATTTGTCTATGTGTGATGATTCGACTCATATCAAGTCATCCTCAGGCAACAAAAAAAATCGTAGTTTTTATCGTTGGTACGAAAATATATCATAAGAATTTTATTAGATAAACATAAGTGGATTAACAAAACACTGCCAACGATATTAAAATATAACGTCACAAAACAACGTACAATAAAAATGAATTAAAATAAAATAAACAGTTCCCTAAGATTGAAAGCTAATTGGACCAGTATAGAAAAAAATCATTATTTTGAAACAAGAGCCAAAGATTAATGCGTTCTCCAGCTCCAACTGACTGTACTGGAAAGAAGTATATACCTACAGGGTGTCACTTAATTTCTTTGACAGGTAATATTCCCGTAACAAAAAAAAAGTTAAAACGAAGATTGAGTAGAATTTAGGAAGGTATGTACTTTAGGTTCTATCATACCATGCTATCAAAACATTTTTTGTACCTCATGCAACCCTTAAAACTCACTCCCAACTTTTTTTTCAGATAGCACCCCATATAGGTTTTCCTAGGTTAATGATATCCCTATTTTATTTATTGATTTTATACGCAAACTTATTTTTTGCTTGAAATCATAAGCATAATACAATATAAAATAAGAATTTGTTTGATGCAAAAAAACGGATAAGAAAGAAAACTATGTAGATTTTAAATGGTATTTGATACATATTTTTGAAAACAAATGTCTCTTATGTCATTTTTTATTACGAAAAAATCTTTATTTTATTTATATTATGCTAATTAAATTGGGAAAAAAATTGGTTTGTGATTTCAAATAGAATAATGACCTAATTTGTGTATGAGACTATTATAGATGCTATTTGAAGAAAGAGGTTAGGGGTGAGTTATAAGGGTCGAAGTACAAAAAAATGTTTTGTATGCATGGTATGATAGACCTGATAGTACTTTCAAAAAAAAGAGTGAGAGAGTATCACGTACCCGTACCCTGGTATAGTATGCTAATTTAGCAAGTAGTTCACCTGTTGTGGATTCCAAAATGGTTCATTACTTTGACAGTATTGTCTTCCCAAAACGAGTTGCAACTCTAGGAAGTGTCAACGAAACATATTTTCAGAGATCGTCTTTTTTGGTGAAGCTATATAAACCAGCCTTCGACGACATACATCAGTAAAAACTACTTAAATCCTTCATCAGAAAACCGAATCGCTCCAGAGACTTCAACTATCATACAGACAAGAAACCTGTACTGAATTAGTGTAGAGACACAAAGTGATGGCTACCAGAGATGAGTCAGATAGATTATCTTACATAATACATACAACTATGAGCTTTAGATGTCACATAATATAAATATGTGCAATATTTAAATTAGAAGATTAGGTTGCCTCAGAGACATCAACGATCACACAGATGTGGAACCTGATGCCAGTATATTTCGCAGGGACAGGAATATCAATGATTTCTAAATAATTAAAGTATATCATAAATCTTACTGATATAAACACATACATATTGCGTATTTTTATGTTACTTTGATTCGGCAATTATTAAGGTTTTCAGGATACAAATTGAAATAGTTCCAAAATAGTATATCTCGATATTACTGAGGTAGCACCTAGCTTAATTAATGATAATCACATACATTACACAAAGAGGTTTAGCCTAATACAGTGCCGTATATAAAGTGTGAGTATATTCGCATGAATGAAATCAACTGCTAAAATGATTCAAATAAAAGTAATCAATAAGTGCTTTCTCCAAGCTTCGTGATTCATTCTATACTGCATTCACTGAAGAAAAGGAGTAAAAAATTATTTCAAACCCATATTTTGGGGCTTTACTCGGATAAATCGAACTTAATTTTTCTGTTTATAATAACATCACTGCTCTCAGAATGCAGTTTTGTAGACGGTGTGCATATAACCCTTGACCATACAGTAAAAATTTACATATATTGTGCATGGTTACTACTTTTGTTCGGTGGATAAGGTATAGTATCGTTTAGCTTTTTCTGTGTATACACCCTCAGTTTCTGCAGTTTGAGCCGGGATACAACATATAGGTACAGCTCTTAGACAAAGTGAAACATTACAAAATCAAGTAATTTCGCTCATACATGAACCCCTACTATGGACAAAGCCTAGCTACGACCCTGACTTAATATTAATAAAATCGTTATATGCTAAAGTTACATTAGGTATTACGTCTAGTATTGACAGTTCAGTCCAAAGATTGCACGCTACAAAAACGTTTATTATAGAAAACATTAATTTTTCACATTAGCAGAAATATTTGAGGTTCTTTGCAAAATGGTTGAATAGTTCACCTGCAATTTTATCTCAATTCTTGTGTACCAACTTTCTGTGGACACGGGAAGGTGGGAAAGAATAAGGTTTTCTCTTGTCACATCTTTTTTCCGCCACAGGTTGTACTATAGTTCGGCTTCATTATCGAAAGTTTCCAAATGGTGGTATTAGCAAAAAATTGTGATTTTTATTTAATACCAACCAGTAAAATATTCAACAGCACACTGGGATGTAGTGACATCAAACCAAAGGCAGGCAAATTTTTATCAACTGCTCTACTGTGGATATATACCTAACGTATAAGGGAATCTGAGCAAAGAAGAAAAATCGATTGCTTCCAAAAATCTCTTGAAGATGCAGACCGGTAGTTGAAGCGATGTTGCAAAACTTTTAAATCACTTCTAATGGAAGTTGAGACTATTCTTTTGATATGATTTATGTCCATGTTGATAGTCTTTGAGTGCAGCGCATTAACAACAGGTCCCAGTATGCTTGAATCTTAGGCTATCAAACCAACGCATATAATGAACTCACACAAGGTTAATCGACTACCTCTTCTCAACTGTTGACTATAAAACTCCTAGCTACATTTTTAGGTTCGATCGGACTCATAGCATGTGGTTACCCATAGCTCTTTAGAGGACTGTCAGTTTCATACTTTCAGTATCGATTTGGTGTTAAGAATAGTCGTGGTGAGGTAATATTGTCCCCTCGTTTTGATAACAGTTTATGAACCATCCAGTGGTTCACTATTGGAATTTGGACGGCCGGAATAAAACCGACCGTCCATACAAAATCGGCGTGTGTGTGCAACTAACCGTACAGGTCAGGTTTATATTTCACTGTTGTAAACCAACCATTTAGTACTTGAAGAGCTTTTAGAACCACCTTGGTACTATTTACTGCACACAGGATTGTATTCAATGCGATTTGTTAGAGAACTATCGTTATTTTTCTCGATTTATTATTCACGATTGGAGTATGGAATAGTTTTTTGGGTCTCGTCGTCCTCTAGCATCCGTGCCAAAAAAGAGTGCTAAGGAATATGATGTCTCTTACTTTTAATGAATCCTGCAGAAGTAAATTTAGACAGTGCAGATTCTACCTCTTCCTTGCATTTATCTGCATGAGATATTTCTCTATGTAAAATCTAACATGAGTGAATTTTTCACTACTAATTTTTACCATAACTATACTCAACCAGGCATGGCAATGATTTAATGATGCCTTTTTATTCGTCTGCTGCATTTGAAAAGAGTCCTAAATACTGGGAATTTGCTTATTCTACAAGCTTCCCAGTGATTTAAAATCCATATCATCTTTCAAAAAATTCAAAGTGGAAACTCGAAGCTTTCTTTTAGAAAACTGTTTTTACTCTATTAGTGAGTATTTAGAATGTTATGTCATAGTTATAATCTTGGTTTTATTTATAATCTCTTTTTTAAGTGTTTGTTTACCATTAATGTGTCTCAATTGTATTTACTTGTTTTATATTTTTATCCTTTTTACTTCTCTTCAACCAATTTGACTAGTCCCATATCATTGTAATGATCAAATGGACAATAAACGTTATTATTATATTATTATTATTTTAAAAAAAATCTACCATACAATCAACTGCCTCCCTGTCCTCGCCATGCTAATTCTACAGCAGCAATATGGTAAAATCTACGCATAAGACCTTCAGAAGCATTTTTATCCCATAACAGTATTATTTTGTTAACTTCATTCAAACTCAACGAGAGTGAACTGCACCTTTTTTATATGGATCTTCCTGATAGTTTCTTCCTCGTTGCATAGCGGGCTGGTTTGAATACCAGATTACTGAATGGGTGAACCATAATTTTATTATCATTATTATAGTATTTTTCTTGCAACAGTTGCACTCAATGCAACTATCTGTGTAATCTGGAGTTTATTGGATAAAATCGATGATATACAAAATAAGGAAATTTCAGAGGTTGTTGTTGTTAAAAGTGTCGAAAACTTTTCAATTAATAATCATACTAATAGCGTTTTCGACTTACTGCACTGATTTTAATCACGACTGCACTACAATGCACATTGAAAACTCGTCTGGTGCCCAGAAGTGCAATAAATCTGAACTGGTAAGTCGAACATACACCAAATTTCAGTGCAATTCAAGTAACTGTTCTGACAGCCAACTGATGATAGTTTGATGTCATTTTGCATCGTGAGAGCTCAATTTAATTCTGTGGTGGTTTTGGAATTTGAATAGTTTGAATCCGCCTTATTCAATAATTTATTCTATTTATCGACATAAAAACTAACAGCATCTTGTGCAATATGGCTTTTGCACTAAAAATGAATATCTGTTTATATCGGTAAATACTTATGTACATATCTTGTTGTAGCTCTTCTTCCGTCAGTATATGAACAACATCTTCAACAAATATTCGTATTTTTGGGTCGCCCGCAGCCGTTGTTTGCAATTTAATTTGTTGATATGCTTCAATCTCCTCATCATCCAAAGATGACGATATTCGCAGTTCTTCCAATTACACTTTCCGCACCTTTCATGCTATTATGTATACTACCTCACTACCCAATTCTTAATTCAAAAAATTATTTTCTTTGACAAATAAAATAGGTTATAATTAATATTTATAGACGTCAAAAATGCACTGAAATCTCCACGAGCAGAGAGTCTGTGGCGATAACTTGCACTCAAGTGCAATTAAGCGGATAAGTCGAAAACAAAAAACCACACTAGTTTTGCACTCAAATTTAAGACGAACATAATTTTGACACTCACAGTTCCTATGTGAGTGCAGGGATAGGGCAATAAGTCGAAAACGTTATAAGATTATCGATATCTTCCTGTCAGATAACGTCGGCACCCGTTTTCAGTCACATGGAAGAGAGTTACATGCCTAAACATTCACAGTGTGAACGCATTCACGACAAACAAGTTTGGTATTTAGGTAACTAGGGATTAACGTTTTCAGAAGGAAACTGCATAGCATTGAAACAAAATTCTGGATCTAAATCCATTTAGAACTAATAAATGTTTGCGTAGACGTGGAAGTGTGTTTCTGTTACCACAAATTTGACGCATAACATGACCTGAGGTCATGTGCCGGGAACTTACAGGAATGTAAATTGCCCAAAACGAGTTGCGGCGCAAGTTGCAATAACCTCTGTGCGCGGGGTAAGGTGAAAAGACGCACAACATGTTGGCGCAACATGTCGCGCGACATGACATTGCAATATGCCAGAATGTAAACGCACCATAACGCTATCAAACTTTCATAGATCATTCATTAACCGAAAATAGGAGTTCTGTATTTTTTTAGTCCTACATGGGGAATCATATTCTAGAGTAACTCAAAAGTCTTTTTGTTCCAGAGCTGACATCATTCACAAACCCATCGTGACAGTGCCAGTGGTCCACAAGGTGGTCGCAGCACCCATCATTGCTCATCCTCCAATTGTGGCCTATCCATCTCATCACGGCTGGTGGTAGAACATCACTCAACATTCTCGTGCTATATATTTTTGTTTTCTAAATACAAATTTCTGTGTTCGTAATTTATACCTTTTATTATATATGTTGTAATATATTCGTCTATGAATAACTGATTGTTGTTGTCTGTCTAACGATATAGTTCAACTATGAATTCTGCTACGTAGTGTGATTATCTCAAAACGAACCTCTAAAAAGGACGAATCCATCACGATGAGAATGATAGTTGGGCTGGAAAGTTTGAGGACTGACACAAAGATGTCTTCACTGATGGGGTTGCGTGAAAGACCAGCCAAATCCATGTGATTTAGTGATGCTGAACTCCGCCTTTTCAAATTTATTTTTCCTTTATCTATCAGTATATTTCAATAAAGTTTACTACTGGTAGTACTAGAATGAAATCCATATGACTTATGGTAAATTCTAATCTTCAAAGGATACACATATATTTGTAGTACTGTTAAAAAATCGATTAACAGGAATTTCGGGCTTAAATAAGATATTGATGTTTAGTGAAAAAATACCGGTAAAGCCAAGACTTTGCTTAATATATTATTTCCTTTTTTCACTAGAAAAATCAATGATTGAAAAGTGATTTGCATAAAACAATTTTGAGTCATCGTAAAGTGAAGTAGATCGTGCAAATATCAAAAAAAATTGTTGGACACGTATCGTACATCAATATTTGGACATCCAATAGCTATGTGCAAACTGGGTGCCATGTGAGCTCACAACGTTGATCAAAAGCAACAAAGTATTACAGTGGACGATATACTCCTGAGCATAGGCGTAGTTAGGTGGGAGCTCGGGGGGGGAAGTTAGCCCCCCAAGAATGAAATCCAAAAACAATTCGTTCTGTTATGTTTATTGCATCTAGGGCGGAGACTTAAGCCCCCCCAGATCCAGGGACTTAAGCCCCCCAGATTCAGGGACTTAACTACGCCTATGCTCCAGAGTTCAATCGACAATCATCCAAATGATGAATTGATTTCAAAGCGTGAACGTAGCAATCGGCTGGTAACGTTATGGTATCGCTGTTCTGGGGTGCGCATTGTACAGACACAGAGTGTCCCTTTATTCCCTTGATACGTGATATTCTCTTAAAAAGTTCAAACGGAAACTGAGTGGAGTTTTTGTAAGTACTATAGGGTCTATCATACCCATGCTCTTAAAGCATTATTCTTGCACTTCAACCCTTAAATCTCACCCTCAACTTCTCTTCTTCAAATAGCACTGAATAGATCTTCCTACATAAATTAAATTCTTGTTTTATTTAAAATCCTTTAGTACCTTTGATTTTAAGCTCAAACTTATTGTTTTCGT
Source organism: Callosobruchus maculatus (assembly GCA_951848785.1). NCBI lineage: Eukaryota > Metazoa > Arthropoda > Insecta > Coleoptera > Chrysomelidae > Callosobruchus > Callosobruchus maculatus. The sequence goes on from CATOUR010000003.1 coordinate 2,874,134, forward strand.
AAAATCATAAGCATAACATGAATAAAATAAGAATTTTCTTGACGCAAAAAGCGGATAAAAATAAAACTAACTTACGGTTTTTAAGGGTACTGAATATGACCTACAATACATGCTTTCAAAAAGAAATGTCTTTATTATCGCATCAAACAAATCCTCATTTTATTTATCTTATCTTACAAAAAAAAATTGGTATTTTGTATGAAGTCAGAATCACTACAAGATTCGAAATAAAATAAATGACCTCATTAATGTAGGAAAAGGTGTGGGGTGCTATCTGGAGAAAAGTTAGGGGTGAGTTTTAGGGGTTTAATTTAAAAAATAAAATTTCGAAAGCATGGTATGATAAGTCATACGCAGTACCCTTGAAAAGTCTACTTAGTTTTCGTCCTTGTTTGTTCTTGTTACGAAAATTGTACGCCTCAAACAACTTCTTATTTAATTCGTCTTATGCTTATGAGCTTACAAAAAAAACTTTTGGGTGCTATTCGAAAAAAGAGTTGAGAGATTGTTTTACTATATGGACGTGATTTTTGGCTCACCCTGTATACTAAATAAAAGATAACAAACACCTGATAACTTTAGACAGAACAGACAACCACGCAGTTATTCTAACATTAGGAATCAAGCCTCCAGTTATTGATTTTTTAAGATACAGGGTGATGAATTCACTAAGATTTCCACATAAAAATGGGCATATCTCTGAAATTACCCTGTATAACCCGATAAAACCCTATATAGTTCCGAAATAGGGGAAACGGGCACAATATAAACTCGGGATAATATACAGAATGCTCCATTTGAAAAGACACAACTTTGGTGTGCCGTGACTATATTAAAAACCCTAGAATAATTTTAAAATCTAGACCTTAGCTTTACCTATAACTTTTATTCGAAAGTGTTTTTTGTATATCAGGATAACAGAGGTATCAAACTTCGAAGTATACGTTGATCACCATGTATATGCCGAATGGCAGATTTCTGGAGCCAGAAGGCAATTTCTTCCCAACAGGCTCATTCCTGTACGACTTTATTTTCCTCGATATATTTTTACGAACAGGGGAATTCTCGGAGCTACTAATAATCGAAAATATGCTATGGTAACACTATGTGTGTACATATAAAAAGAAAAAAAAGAGAAAGAAAAAAAAAGAAAAATAAAAAAAATAAAAAAAATATCTTTATTGCGTGAAACGGTTATAAAACCAAATAAGAGAAAGATAGCTGGCTATGCACGCAAAGGGAAACAACGATAGCTGCCGACACGTGTTTCGGCCTAATTGGACCTCATCAGGGCAGCGTAATCTAAGTCAAGGATGGGAGGACTCAAAAGATGACAAATACCAGGATGTCGTACATATATCTCGCACTGCGTTATGGCTTTTTTAAGGGTTAATGGTGTTTAATTTTTGGAGAAATTTGTACCGAAAAGTCTGGCAATGTCGCACCTCTGAAAGGATATAACAATTCGATTTTGGTAGAGGTTACGAGGTCACGAGTCACAGTCAGACATCGGAAGTCGAACGGCACAGATCTTCGGTTATAAGTCAAATATTTGACTATATATAGTTCAATTTCATATACGCGTCGCTATATAGTGCGGGATTGTGCAACGGGTGGTATAATCCTTATTATTTTATATTTTTTACCCTTCCTTTGTTTCCTTGTTGCCATTTGTTGCAGGGCAATTTTGGACCCAAATTTGTGGCGAGAGATAGCGGTGAGCGTTTTCAACTTTTAACTATTACAGTCTACTTTCGTCGGACAATTTGCGTGAATATATTTTATATATTTGTATTCGTGTAAATTGCCCATACACACTGTATACTTGTATAGTAAGATCTTCACGATATGCATGTAAATACTAAATCAGCGATAGTGACTAGCTACTCGGTATAAGGAAATAATGTGCAAAGAGACGTCGGCTATTCCGACGTAACATTGTAATGATGTAAACGACGACACGTATTTGAAAAATGCCTTGCGGATTACGGCAAAGAAGATGTATACTACTTTTGTTTTTCCTTGAGGTTGCCGTTAAGATTGCGTGCATATGGAAATTGTATCAATAAGAGAAATCTTAAGAATTAGGTCACAAGAACATGCTACTTTGTGATCGTATCGTCGTCGATTGATACAAATAAAAGGAATCTGAACGGTTTCACGGTTTCAGAAAAATGAGGCGATGAATCGCCAAGGACAACCTTTTGAGTGAATATTCTTAAAATTAGTGATAGTCATAATGTTTTCATAGATTAATGATGTAATATTATGGAATATACTAAATACTATACATAAGGGGAGGTAGTTCAAAGTTTTGTGTACCTCGGTTCTTTGATCGACAATTCAGGTAGCTGTGAGAATGAGATTCGACGGCGCATTCAACAGGCACGGGTGGCCATGACAAAGCTTACTAAAATATGGCGTGACCATAACATCACTAAAGCTACCAAAATGTCACTGGTTCAGTCTCTTGTGTTCTCCATATTTTTGTATGCCTCGGAAACTTGGACTGTTAAAAAGGCAGATTGAGCTAGCATAGATGCTATTGAAATGTGGACGTGGAGGAGAATGCTGAGAATTCCTTATACCGCTCATCGAACTGATGTTTCCATACTGGATGAGCTCGGTGATCCAAAGAGAATATCCTCCATTGTGTCGATGAGAATGCTTACATTCTTCGAATATATTCACAGAAGCGATAATATGGAGAAACTTGTAGTTCAGAATGATGCCCCGAGTGGGCGGCGCTGTGACCGTTCCCCTACACGCTGGGTGGATACGACGAAACAGTTGCTAGATATGAGTATCAAGAGCGCCACTGAGCTGACAGTAAATCGCGAACGATGGCGAGCTACAATTCTCAAACTATTGATAATATTCGTGTCGGCAATACTCTATATAGCTCCGACTTAATGCATTTTACGAGTTCACAGCATGTCTGTTAAGACATTGTGACTATGATGATGATACATAAAGGGCTGACAAATTGTGAAATGTCAACACCCTGTAGATCAGTAACGAAGCGTTTGCCGACCTATGTTTATCTGAAATTTCAGTTATAAAAAACCCAAAGGACATTCTCCTTTTATTTGTACCTGTAGAGTAATTGTTCTTAAAGCTAGTGATAATCACAATGTTTTCATAGATTAATGGCGTAATATTATACAGGGTGTTTACGATCTTAATGCATTAATTTGAAGGAACGACAGATCATGATATTTCGAACCTGAAACCCCCAGTACCATTTCACTAGTTAACGCATAGTTAAACAGAAAAAAATTAAAAAAGTATGACTGCAAAATCACAATCCGACAACATTGCCCAGTATTAGCCCTAGCTTCTGTGTTTTTGGAGATATTCACGTAAACAAATGCTATTATGTCTAGACTTGTTGCCGCATATTCTGTGTTATCAGAAAATGTTGCGATTTTTTTGAAACTTCAAATTTGGGATATTCGTATTAAATTTTGTGGTACAAGCATTACAATGATGTGTAATATTCGTACTTTACATAAGGGCATTAAGATCGTAAAAGGCTGAAAAATTGTGAAATTTCAACACCCTGTAGATCAGTAACAAAGCGTTTGTTTATTTGAAATTTCAGTTACAAAAAACCCAAAGAATCTCCTCCTTTTATTTGTACACGATATTTAGGAACACCCTCAGAGTAACAACTGAACATAGAGATAGTAAACAAACCACTTCAGCATGGCGTGCTCAAAGCCATCATCTTAAGTAAATAAACAGATTTTTGACACTTCACCCTCCAAAAATTGATCAGCTGTGTTGCAGTGCAACCAATGTTAAAAACACTGCACTCTTTGAGTCCCATCTCGAAAAACTGTTAAACTACACTCGAATATAGCACAGCAAGTCCATAAAGCTTCACTACAGTTACCAACAAATAGCGACTTCAATTTTACTGACCAACCATAAAAGACGCACAAACAAAACAAACGTTTGACAGCCGAGGTTCTACCGTAAATAAGTCCCATGAAAATTATATCGGCGTTGCCAGCTTCTCAAGATTTATGTAAGACTTCATAATTTGCGTTTATGATGAAGAAGTATGCAGTAATGCAGTGGAGGTCAAATATCTATTGATTTTGCTGTAATCATTCCTGAACCATCAAAATACTGTCTTTTTTAACGTAGAATGGAATATTTCTTGATACTATACAATTAAGACGATAGTAAATAATTGTGATTGCCGTATCTGGTGGTCAATATGACAATGTAAGAAAATATGTCGGCTTATTAGAATTAGTTGTTTACTACCTCTATGTTCAGTTGTTACTCTGAGGGTGCACCCTACATATTGACTGAAGCATTTCATAATCTTGGCGCAAACAGCTCAAGATTATGATCTTCTTGGAACAAGCATCTAAGGCCATCTGTATAAGTTTTCGGCAGTTTTACGTTATATAGTTTTTTTCAAATTGATTTTGAAATATGCCGATTACCTCAGAAGTCTCACATAATAAATAATCTACGAAAATCACGTTATGAGATTTTATTCAATTCATAGCATTTCTGTTATCTCGAGACATGTACTAAATTCATGTGACAAGTCCCAATGATGCCCCATTCATCATTTTGCATAAATATCAACAATTATTTGCGTAGTCTGACAGACGAAGGATCAGTAACTATGTCCTAAATCTGGAACATCAGTACTTAGGCGTTAAGCAAGATATTTTTCAAGAAGAACAACTTTAAAATGTGTCCACATCATTTCGGCAATCCTAAACTTTGTCGAGCAGTGTATTCCTACGCAGTTCAAAATCCTGTCTCCATTCATCCGCCCAAGAGGAAACAATACGTATGTCTACTTAAGTTAATGTTAGCGTATCAAGGCCGTTAACTTACCGAAATCCTTAAACACACGACGACTGCGTCCACTTTTGACGTCAGCGAACTTGCAAAAAAAAATTTGCAGATATGGATCACCTATAAATACGATACCGAAAAACAATTCGGACATCCAGTACTTTCAGTCAGTCTCAGCATCCACAACACAGACCTATTTCAACTAAAAAAAATGTTCAAATTGGTGGTGTTGTTCGCACTTGCAAGTGTGGTTGTGGCCAAACCCAGTGGGGTGGCTTTGGGGCATCTCGAATACGCAGCCCCAGTGTCGGTGTCTTCTGCGCAGTCGCACAGTTACAGGAAGGATGTCATCAGCGAGCCTGCGGTCGTTGCTACCCCTGTCGTCGCTGAGGTATGTTTTTTTGAAATCCCGATAACACAATCATTATCAATAAAGTAAAAAAACCTTTTTAAAAATATATTTTATTTAAATGCTCTAAAAACAATAAAATAAAATTATCCTCTAAAATTTTAAGTATGAACTTATAGTATCAACCTATAGTCTCTATAGGTACACAATTCATATGATCATAAAAGCTTATTGCGCGATTTACTTGTGTAAATAAGCTGGTACCTACTTAATTGACTAAATTATTCTGCTAAGTTTATTTTCTTTTATTCCAGTTTAATTGAATACTTATAAGTATTTACGCAAACTTCACGACAAGCTTTTATGATCATATAAATTGAGGATATAAGTTTATAGTTTTTAACTTTAAACGTAAGTTTGATTTTCTTCTTCTTAGAGCATTTGAATTCATTCATTTTCATTCATTCATTTATTTCTACTGTACAATACAAATATTGCCACCTCGAAGGCTAGGCCTTGTGTGAGATATTGGCGTTGAAATATACATACACTAAAATTTTGCTAACCTAATTTCATCGCTGCTTCTCCTTTGGACTGTTAGATTTGTTCACCTTTTAACGATTTGCTTCTCATTCTTCTTGACCTTCTGTGGATCTATTGTCAGCAGCATAAATTCTTCTAAAATTTTTTGATGATTTCGAAATTTGAACGTAAAATTTGGATGGGATGTCCGAATAAAGGCTTTTTTTCTAAAAAGGTGTTTTGGATTTAATTCTTTTTACTCTTTAGTTATCGCTAGCTGGGTTTCTAAATCTGTTCATCTCATTCAACGCATCCTGGCTGCAAAGTGGTTTGCTGGTTAATTTCGAACAGTCAAACTTCAAATCGATTAGAGTAACGGAGCCCATAATTACCATCTTCTTTTTAACCTGCATTTTTATTCTCAGCGAAGCATAAAAAGCTTCAAAAGGCCGCCATATAGGATTAAGGATGATGTCAGGATATTTTTCTAATTATTCTCAGCAAACCTTTTCATTTGATACCCATATTGTAGAAGTACATGAAAAATAACTAGTCCAGCATCTTTGATAATCCGACATATTGGATTTAGAATGATATCACATAGCTTATAGTGTATTGTCATCCAAACTAAACGTGTACAAAAAATTTCAGCTGAATTGGTTGAAGCTATCTGATCTAAAATTGAGTATCAAGATTCCACCCGACCAAATTTTAAAAATCCATATCTATGATTCAGTGCGGATGCAATAATTTTTCCAAGAGTAGTTTAACTGCTCATTCCGTAAAAGTTTCTTATTGGACGTTTTACCGTTATTACCGCGTAATTTCAGTAAATGCTGCCCATCAATTTCTTTCAACTTATAAATTATTTAGTGTCAAATACTAATACCCTCAGATATCATCCAATGTTTTTGAATTAATTATGAAGATTGCGATCTTTTTGTCTATGTCAAGGAAGCATTATATTGTAAATCACAAGTTAATAGATGCTCGAGTTAAAATTTAATAATGAATTCTGAAACCACTGTTATCTGACAACTGCCAAAGAAAATAAATTTTGGCTGTACTATAAAATATATATTACGATTTATTTCTTCCATCTTTAAGGCACTACCGATAATCTAAATGCTAAACTCCTTGCATTGGGAATACAACTCCCAATTAACATCACCTCTCTACTAATCTTGGAGCAGAAATATGTATATACATAATATAATTCGTTGTTTGAGTCCCTTAATATCAAATTATCAACCTAGTGTTGTTTATCAATAGTACAACATCTGTGGCAGATAACTGGGATTCGATGTCAACTCATTTCCGAAAGAAAAAATGGAGTCAGTTTATTATTTTTCCATAGCATGAAGCTTTAGTCTGAGATCCCCTTGCAACAAAATCATCGCCAGTACCCCCTCTCCCCCCCCCCCCCACAAATTGTCTTATGTCGCTAGGTCTTTCCTTCACGGGTTAATGAACAGTCTATTATCAATAATACAAATTTTTCAGTTTTACAACCCGCCACCCCCCCTAACCGCCCCAATTTCACCCCCACCCAAAAAAGGTACAAAACGGTCAGGAACCCCTAAAACATCTAAAAACGAAGTTTGAGCTGTTTTCATATTTTTAGTTATTTGATTATTGCTACGCTGCCACTGACACGATTTCTAACAAGCATACGCCTTTTTCTCACCACAGCAATAATAATGTGTCAAAATTTCATTAGAATCAATTTAGTAGTTTACACGTTACAAAATACAAAACGATCTAAAGCAATAAATACTCGTATGTATACAGAAAATTCTAAGTCCCTTAGTTTCGGTAATAGACTAGGCAATGTTCAGATGGACCTAAAAAGGTTATTTACGTCACTAGGTCTTCCTTCACAGGTCAGCGGACAGCCTATTATTAATACAGCAATTTTTTCAGTTTTTCAACCCCCCACCCCCCAACCACCCGAATTTCACCCCCACCAAAAAAAAACTCAGAAAATGATCAGGAACCTCTAAAACACTTAAAAACGAAGTTTGAGCTGTTTTTATATTTTTAGTTTTTTTATTATTTCTGCGCCGCCACTGGCACGATTTATAAAAACCATACGCATTTTCCATCCTCACCACGGTAGTAGTACTGTGCCAAAATGTCATTAAAATCAATTCAACAGTTTCTTCGTTACATAATATAGAACGATCTAAAGCAATACTCGTATGTATACATCGGCAAAAATTCTAAGTCCTTTAGTTTCTGTAATAGGCATAAGGCAATGTTCGGATAGACCTAAAAAAGTTATTTATGTCGCTAGGTCTTCCTTCACAGGTCAGTGGGTCGTCTATTATGAATACAACAAATTTTTCAATTTTACAACCCCCCAACCCCCAACCACCCCAATTTCCACCCCCACCCAAAAAAAGTAGAAAATGATCAGGAACACCTAAAACGCCTAAAAACGAAGTTTGGGGGATTTTTGGAATTTTTCGTTTTTTGCTAATTACTCCACCGCCAATGCACCGATTTTCAAAATTATAGCAGCATTACCTACTACGACCCCACAGCATATCGCTGCCCAAATTTCATCAAAATCCATGCAGCGGTTACTGAGATTACGAGGACAGAAAAACGCGTACAGACAGACCGACAGACAGACAGACAAACAGACAGACAGACCGACAGACAGACCGACGGAATTGAGTGACGTGGATTTTCGTTATGTAGACATCAGGAAACGCCCAAAAAGTGTATTATCTCAAAATCGAAAATTTTCGCGATCACAATAGTCCCCTCACCTATCGGTGTGGGAAGTAAAAATACGTCTTAGCTGTAGCTTTATTTGAAAAATCATATTTCACAATCTTTTGCTTTAGTACAACAGGCAAAAGAACTATTGTTAGATTTTCCCTGAGGAGGGCAAACTTCCTCTTTCCTTCCCTTTGAAGGAACGTCCTCATTGGTATATAGTGGTCTTTTGGTAAAGTGAATCTGATGGGATATTTTTTCCGCAATTTTGCACTTTCTAAAAAATTAACTAACGTGTACAGGTATTAATGGAGACATTTTTTTCAGGTTCGTGCTGCCCCAGTGGTTGCCCACTCTGCCCCAGTCTACGCATCCAGCTCAAGCCATCAATACAGGAAGGACATCATCAGCGAACCCACTTACACGTATGCTCAAGCCTCCCCTGTGGTAACTGAAGTCCATGCTGCCCCAGTAGTAGCGGAGGTTCGTGCTGCCCCAGTTATTGCCCATTCTGCCCCAGTTGTCTCATCTAGCTCAAGCCACCAATACAGGAAGGACATCATCAGCGAGCCCACTTACACGTATGCTCATGCCGCCCCTGTGGTAACTGAAGTCCATGCTGCCCCAGTCGTTGCTGAGGTTCGTGCTGCTCCAGTCATTGCCCACTCTGCCCCAGTTGTCTCATCAAGCTCAAGCCACCAGTACAGAAAGGACATCGTCAGTGAACCCACTTACACCTATGCCCAGGCTGCTCCAATTGTTACTGAAGTCCATGCTGCCCCAGTAGTAACTGAGGTCCGTGCTGCCCCAGTCATTGCCCACTCTGCCCCTGTCGTCTCATCCAGCTCAAGCCACCAATACAGAAAGGATATCATCAGTGAGCCCACTTACTCCTATGCTCATGCTGCCCCAGTTGTAGCTGAGGTTCCTGCTGCCCCAGTGACTGCTTACGCTGCCCCAGCTGTCTCATCCAGCTCAAGCCACTCCTCATACAGGAAAGATGTCATCAGTGAGCCCGCATACGTTGCCCATGCTGCCCCAGCTTTGGCCTACACTGCTTGGTAATGGGAGGACTGATAGGACTAGGATGTAGTTATTTATTCATCAAAGTAAATAAATCGAAAATCATTAACTTATTTGTTTTATTTGTAGGCTCAATTATCTATTATCACCAAACATAGAAGAGCAAGCTTGAGATACATTGACTATGCTCTCCTATCTTCTCTCCTGACCTACATCCAGATAAGACTTCCTGCCATCACTCAAAGCAGTAGAGTCGATAATAACGTGGTCAGCTGTTTCCTTGGTCTCACCGCACTTCTTGCATAAAGGATTTGCCATATCGATCTTCAAATTTTGTAGGTATCCTTTCAGGAGGCGTTCGATAATGCCGCCCCCTGTAAGGGTTGAAAAATGGGGTTAAACATTATTATGTTTTTATTAAAACGGATGATATTAATACTTGTCATAGTTGGACCTCCCAAGAACATGTATAAAAAACGTCATCAGTTTTAAACAATACGAACAATTTTTCAACGACCTTTAACGAAAATGACGTGAAAATCCAAACATTAAACCTAAATTTCTTATAAACTGCCCAGCAGAAACGGATATATTATCTACAGAAAAAAAACAAAAATGTACTGATTACCATTTTGAGTGTTCTACCGAATTGCATTCTGTAAAAAATTGTTCAAATCTTTTAAATATTAATTGTTAATTTTATGTCAATTTTTTCAAATTTGTTTGTAAGACTGAATTCTAACTAACAACGTTTGCCAATATACAGGGTGAGTTTTTAGTACCGGCTCGGTGGATAACTCCACTACTGTAGAAGATAGCGAAAAAAGTTGTATATAAAAGTTGTAGCCACGGACATGCTCCTTGCTCAAAAAATATTTTGATTTATACAGGGTGATCCATAACTACGTGGTGATGCAAACATGCATTTTTTCAAATGAGATACCCTATATATTATTCCATATTCAAATTCTACTAATGATTTCCGTTCTTCCAATATAAGGTATTGTTACATTATACAGGGTGTTTCAAAAGTTATGACCATTTTTGTATCCAAATCACGGTCAAATGAACGTACTGTATATCAAAAAGTAATTAATCAAAAATTATTTTTTTCACATGAGAAGATTAGAAATATCCTTTAGTTTTAAAATGCGTTATAAAAAATTCCCGCGACGCATATCGTATCGTATACAGGGTGATGTAGAATGCAAAATCTAGATTTTCTCTCTTTTTTTAAATATAACCCCCAATATTTTATTATACCAAAGAATTGCTTTTAATATGCTCTTTCACCTTTGTATAGCACTTATTATGGCTGCATTCATTAGTTTCTGAGATATTTCGATTTTTCTACAAATTTTAAATATACCTTCTATTTGTTTAATAAAATTTATTTATTTTAAGAAAATACTACCAAATTTTGTTTTTGCTTAACAAACAACTAAAATATAAGGCGATAATAATACTTGAACAAGTCAAAACACTGAACTAACGAGATAATATAGGTCAAGTGTGCTGAGGAAACAATTTTATAGACGTCATGCATAATTATCAAGCAGATGTATCAGGTAGGCTATGAAATATGAAACGACACAGTCCAAATAAAACGATTCTTCAATCTTTCAAACGCATTAGTTTTAGAGTGCCTCCGTTCTGGATGTTGCTATTCATAGTTGATATATTCTAGAGGCAAGTAGACAATTTCTCAAAGATTCTCCTAAGAACCCTCAATGGAAAAATTAATTTTCAAAGCTAGTTTTTCACACAGTACGGAATTATTGAGCAGGTTATGAAAACGCTCAATTTTTCAAAGCCTACCTGATAAAACTACTTGATAATTATGCATAACGCCTACAAAATTGTTTCCTCAGCGTACTTGACTTTATTATCTCGATGATTTAGGGTTTTGACTCCATCATATACTACCAAGACGTTATAATTTAGTTGTTCGTTTAATAAAAAACAAATCAGATAGTACTTTCTCAAAATACATAAATTTCAGTACACAAATAGGGGCTATATTTTAAATTTACCGAAAAATCGAAATATCTCGGAAACTGATGGACGTAGCTACAACAAGTGCTATACAAAGATGAAAGAGCATATTAAAAGCAATTCTTTGAGATAATAAAATATTGGGGGTTACATTTGAAAAAAAAGAGAAAATTTGGATTTTGCATTGTACATCACCCTGTATACGAATATGCGTCTCGGGCTTCTTTCATAGCCGATTTTAAAACTAGAGGATATTTTTAATCTTCTCATGTAAAAAAAATAATTTTTGATTTATTGCTTTTTGATATACAGTACGTTCATTTGTCCGCGATTTGGATATAAAAATGGTCATAACTTTTGAAACACCCTGTATAATGTAACAGTGCCCTATATTGCAAGAACGGAAATCATTAGTAGAATCTGAATATGGAATAATATATAGGATGTCTCATTTAAAAAAATGCATGTTTGAATCACCACGTCGTTATGGATCACCCTGTATAAATCTAAATATTTTCTAAGCAAGGAGCATATCCGTGGGTACAACTTTTATATACAACTTTTTTCGCTATCTTCTATAGTAGTGGAGTTATCGACCGAGCCGGTACTAAAAACTCACCCTGTATGTCCTTACTTATACATGTTCAACTTCATATGATGTTTTAGCCCTGAAGAAGGCGTAAAATAAACGCCGAAACGTCGACTTTTCGAGTAAAAAAACCTCTCCAGTATTTTTATCCCAAAATCCGAAGGACCTTTCTACGAGATAGGAAAAACAAAGTATTTTCCATTGAGTTCCGACCGGTTTCGTCGCAATACTTTTTTTTTTCATTTTAAGAAAACCGGTACGCGCAAATCGCTTGTAGATTTTGTTGGTAATACCCTATTTTTCAATGCTATAGTATGAACTAGATATTACAAACAATATTTTTAAACATTAGGTATTTATGTTTGTATCCCTTGTCTATTGAACCCTCCCATATCATCCTTTTTTACCCCCTTAAATTTGTTAAATCAGTTTTCGTCTGGTAGGCCTTCCTTGACTTCGTGTAGATTCAGGCAACTTATATAGACTTTCAGTACATACAACATTTAAATTATGTTTCTGGCGGATGGGACGTGATCCTAGTGCCATTAAAAAAAATACGTTTATTCTACCTTTAAATACAAAAAAACGCTAATCTCTCAGAAGGACCAAGTTAAATATCTGGTTTTTTATTTTTAATAACTTTCTGAAATAATCAATATTTTGAATTTTTGAGGGTATAGATACGTGTGACTAAACTTATCAAAACTGAAAAAAATCGTGACTTTAGTCTTTAATCTGCCCACATCTCTCGTTAACAAATGTCCTTCCGGAGCAGGAGAGGGTGCAGTCTCATCAAATCAAATTATATTATTCAAAAAAATTAAAAATACTGGTTTTCAAATTAATAATAGCTGACAAGTGGCAGCTTGGTGAGATTAAAAACTAAAACAATCCCGGTTGAAGTATAATTTTTATACGGTCATCTAAAACCTACACCGATATTAATATAAATATTATATAACATAAGAAAACAATTGATATAATGCCAATGGAATCCACAAGCGGTGATAATCACAGTTTTGTTCAGATGTACGAAAAAACGGATTCACAGTGGTTTACCAATTGAAAAAAATGTGCTTCAATTCTGTAACCGTTTATGAAATTTCAACAAGTCAACACTTTTTGTTTTTACCAGACGCTTTTCTTTAACCGATCTTGAGATTATTTATATAATGAAAACGAAACGTAAAAAGATTTGTAGAACTATGTATGACTAATATAGTTGCACTTTTTCAGGAAGAGCGGTTTTGAAATGTGGTAAACTGCACTTTATCTTGTTGTTCCGTATAATTTGGTCAATGGCTTCCTGGGTGCGTTTTTTAGCGAATCTTTTAAATCATTTTAGAATCGGTCATTTACTATATATTTTTTTTTCGGGTATAAACCTTTTTTTTCTTTAAACAGAATTCTTCTATGGTCTAATATTTTAGTTGTTTTGTGCTATAAACTAATTCATATCTATGTATATTATAGTATTATGCCGGGTTTGCAAAAAGAACCGGAACGCTTAAATATATCCAAAACTTCCGAAGCTGGAACGATGTCTCAATACTTTGGGGTTTTTGTTTTTGAATATGTAGAATTTGAAAATGCTAACAGAAATGGTGCCAGACTTACCACTTTTACGTTACAGGTCATAATTTTGTTATTTCTAAACGCAATGCCTTGACTGCAATAATTTGCGCATGTCTAACTTGTGAGGTCTCATAATATAAAAAAAAACTATTTTAATTACTGAGATACGGCAACACCACTTTTTTAGTGAAAGGTAACTGTTAAATACCTCCATAACTGCCACAGATGGAAAGATAAAATTCAATAACTGGGGGTTGTTGAACACGCAGAATTAAAAAATGCTAAAATCAGTGTTGTCAGGTTTACAACTTTTACCATTCCATTTGAAACAACAAAATAATGACGTGAAGAGCTTCATTGAGGCAATATAGATTTCAGGCTAAGAACTCAAACCTACTACAAAAATATCAGGTTAGATAGAGGCCAGTTGGCAGATATTTCAAAAATGTGCGTTGTACTTTCTCATTATTTTGAATATAACAGTTGTACCTATCTTGAGTACGAAATGATGATGTAACAGTTGTACCTATACTGGTTACTAAATGATCAGTGGCGGGGGGTATACCCCCCCCCCTCCTAGCGCCCTACAGAAGCATATCATATTTATATAAGTACCAGAAGTTTTTTACTCTTCAGAAATAGCAAAAGCTGGTTTGAGAGGAGCTTTTTTTGGTCCTCAGAAAACTATGCGCGTAAATGTGAGAGCACAGGCGTATACAAGGGGGGGTAATAGGGGTAATTACCACTCCCAAGATTTTCGAAAATAATAACTCGATTCAACTTCGACTTATTTTATTTTACTTATTTATTTAAGCAGCTGTCGCACTGAAAAAAAAGTCTTTTTTGCAGTAACTAAATTACAAAAGGGTTTGTTTTGCATTATTACAGTGATGCATATCTAATATATTCCCATTGTTACATAATCAGTTCAATGTCCTATACAACGTGGTAGCTTGTCACAAAAATTTGCCTAACTCATTAATTGCCTGTTTTGAAAATTGCACCGATTAGAAAAGTTAAAACACTAATTAAAAAAAATGGAGTATGTGTTGTGGCTACTAGGCTACCTGACTGTTGAGTGTTCATGATCGTTTAATTTTGTATGCTGTGCCAATAAAATGTTCACGGATGTACCTACGTATTTCATAATTATTATTATTTTGTATTCCGTAAAATTGAAATTGATCAATGCATCAATAGATTTATTATTTCATCTCCCTAAAATACCTGATTCTCCACTGGTTCACTTGCTGTTTATATGTTCTTTTTTATTTTAATACTATTAACATTTTCCTTTTCCCTTGCATCAACGCACCGACTATTAAATCCATCAACGTCCTTCACGAAGGTATTAAAAAAAATGGTGAAAGCACACACACTTCTTCATGCCCCGCTACCCCCAAGACTGAGGTCTGGATACGCCCCTGTGTGAGGGTCATTATTCTAGCGCACCCCCCCCCCCCCTAAAAAAAATTCTAAATCCGCGCCTGCAAAAGATAGAGGCATATTCGATCTTGGGTCTCACAACGAGCTACGAGCGGTCTATATTGTAGAAATTTCTGCAGTTTCTGATTATGAAACCATATGATTTCAATGCAAAAGATAGTACCGATTCTTTGTGGTCAGCAAAAGTGAGTTTAGCATCGAAAAAATATTCCAAATCTTCATTCTACTTTCCTACAACTACTGGTATACCCAGGACAATGATAATGCAATGTTGCTATCAAGGTCTGCAATAAATACCGCATCTAATTTTTTGTGTGAAATTCTCACTTCATTGGTTTTTTGCAATTATCCATATGTCACCGTAGCGGAATGCTTTGTTTTTGATAACATATAAAAAAGGATGTTTTTGGCAGGATACATTTCTGAATACATCTTTGCCAGTGAAGCCATAGATATCTCTAAAAAATGTTTCGTTACGTTTTGGTTGCATTTTGCCTGCTGAAGCTTGCAGCTGGTAAACCAAGTGCTATGATCGGAGAGATGGCAGTTCAGAGTAAGTCCACGAACATTCAAAATTGGTATTTTTTAGATAAGCGTATTTTTGGGGCAGTGTTGAGAGATAAACCCCAACTGGGGTTTTGATCCGACGTTTTGTTTCTTCGTAATCCTCATCAAATGGGATTGAAGATTTCTTTTTGAATCCGAAACGTCGAGTAAATGAAAATTGAATGCAAGTAATTCCTATACTGAATTAGAGGGATTAAAAAAAGCAAATAAATTCAAAATAATCTTTATTCCTGGTAAAATAGATATCATTCATTATAACAAAAATTAAAATCTTGAGCTTATCATAACAGGAAAGCTACTATTGCACATAAAACGTCTATCACACCTACGAACACATAATGTCATTGGGAAATTGTTACATATTTTAATCTTACAGCAGTTACCGGAAATGTACGACTCGTGTACTCCAAAGCCATATTTTACCATGTAGGTACCTATTCTAACTAAAATGTAAAACCAACAGTGAAGAGCATTTATCTCTATCGCACTCGCTTGCTCTCTAGAAGAAAAGAGATGGAGCATGGTAAACAGCCCCCACCTCGGGAAACGACCGTTATGCGTATTTCGTGACTTATCACAGCTGTAATATCCTTTAACTCATGCATTTAAAATGTTTAGTTGAAAATTACAGTACTTCATCCACTTTAATTGTCATTGTAACCTGAAGTGTCTACGATAGGAATACTCATAACGACAGTTACTGATTTATTTTTATAGCAACTCTTGTTAATCATTACCATTAAAATGTTTAATTGAAAGTAATAGTACTTAAACCAGTTCAATTGTTGCAATAATATGCGTTTTCTGGGACAAAATCGAAGTATTAGAATTCAGTTTTTATGACTGACTATGAAGCTACATTTCAGAAACAGCATACAACTTTAATATAGACTACTAAAAATGTACCAATTAAACACTTTAACAGGGCTGGTTTTCTCAGTATGATAGACGGGAAGAGTAAAATTAGAAAATTATGAAAATTTTGAGAATTCTGCAAGTTGTCGAAATTATGAAAATTATTTACTAATTAAGTATCCATAAAAACAAATCATACCTACATTCATCTCTACCATTTTTTATTACCACAAATATCTTACACTCATTTAACTATCCCAAACTGTTCCCACCTTAGACCCATCGATCCTAAAATAAATCAATCCCATAGGTCTGACCAGAACCACAGAAATAGTCAGCTCTCCAGGCGTAGTCACATCCCCAGTAGTCTCCGTAGTATCAAGACCAATAGCGGCCACCCCCATAGTTCAACGCAGCGTTTCTACCCTTGCAGGCGTACCATCAGTCGGCATGCAAGGTCGAGGGATGCTGGGCACAGGCTCGGTGGTCGAGAAGACTTCAGTGGCGGAGCGCACCCCTTTGGGAGGGGTTGAGGTGTCCAAGACGTCGGTCAGACCGTCTGGGGTCATGGCAATCGAGAGCTTCGAATCACCGGGGTTAGTTGGGGAAGTTGAGTACTTGCAAACTGGGCGTTTGGGATAAATCATGATGGACGCAGTGTGTATATAGTCGGACAAAGAATAGGAGGCAAAATATCCTGCTACGCACATTGGAAAAAAATGTAGCGAATTTTGAAAATTATTCAAAATATGTTATAGAAAAGAGTTGCATTACACTTCTTTCGTCTTCGCCTGGTATACATGATACATAAAGGGAAATTTCCCTAGATCTAGAGATTTTGTCAGGTCAAGGGAAATTTCCATAGATCTAGAGATTTTGTCAGGTCAAGGGAAATTTCCCTAGATCTTGAGATTTTTTCAGGTTAAGGGAAATATTCCTAGAACTTGAGATTTTTTCAAATAACGTGAAATTTCCCTAGATCTAGAGTTTTTTTCAGGTCATGGCAAATTTCTCTAGATTTAGAGATTTTTTTCAGGTCAAGGGAAATGTCTCTAGATCTAGAGAGTTTTTTCGGCTCAAGGGAAATGTTCCTAAATCTCGAGATTTTTTCGAGTCAAAGGAAATTTTCCTAGATCTTGAGATTTTTGCAGGTCAAGGGACATTTCTCTAAATATAGAGATTTTTCCAGGTCAAGGGAAATTTCCCTACATCTAATGCTGTTTTCAGGTCAAGAGAAATTTCCCTAGATCTAGAGATATTTTCAGGTCAAGGGAAATGTCCCTAGATCTAGAGAGTTTTTCGGGTCAAGGGAAATGTTCCTAATTCTCGAAATTTTTTTCAGGTCATGGAAAATGTCCCTGGGTCTAGATATTTTTTCAGGTTAAGGGAAATTTTCCTAGATCTAGAGATTGTTGCTGATCAAGGGAAACTTTCGTAGATCTTGAGACTTTTGCAGGTCAAGGGAAACTTCTCTAGATATAGAGATATTTTCAGGTCAAGTGAAATTTCCCTACATCTAAAGGTGTTTTCAGGTCAAGGGAAATTTCCCCAGATATAGAGATTTTTTCAGGTCAAAGGAAATGTCCCTAGATCTAAATCTCGAGATTTTTTCAAGTCAGGGGAAATTTCCCTAGATCTAGAGAAAAAAGTATCAACTTAGGACTCACCCTGTATAATGGTCTCAGATGCGTATAACCTCGTTGGATGAAAGAAAGCACATGCTCTATAAACATTATTTTATCATCAACAGGTAAATCTACATTTTTCGAAGCATTTTGGAACTAGTGTGAGCTACCAAAAATTTCTAGGGTCAAATTTGTCTGAGGTTCAGGTTTAATATTTTCTGACAAGAACAGGATAACCGTATACCTTTCAGAGCTCATTTTCAGATTGTGTTCTGAAGAGTAATGATTATAAATTCTATGAAGGTCACTGTTTGTTGCCTGAGTTGGATTTAACACAGTCTCTGCATATGTGTGGCAGGACCTTATATTTTTAATAAGATCTGATGTGTATAGAAAAAATAAGATGTATATAGTACATAACTATGATTGTGAGTTTTTCAAATTCAGATAAATGTCGAAGTATAGCAATCCACACAGCCTTAGTCCGACTATATACCAACACATTAATCAAAATAGTTAACAATCCTGCTTTACTAATAGAAAAATAAAACATGAAAGAGCAATACACCAAATTTTCATTTCTAGGCCAATGCAACAAATATCTAGTTTGCTTAAAAAAATACGCCAAAAAATTAATAAAGGAAAAGCTGTACTGAAGAATATCCTAGACAAAGTGTGACTTTGATTGGCTTTCTAATTCGACATGTCACTACTGCATAGCGTGTATAGCGATTGTATAACACCTACTTATTTTGGCAAGGATCTGATTGTATTTTTTTACTAATAAAAGAATATGGCATTATTTCTTTGTATTGTCATTTCCACACCTTCAACCAAATTCTGGATAACTGGATATATTATGTATAGAGGGGAAATGCTAGGGAAGTTCTGAAATACAGCGTGATTTATTTTATTGTACTTCCTACACCAAAAACATACACACTTTCATAAGCACATTTTGATTCAGTGGATAACAGAGATTATTTGGCGCTTGCGGCTAAATTTTCTACGCTTTCGTCTCCCGTACTATCCATTTTGGGATTATTATGGCGATTCTAACGCAGATGTCAAAAAAATTATCGAGTGGGGATTAGTAAATAAAGTACAGTTCAACGTACAGAAAACTCAGGCAACAACACTTACAAAGAAGTCTCACATTGGCTTACCAACAGTGGAAATGGAGAGTCACCCCATAGACGAGTTACCTTCCGTCAAGCTTTTGGGGGTCAACATCAACAACAACATGTCCTGGCACGACCACTGAAACGGCATCCCAGAAGCTTGGAGTTTTGTTCCGCTGTAGGAAGCTGTACACACCAGAGCAACTACAGCTGCTCTACAAGGCACAGATCCGACCATCGCTGGAGTATTGCTCCCATGTGTGGGGATGCGCTCCCTAGCACTCTCTAAAGCTTCTGAACACCAACCAGAAGAGACTGGTCGATACGCCTAACCCCACAAAGGATCTCCATAGCCTGGAACATCGAAGAAGGATGGCTGATCTGTCCCTGTTCTACAGATTCTATCACGGAAGATGTTCGAGTGAGCTCTCCCAGGTAATAACACCAAAGGCCGTCCGAACGAAGAACACTAGAGAGGCTCTGCGAGCTCACCCTTACCAGGTCGAGGTACCTACTCCACGAACCAGTCTCCTCCAGCATTCCTTCTTTTGGAGAACTTCGACGCTGTGGAACGAGCTGCCGGAGAATTTGTTTCCCGCCGGCTACAACCCGCAGCGTTTCAAATCTAACGTGCACCGACACTTATCCTCTCACAGCGCTTCTACAGCGACATCGGCTTTTAGCCTTTGCGGGAGGCTGACCATAAAAAAAATTAACGAAATAAACAACTTTGTTTACTGAGATTTCTAAGGTCGCTAGTTACTAAGATAAGAAAAACTCAAAACGTTTTTAAAGCCCGTGGAAACGTAGTAATAGTAATTGCCATTTTAGCAAATAAAATTTCTGCATTGTATTCGAGGATAAAGCTTTGTATGTAACTCGTACATGATTACGCTTTATGGACTTATGTCCAAATTATTAGAAACTTTTGGACTCATCCATAAAGACCTAATATATGCACTTGTTATTTTAGGTCCATCCCAACATTACCTTATCTATTACAGAAATCAAGGTGCTAAGAATTGTCTGACGTATACCTACATACGAGTATTACCTTAGATCGTTTTGTATTGTACAACGTGGACATTATTGATTACCGTGGTGAGGATGGAAAACGAGTATGGTTTTTAGAAATCGTGTCGCAGCAATAATCAAAAAATTGAAAAAATTTGTTGTGTTCATAATAGGTGATACAGATACAGAATACAGGCCAATAATAATTCCATCTAGTTTAAAAGACAAATTGACGATTCATGAGAGTCACATCAGATCGAATAGTAAATACAATTTAGATTTTAGATTCATTATAATAATAATAATAATTTTAGAAAGTGAAATACGTCACCTTAAACTTTTATACCAATAAAGAACAAAAGCCCTTTTACAAAAATATTACTAATCCCTAATTACCACACTGCTTTTTTTGGATAGTATATCTTGGCGCATTCACCTTAATTTTTAGTACTTCAGTTAGCTTGGGATCTAGTAGACGCCAGTGTGTAATTTAAAGGTGGTTATTTCAAGTCTGCAGTTTTGTTGTTTCATTGGATATTTCCAAAAATAAAAGTATCCGATAACGATTTTCACAGCCCTCTGACCTAGAGAGAACTATAGTTGGAAATTCAGAATATTTCAGTTGAAAATGCAGATGAGGACCTTGTTGGAGATCCCGTGTGCAAATCCCATATTTGTGACTAACATAAAAACGCAATTTCTGTGAACTGTATAGTGCCAATATGTAAAGATGGAATGATTAATTTAAAAAAAGGAAGTTTAGAGATATTTCGAGTTGGAAATTCCGAATATTTTAGTTGAAAATACAGAGGAGGGCCTTGTCGAGACCCCGTGTGCAAAGCCCAGTTGTGACTAACAAAGAATCAATTAGGGTGAACGAAATGTGAAGATGAAGTTATTAATTTAGAAGAAGGTACTTTAGAGACGACTAGAATCACGAAAGCTTTGTTAATTTCTCTTCATTTTTTTGTTTTCATTTATCAGTGTCAGTAGTTTTCGGTTAAGAATTTAAGTTTTGTTACATTTACAGCTCATCATCTATTTATTTTTTCAAATTTAATGTTACCTAATAAAACAAATTTGAGTAGCAAATTACTGAATGAAATTGTCTAGTTATTTAAGTTACATTTAAAAATTTGGAAAAAAGATTTGTGGTCAGTCAAATACCAACCGTCGGAGGTTACTATCACAAAAATGGACGATTTTAAAATAAGAATTTGAATTTTTTTGCATGTGCCTTATAAAAATACCTTAGTTTTAGATTATGTGAAAAAAGTTCAGAAATTACGGTGGCTTTCTCAAATATCGATTTTTTTAGTCACTGATTTATAAAAAATACCAAGACAACATCTAAATGAAACAAACCAACTTCCAAAAAATTATATATTCCTTTAGAGAAGCAAAAATAATTTACAATCAACTAGATCAGCTCATTTACCAAGCCTCAACGACGGGTGCAGCAGCGACGTATCCCCATGGGGCAGCAACATGGTGGGCATCCACGACATGGGCGGCATAGGGGGCAGCAACGTGATGGGCGTCGACCACATGAGTGGCGTACGGGGCAGCAACAATGGGGGCGGCGTAGTGAGCATGGTGAGCCACCACCGGTGCAGAGTAGGCAGCTACCACAGGCTCGCTGATGACGTCACTCCTGTAGGTGTGGCTGACAGCTGAGGGGGCAGCTACCACTGCAGCTTCGGGGGCGGTGTATGCCAAATGGGCGACGCCACTAGGCTTGGCACAGGCACAGGCCAGAAGGGCAGACAACACCACCAGCTTGAACATCTTGAAGTAGGTCTGTGTTGGTCTGTGTTCGGATAGATGAACTGATGCCTTCCTGGTGCTTTCGGCGGGTATTTATAGCCAAATTTTTTGTGCATGGTCCTTGATGGGTATTTAATATTTGGTGCATTTGTCAGAAGACCGGTTCCGTTTTAGAATAATAGGAGCGTGATCGTGACATTTATGAATGTAAGATTAGGCGGTCGTTGGCGAGATCTAAGAGGCGGTCAATGCCTCAAGTTACACGGATTTTAAATTAGATCGATATGTTTGGTAGCTGCAGGCTTACCGCTACTGGTAGTAACTTTGTCGTGTTATACATGCATGCACTTTAGTCTGTTTCAGGAATGTAGGAAGCAATAAAAGCTCATTAGGTATACAAAGCGACTACAGAGTTTTCTTCAAGTCAGTAGCGTGCCGAATGGGGCCGCAGGGGCTGCGGTGTGGGGGGGCCCCGAGCATCCGGGGGGCCCCCTTCGATACCATTCAGTCACTTTATTTTTTTAGCGAAAGTTTGCCTTGTTGGCAGGCCTTAAATACTGAAATAAAAAACAGTAAAACTTTGGGAACCACCTTAAAAAAACTATGCCCCACCAGATGATCATCCAGGATCAAACCGATAATTTCATTAAAAAGTAACTATTTCGTCGTCGTTAATGTTTGTCGAATCTCGCTATAATAGCTAAGAACAAATCTGATAGGGATGCGGAAAAGGCCTTACAAAATAAAATAGAAAATTTTGCATCTATATTTTTATTAACCTTTCAGGGAAAATATTTGAAAACGTCAATTTGCTTTCAAAATGTTTGCAAAAAGGTGATATATAGATATTGGACAAGCCACAGATTTAATTGCATAATATGTTTCAAATAATTAGGGAATTTAAGAAATTATTTTCAAAATGTCTTTGAAACTTCAGTAACAATCAAAAGAATGGGGCATTGAGCAACAATTTACAGACAAAAGAATTAATGCTACTAAAAAGTTTTTTGATGAAATGGCGGTTGATGAACCAATTGAAGACCCTAAAAATCGTTTAAGAATTTTAGTATTCAACACATGTCTAGAACTATATTACAACAACTAAAAAGTAGATATGAGACATTCATAAAACCCTAAACACTTATTGAAGTGCAAGAAGCGGAAATTATTAATAAAGTAAAAGAACTAGTTGAAAAATATCCAGACAAGATCACAGAAAATCTTGCGTCGCACCTAATTCAGATAAAAGATCTTCTATATGTAAGCCTTAAAAATCTTAACACTATTAGGAAATTTTCTGATTTTATTTTCGAGAAAAACCAATTGTTGATTAATAGTGTACTTGAGATTTGCACCGCATTTCATTTGTTTCTAGTACTGTCTGTTACATCGGCTCACAAAATCATTTTCAAAACTAAAACTAATGCAAAGTTTTGCAAGACCGACAATGGTTGTTATGGTTTTGTGTTGTATGTTATTAATGTTATTAAATAAAGTTATATCTCAAATTCTGTAGCTTTCTAAACCTAAAATATTGTACCTAAGGTGTATGAATCCTCATTCTTCAAAAACTCGAAAGAAAAAAATAAAAATGAAAAGTCGAGGTCACACAAAATTGTTTCTATCTATAAACCGATTTGAAACAGTATTTTTTTATATAGAGGGGGGCCCCGTGAAAAAAATTGCGGGGAGGCCCCCGAAGATCTAGGGACGCTACTGCTTCAAGTTTAAGTTAACCAGTCGAAAATTTCTTGTTTCCTCCAAGATAAAGTTGGAGACTTTTCTTTGCGTCGTGAATGATAGCTGGCGTTATCTGTAACTACCACTGAATAAGCCGGAAGGTATTTTATCCTTTCACCAAAATAGTCTTCAAAAACATCCAAATTGCTCGTGGTAATCTCCCGTAAAGGACAACTGGAAGGTTAACAAACCTTTCTTAATAAATCCTTCTTCGCTTCCAATACGAACAATTATTAGCCTCTTTCCCTCATTGCTATCAGTTTAGCGATGAGCTACATACATAACAGAATTATCTACAGCAATATAATTTCCAAAATTATGTTTTGCCTAAGGTAGGGCAGTTCGCGGAAAGCTGAAAAGCTCCTTTACAGGCCAACGAAGAGCCCACTGCGAATACAAAAAAAATTACACACAGAAAAATCTGTCGTTTTGTCAAAGACTTACGCTTGGATTCAATGGAACGTTACACTCAGCATTCCTCAAATACACAGCGACGTTTTCTCCAATGGGAAGTTGGTAGCGAATTATATCGTATTGTCGATTCAACTACAATATGTCATTAGATTCCAATGAATGATTCAATCGCAGCCTGTCGTTGAATCGAATCTGTGTTTGGTAATGATTCTAAAGTACTTTCTTTTCCTTGGACCAACAGATTTTATTGCGAGGACAGCTGATTGATTCGTTTGGATGTTTAATGATGTGATGTTGTGTGTAGTTATAAGGAGCAGGATATAAGAATTAGACATAAGCCTGCACCAGTTGTTGCATTATTTCCTGACATATAACTATCTGACTAATCTAAATACCTACATTCAAATGTGGGTGTTAGCTCTTCTAAGTCCCAATTTTTTAGTAGGTCCTCCACTTAATATATAACTGGACGCATTTAAATCACACAATTGCTGATGCAATACGCAAATCCACGAGATGACACAACACGGCTAACACCGAAACAACACAACGGAACAACTTCGTCCATGTTGACGAGTTCGCGGCGATAGTAGCACTGAGATCATCCCCCTGTACTTTATTCTTACCTTCATTGAATCGGGACATTAGTCCCGCCGAATACTGATTATAGTTCAGCGAACGACAAGGGCTATTGAAACAAAATTAATTTTTATCAGATGCGTTATCACGAACTGCTGTTGCAGTAATAATTTTTGTACATTGAATAGATTGTATGCTTTGTTTAAATGAAACATAGTGTAAATTTCGAAAACAAAAGGATGCTTTGATTGCATTATATGTAATATGTATACTTCGAATATAAGGATTGAATTCTTTCAATGACATGGATTTGAAACAACTGTAAATATATTTAAAGTGATGGAAAAACATCCAAATACTAACAATTAATTGGAAACGCAACAGTATTTTCCTCTGTGCACTTACACAACTTCAATCTCCAAATTACCTCAATTTCATCCAATCTTAAAAAATGCTCAGGAATCCCTAAAACGCCATAAAATTAAGTATGAGAATATTTGTAATTATTTGTTTTTTTTTAAATACTCCGCCCAAACACGTATCCAGGATTCAGTTTCGGGGGGGTCCAGACACCTTTTATTTTTTTGCTTGAATGACATTTGATCTGCAAAACAAAATATTCGTCGCTAGGGATGGGCATATTCGTCGCTAGGGATGGGCATATTCGTCGCCTGGGGGGGGGCGGGGCAGATTAGAGGTTGTTGCCATGAATCACTAGACGTGTGAATTGCATTTTTTAAACTTACGTGTACATTCAGGGGGCCACCATCCCACCAAATTTCATTTCTGCTGAAAGTTGGGAAATATTAAAATCAAAGGCTGAAAATGGTTTTAAAAAAATGTACAACTGGTTCAGTAGTCGACTTTTAACAGTCAGTTTCAACAAGACTCACTTTGTTCCATTCGCGTCGTACGCAAACGGCTTACCGAAATACACCAACTTACAAATCAGTTGTAGACAGGTAGCTCCTATATCAATGGTCACCAGTATCAAGTACTTAGGAATATATCTAGATTGCCATATCAAATGGAAGGAGCATACAGAATATGTTGTCAAAAAGATACGTTGCGTTGTATGCAAATTTAAACTCCTTTCCACTATACTTACCTATGAACAGATGATCATTGTATACGATGCACTTGTTCATAGTCATATACGATATTGTATTGTGGTGTGGGGCGCAGCATGTAAAAATAATACAAAAGCAATAGAAATTATACAAAAACGTTTAATAAAAATTTTATATAAAGTGAAATCTACATATCCTAGTGACTTTTTATCTTCTAAAACAAAAATTCTAGATATCCGCCAAACATTTTTCATGTCATTAGGTATTTATCAATATAAAAATAAATCTAAATTGACAAAACACGAACATAAATATGACATAAGAAGTGCATGTAATGTTGTACCAAAAGCAAGAAAAAATACTTTATTACGATGTCATACATTTCTTGCTCCAAGACTATACAATGAGATACCAGAAAGAATAAAATGTCTAGTGCCTTTAAATTCATTCAAGTATGGTTTAAGACAATGGATAGTAAATAATAATTGCATTAAAATTCACCAACTTGTAGACATATGTAATACCTATTATTACTAATAATAATACTATATATAGAATACATAATATTTAAATATAAATATTCCTGAATTAACCCTTATTTGTTGTTTCTATTTTATAATAATTACCTTCTACCCAAGCACAAGTTTTTAACTTTTTTGGGGCACTTATTGTTTATTGTATTTTATTTATTTTATATTTACAATAAACGCTATACTTTTGCACTCAAAAGACTTTTGTAGGACTTAACAATTGGCTAATATCGGTAGTATGTAGCGATGTATTCCTAAATGTCGTACTGTTTTTAAGCCCAAATGTGACATTTATCGATGCATATCCAAACTGAGATCATGAAGTCTGCTCTACATGCACCTGTGCAATTTTATGGTTCATCGAGAGCATAGCCATTGTACATTTTCGAATGCTGCAGTGCACGATTCAGATGCTATCAAAAGAAAAACAACAAAAACCATACACGAGAATTCCATTACAAGAATCGGCGATTCCAATCTTCTCATATTTCCTCATCAAAATGAGATACGAGCCTCATTAATCTCCAAGTGCGTATTCCACAACTCGGAGTGCTGTCTGACATTGAAAAAAATCAGCTTAATATACGGAAATAGATCGAGTCGTATGGGTGTGGGTACTTTGAATTTTTATTAGTTCAGTTAGGTAAGTATCCCCGTGGCATCGAATTGTTGGGAGTTTTTATTTTTGCTTTGATAGATAATACGAGAAAAGTATAAATAAGAGAGTGAGCACCCTGAGCACTTCTAAGAGGAATATCTAACCAGACTGGGTCATGGTCTAATGGAGGATTGTGAAAACCATCAATATTAAGGTTTATATTATAGGGTTCAAACACTACATAGTCTAATCATTCAAAACTACTGTTTTCCAAAGTGACACTATATTAGCATCTTCAGAACGAAAAATTCTTTATGTGCAAAATAGGCGTCATACCCGCATATCTAACGTTTATCTACTTATCTACCAAGTGAGAAGCTCCGCAAGATATGCTAAGAAGCTATTATTATAAATAATCAAAAAACAAACATTTTAGGACAATAGATTGACCTATATGAATACAAAAAGTGGTGTCAAGTATGTTGCCTCAGTTCCTCTATGCCTACTCTATCCTCGTCAAAAAAGTAGACAATGCAGGGATCTTTGAAACAACTAAGAACAAAATCTGTGCTGTGTCTTAACTTTTACTTATTTTTATTTTACTTCGCCGCCACTAACACGATTCCAAAATATCATACGCGTCTTCCTCCCTCGTCAAGATAATAATACTGTGTCAAAATTTCATTTAAATCAATTCAATAATTTCCAATAATAAAACAATACTCTATGTATACATCAGAAAATTCCTAAAAAGCGTATTGTGCCGCTAGGTCTTACTTTCACTGGTCAATGGACAGTCTATTATAAATACAACAAATTTTTGACTTTCATAACCCCCCATCGCCCAATCACTCCAATCCCACCACCACACTAACTAAAAGAAAGTAGAAAATGACCAGGAACACCTAAAACGTCTAAAAACGTAGTTTGAGCAGTATTTAAATTTTTTGCTAATTACTCTGCCGCCCATGCACCGATTTCTTTAAATTATAGCAGCATTACCTACTACGACCCCACAGCATAAGGCTATCCAGATTTCATCACAAACCAGGCAGAGGTTACGGAGATTACGAGTTACGCCAACAGACAGACGGACTAAATGAGTGACGTGGATTTGCGTTATGTAGATCTTATAGAACGTTCAAAAAGCGTACTATCCAAAAGCAATGGAAAATAAAAACCGAAGAAAATATGCCTTCTCAGTTAACTAAAATTTATTTTAATCATTCGCATCTATTCCCAAAATAGTGACCGAAGTGAAAACAAGAACTGGAAAGCCTTACACGTATTTAGAATCTCTATAGACTTAGATCCAAGAAAAAAAGAGAGCTCTGTAGGTACTTGTTTAATTTTTTTTAATTTAATATAGCAGGGCCCCAAGGCCTCAGCATCCTGACTTAAATCCAAGAAGAATTTCATTATGCCAACAAACACACTGACAGACTCCAAATCAGTAACCAAAGAGATACTATGGAAGCGATGGCTAACAGAAAACCACATACCAACTTTGAAACCTACTGGAAACCTCCCTACCGGATCATAACTGGAATGGAAGACCTGAAAAAGTCTCAACTAGATTAGATGCCAAATGGGAAGACCTGGGGATAACCTAGTGAGTTGGAAATACGTTGAGGAAGATTTATGTGGCTGCGGGGAAAACCAGACGGTGGAGTATCTACTATCCTGCCCATCCTTAAAAACTACTTGGATAATCCAAGATCTATGGGAAGCCAAGAAGACGGCACTGCAGTGTGCCAGACACTGGAAAAAGATATGAGCAAATATAGGCAATCATTTCTGACTTCTGACATACCTAACTACTAATTTGTTTAATACTAATATACAATAAAAAGCTAAAAAGAAATAAATTGAATTAAAAAAATGAAGTCAAGTTGATTGACTCAGTACTTCCCACACATTGCGGTGATACCAGTTTATTATTTTCCCATAGCATGAAGCTTTAGTCTGAGATCCCCTTGCAACCAAATCGTCGCCCCAATTTCACCCCCACCCAAAAAAGGTAGAAAACGGTCAGGAACCCCTTAATCATCTACAAACGAAGTTTGAGCTGTTTTCATATTTTTAGTTTTTTGATTATTGCTACGCTGCCACTGACACGATTTCTAACAAGCATACGCGTTTTCCATCCTCACCACAGTAATAATTATGTGTCAAAATTTCGTTAGAATCAATTTAATAGTTTCCACGTTACAAAATACAAAACGGTCTAAAGCAATAAATACTCGTATGTATACAGAAAATTCTAAGTCTCTTATTTTCGGTAATAGGCAAAGCAATGTTCAAATTGACCTAAAAAGCTGATTTATGTCGCTAGGTCTTCCTTCACAGGTTAGTGGATAGCCTATTATTAATACTGCAAATTTTTCAGTTTTTCAACCCCCCAACCCCCAAACACCCCAACTTCACCGTACCCAAAAAAACTCAAAAAATGGTCAGGAACCTCTAAAACACTAAAAAACGGTTTTATATTATTAGTTTTTTATTATTTCTGCGCCGCCACTGGCACGATTTATAAAAACCATACGCATTTTCCATCCTCGCCACGGTAGTAATACTGTGTCAAAATTTCATTAAAATCAATTCAACAGTGTCTTCGTAACATAATATAAAACGATCTACTAAAGCAATACTCGTATGTTTACACCAGAAAAATTCTAAGTCCTTTGATTTCTGTAATAGGCAAGGCAATGTTCGGATGGACCTAAATATGTTATTTATGTCGCTAGGTCTTCCTTTACAGGTCAGTGGACAGTCTATTATGAAAGCAACAAATTTTTCAATTTTACAACTCCCCACCCACCAACCACCCCAATTTCACCCTTAACAAAAAAAAAAGGTAGAAAATGATCAGGAACCCCTAAAACGCCTAAAAACGAAGTTTGAGGCGTATTTAAAATTTTTCGTTTTTTGCTAATTACTCTGCCCCCCATGCACCGACTTTCAAAATTACCTACTACGACGGCACGGCATATCGCTGCCCAAATTTCATAACAATCTATCCAGCCGTTACTGAGATTACGTGGCTGTACGCTAGAAAAACGCGTACAGACAGACCGACAGACAGACAACGTAGTGACGTAGATTTTCGTTATCACAAAACGTCCAAAAAACGTATTATCTCAAAATCGGAAATTTTCGCGATCACAATACTCCCCTCACCTATCGGTGTGGGAAGTAAAATATATACAAAACTAACCAGTTAATTCAAATGTAGCTCAGACAAAAAAAATAAATAAATTGGTGCACTTCTTTGTTCGATCTAAATCCAGCTTTTCGATTCAAAGCCAAAAGTTTGAAAACGTTAACGTCTTTACTATAATGATATTGAACTGTCCGATTGAAATCGGATCACTCAAGTCACATGCATGTAGATAATTCCTAAGTAATGATGAATGACGTTTTTAAATTACCCAGTCTGCAGCTTCCTAGCATTTAAACGTTAAACCTGACTTCGAAGGTTCTTTGGTAGCCAGCCCCGACTGAGGCCAAACAACTCTGAGCGTGTTATTAACATCACGTTTTTAGTTCAGGTGATGAAGGAGAAAACTAAACTGGCATTTCACTGTTTAACAACTTTCATTTGCATTTGTGGTTCTTGGGTTTTTAGGCCGGCGTCGTTTAGCGTTAGGGCTTGACGTTTCGCTGACGCTAAACGACGCCGGTCTAAAAACCCAAGAACCGCAAATTCATTAGACGATGGCCGCGAAAGCCTTACACAGTACAAACTTTTATTTGGTTGATGGACTGCAAATCGTCATGTCTTAACAGACATGTTGTGAACTCGTAAAGCGCATTAAGTCGGAGCTAGAGTATTGCCGACACGAATATTATCAATAGTTTTGAGAACTGTAGCTCGCCATCGTTCGCGATTTACTGTCAGTTTAGTGGCGCTCTTGATACTCATATCCAGCAACTGTTTCGTTGTATCCACCCAGCGTGTAGGGGGCCGGCCACGGCGCCGCCCACTCGGGGCATGACCCTGAACTACAAGTTTCTCCATATTATCGCTTCTGTGTATATGTCCGAAGAATGTAAGCATTCTCGTCGACACAATGGAGGATAGTCTCTTTGGATTACCGAGCTCATCCAGTATGGAAACGTTAGTTCTATGGGCGGTATAAGGAACTCTCAGCATTCTCCTCCACGTCCACATTTCTAAAGCATCTATGCGAGCTCGATCTGCCTTTTTAACAGTCCAAGTTACCGAGGCATACAAAAATATGGAGAACACAAGAGATTGAACCAGCGACATTTTTGTAACTTTAGTGATGTTATGGTCACGCCATATTTTAGTAAACTTTGTCATGGCCACACGTGCCTATTGAATGCACCGTCGAATCTCATTTTCACAGCTACCCGAATTGTCGGTCAAAGAACCGAGGTATACAAAACTTTGAACTACTTCACAACGACCTATTGACTTTATTTCTCGATGATTATCATGCTCTCTATCTACGATCATAACCTTGGTCTTATTGTAGTTAATACCAAGACCTTACGCTGCACTATGTTGTTCTAAGATGTTTAATAGAGCTACTAGTTCTTCCTGAGAAGCAGCAAAAATAATCGTTTATTTCCAAGCTTTGACACCCTGTGTCTTGAAAACTACACTAATTCACACTATTTTACTCGCACCCGTTAATGCATACCTTGGATTTGCACCGGTTGCAGACTTTCAATGCGTCTGGCAGGATGGGAGAACCCTCGCACTGTCTGGCTACCGAGGAAACAAAAAATATAAACAAAATTCAGCTATTATAATGTAACTAATGTATGATAATTATAAATCATTATCTTTTAGGGGTCTCCGGCAGGGATTGGAACCATGCTAAGTGTCTGGCAACGAGTAACGCATGACTTACTTCCCACACCGATAGGTGAGGGGAGTATGTGATCGCGGGAATTTTCGATTTTGAGATAATATACTTTTTGGGCGTTTTATGATACCTATATATCGAAAATCCACATCACTCATTTCCGTCTGTCTGTACGCGTTTTTCTAACCACGTAATCTCAGTAACCGCTGGATGGATTGTGATGAAATTTGGGCAGCGATATGCTGTGGGGTCGTAGTAGGCAATCTTCCTATAATTTTGAAAATCGGTGCATGGGCGGCGGAGTAGTTAGCAAAAAACAAAAAAATAAATATTCCTCAAACTTTGTTTTTAGGTGTTTTAGAGGTTCCTGATCATTTTCACTTTTTTTTTTTTTGGTGGGGGTGAAATTGGTGTGGTTGGGGGTGGAGGGTTATAAAACTGGAAAATTTGTTGTATTCATAATAGCCTGTGAAAGAAAGACTTACATGCTAGTATTGTTCCTGATAGCTCTGTATTGTGTAACTAGGAAGCTGTTGGATTGATTTTAATGAAATTTTTGCACAGTATTATTACCGCGTCGAGGATGGAAATCGGAATAATGTCAGTGGCGCGGCAGCAATATTAAAAAACTAAAAATATAGAAACAGCTCAGACTTCGTTTTTAGGCGTTTTAGGGGTTCCTGATAATTTCCTGCTTTTTTGGGTGAGGGCAAAATTAGGGTGATTGGGGGGTAGGGTCGTAAAAAAATTTGTTGTATTCATAATAGGATATCCATTGGCCTGTGATTGAAAGACGTAGGGTCATAATAGACTTTTTTAGATCCAGCCGAACATTGTCTTGCCTATTACAGAAAACTTAAAATTTTCTGTCGTGTACATATGAATATTGCTTTATCTTGTTTTGTACTGTGTAACGTGGAACCTATTGGATGGATTTTGATGAAATGAAATAATACTGTAGTATTATTACCGTGGCGAGGATGTAAAATGTTTAGGGATCTTAGAAACCGTGTCAGTGGTGGTGTAGCAGCAATTTGAAAATTAAAAATATAGAAACGGCTCAAACTACGTTTTTAGGTTTTCATGCTCATTTTCTAGTTTTTTGGGCGGGGATGCAATTGGTGCAGTTGGGGGGTGGGGGTCATAAAATTCAATTTTTTTATTCATAATGGGCTATCAATTGACCTGTGAAAGGAACACCTAGCGGCATGACACATCAAAATCGCTAGATTTTAGAACAATATGAAATATTGACTCTGAAACCCGTATGATATGCTACTAAATTTCGTAACAAAATTTGTTCACAAATTTGATAACAAATTTAGTATCGTGTCATATGGCTCTTATACAGGGTGAGTTTTTAGTACCGGCTCGGTCGATCACTCCACTACTATAGAAGATAGCGAAAAAAGTTGTATATAAGAGTTGTAGCCACAGATATGCTCTTTGCTCAGAAAATATTTAGATTTATACAGGGTGATCCATAACTACCTGGTAATGCAAACATGCATTTTTTTAAATGAGACACCCTACATATTATTCCATATTCAAATTCTGCTAATGATTTTCGTTCCTCCAATATAGGGTTTTGTTACATTATACAGGGTATTTCAAAAGTTATGACCATTTCTATATCCAAATCGTGGTCAAATGAACGTACCTACTGTATATCAAAAACTAATAAATCAAAAATTATTTTTTTACACGAAAAGATTAAAAATATCCTCTAGTTTTAAAATCGGCTATAAAAAAAGCCCATGACGCATATTCGTATATAGGGTGATGTAGAATGCAAAATCCAAATTTTCTCCTTTTTTTTAAATGTAACCCCCAATATTTTATTATCTCAGAGAATTGCATTTAATATGCTCTTTCATCTTTGTATAACACTTGTTGTACCTACGTCCATCAGTTTCCAAGATATTTCGAATTTTCGGTAAATTTATAATATAGCTTCTATTTGTGCACTGAAATTTATTTATTTTGAGAAAGTATTATCTAATTTGTTTTTTATTTAACTAACAACTAAATTATAAGGTCATGTTATTATTTGATGAAGTCAAAACCCTAAATCATCGAGATAATAAAGTCAAGTATGCTGAGGAAACAATTTTTTAGGCGTCATGCATAATTATCAAGCAGATTTATCAAGTGTGCTTTGAAAAATTGACAGTTTTCATAACCTGCTCAATAATCCCGTGCTGTGTGAAAAACCAGCTTTAAAAATTAATTTTTCCTTTGAGGGTATTTAGGAGAATCTTTGAGAAATTGTCTACTTGCCTCTAGAATATATCAACTATGAACAGCAATATCCAGAGCGGAGGCAGTCTAAAACTAATGCGTTTGAAAGATTGAAGAATCGTTTTATTTGGACTGTGTCGTTTAGTATTTCACAGCCTACCTGATACCTCTGCTTGATAATTATACATGACGTCTATAAAATTGTTTCCTCAGCTCACTTGACCTATATTATATCGTTAATTTAGTGTTTTGACTTGATTCAGTATTATTATGACCTTATATTTTAGTTGTTTGTTAAGCAAAAATAAAATTTGATAGTTTCTCAAAATAAATAAATTTTAGTAAACAAATAGGAGGTATATTTAAAATTTGTAGAAAAATCTAAATATCTCAGAAACTAATGAATGCAGCCATAACAAGTGCTACACAAAAATAAAAGAGCATATTAAAAGCAATTCTTTGGTATAATAAAATATTGGGGGTTATATTTAAAGAAAGAGAGATAATCTAGATTTTGCATTCTACATCACCCTGTATACAAATATGCATCACGGGTTTTTTTCATAGCGGATTTTAAAACCAGAGGATATTTTTAATATTTTCATGTGAAAAAAATAATTTTATATTCATTACTTTTTGATATACAGTACGTTCATTTGACCGTGATTTGGATATAGAAATGGTCATAACTTTTGAAATACCCTGTATAATGTAACAATACCCTATATTGGAATAACGAAAATCATTAGTAGAATTTGGATATGTAATAATATATTGGGTGTCTCATTTAAAAAAATGCATGTTTGCATCACCACGTAGTTATGGATCACCCTGTATAAATCTAAATATTTTCTTAGTAACTAGCATATCCGTGGCTACAATAGTAGTGGAGTTATCGACCGAGCCGGTACTAAAAACTCACCCTGTATGTCTGAGGTCGGTGATATTGACTAGGTTACTAGATTAATAAATATGTTGGTCCAATTCCTATGACGTCATTCAATTTGACCCACTACTTATATTGTGCCTGAAGGTCCTTCGTTGCCAAACAACTGCGAATATGTTATTAACATTGCCTGCAACGCGACACAAACACGGATTGTTTCGTGGGGAACGCCACGTTTCTGACGAAATTTTAATTACAGAACTTAAAAAAATAAAAATGATGGGTGAAGGTTGATGCTTGCGGAATACTTTTCTTTGTTTCTGCTAATTGTGCGATTGAAACTGTAATTTTTCCGAAATTACGCGGTTTAGACCTCCTACGCATCGAAGCTGTTGCAACTAATGGTTTAAATCACTCTATTAACTCGATGTGTCACTTGTGTTTATAGCGCTTTTGTAAATCTCCGCTATTCCTAAATAGAATCTATTTTTGATGAAAGTTACATGTATATTTCGTTAACTTTGGTTATATTTATAGTGAAATATGTTCGTTTTTTTACTGGTTGCATCATGTGACATAATTTTTTTGGATTTAACAACATCCAGTCAACCTTAGTTGCCATCAAGCCCATTCTACTTAAATAAGCAGCATTATTCAAATTCAAATTTACGATGATATTATATAATATACAGGATGAGTTTTTTAAAAGGTAGGTTTTTATTTGAGGAGCCAGGCACATTTTGATCAATTGTAGAATATAATATAGAACAATCTCCTCTCATATACCTATAGGTTCGTCCAGAACATTATGGTCTGTAGCTAAGGCTGTTAGTCAGAACTTTTCCTATTCGTCAATACCACCATCGCTTCTACTCGTAAAGAAAAAGCAGACATCTTAGGGAGGCTTTTCGCAGCCAATTCCGCTTTAGACTTCCAAGGAAGTACTCCTACCACCACCATAAATGTGAACTCGGGAATGGCTGCGGTCAAATGTCAACATCAATGTGTAAAAAGCATTTTCTCAAAGCTAAACACGAAGAAAGCTACTGGTCCTGACAAAATTTCAGCCATTATCCTTAAACGCTGTGCCGCTGACCTTGCACCTATTCTTCTCAGCATCATGTCTAAGGATATGCAGACTGTCATTAAGACACAGCTCCTGAAATACCTGGATAACAATAACATCATAAATTATCGCCTGTATGGCTTTCTTGCTTACGTCACTCACTTGTGATCTGTCCTATGTTTCTGTTTGTACATCAATGAGTTGCTGGAAATAACATCCAATCCAATCTACAGCTTCGCAGACGACAGTACATTAATGTCGTGCATGGAACCAGGCAAGCCACTATGTCATTCCAGGAAACGGTACGTCGGCGACAGCAACTTGCCTCGCAGTTCAAGGTAGAAATAAAATACAGTTCAAGGTACAGAAAACTCAGGAAACAACGCTGTCAAAGGAGTCTCACGTTGGCTTACCAACTTTGGAAATAGAGGGTTACCCAATAGTTCAGTCATCTTCCGTCGTCAAGCTTTTGGGGATCAACATTAACAATAACATGTCCTGGCACGACCACGTCGTCAGTATTGCTAAAACGGCATCCCAGAAGCTTGGAGTTTTGTTCCGCTATAGGAAACTGTTTCCACCAGAGCATCTACTACTGCTCTACAAGGCACAGATCCGACCATCGTTTGAGTATTGCTCCCATGTGTGGGGATGCGCTACGAAGCACTCTCTGAAGCTTCTGGACACTATTCAGAAAAGAGCAATTAGACTAATCGATACGCCTAACCTCACAAAGGACCTCCACAGCCTGGAAAATCGAAGAAGGGTGGCTGACCTGTCCCTGTTTTACAGATTCTATCACGGAAGATGATCGAGTGAGCTCTCCTAGATAATAAAACCGAAGGCGGTCCGAACGAGGAACACTAGAGAGGCTCTGCGAGCTCATCCTTACCAGCATTGCTTCTTTTGAAGAACTTCGACGATGTGGAACGAGCTGCCTGGGAGTTTGTTTTCCGACGGATACAACCTGCAACGTTTCAAATCTAACGTGCACTGACACTTATCCTCTCGCAGCGCTTCTACACCGCCATAGATGTTCATCCTTTGTGGGAGGCTGACCATAAAATAATTTCACACTTATACCACTAGTACAGCATTCGCCACAAAAGCTGTTAATTCAGCGACATTTTTATTAATACTTTTATTGGTTGCTAGTCTATTAAAGGCAATTGATCTTACGGTAGGTTTTATTTCGAAAACAAATTATAAAATGTCAACCCTTTTCGTCAACATTTCAAAAAATCCTTGTCTGGCTTGACCAAGTCACTTCAATAAAGCCTCGTGTCCAATAGCAAATAAAATTGTTAGAGTTACTCTCACAAGTCACTTGCGTAGCGTGTTTCTTTTATGGTCGGCCTCCCGCAAAGGCTGAAAGCGTATGGCGCTGTAGCAGCGCTTCGAGAGGATAAGTATCGATGCACGTTAGATTTGAAACGCTGCAGGTTGTAGCCGTCAGGAAACAAACTCCCCGGCAGCTGATTCCACAGCGTCGAAGTTCTCCAAAAAAATGAATGCTGGAGGAGACTGGTTTGGGGAGTAAGGATCTCGACCTGGTAAGGATGAGCACGCAGAGCTTCTCTAGTGTTCCTGGTTCGGACGGCCTTTGGTGTTATTGTCTGGGAGAGCTCACTCGAACATCTCCGTGATGGAATCTGTAAAACAGGGATAGGTCAGCCACCCTCCTTCGATGTTCCAGGCTATGGAGGTCCTTTGTGAGGTTAGACGTATCATTAATCTAACTGCTCTTTTCTGGATAGTGTCCAGAAGCTTTAGAGAGTGTTTCGGAGCACATCCCCACACATGGGAGCAATACTCCAGCGGTGGTCGGATCTGTGCCTTGTAGAGCAGCAGCAGTTGCTCTGGTGTATACAACTTCCTACAGCGGAACAAAACTCCAAGCTTCTGGGATGCCGTTTTAGCAATACTGACGACGTGGTCGTGCCAGGACATATTTTGTTGATGTTGGCCCCCAAAAGCTTGACGGAAGCTGATTCGACTATGGGGTGGCCCTCCATTTCCACAGTTGGTAAGCCATCGTGAGACTTCTTTGTAAGTGTTGTTGCCTGAGTTTTTTGTACGTTGAACTGTACTTTATTTGCTAATCCCCACTCGACAAGTGTTTTGATATCTGCGTTGATCTGTGAGGCATGCTTCTGTCGCTGTTCTGCAGGTTCTATCACAGAAGATATTCGAGTGAGCTCTTCTAGATAACAAAACCGACGGCAGTCCAAACAAGGAACATTAGAGAAGCTCTGCGAGCTCATCCCTACCAGCATTGCTTCTTTTGAAGAACTTCGACGCTGTGGAACGAGCTGCCTGGGAGTTTGTTTCCCGGCGGATTGCCTATTACAGGCAATTGATGTTACGGTAGGTTTTATTTCGAAAACAAGTTATGAATTGTCAACTCCTTTCGTCAACATTTCAAAAAATCCTTGTCCAGAATTGACTGGCTTGACCAAGTCACTTCAATAAAGCCTCATGTCCACTAGCAAATAAAATTGTTAGTTACTCTCACAAGTCACTTGCGTAGCGTGTGCACGACGTCATTAGAGAAGTATTGCAGCAAAATTACTTGCACATAAAGGACTTCCGACTTGCTGAGAGCTTGTAGTGCACACGATTACTCTCAGGAAATTAGTTTGCCACAAACATTTCGAGACTGTTTCAAAAGTCTTGCAGCAAGAAGTTTTTGTAAATCAAATATGGAGAAGTTCAACTGGACGAAAGAAGACGCGTGACTTTATTAATTGAAAATTTTGAATTATGTCCCGAATTGTGGAATGTACATACTACAGAATTTAAGGACAATCAAATAGCAGAATGCATTACAAAAATTGGCCGACTTATTTAATACTTCTACAGCGGAAATTCAAGGGAAGCTACAAAATTTGAGAACGCAAGTTAACCAAGAATGGAGAATAATTCATAAAAAGAAAAGTGGACAAGGAACTAATGAAATATTTACTTAGGATTTCTTTGAGTCATTAAAGTTCATGCATCACTAGAGTAGTTCTACGCTGAATCCACTTTCTCACCCAACATTTTCTCCGCCTTTTACTATCTTTCTCTTGTTTTCTTTTTTCTAATTAAATATATCACAACTATCGCAGTAGTTACAGATTTGGCATACGGCATCTTATCTATAGTGTACACGGAATCAGAACCAACAAGCCCAAGTGAAATTGCGAGAGCAATTTCCTAGATTAAATTTGCACACAGAAAGTCCCTTGGTTTCTGTAATAGGCAAGACAATGTTCGGATGGACTTAAAAAGGTCTATTATGACGCTAGGTCTTTCGTTCACAGGTCAATGGATGACCTATTATGAATAAAAATTTTTTTTGAGTTTTACGACCCTCCACCCTCCAACCATGCTAATTTCACCCCTACCCAAAAAAGTAGAAAATGATGGGGAACCCCTAAAACGCCCAAAAACGAACGAATATTTAAAACTTTATGTTTTTTACCAATTACTCCGCCGCTCATGCACCGATTTTCAAAATTATAGGCACATTACCCCACAGCATATCGCTGCCCAAATTTCATCTCAATCCATGCTGCGGTTACTGAGATTACGAGGCTAGAAAAAACGCGACAGACAGACAGACCGATGGATGGACAGATAGACAGACCAACAGAAGACGTGGATTTTCGTTATGTAGGCATCATAAAACGCCTAAAAAGCGTAGTATCTCAAAATCGAAAATTTTCGCGATAACAAACCCCCTCAGCTATCGGTGTGGAAAGCAAAAAGCAGATCGAACTAAAACCTCTATAATTAGTGATATAACTTCTAGAGAGATTAGAATAAAACCAAAAGGATAAAAAAAGAAAGAACTGACTATGTAGATAGCTATGGATACCTCCTCATTAGTAGCTGAAAGTTGCATCAGAACAACCAAGCATCCCGAAATTAAATTACGTGACACCCTGCACACATCAGGGATTTGACAGCGAACAGTTGAAGGATTAGGGGTGGAAATTATGGTTCACCTCTTTACTGTACCGATCTTGTTCCAAGTGACTTCCATTTTCGTTTCCTGAACTCAAAAAAGAATTCAGAGGTCAATGATTTACATCGGATTCAAAACTCGACAATGCTGTGATAAGTACACTAAACAGACAATCAAGAAAACAGTTTTTCAGAAATTTAATACAAGAGGATCAAGCTATGGTATAAGTGTATTGAATACATTTAAAAGATAATGTAGACAAACAAGCCAGTACTTGCTGCAAAAACTATCACAAGTTACTTGCAAGTGGACGCGAGGCTTTACAGACATTCGTTTTCACTTTCTACCCTTTTTTTATCATTTTTTAAATGATCTCAATGAATCGGGCATTTACCTCAAGCGTTTTCCTTGATTTTACATCCGACAGCAACTGCACGTTACAAAAAGAATAAGAATAAGCTCGCAGCAGAACAAAGCCGGCTTTTGAAAACCGGTCCACTGCCAAGCCAATTAGAGTAAACCATATCAAGGCTTACTTATCCGCTAATACAACCAAAACTCAAATATCAGGTTCCCGTATATTATCCTGATACTATAAATACCCATCTCAACCACCACGAAGACATCAGTTCATTCGTTCGAACCGAAAACAACACAGACCTACTTCAAGATGTTCAAGCTGGTGGTGTTGTCTGCCCTTCTGGCCGTAGCCTGCGCCAAGCCCAGTGGCGTCGCCCATTTGGCGTACGCCGCCCCAGTGATAGCCGCCCCATCGTCCGTCAGCCATACCTTCAGGAGTGACGTCATCAGCGAGCCCTTGGTAGCAGCCTACTCTGCACCCATCTTGGCCCATCACGCGTACGCCGCCCCTCTGGTGTCCGCCCATGCCGCCCCTCTGATCGCCGCCCATCCAGGCCCGCTCGCCTACGCTGCTGCTGCCCCCATCTATCAGGCTTTGTGAACATGGACTGGTCTAGCTAAGTAGTTTTTTCCAGAAAATATATAATTTTTAGAAATGTTTGGCTATTATTTATTTCCTTTGCAATTTCATAAATAACATTATTTCCAAGTCTTTGTTTTAGGCTACACTATCTTTTGAACAAAATTTGGTTCAGTTTCTTGAGCAATGTGATTTCGTTTATTCATTCATTTATTTGCAAGATGCAAAACTCAGCCTTGTGACAGGGTATAGACGTACATTAAACAACAATAATTATAATACCTCTAATTACCTCAACATTTATTTCCTTTTTCTATTTGATACCATATTATTTCCAAGTGTTATACAAAATCATTATATATTTAGAATCATTCATAAATATTTGCATTTTAACACATTTTTTTATTCAACAAGAAACCGTATCAACCACACAGGATTATTAGCACCATTAGTACACATTTTACAATAAATCTTAGAACTTTATAACTTCCAATAAGTGCTGAAACTTCAGAAA
Organism: Callosobruchus maculatus; assembly: GCA_951848785.1. Taxonomy (NCBI): domain Eukaryota; kingdom Metazoa; phylum Arthropoda; class Insecta; order Coleoptera; family Chrysomelidae; genus Callosobruchus; species Callosobruchus maculatus. Next base: position 2,915,507 of record CATOUR010000003.1, read on the forward strand.
TTACTTGGAACTGTATTTAAATGCAAAGTCCACTCCAACTGCCAGTGTCTCTTTAGAAAAGCTATTTATTTTTGAAAACTAAAAATGGCATCAGGAAGATATTGACTTATTTGGGTAGTTATTTTTTTTAAATGGGCATTAAACAAAAACTTCCTATGTTAATCATTAATATGTTATCTATTTATAGGAAAAAAATGGAGTCAAGTTGATTGACTCAGTACTACCCACACCTAACAGTGATATCATTTTATTATTTTCCCTTTGCATGAAGCTATAGATCCCTTGCAACCAAATCATCGCCCGCCTGTCCTCAAAAAACATCCAACACAAAAACTAGTAAATAGTTTCCTAAATCTCTCCGTAGGAACTAAAACGACACAATTTTTATTCTGCGAGCTTCAACTGGACAGAACGAAACAATCAGCAACCCCCAAATTGCTTAAAAACGAAGTTTTATATTTTCAGTTTTTTTTATTATTGCTGCGCAGTCACTAACACGATTTTTGAAAACCATAACCATTTCCAAGTCTTTGATTTCTGTAATAGCCAAAGCAATGATCGGATGGGCTTAAAAAAGGGTAATATGCCGCTAGATCTTTCTTTCATAGGCCAATGGACAGCCTATTATGAATAGAACAGATTTTTGAGTTTTACAATCTCCCACCCCCTAACGACCCCAATTTCACCCCCACCCAAAAAAAAAGTAAAAAATGATCAGGAACCCCTAAAACGCCTAAAAACGAAGTTTGAGGGATATTTAATTTTTTTCGTTTTTTGCTAATTAGTCCGCCGCCCCTGCACCGATTTTAAAAATTATAGCAGCATTACCTACTAGGACCTCACAGCATATCGGTACCCAAATTTGATCACAATCCATGCAGCGGTTGCTGAGATTACGAGGGTAGAAAAACGCGAACAGACAGACCGACAGACGGACAGACCGGCGGAAATGAGTGACGTGGATTTTCGTTATGCATACATCATAAAACGCCCAAATAGCGTATTATCTCAAAATCGAAAATTTTCACGATCACAATACTCCCCTCACCTACCGGTGTGGGAAGTAAAATAGGGCGAATTTTGAGCTCCGATAGTATAAAGGTTGCTTCTTCAAAGAAAAGGAAAATCCCCTTTTTAAATCAAACATACAGTTATCGAAAAGAAGGTTGCCTTTTCAAAAAAAAGGAGAATTACCTTTTTAAATCAAACATACAGTTATCGAAAACCACTGACTAAAGGAAAATAACACCGAGACACGTCAAAAGATTTGTCAAGAGAACTGTTTAACGCGAAACTACTTCACCCTTTTGTGCCCTCTGCCCCCCCAAGGTGATCCCCTTAAAAATGTTATAGGATATCATGGCTGCTTTCTATGATGCAGTGACGAAGAGTAATATTGGGATTTATGCCAAAATGACCAAGAACTTTAACTTGAGCAGCTTCATCCGGAACTTTTTTATTTGCAACAGCTCCATTTTGAGTAAGTTTCGTAACACGATTCAAAACATAGCTATGCGAAGTTATCTTCCCTGGATGTCTGGCATTAAACAGAATGGCAGTATTGGCAGTTAGCTGAACATATTGATTTTGGGCACCATAAATTGAAATCGTTTCCACTATTTTTGCAACTGTCTGACAGGAATTTGAGCATCGCATATACAATTGTTTGGCCAATAACGGGCAATATTTTGAACACTTATTGCAATAAGAAGTGCTATTTTCGTGTGGTTTTATTTCCTATCTGAACAAATTAAGATTTAGACAGGTTTTTCGAATTTTCTCGAAAACGAATCGGCCAATTTTGAGAAATCAACGCCAAAATAAAGGACTTTAACATACCTTTGAAACGAGATATTTCTCGATACCCTTTGTCATTTAACATTTTTAGTGGGATGACCTTGGGAGCAGAGGGTACAAGGGGGTGAGGTAGTTTTTAGTTAAAAAATTGTCCCCTTTGACGAATCTTTTGACATGTCTGGGCGGTTTTTCCTTTAATCAGTGGTTTTCGGTAAATCCGTGGTGGGAAGTTTTTAGATTAACACCCTCTATATGCTGGTATATAAAGGGGTGACAGAAAAATAGAGTGATAATAAATCTGTCTTTTTTTTATCAGAACCCTACACTGTTTCCGAACCTTCTATATTTAGTGCGTGATTATTCGATGTCTCGCAAGGTATACCGTGATTCTAAACAAAATTTTCAACGTAATAATTATAACAAGCTTGTGAAATCTAAACTTGTCGTTATAATAATATGTTCAAAGTACTTGAACCTTGAGACCAAGACTTATGAACATTTTTATGGGTTACGCTTGTTTTATGTAGACTATAATTTAATATAAAAATTGTAACGGTAAAATGTCACAATCCTTATATAAAAATGTAACATAATCGATGTGTCTATGCAGAATATCATTGAAAAATGGCTTAGGATAGTTTTTACGTTTTTAGGTTGATATGATGTAAATGTGGCACAACACCCAATTAAAGTTTACTGTACGAATCGTAATGCGAGAAGTAAAATGTAGACAAGAACTTTGATATACCGGGTGTTTATAAAGCATCCAAAATTAGAAACCCATAGGAGGTAAAATCTCAAAAACCAAAACGGCTTTTTTTTGAGTTTTTATGTTATGATTTTTGTAATATTTGTTATTATTCCATAATTATTCATCCACAAATTTGTAGTATGGAGAAAAATATTGCATTAGCAGGTATATCGGTGTGCAAAAAGTAGTAGATAAATAAATTAATTTTGTGGCTTTCTTTGTTTACCTGTTCCATAGTCTTCTTCATTCATTCATGCCAACAATTGGCGATTTCTGGCGATTTTCATGCCAAAAGCTGACTACAAGCATACTTATAATCTAGCAGCATGAGATACTCGCTTTGAGTATCACATCAATGTTCTATACCGAAACTCCTTCCTTACTGCGCCTGGATGTGAATGTAGTGGCGATGTAGGATGTGTAAGAGGTTAGGTGTATCTTTTTAACTGATGGCTTTGCCCGTATGTACCTTCTTTCCTGGTTGCATTGGAAATTTCGCACTCTAGATCCAATCATTCGTGTATATCAAAATGCTCATGCGCTCAGCCTAAAAATTTCATGGAAATAGAACGAGATCTATTTTCCACAGAATATTTTGTTCAATCTATGGTCTTTCTTTTTTTTAATGGCACTAAGAACAGGTCCCATCAACCAGAAACCACGGTTAGGGGGATGTTAAGCGAACAGAGGTTTGACACAGAGGGAAAATATAAACAACATCTAAATTTTTGACCAGAATTTTTCAAGCATATGATCAAGCACGAGAGACTATATCAATTCTTCCCAAAAACAACAAATATGCAGTATTGAACGGAGCAGGTAAGCCATTACTGTATAATCTACGGTTTAGAAACGTGAAAATAGTAAATGTTCTATTTTTTACTCAATTTTTGGTTCAATTTACCCTTTGAAACATCTTGCTGTAGGTATGATAACCGCCAAATTCATTGACGGTTTTGCCATCAGATTTCCGAAATTTCTAATTTTTAACAGCGCTAGTATTCATAAAAGCAAGTATAGTATTAAAAAATAACAAACATATGCCAAAGAAAGCTGTCAGCAGTTACGATCCAGTTCTGTTATGAAAGAGTGCTTACCAGGATTATCACTGGCTTTAAAAAATATGAAACTTTAAACATTTTTTGTGAGGTACTATAATTATTATTTAATGTAAGCCTATACCCTACCACAAGGCTGAGCCGTCTAGGGGTCGCATTATTTGTATTTTGCAAATGAAATGAATGAATGGTGATGTCCCTATTTAAGTTTGTAGCGACTACTTTCAAAATTACTTGGCTTATGTAATTATAGCATATGCTGTATCAAAAAATAACAAAACAACTTCGTCATTGTATCAAATACGTATCTATGAAAAAGTAGTAGGCGCTATTAATAAAATTCTTCACATCAAAAATCAGTTTCCATTGATTTGATTTTATTTATCTGTTTAGTTAATTATAGCATAAACGAGTTTTGTTTGGATTATGCACAACATCTCATTATTCTGATAATAATTATGCTTTATGGTTAATTCTGCAAGTACGAAAACACAATACATACATTTAAATACCAAATCTTGTTCAAAGAATACTGTAGCCTAAAACAAACACTTGGAAATAATGTTATTTATGAAATTGCAAGGGAAATAAAAAAATCCGTTAAATTGTAAATTGAATATTTATGAGTTTTTCTAAATATGTGATGATTTTGTTTAATACTTGAAATCATGTTGTTTATGAAACTGAAAAAGGAAATAAATGATAGTCAAACATTTCTAAAAATTATATATTTTCTGGAAAGAATTACTTAGCTAGACCAGTCCATGTTTACAAAGCTTGATAGATGGGGGCGGCTGCAGCGTAGGCGAGCGGGCCTGGATGGGCGGCGATCAAAGGGGCGGCATGGGCGGACACCAGAGGGGCGGCGTACGCGTGATGGGCCAAGATGGGTGCAGAGTAGGCTGCTACCAAGGGCTCGCTGATGACGTCACTCCTGAAGGTATGGCTGACGGATGATGGGGCGGCTATCACTGGGGCGGCGTACGCCAAATGGGCGACGCCACTGGGCTTGGCACAGGCACAGGCCAGAAGGGCAGACAACACCACCAGCTTGAACATCTTGAAGTAGGTCTGTGTTGTTTTCGGTTCGAACGAATGAACTGATGTCTTCTTGGTGGTTGCGATGAGTATTTATAGGGAAACAAAAGAAACCTGATCGATTGGGTTAAGTTTTGGACAATTTAGCGAACACGTAGGCCTTGATACGAGTCATCGATTGATATGAGGTGCAGTAGCAGACCGGTCCGCAAAAATTTCAACGCCCAACGGAAGGAAAAAATAACACTTTAGCTTGATATCATCACGGTCAGATTCATAAGGAGCATAATTTCTTAAAGGAATTTTTGCAACATCGCCATTCGCCCTAAACTTCTTCTAGGAATTAAACTTTATCTAAAATTGAAATTGTATATCTCAAGACAAAGTTAATTGATATAGTTAGTTGTTTTTATTACATACTACTTACATCTAGTGTAATATTTGAAAAAACGTTTCTTCAAAGGCAATGTTGAGGTAAGTTTGAAAATTGCACGATATCACCAAGATTGATATTATATACATTTTATTATATATTATATATAGATTATACATATCTCCTGCCCTATCCACAATCAGGTTTAACCTCTCCCAAAAAAAAAAGAAATCTCTAAAATTCCCAAATAATAATTAGTTTTACTTCCCACACCGATAGGATGGCGTATTTCCCTCGCAATCTCAGTAACCGCTGCCTGGAATGTGATGAAATTAGGGTAGCAATAGAGTAGCAATGTCCTGTGTAGTGGTTTTCCTGAAGAAGCCAATAAACATTGACAAAACGTTGAAAAATTTCAAAGAGTTTTCTCGAAACTTCTCAGTTGGCCATCTTCTGAGATTGACTGCATATCCCACTAATCTTTCCACAAATACAAGTATATTACTGTAGGTCGTTCTGTACTGTGTAACATTTTTTTTTATAACTGAGCAGACCACGCAGGCAGAGCCTAAATACCAGAGTGCCGCGGCTGCTGTGGAAGGGTTATGTTAGGGGAAATGTGTTAACGCGAGATTTGAATGGGCCAATACCCGCAGGCCCAATAAATACATCCTCTGGCAGTCCATTCCAAGCCTTGGACACCCTGGGAATAAATGTGCGGTTGTACCGCTCAGTTCTTGATGTATGAAGAACGACCGTCTTAGGATGAGATGCAGCGGTCACACGGGTACATCTGATAGGAGCAGTGAGCGGCGGAACGATAGAAGATACCTCAGAGGAGCAGATTCCCTTGGAATAACGTGGACACTATTGAACTGATTTTAATGAGATTTTGATACAGTATTATTGCCGTCACTAGGATGGAAGACGCGTATGGCTTTAAGAGATCGTATCAGTGGCGGTGCGGCCATAATCAAAAAATTAGAAATATAAAACAGTCTAAACTTCGTTTTTGGGCGTTTTAGGGATTCCTGACGTTTTCTGCTTTTTTTGAGAGGGGGGTGAAATTGGGGTGGGGTTTGGAAAACTGAAAAGTTTGTAGTATTGATAGACTATTCATTGACCTGTGAAAGAGAGACCTGGCAGCATAACATACTTTTTTGCGGACGTGTGGGCAATCAGTTGGTTGAAAGAGGATCTAAAACTATAGCTTTGTGCTATGTTAAAATAATGAACTGGTAACACCGTAATAACTATATTATGCTCCTTGCTACAACCGAAGCATGAAATTTATAATCAGCATAGGTGCCATAGGTATCTACCACTCTATTTCAAAGATGTTTTTCCTATATCTCAAAAACTTCAATCTTTAACGTTGCTCCTACAATGTGGAATAGTTTCTCCGGAAGATGCGGGGAGCTGAAAAGGAACCGACGATGGGCGTGATAAATAAACACGTGCGCGCTACATTAGAAAGAAATGGAAACAGTCATGTTAGCGCGTCGCCCGAAATTTGTAAAATTGAAGAGGAAGGCGATTTGCAGATGTTTTTTATCCCAATTCCTGACGCTTCATTTTCCAATATTTTTACATGAAATTTTCACATGATGTTTAGAAGGAAATTGCCCAGAGTGATATCGAAGCACTTTTTCATTTTTTTTTCTTAAAAAAATTACAAAGTTGACGAAGAAAATAGGCAACTTCAAGCGATCATATTTCATGTTTAATTTTTTCAAAAAATGCTTCGATAGTCCCCTGTGTAATTTCCTTTTAAACTTCATGTAAAAATTTCATGCAAAAATATTGAAAACTAGAGTGTTAGGAATTGGGATGAAATCACTTGAAAATGACCGTTTATGCTCTCCGTAAGAGCCGCCTTAATGACAACAGAACGCCTTCACAGAACACTAAGCCATGATTCATGATTCTGAAATCTTACTACTATACAATAGATTAGATTCTTAGGAATGTAGCTGAACTTCGCCTTTTCATTGTCCCTACATTGTGTAATTTAAAATAACCAACCACCGGTTAGTAACTAATGTTCAAAACTGTTGAGACTCCAATCCAAAAAGAGGGGGAAGGACGTTACTTTCATGTGAAAGGCGGTTTCTTGCTTCTTCAAAACTGTTTGAGGTCCAGTTTAAAGGTTGTACCCCCTTATAGATAATTTAGAGGCTTTAAAATATGCGTCTATGACAGCAGAATAGGTTAAGGCGGCTGGCGGCTCCTACGGAGAGCATAAACGGTCATTTTCAAGTGATTTCATCCCAATTCCTGACGCTTTAGTTTTCAATATTTTTGCATGAAATTTTTACATGAAGTTTAAAAGGAAATTACACAGAGGGCTATCGAAGCATTTTTTGAAAAAAATTGATTGAACATGAAATATGATCGCTTGAAGTTGCCTATTTTCTTCGTCAACTTTGTAATTTTTTTAAGAAAAGTGCCTCGATATCGCTCTGGGCAATTTCCTTCTAAACATCATGTGAAAATTTCATGTAAAAATATTAGAAAATGAAGCGTCAGGAATTGGGATCAAGAACATCGGCAAATCGCCTTCCTCTTCAATTTTACAAATTTCGGGCTACGCGCTAACATGACTGTTTCCATTTTTTTCTAATGCAGCGCGCACCTGTTTATTTATCACGCCCATCGTCGGTTCCTTTTCAGCTCCCCGCATCTTCCGGAGAAACTATTCCGGATTGTAGAAGCAGCGTTAAAATAAGGAACTGGTAACACCGCAATAACTATATTATGCTCCTTGCTACTTCATGCTACTGAAGCATGACATTTATAATCAGCATAGATGTCATAGGTATCTACCACTCTATTCCAAAGATATTTTTCCTATATCTCAAAAACTTCAATCCATAACAACTGTACAACCTGACAACTGTAGCAAGAGACTTTGGAATTTCGCCGCTGTCTCACACGCACACGTTATTTCATATCCTCTCGTCTCTTGCTATCCTTGTCTATTTCATATTCCTCACGGCTCTTGTTTAAAGTGACCATTTTTTTCTGACGCCAATGCGGGACGGCGCGGCGCGTAGAAAGATCTAGCCCGGACACTGCTTGTGTGACGTCACAGCTAAAGATAGAAACACCGCCACCGACGCGTTATTATGACGTCACATGTCAAAATTTATACGTCACTTTGGGTTATGTCACCGCCGACGCGTCATGACGCGTCGGCGGTGGTGTTTCCGTCTTCCGCTGTGTCAGACGTGGAGTGGGTATGAAATTGTTTTATATATAAAATATATAAATATATAAAATCCGGGACATTTTCCGGGACGGTGTAAATGCGGAATGGCTCGTCTGAGAACGGGACAATCCCGCAAATTCCGGGACGAATGGTCACCTTACTCTTGTTACACTTGTCAGGCTGTACCTACTTTCGTCTTTTCATTGTCCCTACATTGTGTAATTTACATTTAAGATAACCAACGTAAGTAGTGTTCAAAACTGTTGAAATTCCAATCCAAAAAGAGGCGTTATTTTTATGTGAAAGGGGTTTTCTTGCTCCTTCAAAATTGCTGGAGGTCCAGTTCAAAAGTTGTACCCCCTCAATAATTTATACGCTTTAAAACATGCGTCTATGACAGAGAAATAAGTTAAAATATGCTTGAATCTCAAATAAGCGATTCAATAGTTGTTCAAAGATGATTCGCTGTGTAGCTCGGTCAACCACCTTTCTTTTCAAATCAGCGGTGGTACTCTCACAGTAGCATTCGTCGCAGCCTTGGCCTTGAACTTGGATCGATCGGTTTCGCTTTCATCGTAACGGTACTTCGAGTGCTTCCACTCTCCCACTGCATAACTGTTATTTGTGAAGCGCCTGGTGAAATTGAAGATGATTCAGCTCCTGCTGTACAGGTGTTCGTATTATACTAACATTGCCTTGGGTAACGCGGTTTTATTCTGCTTTATTAAATATAATATAAATGTAATAATTGTGTCTGTTTGGTCAAGAAAAGTGATAAAAACTAACTTAGCAGCTTTGACCTTATCAGTTATTTTCCACAGAAGAATTTTGTACGAATATTGGTAACGTAACACTGGCCTACACATATTTTGGTGCCGAGGGTTAACTGTGTATTATGAGATCATACCAAACATGCTACTAAATGCAGCTCTAATTTGCGAAATGCATTTTTACATGTTCTTTTGAGAACTTCCCGCCTCGGGTTTATAAAAAACCAGTAACTAAAAAAACGCAAAGACACTTCAAAAGATGTCTCAAGGGGGATAGCTTTTTAACCAAAACCTCCTTAACCTCCTTGTACCCCCTGCTCTCTAGCATCATCCCCTTAACGCTGCTCCTACAATCTGGAATAGTTTCTCCGGACTAGTCCGGAAGATGCGGGGAGCTGAAAAGGAACCGACGATGGGCGTGATAAATAAACAGGTGCACGCTACATTAGAAAGAAATGGAAACAGTCATGTTAGGGCGTCGCCCGAAATTTGTAAAATTGAAGAGGAAGGCGATTTGCAGATGTTTTTTCTTCCAATTCCTGACGCGTATTTTCCAACATTTTTACATGAAGTTTTCACATGATGTTTGGAAGGAAATTGCCCAAAGTGGTATCGAAGCACTTTTTCATTTTTGCTTCTGGGCTTTTCTTAAAAAAAAATTACAAAGTTGACTAAGAAAATAGGCAACTTCAAGCGATCATATTTCATGTTCAATCAATTTTTTTCAAAAAATGCTTCGATAGCCCCCTGTGTAATTTCCTTTTAAACTTCATGTAAACATTTCATGCAAAAATATTGAAAACTAGAGCGTCAGGAATTGGGATGAAATCACTTGAAAATGACCGTTTATGCTCTCCGTAGAAGCCGCCTTAACATTTTTAAATGACAAGGGGTATCGAGTAACAGCTTGTTTCAAAGATACGTCGATCTCTCTAATTTTGACGACTGATTTTTTAAATCAGTCGATTCGTATTCGAGAGAGTTAGAAAAACCTTTGTGTATATTAATTTGATCAAATAGAAAGCAAAAACACTCGAAACTATCACTTTTTCTTTAAATAAGTGTTCAAAAGGTTTCCCGTTATCGGCCAAATAATGACGTATGCGATGTTCATATTAATTAGGAAAATTATGAGAAATAAACTAAAATCATTGACCATTTATTTTTGTGCGGTGTTTTAAGAGTTTGCTTCATTAATCCTTGATGCACAAGAGCCGAAGAATAACTTTTTCTTGAAGAACCAAAGGCTCATTTATTACATGTTTTTCACCAGCCAAATCATCTCTCACACGCCAATTCCAATATCAATGAATCACAGTGTTTGTATTAATAATAGATATCCACTGATCTTTACATACTCAGCACCTTATTCTTCATTATTGACAACAGATACAGAGCTGCACCAAACGTTTGTTTCTCTTGTAGGCCAGTATAATCTTCTGTTTGTTACGGACATGTTAAGATTAGGAGCTCCAACGTGTTTTAGGTTCTTAAAGAACACTCTGTCGGTGTCAGATTTTTTTCCACAATCATGATGTTCTGATACAAAAGAAGTGCCCATTTTTCCACTCCTCTATCTATTCTTCTATTTACTTGCCCACGAATTGCTATTATTTTAAACGCATGAATCCGCGCATGTCTTAGTTACCAGATAATATACAGGGTGTTAATTAAGTATGTTAACAAACTTTAACCACGAATAGTACTCCGAAAAATATAAAGAAAATGTCATATGAACATGGGTCCAGAAATGCTTCCTAAGGGAGCTACGCTCCTTTGCATGGGGCACCCAGAAGACGGTTTTCCCTCGATATTCTGGAAACCATTCATAACAAAATTACGAAATTAGGTACGATGGGTAAACTATTGGCGCTGAATCTGATTCTGAATTCAGAATTTCATAATTTTAATCAGAGGCGTATCATACAGGAGGAGTTAAGGGTAAAAATAACCCCATTTTCTAAATGGTAATTTTTTGACATTTTGATTTTAGAATATCGTATTTCAGAGATTTCTACGTAAAAATGGTCTCTTGGTACATCTCGATAGGGCTAACCGTTTTCGAGAAAAAGCAAATTATTGAATCGATGCAGGCTATTGTAAATAAATAAATGTTCATCTATTTAGTAAGTGTGCTGTGAAAACCAATTGCAATAATTGATGAACAACTTGATAACTGTCAGTTTATTATGTTTAGAGTTTGTTGTTAAGTAGAAGTGTACTGATATTCCGCTTAAAATGGTCCAATTTACTAACGGAGAAATGACAGATATGCATTTCTGTTATGGAATGGCTCAGGGTAACGCTCATGCTGCGAGACATATCTATCAAGAACGATATCCCCAACGGCACAGTGCCTGCTGTAAGAACATTTATACGATATGATATAATGAATCCTGATATGACACAAAATAGCCGAGAAATTGCAAAATAAAATTCACATACTGATATTTTTTGTCAAGCCAGATTTTGTTACAACCGCTGTCGCCTATTGGCTTCTCAAATATCGGCTAGCACTCACTCAGTAGATACTATATAAAATCCAAGTTGCAATCATCACGTTATAGTCATTTGATTCATTGCTCATTTCGAATCACAGTCACAGGTAAGTGTATTTGATAATTTTTATCTTTTTTTTTTACTTCATAGTTGGGGTCTCCGGGGCATTTAACCTACGTTTTTACTGTTTTCTATTATCAAAACGCTTCATAGAACTGTTGGCCATCGATAAGTCAGTTTTCCTAATCTAAATCGATGGTCAACCAATAGTCGAGTCACCTTCCGTCTAGCTTTTGGGGATGAACATCAGCAATAACATGACCTGGCACGACCACGTCGTCAGTATTGCTAAAACCGCATCCCAAAAGCTTGGAGTTTTATTTCGCTGTAGGAAGCTGTACACACCAAAACAGCTACTGCTGCTTTACAAGGCACAGATTCAACCATCGTTAGAGTGTTGCTCCCATGTGTGGTGATGCACTCCGAAGCAGTCGCTAAAGTTTCTGGACACTATCCAGAACTCCAGAAGATAGCAATTAGACTAATCGATACGCCTAAGTTCACAAAGGACCTCCACAGCCTAGAACATCGAAGAAGGGTAACTGAGCTGTACCTGTCTTACAGATTCTATAACGAAAGATGTTCGAGGGAGGTGTCCCAGATAATAACAGCAAAGGCCGTCCGAACAAGGCACATTAGAGAGGCTCTACGAGCTCATCCTTACCAGGTCGAGGCCCCTACTCCACGAACCAGTCTCCTCCAGCATTCTTTCTTTTGGAGAACTTCGACGCTGTAGAATGAGCTGCCGGAGAATTTGTTACCCGGCGGCTACAACTTGCAGCGTTTTAAATATAACGTGCACTGACACATCCTCTCACAGCGTTTATAACTCCATAGACTTTCAGCCTTTGCGGAAGGCTGACCAAAAAAAAATCTGTGCGAAGTATAGACAAATAGGTACCAGACATTGTCAGCAAATGAAAGATTTAAAAAGAATTTATTGTATAAAGGCAAACTCCAGTATAATTTGGTATGTATGTACATGTATGTACATATTTAACATCTTACAAAGTCTAAAAGGTACTCTTGAACGGAATGATAAGCTTTTTTCAAAAGAATCGCTTTCATTTTTGTCTAAACATGTCCACCTGCATGTTTTTCATATTATCAGAGAGTTTGTTATATAGCCTAATTGCCATTAGTTTAGAGCCCATTTCTATATTGGATGATCTATGTGAAGGAATTTGAAGTGGGTATACATGAGTTCCTTGTGGAATACTTATTGTGATAGTTTAATTTCGTTAAGTCACATTTTTCCGATATTGTGTATGTTAAAAGTTCCAAAATGTAGATAGGTACTGAACAGTGTCATTATTTTCAGTTTTATAAACTGCTTTTTTCAACTTGTTCGTCTTTTTAAATTTGAAATTGATCTAATTATCCTTTTCTGCATAATAAAAACCCTTGTTGCATCTTTGGACCCTCCCCATACCATTATACCATATGATAATGTGGAAGGTATATAGGCATAATAGGAAGTTAAAATTACTGGTTCATCAACTATAAAACGTAACTGCTTCACAAACAATATGCCTTTGTGGCAAGTTTTTTGCATATATAATCTACATGGAGATTCCACTTGCAATTCTCTGATATGTGGTTTCCCAAAAGCTGACTTATCTAAGGATCTTATTAATAAGCTATGATCTTGACTATGTTGGCTAAAATAAAACCTTATGGATTACGTCTTAGCGATATTCAAAATCGTTTTATTATCTATGAACTACTGCTGTATTCTTTTCAATTCTGTATCCGCTTGTTCTGTTAAGGTTGAAATATTATTGGCAGTGATCAAAACAGATGTATCGTCTGCATACATTACATATTGTTTGCTATTGAAATCATCAACAAATTTGATATACAGCAGTGGTCCTAAGATTGATCCTTGCGGTACCCCGATATTACAAATACTCTTATTGGATTTTATATGATTAACTTCCACGCAGTTGCTCCTACTGTATAAATAATGAGGAAGTTTCCATTTTTTCAAATCTAGTTAATCAGATAGTCCTGAAGAGTTAGAGAACAACGGCGAAAAAATTTTGTAATTATCTCCATTAATAGAAAAGTTATAGTCCTCCAAAGTTTGAATTGCCGTATCCTCCGCGCGAAGCCGCTGTGACGTCACACGTCACACGACACAACTCAAGCCTGTGTATGCCCTGTCGAGGATGCTGCTCCCGCAAGCCACCGCGCCGCCGCCGGCCTCCTCGTTCATGTTGTTATTCCTTGTTTTCAGTAGGGTAGGCGACGCCGACGCACAGTGGTTCCGATAACAAATCTGACTTGACAAAATTAAATAAATCAATTAAATTTATTGCTCATAATATATTTTAAGAATTTTGACTATTTTTATCTTAAATTAATCAAAATTTTCTAAATTTGTAGAATTTTCTGGATTTTGAAAATTTTCTGAATTTTCAAAAATTGGCAAAAGGTGTGTGAAGCGTCGAGTCAGTCTACTTGACGCCATTTATTGGAAAGATTTACATTTATATATCAAAAAAAGAACAATTTGCAGTTTGTTCTAATTGAATGAAACAAGTATTACGTATATAACAAAATACATAGAAATGTTTACTATTTCAGTTTTCATTGTCTTCATCGTCATCATCGTCATTGTCCTCGTCATTAGGTCCTAAGTCTTGGAGTAATTTCAATACATCAGGAGATATACTTTTCCGTCTCTTCTGGCGTTTAACTCGAAGACTGGATACAACCGGATCTGAAGAAATTAACAGCATGTGCATCAAGTCCGTCATTGTATCAATTCTAGAAAATTTCCGGGTATGATATTCTCTTAAATTCTTGTAGTCCTTGTTCCGGGCTTCCTGCGCTTCCTCTGACATCATCCCAACTGGAAGTACGGCTTCTTTTATTAGTTGTGCACCATGGAGAAGTACCTTATGCACACTTTGCGGCATATAATACCAGCCGTACTTTTGGATATATAATTCTACGGTTACAGAACAGAATACTTCAAATTCTTTCAAATTGATGCTATAACCACTGTTGATCGTTTTAAGTATCGTACCAAATCGCCTGATGAGTTCTTGATCTACACCTGTGATTTCAGAGGCTAATGCTGGATTTTCAAAAAACCTGCGCGCGGTATTACCATCATTAGTAGTACCAAATCCTGGCTTAGGTATATCGATTAATAGCCCCATTTCATTGCGGAAGCGATCTTGGATTGATTTTTTTCTAGTTTCAACCTGAGCTTTGTTCTCTTTTCGTATCTGCCATGATTTTATATGTAGTCTGTATGATATATGCAAGATGCATTCGAAAAATTTTATCCATGCGTGTAGGCTTGATATGCCTAAAGTAATTGCGCTGTCACATGTTTTTTTTCTGCGAATGATGCTAAGATCGTTCATTTGAGCAGGGGTTGCACCACATATATGACAATTTTGTGTTGCTTTATTCAAGAGTACACTACAAATCTTTCCATCAATCATGGTGAGAGCAAGTTCCTGCTTAACAAAAATTTGTCGGCCTTCTATTTCCACAACTGTTGGCGATAATGCTGCTATTTGTCTTTTTACATTATCTATTTCTTTTTTTGTTAACTCTGGGTTCTCTTTTTTTAAAAGTACTTTGATAGGGCGACAGTATTTTGTTGATGAAGGATAAGGATTCTGCCACAATATAATTTTTCTCCCTTGATTTGTACTACTTGTAGCTGAATATGTAGTCATCTGCAATGGAACAACAGAAACAACAAACGTGTATGAATCATCCACATCCTCTTGCGTGGTCGAGAATAGTTGTTTGTATTGGCTCTGCCCAGAGGCTCCATCACAGCCCCATTTGAATACTATATCTAAGGTTGGACGCGTTTCTATCCCTACACGTACATGTTGCAACACCTCCAGCTGTACTGACACTAAGCGGCTTATAGTATGATCAAGTAGTGACTGCAATTCTATTTCTCCAGAGTAGTCAGTGATTTTAAGTTTATCTGGGTAACATTCTTTTTTGGCCTCAAGAAGCATGTGGTAATTCGGAAAAATATCGGCATTATGGGCTCTGCTTATTTGACGCATTGAGATGTACTGGTCTTTAGATAGTTTTTTATCTACAAAAAAGGCCAGTGCCTCATTACTTGTCATTTTGATTGGTACCTTGCTACTTGGAGACTGGTAAGCTTTTTTTATTTTTGTAGCTCTTTCGGGAGAATATGTTGCTACTTGATTGACAAGCTGCGCGGCATCACGCCTGCCGGTAGATCTTAAGCTCATTTCAGCTGCAAGAACAATCTCCTCGTTAGTATGTGTTTCCAATAAAGATTTCAATTTTCTTTTTCTTGATCTGTCGCTACTTTCATCAAATAACTTTCTTGGACGTCCAATGTTTGACCTTTCTTGACCACTGTTTTCTTCTGAAAAGGTGATTCTAGCACGTAACCATTGATTGTTTTTACTTAAGAATTGTGGTAATATATAGTGACAGTTGGTCCACCTTACTTTAAGTTTTTTACAAAAGTCAGCAGTTTTTGATTGAATTTGCTCACGGATATGTCCATCAGGGTCTTCTAAATCACGTACAGTCATTATGTAATCACATACTCGGGATACCCGTCTCGATGGGTTTGCTTCGTTTCGCCACACTTCGAACAGTTCTTTTCTTAGGAATCCGTCCTCCATTCCTAAAAATAATATTTAAAAAAAAGTTGGTTGGATATGGCTACAAAACAATTAAAATTGTAAACTTTAATAACGAAGTTAACTGCCAAATGTAATCTCATAACAGACTTCGACGGCCTTTACTAATGCAAGCCTACTAAATCAATGAGATATGAAAGCTCTGAGGAAATTTTGTCGTCAATATGTAGAATCAAAATAAAATAACAAATACGAGGCATAAATAATTGATGTGTGTGACAAATTAAAGAACATACCTTTAGTTTTGTTCACCTAAGTCTTCAAGTCGATCGCTAAAAATTCACATACGTACTGACCGAGGCTCGAAAGGGTAACTGCCGACCGATGCCTACGATAAAATTCTAGTCGCATGAATCACGTGACTTCCGCCTGCTCATGCGCAGTCACTGTTAGTTTGTTCTCAGAATTCTACGCGGCGCATAGGTGCACAACCGTCCAGAAACATAATAAAATAGTTTTCATATGGATTTGAAAATATAAATTTATAGCCTTTTGTCAAGTCAGATTACTTATCGGAACCACTGTGCGACGGTGACAAAACGATACACTGCAGTTTATTGGTACTCGTATTATTAGAATATGTCTAGCAGACCGAGAAAAACCACCATAAAAACACCAAACAAATATTTCAATGGATAGCCTATTATGAATACAAAAAATTGACTTTTATGTTTTTAATAATACTGTGTGAAAATTTAGTTGAAATCAATCCTATAGTTTCCTAGTTACACCATACTACCATACAGAATGATCAGAAGCAATACTCTCGCATGTATACATCAGAAAATCCTAAGTCGACGATCCGTAATAGCCAAGGTAATGTTAGAATGCACCTAAAAAAGTGTATTATGACGCTAGGCCTTTCTTTCACAGGTTAGTGGACGGCCTGTTATGAGTACAATAATTTTTCAGCTTTACAACCCCCCACCCCCCAACCACACCAATATCACCCCCATCCAAAAAAGTAGAAAATGATCAGGAACGTCTAAAACGCCTAAAAACAAAGTTTGAGGAATATTTAAAATTTTTGGTTTTTTGCTAATTACTCCACCGCCCATGCACCGATTTTCAAACTTATAAAAACATTATACCTAATACTACCCCACAGCATATCGCTGCCAAATTTCATAACAATCCATGCAGCGGTTACTGAGATTACGTGGCAAGAAAAACGCGTACAGACAGACCGACGGAAATGAGTTGTGTGGATTTTCGTTATGTAGACATCATAAAACACCCAAAAAGCGTATTATCTCAAAATCGAATATTTTCACGATCACAATACTCCCCTCACCTATCGGTGTGGGAAGTAAAAGTCCATAATCATGTCATCCACTTTAGGAAGATTACTAGAATCACCACGAACGTAAACTTCCTCCATATACTTCAAAAATATACTGGCGTCTGGCCGTTCCACTCAAGTCTAAATGAAATGTCGCATACTGTACAGCGCAGCGTATGCATAGCGGAGTCCCGACCAAACTGTGGCTGCCGCGAACAATTAATAAAATGTGACGTCATACAGATTTTCACCTCCGTGGTCGCTCTTCGCAAATATAAAATTGAATAACTCCGCCGTTTTTTGGAACATCCAGATGATTTTTTCGACGTTCTTCAAGTGAAGAAATAGACTATCAGATAATAATGAATTTTCCAAATTTCATTTTTTTGGAAACTTCTCCATTACGGAACCAATGTAATGGCAAGCCTCTGACTCCATAGTTAACGGAGGTATGTATCGATATGATTTTTCTTTGCAGCCACTCACACCTCTTCCAGCAAGATGTTCAAGCTAGCGGTGCTGATCGCGCTCATCTCCGTTTCGTGGGCCGCTCCCACCTACCACCATGGAGGTCACGTGGTCTCGGCAGTGGTGGGACACGCGGTGGTGGGTGCCTTGCCCCACACCGTCAACCATCAGAGCACCCACGTGGTGCATGACGCCGTGGTGACCACCCCCATCCACCATGCGCCCGTGGTTCATGCTGTGGCCGCACCCCTTTTGGCGCCAGCTGTGGGATATGCTGGAGGATACGGCTACGGAGGAGGTTATGGAGGAGGTTATGGAGGCGGCTATGGAGGCGGATATGGAGGTTACTAATTTTCGAAATGCGTATTTGTAATAAAATTAGTTGAAAGTTATCTTAGTTTTTTAATAACCTAATGAATTAGTATTGACGAGCAATCTGTCCTTTTCGCAGATGACACAACAATATCGGCAAAAAGTGAGTCATTGGAGACTTTAAAAGGGAAAATTACTGACGCTCAATCAAGGGCAGAAAACTGGTTTCAGAAAAATAGCTTTATTCTAAATACATCCAAAACAAAGAAAATCACTTTCTCTCCTAGGGTCGTATTCATAGTAGATACTTAAAGGTCCCTTAATACTTGAGGGTCCCTTACTCCTTTGAGTGACAATGAAGTAACGAAATGTCAACATGACATTGCAGTGAAGGCGATTTTGTAGGTTAATTTTAGACTACGGTGTTGTCAGTTTCTGTCACATCTGGAAAAATGTCTGACACAAAGCACCAAATACTGGCACAAAACAAAAAGAGATAACAGAAAACATCAAAATGCGTAGGCATAGACATAACAAATTGACTTATATTATTTGAAATATGACAACGTCGCCAAATGAATCCCGCCATTTCATTTTCATTTTTCATTTCATTTTTATTTGCAATAAAACTACAAATAATGCCACCCCTAGAAGGCTGAGCCTTGTGGCGGGGTATAGGCATACATAGTAAGATGATTATAATGTCACAAAAAATTTTACGGTACCATTTTCTAAAGCCAGTGGTTATCCAACAGCATTAGCATCTCATGGTTTCATACCAGAACTGGATCGTGACGACTGATATCTTGCGATAGTTGTCTTTCCATTATTATGCTTCATTGGATTTTCTGGGAACTGGTTTACTTGAGGCAACCAAAGATTGGTAGCAAATAATACCAATAATGTTTTCATGAGTAATTGTGCTGTTAAAACTATCGGGATATTGTCTAGGAAACAGATACAAAAGAAAAGCCACACTTGAGGATCCCTCAAGTATCCCTTAACTTACTGTTACCTAAGGGAACCATAAGTATTACTCAAAGGACGATTATGAATACGGAATAGAAACGTAGATGAAGATATTTGTGCAAACACAGACAATGTTAATGATTATGACTTTACGAAAAAAATAGATTTTTTGTATGAAATCAAAAGTACCACAAGATTTTAAATAAAATAAGGATTTAGTCTGTGTGAGAAAAACTATTAGGTGCTATTTGAAAGAACAAAGTTGGGGGTGAGTTTTAAGGGTTGAGAAAAAATGTTTTGAAAGCATGGTATGATACACCTAGGATAGACCCTGTAGTGCTTCCAAACATTCCACTCAGTTTTCGTTTGAACATTTTTTTGTTACGAGAATATCACGAGTCAAGACACCCTGTATACAGGGTGTTAATTAAGTATGTTAACAAACTTTAACCACGAATAGTACTCCGAAAAATAGAAAGAAAATGTCATATGAACATGGGTCCGGAAATGCTTCCTAAGGGAGCTACGCTCCTTTGCATGGGGCACCCTGAAGACGGTTTTCCCTCGATATTCTCGAAACCATTCATAACAAAATTACGAAATTAGGTGCGATGGGTAAACTTTTGACGCTGAATCTGATTCTGAATTTCATAGTTTTAATCGGAGGCGTATCATACGGGAGGAGTTAAGGGTAAAAATAACCCCATTTTCTAAATGGTAATTGTTTTGACATTTTGATTTTAGAATATGGTATTTCAGATATTTCTACGTAAAAATGGTCTCTTAGTAGATCTCAATAGGGCTAACCGTTTTCGAGAAAAATGCAAATTATTGAATCGATGCAGGCTATTGTAAATAAATAAATGTTCATCTATTTAGTAAGTGTGCTGTGAAAAACATACCGTTACATGGGTAATATTTAATTCATGCGCTATTTTCCGCGTACTAGTTTCAGGATTTCTCTAAATTTCGTTTAGAACTGCTTCCTCCATCTGAACGGTTCGTACTATTGCAGGTCTTCCTATGACCATAGCAAAGAGTAGGTAACTAGTTAAGGTTTTTATGGTCATTATATACAGGGTTACTCCCTTAACTTTATCTAAAGTTAGTAGAACATGCGATTTTTACTAAAAAAGTGGAGCATTAAAATTCTTATTTGGGCATTTAGATAGCCGTTAATTGGCCTTTAGTTGTGGTGTTATCAATCATTGGTTCTCCTGACTTTGTTCTGCTAACTTTAGGGACGTGTATAACTACTTATGTAACGCAAAAATATCAAATAATAAAGGAATAAAGCACGGAATGGTAACTATAGGGTGCCCCAGTAAGAACGATAGGAAATGAAAATTAAATAAAACAACAACGGTTTGAGATATCAAATTGGTTTTGGCTTTATTTTGAAGCTACATCCATGACATTATGTATGGAATAGAACATCATTCAAATGTCTGCTTTGGGCTCGCTGCCAGTGCTTTAAACGGGTGGTCCCATTTCGGATGACATTTTCGAACATTTGCGGCGTTATGGCGTTGATGGCTACTCGAATATTGTTTTCTAGGTCATCCAAAGTTACCTACTCTTTGACCATAGCATAAAATGCTGCTACACTTACTAAATAGATGAACATTTATTTATTTACAATAGCCTGCATCGATTCAATAATTTGCATTTTTCTCGAAAACGGTTAGCCCTATCGAGAGACCATTTTTACGTAGAAATCTCTGACATACCATATTCTAAAATCAAAATGTCAAAACAATTACCATTTAGACAATGGGATATTTTTACCCTTAACTCCTCCCGTATGATACGCCTCTGATTAAAATTATGAAATTCAGAATCAGATTCAACGTCAAAAGTTTACCAAGCGTACCTAATTTCGTAATTTTGTTATGAATGGTTTCGAGAATATCGAGGGAAAACCGTCTTCAGGGTGCCCCATGCAAAGGAGCGTAGCTCCCTTAGGAAGCATTTCCGGACACATATTCATATGACATTTTCTTTTTATTTTTCGGAGTACTATTCGTGGTTAAAGTTTATTAACATACTTAATTAACACCCTGTATAGAAGAAACCTTCACAAGAAAAAATCACCCCACCAAAAATTATCACCTCAAAGGAGACAAATTGTCGATGTCCTTGGTTCTTTTTCTGCAATCTTCGGGTGAATTTTTGAAGCCACCAGAAACAGGTAATTATACCACGAAAGAGACCATACCTATATAGAAAGGTACGACCCAGTTTTGAGAACTACTTTGCTACTGACATGCTGCCGATATGGAGTTAAGATAATCTCTGAAAATGAGCACTGAGACAACACGAATCCACATGTTTATTTATCCACATAGCTTACAATTATGAGTAGGTACATTAAAAGCATATCTATGCGGTGTCTTCAGTGCCTCGTTTCACGGGTACTTCATTCTTCGCATAATCCCAGGTCTGCCTTTCGTCCCTCGCAAACACTTGGTAGAAAATGGTACTGACTGCCGCCACTGCAAATTCGATCCAGAAAATCACTTGCCACGAGTCCAATGAGCAAGTGCAGGTCACCCTTTCAATCAAGGACATCGAAATGATACTCGCCGTCACTCCCAAACCGCTCGTCATACCAGTCACGGTACCACTATAGTGCGTCGTTAGATCGTTAGCGTTTACCTTGACTGACGAGTAAAAAGGGCTTATAAAAATCAGCCCTACGATGTACGTCCAAACTGATACCTCTCTGTTGCATCCTGCAAGGCCTGTGATGAGCAAGAAAAGAGGTGGTCCCATGTTAGCGATGGCTTGGTACGACCTCCTTACTGTTATCCGTTCGCACCATTTGTTGTTCACCATGTAGTCAGAAAGAAACGCGAAAATTAAGGTGGAAAGCCACATCAAGGCAAAAGGAAATATCGAGAATTTAGCGTGGTCAGATATGTCCAACTTCTGTACTTCGTGCAGGTACTTCGGAAAATCCGTGAAGAAGATAAAAAAGATAAAGTTTTGTCCGAATTGTCCTGACACCAAAGCCCAGAACGCTTTACTCTTCAGAATCGCAATCCATGGTACCTTAAATGGCACGCGACGTTCCACTTCGGTATCCAAGTAGGTAAGTTCTTCCTCTGTGATGTTCGGATGATTTTTTGGTTTGGAAAACACCGTAAACAGGTAAATAAGAAGCCACACTGCACAAGAGAGAGACCATATATAGAAAGGTGCAGCCCAGTTTTTCGTTTTGTCGATCATCACTCCTGTCAATAGCCCTCCAGTCACTGCTCCCAGGGGCGCCTCACTTAGTGCTACTCCCCCCAAAAAGGCTCGTTGCTTCTGCGGCACCCAGCACTGGATGAAAGACGCTATGCATGGTATCAGAGGCCCTTGGGCCACTCCCAAAGCAGCTCGTATTATCACTACACCAACTTTCCCCAAAGGAATGATCACGAAAGGGAACGCGAAGGTGATTATAGCGATCAGAGCAACGCAGGTGCCCATAAGATCCTTCGCACCCCATTTGTCTGCAAGCCAGCCTCCTGGCAAATGGCTCGCCGCGTATCCAATGTAGAAGGCATACAAACTTGTCGTTGCCCAGTCTGCATCCCAGTGGAACACGTCACGAAACACTACGGTAGCGTCACTGACTTCGTATTGGTACTGGGGGCAAGTGTCTTTCTCCAGAGTACAGTTGTGTTCCGCTTCTCGGTGTATGGTATCTCTAATGGCGATGTTGTAGACGATTCTGGTGTGGTAGACGTTCATCAGACACAAGTGTACCATGATCACCAGGAAGTAGCGCTGGGGGAAGTAGTAGCTGCCGAATATACATGCTAGTGGTTTGATTTGACTATCCTTGGACAAAGCTTGCATGCTGTTAGGCTTCTTCCGATTTCATATTTTTTACGAAACGCAATGTCGATGTCATGCTGACAGACTTTGGTTGATTGAGCGATATGTCATTTAATTTATTACTTTAGGTAGTGAGCTAGGCACTGACTTTCGTATTAGTGGAAACAGAAATAGGGGTTGAGAGTGGTGTCAATCGACTCGGTTTGACGAAGAGGGATATTGGTGGTATTGGTTTGACGTCCTGAGTCGATTTTAGGTTAGGGAGATTGTTACCAGGTTGTTACACGTGCATTTCATGGGTATACTCTGTTACCCGATACTTTAAACTGGCTTGACGTCTATTTGATAGGTATCAGCTGACGAAGAAGT
This sequence comes from Callosobruchus maculatus, assembly GCA_951848785.1. Taxonomy (NCBI): domain Eukaryota; kingdom Metazoa; phylum Arthropoda; class Insecta; order Coleoptera; family Chrysomelidae; genus Callosobruchus; species Callosobruchus maculatus. The sequence continues at coordinate 2,938,959 of CATOUR010000003.1, forward strand.
GTATCTCAAATTTAATTTTTTACTAGTGGTGTTGATTGGCACTCCTGCGATCAGGACTGTATTTGTAATATTCTTACTGAATATCTCATTGCCAAAAAGTTATTACTATTTTTGTAAACAAGAAATTGCTTCAATATCCAGAAATCCAGAAATTCGCAGCAAAATTGGTTGGTTAAAAGAAATAGATTATTTTATTGATTTGCATATTGTTAGAGACTATCAAAATACTCTTATATTTAGCAATAGGGACGATTCAATGGATCACTAGTGGGATATTTATTGGTTAAAACGTACAACGTACAATTGGAAAAAAGTATAAAGTAAGTACATAGAGTAAAATTAATATAAGTAGCTTAACTGATCAGCTTGTGTTAAAAATGTTTCTAATTAAACTACTAGGTATAAGACTCAATCTGGGGTATTTTTAGTTATCACTAGTCGAACAGATGTTCGCTGTTGACACAACTGACAGTTTAAAGTATCGGGTAACAGGGTATACACCCGTCAGCCCGAGAGATCTGAAATTTTTTATTTTCGTCAAACGAGACTTAGGGCCGGTTGTACAAATGCGGGTTTAACACGAGCTTTGTTAAGCGTAAGCTTAGCTAAGCTCAGAGGCTTAAAGTCGACATCCGTTGTACAATCGTCGGCTTAGTTAAACCTGGTTGATAATGAAATTCACTACAGTTGGCATAAATGTAGCAATACGTACTGACATAATCATCTGAAAAATTACCTTTTTTGGTTAGACACTTATGACAGTTTGTGTCAAATTTCGGCGACGACCGTTTCTGTCTGTTCTTTCATTTGCTCTCTTTGTTAAATCAGACACAAATCTTTTAAAAAATATGACCTAATAAAGTGACAAGCAATTTGAAGGTTCCTCGTTGACATATCATGTCAATTGAATTAGGTTAGGTTTAAACCTCAGCTAAGCTCGCGTTGAGCTTCGGCTTACGTAAGCTCGTGTTAAGCTTGGAGTGGGGGGTTAAGCCAGCATTGTACAACGGACATTTTGTAACTGACATGGTTTAACGTCGGCTTACCTTAAGCCGAAGCTTAAGCTCGCATTGTACAACCGGGCCTTAGACTCAAAACTACAACTAAGTTTGTAATCATCACCTTGAAATTATCCGAAATGCCAGGTTTCATCTCAATAGAAAGCCAAATAAAGATTATCGATTTTTTTAGGTACCTATACACCCGCCAGCCAGAGAGATCTGAATTTTTTTATTTACGTCAAACAAGACTGAGACTCAAAACTGCAACTGGATTTGTAATCAGCACCTTGAAATTATCCGAAATGCGAGGTTTCATCTAAATAGAAAGCCAAATAAAGATTTTCGATTTTTTTGGGTACACCCGCCAGCCCGAGAGATCTGAAATTTTTTATTTTCGTCAAACGAGACTGAGACTCAAAACTGCAACTAGATTTGTAACCAGCACGTTTAAATTATCCAAAATGCGAGGTTTCATCGTAATAGAAAGCCAAATGAAGATTTTCGGTTTTTTTAGGTACACCCGCCAGCCCGAGAGATCTGTAATTTTGTATTTTCGTCAAACGAGACTGAGACTCAAAACTACAACTGGATTTGCAATCAGCACCTTGAAATTATCAGAAATGCGCGGTTTCACCGCAATAGAAAGCCAAATAAAGACTTTCGAATTTTTAGGTACACCCGCCAGCCCGAGAGATCTGTAATTTTGTATTTTCATCAAACAAGACTGAGACTCAAAACTACAACTGGATTTGTAATCAGCACCTTGAAATTATCCGAAATGCGAGGTTTCATCGTAATAGAAAGCCAAATTAAGATTTTCGATTTTTTTAGATACACCCGCCAGCCCGAGAGATCTGTAATTTGGTATTTTCATCAAACGAGACTGAGACTCAAAACTGCAACTGGATTTGTAATCAGCACCTTGAAATTATCCGAAATGCGAGGTTTCATGGTAATACAAAGCCAAATAAAGATTTTCGAATTTTCTAGGTACACCCGCCAGCCCGAGAGATCTGAAGTTTTTTATTTTCGCCAAACGAGACTGAGACTCAAAACTGCAACTGGATTTGTAATTAGCACCTTGAAGTTATCCGAAATGCTAGGTTTCATCACAATAGAAAGCCAAATAAAGATTTTCGATTTTTTTAGGTACACCCGCCAGCCCGAGAGATCTGAAGTTTTTTTATTTTCGCCAAACGACACTGAGACTCAAAGCTGCAACTGGATTTGTAATCAGCACCTTGAAATTATCAGGAATGCGCGGTTTCATCTCAATAGAAGGCCAAATAAAGATTTTCGATTTTTTTTGATACACCGAGAGATCTGAAATTTTTTATTTTCGCTAAACGAGACTGGGACTCAAAACTTCAACTAGATTTGTAATCAGCACCTTGAAATTATCCGAAATGCGAGGTTTCATGGTAATACAAAGCCAAATAGATTTTCGAATTTTTTAGGTACACCCGCCAGCCCGAGAGATCTGAAATTTTTTATTTTCGCCAAACGAGACTGAGACTCAAAACTGCAACTGGATTTGTAATTCGCACCTTGAAATTATCCGAAATGCGGTTTCATCGTAATAGAAAGCCAAATAAAGATTTTCGATTTTTTTAGGTACACCCGCCAGCCCGAGAGATCTGTAATTTTGTATTTTCGTCAAACGAGACTCAGACTCAAAACTACAACTGGATTTGCAATCAGCACCTTGAAATTATCATAAATGCGCGGTTTCATCTCAATAGAAAGCCAAATAAAGATTTTCGATTTTTTTAGGTACACCCGCCAGCCCGAAAGATCTGAAGTTTTTTATTTTCGCCAAACGAGACTGAGACTCAAAACTGCAACTGGATATGTAATCAGCACCTTGAAATTATCCGAAATGCTAGGTTTCATCACAATAGAAATCCAAATAAATTTTTTCGATTTTTTAGGCACACCCGCCAGCCCGAGAGATCTGAAATTTTTTATTTTCGCCAAACGAGACTGGGACTCAAAACTGCAACTAGATTTGTAATCAGCACCTTGAAATTATCCGAAATATTAGGTTTTATCTCAATATAAGGCCAAATAAAGATTTTCGATTTTTTTAGGCACACCCGCCAGCCCGAGAGATCTGAAATTTTTTATTTTCGCCAAACGAGACTGGGACTCAAAACTGCACCTGGGTTTGTAATCAGCACCTTGAAATTATCAGAAATGCGCGGTTTCATCTCAATAGAAGCCCAAATAAAGATTTCCGATTTTTTAGGTACACCCGCCAGCCCGAGAGAGATCTGAAATTTTTTATTTTCGCCAAACGAGACTGGGACTCAAAACTGCACCTGGATTTGTAATCAGCACCTTGAAATTATCCGAAATGCTAGGTTTCATCACAATAGAAATCCAAATAAATTTTTTCGATTTTTTTAGGCACACCCGCCAGCCCGAGAGATCTGAAATTTTTTATTTTCGCCAAACGAGACTGGGACTCAAAACTGCAACTAGATTTGTAATCAGCACCTTGAAATTATCCGAAATATTAGGTTTTATCTCAATATAAGCCCAAATAAAGATTTTCGATTTTTTTAGGCACACCCGCCAGCCCGAGAGATCTGAAATTTTTTATTTTCGCCAAACGAGACTGGGACTCAAAACTGCACCTGGATTTGTAATCAGCACCTTGAAATTATCAGAAATGCGCGGTTTCATCTCAATAGAAGGCCAAATAAAGATTTCCGATTTTTTAGGTACACCCGCCAGCCCGAGAGAGATCTGAAATTTTTTATTTTCGCCAAACGAGACTGGGACTCAAAACTGCAACTGGATTTGTAATCAACACCTTCCGTCAGGAATTTGAAGATCGCCTATATCATTATTTAGCCAATAACTAACGACATTTTGAACAATTATTGCAATAAAAAGTGGTATTTAAAATTTTTAAGAGAATGACCCTGGGGAGCAGAGGATACAAGAGGAGAAAGTAGTTTCTGGTTAAAAAGTTGTGCCCTTTGACAAATCTTTTGACGTATCTTGGAGTTTTTTATTTTAATCATTGGTTTTCGATAAATCCATGGTTGGAGGTTTTCAAATGAGCGCCCTGTATTTAAGGTAGGTACATATTTTACAGCATTTGCTATATTTTAAATTTTGTCCAGTAGATGTAAGCTTTTGTTGGTCAATAAACGTTATTATTATTGGTCCTTAAGAGTGTCAAGCAAATCAGACAAGGAAGCGTAATTGTATATTTCGCGAAGGATGTTTGGAGCAGAACGCTGAATTTAACAAATGGGCGTGTGCAAGGTCTCTCTTATTGACGACTGGACCGATTTTATGAACTCGTTTTAAACCCGGTAGTAATGCCCACTGACTGCCTTTGTTCTTGGAATAAAAAAGTCTGGCCTCGACCACGTCATGAAACAATTCGCAAAGTAAGGAAAGATATTCGCCGATGTAAACGAATTACATTTGACGCAAAAAATTCAAATAATCTTGCTTGGGTTTTATCTGAATTATAATGAAGCTTACAGAGTTACTTTTGGACCTTATACAAACATAAAACGCTGCATACATACCTAATTCCAATCAGGCCCTGATCTCATACGTATAACTCTTAAATTTCATATTCAATTAAAAAACGAAAACAAAATAAAAAAAATTAATGCTGAAATCTTCAAACGACTATTTGTAGGTACATAGGTACGAGCCATTGGTTAAAATAAAAATGTCTCATAGTAGAACATAAGTAAAAAATGACGTGTTACGGAGATATCACTTTATAATTTTCCCATAGCATGCAGCTATAATCCCCTTGCAACCAAATCATCGCCCGTCCTCCGCAAAAGACATCAAAAACTCTCGTAAATAGTTTCTTTTACCTCTCTCCATAGGAAGTAAGACGACACAGCTAGCAAGCTTCAAATGGACGAATCTAAGCGATCAGAAATTTCCAAATCGAAGCTTGAGCGGTCTTTATATTTTCAGTTCTTTGATTATTGCTGCGCAGCTGCGCTGCCACAAACCTAATTTCTGAAAACCATACGCGTTTTCCATCCTTGCACGGTAATAATACTGTGTCAAAATCAATTCAATCGTTTCCACGTTACAAAATACAGAACGATTTAAAGCAATACTCGTGTGTATACATCAGAAAATTCCCTTAGTTTCAGTAATAGGCAAGGCAATGGACCTAAAAAAGTAAATTATATGCCTCTAGGTATTTATTTATATAATGAGTACAAAAAAATGTTTGAATTCATCAACCCCCCATCCCCAACCACCCCAAATTCACCGAAACCCAAAAAAGTAGAAAATGATCACGACCCCCTAAGACACTAAAGACGAAGTTTGAGACATATATTTGATATTTTTTGTTTCCTGCTAATTACTCCGCCGCCCATGCACTGATTGTCAAAATTATAATAGCATAGCATATAGCTGCCAAAATGTCATCACAATCAATGCAGCGGTTAGTGAAATTACGAGGCGAACAGACAGACAGACAGACCGATAAACCGACAGATAGGCAAACCGACGGAAATGAGTGATGTGGATTTTCGTTATGTAGACATCATAAAACACCCAAAAAGCGTATTATCACACAATCGAAAATTTTCCCGATCGTAATACTCCCCTCATCACCTATCGGTGTGGGAAGTAAAAGAAATATAAGTTTAGAACTTTAAATTTTGCTTCTTTACAGGCAAATTCATGACATTGTAAAAGAAGATACCCTTGTAAACTAGGTTTTTAGTTTACCTATGTCTATTTTCTTCTTTTTCAGGTGCCATCTCTATTTAATGAATTTGGCTACAATGTATATTTTAGATTGAATAATTTAGAGATATTTGTAGCTTAGGTCCATCGTATAGACAATTTTCGAGTTTGTGTTAGATTGCGAACTTGTAGCTACTGGCTTATGTTTACACAACTGTGGCTTTTAATTTATTTAGGTTTTCATAATGTGCACAATTGCATCATATAGATATTTTTGAGTTATTATTTTACTACTGCATTAACTTTATACGATAATGAATAGCTTTATTTAAACATTTTTATACCATTATATCATTATTTTTATGTGTATTATAAAACTATTGTAGTAGGTTTTTCTATCTATCTATAGCCTATGTGCTTCACTATCAAATAACTTATTTTGTGTTTGTAGTACCTCTACATAGGTCACTAAACAAAATGGCTGCTATTTTATCATGGTGGGAAAAAACTAGTTTTGAGGGGTGGTTTGTCAATAAATATTAACTTATTTATCCCCCTAAAGGCTCTGACACTAATAACCTGACACATTGTACCTATATAGGTAATACTGTATTACCTTAAGCATAAATTGGAAAACTAAATACATTTCCAATATTTCAGCAAACAGACAGAGAAACTAATTAATGTTTTTTTTTTATATTAGAACTAATAAACACTCATTTGGAATTTTAAGAGTATTGGTCGCTGTATGAAAAACTAGTCTATTTTTTCAGGAAAACGACATACTTTATTGGATTACATAATTAACAAAACTTTAGCGGTAATAGGTACATATATATTAATAGCATTAAACACAGTCTTGATAAGGAGAAGATGAAGGTAGTCTGTCTGTACTAAACTCCAATTCAGATGAATCAACAGAGTTTACTGTTGTGTCTCTTACTACAATGTCTGAAAAAAGATTACATTTGGTTATAGCTTCAAAATTCATTGAAGTATATGAAAAACTATAAATAACCACACATTTTGATATACCTACTCACAAAATATGATTGAACTTTCCAAATGCGAGTTCCATATAGGGTGACCATCCATCCGGAAAATCCTGGGCATATCCAGAAATTTGAAGCTAAATTTCCTGTCTGGGCGAAATTACAAAAATCGGTAATGGGCATGCAAAAAATTACAAAAATCGGTAAAATGTACGGAATTTGAATCCCAATCAAAAATAGTTGGCACAACATACAGCAAAATAAACAAATACAGTTAACGACAGGCAAAACAAAAAAGCACTACTGTCGCTTAATAACCCCCCCCCCCCCCCCCCCACCGGCAAGCCAGGTGTTTGGAACTGATCTATGAAGATATGGTCACCCTAGTTCCATGTCACACTATCATTTTTTTTTTCAAGATAATTATTATTCATCACCAAAATATTACCTGGAATGTTTGCTGGCGGTAAATTAGGGCTAGCTCTCTTCTTTAACTGGATACATAATTCTCTAAATAAGTTCGTGCATTCATTCAACTTATCCATCACCTGTTGAGTCTGCTCAAGTTCCTGGTAATGCTTCTCCAAATTACAGTTCTAAATATTATGAAGGTAATTCATGAATTATGCTTTTTCAATTGACAGGTACACCCAACGAATTCGAATAGGTTAGAAAAAATGTAGTCAAGTTGATTGACTCAGTACTTCCCACACATTCCGATAATACCAGTTTTATTATTTTCCCACAGCATGAAACTATAGTCTAGACGCCCCTGCAATCAAATCATCGCTCGTCCGACCGCAAAAAAGTGTTTTATTCTACTAGGTGCTTCTTTCACAGGTCAATGGACAATATATCATGAATACAACAAATTTTTGAGTTTTACAAACCCCTACCCCTAAACCTCCCTAATTTCACCCCAACAAAACATTTTTTTATAATGTTCAGGAACCCCTAAAACGTCTAAAAGGTTTGAGGTGTTTTTTTATATTTTTAGTTTTTTTTTATTATTGCCGCGCCGCCACTGAAATGATTTCTAAAAACCATACGCGCTTTCCATACTCGTCGCGGTAATAAACCTGTGTCAAAATGTCATTAAAATCAATTCAGAAGTTTCCACGTAACACAATAAAAAACGATCCAAAGTAATACTCGTATGTATTTTGTATGCATCAGGAAGTTCAAGTCCCTTGGTTTCTCTAATCGGCAAGGCAATGTTCGGATGAACCTAAAAAAGTGTATTATGCCGCTAGGTCTTTCTCTCTCAGGTCAGTAGACAGCCCATTATGAGTACAACAAATTTTTCAGATTTACAACCCCCCACCCCCACAACCACCCTAATTTCACCCTTACCCCAAAAAAAAAGTAGAAAATGATCAGGAACCCCTAAAACGCCTAAAAACGAAGTTTGAGCTGTTTTCATATTTTTAGTTTTTTTAATATTGCTGCGCCGCCACTGAGACGATTTCTAAAAATCAGACGCGTCTTTCATCCTCGCGAAAGCAGTAATACTGTGCCGAAATTTCATTAACATCAATTCAGTAATACCAACATTATAAAGTACAGAACGATCTAAAGCAATACTCGTATGTATACATCGGAAAATTCTCTAAGTCCCTTGGTTCCTGCAATATACAAGGCAATGTTCGGATGGACCTAAAAAAGTGTATTATACCGCTAGGTCTTTCTCTGTTAGGTCAGTAGACAGCCTATTATGAGTACAACAAATTTTTCAGCTTTACAACCCCCCACCCCCCAACCACCCCAATTTCACCCCCACCCAAAAAAAAAGTAGAAAACGATCAGGAACCTCTAAAACACCTAAAAACGAAGTTTAAGGCATATTTGAAATTTTTTGGTTTTTGCTAATTACTCCGCCGCCCATGCACCGATTTTCAAAATTGTAGTAACATTACCTACTATGACCCTACAACATATCACTACCCAAATTTCATCAAAATCTATGCAGCGGTTACTGAGATTAGGAGGCTAGAAAAATGCCAACAGACAGACAGACAGACAGACCGATAGACAGACAGACAGACAGACCGACAGACAGACCGACGGAAATGAGTGACGTGGATTTTCGTTATGTAGACATCATAAAACGCCCAAAAAGTGTATTATCTCAAAATCGAAAATTTTCGCGATCACAATACTGCCCTCACCTATCGGTGTGGGGAGTAAAAGCAACGCCCATGCTCTAACAGGCATGTGTGTGTTCCCAAGATCCTGTTGCTATTATTTACTGTGTTCACAAACGCGATGTTATTTTTTACAGAAATCTGCAGGATTTAAATTTTATGGAACTGTTTAAAATAGTCTTTTAATACCTACTTATGCACTGTTAAAACCCAAAATTCACTCAAAACTAAAACAATTAACCCGAAACGATCAACCAAAACAAAGTAGCAGCTATTAATATTATGCCACTACAATAGTGCTGTTTTTAGCATTCTGTAACAGCTATCTGTACAAAGGGTATACCAGTCTATCAGCTATTCAGCGGTCAGTGTTCCAGCATTACCAAGCTGCAGTGTTAGGATTTTGGGCACAATCAAAAACCTTGTTTACTTCTTCTACCCTATTCGAATTTGTTGGGTACAGCAGAGTGAAATGGGCATCTATTTAGACTATTATACAAGATGTGGATATAGCCAAAGAAACTGTAGAAAAAATGTATCCTTTATAGGTACCTATGCATGTGTTATTCTTGGCTAAAATTCCAGTGGTTTACTTAATTATGACAGTTGATGGCTTATTTATTGAGGAAAATGCAATTGTTAATGAGAATCAAACATAGACTGTGAGTTTGACTAGGCTTAGCCTTGGGTGGGAAAGGCCGGACATGTCCGGAAATTTGGAGCTTAATTTTGTGTCCGGGCAGAATCAATAAAATGTCCAGAATTTGACCAAAAGGCACAGTATACAGCACTGACAGCAACAAACAATAAATTAGTGAACACCCAAAACATATGTACTAGCACATCACTGTCTCTCTCTCTGTGAGAGACTCACTCCCCCCCAGAACCAGGAAGTGAAGCCCCCCAGAACCAGGAAGTGAAGCCCCCCCAGATCCGGGAAGTGAAGCCCCCCAGATCCAGGAATATATACCCCCCCCCCCCCAGATTCAGGGACTCAACTATGCCCATGCTATTCAAAGCACAACAAAATTTTGTCTGTGCAAGATGTTTTTTCTCACCATATTCTCTTACACTAAATTGCATATCTCCAGTATTTTTCCAAAGTGACAGCACCGCCTTACTATCATTTCATCTCAATAGAACGCCAAATAAAGATTTTCGATTTTTTTAGGTACACCCGCCAGCCCAAGAGATCTGAAATTTTTTATTTTCGCCAAACGAGACTGAGACTCACAACTGCAACTGGATTTGTAATCAGCACCTTGAAATTATCGGAAATGCTAGGTATCCACTCAATAGAAAGCCAAATAAAGATTTTAGATTTTTTAGGTACATCCGCGAGCCCGAGAGATCTGAATTTTTTTATTTTCGCCAAACGAGACTGAGACTCAAAACTGCAACTGGATTTGTAATCAGCACCTTGAAATTATCCGAAATGCTTGCTGTGCGAGATGTTTTTTCTCACCAATTTCTCTTACACTAAATTGCACATCTCCTGTATTTTTCAAAAGTGACAGCAGCGCCTTACTATCATTAACCACTTCTACAAATTCTTTAACAGTTTCCTTATTCCCCAAAGGTAGCTTGTTATTTGTAGTTTGGGGATTTAAATCTCCGAGGTGTTTTGCTGCTTTGAGAACATTTCTCATCGTATCTAAAATATCTCCTGTAATGAAAGTAACAATATATTAGTAGCCAGTAGTGGTAAATGAAATCACAAAGAAAGACATTTAAATATGTCCCTACCATGTAGTTCTTTGGCGTCTTTATGGACTTGTATCACACGATCAGTATTTTGTTCGGTAGATGGAACATCCTGTGCGATTTGATTATCCATTCTGAGCAACACAACTGTAAACTGCAACTGAGCAAATTTTTGGTGTTCTCCACGTGTTCTCAAATCACAATATCACAAATTACAACAGAGACCAGCGACTGAGATTCTATCACAAAAAAGGCACAAAAAAAGTACGGTTGTCGATTACGAGTGTTACGTTACGACGGTTACCGGTTACGGCGGTTACTACGGTTAGGTTAGGTTAGATTCTATCACGATTCTCTGTGGATTCGGACAGCCGTATAGAGTCACGTAACGTAAAACGTAACCTATGACCTAACGTCACTTAAAATGGTGGTGATGGTGCTAGCGAAAAGTGTGCCGCATTAGCTAATCTGTACTCAGAATAACCCGGCATGTAAGCCAGAGGAATATAGGAAAACAGTTCTAGAAAAATAAACCGTTGTTTTCGTGTAACTATAAGTGTTTCGCATAAGGTGACCCATGGCGGTCTGTACTATCTTTTAGGACAACCTAAGAATTTACCTATGGGCTAACCTACGGCAGACTAAATGATAATATTTTGGACCAACCTGAGGATTTCCCTATAGGCTTACCCATGGTGGTCTAAAAGTTCCATCGGGATATTTGCCATACCAGCTCGTCCAGGATATGGCTTTACCTGGAACATTTTGTATATTCATTTAAGGACAGTCTGGGACCATACAGTGGATACCAAATGCTGTATTCACTTTTTTTTTAATAAAGACATTATTATTATTATTAATATCAGGAAGTATCTACAGGATAAACAATTCGAGCTGTTTAGTAAAATACTTTGCAATAGGTGTGATTTGTTAAGAGTATTTTGCTTACATGTCTTTGATTGGAAACCAACTATGTAACCTTCACTGTATGACAAAAGTGTTATTTTTATTAAAAACAGCTCAAAACTACCACTTTCAAAAATATTGTTTTTATCAAGTCATGAAAATGTTAAAAACATTATACTCAGAACCGAGGCAATATAAGACTACTAAAAAAATTCTTGGATATTGTTATTTGTTGGCTTGTGGCAGCTTAGAACTCCTTAGCAAGCCTGTGATGTGCTAGTAAATAGGTGAATGTTGAACAAAAAGACTTGCTACAGAACCTAAAATTTACTTATTTATTTCTTGACATTTTCAATGAATTTGCTTCTCTTACTTTACGGCATACGGCACTATGAACCCCTTAGATAAGGAAAGAGAGGGGATACCGCACGCCCATTTGATGCTATATGGATTAGCTGATACCGAAAATGAACAGCTGTCAAAATGCTGGTGGAAAACTGACGGTAGTGTCAAGGTGGTGTTTTTTGCGATATTTAACGTTTTTAAGACCAATAATTGTGAAATATTGTGGTGAGCGTAATGGTGGGGTGTGCAGCTTACCGTTGTAAAAGCCACAGCAGCAGGAAGGAGCCAGGAATCACTTTTCACAGGTAAATTTATGATCTTATTTTTTTGGTGTATCCGAAATTCATGCAAATATCTCGATATCTAGTTCAAAGATATATGTGTATCCGAAATATAATTTGGAATGTACCACTAACATGCGAATCATAATGTTTTTGAGCACGTAAAGTCTAAAAATTATGTTTTTAAGGGATTTTTTGGTTCAAATACAATCAGTTTTCCAGTGGCGTATCTATTATAGCTTACATTTTGAATAGAAATATTATGACTTTGCATTGTAATATATAATATACCAATACCCTTATACAAGGTGTGCATTTCAAGGGTGGCCTTTATTTGTAGTTGTATGAATAATAAAATTAATTTTCTTTCTTCCTCGACAGGTTTCCTAAAGATCTTCCTAGACATGATTTATGGATCAAAAATATGAGGATCGAAGGTTGGAAGCCTACAAGCAACGATAGGCTTTGTTCTAAGCATTTTGAACAGAATTTCCTTCATCAAACAAATCAAAAAGTATATCTTCTGAAAGGAGCAGTCCCCACCATATTTGACGAGCTTCCGGAATACTTACTTCCAAAAATTGTAAGTTATAATTCCTAGCTTACATTGTCTACGCTTAATCAATATTAAAATAATAAACATCCTAGGATTATGATAGATGGATAGATGGATAGATGGATAGATAGATAGATAGATATACTTTATAGTCTAAGAATTTACAAGATTCTTATTGACGAAGCTATATAATAACAAACAAAACTTTTGGGATATTCACTAAAACCTGTGAGGAGGAAGTTTGGTATAAATCTTCACTCCATTGTATATAATTGGATCATTAATGAGTTATGATTTGGGTGTGATATTAATTTAAAATCATTCTTATGCCTTATGCCTATATTCTATATTTATGGTCTCAAATTTGGTTTTATATTTGAGTATTAGTGATGACGTTTCCAAAATAAACAGTGCAATAAAGTAAGGAGAAATACGATTACAAATGGCTGAATAACCATTTAAAAATTGATAGCTATGAAAATCAAAAGGCAGCTAACCTCAAAAATGTAATAATTTCTTGTGTTACAGTTACATTATTAAACAACTATATTTAGGTGTGTTTACTCGATACGAAATCAAAACAAAATGTTACTGTCACTTTTCCTATAAGATTCAGTCACTCATTCACATCTACTTAAATCATAAATTAATTTGTTCTGTCTTTCTTTCGGAAATAATGTTTCAAACATTGTCTAACATACAGCTCTGTTATTTTAGGCAAAAGAAAGAAAAAGACCCTGTGAACGTGATGTTCATCCAGAACCATCGCCATCAACCTCAGCTCTGGCTGCACAGGACGACTCTCCCCGGAAAAAGAAACTTAGAAGAGAACTGCTGCTGCAAAAAGATAAGAATAAGGAAAAAACGAAAAAAATCCGTGCCCTTGGTCAGTCACTGAAAAGAGCACACAAAAAAGTAGCCTCTTTAAAAATAATTGCTGAGGAATTAGAGCGACAAAATTTACTATCTCAAGAAAATTTAGTTTTAGTTCAAAATATGAGCAAGGTTAATATAGAAATATTGAACAGAAAAATGGGGAGAAATGTTCAATATTCACCTGAACTTAGGAAATTTGCCCTGACATTAAATTTTTTTTCACCAAAGGCACACAACTATGTGAGAGATGTTTTTGACACTTGTCTCCCGCATAGCAAAACTATTGCTAAATGGTTTCAGAATGTGGATGCTGAGCCTGGTTTTACCAAGGAATCAATAAATACCTTAAGAAATAAGGCTCAATCATCTGACAGACCAATAATTTGTTCATTAATTATCGATGAAATAGCCATACGGAAACATTTAGAATGGGATGGAAAAAAATTCCATGGTTATGTGAACTGTGGTACAAATTTAAACGATGACTCTAATGCTTTAGCCAAAGAAGCTTTTGTTATAATGTTGGTTTGCATCAATGGAACTTGGAAATTACCTGTCGGTTACTTTCTTACAGATTCTTTGAATGGCAGTCAAAAACATTCAATTGTATCTCAATGCATCCATCTGATTGAAGATACGGGAGCCAAAGTTATGTCAATCACATTCGATGGTGCTCCATCTAATACCGCTATGTGTCATAACTTTGGATTCCTATTTAACATTTCAAATATACAGACAAGTTTCAGAGTTACAGATCACAATGTATATATTTTTTATGATCCATGTCATATGATAAAACTTGTTCGCAATGCATTTGGTGAAAAGAAAATCCTAATTGACTGTGATAACAATTTTATTCAATGGAAATACATAGCGCTTCTAGAGAAGCTGCAAACTAGCGAGGGCTTACATTTAGGGAATAAGTTACGTCGCGCTCATATTATTTTTTTCAAACAAAAAATGAAGGTTCGGCTTGCAGTTCAGTTACTTAGTGCATCAGTAGCCGATGCTATTGAGTATTGCGAAAAAAAGCTGAATCTTGAGGATTTTAAAGGTAGTCAGGCAACAGTTAAATTTATTAGAATTGTAAATAGCATTTTCGATATTTTAAACAGCAGAAACCTAGTAGCACCAGGTTATAAAAAAGCATTATGTCAAAAAAATATAGATCGATCTGCGGAATTTATCAATAGTGCAATTTTTTATCTTTCAAAGTTGAAATTATCTAATAATGAGCAAGTAATCATGTCTAACAGAAAAACTGGGTTTATTGGATTAATAATTTCATTATCAAGTTCTTTAGGATTGTACAAAGAACTTGTTTCTGAGAGAAAAACATTACTGTACCTTCCGTTGTATAAGATTAGTCAAGATCATTTAGAATTATTCTTTTCGTCAATTAGATCAAGAGGTGGCTGGAATAATAACCCAACCGCTCGACAGTTTCTAGCTGCTTACAAAAGGCTTCTGGTTCGAGCAGAAATTAGAGAGGGCGGTATGGGTAACTGTATTCCATTAGATCAAATCCCTATTCTAAGTAGTTCTACAAAAAATGTAAGGTCTGAAGATGTAATTAATAGTAGTTTATCGAACCATAGTTTAATAGACATAAATGAGCCTTCTGATGATCTAGAAACTATTTGGAAGGATCATGCCTACATCATGAATGCTCCTGTGATAAGTGAATGTTCATCCCAAATTGTTCAATATATTGCTGGTTATGTTTCGCACCAATTACAAAAAACAATAAAATGTGAAACATGTGTCACAGCATTGATTGGTACTAGAGATCGGTTTCTCAATTCCCTAATTGAATTTAAAAGCCACGGCGGTCTGACTTACCCATCAAATGATGTTATCAAGATATGTTTGAAATTGGAACATTTTCTGAGAGTTAATGAAAATTGTATTCACACCAAACATTTTGTACCTTTGCTGATAAGCAAAATAATATCAAGTTTTCTAGGCACCCCTATTTTCAGCTGCTTAGAACGTCACGTATTAGAAAATGATGTAAATCATATATATTTTTTAATAAAAGCTGTATGCACAAAATACTTAAATATCAGAATCCATTTTATTGTAAAATCTCGATCACAACAGGACAATCCAGTTCGGAGCCAATTAACAAAAATGATTCTGTTTAAAGGGCAGTAAAATATTGGTAGTTTTTGACCTCCATGACTGTAATATTGACTGCCATCAATTGTAGGAGCAAGCGAAATGCCACGTTCCTACAAAAAATTTATTTTTGTTGAAGCACACAATACTGAGTTTCACCCAAACTTCCCCATAAGTAAATACATAACTGCAATAAATTAGAAATTACTGGAAGCAAGGGGTTAAGTGATAAAATAGAGTTGTAATTTCTATGTAAGTTATAGGACCTCACCTATATTGAATGAATTGTTCGTTTTTATTTACTACTAGCTAATCTAGGGGTCATTTTCTAATTTTGTAAATGTTTTGATTTTGGATAAGATTAAAGGACCTTTGTATTTCTAGCCCAAAACTTACTTTATTTCATGTCTGAGATAATTTTTATGTTTAACCCTCCAGCTTTTTCATTAATTATTGCCACCGTCGCAAAAAGAAGTTAAGTATAAAAAAGCCTCGTTGGAGTAATTAAAAATACTGCTCTTCATTACACACTACAAACAGCAAGTAACAGCGTAACAGCAAGTAGATTTTTTTACTGCATATGGGGACTTCGAGATTGAAGGCATCAAATTCCTCAATCTCGTAAGCTAATCTATAATAATAAAAATGTTTTATTGCTGCTTCTGTTTACAGTATGTAATAGACAGTATTTTATATATAATATGTAATCGTGTCTTTCATCAGTCATACACTGCAAATGAACATAACATGTTCATGACTGAATAAAATATATACATTATCAATTTTTATATATTATTGGCCACAAAGCAGCAGTCGAATGAAAATCACGGTTACGGTAATGTTAGTCACTTAAATTTTAATTGTGGATGGCGAAATTGGCCATATAGAAACCCTGAATAACAATATTTCATTAAATTTTATTTGAAAAAGATTATTTCTACAAATAGCTCAACCATAACGTTAATCCCATTAGTTACGCCACTGGGAATAGCGCTTTGGTGCCATTTGGTATCAGAAATGTCAGTCGCGGGTTCCGTCCTCTCTCTTTCCTTGTCTAAGATGAACCCTCTGGCATGATTTCACAAGTTTATTTTTTATTAAATCTTACGTTACGTCTTAAGTTACGTGACTCTGAATGCAATATAAAGCTTAATTCAGATGCACACATCATAAAACGGTACGAAACTGTTCCTATTGGTTGAAATATTCAAAATGATGTCAAGTCAAAATATTTCAACCAATAGGAACAGTTTCGTACGCGGTGATTCCACTTATATAAGGAACACACAGATAGAGCCACAAACTCGCTTGTGCTGCCATCTATTGAGTTAATCGATTTCGAGATTGACACAGAGTGTTACTAGTTTGACATTGACATCTATTTTTTGTGGTTATGTTTATATTACAAAAGTGATAAAAATACAATCTCTGTACTCTCCGTTTATCAAATTTGTTGTAAATGCAATTAACGTATTATTCCAGCCTAGAAAGATGCTTTAGTTGAGGAAGATGTAAAGGTTCTGTGAAAAAATGATAATTTCAAAGATTTTCAAAGTTCCCTTATGACGTTAGAAGCTGGCTTAGCGATAAGGGAAATGGAAAATATTTTCGAAGAGTTAGGAATACCTAATAAGTACCTGAAAAAAACAGTTAAAGATGATAAATATGCGGCATTAGTTCATAAATCTTGGTTGAAGTAAGTATCTTCAATACCCCAACCCCATATATCTTATATCCCAAACTTCTAAGACTAACTTTTGTTGCCATCTCAGAGATAGATCTTCGTTCATAATGCTGTTCTAAAGCAGCCTATTAACCCTTAACTGGTAACGTGCCGTCTGTGAGACAGCAAGCAATCTTAAATTCGACTCTACAACAAAACCTTACCGCATTTCTGGTAAATGACCTCATCTAATCTACCAGCCATTGGTATCCCTTTTATATCCCGTTTATCAATAAGTTTGCATAAACAACATTCCAGATGTGCTTAGTTGTTAGTTCGGTTCAGTCTGCGAGACGGAACGTTACGGTTTACGTTATAATTTTTCTCAACTGGTAGTCATGGCAGGTCCGTCATTTTTTACCAAAATATTTTTATAGGTGTATTGCTTTACTTATTATCAATCACAAAATATATAGATTTGAGTGTGGTCAAATTTTTTTTTATTATCTTGGTCCTACAAATTTGTGCTGCTAATTTGTGTTCTAGTTAATAATTATCATATTTTTTTTCCTTTACATCACATGTTCTGCTACTTTATACAAAATTATTATTAAAGGATATATATCCAACAAGTTTTCATGTATTTTTTCCACAAAATAATTAGGAGGATTTGATTTTTTAAGCTTCAAAGAGGTTACAGTCTCACAGACTGCACGTTACCAGCTACGCCCCGAACTTGCATGTTACCGGTTAAGGGTTAAACACAATATATTGTGTTACTTTTTTTTTATGCAAGTTACTGCTAAAATACACGGATGTGCTTCTTACTTCCAATTTTTCTTTACATTTCTTTGACTTGTTATTTAATCTGAGAATGATAATGATAATAATTATCAAGAATAATAAATAATACCCCAAAAATCTGTACTCATGAAGATCTGTAGTATTGTAAAGACCTTCTTAAATTCAGAAGAATAATAGTTCAGGTGTTAACTTTGCACTTCAATGCAAAGTGCAACCATGAAGAGAAATTTAGTAAAGCAGAATAAGAATAAACAAACTTTGTTGAAAATAATCAGGAATAGGATTTATGAGTGGAGAACTTGTCAGAATAGGACTTTTTTGGAATAAAATGATCCTTCTTCCCAGCCTCACTTGAACTAAGAATCTGTGTCTTCTAGTTGTATTTTTCAGCCATTTTGGAATTTTATTAATCACTCATAAGTGATTTGGAATATAATTTCATCATCATAGTCACAATGTCTTAAGAGACATGGTATGAATTCGTAAAATGCATTAAGTCTGTCTGTCTACTGTCAGTTCAGTGGCACTTTTCTCTTGATACTCATATCCAGCAACTGTTTGGTAGTATCCACCCAGCGTGTAGGGGAACGGCTGTGGCCCCACCCACTTGGGACGAATATAATTTATGTAGTCATTATTTAGGCAGTGATAAGTCATGCATATTTTTATTTTACTCTTTTTTACTCGATTAGAAAATCAGAAACGTATTTGTTATTTATTTCGTCTATGTAAAATCAAAGATAGGATAATATTAAAGTTGCTATTACTTATTTTCAGGTCTTTAGTAAAGCACTCAAAGCTGTCAGACTTCATTGAGAAGTCGCACTTAGAAGTATGGCCTACATCGGAGGAATGTGTTGGTTCCTCGTGGATGAAAATTTTTATATCAGTTTTCAAAAAGAAAGACTGCAAAGTATTGCCACTACCAAAAATACGGCTACAGTCACAAGAACAGTCATCTTTGTTGTTCTCTCAATTGATGCAATACATTTCTCAGACAAATTATAAAAATTTATGGAAAGAAGCATATAAGAAATACTCTTCAAATTCAGATTCAAACAAAGATACTCCAGTAAACTTATCCGATTACAATGATGTACTGAGAGAAATTGTTTTAAGGCTGTATGGATGCCCAGTTATCAACACATGTAATCCAGAGTTAAGTATTGAAGCCCCAGGTACATCAGATGTTAACTTGAACCTTTTGCCAGCAATTTGTGCAGTGGAAACCATGAATGCAATATTTTTGTTGTATCATCCTTACATAGAACATAACATTAATGACTGTGTTACCTTTTCGCCAGCAGTTCTTGAGAAATGCTACACGAAGCCCCTCTTCATTGTGTATCAACTATTGAAGATATTGAAATCTTTACATGATCACAGTTTAACATTAGGTAAGCGAACTAAGATTTTAGAGAGTTTGTAGTTGATCAGGACCAGAACTTCTTATGCCACTCAAGTACTCTTTTCATGATAAAATAGATTAACACAGGGTCACCATGAGCAGGTGTCCAAGCATGCACCACACAAGGGGTGGCATGCCCAGGGATGGCAAATTGAGTGACTCATCACATACTACCTAATTCAGATCATCGTCATAACACCCACCCCACCCCACCTTAAGAAAATACACACAAATATAGTTTTGAAAAAACCTACCGAATGACATTAAGACTGCCATGTAATGACATCCGTTTAAACTAAGGTGCAATACCAAACGCTGTCTGTCATTCTTTAAAAAATAATTTGGTTTGATATTTTAAAAGAAATTAATGCTCAGCGCTAATAGATGCAGAGCCCCACAATGAATGCTCAAATCTGCATTAACATATTAAATAAATTAATCAATAAGATCACACAGAATATCGCACTGCTCAACACTTTGAAACAGTATTAACAGAAGCTATGTGTATACATATATTTAATTATAAGCATTTTTGGTTATTGTTACTATGATTGTAGTAAAAATTTTGACATATCTTATATCACTCTGTGATCACTGAGAGCTAATAAAATCTATCTATCTTCCAAAGTCGCTTACAAACATCCAACACAAAAACTCTCGTAAATAGTTTCTTTCATCTTTCTCAATAGGGAGTAAGGCGACACAATTTATTCTGCAAGCTTCAACTGGACGAATTGAAGCAATCAGGAACTCACCTAAAAACGAAGTTTGAGCCGTTTTTGTATTTGTAGTTCTTTTGATATTACTGTGCTGCAACTTACTCGATTTCTAAAAGCCATACGTGTATTCCATCCTCGCAGATTACACAATACAAAACCATAAACAGCAGTACTCGTATGTACTGTTAACCAAGCTTTGTCATACAAAATACATAGACAACTGTTCATTTCAGGTGATGTCAGCTTGAGCGACATTCATATGACAGAAGACATGTGGATTCACATATTCCCACAAATAAGTTCCAACATCTACATTCAGGAGTCGGACACTGATATGGAAAATCCTTTGAGACAAGACTGTCGAAAGTCTGGCCATATGTACAACAATAAAATGAACTGTGAGATTTGTGGTATGAGAACATACGATATGGTACAAGTGAGCAACGAAAGCTTAGAGCAGCTTTGCCAGTTGTGGATAGATGGTCAAATTTCTAACTTCACATACATTTCCACTTTAAACAAATTGTCTGGAAGAAAGCTTGGAGATCCAAACTGCCACTACGTCTTTCCTTGGGTTACCGACTTCACGTCACGTTGTGGCAAAAACTGGAGGGATCTGAAGAAATCAAAATACCGCCTTAACAAAGGTGATCGTCAATTAGACTTGACATATGACAATTCACAAACTCAAGTACCTCATCACATATCAGACGTACTGTCACCAATTACGTACTATGTGTATATGGCGAGACGCACTCCGAAGTCTGTTCTGTGTAAAAACGTGCGGACAGTTTGGGTGCCAGCTGAATATCCTAGTTCTATCCAAAGAATGCAAGAATGGACGCCTGACGAATGCATTCCAGAGTTTTATAGTGATCCTACAGTATTCCATAGCATTCATGATGACTTAGAGGATCTGGATATTCCTGCTTGGGCTACCAGTCCGGAGGATTTTGTTGACAGACATCGTGAGGCCCTTGAAAGCACATATGTTTCAGAGAGGCTGCATTATTGGATTGATCTTACTTTTGGATATAAGTGAGTAGATTAAAACACCTAAAGAATCAAGCAATCCTAATGAAGATATAGTATATTTGTATCATATTTTCATGTTTGACAACTATTGGTGTACATATCCACTCAAGAAATTATATCAAATATAAAGAAAAAAGATAGAGTTAGGATTCATTTTAAAAAGAATGGAAAACACATATAAACATATCATATTGCAAAACTCTCTATACCTTTTCCAGCAGAAGTTTCAAAAGGATCAAATTAAAACTGACAATTTGAAACTACAATTCATGCTTTAGGGCCGGTTGTACAATGCTAATAGGGTCGTTCAGTGAAATTCCAATAACCATATTTATGCGCATTTTCATGAAGTATTACTTACATATAACACACAAAAAAATTTTCAACTTAATTGGATGAGAATTGAAAAAGTTACGCGCCTTCAAAGATTAAAATATTTCATGCACTCAAAATTCATCGTTGTGACGTCATTGGGTCTGTCGGCGAGCCCAGACCGGCTGGCGGCTGTACAGCGACAGCGCCCAGCATACGTTTGTAATACGTTCAAGTGCTTTGGTTGACGCTATCTTTTGTTTGATCGGGTGGTTTTTCTAACACATTCAAAAATCCAGATTCTTCTACAATCTCTTTATCGGTAGTTCTCAAAACCTCTAGTTAAGTAGGAAATAAGCTCATCAGGAGTACAAGCTATAAGATATTTGATAGTGTTGCTTTTTTTATATTCTGACCAGGATGGGCTGCTGGATGGCGTTTCTTGGTTTTTTGATGGAAACTCGAATAAATAATTTTAAATGTTCGACTAATTTTGGAACGGTTTTTTTTTAATTATTGAGCAAACTGTTGATATATACAGAAATCGTCTGCTATAATTTTATGTGGAAGATTAAGTTTCATTTTTTTTTTCAAAGTTACAAATTTTTCGATTTTTGTCAACTTTGTAGAAAGCAAGCATATTAATTACAAATAATGAGTGACTGGGTATCCCGATATAAATTTTCGGATTATTTTCTATAAGAAAAGCATTTCGCTTTTCTACAAGTTCCTTGTTGAATGATCCGAACTCGAACCATCACTGGTTAAGGAGTAACATTATTTTGGGATATGTTTTAATGGCATTTGTTTCTGGCTTCCCTTAGTGGCTGCGTTAGTATATTGCACTCAACATATTTTGATATAACTTTGGCCTTTATATTGACTTGGACTCATTTATCTGTCTTCCAACGATCCCTCTCTCGTTGTCTTCAGTACATTCTAGTTCTACTTGCGAAACATTGTTGCTAGATTCGCTGCTTGGTGACGAACATCAAGTTTTTTTTAGGCTGGTACTAGGTTCATCTAAATCTCATTTTCGTTGTCTTAAGGAAAACATTCCGAGGATCTCTAGCGTGTAAGGCTTGTTGGTCTTTTTGACAAACAAAAATGTGCGGAACTACTTCCGGTTTCATCTTAAGTTTTACATCTTTCATTAGTTTGTAACACATGTAATTTTCAACATCTTCCTCAAACTTAAACAAAATATACAAGACTGAGATACACATTTGAAGTAGGGATATTTTGTAGTACCCACGATTTTCTACCCAAAATACAGAAATGTGAGACACAATGAACTAGATAATATAATATAAAATTTTTTCTACATAATCAAAATACATATGAATTTTGGTTACATCAAAGGACTGAAAACAGCCTTTCACATGTTCCACATATCAATGAGAATTGATTTCTCCAATGCTTTTATAATTGTTAGGGATATGATTAATTCAGTATTTGGATTAAAAAAATCTACTTGTATCTCTTACGTTTTAGTATGCCAGTACCAGCAAAATCTGCTAACAACTGACGTCAATATACCTTTAGAATGGCATTCACAAATGCGGATTCTTGATAATAATACAATTCACTTAGTTATAAAAATACTTATTAAAATGGTCCTCACAGAGTCCTCACAGAGTACTTTGTTGACTTATCGTTCACAAATTCATTCCTACGCATCTCTCTGCCACAATTTCCTGATTTTTATATTTCGTGGCAAACCAATAAAAAATTCATCAGGAGTGGTCACTGTCGTATTTTCACATTGGGGAACCATACAATATTTATAATTTTTCTTCATCTGTCCGTCCATTATTATACTCAGTATTAACGAATTCGAATAGCTTGGTAAGTATTCAGTGTCGATGAAACAATTAAATAAATTATCCAGTAGACGCGTATGCAGTTCACAAAGCTTGCATAGCAAGTAGGATGCGCCGCACCGTTATTATTTACCAAGCACCCGTACAATGCTAGGCCAAGATGCCGCGCCGCGCCGGTCGGAAAGGTGTAGTGACGTCACCGTAGTACACTCGCTAGTGCGGCGCGTTTTCAATTTGCAGCACTTTGATAATTTATTAGAATATGAAATCAAGCTCAGAAAATTCTGAAATTTTGCACAGCTGCTAAACTCAATACGCCCTTTTAGAATATGCAATAAAAAATATATGCTGAACGAGCCTATTTAACATGGCTGTTGCCCGAATTTGACACAAACCGTCACAGTGACAAACCAGAAGAGGTAATTTTTTTAGATAATGATGACAGTACGCATTGCTACATTGCATTGGTGCCAACCGTAGTGGATTTGATTATCAACCAGGTTTAACTAAACCAACGATTGTGCAACAGGAAGCTTATCAAAGCTCAAGTTTAATAAAGCTTGAGTTAAACCGGCATTTGTACAACCGTCTCTAAGGCCCAGTTTCACAATCATTGGTAACCTCTGGTAGTCACTTAACCGACAGATGGAAGTTAACCAGTAGTTATCGGGGAGCAATGTTTCACAAAGGAAACCAATGGTAAAGCTTATTTATCTTTATGTTGGCACCACATATTGGTCTCAGAGCACTGCCATAATGGTGTTCCGTGAATACAACCTAACCCTTTGACAAAGAAACCTAACCTTTCTTTTCATATTTTTCATTTATGTCATTATAGAGTATAATCAAAATCCATCGACGTCTTAGACATCAGTGTCAAAATCCAAGCTTTTATAACCCCCAAAGCTATCATCGGTTGACGACAACAAACATAAAGATAACCCATACCTTGTCCTTTGGTTAACATAACTACCTGTTGACCAGAGCTTTTGATGTAAACCGTCGAATATGAAATGGAATATTTTCGTTAACCACTAGTTTTCTTTTGACCACTAGTTAACTAACGATTGTGAAACTGCGCCTTTGATCCTTTTGAAACTACTGTCGAAAAAGGGTGCATTTATTTATTTATTTACACTGTTTTAATGTTCAACTTATCTATTCTCATATTCAAGGTTGACTGGGAATCCAGCTGTCAAAGCAAAGAACGTTTGCCTACAACTGGTGGACCAGCATGAGAATTTAACAAAGTCTGGATTAGTGCAATTGTTTTTTCATCCTCATCCGCCGAAAGCAACTAATAGCTTATTTTTAACAAAAATTCCTCCAAAGATATTTATCAACAAGCCTAGCCGACAGAGTAAGTTTTTTTAAATGTTTTCTATCTTATATCCTATACATACAGTACCTAACTATAAATAGTATTTTTCTACAAATTAGACGAGCCTCATCAAAAAGTAACATATTTCTATAGCAGGTGTCCCAGAATTTTCTTGACATGATATATTTTCGTAACGCAAAACGGTTCAAACAAGAACTGAGTTGTCATTCTGAACATGATGTCTTTTTTTCCTTTTTTATTACTAAATTTAATTATTATTAAGTATTGCACCTCGCATAAATCCTTATTTTATTTATCTTATGCTTTTGGCGTTACGAAAGAAATTTGTTGTTCATTTATATAGAAAAAGCTTTAGGGTGCTATTTGAAAAAAAAAGTTGGGGTGAGTTTTAGTGATTAAGTACAAACAAATGTTTGGAAAGCATGCTGTGATGGGTCATTCAGAACTCTTGACTTTACGAAAAAATAGGTTTGTGTATAAAACCAAAGGTACGACAAGACTAAATAAAATAAGGAAATTTGTGTAGGGAAAACTATTGGGTGCTATTTGAAAAAAAAGTTGGGAGTGAGTTTCAAAGATTGAAGTACAAAACAAATGTTTTGAAAGCATGGTATGATAGACTATAGTACTTTTAAATATACAAGGTATTGATGCGTTCTGTTAAGCGCGGATGTCATTTCAACCTACTAAAGCGGAACTTCGGTTTCATTTTTTTGGTTCTGTGTTTTGTACACAGAAGCCCATGATTTTCACCTGTGTTACAATCACACAGCAACAATAAAAACTTTTTAAAACTATTATTGACCTACTTTCACCTATTTAGATGGTATATTTTTAACCCTATCATCATCATCAAACTTCATTATACTTATTTGTCAAGTATACAAATAAATATTAGTCGTAGCTCTCAAAAGCTTATCCTATTTATGGTTATGTTCACGAGTCACATCCATAAAATAGTAAATCCCTTGTCTCAAAACAACGAAAAGAGTAATGTCAAAATAGTGCCTTGGCAATGCCGCGACACAAGGCGTCCATAAATAGTTGCAGGCCCTTATTACTGCCAGGCAGTATTTTTGTCTTAGTGCGCATGCTTAGATGTCAAATACGGCCAGGAATGGGCCTATACCACATTTTTTGTTTATTGGCTTAAACGAACCCTGACACCACGTAGATGCCATAAATAATTTTACAAAAGTTTTCTATCGTATTTATAACAGAAAAAAATTGCTCTAAATATTGAATTTTTTGAATCCATACACTTCCCGCCCAGGTCGTGACGTCACCTGTAGGGAACCAATAAGAGCTCACTGGTACAAAACAATAGGATCCGCTCGTAGTCATTGGACCACGAAAGGACGCTTCTCATTGGTTCCCTACAGGTGACCTCATCATCGGCTATTTCAAATTACAGTACAATTTTCTTTTTAGTGTTATTCTCATGTGGATCTAGTTTTCTGCTGACTTTTTACAATAAACGGTCCTATGTATCATCAAAAATAAAACCGCAGTAAATAAATTGATAAATTTGAGATCACGGTATAGGCCCATTGTTAGTGCCTTGTTGCATGGCGACTTCAATAACTCTCTAAAATTTTCATTTAAACCACTAGTTATTCAAATTGCTTATTTTTTAAAGGGTCAAGGGAAAGAAGTCATTCAACGAGCACAGGGAACGAAGCCTCCAAAAGTGACGACGAATCAGAAGACTTCGCTACAAACATATCGCGAACGATAGGCTTATCAAAACTGTTATCACGAAGTAGATCTTCTCTACATGAAGAGCAGACAAACAAATCTGGCAGAAGTCCCAGTAACCACCGCAGTGCAAGCTTAGGCCCTAAAAATCCTTCATTCACCTCACACGTCGCTAAACCAAAGACAAGTCAATCTAACAGCAATACAATACGTTTACCAAAAGAGTACAAACCTGATCAAGCCTTGGATATGTTAGAAAAACGACACGCTTTCATCTCGAAAACCTTTCATCCTGAGCAATGCAGAAAATATCTCAGTGATTCGGACGATGTGATTAAAGAAAGCGATGATTTGGTGGTGCAGAATGCCTTCACAAACTTCATATTTTCGGAGAACTTCAAAGAAAAGTTCTGTATAAAACCTAGAGCTATCAAGTCGCTGACTTTCCCTTTAGGCAACCATGAGGTTTTTGTTCACAGCTACAAAAATTCCGCTAATCAAAAAACAGACAACCAAATAATTTGTAACTACGCAAATATAATTTCCACAAGAAGAGTGAGGGAGTTGCAGATTCTCGGATGTCTCATCGTGGAAATCTTCATGGCAAGACAACTTCGAGCTATGGGCGCAAGCTACGCTAACCTAACTTTCAACAAAAGATTGAAAGCCTGCTTGGCTGTTATCAGTAGCTGCAAGAAGGACATTCCATCCTGTATTTCCTACGTGGTCAACATATTGTTGCAGCCACAGCAGACTGACTTGAAGAACTTCGCCTATCCGGCTGTCACGGAGTTTGGATTACCCCCACCAAACGCACATTTGCTTCTGGAACCGATGCTTCACTGTGTCATTCCCTTCTCAAAACACTTTCCAAGGTTATATAACCTGTTGTTCTCTCTGAAAGACTTCAAAAACGTCGCTACCGAGCTCGATATCCTCTACCATTTTGATTGCAACGGAGAAATGTGTTCCGAGTACGAGAATTTAGAGAGAACTAAGATCCTGTTTGAACAGAATATAGGTGAATGCAAGGTGAAACTTTGCGCGAAACAGCTAGAGCATCTGATGGAAGAGATCAACGCAAACACTGATAGTGAGGTGATAAGCATTCTGCTGCCTCACATCAAAGATTTGCTTGAGGATCCACCTACTTCAGTGCTAGCGGCCTGGTACTTATTCGATCCTATTTCGAGGATGTTAGGCACTCAGAAAACTGAGCAGTACCTGTTGGAGTCGGTCTTGAAGCTCTACGAAAACGAACCGAACGAAGCTCATCTACCGTACAACGGCAAGATAGCGAAGCTGTATCACCATAGCTTCCTGTTACGTTTGATGGTGAGGTTTGGCTTGAAGTGCTTCTTGGATAATTTTGTTGTATCTCTGGTGGAGGCTGTAGGCGGTTATAAGGATTACGATAGAGTTGACTATATATTGCATAACCATTCCGAGAAGATACTTAAGAGAGCTTCGCATCTGAAGACGATGGACAACGAAAACTTGGAAGCGTCTGTCAGTGATGATTCGAGTTGCAGCGAAAAACAGGTATACAACTATAGCTCTCGCAAGTCAAATCCGAACGCTGAGGGAAAAAAGGGTTGCGGTTGATGAAATGCGGTATAGGACTAACATAATAAGTTTATAAAAAAAATACAACAGATCAATAATGGGTGGGCCCTCCATGTTAACGAATGCACTCCTCTAGCCTACGCGGCATGCTCGTAATCTGGTTGTTGATAAACTCTAGAGGTACAGCCTCCCAAGCTGCCCTCACAGCATGTTCCCAGTTCGTCCAGCGTGGTCGGAGGATTGGGTAAATCGCCTATGTATCGACCTATCCAATTTCATACTTTTTCAATTGGCGATAAATCGGGTGATCGTGGAGGCCAGGGGAGTACCTGACCTCAGCTTCCTGTAGGAACCCCATCGATACCCTTGCAATATGAGGGCGTGCATTATCTTGCTAGAAGAAATCATCTTCGAGGCCTCGGACATATGGAACGGCAATTGGTTCTAACACCTCATTCACATAACGTTGCGTAGTCATTGTGCCACGAATCACAAGTAAAGGTGACTTGATGTGGAATGCAATGGCACCCCAAACCATCAAACCAATAGGACGGTGTACATAGCGCTCAACAGCAAACTAGAGATCGTTCACCCCGTCGTCGTCTTACGCGATGGCGTCCATCATGTGCCCCCAGACAAAACCTGGACTCGTCGGAGGAGGCCGTCTGATGCCACTTAGTATGCCATTGTCAGTGTTCTTGGTACCAATCTAACCGTTGGCGACGATGAGTTGCAGTGAGTGGAAGCACTAGATGCGGACGATATGATCCTAAGCCCATTTCACTCAGTCTGTGGTACACCGTGCGGATTCGAATGGGCCTCCCTATAGCTGCATACCAAGCGTCAGCAACAGCTCGAGAGGATCGCATTCTATCTCGAAGGCCCAGTAGTCGAAGATGGCGGTTCTGCTGGTCTGTAGGTCTTCTACGTGCTCCAGGATCTCTTAACTCGCTGCATTCGCCATACGTTGTTACAAGTCTCGAGTGTTTTAGAGGTGCAATGTAGGCAAATAGCGTCTGAATGAACAAAAAATGTTACATGTGTCTAGAGATGGTACTGCCAAGGTGTTCTAGGTGTTCGGATTTCACTTGCGAGTAGGATATTTATTTATTTATTTATTTATTACAATTAAGGACATCAACAGAAAGATCTTGAAAAGGTCATCTACTAAGTATATGAGTATTTATACAGGGTGCTATTTAATGATAGGGCGTATTTCTGACCCAAATTCAAGAGAAAATTTCATATAAACAAGTTTCCTATAGTCTGCTTTTCAAGATATAGGACGTCAAAGTTTGGCAAAAAAAAAGAATGATTTTTTCTTTTTTCCATCTTAAAAAGCGTATTTGGCTTTCTGTCAGGATGAAACCTCGTGTTTTAGATTATTTTATGCCGCTGATCACAAATCTGGTGGCAATTTTGAGTTTCAGTCTCGTTTGACGAGACACAAAAATTTCAGGTCTTCCAAGTTTCCTTAAAAAATCGAAAACCTTGATCTGGCTTTCTTATAAGATAAAATCTCGTGTTTTGGATAATTTCAGGGTGCTGATTACAAGTCCAGTCGCAGTCTTGAGTTTCAGTCTCGAAAACTTTGTATTGGCTTTTTATTAAGATTAAACCTCTTGTTTTGAATAATTTGAGAGTGCTGATTACAAATCGGGTCGCAGTTTTGAGTTTCATTCTCGTTTGACGAAAATCAATAATATCATATTTTTCAGATCTTCAAATTTACCATCTTTACATCTTTGACACCTCATGACAGTGGCGCTTCTAGGAAGTTTGCCTGGGGGGGGGGTACTCTATGGATAATGTAGTGAGCGCCGCCAAAGAGACGGGGGGGGGGGGGGAGGGTACAATAAACATCTTGTCAAATGAAGATATAATACGGTAAGAGGTGAATATTTATGAAATTAAAATTTTTTAGCCGCAAAGATGAAATTAAACATTACACAGGTATTTTCCATTTTGTTATTATAAGGAAAATCAACAAAACAAAACACATATAATAAAACCAGACTTATTATAAATAATGTAAACAGAAAAATATATTTGAAGCAATAAACATAAACAGTTAAATTTCAATGCATCTTATTTTTAATTAGTCAGTTTTGTTCCGTTTTCTTGGGGGGGGGGGGGATAATTACCCCCTCTACCCCCCCCCCTTGGAAGCGCCCTTGCCTCATGATTTGGAAAATCATCACAGACTACTTTTAGCTTACAATTAACTGCTATATCGCCTTCCGAGATTATTCAAAGCAGAAGAGTTTCATCGTAACTTCGAAACAATATTTGTTCCAGGCTAGCCTTGTGATACCGTCCAAAGAAACAAAACCAAGTTCCGAAGAGGAAGTATTCGAATTTGAGGAAGACAGAGAATCCGAGGAGCAAATGAAATCTCTAATGGAGCATCTGGAACTGAACGTAGCTTCGGACCTGCCTTTCAACCATTCCACAGCCGAGGAAGCACTCGATGCTTCATTGGCCGAGAATATAGACCAGTTGCGTAACTTGGAAGAGTTGAATCTGGACGAAATCGTGGATACGCATCCAGAAACAATGTCGCCCACCATTCCAATACCCTCGAATCTCAACACCAATGTGACTAATATTAGCTGTGACATAGGTAATTCAAATTCAAATTCCATTCATTCAAGTTCACAAATATAAATACGTCAAAAGTTTCTGCAGGGAAAAAGTTAAAATGGTCATCAAGTTTAAAAAGCAGTATCAATCACATAGTATATTGAATTTGCACAAAATCGACGTAGGTACTTAAAAAAATGAATCATCATCATCATAGTCACAATGTCTTAGCAGACATGTTGTGAAGTCGTAAAATGCATTAAGTCGGAGCTAGAGTATTTCCGACACGAATATTATCAATAGTTTTGAGAACTGTAGCTCGCCATCGTTCGCGATTCACTGTCAGTTCAGTGGCGCTCCTGATACTCGTATCCAGCAACTGTTTTGTTGTTTCCACCCAGCGTATAGGGGAACGGCCACGGCGCCGCCCATTCGGGGCATGACCCAGTACTACCCACAGGTTTCTCCATATTATCGCTTCGGCCAATATGTCCGAAGAATCTAAGCATTCTCGTCGACACAATGGAGGATAGTCTCTTTGGATTGTCGAGCTCATCCAGTATGGTAACGTTAGTTCGATGGGCGGTATAACGGACTCTCAGCATTCACCTCCAAGTCCACATTTCGAAAGCATCTATGCGAGCTCGATCTGCCTTTTTAACAGTCGCAAGTCTCCGAGGCATACAAAAATATGGAGAACAAAAGAGACTGAACCAGCGACATTTTGGTGGCTTTAGTGATGTTATGGTCACGCCTCTTTTAATGGTAAAATTTTAAGTTTTGTAAGTGGTGTAATCAAACTGTTTATAAAGGGTGATTCATTTAGAACTTTGTTTTTCGTATGACTTTTTTTGTCAGATTACTAGAGATAGCTGTCAAAGTGTCATCCTATTTTGATTCAGTATTGCTTGACATTTCATTATGGAAAAATTCACACTACAACAGCGTCTCCAAATTATTCAGCTACATTATGAAAACAATCGTTGTGTAAGACAAGTTTTTCGTGCACTTCGTGCAACGTATGGTGTGCATCATCGACCTTCCGAGACCACTATTGCCAATACCATCCGCAAATTTGAGTCTCAGTATACGCTATTGGATGATATGAGACCGAATAGGCCACATCCAGCCCATAATGAGGAGAATATTGCTGCTGTAGTGGATAGTGTAGCTGAAGACCGTGAGGGATCAATTCGACGTCGATCTCAGCATTTGGGCCTATCGTATTCGACAACTTGGCGAATTTTACGTAAGGATCTTGGCTTAAAGTCTTACAAAATCCAGCTTGTTCAAGGATTGAAGCATCAAGACTTAAATTTACGCTTAAATTTCAGTCAATGAGCTCTAACACAGCTCAATGAAAATCCGCTGTTTTCGCGTCGAATTTTGTTCAGTGACGAGGCACATTTCTGGCTCAACGGATACGTCAATAAACAAAATTGCCGTATTTGGGCTGACGAGCAACCCAGTGCGGCACTCGAAGTACCGTTGCATCCTGAAAAATGCACTGTGTGGTGTGGCTTATGGGCCGGTGGGATCATCATATGTATTTTATTTAGAATTTAAAACAAAGTTCTTAATGAATCACCCTTTATATATATCTACATGATTCATTTTTAATGTATTTATTGCATCTTTGACTTGACTTCATTAACCTCCTGAAATGAGAAAGATATATATGTTGCGTTTTCTGACATTTCAGGTAGTAAGAAAAGCGACAGTTCTTTCATGGAGAAAAAGTCAAATAGTTCGCAAGAGTTCAACATAGAATCTCCTAGCTCCGGTACGAAGAAGACCATCTCGACCAAAAAACAAGACACGAATATCTCAGAGATGAGTGCAGATAGTTTGGTGTGGCTGTCACACAGATTGGGGCCAGTACTGACGGCGAAGTATCTGACCAGGAACCTTTTGAAAATGTTGACGTTGTGTTATGTGGGTAAAGACAACTTGGTGTCTGTTGTAAAGGAAGAAGAGAAATCTGCGAATGATGTTACTATTGCTTCAGGTTATGTTGTGGGCGATCAGAATGCTACGAAAGTGATTGAGTGTCTTACTAGTATTGCAGGTGAGTTATTCAAAGTGTTGTATCAATATTTTTGGATTTTTGATAATTCTTAGTTTTAAATAATCGAGCTATGTTTGGCAGTGGGTTATCCTAACTTCGTTGAAGCTCATTCCGAAAATATTTTTATTAACAGACATTTGTGCCCTAGACATGCCTGATATTTTTGAATTTACAAAAATGGATGTTATTACTTTGTGTATTTTTATAATGTTTTTAAACCTATTTTTTGTGTGTTTTTGATCTGTAGAGCATCATTTTTGAACTGAAGTACTAGTTGGTCACAAGTACTACCGAAATATTAGTTGTAAGCTGACATGCATTGCTATCAAATGCATTAAAAAAATTAGGGAGGTTGATTTCAGTTTGATGTAAAAAAATAAATAAATGCGATAAAGTTGCTGAAGTGCTTTTAAAAACTTTTATAGTTGTCAAAATGAACGAGATTAAGGGTGAATTTAATGCAGTCGAGACAAGATGTTATTTTATTATTTTTGTAACGCAAAAGTTATAAATTTTGTTCAGATCTTCAGGATTACCTAAAAAAAAAGAAAATCTTTATTTGGCTTTCTATTAAGATTAAATCTTGTATTTTGGATAATTTGAGGTGCTCATGACAAAACCGGTGGCAGTTTTGAGTTTCAGTCTCGTTTGATGAAAATAAAAAATTTCAGATCATCCGATTTGCCTAATAAATCGAAAATTTTCATTTAGCATTAAGACAAAACCTCGTGTTTTGAATAATTTGGGGCTGCTTATTACAAATTCGATCGCAGTTTTGGGTTTCAGTCTCGTTTGACGGAAATCAAAAATTTCAGATCTTCAGATTTGCCTAAAAAATCGAAAATCTTTATTTAGCTTTATATTAAGATAAAACCTTGTGTTTTGAATAATTTGGGGCTGCTTATTACAAATCCGGTCGCAGTTTTGGGTTTCAGTCTCGTTTGACGAAAACCAAAAATTTCAGATCTTGAGGTTTACCTAACAAATCGAAAATTTTTATTTGGTTTTCTATCAATGAAACCTCGTGTTTTGGATAACTTGGGGCTGCTTATTACAAATCCGGTTGCAGTTTTGGATTTCAGTCTAGTTTGACGAAAATCAAAAATTTCATCTCTTGAGGTTTACCTAAAAAATCGAAAATTTGTATTTGAATTTCTGTTAAGATGAAACTTCGTGTTTTGGATAATTTGAAGGTGCTGATTACAAATTCGGTCGCAATTTTGAGTGTCAGTCTTGTTTGACGAAAATAAAGAATTTCAGATCTTCAGATTTGCCTAAAAAATCGAAAATCTTTATTTAGCTTTTATAATAAGATGAAACCTTGTGATTTGAATAATTTGGGGCTGCTTATTACAAATCCAGTCGCAGTTTTGAGTTTCAGTCTCGTTTGAGGAGAACCAAAAATTTCAGGCCTTCAGGTTTGCCTAAAAGATCTAAAATATTTATTTGGTTTTCTATTAAGATGAAACCTCGTGTTTTGGATAATTTGAAGGTGCTGATTACAAATCTGATCGTAATTTTGAGTGTCAGTCTTGTTTGACGAAAATCAAAAATTTGAGATCTTCAGATTTGCCTAAAAAATCGAAACCTTAATTTGGCTTTCTATATATTATGATGAAACCTCGTATTTTAGATAATGTAAGTATGTTGATTAAAAGTCTGGTCGCAGTTTTGAGTTACAGTCTCATGTAACGAAAATAAAAAATTTCAGTTTCATTACGGGGGGGAGGGGGTATGTATATGGTCTGGAGTTGGGGTGAATCCAACAATAATTTCGATGTCCTTCCGGCGGGGTATATTTACCCCTGCCCCCGTATTTACGCCACTCATTATTGCTGCTGCGGAAAAAATAAAAAAAATGCTCAAAATCCCTCAAAATTTGTTTTTTATTTGTACTATTGAAAGTAGTTTCATTCATTGACCTATACACCATATAAATAAGGAAAAAATACACAGATAGTGATTATTTTTTCTGATTCTATGTTTTTAGCGTTGTATGGAGAACAAGTAATTGTGTACCAATACATTCCACATTTAAGTGAACTCATATTGCTGTGTAAAAGAAAACTCACGTTGAATCTCGAAGGGGGACTCATATCTTGCTTAGAGCTTTTGAAGCATATCATTCCATATTTGTCAGATTCAACTCTGATGGATCAACTGCAGGTATGTCTCTTCCTCAGAGTAATAATTCCGAAAGAATTTTTACTCTGAGGTCTCTTCTAACTACGGTATCATTGTATGTTTCGTGTCTGAAAAAGTATTAGACTAAAGATATCTTCATCTTTATGATCAACGTTGATAAAGAGTAGGTGCAAATATTGCTCATTCATAAGCTGTGTTTCTTTTAATTTTTTTATAATTTTGAGCGTTATATTCCCTCATTTTAAAAAAAGGTTTCCCCATACCTAACAACCTAAGGAAACTACCGGGTGGTCCTTTTAACTTGAGACAGTCAAATATCGCGAGAACAGTGAGATTTGAATGAAAGAGGGTTACACAAAAGTTATTGAGTGCATTGGAAGAAAGGAAAAGATGACATTTGTTTTTGACATTGACAGAGTTTTCAAGGTTTTTTCAAGGTCAACTATGTTTTTCAAATAGTAACATATCTTTTTCATTGCAGAATCATGATCTGCGAAAAAAAACAAACATCTTTGGTTTACGAAATTTTTTTACTCGATTGCAACTCAAGCAGATAAAAAATAAAACATTTGTTGGCCAACTAGGTCACCAGATTTAAGACCTCTCATTTTTTTTTATGAAACCAATTACTGACGACGTCGTTTCGCTTTTATTATGAATGAAATTGCTACTCTTTAATTGAATTAAGTTGCTTTTTAGCATAAACCGAATGTCGGGAGTGTTAAATGAGTGTTCCACAAAAAAGAGTCTGTTGTCGTACCCGCAGGTTTCTATACCTGATGATTTTAAACGGGTCACATAAATAGTGCTCGGATACTCAAATTAAACGCTCAGGTACCGGCTTTGGTATATAGATGGCAAACCAATACTTTTTCAAAGTACTGCTTCCCAATATCTATATTTTGCTACTGCTAGTACGAGTTTTGCCAGCTAGACACTAGCTTGCAATTTCATCTATTCGTCTGAAACCTAAACCACACTGACGAGCTTTAATAAAAGCGAAACGACGCCGTATGTGATTGGTTTCGGATGAATGAATGAAATTCCTACTCTTTAATTAAAGTAGTTCAGTTCGTTCCAAGAATAATCTAGGTATTTGCTCTCAGAGTAGTAGTTTCTATTGGTTCGCTGATTTTCAGTAATTCATGTTTTTTGTTTTTTTTTTTTCAGGACGTAGTACTGAAAAACATAATACATCCAGCAGTCAGACTGTTAAGCTCTACCAAATATACATTCCCAAGTAGTTATATAGCTCGAAACATCCTTGCCAGAAAATATTTGGATGCCCTGTATGCCTTAGCTGTAAGATTGGGCTGCGATATGACCAAAAAGTATTTGGCGACACCAGCGCTACAACGGTTCTTTCTCATATTCGATAAGGTCCATGCCAGTGAGGATTTTGATAGTCACACGAAGGTAAGAATGATAGTTTAAGGGATCTGACCTTTTGACCTTAACTTTGGATGTTTGGAGTCTTCTCGCCTCATCTTAGACACACACACTAGAGAAAGGGAACATGCGGCCACGCCTCCTCGCTAACGCAGGAATACGTCTTTTCTTGGATTCTCAATTTCGCGCGCTATACCCTAGACCCTTATTTATGTAAACGTACTAAAATTTGGGTGGTCATTTTGAATCGACATATGTATGTAATTCAGTTCATTAAAAGAATCCTCCAAAAATGTCAAATTTTGTTTATGATCTCTATATAAAACGATATTTATCTTTGACATACACTATAAAAGTATGTCAAAGTCAAATTTTGCTTCATAATTTCTGCTCTATGATGTTATTTTTTGCGTTATAAAAACCATTAGTTACTAAAATTGTATAAAGTAGGCTTATGTATAGTGTAGAGACAGATGAATGAATATATTTTTTATTTCAGAATACAGATAGAAATTTGAAACAAGACAAAAAAAAAAGGGGGGGGGGGGAATCTAGCAGGTACTCCTACGTTAAATAAATTGTACTACAAACAGCAGTTGTTACTTAATTCAACAAAAGTTCGTCTATGGCATATACTTCAACATCGCACAAATACCTGAACAGTCGATTCCTAAAAAGTCTAAAAATTTGAAAATATCAATACCAAACTACGACTGAGCCCAAAACACTATACCATACCTTAGCTGAGAATAAAAATTTCCAAAATAAGACACTTTCAGTTATCATAATCCCTCCATTGTCTTTAAGACATCATTTCCAATTCTTTGAGACTAGATCCTGCGGACCTATGATAATGCATGTTTATATAATTTATCCTACAAAGGTTTTATAACCTAAATTTACCTGTTCATCCTTTATAAGTGAACTCTGCTTAACTTTATTTCTGCCTTACTCTCAAACCCTGGCTAGGAACTGCGGAATCGCAACCTCATTACGTTGCTAAAAGCGACACGTCTTTTTAAAAAATTGTAGGCTCTATCAAAAAACAAGGACAAAATGTGACTCATCATCATAGTCACAATGTCTTAACAGACATGTTGTGAACTCGTAAAATGCATTAAGTCGGAGCTAGAGTATTGCCGACACGAATATTATCAATAGTTTTGAGAACTGTACAGTATATTCAATTCCAAGATAGACTGCACATAAACAGTCGCATGCAGCATTAGCGTGGTTACTGTGCGCTGCCATCTGCGAACGTGCCAGCTATAGTCCAGTGCAATTATGGAATTTTATATTACTATTTAAAAGAGTTGCCCTATTAACCAATTGCAACTTAAAAGTAGCCAGTTGCCAGTTTGAAATGATCATTTAGGCAATGAACACTTGACATCGCATATTGGGATCTGATTTCCAGTCAGTCTTGGGGGTTTTTACTTGCCAGATTATAACATACAATTCACACATAGTGTACTGGACTATTAGGGACCCTACCGACATGAGCCGATCACGCACGCGGGCTTGTTTTCATTTGGTCTAGCTTGGCTGTGAATACAGTATAGGTGGCCATCGTTCGCGATTTACTGTCAGTTCAGTGGCGCTCTTGATACTCATGTCCAGCAACTGTTTCGTCGTATCCAGCCAGCGTGTAGGGGGATGGCCGCGGCGCCGCCCACTCGGGGCATGGCCCTGAACTACAAGTTTCTCCATATTATCGCTTCTGTGTATATGTGAAGAATATAAGCATTCTCGTCGACACAATGGAGGATAGTCTCTCTGGATTACCGAGCTCATGCGGTATGGAAACGTTAGTTCGATGTGCGGTATAAGGAATTCTCAGCATTCTCCTCCACGTCCACTTTTCAAAGGCATCTATGCGAGCTCGATCTGCCTTTTTAACAGTCCAAGTTTCCGAGACATACAAAAATATGGAGAACACAAAGAGACTGAACCAGCGACATTTTTGTGGCTTTAGTGATGTTATGGTCACGCCATATTTTAGTAAGCTTTGTCATGGCCACACGTGCCTGTTGGATGCGCCATCGAATCTCATTTTCACAGCTACCCGAATTGTCGATCAAAGAACCGAGGTACACAAAACTTACTACTTCACAACGGCCTATTGACTTTATTTCTCGATGATTATCATGCTCTCTATCTACGATCATAGTCTTGGTCTTATTGTAGTTAATACCAAGACAATACGCTGCACTATGTTCTAAGGTGTTTAATAGAACTACTAGTTCTTCCTGAGAAGCAGCAATAAGTGTTGTATCGTCAGCAAATCTTAAGTTGGATATTTTGCTTCAGCCAATAGTGACTATATACATATATTTAAAATAGTGAAGCTATAAGTCTTATATATGATGAAATATTCGTAACTTTCTATAACCCTGCCATGAGAGTCAACCATAATAAAAAAAACTCTATTTCTGATACCATACCCCGAAATACGGCAACTAAACACCATTTTTGGCTCTATAACAGACGCGACGCTTTCAAATTCCGCTATCAAGCGCTATAATCACAATATTGACAGCAATGACAGATAGCTGGTAGCGTGACAGCGCCCTCTTTGCGGTTGGAGTCCGTACCAAAACTTTGTTCGATCTTGACATGGCCGACTCTACTCACTAGGCCGGAGTATTGAAATATGGCAACTAACACTGAATAGCGGGCCGAGCTGGGCCGAGCTTTTATTTATTTTTAAATCGTTAATGTAAATCTTCCAGAGTAAGAAAGAAGATTGGAAGGTGATTTTTAATGTGTTTTTAATTATTTACCTGCACAAACGAAACTCTAAAGATAAAAAGATGCCTGCAAAGTGTGTAGTACCAAGTTGCACTAGCAATTGTGCTTCCAATAAAGGACATATTAGGGTGTTCAATTTTCCTCAAGATGAGCATTTCAAACAGAAGTGGGTGAAAGGTATTCCTCGTAAGGGCTAGTTATATTTATAAGAATGAAGACAATAATCTACAAACATTTCCAAGGATAAGACCTATTTTAAACCATAATGTGGTACCTACAATGTTTTCTGGACCTCACAAATATCACAGAAAAATACAGTTAATAGAACACATCTGGGCATACCTACGATAAGATTTGATAGTGAAGGGGAATCAAGACCAGCAAGAATGGCCTCAAAAAAAAAAATTGAGTGTTCATTTAATGAAGTGGAAGTGGCAACAGGAAACAGGTTGCGTTTATTTTTATTTTGTAGTGTTTGACTACGATGAACCAGACATCAGATGTAGGTGGTATTAGTATGAATGAATATAGACATTCCTTTAAATCAATAAATCATAATTTGTTGGTGATTTGAGTTAGATTTTACCACTGTCATCAAGAATATCCTGTTGGTCTCAAATACTTTACTTAATGTTAAAACCTTTTCTATGTCCAGCCAAAGAAAGTTTACAATTTTGTGAGAGAGAATGAGTTGCCAATTTTACCACCATCCTAAATATTCAACAAAACTTTGCAGTTCTTTAAAAATTGCACCTGACAGAAAATATGCCTTACATTAAAACTGTTGCAGAGGGTTTATTATTCTTAGAGAAGTACATTCTTTTACAAATTGATGAAATATCAGCCTGTATAAATGTTCTTATTGACATTACAAAAATAATAGGTAGAACATGAAGGACAAAATTATTTGATAGGTATATTAAATACATACAGCTTATAGTTGGTAGGCGTTACCCTTCCATCAGAGTATACATCTCAAATTACAGTCCTTATTCACAATAGGTATTGTTAAAATTTTGATTTCAGGCCAATAGGTATAAAAGTAAGTTTTTGGGCAAATGCACAAAGCAGTTTTAATGAAAATTGCAAAAGAATACATCAATATACATATAGATCAGTTTGTTTTAGACACATTTGTTCATGTAATCATCCCCAAACTGATGAAATTCTGCTTGAATTAATGTTGTTAATGTAGCAAATATGTTTATTAATAATTGCACTGAAACAGTTCAAGACAAAATACAGACTGACAAAACTAAAAAGAGGAAATCTAATGGAAATAAGAAATGTCCATCAGAACGGTAAATCTCTAAATCTAAATACATGTACTTTTTTGTACTGATACTACTGGCATTTTTCACCATTCTTATTTTTTCAAAAAGTATTTTTCTTAATTTATCAACCGAGATGAACTCCTAATATATATAAAATGTAATAATTATTCTGAAACTATAAAACAATTTAAATTTTCCGCGGAATGCCCGCCGTTCGGCCCACGGTAACCGGCCCACTACTTGACAGCTAAGCGACGTTGCCACATCTAAAGCTCCGGCCTAGTGTAGAGTCGGCCATGACCTTGACCATTTGAGATAAACGGCTGTGCTGATTTCAGACCACAGAACAGATGAAAGACGTCCTGACAAGATCGATCGAGGAGTCCAGCTTCGTGGAGTACCGCAGGGACGGCACCACCACCGAATGGGCGGTAAGCGGACGACCGGTCCAAATCTCGCACGTGCGCCTGAAAGACTCCGAATCCGCCGACAGTCTCTCCCCGCCCATTCCACCCCACGTGGTTTCCTCCTTGGGCGAAAACAGCGTCGTGAATCTCGCCTTGGAGGAGCTGAAGGTCGTCTTCACGTCAGAGTTGGCGTACGTGGCGTATCTACCGTTCCTGAGACACGTGGGTGCTGGTACCATGGAGGCGGCCCTTCATAACCACGACAACGTCAGGAATTTGTGTCAGGAGTACGAGCAGGAGATGAAGTTGAACAAGCCTAGCGTGGTGCCGAAGTATAGCTTGTCCGATTTCAGTAGGAGTCAAGGTAAGGACAACTGCTGTATGTAGTTGAAGGTTGAGGTTGAAGGCAGTGCAGTGGCGGTCCCTTAAAAGAGGGGGCGCACCACAGAGTTAACATCTCTAGAGGGAGCCTAATTTGAATATTTACCAGCCAACATCTATAGCGCTATGTTCCTCAAAGTATTTAACTGGGTATTTAACTATACATTAAAATATACTTGCAATGTGACTGATTTACGTGAAGATAATTTGTATTGATTTAACGAAATCTCAAAAATTGCAAATTTCATAGCGGAATGTCGCAATAACTTCTAATATGTCGTAAATCTGGCAACCTACAATCGGCATCCCCTAAAGCTGTCATGTGGCTGTCATTGTAGTTGTGGTTATTGCGTATGTTGAGATTTTTGTTGTCGTAGTGTATATTTGAGTGACTTTGTGACTATATTTGTGGTGCGAATTAAATTATTTATGAACAATATTGTCATAATTGCATGATGGGACGAAATAAAAAGTGCATAGTTTGCTGCAATAGCGACGAATCGGTGAACACCACTTATCATAGGTTAGTATAGGTTTTGTTTAGGTTTTCAGTAGCGTAAAATATGGGGAAACACTTCATGGTAATAATAAATTATCAACTGTTACAATCAAGTTATAATAAGGGTAACTCTCTAAGGGCCGATTTTATCAACATGCATATTTAACAAAGAATTTAACAAAGCTTTTCTATTGGATGTTATTTATCAAAAGCTTTCTATTGGGTATTGAGGGCTATATTAATAAGTATCATCCAATAGTATTTTATCAATATTGAAAACAACACGTCAAAGCTGGATGACACTTTTATCAAAGATATTTTAGAAATTCATGGATCAAAATCATAGCAGGATATCAGAACAAAGCGATTGATTTGCAAATTAATGCCACATTTTCCATGTTTACATTATAATTATTGTATAATTACTAATTGCAAACTGAGATAATTTGTGATAAAAGTAGTAGGTACCTATATCAATCACAGTAACTACCTACCTTATTTAATAATTAAAAATCCCACGTTCGTCAGTCAGATGGATTATATGAAAATACATACTTTTATGAAATATCAATATTTCATTTACTGGATGCATGTTTGTTATAGATCTTCTTATAGAAGTACTCACAGGTGCATTGTACATCAAATAGGGTTATACTTAATTTTAATTTAATTATAAAATGGCAAGCTTTGGCGTTGTGGGGTTCTGGATAGGCAAACAGTATTGCACATACGTTTGGGAAGTAGCTGTAACCTTTGAAATGTAACAAAATGCTATTTTTACCTCTTTTTACTATAAAACAAAGATATATTGCAGGTATTCATAATTATTATCGATAGTAAATTATTGTTTTATCCAAATAATGCAATGAGTGAATTTCTTGTCATCATAGCATTTAATACAGCATGAAACCAGCGATCAAATGGAAATGGAATCTGGAATCTGATTGGTTGAAATTAGCAATTGCTAAATTTTTGATTAAAAAAGCAAATGCAATTTTTCACCGATTTGGGATGGAAGATCAGACTGGAAAAAAGCTAGATGACTTACAATGCTCGACTGTATATAAAGTATGTCATTTTTGAGCTTTTTGAGGTCAATTTCAAGAGAAATCAATAATTTTCAGAGCACTTTGACAGATGCATGTTCTTAAAAGGGCTGCTCTGATTGGTCAAAGTCGTTGTTAAAATCTGCATGTTGATAAAATCGGGCCTAAGTATAGCTAAGTACTAATACAACTTATTGTATCAGTTTGTAACATCACAGTAATAATTGAATCTATTATCGAACATCCAATTTTAATATAAAATCGTACGCCACTGGTAATGCCCTCAAGCTGTCAAAATTTCCGTTACATGTTGGCTGGTCAGCGACCTGTGCATTTTGTTTACATTCCCTCTAGAGATGTTAACTCTGTGGGGCGCACAAAATGTTAGATAAAAAGAAAAACTACACGAAGATCCTATCAGAGTTTGTTAAGGCCGCAGCTGCACTCCGCATATAATAAGAGTTTCCGGTTTCCACAAACAATTCTTTTTTAAATGTTTTTTCTAGTTAGTATCACAAAAAGTCACTTTAAGAGACGTTCTCTAACGCCGCGTTACAGCATTCCGTTATTTCAAAGGGTAATTGGTTAATAAAGTCGTATATTATTATTAATTTAAGGTGTCCCAGCTTCGAGCAGCATCGGAAGCAACATAGCTTTGATCGGTAACAGAATCGATGTGCAAACGGAAGATTCCAATAGTACGAATGTCGACTTACTAAACGTAGTGAAATACAGAATGGAAAATAACGCCAGACACCTTCGGGGGAATTGGTTAGCCTACTGGGAACACGAAATTGGCAGATCGGACAAGGACAACATGTTCAACTTCAAGCAGATCAAGCTGCAAACCTTTGCAGGTACGTCATGGATATAATAGTCTAATTGTGAATTACGCGACTAGAATATGACCTATAAGGGCCGGTTTCAGAATGATGGGTTAACTCAAGGTTGTGTGTTGAACGGAGGTTAACCCTAGATGTCATGTTTCACAAATGGTGGTTTTCGATTTTACTTGAGGTTAACTGTGAGTTAACTTGACCCCAAGAAATTCTTTAGTTAACCCCAGGTTTGCGAAGACGCATGCGCATTAGGTTATGTCACTTTGGTTTTGCTACGTGCTAGGCGTTCGAAGTTTCATATTTTATCGTTTACCTTAACG
This sequence comes from Callosobruchus maculatus, assembly GCA_951848785.1. NCBI lineage: Eukaryota > Metazoa > Arthropoda > Insecta > Coleoptera > Chrysomelidae > Callosobruchus > Callosobruchus maculatus. The sequence goes on from CATOUR010000003.1 coordinate 2,982,649, forward strand.
CTTTCCATCGTTATCTTTATTTGAAATGAATAGTTATGATGTAAATGCATATAACAGTGATGAAGAAGATAAGACCAAGAATATTTCGACCTAAAGTCAATTATTTTGAGGAATATGATGACCATGACTAATTGGTATTTTTTAAATTTTTGTATTTTTCTTTCAGCACCTTTACAGGTCTGCGGCTATTATTTGCACATTTGCAATTAAATTCTTCTCCTATCTTTTCCCACGCGTTGTCTTTTTCGCGCCATGTTGTTGCATCTTTTGTTTTACATTCTATTACATGTCTGCACTTTTCTACTAACGAAATGAACAGATATTCTTCATCTTTTGAAAAGTTGTTCGCTCTTTTTGGTTTTTCGATGCTGACACACGGGTACATGCAGGGCTATTATTTGAAAAAGGCCTCAGAAATAACTACAACGCCAAGCAGTCCAAACACCAACCCAATCTAAAAATCTTTTTATCTATGCCAAACACCAAATGACTCCGAATGAAATGAAAAACGTCAGTGGAAAAAACCAAAATGAGGTTGGAAATCGCATGGAACTGACAACTCAACGAACTCATTCTTTGACAGTCTTGTCAGAAAAACACAAAACACCAGCACGAAACACCTAACGAAAGAAATAAAATACAACTCGCGGTGAGTTAACCCTACATCATTTTATGATTGTGAAACAAGAGGCCTTCCATTGTTCGAGTTAACTCGCAGGTCGAGGTTCGTAAACCGTCAGAGTGACCACTGATTGTGAAACTGGTCGCAAAACATACTTCTAATCTTCAGACGCTCGTGTAAAGAAGTAAGCGGTTCCGCAAATAGGTCAATGTTGTCGTCATATACATACGTATCGATTATACATATCGCAAATTTTAAGGTCATTGGCGAACAAGTTGGAGTGTTAATAACAGAAAAAAATATTTTTTGTAGTTTAAAAATAAAACTGGCCCAAATATCATATATTTGATGTTAGAAAAGTTGGAAAATATATGATAAATAACAAAAAAAAAATAGGAAGCCAAAAATTGGTTTTTCCAGAATAGGATACTTGCAGAGGTCGTGAAATCGGCTCGGGAGTATACATAGCGTAAAGAAAACCATATCAAGAAGCAGTAGGAAACAAAAAACATGATTTTACTGACGGCCCGAAAAAGATATTTGCAAAATAAAATAAGGATATATTCAAATGTTTCCACGTGACTTAAAACAAGGTCTGACGTCACAGATATCTTATCGATATCGACAATCGATACTGCTACAGCGCAGGTCAGTGAGATTCAACTGCGCATTCGACTAGAGATGATCTGCATTCTTTAACAATGCGACTCAATTTATTGATACTTAAACATATTTGAAACAGGCAATTAACCCACTAGCATTTTCGTTGCAATACATTTTTATATCTGATAGGTATAACAGTTCATCCTGTTTGTGACCGAGATTCGCAACTAATCGAAGCCATCATTTTATTTCGGCGCATTCCATTATGAGTGAATCCAAAGATAGAATCTAATTCAAGCCCATCCCTACAAAGTGAATTAGTAATCTAGACTTTTGTAGTTTTGTGTGTGACTGTGTTTTGTGGTTATGATGATCAATGTCAAAATGTTAGGCTAGCAGTGGCTATCGATATCGAATATCAATACTTTACATCCCATCTTTATAGGATATCACTGACGTCAGAGGTTGTTTGCGCGGCATTTTCCGGCATTTGAAATAATTTTTGGAATATCTCTCACAGCCGATTCCAAAAAACCAAACAAGGCTTTGTCATGTTTATTAGGCTCTAAGGAACGCGTCAACGACATAATATTTTTTTCTGCAAGTAGCCTATTCTTCCTGTTGGACTTAGGCCCTTTTCATTCTCATATAATAAGTTGCTTGCTTTCAGGCCATACGCACAGCGTGAAGTGCCTATACGTGCTGGACAACGAGAACAGCTTCATATCGGGCAGCAGAGACAAGACGGTGAAGCTGTGGTCGGTCCGCAGCCAAGGGGACGGATTCGCCACCAACACCTGCCAGCTGACGTACGCCGCCCACAAGAAGTCCGTGCTGTCGCTGACTTTCGTCGAGAGCATGCGATTGGTGGCCTCGTGCGACAGCGTCGTCCACATCTGGGATCCGTTCATGGGCGTCAACTTGGCCGTCTTGGAATCGCCCAGGTACAGCCCCGTCAACGTGGTGCAAAGCATGGCGTCTCCGTACAGTCTGGTGTTCACCGCTACCACGGAGGGGAGCGTCAAGGTGATCGACATCCGGCTGCTCAGCTATATACACGAGCTGAAGGTGAGTTTTTAAGGCAGATCGAATCACTATAGTCTAGTTCCTCATCGGAAGATACCATAACAGTGGCGCTTGTTGAATATTCGCAAAAACATTTTGTGAGCATATTAAGAATTTTTTCCTGAATTTCGAAATTTTAGATTTTTGACAGTACTGTAGGGACTATCACACCATAAAAAACCATTTTTTTACTTCAATAAAGTATGGGGGTTCCATTTATAAAAAAAGAGAAAATTTAGATTTTGCATTCTACCTCACCCTGTATACGAATATGCCTCGGCGACTTTTTTTACAGCCTGTGTTAAAACTAAATGATATTTTTCATCTTTCCGTGTAAAAAAATAATTTTTGATTCGTTAATTTTCAATATACACTACGTTTATTTGACAGCGATATGGATATATAAGAATGGTCATAGTTTTGGAAATATCCTGTATAATGTTACAATACCTTATATTTCAAAAACGGGAATCATTAGCAAAATTTAAATATGAAATAATACATAGGGTGTCTCATTTAAAAAAATGTATGTTTGCATCACCACGTAGTTATGGATCAGCCTGTATAAATCAAGATATTTTCTGAGCAAGGAGCATATCCTTGGCAACAACTCTTTTTCGCTATCTTCTGCAGTACCCAGTAGTGGGGTTATCGGCAGATCTGGTACTAAAAACTCACCCTGTATTATAAGTCCAATCGCTACGTCGACAGCAACAGGTCGGAAAGAAATTAAATTTGGTGGCATGGTAGATATTGGTCCCCTGAACTAGTACTCAAAGCTTTCTAAGCTTTGTTATTATGTATTTTTTCTAGGGTATTCTAACAGTAGTATTTTTTTCTACTTTTTGTTACTATAGGCCTTTACGGATACAGTGATCTGGGCCGGTATTCCCAACTCGCTCCCCTCGCAAGCGAGCGATCCGTCAAAGGAGCGATATGATTTGCAGCGATATGGCATTTCTAGATTCTCACCTACCGCTCCCCTCGCAAATTTTGAAAGCGAGCATTGAGATACGACAACATCGCGCATTGATGTAAAATGTCCGAATAAAACGTCAAGTTGTCAAAACATAACCAATATTTTCGTTTGATAAAGTACCGTATACATCACAGACGATAAATAATAATTGTCGGTGATATACATCGATCGAGGTTGAACTAACTATTCTAAACATGAAGATTAGTATCAAAAAAAATTCAGGATAAATCCGATTTAAATAGCGGCGAATTTGGCCCCCATTGTAAAAGAACTGTTGTTTTCTATTTCGATACCAATATTCTTGTTTGAAATTAAATAATGGTAATCACAGCGACTATACTTTAGTTATAGTTCTTATTATAACTTCGAATCATATATCAGTACATTAGACTATAAACTTTTAAAAGCTTACAATTTTTTTATAAAATCACTGAAAAATAGTAAACCAAAATTTTTGCTATTGGTTGAGGAATTGAGGATATAAATCTGTAATTTCTACAAGGTCATCCAGATAAATGCTAATTGTGTCCAAGACATATCAAAAGGTTTGTTTTGTTAATTTGTTTTGTTAATCTAAATAACGTTTCGAACTAGTTTTCAGCGAGTTTTGTTAGTGTTTTTTGAGTGAGAACTCGGTAAAAAAATCTATACATTTTAAAAAGGTACATTTTAATGTGAAGGTCGCGCTTGACTTTGTCTAATCAATTTCTCCCATAACGGATCCGATTTGCAATATTAAGTATTAAATCGTTTTCCAAATTTAGGCGATTTTTAGTTTACTTCTTATTTGGGCCATGAAATTACGCACTCACACAAGTACAAGGTAGAAAATGGAATAAAATACTTCAAAGCCTCGATTGTTAATTCCGTGTACTTATTTTCCCTTTTCAACCAGAAGGTATCAAAATTTTCAGATTTGAACTCCCAGCGTAACATCCCATTGGCAGATAATTCCAGCAGATCATAATAACGCAAACGCCTAAAAGTTTTGTACGGTTAAAATATTTTTAACATACAAGAAAAAAAGGGTCGGGAATCAAGAAGTATTTTTTAATATTAGGGGGGTCGTGTTATGGAAGAGGTTGAAAAACACTGTTAGAGGGCCTCTTAATACAACTCGATGGAGCTCTGAAACATGCTTCTTCTTGGTTTAACAGTCCAATACATACAAGATCGTCCACTATAAAGCATAATAATTATAAATAAGAGCACATATCTCAACTTAAGATACCCTAATCGTCGGTGATAACCTATTTACATTGCTACACCAGTGACACGAGCGACAGAAAGCACTCCCCTTTGACGCGAGCGCTTCAATTGTGAGGAGAGGATGTGAGAATCTAAACAGCAGTGATTTTCGCTCCCCTCGCGTTTAAAGGCAGCGTTATCGCTCCACGCGAGCGGTCAAGAATACCGGCCCAGATCCGTATCGATCAGTTATCTTTCAAACAACTGTCAAGTGGGATTTACGATTCCATTGATTTAGTGAATATCGAACAATGAAAAACTTGGTTTAAGAATAGAAAACAGATGGTTAGTAAAAAAGCTACAGATCTGTATAACCATGTATAACCCAATCGATATCACTTACCGTACAAGAGAGAACTGACCATATTTATGACTGATCCTAGATCACTTTCCGAACGTCAGGATCAGTGATCCAAGTGATCGGGTTAACCCGATCGTAGTTTCCGTAAAGGCCTTATAAGTGTTATTTCTTTTTTACACTCCTAAGTACCTTTGCATTGCATTACATTTCTTTTGTCACTACGAATTGGTTTGATATCCTGCACAAGATTTTTCTTCTTGGTCATTTTTCAAATTTATTATGAAACTTTTATCTATAATTGAAATGTATCCAAATATCTGTGTATTGATTCTTTGTCACAATAAATTACTACTACTAAGGTGTATTCAAATCCGCCGTGCAGTGGCTGTAAACAATAACACGCGCTCGGCGGCTGGCCTGTGGATGTCGGTCGCCAGAGCCGTATTCAGAATAGCAGTCATAAAGTCCATAGTATCGGATGTGGAGTAGCATTTATGAATCAGATTTTTCCACTACATCTGTATTGATATATTTTAGATTTTATATATCATTCTTACCTTAGAAACCTCCATTTTTGGGGTAGAGTTGAGAAGGGGTCAATACTTCAGTCAATTATATCCTCCCTATCGATGAGAATACTTCTCCTTCCTCGTTTCCCAAATACGAAGTTAAGCTTCTTTAATAGCTTATAAAACGTGGTGCGCTCAAAATTAGACAAGTCATTATCGTCAGTCACCTCTTTCAGGACTTTGTCAATAGTCGGAAATTCATTTCGGAAAAAGAACTGATGCACCTTTCTCCTAATTGCACTTTTATCGCCATGGCCCACAAGGTCAATACAACGTTTGCGATTCTGATTAGTTAAAGGTGCAGCAAAAGTGTGTCTAGTTCTGTATTCTCGCACCACTTTATAGACACTCCATTTGCAGATACCAATTTTGAGTGCAACCTTTTTCACAATATCGTCAGCAGCAGTTGTTAATGATTTTTTCTATGGGTTTCGTATTTATATACGTTTAATATTACCTCCTTAAGCCTCACGTCAAAATGGCTCTTTTTTGACCTCTTCCTTGGTGGACTCAAATCCTGACTTGTAGCCACATCCATGGGTTCATCTGCAGTGTCTGTGCTACTAAGCCTCTTCCTTGGTGGACTTAAATCCTGTCTTGTAGCCACATCCATGGATTCATCTGCAGTGTCTGTACTACTAAACATCCTTCAATATCTCCTTCAAGTTATTGGGGAATAACACAAACACCATTAATAGCTATTAAACAACAGTACAACACAGATAACACTGAAATTCGCACAACAATACGGCAGGTATGCGATGATAAAAGCACGATGTACGCGACGCGTCGTATACAATGATAAACACACGGAGCAACTGAATAAAATACAACCCTGTACTCTTGTACTCTGTTCAATAACCCAGACGGGCGGCAGACTGGCAAGCCAGCCAAGGTGTTTATTGCCTTTCGACCAATCGCAATGAATGCCGCCTTACTCGGGCGGCGTGCGTGGTATCCTGTTTGTTTACAATCTTCTCCACCTTGGATTTGAATACGGTTTACTACTAATGCATTTATATCGGCATTCCAGATCCCAGATTGCCAATGACGTATACAAGCGCTTGTTTTTACCGGAGTTGGTATTTTCTAATGTGGAATCTGATAATAATACCTATATCGTTCCAGATCAATCTGAACCCGTCCGGCCTAATAAGATGCCTAGCCATAGCGCCTTCAGGTCGCTGGATAGCCGCCGGTCAGTCGTCAGGCAACATTACGGTCCTGGACACCAGGACCGGACTCATCCTGTCCAACTGGCATGCCCACGAGAGCGAAGTCTTGAAATTGGTCGCGTACGGCGAAGAAACGATCGTGTCCAGCAGTTTGGATCAGATGACCAGCGTCTGGAATGTCTCCGATGGCAAGCTGAAGTTCCATTTGAGGTAAGGTCCGATTTGTATGTTCACTAATTTTATCTTGGAACAGTAAAATGCGTGGTAAGGTTGCATGGCAACGCTGTGCGCTGAGTACATGTGGCAATAGTGCAACGGCAACGCTGTATGTCAATTGTCGTTCTAGACTTTAGTTGTTCCGTACTCAATTTTATGATTGTGTGACTGTGAAGTGCGATTGAACAGGTTGAGGTTGAGATGAACAGTCACATTTTTATTTTATTTCAGTCTGAGAAAATCTCTATAAACATGGTCCAGCTAGTTCAGGCAACAAAAAATCTGTTATCATAGTGCGGTAACGCTCTGCATTGGCGGTGATATTCTGTTCGGCTTAGTCTTTAAAGAAATATAGTCCGATGATTCCACCGGCCCATAAACTACACCTCACAGTGCATTTTTCAGGATGAAACGGTAGTGCGAGCGTCTCTTTGGGTTGTTCGTCAGCCCAAATACGTCAATTTTTTTTTGACGTATCCGATAAGCCAGAAATGTGCCTCGTCACTGAACACAATTTGACGCGAAAACAAGCGGATCTTCATTAAGCTGTGTCAGAGCCCATTGCCTGGAATTTAAGCGTAAATTTAAGTATTGCTGAGGGTATTGGCAATAGTGATCTCTGAATGTCGATGATGCACACCATATGTTGCAAGAAGTGCATGAAAAACTTGTCTTACACAACGATTATTTTCATAATATAGCTGAATAATTTGGAGATGTTCTTGTGGTGTCAGTCTTTCCATAATGAAATGTCAAGCAATACTGAATCAAAATAGGATGACACTTTGACAGCTGTCATTAGGAATCTGTCAAAAAAGTCATACGAAAAACAAAGGTCTAAATGAATCACCCATTATAAGCGTTAGCGCAGTATCTTCACAGCATAGTAAACAATCAGCACAGTATCTCAGGTTGGCGGCAATTACACGCGCATCCCCCCTTTTGAATGATTTTTTGTACGGTTGCTAACGATACTTCGATACTTGTACTTCTGCACTAATATTGAGTATTTTTATCTTAGATACTTTTTGAGCGATTCCAAGCTGGTATCGCTACTTTTGTATCGAAAATAGTTTATAATTATTAAGGGGTGTATACAATTTCAAAAAATTCTCTGTACGAACCAAACGCGCCTACTTGGCTGAAAAATATCGAATTGGTACCGGTATCGATATTTTCATTTTCGCATCTCTACCCAGACTTCACACCCCTAAAAACCATCCCAAGGTCAAATTCTGTGGGAACCATTTTTACATAGGAAATCCTCAGAGATATTCTGCTGGTTGTTTTCTATGCTGTGGTATCTTCTTGTCATCCTGCTCATTCTGTTCCCTTTGGGAAAGTACAAAATTGTATTGCCGATACAAAAACCAAACTATCTGGCTCTCAATAATGTATTATTGCCAATTTTCCAACTCGTCAGTTGTAAATTCAAACTGTCAGGTGCAATTTATACCTGTTAGTTTGAAATTACAATAGACGAGTTGGAAAATTAACTTAACCGTTTTGAATTATCACTTGACGCTTTAGGTACTAAGGCTAGAAAAGGTGTAGTTACTAACATTGCGTGTTGTGTCCGTTCCCCAAATACCGGTTATGTTCTACCTCAGAGTAATAACAACTGAACATAGAGGTAGTAAACAACTAATCCTAATAGGCCGACATCTTTTCTTACGTTGTCATATCGACCACCATGTACAGCAATCATAATTATTTACTATCGTCTTAATTGTATATAGTATCCAGCAATATTCCATTCTACGTTAAAAAGACGGTATTTTGATGGTTCAGGAATGATTACAGCAAAATCAATAGATATATTGACTTCTACTGCGTTACTGCATATTTCATCATAAACGCAAATTTTGAATTCTTGCATAACTTTGAGGAGCTGGCAACGACGCATGCGCTCGACTGTTAAACGTTTGCTTTGTTTGTTGTTTGTGCGTCTTTTATGCTTGTCAGTAAAATCGAATTTGCTATTTGTTGGTAACTGTAGTGAAGCTTGCTGTGCTATATTCGAGTGTAGTTTAACAGTTTTTCGAGATGGAACTCAAAAAGTGCAGTGTTTGTAACATGGTTTGCATTGAAAGAATTTTCAGGTTAGTTGGCGTTACACAGCTTTGTTTACAATTTGAACTGTCACTGCGAGGTCACAGCTGATCAATGTTTGGTGGCTGAAGTGTCAAAAATGATGGCTTCGAGCACGCCATGCTGAATTGGTTTGTTTACTACCGCTATGTTCAGTTGTTACTCTGAGGTCCCATACTTTATTTGTTGTAGTATCTGTAGGGTATATAAGAAAGCAATAGTGGTTTGTTGTATTTTATGGTTCAATTTGATATACCGGGTGTCCCAGAATTTCCTTGACACGTGATATTATTGTAACGAAAAACGCTTCAAGCAAGAACTGAGTGGTACTTTTGAAGGTACTATAGGGTCTATCATACCATGCATTCAAAACATTTTTTTTTATACGTCAACCCCTAAAACTCACCCCCAACTTTTTTTTTTCAAATAGCACCCCATAGGTTTTCCTAAATGATATCCCCATTTTATTTAAAATCTTGTGGTACCTTTAATTTTATATGCAAACTAAAATCATAAGCATAAGACAAATGAAATGATAATTTGTTTGACGCCTGATATTTTTGTAACAAAAACGGATGAAAAAGAAAATAAGTGGGTTTTTCCAGGGTAGTGAATGACCTATCATTCCTTGCTTATGAACCATTTGTTTCTTACTTAAACCCCTGGAATCCACCCCTAGCTTGTTCTTTTAAATTTCAATCCACAATTTTTGCCTGGCAAAATGAATTCTTTACTTGAATTTAATTATCGTAGTGCCTTACTTTTTATGCCCCTACTGCAATTTATCATTAATTTTTTTCGTTTAATCCATGAAATCGTAAGCATAAATTAATTAAAACACATGTATGAAAAATATGTTTTTATTATCTTGAATCAACTAATAAAAAAAATTTGACAACAAAACTAAGTGCAAAAACGTGAAAAAGTTTTATGGTTACATCGGGCCGCGCCAACCCCGTGTGCAGGGTGTGCCCCACACACGGGCGCCAAAATTAACCATAAATTGCAGTAGGGGCATAAAAAGTAAGGCACTACGATAATTAAATTCAAGTAAAGAATTTATTTTTCCAGCCAAAATTGTGGATTGAAATTTGAAAGAACTAGCTAGGGGTGGATTCCAGGGGTTTAAGTAAGAAAAAAATGATTCATAAGCAAGGTATATGAAATGGTGGATTGAAATTTGAAAGAACTAGCTAGGGGTGGATTCCAGGGATTTAAGTAAGAAAAAAATTATTCATCAGCAAGGTATATGACAGGTTATTCATTATGCCTTTGAAAAACTCACTTACTTTTCTTTTTTATCCGTTTTTGTTACAAAAATATCAGGCGTCAAACAAATCATCATTTCATTTGTCTTATGCTTATGATTTTACGGAAAAAATAAGTTTGCATATAAAATTAAAGGTACCACAAGATTTTAAATAAAATGGGGATATCATTTATGTAGGAAAACCTATGGGGTGCTATTTGAAAAAAAAAAGTTGGGGGTGAGTTTTAGGGGTTGACGTACAAAAAAAATGTTTTGAATGCATTGTATGATAGACCCTATGGTACCTTCAAAAGTACCACTCAGTTCTTGCTTGAACCGTTTTTCGTTACGAAAATATCACGTGTCAAGGAAATTCTGGGACACCCGGTATACAGATAAGCATATAAATTAAAACCTAGTCTGTTCTAGTGTTCTGCCAATTAATTCTCAAATAGTTTGTGTGTCCCCAGGGGTGCCACGGAGCCGGTGCACTGCCTGAACGTCTACAACGACGAGCTGATCTCCGGCACGACGGCGAACCGGATAGGCGTCCACACCTCCATAGACGCGGAGGCGTGCTTTTCCAGCACCAAGCTCCGTTCGGACGCCTTCAGGGGGCTGCTCACTTCCATGGCTGTCTTGCCGCTCAACAGGTTGTTGCTGCTAGGCGCCGACACCGGCACGATCACCCTCTTGTGTTGAACGGTTCGTCGTTTGTGAAGGGCTGGTTCTTTTTTACGGCGGAATAGGCAAATTTCGTATTTTTTATTTCAATTGCAATCGGTGAGTGAAGGAACAGTATACAATGTGTTCCACCATCATGTCGACAAACTTTGAGGTATGAAAATACAATTAAAGTTATCGAGAAAAAATGTGAAAAAAAGGGGTCAACCTTTTAATTAATTTTTTATTACATGTTCAATTTCTGTATCACGACTCCATGGGTTCGCGCAGTTGTAGCGCCATAGCTTAATTATTTATCGACCGATTTACGACATTTTGGACTCATTTTATAGGAGAATGACTGGGCATATCAACTAAAGCAAAGTAAGATAATACCTGACGATTTCTAAGGCTAAAAAAATTCACCAAACTGAAAAAAAAATTTTTTTTTGAAATGCACTTATTTGGGTTACTTACAAATAATTTGAAAAAAAGTATTAGTGCCTATTTATTAAGACAGCTTAATGTTTAGCAGAATGTTTCCTGTCTAACCACATGCAATTCGTGTATGTAGCACTAAAATTTTCGACAGAATAGGCCTTTCTGTATTATGACTTCTGTATCACAGCGCCATGTGTTCACGCAGTTGTAACGCCATGTCTTAATTATTTATCGAGCGATTCACAACTTTTTGGACCCGTTTTATAGGGGAACAACTGGGCATATCAACTATAGCAAAAAAAATAATATCCGACAATAATAATCTGTACCGATGTCCAATAAAGACAATGTGCATACCAAATTCTCGTTTATTTCAAAATTAGTCGTAATAAAAAAGCCTATTTCGTCGACGATTTTAGTGCTACATAAACAAATTGTATGTCGTTAAACAGGAAACATCCTGATAAACTTTATGTGTTTATAAATATGCACCAATATGGCTTTTTTCCAAATTATTTGCAAGTAACCAAAACAAGTGTATTGCAATTTTTTTTAAGTTTGGTGGATTTTTTTAGCCTTAGAAATTATACAATATTGTACTTTTTTGCCTTAGCTGATATACCTAGTCATTCCCCTATAAAATGAGTCCAAAAGGTCGTGAATCGCTCGATAAATAATCAAGATATGGCGTTACAACTGCGTGAACACATGGCGCTGTGATACAGAAGTCATAATACAAGAAGGCCTATTCTGTCGAAAATGTTAGTGCTACATACACGAATTGCATGTGGTAAGACAGGAAACATCCTGCTAAACATTAAAATGTCTTAATAAATAGGCACGAATACGGCTTTTTTTCAAATTATTTGTAAGTAACCCAAATAAATGCATTTCAAAATTTTTTTTCAGGTTGGTGAATTTTTTTAGCCTTAGAAATTGTCAGGTATTATCTTTTTTTGCTTTGGTTGATATGCCCAGTCATTTCCCTATAAAATGAGTCCAAAATGTCGTGAATCGGTCGATAAATAATCAAGCTATGGCGCTACAACTGCGCGAACCCATGGAGTCGTGATACAAAAACTGAAAATGTAATAAAAAATAAACTAAAAGGTCGACCCCTCTTTTTTGCGCATTTTTTCTCGATAACTTTAATTGTATTTTCATCCCTCAAACTTTGTCGACATGATGGTGGAACACATTGTATTTCCAAAATGACCATTTTGAGAAAAACTGTTTTTAAGGGAAACTGAGGGTTATTTTTTGATAGCTTTGTTGATTACTATTATTTAACAAAGTTGCTTTTAATTCTTGAACAAAACTTTAATTTTTAACTTTCCACGAAATAATGTTTCAGTAAAATAATTTTGGCATCATTAATATTGCAGTCTTTCAATAACATCTAACTGAAGTCTTTCAAGCCTTAGAGCCTCGTGTCCACTTGCAAGTAACTTGCGATAGTTTTTGCAGTAAGTACTTGCTTGTTTGTCTACACTATCTTTTAATTGTTCGCAAATCTAATCTAGGAAATTGCTCTTGCAATTTCACTTGGTCTCGATTATTCTGATTCCGTGTACACTATAGATAAGATGTATGCAAAATCTGTAGCTGCTGCGGCAGTTGTGATATATTTAATTGAAAAAAAAGAGAAATATAGTAAAAGGCGGAGAAAATGGTGGGGTGAGAAAGTGGATTCAGCGTAGAACTACGATAGGGATACATGAACTTTAATGAGTCAAAGAACTCCCAAGTACTCCTATATATTTTCATTAGTCCCTTGTGCACTTTTCTTTTTTTGAATTTTTCTCCACTGTTGGGTAACTTGCGTTCTCAAATTATGTGTCTTCCTTTGAATTTCCGCTGTGGAAGTATTAAATAAGTCGGCCAGTTTTTGTAATGCATTCTGCTTTTTGAATCTGTTCTTAAATTCTGGAGTATGTACATTCCATAATTCAGGATATAATTCAAAATTTTCAATTAAAAGACACGTGTCTTCTCTCGTCCAGTTGAACTTCTCCATATTTGATAATAACACTTCTTGCTGCAAGACTTTTGAAACAGGCTCGAAATTTTTGTGGCAAACTAATTTCCTGTGAGTAACCGTGTACACTACAAACTCCCAGCAAGTCGCAAGTGCTTTATGTGCCAAGTAATTTTGCTGCTATATTTCTCTAATGATGTCGTACACACGCTACGCAAGTGATTTGTGAGAGTAACTCTATCAATTCTATTTGTTAGGGGACACGGGGCTTCACGCATGATTTTCATTAAAATAATTATTTTATGTAACACTCTAGGAACAGCACTGTTAATTTGACGCCAACAGTGAATGCTGAGGATATTTGCTGAACGTTTTTTATGGAAAATTCTCATTGAAAAAAAAAACAAATTTCTTCTTGTGATGGGAATCGAACCCGGGACCTTTCGGTCATGAACCCTTGGTTCTACCCACTGAGCTACCACTCCCTAGAATATCGTAGCATGATAAGTTTCACGCGTTAAGGGCCCCACAGACATCGTTCTTTTTCATCAGGTTTGCACGACGTGCCAACCGATCACACTCATTTCGGTCCGTGTGTGCCGAAAAACCGTCGTGTTGACCGTCGTTCCAAAAAATCTGTCGGAGCTTGATGACTTTACCCGTCGGCTTCGAACGCCATCGTGCAACTCGGTGCATGTGTGGCCGTTCATCGTGCAATCACGACGGGATTTTGCAGTGTCGTTCTGGTTGCCTTCGAGTAAGCGTATCTAGGGTTAGCGACACCTATCAAAAATGTGCGATACACGGCAAACTAGCAAACAATTTATGATGGAATTCATACACATGTATAGGAGTTTTCCGTGTCTCTGTAAAGTCAAATCCGCTGAGTAATGGGTATGCAGACAGAGACAAGAGAAATAGGGCCTACGGAGAACTGTTGAAAAAATGGAGAGATATAGATCCCTCTGCAAATACAGATTCAGTGAAAAGGAAGATTGACTCCATTCGCGGATCGTTCAGGAAAGAGTTAAAAAAGTAAATGCATCCAAGAAATCAGGCACAAGTGCTGATGATATATATTATCCACACCTTTGGTATTTCACTAACTACTCTCAATGTAGCTGTCAGACGTTCATGAGGGGAAATACTTTGTCTCATCCAAGTATCCTTTTTTTGTATTAGAGGTGCTACTGAATTAAGTAATTCTAAATATGTTTCTTCATCCATCCTCAAATAATTGTACCAATCCCCTGGTTCCAGACCCAATTATTCTAATAGATTTATGTGGGAGAATTGGCCTCTTTTTAAAAGCCACTGTTTCACCCATTTAGATCGTCTTTTCTTGCTGTATTTCACTTTAATAGCTAAAGCCGCCGCCAATGCTAAAGTATTATCCATGTTAACGGACCAAACATTTGCGAGAAACTGAAAGAAAACCGAACAGTGTGTGGAGGTATCGTTCCATCGGTTTAAACCGACATCGGTTGGCACGTCGTGCAAACCTGATGAAAAAGAACGATGTCTGTGGGGCCCTTTAAATACATTCTGACAGAGAAGAGCTGATTTTGAAATGTTGTAAAAAATCTGTGTGAAAAAGAACAAGCCCGATCGGCCGATCGCTTGATTTTTTAATATTTGCATTGGTGGTGGTGAGTATTTGTGATAGTTAAGATTACCGATAGTAAAAATGTTGGAAAACGCTGAATCGTCTTAAAATCAAGAAAAAAATCAACAATCCAGACTTCTCCTGTATCCCACTCAAAAATTTACTCGTCATTATGTCAAGTTATGTTTTATTGCACAATATTTCATTACCAAAAATTAGTGTAGAACCATTTTCATTATGTTATTGAGCCAGTTTTTCAGTATATATTGGATATTCAAATTTCGAGATTAAAAGAGAACATTAAAAACCGCAAAAGATTTAAAGTCGAATACAGCAACTCAAGATTGCCGAATTTGAAGCTACCGTAATAATTTCCAAAATATGCAGAAAAACAAAATATTACCCGATTTTTTATGCGTTCAAGTCTCGAATTTTTTTAACTTCATATTACTTGCACCTTGCTCCATGATCACCATTATTTCTTTCACGGTTTTGATGTTTTCATTTCGTTACACCCTGTATATTTCATCTAACAAAACCTCGGAACAGTGGAACCGAAGTTATCGTATACCCCCGGTAAAGGCACATTTCGAATTACCCGCCAAACCTAACCTCAGGAACTGGGCTAGTAAATCGTAGTTTTATTTAACTTATTCAAGATAAAAATACTAATATAGCAATTTGCTGACAGTGATTATGAAAAGACAAAGCTATTATAGTGTCAATTTTGTAAAATTATCATATTTATTGTTTCCATTTGAAATCTATATTATGGAGGTTATATGTTGCTAACACAAACTTTGCGTAGTTAAGTATATAATAGCTCATAAATCAATAGCGTAGTGTGTTGTATGAAAGGAGAGATGTTTAGCACTCCCCTAGGCAAGGATGGAATACAAAACACATGGTTAAGGCACACTTAACCACAATTTTTTTTATTAACTTTAAAATAAATATTCATTCAAATTAGTTTTATCACTTTATCAGTACCCATAGCATAGCATAATGTCTGAAATTATTTATATATAGTAATACCTACACATATTTTTATGAAATCTCCATCACAGAAGAATTAATTATAATTTTTTTGGAACTTGGAAGATTCTGGCAATCCAGATTCCAGTCTAATTAATCCTTTTATGGTGATACTGGATCATCACTAAATTTTAATTGAAAAACGTTTTCCGAATAAATGAAATATTTTCTCAAGAAGACGCTAAACCAACCAAATTAATCCAGGTTTTTTTTTGTAAAGGACCTCTACTATTTTTTACTTATAGTCTTCGAAAAAAATGGCTACTTTATGATTGTATATCAGGTTCATTTGGAACATTATTCATTTTCTTTTCAGAAAAATACGTACCTAAAATAAGTAAATACCAAACTCAATGACACCTGATATACAATCATAAAATAGGGTTTTCCCAGTATTTGAACTATTCTTGCCAGTGGCAAATCAAGGGATGGAAGTCAAACTTCCCCCCCTAGCGTGGTCCTAAATACTTAAGCGAGCCTTCCTTCCTAAGGGATTGTCATTATATTCTGATCTTTTATTGCCTACTTCAATTTGGTGTGAGTTTATTTCTGTAATCACCGACCTAAGACCAGAATTGGACAACTTTTTTTGGAAGTAACCAACCCACACCATTACCATACCATTAAATATTGTAATATAACCCATACCTTTTCCTGCATTAAAGATCCAAGCCCCCTCGTGTTTTTTTTTCAGTGGGGGTTATGGTTCAGTTGCCCCCTCAGAGTAACAACTGAACATAGGTATGGTAGGTAGGTAGGTAGGCATAGAGGTAGTAAACAACTAATTCTAATAGGCCGACATCTTTTCTTACGTTGTCATATTGACCACCAGATAAGGCAATTATAATTGTTTACTATCGTCTTAGTTGTATAGTATCCAGAAATATTCCATTCTACGTTAAAAAAGACGGTATTTTGATACCTCAGGAATGATTACAGCAAAATCAATAGATATGTTGACCTCTACTGCGTTACTGCATGTTTCTTCATCATAAACGCAAATTCTGTCTTACATAAATTTTGAGGAGGTGACAACGCCTATGTAATTTTCCTGCGATTTGTTTACGGTAACCTCCGACTGTCAGACGTTTTTGTTTGTGCATCATTTATGCTTGGTCAGTAAAATCGAATTCGCTATTTGTTGGTAACTGTAGTGAAGCTTTACGGACTTGCTGTGCTATATTCGGGTGTAGTTTAACAGTTTTTCGAGATGGGACAGTGCAGAGCAGTGTTTGTAACATGGGTTGCATTAGAAGAATTTTCAGGTTAGTTGGCAATGTTTGGAGGCTGAAGTGTCAAAAGATGATGACTTTGAGCATGCCATGCTGAAGTGGTTTGTTTACTACCTCTATGTTGAGTTGTTACTCTGAGGTTGCCCCCAATAGTTTCCGCTCAGCCTTAAGGCTTAAGCCTCAAGTACACGCGGCGGGTTTACTAGCTAATATTCCGGCTTGTAAAAAGCCGGCGAGTGTTGGATCTTTTCTGCAACAGTCGTCCAATTAAGCACAATTCAAAAAACCTCACATTTTTGTACCATTGCTTTTTCGTACATTTGTCCCATACTATGTTTGTTGTAGTATCTGTAGGGTATATAAGAAAGCAATAGTGGTTTGTTGTATTTTATTGTTCAATTCGATATATAGAGATAAGCATATAAATTAAAACCTAGTCTGTTATATTTTAGTCCTAAATATATACTGTATATTTATTTTTATAAAAGATCTGACAGACCTTTGTTTACTGAAAGATATTTGTTACAAATTCTTTATATTTTTATTTCACAAAGTATTATTTATTCCAAAGAAATTCAAGGATATTTTTATTTAGCAATATTACAAATAAATCTGTTACTGTGTTGTTCATGTTTTTATTTCATTCGTTTCCCTGCATTCCCGACTGAGACAAGACACAGCAACGATTTTGTATTTGAAAAAATAGACCTTTACCAGAAAGAAACTAGTACAAATTATCTAATCTAAAACAGAATATTTCAGAGATAGAAGCATGACTAGCAGAACTCGGAAGGAAAAAATGGCAGTTTAGATTTAGGATTGAGAATAGCAATACAGCAATTTGGGCAGCTGTCAGAATTGACACGAGTCCAGTGGAATAAGAGAAGAAGAGCAGTACTTGGTCTATTGCTATTCCTAGTTTATATGAATGATATTGTTGATATTATTGTACTGGACACATAATGTCACACTGAAGATATGGCTCTTATATTTATCGCAAAAACATGGGACGGAGTAAGAGCTACCCCTGAGTCCAACCTACAACTTATCCATATATGGGTGGATCTAAATTTTCTCAGTAATAAAAAAACCAAATATATGACCCTCACCCCAACCCAGGGTTGCGAGATGGATTTGAAAAAAATCCCCCAAAATCCCAACAAAAATATGAAGAAATAAATGAATATTATTTTTTTTATGTATTACACGTACACTTAGCGATAGTGAAATGTAAACAAAATCGAATAACAGACGTTCTTCTGAAAAACGCATTTTTTGTCATTCTTGTATACACTGAGAAAACAATTTATTAAAATACTAAATATATCTAAAAATAAACAAATAACAGTTACTGCAAAATTTATAATCTAAAAGGGGTGATACACGTACGAACTTTAAGTACGCGGTTTTTAAGTCCGCGAACTTACTCGGCTCGATGCGGTGACACACGTGAAGCTGAAATCACTCATTTTGATAATTTTCCTAAATAAACAAAACTTTTAACAAACGCCAAACACAACAAGCGTTGCGCATCGATGGCCTGCCAAAACAAAGTGGTGGCTCGCGGCTCGCAGTACGAGCTGAAACCAGCTACGAGCAACATTTTAAACCAGTTGGCTCGCCAGTGATTTGCGCGACGGTTTTAAAGTACGCGTACTTACGGTGACACACAGGCGAAAAGCTCGTCGAGTCATAAGTACGCGTACTTGCTCGTACGTGTCTCAGCCCTTTTACAGTACAGCGTAAAAAAAAGTACAAGCGTTATAATACATAACCACTTCTGTATACCATCCACGACTTCCTTCTCTGATTAAAATATATTATTTTTTATCTTTGTTAAACAATCGAATGATTGTTTTGCACAGCTTCTTCTGACAATCTTCATTTAGTGATAGAATTCACTAATACAGTATTGCTGTACTTTACCATGAATGGAAAATAAATTGAATTGAATTGAAAATCGAATTATCCTGACAGAGGATCCAAGTGTCCATTCTTGATCTTGGCCGCAGGTTCTTCATAGATCGAATGACCAAAAAGGCACTGCCTAGAGTATACCACTTAGTTGTGAACGTCGTCTCTGTTTGGAAAAGTTTTTCTTCGTAACATATCGGAATTTTCTGTTAGTGATAACTACAGATGTGAGCCTTTGTATAAAACATCGTGTTGGTATGGCAACCCCACAAATAATACGAGATACAATTTACCAAGCATATTTTTTAGTCATAATTTCATTAGTAACAGCTAGACTTATTTTGTTTGATCAATATAGGGTGCAACGAGGTTGTGTATGCTAGTAATACGTGCATGGACTACGGGTTTTGAAATACAAAATCTAAGATGGTTCACATATCAAGCAAAACAGGGCTGTTAGCCAGCCCTACCAAAAAAATAGTGAGACATGAGCAGGTACCTACATATATTCTGATTTGACTTCCTTACTTAAATTTATTTATTTAATCATGTCAGAGCAACACTTGACTTGGCTAGTTTTATATAATATTTTTCTCAATTGTAATTGATTTATTTTTTAGCTTTGTTTATACTGAGGGCTTGTGCCCATATAGGGTGTCTTTCACTTTTAAGGCCGATTCATAAACTCGACGTTGGCGTTGGCCGTTGCACCAACGTTTACGTTTCTGATTTATTTCACTATTTATCATCACTAAACAGGAATTTATTCCGCACAGTGCTATGTTCTCCATAGTGGACAGCGGACATGAGACTGATGAGAAATTCTTTGTCTCGTCTAAATCTGCACATTGTAGTGTAGACGCTGGAAGAGACAAAAAGTTGTGTCCCTAGACGGTCTATACACAAATGGCGCAACATGTCTACTAGTGAGTACAAGGCTTTAAAAATAAAAACGACACAAATAATTGATTTTCAGACAAGAAACGTTCAGTTGAAAGCTATAGCTAAACCTGCACCATACGTATTAAAACCTTATGCCGGCATATACAATCCTTATCCCTATGGATGCTCCTTACTGTGCAATCATCCGACAGATTGTGAAGTTAAAGATTTGTTGAAAAAGGCAAAGGATAACTGGGTAAGTGTTAGTATTAAATTAAGTGTTGCTTCAACCACAATAATTAATAAATATAAAGTGGGTGACACGCGTACGAACTTTAAGTACGCGGTTTTTAAGTTCGCGAACTTACTCGGCTCGACGTGGTGATACACGTGAAGCTGAAATCACTCATTTTAATAATTTTCCTAAATAAACAAAACTTTTAACAAACGCAAACAACATGCGTTGCGCATCGATGGCCTACCAAAACTAACTGGTGGCTAGCGGCTCGCAGTACGAGCCGAGACAAGCTATGAGCAAGATTTCAAACCAGTTGGATCGCCGGCGGTTTGCGCCGCAGCAGCCATAAGTACGCGCACTTGCTCGTACGTGTATCACCCCTTTAAGACTTATACAAAGGGTACTAGAGAAGTTTCTCTAAATTGACTGAAAACACCATAGGTAAGTGATGCAAGGAACATTCTCCTCCCTGAAGAAATAGATGCTATTAGGGAAGGCATAGAGCAACTTGGTAATAATCAGGATAATATACAGCACATACAGAAGTCTATTTGCATCCCACAAGTCGAGAGTGTCCCTGAGGAACTATTTAGAAGGTATTTTTTTCTATGATCGAATTTTTTTTCAGTTCAATTTTCAATTCGATTTACTTCCATTAGTGTATCCTTGCACTTGAATTAAATTGAAGACACTCTTCTACTAAATACAATTTCATGTTTATTTTTCTAGTGATCGCGACTATTATGTAGATTATGGTTGTTTTTCATGGGTTTCGGTAAAACATTGAAACTAGCATTTTTCTTCGCTACGTTTCGGTTTGTTTTATCTAAACCATCTTCAGGTGTCTACAAAGGAATTGAAAATTGCCTGAATATAATAATAAAAAATACAAAAAACAAAAATTAAAAGAATTATAAATTGTATGTGAAACTAGAAATATAACTCTATAAATGTATATAAAAAAACTTTTAAATTATATAAACTTAGTGATTTCATTTTAGTGCATTGAAAATGAATATTCATGAATTAAATTTACTAAGACAAGGAAAATAATACTAATAAACCTACTTACATTAATATTAGATGTCTGTTACATTTCTGTAAAATTTTTGTTTTTGTGAAGCAGCCTCTACGGATTGAGAGAGCTGAATGACCTGTACAGCGTTTTTAGGATGTTGTAAGAAGCTTTTGTATCTATGTACCTATACACAAATTTGGTTTGTTGTTCCAAGATGCAGAAAACATAGTTTATTAAATTATAATAGATGTTACACTCAATAGCCGAATTCGGGCAATGCCCGAAAAAAATACGCAGAACTAGTTTTGAGCAAGGAATATTTCCCAAACCCGAAATATGAATTTTATACGGCTATTGAGCATTACCAAATAGGCAGAAATAGTTTTGCGCATCTCGAAATGCACAGAACTAGTTTTGCGCAACATGAAATGCACAGAACTAGTTCTATGGTACGGAATGACAACCAAAGTGAACATTCGTTGTGCACTGTGTGTCAAAAACCAGCAAAAACCTATCGTTTAGATTAGGTGAGGTTAGGTTTCTTTGCCAACGTTCCTGCAATATAGGTACGAATCGTGAAAACGCAAAAAGAGGATTGGAAGCACAAGCCAATTTGATGCTGACACAATCAAATAAAAAGTTTAACCAGCCTCAGTTGGCGATTTATTATTTGTTGGTATTCAATAAAATATATTTAACTTCTCCAACTTTATATTTATTTGAGTCCGTCGCTTGCGCTGATTAAATGGAAGAAGCAGAATTTGTGCTGGCCATTCAGAAAATATACAGAACTAGTCCTGTGCATTTCAAGTTGCGCAGAACTAGTTCTGTGTATTTCAAGATGCGCAAAACTAGTTCTGCCTATTTGGTAATGCTCAATAGCCGTATAAAATTCATATTTCGGGTTTGGGAAATATTCCTTGCTCAAAACTAGTTCTGCGCATTTTTTTCGGGCATTGTCCGAATTCGGGTATTGAACGTAACATATATATCGCCTAATTGATTAATATCTGTTCCGAAATTTGTTGAATTTGGGTTATTCTTAATATGAATCATTTCCTTTATATTTCTTTTATGTTGGCTACATTCGTGATCTGTTATGTTTTTAAAGTCCGATCGGCAGATGTAGCAACAGCAACGCGACGGTATGATCAACTGCCTGTTTTTCTCACCGACATCGGCAGTTCGGGCACCACTAGCGCTGTCTTGTTTGTTGTGATATTGTGACATGGTGAGCCATTGCCCAGGGACAACTTAGAATTGAGGATTTCTTTAATGGTCAATATCTCGTTTTCTCTAAATATTTCGTTTATATGTTACTGGGAAAAAACACTCATTTTGGCGAGTACTATCCGTTGTATGAAAAAAAGTCCCAACTTATGAAACACCCTGTGTATCCTGTTTTTTAAATATTGTCTTGTTTGCCCAATATATACTCCATTAAAATGTCTGCAGTCAATTTGATAAACGGTATTTTGTTATATTATATGTTTCTGTTTTTGGTTTCAAACTGTTAAAGTATCTGTATGTTGAGTTTGAAGGTCTGTCAGTTATTTTGGTTTTATATGGTTCAAGATAATTTTGAATTTTTTTTTTATTGTTGGATTATATGGTAAGCTAATATATGTATTTACTTCATTACTTGATTTGTTATTTTGGCGATTATTATTATACATCGAGTATCGATTCTATTTCTTATTATTAGACTAAAAAGCTTTCAAAGATACATATCGCATATTCGTAAAATAATTTTTTGCTGCGAACTGGTTTATTTTGGGCAAAGAATACAAGAGACATTTTTTGTTTAGAATGAAACACGGAAATAAATTTTTAAATGGTAAACACACAATAACACAAAAAGTTGCATTGGAAATGAATTTTAGGGGTTGCGTTTTGCACCCCTTACAAGCATGGGCTAAACCAAATAAATTACTGGCTGAGTGTCTTTTTGGTAGTAGAAAATGTCAGGTTAATTTCAATATTGTAACTTTTTTAGTGCTTGTGAAAAAAATTGTTGAACAAATTTTATGTACCCCCTTTTAAGGGGCTGTATCTCCCTTAAATATTTTACACTTAGTTAGTTACACCCTGTATATGTTGAAGGTATACAGAAACTGATTCAAGACCACTTACTCCTGCGCCTACGTTAGCTAGTGGTGCTACACGAGCTTCTGGCTCAAGGAGATGTGTTACTCCCGATCTGATACCTATTGAACAAATTAGGGAAAAGACACTGTTGGTATTAGACCTTCGCAGAAGTCATAGTCAGGTATGATGATTAGAAATAGTCGATTTGAAATTAGTGAATACAAAAATATTGGAGGATTTTTACAGGAAACTCTATCAATGCATGGCAGCTCCAGTGTTACCCAAGAGCCTCCTTTGATTAATATTCAGCATATTCCTACACGGTCCACCAGCTTGGAGAATTTAAAAGTTGAAGAACTGAATCGCAGAACACTGACACCTACAATACCAAAAAGGCCCAAAAGTAGTAACAAGAAAAACAGTAAGCAAGATGTAAGTTGTGTACTAAAGGTACCTACCATTACAGGTGAAATTTAGTAATACAGTAGAAAGTAATTCTTATACCAGTTTGTATAGTAGAACAGCTCCAGTATTGTAACTTATTCAAAAATTGCATTTGTCAAGACTTTCAGAGAGAATAAGACATCGTCTTGCTGAAGATACACATAAGATAGTTTTTTACCACAAAAAACTGTATTTTCACTTTTCTCTTCACAAAAAAACTAGATGTCACATGCAAATCTAATGTAGTCTATAAAATACCTTGCGAAGATCAGGATTTCAGCCCATAAGTCATAATGCAAAGTATCTCATAAAAATGATCATACAGCCTTTGTGTCTCACCATTTCATTTAAATTTCCAAGCATGATAAGGCTGCCAATAAGAAAACTGACACTCTCGATCTGAGTCAGATTTATAAATTATTGATTACCAATTACATTAAACTCAAAAAATAATAAATCAACCCAACAACACCTACAAAGAAGTCTCACGTTGGCTTACCAACGGTAGAAATGGAGTGTCACCCCATAGAGTCACCTTCCGTCAAGCTTTTGGGGATGAACATTAACAACATGTTCTGGCACGATCACGTCGTCAATATTGCTAAAACGGCATCCCACAAGCTTGGAGTTTTGTTCCGCTGTAGGAAGCTGTACACAACAGAACAACTACTGCTCCTCTACGAGACACAGATCCGACCTTCGCTGGAGTATTGCTCCCATGTGTGGGGATGCTCTCCGGAGCACTCTCTAAAGCTTCTGGACATTATCCAGAAGATAGCAATTAGACCAATCGATACGCCAAATGCCTAACCTCCCTGTTATACAGATTCTATCACGGAAGATGTTCGAGTGAGCTCTCTCAGGTAATAACAGGCCGTCCGAACGAAGAACACTAGGAGCTCATCCTTACCAGGTCGAGGTCCCTACTCCACGAACCAGTCTCCTCCAGCATTCCTTCTTTTGGACAACTTCGATGCTGTAGAATGAGCTGCCGGGCAGTTTGTTTCCCGCCGGCTACAACCTGCAGCGTTTCAAATCTAACGTGCATCGACACTTATCCTCTCGCGGCGCTTCTACAGCGCCATAGGCTTGTAGCCTTTGCGGGAGGCTGACCATTAAAAAATCAAATATTTGTCTGCCTCTATGACTGAACCAGGTATATCTATTAAATAATATGTCAGTATAAAAATATTTATATTTTACTCACACTGGCTTCATTGAACAACAGCAGATAGGTACTAAATATAACGTATATTGACATCTTGACAAACGGGATCTGTTTATTTTTGAATGTTTTTTGTTTTTTTGACCCAAAGGGATATGTTATCCCATGTTGCTATAGGGGTGTGATCAAAGATAAGGATGTATGCTTTACACTTTTATTGTTATTTTAACATTTTAATGATATGGAATGGAAAATGTGTTGTATTTTTTGATTTTTATGCAACTCGTCCAATAGTTCAATGTTCCGGTTTCCAATTTTGATTGTTTTACAGAGCACAATTTTTTTTTAAATGTTAATTGTGAATTTTATTAAAGTTTTGTATTTGTAGAACGAAGAGCCCAATTCAGACAAAGAGTCCGAAGAGAGCGACGAGGCATTCGTTAAAAGAAGAGGAAAAAAGAGACGTAAAAAGGGAAGAGATAGTTCACGAGGTCCACCAGGGTTTCAACCATCGCTAGACCCAGAAACTCAAGTAGGTAAACACTTGACTGCAACTGCACCAACCACCGACTATTAAATCCCCAACCTCTTATATAACTAGAGTAGTAACGTGTAGATTCACTGCAACCTTCAATATAAATTAATAGTTACTTATCTGACAGATCTCAGATAGTCAAATATGGTGGATGTACATCTCGCAATATTGTTGTATCTTCTGGAGTACCACAGGTCACATTTAGGTCCGCTGTTGTCGCTAATGCAGTGGATTGTAAAATTTTTGTTTGCAGATGAGTGAATATTTTTAGAGTTGTAGTCAACTTATACGTGATGCCAAATTGTACAAAAAGATCGCCTTTCACATTGGTGTAATGTTAATGTTCTGTATTTAAGTGTTTCAAAATGTTTTAAAATCACGTTCAGTAGGGCTGGCTTCTTACAAAAATATAAAATTAACGGTGAAGCATTACAAAATGTCGATCAGATCAAAGAAAAGTTCATAATAGTTACGTAGTTACCTGAGGCTGAAACTCAAAACAACGGTCGGATTTGTAATCAGCACCCTCAAAGTATACACGATACGAGTTTTCGTCCTGATAGGCAGCCAGATAACGATTTTAGATTTTTAGGGTGAACCTCAAGATCTGAGGGGATGAAAATTTTTGAAGTTCGTTACCTGAGGCTGAAACTAAAAACAACGGCCGGATTCGTAATCAGCGTCCTCAAAGTATACACGATACGAGTTCTCGTCCTGATAGGCAGCCAGATAACGATTTTAGATTTTTAGGGTGAATCTCAAGATCTGAGGGTCTGAAATTTTTTTAAGTTCGTTACCTAAACCTGACACTGAAAACAACGGTGGAGTGCGTAATCAGCACTCTCAAAGTATACATGATACGAGTTTTCGTCCTGATAGGCCGCCAGATAACGATTTTAGATTGTTAAGGTGAACCTCAAGATCTGGAGGGTCTGAAAATTTTTGAAGTTCGTTACCTGAGGCTGAAACTCAAAACAACGGTCGGATTCGTAATCAGCGTCCTCAAAGTGATGATACGAGTTTTCGTCCTGATAGGCAGCCACATAACGATTTTAGATTTTTAGGGTGAACCTCAAGATCTGAGGGTTTGAAAATTTTTGAAGTTCGTTACCTGAGGCTGAAACTCAAAACAACGGCCGGATTCGTAATCAGCGCCCTCAACGTATACATGATACGAGTTTCCGTTCTGATAGGCAGCCAGATAACGATTTTAGATTTTTAGGGTGAAGCTCAAGATCTGTGGGTCTGAAAATTTTTGAAGTTCGTTACCTGAGGCTGAAACTTAAAACAACGGCCGGATTCGTAATCAGCGTCCTCAATGTATACATGACACGAGTTTTGGTCCTCATAGGCAGCCAGATAACGATTTTAGATTTTTAGGGTGAAGCTCAAGATCTGAGGGGATGAAAATTTTTGAAGTTCGTTACCTGAGGCTGAAACTCAAAACATCGGGTAATCAGCGCTCTCAAAGTATACATGACACGAGTTTTCGTCCTGATAGGCAGCCAGGTAACGATTTTAGATTTTTAGGGTGAACCTCACGATCTGATGGAGGGTCTGAAATTTTTTTAAATTCATTACCTAAAGCTGAAACTCAAAACAGCGGTCGGATTCGTAATCAGCGCCCTCAATGTATACATGATACGAGTTTTCGTCCTGACAGGTAGCCAGATAACGATTTTAGATTCTTAGGGTGAACCCTTGGATGAACCTCAAGATCTGAGGGTCTAAAAATATTTGGGGTTCGTAAATACGTAGTTACTAAGTTGGTAGATTATACTGTCTCATGTTTTTTCCCCCACTTAAGGTTGCAACGGTAGGACCAGAGTCACTAAATACAAGTGCTAGACCATCCCTAGTCCCTGATACTGAAGAAACAGAAACAGCCCCTGTTACTACTCAAAATAAGCGAAGAGCCAATCTCAGATCCACAAAAAGTTTTGAGGTAGACTCATATCTTGACGTCGAAATTTTGAAACATTTACGCAGAGAACTTACTTCAGAACTCGTGGACACTGAACTGGATGACAAGGTGAGCTTAAACTCTAATCTGAATGTAAATAAAATAACCACAGGTTCAAACATTTAACTGCCTACATATGCTTTGTATGTACCTCTAATATGTTGAGTATTTTGAGTGAAAAATATGTGGTTTGTTTACATTTCAGAGACGAAAAGCCCTGGTAGAAGCTTTGAAAACATTAACAAAAGGAAAACAAGATTGTCCAGAACTGATTGCCCTTCAAAAAGAGCTAAAAGTTTCTCCTGTGAATGTGAATCTATGGATTGCATTACCAAGAACGTTTTCTAGATCCAGCGCCAGCTTTGAACTGCCAATGGACAGTAGGACTCTAGACAGTAAGAACAACCACAATTTACCTTGTACACACATTTTTTTTTCACAAAATGTTATTTAGGCTTTGGCATATACAGGGTGTCCCACGATTATTAAGACAAGCAATATATCGGAACTGGGCAGTAGTAGAGAATTACAATTTTGGGGGTGTAAACTAGAGCAAATATAGTATCGTTTCTTATTATTGTGTCACCCAATGAGGTATTTGTTTTTGGTCACGTGACGTCCGATTCAAAATTTTTAATGGGACACCCTGTATATTTGTGACTTTCTGCGTTCCCCTCAATAAAACAATTCCAACAAACTGGCACACTTGGGGTCTAAAGTGATTAGTTCAAGAGCTACAGGTACTTAAAGGACTGTACCACTACCATTATGAAACACTACCAAAGTAATTTAACTGTAGGTCTACATGTTATAATCGATGGTAGTGGTACCATACTTTAAGTAACTCTTGAATTAATCACTTTAGACCCCAAGTGTGCTAGTTTGTTGGAATTGTTTTATTGGGAGAAACACAAAAATTCACAAATATACAGGGTGTCCCATTAAAAATTTTGAATCGGACGTCACGTGATCAAAATCAAATACCTCATTGGGTGACATAGTAATAAGAAAAGATACTATATTTGCTCTAATTTAAACCTCCAAAATTATACTTCGCTACTACTGCCCAGTTCTGACATATTGCTTGTCTTAATCGTCGTGGGACACCCTGTATATATACTATTTTTGTTTCTTTTAGCAATGAGTCCACTAGAGTATGTAAAGGATAATGTGAACCTCAGCTCACCAAGGAAGCTATTGTATAACTGCATTTTCAGCAAATATAAAATGAAACTTGACGATGAAAGCTGCTATGAGAGAAAGCTCTCTGCAGAGGTAACATTATGAATAAATTATACTCTTTTACGATATCCAAAGAACTTTATTATAAAGCTATGTTTTCTTTTGAAATAAACTGCATTCTGAATATCACAATGACACCAAAAGACCCTGAGCTATCCCCATAGATAATTAGGAGCTTTTTCATCTAACCTAAACTTTTGCTATAGAACAATTATGTGAGATGATGTATTAAATTGCTGCTGATAAAATAGATGTTATTGTTTATATTTTAGGATCTACCAGAGTGTCTTGGCTTGGTAATGGGAAAGGCTTTGACTACATCACAGCTAAATTACATCAGATCATTGCTTGGGTGGCAGGACAATGATATTTTTGATTTCAAGACATGCTGTGGAATATTTGCATTATGCGAAAGATTGTTAGCTAGTCAATTCTGCCCACAGCTACCTGATCGAAAAACAGATCCTTGCTTAGAGGTATACATAATGATTTTGATTTATCTTGATTGAAAAGTGAGATTATCTCACCTGGATTATAGCAACTATGCAGAAAACTATAGAATCATTTTACAAGTTATTGATTTATCCTTCAAGGGTATAGTCTCATATTACATTATGTAATGATGCTCTAGTTGTAAACTATAAATATTTATGAAATTTTTATTTTTAGATAGAGACTGCAGATTTTGAGGCATTATCCCGAAAATTACATGGCAGAACAGTTGATGGAAGACTGAACAAAATCCTCAATTTGATCAAAACAGTTTAAATGAGTTAAATGGAGTAGACATCATACCATTACCATAGTATTTGTAGTGAATAAAATAAAGGTTAAGAAAGAAAGGTGTTAGATATTTTCGAGACTACCTAAAAAATAGTTATTTCAAGAGATGTATTCAAATGCATAAAAAGGTTTAAGTGCCTTGAAAGTCAAAACGAGAACAATATTCCTACAAATTTTTCATATTTGTGTTTATAATGATACATAAATTGAACTTGTATATAGAATAAACAAGAAAGGTTATAATATGAATAAAAATAGTGAAAAACCAGCAAAAATCCGCTAAATGTAAATCAAACGGGAATTTTTAATTTATCAACTTTGAGAATGTAATCATTCAGATAATATTCACTGACCATACAACTGATGAACCGATAATCTACATTTTCATTTTTGCAATCAGATTTTAAATCTAAAGTGTTTATTATTCACACTAACCTTGCCTGAAGCTCAGAGAAATAATACAAAGTCTAGGGGCTATTACCTACAGTTGTTTTTATTCACAGACAAATAAAAAAGTATGACAGTGTAGCTTTGTAAACTTTCAATTTAACAATTTTTTGAATGATATATTAATAGCTAAATACAGTACTATACCACATTGTATATTTAATGTTCATCTTCATAACCATCAGGCAGGGGATTGGCATGTGGGTTGTGGAAGAGAGAGTGGTTGCCATCACCCCATGGGAAACGTTTGGTTCTTATGCGCAAGTACTCATACTTGACAAATGGGGGCCTCTCGTGATGTCCGCTTTGATGAGACAATACGCAGTTTACTGCACACAGTATTATTGATGGAAAAGCTACGAAAAAAGTGAGGTTTCTCCATACTTTGTAGCTTCCTGAAACCAAATTAAAGACAATGCTTTAGAAGTAGTATTCTGTAGTAGTAGCATTACTTACACACAATTAAAATAATCACAATATGAATTAGATTTTTATGTAATGATGTTGTTTGTGGGAGCTGGTTGGGTTCTAGGATCAAGATGATTATATAATATGAGGACTCACCTTCATGCTGTCCAGAAACTGCTGATGGTCCCTCTACTTGGACAGCAGCTCTTCTGGCAGAAGTCTGGAGAAATCTCTTCACAGCATGATTAAAAACTGCGGTCATTTTTGTAGATATTTGATTTCAATTTCACCAAAATTGCTTTCGTTTTTCGTTCACCTTTGCCGATTTTACACTAATGACAATTGACAACTGACGCAACAATGACAGAACACAGAACTGTCACATACGTCATACGACAAAGATTGAAAAAAGGAAAGATGGAATAATATACATTATTTGTATTCATCTCCACAAAAGGGTTCCATCTTTGATCTTTCTCTTTCCATTTCACTTTCACACACGTTTCACTTGTGCTTTAGTTTTACAGTTATGTGGATTACTGATTACCCACAGATTATGGATTACCCTCATTTCATAGATAACCCCCCTCTTACGTCATTTGTCGATTTGGTCATTTCACCAAAAAGGCAACATCAACCATAGCTATAATGTTCAGATAATGTTTTTTTTTTATATATATATTTGGAACTTTTTCTCCACCACAATAAGAAAAGGCTATAGGCATAGGATTTAAATTTTTTGCCTCACAGGGTGATGCTGTCACAAAATTGGGTTGGTTATTATAATAAATAAAACATACAAATTCTGTAATCATACAGCCTTTGCATATTTGATCGTTAAAAAAGTAAGTGGGGAATATCAACTTTGGCAAATTTTGAAATTTCACTACTTCCATTTTTTTACCATAGGTACCTAGACAAGATGGTAACAAAAACAGCTACCAATTAACAGAAATAAGTAACAAGTGTAAACAGAATTATATCTTCTTATAGCACAAAAGAGGCTAAGTTATGGATGCCAGCTATTTGCATGGCCATTCTGACTCACTGAATGCTGCCCCATTGTGGTGCTAAGGGATAATTTGGTCAAATTTACCTACAAAAATAATATTGAATATCCATATCAAAATATTTTATAATCACAGTAATCTCCTTGCCCGATTGATATTTGGAGCAAACATCTAAAAACTATTTTTACAAATGCTTGGCCTCTGAACATCGTCTCTGAAGCACTGACACTATAGAAAAAAAAAACAGTTTAACTGTTGTGATATTTAACCAGACTTAGTACCATTTGTTTCTAAACTTATTAAAACTGATGTAACTGACTTACCGTCCTCATGTTTTTACCCTTAATACCAATATACAAAAAATTAAACCGCAATACTGAAGGCACATAAAACAAAACTAACTTTGATAAAAAATAGATTTATATAAATGTTAAGTTACATATTGTTTAACAAAGAAAACAACTGATATAAGGAGAAGCATATTGCTCCAAAAAGAATGATAATCTGAATAAATTTCTTCTTCGTTAAATATATTATAACATGCATTTGAGATACTATCTCAAGCTATATTTGTAGGGATATCTGTTGGCAATGTTTTTTTAACAATGTGTATCTTTCTGTTAGACAGACAGACAATATAGCAATGATCGTCATAGACTAAGGACAATTTCTTGAAACCTTCTTCTGGTGGGAATGCTTTCGAGTCAATCTGTGAAGTGAGATTTATCAGTCCCATAATAATAGCTGCTGTTCTTTCATCATTTTCTAGGTCTCCAGATGAAGAAAGTACCGCTCCATCGTCATTTAATTGCAAGTAGCCAGTTTGTCCTGGTCGGTCCATATCATCTAAAATGCTGAAAATGCCAATAAATAAATGCTGCAGCAATATTAAGTTTGGTTTACCTAGATTTATTGTACGTCCATAGTTATATCCTAAATTTTATTTTCTATCAAGTCGTCAACTTATCAGCTGACTACTAATTTTAGTTTGACATGACATCTTTTTGTTTTTTTTCTGACAAGTACCAGACAAGTGACAAACGACACAAGCGTACTAACCTCTTGTCAAGAAATACAAGGTTAGATGGAAAGAGACATCAGACTGAACATCATAGTTACTGTTGATTCATTGAGGTGGCGCTGATTACCGTGAACGGACTTTTTTTTATTTCCCCATGGTTTTGTTTTAAGTGCGGCCAAATGGCCTCATCAACATGTGCGTCTATCGTGCTAGCCTAGTAATCAATAAAATTTCTTGCTTTATCAATCTCAAATGTGTCAGGGACTTTTTTTCTGCCGGAAAATCCAACGGTAACTAGACGCTCACACATGGGCGTAGTTAGGTGGGGGCTTAGGGGGCTAAGCCCCCCCAAGAATGAAATTAGCCCCCCAAAAATCCAAGAGCAATTCGTTTTGTTAAGTTTATTATATCTTGGGCAGTCCCCAGATCCAGGGGCCTAAGCCCCCCCCCCCAGATTCAGGGACTTAACTACCCTATGCGCTCACACTAGGCAAATACTGACTCTCCTCTATACATATAATACTGTCAGAATTATGAATAAAATCTTGGAATAATTAATATATTAGCTGATATAATTATTATATCATCATCTACTGCACACTAAAAATACATTCAAATATAAAATAATATCACTAGGTATATTTCTTTAGTGCTACCAATTCTAAAATAAAAGTAAAAGTTACTTATTTGAACTCAAATACATTCAGCTTTACCTAAATGATCATTCATGTTCCATCATAGAACCATAAAACATAAAACACAAATATTCAGGCATTGTGATATCTTTCTGTATTTTCTCGATCTGAGATTTCTTTCTTACAAGATTTCCCGCCAATTTCGAAGAGGATTATTTTCACGGTGAATGATAATTATGTATTTACATTTTTTCAAACAAAAACATAGTTCCAAAAAATACAGAAACTCAAGGTTACTTGGTATGTTTATTTTTTTGTACTACGGGATCTAGATTGTTAATATCCTTTTGTTTTTTATGTAAACAAAATAAATGAAGAGCAATAATTGTTATTTTCAAACTTGTGCCTGTGGTGAAGTTGGAGGACTTTTAGGAGTTTCCTGGAGTTTATCGAAAAATTCTACGAAAAATGGTGAGTAAATTTGATAACTCATCCGCCCTATGTATAGAAATTATTGACGGTTGTCAAGATAAGGTTAACGTTTTTCGCGGGCGTCTATAAATTTGAACCATAGTAGTATAAGATGGAAAAAATCGATATTCTACGAATACAAGGAAATTATAGGTATAGGTACTTACTCTAACATTTTTGCTGCGAAATCACCCTTTATGTTTTATATCGCACTGGCAAATACAGAGGAAATCGAAATGAAATCAAACTGTGACAGTTTTCAGAATTATTTGACGTAAATTGTGACACTTGAGTATGACATTGCTTTCTTTTCTCAATTGTTTTTTCTTCTTTTTTTTAACTCTATAAATAATTGCCTAGTAACGTAGCAAAAGTAGCAAACTGATCAGGAATTTGGTAAACACCTCATGCAGCAACTACGTTCTCTATGCATTTTTCCAGCGGCGTATCAAATATTTTTATTTTAAGGTTCCTAAATGGGAAATAAGAGTGCAGGGTATGCCGGTATGGTATATGTTTGCTATCTTTGTTAAGCCTTGTACTCACTAGTACTTTTTGAATTCACAAATCTTTTGAATATGTTTCCGTGGCGCCCCTTCAAAGTAAAGTTCAGTCAAATTCTTGTTATACAATAATAATTTGGTTTCCTGAAATCACCATCAATTTCTTCATTTCGTGTTCGTGTATTATAGCGATCGTATTGAATGTTGAAAGGTGCTTCTAGAAATAATTATTTAAGTGCACTTTTTTTTTCGGAAAACGAAAACAAATATTGTCACTATATATGAGCCGGGAAAGAACTGATGTGATCTGGCCGATTTTTTTTTTTTTGAGGTAGATTCGAACTCGGGCAAAGGCAAAAAGCTTAAATAGTTTTTTGGGGTTTATGGTTTTGGAACAAATTGCTTTATTTTACGTTTTTCTGTGGTTCCCAAATATTTTATATGTTTTATACCTTTAAAAACAGAAATTGTAATAAATATCAAAGATCTTTTTATCAATTTTTGCTTTATTATACATAATAACGTGTGCACCTCAAGCAAAAAAGAATCTCGCCGTTTTGATACACTCAACATGGTTGCTAGGCAAAGCAGTTGTTAATACCCCAGAATTTTAAATCTCCAAGGTATCAAGTAAAAGATTTTATGTCATTTGGATATCTCTAGGTTTTGAGGTTACGTGAAGTCAGTTTGACAAATCGATAGGTGTCAATTTGACAATCCGTGTTTTTTGAGGTTGACGTTAGCATTCCGACAGTTTGACAAAACGATTTTTAACAGCTTTTAACATAAAACAACAAATTCTGTGGACAATATATACAAAAGATAGAATCTGAAGACTGGAGTGTATTTCTGGCCTGTCCACGAGTTGATGCTGCGTCCTGCAAAGAAGTCTGCTGCCCCCTCAGAGTAACAACTGAACATAGAGATAGTAAACAAACCACTTCAGCATGGCGTGCAAACATTGCCAACCAACGACGTCATACTGATACGACTACGCTTTGTATACCGAATGTTTGTAAGCGTTTCTGGCGGTGCGACGGAAGGGGGGAACATCAGCTGTATTGACATAGACACACCCGACGTTGCCAGTTGTGCATTAGGGCATGCTTGGTGCATGCAGCAATGTTTGTAAAATATAAAAATGGCGTTAATTCTTGACAGAATTGCAAAATTAAACGTGTTTTACAAAAGAGTATCTTCAGAGTACTTTTTCTATTACATATAAGCAAGCCACAATCATATTTTTACTTTTTTACAACATACGTTCCATACATTTTTCTGAAAATTCATTCCAAATGATTGTCAACTTGGCATGCTGCGATGTGCCTTGTAAACAATGACGTCGTTGCTTGTAAATATTCCGTTGACATTCCCAATGTTTGGAATGCCGACAAACAATTTGCCTTGGATGCGTAGTCTATCAGTATGACGTCGTTGTTGCCAACTAACCTGAAAATTCTTCCAATGCAACCCATGTTACAAACACTGCTCTGCACTGTCCCATCTCGAAAAACTGTTAAACTACACTCGAATATAGCACAGCAAGTCCGTAAAGCTTCACTACAGTTACCAATAAATAGAGAATTCGATTTTACTGACCAAGCATAAAAGACGCACAAACAAAACAAACGTTTGACGGTCGGG
Source organism: Callosobruchus maculatus (assembly GCA_951848785.1). Taxonomy (NCBI): domain Eukaryota; kingdom Metazoa; phylum Arthropoda; class Insecta; order Coleoptera; family Chrysomelidae; genus Callosobruchus; species Callosobruchus maculatus. The sequence continues at coordinate 3,018,133 of CATOUR010000003.1, forward strand.
GTTTACTGTAAACAAATCGCAGGAAAATTATATAGGCGTTGCCAGCACTTCCAAAATTTATGTAACACAGAATTTGCGTTTATGATGAAGAAAAAAGCAGTAACTCAGTAGAGGTCAACATATCTATTGATTTTGCTATAATCATTCCTGAACCATCAAAATACAGTCTTTTTTAACGTAGAATAGAATATTTCTGGATATTATACAATTAAGATGATAGTAAACAATTATGACTGCCGTAACTGGTGGTCAATATGACAACGTAAGAAAAGATGTCGGCCTATTAGAATTAGTGGTTTACTACATCTATGTTCAGTTATTACTCTGAGGCTGCCCCAAACCCAAAGTTAGATTGCGTTTCCACCAGAGATATGTTTTGACTAGAAAATTGCTTTCGTAATAGTACACATACAACACACCCAGTCTAAATTATTGTCCACACTAGCAGAAGCGGAAGATTGTCCTTTTTGACCCTCCATTACAAACTAGGCAATAAGTAAAATTCCAAAAAAAAAAAACAATATTTCATATAACATCGCAAGCGAACGCGTCCTGATAAACTAGAAGTCGCGGAAGGCGGTGAAAAGATCGCTGCCCAGCGCAGGAACTCTGCTCGACTGCTCGATTTAATTTACCAGCGAGGTCGATAACCCCTGCGTAGACGAGAGATCGACGATTGGCAGCGGTCTCCATTCATTAAAAGGCTAATTAACTTTTAACTACAAGCGCTGGTGTATTGGGTACACCAACGGTTTTAAGTACGTTCAATCTCCTGAAAGATGTAAGGTGTCGCCTCTGCCGTTCTACCTAACCCTCAAAGATGGTATTTACTTAAAGCTTGCTTCGTCGTCAGTTGTCTAGCAAATTTGCCGAGCAAGTAAAGTTTGACCGCTAGTCCGTCTGGTGCCTAGAATACTCCTCGCGTGTAGTTGGGTAAAAGGTTTATTAGTAGTATATCAAGTGGGGAACTGCACTGTTGGTAACCCCCGCCATCCACATCCGAAGAATTGATGACGCAGCACACGAAGAACTGATCCACAGTGACCAGAAGGTGTTTTCAAGGTCACCTTGTAGGCAAAGCATGCCACCATCGTGTGACGTCATACACAGCTGAAGAAGAAGTGCAAAAGGAGTGACGTCACGCTGAAGATATCTGACGAGCCTAGCCTAGCCTCACCTGCCCTTTACCCTAAACTACAGTAGCATCCTGTACACAAGGCATGTACGTATTACCTGAGAATAGCCACCACACAGAAGCGACACAGCAGGGACCGATTTTCATAACGCATGCGCGGGGTTATTCTGGACAAATGTCAAACTCCACGATATACTGGAAGAAAAAGTTAAATTTCCTGAAAGTATGTGTTATGCAGTATGTGTCATTTTTTTCAGTTTAATATTGTGGATACGCAATAAATACACATCACAACTCATAATAAATTCTTATAAAAGGTTCAATTCGCATAACAAAAACGGTAGCAGGAGGCGTGGCTAAGTGTGGTAACAATATGGACGCCTCGCCAGAGCCGGATTACTTTCTTATGTAAATAATTTTGAAAATTCATTACAATGATGATTTAAATATGAAGTATTGGGTTGATTTTTCAATCTAATGCGAAATTCATAGTTAAGTATATGAAAAAAACAGGCTTTGTAGAGACGACATTCATCATCAATTGAATAATACAACTGTATTATTGCTGCGATACGTTACACTTTATTGAGATAAAGATTACAAATGCGGTCCTGTACATTGTTATTTTTTCCATAAATACATATGAAATGTAATTCCTGTCGATTTCTTCTTATCCGTGCCATCTCTGCTAGAGCAACTACGATAAGCACATGAAACCATTATTTCCTTTATGAATTCACTAGAATATCACTTAAAAATAACTAAAAATCTCGGTATAAACACTCAAAAATGCAAACACGAAATTGTCAAAGAAACGTCAGCTGTTTGACATAAGTGTCGAATCAATATGGCCAGCTTGCACCTGCTTTCAGCCACGTTATCGCGTCTCCATGGGATTCTGCCTCGATGGTTCAAGCCAATTCAAGGTTACTAATAATGTAATGACCCGCCGAACATCAAAGGTGCCGACAGGTTTTGTCGCTTATTCTCTATGATGGCTATTCTCGGGTATTACTCTGTAATAGTTTCTGAAAAGCGAAACCCATTTCTCTGTACCGATTAGTTTTATGTATTCTAATTATGAGACTGGATATGATATTGTTGATCGATATACGTTGTTTTCCACATAAATTCTAATTATTTGAATAGATATGACATTGCTGATAAATATAAATTGTTTTCCACATAGTGAATAATTGCAACTTTTAATGATGACTGGAAATGTTTTATGATGTACGTATTACCCTGTAATAGTTTCCGGAAAGCGAAACCCATCTGTATCTGTAGAGTGGGGAGGGTGAGTGGTCCCACTGCACTTAGGCCACAACAGGCCCATTGTGCATCCTCCCAGGGGGTTGTTTTCTCGGGTCATCGTCCATTCTGCCAATTGTAGGAAGGTGAACAAGTCTCTAGGGGACATCTCCCTTATGTGGCAGGTGTAGGTGTAGTGTACTCGCCAAACGCACATCTCTAATAGAAGATAATAACTCTGGGCATTCACATATGACGTGTTCCAGTTCGTCTTCGCTATTTTCAGGGTTAGAAGTGCTTGTCTGCTGTCAGTGCAGGTTGCTACAGTTTTGCCAGATACATCTCTCCTGGCTAGTTCATTTGCGGCTATCGATATGCCAGCCAGTTCCGTTTGAACGATACTGGAGTGTTTGCCCATAGCCCACTTTGTTCTTAGGTTTAGAGACCTGGAGTATACACTACAACCAGAGCCTTCCCTTGTTTTGGAGCCATCTGTGTATATGCAAATTGCATTTGTCACATTTGGCTCAATATTCTGTTTAATTTCTAAAGCGAAACCCATTTCCATGTACCCATTAGCTTCATGTAATCTAGTTATGTGAATGGATATGATATTGCTGATAAATATAAGTTGTTTTCCACATAAATTGTTATCGGTGAATAATTGCAACTATTTACCTAACTAGTATTATCGTGCAGTATGCAGCTAATTAGCAAATGTTTGTTTGATAAAATATTCTTGGTAATTGGATGAATGTAGCGTAGATAGTAGATTCGAATATGATAATAGTTCAGAATTTGTTTCAATTTCGTTTTGCTAACAACAACAACAACCATGGGTCTTTTAAGTTACGAGGTTCGAGTAGAAAAACAGTTGGTCATGGTGAGAAAGGTGACAGGTGAGAAAGGTGACGGTGCAGTAAATTTAAGGCATAAGGACGAGGAGTTCTGTATGTACAAAATTGCAATTGGAGAACAGGAAATGCCGGAATGGTTCAGAGAGTAGGTATGTTGAAGGTATACACTTCTTCTTTGTCTTCTTCGGCTGTGTATGACGTCACACAATGGTGGCATGCTTTGCCTACAAGGTGACCTTGAAAACACCTTCTGGCCATTGTCGATTTGAATAACAACTAGTTCTTTATATGCTGCGTCATCACTGTTTAGGATGTGGATGGCGGGGGTTACAAACAGTGCAGTTCCCCGCTTATAAATATACTTTTTTGACACCTACAATCCCTTTTAATAAAAAAGCTATATAAATGTAATGATGACAATATTTTAGCTAATGCTGCTGCGTGTACTAGTGAAACAGAAAGGTATTTATTATTTCGATATACAGGGTGTTCCACGACGATTAAGACAAGCAACATATCGGAACTGTGCAGTAGTAGCGAATTATAATTTTGGGGGTGTAAATTAGAACAAATGTAGTAACTGTTCCTATTATTGTGTCACCCAATGAGGTATTTGTTTTTGATCACGTGACGTCCGATTCAAAATTTTTAATGGGACACCATGTATATTCCTGACTTTTTGTGTTCCTCCCGATAAAACAATTCCAACAAACTAGCACACTTGGGGTCTAAAGTGATTAATTCAAGAGCTAGAGGTACTTACAGGATGGTACCACTACCATTGATTATAACATGTAACCCTACAGTTAAATTATTTTGATCGCACTATTCCATAATGTTAGTGGTATGTCACGTGATCAAAAACAAATACCTCGGGTAACACAATGATAAGAAAAAACATATTTGCTCTAAATTACACCCCCAAAATTGAATTCGTTACTACTACGCAGTTTAGTTTATACAGGGTGTCCCACGAAGGTGGAACACCCTGTATAGTATTCACTACGTTGAAATTTTTGCCAGAGATAATATGTGTTTTTCGTAATAAAATCGTTAATAGCGTTAATACTAATTTTGGAATTAGTTTGTTGGCATTTACTACCTAAGATATAATATATATGCAGGTGGTGTACAGAATACACCACGCTTGTACTTAAGTTTCAAAACAAGGCGCGTGTAGCTAAAGGTTAAATTTATAACGTTTATGCGGGGTTTCGAATAAATAATTCTGACAAATTAATCTTTTGTTATAAAATATTAGTATTATTTTTAACTTATTTATTATTTTTTATTTAAAATAGTTTAGGGAAGCGGTGCTTCCCCCCGCTTCCATGGAGCGTACGTTAAGCCGGAGATACACATGCCTGTAAAACGGAATAGTAGCTTGCATGCAAGTTAAAGGCATGCGCAAGTAACTAGCACACTGTGGATACATTTGCAAGTCGAACTTGCATGCAATTTGCGCTCTTGCATGCTAGTTTCTCCAAGACGTATACATATGCCAGTTCACAAAACAGACAGTGCGTGTCAGTTGCTTTTGCTTTTCTGCAATGGAAGATATCCGAGGTGAAATCATATTGCATCTAGGTGTAAAATGTGTGGCTAAGTTAATAAGACAAAAAAAGAAAAGAGAAGACAGATTTGGGTGAAAAATTGGATTAGTAGAAGGGAAAATTTTGGAGCAAGTAGCTGTCTTCTCACAGAAATGCGACAAGAAGATGGAGGTGGTTACAGAAACCATTTAAGAATGCTTCCAGAAAAATTTGACGAATTATTATCAAAAAGTGTCGACAACATTAAAAAAAATGATACCCATATGCGAAATGCAGCTACTGGCATGCCTTTAGCTGTCGCGTACGTTCACACGTGCCGGTTTTACAGCTCCCCGCGCCCCTCTTTCAGCGTACATGCCAGTAAATCAGATGTTGTGCTATCTAGTTGCATGCCAGTTAGCGTATACACATGACAGTAAGTGGCACATACAAGGAGCTGTTATGCCAGTGTGCCAGCTACAGGCATGTGTATCTCCGCCTTTACTGCTGATCAGTATGGACGGTCACTTCGTCTCGCGACTTCGATTCTTTGCTTCAGCGCAGAGACTGACAATGACTGGAAGTGGCTCGAAGCATATGTAAATAAACATGGTGTGCTCACGCGCATGCAGCCGTCCGAGCGCCGGCACGCTGTGACGTCACCAACGAGATTTCTGTCGGCGAACTAGCGGGAATACCACATGATGGATTATATTTTAATTTCAAAGTGATAGATTAAAGGAATTCAATAGCCAATTATTTGACAATTATGTTATAGAGGAGTGTAAAATAGGTAATTTAACGACTTTTTCTACAAAAATGTATTATTTATTGGTAAATTTGGTAATTTTTTCCCTAAGTTTACGCCTACAATTTTCGAAACTAATCCTTTTGTTTAAATGTCTGAGCCTGACGTATATTCTCGTTCGTATTAGATATAATATTATTTTGTCAGGAAATTGTTTGATGGTTTCCATTGGGGTTTATCTCTAATAATTTTTTAAATACGGGCTACTTTAATCATCTCCTCACTTGGATATACAAGACTGACTCTAGATAGAAACTCAATCCAGTCTGGGGCCCGATTAGAAGAATGAAATTTGGTTTGCGCCCCCAAAGCTAGATTAGGATATTCGTTTTTGAATCTGTAGGCCACATATCCGTCAATAAATTTCAGTCCCTCGTTGGAAATCGTGTCTGGCATTTTATTTTTTTCCAATTGACACAAAAGGTCATGTTCTTCTGAAATAAAGTTATCTAGGTCATAATCTGGGCTCTGAAAGGTAAAGTTGGAAAAATGAATATCATTTGAATCATTCTCTGTCCCAACAATATCGCTGTCAAGAAGACCGTTCTTGAAAAACTCCTGAGTAAAGCACACGTCATCAGCTTCGATGTTAGAATTACTCGAAACTAAGTTTTTCACTTGTAATGGTTCAAGTAGGCACGATTCATTGCTTTCTTCTGCATATTTATTCATTGAAAATACGGCAGATGAATATTTTCCGAGGATGTACCATAAAAATTTCAGTTTTAATAAATGTTTAATGCTAATTTGTGAAATGATTACCATTTTTCATATCAATTTCGTCCTTTCGGCGGCAAGCATTACTCCATTGCATTGCGAGATTTTAATTTTTCGGGAACATAGAATTTAACATTTGGCTCTTTCATATTACTATGGTTTTTACAACCGACAACTGCACAATTTGGCATTATGTATACAAAATTCAGTCTTCTATAACTCAAAATAAGGAATACAAAGTAAATTAAACAAAAATCGTTAGCGATTCTATTTAAAACGCATTAAACGGGCCGTGGTATCACGACGTCTAATAATTCCCCGCGCGAAAAGTCTCGTTGCTGACGCAATGCGCAGAGCGATCGCAATTTCGTACGGCTGGCGAGCACACCATGTATACTCGCACCACGGCTCGAAGTGGAGCGAAGTAGTCTGAAGCCACCGCCCACACTTTCGTTCTTAACTAACTTCGCATAGATAAAACAACAGATTCGATAGAACATACAGACGAACTTTATTCCAAACAAATTAAAAATAAAACAACAAACAACAATTGGACTACTCAGGGCTGTGGTACAAGAACCCCTAAATTTTGGCCATAAACTATTTCCGGTACATTTTAGTTTTGAGTTAATTTTGTGCACAATGTATATTGGCAATATCCAAAATTTACGGAAAATAGCAATAAATTTGAAATTTGTCAGCGTTGTTTCAGATCAAGTTCTCTCTCATCGAGTGTTTTTCGACAGTCAGTTTTTGTTATTCATCGTGCTACAACTACAAGAAGAGTAAGCATCATTCTGCATGACACTCACTCTGTAAGTACCCGCCTATGTGTTTATTTTTTTATGGCACTTAATAAAGATCGGACCGAGAGTTCGTGCAAGGTCTTGATTTAAGAGTCCTATGCTTTTTGCCTGTGAGAAAAATATGAAAAAGTGAAAACACATGGCGTCAAACTTTCGTATACATAGGCGGGTACTTACAGGGTGAGTGTCATGCAGAATGACGGTTAAAAAAAGTATGAAAGAAGATAAAGTGTAGATTCAGCATATTGTATGCATAATGTATGTTTTAAGTTGGACAATAAAAATGATAAAAATAAGCAGTTACCTAATTAAAATTGCAGTGTGTATTATATACATTTTATAAAAACAGCAGAAAATGGTCAGACTAAAAAAATGTTACTAGCATATGCTAGAATTTATTCATACCTATATTGATTCGACACTACCTAATAAATCACAGTCTGTAATATTTACTTGCCCCTGTTTGCCACTTGGCTATACAGGGTGAGTCAAGCTCAACGCCTTGGACTCTTGTGGCCAAACGATACCACTTTTCGAATAACCAACTTTGCTGGTGTATGTAGGTCGACTGGACTACATTATAAAAATAATGACTATTATACTGGGTGTCTAATAAAAGCGTGACATATCAAAGTTATGTTTTTTAAATGGAACACCCTGTATATTATTGCATATCACAATTTTTGGTAAAAGTAGATATCAGAAAAAAAATCGAATATCGCAGCGATTATAAAAGATAGAGGGCTGTGACTTTGCCTTGTCACTAAGCATGGAATGCGTCAGCTTAGGTTAGGCAGTTATGTTTGAATTACCTTTGTACTTGGAGAAATCGGTAGATTAATTAAGGAAACTTCAATCAGTGGTTACTTGATTTTTTCAAATGGGAATGCTTAATTTTTTTATACGATCAAATGCGCAATTTGATAGGCTTTCTAATGATATTAGGTTGTGAATATTAGTTTCTGGTAGTTTTCATTTAATTTCGAGTTTCTATCAAATCGGTGTCTTTTTCAATTTCCCTACCTATAAATAATCTAGCAGACCATGAAATATGAACAAAAATGTATTCAGATGGAAGAAAACAACTACTAACTTAGCAAACAAATCCAGAAGAATTAGAGTAAAAGGACAAGATCATAAAAAATCCCTACAACAATCAACAGAAATGGATAATTTTCATACTTTACTAGTCAATGCAATCTACCAGAGACTAAAAATTTCCAAAATCACTAAAAACCTTGAAATGAAAGCAAAAATTTCAGCGATTGTTTCCATCAGTCTAATATCTTCAGAACGCAATTTCACATTTAATGGTATAAAACAGGAGTCATTTCCGTCAAAGTCAAAAGTAACAATACCTCTGACTGTCTGACTGCAGTTCTTTAAATTTTTCAGTATCTATTAGCAAGATCGCAAAAAAAGAATACTGACATCATATTTTAATTTTCTGCTGCCAGGTAAAGTAAATTGTTCGATAATTTGAGCATATTTTTAATTCATTCTCCATTTTCGGCGATCTTGCTTATGGGTACTGAAGAATTTGTAGAACTCCATTCAGAGGTATTGGTTACTACTTTTTTAAATCATTAAATGTGAAATTTTATTCTGAAACTATTAAACTGCCAGCAACATTCAGTGGTAGATTTCCTTTCATTTCAAAATTCATAACGGTTTTGTGAAATCTCAATCTTTAGAATATTGTAGTAGCTGGTATGCTGTGAAAAATATCCATTTCTGTCGTATTCCAGCTGCTTTTTGACCTTAGATGTGTTATCTCTGTAATTACTGGTTAGAGTTGATTTGTTATGTCATTTTTATAAGTTTGTCCCTTTACTCTAGTTCGTCCACATCTATCTGCTAAGTTAGTTATTTTCTTCCATCTCAACAGTTTTTTGTTTATATTTCATGGCCTGCTAAGTTGCTTATAGGTAGGAAAATTGTAAAACACTGGCTTGATTGAAAATTTGAAATTAAATCAAAACTACCAGAGATTGATATCTACAACCGCATATGATTAGAAAGCCTGTCAAGTTTTACATTTGATTGTATAAAAAAAAATAGGCATTTCCATTTGAAAAAATCAAATTATCTCTGATTGAAGTATTCTTAATTGATCTACCGATTTCTCAAAGTACAAATGTACTTAAAACTCGACCGTCTAACATAAGCTCACGCATTTCATGCTTAGTGAAACGGCAGAGTCACAGCCCTCGATGTTTTATAATAGCTGCGATATTCAATTTTTTTCTGACATCTACTTATACCAAAAATTGTGATTTACACCTAAACGGTTTGATTTAGGTCCTATGTGTGATACATAAGGTCACACTAAAATTCACCCGGGAATCTAAATATGCAATAATATACAGGGTATTTCATTTAAAAAAAATATAACTTTGATATGTCACGCTTTTATTAGACACCCTGTATAAAAGCCATTATTTTTAAAATGTAGTCCAACCCGACCTACATGCGCTCGCTAAATTGGTTTTTCGAAAAGTGGTATCGTTTGGCCACAAGAGTCCGAGGCGTTGAGCTTGACTCACCCGGTATATCTGGCACAAAACTTATTCAAAACTAAAATATACTGGAAATCGACTTTGCTCATAATTTAGAGGTTCTTGTACCACACCATCACACGTGAACGAATAATAATCTTACTTATAGATATTCCATGAACAAATTAATAATCATCGTAACGAAAACTAAAAACCGACTGACTACTATAACTAAAAAATTAATTTTATAAGTTTAAGTCGTCACAATGGATGGAACTTGAGGACTCAAATATATTTCTGGACTGACGCCCGGTTGCTGAATCCTGAGATGGACCCGGCCTCTGATATTTACTTAGAAGATTGGTAATTTCAGTCTTGTTTTGCTTGAAATAACCGTCCGGAGTCAGACTTTGGTTATGGGGGTTGAAAGAAGACTTTAGAGGCGTAAACATTGGTCGACTGTTTTGAGTGCTTTCCATTGCCCCATCAGAAGCTTTCCTAATGAAAGACATCGTAACGCTTCTGTCCGTGTACTCTCCAGCCTTCGTTTCGACCTGGTCAAACTTGAAGATAATTTCGGCTTTCTTCGATTCATCATGATTGAACTTGAAAGACGAGAAATCTTTCTCGTTTGAATTCAAGAATTTTTCGAAGCATTCGGCGTTTTTGTCGCTGAATATCGATAAATCGACGTTTTCTTTGGAGAAATTTCGACGAATAGGTGACTTTCTTCTTTTCTTGTATTTTCTAGCTTCGGCTGGAATCACTTCGGGGCCTTGGTCCGTTTTTCTGATTAGCGCCAAGTGTTGCGTATTTTGAACCTCCTGAAACAAATTAATTCGAAATGGATTATTGAAAAGGATTGAGGAGTTTCTCACAAAAACAGACTTGCGTCTGCGGAGCAGTTTACACAATTTATCCATTATGGATCTAGGCAACCCACTGTACACTGGGAGGCAGTGCCGGATTCAGCTTTTATGGGGCCCGGGGCTATTATAATTTTAGGGGCCCTTTATAAATAAAATGCAAATACTATTATGTATGAAACTATATTCCCGATATAACAAAAGAAACTACTATACACTTTTTTATAAGTACGTCATGAGTCCCGCTTATCGTATCAGCACTGCTCTCAATGTTTGCGTTTGCTTAGTAAATTGCAGTGCAATCCTTTTCAAGCGGAGCGTTAGGTTTGCTTAAAACACTTATTTTGGGCAATTTTTTCACTGCTTTTAATTTATCCTCAGCAGCCTTAAAATAATTGTTTAGTTATCTTGGTAAATTGTAGCCATGTAGCACATAAACATAACATTAACAAACTATATTGGTAACTTACTTTTATTTTTTGAACGTCGCCTTTATATCGGTTCAACTTCGTTTTATTCATTATATTGGCACGGGCCACAGGTGCCGACATTTGAATATTTCCAATGTATACAATGGTATAGGCATTTCCTATTTTCTTTTTATACAGGCTGAGTCAAACTCAACGCCTCGGACTTGTGACCAAACCATAACACTTTTTAGAAAATTAACTTGCTATATGTAAGTCGAGTTGGACTACATTTTAAAAATAATGACTTTTATACAGGGTGTCTAATAAAAGCGTGCCATATCAAAGTTATGATTTTTTAAATGAAGATGAAGATGTTAGACTGCTAGTAGCTATCACTGAAAGTTTAATGGTTTTGCAAATTTTTAATCTCTAATACATTGCACTCATTGCAGTAGCTAGCAAGCTGTAAAAATTATCCATTTCTGTCGTATTTCAGCTTCTCTTCGACCTTTGATCTTGACATCTTACCGGCGTTGTTTCTAGTTAGAGTTCATTGGTTGTAGGGAATTTTTATAACCTTGCCCCTTTACTTTAGTTTGTCTGTATCTTTCTGCCAATTTAGCTGTTTTCAGATAGAAATCTCACGTTTTTGATTATATTTCATGGCCTGCTAGTTTGCTTATGGGTAGGGATATTGAAAACACGGTTTTGATTGAAATCTCGAAATTAAGTTTTCAGTAGATCTTCTGATTTTATTGTTCATCTATTCACCTAATATTGGCTCTGTCACATTAAACGAAAGTAGAGCCCATGCGGCGCCCCTCTGAGCCGCGGGGCCCGGGGCTTCAGCCCCATGGTTAATCCAGGCGTGCTGGGAGGTATATGACCTTGACGTATGACCATTGTTTAAAATTAATAACTGAAAAGTTGGACGTTGGATAAACTACAAGTAGGAGTGAATAATAATAAACTGTATTATCTTCTTCTTATTTAGGTGCCGTCCCCATTCTGGAGGTTGGCAATCATCAAGGCAATTTGAACTTTGGAAACCGCCGCTCTAAATAGCTGGTTATTGGAGCAATTATACCAATCCCTCAGATTCTTTAACCACGAATGTCTTCTCCTTCCTATTGTTCTTTTCCCTACGATTTTTCCTTCAATTATTACTTGAAGTAGATGATATTTCTTCCCTCTCATGATGTGTCCCAGGTACTGTAATTTTCTTTTCTTTATGGTTAGCAACACTTCCCTTTGTTTTTCATTCTTATTAATACTGTATGTACTGTAATTAATCTATGTTATAAATAAGTGTTGGTCATTATATTAGGGCTGATAAATTTTAAATAGATACCAATGGACTAGTATCATGCTTTCTTTATGGCTGTATACCTATGTTAGTATGGCATAAGAACCTTCTCATATTTTTCCGCGATTTTTTTAGGCACGGGAAAGTCGAGAAAATTAGGAAAATATTTGAATTCCTCTAGTCACGTCTTGAGACTATAGGAGAACAGCCAATCGGATGACGTGTATGTGTGCCTTGTTGCCGTTCTAGTTTAAGTCCCAATGTTCACGCTAAAAGATACGTAGTTTGATATATACGGCCAGTGAAGCCAACGAATTTGCATAGGTTAGAAGGAGTAAACAAGGACTATGTTTGTCTGCACAGTTATAAAAAAATGATTCAGCGGCAGCTTCTGATCGTGGAGTGGCCGCGATGTGGTCCGGGAGGTGGCGTCAAATTTTAGATAATCGATAGTCCTAGAGAGTTAGAGAACAACGACGAAAAAATTTTGTAATTATCTCCATTAATAGAAAAGTTATAGTCCTTCAAAGTTTGAATAGCCGTATCCTCCGCGCGAAGCCGCTGTGACGTCACGCGACACACGCAAGCCTGTGTACGCCCTGTCGAGGACGCTGCTCCTGAGTGCTCCCGCAAGCCACCGCGCCACCGGCCTCCTCGTCCATGTTGTTTGTTGTTATTCCTTGTTTTCAGCAGGGTTGCCATATTGGGGGATTTTCCCCCAAATTTGGGGTATTTTCAGCCTACTGGGGGAAATTTTGGGGGTCATTATTTCCTGGGGGATTTTCTAGGGGAGAAAATAAAGCCTTAGGAATTTTGGGGGTACTTTTCTTCGTTTTTAATAACGCAAAACTGAAAATTTACACTTGCTATTTTTTATTTTGGCACGCCCAACTCTACACTTCCTTCTTGAGCTTAATTCCGATGCACACGACATCCAACGATACGACGCCGACGATACGAAACTGTCTCTATTGGTTGAAATATTTTGATTTGGTATCATTTTGAATATTTCAACCAATAGGAATAGTTTTGTACTGTCGTATCGTCGGACGTCGTGTGCATCTGAATTAAGCTTTAAAAGTGGGTTGGCAGACTTGCGGCAATATTAATGGTGAGATTTCACCTATGAAAATTGGCTGTGCTAACTTTACACCAGATGAGAATATGTTACGCAGGTTCAACGCCGACATGTATAAAGTTGCTGATGACAATGCCTTTGATATATTCTTTGAATAAATATCATAGTTTAACCTCATACATTTTTTGGTTGCTATATTTAATACATTACTTAAAATGTTTTTTTTGTTACGAAGATTACATATTAATAATATTAGTCTATGAAAGAATCTATTTTTTACGTTTTGTTAAACCACAACCTCAAAAGATATTTGTTAAACTTTATTTCTTTTTTAAGTTTCAACGGATTGTTTTCTCAGTGTATACAAGAATGAAAAAAATGAGTTTTTTAGAACATCTTTTTTTCGACTTTGTTTACATTTCACTATCGCTAAGTGTATGTGTAATACATAAAAAAATAATATTCATATATTTCTTAATATTTTTGTTAAAAACATTTTGGGGGATTTTTTTTCAAATATGTCTAATTTGGGGGATTTTTGAACCTGACCTGGGGGAAATCCATCAAATCCATCTGGCAACCCTGGTTTTCAGTAGGGTAGGCGACGCCGACGGTGGCAAAACGATACCACAGTGTATGTACATACACTGTGACGATACACTACAGCTTATTGGTACTCGTATTATTAGAATATGTCTAGCAGACCGAGAAACTATAAATATTGCATTGTACTCAGATGTACTAACACCACCATAAAAACACCAAACAAATATTTCAATGGATAGCCTATTATGAATACAAAAAATTGAGTTTCATGACCCCCCACCCCCCAACCTTACCCGCCGCCACTGGCGTCTAATAGGTTCGACGAGCGGTAGAGGATAGCTCAGAGGAGCAGATTCCGCTGGAAATTCGGTAGAAGAGGGTGAGGTCACCAACCACACGTCGGTCAGAAAGTGGCTGGAGGTGTCGTTAAGGCCGGGTCACCAATTCCTTAAATAAAATCTTTTAATAGAGTTTGATTTACCTTAACTGAAGGTCTGGTCAACATCCTTTCCAAATATGCCGACATTTCGGATGAGTCGGCCGGAGTGTGAATGAAATCCATCAGTTTCTGATCTTGCCTTTCGAATTCCTCTCGGATCTCCTTAGCAGTTAATTTCCGGGGAGGTATGAATTTCCTCAAAGTTTTCGGTTTAGGTTTGATAGATTTACTATCAGATGAGGATTCAGTTTTCGACTGGTCTCCAGAATCCTGAGGAGCGACGAACCTTCTTTTAGTCATCTTCTTTCGTTTACTGTAAAATGTCATCTTTTTTAATTCAAAATCAAGTAGCATATGGAAGCGTAAATAAATGAAGTGGTGTAATTTTAATCGAAGAACCATAATTATTTGAACATTGTACGATAATTGCTTTCAAACGATCTGGCAACCCTGTACCCTGCGTACCCACTTTGCGGAGATCTATATTTAGCAGAATCCCGAGCTTCGAATATAGAAACAAAAACATATAACAGGCAACGCTAAGTTCAGTTGTCAGTTCTATGGCAAAGTAAGATTTTAGTAATATGCCTGCTCAGAGTAACCGCTGAACATAGAGGTAGTGAACAAACCACTTCAGCATGGTGTGTTAAAAGCCATCATCTTTTGACACTTCAGCCTCCAAACATTGCCAACTAACCAGAAAATTCTTCCAATGCAACCCATGTTACAAACACTGCACTGCACTGTCCCATTTCGAAAAACTGTTAAACTACACTAGAATATAGCACAGCAAGTCCGTAAAGCTTCACTACAGTTACCAACGAATAGCGAATTCGATTTTACTGACCAAGATAAAAAACGCACAAACAAAACAAACGTTTGACAGTCGAGATTCTGCCATAAATAAGTCGCATGAAAATTATATCGGCGTTACCAGCTCCTCAAAATTTATGTAAGACTTCAGAATTTGCGTTTATGATGAAGAAAAATGCAGTAATGCAGTAGAGGTCAACATATCTATTGCTTTTGCTGTAATCATTCCTGAACCATCAAAATACCCTCTTTTTTAACGTAGAATGGAATACTTCTGGATAAAGACGATAGTAAATCGTTATGATTTCCGTATCTGGTGGTCAATACGACAACGTAAGAAAAGATGTTGGCCTATTAGAATTAGTTGTTTACTACCTCTATGTTCAGTTGTTACTCTGAGCATGCCTGTATAGCATAACATTACATAGATTTTTGCTGTGAAACATAAGAATAAAGAAAAAAATCCGGTCAATCCCGGCCACCTGGTCATCTATCAACTAAAAACCTATGTGTCACCACAGCACAAAGAGTAAACCAGCAGCATGCGATTTTTGACAGGACTCAGGTACTGTATATAAATTGCGTCTGTAACTGTAATGCGATGGTCGACGCGACACCCAAAAAATTTCCTCAAACATTTGATTTGAGTTGTGCTGCTGGCAGTGGCGTAACTTCAAATGCGAGGCCCCCCAAGATACTTCCCGGGGCCCCCCCGCAAGAAATTTTCCATGGCTTCTTTTTTTATAACATATTATGTTTATATGTACGAGTGAGAACTGAAATTGATTCTTTTTTTAAAACTGTGTATAGAGGTCTTTAACATAAATAACTTTTTCAAATAACTTTTATCCAAAAACTGAAAAAGAAGATACAGGATAAAAAGAGTAAGCCTGGACCCTGGTCTGGACTTGTGTATTAAGATGTACCTAGTCTCTTTATGTTTAGTTATTAACAAAGTTAAACAGAAGGTGACTACTGCACTATCTGACAGGTGCAATGCCTAATCGATAAGACAAAAATCTGAGCAAAAAGCTAAACATAAACAGACTTATAGGTAGGTACGTCTTGATACGCAAGCCTAGATTTACATTTTTTTTTATTTTATTTTGGATCTTGCTCATTTTTCAGTTTCGTGATAAAATGTAGGTATTTAAAAATTAGTTTATTTCAACGACTAGAAATCCTTGGGGTTGTGGCCAAAATTTTGAAAGAAACACAGATCACTGCATATAGGAGACTACCAAGCTTTTGGCAATGTTTATTGCAATCTTCAGAGCTTTAATGTTGAGGCTTATTCGCAAAAAACAGCAATGTGCATTGGGTCACAGACATTCAAATGCAATCCTCAAACAAAAAACGTCAAACAGTTTTTGGCTAATTTAACTCGGTGTCTTCCACAACACAAATCACACGAACAACCAACACATATTATGTAGGTCTAAAATACAAACTAAAGAACGACCTTTATATGTCGAAAAATAAAAAATTCGTGGTTTGAAAACACACATTTCTCGATTTGAATTTTTATTAGAAGGTCGTTGTTTAGTTTGTATTTTACACCTATGGATCTAGTGGTGCCATACTCCAGAATACGAATTACCGAGATAAACAAAATCGATATACGCATATATAACAAGTTTTCTGCACTAACCTCTCCCCTGGACATATCAAAACTTACAGAAAGACAATTCTACACATACGCAAAGCGGTTCTTACTGGACCATAGCCCCTATTCTGTGGATGAATTTTTGTCCATATAGTCTTAGTCTTATTGTTTATTGTGTTTCTTTTAGTGTAAATTTTTGTAATTAGTTTAAATTAAAATTTAAGCAAATTTAGTAATCAGTAGTGCTCTGACTGCAAATGTACTTTACTCTATATAGCTGGTCAATAAACGTTAAGTAAGTATGTGTTGGTTGTTTGCTGTTTTGACGTATTTTTCCATTTACTGCGGATATTGCGCCGATTCTTGGGGTTCAGTTTAAAATGCAATACTATCCCACTTTTTCAATGATGCGTATGTATCATGGGGTTCGTAGGTACACTGCTCAAAATAATTAGCGGAACACAAATTCACTTCTCAATAACTTTTTTAATTGAAACGATATACATATCTGGTAACGTATATCTTAAAGACTTGCATTTTGTTTGAATAAAATGCAAAAACAAAGCATATTTGACACATCACTCTTAAGATAACACTTCCTGTTTAAAGAAACGACAAGAAACCAAACAAGAAAATTTAATTCAAAATACTGTAGTGTGCTTTGGAATAGTAAACAATGTTGACAGTTCATCATTAATTGTTAAGTTTTACCCTGGTAATCGAAATGAGGCATTTAAATGAGGCAGAAGTTGCTCGCGTTGTTGTTGCTGTCGAGAATGGCACCAGTATTCGTCAAGTTGCAAGAAATTTTAATGTTAGCCCTTCCGTCATCCATCGTGTGTGGAATCGATACCTAGAAACCGGAGAATACAAAAGACGCATTGGACAAGGTCGTAAAAGGAAGACAAACCGAATTCAGGATCGGTTTTTAGTCTTATCCTCCTTGCGTACCCGCACATCTACAGCAAAAGATCTTCAAGTTAGGCTTAGAACAACTCATGGCGTGGAGTTATCCGACCAAACAGTTAGGAATAGACTGAAAGAAGCCAACCTGAGACCAAGAAGACCTGTGCGAAAACCTGATTTAACTCCGTACCACATAAGGACTCGTTTAAATTTTGCTCGTGAACATGTCGCATGGCAGCTTCGACAGTGGAGACCAGTACTCTTCACAGATGAGTCACGATTTCGTTTGAGTCGTTGTGATGGTCGAGTACGTGTATATAGACGTCCACATGAACGCCATTCTGCTGCTACCATACAAGAAGTCGAAAAATTTGGTGGTGGATCTGTGATGGTTTGGGGCGGAATTAGTCTTGATGAAAGAACAGAACTTGTGGTAGTTCCTGGAAGACTGAACGCTCAAAGATACATCGATCTCATTCTGGAGGATCATGTTATACCAGCCGCTTATAGGATAGGCCAAAATTTTGTGTTTATGCAAGATAACGCAAGACTTCATACTGCAGCCATCACCATGAACTTCCTTCGGCACCACGGGATTCATACCATGAATTGGCCTCCGCTAAGTCCAGATCTAAATCCCATTGAACATCTTTGGGATTTGTTAGATAGACGAGTTCGAAGGCGCCCAGATCCACCTCAAACCCTCCAACAGCTAACAAATGCACTAATCGAAGAATGGGAAAATATACCGCAAGAAGACATCCGTAGGCTCGTACGAAGCATGCCTCGGAGATGTCAAGCAGTAATTCGTGCTAATGGAAGACATACGCGTTATTAATGTTAACACGCGTTAACAATTTTAGGTTGTACAGGCAAGAGATGCTTGCTTGCCCCACTTTATTTCTTGTAGTTCTTTTGAATTGGTGCCGTAATCTTGAAAGTGTCATGTAAAATTTGTTTTGATTTAGCAAATTTATTCGAAGGAAATGTAAATCTTTTAAATAAGTGTTATTACATTTGTATATTGTTGCAATTAAAAAAGTTATTGAGACGTTAATAAGTGTTCCTCTAATTATTTTGAGCAGTGTATTATTTGTAAAAAATACTAACATACAAGTAAAGCGACCTTTTAATTGACTACTTTCTTGATGGCGCTTGAGGACCCTGGGTCTTCAAGTCTACGGGGCCCCCAAACCCCCGCAGCTGTGGACTCTGCGGGCCCTTAGGTACGCCACTGGCTGCTGGTTTACTCTTTATGCTGTGATGTGACATTGTGTGATACTTTTATGACCGCCGGACTGCAGACTCCTTTTTTAAGAAGGCACGATATATGTATAAACGAAATAAATACAAAGACCAGAATCGGGTATTCAAGGTATTGTAAAGAGAAGAGAGACCCTGACGAATCGTGGGAATTTGGGTGTGCCAGTCGCAATCACGTCGTTGGTAGCAATCCTTCAGGTCAAGGTCAGACCCAAGCGCTCGCATCCCGCAGTCATCTGAAGATGGAAGCGATATATCTTTTTCGCTATTGATGGTTTCTCAGAATAGTCTGACTCCAGTTAAATCATTTCAAAATCCGTAAGGCTACGTCCGTGCGGTACTATTGTGATCTTGTAAAATAGAACCGTCCAGTATTTTTTCCCCACCTAGCAGCAACCTAGCAGGCCATGAAAAATAAACAAAAGCCCGTTAAGGTGGAAGAAACCAACTAACTTTTTAGTAGAAAGATGCAAACGAACTAAAGTATGAGGCAAGATTATCAAAATTCCTTACCACACATTGGCTTTAACCGGAGACAACAGCGGTAGGATATCTTAATGTAAATGAGAAGCTGGGGTAACACAGAAGTTTTTTTTCACAGCCTACTAGCTAGTGTGGTCTACTAGAGCTTGACAACTTTCCAAAACGATTATAAAAATTTTGCAACAAAAGGACAACTCCAGCGATTTTTGCTTACAGTCTAACATCTTCAGAATGAAATTTCACATTTAATGGGATAAAAAAATCATTTCCCTTCCGTTGAGTCAAAAGTATCTCTAACTGGAGCATTCTGAGTATCTATTGAAATTATTGCTAGAATGTTTTATTACTCCATGTTGTAATTGTATTTATTTCATGTATTATTCTACAAACTAAATTATGTTTTGTAATTTGAACAGACTGCAATGCAGGTGTCATTTTCTACGATTTTGCTAATAAGTAGAAGTACCTATTGAAGAATTTGAAGCGCTCTAGTCAGAGATACCATTAATTTTTATTTACGGAAACGACTATTTGTTTATGGCATTAAATGTGAAAATTTATTCAGAATTCGTAAATGTTCTACTGCCAGCAAAAATTGCTGGTGGTTTTCTTTTAATTAAAAATGTTTTTACTGGCTTTGAAAATTGGCTAATAGCTGGTAGGCTGTGAAAAATGAGTATTCTTGTTACCGCTATTGTTTCTGGTTAAAGATAATGTGTAGTAAGGAATTTTCATAATCTTGCGTCGTTAATCTAGTTCGTTTGCATCTTTCTATTAAGTTATTTGGTTTCTTCTATCTTAAGGGGCTTTTGTTCATTTTTCATGGCGTGCTAGGTTGCTTACACGTAGGAAAATTGAAAAACTCAATTTGACTGAAAAAATGAATTTAAATGAAAACTAAAAAAAGATTGTTAGAAAGGTAATCAAATTTTACATTTGATTTTACAAACAAAAATACGCATTAACCCGTGTGGGTGCGGGTTAGAATATCTCCCATCGTATATCCTGCGTGTCGTAAAAGGCGACTAAAAGGAACACCGAACTACTGTCGGTAAAAGCAGTAACCTCTTCTCAACCAGCAGCTTTGGGTGGACGAGTTGAGAAGAGTCGGGACACCCTCTTGTCCTTGGGGTGAGAAATTGCCCCTAAAGGCGGATGAACCAGTAGATACTATCTGGTCAACGGCATGAGGATGCAGAAAGCAAATGGGAAACTACTGCATTAAAGATCTTAAAGATATCCCAAAAGAAACTCGTAGAATGAGTAAATGCATTTTACGAGATCACAACATGTCTGTTAAGATATTGTGACTATGATGATGATTTGAAAAAATCAAGTTATCTGTGATTGAAGTTTTCTTAATTAATTTACCGATTTCTCCAAGTACAAAAAGAATTCAAATTCAATCGTCTAGCCTAAAGTGACGCATTTCATGCTTAGTCGAACCGCAAAGTCACGGCCTTCTAGGTTTTATAATCGCTGCGATTCATTTTTTTTCTGATACCTACTTATACCAAAAATGGTGATTTGCGCCTAAATGGTTCATTTAAAATTCCATGTATGATACATAAAGTCACACTAAAAACTAGAATTCACCAAGAAATCCAAATATGCAATTATATTATAGCCCTCAAAGGGTCCTTACCATGACCTACAACCGAGTACAGCAGAATAGAACAGAATAGTACAACAAAAGACAAGAAGGAAACAGCTGGAAACTACAGAAAACGTCTAGATACAGCAGATGACATTCAAACACAACAGAAAACCATCAAATAGAATCGAATGCAACAGAAAAGAACAGAAAACCGCTTAAAACAGCAGAAAACAGGCACATAACAGCTGTAAACAACAACAAATTACCAAATACAACCGAATCCAACAGAATTGAATAGGTGGAATGGTCCACGTTGTATAGAAGAAATTATCCACCAAGAAAAAAGGTCACCTCACTCCCCCCCCCCCCCAAACGATAGAAAACGACCAAATACAACCGAATAGAACAGAAAACAGCCCATAACAACGGAAAGCAAGCAGATAACAGCACTAAACGATAGAAAACGACTAAACAGCCGAATACAACATAAAAGAACAGAAAATAGCTCAAAACCACAGAAATCAAGTAGATAACAGCGATAAACGATAGAAAACGACTAAACACAGCCGAATACAACAGAAAATATCAGAAAACAGCTCAAAACTACAGAAATCAAGCGGATAACAACTGCAACCGATAGAAAACGACCAAATACAACCGAATAGAACAGAAAACAGCCCATAACAACGGAAAGCAAGCAGATAACAGCGCTAAACAATAGAAAACGACTAAACACAGCCGAATACAACAGAACAGACCAGAAAACAGCTCAAAACAACAGAAAGCAAGCAGGTAACAACTATAAACGATAGAAAACGACCAAATACAACCAAATAGATTCATAACTAGCTCAGAACAACAGAAAGCGTGCAGATAACAGCAGGAAACAACAGAAAACGACTAAACACAGCCGAATACAACAGAAAAGAGCAGAAAACAGCTAAAAACAAGAGAAAGCAAGCGGATAACAACTTTAAATGGTAGAAAACGACCAAATACAACCGAATAAAACAGAAAGCAGCCTATAACAACAGAAAGCAATCACATAACAGCGCTAAACAATAGAAAGCGACTAAACACAGCCAAATACAACAGAACAGAACAGACAACAGCTCAAAACTACAGAAATCAAGCAGATAACAACTGCAACCGATAGAAAACGACCAAATACAACCGAATAGAACAGAAAACAACCCATAACAACGGAAAGCAAGCAGATAACAGCGCTAAACAATAGAAAACGACTAAACACAGCCGAATACAACAGAAAAGAACACAAAACAGCACAAAACAACAGAAAGCAAGCAGGTAACAACAGTAAACGATAGAAAACGACCAAATACAACCAAATAGATTCATAACTAGCTCAGAACAACAGAAAGCGTGCAGATAACAGCGGAAAAAAAATTAGTGACGCCCTTGTACCGGGGACGACAAATTATTTGCGTTCTTCAAAACTTACGTAACAACGTTAGAACTGCTTCCGCCCGCTGCATCCTTGTCAGCATCACTTTCCTTACGTTCGCTAGAAGATCTGCAGGATGTGTTGGAGGTAGATGTTGTGCTGGTCGTTGCTTGGTCCAAATTGCGCTTTTTAGAAGCTCTCGAGATACTTGTATCTGACGAGGAACGTTTTTTGGTCCCGTCGGATTTTTCGTCTACTAGCGTTGACGTACTGGATCTGGCATCTAGCGTGACGGTTTTGTTGTCCTCAGAGGTGTCTAAAAAATTAAGTGAAGTATTATTTAACTCTGTCCTTTCCACAAATTTTTAAATTACATAGAAAAGGTCTGAACAGACATATACTACGTTTCCACGGGCTATCAGAATGTTGCGTCACAAAACAGTTTTTATTCCCCTCCCCCTCACCTTCGAGCGGCAGCCCCCAAATGTCGCAAATTGAATATTATCTCAATTGAGCAATGCCTGGGTAGTATCATTTCCACTAAAAGTATGCACAAACCCGATATTTTTTGCAACAGCACATAGCGGTAATAGGTAAGGGTGTGTTTCAAAATGCCGTAATTTTTTTAAACCAAATGCGTGAGTTTAGGCAGCTGCAGATAATAAAAAAATGTAGTCAAGTTGATTGACTCAGTACTTTCCACACATTCCGATGATATCAGTTTTATTATTTTCCTACGGCATGAAACTATAATCTAGATGCCCCTGCAACCAAATCATCGCTTGCCCGACCGAAAAAAAGTGTTTTATTCTACTAGGTGCTTCTTTCTCAGGTCAATAGGCAATCTACCATGAATACAACAAATTTTTGAATTTTACAAACCCCCACTCCTGAACCACCCCAATTTCACCCTCAACCAAAAAAAAACATTTTAAAATGTTCAGGAGCCCCTAAAACGTCTAAAACGAAGTTTGAGGTGTTTTTTTTTATATATTTAGTTTTTTTATTATTCCGCGCCGTCACTGAAATGATTTCTAAAAACCATACTCGCTTTCCATACTCGTCGCGGTAATAAATCTGCGTCAAAATGTCATTAAACTCAATTCAAAAGTTTCCACATACAATACAGAACGATCCAAAGTAATACTCGTATGTATTTTGTATGCATCAGAAAGTTCACGTCCCTTGGTTTCTATAATCGGCAAGGCGATGTTCGGATGGACCTAAAAAAGTGTATTATGTCGCTAGGTCTTTCTCTCTCAGGTCAGTAGACAGCCTATTATGAGTACAACACATTTTTCAGATTTACAACCCCCCACCCCCCAACCACCCCAATTTCACCCCCACCCCAAAAAAAGTAGAAAATGATCAGGAACGTCTAAAACGCCTAAAAACGAAATTTGAGCTGTTTTCATATTTTTAGTTTTTTTAATATTGCTGCGCCGCCACTGAGACGATTTCTAAAAATCAGACGCGTTTTCCCACCTCACTAAAGTAGTAATACTGTGCCGAAATTTCA
Source organism: Callosobruchus maculatus (assembly GCA_951848785.1). NCBI lineage: Eukaryota > Metazoa > Arthropoda > Insecta > Coleoptera > Chrysomelidae > Callosobruchus > Callosobruchus maculatus. The sequence continues at coordinate 3,041,974 of CATOUR010000003.1, forward strand.
TTAACATCAATTCAGTAATTTCAACATTATAAAATACAGAACGATCTAAAGCAATACTCGTATGTTATACATCGGAAAATTCTCTTAAGTCCCTTGGTTCCTGTAATACACAAGGCAATGTTCGGATGGACTTAAAAAAGTGTATTATACCGCCAGGTCTTTCTCTCTCAGGTCAGTAGACAGCCTACGATGAGTACAACAAATTTTTCAGCTTTACAACCCCCCACCCCCCCCCAACCACCCCCATTTCACCTCCACCCAAAAAAAGTAGAAAATGATCAAGAACCCCTAAAACAGCTAAAAACGAAGTTTGAGGCATATTTGAAATTTTTCGTTTTTTTGCTAATTACTCCGCCGCCCATGCATCGATTTTTAAAATTGTAGCAACATCATCTACTACGACCCTACACCATATCACTACCCAAATTTCATCAAAATATATGCAGCGGTTACTGAGATTAGGAGGCTAGAAAAACGCCAACAGACAGACAGACCGACAGACAGACAGACCGACGGAAATGAGTGACGTGGATTTTCGTTACGTAGGCATCATAAAACGCCCAGAAAGTATATTATCTCAAAATCAAAAATTTTCGCGATCACAATACTCCCCTCACCTATCGGCGTGGGAAGCAAAAATGAGAAGATATCATTCTTTTAGGGAAACAAAAATGTTACACGACTTTTTGATAAAGCCCTTCGCCTTAACCAACCCCTAACTTTGACGCAGTTTAGGACGGAAACTATTGGTCGCACACGAAAAATGTAAAGACCAAAATTATGCAGAATGTTGTGCTCTCCATAAATCATTTGAAGCTTTTTTCGATATCACTTATCAAAACGGCGTTATTTATCAAAAATCTCGCTAAGCAGAATTTTCCTCCCCCCTCCCCCCCCCGCGGTCACAAACTTTGGTGTATGTTCAGAGGACCTATGTCTATCACCCCACCAAATTTCATTACTTTCCGACCTTTTACTGTCAAAAAAACCCGTATCGCCTAGACTACAATTTCTTTCGTTTAGTCTATGCTTACCTGCAGGACTATCCAGATTCCGTAGTTTCGACGCAACCGAAATACCAGACGTGGATTGTTTCTGTATATCTGACGCACTGCAGCCACCTCCTTCATCCATTTTTACATTGTCTTCACGAACTTCATCGATCCTTTCAGTATCAACGCCCACTTTTGCGGATTCTTCATCCATAGCAATATCATGACGTTCAAAGCCCCCCATACATGCCATTTGTTTACTCATAATAGCAATGTCATCGCAAGAAAAAAATCTCGCAAAACTTTTTTCGTATTGCTTTGTCGGCGTCTGCATACGAAGCTTGAAGCTGGATTGTTCGAGGGCCGATTCATATTCGGTCGCCTCTTCTTCAGCAAGGCTTTTGAAGGAAACAACCGATTGATCCAGATGGTCGATCAACTCAGCAACCGTTTTACCCATTCCCACCGTATCTTTATTATCGTTTTCTGGGCTTTTAAAATCATAGGTTTCACTTTTCGTCATGATCTCTTCAGTTGTAGGAATCAGTCGGTGGTCTTTGTCTATTTTTCTTTCATTGTAGTATTCATTCCGCTCTTGTCCGCTCTCGTTGGGACTCTGATGAGGAATTTCGTTATGTTTTTGTTTTTCTGCGTCTACACCACAGCCTACTATGTCAATTTTTCTTTCGTTGCAGAACTCATTCGGCTGTTGTCTGCTCTCGTTGGGACTCTGCCGAAATGCGTTATGTTTTTGTTTTTCTGCGTCTCCACCACAGCCTACTATGACAATTTTTCTTTCGTTGCAGGACTCATTCGGCTCTTGTCCGCTCTCGTTGAGACTCTGAGACATTTCGTTATGTTTTTGTTTTTCTGCGTCTCCACCACAGCCTACTATGTCAATTTTTCTTTCGTTGCAGGACTCATTCAGCTCTTGTCCGGTCTGGTTGGGACTCTGATGAGGAATTTCGTTATGTCTTTGTTTACCGGCGTCTCCATCACAGCCTACTATGTTAATTTCTTTTCGTTCAGCGTCAGTTTGAGTCGTTTTTTGTTCTTGAACCTTATTATTGACAGCGCTGATTATAGTGCCCCTGGGAGTAACCACGATATGTTCTAACACATCAATCTTTCCCAGTTGTTCAGATATGTCTTCCAAACCCGAATTATCCTCATCTATTGATAACGTTTTATCGTTTGGTCCTTCGATTATGTTCACTATCAAAGGAGAGATATAATATTTATATGTGTTTGGTTTCGCGAATTCGCTGTTTTTATTATCCCACTCATGGTTGTGTTGTCTTTGTTCAGATCCTTGCAGCTTCCTGCGTTCCATATTTCTTTCTGTTGTATGAATAATTTTCGTTTGAAGACCCTCGTCTTGTTTTTTCATGGGAAGAGTTGGAAAATCTTCATTCTTCTCTCGTTTAGTGCTTCCTTCAAGCTCTATATCTTTAGGATTGTAGATTTCTACGTTTTCGTAAGCTTGTGAATCGTTCCTTGGACGTGGAAGTGGTTCATTCTCTTCAAAAAGGGTTTCAGCGAGTTGAGTGTTAGAAGGTTCACAAATATTATTCGTCTTGTCGTTTTGACTTCTTTGTACCCTGTGCCTTTTTTTGATCGGTTCTTCCTCTATTTCTTCTACTTGGAGTGAAGCATCTGTTATCTCTTTAAGGCTTCCGGTATTTCCTGTAGAAAGGTGAGCGGCAAAACTATTGTAATCATTCGAATTATATCCAGGAAATTTGTTTCTTTGTTTTTGAGTATCTGTTAATGTCTCGTTCATCTGAATGGCTGGTCTAGGAGCTCCTTCTGTGCCTTGAAAACAGTTTTGTTCATCTTCTTTGGACACATTTGGTTTGAATGATAGTTCAACTTCACCAAAGTCGTCGTCATCTACTAACATTTGGCTGCAGATCTCCAGATCCTCTTTTACAGATTCGATTTCGTCTGCCTGTTCGAGTAAATACAAAGAAATATTAATAGAATTGATAGCTTGAGCAGTGCTATTAGAGAGTTATTGCAAGCCGGACTTAAACAACGCCCTACCTTATTTAGGCCAGCCTTATTGGTATCTTAATAAGGACACAAAATAGAGTTATTGTCTTAGATAAGGAAAGAGAGGGGATACCGCACGCCATGGCCGACTCTACACTAGGCCGGAGCCTTAGATGTGGCAACGTGGCTTAGCTGTCAAATAGTGGGCCTATAGTTTCAGAATAATTATTACATGTTATATGTATTAGAGTTCATCTCGGTTAATAAATTAAGAAAAATACTTTTTAGAACTACTACTACTAATACCACTTACATCTGATGTCTGGTTCATCTTAGTCAAACACTACAAAATAAAAATAAACGCAACCTGTTTCCTGCTGCCACTTCCACTTAAATGAACACTCGATTTACTTTGTAAATTGTCACTTGAGCTAGAAAAATTCACTATTAGGTCACTGTGAAGCCATTCTTGCTGATATTTATTCCCTTTCACTATCAAATCTTTTCGTAGGTATGCCCAGACGCATGCCCAGATGAGTTCTATTAACTGTATTTTTCTGTGATATTTGGGAGGTCCAGAAAACATTTTAGGTACCACATTGTGCTTTAAAATAGGTCTTATCCTTTGAAATGTTTGTAAAGTATTGTCTTTATTCTTATAAATATAACCAGCCCATACGAGGAATACCGTTCACCCACTTCTGTTTATGTCCTTTATTGGAAGCACAATTGCTAGTGCAACCTGGTACTACACACTTTGCAGGCATCTTTTTATCTTTATAGTTTCGTTTGTGCAAGTACATAATTAGAAACATTAAAAATCTCCTTCCACTCTTCTTGTTTACTCTGGAATGTTATGGTTGGTATGTCCTTTATTGGAAGCACAATTGCAAGTGCAACCTGGTACTACACACTTTGCAGGCATCTTTTTATCTTTATAGTTTCGTTTGTGCAGGTAAATAATTAGAAACACATTAAAAATCACCTTCCAATCTCATTTTTTGCTCTGGAAGATTACACTAATGACTTAACAACAAATAAAAGCTCGGTCCCCGATTCAGTGTTGCCATATTTCAGTGCTCCGGCCTAGTGAGTAGAGTCGGCCATGCGCACGCCCGTTTGATGCTATATGAATTATCTGTTACCGAAAATGAATAGCTGTCAAAATATTTTTTAATGATAAGATTTTTTTAGACCAATCACTGTAAAATATTGTGGTCTGCATAATGGTAGGGTGTGCAGCTTACAGTTGTAAAAGCCACAGCAGCAGGAAGGAGCCAGGGATCACAGGTAAATTTAATAGCGCTTTGGTACATTTTTGGTGCCATTTGGTAACAGAAATGTCAGTCGCGCGTTCCATCCTCTACACCCACTTGAGACGTAATATGAAAATGATCTATAAAACCGTTCTAAACTACTTACGGTTAAATCCTGCCTTTGTTTAGAGTAAAAGGCGTAATTAGGACAAATCCTGGATTGATCCGAAATAGTCACTTCCGAAGAAGTGGATGGAAAGTTCCGTAGGCCATCGTATCTTCGAACGATCGGTGTTGACGTCGAACCCATCAGTCTCAAGCAGCTGCCATCCGCCAGTGACCTTGGAGCGTTAGGAAATAGATTTTCCTGGTTTTCGTAGATACTGATCTCTGGCATCAGCTTGTAAAGGTTTTGGGAGTCCTCGGCGATGAATCTGGACATCAGTCCGTACCCGGAATCTTCGTGTGGGGTACCGTCGCATAGAGACGGTTCAGGTGTGAACACTTCTTGCCATTTCGTCAGGCTCAAGGTTGCGTCTTGACTCTGGTCTGATGGTTGCGGCGTGAACATGGTCGGAAGAGCTATTGCTTGGTTTTCTGTAAAGAAAGTAGGGGTCGCACAAAAAATAGCTAAGACACAAATCGTAGAAAATGTTCGTGGGTATTCGATGGTGACCTTTATGGTGACCTTGATCTTGACGTTCAAGGTCGAACCAATTTTCTCAAATTGAAACCCCTACTTTTGATGCCGGAAATGAAATGCAAGGAAAAGTCTACGTCCAGATATGTAATCTGAAAAAATTGACCTTGGATGATTAAGTCAATGTCAAAATAGGACCAGCATGATATCTTGAGAAGTAGGGGTTGCACAAAAAGATAATCAAGTCAAAATTCGTAGGCTATCCGATTGTGACTTTTATGGTGACCTTGACCTTGACAGCAAGGACACATCAGAGACAAATCGATTTTCTTGAGTGGAAACCTCTATTTCTGACGCCAGAAATAAAAACCACGGAAAAAATACAGTATTTTGGAAGTCGCCGAAGTGAAATAGCTTCTGAAGATGCCATCCACTCGTGGTGGAGAAACGTCAAGCTTTAACGCTAAACGAAGCCGGCCTAAAAACCCAAGAACCACAAATTCATTTCACGAGTACACCTTGATTTGACCATGAATGCCAAGGTCAAGGTCACCATAAAGGTGACCATCGGATAGCCAGAAAAATTTCCTACGACTTTTCTGTGCGACACCATTTTTCACACCATATATAAATATTTAGAATGCTACTGTTCACACCTTGCAGTGCATTATTCTCTTCGACGTACATCCCTGTAGAAAAATGTTCATCCAGTTGAAGAGACTGAGTTTGTTGTAGGTTTCCTTCGGCAAACGGCTGGATATTGATGTTGAATCCTAACTTGGACAGCTCGTTTCGATATTGGATCAATAATTTATTAATTGCTGATACAGTGAGTTGTTTTTTTGCCTTCAGTCTTCTAAATTCTGATTCTATAGTGTATTTTAATCTACATTTTGGGTCTAGTGCACACATGTTCAATTTCTGAAAGAAATTATATGTTGAAGGTATAGTCATAGACTGCGAACCAGCATGGTTGGATATGCTTCAGTAAAAAATCTTTTCAATGATCGCTACACTAAAAAAGAGATCACAGGCTCTTTCCATGTTGAACGTTGCACAAAGAAGGTTCAATTTGATTAGGATTTTTCAAAGAAACATTCCAACTTAATTAAAAAAGTACCTTAGGCTTTGCGTTAATTTTCGCTAATCTCTCATCCACCCATTTGATGACGTAATCTGGCCAGATGTTCCTGACAATGTAAGCGCCATACTGTCGCACAGAAGTGACACCTGGCAGCAGAGAGTATTTGTAATGCAGCTTGAATGTCTTTGGATCGTCCCCAATAGGAACAGTTTCCATTTGCCATCTGTAATAAAGCAATAAAATTTACAAGGGTTGCTCTATATCTTCGTCAATCCATCAGTACGCAGACAGCTGTTTCACGCTGGTACTGGTGGATTGACGGAGATATAGAGCAACCCTCGTATATCGACTCTCATATATGCAGTTGGCATAGAAGCGCCCTCGTCTGGTCAGGCCAAGCGAACGCGCCGTGGCGTTCCACCAAGAAGTCATACGTACATGACTCGTATACAGAGTGCTGTTGTACTGTCTGTAGTGTTTTTAGAGTAGAGTAACGGCGAGGCCAGGCTAGGCTTGTCTCGTCAGATCCCTTCAGCGTGACGTCACTTCTTTTGCATTCTTCGGAGTGACCTTGATCTTTGACCAAATCTCTTCAGCGTGACGTAACTTCTTTTACACTCTTCGGGGTGACCTTGAACTTTCACCCTTCTTCTTTTTTGGCTGTGCATGGTACGGCGCCCACAAGGTCACCTTGACCCTCTGGTCACTGTCGACCAAGCCTCACTTCTTCAGATGTGGACGGCAGGGGTTACCAACAGTGAGTGCAGTACCCCGCTTGATATACTACTGACCTAGGTACGCATTGAGGTTGACCAATAGCAAACAGTGGATGAGAAGATCGCTCGCTCATGGAGCGACTATATATCTCAGAACTCAAGCGGTCGACCAGTGAAAGACAACTTCAGCAACGTAGTGAGGACGCCTCACGCATACGAGAACTGAAGTTTGGGAAAAGAAAGTCAGGCTGAGCTTAACCCCAGTTCTGCAGATTTTGGTACTTAGAACAAATGACTCCTGCACTAGGTGATGCTGGTCCACAACTTACAGCGATATTCAGGTGGTATAGGGAATACCAGAAGGCAAATTTCACTCTGGATGATGCTAAGAGGCTGGAAAGCTATGGAGGAAAACGTTACTGCTATGAGGAAGATACTTGAAAAGGACAGGCGGGTGACCTACCAACAGATAGAGGGTAGGGTCTTTTAGGGTTAAATGCAACACCAATTCATTAGATTTTGCATGAAGAAACTTTGTTCTCTCTGGATGCCGCATCAACTGAACAGTGTCATTGGATATTTGAAGGGCCAGCGGAGAAAGTCAAGAATAGACACCTGGTTCCTCCATCAAGATAATGTTCCAGCTCACCGTGCCAAAGCCTGTACCGAATATTTCCTACAATCCAGACCTTGATCCCTACGACTTTGCACCGTTTCTACGTGTGTAAATGACGCTAAAAGGTAGACAGTCGGGTTTCTAGTGATGATGACCTTCTACAGATTTGGAACCGCGAGTGTGCTCTAAATCCTAGTGGCACTTGACAGAACTGGTTTAAAGAGTGGTTTCGGATGATGTGTATCGAATGTAGAAGAAGATTTGGAAAAAATGAGAGTACCCTTTGTAAGCAGGAGATTCCAGATTTTTTTATGGTCAGCATACCGTAAAGGCCTATGGCGCTGTAGAAGCACTGCGGGAGGATAAGTATCGTTGCATGTTAGATTTCAAGCGCTGCAGGTTGTAGCGGTCGGGAATTTCCCGGCAGCTCATTCCACAGTGTCGAAAGTTTCCAAGAAGGAATGCTGGAGGAGACTGGTTCGGGGAGTAGGGACATTGACCTGGTAAGGAAGAGCTCGCAGAGCCTCTCTAGTGTTCCCCGTTCGAACGGCCTTTGGTTTTATTATCTGGGAGAACTCACTCAAAAATCTTCCGTGATAGAATCTGTAAAACAGGGACAGGTCAGCTACCCTTCTTCGATGTTCTAGGCAGTGGAGGATTTTTGTGAGGTTAGGCGTATCGATTAGTCTAATTGCTCTCTCTTATGGATAATGTTCAGAAGCTTTAGAAAGTGCTTCGGAGCGCATCCCCACACATGGGAGCAATACTCCAACGATTGTCGGATCTGTGCTTTGTAGAGCAGCAGTAGTTGCTCTGGCGTATACAGCTTCCTACAGCGGAACAAACCTCCAAGCTTCTGGGATGTCGTTTTAGCAATACTGACGACGTGATTGTGCCAGGACATGTTATTGTTAATGTTGATCCACAAAAGCTTGACGGAAGGTGACTTCACTATTGGGTGACCCTTCCACAATTGGTACACCAACGTGAGACTTTTCTGTCAGTGTTGATGCCTGAGCTTTCTGTACGTTAAATTGTACTTTATTTACTGATCCCCACTCGACAATAATTGTTTTGACATCTGCACTGATCTGTGTGGCATGCTGCTGTCGCTATCGCCCTCGTACCGTCTTCTGGGATGATAGTGGCTTGTCTGGTTTCATGCACGATATTAATGAATTAATGTACTGTCGTCTGTGAAGCTGTAGATTACATACATAGTCCCATCATTCCATTAAGGAACATAGGGCCTCTACAAGCTGACACAAGTCTCAACTATTCTTCGCAAGCGCTTTATCTTTCTACATGTCGTGCCCATTCTTCTTGCCTCGTCTGTAACTGGCTTCTCCAGGTCACTTCATCTCTTCGCAGAATGTGACCTATCCAATTCCACTTTCTCTGTCTCATCTCCATCCCTACTCTCTTCAGCGTTGATATCTTCCACAATTCTTCATTCCATATTGTCCTTGGCCAAAAAATCCGTAGACATCTATTAACGAAAACCTAGAGTTCTTGCTTTGGTTCTGATTGAGTACGGGGTAGATTGCCAAATGTCCTTCTTGCTTTGAGTAGACGCTGTTGAATATCTTGATCTGCCTAGATATTCAAAGTAGTCAACTCTAAGTCGCTTTGCTGTAAAGAAGACGATGTTTACACGTTTACTCTTAGTCCCATATTTGAAGGTATGTATAACTTTGATCCATCTGGTATTATTCTTGCTTGTAGAGGTTTCTTTGATGAGTTGGTCCAGTGTTGCCGACCGTCCACTGTCAAATTACGCTCGTCCTTACGAAAAAAGGTGCGATTTCGTGGTCAAAAGTGCGCCGAAGCCCGGTAAAATTGTTTAGTGCAGGGTTGCCAGATGATTTTTTTTTCATTTCCCTAGAATCTAGATTTCCCTAGCCTAGAAACTCAGTGGGGATGTTTTGTGCTAGAGACGAGACAACAGTGAAGTTACAGGTGAAGTGCTGAATTTTGCAAACATATTTTTTTTTAATTGATATATCTCTTAAAATAGTTGAAAAAGGTATTTATGAAATTCTGACTGATTTTTGAATTTTTAAAAACATAAATAACTATTATAGATGCTTACAGATATCGAATCGTTCGTATCCTATTCTGAATGCTGCTGGTCAGCCTGTTCTAATTTTTTGTTTGGTTCGCCTCCGTAGGACTTTGAAGTACTCGGATGCGATGAGTCACACTCATTCTGATAATTTTTGGGAAGACTCTTTTTCATTTGACTATAAAAGTAGCATATAAAACAACTTGGCATATCGCAGAGCTACTACTTTACCACAGCATACTTTATTTGCCAGCACCCTACCTTGTTGAACTTAGCAAGCCAACTATCCATTTTGATTTTATATTCGGATTATTCGGAATTCGGTTTGGACACTAGTTATCGTTGCGATTCATATACTATTAAGCAAACAGCTTACAGCTCACTTGCAACATCCAACAACGAAAACAAGTCCAAATCTCTAAAAACTGTATACAGAAATAGAATAACACATTGAACTACTCAGGTCCACAGTCAGGCGAGTAGGTCAAAAGCACAAAACAAATCAAAACGCAGCTCGTTGATGTTACCGTATTGCCAGTTTATCAGCTACAAAACATGAATAGATGGCGACAGACAGAAGTGTATGAATTCTGAATTTATGATTTTTATATGCATTTTGAGTGAAACTTGAAACCTGGTGTATATATTACATTTTATATATAATCGCCATTGCAGACGTCAAAAAGTGCGCTGAAGGTGCGATTTTCGATAAGGTGTGAAAAAAGTGCACCCGTATAGTTGAAAGTGCGAAAATCGCACTAAAGTGCTCCGATTGGCAACACTGAGTTGGTTTAAGGTGAGGTGGTCATCAGTATCCTGCACCCGAAAGCCCATCCCTTAATTCTGTTCCATCTGTGTATCCGTGTTGAGATTTTCTCCTTGTTCATGGCCGACTCTACACTAGGCCGGAGCCTTAGATACGGCAACGTGGCTTAGCTGTCAAATAGTGGTCCGGTTACCGTAAATTGTTTTATAGTTTGAGAATAATCATTATTACATTTTATATGTATTAAGAGTTCATCTCGGTTGATAAATTAAGAAAAATACTTTTTAGAACTACTACTACTAATACCACTTACATCTGATGTCTGGTTCATCGTAGTCAAACACTAAAAAATAAAAATAAACGCAACCTGTTTCCTGCTGCCACTTCCACTTCCACTTAAATGAACACTCAATTTACTTTGTAAATTTTCACTTGAGCTAGAAAAATTCACTATTAGGTCACTTTGAAGCCATTCTTGCTGGTCTTGATTCCCTTTCACTATCAAATCTTTACGTAGGAATGCCCAGATGCATGCCCAGATGAGTTCTATTAACTGTATTTTTCTGTGATATTTGGGAGGTCCAGAAAATATTGTAGGTACCACATTGTGCTTTAAAATAGGTCTTATCCTTTGAAATGTTTGTAAATTATTGTCTTTATTCTTATAAATATAACCAGCCCTTATGAGGAATACCTTTCACCCACTTCTGTTTATGTCCTTTATTGGAAGCAGAATTGATAGTGCAACCTGGTACTACACACTTTGCAGGCATCTTTTTATCTTTATAGTTTCGTTTGTGCAGGTAAATAATTAGAAACACATTAAAAATCACCTTCCAATCTTCTTTTTGCTCTGGAAGGTTATGTTTGCTATGTCCTTTATTGGAAGCACAATTGCTAGTGCAACCTGGTACTACACACTTTGCAGGCATCTTTTTATCTTTATAGTTTCGTTTGTGCAGGTAAATAATTAGAAACACATTAAAAATCACCTTCCAATCTTATTTTTTACTCTGGAACACTTTGCAGGCATCTTTTTATCTTTATAGTTTCGTTTGTGCAGGTAAATAATTAGAAACACATAAAAAATCACCTTCCAATCTTATTTTTTACTCTGGAAAAATTACACTAAAGTACAAAAGCTCGGCCGACTATTCAGTGTTGCCATATTTCAATGCTCCGGCCTAGTGAGTAGAGTCGGCCATGCCTTGTTCCTTCTCATTTGTCCTGTTCGATAGCGTTGTCGTTAGCCTACACCACAAAACAGGTACGGTTACACTGTCTCCTCCGTTATAATATGGGTTTACTTTTTTGGCATAAGTCTGTTGAAGCTGTAGATTGGATCGGATGTTATTTCCAGTAGCTCGTTGATGTACAGCAGAAACATTGTAGGGGATAGTAAATGGTTCGTTTAAATCCTTGATTTCGAATAACTCATCGAAGACCCATATGATAACTTGATGACCTATTAAAATACTGTATAATTAATTCATAATAATATAAGTTTACTTACATTTTCACGCTCGGATACATATCGTACAGCTTGGTCAGCAAAACATAATGCGTCGTGATATAAACAAATGCAGACGATTGCAACAATTTTTCCACGATGGCGATGGCCAAAGCGGTGCCTTCTTCGACGGCCGTAGACCGACACAGTTCGTCTATGATCACCAGGGAGTTGGCTGTTATCGTTGACATCACGTAATTCATTTCCTTCATCTAAATAATAATAACAATCGAATCAGTACTCGAAAACAATCAATACAAACCAGTGGCGGCTCGTGCCAACTTAGAGAGGTTGTGCCAGAATGACAGCCAACATTCTAAACCGATATAAAATTGAAAAAATACTTATAACTAACCAATAAGCCGAATTTAACTGAGCCTTTATGTTCGACTTACCAAGCATCGATAACCTGAAAACATTGTTCATATGCCCTTTAGATTTTTCATGGGTCTTCATTTTCTCCAATATAAGAATAAAATCATCCATGCCTTTTTTCGCCCAAATGACATCGCCTCCAAACAGAACACACACTAAACAAAACAGTTTGTTAACTTCTTCACAGTCACTTATCCAATTGTTTTTATCATAAATAGTTTTACTAAATTTACGTCAACGCGATTTCTGTTCACTACCAATGTTTAAATCAGGTGTTGGATGTCCTAATTCCTTAATCTGCAGTTTTTCTTCCAGCGGAAGATTACTAAATGAGTTTATTAATGCACCAATTTTATTTATTTTCGCTCCAACGATATATTTTAATTAAACACAAAAGAGATACCTATCCGAAAACAGCGCACAACTCACTCAGACTAATAAGATCTAAATTTCAAACCTTTAATGAGAAAAGCCGACATCAGCATCAAACATAAACAAATCTAAAGTGCTGAAACAAAACAAAAATAGTGAACCATGAATGGGAATATGTGTAATGTGCCTGGCACGATCTACTTCGGATTTTCGTATTTAAAATCTATCCAAACGTCTAGCATGCCGTTCTCTCTGTCACTCGTAAGCGTTTGTGATAAGACTTCTCTCACTCTGTTTGTGCCTCATAAGAAACGGCACGGTAGGCTGTTAGAAGGCAGTGGCTGTTGTCATCTCACCGAGTTACCACGCTGCCACGTGTTGCCTAGTGCAACCATTTATGCGCTGAGCCGCTATTGCCATTCCATATAAAACAGAAAAAGTCGTTGGAAACTGACATTGAATAAGAAAAGTTTAGGAGATAGATAAATATGTTTATGTCGAAAATTAAGGTAGTACCATGGCACTGTGGCACTACCTCACCAGCCGCCACTGATACAAACTATACTGATGGAACGTTGAAATACATCACTCAGTGAAAAATTGAGTGTAAAATTTTACACTCAGTGAGTGGTGCATATAAATCGACACCATTTCCAGCTGTAGTTTCTCTAGGATCAAATTACATTTATAAAGTTTGGTGGGTTGTAAAACTGAAATTTTTTTTGCATTCATAATAGACTGTCCACTGGTGTGTGAAGGAAGACCTAGCGACATAAATAACCTTTTTAGGTCCATCCGAACATTACCTTGCCTATTACAGGAACCAAAGGATTTTTTTCTGGTGTAAACATACGATTATTGCTTTAGATCGTTCTGTATTATGTAACGACAAAACTATTGAATTGATTTTAATTAAATTTTGATACAGTGTTACTACCGTGGCAAGGATAGAAAATGCGTATGGTTTTCATAAACTCAAACTTCGTTTTTAAGCGTTTTAGAGGTTTCTGATCGTTTTCTACTTTTTTTTTGGTTGGGGTGAAATTGGGGTGGTTGGGGGATAGGGGGTTGAAAAACGGAAAAATCTGTTGTATTCACAATAGGTTGTCCACTGACCCGTGAAGGAAGACCTAGCGACATAAATCACCTTTTTAGGTCAATCCGAACATTGCCTTGCCTATTACCGAAACTATTTTCTGTGAACATACGAGTATTTATTGCTTTAGATCGTTTTGTATTTTTTAACGTGGAAACTATTAAATTGATTATAATAATATTTTGACATAGTATTATTACCGTGGTGAGAATGGAAGACCCATATAGTTGTTAGAAATCGTGTAAGTGGCAGCGTAGCAGTAATCAAAAAACTAAAACTATGAAAACAGCTCAAACTTCGTTTTTAGATGTTTTAGGGGTTCCTGATCATTTTCGACCTTTTTTTGGGTCGGGGTGAAATTGGGGTGGTTGGGGTGTGAGGGGTTGTAATAGTGAAAAATTTGTTGTATACGTAATAGACTGTCCATTGCCTGTGTAAGAAGGACCTAGCAGCATAATACACTTTTTGGGTCCATCCTAACGTTTTATTGTCTATTACAGGAACGAGGAGACTTGTACATACACAGAAGTATTGCCTTATATCCCCGTGTGGGGGCGGGTTAGAATATCTCCCATCGTATATCCTGCGTGTCGTAAAAGGCGACTAAAAGGAACCGAACTACTGTCGGTATAAGCAGTAACCTCTTCTCAATCAACAGCTTTGGGTGGACGAGTTGAGAAGAGTCAAGACACCTTCTTGTCCTTGGGGTGAGAAATTGTCCCTAAAGGCGGATGAACCAGTAGATACATCTGGTCGACGGCATGAGGATGCAGAAAGCAAAAGGGAAACTACTGCATTAAAGATCTTAGAGATATCTCAAGAGAAATTTGTAAAATGAGCTAGTTATGAATCTATTTGGTTGTATTTGGTCGTTTTCTATCGTTTACAGTTGTTATCTGCTTGCTTTCTCTTGTTTTCAGCTGTTTTCTGTTCTTTTCTGTTGTACTCGGCTGTGTTTAGTCGTTTTCTGTTGTTTGCCGCTGTTATCTGCTTGCTTTTCGTTGTTATGGGATGTTTTCTGTTCTATTCGGTTGTACTTGATCGTTTTCTACCGTTTACAGTTGTTATCTGCTCGCTTTCTCTTGTTTTCAGCTGTTTTCTGTTCTTTTCTGTTGTATTCGGCTGTGTTTAGTCGTTTTCTGTTGTTTCCCGCTGTTATCTGCACGCTTTCTGTTGTTTTGAGCTAGTTATGAATGTATTTGGTTGTATTTGGTCGTTTTCTATCGTTGTTATCTGCTTGCGTTTTGTTGTTTTGAGCTGTTTTCTGTTCTTTTCTGTTGTACTCGGCTGTGTTTAACAACATGTCTGTTAAGACATTGTGACTATGATGATGATTGCTTTAGATCGTTCTGAATTGTGTAACCTGGAAATGACCGAATAAATTTTAATAAAATTTCGACACAGTATTATTACCTTGGCGAGTATGGAAAACACGTATGGCTTTTAGAAATCGTGTCAGGTGGTGGCGCTGCAATAACAAAAAAAACGTAAAATATAAAAACAGATCAAACTTTGTGTTTAGGCGTGTTAGGGGGCCCGGATCATTCCAAATCTTTTGTTAGCACTGTTACGCCCGATACCTGAATTCGAGCAATGCCCGAAAAAAATACGCAGAACTAGTTTTGAGCAAGGAATATTTCCCAAACCCGAAATATGAATTTTATACGGCTATTGAGCATTACCAAATAGGCAGAACTAGTTTTGCGCATCTTGAAATGCACAGAACTAGTTTTGCGCAACTTGAAATGCACAGGGCTAGTTCTGTGTATTTTCTGAATGACAAGCACAAATTCTGCTTCTTCCATTTAATCAGCGCCACCGACGGACTGAAATAAATATAAAATTGGAGAAGTTGAATATATTTTAATGAATGCAAATACATAATAAATCGCCAACTGAGGCTGGCTTAAATGTTTATTTGATTGTGTGAGCATCAATTTTTTTTGCGTTTCCACGATTCGTACTTATATTGCAGGAACGTTGGCAAAGAAACGTAACCTAACCTAAACGATAGGTTTTTGCTGGTTTTTGACACACAATGCATAACGAATGTTTACTTTGGTTGTCATTCCGTACCACAGAACTAGTTCTGTGCATTTCAAGATACGCAAAACTAGTTCTGTGCATTTCAAGATAAGCAAAACTAGTTCTGTGTATTTCAAGATGCGCAAAATTAGTTCTGCGTATTTTTTTCGGGCATTGCCCGAATTCGGCTATTGAGTGTAACAGCACCAATACTGCTGTGTGGGAAGTACTTGACGCCATTTTTTCAAAAATTTCGCCATCGGCTTCCTGCCTATAACACCCAGACTATTCCCTGCCCGATGATTTCCAGACGTTTAATGAAACTTTTATCACCGGGAACAAAGCGCAGAGCCGCAGATATCAAACGCCTCGCCGCCATTCTCCGCGGCCACTTCTTATACTTAGGTCTTCGCCGCCGTATTCATCCCCCGCGACATTATTACAAGAACTCGAACCCCGTCTGTAATTTAACAGTGAATTTTTTACGAGAAAGAAATCTGCGTAAATGGGGGCTCTCTTCATGAAAAAGGCATACTACCGCTAGGGCTGTCGAGCGCGCCTGGTCAGTGCAGATCAACTTCTT
The DNA here is from genome assembly GCA_951848785.1 of Callosobruchus maculatus. Lineage (NCBI taxonomy): Eukaryota > Metazoa > Arthropoda > Insecta > Coleoptera > Chrysomelidae > Callosobruchus > Callosobruchus maculatus. The sequence goes on from CATOUR010000003.1 coordinate 3,058,065, forward strand.
TTTAGTTCAGAGTGGCGATCGAGGCTCGTATGTGTAGGCGTCTTCCTGAATATTAATCAGCAGAAGGCAGAAGAGAGTCCGCGATATGATTGTCCAACAGTTGCATGCCCGTTGGGTGAGTAATTACAAATGGATAAGGGGGTGCGATTTCCTGTAAATTATGCAGAATTTCGTGACGATATATCGCTAGCTATGTGGGTTAAGAAGGCCAAGGATGGCATGAATTACTAAATTAGGGTTAATAGAGGGTTATAGTACGAACGTGAGAGCTGTTTGCAATTGAGGTTTTAAATAAAATTCTTTTTTGTCATAAATGGAAAGATCATACATAAGTTTTATAACAAGACTGTTTTTGTTTTCTTTTTTTCGCAATAATTCAAAAGTTATATCAAGATAAAAATGAATTGAATCGAGTACCGAAAACACGGCGACGGCTCCCGAGCCCATGTGACGTCACCATGGCGGTAAGGATGCTCCTTTGACCAACGACGTCCTACTCCGATACTAGATTCCCAGCCAATCGCGAAAATACGTACTGCTAAACTGGTAACTAGTATATATTTGTTGCAACACAGTCGATGAATGAAGTTTGCAGCTCGAGACGAGTTTTCAAAAAATCTATGAAAATCTTCACTTCGTACGTTGTAGCTTCTCATATAGATGTATAATGCAAGAATGCAGAGGTATGAGAGTTTTTTTTTTGTTTTTTTTTACTCTTCACAAAATTATAGAGCTTCCTTGTGGTGCCAATACTGTCAATTGCCAGCTCATAATGAAATTCACGGGTTTTAGTACAATCTAGTACATTTTATTACTTTCATTCAGTACATTTCAGACGCACCGCGGCAGCACTGATGGTGCAGCTGTACCGCTGTGCCCATTTTTAACACGCTTTTATTAGCTTCGCCTATATGTGAGTTTGTGAGCTTGTAACACTCCTTTGAATTAAGACCAAGTCGGCTTACTACTGTTATTCCATCTCTATTCACAAAAATTGGTTACATCTAACTAAAAATTTATTAAGTTGGCATAACTCCCTACATCAGATAAGTATAAGTATGCTTTCCCATGCTCCTGAAAAGATAGTTTGTGGTTAAATTTTTTCCGGTATGTGATAGTAACTACAGTAGCTGTGTACAAGCATAGGCGTAGTTAGGTGGGGGCTTGGGGGGCTAAGCCCTTGTATTGTGTAACGAGGAAACACTGAAAAACTGTTTAATTAATCCTAATGAAATTTTGACACAGTATTACTATCATGACGAAGATGGAAAATGGATTTTAGAAATCGAGGCAGTGGAGGCGCAGCAATAATTAAAGAAAACTAAAAATATAAAAACAACTCAAACCCTGTTTTTAGGCGTTGCAGAGATTCCCTAATCAAAATTGTCGTAAAGATCACTGATAACTCCATCTCATATAAGATATATCCTAAAAATAAAAATAACCTATATCATGCCTCATACCATTTGTTGGCGTTTTCCTGGCTTCGTAATCTCAGTAACCACTGAGGATTGGATTGTGATGAAATTTGGGCAACAATATGCTGTGGGTCGTAGTAGGTAATGCTGCTATAATTTTGGAAATCGGTGCATGGGCAGTGGAGTAATTAGGAAAAAAGCAAAAAAATAAAATATTCCTCAAACTTCGGTTTTAGGCGTTTTAGAGGTTCCTGGCCATTTTCTACTTTTTTTTTGGGTGGGGGGGGGGTGTTGAAATTTGAGGTGGTTGAGGGTGGGGAGGTTTAAATTCACAATTATATTCATAATAAGCTGTCTACTGACCTATGTAAGAACCCTAAAAATAAAAATATCCTATATTATGCCTTATACAATATATTTGTCTAAAGCACCAACCCCCCCCCCCCCCTCTCCCACTACCATCTCGGAAGACAACCACAATTATTTCTGAATTCACCGCCGCGCCGTCTACTCCAGACCATATATGTATGTCCCCCCCATAATCAAACTGTAACTACGCCACTGGTAAGATCACAAATTTTGAAGGCGGGTCACTGGCAGCGTTGAAGGTCGACCCCGAAGAAGTGAACCTGTTCATTGCGAAATCATTTCCTAGAAGGCCTATTTTCACACGAGGGTACACATATCAGGCAGCGTATAAGTGCGCTCACCACAAGTTGATGATGGTTTCACACCACGACCACGGACACTTTAAGCGTCCGTAGGGTGTGGGTTAGGGGCTTTGTTAGGGGTACGCAGCAGGTCAGTTGACTGTTAACATATCTATTAGAAGATTGTATAGTAAACTATAGTAAAATCACTATCGATAAAGATGGCATTTCGATAGCTGCTAAGAAACTAACCAGGAGAGATGTATCTCACAAAACATATACACTGAATGTATCTGGTGAGACTGTAATAATCTGCACCGACAGCAGACAAGCACGCTTCTAACCAGTGTTGCCAGATTACACGATTAATCGTGTAATTACACGATTTTGGTCCCTATTACACGATTACACGAATAGAGGGCAAATTCTCACGATTTTTGGCCTTCGTTAAAAAAATAGCTATTTTTGATAAAAATTTAAAACTAATAAGCTAGACTGCGAAAAAAAGAGTCAATTAATTTTACTTAAATTACCTAACCTAACTCAAGTCCGCCCCCGTTCCTGTGCATATCGATATCGATTATGAAAAATTTTTCAGGCGATCAAATAGATTGTCAATATTAGAGAACTCAGTGTCAATTTCATCGTGCGTAGTTTGATTACCAACACCATTCTGTTCCTTCTCGTTCAGTCTGTTGATAAATGATACCTGATAGTGATTCTTCAGAAATATGATACCCTTGCTTTGCACGCTTCCCAAAAAGCACCAAAGTGTAGAGTATAAGCAGAAATGTAAAAGAGAGTGGGGAAAAAGAATGGAAGTGGAAGGCAAGCAAAAAAGTATCAGTGTGTGCAATTATGCATGGTATGTTAGCTTTTAATTTTACTTATTTTGGTTTGGTACCTTTTAAATTATTTATCTAATATTTTTTATGACTACACGATTTTATACGATTCCTGGAAGTCGAGTTTCACGAATTTCTCTTCACTTCATCTGGCAACACTGCTTCTAACCTTGAAAAGACGCTAGCCATGGAATGCCACCAATCATTAGCCCATGCTTCAGACAAAAATAATATTGTCCTGATTGAAAAAACCGTATAGTGGATGGTCTCGCCAGGAAGGCTGCTAACCAAAGAATTTTAGGGTCATGGCCAACTTTATGGAATGTTGATAACCAGTGGCGTATATAGAAATCTATTTCCGGGGGGGGGGGGGCATCGGAAAAATAAAGTTTATTTCATACGTTATAATATTGGCGTATTATAATCCTAACCTAAATATAAAATAACAATGTACTAATATTAATGAAAATAATTATATATAACATATGCATATTAGAAATGTAAATTTCTATTTTTATAGATAATAATTCTAAATTGAAGCAAAGAAACCAAGGTGTACTTCCTAATTAGACATCTATGAATTTTGTGGGAACCATTTTTATATAGGAATGTAGGAAATCCTCAGAGATATTATGCTGGTTGTTTATGATGCTGTGACGCTGTGGTGCTGGTGCTAGTGCTCACAAGTGGTGCTGATGGCTGCTGAATTGTTGCATAGATATAATAGATCTCGGTGAATAGATGCCCTATTTGCTTTATTATTAGATTACATTTCGATGTCGCTGCTAATTTTATTCAGTACTATATTTTTTGACATTACTTTAGCCTCTTCCCAGACGTCAAAACTGAACGCGTGGCTGGTTTGGTTTGGTTTGGTTTGCGGAAATAGTCGAAAAATACTGTTATGTCCAAATGGTAAAACGATGGGAAGAACTACAAGGATGCCGATTTGCCAAGGAAACCCTTGCAGGCTTTAGCAGAGCAATATCCAAGGAGTACTTGGCGATGACCAAGTCAAACCTATGTTGAATTCCTGACTGGCCATCGTCAACTCAGGAAACACCTCCACATTATGGGGTTAAGTGACACACCGATATGTAAAATGGGTAAATGCAAAGACGGAACTGTGGAACACTTCATATGTGAGTGCCCAGCCCAGAGTTATCTTCTGTTAGAGAGTGTGCCTTCGACAAGCCTGGACATACACCTGCCCACATAAGGGAGATGTCTCCAAGCGACTTGTCCTTCCTAAAATTGGCATGGACGATGCCCTGAGGAAACAACTTTCTGGGAGGATGGCAAAATGGGTCGGTTGTGGCCCAAATGTAGAGGAACTACTCACCCTCCCTACTCTATAAATGCAAATACAGATGCATGCCATGGGATTAAAGAAGTTTTGAAAGCTGGATTTCATGCAAAAACTCTTGGAAAGTTTTCCTGTTCTTTGGGTCAAGTTTACCCTCTTGTTGTCAAACGAGCTATGTCCGTTCTTATACCCTTTGCTCCCATGTATCTTTGCAAGGCTAGATTCTTGATTCTGGTGTCGATGAAAATAAAAAGACGCAATCTATCAAACGTCGCAGGGGGGAGGCAGTTCCAGGGGCAAGCTATGGGAAACCACAGTCCGATTGAATCAAAAAATGTAGCTAGGAGTTTAGGAGTTCTATATTCAACAGTTGAGAGGAAGTAGTTGATTATCCTTGTGTCAGTTCATTATGTGTTGGTTTGATAGCCAAAGATTCAGGCATATTGGAACCTGTTGTTAATGCGACTACCAACATGGACACATTCATAAATAATACCAAAAGAATAACGTCTATCATAAAGAATCATCGTAGTTCGGTTCAGCGATAACTGCAACTTCCATTAGAACTCATTTACAATTTCTGCAACATCGCTCCAACCACTGGTCTGAGTCTACGGGAGATTTTTGGAGGCAATCGATTTTTCTTCTTTGACAGATTCCCTTTATCTTATATCCACAGTGTAGGAGCGTTTTGCTGATAAAAATTTGCCTGCTTTTGCTTTGATGTCACTACATCCCAGTGTAATGTTGTATATGTCACTGATTGATATTAAATAGAAATCACAAACGTTTTTGCCAATACCACCATGTGGAAGCTTTCATTAATGAAGCCGAACTATATGGTATAACCTGTGGCCGAACAAAGATGTAACAAGAGAAAACCTTAGGGAACTAGACCTTAAGGGAAGCAGACATATTCTTTTCAACTTTTCCGTGTACACAGAAAGTTGGTACACAAAAATTGAGATAAAATTGCAGGTGAACTACTGATACGGTGTTGCAAAAAACCTCAAAAGTTTCTGCTTATGTAAAAAATAACTGTTTTTCATAATATAAATTTTTGTACCGTGCAACCTTTGGTTTGAACTGTCAACACTCTGAAGAGCAAATAAAAAAAGGCCTTTCAAATACAAACAATGTCTCCTTCTGGCCCCTGTTACTATTGTAACATACTGTATATTATGGTATTCGTGTATTTTGTATTAGTTGTCATGCATGATGTAAAATGTTAGGTTAGATATTTAAAGTGTAAACGTCATCGAATCTTCTAGAGTTTTATAGAATGTCATCGAAGCCTCTAGATGGTTCGATGAAGTCCATATAAGGCGCCAAGGGTAGCGTGGTAGTTCAATTCATGTTCAGTTGAGTTCAGTTCTAGTTATGATAAGGTTAAGAGATATTGTATTGAGTTGTGAAGTAAAACGGTGAAAGTAACGTTCATTTGATTCTTTGGTGAAGAAAAAGAGGCCGTCGTGACACTATCAACTATTACTGACTGACTGTCTGCCCCTCTCCCCCCTAAATGAAATCCCAGCTACGCCCTTGACTTGACGCTGATCGACGAGAAACCTTGCATCCAGAAAAGGAAGAAAATTTTATTGTAAGGTTTACCTCGTCGCGAATTGAATTTAAAACTCTCACCCATAAGGTCGAATTGCAAAAGTGTCATCGACATACCGGACCCGGTCTTCAAGTTTTAATTAGCTTATTTGCCTTAAAAGCCTGCCAATAACATGGTACCGTAAGTGCTTAATTTAGCCCATAATTATACCTTGTTATAATTGACGCAATTGGTGGCACCAAATGAATACAAACTGAACAAAAAAAAACAATTTTATCACGCGCGCCTCTAACAAACCTACTACAGGTTCGCAAATTGCTTTTGTGTTTACAATGTACATGGTTGAGTTTATTGAAAAGGAATCCAAATCATCTTGTTATTGAAACTGCCTTTGCCAAATGCAGGCTGTTGAATGGCTTTTTTCATTCTTCCCCAACCAACTACACAGTATTATTAGAGTAGAGTTTGCACCTATTGCCCTATCCATAACTGAAATTTCAACTTGCCTGTAACCAGCTAAAAAACTTACACAGTTCACACTAGGGGTGGGCGATAATTATCGATGTTTGGAAAACATCGATATTTCACGTCCGATGATCGATGTTTTTACCATCGATGTTGTTAACTTGAACCGTCGATGAAAACATCGATGTTTTTAAAAATTTGAAGGCGCTTTGGGTTCCTTTGTAGAGGTGTGCATTCTACTTCCTTTCAGTGAACTAGTTACTACTATTCTGTACCAAAACAACACCGACGCGATGGTGACTGATTGACGTCAATACGAATTTATGGGAGGAGGGGGTATAATCACAAGCTACTAGATTTTTCGAGTTGATAAAAACCTCGGCTCACGTCCTCAGAATGAAGTTAACTTGTTTTCTATGTGAATTGTTTTTTGTTTGTCCTATTTCAAATTGATTTGAGATGACATTTGACATTGGTTGATTTCATCTTCTCAAATTCGCCAAAGTTGCAGAGCAATTTGAAAAAGGAAATAGACAACCAAAACCGATTTTTATTTTTTTATTAAAATTTAATAAAATTCGTTAGTTTAGTTAGTTTCTGGTCTTTATTATTTCCTGTTTACTATGCTGTGAAATTTGAAATACTTAGTAGTAAAATACATATCACTATTTATTTCTAACATTTAAATTGAAGAACACTAATACCCGAATATGTCGAGGTTTTTGCGATGTTCAAACATCGATGTTTTGAATACGATATATCGTAGGCAGACCGTCGATGTTGATATCGATGTCCAACATCGGTGTTTTCTTTCGATGTCCCATCCCTAGTTCACACTAACTTCTACGTTCTCCAGAAAAGCAGAAACCAGAAAAACCACTAAAGAAAAACAGCGACCGGAAAAGTGAGGTTAACTTGGTTACAGAGACCTAGCGAATGACATACGAAATGTCCGTCATTTATGCCCGTATGCACCGTAAGTCAGTTGCGCGATTAGTTACGTAAACCTGGATTACATTTATTTGTTTCCTATGCAGCGCAAACTGACAATTTTGACACTGTCACTGTCAAAACAATCTTGCGAACACAACCTTGCCGTATCTCCAATCTGGATTAATTAATCTCTTGACGGTGCATGGCTAGATGCCGGCGAGGATTAGCAAAACGTGATTAGGGAACTAGGATTAGAATCGCTAAATGGTGCATACGGGTGTCAGAGTTTGTGATGGGGGTATAGTCTGTGGTGTACGTATATGAAACATCTTTGAGATGTCATCGTTAAGATGACTTGATATTATTATACTTTGTTATCATAATTGATGTCAACAAATGAATACAAGCTGAGGAAAAGCAATATTGTCAAGCGCCCTTCTAACAAACCTACTACAGGTTCGCAAATTGTATTAAGATCAGGGTATGCATAAGCTGTGAGTGAAAGTCTTTAATTGTCCACCTAGTGCCCAAACGCATTATCATTTTTTATGGTCAGCCCCCCGCAAAGGCTAAAAGCCTATGGGGCTGTAGAAGCACTGCGAGAGAATAAGTGTCGATGCACGTTAGATCTGGAACGCTGCAGGTTGTAGCCGTCGGGAAACAAATTCCCCGGCAGCTCATTCCACAGCGTCGAAGTTCTCCAAAAGAAGGAATGCTAAGGAGACTGGGTCGGGGAGTAGGGACCCCGTCCTGGTCAGGATGAGCTCGCAGAGCTTCTCTAGTGTTCCTCGTTCTGACGGCCTTTGGTGTTATTATCTGGAAGAGCTCACTCGAACATCTTCCGTAATAGTATCTGTAAAACAGAGACAGGTCAACCACCCTTCTTCGATGTTCCAGGCTGTGGAGGTCCTTGGTGAGATTAGGCGTACCGATTAATCTAATTGCTCTCTTCTGGATAGTGTCCAGAAGCTTCAGAGGGTGCTTCGGAGCCCATCCCCACACATGGGAGCAATACTCCAGCGGTGGTCGGATCTGTGCCTTGTAGAGCAGCAGTAGCTGCTCTGGTGTATACTTTCCCTACAGGGGGAGACAACTCCAAGCTTTGCCGTTTTAGCAATACTGACGACGTGGTCGTGCCAGGACATGTTATTGTTGATGTTGATCTCCAAAAGCTTGGCAGAAGGTGACTCGACTATGGGGTGACCCTTCATTTTCACAGTTGGTAAGCCAACGTGAGACTTCTTTGTAAATGTTGTTGCCTAAGTTTTCTGTACGTTGAACTGCACTTTATTTGCTAATCCCCACTTGATAATTGTTTTGATATCTACGTTGATCTGTGAAGCATGCTGCTGTCGCCGACGTACCGTGTCCAGGGATGATAGTGGCTTCCCTGGTTCCATACACGATATTGGATTGGATATTGGATGTTATTGGAATTGTGGTAACAAGGTATATATTTGGTCGCACATGTATATAAATACTCAATTTCATCAATTAGCGTCAAGCAGATTGTCTACCTGTTTAAAATGAAGCCTTTGAGGTATCAGCAAGTTAAAAGCTGTGCGCTACCTGTCTCAATTTAAGAAAAGTACTAGCCTTTTTTTCTTTTTCATAAGCATTCTTGCCATGAATATCTGAACAGTAGTTTTGAGCTAGGCCATAAAGCGACCAAGAAGAAGAATAGTAAAACAAAAATATGGTATAGATGAATTCAGAAATATCTGAGTTGTTTACAATTTTTATGCTCCTACATAGTGCTGACACTACAAAGTAGGCCTTATGCCTTCACAAGACGCCCGACGAGTCCGACGTGGGTAATCCCTTTTCGGCATTTTTTGCTGGGCTGGCTAGGGGGCTGGCGCGGCCATTAGTGTAGTCAAAATTGTACATATATTGTCTCTTTACAATCAGATGTCAATATACAATAAATAGACAAATTTATTTTGTTTTTATCTATTGCAAATTAGTATTTGCGATTATTTTGAACTCCCACTACTCTCTGAATTATTACAATATATATTTTGTATAGATAATTACGTTTTTATCATTACTCAGGTCTACATAATAAAGTAACTGAACCATAGAAGTGCCGGCACTGATTGAGACCTGAAAGAAATTTAAACAACTCATTAAATGAAGTCTTTTCGGTATCAGCAAGTTAAGAGCTCTGCGCTACCTGACTTAATTGAAAAAAAATGGAGTCAAGTTGACTGACTCGGAACTTCCCACACATAATGGTGACACTATTTTATTATTTTCCCATTACATGAAGCTATAGTCCGCCTATCCACAAAAAATCATCCAACACAAAAACTATCTTAAAGAATTTCTTCCATCTTCCTCCGTAGGAACTAGGACGACACAACACAGTTTTTATTTTTTTTATAAGTTTGAGCTGTTTTTATGTTTAGTTTTTGATTATTGCTGAGCCGCCGCTGACTCGATTTCTAAAAACCATATGCATTTTCCATCCTCGCCACGGTAATAATAATGTGTTGAAATTCCATTAAAATCAATGATAGTTTACACAATACAGAACCATCTAAAGCAATACTCGTATGTATACATCAGAAAAAGTCCCTTGGTTTCGTGAATTTACAAGGCAACGCCTAAAAACGAAGCTTGAGCTGTTTTTATATCCATAGTTATTTGATGTTGCTGCGCCGCTACTGACAGTATTCCTAAAAACTGTACGCGTTTTCCATCCTCTCCATGGTAGCAATACTGTGTCAAAATTTCATTAAAATTAAAGCGCCAAGTGATAGTTCAAAACGGTCAAGTTAATTTTCCAACTCGTCAATTGTAAATTCAAACTGACAGGTATAAATTACACCTGACAGTTTGAAATTACAAGTGACGAGTTGGAAAATTAACTTGACCGTTTTGAATTATCACTTGACGCTTCAGAAAAGGTGTAGATGGGAAAGGGTAATACTTGCTGAGGGTGATTATTTTCTGAATATATCAAAGTTTAACCCATTTTTTGTGTAACTATTACTTAACCTTCAAAACCGCACGAACTTTTTTAGTTGCCTGATAGATCTTCAGATATTCTCAAAAAACATAAGTATCAACAAACAGTAAAGAACTGTGAAGAGGTAATATAAATTGATCACGTTTAGTCTTAATGAAGAAGAGAAGATATATCACAAAACAAGCGTTATTGTAAAACAACTACAGATAACCAGAACACCAACATACAAACCAAACCTACAGAGCGCAACAGCTATTAATCATGTCTGCATACTAATAACAATAACCAATATGTGTAATGAATTGACAGCGATATTGGAGCACTACCACTATAAACAAATCCAGATGATATAAACCTGTAAACATTGATAATGACGAATAAATAACAAACATGCGTTATTCACATTGTAAGTCTTGCAATGAAACGCACAGTACGTCATGAAAATACTGAGCGAAACTACTTGACACCGCTTCAATTGCTTGAATCCCTCGCGAATGTGGTGCGATAATTGCATACCTATATGCGTTTCTCCACATTTCTAGCCCATAATTACGTTTAGCGACAAGTATAATACTTGACTACCCATCTCTTTGATTTGAAGCTTTTTCGATATGAACAAGTGAACCACTAACTGTTTCTTTTTCAGCAGCATGATAATTCATTCTGACAATAATTTTGAGCCATAAAGCGATCAATGACCGAGCATCATCAAGAACCGAGCGGTGCAACCGCACATTTATTCCCAGTAGGCTGTACAAGGCTTGGAATGGACTGTCAGGAGATGTATTTATTGGGCCTGCGGGTATCGGCCCATTCAAATCCCGCGTTAACAAACTTTCCCTATCATAACCCTTTCACAGCAGCCGCGGTACTCTGGTATTCAGGCTCTGTATACGCGGTCTGCTCAGTTATAAAAAAAAGGAGAATTCTAGAGTAGACTTAGTAACGCCTGGTTATAACTAGAACGTCAAACAACAAGATTTCCCAATAAAGCTATCATCAAGAGAGTGAATAACTCAAAAAGCAATATATGTATACGTTTAAAAGGCACTAGTCAACTAAAATCTTATATCAAATACAGAAAACCAAAATAACTGTCATATATAAACTCAAAATTCATTGGTCAAACAAACGTGGAGGATAACAGTGAATTAAATGTAAATGTAAACAAATCCAAATGGAATAAACATCTAAACATTGTAAATGACTAATAAATTCCACCTACTATAAATGTGGTCAGTGAATAAAACCTAAGTCATTAACCACAAATCCCAACTTCTTATTATGTAAATATCCAAACGATTTTATAATTATATAACAATGGGCGTGGGCAATCATCGCTCAGGCATTTCAGTTTGTCCATTATAAATTTTAATTACCATTCCGAAACATATTCTTCCTACAAGTAATATGGCCAAGCTTACAATAATCTAATATCCATTGTATCTTGATACAAAGCATACTCGTTTTCTGCAATGGTATATATTGACTTTCAAAACATTTATATTAAGCATTGATATGATTTGTCAACTACAAATTAACCACAAGCATAGGTAAGTATGAGCTAGAACGCTTGCATGTTTAAAAGACAACTATCGACACAATAGAGATAAGCACTGATAAGCATCTGCGTAAACAAAAGATTTATTATAAGCAATGCTACAATATAGCATACTGCAAAGCACACAAATAAAATAACAAAAATCCACAAGTGACTGCAAAATTAACGGTGATTGTATCTTTAAATAATTAACATAAAATATAATAAAATAACCATTTTTCCTTCAACAACCTTTACCTAAAAACCTAGCATGCAAGTTCTAGAACCATTTGACAACTAATCAACCGCAAGCATAGGCCAAGTATGAACAAACAAAGAGATAAGCACTGATAAGCATGTGTATAAACAATAGATTTATTCTTATCCAAAGCGGTCACCAAAGTCATGAAAATACGATAAACGCTGTGAAAAACAACTGCATAAACAAAAGATGTGTTATAAGCAATGCCACAATATAGTACAACAACAAACAAAGCACACAGATAAAAAACGAAAATACAGAAGCGACTGCAAAATTACCGTGATTGTATCTTTCAATAATTAACATAAAACCCATAACAGAAAGCAATCAGATAACAGCGCTAAACAATAGAAAACGACTAGAAACAGCCGAATACGACAGAAAAGAACAGAAAACAGCTCAAAACCACAGTAATCGAGCAGATAACAACTGTAAACGGTAGAAAACGACCAAATACAAACGCATAGAACAGAAAACAGCCCATGACAACAGAAAGCAATCAGATAACAACGGGAAACAACAAAAAACGACTAAACACAGCCGAATAGAACAGAACACAGTCCATAACAAATAACAATGGAACGCAAGCAGATAACAGCGCTAGACAATAGAAAACGACTAAACACAGCATAAGCAAAAGATTTATTCTTATCGAGATACTAGGTACTAACCCAAAACCATCACCAAAGTCTTAAAATACAATCAACGCTGTGAAAAACATCTACATAAACAAAAATTAACGTTGATTGTATCTTTAAATAATTAACATAAAGTACAATCAAATAACCATTTTTCCTTCAACAATCTTGACCTAAAAAACATTGTACGGCAGTTCTAGAACCATTTGACAACTACAAATTAACCACAGGCATATGCAAGTAAGGACAAACAACGCTTGTATGTTCAAAACACAGCTATCGACATAATAGAGATAAACACAGATAAGCATACGCATAAACAAAAGATTCATTCTTATCAAGATACTACTATTCCAAAACAGTCACCAAAGTCACGAAAATACAATAAAACGCTTTGAAAAAAATCTACATAAACAAAAGATTCATTGTAAGTGTACGCAATGCTGCAATATAGCATACTAATAGTCGCCGTAGTCATAAAACTACAATACACGCTGAGCAAACATTCAAAACCCGGTCAAACAGAGGACATTCTATCACGCGGCGTTACGGCGTTCTCTAACGCCGCGTTATAGCGTTCCATTGCTTGTTAGACAACACCGTAACGCTGCGTTCTAGAACGCCCTCTATTTGACCGGGCCTTGATCCCGTACTCTAAGCAATGCTAAAATATAGCATGCTATAAAGCACACAAATAACGGAAATCCACATTGTCATTTAATAGATGCCCAACATTAAGTCTTGCGCAATCAATAAATTAAAAGAACAAAAAAAAACAAGAGGTAATATAAATAGGTAGTTAACGTTTACTTTCATGAAGTAGAACATGTATTACACAACAAGTTTTCTAAAACGCCTACAGATTGCCAGAATATTGACATATATGTTCATTTATACACCAGAGTTCCGAACCATGGCTGTTACACGGCGCAATAACTATTCATCATGTCAGAACCCATTAGCATTAATTATACCCACCGACTTTTAAAACACATTATATTATACCCAAGGCAATCTGCGTCATATAAACCAATTTATGCAGATATTCAACTGCCTCCAGGCCTCAGTCCATGCGCTGGATGAAAACCCGATAACCTTGAAACAACATCCGTCGCTTGTAAGCCAGCTAAGCCGCCCAAACAGGCTACAAAGTATACACAAACGCTAGCCTGCCTATCGGTACTTCCACGAAGCGAGGTCGATTTCACGGTGCCCCTTCGTGGGCCCCTCGGCAAACAAAGGATAAGCGGTCGCCGGGGCGGAGCGGGGAGAGAGGGGAGGGGAAAAACGGGTCGTCGCCTAGCAACTCCCCACTCTGGGCGCGCCAGACAAAAAGCAAAGGTCACCGGCCCGCTTGCTACACACGCGCTGTCGATTGTGAAAGCCAAGCAGTCGCGGCCAGGCAGCCATAGCTAACGGTCGTTGTCCTCCGCGCGCTGTTTTTATATATGCTTTGCAAGCCAAGTCGGTGGTGATTCACGCTTCATAGATTATCTCTGTTATCAGTGCTCGATAATGGTTGTTGTTACCCTGAACAACGCTATGGTGAGTGTTTACTGTTTTTGTGATCGATTGCGTAGTAGTGTAGGTGACCTTGACACGTGGCGGTTGCACGCGCATGCGCAATACCGGTTCTCTCTAAATAGGACCGGTAGAGGCGTGGCGACGGTTATTGTTTTGCATACCTGACCTCTTTATAAATAGAAGCGGACCAGAAAGGTCAAATAGCTGTGTTTATCATTTTTATGATGAATGTGAATCGTTTATTAGTGCGAAGGTTATATATAACGATACTTGATCAGTTTAGCGCTGCAGTGTGTTTTATCTTATCTGGTTTGGTTACGTAGTTTGTTTTATTTATGCAGAATATTTATATTTTGGTTAGTTATGCAACGCTTAATGTTATCGGTTGCGACAGGCTAATTTATTTTTATTTCAATATAACGTGATGTTAATAATTATGAGGCAAAGCATTTTATACTTCTCTGTATTCAGTTTTTGCGATGAACATCGTTGCGCATGCGCAGTAGTATTGCTCTCCTGCTCGTGCGCTGTAGGTGTTGCTTTCTAGAACTATTTGACTACATTTGATAAGATGATGCAATTTATTGCTTGTATGCGTAGACGCGTCACCATTTATCACATCTCGGTCATTTATTGGCATATGCTTAAAATTGCGCGTGCGTGGTAGATTGTTTGTATTTAGTGGCTTTTTTAATTACAGATCAATGACTCGGGTTAAATTTTTGCGCATGCGCTGTGTTTTATTGAACTTTATGGGCGTTCTTGATACCTATGTTTTCAAACATTGTCTACTGTGGCATGTTACTGTCAATTTGGCGTTGTTTCCACTCTGCGCATGCGCAATAGCGTATACTGCATTTATCATATTGTTTTCAGCAATCACGACATGTTTTCAAATTTAATATCTCTACTAAGGCGTGTATATTTAGATTTAAAATATTTTGCGCATGCGCACTAGCAAAGTTTGTTCTGCGCATGTGTATGGGACAATTGAATGGTTTATTATAAATTGGAGCTTGTTCTTCTCAATCAGAATCAGTCATTAAAGTTATTTTGGCTTTGTAGTGTTTTGGCCATTTAAGTATCTGTATTTATATCTGTATATGTAGCAGTTATAACATCTTTTCAAATTTATTATCTCTACTAAGTCGTGTATATTTGGATTTAAAATATTTTGCGCATGCGCACTAGCAAAATTTGTTCTCCGCATGTGTATGGGACAATTGAATGATTTGCTATAGATTGGAGCTTGTCCTTCTCCATCAGAATCAGTCATTAGAGTTATTTTGACTTTGTAGCATTTTTGCCATTTAAGTATCTGTATTTTCAAACGGATAGCCAACTGAGGCATTTTATTGTTGATTTGGAGTGAATAGTAAACTGCGCATGCGCAATAGCGTATGTTGTGTTCAAGACATACAACAATAAAATGGTCATAACTACATTTTTTGAGAAACTGTCTCAACTATGCCGTGAATGTTTGGATGCCTGATATATTGTGCGCATGCGCAATATTTTTACTGCGCAGGACAGTTGAATGGTTCAGTGTAAACTGAGCTTATCCGCTTTCTTTAGAATCGGTCTTTATATTTATCTCAACAAATATGATTTGACTGTCCAAAATTAATCAAATACTATGTGTGTTATACAAAAGACTGTATAGCAATGCGTTTTTTCTAATGAATTCAAACAAAACAAATCACCGTGACTATCTGTTGTTAATACCTGTTCGCCCAACATAGGCAGTCGGTCGATGCGACGTCGTCACGTTTTGTGAAAAATAATATAATAACAGATTTTTTAATTTCATATAAAATAACAAATACATTGGATCAGTATCTGCATTTGAGGCAATAGGCGATCTTGAGATCTTCATCACATGTTTATTTAGCTATTTTTATATGGCCCAACCAGCTTTGATATTTATATTATGGACTAGTATATGAAGAATATACAATGAATTTGTCCAGAGGACATCTGGCAACATCCTATGCCACCATCATCAAGCAGGATGGTTCAAACAAACAAAATCTTTGTTTACGTCTTCTACACTATTCGACTAGTCTTTTCAAACTGGGTATTCAACTAAGCTTTGCATTAAAAATGTTTTGCCCTGCTATAAGTTTAAAGTTGTTTTATTTGTTTCAGTTTCCTTTCGGGGGAGCCAAACCAGAAAAGAACGATGTGGAAATCACTGCTATGGCTGAGAAGATTCGCGAGAATAACCAAAAGGTTATGAAGGTGATGAAGTTAAACACGCAGTCAACTCTCCAAAAGCTATTGAGCAAACCGTCGGAAGAAGTCGCTCCAACCGTTCAAGAACCATCTGAAGACTATGCATCGACCCAGGGACAGTTTGGGTGGACCACAATTGCAGATAAGAATTTCCCTTATCTGATAAGATCTGGCGATAGGCGATACGTCTGCAAACGAATGCTTATGGAACAGCGTATCTTCGACCCGTACCTTCAAGTCTTCACCGAGGAGGTATATAACTGCTACAATATCAAAACTATCAAAGTTACCAAAGCCGAAGCTGCGTTGCTGAATGAGATCAATATAAAACATTGCGATGGTTGTTATGGAAATGTGAGATTTGGAGATAATGACGTACTTATTTTGCTGGACGAAGTGAACGAATTGAAGAAATTCTTTGAGTTTTGCCATTCAAGACTCATCAAAAAAGAAAATGACAAGCAACCATGTGGCTTTATTCAGGTGTCATCACAAAACAACGTCCCGTACGTACGATCCGGTGACATTACATACGTACCTTTATTTTATTTCGAAGGAGACTGTATGTATTTGGAAGAAAGAGCGGTTGAGTTAGGAGGATGGGATCTGTGTTACCTCAAACTTGCGTGCAAATTGCAAGGCATCAGGAAGGAATTGTTCGATAAACCAACCCTTCAAGTGGTCGACATGGAGCTAGTAAAGCAATTTTTTGCGCCCGGTACGTTATTTGAAGAGTTCTGGTTGTTTGAAAATAAGACAAGCCATCTGGTTAGAACACAAACTGCTGTTCTGAGCGCTAAGCCAACACCTACAGTAGTCCAAAACCAGCAACGTATCCAGCCTCGTCAGCAAAGCCATGTTCCTGTAACGTCAGTACCAACATATCAGTATTACGCTAACCCCGAATACACCAGAGGGCAACCAACCATGGTAACAAGTCACATGCCCGTTACCACATATGTGCCATATCAAAATAATCAAAATGGCTGCGCACGCCCCCGGGCCCCGGCGAATAGAAGAAACGTCCATCCAAATCCATACCCAGTTGCCACAATCTACCAGACCACGACCATCGCTTCTTCATACACCACCACAGCGAATACAAACGGTTATAGAAGTGTTACCCCCAATGTAATACCGTCACTGAACCAAGGGTACAATGTTTACCAGACGTCATTTGATGGTCGTTATTTGAGATACTGTGTTAACGTACAACCTTCTACTCCCAGCCCTCTGGCAATAACTGTAGATGAATTAGCTGTTATGTTTTCGGTCAACATAAATACTATACTTGACGTCCTTCGCGTGATGGGAATCCCTGTGACACCTGCAAATATGTATCAACAACAGGCGCTTAGTGTTTACAAAATATGTAATCCTCAAGGGTTAGTATTAGTTGATAGTATTAAGGAGAACATTAAACGAATTGAGTATATTTTAAATAGAAAATAATTTGTGCAATGTTACATTGTTTGTTGTATCGTTAACTTTCGGGAGGAGAAGAGAGAATAAGATTTTTTTTATAAAGCAATATGAATGAGTTCATCGTCTAATGTATGAACGGATATGTTTTTTATTTTGCATGTATTTTGAATTAAAGAAACAGATGTGATTTATGTAAATAAAGTTTTGAAAACTGTGTTTTGCATCATTTTTCGGACCTACCAGTCAAAATGTTATGTTTTTACGTTAATAGTACAGGGGGACTATCTGCAAACCATCATGGTACCATTCACGAAACAACATAATGCAAAGATCATTTCTCTTCGGCAAGGAAATAGAAGTTGCCAGAGAAGTGAAATATTTGGGAGTCAAGTTAGACGTTAAACTAACTTGGAACAGCCACATAGGGAACATCACGAGCCAATCTCAGATTACCTTAATGATGATGAGACGAGCGATCGGATGTACCTGGGGTTTAAGTCCCGATGGTAAGTTGACTGTACACCAGGGTAGTCATACCTGCTATGGTGTACAGCGCTATTGTATGGTGGGCAAAGGTTCATCAAAGACAGCATCTAAAATTCTCAGAAAAGTTCAGCGCGCTGCGTGTATGAGCATAGCAGGCGCCATGAAGGGTACACCAACAGCAGCACTGGAGGTACTGCTGTATATCCCATCCCTCTATTCTCATAGAGGGAGAGACAGAATTCCAAGAGTCTTGGACACCGAGCTCCCATATAAAGTCAACCTAACAGACAGATCCAAATGAGATCTAAGAGAACCTCGATACATGTCGAATGGTATCACCTGGTACACCGATGGCTCTAAAAATTCATCAGGTACAGGAGGAGGGATATACGGTGGCAGGCCTGGGCAGAACGTAAGCATCCGCCCACGTAACATGGTTATTGTTTTCCAGACAGAAATAGCCGCAATATTGGAATGCGGCAAAATATGCATAGATACAGAATACTACAAAAAGTACAAAACATATACACTGAGCAAAAAGACTATCTATGTAAACACAGACAGCCAGGCGGCTCAGATGGCCTTTGCGAGTAGCCACTATAATTCAAAAATAGTATGGGAATGCCCACAGAGTTAACATCTCATCCTAATCCTAATTTGAATATTGGCCAGCCAACATCTACAGCGCTATTGCCACTCCTCTTCGTCCGCTTAAGGACCTTCCAGTTTCTTCAAGTTTCCGCAGTTTGAACACATGTTCCTCAAAGTATTTAACTGGGTATTTAACTATACATTAAAATATACTTGCAATGTAACTGATTTACGTGAAGATAATTTGTATTGATTTAACGAAATCTCAAAAATGGTAAATTTCATAGCGGAATGTCGCAATAACTTCCAATATGTCGTAAATCTGGCAACCTACAATCGGCGTCCCCTAAAGCTGTCATGTGGCTGTCATTGTAGTTGTGGTTATTGGATATGTTGAGATTTTTGTTGTTTTAGTATATATTTGAGTAACTTTGTGACTATTTGTGGTGCGAATTAAATTATTTATGAACAATATTGTCATAATTGCATGACGGGACGAAATAAAAAGTGTATAGTTTGCTGCAATAGCGACGAATCGGTGAACACCACTTATCATAGGTTAGTATAGGTTTTGTTTTTGTTTTCAGTAGCGTAAAATATGGGGAAACGCTTCATGGTAATAATAAATTATCAACTGTTACAATCAAGTTATAATAAGAGTAAATCCCTATGTATAGCTAAATACTAATACAACTTATTGTATCAGTTTGTAACATCACAGTAATAATTGAATCTATTAATGAACATCCAATTTTAATATAAAATCGTACGCCACTGGTAATGCCCTTAACCTGTCAAAATTTCCGTTACATGTTGGCTGGTCAGCGACCTGTGCATTTTGTTGTTTACATTCTCTCTAGAGATGTTAACTCTGGGAGTGCCACAATACCCTAAAGACACTGTTGAAGACCAACAAGGTAACATTATCTTGGATGCCTAGGAGTGGACAAGGTGTGCCAAGAAAAGTGCAGAACTCCCTCTCATCGAGCCAAAACTAGCATGTGGTATATCATACAAAATGGATCGGACAGTTGTTACCAGTTGGGTGTCAAATGAACACCAGAAGCGCTGGGACAGAATGGTGGGAATTGTTCAGTCTAAGAGGATGCTGAGGGGACCTTCGTGTTCTGATACCGCAGACACCCTCAGACTGAGCAGGGAGGAACTACGAAAGGTGGCTGGATTGATAATTAGCCATTGCACGTTCAGTGCACACCTTGCGAAAGCTAGGGATTAAAGTGGCAAACCCAGCATGCGGCAAGTGCAGTGAGGCAGAGGAAACAGCTAAACATGTTGTCTTCTACTGTGCTGTCTTGAGTGAAAGCAGGCACTCCTATCTGAATGTAGGCCAGAAGGGAAGACAGGAGAGCATAGTTCAATGGATCTCAAAGAACTTAGGATGGGACCCTGATCCCCTTGTCTGGGGGTGTACAATAAGCCTTTGGGCTGCGCGGCAACTATTAGGGCAACTGAACCCTAACACCCTCACTAAAAAAAAGTTAATAGTAAATCCATGGCTAAGTTCAGGGAAATCCCGCAGAGTTGCATTCAGTTGCATTATATCTACCGCCTTTCTCACTGGGTTGGGATAACTGAGAACTCAGTCCTGAGGGATCTTTTGGAGGATATATAATGAGCCTATGGACCTTTCCAATACAAAAGAAGTTTATGGAGATTATTTTATTTAGAACTTAACACGTTGTTAGTACTACAACAGAGCTTGATGATCCTACGAAATTTGTCGGTCGATATAATTCAATATAGACCATGAAGAATGAATATATAGATTTACTATCGTGAAGTATGTTCTGCATATGGTTCAAAAATGATACAATTGCAAATATTCTGAGAATGTGAGATTTGACAAACCAACGATGTTTCACTCCAAAGAAAAAGTAGTTTATATTGACACTGACAAAGATGTTTTTCAACATAATTATATTATTAGTGGCTACCTCTTCAGAAATTTATATCGTTCGAGAATATTTAATTTGACAGGACGGGTGTATAAAAAAATCTTATGATCAAGTATGAATTGTATTGGTTAACATATGAATCAAATTTTCATGGACACTTGAGCACCATTTGACAGATGTAATTTTCCCTAAAAGGGCTGGATCCAGTCCTGTTTCAGCTATTATATTCTTGAGGTGTTCACCCTAAGTATTTCAGTATTACGTTGAGAGTGTTACTGTTGAGACGCGCATGTCGTTACTTTTAATTAATTTTAGTGCGTGTCAAGCATATTTACACATAGCTTAAGCACCACTATACAGAAATAGCTCTGTACGTAGCTATATGTATATAGTGTATTAGATACTCTCGTTTTTGCAATACTAAGTAGATACGTTAAAATCGATAATTCAAACAAGACCTCACTTCAATGATTGCTGAAAGAGAAACAAATATTTTCTTGCAAAAACTCATGAGGGGGGGGCTAAGCCTGAGATAGGTTTTAGTTTTCTTACATATTTAAATGGTTTTTTACTTCTGTGACAACGGCATGAACTGCTCTGGTCGTGTGGTCATTAGCCTCGTGTCCTCTTTGTTACTGTTTCCCGGCGCCACTCTAGGAACAGTGAACAGCACTGTTAATTGGAAGCCAACAGTTACGGCTCAGGTGAGGATTCTCGCTGAGCTTTTTTTATTAAATTTTTTTCTGATTGTAAAAACCAGGAACAAATCCTCTGATAAAAATCGAACCCGGGACATTCCGGTCACGAGCCCTCTGCTCTACTCAATGAGCCAACCCATCCCCCATCTTTATATGTTGTATCGAACTTTGAGATCATAAATTCATTATATTGTATAAAATATATTTCGCATGTCTACAAAATTTAAATATGTAACCAAACAACCTAAATAAATGTTTTCCGAATGTTTTTTTTAATCTAGTGTTCGCGGGGCCTGGAACCTTTTAAAATGAGCTGCACATGTTTAGCTACCTCAATCCAAATTATTTAAGAAAATTAAGAGTTGCTCCTACTGATCTAATAACAGCGGCGTGAACAACCTAAATCAAGAGTTTTTAGAATGTTTTTTTAAATCTCGTGCCTGCGGAACCTGGATCCTTTTAAAATAAGGTGCACACCTTTACTACCTCAATCCAAATTATTTAAAAAAATTGGGAGTTGCTTTCAGTGATCTAATAACAGTGATGTGCGGTCCATGGAAGCGGGGGAAGCAGCGCTTCCCTAAACTATTTTAAAGACAAAAAACAAATTGTCAATCATTGATTATACTGCTATTTTATAACAAAAGATTAATTTGTCAGAATTATTTATCCGAAACCACACATAAACACAATAAACTTGGAGATCGCTGCCGGTCAGCAATGCCACTTCTGACCTAGGGGTTATCGACCTCTAATGCACGCGGGCGCGGTTGGTAAGCAGTGTTGCCGTTTTACAAGTAATTACTTGCATTTGCGAGGAATAAGGGCTCTTGCAAGTAATGAGGCAGTTGCAAGTAACATCGGACAATTAAGTGCACTGTCATTTAAACATTGATTTAGATTTCATTTATTAATACCATTGAGCGATTATTATGAACCATACCATCCCTAGCTATAGCCTGTACTGAAAACAGCCTAAACTGATTATCTTTCTAGCAGTATTTGCTGTTACTGTAGGGCTATTCCAACCTACCTACGGTTCTATTACCGTCCCAGGAGCGTTTTCATAATGACTCGCCCATTTTGCGATTCGAGAATCGATGATTAGTCAGTATGCTGGTGGACCAACCAATCACCGCTTTTAGAAATGTAAAATGGGCGGGGCATTATGAAAACGGTTCTGGCATGGTAATAGAACCGTAGGTTGGAACAGCCCTTATGTAACGTGATTTGCGATGACGTGACGCAAGCGACATTTGCTACGTTCTGTGTCCTACCATATTCATGTTCCCTCCAGTGTCTAGTGCAAGGAATTGCAAGTAATTGTCTATCATGTGCAAGGAATTGCAAGGAATCTGTTTGGCATCTGCAAGGAATTTAGGTTTGATCTCTTGGCATGACAACACTGTTGGTAAGTTAAATCGAGCAGTCGAGCACAGTTCCTACGCTGGGCAGCGATCTTCTTGCCGCCTTCCGTGTCTCCTAATTTATCACGACGGGTTCGCTCGTAATTTTATAGGAAGTATTCAATTTTTTTTTTAGGACTTTATTTAGTGTTTCCTTTGTACAAGAGAATCAAAGACAGTCTTTTGCTTTTGCTAGTGTAGAACAATAATTTAGACTGTGTTTGTGTTGTATGTGTATTATTAAAAAAAGGGATTTTCTTGTCCATACTTCCAAGAAAAAAGTGACATTATTAAGTTTGGTAGCTAACGGTTCCTATCAGTTTAGAGACTACAGTGGAGAAGTCGGTGAAAAATCACTAGACGTTTTCATGTTGGCTTTTACGACAAGTGTGAGTGGTTAGCTGCCATAAATAAGTTTTTAATACGAGTGAGAAAACTAACTGGAACTCTGCTGGGACTAGAAATTTGAATAATTTTCACAAAAGGGTAAAAAGGCATGTCAATAGTAAAGGACATTTAACTGGCTACTATAATAGAAAAAACTTCTGAAACATTTCCAATTGTACATAGTTTAGGCAACCAAATAAAAATGAGTATCAGTACTAAAACGTATATAAATTTTTACGAACAATTCAACAAGCGAAGTCAATCAAATTTATGCCTTGTTGACAATAGAGAAACAAAGCGTAAAACAATAATTGGAAAATCCAAAATTTTATGATGATATTATAGGCAAATTACAATTATTGAAAGACGAATAGACCTCAAATACAGATATAGGTGCGTATTGCGAATCCTATTATAACTTTATGTGTGTTTTAGTGTTTGTTTGGCAATTTTCGATAGAATTTTAATGAAACAATGGATTTGGCCTCGGAATTTTCAAAGGTAAGTTTTTTAATGGTAAAAGCAATGTCTCGAAATAGGTTTTTTCACTGAATCGCTTCCCCGCTTATTATAAATGTCACCGCATGCCACTGTCTAATAATGCACTGAAGTGGATTTTTTACTATACATAAATTTCCTCTCAGGTAAATAAAATAAAGCCGTTAGAACTTTAATAGGTATTCAAATCTATACCTATATCGATTTACTTTTGATCTTTGATAAAATAACAGGTATTCTGAGCTTTAATCCTGGGAACCATGAGTGCCCTCGGATGCTCAGATCAAAGCAGGTAAAATTTAATTTTACCTCCCGAACAACTGATAAAACTTGTACTTCACTTTTCAGGTAAAATTGTAAAGGTTAGGATAATAGAGATTAAAATCTATCTCCCCAGTACCTAGGTTATGGGCGGATGCAAATTGCAGCCGCGGTTAGGGTATAATCTTATAAATCTCAAATTAATGTGACCATAAAAGATGTTGAAAATCGCAGCGAGGATCCCCTATCGGCTTATCGGCGTAGCCGCAGGGGGTGGATTAGGGTTAGTCTACCTGTTTGGAGGTATTCTAAAAATTAATTTGGATTTGTATAGCATAATATTATATAAAAATAATATTATGTGACAGCGTAAAATAAACTCCGAAACGTCGGCTTTTCGAGTAAAAAACCTCTGCATTTTTTATCCCAAAATCCGAAGAACCTTTTCTACGAAATACTATTAATCAACTGGGATAGGATTGGCTTTCTGCTGTATTAAGAAGTTTTTTAAATGGTAAAAATAATGTCTCGAAATAGGTTTTTTCACTGAATCGCCTCCACCGCACGCCACTGTCTAATAATGCCTTAAAGCAAAGATTACAGAATATTTTATTCTGTAATCTTTGCTTAAAGTGAATTTTTTACTACATAAATTTCCTCTCAGGTAAATAAAATAAAGCCGTTAGAACTTAAATAGGTATTAAAATCTATACCTAACACTTATTCTGAGATTTAATCCTGGGAACCAGTACCCTCGGATGCTCAGGTCAAACCAGGTAAAATTTAATTTTACCTCCTGATGAACTGATGAAAGTTTTAGAATCTCTTCGAAACCTTTTTCAGGTAAAATTGTAGAGGCTGGGACAATAGAGATTAAAATGTATCTCCCCAGTACCTATGTTATTTATAGCTTGGTTTAGAAAATTCCATAGGCATTGTCACTAGAAAATTGCAAATTAGTGAGGCGAGTTCTACCTGTGTTCAGTTCCGAGAAAGACGGGATATGTGTGTATAGAATAGTGGACTCTGGGTAATGTTCTCATTCCCAAAGCTTACAAAAATAAATCTATTCTGTTTTGTATTTTAGATGATCGAAGATTTCTTTTTACTTCCCACACCGATAGGTGAGGGGAGTATTGTGATCGCGAAAATTTTCGATTTTGAGATAATACACTTTTTGGGCGTTTCATGATGTCTACATAACGAAAATCCACGTCACTCATTTCCGGCGGTCTGTCTGTCTGTCGGTCTGTCTGTCTGTCGGTCTGTCTGTCTGTCGGTCTGTCTGTCTGTCGGTCTGTCTGTACGCGTTTTTGTGTCCTCGTAATCTCAGTAACCGCTGCATGGATTGTGATGAAATTTGGGCAGCGATATGCTGGGGGGTCGTAGTAGGTAATGTTCTTATAATTTTGAAAATCGGTGCAGGGGCGGCGGAGTAATTAGCAAAAAACAAAAAAAAATTAAATATTCCTCAAACTTCGTTTTTAGGCGTTTTAGAGGTTCCTGATCATTTTTTACTTTTTTTTGGGTGGGGGTGAAATTGGGGTGGTTGGGGGGTGGGGGGTTGTAAAATTGAAAAATTTGTTGCTTTCATAATAGACTGCCCACTGACCCATGAAGGAAGACCTAGCAACATAAATAACTTTTTTAGGTCCATCCGAACATTGCCTTGCCTATTACAGAAACCAAAGGACTTAGAATTTTTTCTGGTGTAAACATACGAGAGTATTGCTTTAGATCCTCCTATATTGTGTTACAAGGAAACTGTTGAATTGTTGTAATGAAATTTTGACACAGTATTACTACCGTGGCGAGGATGGAAAACGCGTATGGTTTTTATAAATCGTGCCAGTGGCGGCGCAGAAATAATAAAAAAAAGTAAAGATATAAAAACAGCTCAAACTTCGTTTTTAAGCGTTTTAGAGGTTGCTGATCATTTTCTGCGTTTTTTTTGGGTGGGGTGAAATTGGGGTGGTTAGGGGGTGGGGGGTTGAAAAACTGAGAAATTTCTTGTATTCATAATAGGGTGTAGGGTAGGGGCTGTGAAGGAAGACCTAGCGACATAAATCAACTTTTTAGGTCCATCCGAACATTGCCTAGCGTATTACGGAAACTAAGGGACTTAGAATTTTCTGTATACATACATACGAGTATTTATTGCTTTAGATCTTTTTGTATTTTGTAACGTGGACACTATTACATTGATTCTAATTAAATTTTGACACAGTATTATTACCGTGGTGAGGATGGAAAACGCGTGTGTTTGTTAAATATCGTGTCAGTGGCAGCGTATATAGCAATAATCAAAAAACTAAAAGTATGAAAACAACTCAAACTTCGTTTTTAGATGTTTTAGGCTGTCCATTGACCTCTGAAGGAAATACTTAGCGGCATAAGACAATTTTAGGGGAGGGAGGGCTGCCGATGATTTGGTTGCAAGGAGATCTCAGACTAAAGCTTCATGCTATGGGAAAATAATAAACTGATATCACAGTAATGTGTGGGAAGTACTGAGTCAATCAACTTGACTCCATTTTTTTATCATACTGTCCTGTTTTCTCTGATGTATACCGGAAGATGTCTATTTTACATACCAGACCATACCAGCGAAAAGAATTCGGTGAAAGGTGAACCAAGTAAGGACGTTACCACAACCAGAGCTGGATCAAATCCTTTTCAAAAAGATTTAGGTCATAAATCACAAATCATTACAATTTTAAAAAAGTATTTTAGGGAATAAATTGATTTAAATCAAAAGTCATAATATGATTTTAACCATTCTTGTCTTGATTTAAATCCATTTTTATTATTTAAATCGTTTTTGGATTGTAAATCATTTTGATAATTAAAAATCCTTTTCTCAAACACCATTCCCCACTAGTCCTACTACACAAGCTTGAGAATAAATTAAAACTGAAAACATTTAAATCATTACTGTACAAACAAGCTTGGAGAAATAAAATACAAAATATAAATGGAAAACAAATGTAACATCATTTTGTAAAAAATATGTTAAGTACCATTGCGTGTAACAGGTAACAGATAAGTAACAAACTTAGTACTAAGTAAGTAAGTACATACTAGGTATCAAGTAAAATGACTTTAAATCGTGAAGAGATTTAAATCAAGAAGTATTTTAAATAATTAGCAAATGATTTTAAATCAAAAAATGATTCAAAATCGTGTTTGCTGAATAGCAAATGATTTCAAATCTTTTTGTCAAATCTCTGCCGAAAAATATTTAAGTAACAAATCATAAATTACTAAGCTGGCAAAAGATTTTAAATCAAACGATTTAAATCGACAAAAAAAGATGTAAATCAAAAAATGATTTACATCATCCGTAAAGTTTCAGCTCTGACCACAACTCTTAATAATTCTAGCTTATTTCCTCCTTTTACGTCTTGTTTTATCCTACATATAAAGTAAACGGAAAAAAATTATATTCACTTAATATCCCATTTATCTACTTCATAAAACTCAACAGCAGATTTTATTCCCCACCTTACAGACGGTCCAGCATCGGGATCGGATAATCGTAGCAGACGATATTTATTGTCCCTGTTTTACTTATGTTTTCTATCCCTTTTGAGACTCGACATGATAATAATGATCGCTAAGAATCTAATCCACAAATATGCACCCCCACCCCCTGACGTGTCTCTCGGTCAAGCAAATTTAAAAGATTCCTCTGCGAAATCAGTGGCGGCTCGTGCCAACTTAGAGAGGTAGTGCCAGAATGACAGCCAACATTTCAAATCGATATAAAATTGAAAAAAATATTTATAACTAGCCGATAAACCGAATTTAACTGAGTCCTTATGTTCAACTTACCAAGCATCGATAAACTGAAAACATTATTCATATGCGCTTTAGATTCTTCATGGGTCTTCATTTTCTCCCATATATGAATAAGATTATCTATGCCTTTTTTCGCCCAAGTGTCATCGCCTCCAAATAGAACACACACAAAACAAAACATTTTGTTAACTTCTTCACAGTCACTTATCCAATTGTTTTCATCATAAATAGGTTTATTAAATTCACGACAACGCGATTTATGTCCACTACCAATAAGTTTTTCAATTCTTCTTCCAACGAAAGATTACTAAATGAGTTTATTAATGCGCCAACTTTATTCATTTTTGCTCAAATGATATATTTTAATTAAACACAAAAGAGATACCGATCCGAAAACAGCGCACAACTCACTTACCTAAACTAATAAGATCTAAATTTCAAACCTTTAACGAGAAAAGCCGACATCAGCATCAAACATAAACAAATCGAAACTGCTGAAACAAAACAAAAATAGTGAACCATGAATGGAAATATGGGTAATGTGCCTGGCATGATTTACTTCGAATTTTCGTATTTAAAATCTATCCAAACGCCCAGCATAGCGTTCTCTCTGTCACTCGTAAGCGTTTGTGATAAGACTTCTCTCACTCTGTGCCTTATAAGAAACGGCACGGTAGGCTGTTGCCATCTCCCCGTTTCGTCGCGTCGTCAGCTCTCATCATGTGAGTTGCGACGATGCCACGTGTTGCCTGGTGCAAGCATTTATGCACTGAGCCGCTATTGCCATTTCATAATATAAAACATAAAAAATCGTTGGAAACTAATATAGAATAAGAAAAGTTTAAGAGATGGATAAATGTGTTTTTGTCGAAAATTAAGGTAGTGCCATGGCACTGTGGCACTACCTCACCAGCCGCCACTGTGCGAAATGAGGTCGAACCTCTGGAAGTTTGGACTATATAGGGCGTTGATCTTTACCTCTAGGACAAACGATGAAGCTCCGAATTCCATATTGTCGTCCAGATAAATTCTGGCGAACATAAAGTCGGCAGGTTTGAAGATGGCGGACTGGGCTGGAACGTAACAGCCTACTTGGGCCATCACCTGTAGCAGCATCACCTGCCTTATGTAGATGCTTTTGCCGGACCCGTTAGGACCGGTGATCACATGTACGTTGAAGTCGTCAGAACACGTCTGTAAAAGAAGAATGAAATCAAGTAGTTTACTTTCGATGCACTGACGATGAATCAAAGCCGATATCTTTGTTTAAAAAATCTTCTGGTAGAAGCATTGGAGCACCGTTGCCCGAATGCACAATGTAGAAGAGTAAAATTCAAGAGATACATGTTGACTGCTTCGAGTATCCTTAAGGGCCCCACAGACATCGTTCTTTTTCATCAGGTTTGCACTACGTGCCAACCGATGTCGGTTAAATCAATGGAACGATACCTCCACACACTGTTCGGTTTTCTTTCAGTTTCTCGCAAATTTTTGGTCCGTTAACATGGATAGTACTCTGGCATTGGAGGCGGCTTTAGCTATTAAAGTGAAATACAGTAAGAAAAAACGTTCTAAATGGGTGAAACAGTAGCTTTTAGAAAGAGGCCAATTCTCCCATATAAATCTATTAGAAGAATTGCGCCTGCAACCAGGGAATTGGTACAATTATTTGAGGATGGATGAAGAAACATAATTAGAATTACTTAATTCAGTAGCACCTCTAATAAAAAAACAGGATACTTGGATGGGAGAAAGTATTCCCCTCATGAACGTCTGACAGCACATTTTTGATAGGTGTCGCTAACCCTAGATACGCTTACTCGAAGGCAACCATAACGACGCTGTAAAATCCCGTCGTGATTGCACGATGAACGGCCACACATGTACCGAGTTGCACGATGGCGTTCGAAACCAACGAGTAAAATCAAGCTCGGACAGACTTTTTGGAACACGGTCAACACGACGGTTTTTCAGCACACACGGACCGAAATGACTGTGGTCGATTGGCACGTCGTGCAAACCTGATGAAAAAGAACGATGTCTGTTTGGCCCTTTAGAATTATTGAAGATATGGGCCCTGAAGGAAAATTTGGAAATAACATACATATAAATTTCAAACCTTTAGGTACTACTCGCAAGTGAAGTCCGAACACCTAGAAAAAAAGGCGATATTTGCATTGAAACTTTCCACATGACACAATGTATATCGATATGTACATCCACAGAATGTACATTAGATATTCCAGTTTGAACATGTACATATATTTTGAATATCCATAGGACGTTAAATGTACATATGAAAAATGATATACACTAGTGTAATATACTATGTATATTCACGTAGGTATATTCATATGTAAATATACATAAGGTGTTGGTCTAAGTATCATATATACATCTAGTAGTTTACGCCTGCGCGAAGGACAACTAGTGCCGCCATTGCTGATTTTTAGCCATTCCGCCGTTCGCGTCTTTAGTCGTAGTTAGCGTGTGTGTGCTGGTGCTGGTTGTGCCTGATTACCTGATCGAGTGAAATATTGTGCAATGTAAGCGGAACAAACCACCTACAAAATGTTATAACCTTGATTCCCTTGTGATTTTAGACATGTGATTCAAAAGGAAAGAGATGACAATCACCGTAATCGATTTTGCCAACTATTATTATTGTAACTAGAAACTGAATCAATAACAATACATAATGAAAGTATAAGGTTTTTATCTTTCTGCCTCTACATTGAACTTTCATACACTATGGATGTGCATTAAAAGTACATGAATGTTCATTTAATCGATATACCATGGATGTGAAAACTCGCGACAAACGTACCTGAAATGTACATTTTTTTGTGTCTAATTTACATCCATTAGACGTTCATGCTCCATTTGTGGAACCACAGCTGGAAAAGGTGTAGTACACATGTAAAGCCGGCGCCATATATGCGGTACTCGGCGAGCAACGAACCCCGATTAATTGCTTTTCGGCTATGTGGCTGCAGGATTTTACCCGAATACTCGCCATATGCCGAGCACCGAGCATTCAGCCGGCGCCACACATGCGGCATTTAGGGAACAACGAACAGCGAATATTTGTGTTTGTGCGAATGGTCGGAATTTGCCGAACACAAATAAGTACCCGAATACTGACACAGAAAGAGGAACAGAGCCGGACTAGAGAATTAAAAACTTTATTCGCATTGTTTATTTGTTAGCATGTTAGCATTTTTGAATTCTGTGTGTTCAAAAACCCCCAAGTATTGAATTTCACCGCCCCAGCTGTGGCAGTTTTGGAAATATTTAAGCCTTCCGGTACTGTTTACTGAGAAGGCGGTGAGGAACACCAGTTGAAACTTGTTCATGCTGTAAACCATTATTAGGGAATACTTCTATATTAAATAAAATATGCAGTGTGTTCTATTAATAAAAATCGGGGATATTTGTTTGTAAATTTAGAAAAATAATTTATAACTTGGCAATGTCGCAAACGCGAAAAAAATTACAAGGCGAGATAGGGTATTAGTAGATATTTCGATTTAAAATAAAACGTACAGGGTGTTACATTTAGAAAAAACAAAGTAAAATGACCTTCAATTTACCGTAATTTAAGATTCCACCAATAACACCCTGCACATTGCTGGTGTCATCCAAAATAATATTTATTTAATATTTAAGTAACTCGCTGTATAATATTATTGAGAAAAGTTAAAGGAATATATCAATTTGGAGGTATTACTTGCGACCTTGCAAATCCGGAAATTAATAGAAAATAAATTATAACTTGGCAAGATCGCAATAATATTTTAGGGTTTAATAGAGATCAATGATGGAAACTAGAAGAATTTAAAAAAAAGTAATAGTACCATATAAAAAAATCAAGTTGATCACTATCCTACTTTCCCGAAATACCCTGTATATTTCAGAATATTTTTAGGATGACGTTGATTCTACTGTCGATAAATTTTAATAATAAATAAGTTTCAATTTGCTACGAATATTCGGGCTTTCCCATTCCCTTTCTTCTCGAAACTAAACATAGCCAACTACGCACATGTAGGGCGATACGTGCTCGCTATTCGGCGAGCAAGGTTGAAAAACGGCGAGTATTGATACTCGGCAAATACCCGCATATGTGGCGCCGGCTTAACACATTTTGTTCATTCAGGCGCTATTTACCTACATGACACCTCTAAAAAACTCGGGACGTGTAAAAAGAAAGCATGGTTTTTTGTCGATTCAAAAACAATGATATCGGTTACAAATGTAGCAAAAGATCAGCTGGTTGTGTAAAAGAGACGAATTGGTTGTTTAAAGATGCCCCCTAGAAGACGAAAGCCCCAGTCTACGCAGACTGCAAATCATCATCGCCAACGGTTAGATTGGCGCCAAGAACACCGACAATGACACACTGAGTGGCGTCATACGACCTTATAGGACGACTCCAGGTTTTATCTGGGGGCACATGACGGACGCCAATGCGTAAAACGACGTGATCTCCCAACGACGTCATACTATTAGACTACGCATCCAAGGCAAATTGTTTGTCGGCATTCCAAACATTGGGAATGTCAACGGAATATTTACAAGCAACGACGTCATTGTTTACAAGTTACATCGCAGCATGCCAAGTTGACAATCATTTGGAATGAATTTTCAGAAAAATGTATGGAACGTATGTTGTAAAAAAGTAAAAATATGATTGTGGCTTGCTTATCTGTAATAGAAAAAGTACTCTGAAGATACTCTTTTGTAAAACACGTTTAATTTTGCAATTCTGTCAAGAATTAACGCCATTTTTATATTTTACAAACATTGCTGCATGCACCAAGCATGCCCTAATGCACAACTGGCAACGTCGGGTGTGTCTATGTCAATACAGCTGATGTTCCTCCCTTCCGTCGCACCGCCAGAAACGCTTACAAACATTCGGTATACAAAGCGTAGTCTATCAGTATGACGTCGTTGTGATCTCCAGTTTGCTGTTGAGCGTCATGTACAGCGTTCTATTGGTTTTATGGTTTGGGGTGCCATTGCATTCAACAGCAAGCCACCTTTAGTAATTCGTGGCAAAATGACTGCGCAACGTTATGTGGATGAGGCGTTAGTACCGATTGCCGTTCCATATGTCCGAGGCCTCGAAGAGGGTTTCTTCCAGCAAGATAATGCACGTTCTCATATTGCAAGGGTGTCAATGAGGTTCCTACAGGAAGCTGAGGTCAGGGTACTCCCCTGGCCACTACGATCACCCGATTTATCGCCAACTGAAAAAATATGGGATTGGATGGGTCGATACATAGGCGATTTACCCAATCCTCCGACCACGCTGGACGAACTGGAAGCTGTGAGGGCAGGTTACCTCTAGAGTTTATCAACAATCAGATTACAAGCATGCCGCGTTAGCTAGAGGGGTGCATTCGTCAACATGGATGAGGGCTCACCCATTATTGATCTGTTGTATTTTTTAAAAATTATGGCAAACGAGTTCATTTCAAATATTATGTTGAAATGAATCAAATACGAACACATAACAAAATCAGTTTTTAAGTTAAGAGAAAATACAAACGTCTTTGAGTTTAATAAGTCATACAATTTTAATTCATATATCAACACGAAACATTGCATTTGCGAATTCCGCTAGAGAAAATAGACACAAATACTAAAAACAAAACCAACAAGTAATTTCATCTCTACTGCAGTCAAAGTAGAGTTACAGAGTTACCCAGAAATGTATTATTTATTTATTTAAAACGCTCAAGGGCGGCTCTAAAACCTCTACAATTCTACCCTTGTTCGGCACCTCTATCACCCTCCCTTCTCCCACATCCCCTAATATACCCCGTCGGCGTTGTGATTCACAAAGGGTAGCTATAGCACGGATCGATTTCTGCTCGCGCTCACCCCCATCCAGGTTCGAACCGTCTCCTTCTCTCCTTGCCTCTCTACACTCTCCCCACCCCTTTATTATTTTACCCCAACTAGGCTTCTTTCGCCACCCCTACACATTGCCAACGATTCTACCAGATGTTAGCTTGACGCTCGGTGCGCAAACTCTGGTACCGTCAAGTGGGGTTACTTGAGACAGCTTATACCTCGCAGTGAATTTTTTCATCTTATACGAGATCATAATTTAATTATTTACACCCGTATGCACCGTTTGGCGATTCTAATCCTAGTTCTATAATCACGTTTTGGTCATCTTTGGCATCTAGCCATGTACCGTGAAGAGATTAACACCCGTATGCACCGTTTGGGGATTCTAATCCTAGTTCCGTAATCGCGTTTTGTTAATCTTTGGCATCTAGCCATGCACCGTCAAGAGATTAACTAATCCAGATTGGAGATACGGCAAGGTTGTGTTTGCAAGATTATTTTGACAGTGACAGTGTCAAAATTGTCAGTTTGCGGTGCATAGTAAACAAGTAATCTAATCCAGGTTTACGTAACTAATCGCACAATTGACTTACGGTGCATACGGGTGTAACTCATCCAGATTGGAGATTCGGCAATGTTATACTCGCAAGATTGTTTTGACGGTGACAGTGCCAGAATTGTCAGTTTGAATTTGAAACTTGAATTTTTTGAAGCGTTTGTCTCATTTGGTGTGCGTTCCGATTCGAGCAGCGAACGCAACACCTTCTGCAAGCATTTGGTCGTCTACGACTGTAGGTGCTTTCCTTTGGCATGCTGATAATTCTCACTTGTGACCTCACGACTCATTTCAATGTACGTTCTTTTTGTTTTCTGAAACTGAGCCTAAGGGCCGGTTGAAGCTTAAGCTTCAGCTTAAGGTAAGCCGACGTTAAACCACGTTAGTTGCAAATCGTCCGTTGTACAATGCTAGCTTAGCCCCCCACTCCAAGCTTAGCACGAGCTTACGTAAGCCGAAGCTTAACGCGAGCTTAGCTGAGGTTTAAACCTAACCTGATACAAGTGAAATGATATGTCAAGAAGCAACCTTCAAATTGCTTGTCACTTTATTAGGTCATATTTTTTGAAAGATTTGTGTCTAATTTAACAAAGAGAGCAAATGAAAGAACAGAGACAGAAACGGTCGTTGCCGAAATTTGACACAAACTGTCATAAGCGCCTAACCAAAAAACGTAATTTTTCGGACGATTATGTCAGTACGTATTGCTTCATTGATGCCAACTGTAGTGAATTTCATTCTCAACCATGTTTAACTAAGTCGACCATTGTACAACGGGTGTCGACTTTAAGCCTGAGCTTAGCTAAGCTTAGGGTTAAAAAAGCTCGTGCTAAACCCGCATTTGTACACCCGGTCCTAAATGTTCAGTTGTTACTCTGAGGTCTAAAGTGAGATATTTTACCACCACTTGAGCCCATCTGCACTAGCTCGAAAGGTAGATCAAATGTCTCAGATCATTTAGATGTCAAATAAATGAGGTTAGAATTTTTTGTAAGTTTTAATTTCAGCGGGTTTTGTCAGTGTTTTGTGGTGTATGGATAGTCGATAGTGTATGGTGAGCGACGAAAAACGTAAAAAACTAGGTTATGGAAACATGGAAAGGATCGACAGATCATATAACCATAGCATATTACAAAATTTCCAGGAATGACATTTAACTGCACAAACATGTTCCTTTAACTCATCTGAGCTATGAGGTTTCCAACTTAGCTGAGTCGTCTCATTTTTAAATGATCTGAGTTATTGCAGATGTAAAAGGAAAGCACCTTGTGTTTAAAATGTCAGAAAATACAAAGGATGCCACGGTGTCAATCACAAGTGACAAATGACAAAACGTCATTGAATGTCACTTGCTAATCTTGCGTTTTTCCTATGGTTTATATGCCCAATATTTTGAGCTAGATATGATTGTTAAAACAAAAACTAAAATGAGAATTCTTTTATTTTTATCAAAACCATCTTTTTTTCTCAAGTAGCGTACCTTTTCACGTATTTCTGACGGTATTGAATTAGTTCAAGCATATTAAACTAAAATAAAGTGTACACGTTACATATTTTTAAAGTAGATTTTTTATTGTGTAGACCTAAATGCCAGATTTTGGGTATTAGAATTCCGTTAAAATTGAAAAACCTCAAAGCCTCCTTATACCGCCCATCGAACTAACGTTTCCATACTGGATGAGCTTGGTAATCCAAAGAGACTATCCTCCATTATGTCGACGAAAATGCTTACATTCTTCGGACATTTCACAGAAGCAATAATATGGAGAAACTTGCAGTTCAAGGTCATGCTCCGAGTGGGCGGCGCCGTGGCCCTTCCCGTACACGCTGGGTGGATACGACGAAACAGTTGCTGGATATGAGCGCCACTGAACTGACAGTAAATCGCGAACGATGGCGAGCTACAGTTCTCAAAACTATTGATAATATTCGTGTCGGCAATACTCTAGCTCCGACTCAATACATTTTACGAGTTCACAACATGAACATGTCTGTTAAGACATTGCGACTATGATGATGACGTTGCGAAGAATTGGATACTGAGTCACACAACTTGACAGCGTTCTTGCACCCGAATTGCGCTCTACAGGAAGTACGTATATTTAGTAAAAGGCGCTGAAGTCAAACAGGAAACAGGAAATGCTGATATTATGCGTGGATAAAAATTGCTGAGGGATCGTAGTTTCTAGACTACGATTTAATTGCAGTGAATATTGTTGAAAACTTAATGAACTTATGGTCGATGCACTTGTATAATAAAATTCAGGCAATTTTTGATCACGATGTGACCTAGTTGCGAATACACTGCACAGTTGCAAACCAGGTAAAATAAAACTTTAATCAATGATCATTTTTTAAAAGATCCATTTTGATAGTACAAAGTCAGTGTCTTTTTTAGACAAATAATCTACCTAGGAAGTGTTTTGTTTATCAGGAGAGAGTTATTATAGTACGTGAGAGCTGTTTGCAATGGTTCAGCTGTAAGCATTTTTTAACTAGTATTTTCAAGACTGGAGATACGGCAACACCGCTTTTTTAGTAAACAGTACCGGAACACTTAAATATTTCCAAAACTGCCATAGATTGAGCCGTGAAATGCAATACTTGGAGATTTTTGAACATAGAGAATCCAAAATAATAACATCAGTGTTGTCAGATTTACCACTTTTACGTTAGACTTCATAAATAGGGCATTATTCCATTCAAAATGATGACGTGAAAGGTAAAATTGGTAAATCTGACAACGGTCCTTTGGAGTGTCGGTACTCGATAGGAGCACAAAATGATGTAAACTGCTCTTATATATCTGACCTGTACAATACATGTTTATCGCATCAATTTGAAAAGTTGCGCTGCTGGTTTACTCTTTATGCTGTGCTATAACCGTCACTCAAACATTGTTACTCAAGTATCAACATAAATATTGTGCCAGTCCGGCCCTGTCTCTTACATAGACAGGTAATCTAGAATCCGATCTTTCAGAAGCTAGTCGCGGACGACGGGAACGCCGAGAACTTTTCGCGGCGTCAGCAGACATCTATATAAGGCCATTGTTTTTCTCTTAACTAGTTGTTCCACCTCATAACTTCTAATAGATCACCACTAGATGGGACATAGATAAGTGTCGCTCCATTCAAGCTTAATCATGTATGATCAGGTGTTTTTACTACAATAGTGGTTTATTGTGATGTTGGTAAGAGCATTGTTTTTACTACTCATAGTAAAAACACATGATCATACCTGATTAAGCTTGAATGGAGCGACACTTATCTATGTCCCATCTAGTGGTGATCTACCCGAAGTTATGAGGTGGAACAACTAGTTAAGAGAAAAACAATGATAAGGCGCATGGGAGTTCACGGAGACTGTCAACAGAGTGCAGTGCAGTGAAAAGAATACGCGATATACCGGTGGCGCGCGAAAATAATTGTACTGTGACATAAATTAGTGAAGTGAAGGACAAATATAAATTAGTGTAGTGACTCAGTGACTGTAAATAAATTAGACTGTTAAGTATTAGGTTAGGCGCAGTGTATATAGTTAGTGCAAATAAATAGTTAAATCCGTACCAAGTGTTTTCTTGCCCAATCAAACTAAAGACTTGTAACAATATTGTAATTTTTCAGAGATACGAGGTGTGCTCCAAAAGTAGCGGGATTACGTAAATTTCGCAGGTTTGGGAAGTCTTCTGGTCAACCTAGTATGTGGTAGTATCTTTGTTAAATGTGGGAAAGTAGGTACTTACAATGGGATTGGAAACGGGCCTGGTTGATAGCAAGAAGTCCAAAAGAGGATGCCGAGCAAATGTGAGCTCCGTCAGATTCCCGAAAGAAGGTCTGACGTATCCATGTATGGCGCTGGTTTCTGCCAAGGACTGCAGCATGTCCAGATGGGCTATCTGCTCGCAAAGAGTGTAGAACAGGTGGACGTACTTCTTTACTTCACTAATAAGCGTATGAACCATTCTGAAACAAAGTTATAAGATCAGGGGCGGCGCGTGCCTCGAAAAGGTGGGGGCCAAAAACAACCAATATCCCTGAATTTGCTTGACACGTCATATTTTCGTAACAAAAAAAATTCCAAACGAAAACTGAGGGGATGAGTGTTTGAAAATACTCTCATACCATGCGATCAAAATATTTTTTTATACTTCAAATCTCCCCCCCAACTTAGTTTTTCAAATAGCACCTAATAGTTTTTCCTACACAAATTAAGTCGTTATTTTATTCAAAATCTTGTGGTACCTTTGATATTATACAGAAACTATCTATTTCTTAAATGCATAAGCATAAAATAACTAAAATAAATGAAATATGGATTTGTTTGAAATAAATAAAATAAATAAAATAAATAAAATAAATAAAATAAATAAAATAAATAAAATAAATAAAATAAATAAAATAAATAAAATAAATAAAATAAATAAAATAAATAAAATAAATAAAATAAATAAAATAAATAAATTAAATAAAATAAATAAAATAAATAAAATAAATAAAATAAATAAAATAAATAAAATAAATAAAATAAATAAAATAAATAAAATAAATAAAATAAATAAAATAAATAAAATAAATAAAATAAATAAAATAAATAAAATAAATAAAATAAATAAAATAAATAAAATAAATAAAATAAATAAAATAAATAAAATAAATAAAATAAATAAAATAAATAAAATAAATAAAATAAATAAAATAAATAAAATAAATAAAATAAATAAAATAAATAAAATAAATAAAATAAATAAAATAAATGAAACAAATAAAATAAATAAAATAAATACAAACAAATAGATATTTACAACACAGAAGAAAAATTGCAACTTATTAACAGATTATTAGTGGAAGCAGTGCTTCCATTGCTTTCATTGGCCGAACGCCACTGGGTTTAACCCACCGTCAAACAAATAAAACAAGACTTACACGTTACTGATTTTCAATATGTCTGTCATTATATCGTCCAGTCTAGTCGAATAATTCACTATTTCAGGGGTTTTCATAGTGTAACCTCCAGCCAGTCTCTGCACCTGAAATAATAAAATCTAGCCAACAAAATCGTATAGAAATGAAAATTGAGGTACTTGAATCATTTAAATGAAACGCCAAACAGTCAGGCTCTAGACCTGAAAAAATGAGAGATTGATTGAATGCCAATGAGATTCCTGATAGCAAAACATTAATAGGAAGGTAGGGTCAAAATTTAGAGGATTTATATTTTAGTATAATTTATTGGTAAACCTGAAAAACCGGGGGATCTGAATTTGTAATTAGCACCTTTAACTCATCCAGGACACGGGGTTTCATATTGATTCAAGGTCAAATAAAGATTTTAGATTATTTAGGAAAACCAAAAAATCAGGAGGGGTCTGAAATATCTATTTTTGTCAAACGAGACTAGAACCCAAATCCGCGGCTGGATTTGTAATTAGCACCTTCAACTCATCCAGGACACAAGGTTTCGCATTGATTCAAGCTCAAATAAATATTTTAGATTTTTTAGGTAAACCAAAAAATCAGGAGGGGTCTGAAATATCTATTTCTGTCAAACGAGACTAGAACCCAAATCCGCGGCTGGATTTGTAATTAGCACCTTCAACTCATCCAGGACACGGGGTTTCGCATTGATTCAAGGTCAAATAAAGATTTTAGATTTTTTAGGTAAACCAAAAAATCAGGAGGGGTCTAAAATTTCTATTTTTGTCAAACGAGACTGGAAGCCAAATCCGCGGCCGGATTTGTAATTAGCACAATCATCTCATTCAGGACCCGGGGATTTGCATTGATTCAAGGTCAAATAAAGATTTTAAATTTTTTAGGTAAACCTGAAAATCAGGGGGGGGGCTTAAATTTTTATTTGCGTCAACCGACACTGGAACTTCAAATAGCGACCGGATTTGTAATTAGTACCTGCAACTCATCCAGGACACGGGGTTTCGCATTGATTCAAGGTCAAATTAAGATCTTAGGTTTTTTAGGTAAACCAAAAAATCGGGAGGCGTCTGAAATTTCTATTCTGGTCAAACGAGACAGAAAACCAAAACAGCGACGGGATATGTAATTAGTACCTGCAACTCATCCAGGACACGGGGTTTCGCATTGATTCAAGGTCAAATAAAGATTTTAGATTATTTAGGAAAACCAAAAAATCAGGAGGGTCTGAAATATCTATTTTTGTCAAACGAGACTAGAACCCAAATCCGCGGCTGGATTTGTAATTAGCACCTTCAACTCATCCAGGACACGGGGTTTCGCATTGATTCAAGGTCAAATAAAGATTTTAGATTTTTTTAGGTAAACTAAAAAATCAGGAGGGGTCTGAAATTTCTATTTTTGTCAAACGAGACTGGAACCCACATCTGCGGCCGGATTTGTAATTAGCACAATCAACTCATTCAGGACACGGGGATTCGCATTGATTCCAGGTCAAATAAAGATTTTAGATTTTTTAGGTAAACCAAAAAATCAGGGGGGGTCTGAAATTTTTATTTGCGTCAACCGACACTGGAACTTCAAATAGCGACCGGATTGGTAATTAGTACCTGCAACTCATCCAGGACACGGGGTTTCGCATTGATTTAAGGTCAAATAAAGATTTTAGATTATTTAGGAAAACCAAAAAATCAGGAGGGTCTGAAATATCTATTTTTGTCAAACGAGACTAGAACCCAAATCCGCGGCTGGATTTGTAATTAGCACCTTCAACTCATCCAGGACACGGGGTTTCGCATTGATTCAAGGTCAAATAAATATTTTAGATTTTTTAGGTAAACCAAAAAATCAGGAGGGGTCTGAAATTTCTATTTTCTTCAAACGAGGCTGGAAACTAAAACAGCGACCGGATTTGTAATTAGCACAACCAACTCATCTAGGACACGGGGATTCGCGTTGATAAAGGCCAAGTAGAGAGTTTAGATTCTTTTTCAGGTGTTCAGGGGTCTCTAAAATTTTTGCTTTTGGTCATTCGTGGTTAAAACATGGGCTACATTTGTGATTAGCTCCCGGAACTAACTAACTAACCAACTAACCAACTAACCAACTAACCAACTAACCAACTAGCCAACTAACCAACTAACCAACTTACCAACTATCGAATTGATGAACTAACGAACTAACTAACTAAATAACTAACTAACTAACTAACGAACTAACTAACTAATTAATTAACAAACCTACAATTTTTCTGTCTGTGTATATTATTTTATTTCAAGTTGGTCTTACTTCAATAAACTCATCTGGAAGATCGGATTTCTTCAATGTCCTTTTCGCACCTTTCAGCGACAGCACCAAATGATATCCTTTGGTTTGATTGTTGTTCAATGTAAGAGCTAAACCGTACTTTTCAGACAGTTGCTTTGTGTATTCTGAAAAAGGAAGGTGAAAAAACTGTTTCTATAGGATTTTTTCTAATTTTATCTATTCATTTCATGGTACCAATATCCTTTTTAAATTTTTTTTTGTACATTTTTCATTTTCTTTAATATTTTGTCAGTTCACCTTTAATTAATGAAAGAAAAAATAGAAACCTGCTTATAACGAAAAACCTTAGGAGAATGAAAAATTCCTATTATTTTTTACAGTCGCTTTTCTGTTTTTTGCAACCCTGAACGTTAGCGCAAAAGTTACCCTGCAAATCGTTGAGCCTCTCCGTGTAGGTTTTTCTGACCACATCCAGGAGTCCGTTAACACCATATTTGATCGCAAAGCATCTTTGCATTAGGGCTTGAGATCCTTTTGCCGGGTGAGCGTCTTCGTTCAGCATTTGCCTGCAGACAAAATTTTAATCAAAAGAAAAACACAACGTAAGAGGAAATTTTCCTCGAATTTCATATGTTTCTATAGTCGCCACCCCTCCTATTTTTTTTATTTAAAGAGATAGAAGAACAGTTTTTATATGAAAGTTTTATAGTTTTGTCATTTAGAATTTGACACGAGTAAATGGAAAAAAATAAAAAACCCGGTTTTTCGTATAAATTTGTCTTTTTTTAAACGGGACACCCTGTATATTATATGATGAAAAAAAATATTTTTCTCTTGTTTTCAAAAATATAGGGTTCGTTCATCTTATTTTGAAAGGTTTCTAAAATATTTGATTTCAAAGTTTCTAAAACGTGGAAGTAAACCTCAATCCAATATAGCCATGGCGATCAAAAAGCAATTGAATGCGGTAATGTTTGTGTCATTTTGACATTTTGTCGAGTTTGCATCGCATCGCTTTGTTCCAGTTTTATTGTAAAAAATGCCGTTAAATTATCATAATGAAAATCAAAAACTAAGAATTATACGTTTATTTTATAAAAATAATAACAATATATCTCAAACAAGAAGAGAGTGCAGGGCATTATTTGGCGAAGCTGTGCCGTCTAGAAGCACGTTCAGATAAACAGAAAACAACTCAAGTTTTATTTTCATTATAATAATATAACGGGATTGTCTACAATAAAAATGGAAGTTATTTGCACTTATAAACAAAGCGATGTTTTTTACCTCGGCAAAATGTCAGAATGACACAAACGTTACCGCATTTAATTGTCTTTCGATCGCCATGGCTATAGTGGATTGAAGTTTACTTCCACATTTTAGAAACTTTGAGATTAAATATTTTAGAAACCTTTCAAAAAAAAAAAAGGTGGACGAACCCTATATTATTGAAAACAAGAGAAAAATATATTTCTTCCCGTGATACAATATACAGGATGTCACATTTAAATAAGACAAATTTATACGAAAAACCGAGTTTTTTATTTTTTCCTTTTGCTCGTGCCAAATTTTAAATGACAAAACTATGAAACTTAATAAACATAAAAACACTTTTTTTGTATCTCTTCAAATAAAAAAGATAGGAGGGGTGGCGTAATATGAGGAAACATCCGGTGCCAGTAGCTAGGCGTTGACCATGGAGGGGGTCCATGGCGACCTTAGGGGGGGTTCATGTATAAAAGAATATGTAATGTCTTAATTTGCTTAAAATCTGTATAGATTATATCGCTGCTAATGTG
Organism: Callosobruchus maculatus; assembly: GCA_951848785.1. Classification (NCBI taxonomy): domain Eukaryota; kingdom Metazoa; phylum Arthropoda; class Insecta; order Coleoptera; family Chrysomelidae; genus Callosobruchus; species Callosobruchus maculatus. Next base: position 3,101,304 of record CATOUR010000003.1, read on the forward strand.
TCATGATCGCCGAGGGATTGGTTAGTAGTAGAATAAATCACTAAGCTCGGAGAAAGCATCCTTGGCTATTTTTATTTTGTATTATTTTAGTAGTTATTTCATTCTTGGGAATACTCATGGGGGGGTTTGAACCCCCAAACCCTCCCTTATATACGGCCCTGCCCGGTGCACAAATAACTATAGGTCCAGGTGCAGAAACAAGATATTTATAAAGGGTAGAAGTAATTTTTTTTTAATAATAACAATAATAATAGGAGGAAAGGGGACCAAATATAAAGCGCCCCCAGACATCGTTCTTTTTCATCAGGTTTGCACGACGTGCCAACCGATCACACTCATTTCGGTCCGTGTGTGCCGAAAAACCGTCGTGTTGACCGTCGTTCCAAAAAATCTGTCCGAGCTTGATTTTACCCGTCAGTTTCGAACGCTATCGTGCAACTCGGTACATGTGTGGCCGTTCATCGTGCAATCGCGACGGGATTTTGCAGTGTCGTGCTGGTTGCCTTCGAGTAAGCGTATCTACGGTTAGCGACACCTATCAAAAATGTGCTGTCAGACGTTCATGAGGGGAAATACTTTGTCTCATCCAAGTATTCTGTTTTTTTATTAGAGGTGCTACTGAATTAAGTAATTCTAAGTATGTTTCTTCATCCATCCTCAAATAATTGTACCAATCCCCTGGTTCCAGACGCAATTCTTCTAATATGGGAGAATTGGGCTCTTTTTAAAAGCCACTGTTTCACCATTTAGAACGTTTTTCCTTGCTGTGTTTCTTTTTGATAGCTAAAGCCGCCGCCAATGCTGAAGTATTATCCATATTAACGGACCAAAAATTTGCGAGAAACTGAAAGAAAATCGAACAGTGTGTGGAGGTTTAACCGACATCGGTTGGCACGCCGACGAAAAAGAACGATGTCTGTGGGGCCCTTAAGGAGTTGCTCGGACAACTTCGCAGGCGCTAGCGCTAACGCTAAAAAATTAGCGCACGATTCGTGGTGTGCTTGGAGGATTTGATATATTACCTTATACAATTCTTTATGTGTGTAAGAGCTTGATCTTCCAGCGTTTTTCGCAACTGCCCAAAAAATGGCATTTTGAACTTTGAGAGAACGTCTTTGAGCGGAGCAACTAGATCCAGCAGGCCGTTGAGGAGGAGTACGTAGTTTAAGTGACGGGTCGAGCATTGTTGAGGATCGGTTGGTATCATGGTGGCGATTCCAAGGAGCATGTCGATGTTTGGGACGCTTTGAAGAAGAGCCTGCCAATATAATGTAATAATAGTCTAAGATCCGAATATAAGACGACCTTCACCGAACTGGTTAACGGATGAAAAGCATTTTATATTAAATTTAATATGTTAAAAAGCATATCGCGAGTGGGTTGGCTGAAAAATTTCAGTCCAGGATATGATTAATTAAATATTGAAAAATTAATTTTTGTTAGACATTTCACTGGTTTGGTTAATAGACAAATCACATACCAATCGAAAGTATGAATCCCATTATCCCATAGAATATTCAAACTTTAGGTTGGCTACGTTTTTCCCGTCCCAACTATACGGTAGGCAAGTATAAACAGGTAAATCAATAATAGTAATTTGCACCGGTGTGGTTATTGCATGAAACTTATATCAAAATAAAGATTAAAAAAATAAGTCTGGAATTCCGGTTGTCGAATTTTAAAAAATCAAAATATTGCTGCCAGTGAATACGTGCGCCAGAGAGGTCCGAGCAAACTATCCCGTGTATTAACAAAGGACGCAGCATAACAGCTGCGTGTATGAAATGTGTTGAATGAAAGAGAGTGCGCATGTCATGCGTCCGTGAAATTGAAATGATTCATTCGAATGAAACATAATCAAAAATGTATAAATTTATGAATCTTCCATGTCATAATTTCACAATTAAAAAAATTTAAAAGATGTATTTACTAAGATAGTTTTGAAGGTTAAATTTTTATGCACTTACCGTATTCTCACCGAGAAAGTTATTAAACTCTTCATTATATTTTTTACCCAAAGCAGTCACATTCTTGTAGCACGTGGTATGATAACCTACAAAATCGAGTGATGCATTGGTTAAATCAACGCCGCTGTATTTAAAAATTTTCTTTTTACGAAAATTTAATTGCAACGAACAGTTTTTATACGTTTCATCGTTAAAATCAAGAACATCATCGTCCGAATTGCATAGAAAACACTTTTTAGCCATTTTTTATCACAATTTAATGTTTATAAATAACAACAATCAGTATAGTAGTAGCACGCTTTTTCAATTCAGAAGAATGAGGCAAACTGTTCCAATACAATGATGTACAGCATTCACGAGTGTATCGCTATCCTTTTCAATTTCACGGACACATGACATGCGCAGTTGCGCACTCTCTTTCATTCAATGGCCGAGCTGCACGCAGCTGCTATGCTGCGTCCTTTGTTAATACACAGACCTCGGACCTCTCTGGCGCACGTATGCACTGGCAGCAATATTTTGATCTTTAAAATTCGACAACCGGCATTCCAGACTGATTTTTTGCAGACAACCCTATATCGACGTGTTTGCAATAAAATTATCTTTATTTTGATATAAGTTTCATGCATTAACCACACCGGTGCAAATTACTATTATTGATTTACCTGTTTATACCTGCCTACCCTATAGTTGGGACGGGAAAAACGTAGCCAACCTAACGTTTGCATATTCTATGGACTTCATACTTCGATTGGTATGTGATTTGTCTAATAGCCAAACCACTGAAATGTTTAAAAAAATTAATTTTTCAATATTTAGTTAATCATATCCTGGACTGAAATTTTTCAGCCAACCCACTCGCAATATGTTTTTTAACATATTAAATTTAATATAAAATGCTTTTCATCCATTAACCAGTTCGGTGAAGGTCGTCTTATATTCGGATCCTCTACTATAATGTTTTATTGTCCAAACCAGATAGGTAACACACAAAGTGAAGAACGCGCACAAATGCACCATTTATGCCCACTTGCTCCAACTTTTACTTAAGAAACGATTAACAAAGGAAACCTCAACATTCAAGATGACCTTGAAGTTCCAATCGTTTGCACGGACGTCAATCGAACCTTACTTAGTTAACTACTTGTTATATGTGGCAGCGCTGGTTCTGCCACGTCTGTTTTGTGGTCTGTCACTCCTATTTTGTGTAAGGAGAAATTTCCTAAAAAATAAAATTTGGAAAATTCATTATTATCTGATAGTCTACTTCCTTACTTGAAGAATGTCGAAAGAGTCATCTGAATATTCCAAAAAACGGCAGAGTTATTCAACAGTATGCGACATTAGAATTGAGTGGAACGACGAAGGTGTTTGTTGTAACGGGCAGACGCCAGTATATTTTTGAAGTATTGAGGAAGGTTACGTTCGTGGTGATTCTCGTAATCTTCATAAAGTGGATCTCGACATGATTATGGACTTTTTCTTCCCACACCGATAGGTGAGGGGAGTATTGTGATCGTGAAAATTTTCGATTTTGAGATAATACGCTTTTTGGGTGTTTTATGATGTCTACATAACGAAAATCCACACAACCCATTTCCGTCGGTCTGTCGGTCTATCTGTACGCGTCTGTCTAGCCACGTAATCCCAGTAACCGCTGCATGGATTGTTATGAAATTTAAAGTTTGAAGTATTGAAGTTAACCTTGAACCTTACCGTTTTTGTACGTTGGAATATATATTAGAAAAAAAAAATAGAAAAATGAGTGAATGCAAACAAGATAATTTTTGTAAAGCCTAAACCTTTTGAAAAAGCTTAAATCATCCAGCTCAAAGTAATTTGGCCTGCGATAAATACGCCTAGGAATTCCATACTATACTCCACGATATCGACAACTTCCACATCATCATCCAAAAAAATCGAAATCTTCCATAATCATGATAAAAAGACAGCACCAGATCACAATGATGCGATAATTAAATGCAAAAGGCAGTTAAGTTGTGTTTAAGTCGCTGAAATCTATTTATAAAGGTTTAAGGAGACTTTGAGTATTCCTTAAAATGTTGGTGCAATGAAATATTCTAACATTTAAGGCTTCCTTAGAAGAGTTGGTGCAAATGGCCATTAGTCAAATAAAAGAAGCTTAGCCACAAAAGAAAACTTTTGCGTGACTTCAGTAACATTTTACTTAGTTTCGCTAACTATGGTAGTAGTATCTTCAGGGAAAAATTTAGACTGTCTAAATATGTTACCCAGTGTCGCTGGAATATCTGTCTGATACCAATTTTTAATAGCCTGGTAGATTCTGATGAAATTTGCCTAACGCCCAAAGTCGTACACTAACCAACTTTTTAGTTGTGGCTTCAAAAGAAAAAGTAAGAAAGAATTTACTTTAGTAAATTCAAAAGGCGCTCTCACTGTGGATGATTTTCTTGGTATAAAAATGTAATTTTTTATTATATTGACAAAACTGGATCTTTCCCGAACAAGTAATCAACAAATTTAACATTTCATCTTAAAAAAAAAAGAAAAAAAGTTGCTGACCGTGGTGAGATTCGAACCTACGCCCTTTCGGACTGGTGCCTAGCGTCTTAACCGCTTGGCCACGCTGCCTGTGCTTCAGGAATATCAATACACCGTACGTAATACGTCGTACGTTTTCTGGTCTTCGGTTTTTGCCCCATGATTTAAAATACCAATTGAAGGCGCTTTGGGTTTCTTTGTAGAGATGTGCATTCTACTTCCTTTCAGTGAACTAGTTACTACTATTCTGTACCAAAACAACACCGACGCGATGGAGACTGATTGACGTCATTACGCATTTATGGGGGGGTATAATCTCAAGCTATTAGATTTGGCAAGTTGATAAAAACCTCTGCTCACATCCTCACAGTGGAGTTTTCTATGTGAATTGTTTTTTGTTTGTCCTATTTCAAACTGATTTGAGATGACATTTGACATTGGTTGATTTCATCTTCTCAAATTCGCTAAAGTTGCAAAGCAATTTGAAAAAGGAAATAGACAACCAAAACTTATTTTTATTTTTTTATTAAAATTTAATAAAATTTGTTAGTTTAGCTAGTTTCTGATCTCTATTATTTCCTGTTTACTACGCTGTGAAATTTGAAATACTTAGTAGTAAAATACATATCATTATTTATTTCTAACATTTAAATTGAAGAACACCAATACCCGAATATATCGATGTTTTTGCGATGTTCAAACATCGATGTTTTGAATACGATATATCGTAGTTATCGATGGCAGACCGTCGATGTTGATATCGATGTCCAACATCGATGTTTTCTTTCGATGTCCCATCCCTACTTCAGTGAGTCAGTGAGAGCTAAAACCAATAACCTTTACATTTTGCATAATTTATGTTCGAGAAAGGAGAAACCTGTATAGATACACGAGCTCCAGGGTTGTTCAGCAATTCTGTAACACATTCGAGTCGTTCTTCTATGTATTCGATCCTGCAGGGTGGTCTAAGGATGGAGGATCGCAAAGTTCTCTTCCCGATATTTGTACAACAATGATTCAACACTCCAAATAAGCTGGAATATCTGTTGGCTTGAGCTGGTTTTGTGCTGCAAACTAGCTCTAGTCTATCAGCCGTCGAAGTATCTACAAAAAACAACGAGTTTCAGTTATGCAGAGTACAATTTGAATGAATTCATTATGGTAAATGTGACAAATGCTATTTGCATATGTTACGCTCAATACCCGAATTCGGGCAATGCCCGAAAAAAACATGCAGAATTAGTTTTGAGCAAGGAATATTTCCCAAACCCAAAATATGAAATTTATATGGCTATTGAGCATTACCAAATAGGCAGAACTAGTTTTGCGCATCTTGAAATACACAGAACTAGTTTTGCGCAACTTGAAATGCACAGGACTAGTTCTGTATATTTTCTGAATGACCAGACAAATTCTGCTTCTCTCATTTAATCAACGCCAGCGACGGACTCAAATAAATATAAAGTTGGAGAAGTTAAATATAATTTAATGAATGCCAACAAATAATAAATCGCCAACTGAGGCTGGTTTAATTTTTTTATTTGATTGTGTGAGCATCAAATTGGCTTGTGCTTCCATACCTCTGTTTGCGTTTTTACGATTCGTACTTATATTGCAGGAACGTAGGCAAAGAAACCTAACCTAACCTAATCTAACCTAACCTAAAAGATAGGTTTTTGCTGGTTTTTGACACATAATGCATAACGAATGTTCACTTTGGTTGTCATTCCGTACCACAGAACTAGTTCTGTGCATTTCAAGTTGCTCAAAACTATAGTTCTGTGCATTTCAATATGCGCAAAAATAGTTCTGCCTATCTGGTAATGCTCAATAGCCGTATAAAATTAATATTTCGGGTTTGGAAAATATTCCTTGCTCAAAACTAGTTCTGCGTATTTTTTTCGGGCGTTGCCCGAATTCGGCTATTACGTGTAGCACATATACACAGATCACAGATAGCTCCAAAAGAGGAACACAACAAACAAAAGAACAAAGTAGGCTATGGATAAAAATGTCGGTGTCGTTCAAACGGAACTGGCTGGCATATCGATATCTGCTAAGGAACTAACCAGGAGAGATGTATCTCTGTATCTGGCAAGACTTGTAATAATCTGCATTGACAGCAGACAAGCAATTCTAACCCTCGCGTCACATCAGGGCTAGCAATGAAATGCTACCAATCATTAGCTCAAGCTTCAGACAAAAACAATATTGTCCTGAGGTGGGACAAATAAAGGCAACCGTATAGCGGACGGTCTAGCCAGGAAGGCTGCTGACCAAATAATTTCAGTACCATGTAACCTTTCGGGATTGTCGAATGGCCAAAAGACACTCGCATGCTCAAATAGTAAAACGATAGGAAAAAACTACAATGATGCCGATTTGCCAAGGAAACCCTTGCAGGCTTTGGCATGGCAATATCCAAGAAGTACTAGGCGATGACCAAGTACCAAATCAAATATCTATGTCTCGTAGTAGGATTCCTGGCTGGCGATTTCCAACTCAGGAAACACCTCCACATTATGGGGTTAAGTGACACAACGATATGTAGGATGTGTGGATGCAAAAACGAAACTGGCGGGTCTTGGGCTACACCTCCCCAAAGCGACTTGTCCAGGTACCACGTATCTAAAGGGTCCAGACCCCCTCCGAAATGTTATATAATCCTACTACCTGACAACCTCTAATCTGTAACCCCCCCCGCCCCCAAAGCTACATAACTTCATCCTGGATACGTGCTTGGCATTTGTCCACCTGTCCACCTTCCTGAAATTGGCAGGATACAACTTCCTGCCTGGGAGGATGCACAATGGGCCAGTTGTGGCCTAAGTGCAGCGTGGGACTACTCACCCTCCCCATTCTACAGATACAGAGCCATTGACATCTTACCCAAAGCCGGATTGAGGTACCTAATCAGAGCAAAACTTAAACGTCAATGACTTTTTTAGTTGTCGTCTGTGGACGCTGAAATTGGTGTTGATCGAGTCTGAATTAAAGCTTATCAATTCATATACTGATTGGAATTTTTGAAAGTACTACAAAAGGCCTACTATACCATACTTTCAAAACTTTTTTTATTCTTCAACCCTTAATACTCACCACCAACTTTGTTTTTTCAAATAGCACCCAATAGTTTTTTTCTAAACAAGTCAAGTCTTTATTATACAAAAACTATTTTTTTTTTCGTAAAGAAATAAGTACAAAATGAATAAAATAAGGATTTGTTTGAGACGTAATATTTTCGAAAAACACATAAAAAAGAAAACTAAATGAGCCTTTCAAGGATACTGAACGACCTACCATACCATATGTTTTCGAAAAAAAAAATTTACTTCAACCCCTAAAACTAACCCCCAACTTTTTTTCAAAATAGCACCCCACAGCTTTTCCTATTACCTTTGACTTCATACACAAACCAATTTTTTTTCGTAGTCATTAACATAACAGGATTAAAATGAGGATTTGTTTGAGGCGTAACATTTTTGTAATAAAAAAACGATAAAAAAGATATTTCATTTAGTACCCTTAAAAACCTACCTGGTTTTATTTTTATCCGTTGCTTGCGTCAAATTGGATCACTCCGCAAAAATATGAAAACGGCCTGCCCCTTGCTCCGTCTCACCGGTACACCGGTAGCAGTGTACCGACGTCAGCCGAGAGATACGGGGCGGCGCAAAGTAGAGATTGAACGTGCTTAACGCAAGGTATATACAGTGTCTCAAAAATATCGGATTTTGTTGTCTCGGATTTGATTGCAGGAAATGGATAATATTTTTAGAAGTTTGATTTTATTAATTAAATTTATTAACGGATGGAAAATGACAATCAGATTCATCCCTATTTTGTGGTAAACCTTGAAATGTAAAGGATATAAATACAGGGTGTTTCACGACGATTAAGGCAAGCAATATGTCGGAACTGGGCACTAGTAGAGAATTATAATTTTGGGGATGTAAATTAGAGCAGATGTTGTGTCTTTTTTTGTCATTGTACTACCCAATGAGGTATTTGTTTTTGGTCACGTGACACGTGACATTCGATTCAAAATTATTAATGGGGCACCCTGTACATTTGTGCCTTCTGTGTTCCTCCCGATAAAACAATTCCAACAAACTAGCACACTTGGGGTATAAACTGATTAATTCAAGACCTTCAGGTACTTGAAGGATTGTATCAAGCTAAAAGCGTATAGTGAGACAAAATATTCATTCGGTGGTCTTACCATACCATCCAGGGACATCCTAAATTATATCTTTGAGCTCGGAAATACTTTTACTGATAACTTTAACAATTTAGTTCATACAGTAGCAATTGGAATGACACTGAAAAGCAAAATGTCAAAAATAATTTATTCACATCCAAGTAAAGCATTTCCACATGATTATCTTTTAAAATTGTACATACGAGTTCGTATATACTATACCATACATTTTATAAGCTATGGTCTCAAAAATAAGCCAAATAAACAAAACATTAAGGCAAAAATACTACCAATTTTTACTTATCAACGAAATAGCTACAATATGTGAAATTATTTGAGATTCATTAGTAATAGTTTTACTAGGTTTTATTTTTGATATCCATTTATGTAACTTAGTGTATTAACAAAATAAACGTTATATTTGTATTTGTACGTCTAAATCGGCTGTCAATACCTAGCCTTTCAATGATCCTCGTATATACGTGAAACCCAGGCGTTAGCAAGTCCCCGCTAAAGACCCTCGTACTTGGACAAAAACCAACGCAAAAACTAATTGGCGCGTGCGGCCGCGGCATCGCTTTGATGTGAGATCTTCAAAGTGCCGACGGAGAGTGATCCAAACTTATATGTATTACGTAAACTTTGCTTGCATGAAGCAAATTCTTATTTTATTTATGTTATGCTTACAATTTTACGAAAAAAAAAGTTTGTCTATGAAATCAAAGGTACTAAAAGATTTTAAATAAAATGAGGATTTAATTTGTGTAGGAAAAACTATTTGGTGCTATTTGAAAAACAAAAGTTGAGGGCGAGTCTTAAGGGTTGAAGTATAAAAAAGCATAATATAATAGACCCTTTAGTAATTCCACTCAGTTTTCGTTTAAACTTTTTTTGTTACGAGAATATCACGTGTGTCAAGGAAATTCAGGGATATATACAGGGAAATACATGATTTTTTTCTAGAGTTGGATCGCTGAACCGAATGTCATCCAAATTGAATTCAAAATTTACTCTGGATATAAGCACTTTCGAAAAATAGAACAAAAATATTTATTATGGATCAATTGGAAAAACATCCTGATACGCCCCTGTAATAGACCAACTCGTGCAATAAACCCCAAACCCCTGATAAAAAAAACGACACCTACCAATGATGGCATATCCTTCGGATTCTTGGTATTCAATTTTAATTGTTCCTTTGGCATAATATATGAACAAATTCTCTTGAATATGAGTAATCAGTGCGGAAGCAGCTGCTACCGCGTAGTATCTGCAAATTTGAAAAAATTAGTGATAATTCAATATCTGTACTGTCGCGACATCTATCGTAGAGTAGTCCTATCATAATAGAGGGACGTAATATAGAATCAACTGGATGCGGATAACTGTAATAATATTACACCTTACGAGGGAATTCAAATTTTTTGTAGCTTCACATTTAACAAGCATGCTGTATTTGAGAATTTTCTGATTTATCTACTTTAGATATTCCAGATAATTGTTAATTTATGGGTCGTAATTAACGCCTGATATTTAATACAATTTGTTGATTAAAAAATTGTGTACCTATATCAAAATGTTGTATAAAATAATAAAAAATGCCTTATATTTACTATAAAATCGCAAGATTAAATTTACAATTTGCACGCTGAATTATATTGGGTTTTATATAAGTACATTTTAAGTTTTTTTCGACTATTTTACTTTTAAAATAGACTGCTACCAGAAATCCAGAAAACATGTAATTATATTTGAGTTACAGGTATTACATGTACGAAGTAAGCTTATGGCCAAAAAACTGAATTTAGATGAGAAAATCTTGGGGTTGTGGCCAAAATTTTGAAAAAAGAGATTGGGTTACAGCATGGAGGAGACTCTGGTGCTAACAGCCAAGCTTTCGGCAATGTTTATTGCCATCTTCAGGGCTTTCTACATAGTTAGAAGAAAACAAAAAAAGAATTTAGTTTCAAAATATATAATAAATTATTAAAGTTATACCCACAACGTTGAGGTTTGCCAAATTTAAAAACAGCAATCGCATTGAGTGCAAACGACTTCTTAATGTAACTAAATAATCGTCACAATTTTTCATACATACATATTATATACTGAACAAATATTTATTTTGTGTTTATCGTTTTTGCTATTTTCGATGAAAATAAAGATACCTATACTGCTTATAAGCTTTGAACCTATTGTCAACTCGTTGATTCTAAATTTATCGAGCATTTAATGTAATTTAACGAATATTTATAAATTTAACAAGCTTTTGAATTTGATACTGAGCAACCTCTAAATCAATCAAGCCTCTATTATGTTTCAACAAATATTTTTTAATTTAGGAAACATTTGAATTTGATACTGAGCATTCGAATATTTAATAAATTAGGACGCATATATGAATTTGACATGTAGAAATTATTTTATTTGTCAAGCATTTATATTTTTTTATCGAATATTTATTATTTTAAGAACGGATAAATTTTATGTCGGTCACTTATAATATATTTACCGAACGATTTTATTTTTATAGAATATATATTTAGTTTCTTGTCATGCATATGAATAAATTAGCTGGAAAATATGATATGCATTGGTATTAAAATATGGATCATATAAAATTACTCCTTAATTTATAATTCATATACTGCAAATTTATAAAAGAATACTATATAGAGGATATAAATCTAGTTTTCTTTTATAAAATAGTTATAGTGATACTATATAGGGACTGCATTGAGACCGATCCTGAAAGTTTTGGTGACCTCGGAAAATTTGAGATTCGATAATTTTGAAAAATCTCGAAATTTTTTAAAAATTGCCTTAAATTTTGAATATCTGGAAAATTTAGAAATTTTATAAAAACTGCGTTTATTTCTTGAAAAATTTGTTATGACATAATAAAGCTCTAATCATTCATTTTGGTAATTTGATAAATCAATAACAAAGTATAACAATAAATGCTCACCTGTGTTGTAGAATCAACAAAATACCATTCAAACTAGGAACACATAAACTTGATAAAGCCTCTAAACCATTTATTTTGTTGAATGCACTTCTTGGAATGCCAGTTATCTTAATTTTTGGAAATTGTTCTCTGATCATAGTAATCAATCTGCTTTCAGTAAAATGATCAACAAAGGTGGTGGGAACTAGAATCTATAACAAAATTTGAAACAGAGCTGAAACAGATCCTTTTCAAAAAGATTTATGTCATAAATCACAAATCATTATAATTTTAAAGAAGTATTTAAACCTTAAATCCTTTTGAGGGAAGAAATTGATTTAAATCAGAAATCTTAATATGATTTTAACCATTCTTGTCTTGATTTGAATCCTTTTTTGTGATTCGTTTTTTGGGATGTAAGTATTTTTTATGATTCAAATCGTTTTTGAATTGTAGATAATTTTGATGATTAAAAATAATGTTTTGAACACCATTCCCTACTAGTCCTACTACACAAGCTGGGGAATAAATTAAAACTGAAAATATTTAAATCATTATTCTACAAACAAGTTTGGAGAAATAAAATACAAAATATAAATAGAAAACAAAGGTACCTAACACCATTTGTAAAAAAATATGTCAGGTAGGTAACATTGCGCTAACAAGTAACAAAATTTCGTTTTATTAGGGTTTTCGTTTGGAAGTCTGCATTTTAATGAAAATCTGTAAATCTGATCATTTTTTACTTTTTTTGGGTGGGGTGAAATTGGGGTGGTTGGGGGGTGGGGGGTTGTAAAATTTCAAAATTTGTTGCTTTCATAATAGACTGTCCACTGACCTGTGAAGGAAGACCTAGTGACATAAATAAATTTTTTAGGTCCATCCGAACATTGCCTTGCCTATTACAGAAACCAAAGGACTTACATAGATTTTTTTCTGGTGTAAACATACGAGTATTGCTTTAGATCGTTCTATATTGTGTAACCAAGAAACTGCTGAATTAATTTTAATGCAATTTTGACATTGTATTGCTACCGTGGCGAGGATGGAAAATGCGTATGGTTTTTTATAAATCGTGCCAGTGGTGGCGCAGAAATAATAAAAAAACTAAAAAAATAAAAACAACTCAAACTTCGTTTTCAAGTGTGTTAGAGGTTCCTGATCATTATCTTAATGCATTTTACGAGTTCACAACATGTCTGTTAAGACATTATGACTTTGATGATGATCATTATCTGAGTTTTTTTTGGTGGGGGTGAAATTGGGGTGGTTGGGGGGTGGGGGGTTGAAAAACTGAAAAATTTGCTGTATTCATAATAAGCTGTCCACTGACCTGTGAAGGAAGACCTAGCGACATAAATCACCTTTTAGGTCCATCTGACACATTGCCTTGCCTATTACCGAAACTAAGGGACTTAGAATTTGTGATGTAGGTATACATACGAGTATTGTTTTAGATTGTTATATATTGCCAATGATATTGCGTAACGCGAAAATGATTGAATTGATTTTAATGAAATTTTGACACAGTGTTACTACCGCGGCCTCAGAAATTTCATGTACCAGCAATTTTAAGGTTTCTGCTCTCCAGTTGTCATGTCCAGGAGATTTATTTTGAAGAGAAAGTATAACCATTGATTAAAGTATTTATGTGTTAATCAATGGTATAACTCGCTTTATTTCTTCATTATTAGTTTTTTCTATATAAAAACTATTCGGTGGCGGTGCAGCAATAATAAATAACAGCAATAATAAAAAACTAAAACATAAAGACAGCTCAAACTTTGTGTTTAGGTGTTTTTCTGCTTTTTTTGGGTGGAAGGTGGAATTGGGGCGATTGTGGGGGGGTTTGTATTTTGTAATGTGGAAACTATTAAAGTGATTCTAATGAAATTTTGACACATTATTATTAATGTGGTGAGGATTGAAAATGCGTATGTTTGTTAGAAATCGTGTCAGTGGCAGCGTAGCAATAATCAAAAAACTAAAAATATGAAAACAGCTCAAACTTCGTTTTTAGATGTTTTAGGGGTTCCTGACCGTTTTCTACCTTTTTTTTGGGTGAGGGTGAAATTGAGGTGGTTGGGGTGTGGGGGGTTGTAAAACTCAAAAGTTTGTATTATTGATAATAGGGTGTTCATTGACGACATTGACCTGTGAAGAAAAGACCTAGCCGGATATAAGACAATTGGGGGGGGGGGGGGAGGAGGACTGGCAATGATTTGGTTGCAAGGGGATTTCAGACTAAAGCTTCATGCTATTTGAAAATAATAAACTGGTATCACCGTAATGTGTGGGAAGTACTGAGTCGATCAACTTGACTTCATTTTTTTTGTTGGAAATGAGCTGTACAGTCATCTCCTAAAGTATTTTCCATTCGTCATAGAACGTATGATTACCTCGTTTGGATTGATAATATTGATTTTCATCAACGTATTTGTATAGCTTTGAGTATCCGACATCTGACACAATATGATAAGTGGTCTAGCTACATCCACTGCAGCTATCCCTACTTCACATCTTGCTCCACCACGGCCTTCTGTTAATGCTGCAATTAATTAATCGATATACCGGGTGTCTCAGAATTTCCTTGACAAAGTGATATTTTAGTAACGAGAAACGGTTCAAGTAAGAACTGCATTATAATAATTCTGAAGGTACATTCCTAATTGAACGTCAATATTTATGGGGGTGATTTTTTGGTCCATTTTGAGAAGAAAACTTCATATGAACGTATGTCCTAAACGTCTTACCTCTTGAGATACAGGGTGGTAAAGTTTTCAAAAATAAATAATTTATTATTAATATCTACAATACCACTTCAGGTATGTTAATGAAATTCGTCATACATGTACTATGAATCAAGAGACATTTTTTAATGTATCACTTTTTCTTAAATTTCCACCAGTGGCGTTCGTACGTAGTTTGAAACTGCCTATTTTGGTAGACATTGATGGTACATCACGGATTTCTCCTAAAATAAAGATTGTTTTTGAAATCGCTACTCATTTCTAACCAAAGTTGAACACTTGATTTTTTTCAATCCGATGCACGGTTTTCGCTTAAAAAAAACATTTCTCTGCATGATCGCAGTCTATTTAGACAGTCAGTGGCACGTCACCGACTTTTCTTAAAATAAAAAAAATTGAAATCTGTATTCAATGATGAGCAGATTTGATCTCTTGAATTTTTCTAGTCCGACGCACACTATTGAATCTTCCTCCTTTGGATCTGGTAATTCAAGGGGAAGCTAGAAAAACTGGGTTCCGTCTCTGGAGTCAGGGTAGCTGGACTTTTATGAATCCAGGCAAAGGACACTCGACGATTCTAGCAGAGTTGCAGGAGGATAGTCCTATTTTGTTGGCGAGGAGCGATATAGTTTCTCCTACGCATCGCTTCAATCGCAAATTTACGGTGGTGTTCCCGTCAAGGGAAGAGTGGGAGTCTAGGGAAAGACAGCTCATCGAAGGAGGAGGACAGGTCTGGTACACAGACGGTTCACTCGCTAGAGAGGGCTCGGGCTCGGGAGTCTACGGACCCCATACAAGACTTTCATTCCCTCTTGGGGGGCACACCACAGTATTCCAGGCTGAGGTCTATGCGATACTTGCCTGTGTAAATCATATTCAGGAAATTGACGGGTCTAGGAGGCGGATTACTATCTGCTCTGACAGTGAGGCAGCCATCAAAGCACTGAGTGCTTGGAAAATAACGTCGGGACTGGTCCTGGAGTGCAGGAGGGCTCTTGACGACTTCTCAGCTAAACAGAAGGTATCACTGATGTGGGTACCTGGGCACGCTGGGGTAAAGGGTAATGAAATGGCGGATCATCTGGCTAGGATGGGATCCGGAAACAGTTTTGTGGGCCCGGAACCAGCCTTAGGACTGTCTGCAAACTTGATTAGGAAAACAACTGGAGAGTGGATCCAGAATCAACACTCTCTGAGATGGAACATGGAGAATAGGACGATTTTGTCTCTCTTTGGATAGGAGTAACTTGAGATTGCTAGTAGGCCTATTAACGGGTCACAACACCTTCAGGCGTCACTTGTTTGTGATGAGGGTGGTCAACGACCCAACGTGTACGTGGTGTGGTGAAGAGGAAGAATCCTCGGCACACATCTTGTGTCGCTGTGAAACCCTGGGTTATCACTGGCAGACTATGCTGGGCTCAAGAACCTTGGAACCAATAGAGATAAAACGGATAGGACCTAAGAATGTACTTGCTTTTGCCAAAAGGGCAGGTCTTAGGAACAAGCGCGGATAGAGGCGCAAAAGGGCCCATCGTGTGGCCTATGCACCAGCCACATTCCGTGCTGGATAGCATCTGGTCCTTATTCATTCAGTCCGACGCACGGGTTTTATTTAAAAAAATAAAATTTACGTATGTCTCTGCATGGTGATATTTTCATATTAACTATATTTTGTTGCGATCATGTAGAGAAACGGTTTTCATTTTTTTAAACGAAAACCGTGTGTCGGTTGAAAAAAAATCAAGTGTTCAACTTTGGTTAGAAATGAGTGGGGATTTCAAAAATAATCTTTATTTTAGGAGGAATCAGTGGCGTACCATCAATGTCTGCCAAAATAGGCACGTCAAATTACATACGAACGCTACTGGTGGAAATTTAAGAAAGAGTGATACTTTAAAATGTCTGAAGTGGTATTGTAGATATTAATAATAAAACTTTACCACCCTGTATCTCCAAAGATAAGACGTTTAGGACATACGTTCATATGAAGTTTTCTTCTTAAAATGGACCCAAAAATCGCCCACTAAAATATGGACATTTAATTGGGAAACACCCTATATAGGGTCTGGATCATACCCAGACGATGGCTGGTAAATTCGAATGTTGCTGATTTAAGCAGAAATAACAAAGAAAAACGTTCATAATTATATATTATTTATAGAATAGGCTCGTTCAGCATATTTTTTTTATTGCATATTCTAAAAGGGCGTATTGAGTTTAGCAGCTGCGCAAAATTTCAGAATTTTCTGAGCTCGATTTCATATTCTAATAAATTATCAAAGTGCTGCAAATTGAAAACGCGCGGCACTTGCGAGTGTGCGACGGTGACGTCACTACACCTTTCCGACCGGCGCGGCGCGGTATCTTGGCCACGCATTGTAGGGGTGCTTGGTAAATAATAACGCTGCAGCGCATCCTACTTGCTATGCAAGCTTTGCGAACTGCATACGCGTGTATTGGATAACTTATTTAATTGTTTCATCGACACTGAATACTTACCAAGCTATTTGAATACGTTGATACTGAGTATAACAATGGAAGGAGGACAGATGAAGAAAAATTATAAATATTGTATGATTCCCCAATGTAAAAATACGACAGTGACCACCCCTGATGAATTTTTTATTGGTTTGCCACGAAATATAAAAATCAGGAAATTGTGGCAGAGAGCTATGCGTAGGAATGAATTTGTGAGCGATAAGTCAACAAAGTACTCTGTGAGGACCATTTTAATATAAGTATTTTTATAACTAAGTGAATTGTATTATTATCAAGAATCCGCATTTGTGAATGCCAGTGTAAAGGTATGTTGACGTCAGTTGTTAGCTGATTTTGCTGGTACTGGTACACTGAAACGTAAGAGATACAAGTAGATTTTTTTAATCCAAATACTGAACTAATCATATACCCAACAATTATAAAAGCATTGGAGAATTCAATTCTCATTGATATGTGGAACGTGTAAAAGGCTGTTTTCAGTCTTTTGATGTAACCAAAATTCATATGTATTTTGATTATGTAGAAAAAATAGTTTTATATTATATTATTAGTTCTTTGTGTCTCACATTTGTGTATTTTGGGTAGAAAATCGTGGATACTTAGCCTACAAAATATCCCTACTTCAAATGTGTATTTCAGTCTTGTATATTTTGTTTAAATTTGAGGAAGATGTTGAAAATTACATGTGTTACAAATTAATGAAAGATGTAAAACTCAAGATGAAACCGCAGTTCGGATCATCCAACAAGGAACTTGTAGAAAAGCGAACTGCTTTCCTTATACAAAATAATCCGAAAATTTATATCGGGATACCCAGTCACTTATTTTGAGTTTTGAGAACTACCGATAAAATTACTGTAGAAGAATCTGGATTTTTGAATGTGTTAGAAAAAACCACTCGATCAAACAAAACATAGCGTCAACCAAAGCACTTGAACGTATTATAAACGTATGCTGGGCGCTGTCGCTGTACAGCCGCCAGCCGGTCTGGGATCGCCGACAGACCCAATGACGTCACAACGATGAATTTTGAGCGCATGAAATATTTTAATCTTTGAAGGCGCGTAACTTTTTCAATTCTCATCCAATTAAGTTGAAATTTTTTTTGTATGTTATATGTAAGTAATACTTCATGAAAATGCGCATAAATATGGTTATTGGAATTTCACTGAACGACCCTATTATTATTTTTTGCGGTTAAAATGTATTACGCCTGACAGATGTCCAATTCAAAAATTCGTCAGAGTAGGTGTTATCCCTCTTCAAAATATCACTCTTCGGCAATTATCCACGCACATGTTCAATATTTTTGCAAATAAAACGAATA
Source organism: Callosobruchus maculatus (assembly GCA_951848785.1). Taxonomy (NCBI): domain Eukaryota; kingdom Metazoa; phylum Arthropoda; class Insecta; order Coleoptera; family Chrysomelidae; genus Callosobruchus; species Callosobruchus maculatus. Next base: position 3,119,521 of record CATOUR010000003.1, read on the forward strand.
AAAAATGAACTAACGATTTTAAGGTTACTGAATGACCTGGCATACCATATGCTTTCGAAAAAGAAGTCTTTTTTATCCTTTTCTGTTATGTTATTATGTCTCAAATAATTCCTTATTTTATTTATTTCATGCTTAAGACTACGAAAAAAAAATGGTTTGTTACATATAAAATAATGACTTCATTTATGTAAGAAACGCTGTGGGGTGCTATTTAAAAAAACCATTTGGGGTGTATTTTTGAGGTTGAGGTACAAAAAAAATGTTTCGAAAGCATTGTATGATAGGTCATTCAGTACCCTTGAAAGGCCCACTTAGTTTTTGTTACGAAAATGTTACGCTTTAAACAAAGTCCCTATTTTATTTATCTTATGCTTATGAAGTTACGAAAAAAGTAGGTTCGAGCATAAAATCAAAGGTACCAGAAGATTTTGAATAAAATAAGGGCCTAATTTTATGTAAGAAAATCTGTTGGGTGCTATTTGAAAAAAAGTGTGGGTGAGTTTTAAGGATTGAAGTGAAAAAAAATGTTTTGAAATCACAGGGTATGATAATACTAATACCAACAGTACCATAATACTTTCAAAAATACCACTCAGTTTTCGTTTGAATCTTTTTTTTTTGTTACGAGAATATCTCGTGTCAGGGAAATTCTGGGACACCCCCGGTATATGAGAAATATGTACTAACTCTCAGGTACTAACAATAGAACTTTTTTTTACGTACCAACAATAATTTTACTTTCCGGTTCTTCTGAAGATACCTTCGAGCTACTTCTTGATTTTCTTGCAGATGATGAAGCAGTGTTTGGAACACTACAAAGAATTTGTTCGATGAGTTAAAAATAGTAATTTTAAAATTATAATACATATTATACAGGGTGTAACTAAAGAAGTGCAAAACATTGAAGGGGGTGATTCCTCAGCCAAAAAAAGATAGGATCTTTCATATAAAGAAACTTATCATTGGAGCATCCCTTGTTAAGATACAGCCTCTTAAAAGGGACATAAAATTTGTTTAACAATTATTTTCACAAGCACTAAAAAACTTACAGTATTGAAATTAACCTACCAAAAAGACACTTAGCCAGTAATTTATTTGGTTTACCCCATGGTTGTAAGGGGTGGAAAACGCAACCCCTAAAATTTATTTCCAATGCAATTTTTTGTCTTATTCTTTGTTTACCATTTAAAAATTTATTTCCGATAGCCTGTCTCAATCTAAACAAAAAATGTCTCTTGAATTTTTTGCCCAAAATAAACCAGTCACAGCAAATAATTATTTTACGAACAAGATACATATCGCATAACGCATAATACAAACTACATAAATAACGACCTTCACATGTTTGAGCCACCCGAAATATTATAGAATTCGTGGTTTGAAAACACACATTTTTCGATTTAAATTTTTTTGGGTGGTTGTTTAGTTTGTATTTTACACCTATATGTGCGTAGGTTGTTTCTGTCACCTGTGTTGTGAAAGACATCGCGTTAAATTAGGCAAAAAAAATTGGCGTATGCTGTCTTACCGTATTTTTCTATTTACTGCAGATACTGCACCATTTTTTAGGGTTTAGTTTGAAATGCAATACTGTCCCACTTTTTCAATGATAGCAGGTACCTACATATGTACCATGAGGTTATTCATATAGGTATTTTTTGTAAAATATGCTAACAAAAAGGAAAGCGACCTTTTAATTTAGTATCCAATTTCTTGTTGCACAAAGGATGGACCTTGAGGACCCCATAGGCCTCCAAGACTACGGGGCCCCCAAAACACGATGGGCCCTCCCAGTTGCGGGCCTTTAGTTACGCCACTGGCTTTATCTTCAATATTGTCGCAAAGCTTAAAGCTAAATTCAGATGCACACGACATCCGACGATGCGACGGTACGAAACTGCTCCTATTGGTTGAAATATGTTGATTTGACATCATTTTGAATATTTCAACCAATAGGAGCAGTTTCGTACTGTCGTATCGTCGGATGTCGTGTGCATCTGAATTTAGCTAAATTCAGATGCACACGACGTCCGACGATACGACGGTACGAGACTGTTCCTATTGGGTGAAATATTCAAAATGATGTCAAATCACTCAAATCAGCATATTTCAACCAGTAGGAACAGTTTCGTTCCGTCGTATCGTCGGATGTCGTGTGCATCTGAATTTAGCTTAACACGATGAGTAAGAAAAACTGACCAAGTGAGTAAGTGACCATCGAAAAACACTCGATGAGAGATAGCGTGATCTGAATATCTGAAACAACGCTGACAAATTTCAAATTTATTGCTGTTTTCCGTTAATTTGGGATGTCGCACAAAATTAGCTAAAAACCAAAATGTACCGGAAATAGGTTTCGTTCGTCGCTAGGATCGGCCCTGTTTATAGAAGCTTGCTGAGACTAAGGCTACAGATACAAGGATATCAGGCTGAAATTACCTTATGTGGCTTCTTCCCCAGTTCAGATCAGATGAAGGTGTCGACTTCTTTCGTAAGGGCGTAGTTGCAGGTGGTCCCATAACAATTTTATTAACCCCATAAACTACAAAGGATATTTTATGGAATAGTCATAAACCTATACGAAATGAAAAACTTACCAGCATTGCTGTTTGAGTTTTCCGTCGCGGTCGCGCGTTTAATTCCTTTGGGTTTTTTCTTTACCAAATACTCGTTTAGATTCATTTTTATTCACAAATCACTTTATTCTGAACTTTTAGTGAATAGCTTACTATTTTGGAACAATAGAGGTTTGAGGAGCACTTCTAGTTTTTCGAATTTAAAACAGAATAATGGCCACAGAACCTTTTTTTCCGTAATGTCATGTCTATCGTAAGCACAGCCAACTTTAGCATCGAAAAATAAATTCAATTTCAGTATTGAGTTAAAATGTTAATTAGACCTTTTTTGTATGATTAATAAACAAAAGAGGTTTTAATTAACTTGAATGTATAACTTGGATCATGTATTAACAAATTGGTAATAAAGCTCTTATCCCGCACAGCTGGGCTTAAAATTCATCAAGTTTAAACTGGGCATTACATAGCGAGCCAGGTCAATTATTTGCAGGATTTTTACGGTTTCATCTAAAGCATTAATAAGTTTGTTTATTATAAGTAGATCAAAATTTTCGAATAAACAAAATCGTTGATCAAACTGCAGACATGGTAGCACAGGGCTGTATATCTGGTTGCCTGTGCCTGGGAACATTGGTCAAAGGCGTAGAATAGGGACATCCTTTCCTTACACAAAATATATTGGGCACTTACTTCCACCATATAGACTGCAGTGTACAATTTGGTCATATATTTTTGTACAGCATTCTTATCATCGAAAGGTCAATGAAAAATAATAAGAAAACGTGCAGTGTCGAAAAAAAATGGTGGGCCACAAAGTCGGATTTTTTTTTATTTTCCGACAATTTCCGGGGTAAATTTGGTCATTTGTTTTTGTACGGCGTCAGTTTCATACTATTTCAATACTGCTTCTAATCCATTATTCCGTAACGCCGTACAAAAATCATGCGACACGGGGAAACAATCGAGGGTTCAACCCCCTCTCTTTTCTTGGTCCAGGGGGTGATTTGACACAACATAAAATTAATTTAATTTGAAAGTATTTTATGCATAGATAATAGTTTTTCTTATGCCGTACATTTTCGTTGGTCCAAAGGAGAAAAAGCAGAAAAATAAAAAATAAAAAAAAATAGTCGGTGACAACAAATGTAAAACGAATGCGGCTATTATAAAGTATAGGGCTGTCAGGGGTGGACTTAGGATATGGCTTCGAGGGGCGCACACTGTAAAATAGGATTTGTAGGTCCTTCCTCATTTAAATTAAACAAACAAATAGTTTTGTGTTGTGAGAGTTATTTATCTTGTATGATAGTTGATTCAAATTATTTCGTACGCCTCTGATGCTTCCAGCCTAGGTAATCAAATAGGTAGTGATTACTGATTTGGATGCGAGATGGACCATTCTCTTATTCTTTGTATGACTGGTTGCCTATGGCGGCTCTTGTGCGGTGGCGCCGTCTGCAAAGTGAAAGATCAAGACTGATAAGAACCGTCTTGCACTAATCATAGCAAAGCACCTTCTTTAATCAAAGGTGGCCATGGCAGTGCCTTAATTTATTACACAGAGCGTTTGACAAATGGAATGACTACCGTACCGTGCGTGTATCATTTAAAAAACCACCTAAAAACAATAAAACAGGCTGTGAATTAACTCGAATTTATGTTAAATGTGTTGTGTGTGCTTTTGTTTTTCGTCCAAAGTGTTTAAATATGTGTACTGTACCGCCAAAGTTTTATCAGTTGTGTCGTTTGTGTTTATCTATTGATAAGGAGAATGCTCTATTTATTTTCGATAAGGCGGCAGCGGACAGAAATATCCCTAGGAAAATCATGACGTGTCTGTCAATCCTGGTAAGATGATTCATTTTTGATAACCAGTCATATCTGTATTTAACCTAATCGCCGTGCTTTGGGCTCTTCGCTTTTGTTTTGCTCTTGTACTTATACGTTTGCGCTGGATATTTTGAACTGTGATAGCAAGACACAGCTGCGGCGAATCTGGTTTATTTTAGGAAATTTACAGTCTGTACTGATATAAATAATATCGGTTTTTTGTTTTAAAAAACATCTGCGTCGCGTGGGACGGATGAGGATCGAGGATGCATTGTATATTTGATTACAGTAGACCAGACGATCTTTCAGTGTAGGTACCGATGGACACCTGGCCTGTTTATCTGTTCGACTGTGAATAGAAAGTTTGGCAAGAACGGGAGATGGGAAGATGATAAGATGAACTCGCCGTGATAACAAGAGTTCTCTTTGTGCTGTAAATAAATCCGCTCACTTGGTATTATAGTTCGCAGGACTCGCGTTTGGTATCGTTTTATTTATACCTACCTACGTCTTTGTAACTGTTTCTTTTTGTTATCTCTTCCATGACGTTTGTTGTGTTGTTATCGTGGTTGTTATTGAATATTGCAATACCTGTAAATTCAACGAATTGTAAACTCAACAAAACGTGCATTGTTTCATGTTTTTTTATTGTTATGTAGTAGCTGTCTGTGTTGTGTTACTTAGATGAAACCTAAACTGTTGTTTTTGTTTAAAATATCTCCCACTTCCAAATAACAATTTGAGAAAACATCATATTACTCCATGAAGTTCTGGCATGCAAGCTTAGAGTTCTATAGTCTACAGTTGAGAGTAGGTATTAGTTGATTAAACTTGTATGAGTTCATTATATGCCTTGGTTTGATAGCCAAAGATTCAGGCATATTGGAACCTCTTGTTAATGTGTTACACTCAAAGACTATCGACATGAACACAATAATAAATATTAAAAGAATAACATCTATCATAAAGGATCATCATAGTTGGGTTCAGCCAGAACTGCAACTGCCATTACAACTCATTTACCAGTTCTGCAACATTGCTTCAACTACCTGTCTGAGTCTCCAGGAGATTTTTGGAAGCAATCAATTTTATCTTCTTTGTGTAGATTCCCTTGTATCTTATTTCCACACTGGAGCAGTGTTTGGCTGATAAATATTTGCCTGCTTTTGGTCTGATGTCACTACTCCGTGTACACAGAAAGTGGGTATGCAAGCATTGAGATAAAATTGCAGGTGAGCTAGGTGGACAGTTTTGTAAATAACCTCAAAATTTTCTGCTAATGTAAAAAATAACTGTTGTCCATAATAAACGTTTTTGCACCATGCAAGTCCAAAGGACTGAACTGTCAACAGTGTCAACACTTTGAAGAGCAAATAAAAAAAATGCCTTTCAAATACAAATAACCTCTCATTCTGGCCTCTGTCAATATCAACTATTACTGACATAACGCGTAACTTACACACTTATTAAAAAAGTGTCAAAATAATTCTGCATGGTTGAGGGGTGGTTAATTCCCAAAACCAGTTAGTATATCAGTAGAAGAGTGAGAGGCCACCAACCACATGCCAATGAGAAAGTGGCTGGAGGTGGCGCGTTAAGGCCGGGTCAGCAATTAGTCGAATTTCCCTTCTCTGGATGGCATCTAGTATAGACAGGGTAGTAGGGGCAGCAGCTTCCCAGACATGAGAGCAATACTCCAGGCCAGGTCTTATCTGGGCTTTATACAGTGCGAGTAGGCTAAGATGGTGAAAAGTACTTTCTGGTTCTGAATAGTACCCAAACTGTTTACCAGCAGCTGTTGCAGTTGATGCAACGTGTTCATGCCAGATCAGATTTTCTGTAATGTTGACTCCTGAGAGCTTGAATGAGAGTGACTCCTTGGACTCCTGATTGTTCTTAAGAATCTGGTGCTGGCTTGGGCACTTCTTATTTGATAGCCTACAATACTGGGTCTTGGAAGCATTAAATTTTACCATATTCCTGAGACCCCAAGGGGTAATGGCTTTCCAGATCCTTTGAAAACAAAGGAGGCACTGCCAAGTCTTCTGCCTTCCAGCTTGATCACAGAGGTTGGTCATGATGCCTGCATGTAAAGCACTGTCGTAGATTAGGTTTGTAGTGCTAGAGAATAGATCATTGATGTGGAGCAGATGTTGGAGTCAATACCGCAGCCTTATTATGTAAGACTTCGTGACCGCGGTTGCTCTGCAGACAGCAACAGGAGTCTAGAGGATCGTCAAAATTGTGGGTTACGGAGGATGGCCTGAAAAGTTCTCGGCCTCAATAGGACGCAGGCGAACGTGCATCATGTTCATACAAGTCTGTGCAAGTCTCACATAAAATGCCATTCAGTTGTGATCAGCAGTTTGGCTGTGGAAGTCGATCATCGTGAGTGTAGTGTGAAGCACCGTAAGACATGGAGAAGCTTGAGTACCGTGTGGTGACAGTTCTTTGTGAAAGAAAGTTTATCTCCAAAGAAGATCCACCAAAGGTTTCTTAATGTGTATAAGGAAGATTCACCTTCATACTCCACAGTCAAGAAATGGGCTGTAGAGTTTAAGCGAGGGAGAGAGTGCATTGACGATGACCCACGAGAGGGATGGCCAAAAAGTGCAACAACTCCTGAATTGATTGACCGTGTGCACGAAATGATTTTGGAAGACAGGAGAGTGAAGTTGCGCGAAATTGCCAAGGCTGTTGGCATCTCAAGGGAACGCGTTGGTCATATTTTGCATGAAGAGCTACACATGAAGAAGCTCAGTGCAAGATGGGTGCCGCGAATCCTCACTCCTGAGCAGAAGCGCAACCGCATGCGGATGTCACAGCAGGCTTTGGGGCTATATAGAAAAAATAAAGCGGACTTTTTGCGCAGATTTGTAACAATGGAAAAAACACGGATTCACCATTATATACCGGAATCCAAACGACGATCAAAGCGGTGGACTGAAGCCGGGTCCTCTGCACCAAAGAAAGCCAAGTCAGTTCCCTCCGCAGGAAAGGTGATGGCTTCTATTTTTTGGGAAGCTAAAGGCATTCTGCTCGTGAATTATCTTGAAAAAGGTAAAACCATAACAGGGGAGTACTATTCTGACCATCTAATTCAGTTGGATCAGAAAATTCGTGAAAAGAGACCAGGTTTGCAAAAGAAGAAAGTCATCTTTCATCAAGATAATGCGCCGGTGCACAGAGGGCAACTGCGATAGCAAAACTGCACGATTTGAAGTATGAATTGTTGGAGCGCCCACCCTATTCTCCTGACTTGGCCCCGAGCTTGGCCCCGTCAGACTTTAACCTGTTCCCAAAACTCAAAATATTTCTTGGTGGGCAACGTTTTGCATCAAAAGAAGAAGCGATTGCTGCCTTGGATGACTACTTTACAGGACTTCCAAAATATCATTTTAAAGACGGCATCGTGGCTCTGGTACATCGATGGACCAAGTGTATAGACTTAAGAGGAGAATATGTCTAGAAATAAAAATAATTTTAAAGGTACAAACCGTTTTTTTTCTATATCAGGCCGAGAACTTTTCAGACCATCCTCGTATATGTTGTTGTCTGTCACGATGACGTACGTCCTTGCATAAAACGAAATTTACGTTTGACAGCAGACATTGCGCCATTTTCTCCTGTCGCTTGTCGTCTGCAAGTTAGGTGATAAGGCTGCCCATCCCTGCCTTTAGACTATTATCTCCAACGACGTAGGACGTCGTTGATTATCTTAGAGTAACAAGAGTAACAACTGAACATAGAGGTAGTAAACAGCTAATTCTAATAGGCCAACATCTTTTCTTACGTTGTCATATCGACCACCAATTACGGCAATCATGATTGTTTACTATCGTCTTAATTGTATAGTATCCAGAAATATTCCATTCTACGTTAAAAAAGATGGTATTTTGATGGTTTAGAAATAATTACAGCAAAATCAATAGATATGTTGACCTCTACTGCGTTACTGCATGTTTCTTCATCATTAACGCAAATTCTGTCTTACATTAGGAGTTGGCAACGCCTATGTAATTTTCCTGCGAGTTGTTTACGGTAAGCTCCGATTGTCAAACGTTTGTTTTGTTTGTGCGTCTTTTATGCTTGGTCAGTAAATTCGAATTCGCTATTTGTTGGTAACTGTAGTGAAGCTTTACGGACTTGCTGTGCTATATTCGAGTGTAGTTTAACAGTTTTTCGAGATGGGACAGTGCAGAGCAGTGTTTGTAACATGGGTTGCATTGGAAGAATTTTCAGGTTAGTTGGCAATGTTTGGGTCTGAAGTGTCAAAAGATGATGGCTTTGAGCACGCCATGCTGAAGTGGTTTGTTTACTACCTCTGTGTTCAGTCTCTGAGACTATTATAGTGTACCCATTTTTGCTACAGATTTCCTCCTCATCATAATAAATCCAGTTTCTTTGGTTTTCTACCTGCTGTAGAACCAGACGTATATAAAAGCAGCTCAGCGGGAACGATATGTTACATCACTATACAAAAGCAACATCAAAACAGCTCGCATATAGTGGGTTCTTTTGCTTCTAGCCGTTTATACCGGGGCCTGTTATCAACCTCGATATAATATAAAAACTTGTAGCTAGTACCTGCCTATTTAGTATCTGCCAATAAAATATTCCATTCTTCTCCAGCTGTACTCACGTAATATATATTTTTAACGGCCTTCCACGGAGATTACGTCGGTTATTTTTAAGCTTAATATATGCAAAAGATAAGTGATTACTCCCATAGAATCTTGTATTACCATTTTTGTAATTATCAGAGCTCTGAGACTGTTTCATTTTCCATGCGTCATGGTTTTATTACGCATTTTCTTTAAAGATATTACCTGGTATTTGCCCGCATTCGATTGGTTTATTCTAATTCAAGTTCACACTTTTAAAGTGTCCAAAATGCCAGTAGTGATCGAATATCTGAGCTTGGATTGAATACAAGGTTGTCAGATCGTCTGAAACAGGCGCGTATCCAGGATTTAGTTTTTTGATCATACACAAAAAATATGGTTTTTGGATGACAGTTAAAGAGTTGAGTCAATATAAATAATAAAGTTTAAAAAACCAAAAAACACGCTTCTAAAGAACACCGGACTAAAAAGTCAAAAACAACTTTTATTATTTATATTTTTTGTATTTTTAATTTTTCATTCCGAAGTTCTTTAAAAGTGTGTTTTTTGTTTTTCAGACTATATTAAATTTTTATATCATAGTTTTGGAACTAATTTCATTCTTGGAGGGGCTAAGCCCCGCAAGTCCCCAACTAACTTCGCCGATAGTCTTGAAGTTATCATGTGTCTTTTTCTTTCTCAGTTTTGACATGTAAAGAATCTCTCAAAGTGGTCCATCTCAAGATAGGCCCTTGCAAGGAAACTCCCGAAAAATCACTAAAAATGAGATAACATTTGTAAGGAAGGCGGCGAATTACCTTAGGCTGGAACTCAAAAAGACGGCCGGATTTGAAATTGGCACCTTGAAATTATACACGATACGAGTTTTCGTCTAGATAGGAAGCCAGATAACGATTTTAGATATTTAGGGGGAACTTGAGGGTCTGGGGGTCTGAAATTTTTTGATCTTCTTTACCTTAGGCTGAAACTCAAAACAACGAACGGATTTCATATTGGCACCCTAAAATTATACACGATACAAGTTTTCGTCTATATAGGAAGCCAGATAACGATTTTAGATATTTAGGGTGAACTTGAGGATCTGAGGGTCTGAACCGAGGTCTGAACATTTTTGATCTTCTTTACCTTAGGCTGACACTCAAAAGAACGAACAGATTTGAAATTGGCACCCTAAAATTATACACGATACGAGTTTTCGTCTATATAGGAAGCCAGATAACAATTTTAGATATTTAGGGTGAACTTGAGGATCTGAGGGTCTGAACCGAGGTCTGAACATTTTTGATCTTCTTTACCTTAGGCTGAAACTCAAAATAACGAACGGATTTCAAATTGGCACCCTAAAATTATACACGATACAAGTTTTCGTCTACATAGGAAGCCAGATAACGATTTTAGATATTTAGGGTGAACTTGAGGATCTGAGGGTCTGAACCGAGGTCTGAACATTTTTGATCTTCTTTACCTTAGGCTGACACTCAAAAGAACGAACAGATTTGAAATTGGCACCCTAAAATTATACACGATACAAGTTTTCGTCTATATAGGAAGCCAGATAACGATTTTAGATATTTAGCGTGAACTTGAGGATCTGAGGGTCTGAATCGAGATCTGAACATTTTTGATCTTCTTTACCTTAGGCTGAAACTCAAAACAACGAACAGATTTGAAATTGGCTCCCTAACATTATATACGATACGAGTTTTCGTCTAGATAGGAAGCCAGATAACAATTTTAAATATTTAGGGTGAACTTGAGGATCTGAGGGTCTGAACTGAGGTCTGAACATTTTTGATCTTCTTTACCTTAAGCTGAAACTCAAAACAACGAACAGATTTGAAATTGGCACTCTAAAATTATACACGTTGCGAGCTTTTGTCGAGATAGGAAGCCAGATAACGATTTTAGATATTTAGGGTGAACTTGAGGATCTGAGGGTCTGAACCGAGGTCTGAACATTTTTAATCTTCTTTACCTTAGGCTGAAACTCAAAACAACGAACAGATTTGAAATTAGCACCCTAAAATTATACACGATACGAATTTTCGTCTAGATAGGAAGCCAGATAACGATTTCAGATATTTAGGGTGAACTTGAGGATCTGAGGGTCTGAACCGAGGTCTGAAAATTTTTGATCTTCTTTACCTTAAGCTGGAACTCAAAACAACGGCCGGATTTGAAATTGGCACCCTAAGATTATACACGATACGAGTTTTCGTCTAGATAGGAAGCCAGATAACGATTTTAGATATTTAGGGTGAACTTCAGGATCTGAGGGTCTGAACATTTTTGATTTTCTTTACCTTAGGCTGAAACTCAAAGCAACGGCCGGATTTGAAATTGAAACCGTCAAACTATACGATACGAGTTTTGGTCCAGATAGGAAGCCTGATAACGATTTTAGATATTTAGGGTGAATTTGAGGATCTAAGGGTCTGGAAATTTTTGATCTTCTTTACCTTAGGCTGAAACTCAAAACAACGGCCGGATTTGAAATTGGCACCTTCAAATTATACACGATACGGGTTTTCGTCCAGATAGGAAGCCAGATAACGATTTTAGATATTTTGGGTGAACTTGAGGATCTGAGTGTGCGGAAATTTTTGATCTTCTCTACCTTAGGCTGCAACTCAAAATAACGGCCGGATTTGGAGCATTTAATGTTTAACTCAAAGCAGAGTTACAAGCTCACAAACCCACATACAGATGAAGCTAATAAAACTGTGTTAAAGGCAGTTATCCGAGGAGTTATATAACAAAAGCTACAAACGTTGAAAAACAAAAAGGTTTTTCAATATAATCTCCGTTCTACTATTTTACTATGGGCCGCGTTTGTTGAACCTTTGCATGTTATTAGGGTGTTATTGCCTAATAACATTTGATTATATTACAGATAGTTTCCTCAGATATGGATATGAAATTGGAAAGGAGGGTATGGTGAATTAGTAACTCATCATTTCATCATGTTTGCTATTACCGGAAATGTATACGAAGTACTGAGACTAAGATGGTACTAAATCAAGCCATTTGCCGTAATTTTTCCGTTCAGATTAGTAATTCGACCTAAGGCATCATAATCATCATAGTCACAATGTCTTAACAGACATGTTGTGAACTCGTAAAATGCATTAAGTCGGAGCTAGAGTATTACCGACACGAATATTATCAATAGTTTTGAGAACTGTAGCTCGCCATCGTTCGCGATTTAGTTCAGTGGCGCTCTTGATACTCATATCCAGCAAATGTTTTGTCGTATCCACCCAGCGTCACCGTACATTAACAAAGACAAGTAGGGTCACTCGCCGTGCCGACTTTGATGTGAGTCTCACAAATGCGAGCCGCCTCGAATTCAGAGGGGTTCCCTTCGTGCGATCTCGATTACCTACAGGGAATCCAAGTCGACGTCAATGGTCGACGTTCACTTTACTTATACGGGGGCCAATAGAAATGAATTCTATAGTATAGATAGAGTATAATTTATTATTTAATCAACCATTCAACACAATAAGATGCAGCTACTGGGGTGGCAAATAGCTCAAGGAGTATTATAGATCATGTTTTGTCAGATAGATGTAGTAATTTGAAATGTACGATTCAAGTAGTAAGTATAACAGTAACAGTCTGATCATTCATAATTTGTTGTCAATAACCCTAGGAGTAAACGTAAAAGTACTTGCAACAAAATATAGGAAAGAAGTAAACAGAATAGATCATAAAAAGTTCACCTCAAAATTTGAAAAGAATATTCAAACTACAGAAGTTCAATCATTTCAGGAACTAATTGACTTAATCACTTCTTGTAAAAAAGATTCGGAATTCAAAAAGACCATAAGATACGTTAAAATAACGACTGGATAAATCAAGAAATTCTCGAAATGATTGAAAACCGAGTCAAAATTTATAAACAAAAAGTTAAAGAACCGGGAGACACGAATTTGGAAAATGAATTTAAAAAACTTAAGAACCAAGTCAGTAATAAAATTAAAGTATTAAGAACAGATATTTTTAAAATCAATGGGAATAAGTAGGCACAAATATAAAAAAACAATGGGGCCATATACAGAGCATGTCGCCGGCATTTTTTGTGAAATACGCGCAAAACGCTCAATAACACACAAACATTACTTATTTAGGCACCGCGGTAGATCCGACCGATTGTATCCCGTGCACCGTGTCGCGTGTTAGGTGGTGGTAGGTGGACTGACCCTGTAAACCACAGCTGTTAGCGTTCGGCTACTGCTCGAGATCGTCGGGCGCCAGAATCCGCCAGCTTGCGTAGTATCCGAGAGCACAGCTGGAAAGACCACATTGGGGGCGGAGCTTAGAGTAACCCTACTCGTCTTTGTTAATGTACGGTGCCAGCGTGTAGGGGAACGGCCACGGCGCCGCCCACTCTATCGCTTCTTTCAATACACTAAATATGTCCGAAGAATGTATTGTATGATTGCCGAGCTCATCCAGTATGGAAACATTAGTTCGATGGGCGGTATAAGGAACTCTCAGCATTCTCCTCCACTCAAGGCAAGAAATATGAAAAACGCGCACGAAATATCATCATCGTATGCGCGTATGTCTCAATCGCTTCATCCATCAAAGAATATGTCTGCATTTTAGCATGAAATCAGTGGGTAGTCCGTAGCCGCCCCGCGTTCTCCATCTCAGTCTAATTGAATCTTTCGACGATTGCATGTTTGCTCTGATACCCGTACTACATAGTGTGTAGCGGCCAGTGTTGCCAACTTAGCGGAATTTCCGCTAGATTTAGCGAAATTTGGTTTAAATTTAGCGGACAAAATTGGCGATAGCGGATATCGCAATTTTTGACGGATTTTCAGTTTTGCTTAGCTAATTTTCATCATCATAGTCAAAATGTCTTAACGGGCATGTTGTGAACTCATAAAATGCATTAAGTCGGAGCTAGAGTATTGCCGACACGAATATTATCAGTAGTTTTGAGAACTGATTTTAGCTTATTTTTTTTTATTTTTTTTATTAGCTTATTAATTTTCAGATAAGTAAACGATAACTAGAGTAACTAGACATATGAATTAAAATCTAATTTGCAAGCTTTCTGCCAGACTGGGAAGTAGAAAATGTGGAAAAAGATATACAAATGTATTTAAATCCAAAACCATATTTGGGCTTCCAGTTTGAAAAAAATATAAATTAATTAGTTCAAAACAAACATATAACAGCTGCTGATGAAAAAACAGTAAAAGATGTCGCGATTTCCTGATCGATTTGTATATAACCAGTTAAAACAACGTTTGCCGGATAATATAAAACATTTAGAAAAAATATCATTAATTTCGGTCCAAAATGTACTAAAGCAACAAAAAGATAATGAGAAACTATTAAGTCTGCTACAGAATTTAAACATGCCCGAAAACATTATAGGTTTGATTGAACAGCAATACACCAACATAAATTTTGTTAAATGGGAAAATACTACTGACACAATTAAGTTTTGGTCCGAAGTGTGGCTATATCAAGACGCGAGTGGAGAATGCCCTTTTAAAGAAACATGTGAGTTTGCCTTGGGCGTCCTTGTATTGCCTTTCTCCAAATTATCAATTATTTTATGTTAATATAACTTTTTTTGTTTGGGTAGTATGTTAACGGAAAATAATCCAATCTAGCGGATTTTAAGCCTGTACTTGTTGTAATTGTTGTATTTCTTGCAATGTCTGTTGTTATCGTCAGTATGAGGGGGGGGGTAGTATGTTTAGCGGAAAATAGTCCATCTAGCGGATTTTAAGCCTGTTCTTGGCGGAAAATATTTTTTACTGTTGGCAACACTGATTGCATGTTTGCTCTGATACCCGTACTAGTGTGTAGCGGCATCGAAACATTCGAATCGGAGGCAAATAGAATGTACCCGCCGGTTGCATAATCGGACAGAACCGTTTCGAAACACATCGGAAAAGGTTCCGCACAAGATGGAACTGAAAAAAACAACCAACAACCGGGGACTTGGGTAATAAATGTTTGGTTGCTCGAACGGACACGCTAACGGTTGTTATAAAAACTATACCGAATAATTAGGAATGGGCTTTGGAGAATGTCTTTCAGAGCTGCATCCTAGACGAAGTCGAAATGCACACCTTTTTTTTATTATGGTCAGCTTCCCGCAAAGGCTGAAAGCCTAAGGCGCTGTAGAAGCGTTACGAGAGGATAGGTGTCGGTGCACGTTAAATTTGAAACGCTGTAGGTTGTAGACGTCGGGAAACAAATTCCCCGGCAGCTCATTGCACAGCGTTGAAGTTCTTCAAAAGAAGGAATGCTGGAGGAGACTGGTTCTGGGAGTAGGGACCTCGATGAGTTCGCAGAACCTATCTAGTTTCCTCGTTCGGATGGCCTTCGGTGTTATTATCTGGGAGAGCTCACTTGATCATCTCCCATGATAAAATCTGTCTCGGAATCTGTAAAACAGGGACATGTGGCTGAATAGCTTTTTGAACAACCGATCTCTGTTTGTTGTAGTCGACGGCTGTTCATCAGACGTATTTTCAATAAACGCCGGTGTTCCTCAGGGATCTGTCCTATCCCCTACACTGTTTCTGCTGTGCATCAACGAGCTGCTGCAAATAACATCCAATCCAATCTACAGCTTGGCAGATGACAGTACATTAGTGTCGTGCATAGAACCAGGCGAGCCACTACCATCCCAGGAGACAGTACGTCGGCGACAGCAGCATGCCTCACAGATTATCGCAGATATCAAAACAATTGTCGAGTGGAGATTAGCAAATAAAGTACAGTTCAACGTACAAAAAACTCAGGCAACAACACTTACAAAGAAGTCTCACGATGGCTTACCAACCGTGGAAATGGAGGGCCACCCCATAATCGAATCACCTTCCGTCAAGCTTTTGGGGATCAACATCAATAATAATATGTCCTGGCACGACCACGTCGTCAGTATTGCTAAAACGACATCCCAGAAGCTTGGAGTTTTGTTCCGCTGTAGGAAGTTGTATACACCAAAGCAACTGCTGCTGCTCTACAAAGCACAGATCCGACCAGCGCTGGAGTATTGCTCTCATGTGTGGGGATGCGCCCCGAAGCGCTCTCTAAAGCTTCTGGACACTATCCAGAAAAGAGCGATTAGATTAATCGATACGCCTAACCTCACAAAGGACCTCCACAGCCTGGAACATCGAAGGAGGGTGGCTGACCTATCCCTGTTTTACAGATTCTATCACGGAAGATGTCGAGTGAGCTCTCCTAGATAATAACACCAAAGGCCGTCCGAACCAGGAACACTAGAGAAGCTCTGCGAGCTCATCCTTACCAGGTCGAGGTCCTTACTCCCCGAACCAGTCTCCTCCAGCATTCCTTCTTTTGGAGGACTTCGACGCTGTGGAATCAGCTGCCGGGGAATTTGTTTCCCGACGGCTACAACCTGCAGCGTTTCAAATCTAACGTGAACCGACACTTATCCTCTCGCAGCGCTTCTACAGCGCTATAGGCTTTCAGCCTTTGCGGGAGGCTGACCATAAAAAAAAATGTCAGCGACGCTTCTTCGATGTTCCAGGCTGTGAAGGTCCTTTGTGAGGTTAGGCGTATCGATTAGTGTAATTGCTGTCTTCTGGATAGTGTCCAGAAGCTTTAGAGCGTGCTTCGGAGCGCATCCACACCCATGGGAGCAATAATCCAACGATGGTAGGATGTCGGATCTGTGCCTTGTAGAGCAGCAGTAGTAGCTCTGGTGTATACAACTTCCTACAGCAGAACAAAAACTCCAAGCTTCTGGGATTTTAATCTCCAAAAGCTTGGCGGAAGGTGACTCGATTATTGGGTGACCCTCCAGTTGCACAGTTGGTAAGCCAACGTGAGACTTTTTTGTCATTGTTGTTGCCTGAGTTTTCTGTATGTTAAACTGTACTTCATTTACTGTACTCTATTTACTAATCCTCAGTCGACAATTGTTGGGGATAGAAGAGATTGCTGAGGAACACCTAAATGATATTGGTTAGGATGTATTGTGTAAGACTTTCGCGGCCATGGTTCTTGGGCTGTTCGGCCGCCGTCGACATGCTCCGCGCCTTGGCGTCGGCACGCATCGCTGCTTGATGTTTTGACAACGCGAGTGACTCAGTTTCTCGAAACTTCGGCCTAAATTCAATGTTCACTTTCATTGATGTGATGTATTTTTTTATTAATATTACGTACTTATTTTGTTCTGTTAATAATATTTAAGATTAATTAATTTATATATATGTTACTCCCTGTTTCCGATTGTTTTCTATTTAAACAAAGTATTTTTCACTCGATTTTTTCATCTTTCTTTCTATTTAATATGTATTATGTGTAGTGTAAAAACATCCAACATATTATTTATATTTCATGTATAGTATTCTAAACTTACTGAGTTTAGCAGTAGTATTTTTGATCCTGCTTTTTGTTACAATATGAGTTACTTCATTCTTACACTCCTAAATATATTTGTATCCATATATAATTTTTTTGTCACTATAAATTAGTTTGATGCCCAACGCAAGATATTTTTGAGCGCTCTTCAAATTTATTGTGTAACTTTTATCTACATTTATGATTGAAGTGTATCCACATATCGGTGTTGATTTTTTCTCACAATAAAGTACTACTACTAGTGTAAAGAGAATGAAGTCAAGTTCTTCCGGCACATTCCGCTGACACCAGTGATTATTTTCACATAGTATGAAACTATAGTCTGAGATCCCCTTATAACCCATGATAAATGGAAACAATGTTCAGTTTTACAACCCTCTACCCTCCAAGCACCCCACTTTCACACCCACCCCAAAAAAGTAGAGAGGAACCCCTAAAACGCTTAAAAACCAAATTTGAGCGGGTTTTATATTTCTAGTTTTTTTTATTAGTGCTGCGCCGCCACTGACATGATTTCTAAAAACAGTACGCGTTTTCCAACCTCGCCACGGTAATGATGCTGTATGGAAATTTAATTAAAATCAATTCCACCTTGCACAATACTAAAGTAGAACTACTAAAACAGTATTATACAGGGTTGGGATAAAGTATGGAACCAAGCAAATAACTTTGGAACAGAAAATGTGATATTGCTGAAAATTTGCAGGCAACTGTAGTGACGTCTAATGCATGCGAAGACATTATGTTAGCTATCAATGTACTTCCGGTTTAACCGAAAGTACCGTCAACTTTTTTAATTTAAATGGGACACGCTGTATATTTTTGCAGATTTTAATTCATCTTTTTTTTCCGAATACGTCCATAGTGGGTTTAGTATTTGTTTCTTAAAAAAATTGTCTCACAAATTCGTCCGTGGCGGTCTGCGGTCTTCCCGTTTGAGGTAATTTTTTTTTATTTTTTTATTTAGTCACCGTCAAACGTGATATAGGACCCCTGTCGGGACGTAAATCATTAAAAGTTGACACACTTCTTTGTGAGTTCTCACGCGATCGCCAAAACCGACTTTGAATGACCGGCATTTTAAACACCTGAAATGATAAAAATAAGCTTTATCTTTCCCGTTTTTACAGAAACTAATGCTAAACCCACTATGGACGTATTCGGAAAAAAAAGATGAATTAAAATCTGCAAAAATATACAGGGTGTACCATTTAAATTAAAAAAGTTGACGGTACTTCCGGTTAAACCGGAAGTACATTAATAGCTAACATAATGTCTTCGGATGCACTTGACGTCACTACACTTGCCTGCAAATTTTCAGCAATATCACTCTTTCCGTTCCAAAGTTATTTGCTTGGTTCCATACTTTATCCCAACCCTGTATATATGTACATCAGAAAGTCCCTTTGTTTCTGCAATAGGCAAGGCACTGTTGGGATGGCCCTAAACAAGTGTATTGTGCTGCTGAGTCTTTCTTTTACAAGTGCATGAATAATCTATTAAGAATACAATTAATTTTTCAGTTTGACAACTCCCACCCCCTCAGCCACCCCTATTTCGCCCCCACCCAAAGAAGTAGGAAATGATCAGGAATCGTAAAGACGAAGTTTGAGGAATATTTGAATTTTTTTGTTTTTTGCTAACTATTCCGCTGCCCCTGCACTGATGTTCAAAATTATAGCAGCATTACCTACTACGACCCCACAGAGTATCGCTGCCCCAATTTCATCACAATCCATGTAACGGTTACTGAGCTTACGAGGCTTGAAAAACGCCAACAGACCGACAGACAGACAGACCGACAGACAGACCGACGTAAATGAGTGACGTGGATTTTTGTGACGTAGATATCATAAAACGCCCAAAAAGCGTATTATCTCATAATCGAAAATTTTCGCGAGTACAATACTCCCCTCACCGATCGGTGTGGGAAGTAAAAGGTGCGAAAAGAACAAAGCAATGAGATCAGACATCTAAACATTCAGCGGTAGCAGCACAACATCAGCATTATCAAACATCGGAACGTTACGTGTGTTTATTTTTAGCGTTTAATGTATATTTTAAAGTCTTTTGAATTTAAATTAGCGGCTCCCATACATGTATCATTCTCAATTTTACACAATCAATCAAAGCCGTGAGTCACGCCAGATAAACAGCTTTTTCATAACTGTCCACTCTGTCGTTGCTGTCGATGTCGACAGTAGCGTGCGTCATGTTTACTTATTAAAGTTTATCTAAGCATTGTTCAGTTCTTTTACCTGCTCCTTTTTTTCCACCCGATTGACCGTGCATATTCTTTTCAATGTCAATGGCCAATGGCTAGTTCTTTCGCTGTCTGTACAAGCTGTGTGTATACACTGACACAGGTATGTGAAGTAATACATCTGGTATGGATCCGACGTTGGGTCTAGGAGTGGTTTTTGGCAACTCATTGACTGGTTCATGCCTCGAATAGTGTGGTACATAGGAGGTGTTTTGGATATACCGGGTGTCCCAGAATTTCCTTGACACATGATATTTTCGTAACGAAAAACGGTTCAAGCAAGAACTGAGTGGTACTTTTGAAGGTACTATAGAGTCTGTCATACCATGCATTCAAAACATTTTTTTTGTACGTCAACCCCTAAAACTCACCCCCAACTTTTTTTTTCAAATAGCACCCCCATAGGTTTTCCTACATAGATGATATCCCCATTTTATTTAAAATCTTGTGGTACCTTTAGTTTTATATGCAAATTTATTTTTG
The DNA here is from genome assembly GCA_951848785.1 of Callosobruchus maculatus. NCBI lineage: Eukaryota > Metazoa > Arthropoda > Insecta > Coleoptera > Chrysomelidae > Callosobruchus > Callosobruchus maculatus. Next base: position 3,139,671 of record CATOUR010000003.1, read on the forward strand.
CCGTAAAATCATAAGCATAAGGCAAATGAAATGATAATCTGTTTGACGCCTGATATTTTTGTAACAAAAACGGATCAAAAAGAAAAGTAGGTTTTTCAAGGGTAATGAATGACCTATCATTCCTTGCTTATGAATCATTCTTTTCTTACTTAAACCCCTGGAATCCACCCCTAGCTTGTTCTTTCAAAATTCAATCCACAATTTTGCCTGGAAAAATAAATTCTTCACTTGAATTTAATTATCGTAGTGCCTTACTTTTTATGCCACTACTGCAAGTTATCGATAATTTTGGCGCTGGGCACACCCTGCACACGGGGTTGGCCCGGCCCGATGTAGCTGTAAAACTTTTTCACGTTTTTGCACTTAGTTTTGTTGTCACATTTTTTTATTAGTTGATTCATGATAATAAAAAAAATAATTTCTACACATGTGTTTTAATTAATTTATGCTTACGATTGCATGGATTAAATGAAAAAAATTAACGATAAATTGCAGTAGGGGCATAAAAACTAAGGCACTACAATAATTAAATTCAAGTAAAGAATTTATTTTTCCAGGCAAAATTGTGGATTGAAATTTGAAAGAACAAGCTAGGGGTGGATTCCAGGGGTTTAAGTAAGAAAAAAAATGGTTCATAAGCAAGGAACGATAGGTCATTCACTACCCTTCAAAAACCCACACACTTTTCTTTTTTATCCGTTTCTGTTACAAAAATATCAGGCGTCAAACAAATTATCATTTCATTTGCCTTATGCTTATGATTTTACGGAAAAAATAAGTTTGCACATAAAATTAAAGGTACCACAAGATTTTAAATAAAATGGGGATATCATTTATGTAGGAAAACCTATGGGGTGCTATTTGAAAAAAAAGTTGGGGGTGAGTTTTAGGGGTTGACGTACAAAAAAAATGTTTTGAATGCATGGTATGATAGACCCTATAGTACCTTCAAAAGTACCACTCAGTTCTTGCTTGAACCGTTTTTCGTTACGGAAATATCACGTGTCAAGGAAATTCTGGGACACCCGGTATAGGGTGTTCTATAATGAGTGGAAGATACTTTAGAAGACTGTACAACTTTTCCAACAAAAAAGTCATATAAAGTAGGTTCTGATGTTCAACTGTTTGAGAGATATTAGGGGGTTATTGAAGACGCGATGCAACAAGGCACTTATAATTCCTGGCCGTATTTGACATCTAAGCATGCGCACTAAGACAAAAATACTGCCTGGCAGTAATAAAGTTAGTGCCCACCAGTATTTATGGACGCCTTGTGTCGCGGCACTGTCAAGGCACTAATTTGACATATGATTCATTTTGTTTTAAGACACGGTATTTAATATTTTATAGATGTTTTATAGGTGTGACTGGTGAACATAACCATAATGGATGAGTTTTTTGAGGACTAGAACTAATATTGATTTGTACACTTGACAAATAAGTATATTGATGAATGATGATGATGATAAGATTAAAAATATACCATCTAAATAGGTAAAAGCAGGTCAATAATAGTTTTTAAAAGTTTTCATTGTTGCTGTGTGATTGTATAACGCAGGTGAAAATCATGGACTTCTGAGTACAAAACACAGTATAAAAAATAAAACCGAAGTTCCGTCTCTTTTTTGGTTGACATTAATAATAATAATAATAATGCTTTATTTCCATAAGACCCTGTATAAGGGTATCGGAATATAGTCAGGTACATATATCTAAACAAAAATAAGTATAAATGTGTAAAAAACACACATCTGTCAAATTTACAAACAAAATATAGCAAACTATCTCAGAAAAAAGAGAGAAGGTATCAACGGAATACTGAATTATGAAATGCAAAGTTCAAATATTCGTCAACCGAGTAAAAGGTATTTTCCAGAAAGAATACTTTGAGTTTCTTTTCAAAAAGCAGCGGACTTTCGACATTTTTTATTGAAAGAGGAAGATGGTTATATAGTTTAATTAACATAATACTCGGACTTTTGGAAGACAGAGTCAAACGATGCGAAGGTAGTTTCAAGTTCCCGTTTGGGCGTAAATTCAGTGAAGATAAACTAGAGTCTCTGGATTTGAAAAGAGTTTATATTATTTTCAACATATACTAGTGACTTAAATATGTATAAAGAAACAATAGTCATCATCTTTGCGTCTTTAAATAGTTTTCTGCAAGAATCTCGTCTTCTTTTACTAAAAATTGTTCTTATTATCTTTTTTTGGATTACAAGCACTTCTCTAATGCGAGAGCTATTTCCCCAACAAACGATACAGTAACAAATTGTTGACTGAATGTAAGCATAATAATACGTTATTAGAATTGAAACGTCAACATAAGACTTAAGAAGCCATAATTTGTAACAATGAGAAGTAAGTTTACCAATGACAAAATCCACATGATTGGTCCACGTCAGACGTTGGTCAAAATATACGCCTAAGTATTTAATAGACTGACATTGGGGCAAGTTATGACCACGACATTAACCATTAGACTGGAATTAAGCGTGGATGTGCTAAACATCATAAATTCAGTTTTATTGCTATTAAGTACCAACTTATTATCAGCACAGTATTTTTCCATCATTGAGGCAGCGCTGCTGGCTGTCAGACTAAGCGTGTTAGTATCAGTGGCAGACACAATGAAATTAGTATCATCAGCATATTGAGTAATTGTCACGTCAGGACAGTTTAGTTTAAGATCGTTTATAAAAAGTAAGAATAAAATTGGTCCTAAAATACTTCCTTGTGGGACACCAGATGTAATATCAACCTGAGATGATGTATGGACTCCATCCTTTTTAATAATCACCTTTTGGGTTCTGTTGGATAAGTAAGTTTCAATCCAAGCGAGATTACAACCTCTAATGTCATAATTATGGAGTTTGTTGAGAAAAATAGAGTGATCGATGATGTCGAATGCTCTACTTAAATAAAAAAATATGGCAGCTGCCTTCAGTTTATTTTCAAAATTTTCTACTATCTTAGAGTACATAGCTAAAACAGCATCTTGGGTACTTTTGTTCTTAGTAAAACTAAATTGACAACAATTCAGTAAGCCTGATTTTTCAAGATAAGGAGTTAGTCTGGCGAGATAGCATCGCTCATACACCTTAGAAAGAAATCCAGAACGCATCAATAACTCTGTTTCGGAGACGATTTAAAGGTCAGTCAGGCACTATTAGTGTAAGGACGGTACTATTAGTGGATGGCACTATTTCAATAACTCCCTATATAATATTTATTTATTTTTTGATTTTCAACTCCTCGGCACGTACTTGCCAAATGTACGGACTACAGATTTCATGCAGCAAAAACCAAATACAGATGGTGGAAGGGCATGGAATTTCCTATCAGACCCAAAATGGATCTGTCGCAAATAAAAAAACGGCGAGTTCTGGATGAAGCCATTCGAATGGATGTTTTAGGTAATTTTGGCATAGATACTTCATTACGAAAATTGTGGATCATATTTACGGTTACTAAGCTCCATAATTTTTATCCATTCAAAATGAAAATAGTCTCAATAGAGTCAACCGAAGGCGATTTCGATCGGCGAGTTGAATTTTGTGAATGATTAATGATAATAGCATTCATGTAAAGAATATCTGAATGCACATTTTATCTAACTGGGCTTGTTAATAAGCATAACTGCATATATTGGAGCAATGAAAATCTTCATGCTTTTGTAGAAGGGCATACCCAGAACCCCCACCCCCTCCTATTTCCTCCCAACCATCTCTTGATGTTGATGTTATGGGAGGAAAAGGGGGGCCATCTACAGAGATTTAAGCTATCAAAACAAAACAAAAATATTAAAAAGGTATACGAGGGTTGGTCTGAGGTAAAGGTAAGGGTAAATAAAATAATTTGCATGTTTTCCTAAGTTTTTGACAATTTCAGTATTCTAAGATTTTTGTACGTTTTCTGCTAATACCCGTTTTATATCGACATTTTCTCCGCGAATTTATTTATTGATTAATCCATGGTCGTCTTAAAGGTCAAACTGATTGTCGACATGATTGTGTTTTACATCTGTGAATAAAACCATGGATTTTGTGACAGCATGCAGTGCTGCCAACACTGTTACTGTGATATGATTAGCGATTTTCGCAAGATCTATTTAATTCGTATTTGTTTGTGGCCTTTTGACAGTAAAACTCTCAATTTGATTGCGAGTTTTTATTTAGAAAATGTTTAGTAATATACAGAGACGGGTATGCAATATGCATGACATGCATCATATGATTTTTGAGGTTGGCACTACCGAATCTTGCGTGAAACTTGACCACAGATTAGAACAGGTTCTAAATCAGTGAAGAAATCTAAGAAGAAATCCATTGACCTATTTGACGTCAAATTCCTGTTTTACACTTGTCAATTTTGACCACGAACTGAATCCACGAATTAAAACCATGGATTTATTGTTGATGTAAAATGGGTATATCAAAAACGTCAAACATGTTGAAACATGTTGAACACTACTTTTACCCAATCCTGGTTGCGGCACTGGACATCATAGCTACAGGAGGTACACGTTGCACCGTACAACCCACCTATTAAAATCGTTACAACCATCTGAACATTCTTCTGAGGAATACAAATGAATTGTCATTATGAAAACTGAGAACATTGATGTGATCAGGTCCGGATTTATTCCATTTTGCTCATCGGTATAACTGTCTAGCAAAACAAACTACGGCCATCGTTTTATTTTACTTCAGTTGTCAAATGTAACTGCTGTGAAAATGAGATTCGACGGCGCATTCAACAGGCTTGTGTGGCCATGACAAAGCTTACTAAAATATGGCGTAACCATAACATCACTAAAGCTATAAAAATATCGCTGGTTCAGTCTCTTGTGTTCACAATATTTTTGTATGCCTCGGAAACTTGGACTGTTAAAAAGGCAGATTGAGCTCGCATAGATGCTTTTGAAATGTGGACATGGAGGAGAATGCTGAGAGTTCCTTATACCGCCCATCGATCTAACGTTTCCATACTGGATGAACTCGGTGATGCAAAGAGACTATCCTCCATTGTGTCGATGAGAATGCTTACATTCTTCGGACATATTCAAAGAAGCGAAAATATGGAGAAACTTGTAGTTCAGGGTCATGCCCCGAGTGGGCGGCGCCGTGGTCGTTCCCCTATACGCTGGGTGGATACGACGAAACAGTTGCTGGATATGAGTATCAAGAGCGCCACTAAACTGACAGTAAATCGCGAACGATGGCGAGCTACAGTTCTCAAAACTATTCACAATATTCGTGTCGGCAATACTCTAGCTCCTACTTAATGCATTTTACGAGATCACAACATGTCTGTTAAGACATTGTGACTATGATGATGATGTCAAATGGAACAAATAAGAAAAAAGTTAAAATGTTTTAGTTGAAAGATATAATGGAGCAAAAAAGTTTGGATGGATATCTCCTAACGCATTAATCAGTAAAAAGTTAAAAGAGGAAAACAACACTCCAACCTGCAGGGATTAAACCACTTGTTATTTTCTACCCCTTCTTTAGAATTATCAATGGTATGAATGAATTAAACAAGGAGAGAGACTTTCTGGTGACCAGAAGCACCAGTGCACAGGCCTACAAGCGGGCCACCAGCCACGTATTTAGAGAGGGGTCTGGGGGTCCAGACCCCCCCCCCCCCGAAACGTTATAAAATGCCGTCTAAAAAATGGAATCCATAAATTTGCACCCCCTCCCCACAAATTGAAGGTGGCAACTCTAATCTGGACCCCCCCCCCCGAAAGGTCAACCAAGTGACACCCACAATCTGGACCCCCCCCCAAAACTAAATCCTGGATACGTGCCTGCGGGCCACTCTGGTCTCCAAGTCCCGCCCTCATCGCAAAGTGAGGATGACATTCGGTCCGGCCCATCTTATGTCTTCAGGTGTGGTGATGGCCTTATTACAGTGGTTCTTACCACATTTGAAAATTTATGTTTGGGATTATGCATTTACAGTATAAAGTGCAACTATACAGGGTGGGCCAATAGTGCGTGGACGGAGGATTGTGGGCGTACTGCATAATATTTCAAAAATCTGTCACTTGGTCATGGTAGGGACCCTTGAGGGCTATAACGTAAAAATATTTTCACTCAAATTTTGACGTTTATACAGGGTGATTCATATCAAACCTACATTTTTTTGAATGGAACCCCCTATATATAATTGCATATTTGGATTCCTTGGTCAATTCTAGTGTGACTTTATGTATCACACATGGAACTTTAAACAAGCCGTTTAGGCGCAAATCACCATTTTTGGTATAAGCAGGTATCAGAAAAAAATTGAATATCGCAGCGATTATAAAACTTAGAAGGCCTTGACTTTGCGGTACGACTAAGCATGAAATGCGTCACCTTAGGTCAGACGGCTAAATTTTAATTGTTTTTTTACTTGGAGAAATCAGTAGATTAATTAAGGAAACTTCAATCACAGATAACTTGATTTTTTCAAATGGGAATGCCTATTTTGGTTTAAAGAATCAAATGTAAAATTTGATTACCTTTCTAACGATATAGCATTCTTGATATCAGTCTTTTTTGGTTTTCATTTTATTTCAAATTTTCAGTCAAATCGGTGTTTTTCAATTTTCCTGCATGCAAGCATCCTAGCAGGCCATGAAAAATAAACAAAGGCTCGTTAATATGGAAGAAAGCAACTAACTCAGTAGAAAGATGCAAACTAACTAGAGCAACGAGGCAAGATTATGAAAATTCCTTACAACATGTTAGCTATAACCAGAAACAGTAGCGGTAACAAGAACGCTCATTTTTCACAGCCTACTAGCTATTATCCTTTTGCCAAAGTCAGTAAAAAAATATTTAATCAAAAGAAAACTACTAGTGATTGTTGCTGGCAGTAGAATATCTATGTCTTGTGAATAAATTTTCACATTTAATGCTATAAAAAGGTAGCCATTTCCGTAAGTCAAAAGTAATGATACCTCTGACTGAAACCCTTCAAACTCTTCAGTAGGTACTTCTACTTATTATCAAAAACGCGGAAAATGAAACTTGAATTGCAGTCTGTTTGCATTGTAAAACATAATTTAGTTTGCAGAAAATTACATGAAATAATCACAATTACAACATAGCGTAATTAAAAAATTCTAGCAATTATTTTAATAGATGTTCAGAATGCTCCAGTTGGAGATATTGTCACTTTTGACTTAACTAAACGGAAATGGCTATTTTTTTTATCCCATTAAATATGAAATTTCATTCTAAACATGTTAGACTGTAAGCAAAAATCGCTGGCAGTTTTCCTTTTTTGTTTCAAAATTTTTAATCGTTTTGGAAAGTTTTCAAGCTCTAGTAGACCTCAGTAGCTAGTAGGCTGTGAAAAACAAACACTTCTGTCATACCCCAGCTACTCATTGACATTAGATATCTTGCCGCTGTTGTATCCGGTTAGAGTTAATATGTTGTAAGAAATTTTCATAATATTGCCTCGTTGCTCTAGTTAGTTTGCATCTTTCTACTAAGTTAGTTGGTTTCTTCCATATTAACGAGCTTTTGTTTATTTTTCATGGCCCGCTAGGTTGCTTGCACGCAGGAAAATTGAAAAACACCGATTTGGCTGAAAATCTGAAATAAAATGAAAACTAAAAAAGATTGATATCAAGAATGCTACATCGTTAGAAAGGTACTCAAATTTTACATTTGATTCTTTAAACCAAAATAGGCATTCCCATTTGAAAAAATCAAGTTATCTGTGATTGAAGTTTCCTTAATTAATCTACTGATTTCTCCAAGTACAAAAACAATTAAAATTTAGCCGTCTGACCTAAGATGACGCATTTCATGCTTAGTCGTACCGCAAAGTCACGGCCTCCTAAGTTTTATAATCGCTGCGGTATTCAATTTTTTTCTGATACCTATTTATACCAAAAATGGTGATTAGCGCCTAAACTGTTTGTCTAAAGTTCCATGTGTGATACATAAAGTCACACTAGAATTGACCAAGGAATTCAAATATGCAATAATATATAGGGGTTTCCATTAAAAAAAATGTAGGTTTGATATGAATCACCCTGTATAAACGTCAAAATTTAAGTGAAAATATTTTTACGTTATAGCCCTCAAGGGCCCTTACCATGGTCAAGTGACAGATTTTTGAAATATTTTTTAGTAAGCCCACAATCCTCCGTCCACGCACTATTGGCCCACCCTGTATACACAACAAAATAGGGATAGACGTGCAAAAATGGCTGATGCAATACGTAAGTTACGCCGGCGACGCGACGCTAAAGCCTTGAACGCACTGGGTCGGACGGTACGGTACGAACGGTACGCACGGGATTTTTCAAAAATGTTTAGCATTGATTTGCCTATGGGTGCGCGCACTGGGTCGGAACAGGACCATCCGCACGTTCCGCCGTCCAATAAAATCCCGAAAGAAAGATTTCTAGGCATCCCGACCGTCCCGACCGGCCGTACCGATGACTCATCAGCCCTTCGGCGCGTGCCTGCACGTGCTTCAGAACAGACGTTCCGCCGTTTCAGTTGAGCAATCCGGTTGCAAAGCAAGCATGGATGTTCCCAAATTAATTGCGGTGGTGGAAAACTACCCCGAGCACCCGAGCTCTTCGATATGCGGCACCCTGAATACTTCAACAACGTACGACGGGATAACTGCCAATTGCTACCAACATTTGACTTACAATTATTTCTTCTTCACTCAACATATCGTAGTGGTTTTCACAATACATAACAGCACAAAACCTATTACGAGACCGCTTGTCTCCATTGTCCGACCTTCCGTCCGTCCGTCCGTCCGTACCGACCGACCACTGGAGCGCAGTCGCCTAAAAAAACTGCCGAAGGTGGGTACCGTTTCGTCCGACCCAGTGCGCGCTTAGCTTAACAAGGACTTGCCTCCCTGTTTTTACACTCCTTGATTCTCGATATCAATCCAACCGAGTACGAAGCGGTTGAGCCAACGACAAGGATCATTGAATTCAGTTATAATATACTTTTGGTACAATTACTGCTTACTAAAGTCTTAAATTTAACACAGACAATATGCTAGAGGCATGAGTTACTGTGTCTGCTATAGCTGCCTTCACGACAAAATTGATTTTCATTGAACTAGTTATGAAGAAGTGCTATGGTGAGAACAATTTTGTTTATCAAATAAATAATAAATTATATGGTTTGCTCAATCCAAAACTAAGGTGTTTATTAAAAACAAAAGAATGCTTTGATATGCTAATGTTTGTATTGAAGAATAACAACTAAACATAGAGGTAGTAAACAAACCACTTCAGCATGGCGTGCTCAAAGCCACTATCTTAAGTAAATAAACAGATTTTTAACACTTCAGCCTCCAAACATTGCCAACTAACCTGAAAATTCTTCCAATGCATCCCATGTTACAAACACTGCACTTTTTGAGTCCCATCTGGAAAAACTGTTAAACTACACTCGAATATAGCACAGAGCAAGTCCGTAAAGCTTCACTACAGTTACCAACAGATAGCAAATTCTATTTTACTAACCAAGCATAAAAGACGCACAAACAAAACAAACGTTTGACAGTCGAGGTTCTACCGTAAATAAGTCGCACGAAAATTATATCGGCGTTACCAGCCCCTCAAAATGTATGTAAGACTTCAGAATTTGCGTTTATGATGAAGAAATATGCAGTAACGCAGTAGAGGTCAACATATCTATTGATTTTGCTGTAATCATTCCTGAACCATCAAAATACCGTCTTTTTTGTACGTAGATTGGAATATTTCTGGATACTATACAATTAAGACGATAGTAAACAATTATGATTGCCGTATCTGGTGGTAATATGACAACGTAAGAAAAGATGTCGGCCTATTAGAATTAGTTGTTTACTACCTCTATGTTCAGTTATCAGCTTTCTTGCAATTGCTTCGAACCTTAGGAGTAAATTGTTTGAATGACAAGGATTTCAACCTATTCTAAATACATTTGAAGTAATGGAAAAGCATCCAAATACTAACAACTAATTGAATAATCCCTGGAATAACCAAAGAATTTTTTTCCTGTGTACAACCTCGCACTCATACATCAGGTTATGTCCAGTTGGAGGTCTCGTCTCTGCAATTCACCTCAATCACTCACCGCTCACCGCGATTTCTAAGTTATCATTCGAAACAGATCTTGGATTGATTCTTGGTCCATTTATCTGCTCGGTGCGGTCCAATCATGATGATGAATACACGGATACCGTACACGGCTTAGGCCGTCTTTTTAAAAGTGATTTCCCTCTTAATACTATCCAGTTTCCAGCTAATTAAATTCAACTCTCGATTTACTCTTATAAGCCGGTCTGTCGGATAAATCAAGATGCTCGGCGATTTATCTAGTTACCGTTGATATCTGATCGTTGACCTCCGTAAATAGAAAACATTATGGACGGACCTGTGTAAAATCTGCCGCTCGATCACAGAGGTGTGTCCGTCAACCAGAGACTAGACGTACCGCTCACTAATATTCCTTTGTTGATTTATTTATTTATTTTACTTCCCACACCGATAGGTGAGGGGAGTATTGTGATCGCGAAAATTTTCGATTTTGAGATAATATACTTTTTGGGCGTTTTATGAAAATCCACGTCACTCATTTCCGTCGGTCTGTCGGTCTGTCTGTCTGTCTGTGTGTTGGCGTTTTTCTAGCCTCCTAATCTCAGTAACCGCTGCATAGATTGTGATGAAATTTGGGTAGTGATATGGTGTAGGGTCGTAGTAGGTAATGTTGCTACAATTTTGAAAATCGGTGCATGGGCGGCGGAGTCATTAGCAAAAAACGAAATATTTCAAATATGCCTCAAACTTCGTTTTTTTAGCTACTTTATTTTATCATTATATTTACTGAATTTAACAACCGAACAATTAAGCAGGATACCTAAGAGAATCTTGTGTCCAAACTGAAAAAATGAAGTGAATAAAGCTATTTGCATATTTAATTGAAAGAGAAATGCGTTGGTTTTGATAAATTGGTGACGAGCACAGTTGTTGCCTAGTAAGCAAAAACAAAATGTATAAAAATAGCGTATAACGTATTTTATGAGTCGGTATCAGATATGAAAAATGCATTTTTTGCTAAAACAACACTGTTCTAAAAATGAGCGTCAATGAGTGTGATACAGAAAATGACATTAAATCAGTGACGTACAGTCGGGGTTGTGCAGCGAATTCGAATATTCGAAGAGCTTAGAAGAAGCAAAGAAGAAAAAGACATAGGGGTAGGTGACCTGAATTAAGTCAGATTATCCCTTATATCTCTTTTTTATAACTGGGCAGACCGCGAAAAGGTTATGTTAGGGGAAATTTGTTAACGCAGCATTTTAAAAAGCCAACACCCGCAGGTCCAATAAATACATCTCCTGGCAGTCCATTCCAAGCCTTGGACACCCTGAGCATAAATGAAGATTTCCGAAGCCAAAACAGATCGAGTAACAGAATCCGGGTTTATAATTCTATCGAGTTGGTCATCCATCGAGATCGAGTTTCTCGATTCAGAACGGAATCCCACCCCAGGTCTTATCTGGCCTTTATGTAGCGTGAGGAGGTTAGATGGTGAGAAGTACTTTCTGGCTCTGAATAGATTTTCTGTAATGTCTTAAGAGCTTGAATAACTTCTTAGCAGAGCTTGACTGTGCATTAGAACCAGGTGCTGGCTTGGGCACTTTTTATTTGATAGCGTGCAATACTGGGTCTTGGAAGCATTAAACTTTACCATATTTTTGAGCCACCAAGCGGTAATAGTCTCCAGATCTTTTGAAAGCGAAGCAGCCACTGCCAGTCTTTTGCGTTCCAGCTCGACCACAGAGATCTGTCTATTGCTTCTGATGCCTGCATGCAGCGTACTGTCATCCGCAAACAGTGGATTGGGTTTGTAGTGCTAGAGAGTAGATCATTGATGTGAAGCAGAAACAATGTTGGAGTCAATACCGATCCCTGCGGAACCCTAGCGTTGATGTTATGGCAGGAAGACGAGAATCCGTCTACCACGACAGAGATTTTTTGAGGGTTGAAGCAATAAAATCGTTTTTGGCGTAATAAAATATGGCAGTATAAAAAATACGCACAGCTATCAAATTGATCATTTTTTGATACACACATTTTTGGAGTTTGCAGAACTATTAACATTTCATTAAACCATCCCTAATGTATGTAAATTAGAAAACTTATACAGGGTGTTTCAGAACTAGGGGATCAAACTTCTGGGGGTTAATCAGTGCGACAGTAGAAAACTTTTGAGTATAGGGACCCATGTCCGGAAATGTGGTACGGTGGTACTACGGCCCTAAGAAGCGTTAAAATGTAGAAAGACGATGAATTGCCTAAATAGCCTTTAATGCATTTACTTTTTGCCTTTTGTACATATCACAACAATTGTTCAAAATGTATTCCTCCAACCCATGGCCGACTCTACACGAGGCCGGAGCCTTAGATGTGGCAACGTGGCTTAGCTGTCAAATAGTTGGCCTATAGTTTCAGAATAATTATTACATTTCATATGTATTAGAGTTCATCTGGGTTAATAAATTACGAAAAATACTTTTTAGAACTACTACTACTAATACCACTTACATCTGATGTCTGGTTCATCACTGTCAGACACTACAAAATAAAAATAAACGCAACCTGTTTCCTGCTGCCACTTCCACTTCCACTTAAATGAACTCTCAATTTACTTTGTAAATTGTCACTTGAGCTAGAAAAATTCACTATTAGGTCACTGTGAAGCCATTCTTGCTGGTCTTGATTCCCTTTCACTATCAAATCTTTTCGTAGGTATGCCCCAGATGCATGCCCAGATGAGTTCTATTAACTGTATTTTTCTGTGATATTTGGGAGGTCCAGAAAACATTATAGGTACCACATTGTGCTTTAAAATAGGTCTTATCCTTTGAAATGTTTGTAAATTATTGTCTTTATCCTTATAAATATAACCAGCCCTTCCGAGGAATACCTTTCACCCACTTCTGTTCATGTCCCCTATTGGACGCACAATTGCTAGTGCAGTGTAGTGGTACTACTCACTTTGCAGGCATCTTTTTATCTTTATAGTTTCATTTTTGCAGGTAAATAAGTAGAAACACATTAAAAATCACCTTGTAATGTTCTTTTTACTCTGGAATAAGGTTATGTTGGGCCATGGTTTGGTATGTCCTCTATTGGGCTGCAACCTGGTACTACACACTTTGCAGGCATCTTGTTATCTTTATAGTTTCGTTTGTGCAGGTAAATAATTAGAAACACATTAAAAATCACCTTCCAATCTTATTTTTCACTCTGGAAGATTACACTAATGACTTCACAACAAACAAAAGCTCGGCCAACGATGCAATGTTGCCATATTTCAATGCTCCGGCCTAGTGAGTAGAGTCGGTCATGTCCAACCTGAATACACCGATTTAAACGTCGCACATGATTTCGGCGGAATTGACTTATCAAATTGTTTTTGATACTCATACCTGCCCATACATTGACAAACCAGGCAGGCCTTGTTGATGACTATTTGATTGGGCCATACCTTCTACCGGAACGGTTAATAGGACCTATTTACCAGCGTTTCTTGGAGGAAGTTCTTCCAGAACTTCTTGAAAATCTTCTAATAATACGTTCGACAGCAAATGTGGTTTCAGCATGATGGAGCGCCGGCTCACTTTGCTATACCAGTTCGTGAGGATTTGGCTCAGCGGTTTGGGCACCGTTGGATTGCTAGAGGTGGAGCCGTTTCTTGGCCTCCCTAGATCACCTGATTTAACGCCGCTAGATTTTTTCCTGTGGGGACATGTAAAGTCTTTGATCTACGAAACTCCAGTAGAAACAGAGCAAGACGAATTACAGCAGCATTTAAAACCATTCAAAACGAGTATCAAATTCATATGCGACGATAAATCGGTGTATTAAGGTTGGAGGAAGACATTTTGAACAATTGTTGTGATGATATCAAGTATATACATTAAAGGCTATTTAGGCAATTCATCGTCTTTCTACATTTTAACGTTTCTTAGAGCCGTAGTACGGACACTTTTCCGGACATGGGTCCCTATACTAAAAAGTTTTCTACTGTTGCACTGAATAACCCCTAGAAGTTTGATCCCTTAGTTCTGAAACACCCTGTATTATTTCTGAACAACAACGCCCTGTTAGACCGTGAAAATCCTAAACAATGTAGGAAATAACACCGAATACCATTCAAAACAGTAAACGACTATTCCCATTCATCAACCTTGGAAAACACTATCGATTCATACCGATATACTTTACAGCATATTATACATACTCGATTTTTTCCCATTAGAGCGGTGTTGAAACATTTGTGAGAAGCCGTACAAAAAAACGAAAACGGAAAGATAGATTGGCAAATAACGCATTAATGATGCATTTCTCTTATCCATTAACGTTCACCGTAATTTTAAAGCGAAGTAAAAAAATCACACGATCTGAGCAATACTTTTAATAATACAAAGAAGGTGAAAATTACCGCTACCGCTAATTAGCAGAGCGTATTTCAGATCGTTAACTAGACAGGACCGAATTAGAAAAAATCTTTCATGCATAAATAAGTTTTTGGTAACGATTTACTTTAGGGTACAGCCGCTAGGTGGCGCCCCTATATGTCACTCGGAAGGGCTCGAGGTGAAGAGCAATAATGTCCATGGGCACAACACCCGGAAACGAAAGACAAAAAAGTTATGAAGGAAACAATTTCCCATGTTACATATAAGCAAGTCTATGGGAATTTTTCGGAAATTTTAAGGTACAGCCGCTAGGTGGCGCCCCTATATGTCAATCGGAAGGGCTCCAGGTGGGGAGCAATGATAGGTCTGTTTTTACAGCAATCACAAACTAGTCAGCGTCAATTTGATTGGCCAGTACTAGTCAGAAATAGTTTGACAACTGCAATGGGGAATACTGATTGGCTCTGCCTGGTTTGTGATTCTCTGTAAAAACAGACCTAATGTTCATGGGGACAACACCCGGAAACGAAAGACAAAAAAAGTTATGGAGGAAATAATTTCCCATGTTACGTCTATGGGAATTTTTCTCATTAAAAGTCATTGAAATCAAAAGGAACATGTTTATTTTATTTATTAAGTGAGAAAAAAGCAAGAATAAAGTCAGTCAGTCATAAAGCTGACTAGTCAGCCTAACCTACCCTAACATAACCAAACCTAACCTAACTTAGCCTAGACTAGCCTAACCTAACCTACGAGGAAGATTTCATTCACTTTTAACGAGAAAAAAAAATTCCCATAGACTTAACATGGGAACCTAACCTAACTTAGCCTAGACTAGCCTAACCTAACCTACGAGGAAGATTTCATTCACTTTTAACGAGAAAAAAAAAATTCCCATAGACTTAACATGGGAAATTGTTTCCTCCATAACTTTTTTCGTCTTTCGTTTCCGGCTGTTGTGTCCATAAACATTATTGCTCCCCGCCTCGAGCCCTTTCGATTGACATATAGGAGCGCCTCCTAGCGGCTGTACCCTAAAGTAAATCGTAGCAAAGTTTTTCTCCAAAAGAACATTATCTTATGCTTAGACAAAACTCTTATTTAGGCCTTTTCGATTTTTTTTATGGTCAGCCTTCCGTAAAGGCTGAAAGCCTATAGCGCTGTAGAACCACTGCGAGAGGTTAAGTGTCTGTGCACGTTAGATTTGAAACGCTGCAGGTTGTATCCGACGGGAAACATATTTCCCGGCAGCTCATTTCACAGCGTCGAAGTTATCCAAAAGAAGGAATGCTGGAGGAGACTGGTTCGGGGAGTAGGGACCTTGACCTGGTAAGGATGAGCTCGCAGAGCCTCTCTAGTGTGCCTCGTTCGGACGGCCTTCGGTTTTATTATCTGGGAAAGCTCAGTCGAACATTTTTCTTTAGGCGTATCGACTAGTCTAATTGCTTTCTCCTGGATAGTGTTCAGAAGCTTTAGAGAGTGCTTCGGTGCACATCCCCACACCTGGGAGTAATACTCCAATGATGGTCGAATCTGTGCTTTGTAGAGCAGCAGTAGTTACTCTGGTGTATACCGCTTCCTATAGTGTAACGAAACTCCCAAGCTTCTGGTATGCTGTTTCAGCAATACTGCAAAAGCTTGACGGAATGGGACTCGACTATTGGATGACCCTCCATTTCCACAGTTGGTGAGCCAACGTGAGACTTCTTTGTAAGTGTTGTTGCCTGGATTTTCTGTACGTTAAACTGTACTTTATTTGCTAATCTCCACTCGACAATTGTTTTGATATCTACGTTGATCTGTAAGGCACGTACCGACGTACCATCTCTAGCGATGATAGTGACTTGCCTGGTTCCATGCACGGTGTTAAACTATCGTCTGCGAAGCTGTAGATTGGATTGGATATTATTTCCAGCAGCTCGTTGATGTACAGCAGAAACAGTGTAGGAGATAGGACAGATCCCTGAGGAACACCGGCGTTTATTGAAAATACGTCTGATTTTTCGGCCTTCGACTACAACAGAGATCGGTCGTTCAAAAAGCTATTCAACCACTGGCGCAGGCCAGGAGGTAGTCCATAAGCAGCAAGCCTGACCAGAAGTATCTCTATCGAAGGCTTTCGATATGTCAAGTGCAACATCACGGAATTCTCCAAGATTTTCAATTACTCTGTTCCATAAGTGAGTGACGTAGTGGATTATGTCATCCATAGACCTATGCTTGTGGAAGCCATAGAAATTTGTATGTAGTTAAAATTTAGCTAGGAGGCCCAGACCGAGAAGTTTAGGGTCTTAGCTTAGGCTCACACTTTTGGCGTCGCGAATAGAAATACCATTTTTTGCGAGAGTTGCTCTATATCTGCGTCAATCCACCAGTACGCAGACAGCTGTTGTGAGAGTAGGCGACAGAAAAAATCTGCCTGTGCGCCATCTGGTACCCGAAGGTAACGGCAAACAAAAGAAAATCGCTGCTAAACAGCAGCAGACTTCTTGGTGGAACGCCACGGCGCTTTCGCTTGGCCTACCAGAAGAACGCGCTGCTATGCCAACTGCATATGAGAATCTATATATGAGGGTTGCTTTATATCTCCGTCAATCCACCAGTACGCAGACAGCTGTTTCACGCTTATTAGCGATCATCAGTGCGCCATAGGTCGACTGACGGAAATAGAGAGCATCAGAGTTTTCATGTCTACCAGACATGTGAAGCTTGTGAGAGTAAGCGACAGAAAAGATCTGCCTGAGTGCAATCTGGTACCCGAAGGTAACGACAAACCAAAGAAAATCGCTGCTAAAAAGCAGCAGACTTCTTGGTGGAACGCGACGGCGTGTTCGCTTGGCCTACCAGAAGAGCGCTCTTCTATGCCAACTGCATATGAGAGTCTATGTACCAGGGTTGCTCGATATGCTACTGTTTAGCAGCGATTTTGTTTGGTTTGCCGTTACCTTCGGGTACCAGATGGCGCACAAGCAGATCTTTTCTGTCGCCTACTCTACGATTTTTTGCTTTGTAATATAATCTGATAAAAATCTTGTGCTTCAATTAGTTCATTGATTAGTAATATTTTTAATTTAATTAATTCATTCCTGAGGTCATGTTCTTCTGCTAAGTTCTCCAGTTTCACGATTTTTGTGTTCAGACAGCAAAGTAGCAATAGTTGCTTTTTGTGACATGAAACAGCTTGAGAACTTGATAAAACCAATTGTGGTTTCTGTCTAACGCACCGCTCTTCATCCAAAAAACTAATTTTTCTGCTCTGAATACTTTCAAGTGTCATATATCAGGCTGAATGACACTTTACCTCGACCACTTCACCGTCTTGGCAATCCTTAGAGGGTTTCATAGACTGTAATTATTACTGTTCATTATTTACTGATATCAAGTAGATAAATAAAATAATAATCGTCTAAATGAGTAGGTATATATTTGTATCTTCTACATTAGATTCTGAATACACTTTACATTTGCATGTAAATTTTATAGGTCCGTACACTTAAACGTATAATATATTCAACACTGGCCAGTTGATCTCAGATCAGAGCCAATAACATAAATACAAAAAAAATATATTTAACACTTATTTCGCTTCGTACCAAAAGAGAAGCGACCAACTCTTATGATCCGCCCACAACTGATAAACACATATTACTTTGCAGTTTATTTTTAAATAAGACCTTTATCATTTGTTTTGAGAACGCGAACGAGATATTGCAACAGACCTAGCGGTTTTTCAATTGTCCCTCAGCCCACTCGATCATTATGTTTTCCTGCAAAGACAAGAAGCCCACGCTTGCCAGATAGAGATGATGGTTGTTTATTATAATGATTTATTTATGGCGGAACGGATATCAGTTTAAAAAATGATAAAGGTTATGAATCTAAGTCTGAGACAAATGATATTAGGCGCAGTTTAGGACCCACCACACATTAAGCGGTTGAAAAGAAACTGATTGCAAATGTTAGTCGTTAATCAAGTTGGCATAACGGTTGCCACGTCAATCTATTTCAATGAGGATCTGCACTCAAACTTTATTTATAAACTTTCGGACGTAACATTTTAAAAATAAAAATACATATTCTTCCTTTTGAGAAAAAGGACATGGGCATCATATATTTTTGATGATTTACCGGTGCAAAAAACGCGATGACATTGTTTATAATCAGTGGCGTAGCGCTTGTTTTATCAATTCGAACTTGAATTCGGTTTTGCAAATCTTTATCACATTGCCAGTTACAAATGCAACTTCTGAAAGGTTGTTCTCGAACCTTAAGGGTCTAAGGTATAGCGCGCGAAATTGAGAATCCAAGAAAAGACGTATTCCCGTGTTAGCGAGGAGGCGTGGCCACCTGTTCCCTTTCTCTAGTATGTGTGTCTAAGATGAGGGCAGATAAGTCCAAAAATCCAGATGTAAGGTCAAAAGGTCCAAAGGTAAGGTCCAAAGGTCACTACAAAAATGAATTTCTCATTTCCAAGCTCCCGAAGTTACCTTTAAACTTACAGTAATGACTCAAAGAGCAAACTGAAGAAGAAAGCTTGCGCTTGTGCAACTATTTAGATTTTTTTGATATCGTGTTTGGTTGTTAAATTATAGGCATTTATAGAATGTATGATTTTGCATTGCGAGTTTTTTTGCACATTAAGAAACTTTTTTGAAAAAATCGAAAATAGTTGTCATTCATTAAGGTCTTAACTATCGCCTTCTGAAATATTATATAATTATGTAGTTTGAAAATAGAGTGTGTTATGCGAGAAATTGTGAGTCCGTGTTTTACATGGCAAATACCTAAGTATAAATGTGTGTATCCAGGCCCCTTAAGTACCTAGAAAATTATTTAATAAGCAGTACATCAGAAAGCAAATTGAATGGCTTGGCTAACCTTTACATCAACCATGATATTCCTGTAACCACAGAAGGAGTATTTGATAAAAGTCGGGTAGACAAATTATGTTGGTTTAAGAGACATTGTTGTGGGTAATTTTAAACCATAATTTCCAGCGGCGTAGCGTGGCGTTAACGTCAATACACGGAGATGTAATAAGTCACAGCAATCAACATTTTACCAACACAATTCTTTTGCTATTAAAGTCTTTAATTTTGAAGTTACAGAAATAAAATATTCAAACAATGTAAGGTGAAAAAGTAATTCAAACAAAGTTGTAAACGTATCTGTTAAATCTTGACTTTTAAAATTAAGATCAATTCTTCTACACCTTTTCTAGCTGTCAATTTAATTTTCCAACTTGTCAACTGTAAATTCAAACTGACAGGTATAATAAATTAACTTGACCGTTTTGAATTATCACTTGACGCTTTAGAAACTACACCTGGAAAAGGTGTAGTTGCACTCGCGACGCGTAACGATATTTTACTTCATACCGCGAACGAGATGCGTTCAAGAAACCGCATCACCCACCGATATAAAACAGCGAACTGGAGACAGTGAAAACGTAATCACGGCCCTAAAGTTCGTTGACCTCAGATCGCGTTCGGGGACGTTCAAGATGTGACCAGGACAGTCGCATCATTGCACTAGCTTTCGAGATATTTCTATTTTAAGCGTTTAGCGTAGTCCGTAGCGTTATCTATCAAGAGGCCTGGGTAGACACCTTTATACGTATGTATTTGCCATGTAAAACACGGACTCACAATTTCCCGCACAACTCGCTTTATTTTCAAACTATATATTTAATATTTCAGAAGGCGATAGTCAAGACCTTAATGAATGACAACTATTTTCGATTTTCTCAAAAAAGTTTTTTAATGTGCAAAAAAACTCGCAGTGCAAAATCATACATTCTATAAATGCCTGTAATTTAACAACCAAACACGATATGAAAAAAGGCTAAATAGTTGCAAAAGCGCAAGCTTTCTTCTTCAATTTGCTTTTTGAATCATTACTGTAAGTTTAAAGGTAACGTCAGGAGCTTGGAAATGCGCAATTCACTTTTATAGTGACCTTTAGACCTTACCTTTGGACCTTTTGACCTTACCTTTGGATTTTTGGACTTATCTCTCCTCATTTTAGACACACACACACTGGAGAAAGGGAACAGGCGGCCACGCCTTCTCGCTAACACGGAAATACGTCTTATCCTTGATTCTCAATTTCGCGCGCTATACCCTAGACCCTTAAGCTCGACCAACACACATTCAATAATTGAAATTTAATTTAATTATTTGAATACATTTTCTGAGATTCTTCATTTATTATAGGAGATATTAGTAACTTTTTTTTTAAATAAAGACGTACTACAATATTTGGAAGAGATGCTACGCATCACCCGCATCAATGGAGGCTTCGTCGCTGCTAATTTCATACCTTTTTCTACGATACTGTAAAAAATAAACTCAGCTGTAGATTTATTCACTAGGAAGCGACCATGTATATTATGTTTATGTTGTTTGTTCTTTTAAGAATGTAGACTTGATCACATTAATAGTGTCTACTACACTAAGTTTTATTATGAGTATTTTTGGAAGATTTCGAAAAAAAACATTTGAAGATACATCAAACACTGAAAGATTATATTGTATTTAATACAGGGTGTCCCACGACGATTAAGACAAGCAATATATCGGACTAGTAGCGAATTATAATTTTGGGGGTGTAAATATGAGCAAATATTGTATCTTTTCTTATTATTGTGTCACCCAATGAGGTATTTGTTTTTGGTCACGTGACGTCCGTTTCAAAAATTTTAATGGGACACCCTGTATGTTTTTGACTTTTTGTGTTCCTCCTGATAAAACAATTCCAACAAACTAGCACACTTGGGGTCTAAAGTGATTAATTCAAGAGCTACAGGTACTTAAAGGATGGTACCACTACCATTGATTATAACATGTAAGTACCTCTACAGTTAAATTATTTTGGAAGTGTTTCATAATGGTAGTCCTTTAAGTAGCTGTAGCTCTTGAATTAATCACTTTAGATCCCAAGTGTGCTAGTTTGTTGGAATTGTTTTATCAGGAGGAAGACAAAAAGCCACAAATATACAGGGTGTCCCATTAACATTTTTGAATCGGACGTCACGTGACCAAAAACAAATACCTCATTGGGTGACACAATAACAAGAAAAGATACAATATTTGCTCTAATTTACACCCCCAAAATTATAATTCGCTACTACTGCCCAGTTCCGATATATTGCTTGTCTTAATCGTCGTGGGACACCCTGTATATTGGAACTCTCCAAAAAAGTGTTGCCCCCACCCCTCCCAAAAGAATTTTCTGAATACGCCACTGAGTCACAATACATTAGGACAAAGAGCGTTAGAAAAGTTGCAAATCATGATGTTTGCGTGGCCCTCAGTGCGGCCCTGTGCAAATTAACACGGCTGTGATAAAGGCCTCATTTTATTACAAAATCACCGAGCGTACAACCTGAGCTGCAGCTATCATCTCGGCTCGAATAGAAAGTCTTTCCGGCGTCTCGTCCCATAGCGAACGCGCTTATCTACATCTCGCGCATACGTACGATGGCTCATATTCTCTCCAAGTGTAACAGTTCGCTAGATAATTTCTGTTGCATCCGCGGCATCTGCCTAGCGGAGAATCTGAAGAGGAGAAAGACGTCGCCGATCATAATCTAGACAAACACGAGATATCAGATATCTAAAAATATGGTCCATAAAAAGAGCATTCTATCAGCCATGTAGCCACAGAGGGGAGAAGTGCAGTCACCTACGCTTCGCCCGCGGTGCAATCAGCCCCACATCGGTATATTTCCGGGAAACTGGAAATAGGGATGTCAAGTGGTCTCATGGCTGATGTTCCGTCGCTGGGCCGATGTCTTTGGTTACTCAAGGGGCGTAGGGATGTGGCGACCCCATCGCCCAGAGGTGATGGTACACCTTGCATCGACGACGGTGCACCATGTACTATTAGGTCTGCAATCAGCCACAGGGGGGAGAAGTGGAGTCACTTAGCTTCGCCCGCGGTGCAATCACCCCCACATCGGAATATTTCCGGGAAACTAGAAATAGGTTCCCGGAAATAGGCGGCGCCAAATGGCCTCACGGCTCATGTTCCGTCGCTGGGCCGATGTTCCCGGTTTCTCGTAAGTGACAAATTGGATTAATTGAAAGTAAAAAATGCTCAATGGCTCTTCCAGGATCAAAAGATTCCGGAGGTAAAATACCTGGCCGTCGGATCTCAGGGTGCCAGGTGGTCCGGGGGGAACATTAAGCGAAGTTTGTTTAAAGAATTGTGCTGCCGCTCCTCGTCAGGCTAACAACAGAAGCCGTCCTTCGCAGCAACTTCGCACTGACGACAGGCCTGAAGGCCAAATAAACGTGCTTAGAGCCGATCTTACAAATATACGAGGTCTTGCCACCAACATAAACTCTGTCCATCAATACCTTCAGGCAGAGAAGCCACACATTCTGGCATTTACGGAAACCCAAATCGGCTCTTCAACAATGGATAACTGCTTCAGACATCCAGGATATGACTTATACTCCCGATTTAGACATAGGTGTGGCGTATGCGTGAACGTTAAATCTGGACTTTCTTGTCATTGAGAGGAAAAGCTCGAACTGGAAGGATTTGACATCATATGGCTTAAAGTAGATCATAATCTAGACAAACACGAGATATCAGATATCTAAAAATATGGTCCATAAAAAGAGCATTCTATCAAATAAGTAGCCACAGGGGGGAGAAGTGCAGTTACTTACGCTTTGCCCGCGGTGCAATTACCCCCACATCGGAATATTTCCGGGAAACTGGAAATAGGCGATGCCAAGTGGTCTCATTGCTCATGTTCCATCGCTGGGCCGATGTCCTCGGTTACTCATAAGTGACAAATTGGGTTAATTAAAAGTAAAAAAATGCTCAATGGTTCGTCCAGGGTCAAAAGATTCCGGTGGTAAAATACCTGGCCGTTCGGATCACCGGGTGCCAGGTGGTAGTTCAAAGAATTGTGCTGCCATTCCTCGTCAGGCTAACAACAGAAGTTGTTTTTCGCAGCAACTTCGCACTGACGACAGGCCCGAAGGCTAAATAAACGTGCTTAGAGCCGATCTTGCAAATATACGAGGTCTTGCCGCCAACATAAGCTCTATCCATCAACACCTTCAGGCAGAGAAGCCACACATTCTGGCACTTACGGAAACCCAAGTCGGCTTTTCAACAGTGGATAACTGCTTCAGATATCCCGGATATGACTTATACACCAGATTTAGACGTAGGTTTGGCGCAAGCGTGTACGTTAGATCTAGGCTTTCTTGTCATCGAGAGGAAGAGCTCGAACTGGAAGGATGTGACATCATATGGCTTAAAGTATCCTTCCAAAATCATCCCAAATTCATATGCTGCATCTATAGGCCACCAAGTAGTAGGTAACAACTGCAAAAGAGCTCTTCGAGAAGCTTTCAGCCACTGTGAACGTGCTGCAATCAGATTACCCTAATTCAGATATAGTCTTTCTGGGTGACTTCAGCGTTCACAACTCATACTGGCTCAAACACTGAAATAAAACGGACGACGAGGGACGTGAAGCTGAAGCCTTCGCTATTAGCTACGGCTTGGAGCAAATAGTCAAAGAACCAACAAGGATCCCCAGCCGCCATCTATTTTGCTAGTCTGCTGGTCCTATATCTCACAACTACTCCAACAATTTTCACAGTGAAAATAACCGTTCCACTAGGATCGTCCGACCATAACACAGTTTCCACGCTATACAGGATGTATTCTCCAGATATCCTCCATACAAAGCCTCGCCGGGATTGTCATTACGGATCAGCAAAGTAGGACGACCTAAGATACTACTCCCAGTCCTTTCCCTGGAACGACGACGTCTGCGGTCACGAGACCCATCAGCTTGCGTCCAAGAAATAACAGGTATTAATATCCAGCATGGAAGTCTATATTCCACATGTCGTCAAGTGTCTCTCTAAAAATAAGCCATGGTTTAATTAGCGTTGTAGAGAGGCAGTTACCTCTAAAAACCAACATTACAAAGAATGGACGAAAATTCAAATTCCGCAGTTTTATCGACGCCAGAAATCACTGTAAACGCGTGATTGACAGCAGCGAGGAGTAACACAACTAAAAAATTATGAACAAGCTCCTCTCATGTCCTAGATCGTCCGGAACATTCTGGTCAGTAGCTAAAGCTGTTAAGTCAGAATTTTTCCTATTGGTCAATACCATCCTTGGTCAGAGAGGACAAGTCCATCTCTTCGACTACTAAAGAAAAATCATGCATCTTAGGGAGGCTTTTCGCAGACAATTCTGTTATGGACTTCCAAGGAAATACTGCGACCACCACCATAAACGTAAACTCGAGAATGGCAGAGGTCAAATTTCAACATCGAGATGTAAAAAAGATCCTCCAAAAACTAAACACGAAGGAAGCTATTGGTCCTGACCAAATGCTAGCCATTGTCCTCAAACGCTGTGCCGCTGAGCTTGCATCTATTCTTTGCAAGCTCTTCAAACAACCGTATCAGCGAAGCGTGTTTCCCGCTTCATAAAAGATTGGCTGCGTATACCCCATTCTTAAGAGAGGCAAAAAACCGATACCTGTGGCTCTTCTCAGCGTCATGTATAAGTATATGGAGGCGGTCATTTGCATCTATTCTTTGCAAGCTCTTCAAACTACCGTATCAACGAGGCGTGTTTCTAGCTGCATAAAAGATTGGCTGCGTACACATTCTTAAGAGAGGCAAAAAACCGATCCCACCAACTGTACCTGTGGCTCTTCTCAGCGTCATGTATGGAGGTTGTCATTAACACACAGCTCCTGACATACCTGGACAACAATAACATCATAAATGATCGCCAGTATGGCTTTCATAAGCATAGGTCTACGGTGACCTTCTGGTCTACGTCACTCACTTGTGGAACAGAGCAATTGAAAATCATGGCGAATCCCGAGTGTGACATGAGGGACTTCTGGTCAAGCTGCTTATGGACTACCACCTGGCTTGCAGCAGTGGCTGAATAGCTCTGTTGTAGACGAAGGCTGACATCAGACGTATTTTCAAAAAACGCTGGTGTTCCTCAGGGATCTGTCCTATCCCCTACACTGTTTATGCTGAACATCACCGAGCTGCTGGAAATAACATCCAGTCCAATCTACAGCTTCGCAGACGACAGTACATTAATATCGTGCATGTAATCAGGCAAGCCACTAACCCGACAGCTATAACCTGCAGCGTTTCAAATCTAACGATACTTATCCTCCCGCAGCGCTTCTACAGCGCCATAGGCTTTCTCCCTTTGCGGCTGACCATAAAAAAAAGAAGTGCCCAAGCCAGCACCCGGTTCTTATAAACCATCAGGCTCTGCCAAGAAGTCACTCATTCAAGCTCTGATAATCAAGAATGACGACTTAAATATCTTTCCAATTTGTCAAATGATCAGAGGCAAAGTTAACATCCAGATATTATGCTCAAACCCAACCTCCAAGGCATTGGTATATATAGTTCAAGAATGCACTATGAACTAGGGCCAAAATGAAAATTTAGAAACAAATGCGACATAAAGGGTTAAAAGAGTATTTTTGAGAGATAACAGCATGACAGGCACAATTTAGAAGAAAGAGTGAGGATTGAGAATTGAGAACAGCAATTTGGACAGCTGTCAGAATTGACACTAGTCCAGTGGATTAAGAAGAGGTTGGTTTTCCGTAAGGTTTTCCACAATGGACAGCCGGAGCATGACGTCAGATTGAGGCTGGTCGGGGATCACTCTCTAAACAAATAAAGCCGCCATTTGCCATTGCTGTAGTTATATGGTTATGTTTTTGAGTAATTCGAAGAATTTCTCTATAAAAAATACAATTTCTCAGAAAAACAAACGGAAAAAACCACAGCAAAACCAATTTGTTTGGAAAATGATCCCTGACCCACGTCAACAAAATGCCAGATGTGTCATATTCATACATCAAATGTCACTTCAAGCCGACTGAAAAGTCGCCGTATATGTACATCGTAGAAAAACAAATATATACCATTTAAACATGTAAATGGAAAGGAAAACGTATCGCAGACAGAATTAATCAGTTACTGGAGCATGAACGGATAATGAAAAAACATGAATAAACTTAGCTAATAAGCCGAAAAAGTAATTACGCGTTACAGAAAAACGGAAAACCCAAAGAGTTGACCACACCGAATTTTAGTCGAAAAAGTTGTTTATTTGTTGGTGTTTTCCCGACTTGATTGATTCATTACCGGAGAAAAGCATCTAAGCGGAAAAATGAAACCGCTAAGAAGCTGAATCAGTAAAAGGCCATAATTTCTAGAGTCATTGTATTATCTCGGATAGAGCTTTGGTGGGCAAACATGAAAAAACTTGAATTATCTATCAAACTGATCAAAAGCAAGCAGATTCGTATTGTAAGAACTTATTGGAAGTGTAACGTCACATATGTAAGTTAAAGTATGATAAAGCACTTGCTAGATCGACGATATAGGTTAAAACTATGTTTAAATAATATTTATTAGTACGGTACTCAGAGTTACAACTGAACATAGAGGTAGTAAACAAACCACTTCAGCATGGCGTGCTCAAAGCCATCATCTTTGACACTTCAGCCTCCAAACATTGATCAGCTGTGACCTCGCAGTGACAGTTCAGATTGTAAACAATGCTGTGCAACGCCAACTAATCTGACAATTCTTCCAATGCAACCCATGTTTCAAACACTGCAGTTTTTGAGTTCCATCTCGAAAAACTGTTAAACTACACTCTAATATAGCACAGCAAGTCCGTAAAGCTTCACTATAGTTACCAACAAATAGCAAAGTCGATATGACCAAGCATAAAAGACGCACAAATAAAACAAACGTTTGACAGACGAGCTTCTACCGTAAATAAGTCGCGAGAAAATTATCTCGGCGTTGCCAGCTCCTCAAAATTTATGTAAGACTTCAGAATTTGCGTTTATGATGAAGAAGTATGCAGTAACGCAGTAGAGGTCAACATATCTATTGATTTTGCTGTAATCATTCCTGAACCATCAAAATACAGTCTTTTTTAATGTATAATGGTATATTTCTGAATACTATACAATTAAGACGATAGTAAACAATTATGATTGCCGTATCTGTGGTCAATATGACAACGTAAGAAACGATGTCGGCCTATTAGAATTAGTTGTTTACTACCTCTATGTTCAGTTGTTATTCTGAGGTACGGTATATTTCAACTATATACAAGCCAGCGACGTCATAGTGATAGATGAAGCCAGGAATATATGAGTTGTTTACATTTTTTGCGAGCAAGGGAAAGAAAGCCACAAAAAATGGACACCTGCAGCTGCAAGACTGGTTTTGATTCTCCCCGATACCTGTTTTACTGTTTTCTTAGGAATATAATTTATGCTTTTTGTTGTTGCAGGTTTCTGTTGACGACAAACTACCCCACGTGATATGCCTTAATTGTTCAGAACAATTAGAAACCCTGTACAGATTTCGGTTAATCGCCAGAAGAGCGGACGAGGCGTTACAACGATTTCTGTCCTACTCAGAACAGCTCAAAGGATCTGACGAGGTAAGACATTTCATGATGACAAAAACAGTAGTTTTTAGTAAAAAGAAATGCTTCGAACTTTTTTTGGCCATTTTTTGAAACTGTACAACTGTACTGAAAAGGTACAATAACCACGTCTCTAAAGTTAGCAAAATGAATAGATAGCCATAATTAAAGGCTAATTAAATGCCCTATTAAAAATTTAAATGCTCCGCTTTTTTTGTCTAACAAAATCGCATATTCTGCTAACTTGATGAAAAGTCAGAAGAGCAACATTAAAAGCAAATAGCAATGGCCATATCAAAAAAATGATGATGCCACCATTAAGAGCCAATTAAATGCCCTATCAAGAATATAATTGCCTTACTATTTAAATAAAATTCTATGTTCTGTTAATTCAAGAAAGTTAACACAGAGCAATCCTATATACATACAGGGTGTCCCACGACGGTTAAGATAAGCAATATATCGGAACTGGGCTACAGTAGCGAGTTATAACTTTGGGGGTTTAAATTAGGACAAATATAGTATCTTTTCTTATTATTGTGTCACCCAATGAGGTATTTGTTTTTGGTCACGTGACGTCCGATTCAAAGTTATTCATGGGACACCCTGTATATTTGTGACTTTTTGTGTTCCTCCCGAAAAAGCAAATCCAACAAACTAGCACACTTGGGGTCTAAAGTTATGAATTCAAGAGCTACAGGTACTTAAAGGATGGTACCACTACCACTGATTATAACATGATTGTACCCCTATAGTTAAATTACTTTGGTAGTGGTAGAACAGAAGTGCATCCATCACTTGAGGTGTACGGCTGAACTTCCAATTTCATCCTCTTGTTTGTAATTCATATGGACGACGAATAAAGACGTTGATTATTATTATCTGACTTTCTAAGTTCCTCTCGCATAGTTGCGGTAGCAACAAGTGTTGACGGGCTGTGCCAAGTCAACACCCGGACTATTATTGATCGGAATTTAGGAAGGATCGATCTTATTATTATTATCCTGATTTTCCAAGTTTCTCTCGCATGACTGCGGTAGCAACAGGTGTTGACGGGCTGTGCCAAGTCAGCACCTGAACTATTACGGATCGGAATTTAGGAAGGATCGAACAATATTGCAGGTCTTCAGGATTACAGACTTCTGAAATATTTTGTGTAACCCTTCGTCCAGGCCTAACTGTTTTAGGTGTGGTGTAAATGTGTTTGGTGTGAGGCCTGAGACAGACATAATTAGGGGGACAATGGTAACTTTGTTTTGCTTCCAGAGTCGTTTTATTTCTATCGCAAGGTCCGTGTATTTAGATATCTTCCCAGCGTAGGCGTTTTGGATATTCGTATCGTTGGGAATAGCAATATCTATCAAATAGGTAACTTTGTCTGCCTTCGACTGGAAAACTATATCTGGCCGATTTGCCGGGATAGTCTTATCTGTATGTATTTCAACTTCCCAGTACAGTTTATATTCATTGTTTTCGAGTACTGATGTCGGTGTATAATTGTAATATGGATTTGTGTTTTCTATTAGCTTGTTTGTTGTGGCGAGTGCTTGGTGAATGACTTTGGCTGCAGAGTTATGTCTAGCTGTGTACTCGGTTCCAGCGAGAGTTTTGCATGCGCTTGTTATGTGGTCTATTGTCTCTTTTTGTTGGTGGCACTTTCTGCAATTGTCGTCGGTTATGGATGTATCTTTAATTATGTATTTCATGTAGTTCCTTGTCGCAATCACTTGGTCCTGGATAGCAAGCATAAAACCCTCAGTTTCTGGAAAGAGTTGGCCATCCTGGAGCCAGGTGTATGATTGTCTTTCATTAATGTGGTCTTGTGTAACGCGGTATCTGTGCTTGCCATGGAGTGCTTTTTGTGACCATGTGTTTATTTTTTCTTGTTGTAATTCTATGTGATTGTGTGCGTCTGCTGGGTGATCTGGGCGGGATAGGGTGAGTGGAGTATAGTGTTTGTCTGCTTTTACTATTGATCTGTGTAAGTTTGTCTCTTTGCTTTGGAAAAAGTCTCTGAGTGTTTTTATTTGTCTTGTGTGAAGTGACTGTATGTCTATAATTCCTCTGCCCCGATGTTTCCTGTCTATGGTAAGCCTTTCCTTGCACGCTTTGGGATGTGACATTCTGTGTTTTGTGAGTTCCGTTCGTATGAGTATGTTGATGTTTTCAATATCAGTGTGCGACCACTTGATGATACCAAAGGAGTATGTGAGAACCGGTATCGCAAATGTGTTAATTGCTTTCGTAAGATTTTTGGCGTTCAATTTTGTTTTCAGAAGTGTAATGAGACGGTCTCTAAACTCTTGTTTTAGTTGAGCCTTAACCTCTGAGTGGTCAATCTTAATGTTCTGATTGAAGCCTAGGTACTTGTACGTTTCGTCCTTCTCCATGTTATCCAGAGTCTCGCCAGTTAATATTTCCTGTTCGGAATGGTTCTTCCATTGGCCCTTATGGATGTGGAGCACCTTGCATTTGCTCATTCCGAATTCCATCCGGACGTCTGACGTACAAACTTCTGTTATTTTGAGTAATTCCTTCAGTTGCACTTCAGTGGCTGCGTACAGTTTTATATCATCCATGTAGAGAAGATGACTGATTCTGTGTTGGTTAACTTTCTGGTGTCTGATGTTGAAACCATAATTTGTGTTGTTAAGTGCGTTGGAGAGTGGATTTAAACAAAGGCAGAACCACAGTGAACTGAGTGAATCACCCTGGAATATACCGCGTCTTATGTATAGCTCCTCCGTTTGGATATGACCGTCCTGAGTTTTAAGATGTATGTTGGTTCTCCATGTCTCCATGATTCTTGTAAGGAACTGACGAAGGGTTGGATTAATTTTATATATTTGAAGAGTTTTCGTTAGCCAGCTATGGGGTACAGAGTCAAAAGCTTTTTTATAATCGATGAAACAGGTATGGAGGTTCCTGTGTTCTTTTCTAGTTTGCTCCATGATCACACTATCAATTACTAGTTGTTCTTTGCAACCTTGGCTTTGTTTTCTACATCCTTTCTGTTCTTCGGTCAGGATGTTGTTTTGAGTAAGGTGCTGTTCAATCCTTTTGCCTATTGTTGCGGTGATGATCTTGTACAAGGTGGGGAGACAAGTGATCGGACGGTAATTGGCAGGGTTCTTGGTGTCTGCGTTTTTTGGTTTTATATATGTTACTCCTTGTGTGAGGAATTTGGGTAGCCTGTTGGGTTGGAGTATGGCTTTATTGATTTGGTCTGTGAGCATTTCATATGTTGCACTGAATTGTTTGTACCAGAAATTTTGCACGTTGTCTACGCCCGGGCACTTCCAATTGTGGGTGTGTTTTATTGTTTCTTCTATTTCCTGTGGTGTAAGAATTACGTCTCCCTGTTCCGGTATGTGTTGTTGTTTTTCCTCTTCTTGTCTAATCCATGGAGCGTTTTCATTATGGGTTTTGGGCTCTGACCATAAGCTTCCCCAGAAGTCGGTTAGCTCTTTTCTACTTGGAGGTTCTATTGTTGTTATCTGATTATTTGATGTGATCTTTTGGTAGAACTGCCTCTCACTTTTCTGAAAAAGGTTGTTAGTATCCTTTCTGTCGTTGGACTCATTATATCTGCGGAGTCTAGCTGCGTAGACTGCAAGTTTCTGTTTTAGCGTATCATATATTTCGGATATTGTTTGTTGTGGTGATCTAGATTTGAGTCTACTTATTGTTGTTTGGATGCGTTTCGAGAGGTTGTTCTTGTGGATATATTGAGTGACGTGTGCGAGATCTTTTCTGATTGTGCTAATTTTATTTTCGATTCTAATTTGCCATTTAGGTTTAGATCTTTTGCTTGTGTGGTCTTTCGATCGTTTTGGAAGTTTTTGGCCGTTAACTATGAGGGTGGTTGCTGCAGCAGCATATATAACAGTATGGATGTCTTCTAGGTTACTGTCCTTTGTTAAGAATTGTGGTATTATGTTGGAATTTACTGTCTGTAATATTTGTCGAGTGTTGTTTTTAAAAATCAGTCTAGGCAAGGGATCTCGTAGTGTAGGATTTGTGCCACACCATTTGTTATATTGTGTGTTCATCACTTGTTCTGTAGATTGTGTGATACAAGGTGGTGGCGTAACGTTTTGGCTTTGTGTGGCTGTGGAAGGTAAGTTAATGGATGTTTGGTCTGGTGTATCTGGTATGTGCTCATGTTCTGACTCCACATCTAAGTGTATGCTGGTGTTATTGGTTGTATCTGTGTTTAGAGTCTGGTTACTTCCGGTATGATTATTTTGTCTTTCTGTGATCTATTCATCGGCTAACGAATCATTTGGTGCGACAGTATTTGCTATTATTATTATTATCATCCTGATTCTGCAAGTTTATCTCGCATGACTGCAGTAGCAACAAATGTTGACGGGCTGTGCCAAGTCAACACGTGAACTATTATTGATCGGAGTTTAGGAAAGATCTTACAATATTACAGGTCTTCAGAATTACAGACTTTTGAAATATTTTGCGTAACCTTTCGTCCAGGCCTAACTGTTGTAGGTGTGGTGTAAAATTGTTTGGTGTATTATTATTTTACGTTTCTTATTTTTTCTCGCATGGTTGCGGTAGTAACAAGAATTGAATTGAATTCAGAAATGACGTATAATGCTGCAGGTCCTGAGTATTACAGACTTTTGGAAGGTTTTATGTAACTTTTCATCCAGGCTCAATTGTTGCAGGTGTGGTGTAAATGTATTTGGAGTAAGGCCTGATACCGACATAATGAGGGGGACAATAACAACTTTGTTTTGTTTCCATAGTCGTTTTATTTCTATGGCGAGATCAGTGTATGTAGATATCTTCCCAGCGTAGGCGTTTTGGATGTTCATATCATTGGGAATCCAATATCTATTAAGTAGGTCACTTTGTCTGTCTTTGACTGGAAAAATATATCTGGTCTATTATTATTATTATTATCAAGTTTCTCTCGCATGACTGCGGTAGCAACAAATGTTGACGGGCTATGCCAAGTCAACACCCGGACTATTATTGATCGGAATTTAGGAAGGATCGCACAATATTACAGGTCTTCAGAATCACAGACTTTTGGAATACTTTCTGTAACTTTTCGTCCAGGCCCAGCTGTTGAAGGTGTTGTGTAAACGTGTTTGGTGTAAGGCCTGACACCGACATAACGAGGGGGACAATAGTGACTGTTTTGTTTCCAAAGTCGTTTTATTTCCATGGCAAGGTCCGTGTATTTAGATATCTTCCCAGCTTAGGTGTTTTGGATATTCACATCGTTTGGAATGGCAATATCTATCAAATAGATAATTTTGTCGGCCTTTGACTGGAAAACTATATCTGGTCTATTGGCTGGGATAGTCTTGTCTGTATGTATTTCAACGTCCCAGTATAGTTTGTACCGATCGTTTTCGAGTACTGATGTTGGAGTGTAATTGTAATATGGATCTGTGTTTTCTATTAGTTTGTTTGTTTTGGCTAATGCTTGGTGTATGACCTTGTCCGCAGAGTTATGTCTGGCTGTGTATTCGGTACCGGCAAGAGTTTTGCACCCGCTTGTTATGTGATCTATTGTTTCTTTTTGTTGGTGACATTTTCTGCAGTTATCGTCTGTTATGGATGGATCTTTAATTACCTATTTCTTGTAGTTTCTCGTCGCGTTATTATTATTATTATTATTTATCAGCGACATTCAAGAACTAAATCTCATAAACGTTGCACACGGCAGTTGGAAAAAACGAGTTGCCGTCTGTCTGTGTACGCAAAGACACAAAACTTGAACCTTTCACTTATCTATAAGCGGAATCCATCAAGATTGTTTATTGAAACATGCTCCTTTTTAATATCCCTGGCAAAGCAATTTGTAATATTGCAGCATCTGGAGGAAACGTGTACTGTAGCCATGTAGAAATACGGACATAATCGATGATCGCACTCGTTTCAGTATAATTACCCAGATAAATCATGAATTAGACTTTGTAATTTACACGGATACAGGGCGAATACACAAACATGATGTTTTTTTTTCTATTTAAAAAATGTTTTTATATAGGGTAAGTTGGTGATTTTTCGTATTTTTTTTTATTTTCGTCAAACGAGACTGAAACTCCATACTGCTACAGGATTTGCAATCAGTACCTTCAAATTATACAAATCACGAGGTTTCATCTTAATAGAAAGTCAAATAAAGATTTTCTATTTTTGAGGCAAATCTGAAGATCTGAGAGATCCGAAATTTTTGATTTTCGTCGAACGAGACTGAAACTCAAAACTTCTAGCGGATTTGTAATCGGCACCCGCAAATTATACAAAACACGAGGTTTCATCTTAATAGAAAGCCAAATACATATTTTCGACTTTTTAGGCAAATCTGAAGATCTGAGCGATCCGAAATTTTTTATTTTGGTCAAACGAGACTGAAACTCAAAACTTTGGCCGGATTTGTAATCCGCACCCTCAAATTATACGAAACACCAGGTTTCATCTTAATAGATAGCCAAATAAAGATTTTCGATTTCTTAGGCAAACCTCTGAAGATCTGAGAGATCCGAAATTTTTGATTTTTGTCAAACGAGACTGAAACTCAAAACTCCTACCGGATTTGTAATCAGCACCATCAAATCATACAAAAAGGAGGTTTCATCATAATAGAAAGCCAAATGAAGATTTTCGATTTTTTAGGCAAATCTGAAGATCTGAGAGATTCGAAATTTTTGATATTTGTCAAACGAGACTGAAACTCAAAATTCCTACCGGATTTGTAATCAGCACCCTCAAATTATACAAAATACAACGTTTCATCTTAATAGAAAGCCAAATAAAGATTTTCGATTTTTTAGGCAAACCTCTGAAGATCTGAGAGATCCGAAATTTTTGATTTTTGTCAAACGAGACTGAAATTCAAAACTCCTACCGGATTTGTAATCAGCACCTTCAAATTATACAAAACACGCGGTTTCATCTCAATAGAAAGCCACATAAAGATTTTCGATTTTTTAGGCAAACCTCTGACGATCTGAGAGATCCGAAATTTTTGATTTTTGTCAAACGAGACTGAAACTCAAAACTCCTACCGGATCTGTAATCAGCACCCTCAAATTATACAAAATACGAGGTTTCATCTTAATAGAAAGCCAAATAAAGATTTTCGATTTTTTAGGCAAACCTCTGAAGATCTGAGAGATCCGAAATTTTTGATTTTTGTCAAACGAGACTGAAATTCAAAACTCCTACCGGATTTGTAATCAGCACCTTCAAATTATACAAAACACGCGGTTTCATCTCAATAGAAAGCCACATAAAGATTTTCGATTTTTTAGGCAAACCTCTGACGATCTGAGAGATCCGAAATTTTTGATTTTTGTCAAACGAGACTGAAACTCAAAACTCCTACCGGATCTGTAATCAGCACCCTCAAATTATACAAAATACGAGGTTTCATCTTAATAGAAAGCCAAATAAAGATTTTCGATTTTTTAGGCAAACCTCTGAAGATCTGAGAGATCCGAAATTTTTGATTTTTGTCAAACGAGACTGAAATTCAAAACTCCTACCGGATTTGTAATCAGCACCTTCAAATTATACAAAACACGCGGTTTCATCTCAATAGAAAGCCACATAAAGATTTTCGATTTTTTAGGCAAACCTCTGACGATCTGAGAGATCCGAAATTTTTGATTTTTGTCAAACGAGACTGAAACTCAAAACTCCTACCGGATCTGTAATCAGCACCCTCAAATTATACAAAATACGAGGTTTCATCTTAATAGAAAGCCAAATAAAGATTTTCGATTTTTTAGGCAAACCTCTGAAGATCTGAGGGATCCGAAATTTTTGATATTCGTCAAACGAGACTGAAACTCAAAACTCCTACCGGATTTGTAATCAGCACCCTCAAATTATACAAAACACGAGGTTTCATCTTAATGGAAAGCCAAATAAAGATTTTCGATTTTTTAGGCAGACCTCTGAAGATCTGAGAGATCCGAAATTTTTGATTTTTGTCAAACGAGACTGAAACTCAAAACTCCTACCGGATTTGTAATCAGCACCCTCAAATTATACAAAACACGAGGTTTCATCTCAATAGAAAGATTTTCGATTTTTTAGGCCTCTGAAGATCTGAGGGATCCGAAATTTTTGATTTTTGCCAAACGAGACTGAAACTCAAAACTCCTACCGGATATGTAATCAGCAGCCTCAAATTATAAAAAACACGAGGTTTCATCTCAATAGAAAGATTTTCGATTTTTTAGGCAAACCTCTGAAGATCTGAGAGATCCGAAATTTTTGATTTTTGCCAAACGAGACTGAAACTCAAAACTCCTACCGGATTTGTAATCAGCACCCTCAAATTATACAGACCACGCGGTTTCATCTCAATAGAAAGCCACATAAAGATTTTCGATTTTTTAGGCAAACCTCTGACGATCTGAGAGATCCGAAATTTTTTATATTTGTAAAACGAGACTGAAACTCAAATTTCCTACCGGATTTGTAATCAGCATCCTCAAATTATACAAAACACGAGGTTTCATCTTAATAGAAAGCCAAATAAAGATTTTCGATTTTTTAGGCAAACCTCTGAAGATCTGAGAGATCCGAAATTTTTGATTTTTGTCAAACGAGACTGAAACTCAAAACTCCTAGCGGATTTGTAATCAGCACCCTCAAATTATACAAAACACGAGTTTTCATCTTAATAGAAAGCCAAATAAAGATTTTCGATATTTTAGGCAAACCTGTGAAGATCTGAGAGATCCGAAACTTTTGATATTCGTCAAACGAGACTGAAACTCAAAACTCCTACCGGATTTGTAATCAGCACCTTCAAATTATACAAAACACGAGGTTTCATGTTAATAGAACGCCAAATAAAGATTTTCGATATTTTAGAGAGACTGAAACTGAATACTGCTACAGGATTTGTAATCAAAACCTTCAAATTATACAAAACACGAGGTTTCATCTTAATAGAAAGCCAAATAAAGATTTTCGCTTTTTTAGGCAATCATGAAGATCCAAAAGGTCTGAAATTTTTCATTTTGGTCAGCCGATACTGAAACTCAAAACTGCTACCAGATTTCTGCATATTTTTACGGATTTACTAGATTTACTATGAAAAAACCGCCAAATTTTGGGGGAGCTATTTTCCCCTCGATTGTAACTTGATTCGAAGCTCACACCATTCTGTAGTAAATGATTGACTCACACCGAAGCTTTAGTGACCAAATGTAACATAATGGCTATATTTAACAGCATATTCCATCGATTTTACGAACTATTAAATATAAATTTTCGGCCTAGGAGTTATAAACTGAGCGTCAACATTTTACTGCTGCACATCTGTTTACTTATTTATTTATAAACGACGAGAAGCTCGTTCCGGTGCCAGTTATTTAAATATACCCGATGACTGAACTATTGTGAGAATCACGAACCTAGGACAACGTGCTGCTTTATCCAAACGTTTCTGATAAAAATCACATACAGGGTGAACAATTTATACTCCGATGATTGATACAAAAAAACCTTCGAAAAAAAGTTGTAGATAAAGCTAAGGTCTACCTTTTAAAATTATTTTACAATATACAGGGTTATTTTATTGATAAAGTCACGACATACCAAAGTTGTGTTTTTCAAATGTAACACCCTATATATTATCCTAAATTTGAATTGTGCTCGCTCTCCCTATTCCGGAAATGTAAGGTTTTATAAGAAAAATGGCCACTTTTATGTGAAAATCTTATTGAGTTCATCACCCTGTATCTTAACACGTTGTTGGACACAACGGCTAAAGCCGTCTGCGGGGAGTAATCGTGATACACCACGACGGCTATATCAGTCAAAAAGTTATCTGCTTGTACGGTAGAATGGCGACGACCGTCAGAATGTCGGTATACTTGCCTTGTTAAGCAATGTTAGTGCCGTAACGTGAAGCTCGTCATTTCTGAAATTGCCAAATTCTAACCCACTACTATACGCTATCCCAACTATTCATGTTTTAACGTGCTTGGGTAAAACAGCACGACGGCTATAACCGTCCATAACCTCCAATCTGATGCATTGACCACGTGTATAGCTGCCATATTGCAAATGTGTTTTTGTTTGATTTTCATGTTTTCAGTACTGATGGGAGGTAGGTAACCAGATATTTTAATCCTAAACAGATATTCATCGTCCACCTATTATACATATAGAATATATTGTTTCATATCAATACAAAACTCGAAGCATGTGTGAGACATTTTCCAGAGAAGCTGCCCCCACCAGAGGATCATAAAATGAAATCATATTTTCTTTGATGCAAACAATGTTTCAAGTCTGGAAAACGCAAAGAAACTAGCTATAGATGCCAGGGTTGTGAAAATAAACCTGCTTTGTGTCCAGACTGCTTTGAAGAGTGGCGTCAAACATAAATTTGTGCCTAAATTGTTTTGTTCGGGGATACCTCTGTTTGCTAATAAATTTGATTTTTTGTTTTTATACCATCCATATTCTGAGAGATGCGTTTTTGTTTATAAATTTGATACAATAAAATGTTGTTTTTATTTTAGCTTTTGTCTCGAAAATTGTCCTTCTCTTCCCACAACATGTGTTTTATGATTACACTGATCAGACGGCTATAGCCGTGGCTGCCATTCTAGAACATAAAGTCTGCTGTGATATGACACGACGGATATAGCCGTCTTTTTTATTATCACCAAGAACCTCAAAAATGAAAAAAAGAGTCAAAAATGAATACCCCTAAAATATTTTGATAACGCAAATCATGTTACAAACGCAATAAATGGGAATGTTTTGAGGTGCCATATTACGAAGCCTCCCGGCCAGCAGAGTGTCCAACAATGTGTTAAAAAATCAATAACTAGAAGCTTGATTCTTAATGCTAGAATAATTTTGTGGGTGTCTAGGTTGTGTAAAGTTACCAAGTTTTTGCTATCTTTGATTTTGTATACAGGGTGAACCAAAACTCGCGACCATAATTTTCTTTGTTATTTTAAATGGAACACGCTGTATTTGATAGCATCGTCAGAAAGTTCTTACAAAATACTTCCACTTTTATTAATCATTCCCCATGCCTAAGGGCCGGTTTCTCAATGTCCAGTTAAAGTGTCAGATAGGTGCTAGATAGCGTTGCTATGGATACAACTGTCAGATAAGATTTATATGACTTCGAAAGTTTAACCTTCAATTGTTTAAATAATTAATCTAGCAGTTGCTGTTATCTTGCAGATAAATATTTAACTGGACATTGAGAAACCGGTCCTAAATGCAACAGTTATGGAGCTATTTCGATTTGAAGTAGTAAAACGATTCCTAAAGGGCCCCACAGACATCGTTCTTTTTCATCAGGTTTGCACGACGTGCCAAGCGATGTCGGTTAAACCGATCGAACGATACCTCCACACACTGGTCGGTTTTCTTTCTGTTTTTCGCAAATTTTTGGTCCGTTAACATGGATAGTACTTTAGCATTTGCGGCGGCTTTAGCTATTAAAGTGAAATACAGCAAGAAAAAACGTTCTAAATGAGTGAAACAGTGGCTTTTGAAAAGAGGCCAATTCTCCCATACAAATCTATTAGAAGAATTGCGTCTAGAACCAGGGGATTGGTACAATTATTTGAGGATGGATGAAGAAACATACTTAGAATTACTTAGTTCAGTAGCACCTCTAATCAAAAAACAGGATACTTGGATGAGACAAAGTATTTCCCCTCATGAACGTCTGACAGCACATTTTTGATAGGTGTCGCTAACCCTAGATACGCTTACTCGAAGGCAACCAGAACGACACTGCACGTGATTGCACGATGAACGGCCACACATGTACCGAGTTGCACGATGGCGTTCGGAACCGACGAGTAAAATCAAGCTGGGACAGATTTTTTGGAACGACGACGGTCAACACGACGGTTTTTCGGCACACAAGGAGCGAAATGAGTGTGATCGGTTGGCACGTCGTGCAAACCTGATGAAAAAGAACGATGTCTGTAGGGCCCTTAATACTACATTTTTGCCAAATACATAAAGTTTTTCAGAGTTAGCCATGACTACCGTGTTTGTTATACTCTTTGACCTTTCTTAGAAAAGAACTGAGTCAAAGATGGAAGGACTCAAAGGACGGGAATGAAAGAACTAAAAGGAGGTCGTATCAGGAAATCAATTAAATATTAATTTGTAGCTTCCGCTGGAAAAATCTTGAATTTATAAGATAGAGACAGTCACCTTTGCATGCTTAGCCTAAATCTATTTTCTCGTTTTTGATACGTTCACACATAAAACCTTCTTGTAATTACTAATATAGGCTTGTTAGAGATTCTGTAGTTTTACTTTCAGATAATTTTTGTAATGTGCTTTTAATTTGTTAATTGCGGAAAATAATAAAACTGGAATCATCGGAATGTATGGGAAGTACCGAGTCAATCAACTTGACTACATTTTTTTAGTACAATGACTCGGCTGAACCGAAAAATAATTATCCCAGTGACAATATCACATTGTCGACCATTCGCGCGAATTAAAGCATAGAGACAATAGACTTTTTCCTGTTCTGTGGGTTGGGACTGATAACGAAATAATTAAATGCGTGTTTTGAACAAAACA
Source organism: Callosobruchus maculatus (assembly GCA_951848785.1). Taxonomy (NCBI): domain Eukaryota; kingdom Metazoa; phylum Arthropoda; class Insecta; order Coleoptera; family Chrysomelidae; genus Callosobruchus; species Callosobruchus maculatus. The sequence continues at coordinate 3,180,201 of CATOUR010000003.1, forward strand.
TAATGTATTACACCTACACAGTTATCTGAATATAATTTACACTTTGAATGGCACAACAAATTCATAATCATAACTTATATGCTAAACTTAATCCTATGGCTGTGATATTTTTTGTATGATTGATGACGATGAATTTCATATGCGATGGCAACGGAGAGTTTTTATTTTTTTACAGTAGATGTAAAGGTTTTTTCAAAATCGTTATAAAACTTGCTTGCGTTTTCAAATAGGAAGAAATATGTCACCTTTTTTCTAATACAGAATTTCTAATGTTCACACCTTTTTCCACAAAAATAAAGTTATTACTCTTTGAGCTAAATCAAACTGCACAATATTGCTCTGGATAGTTGCATAAACGTGTCAAGACTTGTCTGAGACCTTATTGATCTGCCTATAGGTTTTGCATCCGTAAAACAAAAGACATTCGGTAATGTCGTCAGAAACCATAGATTTATGAAGCTAGGTTGGTCTTTTATAACTAATTTTTCTTTAATTCATGGTCTACAATATTCAGTATGCCTTTCAAAAAGTAAATTTTTTTTTGGTATGGTGGACCTATAAAAAAAGCCTCTTAATCAAGCTGAACCTCCGTTACCAGATGAGGCACGAACATATTGAGGACAAATTACTTTCTTAAGGATAACCTTTAAAATGGCCTATTCTGAAGTGGGTTATAGCTGACTTGTGCTGTGAAGGGGTAGTTTCTTACTGCCACTCCTCTTCTATATCGTAGAAAAGCTACAGCACTTAAAATCAACATCATCACCACCAAAATGGTACTGAGAGCTACTATTGTCACTCTCAGCATTTCGAAATGGTCTTCCGCATAGTCGATGTCAAACTCGTGTTTCTGAAACATAATGAAACAAACACAAATAAACATACATACCTACATATCTCAAATACAGTTCTATAAAACCTCTACAATATACACAGAAGAAAATGTTATTGACTATTCAATTAATTATTAGTATTTAGATGCTTTTCTATTACTTCAAATATATTTTTTTTATGGTCGGCCTCCCGCAAAGGCTGAAAGCCTATGGCGCTGTAGAAGCGCTGCGAGAGGATAAGTATCGGTTCACGTTAGATTTGAAACGCTGCAGGTTGTAGCCGTCGGGAAACAAATTCCCCGGCAGCTGATTCCACAGCGTCGAAGTTCTCCAAAAGAAGGAATGCTGGAGGAGACTGGTTCGGAGAGTAAGGACCTCGACATGGTAAGGATGAGCTCGCAGAGCTTCTCTAGTGTTCCTGGTTCGGACGGCCTGTGGTGTTATTATCTGAGAGAGCTCACTCGAACATCTTCCGTGATAGAATCTGTAAAACAGGGATAGGTCAGCTACCCTCCTTCGATGTTCCAGGCTGTGGAGGTCCTTTGTGAGGTTAGGCGTATCGATTAGTCTAATCGCTCTTTTCTGGATAGTGTCCAGAAGCTTTAGAGAGTGCTTCGGAGCGCATCCCCACACATGGGAGCAATACTCCAGCGATGGTCGGATCTGTGCCTTGTAGAGCAGCAGCAGTTGCGCTAGTGTATACAACTTCCTACAGCGGAACAAAACTCCAAGCTTCTGGGATGCCGTTTTAGCAATACTGACGACGTGGTCGTGCCAGGACATGTTATTGTTGATGTTGATTCCCAAAAGCTTGACGGAAGGTGATTCGACTATGGGGGGACCCTCCATTTCCACGGTTGGTAAGCCATCGTGAGACTTCTTTGTAAGTGTTGTTGCCTGAGTTTTTTGTACGTTGAACTGTACTTTATTTGCTAATCCCCACTCGACAATTGTTTTGATATCTGCGTTGATCTGTGAGGCATGCTGCTGTCGCCGACGTGCCGTCTCCTGGGATGATAGTGGTTTGCCTGGTTCCATGCACGACACTAATGTACTGTCATCTGCGAAGCTGTAGATTGGATTGGATGTTATTTCCAGCAGCTCGTTGATGTACAGCAGAAACAGTGTAGGGGATAGGACAGATCCCTGAGGGACACCAACATATAATGTACTTCTCGCATTCAAACAATTTACTCCTCAGGTTCGAAGTTATTCGCATCAAATATCAATATTATAATTATAAACTTTTTAAAATACATAAAAAATCAATGATTCAATTTTTTTTTCAAAATCCCAATTGTATTGAACATAATCTAAAGTACTTTAAAAGACACACCATGCTCGTCGTTGTTTTTGGACTAAGGAGTCGAGAAAGTTCCCAAGCACAATGATAAGTCATTACAAACTAATACATCTTACCTCGTTTTTGCATAGACCTGACGGTTTTAGGTGATATATCATCTGACTGTTTCCACTGCTGTCTATACAACTAGGTCCATCCAGGTTCCTGGTTATATCTATACTTAAGTCTTTCGAGATGTTGTACAAGTCACAAGAACAAGATAGAGGATTTTCATTGATTTCGAAAATCTTCAGCGTTTTCCATTGCAGAAGATTATGGCTAATTTCTATCAGTGAATTGTTGTTGAGGTACAGCTGTAAAATAAAATAAGCATTTGATTGTTACGTGCTCACAATACAAGTACGTCCTCAAGTGATCCGCCATTGGTATTAGGTAATTGGGTTGTGTAAATTTGTGATTCTGTAAAAAATACCTTAACGCTATTACATTTATTTACCTCCACTAGTTCTTGTTTTGGACTGAAAGCTTCCCTGTCAATGTCCCTCAAATGTGTATTGTTGCACATCTCTAACTTCTTCAGTAGTGGTAATGTAGCAAATGTATTTGGACCGACAGCTTTCACTCTTGGTAAATTATTCAAATATAGGTACCTGAGGTTCAGTCCTGAAATTTGACAAGAAAATAACATCGAGTGGCTTGAATCTGAACTTCCTGGTCTTTCCAGGTACTAACAGAAAGACCGACGTAAGTCAATGCATATTTTCGACAGAAAAAAAATGTTATCCCAAATCGACGATTTTGGTGATAACTTTGTTCATCTAAATGTACTAATTATTAGGATACGAGTATTTATAAAAAATACTATAAATACATTTACAATTGCTTATGGGTGTAACCATTGATTATATTTCCTGTAACAAAGTAAATCTTTAACACTCACCCAAAAAGCTTTTGTCGTTTAGCTTATAAATAAAATTGTTGCTCAAGTTTAGAATTTTCAGACTCGACTTCAAATAGTCCAATGTGTTTGGCACGTAGTCCAGCTCATTAGAAGATAAATCTAATTCTTCTAAATGTTTCAAATTGAACACAGCATCTCCGACCAGTTCTGTGAGTCCATTATTTGCTAGGTTCAGTCTCTACAAAGGAAAATAGTACAACTGTTAATTTTTTAGAAGCTGGGAAGAAGAAGGACTAAAAATAAGAAAAATAGAAATACGGTTATATAAAAAAGAAAAATCTATAACCTTGGTATACCGTAGTAGGTTTATGTGCATAAATGTACCAGATGCCTGTTGTAGAGTGCGATAGAAATCCTCATTGGCTAGGCGCTACTCTTACACTTAACCAATGAGGTCTTTTTTTATGGGCAGCCTCCCGCAAAGACAGAAAGCCTATGGCACTGTAGAAACAGATTCCCCGGCAGCTCCATAGTGTCGAAGTTCTCTAAAAGAAGGAATGTTGGAGGACACTGGTTCAAGAAGTAGGAACCGCGACCTGGTAAGGATGAGCTTGCAGAGCCTAGCTAGTGTTCCTCGTTCGGACGGCCTTTAGTGTTATTATCTAGGAGAGCTCACTCGAACATCTTCCGTGATAGAATCTGTAAAACAGGGACAGGTCAGCCACCCTTCTTTGAGGTTACAGGCTGTGGAGGTCCTTTGTCAGGATAGGCGTATCGATTAGCGTAATTGCTCTCTTCTGTATAATGTCCAGAAGCTTTAGAGACTGCTTCTTCACTTATGGGAGCAATACTCCAACGATGGTCGGATCTGTGCCTTGTAGAGCAGCAGTAGTTCCTCTGGTGAATAAACCTTCCTACAGTGGAACAAAACTTGAAGCTTCTGGGATGCCGTTTTAGTAATACTGACGACGTGGTCGTGCCAGGACATGTTATTGTTTGTGTTGATTCTTAAAAGCTTGATGGAAGGTTACTCGACGATTGAGTGACCCTCCATTTCCACAGTTTGTAAGCCAATGAGCCTTCTTAGCAACAAATTTATAAAACATTCAAAACAAATATTAGTATAGTTTCTGTGTTCAGTTCTTTTTTTAAGAAAAGTCTGAATGTGTTACCTTAAGTTTTGACAAAGATGAAAGAGCAGTCTGAGTGTTGATATCCAAGACACTGAAGCCATTCCCTTCCAAATTGAGATCTTCCAAGTCCGTCATACTTTCAAAGAAACGGGTTGGCAAGCTATGGATCATATTATAAGCTAGATTCAGGTACTTCAAGGCTGTTGGAAAGTATTTGTCGTGATCGTATGGCCCTTTGAACTCTATGCCATCAATTGCTTCGGCTGGAACATAAGTGATGTATATCTATTATTATAATTATTAATAATGGACTCTGATTCAAAAACATATTTATGTTTTTTTGGTTAAAAAAAAAAAATTAAAAAAAATTGCAAAGCCTGGGTTTCGAACCAACACCCGCTCGAACATGGATGACGAGTCTAGCACTCTAAAACACTGCGCCACCAGGGCGTTGCGCGAGAGCTTGCTTCAACGAAACTTATTTGATTAGGTATTTTATTACTGGAATTTGTAATCTAATTTCAAACATTCAAAAAGATATTTATTTCGATCGTAGACTTCGTCTCGAGCTGCAAACTTCATTCATGTTGCAGCAAATATACACTAGTAACTATTTTTACGATTGGCTGGCAACCTAGACTCTAATATCGGAGTAGCACGTCGTTGGTGAAAGGAACATCGTGACCACCATAGTGACGTCACACGGGTTCGGGAGCTGTCAGTGTGGTTTCGCTACTGGATTCAGAAACCCATTTTTATTTTGATATAATTTTTGAACTATTGCGAAAAAATAAAAACAAAAATGGTTTTGCTATAAAACATATATATCTTTCCATTTATCGCAAAAAAAATCCATTCAAAACCTCAATTGCTCTGAAAAAAGCATCACGTTTTCGTTAGCCCTCAATCCGACCCCGTTCAAAGGGATTTAACTGCGTAAACTAGGACTGTCGTCTTCTAGGGGGCATCTTTACACAACCAACTTGTCTCTTGCCAACAGATAGATAGCTTTTGGATCGACAAAAAGCCATGCTTTTTTACACGTATAGAGTTTTTTTGAGGTGCTATGCAGTCGGGATTTTAAACCCAAATCTTGGGCTGTTAAAAATCCTGAGAGAGAGGTAATTACCAACTTGCATGAGGTTATTGAGATATGGCGAAATTATTGCGAAGATCTGTACCATGAGGATAGCCTTCACGCACTCTCATTGGATTTTGAACACGAACCGGATACTCTTTTGTCTGAAGTGGACCATGCCCTCAACAAGTTAAACACTAATAAAGCTACAGGCATTGATGCTATTTCTGCCGAAACGTTAAAATGCTTGAGTGACGACGGCATCTCTCTTTTACATAATATTTGTAAGAGTGTCTGGTCCTCCGGTGTTTGGCCAGATGAATGGTGCACATTAATTCTTGTTCCACTTCATAAAAAGGGATCTCCAACAAATCCAGACATTTATCGCCTACTTTCGTTAATCTCTCATGCAAGTAAGGTTCTACTATATATTTTACAATCTCGTTTGGAGGGTTTGATTGGCTGGCAAATTTCTCAGGCGCAGGCAGGTTTTGTGAAAGGACGCGGTACGCGTGAACAGATCTTAAACTTACGACAAATTATTGAAAAAGAAATAGAGCATTATTTTCCAGTTTTTATCTGCTTTGTGGACTATTCTAAGGCGTTTGATAACGTAAAGTGACCTAAACTGTGGGAAATCCTCATCTCTATGGGAGTTTCTTATCATCTAGTGTTTCTCATACAGCAACTCTACGAGTCTAATTCGGCTCGTGTAAGAATTGATGGTATCCTGTCTAGTCAAACTGCAACCAGAAAAGGAGTTCGTCAGGGATGTATATTATCTCCGATGTTGTTTAACATTTACTCTGAATTTATGATAGACAGGTATTAGACAACTGGAATGGCGGTGTAACTATTGGCGGAAGCAAAATATCCAACTGCAGACGATACAACCCTTATTGCAGCTTCTCAGGAAGAACTAGTAGCTCTATTAAACATCTTAGAACAACATAGTGCAGCGTACGGTCTTGGTATTAACTACAATAAGACCAAGGTTATGATCGTAGATAGAGAGCATGATAATCATCGAGAAATAAAGTCAATAGACCGTTGTGAAGTAGTTCAAAGTTTTGTATACCTCGTTTCTTTGATCGACAATTCGGGTAGCTGTGAGAATGAGATTCGACGAAGCATTCAACAGGCACGTGTGGCCATGACAAAGCTTACTAAAATATGGCGTGACCACAACATCACTAAAGCTACAAAAATGTCGCTGGTTCAGTCTCTTGTGTTCTCTATATTTTTGTATGCCTCGGAAACTTGGACTGTTAAAAAGGCAGATCTAGCTCGCATAGATGCTTTTGAAATGTGGACATGGAGGAGAATGCTAAGAGTATACCGCCCATCGAACTAACGTTTCCATACTGGATCGAGCTCGGTAATCCAAAGAGACTATCCTCCATTGTGTCGACGAGAATGCTTACATTCTTCGGACATATACACAGAAGCGATAATATGGAGAAACTTGTAGTCCAGGGTCATGCTCCGAGTGGGCGGCGCCGTGGCCGTCTCCCTACACGCTGGGTGGATACGACGGAACAGTTGCTGGATATGAGTATCAAGAGCGCCACTAAACTGACAGTAAATCGCGAACGATGGCGAGCTACAGTTCTCAAAACTATTAATAATATTCGTGTCGGCAATACTCTAGCTCCGACTTAATGCATTTTACGAGTTCACAACATGTCTGTTAAGACATTGTGACTATGATGATGATGCAGGTAAATAGAGTCTGAATGAAGTTAGATGTGTACTTTTTAACGATTAAGGGTAAACATATTATTTGGTCCTGGGACACGGTGTATAGATGGGTTGTACTGTACCATTGCTCATACTTACAATTAGAAAAATGTCATCTTAACAGTGAACGGCATAGCGTGCGTTAATTTGTCGTTGGTAAGTTACTATAATCTGCCAAGTTCAAGCTTTGTAATCTATTCTTAGCAGACAGTGTGATATCATAAAACATCGTAAGACAAGTGTTTGTTTGCAGGCATGTCGAACGACTAAAATTAAGTATTAGACACAGTATGTAAACATATAAAAACCGATAAATCTGATTGATGATGGGCGAGTACACAATTATCTAGAATTATGCATTGCAGGTAATTTCAAATACAATCAGACATTATTTGTTCTTTGCGAATGATTTGTTGGTGTGATATTATCATAGAAATGGACTTTTCCGGGAACGGTTACGTCATTAGCGTAGGCTTTAAAGTTTCGCCGTATCTGATATTGGGACACAAACAAGACGATTATTCAAATGATCTGGGCGTGGAAACGGCAATTTTGAAACTTTTGGAATTTTGCATCGGATATACACGTGAAAAAGAATGTGTATGAAACAGAAAAATTAATTATGAATCATGTTTTTCACGCGAGAATGAGGTAAAAAATGAAGTCAAGCTGATTGACCCAGTACTTTGCACACATTGCGGTGACACCAGTTTATTATTTTCTCACACCATGAAGCTTTAGTCTGAGATCCCCTTGCAACCAAATCATCGCCAGCAGATTTATGTCGCTAGGTCTTCCTTCACAGGTCAATAGACAGCCTATTTGACTATACAACAAATTTTTCAGTTTTTCAACCCTCCACTCCAACCATCAGAATGTCACTCCCACCAAAAAAAAAAAAAAAAAATAGAAAATAATCAGGAACCTCTAAAAGGCTTGAAGGCGAAGTTTGAGCTGTTTTTATGTTTTTAGTTTTTTTGTCATTTCTGTACCGCCACTGGCACGATTCATAAAAACCATACGCGTTTTCGATCCTCGCAACGGTAGTAATACTGTGTCAAAATTTCATTAAAATCAATTCAATAATTTCCACAATACACAGTAGAGAACGATCTAAATAAATACTCATATGTATATGTTACACTCAATAGCCGAATTCGGGCAATGCCCGAAAAAAATACGCAGAACTAGTTTTGAGCAAGGAATATTTCCCAAACCCGAAATATTAGTTTTATACGGCTATTGAGCATTACCAAATAGGCAGAGCTAGTTTTGCGCATCTTGAAATGCACAGAACTAGTTTTGCGCAACTTGAAATGCACAGAACTAGTACTGTGGTACGGAATGACAAGCAAAGTGAACATTCGTTATGCATTGTGTGTCAAAAACCAGCAAAAACCTATCGTTTATGTTAGGTTAGGTTAGGTTTCTTTGCCAACGTTCCTGCAATATAAGTACGAATCGTGAAAACGCAAAAAGAGGTTTGGAAGCACAAGCCAATTTGATGCTCTTACAATCAAATAAAAAATTTAAACCAGCCTCAGTTGGCGATTTATTATTTGTTGGTATTCATTAAAATATATTTAACTTCTCCAACTTTATATTTATTTGAGTCCGTCACTGGCGCTGATTAAATGGAAGAAGCAGAATTTGTGCTGGTCATTCAGAAAATATACAGAACTAGTCCTGTGCATTTAAAGTTGCGCAAAACTAGTTCTGTGTATTTCAAGATGCGCAAAACTAGTTCTGCCTATTTGGTAACGCTCAATAGCCGTAAAAAATTCATATTTCGGGTTTGGGAAATATTCCTTGCTCAAGACTAGTTCTGCGTATTTTTTTCGGGCATTGCCCAAATTCGGGTATTGGGCGTAACATATACATCACAAAATTCTTAAGTCCCTTTGTTGCTGTAATATGCAAGGCAATGCTCGAATGGACCTAAAAAAGTGGTGTTATGCCACTAGGTCTCTCTTTCACAGGTTAATGGATAGCCCATTATGAATACAACACATTTTTCAGTTTTACAAACCCCCACCACACCTCCACCGAAAAAAAAATAGAAAATCAACAGGAACACATAAAACACCTGAAAACGAATTTGAGGAATATTTGAAATTTTTTGTGTTTTGCTAATTGCTCCGCCGCCCATGCACCGATTTCCAAAATTATAGGAGCATTGTGGGTCTTTGTAATTTACCCACAAGGCGTTCTGCGCATACAAAGATTACCCGCAACGCGTTGTGAGAAATTAGTGAAATCCACAACGCGTTCTGGGTATACAGTTCGGGCAGTGGCCGAATTCGGTTATTGAGTACAACATAATATACACTGTAATTTATTAGAAATAAGAACAGCTGATACATACTGGTCAACAAATTGTAGCTGAGGTCCATTAATTCCACTTTCGCAATGTTAGCGAGGATTCCTGGGTCTAGATTCTTGATGTTGCAGTGATCCAACATCACTTTCACTGTAAAGTTGCTAAAAGGTAGCCTTCCTAAGGTTGATATATTGTTGTGGCTCAACACGGCGACCAGAGTTTTGTTATGAGCTGGCCATTCGGCCAAAATGTGTTGAAATCCTTTATTGACGCACTCCAAAACGAACTCATCTTCGTCTCTGCAGTTGCATGTGTTGCATATATGGCTGGAGTTTTGGTAAACTTCTTCTGCCAGACACAGATAGATAGTGGATAAGAGGATCTGCAAAAAAATATTTATTTTAGGCTAATTCAATACCACAGAGGAGGGCAAAAATACACAGCAGACACTTCGATAAATGGACTAGTATCATGAATTTTTTTTTGTTGCATATGATAGAGTACGTCATAAAAAGCATTTCATTTTTTTCTCCGATTTTTTTGGGCACAGGAAAGCCGTGAAAATAAGGAAAATATTTGAATTCTCCTAGGGCAGTGACGTCACTGCCCTAAAGGCGAACAGCCAATCAAAAGACAGATATGTGTGCTGTGTTGCCGCATTCTGATGGCGCGCGAAATGCCGGAGCTGTACGCGGGTTGGTTCATCTATCTTGTCTTCTGTTCCCGTCTGCGAGTCGGAGCTGTTCTTGGCAACAATGCACTGCTGATGATTCGCGCGGTTGGCACTGATTGACTGAATTTGAATTCCTTTCTTTAAACTTTAGAATGGAATTACTAAAGAAACAAAATGATGTGGAAAGTAACGAAATGCAGCAATACGTTTATTTTTGTATGCACTAAACGGTTATAACAATTAAATCATTGTTCTTAACCTCGTGATACTAGTCCATTATCCATTGACCTTGTGACCTTTAAATTGGATATTGTGCTTTATTTCTCTCTAATTTTCATTTCCTTGTCTTAGTGTCATTCGCTGTGGTATTTCCCTCCACTGTGTTCCATACGTGAAATGTGTCAATGCAGGCAATACAGTTTCACTTCCTGTCGTAGTCGCTTCGGGAGTTCCACAGGGCACTCATATGGGACCTCTTCTATTTAACTGTTTTATTAGTGACGTTCTGGACGGAATATTTTATAGGCATTTTTTCTTTTTGGAGATGATTTGAATCTGCTAAAAAGCTTCAGTATGGTTTGAATAATTGTTCTAATAATTTGTTTGTAAGAAACGTCAAATGTAGCGTCTGTTGTTTCAACTGACATCTGATTTAATCACAACCTACTTCGACAAAAAAATAGATTTGGAAATTTGCCTGTGTACTGACTAATTTATTGATAAACAGATATCAGGAAAACGATTACTCGGGGCGACATTTACAAAGTACACCTTTTACATGTAAAAATGTTTCAATAAACATAATTTTCAACATTTGTACTAATATATGTACATTGACGTAAAAAGGTTACATCACTTTAAAGAGGCGCCCTCTACAAGTGACATCTGAACTAGGGAACTGATTTGAATTAACTACAATCAATATTTCAAAGCCTACCTGATAAATACGCTTGATAATTATATATCGCGTGTGTAAAATTATCTCCTCGGCATATTTGACTTAGATATATTATCTCAATAATTCAGGGTTTTGACTCCACCAAATACTATCATGGATAAATTTCAATACACAAAAAGAAGATTTTTAAAATTTGCAGAAAATTCAAAATATCTCGGAAACTTATAAACGTAGGTATAGCAAATGCTATACAAAGATGAAAGAACATGATGAACGCATTTTTTGATGAAATAAAATATGGGGGTTACATTAAAAAAAGAAGAGAAAATCTAGATTTTACATTCTAGCTCACCCTGTATATGAGTATGCGTCGACGACTTTTTTATAACCTGCTTTAAAATTAGAAAATATATTTTTATCTAGCAAAGTGAAAAACATAATTTTTGGTCCATTACTTTTTGATATCGTTCATTTGACAGCGATTTGGATATAAAAATGGTTGAAATACCCTGCATAATGTTACAAAAGCTCATATTGTTAGATCATAAGTAGGATTTAAATGTAGGAGATTATACATAGGATGTCTCATTCAAAAAAGATGTATGTTTGCATCACCACGTAATTATGAATCACCCTGTATAAATCAAAATATTTTGTGAGCAAGGAGCATATCGTTGGCTACAACTTTTATACACAACTTTTTTCGCCATCTTCTACAATAGTAGAGCTATGGACCGATTCGGTACTAAAAACTCACCCTGTATATCCGTGAGGCATTATACTGGAATCATTTATTATCCGGTAAATAATCAAAAAGAATATCAGTAGAAAATTCTCTCTCGATATGTCTCTGCTATCAGTGACTCATAACTAAATGCGGTACTAGATTTATCATCGCTGTCTTGCTTATTTCACACCCGAATGCCCATACTTCTTTCGAATCCATTATCAAAAACCATCGTCTAATTGTGAGGCGGGCGCCATATCAACAAAAACCATTGGTATCGAAATGGATTCCCGGAAATTTTGATGATACGTTTTTAGCGCTACCGTACCTCTTTAAATTTTACTTCCCTAGGTGAGAGGAAGATGTGACTCGCGAAAATTTTGCTTTTCAGATATTATTTTTTATGTTCATCTCACTAAAATCTATGTTTCTCCGCCAGTATGTCTGTCTTCATTTTTCATTTCGCGTAATCTCAGTAACCGCTACACTGATTTGTACATATATCATTGTCACACTTGATGAGTCAGATCTAGTCTATTACAAAGTTAATTTTTTAGGAAAAGTTTTCCCTATTGAAAATTAACCGGTCTTATGTTATTTGGTTGCCCTGTATACTAATGTTGCAGAAAAACTGCCGCACTTTCTATGTTAATTTAAATAACAATGGAAATAGAACTAAACGAAATTTAGTTGACTGTTGTGAATCTGTTAGTATCCTGGGTATAGCTAGTTATCGTATACACAAAACAAGGTCTCTGCTATCTCTCAATAAAATATTTATTTGTATTTCGAAATTTCTCTAGATGCGAGGTTACAATAAATATACTCTTAATTTTTTAACTAATTTCATTCGTACACTTTACAAACAACCGCTTGATTATAGTTACAACTAAAGGTATAGCTAGCAAGCTATGGTAATGTAAATATAAATACGCTAAACCTCTTCTTTGCAACATTATAAAAGACAACGTAGGTGATATGATTGTTGTTTGAACACATTTTTGCTCCAGAATATTTTTTTATAACCGAAAGTGAACAATTCTATCAAGCTAATTTATTATTATATCATAATAAAACCTCTCATGATCGCCTGTCTCGATACAATTCAGCACCTGTTAACTATTAAGTTTGATTAACTGTTTGAATAAAACCGGAAAAAAATTAACAAAAAACATGTTTAGTATTATGCATTATACTCTTAAGCTGCAAAAAATGTAGGCTTTTAAATGAAAAGATACCACGTGTTATAAATATTTGAATACTTTACACTGTTTTAAGTAACATATACCGGGTGTTAACTAATGGCATGTCAGATTTTTCAAGGGTGATCATCATCGTAGTCACAAGGTTTTAACAGACATGTTGTGAGCTCGTAAAATGCATCAAGTCGGAGCTAGAGTATTGCCGACACGAATATTATCGATACTTTTGAGAACTGTAGCTCGCCATCGTTCAGTGGCGCTCTTGATACTCATATCCAGCAACTGTTTCGTCGTATCCACCCAGCGTGTAGGTGAACGGCCACGGCACCGACCACTTGGGGCATGACCCTGAACTGCAAGTTTCTCCATATTATCGCTTCTGTGCATATGTCTGAAGAATGTAAGCATACTCGTCGACACAATGGAGGATAGTCTCTTTGCATTACCGAGCTCATCCAGTATGGAAAAATACAAAAATATGGAGAACACAAGAGACTGAACCAGCGACTTTTTGGTAGCAGCTTTATTAGTGATGTTATGATCACGCCATATTTTAGTAAGCTTTGTAGCTTTGTCATGGCCACACGTGCCAATTGAATGCGCCGTCGAATCTCATTTTCACAGCTACCCGAATTGTCGATCAAAGAACCGAGGTACACAAAACTTTGAACTACTTCACAACGGCCTACTGACTTTATTTCTCGATGATTGTCATGCTCTCTATCTACGATCATAACCTTGGTCTTGTTGTAGTTAATACCAAGATCATATTATTGGGGGTGACAGTACTGTAAACAGGGATGTTTTTGGTCCAATATTTTTTTCATATTTTATTTTCTCGCTTGTATTCCCTTCAGGGTAATAAACATTTGTTCTTGAATATAAAAAAATGTGTAGTTACCTCCTTATCCACTAGGCCAATTTTTCCCTAACCCCCCCCCCCCAAAAAAAAGGAACCCTATAAAACACAAATCAAAGACTGGGATAGTTCTGAGCATTTTAATTTTTTGCTATATACCCCGACGACAAGGCTATGTTGAAAAATAGCTAAAATATTTCCGTACTGAAAGTGTATGTTCTTCATTTTTTTAAATAGGGAAACCTATTTTCTGCATGTGCCTTGTAATACTTCTATGAAAAGTTAGACATTGCCATTTTTGAGCAATCCTCACATGTGTCTGATTTGTCTGAATGTCATAGACTTTTCGACAACACCTCACTATGTAAGAATATTGTATTTGCAGTCTACAGATAACTATCTCACAACAACGAACATAATTAATATAATTGTGCTCTGTATTTTCTTTCATAAGTATCATTGCTAAATTTGAATGAGTATCAGTTTGAAAAAACCCGTGAAACAATGAAGCCATTTGTGCAGATGTTTGATATGAAATTCTTAAATGACTCACCAGTATAAGTTTCATGTTTTCTTTCACTTCATATCATCATGGCGAAACCAAACACACCTAATAATTGATGCTTTTAATTTCACCGTTTCCTTATCTTATCTCTGCGATACCAACTGTGTAATTTTTCTGTGATATCAGGTAGGATTTCATCAACGGTTTTTGCCTCCTATATACCTTATTTATACACACATAAAATCTGCATTGCATTTCTGAAATATACTACTAGTAAGTGAAATCCGAACACTGAGAAAAAAAGGATTGAGGTTGATGAAATGCGGTAGGACTAAATACAACAATAAACAAACTCATTTGCCATAATTAGTTTATAAAAAAATACAACAGATCAATAATGGGTGGGCCGTCCATTATGACGAATTTCATCACAATCCATGCAGCGGTTACTGAGATTACGTGGCTAGAAAAACGCGTACAGACAGGCAGACCGACGGAAATGAGTGACGTGGATTTTCGTTATGTAGACATCATAAAACGCTCAAAAAGCGTATTATCTCAAAATCGAGAATTTCCGCGTCCACAATTCTCCCTTACCTATCGGTGTGGGAAGTAAAATCAAAAGTATATAAGCGCTATGAAGGGGTAATATTTAAAAAAATTAAGAAACATATACAGGGTGACCGACGGGAACCGGACGTTTTTTAAATGGTTAATATAACGTCGCTAGCGGTGGTAAGGAGGGGACTCAGGTATCAGTCGCCTTGCTGTATAATGCCATTTTAGTAGCTATGGAGCAGTGGACCGTAGACCACCGTATGTTCGCTTATGACGCGTATGTTAAAAATGCTGGGTCGGTCACGGCCGCGCAGCGACTGTTCCGCGTTCATTTTAATCTTGGACGCCACGATATTATTCCAAGCCGCAATACTATTCTCAGATGGGTTAATAGTCTGAGAACAACAGGAATGATTGTGAAGAAAAAGCAACCTGGAGACCAGTATCAGAAATTTTGTTTGTTTATCTCTCCGCTTGAATGAAAATGAGCTTCATCACTCATGACGATTACTGCACTTTCATGGTCTCCAAGCAGCATTTGAGTTCGAATGGCGAAGTCTTCTCGTTTCTCATAATCTGTTGGCTTAAGCTGCTGAACAATACACATCTTGTAAGGATGAAACGCTAAATATTTTTTCAATATTATGCGCACTGATTCACGACTTAAGTTTAATTCACGCGAGTGTCTTCGTGCAGACCGTTGAGGGCTCCGAGTAAGCACTTGTCTCACCCGCTCGACGTTTTCTGGCGTCCTCGCAGTCTTCGTGGGACCAGGTGGCTTTTTCTTCACAATCATTCCGGTTGTTCTCAAACTGTTAACCCATCTGAGAATGGTATTGCGGCTTGGAATAATATCGTGGCGTCCAAGATTAAAATGAACGCGAAACAGTCGACTGACTCAGCATTTTTAACATACGCGTCATAAGCGAACATACGGTGCTCTACGGTCCACTGCTTCATAGCTACTAAAATGGCATTAGACAGCAAGGCGACTGATACCTGAATCCCCTCCCTACTACCGCTAGCGGCGTTATACTAACCATTTGAAAAACGTCCGGTTCCCACCGGTCACCCTGTACATGCAAATATCTTATGATAATAAAATAAATGAAACATGTTGATAAAAGTAAAAATATCAATGATTTAAAAATGTGATTTTTGTTGCAGGACACGATGGTTCAATCAGAAAGACTCCTCGATAACTTGACCGCATCCCTGCCAGTTGTACCACAAGACTTGAAAATCGAACCAGTAGAATTACCTTCCAGTATTAATGTAGAAGAACCGTCAGTACCTCCGAAATCTCCGAAGAAACCCGAGCTGACGATCGAAGCGATACCAGAAAAAAGATCTCCGATACCAATACCAGACAATAAAGTACCAAACGAACCGTTCGTGCGAATAAACCCAACGGTGAGTACCTAGAGTACCACCAAATTGCTACGTTTACATGTCTCCTTAACCCTTAAACCCCCAGGGGGGGGGGTCGTGTAAGGCAGTGACGGCTCGTGCCAACTTAGAGAGGTAGTGCCAGAATGACAGCCAACATTTCAAACCGATATAAAATTGAAAAAAAAATATTTATAACTAGCCGATAAGCCGAATTTAACTGAGCCTTTATTTTATGTTTGACTTACCAAGCATCGATAAACGGAAAACATTATTCATATGCACTTTAGATTTTTCATGGGTCTTCATTTTCTCCCAAATATGAATAAGATCGTCTGTGCCTTTTTTCGCTCAAGTGTCACCGCCTCCAAATAGAACACACACAAAACAAAACGGTTTGTTAACTTTTTCACAGTCACTTATCCAATTTGTTTTAGTCACAAATAGTTGTATAAAATTTACGACAACGCGGTTTCTGTCCACTACCAATAAGTTTTTCAAAGTTTCTTCCAGCGGAAAATTACTAAATGAGTTTATTAATGCGCCAATTTAATTCATTTTCGCTCCAATGATATATTTTAATTAAACACAAAAGAGATACCGATCCGAAAACAGTGCACAACTCACTCAAACTAATAAGAATAAGATCTAAATTTCAAACCTTTAACGAGAAAAGCCGACATCAGCATCAGACATAAACAAATCGAAACTGCTGAAACAAAACAAAAATAGTGAACCATGAATGAAAATATGGGTAATGTGCCTGGCACGATCTACTTTGGATTTTCGTATTTAAAATCTATCCAAACGTCCAGCATAGCGTTCTCTCTGTCACTCGTAAGCGTTTGTGATAAGACTTCTTTCACTCTGTTTGTGCCTTATAAGAAACGGCACCGTAGGCTGTTGCCATCTCGCCGTTTCGTCGCGTCGTCAGCTCTCATCATGTGAGTTGCGACGATGCCACGTGTTGCCTGGTGCATTTATGCGCTGAGCCACTATTGCTATTTCATATAAAACAGAAACAGTCGTTGGAAACTAACATAGAATAAGAAAAGTTTAAGAGATAGATAAATATGTTTTTGTCGAAAATTAAGGTAGTGCCATGGCACTGTGGCACTACCTCACCAGCCGCCACTGGTTTAAGGACCCCTTGTTATCTTATCCTAGCCTAAATACCTACTTTATTTAAAACCTTTGGCAACGCTGTCGCTTGATATGTGCTTGTGTTGACATTTGGAACTGTAATTCAGTATGCGGCCACGTTTCGCAGCAAGTACAGCAGAGTGACACGTGATTTCGTTTAGTGGGGTCCCGCTGGTACCCCGGACAGTCACTTGCGGATCCAATTTTCATTTTGAACACGTCGTACATTTTTTGTTTTTTAATTATTTAAAGTCGTCAAAATGAGCGATTGAAATAGAACGCAACCCCTAAAACAACATGAGTTAGAATACGTTATATGAAAATCAGAATGTATTATTCTGATTTATATATGACGCATTCTGATTTTCAATTGACTGTCCTGATTTACATTTGATACGTTCTGATTTACACATAATGCTTTCGATGAGAAAATCTTGGGGTTGTGGCCAAAATTTTGAAAAAAAGGACTGGGTCACTGCATAAAGGAGTGGTGTTAACAGCCAAGCTTTCGGCAATGCTTATTGCCATCTTCAGGGCTTTAACGTTGAGGTTTGCCAATGTAAAAAACGGCAACTGCATTGAGTGCAACGACTTTCAAATGCCAGCTACAATAATCGTCACAATTTTTAAAAACTACTATGCTCTCATGGTGTCTTCCACAAACAGGTTAGGAACAAACAACAGATAAATGTAAAATTACAAACACATAAAATGAACCTTTACATGTTACACTTAAACCCGAAGGTATTGTGAAATTCGTGGTTTGAATACACCATGGCCGTCTCTACTCACTAGGCCGGAGCATTGAAATATGGCAACGTTGGAGATCAGGCCGTGTTTTCATTTGTTGTTATGTCATGTGTATTCTTCCAGGTGCAGAAAATATGGTTGGAAGGTGATTATTAATTTGTTTCTAATTATTTACCTGCACAAACGAAACTGTAAAGATAACAAGATGCCTGCAAAGCGTGAAGTACCAGGTTGCAGCCCAGTAGAGGACTACCAAACCATGGCCCAACATCACCTTATTCCAGATTAAAAAGAACGTTGCAAGGTGATTTTTAATGGGTTTCTACTTATTTACCTGCACAAACGAAACTATAAAGATAAAAAGATGCCTGCAAAGCGTGTAGTACCAGGTTGCAGCCCAGTAGAGGCATGAGTAGAGGACTACCAAACCATGGCCCTACATAACCTTATTCCAGATTAAAAAGAACGTTGCAAGGCGATTTTGAATGGGTTTCTACTTATTTACCTCCACAAATGAAACCATAAAGATAAAAAGATGCCTGCAAAGTGTGTAGTACCAGGTTGCACTAGCAATTGTGCGTCCGATAAGGGACATAAACAGAAGTGGGTGAAAGGTATTCCTCGGAAGGGCTGGTTATATTTATAAGGATAAAGACCTCCCAAATATCACACAAAAATACAGTTAATAGAACTCATCTGGGCATGGCCTGGGGCATACCTACGAAAGCATTTGATAGTGAAAGGGAAATCAAGACCAGCAAGAATGGCTTCACAGTGACCTAATAGTGAATTTTTCTAACTCAAGTGATAATTCACAAAGTAAATTGAGTGTTCATTTAAGTGGAAATGGAAGTGGCTGCAGGAAACAGGTTTCGTTTATTTTTATTTTGTAGTGTCTGACTGTGATGAAACAGACATCAGATGTAAGTGGTATTAGTAGTAGTAGTTCTAAAAAGTATTTTTCTTAATTTATTAACCGAGATGAACTCTAATACATATAAAATGTAATAATTATTCTGAAACTATAGGGCCACTATTTGACAGCTAAGCCACGTTGCCACATCTAAGGTTCCGGCCTAGTGTAGAGTCGGCCATGAATACGTACATTTTAGGATCTAAATTTTCTCTAATAGAGACCTTCTTGGTCTAACAGGTGATAAAATGGCCGTTACTTTGTGAAATGTGTAACATGTAAAGGTCTTTTTGTATGTTTGTAATTTTACATTTATATGTTATTTCTTTCTGACCTGTTTGTGGAAGACACCTTGATAGCATAGTTAAAAAAAATTAAAAATTGTGCCGATTATTGCAGCTGACATTTGAAAGTCGTTGCACTCAATGCAGTTGCTGTTTTTTACATTGGCAAACCTCAACGTTAAAGCGTCACAATTTTTAAAAAAATTTCAACTATGCTATCATGGTGTCTTCCACAAACAGGTCAGGAACATATAAATGTAAAATTACAAACACACAAAACGACCTTAAGTGGAAAATTATATGTGTGTTTGTGAACTGAACTATCTTGTAATTTCTTTTGTATACTTTTATGTGTTTTGAATCATGTGAAGCCATACGATGAATATATATCTACTGACATGAGAAAATATTTGAGCTATGGCATAATACCAACAAAAAATGCTGTCCTTATGCAAATTTTCAAATATGCAGGATCTTTAACTCCATCCGACTTCAGCCACACAGTAATTGATACAACATTTTGTTTATACTATAGCTATATCCTCCTGAAAACCTCCAGAACACAGTGGGTCCTCCACTCACCCAGCCGAGGCTTCCAGACTACGTACCAAGACCAGATGTGGTGAAAGTGGAAGCAGATCCAGAAGAACAACCTGCCGATCTGTCAAACAAAAGGCCGGAGAATCTGACATGTATGCCTGAAATTGATTTTATGAAAGATGAGGACACTACCTCGGTATATAGCAATAGCTCTGATCCAGATAGATTGGAGGTTGATATGTCGCAGGTAAGTTGTGTAAAATCGTAACCTATCATGCCTCATTTGGGAGTCACGGCTAACTCCAGAACATATACCTCCCCCCATTAATGAAACTACATTTACGGGACTGTTTTTGGTATCTTTTATTTTTTTTTATATAAAGGGTTGTTCTCAGCTAATGCCATCTCCCTTCTGTCAGTCAGGTCTTCCATTTTTGGCGGTCTTCCCAGTCTTCGTCTTCCAGCCCTTTTTTTGTCATGGTTTCGTCGACTTCTTCTAGGTCTTCCTCTTCTTCTCGTTCCTCTGGAGCTCCATTCTGCAACCTTGTTCATCCATGTGTTTTCTGCTCTACGTACGTGCACATACCATATTAGTCTGCTTTCTTCTTACAGGGTTATTCACGTTATTCGACACGGAGCATTATGGCTAAAGTATTCGATAAAAAAGAAAATAATAATTTCGGATGGATAGAGACCCATAAAGGCTACATTTTAAAAGTAGTTTCATGTTATACAGGGTGTCCCAAAAACACCAAATGTATGAAAGGTATGTTTTTTTAATGGAATACCCCGTATATTATTGTATATTCAGATTCCTTGGTGAATTCTAGTGTGACTCTTTGTATCATACATGGGACTTAAAGCGAACCGTTTAGGTGTAAATCACCATTTTCGGTATAAGTAGATATCAGGAAAAAATTGAATATTGCAGAGATTATAAAATTTGGAAGGCTGTGACTTTGCCGTACTATTAAGCATAAAATGCGTCAGCTGTGATGGGACTGTCAAATTTAAATTACTTTTATGCTTGGAGAAATCGGTCGATTAATTAAGGCAACTTCGATCAGCGATAACTTGATTTTTTCAAATAGGAATGCCTAATTTTTTTATACGGTTAAACGTAGAATTTGATGACATTTCTAATGATATAAGGTTATGAATATCAATCTCTGGTAGTTTTCATTTAATTTTAAATTTCTAAACAAATCGGCGTTTTCCATTTTCCTACATCTTTATTCAGTTGTATGATATGAGCTGACCAGTTTGTCATGGATCTGCTGCTTGAAACAGTTAACCTTTGGGTCTTATTCAGGTTCAGCTGCAGTGAGTTTTTTTTTTGTTTTGCCAGGAGCCGTCCGACCGTACTGTCCCCGTCAATACTTAAGCCTTAAGGCCTATTGTATTATAATTCCTCTCATTTAGAGTATCCACTCCAGCAATGTAGATCCTTGCATAAGTTTATGCAGTTTTCCTACTGGTCCTGGTGCTGAGTTGTACTCCATTGGTTCTAGCTTGGTCTTCCCAAAGAGCTGCTGTCTCTTGTGATCTAGGGCTTCGCACTCACAGAGCACATGTAGGGCTGACTTTGTCCCTCTACCACACAGTCTACAGTTGAGGTCTCCATTGTAGAGTCCCATTTTATTCAGGTGTTCCTTCAGGCCATCAAAATGTCCCGTGAGGAGACCCGTCATTATTCGGAGCTGATTCCTACTCAAGGAGAGCAGTGTTTCAGCTGTTTTCTTGCATGGAGCTTCAATGAATATTTTTCCATGAACACATTCTGGCAACAAGTTCCACTGCTCCTTGTGCTGATGTTTCACTCATTCTACGACCTGGTGTCTGATTGTGCTTTTAGGCACCTCCAGGGCGGGTTCTGCTCCAATGTAAGAACAGAGGAACCTAGTCTTGCTAGCTCGTCCGCCCTTCCATTGCCCCTTATGCCTGCGTGTCCTGGCACCTACTCCAAAGTTACTTTGTTGTGTGAGTACAGCAAAATCAATAGATATGTTGGCCTCTACTGCGTTACTGCATGTTTCTTCATCATTAACGCAAATTCTGTCTTACATAAATTTTGAGGAGTTGGCAACGCCTATGTAATTTTCCTGCGATTTGTTTACGGTAACCTCCGACTGTCAAACGTTTGTTTTGTTTGTGCGTCTTTTATGCTTGGTCAGTAAAATCGAATTCGCTATTTGGTGGTAACTGTAGTGAAGCTTTACGGACTTGCTGTGCTATTTCGAGTGTAGTTAGCAGTTTTTCGAGATTGGACAGTGCAGAGCAGTGTTTGTAACATGGGTTGCATTGGAAGAATTTTCAGGTTAGTTGGCAATGTTTGGGTCTGAAGTCTCAAAAGATGATGGCTTTGAGCACGCCATGCTGAAGTGGTTTGTTTACTACCTCTATGTTCAGTTGTTACTCTGAGGGAGAAATGGTCAAACTTAGGTCGTTTATGTAAACTGCGAATAAAAGGGGACCAGGCACCGACCCTTGCGGAACACCGTAGTTAAGCTGAGCAATAGAAGAAACTTGGTTGTTATAACTCACACACTGTTTTCTGCAGCTTATATAGGACTGGAGCAATTTCAAATATACAGGGTGTCCCAAAAGTCAACGTCAAGCCGCAACGGAGTGACAGGGTTTGTTGTAACTAACATGAGAAAAGTCATTAAAAAATCTATCCCATGAAGTTTGAAAATTTTGGACATTTAAAAAAAACCTAGAAATTTGGTCAAATTATAACAATTTTTCAGTTATTGTGGTTAAATTTTATTATTTTTGAATTTACTATGAATTTAAAATTTTCAAAGTTTGCCGACTTTGAATGGCCCTCCTTTAAAAAAAGTGTACTGAAGTGCCTTGGCAAGTGCCATTAAGAGTTGGCGCATTTAACCAGGATTGTAAAATGGTGCAATACTTGTTAGTTTCATACTAAAAAAAAAAACGAGTAGAAAAATAAAAACCTCAACCCGATTTTTGCTAACCCATTTCACTCAGGTCAGATGTTCTTTTTTCGCACAAGCTTCTGCTAGGTTATTAATTTTACGGCAAAATGATGAGAGAAGTGAATAGTGGACATGCTTGCCATGAGTGAGTGAGACAGATAGTGACGCCACTTTTAGCAAAGTCAACAAAAATAAGTAAAATTAATAAAATAATAAATAATCTTGACCTAGCTTAGTTTAGGTTTATTTGATTAGAAGTCAGATAGGGAAATAACATTTTTTATTACAATAAAAGTTCAAATTGTGTACCATCAGCCTCAATACACGCCCTACATTTTCTTAAAAAGGATCTTATTAGCCGGGCCTATTGAGCTGCCTGAGAATTTGAATGGCACGAATTATCTACATTTTTTACGACAAAATTTACCAACTTTGTTAGAGGACGTACCACTAAAGCGGCCTACAGAAGTTGATGTAAGCTGCGATTCCTCAATCGACTCAAGGTTTTATGAAACTCGCATCAGTTGCTTAAGTTAACTAATAAATAGTCTACATTCTAGAAAACTTGGGGCAATTGTGTCATTATATTTGACTGTGCTTCTAAAATGTTATTTAGGGTTACGATTCCAAAGCTTAAACGAACAAAAATAATAAAAGTTAATCACAATAACCGAAAAATTGTTATTTGACCAAATTCCTAGTTTTTTTTTTTTAAATGCCTATAATTTTCAAACTGGTTAGATAGATTTTTTTTATGATTTTTCTTATGATAGTTGCAACCAATCCTGTCACCCCGTTGCCGCTTGACGTTGACTTTTGGGACACCCTGTATATCACGTACACCATATCTATGAAGTTTCTGTGCAAATAATTAGATTCTAATGGATAAAAGCTTCACCGAAAAAACTGTCTTTTTCTAGGCGACTGAGGATCACAGCAATTCGACGACGAGCAGCGAGGTGTCCCCAATTTCAGAGCAAACTCAGCATCAGAACGTCAACAACGGCAAGACTGAGATGGACGCGTCTCTTTGGCAGGCGATCTCTCAGAACGGTTACCACCCCAACACGCCACTTTCCGGCGAGGCCAGTCAACTTCTTCGGAAGCTCATCACCTGTCGGAAGTTTGGAATGAGTATCACGCCAGCTCCGACCCCAACAGGTGAGTCACTGTTTTCTCATTGCAGGTCTAAGAAATGCGGCTCTTTTAACCTCATTTCGTCTGTTTGGAAAAAGACTGCTTTACTAAAAAAAAAAAAAAAACGTATATTTTCAGGAGAGCTCGGTAAAGTTTTATGATTTTTGCACTGCAATAGGGTACTTGCAGAGGTCGTGAAATCGCCTCGGGAGTATACATAGCGTAAAGAAAACCATGTCAAGAAGCAGTAGGAAATAAAAAACATGATTTTACAGAAGGAAAAAAAAGATAGTTGCAAAATAAAATAAGGATATATTCAAATTTTTCCACGTGACTTAAAACAAGGGCTGACGTCACAGATATCTTATCGATATCGACAATCGATACTGCTACAGGTTTGCCAACTGCGCATTCGACTAGAGATGATCTAAATTCTTTAACAATGCGACTCAATTTATTGATACTTAAACATATTTGAAACAGGCAATTAACCCACTAGCATTTTCGTTGCAATACATTTTTATAACTGATAGGTATCACAGTTCATCCTGTTCGTGACCGAGATTCGCAACTAATCGAAGCCATCATTTTATTTTGGCTCATCCCATTACGAATGAATCCAAAGATAGAATCTAATTCAAGCCCATCCCTACAAAGTGAATTAGTTATCTAGCCTAACTTTTATTCTTTTGACTTTTGTACTTTTGTGTGTGACTGTGTTTTGTGGTTATAACGATCAATGTCAAAATGTTAGGTTAGCACTGGCTATCGATATCGAATATCAATACTTTACATCCCATCACTATACGATATCACTGACGTCAGAGGTTGTTTACGCGGCATTTTCCGGCATTTGAAATAATTTTTGGAATATCTCTCACAGCCGATTCCAAAAAACCAAACAAGTGATATTGTCATGTTTACTAGTCTCTAAGGAACGCGTAAACGACATAATATTTTTTTCTGCAAGTACCCTATTATTTTCCAATCAACAATTAGTAAAAGGCTTAATTATGAGTTAATGAGTATAATGACAAATGCCCAGAGTTTGAGTATTTTGTGTCTTTGGAATTAGTGCATATTTTATTTTTTTTTATATATCTTTTTTGAGTTGTGACAGTCTTTTTTTTATTTTAATTCTGAACTTTACAATTTCAGAATATGACACTTTTGCACCAAAGAACTGCGACGTAAAGTATATGTTATTTTGTTTTGTGATGGTATTTTAGCAAAAAATGCGTGCCTTTTTGTTCGACGGCTGTAATTCAACTGACGTGTTGCTGTCTTGCTTTAATGCTGCGTCACGAAATGAAGCTATGACGTTTTTACGTGGTGCCATCTATGGGTAAAGAAGTGAGGTAGCTTTATGATACTTTTACACAAGAAAATATGCATTATTTTAATATGATTCACCCAAAAACCTAAAAAAAAAGAAAATTTTCACATGTCTTTTTCCAAAGAGACGAATTATTAAACATAATACCTTTATCTCCCATCAAGTTAAACAGCCATTACCAAACTACTTCTGAACAGGTTATATACCACCTATAAACAAACAGCGTGAGTTATTTTTCATAAATCACAAGTTATTTTTCATAACTCACGCTCTAGTCGTGGGTTATGAACACCGCCTACTGCATACGATTAAATAGACGCTGTAACAACTGCAAATGTCACTATGAAACGTCAGACGCTAATTCGAACGGTGATATTATTTATTTAAGTGACAGAGAAGTGAGGTTAAGTGGTGAATATTGAGTAATTGTTATGTATTTAAATCGTACTATTCGTAGCTTCGGTCAATGATAAAGTATAAACTCGCGGTAATAGTAATAACTCGCATGTTGATTTACACTGTGTGAGTTATTACAGTCATTACCGCTCATTAAACAATAGTATCTTATTTAACAATGTGGTAATAACGCAGTTGAAGTTTGCAACTCTAAATCAACAAGTGAGCTATCTACGACCGAAGCAATTAATAGTACCACTTAAATACATAATAATTTTACAAATAATTGACAACACCGTCCAATTACCCATTACCATAACCCACGGATGGAGCGTGAGTTTTGAAAAAGAATTCTCGCTGTTTGTTTATAGGTATTATTACCTGATGTCCAAAAGTAGTTTGGTAATCGCTGTATAACATAATGGAAGTAGGTAGATGATACACTATTATACGAAAGTAAGTCCTTTTTATATGAGATATAAGATTGTCAATTGTTTACTTGTGAATATACAGGCTGTCCCGTAACATCAGAACTGCAGATTCTTTGGGTAAAAATATTGAGATTTAACTAAACTTACCTTCGTACATGCGATATTAACAAGTATTGACGGTCTATGCCAAGTCGCCAAGTCAACACCTGACCTATTATTATTATTCTGAATTCACGAAGGACCGTACAATGCTACAGGTCTTGAGGACCGACATAATGAGGGGAACAATAACAACTTTGTTCTGTTTCCAGAGTCGTTTTATTTCTCTGGCGAGATCTGAATATTCAGATATCTTCCCAGCGTAGGTGTTTTGGATGTTCATATCATTGAAAATCGCAATATCTTTTAAAAAGGTCCATTATTTGTCTGCCTTTGACTGGAAGACTATATCTGGTCTATTCGCTGGGATGGTTTTGTCTGTATTTCAATGTCCCGGTATAGTTTGAATTGATTGTTTTCGAGTACTGAGGTCGATGTGTAGTTGTAATATGGATCTGTGTTTTCGATCAACTTGTTTGTTGTGGCTAGTGCTTGGTGTATGACTTTGGCTGCAGAGTTATGTCTGGCTGTACACTCGATTCCAGCGAGAGTTTTGCATACACTTGTTATGTGTTCTATTGTTTCCTTCTGTTGGTGGCATCTTCTGCAATTATCGCCAGTGATGGATGAATCTTTTTCTTTTATTACGTACTTCGTGTAATTCCGTGTCGCAATCACTTGGTCCTGGATAGCAAGCATAAGACCCTCCGTTTCTGGAAAGAGCTGGCCATCCTGCATCCAGGTGTATGACTGCTTTTCATTAATTTGGTCTTGTGTAACACGGTATCTATATTTGTCATGGAGTGTCTTGCGACCAGGTGTTTATTTTTTCTTGTTGTGCCTGTATGTGGTTGCGTGCGTCTGCTGCGTGGTCTGGACAAGAAAGGGCTAGTGGTGTATAGTTTTTGACTGCTTTTACTATTTCTTTATGCAAGTTTGTTTGTTTGCTGTGGAAAAAATGTCTGAGTGATTTTGTTTTGTGCGAAGCGACTGTATATCTATAATTCCTCTGCCCCCTTGTTTTTGTCTATGGTGAGCCTTTCCTTGGATGCGTTGGTGATGTGACATTCTGTGTTTTGTGAGTTTTGTTCGGATGAGTGTATGGATGTTTTCTATGTCACTGTGCGACCACTTGATGATGCCAAATGAATACGTGAGGATTGGTATAGCAAATGTGTTAATAGCTTTTGTAAGATTTCTAGAATACAGTTTTAACACTTATGTTAGTTGTGCTTTGATTTCTGTGTGGTCTATCTTAACGTTCTGATTTATTATTATCTTTTATTGTTATTATTATACGAATATTTTTGTGATAACCCGTGTATCGTTTCAGTGTTGAACTATTCACTGTACTCAAGCCAGTCTCCGAACGCGGAAGGCGAAAAGATGGACGATAGGCCAGCCATGGAAAAGACTTCTGCCAGACGGAAACAGAGTTTTCCGACCAAAGCCAACGTCAAAACTGACGAGGGTGTTGGAGGGGGTGGAGGGGGAGGTGGAGGTACGATAGTAGGCGGTGAAACCCAGAAGGAGGAGGAGGACTATATACCCGATTTTACAGGGAACAGTCCTTGGTGCAATTTGGTCAAGGGAAAGGTACGTAGGTTTTAAGGTGACATTTGATAAGAGTTGTGTTTTATGACTGCATTGACTATGGCCAAATGCACTCAGGATCAAATTATTCTATGAACAGGTTATAAGGAGTATCCATAAAACCTATTTCATACGGCCAGAAGTGAATTTAAACTGTAAAGCTATAACGAAGCTTTATGGTGGTCTCATATAAATTCTGTTAAAGCTATTTTGTCCTTACGACTGTCTTAAGACTTACCGACTTTAAAAAAGCCTTCAAGAAAGCCTAATGGTTTCAAACAGTTGAAGGAAAATACTCGATAAAGCCGCCTTAAATCTATATATTTTCCAACTCAAATAAGCACAACTAAAATCTTCCTTCAAACTTATTGGCTTTAAGGATGCTTATGATAGGATAGACATGTTTTTGTTAAATAGGCTTGGATAAAATTAAAACTTAACAAGGGATCCAAACTTAGTGAGTGGTGCAAAATAAATAAAAATGGGCATTTCAAAAGCAAATTAAAAAAAATATTTGGTGATAAGAAATACCAACGTCATTTCAAACAATTTCAAAGGCTCAACTCCAAGCACAGCAGCACGTAATTATTAATGCACAAAACCAAAGAATGATTAGGTTTTAGTTTGTCAATTGCAACGACACACAGAATTTCCAACATCAACAGGTTATAACCTACTTACGATATACTACGGAATAAGAAACATATTTTGAGGTTAGCTATTCTAAAATAATTAAGCCAGTATCAAGACCATATTATTCATATGAAGGACTTATGAGTTTTAAGGTGGTTTTAAGAATATTCTGGAAATGGGCGTCTATTGCGCCATATTTTTTGAGTTACTGAATACCGCAATTATTTTATATACGTAATTATATTTGATAATAGTGCAATTCCTAGCGTGCATATCGACTGAACATATATTGCAAGTAAACCCTTGCATTTTGAAACTAATATATATGCGACTTTATATTTTAACCTAAAAGAATTGAATTTTTTAATTAAGATTTTCATCAGAATTGTAATATATTTGGAGGGCTCCCATTTTTTAAAGCTATCTTATAAAGTTTCATCAATAAACTGTGATTCGTTTTATTTTTTCATTGTAGTAATCGAGAAAATTCTGAATTTATGATCATAAAAAATAGTAATAGATGGTATATATACCTACAATGCTACATGTTGTAAATGTTACGGTAAAATAGTTATTTCATGGCCTCAAGTTATGATGTCTTAAAGCCTAAAGGATTTAACAAAGCTTTAAGAACAGAAGAATGAGTATTTATCGGAGACTTAACACAGACTTGCTCAAGTAATTATGGTTTTAAGGCTAGCTTCATCGAAGGCCGTGACGTGGGCCCTCCCGGCTGTGTGGAGATTATATCATTGCCTTAATCAATAAAGTTCTTAAAGCAAGCTTGCTTTAAAAGGGTATGAAATACTGAGCTATATCAGCCTCCTGTAGGTTTCGATAAAACTAAAAATGTTTCTTGGGTAGACACATAGCTGAGATGTTTTGTAATTCATTTAATTGAGTTTTCTTTCCATAGTAACTAATGAACGTACAGGGTGGGTCGATCTCAACGCCTCGGACTCTTGTGACCAAACGATACCACTTTTCGAAAAATCATCTTTGCGAGTGTCGGACTAACGTATGTTGCAAAAGTTTTGAGAAGTTTTTCAAAAAAATAAAAAAAATATCTCACAATAATATATTTGGACAAGAACTACAAAAAATAACAATATTTCTTAATATAAAAATATATTAAAGGACTGCTAATGGGCCATGATCTTCCACGGCTCGCAATTTCCTCTTAATGTTCCTCATTAGGTTTTGGACAGATTCTAAATCAATTTCGCTGATCTTTAGCGTTATTCTTCTTTCTATAGCTGCTGTTCGTTTTGAGCTTCCCAGCCATTTTTATAAACTTTGGCACTCAGTTGATCCCAAAAAGTTTCGATAGGTCTTGTTCGAGGAAAATTGGGAGGGTTATCGTTTTGTGGGACAATAGTTATTCCGTGTTGTTCTAGCCAGTTTCTCGTACGCAAAGCATAATGTCTTGAAGCCAGATCTGGCTAAAACATTATATTGTCATTAGCATGCTGCGTATTAATAAAATTGAGTAGTTTAGGCAAACATCTTTGAGTATAGACTTTTGCGGTAACCGCTTCGTCCAACGTACGGCTGTGAAATACCGTTGTCTGATATAGCGCACCACACTAACACTTTGTTTTCAAACTTTTCTTTTCGTTTCAATTTTACATTATCTGGACAGGCTTCAAAGTCTCTTGTATAAAAACCATCATTACTTTTGATTTCTGAGTTCGAAAATGTGAAATACTTTTCATCGTCAAGAATAATTTTTATGTTGCCAGGAAAATGAGTACGACGTAAATTGCGACAGCATTGAGGAATTCTTTCTAACCGATTTGGGGAATACTATGGACATTTTCTTTTTTTTCGAAATTGTAAGTTATTTCTCTTCATTTCTCTACAGATTGTGCTAGCATTCACGTAAAAAATGCATCTAAGTTTTCGTGTTGAAGTTCCAACTCGATGTTCACTTCTGTTGACCATTCTTTGAACTGTAGCAGCATTCCACGCTCTTGGACGTCCACTTTATGGTAAATTTATACAAGGAATACCTTCTCCGCATTCACGGATCGCTCGATAAATTGTGGCAACAGAAACATTTTGATCGTGATATAGGTGAACTATTTCGTTTTTTTTTCAAGCCGTCCAACTAGACTGTAAATACTCTTCCGAATATCTAATTTGTACGACATTTTGACAACTTATATCATAACCAAACTAGTTTTATTGTTACGTTTAGATGTTGAATGGTTACCATGGTAACGATTTCTGAATTGTTTCCAAGGGTGAAACTACCTCCCGAGTTTTGAAAAAAATTCTCAAAACTTTTGCAACATACGTTACATTTTAAAAATAATGACTTTTACAGGGTGTCTAATAAAAGCATAACATATCAAAAATGTTTTTTTAAATGGAACACTGTATATTATTGCATAGGTATTTAGATTCTCGGGTGAATTTTAGTGTGACTTTATGTATCACACATGGGACTTTAAGCGAACCGTTTAGGTGCAAATCATAATTTTTGGTATAAGTAGATGTCAGAAAAAAACTGAATATCGTAGCTATTATAAAACTTAGAGGGCTGTGACTTTGCCATGTCACTATTCATGAAATGCGTCAGCTTCTTTTAGACAGTCGAGTTTGAATTACATTTGTACTTTGAGAAATCGGTAGATCAATTAAGGAAACTTCAATCAGTGGTAACTTGATTTTTTCAAATGAGAATGCTTAATTTTTGTATACGATCAAATGTGCAATTGTGATAGGCTAATATAGAAAACAGTAGCGCTTTAGATGAAAATGTGACATGTGACTACTGAATATAAAACATATAATTTGTCCAGTTTTCTAATTTGAGACTTACGTTTACCACACACAGACACTTTTCTCCGTGCAACTGTAATTGGGCACGCCCAAATCAAGCAGTGTTTGATTCCGAACGACTTACCTGTGCACGCCACATGCTTCCCCATACACAGTGCGTTTTAACTGTGGTGTGCACATTCAATTCTTGAGTTATCCCCCTGTGTGAGTGGGGGCCTTTACTCAATATGAATTTGTATGTCCAGGGGGGTGCCGGTCTGGCGAGAAGGGTGGATCTGTCATGCACGAACTGCGGCACACAAACGACGACAATATGGCGGCGGAACATGCGCGGCGAGATGGTGTGCAACGCTTGCGGTCTCTATTTCAAGCTGCACGGTGTCGACAGACCAGTCACGATGAGGAGAGACACCATACACACCAGGCGCAGGAGACCGAAAGCGCAGGAGAAGGAGAAGATCAAAGGTAACGTTTTTATCTTAAGGCGGCTCCTACGGAGAGCATAAACGGTCATTTTCAAGTGATTTCATCCCAATTCCTGACGCTCTAGTTTTCAATATTTTTGCATGAAATGTTTACATGAAGTTTAAAAGGAAATTACACAGGGGGCTATCGAAGCATTTTTTCAAAAAAAAAAAATGATTGAACATGAAATATGATCGCTTGAAGTTGCCTATTTTCTTCGTCAACTTTGTAATTTTTTTAAGAAAAGCCCAGAAGCAAAAATGAAAAAGTGCTTCGATATCACTCTGGGCAATTTCCTTCTAAACATCATGTGAAAATTTCATGTAAAAATATTGGAAAATGAAGCGTCACGAACTGGGATAAAAAACATCTGCAAATCGCCTTCCTCTTCAATTTTACAAATTTCGGGCGACGCGCTAACATGACTATTTCCATTTCTTTCTAATGTAGCGCGCACCTTTTATTTATCACGCCCATCGTCGGTTCCTTTTCAGCTCCCCGCATCTTCCGGAGAAACTATTCCGGATTGTAGGAGCAGCGTTAATGTGTTCAGATTATAAGATGAAGCGCACCCACCAAATAGGGGATGATGAATTCTTTTATAACCTGCTTGTGGTTTTATTTTTTTTATAACTGAGCCGACCGCGTACGCAGAGCCTAAATATACCAGAGTACCGCGGCTGCTGTGAAAGGGTTATGTTAGGGGAAGTTTGTTAACGCGGGATTTGAATGGGTCAACACCCGCAGGTCCAATAAGTACATCCCCTGGCAGTCCACTCCAAGCCTTGGATACCCTGGGAACGAATGTGCGGTCGTACCGCTCGGTTCTTGATGTATGAAGAACGACCGCCTTAGGATGAGACGCAGGATAGGATGATAGGAGCGGCGAGTGGCGGAACGATAGAGGATAGCTCAAAGGAGCAGATTACGTTTGAATATCGGTAGAAGAGCGAGTGGTCACCAACAACACGCCAGTGAGAAAGTGGCTGGAGGTGGCGCGTTAAGGCCGGGTCGCCAATTAGTCAAATTACCCTCCTCTGGACGGCATCAAATATAGATAGGGTAGTAGGAGCAGCAGCTCCCCAGACATGAAAGCAATAAATACTCTAGGACAGGTCTTATCTGGGCCTTATATAGCGTGAGGAGCTTACACTACTTTCTGGCTCTAAATAGGAACCCAAGCTTTTTACCAGCAGCTGTTGCAACTGACGCAACGTGTTCGTGCCAGATCAGATTTTCTGTAATGTTGACTCCTAACAGCTTGAATGAGTGACTCCTTGACAGAGTCAGATTGTTCATTAGAACCTGGTGTTGGCTTAGGTACTTCTAGATTGTCCCAAGAAATAGCCATTTTGAGTAGCTGTTATATTTATTCAAATTTCAGAATTATATGTTCAGTTTTCAGTTTTAATGCCTAATGTCTAATGAGTTGTGAATCTACTAAATGCATATTATATAGAACAGTAGAATTTTTAAAATAAATCTTTGATTTTTTTTCCACCATTCACACTGCCATACGTAACTAAATTTGGATAACTTCATTAGTAGCGTGGATGTGGCAATTAACGCTTGCAATATTTTGCTGCCATAATGGGTTTATGGTTTAGAATCAAAACTCGTGTGTTTCTAATCACTGTATTTATTGGTGTAGGTGGAAAAGAAAGAGGAAACAGTTCGGAAACAACCGATACAGAGGATATGTTGAGTGCCCTCAGACGTCAAATTCGGCCCCATCTGATAATGGCACTGACAGGGCCTAAAAATGCCAACTTGCCCCAGTATGCCCATTTACAGGTATGGTATTCATTTGTTTTCATTGCCGCTCATCTCATAAAGCAACAACTTTTAATAATTTTGAAAGTAAATAGATTTATTCCTCTGTAATAGGTTTTTCCAAAACTCTAACATTACATAACATAACCTTGGTCAGAGAAAAAGTCCCAGTTGTAGCATATAATTCAACAACAAATCCATGGGTTTATTCGTAGTTAAATTTGACAAGTGTAAAACAGAAATTTGACGTCAAGTAAGTCCATGGACTTCTTCAGGCGTTTAGAACCTGCTCTAATTTGTGATCAATTTTGACGTCAAATTCGATAGTGCCAACCATAAAATCATATGATGCATGTTGAATACCCGTCTTATGAATATTACATATTGAACATTTTCCAAATAAAAATTGGCAATCAAATCAAGAGAGAGAGAGAGAGAGAGAGAAAGAGGGAGAGAAAGAGAGAGAGACAAAAGAGCGATATCGACCTTTAAACTCAATTCACTTTCGATTCGAATTTGTGATGTTTACATGCAGTATTCTCTATGCCAAAATCGAATTCCTTTCGCGCGAAGAAATTGTCAACGTAACGTATGTTGCAAAAGTTATGAGAAGTTTTTCAAAAAATTAAAAAAATATCTCACAATAATATATTTCAACTGTAACAAGAACTACAAAAAAAACAATATTTCTTAATATCAAAATGATATTAAAGTACTGCTAATGGGCCATGATCTTCCACGGCTCGCAATTTCCTCTTAATGCTCCTCGTTAGGTTTTGGAAACATTCTAAATAAATTTTTCTGATCTTTAGCATTATTCTTCTTCTTAACCGCTGTTCGTTTTGAGCTTCCCAGCCATTGTTATAAACTTTGGCGCTCAGTTGAGCCCAAAAAGTTTCGATAGGTCTTGCTTGGGAGGGATGTCGTTTCGTGGTACCAAAAGTATTCCGCGTTGTTCTAGCGTTTTTCGTACGCAAAGCATAATGACTTGAAGCCAGATCTAGCCAAAACATTATATTGTCATTAGCATGGTGGGTATTAATAAAATTGAGTAGTTTAGGCAAACATCTTTGAGTATAGACTTCTGCGGTAACCGCTTCGGTCCTAACTCGTCCAACGGACGGCTGTGAAATACCGTTGTCTGATATAGCGCACCACACTAACACTTTGTTTTCACACTTTTGTTTTCGTTTAAATTTTACATTATCTGGACAGGCTTCAAAGTCTCTTGTATAAAAACCATCATAATCTTTGATTTCTAAGTTCGAAAATGTGAAATACTTTTCATCGTCAAGAATAATTTATATGTTGCCAGCAAAATGAGTACGACGTAAAATGCGACAGCAATGAAGAATTCTGTCTAACTGATGTGGGGAATACTTTGGACATTTTCTTCTTTTTCGGAATTTCAAGTTATTTCTCTACATTTCCCTACAGATTGTGCTAGCATTGACGTGAAAAATGCGTCCAAGTTTTCGTGTTTAAGTTCCAACTCGATGTTCACTTCTGTTGACCTTTCTTTGAACTATAGCAGTATTCAACGCTCTTGGACGTCCACTTTTTGGTAAATTTATATAAGGAATACCTTCTTCGCATTCACGGATCGCTCGATAAATTGTGGCAAGAGAAATATTTTGATCTTGATTTTTTTTTAAGTCGTCCAACTAGACTGTAAATACTCTTCCGAATATCCAATTTGTACGACATTTTGACAACTTATATCATAACCAAAATGGTTTTATTATTGCGTTTAGATGTTGACTGGTTATTATGATAACGATTTTTGAATTGTTTCCAACGGTGAAACTACCACCCGAGTTTTGAAAAAAATTCTCAAAACTTTTGCAACATACGTTAGAACGGGTATTTGAAAAGTTTTTTCTAAAGCCTGCCCTCCCTGTGTAACCTGAAAAATCTTGTTAGCAGAATCCCCCAGTGCCGAACGTGATCTTGCCAGCCGGGGCTTCCCCAAACAGAACAGTTCCTGAAGCCGAATCGGATGAAGAGAGCATAGCGGATCTGCCTCTGAACCTCGTCTCCACCCAAATGACAGAAGCCGAGTTGCGTTAAGACGAGACAAAGGTGCGCGCACACAATTCAACGTACGAGTCAAATTATTTAGATACGACACTCGTCAGTTCTCTATACTGATGGTGTCCAAGTATACCAGTGATACCAACTTTACTTAAATAGGCGTTAGATTTTTACAGTAACCTCGAAACCCTGAAATTTTATATAATCTCTTCCGGGTGCTTAGATGGAATTTACTATGATGAAATAGATTTGTTTTATTTTAACATCACGTCTTCAATGTTCCAAAAAAAGGTGACCCCGTCTCTAGGATAGATAGAAAACTCAAAAATAAATGGGGTTTGCTTAGTAAAAAAATTTCGTAACGCCATCCGTATTCATAATACAGTGCGTTGAAGAAAAAAAATATACACATTTTTTAAGATTTTGCCGCAACTACTGGCAACATTGTAATGAAATTTCACAGGAATATGTTTTGGAAGCTAGTATTATCCGTTTATTGTACCGAGATTCAGCCAAAAAAAGGTTTGACAGGTACGATGGCCGTCTGCCTACCAATAAGCAAATAGCTGGGCAATAAAAAGAGAAGTATGGCTGCCCTAGTACACGCCCGGGTCAAAATCAGTGGCGTGTCTACCAGTTTTATGCGGTGCTATAAACTAATAGGTATTTATACAAGTCAGAAACATACGAGTATGTTTACATTTTTTGCGAGCAATGTAAAAAAGCCACAAAAACCGAACACCCTTAACCGGCAAAGCAGGGGCGACTCAGAATATTTATTTGTAAATATTTCCTCAGTCTGGGTAAGGTGAGAATGTCAGAATGGTATGTGACAGACTTAATAATTCCATCAATTTAAGTTCGTTGAATAACCGCTAAACCGTGATAAGTCACCAATAAAAGGGCATCAAATGATAAACGATGAACGGCGATTCTTTTACCTGAAATTATCAGTATCACTACATGTAGGGTTGAATCCAGCCGTGACTCGCACCACGCAGTCGATAGATTAATTGACTTATCGATCTGTCAGGTGGTTGTCCGGATAGTCTCCGTACTCTACAGTTATCAGTGGCGTAGTACACTACACTACACTACACTACACAAACACTACTATATGAAAAAGTGACACCATATTACCAATTAGCACTGTTGGTAGAGTTGTGGACAGAGATATAAGATTTGTTTACATGTTTTCACGGGGGACAAAAAAGCTAGAAATTTGTAATCTTGACTTGTAAATCCTAAACAGAAAATATTTAATCATAATTGTGAGATTGTGAGATGTATTCATAATAATTCATATGTTTAGACAGTAAAAGTAGACTCACCTCTAATTTTGTGTGCAAAAGTACTTTCAAATAAACCAATAAAACTATTGGTGTTCATCATCCTCGCTACTTTCATTAAAATCTAAGTCAGAATCACTATCCGTGTCCGTTAAGTTGATTATAAATTCTTCTGAGTGATTATCAATCACACGTTCCTTCTCTAAATATTTACATTCTATGTCCATTACGTGATTACATCTCTTTTGCCAGTCCTCAGGTGTTATCTTGGCAAACTCTTCTTCTGCTATCTTCTTGACATCCTCCAAATCGAAAGTGAAGTTTCTTTGTGCAACGTTATGTTTAACAGTAGCCCAGATCAATTCAATTGGATTTAGATCCGGGTGATATGGAGGCAACCGCAGAACTGTATGCCCATAGCTACTCAGGAGCATGTCAAATTTGTATTGCACAAACTGCTGCTTATGTTCTTTAATCAGCTCGTATAATTCTGGTTTCAACATACATGGTGAAAATTGTATATTTTTCCTGGTTAACCATTGTACCATGTCTATTTTTTTGAATTGCTGTTTGGCGCTGGGTCAACTTTTATGTTGTGATACGGAGCATTATCACTAACTATGACAGAATTTGGTGGCAAATTAGGGATCAGATATTCCTTCAGCCATTGTTCATAATTGGTGCTGTTCATGTCATCATGGTAGTCACCAGTTTTGCATCCAGATTTGAATATCAGTAGAGCGTTGTTTACAAAATCTGCTGAACTTCCTGCATGTACCATGACTAGCCTTTTACCTTTCGACACCTTAGAAAATAGACCAGAACTGCTACTATCATGCCAAGCTTTTGATGAGGTGTGGCTACTGTGAATGTAGGATTCATCTAAATACACGATAGGTCAACCTTGGTCACGAAAATATCTCACCTTCTTAAGGTAAGATATCCGTAGTTGCCGTATACTGGATTTTTCTATCAGCAAATGCCTTTCGTTCACTGATTTGCCCCACTTGAATCCCAGTTTTTTAACGATTTTCCATAGTGAGGCTCTGCATCCTTTCCAGTTGAAATCTTCTTCTAATTTTTTCCTGAGAGATTCAAGCGTTACATGGTAGCACTTTGTCAAATGGAAGTTATAAATTATGTTTCTTATATCGCTGACAGCAAAATTTTCATTTTGAACTGCGGTTGCTGGGCATTTTCGTTTGCGACTATTGCGTACCTCTCCCATGAACGCATTGGTTCCATGTTCTTCAGCTTCATTAGCTTCTCGCACAATTCTAGTGAAACTCGCAACTGAGACTCCTCCTTATACACCACTTCTTTCGTCTGGTTTGACAATATTTCATTCTTCCCAAGATTGCCCATGACGAACAGTGAATATTCAACAGTCAAAACGAAGAGATCAAGAGTTTTTTATTTTACGCCTATAAAATACCGAGGAATCTATCGCCGCTACTGGTGTGCGAACCACGCCCGTTGCTTGACGTTCCACGACTGAGGCAGGTAGCCGGCAGGCGGTTTCAGACGACCCAGCCGGAAATGATTTATGGGTTTCAAATCTTGGTAGAGTAAAAGAATAATACATCTTATGAATTTGTTTTTATACCTGACTCTCATAGAGGGCGCTAGTTATACGGTTCATACCAGGTGGTATTGAACTTTTATTTGAGGTTAGATTTACAAATTAAAATTTTAGGTGAACTTGAACATCATTCACTTCTACAATAAAAAGGTAGTTTTTGTAAAACTCTATACTGTGTACCATTTTTGGAAAATTTTGATTTGAAAATTATGGAGTAATATCCGATGCGGGTATAAAGTAATGATAAAGTCATAAGTCATTAACCTCATGAAGAATAATTATAAAGAATAAGAACATGTGTGGGGATGCGCTCCAAATCACTCTCTAAAGCTTCTGGACCCTATCCAGGAAAGAGCAATTAGATTAATCGGTACGCCTAACCTCACAAAGGACCTCCACAGCCTGGAACATCGAATAAGGGCGGCTGAGGAACACTAGAGAGGCTCTGCGAGCTCGTCATCCTTACCAGGACGAGGTCTCTACTCCCCGAACCAGTCTCCTCCAGCATTCCTTCTTTTGGAGCACTTCGATGCTGTGCAATGTGCTACCGGGGAATTTGTTTCCCTGCGGCTACAACTTGCAGCGTTTCAAATCTAACGTGCACCAATACTTATCCTCTCGCAGCGATTCTACAGCGCCATAGGCTTTCAGCCTTTGCGGGAGGCTGACCATAAAAAAAATTAGAGTGTCCTCCGTTTTCAAGAAGACACAAGTCTATCCTTTTTTCTGAAGATTCCATTAATCTTCTAAACGGTTGAGGATCAGCTATGAGGTTACTGAAGTGACGTTGAGTTCTGTCTTCCAATTCTTGACGTGACTTTACCTCTGTAGCATAGACTTTTTCCTTATGTTACGACCAAACTGTGTAGTCCAAATAATTAAAATCGCATGCCTGAGGAGGCCAATCAATCGCAGCTTCTGCACCTCTACCAATCCACCGATTCGGAAAGTGGTTACTCAACCAATTACGACACCTTCTGTCAAAGTGTGGTGGAGCTCCATCGTGCATAAAAAATAGAGATATTCGCTCGTTCAGCGTTAAATCTTCTAATATCTCGAATAAGTGGTTGTTTAAAAAATCCACATACATAACACCATTTAAATTTCCAAGTAGAGTGTGATAACCTATTAATTTGTTATCTAAAGTTGTGCCCAAACATTAAATGAATGTGATAATACCCTTTTGATATGTGGATTATCCTCACACCAGTAGTGTGCATTATGGTAATTAAACATATCTTGTCGCATAAAGGTGGACTCGTGGTAAAAATTATACGTTTTAAAAAAAATGGACCGAGGGCTTTCCTTTCTTGTAATCTAACCTCAAAAAAGTTTTGTTCGATACTAACTAGCGCCCTGTATGAGAGTCAGGTATAAAAACAAATTCATAGGATGTACTAGCTTCCATAACATATTCGTGTGAAATTTCATTACAATGTTGCCAGTACTTTCGACAAAATTGTAAAAAAATGTGTATTTTTTTTCTTCAACGCCCTGTATCTTAAATACGGCTGGCGTTATGAATTTTTTTTACTAGGTAAACCCCAATTATTTTTCAGTTTTCTACCTATCCTAAAGAAGGGGTGACCTTTTTTTTGGAACACTCTGTATAACGTTCTGTTTACTTCTATAAGATCAAAATATCTATCGCTGCCAAAAACCCAAAAAGGAAGCAGCTATGTAATAAAAATGTACCAGTAATCTGGAACAGTGGCCGTCTATTTTAGCAAAATAAGCAGACCGTAATAAACACACTACTTTTAAATGTTTTTATATGAAACAGTGCACTTTGATAAAGTATAATGCCTCTCAAAATGGCAATGGTAAATTATTTAGCTGATTGTTACATATAAAAAAGTATTTACAGAAGTCGAAAGAAACACAACAAGCTAGACATGGCTAAAATCCGTAACGCAATTGATTAAAAGGCACTTAAACTCACATATACCTACTTTAAGGCTGTTCCAACCTACTGTTCTATTACCGTTCCAGAACCGTTTTCATAATGCCCCGCCCATTTTACAGTTCTAAAAATGGTGATTGGTTGGTCCACCATCGTACCAACTACCAACCAATCATCGATTCTATACTGCATTCACTGAAGAAACGGAGTAAAAAATTATTTCAAACCCATATTTTGGGGCTTTACTCGGATAAATCGAACTTATAAATAATAACATCACTGCTCTCAGTATGCAGTTTTATAGACGGTGTGCATATAACCCTTGACCATACAGTAAAAATTTACGTATATTGTGCATGGTTACTCCGTTTGATCGGTGGATAATGTATAGAATCGCAAAATGGGCGGGGCATTATGAAAACGATTCTGGAACGGTAATAGAACCGTAGGTTGGAACAGTCCTAAAGAAAAGATAGTATGCCACATTTTGCGACTTGATTAAATATTAAAATGGTTCCATCTATGCACTCTTGTTGTAAACTGAGCTCTCTTGAATTAAGGGTATTCTTTTGTACTTACGTGATGATAATACTCATTTGTCGGAGTTTTTATACCTAAATATTCTTAATTCGAATTTTTTTTTGCAATAATTTGTTCGTTTGATAGCAGATTGTGATATTTTCCAGATGCATTAATCCCCAGTAACTTACCGAAGTGAAATAGAGAACATAACCAAACTTTTGCTTATGCCAGTAGTACCTTAATGTTAGTATTATTTTTTTACCCCGCCCCCCCACGAGTGGTTTTTTATATATTTTTTACTATTATTATTAACAATCTAGTTTTTTAGGAGATATATTTATACATATTGATTTTACGTGGGCAGTATTGGATAAGAAGAATCACAAACAACTAAAATTAACGTCAAGGTGGAAAAGATATATATTTCATGCGACTTGTTGATGTTAGTTTTTGCAAATTAATTTAATAAAATTGTCAAAAATAACTAACCTGCCTAAAAATGATTTTTCTAAACTTCCATCGTCAGAGGTCAGAATTTAATATTCTATAGCTGTTCTTCCTCTCTACAGTTTATAAAATAAAAGCTTATTATGTGTAACATATTGCCATGTGTACTGATACATATGTTTTGTCGACTTTTGTTGTTTTTTACTTATAAAAGATCGAACAATTTTTAAACGTTATTATATGTATATAGCTTACGGTAAAGTTAACCACTAAAGCTTTGGCATCCAACTAAAATAATGTATTTCTTCCACCTTGTCAAGAAAAACTGATTTCAAGCTGATTGGCAATCAGAATGCAAGCATAATTCTTTTTTGTGCAAAAAAATCGACCTTCACTTCGACTCGTCACTTGAAGTCCAATGTTTTTTTGAGACGTCTGTATAGGAGTCGCATAAATTGAAATGACTTCTAGAGAATTAGCTTTAACATGAGCATTTGGAATTTTTGATAACGAAGAACCAAAGCAATTTAAGAAAAATCTAGGCAAATAGTCTGGTGGGTACTAAAAGATTCTAAACAAAATAAGGACTTAATTTGTGTAGGAAAGAACTATCGGGTGCTGTTTGAAAAAAAAAGATGGGTGTGAGTTTTAAGGGTTGAGGTACAAAAAAAATGTTTTGAAAGCATGGTATGATAGACCTTATTTACAGTACTTTTGAAAATACCATTCAGTTTTCGTTTTAACTCTTTTTTCTTTGTTACAAGAATATCACGTGTCAAAAAATTCTGGAACACCCGGTATATGCGAAATACCTATGTACCAACAATAATTTTACTCTCTGGTTCTTATAGTTGAAGATATACTTTACAGTCCTATTGGCCTTGTACCAAAATATTAAATATGACAAAAAAACAATTTTTAATACAGAACAAAGGACTGTTGCGTTATTTCTGACATATCCAAAATAAGGGTCAGTAATACAAAACGACAAAAACTGTTTCTTTGATCAGCTGCCAAACATGTCACTTACACAATGTTAATCTTTTGTGAAACTTTGTACTTTGTTGAGTTATGGAATGCGTGTATATACTATGGGATATAATACCTAAAAAGTCGCTTTTTTGCACAAAAAACAATTGTGTGCATATGATTGAAGTCATGATAGTAGCCCAGTGAACAACAAATAAAAAAAACGCACAATTAGCAAAATTATCTGGTACTGTGTAACCTTTAATACTCGTTATTGATATTTAATTCATCTATTTATTTCTATTTAAAATTGATCTAGCTCTCTCAGTGTCCCTCGGAATACTATGACTAATTCGCGATTTTTTATAACATTTTCGTTATTTCTATTTATTGTATATATTAAGTTTCAGCGCAGAGTTATACCATAACCGTTTTTATACATTTTTTTATAATTTAGATTTAGTAGCAACTTTTTAAACGTATGAATGCTTTACTTTTACGCAATGTTTCTTTAAAACATTTCTTTACGGTATGCTAGCTTGTAGAAAGTCACTTTGAATCCACAGTAATCATGAGAGCAGTAGAATAAGTTCGGTAAGTGGTATTTCTTTTCAGATTTTCAAAAAAAAAACCTGTGGACAGCATTTGGTTCTTTGAAATTTTGTATTGATTTTCTGAAATATCTACAAATAAACTTTTTTTGAGGGTTGGAATAAAACATTATCTTTAATCAAATTTCTATAGTGCCAGTATATCAAGTTGTGATTGGAAAAACTAATATAATTATGATATAAATGGATAATTCTGGAATGGAATACACACTTATCAGCATACACTCTACTTTCTCAAAGATACACTCACTCATTGAAATTGCAAAAATCCAGAGATATGAGTTTGCATTATTTATAAATCAATAAGCTGTAATATCTACTAATCGTAAAAGATTTTCCTGCAAAAGATTGCGGTTTTAAGTTTGGTTTTGGAGATTTAAATTTTTTCTACTTTTCAAATCATATTTCTATAGACATGGACAATCATGTTGGTAAATGCAGTTGTAAGCTAGTTTGGCAAACAAACAATGTTATTCAGATATGCGAGGGTTGTTCTATATCTCCGTCAATCCACGAGTACGCAGTGCTAGAAAGGACCACATAACTCTGAAATATATCTTTAAGAAGAAATTCGAAACTATAATAAGAGATGAGAACTCTGTGAAGTAAACAACCTGCATCGTCTGGTACACAGATGGATCAAAGACCGAGCAAGGCACAGGAGCGGGAATCTTTGGAAGAGGAACTAGACAGAGCATTCCGCTAGGAAAATACGCCTGGGTATTTCAGTCAGAGGTGTACGCCATCCTGCATTGTGCAGGGATAAATAATGAACGATCCTACAGAAACAAGAGGATCGCAATACTTACAGACAGTCAGACTACACTTAGGGCACTAGAAGTGCCCAAAGTCATGTCTGCTCTAGCCTGTCTGTCTAGAAAACAGGCACGCATTTAGAGACGTTATATAATGCCGTATAAAAGATGGAATTCACAAATATTTTTGCACCATACATTGGAGCAGAACCCACCCTGGGGGTGCATAAAAGCGCAATCAGACACCAGGTCGGAGAATGGATGAAACATCAGCACAAGGAGCAGTGGAACTTGTTGCCAGGATGTGTTCATGGAAAAACATTCATTAAAGCTCCATGCAAGAAAACAGCTGAAACACTGCTCTCCTTGAT
Source organism: Callosobruchus maculatus (assembly GCA_951848785.1). Lineage (NCBI taxonomy): Eukaryota > Metazoa > Arthropoda > Insecta > Coleoptera > Chrysomelidae > Callosobruchus > Callosobruchus maculatus. The sequence goes on from CATOUR010000003.1 coordinate 3,224,025, forward strand.
TAGGAATCAGCTCCGAATAACGACGGGTCTCCTCACAGGACATTGTGGCCTGAAGGAACACCTGAATAAGGTGGGACTCTACAATGGAGACCTTAACTGCAGACTGTGTGGAAGAGGAACTGAGTCAGCCCTACATGTGCTCTGTGAGTGCGAAGCGCTAGATCACAAGAGGCAACAACTCTTTGGGAGGACCAAGCTAGAACCAATGGAGTACAGCTCAGCACCAGGACCAGTAGGTAAACTGCATAAACTTGTGCAGGGATCTAGATTGCTTGAGTGGATACTGTAAATGAGAGGAGCAATAATACAATAGGCCTTAAGACATGAAAATTCTGATGCTCTCTATCTATCTCTCTTAATCCACCTATATGGCGCAGTGATGATCGCTAATAAGCGTGAAACAGCTGTCTACGTACTGGTGCAAATTATTCAGTGATTTCAATGAGTGACAAGTTAATTTTGAACCATAGTTCATATGAAATGTATTAATTTTGGGCATTACCAAGTTGTTACCTGGATAGACAAATGAAAAGTCTGTATACCTACCCATGTACTTAAGAATGATCAGTATTAGATTTACTGAATGTCGCACGGAGATCATCTGTTTTATTTATAGAGACAATCCATACTAGGGTTTCCAATTCGGGATTGCGGAGATTTTTTGTCCCGAAAATCCCCTCTAGTAAGAAATTTCACGGGGCCCCTACAGTGGCGTAAAATTTCGCGAGCAAAAAAAAAACACCTGCACATCTACCTACGATTATGGAAGCTGGAAAAAAGTTTTGATAATTATATACTTTTCACGAGTAAAAATGTGTTTTTTGTTTTTTTAATAAAACCGAATTTTTTTTTACTATATTTTTCCCTTTTATCAGTGGTATTAATAGTGTTAGTATTTAAAAAAAAATATTGGGGTTGATTACGAAATCTGGGATCTCGGGTTCTAGGTTTTTATGACGGGATCCTGATCCCTAAAATTGGAAACCCTAATCCATACTGTTGACTGTTGCTCTGATAAATGACTAAGTGATAGGTGTAATATTAGAAATTAATCAGTTCTCATAGGCTCCGAATCTACTTTTTATAAGCTAGCGTCTATACTAGTAGTATTAACCGCGAGAGTGATATTTCTTATTTTAACATTAACTTTTAAGTCAAAGTAACTTATTAAAAATCCAAAATCAGTATTTTATACACATTTTTGTACTACTTAAGCTAATTTAGATACGTTTGGCAGCTATGATGCTCCTTTCCCTGCTTTACTATATTTGCAATATCTTGGAAAGTGGCCAGTTACTAATCTCAGTTGTGATGTTCAGAAATTTTGAGAGGTTTCAGCTAATCAATCTCAATACAAAAGAAAATACGTAGAATAAAACACATAGCAACTGAATTCTTTTTCTAGCATGATGTGTTGTTTTTGGAAACCTAATGCGTGATCTTCAGTAATTTTGACATTTTGAGGGGTTTTAGCAAAGCAATATCTCAATACAAAAGAAAATACGTAGAATAAAAGACAGCAGATGAAGTCTTCTTCTAGCATAAAGCATACGTTGTTTTTTTTTAATTTAAAGTAGTTAATGCATTTTCTGAGTTAACTATTTTGAAAAGCTACATACTGTGTAATTTTAGTCTCAGATTCTCTTATACTATATTTAGGCTGATTTTATAACACTTCATTGGTTTATACAGGGTGTCCCACGACGATTAAGACCAGCAATGTATCGGAACTGGGCAGTAGTAGCGAATTATAATTTTGGGGGTGTAAATTAGAGCCAATATAGTATCTTTTCTTATTATTGTGTCACCCAATGAGGTATTTGTTTTTGGTCACGTGACGTCCGATTCAAAATTTTTAATGGGACACCCTGTATATTTGTGACTTTCTGTGTTCCTACCGATAAAACAATTCCAACAAAGTAGCACACTTGGGGTCTAAAGTGATTAATTCAAGAGTTACAGCAATGGTTACAGGTAGGTACTTAAAGGATTATACCAATACCATTGATTATAACATGTACCCCTACTATTTGGGTAGTGTCTCATGATGGTAGTGGCACAGTCCTTTAAGTACATGTAGCTCTTGATCTAATCACTTTAGACCCCAAGTGTGCTAGTTTGTTGGAATTGTTTTATCGGGAGGAACACATAAAGTCACAAATCTACATCAGGGTGTCACATTAAAATTTTTGAATTGGACGTCACGTGACCAAAAACAAGTACCTCATTGGGTGACACAATAATGATAAAAGATACTATATTTGCTCTAATTTACACCCGAAAAATTATAATTCGCTACTACTGCCCAGTTTCCATATATTGCTCGTCTTAATGGGACGTATGTATAGGGTGTCTGAAAAGCTAGCTGATTTGAAATAGCATAATTTTTGTTCTAATAACTGCTTTAAAACTCCTGTCCAGTTCTGTTAAATCTATTTTATGGAGTCCTTCAAATCCATGTCCATGACACCTGTTTACATTTTTGTATGCCTCAGAAGCAAAATAGACACAATACTCAAATACACCTGAACCTTCACTGTTGGCTTCTAATCACTGTTCCTAGAGTGGCGCCGGGAAACGGTAACAAAGCCTACTCAGAACACGAGGCTGATGACCAAAGCAGTTGATGCCGATGACACAGAAGTAAAAGAAAATACTCAAATAGGAAAAAAGCAAGCCAGATAGCATTTTGACCTTTCTATGAAACCTCTCAGAATTTCTAACGTCACAAGTTGGGAAGCCCCTCATGCCACAGGGTGTGCTAATCGTTAATTTTTACATTTTTGTATTGAACGTTAAATTTTTATTGTTAGCCAATGATTTTTTATATGAAACGAGTTAAAAGTTTGTGTGGTTGTGATAAATTGTTGAAGAGGGCCTCGTGTATGGGCAGTTAACAGAAAATATTACATACTCCTGTTTGTGTGCATTATTTTGTATGTTTTAACTTTATTTGCATTTACAGAGTGTTTGAATATAACTGTTTAACAAGATATTGGCTATTTAGAGTTAGATTATTTTTTTACCAATAAACATGGCTGCTATTACAAGGGGAGTTTCATTTTATCATCCCCACAAGATTCATCCATTGTCTTGGGTAAGAGAGAACAAATTTTAATCTCAATGGATTTCAAGATAATATACATTCTGTGTTTTTAAATTTATTCTCAAAACTACACACTAAATATTTACCCACAATAAACATTTAAAAATGTAATTTTTTCTTTGCAATTATTAGAGGTCCCTGATTTAAAACTGCTCTGCACTTTTGTGGCAGCAATTGATGAGAGTGTTTGGAGAATTTGTTTTAAAGCACAAATGTATAATTTCCAAGGACTATTAGCTTTTTGAAATCTATAATTTGTGGGATCTTAGGTATTTCTGATTCCCCAAAATTGTGAAAAAAAAAGTATAGGGCAACACTAGCAGAAAAAGCCTATAGGGTTGTTGAGGCAAAATGTCTATGAAGGTTTGATAAAATTTTCACTTCAGCCATTCCCAGTATAGAGGAGTGGAAAAAAGAAGAGATTCAGTTTCCTGAAGAGGCACTGGTATGCTACAAGGAGAACTCTTGTTTAGCTAGTAGACAGGCCTGATAAGCATAGTTGTGTATGTGAAAAATCTAGGCATATGAGAGAGTTACTCTTTGGGCATGAACACTATTTTGGCAATTTCAGAGTCGGGAGGCTGAGGCACTGCAGGTCCAGAACCAGAGCACCCCTGTGGATTGTGTTACTAAGTGGGCTAAGATAAAAGATCTTTGGATCTCTTTGATTGTGACTAGGGAAGCCCAACCTTTTGCCTAAATAACTTAAACCCTTCTCTAAAAAATCTAGTGATGATTCCAATGTCCATTATTTGCTCTTATTATAATTGAATCTTTTGAAGGTATTATTTTTTAGAGCCAGTTTCACCTGTTCCTGATAAGTGTCAGATAGCCTATCTGCCAGATAACACCATAATAATAATAATAATAGCATTTATTGTCCAACAGCACAAACACCATTTGCAGGACAATCTAATAAAAAGAAGAAAAATATATACAGTATTATAAAGACAATATTTGAAGCAAAAATACAAAGCAAAAATAAAAATACTGACATCAAGTTATTCTCCGCTATAAAAAATATAAAGAGGAACAACGAATATAAATGATATTTTTTCTAAAATAATTTGTATAAGTTGGCTAGAATTACTTGGAGGTAATAACAAAAAAAAAAGAATTTGGTTACTAAACTGAAAAATAAACTAAGAATTACATTACTACATTATTACCAAAATACTGAGTTGCCACCTCTAAAATTACACTCAAATTGTCACTATATATATCACAACGATTACATATTTCATTGTAACTGGTACACATAAAAAATATCGGAGACTTAGTGAATAAGTTAGTGCGAGCTCTATCACAATGAAATGCCCTCAAATTCCGAGTTCTTGTAGGCGGAACATAGAAATTCAATTGAGCCAGAATGTCATTTGCATCTATCTTGTTATGTAGTAACTTGTATAGAAATGTAATGGAAGCGCAGGTTCTTCTTGTATCAAGAGATTGTATATGAAATCTAGATAGCAAATATGTATACGAAATTCCTTGTGCCGGATAGAAGCCGTCTACTCTAAATGCTAGGAATTTGAGGAACTTTCTTTGAGTGCGTTCAAGCGAATCTTTGTAGCAATTATAAATTGGGTTCCATATTAAACAAGCGTATTCTAATTTTGATCTAATATATGACGAGTATAAGGCTAAAAGTGCATCGGTTCTACTGAAACTCCTACAGTTCCTAACAATGAACCCATAAGCTCGAGATGCTTCATTAATTTTTTGGGTAATATGGTAAGCAAATGTTAACTTCGTATCATAAGTCACTCCCAAATCCTTAATGGACTCACACCGAGCTAAGATGGTATCGCCAACTTGATAGTCATATAGCAAGGTTCTCTTTTTCCTAGTGAAACTAAGAATTTTACACTTAGAGGGATTTAAGAAAAGTTTGTTTTCCCGACACCAATTTTCAACTGACTGGATATCTTGCTGAAGCGCCATACAGTCCTCAGGAGAACCCACAGTAGCGAATATTTTCAAATCATCGGCAAAAAGAAGTCTGTTACAATTTACTACCTCTGTAATATCATCGATGAACAAAATAAAAAGTAATGGTCCGAGATTGGAGCCTTGTGGGACTCCTGATTTAGCCACGTACTCAAAAGACTTATATCCGCTGAAAGTAACATACTGCTTCCTTTCTGACAGGTAACTCTCAAGAAACGCCAAAGCTGATGAATTAAAACCAAAACGAGATAGTTTGCTTAATAATATGTTATGACTAATCCTATCAAAAGCTTTGGCGAAATCCGTGTATATCACATCAAGTTGGCCCTGTCGGTCAACGCAATCAATAGCCTTCTGAGTAAATGTCATTAGATTCGTAACTGTAGAACGTTGAGCAAGAAATCCATGTTGAAACGGCGATAGAGACCTATGAACAGCAGTGTATATCCTGTTATACATGACTATCTCAAGCAGCTTGGCAAAATTAGATAAAATAGATATGGGTCGATAATTCTTTATGTCAGCTGGATCCCCTGATTTGAGAATAGGACAGACTTTAGAAAGTTTCCAGATATCTGGGAAGGTATCAGTGCTTACTGAAAGATTAAATAATTTCGTCAAAGGTCTCACTAACGCATTAATACAGTCTCTGACAAAAAATGACGGTATTCTGTCTGGTCCAGAGGTTAGCTTGTTTTTCAACCGAGATGACGCAGCCAGAATCTCATCCTCAGTTATATAATTGAAATGGACATTAAAAACATTGTTATACTGTTTGAATGACGTACCTTCTTGACTAGGAATAGCACTGTCAGGTGTCATATGGAAGACACTTTCAAAAAATTCAGCAAAGCCATTAACAATAGTGGAGGGGTTGTCAAATATCATATCATCCAACTTGACTTTTCCAGGTATTCTTGTACTTCTATTTTTGGAATGGATATAGGACCAAAAACATCGAGGATCATTAGAAATAGAAGATTGAACTCGAGCCAAATAATTATTGTATTCACTTGATAATTGTATTTTAATAATCGATCTGAGATGTCTGAATTCCTCCAGAAATGAAATATTACCAGTGTGTTTGAATTTCTTTAACAGTTTAGCCTTACGCTTAATATTTCTGATTATATCGGCAGTGAACCAGGGAGCATACTTACGACTGTGAGATGAATATTTGGGCACATATACATCAAGAGTATTGTAGATAAAGGTGTAAAATTTTTCAGTTGCTAAATTTAAGTCAGCAATATCATCTAAGAAGGACCAGTCAGCAAGGAAAAGCTCCTCATACAGTCCTGGAAAATTAGCTTTGTGAAAATTATACATACTAAAATCATTAAGAGGCGGAAAAATAGTCTCTCTGGTAGAAATGCTTTGAAAAGTTATATCAAGAGCTGGATGATATGGAAGATCTTCTGGTACCAACGGTAAATTGTCTCGGATTACAGTGCAGTTCATGTTTGAGAGAACTAAATCTAATAACCTTCCAGTGTCATTGAAAACAGTGTTCCATTGCTGAATGTTTAAGACATTGAGCAAACTGTTTATTGCATTTTTTTTAATATCATAAATATTTTCAAAAATGAAATTAGGAGAATTGAAGTCGCCTAATAAAATAACTCGTTTTGACTGCAAATACACAGTCTGCTCAAGTTCCTCCAAAAATTGCTCAAATATCTGAGAAGGTACAGATGGAGGTATATAAACAACACCAATATAAAGATAAATATGACCTATCCAGCATTTGCAAATTAATGTGTCAATTTGAGGAAAATCCACATCAAGGGATGACACATCCACTATCTCACTTTCAATACAATCTTTTACCGCCAGAAGCACTCCACCACCACATTTATCACCAGTTAAATCACAATTCCTGTCTTTTCGATAAACAGTATAAGACTCGTATGGAAACAGCTCACTGCTCAATATTTCTGGTAGCAAATTTGTTTCGGTTAAAGCAACAGCATCATATTCACACTCATTAACTGATGGCACAAATACATCAAGCTTGCTGCGGAGTCCACGGACATTTTGATAGTAACAGTGCAAGCTGCTCTCAGTACTGTTGGACATTAGTTGTTTTCCGAGACGATCCTCGGAACAGCATTAAAATGTCTAATCTTCAAATTCGATTCACCTGCATCCATCCTTTCCTTTAGTTGGTCCTTTAATTCCCTGAAGTATGCAAGCTGCTTTGGGGTACGATCACCTGATATAAAGACCTTGTTCTTGAAACGCGAGTTCTTGAGCTTACTAGCGTTTCTTATGATGTCCGAAACTTGCTGTTCAGTGTTGCAAGTTAGTCTGATAGGGCGGATTTTCCCATTCATTTGCTTACCAAGACGAATTAGTTTAACATCTTGTAGACTAAAATTGCGCTCAATAGTTTGGAGAATATCTGCAACCTTGTCCTTGTCTGCAGTAGCTCCATCATCACTGGCATCCTGCTCGGGAACTCCAAAGATTATGATATTTTTACGCCGCTTATTACGTTCGCTCAATTCAGAAATGACCTCAAGAAACTCATTCCGATTCAGGGTAGCGTCATCGCTTTTGGTAGCCTTAATAGTCTGTATATCATCCTGAAGTTTTAGTATAAGAGCCTTGAGGTCTTTGATATCATTTCCAATGGACCTACATACTTTACATGACCAGTCGCATCCCTTGTTGGAGTTGAGTAGTCTAGCTTCTGCTGAACTGATATCTACGCAAGAATTTTTGAACTGTTTCTTGCAGATGCAACATTTAATCATATAAACTGCATCATAGGGTTTACTACAGCATGAACAGACTATCTGAGTAGGAGCCATTTCTGCCTCGACTTTTGCCCAATTGAAAGATAACTGTTACGACAATGGTACAAATTATTTCGGGCTATATACAACTCGATTGATCAGAAAAAACAAAAATAAACGGGTATTATCAGCTCGTCAATATTAATGCATGCGAAAATACAAGTAAAATCCAAACGGTATTATAGTTTGGTCACTCACATGGAATCGTTGGTACTAATGCATTTACATGGTCAGCAACACACGAATTATTTTTCACTTAAAACCAACTTTTAGACAATTTATAACGGAGCACCGCAATAATACGTTTATCTTCTTTTCGGCATAGGCGCACATATATAAATTATATGGGCCTATCTGACACTCATCAGGGACTGGTTGAACCAACCCTTAAGGGTATAAGGTACTAAGATTTTTAGTGGTGCATCTTGTAAAGCTATCTTCATCTGAAAGGTAGTTTTAAAGGGAATAAGAAAATCAGACTAAACAACCAAAAGTATATTTTCAAAAGTAAAATGTGGTTACAGGCTTTTCTTCAATATAATAAGCTCACTACATAGAAGTACAGATAATTATTTAGTGGTACTTGTAGTTCCTGTGGTGTTCTGAAAAAGAAAACAAAGATGTTAAAAAAAGCATTATTGGTTCAAGTATTGGACAACTTTTTATTTATGTACTGATGTGATATCAAATGACAATGTAAAACATAAAAAGTTGCATATTAACTTACTCAGTTTTCCATAATTAATCACATAGAAGAATGCCATAGATCCAAATACAACATGGAAAAATGGAGCGATCCCTGCCTTTTTGGGCTGAACATACTTATGCTGCCATCTCCAATATGCTGAAATGAAATGAGGTTTTTATACACTATGCTGTATATATTTTATTTGCAGATTTGTTCTAATATTTTTGTTTGAATTAACCTTGGAAACTGTATGAACTATCAAGCGAATGGGTATCAAATTATGAAATGTTCGACATAACTATAGATTAGGTTTTTGTTATAAGTTATAAACTCACCACGACTGACAGCTCCAGCGATAGCAGAAGGAGTCTTGTTGCGACGAGATATCCAGGCTCCTATCTCGGACAACTTGACCTGACCGAAAGGTGTATCGGCTGTAAAAAGTTCAAGCTATTATGTAATGGACAATCTGATAATCGTTATCAAAATAGCAAAACCTTACCCTTTCCGTAGTAGCGTGCCGGATCGTATACCCCATGGATTTTCGGATCGTATTCGGCCGGATAGTCTCCGAAACCCATTTTCACTTTATTTTACAGAAATTAAGGGAAATTTTTCAGTAGGACACCACTACTGCACGGAAATACAAAGTGGATTGACAATATTGACATTGACAATCATCATTGACAGAGATAGTGGAAAAAGTGGTTCTATGGAGCACAGAGCGGACAGAGTGATACCCTCTACTTTTCTGCCATCAGCTCTACTATACAGGGTGTTTTCAAAGTTGGGACATTCCTTTTTAGAAACAACTCTCTTTGAAATGACAAGGCATGGCTGACTCTACACTAGGCCGGAGCCTTAGATGTGGCAACGTGGCTTAGCTGTCAAATAGTGGCCCTATAGTTTCAGAATAATTATTACATTTTATATGTACTAGAGTTCATCTCGGTTAATAAATTAAGAACTTTTTAGAACTACTACTACTAATACCACTTACATCTGATGTCTGTTTCGTCAAAGTCAGACACTACAAAATAAAAATAAACGCAACCTGTTTCCTGCTGCCACCTCCACTTAAATGAACACTCAATTTACTTTGTAAATTGTCACTTGAGCTAGAAGAATTCACTATTAGGTCACTGTGAAGCCATTCTTGGCCATGCCCAGATGAGTTCTATTAACTGTATTTTTCTGTGATATTTGGGAGGTCCAGAAAACATTATAGGTACCACATTGTGCTTTAAAATAGGTCTTATCCTTTGAAATGTTTGTAAATTATTGTATTTATCCTTATAAATATAACCAGCCCTTCCGAGGAATACCTTTCACCCACTTCTGTTTATGTCCCTTATTGGACGCACAATTGCTAGTGCAACCTGGTACTACACACTTTGCAGGCATCTTTTTATCTTTATAGTTTCATTTGTGCAGGTCAATAAGTAGAAACCCATTACAAATCACCTTGCAACGTTCTTTTTAATCTGGAATAAGGTTATGTTGGGCCATGGTTTGGTAGTCCTCTACCCATGCCTCTACTGGGCTGCAACCTGGTACTACACACTTTGGAGGCATCTTTTTATCTTTATAGTTTCGTTTGTGCAGGTAAATAAGTAGAAACCCATTACAAATCACCTTGCAACGTTCTTTTTAATCTGGAATAAGGTTATGTTGGGCCATGGTTTGGTAGTCCTCTCCTGGGCTGCAACCTGGTACTACACGCTTTGCAGGCATCTTGTTATCTTTATAATTTCGTTTGTGCAGGTAAATAATTAGAAACACATTAATAATCACCTTCCAACCATATTTTCTGCACCTGGAAGAATACACATGACATAACAACAAATGCAAACTCGGCCCCCAGATTCAGTGTTGCCATATTTCATTCTCCGGCCTAGTGAGTAGAGACGGCCATGGACAAGGCCAATAAGCAGCAGAAGAAAAAAAATAAGAAAATACATTCGCTGCGGTCCTGTCAAGTACTTCTTCAATTTGGACGATTCGAGGACGTCCAGCATGTCCACTATGATGTGAATACAAATATCATCTGTGGCTCTAGTCTTTACACGAGATAGGTAAATCGACGGGGTGTAGGGTGAATACGGTCAGGGAAATGACCAGCATACACTCCTGAAGTCTGGAGGCATTATATACCGGTTGTATCATTTTTGTTGTTTTAAAGTCCGATATGTAGCACGTTAACAATTCAAGAGACCTAAAATGTGCGCTGCTACCTACATCTATACCATAGTAAACTGGGTGTGTTTCTTTTTTGCCGCTGTATAAATTAGGTTTTTTCATTTTTTGTCTCTGTTTTGATCTAATCGCCTAGTGCTTGGCCGACTCTACTGACTCCCAGTGACGAAATTAGAAATGAGGATTTCATTATCTGTCAATATCTTGATATCCTTGAACATTTCGGTTGTATGGTGCCGACAAAAATCACTCCTTTTAGCAAGTACTATATGAAGAAAAGTCCAAATTCAGGAAATATCATGTTATTATAAATTTTTGGTTTTGGCTGTTACACTTACCATCAACACCTGGAGCACATCTTAAGAAATAGATGACTAGAAGTCCAGCCCTATACTGTACAGCTGGCATTGACAAACACAGTTGACAGCTGACATGACGGTTTATAAATTGTGGTTAGAATGAGTCAGAATTCAAAAATAAACATTTAAAATTTTGTGTACTTTGTAAAATGTTCAATTTTTGGTCGAAGCCAGATCCGAAAGGTCCGTATTTGTATTTAAGACTTTAAAGTTAAATGTAATTTGTTGTTGTTGTTTAAAAAGTATTTTGGTCGGTGATATATGTATATTATTTGGTGATATCTTTTTTTCTGATATTCACCATTTGTGAAAATACATTAAATGGGCCAAGTCCTATTTTACTTTGACCTCAGGTTTAACTATCTTTATTAGAACTAATTAGTTATAATTGTTTTGTGATTGTAAATCTAAGGTTAATTTCCAGTCCTCATTTAGATATGATAATCACATCATGAGTAATTAACCCTTAACTGGTAACGTGCAAATTCGGGGCATAGCTGGTAACGTGCAGTCTGTGAGACTGTAACCTCTTTGAAGCTTAAAAAATCACACTTCCCTAATAATTTTTTGGAAAAAATGCATGAAGATTTGTTGGGTATATATCCTTTAATAATAATTTTGTATAAAGTAGCAGAACCTGTGATGTAAAGAAACAAAAATTATGATAATTATTAACTAGAACACAAATTAGCAGCACAAATTTGTAGGACCAAGATAATAGAAAAAAACTTTAACCACACTGAAATCTATATATTTTGCGATTGATAATAAGTAAAGCAATACACCTATAAAAATATTTTGGTGAAAAATGACGGACCTGCCGTGACTACCAGTTGAGAAAAATTATGACGTAAACCGTAACGTTCCGTCTCGCAGACTGAACCGAACTAACAATTAACCACATCTGGAGTGTTGTTTATGCAAACTTATTGATAAACGGGATATAAAAGAGATACCAATGACAGATAGATTAGATGAGGTCATTTACCACAAATGCGGTAAGGTTTTGTTGTAGGGTCGAATTTAAGATTGCTTGCAGTCTCACAGACGGCACGTTACCAGTTAAGGGTTAAGGAAACAATAAGCAATAAAAAACAATTTCCAGAAAGCAATAAATAATAAATAATATTATTAACTACGCCTAACTAATGGTGATAAGAAATCAATAAATAATATTTTTTTAGAGGAGCAAAGAGAAATTGATCGTTCACTAAGGAAAGCTGGCAGAGACATAGAAAGGGATCGTAGACAATTAGAAAGAGATGAAAAGAAATTGGTAAGTATTAGCTTCATCAGCCTCAATAATTAGTAATTATCATATTAAACTCCATATCCATCAAATAGCAGTAAAAACTTAATTGCAAACAATCTTATGCCGAGTTTATATATTTGAATAATTAAAATAACATTAACTAGATTTAATCACAGTTATAGCCATGAAAGAAAAGCATTCTATGGTTAAAAAAACTACATATACTAGATGATGATGATAGACTGTACTAAATTTCTTGAGGAAGTTAGAACCTCAGATATATAAAAATTACCTTCTCCAACAAATATTTCTGTTGCTTGAACATAAACCATCCAGAGCAGTAGAATGTAGACAAGAACTACCAAGGTTTTAACTCTCACATATCATCACATTTTCTCAAGTCTTGATTTGTCAAACTTTTTATGACAGCATACACAAAAAACCTTTTAGTTTAATTTCCTTTTTTATCAAGGAATTGGAGATCAAGAAGTTAGCTAAAGAGGGTAATACAGAAGGATGCCGCCTATTAGCAAAACAACTAGTACAGCTCCGAAAACAGAAACAACGAAGTTATGCAGCAAGCAGTAAAGTGACTGGAATAGGTTACCAAAATAAAGCTATGGGAGCAAACATGAAGTTGGCTGATGCTATGGGAACAGCTGGAAAGACAATGGCTGATATGAACAGAATCATGAAACCAGAGCAAATAGCTGCAACTGTGAATGCCTTTTCTAGAGAAAACATGAAAATGGAGATGACAGATGAGATGAGTAAGTATTTTGTGTGTGCTCGCCAGTCGTACGAAATTGTGATCGCTCTGCGCATTGCGTCAGCAACGGAGATTTTTCGCGCGGAGAATTATTATTAGACGTCGTGATACCACGGCCTGTTTAATCGCGTTTTAAATAGAATCGCTAACGATTTTTGTTTAGTTTACTTTGTATTCCTTATTTTGAGTTATAGAAGACTGAAATTTGTATACATAATACCAAATTGTGAAGTTGTCGGTTATAAAAACCATTGTAAGATGAAAGAGCCAAATGTAAAATTCTATAAGTTCTCGAAAAATTGAAATCTCGCAATGCAATTGAGTAATGCTTGCCGCCGAATTAATATGAAAAATGGTAATCATTTCACAAATTAGCATTAAACATTTATTAAAACTGAAATTTTTTATGGTACATCGCCTCGGAAAATATTCACCTACCATATTTTCAATGAATAGATATGCAGAAGAAAGCAATGAATCGTGCCTACTTGAACCATTACAAGTCAAAAACTTGGTTTCGAGTAATTCTAACATCGAAGCTGATGACGTGTGCTTTACTCAGGAGTTTTTCAGGAACGTTCTTGTTGACAGGGATATTGTTGGGACAGAGAATGATTCAAATGATATTCATTTTTCCAACTTCACCTTTCAGAGTCCAGATTATGACCTAGATAACTTTATTTCTGAAGAACATGACCTTTTGTGTCAATTGGAAAAAATAAAATGCCAGACACGATTTCCAACGAGGGACTGAAATTTGTTGACGGATATGTGGCCTACAGATTCAAAAACGAATATCCTAATCTAGCTTTGGGGGCGCAAACCAAATGTTATTCTTCTAATCGGGTCCCAGACTGGATTGAGTTTCTATCTAGAGTCAGTCTTGTATATCCAAGTGAGGAGATGATTAAAGTAGCCCGTTTTGGTTGAGATAGAGTTAGATAAATTCCATGGACGGTCGTGTTCTAAACAATCAAACATATTTAAAAAATTATTAGAGATAGACCCCAGTGGAAACCATCAAACAATTTCCTGACAAAATAGTATTATATCTAATACGAACGAGAATATACGTCAGACTCAGACATTTAAACAAAAAGATTTGTTTCAAAAATTGTAGGCGTAAACTTAGGAAAAAAATGACCAAATTTACCAATACATAATACATTTTTGTAGAAAAAGTCGTTAAATTACCTATTTTACACTTCTCTATAACATAATTGTCAAATAATTGGCTATTGAACTCCTTTAATCTATCACTTTGAAATTAAAATATAATCAATCATGTGGTATTCCCGCCAGTTCGCCGACAAAAATACTCGTTGCTGACGTCACAGCGTGCCGGCGCTCGGACGGCTGCATGCGCGTAAGCACACCATGTTTATTTACACTATGGCTAAGAGTTTCTTTAACAGTTGAGCAGCTAGAAGTATCATCCCACACAACCTTAAAGACTTTGTGGGTGCTCTCTCTTAACAGTCTTGTCATAACTCCATAGTTCAACACACAATTAGGCTTGGAGTTCAAGATTCTGGTCTTGGCAGGCTTTTTTGCCAACTGGTCTGCTAAAATATTGTCTTTGGATTGTGCTATATTATGTTAATTCATAATTTCATCCATATAACACATTAAACTTATTACCTATGGGCTTGCACCCAAGCTTGATAGTAATTATATAAGGACTAGGTAAAACATGTTTTTTACTTGCACTTACAGTTAATGACACTTTGGATGACATGCTAACCGAATCTGGTGATGAAGAAGAAAGTGACAATATTATCACTCAAGTCTTGGATGAGATTGGCATTGAAATAAGTGGAAAGGTATATATTTTAATTATTGTGATGTTTCTATATTTAACTAAATTATAATTCATAGATGGCTGGAGCGCCGATGCCAGAGTCTGGTAAAGTAGGTGAAAGTTCTAAATCAAAGGGCCTTACAGATGATGAAATCGAAGCACAACTGTCCAAACTTCGTGGTTGAAGTATTTTGAACTACTTGATATGTCTTCTATTCTGCTAAGATTTGTTAAGTTTAAATTTATATTGTATATTTTGCTAAGATTTTCAAAACTATTGTATTATTATGATTTATAATTTTTATTAAATAAATGAGTAGATCTTGTAGATTATTCTTCCACTTCTTCCATTTGATTGAATGGTGATAGTATTACATATGGAATTTTAAAAATTATGATGTTAGAAATTTTTTCCTTTGTGAAATAATCCAGTTGAACCAATAAAAGGTAATCATTTGGAATTGAGTATATTTATTAGCAATTAAAATATAATATCACATTCTACATAAATACAGCCTATACATTATTATAAAGAACTAAATTAGAACCATGGTATAATAAAATGCTTCAGCAGTCTTGAGAGTCCCAAGTTAATCAGATGACTTAGTATGTGTTTTTGGAATGACAATAGAGATAGGTAGTTAAAACAGAATTATTCCATCATGGGAAAAATTATTCTGAGATCATTACATGTCCCAAAAGGAACAATTGCAGATGATTGTTAATAAAAAAAATTACAAAATTCTGATATTAAAACTACATTTGTTAAGAAAAGCTTTTTGTTACTGTACTTTGCTCAAGTATTTGTAGTTTTTCTTTTAACAAAAAATTGGAATGTTTTTAAAAATTGCCATTGCATTCTACAAAATTTACAAATTTGTAAAAATTGCCTGTTTTCTTGATCTTTGCACCTTGGAGTAACTCATAGAACCAAATAGTGCTTATTATTTTTGCTAAGAGTCAATTCTATCAAATACAGGGTGGCCAATCGGGTGACGATAATAATTTTTTTTTAGATAGCCCGTACCGAGACCTATCCAAAACACCCCCATGTATGTGTACCGATTATTGATAGTTTTCGAGTTATGATTTTTTTTTGAAAACTTAGAGATTTTCCAGTTTTTCCAAGAAATCGTCAAAAACAAAAACAGGAATACTGTATAGCTTATATTTTTTTCTGCAATTATACTCATTATTAAGCCTATTTCAATATCCAAGAAAGAGAACCTGTACATCCGAACAATAATTAAATACATTTTGCGCCCAAAGTTTGAAATCTCTGTTTTTAATCAGGAGACCAAAACTTTCAAAATAAAATTAAAAATACTTATGCCTGGTTCTGGAGCTTCAAACTAATCTTAAAAACTTTGCAAGACATTGCACTTTCGAAATAATAATGAAAAAGTAGCACTTATGGGGACATTTTGCGCCGTACGTGAGTGATAAAGGCAAAAAGGTCATAATTCACGAATTTCCAAAATGATTTAAAAAACTATTATTTTGCTTTATTATGACAAATTCAAGAAAAAAAACTCGTAACAACTAATAAACCCGATAATCATTGATGTTTTGATGACTTTTAATAAAAAAACTAATACCCAAATTGTGATTTTTGAAGTGCTTTTGCTATGTACTATTGAACTTCTGCTAAATTAAGTTGTATGGAAGGTTAACAAAGGAAAGGAATAATTAAACAATAATCTGACTTCCAATTTCATGGCAGAATTACCAGGGAAGCGATGTCATAGCATACGCCATCCCTTTCTTTCAGAGTAGCTTTTTGCGAGCTCATGTCGGCGAAGCGCAGCTGTGTTAATTCATTTTCGGTAATAGGCAAGGTAATGGACCTAAAAAGCTGATTTATATCGCTAGGTCTTCTTTGACAGGTCAGTAGATAGCCTATCATGAATACATCAAATTTTTCAGTTTTACAACCCCCCACCCCCCAAACACTCAAATTCCACCCCCACCCAAAAAAAACGCAGAAAATGATCAAGAACCTCTAAAACGCCTAAAAACGAAGTTTGAGGAATATTTGAAATGTTTGTTTTAATGACTCCGCCGCCCATGTACCGATTTCCAAAATTATAGCAGCATTACCTACTAAGACCCCACAGCATATTGCTGTCCAAATTTCATCACAGTCCATGCAGCGGTTACTGAGATTGCGAGACTAGAAAAACGCGTACAGACAGACAGACCGACAGGCAGACCGACAGACAGAACGACGGAAATCAGTGACGCGGATTTTCGTTATGTAGACATTATAAAACGCCCAAAAAACCTATTATCTCAAAATCGAAAATTTTCACGATCACAATCCTGCCCTCACCTATCGGTGAGCGAAGTAAAAGGGATGCTACGATAACGCTTCCCAGGTAATTCCGCCATGGAATTAAATGTCAGATTGTTGTTTTATTATTCCTTTCCTTTGTTAACTTTCCATACAACTTAATTTAGCAGAAGTTCAATAGTACACAGCAAAAAGCACTGCTATTAATTCTTTTTATTAGAAGTGATTAAAACATCAATGATTATCGTATTTATTAGTTATTATGAGTTTTTTTTCTTTAATTTGTCATAATAAAGTAAAATAATAGTTTTTTAAATCATTTTATAAATTCGCGAATTATCACCTTTTTACCTTTAACAGTCACGTACGGCGCAAAATGCCCCCATAAGTGCAATTTTTTCACTATTATTTCGAAAGTGCAATGTCTTGCAGAGTTTTTAAGATTAGATTGGAGCTCCAGAACTAGGCATAAGTATTTTTTATTTTATTTTGAAGGTTTTGGTCTCCTGACTAAGAACAGAGAATTCAAACTTTGGGCCCAAAATGTACTTAATTATTGTTCGGATGTACAGGTTCTCTTTATTGGATATTAAAATAGGCTTAATACTGAGTATAATTGTAAAAAAAAATAAGCCATAAAGCATTCTTGTTTTTGTTTTTGACGATTTCTTGGAAAAACTGGAAAATCACTAAATTTTCAAAAAAAAAATCATAACTCGAAAACTATCAATAATCGGTACATATACATGGGGGTGTTTTGGATAGGTCTCGGTACGGGCTATCTAAAAAAAAATTATTATCGTCACCCGATTGGCCACCCTGTATATGAGACATGAAATTTTTGCTAGATTTTATCTAAACTATCATTGGATTTGTGTGGTATCAGGAGTACCTTGCCTACTGATACTTCTACTAGATCTTAAATTATACCTTCCAATTTGTTCACCCAAATGGTTTGATTTTCTTCTAGGTAGTGTATTATTTGAATTCTCTTGATACATACTGCTGTCTTTAAGTCCAAAACTATTATAATCTGAAAATGAACTGTTGGTACTACCAAAATCTTTGCATATGCTACCGTTTATTTCACCATTCACCTTTATCTCTGGTGATTTTTTAGTACCTTCATTCAAATAACTGAGATTTGTTTTCTCTAAGCTCTTACTATTGAACTTCATGCAATCAAGCATTTGCAAAATCTTAGCATTTTGACTAACTATTTTGTATAATAATTCATTATGTATAATATTAACAGACTTGCTAATGAAACTATTATAGATAAATAGTATACAAGCTATAAACACAAATGCATACCTCAAAAACCATATTATGTTGTGAATACTAACATACAAACTTTGAACATTAAATGTGTTACCATAAGAGATCATCGCTGCACAAGTTAATCTCTCTAAAACAAAGGTTAAAAAGAGCGAAATAAATATTGGGAAGCGTGATGAACTTGTCCTATCTGTAGATGTAATAGCATAAATGAAGAAATAAGCTAAAGCATAAAATAGTACAGAGTCAATCCAAGATACCTCGCCCACTACCCAGCTCTGTAAATTGATGATGCTTTGTGTAAGAAGTTTTAAAATTTCCTGATGAGCTTGAGACGACATGTAAATATCATCTAAGACACTTTCTAATACCCTTCCATGTTTTAGCATTTTTTCTTGCAGATCTAAGCTTTCCTTCTGTGCTCTTAACAAATCTTCCTGATTCTCAGCTGTAAGCTCTAATTGCTTGCCAACCCTCAGAGTATTTTCTGCAATTGTTTCATGCCAAATTTGTCCTCTCAAAAACCAGCATATATTTTGGGTATGTGTATAAAATTCTGTATATACATTGAAGGCCCTATCAGTCATACTGTTTATACAGATAGCTCTCAAGTTTGGCTTCTTATCTAACTCACAGTTGTATGTTTCGTGACCGGACATTTCCAAAAAGCAATTTGTGATGTGGAGTGCTATATCACTTTGTGTTTCTTCTGAAAGATGCCTGCAGCCTTCATCAAGAGTTTGTAAAGCTGCTTTCCAACAAGGGCCATATTTGGGCAGGTTGGTGCGTTCCCTCAGTAGCTAAATATAATAATTTGTTAGGAATTGTCGAAGAAATCGTTGGGTTTATATAATTTTACCTGATACTGCATCCTTCCTCGCTCTGTCATTTCTTGGTTTCCTTGGCCATAAACATAAATAAGATCCTCAAAGGCAACCACGTATACCACCATGTACAGCAAAAGTGTTTGTAGCACTTGTTGAGGCATTTTGGGATCTCTTTTTTATCATAATAAAGGAAACATTTAGTTTACATTTACAATGTTCGATTTCAAAATATTGTTTACATATTTTAAACGTCTCTTTTCTGTGACAGCTTGTATGACCGTTGCCCATACCACAAAAGTCAAAACCCATACTTTGACAGAAATTACAGAGTAAAACTGAGAGGAAGGGTAATCTAACCTCGAACATTCATCAGTTATTTCACCCAAAAATTCTGCCATGCTGCCGACTCTACAAAATAGTCCTGAATAGGCCAGGAGTATTAGATATACTCGGTTTAATCGCCGGTGATCCGATACAACCATAAAAAGTCTATATACTATATTTCGTTACATCAGATAAAAATTTATAGATAGATTTTTCGAGAATATCACAACGGATTATAAATTATTAAAAAGTTTCATATGCCATGTATTGGTACGGAAGTTTAAGTGTCAATTTAAAAAAAACTTGCTAGCATTTAACTGTTTGTAATTAAGCTTATTCATAGGCGTAGTTAAGTCCCTGAATCTGGGGGGGCTGAAGTCCCCGCCCTAGATGCAATAAACATAACAGAACGAATTATTTTTGAATTTTTGGGGGGCTAATTTCATTCCTGGGGGGGGGGGGGTTAAGCCACCCAAGCCCCCACCTAACTACACCTATGAGCTTATTTAGCGATGAACTGAGGGATGCTAGGATCAATTTAAAGATGTGTGAATAAAAAAAAACGACAAATTTTCTAATAGTCTTCCATTTATTTGTGAGGGTGATATGTTTTCAATAAAATGGTGTAAAAAAAGCTTGTTATATGATAATATACAAATATGTGTGTACTGATCACAGAATATACTTAAAGCTAAATTAAAGGTATATAAAAACAGCAAACATTTGATTTTCATTCATAGAGCTAACTAAAATTAATCAACGTACAAATTAATTTTTTATTAGGTTTGCTTACAACATCCACTTTTAAGCTTCCATATCAATTTTAAAAAATTATTATGTGACATATTATTAAGTGAAGGCCTCAAAGCATAAACAACCTTGGTCCCACCATGATTCTACTATAGGCGAGTCATATTAACGTTGTCGTGAGGAACAATGCATTGTTTGGTTAACATTCTTAATTTCTCTGGCAGTTCAAAGTTTTTTGGGATAATTTCTAGAATCAAACATTTTTAATAATATGCGACCCTATAGTATCATACCAACCGTTTCATAGTATTGCAATCCATGTTCATTTCCATTCAGCACCAATGTCTTATCAGATAGGCCCGTTTTTTTCAGGTAACGAACTGATTACAATAAAAGCCTCACATTTTAATTCCATAGGCATGCTTTCTAAGATCACCCTAGGATACAGATTTGTTAAATCCTAATAACTTCTGATATACAGTCTTATAAATTACATATATTCTCTATTTATACCAATATAATCTCTACCACTTCCAATTATTTCAAAAAGGAGACAGCAATGCTTTTTTGATGCTCCAGTAAGAGATACCACAGATTTAACACACAAAACAAAATATGTCTAGATTATGATATCAAAATTCCTGAGTACACGTTTTATTATTTTGAAGTCTGGAGAAGTTATACAGCTCAGGATTCTGCTAAGCATTATATAGATAAAAAGTTATATCCATTCAATTAGAGTTCACTAGAATGAGAAATGAAATATGGAGTTAACTTGGTGAGATCACAATCTAAACCCAGTGAGACTATATGAGACTGTGAAAACACTGTTCATTTCCTGGATATACTTTTGGAAACTTGAATTCAATAAAAATCTGAACTTCAAGGCTACTTAGACGATGAAGTGGCTTTAAAAATTTAAAAAATTATGTGAACATATAATTATGCAATTCCCTATTATAATACTGATAGATCTGGCAGTTAGTATATGACCTCCATATCTAGCCAAAAAGCAATCGGTTTATTGGCGCTTTATCTTGCTAATTTTTGGAAAAAGGATACACAGCAAATTAGATTCTGATAGTGCAGTTTGTTTGAAAAATTGCTTTGCATAAAAATGTTGAATAAGGTAAATATGCAGCGCTACTATTTTCTGTTTTGTGATTACAACCTGTGGTAAATAGTTTATACATTGTCTATTCTCTATAAAAAGTATTATCAACAAAAAATATACACATTTCAACTATTCATCTATAAATATGTATGTTTTTAGACGACCCTGCATCGTTTTCTATATAACCTACACATATCTAAAAATCTTGCCAGAATGTTTCAGTTTGTTATTAAAAAATTGTGGATTAATGGACTATTTTTTTAAATTTCTAGAGAAGCTATGAGCTGTTCATTTACTCAGGTTAACCATAAACAAGGTATTTTTTTGGGACTGAACATAAAGCCAGAAATATAAAAAGGTTTGTGGTGAAATATACAACAATCATTAGTAATTTTAGCAAGGATGTAATTATTTATATTGAAGAGAATCAAACATCAGTAAATGCCAGATACTAATTCTTCTTCAGGTCAGATATGGACATGGTATTTGAGTTTTTGAAATTAGCAATATTCATATTTGCTACAATCTAATTTATACAAAATAAGAATTGAGTAATCATCCCTAGCAATGCTAAACAAGTTCGTGCATTTTTAAATGATATTTGAGATCACACTGCAGCCAATAAAATGTGATGTTAAAACAAAATGTCAAATAAGGACGATACCAAGACAATCATTTCAAATCTAGCTTCAATCTACCATTCATACATGTAAAAAAGTAACTATTTCAATATAGATCCTTGAAAAAAATTTAAATCAGCTAAACAAATCCTGTCCTGTCTCCTCTAAGGTTTTATTTGTCAGTCTCTCAATCTCACAGAGCAAAAATTGAGTGTCAGCATCCACTTCTGACAATGGAGGGCTGGCTTGAATAGAATTCTGGACATTATCCCATTCTAGAGAGTTTGCTGATGAGATTCTGGACCAATCTGATTCACTGTTCACTGCTCCACCTGTTGGAAGGGGACTAGCACTGCTGGGACAGTGAGAAGCGTCTTCAGGAATTGCAGTCCTACAACAAGAATTTACAGGTTATACCAGAAATAATAAAGAGTGCTTGGTGTCATAGATTCTTTTCAAGGATACGTTGACGGATTTTTATAGCAGTTTGATGGATGAAGCTGATTTGCTAATCAAAGAGGCTAGTGAGATGTTTTTTATCAAATAAATGTCAAAAAGACCTTGATAATAGTGTAATATTAATTAATTTCTACTGGCAGTCAATTGGGGCACCATATGCCATGTGGGCAATATTTTTTCTCAAAATACTGTTAAATTAGTATTTTTTTTACAATCTATCTTCTTGTTATATGTACAAACTTCACTCTACCCAATAAAAAAATCTGTCCTTTGAGCTCAGCCCTTGAAGCATTGGTGTTAAGGAGTCTGTATCTTTCCCTTTAATTACCTGTTCTTAACTAGGAGTCAAATTATTGATCAATTTTAATATTTTTAATATCCGAAGGTTAGTATTATAAAACATTTACCATGAACTTCCTGATGGGTCATAAAGTGTTGACACTGGTAGAGTTTCATGTTCCCACTCCAAATCCAAGGAACTTGCTGGTGTAGAAGTAGCAGTTCGTTGTAACAATGCTCTGGCATCTAAGCACTGCAACTGGATGTCCTTGCTTGTGCATGATCTGTAATGGGTTGTTATGTCATTGAGTATGATCATTACATGGATGCTGTTGTTTACCACTTACCCACTTGATGGTAACCTTTGGGATTCAGATAATCTACTATAGGCTGTCAACTGCGGATTCAGGATACCATCAACTAGCTGCAAGACAGGTTTATGCTGTAACAAAAGATTCAGTATCCTAATATCACATCCTACATGATAACCAAATTGATTAATTATATACCATTCAAAAGACTAAAAAATTATAAATTTCAATTAGAGAGGTCTTTTGCATTTTAACTCCAATAATCATGTAATTAAATATCTGCTAGATCTAGTTTCATGTTTTAGACCCCTCTTAAAGATTTTCATGACCTATGTTTTTTTGTTTAGATCCAATAAGCGATCACTGTAAAATATTTCTTTATAACACTTTCAGCAGTGGCTCCAGCAATTCACTGATACCTTTTTTTTAACCAGTGATTAGAATGAGCACTATACATGTATATTAATTACTTTAAATTTAAACATTTGTTCCGGATTGTTTGTATAACTGATTACATTACCTTATTCCTTTTTTTCCTAAATATTCGTGTAAGAAAATTCCTTCTTCTAGAAGCATGAAACAAAACAGAATGAAAGTATGCTTGAAATAACTATTTATAAATAGTTTCCATTAAGAAAAATGTAATTTATTGCTTTGCTGATAAGACTGATAAGAAAATATAACTGTAAAGTTATACTAGTAAAAGAAGGTAATAAGTATTTATAAAGTAAGGATCACAATTTTGAATTGTCTATACACTGTGTCCCTGGATGAATCCCGAAAACTTTAAGGGATGAGTTCTGGCACAGACTTATGTTATAATATGTTTATTCTCAATAGCTAAAAAGTTGAATTGACCTTAATCAGATAGCGAAATGGTTAATGTATGGCTGCCCTTATCATATCTGTTCGTCACTAGGTCACAAGCTGTAGTAAAAATCAGTAAAAACATTAAAATAGATCTGCTAGTGTAATCATACTAAACAACCTTCCCCCTTTTTTGCTGAAAAAATAAGGTGGGCCACACACATTTCAATCATCTTTACAACAAAACTTCACACATTGATTTCTCTGTAACAAATGTGAAATTAAGAATAATACCTTTTGATATCAGCTTCACATTCTGACACCTATGTGCGATTTCTTTTTTCTGGATTTGTCCTGGGACATGTATACTTGTATAAACCTCATTATACATTACTGTAGATAAAGTTTAGTATCAAAAGTAGATAAGCCTAAAAGATAAGGTACCCAATGGTCTGTGGCATACTGAGTGGCAAATTTATTTTGTTGTTGTCAGGGCTGTAGCTAGGCAATGACCATGGTTCATGGTGATTTTAGGGGGGTTCATGTATAAAAGAATATGTAATGTCTTAATTTGCTTAAAATCTGTATAGATTGTATCGCTGCTAATGTGTTATGAGCGCCGAGGGATTGGTTAGTAGTAGAATAAATCACTAAGCTTGGAGAAAGCATCCTTGATTATTGTTATTTTGTATTATTTTAGTAGTTATTTCATTCATGGGAATACTCATGGGGGGGGTTTGGGGTGTTCAATATACAGCCCTGGTTGTTGTTATTGTTAGCTATCTATCTTATTTCTTATATTTACTTTTTTGATACTATGATACACAGTGTAGTAAATTTGAAGTACTGTGTTCATGGAAGAATTCCCACTTCCCTGAAACTTCAGGTAAGTGATATTTTCACGTTATTACCCCAATATCTCAAAAATTATATATTCTACTGCTGACAGCATATACGAAAATACTTCAGGTAATCAATGTTCATGTACTCAACTAATGAAAGCTTTGAATTAGTTGAAAATATTAATACAAACACATACCAGGTGGGTGAGAAATTGACTGTCCTCTCGAGCGCAACAGCTCTCATACACAGCGCTATTACAACAAACCGCTAACCGATTAAGACAAGATGGCAACTTCACCCAGTGCTTTCAGTTGCCCAAATGGCAACATCACTTGTAATTTGATTTCTGCATGATTTTAACGAATATTTAGCTGGCAGGGAAGAGATATGGAATTTGTGTCGCCTTTATTGAATCCAGAAAATGATGAAGAAATGCTTGAACCAGTATGACGCTGATAGGTCTCAGGAATGAGTTAAATAGTAATGGCAATCTCCAAGATAGTAGAGTAGAGATGATCAGCTTATGTATTGCAGTATGGTTAAGCAAAAGAGTAGCCATTGCTAAACTTGTGTGACCTATTTGGCTTTAATAAAGATAGTATTATTATTATAATGATTACCTTCCATGCTGCTCTTCACTACCACTCTGTAAAGAAAAACCAATATTAACATTATTTGAAGTTTAATACAAATTTAATAGCATAGGTATTTTGTAAGGACTCTGCGACTATTAGTACTTCAACCAGATAATCTTATGCTGTTCAACTGACATTACATGTCACTGCATGATATTTAGGTAAAATTGGTGGACCTTAAATGGTAGGCCTTTACGGAAACGGTGACAAACAGCTGTCAAGTGGGATTTATGATACCATGGATTTAGCAGACATCAAGCAACGAAAAAGTTGGTTTAAGATTAAAAAGCAGATGGTTATTCTTAACCAGCTACTGATACGTATCATCGGATCGCTATCACTTACCATACAAGAGTGAACTGACCTTATTACTGACTGATCCTAGATCACTTTCCGAATATCAGGATCAGAGACCCTTGGGATCAGGTTAACCTGATTATAGTTTCCATAAAGGCCTAATGCTATCTAATTAGCAAAAAACTCTGTCTAAAGAAACTGTGAACATCCTACTAATGCATCCTACTAACAGCATACATTTGTATTTAGCAGCTATGTACTCTAAGAAATTAAAAAAACCCTACAGTTCAATTAACAGATAATTCACATTAAGTTAATCTTAAGAAATATACCTTTCAATATAGTTAGGTTAGAACCAATTCCCTAAAAAGCAACTAGGCTAATGTCTACATCCATAATGTATAAGAGTATAAGCAAGTATATTAATGACAACAGTTAGTAAATACTTACATCTTCAAGAAGGCTGGTAAAATCCACATTGCTCTGTTGACTAAGTATGCGTAGATTGCCGAAAGTCCTGACAGTATCCGACTCTGGTAAACAACCTGTGAAGCAGTTTCCCATTATAGTTGCAGTCCGTAATGGACTGCACCTCTTCAACCCCCATGGGGCTTGAATGATGGATAGAATGAACCCGTGATGATACTAATTACTGGCGTGACGAAAAAATCGTTGTTTATGGTTATTATAATTTAATTAGTATTCGACTCTTCGTCAATCCTAAAAAAATAACTTGTTAGGTGATGTCCAAAGAAACATCACAACAGAATACTGCGATTTTGAAATGAACAGAAACGAATGGATAATAAAAAATACTCAACTAGAAAACTAATGAACGATGAAGAAAATCATGTATAATCTGTGGAAACAGGGAAATGCCATGAAAGTATTGAAATTGCAAACATCTAAAAAGAAAAACAAGTTTAACCTTATTGACTTGACATTGACATTACTGACAATTGACATTACTGACAATTGACATTAACAACTGCATTGATAGATTCTTACTAGAGATGGAACAGGTGCCTAAAAGGTGTGACACACGTACGAACTTTAAGTACGCGGTTTTTAAGTTCGCGAACTTACTCGGCTCAACGCGGTCACACACGTGAAGCTGAAATCACTCAATTTGATAATTTTCCTAAATAAACAAAACTTTTAATAAATGCCAAACACAACAAGCGTTGCGCATCGATGGCCTGCCGAAACAAATAATGGAGGCTCGCTGCTCGCAGTACGAGCCGAGACAAGCTACGAGCAAGATTTCAAACCAGTTGGATCGCCGGCGGTTTCCGCGACGATTTTAAAGTACGCGTACTTACGGTGACACACAGGCGAAAAAGGTCGTCGAGCCATAAGTACGCGTACTTGCTCGTACGTGTATCACCCCTTTAAGTCTGAAGGCGTTTATTACATTTGACGTCGCTTGTATTGCGAAAATATTTTTAAGAAAGTCTACAGATTTAGGGGTTAATTTGAAACAGACTGGTCTCTTTATAGTCTGTTATAGCACTAATGAAAAATAATCGGTTATCGGAGTGACCGGTTATCCAGACTATCTTTCAATAACTCCATCTCTATTTGAAACCACAGAACACCTGAAATCATTGATGAGAATGACGCAGATTGACTATGCAGCTAACGAGAGAAATGTCGAGAAATTAATTCTCCCAAGAAACGCCGCACGGTTGCCAAATTGTAATATTTATTGGGAATCTGGGGAAAATCTAGTTTCTCTCTTCACCTCATTGTTGTTTGCTAATCTGCTTTTTATTAGCGATTTAAAAGGATAGACTGGGAGCTAGTAAAACAACAATCTAAAACAATACGATTTATTTATCACATGATGTGAAAATTACACAACTATGTACATGGGGTAAAATTAAAATGTACAATCTCTTATTTGGCTTCAAATAACATATTTTTTAGAACATGATCGCTTTTATCGGCTAATTCCCGGTAAAAAATGTGCATCCTTAGAAAATACTCAAAACAGTAATAAGCCAGTAATTTTAGATTTTAAAGGAATCACTTTCGAAGCTAGCTCATTTTTAGTACATATTTTCCTGCAAATACTTTGAGAGCCCCAACAGATAGCAGGGATGTAATACAAAATCCTAATGCCAAGTCTGACATTGTTGAAATAAATGAAGTGCCACAAGATCTTGCTCTCAATAACCTGAAAAACTGAGCTAGCTACGGCTCTTTTACAACTGCGCCACTTTATGCCTAAAATCACTGGACGATAAAGAATAATTTTACCTAAAAACCTACGGAGAGGGGATTTATAGTGTCCTTAAAAATACCACTGGTAGTGCATTCTCAACTTTGGTTTGGTTTATTTTTTAAGTCTTTAGGGAGGCATTTTGAAAAATCAGAGAGTACTCATTATCTACGTAAAGACTTATAGCCTAGGCGTTTATGATAATGTTCAAGTTTACGTATTAATATCACATCATGCGCTTTTAGTTGTTTCCGAATTGCAACAACTGGATAAAGTGTAATGCCCAATTCTGAGCATCTTTATTTTCAGCATCCATCATCAATTTGAATATGGCTACACGTGGACACACTCGTCAATTAGTTCTATATTCTCGGAAATCTGAGTTGCCTGGCAACCTCGCATTGCATGCGTCAAAGTGTTAATATCTGCGTCTTTCGGTAACTCCCATCACCAAGGGATGTCAAGCACAGTTGCCAAGCAACCGATATTTCCTGGAATATGTGGCACGGTATAATGCGCCCTCTAGCGTATAACACTGTACTAACTAGATGTGCCTAGCAGCTGACGTTTCATCGCACTGATGATTTCCATCAGGGATACATCAGTGCTAAGGTTGTTGATCAGATTGAGTTTAAAAATGGATACTGCAAACAAAGAAAGCCACAAAACACCAAAGAAGTGGGCATTGACATGAACATACGATGTACAAAAACTATAAGGTTGCTGGTTACTATGGGAACATTACATCATTACTATAACATCATGGAAAAATATGGAATGACGTGCAGAAATACGTCACTGACTTTTCAAACATTGCGCTAATTTATTACACTAAGGGGTAATAATAGTTCAGTAAGGCTTTTGAATTGAACATGGTTGTGTCAAGAGTTACCGTATTCCAATGCGTTACTGATTACACAAAGTACACCCACAATATCTTGATACAGCTATGGAAATACCAAGAAATCTCACGTTCGATAGATTTATCTGTCTAACTAGTGGTTAATCCCCATATTTAAAAGTTAAACACGGCTAAAACAAAGATCCGTAACTTTTTAGATGATGATCTTAGACTCTTATTAAACTTGAATCTTTCCTTTTGTTTAGTTGGCATGATATCAACAAAGGTGTCTACTGTGGAAAGCTGTAATATCCATCACTCAGGATAAATGGTCGACTGTTGAGTGTACTAAGGTAACCATGTGACTCATTACGTAAAAATGCAGCGTTGCCATTTGTGTCTATTTGAATGATGGCGCTTGAATCTAGTTTTCAAAAGACAAGGAATTGTGAATAGGATTTCATTATTTGTGAGCATATAACATTATTTCTAAATCAACAAGTGGATTATTTATGCGAAGTATACGTGAACTGGCTTCAGCCATTCGGATTTTTGTGGCTAACTACATAATATTTGGATTACAAAGCTGATGCTATAGGCACTATAAAGTTTCGGTTAACTCAAAGCCATTTAGGTTGGAGGTTTAAGGACTTTCTTCCAGTTTTGAGCTACTGACGTGTATAATGCCGGATTCAGACCAAGCAGACATATGTAGTGAATATGATTTTGAGACAAGGACACGACAAAACTGTGGCAAAAAGTAAGATATTTAAACAAGACAGAATTGAAACAAATTGTTAATACCAAAAGGCTAATTAATCATATAGTTTTGACCAGAAAGCAAATGAAGATTTATGTTTATCTCGCAAAAACTCAGTAATTCGAATCCAAACTATTTGGGCGATGGAAGTAAAATGTCTTGTGCCCTCACTTATTCATTTTCTTATAGTTTCTTTTTTCTCTCAAATAATGACTTATATTTATTATTTTCTTTGCAACATCATGTCTGAGCCTGTATTTAATGCTACATAAAGCTCCTTTAATGCATTAGCTTTCTAGTACATATTTTTGTACTCCCTGACCTTATGGTAGAATAATAATGGAAAAAAGCACTCATAGCCTCAGAATACAGAAATATAATTATGTGTTTTCAATCTCCCACTTTTTTTTCTTTGACAACAATGGAGCACAACAGAACTATATTCGTATATCTCCATCGATATTCTATTTTTGTTAATGCACACCAGACAAAACAGAGACTCTTTGATTGAGTCGGGATAAGACTTGCAAAATTCCTGGATTCGAAAGCAAAACAAAGGCGAAATAAAAATGTTGCTGAAGAATATTGAATACATCGCACAATGTGTCTTTGTTCTATCGTTGTCTTCTTCGAAAAACCACAAATGCTTTCAATAACACTGTTTCACAGGATTTCAGGAGGCAGCTTTTGTTTTTTTTTGGTTAACTAACTTCAGAAGGAAGAAAGAACATGACGGAAAAAGGATCTTTTCTTCTTCAGGTACCATCTCAATTTAATGAAGGTAGGCGTCAATTTCTACATACTTATTTCGATCCTGAGTGGCACAAATTAATGATGACGTGTTCGTACCAGTCCAATCGCGTATGTTTTTTAACCATGAATGTTGTCTGTGATCTGAACTACATTTTCCTTCGATTATTCTATTATTATTGGTTGGAGCATATCATACTTGTTGTTACGGTAGGTATATGTGGAATAAGCAGTCTTTCTTCGTTTTATTGTAGTAAGTAACTGTCTTTCTCTTGTCATACGTCAAAGCACCTCATCGTTAGACGTATGTGGAATCCATGGTATTTTTGATAATCTACGGAAGGTCCACATTTCAAAAGCCTCGAATTTATTCATGCTATCCACTTTTAATGTCCACGTTTCTATTCCATACATCAGAACTGAGTGCACGTATGCCTTTACAAAACGATATCTTAGGTTTGAGTTCAAGGTTGCGTTACATACTAGGTTTTTCATCTTTAGGAATATGGCTCTGTCTTGTTCTATTCGTGACATTACTTCAACGTCAGGGGCTAGATTTCACGTTATGTAGCTGTCAAGATAAGAATAAGTTTTAGGAATTACATGAATGGTTCTGTTTTGTCTGCTTGACTGAATTTGGCTAACAAGCCATCAAAGTTGCGAATTTTACTTAGGAAGTGTCTGACAACCGAACTGGCGATGAGTATATACAATTTATAGTGTTCTACGGACACTGTGACGCCATCATAGAAATATCGTACAACTGGCAACGCCGCCGAAACAAGTACCCCGCGATCACTCCCGATGACGCTTGCGCGGAACTACCGCCGCCTAGTCGTCTCTGAAGCAATATTTACAGCAGCGTTTGCACGCGCACACGCAACAACAACAGAACAACACCAACAATGACACTGCGGCTGCGCCCACGTACACCCAGTTCACCTCCGGCACTGCTTCTTTCACGCACAACTCGGGCGACTCGTCGCTGAACGCACTACCTGCAACAAAACAGAGGAACTGGTTAAAAGTTTGTTCCAACAACAGTTCAGAATTTAGTCAGCGCGTTAAAATCCAACAATAAACCTAATAAGATAAACTAGTATCTAGAGAGAGGAATGGAATGGGAGTACCGTGATCTCTTACTGATCAGTTCATTTATTATTATTATACCTATGTATTATTTTTGTTGAAAAATATTGAAGTTTACTACAGACTACAGACGGTTAGCACATTACTAGGGCTGTATCCAAATTACGGTTCTATCACCGCCCCAGAACTGTTTTCATCATGCTCCGCCCATTTTATAGTTCTAAAAACGGTGATTGGTTGGTCCTCAGCGTACCAACCAATCATCGATTCTAGAATCACAAGATGGGCGGGGCATGATGAAAACAGTTCTGGGACGGTGATAGAACATTTCTAAAAACGGTGATTGGTTGGTCCCCAGCGTACCAACCAATCATCGATTCTAGAATCACAAAATGGACGGGTCATGATGAAAACAGGTCTGGGACGGTGATAGAACCGTAATTTGGAACAGCCCTAATCTCTAATCTGACAGTTGTATCCATAGAAACGCCAACTGGCAGCTAACTATCTGACACTTTTAACTGGATATTGAGAAACCGGCCACTATGTAAATCACAGCATAGTAAACAACCAGCACAATAACTCAAGATGGCGGAAATTACAAGCGCATCCCCACTTTTGGAGAGTTTTTTATAGGGATGCTAACGATACTTCGATACTTCTGCAATATCGAGTATTTTTGTCATCGATACTTTTTGAGGCATTCCAAGCTGGTATTGATACTTTTGTATCGGTATCGAAAATAATTATACAAAAAAAACAAAAACAATATTGTTTTTACCATTAAAGCCAACAAAAAGATTTAAACCACCTACATCATTGTCACCACTCTGATAACAATAATTTTTCAAGCAAAAGGCTAACAAAATGCAATCAATTGATTTCCGGGTAAAATAGACCCCCGGTATTTTTTGAAGTGCGCTTTTACTAAAGTATCACAGAATTATTTTTAACTGTTAAACCGTGACAGATACGAAAATTTACTAAGAGTCAAAAAATATTTGCCAATGATGTATCTTTGTTGTGGAAAAATTTCAAACCGAAAGCACTAAAAATAAGAAAAATAGTGGTTAATGTAAGTGGCGAAGACATCGGTTCACCATTCCAAAACACCATAGTGTTAGAGTTAAAAGTATTAAAATGTGGCATTTTTATGGTGTTACACGTTTACCAAATTTCGTTCAAATCGCAAATGTCGTTGTGAAGTTATCAACAAAAATTGACAAATTATTCTTGACTTTGAAGCCCTCTCACGGTCAAACGGTGCAACTTGGTATATAGGTTTGTTGTGTTTATTCGCAATATTTTGACTCAGTGAGATGGGGGTTCTTCTATGGGACCGTCTTTCTGGGACACCCTGTATAATTATTGAGGGGTGTAATCAGTTGCACAAAATGCTCTGTACGAACCAAACGCGCCTATTTGGCTAGAAAATATCGAATTGGTACCGGTACATATCGAGTTGATACCGGTATCGATATTTTGATTTTCGCATCTCCATAGCCGTAAAATCATCCATAAACCCTCCCAAGGTCAAATTTTTTGGGAACCATTTTAATATAGGAAATCCTCAGAGATATTATGCTGGTTGTTTATTATGCTGTGATGTAAATGTTCCCGTCTGATTTTGGCTCTACGCGTCTACCTACCTTCAGATGTGCGAGTAGTAATATTTGAGCTCTTTTTATTAGAAAGTTATTTTACGTCTTTTAAAAAATATAAACATATATATTCGTCCCAGTATTTCCGTTTTAGGGATATAGCAATTAGGAAGAGCAGCTTTTCAAATGGACCGGAGAAATTGGCAGAATGATGAAAATGATGAAATCCAAAAGTGACACTTATTATAAAGAAAAGCGCGTATACGTCGGACGCTACGAGAAAATATAAATGAGTTTCCAGGTATCTCAGAAGACATTGCTAAAATAAAATCAAAATTGTTAAAAAAACCGAAGAATTATTCCACATTCCCCTCAATCAAGATACAGATATTTGCTGAGGACTACCACAACTTCAAACACAAAGGAATCCTGAGGCTCATAATACATTTTTCGAAACGTCGGAAGATTTGAACTGAAGCATAGTGTAAATAAACATGGTGTGCTCACGCGCATGCAGCCGTCCGAGCGCCGGCACGCTGTGACGTCAGTAACGAGATTTCTGTCGGCGAACTAGCGGGAATACCACATGATGGATTATATTTTAATTTCAAAGGATAGATTAAAGGAGTTCAATAGTCAATTATTTGACAATTATGTTATACAGAAGTGTAAGATAGGTAATTTAATGACTTTTTCTACAAAAATGTATTATTTATTGGTAAATTTGGTCATTTTTTCCCTGAGTTTACGCCTACAATTTTCGAAACTAATCCTTTTGTTTAAATGTCTGAGCCTGACGTATATTTTCGTTCGTATTAGATATAATACTATTTTGTCAGGAAATTGTTTGATGGTTTCCACTGGGGTCTATCTCTAATAATTTTTTAAATATGTTTGATTGTTTAGAACACGACCGTCCATGGAATTTATCTAACTCTATCTCAACCAAAACGGGCTACTTTAATCATCTCCTCACTTGGATATACAAGACTGACTCTAGATAGAAACTCAATCCAGTCTGGGACCCGATTAGAAGAATAACATTTGGTTTGCGCCCCCAAAGCTAGATTAGGATATTCGTTTTTGAATCTGTAGGCCACATATCCGTCAACAAATTTCAGTCCCTCGTTGGAAATCGTGTCTGGCATTTTATTTTTTCCAATTGACACAAAAGGTCATGTTCTTCAGAAATAAAGTTATCTAGGTCATAATCTGGACTCTGAAAGGTAAAGTTGGAAAAATGAATATCATTTGAATCATTCTCTGTCCCAACAATATCGCTGTCGAAAAGAACGATCTTGAAAAACTCCTGAGTAAAGCACACGTTATCAGCTTCGATGTTAGAATTACTCGAAACTAAGTTTTTCACTTGTAATGGTTCAAGTAGGCACGATTCATTGCTTTCTTCTGCATATTTATTCATTGAAAATACGGCAGGTGAATATTTTCCGAGGATGTACCATAAAAATTGCAGTTTTAATAAATGTTTAATGCTAATTTGTGAAATGATTACCATTTTTCATATTAATTTCGTCCTTTCGGCGGCATTACGAGATTTTAATTTTTCGGGAACTTATAGAACTTAACACTTAGCTCTTTCATCTTACTATGGTTTTTACAACCACCAACTGCACAATTTGGCATTATATACATATACAAATTTCAGTCTTCTATAACTCAAAATAAGGAATACAAAATAAATTAAACAAAAATCGTTAGCGATTCTATTTAAAACGCGATTAAACGGGCCGCGGTATCACGACGTCTAATAATTCCCCGCGCGAAAAATCACGTTGCTGACGCAATGCGTAGAGCGATCGCAATTTCGTACGGCTGGCGCGCACACCATGTATACTCGCACCACGAACTGAAGTTGTGTTTCATTTTGACCCTATCACAAAAAAAATAAAAATACCAACATGTACCAACATTTTAAAAAACAGAAGGGTCGATAAATCATTAACATACTTCATTAAAAAGGTATTTACCCCGATAGTCCGACACGTTGGGGCAGTTGACCACCCCGTTGCAGACCAGCCTGGCCGGTATGCACAGCCCCCGATCACCCGGACAGGCGAACTCGCAGCCGTCCCCCGAAGGCTGGTCCTCCTGGGGTCCGCCCTCCGTGAGGCGGGATGACGTCAGCTGCCCGCTGCTCACCCCGCCTCCGCCGTCCACGTTGCGGGGCAGGTGGAACATCTCCGTCCAGGCGATCTTGAAGGCGGCGCGCGTCGGAGACGTCCTGCGAACATAAGATAGTTGATGTAATCAGTTTAATTTTTAAGATTCAATTTTTAATAATTGTTCCTTTCTAGATGATATCAATATGTACTTTTATACTTTTATATTGCAATCTTGAGCGCTGCTGTCAGATTGACTTACCCTATGCTATTGTCGTCTACCCACATAACACTATATGGATATGTACATCCATAGAATGTACATTAGATATTCCAGTTTGAACATGTATATTTTGAATATCCATAAGACGTTAAATGTACATACGAAGAATGATACACACTAGTGTAATATACTATGTATATTCACGTAGGTGAATATACATAAGATGTTGCTCTATGTATCATATATACATCCAATAGTTTACGCCTGCGCGAAGTGCCGCCATTGCTGATTTCTAGTCATTCGTCGTAGTTGGTGCTGGTTGTGCCTGATTACCTGATCGAGTGAAATATTGTGCAATGTTACTTATCTTCTTACTACTGATAACACTCGCATCCAGCGTTTAACGGTAAATCGTAAGCGGGAAAAACCACCTACAAAATTTTATAACCTTGATTTCTTTGTGATTTTAGACATGCCATTCAACAGAAAAGAGATAACAATCATAGTAATCGATTTTGCCAAGTATTATTATTGTAACTAGAAATTGAATTAATAATACATAATGAAAGTATAAAGTTTGTTTATCTTTCTACCTCTACATTGAACTTTCATACATTATGCATGTGCATTAATAATACATGAATGTAATGTATATTTGTTTATGTCTATTTTACATCCATTAGACTTTCAAGCTCCATTTGTGGATATACATATTCATTGTATGTACATTGTATATACTTTGGTATACATGTTCATATCTGGACTATCTTACATATACTATGCATGTACATTAGACGTACATATGTACATTCTATGGATATGTGATGGATGTGAAAGTTCGCGACAAACGTATACGCAATGTATATTTTTTTGATGTCTATTTGACATCCATTGGACACTCTTGCTCCATTTGTGGATATACATATCCATTGATTCGATATCCATTGTATGTACATTGTATATACTTTTGTTATGTGGGTAAGGGCCAATAAATTACTATTACTATTACTATAGGTTAGGTAGCATTAACGAAAACATTATTCTCCCTATAGAGGAGATTTACCGAAGTGCGGCAATGTACTTCTCCGTGTAATAGCCCTATATGGGTCATCCCAAATTGGTGCGAAAGTATAAATATCTCGGAAACTGTAAAAGGTACAACGATAATTAAATGACAAAAGTTTTAGGCAATAGTATTAGTAGTTTATTGCCACCAGCAGAATGGTTCTGTTTCTTTTAATTTTTGAGTTATTTTTGAAAAACCAAAATGATGAGCTTTCTTGAACTGCTAATATTTTTCCTTCTTAACATTTTTCAAATCCGTGAAGATATTTTCGCAGCACTTTTTTGCCTAAATTAAGCTTATTTAATAAGATCTAAGACCCAACGCTCGTTTTACAGGAATTTCGTCAATATGTCAATGCATAGTGAAAACGACGTTCGCGATATACCCGGTAAATTTTATGGCAAAAATATCTCCAAAATTTAGTTTCCCTTGATGGACAGTAAGATGCATTATACAACGAAGTGTCGCGTGCGGGATGTTGAGGACAGAACCATCCAGGGCCGTAATAACATTAAAGAAGAAAACCAACTGTGCTTGCCTAACATCATAAAATGTACAAAAAATAAACTTACATCCAAACAATATTATTTAATGCTTATGAAAAAATTGGAAAAAACATTAGCACAAGTCAAAATCAAATTCAGATGAGTCGATACCATTCAGGTTGATAATAATTTAATTACTCGATTATTCGCGTAAAATATTTTCTTGCAGGTACAGTTGGAGCTTGATGATTCTTCAAGACGGCCTTCACAGTGTTGTGGGATATTCAGAAATTCTAATTAGAAGTGCATTTTGACCTTCTCATACTAGCTTTTGTCGTAACAGCTTCTTGGCTTTCACTGATACTGAAGGTCCCCTTCTATATTTTTTAGCAGGAATATTATTCTCATCATCAGAATTAGCACAATCCTCAGTCGATGGCTAAATGAAGCTTGTTGATCATCCTCAAGAAGAGAAGCGTTACAGAAGTCAACTGGCCTCCAGACTGCATTACAATTTGCTGTTTGCACATTACATTAATTCAATAAAGAATTAAAGAGATATATAGAACTCTCCACACAACATTCGGGATTCGGAAATCACAACCACCATCAATCGAGGTCAAGCACGTTATGAGACTATTATTAATTATACCTTCAGGATTTTTTTGGAAGGTTCCTAAAGCACCGATTGATAGTGCAATCCAACCAAGATAATTTTCTACATGAATCGAAGATAAGGTGGTCCACTTTAGAAGTAAACTTGTAAATATTTAGATAATTTGACATTGTATGGAAATTATAGTCTCACTCCTGAGAAATAGGAACATAAATTTTCCATTACACAATCTTGTCCTATGAGAAGAATCAAATAACTTTGGTGCACGAAATTTTTTTATCCGATTGCAACTTCAGCAGATAAAAAAATAAAACATGTTTTCCTTTGCGACATGTTTCAATAACGCAAATATGTTTTCTCCTAATAAAAAAGGTAGATTTCGCTGTTCCCACTACACCGGAAAATATGATGGAACGTATAAGAAAGAAATCTTTATTTGGCTTTCTATTAAGATGAAACCTCGTGTTTTGGATAATTTAAGGATGCTGATTACAAATCCGGTCCCAGGTTTAAGTTTCAGTCTCGTGGAACAAAAATCAAAAAATTCAGATCTTACAGACATCAAGTTTTGCCTAAAAAATTTAAAATCTTTATTTGGCTTTCTATTGAGATGAAACCTTGTGTTTTGGATAACTTCAGGATGCTGATTACAAATACGGTCCCAGTTTTAGGTATCAGTTTCGTGGAACGAAAATAAAAAAAAATCAGTTCTTTCAGATCTTCAGGTTGGCCTAAAAAACCTAAAATCTTTATTTGGTTTTCTATTAAGATGAAAAATCGTATTTTTGATAATTTGAGGATGCAGATTACAAATCCGGTCCCAGATTTCCTACTAATATAACAATTATTTCAGTACTACCCTGAACAGAGAACGATCTGCAATAAGAGTTGTTCAATGTATAACTGTGGTTTTAGGGGATTAACCCTTTGAGAGATTAGTGCCATAAAATTTATTATCGGGTATATCACGAACCTTGTTACCATACTGTCAATGGCAATTCCTCAAAGTTGTATACTATCAACTTGTTGTATACGTTTTCTATGAATTCTCACAAATTACTGAACAAAAAATTTCTCGAACAGTGATTGTAAAATTATTTTGCACATTCCTACGAACCTGATATTATTTCTATAATATATTTTGCAGTAACAGAACAATAATAAATACACTAACCTTCCAATAAACTGTATCGTAATACTTGGATCACTGCCGTCTGGACTGAGCTCAGCTGACGAAAGTATAGGTAGTTCTTTCGCTAGCGATACATTTTCTCCACACAATGACAAATACGGATCTAACCGACCCTTTAGGAAAATGTCTATGACACCATCGTCGCAAGATTTCGATGAAAACTTTATCCTGTCGAAGTGCAGCCAAAAATCTCTGTCTCTATTAACTTTGATCTCCCATATACACCTGAAAATCAATCTAATATCAGTTTCACCATAGGTAAGACTAATAAAAAAATTATCGGCACATGTAGACCAATCTCCCAAGTTCTTCCTTATCTTCACTATCTTCACATACTTATATTTGTTATGCTTTGCAAAGTTAGTCATCAAATGTTAAAAGATTAACCCTAATCACTGAAAAAATGAAAGTGAAATTCATAAAGCTGTTTTGCAAAAATTTTCTATTATAAATTTTGAGACTGGTACAAGAGAAGATACCATATAAAGGCTTGTAGATGTATAAGTGCTACCTTCAAATCAAACGCATGCTAAGGGTACTACTAACCTGATCGATTTTGGTGGTTCAACGTATCCAATAGCTTCATAGTAGGGATAGTGGATCTCTCCATCGGTAATAGGTTGTATAATAGCAGGTCCACAGAGTGGACCATGCACGAACTCGTACGTTGCTTCAAACAATGGTTGATTGTGCTTGAAATAACTTAGAGCGCTATGAGCACTGTCAACTATCATCTGCAGGTTCAACTGTTCACCTCGTGAGACTACCTGTAATGATCCATTATCACAAGAGAAATTAAACAACTGTACAAAGGTGGTTCCAGAAGTAGTACCGGATTGATATTTCTTATGAGTGTAGGCTACTTTCTCATTTCTAGTAAGGAAAGCACTAAAGTCAAATAAACGAATGAATTAGTCATTACGGAATAGCGTAAGAAGGAAACAAGATTTACAAGTTTTTACGGGACTTTTTAATAGCAAAATCATCTACATCATCATAGTCCATGGTGTTCACAATCTCAACTTCTACGTAGAGAAGAGCTAAAGAATTCAATTTTTCTTGACACAACGAAATGATTTGATGATTTTTTGCGCGTTTTAAAGAGGAAGAACTTCTTTCCCCAAAAAAATTTAAGCCAAAGTGGAAAATGCGATGCGGAGAGCTATATACAAGTTAGGGAAAGCATTAGACAGAGATTGATTACTCAAAAACGTTGAGAGACAATACCATGTTTCATGCTATTGCCAGCTCAAATCAAGGTGCTACCAGAAAATGCTATAAAAAACCGACTGCCAGAGGGATTCGAACCCGCGCCTCCGGAATTCTGGTCCGGCACTCTTACCAGCTGACCCATGGCGGTCATGACGATCCAGCCGGCGCGGCGAAGCGATACCAAGAAGCATCGAATTCTTTTTACGCAGACTGACGCCATCTTCTGGTAGTACGGAGCAGCTTGTATCTGTGCATAGAGAAAACCTGTTGGGTCAGAATTGATCTCTGACCACGTTCGACTCCAGATGGGTCGACCTGGTGACAGTGAGTTTGATCCAGGTTACAGTTTTATTAAACGAATGCGACTGTGAAAATGGACACGTTCTTGACCCAAATCGTCCTCTAAGTTGAGTCACTTTTGTGACAAATGAAAATTTTTCTTCAAAGTTTAAGTAACCTTCATGCCTTCTTCCAATTTCAGCCCTCACTCTATCAAGGATGAGCAAAAAGGTGTTCAGTCTGAAATAATCTCTTAGTTGGAGGTTATTTCAAGTTCTTCTTTTAGTCAAGGACGAATCCCGAAAACTTTGAGGGATGATTTCTGGCAGCGACTTACGTTATAATATGTTTAAAATATGTTTATTCTCAATAGCTAAAAAGTTCAAATGTCCTTAATTAGAACGCGAAATGGTTAATGTGCTCTTTTCATATTTGTACGTCACTAGGTCACCAGCTGAGGTAAACAATCGTTAAAATATTAAAAAAGACCTGTTAGCATGACCGTACTAAAAGACCTTCGCCCTTTTTTGCTGTAAAATCAAAGTGTTTTAGCTGAAAGTGAAAGTGAAATAAGGTGGGCCACACACGTTACAATTATCTTTACAACAAAACTTCAAACGTTGATTTCTCTGCAACAAATGCGAATAAAGAACAATTCCTTTTGATATCGGGTGCGCATTCCAAAACCTGCGATTTCTTTTTCTGGGATTCGTCTTGGGACACGGTGTAAACCAAACCACAATCATTCAGCTTCTGAAGGAAGATATTTATGAAACCGATAGTAAACTTAATTTCCTAGTGAATTGAGGCTCAACCCATATTAACCCTCTAACGTCAAAATAAAGCAAAAAAGTTTACCTGTGTTGAGTAAGACTGTCTGTTGCAAATGCAAGTGACTTCACCACTTTGAGCAGCTTTGTTGAGCGAAATGGGTGGATGAGATGAGTTTGCTCCAGGTGGTAAAGGTTCCCAAACCACTAGCTTATCTACTCGGTCTTCCAGACAATTGGTACAAGTGCCGTGCTGGTATGGATGGTCCTAGATTATAATTTGAATTCATTATGAATATGGTACAATAAATCTGCGGGAAAAGATATTCAAAAAATCTTGAGTGGCGCCGGGAAACAGTAACAAAGCCTACACAGAACACGAGGCTAATATAACCATAGATAGATACCTACAGAGTGCTTTCATTTGTTGAAAGATATAAACCTATCAGCAATGGGGTACTTGCAGAAAAAAAAATGTCGTTTACGCGTTCCTTAGAGCCTAGTAAACATGACAAAATCACTTGTTTGGTTTTTTGGAATCGGCTGTGAGAGAGATATTCTAAAAATTATTTCAAATGCCGGAAAATGCCGCGCAAACCTCTGACGTCAGTGATATTCTATAGTGATGGGATGTAAACTATTCGATATCGATAGCCAGTGCTAACCTAACATTTTGACATTGATCATTATAACCACAAAACACAGTCACACACAAAAGTACAAAAGTCAAAAGAATAAAAGTTAGGATAGATTACTAATTCACTTTGTAGGGATGGGCTTGAATTAGATTCTATCATTGGATTCATTCATAATGGGATGCGTCGAAATAAAATGATGGCTTCGATTAGTTGCGAATCTCGGTCACAAACAGGATGAGCTGTGATACTTATCAGATATAAAAATGTATTGCAACGAAAATGCTAGTGGGTTAATTGCCTGTTTCAAATATGTTTAAGTATCAATAAATTGAGTCGCATGGTTAAAGAATTCAGATCATCTCTAGTTTGCAGTTGAATCTCACTGACCTGAGCTGTGGCAGTATCGATTGTCGATATCGATAAGATACCTATGACGCCAGCCCTTGTTTTAAGTCACGTGGAAAAATTTGAATACCTATATTCTTATTTTATTTTGCAAATATCTTTGATTGGCCGGCAGTAAAATCATGTTTTTTTGTTTTCTACTGCTTCTTGATATGGTTTTCTTTACGCTATGTATACTCCCGAGGCGATTTCACGACCTCTGCAAGTACCCTATTGTCAAAATGGTTTCTAACCAGGCACGTCAACAGAAAGTGGATCCTGCCCTTTGGTTAATATTTTATATGACTATATGTTGATCATGGAAAGTATGTTGTTGCATTGTTCTTTGAAGTGACCAAAGCTTTCAATACTATGTATACTTTATCAAGAGATTATCGAAGGGAAGTTGTATGCACTTGGTTTTCGGGGTGACATCTTTCTGTGGTTGAAATCTTACATAATTGAGAAGAAAATTATCGCTCAAATAAACGATCGG
This sequence comes from Callosobruchus maculatus, assembly GCA_951848785.1. Lineage (NCBI taxonomy): Eukaryota > Metazoa > Arthropoda > Insecta > Coleoptera > Chrysomelidae > Callosobruchus > Callosobruchus maculatus. Next base: position 3,266,530 of record CATOUR010000003.1, read on the forward strand.
AGATCGGAACCATTTTTTACTGACCTTGGAGTACCACAGGGGTCAATTTTGGGTCTACTGATATTTCTTCTTTTCATAAATTATATGCCTAGACACCCAGGCTCTATTCAATACATCCTAGTTCATAATATGGTCTGTTAATGGGATTGTCAAATGAATGAATAAGGACCAGAGGCTATTCAGCACGGAATGTGGCTGGTGCATAGGCCACACGATGGGCCCTTTTGCGCCTCTATCCGCGCTAGTTCCTAAGACCTGCCCTTTTGGTAAAGGCAAGTACTTTTTTAGGTCCTATCCGTTTTATCTCTATTGGTTCCAATGTTCTTGAGCCTAGCATAGTCTGCCTGTGATAACCCAGGGTTTCACAGCGACACAAGATGTGTGCCGAGGATTCTTCCTTTTCACCACATCACGTGCACGTTGGGTCGTTGACCACCCTCATCACGAACAAGTGACGCCTGAAGGTGTTGTGACCCGTTAATAGGCCTACTAGCAATCTCAAGTTACTCCTATCCAGAGAGAGACAAAATCGTCCTATTCTCTCTGCAGGCCCTGCTAATAGCTCCCGAGCTTGACGGAGATGACCAGAGATGTTGGTCCATCTCAGAGAGTGTTGATTCTGGATCCACTCTCCAGTTGCTTTCCTAATCAAGTTTGCAGATAGTTCTAAGGCTGGTTCCGGGCCCACAAAACTGTTGCCGGATCCCATCCTAGCCAGATGATCCGCCATTTCGTTACCCTTTACCCCAGCGTGCCCAGGTACCCACATCAGTGATACCTTGTGTTTAGCTGAGATGTCGTCAAGAGCCCTCCTGCACTCCAGGACCAGTCCCGACGTTATTTTCCAAACACTCAGTGCTTTGATGGCTGCCTGACTGTCAGAGCAGACAGTAATCCGCCTCCTAGATCCGTCAATTTCCCAAATACGATTTACACAAGCAAGTATCGCATAGACCTCAGCCTGGAATACTGTGGTGTGCTCCCCAAGAGGGAGTGAAAGTCTTATATGGGGTCCGTAGACTCCCGAGCCCAAGCCCTCTCTAGCGAGTGAACCGTCTGTGTACCAGACCTGTCCTCCTCCTTCGATGAGCTGTCTTTCCCTAGACTCCCACTCTTCCCTTGACGGAAACACCACCGTAAATTTGCGATTGAAGCGATGCGTAGGAGAAACTATATCGCTCCTCGCCAACAAAATAGGACTATCCTCATGCAACTCTGCTAGAATCGTCGAATGTCCTTTGCCTGGATTCATAAAAGTCCAGCTACCCTGACTCCAGAGACGGAACCCAGTTTTTCTAGCTTCCTCTTGAATTACCAGATCCAAAGGAGGAAGGATTATCAAAAGCCGACGTAAGATCTACAGTTTAAAGGATTTGATTCTATACACTGATTTGATTTTGAGGGACCATATAAGGCATTTTACGACTCGGAGTCTGACGTATAGTGGTTTATGAAATTACTTTGAAAAAAAAAATAAATTAAGCTGTATTGTCAAACTTTCCTTGTACCATCAGTATTTCCTAGGCCTTACCTTGAAGTAAACTCCGGTAACAGTCAGTATAACTCTCGCAAACAGCCGTTTGTCGGTAACAAACCTGTACAAACAAGTGACATCCTCTCCAGTATGGGTGTGTTTGTAGACGAGGGTGTTCAAAGGAGATCTCACCCAACCCCTCGTTTGTCTCCACGACGCAAAAACCTCGTCACACGGCTTTCCAGGAACCGATTCGCCTAGTTTCGTGTTGTTGAAAAAATCGTAGTGCGCCCAGTAGTATAGCGATGATCTAAAAGTGAGTAGAGGTATAGTTGTATGAGTAATTATGCGATAGTAGTGTGTCAAATCACCATAAATTCAGTAGCACAGTCGAGAAAATAGTATTTTTTCTCTTAGAAATCTTAGTTGCTTGGCAACCGCACAGTAACAAGAGGCTGAAGAAAAACTTTTATACCATTTTATGTTCATTTACAGAAAAGTGGCAAAATATACAGGATGTCCCACGACGATTAAGACAAGCAATATATCGCAACTGGGCAGCAGTAGCGAACTATTATTTTGGGGATGTAAATTACAGCAAATATAGTATCTTTACTTCTTGTTGCGTCACCCAAAGAGTTATTTGTGTTTGGTCACGTGACGTCCGATTCAAAATTTTTAATGGGACACCCTGTATATTTGTGACTTTTTGAGTACCTTCCGATATTACAATCCCAACAAACTAGCACTCTTGGGGCCTAAGTGATTAATTTAAGAGATACAGGTACTTAAAGGATTGTACCACTACCATTATGAAACACTACCATCGTAATTTAACTGTAGCGGTACATGTTATGATCAATGGTAGTGGTACCATCCTTTAAGTACATGTAGCTCTTGAATTAATCACTTTAGACCCCAAGTGTGACAGTTTGTCGGAATTGTTTTATCGGGAGGAATACAAAAAGTCACAAATATACAGGGTGTCCCATTAAAATTTTTGAATCGGACGTCATGTGACCAAAAACAAATACCTCGTTGGGTGACACAATAATAAGAAAAGATACTATATTTGCTCTAATTTATACCCCCAAAATTATAATTCGTTACTACTGCCCAGTTCCGATATATTGTTTGTCTTAATCGTCGTGGGACACCCTGTATTAATCATCTTGCAATTATTTATAAATTATTTTTATTTATATTAGATATTTATAAGCACTCTACGTCAGTTTGTCTAAATTAGTTTTCATTTTGACTCCATTGTAATTTTTTAATCAACATGTCAACAGCGCTTTTCTCAGCATTGACGTCAATGATTCTGATATGTGAAAAGACACCCAAAAAATAACCAACAAAGCAATCTAACCTAATCGACGAACACTGCGCACATATGTCATTGTCACTATGGCTTTTGTGAAGAGAGAAAAAGCTGTGGGTTTGTAAAACAGTACGGTGTTGCCAGTTTCCAATAAAATCCTTAATTTCATAAACAGTTGTAAGTAAATAAAATAATACTAACTAAAATAATTGATAAGTAATTCAAGCGGACGTCAACTCTCCTTTTTAGTGAAAGAATATAAAGTACATATCCCAAAGAATATTTTTAAAGATTGCTTATTTTTGAGTCAACTCTCAAAATACATTTATTCTACCTTTAAATACAGGAAAACGCTGATATGCCATATATAAAAGCTCATGTTAAAATTATGACTTTTAATGGTTAATAACTTTCTGAAATGATCGGTGTTGATTTTTTAGGGTAGATACCTATGTGAATAAACTTATCGAAAATGAAAAAAAAATCTACTAACCATCACTCACGAGAACGAGAGATACAAATTTTTTCAGGTCAGTTTATGTGTTCAAAGTTCAATACGTTTGAGGAAAAATACACAGGGTGTTTTCTAAGTTGGGACTTTTCTTCAAAGGACATAGAGTACTCGCCAGAAGGAGCGATTTTTCAAAATAACATAGAAACGAAATGTTTAGGGATATCAAGATATTGACCGATAATGAAATTATCTTTCGTAATTCCGTTCCTGTGCAATTAGATCAAAGCAGATACAAAAAAAACGCAGGTGGTTACGGAGCATACGTAGCAGTGCGCGTTTGAGGTCTCTCGAGTTGTTGACGTGCTACATCGGACTTTAAAAACAACAAAAATGGTGCAACCGTTATAACTACTATGAACTGGTGGACATGATTTTAGACTACGGTGAATATGGTGAAAATGCCTCTCATGACTCATGACCATACTTGGCTGGTACCACCATCAGTAAGTGGTACTACTACCTCAGATGATGAAAGAAGTATAGTTTGGAGATTCCAGTCCGAAACGTTGAAGTACTTGAAGCTACAAGGTTCTCAAGGTTCTAATAAATAGTGTCTTTCTTTAACTCAACATGCAGACCTTATCGTTGGTACTATTAGTACGCATGGATATAAAATGTGTTTTACTCCTTGCAATCGGCAAAAATGCTTATTTCTCATGATAGCTGGTACAGACTAGCAAGAGTGAGTGCTAAGAGGTACTACTTCCATACATCGTACTACAAAAATGTTGTTCGTAGTACACTAAATCTGGGTGTTGTTACAATACATCTAACGGTTCCAATCCAAAACGTTATGCTCGTCAACACCGAAGCGTGGCCTCTTCCATGTGCAGAGCCTGTCCTTGGGTGGACGGTACTACTACAAGTACTACCACACATAATGCCATTGAGAAACGTCTACTTCCAGCCGTTACGCAGCACGCCGCACACTGTCCGCTAAGAGGTGCTATGGTAATGAATACCTCACCGTGATCACCTTCTTCTGCAGACACTATGATGAATGGTACTACCTCAAATGCGTGGTGATGTTACCACACATCTATATATAACATCTTTTAATCCTTCCAACTCAAAAAAATTGACTATTATCCAGGACACTCGGTAGGTATTAGCAAGGGCGAGTGTTGAGAGGTACTACTTCCATACATGGTATTACAATACTACCGGAGTATAGTTCGCGGTACACTAAATTGGGATATTATTAAAATACAATAGGAAAAATGCATTATAACAGTGTCTTATCCCTATACTTGTTCGGTACCACCATTATTAAGCGGTGGTGCTACTACTAGTTAGCTAGAGACACATGATTTTTGTATTTACATCATGGTGGATTTGCTGAAAGACCTAGACAGCTCCAAATGGTTCAAATTGGAGAAGGAATACTTGCGCTTTTCAGTTTTGCGGCACGAATTTCCAACTGAATCTATAATATTATAGGTCGGCACTAAAAACTTCGCAGTGAACGAATAGTAAGTACATTATTACGATTCTTTGTATTCTTGAAAGTACCCTCTATAAAAATCAGGTTACGCCGAAAATCCTCTTGAAAGCAAGAAAGCAAAAGAGAATAATGGAAGGTGCGATAATCAAGGCTCTTAATACAGGGATAAGATGAAAATAATAAAAGCATTTTATTTAATTTATCAAAAAATCAGTTTAAAATCAGCCAGCTATATTTATATGCTATTCTGTATCTGGTAGTGAGCCACAGTTAAGTGTGAACTTACTTACCCACTATAACTTCCAGTCTTGCTCTCAAATCTAACAAAAAGTGCGTTACCGGTGGAAACGAAGTCATGTTTTTCCATTGCTTTAGAAAACGTATCACAGAAAGTTTTGATAATCTTGGAGTCGTCTGGCCAGGATGCATCGTACAGGGTGAGGGATTCACCACAATCACCTTCAATCGGTTGTATTGGAGATTCTATTCGATTTATTCTGAAACTGAAAACGCATTGGTCATTGGATATGTACATATTCAAACTGTGGGCATTTAAAAAGTAAATGACGTTTCTGTAAAAATATACAGGCTCAATATAAAGAGCAAGACATAAATGCCAGGGTAATCAGAAACATGATGGTATAGTGCTATTGTATGACAAACGAAAGAAAGAGATTCTTTGATTTTTTTATAACGCAAATTTCAAATAAACGTAGGTCCGTAAATGCTTTGTTACCGACCTACAGGGTGTTGAAATTTGAATATTTTGGGTTTTTTCTCAATAACTCTCAATTTTTGAGGTTTTTAGCTCAAAGTTGGAACATAGGAAACCCAATACGATTTACATAATTGTACATGGCAAACAGTTGTCAGAATCTACAGGGTGATATTTTTTCAGGGGTTATGGACCCTTTTCTTACCCTGAACTTCTTTTCGGTGAGCTCAGGCACGTATCCAGGATTTGGTTTGGGGGGTCCAGATTATAGGTGTCACTTGCTTGACCATTCGAGGGGGTGATTAGGGTTGCCACACTAAATTTGCTCTCGTCCGGGGGGGGGGGGGGGGGGGTGCAAAAATTTGTGGGTTCCATTTTTGAGAGAACGTTTCGGGGGGGGGGTCCGGACCCCCTGGACCCCCCTCTAAATACGTGCCTGGGTGAGCCGCTGGAACATCTTATGATTTAAAATACTACATGTCAAATTTAGTAAAACAAAACAGTTATCCAAATAAAGCCATAGCCACAGACAGGCCCGTAGCCAGAATTTCACTCCTGGGGGGTGGAGGGGGGCTTGCTAGCTTAATCATCTGACTTGCGGGGGGGCTAGAATCCAGGAGCAGTCAGGTATCACCAACGACGTCCTACTGAAGGACGCCTAAGGTATCAGGAATAGGACATCGCCATAGGTAGCACCATTTTTGGCAAGCAACAAGGAGGGTGGTTAGGTTTCCCTTTCTCAAACATACGGGAGGAGCATTAAGAAAGCATCACCAATAGAGCAAAAACAGGTTTTGCGGCCCCTACACGCTGTGAAAGCACCGAACAGGTGACGGTCCCCTGCCCTGAGTATTCGAAATATTCAAAGCCCATTTTGTATCTACCTACTCGTACCCCCAAGCACCTAAAGAAGGGGGGAGGGACTTGAGCTCGATATATTTTTTGCTGGCTACTACCCATTCTTTGATATCAAAAAATAAACTACATTAAATATAGAATAACCAAACAATATCAATATAAGCATGTTTTAATAGTGCTTATATTTCACATTATGAAGGAACGAAACACAAAAAATATTCATTATACCTGTAAAGGTGGAACACTAAAATGTTTTCTTCCCTGAATTCTGAACAAAATTGTACACAAAATAATACTCGTATGTGTGCATACATTCAACTGTTTCAGAATTTTCTCACTTTCATCAACACCAAAACCAAAACCTTTGACATAAACTCCAAATTGTTACATCTAGCTTTTCTAGTTATCACTAGTTAGCAGTAGATACTATTAGAACTAACTGTTAAGGGTCTGGGGTATAGCGCGCGAAATTGAGAATCCAAGAAAAGACGTATTCCCGTGTTAGCGAGGAGGCGTGCCCACCTGTTTCCTTTCTCCAGTATGTATCTCTAAGATGAGGGCAGATAAGTCCAAAAATCCAAAGGTAAGGTCAAAAGGTCCAAAGGTAAGGTCCAAAGGTCACTATAAAAATGAATTTCACATTTCCAAGCTCCTGATGAAGTTACCTTTAAACTTACAGTAATCACTCAAAGAGCAAATTGAAGAAGAAAGCTTGCGCTTGTGCAACTATTTAGACTTTTTTGACACCGTGTTTGGTTGTTAAATTACAGGCATTTATAGAATGTATGATTTTGCATTGCGAGTTTTCTTGCACATTAAAAATTTTTTTTGAGAGAATCGAAAATAGTTGTCATGCACTAAGGTCTTAACTATCCCCTTCTGAAATATTATATATGTAGTTTGAAGACAGAGTGTGTTATGCGAGAAATTGTGAGTCCGTGTTTTACATCGCAAATACGTATGTATAAATGTGTGTTTCCAGGCCCCTTAATATGGTTTATTTGTCAATTATTTTATGACCAACACTTATTAGAACTTAGATAATGGATACCCAGAAATCCTAAAAATTTTGTTTAAATTCGTTCCGATCCCTTGAATATTTTACCCAATATTAGTTACTCCTTAAAACAACAAAGAATTTTCTTCCTTCGTTTGTACACGATATTTAGGAATACACTGTATATAGATAAATATAAAAAGTCAGATACTGGATACAAACATTCCAATCAGATCCCGATGAAAGATGAATATTGGATGTCTCCAACAGACTGTCCATCCGTATAAAAACGATCGTATTTCTCCTCCTGGCCGTACGCGAGAACATATTTTTTAATGAACGTTAATTCTATTTCGTCCTAGCCTGTTTTATATCCGGCTTTATCCGGAAGATTAAATTTCAGACCTTCAATACGGTTCCGGGCTAGCACGGCTCGCATACGTTCATCTGTTTCCAGTTTATCTTGCTAAATGTTTTATTTATTTATTACAGCTTTTGTGCCCGAGCTTATAAATAGTGCATTTAGAAGTTTCATTTAGTCTGCCCACTGCATATTTATGAAGGGAGTTTAGCACGGTACAATTGGATTTTGCGGCCAGATAAAACCAAACGCATGGACCAAATGGGTGTAGGCATAATGGGACGAGAATGGAAGATAACTTGCTGGGCTCCAACATAGGCAGTGTTGCCAACTGGATTTTACCGTTTTCAGTAGATGACGCTAACGAAAATCAGTAGAATTCTCAAGATTAAGAAATCAACGCTTTTTCAGAGCGCTTCAGCGCCAGCCAACATGACTGGTGACTTCCGCTTTTGTGCTAACTAGTTATTCATTGGTGTTTTCAGTGGAGAAGCGTTTTTCAAGCGTCACTCAAACCACTTTGGACACCATATTCCTATTTTGCCTAGTTTTAGACTATTTTATGCCCTTTTTTGGGCGAAGTTGCTCTAGGAATTTTATGTTTATGCAAATAATACTCAATGAAATAAAAATACGTAAGATAATAACTTAAGATGTTAAAACACGAAACACGCGATAGAGTTACCGTATCTGTGTGTGGCTGTGAATTCCTGATTTTTCTTTTGCGGAGCGTCATCTTAACGGTTTACTCAGATATGCTCCAAGAAAACCGATTCCTGTTCCCTGTATTCTGTACACTACCAAGTTAAGTGTTACAGTTGCTCGCTACTTGATGCTGCTGCCTGCCAAATAGTAGATGGGACAAATGGAGGTGTCAGAACAATTACATACAGATTTCAGTAGATTTATAAATGAAACCAGTGGAAAAATCAGTAGTGACGCGGTTTTTCAGTGAATTTGAAAATGGTATTCCATATATCAGTACATTTCCAACACAAATCAGTAGATCAGCAGACTAAGGGTGAATTCAGTAGATCTACTGATTTTTCAGTAGGGTTGGCATCACTGAACCTAGGGGTATTTTAGTAACAAAAATATATTTGAGCTGTAACAACAACTACAAAAAAAAACAATATTTCTTAATATAAAAATGATATTAAAGTACTGCTAATAGGCCATGATCTTCCACGGCTCGCAATTTCCTCTTAATGTTCCTCATTAGGTTTTGGGCATATTCTAAATCCATTTATCTGACCTTTAGCATTATTCTTCTTCTTAACTGCTGTTCGTTTTGAGCTTCCCAGCCATTGTTATAAACTTTGGCACTCGATTGAGCCCAAAAAGTTTCGACAGGTCTTGCTTGAGGAAGATTGGGAGGGTTGTCGTTTCGTGGTACAAAAGGTACTCCGTGTTGTTCTAGCCAGTTTCTCGTACGCAAAGCATAATGACTTGAAGCCAGATCTGACCAAAACATTATATTGTCATTAGCATGGTGGGTATTGATACAATTGAGTAGTTTAGGCAAACATCTTTGCGGTAACCGCTTCGGCCCTAACTCGTCCAACATACGGCTGTGAAATACCATTGTCTGATATAGCGCACCACACTAACACTGTGTCCTAAAATTTTTTTTTCGTTTGAATTTAACATTATCTAGACATGTTTCAAAGTCTTTTCTATAGAAAACATCATTACCTTTGATTTCTCAGTTCAAAAATGTGAAATACTTTTCATCGTCAAGAATAATCTTTATGTTGCCAGCAAAATGAGTACGACGTAAATTGCGACAGCATTGAGGAATTCTCTCTAACTGATTTGGGGAATACTTTGGACATTTACTTCTTTTTCGGATTTTTAAGTTATTCTCTTCATTTCTCTACAGATTGTGCTAGCATTGACGTGAAAAATGCGTCCAAGTTCTCGTGTTGAAGGTCCAACTCGATGTTCACTTCTGTTGACCATTTTTTGAACTGTAGCAGCATTCACCGCTCTTGGACGTCCACTTTTTGGTAAATTTATACAAGGAATACCTTACCGCATTCACGGATCGCTCAATTAATTGCAACAACAGAAATATTTTGATTTTGATATGGGCGAACTATTTCTTTTTTTCAAGTCGTCCAAATAGACTGTAAATCCTCTTCCGAATATATAATTTGTACGAAATTTTGACAACTTATATCATAACCAAAATGGTTTTATTGTTACGTTTAGATGTTGACTGGTTACAATGGCTACGATTTCTGAATTGTTTCCAACGGTGAAACTACCTCCCGAGTTTTGAAAAAATTCTCAAAACTTTTGCTACATACGTTAAAGAAAGCACAGGGGCATGGATAGCTATTTTAAATTGATTCAGATTTTATTCGAGATGTTATATCAGGATAGATTAACTGTATGTGAAATTACGTGATAAGTAAACGCAAAACATGCCCGAAAAACATCTGAAGGCCCCTATACTCAAATACAATAAGTGAAAAAAATACTGTTTGATGGCGATTCGCTGCATAAGCAGGAATAAGTGAGAAGCGAAAATATTTGGAAGATCCACTACGCAAAACTGTTAGCAAGAAATAGACTAGCGGCGCGCGTATTGACCTATCATGTAGCGATTGAAATAAAGGTATTAGGTATCAAAATGGCTTTTGGGAGAAAACTATTAAGGACATGGAAATAATATAGAAGGTGAATTTGGAGGGTTCAAGAACAAAGATTCACATAAGCTTTGCCAGCGTAGCTGAGCATTATATTTGTAGCTGTGTCGAATTTCATCATAAATATACAATATAGGTAGTATAATTTTGTGCTTTCTTATAGAACATTCCTTCACTACAATTTTTCCAGCTGTAGTTGCTAAAGTGTCAAGTGATAATTTAAAACTGACCAATTCACGTAAACTGGGATATACGATACACTCATTTTCGTCGGTCGGTCTATCTGTCGACGTTTTCATAGCCTCGTAATCTCAGTAACCGCTACATGGATTGTGGTGAAATTTAGGTTGTGATATGCTGTGGGGTCTTAGTAGATAATGCTGCTATAATTTTGAAAATCGGTGCACAAGCGGCGGAGTAATAAGCAAGAAACAAAAATCAAATATTTCTCGAACATCGTTTTTGTAGGTGTTTCAAAATTTGATGTATACATGCGAGTATTGCTTGAGACCGTCCTGTGTTGTGAAACGTGGAAACTGTTAAATTAATTTTAATGAAATTTTTACCCAGTCTTACTATCGTGGCGAGGACGGAAAACGTTTATGGTTTTTAGAAATCGTATCAGTGATGGCGCAAAAATAATAAAAAGGCTAAAAGCCTGAAAACTTTTCTTGGGCGTTCTAGGGGTTCCTGATCAGTTAATACTTTTTTTTGGAGGAAGGTAAAATTGGGGCGGTTGGGTAGTAGAGGGTTGTAAAAAATTTGCTGTAATCTTAATAGACTATCCATCCATTTTTTGGATGGGAAGCACTGAGTCAATCAACGTGACCTCCTTTTTTTGTTAATCATGTCACTTTCATTACACTCATTTTATTTATAGGTGCAGGTGAGTGTCCAGTTGGAATATTTTGTGATCTGAGCAGTGCTTTTGACTGTGTCAACTATCAAATTTTGTTACAAAAATTTTCTGCGTGTGGTGTGAATGGCGCTCCATATGCATGGCTCAACTCGTATTTTGCTGACAGTACGTTGTAATTCCGCACAAAGTTGAAGAAGCAGTACAGATAAGATCTGAAGAACTTACCGTAAACACTGGTGTTCCGAAAGGCTCAGTTTTGGGGCCTCTTCTCTTCATTATTTATATCAACGAGATTGAGAGTGTGTATGAGAATGGGCTTTTCACACTGTACGCGGATGATGCATCGATATTAATATCGAATAAGTCAGAAATTGATTTACAAAATAGTTGTAATCAAATTATATATTACTGAGTGGTCTCAAGAAAATCAATTACATCTAAATGCCGACAAAACAAACCTAATAAGATTCCATAATAAACAACGGCAAGTTAGAAATCCAGATGTGACAAATAATGGTATCGCCTTAGCGTACAAAACTGAGGTCAAATTTCTAGGTATATACGTCGACAACAACCTTAGTTTCAAAGCTCACTGTGACTACATCATTTTACAGCTAAACTCTTTTTCGTATATGTTCAGAAACATATGTTTAGTCCTTACAGAGAGTCAGCCAGTGACAACATATTATGGTCCTGTAGAATCAAGACTGAAGTATGGTATATGCTTTTGGGGCTGCTCTCCAGCATTACAAAATGTTTTTATTGCCCAAAAGTGAATTATCAGGTCAATGGCAGAAGTAGCCACAACATACAGCTGTAAAAAGCTGTTTAAGAAATATAATATTTTAACTGTACCTTCTTTGGTGATTTACGAATTAGCTTTATATGTGTTCAAAAATAAATGCAATTTTATTCTGAATAAAGATGTACATGCCAGGGACACAAGGCAAAGTAATAGTATTCATACTGATTTTGCCAAATATGTTGTTGGTAGTAAATCATCAAATATACTCGGACCCAGGATATTCAACAGGTTACCAAAAAGAATACAAAATAGAGGAAATCAGAATCACTCCAGGTATTCACTCAAAAAGTTTCTAGTCGATAAATGTTTTTATTCTCTTCGTGATTTTATTACCGTGTAACTTTTATGTATGTATAGTGTCTTTGTACATTTCCTCTTTATTTTTTCTCTTTATTTATACAAGTAGGTTAAGCTAGTGACGACTCCTATACAAATTGTATTTTGTCTACAGGTAAATAAATTATTATTATTATTATACTTGAATTACATTAAAGCTGCAATATTGTTAATAACAGATTTATCGTAAATTTAAAGACACCAGACGACACGTCAGTACTTGAGGTACGCAGTACGTAACAATTTGCTCGAATCTGAATAGCAAAGTTATGAAAATATTGCTAGTGAAGTTTTTTAAAAAGTCTACCGTTTCTCACTTATCTTGACCAACGACTTTGCCAAGTGTAAATTCAGAAATTTCCCAAGAGTTACCAGCGTGTATATAGAACAATTTCCGAGAAATATAAAACGGGCAACGGAAAAATGAAGTTTCCTTCCGCCCGAACAAAGAACCAACTTCAATTTGCTCCCGAGTCCATTTCAAGGTGGGTTCGTAGCCGCATGCAAAAATAAAAATGCTCAGAATAACCTGGTCAGATTGGAGAGAAAATTGCCACATTCGTTATAAATTCATGCAGGCCTCATCATCATAGATTTAACAGACATGTTGTAAACTCGTAAAATGCATTAAGTCGGAGCTAGAGTATTGTCGACACAAATATTATCAACAGTTTTGAGAACTGTAGATCGTCGTCTTTCGCGATTTACTGTCAGTTCAGTGGCGCTCTTGATACTTATATCCAGCAACTGTTTCGTCGTATCCACCCAGCATGTAGGGAAACGGCCACGGCGCCGCCCACATGGGGCATGACCCTGAACTACAAGTTTCTACATATTATCGCTTCTGTGTATATGTCGTCGACACAATGGAGGATAGTCACTTATTTGGATTACCGAGCTCATCCAGTATGGAAAGTTTCTAGGCATAGAGACGGGCTATTTTGTACACGAGATCTGGAGCTCCAGAAACATAGTTAGCTGGTGGTATGCATTAACTAACTGTACTTACACAAAAAAGACTTCCGGTCCAGAAAACTGTACAGTGGCGGCTTGTCTGTACGGGCTATAGGGCTTCATCAGTCCCCCATACAAGAAATCAATTCTGGCAAATATAAAATTATAGAGTTGAAATTCATCTATTATGCTATTTACCTACCTATATGATCTTTTATGAAATATATTACATGTCACGGTTATTTATTCAGGGTGACATAGAAAAAAGTACATTTCATAGAGGACACTAAAATAAGAAAAAATGTTGAACATGGGTCCGTAAGGCCTTTGGTTAAAAGATACGGGGTGTTGAATTTTCATTTCGTTTGGGTTTTTTAATATGTTGAGCCAGAGACGCTAGCAATGGATAAAATGTGGTTTTCAGGGTTTTTTATCATGCTTGCTGCTTTTAAAATAGTGTCCACACAACTATGTCATGTCAACTATGACACGATTTGTAAAAACCATACGTGTTTCCATCCTCGCCCCGGTAATAACACTGTGTCAAAATTTCATTCAAATCAATTTGATAGTTTTCACGTTACACAATGTAGAATGATCCCAAGCAATACCGCTAGGTCTTTCTTTCATAGGTCAGTGACAGCCTATTGTAAATACAACAAATATTTCAGTTTTACAACCCCCACCATCCAAGCCACCCCAAATCTCACAACCTCCAAAAAAAAAGGAGAAAATTATCGGGAACCCTAAAAACGCCTAAAAACGAGGTTTGAGGAATATTTAATAATATTTTTGTTTTTTGCTAATTACTCCGCTGCCCATGCACCGAAGTTATAGCAGCATTACCTACTACGACTCGACAGCATATCTTTACCCGAATTTCATCACACCCCATAAAGCTGTTACTGAGATCACGAGGCTAGAAAAACACTAATAGACAGACCGACAACAGATAGACTTACGGAAATAAGTGACGTGGATTTTTGTTATGTAGGTATCATAAAACGTCCAAACAGCGTAATATTGAACGTAAAATGCGTAACAACTTTCAACGTGATTTTTAAATTTAGTCCAGTCAGTCATCTTTAGTAGAACTATTGAATAATTTTCATGATAGGCGGTACCTTCTCCATTACTGGTCGAAGCTCACGATCAAAAATAAATCGCACCTCCACCTTTTTTAGCAAAAAATAGTATTAATAGGCGATTTAGTAGGTATTAATAGGCGATTTCACCATTCTCCAAAAACTTCTTATTACTGCAATTTTGTAGTTATCGCTAGTGTAATGTTTATTTAGATTCACTCGAATTAATATTAATAATAGTAGCGTTATTCAATATTTGTATGGCAGTGCACTGTTAGTTACCACCTCCACCATTTTTAACAAAAACTATATTTTAGAGCATTCACCATTATTTAAAAAATAATGTCCACTGAATAGTGGAGTTTTGTAATGATTTCCAGTGTGATTTTCACATTTAGTGGAGTCAGTAATTATGAGAAGTACCATTCGATTTTTTTGCAGGACAATGATAACCGTACATTCTCGTAAAATTTTCGCGATCACAATACTCCCTTCACCTATCGGCCTGGGAAGTAAGACTGTGTTACAAGTTACTAGTACTCTAAATCGCTATTTTTCCCTTTTAGATATCGAACCTCAAAATTAACCCTTTTGGTTAAACCCAAAAGTTACCGAACTCAAATTGACTATGTCAAGCTATACGCTCCAACCGACACACTTCTTCCTCTTTGCTCTTCTCCTTCCCTCCTCTCTTTTTCTTCTCTTACTTCTCCATTAATTTGTCTGGTCTTTGGGTAACCAGACCTCTCAGACCGATCGACCGACACAACCTCAACTAAGAGTGAAGGTCCACCGGATCGCTCTGACTAACAATGACGAACTGTATCGCTATTTTTCTAAAAGATCAGCAACTCTAGTGTACCCAGATGTCTACATATTTCCTCTTCCTTAAAGCTCTTCAAATCCAAATTGAAATTCTTTATTGTCCTTTAGACATTCAAACGAATGTATAGGATTCGTCATAAAAAAAAAATACCAAAATACAAAACACAGAGGAAATAGGTACATAAAACAAACAAGTATATAACAATCATAAACAAACAAACTCAGAGACAGCGTAGTAACACTGAGAAACAAGGAAGTCTTTCGGCATGATCCTAAAGTTGTTGATATTTAAACAGTCTTTAATATTTTTTCAATTTATTGTATATTCTAGATCCCAGTATATTGGGCGATTTCTTACCCACATTGTATTTGGCGAAAGCCACGTGCAGATTTTCAAATTGTCTGGTCACTACAGAGCATGAACTTTTATTCGAAAACTTATTTTTATTTGTAAATGTATACACCGTCATTATCTAGGAACCATACCGTCTGAGGAAGCAAATAGTCGACGAGATATTGACAACCGAATAATACAGGGCAAAAAAGCTATTAACCAACTAAATTCTATATGGTGGTCAAAACAAATAACATTTAACACAAAAATAAATATTTATAACAGTATAGTAAAAAGTATAACCTCATACGAAGCTGAAACATGGGAGATCACAGAGAGAAATAAGGAAAGATTAATAGCTGTTGAAATGGATGCGTTACGTAGAAGCTGTAGGGTGTCTAGACTCCAGCATGTAAGAAATGATGACATAAGAAGGCGAACTAACATGCAAAAGACAATTGTGGAAAACATAGAGGAGAAAAGACTATTATGGTACGGTCATTTGCGAAGAATGCTGGCAAATAGGTGGCCCCAGGTATGGAGTTGGACTCCAACTTGAAGAAGAAGGAAAAGAGGAAGACCTAGGAAGGATTGGAACGAAGGAGTTAAAGAAGCCATGGAAAAAAGAGGAATGGAAGAGGATGCATGACAAGATAAAAAACTGTGGCGAATAGGATGCGAGAAACGGCCAGTTTAGCTGTAAAAAACTCGCTGATATATACAGGGTTACTGGTAACTCGACCACTTTCCTGCAGGAAGTGATAGAGGGACTGAAATGCAATACATTTAATCCCCCATATGTAAATCCGAAAACCGATAGTTTTCGAGGTAATTAACATTTAATGTTTTTCAACGATATTTCCAAATTTCCACACTACACCCCAAATTTAGAAAAAACCCTGCTGTCGATTTTAGTAATTTCTAATTTAGTTTTTTACTGACACATACGCAAATCTAATTTAGTATTTAAATGTGTAAAAATACAAAACAGTTTGAAACTACATACAATTATTTAAAAAATGAAGAATAACATTTTTACGTTCACCGCGAAAGAAAATTGTCTAGCTCAAAAAAAGATACACAACCAGTCAAACAAATTATTTTAAAAACTTCCTTATCTCATGGCCTATTCCAAGGACAAGAATGACAGTGCAACCACAAGTAACTATTTAACAAAATTTATCAACATAATCCAGAATCATCAACAATATGATATTCGGCAGTTGTTGGACAACACATACCCGAACAAACGGATAGGGAGAGGTGAACCCACACAATGGCCTGCGCGGAGCCCAGATCTGACACCTCTTGATTTTTAAGTCTGGGGTCACATGAAGGCATTGGTTTACGAGGAGACTCCAGTTAATACTGCTGACGAACTAAGGCAAAAAATTATCAATGCGGCGGAGGAGATGAAACGAACCTTTTCAACACGAGTTACGAAAACCGAAGTGAGGAAGCGCATCCGTACTTGTATCCGAAATCAAGGGCAACACATTGAGCAAGATCTCTAGAAACTTTGAGTGGATTTAATTTGTTTTACTTGGATAAAATCATCGACCGCATTTGCAAACATTCTAGTTTGTAACTGAACTATCAATAATGATTGTACTGTCATTCGTTCTTTTTGAATAGGCGATTTTTATTCATTGCTGTTTATAATCTTTCTGAAAAGGTTATTAGGTAGGAAAGTTTTTTTAGCGATTTGTTTAACCGTTTTTTTGAGCTAGATAATTTTCTTTCACGGTGAACGTAAACATTTTGTTGATTATTTTTTAAATATTTGTGTTTAGTTTGGAACTGTTTAGTATTTTGAAACATTTTAATACTAAGCTAGCTTTATGTATGTGTCAGATGAATACTAAAATAAAAATTATCAGAATCAACAACAGGTTTCTTAGTTTAGGATCTAGTGTGGAAATTTGGACATTTGGTTGAAAAACATTAAATGTTAATTATCTCGAAAATTATCGGTTTTCGGAATTACATATGGGGGGTTAAATCCATTACATTTGAGTCCCTCTAATACCTCTTGCAGAAAAGTGGTCGAGTTACCAGCAACCCTGTATATACACCGTCATTTCATAAACAAACAAAGACGGTAGTCTTACCTAGGAAAGTACAGTCGAACGACTTCCCCTTCTTCTGCTTGCATAAGATACGTGCAGCTGGTATGCGGGGGATACCAGTGCGCCACTGACAGGAAGATACCCTCGGAGTCCCCCGATGCACGCAAACTCTCAGAAGACAGCAGCCAATCGCACGTGCCGTTCCTGCTTCCGGCGGTGTCCACGTGACCTGGCCAATTACCCACGTTGAAGTGGAACCCCGTGTTCAACAGCGGACCTGAAAAATGGTAATTTAGGCAACCAGTTTGACAAGAGGCTCATTTTACAGGATGTTCAAAAAGTCCCGGACCGGAAGAATAACTTGGGAAGTAGGGGCCACACAAAAAAATGGTCAAAGGTAAAGTCGTAGGAGCTTTTCCGGGCTATCCGATGATGACCTTGATAGTGACCTTGACTTTACCTTCAAGGTCATTTCAAGATCAAATTGATTTTCTTAAATAGAAATCCCTATTTTTGACACCGGAAATGAAAATTACGCAAAATTTTGCGACCTGAACATGACTTTGACTTCATGAAGAATTTGATCTTCAACGGTTAGTCAAGGTCAAATTGTGACATGCAAGGTATCTTAGGAAGTAGTGGTCACACAAAGAATGGTCAAGCGTAAGGTCGATTTTCTGGGCTATTCGATGATGACCTTGAAGGTCACCATCAAGGTCATAATCGGATAGTCCGGAAAATCTCCCACGACCTTACCCTTGATCATTTTTTGTGTGACCCCTACTTCCCAAGATACCCTAAATGTCACAATTTGACCTTGGCTAACCGGTCAAGGTCAAATTCTTCAAGAGGTCAAAGTCATGATCTGGTCGTAAAATTTTGCGTAATTTTCATTTTCGGTGTCAAAAATAGGGGTTTCTATTTAAGAAAATCAACTTGACCTTGAAATGGCCTTGAATGTCAAAGTCAAGGTCATTATTGAGGTCATCATCGGATAGCCCGGAAAAGCTCCTACGACTTTACCCTTGACCATTTTTTTGTGTGACCCCTACTTCTCAAGATGCCCTGCACATCACAATTTGACTTTAACCTTGACCTAACCGTTCAAGGTCAAATTTCTCAATAGGTCAAAGTCACAGTCTGGGCGTAAAATTTTCAGTACTTTTCATTTCCGGTGTCAAAAATAGGGGTTACTATTTAAAAAAAATAAACTTGACCTTGAAATCACCTTAAAGGTCAAGCTCAAGGTCACCGTCATGGTCACCATCGGATAGCTCGGAAAATTTCCTACGACTTTACCTTGGACCATTTTTTTGTGTGGCCCCTACTTCCCAAGTTATTCATCCGGTCCGGGACTTTTTGAACACCCTGTATATAGGCCCGATTTTACCAACATGCGCATTTTAACAAAGACTTTGACCAATCAGAGCAGCCCATTCAGTAACATGCATCTGTCAAAGTCCTCTGAAAATTATTGATTTCTCTTGAAGTTGACCTCAAAAAGGTCAAAAATGACATGCTTTATATACAATCGACCAGCATGAACCATCTAGTATCTTTTCCAGTCTGATATTTCACCCCAAATGGGTGAAAAATTGCATTTTCTTGTTTACAAAAGAGTTTAGCAATTGCAATCAGATTCCACAAAAGCAGTACATTTGATCACTGGATTAGTAGTAGTGGTAGTAGATATTTATTATTAGCATAATGCTATTTATAACTTTAGAATTAATTAGTTTAACTATACATCAATGC
Organism: Callosobruchus maculatus; assembly: GCA_951848785.1. Taxonomy (NCBI): domain Eukaryota; kingdom Metazoa; phylum Arthropoda; class Insecta; order Coleoptera; family Chrysomelidae; genus Callosobruchus; species Callosobruchus maculatus. The sequence continues at coordinate 3,285,890 of CATOUR010000003.1, forward strand.
TTAAATATCAGGCCCCATTATGATACTGTTTAAAAACAAACACAATTTATGTATGTAAACAATACCGCTACTTATACATAAAATATAAATTATATCTGGACATAAAAAAAACGATATACAAATATAAGATCAAACACGATGAAGTATCCTGGTTTATATTAATTACTATTGATTAAGTAACTCAAATAATCGTTCCTTGAATACCCTTAAACTTGGTGCTGTTTTCACATAATCTGACAATTTGTTATATTCATTGATTCAAATATAGAGTTTTTACTACTCTTTAGGGATGTATGTGTACATGTCCTTTTTGCCGTGTGTTATGGCCATGTATATTATAACGATGTTGTAAGTTGATGGTTAAATATTGTGGTAACATGTTGTGTAAAATTTTATAGATAAACAGCATTGTTCTATATTTGATGTAAAATTTAATAGGCTTTCACTGCAATACCTGCTGCATACGCACTACCCTGGTATATATACCGGAATTCAACAAAAATCTCATATACCTGTTCTGTAGTAATTGTAGTTTTTGCAAATCAGTACTGTTACACATGAATAATATAGTTGTGCAATAATCAAAATGTGGTTTGATGATGGTACTGTATATTATATATTTAGTATATGTAAACGTAAATGTTCGTCTATAATAACACCTAAATATTTAATTTCAGAAACACGCTCTAACGATTTATTATTTAATTTTACACAATTGTCGGTTTTCACATTATGTCGGTTTGTAATAATCATGTATTTAGACTTTTCAGTATTAACTAATAAAGAGTTTTCATCAATCCATTTGCTAATGTTGTTCAATGCAACATTAACTCTACGAACTACTTCATCTAAATGAGTTCGCGACGCATAAAGAATAATATCATCTGCAAATAAATGCACTTTGCATCCATCAAAATCAACCGAACAAATATCATTTATGAAAAGTATGAAGAGCAATGGCCCTAATATACTTCCCTGTGGAACTCTAAACTCAATAGGTATATTACTGGAGATTTTTCCATTTATTTTCAGATTCTGATACCGCTGAAATAGATGCGACTGAAGCCAGTTGAAGACAGTCCCTTGAATTCCAAATACCTTTGTAGTTTAATCAATAAGAGTTGTCTGTTGACAACCTCGAATGCTCGCCGAAGATCTATAAATACAGCTATCACCATATGGCCTATATCCAATGATTGCTTAAGGTCATTTACAACTCTCTGCAATGCTGTTTCGCATGAAAACCCATCTCTAAAGCCAGACTGGTTGTCGTTAAGCAGTTTATTAGTATCAATGTACTCAGTTAGCTGGATGGAACAAGGAATAATTTGTTCCTTATTATAAGGACTACAGAAAATCAGGAAAGCGATTATTTGTATTATTATAATTTTTTGAAAATTGCTGAACGTTGTAGTTTTTTTTATTAGACAGGACAATGAATGGGAATTAATAGGACGAGAAGGAATGCATGGTTATGGGAGATATTTCAGTAGAAACAAAAAAAATAAACTGACAATACAGGGTTAAATAACCAAATAACTCTTGTATCTGACATTCTCTTCTATCAGGTATACCTTGCGAGATATCGAAGAATTACACACTAACTGGACACTCTATATAAACCAAACAAATCTTTCTGAGACAATTTTTAATAACATTTTTTGTCCAGAAAAGGTGATCTAAGTTCCACCCACTAGTTTGTACACCTCATGCTGAGGCACTTTGTATTTATTCTTCTTGTTTTTTTTTAATTAAAAGCTTATATAGCTGACATTTCTATTGGAATTTGAGGTTTTGCTCAACCCTTTAACCCCACTTACAATACAACTGAATGTCCCTAATGCTGGTTGTATCCAAAAGTAATATATTGTTGATAAATTATAATATGTTTATATATCGGCATTTCAGCAAAAACTTCAACACCACTATTATTATTATTTCACTCATATTACGCGACTGCTTTTGATTACATATTCACAACACTTTATGGACATATTTATACATGACTAATTATGCAGAGCAATTTGTTCATTCGATATTAAATATTTTTGTCCAATAATTGCTGATTGATTTTGGCATAATTTATTAGCACACGAGTGTTAGTTTTTGTTGAAGTATGTAACAAAATATTTGTTACCCCGTGTGTGACGCCCCTGCCCGGCTCCACATGCGCTGTACCTAGCCACAGCGACAACTCGACTGGTCGCGCCGAACCACACCGAGCCCTGCCGACGAGAAGAGAAGAAGAATACACCACGCATTGAAAATTGTAACAACTTGTACGAACTTGACTTGTAACGATATACACGAATCACGAACAAGATACCGATGTAAAATAAACGAATAGAAAAATCAATCGCATTTCCATCCACGGGAAATTACACATGGTCCTTCGCCCCAAATTTGAACCAGTGCCAGGGACAAGGAAGAAGTAGTAAGTCTGTTCCATTTTACCATTCCCGATCATTCACGTTAATCACATTCACGTTAGTAAATTGAACGACGGCTGCTTCTACTTGTAGTGTGTAGTGCATGAGTAGATTAGAATAGTCACATTTCACGTACATTGAATATCTATATCAAAAACAATGTCAGACGTTGAAAACGAGGAAGAAGCGGCGGGGCTTCGTCAGCTTATTTTAAAACGTAGTCAAGTAAAGGGTAAATTAACTAGGTTTGTTAATTATCTAGATAAATTCACGGGAGATCGAAGCGTTGATCAAAGCACAGCGGTGCAACTCGAAATAAGGTTAGAACAAGCTGTTGGGGTTCTGCATATTTTCAATGAGATTCAAGATAACATAGAATATTTTGATGAATCAGAAATTGAGTCAAACGAAAGATTTGCTTTTGAAGAAAAGTATTATACAGCCATAGAGCGTGCTAAAATAATGTTAAACGATAGTAGGAAAGTTGAATTTGAGGGTCAAAATAACAATCAGAATATAGCATTGCGTGACAGTATGTCATTTCCATCAAATGTCAAATTTCCTACGATAGATTTACCAAAGTTTTACGGAGATTATGACAAATGGAATCAGTTTCGACAAATGTTTACAACATTAGTAGAAAATGATAGATCAATGGATAATATTCGAAAGTTTTATTATCTACTCAGTAGTCTAAGAGGTGAAGCCTTGGCGACGATAGAAAATATGGAGGTTACTTCGGAGAATTATCAGGTAGCCTGGGATCTTCTCAAATCGCGATACGAAAATAGTGCACTCATAAAGAAAACGTACATAGCCGAACTATGCGGGTTACCCTCAGTAACAAAAGATGTACATTCATTACGTAAATTTAACACGTCTTTCCAAAAACACGTTAGATCGCTAAAGTCTCTAGGTGAACCGGTGGATCAGTGGAGTTCTTTGTTAATTTATCTCATGACCAAGAAGCTAGATTCAAAATCAGAATCTGCTTGGCAAGAACATTTAATTAACGATAAAATAAAGTCACCGTCACTAGAAAACTTCATTGAGTTTTTGAACGATAGATGTCAGATATTAGAATCTACATCTCATGAATTTAAGTTCGAAAAATCGAGCGGAAATGCTGAATTCAAGGCTCATAACAAAAAAATGCCTGGAAAAACATTCGCAGGTCATGCTACGCAAATAGCGTGTCACTACTGTAACGACTCGCATCCTATATACTTTTGCAAAAAATTACAGAATATGTCTGTCGCAGATCGGATCAAAGAAATAGCCAAATTAGATATTTGTACAAATTGTTTACGGAAAGGACATAACAGTAGCGAGTGCCGCTCGCGTGGTTGCCGAACTTGCGGCGCGAACCACAACTCGATGCTCCACGCAGGCGGCGGCGGCGGCGGCGGCGTGGCTGGAGACGCGGCAGCCGCGGCGCGCGCGATCGACGGCGACAGAAGAAACACCGGCGCGGTAAAACAGGTAACCCAAACCAGTGGCGTAGTCACGGCCACCGGCGCCGGTGGATCGACAGAGTTGGGAGATGTGAGCTTAGCGGCGCATCACTCTCAAGATTATGAGAAAGACACTAACATCCTATTACCTACAGCAATCGTGTTAATAAAAGACTCGGAAAATCGGTGGCATGAATGCAGGGCTTTGTTAGACAGTGGCTCTCAGCCTAACTTCGTGACACGTACATTATCGGACAGATTAAATCTGAAATCAGTAGCAAACGGCACGCCAGTCATGGGCGTAGGCGCGACTTCGACAAACATTAAAAAGAAAGTATTGACGACAATAAAATCGAGGCATAGCGATTACACAGTGACACTCACGTTCCTCGAATTAGACCAAATTACAGTCAACATGCCCAGTTGCTCGTTTCAAACATCACGACTCCAGATGCCAACGAATATCAGTCTGGCAGATCCACAGTTCAACAAGTCTTCCGAAATCGATCTGTTGATTGGCGCGACCGTGTTTTTTGACCTGCTTGGCGCTGAACGAATCAAACTCGGTATCGGGCAGCCCATATTACAACAATCGGTTTTAGGTTGGATAATAGCAGGTCCGCTGCCACTCCAACATGTAAGCAGTCACGTTAGCTGCAACCTCGCCACAACCACGCGACTCGAAACCCAAATCGAAAAGTTTTGGGCAATCGAAGAGATAAGCGGTGAAAAACCTCAAACTCTAGAAGAAAAAGAATGCGAAAAGATATTCTCGGAGACCACACGGAGAAATGATGTTGGTCATTTCGTGGTACAGCTACCAGCGAAGCGTAACGCCATGATACTTGCCGATAATTTTGATAACGCAAAAAACAGACTACGCGCAATGGAGCGAAAATTCGCGAAAAACTCCGATTTTAAAGACCAATACGTTTCGTTTATGAAAGAATATGAAAGGTTAGGGCACATGGAGCGAATACCCGAAACAGAAACTTTCACTCCTAATCTCAACGCAACATATTATTTGCCTCACCATGGAGTACTGAACTCATCCAGTACTACCACCAAATTGAGAGTGGTATTTGATGGCTCGAGTGCATCAAATTCCGGACTCTCACTAAACGATACATTACTCGTCGGTCCCAAACTTCAAGACGATTTATTCGACATACTAATCCGTTTTCGAAAGCATAACGTAGTTCTCGTTGTAACGGCTCACCCGTTTTCAAAATTATTTTTATATTATTTACTTGGCTACCATATACAAATAGTTTACAACTTCCATTTTTAGCTACTGCTTCCTCATTATACTAGTACATTTTTATAACTATTTTGCTTCTCACCCCTACCTTTTTCCCATCTCTACTTTCTTTCAAATGGAACGATATTTATATTACACCGCCTGCGCATATCTAATGAGTGGGGATATGCTCTTGCTCTCCACCAAGGTTACCTTTTATGTCGAAACACATATCTCCTTCCTTTTGCGTTTTGAACTCAAACAGTTAACAGCTAACGTAATTATGTCTCTCTAAGACAATCTTTTGTGTCTGTGCCATTATGTCTTAATCAAGGTAATCATAACGATTTAATTGCTAAGGTTTCCCACATTTTCATTGCTTCTGCATATTTATCTTATCTTATCTTGTGTAGGAATGTGATTTTGTTTGATTTACACAGTTCTTTTCATGAACATGTGATGGCGAACATTTTAATCTTTAAATATCAAGTCAATCATACACCGTATATTTATTAATTACCTAACAAAAGATTCGCTGAACACTACTCTTTGTTTCTAGCCATATATTTTTGTGTTAAGATGCCTTATCTTGTGTGTATTTAATGTTTCACATTTTTTTTATGACATTCTTTACGTAAAAATACCTAGCACTCAGATTTGCTAATTGAGAACGCAATGAAAAGATCTTTTGGACATTTTTGTAATTTTGTTTTACAAGGCGTGAAGAAAAAGTTTGTAAATTTTTGAACATACTTTGTACATTTATTTTATTTATCACTATATATCTGAAAAGATCCGGTAGGACTGAAAATACAAAGTATTTAAGAGTTCTTTTTAAACTATTCGCTCTTGTATATATCTATATTTTTTTTTTAATCTTTACCATGTGAACATTTGAAAGTTATCTGCTTTTTGTCTTTTTAATTCCCCCATGCTACTTCATAGATTTGTTTCTGAAGTATATGAATGCAATTTATCAAAATGTAAGAACGCATGAAGATCCATACTTCAGGAACAGATCGTGAAGTCCTGTGAAGTTCTCCACAAGGTGCTAATACCAGCCATAACTCTTTCACAGGAGAACCACCCTTTTTTGGCGGGGTGCCTCAATGAAGACCACTTTTCTTGGTCGGGGTGCCACCATGAAGACCTAACTTTTTTCTTGGTCGGGGTGCCACCATGAAGACCACCTAACCTTTTGTCGGGGTACCACCAAGACCATTTTTTGTCGGGGTGCCACCATGAAGACACCACACCTTTGGGGCACCACCTGAACTCCTGAAAAAGCCAGCCTTCTCTGGAGCACCACCTTCCTTTCGGAAGGGCACTACTACGAGGACTTCCTTCTGAAGCTAAGTTCTTTTTTTTTAAAAAAAATTAAATGTACTGCATTCGTATACATACTAAAATAAATCTTTATTAAACCATTGTTGTCCTAGTTTTCATTTCTTGGCGGCTAACGAGACTCACACATTCACGCACACACGCACGCACCTACATACCCTAGTCTTATGCAATCCTACTGAGCTACTGGTTGCTATGAGTAATAAAAGTGTTGGCTGGTCGTTCATGACCAAGCAACATTTTTATTGTTACAAATTGGCGCTGCCAACGTGTGGCCAGACATGGGTATGTCTGGATGTTGTGCGGTGTGAGTCTTGAAGCTGTCTTGAAATGAAAATTGGACAACTTTTTCAAAATTCCATTTCGGCTCGTTGACTCAAAATTCCATTTAATAATTTTTTTTTGATGCAGTACTTTCATTTGGCATATATATTTTATTATTTAATTTTCATTAACTATTATCAGCTTATATTTTTGTTTGTAGTTTTCAGGGTGATTGTTGGTCCAAATTTTCTATTTTCAAAATTTTTTTTCTATTGAGGTATATTTGAAATTATTTAAAATTTTCTATTGATTTTTGTCTATTAGTGTATTTTATTTATGACTGAGATTTTATTTCCTAATGCATTATTTTTTGTACTGTCTTGAGACATTTCGCGTATGCGTTAATTTATAAATCTGAGCGTATGTGGTAAATGCTTCTCTAAGATATCTGGCGTTTGGATATTATTCACAGGTCATAAACATATACCTACAGTTTTTTGTATGGTTTGCTCTTTTTTGTAGCTATACATTTTGTGTAGTATTTGGACAACAATTCACTACATTTTTCTTTGGTAATTTGTTATTTAGGTACATTCATTTAGTAACTCATTTGTAGTTGAACATTTTCATAAGCTGACTTTAGTTTTTGTTGTTTATAAAAGGTGGTTATATATGTGCAATTATATACTTGCATATATATTTAATTTCCTAGATTAACACATAAATTCAGGCACACACACTTATAAAATATATTGATATTTCAAAGAAAAAATAATTTTTTTTTGATTTTTCATTAAGCAAATACTAGTCCTTGATTTTTTTTGTGTTACGATTGTTTTATTCTGGAGTTTTATCGACATGTGTAGTTGATTTATCTGGCAAATATTTTTGATATTAGAGCATTCTAGTCTCTATTTTGTTTTGATTGAAGGACTGATAAGGGCAGTCATATTTGTTGAGGCCAGATAAATAATTTTAATCCTTGAGTATCACTCCAGAATAGCTGTTCAAGTATGTACCTGCTCGAGTGTCTTTTTGTCTTTTGATGAAGTGTTTAATATTTTTAGTATTGCACTTCTTGTCAGCTTTTGTCTCTCCATTTTCTAGTTGAGGTCTTACTTAAAGGTAACTATGCCTATCACTAAGCGAGTTCAGATTCAAATGGTGATCAGTACTTTTGTTTGTTCCATGTATAGTTTTTGTTTGTAAGTTCCTGTTACAAAATTCATGCGCCCTGCTGTACTGGGCGTGGACGCTTAATGTTTGGAGGGAAAATGTACCACCATTCTCACTTCAAGCATTAGTATCCAAAAAGAATTAGCCAGCGCCCCTTAAAAATTCTAGGCGGCAGTAAAAGTCTGCCAATAGACTTCTTAGGACACTTGAAACCGTTGTTATGCAACTCTATGAACTCCCATAGTCCCAAATATTCATGCGCCCTGCTGTACTGGGCGAAGATGCGAGACGTCTGAAGGGAAAATGCACCGCCATTCTCACTTCAAGCGTCAGTGTCAGAGGAAGAATTAGCCAGCGCCCCTTAAAAATTCTAGGCGGCAGTAAGAGTCTGCTAATAGATCTCCTTAGGACATTTAAGACCGTTGATAATCAACTTTTTGAACTACGTTAGTCCAAAATTTACTATTGTGACAATTATACTTTAACATCGATTTCCAAATTCTGAGCAAATTTAAATTTAACCTTACTGAACATTTGTGAGCACACTTAAATTTTCACTGATATTTTTGATAGTTTTTACAATTTTGATTAATTGGTTTAATTCATAGTATGATTTTATTGAATTTTGTAGTATATTGTAACATGTTTTCAGAAATATTATTTGTTATGGAATTTTTTTTTCCAAATTTTGTGTTATAGAGACTGATGTAAGTCCTATGACGTTTCTTGGATCGAAAGCATTTTCTTTATATGCACTTTCTGTTCACTTGACTGTCGTAATATGCATACTTATAAATCTGGCGTATTTCGGGCAGCTCTTGAAACCTCTGGCGTATAAGAAACACTTTTGATATGGTACATTGTATTGTACACTGTTGTTGGTAGATTTCTGAAATCCTATGTTCATTTATGCCATGTCATGTCATTTCAACTTTATGTAAATTTTTAAATTTTTACTTATGAATAAGATCATCCCTGATTGTTGCTGTCCTCTTTAGTTACCCTGGTATGCGTTTCTATAAATCTGCAGCGTACTTGGAATGGCTTTTGTAGGTTTGCGATTTTCATGTGTGATTTGTTTTCATGGTAATTGTTCAATGTTCATTATAGTAGATTTCTTATGACTTTAAAATCACTTTAAGATTTACGGCTTCAAAAAAAAAATTTCACTTAGCTCTCATGAACGAAATTACCCCTGATTGTCTCTATCCTCTTTAGTTGTCCTGGTATGCGTTTCTATAAATCTGCAGCGTACTTGGAATGACTTTTGTAGGCCTGAGATTTTCATGTTTAGTTTCTTTCATATGATCTGCTTATCACAGTTTAGTTTTTTAAATCACTTTGAATTTATAACTTTACGATTTTCGCTTTGCACTCATAACTTGATATGAGTTTGTTACAGTTTTAGTAATCTGATATTTGATGGATTAAAATCTTGGTAACATTTCTTGAAATTTTGCATTTAATCTTCGTTTGTTAGCTTACTTGAACTTTATAATTTTTAATCGACTAAGATCCTTGTGCTTACATGCTCACAAATAGTTCAAGATTTTGATTTCTATTGTATTTGCTCATACAATCTTTAATAGATCTTCTTGATTACTTAAACTTACACTGATGTTTTAATTTTTTTTTGGGAATCAATTTATTAATGAATATTAGATTTGTGCTACTTATTTCACTTAAGCAATTTTGCCTACTTTAAATTGTCACATGATGTATAATTTTCCCTAAATTTATTTTTGAATCCAATCTGAGGAACAAATTTTCCCTGAATTTTCTTTTCAAGTTTAATATGATGTATAAATTTTCCCGGAATTGATTTTTGAATTCAATTTAATGTTGTTAAGCCTTTGTGAATTTATTCTTTTGAATCTATTATGACACAACACTTCTCTGAATTTACTTCGTTGTTTATTATTTGAAAAATTTCATGTAGGTATTTGACTTTGAAATGATGTCACTCAAGCACCTATGTTTGATTACTTTTTTTCCTTTGTAGTCTTATTTTAGACTGCTGGCGCCCAACTTTTTTTTGTTGATCACTGAATCATAATGCTCTTTATCGAATCAGAACAATACTGGATTATTTCAAGATCTTTTATCGAATCAGAACATCACTGGATTGCAATTTTTTTTATTAAATCAGAACATTACTGAATTATAGTTAGAAAATATTTTGATCAAAATTTAAATTTTATTTTGGGTTTTCATAGAAACACTTATGGTGTTACAATTCTTTTTTCATTTAATATTTCATAAATGGAAATAGTTTGGTCTTGTACTTATGCTTTAGAGATCTGAATTTTCTCTTAAGTCTGTTCAATGGAATATTTTACAATCTTTTGTTGAGAATATTAAGGGTATCCTAGTTTCTTTTGAGTAGTACTTACGCTTGCATAGGGTATTTAGATTTTTTATGGTCAACAACCTTGTAGTTATTTTAGAGGCCATTTCAATGGTACGTGTTGGCGAGTGTCAATACGACAATCTTTATTGATACTGGACCTGGAAGGATAGTTGTGGGGGGGTGACAAAGGGTAGTCAAAATTCTCTGAGGAGACTTGACACAAACCTGATGTCACTACTGCAATGTATCTGAGCTCCTTCTTCAGGTCGTATGCGGCAGAGCGCCAGCAGCATTATTGAAATGCTAACCCATTCACTGAGTCGCCTGGAGGCAAGCTTCACTTGTCCTCTTTTCAGTCTAGTGACTACTATAAGTTCACTCTTGCTGTTGCAGGCAGCAAGTAAAACTGTGTTCTTTTTTCTTTTTTTTCCTGCCCTAGAGTCTTCATGACTTGGTTCACTTGCTGTGGGGGCGTGGTAGCTTCTGCAGTCCTCAGCTGACAGACGACTGGTGGATGTAGGAAGATTCTACGGCGCAGTTTTAAGATCTATCAGCGAAACGAATCTTCCTAGCCAGTTGGGTACTCTGGATGCTGCTGCATCCTTTGCACCTCCTGTAGCCGAGTCTTGAAACTCTTTGTTTTTTGTCAAAGTTTTGACGAGTTTTTTTTAGGTCTTAAGTATATAAGGGTTTGATAGGTTGCGTACATTTGTTTTTTTTACTTCACAATTTATTACCTTCATTGTGTAATACATATTCAGTGCAGCTTCACTGTACTTTTAAGCGAGTTGGTGCTATAACCATCCCTCTTGTTTGATAGACTTGAGGCTATCTCTTTTTCTTCCCATTTCTCTTCCAACATTTTTGTTTTCTACCTGCGTCTTCTTGCTCTTTCATGCACCTTGATAGACTTTGTAGGTTGTAGATTACTACAATTTCTTGAGATTTGCATGGGGAAGCACGAAAACTTAATCTGACATTGTTATCAGGACAAATGATTGATTTTGATCCCTCAGTGATAACTTTAACTTTACTCTCTTTTTAAAAAAAAAAAAATTCTCGAATGCTTCTCAAATTTTTTTTCGTTAAGTGGGGCCGAGTGTAACGGTTCACCCGTTTTCAAAATTATTTTTATATTATTTACTTGGCTACCATATACAAATAGTTTACAACTTCCATTTTTAGCTACTGCTTCCTCATTATACTAGTACATTTTTATAACTATTTTGCTTCTCACCCCTACCTTTTTCCCATCTCTACTTTCTTTCAAATGGAACGATATTTATATTACACCGCCTGCGCATATCTAATGAGTGGGGATATGCTCTTGCTCTCCACCAAGGTTACCTTTTATGTCGAAACACATATCTCCTTCCTTTTGCGTTTTGAACTCAAACAGTTAACAGCTAACGTAATTATGTCTCTCTAAGACAATCTTTTGTGTCTGTGCCATTATGTCTTAATCAAGGTAATCATAACGATTTAATTGCTAAGGTTTCCCACATTTTCATTGCTTCTGCATATTTATCTTATCTTATCTTGTGTAGGAATGTGATTTTGTTTGATTTACACAGTTCTTTTCATGAACATGTGATGGCGAACATTTTAATCTTTAAATATCAAGTCAATCATACACCGTATATTTATTAATTACCTAACAAAAGATTCGCTGAACACTACTCTTTGTTTCTAGCCATATATTTTTGTGTTAAGATGCCTTATCTTGTGTGTATTTAATGTTTCACATTTTTTTTATGACATTCTTTACGTAAAAATACCTAGCACTCAGATTTGCTAATTGAGAACGCAATGAAAAGATCTTTTGGACATTTTTGTAATTTTGTTTTACAAGGCGTGAAGAAAAAGTTTGTAAATTTTTGAACATACTTTGTACATTTATTTTATTTATCACTATATATCTGAAAAGATCCGGTAGGACTGAAAATACAAAGTATTTAAGAGTTCTTTTTAAACTATTCGCTCTTGTATATATCTATATTTTTTTTTTAATCTTTACCATGTGAACATTTGAAAGTTATCTGCTTTTTGTCTTTTTAATTCCCCCATGCTACTTCATAGATTTGTTTCTGAAGTATATGAATGCAATTTATCAAAATGTAAGAACGCATGAAGATCCATACTTCAGGAACAGATCGTGAAGTCCTGTGAAGTTCTCCACAAGGTGCTAATACCAGCCATAACTCTTTCACAGGAGAACCACCCTTTTTTGGCGGGGTGCCTCAATGAAGACCACTTTTCTTGGTCGGGGTGCCACCATGAAGACCTAACTTTTTTCTTGGTCGGGGTGCCACCATGAAGACCACCTAACCTTTTGTCGGGGTACCACCAAGACCATTTTTTGTCGGGGTGCCACCATGAAGACACCACACCTTTGGGGCACCACCTGAACTCCTGAAAAAGCCAGCCTTTTCTGGAGCACCACCTTCCTTTCGGAAGGGCACTACTACGAGGACTTCCTTCTGAAGCTAAGTTCTTTTTTTTTAAAAAAAAATTAAATGTACTGCATTCGTATACATACTAAAATAAATCTTTATTAAACCATTGTTGTCCTAGTTTTCATTTCTTGGCGGCTAACGAGACTCACACATTCACGCACACACGCACGCACCTACATACCCTAGTCTTATGCAATCCTACTGAGCTACTGGTTGCTATGAGTAATAAAAGTGTTGGCTGGTCGTTCATGACCAAGCAACATTTTTATTGTTACATCGTAGCAGATATAGAGAAAATGTATCGGCAGGTATTAATCGAGAGCAATCAGCGCGATCTGCAACGCATTGTTTGGCGGAATAGTCCAAGCGAAGAAATAGGACATTTTAGACTAACAACGGTCACTTACGGAACGTCATCCGCGCCGTACTTAGCAGTTCGTTGCCTGCAGCAAGTCGCACATGAAAACTGTCATACACATCCGAAAGCAAGTGAAATTATTTTAACTGATTTCTATGTAGATGATCTGATTAGTGGGTCAGATACAGTAGAAAGTACAAAAAGCTTGAAAAAGGATCTTAAAAACCTATTAAACGCTTACGGATTCCCATTACGGAAATGGTTGTCCAATTGTCCCGAAGTCCTTGAACAAGAAGAGGAGGACAATTTGCCAATTTATCATGTTAATGACGGCGAAACACGAAAAACGTTAGGGGTACATTGGTGTGCAAAAACAGACACACTAAATTACTCAGTAAATCCAGACGACTTTAAACTTTCTCGCGTCACAAAACGAACCATATTGTCTGCGGTGTCTACAATATTCGATCCCTTAGGAACAATTACGCCAATAACGATAAAAGCGAAACTGTTAATACAAGAACTCTGGAAATCCCAAGTTGGTTGGGACTCTCCTATCCCACAATCAGTCTTGCAAATGTGGAATGATTTCACACAAAATCTAGCTCAGTTGAACACAGTTAGCTTACCACGTCAAGTCACGGTTCAAAATGCATGTCAAGTTGAACTTCATGCGTTTTGCGACGCATCTCAACGAGCATATGGCTCTTGTATATATTTGCGTACAATCTCGCCACAAGGAATAACAGTTCGTCTGTTATGCTCGAAATCGCGGGTAGCGCCCCTAAAAACTATAACGCTACCGCGTCTAGAGTTGAGTGGAGCGCTACTAATGGCACAACTTGTTCATCGAGTACAAAAATCGCTCAAAATGACACTTGATAGAATCTATTACTGGACAGACAGCACCATAGTGTTGGCTTGGATCGCTGCTCCTCCTACATCGTGGAAGCTCTTCGTAGCAAACCGGGTGGCAGAGATCCAAAGGATGACAAACATAAATGAATGGAGGCATGTTTTGTCACAAGACAACCCAGCAGATCTGGTATCTCGAGGCATGGATATCAATAAGGCCCATTCCTGCACATTGTGGTGGTACGGCCCCCCTTGGCTGATCCAAGATCGGGCATCATGGCCAAGGTCAACGGTTCAAGAAGAACTACTACCAGACCGACGCAAAATTTCCACTTCCCTTGTTAGTCAACACATTGATCCTACCATACTCGAAAAATATTCTACTTTATACAAACTACAGAAGGTCGTGTCATATTGTATGCGATTCATCCAAAATACTTTGCATAAGACAACTCGTCAAACAGGCCCAATAACAACACAAGAATTCAATAAAGCTTTAGTTGCATTGATCAAAATTTCTCAAGCTCAAGATTTCTCGGTTGAATTGGAATGCTTACTTCACAAAAGGGAACTTTCAAAAAGATCTCCAATAAAACGACTTGATCCCTTTCTCGATTCAAATGGTTGTTTACGAGTTGGAGGCCGGTTACAGAATTCCAGCCTGCCTTACGATGCACAGCATCCAATTATTTTAAGCGCAAAGAGTCATTTGACTTTACTAGTAATCAGACAAGAGCATCACCGGCAGTTGCATGCCGGTCCTCAAACTCTGCTAGCATCTTTAAGACAAAAATTTTGGCCACTGGGTGGACTAAATACAATCAAGGGCGTCTTACGTAGATGCTTAACTTGCTTCCGCGTAAATCCAACAAGTGTCATACAGAAGATGGCAAACTTACCGAAAGAGCGAGTGATACAAAGTCGGCCATTTAGTATCTCCGGGGTTGATTTCGCTGGACCATTCTCTATTAAGGATGGACGACTACGAAACCGAGCAATCATTAAGGCATACCTTTGCATTTTTGTTTGCTTCTCGACTAAAGCGGTTCACCTGGAGGCTGTGGTTGATCTTAGCACTGATTCTTTCCTGAACTGTTTACATAGATTCGTGTCACGTCGAGGCTTACCCAACCTCTTGTACTGCGATAACGGTACTAATTTCGTGGGTACAAAAAATAAATTAAGCAAAATGTACGAATTACTCACTGAGAGTGTGCGGGACCCCTCGATCATCAAATTCTTCCTTTCAAATAGCATCGAGTGGCGATTTATTCCCCCTCGGTCACCCCATCGCGGAGGGTTATGGGAAGCCGCCGTAAAACGCGCGAAATTTCATTTGAACAGAATTTTAAATTCTAAAATCTTAACATACGATCAACTTTCAACTTTATTCACACAAGTGGAGGCAGTCCTGAATTCGAGACCACTAATCGCCCTCTCATCAGACCCTCTGGACTTGTCCACTCTAACTCCCGCTCACTTCCTAATTCAAGAACCCTTGTTCACCTTCCCTCAATCAGACTTCATGGAAGCTCCAACAAATCGGCTATCCCAGTATGAGGCTCTACAACAAAGTATGCAAAGGTTCTGGGCGAGATGGTCTTCCGACTATCTTCACCAACTTCAAACTCGCAGCAAGTGGACCACCAGGTCAAGTACACTAAAAG
Source organism: Callosobruchus maculatus (assembly GCA_951848785.1). NCBI lineage: Eukaryota > Metazoa > Arthropoda > Insecta > Coleoptera > Chrysomelidae > Callosobruchus > Callosobruchus maculatus. The sequence goes on from CATOUR010000003.1 coordinate 3,301,483, forward strand.
AAGGAGACCTGGTCCTCTTAATTGAAGATGATGCCCCTCCATTACACTGGAAACGAGGGCGCATCACCCAGCTACATGTAGGCGACGACGGACTCGCTCGAACTGCAACCATTTTCACTGCAAGAGGCAATGTCATGAGAGCAGTCCAAAAGTTAGCAGTTCTGCCAGTAGACGCTGAAGAGGCTCCAGACGAGGACGTTGAAACGCCCCCTACGACGTTTCAAGGCCGCCGGTATGTTACCCCGTGTGTGACGCCCCTGCCCGGCTCCACATGCGCTGTACCTAGCCACAGCGACAACTCGACTGGTCGCGCCGAACCACACCGAGCCCTGCCGACGAGAAGAGAAGAAGAATACACCACGCATTGAAAATTGTAACAACTTGTACGAACTTGACTTGTAACGATATACACGAATCACGAACAAGATACCGATGTAAAATAAACGAATAGAAAAATCAATCGCATTTCCATCCACGGGAAATTATACAATATTTCTATAATACATTGGAGAGTGATCTGCTTTCAGAACAACATGAATTTTACTAATGCGAAAATGTGTAGGCAAACTTTTCAAATTCTCGGAATCAATCAAAGACCGCACAATAACTAAAGTCAGAAAGAAGCTTCGATTCAAGACACGAAATTTATAGTGTATAAGGTTAGGTTTAACTTCACTGGACAACCAACTGCACAATTCAAAAAACAAAGCAGTAGCGTGCCAAGGTCTTCGGGGACCCCCCGCAACTTTTCTCACGGGGCCCCCCTTCTATATAAAAAAATCTTTCAAATCGGTTTATATTATATGGCCACTATCAAAAGTAACAAATGTGTCAACTATTTGGTCTAAGTCGTTGCCTCCTGGCCGTCCATTTTCTATAGAAATTAATGCCAAAGAACTTAGGCGCGATTCACCCACTTTCGATTTTGCAAATTTTTTTATTAGTTTTAGTTTTGAAAATGAACTTGCTTGAGCCGATGTAACAGGCAGTACTACAAACAAATGCAGTGCAAATTTCAGGTACACCACTAATAAACAATTGATTTTTTCGAAAATAAAATCAGAAAATTCCCTAATACTGTTAAGATTTTTCAGGATTACATTTTTTTATTTGAATTAGTTCCGACGCAAGATTTTGTATCAGATCGTCTGGATATTTTTCAACTAGTTATTTTACTTTAATAATAATTTTCACTCCTTGCACGTCAATAAGTGCTTTGTGGTTTAAAATATCGAATTCTGAACATACGTTTGTGAATGCCTCACATCTTTTTTTTAGTTGTACTAAAATAGTTCTAGGCATGTGTTGAATACTAAAATCCTTAAACGATTTTTTTTCAATTGGTTCATCAACCGTCATTTTATCAAAAAACCTTTTAGTAGTACGAATTCTTTTGTCTGTAAATTGTGACTCACTACCCCATTCTTTTGCTATTGTTACTGGAGTTTCAAAGATATTTTCACAATTATTTCTTAAATTTCCCAATTGATCAACATATGCAATTAAATCTGTGGCTTGTCCAATATCTATATCACTTTTTTGCAAACATTTTGATAGTAAACTGACGTTTTCAAAAATTTTTCCTTGAAATATTAATAAAAACACAAATCCAAAATTTTCTATTTTATTTATAAGACTTTTGCCTCATCCCCTATCAGATTTTTCTTTGCTATTATAGTTAGATTCGACAGACATTTAACGACGAATAAATAGTTACTTTTTAGTGAAATTATCGATTCGACCCTGAATGACCATCTGGCGGGTCGTAGTTTTTTTAAGGTGGATCCCACAGTTTTACTGTTTTTTAATTTAGTGTTTAAGACTTGCCAACGAGGCAGACTTTCGCTAAAAAAAAACATAAAGTGACTGAATAGTGTCAACGGGGGCCCCCCGGATGCTCGAGGCCTCCCGCACCGCAAGCCCTGCGGGCCCTTCGGCACGCCACTGATAACAAAGCTTTCTGTCATAGAACCTTCCTTCATGTGACATAGCTAAGCAACGAAACCCACAGGGTATCTCATTGACGCAAGACAAATCACAAAACGATAGCGTGTTTCATTAAAATTTGGTCAACACCGCGATTTGGGAGTTGACGAGGCAACAATGCACTGCTGATGTATGGCGCGTCTCGCACTGATTGGCTAAATTTGAATTCCTTTTTTTAAACTTTAAACTGGAACTACTAGTGAACAAAATGATGCACTAAGAGGTTATAGTGATTTAATCATGGTTTTCAATTTTTTTTCTGTCTTCAGAAAATAAATGGGGGTCAGATGGATCAAGGTCAGGAAAGTAGAGCAAGTAAACCATAATTTCCTGGAAAAGCACTAACCAAGACCAGACATCAGAGAAAAGAGCAGAAATCTGTATCATATAGGTACGTCATAAATTTGTTATTTTAAATAGATGCCTTATTTGTGACGTGTTAAAAAGGCAAATCTGACAATAATTCTGTTAGCATTTCTGAATTCTGCATGTTCAAAAACGACCAGGTATCGAATTAGTTATTCCAGCTTTGACAGTTTTGGATATATTTAAGCATTTCGATGCTTTTTTCTAACTCGGTCTTTTTATGGTCAGCCTCCCGCAAAGACTGAAAGCCTATGGTGCTGCAGAAACACTGCGAGAGGATTAGTGTCTGTGCACATTCGATTTGAAACGCTGGAGGTTGTAGCCGTCAGGAAACAAATTTCCCGGCAGTTCATTCCACAGCGTCGCAGTTCTCCAAAAGAAGAAATGTTGGAGGAGACTGGTTTGGCGAGTAGGGATCTCGACCTGGTAAGGATCAGCTCGCAGAGCCTCTCTAGTGTTACTCGTTCGGAGGCCTTTGGTGTTATTATCTGGAAAAGCTCACTCGAATACTTTTCGTCATAGAATCTGTGAAACAGGGAACGGTCAGCAACCTTCTTCGATGTTCCAGGCTGTGGAGGTCCTTTGTGAGAATATTCGTATCGGTTAGTCTAATTGCTTTCTTCTGGATAGTGTCCAGAAGTTTTAGAGAGTGCTTCGGAGCGCATTCCAACACATGGGAGCAACACTCTAACGATGATCGGATCTGTGCCTTGTAGAGCAGCAGTAGTTGCTCTGGTGTATACAGCTTCCTACAGCGGAACAAAACTTCAAGCTTCTGGGATGCCGCTTGAGCAATACTGACGACGTGGTCGTGCCAGGACAAGTGGTTGTTGATGTTGATTCCCAAAAGCTTGACGGAAGGTGACTCGACTATTGGGTTACCCTCCGTTTCTACAGTTGGTAGCCCAACGTGAGACTTCTTTGTCAGTATTGCCTGAGTTTTCTGTACATTGGACTGTATTTTATTTTCTAATCACCACTTGACAATAGTTTTGATATCTGCGTTGATCTGTGAGGCATGTTGCTGTAGTCGACGTACCATCTCCTGGGATGAAAGTGGCTTGCCTGGTACCATGCACGATTTTAGTGTACTGTCGTCTGCGAAGCTGCAGGTTGGATTGGATGTTGTCTCCAGCAGTTCGTCTATGTACAGCAGAAACAGTGTAGGGGATAGGATGCCTGAGGAACACCGGCGTTTATTGAAAATGCGTCAGATGAACAGCCTTCGACTATAACAAACAGAGATCTGTCGTTCAAAAAGCTGTTCAGTCACTGGCGCAGGCCAGGTGGCAGTCCATAAGCAGCAAGCTTGTCCAGAGGCCACACTCTATCCAAGGCATTTGATATGTCAATTGCAACAACATGGAATTCGCCATAATTTTCAATTGCTCTGTTCCACAACTGAGTGACGTACGCTAGGAGGTCACCCATAGACCTGTGCTTATGGAAGCCATACTGGCGATCATTTACGATGTTATTGTTGTCCAGGTATTTCAGTAGCTGTGTGTTAATGACAGTCTCCATAACCTTAGACATGATGCTGAGAAGAATCACAGTTCTATATTTGGTGGGATGGGTTTTTTTGCCTTTCTTAGGAATGAGTTGTACGTAGCCAATCATGCAAAGAATAGGTAGTTTATTTTAAATAAATGCCTTCTCTACAATGAATCTGAAAATACTGCTGTTAGCATTTCTGAATTCTGCATGTTCAAAAACGCCCAGGTACTGAATTTAATAGTTCCAGCTTTGGCAGTTTTGGATATATTGAAGCGCTTCGTTACTTCTTAGCAGCTCGGTAGTAGTAGTAGTAGTAGTAGTAGTAGTAGTAGTAGTAGTAGTAGTAGTAGTAGTGTAGTAGTAGTAGTAGTAGTAGTAGATCTTTATTATTAGCATAATGCTACTTATAACTTTAGAATTAATTAATTTAGATATACTTCAATGCTTAAATATCAGGCCTCATTATAACACTGTTTAAAAACAAACACAATTTACGTAACTATGTAAACAATACCGCTATTTATACATAAAATATAAATTATATCTGGACATTAAAAAAAAAAACGATATACAAACACAAGATCAAACATGTTTAAGTACCCTGATTTATATTAATTACTATTGATTAAGTAACTCAAATAATCGCTCCTTGAATACCCTTAAACTTGGTGCTGTTTTCAGATAATCTGACAATTTGTTATATTCATTGATTCCATGGTCAAATATAGAGTTTTTACTACTCATTAGGTTTCTGGGATGTATGTGTACACGTTCTTTTTGCCGTCTGCTATGGCCATGTATATTATAACGATATTGTAGGTTGATGGTTAAATATTGTGGTAAAATGTTGTGTAACATTTTATTGATAAACGGCATTGTTCTATATTTAATGTACGGTACACTGAATTTAACGTAATCTGCATTGCTAATACGCGAGAGGTAAAAGAAGCCAGATGATGTTCAACGATGGAGTCGGATTCTTTCGAATATGTGCCACGATTCACGCTTACCCCAGTTTAAAGTAAAAACCGTCTCCTTCCAGACATGTATAACGCCGCTCAGCCAGATTATCTGGCGCAAAAGAGAAGAAAAAGCTGAAGGGAAATAAGACTGCGAAACTCCTCTGAACTGTCCCGTTGGCGACGCGACGAGGCAAACTTCAAGATAATAAAGAGTTTGTTGCGGTGCATTCTCCCTTGTGGAACATTCATTACAGATGACAGACAAACATGAACAGAAGATTGCGGGCTCTATTAGATGCTGGAGGCACGATAATCACCGGTTCTGGTATATAGGGTGTGCCCGAAATTTCCTTGACACGTGATATTCTTGTAACAAAAAAATGTTCAAACGAAAGCTGAGTAGAATTTTTGAAGGTACTATAGGGTCTATAATAGCGTGCTTTTAAAACATTTTTTTGTACTTCAACCATCAAAACTTGCCTCCAACTTTGTTTTTTTCAAATAACACCTAATAGTTTTTCCTAAACAAATTAAGACCTTATTTTGTTTAAAATATTTTAGTCCCTTTGATCTCATACAAAAACCTTTTTTTTTGTCATGTCTTAAGCATAAAGTGCCCGTGTGGGGGCGGGTTAGAATATCTCCCATCGTATATCCTGCGTGTCGTAAAAGGCGACTAAAAGGAACACCGAACTACTCTCGGTATAAACGGTAACCTCTTCTCAACCAACAGCTTCGGGTGGACGAGTTGAGAAGAATCAGGACACCTTCTTGTCCTTGGGGTGAGAAATTGTTCCTAAAGGCGGACGAACCAGTAGATACCATCTGGTCAATGGCATGAGGATGCAGAAAGCAAATGGGAAACTACTGCAATGAAGATCTTAAAGACATCCCAAGAGAAACTCGTAAAATGTGTAAATGCATTTTACAAGTTCACAACATGTCTGTTAAAACATTGTGACTATGATGATGAGGCATAAAGTGAATAAAATAAGTATTTGTTTGAGGCGTAATATTTTCGTAAGAAAAACAGGTAAAATAGAAAACTAAGTAGGCTTTTCAAGGGTACCAAATGACCTACCATACCATGCTTTTGAAACGTCTTTGTTCACTTCAACCGCTAAAACTTACCTCCTATTTTTTTGCGAAATAGCACCACAGAACTTTTACTACATTAATGAGGTCATTATTTTATTTAGTATTTTATTGTGCCTTTGACTTCATACATAAATCAATTTTTTTCGTAAAGCCATTACCACAAGATAAATAAAATGAGCATTTGTTTGAGGCGTAATATTTTCGTAATAAAAATACATAGACATTTGTTTTCGAAAGCATGCTATACCCTTCCCTTGTAAATCTAATTAGTTTTATTTTTATCTGTTTTTTTCCGCGAAGCGACTCCTCATTTTATTTACGTTAAGCTTATGATTTTACGAAAAAATAAGTTTGCGTATAAAATCAAAGGTACCGCAAGAGGACTTAATTTGTCTAGAAAGAAAACTATTTGGTGGTTTTTGCTGAGGGTGACTTTTAAGGATTGAAGTACAAAAACAATGTTTTAAAAGCAAAGTATGATATACCATATAGTACTTCCAAAAAATCCACTGTTTTCGTTTGAAATTTTTTTTGTTACGAGAATACCACTTGTCAAGGAAATTCAGGAACATCCTGTATACAGGGTAGGTCAACAGTAAGTGTTCGGAAGAAGATTGTGGGCTTAGTGGAAAAACATATTTCTTGGTCACAGTAAGGAGCCTCAAGAGCTATAACATTAAAAATTTTCACTTAAATTTTGACGTTAATACAGGGTGATTCATATTAAACTTGTGAATTCTAGTGTGACTTCATGTATCATATATGCAACTTTAAAGAACTGTTCAGGTGCAAATCACCATTTTTGGTATAAGTAGATATCAGAAAAAAATGAATATCGGAGGGACTATAAAACTCAGAAGGCTGATACTCTGTGGTGCGACTAAGCATGAAGTGCGTCACCTTAAGTCAGACGTTCAAATTTAAATTCCTTTTGTATGGAATGGCCTTAGACAATTATCATTCCAATAATAATTGAGACCTCATAGTTCTGTATGATGGAGGCAAAGTTCACTATCAGATTTCCCTAAATGTTCAGGAAACCAGTTAAACTAGTGACTACTTGAATGTCATGATAAATTTAAATATGAATGTTGATTCAAGATGACACTTCTGCTTTTGTTTGTTATATATCCAATAGTCAGTCACCTCCGTATGTCACAAATATCATTATTTGATTAGAAGTCGGACATAGTGTCCTTTGCCTTCAAACAAGAGTTATGAACATAAACCCTGCATGAGTTTCAGCAAATTATCTCCGTTCAAGTGGAGTAGAAAATGGAAGTGGTGGAAACTCACCGGCTGGTGATGATACGAACTCCACGAAGAGGTCCTGCGATGTGCCTATAATGGAGTACGGGAACTTCCCCATTCCGCAGAACGTCCCTATTACGGGACTGAACTCGTTCTTGCCGTCGTAGATTTTTATGTAGTCGAACGGACAATTCTCCTGACCTGGAACGTAAAGGACGGTAATTAGATCCAGAATTATGGTATAACCATCATTTGAAATAGTCTTTCAATAGAGAGATGTAATAACAAAGTAATCGAATGTGTCTCGTGGGAGCTGTCTTTTTGATGATCGGAGAAGTGCAACTCCAATCATATTGCGTCCATATAAAGTTATCACTCTTTATGAACTATTCGGAGTAATATTTGGATATATTTCGCTTATCATTTCTCCTTAATACTTTCAAATATTTCAAAAGGTCTTCTTCGGACTTCCATTGTCTATATCATTTTGGATTACAACGTTTCGATTTCTGTGGTATCTTCAATCGTCTTGAGGTAAACTGGCGAACATGTTCCTTTCATTGCTATTTATTCTGGTCTAGCTGACGTGTCGTTTTTCGTGGCTTGTCCTGATTGGTTGCTGCGCGTTCTGTTGGGTGCATCAGTGACGTCGCTTCTTGCTGATGATGACGTGGCTGTTGATAGTCACTGAGTCCCACGTTTGTGTCCAAGTTTGTTTTGCCCAATTTTAGATTTTTTATATTTCTTATCAGGGGTTGCCATATTGGTCTAATTTCCACACTAGGCTTGCTGTAGACGTTTTTGTTGCTGGCGATATAAGCTGCTTCCTTGAACTTCCGGCGATACCATTGAGGTTCTTTGTCAATAACCCTTGCATCTTCCCAAATAATTTTATGATGCTCGGTCCAAGCGTGATCTGCTATTCCGGACTTTCCTGTCTCTGCTCTCTGGGTGTTGAGCCTGTGCTCCTTAATTCTCGCTTTCAGGGGTCTTTTCGTTTCACCAATTTATACTTTGCCACATTCACATGGTACTTCGTAGATGCAGTTTTTTGTTTCTTGATGTTCATTCCTGGGTTTTGTTTTCGTTAGTAGACTTCGAAGAGTGGTGCTTCTTGAGAATCGTGTTTGAATTTTATAGTGTTGTCCTATTCTTCTGACTGTATCTGATAGTCCTTTCACGTATGGTATACTTAGTGAATGCCTGTGTTCTTCAGGACCTTTATTTCTGCTAGTATGATTCTCTTGCATTGTTGCTTCCACTAGCCTCTTGGGATATGCGTTCTTGGACAGATCTCCTTTAATTTGACGTAGTTCCTCTTCTAGTCCTTGTTGTGTGTTACAAATATTCTTGGCTCGATCGACCAAGGTTCGAATGACTCCTTTCTTCGTTGATTTTGGATAGTTTGAGGTGTAATGCAGGTATTGTCCTGTGTGTGTTGGTTTTCTGTACACTTTGGTTTCTATTTCGGTGTTTCTTCTCATTACCAAGACATCCAGAAAAGGAAGGCTGTTATTGTTCTCTTCTTCTTTCGTGAACTTTATCGATGGTCTCATGTTGTTGAGATGTGCAAAGAACGTTTCCAGTTGTTCGTCTCCATGGTTCCAGATTATGAATGTGTCGTCAACATAGCGAATTATATAGACAATGGAAGTCCGAAGAAGACCTTTTGAAACATCTACCTTGTCTACAAATTTCAAACAAATTTCAAATATTTTTCGTAATAACTATAGTGTGCCCCAATAAAGAAGAAAAATTAAATAAAACAACAACGGTTTGAGATATCAAATTGGTTTTGGCTTTGTTTTGAAGCTACATCCATGACGTTATGTACGGAATAGAACATCACTCGAATGGCTCACTAGCAGTGCTTCAAGTGGTCAGTCCCACTTCGGATGACATTTTTGAGCATTTGCGGCATTATGGCGTTCATGGCTACTCGAATATTGTTTTCGAGGGCACCCAAAGTGGCTGGTTTGTTGGAGTAGACCAACGATTTGACGCACCCCCAAAGAAAATAATCGAGAGGTGTCAAATCACACGACCGCGGTGGCCAATCAATGAACGCTCGTCTGGTGATGATCCAGTCGCCAAACTTCTGTCGAACAGCTTCGAGCGTTGCGTCGCTTGTGTGGCTCGTGGCCCCATCCTGTTGGAACCACATGTCGGTAATATTGATGTTGTCGAGCTCTGGCTGCAGAAATTCTTCCAACATCGCTCGGTAGCGTGCCCCATTGGTTGTAACGGTGTCTCCTTCCTCATTTCGAAAGAAATAAGGATCGATGATACCGTCGTGCCACAATTCGCACCACATGTTCAATTTTTTCGGGTACTGGACCACTTCTTAGGTCATTTGTGGATTGTTTAATCCTCAGTAACGACAATTTTGCTTTTTGAGGTAAAAATTGACTTCGTATGAGAAGATAATTCTTACATTTGTAGCGCCCAGTTTACGAACTCGGCCTATGGTTGTCTGGCTTCAATTGTTGCGTCAGTACGATCTTATATGGGTGCAGTCCCAAATCCAAACGCAAAATTCGTCGGGTTGTCTCTTGGGAGAGGTCCCATTCCGCGGCTCGGTGCCGATACGATAAATTTGAGTCGTCGTGAACACTGGCCGCTATGGCGGCGATATTTTCTTCACGTCGACGAGTTCGCATTCGGGTTGGTTTCTTTAGATCCAATAGAGTGTACTCACGCTCAAACTTTTCCACGTTACGACGAATTGTCTGGTTACTGTAGCCATGATGAGGGCCGAGTTCACGACGAAATGCGCGTTGAGTATTTACAACTGAGCGGGAATTTCCGTAGTACTTTTTAATAATTGCCAAACGATTGGCAAGCGTGAAACGATCCATGATGAATAATTGTCAAACCTTACTGAATATTTTAACAACTGGATGACGTTTGTACCTTTGACAGTTATCTATATATCCCTATTAGAAAGTCTATCACTTCTATTGGGGCACCCTATAGTACATTTTATAAGTTACTAAAATGCGCTTATATCCATTCAAGGGACGAAAAGTCTGGGCATATTCAGCTTTGGTGAAAGTGCGAACAAATTTGCCCGTACTGAAACACATGCATCATCCACCATATTTTTAAATCGAACTCTGTGGGGTGTGACATGAGAAATTTGGAAGACGGAATATTTAACATCGTACAGGAATATGAATGGATGTATGATATGAGGATATTGTCTTCATAAAGATACAAACTAGTAAAAAAACTGCAAAATTGTAGAAGCGGAGGGATTCTGGGCATATTCAGTTTTGGTGAATGTGCTAGCAACTTTGCCCGTACTGAGACACATGCATCATCCACCATATTTTTAAACCGATCTCTGTGGGGTGTGACATGAGAAACTTGGAAGACGCAATATCTAACATCGCACAAAAATATGAATGGATGTATGATACGAGGATATTGTCTTCATAAAGATACAAACTAGTAAAAAAACTACAGATTTGTAGATATGGAGGGAATCTGGGTATATTCAGTTTCGGTGAATGTGCTAGCAACTCTCCCCGTACTGAAAACACATGCATCATCCACCACATTGTTAAATCGACCTCAATGTGGGTTATGACATGAGAAACTTGGAAGACGGAATACTTAATATTCCACAGGTATATATCTGAATGTATAATATGAGGCTATTATTTTAACAAAAATACAAACCACTGACAAAATTACAGAACTGTGGGTGTGATGGGTCAGTAAGTGACCAATAAATAAATTGTGTTAATGTAATAGAGGTAAAATGGTCCATCAAATTATGTTTGTTCAACACATTGAACCAAAAAACAAAGTGATGGAATCTGGGCATAATCAATTTTGGTGAATGTGCTAGCAAATTTGTCGGCACTGAAACACATGCATCACCCACCATATTTTTAAATCGACCTCAATGTCGGTTGCCACATGAGAAACTTAGGATCTAGATGTATAATATGGGGCTATTATTTTAACAAAAATATAAACCACTGAAAAAACTACACAACTGTGGGTGTGAGCTAGTATACTTTACCAGTTGTTGCAAATGCGCCGGTATCCATTCAAAAAAAAAACGGAAAATCATGGAATCTGGGCATATTCAATTTTGGTGAATGTGCTAGCAAATTTGCCCGTACTGAAACACATGCATCATCCACCATATTTTTAAATAGATCTCAATGTGGGTTGTGATTGTACAAAAAGCTGTGTAATATCTACAGGGTTTCCAATAAACAAATAGGTATAAAGCTGCACGAAAATATTTACCGCTATCGTATTCGTATCAGATTTTCAGTCAAACAGGACCGAGGAACTAGGGAAATAGTGACAAGACATCAGACTTTTATTATATTTACAAAAGGAGCCCTTTGGCTGCGGAGTTGGCCCGGCAAGTGGAAGGAAATTTTTATTACAATCTGTATTATACAAGACGGCCTCGGGGGGCAATATCGTAATGGAGAACTGGGTTATATACACGCTCTGGTGACGCTCCAGCCAATAAGGAACCGCATGTTCATTCGGCAATTTTTAGGGAGAAAATTTCGAGATATGATTGAACGGATCGTGTAAGCGAAAGGAGGATTATGTTTATTCTTGACGAAATATACAGAGGTACTTTACTTTTTCCATATCCGTCTATCAGATTGTATTATAAGATGTTGTTTTGTCTACACCATTAGGTGAAACTGCGATTATCAAATTACTTTTGAACAGCGTTCAACCATGAGCTATTAGAAACGCCAACTAGATATCTTTACTGATCTCTTACGAATGCACAGGGTCTATTGCGCAACGGCGCCCCACGTGATTTGAGAAAATGTTTTTATCAATGTAAAGAGGATGGTCTGTTATGTGATTTTCAAAAATAAAATTTGCGAAAGAGCCACGCTTTTTGGAGAAAAAAATTGATAAGACTGTATTTTCAACATATTTCAGTAACGCACGCGTGTAGAATAATACAATTTTAGAAGTGAGATACTGCTTGACAGATGATAATAGATGCGGTGTTGCCAACATTTGCTCGATATTTAACATCGCTTCGCCGGTGCATGTACTTCAATTGAAACGTTACAGAGAAGATTGGCATGGCTCCTACGCAAGGATAACACAAAAAATCGTGAATCGTTCTACATTTTTAACTATCTAAAATTAAAGATATTCTATTTCAAATGTTCCTTTGTTTCTAGCTGATGTTTGTGATTAAGTATTATCGTTTCTTTTTAGTTTGTATATTAGCTTTTTATGTAAAAATCGGTGGCTTTAATATTGTTTGTGATTAAGCTTTATTGTTATATTTGGCCGATATCTGCTCCAATAAGTCACTGAAGCGTGCGACTGATGTTGGACCGTTGCCACTCGAAAGTTGGGTAGAGTTTTCAAAATATTTGATGTCGGCAACGTCTGGGGGGCCGAGCACCCCAGTCCCCCTATAACCACCTGGTACAAACCTAATTCAACCTAAAATAGCCCAAATTTAGATATCTTTTATATTTCACCCAACCTAGTAAGTATATTAACACCAACTTCAACCTCGATTTCAGTTTCTGCTAAAACGAAATCCCTTTTGTGTATGTATGTATATCTGTACATGAAATTCGCAAAATTATTTGTTTTTCATCTTTTACAAAACACATTGACTGAATTTTTTATGTTTTACAGTCACTAACCTAAAAAAATTGCAATTGCACAATGTCGTGAAGTACATCAGCTGATAACTGCTGCTCGCTGGCAACACCGCATCTTTGTGACGTTATTGATGGATTGATGCACTATTGAAGTCTGTCATGCGGATTTTCGATTCCAATATTGTCATGTAATGTTCGGGTACGTTTTGAAAGTATGGTGAAAATACCGAGTTTCAACTATTTTTTTTTTTCAAAAAAATGCTTCTTTCGCAAATTTTCTTCTTTAGCACCGAATGCACATAATTAATACGCGCTACTAATTACAAAGGAGGCCGTGAAACGACAAACGCTAAACAGAACGGTGTACAGTGTTTATTTTATTGTAAAAAGTATGGTTCATTAGTCAATGGTTTGTAATAATTTTTTTCATTATTGAAATCTTGGTACTTGAAATTCGCAACTGAACAATCCTTCTACATCAATCATGACACCTAGGAAAATCTTGTGTTGTGTCCAAAATTATTATTCGTAAAATCTGTAAATAACTCTCGCGGTACAGTTTGAAAAAAGTAAAAGTGAAAGAGAAAATATGTTTTCATTTCATCTTAAATACTTCCTCAAATAAAAGAACTGAGTGTATTATAATTTGCGATAATAGAGTTTTTGAGTTTTTTTTTGGAAAAGATGCAAAGGTAGCCTCTTTAGATCTTCTAGGATAGAGTTGTATGTTTTAATATCTTTGTAAAATATGGATTTTTGACATACAGTTTTGCTCACATATTGGCATGTATAGCTTCTAAAGGTTTTTCTCTGCTTCTCATATGTGATCTATTTTTGTAAACTCGTGTTCATAAAATATGAACTATTTTAAGAACTGCGAGAATACTTAGAGCCTCCACATCCAAAATATCTTCCGTTCTGAATACGTTTCTCATACTCTTTTATGATCTCTACATAATGAAAAATCACGTCACTAATTTCTGTCGGCCTGCCTGTCGGTCTGTCTGTTGACGCTTTTATAGTCTCGTAATCTCAGTAGCCGTTGCATGGATTTGGGTAGTGATATGCTGTGGTGTCGTAGTAGATAATGCTGCTATAATTTTGAAAATCGGTGCATGGGCAGCGGGGTATTTAGTAAAAAACAAAAAAATTCGAATATTTCTTAAACTTCGTTTTTAGGCATTTTACAGGTCCCCGATAATTTTCTATTCTTTGTTGGATAAGGGTGAAATTGAGGTGTTTGGGGGGTGGAGGTTTGCAAAACTGAAATATTTGTTGTATTCATAATAGGCTCTCCATTGACTTGTGAAAGAAAGACCTGGTTACGTCTTTCGAAATATTGCTTTGCCTGTTACAGAAACTAAGTTTCTGATGTATACATACGATTGCTTTAGATAGTTCTGTAGTGTGTAACGTGGAAACTGTTGAACTAAATTCGACGAAATATTGAAACAGTATTACTAACGTGGCAAAAATGGAAAACGCGTACGGTTTTTGGTTTTTCAGTGGAGGCCCAGCAATTACAAAAAAACTAAAAATATAAAAACAGCCAAAGCTTGGTTTTTGGGTGGGGGTGCAATTGGGGTGGTTAACACACTTTTTTGCGGGTAGGTGGGCGATGATTTGGTTGCAATGGAATCTCAGACTACAGCTTCATGTTGTGGGAAAATAATAAACCGATATCACGGTAATGTGTTGAAAATCTTCTTCTTAAGGTGCCGTCTTCAATGAAGGTTGGCTACAATTTCGGCAAATCGTTCTCTATCCTGTGCAGCTCTTAACAGTGATTGTGAGTTCAGACCGGTCCAGTCCCTAACATTTTTCAGCCATGAACACTGTCTTCTGCCCGGGCCTCTCCTACCCTCAATTTTGCCTTCCATTATCAATCGTAAGAATTCGTACTTCCGGCCTCTATATATATGTCCTAGGTAGCTTGTCTTTCGTCTTTTAAGTATTCCCAGGAGTTCTCTATCCATATTCATTCTTCTTAAAACAGTTTCGTTCGAGATATGGTCCGTCAATGATATTTTGAGCATTCTGCGCATAAGCCACATCTCAAAAGCTTCCAGTCTACGCATCGAACGGACTCCCATTGTCCAGGATTCGGTTCCATATAGTAGGATTGAGTATATGTAAGTTGTGACAAATCTATATCTGATGTTAAGCGATAATGAGGGGTCCGTTAATAGTTTTTTCATTCTGAGGAATGCGCATCTTGCGTTTTCTATACGGCACCGTATCTCTGTTTCCTGCTTTAAATCTCCTGTTAACCAACATCCTAAATATTTGTACTTGTCGACCTGTTCAATTCGTTTGTTGTATATAGTTATGTTGGTGTTCACATTTGCTCTCTTGGAAATAACCATTGTTTTTGTTTTTTCTGTGTTTATCTTAAGGCCAAATGCATCTCCTTCCCTTACAATTGCATTAATGGGGTTTTGAGGCCTTCCTGACTATTAGCTATTACAACAGTGTCATCCGCATACCGTATATTGTTGACATACTGTGTCAATCAACTTGACTTTATTTTTTATTTTTCCCTTATACAAGTATCCCCCTCGCTCTGTCTGGTTCCTGGGTAATCAGACCTAGTGAATTTATTAACTGACAGGACTTTAACCAAGAGCTAAGACTCTAACAAAACTTGATGAGTCCGCGAGGGTGACGTCTCTCCACCCTATATTTATTCTAACTCTTGCAGTGGAGTTCACCCCCGATAGCAATGAATCACTGTTTTGTCATCTATGAGGAAATATCTGCTTAGAGATGGTGTCTAACTAATATCGAAAAGCTGTCTGGAAGTTTGGACGAGCCATAATTTTATAAAGAACTTTCTGGTTTATATACGGCAAGCCCTTTTTCCGGTTATATTTTTTGCCTCGGCTTGAGAGTGCTTTTAGATTTATAGGAAAAGTTAACACTTATGTAACTCACATTTTGTGGATAGATAAGGGGATATGCTTCCGTTTAGATACAGAGTACAAACGGATATTGTTGATGTCTTCACTGCTTTGGTAATTTATTTACCGTGCAGAATTTTTTACTGTTAATACTCGTTAGAAGAATTTCTTTGAAACCAAAATGTTAAATTTGTCGTTGAGTCTATTACCTTAGATTGAGGTCTGAGTTTTGTCCAGTTTGGACCATTACATAGATTATGGTAGAGAGTATGAACCGTTTAGTATGTTAGAAGGGTACTTTCTAGTTACTGTATGTCCCCTAAGTACAATGTGATCAACAAAAACAAAAATTAGGTGCTTCGCTTTACCAGCGCTTTCAGTTGTCTTGCCCTTCTGCGGTGTTACTGTGTTGCATGCCTTGAGACTTCTACCATGCCATTCTAAACAGTCAGCAGAACATCTCTGAGGGTTTCCTCTATGTGAATGGTTCCTACAGACTTTGACCTTGACGGTGCCGTTATGGGTTAGAAGTCTGGATAGGGATGGGGAACAAAACGTATCGATACCGATACCAATTCGATATTTGTTGGCAAGATGCGATATAGTTTCTCCTACGCATGGCTTCAATCGCAAATTTACGGTGGTGTTTCCGTCAAGGGAAGAGTGGGAGTCTAGGGAAAGACAGCTCATCGAAGGAGGACAGGTCTGGTACACAGACGGTTCACTCGCTAGAGAGGGCTCGGGCTCGGGAGTCTACGGACCCCATACAAGACTTTCACTCCCTCTTGGGGGATACTTGCTTGTGTAAATCGTATTCGGGAAATTGACGGGTCTAGGAGGCGGATTACTATCTGCTCTGACAGTCAGGCAGCCATCAAAGCACTGAGTGCTTGGATAATAACGTCGGGACTGGTCCTGGAGTGCAGGAGGGCTCTTGGCGACATCTCAGCTAAACACAAGGTATCACTGATGTGGGTACCTGGGCACGCTGGGGTAAAGGGTAACAAAATGTCGGATCATCTGGCTAGGATGGGATCCGGCAACAGTTTTGTGGGCCCGGAACCAGCCTTAGGACCATCTGCAAACTTGATTAGGAAAGCAACTGGAGAGTGAATCCAGAATCAACACTTTCTGAGATGGAACGACATCTATGGTCATCTCCGTCAAGCTCGGGAACTATTAGCAGGGCCTGCAGAGAGAATAGGACGATTTTGTCTCTCTCTGGATAGGAGTAACTTGAGATTGCTAGTAGGCCTATTAACGGGTCACAACACCTTCAGGCGTCATTTGTTCGTGATGAGGGTGGTCAACGACCCAACGTGCACGTGGTGTGGTGAAGAGGAAGAATCCTCGGCACACATCTTGTGTCGCTGTGAAACCCTGACCTAAGAATGTACTTGCCTTTGCCAAAAGGGCAGGTCTTAGGAACTAGCGCGGATAGAGGCGCAAAAGGGCCCATCGTGTGGCCTATGCACCAGCCACATTCCGTGCTGGATAGCCTCTAGTCCTTATTCATTCATTCAATTCGATATTTTTTGGTCAAGTATCGATACTCCCCTATACGTGAAGACAAGGTATCTATTCTCTCAAGTGTCGGTGTCGGCAACATGGAAAGTCTGTGTATTCGCTTGATTGAACCGATTTGATATATGGTGATGTCAAACGCTGACGACTAGTAAAACAAGAAATACAGCTGCCAATGACAAACATTCAAGTGAACGGTTACACCTTTTGATGAGCTCCCAATTTTTGTTTAGTAATTACTAAAAAAGACATAGGCTTGCATAAAATTTAGCTTAAAAGCGTGCTGGATGATCAGCTGTTACCTATCAAATCAGTTAAGTCGTCTCAATCGATACGTAAAAATTGTGTCCGTACATCTTTGGGTACATATTTTATTTGTTTATGTTATCGGAAATCTAAAAAAACTTTTTCTACAATTACGGTACTTATTTTATCTCAGCAGATATGAGCATCGACCTTGCGTCAGTGGTGTCCACCGAACGTATATGCACACATAGTAAACAACCAGCAGAATATCTCTGAGGATTTCCTATATAAACATGGGTTCCACAAAATTTGACCTTACGGGTGTGAAATCTGAGCAGAGATGCTAAAATAAAAATATCGATACCAGTACCAATTCGATATTTTTTGACCAGGTGCGCCAATGAAAGGCGCAGATAATTTTGTACAATTGACTACACCCCTCAATATATACCGATATAGCTACAAAAGTAGCGATACCAGCTTGGAATCGCTCAGAAAGTATCGATGATAAAACTACTCGATATTAGTGTATTTCAAGTATCGATAGATCGTTAGCATCCCTACAAATAATCATCCAAAAGGGGGGAGACGCGATTGTGCTGATTGTTTACTATGCTGTGGTATATGCCCCTTCTGACGGATTATAATTCAAAATGGCGGGATGCGCGTTTGACTGACGCTAACCTGAGATACCCTGCTGATTGTTTGGTATGCTGTGCTTCTACTCAGCATCATTTTTATGATAGCAGCATTGCGTCGCACAGAATTTCATGCTATTTGCTCTGATCGTATTATTTCTAATAACGGCAATTTTTCGCTTGTCTCGGAATCGTACCGTTAACTGTCGATTGCTGGCAACCTTTCAGCCTTTTCGCTGCGACTGACTGCAACCGCAACAGCATACGGTTAATTTAATATAACGATTTATAAAAACCGCCAGATGGCGCGTTACGACGTTCGAAATTAGGTCACAGTTGTTGCAACCCCTACCCCCCTCCCCCCCACCCCCCCACTACCCCGCCCACTACCGACGATTTTCGAAGAAGAACCGCGGGGAGGCAGCTCGAAAATTACGCTCCTAGTCGAATTCAATTAGGAAGGTCTTTTTCTTCTACGAGAACAAGATTTATCGGCTTCCTGAAAATAGAAATAAATCGCGTATAAGCGACGAGTGGGATTCGCAGTTCATCCTCCACTTGGAGTGAAGTGGGGAAGCGCCAGAGCACCACTTATGACCCTGCATACTGATGCATCTTTGGAGGATGAAGGGTGTCTCGATATGTGGATATATAGTGGTGGTAGCTTAAGTATGCTCGGTTTAGTAGACGCTGTTAGTATTTTATGTATTACTTGCATCATCATAGCCACAGTGTCTTAACAAACACGTTGTGAACTCGTAAAATACATTAAGTCGAAGCTAGAGTATTGCCGACACGAATATTATCAATAATTTCGAGAACTGTAGCTCGCCATCGTTCGCGATTTTCTGTCAGTTCAGTCACGCTCTTGATACTCATATCCAGCAACTGCTTCGTCGTGCCCACCCAGCGTGTAGGGGAACGGCCATGGCGCCGCCCGCTCGGGGCGTGACCCTGAACTACAAGTTTCTCCATATTATCGCTTCTGTGAATATGTCCGGAGAATGTAAGCATTCTCGTCGACACAATGGAGGATACTCTCTTTGGATTACCGAGCTCATCCAGTATGGAAACGTTAGTTCGATGGGCGGTATAAGGAACTCTCAGCATTCTCCTCCATGTTCGCATTTCAAAAACATCTATGCAAGGTCGATCTCCCTTTTTAACAGTCCAAGTTTCCGAGGCATAGAAAAATATGGAGAACACAAGAGACTGAACCAGCGACATTTTAGTAGCTTTAGTGATGTTACGGTCATGCCATATCTTAGTAAGCTTTGTCATGGCCACACGTGCCTGTTGATGAGCCGTCGAATCTCATTCTCACAGCTACCCGAATTGTCGATCAAAGAACCAAGGTACACAACATTTTGAACTACCTTACAACAGCCTGTTGACTTTATTTCTCGATGATTGTCATGCTCTCTATCTACGATCATAACCTTGGTCTTGTTGTAGTTAATACCAAGACCTTATGCTGCACTGTGTTGTTCTAAAATGTTTAATAGAACTACTAGTTCTTCCTGAGAGAGAAGCAATAAGGGTTGTGCCAATAGTTATACCGCCATTCCAATTGTCCAGTACCTGTCTCATCACAAATTCAGAGTAAATGTTAAATAACATCGGAGATAATGAACATCCCTGACGATCTCCTTTTCTGGTTGCTGTTGCTTGCTTACTATATAATGAACGTATAACACAGCACCATAAATTGAAAAAGTTTTTATAACTACAAACTAAAGCAATGGAGCTCCGAGTTAAAAAAGTATTAACCCAGAAAATCTGATTTTACGTTTTGTGTAGCGATTTTGACCTGCTGTGATGAAGTTGGTTGTTATTTTTTAGGTCAGCAATAAAACAATAGCTCCTTATTATTCTTCATCCATGCGACATTTTGTCTAATATATAGTCAACATCAGGCATCAGAAAAGCTTCGACATTCTTTCTTTGGCATGGACCTAAAAAGTATATTATGTCGGTAGGTCCTTTTTCCGCAGGTCAATAGAGAGCCTATATGCGTACCCGTACAAAAACCTTTTCAGTCTTGCAACCGTTTACCCTTTAAACTACCCCAATTTCACCCCCACCCAAAAAAACAGAAAATGATCAGGAACCCCTAACATGCCTAGAAACAAAGTTTGAGCTGTTTTTATATTTTCAGTTTATTTGTTGTTGCTGAGTCGCCACTGACACGATTTTTAAAACCATACGCGTTTTCCGTTCTCGGCATGGTAATGATACTGTGACAAAGCTTTATTAAAATCAAGTCCATAATTTCCACGTTACTCAATACCCCAGCAATACGTTAATCAATACAGAACGATCTAAAACAATATTCATATGCATATATCAGAAAATTCTAAGTCCTTTGGTTTCTGTAGTAGGCAAGGCAACGTTAGGATGGACCCAAAAAAAGGTATTATGCTCTATGACTCTCTTTCACAGGTCAATGGACAGCCTATTATGAATACAAGAAATTTTTGAGTCTTACAACCCGCCACCCCTCAGTTATCCGAATTTCACCCCTACCCAAAAAGCAGAAAATGTTCAGGAAGTTCTAAAACGCCGTTTTTTGCTAATTACTCCGCCGCCAATGAACCGACTTTCCAAATTAAAGCAGTACTTACCTACTAGGTGCACATAGCAAACAGGTACCCAAATTTCATCACAATCCATGCAGCGGTTACTGAAATCTCCAGGCTAGAAGAACGCGCACAGAAAGACAGACAGACCGACGGGAATGAGTGATGTGGATTTTCGTTATGTAGACATCGCAAAACGGATAAAAAGCGTATCAGCTCAAAATCGAAATTTTTTGTGACTACAATACTCTCCTCACCTATCGGTGTAGGAAGTAAAAATAACTAAAATATGTAAAATATGATTTCACGACTAGGATTGGGTAAACCTATGATAAATCTTTAAAAACCTCCTACTACTAGTCGTCGTTAGCTGTCAAAGCGGTCCGAAGGACCTTTACCTTTATGACGTTGTTTATCACTTAATTTGTTATTCTGTCGACCTGGTCACTCAGCAACCAGACAATCTTAATAGAGAAAAAGAAAGAAAGAGAAAGAAAGGAAGGAAAAAGAAGAGCAAGGAGAGAGAAGTGCACCTGTTAAAATAGGCTTCGTTTAAATAGCTGGGTTAATTTTGATGCTCAGATGTTGCGTACAAGTGAATTTATATGATCTAAAATTCCATGACTTTATAGCGGCCTGGAATGCTTGAGGACTTGCTCGACCGTGCAGTCCACTAAGTCACGCAGCAAAAAGTTGCTGTGCGATTTCGCTTGTTCATAGCGCTGCTGGTCCAGTGTTTTGATACAGTCCCTTAAGTAAAGAATATCAGATTATACTAACAATTCTTTTTCACCTTTTAGTGCTAAGAAAGCCCATTTCTTATCTTTTTCAAATTATTTATTATGAAACTATCAGCGAACAGGTCTTATAAGTTATCTGTCACGAAAAGGATCCTGATTGTGGTATCATCATCTAAGCCACAATGTCTTAACAGACATGTTGTGAACTCGTAAAATGCATTTACTCACTTCACGGGTTTCTCTTGGGATATCTTCAATATCTTTAATGCAGTAGTTTCCCATTTGCTTTCTGCATCCTCATGCCGTTGACCAGATGGTATCTGCTGGTTCATCCGCCTTTAGGGGCAATTTCTCACCCCAAGGACAAGAAGGTGTCCTGACTCTTCTCAACTCGTCCACCCAAAGCTGTTGGTTGAGAAGAGGTAGTTCGGTTCCTTTTAGTCGCCCTTTACGACACGCAGGATATACGATGGGAGATATTCTAACCCGCCCCCACACGGGGAGATAGTATAACTAGCAGCAAAACAAACAGTATATTGGATGCCTCAAATAGCCCATGGTATAGATTTTTACATAAAAGCGTCCATTATATCAGACTTGTTGACCTAAAAATTATAATTTGACTACGGTAATCAACTTGCCCTCCATTTGTGAAACAATCTTACGCTTGTCAAATTACGACTAAAGTTTTTCCGCACACTGGAAACTAAAATTGTAATTATAGCAGAGCACGCAGCCGTAAATTTTATGGCTACTTAAAATTTTACTTGCACTCCAGCACAACCATAAAGAACGACGTAAAAGCCATCGCCTTTATTTGTGCAAACTGATGCCTTGAAACTTTTCTCTACAATTTATGACGTGACGAATTATACACATTTGGTTGAGCAGGTCAATTCTCTGAATAAATTCGTTGATAGGTTCTTCCACTACACAGAAAAAAATACTGTTGCGTTTCCAATTAATTGTTAGTATTTGGATGTTTTTCCATCGCTTTAAATATATTTACAGTTGTTTCAAGTCCACGTCATTGAAAGAATTTAATCCTTATATTCGAAGTAATCACGCCAATAATTTCAAAATAATTTTATATTCATTCTAACGATATGTATAATCCTCCTAATACTAGTATTGACATATGATGCAATCAAAACATCATTTTGTTTTCGAAACCTACCCTATGTTTCATTTAAGTGAAGCATACAACCCATTCGATGTACAAAAATTAATACTGCAACAGCAGTTCATGATAATTCATCTGATAAATTTTGTTTCAAAAGGTAACTATTACGCGAACAATAACCCATGCGTCCAAAACATTGTCTAGGCTGTTAAAGAAATTGGTAAGTAGTATTCGTAACAACAAAATTATATGTCGAATTCAATGGCCCTTGTTGTTCGCTGAACAATAATCAGTATTCGGCGGGATGTCCCGATTCAATGAACGTAAACAGAAAGAACAGGGGGATCATCTTAGTGTTATTATCGGCGCGCCAACCCGCCAACATGGACGAGGTTGTGTTGTTTTGTTGTTAGACGTGTTGGTGTCATCTCGTGTTTTTGCGTATTGCATCAATAATTGTGTGATTTAAATGTGTCCAGTTATATATTAAATGGAGGACCTACTGAGAAACTGGGGCTTAGAAGAGCTAACACCCATATTTAAATGTAGGCATTTAGATTAGTCAGACAGCTATATTTCGGGTAGAAATGCAACAACTGGTGCAGATTTATGTTTAATTCTTATATCATGCTCCTTATAACTTCATACAAAATCAAACCATTAAACATTCAAACGAATTGATCCTCGCAATAAAATGTGTTGGTACAAGGAAAAGAAAGTAGTTTAGAATCAATTTCCAAACACAGATTCAACTCAACGATAGGCTTCGATTGAATCATTCACTGGAATCCAATGACATCTTGCAGTTGAATCGACAATACTATATAATTCGTTACCAACTATACACTTCCCATCAGATCACTGTGTTTGAGGAATGCTGAGTGTAACGTCCCATTGAATCCGTAAATCTTTGACAAAACGATAGATTTTTC
Source organism: Callosobruchus maculatus (assembly GCA_951848785.1). NCBI lineage: Eukaryota > Metazoa > Arthropoda > Insecta > Coleoptera > Chrysomelidae > Callosobruchus > Callosobruchus maculatus. The sequence goes on from CATOUR010000003.1 coordinate 3,324,949, forward strand.
TCTGTGTAAGCATTAAAATTATATTGTAAGATTGTACAGACAGATAACACTCTACAGGTGATAGACCTCACATTTGAAGAACATTGAGAGAGAAACATGAATCCTTCAAACGCTTGATTTCCGAGATAAGTGTCTTAAAGCTTTAAGACGGATCAATTTTAAATTACAAATTGAAGTTTTCTTCTAAAATTATACAGTTTTGGGGCCATGTTTCAAGGTTCTGATTAACCGATCACTTTTTATGACTAATCATGATGTAACAGCACATTATCTAACAAGATTTTGCAATACAGTTTGTTGAAATTGTGCGCTCTCGTAACTCCATTATGCCTTTAGAGCTTAAGTGCAACCTTACTGCCTATGATTACCACATTTACAAGTTTCGTGGCACCAATGGATAACTAGAGAGATGGACATGTGTTACCCGTGAAGTGCATTAATTATTGAGTGATTTTTCAAGATAAATTCCTTCTTTTGTAACGTTTCTTGAAGCCATTTTTCAAAACATGCTGATTTTGACACTACCTCAAGAAGTGCTTGACACGTGATCACTTTCTTTTAGTCGATTTTCTAAGGACTAATACCAAAAATTATAGAGTCTCTAAAAATCAATTTATCTCTGAAACTGTTGAAAATCGGAGCCTACTTTATATGACTTTTTTTTGTTGGAAATGAGCTGTAGAGTTTTCTCCTGAAGTATTTTACATTCGTCGTAGAACACCTTGTATAAAAAATAAAAAATAAATCAAAAAATAAAATAAAATTAAAAATATATATGCATAATATATCTAAATCAACTAAATCATGTTTTAGAGAGGTGTAGCTCAGACACGGCTAAATAAACTTTGCAATTTAACGAGTAATAATTTTTACGAAAAGAGTAGTTCTAAATACGTCTATACAATTCGTTGCAAGGAGTAGATTCGATTTTGGATTTATTCGCCAAAGAAAAAAGTGGTTCATCTCATCTATCCTCCACAGCAAATCCTGAGCTATTGTGCCATTGAAGTATCTGTAATTTATTAGATATCCTTTGCCCTCTTCCGAATAAGAAGATTACGAATCTCCTCAGGAGGATGCTATAAAGGATATACGAGGACTTACATAAATAATATTAAGAAGGTCCTTCGGGGTCGGGATATGACTAAAATAAGTTGTTTGCTTCCTTGGCGTGATAAAGGTCGCAGTTTTGCTCTTTTTTATTTGCGCCGTTCTTGTTATTAATAGGCCATTTAGCTTACGATAGGGATTGATATTGGTACATTATTAAATCATGGCGGCATTATTACGAGGCTGTGTCAAGAAATAGCAAGACTGGTGCTATACGAGGGTTGATCACTACACACAAAGAAAAGAAGAGTCAGTTTAAACTGATAATACTATTTTGACAATATGGTAACGTTAACCTATAATATGGTAGAATCGCGAGAGTATACTCTATTTTAAACATGTATATTTGTATTAAGTATAGGAGCATCATGGTGAGTAAAGCTCATACTGAAACTACCGAGTCTTATTGAAAGTATAAGGATCTGGCTAAATTGATACCATTTTTTACCTCTAGTAGAAATAGTGATGCATACAGCTGTGACACGCCTAATCACCGGAGGCACAAGGTCACCTATCTGTTTTATATGGATGACCTAAAACTTTATGCCTCCGACCAACGCGACCTACAGCAATCGCTGAGGGTAGTTCAGGATTACAGTTCTGCTATCGGAATGGAGTTCGGAACAGACAAATGGAAGGACGAAGCGCAGATAATGAAGAGGAGGAACAGCTCGACGATGGGAGTATCTTGCGACAACTGCATGCCGGAGACACTTATACCTACCTTGCAGTGGCGCAGCGTCATGGCCAGGAGGCAAATATGGTCAAAAAGTGAGGAAAGTGAACGAGCTGAAGGAAATCGACACGAAGACCCGCAAAAGGATGAATATGCAGAGAAGTCTGCATACTAAGTCCTCTATCCCGCGAATATACCTCCCGCGACACGTGCGAGGGCATGGACTATTGAGTTTAGAGTGTCTGAACAACAGGGTAGTATTGGCCACTGCCTGCTATGTAACTAACAGCACCGATCCCCTGATCCGCTTTGTGCGAGAGCACGAGAATGCGGGCAAAGGAGCCTTTCTTTTTGGCGCAGTGAAACGAGCAGCCGAGGAGCTTAGCCTCACACTCGACTTCAAGTGGACGTGTCAGCAGTCCATTAAGGAACTTGCTCCCGCACAATTAAAATCCCACATTAAAGCTGCCAAAGTCGACTTCCTTTTAAGACTTCATAAAGATAAGCCAATGCGTGGAATCTTCTACAAATATCTAGAAGAGCATGGCTTGTTTGAGCACTTGACCTTCTCTTTCCTAAGGTCTAGTGGGTTGAAGTCGGAGACTGAGGGCTTTATAATGGCTTGCCAAGACGGTGCCTTCAACACCTTGGCGTACCGTAAAAGGGTTATAGGTGTAGATGTACCCGACACCCGTTGTAGAGCTTGCCGACAGGCGCCAGAGACGCTTATGCATCTCTTGTCGTACGCTGGGACGGCTTACGTCCATAGGCACAACGCGGCTCCACGAGTGCTCTATTATAATTAAAGGCACTCATACGCTATCCATGAGACACCGGTGCTGCCATACGCTCCTGGTGATATAGAGTTCGTTGTGGAGAATAAGAGATGCCGGATTTACAGGAACTACTCATTCCCACGCTTGAACTTGTACAGGCAAACAAGCCCGACATAGTCCTTCATGACTACCAACAGAAGACCATGTCCGTCATAGAGTTTTCGGCACCTGCCGAGGTGAACATCGTCTGTAAGGAGGAGGAAAAGCGGACCAAATATCAGGAGTTGCTCGGACAACTTCGCAGACTCTGGCCAGATTACACTGTAAGTCTGCTGGTTATTGTCATTGGATCCTTAGGTGGAATGAGGAATACTCTGCTGTCTGCACTGCGCAAAATACCGGTGTGCCGTGCGGCGGCAGAAATCTTAGCTGCCAGAATGCAGAAAGCAGTCATCCTTGGGTCCCTTGGTCTACTTAGGGCGCACGATTTGCGGACCCAGTGATTGTTCACCTCACGGTGTGAGGAGTAGTCACTGGGTAAAGGAACAGCAGCTCGATATGCCGGAGCCCGGACTGACTGCACTTTTTTTGTTTGTATATAATAATAATTTATTGGTGCTTATACACAGACGTGTTTACATAGGTTAAAATGGACACGAAATAGTACAAATATAAATTCACCTAGGAGAAACAGATACATATGGTAGAAAAAAATAGATAAAACAGCAAACTATATTATATCACATAAATTATTAGCCATGGACTCATATCAGCGCTAAAATACATATCTTTTGTAAAATATTTTTTATTCTTTTATTATACAGGGTGACCCACGACGATTAAGATAAGCAATATATTGGAATTGGGTAGTAGTTGAGAATTATAATTTTGGGGGTGTAAATTAGAGCAAATGTTGTGTCTTTTCTTGTCATTGTGTCACCTAATGAGGTGACGTCCGATTCAAAACACCTTGTATATTTGTGTACTTTGTATTCCTCCAGATAAAACAATTCCAACAAACTAGCATACTTGGGGCTTAAGTTATTTATTCAAGAGCTACAGGTACTTAAAGCATGGTACCACTACCATTGCTTATAACATGTACCCCTACAGATAAATTGCTTTGGTAGTTTCATAATGGGAGTGGTACAGTCCTTTAAGTACCTGTAGCTCTTGAATTAATCACTTTAGACCCCAAGTCTGCTAGTTTCTTGGAATTGCTTTATCGGGAGGAACACAAAAAGTCACAAATATACATGGTGTCCCGTTAAAGATTTTGAATCGGACGTCACGTGACCAAAAACAAATACCTCTTTGGATAACACAATAATAAGAAAAGATACTATATTTGCTCTAGTTTACACCCCCGAAATTATAATTCGCTACTACTGCCCAGTTCCGGTATATTGCTTGTCTTAGTCATCGTGGGACACTCTGTATAATGTACCTAAATCAAGCGACTACAATAGTCAACAGCAGAATATCAGCGTATCACTAATCTATCAATCCGTTATTATCGACGGTCCATAAAAATCAATGCGGACGGGTTTCCAGAAGTTTTCGTCCCCCAAGCTCCGTAAGAATTGTTTTCGGGAAAAGTGCAGTCTCATTTGGAACTTTCACGAGGTCCAATTTTTAATGCTTTTCAGTTTTCACTCACTTAAACTTCTGCCGGGTTGACGAACAATGCACGGAGGCAGACAAGCCATTAATCATCGATGCAGATTACTCTAAAAAGCTCACCTTCAGCTTTTAGGAACGCCGAAGGAACAAAATAGCCGATCGATCCCCGAGGCGTGCGTGCCGATGGAATTTGGGGCCTAAAAGTCGAATCAATCATCGTGCTGGTCTACAAAAGAATTAAAATTCCCAAGCACTCTCTCGGCTTTTGTTGTTAGAGTTTTGGGGCGCTTGTTACGTGAAACCATGCCAGCGGTTTTCAATCACTCTTGCGATAACCAGCATTGACATAGGTTGGCATAGTAGGCCATGACATATGCAGCTAATATTTTTGGGTTTCACCGGGCCCTGATAAGTGTCACATAGCCTATCTGACAGATCTTTGATGTGTAAACGTCATAGGATCGTCTAGAGTCTTCGGGAATGATGAATGGGCATTCTAGAATGTCATCTGGATGTCTGGAATTCTCTAGACGGTTCGATGAAGTGTATATAAGGCGCCACGGGTAGCGTGGCGGGAGCAGTTGAGTGGAGTTATAGCTGAGATAAGGTTAAGGGTTTAGGGTATAGCGCGCAAATTTGAGAATCCAAGAATAGACATATTCCCGTGTTAGCGGGGAGGCGTGGTCACCTGCTCACCTTCTCCAGTGTGTGTGTCTAAGATGAGGGGAGATAAGTCCAAAAATACAAAGGTAAGGTCAAAAGGTCCAAAGGTAAGGTCCAAAGGTCATCATAAAAATGAATTTCGCATTTCCAAGCTCCTGACGCTACCTTTAAACTTACAGTGATGACTCAAAGAGCAAATTGAAGAAGAAAGCTTGTGCTTTGTCACCTATTTGGCCTTTTTTTGATATCGTGTTTAGTTGTTAAATTACAGGCATTTATTGAATGTATAATTTTTCATTGCGTTTTGTTTGCACATTAAAAAACTTTTTTGAGAAAATCGAAAATAGCTGTCATTCAATAAGGTCTTAACTATCGCCCTCTGAAATATTATATATGTAGTTTGAAAATAGAGTGAGTTATGCGAGAAATTGTGAGTCCGTGTTTCATGTGGCAGATACGTATGTATAAATGTGTCTATCCAGGCCTCTTAAGAGATATTGTATTGAGTTGTAAAGTAAAACGGTGAAAGTTACGTCCAGTTTGATTCCTGGTGTGAAGAAAAAGAGGCCGTCGTGACAATATATTTACTCGCATCTTGTGGACAGCCATAAAAATAGAAACCTAAAGCCTAAATTCAAATTACCATTTTTATAATACTCGATCCGCAGAACTAATACATTTTGCTAGATATCGGCTAGATAAGTCCGCTAAGAACCCATCGCAATTAAATCTGTATGATATCTTTAGTTTCATAAGCAATGGCTCAGGAATATTGCCACTACATTTTTAACTCTGCGTCCTCAGCTCCTCGAATGTGAACGTTATTCCTTCATTACTGAAACTTCGCTGAACTAATTGTCAGCTTTCTCGGAACAATTCCAGAAACATGCTCCAGAATAAAATCTCTGCCTCCGGAGTAATCCGGGTTTGGCATAACAACAGAGAATAAACACCTAATTTTTGCATAATTAATGCGTAAACCTATTTGCAAATGTAATGAAATTCTCGGGCCTAATCCTTTAACGTTCGTTCGAAAGAGAAGTAGCTAACGGAAAACTCTTTTACTGGCGGCTCTCGAAATAATGAAGTCATCTGAAAGGAGTTGTAGAGACGACTTCGGGAAATGTTTCGAGCTTTATGAGTATAATGTCGGCGGTATTGCGTATATCCTGTGGGAAGAAGAATGAAACAGTACACTGAATGTACGAAATATATTGCGGATACGAGGGTCATATGGAAGGAGGCACCGAAAATACAACATACCTATTCTACTTTGTATTTTGAACCAAAATGTTTGCTACTTGAAAGTTTATGATAAGATGATCCATCTGAAATATTCAACACTGCATTGTCAGTACTTTTTTTAACACTCTCCTCCAAAATGGGTGGAGTTCAAATTCAAATTCAAATTCCTTGTTGACCTTTAGACATTCAAACGAATGTATAGGATACGTCATAAAAAAGATACAAAAATACAAAATACAAAACATAGAGGTAATAGGTATATAAAACTAACAAGTATATAACAATCATAAACAAACAAACTTAGAGACAGCGTAGTAACATTGAGAAACAAGGAAGTCTTTCAGCTTGATCCTCAACTTGTTGATATTTAAACAGTCTTTAATATTTTTTGGCAATGTATTGTAAATTCTAGTTCCCAGTATATCGGGCGATTTCTGACCCAGATTGTATTTAGCGAAAGCCACGTGCAGATCTTCAAATTGTCTGGTAACTACAGAGCATGAATTTTTGTTCGAAAACTTATTTTTATTTATAAAGTTGTCGAAAAAAAGGATTTAGGCAGTTTCTACTCCTCCAATGTGAACTTCATTCCTTCATTACTGAAACTTCGCTGAACTAATTGTCAGCTTTCTCGAAACAACTCTAGAAACACGCTCCCGAATAAAATCTCTGCCTCTGGAGTAATCCGGGTTTGGCGTAGCAACAGAGAATAAACACCTAATTTTTGCATAATTAATGCGTTAACCTATTTGCAACTGTAACGAAATTCTCAGGCCTAATCCTTTAACGTTCGTTCTAAAGAAAAGTAATGGAAAACTCCTTTACTAGCGTCTCTCGAAATAATGAAGTCGTCAGCCAGGAGTTGTAGAGACGACTTCGGGAAGTGTTTCGAGTTTTATAAGTGTAATGTCGACGGTATTGCGTACATCCTGTGGGAATAAGAATGAAACAGTGCACTCAATATACGAAATATATTGCAGATACGAGGGACGTATGGAAAGAGGCACCGAAAATACAGCATACCTATTCCACCTTGAATTTTGAACCAAAATGTTTGCTACTTGAAAGTTTATGATAAGATGATCCATCTGAAATATTCAACACTGCATTGTCAGTACTTTTTTTAACACTCTCCTCCAAAATGGGTGGAGTTCAAATTCAAATTCAAATTCCTTGTTGACCTTTAGACATTCAAACGAATGTATAGGATACGTCATAAAAAAGATACAAAAATACAAAATACAAAACATAGAGGTAATAGGTATATAAAACTAACAAGTATATAACAATCATAAACAAACAAACTTAGAGACAGCGTAGTAACATTGAGAAACAAGGAAGTCTTTCAGCTTGATCCTCAACTTGTTGATATTTAAACAGTCTTTAATATTTTTTGGCAATGTATTGTAAATTCTAGTTCCCAGTATATCGGGCGATTTCTGACCCAGATTGTATTTAGCGAAAGCCACGTGCAGATCTTCAAATTGTCTGGTAACTACAGAGCATGAATTTTTGTTCGAAAACTTATTTTTATTTATAAAGTTGTCGAAAAAAAGGATTTAGGCAGTTTCTACTCCTCCAATGTGAACTTCATTCCTTCATTACTGAAACTTCGCTGAACTAATTGTCAGCTTTCTCGAAACAACTCTAGAAACACGCTCCCGAATAAAATCTCTGCCTCCGGAGTAATCCGGGTTTGGCATAGCAACAGAGAATAAACACCTAATTTTTGCATAATTAATGTGTAAACCTATTTGCAAATGTAATGAAATTCTCAGGCCTAATCCTTTAACGTTCGTTCGAAAGAGAATTATTAACGGAACTCTTTTACTGGCGGCTCTCGAAATAATGAAGTCATCTGCGAGGAGTTGTAGAGACGACTTCGGGTAGTGTTTCGAGTTTTATAAGTATAATGTCGACGGTATTACGTATATCCTATTGGAAGAGGAATAGAAGGATGGACTGAATCCACGAATAATATAGTAGATACCAGGGTTATTCGCAAAGAGTCACCACAGGCACTTGTTGCACTTTGTACTTTGAGCAAAAGTATCTGCTAGTTAAAATTTATGACAAAATAGTTTCTCTGGAATATATAAAACGACATTGTCCTTTCCATTGCCCTTTCCGTTCAACCTCACGTCTACTGTTCTTTTGTATTATTCGTATTACTCCGAGAGCTTATTTGTTGGATTGTTTCGAGAAAGACAATTTGTTCAGCGAAGTTTCAGTAATGGAGGAATGAAGTTCACATTCGAGGAGTTCAAACTACCGAAGTCCTTTTGCTGCCACAACTCCACACCTTTTGGAGGAGAGTGTTAAAGAAAGTACCGAGAATGCTGCTTTGAATATTTCTTATCATAAACTTTCAAAAGCAGGCACTTTGGTTCAAAATACAAGGTGGAACGGATAGGTTGTATTTTCGGGGCCTCCTTCCATACGTCCCTCGTATCTGCAATATATTTCGTGCATTCAGTGTACTATTTATTCCTCCTTCCCACAGGATGTCCGCAATGCCGTCGACATTATACTTATAAAACTCGAAACATTTCCCGAACTCGTCTCTACAACGCCTCGCTGAAGACATCATTATTTAGAGAGCCGCCATTTAAAGAGTTTTCCTTTACATATCTTTCAAGCAGCAGCCACTATGGTTCAAAATACAAGGTGAAGTAGGTGGGTTGTATTTTCGGTGCCTCTTTCCATACGTCCCTCGTATCTACAATATATTTCGTGCATTCAGTGTACTATTTCATCCTCCTTCCCACAGGATACATGCAATGCCGTCGACATTATACTTATAAAACTCGAAACATTTCCCGAAGTTCTCTCTACAACTCCTAGCTGACGACTTCATTATTTTGAGAGCCGCCATTTTTCCGTTACCTCTCTTTTAGAACGGACGTTAAAGGATTAGGCCTGAGAATTTCATTACATTTGCAAATAGGTTTACGCATTCATTATGCAAAAATTAGGTGTTTATTCTCTGTTGCTATGCCAAACCCGGATTACTCCAGGCGCAGAGATTTTATTCGAAAGCGTGTTTCTGGAGTTGTTTCGAGAAAGCTGGCAATTAGTTCAGCGAAGTTTCCGTAATCAAGGAATGAAGTTCATATTCGAGGAGTTGAAACTGCCTGTCCTTTTGTTTAAACAACTCCACACCTTTTGGAGGAGAGTGTTAAAAAAGTACTGAAAATGTTGTTTTGAATATTCCACAGGGATCAACATCTCATAAATTTTCAAGCAGCAGCCACAATGGTTCAAAATACAAGGTGAAGTAGATAGGCTGTATTTTCGGTGCCTCTTTCCTTACGTCCCTCGTATCTGCAATATATTTCGTATATTCCGTGCACTGTTTCATTCTTATTCCCACAGGATATACGCAATACCGTCGACATTATACTTATAAAACTCGAAACATTTCCCGAAGTCGTCTCTACCACTCCTTCCAGATGACTTCATTATTTCGAGAGCCGTTAGTAAAAGAGTTTTCCGTTACTTGTCTTTCGAACGGACGTTAAAGGATTAGGCCTGAGAATTTCATTACATTTGCAAATAGGTTTACGCATTAATTATGCAAAAATTAGGTGTTTATTCTCTGTCGCTATGCCAAACCCAGATTACTCCGAAGGCAGAGATTTTATTCGAAAGCGTGTTTCTGGAGTTGTTTCGAGAAAGCTGCCAATTAGTTCAGCGATGTTTCAGTAATGAAGGAATGAAGTACACATTCGAGGAGTTGAAACTGCCTAAGTCCTTTTGTTTCAACAACTCCACACCTTTACGAACAGAGCGTTAAAGAGTGCTGAAAATGTTTTTTGAATATTCCACAGGGATCAACATCTCATAAATTTTCAAGCAACAGCCACTATGGTTAAAAATACAAGGTGAAGTAGATAGGTTGTATTTTCGGTGACTCTTTCTATACGTCCCTCGTATCTGCAATATATTTCGTATATTCAGTGCACTGTTTCATTCTTATTCCCACAGGATGTACGCAATACCGTCGACATTAGACTTATAAAGCTCGAAACATTTCCCGAAGTTGTCTCTACAACTCCTCACCAACGACTTCATTATTTCGAGAGGCGCCATTTAAAGAGTTTTCTGTTACTTGTCTTTCGAACGGACGTTAAAGGATTAGGCCTGCGAATTTCATTACATTTGCAAATAGGTTTACGCATTAATTATGCAAAAATTAGGTGTTTATTCTCTGTTGCTATGCCAAACCCGGATTACTCCGAAGGCAGAGATTTTATGCGAAAGCGTGTTTCTGGAATTGTTTCGAGAAAGCTGGCAATTAGTTCAGCGAAGTTTCCGTAATCAAGGAATGAAGTTCATATTCGAGGAGTTGAAACTGCCTGTCCCTTTGTTTTAACAACTCCACACCTTTTGGAGGAGAGTGTTAAAGAGTACTGAAAATGTTTTTTTGAATACTCCACAGGGATCAGCATCTCATAAATTTTCAAGCAGCAGCCACTATGATTCAAAATACAAGGTGAAGTAGGTTGGTTGTATTTTCGGTGCCTCTCTCCATACATCCCTCGTATCTGCAATATATTTCGTATATTCAGTGCACTGTTTCATTCTTATTCCCACAGGATGTACGCAATACCGTCGACATTATACTTATAAAACTCGAAACATTTCCCGAAGTCGTCTCTACGACTCCTTTCAGATGACTTCATTATTTCGAGAGCCGCCATTTAAAGAGTTTTCCATTACTTCTCTTTCGAACGTCCGTTAAAGGATTAGGCCTGAGAATTTCATTACATTTGCAAATAGGTTTACGCATTCATTATGCAAAAATTAGGTGTTTATTCTCTGTTGCTATGCCAAACCCGGATTACTCCAGAGGCAGAGATTTTATTCGAAGGCGTGTTTCTAGAGTTGTTTCGAGAAAGCTGCCAATTAGTTCAGCGAAGTTTCAGTAATGAAGAAATAAAGTTCATATTCGAGGAGTTGAAACAGCCTGTCCTTTTGTTTTAACAACTCCACACCTTTTGGAGGAGAGTGTTAAAAAAGTACTGAAAATGCTGTTTTGAATATTCCACAGAGATCAACATCTCATAAATTTTAAAGCAGCAGCCATTATGGTTCAAAATACAAGGTGAAGTAGGTAGGTTATATTTTCGGTCCATCTTCCCATGCGTCCCTCGTAGCTGCAATATATTTCGTATATTCAGCGCACTGTTTCATTCTTATTCCCACAGGATGTACGCAATACCGTCGACATTATACTTATAAAACTCGAAACACTTCCCGAAGTCGTCTCTACAACTCCTCACCAACGACTTCACTATTTCGAGAGCCGCCATTTAAAGAGTTTTCCGTTACTTCTCTTTGGAACGAACGTTAAAGGATTAGGCCTGAGAATTTCATTACATTTGCAAATAGGTTTACGCATTAATTATGCAAAAATTAGGTGTTTATTCTCTGTTGCTATGCCAAACCCGGATTACTCCGGAGGCAGAGATTTTATTCGGGAGCGTGTTTCTAGAGTTGTTTCGAGAAAGCTGCCAATTAGTTCAGCGAAGTTTCAGTAATGAAGGAATGAAGTTCATATTCGAGGAGTAGAAACTGCCTACTTTTGTTTCAATAACTTCACACCTTTCGGAGGAGAGTGTTAAAAAAGTACTGAAAATGTTGTTTTGAATATTCTACAGGGACCAACATCTCATAAATTTTGAAGCAGCAGCCACTATGGTTCAAAATGCAAGGTGAAGTAGGTGGGTTGTATTTTCGGTGCCTCTTTCCATACGTCCATCGTATCAACAATATATTTCGTATATTCAGTGCACTGTTTCATTCTTATTCCCACAGGATGTACGCAATACCGTCGACATTATACTTATAAAACTCGAAATGTTTCCCGAAGTGGTCTCTACGACTCCTTTCAGATGACTCCATTATTTCGAGAGCCGCCAGTAAAAGAGTTTTCCGTTACTTGTCTTTCGAACGGACGTTAAAGGATTAGGCCTGCGAATTTCATTACATTTGCAAATAGGTTTACGCATTAATTATGCAAAAATTAGGTGTTTATTCTCTGTTGCTATGCCAAACCCGGATTACTCCAGAGGCAGAGATTTTATTCGAAGGCGTGTTTCTAGAGTTGTTTCGAGAAAGCTGCCAATTAGCTCGGCGAAGTTTCAGTAATGAAGGAATGAAGTTCACATCTGAGGAGTTGAAACTGCATGTCGTTTTGTTTTAACAACTCCACACCTTTTGGAGAAGAGTATTAAAAAAGTACTGACAATGCTGTTTTGAATATTCCAGAGGGATCATCTCATCATAAACTTTCAATAAGCAGGCAATTTGGTTCAAAATACAAGGTGGAACTGGTAGGTTGTATTTTCGGTGCCTCTTTCCATACGTCCCTCGTATCTGCAATATATTTCGTGCATTCAGTGCACTGTTTCATTCTTATTCTTACAAGATGTACGCAGTACCGTCGACCTTATACTTATAAAACTCGAAATATTTCCCGAAGTGGCCTCTGCAACTCCTTTCAGGAGGCTAGAAAAACGCCAACGGACCGACGGAGTTGAGAGACGTGATCTTCGTCACAATCGAATATTTTCGCGATCACAATATTACCCTCACCTATCTGTACGGTAAGTAAAAATAATGAAGACCAAAGTTAACCCTAAAAGACCCACTGCTTTGACTGTTTCTAAAAAGCTTAGGGTTTTTCCAACCCTGGTACCCCACCAAACGAGATTGCGCTTCCCCCACTAGAGTGGCCCCACTATACATATTGTGACTGAAAAGTATAATTGTTTTGGTAATAAAAAAGCTAAATCAGCCTAACAAAGACATTTATTATAAACAGAAAGATACATAAAACAATACTATAAATGCGGATAAATTTGAAGGAAACAGCAAAAAGACTACGATATAATGTTTTAGTTGCACTATAGCTTTTTTATGGTGAAAACCGAATGTATATACCACCATCGCGTCTGTCAAATGTACCAGAAAAAGATGAGATATCATAAAGTCTAATGTACAAGACAGAAAAGAGATGATACATTTTCATTGAAGGCCAATGTCATACCCACACACCTTGCGCCACTTTTCTTTAACTGTATGCCGCAAAATATTTTTGAGGCTTTCCTATACAGGAGTTGTAGAGGCCACTTTCAGACGACTTGATTATTTCGAGAGCCGCCAGTAAAAGGGCTTTTTGTTACTTGTCTTTCGAACGGACGTTAAAGGATTAGGCCTGCGAATTTCATTACATTTGCAAAGTTTATTCTCTGTTGCTATGCCAAACCCGGATTACTCCAGAGGTAGAGATTTTATTCGAAAGCGTGTTTCTGGAGTTGTTTCGAGAAAGCTGCCAATTAGTTCAGCGAAGTTTCAGTAATGAAGGAATGAAGTACACCTTCGAGCAGTAAAAACTGCCAAGATTGTTTTGTTTTAATGGCCTCACACCTTGTTGTGGAAACGGTATGAAAAACGGAATGGAATGTCATTTTGAACATTTCAGAAGCATTTTTTACAAGACTAACGTACTGTCAAGAGGGTTGCCTCAGTACCTCATTTCCGTTAAGATATAGATTCCAATTCCAATTGCTTATTTAAAAAAGGCCTACTAATATTTAATTTAGAACTCTATTCACATTAACGGTATCATCAACATTGATGAAAATTGCCCTAGCCGACTGACATTGTTTGCTTATTTCGCAGCTATCTGTGACACCTTAGACAGCTGTCAGGTTACAGTCGTGTCATTAATGATATTTGACAGACACAGCATAGTAAACACCCAGCACAATAACTCAGGTTGACGGCAATTACACGCGCGTCCCCACTTTTGGATGATTTTTTTGTAGGGATGCTAACGATACTTGTACTTCTGTACTAATATCGAGTATTTTTATTTCAGGTACTTTTTGAGCGATGCCAAGCTGGTATCGATACTTTTGTAGGGTATCGGTATCGAAAATAATTATATGATAATTGATCAATTGCACAAAATTCTCTGTATGGACCAAACACGCCTATTTGGCTAAAAAATATCGAATTGGTACCGGTATCGATATTTTCATTTTCGCATCTCTACCCAAACTTTACAGCCGTAAAATCATCCATAAATCATCCCAAAGTCAAATTTTGTGGGAACCATTTTTATATAGGAAATCTTCAGAAATATTGTGCTGGTTGTTTGCTATGCTGTGTAGATACCTACATCGGCAGGTCACGGCTCAACAAACAATCAGCTGTCATTCTCAAGGTCTGGAAGTGCTTTGCGCTGATACCTTTGCGCATCGCTATCTTGGGTTAGATTTGTTCTGATTTCAACAGCGCAGCGGCAGTACAGCAGGGTCATGTCGGTGGTCATAAGTTTGTTCTATGTTTCCTAAAAATCCCTCAAGGTAAGAATTAACATTTATTACTACAGATGAGATAAAGCTTCAGAAATGAGACTTTATTCAGAGCATTTATTTTTTAAGAGTTTTATCATAAGAAACTGTAGTAGAATATCCTGTCAAGTGACGGTTTAATAAATTACCCTTTAGATCCTTTATGTTGTCCTAATGTTTATTTCCCTCCCAACAGCGCATCTGCTGAGATTATTTTAATTCTGTCCTGTTGTACTGAGAACACCTTTTTCTACTCCGCCCCTGCCATTTTTAACGAAACTATCCCAAAATGGCGTCTCTGACGTCAGATATTTGCAACACGTCATCACAAAGGAACCGACATTGAGCAAGACAGCTGAATGGTTGTTGAGTCGCGGGTAGGTGTCGTTATTAAAATGATAACGTGTCGATATTAGATATTTGATTTCTCACTTACCTGATGATATGGGTCGCATGGGACAGGTCATGATGTTCTCACATCGTTGTCCATCGATATTGAACTCTTCGTTCTCTATGTAGAGTTTGATGAAAGGCAATCGCGTGTTCAGATAGTATCTGCAATGAAGGTTCCTGGGATAGACTCCTGGATATGCTGGAGACTGGACATAGCAAGTTTGCAGGCGACAATCTCTGAATATCCTTTCGCAGTATGACCTGGAAAATAATTTTATCTTTTGTTTTATTTTACTTTAATACGCCGCCCAACAGTTAGGGCAAATTACAGGGCGATAAAATCAGACAGATAAATAATACATGATATCAAAAAAATACATATGACGCTGACAAAGGTTTGAAGAAAACGAAAAATGCGGTTTTGGTGCACCACACCTTTTTTACAAACCCTGTTTACACAAAATTGAAGAAGCGTGAAATCCCAAAAAATCTCAAAACATTTTCAATACTTTGAATACTGTACCTAATAACTCATCGTTTACAGATATTTCTCAAATCGTGTATAACAGGTTTTTCTTCAAATAAAGTAGATAAAATACTATTCAATTTCGAAAATCCTCCTTGACGCATTTTGCCAGAGTCAGCTGTCAGATGACGTTACCCCGGACAAAAAAGATTATCCGGGCCCCAAATAAAATCTCCTTTTTAGTCGCTTACAAGAATTTTACTTCTCTGAAAACCTTATTAACGTCACTTTTGACGAGGATCCAATTTGATACAGTGTCTCTTCAAATACGGCGTGTCCTGTCTAATATAGAAATAGCTTTAGGCAGAAAGGTGATAGATGATTATAACGTTTAAAAAATACTTTGCGAAAGTTATACAGGGTGTCCCAAAAGTACACTTTAGTACATTTTTTTAAAGGAGGGTCTTTCAAAGTTGACAAACTTTAAAAAACTTAAATTCATAGTTTAACTAATAGTCTTCATTCTAGAAAACTTGGGGCAATTGTGTCATAATTTTTGACTATGCTTCTAGAAATGTTATTTAGAGTTACGGTTCCAAAGTTTAAATGAACAAAAATAATGAAAGTTAAACACAATAACCGAAAGATTGTTATAATTTGACCAAATTTCTAGGTTTTTTTGAATGCCCATATATTTCAAACTGCATGGGACAGATTTTTTTTTCTGATTTTTCTCATGATAGTTACAACCAATCCTGTCACCCCGTTTCGGCTTGACGTTGACTTTTGGGACACCCTGTATAATACGGAATGCGGAAAATTTTTATAAAATACGTCGCCACCATCTTTTAGTCCTTTCAGCAACAGACTTGTTGCATCGTAGCAATGTGAGAGATTTTGTGGAAGCAGCTTATACACCACTATACAGGGTGAGCCAATCGTGAGTGGGTGGAGAATTGTGGGCTTACTGAAACGAATTTCAAAAATCTGCCACTTATCATTGTAGGGGACCTTGAGGGCAATGAATCTAAAATATTTTTACTTAAATTTTGACGTTTATTGTGTGATTTATATTAAATTTACACTTTTTTGAATAGAGCCCCCTCTATATTATTGCACATTTGGATTCCCTGGTGGATTCTAGTGTTATGTTATGTATCATATATGGAACTTTAAACGAACCGTTTAAGCGCAAATCACTATTTTTGGTATAAGTAGTTATAAGAAAATAATTGAATATCTCAGCGATTATAAAACTTAGAAGGCCGTGACTTTGCGTGAAGCATGAAATGCGTCACCTTAGATCAGACAGTGAAATTTGAATTCTTTCTGTGCTTGAAGAAATTAGTAGGTTTATTAAAGAAACATCAATCACAGGTTCCTTGATTATTTCAAACGGGAACGCCTAATTTTTTTATACCATCAAATGTAAAATCTGATAACCTTTCCAACAATGTAGGATTGTAGATATCAATCATTTTAGTTTCCATTTTATTTCAAATTTTCAGTCAAGTTGACGTTTTTCAATTTTCCTTCTATAAGCAACCTAGCAGGCCATGAAAAGTAAACAAAAACTCGTTAATATGGAAGACTACTTAATAGAAAGATACCAACGAACCAGAGTAATGAGGCAAGATTATAAAAAATCCCTACACCATATCAGCTCTAACCAGAAACAACAGCGGCAACAAGATTGCTCATTGTTCACAGCTTACTAGCTATACTGGCAAATTAACGAAATCAGTGAAAACATTCTAATAAAAGGTCAGCCACCCTTCTTCGATGTTCTAGGCTGCGGAGGTTAGGGGTATCAACTAGTTAGTTGCTCTCTTCTGGATAGTGACCAGAAGCTTTAGAGAATGCTTGGGAGCAATACTCCAACGATAGTCGGATCTGTGCCTCATAGAGGAACAGTACTTACTCTGATGTATACAGCTTCCTTCAGCGGAGCAAAACTCCAAACTTCTGGGATGTCGTTTTAGCAATACTGTCGATGTGGTCGTGCCAGAACTTGTTAATGTTGATGTCCCCAAAAGCTTGACGGAAGGTAGCTCGACCGTTGGGTGACCCTTCATTTTCACAATTGATAAGCCAACGTGAGACTTCTTTATCAGTGTTGTTGCCTGAGTTTTCTATACGTTAAACTACATTTTATTTACTAATCCCCACTCGACTTTAGAACGGGGATCAATCGTTCCTTTTATGGAATAGATTCCTTCGATTCGTTCACGATTCCCTGTGATGCCGCGCCCATAAATCCTAGACCGCGGACTCGCTCCATGTCCATGGTATAGATTCCTTTTTCGGAATCGATTACCAATTCGTTCACAACGTTCACGATTCCATTAGTCCATTACAGGCCAGTGCTGCCGTTTTGGTACAATTGTACCGAATCCAGTACGTTTTCAAGTAAGTAATTCAATAAAAAAGGAAACATTTTAATTTTCTTCTTTTTAGAGTATTTAAATAAAAGCTTGTTCTAAAAAAGCGTTTTCTTTTACGAGCAGACAGAAAGAATTCTGCCGGTGCGCCATCTAGTACCCGAAGGTAACGGCAAACCAAGGAAATCTCTGCCTAGCAGCAGCAGACCTCTTGGTGGGACGCCAAGGTGCGTCCGCTTGGCCACTAGAGAGCGCGGGTTCTATACGCCGCTGCGTATGAAAGCCGATATACGAGGGCTGCTCTATACCTCCGTCAATCCACCAGTACGCAGACAGCTGTTTCACGCTTATTAGCGATCATCAGTGCGCCATAGGTCGATTGACGGAAATAGAGAGCATCAATCTTTCCATGTTTAATAAACATGTGAAACATGTGCGAGCAGACAGAAAGAATTCTGCCGGTGCGCCATCTAGTACCCGAAGGTATCGGCTTTCATACGCAGGGGCGTATAGAACCCGCGCTCTCTAGTGGCCAAGCGGATGCACCTTGGCGTCCCACCAAGAGGTCTACTGCTGCTAGGCAGAGATTTCCTTGGTTTGCCGTTACCTTCGGGTACTAGATGGCGCACCGGCAGAATTCTTTCTGTTTGCTCGCACATGTTTCACATGTTTATTAAACATGGAAAGATTGATCCTCTCTATTTCCGTCAATCGACCTATGGCTCACTGATGATCGCTAATAAGCGTGAAACAGCTGTCTGCGTACTGGTAGATTGACGGAGGTATAGAGCAGCCCTCGTTTTCTTTTAATTTATTTTTTACTTTTTAGTTATTAACCTGTAATTTTATTCTCAGCGAACCGTTCGCTTAATACTAATATTATAGGAAAGCATAAAAAACTTCAAAAGTCCGCCATATTGGATTAAAAGGGATTTCAGAATATTTTTCTAATTATATTCTCGGCAAGCCCTACATTTCATACCCGTATTGCAGAAGTGCCTAAAAAATAGCTATTCCTCCATCTTGGATGGTCGGCCATATTAGATTTAGAATGAAGTCACATTCTTTTTCGAGTTACTCTCGACATAACCCCTTTAATTATCAAATTAATACCCATATTGCACAAATGCATTAAAATTTACTATTCCGCCATCTTGGATAGTCCGCCATATTGGATTTAGAATGACGGCACACAGCTTATCGTATTGACATATCCGAACATTAAAGGTGATTGACATCAAAAAAATTGAGTAGCAAGATTCCAACCGTACAAACAAACATACATTGCAAGTTAAAGAAAAGCTTTTAAAATTTCTGTACAAGGTACTTCACAAAGAAAAAGTAATGGAATTGCCAGAAATAACTACACCGCACTACAGCAGCGTCAGGCGTGAATGCCGTGAATTGTTTTGTTCATCTCGTTCATGATTCCGGTACAACGCGACGGAATCGACAACACGATTTACTAGTAAGTTTGGCTAACCGACACCAACATCGAGAGTCCGAGTCCGAGTCCGTGCGCGGATTTGCCAATTCCAACTCCAAACCATCGGAATCGATTCCTTTGATTCCTCGGAATCGATTCCTTTGATTCATGGCAGACTCTACTCACTAGGCCGGAGCATTGAAATATGGCAACACTGAATCGGGGGCCGAGCTTTTATTTGTTGTTAAGTCATTAGTGTAATCTTCCAGAGCAAAAAAGAAGATTGGAAGGTGATTTTTACTGTGTTTCTAATTATTTACCTGCACAAACGAAACTATAAAGATAAAAAAATGCCTGCAAAGTGTGCAGTACCAGGTTGCACCAGCAATTGTGCTTCCAATAAAGGACATACCAAACATAACCTTCCAGAGCGAAAAATAAGATTGGAAGGTGATTGTTAATGTGTTTCTATTTATTTACCTGCACAAACGAAACTATAAAGATAAAAAGATGCCTGCAAAGTGTGTAGTACCAGGTTGCACTAGCAATTGGGCTTCCAATAAAGGACATGCCAAACATATCCTTTCAGAGTGAAAAAGAAGATTGGAAGGTGATTTTTAATGTGTTTATAATTATTTACCTGCACAAACGAAACTTTAAAGATAACAAGATGCCTGCAAAGTGTGTAGTACCAGGTTGCACTAGCAATTGTGCTTCCAATAAAGGACATACCAAACATAACCTTCCAGAGTGAAAAATAAGATTGGAAGGTGACTGTTGATGTGTTTCTAATTATTTACCTGCACAAACGAAACTATAAAGATAAAAAGATGCCTGCAAAGTGTGTAGTACCAGGTTGCACTAGCAATTGTGCTTCCAATAAAGGACATGCCAAACATATCCTTTTAGAGTGAAAAAGAAGATTGGAAGGTGATTTTTTAATGTGTTTCTAATTATTTACCTGCACAAACGAAACTTTAAAGATAACAAGATGCCTGCAAAGTGTGTAGTACCAGGTTGCACTAGCAATTGTGCTTCCAATAAAGGACCAAACATAACCTTCCAGAGTGAAAAATAAGATTGGAAGGTGATTGTTGATGTGTTTCTAATTATTTACCTGCACAAACGAAACTATAAAGATAAAACATGCCTGCAAACTGTGTAGTACCAAGTTGCACTAGCAATTGTGCTTCCAATAAAGGACATAAACAGAAGTGGGTGAACGGTATTCCTCGTAAGGGCTGGTTATATTTATAAGAATAAAGACAATAATTTACAAACATTTCAAAGGATAAGACCTATTTTAAAGCACAATGTGGTACCTACAATGTTTTCTGGACCTCCCAAATATCACAGAAAAAGACAGTTAATAGAACTCATCTGGGGATGCATCTGGGCATACCTACGAAAAGATTTGATAGTGAAAGGGAATCAAGACCAGCAAGAATGGCTTCAAAGTGACCTAATAGCGAATTTTTCTAGCTCGAGTGAAAACTTACAAAGTAAATTGAGTGTTCATTTAAGTGGAAGTGGAAGTGGCAGCAGGAAACAGGTGGCGTTTATTTTTATTTTGTAGTGTTTGACTACGATGAACCAGACATCAGATGTAAGTGGTATTAGTAGTAGTAGTAGTAGCTCTAAAAAGTATTTTCCTTAATTTATCAACCGAGATGAACTCTTAATACATATAAAATGTAATAATTATTATTCTGAAACTATAAAACAATTTACAGTAACCGGACCCCTATTTGACAGCTAAGCCACGTTGCCACATCTAAGGCTCCGGCCTAGTGTAGAGTCGGATATGTTTGATTCCACGGAATCGATTCCTTTGATTCCTATTACGGTATCGTTCTTATGGAACGATTCGTTCGGAATCGGCTCACCTCTACTCGACTTTACTGCACTTTCATTTTTTTGATGGGTGTTCACAAAAAGAGTTTCGCAGCACAGGCTCCACAGTGAAATAGCGTAGTATTTACGAGTATTTGACCGGTCATGTGGCAATCATTTATGCTATCCTGTTTACAAATTTTAATGGACACTGCTCAATGGCACGTTTGTGATTTCATTTGCAGCGCACGGCTGACTTGCTGAGGACTCGAATTGCAATTTATATTTCATTTCAGGTATAATTTTATGCTATATCGAATTTTAACGGCCCTCCCAACAGGTAATTTGGACAAGACTAAATTTATCCACAGCGAATAATTGAAGCAGGCTAATGCATGGTGAAATTATAATGGACTAAATTCAAATTTATCCTCTGTAGACGCAACGTCGGTGTTCCAAATCCGAATGGTCGATATGTGGGTGCATCAGCTTACACATCGTTGATTTATGTCAATTACAGGTTATCCTATTTTTACAATTGTTAGGTAGATAGATTTTTCGGTTCTCTAGCAGTGGCGGTTCGTGCTAACTTAGAGAGGTAGTGCCAGAATGACATCCAACATTTCAAACCGATATAAAATTGAAAAAAAATACTTATAACTAGCCGATAAGCCGAATTTAGCTGTCTTTATGTTTGACTTACTAAGCATCGATAAACTGAAAACATTATTCATATGCACTTTAGATTTTTTATTGGTCTTCATTTTCTCCCATATATGAATAAGGTCATCCGTGCCTTTTTTCGCCTAAGTGTCATCGCCTCCAAATAGAACACACACAAAGCAAAACAGTTTGTTAACTTTTTCACAGTCACTTATAAAATTGTTTTCATCATAAATAGTTTTATTAAATTTACGACAGCACGATTTCTGTCCACTACCAATAAGTTTTTCAATTTTTCTTCCAGCGGAAGATTACTAAATGAGTTTATTAATGCGCCAATTTTATTAATTTTCGCTCCAGTGATATGTTTTAATTAAACACAAAAGAGATACCGATCCGAAAACAGTGCACAACTCACTCAAACTACTAAGAATAAGATCTAAATTTCAAACCTTTAACGAGAAAAGCCGACATCAGCATCACATAAACAAATCGAACCTGCTGAAACAAAACAAAAACAGTGAACCATGAATGGAAATATGGGTAATGTGCCTGGTATGATTTACTTCGACTTTTTGGTTTTTAAAATCTATGCAAACGTCCAGCATAGCGTTCTCTCTGTCACTCGTAAGCGTTTGTGATAATACTTCTCTCTTTCTGTTTGTGACTTATAAGAAACGGCACCGTAAGCTGTTGCCATCTCGCCGTTTCGTCGCGTCGTCAGCTCTCATCATATGAGTTGCGACGATGCCACGTGTTGCTTAGTGTAAGCATTTATGCGCTGAGCCGGTATTGCTATTTCATATAAAACAGAAAAAGCCGTAGGAAACTAACATAGAACAAGAAAAGTTTAAGAGACAGGTAATTAGGTTTTTGTCGGAAATTAAGGTAGTGCCATGGCACTGTGGCACTACATCACCAGCCGCCACTGTTCTCTAGTAGTCAATACAGATTCGCTAGTAAAGTGTACTGTGAAATATCTTGGCGTGCTCACACGATAGCAGAATTGTAGGTACCTAAAGTTGAACACAGATTTTCAATAGTTACTTTATAGGGTATTTACAGGAGTCACTGTTTATTGTGCTGCGGAGGTAGTGGAGATGAGGAGCAGCTCGTTGATGGGAGCATCTTGCGACAACTGCATGCCAAATATACATACCTTGGAGTGGCGCAGCGTCATATCCAAGAGGTAGAATTGGTCAAAGAGTGTCTCCACCGCAAGTATTTGCACTGACTCCGGCAGATCTGGTCACCAGAACTGTCCGGTAAGAACAAAGTCGCTGCCACAAACATGCTGGCGGTCCAACTGTTATTACACAGCTTTGGTACTATCCACTGGAACGTGGAAGAGCTGGGATAAATCGACATAAAGGGCCGCAAAAGGATGAATGTGAAGAGAAGTCTACATCCTAGGTCCTCCGTCCCGCAAATATACCTCCCACGACACTTGGGAGGGCGTTGACTATTGAGTTTGGAGCGTCTGCACAACAAAGTAGTACTGGCCACTGCCTGCTATGTTACGATGAGCCATCATCCCCTGATGTGCTTTGTGTATTTCAATTGGTAGTACTTTAGCTACAGCAAACATATATTTGGATAGTAGCAAAGCTAGCAATGCCTTCATTTTGAATCCCTATCTCAAATCACGCACAACCAGTCCAGCATATGGTCTTGGTATTAACTGCAACAAGACTAAGGTTATGATCGTAGATAGAGAGCATGACAATCATCGAGAAATAAAGTCAATAGGCCGTTGTGAGGTAGTTCAAAGTTTTGTGTACCTCGGTTCTTTGATCGACAATTCGGGTAGATGTGAGAATGAGATTCGGTGGCGCATTCAACAGGCACGGGTGGCCATGACAAAGCTTACTAAAATATGGCAGGACCATAACATCACTAAAGCTACCAAAATGTCGCTGATTCAGTCTGTTGTGTTCTCCATATTTTTGTATGCCTCGGAAGCTTGGACTGTTAAAAAGGCAGATCGAGCTCGCATAGATGCTTTTGAAATGTGGACGTGGAGGAGAATACTGAGAATTCCTTATACCGCCCATCGAACTAATGTTTCCATACTGGATGAGCTCGGTAATCCAAGGAGACTATCCTCCATTGTGTCAACGAGAATGCTTACATTTTTCGGACATATTCACAGAAGCGATAATATGGAGTAACTTGTAGTTCAGGGTCACGCCCCGAGTGGGCGCCGTGGCCGTTTCCCTACACGCTGGGCGGATACGATGAAACAGTTGCTAGATATGAGTATCAAGAGCGTCATTGAACTGACAGTAAATCGCGAATGATGGTGAGCTATAGCTCTCAAAACTATTGATAATATTCGTGTCGGCAATACTCTAGCTCCAACTTAATGCATTTTACGAGTTCACTACATGTCTGTTAAGACATTGTGACTATGATGATGATGAGTCCTCTTGGTACCTCATCCATCATCATAGTCACATCCATCCAAGCAATACTCACCCCTGCACAACCTCCCCCCTCCTGTTGGGGTACAGCTCCGGGTGCTGTCCGTAACGCAGGTACACCACCAGCTGCTGTTCAGCCCGTGTGTCGAAGCTGAAGTACGTCTGGTCGGTGAAGTTCTCCACGTGGAAGAGCACCTTAACGAATGATGTCTCAGACATGAAGGTCTGCGGTTGCTCGCTCTCTCCGCAGAACATGCCTGGTTCCTTTCGGTTCGAAACGTCGGTCTTTGCGTTGCCGTCCACTATCTGCAAAGAAAAAACCTAAATCAAAAGGGATTCAAAGTAAAAGGGTCGTGTATTTGGTTTCAGAGAAGCCCAGGGCATAATATAAGGGCGATCTTTATTTGAGAATTTGTTATAATGGTGAAGGTGCCAGTGAAATCATTACATCACCTTTTGTGGAAATGATGAATGAATTTTAGTGAGAAAATATTGTATATTTAAATAACGTGTATTAAAATTATTTGTTCATTAATTGCGAAAGGCCCGTGAATTTGACTTGAGAGGGGCCCAGAACATAATATAAGGCCGATCTTTATTTGAGAATCTAATATAATGGTGAAGGTGTCATTTAAACAACTACGTCGATTTTTAGAAATGGTGAGTGAGATACATCAATTTATAAGAATATTGATGATTCTCGTCATTTAATTAGTTTGTCGCATTATTTTAGAGAAAAAAGCGAAAAATAGTTCTTAATATAAGCTGAAAATAGTAGTCAACGAAAAATATTAGTATTGTTATGAAAAAAGCGTGGGTTATTAAAAAATATCGATGCAAATGCCCCATCCTCTTTACAAGAGTACTAGTGTTTTTTGTTCATTATTATCATTTTTTTAAAGTCAGTCTCCCACAAAGTCTGAAAGCCTATGGCGCGGTGCACGTTAGATTTGAAAGGCTGCAGAATACAGCCGTTGGGAGCTCATTCGACATCGTCAAAGTTTTCCAAAAGAAGGAATACTGCCTACTGAATGGCCTTTGGTGTTTTTATTTGGGAGAGCTCATTCGAACATCTTCCGTGATAGACTCTGTAAAAGAGGGACAGGTGAGCCACCCTTCCTCGATGTTTCAGGTAGTGGAGGTCCTTTGTGAGGTTAGGCGTACTGATTAATCTAATTGTTCGCTTCTGGTGTCCAGAAGCTTTAGAGAGTGCTTCGGAGCGCATCCCCACACATGGGAGCAATACTCCAACGATGGTCGGATATGTGCCTTGTAAAGCAGCCTTAGTTGCTCTCGTATATACAGCTTCTAACAGCGGAACAAAAATCCAAGCTTCTGAGATGCCGTTTTAGCAATACTGACGACCTGGTCGTGGCAGGACATCTTGGGGCTGTTCCAAATTAGGTTTTATCACCGTCCCAGAACTGTTTTCATCATGCCCCGCCCATTCTATGGTTCTAGAATCGATGATTGGTTGGTACGCTGGCGGACCAACCAATCACCGTAAAATGAGCGGGACATAATGAAAACAGTTCTGGGACGGTGACAGAACCGTAATTTGGAACAGTCCACTTATTTCCCATTTTAAGGACCTCAATCTTCCTTTCGGTGTCTTCGATAGTGTGCGATATTAGAGATATGTTATCAGCCTAATCCAGATCTTGAAGCCTACCCATCAATCACCATCTAATGCCTCCTCGGCCAACACATACCTTCCTTATTATGCAGTCTAGCACAATGTTAAACAGCACAGGTGAAAGTACACATCCCTACTCCACATCATGCTTGATACTAATTCTTTCACCTATTTGTCTCTTGTGAAGAACTTGACTTATAGCATACTTGTGGAGCTCTTTCACGATGTTTACAATCTTCTGGGTTATGTACAATTTCATACTATTTGCGGGACTATTTTCATTACAAGTGAGAACAGTACAGTTTAATAAAACACATAAAATCGACTGATTTTGGTTTTAAAGTTAATCTAAGACATTAACAACTGCACAAGGGCCACCCTGTACATAAATAAATGTGCAATTTTAGATAATGAACACTGGAGATCTATGAATTAATAAAAAGGCAACGTAGAAAGCACCATCAATCGCAGGTGACCCTTAGACCCTCCCCTAGACGTCTAGCCCTACTCAATCTTGGAAGGTCTATTTATTAATTCATAAACCAATATAGTGTCCCACCAGAAATGGATATAATTTCAAGACACGTGTTCATGTATTGGTAATTTAGAAGCAAATTACTGGTATTTAGAAGTAAGAGGAGTAGGCTGTTATACAGGAGAGCCCATGCAAATAAAGTCTTTTTTTCAATAATCTCAATTAGGACAAATAGGTTGAGTAATTTGGGGACATCGATTACGAAATTGGTCTCCGGCTCTGTATCGAATTTTGCCATCTTTGAAGTACATGAAAAACCTTGCAAGCTTCACAGATCTGTATGGGCAGTGCTAAGCTTTTTCATCCGTACTAATTCCCTCCCTATTCACCAGGTGGCGCTAAAATACTACCTAATACGTTATCATAGGCAAACCTAAGTCGTTTGCCGACTTTGTTAGTAAACAAATTAGCTATAGCTGGGAAGGGAATTTTTTGCCGCTTCCCAGCTATAGCTAATTTTGTTTCACAATACGTTATCTATATCTCTGATGATCAGAACAGGTGTCAAGACATAATTTACGTATATGCAAGTACGTACCTACAAAATATATGGTATTAGTTATCAAAATTGAAATTATTAGAATTTTCTTATAGCTTTGCTCTCTGTGATCAGTAAAGTGATGGAAAAATGCATCTAGCAGTGCAAACTCAATCCACAGTATTGCATATGACAGTGGCAGTAGTTGCTTTGCTTTCAAAGAATCTGGAGATCATTACCGCTCGGAGGCTCAGGAATATAATAATAATAATATTCACCCACCATAATTACAGTGTAGTACATAAATATAAATAAATCCACAGTAGGCGTTGCCTGTGCGTGGATATACAATGTGATCTATATGGTAGAATTTAATGCTCTCAAGACCCTGTATTTGTGCGCTATCAAATTAGAGTGCACAAGTCAACATCCGATTCTAATTGATAATCAAGCTCTGTCAAAGAAGTCACTCACTCAAGCCCTTAGAGGTCAACATTTCTGAAAATCTGATCTGCAAAAGCTGCTGGGAAAAAACACGAGCCAGAAAGTATTTCTCACCATCTAACCTCATCATGCTATATAAAGTCCAGACAAGACCTGGCCTGGAGTATTGTTATCATATCAGCAGAGCTGCTGCACCTACTACCATGTCTATACTTGATGTCGTCCAGAGAAGGACAATTCGACTAATCGGTGACCCGAACTTAACGCGCCACATCCAGCCACTTTCTCACCAGCGTGCGGTTTGCGGCCTCTCACTCTTCTACCGATATTCAAACGGAACCTGCTCCTCTGAGCTATCCTGTATAGTTTTGTCGCTCACCAATCCTATCAGACAGCTGCACCTCATCCTGAGGCGGTCGTTCATCATACCTCAAGAATCCAGCCGAATGGCCAAACATTTATTTCCAGAGTGTCCAAGGTCCAATGGACTGCCAAAGGATAACTTTATGGGGCCTGAGGATGTTGACCTGTTCAACAAGCTTCCCCTAACATAAAATTTTTATAGCAGCCGCAGTACTTCGGTATTTAGGCTCTGCCTACCTGGTCACCTCAGATAAAGAAAACGGGTGAACCGTAACCAACGAATTCGAATAGGCTAGGAAAAGCAATGCGC
This sequence comes from Callosobruchus maculatus, assembly GCA_951848785.1. Lineage (NCBI taxonomy): Eukaryota > Metazoa > Arthropoda > Insecta > Coleoptera > Chrysomelidae > Callosobruchus > Callosobruchus maculatus. The sequence goes on from CATOUR010000003.1 coordinate 3,352,759, forward strand.
GCCCATGCTCTAACAGGCATGTGAGTGTGACCAAGATCCCGTTGTTATTATTTACTGTGTTCACAAACGCGATGTTATTTTTTACAGAAACCTGCAGGATTTAAATGTTATGGAAATTGTTTAAAATAGTTTTTAAACACTTATGCACCGTTAAAACCCAAAATTAATTCAGAACTATAACAATTAACCCGAAACATGAGTGCTATTATTTTTAGGATTCTTTACCTGCTATCTGTACAAAGGGTATATAATAATAATAATAAGGAAGATATCTAAATGCACTGATCTTGCGATAGAAATAAAACGACTCTGGAAGCAAAACAAAGTTACTATTGTCCCCCTAATTATGTTGGTCTCAGGCCTCACACCAAACACATTTACCCCACACCTACAACAGTTAGGCCTGGACGAACGGTTACACAAAATATTCCAAAAGTCTGTAATCCTGAAGACCTGTAATATTGTTCGATCATTCCTAAATTCAGACCCGTAATAGTTCAGGTGTTGACTTGACACAGCCCGTCAACATTCGTTGCCCCCGCAGTCATGCGAGAGAAACTTGATAGATCAGAATAATAATAATAAATTTTATTAATTATTTTGATCATCGTTTGATGGTATATAACAAGTAGTGTTAATATATAAATATAGTAATAATTAGTAAATGTAAATGGACAATACGTATTAATGATAACAAACAATTTACACAGAAAACACATTTCATCAATATAACTAGCTATTACATAAATAAAACAGAAAAAAGACAAAATATATGGTGAAAGACACATGAAATAATAATGTAACTAATTATTACAGAAAGAAAAAACAGGAAAAAAAATGTTGAAGGACACGTGATATGCTTTTCAAGAGATATACAGAATTGAGATTTCTTTATAAAAGGTGTTATTGTAGAAATACTTAGTTTAGTTGGCTGTCAGAAAGATATTCATTCAAAGAATAGTATGTTTTCTGTATAAGTAGTCCTTTTAGCTTATATTTGAACAGATTCATTGGTAGGGTCTCGATAGTGATTGGCAATTTATTATAGCATCTAATAGCAGTCAAATATGGGCTATCTTTTGTTGATGACAGCCTGTGAGTAGGAATCTGCAGGACTAATGAGTTACGTGTAGAATAAAAGCAGTGATCGTTGAGCTTTACGAAGTTATGTAAGTTGGTTCTTGCATAACATAGAATTTCAAAGATAAAGATAGATGATAGTGTCATTATGCTCAATTCTTTGAATCCATCTTTACAGCTAGTTCTTCTCTTGAGCCCTAAGATTACCGGTTTATCAGAGATTCAGCGGTCAGTGTGCCAGCTGCAGTGTTAGGATTGTGGGCACAAACAAAAACCTTGTTTACTTCTTCTAACCTTTCGAATTCGTTGACCGTAACACATCGATATACCTCAAAAAAGTAGGAGATTTGTTCCTTAGTCTGTTCTAACTTTAAAAACACATTGTACATTACTCTATCTAAATCAGATTTTCACCTTGAATTACCCTGATGAGATTATGGCGTACGCTTCAGAGGTTTTCATCCCATCACACTGAATTAAATAAACCCTATAAGACGTACATACTTGTTGATCACCATTCATTCACCCTGAGGGGCACCTTTGTTTTGATGTCGTACGAATCCAAATACGCAAAATGCTGCGAAAGACAGTTCACCCTTCAATATTCAATTTAGTCCGTACATTCTGTTATTTGTCTCGTACTCCTCCTCAAATGCTAAAAGCAGTTGTCAAATTTCATTACTCCCTCTCGAATGAACCTACGCCGTGCCACGTCAGCATTTCATTCGCTTCGTGGAAAGGCTCTGCAATCAGGGCCGTAGTTTGGTTCAGATGCTTCTACAGACACTGCTATTAGACAATTTTGCACTTCTAGATAGAATCTACGCTTTGATTGCCCTCTAAGATTCTCACAACCATTGAAGTCAGTTGCAAAAGATGTCATAAATATACTACTCGTAAGTTAAATCCGAACATCTATAAAACAGGGATATTTGCATTGCATTTGACTTGGAAGGCACATGTAGAAGAGCTTTTGAAAACCCTTTCGAGATGCATCTATGTAATCCGAAATTTAAAAAATAGTATATCGGAAAGTATCCTTCTTACATGTTACTACTCTTATTTTCACAGCAAAATGATGTACGCGTTAATTAACTGGGGTCATTCTTCTCACATGGCACGAGTCTTTGGTATTCAAAGAAGATGCATTAGGTACATGTATGAGTTAAAATACACTGATCCATGTAAGTCAACCTTCATTGCTAAACAGATAATAACGTTACCCAGCTGTTACATCTTGCTTTGTTTTGTTCATGTAAAAAACAACATAGATGCGTATAATGTTCATGGCGATATACACCAACATAATACTCGCAACGTGAATAACCTCGTTCTGCCTCAAAACCGTCTACAAAAAACAAGATTTGGCCCTAACTATTTTGGTATAAAATTTTTTAATACTCTCTGTAATCTGTAAGGGGTCTCGATAATAAAACCTTTAAAATCAAAATGAAGGCCTATCTCACTGGCAAAGGCTTTTACAGTTTTGAAGAGTTTACAAATAACGATTTTTCTGATCTGTAATTTTAAACTATCTTTGGGTGGATCCATTGTCTGTGTAATCTTATGTACTATATATATGTTATATTTTTACTGTCTATTTCTTATATTTATATGTATTTGTTGATTGATGTTCCTCATATACCTATATATTTTAATACAAGGTAAGCTTATGGCCAAAAAACTGAATTTAGATGGGAAAAAAATTCTTGGGGTTGTGGCCAAAATTTTGAAAAAGAGGCTGGGTCACAGCATGGAGGAGACTCTGGTGCTAACAGCCAAGCTTTCGGCAATGTTTATTGCCATCTTCAGGGCTTTCTACATAGTTAAAGGAAAAACAAAAAAGAATTTAGTTTCAAAATGTATAATAAATTATTAAAGTTATACTCACAACGTTGAGGTTTGCCAATTTGAAAACAGCAATTGCATTGAGTGCAACACGACTTCTAAATGCAATTATTAAATAATCGTCACAATTTTTGATAAAATCTTTCAAAAAACTTATGCCACTATGGCGTCTTCTACTAACAGGTCAGGAACACAAACGAACATATACTTGTAAATTACAAACGAACACAGGAACGACCTTTACATGTTTAAATTTTAAAAAACCCGTAGGTGTATTACTAAAATTCGTGGTTTGAAAACACACATTATACGATCTAGGTTTTTCTTAAATGGTCTAACAGGTGGTACAATGGCCGTTACTTAGTGAAATGTGGAAGCAGAAAGAGCAAACGATTGACATATGAATTATTAATAATTATATTGACAGTTGTACGATACCAACTGTGAGAAAAACAAAAACCTGAAAAGTCAAAACACACTAAAGAAACCAAGATCTCAGTTGTAAAACGTGAATACACGGTGGCCTAAAATAGGATAATAAAATTGTCGTGAAAGATATGTAAAGACGAAAAAGAAAAAACTTTCCGAGATTCCAACAAGACTATTAAGGTCGTGAAGGAACACCAGAAAACCTTTCCTTCTCCATATTTAAGATATAAGAGTAAATGCAGCTCAAACCATCAATGTCCGACTTCTTATTTAAATTGTTAGGGGTGTTCCTAATATGTACCATTTCCAGAAAAGTTCTCTTAAAATAGTTAGATTCAACATCCAAGATCTTAGCATTGCTCCAGGATACTGTGTGGCCTGTATCAATGGCATGTTGTGTTAAACCACAGCTGGTTATATTGCGATTGATATCACTTTTATGTGAGTTAATTCTACCTTGCAAATATCTTGATGTTTGTCCAATATATGACTTATTGCACTCACCACAAGGAATTTTATAAACAACATTGGATTTGTCTAACAATTTAACAGGGGTTTTTAATTTTGAAAAAAGTTTGGAAACTGTAATAACATTAGTCAATGCAATTTTAATGTTATGATTCTTGAAAATATTAATTAATCTAGATGTGAGATTATCTACATAAGGTAATGTTTTATAAAGGACTACAACACCATCCCGGTTATCATTGTTTTGCGCGTTGCCTGATGGGTTGGACGCTGGTAATGTGTGATTAGAAACAGCATTTGAATCTATCCTTATGTCATTAGTATTGTTTTGTGGTAAAATAGAACTGGATCTTTCATTATAATTAAAAAGTAATGAGTTAATGAATTTAATGGGGTAAGAATTTTCAATTAACAATTTCTTTAATTTTTGGAGACTTTCATTTTTATGTTGTGGATGGCTTAAACGTATGACTCTATTCTTTAATGCCAAAATGAGATTCTTCTTCATCCTAGGTGGATGATAGGAAAAATAGTTGATGTATCTACCACTACTCATTGGCTTGGTGTACCATTTAGTGCACAAAACATTTGTGTGTGCACAATGCGATCCACTCGAGCTGTTGCTGACGCTTGGTATGCAGTTATAGGGAGGCCCATTCGAATCCCCATGGTGTACCACAGATTGAGTAAAATGGGCTTAGGATCATATAGTCCGCATCTAGTGCTTCCACTCACTGCAAATCATCGGCACCAACGGTTAGATTGGTGGCAAGAATACGGACAATGGCTTGCTGAATGGCATCAGATGGTCTTTCTGACGAGTCCAAGTTTTATCTGGGGGCGCATGACGGACGCCAACAACCAATTCATCTCTGTTACATGACCCAGTGGTCTTTCGCCAGATATCATCGTTTTTGAGTCGACAAAAAGCCATGCTTTGTTTTTACACGCCTCGAGTTTCTTAGAGGTGCCATATAGGTAAATAGCATCAGAATGAACAAAAAGCGATACATGTGTACTAGAGATGGTACTTCCAAGCTGTGTATAAAGTTTCGGTGCAAATATCCCTTTTTTTTTCCAAGTTTTCGGATTTCAGTAGCGAGTAGTATATTGTCACGACGCCTCTTTTTCTTCACACCAAGGAATCAAACTGGACGTAAGCTTCACTGTTTTACTTCACAACTCAATACACTTACCCTTATCTCAGCTTCAACTCAACTCAACTGAACTAAAGCTACTCCTGCCACGCTATCCGTGGCGCCTTATATACACTTCATCGAACCATCTAGAGAATTCGAGACGTTCAGATGACATTCTAGAAGGCCCATTCGTCATTCCCGAAAACTATAGACGAGTCGATGAGGTTAACACCTCAAAGATCTAACCTAAAGGGCCCCACAGACATCGTTCTTTTTCATCAGGTTTGCACGACTTGCCAACCGATGTCGGTTAAACCGATGGAACGATACCTCTACACACTGTTCGGTTTTCTTTCAGTTTCTCGCAAATTTTTGGTCCGTTAAACATGGATAATACTTTAGCATTGGCGGCGGCTTTAGCTATTAAAGTGAAATACAGCAAGAAAAAACGTTCTAAATGGGCGAAACAGTGGCTTTTAATCTATTAGAAGAACTGCATCTGGAACCAGGAGATTGGTACAATTATTTGAGGATGGATGATGTTACTTAATTCAGTAGCACGTCTAATAACAAAACAGGATACTTGGATGAGACAAAGTATTTTCCCTCTTGAACGTCTGACAGCTTCATTGAGATTTCTTGCTACGGGTAGAAGCTACGAGGATTTGAAATTTTCAGTTGCGATATCCTCCCAAGCTTTACAAATTATACCTGAAACCAGAACGACGCTGCAAAATCCCGTCGTGATTGCACGACGAACGGCCACACATGTACCGAGTTGCACGATGGCATTCGAAACCGACGGGTAAAATCAAGCTCGGACAGATTTTTTGGAACGACGGTCAACACGACGGTTTTTCGGCACACACGGACCGAAATGAGTGTGATCGGTTGGCACGTCGTGCAAACTTGATGAAGAAGAACGATGTCTGTGGGGCCCTTAACACTTTGACTTTACATTATGCATGACAACTAACACACAATACACGAATGCCATAATATACAGTATGTTACAATATATTCTGAAACACAGTCTTTGTGACTGATTTAAAATTCACATCGAACCTCAGTAATTTCACTGGTTGTTATTTGAAATAAACCTGTTTTACTTAGACTTTGCTTTTGGTCTCCGACACTGACAGTAATCGATAGTGCCACTTGGGGTAGCTGATACGGCAGCGACTGGTGTAATGTGGAAGACCTTTTCAGTTATTAATCGCGTTCGCAACGTTCGTAACCACTCATCTTCTGAGTATTTTTGTCTCTTGTGCAATGAAGCACTTTGTTTTCTTTCCTAAAGAGATATTACGCTTGCAGCTCTTACAGTCGATGTAGAACGATGTAGTATTTTCGTCGAAACTGCTGAGTCCTTCTCGAGTTGGTTGAGGTCCAGAAGATAGCGAAAATAGTTCTACACAAGAGTTGTAGCTAAGGACCTGCTCCTTACTCAAAAAATATTTTGATTTATGCAGGGTGATTCATAACTACATGGTGATCGAAACATATTTTTTTTAAATAAGACCTCCGTATATTATCTCATATGAGGATTCTATTGATATTCCTCGATGTTATCATATGAGGTACTGCAACATTATATAGGGTATTCCAAAAGTTATGACTATTTTTATAACCAAATCTTTGTCAAATGCATGTACTGTGCATCAAAAGACAATGATTCGAAATTTTTTTTACATAGCAAGATAAAAAATATCCTCTATTTTTACGCAGACCAAAAAAAAGTTGACGACACATATTCATATAGAGGGTGGGGTAAAATACAACATCTTGGTTTTCTCTTTCTCAATTGTTTTCAATATGCTCTTTCATTGTTGTATAGCATTTTCTATATCTACATTCTTCATTTTCTGAGATATTTCGATTTCTCGAATTTTATTTTTCTAACGTGCATTTTGTGCAATACTGGTTCTTGCAGCCTGTCAAGTTGTACAATTAGGAGACCACAAGGTACTATCCTAGGACTTATATTGTTTCTTTCTTATACGGATGACACTGCAGTTAAAATATCTTCTGAAACCACCAAAGAACTGCTAGCAAAGATTATACAAGTGATGGACGATATAAATACATGGTGCTATAGTAACAGATCAATGGGCCTATACCACATTTTTGGTTTATTGGCCATAAATCATTTTACAAAATTTTTCTATCGTATTTATAACTGAAAAAAGTTGCTTTGAATATTGAATTTTTTGAATCCATACACTTCCCGCCCAGGTCGTGACGTCACCTGTAGGGAACCAATAAGAGCTCACTGGTATAAAACAATAGCATCGGCTCGTAGTCATCGGACCACGAAAAGACGCTTCTCATTGGTTCCCTACAGGTGACGTCATCATCGGCTATTTCAAATAACGGTACAATTTTCTTTTTAGTGTTATTCTCATTTGGATCGAGTTTTCTGCTGACTTTTTACAGTAAACGGTCCTATGTATCATCACAAATAATACCGCAGTAAATAAATTGATCAATTTGAGATTACGGTATAGGCCCATTGTTAAACATTCAAAGACAGTTTCAATACACCTCCACCCTAGCCCTTGGGCATCATAAGCAACCTATACTAGGATCAAGGGTCCTTGAATCTGAAAACATAAGTCGGGCAGGACCTAAGGCCATTTGGTTCCTATAATAAGCAAGGCAATGTTCGGATGAACCTAAAAGTGTATTATGCCGCTAGCTTTTTCATTCACAGGACAATGGACAGCTATTATGAATACAACAAATTTTTCAGTTTTACAACCCCCCCACCTCCCAACCACCGCAAATTCAAACCCACTCAAAAAGAAAATAGAAAATGATCAGGAACTCCTAAAACGCTCAGGAGAAACATTCAGTTTTTCGTTTTTTGCTAATTACTCCACCGCCAATGCACCGATTTTCAAAATTTTAGCAGCATTACCTACTAGGACTCCACAACATATCGCTACCCAAGCTTCATCACAATCCATGCTGCGATTACTGAGATTACGAAAGTAGAAGGAACGCGACAGACAGACCGACAGACAGACAGACAGACCGACAGACAGACCTACGGAAATGAGTGACGTGAATTTTCGTTATGTGGACATAAATCGCGCAAAAAGCGTATTATCTCAAAATCGAAAATTTTTGCGATCACAATAATCCCCTCACCTATCGGTGTGGGAAGTAAACCTGATTGCAATTGAATGTAAACAAGACCGAAAATATAATTTTTAACCTTAGAGCTGAGAATCAGGACCTGGATCTGGGTGAGTCAGTTAAAACAGACTCTGTCCGGTTTCTTGGAGTTCATCTGGACAATACCTTAGCTTTTGACGCTCTTATCGATCAGGTGTCTAGAAGATTGTCAAAATCAATATTTTTGATCAAGAACTTAAAAAGAATTGTTGATAATAAAGTACTTTTGATGGCGTTTCATGCTCTATTTCAAAGTTGCTGTAACTATGGTAATCTAGCTTGGGGGCATGCACCTCAGGCAAGTAGAATATTTAAGCTCCAGAGAAGGGCCGTACGTGTTTTGGCTGATCTGGGTTACAGAGCTGATGTAAGGCAAACTTTCATCGATTTAAACATCTTGACTCTACATCTTGAGTTGCCTTACTTACCTTAAAAATAAATTAGATGCATATAGATATCATAGTGAATTGCATGACCACAATGCTAGATACAGAGGTAACATAAATGTCGAGTATTTAAGATTAAAAAGAACTTGTATAAGTGTAAATCACTTTGGGCCAACGTTCTATAACAAACTGTCCGAACATATTAGGAATTTAGAAATGAAACAGATTCGTAAGTTAGTTGAATATTACTTATTAAGCAAAGCATTTTATAGTTTCCAGGAATATTTAGACAATGTTGATATATAATGTGTGTATGTATGTGCTGATGTAATTTAAGTCATTTAAATTTAAATGTACATTTTAATCCTTACCAAATTCTTTTTAATTGAATGTATGATTTATTATGTGCTTGACGACTGTAAAAACTTATGTTTAGGAGCAAGCTATGGAAATGTGTGAATAACGCTATAGGTGTAAACAACTCTGGTAAAGACATTGGTAAAATTATGTGTCAAACTGGAGACATGTTGAACACTAACTTAGATATTAGTAATGAATTTAACCGATACTTTTGTTCTATTGGTAAACATCTAGCAGAAAAAATTAAATCAAGTATCCGATACCTAGACACCCAAACAATCAGACTCTCAAACTCCATTATAGTACAAGAAATCACTAAACAAAAAGTAATTAATTCAATAATGTTGCTGAAAAATGGCAAAACACTGGAATAGACAATTTAACTGCTGAAACACTCAAAATCGTAGCACATCTTATTTCGAAGCCATTCACTAGAATAATTAGCTGTTGTCTGGAAAAGGGTACTTTTCTATCTATACTCAAAATTGCGACAGTGATGCCTGTACATAAAACTGGTGATGAATATGATTTATCCAATTATAGACCTATCTCACATATCTCCTGTTTGGCAAAGGTTTTTGAAAATATAATAAAGAACAAATTGATGGAATTCTTAGAGAAATATAACATACTTTCTGATAAACAGTTCGGTTTCAAAAAAATAAATCTACTGAAGATGTGGTGACATATGTAATAGGACACTTATGCAAAAATGTAGACAGAAATATTCCAACATTATGTGTCTTTGCTGACCTAGCAAAAGCATTTGACACAGTTGATCACATGATACTCATGAAAACTTTACAAAATTATGGTATACGGGGTCAAATCTATCATCTAATTAAAAGTTACTTAAGTAATAGAACACAAACTGTTGTGATAAATAAATGTTCTAGTTCTCCATTGCCTACAATATGCAGTGTTCCCCGAAGAACGGTACTGGGACCATTATTCTTCAACATATATATAAATGACCTATTTGCGGTTGATGTGAGTGGAGATGTAGTGAGTTTTGCAGACGATACAGCTGTTATATTTTCTGCTGAAAGTTGGGAAATATTAAAATCCAAGACTGAAAACGGTTTTAAAAAAATGGTCAACTGGTTCAGTAGTCGACTTTCAACAGTCAATTTCAACAAGACTCACTTTGTTCCATTCGCGTCGTACGCAAACGGCTTACCGAAATACACCAACTTACAAATCAGTTGTAGACAGGTAGTTCCTATGTCAATGGTCACCAGTATCAAGTACTCAGGAATATATTTAGATTGCCATATCAAATGGAAGGAGCATACAGAATATGTTGTCAAAAAGATACGTTACGTTATAAGCAAATTTAAACTCCTTTTACTATACTTACCTATGAACAGATGATCATTGTATACGAAGCACTTGTTCATAGTCATATACGATATTGTATTGTGGTGTGGGGCGCAGCATGTGAAAATAATATAAAAGCAATAGAAATTATACAAAAACGTTTAATAAAAATTTTATATAAAGTGAAATCTACATATCCTGGTGACTTGTTATTTTCTAAAACAAAAATTCTAGATATCCGCCAAACATTTTTCATGTCATTAGGTATTTACCAATATAAAAATAAATCAAACTTGAAAAAACACGAACATAAATATGACATAAGATATGTATGTAATGTTGTACCAAAAGCAAGAAAAAATACTTTATTACGATGTCATACATTTCTTGCTCCAAGACTATACAATGAGATACCAGAAAGCATAAAATGTCTAGTGCCTTTAAATTCATTCAAGTATGGTTTAAAACAATGGATAGTAAATAAAAATCGCATTAAAATTCACCAACTTGTAGACATATGTAATACCTATTATTACTAATATATATGGAATACATAATATTTATAAATATTCCTGAATTAACCCTTATTTGTTGTTTCTATTTTATAATAATTACCTTATTGTACCCAAGCACAAGTTTTTAACTTTTTTGGGGCACTTGTTGTTTATTGTATTTTATTTTATTTTTTCTATTTATATCTACAATAAACGCTATACTACTAGTAATATATTCAGTGTTTCAGTGTTTCAGTTTCAGTGATTCTATGTATAGATCCCTCAACATTTTTGGATAGAAACTTTTCCTAGAGATATATTATTCCTTCTTAGCAGACATACTTTAATAACGTTCGCCCCGTCCCGACGTCTTTAACTTTTCGATAAGTCGATGGCATGCAAAAAGCCCTCGCCGATTCTGGAGAGCACTTTGCTTAATAGTTCTTTTTCCTGAAGGGGTGCGAGAGAGTGGAAAGTTTGAAATAATAAAATTGCTCCTTGGAAAAAGGAGATTTCGCACCTATTGTTACGTGTTAACGATCGAATTTATTACTTCGAACTTCCGGGATTTCAATTTTTTACCGACTGGGATTAAAAGTCTATTAGAAAAGGCAACTCATTTGTTTGTTGCAGAAAAGAGTTTTAAGGCGTGTTGGTGAACTTTGGTTTTATATGTAGTTTTTGGATGAGTATTATTTACATTATGATATTGAGTTAAGTAAGCGAACGATCATTGAGAGATAGAGATACAAGATAGCTAACCAAAATCTCTGCGCAGGACCCCCTAATCAGACCTGGGGTACTGTCTCAACTCCCTAATATGACCTGGGATAAAGTTGAAACAATTAGGTATGATCATGAGATTACTGGAGAGGGAGGTTACTTAAATATTAGCCAAAACACTTCATCCTCTGTAGTAATCACTAGCATTAGCGTACATGTCTGACTTCAGCCCATCTTAATTGAGGGACCCCCTAATCAGACCTGGGATACAGTTTAAGTATGTTTATGACCTAATCAGACATGGGAAGATAAATTAAACAGTTGGATACAATCACATGATTCCTGAGGAGCACGGTAGAGGTACTTATTGATATAAACACCTCAGCCTCTCCGCAGTAATCACTAGCTGGCGTACTTGTCCGGCCTGGGAATAAGATATATTAGACAATTCATGAGGTAGGATGCTGTCCGCCCATTGCACTCATGGATGCATATCTTGGAAGACTTCCATGCGGTAGGAAGCTACCGTTCTCCTTGATATGGGAGGTAGATTGCACTAGTTCTGTCTGTCACTTGTAGGGCATGTTCCCAGGTCAAAGTATTCACTTATTTATAGAGGTGCGTACTTAGATAGATCAGCTAAGCAGATAAGACTTGCGAGTCACATTCATAGCTAAGGCGCCGTGAATCCATGTGGCGGGTGTGGTCAGTTGTGAAGCCAAAACACATTTTTGCTGTCCGTGTGGCACCTTTGGGTTTACGCTCTCTTGTGTGCACATATAACCGACGAGTACCAAAGTGGAGGTACTGAGGGATTGCACCTTATATCTTTGAAAATACTGAGATCATCCCCAAGCTATGTTCGAAGCCTCTAATGTAATTTGAGGCCCTGTCAGCATTGATTGGGTGATAATATCAGTATCATAGTAGACTAACATAACAGTAGTAATGTGCATGTAAAGTTGCGGTTGAATGCGGAAGGTACTCATAAGCGTTTTCAAAATACAGTCCGAGTCCGACTGATTCCGTCACGTCTTGTCCAGCAGATCTTTCCTGACGTCTTTTCCCCAAGCCTCTTCTTCTGAAAAATCATTCGTTCAAAGACGTATCAATGCAGGATGTTCTCAAAGCTAGGAATTTTTTTCACGCTTGTCAAAAAAATATGTTTTCCTTATCACTGAATAATCAAGCCTAAACGAATGTGAGGGAGTTCGAGATAATACACTTTTTGGGCGTTTATGGTGTCTATATAACGAAAATTCACGTCACTCATTTCCGTCGGTCTGTCTGTTTGTCAGTCCGTCTGACCGTTAGTGGTTTTATAGCCTCGTAATCTCTACATGGATTTTAATGAAATTTGGGTAGGTAATGATGCTATAATTTTGAAAATGGGTGCATTGGCGGCGGAGTAATTAGCAAAAAAACAAAAAACTTCAAAATGTTTGTCAAACTTTGTTTTTAGGCGTTTTAGTGGTTCATGACCATTTTCTAGTTTCTTTGGGCGGGACTGAAATGGGGGTAGTTGAGGGTGTGGGGATTGGGGGGTTATAGAACTGATACACCTAGAATTTGTTGTATTCGTAATAGGCTGTTCCAGTGTTCAGTAACCTGTGAAAGAAAGACCTCGTGACATAATACACTTTTTTAGGTATACATACGATATTGATTTATATAGTTTTATGATGTGTAACCTGGAAATTAGTGAATTGATTTTAATGAAATGTTAACGCAGTATTGCTACCGTGGCCAGGATGGTAAACGCGGATGTTTTTTAGAAACCGTATCAGTGGCGGCGCAGCAATAATAAAAAGCTAGGAATATAGCAACCGCTCAATTTTCGTTTTTAGATGTTTCCCTGATCGTTATTTAATTTTTTGTTGTTCATCTGTAGTATGGAATCATTCCTATAATGAACACATTACTAGAATAAGGAGAGTCCAGCTAATTTTTTACATAACATAATACATAATTTGACCACCGATAACAGATAGAAACTACACGCCGGTTATGAAAATATTTAAAACAATTCTCTGAACGATCGAAGAAATATTCGTTCACAAATTGTCTAGTGGACTGTCTGGTTATCGGTGTCTATTGAATTTTAAAGCTCCTACTAGGAATCTTAGAATAAATTAACTTTTCAGAACACCATTCCGCAGAACAAATCTTGGCGCTAATTCTCATTTAATCACTAGCCTATAGTCGCTCAAACGTAAATTGAAATTTCAATATACAAACAATTTTGCCGAACAAATAGTTATATAGTAGTAAATAGTAAGTAAGTAGTAGTAAATTTAGTAATAATTATGAATACAACATTTCATTGTCTAGATTCAAGGGATGACCAACAAAACTGATACCTTTTTTGTACCGGTGTACGATACTTGTAATTTGTTTATTTAGTAGTGGGTGTACTTTTGGGCGGAACAGTCCAACTTGTGTAATAAATAAATAATAAATAAGCCTTAAACCAAGAAATCTAAAAATACCATTTTAGAGTTGTACAGGAAACTCGGCGTTTTATGCAGAAGCCGAGTCTACCAATAAACCCGCTCAATCACGTAAAAACGAATCAATTAAGGTAATGGACAAAGGAAAGGTCTCATATTTTTCATGGGGATCAGCAATCGATGAGTGAGTGGAAGCATCAGAAGCGAGATCCATAAATAAAAGGCAAACTGGGGAGCATATGCATAGAAAGACCGAGGTAGAAATGGGAGAGGCACATAAGAGAACCCGGTGTAGAAATAAAAATGCTTGAGGGCAACAAATGGACCGTACTGGGGTTGATAAGGGACAAAAATAGAACATATTGTAGACATTATAATAAAATGTTATAATATTGCTTTTTTGATAGATACTGGCAGATTGTTCTAATTGTCATTCAGTATAAACTTTTTAACTTAAATGAAACAAGCTTCTATTTATATATTCTCGAATTACAACTGCTACTGCATATAATCCTCGAAGTACATTAAAATAGAATTGCTTATATGAGAAACCTCGCATGCCCATAAATTTTACATTTCTACCTTTTCAGCTTAACATGTTCTGATATACATACATATATTTTAAGCAGAAATCTCACTATACCTTCCCATGCAACGCGTGTATCTATGCATTCAGTCCTGGACATGTGGTGTTTCTCAAATATCAAAAAATCTTTGAATGGCCAACTAGTGGTGACACAGCTGAAGACGATTATGAAATTTGACCTATCCCTGTAGTATTATGTTATGGTAATCCAGATCACTAAGCAATAAAATGATCTGCAGAAATAGACCAGCGTTTTTTAATCATTGCGCATAACCAGTGGCGACTATCTCCATCAATAGGTCACCTTCAGATGTTTTTTAACCCTCTTTACCCTTATCTGTTCAGCCTTTATATCTTCATTATTCTTTACGTCCCTCTTAAGAGGTCTGCGTACGATTTCCCATTGGCTTTTACTATAATTTTTCCGCATCTGATGGCCTCTGTCATTCTGCCTCTGCTAGGTTTTCCTCAGACAAAACTGCCAGGGCCTAGAATCCTTTTAGCTAGTGTTTCGTTTACATGGTTTTCGAGTATGTTGCCAGGGTTCTCCACTAACTAGCGTCACATCCATAGCAACTGTGTGTTAGCTCGCTATTTCAAAGTAATTGCTTCCTCCGGCCATGTCCTATCTATGACATTTTCCTCTTTGTGTCACAGCACCGGACGACTTTTTACTCCTCTTTTGTTAGAAACTTGACACCAGTTACACATAATTTATATTGCAGTAGTTATTTTTATAGATCTTCAAGTCGTTTTCAAATAGAAGTTTTTTCAGGTTTCCTCAAAGTAGTGATTCTGGGACAGTGCGTTAAAAATAGGGCTTCCATGTCCCGTTTATGCCTTACAAAATTCTATCTCTTCTTTAAAATAGTGGCGGAAGTCGATAACCTTGAAAATCGTCAAGTAAAACGACAACCATTGAAACTGGAAGGCTGGTTCTGGTAAATTACAAATTACAAGTACAAATTACAATGTATTGCGTAAGACCTTTGCACTATGGTCCGATTAACTGTTGGTTCTTGAGCTGTTCGGCCGACGGAGACACGCTCCGCCTTGGCTCAGAAGTGTTACCTGTTCGGCGTGTTCCGAGAAACTGAGACTGCGTCACTGAGTTGAGCACTTACATATATACCCTGGATTAGGGGCAGCTGCAGTGTGACATGACCCTGAATTCATACGGGAACACATGAGATGTAGATAGCTTCTTCTTTTATAGCATGTATTTTTACGATATTCCTGAACTATAAATTTACTATATTCTATCTTCAAATCTCTATACACGAATCTATTTTCATTCCCATGCTTGGTAAGCCCCCTGTAAAGCCTCGAAGGGAACCTTGTTTAAAGTCGTTGTCACAGCTTTTTGAACTTCCTGAATGTTTTGAAAACGCTTTCATTTTATTCTTGATTCTTGGGAACAAAATGGCGTCAAGTGTCTTGACTCAGTACTTCCCACACAGTATTGGTGCTAACAAAAATTTTGAAGTTCTTCTACATCCACATCATCCTCATCAAAAAAGTAAACAGTCACCTTTTGAAAGATCCAATAACGAAGTTTGAGTGATTATGAAGTTTTTCGTTTTTTGTAGATTCCTCCAAGACTTCCAACAACAAAACACTGTTACCGTTTCACCTAATTCATCACAATCAAGTACGCAGTTTCTAAGATACACGTTACAGGATTATCATCATCCTAGTCACAATGTCTTAACAGACATGTTGTGAACTCGCAAAATGCATTTACTCACTTTACGAGTTTCTCTTGGGATATCTTTAAGATCTTTAATGCAGTAGCTTCCCATTTGCTTTCTGCATCCTCATGCCGTTGACCAGATTTATCTACTGGTTTCTCACTCCAAGGACAAGAAGGTGTCCTCACTCTTCACAACTCGTCCACCTAAAGCGGTTGGTTGAGAAGAGGTTACTGTTTATACCGACAGTAGTTCGGTGTTCCTTTTAGTCGCCTTTTACGACACGCAGGATATACGATGGGAGATATTCTAACCCGCCCCCACATGGGATACATACAGGATTATAATATGTATCAAATTATTCCACACTGCACTATGCACTGCCGATCTCTGTGGATCTCCTGCATATCCCAGAGTCTTAGGGCGGGTATCCATATTCTGTTGAGCTTGTATGAGTCTTATTTGTTGTTGGACTTGCTTTTACGTTTATGTCACCTTAATATTTGTATTTTATTGCTATGCCCCATGCTGTTTCATGGAAACCAGTTTTCGATATCAGTAGTTCGCGAATTTTTCACCGGCACCTCAACTTTTGGCGGGAGTGCAGTTGCGCATCCACCCTAATTTACAATCAAGTAGCCCAAGCATTTTAAAAAATTCACTGGACAAATAAAACCTCGGCCATTACAATTAGAACTTGGCTCCAGTAAATTACATTGCAAGGCATAAAATCTGCGATCTGTAGGGTTAACGTAAAGCACTATAATATTCGTTTTGACAAGTTTGGAACTGTTGTGATTCAGCGAGTTAGAGAAACAGAGGCAGAGGCCGGATCTGAAGTAATTCATGAGTCCACGCTTCGGTCGAGTTCAAATTTCCTTTTGCCCAGCTACGGCGCGCCGTAGTAATATTCCATTTTCATGGGAATAGGCGCGTAGACCCATATGAAAATTTAAGGACATCGGAAGGCATGCAAATTGGAACTGGATTCGGTTGTGTGCCGGCTGCGTTAGGCGAGCGACAAAGCTGGAAATTTCGTTGCCATTTTCCCTAACTAGCAACGGTACGTATACAGGGTATAACAAGTTCACACTAAACGAGTCCAAAACCCAGAAAATTGCCATCGTCTTACCTGAACGTTGACACACTGCATACGGCTGAGTTTTGAGGAATCTAACATACACGACTGGCAAGCCGAGATCTAGAGTGCCGATATAAAAGTATCGGACGCAATAGCCGACATTCTTTAACAACAGATTTAAGAGAGAAGACAATATCCCCTACCTTCCAATTCCATTCTTCAGAGTAGCGACCAAAAGTCGTAGCTAGACGCTTGGCGACTTTTGCTGACGCAAAACATACAGTGAATAGGATACTTTTGCCTATTTCTAACTTCCATTTTCAACGTTTTTCCCTCAAAAATAAGAGACGGCTGCATAAAGCAGCAATATTGCTAGTGGTTTCACATTTGACACTTTAACCACAGTGGCTGTTCAAGGAGAGAGAGCAGGCAAGTAAAATTAGCTGACCTTCATTATCACTATTGGGCATTATTTACCTATTTCTTATTACTGCGCATGCTCAAAATAACGGTAGTCACGAAATCAGTTATTTATGGTGATCCAAAAACACCCCAAGGTCTTGAAATAGACATGATTTCAATGGCTGGAGTTGATTCTTAATTAGCAAATGTAAGTAAGTAAAAGAAACAATATGTTATAATGTTTATGTAGTTTCAACTGTACACTCATTGCCACCGATATCTTCGTGGCCTGATACCCAACTGAGATGTATAGCGTTGCGTGAGTGAGCTGAGAGTCTTGAAATAATCTCATACTCTCATACCAGCTTTGATGTAATATCCCCCAGAAGTCTTAAATCTTTCAAGCTGCCTAAGGGCCGGCTTCTCAATGTCCAGTTAAAGTGTCAGATAGGTATCTGCCAGATAGCGTTACAATGGATACAACTGTCAGATAAGATTTACGTGACTTCGTAAGCTTAGCCTTCAATTGTTTAAACAATCGGCCTATACCGTGATCTCAAATTGATCAATTTATTTACTGCGGTATTATTTTTGATGATACATAGGACCGTTTACTGTAAAAAGTCAGCAGAAAACCTGATCCAAATGAGAATAACACCAAAAAGAAAATTGTACTGTAATTTGAAATAGCCGATGATGACGTCACCTATAGGGAACCAATGAGAAGCGTCCTTTCTGTAGGGAACCAATCAGAAGCGTCCTTTCGTGGTCCGATGACTACGAGCGGATGCTATTGTTTTGTACCAGTGAGCTCTTATAGGTTCCCTACACGTGACGTCAAGACCTGGGCGGGAAGTGTATGGATTCAAAAAATTCAATATTTAGAGCAATCTTTTTCAGTTATAAATACGATAGAAAAATTTTGTAAAATTATTTATGGCATTTACGTGGTGTCAGGGTTCGTTTAAGCCAATAAACCAAAAATGTGGTATAGGCCCATTTATCTGACAGTTGCTGTTATCTTGCAGATAAATATTTAACTGGACATTAAGAAACCGGTCCTAAGAGGCCGAGAGGACCACAATAGCCCTTAGTTTCTAAAATAAATACGACCCTGACCACAGGCTAATCATGGGCTAATTTCAGTTTTATATTTTTGTAGTTCTGTAAAGGTCACTCTCCCCATAGAATAAGTCAAGCTTCAGGCTTCGGTTTTGACAGTCTTCACATCCATAAGCGCGAAGTCCAATCGTGTATATCGAAAATCGAATGAGTTTGAAGGCACATGTATTTTAAAATCATTTCAAGATGCATCTATGTGACGGGAAAAAATATATGGAAAGTTTTTATCTCACATACTACTATTCTTACTGCCACTTGATAAAAATACACTGATCCATGGTCAAAATTTTCAAAATTTTCAAAATTTCCAAAATTTTACAAATTTAGAAAATTTTGAACATTTTGAAAATTTAGAAAATTTTGAACATTTTGAAAATTTTGCTAAACGGCTAGAATATACAGAGTTGCTTAGAGATCGTAACTCCGACAACAGATCAACCGAATTAAGGTCGTATCTGCTTTTTCGTCGCCCTTTGGAGCAGTTAAGGTTGGCGTCCATTAGAAACTAAGGTCAGCGACAAAACGCCTTATTCTGAGGTGCTGGAAACGTAACTAAAGTCAGCACGGCAAAATTCGGAAATTTAGGATAATTTGAAAAATATGGGAATTTTCAAAAATTTTAAAAATTTTTAAATTTTTTAAAATATTGAAAATTTTCTAAATTTCCGATTTTTTGCTGTACTGGCTATAGTTACGTTTCAAGCACCTCTGAAGAATGCTTTTTGTCCCAGACCTCATTTTCGAATGGGCGAAAACCTTAACTGTTCCAAAAGCCGAAGAAAAAGCAGAGACGAATTGAACTCAGTTAGTCTGTCGTCGGAGTTAGCATCTTTAAGCGACTATGTATATTCCAGCCGTCTGGCGGTTGGTAGAAATAGATTTGCATTGGCCGTAACAGCATCGTCGCAATGCTGTCACAAACAGGATGACGGCGGCGGCGGCGGGCCAGCAAAAGCCAACGACTATGAAATATTCCTCGGATCCGTGCCCTGAATCGGTTATGAGCCGCACTGCCGCCGCGAACGTCTCTTATTAAATATCCTAGGAGCTTGATCATGTTCGCAATTTGATTCGAAATAATAAGGAATGCGGGAGATTGGGTGAAATCGTGCGGACCATGCACGGGATTACTGACATCGCTCACTGTCTAGCCGTGTTGCCAGTCATCCGGATGTCATTTAGCAAGCATTGTAAGGGAATCCCTCTTGGCAAACCATAATTGTTCAAACTTGGAGGACCGATCTTATATGAGATACAGGGATTGTTGCGAAAGTCATGTTACTATGTTTTTTTTCTAGGGTCTTCTAACAGTATTATTTTTAATCCTAATTTTTGGTTACGATATGATATCGCTCACTGTCTAGCCGTGTTGTCAGTCATCCGACTCTCATTTGGCATTATTCAGCTTCTTCTTCTTATGACGCCGTCTCCTTTCGAAGGTTGGCGATCCAAATAGTAGTTCTAGATACGGCCATGCGAAAAATGCCAAGTGATGAGCTACCAAACCATCTTCGGATGTCTTTCAAGCAAGAATTTTGTCGTCTGCCGACAGACCGTTCACCTTGGAGTTTTCCTTCTATAACCAGTCGCAGAAGTTCGTATTTTTGCCCTTGCATGATACGACCTATATAAGCCGTTTTTCGTTCCTTGATTGTAAGCATGAGTTCTTTTTGTTCATTCTTACGATTAAGGACTTCATCGTTCGTTATTCTCTGAACCCATGATATTCTGAGTATACGGCGATAAATGTACATTTCAAAGGCGTCGATTTTCTTTTATAATGTAGCATCTGACAACGAGTATCCGAAGTTTTAGGCTGAGATCTGACCTTATGAAAAATCTTCGCATACTCATAAATGCTTTCCTGGTCTGTTCTGTGCGGCCTCTTACTTCCTTCTTCGGGTCACATGCCTCACTTACACTACACCCCAGATATTTGTATGACGATACTTGTTCCACCGTACTACCATTGATAATCAGATGAGCCTGTACAGGTGTCTTGGCAAAGGCAACGACTTTAGTTTTTGCAGTATTTACAAGTAGGCAAAAGTTTTCACCGTATCGTACAATCATCATATCAGCCTTTGTAAGTCCTGCACATTCTCAGCTAACACAACGGTGTCGTCCGCATATCTGATGTTATTGATTATTTTCCCGTTGATCTTAATTCCATACTCCATTTCTTCCAGAGCTTCTTTGAAAATAGCCTCAGAATATATATTAAATAAGAGCGACGATAACACACAACCTGGTCTTACACCTCTTTTAATCATTGCCGCTTCTGATGTTGTACCTTCAACGTTTACTGCTGTGTTTTGCGTCCAACAGAGATTTCCGACCAATTGAATCTCTTCTCTATCTATTCCAGTTGTTTTAAGGACTTCTATAAGTTTTTCGTGTTTGACGCAATCAAAGACCTTTTTATAGTCTATAAAACAACCGACTATATTAACGTTCATGTCTCTACATCGCTGTGTAAGAACGTTTAGTGCAAATAGCGCCTCACGTGTGCCTAGGCCACTGCGAAATCCAAATTGAGAGTCATCCAGTTGGTATTCACACTTCTTATATATTCTGGTATTTATTATTCTGAGGAATATTTTGAGGACATGGGACATCAGGCTTATCATGCGGTAACCGTCACAATTTGAGTCGTTCTTAGGCAGGGTAATAAAAGCGGATGTCATCCAATCTCTTGGTTGCAGACCCTTTCCATCTTTTTCGGCTATGAGTTTGATAACTTCGACATGAATATTGTCTGGTCCGCTGGCTTTTCCATCCGTCTGGGTTTTAACTGCGTGGACTATTTCGTCTTTGGTAATATCGGGGTCTCGTTTGTTAATATTTTCATCCGGTTCTGGTGGTGTATTCGGCCTATTGAGCAGAAATGAATAATAATAATTCAAAACACCCACGCTGGGAAGCTATCTAAATACATTGACCTTGCAATAGAAATAAAACAAGGGATGCCACAAAGTATTTCAGAGGTCTGTAATCCTGAAGACCTGCAATATTGTAGGGTCATCCTAAATTCAGACTAAGGTGTTGACTTGGCTCAGACTAATGCTTTGCAGGTACAGTTTGTATAAGAGCCCTTCTCTCCAGATGTTGTCAAAGGCTGTGGTCAGGTATACGAACACTATGGCGGTCTCAAGGTAACGTTGGCATCCGCATTCAATAGAAGATGTGACTCTGAGCAGCTACTCATAACAACTGCGATTCGATCTGAATAGGAGCGCTCATTGACGTATGATTGACCAATAGCACTAGCTGCGGCGCGAAGCATTGAAATTGGGATGACAGGGAGGGTGGAGAATACCAAATTGTGTTTCATCAAAGACCTGTGCTTCGTATAGCTTCGTTCAAACGTGTTAAGCTACTTAGCGCTCCTGTTTCATAAAGTATGCAGATTTTTCTCTGTCCACCGACCCTCTCGGAGTCCATTCATGCTACCCAAGACCCTGATGGGGTATTTGTGTCGGCTGCCGGCCACGCAAAGGTTCATTTGAATAAACGGAAATGAAAGGAAAAAAGGTGCGAGCCAGTTTAATTTTGATTTATGCACGGATGACGAATGGAAATTCCTTGTTCCCTGGACAGTAGGGTTCCGTGAGGGGTTGTGTTCCTGCGTCGCCCGAGGCCAGACGTTTGAATATTTATCACCCGATTCTCCTGGCCGGAGGTAAGATGGATGAAAAAAACATCAGCGGTTGATGGACTTTTAATTGGACCTTGTCAGGACCGCTGTGATGAGAAAATGTCACATTTATTCGAATTTACATGACAGTCTCCTGAACACTGGAGTACAGTTCGGCTTTAGATCTGATCTTCCAAAATTATTGGCATGAATGTTGTAGGTATCTTAGCCTGGAACAATTGTTTGTCGTTTCTTCAAAAGTAGTTCATGTTTAGCAAAGGATACATCAAACAGCCTATAGAAGGGCTGTTAAAAAGGTCTCTATAATAACAATAAAGATTATATCACAATATCATGTAGTTTTAAGTAGTCAGCCTATTAGAGTCCATAACCAGAGATTTTACCTCTTTTACAGAACTACTGGGATAATGGTTTTGGATACCTGAAAGGCATTTGACAAGATATATTCTACAGGGTGTCCAGTTAGTGTGTAATTCTTCGATATCTCGCAAGGTATACCTGATAGAAGAAAATGTCAAATACAATAGTTATTTGGTTACTTAAGGCACATATTCTAAAAATGTTTCGAAATATACAGGGTATTGCGAAAAAGTAGGATAGTGATCAACTTGTTTTTTACTTCCCACACCGATAGGTGAGGGGAGTATTGTGATCGCGAAAGTTTTCGATTTCGAGATAATACGCTTTTTGGGCATGTTATGATGTCTACATAACGAAAATCCACGTCACTCATTTCCGTTGGTCTGTCTGTCGGTCTGTCTGTCTGCCGGTCTGTCTGTCTGTCGGTCTGTCTGCCTGTCGGTCTGTCTGTTGGCGTTTTTCTAACGTCGTAATCTCAGTAACCGCTGCATGGATTGTGATGAAATTTGGGCAGCGGTATGATGTGGGGTCGTAGTAGGTAATGTTCGTATAATTTTGAAAATCGGTGCATAGGCGGCGGAGTAATTAGCAAAAAACAAAAAAAAATTAAATATTGCTGAAACTTCGTTTTTAGGCGTTTTAGGGTTCCCTGATCATTTTCTACTTTTTTTTTGGGTGGGGGTGAAATTGGGGTGGTTGGGGGGTGGGAGGTTGTAAAATTGAAAAATTTGTTGCTTTCATAATAGACTGTCCACTGACCTGTGAAGGAAGACCTGGCGACATAAATAACTTTTTTAGGCCCATCCGAACATTGCCTTGCCTATTACAGAAAGCAAAGGATTTTTTTCTGATGTAAACATACGAGAGTATTGCTTTAGATCGTTGTAACGAGGAAACTGTTGAATTGATTTTAATGAAATTTTGAACCAGTATGACTACCATCGCGAAGATGGAAAACGCGTATGGTTTTGATAAATCGTGCCAGTGGCGGCGCAGAAATAATAAAAAAACTAAAAATATAAAAACAGCTCAAACTTCGTTTTTAAGCGTTTTAGAGGTTCCTGATCATTTTCTGCGTTTTTTGGGTGGGGGTGAAATTGGGGTGGTTGGGTGGTTGGGGTTTGAAAAATAAAAAAATTTCTTGTACTCATAATAGGCTGTCCACTAACCTGTGAAGGAAGACCTAGCGACACAAATCACCTTTTTAGGTCCATCCGAACATTGCCTAGCCTATTACGGAAACTAAGGGAATTTTCTGTATACTATACGAGAATTTATTAGTTTAAATCGTTTTGTATTTTGTAACGTGGACACTATTAAATTGATTCTAATGAAATTTTGACACAGTATGTTGTTACCGTGGTGAGAATGAAAAACGCGCATGTTTGTTGAAAATCGTGTCAGTGTCAGCGTAGCAATAATCAAAGAACGAAAAGTATGAAATTCCATTTCCTACCAGTTTTTTGGGTGGGGGTGAAAGTGAGGTGGTTGAGGGGTGGGGGGATGTAAAACTGAGAAGTTTGTAGTTTCGATAATTGGCTGTCCATTGACCTATGAAGGAAAGACCTAGCGGCATAAGACAATTTTAGGGGGGGGGGGGGTGGCCATTATTTGGTTGCAAAGCTTCATGCTATGGAAAAATAATAAACTGGTATCAGCGTAATGTGTGGGAAGTACTGAGTCAATCAGCTTGACTTCATTTTTTTATATAGAACTATAACTTTTTCTTAAATTCTTCTAGTTTCTATCATTGATCTCTATTCAAGCCTAAAATATTTTTGGGATCGGTTGCGACGTTGCCAAGTTATAATTTATTTTCTATTAATTTCCGGATTTGCAAGGTCACAAGTAATACGTCCAAATTGATATATTGCTGCTGGAAA
Organism: Callosobruchus maculatus; assembly: GCA_951848785.1. NCBI lineage: Eukaryota > Metazoa > Arthropoda > Insecta > Coleoptera > Chrysomelidae > Callosobruchus > Callosobruchus maculatus. Next base: position 3,377,419 of record CATOUR010000003.1, read on the forward strand.
CTGGATCGGGGAGTCGGGACCTCAACCTAGTGAGCATGAGCTTGCAGAGCCTCTCTAGTATTCCTTGTTCGGACGGCTTTTGGTGCTATTATCTGGTAGAGCTCACTCGAACATCTTCCGTGATGGAATCTGTAAAACAGGATTAGTCTAATTGCTCTTTTTCTGGATAGCGTCCAGAAGCTTTTGAGAGTGGTTCGTAGCGCATCTCCACACATGGGAGCAATACTCCAGCGATTGTCGGATCTGTGCCTAGTAGAGTAGCAGTAGTTGCTTTGGTGCATACAGCTTCCTACACGACGTGGTCATGGTACGATATGTGGTTGTTGATGTTGATCCCCAAAACCTTGAGGGAAGGTGACTCGACTATTGAGTGACTCCATTTTCACATTTGGTGAGCCAACGTGAGATTTCTTTGCCTAAATGCCATCTTGGTGACTAGACCTTTTGAAACCTCAAGAAAGGACAATTTTGAAATAAAATCGATAGTGTTGTATCTACCATACGGCTTGTAAGGACCAGTGTCACTCAAGGTTCGTTGTTTGGGCCAATTATTTGTTTACATTTTTACATCCTTTTCCGCTGATCTGCGAGGTGTATCTCTATGCAGACGACAGTGTTCTTGAAGCTATGATCACGATGATAAAGGAAGGTAAAGAAATAAAAAACCACCTTTATCAATATGTATTTTAACAGACAGAAGATAAATCACGATGAGATTTGAAAAAAAGCAGTATATGCGATGGTATCATATTTGAACTACTGTATCGCCTATGTTATAGATAAATATCAGTTCTTTTTGTTTTTATCGTATGTGCTAATTTAAATCGTTATTCTATGTCAAAATATCAGTTAATAGCGTCAACCATCTATCAAGGCCACATATTTCTCTGTTAAAAAAGTTGTTGTAAAAGTTAGAGACTGATTCAGGTTCAATTAAGATTGGCATAGCCATGCCCAACTTCAACGGTATTCTTTTACTCTACTTTCCCAGCTAAAATTATCTTTATTACAACTAATACAATTTTCTCAAACAAACGCTCATATCTGACATCTGCCATTTAAATTCATCCGTACCAATTTCAGTCTCGAGTTTAATTGCATGATAAAAAACAGACCAGATATCTCCATTCTTATCTTGAGCTTATTTTTGTTGGCGGAGTATTCTTCATTAAAATAATCACGGCACTCTCAGACGCTCTTGTCAAGAAGCTGTCTGCGAGTGAATTTGAATTGGGCGGTAATTTAAAAAACAACAGCCGCACGTCTGCAAGAGCACCCCTGACAGTAACTTAATTTCACAGATTTCTCAAACGGTCTTTCACTCCGACATTATTCGATCTTGATGAGGCAGCGGTATTTTCTTCATTGTTCAAGGCTTCACGTCTGACAGTCCGGAAATTGATTCTATTTTATTGTCATGATGAAGAAAATGTGGTGCATGGCGCTACCTTTTTAATTTATACATTTCACTTCCCAGCCCGATAGGTTGTTTTAGGCCTGAAAAATTTGATTTATTTATCACACTTCTTTAGGTCTATCCGAACATTGCTTTGCCTATAACTAAAATCAAGGGACTTAGAATTTTCTAATGTATACAGAAGAGTATTGCTTTAGATCGTTCTGGATTGTTCAACCTGGAGATTATCGAAAAGATTTTAATTTTGAAAATTTTGAAAATTTTGAAAATTTTGAAAGTTTTGAAAATTTTGAAAATTTTGAAAATTTTGAAAATTTTGAAAATTTTGAAAATTTTGAAAATTTTGAAAATTTTGAAAATTTTGAAAATTTTGAAAATTTTGAAAATTTTGAAAATTTTGAAAATTTTGAAAATTTTGTAAATTTTGAAAATTTTGAAAATTTTGAAAATTTTGAAAATTTTGAAAATTTTGAAAATTTTGAAAATTTTGAAAATTTTGAAAATTTTGAAAATTTTGAAAATTTTGAAAATTTTGAAAATTTTGAAAATTTTGAAAATTTTGAAAATTTTGAAAATTTTGAAAATTTTGAAAATTTTGAAAATTTTGAAAATTTTGAAAATTTTGAAAATTTTGAAAATTCAACAGCCGCACGTCTGCAAGAGGACCCCTGACAGTAACTTAATTTCACAGATTTCTCAAACGGTCTTTCGCTCCGACATTATTCGATCTTTCTATTTTCTTCTATTCTATTTTGTCATGATGAAGAAAATGTGGTGCATAGCGCTACCTTTTTAATTTGTACATTTTACTTCCCAGCCCGATAGATTGTTTCAGGCTTGAAAAATCTGATTTATTCATCACACTTCTTTAGGTCCATCCGAACATTGCTTTGCCTATAACTGAAATCAAGGGACTTAGAATTTTCTAATGTATACATCATACGAGTATTGCTTTAGATCGTTCTGGATTGTTCAACCTGGAGATTATCAAATAGATTTTAATTTTGAAGATTTTGAAGGCGTTGAAAATTTTTAAAATTTTGAAAATTTTGAAAATTTTGAAAATTTTGAAAATTTTGAAAATTTTGAAAATTTTGAAAATTTTGAAAATTTTGAAAATTTTGAAAATTTTGAAAATTTTGAAAATTTTGAAAATTTTGAAAATTTTGAAAATTTTGAAAATTTTGAAAATTTTGAAAATTTTGAAAATTTTGAAAATTTTGAAAATTTTGAAAATTTTGAAAATTTTGAAAATTTTGAAAATTTTGAAAATTTTCAAAATTCAACAGCCGCACGTCTGCAAGAGGACCCCTGACAGTAACTTAATTTCACAGATTTCTCAAACGGTCTTTCGCTCCGACATTATTCGATCTTGATGAGGCGGCGGTATTTTCTCCATTGTTCAAGGCTTCACGTCTGACAGTCCGGAAATTGATTCTATTTTATTGTCATGATGAAGAAAATGTGGTGCATAGCGCTACGTTTTTAATTTGTACATTTTTCTTATCAATTTCTAACTTCCCCGACAAAGGAGGGGTAAGTTATTAGAATCGGCCCGTTTTCACAAATTTCACCAAAATCAAGGTAAAATCGCCTCCTGACTCATCTTCTGAAAAGAAAATGCTGTTATATTATTATTTTTTCGAGTCACCTCCACCACCCCCCACAATTAAATCATAGATTTACAGCAGAAGTAGATCAAAAGATACATAATAAAAACTCACTTATGACAGTAAAGTTTTAATTAATTTGGATCATTTTTGTGACAGTTACTGTCATTTTGAATTTCGAAAATTTGTTACCTTTTAAGAATTTCTATTCCGCCATTTATAAAATTTTGAGCCAAGCGCGACAGTGTTTATCACATAAGAAAACATGCTTTTTATTGTGGTAGGATTATAATTTCACGTTACGATATTATTTTTTGAGTTACGCCCACCTTTTTTATCATCGCAGCGAGACCAAAAGCTAGATTTTTGTTCCTAATGATAATCTAAATTTTTATTTGGATTTCTATTAAGATGAAGCATCCGTATTTTGGACAATTTGAGGGTGCTGATTACAAACGTGATCACAGTTCCGAGCTTTAGTCTCGTTTGACGAAAATCAAAAATTTCATATCTTTGCATTTGCCTAAAAAATCGAAAATCTCTATTTGGCTTTTTATTAAGACAAAATATTCGTATTTTTGATGATTTGAGGGTGCTGATTACAAATGTGGTCGTAGTTTTGAGTTTCAGTCTCGCTTGACGAAAATCAATTATTTCAAATTTTCAGATTTATGGGTTTGTCTAAAAAATCGAAAATTTTTATTTGGACTTCTATTAAGATGAAGCATTCGTATTTCGAATAATTTGAGGGCGCTGATTACAAATGCAGTCGCTGTTTTGCATTTCAGTCTCGTTTGACGAAAATAAAAAATTTCAGCTTTTCAGATCTTTGGGTTTGTCTAAAAAATCGAAAATCTCTATTTGGCTTTCTAATAAGACGAAACATTCGTATTTTTGATAATTTGAGGGTGCTGATTACAAATGTGGTCGCAGTTTTGAGTTTCAGTCTGGTTTGACGAAAATCAAATATTTCAAATTTTCAGATTTTTGGGTTTGTCTAAAAAATCAAAAATTTTTATTTGGATTTCTATTAAGATGAAACATTCTTATTTCGAATAATTTGAGGGTGCTGATTACAAATGTAGTCGCTGTTTTGAATTTCAGTCTCGTTTGATGAAAATCAAATATTTCAAATTTTCAGATTTCTGGGTTTGCCTAAAAAATCGAAAATTTTTATTTGGATTTCTATTAAGATGAAACATTCGTACTCGTATTTTGAGCAATTTGAGAGCGCTGATTACAAATGTGGTCGCAGTTTCAGAGTTTCAGTCTCGTTTGACGAAAATCAAAAATTTCAGGTTTTCGGATTTTTTGGGTTTGCCTAAAAAATCGAAAATCTCTATTTGGCTTTCTATTAAGACGAAACATTCGTATTTTTGATAATTTGAGGGTGCTGATTACTAATCTGGTCGTAGTTTCAGAGTTTCAGTCTCGTTTGATGAAAATAAAAAATTTCAGATTTTCAGATCTTTGCATTTGCCTAAAAAAATCGAAAAACTCTATTTGGCTTTCTATAAAGACCAAACATTCGTATTTTTGATAATTTGAGGGTGCTGATTACAAATGTGGTCGCAGTTTTGAGTTTCAGTCTGGTTTGACGAAAATCAAATATTTCAAATTTTCAGATTTTTGGGTTTGTCTAAAAAATAAAAAAAAATTATTTGGATTTCTATTAAGATGAAACATTCTTATTTCGAATAATTTGAGGGTGCTGATTACAAATGTAGTCGCTGTTTTGAATTTCAGTCTCGTTTGACGAAAATAAGAAATTTCAGATTTTCAGATTTTTGGGTTTGTCTAAAAAATCGAAAATCTCTATTTGGCTTTCTAATGAGACGAACCATTCGTATTTTTGATAATTTGAGGGTACTGATTACAAATGTGGTCGCAGTTTTGAGTTTCAGTCTCGTTTGACGAAAATTAAATATTTCAAATTTTCAGATCTTTGGGTTTGCCTAAAAAATACAAAGTCTTTGGCTTTCTATTGCGATGAAACATTCGTATTTTGGATAATTGAAGGGTACCGATTACAAACCTGGTCGCAGTTTTGAGTTTTAGTTTCGTTTGACGAAAATAAATAATTTCTGATTTTCAGATCTTTAGGTTTGCCTAAAAAAATCTAAAAATTTTTATTTGGCTTTCTATATAGATGAAACAATTATATTTTGGATAATTTGAGGGTACTGATTAGCGATTAAAAATTTGGTCGCAGTTATTTTTTTTCAGATCTACAAAACTAAAGCTGCTTTGTGAAATTTTCTTAGTACCCTTCATCATATAACTGTTCTTACTGTCTGCCATAATCCATCCAAGCGTTCTAACTGGACGAGTTCTGTACGTTCTCCTGGCAAAGTGCGACTAAAATATTCAGTTTAATCTAGTAGACTGTGGACTCACGTAGCGGGTCATTCCAGTTTCAGTGCGACGTATTTCTAACGCTCCCATTTTCTAAAATTTCATATCGGCGAATTCCAGAGCTAACAGTATAATTAAAATTTTATGCTTCAGGATATAAAGTGTATAATTGTTCCGGAATATCTTTCGTGGAAGGATCCTTTATTCTAGGTTTTACGGCTGGGTCGTACAGCAAACTTTTTGCTACTCCACTTTGAGGATCCGTCATTACAAATAAAACTTCCAGACTTTTGGTATGTAGTGCGAACAGGAAGCTCAAGGTACCGGATGTTTCGTCATACTTCGTCACCCCTCTTATCTTTTTTATTTGAAAAAATAGAAAAAAAGCTTTTCATGAAAGTTTTATGGTGTTTTCTTAATATTCAGAATCTGACAACGAAAAATAATAAAAAATAGTTTGTTATTACCAAGTATATTATACCACGGAAAGGAATATATGTCTTTCTTGTTTTCAAAAATATAGGTCACATTCACCTTACTGTGAAACGTTTTTAAAATGTGAGAGCAGACGACAGAAAGATTCTGCTGGTCTCACATGTTTAGTAAACATGAAGTATCTGATGCTCTCTATTTCCGTCAATCGACCTATGGTGCACTGATGATCGCTAATAAGCGTGAAACAGCTGTCTGCGTACTGGTGGATTGACGGAGATATAGAGCAACCCTCGTATATAGAGCAACCCTCGTTTTTGAAATATTTAGCTTCAAAGTTTCTAAAATGTGGAAGTAAACCTCAATCCACTATAGCCATGGCGGCCGAAAAACAATTGAATGCGGTAATGTTCTGTGTCATTCTGACATTTTGCCGAGGTGAAAAGCATCGCTTTGTTTACAAGTGCAAATAACTTCCAGTTTTATTGTAAGAAATGCCGTTAAATTATTATAATGAAAATCAAAGACTAAGAATTATACGTTATATATTTTATAAAAATAGTGACAACATATCTCAAGCAAGAAGAGAGTAGGGGCATTAGATGGCGAAGCGCGTTCAGTTAAACAGGAAACAACTTCAAGTTTTATTTTCAGTATAATATTATAACGACATTTTTACAATAGAGCTGATTGTTTGCACTTGTAAACAAAGTGATGCTTTCAATTGTTTTTCTGTCGCCATGACTATATGTTTTAAAAACAGAGTTAAATATTCCAAAAACCTTTCAAAATAAGGTGAACGAAACCTATATTTTTGAAAACAATAGAAAAATATTTCTTTCCGAGACAACTTTATAAGAAAAATAGGATTTTTTATTACTTTTTCTTTTTGTTTGTATCAAATTCTAAAAGACAAGAGAAAACTATAAAACTCTCATATAAAAACCTTTTTCTATCACTTCAAATAAAAAAAGAGGAGGGGTAGCAAAGTATGAGGAAACACCCGGTACAGTCAATGACTAATATGCGCTTTTCAAAATTTATTAAGAAACTACTTTTAGAGCCCTGTTTCTATATAGTTATATTAAAGTAACCTCAGATAATATGCAATAGTGTATTGCAATGCCATTGGACGTTCAGTGCACACCTGAAAAAGCTGGGGATTGAAGTGTGGTGAGGCAGAGTATCCTCGACTGTCCTGCCTTGAGTGACAGCAGGAACTGCTATCTAAATGTAGGTTAGAAGGCAATACAACAGAGCATAGTCCAATGCATCTTAGATTTCGCAAAGAACCTAGGATGGGACTTTGTCTGATCCCTTTGAAGAGGGGTGCACAATCAGCCTCAAGGCTGAATGGCTACTACTACTACTAGTAACTGAACCCTGACTCCTTCTTTTACTCCTTCTTTTTTTCTTCTTCTTTTTCTTCTCCTCCTTCTTCTTCTTTTTCTTCTTCTTCTTCTTCTTCTTCTGCTTCTCTTTCTCCTTCTTCTTCACCTTCTCCTCCTTCTTCCTTCTTCTTCTTCTCCTTCTTGTGCTTGTTCTTCTTGTTCTTCTTCTTTTTCTTCTTCTTCTATTTCACTGGACTTGTGTCGATTCTGACATTTCTCCAAATTCATACTTCTTGCACAAAACTTTAAACTATGATTATAATCGCATGTAGCGACGAATACTGAGTATTATACTGCACCAAAAATATAAAATTATATAACAAAAACCACGATTAACAGCGATTATGATTCTCTAACCTAAAATCTACTTGGCTGGCTCATAGTCACCATGAGACTTCATCCCTAATCCCCTCATTACAAAAGTTTATTACAAAAGTAGGAAAGAATTTGCTTGAGTAAATTCAAACGGCGCTCTCATTGTGGAATTTGTTGGTATACAAATGTATTTTTTTTATTATATTGACAAAACCGGATTTTTTCCGGACTAGTAATCAACAAATTTAAAATTTAATCTTAAAGAAAATAGAAAAAAAGTTGTTGACCGCGGAAAGATTCGAACCCACGCCCTTTCGGACTGGTGCCTAGCGTCTTAACCACTCGGTCATGCTGCCTGTGCTTCAGGAATATCAGTACACTTTACATATAATACGTCGTCAGTTACCTGTCGTAATTTATTTCAATCTTTTAAACCGGAACACTTGTAGTTTTGGCTATGTTTTGTATACGGACGGACGGACAGACAGAGGCTCTGCATAAGCTCTCCACAGTGACTTCAGTGAGTTAGTGAGAGATAAAAAAACTAATAAAATATGGAATTGCACCAACATGCTATCTGCATGTTCATAGGAGGCTAGACTGGATTACAGTCTCCATTATATACAATCAAGAATATCCTACGGTATCATTTTTTGGGGAAATTCAGTTGATATTAAACGCATATTAATTCTCGGAAAACGAATTCTTAGAGGCATTTTTAGAATGAAGCCAACAGATAGTTGTGGAGAAATTTTTAAGGATTATGAAATTCTCACTGTTTTCGGTCTGTACATTATAGAGGCAGTGATGTTCATTAGAAAAAAATCAAGATATTTTTCAGAACAATAGATCAAGTCTCAATTACATTACTAGATCGAAAAGCAATCTGCAAACAGTACAGCCAAAGTTTACTTATATAGAGTGAAACGTTCAATATTCAGTTATAAAAATTTGGAACAAACTTCCGGAAAACGTCAGAATGCTCCTTGAATTAGATTTAAAAAAAAAATGAAAAGCTTCCTCTGTCAAAAAGTATATTATACTATGGAAGAATATTTTTATGACATAATAGTTCTGTGATATGTTTACAATTGTTGTATTTATTTTATAATGAAATAAGGTTTAATTAGGAATATTATTGTTTGTGTGATCGATTTGTTAACGTTAACTTTATACATTTATATGTTTTATTTTGTGTATGTCATTTATACTATTTTTTTTGACACGTTCTGTGCCTTAAATGGACATATCGAGGGTCTCACGCCCTAGGGGCGTATGCGCCAAAAGTAAAATTTTACAGGAGCAACCAAAAACGGTGGAGGAACGAATAGTTTGAAAAAATTAAAAGGTCAAGGCGTATATACTATTTAAAAAATTACAGTTTATGATAATGTTATCAAAATATCTTTTATTTTTTATTTTAACCAAGATTTGGCGGATACGCCTTTATGTCAGGATGAAACTCGTAATTATTTTGGGGCGTAAGAACCAGTTATATGAAATAATAAGTAATAATTCGCTAAATTAGAAACGATTCAAGCTTACTATCACTACTACAATAGCCTTAGGAAAGAATAACGCTGTATGTACAATGTACTTTCAGTTCCAAATAAGACGATCAGAACATTTTCTCGAAAACCACTAACGTAACAAAAAAAAAAAACTAAATACTTGAAACTTGAAAACTCTATATAACAATCAAATAAGTAAGTTAGAACCACACGTAAATTAATTAAATAATTAAAATAAGATGAAAAAAATCCAATTTTCGAATAAACCCTAGGTTTCTCTTCCTTTTTCTTTTTAGTATCTTTGCTTTTAGAGCAGATAGTGGTAGTTCATCTTCAGAATTATTAGAATTTATGTTAGGTAATGAATCGTAAAAGTTGTGGTATATCGCAGGTACAGTATGGTCTTTTCCATGACAAAGATACTGCAGATCTGAATATTTTTTGTCAATTGGAAGTTTGGAGACATAGAGTGATTTAGGCCGAATATCTAAATTCTCTCTGCGTCCTCTTCTTTTCATAACGTTTACAGCTTGAAATGGCTCTTCGCAAAGCTCATTTTTGAAGAAACGTGTATAAAGATTTGGTTTTTGGAAACGCAACCGACGCACTTCATTCCAGTTTAAAACCTTCTCATTCTCTGATTTATTATGAAAAAGATACTTCCTTGAGGGTTTTATAGTCAAAAAAATCTATTACCTCTAAAATAAAGAAAATTAATCAATTTACCTACTTTCACCATCGATTTTTTTTTGCATTACATGAGGAATTGTAACTTTGTTTGGCCAACTCAACCATGTTTTTCGCACGATAAGACATTATTTGTAAAATTCTGATCTAAATACATATTAATTAACGGTAGCACCCAACAGTTTCAAAGGTTTCGGTGGCTGCTGGCAGCGTTGTCAGATCTAATCTACAGTTAAATACGACTTAATTTATTAAACACTGCATTCATTAGAAATTAAGTAATTTCACCCCTTACGATAGAAAATACCTAAAAAATGTGCTATGTATACTTAATTTCGGTAGCTACAAATGGTTCAGACGCCTTTATAGCATAATGCCATGATTGGCGTGTACGCCTAAATAATTTTGCGTTGTTTAGCAAAATATAATACAAACTATCATTTTACACGTTTTGTTAACTAATTTGCAATTTGCAGATGATAGTTAATGTAAATTTTATATATTTTTGAAAACATGGTTCATACGCCTTGTTAGCGTACTGCGACTTGTAAAGTTGGTGCTTACGCCTTTATAATTTTGTGCTTTTTGGCCAAAATATCCAACACACCACAAACCGTTTGGTCAGATGATACTCCATAGTATTAGGTATCGATTCATGAAAAAAAGTCATTTTGGCCAAAAGTGGCGTATACGCCCCTATGGCGGGAGACCCTCGATATAGAACCAATAAATATATTGAATTGAATTGAATTATTGGCATAGCGGTCCGAAAGTGTCCATTACTTTACATACAGAACAAAATGGCTTCCGGCATATCTCAATTCCGCGCGCAATGTCGTAAGTGAGGCGGCATTGTCTGAGGAACGGCCGCGCCGCGCCGTTGAAAAGGAGAAAACGGCGAATATATGCGGGCAGCTGTAAGCATAGAATTACGGTCAAGGAAACAGGGAAATGCTCTTAGCGCAGGAACTGAGACGCGCCGTAATGTTTTGAAATATTACAAAGCGAATAGGGATAAGCGGCTCCATAACGGTATTCTAGCCGAATAGAGGCTGCCGAACAACACATGGGGCAAGGTGAACTTTACGCTTTCCTTTATAAATGATTATGGTATTGTGGAAGGAACACCGGGCGGATTAATACAGCGAGAAAAGGCTTTTGACGTATATTGTTGATACCTCAAAGGTTCATCTAAAACTTTCTAAAAGGTAAAAATTCCTTCCAGAACAAATAGGGTCAAGTATTTCATCCACATAATCATGATGCCATTTTATTATTTTCCCATTGCATGAAGCTATAATCTGAAATCCCCTTGCAACCAAATTATCGCCCACCCGCCCGCAAAAAAACATTGAACACAAACTCTCGTAAATGTGAAACGATCAGGAGCCCTCAAGCCGTCTAAAAATGAAGTTTGAGACGTTTTTATATTTTTAGTTTTTTTGATTATTGCTGCGCCGCCACTGACATGATTTTTCCAGAACTTCGCGGCTGTAGTAATACTGTGTCGAAATTTCATTAAAATCAATTTAATAATTTTCGCGTTACGCAATATAAAGCGATCTAGAACAATACTCGTATGTATTACAAATTCTAAATCCCTTGGTTTCTATAATAAGCAAGGCAATGTTCGGATGGATCTAAAAAAGTGTATTATGCCGCTAGGTTTTCCATTCATCATAGGTCAAAAGAGAGGCCATTATGAATACAACAGATCTTTCAGTTTTACAACCCCCCACCTCCCAATCACCCCAAATCCACCACCACCCAAGAAAACTAGAAAATGATCGAAACGAAGTTACGTAAATACTTGAAATTTTTCGTTTTTTGCTAATTACTCCGCCCCCCGTACCACGATTTCCAAAAATATTGAAACATTACCTACTACGACCCCACAACATATCGCTACCCAAATTTCATCATAATCCATACAGCGGTTATTGAGATCATGACGTTAGAAGAACGCCAACAAACAGACAGACAGACAGACAGAGAGACAGACAGACCGACAGACAAACAGAGGGACAGACAGACCGACGGAAATGAGTGACATGGATCTTCGGTATGTAGACATCATAAAACGCACAAATAGAGTATTATCTCAAAGTCGAAATATTTCGCGATCACAATACTCCCCTCACCTATCGGTGTGGGAAGTAAAAAGTCGGCAGTCAGCGAGATTACAACCCACGACCTCCAGATTGGTATGGTAGTGCTCTTGCCAGTTGAGCTATGGTCGCCACAGCTGCTCAACCTCGAAACTCTGCCACCACCTTTTGGTACTAGTACCACTAACGGCCCATAAAAATACATTCTTGGACAAAGAATATATACTTTCATAGTAAGTATACCAATGTCTTTCTACATGTGCAAAGATGTTTATTTATTTTGCGTATGGTCATAGTACATACGAAAAAAATCTTAAAAAAAGTAAAAACAGTTTGACAACCAACACAAAATTAACAAAAAATACGATCTAAAATAGTATCTATGCTATCAGTTGATATCGAGGCTGGAAATACATTCTACGGCTGATACCTTGGCTTGAAAGAAGCCCTTGTTGTTGCCTGGATATGCTCTAAGGCCACGTTCCTGCACTGACAGTTTAGATTTACAATATACGCTAGCAGTTGTTCCCGTAGTAAAATAGCTCACCGAGAACCTCATCTGATCGATGGTACCGTTTCATAGTTTCTTGTACATATCTCAAATCTTTAATACCTGTTCGGCAGTACAGCGAATGTTCAGAAAATAATAGTCACACATCAAAAAATTGAAAGAATCTATTGTTTCACATGCACCAATCCAGTCCGCCAAATCGTACGTACACGAGGATCTTGTTCTGGTCAAGGTCTGGTCTTAAGATTCATACGGCCTTAATTTTTTGATAACCGACACTTAAAGAATATAATATGGGATGATAGGGTACAGTTGTATACTCCGATGTCGCACGGTGTCTGAAGTCGTCATACTCGTGACGCGTCTTCTTTTATCTCTCTCTATTGAAAAGGGCTAGGAAACGCTAACACGTACCTCTGATCTAATTTCGTTGATGCGATAGGCGCTGACCTAAGCAGTAGGGATTCGACCTAACTTCTGCTCGTCTTATCAATGAGTTGTCTACGAAATATGAACCGGTAGTGCGAAGCTGCAGGCCTGTTTGGGAGACTAACGCAAAGCGGTGGTGCCGTGGTGTGAGGGGGCTAACGACGCGACGCGACGGCAACATCTTTGTTGGTACGAGGAAATAAGATGATTATCGCACGAGGGGCGATCAAAATATTATACTTTAATTAAATATCATTTAAATTGCAACAGGACAAATTAGAACCGTTTGTTGGATTGATAGAATCATGATTTCGTAATAGAATAATTGGGAGGTCATTGGACGAATAACCTTAATAAAGCAGTCGGGGAACCGGGATAAATTACCCCAATTGGGTAAAATTGAAATTTTTGGGGGTAAAAATGAAACTTTTGTGGGTAAGAAGCATATATTTTTAATTTGCTATTTCATAAACCTGTTAGTATTTTTTTCAACTTAAACAATTAAGGAAGGGCACGCTCAAGCAACCTTAGTCTCCGCAACTAAATTGCCTCCCACATCATGTTTATGAGCCGCTTCACACGAAGTCGGCACCGACTACCCGGCTTCACATTGGATCCGGTTTTGTTTCCGGTACCGGACAAAGTTGATTTTATTTATCGTTCAGTAGCGTGCAGTTTTGGATTATGGATCGCGAACTGTTACTGCGATATGGAGATTATATCGGAGGCTGCGAAGGGAAAGGTGATAAGAGATGATTTACTGGGAAAATGGAAAAAGAGAAGAACCTGCCGCATTTTATAAACTTTCCGAAGATTTGCGTGGAAATGAAAATAAATTCTTCAATATCTATTTCGTGTCTGCTTTTTCAGCACAAGCATGAGATGCAGCTTCAGCAACAACTGAAGACCGGCAAGACGGCTAATGTGAACGCCTGCATACGATTCTTATGTCCACTGCCTAGAGGTTGCTGTGTAGCCGGTGTTGGCTTGGGCACTTCTTGTTTGATTGCGTACAATACTGGGTCTTGGAGGCATCAAATTTAACCATATTCTTAAGCCCCCAAGCGGTAATGGTATCGAGATTCTTTGAAAGTGAAGCTGCCACTGCCAGTCTTCTGCGTTCAAGCTTGACCACAGGGATCGGTCTATTGCTCATGATGCCTGCATGCAGCGTACTGTCATCCGCAAAACTGTGGATTGAGTTTGTAGTGCTAGAGAGTAGATCACTAATATGAAGCAGAAACAATGTCGGAGCCAATACCGATCCCTGCGGAACCCCGGCATTGATGCTATAGAGAGAAGAGGAAAAGCCGTCTACCACGACAGAGATTTTCCGACCTGAGAGGAAGTCTGCGAGCCAACCGCAGAGCTTAACAGGAAGCCCATAAGACGGGAGCTTGTTTAGGAGAGCTGCATGCCACAGTTGATCGAATGCCTTTGAAATATCGAGCCTCGCCAAATGACTGGATGAGTTTGCTCCACACATGTGTGATGTAAGCCAGGAGACCTCCAGTTGATCTTTGGTGTCGGAATCCATATTGTCTGTCGTTGATTAAGTGATGGAGCTCTAGGTATTTCATGAGCTCTTGGTTGACGCATTTATCCATCACTTTACTGATTACAGAAAGCAGAGCTATAGGTCTGTAGTTGATTGGATCAGTTTTGGATCCCTTTTTCGCTTTCTTTTCAAAATTATCAATGGGGGGCTATAATATGAAATATGCTAAAAGGTTCCCTAATCGCTGTCTTAATGAGTAGCCGCCAGTGACGAAACTGATGCAGTCAGTGGGTGAGATTTTCTTCGGGCGTTTGGTTATAACCGACCGAGGACTGCGTCCCGTATTAGTCCAATTTGTCTTATTGGCAGCTGCGGCGGGCGCTTCTAGCGCCCCGCCGTCCCGCTTCGCCGGTGCACATTGCACATCCATTACGGGCAGCACTGCTAATTTGGGCCGATAATCAATAAGGCAGTATATCAAAGTTGGCATGGCGGGCTGGCTGCCTGGCTGGCTGACAGTCATCTGGAGCTGCCGCTGACGCTGCTACTGGCGACGCTTAACGCGTCAGTCTATGTTCCGATCAAACGGGGCATTTGTAGCCAGGCAGAAGCTACGGCAGTAGTTTTTTCGGCTTGATCGCAAGGACAGAAAGCTGCAAGTGAAGATGAGAAATGCCCAGTCCACAATCAAGGATGTATCTCTTGGAGTGCCTCAAGGTTCTGTCTTAGGACCTCTACTATTTCTACTGTATATAAATGATCTTCCTCTAAACATATCACAGGGAAATGTCACCATGTTCGCAGATGACACTACAATTACAGTATGTGGTGGAAATCTTGAGGAACTCCAGGAAAACATAATGAATTTAGCAGTTGGTGTCAGTGCAACAGGCTGATCCTAAAT
The DNA here is from genome assembly GCA_951848785.1 of Callosobruchus maculatus. NCBI lineage: Eukaryota > Metazoa > Arthropoda > Insecta > Coleoptera > Chrysomelidae > Callosobruchus > Callosobruchus maculatus. The sequence goes on from CATOUR010000003.1 coordinate 3,392,587, forward strand.
GAAAACAAGACTGCCATAACTAACATTACCTTACTACGAAGGCTGCCTGGTGAGTTTGCTACCGTGGAAGGTATTGCTTTAGCAAATAATACTAAATTTTTGGTAACATACTTTGATTCCAAGTTAACTTTTTCAGATCACATTCATTATGAATGTCAATCATTGAATAAAGCATTTTACGCTATACTTCAGCTAAAAGATGTTCTTGATGAATCTGGGATTGTATCTGTGTATTATGCACTTGCACATTCACATATGTCTAACAACTAGGAAAGGAAGACTTCTATCTATAGACATTCACTATACTAATAGCTTTAAACTATAATTGCAGTATAATTTGTAAGGTGTTTCTCAATTTGTAACTGTTTTTTGCCAATAGCTAACGTGTCATATATGCAAACATTGTATCAATTTGACAAAATATACTACTACTACTACTACTACCACTACTCGCACACCCGGAAATGTGAGAGAGAGTCTGACCGCCCGACGTTGAACCTGCTTGAGTTCTCTGATGTCATGTTCAGTGGACGCAAACGCGTTCATCCGACATGCCACCACGGCCCGACCCGCTAAAACCCGTTCCCTCTTTTCTTACCTCCAAATTTGAAAAAGTATCTCTCAGTGCCGAATTTCAAGAAGAAAAGTCAATTTCTGCAATTTCTTGTTTACTTTAAGTATTTGTAGAGGCGTGCTTACAACGTCCACGAAGTAACATTGTTCTGCATCATGACAATGCTTCTTCCTATATAGTGTAACAAGCAAGACATCTTTTGGAAAAGTAAAAGCGCTAAATTGCTCAAATACCCGCCCTCTCCGACTGTTCACCATGTGACTCTTTTTTACCCCCAAACTTGAAAGAAAAATGCATAGCGAGAGTGAGTGTACATGATGCTGATACAGCGTTCGATAAACTGGGTACACACAGATATACATATATGTATTTGCCATGCAAAAACACATTTCGAACAGAACTCACTTGTTTTTCAAACTACATACACAGCATTTCACAAGGTGATAGTTAAGACCTTAGTGAATAATATCGCACAGCAACTTTTTCAAAAAACACACACTGGAGCAAGGGAAGAGGCGGCCACGCCTCCACGCTAACAAGAGAATACGTATTTTCTTGGATTCTCAATTACGCGCGCTATACTCTAGACTCTTAAGAGCAAAGGCATTCTTATTTTAATGAAGTTTTACAGAATAAATAAATGTATTTATCCTAAGGGAGAATACTTTACAAAATTGTCGTTTATCAAATTTGCAAAAATGATCATCATCATTGTCTGATTTTGCATGTTAATGTCCGATTGTTAGTTGTATTAAAACGTCGTAAAAGACTTGGCAACATTGTGCAGCGGCAACGCTGTTAACGTCAACGTCAGTCGACGTTATTAGTTTTGAGAACTCTAGCTCGCCATCGTTCGAGATTCACTGTCAGTTCAGTGGCGCTCATACTCATATCTAGCAACTGTTTCGTCGTATCCACCCAGCGTGTAGGGGAACGGCCACGGCGCCACCCACTCGGAGCGCGACCCTGAACTACAAGTTTCTCCATATTATCGCTTCTGTGAATATGTCCGAAGAATGTAAGCATTCTCGTCGACACAATGGAGGATAGTCTCTTTGGATCACCGAGCTCATCCAGTATGGAAACCTTAGTTCGATGGGTGGTATAAGGGATTCTCAGCATTCTCCTCCACGTTCACATTTCAAAAGCATCTATGCGAGCTCGATCTGCCTTTTTAACAGTCCAAGTTTTCGAGGCATACAAAAATATGGAGAACGCAAGAGACTTAACCAGCGATATTTTGGTAGCTTTAGTGATGTTATGATCACGCCATATTTTAGTAAGCTTTGTCATGGCCACCCATGCCTATAGAATGCGCTGCCGAATCTCATTCTCACAGCTACCCGAATTGACGATCAAAGAACCGAGGTACACAAAACTTTGAACTACCTCACAATGGCCTATTGACTTTATTTCTCGATGATTGTCATGCTCTCTATCTACAATAATAACCTTGGTCTTGTTGTAGTTAACACCAAGACCATATGCTGCATTGTGTTGTTCTAAAACGTTTAATAGAGCTACTAGTTTTTCCTGAGAAGCAGCAATAAGGGTTGTATCGCTAGCAAATCTTAAGTTAGATATTTTGCTTTCGCCACTCCAGTTGTCCAATACCTGCCTCATCACAAATTCAGAGTAGATGTTGAATAACATCGGAGATAATACACATCTCTGACGAACTCCTTTTCTGGTTACTGTTTTACCAGACAGGTTACCATTAATTCTTACACGAGCTGAGCTAGACTCATAGAGTTGCTGTATGAGAAAAACTAAGTGGTAAAGGACTCTCATAGAGATAAGGATTTCCCACAGTTTTGGCCACTTTTGCGTTATCAAACGCCTTAGAATAGTCCACAAAGCAAATAAAAACCGGAAAATAATGCTCTTTGGCTTTTTCAATAACCAATAAGCAACAATGATCGGTGTCACCGAATTACCAATAGTTAAATTTCTAATGCTTATTTTGGCCTTGGAATGATCTATAATTTGACTGGTCTATAGAGTCGTTGCCCTCGCTACGGCATCGCCAGCGTCGCATAGAGTGTCGGCCACAGCCTGCCTCGACTGCATGTGTGTCTGGTATAATTTGTATAATATATGGTATCCGATGAATGTTCCAATTAGTTCCAACTGTCTTCTAGGGCGGCTGCGAAATGCGTGCTTGACAGGCAAGCACGGCCTGCTAGATGCGAGATGTGGGGCGCTTTGTTCGGATGTATGCAAGTATGCGCGAAGGAAGGGATTTGTGTCCAACTTCCTGTGAATAATCCGGGAAACAAATGCTCAGAAATCTCAGAGATTTCCAGGACGCAGAAGACGGTTAAAATGCTGCACGCGTATATCAAGGGTACGGAATAGCGCTACTTGCAAAACTCGTGCTGAAAAGCGGTTTGTTGTTGGGAATTCTGTTGCTATATATATACAGGGTGAGTTTTTAGTACCGGCTCGGTCGATAACTCCACTACTGTAGAAGATAGCGAAAAAAGTTGTAAATAAAAGTTGTAGCCACGGATATGCTCCTTGCTCAGAAAATATTTAGATCTATACAGGGTGATCCATAACTACGTGGTGATGCAAACATATATTTTTTTAAATGAGACACCCTATATATTATCCCATTTTCAGATTCTACTAATTATTTCTTTTCTCACAATATAAGGTTTTGTAACATTATACAGGGTATTTCAAAAGTTATGACCATTTTTGTATCCAAATCGCTGCCAAACGAAGGTACTGTATATCAAGTAAAGAATCAAAAATTATTTTGTTCACACGGAAAGATTAAAAATATTCTCTAGTTTTAAAATTGGCTATAAATAAAGCCTACGATGCATATTCGTATACAGGGTGATGTAGAATGCAAAATCCAGATTTTCTCTTTTTTTTAAATGTAACCCCCAATACTTTATTATACCAAACAATTGCCCTTAATATGCTCTTTCATCTTTGTATAGCACTTGTTGTACTTACGTCCATCAGTTTCCGAGATATTTCGATTTTTCGGTAAATTTAAAATATAGCTCCTATTTGCGTGCTGAAATTTATTTATTTTGAGAAAGTACTATCGAATTTGTTTTTTATTTAACGAACAACTTAATCATAAGGTCATGATAGTATTTGATGAAGTCAAAACCCTAAATCATTGAGACAATAAAGTCAAGTATGCTGAGGAAACAATTTTGTAGGCATGCATAATTACCAAGCAGATTTATCAGGTAGGCTTTGAAAAATTGACAGTTTTCATAACCTGCTCAATAACTCCGTACTGTGTGAAAAACCAGCTTTAAAAATTTGTTTTTCCATTGAGGGTATTTAGGAGAATCTTCGAGAGATTGCCTACTTGCCTCTAAAATATATCAACTATGGACAGCAATCCAGAACGGAGGCACTCTAAAACAAATGCGTTTAAAAGATTGAAGAATCGTTTTATTTGGACTGTGTCGTTTAACATTTCATAGCCTACTGGATAGATCTGCTTGATAATTTTGCATGACGTCTATAAAATTGTTTCCTCAGCACACTTGACCTATATTATCTCGTCAATTCAGTGTTTTGACTTGATCAAGTACTATTATGGCCTTATATTTCAGTTGCTTGTTAAGGAAAAATAAAATTTGATAGTATTTTCTCAAAATAAATAAATTTTAGTAAACAGATAGAAGGTATACTTAAAATTTGTAGAAAAATCTCAGAAACTAATGAATGCAGCCATAACAAGTGCTATACAAAGATGAAAGAGCATATTGTAAGCAATTCTTTGGTGTAATAAAATATTGGAGGTTACATTCAAAAAAAGAGAGAAAATCAAGATTTTGCATTCTACATCACCCTGTATACGAATATGCGTCGTGGGCTCTTTTTATAGCAGATTTTAAAACTAGAGGATAATTTTTATCCATCCGTGGTTTAAAAAAATGGTTTTTGATTCATCACTTTTTGATATACATTACGTTCATTTGACAGCGATTTGGATATAAAAATGGTCATAATTTTTGAAATACCCTGTATAATGTAACAATACCATATATTGGAAGAACGGAAATTACTAGCAGAATTTAAATATGGAATAATATATATGGCATCTCATTTAAAAAAATGCATGTTTGCATCACCACGTAGTTATGGATCACCCTGTATAAATCTAAATATTTTCTGACGAAGGAGCATATCCGTGGCTACAACTTTTATTTACAACTTTTTTCGATTTCTTCGACAGTAGTGGAGTTATCGACCAAACCGGTACTAAAAACTCACCCTGTATACATATGTATATTTATAATAGATTAAGGGTTGTGATGTAGATTAGAAAGTGAAGAGAAATGGTAACAACCAGTATATTGTATTGCTCCAATTAGTAAGGAGGTTACCAGTTCGGGCGTGAGATATTGGAAAATAAGCATATATTTGTTTAACTAAGATTGTTCATAAACAGAGTGTGTTAGGTATGTCAGTAGGATGTGGGTTAGATATAAGATACATCTGGAGTTTGTAACGAGGTCAGATCAATATACAGCAACTTTCAAGTATGAAGTGGTTTTACTCAGGGCTCCCCTAGGCCTCCAGTTTAGTGCAGTGTGTAACAGAAAGATATACTACACTGTAACCATGTAAACTAGGCATGGAACTTTGGAACAGGCTAAACTAGTGTAATTAATTTTGAGTGTAGTGACTCACTGACTGGAAATAAATTAGACTGTTAAGTATTAGGTTATGCGTAGTAAGTGTATACAGTTAGTTCAAATAAATAGATAAATCCGTACCAAGTGTTTTCTTGCCGAATCGGACTAAAGACTTGTAACAATATCATATTTGATTGAATACCACGTTAATGTTATCCAAATGAACAATTGAAATGTACCTTCTCTGTTAGTCGTATTGGAGATTTCACACCCAAAACAAACTTTGCCAATCGTCGAATATCAAAATTCATTAAGAAAAGATTCATCCATGATCAGAGTCCCGAGTACATTCCGCAAAAAAAAAGTAAATTACCCCGAAACCATCGGTATCCGAATAACTTCAGCCGACAAATTATAGAGTTGGGGAGTGTGTAACAAATTTTATTATTGTGAAAGTTTTTCCAATAAAACTTTAGCAGTTTCAATGTAAATCAATCATTTTCAGCGAGCTCGTCGCTCCGTCGCCGATAATGGGCGAACATTAGGAAAAGGAATATCAGCTGAAACGGCCTGCCAGTCGAGATGTAGATTCTTTCGAGTTTCCTAATCGGAAGTGCGTGAGCATTTTTTTAGGTTCTGAAATATCCGACAAATCTTTCCGTAAGCACTTCGTGATCAGGTTTCGAGCGTGGGCACGTATTGGTAAAGACGTTCTCTGAAATATAACTCAGGAGGGATGTTATGATGTTTACACTCTACTTTTATCAAGAAAATTTCAAAGAGCAGGCAACAATCTTGGGGTTGCAGCCGTAGCAAAAATGGTGAGGCCAGAAGAAAATGAAACTAATTGTTCATGCTAAGCTTTCGGAAATGTTTATTCCCATCTTCAGAGCTTGCTACAATAAAAATAAGTGCTTAAGGCAACAATACATAATTGTGCAAAAAGAAAGGTAACTTACAACGGAAGATTTCGTCTTCAGGAGTCACAATCTCAAAAAACATGAGGACACGCCAAAAAACAGCAAGTTAACACACAAAACAGGTCATTAGGTTAAAAATTGATCAATGAAAAGTGAGTTTACTAATTAAAATGTTAAAAACTTATGTAATATCACATTATGTAGGAAAATTTGATGAACGTCGCGAAAAAAGCAACATGTCCGCTGGATACGGTAACCTACATGTGGTATGAAATGAAGCCGGATGGCGGCAACAGGTAGAATGAGGAAAAGAGATAGATATATAAATGGCAATTGACAATCTAGAAACAATTACCAACATTATGCCAAAAAGTAACTAAATCAAATGTCTCTGTATGTGCGCAAAAGCAGATAATTTGGAGAGGGAACCATAGGCGGGTCGTTAATTAATAATATAAGGTATATTCTCAAACCAGTGTCGTGATTTGTATAATTTTAGACCATTAAGGAGTTGCAATGTGGATGTAGAGAAAAAATGGCAATGGAGACGTGAGAAAAAGGGGGAAACGCATAATTGTGCGAAAAAGTCGGGAGTATGGAGAAAGATTGAGAATTGGTCAAAAAGACCAATCAGGGAAATTGAAGCAATTTGTTAAAAAACAAACTAATTGCAAGAATTTAATTCTTTTATTCACATTAATTTTATAGAATTAGTTTAAGGGGGGATAAAATTTGATTGTGATAATGAGTGAGAAAGGGGGAAATACCATATAGGTTGATATCATCATTTCAAATTAATATTTTATCAAGAAAAAATTATTCATTTGTTCTTAGGGAGGTCTTTCACAGCCAATTCTACTGTAGATTTTCAAGTAAGTACTTCGATCACCGCCAAAGACGCGAACTCGAGAATAGCAGAGGTCAAATTTCAACACCGAGATGTTCCGAGTATCCTCCAAAAATTAACCATGGAGGAAGCTACTGATCTTGACCAAATTCCAGCAGTTGCCCTTAAATGTTGCACCGCTGAGCCTGCACCTATTCTTTGCAAACTATAGTATCAGCGAGGCGTCTTTTTCGCTGCATGGAATATTGACTGCGTACAACCCATTCTCAAGAAAGGCAAAAAACCGATCCCATCAACCTTAGACCTGAGGCTCTTCTCAGCATCATGTCTAAGGTTATGGAGATTGCCATTCACATACAGCTCCTGAAATACCTGGACAAAAATAACATCATAAATGATCGCCAGTATGACTTCCGTAAGCACGGGTGATCTCCTGGTCTACGTCACTCACTTATGAAACAGCGCAATTGAAAATCATTATGAATCCCGTGTTGTTGCACTTGACATACCGAAACCTTTGACAGAGTTCGTTGATACGAGCTGCTGAAAGTAACATCCAATTCAATCTACAGACAGTACATTAATATCGTGCATAAAATCAGAAAAAGCACTATCATCCCAGGAGACGGTACGTCGGCAATAGCAACATGCCTCACAGCTCAACGTAGATATCAAAACAATTGTCAAGCGAGGATTAGTCAATAAAGTACAGTTCAACGTACAGAAAACTCAGGCAGCGGCACTGACAAAGAAGTCTCACGTTGGCTTACCAACTGTGGAAATTCATTTCATTTTTGGGAATTCTAGCCTTTCCTCGTTTTTGTATCTTTTCTGTATGGCGTCAAACCTATAAGGATATTTTGGGAGAATATTGCCTTCTCATTGTTTGCCCTTGCATATTTTTGGAATCCAGGTTTCTTCAGCTTTAAGTGATTTGTACAAAAAATAAAGTAACGACGTTATTCTTTCATTTATTAGACATATATTACAGTTTTGGAGACAATTTCTTAAAAATAGCGTGCTTGAAGAATTATTTTCAAGGTAAAAGGGCAAGAACTGTTAGGTCACAAAGTCGCCACCTGTATCCTGCATTTGTAAATTTTAAGAATAGCCGTCCTCTACACTCTTTGTCTTGATTTATTTTTTTAAATTCAATATTGCTTGCAAGTGGCCCGCCATTCTCTTCAGAATACGTAATATATTGTTCAAGACACTGTACGAATTGAAAGGAGAAAATAATATTTTTTTTCTGAGGAATCAATTCACTCTACTTGAATGGAGGGCCCTCAAACCACGATGTTGGAATCGAGGTTATCTTTTCCAATAATCCCCTTATTTGTATTCTACTCACTACCGTTTGCATGATATATTTCAAACAGAGTCGTAGTTCTTCGATAATTTTGGAAGGTGAAGCCTTTCTTCCACTGAATAGCCTGTAGTAATGTGACGTAAAGGCTCCTGCTTAGACATTTCAGTATGCACCTTCGTCGTAGTTATTGGGATACCTAAAAGAACTTTTCTATGGTATACTAATGTCAGTCATCATTATAGTCACAGTGTCTTAACAGGACTGTTGTGTACTCGTAAAATGCATTAAGTCGGAGCTGGAGTATTGCCGACACGAATATTATCAATAGTTTTGAGAACTGTAGCTCGCCATCTTTCGCGATTTCCTGTTAGTTCAGTGGCACCCTTGATACTCATATCCAGCAACTATTTCGTCGTATCCACCCAGCGTGTAGGGGAATGGCCACGGCGCCGCCCACTCGGGGCGTGATCCTGAACTGCAAGTTTTTCTCCATATCGCTTCTGTGTACATGTCGAAGAAAGTAAGCATTCTCTTGGAAGATAGTCTCTTTGGATTACCGAGCTCATCCAGTGTGAAAACGGTAGTTCGACGGGCGGTATAAGGAACTCTCAGCATTCCCCTTCACGTCCACATTTCAAAAGCGTCTATGCGAGCTCGATCTGCCTTTTTAACAGTCCAAGTTTCCGAGGCATACAAAATATGGAGAACACAAGAGACTGAACCAGCGACATTTTGGTAGATTTAGTGATATTATGCTCACCCCATATTTTAGTAAGCTTTGTCATGGCCACACGTGCCTGTTGAATGCACCGTCGAATCTTATTTTCACAGATACCCGAATTGTCGATCAAAGAACCGAGGTACACAAAACTTTGAACTACTTCACAACGGCTTATTGACTTTAGTTCTCGATGATTATCATGCTCTCTATCGAGGATCATAGCCTTGGTCTTGTTGTAGTTAATACCAATACCATATGCTGCACTGTGTTGTTCTAAGATGTTTAATAGAGCTACTAGTTCTTCCTGAGAAGCAGCAATAAGGGTCGTATCGTTAGCAAATCTTAAGTTGGATATTTTACTTCCGCCAGTAGTTATACCGCCATTCCAGTTGTCCAATACCTGTCTCATCACAAATTCAGAGTAAATGTTAAATAACATCGGAGGTAATACACATCCCTGACGAACTCCTTTTCATGTTGCAGTTTGACCGGACAGGTTACCATCAATTCTTACACGAGCCGAATTAGGCTCATAGAGTTGCTGTATGAGAAACACTAGGTGATAAGGAACTCCCATAGAGATGAGGATTTCCCACAGTTTAGGCCATTTTACGTTATCAAACGCATTAGAATAGTCTACAAAGTAGATAAAAACTGGAAAATAATACTCTCTGGCTTTTTCAATAATTTGTCTTAAGTTTAAGATCTGTTCACGCGTACCACGTCCTTTCACGAAATCTGCCTGCGTCTGAGAAATTTGCCAGCCAATAAAACCCTCCAAGCGAGATTGTAAAATATATAGTAGAACCTTACTTGCATGAGAGATTAACGAAAGCAGGCGAAAATAATTGTCTGGATTTGTTGGAGGTCCCTTTTTATGAAGTGGAACAAAAATTGATGTGCACCATTCATCTGGCCAAACACCGGAGGACCAGACACTCTTACAAATATTATGTAAAAGAAAGATGCCGTCATCACCCAAGCATTTTAACGTTTCGGCAGAAATAGCATCAATGCCTGTAGCTTTATTAGTTTTACTTCCCACACCGATAGGTGAGGGGAGTATTGTGATCGCGAAAATTTTCGATTTTGAGATAATACACTTTTTGGGCGTTTTATGATGCCTACATCACGAAAATCCACGTCACTCAATTCCGTCGGTCTGTCTGTCGGTCTGTCTGTCGGTCTGTCTGTCGGTCTGTCTGTCGGTCTGTCTGTCGGTCTGTCTGTCGGTCTGTCTGTCGGTCTGTCTGTCGGTCTGTCTGTCTGTTGGCGTTTTTCTAGCCTCCTAATCTCAGTAACCGCTACATAGATTTTGATGAAATTTCGGTGGTGATATGGTGTAGGGTCGTAGTAGGTAATGTTGCTACAATTTTGAAAATCGGTGCATGGGCGGCGGAGTAATTAGCAAAAAACGAAAAATTTCAAATATGCGTCAAACTTCGTTTTTAGGCGTTTTAGGGGTGCCTGATCATTTTTTACTTTTTTTTTGGTGGGGGTGAAATTGGGGTGGTTGGGGGGTGGGGGGTTGTAAAATTGAAAAATTTGTTGCTTTCATAATAGACTGTTCACTGACCCATGAAGGAAGACCTAGCAACATAAATAACTTTTTTAGGTCCATCCGAACATTGCCTTGCCTATTACAGAAACCAAAGGACTTAGAATTTTTTTCTGGCGTAAACATACGAGTATTGCTTTAGATCCTTCTATATTGTGTTACAAGGAAACTGTTAAATTGATTTTAATGAAATTTTGACACAGTATTACTACCGTGGCGAGGATGGAAAACGCGTATGGTTTTTATAAATCGTGCCAGTGGCGGCGCAGAAATAATAAAAAAAGTAAAAATATAAAAACAGCTCAAACGCTATTTTCTGTTCTTTTCCTGTTGTATTCAGCTGAATTTAGTCGTTTTCTATTGTCTAGCGCTGTTATCTGCCTTCTTTCTGTTGTTATGCTCTGTTTTCTGTTCTATTTAGTTGTATGCGGCCGTTTTCTACCGTTTACAGCCGTTATCTGCTTGCTTTCTGTTGTTTTGAGAGCTGTTTTCTGTTATTTTCGGATGTATTCGGCTGTGTTTAGTTGTTTTCTGTTATTTAGCGCTGTTATCTGCTTGCTTTCTGTCGTTTTGAGTCAGTTTTGGCTCTATTCGGTTGTATTTGGTCGTTCTCTACCGTTTACAGTTGTTATCTGCTCGCTTTCTCTTGTTTTTAGCTATTTTCTGTTCTTTTCCTGTTGTATTCAGCTGAATTTAGTCGTTTTCTATTGTTTAGCGCTATTATCTGCCCGCTTTCTGTTGTTATGCTCTGTTTTCTGTTCTATTTAGTTGTATGCGGCCGTTTTCTACCGTTTACAGCCGTTATCTGCTTGCTTTCTGTTGTTTTGAGAGCTGTTTTCTGTTATTTTCGGATGTATTCGGCCGTGTTTAGTTGTTTTCTGTTATTTAGCGCTGTTATCTGCTTGCCTTCTGTCGTTTTGAGTCAGTTTTGGCTCTATTCGGTTGTATTTGGTCGTTTTCTATCGTTTACAGTTGTTATCTGTTCGATTTCTGTTGTTTTTAGCTGTTTCCTGTTATTTTCTTGTTGTATTCGGCTGAATTTAGTCATTTTCTATTGTTTAGCGCTGTTATCTGCCTGCTTTCTGCTGTTATGCGTTTTTAAGCGCTTTAGAGGTTCCTGATCATTTTCTGCATTTTTTTTGGGTGGGGTGAAATTGGGCTGGTTAGGGGGTGGGGGGCTGAAAAACTGAATAATTTCTTGTATTCATAATTGGCTGTCCACTAGCCTGTGAAGGAAGACCTAGCGACATAAGTCAACTTTTTAGGTACACCCCAACATTGTCCTAGTCTATTACGGAAACTAAGGGACCTAGAATTTTCTGTACACATACGAGTATTGCTTTAGATCATTTTGTATTTTGTAACGTGGACACTGCTAAATTGATTCTAATGAAATTTTGACACAGTATTACTGCCGTGGCGAGGATGGAAAACGCGTATGGTTTTTATAAATCGTGCCAGTGGCGGCGCAGAAATAATAAAAAAAAACTAAAAAAATATAAAGACAGCTCAAACTTCGTTTTTAGATGTTTTAGGCTGTCCATTGACCTCTGAAGGAAAGACCTAGCGGCATAAGACAATTTTAGGGGGGAGGCTGCCGATGATTTGGTTGCAAGGGGATCTGCATGCTATGGGAAAATAATAAACTGATATCACAGTAATAAGTGGGAAGTACTGAGTCAATCAACTTGACTCCATTTTTTAACTTGTTGTGGGCATGTTCTACTTCAGACAAAAAAATATCCGGTCCATGTTCAAAATCCAACGAGAGGGCCTGAAGGCCATCCTCATGGTACAGATTTTCGCAATAATTTCGCCATACCTCAATAACTTCATGCAAGTTGGTGACTAGTTGTCCCTCGGGATTTTTAACAGCCCAAGATTTGGGTTTAAAATCCCGACTGAGGTATTTCGTTGATGTCGATAAATACATATAAATTGTTAAATGCGTTAGTAGAACAAGCAATACTGTTTCCACTGCAAGATTGCCACTGCACTGCCTCTCAGCAGTAATAGATGGTGAAGCTTCACTTAATTGTACAACATCAAACTATTACCAGGATTTCGACTCATATTTCTTTGTTTCTGTCTACCTTTATTCACAGTCCCCAAGCGCATCGGAAGTTTCTAATGCAGAATGTTCTTCAAAAACATTTCCAGGTCGTTGTTAACGCTACATTAGACATTCAAAATCAAATACTGCCAACTTACTGTCTTGCTGGCGCTCTCAGAGCCATTAAGCTTTGTCAAAGGTTAATGAAAAGCCCTAGTTAAAAGACAACGTTGAAGCCGCTAGAGAAACGCTAAGACTTTTGCCTTTTGTTTTTGAAAGCTGTACATAGAAAGATTGTCGAAAGATTTTACTGGAATTTTCAGGACACGTAGTGAAAATCGTCAAAACAATTGTCGAGTGGGGATTAGTGAATACAGTTTAACGTACAGAAAACTCCGGCAACACCACTGACAAAGAAGTCACACGCTGACTTACCAACTGTGGAAACAGAAGGTTACCTAATAGTCGAGTCACCTTTTGTAAAGGTTTTGGTGATCAGTAACAACAATAACATGTCCTGGCACGACCACGTCGTCAGTATTGCTAATAGGACATCCCAGAAACTTGGAGTTCTGTTCCGCTGTAGGATGCTATGTACACCAGGGCAACTTCTGCTGCTCTACAAGGCACATATCCGACTACCGTTGGAGTAGTGCTTCCATGTGTGGGGCGGCGCTCCGAAGCACTCTCTAAGGCTTCTGGACACTATCCAGAAAAGAGCATTTAGACTAATCGATACGCCAAACCTCACAAAGGACCTATATAGCCTGGAACATTGAAGAAAGGTGGCTGACTTGCATTCTGTTCGCCATAAAAATGAATTTACTATTTCGAAGCTCCTGATCTTACGTTTAAACTTACGGTAATAATTCAAAAGGCAAATTACAGAAGAACGCTTGCGCAATGTCATTTCGGTGGCCTTGCTTTGATATTGTGTTTGGTTGTTAAATTACGAATATTTTAAAAATGTATCACTTTGCATTGCGAGATTTTCGCACACTAAAAAACTTTTTTAAAAAATTGCTCTTAGACGTCATTCTCTAAGGCATGGCCGACTCTACACTAGGCCGGAGCCTTAGATGTGGCAACGTCGCTTAGCTGTCAAATAGTGGGCCGGTTACCGTGGGCCGGACGGCGGGCATTCCGCGGAAAATTTAAATTGTTTTATAATTTCAGAATAATTATTACATTTTATATGTATTAGAGTTCATCTCGGTTGATAAATTAAGAAGAATACTTTTTGAGCAAATAAGAATGGTGAAAAATGCCAGTTGTATCGGTACAAAAATGTACATGTATTTACATTTAGAGATTTTCCCTTCCGTTGGACATTTCTTATTTCCATTAGATTTCCTCTTTTTAGTTTGTCAGTCTGTATTTTGTCTTGAACTGTTTCAGTGTAATTATTAATAAAAATATTTGCTATATTAACAACATTAATTCAAGCAGAATTTCATCAGTTTGGGGTTGATTACATGAACAAATAATGTGTTTAAAGCAAACTCATCTATATGTCTATTGATGTATTCTTTTGCAATTTTTATTAAAACTGCTTTGTGCAATTGCCCAAAAACATATTTTTATACCTATTGGCCTGAAATCAAAATTTTAACAATACATATTGTGAATAAGGACTGTAATTTGAGCTGTCTACTCTGATGGAAGGGTTACGCCTACTAACTATAAGCTATATGTATTTAATACACCTATCAAATAATTTTGTCCTTCATGTTCTACCTATAATTTTTGTAATGACAAGAACATTTATACAGGCTGATATTTCATCAATTTGTAAAACAATATACTTCTCCGAGAATAATAAACCCTCTGCAACAGTTTTAATGTAAGGCATATTTTCTGTCAGGTGCAATTTTTAAAGAACTGCAAAGTTTTGAGGAATATTTAGGATGGTGGTGAAATTGGCAACTTATTCTCTCTCACAAAATTGTAAACATTCTTTGGCTGGACATAGAAAATGTTTTAACATTAAATCAATAGAAAACCTATTTGAAAATGGTGTGCCAACATATTTTCTATTTGAGATCAACAGGATATTTTTAATGACAGTGGTAAAATCGAACTCAAATCACCAACAAATTATCATTTATTGATTTAAAGCAGGAATGTCTATATTCATTGATACTAATACCACTTACATCTGATGTCTGGTTTATCGTATTCAAACACTACAAAATAAAAATAAACGCAACCTGTTTGTTTCCTGCTGCCACTTCCACTTCCACTTAAATGAACACTCAATTTACTTTGTAAATTTTCACTTAAGCTAGAAAAATTCATTATTAGGTCACTTTGAAGCCATTCCTGCTGGTCTTGATTCCCCTTCACTGTCAAATCTTTTCATAGGTGTGCCCAGATGTGTTCTAGAACTGTATTTTTCTGTGATATTTCGGAGTTCCAGAAAACATTGTAGGTACCACATTGTGCTTTAAAATAGGTCTTATTCTTAGAAATGTCTGTAAATTATTGTCTTTATTCTTATAAATATAACCAGCCCTTACGAGGAAAATACCTTTCACCCACTTCTGTTTGAAATGCCCGTCTTGAGGAAAATTGAACACCCTAATACGTCCTTTATTGGAAGCACAATTGCTAGTGCACCCTGGTACGACACACTTTGCAGGCATCTTTTTATCTTTATAGTTTCGCTTGTGCAGGTGAATAATTAAAAACACATTAAAAATCACCTTCCAATCTTCTTTTTTACTCTGGAAGATTACACTAATGACTTAAAAACAAATAAAAGCTCGGCCCAACTCGGCCCGCTATTTAGTGTTGCCACATTTTAATGCTCCGGCCTAGTGAGTAGAGTCAGCCATGTCTAAGGTCATAGCTATCACCTTCTGAAATACTGTGTATGTAGTTTGGAAAACAAGTGAATTCTGTTGGAAATGGGAATCCGTGTTTTAACATAGCAAATACATATGTATAACTGTGTATAACCAGGCCCCTTAACCCCTTCAAGAGCATACAGATGAATGAAGCAAATGGTTAAAAGCTGCTCTGGATTCGATACATATTTTCTGAAGCAAATCCTTCAATTTTGAGGCATATGTTCCTGCTTATAAATACCAAAAAAATTAAACCTTGTCCTGTTGAACAACACTTTTTTGATCCAAGTCATAATATTTTCCTTCTTTATATTTGTAAATAGAAGGCGAAGTAAATGCGAAAAGCGTTTAAGATATTTTAATACGGTTTTTTGATTAATTCCCTGGGAGAATTGTCCACAAGATCCAATTCAACCACGGACTATGTTCGAGTGAGCTCTCCCAGATAATAACACTGAAGGCCGTCCAGCCAGGTCGAAGTCCCTACTTCTCGAACCAGCCTTCTCTAGCATTTCTTCTTTTGCAGAACTACGAAGCTGGGGAATGAGCTACTGGGAAATTTGTTTTTCGGCGGATACAACCAGCAGCGTTTCAAATCTAACATGCACAGACAATTATTCTCTCGCAGCGCTCCTACAGCGCCATAGGTTTTCAGACTTTGCGGGAGGCTGATCATAAAAAGGATAAACATTTTTATACACCGATTGCTTTACAATTTTTGTATATGCTAATTTTGTGATGAAACTTATCGTTTTGCTGAAAATCGTGATAAACCAATTTTTGTGACTTATGTTATTTTTGTTCAGGTATCGGATCAATGAGGCTGATATCTTCGTCTTATCTCGAATTCTCTAAAATGTTGCTAATATTGCCTTCTTCCTTAAAGCAAGGGTGGCAAAATAGGCAACATCCTACCACTGCCATTTCCTTACCTTAAACGATACATCGCCATTCCAGAACCTTTGACAGGTATAGATATTCGGCTATTATATATACATTTCGGAGCATTAATCTTGCGTATCGATGCAATCTACCTAATGCCTGTGCTTGGATAGGGATAATCAGTTACATTACATTTGACAAATCGGTCTCCATGGAATCTCTAGAAGCTCGATGGAGAAAGTGCATATATATTTTTTACACAAGATGGGGAGGAATACCTCAACAGCCTGTGGGGATATACATTTTTTGCGACAGGGCGGGTTGTGAGCTCTAGGATTAAGGGAGAGATTTCCGTAAATACTTGACGCTTTAGCCATTTAGATGTTTTATCAGTATAGGGTAAATGATACAGCTGTTTGCACTCTGATAGTAGTCATTTGGCATAGATATAATATGTATGTAGGTAATAACATTAAGCAAAGCAAGAGGCTATCCTGTAAAATGAATGATTTACTAAAATCTGACGCTAAAAATGAGGGAGAGCTAATTACCAACCTGCATGAGGTTATTGAGGTATGGCGAAATTATTGCGAAAATCTGTACTATGAGGATGGCCTTCACGCCCTCTCATTGGATTTTGAACACGAACCGGATATTCTTTTGTCTGAAGTGGAACATGCCCTCAACAAGCTGAAAAATAACAAAGCTACAGGCATTGATGCTATCTCTGCTGAAACGTTGAAATGCTTGGGTGACGACCGCATCTCCCTTACATAATATTTGTAAGAGTATCTGGTCGTCCGGTGTTTGGCCAGATGAATGGTGCACATTAATTTTTGTTCCACTTCATAAAAAGGGATCTCCAACAAATCCAGACAATTATCGCCTACTTTCGTTAATCTCTCATGCAAATAAGGTTCTACTGTATATTTTACAATCTCGTTTGGAGGGTTTTATTGGCTGGCAAATTTTTCAGGCGCAGGCAGGTTTCGTGAAGGGACGCGGTACGCGTGAACAGATCTTAAACTTAAGACAAATTATTGAAAAAGCCAGAGAGCATTATTTTCCTGTTTGTATCTGCTTTGTGGACTATTCTAAGGCGTTTGATAACGTAAAGTGGCCTAAACTGTGGGAAATCCTCATCTCTATGGGAGTTCCCTATCACCTACTGTTTCTCATACAGCAACTCTATGAGTCTAATTCGGCTCGCGTAAGAATTGATAGTAACCTGTCTAGTCAAACTGCAACCAGAAAAGGAGTTCGTCAGGGACGTGTATTATCTCCGATGTTGTTTAACATTTACTCTGAATTTGTGATGAGACCGGTATTAGACAACTAGAATGGCGGTGTAACTATTGGCGGAAGCAAAATATCCAACTTAAGATTTGCTGACGATACAAACCCTTATTGCAGCTTCTCAGGAAGAACTAGTAGCTCTATTAAACATCTTAGAACAACGTAGTGCAGAGTATGGTCTTGGTATTAACTACAGTAAAACCAAAACTATGATCGTAGATAGAGAGCATGATAATTATCGAGAAATAAAGTCAATAGGCCGTTGTGAAGTAGTTCGAAGTTTTATATACCTCGGTTCTTTGATCGATAATTCGGGTAGCTGTGAAAATGAGATTCGACGGCGCATTCAACGGGCACGTGTGGCCATGACAAAGCTTACTAAAATATGGCGTGACCATAACATCACTAAAGCTACAAAAATGTCGCTGGTTCAGTCTCTTGTGTTCTCCATATTTTTGTATGCCTCGGAAACTTGGACTGTCAAAAAGGCAGATCGAGCTCGCATAGACGCTTTTGAAATGTGGACATGGAGGAGAATGCTGAGGGTTCCTTATACCGCCCATCGAACTAACGTCTCCATACTGGATGAGGTCGGTAATCCAAAGAGACTATCCTCCATTGTGTCGACGAGAATGCTTATATTCTTCGGACATATACACAGAAGCGATAATATGGAGAAACTTGTAGTTAAGGGTCATGCCCCGAGTGGGCGGCGCCGTGGCCGTCCCCCTACAGGCTGGGTGGATACGATGAAACAGTTGCTGGATATGAGTGTCAAGAGCGCCACTAAACTGACAACAAATCGCGAACGATGACGAGCTACAGTGCTCAAAACTATTGATAATATTCGTGTCGGAAATACTCTAGCTCCGACTTAATGCATTTTACGAGTTCATAACATGTCTGTTAAGACATTGTGACTATGATGATGATGACGCTAAAAATAAAGAATTTGGTAAGATTACTGTATCACAAGACACTCTTTAACTTTAAATTAAATTTCAGTTGTGAAGTGATTATACAGGGTGGTCCTATAAGCGCGCAGTGCTCTCTAAGGCCTTACCGTTTAAATTAGAAGAACATGTTTTGGATAAAAAAAAAACGTTTCTCTCCAAATGGTCTACTTGCTACTTGCAGAGAATAATTTCAAAGATAGCGATTATCTGGATATACAGGCAGTAGGCGTCAACTTCGTTATTTAAAATTTTACATTTTTGAGCATCGATTTTTAGGTTTACTTTGTTAACCATAGTTTGTGCCTACGAAGCCTATTTTCGGAATTATTCAGCAATCTCTAGAAAATTTGTGTTTCAGTAAGATCATTGTTTCCAAAGCACATTAAATCAATAGACTAGAAATTTTCAAATTTGAAAAGTTTAATACGTCAAAATATTTTTTTTCAAATGGGATGGTATGATGAGAATAGACCAGAAATGTTCAAATTTGAAAAGTTTAAAACCTTAAAGATTTTTTTTTCAAATGGGATGGTATCAGTGGATGTATACGTGTTTTTTGTGGTTTTCACACCATTGGATGCATATGTGTTTTTTGTGGCTTTCAATTATTTCGTAATAGCGCGTAGGAATTGGAAAAATCTTAGGTGGCGGGGCTCGCAGATGAAACAATTGGCTGTCATTCAAAGTGTTTCGGATTTTAATACTAATATTGGTGGTTGTCACTGAGGAGCCAACACTTTTACTCTTTGTATGAATTGAAAAAGTTCTATTCTTGATGTATCTTGGCAATAAACAAGTAATCATTCATAAAACAATTTTAAAGATCTTCAGAATATGGTAATAAATAGTAACTGAAACCATGCCAACAGTTATAAGGTGTAGAATCTAGAAAGAAGTTCCTATAATTAAGTGACAAGTGCCCCTTCAAAAAGCAATTTAAGACATTCCAAATGGTGAGTCAAGAAAAGTGTCTCTAAGACATACAATACTCCTAGATCTACACTTTAGCTTAGGATCAATGAAAAGTTTGGCAAAGCTTCACAAAGACCTTGTCCTTTGTTCGACCTGAACATTAAATGAAGCAAATCTCTTGGTGAAATGGGTGCCAGAGAGGGTTTCCATCAAAGACAAGGAGACTTCCAAATTAGCGTGAAGAACTTTCTTGATGAAAACAAGCAACCAAATCCATTGCTAACAAAATTCCAGAAAATGGATGGATAGCACCTTCCTCAAATGCAAACGCAAAGGCTGTAGGGGATGATTTTACAAAGCTGGATGAATACTTATGGACATTTACAACCATCCAACGAGGGTTTGCAACAGCGACAAAACAAACTTTCTATTGTACCCCAAAACAAAAACTGTATTAGGTCCAAAGGAATCATGTAACGCCTATGAGGTAGACAGAGGACAAGCAAAGTCAAATATAACCACCTTAACTGATGTTTTATAGGGCATAATAAATAAATAAAGAATAATTGAGTTTAATTTAGAAAAAATTAATTTAAATAATCTGGTATATAAATTATTTTTAATAGACACAAACTATTTCCCACAGATTTACTTTACAAAGAAACTAATTTTTTCAGTATAGAGTTTATTTATGTATATCAGTGTCTCACAAAAATGTACCTCAAGCAAAGAAGCTTCAAGAAATTAAGCACAGTATCTAGAGCAGCAGCTAATTTAAATCTGAGTATAGATATTTTTAGAAAAACACTTACACAAAAAACTTTTTTTTATCATGGACCTAAGTTCTTCAACGTACTCCCAGCAGATCTAAAACGTGTAAATAAATTCAAGGAATTTAAATACAAAGTTAAGGAATTCATAACTGAGAATCAGGATAAGTTTAGTTCTTAAAAGGTTGTCTTAGCAGCACCCGCCTTCAGCCTTGTCTTCCCCACTTGCAGAATTTCTGTAGGTATAATGTTTCAACTGTATTCGTTAATTATAATGTTCAGACATTCAAGAGGATTGTACGCACGTAGGTATAACATTGGAAATTGTGTATTTTAGAACAAATAAAATAAATAAAAATATAGCTTTGAGGATTACATTTGCATTGATACTACATTTTTGTTGTAGGATATTTAAATTTAGTAATATTTAGTGAGTAGTTTTTATTTTTTAAATCAAATTATGTAACACACGTTGTAGTAATATTAGCCCATAATGGCACCCCTTTTCATATTTTACAATTTTCATCGATATTTTAAACATCTTCCATTTTTCTTTAATTTTAAATATATTGTACACCACATTGCGTTATAAAATTGTTTTATTTTCCATTGTAACACTCTTTTGTTGTCAAACAAAATTAAAGTTGTTGCCTTGGACCATCCTCATGCACTAAACCAGTTCAATCTCGTAATCCTGAGATAATGTTTGCTCTCCGACTGAGTTTAGCTGGATGACGATGTTGTGACTTTTGAAGTTATGTACGTTACACTACCAGTTCTTGATAAGTGTATAAAATGCGGCGATTGTAAATTGCAGCGATGGTCAAGTATTCTTAATCCGGGATATGAAAATTGCAGCGGCTGGTTATTTTTCCATTTCAGTAAACATCTAAATTGCAGCGGACGACCCTCTGCTAGGGATAGGAGTTTTTATAACAGCCATCCATCATTGTCTATCTTTGAGAGTCTTTGATAAATTCTGAAACAGACACATACATTAAAATGAGTAGTGTCAGAATAAAGCACACTCCAAATGCAACAACTAAAAAGAAGCAAGATTTTTTGAATCTTAGAATAGGTTTATTACTCAATAAAAATAGGATAAGTGAATTAGAATATATAAAAAGTGTATGTCATTTGTTTGTTGAGAACCTTAGTTAGTAATTATGGTTTTTTATATGTATATTGATCTAAGACGATTTACGAACATGTCTGTACATAATGTACATACATTATTAACAATTAACAATTTAGAAAAGTATAATTTTCTTTCAATGTCAATAGTTTTTGTTTTATTATTAACTGCTTATTAGTTTCAGTCTAAAAAAAACCGCGCATTGGGTATATTATCACCTTCAGAAAATTGCAAAAAAGTATCAAAATTGTCACAATAATTGTTGATATTGTCGAAATTGCCTAAAATAATGGAAATATGTATCAAGCAATTAACTTTTCTAGTTAAGTTCTAGTTAGTTAAGTAGAGAATTGCAAAATCTCTATAACAATAAGTGCGAATAAAATTTTGGGTTAGTAATTTAAAAAAGTCATTGTGATGTCATATAGTTTTCAAGATCACTAACAGAAGTAGGTAAGTAAATGCCACCAAATTGTTGCTTTAGATAAAAATTAATTTGACCTGTCACATAATATTATTTTTATATAAAACAGGTAGACTACGCCGATAGGGGACCCTCGCTGCAATTTTCAATATCTTTTATGGTCACCTTTGAGATTTATATAATTATACCCTAACCGCGGCTGCAATTTGTATCCGCCCATAAAATGGGTCCAAACCGGGTTCAAAAAAATCGGTTACAGATATACAGGTGATGCTAATAAAACCGTGTTAAAAAGTTTATCTCCCACATCTTCAACCAAACACAAAAGCTAAATTTTTGTGTACGGGAAAGGCATCTGATTATACAGTAGAGAATATGCCGAATACTATAAATATTTCATATTCTATTTCCAGCATTGTTCATAATAAGAGCAAATGAAATTAGCCCTTGCTACATCTACAATGGTTATTGGTCAGGAATGTCATTGTATCTATGTCAGCAGCGCCTGAATTATTTAGGCTAACTAGAGCATGTACATGTACAGCACAGACGCAATTGGGATATGCACTGATTAAACAATCATCAACTGAGAGCCAATGCATCTTGTAATGCAACCGCATGCATTCTATATGTGCATAATTTTTCGAATTTGTGGTCACTTAGAATATCCAGTAACTGATTAGTAAAATTTGAATATTTTATAACGAAAATAAATTTGGAGGGATAACTCTACACAGGTTCGTAAACGTCAAACATACAATAGGGTACTTGCAGAGGTCGTGAAATCGTCTCGGCAGTATACATAGCGTAAAGAAAACCATATCAAGAAGCAGTAGGAAACAAAAAACATGATTTTACTGACGGCCAAAAAAAGATATTTGCAAAATAAAATAAGGATATATTCAAATTTTTCCACGTGACTTAAGGGCTGACGTCACAGGTATCTTATCGATATCGACAATCGCTACAGCGCAGGTCAGTGAGATTCAACTGCAAACTAGAGATGATCTGAATTCTTTAACAGTGCGACTCAATTTATTGATACTTAA
Source organism: Callosobruchus maculatus (assembly GCA_951848785.1). Classification (NCBI taxonomy): domain Eukaryota; kingdom Metazoa; phylum Arthropoda; class Insecta; order Coleoptera; family Chrysomelidae; genus Callosobruchus; species Callosobruchus maculatus. The sequence goes on from CATOUR010000003.1 coordinate 3,415,461, forward strand.
ACATATTTGAAACAGGCAATTAACTCACTAGCATTTTCGTTGCAATACATTTTTATATCTTATAGGTATCACAGTCCATCCTGTTTGTGACCGAGATTCGCAACTAAACGAAGCAATCATTTTATTTCGACGCATCCCATTATGAATGAATCCAAAGATAGAATCTAATTCAAGTCTATCCCTACAAAGCGAATTAGTAATCTAGCCTAGCTTTTGTTCTTTTGACTTTTGTGTGTGACTGTGTTTTGTGGTTATAATGATCAATGTTAAAATGTTAGGTTAGCACTGGCTATCGATATCGAATATCAATACTTTACATCCCATCACTATAGGATATCACTGACGTCAGAGGTTGTTTGCGCGGAATTTTCCGGTATTTGAAATAATTTTTGGAATATCTCTCATAGCCAATTCCAAAAAACCAAACAAGTGATTTTGTCATGTTTACTAGGCTCTAAGGAACGCGTAAACGACATAGTATTTTTTTCTGCAAGTACCCCATTCTGCAATATATGGGGTGGGCTAGAAACAGGCCAAGACTGTTTTTAATATATTTTCGCTTTATTTTGGAAATCAGGTAGTCCTTTTTTATGGCTAGATGAATCAGAGAGAAAAAGAAAGTACAGGTTTCAGAAGTAACGTTAAAACATTTTTTGCAGACTTGATAAATGAAAAGAGAATAACGTGAAAAAATAACTAATATTTCTCAAACTGTTCTCCCTTAAGACCAATCACTGAATAAAGTTTTCGAAGGCTGCAACAGCAAGATTGGTGTTTGAAAAACGCTGTCAACTTTTGGATTAAAAAAAATCACATGGTGATAAGTTGGGGCTGTAGGGTGGATGCTTGAGTTATTAATCTCTTGGTTCATCAAAAATGTGTCTTATTTGTTGTGGTGGATGGGATAAAGCATGTGCATGCAACATATTGACGTGGATATTGTCGTTTGTTAGGAATCATAAAATGGTCATTAAAGTCAAAGATACTATCACGAATGAATATAATGTTAAAACTGGTGTCCCACAGGGTTCGGTTCTGGGACCACTAATTTTTTTGCTGTACATTAATGATGCACCATGATATTTACCCAGCGCCTATGTAATGGTTTTACGGATGATACTCGGCTGTGGTTTCAGCACCTAACTTTGTAGATACTTGTCATAGTAAATGATACTGTCTCTTCCTTTTTGAACTGTTTTCGTGTTAAATAGGTTTACACTTAGTCATATATAGTCCTCAAATATGGGGCTTTATTAGCATGAAGACTCTGAATACATTATCAATCATAGAATATCAAAGCACGAACACTTTCATGCTTTAACTAGAATATGACAGAGACGAGCTAATTTTGGAATATCGCAAAATATTAACAGGTACAACGTTCAACTTGTTCTGTTATTCTGTCAAGCTAGACCTAAATTGGACTTTTGTTGCCAGCCGCTGTTGTTGTTATTGTTGCTGTTGTGTTGTAGTTGAACGCTGCTTACTAAACGAATTTTCAATAAACGCCGGTGTTCCTCAGGGATCTGTCCTATTCCTACATTGTTTTTGATGTACATCAACGAGCTGCCGGAAATAACGGTACATTAATATCGTGCATGGAACCAGGCAAGCCACTATCATCCGAGGAGACGGTACGTCGGCGACAGCAACATGCCTCACAGATTAAAGTAGATATCAAAACAATGGGGTATTTTCCGAACAAAATTTTATGACGGAATGTTGATGTTACGTCCCCAAAAACCATGTAACGAACATCTTTACGTTTTATTGTGAATCCGAAGTGGGATAAAATCCCCTCCAAAGTTCAAACATAAAATTTCGCGCCAAAGCTGTGACGTAATAAATCTTAGCGTGACGTAATAGGTCCTTCGTGGTACTATCCTTAGAATTTGACTCTACTTTGTCGGCTGTCCTCCTTTTCTCCATCTACAAACATTACCTCCGCTTCGTATTGACAGATGTTTGTTTACATCATTTCATCATGGTTAATTTAGATACCGTGACAGTCGTAAGACCAGGGGAGGTTATGTATGGCATGACACTAGTGACAGGCTGTTAAAGAATTACGAGTAAAATTGTGAAAAGTATAGTATAGGAACCATCCTCAGAGCAAACTGCTAATGACATCATAATGCAAAAAATGGAATTGCAGTGTAATATAACATTTACAGTCCACAAACATGAACTTTTATCCAATTAAAAAGAGGGAAACTAAATAAACATAATACATAAAATTAAGTTTATATCCTCTATATATACAAAAACTAGGCAAAATGTTAACAACGTGACAACCTTGCATAATTCAAATTAATATGGTCACATCCTATAAAAATGACTTTTGATTGGTTGATTTCTTAGGCGGGGGGTGTAAGACATTTAAATGATCTTTTTTCAAAGGGATGATTTTCAAACTCTATCTTTACTCCACGTGGGCAGAAAAAAATTGAGCAAACAGTGTCCTCATTACAAATTAGATGCAAGCAATCCATTTCAGCCATTAAACAGGCAATAATAGCAAGTTGGAAAATACCCCATTGTCGAGTGAGGATTAATAAATAAAGTACAGCTTAATGTACAGAAGACTCAGGCAACAACGACAAAGAAGCCTCACGTTGACTTACCAACTGTGGAAATGGAGGGTCACCCATTAGTCGAGTCACCGTCCGTCAAGCTTTTGGTTATCAACATCGACAATAACAAGTCCTGGCATGACCACGTCGTCAGTATTATCAAAACGGCACCCCAGAACCTTGGAGTTTCGTTCCGCTGTATGAAACTGTATATACCAGAGCAACTCTACAAGGCACAGATCTGACCATGGTTGGAGTATTATTCCCCTGTGTGAGGATGCGCTCCGAAGCACTCGCTTAATCTTCTGGACACTATCCAGAAGACAGCAACTAGACTACTTCCCCACACAGTCCAACATTCCTTATTTTGTAGGACTTAGAACTTTGGAATGAGCTGCCGGGAAATATTTGTTTCCCGGCAGCTACAATCTGCAGCGTTTCAAATCTAACTTGCGCCGATACTTATCCTCTCGCAGTGCTTCTACAGCTCCATAGGCTTTCAACCTTTACGGAAGCCTTTTTGATATTCATAGCTGCCTTATGTTAGTTTAAAGAAACTTTCGGTGCGACTTATAACATCCATGTTCGATACTGTGCCAGTTCGGCCCTGGACGGACGAGCCGATTTGAGTGACATGTAGAATTCAGACGTCTAGAAGTTTCCAGAACCGATGGTAGCGACGCACTAGGGTTCTCGGCATACACAGGCATCTATATAAGCCGCCAGGCAGCGACATGACAGTTAGAGTCAACAGTGCAGTAGTCCGCGACGTTCCAGTGGCGCGCGCGAAATAAATGAACTGTGACATAAATTAGTGAAGTTAAGGATCAATATAAATCAGTGTAGTGACTTTAGATAAATTAGACTGTTAAGTAGTGTACATAGTTAGTGAAAATAAATAGTGAAATCCGTACCAAGTGTTTCTTTGCCCAATCGCACTAAAGACTTGTAACAATATGTTTGTGTGTTTGGATGTTTGATATTAAAAAGTGGACTGTTTAACAATAACAAGTTTTAATGATAAATATGGTATAAGGGGGGTGGGTTGGCTCAGTGGTTAGAGTCGAGGACTCGTGGACCGAAAGATCCCGGGTTCCATTCGTCTTAGAGGCGGAAATTTATTTTTGTTTTTTTTTTTTAAATAAAAAATAAATATCCATAAAGCTCAGCGGAGAATCCCTACCTCAGTCTTAATTGTTGGCTTCTAATTGACAGTGCTGTTCCTAAGTGGCGCCGGGAAACAGTAACAAAGCCTACACAGAACGCGAGGCTAATGACCAAAGCACTCGATGCCAATGACACACAAGTAAAAAAAATATGGTATAAGAATGATATAAGAATGAATGTTATATGAATCATTAAGATAGATACAAAACATGGAATACATAAGGTGACAAAATGAGTGTTTAAGGGGTATAGCGCGCGAAATTGAGAACCAAGAAAAGACGTATTCCCGTGTTAGCGAGGAGGCGTGGCCGCCTATTCCCTTTCTCCAGTGTGTGTGAAGATGAGGGAAGATAAGTCCAAAAATCCAAAGGTAAGGTCAAAGGTTCAAAGGTAAGGTCCAAAGGTCACCATAAAAATGAATTCCGCATTTCCAAGCTCCTGACGTTACCCTTAAACTTACAGTAATGACTCAAAGAGCAAATTGAAGAAGAAAGCTTGCGCTTCTGCAACTATTTAGATTTTTTTTGATATCGTGTTTGGTTGTTAAATTACAGGCATTTGTAGAATGTATGATTTTGCATTGCGAGCTTTTTGCACATTGAAAAACTTTTTTGAGAAAATCGAAAATAGTTGTCATTCATTAAGGTCTCAACTATCGCCTTCTGAAATGTTATATATGTAGTTTGAAAATAGAGTGAGTTATGCGAGAAATTGTGTCCGTGATTTGTATGGCAAATACGTATGTATAAATGTGTGTATCCAGGCCCCTTAATGACATTATAATAATTTTATAATAGGCAGGACAGGCCAAAGGATCTGTCCGACACGGGAATTCTCACTGCATCCAGGTGCAACCCAGGTAGTCGCTGCTGCGTTGCCAAGTGAAGGAACCTCGCGATGTAGCGCGTCCAATGTATTCTCGTCTAATCGTCCCGTAAGCTCGATCTGTCAGATCCAGCGCCTGCTTAGTGGCTCGAAGATTCCGCGCCGTCGGCGTTCCATTGTTTCGATCAGTCGGGATATGCGGATCCGTTGTCGCGCTCCATTTGAGCAATGATCACAGTTAACCGCCAATTAATCGTACTTGTTTACTTATAATTAGCGAACAGATCGACCGTGTGTCGTTCGGTAGCCGCGTAATGCGCCTCCGTATGTCGGGGAATTAGTCTGCGCCGCAGCCATTTCCGCTTTCCTGCCTCCTTGACGCCAAGGATTATGCTGCCGGGGGAACGATCTGGAGGGATGACGTAGCAAAACCGCTTAGGCACGTATACCGAGCTTTAGAGGTAGGCGCCCATAGAGCAATTCCACGACCATAACCTCAAACGTCTTGATTAGCTGATTGGGCAAACATGGTTTGTTTGCCGCTCAGAGTAACAACTGAACATAGAGGTAGTAAACAACTAATTCTAATAGGCCAACATCTTTTCTTACGTTGTCATATTGATCACCAGATACGGCAATCATAATTGTTTACTATAGTCTCAATTGTATAGTATCCAGAAATATTCCATTCTACGTTAAAAAAGACGGTATTTTGAGGGTTCAGGAATGATTACAGCAAATTCGAAAGATATGTTGACCTCTACTGCGTTACTGCATGTTTCTTCATCATAAACGTAAATTCTGTCTTACATAAATTTTGAGGAGCTGGCAACGCCTATATACGGTAACCTCCGACTGTCAAACGTTTGTTTTGGTTTGCGTCTTTTATGCTTGGTTAGTAAAACCGAATTCGCTATTTGTTGGTAACTGTAGTGAAGCTTTACGGACTTGCTGATCTATATTCGAGTGTAGTTTAACAGCTTTTCGAGATGGGACAGTGTAGAGCAGTGTTTGTAACATGAGTAGCATTGGAAGAATTTTCAGGTTAGTTGGCAATGTTTGGGGGCTGAAGTGTCAAAGATGATGGCTTTGAGCACGCCATGCTGAAGTGGTTTGTTTACTACCTCTATGTTCAGTTGTTACTCTGAGGTTTGCCGTATACCGCTATGTAAAATTGAGGACTTTTATTTGTGTTTTTTCCAGTTTTTTGGACAATTTTACCATAATTGTTGTTGTGTTGTGTTTTTCAAGGAACCTTTTTTGGCAGGTAAGCAGCTATGTCAATTAAAATGATGTAATTTATGAGATAATGCATGATGAAAACTTGAATGCATATTGAAAACAGCAAAGAAAAAAAACGTTTATTCGCAAATTACAGTTATCTCATTCATTAGGGCGACAGGTGTTATAGTCATACTGCATCTTTCTCACTCAATCTTTACCAGATCAAGAAAACAAATCGAGCTGTGTCAGTTTTATTTTGTATTTAACAAAGTGCATAGTAGGTATATGAATATCTGTCACAGTAGTAATCATTATTTAAAATATTAGAATAAAATAAAAGTTCTTAGTTGCACTATGTTTAATGCATTTTCATCACACATCAGTTAGCTTTCTTCTATTTTTCACTTTTGTTAAACATATGATTTATTTCAGCATGTCAGGTGGAAGTGAATAACTACTTTAAGGAACTGGGCAAAACCTGAAGCATCTTTATGTTTATAGGCATAAACTCAATAGTATCAATAACATTGGCCCATACTGTGTGACTGAGGACTGCAGCAGCACATCACTGAATGGTGTTCCATTCATTGTCCTTCGATACACTGAATTATATACTGTTCGGAGTAAGCCCTAATACATCGAAGGAAATAATAAATATAAATATAAAATAAAATATAAAATAGATACAAATTAATCACATTATGTTAAGCAAAGTGCCATGTAAAATACATATTTTCACCTTGCTGTAGCTAGACACCATTTCATGTTACATATTTGGAAAAAAAGTATGAATAATAATAATAAATAAGCTAATGATATGAAATATTTTCAATTTGATTATCTGAGAAGCATACCCTATAATAATAAATAATTCATTTTTCTCCACCATTTATTAAAAAATACATAGATAGATAACATGAGCATTTATTGGTGCTGTTAGTATACACAGTATGTGGAATATATCAGGATCTTCTTTCCAGAAAGTCATCACACCCTTCGCCTCCTGGTATCGGTCTGCTTCTTCTGTCTCGAATACTTGGGAAGCTGAAGAATTTTTTCCACGCCTATAATGATAAAAAGGAAGCATTTTGCGTGCACAAATTATTTTAATAGAGAAGTGAATGGTCATAATATAATGTATCTATTCTTTTGGTGTATATTTACATAATAATTAATATATCTCTTGTTCCAGAAACTCAACTTTTAGGTTATATCAAAAGATTAATGTTTTAATTGATCCATTCCTTGAACTTGCCTATATGTACATATAAAACTAGCAATTTTTACCTACAAATGGATGTTTTTGCTATTTAACATAATCCACCAAAGATTGGCCGCTACAACTTCACTACTTCTACTTCACAAATAAAATTTCAAGTAAAGAAACGCATTACATTTGAGTATCAAGTGACAAAGATGCAGTATGACTATAACTATTGTCGCCCTAGTGAATGTGATAACTGTAATTTGCGAATAAACGTTTATTTCTTTGGTGGTGAAAAAACACAAATATTACATGGCGATATACGGAAAACCAGCCATGTTTGTCCAATATCAGCTGATCATGACAGCACGCTGCGTCATCATGGAAGTGCTCTATTGGAGACCAAAGTGCGGCTCGATACATCACTTCATAGGTACACACACACCAGCATTCATTGAAACGATTCACCCGTTTTCAAAATCAATTTTAGCTCTCATTGAAGTCACTGAAGAGAGCTTATGCAGAGCCTCTGTCCGTCCGTCTGTCCGTATACAAAAGATAGCCAAAACTTCAGGTGCTAGAGAAAAACTAAATACAGATTCGGAATCAGCAAGAAAAAACTATTCCGCGAAAAGTCCGGTTTTGTCAATATCGCTTCCGGTTTTAAAAAAATTGAAATAAATTACGACAGGTAACTGACGACGTATTATGTACGGTGTATTGATATTCTTGAAGCACAGGCAACCAGTCCGAGAAAGGGCGTGTGTTCGAATCTCACCGCGGTTAAAACCTTTTTTCTCCTTTTTTTTAAACTTAAATTTATTGATTACTGGTCCGCGAAAATCCGGTTTTGCAAACATAATAAAAAAAATGGAGTCAAGTTGATTGACTCAGTACTTCCCACACATAATGATGATACCATTTTATTATTTCCCATCGCATGAAGCTATAGTCTAAAATCCACTTGCAACTAAATTATCGCCTATCCGCCCGCAAAAACAACATCCAACACAAAAACCCTCGTAAATAGTTTCATGCGTTTCCCTCCTTAGGAACTAGGGCGCCACAGTTTTTTTCTGCATGCTTGAACTGGACGATGCGAAACGATCAAGAGCCTCCAACCCGTCTAAAAACGAAGTTTGAGCTGATTTTACGGTTTTGGTTTTTTGATTATTGCTGCGCCACCACTGACACGGTTTTTCGAAAACAGAGTCGTCTTACATTCTCGCAGCGGTAACAAATTCTGTGTCAAAATTTTATTAACATCAATTCAATAATTTTTGCTTTACGCAATATACATAGAACGAAATAAAGCAAAAGTCGTATATACAGATCACAAAATTGGTTTCTGTAATAAGCAAGTCAATGTTCGGATGGACCTAAAGTGTAATATGCCGCTAGATATTTCTTCTACAGGTCAATAGACGGACTATTATGAATACAACGAATTTTTCAGTTTTACTACCCCCCACCCCCCAACCGCCCCGAATTCACCTCACCCAAAAAAAAAATAAAATTGAAAATGGTCAGGAACCTGTAAGACGCCTAAAAACAAAGTTTGAGCTGTTTTCATATTTTTAGTTTTTTTATTATTGCTGCGCCGCCACTGAAACTATTTTTCCAAAACATAGCGTTTTCCATCCTCGCTGCGGTAGTAATACTATGTCAAAATTTCATTAAAATCAATTCAATAATTTTCGCTTTACGCAATATAGAACGATCTAAAACAATACTTGTATGTATACACCACAAATTCTAGGTCCCTTGGTTTTTATAATAAGCAAGGCAATGTTCGGATCTACGTAAAAGGTGTATTGTGCTGCTAGGTTCTTCATTCAAAGATCAATTGACAACCCATTATGAGTACAACAAATTTTTCATTTTCAGTTTTTTAACCCCTCACCCTCCAACCATCTCAAATTCACCCTCACCCAAAGAAACGTAGAAAATGATCAGAAACCTCAAAAAGGCCTAAAAAGAAAGTTTGAGCTGATTTTATATTTTTAGTTTTTTTATTATTGCCGCGCCGCCACAGACCCAATTTTTCCAAAGCATACGAGTTTTCCATCCTCGCCTTGGGAGTAATACTATGTCAAAATTTCATTAAAATCAACTGAACAGTTTTCGCGTTACGCGATATTGAACGATCTAAAACAATATTCGTATGTATACATCACAAATTCTAAGTCCCGTGGTTTCTATAATAAGCATGCAACGTTCGGATGGACCTAAAAAAGTAGTGCATCATGACGCTAGTTTTTTCATTACGAATACAACAAATTTTTCAGTATTACAACTCACCATCCCCCAAACCACCCCAAATTCACCCCCACCCAAGAAAAAGTAGAAAATGATCAGGAACCCCTAAAACGCCTAAAAGCGAAGTTTGAGGCATATTTGAAATTTTTCGTTTTTTGTTAATGACTCCTCTGGCCGTATAACGAATTTCAAAATTATAGGAACATTACCTACTACGACCCCACATCATAATGCTGCCCAAATTTCATCACAATCCATGCAGCGATTACGAGGGTAGAAAAACGCGACAGACAGATAGACAGACCGACAGACAGACAGACAGACCGACGGAAATGAGTGACGTGGATTTTCGTTATGTACACATCATAAAACGCCCAAAAAGCGTATTATCTCAAAATCGAAAATTTTCGCGATCACAATACTCCCCTCACCACCTATCGGTGTGGGAAGTAAAAATTAAATTTTTATCCAAGAAATTGCACAGTGAGAGGCCGTTTAAATTTACTCAAGTAATCTCATAATAAGTAGCAGAAACCATCGAAAGGACACAAATATTCTGACGCAAGCAAAAGGATATTTTATTCAGGTCTGTAAGTTTTTTCAGGTTTTGTGATATTACCCTTTATAAACAACGTGATCTTATATTGTCGGAGTTTTCGTAGTAATAAACCCGTTTATTTCGCTGATTACAGCTTTCGCATTTTACGGCGAGAGATAAAACGAAAATTATCGCCGAAGAATAAAGCACGAACGGCTCTCCAGGAGTAAAATCCGACAAAAGACGAAGCAATTGCAGAAGAATCGATTTCTCATACACGGAGAAACGTAGGTATAGGCACTATCATATTTTCAGCGCTAGAGTTAGCAGGCTTCACGAATATCTTACAATTTTTTTTTATGGTCAGCCTCCCGCAAAGGCTGAAAGCCTATGGCGCTGTAGAAGCGTTGCGAGAGGATAAGTGTCGGTCCACGTTAGATTTGAAACGCTGCAGGTTGTAGCTGCCGGGAAACAAATTCCCCGGCAGCCCATTCCACAGCGTCGAAGTTCTCCAAAAGAAGGAATGCTGGAGGAGACTGGTTCGGGGAGCAAGGACCTCGAAGGATGAGCTCGCAGAGCTTCTCTAGTGTTCCTGGTTCGGACGGCCTTTGGTGTTATTATCTGGGAGAGCTCACTCGAACATCTTCCGTGATAGAATCTGTAAAACAGGGATAGGTCAGCCACCCTCCTTCGATGTTCCAGGCTGTGGAGGTCCTTTGTGACGTTAGGCGTATCAATTAATTTAATTGCTATTTTCTGAATAGTATCCAGAAGCTTTAGAGAGTGTTTCGGAGCGCATCCCAACACATGGGAGCAATACTTCAGCGATGGTCGGATCTGTGCCTTGTAGAGCAGCAGCAGTTGCTCTGGTGTATACAACTTCCTACAGCGGAACAAAACTCCAAGCTTCTGGGATGCCGTTTTAGCAATACTGACGACGTGGTCGTGCCAGAACATGTTATTGTTGATGTTGATCCCCTAGCTAAACTATGGGGTGGCCCTCCATTTCCACGGTTGGTAAGCCATCGTGAGACGTCTTTGTAAGTGTTGTTGCCTGAGTTTTTTGTACGTTGAACTGTACTTTATTTGCTAATCCCCACTCAACAGTTTTTTTGATATCTGCATTGATCTGTAAGGCATGCTGCTGTCGCCGACGTACCGTCTCCTGGGATGATAGTGGCTTGCCTGGTTCCATGCACGACACTAATGTACTGTCATCTGCGAAGCTGTAGATTGAATTGGATATTATTTCCAGTAGCTCCTTGATGTATAGCAAAAACAGTGTAGGGGATAGGACAAATCCATGAGGAACACCGGCGTTTATTGAAAATACGTCTGATGAACAGCCCTCGACTACAACAAACAGATCGGTCGTTCAAAAATCTATTCTTCCCCAAGATGAAGCAGAAGCGATTGACTTGTCCTCTCTGGTCAAGGGTGGTATTGACGAATAGGAGAAGTTGTGACTAACAGCCTTAGCTACAGACCAGAATGTTCTGGACGAACTAGGACATGAGAGGAGCCTGTCCTTAATTTTTTTTGTTGTGTTCCTCCTTGCTGCTGTCAATCACGCGTTTACAATGATTTCTGGCGTCGATAAAGCTGCGGTGGTTCTCGGCATTTGGATTTTTCCTCCATTCTTTGTAATGTTGGTTTTTAGAGGTAACTGCATCTCTACAACGCTGATTGAACCATGGCTTGTTTTTGGAGGGATGCTTGATGACATGAGGAATATAGGCTTCCATGCCGGATATTATTACCGCTGTTATTTCTTGGGCGCAAGCTGATGGGTCTCGTGACTTGAAGCAGACGTCGCAACTAGACAGCAAATTCAAATCTTGCGCTTCCATTGAAACACCTTTCCATTTTCTAATTAATTTTTGAGCTGCTCTAAAGCTACTAGCTATGCAAAGACACACATAAGTCCTAGCGATCTAGCTTGCTTCTTTGCATAAAAAAATCGTTCTTGGAGTGAATACCTTCCTTATTCTCTCCCTACGAAAACGGACCTCCGTACAAGTTCCATCTACGCCAGCAAGGTAGCGCGTACACGTAATACCCCATTTGCATTTGCATCAAACCCACAGAACGGCGAGACGGAGACCAAGAGCGGGACCGACGTCCTTTTGTCTTCCGCACGGAGCGAAAAATTAGATGTTTACATCCCCCCTCTCTATGTGCCCGTTTCACGGCTACAATGCACCGAATAAGGAGCTGATTCAGCTGCAACTCCCTCAACACGAGAGCTTTGTACAGCGATGCACGTTGCCATGGTGGTGGCTGGGGTGGGGAGAGGGGCTTGACGTGGTAGCCTACACATGCCATTGACGTCTCATCTAGCAAGGTTGTTAGGTTCATTATACTCTAAAGCATGCTATTCATTGGCGGATCGGTTTGCCGGATCGGTCCGTCCTGACTGGTTCGCCGACTGATCCGTCATGAATGGTAACGAAAAACAACGCACTCATCGGTCGGGTTCGGGTCGTGAGTTCACCAGTCCGACAACCGAACCCACGACACGACCGCGACTGGTCCAGCAGTTTAGTCTGATGTATGGGCGTCTGTGGATTTGTCCAGGCTACACGTGGTGTTTTAAAAATGTTTGAAGACAATGAAATCTTTTGGCAGGAATTTATCCGTTTATATAAGGAAAATCCATGCCTTTGGGATGTCAATAGGAAATATTACCGTAACAAACAGAAAAGAAATGCAGCGTATGAGATGTTAGTTGACCGCTGCAAAGAAATCAACAGCTCTTGAAATGTCTCATAGTCCATTCGGAGATAATTGGTAATATCAACCGGCTCGCAGGATTGGATATTTTTTCAATAAATGTAAATGTGTAATTTTTTTTCTTTTTTGTAACCGTTTTTTCGCCTACATCCTTTTTTTCTTTCTATCTTCGTCTATTAGCAGAAGGCCACCAACCACCAAAGCAAGTTTTGTCTGTTTAGACAATATGGGAGCCATTACGCGGTTTGTCTAGGGCTCGCCACATTCAATGTACAAGTGAACTCCCTTGCAAGGTTCGTGTAATGTTTGCGTGGGCACGGATGGGTTGTATGTCGGGTCGCGGTTCGGAGTCGGGTCCGGGTTCGAATAGTGGATGGCGGGCTTAAGGCCCAGTTTCACAATCACTGGTTACCTCTGGTAGTCGCATAAGTGACAGATGGAAGTTAACCAGTAGTTATCGGAGAGCTCTGTTTCACAAAGAAAACCAATAGGTGAACTTATTTATTTTTAAGTTGGCACCACGAATTGATCTCAGAGCACTGCCATAATGGTGTTCCGTGAATAAAAGCTAACCCTTTGATAAAGAAACCTAACCCTTCCTTTCATATTTTTGATTTATGTCATTACAGAGTATAATCAAAATCCATCGCCGTCTTAGACGTTAGTATCAAAATCCATGTTTTTATAACCTCCAAGGCTGTCATCAATTGGCCACAATAAACGTCAACTACTAGTTGACCAGACCTTTTGACGTATGCCGTCGATTATGAAATGGATTATTTTCGCTAACCACTAGTTTTCTTTTGACCACTAACCATTGTGAAATTGGGCCTAAGAGCTACACACAGAAAAATAAGCTCTTAACTGAATAATAGTAGTAAAAATTTATCCAAAACACGAGGTTTCATCGTAGTAGAAAGCGAAATAAAAAAATTAGATTTTTTAGTTAAACCTGGAAATCCAAGAGGTCTGAAATTTTTGATTTTCATCAAACGATACTGAAGCCTAAACTGCGACCGGATTTGTAATCAGCACGCTCAAGTTATTCAAAATGCGAGGTTTCATTTTGATAGGAAGCCTAATAAAGGTTTTCGATTTTTTAGGCAAACCTGAAAATCTGAAAGATCTTAAATTTTTGATTTTCGTCAAGTGATACCTAAACTCAAAAGTGACACAGGATTTGTAATCAGCACCCTCAAGTTATCCAAAATACGGGGTTTCATCTTAGTAGAAAGCCTAATAAAGATTTTCGATTTTTTAGGCAAGCCTGAAAATCTGAAACATCTCAAATTTTCAATTTTCGTCAAGCGGTACCTAAACTCAAAACTGACACATGATTTTGAATCAGCATCTTCAAGTTATTCAAAATATTCTTAATAGAAAGCCTAACAAAGATTTTCGATTTTTTAGGCAAACCTGAAAATCTGAAAGATCTCAAATTTTTTATTTTCGTTAAGCGGTACCAAAACTCAAAACTGTCACCGAATTTGTGATCAGCACACTCAAGTTATTCAAAATGCGAAGTTTCATTTTGATAGGAAGCCTAATAAGGATTTTCGATGTTTTAGGTAAACCTGAAAATCTGAAAGATCTCGAATTTTGAATTTTCATCAAGCGGCACCAAAACTCAAAACTGATAGAGGATTTGTAATCAGCACTCTCAAGTTATCCAAAATACGAGGTTTCATCTTAATAGAAAGCCTAACAAAGATTTTCGATTTTTTAGGCAAACCTGAAAATCTAAAAGATCTCAATTTTTTTATTTTCGTCAAGTGGTACAAAAGCTCAAAACCGATACAGGATTTGTAATCAGCACCCTAAAGTTATCCAAAATACGAGGTTTCATCTTAATAGGAAGCCTAATAAAGATTTTCAATTTTTTATGCAAGCCTGATAATCTGAAAGATCTCAAATTTTTTATTTTCGTCAAGCGGTACCAAAAATCAAAACTGTCACAAAATTTGTAATCAGCACACTCAAGTCATTCAAAATACGAGGATTCATTTTGATAGGAAGCCTAATAAAGATTTTCGATTTTTTAGGCAAACCTGAAAATCTGAAAAATCTCAAATTTTTAATTTTCGTTGAGCGGCACCAAAACTCAAAATTGACACAGGATTTGTAATCAGCACTATCAAGTTATCCAAAATACTAAGTTTCATATTAATAGGAAGCCTAATAAAGATTTTCGATTTTTTAGGCAAGCCTGAAAATCTGAAAGGTCTCAAATTTTTAGTTTTCGTCAAGCGGCACCAAAACTCAAAATTGACACAGGATTTGTAATCAGCACCCTCAAGTTATCCAAAATACGAGGTTTCATATTAATAGAAAGCCTAATAAAGGTTTTCGATTTTTTAGGCAAACCTGAAAATCTGAAAGACCTCAAATTTTTGATCCTCGCAAGTGATACCTACACTCAAAAGTGACACAGGAATCAGCACCCTCAGCTTATGCGAAATACGAGGTTTCACCTGAACAGCAGATGTGTCTGAGATAGATTATGCACACGCTTGTTTAAACGAACACATTATTATTAAAACCCTCCGCGGAACGGGTGAGTCGGAGTACCAGCGTAGCACGGGTGTGGCCTCTGAGGACATAAAGTCATATGAATAACAATTGACGAAAAACATCTATATTTGGAAAATCAAAGAAACTATTTTGTGTATTGATGTTTATTCCATAAAGAAATGAATAGAAAACATGTTTTTAATACTTAAAATGCATGCTTAGCTTAAACTTTATAATATCAAAACATTTCTGTAATATATAGCTAGCGAATCTCAACAATCTCACTATTTATTTATTTGACAGACATCATTAGCACAAAGTAGTTGTACATGCTCCAAACAAAGCCATTTCGTGCATATTTGGCAAAAATATCGCGTATTGCGATTTCTACAGTAGACGCATTTCCCACGTTTTCGGTCTGCACTGGGTGCCTCTGTCCACCTACTATTAGCATCTGAACTGCAACTTTCTGGTAAAGTATTCATTGATCATCAGCATCCAAATCTTCTTGCTCTGTTTCGCTACCATGTTGCAGTTCTTCATACCCACCAATTTCAGAATCACCACTTTCCAGAATTTCGTTGAAGTCATATTGCGCTAAAATAAAAGAAAATTGCTGTTTACGTCTTAAACGTCACACCAAATTTCAATGCACCTCACCTGATATTTATGTAACGTTAATACACGGGTATGTCCTCACAAGACAAATTGCACGATATTACCAGGAGGAACGTTTACGTCGCACTGATTACGTTACCGATTCGTGCTAATATAACATAGAAGAAGGTAGGTGGAGTCACACCCTCCGCTGAAATAAAATAAGTAAGCTTCCATAATTAAAAAGGTGCTGTCCTCACAGGACATACCCGTTCCGCGGAGGGTTTAAAGGATGTAGAAGAAGATGTAAAATTCTCTAACATCGCGTTGGAGTCTGACACCAACGAAATTATGATCTACGTTCCAACTACGAGCACGCTACTGGCTGCTTGGCAGTTCTCAACTTGGCAATCAAGCGACAGCACCTGCATATCCTTATTTATTTGTCTTCTACCTGCCTGGAGACGTAGCAAACCACTACAGAGACTACAACTTAGACAAGACGCGCTACGGCTGCCTGTATACGAGGGATTTAAGACTTAGAAGGGAGACTGAAAATGTCTGTACGAAGGAAAGAGTGAAATATGTAGCGGACTTGTCATATTGCAGATTTATTACTCACAGAAAATTTTGACTTTCCAACACGCTATATAAAGCCCAGATAAGACCTGGCCTGGAGTATCGCTCTCATGTCTGGGGAGCTGCTGCCCCTACTACCCTGTCTATACTAGATGCCGTTCAGAGAAGGGCAATTCGAATAATTGGTGACCCAGCCTTAACGCACCACCCCCAGCCACTTTGTCACCGGCGTGTCGTTGGTGACCTCTCACTCTTCTATCGCTAAGACGGTCGTTCTTCATACATCAAGAACTGAGCGGTCTTATTATTACTTTCCAAGTTTCTGTTGCATGACTGAGCAACAAATGTTGACAGGCTGTGTCAAGTGAATACCTGGACTTGGTCTGAATTTAGGAAGGATCGTAAAATATTACAGGTTTTCAGCATTACAGACTTTTGGAACATTTTGTTTAAACTTTCGTTCAGGTACAACTGTTGTAGGTGTGGTGTAAATGTGTTTGGTGTAAAGCCTGAGACCGACATAATTATAGGGGCAATAGTAACTTTGTTTTGCTTCCAGAGTTGTTTTACTTCTTTGATAAGGTCAGTACATTTAAATATATTTTCAGTGTAGGTGTTTTGGATATTCATAACGTTGGGAATAGCAATGTCATCAAATAGGTAACTTTGTGGGCCTTTGACTGAAAAACTATATCTGCTCTATTAGTTGGGATAGTCTTGCCTGTATGTTTTTCAACGTATAGTTTGTATTGACTGTTTTCCAGTACTGATGTCAGAGAGTAATGGTAATATGGATTTGTGTTTTCTATTAGTCTGTTGTGGCTTGCGCTTGGTGTATGACTTTGGCTGCAGAGTTATGTCTGGTTGTGTTCTCGGTACCGGCAAGAGTATGCACCCGCTTGTTATGGATGGATTTTTAACTAGGTAATTTTTGTGACTTCGTGTAGCAATTACTTGGCTCTTGATAGCAGGTGTATGACTGCTTTTCATTAATGTGGTTTTGTGTGACACGGTATCCATGTTTGCCGTGGAGTGCTTTCTGCGACCAGGTGTTTATATTTTTTTTGTTGTGATTGGATATGATTTTATGCATCTGCTACGTGATCTAGACAAGAGAGGTTACGTGGTGTATAGTTTTGTCTGCTTTTATTATTGCTTAATGTAAGTTTGTTTGTTTGCTTTGGAAAAAATGTTTTAGCGTTTTTATTTGTCTTGTATCAAGTGACTGTATGTCTATAATTCCTTTGCCTCCTTATTTTCTGTCTATAATGAGCCTCTCCTTGTTTGGGATGTGACATCTTGAGTTCTGAGTTATTATTATTGTTATCACTATTAAGCGGCTGAAGCCCTTGTGACAAATATACAGAAAAGGCAGATTACGGATTACGAGTTTTTTCGACGAGATCTTTAAAAACAGCAAAAGTAAACCCAAATACGTCACAAATGTGTGGAGTAAACTCATCCAGTGATTTGGCGAGGCTCACATCGTTGCTCTCGATATTCCAATGAACAACCGGGCTCTGGCAAGGAGTCACTCATTCAAGCTGTTAGGAGTTAAAATTACAGAAAAACTGATCTTTGCTCTCATGTCTGGAGAGCTGCTACCCCTACTACCCTGGCTATAGTTGATGCCGTCCAGAGAAGGGCAATTCGACTAATTGGCGACCCGACCTTAGCGCGCCACCTCAAGCCACTTTCTCGCCTGCACGTTGTTGGTGACCTCTCGCTCTTCTACCAATATTCAAACGGAATCTGCTCCTTTGAGCTATCCTCCATCGTTTCGCCGCTCACCGCTCCTATCAGATGCACTCGCGCGACCGCTGCATCTCATCCTAAGGCGGCAGTTCTTCATACATCAAGAACTGAGCGGTACAACTACATTCATTCCCGGGGTGTCCAAGGCTTGGAATTGACTGCCAGGAGATGTATATATTGGGCCTGCGGATAATGGCCCATTCAAATCCCGCGTTAACAACCCCTAACATAACCCTTTCACAGCAGCCGCGGTACTCTGGTATTTAGGCTCTGCCTACGCGGTCTGCTCAGTTATAAAAAAAGGTGTAATGAATTGCCTCAACAATCCTAGATATGGGTTCATTTTAACTCTGTTTGATTCCTTTGGGGGACAATAGGGGGGACAATAAACTTTAAGGCCGAGCGGTAAGTATTAGGGCAACAGAACTCTAACCCCCAAAGGCACCAAGTCACACGTTATGTCATCTGCTTATGTACAAAGGCCAAGCGGACTCTTGTCAGGGCCTGTTATAGACCTTTTGGGAACATATACCTTGCCTACGAGATTAGAACAAGCACCATAATATTTCGTCCCCTTAGAGCAGAAGTATGCTAAGTCACAAAATGTAAATTTTACAGGAGAAGCTTTTTTTCGTTTTTGAGATATTGTAAACCGAAAAACTGCTTGATGAAATTTATATAGCCATATGAGATAACTGGTTATGAGGTGCACTACTTGGAACTGGGACAAACTTTATGTTATAGAAAATAGTGGACATAGCATATATTAGGACAAGTCCATCGCCACTGGTTACCACCCACATATTACAGATCAGAATAAACCCATGTCCTCCAATGAAGTGTGCTAAGTCCATTATCAATGTATACTATCTCTACAACAGCAAATCAGTACTAGTCCATCTCCAACACAGAAAAGATAGATAGAGAGATAGTTTGAATTTTGCGAATTTATTTTCCCCCCTTCAGTGTGGACTTGTAGATCCAGTAATTTTTAATGTATACGTAGGCGTTTATATATAACATTTACTCTGAGTTTGTGAAGAGACAGGTATTGGACAACTGGAATGGCGGTATAACTATTGGCGGAAGCAAAATGTCTAATTTAAGATTTGCTGACGATACAACCCTTATTGCTGCTTCTCAGGAAGAACTAGTAGCTCTATTGAACGTTTTAGAACAACACAGTGCAGGATATGGTCGTGGTATTAACTACAACAAGATCAAGGTTATTATCGTAGATAGAGAGCATGACAATCATCGAGAAATAAAGTCAATAGGCCGTTGTGAGGTAGTTCAAAGTTTTGTGTACCTCGGTTCTTGGATCGACAATTCAGGTAGCTGTGAGAATGAGATTGGACGGCGCATTCAATAGGCACGGGTGGCCATGACAAAGCTTACTAAAATATGGCGTGACCATAACATCACTAAAGCTACCAAAATGTCACTGGTTCAGTCTCTTGTGTTCTCCATATTTTTGTATGCTTCGGAAATTTGGACTATTAAAAGGCAGATCGAGCTCGCATAGATGCTTTTGAAATGTGGACGTGGAGGAGAATGCTGAGAATTCCTTATATCGCCCATCGAACTAATGTTTCCATACTGGATGAGTTCGGTAATCCAAAGAGAATATCCTCCGTTGTATCGATGAGAATGCTTACATTCTTCGGATATATTCACAGAAGCGATAATATGGAGAAACTTGTAGTTCAGGATCACGCCCCGAGTGGGCGGCGTCGTGGCAGTTTCCCTACACGCTGGGTGGATACGACGAAACAGTTGCTAGATATGAGTATCAAGAGCGCCACTGAACTGACAGTAAATCGCGAACGATGGCGAGCTACAGTTCTCAAAACTATGGATAATATTCGTGTCGGCAATACTTTAGCTCCGACTTAATGCATTTTACGAGTTCACAACATGTCTGTTAAGACATTGTGACTATGATGATGAGGCGTTCAAATCGCAAAATACGACAATTTGTACATAGTATAGTTCTGCTCTCAAATGCAAATGTTTTGAAATAGGAAATAAATAGACAATCTACAGATTTTGTTCCAAACGTACGATCAACAACTTCCATCAATGCCAATTTACCGCGAAGTAAATAAGACGGAGCAAATATCCTTTGAACGTCACATCTAGACGTTATGTAAGCAGAAGATTTACTACACGCCAAATTGGATGCTCCTCCACCAATAAATTTATTTGGCGTAATTTTGCCGAGCAGACAAATTACAACCGCATTTGAGAAGTGCTCTCTGCAATTCTGCAGAAACACGGCATGCCGGCCAAAACAATCTAAAACAAATAAGGCGGGACTCTCTGTTCGATTGTTTTCGAATTCTTTTACGACGCCCTAAGTCTTCAGATCTCGCGTACACTGGGAAAAGAAAATAAGGCAAAGAATCTATATCTGTAGAGTGGGAAGTAGTCCGACTCCACTTAGGCCACAACTGGTTCATTGTGCATCCTTCTCTAGTCATCGTCCATCCTGCTAATTTTAAGAAGGTGGATATGTCGCTTGGGGGCATCTCCCTTATGTGGGGAGATGTCACCCAAGACACCGAATCCACACTCTCTTCTTCTTCTTTGGGTGCCATACGCTTTGCAGCGTGTAGACGGTTATCTGCTCTCGTGACCAACGATGTGTAGGGTGCCGTCTTCTGCTCTTCTCACTATTGTTGAGATGTCGCTGACGTGACACCAGTTTCTGATATCTCGGAGCCATGAGTGTTGTTTGCGACCTGGACCTCTCCTCCCCTCAATTTTACCCATTAAAATTTCTTTTAGCAACCTATATTTAGGGCCTCTAAGGATGTGACCTAAGTAAGCTACCTTGCGTCTTTTTATGATTTCCAGTAACTCTCTTTGAGTGGAGGCTCTATTCAATACATCCTGGTTCGTAACATGGTCTGTCCACGGGATTCTCAAAAGCCGACGTAACGTCCACATTTCGAAGGCTTCTATTCTATTCATTGACTTGATTTTGAGGGACCAAGTTTTAGCGCCGTATATTAGTATTGGCCATATATAGCATTATACCACTCGCAGTCTGAGATTTAGTGGCGTTTCTCGGCGTAAAAGAAAGCTGTTACACTTTATAAAAGTAGTCCTGGCCATCGCAATGCGTATTTTTATTTCTTCGTCACAGTCCCATTTTGCATTTAGTGTTGAGTCTAGATATTTGAATTTATCTACTCGTTCGTTCGTTGTCTATGAAAAGCTGTTCGTTGGTATGCCCTTTTCTGCTTACAATAATTAATTTAGTTTTAGTTGTATTGATCTTCAAGCCATACTCTTTTCCAATTCTATTTATTTTGTTCACCATAAAATTTAGGTCTTCTGTGTTGTCGGCTAGTATTGCGGTGTCATCAGCGTATCTCAGGTTATTTATAGGGAAGCCATTTATTTTGATGCCTTTCGTTTCGCCTTCAACTGCTAACTGAAAAATCGTTTTGACGTATACGTTGAATAACGAAGGTGAGAGAGTACAGCCTTGTCTCACACCTTTTGTGATTGATATTTCATTTGTGCACATTGAGTTATTAATTTTAAGGTCTGCTTTTTAGTTCCAATACAAGTTGTATATTATTCTTAGATCCTTGTCGTCCAGACCAATGTCTTTTAATATTGGAATAAGAAAATTATGGCGGACATTATCAAATGCTTGTTTGTAGTCAATAAAACATATAAAGACATCTTTCCTTTGGTCGTAACACTTTTGAACTAGCAGCTTCATATACAACAGCGCCTCTCTTGTGCCCAAGCCATTTTTGAAGCCAAACTGGGTTTCTCCAGAACACTCATCGCATTTTCTATATATTCGTGTCGTATATAGTGTTGCACAATTGTTTTGGGACCACTAGTTTGAGCATTCCTGAGTGTATATTGTCCTGCCCAGGAGTTTATTTGTTTTTGGTGTTCGAGAGAGCATACGATACCTCAGACTCAAGTATAGGTGGGCCTGATAATACATCTGCGGATCTATCCATTTTGTAATATCTATCGTCTGTAAATAGTTTTTGTATATGATCCTCCCAAGTTTTTATTATTTGATCGGTGTCAGTTCTTATCTTATTATTCGCTGTGATATTTGAGACATTCCTTTTCTTGAAAGTGTATGTAATTTTTTTAAATTTTTTATGAAAATGAAAAGAGTCGTGTTTGTTATTCAGTTCTTCTGCCTCTTCACACTCTCTAGTAGAAGATAATTCTGGCCACTCACATTATGATGTGTTCTACAGTTTCGTCTCCACTTTAACATATTCTACATATCGAAGTGTCACTTAAGTTCATAATGTGGAGGTGTTTCCCGAGTTGTCAGTGACCAGTCAGCAATCCCACTATGAGGCGTAGGTTTGAATTGGTCATCGCCAAGTATACTTCTTGAATATTGCGAAGCCAACACTTGCAATGGTTTGTTTTGCAAATTTGTATCCTTGTAACTCTTCCCATTGTTTTACCGTTTAAGCCGTAGGAGTGTTTTTTGGCCATTTCCGCAGTTGTGGTTGTCGACATTCCAGAGAGGCCACATGGTCCTAAAATTCTTTATCAGTAGCCTTCTTGGCTAGACCGTCTGTTATACAGTTGTTGTAGTTGTGCCCTTTAACCCACCTCAGGACAATATTGTTTTTATCTGGTGCATGGGCTAATAACTGGTGGCATTCCATAACTTGCCTTGATGTGACGTGAGGTCTTTTCAGGGTTAGAAGTGCTTGTCGGTGCAGATTCATATAGTTTTGCGAAAGTAAGGAGCAATGTAAGGCGTAGTAAAAGGTGCCTTTTTTAAGACAGAAGGGTTGACAAGCGCCTTGTGGAGTTTGACCAAGAAGCAGCTGTGTATTGTAAAATCATAAAAGTGGGTAATTACTATATACTAGGCAACGTTCTCTACAGAAAGGTTGAATAACGTCGGCGACAGAATACACCCTTGTGGATACTAGCGATGAGTATTTTCCACTCTAAAGGTGAATGACATATCTATACTATTTCCAGCAATAGTTTCAAGAGGATCAAATTAAATTTCTAAGGCGTCAATTGTAGATTAAAACTGTCAGGTACCAATTACATT
Organism: Callosobruchus maculatus; assembly: GCA_951848785.1. Classification (NCBI taxonomy): domain Eukaryota; kingdom Metazoa; phylum Arthropoda; class Insecta; order Coleoptera; family Chrysomelidae; genus Callosobruchus; species Callosobruchus maculatus. The sequence continues at coordinate 3,438,497 of CATOUR010000003.1, forward strand.
CTGACAGTTTGAATTCACAACTAACGCTTAAGAAATGTAATTCAATGCTTTTGAAACTACAGCAAGAAAAGGTATAGTTAGGTAGATCAAGTAGTTTTGGATCAGATTAAAGGTGGTAATGTAGCATGGAGAGTTGAGCCTTAGTATTATTTTCACTTTTCAAATGCAAATTGAACAGTATAATACTGAAGTGTTAGAAATTTGTTGAATGCATGCTACAATGACAAGAAAGCTATCAGATATTCATATGCTAAGCTTGATAATGTCTGATATACAAATATTTAAAATGATCTACGACGAGGATCTGTTTGTATATTATTGAAAACTTACATTCCACAGTAGATCCTTGGTGTCGATCTTACCTGAAACAATAAAATAGTATTAGTCATTAGCACAATGTAGTCTAATCGCTAAAACTTTAAACATATATATTAACTCTACTACTGTACTACTGCTGCAAGGTAAATAATTTATTCGACACTTCTTTTAAAAGGACATCAAACAAATAAATATGGTTTAAAAAACCTAAGAGACACGCTTTTAAAGAACATCTGACTAAAGAGTCAAAAATAATTTATTAATAATTTTCAAAATAAGAACCATATTATTATTTTTCGTTCATTATCTTTTAAACTTATTTTAAAAACTATTTTTAACTTTTTTGTCCGATGTTCTTTAAAAGCGTGTTTTTTAGTTTTTTCAAACTATATTTATTTATTTATTATTTTCAGGGTGAGAAAATTTTATAATTCAAAGATACTATTATCCAAGACTGTAGTTAAACATGCACCGTAAAAACGATGCCTTGACTGTTATTACAGAAAGAATTTCAATCAAGGGTAATATATGATCAATATCCGGCCGATATTATTTTTACGTCGCGAGTTGACCCTTCGTGCCGAACTAGTACAAAGGAGTGGATACTTTGCGAGTTGACCCCTAGTATCTTAGTGAGTTGGCCTCACAGTTATCGCGATAATTCTCCGCACTAGTGATTGGAACTCTTGGAGAGGTATTTCGCGAGTTGATCCTAGATATCAAAGACCCAAGTGCTGCTCGAGTACTGTTATATACTTTTTATATAATCACACAGTATATTATTTCATGTATTCTTTTGGGAGATGTATTTTGCGAGTTGACCCTTAATACCCATGACCCGAGAGGTGTTTGATTTATGTTCTGTGTGATTTATATGACTGCACAAGTTATATGCTATACTACGATTTCTGAAAGCTATAATGAGTCATCCTTACTAACGCTTGAACAGTGGGCACGCTCTGTGTCATTCTTTGTGGATCTGGGAATACTCTGTAAATATGCTGTCTTTGGAGCTGTCTTGCTTTTTATGTCTTTTGAGAGAGAGTGTGGTTAAACATGCACCGTAAAAACGATGCCTTTAAGTGTTAGGACAGAAAGAATTATTTCAATCGAGGGTAAGATAATGATCAATATCCGGCCGATATTACTTTCGAAACATTCCGATGAGCTTCACAATAATTTAGGCGGTCCGCTATATTACAGTAAGGTCCGAAGTTGTATAATGCTTAATTGACCCCTATTGGGAGTTACGTTCAACTCTCCAGACCAATCTACTACTACTATATTTAGTTTTTCAGTCAACTATCATTAAAGCGTGTTTTTTAGTTTTTTAGAGTGTATTTATTAATAGTCTGTGTAATGAAGTTAAACAATAATCGTTTTTGATCAATATCCATGGCATAATCGTTATCATTACTGCATAAATGATAATAAAAACTGTGGACTTTGCTGAACAAATCTCATAAAATTACCAACTCCCCTGGATGTCACCCTTTTTAAGCTCGCTACGCCTCTGTGTCATACTAACAAACTTTAAAGTGTCTGTGCCATCTGTCGGTCGCTGATCCGACGGATTTAAAGCCGTCGAAATCATTTTCGCGGCCAAGTTGGAGCGTTCAATGTTCGGTCCGACCTTTTAATCCAAAGCATAGTTACAAACTCACAAACAAACATATAAATGAATCTAATATACGCGCATTCCTATAGTCCTAATGTTCCATTCATATCTTAAACACCCTATACATACATATAAAATATGAAGTAGAATATTTATTATCTTTGTAGATATGGTAAGCATTTAAGCACAGCAACAATTTGCAGAGTGAAACATCCTTGACGAACGGTCCTCAATGATCGACATCTGAAGAGAATATTAGCTCAAATTAGTTGAAATTCCCAAGTATAATTGATATAAGTTTGAGAAGTTCCAAGGAAGTTTTAATAATAAAGTCAGGAGGAGGATTTCGAGAAATCTCCAACCCGAATCCTGTTATTAAGTTTAAAGGAATAGCTGAGAGTTATTTTAAACTTTGGATTTCTGGAGGAGTCTGTCGATTTCACAAATGAAGCTTATTCAGCCGTTTTGTCATCAGGTCAACGATCAGAACAGATTTCTGATTAAAAAGAAAATTGTCGCTTGTTTTGAAGCCAGCCAGCGATTTACTTTTCACACCTAGGTGAGATAATTTTAGACAGTGTGTTTTTGGGCGCTTTATGAAGTCTACATCATGAAAACTTATTACTCATTTCTGTTGGTCTGTCAGTTAGTCTATCTGTCTATCTGTTACTAATTTTAGCAGTCGCTTACCAATTCTGACAACATTTGCTGCTATACTTTTGGAAGCCAGTACTTTGATGGCTGAGTAACCAGCAAAAAACGAACATTCTCAGAGGGCTTTCTTTATGTTTCAATTGCATGCTTTGAACTTTGAGACTCAGAGCTCTAATGATAAAACATAAAAAAAACAACTTTCCTCATATGTAACCACATTTTTTCAAAACTGTGGATCACGTCGCAGTTGTCTTTTACACTGCTGACAAGTTGACACTTGATTGGTTTTTGTTCATCACTTTTGCAGTCCGCACTCATTAATAATTTTTTCAGTGGAACCATAGGCAAATTAGCATTTCCAAAATTCGTTCTATGCCAATCTGGTGTTCACATTGTACTAAGTCGCTAATTTCTGTAATGTTTTGAGAAAGTTCGCACAGCTTGTGGTTGACCGAGGGTTTAGAGTACCCCTAATCATATGTCAAAAAAAGTTGATTGACTCAGTACTTCCCACAGATATCAATGATATTATTTTATTATTTTCCCTTTGTATGGGGCCATAGTCTAAGATCCCTTGCAACCAAATCATCGCCTGCCAGTCCTCAAAAAACATCCAACACAAAAACTAGTAAATAGTTTCCTAAATCTCTTCGGAGGAACTAAAACGACACAATTTCTATTCTGAGAGCTTCAACTGGACAAAACAATCAGGAACCACCAAATTGCTTAAAAACAAAGTTTGAGCTATTTTTATATTTTTAGTTTTTTATCATTGCTGCGCCGCCACTGAGACGATTTTTGAAAACCATAGGCATTTTTCATCTTTGCCACGGTAATAATACTGTGTCCAAATTTCAGTAAAATAAATTCCATAATTTCCATGTTAGTAAATTCAGAACGATCTACCAAAAGCAATACTCGTATGTGTACACCAGTAAATTCTAAGTTCCTTGATTTCTGTAATAGTCAAGGCAATGTTCAGATGGACCTCAAAAAGGGTGTTATGCCGCTAGGTCCTTCTTTCACAGGTAAATGAACAGCCTATTATGAATAGAACAAATGTTTGAGCTTTACAACCCCCCACCCCCTAATCACCCCAATTTCATCCCCACCCAAAAAAAGTAAAAAATGATCAGGAACTCCTAAAATGCCAAAAAACGAAGTTTTTGGGGATATTTAATTTTTTGTTTTTTGCTAATTACTCCGCCGCCCCTACACCGATTTTCAAAATTATAGCAGCATTACCTTACTAGGACCTCACAACATATCGGCAGCCAAATTTCATCACAGTCGATACAGCGGTTGACGGGATTACGAGGGTAAAAAGACGCGAACAGACAGACCGGCAGACAGACCGACAGACAGACCGACAGACCGACCGACCGACGGAGTGACGTGCATTTTCGTTACGTAGACTTTATAAAATGTCCAAAAAGCACAAAGCGTATTATCTCAAAATTTTCTAAAATTTTCGCGATCACAATGCTCCCTTCACCTATCGGTGTGGAAAGTAAACACGCACGTTTAGCATTTTTTTATAATTGTCTATTAGAAATTTTGAAAAAATACGTCAACATTTCTATAGAACTATTATTTTTCTTCATGTTCGTATTTTTTCAGTTCAGAAGTCTTAACATTAATAGTCAAAAGACGGTTACAGCTGAACCATTGCAAGTAGCTTTCACTTACGTAATAACCTCTTAAGAAGTGATACCCATTTTGTTAGGGGTCAAATGACATTTCTACACCCGTTCATTGTCATAAAAAGTATTATTATAGTCATCATAACTTCTGCCTTTGCTGTACGAGAAACAAAAAATTCTGCTTCTCAAGCAAACCCAGAGTCTTCCCGTAGTCCTACTTCGTTTAAATATACAAGTCCGTCGGAGTTTTTAATTGCGGAAATAACTGGCGTGTGCTTTATCCGAGAAAACTACAGCTTTAATTGCTGGGGCCGCGTTCGCCGCTCGGGAAGACGCCCGTCGTTGACGGCGACGCGCCGTAAGAAACGGACGATGAATAGTTTTCCACAAAAGGAAAAACGACGACGAACTACTGTCGGGGATGAGCGAACACAGCTCGTTCTACAGCAGAGATTGTTCCCGTTCTTTTACATAATGACTGCGTGTCACCCGTGATGGGTCTGAGGCAAGACAGCCCTTTAGGCCCCAGATTATCAGAATAGGTTGGGTTAAGAAGATGGGACACTCAGTACAACATCTATTCACTATTAGTTCTTACCGCAGTCACAAATGTCGCCACTGTCGCAGATCGTTTTGACAGATACGTTAGCGGGAAATTTAAATTTCAGACCTATGACTTGCAGGGCTGCTATTCCAATTTTTTTATTGTTTTCATGAAAAAAAACCTCTGAAGTGTTTGCAGTATTTTATTTTACAATTATTTTGCCACATACAAACATACCAGTCATAAAGTAATACACAATTTTAGGTTTGTTCTGTTGCGGAAGGCTTCAAATTTGGAATCACCATCGAAATGGGCATCACATATTACAAAGTTGTTCCTCAAACTGGTAACGCTCTTCTCTTGAAGATCCACACGGCCCGTAGCTTTCACCCACATTTTGCACAGCTAACATCAATAGTAAGAATTAGAAAGATGATTTTTATTACAGTTTTCACATACTCAAGCTTAAACCATAGGACATTGCTTACATTATGGATATTGCAATACGATAAATTAAAAATTTGCTGTACTCACCTTGGGATCCTTAGGGAACCTATGCACTTTTTTGTTCTTGAATGAGCAGTCTTTAACGCAGCACCGTGATACCATTATAATTCGATACTATTAAGGAAAAGCGCAGATACGTTACTTGAAACTGACTTAAAAGGTTATAAGGTGACTTAGGCTGTCAAGTCTTAAGTGTTATTCACTGGTGTCTCACAAACTAGCTACAGCGCTACCTAATCGTACCTGTTTTGTGGCGCTACCCGTGACTGCGGTAGCAACTAAAAGAGTGTCCAGGGCATGCTTTAGGCTTTACGTATGACTTTTCTATCATATACAGGGTGTCCAGTTAGTATGTAATTCTTCGTTATATCGCAAGGTATACCTGATGGAAGAAAATATCAAATACAAAAGTTTTTTGGTTACTTGAGACGCATACTCCTAAAATATTTTGAAATATACAGGGTGTTGCGGGAAAGTAGGATAGTGATCAACTTTACTGTTTTATATAGAACTATTACTTTTCCTTAAATTCTTCTAGTTTCCATCATTGACCTCTATTTAACCCTAAAATATTTATGGGATCGGTTGCGACGTTGCCAAGTTATAATTTTTGTTCTATTAATTTCCGGATTTGCAAGGTCGCAAGTAAGACGTCCAAATTTATATATGCCTTTAACTTTTCTCAATAATATTATACAGCGAGTTACCTGAATATTAAGTGGATATGATTTTGGATGTTACCATCAATTTGTATCTACAGGATGTTTTGGCAGAATTTTAAATTACGGCAAATTGAAGATCATTTTACTTTGTTTTTTAAATGTAACACCCTGTATGTTTTATTTTAAATCGAAATATCTACTAATACCCTATCTCGCCTTGTAATATTTTTTTCACGTTTGCGGCGTTGCTAAGTTATAAATTATTTTTCCAAATTTTTAAACAGATATTCCCGATTTTAATTTATAATAAATAGAATCCTCTACTTATTTTTATTGCAATGAGTTGCGCATGTCGGATTTAGTAAGATCTCACAATTTCAAAATTTTGGTTCTGTTAATTATTGAGATACGGCAACACCACTTTTTCAGTAAACAGTATCTAAACGCTTAAACATTTCCGAAACAGCCACAGCTGGAGAGGTGAAATTCAATACTTGGCGGTTCTTGAACATACAGAATTCAAAAATGGTAACATCAGTGTTGTGAGATTTACCACTTTTACGTTAGACTTTATAAATGGGGCATTCCATTCAAAATTGGATATTTTAACCCGCCCCCACAGGCTAGAATATCTTCCATCGTATATCCTGCGTCAGGGCCGTAGCTAGGCGTTGACCATGGAGGGGGTTGATGTATAAAAGAAAAGGCTTGACTTTGTAATGTCTTAATAAACTGTATAGATTATATCGCTGCTAATGTGTGCTAATGAGCGCCGAGGGATTGGTTAGTAGTAGAATAAATCACTAAGATTGGAGAAAACAACTTAATTATCTTTATTTTGTATTATTTTAGTAGTTATTTCATTCATGGGAATGCTCATGGGGGGGGGGGCTTTGAACCCCCTAACCCCCCCCTTATATACGGCCCTGTCCTGCATGTCGTAAAAGGCGACTAAAAGGAACCGAACTACTGTCGGTATAAACAGTAACCTCTTCTGAACCAACAGCTTTGGGTGAACGAGTTGAGAAGTGTCAGGACACCTTCTTGTCCTTGGGGTGATAAATTGCCCCTAAAGGCGGATGAACCAGTAGATACCGTCTGGTCAACGGCATAAAGATGCAGAACACTACTGCATTAAAGATCTTAAAGATATTCCAAGAGAAACTCGTAAAATGACTAAATGCATTATACGAGTTCACAACATGTCTGTTAAGACTTTGTGACTATGATGACCATGTAAATAACCTTCTATTTTGGAACAATTTAACTGGTGGGGGGGAGGTTAGATAATTTTTGGAAGTGAAGGATAACAGCTGCAGTTTGACCCTTAAATTCTCATGCTATGGAAATCAACTTAAGTACCCATGTGAGGTCATATAGAGACCCCAGCAAAATATGTGATATTAACAAATCCCAGTTTTCGGATATCTAAACTAACCCATCTTGTTTCAGGGGTCGCGTTCTATTCCAGGCTCATTTTGGTGACTTTAAATAATTAAAAAGCAAAAAATATACCACGTGTTTAAAATGAAAATTGGGTCCGTAAATGACCGTCCAGTGTACCAGCGGAACCCCACTAAACGAAATCACGTGTCGCTCTGATGAATTTGCTGCGAAACGTGGCCGCATACTGAATTACGGTTCCAAAGGCAGAAAGAAGCACATATCAAGCGTCAGCTTTGCCAATGTCTTTGAATAAAGTATTTAAGCTAGGATTTTTCACCATTGAGTCTTAAAACGATCCTCATTGGGAGTTTAAGGGTACCTGCGTGACGTGATTGATCAAATTTGCGTAGATTATTGACTAAGCGACAACATGAGTTTTGTATTTTTTGAATTCTGTACCTGGTTACTTGATCAGGACACGGATATCGTCTTTACTGTGTTGTAAGTAGAACTCCTTTTGAACAAAGCTAGAGTTTGGCGGGGCATTGCTAATAAATTCACATATTTAACGCAGACGGTCTGAACAGATCTCTAATAGAGGAGTTTGACATTTAAGCAACTAGAGCTTGATTTTCTTAAAATTTTGGTGGTGAAGGATAACAGTTGCAGATGAAAAAGGTCCTCCATCTTGAGCCATCTGGTGTTGATAAGTGCCTGCGTAACGTGATCAAATTTGCTTAGATTATTGACCAACCGACAACAGGAGTGCGGTATTTTTTGAGATACAATACAATACAATACAAAGATGTATTTATTCAGTATAAGCAAATAACAGATAATTCTTCTTTTTTTTATACTCATAAATACATTGGACAGCCACATAAAGGTCACAGCCCTTGTTTGTGGGAAAAAAATATAACTATGACAGAAAAATAATAGAGAATAAAAAGTATAAATACTGATACGAACTAGTACAACACCACTAAACCCATATATACTATAAATATACCATACATTCAATATAATATACAATCCTATAGACAAAACATCTAAATAAACATACTCACATTGATCCCATCAGGAGCATTCCAGTGCCAAACTAAAAGCATTGCTTGTCTTGTTAACACTGTAACGTGATGTATGATGAAACCAATGTGAGACAGCTATCTCAGATTTAATAATTACGAAAAATATAATAAGCTAAATCAACGAACATAAGCTCATTGCCTAATATTACAAATCGCACAGTATACAATGCTCACAAATGAACAAAAAAGCTGAATACTATTCCATTATTCAAGCGGCGGACATGGTGAAGACGGTGTTAATACCTAAGAGTCTGTGTATTTCTTTCCTAGTTTTTGATTTTATCCATTTTTTTGAGCTACTTTTATACATTGATTTTGAATTCAATTGTTTAATTTCATCTGGTTGGAGATTATACAGTCTAGGCCCTAGAAAGTAATAACTCCTTTTGGTAACAGTTTTTCCTACTCTGGGTGTCTTATATTTTAAGGGATTACGAGTGGCATAGTAATGGTCAATGCTGATGAGCTCCGATCTATTACAATGCTGTCTCATTACTACTGAGTGGCACAATAATTGACGAATATCAAATACCTCACTCTCCTCATATAAGACTTCTGTGGGATATGTGGAGTCTTTACAAAGCATAATTTTTAATATCCACTTTTGGGTTCTCTCTAGCTGCAAAATATGATTATTTGTAGTCCCGCCCCAAGCTACAATGCCATATAGTAAATGTGGTTCAATCAGATCAAGTCACGGAAAATATAAAGTACTAGCAAACATTAATTTAGAGGCAATCAATCTTTCACAAAGTGATTTACGCATATTAAAAGATAGCAGAGCAGGGGATTCTCTATAAGGATACCTGACCTCATTTCACAACCCAGCGTTCTCGAATGTTCATTTATACAAACAGAACAATATCTTGAAGCAGATTCCAAAGAAATCTTGGCTTATACCTCGATTCTCTCGCCCTGCTTCATTAGAGAAATCGATATTCCCGAGTCAATTAGTTGAATTATTGCCGGTTGTAAAGCGGAGAATCGCGATTCTCATTCGGGTTTTCATCCCCGCGATGTTTTGTTGGAGCACTGGCTGCTTGCATTTAATATTTATCTGTTGTCCGACGACGCCATTTGGCTAAATGAGAATTCCGATGACGTCACGGTGCAGCAATGTTGCCGAGTACCTCAGAAAACAGGTACATACATTTCTGAGGTTTCTAGAAAATGTTTCAATTCCAGATCAACCCTTAACCCGAAACATTACGCTAATCGGAAACATCTGGTCTGTGAGACCACAATTTGCAAAAAAAGCAATTAGAACCAAAATTAAGCTAAGTCGGATTTAAAAACCTTCTTTATTGGTTTTTATAACCGTAATACACATTATTTTGGCTAGAATCTAGGCAAATTGGTTTGGAACACTGAGCACAACCATAAAATTAGTCTTCCTCATCTTCGCAGATGAACAGATGCTTCAAGTTTTCTTTTAGGCAATGTCATTTGGTATTGCAACACAACCTAGACCTTGAGTTGCTACTTCTTTGCTGAAGTAGTTCTCAATGCTCGTTTCCATTTCTCGGGGAATATTGGTACTCAGTCTTTGTTTGGTTTCGCCTGTCAGACCTGCAAAATTTCAAATACAGCGGCACTAGGCTTCGCTTGCATAGCGTGTCATGGTCAGACTGATCTGAGCATAGTTTTTGTTTTATGCCAGGAAGGTATCTACACCGGGAAATCGCTGGAAATTACACTGTTTCCAGAGTGACCAAACGAATTTTAGTAAAGGCCTCATGGACCAACGTTTCGGGTTAAGGGTTAAACCTGGCTCTGACTCGCCTTAAATGCCGAGCTCTCGTCCCAGATTGCACGTGACATCTTTAGAGTACTATGACTAACCCTAGCTTCGAATTATTGATATGTTATGCCAAAAATATGGAAAGAGGATATATTAGTATATACCGACACTGACTCTCTACTTTTAAAGGTCGGATTTCATAATACACAAAATGGAACATGAAAGCCTTATTTACTTGTAATCTACTTTGGCTTACATAGGCTTTGATTTAGGTTAGGTTGAAAGTGAGGAGCGAGTATGCCTCCTTCCACTGCGACTCTATTGTGGCTCACACCTGTTTAGAATTCACCGTACAATCAACACCTCTTGACGATGGTCGTGATGGGTGAAACTTCCTTGAAGTCAAAAGGTTCCAGTTGGGCAAGTCCAATGGTCTGGAACCTAGCTATTTTCCAGTACTGGACAGGAGCACAAAATATGCTCCGATGTTTCGTCCTCCACATAGTAGAAGCGACAGTCTGTTGTTTGTCCAAGACCCAACTTCCGCATGTGGTTCCTCAGATGACAATGATCATTCCTGTTCCATTCTATGATCTTCGGAGGGACCTGACTACAGCCCTGGTGTGTCTCGCGAGTGCAGGAGTGTTTTTCTCTCTGCTCAATCTGAGATGGTTTTTTTAGCGGTGCTTTTCGCAATTCCCGCAAATGGTTTAGGTCCTATGAACACAGATCAGTTCCTCATCTTGCAAGCGCATCGGCCAATACATTGCCTTCCACTCCGATATGACCTGGAACCCAAACCAAAATTACTTTGTTCCTTGTTCCAAGTTCGTTGAAGAGATGTATACAGTTCCATACGTTCCATACGGATTTTGATTCAACTCGTTTGGAGCTCAGTGCTTTTAGGGCAGCTTAGCTATCTGACAAGATTTTTATAGATTTGTTTGTCAGGGGTCTTTTGATCAGTTCTCTGAATCCCAGCTCTATGTTCATCGGCTGTAGGCTTTGTTTTGACGTTTAACGTTTGTTAGTAGTTGGTGCAATGATATACGATGGCATTTTGAGTTCCGTTAGGTAAAGCATCAACTAAACACTTGAAACTTTTGAAAACGCATATCCAGATGACAGTTTATTACTATGTAGAGTACTTGAGTTGATAGATGGTTATAAATCAGTTGAAGATGAAGCTCGTCCTAGTCGACCACAAACTATGGGAACTGCCTCAAAAATTGCATAAATTAACAGCGTGGCACAAAATCATCGCCAGATTGGAATAAAACGAATATATGACAATGTGAATTTTGTCTTACTGTTTCACTCAAAAAATTCTTCATGAAGATTTAGAGCACCGGAAAGTCCCGGCAAGATGTATTTAAGAAGTGATGACCGATTGTCAAAAAACAAATCTAGTGAGAATTTGTCTGACATGTGGAACTGTGGAGTTATCTACGACAACATCGTACCTAGAGCTTGTACAGTGGTACTATTCTAATATATTTCGACTCTTGAAAGCATAACAAAAGCAAAAATCGTCGCTTTGCCCAGAGTCCTCAGAGCGTGTTCCATGTGAATTTCATTTGTTTTCTGAATTCAAAAAGATTTGAAATAATTCGATTTTGATTACCAGGCTACACGATAGGTTCATAGTATACATTTTAATTGTTCTAGCAAAAATTGGGAGATCTAGTGAAACTTTTCCTTAGATTGGCAACAGTGCAAAGCTGAAAGTAGAGCGCTTTTGTAATTCGAGATTTTCTTGATATAACCGCAGTAATTGCAAGTCTTCAGATGCCTTTTTTAATGCAACCAGATGCGGCATTCTCCACTATGCGTAGCATTCAGATAACGAGGTCGAGCTTGAATGATGATGTAATTGTAATGGATATCAACCTATTAGCTTCGGTATAATAAGATATCTATGGAGTAATGGGTGCTTGCTTCTTTTATGGTCAGCCTCCTGTAAAGACTGAAAACCTATGGCGCTGTAAAAGCGCTGCGAGAGGATAAGTGTCGGAGCAGGTTAGATTTGAAATGCTGCAGGCTGTAGCCGTCGGGAAACAAATTCCCCGGCAGTTCATTCCACAGCGTCGAAGTGCTTTAAGAGAAGGAATGCTGTAGGAAACTGGTTCGAGGAGTAGGCATCTCCACCTGGTAAGGATGAGCTCGCAGAGCCTCTCTAGTGTTCCTTGTTCGGACGGCTTTTGGTGTTATGATCTGGGAGAGCTCACTCGAACATCTTCCGTAATAGAATCTGTAAAACAGGGAGATATCAGCCACTCTTCTTTCATGATACAGGTCCTTCGTGAGGCTAGGCGTATCGATTAGTATTATTGCTCTCTTCTGGATAGTGTCCAGAGGCTTTAGAGAGTAATTCGGGGCGCATTCCTTCACATGAGAGCAATACTGCAACGATGGTAACGATGGATGAATTTGTGCCTTGTGGTGCAGCAGTAGTCGCTCTGGTATATACAGCTTCCTACAGCGGAACAGAACTCCAAGCTTCTGGGATGCCGTTTTAGCAATATCGGCAACGTGGTCGTGCCAGGATATGTTATTGTTGATGTTGAAAGTGACTCGACTATTGCCAGATCCTCTATCTCCGCAATTGGTAAGCTAACGTGACACTTCTTGGTCAGTATTGTTGCCTGAGTTTTCTGTACGTTAAACTGTACTTTATTTACTAATCTCCACTCGATAGTTGTTTTAATATCTACATTGATCTGTGAGGCATGTGTCGTCTGCGAAGCTATAGATGGGATTGGATGTTATTTCCAGCAGCTTGTTGAAGTACAGCAGAAACAGTGTAGGGGTAGGACAGATTTCTGAGGAACACTGGCGCTTACCGAAAATACAATATACATACATAGAAAAATATACGGTTCATAAGTCGTTATCTTTGAACACCACTTCTACGAGTGAATGACTTTTGCACTTGGTAAGTATTAAACAATGTCTTTTATAATTAAAACAGAGATTTTGTTACCAATCATTCGTGAAGAGCGGATACACATACTCTAAGAGCCTGCTAAGTTTTTCTACCTTGAAGCGATCGACACAGACTAACAGTCGAGAAAGTTCGCAAGCACATGAGGCTGCGAATTTAGTACAGTCATAACATTTAAAAAATACCTAATCGTTCTTTGTTTGACGCAATGATTGATGCATCAGCTACATATAATGTAAAATAGGCTGAGTGTTGATGTATAGGGAAAATAACAGGACCCAGGATATACTTAACTAACTTAATGTTCTTAAGTTTATGGGTGGGGCAGAAAGAACTCCCCGATTTGAAAATCGTCTAGCTGAAGTGGGGGATATATCATTCTACAGATGCGTTCATGCCATTCTTGGTGTGAATCATGGATTGGTCGGAACTGCAACACGCTTTCGTCGTGGAAGAGCTTATTCAAAATGGCGGTTCGACGATAATTACTCAGCGTGCCTTTCGCATTTACTTTACAGAACGATCAGGAGCAATGCTCTCATGTATACATCAGAAAATTCCAAGTCTCTTGGTTTCTGTAATAGGCATAGGAAAGGCAATGTTCGGATGGATCTGAAAAAGTGTATTATGGCTAGGTCTTTCTGCCACAGGTTAGTGGATAGCCTATTATGAATACACCCCCACCCCCAACTACCCCAATTTCACACCTACCATAAAAATATTAGTAAGTCATCAGGAAACTCTAAAACATCCAAAAACGAAATTTGAGGAATATTCGAATTTTTTAGTTTTTTGCTAATTGCTCCGCCGCCCCTGCACCAATTTTCAAAATTACCTACGACGACCACATAGCATATCGTTGCCCAAATTTCATGACATTACATCCAGCGGTTACTTAGATTACGAGGCTAGAAAAACGCCAACAGACAGACCAACGGAAATGAGTGACGTGGATTTTCGTTATGTAGACGTCATAAAATGCCCAAAATGTATATTATCTCAAAATCGAAAATGTTCGCGATCGCAATACTCCCCTCACCTATCGGTATTGGAAGTAAAAACAAAACCCTGTATAAAAGTCATTATTTTTAAAATGTAGTCCACCTCAACCTACATAGACTAAATATAGTAATTTTTCTGAAAACATATATCGTCTGGTCACAACAATCCGAGGCTTTGAGCTAGACTCACCCTGTATAGATATCAATTAAATGGCTCATAGCGACCATAACCTCACTAAAAGCACTAGAACACATGATCCTGTACCATAATTGGCACCGCTCTGTGTTTTGCAACAAGTTGCAGTTTCACAAAATGAAATACGAACGTGTTTCAGAACATATTTTAAAACATTTTGGATGTTTCCGACTCAAGGCGGGAACGCGACAACTTGTTGTAAAACACGAAATTTGTTTTAAAACAGATAAGTTGTAAAACATTTTTCGTTAGGATTTACAACTTGTTGTACAACACTGTTTTGAAACTCCTTGTTTTACAACATGTTGTATAGTCTAAATGCGACTTTTATGCCAAAATAATTAATAAACTTGTTTTAAAACAAATGTTTATTAAACTTGTTGCATAGTCTAAATGGACATCATAAAACGCCCAAAAATCGCTATCACAAGACTCTCGTCACTTATCGGTGTGGGAAGTAAAAATTTTAGGGTGTTTCCTGTGTAGTCGTCCTACCAATGCTGCAGCCCATGGCCGACTCTACTCACTAGGTCGGAGCATTGAAATATGGTGACACTGAATCGGGGACCGAGCTTTTATTTGTTGTTAAGTCATTAGTGTAATCTTTCAGAGCAAAAAAGGAGATTGGAAGATGATTTTTAATGTGTTTCTAATTATTTACCTGCACAAACGAAACTATAAAGATAAAAAGATGCCTGCAAAGTGTGTAGTACCAGCTTGCACTTGCAATTGTGCTTCCAATAAAGGACATACCAACCATAACATTCCAGAGTAAACAAGAAGAGTGGAAGGTGATTTTTAATGTATTTCTAATTATTTACCTGCACAAACGAAACTATAAAGATAAATAGATGCCTGCAAAGTGTGTAGTACCAGGTTGCACTAGCAATTGCGCTTCCAATAAAGGACATAAACAGAAGTGGGTGAACGGTATTCCTCGCATGGGCTGGTTATATTTATAAGAATAAAGACAATACTTTACAAACATTTCAAAGGATAAGACCTATTTTTAAGCACAATGTGGTACCTACAATGTTTCCTGGACTTCCCAAATATCACAGAAAAATACAGTTAATAGAACTCATCTGGACATGCATCTGGGCATACCTACGAAAAGATTTGATAGTGAAAGGGAATCAAGACCAGCAAGAAAGGCTTCACAGTGACCTAATAGTGAATTTTTCTAGCTCAAGTGACAATTTACAAAGTAAAAGCAATTGTGCTTCCAATAAAGGACATAAACAGAAGTAAGATAACGGTATTCCTCGTATGGGCTGGTTATATTTATAAAGATAAAGACAATACTTTACAAACATTTCAAAGGATAAGACCTATTTTAAAGCACAATGTGGTACCTACAATGTTTTCTGGATCTCCCAAATATCACAGAAAAATACAGTTAATAGAACTCATCTGGGCATGCATGTGGGCATACCTACGAAAAGATTTGATAGTGAAAGGGAATCAAGACCAGCAAGAATGGCTTCACAATGACCTAATAGTGAACTTTTCTAGCTCATGTGACAATCTACAAAGTAAATTGAGTGTTCATTTAAGTGGAAGTGGAAGTGGCAGCAGGAAACAGGTTGCGTTTATTTTTATTTTGTAGTGTTTGACTACGATGAACCAAACATCAGATGTAAGTGGTATTAGTAGTAGTAGTTCTAAAAAGTATTTTTCTTAATTTATTAACCGAGATGACTCTAATATACATAAAATGTAGTAATTATTTTGAAACTATAGGCCCACTATTTGACAGCTAAGCCACGTTGTCACATCCAAGGCTCCGGCCTAGTGTAGAGTCGGCCATGTGCAGCTTCATCAAAAACACCACCGAGTACCTCGCAAATCACGTGACAGCCATGCTGCAACTGCCGTTGACGTTAGCAGGGAGCCGATACTTTATTCTGGCGTGTTAACTAACGACAAGTTTATGCAACAATGTGGCGAATGGCTGTTGGTGAACTACTTGTCAATGCCGTCGGTGTAGCCATTTGATCAATAGTCGAGGAAAAGCTTCCCTACACCCCGCCTGCCCGCCTGGCTGCCTGTCGTCGAGATCCGAGGTGCAAATTGCGGGGCATGTCAAAGTTAAGGGAATGCGTTTTGCATAAATCCGATTCTGCAACTCGCCACGTCGCCCGCCAGTCGAATTTGTTCCTTCAAATTTTCTTGGAATTAGGTTTGTGCGGGGCAAAGCTATTTATCCTATTCGGGTCGAAACAGCATTACCCGGTTAAAGTTGTCTCCGACTTCTACAGTGTTTGAGGGTTTAGTTATTTTGACATCGATTTGATTATCCTGTGCTTATGAGTTGATGTCTTAGTGAAGAAACAATGGGCCTATACCGTGATCTCAAATTGATCAGTTTATTTACTGCGATATTATTTTTGATGATACATAGGACCGTTTACTGTAAAAGGTCAGCAGAAAACTTGATCTAAATGAGAATAACACTAAAAAGAAAATTGTACTGTAATTTGAAATAGCTGGTGATGACGTCACCTGTAGGGAACCAATGAGAAGCGTCCTTTCTGTAGGGAACCAATGAGAAGCGTCCTTTCGTGGTCCGATGACTACGAGCGGATGCTATTGTTTCGTACCAGTGAGCTCTTACTGGTTCCCTACAGGTGACGTCACGACCTGGGCGGGAAGTGTATGGATTCAAAAAATTCAATATTTAGAGCAATTTTTTTCGGTTATAAATACGATAGAAAAATTTTGTAAAATTATTTATGGCATCTACGTGGTGTCAGAGTTCGTTCAAGCCAATAAACCAAAAATGTGGTATAGGCCCATTGGCAAAGATTTCCTATGAACAGGGTTGGAGCAGGAGCGCGTGAGGTATTTTCGTCTCCAGCAAACAATTTCATAGCTTTCCAGCTACCCTGGGGGAGATCATGCTTCAGGTGCCTCCACCGACTCCTCTGTCTCTTGAATTCCATGTGGAATTTCCTACTGCACAGCAAGATCTCTGCCATATAGTAATTTCCTGTCATCCTGAAGAATTTTTCGAGGAGGATCTTGTGGAGGCATATACCGAACTTATTCCTTCAAATTTTCTTGGAATTAAGTTTGTGCGGGGTAGAGCTATTTATCCTATTCGGGTCGAAATAGTATTACCTGGTTAAAGTTGTCTCCGTCCTCTACAGTGTTTGAGGATTTAGCTATTTTGACATCGGTTTGATTATCCAGTGCTTATGAGTTGATGTCTTAGTGAAGAAAGGATCTCTATGAACAGTATTAGCAATTCGACTAATTGGTAACCCGGTATTAACGCGCCACTTCCAGCCACTTTGTCTCCGGCTTGTGGTTGGTGACTTCTTACTCTTCTACCGATATTATTATAATACTGTAATTATTATTATAGAAACAAAAAGCTACATTGAGATTCTTTCGGACTCTGAAGAATCCTGGAGAAGAGTAGATCAAAACTAGTACATAAATGATATTGTTTAAACACTCCTAGCTTACTAGCTTCTAGCAACGTTGTACATCTCAGTTAGGTACCGGTAAAGGTATTGGTGGAAATGAGTGTATAGTTGAGAATACATAAATATTACTACGTATTTCTTTTTTTTTACTTCAATAAAATAAGATTTCAGTATTAAGAAAATCTTTATTTGGCTTTCAATTACGATGAAACCTCGTGTATTGGATAATTTGAGAGTTCTCATTTCAAATCCGGTCGCCGTTTCAAGTCTCATCAGTTTCGCTTGTCGAAAACAGAAAATTTCACATTTTTGAGGTTTTCAGGTTCTATTAAGGTGAAACCTCGTGTGTTGGATAATTTGGGCATGCAGATTACAAATCCAAAGGCAGCTGTGATATTCAGTCTCGTTTGACGAAAATCAAAATTTCAGATCCTTCAGATTTCTGGTTCGCTCAAAAAATCGAAAACCTTATTTGGCTTTACATTCAGATGGAACCTCGTGTTTTTGGATAACTCAAGGGTGCTGATCACAAATACGCTCGCAGTTTTGAATTTCAGTCTTGTTGAAGAAAATAAAAAAATCAAATCTTCAGGTTTGCTAAAAAAACCGAAAATCACTATTTGGCCTTTTATTAAGATGAAACTTCGTGTTTTGGATGATTTGAGGGTGCTTATTCTAATTCCTTTGCAGTTTTGTGTTTTAGTGTCGTTTGACGAAAATTAAATATGTACATCTTTCAGACTTTCAGGTTCCCTAAAAAATTTGAAAATTTATATTTGACTTTCTATTAAAATGAAACCTCGTATTTGGGATAATTTGAGGGTGCTGATTCAAAATTCTTTGACAGTTTCGGGTTCGAGTTTCGTTTGACGAAAATAAAAGATTTCGTATTTTTCAGACTTCTAGGTTTGCTTAAAAAATCGGAAATCGTTATTTGGCTTTCTATTAAGATGACACGTCGTGTTTTGGATAAATTGAGGGTGGTGATTACAAATCCGGTCTCAGTTTTGACGTTCAGTATTGTTTGACAAAAATAAAAAATTCAGAGTTTTCAGATCTTCAGGTTTTCTAAAAAGTGAGAAATCATTATTTAACCTTCTAATGAGATAAAGCTTCATGTTTTGAATAATTTAAGGTTGCTGATTACAAATCCGGTAGCAGTTTTTAGTTTTAGTCATGTTTGACGGAAATAAATGATTTCAGGTTGCTCAAAAATACAAAATCGTTATTTGGCTTTCTATTAAGGTCAAAACCCAGTGTTTTGGATAATTTAAGGGTGCTGATTACAAATCCGGTCGTAGTTTTGAGTTTCAGTCTCGTTTGATGAAAATAGAAAATTCAGACCTGCGGGTTTGCTCAAATGATCGAAAATCGTTATTTGCTTTTCTGTTAAGTTGAAACCTTGTGTTTTGGAAAATTTAAGGGTGCTGATTACAAATCCTGTCGCAGTTTTGAATTTCAATCACGTTGAAAAAAAGTTAAAAAAATTTGGATCTTCAGATCTTTGGGTTTGCATAAAAAATCGAAAATCTCTATTTAACTTTCTATTAAGATGAAACCTCGTGTTTTGAATAATTTGAGGGTGCTGATTAAAAACCTGTATAATG
This sequence comes from Callosobruchus maculatus, assembly GCA_951848785.1. NCBI lineage: Eukaryota > Metazoa > Arthropoda > Insecta > Coleoptera > Chrysomelidae > Callosobruchus > Callosobruchus maculatus. The sequence goes on from CATOUR010000003.1 coordinate 3,457,840, forward strand.
ATATTTTTGCATGATAGTGAGCAAATCTTAGTCCTGGACTATTAATAAACTCTTCGCGTCCACGTGTCGATGTACTCAGAAATAAATTAACACAGTCCAGCATTAGGTGTAGAGCAAAACTCATGGGGCTAAACCAGAAAGTGATCAGTCACAATTATACAACTCTTATTTAGAGTTAAACCAGCGCGAAATAATCATGCTAGAAGAGGCGCAACCGTCAAGCTGGCCATAATGGAGATTTATGAGTGTGCAAAGTGCAACGCAATATAAATAGCGAACCGCCCCCGCCGAGGGCGGGCATCGCTTCATAAGCATAAATAACCAAATTAATAACCTAAACTTTCTAATGAATGACTAATCCCGGCCTTTACCCGGCGCCGGTTGCTAACTCGGAATTTAACCGACATTAATTTCATTGTATTAAAAATCCATGGCGGAACTTGCGGTTGAACTTTTCCTGGCCTTTGGTACCCCACCTGTGTCAGGCAGTGATTAGATATCTACTTGTTACATTTAATACATTTTATTTTTTAATTTTTTTAGTGTTTTTACATATATTACTATTAATTGATAAGTAATTCCAGTCCTATCGATTTGCCATCTAATAGGGTACTTGCAGAGGTCGTGAAATCGCCTCGGGAGTATACATAGCGTAAAGAAAACCATATCAAGAAGCAGTAGGAAACAAAAAACATGATTTTACTGACGGCCAAAAAAAGATATTTGCAAAATAAAATAAGGATATATTTAAATTTTTCCACATGACTTAAAACAAGGCCTGACGTCACAGATATCTTATCGATATCGACAATCGATACTGCTACAGCGCAGGTTAGTGAGATTCAACTGCAAACTATTTCTGATGTTGCCAAATTTCTTTTTAAATATTTACGTTAGGCATATATCAATAATTTATTTTACGAGCGTGTTTTGTTATATAGGTATACATATTCCCAAATGAAATGAGACCTCTTTTATCCTACTGCAGCCGTAGTTCCTCATTGAGTCATGCTGCGAGATGCAAAATGCAAAACGAAATCATATCAGCTGTTCCAATGCAACCATATTTTCTTTGTGGTTTGCCAACTGCGCATTTGACTAGAGATGATCTGAATTCTTTAACAATGCGACCCAATTTATTGATACTTAAACATATTTGAAACAGGCAATTAACCCACTAGCATTTTCGTTGCAATACATTTTTATATCTGATAGGTATCACAGTTCATCCTGTTTGTGACCGAGATTCGCAACTAATCGGAATGAATGCCAAGATAGAACCTAATTCAAGCCCATCCCTAAAAAGTGAATCAGTAATCTAACCTAACTTTTATTCTTTTGACTTTTGTACTTTTGTTGTGTACGTTGTGCACGTGTTTGAGTTTGAAAGTAAACTTTCATGGTTATAATCTTATGACTTATGACTGTGTTTTGTGGTTATAATGATCAATGTCAAAATGTTAGGTTAGCACTGACTATCGATATCGAATATCAATACTTTACATCCCATCACTATACGATATCAATGACGTCAGAGGTTGATTGCGCGGGATTTTCCGGCATTTGAAATAATTTTTAGAATATCTCTCACAGCCGACTCCAAAAAACTAAACAAGTGATTTTGTCATGTTTACTAGGCTTTAAGGAACGCGTCAACGACATAATATTTTTTTCTGCAAGTACCCTATTCTGTTGAAACTTTCCTAAGTTCTTCATTCCAGTTGTGATCCGACAGGGAGGCTTTCACCTGTGTTTCAAGTTGGTATGTGGTTCTCCGTCGCTTCTAGAGTACCTGTTTGGTTACTGATTTGGAGTCTGTCAGAGGGTTTTTTGACATAATGAAATTCTTCCTGAATTTAAGTCTGGATGCTGTGCGCTTGTGACCTGTCTACTCCGTTCTGCCATACATGAACCTTTTCGCCTGATTTGTGGGGGGAGCGGCTATTCCCGCCCACATGTATAGGTGGTCCAGGTTGGTAGGGTTTTACTTCCCACACCGATAGGTGAGGGGAATATTGTGATCGCGAAAATTTTCGATTTTGAGATAATACACTTTCTGGGCGTTTTATGATGTCTACATAATGAAAATCCCCGTCACTCATTTCCGTCGGTCTGTCTGTACGCGTTCTTCTAGCCACCTAATCTCAGTAACCGCTGCATGGATTGTGATGAAATTTGGGCAGCGATATGCTGTGGGGTCGTAGTAGGCAATGTATAATTTTGAAAATCGGTGTACGGGCGGCGGAGTAATTAGCGAAAGAAACAAAATTTTTAAATATTCCTCAAACTTTGTTTTTAGGCATTTTTAGGGGTTCCCGATAATTTTCTACTTTTTTTGGGGGGGGGGGGTTAAATTGGGGTGGATAGGAGGTGGGGGGGGGGGGGTGTAAAACTGAAAAATTTATTTTATTGACAATAGGCTGTCCACTAACCTGTGAAAGAAAGACCTAGCGTCATAATACACTTTTCTAGGTCCATCCGAACATTATCTTGCATATTGAAGAAACCAAGGGACAATTTTCTGATGCATACATGCTAGTATTGATTCTGATCGTTCTGTATTGTGTAACTAGGAAACTATTGTATTGATTGCAATGAAATTTTTACACGGTATTATTACCACGTCGAGGATGGAAAACGTTTATTGTTTTTAGACGTTTTAGGGGTTTCTGATCATTTTCTATTTTTTTTTTGGGTGGGGGTGAATTTGAGGTAGTTGGGGAGTGGGGGTTGTAACGCTGAAAAATTTGTTGCGGTCGTAATAGGATATCTCTTGCCCTGTGAATGAAAAACCTAGCGGCATAGTACACTTTTTAAGGTCCATCCGAACATTGCCTTGCTTATTATAGAAACCAAGGGATTTAGAATTTATGATGTATACATACGAGATCGTTCTATATAGCGTAACGCGAAAATTATTGAATTAATTTTAATGAAACTTTGACACAATTTAATACCGTGGTGAGAATGGGAACCGCGTTTTTAAAAAATCGTGTCAGTGGCGGCGCAGTAAGAATAAAAAACCAAGTATATAAAAACAGCCCAAACTTCGTTTTTAGATGGTTTGGAGGCTCCTTATCGTTTCGCATCGTCCAGTTGAAGCATGCAGAAAAAAGCTGTGGTGTCTATTTTCGAGAGTTTTTGTGTTGCAAGGGGATTTTAGACTATAACTTCATGCAATGGGAGAATAATAGAATGGTATCATCATTGTGTGGGAAGTACTGAGTCAATCAACTTTACTCCATCTTTTTAGTGTGTTCAAACTATATTCAGTGTGTATAGTCATTCGCTGTTCATCAGCAATGGTCGTCGTGTTATTTGGCTGCTAATTAAACGAAAAATAATTGAGATCTATGAGTGCGCAAAGTGCACTAGCGAACAAGAAGTTTCGACTGGCGACGCTGGGGTGTAGCTCCGCTTCGTAAGCATAAATAACGAAATTAATAAGTGAAACTTTCTAATGAATGACTAATCCCGGTCTTTACAGCTACCCGTCGTCAGCCTCCAACTTGGAATTTAACGGACATTAATTTCAATATTTTAAAAATCCCCGGCAGCCATCAAAACTTATGGTTCATAAAGTGTCTAATAAAGTGGTGGATATTAATATCGTTCTCTTTTTCGCTGGCAATGACTTTATTTCGGCGGGAACAAGTCAGTGGCGTGCACTATTTTATTGTCGCGTGACTGAAAAGAAAATAATTCATTTATTATGTCTTGGGGATCAACAGCAACAATAACATGTCCTGGTACGACCACGTCGTCAGTATTGCTAAAACAGCATCCCAGAAGCTTGGAGTTTTGTTCCGCTGTAGAAAGGTGTATGCACCAAAGCAACCCCTGCTGCTCTACTAGACATAGGTCTGACCATCGCTGGAGTATTGCTCCCATGTGTGGGGATGCACTCCGAAGCACTCTCTAAAGCTTCTGGATATTATACAGAAGAGAGCAATCAGACTAATCGATACGCCTAACCTCACAAAGGACCTCCACAGACTGGAACATCGAAGGAGGTGACTGACCTGTCCCTGTTTTAATGATTCTATCACAGAAGATGTTCGAGTGAGCTTTCCCAGATAATAACACCAAAGATCGTCGGAAGGAGCAACACTAGAGAGGCTCTGCGAGCTCATTCTTACCAGGTCGATGTCCCTACTCCCCGAACCAGTGTCCTCCAGCATTCTTTTGGAGAACTTCGACGCTGTGGAATGAGCTGCCGGGGAATTATTTCCCGACGGCTACAACCTGCAGGGTTTCAAATCTAACGTGCACTGACACTTATCTTCCTACAGCGGTTCTACAGTGCCATTGAGAACTATTACGAGATACGTCAAATTAACCCCAACCTAATGGCTACCAATACTCAGCCAAATAGCTCCACCACCCAACTGTCGAGAAAATGCCTTTCTGAAAAAATATATAGGAATTAAAACAAATTCCTCACTGCCGATCCATTAAGATATACCTGACCTCTCCTTGCGTAGATCACGGTCCAGAAAACCACCAACTGCAACAGCTTTTCAACCTGTCTGATAGTTTTAACCCTGCAGCTAAATAGACAGAAATTTGGGCGAGCCAAACACCAGAAGGAGTGAATAGTAATCTAACTGAGGGTCACGTAAAAGTTTCTATATAAACTTCGTAATTTTTTGGAATTATATTAAAAGAGACTGGTCGTAAAAGTATTTTTTATTTGAAAGTACTATTACTAAGACGGCAAACTTTCTGGCCTACATCGCAAATTTATTTCATGGAACGAAAAAAGTGTTAACGGTTAATTGATAAAGTTTTGAGGTGAAAATGTGTATAATAAGGACATATTTACGTGAGCCTTTGCTCTTGACATCCACATATATTATTTAGGAAAGATCGAATAAGTTCTTTTAAAAGGATATTTTACAAAATCTTTTTCATTTAATTTGTGATATGAATTTTCTACGTTCTATGACAAATATATCATGGAAAATCGCGTCATTGATTTCCGCAAACTCCTAACTTGATTGAAACGTAATTTTGACACACTGATGAAGTGTATGGTTTTAGAAACAAGGGAAATTATCGTGAAACTTACTGTTTATGCCTCCCGAGTTTTCAATTCTCTTGAGGAGATCAAACAATTTGACTGTTTAATGCTACTCACATTTCAGACTTTCTCATGCTCAGTTAACAATATTTTTTCCTTGTAGTTGAAGTTCTTTATTGGGCATGGTCAAGAGCTCACCCGGTGTGTGATGTAACCCGAAAGTGAAGTGCTGTAAAGCTGCTCAATTCTTTTTGGAATACCTAAAATATATCGTTATAGTATACGGACTTCAAAAATGAGTTTATATCGAACAAAGTCTACTTGACACTGTTCTCCATGAGGTTCAGCGTTCCTATATATTTTTTTCATACATGATTTATGTTCTGATGACTAATAGTGATGAATCAAACTATCAGTGTCATAGTATAATACTTGGAACACAGGTAGAGGCAAGCAGACAAGAAGTTTCATATAGGAGCTCCGATTTATTATATTAAGGGTATACGAACTTCAAAGGTCAAGCTTTTTGGAGTAATCATAACACGAATGTAATTTGTTCCTTGGGGCTATCCTCTATAAGTCTCACCAAGTCTATTAGATTCACTCGCGAGACTGCTGCATCTCATCATCCCAAGGCCGTCGTTCTTCATACGTCCATAACTAAATGGTATAACCTCACCTTTGTTCCCGGGGTGTTTATGGCTTGGAATAAACTACCATGAGATGCATTTTCGAGTATTGGCCTATTTAACTCTCACGTCAATAAATTTGCCCTAACATAGCTCCATAGCAGATACGATACTGGGGTATTTTACCTTCGCCTTCGCGGTCTTCGCATTTATGAAAAAGATTTGTTTCATTAAAAAAAAATTCTGCGTCTCCACAATCCATATTTTTGTAAAGTAAGTTGATCCAAAACACAGCATTTTCCAAAAGCATAAAAAACAATATTGTTCTATTTTATAAATGATTTTGAAACCCCCTTGTAATATCAGTAGTTGCGCCTCTGAAGATCCTATGATACTCACTCGTGCTCCTTCGTATTCATCCTGCCCGTTTTCGCATTTTATTGCTCTTTTTCTGATTCAAATAGAGATTTATGCTTTTCAGATTTTAATAAAAGTTGTAATTTCCCACAGACCTCTGCGATGTTTTTCCTCCACAAGCTGTGTTGGTCGAAACAGATATATGTTTTGTATAGAAAAAAGGCTTGCGTAAGTTTTTCTAGGTTAATTGGCAAAAGAACTGATATACCATATTCACCAGATGCATTAATAAGTGTATGTTATAAACTACGATAGTGTGGTTTATTTCAGTTACGTATTGTAGAAGTCAATGTAAGTATCAAATCAAAACTTGTTTCTTTGGGGCTTTCGGTAAAATATTTGGCATACAATATGTTTATTACAGTTTTACAGATAAACATACAAAGTTATGTCTTTGTTACAGTATTAAGTGGTACATTTTACCAAAAGGGTCGCATGCTAATTTGCTGCCCTAAAATATACCTGCACTATATTTTCTTATTCTGAACTGTATACTTGCCATAATTTGGAGTAACACAGCATTATATGCTGTTTTATATATTCCAAAATTAATGACTACCCGTGGTCACGACAAAAGCTGAAAAAGAGAAAAGAGGAAACAGAATGTTGCCTTAATTTCCTTTCTAATTTAAAAATAACTAGTTGTCTTCTGACACGGCTTATTCAGTCTTCCTAGAAGTCATTTCTAACATAATTCATCTTGGCTAGCAGTCTGATCTGCATAACAATTGTTGTGAATGGGGTGGGGAGGTCATAAATAAAGGCATTTGCATGAAATAATATGGTTTGTAGAAGGCATATCTTTCTTAAAGTGTCTACATTTTCCATTATATCAAACATTAAGTAAGAAATTGTATTGAGCCTTTCTTAGTCACCCATTATATTTGTCTGGCGTTCATTTCATTTTAACACTACTTAACCAAAAACTGGGATAAATCCGGAACTGTCTTTTAAGATTACGACTTCTTCCTGATGAGGGCTGAGTAAGTGAATGAAAGAAGGAGAGAGGTTTTCTGGTGACCCGAACTACCAGTACATAGGCCTACAAACGGACCCTTATGCAACTCTCTTTACCCTAGTTCGCACTGTTTCCAGGTCCAGCCCTCATCGCAAAAATGAGGATGGCCTTGGGTCCTGCCCACCTTATGCTCAGGTTCAAGAACCTTTGACCCTAGTATGGTCTGCCTGTGACACCCAAGAACTTCATAGCAACATAGAACGTGTGCCGAGGACCTTCCTCTTCGTCACAGCATGTTCACGTCGTACCACTTGCCACCTTCATCACATACAAGTGACGTCTGAAGGTGTTATGACCGGATAGCAGGTCGACAAGTAATATAAGCCCCACCTTGTCCAGAGGTAGTAAAATAAGTTCTCTAAGTTGATGGAGATGTCAAGAGATTCTTGCTGATTTTGCAACCGACTCAGGACCCAGGAAATTATTACTCGACCCTCGCCCTGCGTGGTGCTCGCCATTTCATTGCCACCAACTCCATCATGACTCGGCACCTACACAAGTGACACCTAATGTTTTGCAGAAATGTCATCTAAGACATTTCTACATTGCAGAACGAACTTGATCTAAACCTACAAGCACTTAATGCTTTTAACGCTGCCTGGCTGTCAAAGCAGATGGTGATCCGCCTGCTAGGCCCCTGAATTTCGTAAATACGGAAGGCACAAGCTGAAGTGCATATATATCTCTGCTTGGAATACCGTGGCGTATCCCCCAAGCCAGTCGGAGAGCTTTGTTCTTGACTCACAGATACCAGGGCCGGAGCCTTCGTTGGCAAATGAGCCGTCCGTGTACCACACTGAGCCTCATATGTAGGATAGGGTCATCCCTTTGCAATTCCGAGAGGATGCCAGGAATCCCAAAGGACCAACTGCCTTGACTCCACAATCGGCACGCAGGTACCCTTGTCTCCCCTTGAACTACCAAGTCGAGTGGAGGGAGACTCAGCAGTGCTTCTAGCGCGCTCAATGGAGTCGTGCGTACTGACTTGCTTACTAACACAAGCCAAGCGTTGAATTTTATTTAACTTTGCTTTGATTGTTTCCATCCTTACACATTACATCGCAACCCACCCGTAATCCATACAATAAGAATGACCTTACGACTGTAGTATAGAGCTAGAATATCACCTTGAGAATGCTCATAACGATTTACGTACTTTATTGACTTTATGATCTACATGTTGTCTCCAATTCAGCTTGTCTAGAATTGCGCCTAGATGTTTTACTGACTTAGGCCCAGTTTCACAATCCTTGGTAACCTCTGGTAGTCACTCAACCGACAGATGGAAGTTAACCAGTAGTTATCGGGGAGCTCTGTTTCACAAAGGAAACCAATGGTAAAGCTTATTTATCTTTACGTTGGCACCACGTATTGGTCTCAGAGCACTACCATAATGGTGTTCCGTGAATACAACGTAACCCTTTGACAAAAAAACCTAACATTTCTTTTCATATTTTTCATTTATGTCATTACAGATACTACGTTCCAAAATCCCATCTATCCAGTGAGCAGACGAATTTTCGAGGATAGTCACGTGATTCCAGATGTTAGGGATGTTGGAATATTTATGAAATGGCAAAGATCTTTTTTTGGCAATCTTGACATATCACATAACCTGTGCTGTTTTCTCAGTCAGAGTGTCAGAGTTAAGGTCAGAGTAGTCGTACCCGTCAGAATGCCAATGCATACAAATAAAGAAGAATAGGTTATGTTAAGTTGTTAGCTGTCAAGTGAAAAATATCTCTTGACAGTCTTGACACAAAGGTCGCTAAAATCTCAATTTGATTTCCGAGCAAAACGATGGCATCCATGGCCTCGGAAATGCAATAATGGAACACAAACTTTTGTTGCCAGTTTGATGCTGAGTGAATACTGAAACGCTACAGAGCAAATCGAGGTCTTTGATGGGATTTTGGAACGCAGTAAGAGTATAATCAAAATCCATCGACGTCTTAGACGTCAGTGTCAAAATCCAAGCTTTTATAACCCCCAAAGCTGTCATCGGTTGACTACAACAAACGTAAAGATAACCCATACCTTGTCCTTGGGTTAACATAGCTACTGGTTGACCAGAGCTTTTGACGTAAACTGTCGAATATGAAATGGAATATTCTCGTTAACCACTAGTTTTCTTTTGACCACTAGTTAACTAACGATTGTGAAACTGGGCCTAAGAAATTTTAAGTGATGTTCGTATCGGTGACGTCACGGTCCTAAAGGGGTTCAAATATTTTCCTTATCTTATCGGCTTTCGCGTGTCCAAAAAATTCGCAGAAAAATATGAGAACCTTCTTATGTCATATTCTATCATAAGCAATCATCAAAAATTTATGACACTAGTCCATTCTCACAATTTGTATTTGAGCCTCGTATACGAAACCCCGCCAGTGCTCGTCCACTTTTTCCATTTTCGGTCAGAGGAGGCTAGCTTAAACATTCACTCCGTATCCACATATGAAGGCGCGGGGGCAAAAAGGCGGGCACCCGGCACCGAAGCGAGTAGTGAATTTTAATCTGCAAAGTGTGAGGTAAACTGCCGGGCATAAAATATATATTCGAAAACTTTGAAATGTGAGAAACATAGATATGCCCACGGAATCCGTAATTACATCCAGCGAGCGGAGTCTCGGAAAATGTATGGGCCACCGTTATGGAGCCATCTCACGGGCGGCGCACCAACGAATGAACGTACTCAGAAGTGGGATATATCTGCTTTCGGAGGAGGTTAATATTTTATGGGGTAGACGTACTCTTACTGAGAATTTGGTGTAATTTTGCTTTTTACTACCCACTTTCTTTTCACTTCCCACACTGATAGGTGTGGGGTGTACTGTGATCGCGAAAATTTTCAATTTTGAGATAATACGTCGGTCTGTATGTCGCTCTGTTTGTCTGTCTGTCGGTCTGTCTGTCTGTACGCGTTTCTTTAGCCTCGTAAACTCAGTAACCGCTGCATGGATTGTAATGAAATTTGGGGAGCAATATGCTGTGGGGTCGTAGTAGGTAATGCTGCTATAGTTTTAAAGATCGGTGCATGGGCGGCTGAGTAATTAGCAAAAAAAGTTCAAATATTCCTTAAACTTCGCTTTTAGGCGTTTTAGGTGTTCCTGATCATATTCTACTTTTATTTGGGAGGGGTAAAATTTGGGGTGGCTGGGAGGTGGGGGTTGTAGAATTGAACAATTTGTTGCATTCATAATAGACAGCCCACTGACCTGTGAAGGAAGACATTTTTATTTGGAAATATGTATTTAAGCATTCCGGTACTCTTTGCTGAAAAAGCGGTGTTGCCGTATCTCAGTAATAATAGAAACAAAATTTTGAAGTTATAAGACCTTACTAAATTCGACATGCGCAAGTCATTGCAATAAAAATAAGTAGAGAATTCCATTTAAAATAACATAATTATGACGTGTAACGTAAAGGTGGTAAATCTGGCATCATTGCTGTTAGTTTTTTCAATTCTGCATGTTCGGAAACCTGCTGATATTGAATTTTAACGTTCCAGCTGTGCAAGTTGTGGAGAATTTTTAAGCGTTGTTGTACATTTTACTAACACGGTATTCGAAATAGATAGCATATGAGCATGGGAAACGATTTTATTACTTTAGAGACACCCGTTAAAACTTGTTCAAGTCGTAAACTATCACATGGGAGTACTTATATCTTAAATAAAATATACATTGCGTTCTATTAATAAAGATTGGTGATACGTTTTTCTGAAATTTTGGAAAAATAATTTATAACTTGGCAACGTCGCAAGCGCGAAAAAAATTACAAGGCAAGATAGGCTATTAGCAGGTACTTCGATTATAAAACATATAGGGTGTTACATCAAAAAAAAAAACAGAGAAAAATGACCTTCAAATTGCCATAATCTAAAATTCTGTCAAAAACACCCTGTAGACGCACATAGTTAGTAACATCCAAAATAATATTCATTCAATATTCATGTAACTCGCTGTATAACATTATTGAGAAAAGTTAAAGGAATATATCAATTTGGACGTATTACTTGCGACCTTGCAAATCCAGAAATTAATAGAGAATAAATTATATCTTGGCAACGTCGCAACAGATCCCAGAAATATTCCAGGGTTAAATATAGATCAATGATGGAAATTATAAGAGGTCAAGAAAAAGTGATAGTTCCATACAAAAAATCAAATTAATCACTATCCTGCTTTCCTGAAACATCCTGTATATTTAAAGATATTTTTAGGATATGCGCCTTAAGTAACCAAAAAACTTTTGTAGTCGAGATTTTCTTCTATCAAGTATACCTTGAGAGATATCGGAGAATTACGTACTAAATGGACACCCTGCATATGGACAAATCATATACAAACAAAGAAGGCAATGTATGTGTTCTGTAGTACCAAAAAAACTCCTTACATATGTGGTATTCACACCTGTCATACACCTTATTACTCTTTTTTGGCTCAGAAAGAATCTATGTGCATCTATTGATACGCCTCACAAATACAGTGCATATCCCAATCTAGACTCTAAATGAGCATAGCAAAGGGTTAAAAATTATGAAGTTAAGATTTTTTCAAAACTGACTAATAAATTATCTCCTCGAACATTAGATATCATTCAGAAAAAACACATATTGTATTGTATAGTTTATTGGTGCTATTTACAACAAAATGTTTGCATACATGAAGAGTAAAGTAAATATCAAAATATCATCATCATAGTCACAATGTCTTAACAGACATGTTGTGAACTCGTAAAATGCATTAAGTCGGAGCTACAGTATTGCCGACACGAATATTATCTATAGTTTTGAGCACTGTAGCTCGCCATCATTCGCGATTTGTTGTCAGTTTAGTGGCGCTCTTGACACTCATATCCAGCAACTGTTTCGTCGTATCCACCCATCAAAATATACCTACGTAAAAATATGGGTAGCATTAAAAATATAAATGTACAAGTCACATGTTATTGTTATGCCTTGTATCATACTCGTGGATTTCACTATGCTTTATATAGCCACGTAAGTTATTTTTTACATAATCTAAGTATGTTAGTATGCAAAGTGAAGGATTCTTAGTGCAATGAAATTTCCTCTGCAAGGGTCAGTATACTTAAGACCAGTCATGTATCTGATGCACCTTCTTTGTAACAAAAACAACCTTGGCATATGAGCCGAGCGGCCCCAGATCAAGAGGGCACATGACAACTTTGACTGAAAATATGCATAATAGCCTCTCAGCAGAATAGACAATGAAACAACATTACAAATCTGGCCGATGTTTTGAGTTTTGGTCTCGTACAACGAAAATGGAAAATCTCCGATGCCCGGATCTTGAGGTTCACCCGCAAAAATTCTAAAATCGTTACTTGATCTTCTATGAGGATGAAACCTCGTATCCTAGACAACTAGGGTATCCTGATTACAAATATGGCCGATGTTTTGAGTTCTAGTCTCGCACAACAAAAATGGAAAATCCCCGATGCCCGGATTCTGAGGTTGACTCTCAAAAATTCTAAAATCGTTATTTGATCTTCTATGAGAATGACACCTCGTATCCTAGATAACTAAAGTATCATTATTACAAATCTGGCCGATGTTTTGAGTTTTAGTCTCGTACAACGAAAATGGAAAATCTCCGATGCCCGGATTCTGAGCTTCACCCGCAAAAAATCTAAAATCGTTATTTGATGTTCTATGAGGATGAAACCTCGTATCCTAGACAACTAGGGTATCCTGATTACAAATATGGCCGATGTTTTGACTTCTAGTCTCGCACAACGAAAATGGAAAATCTCCGATGCCCGGATCCTGAGGTTCACCAGCAAAAATTCTAAAATCGTTATTTGATCTTCTACAACAGATTTAGTAAATATTTTTAATAAGGTATTCTGAAACCCATATAACCTCAAATTATATACACGTACTTTCTGGCGTGGGTGTTAGTTATATAGAACAACATATTTTTTTCATGTGTTTTATTTGTTATTAGAAGGATTGATCTAGCATATTTGAAGAAATAGAAATTAATATATGATTAAATATAAATTAAAGATGTCTACTTCTGTCTGATGTCTAATTTCTACCTACAGGGATTTTTTACCACCATTTTCAACCAACAGCACATGTTTTCCATAACGATGTCGAAGCAGAGGTGCATTTTCAACCTCGTGGGCAAAGGTTTAAATTTCGAGGTAAGTCAATTGCTTTCGATAGTGACCTTGAAACATGATTTACATGTGATTCCCAAGTCATGTGTTCTGTATAATGTGCTGTATCCTAACAGTGGTGATATAAGTGAACCAGGTCAGTCTGGATAAGAAACTCTTTAAAAGTATTCTTTTCACTACAAAGTTTGAACAGCCATCAATAGCCTCGCTCTCAAATAAGTCTCCTGAAAACACACCTGCACCAGATCGTAAATAGATAAGTTTAGAAACAGTTCCAGTAAACCGAACAACAATGTGCTGCTGCAACGTACGACTCCGTATAGGGAGCGGACGTTTAGAAGACAGTAAAATTGAAAGTAATGCTTCGTGAAATGGTATTTCAGACGATATGCGACCATCTAAAATCTTATGAATATACACTGTTATTGCTTTTCACACATAAAATCAGCCATTCCGTTCAGACGGCAGGCGTTCAACGATAGTCTCCATATGGGCGCACGAAAGTGGAAAATACCAATGTTGGTATGATGTATATCAACAATTTCGAAAATTTGGTATCCTTAATGTCTTTGTTAGAAGGAAATAGTTATAATATAGTTATAATAATAAATGTTCTTGTCTCGGTCAACGAAAACGGAAAATCTCCGAAGCCCGAATCCTGAGGTTCACCCGCAAAAAATCTAAAATCGTTATTTGATCTTCTATGAGGGTGAAATCTCGTATCCTAGATAACTAGGGTATCCTAATTACAAACCCGGCCCATGTTTCGAGTTTTAGTGTCGTACAACGAGAATGGAAAATCTCCGATGCCCGGATTCCGAGGTACGTACACCCGCAAAAAAAATCTAAAAACGTTATTTGATCTTCTATGAGGATGAAACCTTGTATCCTAGATAACTAGGGTATCCTTATTAAAAATCCGGTCGATGTTCTGAGTTTTAGTCTCGTACAACGAAAATTGAAAATCTCCGATGACCGGATCCTGAGGTTCACCCGCAAAAAATCTAAAATCGTTATTTGATATTCTATGAGGATGAAACCCCGTATTCTAGATAACTAGAGTATTCTAATTACAAATCCAGCCGATGTTTGGAGTTTTAGTATCGTTCAACGAAAATGGAAAATCTCCGATGCCCGGATCCTGAGGTTCACCCGCAAAAAATCTAAAATCTTTATTTGATATTTTATGAGAATGAAACCCCGTATCCTAGATAACTAGAGTATCCTAATTACTAATCCAGCCCATGTTTTGAGTTTTAGTATCGTACAACGAAAATGGAAAATCTCCAATGCCCGGATCCTGAGATTCAGCCGCAAAAATCTAAAATCGTTACTTGATCTTCTATGAGGATGAAACTCCGTATTCTAGATAACTAGAGTATTCTAATTGCAAATCCGGCCGATGTTTTGAGTTTTAGTCTCGTTCAACGAAAATGGAAAATCTCCGATGCCTGGATCCTGAGGTTCACCCGCAAAAAATCTAAAAACTTTATTTGATATTTTATGAGGATGAAACCTCGTATCCTAGATAACTAGAGGATCCTAATTACTAATCCAGCCGATGTTTTGAGATTTAGTCTCATGTCACGAAAATGGAAAATCTCCGATGCCTGGATCCTGAGGTTCACCCGCAAAAAATCTAAAACCTTTATTTGATATTTTATGAGAATGAAACTCCGTATCCTAGATAACTAGAGTATTCTAATTACAAATCCGGCCGATATTTTGAGTTTTAGTCTCGTTCAACGAAAATGGAAAACCTCCGATGCCTGGATCCTGAGGTTCACCCGCAAAAAATCTAAAAACTTTATTTGATATTTTATGAGGATGAAACCTCGTATCCTAGATAACTAGAGTATTCTAATTACAAATCCGGCCGATATTTTGAGTTTTAGTATCGTACAACGAAAATGGAAAATCTCCGATGCCTGGATCCTGAGGTTCACCCGCAAAAAATCTAAAAACTTTATTTGATATTTTATGAGGATGAAACCTCGTATCCTAGATAACTAGAGGATCCTAATTACTAATCCAGCCGATGTTTTGAGATTTAGTCTCATGTCACGAAAATGGAAAATCTCCGATGCCTGGATCCTGAGGTTCACCCGCAAAAAATCTAAAACCTTTATTTGATATTTTATGAGAATGAAACTCCGTATCCTAGATAACTAGAGTATTCTAATTACAAATCCGGCCGATATTTTGAGTTTTAGTCTCGTTCAACGAAAATGGAAAACCTCCGATGCCTGGATCCTGAGGTTCACCCGCAAAAAATCTAAAAACTTTATTTGATATTTTATGAGGATGAAACCTCGTATCCTAGATAACTAGAGTATTCTAATTACAAATCCGGCCGATATTTTGAGTTTTAGTATCGTACAACGAAAATGGAAAATCTCCGATGCCTGGATCCTGAGGTTCACCCGCAAAAAATCTAAAATCGTTATTTGATCTTCTATGAGGATGAAACTCCGTATCCTAGATAACTAGAGTCTTCTAATTACAAATCCGGCCGATGTTTTGAGTTTTAGTCTCGTTCAACGAAAATGGAAAATTTCCGATGCCTGGATCCTGAGGTTCACCCGCAAAAAATCTAAAATCTTTATTTGATATTTTATGAGAATGAAACTCCGTATCCTAGATAACTAGAGTATTCTAATTACAAATCCGGCCGATGTTTTGAGTTTTAGTCTCATTCAACGAAAATGGAAAATCTCCGATGCCTGGATCCTGAGGTTCACCCGCAAAAAATCTAAAATCTTTATTTGATATTTTGTGAGAATGAAACTCTCTATCCTAGATAACTAGAGTATTCTAATTACAAATCCGGCCGATATTTTGAGTTTTAGTCTCGTTCAACGAAAATGGAAAATTTCCGATGCCTGGATCCTGAGGTTCACCCGCAAAAAATCTAAAATCTTTATTTGATATTTTATGAGAATGAAACTCCGTATCCTAGATAACTAGAGTATTCGAATTACAAATCCGGCCGATGTTTTGAGTTTTAGTCTCGTACCACGAAAATGGAAAATCTCTGATGCCTGGATACTGAGGTTCACTCGCAAAAAATCTAAAAACTTTATTTGATATTTTATGAGGATGAAACCTCGTATCCTAGATAACTAGAGGATCCTAATTACTAATCCAGCCGATGTTTTGAGATTTAGTCTCATGCCACGAAAATGGAAAATCTCAGATGCCCGGATCCTGAGGTTCACCCGCAAAAAATCTAAAATCTTTATTTGATATTTTATGAGAATGAAACTCTCTATCCTAGATAACTAGAGTATTCTAATTACAAATCCGGCCGATATTTTGAGTTTTAGTCTCAACGTTCAACGAAAACGGAAAATTTCCGATGCCTGGATCCTGAGGTTCACCCGCAAAAAATCTAAAATCTTTATTTGATATTTTATGAGAATGAAACTCTCTATCCTAGATAACTAGAATATTCTAATTGCAAATCCGGCCGATGTTTTGAGTTTTAGTCTCGTACCACGAAAATGGAAAATCTCTGATGCCTGGATACTGAGGTTCACTCGCAAAAAATCTAAAAACTTTATTTGATATTTTATGAGGATGATACCTCGTATCCTAGATAACTAGAGGATCCTAATTACTAATCCAGCCGATGTTTTGAGATTTAGTCTCATGCCACGAAAATGGAAAATCTCAGATGCCCGGATCCTGAGGTTCACCCGCAAAAAATCTAAAATCTTTATTTGATATTTTATGAGAATGAAACTCTCTATCCTAGATAACTAGAGTATGCTAATTACAAGTCCGGCCGATATTTTGAGTTTTAGTCTCGTTCAACGAAAACGGAAAATTTCCGATGCCTGGATCCTGAGGTTCACCCGCAAAAAATCTAAAATCTTTATTTGATCTTCCATGAGAATGAAACTCCGTATCCTAGATAACTAGAGTATTCGAATTACAAATCCGGCCGATGTTTTGAGTTTTAGTCTCGTACCACGAAAATGGAAAATCTCTGATGCCTGGATACTGAGGTTCACTCGCAAAAAATCTAAAAACTTTATTTGATATTTTATGAGGATGAAACCTCGTATCCTAGACAACTAGAGGATCCTAATTACTAATCCAGCCGATGTTTTGAGATTTAGTCTCATGCCACGAAAATGGAAAATCTCAGATGCCCGGATCCTGAGGTTCACCCGCAAAAAATCTAAAATCGTTATCTGATCTTCTATGAGGATGAAACCCCGTATTCTAGATAACTAGAGTATCCTAATTACAAATCCGGCCGATGTTTTGAGCTTTAGTATCGTACAACGAAAATGGAAAATCTCCGATGCCCGGATCCTGAGTTTCACCCGCAAAAAATCTAAAATATTTATTTGACTTTTATGATCAGTAAAATGAAGTTGAAGACACTGTAAGACTTAGCGTCCTCATCAAGCCTTCCTCTTCAACATCAAGTTCTCAAATATGCTATGCAGCCCCTAATAAAGCATATATGTAGTGACCTAGGTATGTCCATATTGCTTATTTCTGCCCTCAGTGAATAGCACAGTGGGTCATAAAACAAAATATTAAGTTGCTGCATGAAATTCTAAATTACCTGTCAGGACATAAAGTTTTAATGGCTTTACAGAGTCGGCTGTTTCCCATAAAATTAATAGGTCAGACTTGATTAAACAGATATGTGGTTAGAAGCTTTTGCTATTATATTTTTGCAATCCTCCCGTTGGTACACCAATGGGATATTTTCCAACTTGCTAATATTGCCTGTTTAATGGCTGAAATGGATTGCTTGTATATAATTTGTAATGATGGCAGTGTTTGCTCATTTTTTTTCTGCCCACGTGGAGTAAAGGTAGACTTTGAATATCATCCCTTTGAAAAGAGCTCATTTAAATCTCTTGAACCTCCCGCCTAAGAAATCAACCAATCAAAAGTGATTTTTATGCCGGATGTAGATAGGATGTGACTATTTTAATTTGAATTGAGCGTAGATTCAAGGTTGTCACGTTGCTAATATTTTGCATAGTTTCTCTATAAAGGATGTAAACTTCACTTCATGTTTATTTAGTTTTCCTCTTTTTGTAGACTATAAATGTTATATTGCACAGCTATTCCATTTTTTGCATTGTTATGTAATTAGCAGTTTACTCTACAGAACACGTTCACTCTCAGAATGTTTCATAGTTACTTTTCACAATTTTACTCGTCATTCGGCAACACTCGTTTTTAACAGCCTGTCACTAGTGTCATGCATACATAACCTCCCCTGGTGTCACGACTGTCTCGGTATCTCATTTAACCAAGATAGATTATGAAATGATGTAAGCAAATATCTGTCAATATCAATACAAAACGGAGGTTGTGTCTGTAGATGGATAAAAGACGACAATGTACAGTCACATTCTAAGGATAGCTCAACGAAAGACTTATTACGTCACAGATTTGGCGCGAAATTTTATGTTTGAACTTTGCAGGTGCTTTTAAGACACTTCGCTTTCACAGTAAAAGGTAAAAATGTTAGTTACATGGTTTTCGGGGACGTAACATCAATATTCCGTCATAAAATTTTGTTCGGAAGATACCCCATTTCGAATTTTTTCCTCTTCAAAACTCACACCTGAAGAAGTTGCACTGAGTGTGTTCAATGAATCTGCTGAGCTGTTTGTCGGCCCGTTGGCGTTCTCCTAGTCTCGTAATCTCAGTAACCGCTGCATGGATTATGATGAAACTTGGTTATCGATATGCTATGGGGTAGTAGTGAAGTGAAAGTGGGGTGGTTGGTTTTTCGGTCCATCCTAACATTGCTTTGCCTATTACAGAAACCAAGGGACTGACAGTATTTTCTGATGTATACAAAAGGGTATCCCGTTTGATCGTACTGTATTGTGTAACTTGGAAACTATTGAATTGATTTTAATGAAATTTTGGTACAGTATTATTGCCGTGGCGAAGATGGAAAAAACGTATGGTTTTTAGAAACCACGTCAGTGGTGGCACAGCAATAATCAATTAACAGCTTAAATTTCGTTTTTACGCGTTTTAGGGGTTCCTGACAATTTTATCCTTTTTTTGGGTGTTGACTTTAGGACTTTCGCCTGATTGCCATACATTCATCTCATTTACTGACTCGATTATTCCTAATATCTTCGGAGCCAAGAGAACATTGGGCAGTGAATGTGGGATAAGCTTTCCTGCCAAACGAAAGGTCCCCGGCATAAAAACTTTATTTTTGGTGGGTCGCTCTGAAGTGAAACGGCCTGAAAGGCGTCTTCGGAATGAAGGATGGACGTTCAATTCCATTAATGCTGCGGCGTCGTTTCACCCTGTCGTTTGGGAAACTTGAATACGTTTGGGTTTTTTAAGGGCAGGCGTGCTGCTTCACAGACACCAGGTGCGTGAGTTTATTGAGTTTCGTTTACCTTACGGCTTCGCTCTGTTTGATGGCCTTTACAATATACTGGGTGATCAGCTTACACTACGGAGTTTGATATATCTGTTATTATGGGAGATACAAAAAAACTTTCGAATAAAAGTTATAGGTAAAGTTAAGGTCTACATTTCAAAATTGTTTTATAATATACAGGGTTATTGATAAAGTCAGGGCGTACCAAAGTTGTGTTTTTCCAAATAAAATATCCTATACATTATTCCGAATTTGAATTGTGCTCGTTTTTTCTATACCGGAAAAATAGGATTCTATCAGGTTACACAGGGATTTTCAGAGATATGGTCTTTTTGTGAAATTTTAATGAATTCGTCACCCTGACACAGTCAGTAACTAGAGGCTTGATTCTTAATGCTAGAATAATTTCGTGGTTGTCCAGTTTTGTCTAAAATTATCAAGTACCTGCTATTTTTGATTTTGTGTACGTTGTAACGGGCAAGGTTGTGCTAGAAGAGCACCTCGGGTCCGTGAATCCAAGGGATTAAATGAGAAATAAGACGTGACATATATTTGTTTCACCATATAGTAAATTGACTTAAAATCTAAATATGTATACATAAATGGAGTATAAAAATCAACAAAATATATATTTCTTCGCCTTTCTGTAAATTGTTTTAACTTGTAACTGTATATATGTATAGAAATAGAGTACAAAATCAGTGATAATAGGTACACCAAGAGAATCCACAAACTATTTGTATCAATAACGTAAAAGTTATAAAGGACGTTTATTCCAAAATTAGAAAACCACTAACAGCTGAATGATAAAGGATAACTTATCTTATGAAAAAAATTCAGATCAATACGGCAGCCTCTCTTGCTACAGTGGCTACCGCCCCCATGGGATTGTGGACACAGCAGCGCCTCTGCGTCAGCTGCCTCCTTGCAGACAGTTAATACAGCAGCCCCTTGCTACTGCCCCGTAGGATTGCGGACAGCGTCTCAGCGACAGCTGTCTCTTGTGTTTATTATAGTAGCCCCTCTTGCTACTGCCCCCGTAGGATTGTTGTTGAATCTCCAGAATGGGAAAGTGAACCTCGGCGGTCAAGGTGGCCGGCTGTTGCGTGGCGTCGTGAGTAGAAAAAATCCCAGAAACGGGAAACCAGGCTGCAAGCATCATAGCTCATTTAATATCGCCCGATTCAGAGCAAAACCCCATCCTCTTTGTTTGACTACTTCAAGAAAGGAAAAGTTACCTAGCTTCTGCAACTGCTATATGTTAAGCCAGGTCCCAGGGATGGGGATGGTCACTAGTCACTACTAGACAGCCAGCTCGATGGTGGATGGTCGGTTGGTCAATCGGAAACTGACCCCGTCCCGGTTACTTGAACAAAAGAAGACCATCTGTCTGCACCGAAAACCGTTGGATTCAAAGCGTCCAATCAACGCTCGCCAACGAGTGATCTACATATAGACCAGTCGATGTGTTCTTCCAGCGTTGGGAAAAACCAGCCTCTGCTAGACAAATTATAGGCTTGGGGACAAGTTTGCCGTTGCAACGTCTACCTTTATTAAGCATTCCGTATACCTAAATGTAAAAGTTATGGAGCTATTTATATCCTGTATAACCTGATAAAACCCTATATTTCTGGAATTGGGGAACGAGCATAATTCAAATTTGGGATAATATAAGGTGTGCCGTGACTTTATCCATAACCCTGTATATTATCAAATAATTTTAAAATGCAAAACTTAGCTAATAATGATAAAAAAATAACAGAGGTATCAAACTTGATTAAAGTGATCACTCTGTACATATAGGTACTCGCAGACAAAAGTATACGGTTATTCCAACCCTTGAAGGTTTATGAAATATAGAATGGGAATTTTGAGAGATATTACGCTTTTTGGGCGTCTTATGATATCTACATAAGAAACATCCACGTCACTCATTTCCGTCAGTCTGTCTGTCTGGCTGTTGGCGTATTTCTAGCTTCGTAATTCCAGTAATCGCTTAAGGGGCCTGGATACACACATTTATACATACGTATTTCTGTGTAAGACACGGACTCACAATTTCTTGCATAACTCACTCTATTTGCAGTGCAAAATCATACATTCCATAAATGTCTGTAATTTAACAACCAAACACGATATCAGAAAAAGGCTAAATAGTTGCCCAAGCGCAAGCTTTCTTCTTCAATTTGCTCTTTGAGTCATTAGTGTAAGTTTAAAGGTGACGTCAGGAGCTTGGAAATGCGAAATTCATTTTTATGGAGACCTTTAGACCTTGCCTTTAGACCTTTTGACCTTACCTTTGGACTTTTGGACTTATCTCCCCTCATCTTAGAGACACACACACTGGAGAAAGGGAACAGGCGGCCACGCCTCCTCGCTAACACGGGAATACGTCTTTTCTTGGAATCTCAATTTCGCGCGCTATACCCTAGACCCTTAATGCATTGTGATAAAATTTGGGTAGCTATATGATGTGGAATCTTAGTGTACTGCTGCTATAATTTTGAATATCGGTGCATGGGTAGCGGAGTTATTAGCAAAAGACAAATAATTCAAATAATCCACAAACTTAGTTTTTATGCGTTTTAGGGGTTACTGACAATTTTCTATTTTTTTTGGGGGTTAAATTAGGGTGGTTGAGAGGTGGGGGGGTTATAAAACTGCAAAATTTGTTGTATTCTTTATAGGTCTATCTACCTGTGAAAGAAAGACCTAGCGGTATTATACACTTTTTTTAGGTCCCTTAATTGCCTTGCCTGTTACAGAAACCAAGGGACTTTGAATTTTCTGATGTAGGTACATTGTATACCTACGAGTACAGATTGTTCTCTATTTTGTAACCTAGAAATTATTAAATTGATTTTAATGAATTTTTGACACATTATTACTACTATGGTGAGGATGGGAAACGCGTATGGTTTTTAGAAATCATGTCAGTAGTGGCGCAGCAATAGCCAGAAAAATTAATGACAGAAATACAGCTAAAACTTCATTTTTAGGAGCTTTAGAAGTTCGTGATCATTTTTTTGGGTAAGGGTGAAATTATGGTGATTGGAGGATGGGGGGCTGTAAAACTGAAAAATTTGCTATATTCATTATAGGCATTGACTTGTGAAAGTCCTAGCGGCATAGCTCACTTTTTGCGAGTGGGTGGGATGATTTGGTTGTAAGAGGATCTCAGAGTCCAGCTTCATGCTACGGGAAAATAAGAAACTGATATCACTGCAATAAGGGAGAAGTACTGAGTCAATTTGGTTTTTGCAAAATTGTTTGCACTAAATTTAGATTTTCAAGGAAATACCCCACTATAGCCATAGTATTTTGTCTCGTCCACTTGATCTCTATCCAATGTCTAATAAAAAACTACAACGCCCTATTTTCAACATAAGCTTTTCTCAATAACGTTAGGTCGAAGCATCTGCGTGAGCGTGACGTTGCTAATTGACTATATGTCATTCCTGTTCAGATACAGCATGCACTACAGCATGTACTAAATAGTTTAAAGGTACAGGCATTCCTAATTATACTAAACTAGAGTATAGTATTTGTATGTTTCAATCGACCACGAATATGACAAAGAACCACCCACCACTGCCTATACAGCATACGCGCGTGTCACCGCATGTTTTTTATGGTCAGCCTCCCGCTCAGAGTAACAACAGAACATAGAGGTAGTAAACAAACCACTTCAGCATGGCGTGCTCAAAGCCATAATCTTTTCTTCTTCCAATGCACTGCTATGCATTGTCCCATCTCGAAAAACTGTTAAACTACACTCGAATATAGCACAGCAAGTCCGTAAAGCTTCACTACAGTTACCAACAAATAGCGAGTTCGATTTTACTGCCCAAACATAAAAGACGCACAAACAAAACAAACGTTTGACAGTCGGAGTTTACCGTAAACAAATCACAGGAAAATTATATAGGCGTTGCCAGCTCCTCAAAATGTATGTCAGACAGAATTTGCGTTTATGATGAAAAAACATGCAGTAACGCAGTAGAGGTCAAAATATCTACTGATTTTGCTGTAATCATTCTTGAACCATCAAAATACCGTCTTTTTTAACGCAGAATGGAATATTTCTGGATACTATACAATTAAGAAGATAGTAAACAATTATGATTGCCGTATCTGGTGGTCGATACGGCAACGTAAGAAAAGATGTTGGCCTATTAGAATTAGTTGTTTACTATCTCTATGTTCAGGCCTCCCGCAAAGGCTCAAAGCTTATGGCGCTGCGACAGGATAAGTGTCTGTGCACGTTAGATTTGAAACGCTGTAGGTTACATCCGTCGGGAAATAAAATCTCTGGCAGCTCATTCCACAGCGTCGAAGTTCTCCAAAAGAAGAAATGCTGGTAGAAACATGGTAAAAATTATGTATGCTTAAATGGTAGAAAATTACGAAACGTAAGCTGAACTCTACTATATTTGAGTTCACTTCACCGGCTGGTGCAAATCACTTAAAAATCTAGTCAGTCTTAAACGTATCGGTAGAATGGGCCACGAATATGGCGACAAATTACCCACCACTGCTGCACAGACCCTTCCATCTGACAACGCTTATAGCCCTAAAACTGTCAGCCGGCATACGCGTGTGTCACCGCATGTCGTCTTTGTATGGCGGAGATGCGTCGCTGTGGGCCGCAGCTTTGCGAAGATTGTTGTGGTGTCAGGTGATACATCAACCCACCCGGTCCCGGGGAGGAAATGTGTCTTGCGCACATCAAAAGTTCGCCGAGGTATGCAATATGATCCGGAAGGCACCTGGGAATACGACTTCCAGATACCGAGAAGCGTTGGAACAGCGGTAAATTAAATCAAGGAAGTTTGTTAGGTGATATTGCAGGTAGAACCAGGCCCGTAGCCAGGATTTCATATTTCGGGGGGAAGGAGGGGGGGGGCGCTCATACTCGAAATATTCTTTGATTTCAAAATGTAAACTATACCACACACACAAATAGTATGTATATTCTCGGGTTTTTTTTTAATTTTTTGTTGCGTATGGTTACAGTACGCACCAAAAGAGCAATAAAAAGGTAAAACTAGACTATAAGTTAATATTAAGCCTGCAAATCCATTCTACGGCTGATGGTTTGGCTTGGAAGAAGTCCTTGTTGTTGCCTGGATATGCTCTAAGGCCACATTCTTGCACTATATGCCTGACAGTTTGGCGTTCTGCTCCACAGGAGGATTCGCGCTTGATCCAATTAAACTACGAAATAGTGCACACTCCATGCTACATGCGAATTCTGTTTAAGGTTGACAATTCCTTTTGGTGGAGCCCAACACCAGGGGGTTCTTGACCCACAGCTAAATTACTGTTCACTTCTTTTGGTATTGGGGTCGCCCAAATTTCTGCCTGTTTAACTGCAGGGTTAAAACCGTCAGAGTCAAGTTGGAGACCTATTGTTACTGGTGGTTTTCTGGACCACAAAAATTCCCCAGACGTTCAGATTTAGTTGAAAAAATCGAAAAACATTATTTGGCTTGCTATTAAGTCGTAACCAGCACTGCTTTCTTTGGAGGAATATGAAGAAGATGATGTCCACCTTACTAATGTGAGCTCAACGATATCAAATCTAGGTACAACCGATTTTTTTATGGTCAGCCTCCTGCAAAGGCTTGAAGGCCTATGGCGCTGTAGAAACGCTGCGAGAGGATAAGTGTCGGTGCACATTAGATTTGAAACACTGCGGGTTGTAGCCGTCGGGAGACAGATTCCCGGGCAGCTCATTCCACAGCAACAAAGTGTCCAAAAGAAGGAATGCTGGAAGATACTGGTTCTTGGAGTAGGGTTCCTGACCTGCTAAAGATGAGCTCACAGAGCCTCTTTAGTATACCTCGTTTGGACGGCCTTCGGTGTTATTATCTAGGAGAGCTCACTTGAACTCCTTACATGATAGAATCTGTAAAACAGGGACAGGTCAGCCACCCTTCTTCGATGTTCCAGGCTGTGGAGGTCCTTTGTGAGGTTAGGCGTATAGATTAGCCTAATTGCTCTCTTCTGGATAGCGTCCAAAAGCTTTAGAAATAGCTTCGAAACGTATTCCCACACATGGGGGTAATACTCCAACGATGGTCGGATCTGTGCCTTGTAGAGCAGCAGTAGTTGCTCTGGTGTATACAGCGAAACAAAACTCCAAGCTTCTTTGATGCCGTTTGGCAATACTGACGACGTGGTCGTGCCAGGACATGTTGTTGTTGATGTTCATCCCCAAAAGCTTGACAGAGGATGACTCAGCTATTACGTGATCCTCCATTTCCACAGTTGGAAAGCCAACTTGGGAATACTTTGTCAGTGTTGTTGCCTGAGTTTTCTGTACTTTGAACTGTACTTTATCTACTAATCTCCACTCGACGACTGTTTTGATACCTACGTTGATCTGTGGCGTGTTCCTGCCTCCTGGGATGATAGTAAGTTGCCTGGTTCAAAGCTGCTGATTGGATTGGACGTTATTCCAAGCGCTGTCCTGCACTAGTGATTGTGATATTTAAGGTGTAAATAATTTTCTTCACACGAACCTTTGTCCTGATTGAGAGCCAAACATTTGGCACGATTCTTAGTTCAAGAATAGACATCTGATTCCTTCATTACATCAGTTCACCGCACCATAGCCTGTACCGAATATTATTTGACCACGACAGGAGTGAATTTTCTCGTACACTCTCCTTATAGTCAAGACCTTGCTTTCTCTAACTTTGAACTGTTTTCACATTTGAAAATAAAGATAATAAAGAAGGCGTTTTTGTAGTGATGGGAACTTCCTACGGCTTTGGAACCACGAGTAAGCCTAAATCCCAAGTGACACCTGGCAGAACTGATTAAAAGAGGCTTCAGAGGCACCCTTTGGCGATTCTAATCCTAGTTCCCTAATCACATTATGCTAATCTTTGGAATCTAGCCATGCACCGTTTAGAGATTAACTAATCCAGACTGGAGATTCGGCAAGGTTATGTTCGCGAGATTGTTTTGACAGTGACAGTGTCAAAATTGTCAGTTTGCGGTGCATAGTAAACAAATAATCTAATCTAAGTTTACGTAACTAATCGCGCAACTGACTTACGGTGCATACGAGCATTAGTCAATGATTAGGTGTGATCTAGAACAAATTAATTTGAGAAAATGAAATAAATAAAGCTGTGTTGCAAAACTTTTCTATAGTGCCCCCAGTGTATTTATTTTCAGTGCGGTCAGCTGTACCAACATGAGCGTGATAGTTTTTGCTTCCACGAAGCTGTGTGCGATATTGGTATCGTAGATACGATTTTATCGCAACTTCGTCTGTGCATTTCCTGCTTTCTGAAAGAATAATGTTAGTTCAGAGCAAGAAAACGCCTCTGGAGAACAGTGTGCAGACATAAAGGGTTTTAAAGTTACTCGAAAAGCGCAACATTTGATTTGTGTTTTATGGACTAGGTTCGATTTCATAGAAGTTGTGGATTATTATTACTATTCTTCTCATTTTTCAAGTTTTTCTCGCATGACTGCGGTAGCAACAAATGTTGACGGGCTGAGCCAAGTCAACACCTGAACTATTACGGGTCTGAATTTAGGAAGGATCGAACAATATTACAGGTCTTCAGGATTACAGACTTTTGGAATACTTTGTATAACTTTTCGTCCAGGCCCAACTGTTAAAGATGTTGTGTAAACGTGTTTGGTGTAGGGCCTGAGACCGACATAATGAGGGGGACAATAGGGACTTTGTTTTGTTTCTAAAGCCGTTTTATTTCCATAGCAGGGTCCGTGTATTTAGATATCTTCCCAGCGTAGGTATTTTGGACATTCACATCATTGGAGATGGCTATATCTATCAAATAGGTAATGTTGTCGGCGATTGACTGGAAAACTATATCTGGTCTATTGGCTGGGATAGTTTTGTCTGTACGTATTTCAACGTCCCAGTATAGTTCGTATCGTTCGTTTTCGAGCACTGATGTCGGAGTGTAATTGTAATATGGATCTGTGTTTTCCATTAGTTTGTTTGTTGTGGCTAGTGCTTGGTGTATGACCTTGGCCGCAGAGTTATGTCTGGCTGTGTATTCGGTGCCGGCAAGAGTTTTGCACCCGCTTGTTATGTGATCTATTGTTTCCTTTTGTTGTTGACATTTTCTACAATTATCGTCTCTTCTAGATGGATCTTTAATTACGTATTTTTTGTAGTTTCGTGTTGCAATGACTTGGTCCTGGATAGCAAGCATGAAACCCTCCATTTCTGGGAACAGCTGGCTATCCTGAAACCAGGTGTACTACTGTATCATCACTGTTATTATTGAAGGCATGGATTCTAAGGGATAATGCATATAATGCTGAATCCTAAACATAACACCGACAGACCGACAGACGGACGGAACTGAGTGACGCGGATCTCGTTATCTAGATATCGTAAAACAAAAAGTCTACTATATCGAAGACAAACATTTTTTCCTATAACAATAATGCCCGCACCTGCCGGTGTGGAAAGTAAAAACATACGCCGCTCATTTTGATTGAAATTTTTATTTTCTTTGCACTAAGCAACCAATCTGGACATTTTGCATCTTGTTTTCTTTTCGAGATAAATATAAATACGGAAAAATAGATACGCAATAATGTGGATTATATCTTTTCGTTCAAAGCACGATGCGAAAAAAGCTCAATGAATAAAAAAGTGTCATGTTAGTTGCTTAAGCAAAAAATAATTAACTAAATTAAAAAAAAGTCAGTGAGGTATATTTTTTTCTCAACAATATCGGAAAAGACACCCCTTAGGACGCCAGTGGATTTGATAATGATCTCATGTTTATGGCTAAATAAGTCATTTATCACTCCAAACACCCTTACCAAATTCAAACAAAATTGGCTAAACAATAGTTAAAATTAAAAATGAAAAACTGATTTTTGAATAAATTTCCAACAGTGTATTTTGAAAACTAAGCGACGAAAAAATGTCTGCCAATATTTTCGTCTTAGAATCAACCAAGGATTAACCTCCTTCACTATGACAGTAGGCGGTAGAAGCGATCTGCCTGTGCACCATCTGGTACCCGGAGGTAACGACAAACCAAAGGAAGTCGCTGCTAAACAGAAGCAATTTTCCTGGCGGAACTCAAAGGCGCGTTCGCTTCACCTAACCAGATAGGCGCACTTTAATGCCAACTGCATATGAGAGTCAATATTTACGGAGATATTGAGCAACCCTCGTTTATCGAATCTCATATGCAGTTGGCATAGAAGCGCGCCTATCTGGTTAGATGAAGCGAACGCGCCTTTGCGTTCCGCCAGGAGGTTTGCTGCTTCTTAGCAGTAACTTTCTTTGGTTTGTCGTTACCTCCTGGTACCAGATGGCGCACAGGCAGATATTTTCTGCCGCCTACTGTCATAGTCTTCAAAATACAGTGTTGGAAATTTATTTTAATCTCGGTTTTTTATCTTTATGTTGACTGTTGCCTAGCCAATTTCAAAAATCCACGTCTCTCAGCACAAGCAGATATTTTCTGCCACTTACTCTCACATGCTTCACATGTCTGATAGACATGAAAATTCTGATGCTCCCGATCTCCGTCAATCGACCTATGGCGCACTGATGATCGCTAATAAGCGTGAAACAGCTGTCTGCGTACTGGTGGATTGACGGAGATATAGAGCAACCCTCGTACTCCTCCACTATATCAGAAAGTCTAGAAACCACCCTGTATAACTCCGTCTAACGGGCATCGAAGTGACTCAATATTTCCACCGTTTAGCCACTTGATAAACGTCTTCGGCTTGTCAATCAAACGCTCGTTGAATCGACTCGGCCACTACATTAGCATCAAGTTAGCGTGGCTTCTTAATATATCTTCGCTTGTTCCTGCGGGACGTCCGGTCTGGAACAGTCAGGCGGTGATCCATCTCAATTTGCCAAATCGCTATCGACTCGCTGCTCTGTTTCTGCTCTAACGACTCGGCAGGATTGGATTAAAAATATTCCGAGACAGAACGTATTTGCTCAACCTACTAGGAGACCGGAATGGTTGAGACTGTAACTGACTGATAAAAAAAAGGAAACCGTGATATAGTCAGTACAAGCCACTCTGTACATGTTGGGTGGGTACCAGATCAAGGCTCAGCAAACAATCAGCTATCTTAGGGCCGGTTTCTCACTGTCCAGTGAAATATTTATCTGGAAGCTAACGGGCAACTGTTAGATAAATTGTTTAAACAATTGAGGGTTAAATTTACG
Organism: Callosobruchus maculatus; assembly: GCA_951848785.1. NCBI lineage: Eukaryota > Metazoa > Arthropoda > Insecta > Coleoptera > Chrysomelidae > Callosobruchus > Callosobruchus maculatus. The sequence continues at coordinate 3,487,675 of CATOUR010000003.1, forward strand.
AATACACGTAAATCTCATCTGACCTTTATCTGAGAGTTGTATCCATAGAAACGCTAACTGGCATCTACCTATCTGACACCTTTAACTGGACATTGAGAAACCGGCCTTGACTCACGGTCGATTCCTTTGTAAAAGGGGTGATACATGTACGAGCAAGTACGCGTACTTATGGCTCGACGACGTTTTTCGCCTGATGTGTGTCACCGTAAGTACGCGTACTTTAAAACCGTCGCGCAAACCGCCGGCGATCCAGCTGGTTTGAAATCTTGCTCGTAGCTTGTCTCGGCTCGTACTGCGAGGGGCGAGCCACCACTTAGTTTTGGCAGGCCATCGATGCGCGACGCTGTTGTGTTTGGCGTTTGTTAAAAGTTTTGTTTATTTAGGAAAATTATCAAAATGAGTGATTTCGGCTTCACGTGTGTTACCACGTCCAGCCGAGTAAGTTCGCGAACTTAAAAACCGCGTACTTAAAGTTCGTACGTGTGTCACCCCTTTGATGACGTGTTGCTAATATCTGACGTCAGCGACGCCATTTTGGGATAGCTTCATTCGCCCTGATAGGGCGGATTAGAAAAAGTATACAATAGGACAGAATTAAGAAATAATACTCAACCCATGGTGTAAAAGGAGGATAAACATTAGACAACATAAAGTTTATGTTGTCCTTAGTGTTAACCTCCCATAAAGTACTAGATTCGCGCTGTGATCTACATTATTTACCTCTATACTCAAAATATCGATGCGCAAATGGATCGGCGCAAAGCATTCCCAGACCTTGAGTAAGGCAGCTGATTGTTTGTTGAGCCGTGACGCAGGTATAGAGCAATCCATGATAATGCGGCGTGCTGTCACGATCAGCTGATATTGGACAAACAATCGAATCTGTGCCATTTGAGTAGCATTGTTTTGAGAGAATTTTCTGTATTATCTACAAATAAACAGAGAATTTTCCGTTAAGTTCCGACCGGTTTCGTCGTGATTTTTTTATTTTCATATATGAAAAATCGGTACATGCAAACCACCCGTAGATTTCGGATGAGGATTCTCTGGAACATTAGCTGATAGATGTACTAAAATGCTACTGCACTTTCATTCGGTTATTTAATGATTCTTTTTGCACTTTTAACTCCTCCCTCTATCTCGGATTCCTCCCATTTTGGGATCATATGCAATGACAAAAAAGTTTCCAAACTGAGTCTAGAACTCAAATTCCTACATCTACATCCAGTTTATTTCTCGACACTAAAATCATGCGTCGTTGCCTTTACTATGAATTTCCTGAATTTCCCTGACACCTGATATTCTCGTAACAAAAAAATCTGCAAACGAAAACTGAGTGAAATTTTTGAAGGAGCTATAGGGTCTATCATACCATGCTTTCAAAACATTTTTCTTCTATTTCAACCCTTAGAACTCACCCCCAACTTTGTTTTTTCAAATAGCACGTAATAGTTTTTCCTACATAAGATAAGATCTTATTTTATTTAAAATCTTGTAGTGCCTTTGATTTTATACAAAAAGCTATGGTTTCCGTGAAGTCGTGAGCATAATATAAATAAAATAAATAAATTAATGATTTGTTTGAGGTGTAATATTTTCGTAAGAAAGACAGATAAAAAAAGAAAACTAAGTGGGACCTTCAAGAGTAACGGATAAGCTATCATACCATGCTTTCAAAACATTTTTCTCACATCAACCTCTAAAACTTACCCCCTACTTTTGGTCCAAATAGCCCTTCACAGCTTCTCCCACATTAAGGGGCCTGGATACACACATTTATACATACGTATTTGCCATGTAAAACACGGACTCACAATTTCTCGCATAACACACTCTATCTTCAAGTACATATATAAAAAAGTCTTTTAATGTGCAAAAAGTTCGCAATGCAAAATCATACATTCTATGAATACCTGTAATTTAACAACCAAAGACGATATCGAAAAAAGGCTAAATATTTGCACTAGCACAAGATTTCTTTTTCAATTTGCTCTTTGAGTCATTAATGTAAGTTTAAAGGTAACTTTAGGAGCTTGGAAATGCGAAATTCATTTTTATGGTGACCTCTGGACCTTACCTTTGGACCTTTTGACCTGACCTTTGGATTTTTGGACTTATCTCCCCTCATTTTAGACGCACACACTGGAGAAAGGGAACAGGCGGCCACGCCTCCTCGCTAACACAGGAATACGTCGTTTCTTGGATTCTCAATTTCGCGCGCTATACCCTAGACCCTTAATGAAGTCATTAAATTATTTAGTATCATGTAGTGCCTTCGAAATCATACATAAGGTAAATAAAATGAGTATTTGTTTGAAGCGTGACATTTTTGTAATAAAAAAAAGCATAAAAAGACATTTGTTTCTGAAAGTAGCAGTACCCAGTCCCAGTGCCACTATAACCTCAATTAGTTTTATTTTTATCCGTTTTTTGCGCAAAGCAAACATGTTTTGAAAGCTAAGTATGACAGACACCTTGGTACCTTAAAAAAATCCACTCAGTTTTCGTTTGAACTTTTTTTTTTGTTACGAAAATATCACGTATCAAGGAAATTCAGGGACACCCTGTATAGTACCTTCAGAACTGCAACTCAGTTCCTGCTTGACACCCTGTATATCAGAGCGCTACCTGAGCTGCGCCATCGCATAAATCCCCTGCGGTGTATATTGAAAGTGCAGCAAAACATTATGCACGCCGCGCAAACTTTGCATGTGTCCCAAGCCGCCCTGCCAGTTGTTCTCCTGGGAGAAGCAGTTAATTCATATAGGAACTGTTAATTTCTACTTGAGCAACCTGGGCCGATACTTGTAACGACCGCAGGCAAACTAGCGATGCAACGCGAGCACCAAAACTCCCTAATGCTCACGCCAGAATCGACCTTAATGGGCTGAAGACCATTGGCAGTTAATTTACCATGCGCAAAGGGGGGATTCTGCGGATAGGGTGGGAACAGTTAGTGGTGGTGTTTCGGTGTACATTAGGCTGTCACTGGTATTTGATTTTTAACAAAATTTTTAGTGCAATTGAGCTATAACCGGCTATAACCTTTATATATACATATATAAATATTTTCACTTAAATTTGGACCCCAACATTTAGGACTATCTTAATATTTTAAGCATTCATGGCTTCACATCTGCAATAAACAACTACACTCGAATAACTGATAGTACAAAATCGTGTATTGATCACATATTTATTAATAACAAAATTAAAGATGTGAGAATAATTCCCGTTATCGTTGAAGCATCAATTACAGATGATTTTTCTCAAGTATTACAGATACTACTTCCAGGAACAAATAACTCACTTAATAATGAAATGTTGCGATACAAAGAATACTTAAATGAAAATAAACTTTTAAATGAACTAAAAAATGAATCGTGGAATGAGGTGTATTTCGCTAGTGAAATTGAAAAATCGACAGAAACGTTTATTACAACTCTGACTACACACATTAAGAATTGTACAACAAAAGTAAGAATAAGAAAGATCAAACAGAAAAAAAAAGAATGGATAACTGCTGCTTTAATAAATTCCGTGAATGAAAAATAGGCTTTACAAAATAATGATAAATGATCCGTCAACAGAAAATAAAGAAAAATGTAAAAAATATCATAATAAGCTTACAAATTTAATCGGAGCTAGAAAATTGTCACATTCATGAACCATACCAACAATACACAAAAGCTATGGAAATGTGTGAATAACGTTACAGGTGCAAACAACTCTGGTAAAGACATTGGTAAAATTATGTCTCAAACTGGAGACATGTTGAACACTAACTTAGATATTAGTAATGAATTTAACCGATACTTTTGTTCTATTGGTAAACATCTAGCAGAAAACATTAAATCAAGTATCCGATACCTAGACACCCAAACAATCAGACTCTCAAACTCCATTGTAGTACAAGAAATCACTGAACAAGAAGTAATTAATTCAATAATGTTGCTGAAAAATGGCAAAACACCTTGGATAGACAATTTAACCGCTGAAACACTCAAAATCGTAGCAAATCTTATTTCGGAGCCATTCACTAAAATAATTAACAATTGTCTGGAAAAGGGTACTTTTCCATCTATACTCAAAATTGCGACAGTGATGCCTGTACATAAAACTGGTGATGAATATGATTTATCCAATTATAGACCTATCTCACTTATCTCCTGTTTGGCAAAGGTTTTTGAAAATATAATAAAGAACAAATTGACAGAATTCTTAGAGAAATATAACATACTTTCTGATAAACAGTTAGGTTTCAAAAAAATAAATCTACTGAAGATGCGATGACATATGTAATAGGAGAACAATGCAAAAATGTAGACAGAAATATTCCAACATTATGTGTCTTTGTTGACCCAGCAAAAGCATTTGACACAGTTGATCATATGATACTCATGAAAACTGTACAAAAATATGGTATACGGGGTCAAATCTATCATTTAATTAAAAGTTACTTAAGCAATAGAACACAAACTGTTGTCATAAATAAATGTTCTAGTTCTCCATTGCCTATAACATGCGGTGTTCCTCAAGGAACGGTATTGGGACCATTATTCTTCAGCATATATATAAATGACCTATTTGCGGTTGATATGAGTGGAGATATAGTGAGTTTTGCAGACGATGCAGCTGTTATATTTTCTGCTGAAAGTTGGGAAATATTAAAATCCAAGGCTGAAAATGGTTTTAAAAAAATGTTCGACTGGTTCAGTAGTCGACTTTTAACAGTCAATTTCAACAAGACTCACTTTGTTCCACTCGCGTCGTACGCAAACGGCTTACCGAAATACACCAACTTACAAATCAGTTGTAGACAGGTAGCTCCTCCATCAATGGTCACCAGTATCAAGTACTTAGGAATATATCTAGATTGCCATACCAAATGGAAGGAGCATACAGAATATGTCCTCAAAAAGATACGTCACGTTATAAGCAAATTTAAACTCCTTTCCACTATACTTACCTATGAACAGATGATCATTGTATACGAAGCACTTGTTCACAGTCATATACGATATTGTATTGTGGTGTGGGGTGCAGCATGTAAAAATAATATAAAAGCAATAGAAATTATACAAAAACGTTTAATAAACATTTTATATAAAGTGAAATGTACATATCCTAGTGACTTGTTATTTTCTAAAACAAAAATTCTAGATATCCGCCAAACATTTTTCATGTCATTAGGTATTTACCAATATAAAAATAAATCAAACTTGACAAAACACGAACATAAATATGACATAAGATATGCATGTAATGTTGTACCAAAAGCAAGAAAACATACTTTATTACGATGTCATACATTTCTTGCTCCAAGACTATACAGTGAGATACCAGAAAGCATAAAATGTCTAGGTGCCTTTAAATTCATTCAAGTATGGTTTAAAATAATGGATAGTAAATAATAATCGCATGAAAATTCACCAACTTGTAGACATATGTAATGCCTATTATTACTAATATATTATAGAATACATAATATTTAAATATAAATATTCCTGAATTAACCCTTATTTGTTGTTTCTATTTTATAATAATTACCTTGTACCCAAACACAAGTTTCTAACTTTTTTGGAGCACTTGTTGTTTATTGTATTTTATTTGTTTTATATTTACAATAAACGCTATACTACTATACTATAACTACTACCTTTATGAATGACATCTAAGAGCAATTTTTTCCAAAAAGTGGTTTAACTCGCAATGCAAGATCATACATTCATCAAATGTATGTAATTTAACAACCAAACAGGATATCAAAAAATGGAGTCAAGTTGATTGACTCAGTACTTCCCACACATAACGATGATACCATTTTATTATTTCCCATTGCATGAAGGCCATGAAGCTATAGTCTGAAATCTCCTTGCAACTAAATCATCGCCCACCCGCCCGCAAAAAAAACATCCAACACAACAACCCTCGTAAATAGTTTCTTACGTCTCCCTCTTCAGGAAATATGCATTAAAAATCAATTGAACAATTTTCACGTTACGCAATCTAGAACGATCTAAAACAATACTTGTATGTATACATCACAAATACTCGTGGTCCCGTGGGTTCTATAATAAGCATGCAACGTTCGGATGAACCTAAAAAGTGTATCACGCCGCTAGGTTTTTTATTCGCATAACAATGAACAGCCCATTACGAATACAACAAAATTTCCAGTTTTACAACCCCCCAACCACCCTAAATTCACGCCCACCCAAAAAAGTATAAAGTGATCAGGACCCCTAAAACGTCTAAAAATGAAGTTTGAGCTGTTTTCATATTTTTAGTTTTTTTAATATTGTTGCGCCGCCACTGAGACGATTTCTAAAAATCATACGCGTTTTCCATCCTTGCCAAAGTAGTAATACTGTGACGAAATTTCATTAAAACAAAAACAGTGGTTTCCACATTATAAAATACAGAACGATCTAAAGCAATACTCGTATGTATACATCACAAATACTAAGTCCCGTGGTTTCTATAATAAGCATGCAGCGTTCGGATGGACGTAAAAAGTGTATCATGCCGCTAGGTTTTCTATTCGCATATCAATGGACACGCCATTACGAATACAACAAATTTTCCAGTTTTACAACCGCCCACCCCCCAACCACCCTAAATTGACCCCCACCCAAAAAACAGAACAAAATGATCAGGAACCCCTAAAACGTCTAAAAACGAAGTTTGAGATGTTTTCATATTTTTAGTTTTTTTAATATTGCTGCGCCGCCACTGAGACGATTTCTAAAAATCATACGCGTTTTCCATCCTTGCCAAAGTAGTAATACTGTACCGAAATTTCATTAACACCAATTCAGTAGTTTCTACATTATAAAATACAAAACGATCTAAAGCAATACTCGTATGTCATACATCGGAAAGAATTCTAAGTTCTTTGTTTTCTGTAATAAGGCAATGTTCAGATAGACCTAAAAAAGTTATTTATGTCGCTAGGTCTTCCTTCGTAGGTCAGTGGGCAGTCTATTATGAATACATTCAAATTTTTCAACCCCCAACCACCCCAATTTTCACCCCCACCCAAAAAAAGGTATAAAATGATCAGGAACCCCTAAAACGTCTAAAAACGAAGTTTGAGCTGTTTTCATATTTTTAGTTTTTTTAATATTGCTGCGCCGCCACTGCGACGATTTCCAAAAATCGGACGCGTTTTCCATCCTCGCCAAACTAGTAATACTGTGCCGAAATTTCATTTAAATCAATTCAGTTATTTCAACATTATAAAATACAGAACGATCTAAAGCAATACTCCTATGTATACATCGGAAAATTCTCTAAGTCCCTTGGTTCCTGTAATACAAAAGGCAATGTTCGGATGGACCTAAAAAAGTGTATTATACCGCTAGGTCTTTCTCTCTCAGGTCAGTAGACAGCCCATTATAAGTACAACAATTTTTTTAGATTTACAACCCCCCACCCCCCCAACCACCCCAATTTCACCCCCACCCAAAAAAAAGTAGAAAATGATCAGGAACCCCTAAAACACCTAAAAACGAAGTTTGAGGCATATTTGAAATTTTTCGTTTTTTGCTAATTACTCCGCCGCCTATGCACCGATTTTCAAAATTGTAGCAACATTACCTACTACGACCCTACACCATATCACTACCTAAATTTCATCAAAATCTATGCAGCGGTTACTGAGATTAGGAGGCTAGAAAAACGCCAACAGACAGACAGACCGACAGACCGACAGACAGACCGACAGACAGACAGACCGACGGAAATGAGTGACGTGGATTTTCGTTATGTAGGCATCATAAAACGCCCAAAAAGCGTGTTATCTCAAAATCGAAAATTTTCGCGATCACAATACTCCCCTCACCTATCGGTGTGGGAAGTAAAAAGGCCGCCACAGTGACAAGGCGCAAGCTTTCTTCACCACTTTGCTTTTTGAATCACTACTGTAAGTTTAAAGGTGACGCCAGGAGCTTCGAAATGCAAAATTCATTTTTATGGTGACCCTTAGACCTTATTTTTTGATCTTTTGACCTTATTTTTGGATTTCTCGACTTACCTCCCCTCATATTTTCCGGGATTCTCAATTTTGCACGATATATCCTAGACCCTTATGTGGAAAATTTCTACCTGCATGGTATAGTTTCGGTGTCGGTCATAGGTGTAGGTAAGCTCTACCATATTACCTTACATATTGTGTCTCATTATTTATTTATGACAGAGTAAAGGAAATCAATCACACTTTAATGATAAAATAATTAAAACATACTTTAGCCCCTGTATATTTGTTTAGTTTAACGCATCAGTATTCGCTATTAAGCTGTGGTGTTTCCTATTATTATTAGTTTGCACAACAGGTTATGAAGGCCTAGGGCAGAAATGTCTGATCGTATACTGTTAAACTTTATATAACTTAAAATTGTCTTTGGATACTTTCACCACCTATTTCTGAGTATATCCTGCACTATCTCACGCCACCTATTCCTGTCTGCCGTCTTCTCCTTACAGTGTCTAATATTAATTTACTTTAAATCATCATCTGCCTTCTTCAGCCATCTCTCCCTTGGTCTACCCTTTTTTTCCTATGGTTGAGAACTAGCTTGCCATTCTCATCCCATTCAGCCCCTCCACATGTCCCAGCCACTTTATTCTTTGCGCTTTGATGACTGCTATAATATTGGAGTTCTGAGATTCTCATACATTTCTTCCTATTGTAGTATTTACAGTATCATAGAAAATGGCGACATTCACACAAACGAAAAGTTGCTGTGATAATCCTCCACTATTAGTGAGACTATTTTAAACGTACATGATTGCATGAAATACGACTACCCGAATTTCACTGTCCAAGAAACTGTCGACCGATGTCCCCGAATGACTGAAGTTGGAAGGTCCACCGTTTTTAAATTATTATTGGGAACAAAGACTGCAGGTGAGCTGAAGCCTCCCAAGAAAAGTTCAGGCGGACCAGTAAAAGTCCTTGATGAGAACATCAAAAATGCAATACAAAGAAACAGTTCACTATTTTTATTTAGAAACAGAAATACCTACCCTAGATAAGATTTTAATGAAGCTTGGCTAGGACGACAGCATTAGGTTGACAACCAGAAAACCTTTATGGGCCAGATATGGGTTTTGCCTGTAAAAGGCATAACCGTAAAGCACTTTTACTGGAAAGCGATGAAATTGTTTGCTGGGGATGAAAATAGTTGAGAAGTATACAGCAGCACCAAAGAGAGCAGAAGAAAATCCTTTATTTCGACAAGACGTAGATTAATGAAGGTTATATAATACCAAAAATGTGGCAAGACAAAAATATAAGCAGTGCTCACCATCTTCAGGGAAGGAAAAGATGCTAACGTTCGGCTATATTGGAAGCGAAGAGGGATTTCTTAAAGAAAGTTTGTCAACCTTTCAGTGGTCCCGTACGTTAGATTACCAAAAGGACATGAATTTTGATGTTTTTGGAGACTATTTTGGTGAAACGATAAAACATCTTCCGGCTCATCCAGTGGTAGTTATGGATAATGCTAGCTATCATTCTTGACGCATAGAGAAGACTCCAACGTCATTTTAGAGAAACAAGAAATTATCGACTGGTTCACCTCCAAAAATATTGAATTTGAGGATGACTTGATAAACAAAGGAGCTATTACATATACCAAATTTTCACAAACAACGTTTTATGAAAAGATATACTAGAAGAGCGTAGTGTAACTGTGGTTCACCGCTGCTTTCACTCCAGAAAATGAAAACTACTCAATTGCAGCATGTTTAAATTATAAAGCATGATTTACTTGGTAGGAAAATTCATGAAATAGACACAATTACAAAATGTAGTACTAAAAAAAGTCTAACAATCATGTCAATCAATACTCAGAATGCTCCAGTTAGAGAAATATTCACTTTGGCTTAACGGAAGTGGCTACTTTTTTATTCCATTAAATGTGACATTTCATTCTGAAGATGTTAGATGGTCAGCTAAAATCGCTGGTAGTTTTCTTCTGGTTTCAACATTTTAATCGCTGTTTGGGGAGTTATCAAGCTCTAGTATATTTCAATAGCTAGTAGGCTATAAAAAACACACCTGTCATACTTCAGCTCGTCACTGACATTAGATATCTTACCGCTGTTGTCTCCGGTTAGAGCTGATATGTTGTAAGGAATTTTTATAATCTTGCGTCGCTGCTCTAGTTTTACACTTTTACGTTAGACTTCATAAAAAGGGCATTCCATTCAAGATTATGACGTAAAATTTGTAAATCTGACAACAGTGGTGTTAGCGTTTTTGAATTCTGTATGTTCAAGTATTGCATTTCACCTCTCCAACTGTGGCAGTTTTGGAAATATTTAATCGTTCCGCTGACGTTTACTGAAAAAGCGGTGTTGCCGTATCTCAGTAATTAATAGAAACAAAATTTTGAAATTGTGATATCTTACTAAATCCCACATGCGAAATTCCTTGCAATAAAAATAAGTAGAGGATTCTATTTAAGATAAATTAAAATCGGGGATATTTGTTTAAAAATTTGGAAAAATAATTTATAACTTGGCAACGTCGCAAACGCGAAAAAAATATTACAAGGCGAGATAGGGTATTAGTAGATATTTCAATTTAAAATAAAAAATACAGGGTGTTATATTAAAAAACAAACTAAAATGACCTTCAAGTTGCCGTAATTTAAAATTCTGGCAAAAGACCCTGTAGATAGAATTGCTGATAAGATCCAAAATAATATAAACCTAATATTCAATTAACTCGCTGTGTAATATTATTGAGAAAAGTTAAAGGAATATATCGATTTGGACGTATTACTTGCGACCTTGCAAATCCGGAAATTAATAGAATATAAATTATAACTTGGCAACGTCGCAATCGATCCTAAAAATATTTTAGAGCTGAATAGAGATCAATGATGGAAACTAGAAGAATTTAAGAAAAAGTTATACTTCCATATAAAAAAATCAAGTTGATCACTATCCTACTTTCCAGCATATTTCAAAATATTTTTAAAATATGCGTCTTAAGTAACCAAATAACTTTTGTATTTGACATTTTCTTCTATCAGGTATACCTTGCGGGATATCAAAGAATTACACACTAACTGGACACCCTGTATAAAGGGGTTCTATTCAAAAAATCGAAGTTTGATCTAAATCATCCTGTATAAACGACAAAATGTAAATAAAAATATTTTAAGGTTATAATCCTTAAGGCCCCTTCAGGTGAGAGATTTTTGAAGTTCGTTTTAGTAAGCCCATAATCCTCCGTCCACTCCCTATTGGCCCACCCTGTAGAGAAATTAATTTTTATGAACGGACGCCAGTGTCTATCCTATTTATAGTCATTGGCCGGTATATTTGAAAATACACTACTGTATTTTATTACGTTCTCCGGCCCTTATTTCAAAAAAGGACCCTTTGTTAGCAAACGACACTCCATCAAACTGGAGATTGATGGTGGGTGTCATGACAGGGCTCTGTGTGGTAGCTCATATTTACGTCAGCGGCCGAAAAATTGCATCCGGGTAGTGAATATGAGACAGTTTTATTAAACCCGGAAGAATGACAAAGGGAAGTCCAGGAATTCTGCTGTTAGCGTCACCCTGAATAATACCAGGCCCGACCCGCGCCTCGACTCAAATGGATTTGCATATTTTAAAATTTTGCGTAAATTGCGGAATTAAGCGTGTTTCTACATTTCATATTTCTGCATTAGACTAATTCGGGTTTTGTGTTTCCTGATATAATATACTCAATGTCGAGATGTGTAGGGGGTTCGCGATTGTCTACAGTTCAAGCAAAGTTGGAACTTATTCAGGGTGGCCAATCGGGTGACGATAATAATTTTTTTTTAGATATCCCGTATAGAGACCTATCCAAAACACCCCCGATTATTGATAGTTTTCGAGCTATGATTTTTTTTGAAAACTTAGAGATTTTCCAGTTTTTCCAAGAAGTCGTCAAAAACAAAAACAAGAATGCTTTTCGGCTTTTATTTTTTTCGGCAATTATACTCAGTATTAAGCCTAATATCCAATAAAGAGGACCTGTACATCCGAACAATAATTAAGTACATTTTGAGGCCAAAGTTTGAGATCTCTGTTTTTAATCAGAAGACCAAAACCTTCAAAATAAGATTAAAAATACTTATGCCTGGTTCTGGAGCTTCAAACTAATCTTAAAAACTCTGCAGGACATTGCACTTCCGAAATAGTAATGAAAAAGTAGTATTTATGGGGACATTTTGCGCCGTACGTGAATGTTAAAGGTAAAAAGGTGATAATTCACGAATTTTCAAAATGATTTAAAAAACTATTATTTTGCTTTATTATGATTAAAGAAAAAAGAACTCGTAACAACTAATAAACCCTCATTATCATTGATGTTTTGATGACTTCTAATAAAAAAACTAATACCCAAATTGTGATTTTTGAAGTGTTTTTGCTATGTGCTATTGAACTTCTACTAAATTAAGTTGTTGTTGTTGTCTTGTTTTTGTTTTTGACGATTTCCTGGAAAAACTGGAAAATCTCTAAGCGTTAAAAAAATCATAACAAACTATCAATAATCGGTACACATACGTGGGGGTGTTTTGGATAGGTCTCGGTACGGGCTATCTAAACAAAAATTATTATCGTCACCCGATTGGCCACCCTGTATAATTGGGATTTTGAATAAAAAACTTTTTTGTGATAAATCGAAAGATTTACATTAGTTTTATGACTGAACTATTTTTCTTTTTTTTGTAATAATTCAAAAGTTATATCAAAATAAAATTGGGTTTCTGAATCCAGTACCAAAAACACGCCGATGGTTCCCGAACCCGTGTGACGTCACAATGGTGGTAACGATGCTCCTTTCATCAACGACGTCCTACGCCGATAGTAGGTTCTAGATTCCCAGCCAATCGTGTAAATAGTTACTTGTAACTAGACAAAGTCTTCGATCGAAATAAACATCTTTCTGAATGTTTGAAATTAGATTACAAATTCCAGTAATAAACTACCTGATCAATAATATGTTTTGTTCAAGCAACCTCTTCCACAACGTCATGATGGCGCGGTGTCTTAGACTGTAACGCTGCGTTTTCACCAGAGGTGTGCTAGGAAAATGTGCGCGAGCGAGGATGTGCAGTGGAGCTGTCAAACGGTGTGCAGAGGAGCGTTACGAAGATGTGTAGCGGCCTCTTTTTAGAGTTTTCTTGTTGCTCGACTACATCGACAGTACACGTCCCTCGCCCATATCCCTCGCAACGCATTTTTTGCGCACATCTCTCGGAGCATATTGATAGCATACAGGAGTGCCTCGCCAACATGCCTTATTTTGTACATACAGAAACTTCTCTTCGCTAAGCTGTTTACATCAGAGCTGTGCTGAACGAAGCGAGGCAATTCAAGCGATTCTATTGGTTCGTTAAAAACACATTCCTATTAACACATCCTCGCACATCTCTGGTGAAAAAGCAACCTTCGTCGACCAATCTGTGTTCTAGCGATGTTGGTTCGAAACTCAAGTCTTGCAACTGGACTTTTTTATTTTTTTTGTTCGAAAATATTTATTGATATGCTTCTTGCACATGTTACATACATTTTTTTTCTACCTTCGACATAAACATGTTTTTGAATCAAATTTTATTAGACACTAAAAACAGGAGGAGGTGGATACTTCCAAAAATCAGTGGAAGTGAAGTTTGTCCATCAATACCAATCACCAATAAATTGCTCTGTTAGAGATATCAAAATAAAATTAACCCAGAAAAGTAAAATTATTCGTAGTTTTTGTTGTACTTGTGATATATTTGTATTATAAAACTTCTTTCAGAAACATATTTATCTCGATGGTGGAAAAAAACCTGTTAACATGAGTAAAAAGCGAATTTAAAAAAAATTAAAAAGAGATGCAAGGCCTAGGTTCCTGACCAACACCCGCTCAAACATTGATTCACCGTCTAACGCTCTAAACCACTACGCCATCCGGCGTTCTGCGGAGGAGATCGCTTTAACGAAACATATTTGATTATGTACCTTATTATTGGAATTTGTAGTCTAATTTCAGACATTCAAAAAGATATTTATTTCTATCGTAGATTTCGTATTGAGGTGCAAACTTCATTCATCGTCTATGTTGCAACAACTATACACTAGTTACAAGTAAGTATCTCCTCGATTGAGTGGGAATCTAGAATCTACTATCGGAGTAGAACGTCGTTGGTCAAAGGAGTATCGTCACCACCCTTGTGACGTCACACAGGTTAGGAAGCTATCGGCGTGTTTTCGGTAGTGGATTCAAAAGCCCGTTTTTATTTTGATATAATTTTTGAATTATTGCGAAAAAAGAAAACAAAAATAGTTTCGTTATAAATTTATACATGATCTTTCAATTTATCACAAAAAGAATATATATTTTAGTTCAAAACCCCAATTGAACGAAAAGCCTAATGGGGCTTAAGTTGCTGTGATCCTAGGTCCCCCTCTTTTCATACAAAATACAGAACGTTCATTACACCATGTTATCACAATTGATGGCACCAAATCTAAGCAAAAACAATGTTGTCACACGCCGTCCTAATAAAGTAACAAATCTACTGTAGGTTCGCAAATTGTTATTGTAAGGTCAGTGTATGCATAAGCTGTGAATGAGAGTCTCTAATCATCCATTTAGTGTCTACACCACTCAGATATCTGCATGCTGTTGGTGCCATCAATTATGGTAAGAGTGAACTATCTAACTTCAAGAGCTAACATCGGAAACTCAAGTAATAAGTATTTTGGGAACAAGGATTATCGGACCAATAATTTATGAAGGTGCTTTAAATGCAGAAAGATACTACCAGTTCTTGAATAATGATATTGAAGATATTCTGGACAATATTCTTCTGGCGGTAAATAACCGTACATTGTTCCAGCAGGATGGGGCACCTTCCCATAATTCTCGGATCAATATGTAATGTCTAACTGAGCATTTCCAAAATAAATTAATTGCCACTAATGGCCCCATAAGATGGCTTGCAGGATCTCCCGACATGACGCCGTTGGATTTTGTCCTATGGGGTTTCCTCGACAACGAAGTGTACTGGAACACGTACGAAAATGTAGAACAGCTTAGAGCCGAGGTTCAAGCCGCCATTGGGAGAATAACTCCAAGGATGTTAGATAATGTAATGGAGGAAACCGTTTATCGTTGCTACGTTTGCCCAAGAAGATGAAGGAGGACTTTTTGAACATAAGATTAAACAATATGCATGGGCGCCAGCAGAGGCGGGCAGTAGGCCGCCCCCTGGAGCAGCGAAGATAGAAAACCTGTATAACCAAAAACCGAAGTCGCCCCCCCCCTGTAGTACAATTTTTTGGCGGCGCCAGTGACAATAAAAATACACATTCTTGAAAAAATGTTACATGACACCTTTATCCACTTGCGTCTTCATATTATTTGATCAGGTACATTATTACTGGAACTTGTAATCTAATTTCAAACATTCATAAAGATATTTATTTCGATCGTAGACTTCGTCGCGAGGTGCAAACCTCATCCTCTATGCAGGGGCGTATCCAGACCACAGTCTTGGGGGGGGTAGCGAGGCATAAAGTTGTGTGTGCTTTCACCATTTTTGTAATACCTTCGTAAAGGACATTGATGCAAGAGAAAAGGAAAATGATAATAGTAGTAAAATAGAAAAGAAGACATAAACAGCAAGTGAAACAGTGGAGTATTAGGTATTTTAGTGAGGTGAAACAAAAAATCTATTGATCCATTAATCAATTTTAATTTTACGGAATACAAATAATATATAATACGTATCATCCGTGAACATTTTATTCGCACAGCATACAAAATTAAACGATGATTAACACTCAAGAGTCAGGTACCCTAGTAGCCACAACACGTACCACATTTTTTAATTAGTGTTTTGACTTTTCTAATCGGTGCAATTTTCAAATCAGGTTATTAATGAGTTAAGCAATTTCTTGTGACAAGCTACCACGTTGTATAGGACATTCAACTGATTATGTAACAATGGGAATATATTAAATATGCATCACTGTAATAATGTAAAACAAACCCTTTTGTAATTCAGTTACTGCAAAAAAATATTTTTTTTCAGTGCGACAATTGCTTAAATAAATAAGTCAAATAAAATAAGTCAAAGTTGAATCGAGTTTTTATTTTCGAAAATCTTGGGAGGGGTAATTACCCCTGTTACCCCCCTTGTATACGCCTGTGCCTCTATGTTGCAACAAATACACACTAGTTACAAGTATTCGGAGTAGGACGTCGTTGGTTGAAGGAGCCTCGTGAACACCCTTGTGACGTCACAAAAACCCGTTTTAGCTCTCACTGACTCACTCAAGTCACTGAAGAGAGCTTATGCAGAGCCTCTGTGTGTCCGTCCGTCCGTCTGTCCGTATACAAAAGATAGCCGAAACTACAGGTACGAGAGAAAAACTAAATACAGATTTGTCAATATCGCATCCGGTTAAAAAAAATTGAATTACATCACGACAGGTGTATGACGACGTATTATGCACGGTGTATTCATATTCTTGAAGCACAGGCAGCATGGCTGAGCTGTTAAGGCGCTAGGCACTAGTCCGAAAGGGTGTGGGTTCGAATCTCACCGCGGTCAACACTTTTTTTTCTTTTTTTCTAGATTAAATGTAGATTACTAGTCAAGAAAAAAATCCGGTTTTGTCAATATAATAAAAAATTAAAGTTTTATACCAACAAATTCCACAGTGAGAGCGCCGTTTGAATTTACTCAAGTAATTTATTTCCTAGTTCTTTATTTTGATATAGCTTTTGAATTGCTGCGAACAAAAAGAAAACAGAACTAGTTTTGTTATAAAACTTATATAGCATCTTTCCATTTATCACAAAAAATACATTTTCTTTAATTCAATACCCCAATTGTACGAGAATCCTAATGGGGCTTAAGTGCTTTGATCTTGCTACATCCTACTCTTTTCATACAGAATACAGAACGTTCATTAAAGTGACCTATCTAACTTTAATAGCCAACAACGGAAACTCAAGTTATCATCCAATAAATAGGTACCAAGAATGGCCATCGATCTCCTAACAAACGTCACTGGAGATGTCGTCGACACACAAAGTTCCCTCTTTATTTGGAGAGTATCTGGCACGGACACCGAAAACCGGCCTGCGGTGGCGGCATGTAGGACGCGGCGGCGGAACGTTTACTGTTTGATTTAATGACGTGAATGCGAAAGGTTCGATTCCAGTTGCACGCAAGAGGGCGATAAAACGGTCCGATTACTCTTTAATGTTTCGTTAAAGTACATGACAAAGCACGTGTAATTTGTCCCGTTCGTTGTTGGCTTAGTTGGGGGTTGAAAGGCGAGTCAGCTTGGAAATTAAACGAGCCAAGCCGAATGCACAAAACGCTACGAACGGCAGCATTTACACATGCTTTAAGTAGCACATTGGGCCGTCTAAAAAAGTTTACCTTGATTTTCATTGCAGTTGGATGATATTTTGTTATTAAAAATTAGTTTTACTTTATAATTTTACAGGGTGTTCCAAAAAGGTGGTGCCAAACTTAAGGGGCTTATAGGGGACGATTCTGAGAACATTTTTTCATAAAAACACCTAGTACGACGTAAGCCGTTTTGGCTACAATAAAAGTAGTAGTAGTAGCAACTTACTATTAAGGTTAATACACAGAAGTGCTTACAGGCCAATCCAAAAACGAATGCTATCGGAAAATACAAAGAAATATCGACTGTCCTCAATAAAATGAATAAAAATATGGTCAAATAATACTTCTCTAGCAAGTCAGCCTAAAATACAAAAAAACGTTTAAAATAAGGTATACAACAATTTACAAACATAAAACAATAAACAAACAAATATCGCAATGTGACCAATAGAAGTCACAAAAACAGACAAAATTCTAGTAGTAGAAGATCCGGATATAAGACGACCTCCACTGAACTAGTTAATGGATGAAAACCATTTTATATTAAATTTAATATGTTAAAGAACATATCGCGAGGAGGTTGGCTGAAAAATTTCAGTCCAGGATATGATTAAATAAATATTGAAAAATTATTTTTTTTAAACATTCCACTGGTTTGGTTAATAGACAAATCACATACCAATCGAAAGTATGAAGCCCATACAATATGAAAACGTTAGGTTGGCTACGTTTTTCCCGTCCCAACTATAGGTTAGGCAGGTATAAACAGGTACATCAATAATAGTAATTTGCACCGGTGTGGTTAATGCATGAAACTTATATCAAAATGAAGATAATTTTATTGCAAACACGTCGATATAGGGTTGTCTGCAAAAAATCAGTCTGGAATTCCGGTTGCCGAATTTTAAATATCAAAATATTGCTGTCAGTGAATACATGCGCCAGATAGGTCCGAGCGAACTATCCCGTGTATTAACAAAGGACGCAGCATAGCAGCTGCGTGTAGCTCGGCCATTGAATGAAAGAGAGTGCGCATGTCATGTGTCCGTGAAATTGAAAAGGATAGCGATACACTCGTAAAAGCTGTGCAATATTTTGGAGCACTAATAATTTATTAATATTTTTGAAAGTGAAATTATTAAATTATTATGCACTTGTATTCCGTATTCTCACCAAGAAAGTTATTAAACTCTTCATTATATTTTTTACCCAAAGCAGTCACTTTTTTGTAGCACGTGGTATGATAACCTACAAAATCGAGTGATGCATTGGTTAACTCAACGCCACTGTATTTAAAATTTCTCTTTTTACGAAAATTTAATTTCAACGAACAGTTTTTATACGTTTCATCGTTAAAATCAAGAACACAATCGTCCGAGAGTTGCACAGGATACACTTTTTAGCCATTTTTTATCAGAATTTAATGTTTATAAATAACAACAATCAGTATAGTAGTAGTAGTAGCACGCTTTTTCAATTCAGAAGGATGAGGCAAACTGTTCCAATACAATGATGCACAGCATTTACGAGTATATCGCTATCCTTTTCAATTTCACGAACACATGACACGCGCACTCTCTTTCATTCAATGGACGAGCTACACGCAGCTGCTATGCTGCGTCCTTAATACACGGGATATTTCGCTCGGACCTCTCTCGCGCACGTATTCACTGGCAGCAATATTTTGATCTTTAAAATTCGACAAACGGAATTCCAGACTGATTTTTTGCAGACAACCCTCTATCGACGTGTTTGCAACAAAATTATCTTTATTTTGATACAAGTTTCATGCACTAACCACACCGGTGCAAATTACTATTATCGATGTACCTGTTTATACCTGCCTACCCTATAGTTGGGACGGGAAAAACGTAGCCAACCTAACGTTTGCATATTCTATGGGCTTCATACTTTCGATTGGTATGTGATTTGTCTATTAACCAGACCAGTGAAATGTTTAAAAATAATTAAATTTTCAATATTTAATTAATCATATCCTGGACTGAAATTTTTCAGCCAACTCACTCGCGATATGTTTTTTAACATATTAAATTTAGTATAAAATGGTTTTCATCCATTAACCAGTTCGGTGAAGGTCGTCTTATATTCGGATCTTAGACTATAGTATAAGGGAGAAGGAACTCAAGCCAGATCACAGAAATTGTTAGTCAAATATTCATCTAAAGTGAAGGACGCTATGTTTATTAAATAAACTTTGAGGATTCTACAGAAAGTCTTAAAATCTACTGACTTTAGAGTACCAGGTAATAAATTGAGGAATTTTACCCCATAAAAGTTTGTACCTGGTTCTTACAAAACGGTGGTGACTACCGACAGATGTTATTTTTATTAAGAGTTTCATATGAATCAATATATGTCTATGTGCTGGATAAATGTTAGTTTTTCTTAATGTGAACAAGCAGGTCAAAATGTATGCGCAGGATAAGGTCATTTTTTTTAATTTGCTGAACTTGTTTTGCATGAATCTCTATATTTCAATCCAAATATCTACTGATTTTGCGATGTAAACTGAAGCAGTTTGCATACAAGATTTACATACCGCGCATATCCGAACTAGCCCCGAACCAGTTCGGGAAGTGTCCGCAAAAATCTCTAATATCATACATTTTGCTAAAATTCGTGTACACTCAATCAATATGGATTTGATTCGCATAATGCGAGAAACAAAGCAAATTAGCTTCTACCGGTTTGCTTAGGCAAAAACCTTCTCATAGCTCAATCATAACATTTATTATTGCATTATAAAGGGTGATTCAATAAGACTTTTGTTTTAAATTCTAAGTAAAATACATAAAACGGAGTTCGACGACAATATATTTACTCCAACTAAAAAATTTTTGGCATTCACTTTTTAAAGATAATTTTTTAAAGATAATTTCATTTAAATGCTGGCCATGGCTACGCTGTAGGTGGTCCATTCGCAGGGTCTAATTTTGGATCACTCTTTCCAGCACTGCGACCGGTATCTGCCCCACCGATGATTCCACCGGCCCATAAACCACACCACACACTGCATTTTTCAGGATGCAACGGTACTTCGAGTGCCGCTTTGGGTTGTTCGTCAGCCCAAATACGGCAATTTTGTTTATTGACGATCCGTTGAGCCAGAAAAGTGCCTCGTCACTGAACAAAATTCGACGCGAAAACAGCGGATTTTCATTAAGCTGTGTCAGGGCCCATTGACTGAAATTTAAGCGTAAATTTAAGTCTTGAGGCTTCAATTCTTGAACAAGCTGGATTTTGTAAGCTCTTACGTAAAATTCGCCAAGTTGTCAAATACGATAGACTCAAATGCTGAGATCGACGTCGAATTGATCCCTCATGGTCTTCAGCTACACTATCCACTACAGCAGCAGTATTCTCCTCATTACGGACTGGATGTGGCCTATTCGGTCTCATATTATCCCATAGCGTATACTGAGACTCAAATTCTTGGATGGTATTGACAATAGTGGTCTCGGAAGGTCGATGATGCACACCATATGTTGCACGAAGTGCTCGAAAAACTTGTCTTACACAACGATTATTTTCATAATATAGCTGAATAATTTGGAGACGCTGTTGTGGTGCGAGTCTTTCCATAATGAAATGTCAAGCAATACTGAATCAAAATAGGATGACACTTTGACAGCTGTCACTAGTAATCTGCCAAAAAAGGTCATACAAAAAAACTCTAAGGCCCGGTTTTATCAACACGCATATTTAACAAAGACTTTACAAAGCTTTTCTATTGGATGTTATTTAGCAAAAGCTTTCTATTCGGTATTGAGGGCTATGCCAATAAGTATCATCCAATAGTATTTTCTCAATATTGAAAATAAAACGTCAAAGCTGGGTGAAACTTTTGTCAAAAATATTTTAGAATTCATCGATCAAAATCATAGCAGGATATTAGAACAAAGCGATTAATTTGCAAATTAATGCCACATTTTTCATGTTTACATTATAATTATTCTATAATTACTAATTGCAAACTGCGATAATTTGTGACAGAATCATAAAAGTGCCTAGTATCAATCACAGCAACTACCTTGTTTAATAATATTACAAATCCCACCTCCGTCAGTCAGATGGATTATACAAAAAAATATACGTACTTTTATGAAGAATCAATGTTTCATTTACTGGATACATGTTTGTTATAGACCATCTTATAGAAATATTCACAGAGGATCTGCACATTTATAATATAAAATATCAGGTTATACGCAGCTAAATAATGACATTCTGGATAGGCAACCAGTAATGCATGTGTACGCTTGGAAAATAGCTTGCCTAACAGTTAAATCGTTTATTCAACTTTTAAAATGTAACATAGTGCTATGTTTACCCCTTTTTACTATAGAACAAGAATATATTGCATGTATTTATAATTAGTATCGATAGTAAATTGTTTTATCCAAATAATGCAATGAGTAAATTTCTTGTCATCATATCATATTTAATACGGCATGAAACTAGCGATCAAATGGAAATGGAATCTGGAATCTGATTGGTTGAGATTAGCAATTGCCAAACTTTTGATTAAACAAGAAAATGCAATTTTTCACCCATTTAGGGTGGAAAATCAGACTAGAGAAGATGCTAGATGATTTACAATGCTCGATTGTATATAAAGTATGTCATTTCTGAGCTTTTTGAGGTCAACTTTAAGAGAAATCAATAATTTTCAGAGTACTTTGACAGATGCATGTTCTTGAAAGGGCTGCTCTGATTGGTCAAAGTCTTTGTTAAATTGCGCATGTTGATAAAATCGGGCCTAAATGAATCATCCTTTATATACTCATGTAAACAGTATCAATAAACCATGCTTAGTATTAATTTATTATAACACGAAGAACAAAATAATGATGTTTCGATGTTCATTATGAATTTATCCTCCATTTGACACACTTTTTATTAATACCAATTACCCCTTTTCTTCGATCAGCAAATGTTGAGGTAAAGCTCCAAGACGTACGCCGATGCACCAGGCAGCTCCGTGTATGCACAGCGTTGCCCAAAACTCCAACTCAGAACAATTTACAGTCAATTACCCTGACGCCGAAGTCAACGTTCTCTCCGCGAGCCCGTGAGCGTCATCCCTACCGTGTCATCACATGGGGAATAACTGATGAGATGCAATGCGCGATCAAAAGACGTTCGGCTCTGGGAATTGCGATGGCGTAGTAAAAGAGAAAGGCTTCCCGAAAAGACGGTAATATCAAGTCAACCGAAGTAAACATTTATTTGTGAAACGATTTTGCACTGCTATGACGAACTTGCGCTGTTAGGTAAGAATGAACACAAAAAATTATTATGTTTCTTTACCTAATGTCTTCTAAGTAACTGATCTTTATCTAATTCGTCTTGTCAAGTGATCATGAGTCAATCAGTCTATGAAACGGTTTTTATTACGACCTGCTTGGCTTAGAATTTTCGATTTTTTTAGTCAAACCTCAAAAACGTGAAATTTTTAATTTTCGTCACGCGAGACTGAAACTCAAAACTGTAATTTAAGATTTGTCATCAGCACCCTCAACATATCCAAAACACGAGGCCTCATCGTAGTAGAAAGCCAAAAAAGATTTTAGATTTTTTTGGGCAAACCTGAAAATTTCAAGAATGTGAACCTTTTGATTTCCGTCACACGAGACTTAAACACAAAATTGCGACCAGATTTGCAATCAGCACCCTCAAAACATCCAAAACACGAGGTCTCATCTTAATAGAATGCCAAACAAAAATTTTTGATTTTTTAGTCAAACCTGAAAATATCAAAGATGTGATTTTTTTCATTTCCGTCACACGAGAGTGAAACTCAAAACTGCGACCGGATTTGTAATCAGCACCTTCAAAAAATCTAAAACACGAGGTCTCATCTTAAAAGAAAGCCAAATAAAGATTTTCGATTTTTTAGACAAACCTGAAAATCTCAAAGATGTGACATTTTTTATTTTCGTCACACGAGAGTGAAACTCAAAACTGCGACCAGATCTGTAATCAGCAGCGTTACGTTATCCTAAACACAAGGTCTCATCTTAACAGAACGCCAAATAAAGGTTTTAGATTTTTTAGTAGAACCTGAAAATATCAAACATGTGAATTTTTTTATTTTCGTCACACGAGAATGAAACTCAAATTGCGGCCGGATTTGTAATCAGCACCCTCAAAGTACCCAAAACATAAGGTCTCATCGTAATAGAAAGCAAAAATGAAAATTTTAGTTTTTTTGGGCAAACCTGAAAGTCTCAAAGATGTGAACGTCTTGGTTTTCGTCACACGAGACGGAAACACAAAACTGCAATCAGATTTGTAATCAGCACCCGAAAAATATTCAAAATACAAGGTCTCATCTTAATAGAAAGCCAAACAAATATTTTCGATTTTTTAGCCAAATCTAAAAATCTTAAAGATGTGAACTTTTTGATTTTCGTCACATGACATTGAAATTCAAAACTGTGATCAGATTTGTGATCAGCACCTTCAAAATATCCAAAACACGAGGTCTCATCTTGAAAGAAAGCCAAATAAAGATTTTCGATTTTTTAAACAAACCTGAAAATCTCAAAGATGTGACATTTTTTATTTTCGTCACACGAGAGTGAAACTCAAAACTGCAACCAGATCTGTAATCAGTAGCGTTACGTTATCCTAAACACAAGGTCTCATCTTAATAGAACGCCAAATAAAGGTTTTAGATTTTTTAGTAGAACCTGAAAATATCAAACATGTGAATTTTTTTATTTTCGTCACACGAGAATGAAACTCAAATTGCGGCCGGATTTGTAATCAGCACCCTCAAAGTACGCAAAACATAAGATCTCATCGTAATAGAAAGCAAAAATAAAAATTTTAGTTTTTTTGGGCAAACCAGAAAGTCTCAAAAATGTGAACGTCTTGGTTTTCGTCACACGAGACGGAAACACAAAACTGCAACCAGATTTGTAATCAGCACCCCGAAAATATCCAAAACACAAGGTCTCATCGATTACGATGAGACCTATTAAGAAAGCCAAACAAATATTTTCGATTTTTTAGCCAAATCTAAAAATCTCAAAGATGTGAACTATTTGATTTTCGTCACATGACACTGAAATTCAAAACTGCGCTCAGATTTGTGACCAGCACCTTCAAAATACTCAAAACACGAGATCTCATCTTCATAGAAAGCCAAATAAAGATTTTAGATTGTTTAGGCAAACTTCAAACTCTCAAAGATGTGAAATTTTTGATTTTCGTCACACAAGACTGCAACTCAAAACTGCGACTAGATCTGTAATTAACACGGTCACATTACCCAAAACACGAAATCTCATGTTCATAGAAATCCAAATAAATATTTTTGATTTTTTAGGCAAACCTAAAAATCTCAAAGATGTGAAATTTTTGATTTTCATCATACGAGCCTGAAACTCAAAGCTGCTACCATATTTGTTATCAGCACCCTCAAAATATCCAAAACACGAGCTCTCATCTTAATAGAAAGCCAAATAAAGATTTTAGTTTTTTTAGGCAAACTTCCAACTCTCAAAGACGTGAAATTTTTGATTTTCGTCACACAAGACTGAAACTCAAAACTGCGACTAGATCTGTAATTAACACCGTCACATTATCCATAACACGACATTTCATCTTCATAGAAAGCCAAATAAAGGTTTTTGATTTTCTAGGCAAACCTAAAAATCTCAAAGATGTGAAATTTTTGATTTTCATCACACGAGCCTGAAACTCAAAGCTGCGACCATATTTGTAATCAGCGCCCTCAAAATATCCAAAACACGAGGTCTCATCTGAATTGAATGCCAAACAAAGATTTTCGATTTCTTAGGCGAACCTGAAAATCAGAAATCTGTGAAATTTTTGATTTTCATCACACGAGACGGAAAATCAAAACTGCGACCAGATTTCTAATCAGCATCCTCAAAGTATCCAAAACACGAGCTCTCATCTCAATAGAAAGCCAAATAAAGATTTTAGATTTTTTAGGCAAACTTCAAACTCTCAAAGACGTGAAATTTTTGATTTTCGTCACACAAGACTGAAACTCAAAACTGCGACTAGATCTGTAATTAGCACCGTGACATTATCCAAAACACGAGGTCTCATCTTCATAGAAGGCCAAATAAAGATTTTCGATTTTTTAGGCAAACCTAAAAATCTCAAAGACGTGAAATTTTTGATTTTTATCACAGGAGCCTGAAACTCAAAGCTGCAAACATATTTGTAATCAGCACCCTCAAAATATCCAAGACACGAGTACTCATCTTAATAGAAAGCCAAACAAAGGTTTTCGATTTTTTAGTGAAATCTGAAAATCTCAAAGATGTGATTTTTTTCATTTCCGTCACACGAGAGTGAAACTCAAAACTACGACCGGATTTGTAATCAGCACCCTCAAAAAATCTAAAACACGAGGTCTCATCTTAAAAGAAAGCCAAATAAAGATTTTCGATTTTTTTGACAAACTGAAAATCTCAGAGATGTGAAATTTTTTATTTTCGTCACACGAGAGTGAAACTCAAAACTGCGACCAGATTTGTAATCAGCAGCATTACGTTATCCTAAACACAAGGTCTCATCTTAATAGAGCGCCAAATAAAGATTTTAGATTTTTTAGTAGAATCTGAAAATATCAGATATGTGCAACCTTTTATTTTCGTCACACGAGAATGAAACTCAAAACTACGACCAGATTTGTAGTCAGCACCCTGAAAATATCTAAATCAGAAGGTTTCATCGTAACAGAAAGCCAAACAAAGATTTTCGATTTTTTAGTCAAATCTAAAAATCTTAGAAGTGAACTTTTTGATTTTCGTCACATGACACTGAAATTCAAAATTGCGACCAGATTTGTGATCAGCACCTTCAAAATATCCAAAACTGGAGCTCTCATCGTGATAAAAAACCAAATAGAGATTTTAGATTTTTTAGGCAATTTTCAAACTCTCAAAGACGTGGAATTTTTGATTTTCGTCACACAAGACTGAAACTCAAAACTGCGACTAGATCTGTAATCAACACCATCACATTATCCAAAACACGTGATTATTTAGGCAAACCTAAAAATCTCAAAGATGTGAAATTTTTGATTTTCATCACACGAACCTGAAACTCAAAGCTGCGACCATATTTGTAATCAGCACCCTCAAAATATCCAAAACACGTGGTCTCATCTTAATAGAATGCCAAACAAAGATTTTCGATTTTTTAGGCGAACCTGAAAATCAGAAATCTGTGAAATTTTTGATTTTCATCACACGAGCCTGAAACTCAAAGCTGCGACTAGATCTGTAATCAACACCCTCAAAATGTCCAAAACACGAGGTCTCATCTTAATAGAATGCCAAACAAAGATTTTCGATTTTTTAGGCGAACCTGAAAATCCGAACTCTGTGAAATTTTTGATTTTCATCACACGAGACGGAAACTCAAAAACAGCGTCCACATTTGTAATCAGCACCCTGAAAGTATCCAAAACACAAGAAAGCCAAATAAAGGTTTTCGATTTTTTAGACAAACCTGGAAATCTCAGATATGAATTTTTTTATTTTTGTCACACGAGGCTGACACTCCAAACTGCAACCAGGTTTGCAATCAGCACTCTCAAAATATCCAAATCACGAAGCCTCATCTTAATAGAAAGCTAAATAGAGATTATAGATTTTTTGGGCAAACCTGAAAATCTCAAAGGTGTGAAATTTTTGAGTATAGTCACACTAAACTGGAGCTCAAAACTGCGACCAGATTTGTAATTAGCACCCATTAGAGAGCAAGCGAGAAAGGCTCTATAGAGAGCGCAGATTAGTCTATTAAATGTGTACTAAAATTTTACCTACATAGTGAATATACGTATCGTGGCATATCGCTTGACGGCGTCCCTCGAGAGCCTCCAAAATCGTATCCCACCCCACAAAACGCCCCTACGCCCTAAATCCCATTGCCGCCACTTGATACCCCCGCGCACTTGCCGAGGCTAATCAAATATGCAGCAGTTGACACCGCAACCAAATAGGCCGACATCTTATGCTAAACGGCTCACGTCAACGACACATAATCAGAATAACACGTTTATTGGCGGGTATTCAAAGCAGTCGGGAGGGAACCAGACAGGTACAGAGTGAGTCAGAAGGAACGCACCATAGTCTAGGAGTGTATTGTGCGCATGAAAATAATGCAAAAAACTCTGTATCACGCCCGGATCAAGCAACCGGCTAAAGGGGCTGGAGTCCCGGACCCTGCGTTGTAGTGGGGCCCCGCAAGGGTTATATTATTTGCATGTTATTCATAAAGGGCCCCTTAAAACTATAATAGCCCCGGGCCCCATAAAAGCTCAATCCAGCATTGCTCTGTATGTGTGTATTTGTTCTAGTTTTAATATATGCATATTAGATTAGGGCCCGATTTTATCAACACGGGCATTTTAACAAAGGTTTTGACCAATCAGAGCAGCCCATTCAAAAACTTGCATCTGTCACAGTTCTCTGAAAATTATTGATTTCTCTTGAAATTTACTTCAAAAAGGTGAAAAAAGACGTGCTTTATATGTAATCGACCATTTTGAACTCTCTAGTATTCTTTCAACTCAGATTTTCCATCGCAAATGAGTGAAAAGTTGCATTTTTCTGTTTAACAAAGGGTTTAGCAGTTGCTAATCTCAACCAACCAGATTCCACAAAACCGATGCATTTGGATCACTGTGCCTACTGTTAATTTAATGATAATGATGACAAAAAATTCAAATTACTGCATTATTTTGATAAATCAATAATTTAAAATCGATAATGATCATAAATACCTCCAATATACCTTTGTATTATAGTAAAAAAGGGTAAACATAACATTTTATTGCATTTCACAAATCTATTATAGACGCACACGATGCAAGTGTGCATTACTGGTTGCCTATCCTGTTAACAGCAAAGCCTTGCGATCTGGCAAAAATATAACGTACAACCAAGTATAACCTTATTTTTCCTAAACTAGAAACCTTTCGTATAGTCAAAAAGTGAATAAGATGCTTTATATAAATGTGTTTCTGTGCTACGGTGCCTTTTACGCAGTGCCTACAATATTTACATCCTACGTGAATACTTCTATAAGAAGCTCCATTCTATAACAAACATGCGTCCAGTCTATGATCAATTGGACTGCAATTGCAATTGGTAATTATACAATAATTATAAGGTAAACATTAAAAATCTAGCATTAATTTGCAAATCAACTACTTTGTTCTGATTTTCTGCTATGATTTTGATCCATGAATTCTAAAATATTTTTGATGGAAGTGTCATCCAGCTTTGACGTTTTGTTTCCAGTATTGATAAAATACTATTGGATGATACTTATTAACATAGCCCTCAATGCCCAATAGAAAGCTTTTGCTAAACAACATCCAATAGAAAAGCTTTGTCAAAGTCTTTGTTAAATATGCATGTTGATAAAATCGGACCTAAGGGTTGTGATGTGGACTACTAAAGCGAAGGGAACTGGCAACACCCAGTATATTGAATTGCTCCAATTCGTGAGGAGGTTACCAGTCCGTGCGTGAGAGATTGGAAAATAGTTATGTATATGTTTAGGTGAGATTGTTTATAAACAGAGCAAGTATGTTAAGTATATCAGTAGGATGTGAGCCAGATATAAGAAACACAGAAAAAAATTTTGTTGCGTTTTCAATTCATTGTTACTATTTGGATGTTTTTCCATCGCTTTAAATATATTTACAGTTGTTTCAAATCCATGTCATTGAAAGAATCTAATCCTTATATTCAAAGTAATCACAGGTACGCCAATAAATTCAAAATAGTTTTATATTCGTTCTAATGATATCTGTAATCCTTCTAATTAAGTATTGATATCTAATGCAATCAAAGCATCCTTTTGTTTTCGAAATTTACCCTGTTTCATTTAAGCAAAGTATACAATCTATTCGATGTACAAAAATTATTTCTGCAATAGTAGTTCGTGATAATTCATCTGATAAAAATTAATTTTGTCTCAAAAGGTAACTATTACATGATCAATAACGCATGCTTCCAAAACATTGTCTATGCTGTTAGAGAATTGGTAAGTAGTATTCGTACTAACAACATCATATATCGAATTCAATGGCCCTTGTTGTTCGCTGAACTATAATCAGTATTCGGCGGGACTGATGTCCCGATCCAATGCAATGAACGTAAAAAGAAAGAAGCAGCAATTGTGTAACATAAATGTGTCCAGTTATATATTAAATGGAGGACCTACTGGGGAATTGGGACTTAGAAGATTTAATACCCACATTTTGAATGTAGGTATTTAGATTAGTCAGACAGTTATATTTCAGGTAAAAAGACACAACTGGTGCAGGCTTATGATCTAATACCCACATTTTGAATGTAGGTATTTAGATTAGTCAGACAGATATATTTCAGGTAGAAAGACAACAACTAGCAGGCTTATTCTTATACCATGCTCCTTATAACCTCATACAAAATTACACCATTATTAAACATCCAAACGAAACAATCAGCTATCCGCACAATAAAATGCGTTGGTCCAAGGAAAAGAAAGTAGTTTAGAATCAATTATAAAACACACATTCGATTCAACGACAGGCTGCGATTAGCATTCATTGGAATCTAATGACATCTTGTAGTTGGATCGACAATACGATATAATTCGCTACCAAGTATACACTTCCCATTGGATAAAACATCGCTGTGTTTGAGGAATGCAGAGTGTAACGTCCCATTGAATCAAAGCGTAAGTCTTTGACAAAATGATAGATTTTTCTGTGTGTACATCTGTAGTTTGTAACAAACAGAGATCAATGTACACCAAGTTTCGAGCATGAAGTGTTTTACTAAGGGCTACGCTGAACATTAAGTGTATTACAGCGGTAACGGCAAGTGAGCACACTACACAAGCAATTCAAGCCTAGCCCAGAATTTTCATTTTAATTTTTCTTGGTAACCAAGGCAGAAGAACGGATTTTCTTGAGGAAATGTGGAAAACTATACGTGGAGCTATGGATGTGTGGTCATAATATTAAAACATTAGGCTGGGTTACGTCATATGCACATCGCTCAGTGTATCTGAACTCCAACCGCCACATTAGCTCTCTTTCTGCGAGTTGCTTTTTTGATGACGTCATTACACACATCCGCCATTTCCGCAACTGCTTCACCATCTGCCGCGACCGGTTATTTCGCGATTTCGCCTCATTTTTTGTGCTTCCTTCATTACCGTAATGGCTTCTCCGATACGCTGAATGTCGCGCCGAATCGCACTTGATTCCGATATGGTCTGGTACGGGAGTTTCCAAGCTTTGCGGTTTTAGAGCTACACAGATTCCCACAGTAGACGACGCCATTACTGCGAAATTAGACAAAAATATAAATTAAATGTAGAACTGATTGGCGGAAGCAAAATAGCCAACTGAAGATTTGCTGACGATACAACCCTTATTGCAGCTTCTCAGGAAGAACTAGTAGCTCTACTAAACATCTTAGAACAACGTAGTGCAGAGTATGGTCTTGGTATTAACTACAATAAGACCAAGGTTATGATCGTAGATAGAGAGCATGATAATTATCGAGAAATAAAGTCAATAGGCCGTTGTGAAGTAGTTCAAAGTTTTATATACCTCGGTTCTTTGATCGATAATTCGGGTAGCTGTGAAAATGAGATTCGACGGCGCATTCAACAGGCACGTGTGGCCATCATGACAAAGCGTACTGAAATATGGCGTGACCATAACATCACTAAAGCTACAAAAATGTCGCTGATTCAGTCTCTTATTTTCTCCATATTTTTGTATGCCTCGGAAACTTGGACTGTTAAAAAGGTAGATCGAGCTCGCATAGATACTTTTGAAATGTGGACATGGAGGAGAATGCTAAGAGTTCCTTATAGCGCCCATTGAACTAACGTTTCCATACTGGATGAGGTCGGTAATCCAAAGAGACTATCCTCCATTGTGTCGACGAGAATGCTTACATTCTTCGGAAATATACACAGAAGCAATAATATGGAGAAACTTGTAGTTCAGGGTCATGCCCCGAGTGGGCGGCGCCGTGGCCGTTGCCCTAAACGCTGGGTGAACACGACGAAACAGTTGCTGGATATGAGTGTCAAGAGCGCCACTCAACTGACAACAAATCGCGAACGATGGCGAGCTACAGTGCTCAAAACTATTGATAATATTCGTGTCGGCAATACTCTAGCTCCGACTTAATGCACTTTACGAGTTCACAACATGTCTGTTAAGACATTGTGACTATGATGATAATGATAAATTAAATGTGGAATTGATCACCACTCTATTTTTCAATAAAGTGACATCGACGTACAAGAGATGTACATCTGGAGAACTGAAGACCGCTGCGCTGCCAGATCCGTCACCAAGTATACAAAATTTAATGTTTCATTATTATCGGCCAATACCTTTATACAAGTTGTTACTTTCAAGGGTGGCCTTTATTTGTACTGGTACTTGTATAAATGAATAATAATAATAATTATTATTATGTTTTGGGGTGCCATACCTTTTTCGAACAAACAATAAATGGTACTTAAACTACATTGTAAGGAAATATACAAGGTGTTTTAAAAGTTGGCACTGTCCTCTTTAGAAGCAACGGCCCTTGAAACGGCAAAGCTGATGCACGGTGAACCAGCAGCAAAACAGTAAAAAAAATTCAAGCAAGTACTCACTATTTGGTTGCTATGAAGTTGTAAGTGCGGTCCCGTCGCAGGCGTCTTACAGGTAAAAGTACGATTTACGATATCTTCTTCAACTTGGACGATACGAGGTTGTCTAGGTCCAATACGATCTGGATTCAGACATCCTGTGTCTCTAGCTCTTTGCACGAGCGAGACAAATGGACGTGGTGAGGTTGAGTTCGGTTAGGGAAACGATCGGCATACACTCGCGAATTCGCAGCGGTATTTTGACTACACTCTTCGTACATTAAAATCATGTCCACCAGTTCATTATTGTTATAAGCGTGCGCCATTGTTGTTGTTTTTAAAGTCCGATCGTCAGATGTAACAAGTCAAGCACTCTCGTACACTATGCCACAGCAACGCGACGTATGACGAACTGCCTGTTTTATTATGACATGGCCAGCCATTGCCCAGGGACGGGTTTAGAATTGAGGATTTCTTTAATGGTCAGTACCTTGTTTTCTCTAAATATTTCGTTTATATGTTACTGAGAGAAAATACCCATTTTGGTGAGAACTATCCGCTGTATGAAAAAAGTCTCAACTTATGAAATACCCTGTATACACCGTGTTCAAAAAGTACCGCGCCAAATGAATAACTAGGAAAGTAGGGGTTGCACAAAAAAAGTAGTCACGACAAAAGTCGCATGAAATTTTCTTAGCTACATGACGCTGACCTTTATGGTGACTTTGACCTTGACATCAAGGTCATATCAGAGTAAAATCGATTTTCGAATGGAAACGTCTAATTTTGATGCCGGAAATAAAAGGCCTGGAAAATTTTACGTCTAGTTATGCGTTTGACCTTTCGTAAAATTTTATCTTGAATGTCAAAGTTAAGGTCATCATCGGATAGCCAGGAAAAGCTTCCGCACATTTGTCTTGCCTATTTTTTTGTGCAACACCTGCTTCTCAAGATACCTGCTGGTCATATTATGACCTTGACCTAATCACCCAAGGTCAAATTATTCGTTTTCGGTGTCAAAATTAGGAGTTGACCTTGATGTGATCTTTATCTTAAGGCCAAGGTCACCGTAAAGGTCATCATCGGATAGCGAGTAAAATATCCTGCGACTTTTGTCTGAACTATTTTTTTGTGGGACCCTTACTTCCTTAGTTACTTACCTGGTCCGGTACTTTTTGAACACGGTGTCTGTATCTATACAGAAGGGATGAATGAAAGGGTGTACAAATAACATAATAGGCTATGGAGGACTGAGGCATACGGCCATTTGATCTTTGAAATACCTAATGTAAATTGAGTAAAGGAGACGTGTTAATATCTATTTTGATCCTTAAGTATTACCTGTACCCGTACATGTATTTTGTATTCTGTTTATTTCTAAGTGTTATAAAAAGTTTAATTTTCTGCTTTTCGGTGCAGTATGTAAAATGAAATATTTGTTTTGGAACTTGTGATTTTTCGTGATCAACCGGTTCATATAGTTTGAATCAGTATTTAGATTTACGAATGACCTTTTATGCTCGTCAACTTGTTTCTGGAAGGTTTTTCCCGTTTGACCCACGTAAATCTTACATTCTACTTCATGTAGGTGCACCTGATTTTGGATCTCTGTTTTTGATTTATTTGTTTTTGGATGTAATTGGCTTAGCCGACTTAACAGTAGAAAGAGGTGCCAGAATGGTCGCCTACAGACTGCTATCAACTGGCAGCTAGACACAACGGGTATTATGAGTGAAATCATAAACCACCATATACTTGGAGTGGTCTCGGATTCTATGATTTCCCAAGCGCATATGGAGAGATCTCACGACGTCTTTTTTTCCAGGAGGGGACGAATGGAAGAGGAGTGACAGTTTCATATCACCCTCCGATCTTGAACTATTCACGGACGACTCCAAGTCATAACTTGGAACAGGAGCGGGAGTAGCTGGAACTAATCCAAGAATTGAAATGTCAGTAAACATTGAGAGATGTACAACAATCTTCCAGGTAGAAATGACATCCATAGAGTTGGGAGTCAGGGATATGAACTAAGTACCCCTGACACCCAAATCAATAAAAATCTGTTCACATAGCCAGGTTGTCCTGAAAGCGTTAAGCTTTAAACGGGTTGACTCAAATTCGTATAGAACTACATACATTTCCTCAACGAACTTAGAAAAAGGAACAAAGTAAGTTTGGTTTTGATGCCAGATCATAGTGGAGTGGAAACCAATGAATTGGCCGATACACTCGCAAGAGGAGGAACCAAATCTCTGTCCATAGAACTAGAAAACCATCTCAGATTGGACAGAGAGAAAAGCACCCCTGTGCCAATGAGATACACCAGGGCTGCTACACTCGAAGGTGTTCACACCATACCCCTCTACTCAGGGTCCTACGAGGATCATAGAATGGAACAGGAATGATCTGAGCATTCTTTTTGGTCTGTTGACGGGACATTATCGTCTGAAGAATCACTTGCCGAAGTCAGGCCTACAACAAACAACGAACTGTCGTTTCTTCAAAACAACTGTCCAGTATAAGAAGGAGCTAGATTGCAGACTTGGACTTACCCAACTGCAACCTATCGACTTCAGGGAAGTTTTACCTAACAAAATCATTGCAGTCGTCAAGAGTTGTGAGAGTCACATTAGATATGATAGAGTCTCAGGCGAAGGAGGTATAATTACCTGGCTCACATTCAACCTAACCTTATCTAACCGACAAGTAAGTGCTAGCAACACAGCAAGCTTCGGTTGAAGTGTGAGACTCAAAGTTCACACCAAACGCATACTACACCTGGACTCATAGCCTGTTGTCGACGGGACTATTGGTTCTATACTGGGAATAGATTAAATGGACGACAGTAGCAGTAGCATTATCGAGGGTACGAAGTTTCTAACGTGTGGTAATGGTGGCAACTCCCGATGCAGGAGAGCGACATACGCGACGATCCAGAGTTTCTATGATGTCGTTTCTAGAATGTCTGTCGATGGCTGAAACGTGTCTCTGAATTTACAAGAAGATGCTTCGTCTGAAAGGCACAACAGGCGGTCGGAGTGATCTAAGAAGTATCTGGGTATAGCACTGGCAGTCATATTTTACTTGACAGGGGGGGGGGGCATGGAAAATTCATCAAGTATGTAGCAGTAATATAAATTGCCATGTTCACAACATACAGGTATATTGTATAAACGTTATAGAAATAATAGATATACGAAGTAAAAAAATACGAAATACCCATTTTTATTATCATACATAAAGTATGGGCTGTTAAAAATTTTAGGGGGGGGGGGGCTATGGCTCTCATGGTTACCCGCCTGTGACCGTCAGAGAGATATAGAAGCATATCACAAGACTGATGCTGAACTTATTTCAAAGATAGACTTTTATAACAAGCTAAACGGCACAACGCGCTATCCCAGCTAGTAGCTATAGTTTTAGATCTTTTCGTTCCCTTTCCTGGAACTATTTTTTTCACAAAAATATGAAAATAATCCAAACAAGTAAAAAATTGATAGCATTGCGTATACAGGCTGTCCATGAATTTCCTTGACACGTGATATTCTCGTAACAAAAAAATGTTCAAACAAAAGCTGAGTGGGAAGTTTGAAAGTACTACAGGGTCTATCATACCATGCTTTCAAAACATTTTTTTTGTACTTCAACCCTTAAAACTCACCCCCAACATTGGTTTTTCAAATAGCATCTAATGGTTTTTCTTACACAAATTAAATCCTTATTTTATTTAAAATCTTGTAGTGCCAGTGATTTTAAACTGAAACCTATCTTTCTGTCATAGTCACAAGCATAAAATAAATAAAATAACCATTTGTTTGAGGCGTAATATCTTCGTAAGAAAAACAGAAAAAAAGGACACTAAGTACGCGTTTCATAGATATCGAATGACCTATCATACCAACCTTTCGAAACATTTCTCTTATACTTCAACCCCTAAAACTTACCCCCTACTTTTTTCCAAATAGCATCCTACAATTTATGTTACATTCATGAGGTCACTATTTTATTCAATATCTCGTAGTGCCACTGACTTCATCCACAAACCAATTTTTTTCGTAGTCATTAACATAAGATAGGTAAATGAAATGAGCATTTGTTTGAGACGTAATATTTTCGTAATAAAAAAGCATTTGTCTTTTAAAGCATGCCATTTAGGTCATTTAGAACTTTTGAATACCCAAATAATTTTATTTTTATCCGTTTTTTTTGCGTCAAGTAAATTCTTATTTTATTTACGTTATGCTTATGATTTTACGTAAAAAATACGCTTGCCTATAAAACCAAAGATACACCAAGATTTTTAATAATATAAAGACTTCATTTGTGTAGAAAACAGTATTTGGTGCTATTTGAAAAACAAAAGTTGAGGGTGAGTTTTAAGGGTTGAAGTACAAAAAAAATATTTTAAGAGCATGGTATAATAGACCCTATAGTACTTTTACAAATTCCACACAAGTTTTCGTTTGAACATTTTGTTTTTACGAGAATATCGTGTGTCAAGGAAATTCAGGGACACCCTGTATATACAGAAAATTATTTTTCTCATGTAAAAGACAGAACATCTATAATTTAAATTTATCTAAACTTGGAAATGAAATTATATCTAGATTTGCAGTTCTTCTACGTACTCCAGAACCTCCAGCTCGCTGCATTCGCCCTTCTGCGATCCGTGCGCGCCATGCTGCTACAACTGTAGCCACGCTACGCCCCATGGTTACAGCAATTGCTCTGAAAGAAGCACCACGTTCTCGTTGGCCTGCATCTGGCCCCGTACAAAGGGGCTCAAGTGCGTAAACTGGGGCTGTCGTCTTCTAGGGGGCATATTTACACAAACAATTAGTCTCTCGCTACACTTGCAACAGATATAATTGTTTTTTGAATCAACAGCTCCTCCTGCTCCGCCAGACACCTCTAGAGTCTTTTTAGAGGTACGATGTGGGTAAACAGCGTCTGAATGAACGGAAAGAGTTTACATGTGTACTAGAGATGGTACTGCCAAGCTGTGTACAAATTTTCAATGCAAATATACCTTTTACTTCCCACACCGATAGGTGAGGGGAGTATTGTGATCGCGAAGATTTTCGATTTTGAGATAATACACTTCTTGGGCGTTTTATGATGTCTACATAACGAAAATCCACGTCACTCATTTCAGTCGGTTTGTCTGTCTGTTGGCGTTTTTCTAACGTCGTAATCTCAGTAACCACTGCATGGATTGTGATGAAATTTGGGCAGCGATATGCTGTAGGGTCGTAGTAGGTAATGTTCCTATAATTTTGGAAATCGTTATACGGGGGGCGGAGTAGTTAGCAAAAATCAAAACATTTCAAATATTCCTCAAACTTCGTTTTTAGGCGTTTCAAGGGTAAGGTTTTAAGATCATTTTCTACTTTTTTTTGTGTGGGGGTGAATTTGGGGTGGTTGGGGGGGGGGGGGTTGTGAAACTGATAAATTTGTTTTATTCATAATGGGTTGTCCATTGACCTCTGAATGAAAAACCTAGCGGCATATACACTTTTTTAGGTCCATCCGAACATATTGCCTTGCTTATTATAGAAACCAAGGGACTTAGAATTTGTGATGTCTACATACGAGTATTGTTTTAGATCGTTCTATATTGTGTCACGCGAAAATCATTAAATTGATTTCAATGAAATTTTGACACAGTGTCACTACAGCGGCGAGGATGGAAAACGCGTATGTTTTGGAAAAATCGTGTCAGTGGCGGTGGAGCAATAATAAAAAAACTAAAAATATAAAAACATCTCAAACTTTGCTTTTAGGCGTTTTAGGGGTTCTTGATCATATTTTACTTTTTTTTGGGTCGAGGTGAATTTGAGGTGGTTCGGGGGTGGGAGGTTGTAAAACTGAAAATTTTTTCATTCATAATGAGCTGTCCATTGACCTGTGAATGAAAAACCTAGCAGCATAATATAATTTTTTAGGTCCATCCGAACATTGCCTTGTCAATTATAGAAACCAAGGGACTTGGAATTTGTGATGTAGACATGCGAGTATTGTTTTAGATCGTTCTGTGTTGATTTTAATTTTTGCGGGCGGGTAGGCGATGATTTGGTTGCAAGGGAATTTCAGACTATCGCTTCATGCAATGGAAAATTTAATAATATGGTATCATCATTATGTGTGGGTAGTATTGAGTTAATCAACTTGACTCCATTTTTTCTAGGTGTTCGGATTTCACTTGCAATTAGTATATTTGGGTCTTCTTTTCGCGTTTTTAAAACTCTTGTCAAAAATATTCGTAATCTGTAATTTTGCATATAATTATGTAACAGGGGTAAACGGAACATAATCTGCAGCTTTCAAATAATGTGCTTAGAGGTGACGAAGGCTGGTCTGGAGTCAAGATAGCTTGATTAACATACTTCCGTTCCGAAGGGCATCGCTCTTCTAAAAGGAGAACTCTTCATCCTGCCCTCGTATCCCGTTCGCGTAGGCTTGCCCTTATTTGCCCATCCGTACTTTTTTCCGTCGGGAAAGCGACAGAGCAACTCCCACGTTGCAAAGTACATAAATAACTGCCCTTTTTACCCTTTTTTCCCAGGAAGAAGAGCAGTATGCCATCGGTTGCCGCCGCCACAAGCGAAACAATGTGGGCACTGGCCAGGAGAGATGCGGTCAGTCGGCTTTTCCGGGCAACCGGACTCAGCCCGGCTCGGCTGCGCTATAATCCGGGGAATATATGCTCGAAAATCACAAAATTCATAAAGACAAGAAAGTTAAATTATGCCGAAAACAATGGCGTCATTCTTGCTATCTACTATCACCGTACATTAACAAAGACAAGTAGGGTCACTCTAAGCTCCGCCCCTAATGTTGTCTTTCTCGCTCTGCTCTCGGATACCACGCATGCTGGCGAATTCTGGCGCCCGCTGATCTCGAGCAGTAGCCGAACGCTAATAGCTGTGGCTTACAGGGTCATTTCACCTAACACGCGACACAATCGGTCGGTCTTTTCGATGTCCGAAAGAGGAAACTGGGTAAGATAGTTTATTATCTTATACTGGCAGATTTGTCTCAACAAAATTTAAAAAGTAAATAGATGTGAAAATTGGAAACGGGCATTAGGGTTCATGGCTACCCATAAATATGACAACCTTACCTTAAAATACATATACGTATACTATAAGGTCAGACATCTTTTCTGTTCTGAAGACGTTATAAAAAAATATGTAAGCATGCTGTACAAGCAAAACATGTTCATAGCAAAATTACAGCAATCACACGATATAACTTATCGGTATTCAGAGAAACCAGGCACACACATATTTTTAGGGTTTATAACCTCATGGTATTGAAATCATTCATAAATTAATAATGGCGTTGGCCAGTAACGAGGTCTTCTGTACTTCAATGACCAGGATGAAAATGACGGACGAAATCACTAAGGAACATCCACATTTTTGATTTTCCATTCAGAGCGCATACCTAGCTTAGCTTAGGTGACTATGAATATGTTGTATTCCTATATTATAATAGAGTGCGAATATATTTAGCGACCAAATTTACTAGACCGAAAATAAAACCAAATATAAAACGTATAAAAAAGTGTTGGTCATGTATCTTCCAGTATTCGTATTCCTTTTTGCCTTATTGCCGTTTTCTTTGTTTTTTAAGGAGGTTGGTAAGTTTTGTATATAATTTATTCGATATAAACAAAACATCTTGTTAGAGTACTATTGCCTTTCATTATCTTATCATTTATATTTCAAGGAACTAATGGTATGTATTGTCAATGCAGTTGAATAGTTTATTGAATAATAAATTATATTCTATCTATACTATAGAATTCATTTCTATTGACCTCCGTATAAGAAGTTAAGTGAACGTCGACAATATCGCACAGCTCAACGCACAGCCTCGGATTCCCTGTAAGTAAACGAGACGGCACGCCTCTGAAATCGAGGCGGCTCGCGTTTGTGAGACGCACATCAAAGTCGGCACGACGAGTGACCCTACTGGTCTTTGTTAATGTACGGTGCTACTATGTAGCTCAGTGCTTCCCATTTCTGACTTGTGACATCTGTGATCGTCAGATATGTATTCTTCTTTCTCTAATGACTAATTAACTGATACTAAGGGCCGGTTTCATAATTATTCTTAATTCTCTAATTAAAGTTAATTGGGTTTTTAACAACTGGTTATAATTGGTTATAATTGCGGAATTCAATAATACATAACCTAACTTAGTGTCCAGGGTTATCTTGTCATGAATTCTTAAGGTGGATTTTTGTCGGTCTACCATTGATTATATGTTATAGCATTGATCAGGATTTATCCTTTTTCGAGCACTAGGTAAATATTAGGTCAATGTTGAAAGCTGTTTTGTTAATACTCGTGTAATATTCACGTGTTTATAGATACGTCTATTGCAAACTAGCAACAGCTCTTCACCTGATGGACATAGATGAAAGATTTTTACGTTGGTTGTAGAATTGAAAAATTTGTTGCTTTCATAATAGACTGTCCACTGACCTGTGAAGGAAGACCTGGCGACATAAATAACTTTTTTATGTCCATCCGAACAGTGCCTTGTCTATTACAGAAAGCAAAAGAATTTTTTCTGATGTAAACATACGAGAGTACTGCTTCAGATCGTTCTATATTGTGCAACGAGGAGACTGTTGAATCGAGCTTAATGAAATTTTGACACAGTATTACTACCGTGGCGAAGATGGGAAACGCGTATGGTTTTTATAAATCGTGCCAGTGGCGGCGCAGAAATAATAAAAAACTAAAAATATAAAAACAACTCAAACTTCGTTTTTAAGCGTTTTAGAGGTTCCTGATCATTTTCTTCGTTTTTGGGTGGGGGTGAAATTGGGGTGGTTGGGGGGTTGGGGGTTGAAAAATTAAAAAATTTCTTGTATCATAATAGGCTGTCCACTAACCTGTGAAGGAAGATCTAGCGACACAAATCACCTTTTTAGGTCCATCCGAACATTGCCTAGCCTATTACGGAAACTAAGGGACTTTTCTGTATACATACGAGAATTTATTGGTTTAAATCGTTTTGTATTTTGTCACGTGGACACTATTAAATTGATTCTAATGAAATTTTGACACAGTATATTGTTACCGTGGTGAGAATGGAAAACGCGTATGTTTGTTAAAAATCGTGTCAGTGGCAGCGTAGTAATAATCAAAGAACGAAAAGTATGAAAACAACTCAAATTTGGTTTTTAGATGTTTTGAGGGTTCCTGATCATTTTCTACCAGTTTTTTGGGTGGGGGTAAAAGTGAGGTGGTTGGGGGGTGGGGGTTGTAAAACTGAGAAGTTTGTAGTATCGATAATAGGCTGTCCATTGACCTGTGAAGGAAAGACGTAGCGGCATAAGACAATTTTAGGGGGGGGGGCTGGCGATTATTTGGTTGCAAGGAATCTCAGACTAAAGCTTCATGCTATGGGAAAATAATAAACTGGTATCAGCGTCATGTGTGGGAAGTACTGAGTCAATCAACTTGACTTCATTTTTTAACCTGTTAAAGGCTATCTGCTTCCCATGCATTCATATCCTCCACTTCACTTCAGTGGGGTAAGTTTTAAGGCTTGAAGTACAAAAAATGTCTTTTTTGTTAAGAGAATATCACCTGTCAAGGAAATTCAGGGACACCCGGTATATGTTTTACAGGTATAAAATCAAATGTACCTCAATTAGTGCACGATATAATATGAAACAAAGCTCCTTACATAGCAAAACACATCTATATTAAATTTATGAAATACCATAATTATACCAACAAATTGAATGTTATGCCTTCATGTGCACAATGCTCATTTTGATCGTGATTGCGAAAGTGCAGCAAATATATATTGTTTAAACCTGAAATATATTCAATATAATTTCATACAATGAGAATATTTCATTAGATCCTATATTTGCGAATCCTGATTCATACGTATATGTATATGTAAAACAAAGCGTTCATATTGATTCCAATGACCAAAATTAAAATGTATAACAGGAATATTGCATCCTTTGTGCCAGGCACGAGTAATGCTACAGGACGGTATTCTGCTGAAAAATAATTAAAATGTATTGTACCTTTGTACAAAACATTTAATGAATACTTTTGTGCTCACAAACGCATTCGACTAAAAGCTTTTTATAAAACAATGAATTTGTTGTATGCTTTAGCGTTTGGTTTACTATGAAATAAATGCTTCTTTATAGGGTTTGAGGACTCCCACTTCGAGAAAATTTGAATTATACGATAGGAAGTTGTTTAGAGCTATTTTTTTTTCTTCAATTTCCATATCCTAGGTTGGATATCATCATGGCAATCCTGACCTTGTTTGCAGCTGTTGTAAGCAATTGATTTGACGTCGTTTCAAAGCGTTCTCTCAAGTTGTTCAGCCTAGAGGTCCTTCATCATTCTTGGCTTCTCTTGCCCTTGATTTGCCCTTCAATAATGTTTTGTAGTCGTACATATTTGGGTCCCCTTATAACGCGACCAAGGTACTCTAGTTTTTTCTTTT
Organism: Callosobruchus maculatus; assembly: GCA_951848785.1. Classification (NCBI taxonomy): domain Eukaryota; kingdom Metazoa; phylum Arthropoda; class Insecta; order Coleoptera; family Chrysomelidae; genus Callosobruchus; species Callosobruchus maculatus. Next base: position 3,530,274 of record CATOUR010000003.1, read on the forward strand.
TATGGTGTTAATTATTTATTTCTATTTCTGGATTCTTTTGTCGTAGTTTCACATCTGAGACCCTATCAGTCCAAGAGATCATCGATAACATCATCTTTCGAAAGCCACGACTCTATACATTTCTGCCTTCTCAAGCTTCAGAACCGTATAGCTGCAAACACTTTCTTCAGTTTCACAAACTAGACAGATCTGTTAGACAGTTTGTTAAAAAAAAGCTGGGGGCTGAATATGTAGATTCGTTTATCAAACAGATTAGTTTAAGTCATGCTATGCTACATTATTCTTCAGTTCTAAAATTTGTATTATTACATTCTTTTTACTTCCCACACCGATAGGTGAGGGGAGTATTGTGATCGCGAAAATTTTCGATTTTGAGATAACACGCTTTTTGGGCGTTTTATGATGCCTACATAACGAAAATCCACGTCACTCACTTCCGTCGGTCTGTCTGTCGGTCTGTCTGTCGGTCTGTCGGTCTGTCTGTCTGTTGGCGTTTTTCTAGCCTCCTAATCTCAGTAACCGCTGCATAGATTTTGATGACATTTAGGTAGTGATATGGTGTAGGGTCGTAGTAGGTAATGTTGCTACAATTTTGAAAATCGGTGCATAGGCGGCGGAGTAATTAGCAAAAAACGAAAAATTTCAAATATGCCTCAAACTTCGTTTTTAGGTGTTTTAGGGGTTCCTGATCATTTTCTACTTTTTTTTGGGTGGGGGTGAAATTGGGGTGGTTGGGAGGGTGGGGGGTTGTAAATCTAAAAAAATTGTTGTACTTATAATGGGCTGTCTACTGACCTGAGAGAGAAAGACCTAGCGGTATAATACACTTTTTTAGGTCCATCCGAACATTGCCTTTTGTATTACAGGAACCAAGGGACTTAGAGAATTTTCCGATGTATACATACGAGTATTGCTTTAGATCGTTCTGTATTTTATAATGTTGAAATAACTGAATTGATTTTAATGAAATCTCGGCACAGTATTACTAGTTTGGCGAGGATGGAAAACGCGTCTGATTTTTGGAAATTGTCTCAGTGGCGGCGCAGCAATATTAAAAAAACTAAAAATATGAAAACAGCTCAAACTTCGTTTTTAGACGTTTTAGGGGTTCCTGATCATTTTATACTGTTTTTTGGGTGGGGGTGAATTTAGGGTGGTTGGGGGGTGGGGGGTTGTAAAACTGGAAAATTTGTTGTATTCGTAATGGGGTGTCCATTGATATGCGAATAGAAAACCTAGCGGCATGATACACTTTTTAGGTCCATCCGAACGCTGCATGCTTATTATAGAAACCACGGGACTTAGTATTTGTGATGTATACATACGAGTATTGCTTTAGATCGTTCTGTATTTTATAATGTGGAAACCACTGAATTGATGTTAATGAAATTTCGTCACAGTATTACTACTTTGGCAAGGATGGAAAACGCGTATGATTTTTAGAAATCGTCTCAGTGGCGGCGCAACAATATTAAAAAAACTAAAAACATGAAAACAGCTCAAACTTCGTTTTTAGACGTTTTAGGGGTCCTGATCGCTTTATACTTTTTTGGGTGGGGGTGAATTTAGGGTGGTTGGGGGGTTGTAAAACTGGAAATTTTGTTGTATTCGTAATGGGCTGTTCATTGATATGCGAATGAAAAACCTAGCGGCGTGATACACTTTTTAGGTCCATCCGAACGTTGCATGCTTATTATAGAACCCACGGGACCACGAGTATTTGTGATGTATACATACAAGTATTGTTTTAGATCGTTCTAGATTGCGTAACGTGAAAATTGTTCAATTGATTTTTAATGCATATTTCCTGAAGAGGGAGACGTAAGAAACTATTTACGAGGGTTGTTGTGTTGGATGTTTTTTTTTGCGGGCGGGTGGGCGATGATTTAGTTGCAAGGAGATTTCAGACTATAGCTTCATGGCCTTCATGCAATGGGAAATAATAAAATGGTATCATCGTTATGTGTGGGAAGTACTGAGTCAATCAACTTGACTCCATTTTTTCTTATTTAAACAAGTAACCGCATCAATCGCAAAGCGTTATTAGCCGTATAACAATACATAAATATTGTATGCGATAATACAGTCCAATATGATTCAGAAAGGAAATAACATTTATAAAGTCTTTAGTTAGTGCTTGTCGAAGGTCCAGGGGTATATGATGTATCCGTCTGTAGTGAGAATAGGTTGAACACTCGATGGTTATGTCTTTTACGGTAAGTGCTGTGTTACACGTTAGCCATGCTTCTTGTAAACAGGTGCACGTGGGTTAAGTTCGAGTGTCCGATACGGAGCCGAGATATTACCACTTGATCCATTCTTTTCTTCGGCAGTTCCAGTTTGGTACGGATGTCTGGCTGGATTTCGTACATCTTACTGTCGCTGCTCCATAATATTTGCCACTGATCAAGCAAACGATTTTTGAAAAGGGGCTTGAGGTCACAGTGGGATACTTGAGCGATCGTTAAGGCAGTTGCATCAGTGATTGCTTTCGCAGCAGCTTCGTCGGCTTTTTCAATTTCCTGCTATGCCACAGTGCGATGGCACCCAAAGAAACTTTATCATTTTGCCGAGGTTATTTAGGTGGTTCAGTCGTTCCCTGATCTGTTTCAGGATTTCGTTGACAGGGTACAGTCGCTTCAGGCTCTCTAGTACACTCAATAAATCCGAAACGATCATAATTTACCGATCCTCTAGAACAGGCGCGTACCTCAGTGCTTCTCTGTTGGCATTCTTGTTTATTGTGTATGTTAATTTTGAGCCAATTAGGTCTATTATCAAATGTTTTTATGTTAGTAGAATCATTATTACGCTTGTTTTCTGTTGCATGCTGGCACAAAAGTTATTGGAATCATTTCTTATTTTTACTGTCATATTTGTAACTGTTTTCTTTAGGTTAATTTTTTGCATATACGTGCTCTATACATGAAATTATTTTGCATATTGGGCTTCAGATCCGAAAACGCAAGGTGCAGAAGTACTGATAGGACATTGTGCAACAGAAATGATCTATTCAAAGTAAATTTATCTGTTTTCCAAAGAGCCTTTGACATAAAACATTGACACAGCTTTTTTTTGTATTGGTTTATAGATCAATATGACGTTTGATATTATATATCTGGTGTAATTGTTTTTTGATTGTGATGCCAACCAAACTCCTAGGATGGTTTGTTTAGCATAGGATTAATTTATAACTTACCTTCGATCCAATACCAGTTTCATTAATGCCACTCGATTGTGCTTACCTGAAAATAAAAAGCATAATTAAGATATGCTTCACGATGCAAATAATTATGTGAAAAAAGTTTCATACAACCTAGTATATACTCTTCGTCTTATCTTTTAATTTTTGAAACAGGCTTCGTATAGGTCTATCCAGAGTTCCATGCCTTTGGAGAAGCATCCTACTAGATAACAGATGTAGCTACAAAAAAGCTCAAGAATATTGTATCTCACCTTAAAGAATATCCAAAAAAGATCTTTCTTCTTACACACACGATCATTATGTCTCTTAATATTTTGATGGTATGAACCAATTTCGAGCTCGAATTTGAATCCTGTACGCACACGGAAAGATCTTAAAACGTCCTTTTCCCAGGAAGAGATGAATTTAAGAGAAGTGACAGTTTCATATCACCCCCCGATCATGCGCACCAAGTCAGAACTGGGGACAGGAGCGGTAGTAGCTGGTACTAGTCCAAGAATTGAAATCTCAATACATTTTGGGAGGTATACCACAATCTCCCAAACAGAAGTGATAGCCGTAGACTTGGGAGTCAGGGAGCTGAACACATCTATAAAAATGTTTTCAGATAGCATTGAGCTCCAAATGGATTAACTCAAGACTCTTATGGAACTGCATAGATATCCTCAACGAACGTCGTGGAATAAGAAACAAAGTAACTTTGGTTAGGATTCGGCACGCTTACAAGGAGAGGAACGGAATATGTGTTCATAGGGCCAGAACCATTCGCGGGCATTGCGAAAAGCACTGTCGAGAAAACCATCTCAGATTAGATTCAGCAGAGAGAAAAGCACTCCTGTACTAGCGAGATACACTCGACGGTTTTCATACCATACCCCAAGTCAGGCCCCTCCAAGGATCATATAATGGCACAGGGATGATTTGCGCATTCTGGCTGGTCACTTTGGCCACTTGCGGATGTTAGGTTTCGAACAGAGGCGGGAAACACGCGGCCCCTTCCAATTTTTTTCCCGGCCCGCCACAGAACATAATTTTGAAAAAATCAACGAACTTAGAGTGAGTGTGCAGAGTGAGTGTGCCGAATTTTTTTCAAGCAGCAATTTTTCTGAACAAATAATAATAATAACAATGACGTTATTGCATAAATAAAAATGGCGAAGTCTGGTCTAAGGCCATTTATACAAACATTTTCAAAAGTTAGGTTCGTAAAATCAAAATATAGGTTGACGAAAGAAAATTTATAAAACTTGTTGATAATATCAGTATCCCCAATACAACCAGACTTCAATAAATTATTAAACAATATTCAAGAACAAAAAGTGAGCTGGTCTTAATGAGTGAATAAAATGAAAAATAGACTATTATCCTTAGTATTCTTTATACTTTATATTTACATATTTATACTTGTATAGCTGTGTTTTACTTTTTTCCATTTTAGGCATTGTGAAGTTTTTGATCTGACGTTATTGTGATTCTAACATGTCAATCAAAAATATTTTTTCTATATTTATTTTTAGTAATACATACTTATGCTCATACTTGATTTGAAAGCACGATTTAACTTACATTTCAATCTGCGGTCCGCCATACGAAAAAGGATGTCAACTCCGGATCTAGAATAAACAACATATTGTCGTTTCTGCTATGTGGAGAACCAAACAGTGAAGCACATATTCTGCTCTTATCCAGTACTGGAAAGAGCTGGGTTTTAGGCTTTTGTATTCACCCAACTGAAACCTACTGATTTTAAGGATGCTTCACCCAACACGAAGATTGCCTTCGTCAAGATGTGTTGGTTGTACGGTGACCTGTAAATAGGTGTAAGCTACAATAGATACGATAGGGTCACAGTGAAGGGAGGGATAATTGCTCCGCTCACATTAAACCTAACCTAACCTTGGACCCTGTATAAGAAGCTGGAAATTCCCTATTTTACAGATTCGATCACGGAAGATGTTCGAGTGAGCTCTATCAGATAATAACACCAAAGGCCATCCGAACGAACACTAGAAAGGCTCTGTGAGCTCATCCTTATCAGGACGAGGTCCCTACTCCCCGATTCAGTCTCCTCCAGCATTCTTTCTTTTGTAGAACGCTGTGGAATGAGCTGCCGGGCAATTTCCCGACGGTTACAACCTGCAGCATTACAAATCTAACATGCACCGACACTTGTTTTCATGCAGCGCTTCTACCACGCCATAGGCTTCCAGCCTTTGCGGGTGGCTGATTAGTTCCCCAGAAACAAAACTTTTCTGGATTACTGTACGATGATACTGATACCTTTTTAACGACGCGCTACCGTACTAAACGTGTAAGAACGATACGAACATTTACGGTCGCGAAACGGAATATAAGACACCCAAAGCCGACCTTCTGAGCGCCATTCGTAAGCCAAGAACTAATAAAACCAAAACTCCGTTTGCCAGCTAGCGGAAGCATACTTCGGTCGAGACTTTAAAAGAAGTTTTAGCTGGAAAATATACTTACGAGCACGGTATTTACTTCATGCCGTCTGGAATGTTGTAGAAAAAGGAGATGTTGCGGGTGTTAGGACTTGTTTAGGTGTAGTAGTATATGCTGGTAGGTTTATGATGTATCTTAATAATTGGGACTTCGAATACAATTTTTGTAACGGAGTAATAAATAAAAAACAAAAACAATATATCATAAATGCAAACTTAATTCATCGTCTATGGTACAACAAATATACACTAGTTACAAGTAACTATTTTCACGATTGGCTGGGAACCTAGGATCTACTATCGAAGTGGGGCGTCGTTGGTTTTTACTAATGACGATTCCTTCCGGGATACATCGTGACCACACTTTTGACGTCACACGGGTACGGTATTGGATTAAAAAACCACTTTTATTTTGATATAACTTTTAAATTATTGCGAAAAAAGGTAACTGCGGCAGTTTTGTTATAAAACTTATACATGATCTCCATTTATCACAAAAAAAAATATTTTTTTTTAATTCAAAACCCCAATTACTCTTTTAACAACATGAAGAACAGACTTGATAGTATTTGGATGTTTTTCCATTACTTCAAATATACAGGGTTGGGATAAAGTATGGAACTAAGTAAATAACTTTGGAACGGAAAGAGTGATATTGCTGAAAATTTGCAGGCAAGTGTAGTGACGTTTAATGCATCCGAAGACATTATGTTAGCTATTAATGTACTCCTGGTTTAACCGGAAGTACCGTCAACTTTTTTAATTTAAATGGGACACCCTGTATATTTTTGCAGGTTTTAATTCATCTTTTTTTTCCGAATACGTCCATAGTGGGTTTAGTATTTATTTTTAAAAAAATTTGTCTCACAAATTCGCCCGTGGAGGTCTGCGGTCTTCCCGTTTGAGGTAATTTTTTTTGTATTTTTTTTTTAGTCACCGTCAAACGTGTTATAGGACCCCTGTCGGGACGTTAATCATTAAAAGTTGACACACTTCTTTGTGAGTTCTCACGCGATCGCCAAAACCGACTTTGAATGACCGGCATTTTAAACACCTGAAATGATAAAGAAGCTTTATCTTTCCCGTTTTTACAGAAACTAATACTAAACTCTCTATGGACGTATTAGGAAAAAAAATGTTTAAAAATTTGCAAAAATATACAGGGTGTCCCATTTAAATTAAAAAGTTGACGGCACTTCTGGTTGAACCGGAAGCACATCAATAGCTAACATAATGTCTTCGGATGCATTATACGTCACTACACTTGCCTGCAAATTTTCAGCGATATCACCCTTTCCGTTTCAAAGATATTTGCTTGGTTCCACACCTTATCCCAACCCTGTATATAATATAATGAATTCGAAATATTATAAGAGTTCTAATGATATTCCAATACCAATATGGAATTAAAGCATTCTTTTGGTTTTAATAAACACAATAGGTTTTGTTCAAGAAAAGCATTTAATTTATTTAATATAAAAAATTTTCTTGTAGTAGGAGTTCTTGAAAATTGGCCTAATAAAAATTCATTTTGTCTGAAAGCCAACTACAATTAATTATAACTCATCCTTTTAGCACATCGTCTACGCTATTTGACCATTTTAGTAGGCAGTATTTGACCTAAAAGTATGTTATATTGAATTCAATGATCCTTGTCTTTGGCTCAACTGTTATTTACTCGGCTGAAATCATATCGAGATTCAACGACTGTCAATAAAAGAAGTTTGCTGTTAGAGCCACAGCGTCGCCGCAGCTTACGTATTGTATCAGTTTATTTATGTGTGGTCTAACTATGACCCATGCCTATTAACACATTGACATTTTCTTCATTTTTACACAATTCTTAATGTTAACTCCAAAGAACGAATTTACAATTTACAATAAGGTCGTTTGTTCAGTATGATGACGGAAAATCGCATATAATAATTCTTTATCCAAATTGCCAAAGATTACATTTAGGTATTTAAAAATAAAGAATACAACCTCTGCTTTAAAAGAGAACTTGTTCATTGTACCAAATATATGTATATTTATGAAACAGGAGAGCACTTCTGATGAGAGTCTTCGAATCAAAAATGAGTTTTCATCGATTTCGTTATGTGTTTCTTCACGGAAATGAAAGCATTTTAGAATATTTTATAAAAAATAGATCAGATCCAATGAAAAACTGTATTTTGAATTACTAATTGAAATTAAATGACACCTTGTTGTTGAATCCACAACAAGATATCATTAGTTCCCAGATATACCCTTCCCTTTGGATAAAACATTTCTGTATTAAGACTGTATTAGACTACCATATTTTTGAAATCAGATTTGATTTCATTTCTTGAACCAAATTTGAAATGAAAAATGGTCTCAAAAATTGTGGCCCAGCATTTTGTCTGTTTGACACTACACCAATTTTGGTTCAAGAATTGATTTGCGATTCTGCGCATTACATTCGTTGAATACATCTTATCTGTCAACTGTCCGAACACAGATGTTCTCTACAGTCAAAGTTGTCAGATCTGACATGACGTATTTTGCAATTACATGTTTTGTGATTGTGTGAACATGTCAGTGTCAAAATGTCAATGGTCAAAATAAAATCATAACCTAGCTTTTTGGGCATTTTTTGTAGTTTATTGATTACTGTTTATTGAAATTCTCATTCATTACTTGACTTGACTCCCTCGGCAATGGAAAAAGAGAATGCTAGAACAAGGATTTATCCATCTACGTTGCAAAAAACTCGTAGACAGGCGAATTAAGAGGCTAACTACTAAAGGAAAAAATTGACAAAAGAAGCGGCTGAGAAGAAGAGATGTAGGAGAGGTATGCTACATATGTTGAGAGAAGAGTTATTACTAGAAGATCTAGATCATTAGAAGGACTTTTTACGAATGAATAATAAAATCTTCAGTAAGCTACTTAGCATAATTTGACAAGCTAGATAACCATCTATGAGAATGCATAAGAGGAGAAAATAGGTAATATTAGCAGTAAACCTTATGAATAAAAAGTAATAAACATTTCCATTTTCAGGCTAGCAACAATTCTTCGATGTTTAGCCAGTGAAACCATCCAGCGGCTCGAAATCATGAGAGTACAATATGTCTGATAGTTCCAGAACTGTGTGAATCAATTGTAATCAAATATTTGTTGTCTAGAACTAGAACAGCAGTTGAGAATACATTTGGAGCTTTAGTAAATCTTGGCAAAATAAGGCTAAAGGAATTGAATTAAAAATGCGAATATTATACTTTTTCTTTCTTTCTTGTATCTTGTAATATTATATGAAATTCAAAATATACATTCTGTTTGGTATTTTAATTTTTTATTTATTTCAATCGAGATGCAATAAACTGCGCCATATGGTCATCCGCAGTTGCAAAATGGTTGTCCCTTTGAGGACTGTAGAGCGAGGAGAAGTTTTCAAGGTGGCGCTATTTTGTATTACATTACAAAAATAAATAAATAAATAAAAAAAAAATAAAATGTTTGATCAGCAGCATTCTTCAGCACCTTTATTTCCGCATCTGCTGGTATTTGTTGTTTTTTATACACTTGGGTGAGTTACTAATGCAGTCTGTTCCCCCTCTTTTTTGAGCACCACCTGTACTTGGTATCTGTGAGCAGAGCGAGTCAATTTGAGGCCTATCTGATAGTTCGCTTGTGGGTGATAGAATCCCAGCATGACTAACCTCATATTCCTTGTTGACTTGCCTGAAAACAAAATACTGCATTGAAAGTTTAGCCTTCCTAATATATGCACATACAATTTTTACAGGTAGGTTCGAGTTATAGGGAAGTTAAGGCACCAAAATTTAACAATGTATTCAAGTACATGTTAGGTTATTCCTTTGGCTCAAAGTGCAATTATATAAGTAGAAATTTGGCACTGTTATAGCAATACTGCACCACTTCATTTATGATAAGCTGAGACTCTTACCTCGTAGTATCCCATTCTAGTGCGAAGTGACTAAAACTTTCCTCTGTTCTTGTGCATATATTGACCTTAACCATAAACTCTTTTTGTACCTCTTGTTCAGTTACAGTAGATCTTAGCGGTTTCAAAGCCTCTACAATGGCAGTGATAGCATCAGTACTCCATTTGATTTTACTGTGGTAGTACACATACTTGACCACATACAAGCAGGGATGTTGTTCGTATACCTCTATCCGCAGAGATATCTGTTCAGTAGACCAGCACATCCTTAAATCAAAAGAAATATGTTACTCTTAATGTGTTTCTGTTATCCTCAGTGCAGTCAAGTGTGGCTACTTAACCAAGGACCTTTGCCATATGAAAAAACAACAAAACGTATAAAAACACCATAATAAAAAGTGACAATGTTGCCATACACTGAGGCAAAATATTAGATACACAATACATTGTACATAACTAATAGTTAATACATCCAAAATGTAATGTAGGACTTAATACAATATTACAAAGTAAATCTACCGAATCTGCTGAGTAAAAACAAATTTTTTATTGTGAAATTTGGACTACACCTTACTTTTAATATAATCAGGGCTATTATTGTATATGCAATTGATATGAAACATAATTGCAAAGACACTAACATCTTACCTGTTAAATTGTTTTCAAATTGCCAATTGCTTCCACACAACTCGCAAGAATGTTGGTAAACTCGCCACAAAGGTAATAAAAGCACCTATCTTGGGGCTGGGGGCTTTCATACTCCATAACCAGTTCAAAATCCTTCCAATCTCAATGTTCGCGAGGCACTCCGGTCCGGTGGAGATTTACTAGTTGGGGCCGTAGGATTAACATGTTACTTGTTTTTATTGGTGTACTTTCATCCGAATGTGGATTTCTCAATTTATATTAGTACCAGAAAGCATTCTGGAGAAGTCGACCGAATTTAAAAAGTAGGGTTACTGTCCTTATTTTTGTTTACCTTGTTCCCAGCGCAATGACATTTATGTTCCAAATGCGCATGCCCCCAGCCTAAAAATGATTTGGATATAGAACATGTTCTAAATTCCATCTCAATTTTGGTTCAATCTGTCAATTTGAAACAATTTCGTGTATTACACTAGCCTATTTGAGCAGTTCAAGAAATGAAATGAAATCTGATTTCAAAAATATGGTAGTCTAATACAGTCTTTAGAGGAATACTGAATGTAAGATCTCATTGAATACAACCATGAGTATTTGATGAAACGACAAATGTTTCTGGGTGTAGGAGAATCATTGTTTTTCTATCTCACTGCGCGAACCAGGTCAAATGTTAAGAGTGCCAAAGAAGACGCCGTTACTTGGAAATTCGATGCAGAATTCAAAACTGCAAGATCTTTCAGGCGATCTCGCGACGTGGCTGAACGTTTCCGGATCCCATAAAAATCTTCGGGGATTTACTTCTTCTACGTGACACCTTCCGGCGTCTCTGCATAAAGAAGCAGCAAGACATCGTTTCGATAGCGATAAAAAAGAAACACGTACTGGAGAAATTACCGAAAGAGCAGACGCCATTAAACTTTGCGAGTTGACACGTGCTTCCAGAAAGAAGGTCAAAGGAGATTTGTTTGGAAATTTACAGTGGCATTGTCGGTCTAATATGTCACTTCAAAAAATTGCGGCAAATTCGCATTTTCACCGTGAAAAGATTAAACACTGCGATTTTCACCATAAACGGAAAAGAAGAAAGTAAATAAACTGAGCAGTTATCACAGTACTAGTTGATCATTCAAGAATCCTTGCCATTCATAGTAAGACCTTACCTGCCAGAAAGTATCTGATTCTGAATTGCAATATATTCAGAGGAATAATTTTAGCATTAGGTGGAAAGTGGTAGAAAGCTACTTTACCTTTCTGATGATTAGATATTATAAGCTGCCTTCAGCAAAATTCGTGATTTTTGCAATAGGTCTGTATGTCTTAACTTAAATTAGCTCGTGCCTTTGCTTGTTCCAAGATTATTCATCTCCAAGCTATACTTCTCATTGATTTTTAAATAAAATGGTTTGGGTGAACATATCTCTGGTCCTGTCAACTGATTTCAAATTAAGAGGCTTCATGGTGGAATCTTAAACAAAAAAAAAAAAGTTTTCAAAACAAGTTTTACTAGATCAGGGCAGTGCTCTCAAATGTGTCAAAAACTGTAAGAGAAAGATACCTCATTTCATGATCTACCAAAGAGTCAGTACTTTTAAAGATCGGGTGACTCGGTTTTTTAAAAGACAACTGAATTTTGAGACGTTTCTCTGCAGGTTTACAAATATACAGGGTGATTCACGGTTGATGGTAGGTTAGACGTTTCTGGAAAACTAGCCATAGGATTGATTTAAAAACTTGGCAACATAGGTTCTTGCACCTGCTCTATCGATCTAAAATATTTTCATCCCTGCGACGTTGCCGCTTCTTCGGAATGGTAGCATCACCTTTGATATTTTAAATAGAACACCCTGCATATTGTTTCATTTTTAGATCCACCATTGCTTTGTGATTAGTTTTGTATGATCTGTTCCTATACCGTAAACGCGGGCTACTTTGGCCCACTTTTCAGTAATTATTGTATGTACTTTTCTCTAGAAACTGTTGTTTTCACTGCCCAGAAGTTCTGGTAATCTTTTTTACAACTATAGTATCTTACATTTTAATTAGTAATATTTTTTTCTGTTACGAAACGTTTTTTGAATTAATATATTTTTTTTAATTTTGGGCCAATGTTATCCTGCGGTTAGGGTAACTTTGGCCCAAGCCAATTTTTGGCATTAAAAAGCATGATACAAGTGGTATGGACAAAGAAGGACTTGGATATTGACTAGAACAGGTTCTTCAACGAAGATTATATTATCAAATGTTATAAAGTTTCGTCATAATTATGAATGTTATCAGGTGACACATCTTTGACCACCTCTTTCAGATTTTCAATATAGTCTGTGATGATTTGTTCATGAATCTGAGTACGATTTCTTTATTTTATATGTTCGACGAAAACTTTACAGTCAGTTGAGGGTGTCTCTTTAGAAACGATTTGAACCAGTCACGTCCTGGAACATAGTTGCAAAAACACTGCACAGTCTTCCATTGCCTAGTCAAATAAGATTTTATGATGAATCTTAAATCTGGTTCATCGAGAATGCTAGTTATTCTTCTTGCGAAAAAACTGTTGGGTGGCCTGGTGAACTTGAAAACAAATGTTTCAAATTGTTTTTTATAGGGGTATCTTGAAATGATCAGCAGCCTGTCTTTGCGTCATATCACCAGATCTGATTGCTTTTAGACAAGTTAGGAGTTGTTCGTTGCTATAGCCAGTGTATATCGGGCCTCCAGGAAGTCTTTTACAGCATCCTGAACAAGCTGATAACGAGAATACGAAAATAAAATTTTATAGCAATTCATAACTTAATATTATGGGTTTTGTCCCAAAAAAAAGGTTGGGCCAAAGTAGGACGTTTTTCATAGATCATCGGGTCTGATTAAAAAAAAACATGAAAATAAGAAAAACTTGTTGAGTTTAAGTGTAGTAACTACAGTACGGCTTATAGAAAGGAAAAGTGTGCACTTACTAGATTTGATCAACAAGAAATACGTTTTTTGTAAATGGAAGTTTTGGGAGGTTAAAATTGAACGTGGTTTCACTAGTCAAATAACTATAGGTGCTGCTTTCTAGTGGACAGCAAAGGAACCACTGGACTTATCAGACAGCCTGTATAGTGTGGCTACCTAGCGGAATGAGCCGGAAGTATTTTAAATACAGTCACAAATATGTTTATAGAGTACGATTTTGTTTTGTTTTCATTTGGGCCAAAGTAGGACGTTAGGGCCAAAGTAGCCCATGTTTACGGTACCTATTTGTAGTGGTTTTCGAGAAAATGATTATTTTCTTTATTTTTCGACCTAAACATAGCTCCAATTAAATTTTTATTACTACCGTACTAGAGCCCGCAGAATGTTGCAATTCTAAACGTAGTTTAGAGAGCTACTGCTTATTAGTTATTACTATGGGAATTTACTCTACAATATACAGGGTCAGTCAAAATGATTCATTTTACAGCTAGATACAAAAATTGTGAAAAGTGATTTTTTTTAAATGGAACACCCTATATTTTATCACATATTCTAAAAGGAAATTAAAATCCCCTTCCAATGATATTATCTTCCTATACTTAAATAGTGCGGTTGCTGAAGTAGAAACAAGTTTCCGTAATATTTGGATTATTTTGACATATTTGCCCTCGGTGGCCATGAAACGCCATAATGGTATGTTATTTACATTTAATAGATACATTCAGTTGATTAATAGTAATACGCTTGGGTGTTTCTTGACGAAAGTGATCTCAACAAGTTGTATGATGGAGAGAAATAAATATTCAAATGAAGTTTTGAAGAATCTATTCATTCTTCACGGACAATGTGATCAAATTATAGCAAGAACATGCAGAAAGTTCAACGAAATGTATCCGGATTTACAACCAATGAACGAGAGAAAGTTTGGACGAATACAAAATAATTTTATTAACTATGGCTCAAAACTGAAAGCGAAACTAGAACTAGAACGCTGGCCGGTTAACTTCTGTCTCTTCCTTCGTTAACAAACGAAGCACGCCAAATTTAAAATCTACCAATGTATACTCGAGTTGACGGTAGTATGTATCCAATATGTATCTATCTCTGTCTTGGACTTAGAACTATCCTCTACATAATTTATCTAGTTATATATGGTCGAAGGCATTTGCCTAATCGAATGATGCGCCGCCACTGGCTGGTGAAAATTCTCGGAAGCTTGGGGGTCCGCCTCTATTTATTGTTTGTATTAGGAAGTAACCCAACCGGGCGCCAATTAGCAAAAATGTTTGGTAGGGGATTATTCAAATCCCGTATTGCGGAGGTGATTCCCGGAAGCCATCTATATTGGGCCTGGGAATAGCTATAAGGATTATATTTGCCTGGTAATGGCCACTGGGTAGTCCGGAAGTGCAGATTGAAAGCACTAGAGTAACAACTTTCGAGATATAACCGGCCGTAAATTTTATGGCAGTGTCCTCCCAAAAAGATAATCTCCCTAAACTACAGTAGATATACGTGGTTATACATTAAGGGGCCTGGATACATACATTTATACATACGTATTTGCCATGTAAAACAAGAACTCGCCATTTCTCGCATAACTCACTGTATTTTCAAACTACATATATAATATTTCAGAATGCGATAGTTAAGACCTTAGTGAATGACAACTATTTTCGATTTTCTCAAAAAAGTTTTTTAATATGCAAAAAAACTCGCAATGCAGAATCATACATTCTATAAATGCCTGTAATCTAACAACCAAACACGATTTCAAAAAAAGGCTAAATAGTTGCACAAGCGCAAGCTTTCTTCTTCAATTTGCTCTTTGAATCATTACTGTAAGTTTAAAGGTAACCTCAGGAGCTTGTAAATGCGAAATTCATTTTTATGGTGACCTTTGGACCTTTTGACCTTACCTTTGGATTTTTGGACTTATCTCCCCTCATCTCAGACACACACACTGGAGAAAGGGAACAGGCGACCACGCCTCCTCGCTAACACGGGAATACGTCTTTTTTATGATTCTCAATTTCTCGCGCTATACCTTAGACCCTTAAACAACCTTTATTGTATATCGTTTTCTCTCCAGGGTAGCACTGAAATAATTTTTATGTGAATAGTAAAACTTATAAGTGAGACTATCATTTCCGTACAATGTCGAATTATGTAAATGTTTACGTGTTTACTCATACTGTTGTCTGATTGTACGGAATGTCATTTTCTTGAAATAGTAATTCTTCTTATCTTCGAGAGAAAAATATCGCGTTTTTTTTGTTTTCGTTCAATCATACCCTTGTTACGAGAATATCACGTGTCAAGGAAATTTCGTATAATCTACAAGAAGGGAGCGTAAGCGAAATATGACTGAGATTAGAAATGATTCTAAAAATATTACAATTTCACGGACAGTGTTACTGAAACATAAAATCAGGTACTAATTACCATCAATTATTTCAAAATTTCTCTGTAGCAGCTTTGGGGACCCTCTTACTTGTCATACCGATAGGTGGGGGACAATTTTCGATTTTGAGACAATATACTTTTTGGGCGTTTTGTGACATCTACATCCGTCACTCGTTTCCGTCGGTATGTCTGTCTATCGATATGTTGGCATCTTTATAGCATCGTAATCTCAGTAACCGCTGCATGGATTGTGATAAAATTTGGGTAGCGATATGCTGTGGGGTCGTAGTAGGTAATACTCCTATAAATTTGAATATCGTTGCATGGGCAGCGAGTGTAGCAAAAACAAAAAAATTCAAATATTCCAATATTCCTCAAACTTTATTTTCAGCCGTTCCGTCAGAGGTTCCTGATGATTTTCTACTTTTTCTGGGTGGGGGTGAAATTAGGGTAGTTGGTAGGTGGAGGGTCGTTAAACTGAAACATATGTTGTATTGATAATAGGCTGTCCCTTGACCTGTGAAAAAAAACCTAGCACTTTTTTAGGTCCACTCGAACATTGCCTTGCCTATTGTAGCGTTTAGAATAATTTAGAATTTTCTGATTCTGATGTAAGTATACATTCGAGTATTGCTTTAGATCGTTCTGTATTGTAGAACGTGGAAACTGTTGAATTAATTTTAAAGAAATTTTGATACGGCATTGCTACCGTGGCGAGGATAGAATCTACGTATGGCTTTTAAAAATCATGACAGCGTCTGCGCAGACTTAACAAAGAAATTGAAAATATAAAAACAGCTCGAAACTCCCTTTTGAGGCGCTTTAGGGGATACTGATCTACATTTTGTTGGTGATAAAGTTGGGCTGGCTGGGGGAAGGGGTGTTGTGAAACTGAAAAATTTGTTATATTTATAAAATTGACCTGTGGAAGAAATACCTTATGAACGGGCGACGATTTGATTGCAAAGGGATCTCAGACTATAGCCTCATGGCATGGAAAAATAATAGGCAGTGGATCAGATCCCGGCAGCCGGGACCTGAAAATTACAATTTAAATCCCGGCAACCGGGATTTTTTACATTTTAATTTGAAATCCCGGCATCCGGGATTTTGATTGTAATTTTCAGGTCCCGGCCACCGGCATCTTTTACATCAGAAAATAAATCCCGGCAGCGCGTTTATTTCATCAAAAATCTTACAATTCTTAATATTATTGTAAGTTGTACTTAAATGAAAAAAAAAACAACCAAACAACCATTGTTGGTTTTATAGTGAAACTATGCATTACCTTTGGAGAATAGACAAATGAAAATCTAGGTCTTATCAACAACAAGATTTATTTTTTATTGTAATTAAAGTTGATGAAAGGAATTTTTTTAATAGGTTTTCTTTTCTTGGATATACCCATTAATTCGATAAAATATAATTGTTAATAGAATTATTACATTGTCTTTCTGTTACTCTTTTTTTCTTAATCTTTAGCTTTCGACCCCCATGTATGCAACAGTATTTGATGTAGTAATACTTTAAATTCACATTAGCACATATAATATGTGGTACACGTTTTCGGGCAGAAGTACCTAAGAGTTATATTATCTCTTATCCAGTATTCGGTTAATGTTTGCTTTTTATGTACTTTATGAGATTTTTAAATGGATTAAACTTATCTCCAAGCTTCATTTTCACCAGTAATAAGAGTAAAAACCGAGGTTAAAACTAATCATTCACCAAAGACTGAAGGTAAACAGAGCATGAAGATAACCAAACTTCTTATGTGGAAATGCCGGGTGCCGGGATGACTTTTCTAATGTAAAAAATGCCGGTTGCCGGGACCTGAAAATTACAATCAAAATCCCGGATGCCGGGATTTCAAATTAAAATGTAAAAAATCCCGGTTGCCGGGATTTTGATTGTAATTGTCAGGTCCCGGCTGCCGGGACCCGATCAACTGCCAAAATAATAAACTGATATCACCATAATATGTGGGTAGAACTTTTTTTTTCTTTTTTTTTATTTTTCTTATATAGTTACCTATACTGCGATGAAAAACAAATAAATCGACTATCACAGAGTGCTCTTATTGACGATAAAGATGAAACAGGAAGCCTTCCCAGTTTTCTTTCCGCTCTTTGCCACAAATACACGTGTAAGCCACCTTCTACTCCCAAAGGTCGCATCCCAAAAAATACTTCAATAAAACTGAAACGCTATGGCGGTCGTTCGATCTGCATTATTGGGTTCGCTGAAACACCTTTTTCCTCCCTCACGTGCCATGATCGGTTTAACAGGAGGTATCGGCAAGGAAAAGGTGTTTTGTAAATATACTGAGACGGAAACACAGTGATGCTAACACAGATGATGATATATAGGATGACACAAGAAAGGCGATGTATACAAATTAGTGTCTGACCAAACATTCGGTTTCCGTTACGGTTTCGGCCTAGTTTTGGGAAAAACGGGTTTCGGTTTCGGCTGCCATCCAGCGGAAACTACGGCCGAAACCGAAACTGAATTCGATTGATTTCGCCTGCGATCGGACGCTCTCGGGGCACTGATATGCAAGCGTCGACGTGTCACGTTGCTGTGTAGATGATGGTAATACCTTATCACAAGTGAAGAAGCCGACTTATCGGAGTCAAGGTTGCAAATAAACGGAGATGTTTATTATTACTGGAATTCTAGTCCATTTCTGTCTTTGAGGAAGGTTTCCCTAAAATTTATATCGACCTTAGCGACGACTGTTTCCGCTGAACAACTATTTAGTGCTGCTCGTCAAATTTATTCAGACCGAAGAAGCAATTTGGTGAGCGAGAAGGTTGATAAATTGTTGTTTCTCGCTACAATATTAGATTGTTCAATTATGAACACTGTTAATCAACAGCAGTTGTAGATCAATGAAG
This sequence comes from Callosobruchus maculatus, assembly GCA_951848785.1. NCBI lineage: Eukaryota > Metazoa > Arthropoda > Insecta > Coleoptera > Chrysomelidae > Callosobruchus > Callosobruchus maculatus. The sequence goes on from CATOUR010000003.1 coordinate 3,548,772, forward strand.
CACATAACAGTATTAAATTCAAAGAAAACTGCCTACTTTCAAAAATATTCAGTTGTTGTACTTAGTACCTAGGTACTTCTGAAATGTAATTTTAAGGCAGCTAAGTCATAAGATTGTCATAAAGAATGACCAAAGTTTAGAAAAGTTATTTCGTTTTTTAGTAGATATTTGGTTCAGGTTGACTCCTAATTTCAAAAAGTAGAAATAATTTATTTGAAATAAGGTGTGATAATACTGATGATATGTTACTGATTTTTATTCCCACGAAAAAATGACTGACGGAAGCCGATATTCGGTTTCGGTTTTGGTTTCGGCTTAAAAAAGTAATTTCGGTCGGACACTAATACAAATGCTTAGCTCTTTGGTATGGTCACGGAAAATTACGTTAAAGTCAGAAACAATTGGTGAACCTACAATGACCTAAGGGACGAAGTGCTGGCAATTGGGTTTTTTTAAAAACATTTTTTTGTGATAAATGAGAAGATCAGATATAAGTTTTATAATAAAATATTTTTTAAGTTTTTCTTTGCAATAATTCAAAAGTTATATCAAAATAAAGTAGTACCAAAGACACGCCGACAGCTTTCGAACGAAACGAAGCGCGTGCGACGTCATAATGTTAGTTTTCACGAACGACGTCCTTCCATTATTTTTTCTAGATTCCCAGCTAATCGTGAAAAGAGCTACTTGTATTTAACTAGTGTATATTTGTTGTACGATAGACGATGAATGAAGTTTGTAGCTCCGGGTTCGATCCCAGAGCTTGACAACTTTTTTTAATTTTTTTTCATCAAAAAATTTATTGACATCCTTTTTTGCATACGCATCTTTTTCTGCGAGTTAAATAAGTATGTTTTTGGATCAAACTATTTTTGAACAGTTTGCTTACAATATTGAAAAAATAAGTACAGGAGTTGCAGTACACATACACTAGATTTAGAAAAAAATCAGTGGTAATGAAGTTTGGCGATCAATATCAATCTAGAGTTGCTCTGAGATACTCACAACTATTTTGAACAAGTTGGATGCGATTTCTGATCTCTTGATCAGGACACAGCTAAAATAATACACCACAGTAGTTAAAACCGTGACATTAATACACCTTTCCCAGCTGTAGCTTCTAAAGCGTCAAGTGATAATTCAAAACGGTCAAGTTAATTTTCCAACTCGTCAATTGTAAATTCAAACAGTTTGGAATTACAAGTAACGAGTTGGCAAATTCACTTGACCGTTTTGAATTATCACTTGACGCTTTAGAAAACACAGCTAGAAAAGGTGTAGATATTCACTAAAGTTTTCTTTGTTTCATAGTTTAAAATGAATTTATGGGCATAGAGTGTAAGAAATCTTAACTAAGTTTTCTTCAAGTGATTTTGAACATGGTTAGTAAACCTCAGCTTGTATAGTGTTGGCCTCAAATACAACTTTGGGAGGAATACCATCGATGCCAGCCTAGGTTTTCTTATGGTTCGCCTCCCGCAAAGACATGACGCTGTAGAAGCGCTGCGAGAGGATAAGTGTCTGTGCGCAGTAGGTTTTATGTGCCCATTTAGTACTGAAGCCCTATCGAAAATCCGCCACTGCTTCCTAAACGATCAGGCGTAGAATAACAAAGTCCTGTCCTCGCAACGTGACCGTAGCAGGACCGTTTTGTATTGAGCATCACTAATAAACTGGCTGGACATCGGATTACCCCATTTACAGCTTATGGTTTTATCCCCTCTATTTGTATATGTTAAAGTTGAGTGGTTTTTAATACAAATAGTTCAGAATGGGGATTATAGTCCCTTGGGACAGCTGTGGTTTCGCATGTTTCCTGTATCCTGCATCTACAGGATGTAGGATATATCGAAAAATAACGAGGCTCATCATCATCATAGTCGCAATATCCTAACATACATGTTGTCAACCTGTAAAATGCATCAAGTCAGAGCTAGAGTATTGCCGATACGAATATTATCAATATTTTGAAAACTGTAGCTCGCCATCAATCGCGATTTACTGTCAGTTCAGTGGTGCTCTTGATACTCATATCCAGCAACTGTTTCGTCGTATCCACCCAGCGTGTAGGGGAATGGCCACGGCGCCGCCCACTTGGGGCATGACCCTGAACTACAAGTTGCTCCATATTATCGCTTCTGTGATTATGTCCGAAGAATGTAAGCATTCTTGTCGACAGAATGGAGGATAGTCTGTGTGGTTTACCGAACTCATCCATCAGTATGGAAACGTTAGTTGGAGGGGCCGGTATAAGGAACTCTCAGCATTCTCCTCCACGTCAACATTTCAAAAGCATCTATGCGATCTCGATCTGCCTTTTTAACAGTCCAAGCTACTTATAGATACTTGCTTGTGTAAATCGTATTCGGGAAATTGACGGGTCTAGGAGGCGGATTACTATCTGCTCCGACAGTCAGGTAGCCATCAAAGCACTGAGTGCTTGGAAAATAACGTCGGGACGGGTCCTGGAGTGCAGGAGGGCTCTTGACGACATCTCAGCTAAACACAAGGTATCACTGATGTGGGTACCTGGGCACGCTGGGATAAAGGGTAACGAAAAGGCGGATCATCTGGCTAGGATGGGATCCGGCAACAGTTTTGTGGGCCCGGAACCAGCCTTAGGACTATCTGCAAACTTGATTAGGAAAACACCTGGAGAGTGGATTCAGAATCGACACTCTCTGAGATGGAACAACATCTCTGGTCATCTCCGTCAAGCTTGGGAACTATTAGCAGGGCCTGCAGAGAGAATAGGACGATTTTGTCTCTCTCTGGACAGGAGTAACTTGAGATTGCTAGTAGGCCTATTAACGGTTTACAGCACCTTCAGGCGTCACTTGTTCGTGATGAGGGTGGTCAACGATCCAACGTGCACGTGGAGTGGTGAAGAGGAAGAATCCTCGGCACACATCTTGTGTCGCTGTGAAACCATGGGTTATCACAGGCAGACTATGCTGGGCTTAAGAACCTTGGAACCAATGGAGATAAGACGGATAGGACCTAAGAGTGCACCTGCCTTTGCCAAAAGGCAGGTCTTAGGAACTAGCGCGGATAGAGGCGCTAAAGGGCTCATCGTGTGGCCTATGCAACAGCCACGTTCCGTGCTGGATAGCTTCTGGTCCTTATTCATTCAGTCCAAGCTTCCGAAGCATACAAAAATATGGAGAACACAAGAGACTGAACCAGCGACATTTTGGTAGCTTTAGTGATGTTATGGTTACGCCATATTCTAGTAAACTTTGTCATGGCCACCCGTGCCTGTTGAATGCGGCGTCGAATACCATTTTCACAGCTACCCGAATTGTCGATCAAAGAACCGAGGTACAAAAAACTTTGAAAAGAAACACGGGTCACTGCATAAAGGAGATTCTGGTGCTAACTGTCAAGCTTTCGACAATCTTTATTACGATCTTCAGAGCTTCCTACAATAGCTAGAGAAAAGAACGAGTTTAAACTAACACTAAAATTAGGGGTTTATATAAATATACTAACAACAATGTTTGAGAGTTGCATTTTAAGGTTTGTGACTCAATGCAAAATGCAGGTTCTTGCGAGTAAACCTCCACGTTGTTTGCAACTATACTGTTGGACCACATTGTACATCACGCTCAGATAGTTTCTGGCTTCTATCATTCCCTTTTGTTCACTGTCCGCCTAATCAAAAATTTGAATTCCGTACTGCAACCTCGAACCATAAATGCATTTATCAGATAATCGAAAACCATGGCATTCCATGGTCTTCTCTTCTGATGCCAACAATGCCAGGATGTAAAATAGAACTAAATTTGCATTTATTTTGTCGGATTCCGTTATTTATGAGGGCAGGAAATGAGATTACAGACGAGCTGATTTCCATGGAAAATTTATAATTCTTCACTGTATGCATACGTTGTAGCGGGACGGATAAAAAGGAACGATCTTGTTTGGGATTGCCGCAACGTACGTGATTGTTCGTTATCCCCAGATGCTGGCAAATCATCAAGATATATAAGTCGCAAACGAAAACCTTCATCTTGGTATGCGCATACCACAGAGTTAACATCACTAGAGGGAATGTAAACAACAAAATGCACAGGTCGCTGACCAGCCAACATGTAACGGAAATTTTGACAGCTTGAGGGCATTACCAGTGGCGTACGATTTTATATTAAAATTGGTTGTTCATTAGTAGATTCAATTAATACTGTGATGTTACAAACTGATGCAATAAGTTGTATTAGTATTTAGCTATACTTAGAGAGTCACTCTTATTATAACTTGATTGTAACAGTTGATAATTTATTATTACTATGAAGTGTTCCCCATATTTTACGCTACTGAAAACCAAAACAAAACCTATTCTAACCTATGATAAGTGGTGCTCACCGATTCGTCGCTATTGCAGCAAACTATGCACTTTTTATTCCATCCCGTCATGCAATTATGACAATAATGTTCATCAATAATTTAGTTCACACCACAGATAGTCACAAAGTCACTCAAATACACACTAAAACAACAAAAATCTCAACATACGCAATAACCACAACTACAACGACAGCCACATGACAGCTTTAGGGGACGCCGATTGTAGGTTGCCAGATTTACGACATATTAGAAGTTATTGCGACATTTCGCTATGAAATTAACACGATTTTTGAGATTTCGTTAAATCAATACAAATTATCTTCACGTAAATCAGTTACATTGCAAGTATATTTTAATGTATAGTTAAATACCCAGTTAAATACTTTGAGGAACATGTGTTCAAACTGCGGAAACTACCAGATTTTGAAGAAACTGGAAGGTCCTTAAGCGGACGAAGAAGAGTAGCAATAACGCTATAGATGTTGGCTGGCCAATATTCAAATTAGGCTCCCTCTAGAGATGTTAGCTCTGTGGCGCATACAGAACCGGTACTCTTTAACTTAGAAACGTGTTTATAGAAAGTGCATAAGCACTTGGTACTATGGGATTGGGTGGCATCGTAAATATGTCAGCGTAGTAGGCCCTTTATGGTAGGCACCCGAAACTGCCTGATTGCCATGGTGGTAGAAACACGTTTCTACCTCTGTGTTAAGGGCCCCACAGACATCGTTCTTTTTCATCAGGTTTGCACGACGTGCCAACCGATGTCGGTTAAACCGATGGAACGATACCTCCACACACTGTTCGGTTTTCTTTCAGTTTCTCGCAAATTTTTGGTCCATTAACATGGATAATACTTTAGCATTGGCGACGGCTTTAGCTATTAAAGTGAAATACAGCAAGAAAAAAACGTTCTAAATGGGTGAAATAGTGGCTTTTAAAAAGAGACCAACTCTCCCATATAAATCTATTGGAAGAATTGCGTCTGGAACTAGGGGGTTGATACAATTATTTGAGGATGGATGAAGAAACATACTTAGAATTACTTAATTCAGTAGCACCTCTAATAAAAAAACAGGATATTTGGATGAGACAAAGTATTTCCCCTCATGAACGTCTACATTAAGATTCCTTGCTACGGGTAGAAGCAACGAGGATTTGAAATTTTCAGTTGCGATATCCCCCCAAGCTTTAGGACAAATTACACCTGAAACATGTATGGCTATATACCAAGTTTTAAAGAAAGATTATTTCAAGGTAACTCCTTCCTGAACGATCCGCGAATGGAGTCAATCTTCCTTTTCACTGAATCTGTATTTGCAGCGGGATATATATCCCTCCATTTTTTCAACAGTTCTCCGTAGGCCTTATTTTTTTTGTCTCTGTCTGCATACTTAGCGGATTTGACTTTCCAGGGTCATGAAAAACTCCTATACATGTGTATGAATTCTTGTCGTGTATCGCACATTTTTGATAGGTGTCGCTAACCCTAGACACGCTTACTCGAAGGCAACCAGAACGACACTGCAAAATCCCGTCGTGATTACACGATGAACGGCCACACATGTACCGAGTTGCACGATGGCGTTCGAAACCGACGGGTAAAATCAAGCTCGGACAGATTTTTTGGAACGACGGTCAACACGACGGTTTTTCGGCACACACGGACCGAAATGAGTGTGATCGGTTGGCACGTCGTGCAAACCTGATGAAAAAGAACGATGTCTGTGGGGCCCTTTTACAGAGTACCGACGCAGGGTTTTTTATGGTCAGCCTCCCAGCAAATGCTGAAAACCTATGGTGCTGTAGAAGAGCTGCGAGACGATAAGTGGTGGTGCATATTAGATTTGAAACGCTGCAGGTTGCAGCCGTCGGAAAACAAATTCTCCGGCAGCCCATTTCATAAAGAAGGAATGCTAGAGGAGACTGGTTCGGAGAGTAGTGACCTCAACCTGGAAAAAGATGAGCTCGCAGAGCTTCTCTAGTGTTCCTCGTTCGGACGGCCTTCGGTGTTATTATCTGGGAGAGCTCAGTTGAACATCTTCAGTGATAGAATCTGTAAAACAGGGACAGGTCAGCCACCCCTCTTCGATGTTCCAGGCTGTGGAGGTCCTTTGTATCGATAGGTCCAATTGCTTTCTTCTGGAAAGTGTTCAGAAGCTTTAGAGAGGAGCGCATTTCCACATGGGATGGGAGCAATACTCCAGCGATGATCGGGTCTGTGCCTTGTAGAGCAGGAGTAGTTGCTCTGGTGTATACATCTTCCTACAGCGGAACAAAACTGCAAGCGTCTGGGATACCGTTTTAGCAATACTGACGACGTGGTCGTGTCAGGACATGTTGTTGTTGTGATGGAAGGTGACTCGACTATTGGGTGACCCTCCATTACCACAGTTTCCGTAAAATTTAAGCAAGAGTTTAAGCTTGTCATCACTAGGAACAATTTGGTAATTTTTTCAGTAGTATACACATAGAAAGCTTAGAATAACTAAGATATTTGGTGTTGAAAAAATCTGTATTTGGTATTGGAAGGAAAATTGTACAAGGTGGGCTTTTTAGTGCCTGATCGTCCAATAACTCCACTATTGCAGCAGATAGCGAAACAAGTTGTGTACGAAAGTTGTGAAACTTTACTAAACTTTTCACTGGGACTAAACTGAAGTGTATACCTAGGAATGTTGTATGTCTTAAAGACAGTCTTCCCTGACATACCATTTGTAATGTCTTATATTGCTTTTTTGAGGTTCAATTGTCTGTTCGTTTTGGGTATCTCTCTATAACTTCTACACCTGATATCTCTGTAACAGGAAATACAGTTGTTGGCATATATCTTTATAATTATTGGCATGGTGCCAATTACTGTTTATAACTACATTCTAAACTTGCTTTATAAATGTTTACTTTAACTTAAATAAAATATATCAATAGACTTTATTAACTCATTCAAAAAATAGCTGTTGGGTCTCTAATGCCAACCACTAAAATAGGGTGTTTTATGTATTGCAGTTGTTGGCAATCTATTAAATCTAGCATCCCGCATAGTACTAGCGTTTTCCTATTAATACTTTCTACTTTACTGGATACCAAATACATAATCACTTGGCAACTGGAATTTAATCACAGGTAGATAAAGTACAGTTCAACGTACACAAAACTCAGGCGACACCACTTACAAAGAAGTCTCACGTTGGCTTACCAACTATGGAAATGGAGGGTCACTCAATAGTCGAGATACCTTCCGCCAGGCTTTTGAGGATCAACGCTGATGGATTCAATTTGGATGTTTAAATGTGTGATTTTGTATGAAGTTATAAGGGGAATGATATAAGAATTAGACATAAGACTGCATCAGTTGTTGCATTATTACCTGAAATATAACTGTCTGACTAATCTAAATACCTACATTCAAATTTCTAACACAGAAGGATGTTTTGATTGCATTATATGTCAATACTGGTATTAGAAGGATTATACCTATCGCCAGAACGAATGTAAGATTATTTTGAATTTATTGGCGTACCTGTGATTACTTCGAATATAAGGATTGAATTCTTTCAAAGGCATGGATTTGAAACAACTGTAAATATATTTAAAGTGATGGAAAAACAGCTAAATGCTAACAATTAATTGGAAACGCAACAGTGTTTTTTTCTATGTAAGATGTCGCGTTTCACGCTTAGTCGCACCGCAAAGTCACGGCCTTCTAAGTTTTATAGTCGCTGCGGTATTCAATTTTCCCTGATACCTACTTATACAAAAAATAGTGATTTGCGCCTAAACGGTTTGTTTAAAGTCCCATATAGGAATTCGAATACGCTACAATATATGGGGGGTTCTATTCAGAAAAATGTAAGTTTGATGATTCACCCTGCACAGACGTCAAAACTTAAGCGAAAATATTTCGCTTTAGCCTTCAAGCCCCCCACCATGATCAGGCGACATATTTTCGAAATTCGTTTCAGTAAGCCTCCTCCATCCACTCACTATTGGCTCACCCTGTAAAATCTGTGAGCATGCCTCTTAAAGGGCCCAGGTGACCCTTCAATGGCGGCATACGCAAAGAGGCATGTGTAAATAGGAAGTCGAGCACGGCTGTATAGCCTCCATTTGGATGATTAGTCCTCCACTAGCCAATAGAACTTTGCTTTCGGTCTGCACTCTCTCTCTGTCTCTCTCCTCCTGGACAATCGGATTACTAGAATGCGGCTGCACAAGCTATTAGAATATGATGTTTTCGGAAAGGGCTACGCTTCCATTTGGATTTAGGAAGTTCGGGAGCCTGGGCTGGTTTTTTAAGGGCGTAGTGTGTACAAATAATTGATGCCCTGGACGCGGGGGTTTTAGTGGTGAGTGGCTTTCACGAGATTAACACATCAATAGGAGGTTGATGATGAGTAATTCTTAGAGAATAGCCTAAGCTGAAGCTTCTGCATTGTTTCCTATGCATTAGGTGTGCATTGTGTAAGGATAAAGGCTTTTTATTGTGAAGGTGTTGATATTAAAGTGTTTAAGAGGGGTTTATAGTACATACATGAGAGCTGTTTGCAATGGTTCAGGTGTAACCATTTTTACTTCCCACACCAACAGGTGAGGGGAGTATTGTGATCGCGAAAATTTTCGATTTTGAGATAATACGCTTTTTGGCCGTTTTATGATGTCTACATAACGAAAAACCGCGTCACTCATTTCCGTCGTTCTGTCTGTCTGTCTGTCGGTCTGTCTGTATGTCGGTTCTTCTAGCCTCGTAATCTCAGCAACCGCTGCATGGATTGTGATGAATTTTGGGCAGCGGTATGCTGTGATGTCGTAGTAGGTATTGTTCCTATAATTTTTATAATTGGTGCATAGGCGGCGGAGTAACTAGCAAAAAAACAGAAAAAATTAAAAATTGCAGAAACTTTTTTAGGCGTTTTAGGGGTCCCTGATCATTTTCTACTTTTTTTGGGTGGGGGTGAAATTGGGGTTGTTGGGGGGTGGGGGGTTGTAAAATTGAAAAATTTGTAAAATTTGTTGATTTCATAATAGCCTGTTCAATGACCCGTGAAGGAAGACCTGGCGACACAAATAACTTTTTTAGGTCCATCCGAACATTGCCTTGCCTATTACATTAGCAAAGGACTTAGAATGTTCTGTATACATACGAGAATTTATTGGTTCAAATCGTTTTGTATTTCGTAACGTGGACACTATTAAATTGATTCTAATGAAATTTTGACACATTGCATTGTTACCGTGGTGAGAATGGAAAACGCTTATGTTTGTTAAAAATCGTGTCAGTGGCAGCGTAGCAATAATCAAAGAACGGAAAGAATTAAAACAACTTAAATTCGGTTTTTAGATCTTTTAGGGGTTCCTGATCATTTTCTACGTTTTTAGGGTGGGGGTGAAAGTAAGGTGGTTGGGGGGTGCGAGGGTTGTAAAACTGAGAAGTTTGTTGTATCGATATTAGGCTGTCCATTGACCTGTGAAGGAAAGACCTAGCGGGATAAGACAGTTTTAGGGGGGGGGGCTGGCGATTATTTGGTTGCAAGAGATCTTAGACTAAAGCTTCATGCTATGGGAAAATAATGAACTGGTAATGTGTGGGAAGTACTGAGTCAATCAATTTGACTTCATTTTTTGACTACTAATTTTGAGACTACCGAACTAAAAAAATATGAGCTTGAAGAAAAAGGACGGTCTTAGAAAAATGTCGACGTATTTTTTTTAATTTCCTAACAGAACACTATTCAAAATTTTTCAAATGTGGCGTTCTTTGACTAAACTTACGGTTTCATTAATCACCCTTTATAAACTTATTCTAAAATTTGGATCGACATGCCTCTAGATTGAACTTTTAAGAAAACGCAGACCACGTTTTTGTGCCAAACATTACTAATATACAGGATCGAAAATGGTTATAGGCAGAGCCTTACATTGGACAATCGAGCGCTTATTGGGACACTGATAAAGTCGCCACCAATACAAAAGTATGTAAGCTACAGTTTATGAATGAGGTAAAGTTTATTCATTTCTGGAACGAGATATATATGAACGAGATATATATTGTTTTGGACATCGGCATCGAAATTTGTAGTGAGTGGTTTTTGGTGATTCATTCATAATACACTGTCTATTAGAATATTGTCACAAGTGACCACCCTGTAAGCCTCATATTGCCTCATCAAGGTGTAGAATTGATCACGGAAATGTGACGATGCATCTAGCTAATTTCCGGCCACGCATATGCATAGAGCTGTATCAGCATCTATCGATGATCAATAGAGGGGATATGGTAACGATGGAAGAGGAAAAGACTATTGAAAGGGACACTCGTTTCCTGGCGGGGATCGCGGAAAGTAATTTTGCTCTCGAGGCAAAATTATTCCCCCCGCCAGCGCTGTGCCTACCAGTGTCCAATAATGTAAGTATTATTCCTTATTTTTGTTATCGTTTATTTTTCTTTTGCGTTTTATTTCCATTTTTTCTTTCTAATGTTCGATGTGTACCTTTATTTTACCTAATATAGAATCGTGTAACTATTCTTGAGTTTCACTCCCTAAGCCCAATTTTGAGTAAAGCGAGTCGCTCTGGTAGGAGCTCACTACTCTCAAGTCACATAGGACGATGTTTTCGGACAGAGTCACGCTTCCATTTGGATTTTGGAGTTCGGGAGCTTCAGCTGTATAAGCAGTATATGAATAATCGATGCCCTTATGCCCCTCACAGACTTGCTTATAAATTTCACCCTGGAGATGCTCTCCCAACAAACTAAAACCACACATAAATTTAACAAAAAAAGAAGGGAACAATAGTACCCTTCCTTTTTTAGATGTATTAGTAATGAAAAGAAATACTCAAATAGAAACCAATGTCCACAGAAAACCAAAAGCACACAGTACAGTACCTGCATAATGCTTCGAACCATCCAACATGAATGAAGAAAGGAATTATTCAGACCTTGGTACATCGAGCCAAGAACATTTATAATACACAACAGGGGATGAGAGAAGAACTACACCACATTTATAAAGATCTGTCAAAGAATGCGTATCGTAAGAGGCTAGTGGAAGCAACAGTAGTAGGAAATGGTACTAGCAGAAATATAAACCGTGAAGGACACAAGAGTTTGCTCAGTACACCCTACGTGAAAGGATTATCAGATGCAGTCAGAAAAATAGTGCGAGAATATAAAATTCAGACACAATTTTCAAGAATCGTCACTCTCCGAAGTCTACCAAAGGAAATAAACTCCAAGAATGAACATCAGCAAAGTAAAAATTGTATCTAAGAATTTCTATGTGAATGCGACAAAGTATACATAGGAGAAACGAAAAATGGTTTCACGTTGGCTTGTCAGCTGTGGAAATGGAGGGTCACCTAATACAACATCAATAATAACATGTTTTGGCGCGACCACGACATCCCAGAAGCTTGGAGTTTTGTTCCTCTGTAGGATGCTGTATACACCAGAGCAACTACAACTGCTCTATAAGGCACAGATCCGACCATCGTTGGAGTGTTGCTCCCATGTGTTCTAAAGCTTCTTGACACTTGGATACTATTCAGACGACTAATCGGTACACCTAATCTCACAAAGGACCTCAACAGTCTGGAACATTGAAGAAGGGATGTCTGACCTGTCCCTGTTTTACAGATTCTATCACGGAGGATGTGCGATGTGAACTCTCCCAGATAATAACACCAAAGGCCGTCCGAACGAGGAACACTAGAGAGGCTCTGTGAGCTCATCCTTACCAGGTCGAGGTCCCTACTCCCGATCAGTCTCCTCCAGTACTCCTTCTTTTGGAGAAATTCGACGCTGTGGAATGAGCTGCCGGCGAATTTGTTTCCCAACGGCTACAACCAGCAGCGTTTCAAATCTAACGTGCACAGACACTTATCATCTCCCAGCGCTTCTACAACGCCATAGGCTTTCAGCCTTTGCGGGAGGCTGACCTCTGATAACTAGAACTAAAGAGCACCGACTCAAAACGAAATGAGCATGTTTGACACTGCAGCTGAAGGCGATTGAAGATAGTAGATCAATCAAAACGTTGTATTCAATAATTGTATAAACAGTAGAAGTATGTATGACACAGACCTTCTAAAACATCTATCTTATCTACAAATGTCAAACAACAGTTGGTTTGACAATATATTGCAGTAATGGTCTCCCAATATCTATATGTTGCTACTACTAGTACGAGTTTTGCCAGCTAGGCACTAACAGGCAATTTCATTTATTCGTATGAGACCTAAATCACACTGACGGGCTTTAATAAAAGCGAAACGATGTCGTCTGTGATTGGTTTCGGATGAATGAATGAAATTGCTACTCTTTAATTGAGTTAAGTTGCTTTTTAGCATAAACCGAATGTCTGGAGTGTTAAATGAGTGTTCCACAAAAAAAGAGTCTGTTGTCGTATCCGCAGGTTCCTATACCTGATGCTTTTAAACGGGTCACATAAACAGTGCTCGGTTCCTCAGATTAAACGCTCAGGTACCGGCTTTGGTAGATAGATGGCGAACCAATACTTTCTTAAGGTACTGCTTCCCAATATCTATATGTTGCTACTAGTAATAGTAAAATGGTTGAAGAAGGAGGAGGATCCCAAAATAGGTTATTAACTAAAAGAAAGATACTGATCCAATGTATTTGTGTATAGATAGGAATTAAAAACCTAACATAACCTTTTCAGCTACGGTACTCTAGTAGTTAGGTTTGCTCTCTGTTTAGTTGTAAGGCGAAACAAAGACATCTTAAAACACAAAAGTAACCAACTGCAAAGGACAACCGCCTCTGAAGCATGGCAAGTAAAATGAAAAAGCAGAAAACTTTTTATTTGTCTCTAACAGAAACGCGTGAGTCGCCATTGAATTTTTCATAGCTCAATCATACTGGAGACTGTATACATAATATCCAAGAGGGTCCATCGAAACAAGTGCCAGTGTCTGGAGTTTCAATTTTTCAGTGCAGTTTTCGCCTGTTGGTTTTTTCGTTGTCATGCGAAGCGATGTCGGAGCTGGCGTTGGCACGGAAGGATAACTTTTTAGCTGTTGTATTATTCAGTAACTGTGGCCGGGTGTTTCTGGATCTGCAGCGCAGGTAAACCGGGATGACGTAATCAAGGATGCATCCCACTCGTGGAACAAAGCCAGTGAAGACACGTGTACACTTTGCGGTATACAGGGCGAACATGTTCCAATGAGTATAGCACATTAAGGCCCGATTTTATCAACACGGGCATCATAACAAAGGTTTCGACCAATCAGAGCAGCCCATTGAAGAACTTGCATCTGTCAAAGTTCTCTGAAAATTATTGATTTCTCTTGAAATTTACCTCAAAAATGTGAAAAAAGGCATGCTTTATATATAATCGACCATTGTGAACTCTCTAGTATCTTTTTAACTCTGATTATCCATCCTAAATGGGTAAAAACTTGCATTTTCCTGTTTAACAAAGAGTTTAGCAATTGTTAATCTCAACCAATCAGATTCAACAAAACCGACACATTTGATCACTGGATAAAATGTACTGTTAATTTAATGATGATGATGATGACAAGAAATTCAAGTTAGTGTACTATTTTGGTAAAACAATAATTTACAATCGATAATAATTATAAATACCTGCAATATATCTTTGTATTATAGTGAAAAAGGGTAAAAATAACATTTTTTATAGCACGTCACAAAGCTATTATAGACACACACGATGCAAGCGTGCATTACTGGTTGCCTATCCTGCTTAACAGCAAAGCCTTGCGATCTGGCAAAAGTCCGAGCAAAAGTATAACGTATATCCTTATTTTTCCTAAACTAGAAACCTTTCGTACAGTCAGCTGCTTTAAATAAATGTGTTTCTGCGCTACGGTGCCTTTTACGCAGTGCCTACAATCTTTACATCCTCTGTGAATATTTCTATAAGATGGTCTATTCTATAACAAACATGCATCATGCATCCAGTCTATAATCATTCTGACTGCAATTGCAATTGGTAATTATACAATAATTATAAGGTAAACATGAAAAAATGTAGCATTAATTTGCAAATCAATCACTTTGTTCTGATTGTCTGCTATGATTTTGATCCATGAATTCTAAAATATTTTTAATGAAAGTGTCATCCAGCTTTGACGTTTTGTTTCCAATATTGATAAAATACTATTGGATGATACTTATTAACCTAGCCCGCAATAGCTGTGTAGCTGTTGTATTATTCAGTAACTGTGGCCGGGTGTTTCTGGATCTGCAGCGCAGGTAAACCGGGATGACGTAATCAAGGATGCATCCCACTCGTGGAACAAAGCCAGTGAAGACACGTGTACACTTTGCGGTATACAGGGCGAACATGTTCCAATGAGTATAGCACATTAAGGCCCGATTTTATCAACACGGGCATCATAACAAAGGTTTCGACCAATCAGAGCAGCCCATTGAAGAACTTGCATCTGTCAAAGTTCTCTGAAAATTATTGATTTCTCTTGAAATTTACTTCAAAAATGTGAAAAAAGGCATGCTTTATATATAATCGACCATTGTGAACTCTCTAGTATCTTTTTAACTCTGATTATCCATCCTAAATGGGTAAAAACTTGCATTTTCCTGTTTAACAAAGAGTTTAGCAATTGTTAATCTCAACCAATCAGATTCAACAAAACCGACACATTTGATCACTGGATAAAATGTACTGTTAATTTAATGATGATGATGATGACAAGAAATTCAAGTTAGTGTACTATTTTGGTAAAACAATAATTTACAATCGATAATAATTATAAATACCTGCAATATATCTTTGTATTATAGTGAAAAAGGGTAAAAATAACATTTTTTATAGCACGTCACAAAGCTATTATAGACACACACGATGCAAGCGTGCATTACTGGTTGCCTATCCTGCTTAACAGCAAAGCCTTGCGATCTGGCAAAAGTCCGAGCAAAAGTATAACGTATATCCTTATTTTTCCTAAACTAGAAACCTTTCGTATAGTCAGAAAGTGAATAAGCTGCTTTAAATAAATGTGTTTCTGCGCTACGGTGCCTTTTACGCAGTGCCTACAATCTTTACATCCTCTGTGAATATTTCTATAAGATGGTTTATTCTATAACAAACATGCATCATGCATCCAGTCTATAATCATTCTGACTGCAATTGCAATTGGTAATTATACAATAGTTATAAGGTAAACATGAAAAAATGTAGCATTAATTTGCAAATCAATCACTTTGTTCTGATTGTCTGCTATGATTTTGATCCATGAATTCTAAAATATTTTTAATGAAAGTGTCATCCAGCTTTGACGTTTTGTTTCCAATATTGATAAAATACTATTGGATGATACTTATTAACCTAGCCCGCAATACCCAAAAGAAAGCTTTTGCTAAACAATGTCCAATAGAAAATCTTTGTCAAAGTCTTTGTTAAATATGCATGTTGATAAAATCGGGCCTAGATGTAGCAGTAGTAGTCGTTTGTTGCGAGAAAAAACAATACACAGATATGTGGATACATTTCAATTATATTTAAAAGTTTCACAATAAATTTGAAAAATGCTCAAAAAGAAAAATCTTGTGCTGGGCTCCAAACTCATTCACAGTGACAAGCAAAAAGTTATATATAGGTAGATACAAAGGTAATTAGGAGTGTAAGTAAGTTACGTTTTACATAGGTAGATATTTTCTCCGTGAATTTATTTATTGATCGATCCATGGTCATCTTCAAGGTCATAATGATTGTGTTTTACATCTGTGAATAAAACCATGGATTTTGTGACAGCATGCAGTACTGCCAACACTGCTGCTGTCATATGATTAGCGGTTTTCGCAAGATCTATTTATAATTCGTATTTGTTTGTGGCCTTCTGACAGTAAAACTCTCAAATTGATTGTTGTTGTTGTGTTTTCATTTAGAAAATGTTTAATAATATACAGAGACGGGTATACAACATGCATTACATGCATCATATGGTTTTTAAGGTTGGCACTATCGAATTTTACGTCAAACTTGACCACAGATTAGAACAGGTTCTAAATCAAAGGAGAAATCCAAGAGGAAATCCATTGACCTATTTGACGTCAAGTTCCTGTTTCACACTTTTCAATTTTGATCATGAACTGAATCCACGAATTAAAACCATGGAATTATTATTGACGTAAAATGGGTAAAACGTGTTTCAAGGAGCATAACACACTTCATGTGAAGCTTAAGAATTCATTTCTAGACTAGGATTAGGTACCCCATTATTTTAAATATAAACAAACATATTTTGTACATAGTATGAAAATGCATTTTTGATCAGCTGTAACTTTTTTATTTATTAACATCTCCCATATACAGCTTGCTCTTGAAATGTGGACGTGGAGGAGAATGCTGATAGTTCCTTATACCGCCCATTGAGCTAAAGTTTCCATACTGGATGAGCCCGGTAATCCAAATATAGACTATCCTCCATTGTGTCGACTAGAATGCTTACATTCTTCGAACATATTCACAGAAGCGATAATATGGAGAAACTTGTAGTTCAGGGTCATGCCCCGAGTGGGCGGCATCGTGGCTGTTCCCCTACACGCTGGGTGGATACAACGAAACAGTTGCTGGGTACGAGTATCAATAGCGCCACTAAACTGACAGCAAATTGCGAACGATGGCGAGCTACAGTTCTCGAAACTATTGACAGTATTTGAGTCGGCAATATTCTAGCTCTGACTTAATGCATTTTACGAGTTCACAACATGTCTATTAAGACATTGTGACTATGATGATGGCCCATCTGTATATGGCAGTCCTCACGACTGGATCGGTCTATAAGAAAATATTGGGTTTCGTACGGGGCGATTCATAACTACGTGGAGACACAAACAACATTTTTACTTCATACACCGATAGGTGAGGGGAGTATTGTGATCGCGAAAAATTTTTGATTTGGGGATAATACGCTTTTTGGGCGTTTTATGATATCTACATAACGAAAACCCATGTCACTCATTTCCGTCGGTCGGTCTGTCTGCCTGTCTGTCTATTGGCGTCTTTTTAAGGTCGTAATCTCAGCAACCGCTGCATGGATTGTGGTGAAATTAGGGTAGCGATATGCTGTGGGGTCGTAGTAGGTAATGCTGCTACAATTTTGAAAATCGGTGCATGGGAGGCGGAGAAATTAGTAAAAAAAGTTTCCAAATTTTCAAAATTTTCAAAATTATAGATTTATTTAGAACAGGAAACTCTAGTCAGGTTCTAGAATATACAACAAATATAAGTATAACACAAACATTATTATACAAAAGATACATACAACAGTTCACAAGAAATACATGTATATACAATGAATGGAGGTGGGTGTTATATTTAAAGAATCCGTCTACAGAGTACAACGCGCTGTTATGTAAATGCAGATATAAACATTTTCTGAATGTTGCACAACCATTTGGCTCTCCTATAATATAGCTGATATATTTTCCGATTGTTTCTCGTATTATGTGAATATAAATTGCAGTTTCTCATCTGTGGATTGTGGAGAATCATTATGTTAGACAATATTTCCACATAATTGATATATATTAAATTTGTTCTAGTTTTAATATATATGTATATTTATAGTAGATCAAGGTTTGTGATGTAGATTAGTAAAGCGAAGGGATGTGGTAGCACCCAGTATATTGTATTGCTTCAATTCGTAAGAAGGTTACCAGTCCGGTGCGTGAGATATTGGAAAATAATTATGTTATATTTAGATAAGATTGTTTATAAATAGAGCTGGTGTGATAAGTATGTTAATACGATGTGGGTTAGATATAAGATACATATGTAGTTTGTAACAAAAAGAGATCAATATACACCAAGTGTTGAGCATGAAGTGTTTTACTAGGGGCTCCGCTTAGCATCAATTATATTACAGTGTGTAACGGCAAGCGAGCATATTACAGGGTATTCGGAACTTTTCATCAAATCAATAATTCAGAAAAATATAGAATAAATTAGGAGCATTCTGTGCTATTTGGGAAGGTTCACTTTGACTTGAACGAGGCAGGAAACTGGTCACTATGACGTAACCTTTCTATCTGTAGTTGTGAACTAAAATTGATCTCGAGACACGTCATCGTAGATAATGATTAAAATAAAGAAGGCTGCTAGCCGAACCCCTGTTAGCATACCCTGTAAATCCCATTTTACCGGTAGGAAAAAGCCCTCAAAAATGTCACGGATGCCCGACATCAGAAAACAAATGGAATCGATAGGATACGTTCCAGAAAAAGGAAAGCCAAATGGACGATCAGGAATGTGTCGCATTCGGAAAACTTTATTACTGTCAGTTTGTCGTTTCAGCGAGGCTAACCGTACTTTCCTTTGAATAACGTCTGTTTTTCACGGAGAAAAGAAATGGGTTTCAAGTAGGCATTAACTTTAAATGAGCGGCATATATACAGTCTGTCCATAAGACGGTTACACTTGGTGCCATATTTTTGACACTTTGTCATCTAGAGTCATCACAAAGTATGAACCAATAAACAAAATTTATGATTTTCAATATTTCCATAATTTTCAAACTCAATAATCCTGAGCTTCATGTTTGAGATACCTAACTACATCTACATCCAAGACGAATACAGATCCTGAAAACGATAGAGATAATTAAGTTTAAACGAGCCTTCGTAAAATTTTGAATTCTTTTTTAATTTTGATTTTTCTTTAATTTTGAAAATTATGAAGTTTTGAAAATTTTGAAAATTATTTAAATTTTGAAAATTTAGAAAATTCAGTAAATTTAGAAAATTTTGAAAGTTTGAATATTCAGAAAATTTTGGAAATTTGAAAATTTGGAAAATTTGGAAAATTTGGAAAATTGGGAAAATTGGAAAAATTGGGAAAATTGGGAAAATTCGGAAAGTAGTCAGTTTTGGAAAATTTGGTAAATTTGGAAAATTTGGAAAATTTGGAAAATTGGAAAATTTGGAAAATTTGGAAAATTTGGAAAATTTGGAAAATTACGAAAATTTGGAAAATTTGGAAAATTTGGAAAATTTGGAAAATTTGGAAAATTTGGAAAATTTGGAAAATTTGGAAAATTTGGAAAATTTGGAAAATTTGGAAAATTTGGAAAATTTGGAAAATTTGGAAAATTTGGAAAATTTGGAAAATTTGGAAAATTTGGAAAATTTGGAAAATTTGGAAAATTTGG
The DNA here is from genome assembly GCA_951848785.1 of Callosobruchus maculatus. Classification (NCBI taxonomy): domain Eukaryota; kingdom Metazoa; phylum Arthropoda; class Insecta; order Coleoptera; family Chrysomelidae; genus Callosobruchus; species Callosobruchus maculatus. The sequence continues at coordinate 3,568,278 of CATOUR010000003.1, forward strand.
AAAATTTGGAAAATTTGGAAAATTTGGAAAATTTGGAAAATTTGGAAAATTTGGAAAATTTGGAAAATTTGGAAAATTTGGAAAATTTGGAAGATTTGGAAAATTTGGAAAATTTGGAAAATTTGGAAAATTTGGAAAAATTGGAAAATTTGGAAAATTTGGAAAATTTGGAAAATTTGGAAAATTTGGAAAATTTGGAAAATTTGGAAAATTTGGAAAATTTGGAAAATTTGGAAGATTTGGAAGATTTGGAAAATTTGGAAAATTTGGAAAATTTGGAAAATTTGGAAAATTTGGAAAATTTGGAAAATTTGGAAAATTTGGAAAATTTGGAAAATTTGGAAAATTTGGAAAATTTGGTAAATTTGGAAAATTTGGAAAATTTGGAAAATTTGGAAAATTTGGAAAATTTGGAAAATTTGGAAAATTTGGAAAATTTGGAAAATTTGGAAAATTTGGAAAATTTGGAAAATTTGGAAAATTTGGAAAATTTGGAAAATTTGGAAAATTTGGCAAATTTGGAAAATTTGGAAAATTTAAAAAATTTGGAAAATTTGGAAAATTTGGATAATTTGGATAATTTGGAAAATTTGGAAAATTTGGAAAATTTGGAAAATTTTGAGAATTTGAAAAATTTGGAATATTTGGAAAATTTCCTACAGGAAGCTGAGCCCTCCAGGATCACCGTATTGATCGCCAATTGAAAAAGTGTGGGATGGTTGGGTCGATACGTAAGCGAGTTACCCAATTCTCCAACCACGCTGGACGAACTGGAACATGCTGTGAGGGCAGCTTGTGAGGCTATACCTCCAGAGTTTATCAAAAACCATATTACGAGCATGCTACGTAGGCTAGAGGAGTGCATCCGTCAACGTGGAGGCCCACCTCTTATTGATCTGTTGAATTTTTTTATAAACTAATGCAATGAGTTCATTTATTACTGTATTTAGTCCTACCGCATTTCATCAACTGCAGCCCTTTTTAGCTCTCACCGACTCACTGAAGTCATTGAAGAGAGCTTATGCAGAGCCTCTGTCTGTCGGTCCATCCGTATACAAAAGATAGCCAGAGTCGGAATCAGCATGAAAGAACTAGTCCGGGAAAAATCTGGTTTTGTCAGTATCGCTATTTTATTATTGGTGCAATTTGAAATCATTAATAATACTACAAAATGGTACTATGTGTCCCTGTATTAATGTTACAGTTTTGCGAAAATGAAATATAAAGGCTCCCTGGTGCAATTGTAAAGTTTCTGTTTTGTAATCCAAGGGTCCAGAGATCGAACACCAAGCTAGACGACTTTTCTTCTTATTATATTGGCGATATCGCTTGCACGTATTTCGTTTGACAGAACAATTATGTTGTTAACCTAACCTTCAACGAATTCTACTGAAGTAAATCCTTTCCTACTTTTTATTCTCAGTTTTCGGGGTTCACTTACGAGTAGTATACATACCCTCAGTTCCATTCGACAGCGCAGGCCGCTGAAATCACGTCGACAAAAGTAGAGAAGTGTAAAACTCGCAGCTAAATCCGTGAAAGTGAACTTCTGCCGTCGCGTCGCGTCGGCCGTGGAAGTCGTTAAGGAATGCTCTCAGGAGTAGGCGGCCGTGAGTTGCGGGCCAAGTTGTATTAATTAAAGCGCGAGACGCATTGAAAGGCAAACGGAGCGCGACGGAGCGACACTGCAGCTGCCAGCGCAGCGCCAGCGGTTGCTTGCTCCAGAAAGATGAATGCCTTTTGATGATTGAAAGCAACGACTGCAGCAGAACGGTCTCTGTGACACTACCCTTCCTTTGAAGTTCGTTTTTCGTGTTACTATCTAGGCCAAGGAAATTTTATATCTCACATCATAGATATAGTCTCAGCATAGCACTGAGCTCCAAGATGTGATGGACCAGCAGCTCAGTGCCCTGCTGCAGCAGAACGATCTCTGTGACACTACCTTCCTTTGAACTTTCTTTTTCGTGTTACTGTTTAAGTCAAGGAAATTTTATATCTCACATCATAGACATCGTTTCGGTATATCACTGACCTGCAAGATGTGATGGACCAGCGGTTCAGTAATTCTGATGCTCTCTATCTCCGTCAGTCGACCAAAGGCGCACTGATGATCGCTAATAAGCATGAAACAGCTGTCTGCGTACTGGTGGATTGACGGAGATATAGAGCAACCCTCGTATATCGACTCTCATAATATATGCAGTTGGCATAGAAGCGTGCTGATCTGGCTAGGTGAAGCGAAAGCACCTTTGCGTTCCGCCAAGCAGTTTGCTGCTTTTTAGCAGTGACTTCCTTTGATTTGCCGTTACCTCCGGGTACCAGATGGCGCACAGCCAGATCCTTTCTGTCTCCTACTCTCAGAGCGTTTTGTGCCGCGCATTATAATTGCCTCTGTTTTCTCGTCGATTTAAAACGAGTAAATGTCATGTTGACACGTTGACATTTCATTTCTTGTGTATGGCTGTCGAATCACAAAATCATACTAAAGTATTAAGGGACCCTTAAGTATCGACTTGCCCGTGTGGGCGCGGGTTAGAATCCCCAGAATTCCCAACGTATATCCTGCGTGTCGTAAAAGGCGACTAAACGGAACCGAACTACTATCGGTATAAACAGTAACCTCTTCTCAACCAACAGCTTTGGGTGATCGGGTTGAGAAGAGTCAGGACACTTTCTTGTCCTTTGGGTGAGAAATTGCCCCTAAAGGCGAATGAACCAGTAGATACCATCTGGTCAACAGCATGAGGAAGCAGAAAGCAAATGGGAAACTACTGGATTAAAGATCTTAAAGATATCTCAAGAGAAGCTCGTAAAATGAGTAAATGCGAGTTCACAACAGGTCTGTTAAGACATTGTGACCATGATGATGAACTCAAGTTTGTGATCGCACCACAGAGTTAACATCTATAGAGGGAGTGTAAACAACAAAATGCACAGGTCGCTGACCAGCCAACATGTAACGGAAATTTTGGCAGCCTGAGGGCATTACCAGTAGCGTGCGACTTTATATTAAAATTGGATCTTCATTAACAGATTCAATTATTACTGTGATGAGACAAACTGATACCAATAAGTTGTATTAGTATTTAGCTATACCTACTTAGAGAGTTACTCTTATTATAATTTCATTGTAACAGTTGATAATTTATTATTACCCTGAAGTGTTTTTCAAAACATATCTAACAGTGTTCTGAAAGGTAGCCTGTTGGAATGGCTGCATAGTTTTCTTACTTTAGCAATAAAATATAATAATTGCATTAGGTAATATCCAGTTCTATAAAATTGCCATAGATAGATTTCCTGTAAGTAAATGTGGCATACATTTTTGCGTTTCACGTCCTCAAATAGTTTAAAAAATGGTATTTGGAAAATTCATGTTGATTGACATGAATGTAATGCGTGCACAAAACATACATTAAACAACCATTATTATTCCTCAACCTGGAGTGAAGTTACTTTTGTTCCCAGTTATCCCCGTATATCACGCTACTGAAAACTAAGACAAAACCTACACTCGCCTATGATAAGAAGTGTTCACCGATTCGTCGCTATTACAGCAAACTATGCACTTCTTATGTTGTCTCATCATGCAATTATGACAATATTGTTCATAAATAATTTAATTCACACCATAAATAGTCACAAAGTCAGTCAAATATACACTAAAATCACAAAAATCTTGACACACGCAATAACCACAACTACAATGACAGCCACATGACAGCTTAAGGGCACGCCGATTGTAGGTTGCCAGATTTACGACATATTAGAAGTGATTGCGACATTCTGCTATGAAATTTACCATTTTTGAGATTTCATTAAATCAATACAAATTATCTTCACGTAAATCAGTTACATTGCAAGTATATTGGAATGTATAGTTAAATACCCAGTTAAATACTTTGTCTTCAAACTGCCGGATTTTGAAGAAACTGGAAGCGGACGAAGAAGAGTGGATAGCGCTATAGTGTTGGGTGGCCAATATTCAAATTAGGCTCCCTCTAGAGATGTTAACTCTGTGGATCGCACATCCACCTCACCTGCCATTCTCACACAGCGACGCGTTTGCTTTATGGACCAGGCCTGTCTCTTCACTTGCCACGATAACAAGTGCCCAGACCGTCGGCGTATGCCATCGCTTTTATACCGCTAGGCAGAGAAATCTCTAGCACCCCATCATACCCTAGTACTTTTTGTAGCATCTTGTAGCCAGCCAAGCCAGGCCTTCGTAAGCCACCATATATTTGGGTTGACCATCATCATCATAGTCACAATGTCTTAACAGACATGTTGTAAACTCGTAAAATACATTAAGTCGGAGCTAGAGTATTGCCGATACGAATATTATCAATAGTTTTCGCGTTCGCGATTTACTATCAGTTCAGTGGCGCTTTTAATACTAATATCCAGCAACTGTTTCGTCGTATCTACCCAGCGTGTAGGGGAATGACCACGGCGCCGCCCACTTGGGGTATGACCCTGAACTACAAGTTTCTCCATATTATCGCTTCTGTGAATATGTCCGAAGAATGCAAGCATTCTCGTCGGCACAATGGAGAATAGCCTCTTTGGATTACCGAGCTTATTCAGTATGGAAACGTTAGTTCGATGGGTGGTATAAGGAACTCTCAACATTCTCCTCCCCGTTCACATTTCAAAAGCATCTATGTGAGCTCGATCTGCCTTTTTAACAGTCCATGTTTCCGAGGCATACAAAAATGTGGAGAACACAAGAGAGTGAACCAGCGACATTTTGGTAGCATTAGTGATGTTATGGTCACGCCATATTTTAGTAAGGTTTGTCATGGCTACACGTTTCTGTTGAATGCGCCGTCGAATCTCATTTTTATAGCTACCCGAAATGTCAATCAAAAAACCGAGGTACACAAAGCTTTGAACTACTTCACAACGGCCTATTAACTTTATTTCTCGATGATCATCGTGCTGTCTATCTACGATCACCACCTTGGTCTTGTTGTAGTTAATACCAAGACGATATGCTGCACTGAGTTGTTCTAAGATGTTTGATAGAGCTACTAGTTCATCCTGTGAGTTTGGCTTGATAGGTGACCGCAACTGCTTGTTTGTTATCGTTTGCAAATACTGCCTCTGCATTTCACCAGTGCAATTGAGCATATCAGATCCTGAATATTGAATGTTTTAATCAACTCCTTTGGAAAGCAAATACAAGGCGGTATGCCAAGGATACTGCTGAATGTTTAATGTAGCAGCTCTAGCTTTTTTATTTCATTAGAGAATGCCGAGGAACGGTTCTGTATAGCTTATATCCCAAATCCCCAAGATCCTTGCATTACACTACAAAGTCTAGTTGTAGAGCAGCTTGTAAACTAGATACTTAACGTATGTGCAGGGGTTGAATCGGTGTTGCACAGTGGCATAGCAGAATGGAAGAACAAAGTCACAAAATTTGTTTAGAGTAAACACTGAGGCCCGGGAAACTCTATAAAAGTAATTAAACGAAACCAATCACAGACGACGTCGTTTTGCTTTTATTAAAGGTCGTCAGTGTGACTTAGGTCTTAGAAGAATAAATGAAATTGCGTGTTAGTGCCTAGCTGGCACAACTCGTACTAGTAGTAGCGACATATAGATATTGGGAAGCAGTACTTTAAGAAAGTATTGAATCGCCATCTATCTACCAAAGCCAGTACCTGAGCGTTTAGTCTGAGGAACCGAGCACTGTTTATGTGACCCGTTTAAAAGCATCAAGTATAGGAACCTGCGAATACGACAACCAGCTAGGCACTAACAGGCAATTTCATTTATTCGTCTGAGACCTAAATCACACTGACGAGCTTTAATAAAAGCGAAACGACGTCGTCAGTGATTGATTTCGGATAAATGAATGAAATTGCTGCTCTTTAATTGAGTTGAGTTGCTTCTTAGCATAAACCGAATGTCGGGAGTGTTAAATGAGTGTTCCACAGAAAAGAGTCTGTTTGTTGTCGTATCCGCAGGTTCCTATACCTGATGCTTTTAAACGGGTCACATAAACAGTGCTCGGTTCCTCAGACTAAACGCTCAGGTACCGGCTTTGGTAGATAGATGGCGAACCAGTACTTTCTTAAAGTACTGCTTCTCAATATCTATATGTTGCTACTACTATAAAAGTAATTTATGTTTTCGATATTTTTGAAATAATATAACCAAAGCAATCTTCAAATTTCAATTTACTACATTTACATGTATACCTAAATATTTGATAGATGTAACCACTTCAATTTTGTCATTATTAACCTTAAGAGTAATTGGTGTTTCGTATTGTGTGAGACTTGATCAAAGGGATGTTTCATTAAATGTTTGTCTATTATCATATATTCTGTTTCATTGGTACTTAGCCTAAGCTTTTTTATATAGAAAATATTATTAATCACTTCAGATGCATACGTGTTAGTGGAAGCGTTACAAAAGGAATATTGGAGGCTTTGTTTTGAGTGACTTCGTCTCAAAAATATAAAGATATTCGTACAAGGTTGAAGCTTGAAACAAAATGCTAAATTAGGACATAGGCTGCGGTATGTACTAACAGAAATGTTTGTTTATGCTAATATATTCTCGTGAAGATATTTTATAAAAAGTCTTAGACATCAATGATCTCGAGATAAATCAAATAAAGCAATTAGAGAGGTTATAGAGCAATAATTTATATGCCTAACCTCACAAAGGACCTCCACAGCCTGGAACATTGAAGGAGGGTAGCTGACCTGTCCCTAATCTACAGATTCTATCACGGAAGGTATTCGAGATAACAGGTAGTTTCCGTTGTTCTTAATTAATCTTACCGCTTCGGTTAACAAATACGTTATCAGAACCCATGGTCAGAACCGCTATTTGACAGATAAATAAATAGTTTTCGGAGCAAGACACCACTGTAAGATGCCCCCTAACCTTATTTTGAGCTACAACTTTGACAGCATAACGTCAAAACAGCAGATGAGTATTGTAAGGGTTGTTGTTTGAAAGAAAATCATAATTCAATAGTGTTCGCTGTGGGTTGCCCTAAAATGATGGACGAGTTGATTTTATTGGACTCCAGATATGACTCAGATTTTGAAGATGCGATCTTGTTGCAACAACATCGAATAGAGAGCCGACCTTTACGGGAGATTCAACTTAGATGTGCTCTCGGAACAGGAGTGTAAAGTGAATTTCCGCTTCGAAAAACGGCATATTCAGAGATTGGTACAAGCACTCAGAATTCCAGATGAGCATAATACAGACAGCCAACATAAGGTTTCTGGGCAAGAAACGCTTTGTATTTTGCTCAGCCATTCTTTGGGACGATTAATGACCGCCCTATCAAAAATAATTGATGTCATGATAAGCCATGTATATGACAACTTTGGTCATCTTCTTTCAAATTTGCGGAACTTGCCCTGGTTATGATCTAATTTTTATTCGTGCTGCGCATGCGTGTCGCTTCGTTAATTGCTATAGCTATCGTCCGTACAATACCGGCATTAGGCAGTTTTCGTTACTTACAAAGTGATGTTCCGTTTAACGCTATTTGACAACTTTGACATTTGCATTTCGTTTTACGTATATCGTAACCGCTAAATGCCGGTATTGTACGGACGATAGCCATAGCGATTAACGAAGCGACACGCATGCGCAGCACGAATAAAAATTAGATCATAACCTGTTTTGGTTTTGACAGTGACACTGGTTTTAACTTTTGAGTAGATCTGCAACAATTATTATCCGTCGTTTTACAAAAATGCTTCCAAATTCGTCAAGCTCAAAGAGTGTGTTACAAATAATAATAAAAAGAGTCAGAGTTCGTTTTACCGAGGAAGACGACCAAATTTTATTAACAGAAATAAGAATAAAATCAACTAGTCCATCATTTTAGGGCAAACTACAGCGAACGCTATTGAATTATGATTTTCTTTCAAACAACAACCTTTACAATACTCATCTGCTATTTTGACGTTATGGTGTCAAAGTTGTAGCTCAAAATAAGGTTAGGGGGCATCTTACAGTAGTGTCTTGCTCCGAAAACTATTTATTTATCTGTCAAATAGCGGTTCTGGCAACGTATTTGTTAACCGAAGCGGTAAGATTAATTAAGAACAACGAAAACTCGCGTTAATCGCTATGGCTATCGTCCGTACAATACCGGCATTTAGCGGTTTTGATATACGTAAAACGAAATGCAAATGTCAAAGTTGTCAAATAGCGTTAAACGGAACATCACTTTGTAAGTAACGAAAACTGCCTATTAACACCAAATGCCATCCGAACGAGGAACACTAGAGACCGAACTTCCTCAAATGACTGCAAAGCTTCAGCCAGCAAACGAGAAAATTTGCCTGTGTCAGGTTCTACAAAACTCGCCCTATATTGTATAACACAACTACGCTTTGTCTTGCCTGACCTGAAACTCCTTCCATATTTGCTCCTCATGTTTCTGCATCCGTGGCTGGCCAGTGGTGAGTTTTTGCATCACATCGTTGAAGTTTCACCCTAATTAGGTATGCAGAGTTCGTGTTCTGTGCAGATTATATTTCGGCGCTCTCAGGTGAACGTCAGGCTTACTTTAGCTACTAGAATCGCTGAATAGACATGAAAAGTTCTGCAACAGAATAGTCGTGTGGCGGTGTAAACTGAGGCTACAAATATTAATCTTGTGGCAGTTATTTGTTCTGGTGTATTTTACTGGTGTTACCAGGCTCTAGTTACCCATTCTGCCTAATATTATATTATGTAGTGGTATACTGCTTTTGAAGTTTCAATTGGGATTGTATTCCTTTGTTCGTTCAAAAAATATTGTTTGTATAGATGGGATGCATATTGTCGCCATTGCTATTCAACTTATACTCTGAGTCCATATTCCAAGAATCTTTGGAAGATGTGGAAATGGGAGTAAAAGTGAATGGCAAATACATTAACAACATCCGGTATGCTGACGATACAGTACTCCTAGCTAGCGATGAGAAGGAAATACAGTACATAGTGAACAGAGTCAACAATGTTAGTCAATCTTATGGTCTCAAAATAAACATAAAGAAAACAAAATTCATGGTCATCGCTAGATTAAATATTAATAATGTAAGAATAGAAATAGTCAATCAGGACGTAGAAAGAGTAAACCTATTCAAATATTTGGGAATCTGGCTAAATGATAAATGGGATCCTGATGAAGAGATTAGCAGCAGAATCGAAATAGCCAGAAATACTTTTTCCAAAATGGAAACGATACTCTGCAACTGAGATTTAAATTTAACTACTCGATGGCGAGCAACAAAATGCTATGTACTGTCCACATTATTAGACGGAGTTGAGGGATGGACATTAAAAGCTCGGACCATGTCACGTTTGGACTCTTTTGAGATATGGCTATACAGATGCATATTAAGGATATCATGGATCGAGCGGGTAACAAGCACTAGGGTACTAGAGAGAACGAATAAAGAACAGGAACTTTTAACCACAATAAAACGAAGAAAAGCAGCATATTTTGGCCATACCTTTAGAAATAGTAAGTACGAGTTGATTCAACTGATCGTTGAAGGAAAGATCGAAGGACGACGAGGGATCGGGCGAAAAAAGTTCTCCTGGCTTCGGAACTTACGCCAGTGGTTTAATATCAGAGAGACCTGCACAATGATTCGTTTAGCCCAAGACAGAGAAGAGTTCCAAATGATGGTCGCCAACCTCCGCTGAGGAGATGGTACTGAAGGTGAAGGATAGATATCTATATACCGGGTTATTCATGTTATTCGACACGGAGCATTATGGCTAAAGTATCTTACGAAAAAGATGAAAATATTTCGGATGAATAGGGACCCATTAAGGCTACATTCCAAAAATACTCTCATGTTGTACAGGGTGTCCCCAAAACACGAAGCGTATCAAAGCTATATTTTTTAAAATGTTCAAATGTATTTAAAGCGAACCGTTTAGGTGTAAATCACCACTTCTGGTATAAGCAGATATCAGAAAAAAAATTAATATCACAAATATAAAACTTAGTAGCCTGTGACTTTCACGTATAACTAACCATGAAATACGTCAGCTTAGCAGTAACTAGTAGGCTGTGAAAAATATATATTTCTGTTATAATTCAGCTCTCTTTGACGTTAGACATGCTACTGCCGTTGTTTCTGGTTAGAGTTGATTTGTTGTAAGGAATTTTTATAACTACTCATTCGTCTGTATATTTCTGAAAGTCACTTGTTTTCGCCCATCTGAATGCGTTTCTGTTTATATTTCATGCCTGCTAGGTTTCTTATACGTAGGAAACTTGAAAAGCACCAATTTGTTTGGGAATATGAAATCAAATGAAAACTATCAGATATTGATAATCACAATCTTATATAGTTAGAAAGGCTACAAAATTTTACATTTGATTATATAAAAAGATTAGGCACTCCCATTCAAAAAAAAATTAATTATCTCTGATTGAGTTTTCCTTAATTAGTCGAACGATTTCTGCAAGTACAAACGTAACTCAAATTTGACCGCCTGACCCACAGAGTTAACATCTCTAGAGGAAGCCTAATTTGAATATTGGCCAGCCAACATCTATAGCGCTATTGCCACTCTTCTTTGTCCGCTTCCAGTTTCTTCAAAATCTGTCAGTTTTCGCAGTTTGAACACAAAGTATTTAACTAGGTATTTAACTATACATTCCAATATACTTGCAATGTAACTGATTCACGTGAAGATAATTCGTATTGATTTAATTAAATCTCAAAAATGGTAAATTTCATAGCGGAATGTCGCAATAACTTCTAATATGTCGTAAATCTGGCAACCTACAATCGGCGTGCCCTTAAGCTGTCATGTGGCTGTCATTGTAGTTGTGGTTATTGCGTGTGTCGAGATTTTCTCGATTTTAGTGTATATTTGACTGACTTTGTGACTATTTGTGGTGTGAATTAAATTATTTATGAAAAATATTGTCATAATTGCATGATGAGACAACATAAAAAGTGACTAGTTTGCTGTAATAGCGACGAATCGGTGAACACTTCTCATCATAGGTGAGTATAGGTTTTGTTTTAGTTTTCAGTAGCGTAATATATGGGGATAACTGGAAACAAAAGTAACTTCACAGTTTGAGGAATAATAATGGTTGTTTAATGTATGTTTTGTGCACGCATTACATTCATGTCGATCAACATGAATTTTCCAAATTCCATTTTTTGAACTATTTGAGGATGTGAAATGCAAAAATGTATGCCACATTTACTTACAGAAAATCTATCTATGAGAATTTTATAAAACTGGATATTGCCTAATGCAATTATTATATTTTATTGCTGAAGTAAAAACACGATGCAGCCATTCCAACAGGCTACCTTTCAGAACACTGTTAGATATGTTTGGAAAAACACTTCATGGTAATAATAAATTATCAACTGTTACAATTAAACTATAATAAGAGTAACTCTCTAAGTATAGCTAAATACTAATACAACTTATTGGTATCAGTTTGTAACATCACAGTAATAATTGAATCTATTAATGAACATTCAATTTCAATATAAAGTCGCACGCCACTGGTAATGCCCTCAAGCTGTCAAAATTTCCGTTACATATTGGCTGGTCAGCGACCTGTGTATTTTGTTGTTTACACTGCCTCTATAGATGTTAACTCTGTGGTCTAACCTAAGCTGACACATTTCATGTTTAGTCATATGGAAAAGTCACAGCTATCTGAGTTTCATAATCTCTGCGATATTCATTACTTTTTTGATATCTAGCTAAACTAAAAATTGCTAATTTACATCAAAATGTCCCATGTGTGATATATAAAGTCACACTAGAATTGACCAAGGAATCTAAATATGCAATAATATGCATATTCTATTTAAAAACACAACTTTGATATATCATGATTTCATTAAAAATTAAATGCAGCCTTAATGTTTCTCTATCCATCCGAAATTATTATTTTCTTTTTCATTAGATACTTTAGCCATAATGCTTCGTCTCGAATAACATGAATAACCCGGTATATAGATGTTCACATATGAGTGAATCATATAAATGCTTACACAGTTTTGATATAATGATAAATAGAAACAAGGTTTGATATATATATATATATATATATATATATATATATATATATATATATGCAATTAAAAATGAAATCACTTACATAATATTATCGTCATTTAAAGAGTCTTTTCAACAAAGACACACATAATATGACATATATTATGTACATAAATATAAATGAACTAGCAAAAACTGTTGCCTAAGAGATAACCGTCAACCGATTAACAAGCTTTTTTTAGAAGAACCGCTTTACTTTTGCGAAATTGTCTTAGTAAGTACAACTAAAGCGTGTCTCAAATTTGAAGATGCTCCATTATTTAATATTTGAGATGTTCTGCAGTTACAAATTTTCTCCACCTATTATTAAAGTAGATAGTTAAGCTTAAAAGTATATTTTTGGTGGCCCACTTGAGAGAACTTTACTCTAAACTGGAGTAGCGTCTGTGTTAAAAACGATTAAATGAACTAAGGTACACCTAGGATGCGAGAGAGTTTGGAACTACGGCCTGGAGGAAATTTATATGCAAATAAATTAAAATGGCGTAATAAATAAAAAAGAGATAAGCTTCCTCTCCGGTCCAGGTGGTAAATTATGATAACATAATTTTTGCCGTGAAATACGGTCCGAAAAGTTTTCGACTCTGAAATTTAGCTCACTACACTACGTACTGCTATCATAAATAAACCCGTGGAGAACAAAATGGAAGTGGAGTTAGGTAAGTAGCTAAAGCTTCACACCGAACTAATTTTTTGCTTACGGTCATCCGACGAAAAATCAACAGCAGCCTGAAATAGCCAGAAAAAAAAACGTTTGGCTTTCCTGTCATATACTGCACCACATTGAAGTTCCCGCCAGATGGGCAAAAAAGAATATTTGAATAAAACTACAGTACCTGGGCCACGTTGAGAAAGGGGGGGGGGAATATGATTATCATCTACCTCAAGTAATAACAGAAGGAAAAATCGTAGGAAGAAGAACGATAGGGAGAAGACAGAATTTGACAATTTGAGGGATTGGTATAATAGCTCCAAAAATCAGCTATTTGGAGCGGCGGTTTCCAAAGTTCAAATTGCCCTGATGATTGCCAATCTTCAGAGTGGAAATGACACCTAAAAAATGAAGTCAAGTTGATTGACTCAGTCCTTCCCACACATTACTGTGATACCAGTTTATTACTTCCCATAGCATGAAGCTTTAGTCTGAGGTCCCCTTGCAACCCAATCATCATTAGCCCCTCCCCTAAAATTGTCTTATGCCTTATGTCTTTCCTTCACAGGTCAATAGACAGCCTATCATCAATACTACAGACTTTTAAAACATATAAAAAAGAAGTTGGAGCTGTTTTCATATTTTTAGTTTTTTTATTATTGCTATGCTCTCACTGACACGATTTCTAATAACTATACGCGTTTTCCATCCTCACTACGGTAGTAATACTGTGTCAAAATTTCATTAGAATCAATTTCATAGCTTCCACGTTACAAAATATAAAACGATCTAAAGCAATAAATAGTCGTATGTATACAGAATATATGTCCCTTAGTTTCGGTACTAGGCTAGGCAAAGTTCGGATGGATCAAAAAAGTTGATTTATGTCGCTGGGTCTTCAGCTTCACAGGTTAGTGGACAGCCTATCATGAATACAACAAATTTTTCAGTTTTTCAATCCCGCACCCTCCAACCACCCCAATTTCATCCCCACCCAAAAACGCAGAAAATGATCAGGAACCTCTAAAACGCCTAAAAATGAAGTTTGAGGCGTTTCTATATTTTTAGTTTTTTTATAATCTCTGCGCCGCCACTGGCATGATTTAGAAAAATCATACGCATTTTCCATCCTCGCCACGGTGGTAGTACTGTGTCAAAATTCCATTAAAATTTATTCACCAGCTTCCTCGTTACACAATATAGAACGATCTAAAGCAATGAATAGTCGTATGTATACAGAAAATTCTAAGTCCTTTGGTTTATGTAATAGGCAAGGCAATATTCGGATGGACCTAAAAAAGTTATTTATGTCACTAGGTCTTTCTTCATAGGTCAGTGGACAGTCTATCATGAAAGCAAAAATTCTTTCAATTTTACAACCTCCTACCCCCCAACCACCCCAATTTCACCTCCACCCAAAAAAAAAGTAGAAAACGATCAGGAACCCCTAAAACCCCTAAGAAACGAAGTTTAAGCAATATTTATTTTTGGTTTTGTTTTTTACTATTACTCCGCCGCCCATGACCAGATTTTCAAAATTGTAGGAACATTACACAGTACTCCCCTCACCTATCGGTGTGGGAAGTAAAAGAAGAAGTAGATATGGATAATATATTTATTCTTTTATTGATACTTTGGAAAGCAATTGTGTTAAGTGGGAAGTTGTCTTCTCAACAGTTGTCAATTTCCACGAATTGATTTGTAAAGAAAATGTATTTCTTGTGAAGACCACTGGCATGACACATCCACACCGCACACACAAACTAGCAGTGATTAAAAATTTGGTGAATGTCCTATCAAATAACCCGTATCTCGTATATTAGTAACATTACTCTTCCACCATAATTGTAAATTTACAATTTCCCGTTATACCACAGCATAGTAAGCAACCAGCATAATATCTCTGAGAATTTCCTATATAAAAAGCGTTTAAAGAATTTGACCATGGGGTGATTTCACGGTTGTGAAGTTTGGGTAGAGATGCGAAAATGAAAATATCGATACCGGTACCAACTCGATATTTTTTAGCCAAATAGGCGCGTTTGGTTCGTACAGAGAATTTTGTGCAATTGATTACATCCCGCAATAATTATTTTCGATACCGATACCCCTATAAAAATATTGATACCAGCTTAGAATCGCTCAAAAAGTATCTAAGATAAAAATACTCGATATTAGTGCAGCAGTACAAGTATCGAAGTATCGTTAGCATTCCTACAAAAAATCATCCAAAAGTGGGTACGCGCGTGTAATTGCCGCCAATCTGAGATATTGTGCTGGTTGTTTACTATGTTGTGGTTATACTATATTTCTCATTAGACCATGATAAAGGAACCCATTTGCCATAAAATACAACAGGTCAATAATGCTTGTAATGCTTGTAATCTAGTTATTAGTCAACTGTAAAGGTTCAGCCTCCCAAACTGTTTTCACAGCATGTTCCAGTTCGTTCAGTGTGGTCAGAGGATTGGGTAAATCGCAAATGTAATGACCCATCCAATCCCACACTTTTTCAATTGGCGATAAATTGGGTATTCGTGGAGGCCAGGGAAGCACCCTAACCTCAGCTTCCCGTAAGAACTCTCTGCTATTATTGGCCTTGTTTTCCTTCTGATGTATTCGTTGCGAACATGTTGCCATCTAAAGGTGCTACACGATCTTCTTAGGAAATCCATTTCCACTGCTTCTAATATCTTTCTCCCCTTTTTCCGTGAGTTGCCAGCATTCACAGCCATGAGTTAGAATGAACTCTACACTCGTTGTGTAGATTGTCGTTTTTGTAGAATGTTTCATTTTTTTTGACCAGAGCAACCTACTGGCCAAAAAGCTTCACCAGCCATCCATCTAGAAAATGCCTTTCTGAAAGAATATAACAAAATCAAAACAAATACCAATCCACAAAGATATACCTGATCTCTTCTTGCGCAGACTACGGAGCAGAAAACGACCAATTACAATAGATCTTCACCTTGAATCTGATGGTTTTAGTCCTGTAGTTAAATGGGCAGAAATATGGGAGACCCAAACACCAGAAGAAGAGAGAATAGTAATCTAATTTAGTCAAGAACCCCCCAGTTTTGACCTACACCGAAGGGAATGGTCAACACTAAACATAATTCGCACGTCGTATGGAGTGTGCGCTGATTCGTTGTTCAAATGGAATAAGCACGAATCCCCTCGATGCAACTGTGGAGCGGAACGTCAAACTGTCAGGCATACAAAGATAGCAGTCCAAGGAGAGAGAGCAGCTAAAGATAGGTTAGCTAAATTACAATGTACAATATCAGTATCTCAAGCCAATACCTCATACAAGGCTTTCTCGGGCTTTCGAGGTGGCCATATTTGTTAGTACAAATAAATAAATAAATAAAATAAATAAATGTAGTGCAAAAATGCACCCTTAGAGCAAATCCGGGCAGCAACAAGGACTTCCTCCGAGCCAAACCATCAACTGTAGAATGGATTCCAGTATTAACCTATAAGCTAGTTACTGTTTAGATCGCAAAACAAAAACAAAAAAAAAATAGTGAAGTTGATTGACTCAGTACTTCCCACACGTTACGGTGATACCAGTTTGTTATTTCCAGTAGCATGAAGTTATAGTCTGAGATCCCATGGCATACAAATCATCGCCAACAAAAAAGGCGAATATGAATACTACAAACTTTTCAGATTTACAAGGCAATGTCGGATGGATCTAAAAAAGTGTATTATGCTGCTAATTCTTTCTATCACAGGTCAATCGATAATCTATTATGAATTCAGCAAAATTTTCAGTTTTACAACTCCCCAACCCCAAACACCCCAATTTCACCACTACCTGAAAAAGTAATTTCACCCCTACCCAAAAAAAAGTAGAAAATTATCAGGAACCCCAAAAACGCCTAACAACGAAGTTTGAGCAGTTTTTATAATTTTAGCTTTTTCGATTATTACTGCGTCGCCACAGACACAATTTTAGAAAAACAAACGCATTTTCCAACCACGGCACCGTAGTGATACTGTGCAAAATTTCATTAAAATCCATTTAATAACTTATATATATAAGTTATATAATGAAGAACGATCTAACGCAACACCTGTATCAGAAAATTCTAAGTACCTGGGTTTCTATAATGGGCAAGGCAATGTTCGGATGGACAAAAAAAAGTGTATTATGCCGCTTCTTTTTCACAGATCAACAGACTGCCTATTATATAGAATTAATTTTTCATTTTTACAACCCCTCACCTCCCAACCACCCCAATTCCACCCCACCAAAGGACAAAAAGAAAAAAAGAAAAAAAACAAACAAAAAAAACAAAAGAAGTCACTTTTTTATGAATTTTTTCATGTGTAACATGACCATACGTTAAATAAATAACCAGTGCAATGAATCAAATAGTCGAATGGTCTGTTTTCTTATGGATACCAAATGTCCATTGAAGAGAATCGAAATTCTGTACTCCGTCCATAGTAGGGCTACGCGCATGTACGCAGGTATCGCGAAAAAATCTCGTTACTACCTATGCACGAGCTAGCCTATGTTCTATTAAATTCTGTGATACGTGCACGCAATTTATTCTGTGCTGGCACCAGCCACCCAACAAAGGTAACGTGGCAATATAGCCCGTCCTCGTTCAAATCAGGTCGAATGCCGCTTGACCTCGTACATTGCTGCTTGTTGAGATCCAATTTACGACGCGTTCATCGCAACCTACCTGCTAGACTTTTACCTGCAGAAATTTGCTAGTTTAAAAGGCGAACACTAGTGTAGTGAGCAACTGGTCACTGTCAAAACCGATACCAAATTTAGAAATAGCCAAAGTGATCAAGACGTCTAGTGGTGAAATTTAGAACCCAATGTGTGCCCATGGTAACCTGATTCTTTTAGCATGCATGTGTACCAACTCACAGAGAATGAAATCAAAACACAGAAATGTTATGATATAGTTTTTTTATTATTTGTTTCTTAAAATTTGTTTTGTATTGATTAATCATGAGTGCTGAGTGTTTATGGTATGGTTTTATTACTTGATTCTTGTATTTATCAAATCATGAGTGCTTTGTATTTCATATATTTTACTGGTGAAGTATTTATATTGATATGTTGAAATATACCATTCAAAATGTCTTAATAATAGTGGTAAACTGGCTCTTGTTATTGATATTGTATAATAAAGAAATGGTTATAAACATTCACAGCCTAAATGATAAATAATGGTAATAATACATGGTGGGCTAGATCTCTGTTCAACGTCAGGGAGAGAAATATCAGCATATATAAATAAATAAATATAACCAACCATATAAAGGAGTAAATAATGGAGATAATTGGAATAAGTCCAACCTGGGTCATTTCCAGGCTATCAACCCTCCGTAAATGAATATCATATATAAATAAAGAGAAACCAGTAAGGATTTAAATAAATACACCTAAATACCATCAAGCTGCAAGCTCCAGGACCTAATACCTAGAGTAGACGGAAATCAGAGACCCAACGCCATATAGTATCGTCTCAAAAGCAGGCGGATGTTATAGTATACCTTGTGAAACACTTTAAATATTGTAACCAGACCACATTAGTTAATGATACAAACTCAAAAGACAACATACCTGCAAATATTCGTGAAAAAGCTTCAAAAACCCCTTTGTTGAAATTTTGGTCTCCAGCTTGTTACGTTTTTTTAAAAACAATTCCCGCTCGTAATAATAAACAAACCATGGCAACCAATTACCACGACTCACTACTTTATTCAAGTGACAAAACCCAAAAGCATCACAGAACAGTATCTTTTGCTGTGAACACGGACCTGTTACGGAATTGGTTGCTCTATGAAAAGTCACTCATGATCTGACATATAACAAGATATCTGAACAATATATGATGTAGTAATAATCTAATACATTACTTATTTGAACTTCATTGACTAATTACACTCATACTCAGATCTAACAATTCTTTATAAATCATCGGTCGATGCCGTCAATGTCCATCTTCAGTCATGTGACCGCTAAAGGTGCGTTCTAACGTCTGGCAGCCAGGAGCGCGTTCCGGATCACCACACTAGTTGGAATTAAGTTTTGAAACTAGCAGGTACATTTTCTATACGCTTGAAAATCTATTGTAAGGAAGTTGGTCCAATATTCCCATCCAAGTGGAGCACAAGCCAAATATTGAGACTAGTGCAATATGATACAACAATGAAGCCGATATACGCGGTCGCGTAAGATGCTCCGCTCAGCGCTTGTGTGGGCGACACGAACACGGTCGAAACTGAATACCCTGTGTATATTCAGTCACCCACCCAAGCGCTAACCGCGCACAAGGCTGCTGCTGCCCCACTATCGAAGGCAGACGCTGTTCATCGTGTAGCCACGTGGGTCCCCTTATTTTCATGCTTACATCCGCATGCGGATTCCTAGATTTAAATGTCATGAAACGTCACGAGTTTTTGTAAGGCATAAAATCGACACAATTGAAGGAATTACCTGTTGAAATATGCTGGAGCTTTTTTATACAAGAAAACAATTAAAGTAAGAATGAATGACAGTGGCCACTGTCAAGTACGGATAGAAAAAACGAATGGTTAGTGCAATAGGTTATCACTAAATTATTATTATTATTAAATTGTCAACTTCATAAGCCTTTACCTCACACCCAGGTGTAATCTTTGAGGTGATAATATTTGTATTTTGACCAGTACAAATTAATGAATGAAATGAATGACTGAATGGCACCAGAAAATGTTGATAAAAGTCGGTGGGACTCGAACCCACGACCTTCTGATTGGTACTCCTGCGCTCTTACCAGTTGTTCATGTTCATTTGAGAAACATTTGCTCTGGGTGCTGTATCAAATTACTTTCTTTATGGTGAGCCTCCCGCAAACGCTGAAACCCCATGGCGTTGTAGGTTATAGCCATCGGGAAACAAATTCCCCAGCAGCTCATTCCATGGCGTAGAAGTTCTCCAAGAGAAAGAATGCTGGAAGAGACTAGTTCTGGGAGTAGGGATCTCTACCTGGCAAGGATGAGCTCGCAGAACCTCTCTAGTGTTCCTTGTTCGAATGGCCTTGTGAGGAACACCGGCGTTTATTGAATATACGTCTAATGGACAAATTTAGACTACAACAAACAGAGATCGGTCGTTCAAAAAGCTATTCAGCCACTAGCGCAGGCCAGGTGGCAGTCCATAAGCAGCAACTTGAGCAGAAGGCTCTCGTGTTCACACTTTATCGAAGGTTTAATTTGATTGTCACTTGCTCTGTTCCACAAGTAAGTGGCTTGGGCCAGGAGCTCACCCGTAGACCCATACTTCCGGATAGTTTATGATGTTATTGTTGTCGAGGTATTAGAGGAGCTTTGTGTTAATGACAGTCTCCATAACCTTATGCTTTTTATGTCACTACCGTTTAAAATGTATCTCATATTGATGGGTGTTTAAAAGCATAGTATTACCCTCGAAGACCTGAAGAAGTTCAACGCCACTGGAGAAATCCATTGTGCCGTTATTGTAAAGTAGAGCGGGCGAAGCGTGTTCTGGTGGTAACTACTCCCGCTTCATAATTATGTTATTCGAATGTTATATAAGTGCTTAGATATTAGCACTTAGAGAGCGTAAATGGCACTCTTGCCAAGAACATGCTATGCGAAAATGTGGACTTGAGAATAACTGTGAAGAGCACATAGATGGATGACTAAGCGAGTGGAGCTATACGTAAGAAATTTGTTTACAGTAGCGTAGATATAGTGCTATTGATTGGGAGTCCGGCAAAGAAATGCAAAAGTGATCTCTTTAGACTTTTACTTCAAGCTTAGGGAAACTTATGATTCCATCATCAGGGCTAGAATGATGAAATATAATAAGTAACAGTCTTAATTAAGATCATCATCATAGTCACAATGTCTTGACATACATGTTGTGAACTGAGTTTCTAGGGATATCTTTAATGCAGTAGCTGCCCATTGACCAGATATACCTACCGGTTCATTTGCCTTTAGGGGCAATTTCTCACCCCAAGGACAAGAAGGTATCCTGACTCTTCTCAACTCGTCCACCCAAAGCTGCTGGTTGAGAAGAGGTTACTGCTTATACCGACAGTAGTTCGGTCCCTTTTAGTCGCCTCTTACGACACGCAGGATATACGATGGAAAATATCCTAATCCGCCCCCACACGGGGGTAGGTAATCGAGATACCTGTTACAAAAGTCAGCGAGGATGTTGTGAAAAGATGTTAAAACGAGTATGTGTGGTTCAGATCGACTTATGCTAACAAACTGGACCCTGCTCTGAACGACTTCTGTAGGATAATCACGGACTATCTAAAACCTATCAACTTGGATCACCTATACATGTCAGCGGGAATAGACCCCCTCCAATCAGGCAAGAAGTTTCGTATATGGAAGGACATAGCAGACAACCATTAGACCAAAGACATCTTGGCACAAGCCCCCAACATCCATACTTAAATATAGAAAGAACTTCATTATGTCCACCAACCCACTGACAGACACCAAATCAGTAACCAAAGAGGTACTGTGGAAGTGACGGCTAACAGAGAACCACATACCAACTTGGAACCCAACTGAAAGCCTCTCTGTCAGATTACAACTAGAATTGAGGACATGGAAAAGTCTCAAATGGTCTGGGGATAATCTTTTGAGATGGTGATAAGCTGAGGATGATTTATGTACCTGCGGTGAGAACCAGAAGATTGAACATCTCCTATATTGCCCATCGTTGAAAACTACTTGCACATCCAGGACTTATGGGAAGCGAACGACACAGCAGTGCAGTGTGCCAGACACTGGAAAGAGATACGATCAAATAAAGACAATCATTTCTGACTTGTGACATCTTTGATGTCATATATAAGTGGTTTTGTTACTTCTCCCATTAATAAGTAACTACCCGCAAGTGAAATTCGAAATACGTCATGACAGACACAGTTTACGCAGTTAAGCCTCTTTGAATTGGGTCGGATTGTAGGCCAACGAGAACGTGGTGCTTCTTTCAGAGCAATTGCTGTAACCATGGGGCGTAGCGTGGCTACGGTTGTAGCAGCATGATGCGCATGGATCGCAGAAGGGCGAATGCAGCGAGATAGAGGTTCTGGAGCACGTAGATGAACTACAGACATAATGCGATCAACTCAATCTGTTGCTGATGCTTGGTATGCAGCTATAGGAAGGCCTATTCGAATCCGCATGGTTTGCCACAGATTGAGTGAAATGGGCTTAGGATCATATCGTCCGCATCTAGTGCAAGTCATTGTCGCCAGTCGTTAGATTGGTGTCAAGAACACCGACAATGGCATGCTGAGGGGCATCAGACGGCCTTCTCCGACAAGTCCAGGCTTTGTCTGGTGGCCCATAACGGACGGCAATGCGTAAGTCAACGTCGCGGTGAACGACATGATCTCCAGTTTGCTGTTGAGCGCCATGAACACCGTCCTATTGATTTTATGTTTTGGGGTGCCACCTTAACTTGTGATTCGTGGCACAGTGACTGCGCAACGTTATGTTCTGCGGAAGGTGAAGGCTACAAGACCGCGGGCCCTTCAAATCTCAATCAAGGCCAAAGAGGTCATCGACTCCCCAGAACTTATAATATTTCCCTAACTTCGTGGCTGTTCAGCTACAGCAAAAGAAAGTCCAACGAGTAGTGAGGATGACAGTAAAGCATTGCACGTAATTTTTCCTAAAATGTCTTGTAGCTGATAACGCTGTCAATACTAGACCGAACAGCGAAGAGTTCTTAAAAGATTGATTTTCCCATCTTTACCTTTGGCGACAATAAATTGCGATAATAAAAACCGATGCCGGACCGCCCTTGGCTTCAAATAGTGTCTTATTGTCCTTTATGACTCGTATCGGTTACTCCGCCGTCCCTTATCGTGGAGTTTACATCTACCATCGAATGATCTTTTTATGGCTACCGCCATTTCGCCTGATTGAAGTGCGCCTCCTAAAATTTGGGGTAAAAAATATAGTGGGGTAGTTTGTTTTGTCCGCACTGCTCTACGTTCATATTGCCACGCACAACGCCGTTGTGAACTCATCTTCATGGTCACAATGTATTAACAGACATGTTGTGAACTCGTAAAATGTATTAAGTCGAAGCTAGAGTATTGCCGACACGAATATTATCAATAGCTTTGAGAACTGTGGCTCGCCATCGTTCGCGATTTACTGTCAGTTCAGTGGCGCTCTTGATACACATATCCAGCAACTGTTTTGTCGTATCCACCCAGCGTGTAGGGGAACGGCCACGGTGCCGCCCACTCGGGGCATGACCCCGAACTATAAGTTTCTCCATATTATCGCTTCTGTGAATATGTCCGAAGAATGTAAGCATTCTCGTCGGCAAAATGGTGGATAGTCTCTTTGGATTGCCGAGCATCTCCAGTATGGAACTGTTAGTTCGATGGGCGGTATAAGGGACTCTCAGTATTCTCCTCCTACATTTCAAAAGAATCTATGCGAGCTCGATCTGCCTTTTTACCAGTCCAAGTTTCCGAGGCATACAAAAATATCGAGAACACAAGAGACTGAACCAGCGACATTTTTGTAGCTTTAGTGATGTTATGGTCACGCCATATTTTAGTAAGATTTAGTAGATTTGCCAAAAATCGAAAATCTTCATTTGGCTTTCTATTAAGATGAAATCCTGTGTTTTGGATAATTTGAGGGTGCTGATTGTAAATCCTGTCGCTGTTTTGAGTTTCAGTGTCGTTTGATAAAAATAAAAAAAATCAAATCTTTCAGATCTTTAGGTTTGCCTAAAAAATCGAAAATCTTTATTTGGCTTGCTATTAAAATATAACCTCGGGTTTTGGATAATTTAAGTTCCAGTCTTATCCTCCGCTACTGCTACTATATTATTATTAAATGATGTTTAGAAATATTATTACAAATTTATTGCAAAACTTGACAGAATGAATGTATGTATGTACGTATATCGTTGATTGTAAATATAAAATGAATAATATACAATAAACAACAAGTGACCCAAAAAAGTTAAAAACTTGTGCTTGGGTACAAGGTAATTATTATAAAATAAAAACAACAAATAAGGGTTAATTCAGGAATATTTATATTTAAATATTGTATTCTGTATGTATGTATTCTATATATATTAGTAATAATAGGTATTACATATCTCTACAAGTTGGTGAATTTTAATGCGATTATTATTTACTATCCATTGTTTTAAACCATACTTGAATGAATTTAAAGGCACTAGACATTTTATGCTTTCGGGTATCTCATTGTATAGTCTTGGAGCAAGAAATGTATGACATCGTAATAGTAATAAAGTATTTTTTCTTGCTTTTGATACAACATTACATGCATATCTTATGTCATATTTATGTTCGTGTTTTGTCAAGTTTGATTTATTTTTATATTGGTAAATACCTAATGACATGAAACATGTTTGGCGGATATCTAGAAATTTTGTTTTAGAAAATAACAAGTCACTAGGATATGTAGATTTCACTTTATATAAAATTTTCATTAAACGTTTTTGTATAATTTCTATTGCTTTTATATTATTTTTACATGCTGCGCCCCACACCACAATACAATATCGTATATGACTGTGAACAAGTGCTTCGTACACAATGATCATCTGTTCATAGGTAAGTATAGTGGAAAGGAGTTTAAATTTGCTTATAACGTAACGTATCTTTTTGACAACATATTCTGTATGCTCCTTCCATTTGATATGGCAATCTAGATATATTCCTAAGTACTTGGTACTGGTGACCATTGATATAAGGAGCTACCTGTCTACAACTGATTTGTAAGTTGGTGTATTTAAATAAGCCGTTTGCGTACGACGCGAATAGAATAAAGTGAGTCTTGTTGAAATTGACTGTTAAAAGTCGACTACTGAACCAGTTGAAAATTTTTTTAAAACCATTTTTAGTCTTGGATTTTAATATTTCCCAACCTTCAGCAGAAAATATAACAGCTGTATCGTCTGCAAAACTCACTACATCTCCACTCACATCAACCGCAAATAGGTCATTTATATATATATTGAAGAAGAATAATGGTCCCAGTACCGTTCCTTGAGGAACACCGCATGTTATAGGCAATGGAGAACTAGAGCATTTATTTATCACAACAGTTTGGGTTCTATTGGTTAAGTAACTTTTAATTAGATGATAGATTTGACCCCGTATACCATAATTTTGTAAAGTTTTCATGAGTATCATATGATCAGCTATGTCAAATGCTTTTGCTAGGTCAACAAAGACACATAATGTTGGAGTATTTCTGTCCACATTTTTGCATAGTTCTCCTATTACATATGTCACCGCATCTTCAGTAGATTTAATTTTTTTTGAAACCGAACTGTTTATCAGAAAATATGTTATATTTCTCTAATAATTCTGTCAATTTGTTCTTTATTATATTTTCAAAAACCTTTGCCAAACAGGAGATAAGCGAGATAGGTCTATAATTGGATAAATCATATTCATCACCAGTTTTATGTTCAGGCATGTCGCAATTTTGAGTATAGATGGAAAAGTACCCTTTTCCAGACAACAGTTATTCTAGTGAATGGCTCCGAAATAAGATGTGCTACGATTTTGAGTGTTTCAGCAGTTAAATTGTCTATTTCAGGTGTTTTGCTAAAAGCTAAAAATTGAGAACGTCATTTCTGGATAGACTAGAATGGGGATATCTTTTGGTCCGCTGTGCTTACGCCGCTATGAACAGTTTCATAAGAATCCACCTACTAGCTAAAAAAAATTACGGACGGGGTGGTGGACTTCACGAATGCAGTGCACATTCACGTAACATCAGACACACAACAAACAGCACTCTGCCGTAATTTATTCACCGTTGTATGTATTTTATATCCAACCGCACAGATGCAACGTGATTCATTTGTTGATTTCTAGTACCAGGCAAGCTTCTGTTTGCATTGTTAACGCAGCAGCGGGCAGAGTGGCGTGCCTTCCATTATCGGTTTTCGAATTCAAACCCGGCTCGGTTCGGGTCGCCTCCATCAACCGTACACCACTTCACTTAGCGTTTCGTTATTATTTCAAGATTTTGCGGATTTGCGTCAGTGGCTAATAGATCAATTGGCGAAAAGAACTGTCAAGAAATTTGATTTATAACTAGTCAACTGCGAACACAAAGCCTAAGGCCCGATTTTATCAACACGCGCATTTTAACAAAGGCTTTGACCAATCAGAGCAGCCCTTTCAAGAACATGCATCTGTCAAAGTTCTCTGAAAGTTATTGATCTCTCCTGAAGTTTACCTCAAAAAGGTGAAACAGGTCATGCTTTATATATAATCGACCATTATGAACCATCTTGTTTTTGTTTTCGGTCCGACTTTCCATCCTAAATGGGTGGAAAATTGCATTTTCTTGTCTAACAAAGACTTAAGCAATTGCCAATTTGAACCAATCAGATTCCACAAACGCAGTACATTTGATTACTGGATTGCTGGTCATTCAAATAATAATGATGACAAGAAATCCAAATACTACATTATTTTGATAAAGGGTACTTGCAGAGGTCGTGAAATCGTCTCGGGAGTATACATAGCGTAAAGAAAACCATATCAAGAAGCAGTAGGAAACAAAAAACATTATTTTGCTGACGGCCAAAGAAAGATATTTGCAAAATAAAATAAGGATATATTCAAATTTTTCCACGAGACTTAAAACTAGGGCTGACGTCACAGGTATCTTATCGATATCGACAATCGATACTGCTACAGCGCAGGTTAGTGAGATTCAACTGCAAACTAGACATGATCTGAATTCTTTAACAATGCGACTCAATTTATTGATAATTAAACATATTTAAAACAGGCAATTAATCCACTAGCATTTTCGTTGCAATACATTTTTATATCCGATAGGTATCACAGTTCATCCTGTTTGTGACCGAGATTCGCAACTAATCGAAGCCATCATTTTATTTCGGCGCATCCCATTATGAATGAATCCAAAGATAGAATCTAATTCAAGCCCATCCCTACAAAGTGAATTAGTAATCTAGCCTAACCTTTATTCTTTTGACTTTTGTACTTTTGTGTGTGGCTGTGTTTTGTGGTTATAATGATCAATGTCCACATATTAGGTTAGCACTGGCTATCGATATCGAATATCAGTACTTTACATCCCATCACTATAGGATATCACTGACGTCAGAGGTTGCTTGCGCGACATTCTCCGGCATTTGAAATAAATTTCTGGAATATTTCTCACAGCCGATTCCAAAAAAACTAAATAAGTGATTTTGTCATGTTTACTAGGCTCCAAGGAACGCGTAAACTACATAATATTTTTTCTGCAAGTACCCTTTTGTAAATACCTCCAATATACCTTTGTATTATAGTAAAAAGGTAAAAATTTCATTTTGTTGCACTTCACAAAGATTTGACAAAGACTTTAGCAATTGCTAATCTGAACCAATCAGATTCCACGAAAGCAGTACGTTTAATGATGTTGTTGATCTATCAAATAATGATGATGACAAGAAATTCAAATTATTACATTATTTTGATAAAACAATAATTTACTATATATAATTATTACAAATACCTGCAATATACCTTTGTATTATAGTAAAAAGGGGTAAAAATAACATTTTGTTGCATCTCACTATTTAGGATAGAAAATCAGACTGGAAAAGACACTAGATGGTTTATAATGATCGATTGTATGTAAATCCCCTTGAACTTCAAATGAAATCAATAATTTTCAACAAACTTTTGCAGATGCATGTTTTGAGTGGGCTGCCTTGATTGGTCAAAGCCTTTACTAAAATGCGCGTGTTGATAAAATCGGGACACAGGCTTGCTAGAGACATCTAGTAATAATAATAATAATAAGCGCTCAATGAATTCTCTCATTTGGACCTTTTTTTGGCAGCACTTTACTGAAACGACGCTATTTTTCGAAAATCGTCGCGAAGTAGAGTTTTCACCCCCACACCCCTTGAGCCCATCCCACCAAATTTCATTTCTTTCATACCTTTTGCGCTCAAAAGCCTTTTGTAGGACTTGGCGATTTGCTAACATCGGTTGGTGATGTGTTCCTAAATGTCGTACTTTTTCCGTCCAGATCTGTTATTTAGGCAGCTGCAGATAATAGACATTTGAGAAATATTTTTCTCTTAGGAGATAAAGAGTTACAGAACTTTTTGCTAGCGTTCTTCGACTTAATAAGCGATAAAATTATGATTTTAATAAGAACAACAAACCATCCCCTAACTTTGGGGTACTGTAGAATGGAAACTGTTGATCGCATACGAAATATGTAATTTAGTTCTGTTGTCTCCATATATCGTTAGATTTTTTGCCACAACGGCGCTATTTGTCGAAAAGCCTCACTAAACAGGTTCCACCCTCCCTCCAACCCATCCATCCTTGAGCGGCAACCCCCAGATGTCGCAAATTGATACTTACCTTAATTAAATAACGCCGCCGCAGTATCATTTCCAATAAAAGTATGCACAAGTGTCCTTAAATGTCGTACTTTTTGTACAACCAGATTCGTGAGGTTACGCAGCTGCAAATTATTAACAAAATGAGAAGATATTATTCTTTTAAGGTAACATAGACGTTGCACGAAGAAATTCTGATTTCAGCGAAAATCACACACCAACCCCTCAATCCCCCGAATTTGGTGCAATGGAGGTCGGAAACTATTGGTCGCACTCGAAAAATGTGAAGACCAAAATTATTTAAAATTTTGTTCTCTCTATAAATCATTTAAATGCTTAGCTCTCCTGTTTAAACTAACGTAATTTTTCAAACGGAGTTCGATGCTGACTGTGCAATCTAAATTCAGCACGTCACTGGACATGAAACATTTTTCTACAAACACTGTTCCTTGTTTATCAAAATTGCATACACTTTCCTAATTCAAAGGGCTCAGACACGGAACGCTCTTGCATCCCAAAGCTCACCTCCACAAAAAAAGCCAGCTATCTCTGGGCAGAGACAAAGCTCGTCGTATTTCAAGAAACTAGGTCTTGAATGTACAATAGACTGTCAAAGGTAATGTCGCATCGATGTCAAGATACCCTTCTCGTTATCTTATACCTGGTTTGCACACAGTTGTATGCGATACAGTTCCAGATTCATACTTTTCGTGAGTGTAGGCCACTTTATTCCCTACGTCACAGATCTTCTTCTTCTTAAGGTGCCATCTTCCTACAGAAGGGTGACTACAACTGCAGCAAATCGTTCTCCATATTTCGCAATTCTGAGTAAAGTCTATGTCATATGCGGGAAACTCAGCCATTTTATATCAAAATTGATCCCATGGGTATACTCCAAAACGGTCGTTCACACTAGAGCTCTTTGACGGTAAACATCCATAAGTTGATGCTGCTGACAGTTTAGAATTTGGCTATAAATAATGTATAAATTTGTAAATACGTCAACCTGGTAGGCAGGGTAGGGCTTGTAGGTAGGACCACCAAAAATCAGGCCTCTCTTTGCACAACAAGGCTTTGGGGTGTCTGATTGCCGCCACTAATCCTGTAACATATCACATTTGTGATGACGATTAATCAAAGGTAAAAGTTTTAATTCGCATACCTTAGAGTGGATTTATGATTGTAGAGGTGTCACCGCTGGATAATACCGGTTGAAAATTCAGAGCTTCGACAGAAAACCCCAAGAGTCTGTGACAGGCACTTTGCCAGCCAGGTATAAATTGAAATAAACAGCTGAGAACGACATTTCTTCAGATATCTGACTGTACATAGAGAATTCTCCACAAGGAAAAGCATTTTCGTTTTGTGCGGCACGATACAGCCATACCTGTAAGCTTGTTATCATGTTATTGCGTTCAGAATATATGTGAGAGCATTGAGCAGTTGCAGACTTCTGAGGCGACACATTGGTATTGAAAGTAGTACATTTCCTTGTTAGGCAGCTACCATATCGAAGCAAAGCTTGGATTTCACAATAGATGTTCTGAATACATAACGTATATGCAATAGACATTGAATATGTGCTTTTTTATTTATTTTCCATGTAAAGTTATGTAAGGGGAACACGGAACCCTGTAGTTAAAATCCTGTTCTATCACTATCTAAGTTAGCATGTGGTTGAATAAATGAATTAAAGATTGAAAGAAGGAGAGACGCTTTATGGTAACCTGAACCGCCATTGCATATGTCGACAAGTGGTCCTTATGAATCTCTCCTTACCCTATCCCTCTGCATCTGTAGAATGGGGAGGGTGAGTGGTCCCACTGCACTTAGGCCACAACTGGCCCATTGTGCATCCTGCCAGGGAGTTGTTTCCTCAGGTCTCCTCAGAGACTTATTACAGAAAAACTGTTTCATTTTTATGAAGGCATTCCGGGCTATTTCTATCTTTGTTTTTATTTCTACATATGAGTCATTATTACAGTTGATAATTATTCCGACATATTCGTATTTATATATTCTCTCTATTACTTGGTTAGATACCCTCAAGTCAGGATGAATATCATTTTTCTTAGTAAGAACTAGAAATTTTGTTTTATTTATGTTCATGTTCAGCTCATATCGCAAGCAGACGTCATGTACCTTCTGTGTGATTCTTTGTAGGTCTAGTATGTTTTCTTCCAACAACACTGCACCGTCCGCGTATCTTAGGTTATTGATAGGGACTTCACCGACAGTAAATTTGCAGTCGAAGCAATATGTAGGAGAAATTATATCACTCCTCATCCTTAGGGTAGGGTAATACCTCTGCAATTCCGAGAGGATGACAGAGTGTCTTATGTCAGAATTCACAAACGACCAACTACCCTGACACTACAACTGGAACGCAGACACTCCTGCCTCCCCTTGAACTACCAAGTCAAGTGGAGGAAGAGTCAGCAGTGCTTCTAGCGTGCTCAACGAAGTCGTGCGTACTGTACTTGTTATACTAACACAAGCCAAGCGTTGAATTTTGTTAGCTTTGCTTTGATTGTTTCCATCCTTGTACATGAATTATGTGGTTCAAACTTTGTGGTGTTTGATATTCGGTCAGTAGCGATTAAAAAATGGCTAAAGGAGAAGATAAATACGGAAAAGTTTGATTTTAATCGTACAGAGTTGCGTAAATAAAGTTCCAGTATATGATTATTTTCCAATTCTGCTTTCCACTCGAAGCATGCATCGTTGAGAGCAGTACAGCTTGTGGACTCAAGAATAATGATAAAATTCAAGCTTCCAAAGACCAGTAAAGGTGTCGGGTTTGGAAAAAGTCTATTTAGTGAGCAGATAGGGTGCTCTATATTGTATAAACTACTTTAGGTGCTTCTTTCTACCCCATATTTTCTTATAATGAGTAATTTTGGTATATCATTTTATTTTTCTTTGAACTAAACTATTGGGGTTCTCTGACTAGTTGGACAGGGCAAAGCTTTTTAATAATTAATAATTACTAGGTGTGTTTCTACTTTTTTCAAAGTGTTTGGTAGCTCTGAAGCCTATCTTTTGCATGCAAACACAGGTTACATGTGCACCAAAAAGGTTGTTGTGTACTATTACTACTAATATTGCTTCAAAACGTAGCATGGATATTTTTCTCGGGCAAGAAATATAAAATCCACAATAATTTGAATAAATCTGAATTTCCGGATACAATCTGGCCGGCGTATAAAAATATCTTTAATGAACGGAATTCATTTGCATACATTTCGGATTTAATATTAAATTCGAACGGAAGCATTTGCTTTTAAAAAGAGAGTTATGAAAAATGGGCCAAAGCTTGGGGGTTAATGACTAGTTCCTAGTTTAGTTTTTAAGTTAAAATATGCACTGAATTATTCAAGGAAGCTCCATTATTATAAAATGCAAAGTTAATGGTCTTTACTAATTGCAAGGCTTGTTTTGTAGAAAACTGCAGGTGTTGTACTTTGATGAAATGGCTGCCCTTTTACTTTATACGCTCTAAAGCTTAGTAGGTGTTGTAATCGCGTAAAATTTTTATTCAAAGACATAACAGCAACGTTTTCAGCGACTACATTATAGAAATTTAAAGTTTTATACAAGCAAGGTATAAGAAAAGTGTAGGTCACAACATTGATAGATTAAACATGCATTAAATAAACTGAATTGCATTGATGGCTTTAATGAATTTGAGAGTTCTCCAAGATCCCACCGTTCGACCTGCAGGTATCTGTTTTTTTTTGATAGAATTAATTTTAAATGATTCTTGAGAAAGAATAGATCGTATTAACGATATAAAAATATTAGCTGCAATTACGTACTCGTAATTAATTTAAGTGTAATTAATTCACTAATATAATTTGCAACGGTACGTTTTTCAGCCAATTTTACGACATTTGAAAAAAATGCCGCAGAATAAGGTTGCCAGGACCGTTTGCTTGCTTTAATTTTTTTCAGTGTCTTAATAATAATTATCAATATCCTTGTATATATACAGTTAGACCTGAGGTAGAGGTAGGTAGACAAGGGGTTCATTCTTCAGCTCTAACTTATTATGGTTTTCTTAACTAGTTATTTATTACATTACTTGTTTTCAGTGTTTTAACAGTGATAAATCAAACTATCAGTGTCACTGTATAACACTTGGATTAGAGGTAGACCCTTGTCTTGTCTTAATTTTTTAACTCTAGATGCTTATTTTGTTCTTACGATAGTAGGTTCTCTACATAGTTATTTGTTTTTCAACGACTTAATGATGATTATTGACTATTACTTCCAATACCGACAGGTGGGAAGAGTACTGTGATCGCGAAAATTTTAGATTTTGAGATAATACACTTTTTGGGCGTTTTTTGATATCTACATAACGGAAATCCACGTCACTATTCCGTCAATCGGTCTGTCGGTCGGTCTGTCTGTCTGTCTGTCCGTCAGTCTGCCTGTCTGTGCGTTGGCGTTCTTCTAGCCTCATGGATTGGAACAAAATTTGAATAGCGATATGCTGTATGGTTATAGTAGGTAATGCTGCTATGGTTTTGAAAATCGATGTGTGGATGAAGAAACATTTAACAAAAAACAAGAAATTCAAATAGTCCTTAAACATCGTTTTCAGGCGTTTTAGGGGCTCCTGATCATTTTCTACTTTTTTGAGTAGGGCTGAAATTGGAGGGGCGAAGTAACACTGAAAAATTTGTTGTAATTATAATAGGCTATCCATTGAGCCGTGAAAGAAAAACCTAGGGGCATAATACACTTGTTTGGGTCCATCCGAACATTGTAAGGGAATTTTCTGACGTATTCATGTGAGTATTTCCCTAAATCGTTATGTATTGTGTAACCTGAAAATTATTGAATTAATTTGCATGACATTTTGACACATTATTGTTACCGTGGTATGGCTGGAAGGCGCGTACGGTTTTAGTTGTCGGCATGTCTTCGGTATTGGATTGAAAAATTAATTTTTATTTTCGAGTTACTGCGAAAAATAAGGAAAAAACAGTTTTGTTATGAAACTTATGCATCACTTTTCCATTGCATATTTAGTATTTGGAAAAATTCATTGAGAGGCCGAAACTTTAGCATATGTTACCTCTTCAAAATATAATCAGAATTGAGAAACATGAATAAGTTAGGTACCCAGACCCCAAGATAAGAGGATCAGAAGTTAAGTTCTACGGAATATTATTTATAACATGCTCGCAGTGGCGAGAAGACTGAATAAAAATGCAAATTTACCACGCATACAAAGAAAAAAGTTGGTAATGGTTGCTTGGAAGGTCTCGCACGAGTTGAAAATTATGGAATTTCAAGTATCTAGACGGCGCCGCATTAATATTTATGTAAAGAGAAGCCGCAAAGGGGTTTTTGTGAAAACAACCAGAGCGCGACAATCTAGCCTCAAATTTAATTTGAGCAAAGGAAAACACGTAAGCTCGCGAAAAAGCACACAATCAGGAAGAGAACTTTGTTCTACCCTTAGTTTTTTAATCAACGGTGGGGTGTTCTTGGAATTAGACATTGCCGTATACTATTATTTATTCAGAAAAGTATCTATTTGGTTTATTCACATCACGAATATATGAATAAAAAGTATTTTTATCGGATAATTTTAAGGTGCTGATTACAAATCCAGTCGCAGTTTTGAGTCTCAGTCTCGTTTGACGAACATAAAAAAATTCAGATCTCTCGGGCGGGCGGGTGTATCTAAAGAAATCGAAAATCTTTATTTGGCTTTCTATTGAGATGAATCCTCGCATATCGGATAATTTCAAGGTGCTGATTACAAATCCAGTCGCAGTTTCGTGTCTCGGTCTCGTTTGACAAAAATAAAAATTTCAGGTCTCTCGGGCGGGCAGGTGTACCTAAAGAAATCGAAAATCTTTATTTGGCTTTCTATTGAGATGAAACCTCGCATTTCGAATAATTTCAAGGTGCTGATTACAAATCCAGTCGCAGTTTGGTGTCTCAGTCTCGTTTGACGAAAATAAAAAATTTCAGATCTCTAAAAAAATCGAAAATCTTTATTTGGCTTTCTATTGAGATGACACCTCGCATTTCGGATAATTTCAAGGTGGTGATTACAGATCCAGTCGCAGCTTTGAGTCTCAGTCTCGTTTGACGAAAATAAATAGTTTCAGATCTCTCGGGCGGGCGGGCGTACCTAAAAAAATCGAAAATCTTTATTTGGCTTTCTATTGAGATGAAACCTTACATTTCGGATAATTTCAAGGTGCTGAATACAAATCCAGTCGCAGTTTGGTGTCTCAGTCTCGTTTGACGAAAATAAAAAATTTCAGGTCTCTCGGGCGGGTGGATGTACCTAAAAAATTCGAAAAGCTTTATTTGGCTTTCTATTGAGATGAAACCTCGCATTTCGGATAATTTCAAGGTGCTGATTACAAATCCAGTCGCAGTTCGGTGTCTCAGTCTTGTTTGACGAAAATAAAAAATTTCAGATCTCTCGGGCGGACGGGTGTACCTAAAAAAATCGAAAATCTTTATTTGGCTTTCTATTGAGATGACACCTCGCATTTCGGATAATTTCAAGGTGGTGATTACAGATCCAGTCGCAGTTTGGTGTCTCAGTCTTGTTTGACGAAAATAAAAAATTTCAGATCTCTCGGGCGGACGGGTGTACCTAAAAAAATCGAAAATCTTTATTTGGCTTTCTATTGAGATGACACCTCGCATTTCGGATAATTTCAAGGTGGTGATTACAGATCCAGTCGCAGTTTGGTGTCTCAGTCTCGTTTGACTAAAATAAAAAATTTCAGGTCTCTCGGGCGGGCGGGTGTACCTAAAAAATTCGAAAATCTTTATTTGGCTTTCTATTGAGATGAAACCTCGCATTTCGGATAATTTCAAGGTGCTGATTACAAATTCAGTAGCAGTTTCGTGTCTCAGTCTCGTTTGACGAAATTAAAAAATTTCAGATCTCTCGGGCGGGCGGGTGTACCTAAAAAAATCGAAAACCTTTATTTGGCTTTCTATTGAGATGACACCTCGCATTTCGGATAATTTCAAGGTGGTGGTTACAGATTCAGTCGCCGTTTTGAGTCTCAGTCTCGTTTGACGAAAATAAAAAATTTCAGATCTCTCGGACGGGCGGGTGTACCTAAAGAAGTCGAAAATCTTTATTTGGCTTTCTATTTAGATGAAACCTCACATTTCAGATAATTTCAAGGTGCTGATTACAAATCCAGTCGCAGTTTGGTGTCTCAGTCTCGTTTGACGAAAATAAAAAATTTCAGATCTCTCGGGCGGGCGGGTGTATCTAAAAAAATCGAAAATCTTTATTTGGTTTCCTATTGAGATGAAGCCTCGCATTTCGGATAATCTCAAGGTGCTGATTACAAATCCAGTCGCAGTTTTGAGTCTCAGTCTCGTTTGACGAAGATAAAGATAGATATTATTGACTAAATTTTGATTTTTAAGGGAATATCCCCCATAACCGTAATTTTTCTGTCTCATCCCAGTGATATCCGTCCAATATTCTGTCTAATAAAAAAACTATATTCTATCTTTAGCACATAAAAGGCAAGATAACGGTGCAACTATAAAAATAGTAAAATCGGAAACGAACATTTCAAGATTTGCGCATAACGAAGAATGAAAAAAGGTTAAGGAGGATATCTGGTTGTTGCAGTTAGGGCCGGTGTCTCAATGTCCAGTAAAATATTTATCTGGAAGTTAAGGGTTAACTGTTAGATAAATTGTTTAAACAGTTGAAGGTAAAACTTTATCTTACACGTGAGTCTTATTTGACAGTCAGTATCCATAGAAACGCTAACTGACAGCTACCTAACTGGACATGGAGAAACCGGCCATTAGCCTCTCATGTGGTGATACAGCTTCTTCCACGTTAGTGTCTTGATTTTTCATAATCGGTGTTGCTAACTGCAGCAACTCTAGATATGCATTCTAACTCATTCTTAAATAGTTTGACCAATCAGAAGGTTCAGAATGAAGTTCCTTCAATGATTTTAAATGCGACAGTGTAATAATTTTCAGGAGCCAATATTTACTCCATTTTTGAGATCAAAGGGTAAGTTTGGATAAAAATTTAATTTGTGACACTAGATATCTCAAAAATCAGACTGTTTTGAACACATATGAATGTTGAATTTGGGCCAGAAATTCGCACTTGAAATAACGGCCTATCATTAGGTTGCAAGGAACCAGGTAAGCTACTATCATCCCAGGCGACGGTACGTCAGCAACAGCAACATGCCTTACAGATCAACGTAGATATCAAAACAATTGCCGAGTGGAGATTAGTAAATAAAGTACAGTTTGACGTACAGAAAGTTTAGGTAACAATACTGACAAAGAAGTCTCATGTTGGCTGACCAACTGTGGAAATGGAGGGTCACCCGATAGTCAAGTCACCCTTCGTCAAGCTTTTGGCGATAAATATTGCTAAAACAGCATCACAGAGCAACTACCTCTGCTCTACAAGGCACAGATCCGACCATAGCCTAACCTCACAAAGGACCTCCAAAACCTGGAACATCGAAGAAGGGTACCTGAGCTGTCTTTGTTTTACAGATACTATTACAGAAGATGTTCCAGTGAGTTCTCCCAGATAATAACACCGAAGGCTGTCCACACGAGGAACGAGGGCTCTGCGAGCTCATCCTTACCAGGTCGAGGACCCTACTCCCTGGTTCAGTCTTCTCGATCATTCCTCTTTTTTGACACTATGGAATGAGCTGCTGGGGAATTTGTTTCCCGACGGCTACAAACTGCAGCGTTTCAAAGATAACATGCACTTATCATCCCGCACTGCTTCCACACTGCCATAGGCTTTTAGGCTCTGTGGGACGCTGATCATAAAAATAACACCTTGGCGAGTGATTAAACTTTGTAGTACTTCTTCGTTATTACACCAAGAATCTAGTATCACATTATCACCCCTTTAGTTATGCCTGATCGGGTTTATATCTGCTCTGACAGTCAGGTGGCCCTGAAAGCCATCTGCGGTCTAAGAAATAGGCCATTCCTGGTTCAGAAGTACGCGGAAAGAATGGAGGAGCTGGCGAGTCTGAAGGAAGTTACCTTGGTATGGGTCTCGGATCATACGGTAGTTCTTGGTAACGAAGAAGCCGATAAGTGGTGAGACTCGGTACCGGGAGACCGTTTGTTGGCCCGGAGCCCATTATAGGAGTAAGTAGGCAGCATATAACGTCAGCCTTAAAAAAGTGGATAAACCATACCATAGATGAACAGTGGAGGCAAAGTGAGGGATGCAAACAAGGCACAGATTTTGTAGCCGGGCTGAACATATCTAGACCAGCATGGCTACGGAATCAAGGCTGATGGACAATCAGATACCTCGTGGATATTCTGACGGGGTGCTCTAGCCTCAGGTGGCATCTATCACTATTAGGAATTGAAGATAACTGCCTATGTATGGGCTGTGGAGGTGTCAATGAAACACTTGAGGAGTGTGAGTTGCTAGGCGGGCTGAGATATGAGATATTTGGGTCCGATAGACTCCAGCCAAAGGAATTACCATCCCTAAGCTGGGCTGGCATGCTGGCTTTTGTTAAAGGGTCGGGATAGTTTAGCAAAGAGGCGGAGGTAGGCAGTAGCGGACGAGGAGTGATATTCGGGGGTAGCAGAGAGGGCATACTGGGCCCTACTTGTCAGGCGCAGCCACCCCACAGCTACTACTACTACCACCTTAAATAAGGAAAGGGGGGATACCGTGCGCTAGCCTAATGCTGTATGAATTGGCTGTGACAGAAAACGAATAGGTGTCAAAATTTTGGTGGAAAACAAACATTTTGGTACGGTGGTGTTTTTGCAGTATTTAGCGTTTTTAGAACCAATAATTGTGAAATATTGTGGTGTGCATATTGGTGGTGTGTACAGCTTACAGTTGTAAAAGCCACAGCAGCAGGAAGGAGCCAGGAATCACTTTTCACAGCTAAATTCATGTTCATGTTTTTTGGTGTATCCGAAATTTATACAAATATCTCGATATCTAGTTCAGAGATATATATGTATCCGAAATATAATTTGAAATGTACCACTAACATGCGAATCATAATATTTTTGATCACGTAAAGTGTAAAAATTATATTTTTTAAGGGATCTTTTGGTTCAAGTACAATCAGTTCTCCAGTGACGTATCTGTTATAGCTTACATTTTGCAAGACAAGATATCGGTTGAATGGAAGTTCACTGTAAAGGTAATGTTAATTACTTAAATTTGACCTGTGGATGGTGAAATTGGCCATACAGAACTTGTGAATAACAATATTTTAATACATTTTATTTGAAAACAGATTATTTCCCCAAATAGCTTAACCACAATGCTAATCCCGTTAGCTACGGCACTGGGACTAGCGCTTTGGTACTCTTTGGTAACAGAGATGTCAGCCGCTCGTTCTGTCCTCTCTCTTTCCTTGTCTAAGACTACTACTATGTGTGATCGGAGACTAAGACTGGTGTAGACAGGTCTTTAAGCTCCCGACCAAAGTCGATTGGAAACGGTGGTATTTCCGCGCGATCCATCCCAGAAAGATCCCGAAAATAGTTTTATCCTTGGCTGCGTTCATTTGTAGCAAGGACCCACGATAGCACTCGGTCGGATGGCATTTTGTTTTATTACCGACGGCCTGTGTCATTTGTAATCTAGATTGGACTTGTTTTCGACACCGCAGCCGAGTATTTATGGGGCCGCGAGCGATTCTTTGTATTGTTCCATGATTATTGGCTTCCAGTTTGAAACATTGTCCGTTATTTCCGGTATTGCTTTCGGACGGAGCTGTAAATATGACCACATTGTGTGGCGCTTTTTGCGCTTTTATGTGACGTTTCTGTAATAAAAGCTAAATAAGATTCGGCGTATTGCCTAGCTCGAGCTGTCGAACGGTGTATACAATGTTCGTATAAATTTCGAAGTCCCATTCTCCTTCCTCATACTGCGACAGGATTTGCTCTACACGTACTGTGTAGCGCTACAAAAATGAAATACTGAATGAGATGCGCTTGTTTATAACTTTCAGAAAGAACGTAGCCTTCGTGAAAATGTTGGGATGGAAATAATGTAAAATTATCAGCATATTCTCAAATAAGGCTACACTAAACGGAAAATATAAGTTATAAAAATAAAAAAGTGGAGCCAAGTTGATTGACTCAGTACTTCCCACACAAAATACAACAGGGTATAGTTTGAGATACTCTTGCAACTAAATCATCACAAAAACTCTCGTGAATCTCCCTCCATAGTAACTAGGACGGCACAGTTTTTACTTTGCAAGCTTCAACTGAACGAATCGAAACGATGAGAAGCCTCCAAACCACCTAAAAACGAAGTTTGAGCTCTTTCTACATTTTTAGTTTTTGATTATTGATGTGCCACTACTGACACGACTTCTAAAAACCATACGCGTTTTCCATCCTCGCCCAAGACCATAATACTGCCTCAGAACTTCAATAAAATAATCAGACATGTACATCAGAAAATTCAGAAAAATCTATATCCACCCTTATAACAACCAACTTCATCTGGGACAGCAACATGTACAATTTAAAGGTGCAGCCATGGGAAGCCCATCTCGGCCCAAAATGGAACAGGCAGCTTTGAAAAGCGCTCAGTACAAGCCCAAGATATATGGACTATCCGTTTGTCATTTGGAACCACAGAAAAAAATAGAGTCAAGTTGATTGACTCAGTACTTCCCACACATAATGATGATACCATTTTATTATTTCCCATTGCATGAAGCTATAGTCTAAAATACCCTTGTAACTAAATTATCGCCCATCCGTCCGCAAAAACAACATCCAACACAAAAACCCTCGTAAATAGTTTCTTGCATCTCCCTCCTTAGGAACTAGGGCTCCACAGTTTTTTCTGCATGCTTGAATTGGACGATGCGAAATGATCAAGAGCCTCCAACCCGCCTAAAAACGAAGCTTGAGCTGATTTTATGTTTTTGGTTTTTTGATAATTGCTGCGCCTCCACTGACATGATTTTTCAAAAACAGAGTCGTTTTCCATTCTCGCAGCGGTAATAAATTCTGTGTCAAAATTTTATTAAAATCAAGACAGTAATTTCCGCTTTACGCGATATACATAGAACGAAATAAAGCAAAACGCGTGTGTTCAGATCACAAAACTGGTTTCTGTAATAGGCAAGCCATGTTCGGATGGACCTAAAAAAAGTGTAATATGCCGCTAGGTATTTCTTCTACTGACACTATTTTTCCAATACATACGCGTTTTCCATCCTCGCTGCGGTAGTAATACTGTGTCAAAATTTCATTGAAATCAATTCAATAATTTTTGCGTTACGCAATATAGAACGATCTAAAACAATACTCGTATGTATAAATCACAAATTATTATAAGTCCCTTGGTTTGGATGTACATAAAAAGTGTATTATGCTGGTAGGTTTTTCATTCAAAGATCAATGGACAACCCATTATGAGTACAACAAATTTTTCAGTTTTACAACCTCCCACCCTCCGACCACCCCAAATTCATCCTCACCCAAAAAAACGTAGAAAATGATCAGAAACCCCTAAAATGCTCAAAAACAAAGTTTGAGCTGTTTTTATATTTTTAGTTTTTTTATTATTGCCGCGCCGCCACTGACCCAATTTTTCCAAAGCATACGCGTCTTCCATCCTCGCCTTGGGAGTAATACTATGTCAAAATTTCATTAAATTCAATTGAACAATTTTCGCGTTACGCGATATCGAACGATCTAAAACAATACTCGTATGTATACATCAAAAATTCAAAGTCCCGTGGTTTCTATAATAAGCATGCAACGTTCGGATGGACCCAAAAAAATGTATTATGCCGCTAGGTTTTTCATTCACATATCAATGGACAGCCCATTACGAATACAACAAATTCTTCAGTATTAGAACCCCCCACCCCCCAACCACCCCAAATTCAACCCCACCCAAGAAAAAGTAGAAAATGATCAGGAACCCCTAAAACGCCTAAAAACGAAGTTTGAGGCATATTTGGCATTTTTCGTGTTTTGCTAATTACTCCGCCCCCCGTATAACGATTTTCAAAATTATAGGAACATTACCTACTACGACCCCACAGCATAACGCTGCCCAAATTTCATCACAATCCAGGCAGCGGTTACTGAGATTACGAGGGTAGAAAAACGCGACAGACAGACCGACAGACAGACAGACCGACGGAAA
Source organism: Callosobruchus maculatus (assembly GCA_951848785.1). Lineage (NCBI taxonomy): Eukaryota > Metazoa > Arthropoda > Insecta > Coleoptera > Chrysomelidae > Callosobruchus > Callosobruchus maculatus. The sequence goes on from CATOUR010000003.1 coordinate 3,609,609, forward strand.
TGAGTGACGTGGAGTTTCGTTATGTACACATCATAAAACGCCCAAAAAGCGTATTATCTCAGAATCGAAAATTTTCGCGATCACAATACTCCCCTCACCTATCGGTGTGGGAAGCAAAAGCAAGAAAAATTTTTAACACATCTGAACAGCGTGCATGAAAACATCCAGTTCACCATGGAGATAGCAGAAAATCAAAAACTAGCCTTCTTTGATGTTCTTATAACAATAAGAGGAGCCACGGTGGGACCCAAGGTTTATAGAAAACCAAAGCATCTGACTGGTACTTACATAAGGAATCAAACCACTCAATTCATAAGTGCGGAATTATTGGAACTCTGACGAACGGGAACGAGAAAAGTGTACGAACCAAAGGAACTCGACACCGAACCGAAACACCTAAAAAACGCTCTTAAGGGGCTTGGGTGCACACATTTATACATATGTAGTTGCCACGTAAAACACGGATTTGCAAGTAAACGCACAACTCACTTGTTTTTCAAACTATACTTACATAGTATTTCAGAGGGTGCTAATGAATGACATCTCAGTTTTTCAAAAAGCTTTTTTACGTGAAAGAACTCGCAATGCAAAATCATACACTGTTCAAATATCTGTAACTTAACAACCAAACACAATATCAAAACAAGGCCACCAAAGTGACATAGCGCAATCTTTTTTATTCAACCCGCTTTTTGAATCATTACTGTAGGTTCAAAGGTAACGTCAGGAGCTTCTAAATGCGAAATTCATTTTTATGGCGACCTTTGGACCTTACTTTTGGACCTTTTCACCTTAACTTTGGAGTTTTGGACTTACATTCCCTCATCCTAGACACACATACTGGAGAAAGGGAACTAGCGACCACGCCTCCTCGCTAACACGGAAATACGTACTTTCTTGGATTCTCAATTTCGCGCGCTATACCATAGATGCTTAAAGCAATCCATTATACAGAAAAGAAAATAACAAGAACAATGAGAAGAAATAGGACGAAGAACCTGAACTGATAGCAAAAGATTTTTCAACCTGTGTGCCTGGAAGAACAGACGAAATACTCAAGTAAAAGGATAGAATACGCTGAGAAGCTTTTATGGTCTGATAATGTCAAAAAAATATCTTAAGGCAATCGGTTATACGGAAAAAAAATAACATGAACAATGGGAAGAAATAGACGGACAACCTGAACTGATAGAAACAGATTTTTTAACGTATGTGCCTGGAATAATAGACAGAATACTCAAGTAAAAGGATAGAATACGCTGGCTTTTATGGTCTGATAATGTCAAAAAAATGTCTTATGGCAAACGGTTATACAGAAAACAAAGTAACAAGAGCAATAGGAAGAAATAGGACGAACAACCCTAACTTATAGCAAAAGATTTTTTAACATATGTGCCTGGAGTAATAGACAGAATACTCAAGTAAAAGAGTTAAATACTTTGTGAAGCTTTTATGGTCTGATAATGTTTAAGAAATGCTTTTATGGTTTGAAGAAGGACCAAAAAGGGCAAATGCGTAGTATAATAATTTGTGTTTGCAGTCTGAATCGGCATCGATAAATTATTCATCGCATCTCCACTGACTGCTCTGCCCATATTTTGATGAAACAAACGATACGAACCGTGGAAAAAATCCGAAAAATAATTCCCGATATTCTTTCGGGCGCTTCCACAAAGTTAACGCGGTTTTTCCAAAACAAAGCTTGCTTTGATCAAAACAATCCCTCTCGCATAGGAATGCATCGGCGTTAACTTATTCGGAAACATTTTTCCATTTTCGCTGCACGGGGTGGGATTCAATTTTCACCACGATTCGGGTTGAAAAAGGAATGATCCGGCATGATATGGGGTCGAAGGGGAAGGGAAACAGGCTTTCGCATTGAGCATAAATAATCTAGGGCAATTTGCAATTCCACCTACCGCGCTGACTTATGGGAGTTGGAATGGTACGCTGTTGAGATTTTTGCCAGGTCTGAAGACACATGACTTTTAATTCCTAAGCCAATAGGCGGGTCGATGTGGGGGTTTATATAAGGTGGTGCTTAGGGGAATTATGCCCTGTATTTGCCGACCTATGATTTTATTTATTTAATTTAAATTTATTAAAATCCAAGACTGAAAATGGTTTTAAAAAAATGTTCAACTGGACTCACTTTGTTCCATTCGCGTCGTACGCAAACGGCTTACAGAAATACACCAACTTACAAATCAGTTGTAGACAGGTAGCTCCTATATCAATGGTCACCAGTATCAAGTACTTAGGAATATGTCTAGAGTGCTATATCAAATGGAAGGAGCATACAGAATATGTTGTCAAAAAGATACGTCACGTTATAAGCAAATTTAAACTCCTTTCCACTATACTTACCTATGAACAGATGATCATTGTATACGAAGCACTTGTTCATAGTCATATACGATATTGTATTGTGGTGTGGGGCGCAGCATGTAAAAATAATATAAAAGCAATAGAAATTATGCAAAAACATTGAATAAAAATTTTATATAAAGTGAAATCTACATATCCTAGTGAATTGTTATTTTCTAAAACAAAAATTCTAGATATCCGCCAAACATTTTTCATGTCATTAGGTATTTACCAATATAAAAATAAATCAAACTTGACAAAACACGAACATAAATATGACATAAGATATGCATGTAATGTTGTACCAAAATCAAGAAAAAATACTTTATTACGATGTCATAATTTCTTGCTCCAAGACTATACAATGAGATACCAGAAAGCATAAAATGTCTAGTGCCTTTAAATTCATTCAAGTATGGTTTAAAACAATGGATAGTAAATAAAAATCGCTTTAAAATTCACCAACTTGTAGACATATGTAATACCTTTTTATTACTAATATAGATAGAATACATAATATTTAAATGTAAGTATTCCTGAATTAACCCTTATTTGTTGTTCCTATTTTATAATAATTACCTTGTACCCAAGCACAAGCTTTTAGCTTTTTTGGGCCACTTGTTTATTGTATTTTATTTATTTTATATTTACAATAAACGCTATACTATAATTGTATTTGAGCTACACCTATTTAAAATTTCTCTTCTTAGGGTGCCATGCAGATTCCTGCGTAGGCATTCATCCTTTCTCTCATCAGATAATCCTATTCATTGCAGCCCTCTGTAATTCCTGGAAGTCGCTTATTCCTGTCCAGTGACGGACGTTTCTCAGCCATGACAGCTTTTTTCTTCCAATTCCTCTTCTCCCTCTTACGATCTTACCTTGAAGAATGAGACGCAGGAGGTGATAGCGTTCCCCTCACATTATGTGGCCTAGGTAAGCTATTTTCCTCTTCCTCATAACCTCAAAAAGTTCTCGTTCTGCTAAGCCAGCTCTCTGGAGAACGTTTTCATTTCTCACACGGTCGACCCAGGACACCCTCAGCAATCGTCGCACATTTCGAACGCTTCAATTTGATTTACAATAGCTGCTTTCAGCGTCCATGCCTCCACGCCATACAATAGAGTGGACCAAACATAACACTTCACACTGAGACTGAAGTTCAAATTTTTGTTGGTAAGAGATTTTTGAAGTTTCAGGAAAATTGTCCTAGCTTGCTCAATTCTCTATCTTATCTCCTGATCTGGGTCCCATCTTTCATTTATCATGTATCCCAGATATTTAAATTTGCTGACCCAGCATTCGCCACAGATTCCACATTCTATTTAAAATAACATCCTATTTAAAATAACCTGTCAAACTGCGTGGTCTGAAAGTTGCAGAAAATATTCGGAAATATACGAGAATAATTTGATGTAACGGGGTTTCAGTTTAATCAAATGCCTATCTACAAGTGAAATTAAATGCAGTGGCATCAGATGCAGGTAATTGAAGAAAGTCACCAAATTTATTATTTCTGTCACTTGATAGTGGATAGCCGTATACAATGGGTAACTCTTCATGGACGATATCCAGTTTTGTTTGCCTTGTCAATAAGTTGCAAATAAATAAACTAAACTAAGCTTAAAGCTAACCTAAACTTTAGTTTTAGTTTTATTTTTTCAATTTTATTTTATTTCCTTCAATTTTATATTTCTCCTCGCAGGTACATAAATCGTCCTTAGTGTATACACACCTCAAAAGGGTATCCCCAGACCTGCTCATTTGGTACCTAATCTTGTTGAGAATTTTCCAGGTCCTCCATTTCAGTTGAGTTGTGATCCGGTAGGGTTGGGTTCCAAGTTATTATGCGGTTCTCGATTAGGTCCACAGTGGTCACTGACTTGGGGTCGGTCAGCGGATTTGTTGACATAATGGATTCAAGTTTGGATGCTGGGGGTTTGTCCCTTTTATTCAATGACTGTCTACTTCGTTCTGCCATACATGAAATTTCTCGCCTGATTTTTGGGGGTGCTATTGCCACCAACATGTATAGGTGGTCCAAGTCGGCAGGTTTTCGACAGCCTATGATTATCCTACAGTTGTTGATGAGGATAAGGTCTAGTTTGTAGCATGTGTCGACCTGGACTATACAGGAGAAAGTCTATGGCAGGAGATGTTGTCCGTGTTGTCCGTAATACGCCAGATTACGAATAACACCGTTTTTCGCATTCATTTTGCTCTAGCTTGTCTAAGGTAACATCCAGATAGATTGGATTTGGGCAGCGCTGTAGCGTGGCCGAATTCCATTATATTTGCAGTTCCCTGCTCGCTTGCCCGTTATCAAGATGGAATAGGCAGATTTGAGCCTATGATATGGAACTTATACGTTGTACATTTAAGGATACCTTTAGGTTTTGCTATTTTCTTCAACAATATTTCATATATATCATCTCACATGCATTTTATTATCATTTTGTATTTCTACTACGCTGAAGGTGCCTTCTGTCAAATATAGGCTACTGAAAGGAATTTCAACGGGTAAAATTGAAGGAAGGAGAGGTCTAGTTCGCAAGCAACACTCATGGCTCCGGCATATCACAAACTGGCGTTACGTCAACGGCATCTCACCAATAGTAAGGAGAGCAGAAGACGGCACTCTACACATAGTCGGCCACGAGAGCATACAACGCCTACATGCTGTAAAGCGTATGGCACCCAAAGAAGAATGAGATGGTCTCTAATCTGCTTTGTTATTATTATCTGTATCACCACCTAACTAAGAAAGCGTTTTACTCTCTAGAAGAGTACTTAAGCAATGATTTTGGTGACCTGACGTGTTCGTAGTATTCTCCGAAACAAAACAAGAAATGTTTTCTGCATACCTACTTGTTAATAGTTCGTTAGTCTTGATATGTATTTGTTTGTGTATTTCCTAATTTATTTTTTCTAATTGTATATAACACGTGACTTGCACATTTATATTTTTAATGTTACTCATATTTTTACATTTATTTTGTTATTTACTTTACTCTTGACCTGTGCAAACATTTAATTGTAAATAGCACCAATAAACTATACATACATACATACATACATATCTGTAGAGTGGGGAGGTAGAGTAGTCCCACTTCACCTAATGCACACTCGCTAATAGAGGATAACTCTGGGCACTCACACGACAGTTTAGCCTTCGCTTTCATACGTTCTACATATAGTTGTGATTCAAACCCATAATGTTGAGGTGTTTCCCGATGGCTCGTCAGTAATTCTACTATGAGATGTAGGTTTGACCTGGTCACCGCCAGGTGCTTTTTAGACATTGCAATGCCAAAACCTGTAAGAATTTCCTTGGCAAATCGGCATCCTTGTAGCTTTTTTTCATCGTTTTATCATTTCGGCATGGGAGTGTTTGTTATTATTATTACTGAACTATCCATGTGATCCTCCAACCCTTGCCACATACCCGTCCATGAAGCATATCAACGATAGCACGTAAATCATGAGTACTTCTCTTTTTCTCTAGTTGCCGTACGCGCGCAAACCTCTCTAAATTTTTATAGGTGCACGGAGAGAGGCAGACTAATGTATTGCGACGAGTGTGGAATAATAATCCGTTGATCTTGCAGCCGAGTTTAGCTGCGGTACCGGCCTGATTTCTCAATAAGCCGGAAAATTCTTCTGTCGATTCTTTGATATTTGCACTCCGGGTACAAGTTTACCTGCAAAGTTCTCATCTGCAATTTAAGTACAATGAAACGTGAGCAGAAAATTTACGCTCCGCTGCTTTAGTGCTGGATCGTGCACGTTTGGAGATAGACCGGCACTTGAGGGGTACACATGATCCCTATCTGGAGTACGAAACTGGAAACGAAGGCAAAACATGGTATAGCCGTTGAGTAAGTATGGATGATGATCCCACCCCTTATGTTAATGCGGTAGGTTAGGGGGTAGAAAAAAATACTCGTTTCAAGGTCATTCATTAACGTTGTTTAATTTTTTTACTTACAGCAGCGTCCCTACATGTTATTTCAATACGTTATTTATTTTCTGATATCTTGATAGTAATAAACCAAACTGTCAGTATCAGTGTATAACACTAAGGGTCGATTTTATCAAGATGCATATTTAACAAAGAATTTAACAAAGCTTTTCTATTGGATGTTATTTAGCAAAGGCTTTCTATTGGGTATTGCGGGCTAGGTTAATAAATATCGTCCAATAGTATCTTATCAATATTGAAAACAAAACGTCAAAGCTGGATGACACTTTTCATCATATCGTATATAAGCCTTATAACAAAATTATTGTTGTAACAAGTGTATATTTGCTGCAACATAGGCGATGAATGAAGTTTGCAGCTCGAGACGAAGTCAACGATCGAAATAAATATCTTTTTGAATGTTTGAAATTAGATCACAGATCCCAGTAATAAGGTACCTAAACAAATAGCTTCTGAGGCGATTTTACTGCAGCATGCTGGGTGGCCGAGTGGCAGAGTAGCCGACATCGTATGACTTGGTATCGCTGGTGGTGTTGGTTCGACACCCAGCCCGTGCAACTATTTTTTTTTATTTTTTTTTATCCAAAATATTCATCGATGTGTTTTACTCATGATACACAAATTTTTCAAAACCCTCATTTTTTCCCATCATCATTTAGCAGAAGAAAAAGCCAGCGATCAAATGTACAGTTTTTGCGGAATCTGATTGGTTGAAATTAGCAATTGCTAAACTTTTGATTAAACAAGAAAATGCAATTTTTCACTCATTTAGGATGGAAAATCAGACTGGAAAAGATACTAGATGGTTCATAATGGTCCATTTGTATATAAAGCATATCATTTTTAACCTTTTTGAGGTAAACGTCAAGAGAAATAAATAGTTTTCAGAGAACTTTGACAGATGCATGTTCTTGAACGGGCTGCTCTGATTGGTCAAAGCCTTTGTTAAAATGCGCCTGTTGATAAAATCGTTTTCTTGTTTTAATTTTTTCAATGTCTTAATAATCATTGTATAACAGTTGGATCTGAGGTAGAGGTAGGTAGACAAGGGGTTCATTCTTCAGCTATGAATTATTATGGTTTTCTTATAGTAGCTTCCTTAAATAGATATTTATTACATTAGTTGTTTTCAGTGTCTTAATAGTGATAAATCAAACTATCGGTGTCACTGGATAACACTCGGATTAGAGGTAGACTCTTGTCTTGTCTTGTTAATTCTTTAGCTCTAGATGCTTATTTTGTTCTCATGATAGTAGGTTCTCTGCATAGTTATTTAAGACGTTATTTGTTTTTCAATGACTTAATGATGATTATTGACTATTACTTCCCACACCGACAGGTGAGGGGAGTACTGTGATCACGAAAATTTGAGATTTTGAGATAAACACTATTTGGGCGTTTTATGATATCTACATAACGAAAATCCACGTCACTATTCCGTCGGTCTGTCTGTCGGTCGGTCTGTCTGTCCGTTGGCGTTTTTCTAGCCTCATGGATTAGAACAAAATTTGAATAGCGATATGTTATACGGTTGTAGTAGGTAATGCTGCTATAGTTTTGAAAATAGATGCGTGGATGGAGAAGTATTTAACAAAAAACAAGAATTTCAAATAGCCCTCAAACATCGTTTTTAGGCATTTTAGGGGTTCCTGATAATTTTCTACTTTTTTTGGGTAGGGCTGAAATGGGGGGGGGGGGTGTAACACTGAAAAATTTGTTGTAATCACAATAAGCTATCCATTGACTTATGAAAGGAAGACCTAGGGGCATAATACACTTTTTTAGGTCCATCCGAACATTGCATTGTTTCTTATAGAAATCAAGGCAATTTTCTGACGTATTCATGTGCGTATTTCCTTAAATCGTTCTGAATTGTGTAACCTGGAAATTATTGAATTGATTTGAAAGACATTTTGCACAGTATTGTTACCGTGGTATGGATGAAAAGCGCGTATGGTTTTATAAATCATGTAAGTGGTGGTGCAGCAATAATAAAAAAATGAAAATGAGATTCCCTATCATTCTACCTCCAACACCGATGGGCAATAGGGAAGTCATTGTCATCGCAAAAAATTTAGATTTTGAGATAATACTCTATTTTGGTGTTTTATAATAGCTACATGAGGAAAATCAACATCACCCATTTCCGTCGGTCTAGCTGTCTGTATATTGGCGTTTTTTCAGTCGCGTGATCTCAGTAACCACTGCTTGGATTATAATGACATTTGGGTATCGATATGGTATATTTTTTGGATGGTACCGAGTGTTATTTTGGCAGTAGATTCCGACCACAACTTCCTCACATCCATTTTGATATTGTTGATACTGATACCGACGCATACTGATTCTGTTGCAAAGTTCCTTGCAAAAATTGCTTGCTCAGCTGCTCTATCCACAGCTTCATGTTATATGTTGGAACTGGAAGGGTAGTAAGGTAGCATTTAATGGCATCTATTCATTGCGCGTTTGCTTGCCGCGCTGCGTCCCTCCGAACGACGGCGACGCGCCATAGCACTCCACTTTTATGGTAACGACAGCTCATCTCTCCCCTACGTACGATATTAAATTCTTGAAGGCAATCCCAGTCGGTGTGCGGCCGCTTTACATAATCCGCATCCGTGAGGATACCTCGCAAACCACGAAAAAGCGCTAATTTCGCGACTTTGCGTGTGTATATGCCTATTGTGTAGGCCTACCAAGTCTCGAGCAGCTTTTATTAAAATGCAAAATAATGGAAGAAATCTCCTGGTTGCGAAAGCCCTTATTATGTGGCATCGTCGTGGAAAAAGCAGCTCGGTTGAGATTAAAGACACTTTCTAGAGTCGCGTGGATGGCTACAGTATTTTTTTGTTTGGTTGGAAGCCTGTATGCTGTGTTCTGTGTTATGCGTATCTATACTGGGTGTCCGAAATTGAGGCTTTAAAAGTGTTTGATTTGATTTCTTTACGCAAAATATTAAAAAAGTCTAATGATAAGGTTTTCGGTAATTATTTCGAAGGAGGGGGCCTGCTGTAATGAATAACGTATGAGAATAGGCTTATCTCCAGGATTGTGAGACACTTGCGAATGTTAATGGGACATAGAAAAATATCACAATATTCTTTGCAGCCACATATTTAGGATTTAGTTTTCCGGTAGGTCCAGTTTAGGGTTGCCACCTTTTCATTGTGCTTGACCGGAAGACTTGAGTAATAACAAAATATTCGTCGGGAGGCGACCAAAATTGTTGTAGGTTATTAACATTTGTCATAGGCATAACGAAAATCCGCATCACTTATTTCCGCCAGTCTGTCGGCTTGTCGGTGTGTCAGTGTGTTGGTTTGTCGGTCTGTCGGTCTGTTTTTTGTTTGTTCGTTTTCCTGCCCTCGTAATTTCAGTAACGGCTCATTTTGGAAATCGGTACATGGGCGGCGGAGTAATTAGCAAAAACAAAATAATTTCAAATATTCCAGAAACTTTGTTCTTAGGCGTTTTAGGTTCTCCTGGTGGTTTTTTACGTCTTTTTCGGGTGAGGGCGGAACTGAGGTGGTGGGGGATTGTAAATCGAAAAAAATTGTAGTATTCATAATATTCGATTGGCCTATGAAATAAAGACCTAGTGGCATAATACACTTTTTTAGGTCCATCCGAACATTGGCTTGCCCATTGCAGAAACCAAGGGACCAAGAGAATTTTCTGATGTATACATATGAGCATTGCTTTAGATCATTCTGTATTGTGTAACATGGAAACTATTAAATTGATTTTAATGAAATTTTGACACAGTATTCCTACCTATGGAAGATGCGTATGGTTTCTAGAAATCCTGTCAGTGGCGGCGCAGTAATAATAAAAAACTAAAATTGTAGAAACAGCTCAAACTTTGTTCTTAGGCGTTTCAAAGGGGTTTTTGATCAATTTCTACTATTACTTGGGTGTGGGTGAATTTGCGGTGATTGGGGGGTGGGTTCATTGTTAAACTGAAAAACTTGTATTTGTAATAAACTATCTACTGTGTGGGAGGCGGGTTAGAATATCTCCCCGTATATCCTGCGTGTCGTAAAAGGCGACTAAAACTAACCGAACTACTGTCGGTATAAGCAGTAACCTCTTCTCAACCAACATTAATCTACACTTACGTTCTAAAAAGCTCTTCCTTGTTACACCTACCGTTTTTTCTAACAGAAGTCACAAATTTTGGACAACTGCTGTGCTAAGGTATTGTTAAGTTGAATTGTATCGCTGGACATAAAGGTAGCCCGGGAGAAACTGTGTAAGAGGTTCGATCGGCCATATTTGTATTGATATTTTGACAGTTCAAGATAAAACGTCAAGGTCAGTGGAAGTCAACTGAAGTCAACGTCTATCCCAATGCCTATGTGCATACAGTAGGTCATAATATGAATAGGAAGAAAAGAAATAAAAATTCTCAAGACACAGATGAAGCTACACTGAATAATATAACAAAAGAACAAAATGAGGATGAAAATAACATAAAATTATTAAAAGAAGAAAATAAATACCTAAAAGAAATATTGGCAGAAAAAGATAATCTGATATACCAAATTACAAGTGAAAATAGACGTTTACAGGAACAATATGAATTGATTACATCTAATATTGCACCAAAAGACTCTATAGTAGACACTTTAGATTCAGTCGTCAAAAGACTTGATCACTTGGAGGAAAAAGGTTGCAACAGGTTATCGTATGCAGAAATCACGAAAAATAATACTGAAAAGAAAGAAAGAAAACTGAAAAAAATCATTGTAAAGCCTGACGTAATCCAACCGTGTCATGAAACTAGAAATGACTTAACTAAACACATAAATTTACAAAATCTTAAGCTACGAAAAGAAAATGTTCGCAATATGAAAAACGGTTGCGTAGAAGTACATATAGAAGAAAACGATTGCTGCAAAATGAAAGAAGAAATGGGTCAGAAATTACCAAAAAAATACAAAATTACTGAACCGAAGACGTTCAAGCCAAAAATTCAAATTTCGGGTTTTAAATCTGATGAGACGCCTACAGTGGAACAAATAGAAGAAACCATACTTAAACAAAATCCCTTTTTACAAGAAAATGAAATTAAAGTCACCTACATTAGATATATAACAAAGAAAAAAATGTATATAATTTATGCTGAAATATGAGGTAAGGGTTTCAGGAATATTTTTGAAAACTATAGTAGTAAACTATTGGTTGATTTCCAAGTTTTAAACGTTTACGAAAATAATAAAGTACTGCAATGTCGGAAATGTCAACGATTTAATCATACAGAAAAACACTGTCTAAATTCACATGTTTGTGCGATATGTGGTCAAAATCATGAAAGTAAATCATGTAAACAAAATTTAGTGAAATGTTCTAATTGTACATATTATAATGAGACCCTTAATAGGAATTACGATGTTACCCACACATCCGACGATCAGAAATGTCCTACTTACAAATATTTTCAATCTTAGTACCTTTCGAACATTGAATTTTAAGCTATATTTGATTGAACGAAAATAAAAGTAGATAATAATTATACATAAAGTATTAAATGGATAGTTATATTAGAGATTTTAAAATCGAAACATTTAATACTCATACTGCTCAAGACACATATGATCTCAATAACCTACTAAATATTACAAAAAGTAAGAATAGTTTGCATATGTTTCATATGAACATTAGGAGTTTAAACAAAAATTTAGATGAACTTAAATTACTACTAAGTGAACTTAATTTTAGTTTAGATTTCATAATTCTATCTGAAACCTGGAAGCTAGATGATATATCGTTGTATAAGCTTGATGGATACACATTAGTGTACAACAATGGCGATGTGAATCAAAATGATGGAGTGGTAGTGTATATAAGAGAAAATACTTTACATAGTTATAATACATTTATTATTGGGAATATCAAAATCGTCCAGATATACTTCACTAAGTGTAATAAAAGAGTTTTGATTACGTGCATATATAGATCACACAAACGCTCGTAAATGAATTTGTTGAAAATCTCAATCACTATCTTGCAGCATGCATATCTGCAGATATGCATGTTATAATAGGTGATATAAATATCAATATTCTTGGAGAAGAAACCAACATTCAGGACTATCTTAATATTTTAAGCATTCATGGCTTCACATCTGCAATAAACAGCTACACTCGAATAACTGATAGTACAAAATCGTGTATTGATCACATATTTATTAATAACAAAATTAAAGATGTGAAAATAATTCCCGTTATCGTTGAAACATCAATTACAGATCATTTTTCTCAAGTACTACAGATACTACTTCCAGGAAGAAATAATCCACTTAATAGTGAAATGTTGCGATACAAAGAATACTTAAATAAAAATAAACTTTTAAATGAACTAAAAAATGAATCGTGGAATGAGGTGTATTTCGCTAGTGAAATTGAAAAATCAACAGAAACATTAATTACAACTCTGACAACACACATTAAAAATTGTACAACAAAAGTGAGAATAAAAAAGAACAAACAGAAAAGAAAAGAATGGATCACTGCTGCTTTAATAAATTCCGTAAATGAAAAAAATAGGCTTTACAAAATAATGATAAATGATCTCTCAGTAGAAAATAAAGAAAAATATAAAAAATATCATAATAAGCTTACAAATTTAATCAGAGCTAGAAAATTGTCATATTATCAAGATAAAATCATGAACCATACCAACGATACACAAAAGCTATGGAAATGTGTGAATAACGTTATAGGTGTAAATAACTCTGGTAAAGACATTGGCAAAATTATGTCTCAAAGTGGAGACATGTTGAACACTAACTTAGATATTAGTAATGAATTTAACCGATACTTTTGCTCTATTGGTAAACATCTAGCAGAAAAAATTAAATCAAGTATCCGATACCTAGACACACAAACAATCAGACTCTCAAACTCCATTGTAGTACAAGAAATCACTGAACAAGAAGTAATTAATTCAATAATGCTGCTGAAAAATGGCAAAACACCTGGAATAGACAATTTAACTGCTGAAACACTCAAAATCGTAGCACATCTGATTTCGGAGCCATTCACTAGAATAATTAATTGTTGTCTGGAAAAGGGTATTTTTCCATCTATACTCAAAATTGCGACTGTGATGCCTGTACATAAAACTGGCGATAAATATGATTTATCCAATTATAGACCTATCTCACTTATCTCCTGTTTGGCAAAGGTTTTTGAAAATATAATAAAGAACAAATTGACAGAATTTTTAGAGAAATATAACATATTTTCTGATAAACAGTTCGGTTTCAAAAAAAATAAATCTACTGAAGATGCGGTGACATATGTAATAGGAGAACTATGCAAAAATGTAGACAGAAATATTCCAACATTATGTGTATTTGTTGACCTAGCAAAAGCATTTGACACAGTTGATCATATGATACTCATGAAAACTTTACAAAATTATGGTATACGGGGTCAAATCTATCATCTAATTAAAAGTTACTTAAGTAATAGAACACAAACTGTTGTGATAAATAAATGCTCTAGTTCTCCATTGACTATAACATGCGGTGTTCCTCAAGGAACGGTACTGGGACCATTATTCTTTAACATATATATAAATGATCTATTTGCGGTTGATGTGAGCGGAGATATAGTGAGTTTTGCAGACGATACAGCTGTTATATTTTCTACTGAAAGTTGGGAAATATTAAAATCAAAGACTGAAAATGGTTTTAAAAAAATGTTCAATTGGTTCAGTAGTCGACTTTTAACAGTCAATTTCAACAAGACTCACTTTGTTCCATTCGCATCATACGCAAACGGCTTACCGAAATACACCATCTTACAAATCAGTTGTAAACAGGTAGCTCCTATATCAATGGTCACCAGTATCAAGTACTTAGGAATATATCTAGATTGCCATATCAAATGGAAAGAGCATACCGAATATGTTGTCAAAAAGATTCGTTACGTTATAAGCAAATTTAAACTCCTTTTCACTATACTTACCTATGAACAGATGATCATTGTATACGAAGCACTTGTTCATAGTCATATACGATATTGTATTGTGGTGTGGGGCGCAGCATGTAAAAATAATATAAAAGCAATAGAAATTATACAAAAACGTTTAATAAAAATTTTATATAAAGTGAAATGTACATATCCTAGTGACTTGTTATTTTCTAAAACAAAAATTCTAGATATCCGCCAAACATTTTTCATGTCATTAGGTATTTACCAATATAAAAATAAATCAAACTTGACAAAACACGAACATAAATATGACATAAGATTTGCATGTAATGTTGTACCAAAAGCAAGAAAAAATACTTTATTACGATGTCATACATTTCTTGCTCCAAGACTATACAATGAGATACCAGAAAGCATAAAATGTCTAGTGCCTTTAAATTCATTCAAGTGTGGTTTAAAACAATGGATAGTAAATAATAAGCGCATTAAAATTCACCGACTTGTAGACATATGCAATACCTATTATTACTGATATATATGGAATACATAATATTTAAATATAAATATTCCTGAATTGACCCTTATTTGTTGTTTCCATTTTATAATAACTACTTATACCCAAGCACAAGTTTTTAACTTTTTTTGGGTCACTTGTTGTTTATTGTATTTTATTTATTTTATATTTACAATAAACGCTATTATTATTATCCTGATTTTCCAAGTTTCTCTCGCATGACTGCGGTAGCAACAGGTGTTGGCGGGCTGTGCCAAGTCAGCACCTGAACTATTACGGATCGGAATTTAGGAAGGATCGAACAATATTGCAGGTCTTCAGGATTACTGAGGAGGACTGAAATGTTTTGTGTAACCTTTCGTCCAGGCCTACCTGTTGTAGGTGTGGTGTAAATGTGTTTGGTGTGAGGCCTGAGACAGACATAATTAGGGGGACAATGGTAACTTTGTTTTGCTTCCAGAGTCGTTTTATTTCTATCGCAAGGTCCGTGTATTTAGATATCTTCCCATCGTAGGCGTTTTGGATATTCGTATCGTTGGGAATAGCAATATCTATCAAATAGGTAACTTTGTCTGCCTTCGACTGGAAAACTATATCTGGCCGATTTGCCGGGATAGTCTTATCTGTATGTATTTCAACATCCCAGTACAGTTTATATTCATTGTTTTCGAGTACTGATGTCGGTGTATAATTGTAATATGGATCTGTGTTTTCTATTAGCTTGTTTGTTGTGGCGAGTGCTTGGTGAATGACTTTGGCTGCAGAGTTATGTCTAGCTGTGTACTCGGTTCCAGCGAGAGTTTTGCATGCGCTGTTATGTGGTCTATTGTCTCTTTTTGTCGGTGGCACTTTCTGCAATTGTCGTCGGTTATGGATGTATCTTTAATTATGTATTTCATGTAGTTCCTTGTCGCAATCACTTGGTCCTGGCTATTATTATTATATATGTTTAAAACAAAAACAAAAAGGTGCAGCCCGGGCTCCGACACACCGGGCTGCTGTTCCATTACCCAATGACTACTCCTCACACCGTGAGGTGAGCAATCACTGGGTCCGCGAATCGTGCGCCCTAAGTAGACGACGGGACCCAAGGATGACTGCCTTCTGCATTCTGGCGGCTAAGATGTGCGCCGCCGCACGGCACACCGGTATTTTGCGCAGTGCAGAGAGCAGCGTATTCCTCATTCCACCTAGGGATCCAATGACCATAACCAGCAGACTTACAGTGTAGTCTGGCCAGAGCCTGCGAAGTTGTCCGAGCAACTCCTGATATTTGGTCCGCTTTTCCTCCTCCTTAGAGACGATGTTCACCTCGGCAGGCGCCGAAAACTCAATAACGAACATCGTCTTCTGTTGGTGGTCGAGAAGGACTATGTCGGGCTTGTTTGCCTGTACAAGCTCGAGCGTGGGGAACGAGTAGTTCCAGTAAATCCGGCATCTCTCGTTCTCCACAACGGACTCTATATCCCCTGGAGCGTATGGCAGCACCGGTGTCTCATCGATACCGTATGAGTGCCTCAAATGATAGTAGAGCACTCGTAGAGCCGCGTTGTGCCGATGGACGTAAGCCGTCCCAGCGTACGTCTTACACGCCGACAAGAGATGCATAAGCGTCTCTGGCGCCTGTCGGCAAGCTCTACAAAGGGTGTCGGGTACATCTACACCCATAACCCTTTTACGGTACACCTTGGTGGTGGTTAACAGCTATTATTAACAGCTTTGGGTGGACGAGTTGAGAAGAGTCAGGACACCTTCTTGTCCTTGGGGTGAGAAATTGCTCCTAAAGGCGGATGATCCAGTAGAAACCATCTGGTCAACGGCATGAGGATGCAGAAAGCAAATGGGTAACTACTGCATTAAATATCCCAAGAGAAACTCGTAAAATGAGTAGATACATTTTACAAGTTCACAACATGTCTGTTAAGACATTGTGACTATGATGATCTACTGACCAGTGAGCGGGCTGAGAGTTGATTGCGAGGGGATCTAGGACTATAGCCTCATGCTATGAGAAAATGATAAACTGGTATCACCGTGATGTGTGAGAAGTAGGTACTGAGTCAATCAACTACACTTATTTTTCCAATTAATGGCTCGTGGACTTTTCTTTCGGTAATTGTTAGTAAAAATACCGAACAACGCTTTCATCGAGATAGATCCGTCACCGAGAATAACATCGCCGCCCTTGGCGAGCCCGCCTGTTCGCGCTGGCCGTCTCTTCTGTAAATATGTCGTATTAGCTGTGTTTACACGATAGAGAAGGGCTCAGGATTTGCATAAAAAGTCGATTGTGTTTGCAGTGGAAAAGAGCGTCGGCGATGATTGCGGATCGATCTACCGGAAGCGGAAGGTCAGCCAGACGGCTGATTTATAAGGCCGGCCCCGTCAGACTCTGAATACGTAAGTGGAGCGAACGGGATACTTTGTTTTTCTTTTCACTTGAGAACTGCTGGTTCTTGGGCTGTTCGACCGGCGTCGACACGCTCTGCCGGACGTCTTCGCCTTCGTCTGCCTCTGTCGCAGGCCACCCCAACCCCCTCTGATATCCAGCCTGATAATTTTTAGTTTGTGGAGCTAGTGGAGTTTGATAAGCTGGACGGTGTTTCTCGCCGTGAAGAAGATACCTTGGTCATCGAAAATCCCTAAAACAAGGGCAGTGCACTGAGTGGACATGACTATTGGGCTTGGTCGTAATCAGAAGTCTACTAACCAAGACAGATTAGTGTAGTTATGTAGGATTAGGTGATATTTAACTCTATTTAGCTTATTTCTTTGGAGTTTCAAATTCGTTTGTTTTGACTGCAATATAATTTTTATAAGTCGCAATGAACCCTTTTGTTTACATTCCACACCCAACTTGAGATTCTCAATAGCCAACCTTAGGCTAGTTACACCTCTAAATACGTAAGTGGAGCGAAGAGGATTCTTTGTTTTTCTTTTCACTTGAGAACTGCTGGCTCTTGGGTTGTTCGACCGGCGTCGACACGCTCTGCCGCCTTGAAGTTTTTCCGGATGCCTTCGCCTTCGTCTGCGTCTGTCACAGGCCACCCCAACCCCCTCTGATATCCAGCCTGTTAATTTTTAGTTTGTGGTGGTGGACAGCAAAGTAATAGCAACAGTAAACGAGTGGAGTTTTCTTTATAACTGAGCAGACCACGTAGGTAGAGCCTAAGTACCAGAGTACCGCGGATGCTGTGAAAGGGTTCATCATCATAGCCACAACATCTTAACAGACATGTTGTGAACTCGTAAAATGTATTAAGTTGGAGCTAGAGTATTGCCGACACGAATATTATCAATAGTGCTGAGAACTGTAGCTCGCCATCGTTCGCGATTTACTGTCAGAGTTCAGTAGCGCTCTTGATACTCATATACAACAACTGTTTCGTCGTATCCACCCAGCGTGTAGGGGAACGACCACGGCGCCGCCTACTCGGGGCGTGACCCTGAGCTACAAGTTTCTCCATATTTTCCCTTATTTGAATATGTCCGAGGAATGTAAGCATTCTCGTCGACACAATGGAGGATAATCTCTTTGGATTGCCGAGCTCATCCAGTATGGAAACATTAGTTCGATGGGCGGTATAAGGAATTCTCAGCATTCTCCTCCACGTCCACATTTCAAAAGCATCTATGCGAGAAAAGGTTATGGTAAGGGAAGTTTGTTAACGCGGGATTTGAATGGGCCAATACCCGCAGGCTCAATAAATACATCTCCTGGCACACCATTCCAAGCCTTGGACATCCTTAGAATAAATGTGTGGTTGTATTGCTGGTTCTTGATGTATGAAGAACAACCGCCTTAGGATGAGATGCAGCGGTCACGCGAGTGCGTCTGATAGGAGCGGTAAGCGGCGGAACGATAGAGGATAGCTCAGAGGAGCAGGTTCCGTTTGAATATCGGTATCGTTTGGGCCGGGTCGCCAATTATTCGAAGTGCCCTTCTCTGGACGGCATCTAGTATGGTGGAGTTTGATAAGCTGGAGCGACGTTCCTCGTTTTGCAGAAGATACTTGGTCATCGAAAATCCCTAACACAAGGGCAGGGCACTGAGTGGATGTGGCTATTGGGCTTGGTCGTAATCAGAAGTCTACTAACCAAGACAGATAAGTGTAGTTGTGTAGGTTTAGGTGATATTTAACTCTGTTGAGCTTATTTCTTTGGGGTTTCAAATGCGTTTGTTTTGACGGAAATATAATACTTATAGATCGCAACGAACCCTTTTGTATAAATTTCACACCCAATTTGAGATTCTCAACGCCAATTTTAGGCTAGCTAAACCTCTGAATACGTAATTGTAGCGAACAGGATGCTTTGTTTTCCTTTTCACTTGAGAACTACTGGTTTCTGGGCTATTCAACCGGCGTCAACACGCTCCGCCACCTTGGATAACACCAGGTACTGGTGTCCTCCCCTGACTTCCAAGGAACTGAGCTGATTTGTGGAGTTCCACAATGCTCAATTCTGGGTCCCGCACTTTTCTACATCTATTCGGCAATTATACCTCGATGATTGTCTCAACTTTCGTCGTAAGACCAGCGATGTTATAGTTAAAGATATAAACTCAAATTTCAATCCATCTAGCTACAACTCTGGCTAGGAAGGTCAATCAAGGGGTCGTTCTTCCAGAGATAATAGTCATCGTCATAGTCACTATGTCTTAACAGACATTATTGTGAACTCGTAAAATGCGTTAAGTCGGAGCTAGAGTATTGTTATCACGAATATTGTCAATAGTTTTGAGAACTTTAGCTCGTCATCGTACGCGATTTACTGTCAGTTCAGTGGCGCTTTTGATACTCATATCCAGTAGCTGTTTCGTCGTATTCACCCAGCGCGTAGGGGAGCGGCCACGGTGACGCCCACTCGGGGCGTGACCCTGAACTACAAGTTTCTCCATATTTCCGCTTCTTTGAATATGTCCGAAGAATGTAAACATTCTCGTCGACACAATGGAGGATAGTCTCTTTGCATTACCGAGCTCATCCAGTATGGAAACGTTAGTTCGATGGGCGGTATAAGGAACTCTCAGCATTCTCCTCCACGTCCACATTTCGAAAGTATCTATGCGAGCACGATCTGCCTTTTTAACAGTCCAAGTTTCCGAGGCATACAAAAATATAGAGAACATCAGAGACTGAACCAGTGACATTTTGGTAGCTTTAGTGATGTTATGGTCACGCCACATTTTAGTAAGCTTTGTCATGGTCACACGTGCCTGTTGAATGCGCCGTAATAATAATACGAAATTATTTTTCTATGAAGCCAAAAATAGACCTTTGGAAATCATGAAGCAAATACAGTGTCAAAGAAAATAATTGTCCATTAAGGCCGCTGTTGCATGTTTCCACAAAGGAAGATCTCGAGCGCCAAGTCAATGGCGCTAGGGGTATTTGCCCTCGAACTAGTTCTTTCTGTGGGTTCACTTGTTTCCTAGCAGCCTGATATCCAGCTTCATACAGGTCCACCCGATGAGATCCAAAAGACCGAAACAGCGCTGTCGTAGACTAGGGACATCGTGCCTGGATTGTGGTATCTTTGAGCTCACATTAGATAAGGCGGAAATCATTTGCTTCAGTTTCAGTATACGTTGCTAAACACAAGGTATCACTGATGTCGGTATCTGGGCACGATGGGGTAAAGGGTAACGAAATGGCGGATCATCTGGCTACGATGGGATCCGGCAACAGTTTTGTGGGCCCGGAACCAGCCTTAGAACTATCTGCAAACTTGATTAGGAAAACAACTGGAGAGTGGATCCAGAATCAACACTCTCTGAGATGGAACAACATCTCTGGTCATCTCCGTCAAGCTCGGGAACTATTAGCAGGGCCTGCAGAGAGAATAGGACGATTTTGTCTCTCTCTGGATAGGAGTAACTTGAGATTGCTAGTAGGCCTATTAACGGGTCACAACACCTTCAGGCGTCACTTGTTCGTGATGAGGTTGATCAACAACCCAACGTGCACGTGGTGTGGTGAAGAGGAAGAATCCTCTGCACACATCTTGCGTCGCTGTGAAACCCTGGGTTATCACAGGCAGACTATGCTGGGCTCAAGAACCTTGGAACCAATAGAGATAAAACGGTTAGGGCATAAGAATGTACTTGCCTTTGCCAAAAGGGCAGGTCTTAGGAACTAGCGCGGATAGAGGCGCAAAAGGGCCCATCGTGTGGCCTATGCACCAGCCACATTCCGTGCTGCACAGCCTGTGGTCCTTATTCATTCATATTCAGTATACGTTCATTTTTTTAATCTCACCTAAGTATTCCTTGGATCTCTTTCGCCAAAGACAAGGATTGGGATCGGTATATTTCTACGAATCGTCTTGCTTTAAATAATCAACGATCGTCTCTAGTGGCTTTTACAGTTCAAAACTATTTGACCAGACCTCGTATTCTAATTAGCGAACCTGAAAAACCGGGGACATCGCTCCTCCGGCAGCACTAAAAGAAAGACACCGACATTAAAAGCGTACAACCTGATTTTGTTTACCTAGTGCGCAAAGCAAATTTTCTTCCCAGGAAATCTCATTTCCTTGAAAGTTTTTCCCAAGATTCTATAGGACGCCAGCTGTTGCAAAATGCTTGTCGCCATCTTTCTTGTGCCGGGCACATTAGAACGCTTCCTTTTAGCAGCGAGAAACTGCAGATTTAATTACGTCTGCGTCATTAACAAAATTGCAAGTATTACTTTTAGAGGGCCTCTTTGATAGCAATCTATTGTCGCAGACTCTAGGCGGAGAGAGAAGCCCTGCGAAGATAAAATGGGTAAGTGACAGAACTACGAAATTTGGGGCTTGAGCGAGGGCTTAAGGTCTTTTGTGTATCGTGTGAAGAGACTACACACAAAATGGGTAGGATCAAATTTGAAGATGAGCTAGTATAAGCAAATAAGGCTAGGAATGACCTTACGACTATAACTACCTTT
The DNA here is from genome assembly GCA_951848785.1 of Callosobruchus maculatus. Classification (NCBI taxonomy): domain Eukaryota; kingdom Metazoa; phylum Arthropoda; class Insecta; order Coleoptera; family Chrysomelidae; genus Callosobruchus; species Callosobruchus maculatus. Next base: position 3,631,344 of record CATOUR010000003.1, read on the forward strand.
ACTTCACTTGAAACTACTTTATAAAGATAGCACTAACTTAAGTAAAGCCCTAGATACGTTTAAATCAACATGCTACTTCAATCAGCAGACTAGATCTAACACTACAATATAATATAATTGAAATAATCAGATACACGACTAACGTAGGAATATTTTAGTTATAGACCCGTGGCTCTTCTTAACATCATGTCTAAGGTTATGAAGACTGTCACTAACACACAGCTCCTGAAATACCTGGACAACAATAACATCATAAATGATCACCAGTATGGCTTCCGTAAGCACAGGTCTACAGGTGACCTCCTTGCCTGCGTCACTCACTTGTGGAACAGAGCAATAGAAAATCATGGCGAATCCTGTGTTGTTGCACTTGACATATCGAACACTTTCGATAGAGTGTGACATGAGGGACTTCTGGTCAAGCTTGCTGCTTATGGACTACCACCTGGCCTGCGCCTGTGGCTGAATAGCTTTTTGAACGACCGATCTCTGTTTGTTGTAGTCGAGGGCTGTTCATCAGACGTATTTTCAATAAACTCCCGTGTTCCTCAGGGATCTGTCCTATCCCCTACACTGCTTCTGCTGTACATCAACGAGCTGTTGGAAATGACATCCAACCCAACCTACAGCTTCACAGATGACAGTACATTAGTGTCGTGCATGGAACCAGGCAAGCCACTATCATTCCAGGAGACGGTACGTACAATTAGCAAATAAAGCTCAGTTCAACGTATAAAAAACTCAGGCAACAACACTTACAAAGAAGTCTCACGATGGCTTACCAACCATGGAAATGGAGGGCCACCCCATAGTCGAGTTACCTTCGGTCAAGCTTTTGGGGATCAACATCAACAATGACATGTCCTGGCACGACCACGTCGTCATTATTGCTAAAACGGCATCCCAGAAGCTTGGAGTTTTGTTCCGCTGTAGGAAGTTGTATATACCAGAGTAACTGCTGCTGCTCTACAAGGCACAGATCCGACCATCGCTGGAGTATTGCTCCCATGTGTGGGGATGCGCCCCAAAACACTCTCTAAAGCTTCTGGACACTATCCAGAAAAGAGCAATTAGATTAATCGATACGCCTAACCTCACAAAGGACCTCCACAGCCTGGGACATCGAAGGGGGGTGGCTGACATGTTCCTGTTTTAGAGATTCTATCACGGAAGATGTTCGAGTGAGCTCTCCCAGATAATAACACCAAAGGCCGTCCAAACCAGGAACACTAGAGAAGCTCTGCGAGCTCATCCTTACCAGGTTGAGGTCCTTACTCCCCGAACCAGTCTCCTCCAGCATTCGTTCTTGTGGAGAACTTCGACGCTGTGGAATCAGCTGCCGGGGAATTTGTTTCCCGACGACTACAACCTGCAGCGTTTCAAATCTAACGTGAACCGACACTTTCCTCTCGCAGCGCTTCTACAGCGCCATAGGCTTTCAGCCTTTGCAGGAGGCTGGCCATAAAAAAATAGAGTATGTTACAAAATACTCCACTCAGCATTGATCTAATTTTTCTCTCATAACCTTGAGCATAACTTGTTTGTGTATGTGTATGAATAAAAACAATTTAGTCTATATATGAACATATACTTTCCATCATATATCGTAGAATAGAACTGAAAAGTTAAACATATTTTTTAAAGCTTAAAACGGTAATGAATGAGAAATGCTAGTATGATTGTGAAGTAAATTAAAACAAAAAACACTTTTCCAAAAAAAGCTTTAATTTTTATGTTCTAAGAAGAAGAAAGTACAGTTTTCCTTTAAAATGTTAACTATCAACGTATAGCCTCATTATGCACTTCGTAAGATCATAAAAGCTTGTCGCGAGGTTACGTACGTCCCTATAAGCATTTAATTAAACTGAAATTGTAACACAATTACTTAGCAGACCAAGTTAGTCAATTAAATACACAAATAAATCACGCAACAAGCTTTTATGATCATATAAATTGTGTATAATAAGGCTATAAGTTGATAGTTAACGTTTTAAAGGAAAATTTTATTTTCTTCCTTTTAGAACATTTAAATAAAAGCTTTTTTTTTCAAGCTTTTTTGTTTTAATTTATTCTTTACTTTTTAGTTATTATCTTGCATTTATATTCTCCATACTATAGGAAAACAAAACACTTCGCCATATTGGATTAAAAGTGATGTTGATAATTCTTTGACTTATTCTCAGCAAGCCCTTTTATTTGATAACCATATTGCATAAGTGAATTGAAAGCATACAATGCAACTTAGGCGCAGGGTTCTAGTGACAATACCTGTGGAAATTTCTATCGACCTATTCGTCACAGTATTTGCATTAAACTAAACTTGGCACTAACTACACAACCTTCGACTCAACGTTTCTGGGACCGAGAAAACGTGCACAAGTACCGAAGTACTGACGAGGTGAAAAATACGAAAACGTCCAAAAGGACGACAACAAACTCTGCTTATTTTCTGTCTGTACAGAACTCCGGGCGAAGCTTTTATAGTTAACTTCCTGAGGAAGTACGTGAGTCATTGCTAAAATAAAGAAATATCTCAAAGCAAGAAATTCGATTGGTTTTATATAGCAGCAAGCACGGACTTCTTTATCGAAGAAAAATAACGTGGAGGTAAAGTGGCAGCGCTAAAATCGAATTCAGTATTGAAAGGCTTTTTGTTCGTTTATATTCCATTCAGTAAGGTAAAATATATTTTTTTCATAAAACACCTATTGGAGTGAAAAGGCAAATCCGTATTTTCATACAAGAGTCTCAAGGTGTGCATCAGTAACACACAAAAAAGCTTTAATGAGAAAATTAGGTTAGAATTGAGCTTGCAACGCACTTTAGCTACAACTACTTGATCATGGAAAATAATTTACTTTATAAAGATAGCACTAATTCTATCAAGTACACTAGACCTGATACTACAACATAATCAGTTGAGTCTTGATTTGTGTGTGGTCTATCTTGACATTCTAATTGAAACCCAGGTACTTGTTCATTTCGTCCTTGTCCAGCATTTGGCCGGATACTACTGCTTGGTGTCTGACGTACAAACTTCTGAGTAATGCTCTCAGTTGCAGCATACAGTTTTATATCATCCATGTAGAAGAGACGATTCATTCTGCGTTGATTTACTTTCTGGTGTCTAGTGTTGAACCCACAGTTTGTTAAGTGTGTTGTAGAGCATAATTAGACACAGGTAGAAGCATAGTAAACTGAGAGAGTCACCCAGGAAGATACCGCGTTGATTGTGGAGCTCATCTGCCTTGTAAGACATTTAAGTTAGAGGTCCTCCCACAAATGAACTCAAACTGTACCAAAGCGAGAGTGTCTGCTGAGAGAGGCTTGGGCTGATCATAAATATCTCTCCAAAAGGTCTCTATGCGATCAACAGTTGGCGGCTGAACTATGGCTGTTGGTGGCTGTCGGAAGAACTAAGGTCTTTCACGTCAAGTTAATGTTGCTTGACGACAACCAGTATCGCTTGACTGAGTGTATGATGGTCGTGCCTCAACCCGTGGGCTATTTGGAGCACTCGGCGCTTAAAAGGCTTCCCAGCCGTTCTATATTCCATCACACACTGGATACGGGTCACTTCCTGGTGAGGTAACTGGATTTTCGCTTCCATTTAGCGCAAATGTCTATGTGCTCTCTCAATATGAGAGTCTCTCACTCTCCCCTGTCTAGCTAGCCTCAGAGCCGCAGCGTAAATTTTGCAATTGATGCTCCAAATGGTAGAGACCTCCGATACACGTTCACTCATAACCTCATGCTATCTCTCCAAACCAGCCATCTCGAAGGACCTCTTGTTATTATATAAGGCTCTTTGGTCGCTGGAATTCCCATGTGAGACAACTTCATAGGTTTCCCTCTCAGCGGGCCGTATCGACTACATTTCAGCCTGGTTAACAGGCCTTCCGTCCGCCGAAGAGGCAGCCTGAGCTGGAGCACGAACATGTACCTGCTTCCGAAGATACGATATATAATATCGCAAATTCTGGGAGGTAAGCGGTTTATGCTCTGGGTGCATTTCACACCATCTCTCATGCATGCGCGGGCTACAACTCCCGTAGCAGCTCAGCAGGTCAACCCTGAGCTCCGTCGTCCATCTAAAATGGTCCATGTCCTAGCTTGCGTCGTCAACAAGACGATCCGAAGCACCCCCACCTTGCTCAGTGCCGGCTTTAGAAACTGGCTAGGTGTGGGTGCTTTTCCTCAGGAGTGATCGAACCCGAAGATAGTACCCGTCAGGTAGTTAGCTTTAGGGCTCCAACTTTTTCGGAGGCAGCCGTCCAAATTGCCTCCTGAGGATGCACCTGTCAAGGTTGCCGGTTGGGTTTCATCCTTAGACTTCGGTTTATCCATGCGGTGTCGCCATGCACCGAATAGCCGTCTAATGTCGAGCGGCTTCCTGCGGGAACTGGCACGTCTCTGGCTGTTTCGTCTATGTCGTTACGGGGGCGGGGTTAACACTGCTAGCAACAGTGCCTACACGGCCAAACATCATTACCACTACCTTGCCCAGTGCCGGCTTCCGAAATCAGCTCGGTATGGTTGTTTTTTCCGGCATGGTCTAACCCGACGATAGGGTCCGTCAGATGGTTAGGTTGGTTATCAGGGTACTCAGCCGACATTTATGGAGGCCGCCGTCCAAATTGCCTCTTGAAGATGCACCTATGAAGCTGCATCCTGGGCCTCGGATAACCCTGCGGTGTTGTCACTCATTGGATAGTCTCAATATGTTGGTCGGCTTCCTGCGGGGACTGGCACGTCGCTGGCTATACCGTCTTACGGTAGTGGGGTTAACACTGCTGGCAACAGTGCCTTCTCGGTCAGACGTTACCACTACCTTGTCCAGTGCTGTTAGCATCAGGGTCCTCAGCCGTCATTTCTGGAAGCAGCCGTCCAAATTGCCTGTTGAAAATGCATCTATGAAGGTGCATCCTTGACCTCGGATAACCCCGCGGTGATGTCACTTACCGGATAGCCTCGATATGTTGGGCGGATTACGGGGACTGACACGTCGCTGGCTGAACCGTCTGCGTTTTACGGAGCGGTGTTAACACTGCTGGCAACAGTGCCTTCTCGGTCAGACGTTACCACTACCTTGTCCAGTGTTGTTAGCATCAGGGTCCTCAGCCGTCATTTCTGGAGGCAGCCGTCCAAATTGCCTCTTGAGGATGCATCTATGAAGGTGCATCCTTGGTGTTGGATAACCCCGCCGTGATGTCACACACCGGATAGCCTCGATATGTTGGGCGGCTTCCTGCGGGGACTGGCTTGCTGCTGGCTATACCGTCTTACGGTAGTGGGGCTAACACTGCTGGCAACAGTGCATACACGGCCAAACATCATTACCACTACCTTGCCTAGTGCTGGCTTTCGAAACCAGCGCGGTATTGGTTGTTTTTCTCCGGGATGGTCTAACTCGAGGATAGGGCCCGTCAGGTGGTTAGCATCAGGGTCCTCAGCCGACATTTCTGGAGGCAGCCGTCCAAATTACCTCTTGAGGATGCATCTATGAAGGTACATCCTTGGCCTCGGATAACCGCGCGGTGATGTCACGCACCGGATAGCCTCGATATGTTGGGCGGCTTCCTGCGGGGACTGGATTGTTGCTGGCTATGCCGTCTTACGGTAGTGGGGCTAACACTGCTGGCAACAGTGCCTTCTTGGCCAGACGTTAATTACCTTGTCCAGTGCTGGCTTCTGAAACCAGCTTGGTATGGGTTGTTTTTCTCCGGGATGGTCTACCCCTAGGATAGGGCCCGTCAGATGGTTAGCATCAGGGTCCTCAGCCTTACGGGGACTGGCACGTCGCTGGCTGAACCGTCTACGCCTTACGGAGCGGCGTTAACACTGCCTTCTCGGCCAGACATTACCACTATCTTGTCCAGTGTTGACTTCTGAAACTGACTCGGTGTGGGTGTTTTCCTCCGGGGTGGTCGAACTCAAAGGTAGGGCCCGTCAGATGGTTAGCCTTAGGGCTCCTAGCCGACATTTCCTGAGGCAGCCATCCAAATTACCTCCTGAGGATGCACCTGTGAAGGTTGCTGGCGGGTTTGCATCCTTGGGCTTCGGTCTACCCTGTGGTGTTGCCACTCACTGGATAATCGTCTGAAGTTTGGTGGCTTCCTGCGGGGACTGGCGCTGGCTGTACCGTCTACGGCGTTACGGTATCGTGATTAATACTGTTAGCAACAGTGCCTACATGGCCAGACATTATTATTATTATTAAATCCATTCTCAGCAATTTATCGCTGGTTTCTTATGAGGTACGGATTAACGTCACCCTACTCTTACAATATTGGCTCATGAACTTCCTTACTATGTTAATTGTATTTAGTATAACTGTTTTTTGGAGTAGCATATACACGTTCTTGTTAATATCCAGGATCTTAATATTTTCAAACAGTTGCTTGGATATTATTCCTGCAGTGGAGAGTACAATTGGAACGATGGTCGCCTCATCAAGCCTATATATTCTCTTGACTTCATCACCCAGATCAAGATATTTTCGCTCCCTCTCAGCTATAGTATTGTGTGTATTCGGTACTGCTATATCTAATATGTGTGCTGTTTTTAAGTTTTTGTTATGCAGTACTATATCTGCCCAATTGTTCGGCTCTGCGATCTGTGATGATGAATCTATCATAGTACAAGCTGTATCTTTTGGAATCAAGAGTCGCTGCTAGCTGTTATTTATAGTGAGTTTCGCAGCTTAAAAGCAGCTTTAATTTGATTGCTATACGTTGGTGTGTTCCCCCGTGTGGGGAAACTACTGTCGGTATAAGCAGTAACCTCTTCTCAACCAACAGCTTTGGGTGGAGAGTTGAGAAGAGTCAGGACACCTTCTTCTCCTTGGGGTGAGAAATTGCCCCTAACGGCGGATGAACCAGTAGATACATCTGGTCAACGGCATGAGGGTCCAGAAAGCAAATGGGAAACTACTGCATTAAATAGCTTAAAGATGTCCCAAGAGAAGCTCGTAAAATGAGTACATTTTACGAGTTCACAACATGTCTGTTAAGACTTTGTGACTATGATGATGATGGTGTGTAATAGCAGCTACTTGATTGTGGCGGTGTAGACAATCTGATTGAGTCAAAGTGCTACATGCAGAGAGAATATGGATTGATCTGTGGTTGTATTGTTTCTGGTTTATTGTGACAGCGTCTGCATTTGTCATCTGATATGCTCGGATGTTTTATGATATCATTATCATAGTGTCAAGCATGACCTTTTACTCAACAAGCTAAAATATTATAATTTCAGTGATAATAGCGTATCACTTATACAGTTTTATTTAAGTGGTCGCTCCCAATCTGTTCAGATTGGAGGAGTATCTTCAACAGAGAGGGCAGCAACTGTTGGTGTGCCTCAAGGCTCTATTTTGGGACCACTTCTGTTCCTTATATTTTTCAATGATTTACCACTCCAGGATATATTCCCAAAATACACCATCTTTGCTGATGATACTTCTCTAACTGTGAGGGGGAGGGACTTATGTGCTGTTGAGATGATGGTCGTTGCGACTCAGTCGAAAGTCGAAAACTGGTTTAATGCCAACAAACTGAAACTCAACAATAACAAAACTCATAAGATGCTGTTATCGCTAAGAGATATGAGCGAAGTACCCAACCCTGTGAGCGTCAAGTTTTTGGGGCTACATTTGGATCCCAAACTGAAATGGGACATTCATGTTGATGCCGTGTCAAGTGGACTCAGAAGCTGTGTCTTCTTGTTGCGGAATCTATATGATTGTGTCTCTATTGAGACTATACTTTCTGCCTACTACGCACTTTTCCACTCGGTTATGTCATACGGGATAATGTTGTGGGGCAGTGCGGCGTCGGCGGATAGAGTATATGGACTCCAAAGGAAGGCAATCAGGGTAATAACGGGTCTCAAATATAGAGATGACTGTAGATCAAACAGGCATATTGACTTTTCCATCGGTTTTTATTCTGGAGAATGTTACATACGTCAAAAAGTTTGAGAACGCTTTTAAAAAGCATGGCGAACTGAGCAATTACAATACCAGACAGCGAGGTAAGCTAGTGCCATCACATTGTAGACTTTCTAGGTGCCAAAATCAGCCAGAGTTTTTAGCCGTAAAATTATTCAATAAGCTTCCAGTCGAGATTCGATTGCTACATATGGAAGAATTTAGAAAAAAAGTTAAACAAATTTTAACTAGCAAGGTCTTTTATAGTGTAGCTGAATTTCTAGCAGACTGAGATTATTGTACCTGTGATCTTATTTTTATATTTTTATGTGTGTTTGTTTTTAACTATATGTTTGTGTGTAATATTTTATATTCCATTTTGGATTTTACAATTCTGCACTGCTTGCTCAGCAGTGCTTACATGTTTTTTAGTTGACTTGTGTAAACACATGTGTATTGTGTATAAAACATGAATAAAGTATGAGTATGAGTATAGTTTTATTTATATCCTCCTTTGACGTATAAAGGCTACGTCACTGTACCGTCGTCGACGTCGGCACTCGAAGCCGCCCAGTGCGGTGGCCTCTGTCAGAGGGTCTCATTAAGCGATTGAATGCTTTCAGTGGAAGTTCATCAACTGCATAAAGAGAGGGCAGGCCAGAAAGGCAGAAAGGCGCTCCGGTCGTCGCATAATGCCACCTCGCAGCCGCTCTCGCCGTCCGCCAGACCGCCCGACCGCACTTATCAGGTTTGGATTTCCGGCCGCGTTCGGCGGTTCATTGATTCGGCCCGATCGCCGGCGCATAAAAATTCATTTCTCTTTAATCCGACGATCTCGATGCATCGCCGACTTAATTGAGCATTTTTTCGGAGGGATTATTCTGCGATTCTGCAGTTTGTCCTGTTCCTTCTTCTACACTTACTTAACCTCTTTATCCCCAGTAGTAGTAGTAGTAGTAGTGATGGGGAGGCGAAGCCAGGGAAGTAGGCCACCTTTGGCCCTTTTTGCCAACCCCACTGAACCAATCACTGAAAACACTAAAATTCTACACCCTAGAAAGCTCCTTGTCGAACCTACCAGACCTCCTGACGAAAGTCAGTATGCCCGACCATTTCGCTGAATATAGTGGCTCCTCCCCAAGCTCCGTCGTGCCGAATATCTGAGCCCTAAGGTTGCGATAAACTGCACATCTGCCCAGGAAGTGGAACGCTGTCTCGTCCTCCTCCCAGCATCTGGAGCAAATGGGGTCCTCTACCACTCTCATAAGTGACAGATGTCTATTCAGCCGGCAATGGCCAGTGAGAGCCCCCACCAGAAGGTTGAGCGTCTCTCTGCCTTTATTCAAGAGCCATTGCGTTCGTCCCCTATCAGGGCCTGCTGTGAATCTTTTGGCTTGCCTGCAGACGTCTCTCTCTAACCAGGCTTTCGCCAGTTCCTTGTAGGCCCAGTTGTCCAGGGCCGCATTGACCTGGCGTCTACTAATTCCCAGCATAGGTTCTGGGCCGATGCAGGGGCTGCTGGCCCCTATCCTAGCTAATCGGTCCGCTCTCTCGTTACCCGGTATACCAATATGTCCGGGGACCCACAGTAGGGTTACCTTCTTATGGCTTGCTAACTTCTGAAGGGCGGCAGAGCATTCTTGTGCCAGAGCTGATCTGTCCCTCGAAGCTGCCACCGCTTTCAGAGCTGATTGGCTGTCAGAGCACATATACATGCTCTGTTCAGAACACTTCTCGACTTCCGTCGAGTATGCCGCCATCAATATCGCATACACTTGCACCTGGAAGACAGTCGTGCAGGTTCCCAGAGCGAAGCTCCGCTCTTTATCCCCAGTAATTTGACCTTGAAATCACCTTTCAAAAAAAAAACGCATTTTTTCCATCCTAGTGGTCATGATATTGTTACAAGTCTTTTGTTCGATTGTGCAGAAAAACACTTGGTACGGGATTCAACTATTTATTTACACGAACTATATACGCTACACCTAACCTAGTACTTAACAGTCTAATTTATTTACAGTCACTGAGGCACTACACTAATCTGTATTTGTCCTTCATTTCACTAATTTATGTCACTGTACATTTATTTTGCACGCGCCACCGGTATATCACGGATTGCGTCGCTGCACTGTTAACTCTCCAACTCTGTCTGACTGGTCGTCCGATGCCCCTATATAATATCGTACGCGTCTCTGGTTCTCGAACGCTTCTCTGCGTTTGCGTCGTTCGCGACCAGTTTCTGGAAGTCTGGGTTCGAGAATACACGTCTACGCTCGGTGGACAGGGCCGGACTGGCACAATATGAAATCACGAAGGTTATCATGTAGCTAGAGACGTCATTTCTTAGTGGGAACAACAAGTTATTTCTTATCATTTACCGATAACCTGTAGTTGAATTTATATTTCTGCTTTGCATAGTTTGACACGTGAAACGCTTGCAAACTGTTCCAAATATTTGTTTTTGAAATAATTAGTGTATTGCAATGGTTGGGAAGTCAAGTTTGAGTTCATTTATTATAAGATTTACTTTACCAAAAAAAAAAAGAGTTTTTGATTGCGGTGAGATTCGAACCCACGCCCTTTTGGACTATATATAAATTTATTATGTTTTTCTCCTACATTTGAGATTCTTTTTTATATTATGTTTCTCTTTCCTTTGTTTGTCGGCTCTGAAAAGGCTATTTTCTTTCCTTGTGATTTAATTTTTGGCCACTGTCCCTCAGTTGAGTTGAGTGGAGTAGCTTGAAGCTAGACTCCGCCACTGGTTTATTGATTGATAAGTAAAATGCATTATAAATGGGTAACAAAGACGGGTTATTATTATTACTATTATTATTATTACTATATGAACTGGCGATTTCGATTTCGATTTCTACAATTTTTGAAAATGCTCGTAGCACTTGACGGGGCCCCGCATGAAAATTCATTTCTCTTCAATCCGACGAACTCGATGCATCGCCAACTCAATTGAGCATTTCTTTGGCGGGATTATTCTGCGCTTCTGCAGTTTGTCTTGTCCTTTCTTCTACACTCACTCAACCCTTTGTCCCGAGTGGTTTCACCTTGAAACCACCCTTCAAAAAATGTATTTTTCGCATCTCAATGGTCATGGTATGGAGTGTATGAAGCCATTTAAGTGAACGATATTCTCCGTGGATTGGATGCGGTGGAACAATCGCTTGGTCACCGCGTTTACCGGACTTGACCCCACTTGATTTTTTCTTGTGGGTATAATGAAATAGAAAGCTTATGTCGATGTGCAAAATACACGTGAGAATTTGCAAAATTATTCAAGTCGGAAATGAAATACGGAATGACAAAGCGATGATCAGTCGCTCTACGTAACATGTGTCAGTAAAAGCAACAGCATGTCTTCAACACGAGGGAGGACATTTTGAACAATGGTTGTAACATTTGTTTCTTTTTTTTTCCAAATCAAATGTCGTGACCACTAAGACAATAAAGGGTCATATTCAAACCATCATAGCTTCTAAACTACTTTACTTAGGGCTAATATGTACAGCTATTTTTAGAAAACGTCATGTACCACCGGTTAGAATTAAAAAAATTATAGGTTAGCAGCTCACATTTTTTGAAACAAAAACTGAAATAATCGCAAAAAAATACATAATTATTTTATTTTAACAATTTTTTAGCCCTTTTATGAAATAATAATTCCTATTGTCTAGTAAATTTTTTTGATCTTTCAAAAGCTTTTGATTGTGTTCAACATGATATTCTATCAAAAAAACTATCATATTATAACTTTCACGAAAAAAGTATCAAACTGCTATTATCTTATTTACATAACAGGAAGCAGTACGTCAATTTTGACAACACCAATTCTGCGAAGAAAATAGTTACTACTGATCTTCCAGAGGGCTCGTTCCTTGGGCCACTCTTATTTTTAATTTATATTAATGACCTTCCAAACTGCAATACTGCAATGAATCTAATACTATTTTCCGATGACATGACAATGTTACTTAGCGGAAAATCTTTAGAAGCACTAGGCAGTGAAAATGCCATGTTTAGAGAAAAATGGTTCTTGGCAAATAAGCTGACATTAACACCCGTATGCACCGTAAGTCAATTGCGCGAGTAGTTATGTAAACCTGGATTAGATTACCTGTATACTATACACCGGAAACTGAAAACTTTGACACTGTCATTGTCAAAACAATCTTGCGAACACAACCTTGCCGTATCTCCAATCTAGATTAGTTAATCTCTTGACGGTACATCGCTAGATGCCAAAGATTAGCAAAACGCGATTAGGGAACTAGGTTTAGAATCGCCAAACGGTGCATACGGGTGTAAATGATTCCAAAACTTAATCGATGATAATTAGTCTGCGTAAACATAACGTTGATTCCTTAGAGTCTGTTAAATTTTTAGGGTGTGGGTAGATACACATATGTCCTGGGAGTCCCATGTTAACAATACTCTTTCTGAGCTAGCAAAATGCATTTTTATAATCAGAAATATAAAAAACTGTGTTTCTCATGATGTTCTTTTAACCACATACCACGGTTACCTCCAGTCAAAAATGTCATATGCAGTACTGAACTGGGGCCATTCGATTCATATGCCTAAAGTTTTTGCTCTCCAAAGACGCTGCATTCCATACATTTCAGGACTGAAATATACGCAACCCTGTAGAGATGCCTTCATTACACTCAAAATTTTAACACTACCCTCTCTCTATATATTTGTTTGTTTATGCCATACACATATTAACTTGAATCTATACAAAACCCATAGTGACATTCATAGCTATCCCACACGGAATATGCATAAACTAAATATACCTAAACAACGACTTCAAACATCTAGAAATGGCTGGCTCTAACTACTATTGCATCAAATTCTATAATAGTTTACCAGAATCTTTCAAAAATCTGAGTCATGAGTTGTTTAAGAAAAACCTTAAGTCATTAAGTCATTCCATTAAACAAAGCGTTTTATACCTACGAAGAATTTCTGAGCCATAATTTCAGCGAAACTAAGTAGTAGTTCTGTATATTTTTGTTTTAATTTACACACTGTATCTGTTAATGTGTGTCTGTTTGTTTGTTTTTTATAACATTTTATTAATAATAGTGTATATATTTTTTTATTTACATACTGTATCTTGACAATGTGTGTCTGTCTGTTTCTTTTAATATAGAATTATCTGGACATTTTAAATAATTTTATTATAATAGTGACGACTTGTCAATAATCTTGGACTCTAGACTTTTTAGTGTGACTTGCGTAAACACGTAAGTGTATTTTAACACCAATAAGTAAATAAAAAAAATGAAATTGGAAAATATTTACCACTTGTTTATGGTCTAAATGTTTTGCTATCGAATGAGACTTATCTTGTGATTCTAGAACCTTCATATGGGTAACTATGGCTAAATTAGTACAACACTCATGCTCCGATTAAAAAAGACAAAATCGCAACCATTTTTATTATGGTGGAAAAAAAACTGCTTGTGAGGGGTATGTTTCATCCCCCAGAAGGCTCTCACACCGACGACCGGATTCTCCAGTGGAGTTTGTGCATATTGGAAGATATGGTATATGAATTTGTGGTTCTTGGGTTTTTAGGCCGGCGTCGTTTAGCGTTAAAGCTTGACGTTTCGCCACCACGAGCGGATGGCATCTTCAGAAGCTATTTCACTTCGGCGACTTCCAAAATACTTCCAAAATACTGGAATAGCTTCTGAAGATGCCATCCGCTCGTGGTGGCGCAACGTCAAGCCTTGACGCTAAACGACGCCGGCCTAAAAACCCAAGAACCATAAATTCATTGAACGATGGCCGCAAAAGCTTTACACAGTAGATATGGTATATTTGAATGAAAATATACAGGGTGAGTCAAGCTCAACGCCTCGGACTCTTGTGACCAAACGATACCACTTTTCGAAAAATCGACTTTGCGAGTGTATGTAGGTCGAGTTGGACTACATTTTAAAAATAATGACTTTTATACAGGGTGTCTAATGAAAGCGTGACATATCAAAGCTATGTTTTTTTAAATGGAACACCCTGTATATTATTGCATATTTAGATTCCTGGGTGCATTTTAGTGTGACTTTATGTATCACACATTGGACTTAAAGCGAACTGTTTAGGTGCAAATCACAATTTTGGGTATAGGTAGATGTCAGAAAAAAATTGAATATCGCAACTATTATAAATCCTGGAGGGCTGTGACTTTGCCTTTTTACTAAGCATGAAATGTGTCAGCTTATTTTAGACGGTTGGGTTCGAATTACATTTGTACTTGGAGAAATCGGTAGATCAATTAAGGAAACTTCAATCAAAGGTAACTTGATTTTTTCAAATGGGAATGCATAATTTTTATTATACGATCAAATGTGCAATTTGATAGGCTCTCTATTGATATGCGATTGTAAATATCAATCTCTGGTAGTTTTGATTTAATTTCAAATTTTCAATAAAGCCGATGTATTTCAATTTTCCTACCTATAAGCAACTTAGCAGGCCATGAAATATAAACAAAAAACTGTTCAGATGGAACAAAACAACTAACTTAGCAGATAGTTACGGACGAACTAGAGTAAAGGGACAAAGTTATAAAAATGACTTACAACAAGTCAATTCTAACCAGAAATAGCAGACAAAAAAAAATAAGGCCAAAAAGCAGCTGGAGTATGACAGAAATGGGTATTTTTCACAGCATACCGGCTACGACAATATTCTAAAGATTGACGATTCACAAAACCATTGAGAATTTTGAAATGAAAGGAAATCTACCACGTAATGTTGCTGGCAGTTTAATAGCTTCAGAGTAAAATTTCACATTTCATGATTTAAAAAAATAGTAACCGATACCTGTGACTGGAGTTCTGCAAATTCTTCAATACTCATGAGGAAGATCGCCGAAAATTAAGAATAAATTAAAAATCTGCACAAATTATTAAACATAATTTACCTGGCAGAAAATTAAAATATGATTTGTCAGTATTCCTTTTTTGCGATCGTGCTAATAGATACTGAAAAATTTAAAGGACGACAGTGAGAGGTATCATTACTTTTGACTTTGACGGAAATGACTACTGTTTTATACCATTAAATGTGAAATCGCGTTCTGAAGATATTAGACTGACGGCAACGATCGCTGAAAGTTTTGCTTTCATTTCAAAGTGTTTAGTGATTTTGGAAATTTTTAATCTCTAGTACATTGCAGTCGCTAGAAGGCTGTAAAAATTATCCATTTCAGTCGTACTCCAGCTTCTCTTTAACCTTAGACATGTTACCGCCGTTGTTTCTGATTAGAGTTGATTTGTTGTAGGAAATTTTCATAATCTTGTTCTTTTACTCCAGTTCCGCTGGATCTTTTTGCTAAGTTAGTTGTTTTCTTCCATCTGAATACGATTTTGTTTATTTTTCATGGCCAGCTAGTTTGTCTATAGGTAGGGAATTTGAAAAACACCGATTTCATTGAAATCTCGAAATTTAATAAAAACTACCATAGATTGATATTCACAACCTGATATAATCAGAAAGCCTATCAAATTGCACATTTGATCGTATAAAAAAAATTATGCGTTCCCATTTGAAAAAATCAAGTTACCTTTGATTGAAGTTTCCTTAATTGATCTACCGGTTTCTCAAAGTACAAATGTAATTCGAACTCGACCGTCTAAGGTAAACTGACACATTTCATGCTTAGTAACACGCAAAAGTCACAGCCCTCTAAGATTTATAATAGCTGCGATATTCAATTTTTTTCTGACATCTACCTATACCCAAAATTGTGATTTGGACCTAAACGGTTCGCTTAAAGTCCCATGTGTGATACACAAAGTCACACTAAAATGCACCCAGAAATCTAAATATGCAATAATATACAGGGTGTTTCATTTAAAAAAACATAACTTTGATATGTCACGCTTTCATTAGACACCCTGTATTAAAGTCATTATTTTTAAAATGTAGCCCAACTCGACCTACATACACCTGCAAAGTCGGTTTCTCGAAAAGTGGTATCGTTTGGTCACAAGAGTCCGAGGCTTTGAGCCTGACTCACCCTGTATATTCTTCGTCCAAAAATGTATCTTTATATGTGTAGTTCTAAATCAATTTTCATGATTAAGTTATAAAATATGGCTTTTAAAAGCAACTGAAATAAAATCACTCAACCAAGTTAAATATATGTTCGCCCAAAAGTCGAAACAATCGCTATTGTGTTATTTATATTATTTATATTTATTTTATTATCAGCCCTGTTTTCGGAAGGCTGCCCACATAAAATCCATTGCCAGAATTGGGTGGCAAACAGAGAAATATAAAATAAATTAAACATCGCCAGTTTCGACTCCTATGCTGTTAGTTTATTAAAATTTCAAATGAAAATTACATCAGCTGTATCCACCTGACTGAACCTATTTTCAGCTTGCACAGAGTTACCCGCTTCAAAAATGTATGAACGCAAAGAGGGTAGCGTTGTTAAAATAATTCCGAAAACGAACACCGCTGTTCGAAATATAAAACAAAAACGACCCGCCCGACAAGCGACACGAATTTATAAAATTGGGCAGTATATCATTCCACGCGTGTTGTTATCGAAAAATTCACAAACTAAATAATAACGACATTGCAAAATTGCGAGTGAGCCAAAGCAAAGTAGTGTACGATTTTAATTTGGTCCAGGAAAATAAGCAAAAATTAAGTCAAGTTTACTCTAGATTTGTGATGAGACAGGTATTAGACAACTAGAATGGCGGTGTAACTACTGGCGGAAGCAAAATATCCAACTTAGGATTTGCTGACGATACAACCCTTATTGCTGCTTCTCGGGAAGAACTAGTGTAGCTCTATTAAACATCTTAGAACAACATAGTGCAGCTTATGGTCTTGGTATTAACTACAATAAGACCAAAGTTATGATCGTAGATAGAGAGCATGATAATAATCGAGAAATAAAGTCAATAGACCGTTGTGAAGTAAGGGGTGAGCCAACTTTAGGGTTAGAAAATCAAACCCGTATTTTTTCTAAACGTCAAATTGTTTGACATTTCATATGTCACATCTGACATCTCCAGTCAATACCATTTAAAATCATGTCGTCGTTTAGCGTGCACAGCGTGTTAAAGTTATTCAAACTTACTACGAAAATTCGTGTTCTGTGAGAACCAGATTTCGCAAACTCCGAAGTGAATACGGTCGATTTGATCGAATCGACCATCTGAGAAGGCTATACGAAAAATGGTACAGATGTTCGAGTCAACTGGTTCGTTTTGTGACCTACGACATGTTCCACATCAGCGTTCAGTGGGTTCAAATGAAAACACTGAAGCAATTCGTGAGAGTCTTGCGGACAGTCCATCCACCTCCATTCGCCGACGTTCACAGCAAGTCAACATTTCTTATGGCTCCCTGCGGCGAATTTTGAAAGACGATTTGGGTCTCCATGCGTACAAAATCCAGTTGACGCAGGAACTATTGCCAAATGATCACGGAAGACGTCGAACGTTTGCTAACTGGATCTTAGAGCAGCTGTCAAGTGACAATCGTTTTTACGCAAAAATCATTTTCATTTTTATTTGAAGGGCTACGTCAACAGAAAAAACTGTTGCATCTGAGGCGATGAAAATCCAAGGACGTATGTTTGGTGAAGATTCTCAGCACAAGGAGTGATTGGGCCGTATTTCTTCGAAAAAGTCGATGGAAAAGCGGCAACTGTGAGTGGCGTCAATTGCCGAGCGATGTTGAAAAACTTTTTGTGGCCGATATTGGATGGCATGGATACTGACAATATGTGGTTTCAAAACAAGATGGAACGAAAAGTAACACTACAGGCGAAACCATCGATATTTGGAAATCCAAATTTTCCAAACGCTTGATTTCGTTGAAAGGTGATATTGACTGGCGGCCAAGATCTTGCGATCTAACCTCGTTGGACTTCTTTCTTTGGGGTTACGTGAAAGGAAAAGTGTATGCCAACAATCCCAAAACGATTCTGGAGTTCAAAGACGGAATGCGGCGTGTAATTGGCGATATACAACCTCATGTATGCCAAAATGTTATAAGGAATTTCAGTCGCAGAATTATGTACTGCAAGAATAATCGCGGAGGCCATTTGCTCGATATTATCCTACACGTATAAATGGTAAGGGCCAATGTTTGCAATACAATAAAGGATCGCAAAAGATTCGAAATAGTTTGAGTTTTATTGGGAAAATAGAATCGCACCCTAAATTTGGCTCACCCTTTAGTTCAAAGTTTTGTATACCTCGGTTCTTTGATCGACAATTCGAGTAGCTGTGAAAATGAGATTCGAAGGCGCATTCAACAGGCACGTGTGGCCATGACAAAGCTTACTAAAATATGGCGTGACCATAACATCACTAAAGCTACAAAAATGTCGCTGGTTTAGTCTCTTGTGTTCTCCATATTTTTGTATGCCTCGGAAACTTGGACTGTTGAAAAGGCAGATCGAGCTCGCATAGATGCTTTTGAAATACGGACGTGGAGGAGAATGCTGATGGTTCCTTATACCGCCCATTGAACTAACGTTTCTATACTGGATGAGCTCGGTAATCCAAAGAGACTATCCTCCGTTGTGTCGACGAGAATGCTTACATTCTTCGGATATATACACAGAAGAGATAATATGGAGAAACTTGTTGTTCAGGGTCATGCCCCAAGTGGGCGGCGCCGTGGTCGTCCCCCTACATGCTGGGTCGATACGACAAAACAGTTGCTGGATATGAGAGTGCCACTGGACTGACAGTGAATCGCCAACGATGGCGAGCTACAGTTCTCAAAGCTATTGATAATATTCGTGTTGGCAATACTTATTATGACTATGATGACGATGATGACTGATTTAGGGTCTAGGGTATAGCGCACGAAATTGAGGATCCAAGAAAACATGTATTTCCATGTTAGCGAGGAGGCGTGGCCGCCTGTTCCCAGTTCTCCAGTATGTGTGTCTAAGATGAGAGAAGATAAGTCCAAAAATCCAGAGGTAAGGTCCAAAGGTCATCATAAAAATGAATTTCGTATTTCGAAGCTCCTGATGTTACCTTTAAACCTACAGTACAACTACAAAAAGCAAATTGAAGAAGAAAGCTTGCGCTATATCACTGTTGTGGCGCTGTATTTATATTGTACTTAAATTACAGACATTTGAAGAATGTATGATTTTACATTGCGAGTTTTTTTGCTCAAATAAACAAGTGATGTTTTATTTGACCGCAAACCAAGAAAAATAATATAAACTTAATACGAGAAAGAGTATAAATCAAAACCTTTGGCTGCTAAGCCTAGTAAAAATTAGCGAAACATCCCATAAATCCTCTTTGTATTACTGCCTCAGCAAGGATATCCAATGTTTCGTTTTATCTCAAGCTTTATAGCCTCGTAATTTTTTATAATGCCCACACCATAAAAAGGACATAACATGTTCAACCCCAAAAAATCAGTTAGTGGTGTAATTTTATGCCTATCGTAAAAACAGATGCAAAACACACAACGCATATAAAGGTTTTAGTAGGGGCATGCGACGCGAGCCTTTTCTATGGAGTGAGTGTTAGCCCACAGTTTTAAAAATATATACAGCGTGATTTAAACAGACCTCTGACAAGGCTGACGTTTCAGGCTTAAGAATACGACTCGCAATAAAAATGTTAACATCTAGAAAAGAAAGATACTTGCAATAGACATTTATGCACAGCTTGGCAGTATACATGTAACTGTTTATGTTCATTCAGACTCTGTGTACCCATCTTGTGCCCTCAAAAAACTCTATACATGTAAAAACAAAGCTAGAGCTGTGATGTCTATGTCTAATGTGGCAAGATACTAGTTGGTCATTATTAATATTATTATTATTATTATATTACAGTATTGACTAGAGTACAAGTACTATAAACTCAAATATACAAGAATAAGAGTGCATGGCAAGACAAACAGAATGAAAGACTGAATTATAAAGAAAATATTCACAAGACGCTGCACCACCGGCCATAATTGTTTTTAAAATTATTGATCGAAGCTGAGTTCACTACGTAGGAAGGCAGGTTGTTCCATGCGTCGAAAATGTGGTTGGACAGGAAACACTGACGAACTGAAGTGCGGAAAGCTTCTTTCTGCAACTTGGAGTTGTGGCCTCTGAGGTTGCTTTGTGACAGGAAGTATAGGTGAGATAGGTCTACAGTGAACATGTTATTTATGACTTTGTAGGTTGTAATGAGGTCGCCCCGCAGTCTTCTGGCAGCAAACGTTGATAGGTCAAATAACATACCCTTTGGATGCCAAATGGAATCCGCGTCACACGTCATTGTACAGCTTCTAACAAGTTCTTGTCGCGTATGAGAACTGGATCCCAACTAGGACCGGCAAATTCCAAAATGGGTCCTAAGTAAGTTTTATATAACAAAGAATAGGTACCAACGTCACATCCATGGAAAGATCTCTCCATCATGTAAAGCAGCCTCTTGGCTTTGGACGTAACTCTATGAATGCGTTCAGACCAAGATAACCTATCTGTACTATTACTCCTAGGTCGGTGTGACTGGAAACTGTTCCGACGGTCTGGTTGCCAATTATATATGGCAATCTTGGACTGTTCTTACCCAGATGGAGAACGCAGCACTTGACGAGATTGAGAGGGAGAAGCCACTGCAAAGATATCCCCTAAAAGATGACAACTCCAGTTCACCCTCTTTGAACGTGGTCGGATTGTAGGCCAAGAGAACGTGCCAATGTGGTGCTTGTTTCAGAACAATTTCTGTAACTATTGGCCGTAGCGTGGCTATAATTGTAGAAGAATGGCGCGCATGGATCGGAGAAGGGAAAAGTAGAGAGCTGGAGGTTTTGGAGTACGTAGAAGAACTACGGAATGGCAAGATTGTCATCTACCGCTACCGACCCTAGAGACAGAATGCGATTCACTCAAGGTCCCTAACACAGATTGCGTAAAATGGGCTTAAGATCAATATCGTCAATCGATTGGTGCCAAGAATACCGACAATGGGACGGTAATTGACATTAGATGGCCTTCTTCAATGAGTTCAGTTTGCTGTTGAGCAGCATGTACACCGTTTTATTGGTTTGATGATTCATGGTGTCATTGCATTTAATAGAAAGTTATCTTTACTTGTGATTCGTGGCATAATGATGGCCCAGCCTTATGTAAATGAGGTGCTAGAATCAGTTGCTGTTCCATATTATGTCCGAGTCTTCGGAAAGGGTTTCTTCCAGCAACATAATGAAAGTCCTCATATTGCAAAGGTAGGTGTCGATGAGGTTCCTACCGGAAGCTGAGGTCCAGGTTATCCCCTGGCGGATATCATCCAATTTATTGCCAATTAAAAAAGTATGGTATTAGATGACTCGCTACGTTCTTGATTTACCCAATTCTCCGACCACGCTGAACGAACTGGAACATGCTGACACCTTCAGAGGCTGTACCTCTAGGACAACCTAGACGAGTAAATTCGTCAACATGTAGGGCCTATCCATTATTTTATTTTTTTATAAAATAATCATGGCAAATGGGTTCTGTTATTATTGTCCTTAGTCGTTGATATTTCAGGCCAAAAAATACTACTCACAAGTGAGATCTGAACACCCAGAAAAGAGGGATCCTTGCATTAAAAATTTGTGGACACCTTGACAGTTTAGTCTCTAGTACACATCTAACATTTGTTGTTCATTCAGATGCTATTTGTCTATATTGTACCTCCAAGAAGATTCTATACACGTAAAAACAAAACAGGACCTTTTGTCGATCACATTTGTTGCGAACGAGGCAAGACACTAGTTGGTTGACCAACCTTTTGAACGTGTTGGGATTGTTGACCAACGTAGTGTTTCTTGAGCATGGCGTGCATGGATGGAAGAAGAATGAATGCAGGAGATAGAGGTTATGGCACACGTAGGAGCACTAGAGACTGGCAAGATCGTCATCTATGACTACTGGCCCTTCGAGACTGAATGCGATCCACTGGAGCTGTTGCTGACACTTGGTCTGCAGCTATAGAGAGGCCCGTTTAAATCCGCACGATATATTGCATGAAATGGGCTTAAAATCATATGGAATGAGGTGTTAGAACCAGTTCTGTATGTCCGAGGCTTCGGAAAGGGTTTCTTCCAGCAAGATAATGCGCGTTCTCATATCGCAAGGGTGTCCTATGAGATTCCTACAGGAAGCTGTCAGGGTCACTCCACGGTCACCCGAATCATCACCAATTAAAAGAGTGTTGTTTTGTGTGAGTCTCAATAGTTTTAAGTCTCTACCTTCCATTTACTAGCAACTACATGTAAGGTGTTTGTGAAGATGTAGCATTTAATAAATAAGAAAATTACCTAACAGAAACGTGTTAAAAATGTATGTAATGTGTTCGAAACATAAAGTACTACTACGTACTACTAAAATGTCACATTTCGATCTTGAGGTGTGGTTCTTGGGCTTTTCGACCGGCGTCATTGAGCGTTGTGGCTTGACGTTTCACCAGCATCAGTAGATGGCATCTTCAGAAGCTATTTCACTTCGTCGACTTCCAAAATACTGACGGCTGGTGGATCTGCGGCTGTATTTATACCTGTTTACGGTTACGTGACCCAACTAAGTAGGGTTGTTATTCCCACCGCATGCGATATGGCGGTGTCTTCAGGTCCTTTATGGTGGGTACCCATGTCCAGTTGACTTTCTTTGTTTCTTCTTTCCTATTAAAATTATGTTTAATGTTTTTGTATTCGGATGGCTTCTCTGTAGAGTCTGGCATAGTGTGAAGACGTTGCGGTAAGAACGTGAGTTTCTTCAAACTGGATCCTAAGGCCTCCTTCTTTAATCGCATGTTCTGTAGAACATAAGGCTAGCTGTCCACTAGGTTATACAGACAAATCAGCGGTAGTCGAATATACGATTAAGGCCATAGGATCAAGTTTGATGAAACTTACCTTCTTGCTATCACGTTTTCATACTATATCAGACTGCACAGAGAAGCCATCGGAAAACAAAAACATTACAACAAGTTCAAAAGGAAAGAAGGAACGCAGAAAGTCATCCGGACATGGGTACCCATCCTAAAGGACCTGAAGACACTGCTATTCCACGAAGGAGCGGGGCTAACAACGCTACCGCAAACCCACCAGCCGTCAGTATTTCGAAAGTCAAATAGCTTGTGATGATGAGCCACTTGTGGTGGCGAAGCGTCACGCCTCAACGCTCAAAGATACCAGCCTAAAAAGCCAAGAATGAATGAATATGGACCAGAGGCTATCCAGCACAGAATGTGACTGGTGCATAGGCCACACGATGGGCCCTTTTGCGCTTCTATCCGCGCTAGTTCCTAAAACCTCATCACGAATAGGTGACGCCTGAAGGTGTTGTGACCCGTTAATAGGCCTACGAGCAATCCCAAGTTACTCCTATCCAGAGAGAGACAAAGAGACAAAATCGTCGTATTCTCTCTGCAGGCCCTGCTAATAGTTCCCAAGCTTGACGGAGATGACCAGAGATGTTGTTCCATCTCAGAGAGTGTTTATTCTGGATCCACCCTCCAGTTGTTTTCCTAATCAAGTTTGCAGATAGTTCTAAGGCTGGTTCCGGGCCCACAAAACTGTTGCCGGATCCCATCCTAGCCAGATGATCCACCATGTAGTTACCCTTTACCCCAGCGTGCCCAGGTACCCACATCAGTGATACCTTGTGTTTAGCTGAGATGTCATCAAGAGCCCTCCAGCAGTCCAGGACCAGTCCCGACGTTATTTTCCGAGCACTCAGTGCTTTGATGGCTGCCTGACTGTGAGAGCAGATAGTAATCCGCTTCCTAGACCTGTCAATTTCCCGAATACGATTTACACAAGCAAGTATCATATAGACCTCAGCCTGGAATACTGTGGTGTGCCCCCCAAGAGGGAGTGAAAGTCTTGTATGGGGTCCGTAGACTCCCGAGCCCGAGCCCTCTCTAGCGAGTGAACTATCTGTGTACCAGACCTGTCCTCCTCCTTCGATGAGCTGTCTTTCCTTAGACTCCCACTCTTCCCTCGACGGAAACACCACCGTAAATTTGCGATTGAAGCGATGCGTAGGAGAAACTATATCGCACATCGCCAACAAAATAGGACTATCCTCATGCAACTCTGCTAGAATCAAAAAGCCAAGAACCAAAAGTACACTTCGATTTGCCTGCCAAACACAGAGTCTTGCTACCAGCGAGCCAATTTGGTGGCCACCTCAGCCTATAAACTCCTCCAAACCGTCCTAAGGCAAACCGCACGGCTTCTAATATCGCAAACTTGTCTCCGGCACTGACCGAAACCAATCAATTCCGCTGTAAAGTTTGCAGCTGGCAGGCGGCCAGAGAGGCCCGGAGCCGGTCAGCTGATAAAAGTGGAACGTCGATTGGTCACACCGGAATCCTCCGGTTCCTTATACCGCCGTTATTACGTCGAGCACATTCTTACATTTTATCGGACGCACTCACTGTCCGTCTCGTTGACCGCCATTGCTCTTGCTCCGGACGATCTTCCGGGAAGTTTTACCGGATCCTACACGTCTCGATTTGTTCAAATGCTACGCGGGATTTACGACGGATCGATAAGACAGCGATCAGCAAACGCAGGAGTATGGTATTAAGTGTCTTTGTGTGGTGAATGAATGGATAAAAGGAGAGAGGCTTCCTGGTGAGAAGAGTCAATAGTGCATATGCCTACATGAGGGTGTTTCTTCACCACTTCTTACACTAGTTCCCAAATGTTAGGTAATCAGGTTCAAGTTCCCTTGATTGAGGATTTCACAGCGATACAGGACATGTGTCAAGGACTTCTTTGCCGCGCGACAGCGTGTACACTTCGGGTCACTTATCTTGCACCCATGCCCTGGAACACAGATTATCAGAATAGGTTGGGTTAAGAAGATGGGACACTAAGTACAACATCTATTCACTATTAGTTCTTACCGCAGTCACAAATATCGCCACTGTAGCAGATCGTCTTGACAGCTACGTTAGCGGGAAATTTAAATTTCAGACCTATCGCTTGCAGGTATGCTAATCCAATTTTTATTGTTTTTATGAAAAAAAGCCTCTAAAGTGTTTACAGTATTTCATTTTACAATTATTTTGCCACATACATACCAGTAATAAAGTAATGCACAACTAGAAAGCCTAGAATAATAGTAGTTGACACAGATGCTGAGTTAAAAATATATGGCTTGTATATATAGCTAACCAATTTAACATTATCTATCCTACAAACATTAAAATAATTACGATGGCTAACAGAGAATACGAGAAATTTTTGCTGAAAAATATGGGTTTAGAAAAATCGTTTTGGAAACAAAAAATATGGTTTTGAGGTAATAGCTTTCATTGGTCATTATGCTGTTTCATTCTTCTTATAACAATACTTTTTTCTTTGTGTTTTAATGTAAATTAACGTGGTTTGAATGTGTTTGTTAGTGAGGTTTGTTCTGTTGCGGAAGGCTTCAAATTTGGAATCATCATCGAAATGGGCATCACATATCACAAAGTGGTAACGCTCCTCTCTTGAAGATCCACACGACCGGTAGCTTTCACCCACATTTTGCAGAGCTAACATCAATAGTAAGAATTAGTGGTGATTTTTATTACAGTTTTCACTTACTCAAGCTCAAACCATAGGCCATTGCTTATAGTATGGATATTGCAAAACGATAAGTTAAATATTTGATGTAGGTACTCACGTCAGGATCCTTAGGGAACCTATGCACTTTTTTGTTCTTAAAAGAACAGGTTTTCACACAGCACTGCGATACCATTATAATTGGGAACTATGAGGGAAAAGCGCAGATAATGAAATAGTCCAAGGAAAAAGCTAACTAACACCGAAAAAATCACAATTGACGCTAAATACACAAAACGCCAAGTTAACATTTCATTGCAAAACGGTAGTTAAAAGGTTATAAGGTTACTTAGGCTGTCAAGAGTCGAAGAGTCTCAAGTGTCATTCACAAACTAGCTCCAGCGCTAGCCGTGACTGCGGTAGGAACTAAAAGAGTGTCCAGGGCATGCCCTGGAAACTCAAGGCATGCCCTGGAAACTCTTTTAGTTCCTACCGCAATCATAGGTAGCGCCACAAAAGACACCAGTGAATAACACTTGAGACTTGACAGCTTAAGTCACCTTATAACCTTTTAACTAGCGTTTTGTGTATTTAGCGTCCATTGTGATTTTTTCGGTGTTATTTAGCTTTTCCCTTGGATTATTTCATTATCTGCGCTTTTCCTTAATAGCTTCCAATTATAATGGTATCGCAGTGCTGCGTGAAAAACTGTTCTCTTAAGAACAAAAAAGTGCATAGGTTCCCTAAGGATCCTGAGGTGAGTACATCAAATATTTAACGTATCGCTTTGCAATATCCATAAAGTAAGCAATGGCCTATGATTTGAGCTTGAGTATGTGAAAACTGTAATAAAAATCACCTTACTAGTTCTTGCTATTGATGTTAGCTGTGCAAAATGTGGGTAAAAGCTACCGGTCGTGTGGATCTTCAAGAGAAGAGCGTTACCACTTTGAGCAACAACTTTGTGATATGTGATGCCCATTTCGATGATGAGTCCAAATTTGGATCCTTTCGCGGCAGAACAAACCTAAAACAATTGTAAAATAAAATACTGCAAACACTTCACGGTTTTTTTTCAAAAAAAAAACAATTAAAAAATTGGAACAGCAGCCCTGCAAGTAATAGGTCTGAAATTTAAACTTCCCGCTACCGTAGCTGTCAAGGCGATATGCGACAGTGAAGACATTTGTGACTGCGGTAAGAAGTAATAGTGAATTCTGAGTGTCCCATCTTCTTAACCCAACCTATTCTCATAATTTGTGCTTGCACCCCCGTAACAAATGACGATTGAAGGTGTCATGGCCACAAGTAACCTTAGGCGGCTTCTGTCCAGTGGGAGGCAGAACCGCCCCACCTGGTCTGGTTCTAAAATAAATTCTCTAGCTTGAGGGAGATGTCCAGAGATTCCTCTTCATCCCATGTGATGTTGATTTTGTAACCACACCTTTGTTTTACTTCTAACGGT
Source organism: Callosobruchus maculatus (assembly GCA_951848785.1). Taxonomy (NCBI): domain Eukaryota; kingdom Metazoa; phylum Arthropoda; class Insecta; order Coleoptera; family Chrysomelidae; genus Callosobruchus; species Callosobruchus maculatus. Next base: position 3,658,313 of record CATOUR010000003.1, read on the forward strand.
ACCTGCTGCCCGCCCTACAGCCGAATCAGGACTCAGTAAATTATCTCTAGATCCTCGCCTTGCAAGCGCGTCCGCATTTCATTACCGCAAACTCCAACTTGACTCAGTAACCACATAAGTGACACCTGTTGTCTTACCGAAATGTCATCCATGACCTTTTCACATTACATAAAGAGCATTAATATAAACCTACAAGTACTAAATGCTTTTAATGCTGCCTGGCTGTCAGATCAGATAGTAATCCACCTTCTAGGCCCCTGAATTTCATTCTCTCTCTTCTCTTCTCTATTTCTGCTTGGAATACCGTGGTGTATCCTCCAAGAGGGAGGAAAAGGTCTTGACGTAGTACTTCCGACACATTTCCATTGATGGGTTAATTATATTATTATGATAAACTGGTTTTGAGTGGTTCCAAAAAAATTAAATTCTTTTGGTTTTAAAATTATTATATAACAAGTTTGAGAAATGTATGTTACGTTGCTAACAGGGCCAGCAGAGCAAGTTTTCGAAAGTGAACATACCCTTCAACAGTTTTAAACAGTTAAAAAAGGCCAGCTTGGAGATCGGACAATGTAAGTTATCAATATGACGTGACATGACAGCCGATCTTGCAGAGCTTATTTTTTGTTTACTTTGGTATCAAAGCCATAGAATGCTGTGATCGTTAGCCTCGTGTTCTGTATAGGCTTTCTCACTGTTTCCCGGGGCCTCTCTAGGATCAGAACTGTTAATTAGAAGCCAACACTGAATGCTCAGGTTGGGTTTCCCGCTGATTGGAGAAAACCGAATAGCAGACGGTCTAGCCAGAAAGGCAGCTGACCAAATAATTTTAGGACCATGTGACCTTTCTGGAATTTCGACAACCACAATGCAGAAATAGCCAAGAAACAGTCCCATGCCCAAATGGTAAAACGATGGGAAGAACAACAAAGATGCTGACTTGCTAAGGTTTTGGCATGGCAATATACAAGAAGTACCAAGAAGTACTTGACATTGACCAGGTCAAACCTACGCCTTATGGTAGGATTTCTGACTGGTCATTGTCAACTCAGGAAACACCTCCACATTATGGGGTTAAGTGCATGTAGAATGTGAGAAGGAGAAGACGAAGCTGTGGAACATATCATATGTGAGAGCACAGAGTTACCTTCTTTTAGAGAGTGTGATCGGTGAGCCTTGGCCTACACCTGCTCCTATAAGAGAAATGTCCTAAAGATTGGCAGAATCGACGATGATCTGAGGAAACAATTCCTTGGGAGGATGCACAATAGGCCAGTTGTGGCCTAAGTGCAGTGAGACTACTCACCCTCCCATCCTACACAGATCCATTTACCATGTATAACAATGTGCGTATTTGAGGTTAGGTCTAATTTCCGTATTCTGCAACCATTCGTGTTCTTAAACAGAAGCACAGTTCCATTTTAATTTCGTAATCTCCAAGGGCGAAGAGAAAATTTACGATTCGATTCCGAAATACAAAAGGGGCGATATTTATGGCAGATAACTCTGCATAGGTACGGGCACTGCCTCGCAATGACCTTTTTATGCAGGATGCATTTCCCTTTAAAGGTGTTAAAGTGTGGAATATTTCACGGGCCTCGCAGAAATTTAAAATGCCTCGTTAAACTACTAGGTCGACAGAAATTTATGAGGAGCTAGTAGGTGGTTACTTTTAAACTGTTTAGCTTCGGTGTTGGAAATTTACCTTATATAGGGCGAGGCAAATTTTCTCGTTGATCAACAAAAGCTGGCTTGCCTTATCGAAGTCAAGTGATCCAAAATACTGAGGTCAAGTTGATTGACTCAGTACTTTTTCCCTATTATGGTGATACCGGTTTATTATTTACACATAGCATGAAGCTATAATCTGAGATCCCTTCCCAACCAAAGCATCGCCTGTCCCTCCGCAAAGAAGGGTGTTATACTGCTAGGTCTTTATTTGACCTATTATGAATACAAACATTTTTCAGTTTTACAACTACACTAATTTTGTCCTCATCAAAAAAAAAAGTAGAAAATGATCGGGAACCCCTTAAACGCCTAAAAAGTTTGAGTAGCTTTATATTTTCAGTTTTCCATCCTCGCCACGGTAGTAATACTGTAACAACTTTCCATTAAAATGAATTCTATAGTTTCCACGTTACACAATAAAGAACGATATAAAGCAATAGTCGTATGTATACATCAGAAAATTCTAAGTCCCTCGGTTTCTGTAGTAGGCAATCCAACGTTCGGATAGGCCTAAAAGAGTGTATTATGCCGCTAGGTTTTTTTCACAGATCAGTGGACAGGCTATTACAAATACATAAAAATTTCTAGTTCTACAACCCTTCACTCCAAAAAAAAAGCAGAAAATTGTAAAGAACCTCTAAAACGCCTAAAAATGAAGTTTGGGGAACATATGAACTTTTTTGTTTTTTGCTAACTACTCCGCCGCAGATGCACCGATTTTCAAATCTATAGCAAAATTGCCTACTACTGCCCAACAGCATATTGCCACCCAAATTTCATAACAATCCATGCAGCGGTTACTGAGATTACAAGGCTGGAAGAACGCCAACAGACAGACACACCGTCAGACCGACGGAAATGAGTGACATGGATTTTTGTTATGTATATAGATATCATAACAAAAATTTTTGCGATCACAACACTCCGCTCACCTATCAGTGTGAGAAGTAAAAGCTGTTGAATTTTAATATAAAGGTTAAAAGGAGATACAGTCATAGGATAAAAAATCTTACATTTTACCGTGCTACTTCCGAGACCCAAAGTACGAGCTTAAAACTTCGTAAGGTGTAATGCACCCCCACCTAAAAATTCTCGCGGATAAGAGAAACTCGAGAGAGCTACGTGGGAAAGTTTATGAAAGCATCGGCTGTCTGGATAAGAAAAGTTTTCGGCCAACGGCTTTTTGCATGACCTCTTGGTGGCGTGTTGCGAAAAATTAACAGTTAACGGAGAGTGTGGAGAAGTCGACGCTGATGCTTTTTTGTCCCTTAGTCGGTAATACAGAGAAAATTGTGTGGTGGATGTGGTGAATGTCGCTCTGTCTTCAGGCCTGGATAAAAAGTAAGCTCCCTCGCGTTTGTTAGACATCTGGTCCGTTTTTGTGACAATGCCTAAGACATAAGGATGGATGTAAAGGATCATGTCTCCATGCTACATGCTTTTTACGTTTTTTTTCCGAAATGTGAACGATGGGATGCGGACACTGTGAGACCGTTTCACAAGGATCTTTTAGTGAAGCATATAAACTTGATCATCAAGTTTTTTTAGGTAGTACAACCGCAAACTTGGATTTGGTATTTTATAATTTTGAGTCTTGCTGATACAACGATTCACTTACAACCAATCATACTAATATATGAACATGAATTTCAGATTACTATGTGTTAGACCTGTCAATTGCACAATCATGTATATTAAAGAGTCCGTATCCAAGTACAGAACCTGGACTTTTTTTAAATTTTTTGTATCCTGACCGTCGGAATCAAATATTTAGTAATAAGATCCTGGGATACGGTCAAACCTAGAAAATATATATAACTTTTGCGACGTTTTCAACGCTTAAATCTGCACCACCTTCAGCCAGGTGATTTTGCCAGATGGTGTTGGTTCTTATAGAGAGACTAAGAGATCAGTACTGGTATCAAGTGGGTGACGTTTATAAACCACGGCTGGAGTGTTAGTTATGAAAAGTAAGTAAGATCAACGTGAGCTTCATCACTCATGAACAAAATGACGTCCTCATTTTGCGAGATAACTGCTTCCATCTCACGTGAGCTGTTCAGTTGTTATAAGTAATCTAAAGGCTCACTGAGGCGAAGCTTGGCAGCAGACCGAGTTGGACTGCAAAGAAGAGCTTATCGAATGCGTTCCACATTTCTAGAGTTTCGAACCGTTCGTGGAGCTCCTGGTAGCCTTTAGTTGGTCCACGCGTCAACCCAATGGAAGATGGTGTTTCGAGTAGGAATAGCTTGATTCCAAGTTATACTGAAGTGGCGATGAAATTCACGCTGTACAGCCGTGATTGACTCATTTAATACCACTTTTTGTACAATATGCCATACTCAAACCCTTGTAAGGCGTCAGAGGGTAAAACAAGACACCCAAATAAATAATTCTTCTGGCTTTCGCAGCTGGGTACAGCTTTGTAGACGTTTCAACTAACACAAAGCGTACAACTTGTTCTAAGCGAAAATATATTTCTTCCTGACGCTTAACTAGCGTGTAACAGAGGTTTCCTTTTTAATTTAAGGAGTTTAGCATTCGCGCCGCAAGAAATGTTTTTAATATTCCGTGGCAAGGGGGTTAAAAAGCGTACGGTAATTGCGGCGATTCATAACAGTTCCAACACTAATTAAGAGTAATTACGGCGAGCAAACGGTCGCTGTGAGATAAGTGGGATACGCGTCCTGCTACACCAAATTTATTGTGATAATGGAAGAAATACTCCGTTCCTAGCCAACAGGCATTTGTCTTGTCTGCTATCCCACCGAGATAATTCATTATGCTTGAGTGATCGCACTTATGCTCGTTGTTAGCCGTAATGGGCTATGTTTTTGGTACTAATTTTGGAAGTGCTTACTAGCGACATTAGGGAGTTTTTGACCACTCAAAATTACGTCGAAAGTAACGTTATTTACGGTAGCGTTAACCTCTTCTAGACAAGAATGACTTGTTGGACTAGTGATAATTTTCCGTTATTTGACGTTTTAATTGCTGTTTTCGGGTATAACCTTTAAAGTGCATTAGACTATCGCCATCTTCCATGTCAAAAATATGGAATTTTTTTGTCCTTATTCGTCGTAAACAGCGGACCTTCGTTATTGTTATTGGGGAATGAATGGTTAAATGCATGGAAGAAGGAGAAAGGCCTTCTGGTGACCACTACATAGGCCTACAAGCGAGCCCTTATGCACCTCTCTCTACCCTAGTTCAAAAGTACAACCCTCATCGCAAAGGTGAGGATTTCCTGCCCATCTTATATTCTCAGCTTCAAGAACCTTTGATACACAATAAGGGCTTCTCAGTGACATAGAATGTGTGCCGTAGAGTCTTCCTCCTCGCCACAGCGTGGGCACGTCGGGTCACTTGCCACACCCGTCACATACACGTGACGCTTGAAGGTGTTATGGCCAGATAGCAGGCCAACAAGTAACTGTAGTGAGAGACAGAACCGCCCCACTTGGCCAGAAGTCCTAAAATAAGTTCTCCAGCTAACATCACGTAAGTTGCTTATTTTGCAACGACATTTCTGTTTTCCTTCTAATGGCACCTGTTGCCAGCCCCATAACCAGCTCAGGACTCAGGAAGTTATTCTTCGACTCTCGCCTTGCGAGCGGGTCTGCCATTTCATTACAGCAAACTCAAGCATGACTCGGCATTCACAAAAGTGATACCTGATCCCTTGCCGAAATGTCATCCAAGACTCCTTCAATGAACGAGAACGAGCCTTGATGTAAACCTACAAGCATTAGATTTTTTTATATAACTGAGCAGACCGCGCAGGCAGAGCCTAAATACCAGAGTTCCGCGGCTGCTGTGAAAGGGTTATGTTAGGGGAAGTCTGTTAACGCGAGATTTGAATGGGCCAATACCCGCAGGCATAATAAATACATATTCTGGCAGTCCATTCGAAGCCTTGGACACCCTGGGAATAAATGTGCGGTTGTACCGCTCAGTTCTTGATGTATGAAGAACGACCGTCTTAGGATGAGATACAGCGGTCGCATGGGTACATCTGATAGGAGCAGTGAGCAGCGGAACGATAGAGGATAGCTCAGAGAGGCAGATTCCGTTGGAATATCGGTAGAAGAGTGAGGGGTCACCAACAACACGCCGGTGAGAAAGTGACTGAAGTGGCGCGTTAAGGCCGGGTCGCCAATTAGTCGAATTGCCCTTCTCTGGACGACATCTAGTATAGACAGGGTAGTAGGGGCAGCAGCTCCCCAGACATGAGAGCAATACTCCAGGCAAGGTCTTATTTATCTGGACTTTATATAGCGTGAGGAGGTTACATGGTGAGAAATTCTTTCTGGCTCTAAATAGGTACCAAAGCTTTTTACCAGCAGCTGTTGCAATTGACGCGACGTGGTCGTGCCAGATCAGATTTTCTGTAATGTTGACTCCTAACAGCTTGAATGAGTGACTCCTTGGCAGAGCCTGGTTGTTCATTAGAACCTGGTGTTGGCTTGGGCACTACTTGTTTGATAGCGTACAATACTGGGTCTTGGAGGCATTAAATTTAACCATATTCCTAAGCCCCCAAGCCGTAATGGTATCGAGATCCTTTGAAAGTGAAGCTGCCACTGCCAGTCTTCTGCGTTCCAGCTGAACCACAGAGATCGGTCTATTGCTCATGATGCCTGCATGCAGGATACTGTCATCCGCAAAACTGTGGATTGGGTTTGTAGTGCTAGAGAGTAGATTATTAATGTGAAGCAGAAACAATGTCGGAGCCAATACCGAGTGCTTAATGTTGCCTATCTGTCAGAGCAGATGCTAATCAGCCTCCTTGGCCCCTGAGTTTTGTGAGTGCGAAACGCACAAACAAAAACTGCAATTGGAATACCGTTATGTTTCCCTCAAGAGAGGGGCAGAGCTTGGCTTTTGGCCCACAGATCTCAGCGCCGGAGCCTTCGTCGTAAGTGAGCCGACTTTGTACCAGACTGGCCCTCCTTCCTCAAGAGACCACCCGCCTTGTAAGATACTTCGCCATAAATTTGCAGTAGAAGCAATATGTAGGAGAAATGATATCGTTACTGGATAGGTCCAAAAACTTCCCATTATTTATTCATACGAACAAAAAATTGTCGACTGACTTTGTTAATGATAATCAAGTGAAACTGTTCTTATAGATCTCTGAAAAATGTTTAAAAATGATAAAAGTGTTACAAATTACTACGGCTTGGTCAGATGGTAAAACTATCATGTGCCTGTACTTGGCTGGCTCCATAAATTCCCGACTACGCCATTATCTAGCCACATTTTTCGCCGCAGAATCCATTTACTTTGGGCTTTACCTGCTTTCTGTCGGAACTAAAAATTGCTGGTCAGCTCCATCGAAAGCCGCAGCTTCGTTTTTAAACAAAGCTCAAGCTCAACCGTGCAGCGAACTGATTTTGCATTTCGGCCAGCTGGTTTTTCCACGTATCCGTGGTTAGAAATATTTGCTATCAAACGAATTGAGATGTTGTATATATGTTTGTTGGCATTGATATTTACTGGAAAAAGTTTGATTACGACATCGATGTGATTAATTTTTTATACGAACGAAACTCACGTGCTGTCTAACTATCAACAATTTTTCCAGAATGCATAATTATTTTCATGGTTTTTCTTGAGCACCTAGCATCTTCACACAGCACCCTATATACTGCTGCGGAAGCTATACAGCGATCAGCAAACTAGCTTTGAACGGGTAATACTTGCGATAAACAAAGAGCTAATAGGTACCAATACCCGTTTCTTGTAAATGCATTTGATTACGTCAAACGCTGATTCGAACTGTGTGCAGTATTTATTTTAGTGTCTAAAGTGTGGTTAAGTGTTAAATAGTTTATAGTTATTATGTATTAAAATTGCACTATTTATTGCTACGGTATTAGATGAAGTATAGTGTTTAACTAGCGGTAATGGTAATAACTTACATGTTGAAGTTCTGAAAATTTAGATTTACAAAGTTTTTGGAGTTGCCAAATTCTTCACAATTTTCAAAATGCCTAATATTTCAAAATTCTTAAACTCACGATTTTCAAAATAGTTATGGTTCTTGCCAGTTGGTCCAGTGGTAAATGAGTAATGAAGTAGTCGTTATGAAACGAGGGGTATAAGAACAGCTTCTCTGTATCTGTAAAGTGGAGAGGGTGACTGATCCCACGACACTTGGACCAAAAGTGGCCCATTGTGCATCCCCCCAGGGAGTTGTTTCCTCAGGCCATCGTGCCAATTTTAGGAACGTGGACAGGTCGTTTGAGGCCACCTCCCTTATGTGGGCAGGTGTAGGCCAAGACTCGTCGAACGCACACCCACTAATAGAAGATAACTCTGGGCACTCACATAAGAGTTTCATCTTCGCTTTCACTCATTCTACATATCGGTGTATCACTAAACCCCATAATATGGAGGCGTTTCCTAAGCAATGGCTAGTCAAGAATCCTACTATGAGACGTAGGTGTGACTCGGTGATCGCCAATTACTTCTTGGATATTGCGATGCCAAGATCTCCAAGGGTTTCCTAGGCAAATCGTCATCTCCATTGTTTTACCATTCAGGCATGGGGATGTTTTACCTTAAGAGCAGCTTCAATTTGTGTTTAGAATGTGTTTTGTCAGTTAATGAAAATATTCCAGGCCAAGGCTGTCAAATAAGAGAAGAGAGAACGACCAGTATATTTTTTCAAGCAGTGTCTATGCGAGCTCGAGCTGCCTTTTTAACAGTCCAAGTTTCCGAGGCATACAAAGATATGGAGAACACAAGAGACTGAACCAGTGATAACTAAAAAGTAAAAAATAAATTAAAAAGAAAAGGAAATTAAATGAAAAGCTTTTATTTAAATGCGCTAAGAAGAAGAAAGTAAAATATTCCTCTAAAATGACTTAGATCCTCATTATATACAATTTATATATTTCCTTTTGCTTTTAATTGTGTGTGGTCAAGGCTCTTTATCCGGCGCAGCCTACCAGATGCCTCGAGGGCAGTACATGGCTCATCGCAAAGGGTTAACTAGAGCATGTACAGGGCGTTACGTCCTCTTTCCTGTAAACGCTTCGAAATCAATCGTGCATCACCGGACGGTCTTGTATACTTTACGGTTGAAATGTTGTCCAGTGAGCGCAACCTACACCGGCGTTTGATGAAATTAATGGCAACAAATGAGGATAATCAGATCATTAAACGGCGTATAAATGGCGTCGCACTTCAGCCCCGTCCGTGTTTCATTATTTAGGCCGATGCGCGCCAACAAGGATCGGATTTCCATCAGACTGGAACATCAGGGATAAATTTTGGTGGAAAGTTTTCAGAGCGCTTGTAATGGTTTATATACATCACCAGCAGTGTACGTTTCATTGATAAGTCAGGAGCAAGCACAAAAAGTTGTAGCTGTTATTATAGGAAACGCATGTTTGCATGTCGCAAAGTTTCAAACAATTTGATGCAATCTTTGGAACCTGATATTTTCATGTAACTTTTTTATAACTGAATAGAAAGCCTAGGCAGAGCCTAAATACCAGAGTACCGTGGCTGCTGTAAAAAGGTTATGCTCTTGCCAGATCAGATTTTCTGTAATGTGGATTCCTTAGAGCTAGAATGAGTGACTACTTATTTACTGGGGGCCTTATGAGTTCCATATACTCCTGGACGGTTGAACACTACTACCGCGAGGATCTATTGTGGTTAGCCTTTACTGTACGTTTAAAACAGTTTCACGCATTTCCTAAAACCTAAAACAGTTTGAGTTTGCTGCCCTTGTTCCAGCAGGTGTTAGTAGCACTTTTCCCGCGTGTTGTAGTCTGCGTTGACAAGTAGCGATATACTCACATGGAATGTATTCTGTTGTGCCATCTGCTTGTCGGCACATGTTCTCCTCTGACATCTAAATTTTGTGAGGATGATAATTCGGAGGACAGTGTCCGGTATAGTTAGCAGTAAGGATCCTTAGATACTCCTTGGCATACAATATAAGTTATTTTGCCCTTATTGGCGCACTAATTATACATTTTTTCGCATTTTCTTGTGTTGGAATGTTTTCTCAGTACGACATCCTTTCCCGTTCCTTCCACCGATGTGATTCCTCCTTTAAGTGCCTTCTCATAATTCCGTTAGAAGGTTCTGGTTCCTTAAGGGTATTTTGGCTCCCTTCTTGGCAAGTTGGTTGAGGTTTTCCAGACAATTCCAGACCAGCTTTAATTACTGGTGTAAGAACTGACAGCTGTTAGAGCAGCCTAGTTATCTTTTTATTATTCTTTTATCGTCCGTCATATTGGATTTAGAATGACGTCCCATTATTTTTTGAGTAGCTGGCAACAAACCCTTCCATCTGATACCCATATTATAGAAACGCATTAAAAACAACTGTTCCGCCATCTTGGATGGTCCGCCATATTGGATTTTGAATGACGCCACGTTACTTTTCAAGTTACACTCAACAAGCCTCTTCAATTGATACCCATATTGTCAAATTTCGATTGTGTGATATCAGATTAAATAAATTACCGTGTAAATTCGTGGTTTGTATTAACATTAAGAGATGTCTAAAAATGATGAAAATGCTAATAAGGTGATGGCCTTATTATAATGGTTGTCACGAATTAAATCAAATTGAAATTTAAATCGAAGGTGTATATGTACACTACAAATATTACCAGGCCTAAAATTGAGCCCTGTGGAACACCTGGTGGAATCAAGGTTCCTTAAAATCATTAGTTATTAAATCATTATGAGCGACCTATCATATCATCAAAACCTATATACCTTATCGCTTATAATTGATTTAATCGAATGCTTTGGAGTAGTCAATGAATACTTCTGCTGTATCCAAACCTTTATCTGGTACAGATCCAACGTAGTTCTATGTTTATAAGATATCAGCAATGCCTGTAAATCTTATCTTTCACCCTATAGAGTTTTGAAGCGTAACCGTTAGTCTATTAGATTATATTGGTCGAGCACCCATTCACTAATCTTCCAGCTATATTCAGGAGCTCCAGCATCTCCAGTAATAATAAAACTTTCTAGGTAAGACATTTCGTATATGCATTGGAGGAGACCCCACGCTGGAGGTGTCTAACACCCGTATGCACCGTTTGGCGATTCTAATCCTAGTTCCCTAATCACGTTTAGCTAATCTTTGGCATCTAGCCATGCACCGTCAACAGATTAACTAATCCAGATTGGAGATACGGCAAGGTTGTGTTCGCAAGATTATTTTGACAGTGAGAGTGTCAAAATTGCAAGTTTGCGGTGCATAGTAAACAAGTAACCTAATCCAGGTTTACGTAACTAACCGCGCAATTGACTTACGGTGCATACGGGTGTAAAAGCACAATCAGACACCAGCTTGTAGATTGAATGAAGAATCAGCACAAGTAGCACTGGAACTTGTTGCCGAGATATGTTCACGGTAAAACATTCGCAAAAGCTCCATGCAAGAAAATAGCTGAAACACTGCTCTCTTTGAGTAGGAGTCAGCTTCAAAGAACTACGGGTCTCCTTACCGGACGTTGTGGCCTGAAGAAACATCTGAATAGAATGAGACTCCACAATGGAGACCTTAACTGCAGACTATGTGGTAGAGGGACTGAGTCAGCCCTACATGTGCTCTGTGAGTGCGAAACGCTAGATCACAAGAAACAACAGCTCTTTAGGAAGCCCAAGCCAGAACCAATGGAGCACAGCTCAGCACAAGGAGCAGTAGGAAAACTGCATGGGATCCAGATTGCGGGAATGAATACTGTAAATGAGGGGAGATTTAATACAATAGGCCTTAAGGCATCAGTATTAAACGGGGCAGTATGGTCGGACAGCTCCTGAAAAAAAGACATTTCGTAGCTCGATGCATAGCATTCCTAAGTCAGTCCGCAAACCAATATAACTTTTTTGTTTCTGCGGGGCATAGACCAGCAATCTGGATTGATCCGGCCAATAACGTCAAAACAAGTAATCCGCTTTGCAGCTTAGCAACCAATAAGATTTAATCGCTTGGTGGTGGATGCTGCCATTGTGCGGCATATCCGGTCAAAACAATCGGCCGCAACATTTCTAGAACAAATGACAATAACTCAGACTCAGCCGCCCTCACAACAGCTCCAACGGCGACTTGATATCAATTAAAGAACCGTCCGATAAGTGATTATGTCCTAATTGGAAGGATCCCGACGTCTCTGCGGAAATGGACGGCAGTAGCGTAGGTTGCAATGTATACAGGGTGGTCCCCTTTATAATCGCATAACTTCAAGGACATCATAGATAATAATGTTAAAATAATGACAATTTCCCAATTCACGTTGTCAATTGGTTGAATGGCCATACACAAGGTGCTACCATGCCTTCCACGGACGATAGCCGTATTTGCTTTGCATAAATATTTGTATATAACAAAATAAACTAAACTTATATCCGGGACTAACTGGAAATGCTAGAGTTCCTGAATGTATTTGGAAGACTAAAGAATGGGTGCTCGACCAACAGAATCTAATAGGCTAATAGGTTTTGCTTCAAAGCTCTACAGGGTGAATGGTAATATATCCAGGCATTGCTGATATCTCACTACGTTAGAGCTGTCGAATCTTTGCGATAATGTTATGAGGATACTAGATAGACGGTTGTATATACAGTAGTATTCTTTGACTAGCATAGGTTTTGGTTATACCACGAGTCGCTCATAATGTGTCAACATTAATAACCAATGATTTTAAGTAACCTCGATTTCACCAGGTAGTTCACAGGGTTCAATTTTGGGCCTAGGAATACTTTTACTATACACCTTTAGATTTATATAAAGCTGTGGAAAATTCAGAGATACAGTCACTCACTGATGATATTCATATTATCTATCATTTTGACGTTCCTGATTTACAAAACGCTGCCTCAACTATATACTTTGATATGCATAGAAAAAGTACATCAATTTTCTCATGATCATAATTCAGCCAGCAACTCCGATAACGCACAAGTCTTGTTCTGTTTGACCAATAAACGAAGAATTGTCGAGGATTCGTTTTATTCAATACTTGACAAGGTGGTGTTAAATTACGCTTAAACAGCAAAGATATTGCGGGTAGTAATTGGTAATAAACTAAGAATCAAGAACCACATAGCTAATTTCATGAGAAGACATATCTCCGCATTAGAATTATGTGTTAATTAAACTTTAAGGGTGGAAAAATACTATGGGAATCCTCAGCTGTGTGTCCAGCTATGTTCTGAAATTTCAAAATCAACATTTTTAAAATTGTTCAGAATTGATAGTCTTACAAATTGTAACATTATTCGATACGATTGCTCTGTGTTTGTTAACTTTTCTTTGTTATACCATTTACGTTTGAGTGTCACAGACAACATTTTTGAAATTTTTTAGAATTGATAGTCTTACAAATTGTAACATTATTCGATACGATTGCTCTGTGTTTGTTAACTTTTCTTTGTTACACCATTTACGTTTGAGTCTCTCACAGACTTGTCAGATATATAATTTATGAAATACACCTTTTGCGTTTAGGTTAGTAACAGTAGCTGTTTGTTGCATATATAACATCCTTCTGTTTCATCATCGAAACAAAAGTAATATAGTAATATTTGTTCACTCTCATAATGGCCAATGAAGTTACACAATAATTGATGACGAATCTGCGCAAAAAACATGGTGTATTATACTGCTTATAATCAGTGGCGTAATATGAAGACATTGCGCTTCGGTAAAATGTAAAGCCATACAAAAATCGTAAACAAAACTCAAGATAGCTCTTAGGCAAACGATATTCAGTAAATCAACCTAACCGAGGTTACTGACCACAATATGGATGGCGGTTGATCAACTGATTAGCCGAACACTGCGCACCTAAGTAACTATGCCCTCTCTGGCTTGTCCTGAAAGTGAATTGTTACAATGCTCCTACCTGCATATAACCTCCTTCACAGTGGCTAGCGTTCAGCAGACTTCCCACTTTGAACTTGTTGAATTTAATACGCAGAATCCAGTCCTTTGGGCTTCCACGAAACGACCTGAAGCGATACCAACAGGTCATGGGCTTCCCGAAGTTATCTTGGGTCACTTCTGGACTTGACACATCTTCGTAGATTTCCACCGTTTTGTTACAGTGGTCCTTTTTCGAGTCAGCTGTAATAAAAACAAGCGTTTTGTTACATCATTGAATATAATAGTATTTTTTGTTTCAAGCTGATATGAAGCTCAAAGGGAGAGTGGATATTCATATATCAATATTAGACAGAAAGAGTTCAACCATACCATATCCTGCAACTACCATGAGTCGTCAACATCTAATATGTCTTATCAGTCTAACATATAAATGCATGAGTCTACCTGCGCACACGTCGAAAAAATCAGTATTCTGTACACAAAATCAATATCAATTTAATTTAATATCAGATTGAATATTCAAACAAGCTTGGCTTTGATCTCCCCCAGATGCAATTTTCCTAGCTCAAAATAAAATCTCAAGTCGCAGAACATGGAGGAAAAAGTGAATTTCCTTTCGGGGAACTCCAATTAGATATATAGAAAATGTTCGGCTTATTTCTGGGAAGGTCTTTGTGGGTACAAATCGTATCCTTCGATTAGATGAATGCATGAAATGGAATCCGGCATTGACGGCCATTTAAAAGAAATGAAAACAAGACAGGATGTAGTAGGTCCTTACAATATATTTGCTGTACGGTGATACTGATAGCTTCATATATTTTGGCTGAAAAAAATAGTTACCACTAAATACTTATAGTGTTTAGTACAGGCACATGGGCACATATTTTCATTATCCATGTTAAATGTACGTATTTGGAGCTACTTTATTAGCCCTGTAGGCTTTATGTAATGTCTATATGTAAGTGTGAACTTTGAGCTGGAAGGTGCTCTTCCACAAAAATATTTCAGTTCACCTCCACTGCAGGGAAAATTGACCAGATAGTACCATCTGCAACCTAAAAGATCCATAAAATACCTAGGAATTTACCTAGAAGAATTATACCTAAAATTAGAGGACCTCCAGGCTACTAAAAGAAATAATATGACAACCCCAATGATAATGCATGCAAAACCAGTCCCGGTTCTCGAATTTTCAGAACCGGTTATAAATGCACTTTACCCGGGTACCCGATTCCGAACCGGTTCTAGGGTGCCTACTAAAAAAACTGGATTAATTCATATTGAAGTAACATTTGTTTCAAAAAATAACATAACATAGTTATTACGAACACAAGTAAGAGTTAGGAACTTGAAATTAGACATAAAGAAACATAAAATCGTTCTCGGAACATAAATGTTAAACCTATAACATAATCAACGAAATGTTATCATCTTCAATCAGTCTATCAGTGATCATAAGTCTCAGCCTATATATTTAGTTTGCCTTAAATTTTACCTGTGTGTTTACTTTTTCACTGATTTTTTCTTAATATCATAGAATGACCGTAAAAATGATATGGCCGTCAAACTTCGAACTGATAACGAAGTGCGGAGCTTATTGCAGATAATCCCAGCTGATGAGAATAATCTCTCTGGCTCCACACTAGTGGGATGAATTGTAAAAGGGTTGTCATAGGCTAAGGACAAGTACCTTCCTCTTTGACCGCCATTTTCGTAGAGGGCCATTTCAAGTCTTATAGGCTCATCTAGTCACAAAACACGAGACTGGGCGCGCGAAGTTTAAATTTCTTGCGGCACCGTTATGGAACCGAAGCCCGGGTCTGATCTTTTTCAGAACCGGTTCTGTGGCCTGATGAAATACCCGGGTAGAACCGGGTATTTTGGAACCGGGTAAAACCGGGTGCATGCACTAAGCAGCACAGAGGTTTGTAGGAGAGGTGATGA
Source organism: Callosobruchus maculatus (assembly GCA_951848785.1). NCBI lineage: Eukaryota > Metazoa > Arthropoda > Insecta > Coleoptera > Chrysomelidae > Callosobruchus > Callosobruchus maculatus. The sequence goes on from CATOUR010000003.1 coordinate 3,673,863, forward strand.
CCGCCAAAGAGAGAGAAGAAAGAACAGCAGAAGGTGCTACGAGAAGCTCGAACTCCTAATCTCCATGAAAGTGGAGGACGAGAGACGTAAAGCACAGAGAAAGTAAACCGAAAAAAGATGAAAAGACAGCCCCCAACTTGACGCAATGTGTCCACGACGGTTCCGGGAAAGGGGTGGTTCACCGAGATCCTGTGACCTAGTGCGTCTACAGTAAAAAAAATGTAGTACCAACCGATTCAATGTTCAGTATTTCCTATTCTGTATTAGGGTTACTCAAATATCCTAATGTTTAACATTTACTCTGAATTTGCGATGAGACAGGTATTAGACAACTGGAATGGCGGTGCAACTGTTGGCGGAAGCAAAATATCCAACTTAAGATTTGCTGCAGCTTCTCAGGAAGGACTAGTAGCTCTATTAAACGTCTCAGAACAATATAGTGCAGCGTATGGTCTTGGTGTTAACTTCAATAAGACCAAGGGTATGACCGTAGATAGAGAGCATGATAATCATCGAGAAATAAAGTCAATAGGCCGTTGTGAAGTAGTTCAAAGTTTTGTATACATCGGTTCTTTGATCGACAATTCGGGTAGTTCTAAAAATGAGATTCGACGGCGCATTCAGCAGGCACGTGTGACCATAACAAAGCTTACTAAAATATGGCGTGACCATAACATTACTAAAGCTACAAAAATGTCGCTGGTTCAGTCTCTTGTGTTCTCCATATTTTTGTATGCCTCGGAAACTTGGACTATTAAAAAGGCAGATCGAGATAGCATAGATGCTTTTGAAATATGGACATGAAGGAGAATGTTGAGAGTTCCTTATATTGCCCATCGAACTAACGTTTCCATACTGGATGAGCTCGGTAATCCAAAGAGACTATCCTCCATTGTGTCGACGAGAATGCTTAAATTCTTCGGACATATACACAGAAGCGATAATATGGAGAAACTTGTAGTTCAGGGTCATGCCCCGAGTAGGCGGCGCCGTGGCCATCCCCCTACACGCTGGGTGGATATGATGGAACAGTTGCTGGATATGAGCATCAATAGCGCCACTAAACTGACGGTAAATCGAGAACGATGGCGAGCTACTGTGCTCAAAACTATTGATATAATATTCGCTCCGACTTAATGCATTTTACGAGTTCACAACATGTCCGTTAAGACATTGTGACTGTGATGATTATGAAATATCGTAAACGTTAAACAAATATTCCACACATTTTACTTCCCACACCGATAGGTGAGGGGAGTATAATTGTGATCGCGAAAATTTTCGATTTTGAGATAATACACTTTTTGGGCGTTTTATGATGCCTACATCACGAAAATCCACGTCACTCATTTCCGTCGGTCTGTCTGTCGGTCTGTCTGTCGGTCTGTCTGTCTGTCTGTCGGTCTGTCTGTCTGTCTGTCGGTCTGTCTGTCTGTTGGCGTTTTTCTAGCCTCCTAATCTCAGTAACCGCTACATAGATTTTGATGAAATTTCGGTGGTGATATGGTGTAGGGTCGTAGTAGGTAATGTTGCTACAATTTTGAAAATCGGTGCATGGGCGGCGGAGTAATTAGCAAAAAACGAAAAATTTCAAATATGCCTCAAACTTCGTTTTTAGGTGTTTTAGGGGTTCCTGATCATTTTCTACTTTTTTTGGGTGGGGGTGAAATTGGGGTGGTTGTGGGGTAGGGGGTTGTAAAGCTGAAAAATTTGTTGTACTCATAATAGGGTGTCTACTGACCTGAGAGAGAAAGACCTAGCGCTATAGTACACTTTTTTAGGTCCTTCGGAACATTGCCTTTTGTATTACAGGAACCAAGGGACTTGGAGAATTTTCCGATGTATACATACGAGTATTACTTTAGATCGTTCTGTATTTTATAATGTTGAAATTACTGAAGTGATGTTAATGAAATTTCGGCACAGTATTACTACTTTGGCGAGGAAGGAAAACGCGTCTGATGTTTAGGAATCGTCTCAGTGGCGGCGCAGCAATATTAAAAAAACAAAAAATATGAAAACAGCTCAAACTTCGTTTTTAGGCGTTTTAGGGGTTCCTGATCATTTTCAATTTTTTTTGGGTGGGGGTGAAATTCGGGTGGTTGGGGGGGTGGGGGGTTGTAAATCTGAAAAATTTGTTGTACTCATAATGGGCTGTCTACTGACCTGAGAGAGAAAGTCCTAGCAGCATAATACACTTTTTTAGGTCCATCCGAACATTGCCTTGCCGATTACAGAAACCAAGGGACTTAGAATTTGTGGTGTATACATACGAGTGTTGTTTTAGATCGATATATTATTCTATTGCGTATCGCAAAAATTATTGAATTGATTTTAATGAAATTTTGACACAGTATTACTACCGCGGCGAGGATAGAAAACGCGTATGTTTTGGAAAAAATCATTTCAGTGGCGGCGCAGCAATAATAAAAATACTAAAAATATAAAAACATCTCAAACTTTGTTTTTAGGCGTTTTAGGGGTTCCTGATCATTTTCTACTTTTTTAGGTGAGGGTGAAATTGGGACGGTTGGGGGGTGGGGGTTGTAAAACTGAAAAAATTGGTTGTATTCATAATAGTTTGTCCACTAACCTGTTGAAAAAAATACGTAGCGGCATATTACACTTTTTTAGGTCCATCTGAATATTGGCTTGCCTATTACAGAAACCAATTTTGTGATGTATACATACGAGTTTTGCTTTATTTCGTTCTATGTATTTTTCGTAAAGCGAAAATTATTGAATTGATTTTAATGAAATTTTGACACCAAATTTAGTGCCGTGGCGAGAATGGAAAACGCGTCTGTCTTTGAAAAATCGTCAGTGGCGGCGCAGCAATAATAAAAAACTAAAAATATAAAAACACAGCTCAAACTTTGTTTCTAGATGGTTTGGAGGCTCCTGATCATTTCGCATCGTTTAGTTGAAGCACCCAGAAAAAAAAATGTGGCGTCTTAGCTTCTAAGGAGGGAGACGCAAGAAACTATTTACGAGAGGTTTTTGTGTTGGTTGTTTTTTGCGGGCGGCTGGGCGATGATTTGGTTGCAAGGGATTTAAAACTATAGCTTCATGCAATGGGAAAATAATAAAATGGTATCATCATTATGTGTGGGAAGTACTGAGTCAATCAACTTGACTCCATTTTTTTGTTTCCTATCCGTCTATATTTTATTATTCTTTTTGATTCCATATTCATTGCCTTGTCCATTGCCCTTGTTGTAGTTTCTTTCAGCTTTTCTAGTTTTTTTTCTCCAATATTTACCTATTACTATGCATACAAGTTTATGTGATTTGTTTAAGCCGTCTCAAAAAATGAAAATTATGATATATGTTAGGAGCTACGGGTCTTATTACGCGCATATCCCTTATGGCGGACATTTTATAAAAGGACCCTAGTCATACTTCACTGTCCACTGAACCGTCTTTTCCCATTCATCTTAATGCCCATTGCGGGACGGAAATTGGATACGTCAGTCTGCCTTTTACAAATATCAAATCAATTTTCCTGGAACTTCCAAAATGTGCCCTGCTTCTCGCTTATCTCAGCAGATCTCCTTTCGAAATCACTTCAAACGATCTCCTCGCCTGTAAAAGGACAAACGCCATATTTCCTGGGATTTTGGAGTATATCTATTAAGAGGTGACAGTTGTGAAAGAGGGAGGACGTGAAATCTCATTTGATGTGTTTTAGAGCAGTAAAAATGTCCTTGAAGCGACTCAATGGCCGCATTCATTCTGGAATGTGTGCAGCTTTTTTACTGAACTTTCATTTGTGTGACATTGTCAGCATTTGCAACACCTAAGGAAGTCTTTCTGAATCGTTACCTATAACCAACCAGATATTGTTTAATATGACTCTAGTTTCCCAGGAATATTTTACGTTAGTATGTTTTAATTACATAAAGATACAGAAAGAATATGATCAAGCAGAACTGAAAATAAATTTGGACAAATGTATATATCTCATATTAGTAAAGGAAATATTTATGTACCTCATTACAACAGGAAAAAAAATGGAGTCAAGTTGATTGACTCAGTACTTCCCACACATTACTGTGATATCAGTTTATTATTTTCCCATAGCATGAAGCTTTAGTCTGAGATCTCCTTGCAACCAAATTATCGGCAGCCTTCCCTCCCCTAAAATTGTCTTATGCCGCTAAGTATTTCCTTCAGAGGTCAATGGACAGCCTAAAACATCTAAAAACGAAGTTTGAGTTGTTTTCATACTTTTAGTTTTTTGATTATTGCTATATACGCTGCCACTGACACGATATTTAACAAACACACGCGTTTTCCATCCTCACCACGGTAATAATACTGTGTCAAAATTTAATTAGAATCAATGTAATAGTGTCCAGGTTACAAAATACAAAAAGATCTAAAGCAATAAATACTCGTATGTATGTATACAGAACATTCTAAGTCCCTTAGTTTCCGTAATACGCGAGGCAATGTTCGGATGGACCTAAAAAGTTGATTTATGTCGCTAGGTCTTCCTTCAGAGCCCCTACCCTACACCCTATTATGAATACAAGAAATTTCTCAGTTTTTCAACCCCCCACCCCCTAACCACCCCAATTTCACCCCACCCAAAAAAAACGCAGAAAATGATCAGGAACCTCTAAAACGCTTAAAAATGAAGTTTGAGCTGTTTTTATATTTTTACTTTTTTTTATTATTTGTGCGCCGCCACTGGCACGATTTATAAAAACCATACGCGTTTTCCATCCTCGCCACGGTAGTAATACTGTGTCAAAATTTCATTAACATCAATTCAACAGTTTCCTTGTAACACAATATAGAAGGATCTAAAGCAATACTTTCGTATGTTTACACCAGAAAAAATTCTAAGTCCTTTGGTTTCTGTAATAGGCAAGGCAATGTTCGGATGGACCTAAAAAAGTTATTTATGTTGCTAGGTCTTCCTTCATGGGTCAGTGGGCAGTCTATTATGAAAGCAACAAATTTTTCAATTTTACAACCCCCCACCCCCCAACCACCCCAATTTCACCCCCACCCAAAAAAAAGTAAAAAATGATCAGGAACCTCTAAAACGCCTAAAAACGAAGTTTGAGGAATATTTAATTTTTTTTGTTTATTGCTAATTACTCCGCCGCCCCTGCACCGATTTTCAAAATTATAAGAACATTACCTACTACGACCCCCCAGCATATCGCTGCCCAAATTTCATCACAATCCATGCAGCGGTTACTGAGATTACGAGGACACAAAAACGCGTACAGACAGACCGACAGACAGACAGACAGACCGACAGACAGACAGACCGACAGACAGACCGACAGACAGACCGACAGACAGACCGACAGACAGACCGACAGACAGACCGACAGACAGACCGACAGACAGACCGACAGACAGACCGACAGACAGACAGACCGACGGAAATGAGTGACATGGATTTTCGTTATGTAGACATCATGAAACGCCCAAAAAGTGTATTATTTCAAAATCGAAAATTTTCGCGATCACAATACTCCCCTCACCTATCGGTGTGGGAAGTAAAACAAATGAAGATGGTAGAAAGGTGCAAATATTTAGGGGTACTGTTTAACAAGCAAGAGACACGATGAAATACGTGAGGGAAGACAAGCTATTGGGGCATTGAACTCTGTTTCGTGGGAAAAAACATAAGGAGTCAGACTAAGAAGAGAATGTACGGTACGATAGTGAAGAGGAGAAAGATGGGACTTGAGTAAAAATAATAGAAGAAAGTTATTGGCTACAGAAATGGATTTCTTGCGAAGACCTCCTTCCTTAGTCACATGTTTGGCTACCGCTGATTTGTCTGTATAACCTAGTCGACAGCTAGCCTTATGTTTTGCGATCCTTGTATATACCCATAACTTCGTTGTTCCTATCTAAACACTCCCACATGTGAATGGTATTCGATAAACCCCCGGTGTTGTGAGTCTCTTCTATCCTTGACCGTTCTCAAATACTTTCCCGCTTTCTTGTGGGTTTGTAGATGGTCTTGACGTTATCTTTTGGTAGCATTTTTCCTATTCTGTCTGTTATTCCGGGCACATAGGGTAAAAAACCTTTTACTATTGATTCATGTTGTTTTCTTGCCCTATTTGTTCTCATTGTTCCTGTTATTTCCTGTTCTATATAACCGTTTGCCTAAAGAACATTCTTTAGGTATTCCAGTTCGGTATCGAGTTCCTGTGGTTCGCACACTTTTCTAGCTCGTTCTGTCAAAGTTCTAATCATTCCGTACTTCTAAGATGAGTAGTGGTTTGATTCTATATAAATAAGTACCTGTCAGTATGTGTTAGCCTTCTGTAATACCTTGTGGACAAACGTTTTCTTAGAAGAACATCAAGTAAGGCAAGTTTTTTATTTTCTTCCACCACCATGGTGAACAAGATGTTTTCAAGCACGCTATTCAGGTGACTTAGGATTTTCGCTAGCTTTTTTCTTTCGTAACTCCAAATGACAAACTTATCGTCCACACATTTGGGCCATATTTTGGGCTTGTATTGAACACTTTTCAAAGCTGCCTATTCGATTTGTTCCTACAAGTTGTTGTCCCAGACGAAGTAGATTGTTGTTAAAACGTGCCTGGAAAGGTTTGTTATGTTACCTGGAAATATACTTTTGATGTGATCAATTGCATCGTTCAATGGTATTTTTGTAAAGAATGACACAATATCGACGTTGACCAGTACATCAGATACTTCCAGCTGCAAATCTCAGATTTTCGAAATGAAATGAGACTCTTAAACGTATGGCTGTAACAATGTTTTTTTTGTGTTTATCAGCATCGACTACGGATGTCATTAGCTGTAGAAGTTCTCTATATCATAAATTGTGATTAGGAGCACTTACATTTGTTATTGCAATTGCATTATATTTTCCAGAATATACCCACACGTTTAAGGAAAGCAAGCAATTTCTCTATTTTTTGTGGTCTGTTAAGCATTCCTGCATTGTGCCATGTGGACCATATTCTTCTCGGTACATTAGATATATTGGACATTCAGAGAGGAGATGGCGAATAGTGAATGTCTCCAGATACTGGGTGCATGTTGGTGGGTGCTCTCGGGATAATAGGTATGCATGATATGTTGCTGTGTGACCCATTCTTAGTCGATGCAGACGAATTGCCTCACATCGTTTCAAGGATGTTGGAGCTTTCCATGCCGTTATATTAGGTTTAATATCCTTTAGCTGGGTACTACTAGTATTCCAGTTGTTTTGCCATGTTTCATGCATACAATTTTTTATAAGTTGCTTCCGTTCAGTAAGCTTGAGCTGCTCCATATCAGATGTTGTAAGTTTGGTTGCCCCTTTAGCAGTTTGGTCTGCAATCTCATTGCCTGATATACCTATGTGACCAGGCGCCCATATAAAGGTAACTCTTTTGGATTCACTAATGGCTTTGTGGGTGTCAATGCACATTCTCGTCAATGGATCGTCGCTGTTTCGATTTTGTAGGGCTGTCAATGAAGAAAGGGAGTCGCTGACTATTAAGTACGATTTGTCGCTCGACATATCACAATACGTCAAGGCTTGCCAAATAGCATATTGTAACAATGTTGTTAAGTGTTTTGCTAATTCGTAAGTAGGCGATCCAATTTTTCCAACTTTGTCAAAAAGAGTAATGACCTCGTCATCGGAGCCTTGGGGGCCACTTGTTGGATACTTTATTCCATACATGATAGGAGCATGATTTCTTCACAATGTAATGTAAGTATTAGAATTTACTCAAAAACACGTATTTTTCTCTTTAAGCGAAAAAGTGCACTACTATTGAGTCAGAATCTAGCAGATAGGTAAAGATTTTCAACATCGTTACGCTGATTCCCTCCTTGAGCACTGTGCTGTTAGGATAATTGAGCCGGAATACGTTGAGTCGTGAGTCTGAGGGATGCGCTGAAGGGGCAATAAACCCGTAACAATAAAAACAGCCATATCGCAGCGCTCTACCCTCGGTGCTCCACAGAATGCATCTGATAAGCTCTTCTTGAGCGTTCCCATTAAAATTTCATTATCCAGCATAAACGATGGCAGCTTCCGTTTCGGCACGCAGTTAAAGCGCCCGCGCACCAGCAGACCAAGTCCCATCGCCAGGTCGGAGTGTGCAGGAAATATTCACCATGATTAAGCGGTCGGAGACCTTGGTCGTTTCTGCCGTTGTAATGGCCTCATGGAGTTGACGGCTTGGCAAGGTAAAATATTAATATCGAATAGATTGCACAAAGAACAGCGGCGTGCTCATGTAGAGTGCGAAACACCGACTAAGAGCCGTGAGTTACATCAGCCTCGCCAATAGCGTGCCAAGGTCTTCGGGCCCCCCCCCGCAATTTTTTTCTCGGGGCCCCCCTCTATAAAAAATAATACTTCAAATCGGTTTAAATATAGAAAAAATTTGGAGTGGAGTGACATTTATAACACACAAGAATGTGATTTGACTTGGATTCCATGTAAAGAAAAAAACTATTTGATAAGTGTAAGTCTATGCCTTCTGCCCGTTCATTTTCTACAGAAATTAATGCCAAAAGACTTAGGCGCGATTCACATATTGGTGATCTTGCAAAACTTTTTATTAGTTTTTTATGCTTGAGCTGAACGTGAGCGTCAAGCCATCGGCACCGACTGTCTGGTATTCCCAGAAACAACTTGTCGCAGTTGTTACTCAGCACCAAGGAATTCAAATAGGTTAGAAGAAGTAAACAATCCAAAGTGGTGATTCAGCGGCAACTTGATGATGGTATTTATAGCTATTTAGTAAAACAATCTTGGGATACGGTCACTTATTATATTTCCAAATTATAAAATTTTACTACGTTTCGACGCTTCTATTAGGCGTCATCTTCAGGTATTTATAGCATACTGATCGCTGATAAACCCGCATACTCTTAGATTATACATCCTCTTCGAGATAGCAGGTGAAGAACTCTAAAAATAATGGCACGAATAGTGGAATAATATAAATAGCAACCTTGTTTTGGTTGATCGTTTCGGGTTTATTGTTATAGTTTTGCGCAAATTTTGGGTTTTAACAGTACAAAAGTTAAAAGACTATTTTAAAGAATTCCACAAGATTTAAATACTGCGGATTTCTGTGAAAAATAACATCGTGTTTGTGAGTACAGTAAATAATAACAAAGGAGTCCTGGGAACACGCACATGCCTCCTACAGCATTTTCCTATAACCTATTCGATTTCATTGGCACAGATAGACGTCGCGTTAGTGTAACGTTGCACTTATTCTTGCTGTTTTGGATTCTACGTTCGACTAGGATGTCGTGTTGTCAAATTTTGTCCTGAAAAGGACAGAAATTTAACGCACTGCTGTATCTCCCTCCACTCGGCTTGGTAGTTCAACGGGAGGCAAGGGCGTCTGCGTTTCGATTGTGACTTCAAGGCAGTTGGTCCTTTGTGAATCCTGGCATGAGAAAGCCTGTCATCCTCTCAGCACTGCAAAGGGATGAACCTGTCCTACATATGAGTAGTGATATAATTTCTCCTACATATGCTTCGACTGCAAATTTAAGGTTAAAGATACTACAAGAGAAGAGTGGGGGTCAAGCGGCAGGCGGCCTTTTGAGAAAGGAGGACCGGTCTGACACACACAGATGGCTCACTCACCTCTTAGAGAATACACCACGGTATTCCAAGCAGAGATTTATACGATTTTAGCTTGTACCTTTCGTATTCACAAAACTCAGGAACCTAAGATAACCATCTGCTCCGTCAGCCAGGCAGCATTAAAAGCATGGAGTGCTTGTCGGTTTACATCAAGGCTTGTTCTGCAACGTAGTAAGGTATTGGATGACATATCGGCAGGACAGCAAGTGTCAATTATGTGGGTGTTGATGCATACTGGAGTTTGCGGTAATGAAATGGCGGACGTGCTTGCAAGGTGGGGGTCAAGGAATAATTTCCTGGAAAACAGAAGTGTGACACTCTGACAGCTAGGCAAAATTAAGCATCTAATGCTTGTAGGTTTACATCAAGGCTCGTTCTCGTTCGTTAAAAGAGTCTTGGATGACATTTCGGCTAGACATCAGGTATCACTTATGTGGGTGCCGAGTCATGCTGAGATTTGCGGTAGTGAAATGGCAGACGTGCTCGCAAGGCGAGGTTCGAGGAATAATGTTTTGAGTCATGGGCTGGATATGAAGCTGACGACAGGTACCATTAGAAGGAAAACAGAAGTGTAGTTGCAAAATCAACATCTTACCAGATGGAGAGGAATCTCTGGACATCTCCATCAAGCTAATGGACTTATTGTAGGAATTCTGGCCAAGGAGGGGCGGTTCTGACTCTCACTGGACAGAAGCTGGCTAAGGTTACTTGTTGGCCTGCTATCTAGCAGGCCAACAAGTAGATGTCCAGATGGCCATAAGACCCTCAAACGTCAGTTGTATATGTTGGGGGTTGCAAGCGACCCAACGTGTATACGTTGTGGCGAGGAGAAAGAGTCCTCGGTACACGTTCTATGTCGCGTTGAAGCTCTTGGGTACCACAGGCAAACCATACTGGGTTCAAGGATTCTTGAACCTGAGGATATGAGATGGGCAAGACCCAAGGCCATCCTCACCCTTGCGATGAGGGCTGGATTTGGGAGCCAGGGTATGGAGAGGTGCATGAGGGCCCATTTGTAGGCTTATGGCGGGTGGTTCTTGTCACCAGAAAGCCTATTTCCCTCTTTCATTCATTCACCAAGAAATAATGCTAACAAAATATCGAAAAAGCGCTGTCTTGGACTAGAGACATCGTGCCTGATGCGATTCAGAACATGTTCCAAACAATGATATTGATATCCCTTAAATAACTTTGGGTAAGGTGGAAATCGTTTTGTTAATGCTAACGCTTTCTGAATTTGGGAAATCCATATCTGGATGAGAGCATGGATGACATGTCCAAATACCTATGACACATTTAAAAAAGCTTCTCCAATGAAACCGTACCATACTCATGAAAAATTAGCAACTATTTGAAATGCCAGTCAAAGTACTGTATAGTGATACAGATAGTCTATTCTCAATGATCTTATCTTTTACCGCTACCCTCTAAGCCACTAGTATTAACAAGATATCCATTAAAATATCTTAATGTTAGATAATCCATTCTATGTGACCTTATACTTTACTGCCTCTAGAAGTACCCTTAGTACCGCCAAGATGTCCAATGTGAAAAGTAATTATACTACCTGACATTTATTGACAATGTTACGAGTAACCATCTGAGATCCAGGCGCAAGAAAAAAAATGGCAGGGCACTGTTCCAAACTCACCCCTCAGAAACTAATTGGTTCTATCGAACGTCCGTTCATTATTGAAAACTCCCCCAATTTGCTGTTCGGCTCGATCCACGCAAAAAACTTCGCCGTTCCCTAAATTGACACTAACTCAATTAATAAATCTGCCCAGACGACTGAAACGAATAATTTGATCACTGTCTGGAGCAAACGTGCTTTCCCTCAGCCTTGTGTCGGTTGATATGGGTACAGGCGCTGGGGACTTTCGACCTTAAGAGGCAGAAAACAAGTTTAATTGTACTGGAAGAACTATTCTTGTGTGGCAAAGATGATGTAGCAGCAGTAACTATGATGATTTCTCACGGGTTCAGGCTCTTCTTTGAAAGTTGATTGGTGGTGTTCAGTATATACCTTTTTCAAAGAATGAAGTTTTTAGCAATCATTAGGCTGTCGGAGAACCGCCAAAAATAGAGAGCTGTCAAGATGCAGGAATGCGGTGCAGACTTCATTTTCACCTCCTATTCACGAATAGGAAGAGGTAGTGCCGTGATCGCCAAAATTTTCAAATTTGAAATAACATTATTTTTGATCGTCTTTTGACATTTGGGTTCTGGAAAACCATTCCAAAATATGGTGTAAAAAGGCTCAAACTAAAATTTTAGGCGTTTCAGATATCACCGATCATGATTCAAAGACATTTAGAGGGTGCAAAATTGGGGTGTATCGGGAGCCTAAGGTTTGTTTATGTTCACTACCTGAGGCTAAAACTCAAAACAACAGCCGAACTTGTAATTAACATCATAAAAAGATACATTGCACGAGTTTTTGGTCTAATGGGAAGCCAGATAACGACTTTATATTTTTAGGGTGAACATGAAGATCTGAGAGCCTGAAAATGTTTGATGTTCCCTACCTGAGGCTGAGCCTCAAAACAACGGCCAGATGTGCAACAAGCTTTCTCAAAATATACATGACACGAGTTTTCGTCCTGACAGGAAGCCAGATACCGGTTTTAGATTTTTAGCGTGAACTTGAAGATCTGAGTGTATCCAAATTTTTTATGTTCGTTACCTGAGGCTGAAACTTAAAATCAATGGCCGGATTTGCAACAAGCACCTTAATAATATACATGACAAGAGTTTTCGTCATGACAGGAAGCCAGATAACGATTTTAGATTTTCAGGGTCAATCTGAAGGTCTGAGAGATTGAAATTTTTTGATGTTTATTACCTGAGACTGAAACTCAAAATAACGATCGGATCTGTAATTAGCACCCTCAAAATATACATGACACAAGATTTCGTCATGACAGGAGGCCAGATAACGATTTTAGATTTTCAACATGAACTTGAAGATCTGGGTGTGGATCCAAATTTTTGATGTTCGCTACCTAAGGCTGGAACCCGCAACAAATGCCGGATTTATTATAAGCATCCTCAAATTATACATAACACGAGTTTTTGTCCAGATAGGAAGGCAGATAATGATTTTAGATTTTTAGGGTGAACCTGCAGATCTGATAACTGATAACTGAAAACTTTTGATGTTTGTTACCTGATGCTGAAACTCAAAACACCGGGCGGATTTGCAATAAGCACCCTAAAGGTATACATGACATGAGTTTACATCCTGACAGGATGCCAGATAACGATTTTAGATTTTTGGGGTGAACCTGTAGATCTGAGAGACTGAACATTCTTGATGTTCGTTACCTGAGGCTGAAACTCAAAACAACGGCCGGATTTGTAATAAGCACCCTCAAAATGTACATGGCACCAGTTTTTGTCCTAATAGGAAGCCAGATAACGATTTTTGATTTTTAGGGTGAAGTTAGACCACCACACAGTATTTTATTCAACTTTGTTATATGGTTACAGTTTAAAACGCGTCATCCTGTATGAGAGGATACGGCCCCAACCAAAAGACTACATATACACGTATCCCTGTTTTGAAATTTGAATCTCCAGAACACCCTCCCATGAAATACTTTTACATAACCAAGCAGTAAAAATCCCCCCTATATTTGAAATAGGATTGCGGTGCGTTGAAACGAAAGCAGGATATTCAGCATTCAAACAGCTGCATGAGCTTAATCCGCTTGTCGGTTAGGAAAACAAAGTTTTATATATAACAGCTATCCAACGATGTCCATTGTATTTTGGATTTTGAATACCCAGGCTCGGGCATCATATATGTTACTCAGTACCTAGAGCAGGGGTGCCCAGAGGTAGAGATAATTTATTTGTGTTTTGCACAAAAATGCTTTCACTCGCCAAATATAATAAATTAAATACAATAAGTAAAATTAACTAGAACAACAGATATAACACATCATAACATAAGTAGTAGAAGAAGTATCAAAAGTTACATTATGAAAACATATTTACATTTTTAGAACTATGATATAGGTAGTACATCATGTACAAAAATACATCAGATACTACTGTGAACTGTGGCAGACGGAGGGTTTCAGTATATTATATAATATTGGGCCATAGTAAGAAACTCCATCGCGTGGTTTTGTAAGTCTTCTGAATAGCAGCTTTAAAGTATTTTTACTACTACTCTATATAGTATGTTTGCTGCTAACTCAACCATAACTCAGTTTTGAATGTACCATTGCAAAATACGCGTCACGCAGCACATCAGAAGATGCTCGCAGTGATAACTGCCTTCGCAATGCAACTACTGTTGGTGATAGTGGTTTTACTATTGAATCGCCATGGATAATCTAAAAGCTTTGCAGAGCTAGCGCTATCATACTGTTCAATATTTTTGGTGGTAAGGAGCATCTCTACAGTTTCGAAATTATTCGGTCTTTGGTGATTCATACCAAACCACGATACAACAACTAGCTTTACATTGAAGGTATTTGACAGCAATTGATACATACTTTCTATGCTATGCTTAAACTGCTAGCGATCTACCTCAAGATTCTTAGACTACGGAGTGACTATATGTCAATAACTTCTTTGCCCCCTTACCTTCTGTCTATGGTAGGCCTTTCCTTTCATGCGTTCTGATGATGATGATTATTATCCTGATTTTCCAAGTTTCTCTCGCATGACTGCGGTAGCAACAGGTGTTGACGGGCTGTGCCAAGTCAGCACCTGAACTATTACGGATCGGAATTTAGGAAAGATCGAACTATATTGCAGGTTTTCAGGATTACAGACTTCTGAAATATTTTTTGTAACCTTTCGTCCAGGCCTAACTGTTGTAGGTGTGGTGTAAATGTGTTTGGTGTGAGGCCTGAGACAGACATAATTAGGGGGACAATGGTAACTTTGTTTTGCTTCCAGAGTCGTTTTATTTCTATCGCAAGGTCCGTGTATTTAGATATCTTCCCAGCGTAGGCGTTTTGGATATTCGTATCGTTGGGAATAGCAATATCTATCAAATAGGTAACTTTGTCTGCCTTCGACTGGAAAACTATATCTGGCCGATTTGCCGGGATAGTCTTATCGGTATGTATTTCAACGTCCCAGTACAGTTTATATTCATTGTTTTCGAGTACTGATGTCGGTGTGTAATTGTAATATGGATCTGTGTTTTCTATTAGCTTGTTTGTTGTGGCTAGTGCTTGGTGAATGACTTTGGCTGCAGAGTTATGTCTAGCTGTGTACTCGGTTCCAGCTAGAGTTTTGCATGCGCTTGTTATGTGGTCTATTGTTTCTTTTTGTTGGTGGCACTTTCTGCAATTGTCGTCGGTTATGGATGTATCTTTAATTATGTACTTCATGTAGTTCCTTGTCGCAATCACTTGGTCCTGGATAGCAAGCATAAAACCCTCGGTTTCTGGAAACAGTTGGCCATCCTGCAGCCAGGTGTATGATTGTCTTTCATTAATGTGGTCTTGTGTAACGCGGTATCTGTGCTTGCCATGAAGTGCTTTTTGTGACCAGGTGTTTATTTTTTCTTGTTGTAATTCTATGTGATTGTGTGCGTCTGCTGGGTGATCTGGGCGGGATAGGGTGAGTGGAGTATAGTTTTTGTCTGCTTTTACTATTGATCTATGTAAGTTTGTCTCTTTGCTTTGGAAAAAGTCTCTGAGTGTTTTTATTTGTCTTGTGTGAAGTGACTGTATGTCTGTAATTCCTCTGCCCCCATGTTTCCTGTCTATCGTAAGCCTTTCCTTGCACGCTTTCGGATGAGACATTCTATGCTTTGTGAGTTCCGTTCGTATGAGTATGTTGATGTTTTCAATATCAGTGTGCGACCACTTGACGATACCAAAGGAGTATGTGAGAACCGGTATCGCAAATGTGTTAATTGCTTTCGTAAGATTTTTGGAGTTCAATTTTGTTTTCAGAAGTGTAATGAGACGGTCTCTAAACTCTTGTGTTAGTTGAGCCTTAACCTCTGAGTGGTCAATCTTAATGTTCTGATTGAAGCCTAGGTACTTGTACGTTTCGTCCTTCTCCATGTTATCCAGAGTCTCGCCAGTTAATATTTCCTGTTCGGAATGGTTCTTCCATTGACCCTTATGGATGTGGAGCACCTTGCATTTGCTCATTCCGAATTCCATCCGGACGTCTGACGTACAAACTTCTGTTATTTTGAGTAATTCCTTCAGTTGCACTTCAGTGGCTGCGTACAGTTTTATATCATCCATGTAGAGAAGATGACTGATTCTGTGTTGATTAACTTTCTGGTGTCTGATGTTGAAACCATAATTTGTGTTGTTAAGAGCGTTGGAGAGTGGATTTAAACAAAGGCAGAACCACAGTGAACTGAGTGAATCACCCTGGAAGATACCGCGTCTTATGTATAGCTCCTCCGTTTGGATGTGACCGTCCTGAGTTTTAAGATGTATGTTGGTTCTCCATGTCTCCATGATTCTTGTAAGGAACTGACGAAGGGTTGGATTAATTTTATATATTTGAAGAGTTTTCGTTAGCCAGCTATGGGGTACAGAGTCAAAAGCTTTTTTATAATCGATGAAACAGGTATGGAGGTTCCTGTGTTCTTTTCTAGTTTGCTCCATGATCACACTATCAATTATTAGTTGTTCTTTGCAACCTTGGCTTTGTTTTCTACATCCTTTCTGTTCTTCGGTGAGGATGTTGTTTTGAGTAAGGTGCTGTTCAATCCTTTTGCCTATTGTTGCGGTGATGATCTTGTACAAGGTGGGGAGACAAGTGATCGGACGGTAATTGGCAGGGTTCTTGGTGTCTGCGTTTTTTGGTTTTATATATGTTACTCCTTGTGTGAGGAATTTGGGTAGCCTGTTGGGTTGGAGTATGGCTTTATTGATTTGGTCTGTGAGCATTTCATATGTTGCACTGAATTGTTTGTACCAGAAATTTTGCACGTTGTCTACGCCCGGACACTTCCAATTGTGGGTGTGTTTTATTGTTTCGGCTATTTCCTGTGGTGTAAGAATTACGTCTCCCTGTTCCGGTATGTGTTGTTGTTTTTCCTCTTCTTGTCTAATCCATGGAGCGTTTTCATTATGGGTTTTGGGCTCTGACCATAAGCTTCCCCAGAAGTCGGTTAGCTCTTTTCTACTTGGCGGTTCTATTGTTGTTATCTGATTATTTGATGTGATCTTTTGGTAGAACTGCCTCTCACTTTTCTGAAAAAGGTTGTTAGTATCCTTTCTGTCGTTGGACTCATTATATCTGCGGAGTCTAGCTGCGTAGACTGCAAGTTTCTGTTTCAGCGTATCGTATATTTCGGATATTGTTTGTTGTGGTGATCTAGATTTGAGTCTACTTATTGTTGTTTGAATGCGTTTCGAGAGGTTGTTCTTGTGGATATATTGAGTGACGTGTGCGAGATCTTTTCTGATTGTGCTAATTTTATTTTCTATTCTAATTTGCCATTTAGGTTTAGATCTTTTGCTTGTGTGGTCTTTCGATCGTTTTGGAAGTTTTTGGCCGTTAACTATGAGGGTGGTTGCTGCAGCAGCATATATAACAGTATGGATGTCTTCTAGGTTACTGTCCTTTGTTAAGAATTGTGGTATTATGTTGGAATTTACTGTCTGTAATATTTGTCGAGTGTTGTTTCTAAAAATCAGTCTAGGCAAGGGATCTCGTAGTGTAGGATTTGTGCCACACCATTTGTTATATTGTGTGTTCATCACTTGTTCTGTAGATTGTGTGATACAAGGTGGTGGCGTAACGTTTTGGCTTTGTGTGGCTGTGGAAGGTAAGTTAATGGATGTTTGGTCTGGTGTATCTGGTATGTGCTCATGTTCTGACTCCACATCTAAGTGTATGCTGGTGTTATTGGGTGTATCTGTGTTTGGAGTCTGGTTACTTCCGGTATGATTATTTTGTCCTTCTGTGATCGATTCATCGGCTAACGAATCATTTGGTGTGACAGTATTTATTTCGTTGGATACAAGGCTCTTTATAGCTTGTAGTTCTTGTGGGGTAAGACGGTTGTTTTTTGTTATGACTCGTTTTTGATCAATAAGTCTTTGTTCGGTAACACGTGTTGAGAGGTGTGGGTATTGTGCTGTAAACAGCCTATACAGCTCATGTCTGTAGCCTGTAGAGATGGTTTCAAGTCTTGTGGCGGTATAGTAACAGTGAATTACAGATTTGTTCATCTCAGTAGTCCACTGTAAGCACTGTCTTGGTTTACCAGCTTTGGTGGTTGCCGGCTGTACCGGCAAAACATCCGCAGTTGGATTGTGTGCTATTGGTTGTTGTGTTTGGCTTTGGGGTTCAGGTGAGTTTAATCGACGTACCCTAGGCCGTCGTTGGTTGTTTGAAAAACTAACTTTATCCATCGCATTCCCACGAGTAGGGACGATCTAAATATCGCTCTCCCGGGTGACGCCCATTCCAGGAGAGAGGGGACTTATATTTACTCCGAAGTTGGCCCAAGGTGCTCCGGAGGATTTGCGACTTTACTGTCGGGTTTTGTTGAGGCTTTCTCCTCACGGGCCGGCCGGTTAAGGCAAGCCCCCCGGTTGCGTATCCCTCACAACGTTCCCCAGCCACGCCTTGCGGAGGTCGTTGAAGTGTGGGGCGCAATAACGGTGTGTGACAGAAGGACCGGCGCTCAGCCCTCTGTGGCATTTCTCCCCGGATTCGCCACATCCCTATCTGACCGAGGCCAGGATAGCTTGGGGGAAGGAGCTTTGTGCTTGGTGGGGTATGTAAAACTACCAAGCCCACAGCTTGCTGAGTGTGCTAGCCTTGGTTGAAGTGACTTTTTAATCTCGAGCCCTGCCGGCATGACAACTCCGGGTGCTATCAAAGCCTCCGATGAACCATCAACCGACATAGCTTGACCATCAAAAAGTCACTTTCTAAGCCCCCAAACGAGCGTCAACGTTCTAGCACCTGATGGGGGTGATTATTATTATTAATTTTTCAAGTTTATCTCGCATTACTGCGGTAGCAACAGATGTTGACGGGCTGTGCCAAGTCAACACCTGAACTATTATTGATCGGAGTTTAGGAAGGATCTTACAATATTGCAGGTCTTCAGGATTACAGACTTTTGAAATATTTTGTGCAACCTTTCGTCCAGGCCTAGCTGTTGTAGGTGTGGTGTAAAATTGTTTGGTGTAAGGCCTGAGACAGACATAATGAGGGGGACAATTGTGACTTTGTTTTGTCTCCAAAGTCGTTTTATTTCTATGGCAAGGTCCGTGTATTTGGATATCTTCCCAGCGTAGGTGTTTTGGATATTCACATCGTTTGGAATGGCAATATCTATCAAAAAGGTACTTTTGTCGGCCTTTGACTGGAAAACTATATCTGGTCTATTGTCGTCCCAGTATAGTTTGTACCGATCGTTTTCGAGTACTGATGTCGGAGTGTAATTGTAGTATGGATCTGTGTTTTCTATTAGTTTGTTTGCTGTGGCTAGTGCTTGGTGTATGACCTTGGCCGCAGAGTTATGTCTGGCTGTGTATTCGGTACCGGCAAGAACTTTGCATCCGCTTGTTATGTGATCTATTGTCTCTGTTTGTTGGTGACATTTTCTGCAGTTATCTTCTGTTATGGATGGATCTTTAATTATGTATTTCTTGTAGTTTCTTGTCGCAATAACTTGGTCCTGGATAGCAAGCATAAATCCTTCAGTTTCTGGAAAGAGCTGGCCATCCTGCAGCCAGGTGTATGACCGTTTTTCGTTTATGTGGTCTTGCGTAATACGGTATCTATGCTTGCCATGGAGTGGTTTCTGCGACCAGGTGTTTATTTTTTCTTGTTGCGATTGTGCGGGATTGTATGTGTCTGCGGCGTGGTCTGGACATGATAGGTTGAGTGGTGTATAGTTTTTGTCTGCTTTTACTATTGCTCGATGTAAATTTGTTTGTTTCTTTTGGAAGAAATGTCTGAGTGTCTTTATCTGCCTTGTGCGTAGTGACTGTATATCTATAATCCCTCTGCCTCCTTGTTTCCTGTCTATGGTGAGCCTTTCTTTGCATGCGTTTGGATGTGACATTCGGTGTTTCGTGAGTTCTGTCCGTATGAGGATGTGGATGTTTTCTATATCAGTATGTGACCACTTGATGATGCCGAAGGAGCATGTGAGAACTGGTATCGCAAATGTGTTAATGGCTTTTGTAAGGTTTCTAGAATTCAATTTGGTTTTTAGTAGCTTAATAAGGCGATCTCTGAACTCTTGGGTTAGTTGTGCCTTGACTTGTGACGTGTGGTCTATTTTAACGTTTTGATTGAAGCCCAGGTACTGGTATGTTTCATCATTGTTCATGTTGTTCAGTGTTTGGCCAGCTACTGCTTCCTGTTCGGGGTGGTCCTTCCATTGGCCTTTGTTGATGTGGAGGACCTTGCATTTACTCATTCCGAATTCCATTCTAACGTCTGACGAGCACACCTCTGTTATTCTGATTAACTCTCTCAGTTGTACTTTATTGGCGGCATATAGTTTTATATCATCCATGTAGAGGAGATGATTGATTTTGTGTTGATTTAATCTCTCGTGTCTAATGTTGAAACCGCAGTTTGTGTTGTTAAGTGCGTTGGAGAGTGGATTCAGACAGAGACAGAACCACAGTGAACTGAGAGAGTCACCCTGGAATATGCCGCGTCTTATGTGTAGCTCATCTGTCTTGATATGGCCGTCCTGGGTTTTGAGATGTATGCTGGTTCGCCATGTCTCCATGGTTCTTGTAAGAAACTGACGTAGCCCCGGGTTGATTTTATATATTTGAAGAGTTTTCGCTAGCCAGCTATGGGGTACCGAGTCGAAAGCTTTTTTATAGTCGATGAAGCAGGTGTGAAGGTTCCTATGTTCTTTTCTGGTTTGCTCCATGATCACGCTATCAATTATGAGTTGTTCCTTGCAACCTTGGCTTTGCTTTCGACATCCTTTTTGTTCTTCAGTCAGGATGTTGTTTTGCGTGAGGTGATGTTCAATTCTCCTGCATATTGTTGCGGTGATGATCTTGTACAAGGTGGGAAGGCAAGTGATTGGGCGATAGTTGGCAGGGTTCTTGGTGTCTGCGTTTTTGGGTTTTATATAAGTTATTCCTTGCGTGAGGAATTTGGGAAGTCTATTCGGTTGGAGTATGGCTTTATTGATTTGGTCCGTAAGCATTTCGTGTGTTGCACTGAATTGCTTGTACCAGAAATTTTGCACATTATCTACGCCTGGGCACTTCCAATTATGGGTATGCTTTATGGTTTCAGCTATTTCCTCTGGTGTAAGGATAACGTCTCTCTGCTCTGCTATATGTTGATGTTTTTCCTCTTCTTGCCTGATCCATGGAGCGTTTTCATTATGTGTTTTGGGTTCTGACCATAGGCTTCCCCAAAACCCAGTTAACTCTTGTTTACTAGGCAGTTCTATCGCTGTTATCTGGTTGTCGGTTGTTATCTTTTGGTAGAACTGTTTTTCGCTTTTCTGAAAAAGATTGTTAGCATCCTTTCTGGCATTGGACTCGTTGTATCTGCGGAGTCTAGCTGTATAGACTGCAAGCTTCTGTTTAAGGGTATCAGCAATTTCTGGTATTGTGTGTTGTGGTGACTTGGATTTGAGTATATTAATTGTTGTCTGTACGCGCTTCGATCGGTTGTTATTGTTGGTGTATTGCGCGAGGTGTGCCAGATCCTTTCTGATTGTGCTAATTTTATTTTCAATTCTTATTTGCCATTTAGGTTTAGATCTTTCAGTTGTGCGGGCTATAGATCGTTTTGGGAGTTTTTGGCCGTTAAGTATGAGTGTGGTTGCTGCGGCAGCATATATTACAGTATGGATGTCTTCTAGGTCACTGTCCTTGGTTAAAAATTGTGGTATTATGTTGACATTTATTGTGTGTAATATTTGTCGAGTGTTGTTTTTAAAAATTAGTCTGGGCAGGGGATCTCGTAATGTAGGATTGGTGCCACACCATTTGTTGTACTGTGTGTTCATCACTTGTTCGGCAGATTGTGCGATGGCAGGTGGTGGGGTGATGTTTTGGCTTTGTGTGGCTGTGGAAGGTACGTTAGTGCATGTTGTTGCTGTTGTACCTGGTGTATGATCATGTTCTGGATCCAATTCTAAGTGTATGATGGTGTTATTGGTTGTGTCTGTGTTTGGAGGTTGGTTATTTCGGGTATGAATGACATGTTCTTCTATGATTGATTCAGTAGCTAACGGATCATTAGGTTGGACAACGGTATCTGGTGTATATTGTGTATGCTCATGTTCTGGATCTGTCTCTGGGTGTATGCTAGTGTTGACTATTGTGGTTTTGTTTGCGGTCTGCGGGTGATTCGGATGGGCAGTATTTATTTCATTGGATACAAGAATCTTTATGGCTTGTAGTTCTTCGGGTGTAAGGCGGTTGTTTTTTGTTATGACTCGTTTTTGGTCAATGAGTCGCTGTTCAGTTACACGTTCTGCGAGGTGTGGGTATTTTGCTATAAATAACCTGTGCAACTCATGTCTGTAGCCTGTAGAGATGGTTTCTAGTTTTGTGGCGGTGTAGTAACAGCGCATTACATATTTGTTGATTTCAGTGGTCCATTGTAAGCGCTGTCTGGGTTTACCAGCTTTGGTGGTTGCCGGCTGTGCTGGCAAAACATCCGCAGCTGGGTTTTGTTCTCTGGGTTGTTCTGCTTGGGTTTGGGGTTCGGGTGAGTTTAATCGACGTACCCTAGGCCGTCGTTGGTTATTTTTAGTAGTAACTTTATGCATCGTGTTCCCACGAGTAGGGACGATCTAAATGTCGCTCTCCCGGGTGACGCCCATTCCAGGAGAGAAGGGACTTATATTTACTCCGGAGTTGGCCCAAGGTGCTCCGGAGGATTTGCGACTTTACTGTCGGGTTTTGTTGAGGCTTTCTCCTCACGGGCCGGCCGGTTAAGGCAAGCCCCCCGGTTGCTTACCCCTCACGACATTCCCCAGCCACGCCCTGCTGGGGTCGTTGAAGTGTGAGGCGCAATAACGGTGTGTGACAGAAGGACCGGCGCTCAGCCCTCTGTGGCATATTTTCCCGGATTTGCCAAACCCCTATCTGACCGAGGTCAAGATAGCTTGGGGAAAGGAGCTTGGTGCTAGGTAGGGTAAATAAGATCTACCGAGCGCCTAGCTTCCTGAGTGTGCTAGCCTTGGTTGAAATGACCTTTTGACCACAAACTCTGCTGGTGTCGTAGCCCTGCGGTGGCATTAAATCCCCACCGTGAACCATCCACCGACATAGCTCGCCTGTCAACAAGTCACTTTCTAAGCCCCCAAACGAACGTCAACGTTCTAGCACCCGATGGGGGTTTATTATTATTATACTCATCAGACCTGACCATGTCAACAAGTAGTTACTGAAACTCTATCGTAGAAACAACATACAATTCTCTGCGATCTCTATTCGTAGTTGTAATCCAGCACAGACAAAGTAGATACTAATAGATCTAAATAACGTTGGAACTTACAAATCTACTCATTACCCGTCTACGGTATAGAAACAATTAGAAAGACGGGATAGGTCGAGCCGAGCTACAGGTTTTAATTCAGGCTGGAATTACTACAAAGAGGTAATTGGCATTAATTTATTTTTAAGTGAGCAGTTTTCCTATCCGGACTTCCTAACTTTGTTAGCATGAAAAGCCAGAAACTTACTCCCAGGAGACGTACCTTACAGTTGGAATTTGAGCCGAAGTATTTCTGACTTTGTCGAGGATATTTTGCTATATTAAAATACCTTCTCTCAGTTAATTATTCGGCTCAAGGATAACAACGTAAATATGTAAAAGTAATGAGAATGCAAGACAAGGCAAGTGATTATGGCACATACAATTTTTGTACTGGGTTAGATTTAAGGTTGTCGCAAAACTTTTTTGGAAAAAATATACTAGATGAAACTGTTGACAGTCAGGTACCGGCTTTGGTAGATAGATGGCGAACCAATACTTTTTCAAAGTACTGCTTCCCAATATCCATATGTTGCTACTACTAGTACGAGTTTTGCCAGCTAGGCACTATCATGCAATTTCATTCATTCGTCTGAGACCTAAATTACACTGACGAGCTTTAATAAAAGCGAAACAACGTCGTCTGTGATTGAAATCATGAATGAATGAAATTGCTACTCTTTAACTGAGTCAAGTTGCTTTTTAGCATAAACCAAATGTCGGGAGTGTTAAATGACTGTTCCACAAAAAAGAGTCTGTTTGTTGTCGTTCCCGCTTGTTTCTATACCTGACGCATTTAAAAGGGTCACATAAACAGTACTCGGTTCCTCAAATTAAACGCTCAGATACCGACTTTGGTAGATAGATGGCGAACCAATACTTTTTCAAAGTACTGCTTCCCAATATCTATATGTTGCTACTACTAGCACGAGTTTTGCCAGCTAGGCACTATCATGCAATTTCATTTATTCGTCTGAGACCTAAATCACACTAACACACTGACGAGCTTTAATAAAAGCGAAACGACGTCGTCTGTGATTGGTTTCGGATGAACTGATCAAATTGCTACTCTTTAATTTAGTCGAATAGTAGTTGGCACATTCGTCATAAATATAATAATATAAAGCAAACTAGAAGGATATGTTGCAAATGGATGATTTACTAAAATCTGACAATATTACCCCACCTTCCCGCATTGAGCACCTTGGCGGTTATGAGCAAAACACAAAGTAAGGGTAAAGAATTTGCTAAATTTGCGATATTACAAAATATTTCCTAACTTCTGATTAAATTCCAGTTGCGAAGCGATTATGTATTTGATACGCAGAGAAACTGCCAGTAAAGTAGAAAATATTAATGAAAATCACTTATATACGAGGGAAACTATTTTTACTAGTACTAGTAGTAATACGCGGTGAGTCCTAAGTTGATGCTTTCTTTATTAAACTGTGTGGAAGTTGTTAAAATGAACAACCTTTTCAAACGGCTTTTTCTCGTACATTAAAAAATAACAGCTACAGGATCAAAAAGAGTAAATCTTGGATTGTGTATCAAGACATATCTAGTCTTATCGTATTCGCAGGCTGGGTTGCCATGACCGCTATGGCTCAGCTGGTAGAGCGTCGGACTAGAATTTCAGAGGCGCGGGTTCGGATCCTGATGGCAGTGGGTTCTTTTTCCAGCATTTTCTGGTAGTACCTTGATTTGAGAGCCCGACATGTGGGCAATAACATGGAAAATGGCACTGCATTCATTCCATAAACAGAACTGTCTGTGTTGCCTTGGCCTAGTGGCGTCTGGAGTCGAACGTGGTCAGAGATTGATACGGACCCAACAGTTTTCTTCGTTGGCACATATACAAGCCACTCCGTGCTTCCATAAGATGGCGGCAGTGGAGCCATTAGTAGGAGTGAGAGAATTCGATGCTTCTTGAGATCGCTTCGTGGTCTGAGTTGCCATGACCGCTATGGCTTAGCTGGCAGAGCGTCGGACTAGAATTCCGGAGGCGCGGGTTCGAATACCGTTGGCAATCGGTTCTTTTTCCGGTATTTTCTGGCAGGACCTTGATTTGAGAGACCGATACGAGGGCAATAGCATTTTTTTTATGGTCAGCCTCCCGCAAAGGCTGAAAACCTATGGCGCTGTAGAAGCGCTGCGAGAGGATAAGTGTCGGTTCACGTTAGCTTTGAAACGCTGCAGGTTATAGCAGTCGGGAAACAAATTCCCCGACAGCTGATTCCATAGCGTCGAAGGTCTCCAAAAGAAGGAATGCTGGAGGAGACTGGTTCGGGGAGTAAGGACCTCGACCTGGTAAGGATGAGCTCGCAGAGCTTCTCTAGTGTTTCTGGTTCGGACAGCCTTTGGTAATATTATCTGGGAGAGCTCACTTGAACATCTTCCGTGATAGAATCTGTAAAACAGGGATAGGTCGGCCACCCTGCTTCGATGTTCCAGGCTGTGGGGGTCCTTCGTGTGTTTAGGCGTATCGATTAATCTAATTGCTCTTTTCTGGATAGTGTCCAGAAGCTTATGAGAGCGCTTCGGAGCGCATCCCCACACATGGGAGCTGTAACGAAATTTTTGTTAATTTCGTTACACGTCGTCTGTGACTCCTTTTATAGATCAATTCTTACAGAATGATATCCTATTGACAGGTAAATATATGTTCCTCGCTTATGCTTTGCCGTTACGCTATTAAAAGAACCACTTTTCCGCGCCTATGGATACCCATAATACTCGTGGTATTTGTTCTCTAGCCTGACTGGATTATAATGGTCCTCAGACATACGTATGTCGTATATGCAATAAGACTCGCATGTGTGCGCAATGTGGGTTGCTTACCTGCGGGCAGGTTGGACTAAGGTACTATCTTGTTGTTTATATGATTTGGATTTGCAAAGTTATTAGTTTCATTCTTTTAGTGCATTTCTCGTTCCCTATTATGAGTTTATTTCATTAATAATAATAATTCTGTCCTGATTTGCAATCAAGACTTTAGTTACTTTGATAACCTAGGTTGGTAGTAAAAATGTCACTGGTGATGTGACAGCTACAACATCTAGAAGCTTCCAATTTTTTGTGATTTCCGACGAAAAATTATAAATAGGCTCGTCCCTCCCTATTTTCTTCTTTCTTGTCTCTCTGTAGCTGCAACAGGTCGGTTCTGTCTGTCTTTTTGGCCTTCCGCCATTTTTTCATGAAGTAGAAATTTGATTACATTGCCGTGGGGTTGGCTTTGAAGTTTATTCACTCTCCTTTCGTGAGATTTCTATTTGAAGTACCTAACCCAATAACACGGGCAATTATTTGTGAAAATTCTGCCATTCCGACATTTTGTATAACTGCGTAGTGCGCTGTGCAACCAGCGAGTGATTTCGTATTTTGCTAGCATTTTGCTGCTAATATCGAACCTTTAGTCTCTAGACTCGATATTGTTGATTTAGTTTCTTTTTCTAGTTAGTTTGTGAATGCCATACTGTGTTATATGTGTTTTCAGCCCAAGTGTGTGCATCTGCTTCCCGAAGGAACTGACCTGGTGCTGATGTCAATCTAAGGGAATACACGCCCCTTTTCCACCTACTTCTAGACCCTGGAAGGATTTACAGGAGTGTGACTGCAAGCTGTTCCTGCTACTTTGGATATAGAAGGTACGTAAAATTTGCTTATTTCAAATTTGATCGCCATTTGTGGCAGCTATCGAGCTATTTTACGTACTTTCGCATCTAGAGTTTGTGGTCACCTCCAAGTGTGACCTTCATTCAGTTTTTTTGTGTTCTTCTGTACATTTTGAGAGAGAGAAGCACACCTTTTTTTATTTGGTAGAGTTCTGTGTAAAAATTGCTTAGTTTATTGTTTCCGCCATTTTGGGCAACTTATGGGCATTTTTGCATAGGTGTCTAACCTTATTCAGTTTTTTTGTACCTCGTACAATTTTAGAGAGAGAGGGAAGCACCTTTCTTTATTTTGGTATAGTTTTGATAGTTTTTGAGTGTGCTCACACACGCATTTTGCAAATTTTGAGCTGTAATTTTGCTGTACGAATTTGACAAATTTTCCATCTTTACAACCGATACAGCCTACCGAAGTACATCTATGTGAGACTGAACGTACTCATAGATTTTTTGTTTCTTTTGGAGCTATAGTTTTAACATTGAGAGTATTTATTGAAGTATAGTTGCTCGTACCTTGCAACTCCTGTTCATATAGTTCCAATTTTCCGGATTATTTGTGATATTTGATTTTGAGTCATTTTTATGAATATTTGTGGGCTTGATAATTTTTTTTTGTGGTTGTATTACCTTTCAAGATTCTAAATTTCTGGAGCACTAGAGCCAGCAGCAACTTAATAGAATCAGCCTGAAAAGGGAGAAGTCAAGCAGGAGTGGTCTGGCCTAGGGAACCTGAAGAGGCTGCCAGTCATCAAAGAGGACCCTCTGAAGGAGCTGTTAGAAGGAGCCCACAAACCGACCTAGGAGGAGAAGACAACCTCATTTGAGCAAGCCAGGTTGTATTGTTCATCTAAGCCAGCAGTCCCCTTTTACAATCTGTAATACAAATCACAACTCACTATTTATTTATAGTTTAAAACCAATATACTTGTTACTGTTTAATTCTCTTTTGAATTTTTCTACACCCATCCCTTCAGTGTTTCTGGAGAGGTTGGGTAATTTCACTAACTTCCTTGGAGTTTGGAGGTGAAAACTCCTGGCGCCCCTTTTTTTCTTGAAGTTTTGAACCTTAGAGTAATAACGCATTAAAAGTTAGTGATTTTGCCTGACATCTCTTATAAGAGGAAAAGAATAAGTTGCCAAGGATCCACGACCCACCTTAAGTAAACTGAGCAGCCCAAAGGCACCCCAGTTTCTGCCAGCTTGAAGGTCTCAACTTAGTTGGGACTTTCAATCTAGCTTTACAGAGCAATATTCCAGCGATAGTCCGATCTGTGTCTTGTAGAGCAGCAGCAGTTGCTTTGGTGTATACAACTTCCTACAGCGGAACAAAACTTCAAGCTTCTGGGATGCCGTTATAGCAATACTGACGACATGGTCGTTCCAGGACATGTTATTATTGATCTTGATCGCCAAAAGCTTGACGGAAGGTGATTCGACTATGAGGTGGCCCTCCATTTCCACGGTTGGTAAGCCATCGTGAGACTTCTTTGTAAATGTTGTTGCCTGAGTTTTTTGTACGTTGAACTGTACCTTATTTGCTAATCCCAACTCGACAACTGTTTTGATATCTGCGTTGATCTGTGAAAATGATATTAAATTAAAAGTAACATTGCCTTTCCAGCCCTCCCCATGCTATCCCTTCATCTTATCTATACCATTCACCTACGTACAACTGGCGTGAAGTGACAGTGTTCCCAAGAAAAGTATGTTG
Source organism: Callosobruchus maculatus (assembly GCA_951848785.1). Lineage (NCBI taxonomy): Eukaryota > Metazoa > Arthropoda > Insecta > Coleoptera > Chrysomelidae > Callosobruchus > Callosobruchus maculatus. Next base: position 3,702,303 of record CATOUR010000003.1, read on the forward strand.
TCGATGAGCAGTAATTCAGTTAGGGTTGAAAGTATAGAGTGAAACATCGCCGACAAAGTTGCGACAGTCTCGATGGGAGAAGAGAGACGACAAGACCGCCGCGCCGGATGCTGCAGAGAAGTAGAAAAGTTAAATAGTGGAACGTGAGCAAACAGCCAATTGCCAGGGAACTTTGTTAATGAAATTGCCAATTTCGAAGGCTGAGCGGAAAAACTCCGCTACTTCGTACGAACTTGATACCCGGAATTAGGAATAGAGGAGTTTCAGGTGTTGAGACAGGATGCTCACAATTTTGGCTTACCCTCGACAGTTTATTACCCTCGATACTAACCTGCTAAGGGCTCTGGTGGGCGAAAGGAATTGATAGAGCGGCACAGTGGCGGAATTAGGATTTGCCCTTCCAGGGGCTTATGAAATATCAATCAGTCATTTTATTGGTACGGCGTACCACAAGGCACCGGCTTAAGACCGCTCTTATTCAATATTTATATAAACGACCTACTTAATATTGCCACAAAATCAATGATACACTGCTTTGCAGATGACACAGTGATAACCTATCAAGCATCAAGCTGGAAAGAAATCCAAGAAATAATCAGGTATGATATAACAATTATTAAAAATTGGTTTGATACCAATCTTCTTACCATAAATTTTGACAAATCTTACTATTTACCTTTTTCGTCATATAAAAATACGTTACCGAATTTTGGACCTATTGAAATAGACAAAAGACAAATTTTTGAGGCTGACAGTGTCAAATACTTAGGTATAATAATTGACAAACATTTAAAATGGGATTTACAAATAAAATTTCTGTCGCGAAAAGTCAGACAACTATTACCTAAATTCAAATATCTTAGACAATTTCTAAACACACGTTGTTTAGAAACATTGTATTATTCTCTTGTACAGTCCCAACTAAATTATGGCATCTTAGGTTGGGGAGGAGTGCATCAAACTCATTTGAAGAGTATCAGTTCCTTGCAAAAATGTGTTTTGAAGGTTATTTATTATAAAGAACCCACTTACCCCTCAAATAATTTATTTAAAGAATCCCAGAAATTTGATATCCGACAACTATACAGCTATAACATATTGAATTTCGTCCACAAACGTAAAAATTACATCAACTTCAATAGCCATGAACATAATACACGAACCAAGAATAGGATTTACTTCCTGCTTCACCGAAATCCATAAAATCTCATATTGTATACAAAAAAGAGTCAAAAATTGGACAATGGACACACCCAGAGATATTTTTTCAAATGTTTTTAACACGATTTTGAACACTTACAAGTTTTTAATATAGTTAGTATTAGTTTTAATATACGTATTGTAAAATATATGTATGTATTATAAGCCACGCACAAGGTCAGCACCTCCTGTGGGTCAAACAATTTATTTGCCCTGTATTGTTGGTGAATAAATTATTATCATCTATTGGTAGGTTTGCTTAAGTAAAGATATTACAAAATGTTAAAATTGTATATTACTACTAGTACTTAATGAATGAGTGAATAAGGACCAGAGGCTATCCAGCACAGAATGTGACTGGTGCATAGGCCACACGATGGGCCCTTTTGCGCCTCTATCTGCGCTAGTTCCTAAGACCTGCCCTTTTAGCAAAGGCAAGTACCTTCTTAGGTCCTATCCATTTTATCTCTATTGGTTCCAAGGTTCTTGAGCCCAGCATAGCCTGCCTGTGATAACCCGGGGTTTCACAGCGACACAAGATGTGTGCCACACCACGTGCACGTTGGGTCATTGACCACCCTTATCACGAACAGGTGACGCCTGAAGGTGTTGTGACCCGTTAATAGGCCTACTAGCAATCTCAAGTTACTCCTATCCAAAGAGAGACAAAATCGTCCTATTCTCTCTGCAGGCCCTGCTAATAGTTCCCGAGCTTGATGGAGATGACCAGAGATGTTGTGTCATCTCAGAGAGTGTTGATTCTGGATCCACCCTCCAGTTGTTTTCCTAATCAAGAATGCAGATAGTCCTAAGGCTGGTTCCGGGCCCACAAAACTGTTGCCGGATCCCATCCTAGCCAGATGATCCGCCATGTCGTTACCCTTTACCCCAGCGTGCCCAGGTACCCACATCAGTGATACCTTGTGCTTAGCTAAGATGTCGTCAAGAGCCCTCCTGCACTCCAGGACCAGTCCCGACGTCATTTTTCAAGCACTCAGTGCTTTGATGGCTGCCTGACTGTCAGAGCAGATAGTAATCCGCCTCCTAGACCCGTCAATTTCCCGAATGCGATTTACACAAGCAAGTATCGCATAGACCCCAGCCTGGGATACTGTGGTGTGCCCCCCAAGAGGAAGTGAAAGTCTGGTATGGGGTCCGTAGACTCCCGAGCCCGAGCCCACTCTAGCGAGTGAACCGTCTGTGTACCAGACCTGTCCTCCTCCTTCGATGAGCTGTCTAAAAAAGTAGATTATGCCCCTAGGTCTACAGCAAAATTTAAATTAAGCTATAGTTTAAAGAGTATAAAATTTATAACTTTTAGATTATTTAGTTCATTGATGTGAAATATACCTTTAATTTCTACTTTAGGGGTTAATTACTATCCTTTATTTTTAGGTAAAGTTTATACTAAAATGTTTAGCCTACAGTGAGTACAAAAAAATTTTCAGTTTTGCAATCCCCCACCCCCCAATCACCCCAAATTCACGTCCGCCCAAAATAAGTAGAAAATTGTCAAGTCCCTCTAAAACGCATAAAAACGAAGTTTGAGCTGTTTCTATATTTTTAGTTCTTTTATTATTGTTGCGCCGCCACTGATACGATTTCTAAAAACCATACGCGTTTTCCACCCTCGCTACTGTACCAAAGTTTCAATAAAACTGTATGTGTGAGTTCTGTTCGAAATAGAACTCCGTGTTTTACGTGGCAAATACAGGGTGTCCCACGATGATTAAGACAAGCAATATATCGGAACTGGGCAGTAGTAGCGAATTATAATTTTGGGGGTGTAAATTACAGCAAATATAGTATATTTTTTTATTATTGTGTCACCCAATGAGGTATTGTTTTTTGGTCACGTGACGCCCGATTCAAAATTTTTAATGGGACATCCTGTATAGTTGTGACTTTTTGTATTCCTCCCGATAAAACAATTCCTACAAACTAGCACACTTGGGATCTAAAGTGATTAATTCAAGAGCTACAGGTACTTAAAAGACTGTACCACTACCATTATGAAACACTATCAAAATAATTTAACTGTAGGGGTGCATGTTATAATCAATGGTAGTGGTACCATCCTTTGAGTACCTGTAGCTCTTGAATTAATAACTTTAGACCCCAAGTGTGCTGGTTTGTTGGAATTGTTTTATCGGGAGGAACATAAAAAGTCACAAATATATAGGGTGTCCCATTAAAAAATTTGAATCGGACGTCACGTGATCAAAAACAAATACCACATTGGGTGACATAATAAGAAAAGATACTATATTTGTTCTAATTTAAACCCCAACAATTATAATTCGCCACTACTGCCCAGTTCCGATATATTGTATATATACAGTGTGGTTCAAAGAGTGTGCAACAAATGGGATTTTTTTTTATTAGCTGCACAATCAAAAATCCAATATTGCCAAAAGTTGGTGCATGTCCGATAACTAATTTAGGTGCACTTAGAATGGTTCCAAGTTCATCAGTATACGGGGTGAATCAAAAATATAAAAATTGTACAAGAGTAAAGTACCCTTATTATCAAAAATTCAGCAACATGTTATTAACAAAAGTTGTTTATAATTAAGAGTTATGCCTAAATACCAAAACTTGGCCTCCTCTGAGAAAAAAAAATTTTTTGAAAAAAGTGCAATAACTCTCCCAAAAAATTTTTTTTTAGTAAAACTGTTTGATACACTAATTGAAATTGAATTAATTTTGTATAACTTTATTTAAATTCAAGCATTTTTGTGAAATTTACCTAAGGTTAAAATTTTTTTGGGAATCACAAGCTAAATGCTTGTTGCACACTCTTTGGACCACACTGTATATAACGGCTGCAACCCCAAGATTGAAGCCTGTATATATATACAGGGTTATTCACGTTATTCGACACGGAGCATTATGGCTAAAGTATTTGATAAAAAGAAAAATAACAGCTTCTGATGAATAGAGACGCATAAAGGGTACATTTTAAAAATATTTTCATGTTATACAGGGTGTCCCAAAAGCACGAAAAGTATCAAGGTTATATTTTTTTAAATGGAACACCCCATATATTATTACATATTTAGATTCCTTGGTGAATTCTAGTGTGACTGTATGTATCACACATGGGACTTAAAGCGAACCGCTTAGGTGTAAATCACCATTTTCGCTATAAGTAGATATCAGGAAAAAATTGCATATCGCAGAGACTATAAAATCTGTAAGGCTGCGACCTTGCCGTATTACTAAGCATAAAATGTGTCAGCTTTGATGAGACTGTCACATTTAAATTACGTTTATGCTTGGAGAAATCGGTCGATTAATTAAGGAAACTTCGATCAGCGATAACTTGATTTTTTCAAATGGGAATGCCTAATTTTTTTTATACCGTTAAACGTAGAATCTGATAACTTTTCTAATCATATAAGGTTGTGATCATCAGTCTCTGGTAGTTTTCATTAAATTTTAAATTTTCAAACAAATTGGAGTTTTTCAATCTTCCTACCTACAAGCAACGTAGCAGGCCATGTAATATAAACAAAAACCTCTTCAGGTAGAAGGAAACAACTAACTTAGCTGAAACATATACACGAACTAGACTAAAGGGACAAGATTATAAAAATTACACACAACAAACAAAGTCTAACCAGAAACAACGGCGGTAACATATCTTTGGTCAAAGAGAAGATGGGGTATGGCAGAAATGGATTTTTTCACGGCCTACTAGCTACTGCAATGTACTAGAGATTGGCAATTTCCAAAACCATTAACATTTTTGAAATAAAATGAAAACTACTAGAGAATGTTTTAAGCAATTTATTATTTTCATAATAAAATTTCACATTTAATGATATAAAAAAGCATGCAATTCTGTCAAAACTCAAGTCAAAAGTACCTCTGACTGGAGTTCTGAAAATTCTTCAGCACCTATTAGCAAGATCCCAGAAAATGAAGAATGAATTAAAATTTGTTCAAATTATAAAACGTAACTTAAATGGCAGAAAATTTAAATCAGTATTCCTTTTTTGCAATATTGCTAATAAATATTGAAATATAGAAGGGCTCCAGTCAGAGGTATCGACTTCGACGCAAATTAGTACTTTCTTACACCATTACATATGATTGATAGTTGCGTGCTGGAGCAACAGTCGTTGGTTGTTTCTATTTCATATCAGGGTTTTTAATTGTCTTGGAAATTTTTAACCTAAACTGCGGTAGCCAGTAGACTGTAAAAAATATCTATTACTGCCATACTCTAGCTTCTCTTTGACCTTAGAGATGTTATCGCAGTTGTTTCTGGGAGAATTGATTTGTTGTAAGGAATTGTTATAATCTTGTCCCTTTAGTCTAGTTAGTGTGTATTTTTCAGCCAAGTTAGTTGTTTTCTTCTACCTGAACAGGTTTTTTGTTTCTATTTCATGGCCTGCTACGTTGCTTATAAGTAGAAAATTAAAAATCGCCGATTTGTTCGAAAATTTAAAATTAAATGAAAACTACCAGAGATTGATATGCACAACCTTATATGATTAGAAAGGTTATCAAATTCTACGTTTAACGGTATAAAAAAAATTAGGCATTCCCATTTGAAAAAATCAATTTATCGCTGATCGAAGTTTCCTTAATTAATCGACCGATTTCTCCAAGCATAAACGTAATTTAAATGTGACAGTCTCATCAAAGCTGACACATTTTATGCTTAGTAATACGGCAAAGTCACAGTCTTCCAAATTTTATAATCTCTGCGATATTCAATTTTTTCCTGATATCTACTTATACCGAAAATGGTGATTTACACCTAAACGGTTCGCTTTAAGTATGATACATAAAGTCACACTAGAATTCACCAAGGAATCTAAATATGTAATAATATGTGGGGTGTTCCATTTAAAAAAACATAACTTTGATACATTTCGTGCTTTTGGGACACCCTGTATACAATGAAAATATTTTTAAAATGTAGCCTTTATGAGTCCCTATCCATCTGAAATAACTATTTGCTTTTTTATCAAATACTTTAGCCATAATGCTCCGTGTCGAGTAACATGAATAACCCTGTATAACTGTGTGTACCCAGGCCCCTTAATATCGCGTGATATTTCTGTTTAAGGCCATCATGTGCGAATTTTCAATTTAGGTGAGAAAATACACAGACAGGTTCAATGCGAACGACAGTTTCCAAATTAATATTGCATTATGTCACGACTAATTAGCCGGTTAAGCTTCCCTGGACAGATTTACTAATTAAATTAATGTCCGAGGTAGTAGAACCTTTTTTGGATGGAACGAAGCGTAGCGGAAGAGTGGGGAATTTTTAATAATTAAGGCCGGTAGAAAAGTTATCCTTGGATAGGGAGAGAGAGACACGAGGGTTGGGTATGGCCGATTAATAATTTCCAAAGGGTGAGTTTCAAACTACGGGTCGTTTACGCTTGAGCATGGCGTTTTTGCTTTTTTGTCCCATTTAGTTTTTTCGTTAGTGGGGGCATATTGCGGCTTGAAGCTTCGCAGCCATCTATACCGCGGCTCTACAATACGCTTCAGCTATCTTGTTCGAAATCTTTACTGGCTGCATGGAATAGACAGTGTCTATTGTTAATACAATTTCTAAAACTTCTCTAGTTAGGATGAGAACATCTTGGGGTTGTGGCCAAAATTTTGAAAAGAAACCACGGGTAACTGCATAAATAGGAAAGAAACTAGGCTAATAACCGGCCTCCCAACCGGACACTGCGTCCTAAGAAAACATCTACACACATTGGGGGTTTTTAAAGAAAACCTAATATGCAGACTATGTGACGAGGACGACGAAACAGCCAACACATAATATTTGAATGTGAGGCCCTACGCTGGTGGAGATTCAGACTGATAGGGCCAAATAACCCCAAATCACTCCCCAATCGAGATATCGTGAAGAGACTTTTGGATCTCATCAAGGTCACAAAACTCTTCACGGGTTAACAAACGCACAGGACAATACAATAAGCCAATGGCTGCTGTGTTGGGGCTACCTAACCCGGCCTGTACGTTTGACTCCCCTGACCTAACCTAACCTAACCTAACTGCTATTTTCAGGGCTATAACGTTGAGATTTGCTCGAAAAAAGAGCAATTTGCGTTCAGTTGCAGACATAAAATCCAAGTTCTTAAACAAAAAACGTCAAAAAATATTTGTTTTATCTCGCTGTCTTCCTCAACAACAGGTCAACACAAACAATACATATAGATGTAAAATACAAATTTAGACAACGACCTTTACATGTTATATCACCAAAATATCACAAAATTCGTGGTTTGAAAACAGATTTTTTGATTTAAGTGAGATGGGGATTCACTCTCTTCTTTTGGGGATATCCAGAAGCCAGAAAACGTCATTCTTCATTAAAAAGCATAATGGCAGACACCTATTTCAGTTCCTAGTGTGTTTTATAAAATTTATATTCCTTTTACAGATAAACATCAATTTCACAGCACCTTTAGTGGCAGGAAGGATTCCTGATAGAATGGGGTCAGTCTTTGGAGAGAAAATTTTCCTCAAACATCTAGATATCGCCTAGTGAACACCAGAACCGCGCCGACCCCCGGCAGCGCCTGTGTGCGAAACCTATGAAGCGCCTCTTTTTTAACGAATCATCATAAAAAACGAATTTAATTTTTGAATGAATATTTTTAATTGTTAATTTTGACTGAAATAAATGTTCTCCTGTTTTACAGTACTTAGATAATATTATCATTAATATCTAAGTGTACAAAACTGTGGAACATTTAGGAATTAGGATACTAAATAGGTAAATCCCGTTCGCTTCTGCTTGCCAATTACTGCGAAAAATAAAACTCGAACAAAATTTAAACATGCTTTATTAATACAAAGAATTTAATACTTAAATATGAATAACAAAGACTTTTTTCTAAGAATAATAATACTAATATGACTATTACCTACATATGTTATGCTTTAAAAAAACAATAAGAGTCTTAACATTTGCAGGAATACAAAGATTGTCTATTCCTTCCGTCTAATCTCTAAAAACGGCCGGATAAAAAGTTATTTTTTCTACTCAAAATTGAAAAAAATGTATATATTTTTTAAAATATCCCAAACAGAAGTTATAGTATTTACTTTATACAAAATTAAGACATAAAAAGTACACACTTACCACTACATGAAGCGTTTTTTGAATCAGATTTAATAACACTTTCATCGATAACATGACTGGTTTCTGTCTCTAATGATTGTGTCGAAGTGGATGGTTGAGCCGTAAAATATTTACTTATTTTAGTTGCATTTTTATTACGTTCTTCTTCTTGTTTTCTTTTCCTTATTAGATTCTGGTAACCAGATAATTTCTTTTTTTTATCATGATTACTATCACTCATCGTGAAAACACGTTAAAACAATCAGTAGGTAACACCCAAACAATGTTTATAAAAATTCAATGCGCACCTTACACACACACACACACACTTTCAATCAAATGATTGTTCATTTGTTTTGTTTTGCCTTAGCTACGTCGTTCGTTAAAATCGGAGAATACCCGTGACCCCACCCACCCCCGCTTGCGTCGCACGCATCGCATCGGGTTGCGTTCAGAAACTCACTCATACTCATACAAACTCGGCGCCTCTAAGGTTTAAAATAACTAGTACTTTTTCTCTGGTTCAAAGAAATGCCGCCGTCTTAAGGTGGTTTCATGCAGAACACATTATAATTTCATTTTAATTATAAACTAATTATAAAAGGTTTGAAAACCGTGTATTCTTATGGACCCTTTCACGCAAACAAAATGTACATTATACGGGACACAAACGTCAATTATAAATCGTAGTGAATGCCAAAAAGATCAGCTGTTTGTGTTTTATGGGAGTCCGTGATTCTAATTGAACGTGTGTTGACAGTGAGGAAATATCACATGGACTTTATTGAGTACTAACGGTTGCTGTCGTTAATTTTACTAGCAGTCCATATATAATTTGTCATTCTCTAGCAATATGAAGCATGTTTACTTGCGTCTAACTACTGCGCTGCATTCGTTCGTGATATATGACGTCATATTTGTCTGTAGTTCACGCTGAAATAGATTCGCGCCGCTATTTGGTAGTTTGGTACCATCTGATATCTGTCATATTATAATTCTGCGTGAAAGCCTTATAATTAAAATGTAGTGGCAGTTAAAATGTAATGAAAGTGAATCCTGCATGAAAGCACCTTTAACGTTGAGCTCGTAAGGAATGTAAACTAAAACTCTAAACGTAAAATGAAACCATAAACGTGAATAATAATAAACATTAAATATTTCGAGACTTGTTCAATAAGCGTTATAGATGTTTTGTTGTTTACAAGGCCTATGTTGCGCTTATTGTACCTACTTACTTGTCGATACTCCACTACAAAAAATAATCATATAGGTAACAAAAATTATTTAGGTGTCAGTGGCGGCGCGGCGCCCCTATTGTCTTGGCGCCTGTGTGCGCCGCACACTTCGCACACAGGGGCGGCGCGGCCCTGGTGAACACTTATAAGAACTCATCACAGTTAAACTTGTATAATATGTTATCAGGTCCTTTCCAAAATTCAAATTCTGTGAAATGCAGTGTATCCGTCAAAGCTTCTTCTTTGGAAAAGTGCATTTTATACTATTTGTGAGTACATGAAAATCCTCCAAAAGACAAACAAAAAATTTCAAATACTTCTTAAACGTTTTTAGGCGTTTTAGGGGTTCTTTGATCATTTTCTACTTTTTTTTGGGTGGGGGTGAATTTGGGGTGGTTGGGGCGGTAGGGGTTGTAAAACTGAAAAATTTGTTGTATACGTAAGAGGCTGCCCATTGACCTGTGAGTGGAAAGCCTAGCTGAATAATGCACTTTTTAGGTCAATCCGAACATTGCTTTGCCTATTACAGAAACGAAGGGACTTAGAATACGAGTATTATTTTAGATCGTTCTATATTGCGTAATGCGAAAATTATTGAATTGATTTTGATGAAATTTCAACACAGTATTACTACCGCGGCGAGAATGGAAAACGCGTATGTTTTGGAAAAATCGTGTCAGTGGCGGCGCAGCAATAACAAAAAACTAAAAATATAATTTTCATTGTCAGTACATTGTAGAAAAAAAAATGTTGCTGAAACCATTAATACATGAAAACCAACAAAGAGAAAACCTCAAGGGGGAGTTCACGCGAAGTGTTCTTCCACTCAACCGTTTTACATGTTACTATAAATTATAAATTTTACAAAAGAGTAAAGTCACTAACCTAAAAGGGGGACAACTAAAATTAACGTGCATGGGTCACCTTTACAAAAACAAAAAAAAAACAACATTCACTGTCAATTAAATTTTACAAATTGATTACGGATATATATCTTGAACTTATGAGGACTATAAGATTTGTAATGCAAAGGTATCGAGTTGTACAGCTTATAGATATTATACGTGAAACATCTTTTAAACAGTGTTGTTCTGTGTACTGGTGCTGCGATAGCCATTTTATTTCTAGTATCTACGTTGTGAATATCTGTTCTCAGTAAAATCTTACTATAAAGGTAAGGAGGGTGTGTCTGTGATATTATTTTATGAAATAGGCATAGAGCATGGACGTCAAACTTTTGCTCCTTCATTAGCCAAGCGAATTCTTGTAGTTTATGTGATACCCGATCAAATTTGCGAATTCCATATATATATCTTACACAGGAGTTCTGTACACGCCGTATCCTATTTATAGTTTCTCTGTCTAGACATGGTTTATAAACTGGAGAACAGTAATTGAAATGTGACAGCACCAAAGTTTCACATAAGGCTTTCTTTGTATCCGTGGACAGGTAAGTTTTATGTCGATAAAGAAGCTTCATGGAAGCATAAGCCATTTGTATATTTTTTGAAACATGTTCTTTGAACCTTAGGTCTTGATCTTTGATAACTCCCAAATTTTTACATTTTTCTACGACTTGTGTATTCTCACCACAAATATTCAGATTCACATTAGTTTACAAAATTTCTGACAGATTTCTTAGCAAATATTACCGCAACTGACTTTTTTGAATTTAAAAATAAATAATGTTTCTTGGAGATATCCGCTGTACGATTCAAATCATCATTCATTTTTTTATCAGCATCTTCCAGATGTGATATAGAAAATGAATGAGAGATCTGTGTATCATCTGCATACATATGCACAGAGCAATTTTTAATGACCTTTGCGAACTGGCTTGTGTACACAGTAAAAAGTAATGGTCCTAGTACTGATCCCTGTGGAACCCCTATTTTTACTGTTCGCGGTTGAGATGTGAGAGATCCAAGTTTAACGGTTTGGGTTTGATTTTCTAAATAGGACATCAGCAGTGACAGAGATTCGGAACGGTATTAATTTAATTAAGTTTTTCATTGTATTTGGGGGAACTTTTGGTTCAGTGTACGCTCTTAGTGGTTATACAAAAAAGAAAACTCCCGGTATGAACCTGAAACGGACACACTGATATCCCGGTGGTACCGTTTGGCAATTACACACCTAATTAATTTATTTAATTAATGCGGCCCGCATTCGTCCCGGTTCAGTGCATCGTGGCCGATCCAAATCTGCATTTTATTTCCGAATTGGATAAATTGTAATCTGCTACCGACCGGCGTAATTGAGAATTATTTTAACTAGTTCACTAATTAGGATGCTTTACTTTATTACGTTTATCTAATTAGTGCAAACACACCGGTCGGGTGCGTATCGAGAGCCAGCGTTGTTTTTTTGAAAGCGAGACTGTTTAGCTGATAAGTTCACAATCTGATTTTGCGCTGCATCAGTTAATTTAGATACGTGAGATAAAGAGAGTCGTAGAATGGACTAGTATCATGATTTCTAGCTTTTCCGAAGCAGGAGAGATAAGTTATTAGAATCGGTCCGTTTTCGAAAATTTTACCGAAATCAACGTGAGAGGTGTCATATCCAAGGTAAAATCACCTCCTGACTCATCTTCTGAAAAGAAAATGCTATGCTATATTATTATTTTTCCAAGTAACCTCCTGCACCCCCACAACTAAGTCATAGATTTGGACCAAAGGTGGACCAAAAGATGGAGAACAAAAACCTCTTGATGACAGATGAAATTGACTGGTCTAGGATTCGGATTACTATCTGCTTTGACAGTCAGGCAGCCATCAAAGCACTGAGTGCTTGGAAAATAACGTCGTCGGAACTGGTCCTGGAGTGCAGGAGGGCTCTTGACGACATCTCAGGTAAACACAAGGTATCACTGATGTGGGTACCTGGGCACGCTGGGGTAAAGGGTAACGAAATGGCGGATCATCTGGCTAGGATGGGATCCGGCAACAGTTTTCTGGGAGTGGATCCAGAATCAACACTGTCTGAGATGAAACAACATCTCTGGTCACCTCCGTCAGGCTCGGGGACTATTAGCAGGGCCTGCAGAGAGAATAGGACGATTTTGTCTCTCTCTGGATAGGAGTAACTTGAGATTGCTAGTAGGCCTGTTAACGGGTCACAACACCTTCGGGAGTCACTTGTTTGTGATGAGGGTGGTCAACGACCCAACGTGCACGTGGTGTGGTGAAGAGGAAGAATCCTTTGCACACATCTTGTGTCGCTGTGAAACCCTGGGTTATCACAGGCAGACTATGCTCGGCTCAAGAACCTTGGAATCAATAGAGATAAAACGGATAGGACCTAAGAATGTACTTGCCTTTGCTAAAAGGGCAGGTCTTAGAAACTAGCGCGGATAGAGGCGCAAAAGGGCCCATCGTGTGGCCTATGCTCCAGCCACATTCCGTGCTGGATAGCCTCTGGTCCTTATTCATGTATTCTTGATGACAGTAAAGTTTGAAATTATTTGGATCATTTTTGTGACAGTTACTACCATATTAAGGTTTTATTTTTTTATTTGCTACCTTTTATGAAGTTTTATTCAGAAATTTTGAAAATTTTTCGGCATGCGCGGTAGAGTTTTCGACAAAATATGCTCTTTATTGTGGTAGTATTACAATTTCACGTTATGACATAATTTTTTAATTTACCCCCACCCCTTTTACTTCCCACACCGATAGGTGAGGGGAGTATTGTGATCGCGAAAATTTTCGATTTTGAGATAATACACTTTTTGGGCGTTTCATGATGTCTACATAACGAAAATCCATGTCACTCATTTCCGTCGGTCTGTCTGTCTGTCGGTCTGTCTGTCTGTCGGTCTGTCTGTCGGTCTGTCTGTACGCGTTTTTGTGTCCTCGTAATCTCAGTAACCGCTGCATGGATTGTGATGAAATTTGGGCAGCGATATGCTGGGGGGTCGTAGTAGGTAATGTTCTTATAATTTTGAAAATCGGTGCAGGGGCGGCGGAGTAATTAGCAAAAAACAAAAAAAATTAAATATTCCTCAAACTTCGTTTTTAGGCGTTTTAGAGGTTCCTGATCATTTTTTACTTTTTTTTTGGGTGGGGGTGAAATTGGGGTGGTTGGGGGGTGGGGGGTTGTAAAATTGAAAAATTTGTTGCTTTCATAATAGACTGCCCACTGACCCATGAAGGAAGACCTAGCAACATAAATAACTTTTTTAGGTCCATCCGAACATTGCCTTGCCTATTACAGAAACCAAAGGACTTAGAATTTTTCTGGTGTAAACATACGAGAGTATTGCTTTAGATCCTTCTATATTGTGTTACAAGGAAACTGTTGAATTGATGTTAATGAAATTTTGACACAGTATTACTACCGTGGCGAGGATGGAAAACGCGTATGGTTTTTATAAATCGTGCCAGTGGCGGCGCACAAATAATAAAAAAAAGTAAAAATATAAAAACAGCTCAAACTTCGTTTTTAAGCGTTTTAGAGGTTCCTGATCATTTTCTGCGTTTTTTTTGGGTGGGGTGAAATTGGGGTGGTTAGGGGGTGGGGGGTTGAAAAACTGAGAAATTTCTTGTATTCATAATAGGGTGTAGGGTAGGGGCTCTGAAGGAAGACCTAGCGACATAAATCAACTTTTTAGGTCCATCCGAACATTGCCTAGCGTATTACGGAAACTAAGGGACTTAGAATTTTCTGTATACATACATACGAGTATTTATTGCTTTAGATCTTTTCGTATTTTGTAACGTGGACACTATTACATTGATTCTAATTAAATTTTGACACAGTATTATTACCGTGGTGAGGATGGAAAACGCGTGTGTTTGTTAAATATCGTGTCAGTGGCAGCGTATATAGCAATAATCAAAAAACTAAAAGTATGAAAACAACTCAAACTTCGTTTTTAGATGTTTTAGGCTGTCCATTGACCTCTGAAGGAAATACTTAGCGGCATAAGACAATTTTAGGGGAGGGAAGGCTGCCGATGATTTGGTTGCAAGGAGATCTCAGACTAAAGCTTCATGCTATGGGAAAATAATAAACTGATATCACAGTAATGTGTGGGAAGTACTGAGTCAATCAACTTGACTCCATTTTTTATCGTCGAAGCGAAACCAAAAACTGGATTTTTGTTTAAGTTCCAAAATATTTAAATAACGTTTGCAGTGATAAACAACATAATAATTGTATCTTTTGTATCTTTGCAATAGTAATATGCATGTCCTTTAGCTATATCTCCTTTCTCCAATTGCAGAGAGTTACTGTAGAGTATACACTAACGCGAAAGTGCGTAGACTTAATAATTAAGGACAAAAAGGCTTTGATTTGCATAATTCACAAAACACAGCTTTCTCTCACATCTCGATGTGACTCAGCCAAGAGATAAAACCCCCTTGATGGGAGACAAATCACAAAACAGTAGACTGGGACTTTTTGAACACCCTGTGAAAATGCATGGATGAAGAAAGGCAAACAATAATTTCAGCTGCACACCCCTCTGAGTATACAAAACTGCCCGAAAAATAATGGTAGGGGGTGGGTGTTGGTTCAATTAATATTTGCCGTAAGCGCTACAGTATTGGGGTGTTTGTTCCAGTATCAGACGGACGGAGATTAGTGAAATTGCGCGGAGAAGGGGTTGAGCGATGGGTGACGGGCCTATGGGGGTGGAAAATGTTCGTTGTTAATGCTGCTGCTGCTTCTGCTCGTGACACTCAATATCTCAGCCAGATCGATACGTCAAATATAGGTCGAACAGATTGAGCACGGTTTCAGCTTCTAACGCTGACACTTAAAAATCGAGACCAGCAAATTGACACAGTATTTTCTTTTTAACATGCTTTTATTAGCTTCACCTCTATGTTTGTTTGTGAGTTTGTAACTCTCCTCTGGATTGAATAGGTCGGACCGAACAATGAACTCTTAAACTGAACTGAACTTGAAGGTCTGACGGTAATGAGCATTTTTGATATTCGTTTCTTAAGGCTGAAACCCAAAACGGCGGCCAAATTTGTTATTAGCATCCTCAAATTATGCATGACATGAGTTTTTGTCCCGATAGGAAGCCAGATAACCATTTTAGATTTTTAGGGTAAACTTGGAGATCTGAGGACCTGAAAAGTTTTGATGTCCGTGACCTGAGGCTGAAACACAAAACGGCAGCCGGATTTGTTATAAACATCCTCAAATTATGCATGACACGAATTTTTGTCCAGATAGGAAAGTCAGATAACGATTTTAGATTTTTAGGGTAAACTTGAAGATCTGAGGACCTGAAAAATTTTGATGTTCGTGGCATGAAAGTGAAACTCAAAACAGTGGCCGGATTTGTTATGAGCATCCTCAAATTATACATGACACGCGTTTTCGTCCATATAGGAGGTTAGATAACGAATTTTGATTTTTAGGGTGAACTTGAAGATCTCAGGACCTGAAAAATTTTGATGTCCATGACCTGAGGCAGAAACTCAAAACGGCGGTCGGATTTGTTATAAGTATCCTCAAATTATACATGACACAAGTTTTTGTCCAGATAGGAAGCCAGATAACGATTAGATATTATTAAGGTGAACTTGAAGACAGATCTGAGGACCTGAAAAACCTTGATGTTCGTGACCTGAGGCTAAAACTCAAAACGGCGACCGGATTTGTTATAAGCATCCTCAAATTATACATGATCCGAGTTTTTGTCCAGATAGGAAGCCAGATAACGATTTTAGATTTTTAGGGTAAACTTGAAGATCTGAGGACCTGAAAAATTTTGATGTTTGTGACCTGAGGCTGATACTCAAAACGGCGGCCGGATTTGTTATAAGCATCCTCAAATTATACATGACACGAGGTTTTGTCCAGATAGGAAGCCTGATAGCGATTTTAGATTTTTAGGATAAACTTGAAGATCTGAGGACCTGAAAAATTTTGATGTTTGTGACCTGAGGCTGAAACTCAAAACGGCGGCCGGATTTGTTATAAGCATCCTCAAATTATATATGACATGAGGTTTTGTCCAGATAGGAAGCCAGATAACGATTTTAGATTTTTAGGGTAAACTTGAAGATCTGAGGACCTGAAAAATTTTGATGTTTGTGACCTGAGGCTGATACTCAAAACGGCGGCCGGATTTGTTATAAGCATCCTCAAATTATACATGATCCGAGTTTTTGTCCAGATAGGAAGCCAGATAACGATTTTAGATTTTTAGGGTAAACTTGAAGATCTGAGGACCTGAAAAATTTTGATGTTTGTGACCTGAGGCTGAAACTCAAAACGGCGGCCGGATTTGTTATAAGCATCCTCAAATTATACATGACACGAGGTTTTGTCCAGATAGGAAGCCAGATAACGATTTTAGATTTTTAAGGTAAACTTGAAGATCTGAGGACCTGAAAAATTTTGATGTTTGTGACCTGAGGCTGATACTCAAAACGGCGGCCGGATTTGTTATAAGCATCCTCAAATTATACTTGATCCGAGTTTTTGTCCAGGTAGGAAGCCAGATAACGATTAGATATTATTAAGGTGAACTTGAAGACAGATCTGAGGACCTGAAAAACCTTGATGTTCGTGACCTGAGGCTAAAACTCAAAACGGCGACCGGATTTGTTATAAGCATCCTCAAATTATACATGATCCGAGTTTTTGTCCAGATAGGAAGCCAGATAACGATTTTAGATTTTTAGGGTAAACTTGAAGATCTGAGGACCTGAAAAATTTTGATGTTTGTGACCTGAGGCTGATACTCAAAACGGCGGCCGGATTTGTTATAAGCATCCTCAAATTATACATGACACGAGGTTTTGTCCAGATAGGAAGCCTGATAGCGATTTTAGATTTTTAGGATAAACTTGAAGATCTGAGGACCTGAAAAATTTTGATGTTTGTGACCTGAGGCTGAAACTCAAAACGGCGGCCGGATTTGTTATAAGCATCCTCAAATTATATATGACATGAGGTTTTGTCCAGATAGGAAGCCAGATAACGATTTTAGATTTTTAGGGTAAACTTGAAGATCTGAGGACCTGAAAAATTTTGATGTTTGTGACCTGAGGCTGATACTCAAAACGGCGGCCGGATTTGTTATAAGCATCCTCAAATTATACATGATCCGAGTTTTTGTCCAGATAGGAAGCCAGATAACGATTTTAGATTTTTAGGGTAAACTTGAAGATCTGAGGACCTGAAAAATTTTGATGTTTGTGACCTGAGGCTGAAACTCAAAACGGCGGCCGGATTTGTTATAAGCATCCTCAAATTATACATGACACGAGGTTTTGTCCAGATAGGAAGCCAGATAACGATTTTAGATTTTTAAGGTAAACTTGAAGATCTGAGGACCTGAAAAATTTTGATGTTTGTGACCTGAGGCTGATACTCAAAACGGCGGCCGGATTTGTTATAAGCATCCTCAAATTATACATGATCCGAGTTTTTGTCCAGATAGGAAGCCAGATAACGATTTTAGATTTTTAGGGTAAACTTGAAAATCTGAGGACCTGAAAAATTTTGATGTTTGTGACCTGAGGCTGAAACTCAAAACGGGGGCTGGATTTGTTATAAGCATCCTCAAATTATACACGACACGAGTTTTTGTCCAGATAGGAAGCCAGATAACCATTTTAGATTTTTAGGGTAAACTTGAAGATCTGAGGACCTGAAAAATTTTGATGTTCGTGACCGGACTCTGAAACTCAAAACGGGGGCTGGATTTGTTATAAGCATCCTCAAATTATACATGACACGAGTTTTTGTCCAGATAGGAAGCCAGATAACGATTTTAGATTTTTAGGGTAAACTTGGAGATCTGAGGACCTGAAAAATTTTGATGTTCGTGACCGGACTCTGAAACTCAAAACGGGGGCTGGATTTGTTATAAGCATCCTCAAATTATACATGACACGAGTTTTTGTCCAGATAGGAAGCCAGATAACGATTTTAGATTTTTAGGGTAAACTTGGAGATCTGAGGACCTGAAAAATTTTGATGTTTGTGACCTGAGGCTGAATCAAAAAACGGCGGTCGGATTTGTTATAAGCATCCTCAAATTATACATGACACGAATTTCTGTCCAGATAGGAAGCCAGATAACGATTTTAGATTTTTAGGGTGAATTTGAAGATCTGAGTACCTGACAAATTTTGATGTTCGTGACCGGATTCTGAAACTCAAAACGGGAGCTGGATTTGTTATAAGCATTCTCAAATTATACATGACACGAGTTTTTGTCCAGCTAGGAAGCCAGATAACGATTTTAGATTTTTAGGGTAAACTTGAAGACCTGAGGATCTGAAAAATTTTGATGTCTGTGACTGGATTCTGAAACTCAAAACGGGGGCTGGATTTGTTATAAGCATCCTCAAATTATACATGACACGAGTTTTTGTCCAGATAGGAAGCCAGATAACGATTTTACATTTTTAGGGTAAACTTGAAAATCTGAGGACCTGAAGAAATTTGATGTTCTTGACCTGAGACTGAAACTCAAATCGGTGGCCGGATTTGTTATAAGTATCCTCAAATTATACATGACACGAGGTTTTGTACAGATAGGAAGCCAGCTAACGATTTTGGACTTTTAGGGTAAACTTGAAAATCTGAGGATCTGAAAAATTTTGATGTTCGCGACCTGAAGCCAAAACTCGAAACGGCGGCCGGATTTGTTATTAAAATTCTGAAATTATACATGACAAGAGTTTTTGTCTTGATAGGAAGCCAGGACTTTAGATTTTTATCGTGAACCTGAAGATCTGAGGACCTGAAATTTTTGGTGTTCGTTACGTGGAAACGATTTTAACGACTTCAAAGCCATCTGGCCAGCGGTTTTTTCCGCAGACTAAAAGATGGCTCAGATACCCTAAAGTTTGTTAATATTCCACATAGGCGTAGCGACGAGAGCTTAAAAGGCGTGACATCCAACTGTTTGGGAGTTGACGCTTTTGTGAAATTTATTGAGGCAAATCGACAGCTTTAATTATCGTTTATGCAGTAATGGTAATGAATATGCTATGAATATTGATAAAAAACAATTCATCATCTTCAACACAGTTTTAATCAATACACTTAAAAAGCAACAAAAAAAATACGAGTGACTAAGTTAACTAGAAAGTTTAAAATAAATATAATTTAAGAAAACTGAAGAACAAGCTCTCAACGACCATAAGAATAAAGAAAATTACTAGTATTGTTATGAAAAAGCGTGGGCGCTTTGTGTTATTCGTAAAGCTTGCTGCTTAAAGCTTAGAAACTTCGGAAATCGTCTCTGTACTTTTTCTAGAGAGTCACAACCATTAAAACAGCAGGGGTTCAATAATCTAGCGTAATCAAGTTTTGACAACGCAAAAATATTGAATAACGTCACGATAGTTTGATCGTCTCTGAAATCTCTAGCGTTCCGTAGAACAAATTCCAATTATTTATTAACTGATGATATATAATACTTTGGATATCACGATAACCCCTTGTTGAATAATATATTATTTCAGTGTTGGCTTTCGTCTTTTTAGTTTGCTCCTGATAACCCATTATTCTAGCAGCTAACTCATTCCCAAGCTCACTATGCCAGTTCGGATTTAAAGCATTGTCCACTTCTTGAATGGAGATTACATCAGAAAACGTTTCTGTCTCACATATGACATGAGAGAATCCCAGGAGATAGTCTGTCTGCCACACCGGTGGAAATGTGAATTTTAAAATGCAAAGTGGTTAAGGGAAAAGTCAGAAGAAGATTGGATTATGTCCATCTACCGAGTTGCAGCGCATTAAAAAGAATCGCGAATAGAATCAAAATGTGGCTCTGCCTTCTCTCAGTTATCCAATGCAAGACACAAAAGCGGGACTACTACACGTTGGATTTAAAGTGAAGCTCTAGTCGTGGAGTTGATTACCACTCTGTTTTTTTGTCAAAGAGAATGATGTTATTAACGTGTTGTTTCATTTTATACATATACATGGGGTTCAGGCGGTTCTTGGTCCCCTCTTTTCTTTATGGTCAGGCTCCCGCAAAGGCTGAAAGCCTATGGCGCTGTAGAAGCGCTGCGAGAGGATCAGTATCGGTATACATTAGATTTGAATCGCTGCAGGGAAACAAATCCCCCGGCAGACCATTCCTCAGCGTCGAAGTTCTCCAAAAGAAAGAATGCTGGAGGAGATTGGTTCGGGGAGTAAGGACCTCGACCTGATAAGGATGAGCTCGCAGAGCCTCTCTAGTGTTCCTCGGTCGGACGGCCTTTAGTGATATTATCTGGGAGAGCTCACTCGAACATCTTCTGTGATAGAGTCTGTAAAACAGGGACAGGTCAGCCAGTCTTTTGAGGTTAGACGTATCAAGTAGTCTAACTGCTCTTTTCTGGATCGTGTCCAGAAGCTTTAGAGGTGACTCGACAATTGGATGACCCTCTATTTCCACAGTTGGTAAGGCAACGCGAGACTTCTTTGTCAGTGTTGTTGCCTGAGTTTTCTGTACATTAAACTGTACTTTATTTACTAATGCCCACTCGACCATTGTTTTGATATCTACATTGGTCTGTCAGCCATGTTGCTGTTGCCGACGAACCATCTTCTGGGATGTTAGTGGCTTGCCTGGTTCCATGCACGATATCAATGTACTGTCGTCTGCGAAGCTGTAGATTGGATTAAATGTGATTTCCAGCAGCTCGTTGCTGTACAGCAGAAACAGTGTTGGGGATAAGACAGATCCCTGAGGAACACGCGCATTTATTGAAAATACGTCTGATGAACAGCCTTCAACTACAACAGAGATCGGTAGTTGAAGAAGCTATTCGGCCACTGGCGCAGGGCAGGTGGTAGTCCATAAGCAGCAAGCTTGACCAAATGTCCTTCATGCCACGCTCTATCGACGGCTTTCGATATGTCAAGTGCAACAATATGGTACTCGACATGATTTTCAATTCCTCTGTTCCGCAAGAGGTCACCCGTAGACTCATTCAAGACGGTTTTTCCATGTACAAGGTGAAGACCAACTAGAAGCTCTTCATCAATTTGTAATGAATGTTAATAATTTTAAAGTTTCCATAAATAACTTCTCCCCAGGACTGCCTTTTGCTAGAGAAAGATATAAATACCACAATTTGTTGGATCAAAGCAAACAAAAATGTCAGTAAACATCAAAAGATGTCGTATTGTGACTGTCACACGGAAAACTAATGCCAATGAGCACAACTACAACATTAATGAGATAGTCTAGTACACAAAAGTGAAATCAAAGACCTCGCAGCTATATTTCACAGGGATATGAGGTTTAATTCACATTATTTTCAAATAGTCAACAAGGCATATAAATATGTGGAGCTTATTATTAGAATAAGTAGCTCTTTTGAACTCGTTAAAGTTATAAGGCTCTGCCATACACTGGATAGACCGCACCTAGAGTATGCTGTACAAATTTGAATGCCCTCATATAGACCATACGAAAAAAGTGCAAAAGAGATTCCTGAGATATCTTTATGTTAATAAAAGTAACACTTATCTTTACTTGATCTCATATAAAACCCAACTCGATAACTTTGGGTTCAAGATTGTATTAAATACTGTGACTGTGATTTGTTTAAGTATATAAACATCAATGTTGCCAAAATAAACCCTTATGAAATTTTGCGCATCGATAAATCTAGCACCTCGCCAATAAATAGAATGCTAAAAATATGAAATAAGATTTCAACAAATTCATCCATAAATATCTTCAACTCTCCAAGAATATAAATGAACTAAATTTGCCTGTTTATTTATTTTAGTATAGGTTTAACTTTGTAGTGCTCTCTTACATTTACGTTTATTTACCATGACATGTAATATAAATAAATAATAGCGACTTACAAAGGGTTCAGCTGATTACTTACATTTAAGCCCAGACTATCCAAAGTTGGTAATGTTTGTACAGTTCATCTTCTGAAGAACATTCGAAATGATTGGCTAAATTTGAAAAATATTACAAAAACCTTCGTATTTCCTGACTTTGATGACAACAAGCTGGTAAGGAAAGCAAATCTTGTAGATATCAGAAACTTCTATAAACTTGAAGCGAATTTGTTGGTTAAAGCAGCTCCTAAGTTAAATTATAAAACAGTGTACCCTTCAAGTATTGAAAGGCAGAATGTTTCCTTAGTATGTAATATTTTTGATGAAAAGACACATGCTGCCTTATTGAATTACAGTGAAAGTACTGCTGACTTTTTAAATATCATTATAAAATGGTGGTCTATAGTTAATATAAAAAACCCAATTTTATATAAACTGAATAGTAATGACTTCTTAAAACCTTTCCAGGACATAACAGATGATCGAGTAGAGTTTTTAGAAACATTTTTAATTTGGCTTGATAAATGGAAAGCTTTGGGATACCCTGACTCTTGTTTATTTGCTGATACACACAATGCACTGCATCATTCAACAACTGCCATTATTATGTTGATTAAACAATGTGTATCAAAAACTCCATGCAAATATTTGCTTACAGGAAAATTTCAAACTGACAATTTAGAATCTCGTTTTTGATGTTACAGGCAGTTATCTGGTGGCAATTATCATGTAAGCTTAAGGCAAATTTATGAATCTGAAAAAAAGATTAGAATCAAGGGTGTCTTCGACTTACATTCTACTATGGACAATTTAATGTCTGCAATTTAGCAAAATTACACATCATGGAGAAATAAGTATTGACAGTTTTAGAGACATTTTAGCCAATAATTTAATGAACCAACCTCAACAAATTTCAGATTCAGCAATTTAGTATATAGCAGGTTACGTTAGTTTTAAAGTTTCAGCCAAACTGCAATGTACAGCATGTATACATGTTCTTGTCAATATAATACATACGCCCAAACATTATGTTTCATGTACAAGAATAAGACTTAAATTTAAGTATTTTCTGTATTATATTATTTATTAGTTATATAGGTATATCTACATGTATTTTACAGTTATAGTTTGAATAAAGTTTTTTATTTTAATATCCTCATACTTTACAAGTCTATTCGCACATTGCGTTTGAAGTCATATTTGTGAACTTTACTGTGAATGTTATTCAGAAAATAAGGACTCTCAATCTACAAACTATTGATTTTTGCTTAAAACGCTAGACGACAGCAACAGAGTGAATATGCTTGCTTTCCAATTTACAATATACTAGTAATTAATCCGTATCGATCCGAGTCAACAAAGAACAGCTATCACGGGAAATCAAATGCTGTTCGTTCCTGTCAACCATTACATCGTTTCTTTGATATACGTTTGCCAAAGAAGCTTTGATATTGTTCTCTGTTCACCTATAAAGTTCCATGTACGGTCGTTGGAAATGAATTTAATTTAATTCGTTCTATAACATCATACAGGGCGTGCAACATTTGCTGTAAGGTCAATCCTTTGGGTTCTCAAGATTTGCTGCTAGGAGACAGCTAAGATATACAGGGTGAGTCAGGAAGAACGTAGCAAACTCATATACACTTCCTACAAGGATGAGTAGGAAACAATGAGATAATATCGATGTTCTAAAACCGAAAATGTCCAAAGGACACCCTCGTCGTTAAGAAATAGACAATTCAAGAAACAATCTAGGTTCTCAATCGGGACAAAAAAGTCATGTGTTGCTTAATTGATCATAAATTCGGCCTCTGCTTCAAATATTGCCGTTTGTTAAGTAAATTAAAAATTTTGCATTTCGCGCAGATTTGCATATTTCCGAAAAAGTGATTTTCTGTGTGAAGAAGATGTCCCAGGTGGATTCTGAGCACGTCGTTGGGTTCAGCGGTAAACGATGAGATGACATCCCAAAATTGGTCATGAGAGTAGATATTTTAAAACCAAAAGTGGTGTGTTGGTCAATTTGGGTACATTTTTCTTTCATTTCATTTCATTTATTTGTACTGTACAATACAAATATTACCACCTCGAAGGCTATGCCTTGCGTGAGGTATTGGCATTGATATATATACTTAAATTCTACTAACATGGATCGCTAATTAGGCCTCTGTTCCGAATTTTTCCCTGTTTTAAGTAAATAAAAAATTTTGCATTTCGCGTAGATTTCCGGAAACATGATTTTCTGTGTGAAGGAGATGACCGAAGTCGAATCCGATCACGTTATTTCATTCAGCGATCAATTTTCTATAGGGAAGAGTATTAAAAGGAAAGGAAAGAGTAGGGAACGATGAGAATATCCCAAAATTCGAGTAAAATTTTAGGTTCTCAATCAGGACAGAAAAGTCGCGTGTTGCTTAGTTCAGGGACCCTGATCATGAATTCGGCCTCTGTTCCGTATTTTACCGTATTTTAAGTGAATTAAAAATTTTGCATTTCGCGCAGATTTTCATATGCTCTTACCCGATTTCCATTTGTTTTCAAGCCATAGTATGCAAAAAATAAACAAATTTCACACATAAACATTTTCTTTGTCGTAGCGTTCTTCCAATAAATCTTCGAAAATACCGCGACTGTTTCGCCTACGAACAGCGCTTGTTGCTCTCTCAATTGATTATTTTCTTTCGGATTCAATATTCTTAATTCGTCGAATTGTTGAATGCCCTCCGATCAGATTTATTTTATCTAGTTCATTTTTGATCCAGCCCCGTAAACAAATCGTCTCTCGTCCTTTTTCTTTTTTTAATAATAACAATAACATTATTTAATAATTAATGTTACAGTACCAATACAATAGCAAACATGAGATTAAAAATATCGCCAATAAATAAACAAAAGCTCACAGAAGGCACAGCTTTGTGTGCGAGAAGAGAGTAGAACAAATAAGCAGCGCCACGATATAAACATGAAGCTTATTGAGAACAAAACTTTCTGAGATATTCTCTACAGTAAGATTTCACAATTAATTTGTTCTACATAAACATTTATAAGTATGTAATAAGTATGACTTTATAACGTGGGCGTACATTCATTATAATTATGGCAAATCGATACATAAGATTATTTTTGTGCGCCTTATACTTCTAACGTAATAAAAATTTTTCATTAGAATTTATTAGGCAACTGGTACGTGGTGGAAAGTAGTAAACAATGATATAACATCCCAAAATTAGGGATGAGGGTCGATGTTCTAAAACCGAAAAGGTCCAAAGGTCCGCCGTTTGTTAAACAATAGACAATTCAAGAAAAATTTTAGGTCCTCAATCAGGAGAAAATAAAAAGTCGTGTGTTGCTTAATTTGGAAAAAATTGATCACGAATTTGGCATCTGTTCCAAATTTTGCCGCGTTTTAAGTCAATTGGAAAATTTTGCATTTCGTTCAGATTTGTCTATTTCCCAAAAAATGATTTTCTGTGCGAAGGAGATGTCCCAGGTGGAATCTGAGCAGGCTATTAGATTAAGCGATAAATTTTCTATAACGAGGAGTAGGAAACGGTGAGATAACATCCCAAAATAAAGGATGAGAGTCGATGTTCTAAAGCCAAAAGAGTCCAAAGGACCCCCGCCCTTTATTAAAAATTTAGACAATTCGAGAAAAATTTTAGGTTCTCAGTCAGGACAAAAAAGTCATGTGTTGCTTAATTTGGGGACACTGAATCTTGCCGTGTTTTCAGTAAATTAAAATTTTTGCATTTCGCGCGGATTTTCACATGTTCTTACCCGATTCTCATTTGTTTTCAAGTTATAGTATAGTAACAAAACAAATTTCACAATTTAATATTTTCTTTATCGTAACGTTCTTTGAACAAATCTTTAAAAATACAGCGACTGTTCTCGAAATATTTTCTGCTACGAAGAGCGCTTGTTGCTCTCTCAATCGATTAATTTTTCTTCTTTAACGTGGGCTTCAGTATTCGTATTTCGTCCATTTAGCGCATCCCCTCCGTCCAGTCGTATTTTATCCAGTTCATTTTTGACCCAGCCCTATAACAAATTTTTTGGCGTGTCTCGTCATTTCTTCTTTTTTTTTTCGGTTTTCGATAAATCCGTGGTGGGAAGTTTTCAAATGAACACCCTGTATGTGCAACGACTTGACGTGGAAGTAACTTTCCAACAATTCAGTACACCGACTTGTACACCCGACGATTGTAAAACGCAAAGCTCGTATCTCACATAAACAAACTAGGATATGAACAGATAACACAACAAAAATACGGACTAGAGACACCCATGCTTTCTCTCTCTCTCTCTCTGTTATGTAACGGCCTGAAACAAAAGGCGCATTACCTTCGAGCCGCTCTTCTAACGTGCTTCTAATAAATTTCATCCATAACTAAAGCAAGTCACGTTGAATTTAAAGGGCTTTTTCAAATTAGTAACAAGCGCCCACTCTCTACATGCACGACGCATACCAAGGATTCTATTTGTAACATCAAAACAGGTATTGTAGAGGCATAGTAATTTTAATTGGCTGCTTCCTAATACCTGGCTTATCTGCACATGAGTCATTAAAAATCGCTATAGCTAAAAGCATCATTATACTTCTGAGTTGCTTATAGTGACTGCAAGGCCAATATGTAGTATGTTGTACGATTAATACAAAACTGTATATAAATTATAGACGTATAAAATCCAAGCAATAGAAAGAGATAAATCCTTAAAATATCGATTGGTATCGGATTCTGAGCTTTTTGCATACTTCAGAATTTAAAAGCTTTATATGTTTGATGATAGGCCATCCTTAGAGCCCTATTTATTATATCAAAGGTAATGGTTTACTTATACATGAATTGGGCAGATACGGTGGATTTTTATACATTGACACTGATAGCTTATTTAAATACTTCTTCGTTGAAGGCAATCCTTCAGCACTAAGGCTACTTCAGAATTTAGAAGCTCTATATGTTTGATGATAGGCCATCCTTAGAGCCCTACTTATTATATCAAAGGTAATGGTTTACTTATACATGAATTGGACAGATTCAGTGGACTTTTATACATTGACACTGCTGGCTTATTTAAATACTTCTTCGTTGAAGGCAATCCTTCAGCACTAAAGCAAAACACTGTACTTATCATCTGTGTTTAAACTGCAATGCGCGACAACTAGTATTGTGATGTAATACGCACTAAGTTTTGTTCGAGGGTTGTTGGCGTGTCTTCAATAAAAAAGCAGTTGTGTTATAGGTCTTATATGTATATATTCTTTACAATAATTATGCCATTTTTTCCAGAAACCCAACTGAATAGGCTAATATAGATACAATGTTAATAATACGACATTCTATGTTTGAGTCTCCTTTCTTTCTTAAACAAACATACTACAACTATACACTGGTTTGTATTCCTCACGCGGTAAATAATGAAGGTGTTAAAGAGAATGGAGCAATAAAACTTCCATCACTGGGAGTAACAGACGCGTCAGGTTTGCAAAATACATAGACTCGCCATGTAAACGGAAACTTCTAGTCAAATGTTTATCAACAGCAGGAAATAGATGATGTGTACAGAGGATCACCGAGTACGTATCCCACGGGCACGGCTGGGGTGGAAAGTTGGAATAGTTTGCTACCTGGTTGCAGATCCGCGTGTTTCTGTTTTGACATCATATTTATCAGTCTCCAGGGATTATTATTTATTACGTGTAGGTGACGGTCGGGTGAGATAACTTCACTAAGAATAGTGTCAAGCAGGCTTTGTCTGATATGAACTCATCTTTGAAATCCGTATACCAATACCCTTTATATAATAATTTGAAGTTTAGGAATGAACCTGCTTGTCTAATTTTCTCTACCTCTGTTCCAAGTACTGTAGAATGAAACTGATAGCTTGATTCATTACTATTAGGCCATCAAGGAAATAATGTATGAAAACATTATACATATAGGGACACTGAACTTCACTGAGTATAGTGTCAAGTAGACTTTGTCTGATATTAACTGGTCTTACAACTCTGTAGATATTCCAAAAAAATTGAGCAGTTTTACAGCACTTCCTACATACTTTCAGGTTACATAGAAAATCCCAGCATCGAGAAAGCTCCCGACTATGCCCAATAAAGAATTTTAATAAGAAGAAAAACAATGTTGACTAGGTATTTGGGAATCTGAAATGTCGATAGCATTCAGTAGTGAAGTTGCGTGACCTCCTCAAAAAAATTGAAAACTCGGGAGGCTCACAAAATGAGTTTTACGATACTTCGCTATTAACACCTTCTTTCCAAATATGTCCTCTTCCTTTCAAATCCCCTTACTCCTAAAGACCATACACTTTTTTAGTTCCTATACATATTTGTTATAAAACGTGAAAAACTTTTCCAATTGTTTGTGAGCCCGTGTTACAAAAAATATTACGTTAAGTTGGCAAGCTTTGAACCTTCCCTTCTCACGGATTGTTGTCGATATTTGAAAGGAAATATGGATTTGAAAAAGATTCTTTCAAAAAAACTCCTTTCTACCTTTCCTAAGTAATATCTGTGGATGTCAAGAGCTAAGGTTCACGTAAATATGTCTTTATTATACACATTTTCACCCAAAACTTTATTAATCAAACGTTAACACTTTTTTCGTTCCATGAAACAAAGTTGCGATGTACGCCAGAAAGTTTGCCGTCTTAGTAATAGCACTTTCAAATAAAAAAAAAGCTTTTAAGACCCTTCCCTTCCAATATAATTTTAATAAGAATTATGAAGTTTATATAGAAACTTTTAAGAAATCTGACCTTGCCCTTCTCCTGTACCGTTGTTGTCTGAAGCTTAAATGAGAAAGTGCTAAGGATTGTATATTTTTTCTCGTTTTTCCTAACTTAAAGATTCCGTACCATAACAACTTCCATAACATTTAAATGCAGGGACGGACGAACATAAATTGATGTAAGTTTGTCATCAAACAAGATGACTGTCTTTGTCAGCAGTTTTGTCGGCTTGAAAGTTCAATATATTTATTGATATCTCTAAGAATGAGGTTTACCTCAGACATTCATTCTATAGAGATGGCGATCTGTTATACACTGATACTGATAGTTTAGTTTATCAAAATTAAGGCAATAAGCATGAGAAATATACGTTGTGAGAAATATCAGCTTTGACAAATACCATACATACCTCTTTCACCTTTGATTCAAGTAACAGTACGGTTGTGACTGGTTTCAGATTTAAAGCACTTGCATTTCAAAACCAAAACAGGTACATAAATTTTATACGTCTCATATCTGGCTGTCCAGAAAACAACTTAATGTATGTAGAGTTCCTCAACAGCACCATAAGGTAATATTACTCATAAAACAGGATAGTGGTCGTAAAGTGAGTATATAGATAAAGTCATATTTAATAAAGGTAATGTGTTACAGAAATACTTCAGAAATACCAACAAAGCACCTTATGTCACGAAAAATAAGGTTAGTCATATGATTCTGTTTCATAGCTAAATCTGTATTTGATAGTCATTCTGTTATAAAAAGCAATCACGTCTTACAGTATGTTACTTCTAAAAGTTTTAACACTTCTTTCAGTCTATTAGAGACTGACCTATCTTATCAAAGATGAATTTTCTAATATACATGCTTTTCACAGTTATGCTAAACACTGATTGTTCAACATGTAACTATTTCATCATAGGTATTTAAGGTATTTACTCTTCTACCAATACATAAATCCATACGCCTGTAATCAGACCATCTGTACATAGCTAAAGCTGAAGTTAGTAGACGTTTTATGAAGGAGAAGCAACATATAACATAAGTACTTCAGAAATCTGTTATTCCTTTTTTCAGCTATTTTGCAGCAGGAATTATGTCATAGAAGATAAAGCTATACAATACAGATGCAGATGATATTATTATTATTATTATGATCTAATAATTGTAAATGTTATTCGCTATCATTTAAATATTGAAAAGCAAATAATGTTCTAAATAACTGTGTGGGGAAGCTACTATAAGAAAACAATAATAATTCAAAGCTAAAAAATGCACCACCTGTCTATCTCCCTCTATCTCAGATCCACCTGTATATGTATATTATAAATTCTTCCGTCATGTAGACTGAAAAATTCTCGATTTTTTTTTTTGTTAATCGTTTTTTGCTCTATCGTGTAAGATGTAGTAGTGGGGTAATGTCATAAAGCTTATTATTTGAATGGCCATAATTTTGGTATAAGTTAACGGAATTAAACAAGCTGGGTCTCGTTTGCAAGAGCTGTTCCTGCCTAATAATCTGTTATATAAAAATTGTCGAAGCTTATCTTGACGTAGTAGCTAGGCGATATTTGACATAATAACAATTATTAAGCAGTATTACGAAAATTTTAAATGGTATGTTATGTATCTTTTAACATAGGTATATAGAGGACAAAATTCTTAAAAAGTCAGCGAAAGATTCAACCACCTAGCTATTTTCAAACCGGAGATATCAGTAAAACAAGTATTCTGACAAGTGTGCTGTGAGTTCCAGAAACAATTGCCGCCCTATAGGGATATAGCCTCCATCTAATCGTTTTAATAATCATTTTATAGATAATACTTAAGTAAAAACACTAAAAATCATATTTTGACTTTCTGAAAGAATAACCACCAGGTGGCGTAGTAGGCGCTAATAAGTGCTGTATACAATTTTCATGATAGTGGATCTTCTAAAAGGAACAAACAAAAATAAATTACAGTGTGGAATTGATTATCAGTTTAGTCATCAGAACAGCTCCTTCAAACGAGACCTAGCTTGTTTAATTCCGTTAACTTATACCAAAGCTATGGCCTTTAAAATAATAAGCTTAATGACATTCCCCCACCACTACATCTTACAAGATAGAGCAAAAAACGATTAACAAAGAAAATCGAGAATTGTTCAGTCTAAATAAATGACGGTAAAATCTATAATATACCTTTATTTGCATATTTTTTGAGAAAAAGCCTTTTTTCTGATTGACCGTAACAGTTACGCCCCCTAGGGGCTGCTTGCGGAACTTGAAAATAATTTCCAGCGATTCCTCTTAGCCGATTTACCTAATAATATTTTTTGCCCGAAGTTATACGATTAACGGTTACCGAGATATTGCCGGCGTCCATTCTGATTAGGTCACCCTGTACAATTATACCGATAGTATGATTTATCACTATTAAGACATTAAAACACAAATAATGTATTTAAATAACTATGAAGGTAAGAAAAACAATTTAGAGCAAAAAAACGATCTTTCTTGTCTATCTTTGTCTACCTCTAATCCAACTGCTATACACTGACACTGATAGTTTGATTCATCACTATCCAGACATTGAAAATAAACAATGTAAATATGTAGGAGCGCTGCTGTAAGCAAAAAAATTATACCAAGCTGAAAAATGAACCCTCTTGACAACCCCCTTTTACATGCAAACAACAGTAGGACTGCTCTCGGTGATAATTACAGGACCGGGCTTGATTGGTGCCCCGACGCCGAGCGGTTTCAACTTTAATTGACACGTATCCATCGCGCTGGTTCCAACACGCTACCGAACTGCACGCCGAAAGGGCAGAATAACCCTTCGTCAGCGACGACGTCA
The DNA here is from genome assembly GCA_951848785.1 of Callosobruchus maculatus. Lineage (NCBI taxonomy): Eukaryota > Metazoa > Arthropoda > Insecta > Coleoptera > Chrysomelidae > Callosobruchus > Callosobruchus maculatus. Next base: position 3,734,223 of record CATOUR010000003.1, read on the forward strand.
CTCAACTCGCCCGTAATCGCGCAAATTGGTACAACGGATGAAATCCGTCGTTGCTCCCCGTCTGCACGTTTACCGGACTGATACCGTTTGTGCCATCAGCATGTCTGGATATCTGTTCGATTGATTATGGTAGTTGACAGATTGCAGCGGCGCGAAATCACCATTGCGACTCAAAAGGACTGGACTGAGCGATGGACGAACAAACTGCAGCTGCGAAGAATTATGGAACAGGTGTTGAAAAAATGGAGTCAAGTTAATTGACTCAGTACTCCCCACACATTACCGTGATATCAGTTTATTATTTTCCCATAGCATGAAGCTTTAGTCTGAGATCCCCTTGCAACCAAATCATCGGCAGCCTCCCCCCCCCCCTAAAATTGTCTTTCCTTCAGAGGTCAATGGACAGCCTAAAACATCTGAAAACGAAGTTTGAGTTGTTTTCATACTTTTAGTTTTTTGATTATTGCTATATACGCTGCCACTGACACGATATTTAACAAACATACGCGTTTTCCATCCTCACCACGGTAATAATACTGTGTCAAAATTTAATTGGAATCAATTTAATAGTGTCCACGTTACAAAATACAAAGGATCTAAAGCAATAAATACTCGTATGTATGTATACAGAACATTCTAAGTCCCTTAGTTTCCGTAATAGGCTGGGCAATGTTCGGAGGGACCTAAAAAGTTGATTTATGTCGCTAGGTCTTCCTTCATAGGTTAGTGGACAGCCTATTATGAATGCAAGAAATTTCTCAGCTTTTCAACCCCCCACCACCCAACCACCCCAATTTCACCCCCACCCAAAAAAAAACGCAGAAAATGATCAGGCAGCTCTAAAACGCTTAAAAACGAAGTTTGAGCTGTCTTTATATTTTTAGTTTTTTATTATTTCTGCGCCGCCACTGGCACGATTTATAAAAACCTTACGCGTTTTCCATCCTCGCCATGGTAGTAATACTGTGTCAAAATTTCATGGACATTAATTTAACAGTTTCTTTGTAACACAATATAGAAGGATCTAAAGCAATACTTTCGTATGTTTACACCAGAAAAGATTCTAGGTCCTGGTTTCTGTAATAGGCAAGGCAATGTTCGGATGGACCTAAAAAAGTTATTTATGTTGCTAGGTCTTCCTTCATGGGTCAGTGGGCAGTGGGCATGAAAGCAACAAAATTTTCAATTTTACAACCCCCCACCCCCCAACCACCCCAATTTCACCTCCACCCAAAACCAAGTAAAAAATGATCAGGAACCCCTAAAGCGCCTAAAAACGAAGTTTGAGGAATATTTAATTTTGTTTTTTGCTAATTACTCCGCCGCCCCTGCACCGATTTTCAAAATTATAAGAGCATTATCTACTACGACCCCCCAGCATATTGCTGCCCAAATTTCATCACAATCCATGCAGCGGTTACTGAGATTACGAGGACAGAAAGACGCGTACAGACAGACCGACAGACAGACAGACCGACAGACAGACAGACCGACAGACAGACCGACGGAAATGAGTGACGTGGTTTTTCGTTATGTAGACATCATGAAACGCCCAAAAAGTGTATTATCTCAAAATCGAAAATTTTCGCGATCACAATACTCCCCTCACCCATCGGTGTGGGAAGTAAAAGAACTGATAGGTCGAATACTTTAGTCGGATTTAGAGCTCAACAACGTTGTGATAGGTATACTAAACAAGCTACCAAAAAGTTGTTTTTCAGAATTTTATCACAAGTAGATAAAGGTATGGTATAAGTACGGAGAGAAGTAAGAGAATGAAAGATATTATCCACTCACAGCTAGCTGAGAACAAGACTCAATTTTAATGAGGTTGCACGAAAGGCCAGCAGAAAAAGTAATTCTCCGATCAGGTTGAGATTAAGAAAATTAAGGAAAAAACACCAACTCACAAGTTGATAGATTTGGTTATCAAAGAGGAATGTATGATCGCAATAGGGTGTCGCGTCGCTGTGGATTTGCTCCTTCCTAGCTAACAGATCCTGTGTTCATTGCACTGAAATGAAACTTACAAAAGTGGTTCCTTGAAGATACCTTCTAGGACCAACTCCATTCATAAGTTACCTAAGCCATATATTTTCTGACTCGAAATATGTAGCATAGGCTAATGATATATTGTTACTGGTTTCATCCAAGTATCCATATTTTCAACGAAAATTGCTAAGAAACAGTAACAGCGAACAGAACTCAAGTTGCTTACTATAATATATTCATGAACTTTACAAAAAAGAGTCTTTACAAACTGTTTCAGTAAATTTGTTAAGGATTATTTGTTAAGTATTATTACTAATGAATTTTGTCAGAGTCTTACAAAAAGTACACGATAATAATATTTTTTTCTTTGTATCTCAGTGTGACTTCATACATTCTTAGATGTAAGCTAATATTACGGAGCTATTGAGACTTCATAATTATCAAAATAAAATTGACACATTTCAATTTGCAGTGTCAGAAGATTATTCGGTATCGGTGTCTGCGCACAAGCTAATGGCATGTACTTTAACGAAACATCTAGCTTATTTTACTAAAGGTAAGTAAGTAGAGCCTAGATTACAATATGGACTTTGCCTGTGAGGCAGTTCACCAGCTGCCTTTCATGGCACATAGAAAAGTCATAACACCGGCAGGTTTGTACAGACTTGTGATATGTGTGGACGTTTTTCAAAATAAGACGAACTTTAATAAAAATGTTGATTTTCATCTAATGCTATAATAAAAATCGAAATACATGTACCAGCTGCCCTTTACAAGGTGTAGTCATGATTTACTAGGGATAAAAGCTTACTAAATAATATTCAAACAAGTGTAACCATTTTTTTCCAGGAGCCGTCCGACCTTACTGTCCCCGTCAATACTTAAGCCTTAAGGCCTATTGTATCACTGCTCCTCTCTTTTACAGTATCCACTCCAGCAATCTGGATCCCTGCATAAGTTTATGCAGTTTACCTACTGGTCCTGGTGCTGAGCCGTACTCCATTGGTTCTAGCTTGGTCTTCCCAAAGAGCTATTGTCTCTTGTGATCTAGCGCTTTGCACTCACAGAGCACATGTAGGGCTGACTCAGTTCCTCTTCCACACAATCTGCAGTTGAGGTCTCCATTGTAGAGTCCCATTTTATTCAGGTGTTCCTTCAGGCCACAATGTCCTGTGAGGAGACCCGTCGTTATTCGGAGCTGATCTCTACTCAAGGAGAGCAGTGTTTCAGCTATTTTCTTGCATGGAGCTTTAATGAATGTTTTTCCATGAACACATCCTGGCAACAAGTTCCACTGCTCCTTGTGCTGATGTTTCATCCATTCTCCCACCTGGCGTCTCAGTGCTTTTGGGCACCCCCAGGGCGGATTCTGCTCCAATGTATAGGGCAGACGAGCCTAGTCGTGCTAGTTCGTCCGCCCTTTCATTGCCTCTTATACCTGAGTGTCCAGGCACCCACTCCAAAGTTACTTTGTTGTGTTCTGCCAGTCTTTCCAGTTCTTGTAAGCATTCCCAGACTAGAGCAGACGTAACTTTGGGCGCTTCTAGTGCCCTAAGTGTAGCCTGACTGTCTGTAAGTATTGCGATCCTCTTATTTCTGTAGGACCGTTCATTGTTGATCCTTGCACATTGCAGGATGGCGTACACCTTTGACTGAAATACCGAGGCGTATTTTCCTAGCGGAATGCTCTGAGTGTGACCATACATAGGTTCAAGAAAGAATTGAAACAGTTTTGTACTGTGTGACAACTTATCAAACAATTGACGTATTATGAACAAAAATTTCACTAAATTAAGCTGGTAAGTAAAAACTCATACGCCTGGTCTGTGCTGCTGTGTTATCTAGTCTATTTCTATTCAAGCTACAAACCCATATTTCACGAAAAATCCGTTTTCCAAGCCTTCAAAGTCCAGAGTTTCATCCAATCACGCTCATCAAGACATAAATAACTCAATTTAGTCTCCACAAGGATAAAATCAAAAATCATAAAACATCGTCCGAATCTTTGCCTTGCTCTAGCGACAAGATCGATATTTTATTAAGCCAATAAAGCTTTATTATCTTCGGTGGAGCTTGAGCCCTAATAAATTGATCATAAAGTCCTCCAATATATTTCTCTTGGTGAAAGGCTTGCATCAACTTTGTACTGACATGTTTATTACAAAGTATAGATTGGATCGTCTATAATGATGTACTCGCATGCAATGGAATATTAAAGGTCAGCTCAAGGCCGTATACCTGGGCAGAAGGAAAATTCTTCGGAGGAACTGATGCAAGAAGTTCTCGTGTTTTTAGTAAGCTGTATCATAAATGTTACGTTCAGTATTTGTTTTTCTGGTTGCCTTACCTTCAAATGTCTAATTATACTAAAATGTGTGTCATAATTTATCAAATGATGCAATAAACAGGGATAAAGGCTCAATTGGAAACAGGTTGATGTTTGCTTCACTTTCTAAAGGCTACGTGGTTTTCCAACATGTATCTGTGACAGGTACCTAATAGACGCACATTGGTCACTAATGTTAATAACAATAATAACAACACCTATGAATTAAAGTGACAAACCAAATAATTTACCAAGTGTATAATAAATGATTCATAATCTTAGTAGATACTTACTACGCACTTTTGCCTAACTGTCGTATTACGTAATGTCAAATTTGGAACATGGAAGCAAATTTGTCTGAGGATAGTAGCGCAGTGAATTCATCATAATTCGAAGATCTAAATATACTGCAATTAAATAGTTGTATAAAGGACTAAAGTCAAATTTCTCTGATCTGTACACATTAATAACGGGCAGGCTCATTTTATATAGAACCATTTTTATCTCAGATTTTGTTGCAAAATACAAAATACAGGTATGTGTCCATTGAAGCTTCTTCGATTTCTGTGTGTTATTTATATTACTATACATTAGTGCTCACAGTACCTTTTATAATTTTGTTATTTCTTAGCCATTATGCAACTATCCTTTACAGGCAATATCTTTTTTTTTAAAATCAGCCTTCTGCAAGCCTATGGCGCTGTAGAAGCGCTGTGATAAATAAAAAACTGATTGAACTGATTCATCCCAAAAAATATGTATATTCATATCGATCTTAGGACGTCTATTCACGTGTTTCTTAACTATTGGCTTCTAGATGTATACATTTCGATATTCTAGCATGCATTGCTTGATAACAACCAGTACACTGTGGGTTACAGTGTTCATGTCATTGTAGCACGCTAGAAATTCCGTTCTATTTTTATTGATGCCTAATAAAGATACCAGCGCATTTACATAGCGACTCTGTTATCCAGTAAAACACCGACTTTTACAGTCTCATTCTTTACCTTAGAAATTTACATCTTTATCAGCTATTAACAATGGGGTCTAATTAAGCTGAGAGTTACGTTCTGCTTAATTGTCTGCAACAGGTGGAGCAGCATATACCCATTTTCACGGAAAATGGATAAAAATAATCATCATAATGATAATCATAAATGACATTTTTGTCAGGAATATTTCAAGGTTCATTCATTGCCGTATATTATAAGCAAAATTTACGAAAATTAATTTTGTTGATGTTTGGCTGCACAAGTGGGAGTTTGACTGATTGAGATGGTTGAAACAGCAGGACTATAGGAAGAACTAAAAGATGAATACTCATAGAAAGGTCTACAAGTCAGTGAGTGCGTGAGAAGTAGATGCATATATGAACTTGAATTCTAGTTTTTCTATACTAAGTGATGTTCAGGTACAAAGCAGTGCCTTCTGTGAATGACTTCCATTTATTCAAGTAGCTTTTGAAATGAATGAATAACAAAACAATATTATGGAGTATTGTCATTATGCAAAACAATGTTGTTTCTTGAACGTTGTAAGCAAGTCGTTTCAAATATTTGAGGCAAATAAACTATGATGTATCATTGGACATCGTTGGTCATCGAAGGAAACCGAGGTAACGGGTCCACTTTGTCAAAAAAACACGCGATTTCTTATAACGACACTTCGAGACTGCTTCACTTTCACTGGATTGGGATCATTCGGAAACCCATATTGAGCTATTGACATTTGAATTCAGGTTCATAAACTCCCTTAGATCTAGGAAACCCAAAGACAACCTTTCTTGACTCCGAGACGGTCATGTAAGATCTGTTAAATTTCATCATCAGCAATGTTTTGAGCTCACAGAACTCGCGTCAAACCTTTTTGGCGAGCCTAACAGATTAGTTACTAACTTAAAGTGATCACACCCACGCATTAAATAGACTCCATCTTCCTTGAAGGACAAGTACTTCAGAAATCTACGTTGAACATTCTCAGTCTGATGGCATGAGTTTGACAATAAGGGCGCTATATAACTGAAGCATACTCAACTTTTCGTCGAGCGATAGGAAAGTAAAGGGGCTTCAAAGTACATATATATCGAGAAATATTTGCAGTTCCTAACCATGAAGTCATGACTTAGTTTAGCAGAGTGCTGGTTCATGGGTATGACAGTTTAGGAATCAAATAATACCAATACATTCACCATTCACTGATTTTGTTGAGACCCTTTTGCAAGGTTCGACAACCTTGTAAACAATGTAAACCCCTAATACTGAATTATAATACTGAATTCTACTATAATTATGAATATAATATTACCGTCTCTCTAGATTTAAGATATACATTTACAAGTAGTGGGTGCACTTTGGTCCTTCACTGTCTATGCCCCAAACTGTGTAAAAAAATGAATAAACTTCTGATGCGTGTATAAATTTTCGAATTGTCAAAAAGAATATGTGAAGAGTTTAAGTTTCCTGATAGGTCGTTGACGGGAAGCAGTTAGAGCAACTGCCCTAAGTTCGCCCTTTGAGAAATACCGGGCCATGCAATGGAATGCACCAAATCAAAACTTTTGAGTTGGACGATTTAAGTGGTCAAATAATGTATCCCAATTCAGATTCCTACCTCAGCGTTACTAATTTGGACAACTAACCCACACCAATGTATTTTTTCTCGATAATTACCTAGATTGACTCGTCATATACTAGACACGCAAAAATAGAACCATGTAGACCAAATAAAATTAAATTAACCACTCTATTACAACACAATCAAGTTGGCGGCATTAAATCGGTTTTGTCGTTATCGATGACCCACATTTCACGTTGCTGCAGCCCATCTCTTTCATACGAAGCGAAATAAATCTAATATTGCGCACGCAATATACAAATTATAATCACCACAATAGCAATTTTCTCACCAGTTCATTAATAGTGTTGGTTTGAGGTATCGAGCTTAATTTTGTAGCACGATTGCCGTCAGGCAATATCTTAATCAAAGCGTATTGTACCCGTACCTTGAATGTCAGCTCAGTCTATAGAAACGCAATTCTTGAGCTTTTGCAGTGTATATTGGAATATTGGCTTTCTTCTTTCAGGTGATCAATGAGGAACATATCCCTTATCACTGGTATAGATGAGGTCAGATATATATGAGTTGTTTACATTTCTTTCAGGTCCCAATCAGTATCGACAATTTTCTGTAGTGCAGTTACGTTATTATGTAGACCCGAGAAATGATAAAACCGTAATTATCTATACAAAATATATTTTATAATAATTCAGAAAGTGGTAGATCAAAATAATCGAAAATACCAACTTGCAGCAGATAAAAACAGAACAAATTGATCTATTTATCATCTGATTATACACAGACATATACTATTTTGACTACACTAATGACCGTGCCAGCACCCTAGCAAGCGTAGCAAAGAATTCCGAAATGGATAACGGTCATCCGAGTCCTCGGGCGTCTTGTGAAGGATCTTTTGTAGTGTCGGTACTCGGTAGGAGCACAAAAAATGTAAACAGCTCTTATATTTTTGACGTGCACAATATCATCATTATTAAATAACAAAACCCTTGCGCTGATGCTTCCTTCAACTGCGAACCTATTGTTTCTCACACATATTTGGAGTTGACTGTATAATCCACACCTTTTAACAAAGGCGATGGTGGTGTTGGGTGAAACTTCCTGAAAGTCAGAAAGTTTCAGATGGGTGAACCTGAAAGTCAGAAATCTAGCTCTTTCCAGTACTGGACAGGAGCAAAATATGTTTCCGCTGTTTCGTCTCCCACAAGATGTTTGTTCTAGATCTAGACCTATCTTTTGCAAGTGGTTTCTCAGACATTCGTCGTCTCAACAGACTGACCAGAATGCGCATGCCATTCCTGCTTCATTCTAAGATCCTCTGAGGGAGGGGGGGGGTCACGGCTAACTAATGGGGTACAGCCTGACAAGTGTAGCAAGAGACTTGGGAATTTCGCCGCTGTCTCACAAGCACACGTTATTTCATAGCCCCTCGTCTCTTGCTATCCTTCTCTATTTCATATTTCTCACGACTCTTGTTACACTTGTCGGGCTGTACGTATGAACGTCTTCAAGTGTTGTAGCCCTATTGTACCTCGTCAGTGCAGGTGTTCTGCCCTTCTAAATAACCTAACTCCACTTACCAAAGGTTTCAAGCTATTTGGAGTTTGAAGTTTTCCAAAATACTCACCTGCAAATAAAGAATTCAAATATTATATACAAATAACAATCTATTAAACAATATGTATTTGTGTTGTTAAACATGATCAAAATGCCTTCACTATTATACGTATAATAATATATCTGTATGATTACAAAGCCGGATAATAACAGCTAGGATCTTTTGTTACTTCTCTATCTCTATTTCGGATATTCAAACATCATCGTAACTATCTGCATTCACCTCAAACTACAGATTTTTGAGAACTGCAGTGGCAACTGATGAGCTGGCAGGGCATAGTTATCCGTGAATTTCGCTGAAAAATCGGTACATGTAGACGTGGGCTCCGTCCTTCAATACGTTTTTTCAGTAACTCAACGAGAATAACACTGCTCTGACAATTTTTTGAGAGCTTTTGACTGAGTTGATCATGCTATACGAAAGCTTCCGATGAATTTAGCCTATAGAATCCAAGAAACACAGATGAGAAATCTTGGGGTTGTGGCCAAAATTTTGAAAAATGACTGGGTCACTGCATAAAGGAGACTCTGGTGTTAACTGCCAAGCTTTCGGCAATGCTTATTGCCATCTTCAGGGCTACCTACATAGTTAGAACAAAAGCTTGGCAGTTAACACCAGAGCCATAAGCTCCCTTGGTAGGAATCCAAGAAATATAGCGACCGAGACAAAGCGAAGCAAGCATGTTAGATTTTTGTTGGATAAATGTATGAAATTGAAGACCGCAGATAAAGAAACAGTTGTAATAGAAATATTTCTCAAGGTGTATTCACCAAAAAATAAATTTCGTCTATTTCGTGCTGGGCAGTATGATGTTTACAAGCCATCTTGTGGTGTATCATTCTGTTGTACTTCTTAAACGATTTTGCCAATCATTATATTCATCACCTAACTGACTTGCTAATCTGATGTGTGTAAAGTGTTGTGTTCTGTGCAGCTATTTCCTCGATCATATTGAACGCCGGATTCTTTTTAAATTTCATATGTTTATCTCTGTTTACAAGACAAGATGTAAAAATTAACTAGAGTTACTTCCTCTGTGATCATTGTCACCAAGACAGCGTAAAAATAATTACGAAAAGGCACTATGTGGGCGCTCTATTGTTGCAACGATTTCATGCAGTTTTGAAACTGCACAGAGACAAAGTTGTAGAAAACTTAGCATCTGGACCAGCATTTACAGTCGCAGGTTAGCCAGTCTCAAAGTCTTCATTTTAATTAGTATATCAGCAAAATAATCGCAAACCTACGGTGTTTCATAGGTATTCATAATTCCAATTTCCTTACCTTTCAAGAACATCTACTAACTTTCTCTGGAAAACATTGTGAGCGAAGGTATCTCTTGGTATCTGTAGAGTGGCGAGGGTGAGCAGTCTCACTGCACTTAGGCCTCAACTGGTCCATTGTGCATCCTCCCAGGGAGTTATTTCCTCAGGTCATCGTCCATCCTGCCCATTTTTGAAAGGTGGATAAGCTACTTGGGAATATTTCCTTTAAGTGAACAGTCTAGTCTTCACTTAAACACATTCTACCTACCGATGTGTCATCTAAGTCCATGATGTGGAGGTGTTTCCTGGGTTGAAGCTCACCTGTCAGGAATCCTACTATGAGACGTAAGTTTGACCTCGTCATTAGCAAGTACCTCTTGGATATTGCGATGTCAAAGCCTGCAAGGGTTTCCTTCGGAAATTGGCATTTTTGTAGCTCTTCCCATCGTTTAAGCATTTGGACATGGGACAAGGTATTCCTTAGAGAAGCTAATTCTTTCAAATTCCAGAAACGAGCCCCTGGAAGACATTATGTGACTATCATCACCAATCATCGCCAGAATTACAAATTTTAAACATAATGAGATTTTATTTAACCCTGGTGCATTACCGCCACTGCTACCTAGGGTTTCCAGGAATAAAAAGATCTTAACGACCATCATCCCTCTTGCTGTAGCGGACCAACTGATGCGTAAGGAAACATCCCTTGGAGGCACACGCACACCCCAGCTAAATTAATTACAGTTCCTGCCATCAGATTTTGTATGAATTAACAGAAAGTTCGTGAAGTCAAATTAACAGCTGGAAAGTGAAACTCCTTTATAACATTATATCCATTTCCAGTTTATCACTGGGGGAAAGCATTGAATTGCCAAAATTGTAACTTATGAAAAGGACCAGAAACAGCGAATGAGATTTCGGATATTTTCTTGGATTGCTTTTGATCTTGTAGCTAAAGACAAGAAAATGCTTTAATCATGAGGTAAGATGGTGATATCAGAAGCAAGTATACAGGATTGTCAAGATTAGGTCTGTAGTGCCAAATCTTTAATGCAGCTAACAGATGAGGAATATACGCACGGGCAAAGTCATCACTTACAAAGAGTCACTTAACTCCCCATACAGCCCAAATTCCCACTACATTCACAGCCAGACGCAGTAATAAAGCAGTTTCGGTGGAACGCATTGATGTCTTACTCAAAGCGAATATCGAATGTTGCCAGGTAATATAAGTATGCTTGTAGCCAGCTTCTGGCATATCTAAATATCGCCAGAAATCGTCAATCTTTGGCATACATAAAGAGGCTTCTAAAGAGGCCTTGGACTTCGAGGAGATTACATCAAAACAGGTATGGGACTGTTGCAACCTTACTAGCTTCATGCAACCTGCACATCTCAGTTGGGTACCAGGCCATGTAGGTTTTTTTATAACTGGGCAGACCGCGTAGGCAGAGTCTAAATACCAGAGTACCACGGCTGCTGTTATGGGTTATGTTAGGGGAAGTTTGTTAACGCGGGATTTGAATGGGCCAATACCCGCAGGCCCAATAAATACATTTCCTGGCAGTCCATTCCAAGCCTTAACGTGCTCGCACACTTGGACGAAGCGTCGCGAATGGAAGCGGCGCGAAGAAAATTTTGGATTTGAAGCCAGAGAAGTTTACATTAGGTTATATGGCAGCCCGCACACTCAGGCGGTGCGAAGCGAAGAGACGCGTCGCTTGACGCGCGAATTCTCTTCGGACCAACTAGGAGTCGTTTCTCTTGACGCTTCTAGACGCTACGCCTCGCTTTGCCTGAATGCGCGGTACCAGTCGGCGAGAAGATCCAAATATTTCTTGATGCCTCTCGCATATTTTCAGTGCTTAGCAGTATTTTGTAGGAATTGGTGCTAAATTGCAGTCTCTGGCCGTGATACAAAGACATCAGTTACAAAGGTAATTTAATTATTTTTGGTATCATTTTGGAAATAGATATTTAGATTAAAATTTTATTTATTGATATGTTATGAACCCAGCATTTTTTTGTTTTTTTCCTTTTCATCTTCTTCCTTAGCGGGAATTAAACTCAATACAAAGAGTTCCTCTTCTGATCAACTTTTCATCGTACCTCACTAGACAACGTACCACGTTCAATTGCTTAAACAAATAAAATTCGCGCCGCTTCGCCCCAGTGTGCGGACATCGGTTCAATGACGCTTCGCCTAACGCTTCCATTCGCGACGCTTCGTCTAAGTGTACGAACACGTTCAGACACCCTGGGAATAAATGTGCGGTTGTACCGCTCGGTTCTTGATGAATGAACAACGACCGCCATAGGATGAGATGCTGCGGTCGCGCGGGTGCATCTGATAGGAGCGATGAGCGGCGGAACGATACAGGATAGCTCAGAGGAGCAGATTCTGTTTGAGGTGTTGGTGGCAACGAGTGTACGTACCCAGTATTTCCTTGAATAAAAAAGCAATCCAGTCTCTCTGTCTACCGGATTTGAATTAAAACTACTTTCCTGGAGATTATAACTTATTTTAAAATTTCTAAGTAATTCAGTTGAATATATATATTTTTCGTCTTCGTATGAATTTTAGCCCTGAAGAAGGCATAAAATAAACGCCGAAACGTCGGCTATTTGAGCTAAAACCTCTTGTATTAATTTAATCCCAAAATTCGAACCTTTTCTACTAAAATTTCTAAGGGTTGTTTGCTAATTGCAAATCAACTCCAGTTTTTCAAATAATTTTTATTTTGGGATAGGGGCGTTTTCGGGCCACCAGGAGTAACACATTCCATGGCTATCGTTATTTTGAGCATACAGAGTGATAAGAAATAGATAACTGGTGCCCAATAACGATAACGAAGGTCAACCAATTTTACTTGCCTGCTCTCCCTCTCCTTGAAGTGTCACTAAAGTAGCCAACCGTCCAGCTACGAGCTTTGGTCGCTAACTCGGTTTTGAAGTCGACACCTTGGCTGAACATCGCCACACCCTGCACCCTGCTACGGAATGCGTGAGGAGGTGGTAGGTAGGGGATATGTGTTCTATGTTCAACCTGTTAAAGGGAAGTTACCTTCTCGGCTTTCGGCAGGCACGTATACAGGATTTGGTTTTGGGGGAGTCCAGATTAGGGTTTGCCTTCCAAATTTTCTCTCGTCGCGGGGGGGGGGGGGTGCATATTTGCTGAATGACCTAATTGCGTCAAAGGTTGCATCAAACGTGTAGTAAAGATAAAAAAGAGAATGAAGTGTCTCGACTTTTGTGGGCTTCCAAAATGTTTCAAAAGATGTTACAATCCTGTGCATAAACAAACGGAAAAGAAAACCCCAGTAAAGTATAGCTAATTGAAAGAAAATTGTAACCTCAATTCTTTTAGATAGACTATAAGAGTAGTATAGCTTAGTTTCAAGGTTTTTATTGAAGATTAATGTGAGAGCTATGGGTTCTTCCTTGTATCCATCACCATATGCTTCAAATGTTCTGCAAGTTGATTCTCGTCTCTTAAATTAGTGAAATCAGTGACAAAGGAAAATTGTCAAAACCAAAACACCCAGTCATTGCCCAGTATGCCATATTCTGGACGTGAAGGTACAGCATGGTAAACAACCAGCACAATAACTCAAGATGGCGGAAATTACATACGCATCCCCACTTTTGGAGGGTTTTTTATAGGGATGCTAACGATACTTCGATACTTCTGCACTAATATCGAGTATTTTCGTCATCGATACTTTTTGAGGCATTCCAAGCTGGTATTGATACTTTTGTATCGGTATCTAAAATAATTATATAATTATTGAGGGGTGTAATCAGCTGCACAAAATGCTCTGTACGAACCAAACGCGTCTATTTGGCTAGAAAATATTGAATTGGTACCGGTATCGATATTTTCATTTTCGCATCTCCACAGCCGTAAAATCATCCATAAACCCTCCCAAGGTCAAATCTTTTGGGAACAATTTTTATATAGGAAATCCTCAGAGATATTATGCTGGTTGTTTATTATGCTGTGGTGAAGGTGAGCTGCAAAATATGTCAAACTAGATTTATCTTATGATTAGCCTGTGGTCTAGGTCATATTTGCTGTATAAACTAAAGCCTACTATGATCCTCTCGGAGTCCCAGGCCTCTTAAAAGGTCTTGGACTTCTTGAGGTCATTACACCAACATCAAACTGCAATGCCAGTTTATTTTTAACAGTAACATAAGGCTCAAGCATATCTACAACTTCAAGGAATAAAAAACGGTACCTACCTCAAAAACAGGAGTCATTTTGTAGTCTTATTATTTTTTGCGTCATCCCATTTCGTATGATTTATACTTTAAGTTTATTTACATTAAGATACTTATGTTTGGAAACCATCAGATCCCTTGTTGTTTTTATCAAGTTAAGCAGCTGGAACGACTTCTTGTAGCAATTAACTTCGCTAAGAAGCAAAACACAGTCAGTTTCTTACTAATCCGACTTTGCGAACTTTCCATTAATTTATCCCAGAATTCGCTGAATAAATCACAATTAAATAGGCGGAAGTTCATCCTACGTCATGAACGTACCGCACGACTTTGTGACGGGCTGGGAAACAGTTTTGGACAAATCTTTGAGGAATTTACATTTCTCAGAGGATGGATCACCAAGTTGGCAAAATACAATGATGTAGTATCAAAAACTAGTGCTATTTTGAAAATATTTATTATTATTCTGTTCAATATACAAGGTGAAGCAAAATAAAGTTCCCTATCCCTTTTCACTTCCCACACCGATAGGTGAGTGGAGTAGGTGTTGTGATCGCGAACATTTTCGATTTCGAGATAATACGCTTTTTGGGCGTTTTATGATGTCTACGTAACAAAAATCCACGTCACTCATTTCCGTCGGTCTGTCTGTCGGTCTGTCGGTCGGTGTGTCTGTCTGTTGGCCTTCTTTTAATGTCGTAATCTCAGTAACCGCTACATGGATTGTGATGAAATTTGGGTAGCGATATGCTGTGGGGTCGTAATAGGTAATGTTTCTATAATTTTGGAAATCGTTGTACAGGAGGCGGAGTAATTAGCAAAAAACAAAAATTTTCAAATATTCCTCAATCTTCGTTTTTAGGCGTTTTAGGGGTTCCTGATCATTTTCTACCTTTTTTTGGGTGGTGGTGAATTTGGAGTGGTTGAGGGGTGGGGGGTTGTAAAACTGAAAAATTTGTTGTATTCATCACTGACTTGTGAATGAAAAACCTAGCGGCATAATATACTTTTTTAGGTCCATACGTAGCCTTGCTTATTATAGAAACCAAGGGACTTAGAATTTGTGATGTATACATACGAGTATTACTTTAGATCGTTCTATATTGCGTAACGCGAAACTCATTGAATTGATTTTAATGAAATTTTGACACAGTATTATTACCGTGGCGAGGATGGAAAACGCGTATGTTATGGAAAAATCGTGTCAGTGGCGGTGGAGCAATAATAAAAACACCAAAAATATAAATACAGCTCAAACTTTGTTTTTAGGCGTTTTAGGAGTTCCTGATCATTTTCTAATTTTTTTGGGTGGGAGTGAATTTGGGGTGGTTGGAGGGGTAGGGGTTGTAAAACTAAAAAAATTGTTGTATTTTGTTTTTAGCCGTTTTGGAGGCTCCTAATCGTTTCGCATCGCCCAGCTGAAGCATGCAGAAGAAACTGTGGCGTCCTAGTTCCTAAAGGGGGAGACGCAAGAAACTATTTACAAGAGTTTTTGCATTGGATGTTTTTTGCGGGCGCGTGGGCGATGATTTGGTAAGGGACTTTCCAACTATAGCTTCAGATAATGGTGAAATAATAAAATGGCATTATCATTATGTGTGGGAAATACTGAGTCAATCAACTTGACTCCCTTTTACTTCCCACACCGATAGGTGAGGGGAGTATTGTGATCGCGAAAATTTTCGATTTTGAGATAATACACTTTTTGGGCGTTTCATGATGTCTACATAACGAAAATCCATGTCACTCATTTCCGTCGGTCTGTCTGTCTGTCGGTCTGTCGGTCTGTCGGTCTGTCTGTACGCGTTTTTGTGTCCTCGTAATCTCAGTAACCGCTGCATGGATTGTGATGAAATTTGGGCAGCGATATGCTGGGGGGTCGTAGTAGGTAATGTTCTTATAATTTTGAAAATCGGTGCAGGGGCGGCGGAGTAATTAGCAAAAAACGAAAAAAAATAAATATTCCTCAAACTTCGTTTTTAGGCGTTTTAGAGGTTCCTGATCATTTTTTACTTTTTTTTGGGTGGGGGTGAAATTGGGGTGGTTGGGGGGTGGGGGGTTGTAAAATTGAAAAATTTGTTGCTTTCATAATAGACTGTCCACTGACCAACGAAGGAAGACCCAGCAACATAAATAACTTTTTTAGGTCCATGCGAACATTGCCTTGCCTATTGCAGAAACCAAAGGACTTAGAATTTTTTCTGGTGTAAACATACGAGAGTATTGCTTTAGATCCTTCTATATTGTGTTACAAGGAAACTGTTGAATTGATGTTAATGAAATTTTGACACAGTATTACTACCGTGGCGAGGATGGAAAACGCGTATGGTTTTTATAAATCGTGCCAGTGGCGGCGCAGAAATAATAAAAAAAAGTAAAAATATAAAAACAGCTCAAACTTCGTTTTTAAGCGTTTTAGAGGTTCCTGATCATTTTCTGCGTTTTTTTTGGGTGGGGTGAAATTGGGGTGGTTAGGGGGTGGGGGGTTGAAAAACTGAGAAATTTCTTGTATTCATAATAGGGTGTAGGGTAGGGGCTGTGAAGGAAGACCTAGCGACATAAATCAACTTTTTAGGTCGATCCGAACATTGCCTAGCGTATTACGGAAACTAAGGGACTTAGAATTTTCTGTATACATACATACATACGAGTATTTATTGCTTTAGATCTTTTTGTGTTTTGTAACGTGGACACTATTAAATTGATTCTAATTAAATTTTGACACAGTATTATTACCGTGGTGAGGATGCAAAACGCGTACGTTTGTTAAATATCGTGTCAGTGGCAGCGTATATAGCAATAATCAAAAAACTGAAAGTATGAAAACAACTCAAACTTCGTTTTTAGATGTTTTAGGCTGTCCATTGACCTCTGAAGGAAATACTTAGCGGCATAAGACAATTTTAGGGGAGGGAGGGCTGCCGATGATTTGGTTGCAAGGAGATCTCAGACTAAAGCTTCATGCTATGGGAAAATAATAAACTGATATCACAGTAATGTGTGGGAAGTACTGAGTCAATCAACTTGACTCCATTTTTTATATAAAAGTAAGATTGATTAAAAAGCAGTCATATTATAAATGAAAGGTCAGTTGGGCTGTACTTTGATTGATAAATAATTCAATAATTATCGCTTTACCTTGTTCTATTCAACCTTACTATCTCACGCTCTTGTATATAGAAGCATTGATAACAATTTATATGATCATTCGAACCAGACAGTAATAAAGATAATATCACAAATGCATTATGCACAAACAGACAATAGAGAAAAATCCATTACTGTGCAGCACTCGTCTAGAGCAGGGATTATGATTACAATACTGCTGATTATAAGCTGCGTGTCTACACAATACCCTGAGCGGTTTATGCTTTATTCAATTTCAGTACATTCCATAACAAAGAGAGTAAACAGCGCCTATAGAAATGAGAATTTTTTTCGATTACATATGTATATATTGCATGATCGATAATGACCATCTCTAACAACGTATCGGGAATTTGTTATTGTTGTCCTTTCAGTACCGTACCGTCATCAAAATGCTTATTACTGTCAAACATTAAGGCTGTATGTCACAATACAAAGTTCCATTTTAAAGCGTTCGATAAAAAAGGAATTGACGTGAAAATGGGAATGATTATTAGTCTCCCTGTATGCAACGATCCAATATTTTGTTACAAACATAGGAGAAGTACAGGTATGTCGTCTGTCTGTTGAAGTCATCAGTTCTGTCAAAATAATTATCATGATGCCAATATGCCACTTCAACCCATGGTTCTCCTTTGACCATTCTGTAAATAATCTCTGAACTGTCAAACTTGTGATCTTAGTCTAACCTAATATTTGTGGTTGTTTTTTATCGCGATGATTTGTGCCCTTGGTTGATTATATTACACAAAAGGTAAAAGATATGTAAGCCATGTGCAAACTAAATATTCATAACCTCAATTTTCAATTGATACCAGTAAAAGATTCAAATGCACAGTGATTCAATCCACAGATTCACCAATTTGCCACATATTTAGATAGCGTCCTGAAAATTTGAACAAATTGTATGTTTCAATCGCAGTGGTGAATGTGTAGACATCATATTTATTGAGGAATCAAATTTAGATAGTAGTCTCAAGAAACATTAATTCATAGCTTTATGCAGAAATAATTGAGCTTTTTGTCCAAAAGCTCACTCAAATCCCAAAGATCGTACTAAGTCACTTGGTTGATACACATTATCTGTGACGCCAAAGTTCAACACTTCGAGAAAGTGGCAGAGTATACAATATTTATAGTTGCCGTATTTAATCGAAAATAAAAATCGACCTCCTGATCCCCATTTTCTCACCCAAATTTTATCGTCAAATAAAAAAATAACTAGGAAACCTAAAATACCTACAAATGAATCTTAGTCAGTTTGTATATTGTATGTATTTTTCCTTTGCCCTCATTGTCATTATTTTAGAACTTAGAGTTTATGCGCTAAACATGATAAATTCAGTTCTACTGCTTCTTTTTCTTTAGGTGCCATCCCCATTCTGGAGGTTGGCAATCATCAAGGCATTTCGAACTTTGGAAACTGCGAATTTCTTCTTTTTTCTATCATTCTTCTACCTAGGATTTTTTCTTCTATTATTACTTGAAGTAGCTGATATTTCTCTCCTCTCATGACGTGTCCCAGATACTGTAATTTTCTTCTCTTTATAGTTAGCAATTCTCCTCTTTGTTCTCTCTTTTACTGCTATTAATTAGCAACTGATTGTCAATACAGTAATTTTTCATCACTGAGGCAGCTAGCTGTCAGACTAAGGGCCAGTTTCACAATGTCCAGTTAAATATTTCTCTGGAAGTTAACGGTTAACTGTAAGATACAATGCTTAAACAATTGAAGGTTAAACTTACGAATTCATACGTGTTAGTGTCAGCGACAGCAGTACAACATGTTTCTTAAGACATTGTGACTATGATGATGATGATCAGTATCAGCGGCAGATACAATGAAATTAGTATCAGCATATAGTGTAATAGCTAGATCAGGACAGATTAGCTTCAAATCATTCATAAAAAGTTTGAATAAAACTGCTCCTAAAACACTTCCTTGAGGAGCACCAGATGTAGTGTAATTCTGAAACGATGAATAAACTCTATATTTTTTTAACATCACTTTTGTGTCCTGTTAGATAAATAAGATTCAATACAAGCGAGGTCAGATGATCTAAGTTGTAATTATGAGGGTTGGTGAGAAGAATAGAGTCATCGATAATGCCGAATTCTCTACTTAAATCAAACAATAGTAGTAAGTATACACATTAGTCACATATATGTGTTTGGATACTCAAATTAAACGCTTAGGTACCGGTTTTGGTAGACAAGTGGGAACCAATACTTTTTCAAAATACTGCTTCCCAATATCTATATGTTTCTACTACTAGCATTACGCACAGTAAAGCAACCCTTCTACGCTCATGTGGCGTCCCGCACTGCTGAATAACTGTTGCAACAACCCACGATCCGAGCACAAAGGATCCATTGTTCGTTTCATTTTCGTCACGATAGGTGGTGCTGTCAGTTTTTCGCTGATGCACGTCCGGGCTTTGAGCAACTTGTCATCGTGTCAGAATTTTCATGATTTAGGGGTTCATTAATCACAGCGTGTCCGAATCCATCCAACTAGAGCTGCCCGGTCCATGGGAGTTAGTCTACCGCAGACTGAGATTCGCAATGCAGAAGCGTATAGGTGTATTGCCACTTGTCTATAGCTCTTTAGAGTTATGTGAAATGGTATGGTCATTATAATAATCTGCTTTTGAGAAAAGTGGGTGATAATGGGATAACAGATTCGCTAGCAAGATTTTTTCAATCTTATCTTTACAACAGGCAGCAGTATCTAACTCCCTATGGTCACAAATTATTGGAATCGATAGTTACGTCGGCTGTTCCTCAAGGAAGCAACTTGGAACCTTTATTATTTGTCATATTTATTAATAATGTAACAAGGTTGAAATAAACTATGTATTTCAGAGGTGCCCAGACTTGAAATGATGGCGATCTACCTCAATGTACTCAGACTACGACTCTGAGAGGCTGCAAGTATGTGTGATGCGGGTAGTCATCTAGGTGGGGTGTATCGGAGTATAGATATTAGTTTTCCACACATTATAATTTTTTCAGTCGTAGTAAATGTAGGTCTGCTCTTAAATGTTAATGGAAAAAATGAAGTCAAGTTGATCGACTCAGTACTTCCCACACATTCCGATGATACCAGTCTTATTATTTTCCCATAGCATGAAGCTATAGTCTAGATGCCCTTGCAACCAAATCATCGCTCGCCCGACCGCAAAAAAGTGTTTTTTAATCTACTAGTTGCTTCTTTCACAGGTCAATGGACAATCTATCATGAATGCAACAAATTTTAGAGTTTTACAACCCCCCACCCCCGAACCACCCCAACTTCGCCCCCACCCAAAAAAAAGTAGAAAATGATCAGGAACCCCTAGAACGCCTAAAAACAAAGTTTGAACTGTTTTCATGTTTTTAGTCTTTTTAATATTGCTGCGCCGCCACTGAGACGATTTCTAAAAATTAGACGCATTTTCCATCCTCTCTAAAGTGGTAATACTGTGCCGAAATTTCATGAACATCAATTCAGTAGTTTCCACATTATAAAATACAGAAGGATCTAAAGCAATACTCGTATGTATACTTCGGAAAATTCTCTGTTTCTGTAATAGACAATGTTCGGATGAACCTAAAAAAGTGTATTATACCGCTAGGTCTTTCTCTCTTAGGTCACTGGACAGCCTATTATAATTACAACAAATTTTTCAGCTTTAAAACCCCCGCCCCCCAACCACCCCAATTTCACCCCCACCCAAAGAAGTAGAAAATGATGAGGAACCCCTAAAGCGCGTAAAAACGAAGTATGAGGAATATTTGAAATTTTTCGTTTTTTGCTGATTACTTCGCCGCCCATGCACTGATTTTCAAAAATGTAGCAACATTACCTACTACGACCCCACACCATCGCTACCCGAATTTCATCAAAATCCATGCAGCGGTTACTGAGATTAGGAGGCTAGCAAAACGCCAACAAACAGACAGACCGACAGACAGACCGACGGAAATGAGTGACGTGAATTTTCGTTATGTAGGCATCATAAAACGCCCAAAAAGTATATTATGTCAAAATCGAAAATTTTCGCGATCACAATACTCCCCTCACCTATCGGCTTGCCTATCGGTGTGGGAAGTAAAACTCATAATTGTCCAAAATCGGGAGCTTATTGGTTCTTACAAAATAAACGAGTTCTAGTGTCTAAATTTCTAAGCACATCTCTGCATATTTTTAGCATACTTTTCATAAGATACCTAATCACCGAGTGTTAATCGCAATTATGCAATTTTTGTGCAGCTCGCACAGTTTGTGGTCGACTAGGGAGATTCACCTTCAACTTCAATTTCATATGCCTCTCAAGCACTCTAGATCATAATAAACTAACATCTAGATATGCAAATTTAATTATTTCAAAAGCTTCAGTTGACGTTTTATTCAACCGAACATAAAACTTTAACACATATCTGTGCTCCGCTTTAATTTTTTAGGTGTCTACATAAAACACTGACATTTCAATAACTAATTTCGAACAAACGATGAAACAAATCGTCCTTTAGGGAGAGACCATTAAAAATAAGTCTCTCAAGTTTCATTACGTGTATTATAAATTTCTACCTTTGGAGCGTGTCACCACTGGATAGAGCATCAATTTTAATAACGTCTTTGCCAACCGTAATGGCTAGCAGGTGGTTTTTATTATATAATGAGGTTATGTGGTAGCTACAGACAGGCTCTTCGTAGAAAATAGTTTTTGATTTGGGTGGGTCCTTTTGTGCTTTGCCTGTCTCGCTATTAAGCATAATCCCAGTGTCAGACACCGGGTCGTCCCAACCAGACCGCAGCCATGCTCTTTCCTGACAATTAGATCCCCACGTCCGACTACAAGGATTTAACGATCACGCACTATAAACGGCACAAATCTGGAAGGAACGGATTTTGTGCTATCACAATCCGGCAGAGACGAGTTAAAGTATATAGAGTAGCAAAAAATATCACCCGTCAGACACCCAGACACGTTTATATGAATGTTACTTTTGATACTACCATTTTTCTAGCGCATTTGGACAACAATTAAATTCTCTACAAGAATATATCGCAAATACTCCAATAAAAAAATGACACATCGGTGAAAATAAAGTGTTGTGAGGGAGGAGGGTCGCATTCACTGGTATTGATGCTTCAAACCTTCAAATTTTCATTCGTTACTGTTCACAGTTACAATACAAGCAAAATACAATAGAGGATGTAAAGTCGAACGTCTCTTGTTATAAAAATCTGAATTATGGAGTCAGTGTCATAATACATTAAGACCGAAATACCTTCAATGACCGCTTCGTGTTACAGTTCCAAAAATTCAACCGCACGGTTAAAAGCAAATCAGATTTCGGTCAATAATGGAACCCACTGATCTACATAAAGAATGCATTTGGATTTTATATGTATGTTAAACAGAAAAAGATAGCGAAAATTGATACATTGATGAAACTAAGCCTGGCGGGATGGGAGGAGTGAGTTTCATACCTCGGTATTGCTTTTTCTTTATGGTCAGCCTCCCGCAAAGGCTGAAAGCCTATGGCGCTGTAGAAGCGCTGCGAGAGGATAAGTGTCGGTTCACGTTAGATTTGAAACGCTGCAGTTTGTAGCCGCCTGGAAACAAATTCCTCCGCAGCTGATTCCACAGCGTCGAAGATCTCCAAAAGAAGGAATGCAGGAGAAGACTGGTTCGGGGAGTAAGGACTTCGACCTGGTATGGATGAGCTCGCAGGGCTTCTCTAGTGTTCCTGGTTCGCACAGCCTTTGGTGTTATTATCTGAGAGAGCTCATTCGAACATCTTCCTTGATAGAATCTATAAAACAGGGATAAGTCAGCCACCCTCCCTTGATGTTCTAGGCTGTCGAGGTCCTTTGTGAGGTTAGGCGTATCGATTAATCTAACTGCTCTTATCTGGATAGTGTCCAGAAGCTTTAAAGGGTGTTTCGGAGGGCATCCCCACACATGGGAGCAATACTCCAGCGATGGTCGGATCTGTGCCTTGTAGAGCAGCAGCAGTTGCTCTGGTGTATACAACTTCCTACAGCGGAACAAAGCTCCAAGCTTCTGGGATGCCGTTTCAGCAATACTGACGACGTGGTCGTGTCAGGACATGTTATTGTTGATGTTGATCCCCAAAAGCTTGACGGAAGGTGATTCGACTATCGGGTGGCCCTCCATTTCCACAGTTGGTAAGCCATCGCGAGACTTCCTTGTAAGTGTTGTTGCCTGAGTTTTTTGTACGTTGAACTGTACTTTATTTGCTAAGCCCCACTGGACAATTGTTTTGATATCTGCGTTGATCTGTGAGGCATGCTGCTGTCGCCGACGTACCGTCTCCTGAGATGATAGTGGCTTACCAGGTTCCATGCACGACACTAATGTACTGGTATCTGCGAAGCTGTAGATTGGATTGGATGTTATTTCCAGCAGCTCGTTGATGTACAGCAGAGACAGTGTAGGGGATAGTACAGATCCCTGAGGAACACCGGCGTTTATTGAAAATACGTCTGATGAACAGCCCTCGACTACAACAAACAGAGATCGGTCGTTCAGAAAGCTATTCAGCCACTGGCGCAGGCCAGGTGGTAGTCCATAAGCAGCAAGCTTGACCAGAAGTCCCTCATGCCACACTCTTTCGAAAGTTTTCGATATGTCAAGTGCAACAACACGGGATTCGCCATGATTTTCTATTGCTCTGTACCACAAGTGAATGACGTAGGCAAGGAGGTCACCTGTAGACCTGTGCTTACGGAATCCATACTGGCGATCATTTATGATGTTATTGTTGTCCAGCTATTTCAGGAGATGTGTGTTAATGACAGTCTCCATAACCTTAGACATGATGCCGAGAAGAGCCACAGGTCTATAATTGGTGGGATCAGTTTCTTTGCCTTTCTTAGGGATGGGTTGTACGCAGCCAACTTTCCACGAAGCGGGAAACACTCCTTGTTGATACGAAAGTTTGAAGAGTTTGCAAAGAATAGGTGTAAGCTCAGCGGCACAGCGTTTGAGGACAATGGCTGGAATTTGGTCAGGACCAGTAGCTTTATTCGCGTTCAGTTTTTGGAGGATGTTTTTAACATCTCGATGTTGAAATTTGACCTCTGCCATTCTCGAGTTCACGCTTATGGTGGTGGTGGGAGTACTACCTTGAAAGTCCTCAGTAGAATTGGCTGCGAAGAGCTTCCCTAAGATGTCTGCTTTTTCTTTAGGAGCAGAAGCGAGGGACTTATCCTCTCTGGTCAAGGGTGGTATTGACGAATAGGAAAAGTTCTGACTAACAGCCTTAGCTACACACCAGAATGTTCTGGACGAACTACGACATGAGAGGAGCTTGTTCTTAAGTTTTTTGTTGTGTGCTGCTTCCAAAGATTTAGATTTTTATACATAACTGTTAATCGTTTGCAAAATACAATAGATGTAAAGCCGAGCGTCCCTGGCTGTAAAAATCTGAATTATGGAGTTAGTGTCACAACACATTAAGGCTGAAATACCTACCTAATTATTACGTGTTACGGTTCCAACAATTTGGCTGCATGCCGAAAAAGCAAATCTGTCGTCAAACCACCATTAGCAAATCATACTTCGGTCTCATAGATCATGCAAAACAACAATTGAACTGACTGGTTTGCATAAAAAATATATTTGGCTTTTCTAAGTATGGAAAACAAAAATAGAAACGACGAAGAACGACTCATCGATGAAAATAAACCTGGCAGATGGTGGGGTGAGGGAAGTCTCATATTAACGTATTGCTTTCTTCAAAGCTTCAATAGGTAACTGTTTACAGTTTTCAAAATACAATACTGGAATACCTGGAAATACCTACAATGCCCGCTCTATGTTACATTAGTCTACGGTTCCAAAATTTTAACCGCATGTCGAAAAAGCTAATCTGTCGTGAAACCACCATTAGCAAATCACGTTTCGGTCTCATAAATCATGCAAAACAATAATGGAACCCACTGATCTACATAAAAAATACATTTGGCTTTTCTACGTACGGGAAACAGAAAGAGAAACGGCGGAAAAATGCCCATTTACAAGTAATGCGAATGTCCTGCGGTGACGCCAAAAAGCTCGGTAAAAAATTGCATTATGGCTGTGTGTTTTAGCCCTAGGCTGCATATAATGGAAGTTTAAACAAAAATTGAAGCGCAATGACAATTGAAAAATAGATTCCTCGAACAAAGGTTTGAATGCTGTGCAGATCCAGTTTGATGAGTGCACACAGTCTATGCAACACGGGGTATTGTATCAACTTTTACATTCACACGTGTTTGGATTCCGCTGTATCAGTTGGCATCTAGTTTGAACCTAGCTGGAACAATGGATCTGGTGAAGGGTTGTGTGCGTAAAAACGTGTTGCTGTCACGATCCGATACCGTGTATTGCCTTTCTGGACAAGTGTTTTTGATTGTAATATTTTGGTATGCCTCGGAAGCTTGGACTAATAAAAAGTCAGATCGATCTCGCATAGATGCTTTTGAAATGTGGACGTGGAGGAGAATGCTGAGAGTTCCTTATACCGCCCATCGAACTGATGTTTCTATACTGGATGGGCTGGGTAATCCAAGGAGACTATCCTCCATTGTGTCGGCGAGAATGCTTTCATTCTTCGGACATATTTACAGAAGCGATAATATGGAGAAACTTGTAGTTCAGGGTCACGCTCTGAGTGGGTGGCGCCGTGGCCGTTCCCCTACACGCTAAGTAGATACGGCGAAACAGTTGCTGGATATGAGTATCAAGAACGCCACTGAACTGACAGTAAATCGCGAATGATGCCGATGGCGGGCTACAGTTCTCAAAACTATTGATAATATTCATGTCGGCAATACTCTAGCTCCGACTTAATGCATTTTACAAGTTCACAACATATCTCTTAAGACGTTGTAACTATGATAGTGATGAGGTGGGTAGGATATGAAGTCGTTCCTGTATATTTTGTGTAAAACAGAAGCGCAATAAGAGCTCAAACATTACGTGACCATGGTCCAAAGAACTAGAACTTCTTGTACTATTCTGTCGTCACTCATCAAAAAAATGAAAGAGAAGTAAATTTGTGCTACTCAGATGACATTTGAGTAGCATAAGAAGTTTAAGGACGGTTCTGAATCGATTGAAGACAAACCTGTCCCTAGTCGAACACAAACGGCGCAAATACCGCAAAAATTACAGAAATTAACGACTTAGTACAAAATCATCGCCATGTGGGCATAAAAAGCATTTCTTACAATGTTAATTTGTCTTAACGTTTCATTCTAAAAGTTACATTCATGAAGACAAGAAGCTTGTGGCAAAATGGATTCCAAAATGCAACTACAAAGCAAGCCACAGTATTTAAATGATTTGGTTATATGTTTTCATATGTTATATGTTGATTATATGTCTCACATTTTTTATATATTTTTGAAAGCTTTCCATCGATTGGACCACGGTTTTCTACAAAGAAAATTAGACAAGTGTGGTTTAACTACAAGCTTTCTTGATTTTTCCAGACCGTACATTAAAGGTAGACATTTATTTATGAAATTTCCAGGGTATACATCTGAAGCTATATTGGCTACAACTTGTGTATCCCAAGGCCCTTCGTTGTTTTTGATTCACACTAATGTCATAATAAATAACCTGCAATATGAGTATTTGTTCTATGCTGATGGTATGAAAGTTTTACAATGCCGTTTTATTTTCTCCGAAATCACTATTTAAACTAGTCCTGCCAGGTGTCGCTCAGGAATTATAGCACAGTCTAGGTCCCAAGCTCATAGAAGGTCCTCATCATTAGAAATCCGCATCCGTTTCAGCATCATTTCCACATGCAGAGGCAAAGCAATCTCGCAGGAGGCAAGGTCTGGATTATAAGGAGGGTACGCGAGAAGCCTAAGTCATCGTGGTCAAACATTCGGTACAGACTTTGATGCATTAGGTGGGGCATTAACGGTGTGGAGGAATCAGGTGTCCATTCTTGATTTTGGCCGCGTGTTTTTCATGTAGATCCAATGACTTTGCACTGTTCTGTACCCTTTTGTCTAACCAAAACAAAGTGTTGGAATCGAATCGTCGCCGTCACATCGTATAGTTGCATACGATATAGGGTGGGGTGGGGAGTGTATACTCCTATATAGACTAAATCAAAAGTTGCTCATAAAGTTAATGATGCGTTGCTTATATCCAAGATATCATATAAACTCTTTACGCTCAAAGTTATTATAGGAACACGAAATCAATACTAAGTTGTTTAGTTGCAAGATTTCATACAAAAGCATTATACTCAAAGCTATGATAGGAAGATCAATGCTAAGTGAAATATTTAGTAATCTCATGTGTTTAAACCTAAAACATTCTTAAAATAGTCATGTATCGGACTATCTCAATAGGTAGTTTTCGTTGCTCTTAATTAATCTTACCGCTTCGGTTAACAAATACGTTGTCAGAAGCGCTATTTGACAGATAAATAAATAGTTTTCGGAGCAAGACACCACTGTAGGATGCCTCCTAACATTATTTTGAGCTACAAGTTTGACACCATAACGTCAAAACAGCAGATGACTATTGTAGAGGTTGTTGTTTGAAAGAAAATCATAATTCAATAGTGTTCGCTGTAGTTTGCCCTAAAATGATGGACGAGTTGGTTTTATTCTTATTTCTGTTAATAAAATTTGGTCGTCTTCCTCGGCAAAACGAACTCTGACTGTTTTTATTATTTGTAACACACTTTTCGAGCTTGACGAATTTGGAAGTATTTTGGTAAAACGACGGATAATAATTGTTGCAGATCTACTCAATAGTCAAAACCAGTGTCACTGTCAAAACCAAAACAGGTTATGATCTCATTTTTCTTCGTGCTGCGCATGCGTGTCGCTTCGTTAATCGCTATGGCTATCGTCCGTACAATACCTGCATTTAGCGGTTACGATATACGTAAAACGAAATGCAAATGTCAAAGTTGTCAAATAGCGTTAAGCATTACATGACTTTGTAAGTAACGAAAACCGCCTAATGACATTGTAGTGTCAGACCTAGTCTACTGATCGAAGTATCATGTGGTTGATTTAAGTCTATCTGGGACTTCACTTGAGTAGTGTAATATTTGAGTTAAAGTTATCTTTATGAACTAAACTATTTCTAAATGAAGTACAAGTAGTTGTAGTTGAAGTATATCTTAAGCCAAGTTCTAACATAATTTGCTTATAATGACTCATCATCATACTGTAGTCTGTATTGTAGTGTCAGACCTATCTACTGATCGGAGTATCATATGGTTGATTTAAACGTATCTAAGGCTTCACTTGAGTAGTGTAATATTTGAGTTAATGCTATCTTCATGAACTCAAGTGAAGTACAAGTGGTTGTAGTTGAAGTACATCGTAAGCCCAATTCTCGTATTCGGGAAATTGACGGATCTAGGAGGTGGATTACTATCTGCTCTGACAGTCAGGCAGCCATCAAAGCACTGAGTGCTTGGAAAATAACATCGGGACTAGTCCTAGAGTGCAGGAGGGCTCTTGACGACATCTCATCTAAACACAAGGTATCACTGATGTGGGTACCTGGGCACGCTGAGGTAAAGGGTAACGACACGGCTGATCACCTGGCTAGGATGGGATCTGGCAACAGTTTTGTGGGCCCAGAACCAGCCTTAGGACTATCTGCAAACTTGATTAGGAAAACAACTGGAGAGTGGATCCAGAATCAACACTCTCTGAGATGGAACAACATCTCTGGTCATCTCCGTCAAGCTCGGGAACCATTAGCAGGGCCTGCAGAGAGAATAGGACGATTTTGTCTCTCGCTGGATAGGAGTAACTTGAGATTGCTAGTAGGCCTATTAACAAGTCACAACAAGTTTAGGCGTCACCTGTTCGTGATGAGGGTGGCCAACCACCCAATGTGCACGTGGTGTGGTGAAGAGGAAAAATCCTCGGCACACATCTTGTGTCGCTGTGAAACCCTGAGTTATCACAGGCAGACTATGCTGGGCTCAAGAACCTTGGAACCAATAGAGATAAAATGGATAGGACCTAAGAATGCACATGCCTTTGCTAAAAGGCAGGTCTTAAGAACTAGCGCGGATAGAGGCGCAAAAGGGCCCATCGTGTGGCCTATGCACTAGTTACATTCTGTGCTGGATAGCCTCTGGTTCTTATTCATTCATTCATTCAAGCCCAATTCTAACCTAATTTGCTTAAAATAACTTATCATCGTATTTGGTACTACCTTTTTTGTGTCTAGTCTTTGCAATAAATGATTTTGAACTGAATATCGGCACCAGACGGTATGTCCATATTCAAAACGTGCAGCCAGGTGAGCGGCAATACTAGAATCGTTGATAAATGTACCTAAAGGACGATGCGCCGCAGAAAAATTCACTACCGCTTGAAATACATTTCCACTATATCATATTCCCGAAAATAGGTTTTCCGTCCCAGCTCTCGTATTTAATAACACCGCCGAACGTCGAGAAGAAAATTCTATGCGATTTTCTTGTCAGCCCTAGGCTTTCACTTGTCTCGCAGAGGTGATGGAGATATCAATTTACCGCCATTACAGTTGCACCCTCCTTTCTCTCTGTAGAAGCGGCTTTTAAATGCGCGCTCTCTGTGCGGTGTTGAATGTCGCATTGTCTTTTTCGAGATATAAATAATTTCACCTGTTTCTTGTGCTCGGTAATGGAAAGACAGTTTACTGTCTTTTCTGCATCGCTCTTTTTGGAAAGAGTCCTATAAGGAAATCATGAATGCTTTTAGTCATACTCAACTATTTGCTAGGTATACTTCAAAAAGAACGAGGGTGTTAGAAACTTATTCGAGATATTTGAAATTTGTGAAAGAGGTGGATATGTCAAAAAACATGTTTTAGCGACCCGTTTCTGGAGTTCAAGAGATTTAGGTTCTCTTAGGAATAGTTTATCTCAGAATGTTCTCCTGAGAGAGATAATGAGTGTTCTTAAAGGGCAGGGGAATCGGAATTCCAATAACAGAACGACAAATTGGTGACGATAAAGGGGACTGGGGAGGAGGAGAGTCTTTCTTACGTAACTGTACACAGTTTGCAGAATACAATAGAGGATGTAAAGTTAAACTTCCCTTGTAATGAAATTTTTAAATATGGAGTCAGTGTCACAGTATACTGAGAGCAAAATACCTACAGTGATAAAAGCGCCTTCTAAATGCGCTCTCTCTGAGCAGTGTTGAATGTTGCATTGTCTTTTTCCAGATATAAATGTTAGGAGCAAACACCGATTTCGGCCAATGGACGGAAAATATGGCCAAAACGCGTTTTGGCTTCTACCATTTTGCCAATATCCGAATTGTCGCTTTCCGATTGTTTTACGTAGCCCAGAACGTGTTTTAGATCAACTACGATTGCCAAAACGCGTCCTGTTCTACTGCGATTGCCATAACGCGTCGTGGATTTTGTGAGTGTCTCAGCTTTTAAACGATACCTCTGGAGTTCTGGAGCTAGTGTGTTCATTTAGTATTTGATCTTTGTGCGGGTTAGACAGTAGCTAGAGGGTGGTATGGAAGACCTAAGGTTATGTTTTAATGACGAACTGCAAAAAGTCATAAGTGGTAGCTATGATCATAGTAATATTTGTACAAGAAAAAGATACGACCAAACACTCACAGAGGTAAAGGCGGCGAAAGCTTGTAAAAGTAACGGTGACACAATATCTTCGAAACAAAGACGACGATTCAAAAGGTATGATATTTTAAAAATTGGCGATATCGAAAAGCTAATTGAAAGGACAGACGAAACAGCCGAACTGCGTTACTTTTGCATGACCCGAGAATTATTTGACATTATTCATTGCGCTCATGTGGGAGCTGGACATAAGAGATTGCAAGGTATGTTTCTTTCAGTCTTTTTTTCGCGAACCTAAGATCTACAAGTGCTTTTATTCATTTTAGTTATGGATTCTAAGCTCAGAGGAAATATTGTAATACAACCCGGCAAATAATTGAGATTTATTTATTCGTAGTAGAATATAGAACGTGTTCTGGCAGTCGTAGTTAGCCCAAAACGCGTTCTGGGCTACATTGAACAGCCGGAAAGCGATAATTCGGACATTGGCAAAACGGTAGCAGCCAAAACGTTTTGACCATATTTTCCGTCCATTGGCCGAAATCGGTGTTTGCTCCTAACATAAATAATTTCACCTGGTTCTTGTGTTCGGTAATGGAAAGACGGCTCACTGTCTTTTTTGCAGTGCTCCTTTTGAGAAGAGTCTTATAAGTAAATCATGAGTGCCTTTAGTCGTACCAAACTACTTGGTAGGTATACTTTAAAATGAGTAAGTGTGCTAAAAACTTATCTGGGTTATTTGTAATTTCTGGACGAGGTAGGTGTTTCAAAAAGAATATTTTAGGATTCCATCTTGTATACAGGTTTCAAGTTCTATTAGCTTATTATCTTCAATTGGATTTTTGAAACCATTTTTTTATGATAAATGGAAAGATTATATAACATATAAGTTTTATAACAGAACTATTTTGTTTCCTTTTTTTTGAAATAATTCAAAAGTTAGTTTTCGCTCATTATAGTTTATACAGGCAGAATAAGTACAGTGTTTTGATCTATTAAATCCTGTTCTCATCGTCAAATAGTCAAATATATATTAGAACGTCAAAAGTTGTCGTTCTTCCTTCTTGTTTTGTCCCATTATGTACGAATACTACAGAAACAGCTACTGTCACTAACGAAAACCGTAGAAACAAATGGTTTCAGTCACTGCACCGACATAGTCTAAAATCGATTGTTTCAAGACCATTTCGATACCTGTAGATATTATATATTACAATTGTTATTAATTATTACCTTAGGGCATATTTTGACGAAAGTTCTGTCAAACACCTTCTATTGGATGTTCTCTGACAAGAGGACTCTAATGGGTATTGTGGGCTGCAGTGAAGTATCATCCAATGGTATTTTATCATTGTTGAAAACAAAACGTCAACCCTGGATGCACATTAGTTAAAAAGGTTTTTCAATTTATGTATCAAAATCATGGCAGAAAATTAGCATATAGTAATTGAAAAGAATTGAGGTGTAAATAAATCTGTAGCTATAATTATCAATTGCGATGGTTTTTAACAAAATCATAAAAATAACACCCCAGTAGCCTACCTCAGTCATACATACTTGAATCTGCTGGATGCATACTTGTTATGGACCTTTATATGCAAATATTCACAGAGAACGTAAAGGTACCGAGGTTCTTCATCCTATATCACTACTATCAAATATTGCTTTCACAAGCGTCTAGCAATCTCGCTTCTGTGCTTTAAAGAAAACGTCACGTGACGATTGTGAGGTTGATTCTAAAAACTGTTGGTTATTGAAATCATAAAACCAAATATCACATAACCTAGCACGAACACAAAGCAAAGACTAACAATAAGTACCAGTGCAATAGCACCTTTTTTTAATTATATGATAACTACACATTCTTTCTTCGATATTTCATGTTAGGAATAAGGTATCGACATACGGTTTTCGCTAGCTTATTTAGACATCATTTGGGTAGATTTTTAAGGAAAAAGTTTCATCATTGCATTTTATCTTTTGGAGAATATTGCAGTTTGCTCTATTGCGAACAGTTTGCGAGATACAGCATTTGGCACTCGTATCTGACAACCCTGTAAATGTACGTAAACCCTGGTAAATATTCCTCTTCTAAACTATCCGTAGACTGAGCACATTCATAGTAATTCCAAGCTCGAACTGCCCTATCTCGGTGGAATGCTCACTCTAGCAAGACGCGGACCATATTCATCCCGAACAATGAAATGAGTAACACAAAGTTAGGCAGAACTCCAGTCAATTTCAATTATAATCTCATAGTTTCTATACGTGACTGTCCATAACTAGTGCGGCTGTGAGCGACTCGATTGTGCTCAAGAGTTGTTGAAGATTAAATTCAATTAAGATTGTGTCAAAGCGATTCAATTTGTTTGGCGAATATCTGAGAATTTATGGTAATTGAAGTGTTGGTCGATATGTGTGGACAATACAGTTTCACGGTAAGTGTAATGAGATGATCAGGCTAGGATGAGTTTCTTTATTCACATGGTTATCATGGTGCTGGACACAAAAGCGTTTGAGACGGTTGTCATTTGGAAAATAATGTGCAGATAGCAGTATGCCAAGCACCGGTTATCTAGTACCTAGTAAGTAGATACATAGATATTAATGTTTATACCAAAACCAGTTTACACACATCAGCAGTAGTAGTTATATTAAAATAAAATAACATGGAAAATAATACATATATCATAAGACATCAATCATTATCACATTTAAAAACACTAAAAACCTCTACATAACATATCACAACACTAATCCACTAATGTAGTAAAAGGCCTTTCTAAAAGCTTTTATTTAACTTGCAATGTATGTATGTCTGTATGTTTGTTCGGGTGGAATCCTGCTACTGAATTTTGAAGCAGATATCTTCAACTGATTAAGCTGAAATATTGAATACACGTTTAGTTTGGACGCCAATGTACGATAAGCAGTGTGACGTCATTCTAAATCTAATATGGCGGACAATTCAAGATGGCTGAATAGTTATTTTCAATGCATTTCTACAATATGGGTATCAAATGGAAATGATTGCCGAGATTAATTATAAAAATAATGTGACGTCATTTTAAACCCAATACGACGGAACATCCAAAACGGCGAATATTTATTTTTAATGCATTTCTATAATAAGGCAAAGATCTGTTGAGAGCAATTCGAAAAATAGTGTGACGTTATTCTACATTCAATATGGGCGACCATCCATGATGGCGAAGTATGTTTTTTTGATGTAGCTCTACAATATGGATATCAAATGAAAGGGCTTGCTGATAATAATTAGAAAAATATCCTGACATAACCTTTACTCCAATATGGCGGACTTTTGAGATTTTTTATGCTTTCCTATAGCTTGGGTATTAAATGAAAGGGTTCGCTGAGAATAAAAATGCAGATTGATAACTAAAAACTGAAAAATAAATTAAAAGCAAAGACCCCTTTTTTATAAAAACTGTATGAATGCTCTAAAAAGAAGAAAATAAAATTTTTTAACCCTCAAGTTATAGCCTTATCATACACAATGTATATGATCATACATCTTTAGAAATGCTACCAAACTTTATGTTTCATCAAAATCAGGCATTCTCATTTGAAAAAATCAAATTATCTCCGACTGAAGCTCCATTAATTGATCGATCGATTTCAAGTACAGAGATAATTCAAATGTGACCATCTGAGCTAAGCTAACGCATTTCATGCTTAGTGATACTGCAAAGTCACAGCCTTTTAAGTTTTATAATTTCTGCAAAGTTATATAATGCCATCTAAAAAATGGTATCCACAAAGTTTTGCACCCCCCTCCCTGGACGACAGCAAATTTAAAGTGGTAATTCTAATCTGGACCCCCCCCCCCGAAAGGTCAAGCAAGTGACGTCCATTATCGGGGCCCCCCCCAAAGCCAAATCCTGGATACGTGCCTGTCTCTGCGATATTCAATTCATTTATGATGTCTACTTGTGCTTGATGAATTACACCTAAAAGGTTCACTTTAAGTGCCATATGTGGTACATAAAGTAATACTAGAATTGGTCATGGAATCTTAATATGCAATAAAATATAAGGTGTTCTATTTACAGAAATACAACTTTGATACATTTCCGTGATTTGGGGACACTTTGTATAACATAAGAATATTTTTAAAATGTAGCCTTAATGGGTCGCTATCCATCCGAAATTACTATTATTTTTTCTATAAGATACTTTAGACGTAATGCCTCGTATTTCGTAACGCGAATAATCCGGCATATTTAATGTAGAACTTTTTGTAGAAAAAGCTTTTTTTATCACTTCTTGCCCCACACTTTAAAGCAGTTTTGCTCAACATTACCCTATGAAGCCGCCTCATGCCGCGAAAGCGATCCAGGTCGCAGCCATATTGTTCTCCGAGATGATGTAAACTCTTTTCTTG
Source organism: Callosobruchus maculatus (assembly GCA_951848785.1). Classification (NCBI taxonomy): domain Eukaryota; kingdom Metazoa; phylum Arthropoda; class Insecta; order Coleoptera; family Chrysomelidae; genus Callosobruchus; species Callosobruchus maculatus. The sequence goes on from CATOUR010000003.1 coordinate 3,769,360, forward strand.
CAGCCCCCTCTGGCGAGTAATCTGAGCGAGCCATAATTCCAGACACCGCGGGAGACGAAGCAATATCTCGAAAACACCCGTTGACAATGGCGTGTTCATTATTGGATGATTGGAGCCCCGGTTTGAATAGCGCGAGATTTTTTTTGGGAATCTTCTGCCGGTTTATGAGTGGCGGAGAATGGACGTCGTCTTTCGGCGGTCTTTATTAGCTGATAAAATGAAGCGTCTTTCGTTTTCTGTACAACCTCTTTCGGTAGGCCTATTGGTTGTCGCTTTTGTGTGCTCCAAAGAAAGCATGTATTGTCAGATTTGGGTCAGATTTTTTTTTTATAAAAATGGTGTTAATGAAGTGTAATGTTAGGTTGGTTTTTTTACTATGATGCCAACAGCAAAGTGGGAAAGTACGTGGCTGTATAAAACTTTGGACTCGATTTATTCATTTAATAGAGTCTGAGCTACACTTGAATTAATAGATTAGCTTTATATATTTTTTTTTCTTATTTTTTTCAGTTTTTCTATTTTTGTTCTTATATACAGGGTGGTCCAATAAGCGCGCGGTGCTCTCTAGCGGCCATACCGTTTAAATAAGAGGAAAATGTTTTAAATAAAAAACGTTTCTTTTCAAATGCTCTACATTTAGAAAATAATTTCAAAGATGGCGGACTTCCGGATATACCGGAAGTAGGCATCAACTTCCTTATTTTAAATGGAACACCCTGTATATTATTACGTTTTTGAATTCTGCATCAATTTTTAGGTCCAGTTTGTTAACCATTGCTTATGTCTACGAAGCGTATTTTCGGAGTTATTCAGCAATTTTTACAAAATTTGACGTTTGTAGTACTTTACAAGAAACGTTAATATCTCGGAAACTAAACGCGATAGAAAGATGCGGTTTTCGGTTTTGAGAGAAGCAAGGAACGTATTTGTGTTTCAGTGAGATCGTTGTTTCAAAAGAACATTAAATCAATAGACTAGAAATTTTCAAATTTGAAAAGTTAGAAACGTTAAAAACTTTTATTTTTCAAATGGGATGGTATCATAAGTTTCACATCGGTGGATGCAAAATTAAATTCTCTTTCACTTTTGTCTAGGCGCATGTGGTGCTATTTTTGATAGTTTTTAAGATATTTACGGTTTTGTAATTATTGCGTAGGAATTAGAAAAATCGTAGGTGGCGTGGCTCGCAGACGAAACAATTGGCAGCAAACCTTTCATCCAAAGTGTTTCGACGTCTAATACTAAAATGTGCTTTTGCTCCATCTAACTGTAACCACATTATTCTTAAAAACTCCAGTGGTGAATTTTTCAACAGGTCTTCCAAATTTTCATGTAGAAAATTTTGGAAAACATTAGTTTATTATGCGGTTTCCAATAATACCACCCCAAATGCTTAGACTTCATGCTGGGTGACAACAAACTCCTCAAAATTTGGATTTACGTGAGCGTAAAATATGAGAGAAGGAAACATGTAGTAGTAATACATGAAGATAGTGAGTTCGACATTCTCGCAATTGTAGTTAAAGATCCGCATAGCAGTGCTACAGCAGAAATTAGTCGCTACTTGGGCATTGGTCAAACATCTATGAACATGATCTTAACGGAGTACATATAGCGTCTTTATGGAGAGAATTTAATTTCGCATCCACCGATGTGAAACTTATGATACCATCCCATTTGAAAAATAAAAGTTTTTAACGTTTTTAATTCTTCAAATTTGAAAATTGCTAGTCTATTGAATTAATGTTCTTTTGAAAGAACGATCTGAATGAAACACAAATACGTTCCTCGCTTGTTTCAAAACCGAAAACCGAATATATATATCGCGTTTAGTTTCCGAGATATTAACGTTTCTTGTAAAGTACTACAAACGTCAAATTTTGTAAAAATTGCTGAATAACTCCGAAAATACGCTTCGTAGACATAAACAATGGTTAACAAACTGGACCTAAAAATCGATGCTGAATTCAAAAACGTAATAATATACAGGGTGTTCCATTTAAAATAAGGAAGTTGATGCCTACTTCCGGTATAACCGGAAGTCCGCCATCTTTGAAATTATTTTCTGAATGTAGAGCATTTGAAAAGAAACGTTTTTTATTTAAAACATTTTCCTCTTATTTAAACGGTATGGCCGCTAGAGAGCACCGCGCCCTTAGTGGACCACCCTGTATATTAGTATTGGTTAATTAATGAATTAGAAATTATGGAAAGAAAACACGTGGCGATCACAGACGTCACAAGTCAGAAGTGATTATCTGTATTTGCTCATATGTCTTTCCAGTGTCAGGCACACTGCACTGATATGTCGTTGGCTTCCCATAGGTCCTGGAATGTGCTAGGGGTTTACAAGGATGGGCAAGATAGAAGATGCTCCATCGTCTAATTCTTCACACAGACGCATAATTACTCTCAGCGTATCCCTATCTCACTAAATTATATCCAGGCCTACCTCTTTGGCACAGGCACGTATCCAGGATTTAGTTTTGGGGGAGGGGTTCAGATACCTTTTAATTTTTTTGACTTGAGTGGTACTTGATCATGAAAACAAAATATTCATCGTCGGGTCACCGTGGTTGGGCAGATTTTTCTTAGGGTGCCGTCTCTCTTCGGAGGTTGGCAATCATCAAGACAATTCTAATTTTTGATGTAGGTGCTCTAAACAGGTCTATTGAACTTACAATTGAACCAGTCCCGGAGATTTTTCAACCATGATATGGGCATATTCGACTGGCAAATCGTTAGATGCGTGCACTTTTCTGGAATCAGATTTTTAATAGCATTATATAACATTTCTGGACCCCCTCTAAATACCTGATGTGGCATCTAATCCTATTGAGACTTTTCTAGGTCCTCCATTCCAGTTGTGATCGCAATGAGGCAATCAAGAGAGTGAGAGACTACATATGACTGGGTTCTATTTTGAACGAGACTGGAGGACACTCTGTCAAAAAGATATCTAGAATAGGTCAAGCTAGAGCTGCATCTAGATAGACTTGACGTTTTTGAAATGTGGGTGTATAGACGCATACTTGAAGTTTCTTGGATGAAAAAAGACACAAATGTTGGAATATTAAGGCATATTTATAAATAAACTGAGATATTAGAAACTGTAAAAATGGAGGAAACTTTATTACCTGGGTCACGTTACGCGTGGGGAAAGATACCACCTTCAATAACTGGGAAACACTAGGAAAAAGAAGTGCGGAGAAAAGACGCGTTTTATGGCTGAAAAACTTATGAGAATGGGGAGACGGCACATAAAGGAGAAGCAAACATTGTTCCGCTGTAGGAAGTTGTATACACCAGAGCAACTGCTGCTGCTCTACAAGGCACAGATCCGACCATCGCTGGAGTATTGCTCCTATGTGTGGGAATGCGCTCCGAAGCACCCTCTCAAGCTTCTGGACACTATCCAGAAAAGAGCAATTAGATTAATCGATACGCCTAAACTCACAAAGCACCTCTACAGCCTGGAACATCGAAGGAGGGTGGCTGAGCTATCCCTGTTTTACAGATTCTATCACGGAAGATGTTCGAGTGAGCTCTCCCAGATAATAACACCAAGGGTCGTCCCAACCAGGAACACTAGAGAAGCTCTGTGAGCTCATCCTTACCAGGTCGAGGTCCTTACTCCTCGAACCAGTCTTCTCTGGCATTGCTTCTTTTAGAGAACTTCGACGCTGTGGAATCAGCTGCCGGGGAATTTGTTTCCCGACAGCTACAACCTGCAGTCTAACGTGAACCGACACCTATCCTTTCGCAGCGCTTCTACAGCGCCATAGGCTTTCAACCTTTGCGGGAGGCTGACCATAAAAAAAGTCACAGTAACTCCGTTACCTAGGTAATAACTAATTCAAACGATCATCAACCCTAGTGTTTTAATACAACAATATGAACAATATATTTCATAGAAATATTTTTAAACGTTATTAATTTTTGTACGTACTCTAAAAATATGTCTATTCTACCTTCAAATACATAAAACACTAATCTGTCATTTGTTATGTGATGAATAAGAAGTTTTGAATTTTCGAGGGTAGATATCTATGTGACTAAGGGCCGGTTTCACCGGTCCCTATTAAGTGTCAGATAGCCTATCGGCCAGATAACGCCACATAAATCAGCAGGTTCAGCAGACTCAACAGTTGCGGAGCAGCTACCAAATTTTCTGCTGAACGCGTGCGCTACCTAGCAGGTACCGCTCCAGCGGTCGCCATTTTTTGTAGCGATAGTAAAGTACGCTCACTTGGAGCGGAGCGGAATAAGCTACTTTTAACCTTGTGAGTGTCACATGTTATGACCTATGACACTTGTGTTATAGGTTATGTTGTCATATATAAAAGAAAAAGTCCACACTACTAAAGCTATTGGTTGAAATATTTTGATTTGACATCATTTTGAATTGTTCAACCAATAGGAACAGTTTCGTACCGTCGTATCGTCGGATGTCGTGTGCATCTGAATTAGGCTTTACACAGTCCAAAACTTTGATACAATAACATAACTTTTTTATTTTTAATAACCTCAAATGTGACCTTTCATTTGACAGTCGTACAAAAGATGCTTTTCAGCAGAACGCCAACTGTTGAGATGTAGCGGCTACAAAAGTAGCGGCTCCCGATCTTTCTGCTGAACGCAACCAATAATATAGGCCTATCTGACAGATAGGCTATCTAACACATATCAAGGACCGGTGAAACTTATCAAAACTGAAAGAAAAACAATTATTTTGTTTACCAACAGCTCTCTTGAACAGACGTTCTTAAGTTGTAAGCTATTTATCTTTCCGACTCTTCTCTAGACCACTTTCTACCCTCTGCAGAGGGTAGTAACGCCTATGGCTTCAACCAACTGCCTACAGTGCCTACCCGACTTAGAATCAAGTGCTGTTTGTATAAATTGGAAATATAAACTAGGTCTAGAGTTTGAGCTGGAAGTTATCTGTGAAATTGATGGAAGTTAAATATTAATATTGAGAATTTGAGCGTTCCTTGCGAAGGTGCTTTATAGGGGTGTATCTCCGCGTTGTTTGTAAGAGTATGTTTACGTTGCTATGCTGTATTTGGTATCGGATAAGATGATAGGAACATATACAAGTGCCTGTAGCTTTGGTAAACATTGGAGGGGCCTCATTAGTCTGAAAACTGAATATTCTGCTTGCATAAGTTCAATATGTCACGGCTTAACAAGAGAGTATTTATTGACTATTAATTGTACAATGCAATAGCAAGTCAGTTATGAAAAAAAAAACAATAAAACATTAAAAGAAGGTTCATACTTATGACCTACATAAAACAGATAACAAAAACAAAATAAAAAACAATAGCACAAATGCGTGTGTTATACGAAATTGCTTTCAAGGTATTCTTTTTTTTTTTAATAAAAATATTATGATAGTAAAAAACTTTATATAGAGATTTTGAATTTATTATTAGATAGTTTTTTTAACCTGTCAGGCAATTTATTGTATAAAATGTATTTTAATGAATTTATGCCAGATTTTTCAGGTTTGGATAGGAATGGTAATCATACTGGATCTGACATTCTGAAAGTGATTTTTGCTAGTTGAAGGCAGTTCAATATTTTTATGATGTGTTTCCAAGATTGTTTAATAAATATATAGGCAGGTAGAGGCATTATTTTGTGATCTTGAAATAGGGGTTTACAATGAGCTCTATAGTAAGCACCACATAAGATCCGAATCATCCTTTTGTGTAACCTAAAGACAGAAACAGCTGCCGTAATTTGACCCCATAAGGGGCGATATGTAATACTAGAATGAAAAAGAGCAAAATAGCAGGTTTTTAAAGTACTGAAGGTATCAAAAGAATGGAGTCTTCTTATCAAAAATATTACGTTCGATAATGAACCCCCTAAACTATTAGTGTGCTGAGCCCACAAAAGTTTATCATCTACAGTGAGTCCTAAAAGCTTTACTGAGTTGCCCTGAGCTAATTTCGAGTTTCTAGAAATTATCAACAGCTGGGTTTTGTCTTTGTTTAGAAGCAAATTATTCGCATTAAACCATTTTTCTGCTAGAGTTAGAGCATCATTTGAACTAACCAGTAGACCATCAAGAGTAGGGCTGTGGGTTGTAAAATCGATGTTGTCAGCAACTCTGGCGCATTCAATTTTGTACGTGTGATAGCTTAGATCATTCACGTAGATGACAAACAGAAGAGGACCCTATATTGAGCCTTGAGGGACTGCATAATTTAGATTTTTTTGTTGTGATGATTGTAAAAAAATACTGAGAATATTCCAGCAACGCCTTGTAAAAGGTGTAAAATACTGACAAATGTAAATCAGGTGTTCAAAGGTCGATTGTGACCAACGAGTCAGCCGCTAGTGCTCTTTGAGTTGATCTCTAGTTCGGAAAAAATATCCGGCATAAAGAAAATATTCACACATTTTGTGCTGTTGAATGTGCAGATTATATGAGATATACAAAATTCTGGTGTTTTATATCTGAAGATAAATATCCGAGTCTTAAGCAAATCTCCCTTCAGTTAACGTATGGGTCGACCATTTCTTTCGACAGAGCTTGAAACCAGGGAGTTTCTGACCAACAAATAATCAGACTCAAGTTGGAAAGCTGTTGTGATTGGTGGCTTTCTGGATCATAATCTGCGCAAGAAGAGACCAGATATGCTTGGATTGGGAGTTGGGGACTTTTGATTTTGTCATATTTTTTGAGAAAGGTATTTTTTCGATGGATGGGTGATGGAGCTATTGGTGTTGGTATTGGTAGCAAATAAGTAACAATAAGTTCGGGTTGATTTGATGCATCCCGTGATAGTTCTCATAGAAGAGTTTAACTGGGCATCATCATTTTAGAATGTGGGCTTTTAAGCCACACTGATTAGTTTCTACATTATTGGCGAGGCAATGTTGTTGGTATGCCGCTGGACATAGCGATTTGTTTGGCGCCCCAAGAGGTTCCACATAATTTTTGCAGGATGTTACTTCTATTTGTCTGCGATAGACTGAATCATGCTTTTTAAACGACAGTGTGCTATTCAGTGAGACAACTAGATATTTGGGTGTGGTATTTATAGGGCAGCTTATGGTAAACCTTTAGCTCTCTGATACAGACAATAGCAAAGCTCTACGTCTATGGCCCTACTTGCCGATGTTCGTAGTAAACGCAATGTACAACTTTTGAAGTTGTTAACTGGCGTAGAATTACTTGATTAGTTTCTACATTATTGGCGAGGCAATGTTGTCGGTATGCCGCTAGATATAGCGATTTGTTCAACCGCCTAGCAGCCGTGAAGTTTGTTTGCCCTGTTTGTTATGTTTTACATGCCTCACTTATTCGAAGTAGCTCATGAAAGCCCAAGACTATTTCCAGTTTATCGTGTATATCGATCGGTTTAGTATTCAATGTATTCGTGATACGCTAATAAGTTGAATCGTGGAAGGCAAAGCCCTTTGGTATTTGATAGGTAGGAAATGGTTATGCATGTTTTATATGGTTATCCCAAAGAAGTCTTATGAGAGACCATAGCCATAGTACTGAATCAAGGGTTTAGATCATATAAAAAGTATGCAGCCATAATAGCTATCTCTATAGATTTTTTCGTGAAATGTTAAAGTATTGTTGGCTTTGAACGATTCTATGAACGTTTAAATTCGAATTGAAAGCTAGAATAACAAATTTACTCTGTAAGGCCATCGTCTAATGAATATGTGGTTCTTGGGTTTCTAGGCTGGCGTCGTTTAGCGTAAAGGCTTGATGTTTCGCCACCAAGAGTGGATAGTACCTTCAGAGGGTATTTCACATCAACGACTTCCAAATTACTGACGGCTGGTGGATCTGCACCTGTATTTATACCTGCTAACGGTGACGTGGCCCAACCAGGTAGCGTTGGTAGCCCCATCCCCTTGCGATATGACAGTATCTTCAGGTTATTTAAGATGGATACCCATGTCCGGTTGACTTTCTGTGTTTCTTCTTTTCTATTGAAATTATTGTGGTGTTTTGTACTTCGATGGATTCTCTGTGGAGTCTAGCATCGTATGAAGGTGTTGCGGCAAGAAGTTGGGTTTTTTCAAACTTGATCCTATGACCTTTTTCCTTAGTCGCATGCTACCGCTGATTTGTCCGTATAACCTAGTCGACAGCTAGCCTTGAGGTCTGCAATCCTTGTGTTTATCGATCGCTTCGTTGTTCCTATGCATACGCTTCCACATGTGCATTGTATGGAATAAACTCCCGGTGTTGTGAGTGGGTCTATTTTATCCTTCACAGTCCTTGAATACTCCTGTATCTTTCTTGTGAGCTTGTAGATGATCTTGATGTTTTCTTCTCGTCACATTTTTCCCTATTCTGTCTGTTATTCCAGGCACATAGAGTAGAAAAGCTTTTGCTATCGGTTCATTTCTACTCATTGTTCTTGTTATTTCTATTTCTGTATAACCATTTGCCTTAAGGCGTCCTTTAAGGTTCGTCCAGAGCGTCCTGGGTCACACAGTTTTTTAGCCTGTTCTATCAAAGTTCTAATAATTCTGTACTGAGATGGGTGGTGGTTCGATTCCTTATGTAAGTACCGATCAGTATGATTTGGTTTTCTATATACGTTGTGTCCAGTTCATGTTAAAAGGACATCAAGGAAGGCCAGTTTTTTGTTTTCTTCTACCTACATGGTGCACTGGATGTTCTTATGCAAACTATTCAAGTGTTCTAGGAATTCTTCTAGCTTTTCTTCTTCCGTGGTTCCAAATGACGAAGGTATCGTCCACGTATCTGAGCCATGTCATCAAAATGACTTTGGTGATATCGATATCATAATGTTGCATTTGAATTTTATATCTGTGGAATGTTTTGATATATTATTATTACTATTGTTACGGTATTACTACCGTAGAGGAAATGGTAAAGATTCATTACTGTTCGAACTCTTGTCAGTGGCGGAAGAGAAATCAGCAAAAAACTAAAGATTCTTAAATCGCTTTTCTGATAAGGATAGGGAAATACCAAATTTATTGTTAGCACCAATCGTGTGTGGAAAGTACTAAGTCAAGACACTTCATACCATTTTTCCGTGGAAATAGTCCATTTTAACAAACAGCTACTTGAGCTTCATCCTATACTTTCATCATTTGTCTAATCATAATGCTCTCCAGGATGAAGAGCCATTCGTGAGAAAAGTGTTTGGAGCTATACAGAATAACCTTTATATCTCTATATCTACCAAGCTCCCTAGCTCATCAGTTATGTTATATGGAGCTCCAGTATGGTATAAAGCGATGGAGAGGAAAAACACCAGCAAACTGTAGACAGGGTGCAAAGAAAGTCGCTGCTGATGGTGGCCAGTGCGTACCGTACTGTCTCTACCAAAGCGCGGCAGGTTATAACAGCCATACTGCCATTGCATCTGTTGGCCGAGGAGAGGAGATATATGTATATCGCGGAAGGTACTTTGCGAGAGCGGCGGAGGACCGCCAGGCAGAAAACAATGGACGAGTGGCAGGGGATCTGGTCCAGTACAACGGAAGTGGCGCAGTGGACTAAGCGCCTGATTCCAAATATACGAGGGTGAGCAGAGTGTAAACAGGGGACAACCTGCGATTACCTAACACAGGCGCTGCTGTCTGGCCACGGTCCCTTTCGGGTATATAGGAACAAAATACGGCGAGCGACGGACGATCGTTGTCGACATTGCGGCCAAAGGGTCACAGTCGAGCACACCCTATTTGAGTGTGACAGATGGTCCTGTTATAAGCAGGAAGCGAGAGCGAACCTGCCTGAGGACCTGGCCCTGGAGAGCATGGCGCCTATGATGATATCAAGCGAGCAACGCTGGAAGATTGTACATAAGATGGTTCAAAGCATTTTAAAATTGAATGAAGCGGAAGGGCGTAGGGACATGTAGCAAAAAGAAGAAGAGGGAGAAGAAAAGCATACGTAACTCATCTTGCACTACGAAGAATATCGTTCACGATGATGCCCGGCGCAGATGGAGATTGACCAGAGGTAGGAAAAGAGGAAACGGTCTTTTTTTTGTTTTGCGTCCGTTGGAGATGACATCAGATGACTCAAGCTGGTCCAACGTCAGGCGGGCAGACTCTCTCTCACATTTTTTGTTTTTTTTTCATGGTCGGCCTCCCGCAAAGGCTGAAAGCCTATTCCGCTGTAGAAGCGCTGCGAGAGGATAAGTATCGGTTCACGTTAGATTTGAAACGCTGTAGGTTGTAGCCGTCAGGAAACAAATTCCCTGGCAGCTGATTCCACAGCGTCGAAGTTCTCCAAAAGAAGGAATGCTGGAGGAGACTGGTTCGGGGAGTAAAGACCTCGACCTGGTAAGGATGAGCTCGCAGAGCTTCTCCAGTGTTCCTGGTTCGGACGGCCTGTGGTGTTATTATCTGAGAGAGCTCACTCGAACATCTTCCGTGATAGAATCTGTAAAACAGGGACAGGTCAGCCACCCTCCTTCGATGTTCCAGACTGTGGAGGTCCTTTGTGAGTTTAGGCGTATCGATTAGTCTAATCGCTCTATGCTGGATAGTGTCCAGAAGCTTTAAAGAGTGCTTCGGAGCGCATCCCCATATATGGGAGTAATATTCCAGTGATGGTCGGATCTGTGCCTTGTAGAGCAGTAGCAGTTTCTCTGGTCTATACAACTTCCTACAGCGGAACAAAACTCCAAGCTTCTGGGATGCCGTTTTAGCAATACTGACGACGTGGTCGTGCCAGGACATGTTATTGTTGATGTTGGTTCCCAAAAGCTTGACGGACGGTGATTCGACTATGGGGTGACCCTCCATTTCCACGGTTGGTAAGCCATCGTGAGACTTCTTTGTAAGTGTTGTTGCCTGAGTTTTTGTACGTTGAACTGTACTTTATTTGCTAATTTTCACTCGACAATTGTTTTGATATCTGCGTTGATCCGAGAGGCATGCTTCTGTCGCCGACGTACCGTATCCTGGGATGGTAGTGGCTTGCCTGGTTCCATGCACGACACTAATGTACTGTGCGAGTGTTTCTGTCCTTGCGATCAAGTCGATTTCCTAAACCCTCTATAATAATAATAATAGAAAAAGCTCCCTAGTTCCAAGCTTCAAGCCAGCTGTCTACAACGTAAGTCGGCTGACACTGCATCCGTTACCCCCACTTCTATCACCGATCTCCTTCCTGCAATTAAGGTGACGGTCGAAGTTCATCAGGATCTGTTACCTAAGCTCATTAGCGATACTCTGGCAACTGACAGCATGGCGCCTTTGTCGAGTTAGGCAGATAGAGAGAGATGGAGGGAGAGAGAGCCTGCAGCAGAAAAGCATAATTATCTGACATTCTGCTTGCGTAGGCATATCACTGACGATATCATTTAAAATCTAATCAACGTTCTGGGAAGCGCCATAAAAAAGTGGCGTCAGAGAAAATTGCTGAGGAATTATTCCAAAAGTCCAGCGTAAGGTTTTTACTTATTTGCGTGATGTAACTAGGGTGCCAGTAATGCTATATGCCTCTACTAATAACGGTTCTTATAATTAAAAGCGTTATAGAGTGAATAGTTGCGTGGAAAAACACTATTGTAGTGACTTTCGCCATTTGGGTATACCTCTGTATGCTTAAATAAGGGCTATTACTATTATCCTAATTTTCTCGTATGACTGCGATAGCAGTAGCAACAAAAAATATTGACGGGGCACTTCAAGTCAATACCTGAACTATTACTGATCTGAATTTAGAAAGGTTGGTACAGCATTGCAGGTCTCCAATCTTGACACAAATTTCTTTGGCATAAACGTCACTTTATCGTCCATGGGTCTTTATAGCTCTGAGCTATAATGAAATATCAAACACCGAAATAGTTATTTATGTATCAAGAGCGTAAGACAAGCGCTCATGGACCGCAACATGTAAATAAAAGACCGAGCTGTAAGGATGTAAGCATGTAAGGTCCATTTTTAAAGCCATCAATGTAAAGCCCATTCTGATCTGTCACTTAGGTTGACCTTATATGGGATCTCGGTGTTCACGATTTTTGTCATTCTGTCTGGCATCTCAAGTACGTCGCTCCATATTTTGTAAAGTATTATTATTTTTATTATACAATAGATATGAGTAGAGTACAAGGTACAATAAACTCATGTACAAAATAAGGGGGAAAATCAGAATGTACAGACATAAACGTTCACATGGTGTTAGAAATTGCACGAACCAGAGTTACAAGCTTTGGTCACAACACCACCTGTCATATTTGGTCTTGAAGCTTGTGATGGAATTTGCGTTCACCACATCGACGGGAAGTCTGTTCCAAGAGTCAAACACGCGATTGGTAATAAAGCACTGCCGAATTGATGTTCTGAACGGCTCCATCTGTAGTTTCAGGTTGTGTCCTCGGAGATTGCTGTGTGAAAGCTGGAACATGTACCTCAGATCAGTGCTAAAGAGGCCATGCAGTGCCCGAAATGTGATTATAAGATCACCTCGAACTTGTGGCGTTCATCATAGGTGGGTCTCCGGGCTCCAAAGGGAATGCGCGTCGCACGACGCTGGACTAGCTGCAACAGGTTCTTGTCATGAATGAGGGCTGCCTCCCACACCGGACCAGCAAACTCCATTACTGGTCTCACGAAAGTTGTGAATAGGAATGAACAAGTTAGTGCGAATGCTACAGCCGTTAAATGATCCTTCTATCACCTTTTCGCTTTGGACGCAACTTGCTGGATGTGCTCAGACCAGTTAAGGCGATCATTTACAATTACTCCAAGATCAGTATGACTAGATACCTTTTCAATAGTACATTCAGCAGGGTGGTAGACCCAATTGCCATGGCACTGCATTCTATATGCAGCTATTTTTTGCCTCTCCAGCTGACACTATAATAAATATTTTGATGACAATGTATGGACCAAGCATGCGCATGTTTATTTTTCTCGATTCACAATTTTCCTGCCGCTACGACAAAAATCGCCTGTGCGCTCCTACCCTAAGAGGTCATTTTTCAAACAAGGTTAGGTTTCCGTTTTGTTCCAAGAGAAATAAATTTCCTTTCGACGCTAAGTAATTTATTAGGAGGAGCCAGAGCATTCCTTAGTTCTTTGTGTGACGTTAGGAATTTCCTGGCTAAAACTGAAGATGCAAATGAATAGGGACGAAAGGGCTGAACAGTTTCGGCAGTCCATTGATTAGGGCAAGATCCTTCAGTGGTTGGCAAGTGGAACAGTTTGAGGGCCTTCTAAATATAAATTAACTACAATATGGGATGTGCGTCAATACCTTCTGACTGCATTATTCACGAAAATCTTACACAGAAAAAAATACTGTTGCGTTTCCAATTAATTGTTAGTATTTGGATGTTTTTCCATCGCTTTAAATATATTTACAGTTTCAAATCCATATCATTGAAAGAATTCAATCCTTATATTCGAAGTAATCACAGGTATGCCGATAAATTCAAAATAATCTTATATTCGTTCTAACGATATGCATAATCCTTCTAATACCAATATTGACATATAATGCAATCAAAACATCCTTTTGTTTTCGAAATTTGCCCTATGTTTCATTTAAGCAAAGCATACAATCTATTCAACGTACAAAAATTGTTACTGCAACAGCAGTTCGTGATAGTTCATCTGATAAAAATTAATTTTGTTTCAATGGCCCTTGTCGTCCGCTGAACTATAATCTGTATGCGGCGGAACTGATGTCCCGATTCAATGTAACGTAAAAATAAAGAACAGGGGGATCATCTCAGTACTACTATCGCCGCGAACCCGCCAACATGGACGAGGTTGTTCCGTTGTGTTGTTTCGGTGTTAGCCGTGTTGTGTCATCCCGTGGTTTTGCGTATTGCATTAGCAATTGAGTCATTTAATTGTGTTCAATTATATATTAATTGGAGGACCTTTTGAAAAATTGGGACTTAAAAGAAGTAACACCCACATTTGAATGTAGGTATTAGGATTAGTCAGACAGTTATATTTCAGGTACTAATGCAAGAACTGGTGCAGACTTATGTCTAATTCTTATATCATGCTCCTTATAGCTTCATACAAAATCACACAATTAAACATCCAAACGAATCAATCAGCTGTCCTCGCAATAAAACCTGTTGGTCCAAGGAAAAGAAAGTAGTTTAGAATCAATTACCAAACACAGATTCGATTTAACGACAGGCTGCGATTGAATTATTCATTGGAATCCAATGACGTCTTGTAGTTGAATCGACAATAAGATATAATTCGTTACCAACAATACACTTCCCATTGGATAAAACATCGCTGTATTTGAGGAATGCTGAGCGTAACGTCCCATTGAATCCAAGCGTAAGTCTTTGACAGAACGACATATTTTTCTGTGCGTAGGGATATTATTATCAATAGACTCTCTGCCTACCTATATATGCAGGACACCTGCATCTTACTGACATTTCCTTTGTAATGGCAAATACCTGATGGCAGAAGTGAACTGAGAGCCTCAATAAATGTACCATAATTATAATGTAGTGCATATTGAAAAAATCACTTGAATAGTTTTACCTTAATGATCTCATATCTTATGTGGATTACTTAAATTAAAACCCTAGCAGAAAAGATTGGAACATGACATTATTACAGAGGTGGCAAAATGTTAATAAAGGGTTTATTTTTTAACCTAACTGGTTTTGAAGTAGAATACGTCGGCGACAGCAACATGCCTCACAGATCATGTAGGTATTGTCGAGTGAGTACAGAAAACTGAATACCAACACTGACAAAGAAGTCTTACATTGGCTTATCAACTGTGGAAATGGAGAGCCACCCAATAGTTGAGTTACCTTCTGTCAAGCTTTTGGGGATCAACATCAACAATAATATGTTCTGGCATGACCATGTCGTCAGTATTGCTAGAGCGGCATCCCAGAAGCTTGGAGGTTTCTTCCGTTGTAGGAAGCTGTATACAAGACACAGACTCGCTCATCGCGCTGGAGTAGTGCTCCCATGTGCGGCCATGCATTCCGAAGCACACTCTAAAGCTTCTGGTCACTGTCCAGAAGACAGCAATTGGACTAATCGAGTGAGCCCTTCCAGATAATAACACCAAAGTTAGTCCGAGCGAGGAACACTAGAGAGGCTCTGCGAGCTCATCCTTACCAGGTCGAGGTCCCTACTTCCCGAACCAGTCTCCTTCAGCATTCCTTCTTTTGGAGAACTTTGTCGCTGCGGAATGAGCTGCGGAGGAATTGCTTCCCGACGGCTACAACCTAGAGCGTTTCAAATCTAACGTGCGCCGACGCTTATCCTCTCGCAGCGCTTCTACAGCGCTATAAGCTCTCAGCCTTTATGGGAGGCTGACCATCGAGAAACTCTTAAAGTGTCAACAACTGTACCCATTACCCTATACAGAAATTACATATCTAAAATTCAGCTCAAAGAACTAATAGCTCTTGTATAGTTTAACCATTGTGAATTGAATCACCTGAACATCTAAGTCCTCACAGGCAATCGACGTTTTCTTTGAGAAGCATGGGCATATGTAAACCTTGGTTTTTGAACGCTGCAAACTCATCTTCAACATTGTCTGCATCTCCCTAATCGCTTTCTTCAAAACGCTATTTTGATACCAAATTAATCAAATTGTTTCATTTCAATAAAATCGCTACCTGGTGCGTCAACAACAACGCCGATAATGTATTTGCCACAAATAAATAGGTAGCCTTCACGCCTAATAAAAACTGCAACAAAAAAGGGTCTTCTATCCGCGCCTTGCATCGTGTATCCAAAGTGGATCGGCAAAATATTAAAGGCTGCCTGACTATGGAGCGTGTCGCCGTCAAGCAGCAATTTCTTTGGTTGATTGTATTTGAGTATCGGCAAAGTTTACGGAATACATATAAGTTGGATCACTCTCCTTCGGCACTTTGAAGAACTCACATGAAAGCGATGCCGCGGCCGCACGCGCCAGTTAGTTTTTGCGTTGGTTTTTACTCAAGTACGAGGGTCTTTTAGCGGGGATTTGCTAATGCCTGGGTTGTACGTATATACGAGGGTCATTGAAAAACTATGTATTTACGGCCGATTTAGACATACAAATACAAATATAATGTTTATTTTGCTAATGCACTAAGTTACATAAACGGATATTGAAAATAAAGCCTAGTAAAACTATTACTAATGAATCTCAAATGATTTCACACATTGTAGCTATTTTGTAGACAAGTAAAAACTGATGGTTCAAAGGTGCTGTAGTATTTTTACCTTGATGTTTCATTTATTTGGCATATTTTTGAGATCACAGTTTATACATTTTGTGGTATAGTATATGCGAACTCGTATGTACAATTTTAAAAGATAATCATGTGGAAATGCTTCACATGCATGTGAATAAATTATCATTGACATTTTGTTTTTCACTGTCATTCAACTGCTACTGTAGAAACAAAACTGTTAAAGTTATCAATAAAAATATTTTCGAGCTTTAAAATATGATTTACAATGTCCCTGGGTGGTATGGTAAGACCACCGAATGAATATTTTGTCTCACTATACGCTTTTAGCGTGGTACAATCCTTTTAGTACCTGTAGCTCTTGAGACCCCAAGTGTGCTAGTTTGTTGGAATTGTTTTATCGGGAGGAACACAGGCACAAATATACAAGGTGTCTCATTGATAATTTTGAATCGAATGTCACGTGACCCAAAACAAATACCTCAATGACAAAAAAAACACAACATCTGCTCTAATTTACATGCCCAAAATTATAATTCTCTAGTATTGCCAAGTTCCGACATATTTCTTGTCTTAATCGTCGTGGGATACCCTGTATTTATATCCCTTACATTTCAAGGTTTACCACAAAATAAGAGTGGATCTGGTTCTGATTCTCCATCCGTTAATAAATTTAAATTGATTGGTAATATCTTTTCTCGCGAAATTGATTACTCTCAAACTTCTAAAAATATTATCCATTTCCTGCAAACAAATCCGAGATAACAAAATCCAATATTTTTGAGACACTGTATAGACTTCGCGTTAAACACGTTCAACCTTTACTTTGCGCCGCCCCGTATCTCCCGGCTGACGTCGGTACACTGCTACCGGTGTACCGGGGAGACGGGGCAAGGGGCAGGCCGTTTTGATATTTTTGCGGAGTGATCCAACTTATATGTATTCCATAAACTTTGGTATCGGGGGCCTTTAGACAGTTTTTCGGGCATGTTTTGCGTTTATCTATAACGTGATTTCGCATACAGTTAATACACCCCGGTATCACAGCTTGAAAAAAATTTGATTCAATTCACAATAGCTATACCATACTGTAGTCCAATCCACCCATTTTCTGTCTGGATAACTACTGGACGGATCGTAATTAAAAGCAGCTCCCGCACAGATTATTCGCCAAATCAAATACAGTTTCCTCACCACTCCCAAACTCGTAAACACTCGACCACGTAAAAGTCCACACCGTGACAAAGTACAGCCTAAATAGTTTACCCTGGGGGGGATAGTGGAGTGGAAGTTAAATGTTTGCACGTGTCTCTGTCTCACACGCCATTGGTGCGTTTACGGGATGGCCTGAAAAATGGCGCCCGCAACAAAATTGGCCGCTATTAGGAGTTTACCCAACTAGTTTTGTGAGGTAGAACTTCGATAAATCGTTCAAAGGGATGATAATGGTAGGTGTTATTGTAGCGTTTAGCTGAGTCTACATACACCGTGTTCATTATTTGTTTCATTTATTCAGCGTGTGGCTACAAGGAAATACAAAAGAGAACACTATTATACAGGGTGTCCCTGAATTTCCTTGATATGTGAGATTCTCGTAACAAGTATCACACTCTATTGTCCTTGCCTGTACTCAGTAACGAGATACAGATTACAAAAGATTCAAAATTGCTGCTGTCGGTTTATATTCGGTTTGAGAAAATTTGATAGAGTAACCTCTAAAATCAATGAACTAGGGTGGCTGAAAATCGATGGTATGTTTAAGTATTATATGAGTATGTTGGTATTTCGTGTCTTTGCTACATCAAATTCTCCTTACTTACGTAGCAAATTAGTACTTAGGCGAGAATTACATAATATTAATATAAGAAATGTGGACAATATAGCTTTACCTTGTTTCCGATTAAGTCTTTTTAAGCGTTCTTTTACATACAATGCAGTAACAATCTATAATGACATTGAGAACACGATTAAACATTATACATTAAATACTGCTAAAAACATTTAAAAAAACATTACTTTTTGTGCCAAAATATGTAAGTTTTTCCTAAATTTATATTTAGTTTTATATATTTTTCTTCATTTAAAATTTGGGTGGGGTTAAGTGGAGTAGCAACAGTTAGACTTCGCCCCATATTTCTTAGGTATTGTATAAAACAGTACTTGAATAAAGCCTTTTTATTATTATTATTATTAAAAAAGTGTCAAAACGAGAATTCAGTTGATCGTTTGAAAGTACTGCAAAGTCTGTCATGCCATGTTCTCTTAACATTTTTTTGTACTTCTACGCTTAAAACTTACCCCCACTTTGCTTTTCAAAATAGTACCTAATAGTTTTTCCTACACAAAATGAGTCCTTATTTTATTCAGAATCTTGTAATAAACAGATAAAAAAGAAAATTAAGTGGGTCCTTCAAGGGTACCGAATGACCTATCATACCTTGCTTTCGAAACATTTGTTTTACTTCAACCCCTAAAACTTACCTCCTAATTTATTTCCAAATAGCACCCTAAAGCTTTTCCTACATTAATGAGGTCATAATTTTATTTAATAACTTGTAGTGCCTTTGACTTCATACACAATCCAATTTTTTTCGTAAAGTCATTAACATAGAAATAAAATGAACATTTGTTTGAGCCGTAATAAAAAATCATAATAAAAAAGCATAAAAAGGACATTTCTTTTCGAAATCATATATTATAGGTCACTCAGTGCCCTTAAAAATCCAATTAGTTTTATTTTCATCCATTCATTGCGTCAAGCAAATTCTTATTTTATTTATGGTATCATTTTACGAAAAAAAAGTACGGTCTTCAAAGGCAATCCCTCAAGCTTCGTTTTAGATGTTTCTGATCATTTTCTACTTTTTTTGGGTGGGGATAGAATTGGGGTGGTTGGGGGTGTGGGGTAGCAAAACTTAAAAATTTGTTGTACTGATAATAGGCTATCCATTGACCTGTGAACAAAAAAAAACACATAGCGGCATATAAATTTTTATTGTACTAAATTTTGTTGACCACAGCAAAAACCTCGGGTTAATTTCTAAACCCACTAAAAACGAAAATAGTTTAAATTTTGGTGTTCTAAATTTTGTTGGAAAAAACAAAACATCGGGTTGATTTTTAAACCCACTAAGAAATGAAAATATTCTAAATTTTAGTGTACCAAATTCTGTTGGCCGGAGCAAAACCTTGGGTTAACTTCTAAACCCACTAAAGAATGAAGATAGTCTAAATTTTTAGAGGGGGGGGCTGGCGATGATTTGATTGTAAGGGGATTTCAGGCTAAAGCTTCATGCTATGGGAAAATAATAACCTGGTATCACCATAATCTGTGGTGTCAATCAATTTGACTTTATTTTAGCTCTCACTGACTGACTGAAGTCACTGAAGAGATCTATGCAGAGCGTCTGTCTGTCCGTCCGTCCGTCTGTCTGTTTACAAAAGATAGCTAAAACTACAGGTGCTAGAGAAAAACTAAGTACAGATTCGGAATCAGAATGAAAAAGCTGGTCCGGGAAAAATCCGGATCTGTCAATATCGCTTCCGGCTTGAAAAAATTGAATTAAATTACGACAGGTAAGTGATGACGTATTATGTACGGTGTATTGATATTTCTGAGGCACAGGCGGCGTGGCCGAGCGGCTAAGACGCTAGGCACCAGTCCGAAAGGGCGTGGGTTCGAATCTCACCGTAGTCAACAACTTTTTTTCTCCTTTTTTTTAGATTAAATATTAAATTTGTTGATTACTAGTCCGGGAAAAATCCGTCATCGAAATTAGATAAATAAAATGAACATTTGTTTGAGCCATAATATTTTCATAATAAAAAAGTATAAAAAAGATATTTCTTTTAGAAATCATTCAGTGCCCTTAAAAACCCAATTAGTTTTATTTTCATCCGTTCGATTCTTAATTTATTTATGTTATGCTTATCATTTTACAAAAAAAAGGCTTGTGTATAGAATAAAGGTATAGGTGATTCCTTAAACTTCGTTTTTAGGGGTTTTAGATGTTTCTGATCATTTTATATTTTCTTTAGGTGGTGTAAAATTGAAAAATTTGTTGCGTTCATAACAGACTGTCCACTGACCTATGAAGAAAGACCTAACGACATAAATAACTTTGTTAGGTCCAACCGAACATTGCCTTGCCTATTACTGAAACCAAATGACTTAGAATTTTTTCTGGTGTAAACATACGAAAGCATTGCTTTAGATCATTCTGTATTTTATAATGTGGAAACTACTCAATTGATGCTAATGAAATTTCGGCACAGTATTACTAGTTTGGCGAGGATGGAAAACGCGTATGAATTTTAGAAATCGTCTCAGTGGCGGCGCAGCAATATTAATAAAACTAAAAATATGAAAACAGCTTAAACTTCGTTTTTAGGCATTCTAGACGTTCCTGATCATTTTCTACTTTTTTTTTGGGTAGAGGTGAAATTGGGTTGAGGGGTGAGGGCATTGTAAAACTGAAATTTTTTTGTACTTCTAATAAGCTGCCCAGTGACCTGTGAAACAAAGACCTAGCGGTATAATATACTTTTTTAGGTCGATCCGAACTTTGTCTTGCCGATTACAGAAACCAAGGGACTTAGAGAATTGTCTGATGTATGCAAAATACATAGGAGTGTTAGTTTAGATTGTTCTGTATTTTGCAACATCGAAGCATTTGAATTGACTTTAATGACATTTTGACACAGATTTATTACCGTAACGAGGATGGAAAACGTTAGAACGATAGAAATCGTTTCAGTGGCGGCGCGGCAATGATAAAGAACTAAAAATATAAAAACACCTCAAACTTTGTTTTTAGACGTTTTAGGGGCTCCTGACCATTTTAATTTTTTTTTGGTCGGGGTTAAGTTGGGGTGGCTCGGGGGTGGGGGGTTGTAAAACCCAAAAATTTGTTGTAATCATGATAGATTGTCCATTTACCTGTGAACGAAGTACCCAGTAGAATAACACACTTTCTTGCGGTCGGGCGGGCGATGATTTGATTGCAAGGGGATCTAGACTATAGCTCCATGCTATGGAAAAATAATAAATCTGGTATCTTCGCAATGTGTGGGAAGTACAAAGTCAATCAACTTGACTTCATTTTTTGATTTTGCGACTACAAGAAAGAATGATCCCCAAGATATCCCAAAATCTCGTTCCAACTCTCCGGACCATCCCTAATTATTTTATTGAGTGAAAACTGAACTCGATGTAGTACGAAGCTCGTTATAATTCTGGTGCCTTAACTTCTGTCGTGCCATAACGGCGTTCGCGGATTAAGTTCTCTCGAGGATTCAACGAAATGTTAACGAAAAAGGTCCTCAGTAGTCCTTGTTTTCCGTACCGCGCGGACGAACTTGTTCCAAGTTAAATTGCTTTGTCGCAAGAATGATTTAGCGACTAGGCAGGATCTGTTTCACGCTCAGTTGCCTCGTGGTACGCGTTGAAGCATGTGTGATGCGGCTCCTAAGTCTAAAACATCCTAAGGGTAGATTAGATACCGCAGAAAATGGTGTTGTAGACATGTCAGTAGTAGCGGTTATAATATGATGAACAGGAGATATTCAAATTCAAGCTCTATATTACAACCTACCAACTACCTGAAGGACCAAGCGCTGGGTAAATACGTAATAGGGTCCTTGCACCCAAAAAAATATATTGCTTTAAAGGATTCATTATAACGTACTAAACATCATAATATTTAGTTAGTAATAAGTTTTTTATTTTTTAAATTGCTTGTGATCCTTATTCCAAAGCTAAATTAGAACTAGTGAAAACGGCGCAAAAACGACCTCTGACGTCACAAGACATTATAGTGATGGGCTTGAGGTATCATAAACATTGTTTGGTCGATGATTTTTTGGTACGACACTTGACGACTTTGGCGTCAACGAGCAACAAGTCCAAATCACAAATCAAAATGGAAGATTGACACCAGATTGGCGTAAACAGTACTTATCTTATGTTTCTGTGTCACAGAACAACATGTTGTTTTGTGTTTTTCGCTGTTGTCATTTATAGTTAGAGATGGCTTTAATAATCTTGATTACTGTACAGTCTTGTGACGTCAGAACCCGTTTTTAGTCACGTGGAAAAATTTGAAAAATTCGTAAATAATAATTACAAATTTCTTCATGTACATTCTAAAACGTCCTAAGGGTAGATTAGATACCGCAGAAAATGGTATTGTAGTCATGTCAGTAGTAGCGGTTATAATATTATTAACGGGAGATATTCAAATCCAAGCTCCATGAAACAGCATCAATATATTATAATCATAGTCACAATGTCTTAACAGACACGTTGTGAACTCGTAAAATGCATTAAGTCGGAGCTAGAGTATTGCCGACACGAATATTGTCAATAGTTTTGAGAACTGTAACTTGCCATTGTTCGCGATTTACTGTCAGTTCAGTGGCACTCTTGATACTCAGATCAAGTTTCGTCGTATCCACCCAGCGTCGCCCACTCGGGGAGTGACCCTGAACTACAAGTTTCTCTATATTATCGCATCTGTGAATATTTCCGAAGAATGTTAGCATTCTCGTCGACACAACGGAGGATTGTCTGTTTGGATTACCGAGCTCATCCAGCATGGAAACATCAGTTCAATGGGCGGTATAAGGAACTCTCAGTATTCTCCTCCACGTTCACATTTCAAAAGCATCTATGCGAGCTCGATCTGCTTTTTAACAGTCCAAGTTTCCGAGGCATACAAATATATGGAGAACACAAGCGACTAAACCACCGACATTTTGGTAACTCTAGTAATGTTATGCTAACCTCATATTTTAGTAAGCTTTGTCATGGCCACACGTGTCTGTCGAATGCGCCATCGAATCTCATTTTCACACCTACCTGAATTGTCGATCAAAGAACCGAGGTACACAAAACTTTGAACTACTTTACAATCTACACAGCTGAAGAATTTGCTATATTGCAAGCCACCAACTACCTGAAAGATCAAGCGCTGGGTAAATACGTAATCCTAACAGGCTTACTTAGCACACTGCAAGCACTAGGTAAGCTATCCAATTCAGAATCCCCGATAAGCTATATTTCAACCAACCACTACGAATTGCAGTCAAAATCCAAATACATCATCTACATGTGGTTCCCATGGCATGTTGGAATTGCTGGGAATAAACAAGCCGATATTGCTGCCCAACAGGCCAAACAAACAGATGACACTGCAATTGCAGGAAAATTACAACCAGATGACCTGAAGCTGTATACGAAGCAAAAGTCTTTTCAAAAGTGGCAACAGGAGAGGCGTCATAAAGCGGTAAACTCAGACGTTTACAGCCAAAAATAAATAAATAGCCTTACACTAAAGGACCTTAATAGTAGCAAGTAGTAGTGTGTTAAATGAGTGTTTCACAAAAAAGAGTCTGTTTTGTGTCGTACCCGCAGGTTTCATTACCTGATGTTTTTAAACGGGTCATATAAACAGTGCTCAGATCCTCAAATTAAACGCTCAAATACCGGCTTTGGCAGATAGGTGGCAAAACAATACCTTTTCCAAGTACTGCTTCCCAATATCTATATGTTGCTACTACTGGTACGAGTTTTGCTTTCTAGGCACTAGCTTGCAATTTCATTTATTCGTCTGGGACCTAAATCATACTGACGAGCTTTAATAAAAGCGAAACGATGTCGTCTGTTATTATTTTTGGATGAATGAATGAAATTCTATTCTTCAATTAAGAACCTTAAAAGAAGAGGGCAGGTTTGTTTGACACGAATAAGAATCGGCCATACGCATCTGACTTCTTCCTACCTTTTATTGGGTTAACCAACCCCCCCCCCTTGTGATACATGTGACTCAGATTTAACAATAGACCATGTATTCTTCCAATGTCGATTTTTTGAGCATATACGACAAGATGCAATCTCCCAATGACGCTTCAACAATGTATGGTGACAACCAGCAGGCTATTAACTTTCTTGAAAAGAAGCAAATTATATTGGAGGATATAAATAAGTAAGCAGCTAATAACCCCGTGGTTGATGATGATGAAATCATAAATAAAAAAATAAGTGCAATACGTATCAAAAGGTAATCTTTGGTAACGTCTAAATATTCCAGGATTTAAATAATAAGGCCCGATTTTCAGGGATATAGAAAGTGTCCGATCATCGGTGACGGAACCTTTAGGGGGATAAAATACGTTAATTTTTATCGACAAACCACCCCTCAAAAGTAGCTTTTCTCCCGTCATGATAAAATGGCAGCCTTTTTGTTTTTCGTTTAATTGATGCACGAGTGTTGTCCTAATTTAAGCATAGCTACCTGATTAGAGTATCTACAAACACCAAATAAGTCTCAATCGATAGCGAAATATGTATAGACCAAAAACTATTGATAGACATTTTCTAAATATTATTTCATATCAGGTCAAAAAAAATTGCCGAAGGAAAATCGGAAGAAAATAAAATAATTGCGTTTTTTTATAATTGCAGCTTTTTCAAAAAATCTAAGATGTTAACTCACATTTTTTTTATTTCTAAGCCATAGTATATGATATTTCCTAAAAATTATGGCTACACCTTTTAGTCCTAAATAATGCAGTTTAGAAGTTATGATCGTTTGAATATGAGCTTTTACTTTCTAATTCGGCAGTATATAAAGCAACTAAACAAAATATTTAGTGGTGACGACATTTATTTTGTGAAAAAGAGACAAATATTACAACCATTGTCCGAAATGTTCTCCTTGGTGTTGCAGACATGCTGTTGCACTGAAACATGTTGCGTAGAGCGACTGATCATCGCTTTGTCATTCCGGACTTTATTTCCGACTTCAATAATTTTACTAATGAGCTCCTAGCGTGTATTTGGCACGTCAACATAAACTTACTGCTTCATTGTACCCTACAAACAAAAATCAAGTAAGTTCAAGTCCGGTCAACGCCATTTAGGTGATGGACATTCGGCGTTGATTGGACGCGGTGGAACAATCGCTTGGCCACCACGTTCACCGGACTTGACCCACTTGATTTTTTCTTGTGGGGTACAATGAAATTGAAAGTTTATTTCGACGTGCCAATTACACGCGAGGAGTTTATAATGAGTTTACTCTAAAACTCTAGCTGGAGAGTAAAAAAAGCATAAATTAGTCGAACTACTACTCTAGCTAGTTACTCAATTACGGTGCGATAGAGATATCGAGTGAACCCACTTGATAGCTCTCCCAAGTCTTTTGATCTCGCATCCTAATCTACAGGATATCCAAGCTTTTCTTCACTCAGCTTTCCCTATTAGCGCCCTATAGAAATCGATGTGGTTGTGCCAGTAATTAAGCAGTTTTGCTTATTCATTCGCCTTAATTCTCTGAGCGCTTATAGAGCTTTCATTAGTTAGCTCTATGCTTACCTGCGGTAGGTACTATTAATCATTAATCTTTTCATAAAAAACCTCGATTCCCCAATACCTCTATCACTTATTTTTAATTAACTCTTGAAGTATCCCCAATTTGTCTTAATCCATAGAAAAGCGGTGAGCTATCAAAGCTGCAAGACCGAAAAACCTATAAATAACTGGATCGTTTCTTTTTCCTTTTTGAAGCCGCTTGAGATAAGGCTTTGGAGAACGATTGCAGTTTTTTATTGGTAGGCACTTTTATACAAGGTGTTTCTATAAAACGCACCAGCTCTGCGTTGTTGGAAACAGGGATAATTGGTAAAACTCTGAGGTATTTTCTTCAGAAATCAAGCGTACATAATTATCGCTTTTTAAATGAGTACAAGGTGGTTCTAGAATAATAAATTTAGAATTTTTTCTTCCCACACCGATAGGTAAGGAGAGCATTGTGGTCGCGAAAATTTTCGATTTTGAGATACACTTTTGGTCGCCTTATTGCTGACTCTCAGGAGGAACTAGTAGCTCCACTAAACATCTTAGAACAACACAGTGCAACATATGGTCTTGGTATTAACTACAAAAAGATAAAGGCTATGATCGTAGATAGAGATCACGATAATCTTCGAGAAATAAAGTCAGTAGGTCTTTGTGAAGTAGTTCAAAGGTTTGTGTACCTCGGTTCTTTGATGGACAATTCGGGTAGCTGTGGAAATGACATTAGACGGCGCATTCAACAAGCACGTGTGGCCATGACAAATCTTACAAAAATATGGTGTGATCATAAAATCACTAAAGCTACCAAAATATCTCTGGTTCAGTCTCTTGTGTTCTCCATATTTTTGTATGCCCCAGAAACTTGGACTGTTAAAAAGGCATAGATCGCATAGACGCTTTTGAAATGTGAACGTGGAGGAGAATGCTGAGAGTTCCTTATACCGCCCATCGAACTAACGTTTCCATATTGGATGAGCTCGGTAATTCAAAGAGACTATCCTCCATTGTGTCGACGAGAATGCTTACAGAAACTTGTAGTTCAGGGTCATGCCCCGAGTGGGCGGCGCCGTGGCTGTTCCCCTACACGCTGGGTGGATGCGACGAAACAGTTGCTGGATATGAGTATCAAGAGCGCCACTGAACTGACAGAAGAATCGCGGACGATGGCGAGCTACAGTTCTTAAAACTATTGATAATATTCGAGCCGGCAGTACTCTAGCTCCGACTTAATACATTTTACGAGTTCACAACAGGCCTGTTAAGACATGGTGACTATGATTATGATATCTACATACCCAAAATCCACGTCACTCATTCCCGTCGGTTTGTCTGCAGGTCTATTTGTCTGTCTGTTGGCGTTTTTCTACCCTCGTAATTTCAGTAACCGCTTGCTACATGGATTGTGATGGAATTTAAATTTTGGCAGCGATATGATGTGAGGTCATAGTAGGTAATGCTTATATTCTTGTAGATAATTCTACAATATGTGCATCACTAAGCTGAGAGTAATTAAATTTCCAAATCATACCGTGGGTAGAGATAGATAAAGTCTATGGTTTTTGAAAGTTGTGTTAGTCCGTGAAAGCCGTTCAAAGTCTGTTTTTGGGTACCTCAGGGATAATTTTCTACTTTTTCCATACCCCTTTAAAAATCGATGCTGGTAACCTAATCTGATTTTAAATATTAGAAATTAGATACGCCATGTGACTAGGACATCAGTTTGTTGAAGACTGCAGAATAAAAACTGTATCATACTAATTCCTATAGAAAGAGATGCAAGAAACTATTCACGAGAGTTTTTGTGTTGGATCAGACTATGGCTTCATGCTAAGGCAAAATAAAAAAATATCACCAGTACTGAGTCAACCAACTTGACTTAATTTTTCTCTTACACTTGCTTTCTTAATATTCATACCAAAATCGTTATATTCGTACGCCTCGTATTTCACCCTATAATGGTACCAGTTCTGAATTGGAACTCTATAATTCTCTCCTGCAGCTGCGGTCTAACCATAGCCACATTCGGTTGCTCAAAACAGGTAAAGGGCAAATGTACTTTTCAGCTTTACCCGAATGCTGCCCTTAGAGAAAACATTATTTTGTAATTACATTCTTGTAGATAATTCTCTAACGTGTGTAGCTCATCACTAAGCTGATAGCAATAGCAGGTTTTTGAAAATTGTGTTAGTCGGTGAAACTAAATTAAAAAAGAAACAACACAAAGCCGTTCAAAGTCGGTTTTTGGATACTTCAGGGGTCCTTTTCTACTTTTTTCAATCCCCTTTAAAGAGTGATACTGGTAACATAATTTATTTTCAAATATCAGAAACTAGACATGCCATGTGATTAGGATGTCAGTTGAAGATTGCAGAATAAACTGTATCATAATTACTCCTACGTAGAGAGATGCAATTGCAAGGAACTATCTACGAGAGTTTTTGTGTTGGAAGAGGATCTCAGGCTATGACTGACTTCATCCTATGGCTTCATCCAATGGCCCTAATAGTAAAATGGTACCGAGTCAATCAACTCGACTTGGTTATTTTTTTAAACTTGGTTTCTTAATATTCATATCAAAATCTTCATATTCGTACGCCTCGTATTTCACCCTGTAATGGTACCAGTTCTGAATTGGAACTCCATAACTCTCTCTTGCAGCTGCGGTCTAACGATAGCCACAGTCGGTTGCTCAAAACATGTAACTCAATAGAAAGGACGGCCGTACGAATCCCAAAGCAATAAATATCGTCTCTATGACCGAATCAAATCTACCATTGATTCGGCTGAAGTCATTTGCACAGCTTCTGTTTGCAACACCGCATGGATTTGTGCGGAAGAGTTACGTCCTGGTTATTTTGGGATTCGTACATCAAAAGGTGTCCCAAAAAGGGAATGAGCATTAGGAATTTTATAACTGTTGTACTGATTTGTTGTCTTCACATGTGTTTGAGTTGGAATTTGTATTATGTTCACCAATTGCAAATCCGGTCGTTGTTTTGAGTTTCATCTCAGGTTACGAATATCATAAATGTTCAGACTCTCGGATCTTAACTCTACCCTAAAAATCTAAAATCGTTATCTGGCATTCTATCAAGACGTAAACTCGTGTCCTATAAATTTTGAGGGTGCTAATTACAAATCCGGTGATTTTTTTGAGTTGCATCCTCAATATCTTTTTTTTGCTTTTTGAATCCTGACCGTCGGTACCAAATATTTAGTAAAACAATCTTGGGATACGGTCACTTACTATATTTCCAAAATATAAAATTTTACGACGTTTCGACGGTTCTATTAGGCGTCATCTTCAGGCATTAAAACTGAAATAAAATATCAGAATTGTCAAACAGATACAAAATGACTAACATTTACAATTAATATTTTTTTTTAACAATTAAATATCGAGGGAGGAAGGTAAATATTGATAAGATGGAAGAAAGTATAGGCTATGTTCCATTTATTAAATTTGTATATATGCATGAAAGATTGCTTGTATCTGCCCTGAAATTCATGCTGTTAGAACTTTTTTTTATATGTATCATCTCTAAGGTGTTTCTTTTATACCAATCTTTCTCTTTGCATAAAGTTCTAACGTTGTTAAAATCGATGGTATGTTTATTTTCTATAGCAAACATGCTATAGAAAATAAACATGCTACAGAAAATGAACATACCATCGATTTTAACAACGTTAAAACTTTATGCAAAGAGAAAGATTGGTATAAAAGAAACATCTTAGAGATGATACATATAAAAAAAATTTCTAACAGCATGAATTTCAGGACAGATACAAACAATCTTTCATGCATATATATAAATTTAATGAATGGAACATAGCCTATACTTTCTTCCATCTTATCAATATTTACCTTCCTTTCTCGATATTTAATTGTTTAAAAAAAATATTAATTGTAAATGTTAGTCATTTTGTATCTGTTTGATAATTCTGATATTTTATTTTAGTTTTAATACCTGAAGATGACGCCTAATAGAAGCGTCGAAACGTCGCAAAATTTTATATTTTGGAAATATAATAAGTGACCGTATCCCAAGATTGTTTTACTAAATATTTAGTAACGAATATCAAAAAATTCCAGACTCTCAGATCTTGAAGTTCACCCTAAAAATCTAAAATCGCTATCTGGCATTCTATCAAGACGAAAACTCGTGTCCTATATATTTTGAGGGTGCTTATTACAAATCGGGTGGTTGTTTTGAGTTTCATTCTCAGGTAACGAATATCAAAAATTTTCAGACTCTCAGATCTTGAAGGTCACCCTAAAAATCTAAAATCATTATCTGGCATTCTATCAAGACGAAAACTCGTGTCCTATATATTTTGAGGGTGCTAATTACAAATCCGGTGGTTGTTTTGTGTTTCATCCCCAGGTAACGAATATTAAAAAATTTAAGACTCTCAGATCTTGAAGTTCACCCTAAGAATCTAAAATCGTTATTTGGATTTCGATCACGACTAAAATCCGTGCCATGTATATTCTCAGGGTGCTTATTACAAATCCGGCGGTTGTTTTGAGTTTCATTCTCAGGTAACGAATATCGAAAAATTTCAGACTCTCAGATCTTGAAGTTCACCGAAAAAATCTAAAATCGTTATTTGGATTTCTATCACGACGAAAATCCGTGCCATGTATATTTTCAGGGTGCTAATTAAAATCCGGTGGTTGTTTTGAGTTTCATTCTCAGGTAACGAATATCAAAAATGTTCAGACTCTCAGATCTTGAAGTTCACCCTAAAAATCTAAAATCGTTATCTGGATTTCTATCACGACGAATATCCGTGGCATGTATATTCTAGGGGTGCTAATTAAAATCCGGTGGTTGTTTTGAGTTTCATTCTCAGGTAACGAATATCAAAAATGTTCAGACTCTCAGATCTTAAGTCTACCCTAAAAATCTAAAATCGCTATCTGGCATTCTATCAAGACGAAAACTCGTATCCCATATATTTTGAGGGTGCTTAATACAAATACGGCAGTTGCTTTGAGTTTCATTCTCAGGTAACGAACATAAAAAATTTTCAGACCCTCAGATCTTGAAGTTCACCCTAAAAATCTAAAATCGTTATCTGGACTTCTATCACGACGAATATCCCTGGCATGTATATTCTAGGGGTGCTAATTAAAATCCAGTGGTTGTTTTGAGTTTCATTCTCAGGTAACGAATATCAAAAATGTTCAGACTCTCAGATCTTAAGTCTACCCTAAAAATCTAAAATCGCTATCTGGCATTCTATCAAGACGAAAACTCGTGTCCCATATATCTTGAGGGTGCTTATTACAAATACGGCAGTTGCTTTGAGTTTCATCCTCAGGCAACGAACATAAAAAATTTCCAGACACTCAGATCTTTAAGTTCACCCTAAAAATGTAATATCGTTATCTGGATTTCTTTCACGACGAAAATCCGTGTCATGTATACTCTGAGGGTGCTAATTACACATCCGGTGACTGTTTTGAGTTTCATAATCAGGTAACGAATATCAAAAATTTTCAGGCTCTCGGATCTTGAAGTCCACCCTAAAAATCTAAAACCGTTATCTGGCTTTCATCACGGCGAAAATCCGTGTCATGGATATTCTAAGGCTGCTAATTACAAATCGGGTGGTTGTTTTGAGTTTCGTTCTCAGGTAACGAATATCAAAAATTTTCAGACTCTCAGATCTTCAAGTCTAGCCTAAAAATCTAAAATCGTTATCTGGCATTCTATAAAGACGAAAACTCGTGTCATATATATTTTGAGGGAGCTTATTGCAAATACGGCAGTTGCTTTGAGTTTCATCCTCAGGTAACGAACATAAAAAATTTTCAGACTCTCAGATCTTGAAGTTCACCCTAAAAATCTAATATCGTTAACTGGATTTCTTTCACGACGAAAATCTCTGTCATGTATACTCTGAGGGTGCTAATTACACATCCGGTGGTTGTTTTGAGTTTCATTCTCAGGAACGAATATCAAAAATTTTCAGACTCTCAGATCTTCAAGTCCACTCTAAAAATCTAAAACCGTTATCTGGCTTTTTATTTCGACAAAAATCCGTGTCATGAATATTTCGAGGATCTTGATGACAATTCCGGCCGTTGTTTTGAGTTTCAGCCTCAGATAACGAACATCAAAAATTTTCAGGCTCTCAGATCTTCAAAAGTTCACCCCAAAAATCCTAAATCGTTATCTGGCTTTCTATTCCGACGAAAATTCGTGTCATGTATATTCTGAAGCTGCTAATTACAAATCCGGCCGTTGTTTTGAGTTTCAGCCTCAGATAACGAACATCAAAAATTTTCAGACTCTCAGATCTTCAAAAGTTCACCCCAAAAATCCTAAATCGTTATCTGGCTTTCTATTCCGACGAAAATTCATGTCATGTATATTCTGAGGTTGCTAATTACAAATCCGGCTGTTGTTCAAACATTTTCAGACTCAAAAGAAGCTTCGACTTAGAGCTTCGACTCAACAATTGTACTGTAGAAAATTGTAGATTGTTGAAATGCAATTACACGTGTTCATTTATAACGGAAGGTAAAACCCGCGGCAAAATACCTGGCAAACTAGGACGTTTAAGCTATAAATTATATTTTACCGTATTAAAACTAGACATCCGCTTTTATCAAATACAGTAAATCACGAATGACACAGTAATACGTAAAACTTTGTATGCAAGAGGGATTATGAAGAAAAACATTCTGTTTTCCATTTAACAGAGTGCGTGTTTGCTTTTATGTTGTAGAATTAATCATTCCATAAAAAAGCCAGGCATTTGTTTTTTATACGGTATTGCGCAATAACTCAATTGTTGACGGCCATTTAATTTTAGCGCATAAAAAACTGGGTTTCGTTTAGTTTGAATAAATATTGTGTACAACAGAGTAGTTGGTTGTCAATTTTAAAAACAAAATGTTTTTATTGGTCCTTGAAAACCTACAGGATGGTTCTAATCGGAAGAAAGGAAGTAAAAACTTTCGATTTTTTAAATGAGGTATGGAAAAGCTATGAGGTAAAAATAAGTCTCTCAGTTCTTTATTGGAAGAAAGGTGATCAGCATTTAGGCCCCATTGAACCCTTTGGTACTGCGTGGTTAGATAAAAATGCAAGTGCGTATCTCGGGAACTGTTCACCATAGAGAGAGAGAGAGAGAGAGAGAGAGAGAGAGAGAGAGAGAGAGAGAGAGAGAGGAGAGAGGAAAAACGGAGCACCTCAGATTTTATCATACATTTTTTTAAATTTTATTTTAGTAATGCTTTATTGACCTAAATACTTACCCACAAGAAAACATCAAGTTCTAATAAATTTTTAACAGAAATCAACCATTTATTTGAACAAGAAAATTGGATTTAATAGAAAGTGTACTGAAATAGAAATTTATTATTATTATTCATTTAATGAGGTTTCAGGGAACGCTGAGAAGACTGAGCTCGTTATGTTCACATGGAGAAGGAAGATGGAGGGCCTCGTGAGACCTACCTTTTTGAGAACACTTGAATTGTCTCAGTCAGTAAAGTATCTAGGAGTCATACTGGATTACAGGCTGACTTGGAGGCACGTGGATTATAAGGTAAGCAAGGCTCGAAACTCATTATGGGCCTGCAGAAGAGTTGTCGGTAGTAGTTGGGGCTTGAGCCCAAAAGTGGTGCTATGGCTCTATACTACAGTAGTCAGACCGTCTTTAATATACGGCTCCATAGTGTGGTGGACCTGTATAAAGACGGAGGCAATAAGAGCTAAACTTAATAAGGTTCAACGTTTGGCATGTCTTAGTATAATCAGTGCAGTGCGCACAACACCTTTGCGTGCCATTGAAATACTATTGAATCTTCCTCCTTTGGATCTGGTAATTCAAGGGGAAGCTAGAAAAACTGGGTTCCGTCTCTGGAGTCAGGGTAGCTGGACGACTTTTATGAATCCAAGCAAAGACATTCGACGATTCTAGCAGAGTTGCATGAGGATAGTCCTATTTTGTTGGTGAGGAGCGATATATAGTTTCTTCTACGCATCGCTTCAATCGCAAATTTACGGTGGTGTTTCCGTCAAGGGAAGAGTGGGAGTCTAGGGAAAGACAGCTCATCGAAGGAGGAGGACAGGTCTGGTACACAGACGGTTCACTCGCTAGAGAGGGCTCGGGCTCGGGAGTCTACGGCCCCGTACAAGACTTTCACTCCCTCTTGGGGGCACACCACAGTATTCCAGGCTGAGGTCTATGCGATACTTGCTTGTGTAAATGTATTCGGGAAATTGACGGGTCTAGGAGGCGGATTACTATCTGCTCTGTCAGTCACAGCCATCAAAGCACTGAGTGCTTGGAAAATAACGTCGCGACTGGTCCTGGAGTGCAGGAGGGCTATTGACGACATCTCAGCTAAACACAAGGTATCACTGATGTGGGTACCGGGCACGCTGGGGTAAAGGGTAATGAAATGTCGGATCATCTGGCTAGGATGGGATCCGGCAACAGTTTTGTGGGCCCGGAACCAGCATTAGGACTATCTGCAAACTTGATTAGGAAAACAACTGGAGAGTGGATCCAGAATCAACACTCTCTGAGATGGAACAACATCTCTGGTCATCTCCGTCAAACTCGGGAGCTACTAGCAGGGCCTGCAGAGAGAATAGGACGATTTTGTCTCTCTCTGGATAGGAGTAACTTGAGATTGCTAGTAGGCCTATTAACGGGTCGCAGCACCTTCAGGTGTCACCTGTTCGTGCTGAGGGTGATCAACGACCCAACGTGCACGTGGTGTGGTGAAGAGGAATAATCGTCGGCATACATCTTGTGTCGCTGTGAAACCCTGGGTTATCAGAGGCAGACTATGCTGGGCTCAAGAATCTTGGAACCAATAGAGATAAAATGGATAGGACCTAAGAATGTACTTGCCTTTGCTAAAAGGGCAGGTCTTAGGAACTAGCGCGGATAGAGGCGCAAAAGGGCCCATCGTGTGGCCTATGCACCAGTCACATTCTGTGCTGGGTAGCCTCTGGTCCATGCTTTCTTATTGTGTTTAATAAATTTGACAGACGTTTGTCAAAGTCTATCTGTATTTAGCAAACAGTTTACAAGTTTTGCTGCGTTTTTTTGAGCTAAAAAAGCCTGCTGTTAGTGCCCAATGTTATCATCCCGTATGAAATAGCACTATGCACCGTATTTATACACGTTTTTTGTTACACTAGACGACTTGGCACGGACCTCCAACGAAGGACTAACGCTCAGGATGATCGTTAGACGAAGACTTGGTGAAGCCAATCTTGGTCGTCATAGACCCGCTACAGGTCCAGAGTTTCGTCGTCGTATAGCGCGACTTCAGTTTGCGAGAAATTATGAATAATACTAGCTCTTACTATTTGTTAGTCTTTTTAGGATATAACTTCATAATTCAATGTTTCTTATATATTAAAAGTATTCTTAGTCCAATAAATTACAAATAAGTAAGTAGGGCCAAAATAATCAATGCACATAGAAAGAAACTTGATTTTTGAACTAAAAGCGACAGTTATTATTAAAAATTGTGAAATTATGAAATTGTATATTGAAAAAAGCCTAACAATTAACAATAATTACCAATGTAATAGTGCCTTTTTGGATTATATGGCAGCTAATTCTTCGATATATCAGATTATTAATAAGATATTGACATACGGTTTTCGTATTTGGCTAGATTTTATGAAAAAGGTCATATCATTGCATTTGATTTTCTAGACAATTTAGCAGTTTTTGGTTATTATATCAAAAAACGCACTCTAGCGGTGTCACTAAGAGCTAAACATATCATAGGTAAGATGAGATAGATGGAACAATAAATGCTTTTGCCAATAAGACCAAGTTTGTTCTATTTCGTTCAGTCGTTTAGGAGTGGAGGAATAACTGATTGAAATTTATCACGAAAAAAAGTAAATGTATTAATACAGTCTGCGAATATTATGTAAAAAAAATATAAACTTTTAAAGTGTTTGCCTTTTACGTACACTACACTTCAGTTTTAAATCCAATGCAGAGCTTAGCAACAATCAATTCTAGGGGTCGGTTTATGAGTACTCTGTTAAGTTAATTCAACTGACAGTTATCTGTTAACTAGCAGTTATAGTGTTTATCTTTCTCCTGCTAACCGTTAACTGCCAGCTAAAGTAACTGCTAAAGTGACTGGAAATTGAAAGTGTCAATTATGAGGTTAACTGGCAGCTAAGATCTTGTATCTAGAGTAGGGATTTTTAATATTGTTTTATTATTCTGACAATAGATAACGGTAAGACCTAAGATCCATTAGAAATTACATATTTTGCTTAATTTTTGTAATTGATAAAATAAGCCTTATAGATAGCAATCAAATTTATGCTCAACGTTCATTCATGCTTTTTCCTTTTACCTCCATGTTGCACTGTCTCGTCTGTGCGTTTATTTTCAATTACCTTATCATACATATTGACAACTTTTATGAGCAGCTGCCTTTCACTTTCAGTGAAATTTGGACGTCTCTATAATATACACACCGATATTTACGATTAGGAACTGCTACTCAGTAT
Source organism: Callosobruchus maculatus (assembly GCA_951848785.1). NCBI lineage: Eukaryota > Metazoa > Arthropoda > Insecta > Coleoptera > Chrysomelidae > Callosobruchus > Callosobruchus maculatus. The sequence goes on from CATOUR010000003.1 coordinate 3,805,404, forward strand.
TCATCTGCCATTAAAATTTCGTATAACTGACAGTTTGTTCTAGCCAATAGGATTCAACAACGAGTTAGGGATATTTTAGCAGTAGGGCCAACTCAACGCAAACTCTTAGCGACATAACCTTTAGTTACAGAAAGTCACGATAAACAGTAATTTACTTAACAGGGACTTTGACCGTTGGCTATGCCAAACTGTCAGATAGGTAACCGGAACTTTTAACTGAGCATCGATAAACCGGCCCTAGGTAGCATATATTCCGCCAAGACTGTGGTCATCCTTCCATATTGAGCGCTATTACCATATCGGATAATTTATGCTTTCCTTATCCCTGTTCCCGGAATTTATAGGCTCCGGTTGAATACCAGTGGCACCGGAAAACTTCACTACAATAACTTATCTCCATTTATGGCGTACGCGGGCCGCCCCACAGGCGTCATCTGAGATTTATTCTCCAAAATAAATATTTTCCGCTGCTTCACTCCCACGACGTATCTTCCTGTACAGATACGAGGATCTATCAGAGAATAACGAGACTACGATGGTTGCTCTATAACTCCGTCAATCCACCAGCCAAAGGAAGTCACTGCTAAAAAGCAGTAACCTTCTTGGCGGAACACAAAGGTGCATTCGCTTCACCTAACCAGGTAAGCGCGCTTCTATGCCAACTGCATATGAGAGTCGATATACGAGGATTGCAACCCTCGTAATAAACTATTCTTTGCGCTTCATCATCATAGTCACAATATCTTAACAGACATGTTGTGAACTCGTAAAATGCATTTACTCATTTTACGAGTTTCTCTTGGGATATCTTTAAGATCTTTAAGGCAGTAGTTTCCCATTTGCTTTCTGCACCCTCATGCCGTTGACCAGATGGTATCTACTGGTTCATCCGCCTTTAGGGGCAATTTCTCACCCCAAGGACAAGAAGGGGTCCTGACTCTTCTCAACTCGTCCACCCAAAGCTGTTGGTTGAGAAGAGGTCACTGTTTATACCGACAGTAGTTCGGTTCCTTTTAGTCGCCTTTTACGACACGCAGGATATACGATGGGAGGTATTCTAACCCGCTCCCACACGGGGATAATAAATCTTACTTTTTTATAAAATAGGGATGGAGAACTTTATTTTGCTGCACCTTGTATATTGAGCAGAACAAGATGTGTTATTATGATTTTCAAAATACAACACAGTTCTCGATACCTACATCATCATATTTTGCCAACTCTTCGTGACCCGTCCTCTGTGAGATTTTTCTCCGAGATCCCAAAGATCTGGTACTATCTGCCTCATCATTATAGTCACAATGTCTCAGCAGACATGTTGTGAACTCGTAAAATGCACTAAATCGGAGCTAGAGTATTGCCGACACGAACATTATCAATAGTTTCGAGAACTGTAGCTCGCCATCGTTCACGATTTACTGCCAGTTCAGTGGCGCTCTTGATACTCATATCTAGCAACTGTTTCGTCGTATCCACCCAGCGTGTAGGGGAACGGCCACGGCGCCGCCCACTCGGGGCGTGACCCTGAACTACAAGTTTCTTCATATTATCGTTTCTGTGAATATGTCCGAAGAATGTAAGCATACTCGTCGACGCAATGGGGGATAGTCTCTTTGGACTACCGAGCTCATCCAGTGTGGAGACACTAGTTCGATGGGCGGTATAAGGAATTCTCAGCATTCTCTTTCACGTCCACGTTTCAAAAGCAACTATGCGAGCTCGATCTGCCTTTTTAACAGTCCAGGTTTCCGAGGCATACAAAAATATGGAGAATACTAGAGACTGAACCAGTGACATTTTGGTAGCTTTGGTGATGTTATGGTCACGCCATATTTTAGTAATCTTTGTCATGGCCACCCGTGCCTGTTGAATGCGCCGTCGAATCTCATTCTCAGAGCTACCTGAATTGTCGATCAAAGAACCGAGGTACACAAAACTTTGATCTCACTCACAATGGTATATTGACTTTATTCCTCGATGATTGTCATACTCTCTATCTACGATCATAACCTTGGTCTTGTTGTAGTTAATACCAAGACCATATGCTGCACTGTGTTGTTCTAAAACGTTCAATAGAACTACTAGTTCTTCCTGAGAAGCAGCAATAAGGGTTGTATCGTCAGCAAATCTTAAGTTAGATATTTTGCTTCCGCCAATAGTTATACCGCCATTCCAGTTGTCCAATACCTGTCTCATCACAAATGCAGAGTAAATGTTAAATAACATCGAAGATAATACACATCCCCCACGAACTCCTTTTCTGGTTGCTGTTTGACCAGACAGGTTACCATCAATTCTTATACGAGCTGAGCTAGACTCATAGAGTTGCTGTATGAGAAATACAATAATATAAGTGGTAAGGGACTCCCATAGAGATAAGAATTTCCCACAGTTTAGGCCACTTTACGTTATCAAATGCCTTAGAATAGTCCACAAAGCAGATAAAAACGGAAAAATAATGCTCTCTGGCTTTTTCAATAATCTGTCTTGAGTTTAAGATCTGTTCACGCGTATCGCGTCCTTTCACGGAACCTGCCTGCGCCTGATAAATTTGTCAACCAATAAAACCCTCCAAACGAAACTGTAAAATATATAGCCTTTGCGCTTAGACTTTTGAAAACTAGTCTGACATTTATAGGATCAAAGGCAGTATGCGTTGGAACAAAATATCGTGCATGATAAAAAAAAAACTAGTATAACGGCTTCTAACTAATAAAGGCCAACTTATTCAATAAAGTTGCATCAAACGTGCAATTTTAGAGGGCAGTTCTGACCAAACGCTCAAAAAAATCTCGCCCAAATTTAGTTTATAAACTAATAAAATTTTCATCCGGCAGAACTTCCTATACGAATTCCAGGAACCATATTAAATAGCATTTTCATGGACCTTTGCCGCAGGGATTTCTATCTACTTTATGGTCCAGTGAGAATAGATACAGGGCCATCTCAATAAAGGACTTTGGGAAAACTAGTAAAACACATTCTTCATAGCGGTGATGATTTAACAGATATTCTGGGAGGAATACTCCAATCATACGTCTCCTTAAGTGAAAAGCACCTATTTCTAGTAAGGCAAAGGAATAGAAATGTAAGTAAAATAGTCAAAAACAGTATTGCCGGGCATGCCAGAAAAATTACCTGCCGAAGACATGGACTAATCTCAACAGAATTAGGACTCAATTTGAATTATAAATTAACTAATTAGTTTTTTATACTTTTTTAATTATATTTAGTTTCTAATTGGGTTTGTCAAGTGGGACAACTTTTTAACAAAAAAGCTACATCATCCGATTGTACCCTCTCTCCCCTAGGATCATCCCCTTAAAGATTTTAAATGATAAGGGTATCGAGTAATACCTTGTTTTAAAGGTATGTCGAAGTGCTTTACCTTAGCGTTCGATTTTTTTTAAATCTGTCGATTGGTTTTCAACAAAACTAGAATCTTTGTATATCTTAACTTGTTCAAATAGAATTGCAAATCACAAACATCACTTTTTATAGCAATAAGTGTTCAAATGTTGCCCGTTATTGGCCAAACAATGATATAGGCGATTTTCAAACTCCTGGGATTCTGGTGCTAACCTTTTTTCGATTTCCTCTATGTCCTGAGATTAGCACGTAGTGACTACGTCATTAGCGTAGATGAAACTATGTGTCGAAGGGCCAACAGGTTGATCATTCGTGTATAAATTGAAAGTGAAACGATTTTTAAAAGAAGTTCTACATAACATGTGGCTTCAAACTCATTTGGTTTTCGATATAGACGATTGGCAAAGTTGGACTTCGCGCTTATGAATGTGAAAATTGTCAAAACTGGAATGCCTAGTATAACATATTCAATGGGCGAGAGTGGCCTCTGCGGACACGCAAAAATGTCAAACTGAAACTAACCTATGGTTAGCCTGTGGTCAAGGTCATATCTATTTTAGAAACGAGGTTTATTATGGTCTTCTCGGCCTCTTAGGCTGCTTGAAAGGCCTATGACCTCTGGGGGATATTAAATCAAAACGTATTGCACAGCAATGGTCTGAGGACGTCTGCAAGATGGTAACTTCCTGACATCTTCAAGAATTTAGTGAACACAATATGACATATGTATATATGTCCTTCTGTAAGTGAACACCGTCCCTCGGTTTAAATGCAGGGCCAACAACCAAAGCATCTACCATAATATAGTAATAGCAATTTATTTAGGATTTCTCAATACAAATGGTGGTGGCATTGCAGTCCATAATTATTACAATAATATAAGTAAGAAACTTAAGTATAATATTATCACTGTGGTTAAAAAACTAATGTCTCTTCTTAACTACACATAAAAAGTACTATATACTATAAACAATTAGTTTTTATATAATTGGTTAGCGTATATTTGAAATACTTCACATGAACTAGCTTCTTTGACTTGCCGGGGCAATTTGTTATATTCACTGAGTCCCTTGTATATCAGTGAATATAACAACATCATTGTGCTCTTCATATTGGTTTTATTTGACTAAAAATTAGAATTAGTTCTCGTATTATGGAGTGGACTTCACAATCTGTACTTAAGTGATCAGCTAGATAACTCGGTGATATATCTTTTATGATTTTGAAAATAAAAACCATAGTTGTTAAATAAAGATATTGGTTAACAGAAAGCCATTGTAATGTGTTTAACATGTCGTTAATTTTTGTATATCTAGAATATTGCAGTCTTATTATCATTCCACTGTTTTGCAATTTTTGTAAACTACCTAGTTTATTTTTATTCAAAAAATACAATAAAGATGAACCATACTCAAAATGAGGTTTTATTATTTATGTTATTATTGTATTATAAATAGTTATTCTTACAAATATTAAGAGGTGTTTTAAAATTCTTGAGAAAAGGTATAATTTTTTTGAAATTTCATTGATCATATAGTCACAGTGACTATTGAAATTCATTTTTGTATTTATCATAAATCCAAAATACATCATGTCATCTACAATGTCCATTATTGAATTCTCTATTTTAATTTTAATACTGCCTTTTCTTACCGCCTTGCCTTAAATTTGATGCTTGAGTCTTCGATTTCATGATTGACGATTGTCAATGTACTCACGCCAAAAAATATACAAATATTCATTGTTGACTTCCATCTGTTGTAACGTTACCGAATTTCCAGGAGTCCAGTTCATAAAAGAACAACAATCCATCAGTGAGCCGTCAGAGCCAGATACAAATGCCCGCGCCGTATGCTAAAAACACCCCCAGGGAAACAAAACAAAAAATATGAACCCTGACAGGAGGCCCTGGCGCTGAATTACCAAAAATATGGTCGGAAAAAATGGAATGTTGACTGTGCGAAGCATAACAATTTCAATGATTTACAGAGATAATAATAAAACCCTCCTTTTCCTAAACAGGCGCTATTCCAAGTGACATTTGGTGTCTGATTTTTACGTGGGATAGGGCCTGCTTTTTCTGGACAGTTTATGTCCTTACTATATCAACGACTGGCTACCTCCTGGTTTGTGTCACACATATGTGGAGCAAACCGTTCTATTCGTTTTGTGAGGGTCACGTCATTGCTCTCGATATTTCGAAGGCGTTCGATCAACTGTGGCATTCAGCACTCCTAAACAAGCTTCCGTCCTCTAGCCTCCCTGTTAAGCTTTGCGCTTGGCTCGCAGACTTCCTCTCAGATCGTGGTAGATGGCTTTTCCTTTTTGTCTTTCCATAACATCAATGCTGGGGTTCCGCAGGGATCGGTATTGGCTCCGACGTTGTTTCTGCTTCACATCTACTTTCTAGTGCTACAAACTCAATCTACAGTGTTGCGGATGACAGTATTTTTGCATGCACGCATCATGAGCAATAAACCGATCTCTGTGGTCGAGCTGGATTGCAGAAGACTGGCAGCGTCTGCTTCGCTTTTAAAGAATCTGGTCACTATTATCGCTTGGGGACTCAAGAATATGGTAAAATTTTATGCTTCTAAGACCCACTACCCAGTCAGCACCTGGTCCTAATGAACAATCTGGCCCTGCCAAGGAGCCACTCATCCAATCTCTAAGGCATCAACGTTAAACAAAATAATAATAGTGTAATAATATATAATAAAATAAAGAAACATGCCCTTATTTCACCTGGCGGGTAGCGGCAAAATGATATAGATAACAACCAGGGCAATTGAAAATGTGGAACATCAAAGAATGTGGATACAGATAAAATCATCGTATGCAATAATTATCTTAATTATCTGAATCAAATTGACTAAAATCTGAGACCTTACTAAGTTCGACATGCGCAATTCATTGCAATAAAAATAAATAGGGCATTCCATTTACAATATAAAAATTATGCCGTGTACCGTAAAACTGATAAGCCTGGAAATACTCCTATTAGCATATTTGGATCCTGCATGTTCAGCAACCCCTAGGAATTGAATTTTATCAGTTTGTAAAGGATTTTGACCTACTGTGACGAACTTCAGTTACTTTTTGTAGGATAAGGTCATTCAAACAAAAACAACTTATTTTTCTATTTGCGACGTTTCGACTTATATTAAGTCATCCTCAGGCAACAGAAAATCGAAGTATTCATCGTTGGTAAGAAAATAGTCATAAGAATCTGACTAGATAAACAACTGGATTAAAACACTGCCAACGTTATTAAAATATAACGCCACAAAACAGGTATAATAAAAACGATTATTTTCTTAACGACGAAAACTTCGATTTTCTGTTGCCTGAGGATGACTTAATATATGTCGAAACGTCACAAATAAAAAAATCGGGAGGTTTTGTTTGAATGACCTTATCCTACAAAAAGTAATTGAAACTGAATTTTATAATTTCCAGCTGTGGCAATTTTCGAGATATTTGAGCAATCCAGTACTTCTTACTAACCCGGTATATACCAGCAGAGTTCGTGAAACAGTCCAGGGATACGAGGGTTGCTCTATATCTCCGTTAATCCACCAGTACGCAGACAGCTGTTTCACGCTTACTAGCGATCATCAGTGCGCTATAGGTCGATTGACGGAGATAGAGAGCATCAGAATTTTCATGTCTATCGGACATGTAAAGCATGTGAGAGTAGGCGGCAGAAAAGATCTGCCTATCTGCCCATCTGTTACGCAAAGGTAACGGCAAACCAAAGAAATTCACTGCTAAACAGCAGCAGACTTCTTGATGTAACGCCATGGCGCGTTCGCTTGGCCTGACCAGAAGACGTTACCTTTTGGTACCAGATGGCGCACTGATAGATCTTTTCTGTCGCCTACTCTCAAATGAATAAAGATGACAGTATTTAAAAGACAAAAAAGTGCAGCCCGGGCTCCGACACACCGAGCTGCTGTTCCATTACCCAATGACTACTCCTCACACCGTGAGGTGAGCAATCACTGGGTCCGCGAATCGTGCGCCCAAAGTAGACGAGGGGACCCAAGGATGACTGCCTTCTGCATTCTGGCGGCTAAGATGTGCCGCCGCACGGCACACCGGTGTTTTGCGAAGTGCAGAGAGAAGCGTATTCCTCATTCCACCTAGGGATCCAATGACCATAACCAGCAGACTTACAGTGTAGTCTGGCCAGAGCCTGCAAAGTTGTCCGAGCAACTCCTGATATTTGATCCGCTCTTCCTCCTTCTTAGAGACGATGTTCACCTCGGCAGGCGCCGAAAACTCTATAACGAACATCGTCTTCTGTTGGTGGTTGAGAAGGACTATGTCGGGCTTGTTTGCCTGTACAAGCTCGAGCGTGTGGAACGAGTAGTTCCAGTAAATCCGGCATCTCTCTTTCTCCACAACGGACTCTATATCCCCTGGAGCATAAGGCAGCACCGGTGTCTCATCGATACCGTATGAGTGCCTTAAATGATAGTAGAGCACTCGTAAAGCCGCGTTGTGCCGATGGACGTAAGCCGTCCCAGCGTACGTCTTACACGCCGATAAGAGATGTATAAGCGTCTCTCGCGCCTGTCGGCAAGCTCTACAATGGATGTCGGGTACATCTACACCCATAACCCTTTTACGGTACACCAAGGTGTTGAAGACACCGTCTTGGCAAGCCATTATAAAACCCTCAGTCTCTGACTTCAACCCACTAGACCTTAGGAAAGAGAAGGTCAACTGCTCAGACAAGCCATGCTCTTCCAGATGTTTGTAGAAGATTCCATGCATTGGCTTATCTTTATGAAGTCTTAAAAGGAAGTGGACTTTGGCAGTTTTAAGGTCGGATTTTAATTCTGCGGGAGCAAGTTCCGTAATGGACTGCTGACACCTCCGCTTCAAGTCGAGTGTGAGGCTGAGCTCCTCGGCTGCTCGTTTTGCTGCGCTGAAACGAAAGGCTCCTTTACCCGCATTCTCGTGCTCTCGCACAAGGCGGATCAGGCGATCAGTGCTGTTTGTTACACAGCAGGCAGTGGCCAAAACTACCCTGTTGTGCAGACGCTCCAAACTCAATAGTCCACGCCCTCCCAGGTGTCGCGGGAGGTATATTCGCGGGACAGAGGAGTTAGGATGCAGACTTCTCTCCATATTCATCCTTTTGCGGGTCTTCGTGTCGATTCCCTTGATAATGACTAGATAGATAGATAGATAGATGAATCTTTATTCTTTTGATCATCACAGATGATATAGAACATGTCATAGTCAGGTTTACATATCATAAAAAAAAATAACAGTGATTATCTAATATTATGATTATAAGCGAGGATTGCACACACGATGTCAATCAAAATGTCGTCGAATAAATAGTAGATATATGATATGATTAAAAAAAAAGTCATAAAACACTTAACACTTGATATACACGAAATTAAAAAAAAACAACAGAAAAAAAACAGAAAAATTTAAAACTTGTACATGTCTAAGTTAGGTTTATCTATGTATATCTTGAAAAAAAATTGCAATGATTATATAACATGATGATAAAAAGCGAGGATTGCACTCACAATGTAGATAAAATGTCTTCAAATTGATACCTAGTATATGATACGAGTAAAAAAACCATCGTAAAACACTTAACACTTGATATGCACAACATTAGCAACAACAACAACTAACAACTAACAACAACTATTATTGTTGTTATTATTATTATTTGACGCAACAGCCTCCAGGTATTGGATTTTATCGTTCCAGCTTTGGCAGTTTTGGAGATATGCAAGCGTCACCTATTGCTAACCCGGTATATATCAACAGAGTTCGTGGAACAGTCCAGGAATAATTGTTCGATGTATCAGGACCTACGAATTTAATAAAGCAGCAATGTGGACATAGAAGCGTTTGATGCCAGTCGAGTTCCAACGTCACTATTTTAGTTGTAGATATCAAACAGGCAAACCGGCTTATGCATTATTCGCCAATTATGAAATTCCCTATTAAAACGGACGAGCCGGTTGACAAGGGGATTATTAATATTTTAAAAGGTTATAAATCCGAATATCGCACAGGTGCATTATTTGCCGGAATATTAAATGACAATCCGGCTGGGTTTACCGCCAAAAAGGGATTTATTGGAAATCAGAGCGGATGCGATGGATTTTTATATATTATACATATTAAGTAGCGGTTACGCGTGCTATAATGCGGTTTGAGAGGGTGTCGAAAATCATATCTAAATGCAAACCGTGGATTACATACAGACATTGTGCTTCACTGACCCACATAGAGGACCACATTCCTTTTTACTTCTCACACCGATAGGTGAGGGGAGGATTGTGGTCGCGAAAATTTTCGATTCTCAGATAATACGCTTTTTGGGCGTCTTATGATGTCTACATAACGAAAATCCACGTCACTCATTTCCGTCTGTCTGTCTGTCTGTCTGTTTGTTGGCCTGTCTGTCTGTCTGCCTGTCTGTTGGCGTCTTTGTAATGATGTAATCTCAGTAACCGCTGCATGGATTTGATGAAATTTGGGTAGCAATGTACTGTGGGATCGTAGTAGGCAATGTTCCTATAATTTTGGAAATCGTTTCACGGGGGCGGAGTAATTAGCAAAAATAAAGAATTTCAAATATTCCTCAAACTTTGTTTTTAGACGTTTTGGGGGTTCCGGGTCATTTGCTTCTTGCTGAATTTGCGATGGTTATGGGGTAGGGGGTTGTAAAACTGAAAATATTTGTTGTATTCATGATGGGCTGTCCACTGACCTGTGAACGAAAAATCTAGCGGCATAATATACCTTTTTAAGTGCCTTGCTTAGTATATAAACCAAAGGACTTTGAATTTGTGATGTGTACATACGAGTATTGTTTTAGATGGATCTATATAGCATTATGCGAAAATTATTAAACTGATTTTAATGAAATTTTGATACAGTATTACTAACGTGGCGAGGATGGAAAACGCGTATGTTTTGGGAAAATCGTGTAAGTGGCGGCGCAACAATAATAAAAAACTAGAAATATAAAAACAGCTCAAACTTTGTTTGATGTGTTTTAGAGGTTCCTGATCGTTTTCTATTTTTTTTTTTTGGGTGAGGTGAAACTGAGGCGGTTGGGGGGTGGCGGGATGTGAAATTGAAAAATTTGTTCTATAATAGTCTGTCCATTGACTGGTAGAAGAAATACATAGCGGCATATTACACCTTTTAGGTCCATCTGAACACTGACTTGCCTATTACAGAAACCAACTTTGTGATCTATACATACGAGTTTTGCTTTATCTCGTTCTATGTATATTGCGTAAAGCGAAAATTATTGAATTGATTTTAATCACATTTTGACACAGAATTTACTGCCGCGGCAAGAATGGAAAATGCGCCTATTTCTGAAAATAGTGTCAGTGGCAGCGCAGCAATAATAAAAAAACAAAAAATATAAAAACAGCCCAATTTTCGTTTTTAGACCTTTTTGGAGGCTACTGATCGTTTCGCATCGTCCTGTTGAAGCATGCAGAAGAAACTGTGGCGTCCTAGTTCCTAAAGAGGGAGACGCAAGAAACTATTTACGAGGGTTTTTGCGTTGGATGTTCTTCTGCGGGCGGGTGGGCGATGATTTGGTTGCAAGGGAATTCCAAACTATAGCTTCTTGCAATGGAGAAATAATAGAATGGTATCATCATTATGTGAGTCAATAAACTTGACTCCATTTTTTTCAGTAATTCTTAATCCCTTGACAAAGGAGAGGGGGGATTCGGCCCGTTTTCGCAAATTTTAACGAAATCAACGTGCTAGGTGACATTTTCTAGGTAAAGTATATGATTATTTTCCGAGTAACCCGCACCATCCCCCACCATTGAATCATACATTTGTACTGATAGTGGAGAAAAACATAGAGAACAAAAGCCTCACTAAAGTCTGGAATTATTTGGTTCATTTTTGTGATAGTTACTACCATTTTAATGTTCGAAAATTTGCTACTCTTTATGAGATTTTTATTCCGCCGTCTTGAAAATTTTGGGGCATGCACGGTAAGGTTTTCGACATAAGAAGAGATGGCTCTTTATTGTGGTGGTATTGGAATTTCAATAATTTTTTCACCCCATCCCTTTCTTATCATCGCAGCGTGACCAAAAGCTAGATTTTTGTTTCTAATTATAACCTTTTGCGTCAATTAAATTAAGATTTTTTCTGTTTGCACCATTCAAGGTAATGAGCTTAATTTTTGACAGCCCAAAAGCTGCCAAAAGTTTGCACTTTTATTAGTTTTTTGTTGTAGCTGCAAAATGTGCTTTCAAAATGTATTTTGTTTTTTTCTGTGTCACTTCTGCAGTAACTAGTTATATTAGTTAATTGTGTTCTCTGTGTAAATTGTTTGTAATCGTTAATACGTATCGCCTATTTAAATTCACTAATTATTTCTTTCCTTTATATATTAAGGAAATCTGACTTGTTCTATGCCATCAAATGATGATCTAAAGAATTCATAATAATAATTATTATTATTATCCAATATGGTGGCATACTCATGTTTTATGGGTATCAAATGAAAAGGCTGTTAAAAGAACCTCGAAAAATAATGTGACCTCATTCTAAATCCAATATGATGGAACTTCCAAGATGGCGGAATAATAATTTTCAATTCACTTTTACAATATGGGTATCAAACAAAAGGGCTTGTTGAGAGTATCTCCAAAAATAATGTGACGTCATTCTAAATCCAATATGGCCGATCATCAAAGATGGCAGAAGCTATTTTTTATGTACTTCCGCTTGTCAAAAATTATTAGAAAAATATTCTGACATCACTTTCCAATATGGCGGACTTTAGAAGCCTTTTATGATTTCTTATAGTATCAGCATTGATCGAAAGGGTTTGATGAGAATAATAACGCAGGTTAATAACTAAAATGTGAAAAATAAATTAAAAGAAAAGACTTTAAAAAAAGCTTTTATTTGAATCCTTTAAAGAAAAGAAAAGAAAATTTTCCTTTAAAATTTGAACTATCAACTTGTAAGTTCATTATACAGAATTGATATGCCCATGAAAGCTTGTTGCGAGGTTTGCGTAAGTATTTAACTAAAGCGAAATTAAAAAAAATTAAGTTACTCAATTAAATAGTTACTAATTTACTTACACGCGCGACAAGCTTTATGATCACATAAATTCTATATAATGAGGCTATAAGTCGATAGTTCAAATTTTAAAGAAAAATTTTATTTTCTTGTTTTTGGACCATTTAAATAATAGCTTTTTTAAAAAAGTTTTTTTAGAGATAGGCTTATTTTACAAGCGACACTAGTCTATGCGGCCAAGTCAATTTCTTGTCAATTCATCCACTCATTCATCGAACCATAGAACGAAATGAAGCGTTCATAATATAAAAGAAACAGGCAACGACGTTGAACGGTCATAGAAATGGCAGCATGCGGAAAATCCTGAAATAAATTATCCTGTAGGAGGACGGGGACGGCAATGCAGTTAAGGATAAAGGCTGGACTCGTAATTTTCTTATTTCTGTTTTAAAGCCATTAAGCGCTGCGCCAGAATAATGAGTCGGCGATTTCTTTACTTCTCTGGATGTTTATCTTGCACTCACTGATTTTCGTTATGCTTCCTGTTTATTCTCATAAATAAAACTAATGTACATTTAATTACGCAGGCTTCAGTCGAAGCAGATCGACCTTTACGTTTGCTTAACAGGGATATTTATTAGCCTTTCTTTAAGAGAAAATGGAGTTTTACATCAGATCATCAAAAAGTGTACTTTCTATTAGATTTTGTTATAAGTGATGATGTTAATATTCTTCAAGTTGAACACCCTTAGTTCAGGCGGAAGGGGTTTTTTGACAGCAAGGGGTCGGAATGAAATTAAATTTTGTGAGGTGGAAGACAGTGCTGAACCTGCACCTAAGTTTGCAACCTCAAAAGGTTACCTCTCGAGGGGTATTTTTCGAAAGTTGTCGCGAAGCATAGTTTTCACCCTCCACCCCTCGAGCAGCCTCCCCCAAGGTCGCAAACTGAGGTGTAGGTTCATAGGATCAATGTCTACCACCTCACCAAATTTCATTTTTTTCCAACCTTTTGCTGCCAAAAGCTTTTTTGAGCGACGTTTGGACTACTTTATCCTCTACACATTTTTAACACTGGCTATCCAATGCCTGGTAAGTCCCCTAGAAACTATCGACGGGAACCTTGTTCAAAGTTGTTGTCACAGATTTTTGGATATCGTGAATGCTGTCAAAAGGGTTCTTTTGATTTCACTCTTGCTTCTCGAAAAAAACAAAAATGTTCGGAGCTAGATCAGGACTACATGGCGGCTATGGCAGCCTTTCCATGTTGGCTCACTAGGAATCGTACGTCAGGTTCATTATTTATCGAACAGGTAAACGTTAGTCTCTTTAGATGCCACATTTCCACAACCCACCCTGTTCATAGCAGCCGTACTATTTGTAACTGTTTATTTTCATAGAAACTTCAATTCCAGATCAATGACAACTCCGCATTCACTTGCAAACAACACAAAACGATTTATATCCCAAGATTAATCGCTTTCTTGATTGGTATCAAGAAGTAACTTCAGAATACTCCTGCCTTCACTAATCCTCAAAAATAAATCACTCCTACCATTTGTCAATTATAAATGAGTCTTCTACTTACAAGCTATATTGGAAAATTGATCGACCGGTCATAGGTCAGCGGTTATGTGAGTTCTAACAGATACTAAGTAGTCATTGCAATGGACAGTGAAGTATATAGGGTGGCATGCTTTTATGTTACGATACCTATCTTTTCCTCGCCTTCCGACATATCTTCTTTCAGACATTGATGAAATCTGCCTCTAGCTGGAATACTATTTTTGTGCATTTTACGTGTTCTTTCCATTTACTTCTATTTTCTTTTACCTTTTCTTCGCTTATATTAAAGATGTTCAATTCAGCTCTTATATTTCTGTTTCTTATTCTGTCTATTTTGTGTAACATTTCACTTTTCCTAGAAATTTCATTTCTCGCTTTTGTATCCTATTTCACTACTGTATACGAAGGTTGAAACAGCTACCGTGTTGTAAAATTTCATTTGAGAATATTTTCTTGTTTTATTCCTTAATGCTCTGCTGATAACCCGCAAATATCAGTGAGTCTATTAAGTTTTTCTTTTATATCTTTGCTACTTTTAAGAAATATATCGTAGCCTAATATTTGAAATGTTTTACTTGTTCCAGTACCCATCGTTGACGACATTCTTTTGCAGAGTTGAAGCCAATGTATTGGCCAATACACTCGCAAGGGGAGAAACAAAATCTGAGTTCATGACCAGAACCATTCGCAGGCCTTCCAAAAAGCACATGCTACTACACTCGAAGCTGCTCAGATCATAACCCTCTGGTCGGGCCCTCCCTGAGGATCATAGAATCGAAAAAGAATGATCTCCTCATTCTGGTTGGTCTGTTAACGGGACATTGTCGTCTGAGGCAGCACTTGCGGAAGTTTGGTCTTGAACAAACAACAGACTGTCGTTTTTGCTATGTGGAGGACTTAACAGTGGAGCACATTTTGTGCTTCTATCCAGTACTGGAAAGAGCTTAGTTGTTTCAGACCTTTAAGCCCACCCATATGGAACCTACTAAGTCAAAGAAAAGACAGAAAAGAACAATTATTAAACTACATAAGAGCCATCTGATATAATTTTTAGATTGACAGTTAGCTTCTCTACATTATTGAAGCTCCTAATATTGGCATTGTAGTAGTATCAGTGTTAATTTAATTATTTTTTAGTGTTAATTTGATTATTTTGGGATAATCTATTTGTATTTTTAGGTATCACTACCTTTATTTTGTGTTAGGGTAATCTTGTTTTGAAATAAAGCTTCTTCTTCTTCTAAACATGTCACAGCATGGAGCAACACTCAGTTTCTTACAGTTAAATATGTCATATTGCAAGACTCCCTAGTACCCTTCGTAGTTATATGCTTCTTCTAATTATTTCTCCCGTAATGCAGCTGTTCCACAAAGAACCTTCTATCGGCGACTTCATGCCAGCAGCACTCAAACTTTATCGACCGTACAAAATTGCTACTAAAGAACAGATCCGTTATCGCAGATTTTATGCAGAAGGGGATCCGCCAAGATTTCTGCCAACGTAGCGGAAAGAGGGAACCGAACCCCATCAACGTCCTTTTACACGACGTTTGCCCGCCCTTCCAGCCCAAAATTAATTTTCCGAATTAATTTCGAAACAACTTTCAATAACGTGTGAGATATAATGATACAAGCTTTATTACTCAAGCGCAGATGTTGCTTTCCTCATTAATGCTCGAAAATTAATTTCCACCGCCACACATAGAAATAATTTCTTAGATGCAGCACAGATGCTTTAATACAAGTATACCATAACTTCCTATACGCGCAAAGTTATGCTAATCTTAAAGTGAGAATACGATATCTTTGACCATATAAGGGTTGGATTGAGAAAATATCTTCAATGCAAAGCTGTGAAATTCTTGATAGTAAGAATACCAAAACCTTAAATCAAGCATATGGTAATCTTGACCGAAGTATTTCATAATCCTGACTGAAGCATTTCATAATCTTAACTGGGAGCATTTCATAAACTTAATGCAAGTAGCTCAACTTTATTCTAAAATTGTGATATTATGGGATGAGGAATCTAGTAGTATTAATTTGAGCATTCAAACTCTTCTATGAGCATGTAGAAATTTTTCTGGAGAAATAGTTCTGCAAAATCTCTTAAATCACATTTAATATACTTAGTACTTATCTAGGAACACCTGAGTCAGGTCTTCGCATCCCAGTTTTTTTAATAGCTCATTCATGGTTGGATAGATCCAGTGATAAGGAAGCTGATGGGAACTGGGACGCGACTCAAATGGCGGTGAACCAGCACTACCGGCAGAGTCGATGACTGATGGTTGACGGTGGTATCACGTGGCAATGGCATTTTATTGAACGGTTTGACTAAATACTATTATGTGCTATTATGCAGGATCCAGGTATTACGCTACGGTGCTAAAGACGGCGGCGAATGCGACAATCCGAAAACCGATAATGGCGCGGCGGCGCGGACGCGGACGGGCAACAGGCTGTTGAGTAGAGAGGGTGGAGAGGTTAGGGTTGACCCGTGACGCGCTGCGCGTCTGCGCACTCCGACGTTGCTAGACGTCAAATAAATGATTTACTTGATACAAATACATAGGGTGTGCTTGTAAAACAGCGTTCATTTTCAAACAAAGATTATCACATTGTAAACGAAGGTTCGCATTTGCAAGCTGTTTATATTCTTGATAGAAATAAACTGGGCAAGGCTGGGAAAAATAATAATCTTGATATAAAATTATGAAATATTTGTTATTAAATTGTTATAGCCTTGGTTGCAAAGAATATTATACTTTCTTTCGGAGCACATTTCTTTAAAATAAGTATATAAATACATATTTTCTATAATTTTCTCATCAAATATTCTTTGTTAGAGTTAGAACCAATATTCTTTTTGTGAGTATGTACTTACAAGAATATCACAATTCTTGACTTGAGAATTTCTTTTTATGTGTGTGAGCTAATCGACTTGGCGCAGCGGCTTCTGTGCACTTATAAACATGTCTTAACCTGTATAGCAACACGCAGCTTCATGCGATTCATTGTTGCGTCATATTGCAAATTGCATTCTATGAAGCTATACGCTTCTTCTAATTATTTCTCCAATAATGCAGCTGTTTCACAAAGAACGTTCTATCGGCGACCTCGTGCCAGCAGCACTCAAACTTTATCGACCGTACAAAATTGCTACTAAAGAACAGATCCGTTATCGCAGGTTTTATGCAGAAGGGGATCCGCCAAGATTTCTGCCAACGTAGCGGAAAGAGGGAACCGAACCCCATCAACGTCCTTTTACACGACGTTTGCCCGCCCTTCCGGCCCAAAATTAATTTTCCGAATTAATTTGGAAAGAACTTTCAATAACGTGTGAGATATAATGATACAAGCTTTATTACTCAAGCGCAGATGTTGCTTTCCTCATTAATGCTCGAAAATTAATTTCCACCGCTTCGGCAAACAGAATGGGACATTCAGGTCGCTCCGAAGCTTTCGCAGCTTTTTCATTTTTCACCTAAAGATTCTATTAAAAATTTAATAAGGTCTAAATTGAAAAATCTTAAGTAAATATTGATTCCTTCTTCTTGTGGACGTCAACTCGATTATTAATTTCGATTGATAAAGGAAAATTGCCGAAGGAATTTGTAAAGAAACGGAAGTCTGTGGTTTTCTTTGAGGATTTTGTGGGGCGAAGTTTTATTGGAGCCTTTTGAAGGAAGATCGGTATAAAGCTCATTATTTTTAAAACGTAGTGAAACTCTTTTTTATGGTCAACCTATCTCAAAGCCTAAAAGCCTATGACGCTGTAGAAGAGCTGCGAGAGGATAAGTGTCGATGCACGTTAGATTTGAAACGTTGCAGGTTGTAGCCGTTTGGAAATAAATTCTCAGGCAGCTCATTCTACAGGGAGAGTAGAGATGTCGACCTGGTAAGGATGCGCCTGCAGAGCCTCTTTAGTTTTCCTCGTTCGTATGGCCTTTGGTATTATTATCTGGGAGAGCTCACTCACACCTTCCGTGATAAAATCTGTAAAATAGGGATAGGTCGGCCACCCTTCCTCGATGTTCCAGGCTGTGGAGGTCCTTTGTGGGGTTAGGCGTATCGATTAGTTTAATTGCTCTCTTCTGGATAGTGTCCAGAAGCTTTAGAGAGTGCTTCGGAGCGCATCCCCACACATGGGAACAATACTCCAACGATGGTCGAATCTGTGCCTTCTAGAGCAGCAGTAGTTGCCCTGGTGTATACAGCTTCCTACAGCGGAACAAAACTCCTAGCTTTTGGGATGCCGTTTTAGCGGTACTGACGACGTGGTCGTACCAGGACATGTTGTTGTTGATGTTGATCCCCAAAAGCTTAACGGAAGGTGATTCGACTATTGGTTGACCGTCCATTTCTGGACGTACATAGCTCCTGTGACCAAGTGATACCTTTTTTCAAGAAAATAACTGTGTGTAGGTATGTATGTCGAGAAGAAGATTTAGAAAAAGTCTTGGAAATAACATCATACAATCATATTCTTACATTCAGCTTTTACTTCCCACACCCATTGGTCAGGGGAGTACTGGAATTACGAAAAATATGATTACGGCATAATACACTTTTTGAGTGTTTTATGATATCTATATATAGAAAATCCACGTCACGCATTTCCGTCGGTCCGTGTGTCTCTCTGCCCGTCTGTCGGTCTGTCTGTTTATTGGCGTTTTTCTAGCCTCGTTTTCTCAGTAACTAGCTCATGGATTGGGATGAAATTTGGGTATCGATATGCTGTGAGGTCGTAAAAGACAAAAAATATCAAATATTTCTCAGGTTTAGTTTTTAGGCATTTTGAGGATTTCTGATCGTTTCCTACTTCTTTGAATGAGGTTGAAATTGGGGCGGTTGGAGAATGTGGAGTTATAGAACCAAAAAATTTGTTATATTTATAATAGGCTGTCCACTGACCAGTGAAAGAAATACCTAGATCCATCCAAACATTGCCTTACCTATTATAGTTCCAAAGGACTTAGAATTTTCTGATGTATACATCTGACTATTGTTTTAGATACTTATATAATATGTAAGGTGGGAACTACTAAATTGACTTGAATGAAATTTCGACACAGTATTGTTACCAAGGCGAGGATACAATGGCATACGGTTTTTAGAAATCGTGTCAGTGGCGGCGCGGCGCAGCGATAATAGAAAAACGTAAAACAGCTTTTAAGCACTTTGGAGGTTCCTTATCGTTTTCCACTTTTTTTTGAGGAGATAAAATTGAGGTGATTTGAGGGTAAATGGAAAGACATAATATACTCTTTGGTGTTATCCGATTTTTGAAATTATATTGACGTAGGTTGGCTAAGGTTAGATAATTCTGTAATGTGTGTAGTTCGTCACTAGACTAATAGCAGTGAACCGTGGGTCGCGATTGAAATCGATGAATTGGATAGTCTTTTAAATTCTGCTAGAGGTGGTGAAATACTAGATTCAAGAAAGGAAGATTGCAGTATAAAAGCTGCTCAAACTCTAGGAATCTCGGATCATTTACAACTTTTTTTCCGGAGTGGTTAAAATATGGCGAGGTAGGAACAAGTCTCGAATAGGTTGGTTGGGAAACCTTTTGCCATTAGAAATTAATCCAGATGATATATTCTGTTTTTTAATATCTAAAAATCGGCATTCCATGTAATTAGCATATCATTTGAAGCTTGTAGAATAAGAACTGTGTCATCCTAGTTCCTACGAAGAGAGATACAAGAAACTATTTACGAAGGTTTTGGTGTTGAATGTTTTTTTGCGGACGGGCGGGCGTTGATTCGATTGCAAGGGGATCTCAGACTATAGCTTCATGCAATGGTATCACTGATATGAGTACTGAGTCAATCAGACTAACTCCATTTGTTTTCAAGGTAATGACTATGTGTAGTATGTCTGTCGAAAATAAGTTTTAGAATAAAAAATGGGTATCACAGTTTGGCTTCAGAAATGGTCTGGGTACAAGAGAGGCACTATTCGCTTTTAATGTAATATCACAAAGATGTCTGGATATGAACCAAGATACTTATACGCGTTTTATCGACTGTAACTTTTTTGGGGCACTTGCTGTTTATTGTATTTTATTTATTTTATATTTACAATAAACGCTATATAATAAGGCATTCGATAGGGTTCAGCATGATCATCTAATTAAACTACTGAAAGATAAGGGACTAGACCGCAGAGATGTTAGTTTGATATCAACCCTATATTATAACCAAAAAGCCAAGATAAGAGTAGAGCAGAACGTATCGAACGATATTGAAATAAAGAGAGGATTCAGACAGGGATGCGTTCTTTCGCCGACTCTATTCAATCTATACTCGGAAGATATAATTAGCAGGGCCTTAGAAAAAGTAGAAAATCGCAATATCGGTATCAAAATCAATGGAATACCAATAAATAATATACGATATGCTGATGACACACTTTTGTTGGCAGAAACCCTAGAAGACTTACAGACCCTGTTAAATGAAGTGATGGAAAGTAGTGAAACATATGGACTCTCATTAAACATAAATAAAATAAAGCTTATGCTAATATCTAAAACCACACAAAATATTGAAAATCTCTATATACTTGACCTAGCGGTTGAACGTGCTAAGCGATATACTTATCTTGGAACATGTATAAATGAGAATAACGATTGCTGTGTTGAAATAAGAATGCGCATAGAGAAAGCCAGAAATACATTCATGAAAATGAAAAAAGTGCTGAATGGTCGGGATCTAAGCCTGGAATTGAAGATTCGACTTGTGAGATGATACGTATTTTCTGTATTATACTATGGGATGGAAACGTGGACAATGAAAAAAATAGATACCCAACGCCTCGAAGGTTTTGAAATGTGAATATATCGTCGAATTCTGAGAATATCATGGGTAGACAAAGTTACAAACGAAACAGTATTAATAAGAATGAAAAAACAAAGGCAAGTGTTGCTAACCATAAAGAAAAGAAAATTACACTACCTGGGACACATCATGAGAGGGGAGAAATGTCATCTACTCCAAGTAATAATAATTGAAGGCAAAATCGCAGGGTAAAGAACAGTAGGAAGGAGAAGGCATTCGTGGCTGACATATAAAAAGAAATTCTCAAGTCAAGAATTGTGATATTCTTGTAAATACATACTCACAACAAAAATATCGGTTCTCACTCTAAGAAAGAATATTTGATGAGAAAATTACAGAAAATTTGTATCAAGAATAATATATTTTTGATTTATATACCTATTTTAAAGAAATATGCTCCGAAAGAAAATATAATTTTCTTGGCAACCAAGGCTATAATAATTTAATAACAAATATTTCGTAATTCTATATCAAGATTATCATTTTTTTATATAGACAGCTTGAAAATGCGAACCTTCATTTAAAATATGATAATCTTGGTTTGAAAATGAACGCTGTTTCACAAGCACACCCTATATTTGTATCAAGTAGATCATTTATTTGACGTCTAGCAACGTCGGAGTGCGCAGGCGTGCAGCGTGTCACTGGTCAACTCTAACCTCGCCATCCTATCCTCTCTACTCATTACTGAACAGCCATTATCGGTTTTCGGATTTCGGATTGTCGCATTCGCCGTCGTCTTTAGCACCGTAGCGTAATACCTGCATCCTGGATCCTGCATAATAGCTCATATAGTATATAGTATCTAGTCAAACTGTTAAATAAATTGCCATTGCCACGTGTGATACCACCGTCAACGATCGAACCTGCCGGTGGTCCTGGTCCACCGCCATTTGAGTTGCGTCCCAGTTCCCATCAGCTTCCTTATCACTGGATCTATCCAACCATGAATGAGCTATTAAAAAAATTGGGATGCGAAGACCTGCCTCAGGTGTTCCTAGATAAGTACTAAGTATATTAAATGTGATTTAAGAAATTTTGCAGAACTATTTCTCCAGAAAAATTTCTACATGCTCATAGAAGAGTTTGAATGCTCAAATTAATACTATTAGATTCCTCATCCAAGAATATCACAATTTTAGAATAAAGATGAGCTACTTGCGTCAAGTTTATGAAATGCTCCCAGTTAAGATTATGAATTGCTTCAGTCAAGATTATGATATACTTCGGTCAAGATCACCATATGCTTGATTTAAGATTTTGGTATTCTTACTATCAAGAATTGTCCTGTTTTGCAATGAAGATATTTTCTCAATCTAACCCTTATATGGTCAAAGATATCGTATTCTCACTTTAAGATTAGCATAACTTTGCGCGTATAGGAAGTTATGGTATACTTGAATTAAAGCATCTGTGGTCCATCTAAGAAATGATTTTTATGTGTGTAAAGAAAAGAAAATTACAGTACCTGGGACACATCATGAGAGGGGAGAAGTGTCATCTACTCCAAGTAATAATTGAACGAAAAATCGCAGGGAAAAGAACAATAGGAAGGAGAAGACATTCATGGCTGGAGAATCTGAGGGATTGGTATAATTGTTCCAATGACAGGCTATTCAGAGCGGTGGTTTCCAATGTTCGAATTGCCTTGATGATTGCCAACCTCCAGAATGGGGATGGCACCTAAAGAAGAAGAAGAAGATCATAGTTATCTTATATGTAATTTCTTCAAAATCCGTTAAGCAGAATCGACACAAAAATGTGTTCTTTCCTTTTTTACTCTACCCTACCCTACCGAATCGACACGAAGCCATAAAAAATATACAGTTGCGGTGCAGATGTAACTATATCCGTCGATATCCACGCGAGGACAAAAGAGGGTGGATGGGGGTGGATCGGGGGGGAAAAGTGGAACCGTTATCGGAGCGGGGGGCAATAAAGCGTGCATATGAGTTGCCGTAAAAGGAATTGATGGCGCCATAATTCAAAAATTCGTTTCCTAGTTGAAATATGCGTACCTATAACGTCTGCTCCAATGGAGATGTCAGCGCGGCCATGGTGATGTCATAACTCGTTGTGAGGCCGATAAAACAATGCTGGATGGAGTTTTAAAACGATGTTTGACGTGCTCGCTGGATATGTTGGACGTTCGCAGGAATTTGTGGGTAACAAGTGATTGATTCGGGGCGAAAGTCTCGTATATTTATTATCCAGAAAAATTCGTCCTTGTTCGCTTATTCTGCACGAAAAACATGTTTTTGAAAAACGTATTTTGTAGCAAAAGCTGCATGTTTTGTAGATTGCGAGAAGGTATTTGATAACGTGAGACACGATAAATTGATATACTTAATAATAATAGCAAAGTAAACGAGCTGAAGAGAATCGACACGGAGGCTCTGAAAAGAATGAATATGGAGAGAAGTCTGCATCCTAAGTCCTCTGTCCTGCGAATATCCCTCCCGCGACACCTGGGGGGCGTGGACTATCGAGTTTGGAGCGTCCGCACAACAGGCTAGTATTGGTCACTGGGATAAAGACACTGAGACATTCCTTGCACGGCAAACAAACTTACATCGAGCAATAGTAAAAGCAGATAAAAACTATACACCGCTCAATCATATCCAGACCACGCAGCAGACACACACAATCCCACACAATCACAATAAGAAAGAACAAACACCTGGTCACAGAAAGCACTCCATGGCAAACATAGATACCATATTACGCAAGACCACATAGATGAAAAACAGTCATACACCTGGCTGCACGATGGCCAGCTCTTTCCACCAACCAAGTTGTTTCGACGAGAAACTACAAGAAATACGTGATTAAAGATCCATCCATAACAGAGGATATTTGCAGTAAGTATCACCAACAAAAAGAAATCATAGATCACATAACGAGCAGCGGATGCAGAACTATTGCCGGTACAGAAAACAGAGTCAGACATAACTCTGCGGCCAAGGTCATACACCAAGCATTAGCCACAGCAAACAAACTAGTAGAAAACACAGATCCATATTATAATTACACTCCGACATTAGTACTCGAAAACGATAGATACAAACTATACTGGGACGTTGAAATACATACAGACAAGACTATCGCAGCCAATAGACCAGATATAGTTTTTCAGTCAATGGCCAACAAAATGACCTATTTGATAGATATCGCCATTTCCGACGATGTAATATCCAAAACACCTACGCTGGAAAGATATCTAAATACACGGACCTAGCCATGGGAATAAAACGACTTTGGAAACAGAACAAGGTCACTATGTCCCCCTCATTGTGTCGGTGTCAGGCCTTACACCAAACACGTTTACACAACACCTTCAGCAGTTGGGCCTAGACGAAAAGTTACACAAAGTATTCCAAAAGTCTGTAATCCTGAATACTTGTAATATTGTGCGATCCTTCCTAAATTCCGATCAATAATAGTCCAAGTGTGACTTGGCACAGCCCGTCAGCACTTGTTGCTACCGCAATTATGCAAGCAGAACAGGAAAGTCAGATGATAACACTGCAAAGTGAACAGGCTGAAGGAAATCGACACGAAGACCTGCAAAAGGATGAATATGGAGAGAAATATGTATCCTAAGTCCTCTGTCCCGCAAATATACCTCCCGCGATCACTGGGAGGGCATGGACTACTGAGTTGGGAGCATTTGTACAAGAGGGTACTATTGGCCACTGCCTGCTATATGATGAACATCACAGATCCCTTGATCCGCTTTGTGCGGGAGCACGAGAATCCGGAGAAAGGAACCTTACTTATTAGTGCAGCGACACGAGCAGCCGAGGAGCTCAGCCTCACACTCGACTTCAAGCGGAGGTGTCAGAAGTCCATTACGGAACTTGCTCCTGCACAATTAAAATCTCACAATAAAACTGTCGAAGTCGACTGCCTTTTAAGACTTCATAAAGGTAAATCAATCCGTGGAACCTTCTACAAACATCTAGAAGAGCATGGCTTGTCTGAGCAGTTGACCTTCTCTTACCTAAGGTCTAGTGGGTTGAAGTCGGAGACTGAGGGCTTTATAATGGCTTGCCAAGGTGGTGTATTCAATATCTTGGTATACCGTAAAAGGGTTATGGTTCCAGATGTACACGACACTCGTTGTAGAGCTTTCCGATAGGTGCCAGAGACTCTTATGCATCTCTTGTCGGCGTGTAAGTCTTTGGACACAACGGAGACCATTGAGCCTCGACCCTCGACCATTGATCATTGACCCTTGACCATAGGATCCGTAGTGTCCACCCACTAAGCTCAAATTTGCCCTGCTACGATGGGTGCTTCGTTGTGATCACACAGATCTAAGACTGCTGTGTGCTTATTCTTTTTTAGCGGAGCTCCGATGTGTTCACCCACTAAAGCGGCCCACAGATGGAAATCTTCAGAGGCAAACTGCACAGTTCTGGCCTGAAGGCCCTTGCACTGCCTGAATACACCCTCCTTCACAGACGCTCAGGAAACCTTTCAGTTCAGTTCTAGCAAGCATGTCATCAAAAGACGGCCTGCGCAGGCGATCGAATGGTTTTTCATTTTCACATCCGGCGGCCTGTACAGTCCGGCGAACCTCCACATACGCTCCGATAATCCTTGTGGCCAGGACTGCGCGTCTGTAGGCCGCTTAAGACATACGCTGGGTCGGCTTACGTCCATCACCACAACGTGGCTCTACGAGTGCTCTATTATCACTTAAGACACTCATACGGTATCGATGAGACACCGGTGCTGCCATACGCTCCAGGGGATACAGAGTCCGTTGTGGAGAACGAGGGGTGCCGGATTTACTGAAACTACTCATTCCCCACGCTCGAGCTTGTACAGGCAAACAAGCCCGATATAGCCTTTCTCGACCACCAAACAAGACGACGTTCATTATAAAGTTTTCGGCGCCTGCCGAGGGGAACATCGTCTGTAAGAAGGAGGAAAAGCGGACTAAATATCAGGAGTTGCTTGGACAACTTCGCAGGCTCTGGCCAGGCTACACTGTAAGTCTGCTGGTTATGGTCATTGGATTTCTGGGTGGAATGAGGAATACGCTGCTCTCTGCACTGCGCAAAATACTGGTGTACCATGCGGAGGCGCACATCTTACCCACCAGAATTAAGAAAGAAGTCATCCTTGTCGTGGGCGTGGGATATCATGCCTGATACAATTTAGGACATGATACAAACAAGGATTGCGAAATGCTTGAGCTCACTTTTGGCAACATAAGAATACTTTTCTTCACCTCAACGATTGATTCTAATACCATACTCGAATTAGCGGTACATTAATAGAATAGAAGTATAATATCTATCAGATTCAGTAAAAAGTATCATAAGTGACATGTCAACAACAAATAGAAATATAAAATCATAATCAAGTAAAACTTATAGTTTAAAAATTCTTGCACTGTATAAAAACAACCCCGGCATAGAAGGGACTTCAGCTCATTTTTAAATATGTATATTGTGTGATGTAATTTCCTTAAGATCCACTGGTAGATGAAAAGTCTGATTTTTCATATGTTTATGTGTAGATTTATGTTTAGGTATGCTGAGAACCAAACTACGTGTGGCATACTGGTGGTTACTCCCAAGAAAAGTAAAGATATCAATGTTCTTCTTAACAAAGGTTGAATATAAATTGATGACAATATTACAATTTTATGCTTTTTAAATATGTGGCTGCATGTTTCAGTATAATTTAAGCCGAACATTAATATGATGATTTTATTTTGCGCTAAGAAAACTCTACTAATATTAGCAGATGCCCCCATGTAGCAAAATATTAAATGATAAGTGGCTGTAGACAAAGGCATAGTAGAGATTAAGAAGACTATCTTTATTCATAAATGCCTTCTTCATTTTTTTGCAAATATGGTCGATGTGGCTGGAGAACCTAAGGTCAGAATCTATAAATGTACCTAGAAGTTTAACATTACTTTGAAATAAAATTCCACTGTCTGTAAACAAATGTTTTGGAAGAGGTTTTTCAATAAAAAGGTTTATGTAAGTTGTTTTGTCTGTATTCAAGATTAACTGATCTTTGTACACCACGACTCCATCTGAGAAAACACATTATCCATTCTTTCCTTGACTTCCTCAGGACATCTACCATGAACTACTACTGATGTGTCATCTGCAAACGTGACAACTGTTCCCGATGTTACATATTCAGGAAGATCAATTGCAAATAAAATAGAAATTAGTGGATCCAGCACGGAACCTTGCGGGACATCTAAGGATACCGGAAATAATTCAGAAAGTACGATTTGAACCATTTCGGCTGTTTATAAGTTTAAATTGATATTCATTTTCAATTTGATCTGCTATGTACCTTCATTACATTTGATTTGTGAAAATTAATGCTTAGCTAATACGATTCTACTGAAATGAGCTTACTGAGTTTGGCATGCCAACAATAACACTACACGTACAAGTACGTACAGTTGATAACGTCCAATCACCCACATATGCACAGCAAAAGCAGTTTTCTATTACGTATCCAGTTACAATTTATATTCTATTGCACGATAGAGGATAATAGCAACATTTTCGATGGAGCAGAGTTACATAGAAACAGCCACTTCGTTTCAAATTACAACCGATGCCATAAACTGGCAACCGAATGGAATAATTTCATCTAGGATAGGCTGGCTATCTATTAGTCGACAACCATTATGAAAATCGTTATTGAAACTGTTGCGATATACGAGGGTGTTAGGATTCAAATCATTTGGTTCACAGAAAAATCGGAAAAATGAAAGGGTACGGCGTAGTCGACACCTTATCGTCGGCACTGTATATCGGCTATAGTACGGGGTACCGTAGCGTAGTTGGTATCGCGTCGGCCTAGAATGTCGGAGACGCTGGTTCGAGTCCAGCCGGTCATTTTTCCGATTTTTCTGTGAACCAAATGACTGGAATTATCTCCCTCTTGCGGAGTAAGCAAGCACCTTTGATTCGGTGATTGTTGCAACACACGCTATATGTTGGGAGATGACATGTACTGTCTGCCACTAACGTTTCAATTTTACTTCATTTTTTGCTTAATCGCACTCCAATTTCGGGAACACACACCACTCTCACCAATGTTTCTATATATCATTTGTACAGTCCAGAGAATAGGTTAATGCTCCAGAAAAGGCGTTTGACTGGAAAGCTGGGGGCCAGGAAGATATACACTTACACATACAGTCCATTCGCTGCACTGAATCACACTTTGGGTTAACAATAAGGAGTCTAACTCAAAGGCCCCTACAAAGGGTGAATGGCAAAACTGTAGTTATCTGTGTTGACAGCAGACAAGCTCTTCTAACCCTGAAAAGACCTGACGTCATATCAGGGCTAGCAACGGAATGCCATCAGTAAAAAGAATATTGCCCTGAGGTGGGTTAAAGGGCACAATAAAGAAAAAATAAACGCAACCATATTGCGGATAATCTAGCCAGGAAGGCTCCTGACCAAATAATTTTAGGACCAAGTGACCTTTCTGAAATATCGATAACCACTAGACAAAAAATACTCTCATGCCCAAATGGTAAAACCATAGGAAGAACTACAAGGATGTCGATTCACGAAGGAAACCATTGTAGGCTTTGACGTGGCAATATCCAAGAAGTACTTGGCGATGACCAGGTCAAACCTACGTCTCATAGTAGAATTCCTAACAGGCTTTTGTCAAATCAGGAAACACCTATACATTATGAGGTTAAATGACACACCGATATATAGAATGTGTGAAAGCGAAGACGAAACTATGGACCACGTCATATTCTCTTCAAACCCACCGTTCATTAAAATCGACATCATGGCTGTGGATTTTAAGTTTCTTATGTCTCTTTTGAAGTAGAACAGCGTTGCCCATTTAAATGGAACTATAATTAATATCTATCAGTGTTAATTATAGTTTCGTTTAATTGGACAACACACTCTTACTCCAAAAAAGACATACGAAACTCAAAATCGAAAACCACAATGTGATTGCCCAGAGTTATCTTATATTAGAGAGTTCGCGTTTGGCGAGTCATGGCCTACACCTGCCCACATAAGTGGGATGTGCCCTAGTGACTTGTCCACCTCCTTAAACTTGGCAGGATGGACGACGACTTGAGGAAACAACTCCCTGGGAGGATGCAGAATGGACCAGTTATGGCCTAAATGCAGTGGGACTATTCACCTTCACCACTCTACGAGTACAGATACGAGGATATATCATCAGAAAACATCGAGCTCGGTAAGGTAGTGTAATAATAAAAGATTTATTTAAAAATATTCAACTAGCTACAATAGTAACTGGAGAGCTGCAAGCAATCTGGGATGCTCTTGAATATGTCAAAGGTAATACAGCAGCAGCAGGTAATACAGTGACCCATTCGCTTACTTCTCTTTCACTTACATGGTGAATTTATCAAAAAAATCCAATTGCCATAAAAGTCAGAGAAACTATACACTCCTAGGAGATAAATGACAACCAAATCACGTTTATTTATGCACCCTCCATGTAGGCATAGTAGGTAATGAATCTGCAAACAAAAACGCAAAATCAGCGGGAGAGGACGGCATCACATCTAGCCGACAGATACCAATGTCAGTGAATTTGAACCAGTCACTGACTAAACATTTGTAACAATAAGTAGCAGTGCCATGCCTCTAGGCTGCTAGAGCTGAAGAAATGATAAGAGCCATGTATTCTCATCAGGAGCAACAAGAGACAACAGACCATCACCATAGGTTGATATGAAAGCAGTGTACCAATAGATACAACTACTCTGAAGAAGTGGGATGGCAAATATTCCTATCGGTATTCAATTACACTTTGGAGAAAATGTAGCCTGATACCAGGCTTTATTCAGATCCACCTGATACAGTATTCACAATACGAAGGTATAGATAAGTGTTTCGTAATGTGGGCTCAGTAGCGAGTATGTCAGACGTACGCAGTGGGTCAGCTTACTGTTAACATTACTATTTTTTAGGGAATTGTGAAGTAAATTCAATGAAGAGTAACGACCGTCATCATCGATGGACAAAAGCCATGGAGCGCTTTGGTTTTCTTTGAGTCAAGCTTACCGTCGCCTTGTCATGCGAGCTAAGTCCCTTCTTATACTACTTGCTACTCCGTATCTTCGCGAGGCTGTTTTCTCGGTTCTGCTGACAATAAGAAGAAAAAGTCGCAGTCAATTAAACGTCGCAAATGCCTTGTCAAAGACAATCTCACAATTTAACGTTCTCGTTGAGATCAGTATCTTTCTCATTAACCTAAGTGCAATGAAACTACCAATAAAAAATTTATTTTAACTAAATTCTAATTCTAAATTATAGACACAACTTATAGATACCAAAAGTAAAACTTCCCTTAAACAGTGTTGTTTTATGTATTGTTGCTGCGATAGACATTTTACTTCTAGTATCTACATTTATGTGAAGAAGATGAATTGCCTGAAATTAAGATACTACCAAAAAATTTCGGAAAAAGAATCGACTGCTAGCGGGACTGGAACCTGCGATCTTCGGAATTATAGTCCGCAACTCTACCAGCTGAGTCATAGCGGTCATGGCAATCCAGCCGGCGAAGCGCTTATCATTCGCGTCGAATCTCATGCCTAACGAAGGACGGCCTACGCCTGTGTCATCGAGGAATTCTGGAGGTCGCGGGTACGAGTCTCGGCGGCAGTCGGATGTTTTTCCGGCACTTTCTTGTCAATCTGTTGATTTGAGAGCCCGATCTGCAGCCGCTAGAATGAAAAATGGTAATGTATGAATTACCTAGGTATACAAAGGACCAGTGAAACTTTTCGCACGCCCCCGGTATGCTGATGTATCATATATCCCGAATCCAGCGATATAACGAGATCTCCATTTCCCGAAAATTCAATAGACCCGTCATCGAACAATCTACCTTTGTGGTTCAACTGATAACAACATGCCATTATAAGGCGGAATACGTCTGTATCGTGATAGTTCAAGGTGGTTTCAGGAACAGGGTAGGATTACATGTGGTTCGGTGATAACGATTGCAAAATCTGTCGTTTTCCTGGGAATCCTACAAGGGCCCACTCCATTTTAATCATCGCTATGCATGTAAGTACCCGCATATTTTACCAAAATTCTGAGAAAACCATGTGGTTTGTTTATAACGTAGAAACTTGAAGGGCTGTTATATGTAAGGGCACTATGGGTCTTATTGGCTATACCTTTTGCCTGCGTGAAATCAAAAAGCTGAATCAAGCAAGCCTTATCAGTGGAACTGACGAGTGATTCAATCGGTATCTTTCTCTATTTCTTCCGTACTTCATTTCATGTGCATGTTGTTAACCATTACGACTGTAATATTGAGACAACAGTGTAGGATTGCATAACGTTCATTGCAAAAGCTGTTGTTTTCCATGTTGTTTTTCCATGAAAACCATCGTTCTGCATGACGTTCAATCTGTAAGTACGTGCCTATTTTACCAAAATTCTGAGAATACCATGTGGTTTGTTTATCTTGTGGACACTTCAATAAATTCAATGAAGACCTTGTTCCACAACCAAAACGAGTTTTCGAAAATATTGAGACTACAAAATATTATGACAATATTCAAGGAAGTAATAATACGATTGTCTTAACACCTTTTGTAAAAGCAGAGTTTCTCCAATTAACTCAAAGAGAGCTTAAATCAAAAGCTTCCATTCCAGATTTTCTCGTGAAAAGTGTATACATAGCTGAGCTTTTATGTATTTGATTAATATGTCCTTTACAGAAGGCTTTTATCCAGATATTCTGAAAATAAACGAAATTATCCCTCAACACAAGAAGAGAGATGATAAGCTATTAGACAATCACCGGCCTATAGCATTGTCACCGACTTTATAAAAAATATTTGAGTATTGCTTTCTTGATCATTTTATGAAGTTTCTTAATGCACACCATATTTTATCTGACAAACAGTTTGGCTTTAGAACTCAACACAATACAAGTAATGCTATATACGCCTTTGTGGAGAAGAGTCCCATTCTATGTTCTTTGGGAACTCTAAAGGGAAGGTTAAAAGCATATGGCACTGTAGAAGTGCTGCGAGAGGATAAATGTCTGTGCAGTTAGATTTAAAAGCTGCAGGTTGTAACCGTCGGGAAACAAATTCCTCGGCAAGACAAGAAGGAATGCTGGAGTAGACTGGTTCGGGGTGTAGGGACCTCAACCTGGTAAGGATGAACTCGCAGGACATCTTTAGTGTTTCTCGTTCGAACGGCCTTTAGTGTTATTGTCTGGGAGAGCTCACTAGAGATTAGCTACCCTTCTTCGACTTTCCAGGCTGTGGAGGTCCTTTGTGAGGTTAGGCGTATCGATTAGTCTAATTGCTCTCTTCTGCATAGTGTCCAGCAGCTTCAAAGGGTGCTTCGGAGCGCATCCTTATACATGGGAGCAATATTCCAACGATGGTCGGATCTGTGCCTTGCAGAGCAGCAGCAGTTGCTCTGGTGTATACAGCTTCCTACAGCGCAACAAAACTCCAAGCTTCTTGGATGCCGTTTTAGCAATACTGACTACATGGTCGTGCCAGGACATGTTATTTTTGATGTTGGTCCCCAAAAGCTTGTCGGAATGTGACTCGTATTGGACTATGCTCTGCTGTCTTCCTACCTGACCAGCAGCCAGATAGGAGTTCCTTCTTTCACTTAGGGCAGGATATACTTAGCTGTTTCCTCTGCCTTAGCGCATTTCCTTAGCTTGCCATAGGTCCTCACTATAGGCCTTCCCGGTCCTGCCCATTTAACATCTAATCCTGTTGGTTTTCCAGGTCCTCCATTCTAGTTCTGATCCCAGGAAAGGAGGCTTTCAGTTGGGTTCTAAGTTGATATGTGGTTCTCTGTTAGCCATCGCTTCCACAGTACCTCTTTAGTTATTGATTTGGACTCTGTCAGTGGGGTTGCTGGCATAGACATTCTTTTTGGACTTAAGTTTGGATGCTGGTGCCTTGTGCCAGGGTGTGTCTTATGGCCAATAATACTGTTCCTCGTATCTACCTTTGCTCTAATCTTCTCTACATGTTTTTGGCGACAATGTTGAATGAAACTAAACGAAAACGAAACTAAAATTCCTATTATATTTTGAACACCACTCGTTCATATGTTGTCTGTAGGAAAATTAAGCAAATAAACTGATGGAAATAAGATGGTTAGGGCTAGTTTTACCGATCCCTGATAAGTCTCTATCTGTGAGATAACCTATATTATGTATATGACACTATCTGACAGATAGGCTATCTATAGTCTGTCCACTGAAGAAAAGGAGTAAAAAACTATTTCAAACCCATATTTTGGGGCTTTACTCGGATAAATCGAACTTAATTTTTCTGTTTATAACAACATCACTGCTCTCAGTATGTAGTTTTGTAGATGGTGTGCATATAACCCTTGACCATACAGTAAAAATTTACATATATTGTGCATGGTTACTCCGTTTGTTCGGTGGATAAGGTATAAGACTTATCAGGGACTGGTGAAACTAACCTTAAGACACTTAATGCTGCCCTGTTCAAGAATCTTCGCTAACTTAGCAAGCCTTTTGATATGCCTATACTATAAGGGGCTGGAGGGTGAACTTTACCTGAATAGAATGTTCTACATAATTATCAATCAAATTTTAATTCAATAGCGTAAGTAAGACGGTCTTTGACGCGCTACGTTATGTTAACTATTGTTTCATGGAACAATTAATAAAGGAGGTAACGCTAACATATACCTACCCATTTTAGGGGCTTCTGTTGTCTTCGCAGAATTTGACGTTTGCTGATAAATTTAATAATTAGCGTAGTGACGTGGGATTTCTTATGGGTTAGTTTCGAACAATGTTGTAAATATTCTTTCATTAACCTGAGAATTTTAACGATTCCATGTATATACATACTGGAGTGTTTATTGTTTGTGAAACACAACTTAAACCAGTACACTACGCACAATAATGTACATACTTACGATACACGTAATAAAAATGCGCTAGAGACTCCATATAATCGCCTACAGAAAACCAGAAATGGCTCAAATTATTATGGTATCGTGTTTTATAATGTCCTTCCAGAGTGCATAAAGAAGTTAGAAACATCAAGTTTTTTGATGAGTCTCTAAATAACGAATTCACTGATATGTTAGAATGAATTATACCTAGATTTATTGCCCTATTTACCTTCAATTAAGTATTTCCTGTACTCAGACTGTTCGTTTTCTGTGTTATTGTACATGTTATTTACTTTACTTGTTTTTTTACTGTTTTTTTACTTATTTTTTGACTTGTGCAAACATTTATTTATGCACAGCACCAATAAATTATACAATGTTGGTTGTCGGGTTTAAAACTTCCATCTCAAACACTTGTCCAACATTTTAAGGTCTCTGAAACACGAACATAATGCGAATTTATTCATCACAGTATAATGAATGCAATGTGACGATACAACCCTTAATGCCGATTCTCAGGAAGAACTAGTAGCTCTATTAAGCATTTTAAAACAACACAATGCAGCATATGGTCTTGGTATTAACTACAACAAGACCAAGGTTATGATCCTAGATAGAAAGCATGATGATCATCGAGAAATAAAACCAATAGGCCGTCGTGAAGTAGGTCAAAGCTTTGTGTACCTCGGTTCTTTGATCGAAAATTCGGGTAGCTGTGAAACTGAGATTCGGCGGCGCATTCAACAGGCACGTGTGGCCATGACAAAGCTTACTAAAATATGGCGTGACCATAACATCACTAAAGCTACCAAAATGTCGCTGGTTCAGTCTCTTGTGTTTTCCATATGTTTGTATGCTTCGGAAACTTGGACTGTTAAAAAGGCAGATCGAGCTCGCATAGATGCTTCTGAAATGTGGACGTGGAGGAAAATGCTGAGAATTCCTTATACCGCCCATCGAACTAATGTTTCCATACTGAATGAGCTCGGTAATCCAAA
The DNA here is from genome assembly GCA_951848785.1 of Callosobruchus maculatus. Lineage (NCBI taxonomy): Eukaryota > Metazoa > Arthropoda > Insecta > Coleoptera > Chrysomelidae > Callosobruchus > Callosobruchus maculatus. The sequence goes on from CATOUR010000003.1 coordinate 3,840,177, forward strand.
GAGACTATCCTCCATTGTATCGACGAGAATGCTTACATTCTTCGGACATATTCACAGAAGCGATAATATGGAGGAACTTGTAATTCAGGGTCATGCCACGAGTGGGCGGCGCCATGGCCGCTCCCCTACTGAGTGGATACCACGAAACAGTTGCTGGATATGAGTATCAAGAGCGCCACTGAACTGGCAGTAAATCACGAACGATGACGAGCTATAATAATTTCTAAAACTATCGAAAATATTCGTGTCGCCAATACTCTAGCAACGACTTAATGCATTTTGCGAGTCCACATCATGTCTGTTAAGACATTGTGACTATGACGATGATTCAAGGTGGGCACGGCATTGCGTCTTGGAGGAACTGCTCCTCGTTAAAGGAGATTCACTTTTTGAGTGTTTAGTATAAAATTTCAGGATGGTACAGACAAACAAAATCCTTGTTTACTTCTTCTAACTTATCAGAATTCGATGGTTAAGTCAATGGCGATTGTGATCAAAAGGTAGTAGTAGTAGTAGTAGTTTATTTGTGTTTTTGCATGAGTATGCTTACACACGTCAAAAATGTAGATACATACTAAATAAACTAAATAATAGTTTTTACATAAAAAGCTAATACACAAATATAAGTATAACGAACAATAACAGGTAATCACAAATAACAGCCAGAAACAAAAACATTTAAAAAGAGATATCTTTGAAGTTATCTGAAAGGCATTCATCGAAAGAATAAGATGCCTTTGACAGAAGGTAATTTTTGATACTACACCTGAATTGTGCATCATTTAGAGCTTTAACACTGTTTGGTAGAACATTATAAAACTTGATACCATGGTAATTAATTTCATTTTTAGATCTTTCGAGTCTTAGGTAGCTGCCATGAAAATTATTTTTGTGCCTTGTATTGTACATATGCTCATCAGAATGTTTGGTGAACTTATGCATGTTACCCCTAACATAGCAGAGGCACTCTAAAATACAAATGCAGGGTAGTGTAAGTATACTGAGATATATAAATGCATTTCTGCAACAAGCATCGTAAGGAAGATGAGATATTATTCTAATACAACGTCTCTGCAGTGAAAGTAGTGTTTTGACATGGCAAGAATGACCCCAGTTTATGATGCAGTATTTTAAGTGAGAATAGAAATGCCCATAATATGCCGCTTTTACTGTTGGTTGACTAGTGATGAAGGAAAGATTTCTAATCAGTTAAACACTCTTTGACAGTATTTTTGATACTTCCTTGATATCCTGCTCCCAAGTCAAGGTACAGTCTAAATGAACTCCCAGATATTTGACAGGTGTAGTGTCCTCTTTCAGATGTTTCATATTGAAATTCAATTGTTGCGTCTTCAGATGATTTATTTTTAGTGAGTTTGCCAGGCACCAAACTTCTAATTCCGAGTGCTGTGCGTTGGTATGCTGGCTTAGTTCGTCAATAGTCTTAAATTGATTTAATTTTGTAGTGTCATCAGCAAACAGTATAAACTTTGAATCTGTATCACAGTTCTGTAAGTCGTTGATATAAATCAGAAATAGTGTTGGGCCGAGTACCCCTGAGGCACCCCATACGTTATATAGTCCCTGGTGGAACTGAATCCATTGACTGACACATATTGACAACGGTCAGTCAAATAAGTTTGCATAAATGCTACACAATGTTCATCAAAGCCATAAGTAACCATTTTTTGTAAAAAGATATCATGTGATAAGCAATCAAACGCTTTTGTTAAATCATAGAAGTCAAATCCGTTCGCCGTCAAAATACCCCCCCCTCATTCCGATAATCTACAGTCGGCGTCGCATCGTTATGGAAGGAAATTGCTTCCTCCACTCTGGAAGCCAATGAGATTATCGGCCGCAATCGCAATATTTACCGAAGCAAAACGAACGGCAGCGAGCCGCCTTCCCTGATTCTCTCCCCTTTTAAATAATTCACGGCACTTCTTTTAATAACTCGAAACTCTTCTTGGTACGGGCTGTACATTTGCATAATCGTCAGTTTTGCATTTGCCTAATTTGATTGACATTCCTGGCAGTTCTGTCGGCGATTTGCTTCGCAGACTTTTCGCTTTATTGGCTCGTCGATATGCTGAATCTGGTATCGAAATACTTTTACTTCGAGTTGACTGCATGATGAAAAGGTATTCAGTTAAAGAATTGGACATGATCATGGCCGACTTTACTCACTAGGCCGGAGCATTAAAATATGGCAACACTGAATCGGGGGCCGAGTTTGTGTCATTAGTGTAATTCTTCCAGAGTAAACAATAAGAATGGAAGGTGATTTTTAATGTGTTTCTAATTATTTACCTGCACAAACGAAACTATAAAGATACAAAGATGCCTGCAAAGTGTGTAGTACCAGGTTGCAATAGCAATTGTGCTTCCAGTAGAGGACATACCAAACCATGGCCAAACATAACCTTCCAGAGTGAAAAGAACATTGCAAGGTGATTTTTAACGTGTTTCTAATCATTTACCTGCACAAACGAAACTATAAAGATAAAAAGATGCCTGCAAAGTGTGAGGTACCAGGTTGGACTAGCAATTGTGCTTCCAATAAAGGACATGAACAGAAGTGGGTGAAACGTATTCCTCTGAAGGGCTGGTTATATTTATAAGAATCAAGACAATAATTTGCAAACATTTCAAAGGATAAGACCTATTTTAAAGCACAATGTGGTACCTACAATGTTTTCTGGACCTCCCAAATATCACAGAAAAATACAGTTAATAGAACTCATCTGGGCATGCATCTGAGCATACCTACGAAAAGATTTGATAGTGAAAGGGAATCAGGACCAGCAAGAAGGCTTCACAGTGACCTAATAGTGAATTTTTCTAGCTCAAGTGACAATTTACAAAGTGAATTGAGTGTTCATTTATGTGGAAGTGGAAGTGGCAGCAGGAAACAGCTTGCGTTTATTTTTATTTTGTAGTGTTTGACTACGATGAACCAGACATCAGATGTAAGTGGTATTAGTAGTAGTAGTTCTAAAAAGTATTTTGCACAGTGTGGTACCTACAATGTTTTCTGGACCTCCCAAATATTACAAAAATACAGTTAATAGAACTCATCTGGGCATGCATCTGGGCATAACTACGAAAAGCTTTGATAGTGAAAGGGAATCAAGAGCCATAGGCGTAGTTAGGTGGGGGCTTGAGGGGGCTTAGGCCCCCTAAGGATGAAATTAGCCCCCCCAGAAGTCCAAATAATATTCAGTCTGTTAAGTTAGTTGTATCTAGGGCAGAGACTTGAGCCATTCCAGAACCAGGGACTTAAGCCCCCCTAGATTCAGGGACTTATCTACGCTTATGATCAGGACCAGCAAGAATGGCTTCACAGTAACCTAATGGTGAATTTTTCTAGCTCAAGTGACAATTTACAAAGTAAATTGAGTGTTCATTTAAGTGGAAGTGGCAGCAGGAAACAGGTTGCGTTTATTTTTGTTTTGTAGTGTTTGACTACGTAAGTAGTATTAGTAGTAGTTGTTCTAAAAAGTATTTTGCACAATGTGGTACCTACAATGTTTTTTGGACCTCCCAAATATCACAGAAAAATACAGTTGATAGAACTCATCTGGGCATGCATCTGGGCATACCTACGAAAAGATTTGATAGTGAAAGGGAATCAAGACCAGCAAGAATGGCTTCACAGTGACCTATCTACAATTCACAAAGGAAAATACACGTCACTCTGTCTGTCGGTCTATCTGTCGGTTTGTCTGTCGGTCTATCTGTCGGTTTGTCTGTCGGTTTGTCTGTCGGTCTGTCGGTCTGTCGGTCTGTCGGTCTGTCGGTCTGTCGGTCTGTCGGTCTGTCGGTCTGTCGGTCTGTCGGTCTGTCGGTCTGTCGGTCTGTCGGTCTGTCGGTCTGTCGGTCTGTCGGTCTGTCGGTCTGTCGGTCTGTCGGTCTGTCGGTCTGTCGGTCTGTCGGTCTGTCGGTCTGTCGGTCTGTCGGTCTGTCGGTCTGTCGGTCTGTCGGTCTGTCGGTCTGTCGGTCTGTCGGTCTGTCGGTCTGTCGGTCTGTCGGTCTGTCGGTCTGTCGGTCTGTCGGTCTGTCGGTCTGTCGGTCTGTCGGTCTGTCGGTCTGTCGGTCTGTCGGTCTGTCGGTCTGTCTGTCTGTATGTCGCAGTAACCGCCACATGGATTATGATGAAATTTGGGTAGCGGCATGCTGTGAGGTCGTAGTAGGTAATGCTGCTATAATTTTGAAAATCGTTGCACGGGCGGCGGAGTAATTTGCAAAAAACAAAAAAATTCAAATTTTCCTCAATCTCCGTTATTAGGTGTTTTAGGGATTTCTGATCATTTTCTATTTTTTTTGTCAGAGTGAATTGGGGTGGTTGAGGGTGTGCTGAAAAAATGTGTTGTAAAAATGTGTTGTAAAGTTCTTGTGTTGAATGTTTTTTGCGGGCGGGTGGACGATGATTTGGTTGCAAAAGTATTTCAGACTATAGCTTCATGCAATGGAAAAATAATGAAATGGTATCGTCATTAAGTGTGAGAAGTACTGAGTCAATCAGCTTGACTCCATTTTTTTTGTTGGCTGTGCCGACGACGTCATACTGATAGACTACGCTTTGTGTACCAAATGTTTGTAAGCGTTTCTGGTGATGCGACGGAAGGGGGGAACGTCAGCTGTATTTATGAGCGTACTCAGAGTCAGTGGCGTAGACATTTAATTTTTACAGTGGCAGAAGTTTACAGATAAACATTCAAACAATATGAAATAATAGATGTGTTAAGTAATTGTCATATTGTTGTTCATTTGGAGCAGCTAAAAAACGTAGATTTATTGAATATATACACACACACATAATAAAATAATAAAATTTTATTTATCCGTTTCTCCTTTCTCTTTCACAACACTTGCTTGTGTGCTCAAATAAGAATATAACTGCTGCATGAGCTTCTCTCATTCAAAGTGGTATTCTTGAAAAATAAGACATGAATAAAACTTTTCTCATTGATACTAGTTCATTGATCATAAAATATGTTAATTCTAAAGTCTGCAAAGAAAACGTATGTATATTCAGCTAATTACCACGTGTTATATTATAATACGTATTCAGAATTGTTAACAATGCATTGGCAAAAAAATGCCTAAATGGATACGCGAATTTTGTCACAGTGAAATCAAAACATTATATGGCAATGGTTTGTATCAATGATATGCAAAATTGTCTTTTAACGGTAGTTACTCTGACAAGGTCTGTAGAAATGACAAATTTTTTGGAAGGAAAAACGCGCAAGGATTTTATTCATGTCTTATTTACAGCAGTACATAATCTGAGGTTAGTAACATTCTTACGTAAATTAAGTAGATACACAAAAAATCACTGATCTTTAATGAGAGCATTGAACCTATAGTCTATAGCAAATTTATAATAACCAACTTAAAACTAGTCAGCCTCAACCCTTAACCTCGTCAATCAATAAATAATATTTACAACTTCTTTTCTGTATAAGATTTTGAAACCACATTGAAACCCCTTTTCGCGAGATATGTCAATGGCAAAGCAATATGAAATACTTTCTCACTTAGTTCATAATACCGGAAAAGAAACAGATATGTCGCCATGAAGTCAAAATTGTGGATAGCAATGCGTGTTAAGTTTTAATTGTATCAGGAAAACAGTACTTATGGTGGCCATATGTGATTGCAGAATCGTACTTGCTAGAAGCTAGATCGCATTTCCCTACTAATACCGGAATTAGCAAGACATCACCTTTTCGTAAATCTTCCAATATTTCCTCAATATAGATTTTGTGTCGGTTCTTCTTAGGCTGGGTCTAACCCAAAAAAAATTCGTTTTTGGTAAATAATAAGAAAACCCGATTCGCAATTTTGAGCAGGCCACGTTTTCTATCGGCGGCCTCAAAGTTGACTAATTGTTGCCTACAAATATGTGGACAGCATTTGCCAATCTGTTTTTGTTTTCGAAAACTTGAAGCCTTGTTGTGTTGCTGTTTTGTTGGCTGGATGTGGAACCACTATCGACTGACTGGTTTAGCACTGATACAGATATCTCGTTTTTTTTTTCTGAAACCGCCCCCGAACGAAAAACTTGGGTACGCGCCTGAGTAGACACGTGGTCGGCACTTGACATAGACAGCCCCGACGTTGCCAGTTGCGCATTAGGGCATGCAGCAATGTTTGTAAAATATAAAAATGGGGTTAATTCTTGACAGATTGCAATATTACACGTGTTTTACAAAAGAGTATTTTCAGAGTACTTTTTCTGTTACAGATAAGCAAGCCATAATCATAATTTTTTACAGCATATTGACGATACTGTTCCATACGTTTTTCTGAAGATTAATTCCAAATGATTGTCAAGTTGGCATCGCTGCGGAGGACGATTGAAAATATTCCCAATGTTTGGAATGCCGACAAACAGTTTGCTTTGGATGCGTAGTCTATCAGTAGGATGTCGTTGAGCTGTGCAGTATTCTCCTAAGTATTTTCCACTCGTATACACAAAGGCAGATGTAAGGGGTAAAATTGGGGTGCAGGGAATTGTAAGAAATTCATGTGAATGTGTGAGAAGTGTGAAGAGCTATTTTGCTGCATATTTTTTTCTGATAAGCTATATAAAGCAGGCAAACTATTGGCCATATACAACCGTTCCTCCTGCATTCGTTTCTGTACAAAGTTCGTAAAACACTATTACAACTGATTACGGTTCCAGCAGCCCATTTAGCATAATGCTATCTAATGGACGCAACAGAGAGTGAGGAGGAGGAGGCAGTCGAAGGCAGACAGAAAGGGAGATGGAGATAGAGACAGCCACGCTTTCTGGCGCCTCTTTTCACCGTACATTCATTCCCGGCCTCTATTGACGCTTTGCGGGCGTTATCAATAAAACATCAGCCGTACTCACCGAGCTGGTGAAGCTGTGATTCAACTTTATCGTCTGGTCGCATTGTCTAGCGACTCGCCACGTTTTTGAGGTGACGAGATACAAAAAAACTGAAAAAAACTATAGGGGAGCTCAAAAAATATACTTTGGATGGTCTGGCAGACACTGTAGGTCAAATTCAGTGACCTGATCAATTAGTCAAACTAACTAACACGAGAATATCAGTCGTCTGAATACAAAACCCGACATGTCACACATGTCCATGCCAAAATCAACCAGTAACTCAATTAAACCAACATTTGTTTTTGAGAAACCCTACAAAATAGAAATCAAACAGAATGTTGAGCCAAATGTGACAAATGCAATTTGCATATACACAGATGGCTCCAAAACAAGGGAACTGGTTGTGGTGTATGCTCTAGGTTTCTAAACCTAAAAGCAAAGTGGGCTATGGGCAAACACGCCAGTATCGTTCAAACGGAACTGGCTGGCATATCGATAGCCGCAAATGAACTAGCCAGGAGAGATGTATCTGGCAAAAGTGTAGTAATCTGCACTGACAGCAGACAAGCACTTCTAACCCTGAAAAGACCTTGCATCACCTCAGGGCTAGCAATGGGATGCCACCAATCTTTAGCCCATGCTTCGGACAAAAACAGTGTTGTCCTGAGGTGGGTTAAAGGGCACATCAACAACAAAGGCAACCGTATAGCGGACGGTCTAGCCAGGAAGGCCGCTGACCAAAGAATTTTAGGACGATGTGACCTTTCTGGAATGTCGACAACCACAATTTCGGAAATAGCCAAAAAACACTCCATTGCCTAAATGGTAAAAGGATGGGAAGGACTACAAGGATGTCGATTTGCCAAGGAAACCCTCGCAGGTTTTGACATGGCAATATCCAAGAAGTACTTGGCGATGACCTGACCAAACCTACGTCTCTTGGTAGGAATCCTGACTGGCCATTGTCAACTCAGGAAACACCTCCACACTATGGGGTTAAGTGACACACCGATATGTAGGATGTATGAAAGCGAAGACAAAACTGTGGTGCACGTCATATGTGAATGCCCAGAGTTGTCTTCTATTAGAGAGTGTGCGTTCGGCGAGTCTTGGCCTATACCTGTCCATATAAGGGAGATGTCCCCTAGCGACCTGTTCACCTTCCTACAGTTGGCAGGATGGACGATGACCTGAGAAAACAACTCCCTGGGAGGATGCACAATGGGCCAGTTGTGGCCTAAGTGCGGTGGGACCACTCACCCTCCCCACTCTACAGATACAGATACAGATGTCACACATGGGAACATACAGCAACTTGAGAGTGCAACTCTAATTCACTTCGAAAACGACTCTCTCATCAAAATATCAGTTGGAGGCTGCATTAGTTCAAAAACTATGAGTGGAAATTATCCAGGGCGTTGTAAAAGTTGAGACTTTCCCCTTTAGAAGCAACGGCCCTTGAAACGGCAAAGCTAATGCACGGTGAACCAGCAGCAAAACAGTAAAAAGTATTTTCAAGCAAGTACTCACTATTTGGTTGCTACGAAGTTGTAAGTACGGCCCTGTCGCAGGCGTCTTACAGGTAAAAGTACGATTTACAATGTCTTGTTCAATTTGGACCATACGAGGTTGTCTAGGTCTTCCAGCGTGTCCACCATGATGTGGATTCAGACATCTTGCGTCTCTAGCTCTTTGCACGACCGTGACAAATCGACGAGATGCAGGGTAAGTACGGTTAGGGAAACGATCGGCATACACTCGCAAAGCCGCAGCGGTACTTTGACCACACCCACCGTACATTAAAATCATGTCCATCAGTTCATTATTGTTATAAGCGTGCGCTATTGTTGTTGTTCTTAAAGTACCGTTCGGCAGATGTAGCAACAGCAACGCGACGTATGACGAACTGCCTGTTTTATTGTCTTCTCACCGGCATCGGCACCACTAGCTCTGCCTTGTTGTGATATTATGACATCGTGAGCCCAGGGAGGGACTTAGAATTGGGGATTCCTTTAATGGTCAGTATCTTGTTTTCTCTAAATATTTCGTTTATATGTTACTGGGAAAAACACACATTTTGGCGCATTAAACTAATGGTTTCTAAAATTTTCTAAATGAAAATTTGGAAAACCTGTTGGAAAATTTACCACTGGAATTTCTAAGAATAATGTGGTTACAGGTAGATGGAGCGAAAGCACATTCCAGTATGAGAGACCGAAACACTTTGGATGAAAGGTTTCCTGTCAATTGTTTCGTCTGCGAGCCACGCCACCTACGATTTTTCCAATTCCTACGCAATAATTACAAAACCGTAAATATCTTGAAAACCATCAAAGGTAGAACCACATGTGCCTAGATAAAAGTGAAAGAGAATTCAATTTCGCATCCACCGATGTGAAACTTATGATATCATCCCATTTGAAAAAAAAGTTTTTAACATTTTTAACTATTCAAATTTGAAAATTGCTAGTCCATTGATTTAGTGTTCTTTTGAAACAACAATCTTACTGAATCACAAACACGTTCCTTGCTTGTTTCAAAACCGGAAACCGCATCCTTCTGTCGCGTTTAGTTTTCGAGATATTAACGTTTCTTGTAAAGTACTACAAACGTCAAATTTTGTAAAAATTGCGAATAACTCCGAAAATAGGCTTCGTAGACGTAAACAATGGTTGGTAAACTGGACCTAAAAATCGATGCTGAATTAAAAAACGTAATAATATACAGGGTGTTCTATTAAAGATAAGGAAGTTGGTGCCTACTTCCGGTATATACGAAAGTCCGCCATCTTTGGAATTATTTTCTGTATATAGAGCATTTGAAAAGAAACGTTTTCTATTTCAACCATTTTCGTCTAATTTAAACGGTATAGCCGCTAGGGAGCACCGCGCGCTTATTGGACCATCACCCTGTATTCTAATTCAGCCGCGAAAATGTTGCAACTCCCAAAGTCCTAGTTCATACAGCATGACCGGATGTCAGAACTGACCCCTTATTCGACTCCTTAACAGCATCACATTGCCCTGCAAACTCGCTGTCCCATAATTCTGTTGAAATAACTTTAAAGTTAAGCTCTCCTCGACTCGTTAATAATTTAGCAAGTTAAGGTAACCTAATTCGGGAACGTACCTACTTATGAAGTCTTGATTTTCACCTGACCTCCTTCGAATTCAATAATATAAACGAGGGCTTTATTTCGGGACGCTGGCATCGCCGAGTTTGAATGGGCTGCATTCAGAATTGTCTTTAATGTAGTGGAGAGAACTGGATGTATACTGGCTATACAGTCAAGCTCAACGCCTCGGACTCTTGTGACCAAACGATACCACTTTTCGAAAAATCGACTTTGCGAGTGTATGCACGTTGAGTTGGACTACATTTTGAAAATAATGACTTTTATACAGGGTGTCTAATAAAAGCGTGACATATCAAAGTTGTATTTTTTTAAATGGAATACCCTACATATTATTGCATATTTAGATTCCTGGGTACACTTTAGTGTGACTTTATGTATCAGACATGGGACTTTAAGCGAACCGTTTAGGTGCAAATCACAATTTTGGGTATAGGTAGATGTCAGAAAAAAATTGAATATCGCAGCTACTATAAATCTTAGAGGGCTGTGACTTTGCCATGTTAGTAAGCATGAAATGGGTCAGCTTAAGTTAGACGCTTGGGTTCGAATTACATTTGTACTTGGAGAAATCGGTAGATCAATTAAAGAAACTTCAATCAAAGGTAACTTGATTTTCTCAAATGGGAATGCATAATTTTTTTAATACGATCAAATGTGCAATTTGATAAGCTTTCTAATCATATGCGGTTATAAATATCAATCTCTGGTAGTTTTAATTTAATTTCCAATTTTCAGTAAAACCAGTGATTTTCAATTTTCAGACCTATAAGCAACTTAGCAGGCCATGAAATATAAACAAAAAGCTATTCAGATGGAACAAAACAACTAACTTAGCAGATAGTTACGGACGAACTAGAGTAAAGGGGCAAAGTTATAAAAATGACTTACAACAAATCGACTCTAACCAGAAATAGCAGACATAACACATCTAAGGTCAAAAAGCAGCTGGAGTACGACAGAAATAGGTATTTTTCACAGCATACCGGCTTCTACAATATTCTAAAGACTGAACATTCGCAAAACCATTGTGAATTTTGAAATGAAAGGAAATCTACCACTTAATGTTGCTGGCAGTTTAATAACATCAGAATAAAATTTCACATTTCAAGATTTAAAAAAATAGTAACCGATACCTTTGACTGGAGTTCTGCAAATTCTTCAATACTCATAAGCAAGATCGCCGGAATTGAAGAATAAATTAAAAATCTGCTCAAATTATTAAACATAATTTACCTGGCAGAAAATTAAAATATGATTTGTCAGTATTCCTTTTTTGCGATTTTGCTAACAGATACTGAAAAATTTAAAGGACGACAGTGAGAGGTATCATTACTTTTGACTTTGACGGAAATGACTACTGTTTTATACCATTAAATGTGAAATTGCGTTCTGAGGATATTAGACTGACGGCAACGATCGCTGAAAGTTTTGCTTTCATTTCAAAGTGTTTAGTGATTTTGGAAATTTTTAGTCTCTAGTACATTGCAGTCGCTAGTAGGCTGTAAAAATTATCCATTTCTGTCGTACTCCAGCTTCTCTTTAACCTTAGACATGTTACCGCCGTTGTTTCTGGTTAGAGTTGATTTGTTGTAGGGAATTTTTATAATCTTGTTCTTTTACTCTAGTTCTACTGGATCTTTTTGCTAAGTTAGTTGTTTTCTTCCATCTGAATACGGTTTTGTTTATATGCCATGGCCTGCTGGTTTGTTTATAGGTAGGGAAATTGAAAAACACTGATTTCATTGAAATATCGAAACTTAATAAAAACTATCATAGATTGATATTCACAACCTGATATAATTAAAAAGCCTATCAAATTGCACATTTGATCGTATAAAAAAAATTATGCATTCCCATTTGAAAAAATCAAGTTACCTTTGATTGAAGTTTCCTTAATTGGTCTACCGATTTCTCCAAGCACAAATGTAATTTGAACTCGACCGTCTAAAGTAAGCTGACACATTTTATGCTTAGTAACACGGAAAAGTCACAGACCTCTAAGATTTATAGTAGCTGCGATATTCAATTTTTTTCTGACATCTACCTATACCCAAAATTATGATTTGCACCTAAACGGTTCGCTTAACGTCCCATGTATGATACATAAAGTCACACTAAAATGCACCCAGGAATCTAAATATGCAATAATATACAGGGTGTTCCATTTAAAAAACCTAACTTTGATATGTCACGCTTTCATTAGACACCCTGTATAAAAGTCATTATTTTTAAAATGTAGCCCGACTCGACCTACATACACTTGCAAACTCGATTTCTCGAAAACTGGTATCGTTTGGTCACAAGAGGCCGTGGCGTTGAGCTTGACTCACCCTGTATACAGCGCGAAGAATTCGATTTATAGTTAAAGCAAGGGTAATTTGGTGGTATTCCTTGCCACATTTGGCATTTGTTAGCCACAGAAGCTAGAGGCATTGAACAATACAATACAATACAATACAATTACTTTATTTCCATAAGACAGTTACAAACTGTATTGGAATAGTCAAAAATCACCTAAAACTAATAAAGAATAATATATAATATAAATAAATAATAAAATAATAAAATTGTACTTAACCCTAAATTACAATTTTTATGTAATCATCCACCCGATAGTAGCAGTTTTGTAAAAAAAATGTTTTAAATTGAATTTAAATTGACTGAAGCTACTACATGCTTTAATATGGTCTGGAAGATTATTAAATAAAAGAGGACCAAGATTATTAGGTGATCGAAATGCGACATTCGACGTACTTACGCTTGTATGCAAATTCTTTCTACAGGGTTATTCACGTTATTCGACACGGACCATTATGGCTAAAGTATTTGATAAAAAAGGAAATAATAATTTCTGATGGATAGAGAGCCATAAAGGCCATATTCTAAAAATATTTTCATGTTATACAGGGTGTCCCAAAAATACGAAATGTATCAAAGTTATGTTTTTTTAAATGGAACACCCCGTATATTATTGCATACTCAGAATCCTTGGTGAATTCTAGTGTGACTTTATGTATCATACATGGGACTTAAAGCAAACCGTTTAGCTGTAAATCACAATTTTCGGTATAAGTAGATATCAGGAAAAAATTGAATATCGCAAAGATTATAAAATATGGAAGGCTGTGGCTTTGCCGTATTACTAAGCATAAAATGCGCCAACTTTGATGAGACTGTCAAATTTAAATTACGTTTCTGCTTGGAGAAATCGGTCGATTAATTAAGGAAACTTCGATCAGCGATAACTTGATTTTTTCAAAAGGGAATGCCTAATTTTTTTTATACGGCTAAACGTAGAATTTGATAGCCTTTCTAATGATATTAGGTTGTTAACATCAATCTCTGGTAGTTTTCATTTAATTTTTAATTTTCATACAAATCGGCGATTTTCAATTTTCCTACCTATAAGCAACGTAGCAGGCCATGAAATATAAAAAAAAACCTGTTCAGGTAGAAGAAGACAACTAACTTAGCTGAAAAGTACACACTAAGTAGACTAAAGGGACAAGATTATAAATATTCCTTACAACAAATCAACTCTCCCAGAAACATCTCGATAACATCTCAAAGGTCAAAGAGAAGCTGGAGTATGGCAGTAATAGATATTTTTTTAGTCTACTGGCTACCGCAACTTACCAGAGGTTAAAAATTTCCAAGACAATTAAAAGCCCTGATATGAAACAACAACAACCAGCGACTGTTGCTTCAGCACGCCACTATCAATCATATGTAATGGTGTAAAAAAGTACTGATTTGCGTCGAAGTCGATACCTCTGACTGGAGCCCTTCTATTTTTCAATATCTGTTAGCAATATTGCAAAGAAGAAATACTGACAAATCAGATTTAAATTATCTGCCATTTAAGTTATGTTTTATAATTTGAACAAAATTTAATTCATTCTTCATTTTCTGCGATCTTGCTAATAGGTACTGAAAAATTTTCAGAGCTCCGGTCAGAGGTACTTTTGACTTTAGTTTTGACAGAATTGCCTACTTTTTTATATCATTTAATGTGAAATTTTATTACGAAAATGATGAACTGTTTACAACATTCTCTAGTAGTTTTTATTTTATTTCAAAATTTTCAATGGTTTTGGAAACTGCCAATCTCTAGTACATTGCAGTATCTAGTAGGCCGTGAAAAAATCCATTTCTGCCATACTCAAGCTTATCTTTGACCAAAGATACGTTACCGCCATTGTTTCTGGTTAGACTTTGTTTGTTGTGAGTAATTTTTATAATCTTGTCCCTTTAATCTAGTTCGTGTATATTTTTCAGCTAAGTTAGTTGTTTTCTTTTACCTGAACAGGTTTTTGTTTATATTTCATGGCCTGCTACGTTGCTTATAGGTAGGAAAATTGAAAAACGTCGATTTGTTTGAAAATTTAAAATTAAATGAGAACTACCAGAGATTGATATTCACAGCCTTATATCATTAGAAAGGTTATCAAATTCTACGTTTAACCGTATAAAAAGAATTAGGTATTCCCATTTGAAAAAATCAAGTTATCGCTGATCGAAGTTTCCTTAATTAATTGTCCGATTTCTCCAAGCACAAACGTAATTTAAATCTGACAGCCTCATCAAAGCTGACGCATTTTATGCTTAGTAATACGGCAAAGTCACAGCCTTCTTAATTTTATAATCTCTGCGATATTCAATTTTTTCCTGATATCTACTTAAACCGAAAATGGTGATTTACACCTAAACGGTTCGCTTTAAGTCCCATGTATGATACATAAAGTCACAATAGAATTCACCGAGGAATCTGAATATGCAAGAATATATGGGGTGTTCCATTTAAAAAAAAACATAACTTTGATACATTTCGTGCTTTTGGGACACCCTGTATAACATGAAAATATTTTTAAAATGTAGCCTTTATGGGTCGCTATCCATACGAAATTATTATTTTCTTTTTTATCATATACTTTAGCCATAATGTTTCGTGTCGAATAACGTGAATAACCCTGTATATCTAGTATTAAAATCATGTATATCGCAGTTTTGTTTGAAATTCTTACTATTGTTATACACGTAAACACATGTTTCAAATACAAATAGAAACGGGACAGTTAAAATGTTAAATCTTTGAAACACATCTTTGCAGGTGTGTGTTGAAGAGATACCTGCCATAGCACGGATACATCTTTTCTGGGTTAAAAAAATATCTTCAGAAAGTGTTGACCAACCCCGGAAACATATGCCATAGCGTAGTTTAGATTCCACATTAGCGGAATAAACCTGTTTTAATTGTTCACCAGTTAAGATAGTTTTTAGCTGTCTTAGCACATAACTTTGAGAGTTTATTTTAGGTGTAAGAAACTCACAATGGGCTTTCCAGTTGAAATGCGGATCAATATAAAGTCCAAGAAATTTAATATTTTCACTAAAAGAAAGTTTATCATTGTTCAATGCTACCTCCAAGTCGTGAACAGTTTTTTGTGCATGATGGAATCGAATAAGTGTTGTTTTAGAAGGATTAATCATTTTGTAGAACTGGGTCTGATTTATTTGAAGTTAAAGCAGATATATCATCAGCAAATGCCACAAAACGGGATCCTGGAGATATGCTGTCAAATTGATTGATATATAAAAGAAAAAAGATTGGGCCCAGAACCGAACCCTGGGGGACTCCAGTGGTGATATCAAAGTATTTGATGTAAAGCTGTTCAAATTGTTCATTGAATCAGTATGTTGAATACTGCTTTCTTTCAACCAGAAAGGATCTGGACTACCGAAAAGATTGCTCAGCAAAGCCATATTTTTCAATGATTGTTAGAAACTTGTGGCTTCAAGGTACAAATCTTTCATGGATACAACATCGCAACCCGCACAGATCACAGAAAAACCTATCAGTGTTGTAACCCGGTTCTTGAAGTGAATTTTACCCTTCATGGGACTCACTCTAGCTCAACGCTTTGTAGTTGGCTTCATCATCATCATGGTCACAATGTCTTAACAGACATGTTGTGAACTCGTAAAATGCATTAAGTCGGAGCCAGAGTACTGCCGATACGAATATTGTCAATAGTTTTGAGAATTGTAGCTCGCCATCGTTCGCGATTTTCTGTCAGTTCAGAGGCGCTCTTGATACTCATATCTAGCAACTGTTTCGTCGTATCCACCCAGCGTGTAGGGGAGCGGCCACGGCGCCGCCCATTCAGGGCGTGACCCTGAACTACAAGTTTCTCCATATTGTCGCTTCTGTGAATATATCCGAAGAATGTAAGCATTCTATTCGACACAATGGAGGATAGTCTCTTAGGATTACCGAGCTCATCCAGTGTGGAAACATTAGTTCGATGGGCGGTTTAAGCAACTCTCAGCATTCTCCTCCACGTCCGTATTTCAAAAGCATCTATGCGAGGTCGATCTGCCTTTTTAACAGTCCAAGTTTCCGAGGCATAAAAAAATATGGACAAGGCACAAGAGACTCGACCAGCGACATCTTGATAGCTTTAGTGATGTTATGGGCACGCCATATTTTAGTAAGCTTTGTCATGGCCACCCATGCCTGTTGAATGCGCCGTCAAATCTCATTCTCGCAGCTACCCGAATTGTCGATCAAAGAACTGAGGTACACAAAACTTTGAACTACCTCACGTTGTGAGGCCTATTGACTTTATTTCTCGATGATTGTCATGCTCTGTATCTACGATCACAACTTTGGTCTTGTTGTAGTTAATACCAAGACCATATGCAGCGCTGTGTTGTTCTACAATGTTTAATAGAGCTACTAGTCCATTCTGAGAAGCAGCAATAAGGGTTGTATCGTCAGCAAATCTTAAGTTAGATATTTTGCTTCCGCCAATAGTTATACCGCCATTCCAGTTGTACAATACCTGTCTCATCACAAATTCAGAGTAAATGTTAAATAACATCGGAGATAATACACGTCCCTGACGAACTCCTCTTCTGGTTGCAGGTTGCCATCAATTCTTACAAGAGCCGAGCTAGACTCATAGAGTTGCTGTATGAGAAATACTAAGTGGTAAGGGACTCCTACAGAAATAAGGATTTCCCACAGTTTAGGCCACTTTACGTTATTAAACGCCTTAGAGTAGTCCACAAAGCAGACAAAAACTGGAAAATAATACTCTCTGGCCTTTTCAATAACCTGTCTTAAGTTTAAGATCTGTTCGCGCGTACCGCGTCCTTTTACGAAACCTGCCTGCACCTGAGAAATTTGCCAGCCAATAAAATCCTCCAAACGAGACTGTAAAATATATAGGAAAACCTTGCTTGCATGGGAGATTAACGAAAGTAGGCGATAATTGTCTGGATTTGTTGGAGATCCTTTTTTATGAAGTGGAACAAAAATGGATGCGCACCATTCATCTGTCCAAACACCGGAGGACCAGACCCTCTTACAAATATTAGGTATATAATATTATCATTATATGTAGAACAACATGACATTAGAATTAAAGTACAAACTATAATTTATTATAAACGTATGTAAATTTTCGCACCCTCCTTCACGAGGTTAAGTGGTAGAGTAGCCATTTGGATAAACTTCGCCTCATGTTGGAGAATCAATAAAGACATTTTATTATTATGATTTTCCAAGTTTATCTCGCATGACTGCGGTAGCAACAAAAGTTGACGGGCTGTGCCAAGTCAACACCTGAACTATTACTGATCTGAATTTAGGAAGGATCGTACGATATTACAGGTCTTCAGAATTACAGACTTTTGGAATGTTTTGTGTAACCTTTCGTCCAGGCCTAACTGTTGTAGGTGTGGTGTAAATGTGTTTGGTGTGAGGCCTGAGACAGACATAATTAGGGGGACAATGATAACTTTGTTTTGCTTCCAGAGTCGTTTCATTTCTATCGCAAGGTCCGTGTATTTAGATATCTTCCCAGCGTAGGCGTTTTGGATATTCGTATCGTTGGGAATAGCAATATCTATCAAATAGGTAACTTTGTCTGCCTTCGACTGGAAAACTATATCTGGCCGATTTGCCGGGATAGTCTTATCTGTATGTATTTCAACGTCCCAGTACAGTTTATATTCATTGTTTTCGAGTACTGATGTCGGTGTGTAATTGTAATATGGATCTGTGTTTTCTATTAGCTTCTTTGTTGTGGCTAGTGCTTGGTGAATGACTTTGGCTGCAGAGCTATGTCTAGCTGTGTACTCGGTTCCAGCTAGAGTTTTGCATGTGCTTGTTATGTGGTCTATTGTTTCTTTTTGTTGGTGGCACTTTCTGCAATTGTCGTCAGTTATGGATGTATCTTTAATTATGTATTTCATGTAGTTCCTTGTCGCAATTACTTGGTCCTGGATAGCAAGCATAAAACCCTAGGTTTCTGGAAAGAGTTGGCCACCCTGCAGCCAGGTGTATGATTGTCTTTCATTAATGTGGTCTTGTGTAACACGGTATCTGTGCTTGCCATGGAGTGCTTTTTGTGACCAGGTGTTTATTTTTTCTTGTTGTAATTCTATGTGATTGTGTGCGTCTGCTGGGTGATCTGGGCGGGATAGGGTGAGTGGAGTATAGTTTTTGTCTGCTTTTACTATTGATCTATGTAAGTTTGTCTCATTGCGTTGGAAAAAGTCTCTGAGTGTTTTTATTTGTCTTGTGTGAAGTGACTGTATGTCTATAGTTCCTCTGCTCCCATGTTTCCTGTCTATGGTAAGCCTTTCCTTGCACGCTTTCGGATGTGACATTCTGTGCTTTGTGAGTTCCGTTCGTATGAGCATGTGTGTATTATAATTATTATTATTATAGATGAGAGAGAGATGCCGTAGTTGGATTAACCTATCAAAAACAATACGAGCTAACAGAAAAACTATCCGACAAATAAATGTTTAAATTGGAATTAGCTGCCAACGCACCCAGAATTGGATATCCATTGACGTCTGTCAACAGCGACGTAATTTCCCGAACAGTGTTTTCGCCCTATTTAAGTTAAAACCAAAATATCATGCATGGGCTGGGACCGCGAGGATTTTGTCATTTAAAAAGCTTTTATAACGTCCGATATATGTTAAATTCCATTTAGGGCGCGTGGCAGTAAAATGATAATGCATTTCAACGCTACGCGGCCCCAGCGTATTTTTTAATAAAAATTCATAACATCTCTTTTATCAATATGCAAATCCACATTGTAAAACTCTGTATATGGGAAACAGTAGCGTACTGTGGCCTAGTAAACACTTTATAGCCCAGGGAAATTTTTACGTCGCTCACTATAAACCAGGCGTATATTTTGATGAAGGTAATGTAACATTTTGACATGATTTCATCAACATGCATATTTAACAAAGACTTTGACAAATCTTTTCTATTGGATGTTGTTTAGCAAAAGCTTTCTATTGGGTATTGAGGGCTATGTTAATAAGTATCATCCAATAATAATATTGGAAACAAAACGTTAAAGCTGGATGACACTTTCATCAAAAATATTTCAGAATTCATGGATCAAAATCATAGCAGAAAATCAGAATAAAGTGATTGATTTGCAAATTAGTGCTAGATTTTTAATGTTTACCTTGTCATTATTGTATAATTGCCAATTGCAGTTGCAGTCAGATTGATTATAGGTTGGATGCATGTTTGTTATAAACCTTCTTATAGAAATATTCACAGAGGATGTAAAGATTGTAAAGGCACTGCGTAAAAGGCACCGTAGCGCAGAAACACATTTATATAAAGCACCTAAGCACCTTATTAACTTCCTGACTAAACAAGTTTAGGAAAAATGTTATACGTTATACTTTTGCCTTTTGCCAGATCGCGAGCTTTGCTGTTAAGCAGGATAGGTAACCAGTAATGCACGCTTGCATAGTGTGTGGCTATAATGGCTTTGTGAAATTCAATAAAATGTTATTTTTACCATTCTTTACTATAATACAAAGGTATATTGCAGGTATTTATAATTATTATCAATTGTAAATTATTGTTTTATCAAAATAATGCAGTAGTTTGGATTTCTTATTATTACATTAACAGTACATTTGATCCAGTGATCAAATGTATCGGTTTTGTGGAATCTGATTGGTTGAGATTAGCAATTCCTAAACTCTTTGTTAAACAGGAAAATGCAAGTTTTCACCCATTTAGGATGGAAAATTAGAATTAAAAAGACACTAGAGAGGTCATAATGGTCGATTATATATAAAGCATGTCTTTTTCGCCTTTTTGAAGTAAATTTCAAGAGAAATCAAGAATCTTCAGAGAACTTTGACAGATGCAAGTTCTTGAATGGGCTGCTTTGATTGATAAAAGCCTTTTTTAAAACGCCCGTTTTGATAAAATTGGGACTTAGAAATATTTTGGACATTTTATGATGTTCGATTTTGTAATTTTAGGAGGACATATCAACGTCGATTTTGTCATTGGTAAACATATTTCTCACTGTTTCAAACCACGGCTCCTTAAGTCTTACGTTGATGCATCGATTCTAATAACATAATATTATGCTTACATTTAGTCAACAATTTATTACTGCATAGTTTATTGGGGTAATAGCTCTTCCATTAACGAAATAATTGTAATGCAAAAAAAGATAACAAGATCAATTTTAACAGTTTTTGGTAACATCAGAAAAGAATTTTGTAGAAAACTGTTTAAGGATGCAAACATTATGACTGTGGCTTCTTTGGATATTTATTTTTAACTCAATTACTGTATGTTAAAAACTTTTTTCAAATCCAGTCACTAAATTGCAACTTGAAACTGCCTTCGCATTGGCTGGCACCGTCTTCAAAGAGTCCTGCCATTATGTTCATTAAATTATATAACCGTCTTTCTTTTTTGATAAAAATATCGAATGTTTACTACTTTTCGAAAAGAAACCGTAAGTATTCTTTCTGGAAAATAACTTTTACTTAGTGGACGAATATTTGAATTTTGTATTTTATAATTCAGTCTTCTGTTGACACCTTGTCTCATAATTTTTTTCTGTTCGTCCAAATTTTGTCTTCCTGTGTACACTTTTCTATACAATTGGTGTAAATTTGACATATGTTTGCTTCATACATAGATTTACATATCTGACTATATTCCGATACAGAGTCTAATAGAAATACAGTACCTTGGAAGAATAGAGACACTATCAGTGGGCTCCGACACACCGAGCTGCTGTTCCATTAACCAGTGACTACTCCTCACACCGTGAGGTGAGCAATCACTGGGTCCGCGAATCGTGCACCCTAAGTAGACGAAGAGACCCTAGGATAAACTGCTTTCTGCATTCTGGCTGCCAAAATTTGCACCGCCGCACGGCACACTGGCATTGCGCGCAACGCAGAGAGCAGCGTATTCCTCATTCCACCCAGAGATCCAGTTGTCCATAACCAGCAGACTCACAGTGTGGTTTGGCCAGAGCCTGCGAGGTTCACCTAGCAACTACTGATATTTGGTCCGCTTTTCCTCCTCATTAGAGACGATGTCCTTGAGGGTGCCGAAAGCCCTATAGTGAACATCGTCTTCCACAACGGACTCTATATTCTTTAGAGCATATGGCAGCACCAACATCTCATCAGTACCGTGTGAGTGCCCTAAATGATATTAGAGAATTCGTACAGCAGCGTTGTGCCCATGGAAGTAACATGCCCCAAACAAGCCATGCGTAGGTGTCTATGGCGCCTGTCGACAGGCTCTACGAGGAGTGCCAGGTACATCTACACCCATAACCCTACTACGGTTTACCAAGGGGTTAAAGGCAGCATCTTGCGAAGCTAGTATAAAGCCCTCAGTCTCCGATTTCAACCCACTAGACGCTAGGAAAGAGAGAGTCATAATTTAGTCTATATCTGAAGGTACTATCGTAGCAAGACACGTGTTGGGTTGAAAAAAACGTTTTGGCGAGTGCTTAGATCATGCAGTATTTTCAGTTGCCATGCCAAAATATCCAGCGTCATATAGAAATTACTAGTTTGATTTAGGTATATGGAAGATATGGTGAAATAAAACCAACACTTTGGAAAAACCTTTTTTTTGGCGGGAGTGCAAATCCTAAATTTTTAAGAAAAATCATATAAAGGAACCTGTGAAAGGATGAGTTTGAAAATATAGCTCCAATGAACATGTGATACATATACAACCGAATAGAGTCAAAATTAACTCAGAATGACAGCAAGCAAGCAGATAACAACTGTAAACGTTAGAAAACGACCAAATACAACCGAATAGAGTCAAAACTAACTTAGAATGACAGCAAGCAAACAGATAACAGAGGGAATCAATAGAAAATGACTAAACACAGCCAAATACAACAGAAAAGAGTAGAAAACAGCCCAAAACAACAGAAAGCAAGCATATAACAACTGTGAACGGTAGAAAACGACTAAATACAACCAAATAGAGTCAAAACTAGCTCAACACGACAGAAAGCAAGCAGATAACAGCGGGAAACAATATAAAACGACTAAACATAGCCGAATACGACAGAAAAGAACAAAAAACGGCTAAAAACAACAGAAGGCAAGCAGGTAACAACTGCAAATGGTAGAAAACGACCAAATACAACCGAATAGAGTCAAAATTAACTCAGAATGACAGCAAGTAAGCAGATAACAACTGTAAACGGTAGAAAACGACCAAGTACAACCGAATAGAGTCAGAACTAGCTCAAAAGGACAGAAAGCAAGCAGATAACAACTGTAAACGGTAGAAAACGACCAAATACAACCGAATAGAGTCAAAACGTGCTCAAAACGATAGGAAGCAAGCAGATAACAGCAAGAAACAATGGAAAATGACTAAACATAGCTGGATACAACAGAAAAGAACAGAAAACAGCTAAAAACAACAGAAACCAAGCAGATAACAGCGATAAACAATAGAAAAGGACGAAATACAACCGGATAGAACAGAAAAGAACAAAAAACAGCTGAAAGCAATAGAAAGTAAGCAGATTACAGCGCTAAACAATAGAAAATGACTAAACACAGCCGAGTACAACAGAAAAGAACAGAAAACAGCTAAAAACAACACAAAGCAAGCAGATAACAACTGCGAACGATAGAAAACGACCAAATACAACCGAATAGAGTCAAAACTAGCTCAAAACGACAGAAAGCAAGCAGATAACAGCGGGAAACAATAGAAAACGAAGAAATACAGCCGAATACGACAGAAAAGGGCAGAAAACCGCTTAAAACTCCAGAAAGCAAGCAGATAACAACTGTAAACGTTAGAAAACGACCAAATACAGCCGAATAGGGTCAAAACTAACTCAAAATGACAGCAAGCAAGCAGATAACAT
This sequence comes from Callosobruchus maculatus, assembly GCA_951848785.1. Classification (NCBI taxonomy): domain Eukaryota; kingdom Metazoa; phylum Arthropoda; class Insecta; order Coleoptera; family Chrysomelidae; genus Callosobruchus; species Callosobruchus maculatus. The sequence goes on from CATOUR010000003.1 coordinate 3,863,407, forward strand.
CGGGAAACAATAGAAAACTAATAAACAGCCGAATACAAGACAAAAGAGCAGAAACCGAAAATACAATTTTGTGCTTAAACCTTGATATAGGTTGGAATAGGCAGCATCATTCTGAAGATACACACCTAGATTAACACTTTCTGATTTTGCTAATCGCCGAAGCACAAAGTATCACCGAGTTATTAGTCATAAGACCATAAAAATGATCCTTGCCATCGAACGCCATTGGATAGATGTGTCGGATACGGTTCATAAATTTTTACAAGGAGAAATTACAAAAAAAGACATCTTCGCGCGGCGTTGAATAATGCCGACGCCTGGCTGACGCGGAATATGTCGCAAAATCAATTTCATCCGGCGCGGCTCTCTTGGTGGCGATGCCGTTCTGCTACAGAGAATAATAGACCGGAATTATTCAGTATTTGTAACGAAGCTACATGAATATCACAGAAAGGCTATACCTATTAGTAATGTATGACGCGGTATAGAAAATTATGTGACACCCGATCTCATGGATTTTCAATCTTAAAGATTCTATTTTCAGCAAAAATATTACAAACAAACTCAACCTTGGCCCCTTTCAGCACCAAACATAGGTTGATTTAGGTGAAAAAGACTTTATTTGGTGAACTGCGTTCATATTTCGATAATAAATTAATATAGAGTGTTCAGAAATGGACAAAACGTGAATGCAAAGAAACATGAATGATCATTTAAAAAAAATATGCTTTAGAATATTGACATTTTGGTATTTTTTTACTTCTGTGTCATCAGCATCGACTACTCTGGCAATTAGCCTTGTGTTTCGTGTAGGCTTTTACTACGTTGCAAAATCCCATCAAAGACTACGATTTACTCTGTAGCGTTTCAGTATTCGCTCAACATTAAACTGTCAACAAAAATCTGTGTTCCGTTATTGCATTTCTGAGGTCATGGATATCATCTTTTTGCTCGGAAATCAAATTGAGATTTTAGCGACCTTTGTGTCAAGACTGTCAAGAGATATTTTTCACTTTACAGCTAACAACTTAACATAACCTATTCTGCTTTATTTGTATGCATTGACATTCTAACGGGTACTACTACTCTGACCACAGAGTTAACATCTATAGAGGGAGTGTAAACAACAAAATGCACAGGTCGCTGACCAGCCAACGTGTAACGGAAATTTTGACAGCTTGAGGGCATTACCAGTGGCGTGCGACTTTATATTAAAATTGGATGTTCATTAATAGATTCAATTATTACTGTGATGTTACAAACTGATACCAATAAGTTGTATTCGAAGGAAACCTACACAGATGCACATAACATACATTAAACAACCATTATTATACCTCAAACTGGAGCGAAGTTACTTTTGTTCCCAGTTATCCCCAATCCCCATATATTACGCTACTGAAAACTAAAACAGAAGCTATATTCACCTATGATAAGAAGTGTTCACCGATTCGCCGCTATTACAGCAAACTATGCACTTTTTATGTTGTCGCATCATGCAATTATGACAATATTGTTCATAAATAATTTAATTCACACCACAAATAGTCACAAAGTCAGTCAAATATACACTAAAACCACAAAAATCCCGACATACGCAATAACCACAACTACAATGACAGCCACATGACAGCTTGGGCACGCCGATTGTAGGTTGCTAGATTTATGACATATTAGAAGTTATTGCGACATTCCGCTATGAAATTTACTATTTTTGAGATTTCATTAAATCAATGCAAATTATCATCACGTAAATCAGTTACATTGCAAATATATTGGAACGTATAGTTAAATACCCAGTTAAATGCTTTGTGTTCAAACTGCGGAAACTGCCAGATTTTGAAGAAACTGGAAGCGGACGAAGAAGAGTGGCAATAGCGCTATAGATTATAGATGTTGGCTGGCCAATCTAGAGATGTTAACTCTGTGACTCTGACACTCTGACTCTGAGAAAGCAGCACAGGTTATGTGATATGTCAAAGTTGTTAAAACAAGATCTTTGCTGTTTCATAAATACTCCAACATCCCTAACATCTGGAATCACGTGACTCGAAAATTCATCTACTCACTGGATAGATGGGATTTTGGGACGTAGTATCAGGTACCGTTTCCCGGCACCACTCTAGGAGTAGCACTGTTAATTGAAACCCAACAGTGAAGGCTTAGGTGGGGATTCTCGCTGAGATTTTTTTATGGATATTTATTTTTTATTGAAAAACCAGAAATAAATTTCCGCCTCTAACGAGAATCGAGCCCGGGACCTTCCGGTCCACGAGCCCTTGACCCCAATAACTGAGCCAACCCATATGACATTTTGGTATTATATTAATTATTGATAATAGATTACGACGTCATTGTAATAAAATGACTTACAAGAAGATTCATCAATAAAGGGAGTAGCGGAAAGTCGCCTTCTGCCCTCTGCCTTCTGCCTTCTACCTTCTACCTTCTACCTTCTACCTTCTACCTTCTACCTTCTACCTTCTACCTTCTACCTTCTACCTTCTACCTTCTACCTTCTACCTTCTACCTTCTACCTGCTACCTTCTACCTTCTACCTTCTACCTTCTACCTTCTACCTTCTACCTTCTACCTTCTACCTTCTACCTTCTACCTTCTACCTTCTACCTTCTACCTTCTACCTTCTACCTTCTACCTTCTACCTTCTACCTTCTACCTTCTACCTTCTACCTTCTACCTTCTACCTTCTACCTTCTACCTTCTACCTTCTACCTTCTACCTTCTACCTTCTACCTTCTACCTTCTACCTTCTACCTTCTACCTTCTACCTTCTACCTTCTACCTTCTACCTTCTACCTTCTACCTTCTACCTTCTACCTTCTACCTTCTACCTTCTACCTTCTACCTTCTACCTTCTACCTTCTACCTTCTACCTTCTACCTTCTACCTTCTACCTTCTACCTTCTACCTTCTACCTTCTACCTTCTACCTTCTACCTTCTACCTTATACCTTATACCTTCTACCTTCTACCTTCTACCTTCTACCTTCTACCTTCTACCTTCTACCTTCTACCTTCTACCTTCTACCTTCTACCTTCTACCTTCTACCTTATACCTTATACCTTATACCTTCTACCTTCTACCTTCTACCTTCTACCTTCTACCTTCTACCTTCTACCTTCTACCTTCTACCTTCTACCTTCTACCTTCTACCTTCTACCTTCTACCTTCTACCTTCTACCTTCTACCTTCTACCTTCTACCTTCTACCTTCTACCTTCTACCTTCTACCTTCTACCTTCTACCTTCTACCTTCTACCTTCTACCTTCTACCTTCTACCTTCTACCTTCTACCTTCTACCTTCTACCTTCTACCTTCTACCTTCTACCTTCTACCTTCTACCTTCTACCTTCTACCTTCTACCTTCTACCTTCTACCTTCTACCTTCTACCTTCTACCTTCTACCTTCTACCTTCTACCTTCTACCTTCTACCTTCTACCTTCTACCTTCTACCTTCTACCTTCTACCTTCTACCTTCTACCTTCTACCTTCTACCTTCTACCTTTTGCCTTCTGCTATATGCTTTCCGGTACCACAGCATTAGCCTCATTTGTGTCTTTGCAGTACTTGCCAAAAAAATTCTATTGGGGTAGTAAAAAGAACGCGTAAACATTCCATGCTAATTAAGTTTGATGTACGTAGGTTTTTTCATTAGATAAAAGCACAGCCGCCTTCGAGCTGATATATTTCTGTTGGAACAATTACAAAAAAGCGAGTCCAAAAAGTAAGAAGCTGGTATAAATGCCAGCGGTAATTTCAAAGGGAATTTATTAGCAGACAACGGAGGCGAAGGGGTTGAGAGCACTGCTTTCGGTGATAAATGGCCTTAATGTTTCAGATATAGAACGGCGCGTCGCTTTCTTTACAAACAAATTTCCTTTAATATGGAGAATATTGCGCCTTACAAATCACGGGAGTTATTAATAGTCTGCAGCTTTTTGAAGTGAATCGTTTTTTGAATAAATTATGAGGATGTATCAGCAAAGAACACGAATCTCCAAGAACTATTCTCAGAGTAGGTAACTTAAAGATGATGAGACGACTCACTTGTCTGGCATCATCAACCCATTACAAGCAAATATCACCTTCTTCTTTTTCTGTGCCATATCAGGTCCCCCTAACGTTGGCAATTACAATGGCGAGTTGTTCACGACTTTCGGCTATTCTGAATAGTTGTTCTGCACTGCTTATTCCTGTCCAGTCTCTAATATTCTTGAGCCATGGTATCTGTTTCCTTCCAATTCCTCTTCGTCCCTCGATTTTTCCCTTCATCATAAGTTGAAGGATTTTGTATCGGTCACCTCCAAGAACATGTCCCAGATATGATATCTCTTTTATCTCGATCGTTTCGAACAGCTCACGGACTGCATTGGCTCTATTCAATACTGCTTCGTTGGTCTGCATAGCTGTCCACGGTATACGGAGCATTCTTCTATGTAACCACATTTCGAATGCTTCTAGGCGGTTGATTGTAGCGGCCTTTAAAGTCCAGGTCTCAGCCCCATACCCCATATGACAATATGGACCAAATATAACATTTTATCATTCTTTGACGCAGATTTAGGCTGTCATTAGAGAAGAATGATCTCATTTTTAAGAGTTGCACGGGCTGATTCAATCCGGCACTTAATCTCCTTATCTGCTTATCAATGTTCTGCTGTTCTATTTGTAGGGATGCACCGGCGTGTGATCACCAAGACACCATTTCTCTTCGGCAATTGAGTACAAGTGGCCAGAGAAGCGAAATACCTGGGAGTCAAGTTAGGCGATAAATTAACTTGGAAAAGCCACATGGAGAACGTCACGAGCCGACCTTAGTTTACCTTGATGATGATGAGACGAGAGATCGGTTGTAGCTAACCTTATGTTAATATTGTTTGATAGTAATAACAATAAATGGCAAGGTAATCAACAACATTAGTTTCGCAGACGACACAGTAATTTTGGCAAACTCAGCGGAAGAACTTCAAACTCTGTTGGACAGGATAAATACGTTTTGCGGAGAATACGGTCTTAAAATGAACACCAGAAAAACAAAATACATGATTATTACAAAGAAACCAAATGTAACTGCAAATATAAACTTAGAAGGTCAAACACTTGAACAAGTCAAAAAGCATAAATATCTGGGAACTTGGATAACTCACGATAACGACCAGACCTTAGAAATAAGATCAAGAATCGAAATAGCACGAGCAGGATTTGTAAAGCTAAAGAAAATACTATGTAATAAAGACATCTCTTAGGAATTAAGAATTAGAACCCTTAGAGGTTACGTATTCTCAACATTGTTGTATGGATTGGAGAGCTGGAAACAAGAACATATAAATAAATTACAAGCATTCGAGATGTGGTGTTATAGAAGAATTCTAAAAATATCTTGGACGCAGCGAAAAACTAATACAGAAGTTCTTAGACTAATGGGTAAAAGTTGCGAAATTGTTAAAAATATAAAAATTAAAAAACTGCTGTATTTAGGGCATATAATGAGGGGAGAACGATATCGTTTGTTACAAATTATAATGCAGGGTAAAATAAAAGGAAAAAGGAGCGTCGGCAGAAGGAGAATATCATGGCGGCGAAATTTAAGGGAGTGGTATCAATGCATTTCCATAGAACTATTTCGAGCAGCGACAAATAAAGTAAAAATAGCATTGATGATTTCCAACCTCCGATAGGAGACGGCACTTAAAGAAGAATAATAATTATAGAAATAAAATACATGTCATACAAGTAGTTACCTCCGAGGATGGCAGTATTTGCAATAGGTATTAGAAAAATGGAAAAATGGGGATGAAATCGGGGTGGTATCACCATAATATGTGGGAAGTACTGCGTCAATTAACTTGATTTAATTTTTTTCTCAAACACGCTGCATGATTGAAGGTGCAGTGAATGAATATATCATCATTATAATTCGGTTCAACAGACTATAACAGCTCCATGCAGTAGAAAAGCATTAAACCGCTATCACCATAATATGTGAAGAGTACTGAGTCAATCAACTTGACTTAATTTTTTTCTCAACATTGAAGGTACTGTGAATAAATGCATCATCACATATCCTATATCCAACAGTTTTGTCCTGATAATAGGAGATACATTCAAGGCCCCACTACTGTTGTCTCTCTGTATATTTGTATTACCTATATCTGATAAATAAACGTTGAGCATTTCATGCATTTCTGTACCACCCTGTATAAATACAAATTTATATGCAAAAAGCATCTACGATACATGTGACATTCGTGATTACGTCTGCTTTCACACGATTTCCGAATATTTAATAGCAAATCCTTATTTGCGACGCTTACATCTCTCCGAATATATTTGACAAAGCTCGTTAATACCAGCTCAGTTCGGCATGAAACCTCCTGCGTATAGACACAGGAATTTCGCTTGGCAAGAACTCCATTGGTATGGGTGGGAACGTTTAACATAGGGCCAAGTAACCTTACTATTTAGCCCTTCACTGACAATGTGACTGAGGCCCGATTTTATCAACACGCGCATTTTAAAAAAGGCTTTGACCAATCAGGGCAGCCCATTGAAGAACATGCATCTGTCAAGGTTTTCTGAAAATTATTGATTTCTTTTAAGGTTTATCTCAAAAAGGTCAAAAATGTCATGCCTTATATACAATCCACCATTGTGAACCACCTAGTGTCTTTTCTAGTCTAATCTTCTATCCTAAATGGATGAAAAATCAATCAAATTCCACGAAAGCTCCTGACCACTGGATTGTTGGTCTGTCAAATGATAATGATGACGAGAAATTCAAATTAATATACCTTTGTCTTATAGTAAAAAGTTTTGTTGCATTTCACAAAGCTAAACATACGATTTAACTATTGGCGGCCAAACTGTTTCCCAAGTGTGCATGTGCATTACTGGTTGCCTATCCTGAACAGCAAAGCTCGCGGACTGGCGTATAACGTTATTTTTTGCAAACGAGGAACCTCCCGTATAACTCGTATAGCCAGAAGGTGAACCAGGTGCTTGCTCGTATTTTTGAGAGAAAGGGGGCAACTATATAGCAGGAGAGATTTTTATTTATGTCCATGCCTTATAATGTGTTTTCATAGTATTTGCGCTACGGTCTCTTTTAACCAGTGCCGATGCCGCCACGCTGCACCTTTGCATCCTCTGTGAATATTTCTATAAGAAGGTCTATAACAAACATGCATCCAGTATATGGAAAATTATTCATAAGAGTATGTATTTGTCTATAAGCCATCTGATTGATCTGGGATTATTAATTATTAGATGAGGTAGCTGTGATTGATACTACTTTTATGATTCTGTCGCACAAACTACGGTAGTTTGCAATTAGTAATTATACAATGATTATAAGGCAAACGTGAAAAATCTGACATTCATTTGCAAATCAATCGCTTTGTTCTGACCTTCTGCTATGATTTTGATTCATGAATTTTAAAGTATTTTTGACGAAAGTGTCATCTAGCTTTGACGTTCTGTTTCCAATATCAATAAAACACTGTTGGATGATACTTATTAACATAGCCCTCAATACCCAATAAGAAAGCTTTTGCTAAACAACACTCAATAGAAAAGCTTTGCCAAAGCCTTTGTTAATATATGCATGTTGATGAAATCGTGCCAAAAGGTAGCATAGTTGGTGACATCGGTCTATGGGAACGAGTTCTGTAACTATATTAGGGACATAACAGGTACTACCAAATAATTTCAATTTGAGAGTAATTTTGCATCATTTTGGGTGAATATTTATTGATAATCATTTACATCTGTAATTCGCAGGAGATATAAAAAATAAACAAAAACAAAAATGCAATTGTTGACAGTCTTACTTAATTTTCAAAATATAAAAGGAATTGAACTATAATCAATATTCTTGAAAATGGTAACAAGTAGATAACACTCAAATGATATATACTAATTCATTCTTTGATTATAAGATATTTGGAGAAGCTGAAATTTTCATCCATCATACTTATCATTTTTTTCAGCATAGCATTCGTTGCACAGCCCAGTAAGGGGCTTCACACACATATCTGTTGCACTCTGTACAAGAATATCTAATTTTCCTGTCTTTCTGAGCGAGTAAGTTTTCTCCCTGCAAACTGAGATCGTCGTCTTCCGCCTCTGATGAAGAAGGAGTCGGAACTTCTTCAAATAGGCGCAGTAATCGCTCCTGCTCACTTTCATAAGAACACGCCATACTTGTAAATATTGCCTGAGAGTATCAATCAATCATAACAAACAAAAGAAAAACAGCTTACTCTTCAACTTCTTCAAGGTCCTTGCAAACCAGTGTTTCTATTAAGAGTATAACACAAAGGGTAACTTCGGTCGCTTGGACCAATCTCTTGTGTATCTCGATGACGCTACACACTACACCAGTTGCCGTTTATGGCTGACTGAATTAGACAGTCCCCAAACGGTACCAGGAGGTGCAGTGCTCATGAGCTACGCGTCTTTACGAAGAATGTTTTACAGAGAAATCAAGAATATACACTGTTTCTTTGTAAGTCCAGGTCGAGTTCTCTGCTCCCCAAACTAGTCTCCTCCAGCATTACTTCTATGGGATAATCTCGATGCTGTGGAACGAGCTACCGAGGAATTTGTTTCCAGATGGCTAAAACCTGCAGGGTTTCAAGTCTAACGTACACCGATACTTACCTTCTCGCTGCGCTTCTACAGCGCCATAGGCTTTCAGCCTTTGCGGGAGGCTGACCATAAAAAAAACATTCTTTAAAGTTGTCGGAGTTCATCCTGAAACACCGTATAATATGAGAGTAGGCGGCAGAAAAGATCTGCCTGCTAAAAAGCAGCAAAGTTCTTGGTGGAACGCAAAGTTGCATTCGCTTCACCTAACCAGATAAGCACGCAGATAAGCGCGCTTCTATGCCAACTGCATATGAAAGTCGCAAACGGTTAATAATTGGGAATGCGGCAAATAAACGCAAAAGTGGACTGTTTTAACTTTATTCCAAGCTTTCGAAAACTTATGATTCCATCTTCAGGGCTACAATAGAATTTTGAGCGTGGGTAACAATCTCAAAAAGGATATTAAATACTTACAAAAGTTAGTGAGATAGATGCGAAATGATGTTGAATGGGAGAGTCTTCACAATAATAGCACAATTTGCATAAAATTCAAAATCGTTGTCATAAAACATTGGAAAATTTCTTTTTTGAATAAACCACGTGGAAATGTCGTTTTAAAATAAACATTCAGAAAGAATGACTCTCGTCACTTGTCTATCACTCTTGACAAATGACACGGATCGAAATGAAGGACGGAGTGTTAATAATCGATAATCCTGAAGTCGAAGAAGTTATTATCGACATGTTGAAATATTCTATTTTTGGAAAGCCAAGGAAAAAGCTAGAATGTTCAAGTATAACACCCAAAAAGCAGGTGTAATTAAATGTTTTGATGTTAAACAAAAGAGAAAAGGTAACTTTGAAATAGACTAGTTTAAAGTCTTTGTGATACTGTATGAGAATTGGCAATGGGGAGGAGAAATATTAATTTTCATTATTTTTAGTTATAATACTTATTTCAGTGAATATATTTGTTTGGTTTTAAGAACTGATAGGAATAACCAATAAAGTTCATAAAGGAGCTAGTCAAAAACCCAAAAAATCGTATAAAAAGTTATTGGAATAATTGAATAATTACAATTATTATTAATTTTGGGGAGGAATTCCTAATTATTTAAGGAAAATCAACCATTATGGGAAAGAATGGTATGGAAAAGAATTAACGAAAATTATTAATTTATTTACTTATGTAGACGATAATTATCAATTATGGGGGGGAGAGTTGTTAAGATAGTTGTGTGTATGTTGCAAATTAATTAACGGAGTACTCAAAAATGTTATTTTGCGGATTAAGTAATTGTAGCAAACTACGATTGTATCTTAGGAGAGATGTAGTTACAATTTTCATCAGACTATATTCATTTATAATCGATTAATGAGTTATGGAGAATTTTAAATCCTTATAATTGTTAAAAATTAATTAGGGTTTGGATAAAGTTAGAAAGATAGAGAAAATCTTAATTTTGGGAACACCAAAAATTGAGGGGGGTAATAGTATGAGTATATATTAATTTATTATTATTATATATTATAGATCATTGATATAATTAGAATTAAAGTGAGGATGGAGGCGAGTCGGTAATTGAGTTATTATTAAGATGGAGTTTCTCACAACAAAGTAAGTATGAATGTATTGAACAAAGTTGGTTGATGTCACTTCTTTTGTTCATATGGTGGTCACTTTGATATATATGTGCCATTTCTAAAAAGAGACGTTTTGATAATTTAGGCTCTTTCTCCAAAATTTTTGCATCTTGGAAATTTGCCGTGTGGCCTGTTTGGTTAATATGAGCTGCAAGAGCACATCTTTCTGGATGTATGTAGTCTGGCATCACTTTTATGGGACGTAATACGTCCTTTAAGGGCCGGTCTCTCAATGTCCAGCTAACGTGTCAGATAGGTAGCTGCCAGATAGCGTTTCTATGGATACAACTGTCAGATAAGATTTACGTAAATTTATAAGTTTAACCTTCAATTGTTTAAACAATTTATCTGACAGATAACCGTTAACTTCCAGATAAATATTTATCTGGACATTGAGAAACCGGCCCTTAGTGACCTAGAAGTTTGGCCAATATATTCTAGATTACAGTCATTGTATTTGATACAATAAACAATATTGGTTAGGCGAGGGCTGCTCTATACGAGGGCTGCTCTATACCTCCGTCAATCCACCAGTACGCAGACAGCTGTTTCACGCTTATTAGCGATCATCAGTGCGCCATAGGTCGATTGACGGAAATAGAGAGCATCAATTTTTCCATGTTTAATAAACATGTGAAACATGTGAGAGCAGACAGAAGGAATTCTGCCGGTGCGCCATCTAGTACCCGAAGGTAACGGCAAACCAAGGAAATCTCTGCTTAACAGCAGTAGACTTCTTGGTGGGACGCCAAGGTGCGTCCGCTTGGCCACTAGAGAGCGCGGGTTCTATACGCCGCTGCGTATGAAAGCCGATATACGAGGGCTGCTCTATAGCTCCGTCAATCCCCCAGTACGCAGACAGCTGTTTCACGATTATTAGCGTATTGGTTAGACCATACAGAGGGACTTTGTTTTTAACTTTAGAAAAAACTTTATTGATAGTTAATACTGATTTAGAAGCAATTTTATAGTTGAGTTCCCTGAAAAGTTTGTTGAGTTGAGGAGCGACGATAAAACTAAAAGAGTTCACTTTTGCCTTTATTTGCCGCATTCCCAATTATTAACCGTTTGTTACCTAACTGGTTTTTGTTTCGGCAATGACTACCCCCCTTCTACGAGGGTTGCTCTATATTTCCGTCTAACGAAGATATGGAGCAACCCTCATATAATATGATTTTCTACTACTTTATTACATAGAAAGATCTGTCGTCAACGACTACAAGTAACAGGGGCTAGTGTTGGGGGAAAACGGAGGGATAATTTCGGAGGGCAAAGTCGTCACCCCTTTTGGATAAGCCTCGGGTACGCCCATGGCAATCTCCATCTTTAATTAACCGAAATTCGTTTAGGGTGCAAATAGTGTTGAATTCGTAAATTAGCAGCGCGTTGTTGGAGCTACATTTATAATTCATAGCAGGCAACGTATGCACTTGTAGCATACGTTCGGCTGGTATCGCGAGTGTAAATTCCACATCAAGACGTTGCCGACTAATGAAGCGCCGCGCCGCCATGTTTTCCAACGGCATTTCCCCATATTCCTCCTTTTTGCTCACTGTGCACCTAGCTTTGAGATAACATTGTTATAAATTATTCAGTTGGTGCAGGGTTTTTTTATATCTGCGTTGAATAATTTCCAACTACTCGCAAGTGAAATCCAAACTCTGGAAAAAAATGAAGTCAAGTTGACTCGCTCAGTACTTCTTACACATAACGGTTATACAAGGTGTTAGTTAAGTATGTAACAAACTTTGACTACGAATAGTACTCCAAAAAATAGAAAGAAAATGTCATATGAACATGGGTCCGGAAATGCTTCCTAAGGGAGTTACGCCCCTTTGCATGGGGCACCCTGAAGACGGTTTTCGCTCGATACTCTCGAAACCATTTATAACAAAATTACGAAATTAGGTACGATAGGTAAACTTTTGACGCTGAATCCGATTCTGAATTCAGAATTTCATAATTTTAATCAAAAGGCGTATCATTCGGATGGAGTTAAGGGTAAAAATAACCCCATTTTCTAAATGGTAATTTTTTTGACATTTTGATTTTAGAATATGGTATTTCAGAGATTTCTACGTAAAAATGGTCTCTTGATACATCTTGATAGGGCTAACCGTTTTCGAGAAAAATGCAAATTATTGAATCGATGCAGGCTATTATAAATAAATATTTGCATTTTTCTTCAAGACGGTTAGCCCTATCAGGATGTACCAAGAGACCATTTTTACGGAGAAATCTCTGAAATACCATATTCTGAAATCAAAATGTCAAAAAAATTACCATTTAGAAAATGGGGTTATTTTTACCCTTAACTCCGTCCGAATGATACGCCTTTTGATTAAAATTATGAGATTCTGAATTCAGAATCGGATTCAGCGTCAAAAGCTTACCCATCGTACCTAATTTTGTAATTTTGTTATGAATGGTTTCGAGAATATCGAGGGAAAACCGTCTTCAGGAAGCCCCATGCAAAGCAGCGTAGCTCCCTTAGGAAGCATTTCCGAACCCATATTCATATGACATTTTCTTTCTATTTTTCGGAGTACTACTCGTGATTAAAGTTTGTTAACATACCTAATCAACACCCTGTATATACCAGTTTAGAATTTTTCCATAGCATGAAGCTATAGTCTGAGATCCCCTTGCAATCAAATCATCACTAGCCCGATCAAAAAAGTGTTTTATTCTGCTAAGTCTTTATTTCCCAGGTCAATATATAGCCTATTTATTTATTAATTTCAACAGCATCTGCCGATAACAGGGTGGCAAAATATGTGTAAAAAACTAACCTCAAAAAAACTAACAAAGGGGATTAGTGCCCATGGCTAATGCATTGGAGAGAAGGCACAAAAGACAAAAAAAAAACTGTTAAGCCTTCTCCATCCATCTCACCACAATCTTGCAAGTAACAAGTCATAATTAGCATTATTTGAAATAAGCATTGATATTGTCTAAGCTCAAATAAAATAAATCTAAATCACTACCCAAGACACTATAGTTACGACATACTTTATAAATCGGAGAAGATTTCAGTACATCAGTTTTAAGCTTAGCTAGGTAAAAAGTCGTGCTTTCATGCTTCTACACGCTATTCTAGGTATGTAGAAACGAAGTTCCTCCAAAAAGGCTTTAAAATCAATTAATCCATAGATAAGCTTGTACAGAAATATTACTGAGCATCTTTTACGCTTATTTTCTAAGCTATTGACATTGTGGCGCATCAGTAACATGCTGCGAGAAAAGCCAAGTACAGGGTACAGCACATCTCCTTTGTATGACAAATATTTGAGAAATTTTCGCTGAACAGATTCTAAGCGATCTATATATAGCATATTATAAATACAAAAACTTGTATGACAAATGTTTGGTAAATTTTCGCTGAACAGATTCTAAGCGATCTATATATAGTTTATTATGAATACAAACATTTTTTGAGTTTTATGATCCCCCACTCCACAAACACCCTAGCCAAAAAGATGTAATAAATGATCAGGAACCCCTAAAAAGCCTAAAAACGAAGTTTCGGTTGTTTCTATATTTTTAGTTTTTTTATTATTGCTGCGCCACCACTGACATGATTTCTGAAAACCATCCTAGCTAGGGTAGTCATACTGTATAAAAATTTCATTAAAATCAATCCAATAGTTTCCTCGTTACACAATACAGAACGCATGTTACTTGGTTTCTGTAATAGGCAAGGTAATATTCGGATGGACCTAAAAAAGTATATTATGGCGCTAGGTCTTTCTGTCACAGATTAGTGGGCAGCCTGTTATGAATTTAACAAATTTTCCAGTTCTACAACACCCCACCCAAAGAAAAATTGAAAAATTATCAGGAACACCTAAAATGCATAAATACAAAGTTTGCGAAGTATTTGATATCTTTTGGTACTTTTTTTGCAAATTACTTCACCGTCGATGCGCCAATTTTAGAAACTATAGAGGCATTGCCTACAAGGACCCCATAGCATATCGATACCCAAATTTCATCACAACCCATGGAGCGGTTACTGAGATTATGAGACTAAGAGAGACAGACAGACAGACAGACCGACGGAAATGAATGACGCGGCTTTTCTTTATGTAGACATCATAAAATGCCCAAAAACCGTATCATCTCAAAATCGAAAGTTTTCGAGATCAAAATCGAAAGTTTTCGCGATCACAATACTGCCCTCAACTATCGATATATATGGGAAGTAAAAGGAAGTTATACTGCCGCACTCTTTTCAGCAAAAGTCAGTTGAGGCAGTTAAATTGTATCCTTTGTTGACAATATCTTCATTGATGTATGTCTCAATTCTGTGAATTCACCACATGATTACTAACTAATTCTAATATGTCGACGTCTTTTCTTACGTTGTCATATTGAGTTCGAGATACGGCAATCATAAGTATTTACTATCGTCTTAATTGTATAGTATCCAGAAATATTCCATTCTACGTTAAAAAAGACGGTGTTTTGATGGTTCAGAAATGATTACAATAGATATGTTGACCTCTACTGCGTTACTGCATATTTCTTCATCATAAACGCAAATTCTGACGCCTTACATAACTTTTGAGGATCTGGCAAAGCCGATATAATTTTCGTGCGACTTATTTACGGTAGAACCTCGCCTGTCAAACGTTTGTTTTGTTTGTGCGTCTTTTATCCTTGGTCAGAAAATCGAGTTTGCTATCTGTTGGTAACTGCAGTGAAGGTTTACCGACTTGCTGTGCTTTATTCTAGTGTAGTTTAACAGTTTTTCGAGATGGGACTCAAAAAGTGCAGTGTTTGTAACACGGGTTGCATTGGAAGGATTTTCAGGTTAGTTGGCTGAAGTGTCAAAGATCTGTTTATTTACTTAAGATGATGGCTTTGAGCACGCCATGCTGAAGTGGTTTGTTTACTACCTCTACGTTCAGTTGTTACTCTGAGGTGACAGCTAATTAAACAGGATCCATCAGATCTGCCAACGCAAATACTCAGAATTTGTAAATCGCTTACTCGTTAATACAGAATCCATAATTCATGCACAGGTTGTACAGTGCAGTGCAACGTACAATTTCGGTATTGCATACAAATCAGTCGCATCTAGTTTGGCGGAATTTAGGCCTTGTTAACATTGAAAACGTTGTTAGCTCGACCACAGGCAAGCCATAAGTTTGGAACAAGGGTTGATAGTGTTGACTAAATAGAGCAATCGAATATTCTGTTAGCTCATCTCACCCCTCCCCTTATGATGGCAGATTGTAGTTGATGACACATTCATTTTCTGTACTTGCTAGAGTGCCTATACACATAGCACTGGGTGATATGAGAATGTTCTGTTCAAAATCACTCCAGATATCATGGTTATTCTGAGAAGGCTCCATTGACAATAAGAATATTCATAGCATATTTTTTAAATAACCTTCGAAATGAGGAAAAACATGCTATACTCTTAGAATATTGCACCGAATATTCCACTTCAATATTACATGAATAATCGAGGTATAATGTTTTTTAATATTCTAGGAACACATTGTCTGAATTGTCTCATACAGGGTCTCCCACGACGATTAAGACAAGCAATATATCGGAACTGGGCACTAGTAGCGAATTATAATTCTGGGGGTGTAAATTAGAGCAAATATGGTATCTTTTTTATTATTGTGTCACCCAATGAGGTATTTGTTTTTGGTCACGTGACGTCCGATTTAAAGATTTTAATGACACACCCTGTATATTTGTGACTTTTTGTGTTCCTCCCGATAAAACAATTCCAATAAACTGCACACTTGGGGTCTAAAGTGATTAATTCAAGAGCTGTAGGTACTTAGAGGACTGTACCACTACCATTATGAAACACCACCAAAATAATTTAACTGTAGGAGTACACGTTATAATCAATGGTATTGGTACCATCCTGTGAGTACCTACAGCTCTTGAATTAATCGCTTTAGACCCCAAGTGTTAGTTTGTTGGAATTGTTCTATCGGGAGGAACACAATAATTCACAAATATACAGGGTGTCCCGTTAAAAATTTTGGATTGGACGTCACGTGATCAAAAACAAATACCTCATTGGGTGACACAATGATACACAGATACTGCATTTGCTCTAATTTACACCCCCAAAATTACAATTCGCTACTACTGCGCAATTCAGATATATTGTTTATCTTAATCGTCATGGGACACCCTGTATATGTAGAATTTGTTCCAAAAATAATGGCACCCACTAATGGCAGATGTTCGCAAAATTTAATTAGACACATCAGTCTAGTGCAAACTTATTGGATTGAACCTGAAGATTCTACCTAGATTATATGATGAAACATACAGCATTGGCCGTTGAAGAATAAATATCAAATCGGACTGAAGTTCAAGTTTTTGTTGGTAAGAAGTCTTCGAAGTTTCAGGAAAACTGTCCTAGCCTAGTTCAAGTATATTTGGGTGTTTGATATATGGTTTCTGCTAAGAACCATGAACTTGGTTTTGTTGATGTTTATCTTTAGACCCAGGCTTTGGCTTTCCTCGTTAACAGGACTTAGTACAGTCTGAACGTCATTCACATTGTCTGCTAGTATGACAGTGTCATCTGCACAATGGTGTTGTCGATTAGAAATCCGTTTATTTTAATGTCTATAGGGCTATTTCAGGTTGCCTCAGCAAAAAATGCTAGTTCCAAATATAGGTTCAATAATATTGGCGACAAAATACCCCCTTACTTAGATTCCTCTTTTCATTTCAACATAATCTGTTGATCCTGCATTATGAACTCGAATATTTGCTTTTTGATTAGTGATCAGCCTTTTAGAATAGAATAGATAAAAATGCTAGGCAGAGGCATGATCCGTAAACCTTTGAATAGTGGCTGAATATTGGCTCTAAACCCTTCACCCATTATTAAGCGGATTGCTCTTTTCTGTAAAACAAAAATTTTTTGCGCACTGCGCGCATTGCCCCATAAAATAGTTCCATACATCAAATGAGAGTGAAATAATGCAAAACAAGTAGAACGCAATGTATCTAAATCAAGCAACTTTTTTAAGCTTCGAAGGACAAACAAATATTTTGATAGTGTGCTACACAGTTCGTCCATATGATTTTTCCAACTGAGCCTATCATCAAGATGAAAGCCTAGTAGCTTTATTGAATTACTATTTGCCTCGTTGTTGTTTGTAGAAGAAATAGTAATTCTATCCTCATCCTTACCATCAAGTCCAACATCACAGCGAAGTAAACAACCAGCATAATATCCCTGAGGATTTCCAATATAAAAATGGTTCCCACAGAATTTGACCTTGAGATGATTTTGCGGGTGTGGAGTCTGGATAGAGATGTGAAAATGAAAATATCGATACCGGTACCAATTCGATTTTCTTAGCCAAATAGGCGCGTTTTATTCGTACAGAGAGTTTTGTGCAATTGATTACACCCCTCAATAATGGGCCTATACCGTGATCTCAATTTGATCAATTTATTTACTGCTGTATTATTTTTGATGGTACATAGGACCGTTTACTGTAAAAAGTCGGCAGAAAACTTGATCCAAATGCGAATAACACTAAAAAGAAAATTGTACTGTAATTGGAAATAGCCGATGATGATGTCACCTGTAGGGAGACAATGAGAAGCGTCCTTTCTGTAGGGAACCAATGAGAAGCGTCCTTTCGTGGTCCGATGACTACGAGCGAATGCTATTGTTTTGTACCAGTAAGCTCTTATTGGATCCTTACAGGTGATGTCACGACCTGGGCGGGAAGTATATGGATTCAAAGAATTCAATATTTAGAACAATTTTTTTCGGTTATAAATACGATAGAAAAATTTTGAAAAATTATTTATGGCAACTACGTGGTGTCAGGGTTCGTTTAAACTAATAAGCAAAAAATGTGGTGTAGGTCTATTAAAATTATTTCAAACCCATACTTTTGGACTTTACTCGGATAAATCGAACTTAGTTTTTCTGTTTATAATAACATCACTGCTCTCAGTTTTGTAGACGGTGTGCATATATCGCTTGACCATACAGTAAAAATTTATATATATTGTGCATGGTTACTCCGTTTGTTCGGTGGATAAGGTATAGTTTCTATACCGATACCGCTAGAAAGTAGCGATACCAGATTTGAATCGCTCAAAAAGTATCTAAAACAAAAATAATCGATATTAGTGCAGAAGTACAAGTATTGAAGTATCGTTAGCATGCCTACAAAAAATCATCCAAAAGGGGAGATGCGCGTATAATTGCCACCAACCTGAGATATTGTGCTAGTTGTTTACTATGCTCTGTGTCCAACATCATCTCAACATCGTTGTACAATTCACTATAAACCTTGAGCCCCTCCTATTAGCTTGAAAGCTTTTTTGGCTTCAGAATCAGTTCGTAAATAATTTGTAAGTAAGACCCTCCTACAATCAAGCGGTAATATAATAAAAATCTCGGCAAAAAGCCTTCTCCAGTAAAAAATTTAAAGCGGATGAAATATCCCCATTTTCATTATTCCTGATTTGTCCTTTCACTTTGTGCTATCCCATTGTTTGACGCTAAAGCTTAGAAAAAGGAGTGTCTTCAAAGGGATGTTCTTAGAGAGGCTTCCAACAAAAAACTCGTCATCCAAGATGTGGAACAAAAAAAGCATTGTCTGTAGGCGGAATGAACGAGAGATTCGTTTAGCGCTTGGGTTTTGCTCATAAGTGTGATCTTTTTGTGTCTACCACATTTGAGAGGGTTTTCGCTAAAATCGCAAGCTCCATTCAAACAGAGAAATACTCAATGGTTTATCGCAATCAATAAGAATAGTAGACTCTGTTTGACCCATAAGTACCAGAGATGTTATCTGCCAGACCACTACACGCAAAAGGGGTAACGTCAAATTTGATGATAAGCTATTATAGTTTATGAGAATTACTGGTAAACAAAACTATCGGCCATAGGACACTAGCGCGCCGCGGTCAGATTGGTCCTAATCCCACCGGTCAGAAGCGAACAAAGTATTTGTATCGCCAGATGGTCCATAGGACACTAGCGCGCCGCGGTCAGATTTGTCCTAATCCTACCGGTCAGAAGCCCCCAAAATATCTTTGATAATAGGCAGGTATGTGGACACAAGCGCGCGGGGCGGTTCTCGTTTACTTGTGTCGTAATATTGTTGACTGAGATAAATTGTAATGCGTAATGTAGATTAGCAGCACTTTCTGTCAGCTTTATTTGCATCACGAGGTTCTTTTCTAACTTGTCGAATACTGATAATATTCATTTAGAATTAAGTGAAAAGTTATTTTAAACCTATATTCCTTGGAACGCTGAAAATTTAATTAAACCAAATGTATTTAAATAAAACATAGATGCTTTGAACCCAGCGAATTGGTTAAATTGATTAAAGAATTTATTTCTTCAAACTACCGAAATATTTTCATTAAGAGTAGTTTTGTATACCTACAGAAGCCGGATAGTCATTTAAATAATCTAAGAAGTAACTGTAAGCTACCACAAGCCGTAAAAAGACAGATGTTCGCAAGAATAAAAGGGATGTGGTCATTAGGAATATCCAAGCTTAATTTTCTTTGGGCGCGCAAGTGACCGGTGCCGATGAAGGCACCCTTTTTGTAAACAGGTAAAGATCAAACCGCGCGCGCTCGTGATCAATCACCAAACTATCTATAGAGTATTGAAGTGCATTAGTACACCTTTTTTAATATTATACACTAACAGTGGTTTGCACCAGTCATAGTTAAAGTTGTAATTAAAGTTAAGCCTTAATTAAAGTACGAATTGCTTTGCACCGGTTGTAGTTAGCGTCAAACTCATAATTAACTTTAAGCCAAAAGCAAAGTAGGGTTTAACTTTGACGTTTCTTGGCTTAACTTTTGACATTTGTGGGTTTAACATATTCTGACAGATCACCACAGAAATAAGTTTGGTTAGTTTGTGAAATATATTTTATAAAATTATTTCTATATCCTATAAGCAATTATGAATCAAAATAGATCACTTGGATTCATTATCAAGTCGTGGGGAACTGAGGATACGACCATAACCTCAATCTACAACTATATAAAGCTGATTCTGGAATTTGACAAATATCACTGTTGGAAGACACCGTGTTATGGTTTATGAGATTTTTCGTGTTCAACAGCTTTTTGGTCATTGTTGTGTTACTGCTGTCTTGTTCAAGGAGTCTATCTTAGCAGGTAAGCAATTCAGTTATTTAGAATGCTGTAATTTATGAGATAATGGGCGCTCAAAACTTGGATGGATTTTGAAAGCAGTAAAGATAAAACGTTTATTTGTAAATTACAGTTATCACATTAACTAGGGACAGTTGTTTGATACTGCATCTTAGTTGCCCAATTTTTACCATATAAAGAAAATAAATTGATCTGCTTGAATTATTTTGCTGCTGCTGCAAAATGCAGTATTATTATGTGAATAGCTATCACAGTAGTAGTTATTACTGTAAAAATTAGAATGCAAGTGTCCTCCCGTTCTCACATGGATTTTATTTAATTCATCTTCACCACCCATTAGTTAATTTCCTTCTATTTTTAAAAAAAATATTGTTTATTTCAGGATCACGGATGATAATGAATACTTTAAGGGACTAGTGGAAAAACTGAAGCCTCTTTATTAACAAAAACTGAGTAATTTGAATAATATTGACCCATACTGTATTATTGAGCACTGCGGCAGCAAATCACTGTTGTGTGTTCCACCGATCACCCATCCTAATTACTGAATTTTCTACTATTCAGGACAAGCCCTGATATATTGAAAGAAAATATATATAATAAAAATATAAGAGAATTCAACCAGTAGTTTTTGTTCAAGTAATAAAACTTACCTTCTGATGGGTGCAACTTTACAGTCACCAAATGAGTGTTTTTTTAAATAATCACCTTGTTTGACAAGACAAAAATTAATCACTATCTGTGAGCATGTTATACAAACTATCATTTAAAATACATATTTTTAACAGGGCATTCTATATCTAGACACCATTTTATATCACATATTAGCTACTGATACTATGAAATATTTTAGATTTTGTTATATGAGAAGTTATAAGAAAGTGATTTTTTTTTCTCCACCTTTATTAACAGATATAATTACAATATATGGATAACATATGCATTTATTGGTTCTATTAATTTACACAGTATGTGGAACATATTAGTATTTACTTTATATAAAGCCATCACAATGAAGCTCTAAATGCATAACATTATGTGCTCTTCGCCTCATGGTATCGGACTGCCTCTTCTTTCTCAAATACTTGGCAACCTGAATAATTCTTTCTCCACACCTGCAATGACAAAAAGAAAGTATTTTGTAGTAGTGCATATATCACACACAAATCTGTTTTAATAGAGAAGTTGATAGTCATAATATGTATATTGTTCGTTGCATATTATATCACTTGTTCCGGAAACTCATCTTAAGTTTATGCCAAAAGATTACTGTTTTAATTGTTTCATTCCTTGAAACCACCTATATATACATATAAAAATTGTAATGATTATCTATGAATGGACATTTTGCTAGTTTAACACTATAAATGTATAATAAAGATGTCTTTAGTTGACCTCAGCACTTTGGACATTTCTCTATATTTTTACTTACCACAAACACATCCGGCATAAATGTTATTACTCTGATGTCTTCTGTAGCCACTCCTATACAAGAGAATCCAGAACTAAGACACCCAAAATCCACCAGATGTTGGGTCACTGCAATCAACTATTTCATAGCCAAAATCTTGCCTAAAGAAGAGCATTTACTTCAAGGATTTACTTTTACTACTGTTGTTATATTCTGTGAGTTGGATATTTACGATAATGGGTTATCAATTAAGGAAAATGAAACTAAAAATACTAAAACGAATCCGAAATTTCTTAATCAAAACAAATAGCCTCAGTTGAACTTGAAAGATAATGTTTGACAGCCATCAACGACAGTGACATGAACCTTCATTTCCATCACAGAACATCAAAAATACGACATGATTGCCAACATAAAATCTGAAATTCGTTAAATTTCCCTGTAAGAAAAAGTTAACTCATAATTAAAGTTAATCATGACCGGTGCAAAGACACACAACTTTAAGCCTTAATTAAAGTTAAGCTTTAATTAGTTAAGCCAAAGGTTTAACTATGACTGGTGCAAACCACTGTAAGAGATTATAATGATTTAGTCATTGTTTTCAAACTCATGGTACTATACCCGGTCCACCGAAGAAAAAGAGCGCAAAAAATTCATGGTGTTCATGTGTTGTCGATATTTGCGAGACTTGTTTACACGCTAACCACCGACGCGACAGTAACAGTCTTTCCAGGAACGAAAAATGGATGGTGTTGTACAATAGTGATGTAAGCCACCGATCTGTTGTTTGAGAAAATTAGTTTTGTATTAAGCTGCCTTCTGGACTGTACCAGTTAAAAGACGTTTTTATTATTATTTTTTATATTCAAATAAAATTAGGAAAAAATTACCAAACCAGACATAAGATTTATTAGCAGGAATAGATCACATATCTACCCAAATAAGCTGAAGTACGCTGAGTTTAATTTAACAAAGTTGTTTTTCCTCAATCTCTGAATCTGAATCGCGACCACTTCTTCCAAGATGTTTTCAAAATCTTGACTTTGGAGGTACTTTCAAATGAGAGATGTTTATTTCTATTTACATATTTACATGACCAGGAGCCAACTTGCTTTTGCGTAGTCATCCTAGCTTCATATTCTAATCAACTATTGAAAATACCCCTAACTGGTCTGCCGACGAATATACCTTCAAGGAATACGTTCAAACTGATCTTGTACAGATTTGATATCATATTTCATCTAGCAATCTACACTAACGACTCATAGTTTTTCAATAATGGTCTATATCTCACATAT
This sequence comes from Callosobruchus maculatus, assembly GCA_951848785.1. NCBI lineage: Eukaryota > Metazoa > Arthropoda > Insecta > Coleoptera > Chrysomelidae > Callosobruchus > Callosobruchus maculatus. The sequence continues at coordinate 3,886,538 of CATOUR010000003.1, forward strand.
TGTGGATTATAGTACTGTTATATCTATCCAGCGGAGAAACAGAGCACAAAAAAGGTGATGTTCATGTTCATGTGTTTTCCATGTTTGACAAACCTGTTTAGACCACAATACGACTGCGGCCATATTAAGAGAAGGCGTCGACAAACAACTGTGTATTTGATTCTTCAGGAAAGGTGCCCTATTCCTCAAATTTGTCGGTGGCAGGCGTGCGGTTAGGCATTGGCATTTCCAAGTGGTGTAAGCTTGCCTCTGACCAAGCCACGAGGACTCACTCTTTGCTCACCTGTTTTCCCGTTTCTCCGCTGGATGAGTATTAATGAATTTCTCCATTAAGTTATTGATTTGTAAATATGGAATAGGAACTTGCCCACAGATGTCGACAAAATGTGAACAGTGGTTTAGAACATTTATGCTCAAAGTAGAATGGAACGTCCAGGTTTTGGTATCAAATAAACGATTATAACCAAAATTATGTTAAATTTCATATGGCACAACCTCATCCACATCGTTTTCATTTCAAGAGGCGGTCTGTTGTGGTGTAAGCTTGCCTACGGCCAGGCGACAAGAATTCACTCATCTTGCGCGTGATCACTCTTTTTCTCTGGACAGAGATAGTTCATTGATCATTTGAAAAAATGGTGGAGGTGTAAGACCTACGTAAATTATTTTGATGAAAATGGTGAATGCACATCTTTAATAACCAAACCAGAAGTCTGAAAGACGAATGGGCTAGGCAAAACGAATCATGCTGTATAACGAATTAGTGGTAATAACGCCAATAATTCACAATGAGCTGGTATGCTTCTTTGTGATTATAATAGAAGGTAATATTTACTCAATGCAGTACAAAACGCGGATAATCTTATAAGAAATTTCTTTGGCCTCGCTTAATGTAGGTTTGCGTGACTGAACCGTGTACTGCATTTTTGAACACGCTAAAAGTTGCAGCGCTCAGAAAATTGTTGCGTGTAGATGCCTTGCAACTGTAACTTGGCTAATTTTATAATTTACCCTGAAATTGCTGAGAAAACAAGAAAAGCTACTCTTAGTGAACAAGTATTTGTTTTGGGTTGCAAAAGGTCAGAAACAAATGGAATTTGGTAGGACAGTAGACATTGATCACCTGAAAGTACACCTAAGTTTGCAACCTCAGGCGAGAAGGTCGCCCGTTTATAGGATATTATTGCAACAATCTTGAAACTCATTCATCCTACATGTGGATAGTACAGTATTGACCCTAAACTCATTATCATCATAGCCATAATGTCTTAACAGACACTTTGTGAACTCGTAAAATGCATTAAGTCGGAGCTAGAGTATAAACGACACGAGTATTATCAAGAGTTTTGAGAACTGTAGCTCGCCATCTTTCGCGATTTACGGTCAGTTCAGTGGCGCTCTTGATACTCATATCCAGTAACTGCTTCGTCGTATCCACCTAGCGTGTAGGGGAACAACCACGGTACCTAATTCAGCGACATTTTGGTAGCTTTAGTGATGTTATGGCATGCCATATTATTTTAGTAAGCTTTGCCATGGTCACACGTGCCTGTTGAATGCGCCGTCGAATCTTATTTTCACAGCTGCCCAAGGTACACAAAACTTTGGACTACTTCACAACTGACACTGTCCTAATTGTTTTAAAATAGTCAAGCTTCAAGTATAAATCTTGCTCCGCAATTATTTCATAAGTTGGTTAACCTGTTAAAGTAGGCGATTCTGCATGTCATTTCTTTTGATAAATTAAAAGCTGATAATTTTGTGGTCTTGTGCATCAGAGATGTGCTTGGAGTTGGGGCTTAGGAAGATTTTTATATTTTACCTTTTGAAACGCCATGCCAATATTTGTTTATTTATTACTACCCATGGATTTTTGGCTTCATTTTTAGGCTTAAATTTATCGAAACTCCGAATAAAGCCTGCCAAAAAAAATATTCCAAAATGGCTTTATCGGTAATGTTTACTTACCAATACTTAAAACCTTTCTAACGCATCGTAAGCATCCTTAAAGCCAAAAAGTTTGAAAAAGGTTTTTAGCTGTGCCTATTTGATGTTGATGTTTCAAGGGAGCCTTATTGAGTATTTGTCTTTAACCGGCTAGGGTCATTAGGCTTTCCTGAAAGGTTTCTTAAGACAGCTGTAAGGACAAAACATTTTTAACAGAATTTATTTGAAATCACCATAAAGCTTTCTTAACACTTTATTGTCCAAATTGATTACTGGCCATATGAATTGGTTTTATTGATACTCCTTATAACCTGTTGATAGGGTAGTTTGATCTTGTAATATATTTGGTTATAGTCAATGCGGTCACAAAACACAACTCTTATCAAACGCCATCTTAAAACCTATCTAAAGTCAGTAGTAGCAACATATAGATATTGGGAAGCAGTACTTTGAAAAAGTATTGGTTCGCCATCTATCTACCAAAGCCGGTACCTGAGCGTTTAATCTGAGTATCCGAGCACTGTTTATGTGACCCGTTTAAAAGCATCAGGTATAGAAACCTGCGGGCAGGACAACAAACAGGCTTTTTTGTGGAACGCTCATTTAACACTCCCAACATTCGGTTTATGCTCAAAAGCAACTTAACTCAATTAAAGAGTAGCAATTTAATTCATTCATCCGAAACCAACCACAGACGACATCGTTTCGCTTTTATTAAAGCTCGTCAGTGTGATCTAGGTCTCAGACGAATAAATGAAATTGCCTGTTAGTGCCTAGCTGGCAAAACTCGTACTAGCAACATATAGATATTGGGAAGCAGTGCTTTAAAAAAGAATTGGTTGCTTTTTAGCATAAACCGAATGTCGGGAGTTTTAAATGAGTGTTCCATAGGAAAAGAGTCTGTTTGTTGTCGTATCCGCAGGTTCCTGTACCTGATGAAACGGGTCACATAAACAGTGCTCGGATACTCAAATTGGCTAGAGTTCGTTTTAGCGAAACCCGAAATGGGCGTTGAGATTGGTGTCAATCGACGCGGATTGACGCCCTGAGTCGAACGACATCACTCCTAGACTGAGGAAACTTCCCGGTAAAATTCTATGACACTTTAAAGTTTCAGTACCTAACCTCACTTATGCCAAACAGTCAACTTATTGAGGTCAAATTCGGTTTAATTGGTCGTCGAGTAAGTGATAATCGATTCTGCTTGATGTCCTGAGTCGAATTAGGCCTCTCCAAGGTTGAGGAAACTCTCCGATGAAAATCTGCGCCACTTTAAAGTTTCAAACCTAACCTCAAAATTACTTCGACATTTTGATGATTTTTCATGAGATATGTGGTCAAACTATATATGTGCGAAAGCACTAGATGAGTACAACAAGACGCCACCAGTCGCAACATCCTAAAATGGAAAATAAAAAAGTTATGATACTTTGAATGGTTAATGTTAAAGCTATTGAGGAAATATGAATAACCGAAAACCAGGTTAGTTGATGTTGACTTAGGTTTGCGTAAACGCATAATGGGGGCCTGGGGGGGGGCTGGCCCCCCCAGACGTCGCTGTCTTTGCGTATTTTGAATAGTCTAAACAACACAAGTTTCTCAAGTAGTCTCACCTGTTTAGTTTTTTCCATAGCATGCGGGGGTAGGGCCCAGAGGAAATTATTTTGATTAATTTCCAATTGAGAATCAAAATAAACGGTTGTACAGTCTAGATTTGGTACAATTTAAGTCAAGATATCAGGTTGAGTCGCTAGACACACCTTTTTACCTCAACCGATTTGCTTACTTTATATTAGGTAAGCCATTGGAATTTGTGGATTTCAAAGTAGCACCAAAACATTTTTTCGCGCTGGTAATGGTCTAGTTCGTCTCAAAACTTCAATCCGAGTCGATTAGAACCCATTTCAGCTTCTATAATTCAACTAGTTTGGTTAAGTTAGGTTAGGTTTGGAATCTTTAAAGTGCTGTAGTTTTTCACCGGAGCGTTTCCTCAGTCTGGGGGTGATACCGTTCGACTCAGGGCGTCAATCCGCGTCGATTGACGCCAATCTCAACGCCCGTTTCGGGTTTCGCTTAAACAAACCCTTACCCTCAAACTAAACGCTCAGGTAAAGGATTTGGTAGATAGATGGCGAACCAATACTTTTTAAAAGTACTGCTTCCCAACATCTATATGTTGCTACTATTAGTATGAGTTTTGCCAGCTAGGCACTAACAGGCAATTTCATTTACTCGTCCGAGACCTAAGTCACACTGACGAGCTTTAATTAAAGGGATTGGTTTCGGATGAATGAATGAAATTGCTACTCTTTAACTATTTGAAGCCTCTATGAAGCGAATAGGCTACTAAAATGCTTCTTGGGTAAGTTTTTTTGTCATTTCCTGTAGCTAATATCTTGATATAAATAAAAATATATCAATTAGACAGGCAGGATATAACAATTTGATATGATTTCATGATAATATATCCCTGAAACGTCGCTGTAGCAAAAATTCGAGCAAGTTAGGGTTTCCGGCAAAGTTTTTGAACTGGAGCATCCAAGTGTCATTAGTAGTTCGAAAATTTGTAAAGTTCAACTATTTGAAACCGAATCACGTTTACGCGTCTTCTGTTCAGCATCAGAGGGAGAAAAAACTAACCAGAACTTGAAACGGGGTAAACGAGGCGGAACACGAAACTTGCTGGAACCAATCCGTCTTTCTAGATAGCGGAACTGGGGCGTTTTGCAGGGTTGTTATGTTTGGAACAAAACGTTTTAACTTATATGTTTTAAAACTGTTTTAACCGCGACCTGATATTTTATTGCTTGTGTCAGATTATGCTTGCAGCATGTGCTTTAAGCATTTATTGCACTGAGATGAAACCTCGTATTTCGGATAATTTGAGGTTCTGATTACAAATCCGGTCGCCGTTTTGAGTTTCAGTCTCGTTTGACGGAAGTCAAAAATATCAGATCTTTAGGTTTAGCTAAAGAATTGTAAATCTTTATTTGGATTTTCAATAAGATGAAACCTTGTGTTGTGGATAATTTGAAAGGTTTGATTACAAATCTGGTCGCAGTTTTAAGTTACAGTCTTGTTAGGCGGCAATAAAAAATGTCTGATCCTAAATTTACCTGAAATATCGAGAATCTTTATTTGGCATTCTATTAAGATGAAACCTTGTGTTTTAGAGATAAAAAAGAATTTCAGATCTTCATGTTTAGCTAAAGAATCGAAAACCTTTATTTGGCTTTCCATTGATATGAAACCTCGAGTTTTGGATAATCTGAGGGTGCTAATTACAAATCCTGTCGTAGTTTTGAGATTCAGTCTCGTTTGGCGAAACTAAAAAATGTCAGATATACCAGATCTCAAATTTACCTAAAAAATCGAGTACCTTTATGTGGTTTTCTATTAAGATGAAGCCTCGGGGTTTGGATAATCTGAGGGTGCTGATTACAAATCCGCTCGCAGTTTTCAGTTTCACTCTTGTTTGAAGAAATTAAATAATTTCAGATCTACAGGTTCCGCTAAAGAATTGAAAAACTTTATTTGGCTTTCTATTGATATAAAACCTCGTGTTTTGGATGATTTGAGGGTGCTGATTACAAATCTTGTCGCAGTTTTGAGTTTCAGTCTCGTTTGACGGAAATAAAGAATGTCAGATTTCTCAGAACTTAAATTTACCTGAACAATCGAGAGCCTTTATTTGGCTTTTCTAAGATGAATCCTCGTGTTTTGGATAATTTGAGGTTATAGATTACAAATCCTGTCGCAGTTTTGAGTTCCAGTCTCGTTTGAAGGTAATCAAAAATGTCAGACCTTTCAGATTTCAAATTTACCTATAAACGCGACCTGATATTTTACTGGCTTTGTGAGATTATGCCTGTAGCACGTGCTTTAAATATTTATTGCACATACAATAAAGAATCGAAAATCTTTATTTGGCTATCTATTAAGGTGAAACCTCATATTCTGGATAACTTGAGGTGTCTGATTACAAATCTGGTCGCAGCTTTGAGCTTCATTCTCGTTCGAAGCAAACAAAAAATTTCAGATCTTGAAAAAGATCGAACCTCAAAGAAGCTGAAAAAAAATCACCACCTCATCAAAGTTTTAAAGACAGTTTGTTAACTGAAGTGACATGAAGGGTAAAATCGGACTGTGTGATGAATTCCAGACCTGTACCAGATAAGACTTCGAGGTCATTGAATTAAAATCCAAGACCTATATGGTTTTATGGAATATAAGTTTTGTAATTTACGTTAGACGTTAGACGCTTAGAGCTATAATTCACAAACATGCAATGGATAGTTGACGAATTGGAAAAAAAAATACTAAATTAACTTTTTGTTCATGTAATAAAGTATTGCAGTGCTAAATGTCCCGCATACTAATCGGCTGTATTTTAAATTTTGGCAAAGTCAAATTCAGTATAAATCATACTAGTAATCAGACCTGCCATGCTGGCTATATTTCAAACAGAATCCACTTTTTGCGTAGCTTTGCATCGCTGTATCGAAAAGGAAAAAATAATGATGACAGATGACTGATGTGATAAAAACTGCATTCAATGCCCGATGCACATGAATTTTAAAAAAAATTACCGACCCAAAAACCGTTTCGCGTTTGTTAAATTGCCAAATTTTGCTTGTTTCGTATACATACAGCTGGACCTTTTTGCGAACGCACAATGGAACCATTGCCTACGCAATTTAAGCACAACAGATTGACTCATGCAGCTCGTATATAACTGATAACCGAAATTGCTCATTTACTGAAGCCCCCAGGGGCCTTGTAATATCCTGCCGTGTATTGTTTGTTCCCCTTTGAACACAATCGGAAGTATAAAAATATCGCAGTGAGGTCGTATGATAACTAGATGTTAGAGACTATCCCATGTAGCAGACTCACGTGAAATAGGGTACTTGCAGAAAAAAATATTATGGCGTTTACGCGTTCCTTAGAGCCTAGTAAACATGACAAAATCACTTGATTGGTTTTTTGGAATCGGCTGTGAGAGATATTCCAAAAATTATTTCAAATGCCGGAGAATGCCGCGCAAACAACCTCTGACGTCAGTGATATCCTATTAGTGAAGGGATGTAAAGTATTGGTATTCGATATAGATAGCCAGTGCTAACCTAACATTTTGACATTGATCATTATAACCACAAAACACAGTCACACACAAAAGTACAAAAGTCAAAAGAATAAAAGTTAGGCTAGATTACTAATTCACTTTGTAGGGATGGGCTTGAATTAGATTCTATCTTTGGATTCATTCATAATGGGATGCGCCGAAATAAAATGATGGCTTCGATTAGTTGCGAATCTCGGTCACAAACAGGATGAACTGTGATACCTACCAGATATAAAAATGTATTGCAACGAAAATGCTAATGGGTTAATTACCTGTTTCAAATATGTTTAAGTATCAATAAATTGAGTCGCATTGTTAAAGAATTCAGATCATCCCTAGTTTGCAGTTGAATCTCACTGACCTGCGCTGTAGCAGTATCGATTGTCGATATCGATAAGATACCTGTGACGTCAGCCCTTGTTTTAAGTCACGTGGAAAAATTTGAATATATCCTTATTTTGTTTTGCAAATATCTTTTTCTGGCCGTCAGTAAAATCATGTTTTTTGTTTCCTACTGCTTCTTGATATGGTTTTCTTTACGCTATGTGTACTCCCGCGACGATTTCACGACCTCTGCAAGTACCCTATTGTCGTCAATATCTAGTGATAACTTCAAAAGACGTCAACAGACCAAAAACCTTAGACAAGCAAAGAGAGAGGACGGAACGCGCGACTGACATTTCCGTTACCAAAACGCACTAAAAAGGTACCAAAGCGCTATTAAATTTACCTGTGATAAGTGATTCCTGGCTCCTTCCTGCTGCTGTGGGTTCTACAACCGTAAACTGCACACCCTACCATTATGCACACTACAATATTTGGTCCTAAAAACGCTAAATATCATAAACGAATATTTTGACAGCTGTCAAACAGCTATCTATTTTCAGTCACAGCGAATTCGTGTAGCATCAAACGGGCGAGGGGTATCCCCTCTCTTTCCTTATCTAAGCCATAAACTGACGAAAAAATAACGTCTACTTAATGACGTCTTACTAACGTATATATTGTGATATTGATCTCTATTTCAAGCTATTTTATAGTTCTACATTTTTTGCAGTTTCATGTCCTCATTCAAAATATTGATATATGTACATATACAGTTTTTCTGGAGTTTTAAGGCAACAGTACCCTCTAAAGAACATTTCAATTCGTTATTAAATAAGTATAATATTAATGTTTATATCAGGTGACTTCTGAATGTTTCGCCGTTTAGTAGTAGATGAAAATATTGACTTTACGAAGTTTTATCTTAATAGAAAGCCTAATAAAGATTTTCGTTTTTTAGGTACACCCGCCGCACACCGCCACGAGGGATCAGAAATTTTTTATTTTCGTCACAAGAGAGCGAGACCCGAAACTGCGACTGGATTTGTAATCAGCACCTTAAAATGATCCAAAATGCGACGTTTCATCTTAATAGAAAGCCAAATAAAGATTTTAGACTTTTTTAGGTACACCCGCCGACCCGGGAGACCGGAAACCTTTTAATTCCGCCATACGAGACTGAGACTCGGAACTGCAACTGGATTTTGTAATCGGCACCTCGAGATAAGCCAAAATACGAGGCTTTATCTTGATAGAAAGCCAAATAAAGGTTTTCGATTTTATTGGGTACACCCGCCGTCCCGAGAGATCTGTAATTTTTTATTTTCGTCAAACGCAACTGAGACACAAAAATGAGACTGGATTTGTAATCAGCACCTCGAAATTATCCAAAATACGTGGTTTTATCTTGACAGAAAGCCAAATAAAGATTTTCGATTTTCTTGGGTACACCCGCCGAACCGAGAGACCTGAAAATTTTCATTTTCGTCAAACGCGACTGAGACTCAAAACTGCGACTGGATTTGTAATCAGCACCTCGAAATTACCCAAAATACGGGGTTTTATCTTGATAGCAAGCCAAATAAGGATTTTCAATTTTTTTAGGTACACTCGCCGACCCGAGAGACCTGAAATTTTTAATTTTCGTCAAACGCGACTGAGACTCAAAACTGCGCCTGGATTTGTAATCAGCACCTCAAAATTATCCAAGATACGAGGTTTCATCTCAATATAAAACCAAATAAAGATTTTCGTTTTTTTTTAGGTACACCTGCCGACCCGAGAGATCTGAAATCTTCATTTTCGTCAAACGAGACTAAGACTGAAAACTGCGACTGGATTTGTAATCAGCACCTCAAAATTATCCAAAATACAAGGTTTTATTTTAATAGAAAGCCAAATAAAGATTTTCGATTTTTTTAGGTACACCCTGAGAGATCTGAAATTTTTTATTTTCATCAAACGAGACTGGGACTCAAAACTGCGACTGGATTTGTAATTATCACCTTGAAATTATCCAAAATACGAGGTTTTATCTGGATAGAAAGCCAAATAAAGATTTTCGATTTTCTTGGGTACACCGGCCGATCCGAGAGACCTGAAATTTTCATTTTCGTCAAACGCAACTGAGACTCAAAACTGCGACTGGATTTGTAATCAGCACCTCGAAATTATCCAAGATACGAGGTTTCATCTCAATATAAAAGCAAATAAAGGTTTTCGATTTTTTTGGGTACACTCGCCGCCCCGAGAGATCTGAAATTTTTTATTTTCGTCAAACGAGACTGAGACTCAGAATTGCGACTGGATTTGTAATCAGCACCTCGAAATTATTCAAAATACGAGGTTTCATCTTGATAGAAAGCCAAATCAAGGTTTTCAATTTTTTTGGGTACACCTGCCGACCCGAGAGATCTGAAATTTTCATTTTCGTCAAACGAGACTGAGACTCAAAACTGCGACTGGATTTGTAATCAGCACCTCAAAATTATCCAAAATACAAGATTTTATTTTGATAGAAAGCCAAATAAAGATTTTCGATTTTTTTAGGTACACCCGCCGCCCTGAGAGATCTGAAACTTTTTATTTTCACCAAACGAGACTGAGACTCAAAACTGCGACTGGATTTGTAATTATCACTTTCAAATTATCCAAACTACGAGGTTTTATCTGGATAGAAGGTCAAATAAAGATTTTCGATTTTTTTTAGGTGCACCCGCCGCCCCGAGAGATCTGAAACTTTTTATTTCCATCAAACGAGACCGAGAATCCAAACTGCGACTGGATTTGTAATCAGCACCTCTAGATTATCCGAAATGCGAGGTTTTATCTTAGTCGAAAGCCAAGTAAGGATTTTCTACTTTTTTAGGTACACCAGCCGCCTCGCGAGATCTGATTTTTTTTTCGCCAAAGAGACTGGGGTTCGAAACTGTGACAGGATTTGTAATCAGCAGCTGGAAGTTATCCGAAATGTGAGGTTTTGTCTTAATAGATAGCCAAATAAAGATTTTCGACTTTTTTAGGTGCACCCGCCGCCCCGCGGGATCGCTCGGTCACGCTGCGCGTGCTTCAGGAATACCAATACACCGTATATAATACGTCGTCAGTCACCTGTAGCAATATAATTCAATTTTTTTAAACCGGAAGCGATATCGCCAGAACCGGGTTCTTGCTGGACAAATTTTTCAATGCTGATTCCGAATCTGTATTTAGTTCTTCTCTAGTACCTATAGTTTTGGCTATCTTTTGTATACGGACAGACGGACGGACGGACGGACGAACAGATAGAGGCTGTGCATAAGCTCCCTTCGGTGACTTCAGTGAGTCAGTGAGAGCTAAAGGTAAACAGTACCTTTTTTGGTTAGCCAATAATACGTGAAAGTTGTTTTTCTTTTTTTATGCATATTGTATGTAATATATATAAAAGTTTGGAATTGATTCTATGCCAGAATTTGTATCGTTAAATCAAGTTTGCAAATGAGCAAGCTTATAAATGGTTGGAAGTACTGAAAACACGGTTTTAAAGAAGACTTAGAGCATGTTTAAACCATAAGGAAAGGGGCAGAGTTTGAAACTAATTTTAATTGCGAACGAATGGAAGTTAATGAATACTGATGAATATTTAGGTCTAAAAACAATTCGGAATGAATTATAAGTTTACCCATTTAATTGGGAATTAAAAGTCAATCATATAGTGTAGTTGAAAGTAACGCCTTAGAAGGAGTTAAAAAATATGTAACACTCATTTTCAGATGCGTATGAGACTGAAAATCATATATGTGTCTGATATTGCTGTATGTCAGAACACCTCCACTTCAAAATGAATTACTTCGTGTATAGTCTGTCCGGAACATAATTATTTTAAGTAAAAGAATAAATCAATGCAAAACAGAAATTTCATCTTCACCCTGTTTTTCAGGTAACTGTTAGTGATCTCCAGGCCCTTTGACAGCTAAGCAGCGATTGCCACTGTGTTCCAGCTCGACCACAAACATCTTCTATTGTTTGTGATATCTGAGTGCGAAATACTGCCATCCGCAAAACTATGGATTGGACTTATAGTGCCAGAGAGCAGATGATTGATGCAGATCAAAACAATGTCGGACCCAATACCGATCCCTGCGAGACCCCAGCGTTGATGTTATGGAATAAAGAGCAAAAGCCACCTACTACGACAGAGATTTTGAGACCAGAGAGGAAGTCTGCTAACCAAACGCATAGTTTAATGGGAAGACTATAGAACTGAAGTTTGTTTAGGAGAGCCACATTGATCGAATGTCTTTGAAACATCAAGAGCATCGACGTGAGCCTCGCCAAACAATTGTACGAATTTGCTCCAGACCTGTGTAACGTAAGCCTCTCTCTCCAGTTGATATGCGATGTCGAGGACTATACTGTTTGTCGCTGACCAAGTGATGAAGCTCAAGGTATTTAATTGCCTTCCTTGGCACCGCTCTCTCATTACCACCTAGTCTTTATGTGACTAGGCACCCAAGATAATGCCACCTTGTTGGCCTTCGCTAGTGTCTTCAGGATATTTTATGACAGTCCTGCACTATTTCTCAAGTATAGTGGTTACTTGACACCTCCAGTAGCTGATGAATTTTTGGAGCCATCAGTGTATCAGGTACTATTCGATATATGTCAAGGCTCTCCGAGATCCCATTCCGATCTGTAACTCAAGTTGACTTTGTAGGTGATCTCAGTGTCTACAACTCTTAGCATCATCTCGGGTGGCATCTGAAGTATTTTGCACCGCAGGTTGTCAAGTATCGTGGTGTGTTTCATGGCAGGGTTTAAAACCAGTTGCCATGGCACTGCATTTTGTATACAGCCATGTTTTCCTCTTTCTCCAATGGTGCAGTTGATGTTGGAGGTACCGCTGAATATCCCGTGACCCTGAGAACACTGTTAAGCATGCTTCCTCCAACTGTAATAGGTGGCTCCAGTACAGGCAAAGAGCTGGAGCAATTGTAGCAGACATGACCTCGGTTACAATGGTATCTATGAACAGCAATATCCAGAACGGAGGCACTCTAAAACTAATGCGTTTGAAAGATTGAAGAATCGTTTTATTTGGACTGTGCTGTATAATATTTCATAGCCTACCTGATAGATCTGCTTGATAATTATGTATAAGGTCTACAAAATTGCTTCCTCAGTACACTTGACCTATATTATTTCGTTAATTCAGTGTTTTCACTTGATCAGGTACTTATATATTAGTTATTTTTTAAGGAAAAATAAAACTTGATAGTATTTTCTCAAAATAAATAAATTTTAGTAAACAAATAGAAGGTATATTTAAAATTTGTAGTAAAATCGAAATCATCATCGTAGTCACAATGTCTTAACGGACATGTTGTGAACTCGTAAAATGCATTTACTCATTTTACGAGTTTCTTTTGGGATATGTTTAAGATCTTTAATGCAGTAGTTTCCCATTTGCTTTCTCCATCCTCATGTCGCTGACCAAATGGTATCTACTGGTTCATCCGTCTTTAGGGGCAATTTCTCACCCTAAGGACAAGAAGGTGTCCTGACTCTTCTCAACTCGTCCACCCAAAGTTGTTGGTTGAGAAGAGGTTACTGTTTATACTGACAGTAGTTCGGTTCCTTCTAGTCGCCTTTTACGACACGCAGGATATACGATGGGAGATATTCTAACCCGCCCCCACACGGGTTAATGCTATAATCCTTTGGTATAATAAAAGATTGAGAGTTACACTTAAAAAAAGAGACAAAATCTAGATTTTGCATGCTACATCACCCTGTATACGAATATGCGTCGCGGGCTTTTTTTATAGCCGATTTTAAGACTAGAGGATATTTTTTATCCATCCGTGTTAAAGAAATGATTTTTGATTGATCAGTTTTTGATATACAGTTCGTCCATTTAACAGTGATTTGGATATAAAAATGGTCATAGCCTTTGAAATACCCTATATAATGTAACAATAATCTGCATTGGAAGAACGGAAATCTTTAGTAGAATTTGAATAAGGAATAATATTAAAAAAAAACATGTTTACGTAGTTATGGATCACCCTGCATAAATCGAAATATTTTTTCAGCAACTACAACTTTTGTATACAACTTTTTTCACCATCTTCCACAGTAGTGGAGTTATCGACCGAGCCGATACTAAAAACTCATCCTGTATAACTGTGAACTTAGTGATTAATAAGTAACATTAATTGATTGCAACATGTCTCTTTTATTACTGCTAATAAATAAAAAATAGAAAAATAAATAAAATAAGAATATACAGAATAACCATCATGCTTCTCGTCTGCCGAAGACAAAAAAATGAAGTCAAGTTGATTGACTCAGTACTTCCCACACATTACGCTGATACCAGTTTATTATTTTCCCATAGCATGAAGCTTTAGCCTAAATCCCTTGCAACCAAATAATTGCCACCCCCCCCCCCCTAAAATTGTCTTATGCCGCTAGGTCTTTCCTTCACAGGTCAATGGACAGCCTACTATCGATACTACAAACTTCTCAGTTTTACAACCCCCCCCCCAACCACCTCACTTTCACCCCCACCCAAAAAACTGGTAGGAAATGATCAGGAACCCCTAAAACATCTAAAAACCGAATTTGAGTTGCTTTCATACTTGTCGCGTTCTTTGATTATTGCTACGCTGCCACTGACAAGATTTTTAACAAACATACGCGTTTTCCATTCTCACCACGGTAACAATATACTGTGTCAAAATTTCAATAGAATCAATTTAATAGTGTCCACGTTACAAAATACAAAACGATTTAGACCAATAAATTCTCGTAAAGTATACAGAAAATTATAAGTCCCTTAGTTTCTGTAATAGGCTAGGCAATGTTCGGATGCACCTAAAAAGGTGATTTGTGTCGCTAGATCTTCCTTCACAGGTTAGTGGACAGTCTATTATGTGTACAAGAATTTTTTAAATTTTGCAAACCCCAAACCTCCAACCACCCCAATTTCACCCCCACCCAAAAAAAACGCAGAAAATGATCAGGAACCTCTAAAACGCTTAAAAACGAAGTTTGAGCTGTTTTATATTTTTAGTTTTTTTATTATTTCTGCGCCGCCACTGGCACGATTTACCAAAACCATACGCGTTTTCCATCTTCGCCATGGTAGTAATGCCATTTCAAAATTTCATTAAAATCAATTCACCAGTTTCCTCGTTACAACGATCTAACGCAATACTCTCGTATGTTTACATCAAAAAAAAATTCAAAGTCCTTTGCTTTCTGTAATACGCAAAGGCAATGTTCGGATGGACCTAAAAAAGTTATTTATGTCGCCAGGTCTTCCTTCACAGGTCAGTGGACAGTCTATTATGAAAGCAACAAATTTTTCAATTTTACAACCCCCCACCCTCCAACCACCCCAATTTCACCCCCACCCAAAAAAAGTAGAAAATGATCAGGGACCCCTAAAACGCCTAAAAACGAAGTTTCAGCAATATTTAATTTTTTTGTTTTTTGCTAATTACTCCAACGCCTATGCACCGATTTTCAAAATTATAGGAACATTACCTACTACGACCCCACAGCATACCGCTGCCCAAATTTCATCACAATCCATGCAGCGGTTACTGAGATAACGAGGTTAGAAAAACGCGACAGACAGACAGACAGACAGACCGACAGACCGACAGACAGACAGACCTACAGACAGACAGACCGACAGACAGACCGACGGAAATGAGTGACGTGGATTTTCGTTATGTAGACATCATACGTAAAACGCCCAAAAAGCGTATTATCTCAAAATCGAAAATTTTCGCGATCACAATACTCCCCTCACCCATCGGTGCGGGAAGTAAAAAACTGCTGAATATCAAACGTTTTGATATTTACCGGGACATGTTGCTCTCCGTAACTGGTTCTCCATTCTAGCACTGTAGTCGGACACAGAAGGACAAATATTTGGTAAACACCGGGAGTTATGTCGTGTTGTAGCCACCGCCGCAGAGTATCCATTTTGGAGGGCCATGAATGGCGTACCGCGAGCGGCCGCACCGTTGTACGGACGCCATTTCTCCATACATTTATCACGTTAATTGCGCCTTATACAAACAACTGCGAGTGCTGCTACATTAACCGAATTACGCCGCTGGACCATGGCCGATTCCACGCTGGCAGCCCGCTATCGAGGCTGAATGAAGGGCCGGCCCTTCTCCACCTCGCATCCTTATAGACCGGTCCATAGAGATAGGATAAACCCGCCTATTGCTGGCGTCCTACATCGTTGGTTCTATTTTCATTAAAAAAATGACGTCAAGTTGATTGACTCAGTACTTCCCACACATTACGGTGATACCAGTTTATTATTTTCCCATAGCATGAAGCTATAGTCTGTGATCCCCTTGCAACCAAATCATCGGCAGACACCCCCCTCCCCCTCCAAATTGTGATAGGCCCGTAGGTCATTCCTTCATATGTCAATGGACAGCCCATTATCAGTATAACAAATTTTTCAGATTCACAACCCCCCACCCCCAAATCACCCAATTTCACTCCCTCCCAAATAAGTAGAAAATGATCAGGATCTCTAAGATGCTTAAAAACGAAGTTTGAGCTATTTTTATGTTTTTAGATTCTTTATTAGTTCTGCGCCACCACCGGAACGATTTATAAAAACAATAATATATGCACTTTTCATCCTCGCCACGGTAGTAATACTGTGCTAAGATTCCATTAAAATAAATTCAAAAGTTTCCACGTTACGCAATACAGAACGATCTAAAGCAATACTCGTATGTTTACATCAGAAAAAATTCCATTCAGTAATAGGCAAGGCAATGTTCGGATGGACCTACAAAAGCTATTTATATACAAATTTAACACCCACCGGAAAAAAAGTAGAAAATGATCAGGAATACCTAAAACGCCTAAAAACGAAGTTTGGGGAATATTTGAATTTTTTCGATTTTTGATAATTACTCGGCCGCCTATACACCGATTTTCAAAATTATAGCAGCATTACCTACTACGATCCCACAGCATATTGCTGCCCAAATTTCATCAAAATCCATGCAGCGGTTACTGAGATTACGAACCGGATTTTCGTTATGTCATCATCATAGTTACAATGTCTTAACAGACAAGTTGTGAACTCGTAGAATGCATTAAGTCGGAGCTAGAGTATTGCCAACACGATTATTATCAATAGTTTTGAGAACTGTAGCTCGCCATCGTTTGCGATTTAGTGTCAGTTCAGTGGCGCTCTTGATACTCATATCTAGCAACTGTTTCGTCGTATCCACCCAACGTGTAGGGGAACGGCCACGGCGCCGCCCACTCGGGGCGTGACCCTGAACTACAAGTTTCTCCATATTATCGCTTCTGTGAATATGTCCGAAGAATGTAAGCATTCTCATCGACACAATGGAGGATAGTCTCTTTGGATTACCGAGCTCATCCAATATGGAAACATTAGTTCGATGGGCGGTATAAGGAATTCTCAGCATTCTCCTCCACGTCCACATTTCAAAAGCATCTATGCGAGCTCGATCTGCCTTTTTAACAGTCCAAGTTTCCGAGGCATACAAAAATATGGAGAACACAAGAGACTGAACCAGTGACATTTTGGTAGCTTTAGTGATGTTATGGTCACGCCATATTTTAGTAAGCTTTGTCATGGCCACCCGTGCCTGTTGAATGCGCCGTCGAATCTCATTCTCACAGCTACCTGAATTTTCGATCACAGAACCGAGGTAAACAAAACTTTGAACTACCTCACAACGGCCTATTGACTTTATTTCTCGATGATTGTCATGCTCTCTATCTACGATAATAACCTTGGTCTTGTTGTAGTTAATACCAAGACCATATGCTGCACTGTGTTGTTCTAAAACGTTCAATAGAGCTACTAGTTCTTCCTGAGAAGCAGCAATAAGGGTTGTATCGTCAGCAGATCTTAAGTTAGATATTTTGCTTCCACCAATAGTTATACAGCTATTCCAGTTGTCCGATACCTGTCTCATCACAAATTCAGAGTAAAATAGGTATCATGAAACGCCCAAAAAGCGTGTTATCTCAAAATCGAAAATTTTTGCGATCACAATACTCCCCTCACCTATCGGTGTGGGAAGTAAAAGGTAACGATAAATAATGTGTTTTCTATGTTTCTTTCCGTAAGACTAGCAACAGCGCTTAATATTTTGCGGTAGATTAATCGCGCCTATGTTAATTGTGTGTGTTTGAAAGCAGAAATAACTAAGGTAAGCTATTACCGTTTTGTTAAGACGTACGATCGGAGCGTTATTGGAATTAAACTAATATTTACTGAAAAGATCTATTTCCAGTATCTCTTGAAGTAATGTTGTTTATTCAATGTTTATCAATTTTTTCTTTGAGAAAGTACTTATTTATTCAAAAAAATGAGATGACAGTCACTGGTCATGTGAAATGTGTCAATTATCGCCACCCCTTTGCCAACTACTAGGAAAAATAGGCCCACCTAATGTCGACACTTTTATAATTTTTGCTTTTTTTACCTACTTAATTCATAAAAACAGTTCAAATTGACCCAACTGATTGGAAAAGAGAGTGCTAATAATGGAAATAGTTATCACAGGCATACAATATTCATATTCTATGTCAGTTTGTTACTTTCTATTGGCAGTAGGCTTGTTTTAGAAGATTGCCTACTTTTTCACACCATTAGCAATAGGGGTAATTAAACACAATTACACCTGCTACTATTCAATTTGAAAATTTCATTTTTAAGGCTTTGTAGAAAATATTTAAGTGCCGACTACTGGTAAACTCATAAATGCCGGTTTTCCATTACTTGGCACACGACTGAACCCATACCACTGAACGAAATGGTGTTCTAGAACCTATCAAACAATACGTCTTGAAAAACCTTTTGTGTATCAAAAATACCTAGCATAGATGTAGTGAGTGGGACCAGATACAATAATAATTTCTTCAGATTAAAGTGCGAACTTTTGTTTACAGCGAATTTTAACAATTTTTTTAGTTGTTCGTTCATTCAACATTATTTTCCCAGGAAGACATTTATCTCACTTTTTATGTATACAAGATGACGTTATCTCCTTTCAGAAGTTGGTGATAGCTTACGTAATTCTAGATACAGTGATGCGAACAATGTCAGATGATGAGCAACCTAATCATCTTCAGATGTCCTTCAACCAATAATTTTAGCGTCTACCACATACTTTTTACCTTCCTTCTATAGTCAATCGCTAGAAGTTCGTATTTTCCTCCTAGCACGGTATGACCTATATATGTCATTTTATATTCCTTGATGGAGCAAGAGTTCTATTTACTTCTTCATGCGACTTAGGATTTCATCGTTATATATTCTTTGGATCCATTATATTCAGCGATAAATATCTTTTCAAAGACGTCTATTTTTTTTCCAGTGATGTCTCTAGATTTCAACTCTCACCCTCCGTACAGAAAAACCAAGAAGTTAACCAAGAGTTGACCTTATGGAAAGTCTTCTCATACTTATGACATGAATCGACAAAAAGCTATGCTTTGTTTTTACCTCAGAGTAACAACTGAACATAGAGGTGGTAAACAAACCACTTCAGCATGGCGTGCTCAAAGCCACCATCTTTTGACACTTCAGCCTCCAAACATTGCCAACTAACCTGAAAATTCTTCCAATGCAACCTATGTTACAAACACTGCCCTGCACTGTCCCATCTCGAAAAACTGTTAAACTACACTCGAATATAGCACAACAAGTCCGTAAAGCTTCACTACAGTTACCAGCAAATAGCGAATTCGATTTTACTAAAAGACGCACAAACGAAACAAACGTTTGACAGTCGGAGGCTACCGTAAACAAATCGCAGGAAGATTACATAGGCGTTGCCAATTCCTCAAAATTTATGTAAGACAGAATTTGCGTTAATGATGAAGAAACATGCAGTAACGCAGTAGAGGTCAACATATCTATTGATTTTGCTGTAATCGTTCCTGAACCATCAAAATACCGTCTTTTTTAACGCAGAATGGAATATTTCTGGATACTATACAATTAAGATGGTAGTAAACAATTATGATTGCTATATCTGGTGGTCAGTATCACAACGTAAGAAAAGATGTTGGCCTATTAGAATTAGTTGTTTACCGCCTCTATGTTCAGTTGTTATTCTGAGGTTTTTACACACCTAGAGGTGCCATGTAGGTGAATAGGGCCTGAATGAAAAGTGTTACATGTGTAGAGCTGTCAAATGTAACATCTTAATTTAAGATGTGATGTGATGTGATGATGATTTTACCAAAATATTTGACGTTAAAAACCACGATTGGTTTTCTAACCCTAAAGTTGGCTCATCCCTTATTCATCTGACTTAGGCAGTCAGATTTTGGAAAATACCACAGCACTTCGCTAAAATATCGATTCCAACAGTTTCGGGTTGGACGAAAAACTGGCTCCACATCGTTTATTCTATTTAGTTTATCACGTGCGTGTGTACGCAGTCCACCGTTGCAACACAGCAAACAGTTAATATTTAATTACACAAATTGGTCAGTATAAAGAGCTTTCAGACGTGTTTATTTGAATGGCTTTCGGTACACATAAATAATCTACTTTCAAATGGAACAACAATGTCAGTCAGACACGTGTAACACGTGTGACAATAAAAGGTTTAGTCAGCCTGATCAGGTGTAGGATGAGGGACAAGGGAATGTGGGACGAATTAGGGTGAATTATACATTAGGTTACTAGCGGAGTAAGATCAAATACTATGTGGAATAGCTGAATTAAATTCATGCATTTATTTAATTACTGTGCTTACTTATAAGAGGATTTTTTGAACTGCTGTAACACCTTGAAGTCTAAGAAAACTATATCTAAATTGAAAATAAGAAAAAACCCTCTAAATAAAAAAATCTCCAAACGATCCCCAACTCAAAAAGATTTTGGTGATTATCAATGGTGTCATGGTAAATTAAGTTTCGTCATACAAACATCTGGGGAGTATTATAAGAGGAATTTGTCCGTAAGGAAGTCAGATACCACATTGAAAAGACGATGACATCGGTTGCAAATGTGGCGAGAGACTATTTTGCCCCTTTGAACGGGGTGGAATTGTAGGCCAACGAGAACATGGAGCTCCTTTCAAATTGCTGTAACCATGGGGCGTAGTGTGGCTGCAGTTGTAGGAGTAAGATGTGCATGGATCGCAGAAGGGCGAATGCAGCGAGTTAGAGGTTCTGCACGTTCTGCACGAGATCATCTAAGACGAAAAAGGGTGCTAGAATAAACGAGGTGCATTCACCATTTTTATCAAAAATAACTTACTTTAATACCCCACACTCCCACCATTTTTGCAAGCTCCTCAAACTGTAGTATGAGCGAGGCGTTTCCGACCCCATCAACTATAGATCTGTGGCTCTTCTCAGCATCATGTCTAAGGTTATGGAGACTGTCATTAACATGCAGTTCCTGAAATACCTAGACAAGAATAACGTCACAAATGATCACCAGTATGGCTTCCGTAATTAAACCTCCTGCCTCCTGGCCTACGACACTCACTTGTGGAACAGAGCAATTGAAAATAATGGTGGATCCCATGTTATTGCACTTGAAGCATCGAAAACCTTCGACAGAGTATGTCATGAGGGACTTGTGGTCAAGCTTGCTGCTTATGGACTACCACCTCTGCGCCAGTGGCTGAATGACCTTTTGAATGACCGGTTTCTGTTTGTTGTAGTCGAAAGCTGCGATTCACTTGAGCTGTCGCTGACCTTTGGTATACAGTTATAGGGAGGCCCATTCGAATCCGCACGGTGTACCACAGATTGAGTAAAATGGGCTTAGGATCATATCGTCCGCATCTAGTGGTATCACTTACTGCAAGTCGTCGTCGCCAATGGTTAGATTGGTGCCAAGAACATCGGCAATGTCCTGCTGAGTAGCACCAGACGTCCTTCTCCGACGAGTCCAGATTTTGACTGGGGAAACATGACGGACGCCAGCGCGTAAGACGACGGCGGGGTGAACTACGTGATCTCTAACCCATAATTGGCTATCCATTGACCTGTGAAAGAATGACCTACCCAGACAGCACAATATATTCCTGGAATATTCTTATTTCATTCAAAATAGATTGAGAATATTCAGAACATTAACAGAATGTCCTATGGATGTTCTTATTGGTTTCATTCCCATGAGGATGTACGAGGAATATTACGTCATAATTATTCCATGAACGTGTTTATCAAAATATTCTGATAATATTCATAAATTAATATTATCTAAAGAGTAGTCTATGAATATGCCTTTTGGTATGATTCTTAATGTAGGCGTGGCACCGTTACAGGTTAGGTTATGCTTGAGAACTTTGAGGTTGGTTTCATTCGTCACGGTGGCGGTGGTCGGTGGTGCCTGCTTGTGCTTGTGGATTTTTCTCCTGTGATAATTGGATAATTGGATTGGATCTGTGTTCTGGAACATGATTTTCACTTGTTATTTAGTTTGCAACTTCACCTAGAGGGTGAGTGTAACTATTTTGTCTCTGTAAATTATCGACTTTGTAGCACCATGTGGTAGCAACTCTCTTGTTCAGAGTCTAATCTCTATGTTCTAGTCTTACTTGTCGTAGGTACCCTAATTAATATATAATAACCACTAGCAACACATTTGATATATTTGTGACTATGAATTTCCAATGTTTATTCTACTAAATTTGATTAAAATACAACGACAACATTTTGGTGAAAATCTAGTATTGTAGTTAATGAAGTGTATTTGAATGTACATCATATGCTTTAAAATATAACGGGTTTTTTATTTTGCAGGATAATACAGAAGGACGATTCCGTGCAATGAAATGTGTTTTTTTAATGTGGACATTAAACTTATGCAATTATAAATACAGGTTCCGTGTTCTGTTTTATATATATTTTTTTCATCAATCCCTATAATAGTTAGTGTGTGCCTAAATCAATGCTGCCCAAAACACTGTAAGAAGGTTGGATACTAGGTTATATATGTTTACTGCTCGTGTTAAGTACCTAGGCAGACAACAAGACTTACAAATAAATGAAATAAAGTAATAAAAGGTATTAGTTTCTTCCAACATATATTCTTCAAAGATATACCACGAATCTTCCTACAATATTTGATACATCTTAATAACCATCGTAGAATATTCTGAAGGAATAACCTATGTATGTTTCTTCAAAGACATACCAGAAATCTTCCTACAATATTCCATACATTTTAATAATAATCGTAGAATGTTCTGAGGGAATAACCTATGCACATTTTTTGGATTCCCATTTTCACATTCTTGGAATGTTCATCTTAGTTTCATGGACTTTTCATGGAATGATACAATGTTCCAAAATGGTGATTCTTAGATGTTTCTAGAATATATTGTGCTGTCTGGGATAGTGGCATAACACACTTTGTTGCAGGCGGGTGGGCGACGATTTGGTTGCCAGGAGATCACAGACTGTAGATTCATACTATGCGAAAATAATAAACTGTTATCACCGTAATGTACTTAGTCAATCGACGTGACTCCATTTTTTTGCACTTATCTGTCGATACAACAGTCCACCTCTGCAAGCCATTCGCCGACAGCGAGATATTATCGGTGCTATTTGGAAGCGAGGCAATGCACATTTCCGACCGATTAACCGGGGAATAACATAAATTTGTCCGCAGATGAAGAGATGGCTTCGACCGGTGGCGGGCGGCGCGGCTATTGGCCGACAATCGACAGTCGAAACAGTTGAAAGCGCGCTGCACGCGCAAGACGGACGACGGGCCAGATCTAGGTGGCGTGGACATGCCGCAACGGCAAACAATGGAACCGATGGTCGGCCCGTTTAACCGAGAGTAGCCCGGTTAATGCGTCTGACTTGTGCACTGCGTATATGCCCCATTATGGGCAGTATGTGGAGAGGAAGCGTCCAATTATTGTACGCCCTCTTTACTTCTCTACATATGCACTCTATACGTGAAAGTAGCCCCTCCATTGTACACATGGGATATATCGTTATTTTTGAATATTATGCGATCATCTTAAATTGACCAACAAAAAGAATTTGGTGGAAGAAGCAGGCGCGTATCCAGGATTTGGTTTTGGGGGGTCCAGATTATGGGTGTCACTTGTCACTTGGTTGACCTTTCGGGGGGGGGGTCCAGATTAGAATTGCTACCTTGAATTTGCTCTCGTCCGGAGAGGGGGGGTGCAAAAATTTGTGGATTCCATTTTTTGACCGGATTATATAACGTTTCGGGGGGTCCGGACCCCCTAGACCCCCCTCTAAATACGTGCCTGGGAAGCAGTAAGAACGCTGCCATAACTCTTCATTTTTTTCAGATATCAAGGATTAAAGATCGTATGCTATCTTTAGTTAATTAGAATGTTTCAATTATGTACTAAATGTTTCTACTAATTAATCCTATTTCTTTTTTCACGTCTAGTTTTATTTTATTTGTAAAGAAAATGCCAAATAATGTACATCACTTAATATTCTATTTATCTAGTACATAAAACTTATAACTACAACCGGCAGCAGCATATTGTGCTTGCTGCAGACAATAGACTCTATTGCAGTTAATCAACACTATTAAGACTTCAGTTCAATAGAATCAGAAAAAAGAATTGCTGCAAATGCTTGGGACTTAATGTTAATGCGTTCGACTTGTGCACTGCGTATATGCCCCGTTATGGGGGCTATGTGGAGAGGAAGCGTCCAATTATTGCATTCCCCTTTTACTTCCCTACTCATACACTCTAGATAACAGTACATGAAGGTAGCCTCTCTAGTCTACATATGAGATATGAGATAATTTAAAAAAAAAACGAAAAATAACATTAGGATGAAATCGTTTGCAAAAGGAGAAGACGGTATAGCTGGAAAGAAAAATAATTTATGTGGGATCTGAGGTCGCGAAGGGTAAAGAGGTCACTTTGTAATGGTAAAAAATGTTTTATCTCGATTTTCGGCAAAACTACAGATCCTATGAAGAAAAGACAAAAGGAAAGTTGTAGGTAATAAAAAGGTCCTCAACTTTTGTATCTACACTTTTTTCACATAACCTCAAAATTTATGTGAAAATTACGAAAAACTAAGTTATTGGTTTTTAATTATTTTTCGTAAATTCATTAACATAAAATAAATAAAATGACTATTTGTTTAATGTTTTCGTAATCAAAAAGTATAAAAAAGACATATTTTTTCGAAAGAATGTATTACGGGTCATTCAGTACCCTTAAAAGCCCAACTAGTTTAATTTTTATCGGTTTTTTGCGTCAAGCATATCCTTATTTTATTTATGTTACCCTTATGATTTTAAGAAAAAATAAGTTTGCGTGTAAAATCAAAGGTATTGCAAGATACTAAATAATATAAGGACTTTTCAAAAAAAGTTCAGGGTGAACTTTAAGGAGCAAAGTACAGAAAAATTGGTTTAGAAACATGGTATGATAGACGCTATAGTACTTTCCACTCAGTTTTCTTTTAACCTTTTTTTTTGTTACAAGAATATCACATGTCGAGAAAATTCAGAGACCCAGTCACTAAAAAAAAAAAAATAAAGAACAATTAAATTCGATTTTTTAATCATTATCTATAACTTTGAACTGTTTATTAAGATTTACGATTTAATTACTCAAAAAACAGAGGATTACATGTTACGGTGATAAACCAGAAAGATCCAAATCAACAAACAAACAAGATAATAAAGTTCATAGTTCATTAAGACATCTACAATATTTTGAGAAAGTTGTAGAATCTTCTTTGAACTGCTTCATTATATCACTGATTTTCTGATCATCGATTAATACCCTAACTTATTAATAATATGAATCTACGTCCATGAATATCATTCATCATCATGGTACACGCTGTATGGAAAGTTTTAACTTCCAAAAACGCAATTCGAAAATCCTGATTTCGATGGAATTCCTTCTGCCACAAGCAGTAACATTATAAAAAGTATTCTGAAGTTCACAAAGATGCGAAAGGTATACCGATAGAAAGTAAATCTAGGAGACTAGCCTATTCACATTGAAAAATAAAATGGTATAACTTTTTTTAGTTCAACCCAAACACCGGAACGCATATCCTGAAAACAGCTTATAGATCCAACAATAACATGCCCTACATATTCTCTACTCGGTAGAGGGGTGCAGGAGGATTGATTCTTCAAAGATTTATTATGCCTCGGAAAAATTGAATGTCACCCACCTACCTTGACGCACGCAAGAAAATGTATAAAATATATTTGTGGTGAACGAAAAACGTCATCTACACTCGTATACAAACCGGTTGTGATGCTAATATGGCGCTTATGCGCGCAGGAACATTCTTTGGTATTTTGCGTATATCCTATTTTTTAATATTTTTCATTTGGGCTTCTATGATGTAAGGGCATCATCATAGTCTTAGTTCTTAACAGACATGTTGTGAACTCGTAAAATGCATTTTGTGCACTCATGTTACGAGTTTCTCTTGGGATATCTTTAAGATCTTTAATGCAGTAGTTTCCCACTTGCTTTCTGCATCCTCATTCCGTTGACCAGATGGTACCTACTGGTTCATCCACCTTTAGGGGCAATTTCTCACCCCAGGGACAAGAAGGTGTCCTGACTCTTCTCAATTCGTCCACCCAAAGCTGTTGGTTGAGAAGAGGTTACTGCTTATACTGACAGTAGTTCGGTTCCTTTTAGTCGGCTTTTACGACACGCAGCATATACGATGGGAGATATTCTAACCCGCTCCCACACGGAAAGATGTAAGGGCAGCAGTTGGAAAATGATTAAAAAAATAGCGTCTATATGCCAGAGAGGGCTGTAAACAGACCAATTTGAAAGCAAATTGATTATTTTGAGCCAATGTATAATAACAACAAAAAGTTGTGGAATCGTTTTACAAATTATTATCTCCTATCCTACTACTACTTCTGTTATAATAATCACCATGCATTGGAGCCAAAGCAAGGGACCATCATCTGTCTAATAAAACCAAAAAGAAGGCTTCACTAAACGAGGTGCATTCACCATTTTTAGCCAAAACAACTTACGCTAATACCCTACACTCCCACCATTTTTGCAAGCTCCTCAAACTATCGTATGATCGAGGCGCGTTTCTGAACGTTCTGAACCCACAAACTATAGATCTGTGGCTCTTTTCAGCATCATGTCTAAGATTATGGAGACTGTCAATACTACGCAGTTCCTGAAACACCTAGACAAGAATAACATCCCAAATGATCACCAGTATGGCTTCCGTAAGCAAACCTCCTGCCTCATGGCCTACGACACTCACTTGTGGAACAGAGCAATTGAAGTGAATGCCGGTGTTCCTCAGGGATATGTCCTATACCCTACATTGTAGACATCAAAACAGCTGTTGAGTGGGGATTAGTAACTAAGAGAAGCTCAGGTAACAATACTGACAAAAAATTCTGACGTTGGCTTAACAACTGTAGAAATGGAGGGTCGCCCAATAGTCAAGACACCTTCCGTCAAGCTTTTGGGGATCAACATCAACAATAACATGTCCTGACACGACCACGTCATCAGTGTTGCTAAAACGGCATCCTAGATGCTTGAAGTTTTGTTCCACCGTAAGAATCTGTATACACCCGAGCATCTACCTCTGCTCTACAAGGTGCAGATCCGATCATCGTTGAAGTATTGCTCCCATGTGTAGGGATGCACTCCGAAGCCCTCCCTAAAGCTTTGGATACTATCCGGAGGAAAGAAATTAGACTAATCGAAACGCCTAGCCGCACAAAGGACCTCCATAGCCTGGAACATCGAAGAAGGATGGTTGACCTGTCCTTAATTTACAGCACATTCTATCACGGAAGATCTTTGAGTGAGCTCTCTCAGATAAAATAGTACCTAAGACCGTCCGAACGAGGAACATTAGAGAGGCTCTGCGAGCTAATCCTCCCCAGGTCGAGGTCTCTACTCCACGAACCAGTCTTCTCCAGCGTTCTCTCTTTTGAAAAACTTCGACGCTGTGGAATGAGCTGAAGGGGAATTCCCGACGGCTACAACCTGCAGCGTTTCAAATCTAACCTGCACCAACACTTATCTCCTCGCAGCGCTTCTACAGCGCCATAGGCTTTCAGCCTTTGAGGAGGCTGACCATAAATGCTTTCCAAGAATTTTCTTTGATTACCCTAAACTTCAATAAACATCTGCGCTCCTACAAATTTTGATTTGTAGCTAGCACAACCCATAAATGCACAATATCTCCAACCAAGATTGCTCGCTTGTAGCGTGTTGACTAAAAAGCTGTAAATACTACGAAGTAGATAACTACCCTCGTGCAAACAACTCCTCCCATAATAAACTCCATGTAAAATAGGTATCTACTCCCTCCCTGGCTATTACGCTCGATACTCCGATCTCATAAAATTGTCAAGAGGATACTTTCATGCGGAGGTTTTTTAACTCTTATTAAAATAAAAACGATATAAATAGTGACCGAAAGCTGGAGGTTTGCCCAGCCAGCACAGGCGAGGCACATCTATCCCCGTGACGTATCGTGGAAGAAAACGGACATTCAGGAACCGTGTGCTTGCATATTTTATGTGGAGTGGACTGTAAAGTAGTGATGGTCACTGGACGTTTCTGACACAGTCTTGCTAAGGTTGCTAAGCGTGAAACAGCTTTCTGCGTACTGGTGGATTGACAGAGATATAGAGCAACCCTCGTATATTGATTCTCATATTCAGTTGGCATAGAAGCGCGCTCTTCTGGTCAGGCCAAGCGAACGCGCCGTGGTGTTCCACCAAGAAGTCTGCTGCTGTTTAGCAGTGACTTTCTTTGGTTTGCCGTTACCTCCGGGTACCAGATGGCGCACAGGCAGATTTTTTTTGTCGCCCACTCTCACTCTTGCTAAGGTTAGTCTTGACTGTTGTCATTAATCCAGTTTAAAATGAAAATTCGGATATATGGTATTGATGTACATACACACAAGAAAAAATCAAACTACACCACTGGATTCTACAGAAAAAATTCTATAAGACCCTCTTTTAAACTTTTCAATAAAATAAAAGACAACCGAGATACGAGGGTGGTCTCAAAATCGATAATTTTCGATTTCACCCTGTATCTCAAAAGCCATGGTAATTTTCTTGACGGCATCTTCAGTTTCACAAAAAAGTAGCACACTGTCGCAAAAACCGCAACTCTCTATCTTCAAAAATAACCGAGATACCCCGTAAAAGTGCCCAAAATGGGACACCCTGTACATAAAAGTTGTATCCCAGAATATGCTCCATAGACTGCCTAATAAATCTGCTTGATAACTATAACATTATTTTCTCAGCATGTCTGACCCATATCATCTCGGTGATTCGAAGTTTTGACTTCATCAAATACTATTACTGCCTTATATTTTAGTTGTTCGTTGAATAAAATAAAATTCAAATGTTCTTTCTCGAAATCAATAAAATTCAGTTTACAAATTGAAGGTATGAATCTGTGGTTCTTGGGTTTTTAGGCTGGCGTCCTTTAGCGTTAAGGCTTGACGTTTCGCCTCCACGAGTGGATGGCATCTTCAGAAGCTATGTCACTCCGATGACTTTCAAAATGCTAAAAAAATAAAAAAGGCTTCCAAATACCCCACACATGGGGGCTGTACTCCAAAGATTGTCGGATCTGTGCCTTGTAGAGCAGCAGTAGTTGCTCTGTTGTATACAGCTTCCTACAGCGGAACAAAACTCCAAGCTTCTGGGATGCCGTTTTAGCAATACTGAGGACGTGGTCATGCCAGCACATGTTATTGTTGGTGTCCATCCCCAGGAGCTTGACGGAAGATGACTCGACTATTGATTGACCCTCCATTTCTACAGTTGGTAAGCCAACGTAAGACTCCTTTGTCAGTGTTTATGCCTCAGTTTTCTATAGGTCAAAGTGTACTATATGTACTAATCCCCACTCGAAAATTGTTTTGATATCTACGTTCATCTGTGAGGCCATGTTGATGTAGCCCACGTACCGTATCCTGGGATGATATAGTGGCTTGCCTGGTTCCATGCACAGTGTTAATGTACTGTCATTCGCGAAGCTGTAGATTGGATTGGGTGTTATTTCCAGCAGCTCGTTGACGTACAACGGAAACTGTGTAGGGGATATGACAGATGCCTGCGGAATACCGGCGTTTATTTCATGTCATATCAGAAGTTATATGTATATGCCAAAATTTGTTTGTCAGTCGTGTTGCACGTAAAACTGTACTTTATCTACTTATCCCCACTTGAAAATTGTTTTGATATCTACATTGATATGTGAGGCATGTTGCTGTCGGTGAGGTACCGTCTCCTGGGATGATAGTGGCTTGCCTGGTTCCATGCACGATATTAATGTACTGTCGTCTGCGAAGCTGTAGATTGAATTGAGTGTTATTTCTAGCAGCTCGTTGGTGTACAGCAGAAACATTGTAGGGGAAAGGACAGATCCCTGAGAAACACTGGCGTTTACTGAAAATACGTCTGATGAAGAGATGTCGACTACAAAAAACAGGAATCGTTTGTTGAAAGAGCTATTCAGCCACTGGCGCAGACCGAGCTTCCGATATGCCAAGTGCAACAACACGGGATTCGCCATGATTTTCAATTGCTCTGTTTCACAAGTGAGTGACATAGGCTAGGAGGTCAACCATAGGCCTATGCTAACGAAAGACACACTGGCGATCATTTATGACGTTATTGTTGTCCAGGTGTTTCAGAGCTGTGTATTGATGACAGCCTCCATAACCTTAAACATGATGCTGAGAAGATCCACAGGCTTAAAGTTGATGGGACCGGTTTTTTTGCCTTTCTTAGGAATGGATTGTACGCAGCCAATCTTGTATGCATCGGAAAACACGTTTAGCTGATACGATAGTTTGAAGAGCTTACAAAGAATAGGTTCAAGCTCAGCACATATTTATTGTATGCTCCTTTTTGTACTCTAACTAGTTCCAATTTCTACCTTAAGCATTATGTCATGTTATAGAACTTTCTGGTAATAATCAGCATGTTTCGCAAATGGATTAATTGAGATGGATGTGGTCAACATACCGCTCTCAACCGAAACCGGAAATTGAAAACCACCAACTGGGGTGTACCAGTGCACTTCATTAACGGCCCATTGATAACTAGGTGTCTAACTACGTATATGAACAGGAAATGCCCAACAAGCATATAGCTACTTGATTTCCTATATACAGGGTGATTATTGAGTGTGGAGTAAGGTTAAGTGTTGCAGGATCATTGTGCGTTTCTAAGAAAAAAACTTAATAAGGCGCTATATGTCATGTCATGTCAAACATACAGTTTTATTGCTACTCCAGGAAAATAAAGTTTTTCTCACGGAACTCATCCATCCAATAATCTGACAAATTCGCTGCGTAAGAGTTTTGGGCAAGTAAATGTTATCAACAAATAAAAAATAAAACTGACATATTTTATATTAAGGTGGCTACCAGTAAAAAGTGTTAAATTGTAAATGTTTCTAAGACAAACTAACTTTAACGAATAAATTATTTATTGTCTAGAAAATTGCTAAAGCTTGGATGGTGCGTGAATGAGCAAGCAGATTCTGGATAATTGTATGCCTAAGACTAATCTGATCTAAATCAAAACTTGAACAAGAAATTAGACAATTAATTGAACAAGCAACAAGCTTTCGGGGATCAACATCAACAATAACATGTCCTGACACGACCACGTCGTCAGTATTGCTTAAACGGTATCCCAGAAGCTTGGAGGTTTGTTTCGCTGTAAGAAGCTGTATACACCAGAGGAACTGCTGCTGCTCTACAAGGCACAGATCCGACCATCGCTGGAGTATCGCTCCCATGTGTAGGGATGTGCTCCGCAACACTCTCTAGAGCTTCTGCACACTATCCAGAAAAGAGCAATTAGATCAATCGATACGCCTAACCTCACAAAGGACCTCCACAGCCTGGAACATCGAAGGAGGGTGGCTGACCTATCCCTGTTTTACAGATTCTATCACGAAAGATGTTCGAGTGAGCTCTCCTAGATAATAACACCAAAGGCCTTCCAAACCAGGAACACTAGAGAAGCTCTGCGAGCTCATCCTTACCAGGTCGATGTCCTTACTCCCCGAACCAGTCTCCTCCAGCATTCCTTCTTTTGGAGAACTTCGACGCTGTGGAATCAGCTACAGGGGGAATTGTTTCCTAACGGCTACAACCTGCAGCGTTTCAAATCTAACGTGAACGGACACATATCCTCTCACAGCGCTTCTACAGCGCCATAGGCTTTCAGCCTTTGCGGAAGGCTGACCATAAGAAAAAGAACAATAAAATCAACGACAAATTATTTAAAAACTGCTTTGAATTACTGTCTATTTAACAAGAATCCTTTCAATGTCACCAAGAAATTTGTTCAATAAATTGAAAAAAATCTTCTGCAAGAAACTGAACAAAAAATTGAACAAGGAATTGATCGAACAATTGTACCAGCACATAAACAATAAATTCGCTAATAAATTGAACGACAAATTGTGCAAGAACTCCTTTAGACTACACTATAGACAAGACTATTTTCTCCAAGAAAGTTGTGCATATAATTAAACCAAACCTATGACAAGAAATCGCATAAAAGTGCTTTGGATTACTACTTTTTTAACAAGAACTGGTTCAATGTTGTTTATTGAACAAATTTTGTAAAGGAATTTGAACAAAAAATTGAACAAGGAATTGAAAAAAATGGACCATGGGTATATTGATATTTGGGAACATACTAACTGTAAAAATAAAAAAAAATCACATATCTAACCAGTTGCGCAGCGTTTTCACCCACCGCCCATCGCTGGTTCTAACTAGGGTTGCCAACTTTTTATTTGTAATGAAAAAGTATAATAGGATTCTGGAAAAAATAGTATTTTATTTTCTTATATTTTAAATAAATATTTTTTGGAGCTTTTCGCAAAGGCTTCATCTTCTTTAGGTCAAAATTTAAATATATGGGTAGCTCATTTTTCGCTAACACAATTGATGTTCGGTTTCTATCATCTCGCCACTTTGCATTCATCACAGAAAATATCCTTACTATGAATGCCAAATTGCCAGGAACAGAAATTAAATATCAATTAATTTTCATTAATCCCTTTGAAGCATTCACTAGCAAATAACTTCATGTTGATAAAATCTTTATGGCTGTGGACAAAGCTCCGTGACCAATACATGTTAATACTAAACAGTATATTAGATACTATTTCAAGTTAAAAAGTAAAAAGTATTATATAGTGAAAAACAGTATAAAACTGTTTTTAACACTATGTATGGTTGGCAACTCTAGTTCTAACACACCACCATTGTGCGTTACACTGACTGACGACCTCGCTATACATTGACAACAAATTACCGTGCCTCATAAATACCGAAGTGATCCTGCTAAAGCTAATTACAGTATCTAAGGCTCAAACAAAGAGACATCATGCTCAAATAGATACCTTAATTGAAGAAATTTCACACTCAAACGGACCAAGGCAATTACCGGATCCAACGAACCTAGCCTATTTTAATTGAACATCCCCTTTTTGCCTGTTGGCAATTGTTCTTTGTTTCGCTATCAACGATATCAGCAGTTTCTTATTTTCACGGAGTCAGCTCTATACAGATTAAGGTAAGGAATACGCTAGAGTTAAGCAGAATGAAAAACAATATAATTGGGATCTGTGTGGGGAGTAGCCACTGGGTAAGGGAACAGTAGCTCGACTTATCGGAAGATGGGCTTCGCCTTTTTGTCTTAGAATTTAGAACTAACCGGTTTTCAACCTCTTCAATTCTCTACAGTATATCAGCAGTTCTTTATATTGTACTATTGTACGATATTGAACGTTAAAGCTCTCATTATTTCCCTTCTTAATCATTAGAGGGCTCCTTAGTTCATCAAAATGATTACAAAAGGATTAACTAAAATTTAAAGAAAAACGTGTCTAAAGTGTGCTGTAGCTGTGAGAGTCACTTCAAGTCAGAGAAATAACTCTAATTATTCATACATATACCAATAATTTTTTATTTGGTACTTAAAGACTACTGTTATGTCATACTTTCATCATTACAGAGCTCCTGAAACCTAGTCCAGGGTACAGATGCAAAATAAAAAAATACCAAAATAATTAAAAACGACAAGAACAGTATCATCACCAGTAATTTGGAGTAGAATTACATATAGCTAGGTTTGGTGCTTGACCTTCTGACGTACTCTACTACTTCACAATTACCAAGAAGCTCTCATTTTTATAAAAGTGACATCATGGGTAACTTATAATATCTGAGCTTAAAAAACTTGTTGTCTTTTTGATTAGGAACCTCATTTTCAGCTTCTTCATTAAGAGGTCTACGGCCATATTCATAGCTTTCTCTTGATTAATACTTAAGGTTCCCTTAAGTAACACTTAGGGGATATTTAAGGGACCCTCAAGGGTGGTTTTCTTGTGTATTTGTTTCTTAGACAACACCTACGACACGGCGGGATTCATTTGGTGACGTTGTCATATTTCAAATATAAGTCAATTTGGAATCCTTTTTACTAAGAATTTTGATGTTTTCTGTTACACCTTTTTGTTTTGTGCCAGTACTTCGTGTTTTTCAGACATTTTTCCGGATGTGACAGAAAATGACAACACCGTACTACAAAATGAACCTATAAAGGCTGCAACGAAATGTCGTGTTGACATGTCGTGTTGACATTTCGTTATTTGAGTACTGCTCATCCCTTGAGTCAGCTGGGACCCTCACGTAGCTGCCGCTACACAAAACCTCACTCAAGGGACCCTCAAGTATTATAGGATATTTAAGTATTGACTATATGACCCTACTCACAATAAGCGAGCTTTCAAAGACAAAGTAGCAATCAAATGAAATATCACCAAGGCTTTTGGTTCAACCCAGATATAGATACAATTTTTTCTCTATGTAATCACACTGTGTACAATCACTTGTAGAAATGTGGATTCCGGAGCTTCAAAAACAGATCATTCAGTCTAACGCTACTGTGTGACTTCTTTTATTTGGTGCTTGAGCAAAATCGGGTTTATTCATATACATAGTACACACCATTCATTCATAAATCAAGGGAATTACTTAGTTCTTTAATCGATGATGGGGCCTCTGAAGAACTTAAAGCTAATTTAAATCATTCCAGTGATAAATTGAGTCATAAGAATCACAGCTTTATCACACCAAAAAAGATAGACTGTATCGCTTCCCTTGTAGCAAGTAACGTTTCTTTACTTAATATTGACATAATTGACTCTAAGATCAAATACAAGCCTTCTCATCCTTGTCCAA
This sequence comes from Callosobruchus maculatus, assembly GCA_951848785.1. Classification (NCBI taxonomy): domain Eukaryota; kingdom Metazoa; phylum Arthropoda; class Insecta; order Coleoptera; family Chrysomelidae; genus Callosobruchus; species Callosobruchus maculatus. The sequence continues at coordinate 3,921,213 of CATOUR010000003.1, forward strand.
TTCTTCACGTTCATATACTAATAAATTGGGCCCATATTCACATTGGCAAAAAACCTCTGAAGTCACAGCTCAGGGTCCAGTATCAAAATAAAAGCATAAGCCACAAATATATCGTCCTCTCACAATCTCTTATTGAAAGCTGAAACACAGCTGTATACAACATGTTTGACGAACTGTTACAGTATTCTGCGACTTCCCAATTACTGGAGCTTTATAAAGAGATTAATAAATATGCCCCCAAACCAATGCCTCCTAATTGGGTTTGGTAGCACGTTTTTATTACCTCGTCATTGATTTAAAAAAAAGTTCATTAAGGGAAATACCCACATCTTTTAATCGAAGGACTTCCAAGTGCCTCATCCAAAGAACAGATACGAAACAAGTGAACCACCAAACGAACCATCGTCATGATCATCGTCAAACCCATGTTGTTCCGACTCTAAGCAAAGTATTAACAACAATCACAAGTCAATCACCTCCAAAGCTCCAGCAGTCTGAATCACAATACTATGCGTCGTGAAATATAGCTTGCGTTATCCATAACTGAATCAGTCGAGAGATATTTTATCATATCACCACAATTCTACTTTTTCAGGTACCATTAATGCAGGTTGGCGACAATTTCAGCTTACCTATTTCGGTCCTGAATGGTACAAATTAAGGATGATACCAGGATGATACCAGTCCAATTGCGTATGTCTTTAACCATGAATGTTGTCTGCGATCTAGACCACGTTTACCTTCGGTTTTTCCTTCTTTTATTAGTTTTAGTATATCATACTTGCTGTTCCGATATTTATGTGGCCCAGATAAGCGGTCTTTCTTCGTTTTATTGTAGTAAGTAACTCTCTTTCCAGTCCACATATCAAAAGCTTAGAGTCTGTTTATGATATCCACTTTTTAGTGACCCCACTGCTCTCCAAAAGTGACTGAATTCCTCCTCATAGTGTTCAGTATGAGACGACAGGGAAAGCTAACGAACCTTCTTAAAAGAAGTTCCTCTTCATTTCTAATATAGACGATTATTAGTCTCTTTTCTGGCAACTAACGTTACCTTATTTACAAAAAAAAAACGTGGACATAACCGACTATAGAATCAAGCACAAACCTTAGTAGTAGAGTAACACACTACCTTTTCGATTCTGTTATATTTTGTTGGTTAAGATTCTATGTTTATATGATTCACCTTGTTTTGTGCAAAATCGAAGAAAGTCCTGTAGTTATTGTTGTTATTATTATATTTGTATTGGCAAAAAACGAACTTCCGAAGTCACGGCTCAGGATTCTGATACAAAATAATGTGTCATATATCAGCAAAAATCAAAAACATATCATTGCTTCAAAATCTCTTGAAACCTGAAGCACAGTTATATGTAATTGGGTTAGATGCTTAAGCTCCATGCTGTTGGAGTATATTATTTCAGTCCTGAATGGTACGAATTAAAGATGATGTGCTCATACCAGCCCAATCGCGTACCTATGTTTTTTAACCATCTACTATTATTTTTAGTATATCATACTTGCTGTTCCGTTATATGTTGCCCAGATAATAGGTGTTTCTTCGTTTTATTGTAGTAAGTATCTTTCTTTTCATTCTCATTCGTCTAGGTACTTCATTGTTAGATATGTGCTGAGTCAATGATATTTTTAATAATCTACGGAAGGTCCACAATTCAAAAACTTCGAGTCTGCTCATGGTATCCACATTTAATCAACATAATACTCTCCAAAAACATTCGAATTTCTCCTCATAATGTCCCGTATGGGACGAACGGAAAAGTTAACAAACCCTTCATTAAGAAGTCCCTCTTCTTTTCCAATATAGACGATTATTAGCCTTTCTTCTTGCAACCGACGTTACCTTATTTACAAAAAAACATGGCCATAACCGGCTATAGAATCAAGCACAAACCTTTTCAGCTCTATCGAACTTTTGAAGATTTATGCTAATGAACTGACCTGAAGGGTAACACACCACCTTCTCGGTTCTTTTATGTTTTGGTTAAGATTCTATGTCTATATGATTTACCTTATTTTGTACAAAATCGAACAGTCCTGTAGTTATTATTGTTATTATTATATTCAGATTGTCAAAAAGCAAACATCCGAAGTCGCGGGTCAGGGTTCTGACACAAAGTGCCGTCATTATATCAGCAAAAATCAAATATATATTATCGCTTCAAAATCTCTTGAAACCTGACGCACAGTTACATGTTATTGAGTTTGATGCTTGATGCTTCATGGTGTTGGAGTATATTACAACCTTTTCTCAGTTACTGGAGCTTTATAAAAATATTAATAAACTCTATAATCCCTCTTATTAGTTTTGTTAGCATGTCTTTATCGTATCGTCTTTTATTTTCAAATAAAAAGGTACACTAAATAAATTACTCACTTCTCTTAATGGACGAAGGACTTCCCACTGCCTCATCCAAAGTACAGATACAAAACAAAAGAACCACCAACCGAACCATCGTCAAACCCATGTTGTTCCTGCGCTCAGCAGCAAAGTATCAACAACAATCACAAGCACACCATCACCTCCAAAGCTCCAGCGGTTTGAATCACAATCGTCGCGTCGTGAATGATAGCTTGCGTTATTTATAATTACATACCACTAAATCGTTTGGAAGATATTCTATCATTTCACCAAACCAAAATAGTCTTCAAAGACAACCTAATTTCTCGTGGTAATCTCTCGTATGAGAGACTGAAGGGTTTATTTAAGAAATCCCTTTTCACTTCCAGTGTGGACGGTTATCTGTCTCTTTCCTGACATCTGACGTTGCCTTACAAAAAAAAACATAGCCGTAACAGTCTATTAGGGTTAGGGTTCAGGCGCAAAATAAAGGACCGTCATTGTATCAGGAATATATTATCGTCCCCAAATCTCTTGAAACCTGAAGCACAGATACATACAATTGATTTTAACGAACGAAAAGAAGCCTCTTTTCACTTCCAATAAGGACGACTGTTAGCCTCTTTCCTGGCAACTGACGTTACCTTATCCATAAAAAACATGACCATAATCGAGTATAGAATCAAGCACAGACTTGTTCAAGTCTATCGAAGCTTTCACGTTTCATGTTAAAGAATTGACCCAAAGGGTAACACTCCACCTTTTCGGTTTTGTTGTATTTTAGATACGATTCTATGTCTATACGATTTACCTTGTTTTGTACAAAATCGAATAAGACTAAGATTGTCAAAAGACTTCCGAAGTCATGGTTTAGAGTTCAGGCGTAAAATAAATGACTGTCATTGTATCAACAGAAATCACGAAAATATTAGGTATCGTCTTAAAATCTCTTGGAACCTGAAGCACAGCTAAATATAATTCATTCAAGTGTTTGAAGAAGGAGCTTACATTTTACAATGATTTATCAATTACTAGCCCTTCATACAAATATTTACAAATTCTATACTCTCTTATTGGTTTTGTTAGCATACTTTTATCATGTCTTTTATTTCTAAATAAAAAAGTACATTGCATAAACTACTCACTTCTCTTAATCGGCGAAGGACTTACCACTGCCTCATCCAAAGTACAGATACAAAACAAAAGAACCACCAAACGAACCATCGTCAAACCCATGTTGTTCCGACGCTAAGTAGCAAAGTATCACAAGCACACCATCACCTCCAAAGCTCCAGCGGTCTGAGTCACAATCTATCCATCGTGAGTGATAGCTTGCATTATTTTTAATAAGCACTAAGTTAGCTTGGAACATATTTTCTCATTTCAGAAAGATTGCCTTCAATAACAATCCGAGTGCCTCCTGATAATCTTTCGTATGGGACGAATTAAAGGTTAACAAACCCTTTTTAAGAAGTCCCTTTTTCACTTCCAATATGAACGATTGTTAGCCTTTTTCCTGGCAACTGACAGTACCTTATTTACAACAAAAACATTACCATAACCGACTACAGAATCAAGCACAAACCTGTTCGACTCTATCGAAGTTTTCACGTTTTATGCCAATGAATTGATCCAAAGGGTAACAACTCCATCTTTTTGGTTTTGTTATATTTTAGTTAAGATTGTATGTATACATGATTTGCCTTGCTTTGTACAAAATCGAATAATATTCAGACTGTCAAAAAATTTCTGACGTAAAATAAAAGAACCGTCATTATATCAGTAAAAATCACAAATATGTTTTTGTCTCAAAATCTCTTGACACCTGAAGCACAGCTGTATGTAATTGATTTTGATGTTTGAAGAAAGAGTTTTATGCTGTTGGAGTATTTTACAACATTTTCTCAATTATTAGAGCTTTTTAAAAAGGTTTATTAATTTGGCCCCTTTCTCGGTAAGCCGGCTAGCACGTTTTTATAACGTCGTCTTTTATTTTAAAAAAAAACATTAAGGCAACTACTCACTTCTCTTAATCGGCGAAGGACTCCCCACTGCCTCATCCAAAGTACAGATACAAAACAAAAGAACCACCAACCGAACCATCGTCAAACCCATGTTGTTCCGGCGCTCAGCAGCAAAGTATCAACAACAATCACAAGCACACCATCACCTCCAAAGCTCCAACGCAGCGGTGTGAATCACAAGAATCGTCGGCTCACATCGCAGCCGATGCCGGTTGACACTTCGCGACGACGGTGCACGTTTCGATCCCAAAACGCCAGCGGTAGCGTCGTCGAAAGGAGCGCGTCGCTCTCGACCGGTGCCGCGCGGCTCAACGTAGGCCATGGACTGGCCTGAGCGGCTCACGGCTCTATGCTCTATCTGCCTGCCGCCGAAGCTCCGGTGCAGCTACGCGGCGCGCGCCACGGCATCGCCACTCGAAGCTGCCTCTGCGCCCGTCTGCTTAGCCGCTCGTGCCGATCCTCTGACAGACAGTACTCCGATAACGGACAAAAATTGAAATAATAAGAAAAATGGAGTCAAGTTGATTGACTCCCTACTTCCTACACATAATAATGATACCATTTTATTGTTTTCCCATTGCATGAAGCTATAGTCTGAAATCCCTTGCAACCAAATAATCGCCAGCCCCCTCCCCTAAAATTGTCTTATGCCGCTAGGTCTTTCCTTCGCAGGTCAATGAACAGCCTATTATCGATACTACAAACTTCTCAGTTTTACAACTCCCCACCCCCCAACCACCTCACTTTCACCCCCACCCAAAAAACTGGTAGGAAATGATCAGGAACCCCTAAAACATCTAAAAACCGAATTTGAGTTGCTTTCATACTTGTCACGTTCTTTGATTATTGCTACGCTGCCACTGACACGATTTTTAACAAACATGCGCTTTTTCCATTCTCACCACGGTAACAATATACTGGGTCAAAATTTCATTAGAATCAATTTAATAGTGTCCACGTTAGAAAATACAAAACGATTTAGACAAATAAATTGTCGTATAGTATACAGAAAATGCTAAGTCCCTTAGTTTCTGTAATAAGCTAGGCAATGTCCGGATGCACCTAAAAAGGTGATTTGTGTCGCTGGATTTTCCTTCACAGGTTAGTGGACAGCCTATTATGAGTACAAGAATTTTTTTAATTTTTCAACCCCCAACCACCCCAATTTCACCCCTACCCAAAAAAACGCAGAAAATTATCAGCAACCTCTAAAACGCTTAAAAACGAAGTTTGAGCTGTTTTTATATTTTTAGTTTTTTTATTATTTCTGCGCCGCCACTGGCACGATTTATCAAAACCATACGCGTTTTCCATCTTCGCCATGGTAGTAATGCCGTTTCAAAATTTCATTAAGATCAATTCAACAGTTTCCTCGTTACAACTATCTGACGCAATACTCTAGTATGTTTACATCAAAAAAAAAATCTAAGTCCTTTGCTTTCTGTAATAGGCAAAGGCAATGTTCGGATGGACCTAAAAAAGTTATTTATGTCGCCAGGTCTTCCTTCACAGGTCAGTGGTCTAATATGAAAGCAACAAATTTTTCAATTTTACAACCCCCCGCCCCCCAACCACCCCAATTTCACCCCCACCCAAAAAAAAGTAGAAAATGATCAGGGACCCCTAAAACGCCTAAAAACGAAGTTTCAGCAATATTTAATTTTTTTTGTTTTTTGCTAATTACTCCGCCGCCTATGCACCGATTTTCAAAATTGTAGGAACATTACCTACTACGACCCCACAGCATACCGCTGCCCAAATTTCATCACAATCCATGCAGCGGTTACTGAGATTACGAGGGTAGAAAAACGCGACAGACAAACAGACAGACCGACAGACAGACAGACAGACCGACAGACAGACCGACGAAAATGAGTGACGTGGATTTTCGTTATGCACACATCATAAAACGCTCAAAAAACGTATTATCTCAAAATCGAAAATTTTCGCGATCACAATACTCCCCTCACCTATCGGTGTGGGAACTAAAATGAAGTCAAGTTGATTTACCCATTACTTCTTACACAACTTTCCCTTCCCCCTCCCCATACCCCCTTCTCCCTCCCCTGTCACCTCTCTCCTGCCCCCTCCCGCTATCCACTCCCCCCTTCCCCCCAAAATTGTGTACTGCCGATAGGTCTTTCCTTCACATGTCAATGGACAGCCTATTATCAATACAACAAGTTTTCTAGTTCTACAACCCCCCACCCCCCAACCACCCCAATTTCACCTACAAAACAAATAACGGAGGACCCCTAAAACGCTTAGAAACGAAGTTTGATCTGTTTTTGTATTATTCATTTTTTTTTTGGTTATTGCAGCGCTACCACTGACACGATTTCTAAAAAACATACGTGTTATCCATCCCCGCTAAGGTAGTAATGCTGTGTCGAAATTTTATTAAAATCTATTCGGTCATTTCCAAGTTACACGATACAGAACGATCTAAAGCAATATTCGTATGTATCTATCATAAAATTCTAAGTCCCTTGGTTTCTGTAATTGGGAAGGAAACGTTAGGAAGGACCTAAAATAGTATATTAGGCCGTTAGGACTTTCTTTCGCAGGCAATGGACAGTCTATTATGAATATAACAAATTTTTCTGTCTTTCAACCCCCACCCCCCAACCACTCCAATTTCACCCCCACCAAAAGAAAAGTAAAAAATGATCAGGATCCTCTAAAATGCTTAAAAACGAGGTTTGAGCTGTTTTTATATTTTTAGTTTTTTTATTAGTTCTGCGCCGCCACCGGCACGATTTATAAAAACCACACGCATTTTCATCCTCGCCACGGTAGTAATACTGTGTCAAAATTTCATTAAAATCAATTCAACAGAACGATCCAAAGCAATATTCGTATGTTTACATCATAAGTCCTTTGGCTTCTGTACTAGGCAAGACAATGTTCGGATGGACCTAAAAATGCTATTCGTGTCGCTAGGTCTTCCTTCAAGTCAGTGGACAGTCTACGAATACAATGAATTTTTCAATTTTACAACTCCCACCCTCAACCACCCCAAATTTCACCCCCACCAAAAAAGAAAGTAAAAAATGATCAAGAACAGCTAAAACGCCTAAAAACGAAGTTTGGGGGATATTTGAATTTTTCGTTTTTTGCTAATTACTCCGCCCCCCTATAATGATTTTCAAAATTATAGCAGCATTGCCTCTACGACCCAACAGCTTATTGCTACTCAAACTTCATCAAAATCCATGCAGCGGTTGCTGAGATTATGAGGCTACAAAAACGCATATAGACCGACAGACAGACCGACGGAAATGTGTGACGTGGATTTTCGTTATGTAGACATCATAAAATGCCCAAAAAGCGTATTATCTCAAAGTCGAAAATTTTCGCGATCACAATGCTTCCCTCACCTATCAGTGTGGGAAGTAAAACAGTTCTTTATAACCACCGAACTAACAATTAAGTTTTATAAGAATTGAAACAACGTTTATAAAGCATTTTTTGTAAAACAGTGTTGGTAACAAAAACGTTTTGAAAATGTTTATACGGGACCCAAATAAGCAGAATGGGTACAGGTTTATGAAATACTTCAGTTGATTAGACATTTTTATAACGCTTTTGGTGATTATTATAAAATTATTGCTTGGAATAAAGTTATAATAAAACACCTTTATAGGTGCTTCATAAGGTAATCAAAAATTGTTTTTTAAAAGATGTTTAGTTGTCTCGTGCGAAGCATTTTTGTGTTTCAAGACAACGATAATAAATTTTACCAGCTACCCATAAATGTTTATTGGAAGCAATTTATTTCATAAAGGCTTTGGTACCTAACTTCCGAGATGATTGAAAAACACAATACCGTCCGAACGCCATAATAGATATGGTGGAGTTGTTGATGAAAATATGGCAATCTAACAGCATAGTTCTGTTATCTGGAAGGAGGATTTTTACGTTACACAATTGTAACGTAACATTAGTCCAATTTCAAACCTTCAATCTATAGATCTTTTAACTTAAATTTTGTATGATACGAATAAATTGACGAGGATGTTAATATATATCATAATATTTTAAGTAATATTTGTGTGAGTCCAACCAAATAATCCATTTCGAACTTTCTAACCTAAGCAACAACCTCAACAGACTTTGTAAGTATAATTTTGATGTTTGCTTACTTGTTGCTTAAGCTAGTCCAATATTTCAGCCCTGATGACGGAAGTATAGTTTTCCAAAGGCTTGGCATTCAGTTTAAAGAGTACACTTCGCTTTAATGTCTTTTGCTGCTTACCAACTATAGTATAGTTTTGTTTCCTAACAAGTGGGAAAACGACTTAGGCTTGCCTTAATACAATATTTAAACTAGAATACACTCGTCGTGATTCTACCGTATCACAGGTAATCTACAACGCTATCATACTTAACCAAAAATACTATTATTAGTTTATAATTGACACTACTTTCCTTTATACGTGAAGCCCTTATCGCATTCTAGCTCTTTTATACTTTAAAGCTCATCATCAATCGTATAATTTTTTAAACTTAAATTGTTTCTATTCTATTAAAGTGTGCAAACTAAATAAGTGCACTTTAAATTTTATATAATGCTGCGAAACTTCGAGAAAATATTGAAACACATTGCATTGTAGATGAAAATTATTTAATTTTAAAACAAGTTGTCCTTACATGTAAAACAAATTATAAATAACAGTCGAAGAACTATTTACATTGCAGGTCACAACTTCTTACCAGCAGTCATAACTGTAATAGAAGAAAAAAATTATTATTAATCAATCAAAATAATGGGCGAATACGGTTAGTTTTGCGATTAGTTTTAACCTGATGCACAGCTACAAATGGAAGTTGGAAAAATAGAATAAGCATTACAACAAAAAATGCTCTGATATCACATCCACCCACGGTACATGGTCAGTTGATCTCAGAACAGAACCAATAACATAACTGAACAAAAAAAGGAAGCCAAGGTGGTTGACTATGTTCTTGCATAAAACATGCAAATACCGCTTTCGCTTAGTTAAAGTGTAATTGTATGATATACAGGGTAGGCCAAGAGTGAGTGGACGGAGTATCGTGGGCTTACGAAAATACACTCAAAAAATCTGTTACTTGGTCATGGTAAGAAGCCTTGAGAGCTATAGCGTTAAAATATGTTCACTAGCACTACAAACCCAATCCATAGTTTTGCGGATGAAAGTACGCTGCACGGAGGCATTATGAGCAATAGACCGATCTCTGTGGTCGAGCTGGAACGCAGAAGACTGGCAGTGGCAGCTTCACTTTCAAAGGATCTCGATACCATTACCACTTGGGGGCTTAAGAATATGGTTAAATTGAATGCCTTCAAGACCCATTATTGTACGCTATCAAACAAGAAGTGCCCAAGCCAACACCAGGTTCTAATGAACAAGCAGGCTCTGCCAAGGAGTCACTCATTCAAGCTGCTGGGAGTCAACATTACAGAGAATCTGATCTGGCACGAACACGTCGCGTCAATTGCAACAGCTGCTGGTAAAAAGCTTGAGTACCTATTTAGAGCCAGAAAGTATTTGTCACCATGTAACCTCTTCACGCTATATAAAGCCCAGATAAGACCTTGCCTGGACTCTTGCTCTCATGTCTGGGAAGCTGCTGCCCCCACTACCCTGTCTATACTAGATGCCGTCCAGAGAAGGGTAATTCGACTAATTGGCGATCCGGCCTTAGCGCGCCACCTTCAGACACTTTCTCACCGGCGTGTTGTTGGTGACCTCTCACTCTTCTACCGATATTCCAACGGAATCTGCTCCTCTGAGCTATCCTCTATCGTTCCGCTGCTCACTGTTCCTATCAGAGGTACCAGTGCGACCGCTGTATCTCATCCTAAGACGGTCGTTCTTCCTGCATCAAGAACTGCGGTACAACAGCACATTCATTCCCAGGGTGTCCAGGGCTTGGAATGGACTGCCAGAAGATGTATTTATTGGGCCTGCGGGTATTGGCCCATTCAAATCTCGCGTTAACAAACTTCCCCTAACATAACCCTTTCACAGCAGTCGCGGTACTCTGGTATTTAGGCTCTGCCTGCGCGGTCTGCTCAGTTATATATAAAAAAAACCTAAATTTTGTCATATAGAACTCATTGTTACTGACTTAAACCAAGCCGCTTAGATGCAAATCCCTATTTATTTTTGGTATAAGTAGATATCACAAGAAAAAAATGATTATCACAGCGGTTATTTATAGAACGTAGAAGGCTGTAACTTTGCGGTGTGACTAAGCATGAAATGAGTGAGCTAAAGTCAGACGTTCAAGTCTAAATTCTTTTTGTACTTGGAGAAATCAGTAGATCTATTTATGAAAATTCAATCATAGGTAACTTGACCTTTTCAAATGGAAATGCCTATTTATTGATAGAATAAATGTAAAATTTGATAACCTTTTTAAAGTTATATGATTCTCAATATCAGTTTTGCTCAAGTTTTTACTTTATTTCAAATTTTTAGAACGGCTCAACGAACAATTAGCTGTCTTACTCATGGTCTGGGGATGCTTTGCGCCGATCCATTTGCGCATCGATATTTTGGGTTAGAGAGAGATAGATTTCAATAGCGGCGGGACGGTAGGGTCATGGCTATCTACATAGAATATGAGCATAGAGATATATAATTTCGATCTCAGCGCAAATCTAGTACTTTATGGGAGGTAAACATTAAGGACAACATAAACTTTGTTATCTTTAATGTTTAGCTTCCTTTTACACCGCATAGGTTGAGTATTATTTCTTAATTATGTCCTGTTGTACACTTTTTTCTACTCCGTCTCTATCAGGGTAAATGAAACTATCCCAAAATGGCGTCGCTGACGTCAGATATTTGCAACATGTCATCACAAAGAAACCGACCGTGAATAAGACAGCTGATTGTTTGTTGAGCCGTGCTTTTAGTCTAATCGGTGTCTCTCAATTTTTCCACATATAAGCAACTCAGCAGGCTATGGAAAATAAACAACCATTCAGATGGAAGAAACCAACTAACCTAGCAGGAAAATGCAAAGAATATTATAAAAATTCATTAAGAAATTCAATTAAAAAAATTTAAGATTGATGTGTACGATCATGTATAAACGTCAACATTTTAAGGAATTTAATGGTGTAGTCTCAAGGCTTCGTACCATGACCAAGTGACAGATTTTTGGAACGTGTTTTAGTAAGCCCACAATCTTCCGTTCTCTCACTATTGGCCCACCCTGTATAATACTTACCAGTCATCGTATCCATGGCCGTGGTAGTGGTTGACGTAGTAGTGGTTATGCGTGGGGTAACTGGAATAAAAAAGGTTAATTATACTACCTCAAATCAACTACTGCTGTTATATTTGATGAAGAGAAAACTTTGAAAATAGTATGAAACAACCAAAAATTGAGTCATGTGCCGCACACGATTAATTAAACATTGGATAGGCAAGATACAAGGCTTGGAAGATAATACCCAGTTGTAAACATACAAATAGTTTCACATGCAATCTAGCTTCTAGGATATTTAAACTCCAAAGAAGAGCAGTAAGGATAGTAGCAAACATAGCATACAGAGATAATTCCAACTCTCCCGTCACAGTATGCGCTGGAATCTTTACTGTATGTTCGTAAATATCAGGATAGGTATGAAACTCATACCCATCCATATAGTACTAAAGGCAAAAGTACCTTAAAGCTGCAATCTTACAAAATCACGCGATGGAGTTTCTTCTTTCTTCTTACTACAGTGCAAAATTATATAATATACTGAAACCCGAAGTTAAGAACCTCCTTAAGCCACAGTTTAGGACTACGATAAGAGTATTTTAGTATCACTGGGTCCGCGAATCGTGTGCCCTAAGTAGACGAAGGGACCCAAGAATGACTCTCCCTTCTGCATTCTGGCGGCTAAGCTGACGAAGAGCTTCACATTGCCCTCTAGATCTATGACTAGCTGTTGAGACAGCGTACCCAAAAACCTTATAGGGTGAATTGGGATGACACTTTCTGATTTAATTTAGTTTAGTTTATTTATTTACCACATATTTACAAGGCAAATAGAACTGGCTATCGTCCGTGAACAGCTACCCCTTGTACACGGCCATCCACCACCAAGTGACAGCAACGATGAATTTCGTGCGATAGCTCCATTGTCGACTTTCTTTAATTACCTGCATCTGATACCACTGCATTTAATTCCACTGGTAGATCAGGATTTGATTAAACTGCAACCTCGTCACATCAAGATCTTCTCGCACATTTCGGAATATTTACTGTAACTTTCAAACCTCAAATTTTGACTAAGTAACTTCTTAGCTGCCCTACTAAGGAGGTAGCTAAGTAGGTTAAGTGATACACCTCGTATAGGGGATGTCAACAGGAAAATGATGCTGTTGAACGCCTGTTGTGCGATTGCTCAGCTGTGCTATCAATGCGAGACTCCAATCTTGGGGAACCACTGGATTTCCAGGCCAGTTTGAGTAGAATCCCATTGAGCTGCGTCATCACCTTTCTCATTAAGTGGGTCTAAGTGCAGTGGTCTTGGTAGACCACCGACTTGCAATACACTATACAGAACTACTTACTAGTGATCGTGGTAGTAATCGTGATGGTGTCCAGCGGCATAGCCCAGAGCTAGTCCACCTCCAAAAGCTTTAGCTCCAACAACGCCTGCTCCTAAAGCACCAGCGCCCAAAGCTCCTGCTCCAAGTGCTCCTGCTCCTAGTGCTCCAAGACCCAGTGCACCGGCACCAAGGGCGCCTGCCCCAAGTAGGCCTAAACCTGGAAACAAATGGACATTCTTTAGACTGAGCTGATATCTTAAGGCTAATTTAAGAAGTATGTAATTTCATGTGAAGGTATTTAATAAAACTTAACGTTTAAGATACAAGATCAAGTTTTTAGAATATTTTCTTTAATATTTGGGCCACAAAGGACTGGTGGAAGTTAAACTATAATATATTTGCCAGAACTGGGAACAAATGAGCCATATTCGATTCAGTTACCCCGGCACCAATGGCTCCTAATTTGAATAGGTTTAAGTCTGGAAATTATGTGAACCCTTGAATTCAGGGCAAGAACATATTTTGCGGTTATTTTAAGAGCAAGGTACACCTCAAGCCTGGAAGACAACGGACCATATTTTTCATTTTATATTATATACAGGGTTATTCACGTTATTCGACACGGAGCATTGTCGCTAAAGTATTTGATGAAAAAGGAAATAATAATTTGGGATGGATAGAGACCCATAAAGGCTACATTTCAAAAATATTTTCATGTTATACAGGGTGTCCCAAAAACACGAAATGTAAAGTTATGTTTTTTAAATGGAACACCCCACATATTATTGCATATTCAGATTCCTTGGTGAATTTTAGTGTGACGTTATGTATCATACATCGTACCTAAAGCGAACCGTTAAGGTGTAAATCACCATTTTCGGTATAAGTAGATAGCAGGAAAAAATTGAATATCGCAGAGATTACAAAATATGGAAGGCTGTGACTTTGCCGTATTACTAAGCATAAAATGCGTCAGCTTTGATGAGACTGTCAAATTTAAATTACGTTTATGCTTGGAGAAATCGGTCGATGAATTAAGGAAACTTATACTTAATTTATACGGTTAAACGTAGAATCTGATAAGCTTTCTAATGATAAAAGGTTGTGAATATCAATCTCTCGTGCTTTTCATTTGATTTTAAATTTTCAAACAAATCGGCGATTTTCAATTTTCCTACCTATAGGCAACGTAGCAGGGCATGAAATATAAACAAAAATCTGTTCAGCTAGAAGAAAACAACTAACTTAGCTGAAAAATACACACTAACTAGACTAAAGCGACAAGATTATAAAAATTCCTATAGGTAGGCAAATTGAAAAACGCCGATTTGTTTGAAAATTTAAAATTAAATGAAAACTACCAGAGATTGATATACACAACCTTATATCATTAGACAGGTTATCAAATTCCACTTTTAACCGTATAAAAAAAATAGGCGTTCCCATTTGAAAAAATCAAGTTATCGCTGATCGAAGTTTCCTTAAGTCATCGACCGATTTCTCCAAGCATAAACGTAATTTAAATTTGACAGTCTCATCAAAGCTGACGCATTTTATGCTTAGTAATACGGCAAAGTCACAGCCTTCCAAATTTTATAATCTCTGCGATATTCAATTTTTTCCTGATATCTACTTATACCGAAAATGGTGATTTACACCTAAACGGTTCGCTTTAAGTCCCATGTATGATACATAAGGTCACAATAGAATTCATCGGGGAATCTGAATATGCAATAAAATACGGGGTGTTCCATTTAAAAAAACATAACTTTGATACATTTCGTGCTTTTGGGACACCCTGTATAACATGAAAATATTTTTAAAATGTAGCCTTTATGGGTCTCTATCCATCCCAAATTATTATTTTCTTTTTTATCAAATCCTTTAGCCATAATGCTCCGTGTCGGATAACGTGAATAACCCTGCATATATTTTTTTTTAACTTGAATAGGTTTAAGTCTGGAAATTATGTGAACCCTTGAATTCAAGGCAAGAACATATTTTGCGGTCATTTTAAGAGCAAAACCCCATACTAAGGTACACCTCAAGCCTGGAAGATAACAGGACCATGTTTTTCAGTTTTTTTTCTACAATACTCAAGAGGAGTACAGCGATTCTAAGATTGGCGAAGTTTAAGTCATAATTTATTAGCCAAAACATTGAATCAATGATTGACCTTCAATATTGTTCCTATAATCATAAAATCTTCTCAAAAAATATCTACGTGAGAAGATTTTAGTGGCGCAGAATTTTAAAGTATAAGGTATCTGGGATATTATCCCAGTTAGTAAAATAAATTTACTAAGTTATACATAAAATCTTTGAAATAAACCTAAAATCACCTCATATAATAGGATTTCTTCAATGGACCTTATATACTGACTAAAGTAGGATATCGCTAAACTTCAACTTCAATTGATAAACTTCAACAACAGGCTTTAAAAATGGAAAATGGGGGCAACTCCTCAAAAAGAATTTACCAAATGTGGAAATTTTGAAGCCATTGAAATTAAAAATAATTGTGAAATTTTTTGACTGAACAATGATCACAATAGTTACTAAAAAATAAGACGTATGGTATTTATTTTTCGTTTTTTTTTTAAGAAACTTCTCTACGAGTATAGCCTACGTTACAGTTCCAGATAAATTCTGTATTTACATACTTTACTGTTCGATAAGAAACAAGCAGTCTATATTATTATGCACTTAAAAATTTTTAAATCAAAACTAAATGCGTCTTTTATCGTCATACTAATTTTAGACGAGTACGTAACAATAATTTTCCACGGATTTAATTCTATGTTTTGGAGATCTAAGTAGTAGCACAATGGTATACCTTGGCCTCGACTAAACATTTTTTGAAAAGTTTCATTAATAATATGGAGATAAGCATGCTACAGCTATGTAGGTTATTTAGGACCAGTTTCTCAGTGTCCAGTTAAATGTTTATCTGCAAGATAACAGCAACTGTAAGTAAATTGTTTAAACAATTGAAGGCTAAACTTACGAAGTCACGTAAATCTTGACAGTTGTATCCATAGCAACGCTATCTGGCAGATACCTATCTGACACTTTAACTTGAGAAACCGGCCCTTATAAAGGAATAGACTAGCTAAAAATATAGACAATTTACCCATGAATGGAAAAAGTAGAAATTTGAATTAAAAGGTCTCTTGACTCATGTAAGAAGATCTGAAATGGAGCAACTATTAAATGTTCATGTAAACGTGTGCTTTTGGCTTCGGACGGTACAAAAAATGAAGCAATAGCAATAATGGTAGCAGTAGTACACCTTTGACCCTTTAACTGAACAGTTTACTGAGTATAGTGCTTCTCCTCCGAGCCTTATTGTTTCAAATATCTGAAACCTGAGTTACGCTTGCCCAGAAAGAGTGAAATAAATAAGCCAATGTAAACTACTTTGGTTTTTCGTTTATACTAAAAGGTGCAAAAAATGTATCGTCTATCAGATGCACCCACGCGACTGCTGCATCTCATCCTAAGGCAGTCATACATCAAGAATCGAGCGGTATTGCCGTGCATTTAGTCCAAGGCTCGGAATGCACTGTCAAAAGATGTATCTATTGGGCCTGCTGGTGTTGGTTTATTCAGATCCCACGTTAACAAGCTTTCCTTAACATAACCTTTTCACAGCAGCTACGGTACTCTGATATTTAGGCTCTACCTACGGTCTGTTTAGTTATAAAAAATATTTTTGAGATTACAATATAACCTTCACCTATAGGTAAAGATTTAAAATTATATGTAGTTAAATTTACCATACTTTTGACTAATATAGGTATTGGTTTATAAAGCATGATTAATCTCTGTCACCCAACCATAGTACCTAGTTGCAGTAAAAATTGAAAAAAAAATAACTGTACAACGACGAAAAATGAAACTAAATCTTACATATCTTACCTATAATAGCTCTTTTTTCGCGCGTATTTTGCCTATCACTTGGCACGTGATACATCGGTTGTACCGCAGCATCTACTGTAACTAGTACCGCCAAAGCAACAACAACTATCGCGAGTCTCATGTTTGAATCTAATCAACCTAATATCATTTCCATCTCCGCTTATATAAACTCGACACGACGAATTTCTTACGCACAACACGACAGATACCGTGTCCTTGCTTTTATGGGGCCACTATGTCAATAGACTTCACAAAATGGGTACTAAAAATTTGGCTAGTAATCTTGGTGCTGTGATTTAATATAATTCATATTTTAAAATCAATATTGTCCTGGAGGTTATGCCGGTTGAAATAACTTTGTCGCTTGCCTCAAGTTATTTTTTAACAACTATACAATCCTAAATTGATTGTTTTTTCAACTGTGTACAGGAGTTCTTAAAATAAACAAATTTTTCAAATAAAGTCTTTCAGAAAACTGAAAAATAAGCCAGATTCAAAATAGAAAATGTAAATCTGGGCTTGTGTATTTGTGTATCAAGACGTACCTGGACTGTTTATGTTTATTTTATATCTTTTTGGGTGAGGGTGGAATTGGGGTTGTTGAGGGGTGAGAAGTTGTAAAACTAAAAATTTGTTGTATTCATAATAGACTTTGCGTTGACCTGTGATGGAAAGACCTGGCCGCATAGTAGGTACACCCGCCAGCCCGAGAGATCTGAAATTTTTTATTTTCGTCAAACCATACTGAGACTCAAAACTGCGACTGGATTTGTAATCAGCACCTTCAAGTTATTCGAAATGCCAAGTTTCATCTTAATAGAGAGCCAAATAAAGATTTTCGATTTTTTTAGGTACACCCGCTCGCCCGAGAGATCTGAAATTTTTTATTTTCGTCAAACGAGACTGAGGCTCAAAACTGCAACTGGGTTCGTAATCAGCACCTTCAAATTATCCGAAATGCGAGGTTTCATCTCAATAGAAAGCCAAATAAAGATTTTCGATTTTTCTAAGTACACCCGCCAGCCCGAGGGATCTGAAATTTTTCATTTTCGTCAAAAGAGACTGAGACTCCAAACTGCGACTGGATTTGTAATCAGCACCTTGAAATTATCCGAAATGCAAGGTTTCGTCCCAATAGAAAGACAAATAAACATTTTCGATTTTTCTAAGTACACCCGCCAGCCCGAGGGATCTGAAATTTTTCATTTTCGTCAAAAGAGACTGAGACTCCAAACTGCGACTGGATTTGTAATCAGCACCTTGAAATTATCCGAAATGCAAGGTTTCGTCCCAATAGAAAGACAAATAAACATTTTCGATTTTTCTAAGTACACCCGCCAGCCCGAGGGATCTGAAATTTTTCATTTTCGTCAAAAGAGACTGAGACTCAAAACTGCGACTGGATTTGTAATCAGCACCTTCAAATTATTCGAAATGCGAAGTTTCATCTTAATAGAGAGCCAAATAAAGATTTTCGATTTTTTTAGGTACACCCGCTCGCCCGAGAGATCTGAAATTTTTTATTTTCGTCAAACGAGACTGAGGCTCAAAGCTGCAACTGGGTTCGTAATCAGCACCTTTAAATTATCCGAAATGCGAGGTTTCATCTCAATAGAAAGCCAAATAAAGATTTTCGATTTTTACTTCCCACACCGATAGGTGAGGGGAGTATTGTGATCGCGAAAATTTTCGATTTTGAGATAATACACTTTTTGGGCGTTTCATGATGTCTACATAACGAAAATCCACGTCACTCATTTCCGTCGGTCTGTCTGTCTGTCGGTGTGTCTGTCGGTCTGTCTGTCTGTCGGTCTGTCGGTCTGTCGGTCTGTCGGTCTGTCGGTCTGTCGGTCTGTCGGTCTGTCGGTCTGTCGGTCTGTCTGTCTGTCGGTCTGTCTGTACGCGTTTTTATGTCCTCGTAATCTCAGTAACCGCTGCATGGATTGTGATGAAATTTGGGCAGCGATATGCTGGGGGGTCGTAGTAGGTAATGTTCTTATAATTTTGAAAATCGGTGCAGGGGCGGCGGAGTAATTAGCAAAAAACAAAAAAAATTAAATATTCCTCAAACTTCGTTTTTAGGCGTTTTAGAGGTTCCTGATCATTTTTTACTTTTTTTGGGTGGGGGTGAAATTGGGGTGGTTGGAGGGTGGGGGGTTGTAAAATTGAAAAATTTGTTGCTTTCATAATAGACTGTCCACTGACCCATGAAGGAAGACCTAGCAACATAAATAACTTTTTTAGGTCCATCCGAACATTGCCTTGCCTATTACAGAAACCAAAGGACTTAGAATTTTTTCTGGTGTAAACATACGAGAGTATTGCTTTAGATCCTTCTATATTGTGTTACGAGGAAACTGTTGAATTGATGTTAATGAAATTTTGACACAGTATTACTACCATGACAAGGATGGAAAATGCGTATGGTTTTTATAAATCGTGCCAATGGCGGCGCAGAAATAATAAAAAAAAGTAAAAACAGCTCAAACTTCGTTTTTAAGCGTTTTAGAGGTTCCTGATCATTTTCTGCGTTTTTTTTTTGGGTGGGGTGAAACTGGGGTGGGTAGGGGGTGGGAAGTTGAAAAACTGAGAAATTTCTTGTATTCATAATAGGCTGTCCACTAACCTGTGAAGGAAGGCCTAGCGACGTAAATCAACTTTTTAGGTCCATCCGAACATTGCCTAGCGTATTACGGAAACTAAGGGACTTAGAATTTTCTGTATACATACATACGAGTATTTATTGCTTTAGATCTTTTTGTGTTTTGTAACGTGGACGCTATTAAATTGATTCTAATTAAATTTTTACACAGTATTATTACCGTGGTGAGGATGCAAAACGCGTATGTTTGTTAAATATCGTGTAAGTGGCAGCGTATATAGCAATAATCAAAAAACTAAAAGTATGAAAACAACCCAAGCTTCGTTTTTAGATGTTTTAGCCTGTCCATTGACCTCTGAAGGAAAGACTTAGCGGCATAAGACAATTTTAGAGGAGGGAAGGCTGCCGATGATTTGGTTGCAAGGGATCTCTGACTAAAGCTTCATGCTATGGGAAAATAATAAACTGATATCACAGTAATGTGTGGGAAGTACTGAGTCAATCAACTTGACTCCATTTTTTTAAGTACACCCGCCAGCCCGAGAGATCTGAAATTTTTTATTTTCGTCAAAAGAGACTGAGACTCCAAACTGCGACTGGATTTGTAATCAGAACCTTGAAATCACCCGAAATGCAGGGTTTCATCCCAATAGAAAGACAAATAAACATTTTCGATTTTTTTTTTGGTACACCCGCCAGCCCGAGAGATCTAAATTTTTTTATTTTTTTCAGACAAGACTAAGACTGAAAACTGCAACCGGATTTGTAATCAGCGCCTTGAAATTATCCGAAATGGAAGGTTTCATCCCAATAGACAGACAAATAAACATTTTCGATTTTTTTTTTGGTACACCCGCCAGCCCGAGAGATCTGAATTTTTTTATTTTTTTCAAACAAGACTAAGACTGAAAACTGCAACCGGATTTGTAATCAGCGCCTTGAAATTATTCGAAATGCGAGGTTTCATGTCAATAAAAAGCCAAATAAATATTTTCGATCTTTTTTAGGTACACCTGCCAGCCCGAGAGATCTGAAGCTTTTTATTTTCGTCAAACGAAACTGAGACTCAAAACGGCGACTCGATTTGTAATAATTATCCGAAATGCGAGGTTTCATCTCATTAGAAAGGTAGGTAGGTATGTGCACTTTTTTAGGTTCATCCGAATTGCTTTGCTTATTACAGAATCCAAGGGACTTCAGTGGCGGCGCAGCAATCATAACAATACTAAAAATATAAAAATTGTCGGTCTGTCTAACTGTTGGCATCTTTTAACCTCGAAATCTCACTAACCGCTGCATGGATTATGATGATAACTTTGAAAGCCGGTGCAAAAACAAACATTTCTAATATTGCTCAAACTTCGTTCTTAGGCGTTTTAGGGGTTCCTAATCATTTCCCAATTTTTTTTCTGGTGAGGTGATATCGGGATGGCTGGGGGGTGGGGGTGATAAAACTGAAAAATTTGGGGGTATTAATGATTGGTTATCCATTGGTATATGTTAATGTTTCTAAACAATGTTCCTGTAAGAAAGATAGCCAAAACTTTTAGTAAATTCGGATAAACAATATCCCAATTTTTGAATCTCCCAAACAGTTTTTTTATACTTGTTTTACCCAAGGTCTAAGCTGAAATCAGTTTTATCTGAAATTTAAGTACTCAAAGCTATAACTAGAAAATTCTAGTTTTAACAAAACTAACCTAAAAAATTCTAGTTTTGTATTTCGTGAAAGCCAGTTTCAACTAGAGAAAACTTGTTCTAACTGAAGGCTATATGACAGTGGTGCGAATACGGGCATTACAAAAAACATTCAGAGCAGCAGACAAATTTTGATAGTAAGAACAAACTATTCTCTGATGGCAGGTAACTTTGAAAGAACACATTTCTCGTTCCTCTCTCAGATAACACTACTGACTAGAAAGTCGTGTATAGGTTTAGTATACTTCATTTTACGATACCCATAACAGTATGATGGAATAGCTTTTATTGAGTGTACAAAAATTATTTTCTTCTACTTCCCACACCGATAGGTGAGGGGAGTATCATGATCACGAAAATTTTCGATTTTGCGATAATACGCCTTTTGGGCATTTTATGATACCTATACATAACGAAAATCCACGTCACTCATTTCCGTCGGTCTGTCTGTCAGTCTGTCTGTCAGTCTGTCTGTGTGTTGGCGTTTTTTTTGGCCTCGTAATCTCAGTAAGTGCTGCATGGGTTGTAATGAAATTTCGGTACCGATATGCTGTGACGTCTTAGTAGGTAATTTTGAAAATCGCGGCAATAACAAAAAATTTCAAATATTACTCACACTACGTTTTTAGGCACTTTGGAGGGTCCTGGTCATTATCTACTTTTTTTGATGTAATTGGGGTAAGGGGAGGTAAAAATCTTACTTCATTTGAACTGAGTTTAGATAAAAAACACGTATTGAACTGAATACGTTAAGTGGTCTGAGACTACAAAAGAATGTGATTAAAATTATGCCTAGTCCGAGTTAACAAAACCAACCCACAGCGTACTTACCTATCGACCTCCTATCTCGCAAATTTTGTCCATTATTTTCCACTTGGTTCAACGGCTGCACAGCAGCATCTACCGCGACTAGAACCACCAAAATACCTGCGACTATCGTGATCTTCATTCTGGAAGGCAGTAAACTTCTTAGCAGTGCTGTTGGAGCTTATATAAATTTTGGATCTAGTTTTTCCAGCGGATTTCGAGACCGGTAGAATGGCCTTGTTTTCATGACATCATCATGCTAATGTGTGTAGGGATTTGTCTGAATAGGAGCTTCGTAGTGTGACCTTGGAGACCTTGACAGTGGTGGTTGGGACATTCAAGAATGTAAAAATGGCATCCGAAATTATAAATACCTGTATGAATATTTATGTGGAAGCTGAAAGCATCTACGATTCGAATTTATTAATGACCAGATTCTACCGCTAAGGCAATGATTTAGATATTCGTATAATATAGAATATAGGGTAACCTTACATCCACCGCATGAATATCCTCCCCAAATGTTGCAAAACTTGTTGTATTTATCATTATGTGTGGTACTGCGTCAATCACTTTTTTTTTATTGCTTTCCCTCAATTGCTGTACTTCTCTAAAAACATACACAAATTTCTTACCGCCACATTGGTTTCTGCCAAAACGTATTTTAATCTATTTTCGGGGTGACGTGGTAAAAGCTAACTGTGTAATATATCTTTTCGTGAGTCCCACCTAACTATTTTGTTCAGATTCTTGAAGCTGTATTAATCGAAGCTTAAAAAGTGAATGTCACAGGAATTAATCTTTCATTGGGTAATCAAAACACTTGCAACAATAAATGCATACATCATACTAGAAAAGATATACTTTTTACTTCACATATCGGTAGGCGAGGAAAATATTGTGATTGTGATTTTTAAAAATTTTCGATTTTGAAATAATACGATTTTTGGTGCTTTCTATGATATTCACATAACAAAAATCCACGTCCTACATTTCCGTTGGTCTGTCTGTCGCTCTATCTGCCTGTCTGCCTGTTAGCGTCCTTCTAGCCTCGTTATCTCAGTAACCGCTTCATGGATTCATCGATTATCATTAAATTTGAGCAGCTATTTGCTACGGGGTCTTAGTAGGCAATGCTTCTTTATAATTTTTGAAATAGGTACATGGGCGGCGGAGTAGTTAGCAGGAAACCAAAAATTTCAAATATTCGTCAAACTTCGTTTTCAGGCGTTTTAGGGGTTCCTGATCATTTTATACCCTCTTGTACCCTAAATTAGATGAGAAAATCTTGGGGCTGTGGCCAAAATTTTGAAAAAAGAGACTGGGTCACATCATAGAGGAGACTCTGATGCTAACAGCTAAGCTTTCGGCAATGCTTTTGCCATCTTCAGGGCTTTCTACATAGTTAGAAGAAAAAGAAAAATTTAGTTTCAAAATATATAATAAATTTTTAAAAAGATATACTCACAACGCTGAGGTTTGCCAATTTAAAACAGCAATCGCATTGAGTGCAAACGACTTCTTAATGCATCTAATAATCGTCACAATTTTTCATAAAATTTAAAAAACTAGACTATCATGGCGTCTTCTACTAACAGGTCAGGAAACAAACAACATATAATTGTAAATTACAAACACACAAAAAGGACCTTTACATGTTTAAATTTTAAAACCCGTAGGTATTGCTAAATCCGTGGCTTAAAAACACACATTTTATGATCTAAACTTTCTTAAATAAAGACCTTCTTGGTCTAACAGGTGATAAAATGGCCGATACCTTGTGAAATGTGGAGACAGAAAGCAGCAAGGGAAAACGATTGATATATGAAATATTAATATCAATTATATTGACAGTTGAATCAATTCCAACTGTGAAAAAACAAAAACCTGAAAAGTCAAAAAATGGAGATGGCAATAAGCATTGCCGAAAGCTTGGTTGTTAGCACCAGAGTCTCTAAGATGTGACCCAGTCCCTTTTTTCAAAATTTTGGCCACAACCCCAAGATTTGCTCATCTAAATTAAGTTTTTGGCCATAAGCTTCCTTCGCGTATAAAACTTAGACATGTGTTGTATTCATAATAGGCTGTCCATTGACCTGTGAAAGAAAGACCTAGCGGCATAATACACCTTTTCAGGCCCATCCGAATATTGCCTTTCTTATTACAGAAACCAAAGGACTTGAACATAAAGAGAAATTTTCTGATCTATAGATACGGGCATTGCTTTAGATCGTTCTTTATTGTGTAAAGTGAAATAAGTAAAATTGAAATTTTGACAGAGCGATATTATTACCATAGCGAGGATGGAAAACGCATATGGCTTTTGGAAATCATGTCAGTGCAGTACAGCAGTAATAGAAAAAATATAGAAAAAATAAAAACACAAAAACAGTTCAAACTTCTTTTTTAGGCGTTTTTAACCTTTTTTTTTGAGGGATGGTGAAATTGGGGTAACTGGTATCACCGTAATGTGTGGAAAGTACTGACTTCATTTTATCCTACACAACCTATCCTGTATCTCAAAGAAACCCAAAAAGTAAATTGATTTTATATGGACAAATTTATTTATTACTGCACACGCAAACTGAGCAGTAAATAAACACTAATAGAACATAAGCAGTGGCATAAAAACAGAAATAATTCACAAAATAATCAAGATTTATAGGTAATTATACATTACAAAAGAGGGCCAATCAAAGCTACGCTATTCCACAATTTGCTACATAGAATTGGGGCTGTATTTGCATAAAAGTCCGATATATTATTATTTATAACAGGGCTTATTTTTAAATGACCCATAACCGTATATAACTGAAAGTTGATTTGGATGGGAAAAATTTGTGACGCTTATCGCTGCAGAATCTAGGTTTAAAGTGCATTTCGTATGATGAACCAATTTGTATACGGAAGCTTTTTGATGCGATGGCTGATTCAGTTTCAATTTAGTTTTTGAACGTTAACGTTGGATCACATCGCACCAATAGTAATAAAATTTGTTTTTATAGGTCGCTGGTAATGAGACTGCAAGCCATTAGGCTTCATTATTATTTGTTTTAGTAGGTATTTGTATGAATACCTTTTGATTTAATAGGAAAATTTATTGGACTCATTTTAGCTATCCCACTACCAAAATGCATAAAAATGTGGGTTTTCCAAATTCGCCCAAATTTTCTGAATATTATAAGTTTTAAAAATTGTCAAAACGAGAAAAAGGGGGAACTTGCATATCTAAAGAAATGATATCAAGTTGATTGACTCAGTACTTCCCACACATTATGATCATATCAGTTTATTAGTTCCCCGTAGCATTCAGCTACAGTCTGAATCCCCCCCCCCTCGTGCTACCAAATCATCTCTCGCTCGCCCGCAAAGGAAGTGTATTTCTTTCACAGGTCAATGGCAGCTTATTACGAATACAACAAATTTTCAGTTTGCCATTCCCCCACCCCCCAATCGTCCCAATATTACCCCCACCCAAAAAGTAGGAAATGATCAGATACCCCTAAAACGTCTAAAAGCGAAATTTGACCTGTTCTATACATCTGGTTTTTGTCAATATTACTGCGCTGCTACCGACATGATTTCCAAAAACCATACGCCATCCTCGTTAAGATAATAAAACTGTGTCAAAATTTCAATAAAACTAATTTAACAGTTTCCACGTTACACACAGAAACAAACTGAACGATCTAAAGCAATACTCGCCAAAAAAAGTAGAAAAAGATCAGAAACCCCTAATATGTCTAAAAACAAAGTGTGAGAAATATTTGAAATTTTTTGTTTTTTGCTAACTACTCAGCCGCCCATGCACCAATTTTCAGAATTATAGCAACATTACCTACTACGACCCCACAGCATATCGCCACCAAAATTTCATTACAAACTAATATCTATACAGCTAGATGACGAGGCTAGAAGAACGCTAACAGACCGACAGATAGACTGACAGACCGACAGATGGATCGACGAAAATTAGTGACGTGTATTTTCGTTATGTAGATATCGTAAAACGCTCAAAAAGCGTATTATCTCAAAACCGAAGATTTTCGCTGACACAATACTATCCTCACCTATCGATGTCGGAAGTAAAAATTGTAATTTATAAATGTACAAAAAAATATACAAGGAAGGCAGGAAAAGAGCTACAGGTTTGTTGGCTAAAGCTGACATCAAATGAAACAACACCTTATTATAGTAGTTTAAATGACTAAAAGGAATAGTACGTTATTGATAGAATGAAGGAAGAATTGAAAGGCACCTCTTTTTGATTCGATTGAAACAATAAGTTCAGTGATCGTTTCTCTTTGAACTGGCAAGGGATATGAAGTGTAACGTTTGTTGTGATAACACACTTTATATTCCGGGTTTCCCTGTTTTTACTGATTGTGAGAGAACCATTAATTTCTAAATACATTAATGAAAATACCATAAAAGCATCCTTGTAATATGATAAGCTTGTTTTGCGGATATACAAATATACCAAATAGCACATACCTTCACTGTTACTCAATACACTTAAAATTTTAGTGACCATTATCATATAAATATGTGTAAAATTTCCTAGATTGGATTATCTACATGTCTTAATGTATTTACAGAATCTGGCTGCGATCACGTAAAACATTACATTATTTATAAGGAATTTCATTTTTGCTATCTGTGTAAACAATAACAAATGTAGTAACCAACTTTTTCAGTTCTTTGAAGCAGAAAACATATTGACCTACTCCATTTTTAAGCATGCTTTTATGGATATACTGCATAGATTTTATACAGTATGTATTTATGCATTGTCAGTTCTCTTATAGTTAACCTACATTTTAATAAACGTTTTTTCTTGTGATTGCAGTTATTTTTTTGTGTTGACTATTAGATTCAGTCCTTTAGGCTGCACCATCAAAATCAATGGTATGTAAGATGTTTTTGCTCCATCGACTTTGAATGGTACTAATAGAAAGTCGCTGTTCTGCACAGATAGCGATGAAATATTTAATGAAAAACCTTTAACAACTGTATCCCAAAGTGTTCTCCATTCAATACACAACTTTATGGTAGACTGTTTAGTATACACATAAGAGCGTTATGTAACTCCAAATCCGAAACAATTTGTTGACTTGTGACTCGCTAGAGTATCATCGCAAAACTTGACCAGCACTTTCAGCAGTTTTGTGTAATGTCTAATAAAATTTAATTCAAAGACAAATTTATTTTGATCGAAGAAATAAATGTGCCTAACATGTATAAAAAGCATATGAAAAAATCTTTTGATAAAAAAATTAAAAAAAGAGTTGTCAGGCCCTGAGATCGACATCTTCGTCTAGAGCTGCTAAATTCATTCAAGGTCTGTATTGCACCAAATATATACACTAGTAATACAAGTAACTCTTTTCAGGATTAGCTAGAGAAAAATAATGGTAGGACGTCGTTGGTGAAAACTAACCATTTGGCGTCACAGAAAAAATTTTTTTGTAAAACTTAAATAATATAACCTTTCTGTTTGTCACAAAAAAATATTTCCTTGCATTAACTCAATTGTATTAACTGGCATTGTTCTTTAGCATATCTCAACAAAGAATAATTGATAAATTATTTATTTGAAGTCTTTTTGTTCTTCAGATAAAAGCATTTTGCATGGTAAAACTATGACTCTGTATGTAAGCCTCTTATCCTTTTTGTCATCAACAAAGTGATTTTTCTTTCTAAAACATTCGCTCGCTTAGACCAGTTCCACCAAGTAAAGGTGTCGGTATCCTGAATAGATTAAAGGTTGTCATACTATCGCTATTAACTAAATCGTGTTTTACAGGCAAACGAAATATTATTATATAAAATCGGCAGAAAATTAAAATATGCATGTATTTCCATAACGCAAATTTGGTTACGTAAGAATGTACCACCTGCTTAACCAGAGCGTAAAACATGTCGATAGGAATTCCTTCAAGTTCGGCTTCCAATGTCAATGGCAACAGTTCAGGGTTTGACAGTGAAATTGGTTTAAATCAACAGGATGTGGTATCTTAAGCAAAAAATAAGACTTTCAAGATACTGAAAATTGAGAAAGATTTTTATACGTACAAGGAAAGTAATTTTTACTTTACCTGAAAAACGAAAAATATATCTCCCTAGCTTTTGAATAGCAGCAATACGTCTGGAGACCATTATTATAAAAATTAATGTTTCTAAGGCCCAGTATTGTAAGCTTTTTTGTAACTAAGCAGACCGCGTAGGCAGAGCCTAAATACCAGAGTACCACGGCTATAAAGCTATTAAATAAGAAGTACCCAATCCAGCACCCGGTTCTAATAAACATCAGACTCTGCGAAGAAGTCACTCGTTCAAGCTTTTGCTTCTGAAAAAAAGGTCGGATATCTATTAAAAACCAAAAGTTATTTTTCACCATCCAATCTTCTCATGATGTATAAGACAAGCTTCTGTGCCCTATTACTGTCTATACTTGATGCAGTCCAGAGAAGAGCGATTAGGCTAGTCGGTGACCCGGCCTCAACGCGCCACTTACAGCCAATTTCTCACCGGAGTGCGGTTGGTGACCTCTCCCTTTTCTAATGGCATTCAAACGGAGTCTGCTCCTCTGAGCAGTCCTATATCTGCCGTGCCAGGACAAAAAGCCGATCCTAGTTTCAGTAAAGTTTGGAGCTGTTCGACTATTTGTAACACTCAATTCACTTGAGTAACTTAATGTGCTATGTTAATTTTTTTGAATTTCAATCCAATTAAATACCTATGGTACTTACGCAAATCTCGCTCAAAGCTTTTATAGTCATATAAATTGTGTTTAATGAGGCTATAATTTGATAGTTAAAATTTGAAAGGAAAATTATATGACTTCAAATGATGATTTGACGGCGTACGGTATTTTTAATTAATAAAAGTGAGGTTAAGTTGTTAATACTTCGTGATTATTATATATTTATGGGTCTAGGGTATAGTACGCGCAATTGAGAATCCAAGAAAATGCGTATTCTCGTGTTAGCGAGGAGGCCTGGTCGCCTGTTCCCTTTCTCCAGTATGTGTATCCAAAATCAGAGGATAAGTCCAAAAGGCCAAAGGTTAGGTCCAAAGGTCCCAATGAAAACGAATTTCGCATTTAGAAGCTCATGACGTTACCTTTAAACTTACAGTAATTTGTTAGTAAGCATAACGAAGAAGAAAGCTTGCGGTATGTCACTTCTGTGGCCTTATTTTGAAGTCGTGTTTGGTTGTTAAATTACATGCATTTAAATAATGTATGATTTTGCATTCCGAGTTTTTTTGCACACTAAAACACTTTAAAAAAATGCTCTGAAATGTCATTAATCACCACCCTCTGAAAATCTATGTATGTAGTTTGAAGTTGCACAAGTAAGTTGTGCGTTTACTTGCAAATCCGTGCTTTACATGACAAATACATGTATAAATGAGTGTACCCAGGTCCCTGATGTCATACTATTGATTGATTTGGTCGTACATGAAGTATGACTTTCAACTCGTGGTAATGGTAATAAATCATTCGTTGATTTACACTTTAACTGCGTGAGGCATTACTGTCATTACCACAATGTTGAACAATATACTATTAAAAACCCTTCTGCATGTAAAATTCTTGGACTATCGCTGCTTTATTGCATCCATCGGAACAATTTGCCCAAACTATAGCGCGAGCCCAAATTTCAGGATGTCAAATGCATAGAGCACATTCATTTCCTTATTCGGTTTATACGCTACTAGTTGGAATCAAATGAAGTAGGTGAATAGGAGTGTATGGGCTCGTATTTACATATATAGGCTATTAGAGGGGAATGGATTTCACGGTGATGCCAGATATGCTGTCCGTAATTAGCCTAATGGGCTATACAGACTAGTCGAAGTACGCTGCTGGACGTATACCAATTCCATCAGCCTATTTCGTTCAGGGATTGAAGGAACTGGAATTCCATCTGGTGATCAGGAGGGATAGCGAGATTGGGTTTTAGCCTTTATATAAACTGCGTAGAAAAAGCATAATTTTCCTGTGTACGACCAGTGCTGCTGTTTTAGAGGATTTGTACTATTTCTAGTACATTTTCGACGTCAAAAGACCAAAAGTGTATGAAGGCTGAATTCTAGTATATTTTCAGTTTTCAAAAAATCCATAAAAATATTCGTTTCATACGTCCCGGCTGCTCAAATGGATGTCATGTGGTGTCAATACTGCCAATTACCAGCTCATATTGAAATTTACGGGTTTTAGTACAATATAGTACAATCTAGTACATTTTTTTACTTTCATTCAGTATATTTCAGGAACGCACCGTGGCGGCACTGCGTACAATGCTAATTTCAAAAGTTGTTTTGTGTTTTACACAGCCGAGCATGAAGTTTTATCTCATACTAGATATAGATCATATTATATGTTAATTTTGGTGTACCTCAAGGGAGTATCTTAGGGCCCCTATTGTTTATTATGTACTTAAATGATATTCAGTATATATTTACAGAATGTAGTTATCAAGCGCAAGCAAATAGACTAGCAGAAGAGATGAATGTTGAACTAAAAAAGCTTAAAGACTGGTTAGATAAAAATAAACTTATGTTAAATGTTAAAAAAACAAAAAGCATAATAATAGGTAATAGTGGTGTAAAGTTGGAATTTGAACAGGGAAATTTAAATTTGAATATATGTGGGGAGGTTACTGAGATGGTAATAGAAATTAAATATCTTGGGGTTATAGTAGATGCAGATTTGAAATTTGTGGAAAATGTTGATTACATTTGCAGTAAAG
Source organism: Callosobruchus maculatus (assembly GCA_951848785.1). Taxonomy (NCBI): domain Eukaryota; kingdom Metazoa; phylum Arthropoda; class Insecta; order Coleoptera; family Chrysomelidae; genus Callosobruchus; species Callosobruchus maculatus. Next base: position 3,951,926 of record CATOUR010000003.1, read on the forward strand.
TTGGGAAAAAAATTGAATTTTTGCGGAGGGCAGTAAGTTTTTAACAGTTTATTCGAGGAAATTGGTGTATAGTACAATAATTTTGCCACATTTCAACTATCACCCGACTATTATATACATGGCAAAACAAAGTGATTTGAAAAGGTTACAAACTCTATAAAATAGAGCTATGTGATGTGTTTTTCAATGTAATTATAGGACTTCAGTAGACAGTATGTTAAAAAAATTACAGTGGTTAGATGTGACGGCATATGTAAGATATAGCATGTTACCTTTTGTTCATAAAATTAATATAAATCTGGTTCCTGACTACTTGAAACATATTATAGTTAAATTTGAAGACGTACATACATACGTATGACACTAGAGGTAAAGAAAATTATATTGTAAAGCAAGCTAGAAAATGAAGGACATAGAGTTCGGTGTTTTACAAAGGAGTAGTGGACTATAATAGACTACCGAGTGAGATGTGGCATTTTTCCATTTTTATGTTCAAAAAGCACAGGGTTGTTACAAAATAGACTCATATGATTTATTTATTATATTCTTTTGTTATGTATTTGAATAGCTAATAGCGAAATAAAGATCTCTGCTACTACTAGGTACTACTATACTTTTGCTCCAATTTCATTTTTTCAAAGGGTAAGCAAAATGGGGTGTTTTCTAAAAAACAAATATAACAAAATATTGTTGTTACAACGAACAATTTTATTTTTTGCTATGCACGCAGGTGGCTTTAAATTCCTCCCAAAGTTCAAGCATAAAATTCAGGCTGTGACGTAACAAATCTAAGCGGGATGTCATATCCGTTCTACGTCAACAGCTAATTCATGGCTTTATTCGCGAATTCAGTTAGTAGTCAAATCCGCGAAGTACTAAAGAGAATTTTGATGTCAAATGAGTCCATGGATTTCTTCAAGGATTTATTCGCGCATTTAGAACATGCTCTAATTTGTGGTCAAGTTTGACGTCAAATTTAGAGATGCCAACCATAAAACCATATGATGTATGTTATGCATGTTACATACCAGTGGCAGTATTGGCAGCACTGCCGCAAAATTCATGGTTTCATTTAGAGATGTAAAACACAATCACCGACCTACAGACACAACCTCCGCATAACATTAACAGATTCTTTTAACGGGTTTGTGAGTTTGTGAGCTTGTAAGCATCATATATCGTATGAATTAAAAGCAAGTTGGCTCACTGATGTTATTCCATTTTTATTCACAAAAATTCGTTACCTACACTAACGAAAATTCCTACTGCCTGCCTACCTCAGATGAATATGCTCTTCCATTCTCCTAGAAAGATAGTTCTTGAACTTTGTCGGGTGCATGATAGTAATTACAACAATGCGCCATCTGTTGTCTTAAACTGTAACGTATCATATATGATCTTTTATCCTCCCATTAGGTTATACAGCGATTACTGAACTACTTTTGAACAGGCAATCTTCTTCTTGAGGAGTCATCTTCCTACAGAAGGTTGGTTATAACTTCAGCAAATCTTCCTCTATTATTGGCAATTCTGAGTAAAGTATGTATATTCAGACCAGTCCAGTCTCTCAAATTCTTCAGAAATGAACACTGTTTTCTACCCGGATCTCGTTTACCCTCGACTTTGCCCTCCATTATAAGTCTTAAGGATTCATATTTAGGACCTCTGTATATGTGCCCCAAATAGCTGGTCTTTCTTCTTTGAATCATCTCTAATAGCTCTCTATCGGTATTCATTCTTCTTAAGACCGAAGGCAATAACTACGTATAGACCAGTACCGATCTCTTGGAAACGCATATGACTAATACATGCTGCCCTTCCGTGTTGCTAACTGTACTGCATAGATGTGCAAAGTAGTCAAGTCCTTCAATGACCACGTTGTGAAGAAGAAGAAGGAGAAGAGGTTTTTGGTTCACTATGTTAATCCGGTCCTTTGTCTTCTTCGCGTTTATTCTTATCCACATTTTCCTGCTTTCATTCTCACGACTCCGATCTTCTTTTATGTGTGTTAAGGGGCCTGGGTATACACAGTTATACATATGTATTTGCGATGTTAAAACACGGATTTCCATTTTGAACAGAACTCACTAAATACACAGTATTTCAGAAGGTAATAATTAAGATAACAATGAATGACATCTAAGAGTTGTTTCTAGTTAAAAAGAAAATCATACGAACTATGACCCACAGTGATATCAGAGTATCTTGCAGAAACTTGTTCAAAGCACATAAAATCCTAACCGTATATGCCTTGTTCATACTCAACTGTGTATGTTAAATCAAACAAAATCATTCTAGCTTTATTGCTCGTTCTGACGTTAGCTCAGCAAGTGGCTACAACCTCCGAAATACATACAACATTCAACTTCCTCAACATGGTTTAGCTGCATCGGCGAAAGGTCTGGTTATCTTACCTATTAAACTTTTCAACAAGCTACCGGTATCTATAAAATCAATAAATCTCTTTAGGAAATTCCAAACAACTGTAAAACAGATTCTACTTGAGGATCCTGTATACAGTGTAGACGAATACATGAACCTAAATTTAAGTTATCTATAAAATATGTTATCTGGTCAGTAATTAGGTGCTATCTTTTCTCTTTATGTATGTATTGAAAAAAATGTTTATCCTCCGATTTTATGACGATGCTTATTGTTGTTGGTCGTACAGCTACAATAAACAAATAAATAAACGAGCAGATTTTCAAAAAAAAGGTTTTTAGTGCGCAAAAAAGACACTTGCAATGCAAAATCATACATTCTTCAAATCTCTGTAGTTTAACAACCAAACACAACATGAAAAAAAGGCCACCACAGTGACAAAGCGCAAGCTTTCTTCCTCAATCTGATTTTTGAATCATTAATGTAAGTTTAAATGTAACGCTAGGAGATTCGAAATGCGAAATTCATTTTTATGGTGACCTTTGGACCTTGCCTCTTGAACTTAACTTAGACACACACACTGAAGAAAGGAAACAGGCGGCCACGCCTCTCGCTAACACGGGAATACGTAATTTCTTGGATTCTCAATTTCGCGCGCTATACCCTAGACCCTTAAGTAGTGTGCGGTATTAGACAGATATAATAAGCGTAATCCAGATCTTGAAGGCTACACATTAGCCATCATCAAATGCCTCCTTGGTCATAACATACCTTTCTTATGATTGGACACAATACTCATTACTACCATAGAACTTGTTACTCTATAGGTCTAAGAATAGGTTAGAAGAGGTAAACAAGGTTTTTGTTTGTGCCCACAATCCTAACGCGACAGCTGGCACACTGACGGCTGACTCACTGATAAACCCGTATACCCTTTGTACCGATAGCAGGTAAATAATCCTAAAAAAACAGCACTCATGTGGAGGCATAATATAAATAGCTACTTTGTTTTGGTCGATCGTTTCGGGTTAATTGTTATAGTTTTGAATGAATTTTGGGTTTTGACAGCGCATAAGTGTTAAAAGACCATTTCAAACAATTCCATAAAATTTAAATACCGCAAGTTTCTTTAAAAAATAACATCGTGTTTGTGAACACAGTAAATAATAACAACAGTATCTTGGGCACACTCACATGTCTGTTAGAGGATGGGCTTTGCTTTTTCTAACCCATCCGAATTCGTTGGTCTAGGAAGAGGACTTCCTGGACTAATAGAGCGGCCCAAACTATTCTGGTGGAGGATGGACCGAAAGCCGCATGCACGAAATACAATAAAACAAGAGAACGCGACCAAATGCACGATATGTATGCAGGTCAGTTATTCTCTGTCATCTGGCCGAACTAAAATAAATGTTCTATTGTTGTTTCGCTGCTATGCAAATATTTAATAAACGGACGCCGGTCGGTCGGTTTACGGCTAATTCACATTCTGAACCCGACAATGCGCGACATCACAAACAGGGCTCTATCGACGGTCCTACCAACGAGTTTTTCAGCCAAGGCTTACATCAATTATGGATAATCTAACCCAAATGATGTAACTTATCTTAAGTTAGCTAGATTCTACGACAAATGTCAATAAGGGTGTGTATTCTATACATGGCGAGTCCCGTGTTGTTCCACTTGACCACTGTTCATAGCACCCTCAATATATAACGTCATTTCCCCCGAAATTAAATTAATTAATAATTATCAGCTATTCAAAGAAAAAGTAAAAACATGGATACGAGGGCTGCTCTATACCTCCGTCAACCCACCAGTACGCAGACAGCTGTTTCACGCTTATTAGCGATCATCAGTGCGCCACAGGTCGATTGACGGAAATAGAGAGCATCAATTTTTCCATGTTTACTAAACATGTGAAACATGTGAGAGCAGACAGAAAGAATTCTGCCGGTGCGCCATCTAGTACCCGAAGGTAACGGCAAACCAAGGAAATCTCTGCTTAACAGCAGTAGACTTCTTGGTGGGACGCCAAGGTGCATCCGCTTAGCCACCAGAGAGCGCGGGTCCTATACGCCGGTGCGTATGAAAGCCGATATACGAGGGCTGCTCTATATCTCCGTCAACCCACCAGTACGCAGTACTGTAATGAAATGTTGAGTATATGTGATTCTAAATTTGGAAATAGTGTTTACTATTACTATTTTGCTATTTTTTTTTTATTATTCTACGTCGTCTTGTGGTCATGGACCTTGATAGAGATATCATAGACGAAGTTGAGAAGAAGCAACTGAAATGGTTCGGACATACAAAAAGAATGAGGGAGGAAAGATGGCCAAGAAGAGTACTGCAATGGATACCACCGGAATGAAAAAAAAGGGGAAGACCTCGAAGAAGCTGGAGGGGTGATATCAACGAAGCAATGGCAGCTAGAGATTTACAAGAATATATGTGTTATGACAGAAAAGTTTGGAGGCTGGGTACGGAGAAGCGGCGACCGCCTTAGAAATCCATGTATACATATATATATATATATATATAATATATATGTCGTCTTGTAGTTGATTTAATTCAATTTTAGATTCAGGTCATCCCACGTGCAAGGCTTTGCCTTTTGTGGGCTTTCCATATTTATTGATAGTGCATGCTCTTATCTTCTGTAATATTATTTTATGTCAATAAATATTATTCTATTCTGTTATTTTTATTCTATATCGAAAACCTTCGATTGAGTGTGACATGAGGGACTTCTGGTCAAGCTTGCTGCTCATCGACTACCACCTGGCCTACGCCAGTGGCTGAATAGCTTTTTGAACGACCGATCTTTGTTTGTTATAGTCGAAGGGGTTGTGCATAAGACATATTTTCAATAGTATGCTATAGTTTATTTGTCACCAATGTACATTGTACATCATACAGCAAACTAATCAGGCTATCGTGTGCGAAAGCAACACTCTGTATGCGACCATCAACTTAGTGTCAATAACGGTAAATTTTACGTACAGGAATATGTATTCTCCACAATTATTCTTATTAATTCTTTATCATGTGGTAAAACCATCCATAGATGAAGTCATGGGTCCTTCTTACAACCCATTACCCGTGTGCCTTTCCAACTCTCTATAAGATTTTATATATATATATATATATAGCGGGGATCCTACAGCCGTGGCCGCTTCCCGCATTTTATTCTCCAGCCTTTTCTATCCATCCATTCATCATCTTTAAGATTTTGCAGACTTCAAATTTTGGCATGTATAACTTTCGATATGATATCAGATCCGACCATTGTTGGAGCATCGCTCTTATGTGCACTCCGAAGCACCCTCTAAAGCTTCTAGACACTATCCAGAACAGAGCAATTAGACTAATCGATACCCCTGACAAAGGACTTCTACAGCCTGGAACATCGAAGAATGGTGGCTGGCCTGTCCCTGTTTTACAAATTCTATCACGGAAAATGTTCGAGAGAGCTCTCCCAGACAATAACACCGAAGGCCGTTCCAACGAGGAATTCTAGAGAGACTCTGCGAGCTCATCCTTACCATTTCGAGCTCCCTACTCCCCGAACCAGTCACCTCCAGCATTCTTTCTTTTGGAGAACTTCGACGCTGGGGTATGAACTACCCGGGAATTTGTTTTTCGATAGCTAGAACTTACAGCATTTCAAATCTAACGTGCACAGAACTTGTCTCTGGCAGGACTTCTACAGCGCCATAGGCTTTCAACCTTTACGGAAGAAGTAGTGTTTCTCATACAATCATAACCATAACCATAACCAGAACACTAACAGGCTAGTTTGTTAACAGCCTGCGAAGTTGTCCGAGCAGCTCCTGATATTTCGTTCATTGCTTGTCCTCATTAGAAACGATGTTCACCTCGACAGGTGCCGAAAACTCATCTTCTGTTGGTGCTCAAGGAGGAGTATGTTGGGCCTGTTTGCCTGTATAATCTCGAGAATGGGGAATGGGCAGTTCCATGCACTCCCAGCATATCTCATTCCCTACGTCCCTCCCATGGTCAAAATGAGGGCAGATCAGTACAAGCAGCCAGAGAACTGGGATCCGGAGGTTGGCCATGAGGAGCTGTTAGAAAAGTGGCATCTACGGATCTTGCAAAGCGACAAAGACCACCAGAGCCTTCTGTGAAGTAGATTTCTACCTAACCCAGTTGTTGTCTGGTCACGGGTGTTTCCCCCACTACCTGAAGCGCCTTGCGATCTGCGTCGATCCATACTGTTCGTATTGCGGTAAGGTAGATGAGGTAGACGACACAGAACACACGTTTCTTCATTGCTGCAGATGGCAGCAGTTCAGACTCGAGTGTAATAAGTCTTTGAAAGACATATTAACGCCATGCAACCTGGTTAAACACATGTTGTCCTCCTCGGTGAACTGGCTGACGGTCGCCCAATCTAGGAGACACATACTGGAGACCAAAAGCATTGAAAAGCGTCAGCACGACTCCTCATATCCAGACAAATACAGATATGACTAAAGCTAGAATAAGACAGCTTACATCCTGTAGTAATACTAACGCAGAGATGTGAGTGTGGAGTGGAGTTTAGTCCGTAGGCACTCCCATGGTGAATCGTACCGACAGCACTGGTGTTTCATCTAAGGCTTAGTTAAGTTGACGCGCGTACGACGCGCGTCGTCGTGGCGCACGTTTGTTGCGTCTGTGCTCAGATGACACGCGTAGGACTTCGTACAACTTGTATATAGACTGAGACTAGGCAATCGAGTGTCAGTTTATCTGTTGTTATTAACGAAAATGGATGTAGGAGGAGCCGTTTGTGTTTAGTTAGCATATAGAAGAAGGACACGACGTAGGAGGGAAAGGACACACTGGGTTCACCCAATTTTAAGGAATCGACTTTCTACAAGTTTATGCATTCCAATGGTATCCCAGCCAGCCTGAGAAATCATGAACCTAACCTTTTGTCATCGGATTTGCAAAACATTAGAACCAGTTCCTCCCATGCGCTCTTTTTTGTCGTCTTATTTGAATATAATTTGGAATGCATGTCCCAGATCGTAGGCCTCTTCTCAATTTCATCAATAAAACAATCTGTATTGAATTCGTCTGTTTCCGTTTCAATGGCATACGTGAGAAATAAATTTTTGCAAATAAACACCAGGTATGTCGACTAAACGCTAGAAAAGACACGTGCCAACTGAACAGGCAATGGGAACGTCTAGTATTTCAATAAGTGCGTCGCCGCTGACCGACGCGCGTAATGAGACTCTCTGAGTCTAGTTGTCGTACGCGCGTACAATTTGTCGTGCGCGCGTCCATGTGAACAGCTTGAATTAATTATGTGTATTTTCAAAACAAGCGTCAAGCGACCGCGCGTCGGACGCGTGTCATCTGAACTAAGCCTAAATCGTATGATAAATTGTAGCTTTTGCACTGTATCACCTCTAACATCCTGTACACAACTGCTGTTCTAACCACGGCATTCCAAGCCAACTGTCGCTTCCAGTCTTTTTGCGAACCAGCTTTATTATGAAAATACGATTAGGGAATCGTGGGGAATTGGAATTGGAATTGGACTGGGAAGCAGGAGATGAGAATAAGGGCAAAAATGAATGTTTATTAGTGAATTCGCTCAGGAGAAAACACTCCGTCGCGCCGGTAGAACAATCTGGGTTATTCTGTCTGCGTAATTTATTGAGAATCATGAAAATAAGTCTACGAGAACCTTCTACACTATGCGGGAATGAACTCGGAGAAGTGTACGTCCTCCATTATTACTATTATAAGGAGCCCATACAATTTACCTCGTTATAGTCATCCCCTTCTTGTTGATACTTAAAATACATAAGATAATAGGTGGGCTGGTAATAACGATGAGCTCGCAGAGCAGGTCACAGAGCCTCTCTAGTGTTCCTCATTCGAACGACCTGTGGTGTTATTATCTGGGAGAGCTCACTAGAACATCTTCCGTGATACAATCTGTAAATCAGGGAAAGGTTCGTGAGGTTAGGTGTGTCGATTAGTCTAATTGTTCTCTTCTGGATAGTGCTCAGAAGATTCATAGGGTACTTCGGAGCGCATCCCCACTCATGGTAGCAATTCTCAAACAATGGTCAAATATGTGCCTTGTGGAGAATCAGTAATTGCTCTGTTGTGTACAGCTTCCTACAGCGGAACAAAACTCCAAGCTTCTGGGATGCCGTTTGAGCAATACTGACAACCTCGTCGTGCCTTCTTCTTCTTTGGGTGCCATACGCTTTGCAGCGTGTAGGCGGTTATCTGCTCTCGTGACCAACGATGTGTAGAGTGCCATCTTCTGCTCTTCTCACTATTGTTGAGATGTGGCTGACGTGACACCAGTTTCTGATATCTCGGAGCCATGAGTGTTGTTTGCGACCTGGACCTCTCCTCCCCTCAATTTTACCCATTAAAATTTCTTTTAGCAACCTATATTTGGGGCCTCTAAGCATGTGACCTAAGTAAGCTACCTTGCGTCTTTTTGTGATTTCCAGTAACTCTCTTTGAGTGGAGGCTCTATTCAATACATCCTGGTTCCTAACATGGTCTGTCCACGGGATTCTCAAAAGCCGACGTAACGTCCACATTTCGAAGGCTTCTATTCTATTCATTGACTTGATTTTGAGGGACCAAGTTTCAGCGCCGTATATTAGTATTGGCCATATATAGCATTTTACCACTCGCAGTCTGAGATTTAGTGGCGTTTCTCGGCGTAAAAGAAAGCTGTTAAACTTTATAAAAGTAGTCCTGGCCATCGCAATGCGTATCTTGATTTCTTCGTCACAGTCCCATTTTGCATTTAGTGTTGAACCTAGATATTTGATATATCTACTCGTTCGATCAGTTGGTTGTCTATGAAAAGCTGTTCGTTGGTATGCTCTTTTCTGCTTACAATCATCAATTTAGTTCTTGTTATGTTGATTTTCAAGCCATACTCTTTTCCAATTCTATTTATTTTGTTCATCATAACAACAATAACGTGTCCTGGCACGACCAGGACACGTTATTGTTGATATTGATCCCCAAAAGCTTGACGGAAGGTGAATATACTGTTGGATGACCCTCCATTTGTACAGTTGGTGAGCGAGCGTGAGACTTCTTTGTCAGTGTTGTTGCCTGGATTTTCTGCACGTCAAACTGTACCTTATTTACTAAACCCCACTCGACAATTGTTTTGATATCTACGTTGATCTGTGAGACATGTTGCTGTCGCCAACGTACCGTTTCCTGTGATAGTGGCTTGTCTGGTAGTGGTCGTCTTCAGGACTGGGAAACCTGACGACTGGTTTTATGTGTCCGTGTGTGTGTGTGAAGCCTCATAATGTCTAAGGAAATCTAGTAGACCTTAAATGAGTTATCACTTCTTTAGAAATCTGTTACTATTGTAGGCTTCTCTTTTCCACCAGCACGTGCTCGTACAGTAAGCATGTATTATGCAAGTCAAATTTTCTACTATGATATCAGGCTGATGTCATCAGTCACCATTCACTGCTCCAGCCATTGAGCTAATTTTATAGGTAGTATGAGCCCCGTTTACTTGGCGTTATCCCTTAGGGAGTCGGATGTCACCGAAAGGATATAAGGTGGTATTCACCATTTATATTTGGTCATTGGAAAGTCGTCCCACGAATCCAGCTTTTACCATAAGCGTTATGTCGAACATTACGAACAGTTTTTCCCCGTACTGGAATAATCTTTAATGTGAAAGCCCTTCAGGTCAATGAAGGCTTGAAGAACTCTATTGTTTCACAATTTTTTATATTTGTTGTACTGTAATATCAACATATTATTAAAATATACCTAAATTGTAAGCCAATTTAACAGTACTGTTGATGCGGGTCATTTGATAGGTATATAAGTTGGATATAATGTCTATAAGGTTTAAATATTAATCTACCTTAACATTTCGTTTGTCCGATTTTTGTGGAAATTACACAATATATTTTTCGTAGTAACTGGGTAATCAGTTTGTTTGTTTCACCCTTTCCGTCGACTATATCGGCTGGCGCCCTCCCTGGCTTCATTATTATTTAAACGAGCTTTAAATAATGTTTAATTTAGCAAAGTCTCGTCTTTGATAGAGCTATATAAAAGAAAAGACGGCAACCATAGAGATATAAGTCACACTGTATGTTAATGGCAGTTTTCGTAGCCTTAGACATGATACTAAGAAAAGTCACAGGCATATAATTAATGAGATCTATCAATCCAGTCTAACTTCTGCATGATCTGCAACCAAATTTGGATGTTGAACAGAAACTGTTCCAAAAATTGACGTCATTGATTTTCCGACTATACCTATATAATACTTTTTCTGTGTGGAAAGCAGTATCGCAAAATTAGGGAAACACTTCTTGGCCGCTAACCCAAAGAGTCTGGTTGCATCGGGATTTTACCACCACAGCAATTTGGCATTTCTCCGTTCCATAGGTTACTAGTAATACTTGTAGGTTTTTTACGGTTGCCCGGCGCGGCGAGGCGTCCTACTTTAAAGTAAGCTTTATGCCGGCGAATTTATTTCAGCGCTCTGGAAGCTTTGGAGGTGAATTTGTGCCCGCCGGCTGCTAAAGCCGGATTGAACGTAAGAAATTAGACTCTGTGTTTGGAAACGCCTGGACAGGATAGCTGATTGTATTGCACCACAGGCGAATTTATAGTCTAAGACACTGATGCAGATAACAGGGACTTTTTTGACGATTTTAGTCGCAAAGCTACAAATGTCTTTGTAACGGACCTTCGGTCAGTTACTATTAAGATTCAATATTACCCCTTAATTATTTATTATATATTCTCCAACAAATCCAAACAATTATCGCATACTTCCGTTAATCTCTCGTGCAAGTAACGTTCTACTATTTATTTTACAACCTCGTTTGAAGGGTTTTATTGGACGGCAAATTCTTCAGACGCAGGCAGGTCTCGTAAAAGGACGCGGTACGCGTGCACAGACTTAAACTTAAACTTAGGACAAAATATTGAAAAAGCCAGAGAGCATTATTTTCTAGTTTCTATCTGCTTTGTGGACTATTCTAAGGCGTTTGATAATGTAAAGTGGCCTGAACTGTGGGAAATCCTTATCTCTATTTGAGTTTCTTACCACTTAGTATTTCTCATACAGCAACTCTATGAGTCTATCTCGGCTCGTGTAAGGATTGATGGTAATCTGTCTGGTCAAACAGCATCCAGAAAAGGAGTTCGTCAGGGATGTTTACTATCTCCGATGTTATTTAACGTTTACTCTGAATTTGCGATGAGGCAGGTATTGGACAACTGATACGATACGACCCTTATTGCTGCTTCTCAGGACGAACTAGTAGCTCTATTAAACATCCTAAAATAACACAGTGCAGCATATGGTCTTGGTATTAACTACAACAATACCAAGGTTATGATCGTAGATAAAGAGCACGATAATTGTCGAGAAATAGAGTTAGTAGGCCGCTGTGAAGTAGTTCAAAGCTTTGTGTACCTCGGTTCTTTGATCAACAATTCGAGTAGCTGTGAAAATGAGATTCGACGGCGCGTTCAACAGGCATGTGTGGCCATAACAAAGCTTAGTAAAATATGGCGTGATCATACCATGGTCACACAACTTGGACTGCTAAAAAGGCAGATCAAGCTCGCATAGATGTTTTTGATATGTGGACGTGGAGGAAAATGCATAGAGTCCCTTATATCACCCATCGAACTAACGTTTCCATATTGGATGAGCTCGGCAATCCAAAGAGACTATCCTCCATTGTGTCGACGAGAATGCTTACATTCTTTGGACATATTAACTGAAGCGATAGTATGGAGAAACTTGTAGTTCAGGGTCATGCCCCGAGTGGGCGGCGCCGTGACCGCTCCCCTACGCTGGGTGGATAGGACGAAACAGTTGCTGGATATGAGTATCAAGAGCGCCACTAAACTGACAGTAAATCGCGAACGATGGCGAGCTACAGCTTTCAAAGCTATTGATAATAGTCATGTCGGCAGTGCCCTAGCTCCGACTTAATGCATTTATTGATGGTATTGATTATTTTGTAGCGGTATTTGGTTTGCCGATTGTCCAAGGTTGTTCCTAATTTTCGGCTATGGGAAATCGTTTCCACTTCTCTACGCCATGACCGGCCAACAATTTTATGATTGGGTCAGTTAGGAATAATAAACCGCGCCAGTTGGCTCTCCACCAATGAGAGAGTCGATGGTTCGATCGTCCTCTCGTTGACCAGAAGGTCGATGTTGTGGTCCGCCATGATGGTGGACACTGAAGTGGTTGTTCTTTTTATATTTTTGGTGATAAATCCGTAAGTGACACCATGGAGTAGTGAGGGCTAGGCTGGGATATTTTCCACACGGTGAGCAAACGGTCTTAGAATATTTTCTACCGTTGCACATTCCCTAATTGTTCATTTTTGGCCCGATAGTTCAGGTTTCATTATGCCATTTCTCTTCACACTAATCTTTTCGTATTACACTATTAGCTATTTGCCAGTTTGCCGTCGATGTGTTAATTTCCGAATTCAGTTTTACCGCAGGTAATGGTCGTTTACAGTTGTTATCTGCTTGATTTCTGTCGTTTTGTCTTGTTTTCTGTTCTTTTCTGTTGTATTCGGCTGTATTTAGTCATTTTCTGTTGTTTCTCCGCTGTTATCTGCTTGCTTTCTGTTATTATGAGCTGTTTTTTGTTCTAGTCGGTATTGTTTGGTCGTTTTCTATTGTATCGCGCTGTTATCTGCTTGCTTTCTGTTGTTTTGAGCTAGTTCTTTTAAGTAAATTCTTGTCATTCCATTTAGTCTTTTCTTGCAGTAGAAGTTTTTTCCGGGCTATACGCAGTTTATTTGAGAATGACAATAATGTGGTGTGATTTACTTTAGCCCTGTCTATCTTCTTAGGCGGTGTCTTCTCTTAGGAGTCTCTTCTTGGGAGTGTCTTAGAGTGCCCTAGGATGAAGTTTGGCAGCATCTTAAAATCTGCTATGTCTAGCAGTGTCTTGGAGGCCTCCCTCTCTCCATTATCTGAGAAGCACGTCTGGACCTGGTATCTCCATTTGGATTTGTCGCTGGCTGAGGGCGAATGTCACCTAACTCTCTGGCTTGCCATCGACGCTGGGGTTGAGGACGCCACGAACGCGCGTCGGTACCCACACATTAACAATGTATTCCAGCAGCAGAGCGTTCGGTGAGACAAGGAACTTTCATTAGTACCAGGGCAAGAAATGTTCAATTTTTTGTTAACTACGTTAATCTATTTCGCCATACTCGCCATTTTACTTCCCACACCGACAGGTGAGGGGAGTATTGTGATCGCGAAAATTTTCGATTTTGAGATAGTACGCTTTTTGGGCGTTTTATGATGTCTACATAACGAAAATCCATGTCACTAATTTCCGTCGGTCTGTCTTTCTGTCTGTCGGTCTGTGCGCATTTTTCTAGCCTCGTAATCTCAGTAACCGCTGCATGGATTGTGATGAAATTTGGGCAGCCATATGCTGGGGGGTCGTAGTAGGTAATGTTCTTATAATTTTGAAAATCGGTACAGGGGCGGCGGCGTAATTACCAAAAAACAAAAAAATTAAATATTGCTCAAACTTCGTTTTTAGGTGTTTTAGGGCTTCCTGATCATTTTCTACTTTTTTTGGGTGGGGGTGAAATTGGGGTAGTTGGGGGGTGAGGGGTTGCAAATTTCAAAAATATGTTTTACTCATAATAGGCTATCCATTGACCTGTAAAAGAAAGACCTAGCGGCATAATACCCTTTTTTAGGCCCATCCACACATTGCCTTGCCTACTCCAGAAACCAAGGGACTTAGAATTTTCTGATAAATACATAGGAATATTGCTTCAGATCGTTCTGTATTGAGTAACGTAAGTTATGGAATGGATTTTAATGAATCTTTGTCACAGTATTATTACCGCGGCGAGGGTGGAAAACGCGTATGTTCTGGAAAAATAGTGTCAGTGGCGGCACAGCAATAATAAAAAATAAAAACGCCTCAAACCTTGTTTTCAGGCGTTTTAGGGGTTTCTGATCAATTTCTACTTTTTTTTTTGGTAGAGATGAATTTGGGGTGGCTGGGGGGTGGGGGGTTGGAAAACTGAAAAATTTGTTGTATTCATAATGGACCGTCCATTGACCTGTGAATGAAAGACCTAGCGGCATAATACACTTTTTTAGGTCCATTTGCTCAGTGTAGAAACAAAGGGAATTTGTGATGTATACAGACGTACGAGTATTGTTTTAGTTCGTTCTATATTGCGTAACGCAATTATTCAATGGATTTTAACGAAATTTTGACACAGTATTACTACCGCGGCGAGGATGGAAAACGTGTATGTTTTGGAAAAATCGTGTCAGTGGCGGCGCAGCAATAATAAAAAACTAAAAATATAAATACAGCTCAAACCTTGTTTTCTAGGCGTTTTAGGGGTTCCTGATCATTTTCTACGTTATTTTGGGTCGGGGTGAAGGATTGTAAAACTGAAAGATTTGTTGTACTCACAATAGTTTGTCCGTTGACCTATGGAAGAAATACGTACCGGGTGTATTTTTTTTAAATCCATGTGAACATTTCCTTGCCTATTACAGAAACCAAGGGCCTTATTATTAAATTGATTTCAATGAAAATGTGTCTGAAAAATCGTGTCTGTGGTTGCGCAACAATAATTAAAAAACTAAAAATAAAAAACAGCTCACACTTTGCTTTTAGACGGTTTAGAGGCTCCTTATCGTTTTGCATCGTACAGTTGAAGCATGCAGAATGAAAACTGTGGCGTCCTAGTTTCTAAGGAGGGAGACGCAAGAAACTATTTACGAGAGTTTTTGTGTTGGACGTTTTTTTGCGGGAGGGTGGGCGATGATTTGGTTGCAAGGGGTTTCAGACTATAGCTTCATGCAATGGGAAAACAATAAAACGAAGTCATTATTATGTGTGGGAAGTACTGAGTCAATCAAGTTGACTCCATTTTTCTTATAATGTATATTTAATTTCATCTTTTCCTATTTCATTTTAGTCAATTAGATTTTTAGATTAGTGAATATTGAAACTTTGTACATTTGTTAATTTTCCCCCACCACTGCAGTACAGTCAATGTATCCGTCTTCACATGAAGAAGGCGTAAAATAAAAGTCGAATCTTCGGATTTTTGAGCAAAAAAAAACGTCTGCGGTACTTTATCCCAAAACACGAACAACCTTTTCTACTAAATAGTAAAAAAGCGGGGTAACATTTGCTTGCTTCTGTATTGATAAATTTCATTTTCTAAAGCACCCAAAATTTCTTCGAAACGTGACTTTCTAGAGCAGCAAGAAGCACAGCAGTGGATAATTTCCTTCAGACTATCCGAAGTGTTCAGGTGGCAGACAGGGGCTGATCATCGGCAAACAGGAAGCAACGGGAGAGGAGAAGGAAAGGCAGACGTACGACAGAAGCGGGAGTGCCGATGACAATTCCCTCTAGTGCACTTTTTAATCACACTTACAGTGCTTTTAAGCTTTTCACGGGAAATCCGATAAAAAGCTGGAGACGAAATCCCAACGCGACTGTAGTCCAGTGATATTTATGGATCCCGTTTATTTTTGGTTGTAAATAGATATTAGACGTACTATCAGAAATATACCAGTAATATAACAATGAAATAAATATTCATTTAAAAGTCTATGTGTCCGACTGGGTCATAAACACTTGATTTATGAATTCGTTTAGTGTCCATAATTGACTATTTTGTTGGAGTAACTATCACTGTCATCCTGTCAAGTAAATATCATACTAGATGTAAACAACTGCTTAAATTATTATGATGTTAACAACTTAGTTTTCTGAGGTTGCTAAGGTGACTGGTTGCTAAGCTAAGAAAAGCAAAAGCACATTTAAAGTTTTTTAGTGATAAGGAGGCGATTTCAGAAAATAAAATTTCTGCATTGCATTGGAATTGCATATGCAACTCGTATATAGTTAGTCTTTTTGGACTGTCTGTCTGTCTGTTGGTGGAGGACGGAGTAATTAGCAAAAGACGAAAAAATTGAGATATTTCTCAAACCTCGCTTTTCATGGGTTCATGATCCTTTTCTATTTCTTTTTTGGGTGGGGGTGAAATTGGGGCGGTTAGGGGGTACAGGGTTGTAAAACGTAAAAGTTTATTGTATTCATAACAGGTTCTCCGTAAGCTCATGGTAGAAAGACCTAGCGGCATAATGTGCTTTTTTAGGTCCATCCGAATATTGCCTTGAATACTAGAGAAACCAAGGGCCTGATGTATACATACGACTATTGCTTTAGATCGCTCTGTATCGTGTAACCTGAAATTAATTAAAAAAGAGTTATACACAGCATTATTACCGTAGCAAGAATGAAAAGTGCGTATGGTTTTTTGGAATCGTGTCAGTGGCGGCGCAGCAATTATAAAAAACTAAAAATATAAAAATAGCTGAAACTTCGTTTTAGGCCTTTTGAGGGTTTTCGTCTATTTCGTTTCATCCAGTTGAAACTTGCAGGGTAAAAATTTTGTCGTCCTAGTTCGTACGAAGAGAGATGGAAGAAACTATTTAATGGAATTTTAGAGGGAAGAGGAAAAAGTTATGACTCCATTTTTTATTCAATTCAGCAACCAGTTTCAAAAGTAATACGAAGGAAGCTTATGGCCAAAAAACTTAATTTAGATGAGAAAATCATGAGGTTGTTCCCAAAATTGTGAAAAAGACACTGGGTCATAGCATGGAGGAGACTCTGGTGCTAACAACCAAGCTTTCGGCAATGTTTATTGCCATCTTCAGGACTTTAATGTTTAGGTTTGACAATTTAAAAAACAGCAATCGCATTGAGTGCAAACGACTTCTTAATGCAGCTAAATAATCGTCACAATTATTTTCCATAAAATTTTTAAAAAACTATGCTATCATGGCGTTTTCCACTAACAGGTTTCGTTTCTGTGTGTTTGTAATTTACAATTATATGTTGTCTGTTTCCTGACCTGTTGGTGGAAGACGCCATGATAGCATAGTTTTTTTTAATTTTATGGAAAAAATTGTGACGATTATTTAGCTGCATTAAGAAGTCGTTTGCACTCAATGCGATTGCTGTTCTCTAAATTGGCAAACCTCAACGTTAAAGCCCTGAGGATGGCAATAAACATTGTCGAAAGCTTGGCTGTTAGCACCAGAGTCTCCTCCATGCTGTGACCCAGTCTCTTTTTTCCAAATTTTTGCCACAACCCCAAGATTTTCTCATCTAAGTTTTAAAAGTGTGTATTTTTTAAATGTAAAATATGTGTGAATTAGTATATGTTTCATCTTGATTTCATGATCAGAAACTGTCTTATACTACTTATAGGTTTACCGGTATGAAGTCCGTTACCATTTAACGTGTGTAAGCGCTTCATATGTGATAACATTCATAAAATATTATTTGATTTGATTTGATAGATGGCGAAAAAATACAATCCCATCGATTGAAGTTTCTTATCTATCAGTGGAAGTTATTTGTGGCCTCCAGACTATATTGAAGAAACTGCTTTACCGGTACCTTGCCGATTGGAATTGTTATCATCTACATCCTTCTGGCGTCGTTGGATTTGATTATTTATGGCAAAGTTATCTTGAGTTACTTATCCACGTGGACCGTACTAGCTCGGGTGAAAGTGCTTCCGTGTTGTCTCCTCCGTACCAAGTTAAACGTTAAAGTGCTTTGCCATGCTAATTTTTATGCCGCGACGGCATCGCCATAGTCGCTTCTGGCACTTCCCTGTACTTCCCCTCGCTCCCCAAGGGATCGAAGATTAGGAGGATTCCGTCAACAATACCTTTTTTGCCCGATTTAGACGGCAGAGCCCTTGGATGCTGAAGTTTTGTGGTTAGTGGCGTTTTAGCCGCAAGTGATCAGACTTTGGATGCTTGAGAAGTTATTTTTATATCCCACCAGGATGGTAATTTTGGAGGAACTGATATAAAGTAGGCGTGGTTCGGTTACTGCTTGGTGAACCACTTTTCTTAACATTCTCTGAATAGAGAGCTTGCTTTTTCCGGTTTTCTCTCAATAAACGGACTCCGACATCAAAGATTTCCTGGATTACGTCACAGATGTGTGGGGCAAACTCAACCATACGTTTGACGGGGCTCACGTCATTGCTCTTGAAGATTAGGATGCATTCGATCAACTTTTGCACGCAGCTCTCCTAAACAAGCTTCCGTCCTATGGCCTCATTATTAAGCTTTGCGGTTGGTCAAAAAATCTCTGTCCTGGTTTTGGCTCTGCATCTGTGATCCACTCTCTAAAAACACGAATCCAATTCACACTTTTGCGGATAACAGTACTCTGCAAGCAGGCATCATGAGCAAGAGATGGATCTGTGCATGTGATCGAGCTGGAACGCAGAGGACAGTGGCTGCTTCGCTTTTAAATGATTACCACTTGAGAACTCAAAGGTATGGTAAAGTTTAATGTTTCCAGATGTATTCTACGCTAGGGCTGTGGTATGATTTCACAACCTGTGATTTTTGAAATGTGGACATGGAGGAGAATGCTAAGAGTTCCTTATACCGCCCATCGAACTAACGTCTCCATACTGGATGAGGTCGGTAATCTAAAGAGACTATCCTCCATTGTGTCGACGAGAATGCTTACATTCTTCGGACATATACACAGAAGCGATAATATGGAGAAACTTGCAGTTCAGGGTCATGCCCCGAGTGGGCGGCGCCGTGGCCGTCCCCCTACACGCTGGACGGATACGAAGAAACAGTTGCTAGATATGAGTGTCAAGAGCGCCACTAAACTGACAACAAATCGCGAACGATGGTGAGCTACAGTGCTCAAAACTATTGATAATATTCGTGTCGGCAATACTCTAGCTCCGACTTAATGCATTTTACGAGTTCACAACATATCTGTTAAGGCATTGTGACTATGATGATGATTTTTTCACAGCTCTGTTGTTCATGTCAGTCACGATCTCTCCGCTTCGACCAAAAAAGTCAAGCCGGTGACGTCTTATGGCGGAACCCTATTCGGTTCAAGGTCACTTCGCGACTCAGGAGCATGATACTGTTAGCCTGCGTTCACATTAGACGCGCTTCGCTTGGAGCGTCGAGCTTTACTTTAACACCAAGCGAAGCGCCACGCTATCGAACCGTTCACATCAGACGCGTTTTGCTGCTCGCTCAGTCCGCGCTTCATCAAGGCACTATCATAAATAGTCCGCAAAATGTTATTGGAGAATTCGATTTAGCTCGCAAGAATTAGGAAAAGGCGTGGAAAACGTATGTGGATGCATGGAATCGATATGTGCACTGAAATGCCCAAATCTACCCGCAAAAGTTTTACTAAACATTTAAGATGAATTTGTGGTTCTTGGGATTTTAGGCCGGCGTCGTTTAGCATTAAAGCTTGACGTCGCCGAAGTGAAATAGCTTCTGAAGATGCCATCCACTCGTGGTGGCGAAACGTCAAGCTTTAACGCTAAACGACGCCGGCCTAAAAACCCAAGAACCACAAATTCATTGGACGATGGCCGCGAAAGCCTTATACAGTAAACACTCAATATTTCAAGAGAATCATTCGACCTGCTTCTTCACCAACTGGAACGTTACTTAACTGATTTTGGGAGCAACATTCGAGTCAGAATTTCAAGGGAGCAGCGAACAGTGATAACATTGAGGTAAATAAAAGATATTACATAAACTTTAAAGTGAAAATCTGATTATTCTCACCACACCTAACCAATTTGACCAATGAAATCTCTCGAACAAGCGAAGGCAAGTGTCGAAAAACCGACACTGCGTGTTACCTGGCGCTTCGCATGACATAGCGCTACGCATACTGCTAAGTGCTATGCGCCCGATGTGAACGGCTGCATGTATGGGTTTGTTTCTCTTCGCTTTAAGCCGGCGCCACATATGCGGGTATTTGCCGAATATCAATATTCGCCGTTTTTTCAATATTGCTCGCCGAACAGCGAGCACGTATCGCCCTACATGTGCGTAGTTGGCTATGTTTAGTTTCGAGAAGAAAGGGAATGGGAAAGCTCGACCATTCGCACAAACTGCTCCAGCCACACTAGTAGGCGTCTGCCTAATTGCGAATATTCGCTGTTCGTTGTTCCCTAAATGCCGCATGTGTGGCGCCGGCTGAATGCTCGGCATATGGCGAATATTCGTGTAAAATCCTGCAGCTACATAGCCGAATAGCAAACAGTCGGGGTTCGTTGCTCGCCGAATCCCGCATATGTGGCGACGGCTTTAGGCTAGGCGGCAAGCAAAGCGCGATGCTCCAAGCGAGGTGCATCCGATGTGAACACGGGCTTACTGTCCACTCCGTCCAGATTCCGTTCCATCACGCGGCACGCGTTTATGTTAGTTACTTACCTATAAACTCACCCTAATATATGTGAAACACTATTAAGAGCAAAATTAGTTGTTTTGAATATTTATTCTAAAAAACATTTTTGCATAACGATCAGCGATATCTAGGTATTTTAAACAAAAGTAAAATTACATGAAAAACAGACTTCAGCATGTAGTGGAGTAAAAAAATCCCATATTGGACTGGCTTTCCGTTTTAGATACAGATACATTTTTAATTTTCAAAACAAGTATTTCGTACAGACCAAAACCATGCTTCGTTAAGCCAAACAAACACAAAACGCAAATCACACCTAAGAGAAGAAGAAGTTGTGACTACGGAAACGCAGTAGTAACAAGACTCACATGTCACAGGGCATCAAGTACCGAGCGGTACAACCGCACATTTATTCTCAGGGTGTTCAAGGCTTGGAATGGACTGCCAGGAGATGTATTTATTGGGCCTGCGGGTAATCTTCTTCTTCTTAAGGTGCCTTATCCTTGAGGACGTTGGCTATCACTTTTGCCCATTTAATCTTATTTGTGGCAGCTCTAAGTAATTCTATGGAGGTCATGTTTGACCACTGTCGCAAGTTTTTGAGCCAGGAGTTAGGTCTTCTTATTGGTCCCCTCTTACTATTGATTTTGATTTGACTATTTGTTTTTCTTTCTTTTGTGAGATTCATAAGCCCTGTTGTCTTGTTCATTCTTCGCAGGACTTCCTCATTTGTCGTATGATTCACGTAAGATATTCTAAGCATTTTACGATAACACCACAGTTAGAAAGATTGTATTATTTTTTTGCTTCTGTCATTGTTTAAGCCTCAACACTGTAGAGAAAACATAGCATTTCAGTATCCGAGCTCTTAATGGGATATTAAGTTGGCGGCTGTATAGTAAGTACCTTTTGCATTCTATAAAATACGTTACGTGCTTTTTCTATGCGCGTTCTGATCTCTAGTGAATGGCCCTAAGCTTCATCATGATTACTTCCAAGGTAATTTATTCTTCTTACTCTTTCCAGCTCTGTTCCGTTGACGTTAATTTTTACTTTCTTGTTCTGATGCTTGCTAATAAGCATCGTTTTTTTTCTTTGTGTTTAGTTCCATCTCAAACTCTTCACATACTGTTGTTACTCTGTTCATCAGTCGTTGCAGTGTTTCAGAACTATTTGCTAGAATAACCGTGTCGTCAGCGTAACGCAGGTTGTTAATGCATTGCCACTCTATAATTGTACCATCCGTGGTGTCTTTTAAAGCTCTCCTGAATATCTCCTCTGAGTAGTCATTAAACAGTAGGGGTGAGAGGACACATCCCTGCCTTCTCCTTTCTCGATACCAATCTTTTCAGATAATTCGCTTTTTATTCTGATTTTAGCTTTCTGTTGTTGATAGAGGTATGAGATGATCCTTAAATCTTTGTCGTCGATGTCGGGTAATAGCCCATTCAAATCCCACGTTAACAAGCTTCCCATAACATAACCCTTTCACAGCAGCCGCGGTACTCTGGTATTTAGGCTCTGCCTACGGGGTCTGCAAAGTTATAAAGAAAAATAAAGGATGATGATGGGAAAGGATACTAACTTATCTGGTATCTGGCGCTGCTGCTGAATAGAGATGGACTTTCAGTAATAAGCCAAAGGAAAGATACAAGCTCACAAGCCCACAAACTTACAAACATACAGGTAGAGTTAATAAAAAACTGTTAAAAATGCCTTCCAACAGCCATGTTTTATGGCAATCGTCCGATAGAGGGGTCCGTGTCCTCAGCGTCTGTGGCGCCGCGACGGCGAGCGACGTCTTGACGCCCCCCGCCCTGGCCCGCCCCTAATTAATGGGTTTCTTAGATAGCCCCAATTAAGGCTGCGACCGACCCGGTCGTGTTGACTTATGGCTTAATTAGCGGATACTACGCCGCAAATCAAGAAGGCCGCCGTCGCCGCAACCGACGCGCGACTTTGAAAAATGGTGGCGGCGACGGGCCTGAAGTTCTTGCTAATTCGATGAAACGGACGAAAAAGTACGTAGTATTGTTGAAAAACTGTATAAAATCAACAACCGTTAACATTGCTTTCGCATCGATCAACGACGAAAAAAAAAATACAGGGTGAGCCGGGAGGAATGCACCCAACTCTTGGAGTGTATTACATACACGTAACATAATGTAAAAAGACTCCATCGCTAACAAATTCGGTCTGGTTTCATTTTTTTTTCTTAATAACTGAGCAGACCGCGCAGGCAGAGCCTAAATACCACAGTACCGCGGCTGCTGTGGAAGGGTTATGTTAGGGGAAGTTTGTTAACGCGAGATTTGAATGGGCCAATACCGCAGGCCCAATAAATACGTCTTCTGGCAGTCCATTCCAAGCCTTGGGCACCCTGGGAATAAATGTGCCGCTCAGTTCTTGACGTATGAAGAACGACCGTCTTAGGATGAGATGCAGCGGTTGCACGGGTACATCTGATAGGAGCAGTGAGCGGCGACACGATAGAGGATAGCTCAGAGGAGCAGCTTCCGTTGGAATATCAGTAGAAGAGTGAGAGGTCACCAACAACACACCGGTGAGAAAGTGACTGAAGGTGGCGCGTTAAGGCCGGATCGCCAATTAGTCGAATTGCTCTTCTCTGAACGGCATCTAGTATAGACAGGGTAGTATATAGCGTGAGGAGGTTACACGGTGAGAAATACTTTCTGGCTCTAAATAGGTACCCAAGCTTTCTACCAGTAGCTGTTGCAATTGACGCGACGAGTTCGTGCCAGATCAGATTTTCTGTAATGTTGACTCCTAACAGCTGGAATGAGTGACGCCTTGGCAGAGCCTGGTTGTTCATTAGAACCTGGTGTTGGCTTGGGCACTTCTTGACTGATAGCGTACAATACTGGGTCTTGGAGGCATCAAATTTAACCATATTCTTAAGCCCACAAGCGGTAATGGTACCGAGATCCTTTGAAAGTGAAGCTGCCACTGCCAGTCTTCTGCGTTGCAGCTCGACCACAGAGATCGGTCTATTGCTCGTGATGCCTGCATGCAGCGTACTGTTATCCGCAAAACTGTGGATTGGGTTTGTAGTGCTAAAGAGTAGATCATTAGTATGAAGCAGAAACAATGTCGGAGCCAATACCGATCTCTGCGGAACCCCGGCATTGATGCTATGGAAATAAGAGGAAAAGCCGTCCACCACGACAGAAATTTTCCGACCTGAGAGGGAGTCTGCGAGCCAACCGCTGAGCTTAACAGGATTACAGGCTACAGTTACGCACGTTATAGTTGAAGTTCGACGGTGCAAAGCTAACGCCATTTTAACCCAGGGTTAACTTAAACTCTAGATTACCTAATCCTCACTTTTAATCCGAACTGGTGCAAACCGCTGTATGTTACTTCTCCGCATAGTACTTATCACCTGGCGACAGTAGCAGAAGGATAAATTATAGCAGAAACCCAATGGCAGGCGGTCCTGTGGCCAGACGTATCCATAAGCAGGATGTAAGCCGGCCGGCTACCCGAATTGTAACCTAAGACCGTGGTATACGGCTCTCTCTGGTAAGCTCCTTGCATAATGGGACAGCGATGTATCCCTATTACCGCCAATTAGCTATGACATCATTTCCCGGTGTTGCGGGTTTTGTGCTATAGCTGCAGTACGGATGATGGTACCTCATCTTTTTCAGACACACATAAAAACAAATCCTTGGACGAAAAATATCCAGGGTGTTCTATGACAAGTGGAAGTGTACGTATAGTATTTTCTGTTACCTGATACTTTAAACTGGCTTGATGTTTATTTGATAGGTATCAGCTGACGAAGAAGTGTATCTCAAATTCAATTTTTTACTAGTGGTGTTGATTGGCAATCCTGCGATCAAGACCGTATTTGTAATATTCTTACCTCATTTAAAGCGTAATCCTCATCATTCAGACCAGCCATACTGATATACTGAAAGAAACGCCGGATTTAAAAAAAAATGTAAAATAAGCATAGAGACCTCACAGCATAGAGGAAAACTTCACCAAGTGTCAGTTACTCGTCATTAGTAGTACGTGCACTCAATACAGCCCTGTATTCCTTCAAAGCTTTAAACTGATAGGTCAAGACTCAATCTGGGGTATTTTTAATTATCACTAGCCAAACAGCTGTTCACTGTTGACACCGCTGACAGTTTGAAATATCGGGTAACAGGGTATGTCTAACATGTGTTTAACATACAAGTGTGTATGTCAACAACGTCAACAACCAAAATTTTCAGTGAGAGGATTGTATCAGTAATGTTATGTTGCAGTTCATGGGCTACGTAATGGTAGGTGTCCACTAGAGAGTTACTAACGAGAGCTACTCTCGATAGCTGATCTCAGTTGCTTGTACATTTGAAAGTACATTAACGACTTTTTACTCTCAGAAACTTCTACGAGGGGGACTCGCTGAGAGTTATAGCAACAGTGCTCTCAAAATCGTGTCCACAGCAGGTGAATTCCTACGCGTTGAGATAAATATTTGCAGAATATGGATGTTGAAAAACTTGCGGCTGCTATCGTTTGTTACAAAATTCTACTTAAAAGGAAGAAAAAACAGATAGCGAAAAGGAAGTGCTGGATCAAACCTAGGACTCGACGTAGAGTTAGGTGCATGCTCTACACTCGCAAGGCAGTTGCAAATCGAGGATGCACAACAATTTCGCAAATTCGTCCGTATGAATGCAGTGCAGGTTCAATATTTAATAAACCAAGTTGGACCATCAATAGCGAAAAAAGATACGAAAATGCAAGAAGCTATTTCCGACTACGAACCCATAATGGTCACATTACGATTTTTAGCGTCAGGTGTTATAAAAAAATAGGTGCCGTGTGTACTTTACACATGCTTATATTTTGTAGGAGATTCCTATAGCAGTTTGCAATATTTATTTCGGATACCTCTTTGTACCATATAGGCAGAATAGGCCATTCTTTCTTTCCTTCCATCTTACGAATTTCATTCAAATTATGATAGTTGCTCTCAGATTACAGAGAATCACGCCGTCCACTTGCGAGCAGGTCTCAATTTGTCGTCCGCTGTCTGAGAGTACATCAGTGCTGTCGGAAAGTAGCTCGCGCAACTGTGTCCATCTGCGAGAATTACTCTCGAGAGCGACTTTCGAGAGTTTTTCTCTCAAATGGACAGCTACCTTTACGGACTCCATAAGCAATTTATTTAGATGCTGTGATGACCCACCAGATGAAGGACCTTGAAGACATATGGAATTATATGGATTGGGCGAGTGTGTAGAAGAACCGCTGGTGGACCTGTCAGTCTATAGGTGTCAAAATTTATTGTATTATTTATCAGGCAATACCCTATACAAGATGCACCTCCAAGAGTGGCATTTATTTATACTAGCTTGTGCGAATAAATAGTAATATAAGGCTTTCGCAAATATGATCGACCTTCAGAAAAATTTAAGGATTTTCGTTGGTTATATAATATGAACCAAAGATGGCAACTACATGTATTGCCTAATCCATAAAGTACTGTCAACCACCCAGCCAAAATATTTGCACGACAAAATTACACTAATATCGCGTATTCATAATGTAAACACATGACATAAGAATAAATTATCGATTCGGCAACATAAATCAAATTCATTAAAAAAACGGAGCCAAGTTGATTGACTCAGTACTTCCCACACATAATGATGATACCGTTTTATTATTTCCCATTGCACGAAGCTATAGTCGAAAATCCCCCTGCAACTAAATTATCGCCCACCCGCCCGCAAAGAAAAACATCCAACACAAAAACCCTCGTAAATAGTTTCTTGCGTCTGCCTCCTTAGAAACTAGGGCGCCACAGTTTTTTGCTGCATGCTTGAACGGGACGATGCGAAACGATCAAGAGCCTCCAACCCCTCTAAAAACCACTGACACGGTTTTTCAAAAACAGAGTCGTTTTCCATTCTCGCAGCGGTAATAAATTCTGTGTCAAAATTTTATTAACATCAATTCAATAATTTTCGCTTGACGCAATATACATACAACGAAATAAAGTGAAACTCGTATGTACAGATCACAAAATTGGTTTCTGTAATAGGCAAGCTAATGTTCGGATGGATCTAAAAAAGTGTAATATGCCGCTAGGTATTTCGTCTCCAGTCAATAGACGAACTATTATGAATACAACAAATTTTTCAGTTTTATTACCCCCCACCCCCCAACCGCCCCGATTTCATCCCACCAAAAAAAAAATTGAAAATGATCAGGAACCTGTAAAGCTTCTAAAAACAAAGTTTGAGCTGTTTTTATATTTTTAGTTTTTTTATTATTGCTGCGCCGCCACTTACCCGATTTTTCCAAAACATACGCGTTTTCCATCCTCGCCGCGAGAGTAAAGTTTCACTAAAATCAATTGAAAAAATTTCACGTTACGCGATATCGAACGATCTAAAACAATACCCGTATCTATACATCACATTTCTAAGTCCCGTGGTTTCTATATTAAGCACGCAACGTTCAGATGGACCTAAAAAAGTGTATGCCGCTAGGTTTTTATATTTATAGTTTTTTTATTATTGCTGCGCCGCCACTGACCCGATTTTTCCAAAACATACGCGTTTTCCATCCTTGCCTTGGGAGTAATACTAGCAAACAGGCTTTCAAAAAATAGTGTACAAAGAGCTGAATCTGTAGAGGAGACAATACCTGCAGTTTTATAGTAGTATTATATTGAAAAATGTGTTAGCTCATGTAAAGCTATGCATTTTGGGTAACTTTTCTATAACATTTTAGTTATAATTTTTACAAATAAGCCATTCGAACAAATACTCACACCTTTTGCTATAATTGCCGTACTATAAAACAAATACAAAAAATTTTGAAACTCCAAAAACTCGAAAATCCCAGAGATTTAGGAATATTAGAAAATAGAATTTCAAATACTAAGAAAATAGCTATCAGATAATAAACAGATAAATAGATAATAGATCTAAAACAAAAGATTTTTTTCTTAAATATGTATAAATTGCGTTTGGTAGTATCCATCCTTATTCTGCTCAATCGAAACTACTTCTGCCTGAAAAGCTCCACCATATATGTATCTTTTTGCTCAACTATGAATATCCTAAACTCAAGCTTTATTGATACACGAATTCCTACTCTGATGCAAAGTTTGTATCGAATATGTGCCCTGAACATTTGCGTCGTACACCAAAGCGTAAGAGCACTTTGAGTGGTTTTTAATTAACTATGACAGAAAATTAAATCAACTAAGGGAGTGCCTCTGTATAGCGGAATCAAAGCTAACAAGTAATACTACAGGGTGATACGCTACTCCTTGGGCTGAAACAGAAAATTAAAGGTGTCGTAAATTTTTGATTTTCATTCTGCGAGGTTGAAACTCAAAACATCGACCGAATTTGTAATCACCGTCCTCAAACTATCTAGGATATGGGAAATCTTGTTCATAGAGAGCCGAATAAGGATTTAAGATTTTTTGAGGTAAACCTGAAAATCAATGGTACCAGAAATTTTTAATTGTCGTCCCGCGAGGTTGAAACTCAAAAGCTCGACCAGATTTGTAATCACCACCCTCAAATTATCTAGGATACGGGATTTCATGTTGATAGGAAGCCGAGTAAAGACTTTTAGACTTTTTGAGGTAAAATCGAAAATGAAGGGTGTCGGAATTTTTTGACTTTCGATCTGCAAGGTTGACGCTCAAAAAATTGTCCAGATTTGTAATCACCGCCCTCAAATTATCCAGCATACGGAATTTTATATTGACAGAAAGCCGAATAAAGATTTTAGACTTTTTGAAGAAGACTGAAAACGAAGGGTGTCGGAAATTTTTGATTTTCGTTCTGTGAGATTGGAACTCAAATCATCGGCCGGATTTGTAGTCACCACCCTCAAATTATCCAGCATACAGAATTTTATATCGATAAAAAGCCGTATAAAAATTTTAGACCGTTTGGAGTAAAACTGAAAATCAAGGGTGTCGGAAATTTTTTATCATCGTTCTGCAAGCTTGGTACTCAACATCCGCCGGATTTGTAATGACCACCCTTGAATTATCTAGGATACGGGACTTCATATTGATAAAAAGTCGAATTAAGATTTTAGACTTTTTGAGGTGAAACTGAAAATCAAGATTGTCGCAAATTTTTCATTTTCTTTCTGCGAAGTTGAAACTCAAAACAGCGACCGGATTTGTAATCATGGTCCTCAAATTATCTAGGATACGGGGTTTTATATTGATAAAAAGCCGAATAAAGATTTTAGATTTTTTGATGTAAAATTGAAAATTGTGGGTCCCGGAAATTTTTGATGTGCTATCTGCGAGGCTAAAACTCAATATACTGGCCATATTTGCAATCACTGCTCCTAAATTATCCTGGATATGAAATTTCATGTTGATAGGAAGCCTAGTAAAAATTTTAGACTTTTTCGAGGTAAAACCGAAAAGTGTCGGAAATTTTTGATTTTCGATCTTCAAGGTTAAAACTTAAAATATCGACCAGATTTGTAGTCACCACCCTCAAATTATCCAACATACGGAATTTCATATCGATAAAAAGCCGAATAAAAATTTTATGCTTTTTGAGGTAAAACTGAAAGTCAATGGTGTCGGAAATTCTTTATTATCGTTCTGTGAGATTGGAACTTAAATCGTCGACCGAATTTGTAGTCAGCACCCTCAAGTTATCCAGCATACGGAATTTCATATCGATAAGAAGCCGAATAAAGGTTTCAGACTTGAGGTAAATCAGAAAATCAAGGGTGTTGGAAATTTTTTATTATCGTTCTGCAAGGTTGGTACTCAACATCGGCCTGATTTGTAATGACCGCCCTCAAATTATTTAGGATACGAGATTTTATATTGATAAAAAGTCGAATAAAGGTTTCAGACTTTTTGAGATGAAACTAAAATTCAAGGGTACCGGAAGTTTTTTGTCTCCGTTCTGTGAGGCTGAAACCTGTATTTATATGATATGATATGATATGATATGATATGATATGATATGATATGATATGATATGATATGATATGATATGATATGATATGATATGATATCATATGATATGATATGATATGATATGATATGATATGACAAGAAGGCGATGATCATGCTTTATAATTCGTTCATTCTATCTAAATTAGAATACGCAAGGATAATTTGGAATCCCTGTTATGTAACTACGTGTGAACCTTTGGAGAAGGTGCAGCGAAAATTCCTTAAGTTTTTATCATACAAAGTGGATGGTACATCGCTCCGAAATTTTTTACTAGAAATAGGCTCACATTCTACCTCCCTACCCCGCGAACTAACATACTCTTGCACTCACCTTTGTATTCAATGTGTTCCTGCTATAACAGTATCCAGGACAGTTTGGACATATTCAATACCAACTTGTCTAACATTAAGCAATTGTGTAAAATGTGATCTACTAATTAGTGTTTGTTATTGTTACTATGCCACCAGTAATTGGTTAACACTGTTGGTGGTGTATTAAATAAATAAATAAATAGATAGATAAATAAATATGATATGATTCAGGTAGGTGGGTGTACGTTAACTTAGTCCTAAGGTCTGGTACAATGGTGCAGAGTTTTCAACTGAAAGTTAAGTACTGGCTAGGAATCCCCACCTGAGCCTTCATAGCTGGCCACGCTTCTAATTAGTGCTGATAATAGAGTGGCGCCGGGAAGCCAAAGCTTTCAAAGAACCCTAGGATAATCACCAGCGCAGGCGATGCTGATGACACATAAGTAAAAAAAAATACTGGCTAGGGAGTCTAATAGACTCATAGTCTCCGATATCTGAGGCAATTGAACATTCGGTTAGCCTATTGACAATTATTGATCAGTCAATACTAGTAGACACTGGTAGTTGTAGTATGTGATTACAACTCTCTTCACTAAAAAAGAACTCCTACTGCAGAACACGTGTTGTCGCGTGGTATTCCCTGTAATCAGAATACATACATCAGCTCTGAGAATGATGTACATAAAAGCAGAGACGTAAATTTCCTGGCTAAGATCCTTCTACGCTGGAAAACTTCACGTACAATTTTGTCAGAAGCGCAAAGTTCTCGAAGTTTAGCGGGAAAACGTCTTAGAGAAACAACACCGTTAAGGCTGGCGCAGTCTAGAATTCTGATATTAATTTATGTATTATGTGTTAACAGACCTACTAGAATTTATAAACAGAATTTCTAAGTGCACTGGGATAAACTAGTGTGGAAAATTTGTTTGCTAGCTCTATGTATCTTCATAAATACTTGGTAGTTGTAAGATTCATGCTATTTTCGCTACTTTTTAAAAATATATATTATAACTCACAGCTACTACAGTACCTATTCTAACAGTAGTGGTCTCTACGGCTACTCTGCTGGTATTGGCAGTGACTAGAACTCTATTGGTGGTAGCCTAGTCTTCCCAAACAGTTGTTATCGGTTATTATCTAGCGCTTTGTACTCACATGGGAAGGTTGACCTGTCCCTCCACCACATAGTCTGCAGTCAAATTCCTTATTATCGTAAAACAACTTTCTCTGCAGATGCTTCTCCAAGCCACAGTGTTCTGCAAGGCCGAATTTCACAATCGGCAGTTAACTAGAGGTTAAAAGATAACTAGTGGTTAGCAAACACTGCGTTTTATAATCGGCGGTTTACGTGAAAAGCTCTGGTTACCCAGTGGTTAAGTCAACCCAAGGAGAAAGTATGGGTTATCTCTGACGTCTGTTGTTGTCAGCCAGTGACACATACGTTTGCTTTGGAGGTTTTTCACATTGACGTAAGATCACATTCACAGAACACAAATTATAGCAATGCCCTGAGATCCATTGCCATCGGTGCTGCCAACTTGAAAATAAATAAGTTTAACCACTGGATTTCTTTCTCAGACAGAGCGATCTGATAACTACCGGTTAACTTCCATCTGTCGGTTAGGTGATTACCAGGGGTTACCAATGATTATAAAACTGGGCCTAAGAAGACCAATTGCTACTCGAAGCCGGTTCTTATTCAATGATAATAGTCCCTTGGCCAAGTTTTCTATAGGTTTTTTGATGCAAACATAGAGACAATAGAGCTGTACATAGAAACGGAAAGGACCAAAGCCTCATATAGCTTTTTTCTCATCTTGTAATTCAACAAAGATTTGTTAGCACACAACATTCTTAAACGTACATATGATTGTGATAATGATGATGTTGGTCATCTGATAGGCTGGTTATTCTAAATATTTTGACGTTTAGTTTACGTTAGTGGCGTTTACTCTCTCTCTCTCTAGCTTATTTTGTCAAAAACAATCTGTTTCATATTTTGAGAATTATACTGAATTGAGTTTTTATATAGTCTAATTAACTAAGTAATAGTGAAAAGTGTTTGTGTTTTTCTTCATTTGTAACGTCATTCTGTCACCAGTTATCTACTGCAATGAAGTTGAAGCGATACAAACTATAACTCTACATAATGAAGCATATGGACAAAAATATATCGCTCGACGTGTCAGAAGTCAATCTACGGTATCGAGTATTTTGAAAAGGTATCAAAAATTTTGTACGCAAGCTAAGGGCGAAGGAGGTATACAACAGCAATTGATCATCGATTTTTGATACTTAATTCAATACGAAATTGTACATTTACATTGACGCATCTCAAAAATAAGCTACACAGAAGAAAATACTGTTGCGTTTCCAATTAATTGTTAATATTTGGATGTTTTTCCATCACTCTAAATATATTTACAGTTGTTTCAAATCCATGTCATTGAAAGAATTCAATCCTTAAATTCGAAGTAATCACAGGTACGCCAATAAATTCAAAATAATTTTATATTCGTTCTAACGATATGTATAATCCTTCTAATACCATTATTAACATATAATGCAATCAAAGCATCCTTTTTTTTCGAAATTTACCCTATGTCTCATTTAAGCAAAGTATACAATCTATTCAATGTACAAAAATTATTACTACAACAGCAGTTCGTGATAATTCATCTGATAAAAATTAATTTTGTTTCAATGGCCCTTGTCGTTCGCTGAACTATAATCAGTAATCGGCGGGACTGATATCTCGATTCAATGAAGGTAAGAATAAAGAACAGGGAGATTATCTCAGTGCTCAGTGTTACTATCGCCGCGAACCCGTCGACATGGTTGTTTCATTGTGTTGTTTCGGTGTTAGCCGTGTTGTGTCATCTCGTGGTTTTGCGCATTGCATCAGCAATTGTGTGATTTAAATGCGTCCAGTTATATATTAAATGGAGGACCTACTGAGAAATTGGGACTTAGGTATTTAGATTAGTCAGACAGTTATATTTCAGGTAATAATGCAACAACTGGTGCAGGCTTATGTCTTATTCTTATATCATGCTCCTTATAACTTCATACAAAATCACACAATTAAACATCCAAACGAATCAATTAGCTGTCCTCGCAAGCTGTCCAAGGAAAAAAAAGTAGTTTAGAATCAACTACCAAACACAGATTCGATTCAACGACAGGCTGCGATTGAATTATCCATTGAATTCCAATGACATTGTGTAGTTGAATCGACAAAACGATATAATTCGTTACCAACTATACACTTCCCATTGGATAAAACATCGCTGTATTTGAGGAATGCTAGGTGTAACGTCCCATTGAATCCAAGCGTAAGTCTTTGACAGAACGAAATATTTTTCTGTGTGTACTAATGTAAGACAAATTAATGTAAATTCAAAAACAGTGAGACGAAGTTCCACGCCTGCTCCAAAATCACAAAACTCGTCGACTATATATTCAGTGGAATATGGAGGACTGACAAAATTCACTTTTCACGGATGAGACTAAAATACAATTACGGAAGCAATAGATGGACGAATCTACGTGTACAAAACAGTTGAAGAACGATTCGCCACCTACAATCTCATAGAGACCGTTAGTTTTGGAGGCGAGGGCTTAATGCTCTGGGGAGGTATTAGTTGGGAGGGATGCATCGAGCTCGTGGAAGGTATTGGACGGATGACTACTGACTTGTATATCGAGGACATCCTGCAAGACCATGTTTTATCATATGTCGGCCATGTTGGGCACAAAAGATCCATATTAATGCACGCTAATGCTCCACGGCATGCAGCTGGCATAGTGATGCAGTCCAGATTCAAAGATTAGATTGACCACCACATAACCCCGACCTAAATCCAATTGAACATACGTGGGATTGGCTTAAATGCTGCATACTAAGAAGGAATCCCGTTCCAAGTATAATCATCATCATCATTATAATCACAATGTCTTAACAAACATGTTGTGAACTCGTAAAATGCATTAAATTGGAGCTAGAGTATTGACGACACGAAAATTATCAATGGTTTTGAGACCTGTGGCTCGCCATCATTCGCGATTTACTGTCAGTTCAGTGGCGCTCTTGATACTCATATCCAGCAATCGTTTCGTCGTATCCACCCAGCGTGTAGGGGAACAGCCACGGCGCCGTCCACTCGGGGCATGACCCTGAACTACAAGTTTCTCCATATTATCGCTTCTGTGTATATGTCCTAAGAAACTAAGCATTCTCGTCGACACAATGGAGGACAGTCTCTATGGATTACCGAGCTCATCCGGTATAGAAACGTTAGTTCGATGGGCGGTATAAGGAACTCTCAGCATTCTCCTCTACGTCCACGTTTCAAAAGTATCTATGCGAGCTCTATTTGCCTTTTTAACAGTCCAAGTTTCCGAGGCGTACAAAAATATGGAGAATACAAGTGACTGCACCAGCGACATTTTGGTAGCTTTAGTGATGTTATGGTCACGCCATATTTTAGTAAGCTTTGTCATGACCGCACGTGCCTGTTGAAAGCGCCATCGAATCTCATTTTCACAGCTAGCCGAATTGTCCATCAAAGAACCGAGGTACACAAAACTTTGAGCTACTTCACAACGGCCTACTGACTTTATTGCTCTATGATTATTGTGCTCTCTATCTACCATCATAACCTTGGTCTTGTAGTAGTTAATACCAAGACCAAGTACAATAGGATAGCTCAAAATTGCTGCTGAAAAGCAGTGGAACGCAATTCCTCAAGATGACATCCAAACTCCACTTAGTAGTATGCCGAGAAGAATTCAGGCAGAAATTAGAGCTGATGAGGCAACAGTAACTATGCTCTAATTTTAATCAAGAATTTGTATCTGAGGTGTCATTAGAATTTAAGTTTAACGTAAATATCCTTCATTTTCACAACCTACAGCATGATCTTTTTAAGGATTTTATTCTAAAAAAAATAAAGATTGGGCAATGAGATTTGTTTATAACATTTTCTTTTGTAATGGATAGTGTTCAAATGACTTGAATCACCACAATATATTTTAGAACGGAAAATTATAAAAATTTTAATTTAATTAAATTGGCAAACCTCAACGTTATGAGTATATCTTTTAAAAATTTATTATATATTTTGAAACTAAATTCTTCTTTTCCTTCTAACTATGTAGAAAGCCCTGAAGATGGCAATAAGCATTGCCGAAAGCTTGGCTGTTAGCACCAGAGTCTCCTCTATGATGTGACCTAGTCTCTTTTTTCAAAATTTTGGCCACAACCCCAAGATTCTCTCATCTAAATTAAGTTTTTGGCCATAAGCTTCCTTCGTATATAAAAATTTTAAAATATTCGATATTTCTGTCCATGACTGTAAAATCCTCGTGATAAGTACCCATTTGTGTACATGTGTGTCATTATCGCACTATTTCAATCGGAAGAAGAGGACACTTATTTGATGGAAAATAATGTGGCAAAAACCGTATCAGCAGGCAATTTGAACGAAACCGGGTCACAGGAAATTTCAATTAAACGTGGAGTATAGCTGGAACTCCAACATATATCGTACACTGTAGGGCCCCTGGTGAAATCGGTGCAATTTTGAATTTATTATGTCATTGGACATTATATCCTGCATATTATAATGAAGTTCCGTTCGATTAGTTGTGAATTAAATTGCGCTCAATCACCCGTTGTGTGTTGTACATCAAATAAATTTGTATGTGAATAATATCATTCCGCCGATCCTACATGGCATTTTATACAGGGTGGTCCAATAAAACGCCCAAAAACGTATTATCTTGGGCTCCAACAAAACTGACGCAGCGAGGCACACAGTCGAAGCATTCGCCATAAGCCAAGGTCTGTCACAGCTAGTGAAAGAACACACTTTTTTTCCTCCTGTGTCCTCTCACTCTACTAGCCTGCTGGATCTTTTTCTGACTACTCACCATGTCCCCTACAAGATCGACATACAGTCTCCTTTAGGCAACTCCGATCATGGCTTAGTTGAAGTTACGTTCCCCTCTGCGACAGATGTGTCCTCGGAAATCCGCCCAAGCCGCAAAATCTGGCACTACGGCCATGCTGACTGGGATGGTCTGAGAGACTTCTTTTCCAGTTTTCCCTGGAGCGAGGTTTGCTTTGCAAAACGTGATGTATCAACTGTCTGCTCGGAAATCACACAGGTTATTCATGTCGTCATGGAAGCATACATCCCGCATACAACCAAATCATACAAACCAGATTCCAATGGCTGGTTCAACAAATCCTGTGACACAGTTCGTCTGCAAAAAGTTCTGGCCCAC
This sequence comes from Callosobruchus maculatus, assembly GCA_951848785.1. Classification (NCBI taxonomy): domain Eukaryota; kingdom Metazoa; phylum Arthropoda; class Insecta; order Coleoptera; family Chrysomelidae; genus Callosobruchus; species Callosobruchus maculatus. Next base: position 3,988,210 of record CATOUR010000003.1, read on the forward strand.
CGAACTTACTTACAGAACCCCACTGTCGAAAACAGACACGCTGATATGGATTCCAGGAACAGATACAATGCAACCATCCGACATGCAAAAAGCCAATACGATGCCAAAATAAAAAAGAAGGTTATGTTACACCCCAATGGCAGCCGCTCCTTCTGGACTCTGGTCAAACAAATAGAGGGTAGCTTCTCGAGGAGTAGCTTCCCACCGATCACATGTGCGGATGGAATAGTAGCAACTGCTTCCAAGGACAAGGCCGAAATATTTGCCAAGACATTTGCAGCAAACTCCACTGTAAAAGTCCCATCCAGTGCCCAGTTACCATACATACCGAGAGTACCCCAAGCTATGAGCGAAATAACGTTCAGAACAAAAATAGTTCGGAAGGTGCTGCAGTCACTTTGACATTAATAAGGCGAATGGGCCCGACATGATCCCCTCTATTGTTGTCAAGAAGTGCGCACCGGAGCTCGCTCTCATATTTACCCGCCTCTTTCGGTTGTCTTGCGATTCCGGCATTTTCCCAAAAGACTGGAAAACAGCTTGCATCCAGCCGGTGCCAAAAAAGGGATCCAAAACTGATCCGACCAACTACAGACCTATAGCTCTGCTTTCTGTAATCAGTAAAGTGATGGAGAGATGCGTCAACCAAGAGCTCACTAAATATCTAGAGCTCCATCACTTAATCAATGACAGACAATATGGATTCCGACACCAAAGATCAACTGGAGATCTCCTGGCTTACATCACACATGTGTGGAGCAAACTCATCCAGTCATTTGGCGCGGCTCACGTCGTTGCTCTTGATATTTCAAAGGCATTCGATCAACTGTGGCATGCAGCTCTCCTAAACAAGCTCCCGTCTTATGGGCTCCCTGTTAATCTCTGCGGTTGGCTCGCAGACTTCCTCTCAGGTCGGAAAATCTCTGTCGTGGTAGACGGCTTTTCCTCGTCTTTCCATAGCATCAATGCCGGGGTTCCGCAGGGATCGGTATTGGCTCCGACTTGTTTCTGCTTCATATAAATGATCTACTCTCTAGCACAACAAACCCAATCCACAGTTTTGCGGATGACAGTAGGCTGCATGCAGGCATCATGAGTAATAGACCGATCTCTGTGGTCGAGCTGGAACGCAGAAGACTGGCAGTGGCTTCACTTTCAAAGGATCTCGATACCATTGCCGCTTGGGGGCTCAAGAATATGGCTAAATTTAATACCTCCAAGACCCAGTATTGTACGCTATCAAACAAGAAGTGCCCAAGCAAACACCAGGTTCTAATGAACAACCAGGCTCTGCCAAGGAGTCACTCATTCAAGCTGTTAGGAGTCAACATTACAGAAAACCTGATCTGGCACGAACACGTCGCGTCAATTGCAACAGCTGCTGGTGAAAAGCTTGCGTACCTATTTAGAGCCAGAAAGTATTTCTCACCATGTAACCTCCTCACTCTATATAAAGCCCAGATAAGACGTTGCCTGGAGTATTGCTCTCATGTCTGGGGAGCTGCTGCCCCCACTACACTGTCTATACTAGATGCCGTCCAGAGAAGGGCAATTCGACTAATTGGCGATCCGGCCTTAACGCGCCACCTTCAGTCACTTTCTCATCGTGTGTTGTTGGTGACCTTTCACTCTTCTACCGATATTCCAACAGAATCTGCTCCTCTGAGCTATCCCCTATCGTTTCGCCGCTCACTGCTCCTATCGGATGTATCCGTGCAACCGCTGCATCTCATCCTAAGACGGTCGTTCTTCATACATCAAGAACTGAAAGGTACAACCGCACATTTATTCCCAGGGTGTCCAAGGCTTGGAATGGACTGCCAGAAGATGTATTTATTGGGCTTGCGGGTATTGGCCCATTCAAATCTCGCGTTAACAAACTTCCCCTAACATAACCCTTTCACAGCAGCCGCGGTACTTTGGTATTTAGGCTCTGCCTGCGCGGTCTGCTCAGTTATAAAAAAAATCTCTAAGTCGAAAATTTTCGCCATCACCTATCGGTGTGCGAAGCAAAAATCCAATTAAAGCTTCATAGAATACAGACAGCAATCCTCGTTGCCGTGTTAGACGCAACATCCGAAACGGATCTTGTGACTTATTAGTTTCCGATGTTAGTTTTTGCAATTCCCATGTCCGTAATCGTTGCGCCTACACCAAAAACCTCGTTCGTAGCTGCCCTTATAGCAAACGAACGAGATACCACGATACAAGAGGAGTAATTTATTTGGTTTTTGCGCGACATGCCAGTCCCAAGAGCGGCAAGCAGCGCCGTCAGCGGCTGCGGAAAAAACTAATCAAATCTGGTGTTTATTTCCTCTATAAATCCCTGGAAACAGGCGTCGCAGGAATCGAAACTGCGGATAAAATCCCTCGAAGAAGGAACAACTGAAGCTTTCCCTCATGCGACTGTTGTAAATGTTTTTTGTTACGTGGAAATCGGATCCCCACACAAAGGCGTACGGCGCACCCTATATCAGTTTGTACCACGAAACGTAACTCTATTTGTTTATTACTACCTCAGAGTAACAAACTGAACATAGAAGTAGTAGAAGAAGGTACCCTAATTTGAGGTAGGTGGCTAATTTGAGACAGCTCCCTATCTCAACGTGTGTGTGATGGCATATAACAAAAATACTGCGAACCACAGAGTTAACATCTCTAGAGGGAACCTAATTTGAATATTGGCCAGCCAGCATCTATAGTGCTGTTGCCACTCTTCTTCGTCCGCTTCCAGTTTCTTCAAAATCTGGCAGTTTCCGCAGTTTGAACACATGTTCCTCAAAGTATTTAACTGGGTATTTAACTATACATTCCAATATACTTGGAATGTAACCGATTTACGTGAATATAATTTGTATTGATTCAACGAAAACTCAAAAATAGTAAATTTCATAGCGGAATGTCGCAATAACTTCTAGTATGTCGTAAATCTGGCAACCTACAATCGGCGTGCCCTTAAGCTGTCATGTGGCTGTCACTGTAGTTGTGGTTATTGCGTGTGTCGAGATTTTTGTGATTTTAGTGTATATTTGACTGACTTTGTGACTATTTGTGGTGTGAATTAAACTATTTATGAACAATATTGTCATAATTGCATGACGAGACAACATAAAAAGTGCATAGTTTGTTGTAATAGCGACGAATCGGTGAACACTTCTTATCATAGGTGAGTATAGGTTTTGTTTTAGTTTTCAGTAGCGTAATATATGGGGATAACTGGGAACAAAAGTAACTTCACTCCAGTTTGAGGAATAATAATGGTTATTTAATGTATGTTTTGTACATGCATTACATTCATGTCAATCAACATGAATTTTCCAAATTCCATTTTTTAAACTATTTGAGGACGTTAAATGCAAAAATATATGCCACATTTACTTACAGACTATCTATTAGAATTTTATAGAACTGGATATTACCTAATGCAATTATTATATTTTATTGCTGAAGTAAAAACACGATGCAGCCATTCCAACAGGCTACCTTTCAGAACACTGTTAGATACGTTTTGAAAAACACTTCATGGTAATAATAAATTATCAACTGTTACAATGAAATTATAATAAGAGTAGCTCTCTAAGTATAGCTAAATACTAATACAACTTATTGTATCAGTTTGTAACATCACAGTAATAATTGAATCTATTAATCAACATCCAATTTTAATATAAACTCGCACGCCAGTGGTAATGCCCTCAAGCTGTCAAAATTTCCGTTACATGTTGGCTGGTCAACGACCTGTGCATTTTGTTGTTTACACTCCCTCTATAGATGTTAACTCTGTGCTGCGAACTAACTTACATAAATAGCCCTCTAGTGGTAAAGTGGTCGTTCAAAGATTCAGTTACTTTATATCCGTGCAAGCACGTGTTAGATGTGATTCGACTCAGAGAGTTTTTTTGATAGTTTGGATAAATCGGCCTTTACAGTGAAAGTAAGCAGAAATAAAATATTTTATGAGTCGTAGTTGTTAGTTTAAAAGTTGCTTGATCATGTGACATTGGAATTCTGCACTATATTTCCATACTTAATCTGAACTATGATTATCAATAGTTCATAGCTGAAGTCCCTAACTTGAGATGCCGATGGGTGCCGAATTTGAGACTATCTCAAATACGGCACCGAAACAATATATTCGTTTTTTATCAAATCCTATAATAGAGCTGCTTCCATGGAAGTATCATCTAATGGCTTTAGAGAAACGGGACTAGTGCCCTTAAATAGAAACGCATTCAGAGACTATGATTTTGGGGTGCACAATGTGATGGAAAATAAAACAGATACTCAAGAACACCTATCCGAAGAATTACATCATCAGAAAACTCATTTGGATTACCAGAGTCAAAATGAATTAAGAATTTTTTTCAGCACAGGACAGAAATGAACGAATACCAAGTCCACCCCCAACAAATGCGCCTCAAATAGTATATTACTCTCCCACCGACATCTGTCCTCTGCCAGAGTATAAAACCACAGAACCCAAGTCGAATGCTAGGGCTGGTAAAGCAGCAGTTATCACCCTCACTCCGTACAAAAAGGAATTGCAAGTTTAGAAAGAAAACAGGTCAAAAAGATACCCAAAAACATCAGTGGGGAGTTAAAACCAGAAGCAAAAATAAGGGTTTCTGAAGAATCTACTTCAGTTTCACAAAAAAATCCAGTTTCCAAACAGGATCAACCTTCCACGTTAGGATTTCAACGAAGAAGAAGGAAACGACAGTCTGCCTCTAGTTCAAGCTCAGAAAGCGATAACAGTTTCAAACGAGATGATTCCTCTTCAGACGAATCCGGAGGAAGTGATGTTTATTTTGTTCGGGCAAATTTTGAGAAGATAAGCATCGCGAGAGATGTGCAAAATGTGTGCACTGCGATAGATGGGCGTATGAAGTATGTGAGGCATCAATCTTATATGTTCCTTCTGTGCAGGAATGGGGTTTTTGAGTAGTGTCTCAAATTAGAATAACTATCTCAAATTAGGACGTCACTATGTTTCAAATTGGGCAACCTTTTATTTTGTGGCTGAATCGACAAGAATTACGTTTAAGTTCAATAACTCTTCTAAATAAGCTATTTTGATGCCGTTTTCTTCAATATTGTTTTGGCTACACTCTAAGCAAGTATCATGGTGCAATAATAATAAAATTTTGAAAACAGTGAATTTTATTTCGAATTTACAAAAAAGTGTCTCAAATTTGGGTCTCTTCCTCTAAACAACTAATTCTAATAGGCCGACATCTTTTCTTACGTTGCCATATTGACGACCAGATGCGGCAACCATTATTATTTACTATCGTCTTAATTGTATAGTATCCAGAAATATTCCATTCTACGTTAAAAAGACGGTATTTTGATGGTTCAGGAACGATTACAGTAAAATCAATAGATATGTTGACCTCTCCTGCGTTATTGCATATTTCTTCCTCATAAACGCAAATTCTGAAGTCTTACATAAATTTTGAGGAGCTGGCAACGCCGATATAATTTTCATGCGACTTATTTACTGTAGAACCTCGACTGTCAAACGTTTATTTTGTTTGTGCGTCTTTTATGATTGGTCAGTAAAATCTACTTCGCTATTTGTTGGTAAGGTAGTGAAGCTTTACGGATTTGCTGTGCTATATTCGAGTGTAGTTTACAATTTTCCGAGACTCGAAAGGTGCAGTGTTTGTAACATAGATTGCATTGGAAGAATTTTTAGGTTAGTTGGCAATGTTTGGAGGCTGAAGTGTCAAAAATCTGTTTAGTTACTTAGGATGATGGCTTTGAGCACGCCATTCTGAAGTGTAAAGGCTAGTCCACACGCTACGTTCTATACAACGTTTTTTCTGCAAAGTACAATGGGTTGCAGACAAAACGTAGGGAGTAGTTAGAGAAACTGCGAATTTTTGAAAAGTTACGGCACAGTTGTTGCGATAACTCAATAGTTCCGGACATGAAGCATGGAGAATGAACATTCCAGACAGAGGTGTCCATCCAAACAATCAAAGTTTGCGGTATCCACGATTTGCATTCATTTTCTGATCGCCAACAGGACGAACTTAATAATTGGAATGATGGGAAATAGGTTAGCTTGTACGCATTTGGTCGAGCATGTTATAAAGAAAACGTCACTTTCCATAAAACAAAGATACTATCGTTTGTCACCCTCAAAAGGTAGTGAACGCAGAGTTGGACGGCATGCTGGAGAAAGGTATTGTCGGGCTCTCTTCCTCTGCTTGGTCTTCTCCAATTGTAATGGTACAAAAAAAACAACAAATGCTGGAGGTTTTGCGTCTTCCGACGCATATCCACTTCCGTTTATCAGTTCAATCCTAGGCAAGCTGAGAGTGGCTAAGCATACAATGTGTTCCACCATCATGTCGACAAACTTTGAGGTATGAAAATATAATTAAAGTTAACGAGAAAAGATTCCAAAAAAAGGGGTCAACCTTTAAATTAATTTTTTATTACATTTTCAATTTCTGTATCACGACTCCATGGGTTCGCGCAATTGTAGCGCCATAGCTTGATTATTTAACGACCGATTCACGACATTTTGGACTCATTTTATATTTAGAAGAATGACTGGGCATATCAACTAAAGCAAAAAAAGTAATACCTGATAATTTCTAAGGCTTAAAAAATTCACCAAACTGAAAAAACAATTTTGTAATGCACTTATTTGGGTTACTTGCTAAAAAAATAATATCCGACAATTTCTAAGGCTAAAAAATCCACCAAACTTAAAAAAAATTGTAATACACTTGTTTCGGTTACTTGCAAATAATTTGGAAGAAAGCCATATTAGTGCCTATTTAAAAACACTTTAATGTTTATCAGGATGTTTCCTGTCTAACGACACGCAATTGTTTATATAGCACTAAAATGATCCACGAGATCCTACTGCATATAAAGTCGATATACGAGTAGCATATAGAACCGCGCTCTCTGGTGGCTAAAGCGGACGCGCCGTGGCGTTCCACCAAGAAGTCTGCTGCTGTTTAGCAGCGATTTTCTTTGGTTGCGGTTACCTACGGGTACCAGATGGTGCACCGGCAGAACCTTTCTGTCGTCTGCTCTCACATGTTTCACATTTAAAGAGTAGCAGTTTCATTCATTCATCCGAAACCAATCACAGACGACGTCGTTTCGCTTTTATTTTATATTTTAAAGCTCGTCAGTGTGATTAAGGTCTCAGACGAATAAATGAAATTGCAAGTTAGTACCTAGCTCGTACTAGTAGTAGCAACATATAGATATTGGGAAGCAGTACTTTTAAAAAGTATTCGTTCGCCATCTATCTACCAAAGCCGGTACCTGAGCGTTTAATTTGAGTATCCGAGCACTGTTTATGTGACCCGTTTAAAAGCATCAGGTATAGAAATCTGCGGGTACGACAACAAACAGACTCTTTTTATTATGCGGAACACTCATTTAACACTCCCGGCATTCAGTTTATGCTAAAAAGCAACTTAACTCAGAAGAGTACCAATTTCATTCATTCATCCGAAACCAATCACAGACGACGTCGTTTCGCTTTTATTAAAGCTCGTCATGTTTCACATGTTTAGTATACATGAAAAATCTGATGCTCTCTATTTCCGTCAATCGACCTATGGCGCACTGATGATCGCTAATAAGCGTGAAACAGCTGTCTGCGTACTGATGGATTGACGGAGATATAGAGCAACCCTCGTATATCGGCTTTAATATGCAGCGGCATATAGAACGCGCTTGTCTGGTGGCTCAAAGAGGACGCGTCGTGGCGTTCCACCAAGAAGTCTGCTGATGTTCTGGCAGCGACTTTCTTTGGTTGCCGTTACCTTCGGGTACCAGATGGCGCACCGGCAGAATTCTTTCTGTCTGCTCTGAACATATATAATTTTGCCTTCCAATGAATCTTCAGTCCGCCAATCTTGTAAGCAAAAAATAGAGAGATATAGAGCAACCCTCGTATATCGAGCTTTAATCTTTCTTCGTAGGTAGAGCGATGTCCAGAGCCTCTTGTCCTGATGAACCATGTGGAACTTCAGCGCTCCGTCTATGACAGTCAGATAATCGAAGGTAAACTGAGGCCACTTGAGCGACTTTTGTAAACGTTTTTTTTTACGCGGAGTGGGAATCCGTCGATCCTGTCCACGACTATCAGATGGCTGTTCTGCTCGGGAAATCTTTCAGCGCGAATGAAAAGCGCCTTTGTCACTTCCCCGCATCCACGCTAAATGAGAGTTGTATTGCCCAGATCCATTCCTGTTCGATGATAGAATTGCAATCGCGAGAAGAATAGAAGCTGTCGTTTTTCAGGTTGCGTGGATGCAAGATTGTGCAAGAAGAGGCACTTATAGGTACACAAAATAGTAGGTTTATAAAAAAAGCACTAATAAATTAAAATGATCGATTACCAAAAAAATCTCCAACTGATTGAAAGTTTATAGCAAATTTCAAAATCCCTAGCTCAGACATCTTCTTCTTCTTTAAGTGCCGTCTCCTATCGGAGGTTGGAAATCATCAATGCTATTTTTACTTTATTTGCCGCTGCTCGAAATAGTTCTATGGAACTGCATTGATACCACTCCCTTAAATTTCGCAGCCATGATATTCTCCTTCTGCCGACGCTCCTTTTTCCTTTTATTTTACCCTGCATTATAATTTGTAACAAACGATATCGTTCTTCCCTCATTATATGTCCTAAATACAGCAGTTTTTTAATTTTTATATTTTTAACAATTTCGCAACTTTTACCCATTAGTCTAGGAACTTCTGTATTAGTTTTTCGCTGCGTCCAAGATATTTTTAGAATTCTTCTATAACACCACATCTCGAATGCTTGTAATTTATTTATATGTTCTTGTTTTAGCGTCCAGCTCTCCAATCCATACAACAATGTTGAGAATACGCAACCTCTAAGGGTTCTAATTCTTAATTCCAAAGAGATGTCTTTATTACATATTATTTTCTTTAGCTTTACAAATCCTGCTCGTGCTATTTCGACTCTTGATCTTATTTCTATGGTCTGGTCGTTATCGTGAGTTATCCAGGTTCCCAGATATTTATACTTTTTGGCTTGTTCGAATGTTTGACCTTCTAAGTTTATATTTGCAGTTACATTTGGTTTCTTTGTAATAATCATGTATTTTGTTTTTCTGGTGTTCATTTTAAGACCGTATTCTCCGCAAAACGTATTTGTCCTGTCCAACAGAGTTTGAAGTTCTTCCGCTGAGTTTGCCAAAATTACAGTGTCGCCTGCGAACCTAATGTTGTTGTTGCTAGCGCAGACATAAATGCCCTTATTAAGAAAAAGCACAGAAGAGAGTGGCAAGAATACTATACAAGTTGTCCTAAAGGAAACTTTTACGAATCGATACAACCATACATTAGAACAAGTACTTGGTTTGAGAAGGAAATAAGAAGAAGTTATATTAGAACAATACGTCGTCTCAGAAATGGTCATACCTTGGTCCCACAACATAAATCAAGAATAGGATTAGGGGGAGATTCGTTCTGCAGATGCGGTGAGGTCGGCACATTAGAACATTGTCTTCTGGAGTGTCTAAAAACAACAGAAGAAACCACTCAAATGTATTTCAATCTCTCTACTCATCTTGCTCTTCCAACTAGTATAACTTTAATTCTGGGCTGCGAAAACCAGTAAATATATGAACTAGTTTATAATTATTGTACTGTAAAACTAAACCTTTTAATTTAGATAGAAAATTAAACAAGAACGAATTGTATATAAAATGGCTCGACTCAACAATTGTAGTAGGTATATTAAGAGGCAGGAAGAGATTTAAAATTTAAAAAAAAAGTAATAATAGCTAAACAAAAACAAAATTAAAAAAAAAAAACAAAAAAAAAGAAAAAGTACAATAAAACATAAAATGAAATACTAACTACTGTTCCATAGCTATGATTTATGTTCCACTGTCCTATATTTAATACAGTTTAAAATTTCACTTCCTTTTGCAAGGATGAGGCAAAATGATCTGGCCTGTTGGTCTCTGACCAGAGTCATTATAATAGCAAAAAGAAATTAAAATGAAAAGCTTAAAGAGGAACCATTTATTAATATGCTCTGAAAAGAAGAAAATAAAATGTTCATTTAAAATATTAATTCTGAAATTATAACCTCATTATGAACAATTTATATTATCATAAAAGCTTATCGCGAGGTTCACGTAAGTATCTATAAGTGTTCAATCAAATTGAAATTTTAGTACAATTAAATCTGGCATAAGTTAGTCAATTAAATAGGTACTAGTTCATGTACAAAAGTAAATCTAGCGACAGGCTTTTATGATTATATAAGTAGTGTATAATGAGACTATAAAGTGATGGTTAAAATTTTGAAGGCAAATTTTATTTTCTTCTTTTTAGAGCATTTAAGTGAAAGCTTTTCTTTGAGCTTTTTTCATTTACTTTAGGTTTTACTTTTTAGTCAATAAACTGTATGTTTATTCTCAAACTCTTCCATTTAATACTCATACTATAGTCCGCCATATTGGATTAACAGTGCTTTTGGATATCTCGCCATATTGGATTTTGAATGACGTCACATTATTTTTCGAGTTACTCTCAACAAACCTTTTCATTCGATGACCATATATTGCAGAAGCGCATAAGAAATAACTATTTCGCCATCTTTGATGTTCCGCCATTTTAGATTTAGAAGGAAGATACGTTATTTTTCGAGTTACTCTCAACAGGCGCTCTCATGTGATACCCATGTTGTAGAAGTAAATAAAAAAATCCGCCATCTTGGATGTTCCGCCATATTGGATTTCAAATGACGTCACATTAACTTTCGAGTTACTATCAACAAGCCTTTCATTGGATATCCATATTGTGAAAATGCATTAAAAATAATTATTCCACCATCATAGATGGTCCTCCATATTGGATTTCGAATGACATCACACAGCTTGTCGTATATTGTCATCCAAACTATACGTACATAATTATTAAATTTCAGTTCGATCCCTTGAAGATATCTGCTTCATAATTGAGCATCAGTATTCCACCCGAACGAACAATACAAACATACATTGCAAGTTGTAAGTTGCAAGTCCATTAACCAAGTGAGCCTTAAAAGGGGAGGGGCGTTTTGACAAAAATCGCGAAATATCACAAGGGGGGAGGGTGGGTTTAGCAAGATATCACGTGCATTTATTTTTTTTTTTGTCAAATAAAGCAAAACCAACCTGCACCTTTCTGTATAGACATTTTATCATGGTTCTTAATTTCAGAACAAAATAAGATACACCTGAATTTGTAGATTGTATTTGTAAAAATTTAAGATTTTTTGTAGGTACTAAAAATACACGTGACGTTGGATGGAGGGGGTAGTCTTAAATCTCACCACATATCACCAAAGGGAAGGGATGGTTCATCGTCATAGTCACAACGTCTTAACAGACACGTTGTGAACCTGTGAAATGCATTAAGTCAGAGCTAGAGTATTGACGACACAAATATTATCAATAGTTTTGAGAACTGTAGCTCGCCATAATTTGCGATTTACTGTCAATTCAGTGGCGCTATTGATACTCATATCCAGAAACTGTTTCGTCGTATCCACCTAGCGTGTAGGAGAACGACCACGTCGCCGCCCACTCGGGACATGACCCTGAACTACAAGTTTCTCCATGTTATCGCTTCTGTGCATATGTCCGAATGTAAGCATTCTTGTCGACACAATGGAGGATAGTCTCTTTGGATTACCGAGCTTATCCAGTATGGAAATGTTAGTTCGATGGGCGGTATAAGGGACTCTCAGCATTCTCCTCCACGTCCACATTTCAAAAGCATCGATGCGAGCTCGATTTGCCTTTTTAACAGTCCAAATCTCATTTTCACAGCCACCCGAATTGTCGATCAAAGAACCGAGGTACACAAAGCTTTGAACTACTTCGCAATAGCCTACTTCATTTCAGTCGTCTAAATGCAAAATCCGACAAGTCACACATTTTTCAAAATGGAGTTTTATATACCATTTTGTTCATTATTTGAAGCGCTACCATTTTCCATATTTTTCGCTTACAAAACGCGACATTAGACATGAGATATTGGGCTAAGAAGACTAGACTTAGGTGCAAACACCGACAAGTCCAAATGGTGTTTTATTTCAAACACCGACATGTCCACAGGAGCCTATAAGGAGAACGGGAGCAAGTCACATGTCGATCACGCCAGGTATTCTGACCGTTGCGTGTTTTTGTTTTATCCAGTCGCTGAAAATATGTTGTGGTGAATTCATGTGTTTTTCAGTTTACTGAGAGAATGAGATTAATTTATGCTGTATTGATAAATTATTGATAAAAATACCCACCTTTTTTGAAAAATGCTTTGGATGCGGATTTTGGAGGGCCTACTTCAACAGAAGCTAGGTCCGCATTAATGCGGAGGATCGAAGCTAATTGTAAAAATGTGTTTGCTAGTTCTGAAGAATTTTGTTTGTCAGAAAATTTAGATTTTGACGTTTAAACCTTGTAACCCTTGAAATGTATCCTTTCTAATATCTAGCTTTATGTTTATAGTTTCTGTCGTTGAGCACAGTGTTTGATTAGATTCCTTTATATTCAGTAAAATAATCCAAATTGATGTGATTCATTTATTTTGATCCGATTCCACAAGAATAGCAGTCAAAACACGACATGTCACAGTTCCTAACATGCAAAACCTGACGTGTCCAAATTTAAAAGATTTTAGAAAAATTATATGTCCTAGATTTTGGGGCGTTAAGACTTAACATCCTAAAACATCGTATATTATCATACTCTCTATTTAGTATTATTTTCGCTCATAATAAGACTTTGATCTGTTATTCTTGATTTCTGTAAAATTTGTTACCGTGGACTTGTCGGATTTTGCATTTAGACGACTGATTTCTTGATGCTTATCGTGCTCTCTATCTACGGTCATAACCTTGATCTTGTTGTAATTAATACCAAGGCCATATTTTGCCACATTTTGCTTCCGCCAATAGTTATACTGCGACTCCAGTTGTCCAATACTTGCCTCGCCACAAATTCAGAGTAAATGTTGGGGTTGGGGGTGGTTAAAAAATGCTAAATAAAATATCACGTCATTGATGGACGACCCCTCAAATAAAAGCTTTTAAAAGGTGCTGAAAGGTCCTGAGTGCGGCCCTGTAAGGTCACAAAGCATATTGCGCGTTGTCGTTGCAGAAATGGAGCAAAACAAAATAAAGTTGCATCTCGAAAAATAGACGTCACCCCTAGCTTTGTCTGTTCGCATTGCTGTTCCAAGAATATTTAGATTCAATTATTAGACGCGCACTTTATAAAGTTTGGCATCTTGTCAACATTATTATTTTCCCCTGGCTCGCGTTCGCCGGAGCGTGTTTCCCGCTCCGCACTGGAAAATAACTATCGACAAGCCAGACTTGCCAAACCTACTATTTCATTAAACTTCTAAACTAATATTTTCATGCGCTAGACCTCCAGACCCGCAACTTTTTTAACTAAGTCATAATTTCGGCGCATATGGCGAAGTTTGCGGAATTGACGGGAATATTATACTTCTGGAGCACGTACAGGGCATCAGGAACTGCTGGTTTGATCTGAAACTTTGAAGGTTTTTGAGAAGGTTTTTCATATTTCTGGTTGAATGACCTATAGCATGGCCGACTCTACACTAGGCCGGAGCCTTAGATGTGCCAACGTGGCTTAGCTGTGAAATAGGGGGCCTATAGTTTCAGAATAATTATTACATTTTATATGTATTAGAGTTCATCTGGGTTAATAAATTAAGAAAAATACTTTTTAGAACTACTACTACTAATACCACTTACATCTGATGTCTGGTTCATCATAGTCAGACACTACAAAATAAAAATAAACGCAACCTGTTTCCTGCTGCCACTTCCACTTCCACTTAAATGAACACTCAATTTACTTTGTAAATTGTCACTTGAGCTAGAAAAATTCACTATTAGGTCACTGTGAAGCCATTCTTGCTGGTCTTGATTCCCTTTCACTATCAAATCTTTTCGTAGGTATGCCCAGGTGCATGCCCTCGTTGACATGCCCAGATGAGTTCTATTAACTGTATTTTTCTGTGATATTTGGGAGGTCCAGAAAACATTGTAGGTACCACATTGTGCTCTAAAATGGGTCTATTCCTTTGAAATGTTTGTAAAGTATTGTCTTTATTCTTATAAATATAACCAGCCCATACGAGGAATATCGTTCACCCACTTCTGTTTATGTCCTTCATTGGAAGCACTAATTGCTAGTGCAACCTGGTACTATACACTTTGCAGGCATCTTTTTATCTTTATAGTTTCGTCTGTGCAGGTAAATAATTAGAAACACATTAAAAATCGCCTTTCAATCTTATTGTTTACTCTGGAAGAATTACACTAATGAGACAAGCTCGGCTCCCGATTCAGTGTTGCCATATTTCAATGCTCCGGCCTAGTGAGTAAAGTCGGCCATGCCTATAGCGATCTTATTAGAGCTGTTTCAAATTACGGTTCTATCACCCTCCCAGAACTGTTTTCATCATGCCCCGCCCATTTTGTGATTCTAGAGTCTAGAATCGATGATTGGTTGGTACGCTGGCGGACCAACCAATCACCGTTTTTAGAACTGTAAAATGGGCGGGGCATTATGAAAACGGTTCCAGGACGGTAATAGAGCCGTAATTTGAAACAGCCCTATAATGAATTCAACGATCCTCGTCGTTGGCTCAACCGCTTTGTACTTGGATTACGTATTGCATCAGCCATACTTGCATGGGAATCCCTATTTTGTGGGTTACGCGTAACATGTGTTTGTTGTGTATACAGTTCTATTTTATACTATACTTGTGTGGGTAATTCTAACGTAATCCAGAAATTCCGTCATCAGAAATCGGAAAAATAATCTACTGGATATTAGTTATTAGGTGGTCTCCACAACATACGCGTTTTATGAGACTTATATATTTCTGGAACACGTACAGGGCATCAGGAACTGCTGGTTCGATCTGAAACTTTGAAGGTTTTTGAGAAGGTTTTTCGTGTTCCTGATTGAATGACTTATAGCGATCTTATAGTGAATTCAACGATCCTTGTCGTTGGCTCAACCGCTTTGTACTTGGATTACGTATTGTATAATAATAATAATATACGACTTTGTGAACCGATTACATAGTGTACCAGAGTACGGAGCTTATTGTGGCGAAAATATTATTTTGTACCTGCAGATTTTCATTTTCCATTTTATTTGTATAGAATAGTTGTTATACAGAATGGAATAACTTTATCGAAATGATGTTTATTTTACTATATTTATTATATAGAAAACATTATAATTTTTATTAAATATACCACTTTTCCGTAACTATGCATAATACATTATTATTATTGTAAGGATGTTCTGTATTCAGATATTCGTCTTGAAATATCATATTAATTTTCTCGTCCACCTTTCATCTAAAATATTAATTTCTTTCCAAAAGAAGTTGCTTTTATTTAAATATACAGGATGTCCAGTTAGTGCGTAATTCTTCGATATCTCGCAAGGTATACCTGATAGAAGTAAATGTCAAACATAAAAGTTATTTGGTTACTTACGACGCATATTCTAAAAATATTTCAAAATATACAGGGTGTTGTGGGAAACTAGATCAATTTGATTTTTTTATATGAAACTATAACTTTTTCTTAAATTTTTCTAGTTTCCATCATTGATCTCTATTTAATTCTAAAATATTTTTGGGATCGGTTGCGGCGTTGCCAAGTTATAATTTATTTTCTATTAATTACCGGATTTGCAAGGTCGTAAGTAATAAGTCCAAATTGATATATTCCTTTAACTTTTCTCAGCTAAACAGCTGCTCTTACACTCAACCACAAAAGCTACAAGAGTAATCGATGTTTACATAATAGCAACATTACACAAAACACAATAAGCTAACAAACGTGAGGTGATCACCTTAATAAAAATATATGAAGAAAGCTTAAAATATAAAATATAAATAATAAAAAGAAGTTAACAGAGACGGAATCGAAAACAGAAAAGCGGCGAGTACTACCGTTATTGAAACATAAGCTGCTTAATTTTTTTTCGAAAACAAGATGTTGACTAATTTTTGTCATTAGAACTAAGAGCTCTAATGCAGCTCTAATATTTCTCACATCACGCAGTTCTCTGTCATGTACTTCGAAAGAGAATGTTAACTTGTCTAATAAATATTTTGGTCTACCAGTTGAAATAAGCTTTTTAATAAAAACAAGAAAATGGTATCTTACCATATCACCAAGTTTCATCCATTTCAGGTGGGAGTATTCTAACGACACATTGTCAAACTTCCTTAAACCATACTTGCATGTGTATCCCTATTTTGTGGGTTATCTGTGACTTATGTGTGTGTTGTGTGTATAGTTATATTTTATACAATACTTGTGTCGGTAATTCTCACGAAATCCAGAAATTCCGTCATCAGAAGTCGAAACAGAATCCAAGGATTTTGTATTTTTTCTCTACTGATTTAGTAGTTTTTGTCTTACTGAATATCGGTTATTAGGTGGTCTCTATGATATACGTGTAGTATGAGACTTCTATATTTTTGGAACACGTACAGGGCGTCAGGAACTGCTGGTTTGATCTGAAACTTTGGAGGTTTTTGAGAACGCTCTTCGTATTTCTGATTGAATGACTTATAGCGATCTTATAGTGAATTCAACGATCTTTGTCGTTGGCTCAACCGCGTTGTACTCGGTTGGACTGACTTCGAGATTCAATGAGCATAAAAATAAGGAGGAGGGAATTGTTGTTAGTCTCGCGTCATCGGATTACATATTGCATCAGCCATACTTGTATGTGTATCTCTATTTTGTAGATTATCCGTGACTTATATGTGTGTTATATTTTATACTATACTTGTGTGGGTAATTCTCACGAAATCCAGAAATTCCGTCATTAGAAATCGAAAAAATAATCCAAGGATTTTTTATTTTCTCTCTACGGATTAAGTACCTAGTTTTTGTGTCCCTGGATATTAATTATTAGGTGGTCCCCATAATAAATGTTTTATGAGACATATATTTTTGGAACACGTATAGGGCATCAGGAACTGATCGTTTGATCTGAAACTTTGAAGGTTTCTGAGAAGGTTTTTCGTATTTCTGCTTGAATGACTTATAGCGATCTTATAATTAATTCAACGATCCTTGTCGTTGGCTCAACCGCTTTGTAATCGGTTGGACATCAAGATACAATGAGCATAAAAATAAGAAGGAGGGAGTCGTTGTTAGTCTCGCGTCATCGGGTTACGTATTGCATCAGCCATACTTGTGTATCCCTATTTTGTGGGTTATCCGTGACTTGCGCGTATGTTGTGTGTATATCTTTTACTATATATACTTCTGTGGATAATTCTCCCGAAATCCAGAAATTCCGTCATCAAAAATCAAAAAAATGATCTAAGGATTTTGTATTTCTTCTCTACGAATTTAGTAGTTTTGTTATTGGATATCAATTATTAGGCGGTCCCCATAATATACGTTTTTTATGAGACACATATTTCTCCCCGTGTAGGGGCGGGTTAGAATATCTCCCATCGTATATCCTGCGTGTCGTAAAAGGCGACTAAAAGGAACACCGAACTACTGTCGGTATTAGCAGTAACCTTTTCTCAACCAACAGCTTCGGGTGGACGAGTTGAGAAGAGTCAGGACACCTTCTTGTCCTTGGGGTGAGAAATTGCCGCTAAAGGCGGATGAACCAGTACATACCATCTGGTCAACGGCATGAGGATGCAGAAAGCAAATGTGAAACTACTGCATTAAAGATCTTAAAGATATCACAAGAGATACTCGTAAAATGTGTAAATGCATTTTACGAGTTCACAACATGTTTGTTAAGAGATTGTGACTATGATGATGATATTTCTGGAAAATGTACAAGGCATCGAGAGCTTTGGGTTTTTGAGATTTTTGCTATTTCGGATTGAATAAAGTTATACCAGCAGCTACAAGAACTCAAATCACGTATTCTATTCTATTTTTTTTGTTAATTTCTTGTTTTTATTTTTTATATATTATTATTAGTTTATTAGTGATCAATAGAGAAAAAAAGGCATATGTGACTATCACAGGCGTCAAAAGTGAGAAGTAACTGTCTGTATTTGTTTACATCTCTTTCCAGTGTCTGGCACACGGCACTGCCGTGCCCATCGCTTCCCATAGGTCCTGGATTGTGCAAGGGGTTTCCAAATATGGTGCTCCATCATCTGGTTCTCTCTCCAGGCACATAAATTGTCCTCAGCGTATCCCCATGCACTAGGCCCGTCTATTTGACATCTAATCCTGTTAAGACTTTTCCAGGTCCTCAATTCCAGTTGTGATCCGGCAGGGAGGCCTTCAGTTGGATTCCAAGTTAGTATGTGGCTCTTTCGTTACTGATTTGGAGTCGGTCAGTGGGTTTGTTGACATAATGAAATTCTTCCTGGATTTAAAACTGGATGCTGGGGACTTGTGTCCATATAGAGGGTATCTTTTGTCTAATGACCATCTACCCCGTTTTACCATACATGAGAGTTCTCTGTGATGTTACTGATCGTTAAGCTACAAAATTGCAACACCGGTATTAGCTGATGGCTATCGGTCTATCAAAAAAAAAAATGTAATGACGTTATGACCTAGGATGCTAATTTTTGACTTATGTGTAGCTCATAAAATCGTCAGTGAATTCGACTGCCCTTAATTATTATCCAAAATAGTTAGTCTTAATTTGGTTTTACAAACCAAACCTTAATTTGGTTTTACAAACCAAATTAAGACTACTCAAAAGCTATGTCTAGTCTGTGCTCTTGTATGGTGCTGAGTCCTGGACGTTGACGGAAGCGTCCACAAGGAAAATTGAGGCTTTTGAGATGTGGCTATACAGGCGAATTCTCAGAATTTCCTGGGTTGACCACGTGTCCAACAATAGAGTTTTAAAAAGGCTTCAGAAAGAGACCGAACTCGTGGGCATTATTAAAAAGCGCAAATTGGAATACCTGGGTCACAGAATGAGGAACCAAAAGAGATACAGTCTGCTCCAGCTGATACGTCAGGGAAAGGTCTTCGGAAGAAGAGGACCCGGTAGGCGCAGAATCTCCTGGCTAAAAAACCTTCGAACTTGGTTCTCCCTGTCAACACGAGGATTTTTCAGAGCCGCAGCAAGTAAAGTCCAAATTGCTTTGCTTATCGCCAACGTCCGGAACGGATAGGCAATCTAAGAAGAAGGTTTTAATGTTCCTGACACTGCATTTGTACATGGTTCCATATCATTTATTAGGAATTTCCCGAACAAAACCTAAATAAGGTTGTCCATACAATGACTTAGCCATCCTTTTACAATTTATTAAGTCACTCTCCATTACTATCTCCACAGGAGAAACATCTCCATAAAACTGCCATTGTAACGGGGGGTAACCCAATTTTAGTAAATTTAATTACACCGATATTAAACTTTTAACACGCCTTTTCCTTGAGACAAGGAATGAGTTTTTCTCTGGGAGGTTTAATTAAGGCATCATTAATTAATCTAAGGATAATCCCTGAAGGAAAATGTAAGTAAACTCAACCACACAAGCATTAGCTGGTTTTTTGCATTTATACAGAGTAAACGGAAATCCTAAAATGCCAAATTTTTCATCTCCGTCAAAAGACACTAAAACGCAAAGTAATGACCAGATTAGTGATTAGCGCTTCCAAGTTATCCAGTACACGAGCTTTGGTCGTGATAGAGATTGAAATGAAGATTTTCTATTTTTTCAGCAGAATTTGTAAATCCTAAAATCTTAAATATTTTATTTTCCTTATATGGCACTGAAACTCTAGAAGGTCACACATAATAAAATCACTCTAATGAGAAATTTATGGATAGTCTCCAAAAACTTTAGAAAGTGCTTCGGAGCGCATCCCCACACTTGGGAGTAATACTCCAACGATGGTTGGATGTCGGATCTGTGCCTTGTAGGGCAGCGGCAGTAGCTCTAGTGTATACAGCTTCCTATAGTAGAACAAAACTCCAAGCTTCTTCCCAAAAGCTTGACGGAAGGTGACTCGACTTTTTGGTGACCCGCATTTCCATAGTTTGCCAACGTGAGCCCTCTTTGTCTGTGTTGCTACCTGAGTTGTCTATACGTTAAACTGTACTTTATTTACTAATCCACACTCGACAATTGTCTTGATATCTATGTTGATCTGTGAACCATGTTGCTGTTGCCGACGTACCATCTCCTGGGATGATAGTGGCTTGCCTGGTTCCATGCACGATATTAATGTACTATCGTCTGCGAACCTGTAGATTGGATTGGATGTTATTTCCAGCAGCTCGTTGATGTACAGCTCTGCTGTGAAGGGAAGGGAATAGGATAAATCCCTGAGAAATACCGGCGTTTATTGAAAATACGTCTGATGAACAGCTTTCGACACTGACGCAGACCAGGTGGTAGTCTATAAACAGCAAGCTTGACCAGAAGTCGCTTTTGCCACACTCCGTCGCAGGCTTTCGTTATGTCAAGTGCAACTACACGGGATTTTCAATTGCTGTGTTTCACAAGTGGGTGAGTGAAGCCATACTGGCGATCATTTATGATGTTATTGTTGTCCAGATATTTCAGGAGCTATGCGATAGTCTTCATAACCTTAGACACGATGTTGAGAAGAGCCACAGGTCTATAGTTGATGGGATCATTTTTTTTGCCTTTCCTAGGAATGGGTTGTGTGCAGCCAATCTTCAATTCAGCGTGAAACATGCCCCGCTGATAACATAGTTTGAATATCTTGCAAAGAATAGTTGCAAGCTCAGCTGCACAACGTTTAAAACCAATGGCTGGAATTTGGTCAGGACTAGTAGCTTAATTCATGTTTAGTTTTTAGAGGATGCTATTTACATCTCGATGTTGAAATTTGACCTCTGCCACTCTCGAGTTCACGTTTATAGTGGTGGTCGGAGTACTTCCTTGGAAGTCTACAGTAAAATTGGCTTCGAAAAGCCTCTCTAAGATGTCTCATTGTTTTTTAGGGGTAGAAGTGATGGAGTCCTGCTCGTCCTGTCATTTAAACGCTGTAAGTTGTCAGCTACCTTAGAGAAAAGGGGTAATCAAGCTATCACCATTTTGATAAAAATGTCAAACAAGCAGGGCTAATGGACTACAACAACAATGATTTAATTGTTATAACCGCTTAGTACATACAAAAATTAACGTACTGCTGCGTTCCGTTACTTTCTACAACATTTTGTTTTTTAGTAATTCCATTCCAAGTTTAAAGAAAGGAATTCAAATTCAGCCAACCAGTGCCAACCGCGAGAATCATCAGCAGTGCATTGTTGCCAAGAACAGCTCCGACTCGCAAACGGGAACAGAAGACAAGGTAGATGAGCCAGCCCGCGTACAGCTCCGGCATTTCGCGCGCCATCAGAATGCGGCAACACAGCACACATATCTGTCTTTTTATTGGCTGTTCGCCTTTAGGGCAGTGACGTCACTGCCCTAGGAAAATTCAAATATATTCCTTATTTTCACGGCTTTCCTGTGCCCAAAAATATCAGAGAAAGAGTGAGATGCTTTTTATGACGTACCCTATCATATGCAACAAAAAAAATTGATGATACTAGTCCATTATCATTGTAGTGCTTCATGTTTACTAACTTCCATATGCTAACTTTCGTACTCTCACATATCGAAATGTAGAAATTCAACCTTTGATATTGGAACGTAAATAGCGCCTTACACTCGTCATATGGAGACTGATAATGGATTAAACGTGTCAGTGGTGATACAATCCTTGTCCTTGAAGGTTCCGTGAGAATAGCGACACTCGGAGAGACTAATGCGAGATTGGTGTGTGCATAGGGACCGGCTGTTTACCCGTACACGGGAAGTGGCTCACAATTATTCATGACTTATTTGACAGCGAGGGGAACTCACCAGTCTCAGATTTGTCTCCGTCCAGAGTGGAACAATCAGGCTCTAGCCGGATCGATAAGTGATGTTGTCACGTTGGGGGCGCTGTGTTATCTCTCCCTTCACACGTAAAAAAAGGAAAGAAGAGGAAGCTTCAAATTTTGGATTCTTTGGGTTTATTTTTCAGAAGTTTGTTTTTATGGTCAGCCTCCCATAAAGGCTGAAAGCCTATGGCACTGTAGAAGCGCTGCGAGAGGATAAGTGTCGGTTTACGTTAGATTTGAAACGCTGCAGGTTGTAGCCGTCGGGAAACAAATTCCCCGGCAGCTGATTCCACAGCGTCGAAGTTCTCCGAAAGAGGGAATACTGGAGGAGACTGGTTCGGGGAGTAAGGACCTCGACCTGGTAAGGCTGAGCTCGCAGAGCTTCTCTAGTGTTCCTAGTTCGGACAGCCTGCGGGGTTATTATCTGAGAGAGCTCACTCGAACATCTTCCGTGATAGAATCTGTAAAACAAGGATAGGTCAGCCACCCTCCTTCGATGTTCCAGGCTGTGGAGGTCCTTTGTGAGGTTAGGCGTATCGATTAGTCTAATCGCTCTTTTCTGGATAGTGTCCAGAAGCTTTAGAGAGTGCTTCGGAGTGCATCCCCACACATGGGAGCAATACTCAGGCGATGGTCGGATCTGTGCCTTGTAGAGCAGCAGCAGTTGCTCTGGTGTATACAACTTCCTACAGCGAAACAAAACTCCAAGCTTCTGGGATGCCGATTTAGCAATACTGACGACGTGGTCGTGCCAGGACATGTTATTATTGATGTTGATCTCCAAAAGCTTGACAGAAGATGAGCCTCCATTTTGTAAGTGTTGTTGCCTGAGTTTTTTGTACATTGAACTGTACTTTATTTGCTAATCCCCACTCGACAATTGCTTTGATATCTGCGTTGATCTGTGAGGCATGCTGCTGTCGCCGACGTACCGTCTCCTAGGATGATAGTGGCTTGCCTGGTTCCATGCACGACACTAATGTACTGTCATCTGCGAAGCTGTAGATTGGATTGGACGATATTTCCAACAGCTCGTTGATGTACAGCAGAAACAGTGGAGGGGATAGGACAGATCCCTGGGGAACACCGGCGTTTATTGAAAATACGTCTGATGAACAGCCCTCGACTACAACAAACAGAGATCGGTCGTTCAAAAGGCAATTCAGCCACTGGCGCAGGCCAGGTAAGTAGTGTTAGACTGAACGACAAAAAAGAGCGATTCAATGGATTCAAGCCTATTAATCCTGTACTTCCTAGAGAGTATCTCATCATCATCTCATATCATGAAGTTATAATCTGATGGGATCCCCTTGTAACCAAATCGTCGCTCACCCGCAAGCAAGAAGGAGTGTTATGCGCTAAGTCTTTTTTTCAACAATTTTTTCACTTTTTCAACCTCTCCTACCCCCCAACCGCCCCAATTTCATCCTCACCAAAAAAAAAGTAGAAAATGATCTGGAACCCCTAAAATGCCTAAAAACGAAGTTTGACGAATATTTGAAAATTTTTTTCCTCATTACCCCGCTGTCCATTCACCGATTTCCAAAGTTATGGTGGCATTATCTATGACCCCGCAACATACGGCTACCCAAATTTTATTACAATCCAAGTAGCAGTTACTGAGATTACAAGGCTAGCAAGACTCCAACATCATAGTCACAATGTCTGAACAGACATGTTGTGAACTCGTAAAATGCATTTACTCATTTCACGAGTTTCTCTTGGGATATGTTTAAGATCTTTAATGCAGCAGTTTCCCTTTTGCTTTCTGCATCCTCATGCCGTTGACCAGATGGTATCTACTGGTTCATCCGCCTTTAGGGGCAATTTCTCACCCCAAGGACAAGAAGGTGTCCTGACTTTTCTCAACTCGTGCACCCAAAGCTGTTGGTTGAGAAGAGGTTACTGCTTATATCGACAGTAGTTCGGTTCCCCTTAGTCGCCTTTTAGGACACGCAGGATATTCGATGGGAGATATTCTAACCCTTCTAACCCGCCCCCATACGGGGAAAGACTCCAACAGACAGACAGAAAGACCGACACACAAATAGACGGACAGGCCGACGGAAATGAGTGACGTAAACTCTCATTATATAGATATCATAAAACGCCCAAAAAGTGTATTATCTTGAAATCGAAAATTTTCGCGATCACAACCACCTTTGGGTCTCTCAGAAGCTCGAATGGAAAAAGTCATCAAAACTACCCAGGAAAATATTTCCGTGCAACAGAGTTATGTATTCGTGGAACGCGCTAGAAGATCGGACAGTGACAGCGCCCAGTGTTCATTCTTTAAAAATAGACTAGACCATGAACTTTCAAATAATAGCGCTAGAATGATATACTACGGTGCATAATTTTAAGGAAATATGGTTAAAGGTAACAACAGCTTCATCGGTTTTTCCGCCTGTTTTCGAAAAAATTACAAGATTACAAGATTACAATACACTTCTGATATATTCCGCTAGGTCTTTATTCCACGTATCTATTATAAGTACAACAAACTAATGTTTGAGAATTACACCCCACCACCTTCGAACCACCCCAAATTCACCCCACCTGCCTCCTTCACACAAACTGATACAAAATGACCAGGAACCGTTAAAACTCCTAAAAACGAAGCTTCAGTTCCTTTTATACTTCTGGTTTTATGATTTTTGCTGCGCCGCCACTGATACGTTTTCTAAAAACGACACGCGCTTTGCATCCTTGCCATGGTAGTAATACTGTGTCAAAATCTTATTAAAGCCAATTTAATATTTACCACGGTACACAATACATAACGAGCGAAAGCGATACTCGTACGTATACATCAGAAAATTCCCTTGGTTTCTGTAATAGGCAAGGAAATGTTCGAATGGACTCAAAAACGTGCATTATACCGCTGACTCATACTTTCATAGCGGCTAATTATGAATAGAAGAAATCTTCCAGTTTTATTATCTCAAAATAGAACATTTTCGCGATCTCCCATCATTCCCATCATCTATCGGTGTGGAAAGTAGAACAACACTTAACTAACAAATGCTGTGCAAATGTATGTATCTTAGTTTGTAGCTGTATATATTTTAATTTAGTATAGGTTATAATAGTTTTTTCAATCTATAGATTACTATTCTCATGTTTTTGAGCCATACAATAAATGAATAAATGTGCCAATGACTTCAAAAAAACCTTATTACAAAGATTTTAGATACAGATCATATACAGGGTGAGTTTTTAGTACCGGCTCGGTCGATAACACCACTACTATAGAAGATATCGGAAAAAGTTGTATATAAAAGTTGTAGCCACGAATATGTTCCTTGCCAAAAGAATATTTTGATTTATACAGGGTGATCCATAACTACGTGGTGATGCAAACATGCATTTTTTTAAATCAGACACCCTATATATTATTCTATATTCAAATTCTACTAATAATTTCCGTTCTTCCAATATAGGGTATTGTTACATTATACAGGGTGTTTCAAAAGTTATGGCCATTTTTATTTCCAAATCGCTGTCAATTGAACGTACTGTATATCAAAAAATGATGAATCAAAAATCATTTTTTTTTACACGGATGGATAAAAAATATCATCTAGTTTTAAGATCGGCTATAAAAAAAGCCCGCGACACATATTGGTATACAGGGTGATGTAGAATGCAAAATCTCGATTTTCCCTCTTTTTTCAAATCTAACCCCCAATATTTTGTTATACCAAAGAATTGCCTTTAATATGCTCTTTCATCTTTGTATAGCACTTGTTATGGCTGAATTCATTAGTTTCTGAGATATTTCGATTTTTCTACAAATTTTAAATATACCTTCTATTTGTTTACTAAAATTCATTTATTTTGAGAAAATACTATCAAATTTTATTTCTGCTTAACAAACGACTAAACTAAAAGGCCATAATAGTACTTGATCAAGACAAAACACTGTATTAACGAGATAATGTAGGTCAAGTGTGCTGAGGAAACAATTTTATAGAAGTCATGCATAATTATCAAGCAGATCTATCAGGTAGGCTATGAAATATTAAACAACACGGTCCAAATAAAACGATTCTTCAATCTTTCAAACGCATTAGTATTAGAGTGCCTCCGTTCTGCATATTGCTGTTCATAGTTGATATATTCTAGAGGCAACTAGGCAACTTCTCAAAGATTTTCCTAAATACCCTCAATGGAAAAATTATTTTTAAAGCTCGTTTTTCACACAGTACGGAATTATTGAGCAGGTTATGGGAACCGTCAATTTTTCAAAGCATACCTGATAAATCTGCTTGATAATTATGCGTCACGCCTACAAAATTGTTTCCTCGGCATACTTGACTTTATTATCTCGATGATTCAGGATTTTGAGTTCATCAAATACTATTATGACCTTATAATTTAGTTGTTCGTTAAACAAAAAACAAATTCGATAGAACTTCTTCAAAATAAATAAATTTAAGCACAAAAATAGATGCTATATTTTAAATTTACCGAAAAATCGAAATATCTCGGAAACTGATGGACGTAGGTACAACAAGTGCTATACAATGATGAAAGAGCATATTAAAAGCAATTCTTTGGAATGATAAAATATTGGGGGTTAGATTTAAAAAAAGAGAGAAAATCGAGATTTTGCATTCTACATCACCCTGTATACCAATATGCGTCGCGGGATTTTTTTATAGCCGATCATACAACTAGATGATATTTTTCATCCATCCTTGTAAAAAAAAATGGTTTTTAATTCATCATTTTTTGATATACAGTACGTTCAATTGACAGCGATTTGGATATAAAAATGGCCATAACTTTTGAAATACCCTGTATAATGTAACAGTACTCTATATTGGAGGAACGGAAATCATTATTAAAATTTGAATATGAAATAATATATAGGGTGTCTCATTTAAAAAAAATGCATGTTTGCATCACCACGTAGTTATGGATCACCCTGTATAAATCAAAATATTTTCTGAGCAAGGAGTGTATCCGTGGCTACAACTTTTATATACAACTTTTTTCGCTATCTTTTACAGTAGTGGAGTTATCGACCGAGCCGGTACTAAAAACTCACCCTGTATATCAGAAGATTCAATGACATTTGTTAACGAACAATTGAAGAATTAGTGGTCGACGTCATGGTCGACCCCCCTAAACTCCTGACGTTGCTCCATGTGACTTTAATTTATTACCTGAAGTTAAAATAGGATAGGAGGTCGAGTTTAGAGCTCAAAGACGTTGTTCGAGTCCATGACAAGTCGACAAACCGATGGGATAAGTGAAGTGTTGAAGATTTTATGATAAATATTCCACAGCTATATTGTGTCGGTCATTTGATACATTCTCGTTTACGCTAAAGTCTAAAGAGATACCCTAAACGTTAGTAAAGCGTTATATTCCAACAAATATGATTTTAGTTGTAATACGTCACTGTCGGCAATATCCCAACGCACGTCGACAGCGAAATATCTTCCAATGATTTTCCAGAGCATCCGCCATTGTGAAAAGCTGTTTAGTATATGGCTCACCGTTGAATAATTACATGGTCAACTAAGTGATTATAATCGCCGCTCATACAATAGATTATTCAGGGAAGCTTGGCTATAATGCATAGCGTGGATTTTAATTTCTGGGTATTACGCGCAAAGGTGGTCATTAGCGCGAGCTCTGATCCTGTAATGCTATATTGGACGTGTTTGACGTAGTACCGTCCACAGTGTGGCGTGCGGTCTTAAAGCTATTTTGGTCCAGTCAAATTGTGCTTAAGCCTAACTTAAAGTCAGTAAGATTTTTTTTTATGGTCAGCCTACCTCAAATGTTAGATTTGAGACGCTGCAGCATATAGTTGTCGCGATACAAATTCCCAGGTTGCTCATATCACAGCGTCGAAGTCTTCCAAAAGAAGAAATGCTGGAGGAGACTGGTTCGGGGAGTAGGGACCTCGACCTGGTAAGGGTAAGCTCGCAGAACCTCTCTAGTGTTCCTCTCCTGGGGTGATAGTGGCTTGCCTAGTTCCATGCACCATTGTAATGTACTATCGTCTGCGAAGCCGTCTATTGAATTGGATTTTATTTCCAGCAGCTCGTTGATGTTCAGCAGAAATGGTGTAGGGGCCAGGACGTAACCCTGAGGAACACCAGCGTTTATTGAAAATACGTCTGATTGTGTACTTCTACCCCAATCAAACCGCTGTAAACCTTGACAACTTCAATGTGTTCCTTGATGATCAAAAGTCAACTATAGTAAGCAGAATAAATAACTTACAATTTGAAATTTCGTTGACCTTCAGAAGGCTTTCGATATGGTCTCCCATGCTTAGGTTAGAATACGTAGATAGAGAGTGGGGCGATTACGTCTCCTTTCACTGCGACCCTATTATATTTACTATGGCTCGAACTATTCAGAGCTCACCATACGATTCACATAATCAGAAGATCTGAAACCTAACTCATTCTAGTACTGGACTGGAGCCCAATATGTGCTCTGCGGTTTGTTCCAGACCTAACTTGCGCAATATAGTTTATCATAAGACAATATCAACAGACCGACCATAACGCACAGATCATTCCTGCTCCATTCTAGGATCTTCAGAGGGGATGAGGGGCAGTGTTGCCAACTATAATTTCAAATTCCGTTGTTGCAGGTTTCCGTCAAACAACCCATTAAAATACGTTTCCCGTCACTTCATGATAGGGATAGGGAGTTATTGCAACACTCAACAATATCAACGGTAACCACTAAACGTTAATGCTGAAATTACAGATCTTGACACAGTATAACAGTATGGTTCCTGGAATATATGAATTAACTGCGGAACTTTATTGTCCAAATGTCTATCACCCGTTAAAACTCTCTTCATTCGCAGCTCTTCACAAAAATACATTAGTTCCGGCGGAAAATCCTTCAAATTGGCAACATTGGTGAGGGACTGACTAGAGGGGACTAGGGGGAGCGCAATAGCCATGATGGTGTATCTCGCCAGTGCATGAGTGCTTTCCTTTCTACCCAATTTGAGATGGTTTTCCTTGCAGTGGTTTTCGCTATGCCCGCAAATGGTTCTGGTCCTATGGACACAGATTAGGTTCCTCCTCTTGCGAGTCTGTCGGCCATTTCGTTGCCTTCCACTCTGCTTTGACCTAGAACCCAAACCAAAATTACTTTACTCCTTGTTCCGATTCATTGAGGAGATGTATGCAATTCCCTACGATTCTTGAGTCAACCCGTTTGGAGCTCAGAGCTTTCAGGGTAGCCTGGATATCTGAAAACGTTTTTATAGATTTGGTTGTAAGGGGTCGTTCACTTAGTTCTCTGACTCTGACTCATTTCAGGTTGAAGGATATATATGGTGTACCTCCCAAGGTTTACTGAAATTTCAGTTCTGACTTAGAGCCGTCGTCATTCTTATTCTTTCCTCTCTTCATGGGAAAGTGTGGTTGCATGATCTTTCCCTATGCACTTCGAGAGCTATACAGTCCGAGACCATTCCCATATATGGTGATACGGTATTCCATATAATGGTATTGATTAATCATAGAGTCCAATCATGCCTGAGTCGCTTAAGTAAAAATAGGTGTTTTTTAAAGGACAATTTTAAGGCTCATCCTCTTCATCATATTTAAAAATGAATTACTGAGCTGCAATACAGATGGCTAAGTCATATACTACGCTGATGACACCGTAGTGATTTGCATAGGTCATGTGTGGAACACTGTAGTTCAAGATTCTTAAACATCACTGAACAGTGAAATGCTCGTTAAATATGAATTTGCTTAACATCAAAATCTCTTAACCTGCTTACTCACCATTTTTGTTGACTAATGCAGGAATGCTTCTAAATCTCAAACAGCTAAATATAAACAGTTCTATAGACACCGTTTAAAGAATTCATACTGCTAAATATTTAGGGATTCATCTGAAATGGAAGAGTCATATTGAACTTTTAAATAGATTATTTAAGCTTTCTATTCTCAGAAAAAAACATCTTCTTGTTGCATTATAATACATTTGTAAAATCCATATAGTATATAGGACAACACAAAACCATACTCTCCTATATATCGATGACAGTATGTTGAATGACAAAGGTTTACATAACCTTGCTAGTACAGTTAGTAGAAGGACCAGTGATAACATATAGTATCCATGTAGAAAGAATCAGCCTTTCTGTTTGTTGTTCTTCCTTATAGAATTTCTAGCTTTTGCAAGACACATCTTGCGCTACATCTCTATGGCTTGTACTTAAAATTGGACCCTAATCATAGTGAGCTATATTATTTAACTCACGGCTGCATGTTCTTTACAGGTAGCTGTAGAACAAAATACTCATATCAGATGAAGGCAGCAATAATCTGACTAACTAAAGGAAGTAAAATAGTCTGATACAAATAACAATCTCGCTCCTCCCGAATTGTAGATCCAGTAATGGAGGATTGCACTTAAAACTGGATCCAAATCATAGCAAGCTAGATTATTATTTAATTCCTAACTACACATTCTTTACAGGTAGCTCTAGGACTAAATACTCATATCAAATCCCGGCAGCAATAAGCTGAGTAACTAAAGGAAATAAAATAGTCTGATACAAATAGCAATCTCGCTCCACCCCTATTGTAGATCCAGTAATGGAGAAACAGGATCCGCCCCCACGTATGTGCTGAATGCACCCATTATCCTTCGTACTCGTATCGTTGTAGCCGTCCAAGTTGCAGCGTCTAAAAGGTGAAATATACCGGACTGTAAATTCTAATACTCCGGCTCGGCTCGTTTCCGTTTATCTTTCGTGTTTAACAAAAACAGCGCAATCCGGTTAGCGGACTAAGGGAGGACCAGCTGAAAACCCCATTCAACCATATTAGTGCGGTCAAAGCAGACACACTCCTCCCAAGGCCAAGAACGTTGGGGCCAGCTGTATATCGCCATACTGATTTTTTCTCCGTAAATTCAGGTACCTAACGTAGATTTGTAGGAGAAGTCATTTTTTTCCAAGTTCGTCTTAGAATACCTGGTTTTCAGCTATTAGAGCTCGCTATTCGTGTTTCTTAGCAATTTTCACCGTTTTACATTAACCTGGGCCGGTATTCCCAAGTCGCTCCCCTCGCAAGCGAGCGATCCGTCAAAGGAGCGATATGATTTGCAGCGATATGGCATTTCTAGATTCTCACCTACCGCTCCCCTCGCAAATTTGGAAAGCGAGCATTGAGATACGACAACATCGCGTATTGATGTAAAATGTCCGAAAAAAACGTCAAGTTGTCAAAACATAACCTTATGTTTGATAAAGTACCGTATACATCACAGACGATAAATAATAATTGTCGGTGATATACATCGATCGAGGTTGAACTAACTATTCTATACATGAAGATTAGTAACAACCAAAAAGCAACATCCAGGGTAAATCTGATTTAATTAGCAGCGAATTTGGCCCCCATTTAATGTGAAAGAACTGTTGTTTTCTATTTCGATACCAATATTCTTGTTTGAAATTAAATAATGATAATCACAGCGATTATACTTCAGTTATAGTTCATATTATAACTTCGAATCATATATCAGTACATTAAATTATAAACTTTTAAAAGCTTACAATTTTTCTTATAAAATCACTGAAAAATATTAAACCAAAATTATTGCTATTGGTTAAGGATATAAATCTGTAATTTTTACAGGGTCATCCAGATAAATGATAATTGTGTCCAAGACATATCGAAAGGTTTCTTTTGTTAATCTGAATAACCTTTTGAACTAGTTTTCAGCGAGTTTTGTTAGCGTTTTTTGAGTGGGAACTCGGTAAAAAAATCTATACATTTTAAAAAGGTACATTTTAATGTGAAGGTTGCGCTTGACTTTGTCTAATCAATTTCTCCCATAACGGATCCGATTTGCAATATTAAATATTAAATCGTTTTCCAAATTTAGGCGATTTTTGGTTTACTTCTTATTTGGGTCATTGATGAAATTGCGTACTCGCACAAGTACAAGGTAGAAAATGGAATGAAATACTTCAAAGCCTCGATTGTTAATTCCGTGTACTTATTTTCTCTTTTCAACCAGAAGGTATCAAAATTTCCAGATTTGAACTCCCAGCTTAACATCCCATTGGCAGATAATTCCAGCAGATTATAATAACGCAAACTCCTAAAAGTTTTGTACGGTTTAAATATTTTTAACATACATGGAAAAAAGGGTCGCGTATCAAGAAATATTTTTTAATACTAGGGGGGCCGTGTTATGGGAAAGGTTGAAAAACACTGTGTTAGAGGGCCTCTTAAAACAACTCGGTGGAGCTCTGAAATATGTTTTTATGCTTCTTCTTGGTTTAACAGTCCAATACAGGATCGTCCACTATAAAGCATAATAATTATAAGTAAGAGCACACTTCTTAAGGTACCCTAATCGTCGGTGATAACCTATTTACATTGATACGCCAGTGACACGAGCGACAGAAAGCACTCCCCTTTGACGCGAGCGCTTCAATTGTAAGGAGAGGATGTGAGAATCTAAACAGCAGTGATTTTCACTCCTCTCGCATTTAAAGGCAGCGTTATCGCTCCAGACGAGTGGTCAAGAATACCGGCCCAGATGAAGCTAGTAATTTTGAAAGCAGCACTAAAACCTTCTATTCAGTATAGCTTAATGATTTTACCTACAGTCATTATTAATTGCACAAAAAATGTTGTCTATGCTCTCCATCTCAAAACTCGTGTGAAATCTGTAGTTTAAAAAGCAGAATTGAGCATATGTTTGTAGAATTGCTGACTCTTGTAAGATACATGTCCATCAGTATCTACCTGTGCTCAACCTTTATGGATTGTACTTAAAACTGGATCCAAATCATAGTGAGCTAAATTATTTGATTACTGTGAATCTCTATTGGATAAGGAAAGCATTGTTGTTCACTCGTATGTTTCCCTGTAAATTCAGGTTCCTTTTTGCCCTAACGTAGATTTTTTTGGAGAAAATTCTTTGGAAGGTCGCTGTCTTAAAAAATATCATTGTTAGTAAATTATTTCAATTTGTTTTTATTTGCAAATTTTACTATGTTTTTGCCTAATCTGACAAAGTTAGTAATTGTGGGAGCAGCATTCAAAACAGAGTTACTAGAAGGACCATGAGCATAAGAAAATGCCTTCGATTCTGCCTCCTCTTAGAAGACCTCAGGTTTACCTGCATTCATTTCGCATTACAGAAAAACATTCTCTATGCTTTCTATCTCCAAACTCTTGTAAAACCCGGTTTTAAAAATAAAAGCTTTTAAAAAGCAGAACGTGTCTTCATTTCTGCTTGTTGTTCAATTTGCACATGTTATTGATTATTTCTTTATAGAGCTGCTAACTCGTGTAAGATACACGTCTTTGATTATCTACCTGCACTCC
The DNA here is from genome assembly GCA_951848785.1 of Callosobruchus maculatus. Lineage (NCBI taxonomy): Eukaryota > Metazoa > Arthropoda > Insecta > Coleoptera > Chrysomelidae > Callosobruchus > Callosobruchus maculatus. Next base: position 4,021,496 of record CATOUR010000003.1, read on the forward strand.
ACCTTTATGGGTTGTACCTAAAATTGAATCCAGATCATAGTGTACTAAATCATTTGATTTTGTGGAACCCTTTCAAATATCAAGTTTGCAAAACGTTGGCCATTTTTCTCAGAGCATATCCTATCTCGACTAACAAGTTTTCTTTTTAATAGTGTCAAACTTTCTAGACTTTTTCTTGTCGATTTTACTTCCAACACCGATAGGTGAGGGGAGTATAGTGATCGTGAAGACTTTCGATTTTGAGATAATACGCTTTTTGGGCGTTTTATCAAGTCTACATAACGAAAATCTGTAGTAGATAATGCTGCTATAATTTTGAAAATCGGTGCATGGGCGGCGGAGTGATTAGCAAAGAAACAAAATAAATCAAATATTCTTCTAACTTTGTTTTTAGGCGTTTTAGGGGTTCCTGATCATTTTCAATTTTTTTGGGGCGCATTTAAAACTGGGGTGGTGGGAGGGTTGTAAAACTTAGAAAATTATTGTATTTATAATCGACTATCCATTAAGATCTATTGGCATTTTGGTTGGGCAGGCGAAGATTTGGCAGCAAGGAGATGTCAGACTATAGCTTTATGCTATGGGAAAATAATAAACTGGTATCACCGTAATACATGGGAAGGACTGAGCCAATCAACTTGACTCCATCTTTTCTGGCTTTAATCAATTTGTAACGATAAAAGCGCTGATTGGTGATGAGCCATCAACCAACATATTGCCCATAGCAACCAGCAGCTCAATTGGTTCGCATGAAACAAGGGCCTGTGGGTGCGTGCGTGAGTCTAGCTAGCCGCCAATAAATGAAAACAGGACAACAATGGTTTAATAAAGATTTATTTCATATATATGAATGCAGTACATTTGTATTCTATCTTTTTTTTTAAACAAGAACTTAGCTTCGAAGGGAAGGTTAGGGAATAGTTCTCGTGGTGCCCTTCCGAAGAGAAGGCGGTGCTCCAAAGAAGGTGTTACATCCGCACCCCAAAGAAGAATGGTTATCCGGAGAAGTGCTGGTGGCACCCCAAAGAAGGGTGATGCCCCGGAGAAGTGCTAGTGTTCACATGGTGGCACCCCAAAGAAGGCTGGCTTTCTTCAAAAGTGGTTTTGGTGGTGCCCCTCCAGAGAAGTGTGGTGCCCATTCAAAGAAGGTGGTGCCCCTCCAAAGAAGTGTTCATGGAACCTCAAAGAAGTGCTGAGCCCCTCCAAAGAAGGGTGGTTTCCTCGGTCAAAACATATTGCACACACACAAAAGATTGTCTCAGAGAGACATAACTATAAGTGTTAACTGTTAAAGATTAAAAAGGGCGAGCGATGTATCGCCACCCATTTTTATAGAGGTTAATGTCGGTAGTGAGAGAGGGGGCATACTCCCCACTCATTACGTATGCGCAAATTGTGTAATATAATAATATTTCCAGCTGAAAGAAATAGGATAGGAAAAGGTAAGGGTGAGAAGTAAGACAGTTATAAAAATGTGACTAGTATAATGAGGAATTAGTTGCTAAAAATGGAAGTTGTAAACCATTTGTATATGGCAGCCAAGTAAATAATATAAAAATAACTTTGAAAACGGGTGAACCGTTGAAAACCTGGATTCCTCGATCCATCCGATATTGACCTGACTACCCTCGAGCGCATCCGAATTTACGATGTAGATGAGGTAAGCGTCTCCCGAATAATATGTTTTTATCGGACTGTACTATTGGTAAGGTCGTGCTTTGCGGCATTAATCAAGTATTCCCGTAGGACGCCGGGGAGTCCAAAAAAGTCCAGCAGCCGGTTCTGGAACGTCGGCCCGGTGTGGATCCCCCTCGCCCATACTAATGCGTGTAATTAGGTATTAGTTATAGTTCAGACTCGGGACATAATTTAGATGTTATCATTTAATTCTCGGGCATATTTCACAGAGACGTACCGCCGGCATTCGCCCCGACTTGGTTATTTATTTTCTAATGGGATTTTCGACGTTTGTATAGGTGCTCCACGAATGCCAGTGCTTCATTTCAGATGCTCGAATCTCGGTTAGTGGGTCTTGGCAAAGTTTACGGAATACATATAAGTTGGATGACTCTCCGTCGGCACTTTGAAGATCTCACAGCAAAGCGATGCCGCGGCCGCACGCGCCAATTAGTTTTTGCATTGGTTTTTGCCCAAGTACGAAGGTCTTTTAGCGGAGACTTGCTAACGCCCGGGTTTTACGTATATACGAGGGTCATTGAAAGACTATGTATTGACAGCCAATTTAGACATACAAATACAAAATATAACGTTTATTTTGCTAATACACTAAGTTACATAAATGAATATCAAAAATAAAACCTAGTAAAACTATTACTAATGAATCTCAAATGATTTCACATATTGTAGCTACTTCGTAGATAAGTAAAAATTGGTTCAAAGATGCTGTAGTATTTTTACCTTAATGTTTTGTTTATTTGGCTTATTTTTGAGACCACAGCTTATAAAATGTATGGTATAGTATATACGAACTCGTATGTACAATTTTAAAAGATAATCATGTCGAAATGCTTTACTTGGATGTGAATAAATTATTTTTGACGTTCTGCTTTTCAGTGTCATTCCAATTACTACCGTAGAAACCAAATTGTTAAAGTTATCAATAAAAATATTTCCGAGCTCTAAAATATAATTTAGAACGTCCCTGGGTGGTATGGTAAGACCACCACATGAATATTTTGTCTCACTATACGCTTGCCGTTATAAGTTAACGGAATTAAACAAGCTGGGTCTCGTTTGAAAGAACTTTTCTTGCCTAGTGATCTGTTATATAAAAATTTTGTCTTGACTTAGTAGCTACAGGGCAGTATTTGACATAATAATAATTATTACGCATTATGACGAAAATTTTAAATGGAATGATTTTCAAACCGGAGATATCAATAAAACAAGTATTCTGACAGGTGTGCTGTGAGTTTCAGAAACCAAAGTTATGGCCATTTCAATAAAAACCTTTATGACATTCCCCCACCACTACATCTTACAAGATAGAGCAAAAAACGATTAACAAAAAAAATCGAGAATTGTTCAGTCTACATGATGGTAGAATTTATAGTACACCTTTATTTGCATATTTTTCTAGAAAAAGCCGTTTTTCTGATCGACCGTAACAGTTACGCCCCCTAGCGGCTACTTGCCGAACATGAAAATAATTTCCAGCGATTTCTCTTAGCCGATGTACATAATAATATTTTTTGCTCGAAGTTATACGATTAACGGTTGCCGAGATATTGCCGGCGTCCATTCTTATTAGGTCACCCTGTACATGTGATTTTATATTGATTGGCCAATTAAACGTGATGGAACAGAAAGACGACCACAGGTTTTATAAATTACATTACTGCAGATTCACACCATAACATGTAAATTTAAAAATCTCTTCACGTACCATGTACCATGACTGAGCTTAGAGTAGACTGTCTGTTTTTCCCAAGTCTAGGTCCATATCAGTAACGTGCGTATAAAAAGGCAAAGCAAAATAACGATAACAAAGGAGACAGATATAATATTAGAAGTGCCTACCTCGACGGGAGGCGTTAAATTCTGTAAATGAGCACCAGTTTTATGTCGACAGAAAAGTGTCTGGGTGCTGAAAAAGCGCTACGAGCTCTGATGATATCCGACTGATTGTTTTCGTAGACGCTCAAGCCTCATTCGTTATGTACATGGAATTGGAGTTGATTTCGATTAGCTACCAACTTAGTAGGAGTCCATATGTTCGTCAAAATATTCTGTTTAACCAAGAGTTCCGAAGCCTTGAATCAAGTATGTGATGATCTTGAAAACAGAACAATGAATATATCACCTACAAGTATGGAATGAAAGGTGCTTGCTTACTCCGCAGGAGGGAGATAATTCAAATCGTTTGGTATACAGAAAAATCATTTTATTATCGATTTTTCTGTGAACCAAATCATTTGACCCTACAAGTATATCATACTGACTGGAGCATTTCATTATCTAGGCGCAAACGGCTCAAAATTTTGGCCTACTCTGAAGAAGCTCTGAAGTGTACTTGTATAAGCATTTGCAAATTTTACGCTATATAGTAGGTATTTTTTTTCTCCATCAACGAAAATGGAAAATCATCGATGCCCGGATCCTGAGGTTCACCAGCCAAAAATCTAAAATCTCTATTTGACTTTCGATAAAGACGAAAACTCGCATGATAGATAAATAGAGTACCTACAAATCCGGGCGATGTTTTGAGTTTTAGTCCCGTTCAACGAAAATGGAAAATCTCTGATTCCCGGGTCCTGAGGTTCACCCGCAAAAAATCTAAAATCTTTATTTGACCTTCGATAAGGACGAAACCTCACATAGTAGATAATCAGATTATCCTAATTACAAATCCGGCCGATGTTTTGAGTTTTAATCTCGTTCAACGAAAATGGAAAATCTCTGATTCCCGGGTCCTGAGGTTCATACGCCAAAAATCTAAAATCTTGATTTGACCTTCGATCAAGACGAAAACTCGCATGATAGAGAAATAGAGTGTCCTCACTACAAATCCGGTCAATGTTTTGAGTTTTAGTCTCGTTCAACGAAAATGGAAAATCTCTGATTCCCGGGTCCTGAGGTTCAGCCGCAAAAAATCTAAAATCTTTATTTGACCTTGGATAAGGACGAAACCTCGCATAGTAGATAATCAGATCATCCTAATTACAAATCCGGCCGATATTTTGAGTTTTAATCTCGTTCAACGAAAACGGAAAATCTGTGATTCCCGGGTCCTGAGGTTCACAAGCCAAAAATCTAAAATATTTATTTGACTTTCTATGAGGATGAAGCCTCGTATCATAGATAATTAGTGCAACCTAATTACAAATCTGGCCAATGTTTTGAGCTTTAGTCTCGTTCAACGAAAATGGAAAATCTCCGAGTCCCGGATCCTGAGGTCCACCCGCAAACAATCTCAAATCTTTATTTGACCTTCTATGAGGACGAAACCTCACATGCTAGATAATCAGTGTATCCTTATTACAAATCCGGCTAATGTTTTGAGTTTTAGCCTCGTTCAACGAAAATGGAAAATTTCCGATGCCTGGATCCTGAGGTTCACCCGCAAAATAATCTAAAACCTTTATTTGACCTTCTATGGGAATGAAACCTGGTATCCTAGGTAACTAGGGTATCCTGATTACAAATCTCGCCGATGTTTTGTGTTTTAGTCTCGTTCAACAAAAATGGAAAATCTCCGATGCCTGGATCCTGAGGTTCACCCGCAAAAAATCGAAAATCTTTAATTGACCTTCTATGAGGATGAAACCTCGTATCCTAAATAATTAGTGTAACCTAATTACAAATCCGGCCGATGTTTTGAGTTTTAGTCTGGTTCAACGAAAATGGAAACGCAAAAAATCTAAAAACTTTGTGACCTTCGATAGGGATGAAACTTCGCATAAGAGATAATTAGATTATCCTTATTACAAATTCGGCCGATGTTTTGAGTTTCCGTCTTGTTTAACGAAAATGGAAAATCACCGATGCCCGGATCCTGAGGTTCAACGGCAAAAAAATATAAAGTCTTTAGTTGATCGTCTATGAGGATGAAACCTTGTATCCTAGATAATACGTGTAACCTAATTACAAATCCATCCAATGTTTTGAGTTTTAGTTTTTTCGAAATTCATGTTGTCATGTTTGAAAAAAATACTAAACTACTAAACATTAAAAATAAGCTTGAAGCAATAACGAACGAAAATTATATTCTTGGTCAAAGCATATTTCTGTGATGTGAGTGCTGAAGTCAAAAATATATTTTTCTAGGTTCAAATTATCACCAAGGAAATTTCCTCAGAGCGAGAACAGATGCTTTTGTCGCTAGTACAGATTATCAGAATTCTTCAATTAAGAATTCCTTTTTATATGTGAAACAATTTCATTTGTAAGAGATTATAAATTAAATAAATTCAAAAAAAATATCCTAGCATCGTGATTGCATTTCGGCTACTTCGAGGTTAGTCTTCAGCAAAAGCTGAAAGCCTATGGCGCTGTGGAAGCGCTACGACAGGATAAGGATCGGCGCACGTTAGAGTTGAAACGCTGCAGGTTGTATCTGTCGGGAAACAAATGCCCCGACAGCTCATTCTATACGTCGAAGTTGTCCAAAAGAAGGAATACTGGAATACTGGAGACTGGTTCGGGGAGTAGGGAATTAGACATAATAAGGATGTGGTCGTAGAGCCTCTCTAGTGTTTCTCATTCGGACAGCCGTTGGTGTTGTTATCTGGGAGAGCTTACTCGAACATCTTTTGTGATAGAATCTGTAAAGCAGGTTGTGAGGTTAGGTGTATCGATCGGTCTAATCAAGTTCTTCTGAATAGTGTCCAGAAGCTTTAGAGTGCTTCGAGGCACAGCCCCACACGTGGGAGCGATATACCAACGATGGTCGGATCTGTGCCATGTAGAGCAGCAGTAGTTGATCTGGTGTACACAGCTTCCTATAGCGGAACAAAACTCGAATCTTCTGGGATGCCGTTTTGGCAGTACTGACGACGTGGTCGTACCAGGATATGTTATTTATTTATTTATTTATTCATGTAAATACACTATCTGAACGGCCTTCACCATTTAACGGATAGGAGTTGCACAAGAGTAGAATGACTATATTAAACTATAACTAAACTATGAACTACTGTCATATGCACATAAGTTAATATAAATTGACTTTTTTTCAAATTAATCTCAACCTAAAGTGAGGAAAGATCTTTTAAATTCATGCGTATTACAAAAATATATATCTACAGCATGCTTTGCATCTTCATAACTGTTACAAATCACATATATTGGAGATAAAAGTAGTACGTTACTTTTTGGGACAGTTAAGTAAAAATATTTCACATTTTAATGCAGGGAACATGCATAATACCTTACTAAGTACGTATTCACAATCGATAATATTATTAACTAATTTAAACAAAAAAATACAAGCAGCATACTTTCTTCGCTTATCTAAGTTTCATAAATTATACCTGCTAAGTAATACGTCATGGCTGAGACCAATTTCAGGGTATGTACCATCCTCTCTAAACCATATGTATTTAACAAATCGCCTCTGAATACTTTCAATCTTGTTGCGATGGACTTCATAAGCAGGATACCGTATTACAGAGCAATATCCTATTTTCGTTCTTACAAATGAATTATATAATAAAATCATGGTGTCTACATTATTAAAGTCCCGACAGTTGCTGATTATGAAGCCCAAACTCTTGTAAGCGTTGTTGACAACAGCATCAGTATGCCCAACAAATGTAAGCCTTGCGTCAAACATTATGCCCAGATATTATTGTTGATGTTGATCCCCGAAAACTTGACGGAAGGTGACTTGACTATTAGATTACCGTCCATTTCCACAATTGGTGTTGCCAGAGTTTTCTGTACGTTAGACGGTACCTACTTCATTTACGAATCCCCACTCGGCAATTATTTTGATATCTACGTTGATCTGTGAGGCAGGCTGCTGGAGCCGACGTACCGTCTCCTACGATGATGGTGGCTTGCCTTGTTCCATGCACGGTATTAATGTACTGTCGTATGCGAAGCTGTAGATATGATTGGATGTGATTTCAAGCAGTTCGTTGATGTACAGCGGAAACAATGTAGGGGACAGGACAGGTCCTTGAGGAACACCAGCGTTTATTGAAATTACGTCTGATGAACAGCCTTCGACTGCAACAGAGATCGGTCGTTCAAGAAGCTATTCAGCCGCTGGCGATAGTCTATTACAATTTGTTGCCCAAATTTGTCAAACAACGCTTTCTCTGAACCAATCTCTTTTGTTGCGGGATCAATTTATCCATGATTGTCCATTGTGGAATCGAAAAATCAAGTCAGCCGCTCATTGTTATCAGTCGCTCTGGTTTAATTGAATCTTAATTAAGGAATTCTTTTGCGTTCGCTCTACATGCAAACGACGGCGACAGCGCAAAGTCCCCCGAGCGGCATAATTTATATTGATTTTAATAACCCCGTCACTGTTAGGTGGCAGTTGTTTGATAGAGTGGTTAATTATATTTGTGTTTTTGTTTTGGTTTTTGTCAAGATACGCCAGTGTCCAGCGGGCATTCGTGATCGATGGAGAAAAGTTTTGTTAGGGATTCGTGTGCTATTAGTATACATTGCATATAAGCAGAGAAGTTACATATTTGGATCTGATTGTCGAACCAGGATCAGAAGTTTACTTGTGTTGCACCTTTAGGCTTTCTTCTTTTTCGTGTGCCCTGTGCAATTCCGCACGTCGGTGATCCCTCGTATTCTTCTCACATCATATGTAGGGTGCTATTTTCTGCCTGTCTGAATATTGTGGCGGCATCTCTTATTCCGCACCAATCTCTTATATTTCGAACCCAAGAGTGCTGTTCCCTCCCCGGACCTCGTCGGCCTTCTATCTTACCTTGCAGTATCAATTTGGGTATCGAGTATCTGGCACCTCTAAGGATATGACCAAGGTAAGATATTTTTCGATGTTTGACAATATTAAGAAGTTGTCTGTTTACGCCAGCGATTCTCAGTACTTCTTCGTTGGTTTTATGTGCAGTCCAGGGAATGCGGAGGAGTTTTCGGAGTGTCCACATTTCCAGTGCTTCTATGCGGTTCAATGTTCGTCCTTTAAGAGACCACGTTTTATGCTCCGTGAAGTAATATGGGCCAAATATAGCACTTCACTACCCGAAGCCGCAGAGCCAACGAAAGGCTTCATGCAAGAAGAAAGTTCTTTAGTTTAAGGAACGTAGTTTTCGCATGTCCAACCCGTGCTCTTACTTCTTCATCGCAGTCCCATTTACTTTTCAGTGTGGATCCTAAGTACTTAAAACGTGTTACCTGTTCTATCTGTTCTCCGTCGACGTTAATTGTGATATTGATGTTCTGCCGAACTATTGTCATAATCTTCGTTTTCTTGGTATTAATTTGTAGGCCAAAACGTTTACCCAGCAGATTGATTCTATCTATAATGTGTTGAAGATCTTCAGGAGTATTAGCCAAGGAGTATTAGGCTTTGATTGTCTTGAAATATCCTCTTCTATTCAGTCTTTACTCATTATGCTTGCAAAATATGTATGATGCTATAATAGTATAACACATACTACAATGAGTATTATTACACACTGACGGATTTTTTATCCTTTTTTAATCATAGAAGGTTAGGAAATCGGCTTGATCGCAAGGGCAGAAGCAAGGAGGTGTGAGAGAGAGTCTGCCCTCCCAACCAAAACGCTGTGAGGAGCAAGACAGCGTAAACAACGAAAGTCCATATGGCTCATCTACCACGTGTACATCGACTTGCATACAAGTTAAATCTTTGCATGTCATCGTCATAATCACAATGTTCTAACAGACATGTTGTGAACTCGTAAAATGCATTAAGTCGGAGCTAGAGTATTGCCGACACGAGTATTATCAATAGATTTGATAACTGTAGCTCGCCATCGTTCGCGATATACTGGCAGTTCAATGGCGCTATTAAAACCCATATCCAGCAACTGTTTCGTCCACCCAGCGTATCGGGGAATAGCCACGGCGCGGCCCACTCGTAGCATGACCCTGAACTACAAGTTTCTCCATATTATCGCTTCTGTGAATATGTCCGAAGAATCTCGTCGACACAATGGAGGATAGTCTCTTTGGATTACCGAGCCCATCCAGTAGGGAAACGTTAGTTCGATGGGCGGTATGGGGAACTCTCAGCATTGTCCTCCACGTCAATATTTCAAAAGCATCTACGTGAGCTCGATCTGCCTTTTTAGCAGTCGAAGTTTCCGAGGCACACAAAAATATGGAGAGCACAAGAGACTGAACCAGCGACATTTTGGTAGCTTTAGTGATGTTATGGTCACGCCATATTTTAGTAAGCTTTGTCATGGCGACACATGCCTGTTGAATGTGCCGTCGAATCTCATTTTCACAGCTACCCGAATTGTTGATCAAAGAACCGAGGTACACAAAACTTTGAACTACTACACGACGGCCTACTGACTTTATTTCTAGATGATTATCGTGCTCTGTATCTACGATTATAACCTTGGTCTTGTTGTAGTTAATACCAAGAACATATGCTGCACTGTGTTGTTCTAAAATGTTTAATAGAGCCACTAGTTCTTCCTGAGAAGCAGCAATAATGGTTGTATCGTCAGCAAATCTTAAGTTGGACATTTTGCTTCCGCCAATATTTATACCGTCATTCCAGTTGTGCAATACCTGTCTCATCATAAATTCAGACGACGAACTCCCCTTCTGGTTGCAGTTTGACCAGACAGGTTACCATCAATTCACACACGAGCCGGATTAGACTCATAGGCCCAGTTTTATAATCAGTGGTCACTCTGACGCGACGGTTTACTAACCTCGACCAGCGAGATAACTGGAACGCCTCTTGTTTCACAATCATAAAATGACGTAGGGTTAACTGACCGCGAGTTGTATTTTATTTTTAGCGGTTGATAGTTTTGTGTGAGCAATATTTAAAATTCTTCTTCTTCTTATTTCCTTCGTTAGGTGTTTCGTGCTGGTGTTTTGTGTTTTTCTGACAAGACTGTCAAAGAATGAGTTCGTTGAGTTGTCAGTTCTATCCGATTTCCAACCTCATTTTGGTTTTTCCACTGACGTTTTTTCATTTCATTCACAAATATTTGGTGTTTGCATAGATAAAATATGTTTAGGTTAGGTTGGTGTTTGGACTGCTTGGCGTTGTAGTTGTTTCTGGGACCTTTTTCAAATAATAGCCGTGCATGTACCCTTGTGTCAGCATGGAAAAACCGAAAAGAGCGAACAACTTTTCAAAAGATAAAGAACATCTGTTAATGTCGTTAGTAGAAAAGCACAAGCATGTAATAGAATGCAAAACAAAAGGTGCAACAATATGGCGCGAGAAAGACAACGCCTGGGAAAAGATAGGAGAAAAATTCAATTGCAAATGTGCAAATAATAGCCTCAGATCTGTAAAGGTGCTGAAAGAAAAATACAAAAATAGTCATATTCTTCAAAATAATTGACTCTAGGTCGAAATATTCTTGGTCTCATTGCTTTTTCATCACTGCTATACGCATTTAGATCATAACCATCCATTTCAAATAAAAAGAACGATGGAAAGCGTTAAGGTAAACGATAAAATATGAAACATCAAACGCCTAGCAAGTAGCAAAACCAAAGTGACATAACCTAATGCACATGCGTCATCTCAAACCTGGGGTTAACTCAAGAATTTCTTGGGCTCAAGTTAACTCGGAGTTAACCTCAAGTAAAATCGAAAACCACCATTTGTGAAACATGGCATCTAGGGTTAACCTCCGGTCAACACACAACCTTGAGTTAACCCATCGTTGTGAAACTGGCCCTAAGAGTTGCTGTATGAGAAGCACTAGGTGATAAGGAACTTCCATAGAGATGAGGATTTCCCACTGTTTAGGCCGGCAATAAGGGTTGTATCATCGGCAAATCGCTTATTGGCATCGCAGTTTAAAGCTGTTATATGCTCCAAAGCATAAGTGACTTTTTAAAAAAGGTTTTTATTCAATATGAAGATTAACGTAAGTCTTTACATTGAATAATCTTGAGTGTGACAGTACCGGCTGAAGGCCCTGGCGTAATGCGCCATTACAATGGTCTGAAGCGCTTTATATAGGTTCGGAGTGCTATATTAGCGTCCGGTCAATTCTATTCCTAGAGAATAGCTGCGATATGGTTTCCACGAAGCATGATAAGATACGTGCTTATTAATGCAATATCTGGTTACGCAGGCACGTCGTGTGTGGGCTTATAAACTCATATAACAAAGCATGGCCGACTCTACTCACTAGGCCGGAGCATTGAAATGTGGCAACACTGAATATCGGGCCGAGTTTTTATTTGTTGTTAAGTCATTAGTGTAATATTCCAGAGTGAAAAAGAAGATTGAAAGGTGATTTTTAATGTGTTTCTAATTATTTACCTGCACAAACGAAACTATAAAGATAAAAAGATGCCTGCAAGGTGTGTAGTATCAGGTTACACTAGCAATTGTGCTCAGGCACGTATCCAGGATTTGGTTTTGGGGGGGGTCCAGATTATGGGTGTCACTTGGTTGACCTTTCGGGGGGGGGTCCAGATTAGAGTTGCCACCTTAAATTCTTAAATTTGCGGGGGGGAGGTGCAAATTTGTGGATTCCATTTTTTAGACGGCATTTAATAACGTTTCGGGGGGATCCGGACCCCCCTGAACCCCCCTAAATACGTGGCTGATTGTGCTTCCAATAAAGGACATAAACAGAAGTGGGTGAAATGTATTCCCCGTAAGGGCTGGTTATATTTATAAGAATAAAGAGAATAATTTACAAACATTTCAAAGGATAAGACCTATTTTAAAGCACAAAGTGGTACCTACAATGTTTTCTGGACCTCCCAAATATCACAGAAAAATACAGTTAATAGAACTCATCTGGGCATGCATCTGGGCATACCTACGAAAAGATTTGATAGTGAAAGGGAATCAAGACCAGCAAGAATGGCTTCACAGTGACCTAATAGTGAATTTTTCTAGCTCAAGTGACAATTTACAAAGTAAATTGAGTGTTCATTTAAGTGGAAGTGGAAGTGGCAACAGGAAACAGGTTGCGTTTATTTTTATTTTGTTGTGTTTGACTGCGATGAACCAGACATCAGATGTAAGTGGTGTTAGTAGTAGTAGTAGTTCTAAAAAGTATTTTTCTTAATTTATGAACCGAGATGAACTCTAATACATACAAAATGTAATAATTATTCTGAAACTACAGGGCCACTATTTGACAGCTAAGCCACGTTGCCACATCTAAGGCTCCGGCCTAGTGTAGGGTCGGCCAGCTAATAGAATCGCGAAGATCGTTGTTGATTATACTCAACAAAACTTACAGCGTTGTTGCAACAAATAAATGTAGGAAAGTGTCCGCCTGGCTGCGTTCGTCGTTGCGGTAACGAGCACTGACGAAGTCCTCGACATGTCGTGCGGGCGATGCGACCCCAGGGAGTCCCGCTTCCTGTTCTTCGCGCTCTGCTGCCGGCAAGGCCGCCTACGATTGTCCCGTCTTCCCCGTTTCCCACTTAAAAATACATTTATTACGGACGATGTGTAAGCTTCAAAGGGGGCGCGAGAATGCGTCGCGAAAGGGACCTTTCTCTCGCATCTTCCAGTGGCGTACCACGGAAAGGGAACCTTCTATAACACGCTTTTTATTAGCTACATCTGTATGTTAAGATTTGCTGACGATACAAACCTTATTGCGGCTTCTCGGGAAGAACTAGTAGCTCTACTTAGAACAACATAGTGCAGCGTATAGTCTTGCGATTAACTACAACAAGACCAAGGTTATGATCGTAGATAGAGAGCACGATAATCATGGAGCAATGAAGTCAGTAGGCCGTTGTGAAGTAGCTCAAAGTTTTGTGTACCTCGGTTCTTTGATCGACAATTCGGGTAGCTGTGAAAATGAGATTCGACGGCACATTCAACAGGCACGTGTCCCCATGACAACGCTTACTTAAATATGGCGTGACCATAACATCGCTAAACTATCAAAATGTCGCTGGTTCAGTGTCTTGTATTCTCCATATTTTTGTATGCCTCGGAAACTTGGACTGTTGGGGTACAAACATAGTGGAGCGACGAGGCTAGAGGCACAGCGACGCAAAACGTATCGCTCTACTATAGAATACGTGCTTCATCGCGTTTTCATCTCGTCGCTAGCCTCGTCGCTCCACTATGTTTGTACCCTTAAAAAGGCAAATCGGGCTCGCATAGATACTTTTGAAATGTGGACGTGGAGGAGAGTGCTAAGAGTTCCTTATACTACCGCCCATCGAACTAACGTTTCCATACTGGATGAGCTCGGTAATCCAAAGAGACTATCCTCCATTGTGTCGACGAGAATGCTTACATTCCTCGGACATATACACAGAAGCAATAATATGAAGAAACTTGTAGTTCAGGGTCACGCCCCGAGTGGGCGGCGCCGTGGCCGTTCCCCTACACGCTGGGTAGATACGACGAAACAGTTGCTAGATATGAGTATCCAGAGCACCACTGAACTGACAGTAAATCGCGAACGATGGCGAGCTATCAAAACTATTGATAATATTCGTGTCGGCAATACTCTAGCTCCGACTTAATGCATTTTACGAGTTCACAACATGTCTGTTAAGACATTGTGACTATGATGATGATTACTATCATCTATTAATACTGATATCTGGTAAGTACTGAGTCCATCTACTTGACTCAATTTTTTATCGAAGCCCTCTCCTAATCATCGTAAGTGAAACTTTGTGCCTTCGAGATTTCAGCATAAATCCGAGGAATAAAATTAAATCAGGAACAAGCAAAGTTCAGGGTCATGCCCCGAGTGGGCGGCGCCGTGGTCGTTCCCCTACACGCTGGGTGGGTAGGACGAAACAATTGCTGGATACGGGTATCAATAGTGCCACTGAACTGACAGTAAATCGCGAACGATGGCGAGCTACAGTTCTCAAAACTATAGATGATAATATTTGTGTCGGCAATACTCTAGCTCCGACTTAATGCATTTTACGAGTTCACAACATGTCTGTTAAGACATTGTGACTATGATGATGTATGTTTGTCTGTTAGTGAGTTTGTAATTCTCGTTTGTATTACGAGGTCGGACCAAACACTGAACGCTCCAACTATGTCGCAAAATCGCGAGGCGAACTGACTGTCCACACTGCCGAAGTGCTCGGGCTTTTTTTAACCCCCGAGAGCCATCAGCATTACAGCCTTTGTGGCTTATTGTCCTATAACTCTCGCGGGGGGGGGGGTTAAAGCACGGTCAGCAGTGGTTCCATCGTCTCATAACAATATCGCAACAACTACCTACAGTGTTTGCTTCATACTTCTGTGGAGCTCAATCCATTTTGGTATGGTCGTGCTTGAATTGTACAATATTGAAGTGATATGAAATTGGCTCCCGAACATTTAGACATCTTAGTTTAACTTCTGTCGGGATTTGAATGGAAGACAAGTTGAATTATTACTTTTAAAAAGATAACTATTTTTTAATTTGAGAGTAAAAATAATTGTTTTCCTTCTTTGCAAATTTCTTGAATATTATCAAGATATGAAGAGTAAGGTCAACTGTATCAAATGTAGCTTCAACTTGTTTTTTTGACATGCTTTTATTAGATAGTTATGTCTATTTGTGAGCTTGTAACTCAACTTTGCTCCGAAAATGATTTTGACGGCTTCAAATCCGTCGAACCAGCGGTAGTATCCTAGTATCCGTTTATATCTATTGTGCCAATAAGGGTAAAACAGCTTATATTCGAGGGCTGCTTTTCTGTTGCCTACTCTCACATATTTTACGTGTCTGATAGACATGAAAATTCTGATGCTACATCAATCGACCTGTGGCGCACTGATGATCGCTAATAAGCGTGAAACAGCTGTCTGCGTACTGGTAGATTTACGGAGATGTAGAGCAGCCCTCGTATATCGACTCTCATATGAAGTTGGCATAGAAGCGCGTCTATCTGGTGAGGTAAGCGAATGCGCCTTTGAGTTCCGCCAAGAAGTTTGCTGCTGTTTAGAAGCGACTTTCTTTGGTTTGCCGTTACCTCCTGGTACCAGATGGCGCACAGGCAAATCTTTTCTGCCGCCTGCTCTCACGGCTTGTATTGTTTGCCAAAGGAGGATCTAAGGATCCCTACTTCGATGTATACCGAAAACTATTCTCAGGAATTAAGCAGATGAAACGCCAAAACGCATCGTTCTCTATGTGTGTTGGTGCTTGCCACTGCAGACTACAGTGTCTGTGAAAGGTGGCACTAACTAAAAATGAGAGAAGCAAACGTAAAAATGGTTTTAAGGTTTATAAAATGCATTAAACTGTTTCAAAGGTTCAGTATGGCTAACCACAATATCAAACAACAATGACCATTTTTCTTCCTTTTCACAAATTCATTGAAAACGTTCACTATTGATGGGGTTTTTGAATTTGAAACATATGCTTTATTATAAATTGTGTACTTTTCAATACAGTGACATTTGACAACTACCGCCATCTATAGGTCAGACTGGGAACCATGCTCGTATATATTTACATAAGCGCAACAC
Organism: Callosobruchus maculatus; assembly: GCA_951848785.1. Taxonomy (NCBI): domain Eukaryota; kingdom Metazoa; phylum Arthropoda; class Insecta; order Coleoptera; family Chrysomelidae; genus Callosobruchus; species Callosobruchus maculatus. The sequence continues at coordinate 4,037,592 of CATOUR010000003.1, forward strand.
TCCTGGTGACTAGGTCTATGCATGTCGATGAGGTCTCCAAGAGGCGATGTGTCAGCTTGAGGAATACTTCTGCAGGTGGAAAATTTGTGTCAATCCGCAGAAAACACAGGCTATCTTTTCAACAAAACGCAGGCAGCGTGCGCCAGTTAGACAACTTCGAGTGTTTGATAGAAACGTATCATGGCAGAACGAAGTAAAATATTTGGGACAGATACTCGATAGGAAATTAGCCTGGAAATCCCAAGTTCTCTCTGCCTGGAACAAGACTGTGGATATTTTCAAGCTTTTATACCCACTACTCAAAGGAAACAACCGATTGTCAGTCTCAAATAAATTGCTTCTGTACAAATCTATTATCAAGCCTATAATAACGTACGCTTGTGGGGCTTGGTGTTTTGTCGCCAAGACGCATATGCATGCTCTTGAAGTGGTACAGCACAGAACTCTTAGGTCAATTGTGGGCACTCCATGGTACGTTTCGAATCATACACTTCAGATTTAAATGTTCCTCCTCTTAGTGAATTTATCAAAGAGCTTGCAACAAAGGCGTATGCAAGAGCCCAAAATCATTCCAACGCGCTAGTCAGGGAGGCTATAAACCACACTTTGGCTGATGTTCATAAACATTAAAGACCGAGGCTTGCACTTCAACAACAAAACCAATTCATTCTTACTATCTCTTTTCAGATTTCATAAAAAGTTGTGTTTGGTATTTACTAATCTGTTCCCCACAGGTTAGGTCTACGCTAGTCTCTTGAGGGCTCTTGTTTCTAGACTTACGAGCTAAAAACCTATGGTCTGCTCTGACGCAGGTATTTCCTAACTTAAAACAACACAGCTGACTGGCCCCTTATGAAATCCTACCAGTGACGACTGTGAGTTGCAGTGCTTCCATCTTTTCTATTTTCCATAATGAACATACCGCGCGTTCATTTTTTATTTTTAATTTTTGTGCAGATTGTATCATTCTCGTTTTTTGTGTCAGGCTCAAACGGGAATATTTCTTTTAATTAAGGCCGGGATTGAGCGTATGCTTTCCAAAGGCCTCAACTCAGTTTATTCGTGGAGTTTCTGTAGCAGAGACAACCGTTTTTTGCTTGTTAAGCGGAAAATTAGGAAGAGCTTGTAACACAGCGGCGATTTTATGATACAACGCATTCATATTCTGCCTTTTCATAGAAAGAGGGGACAGAAAGTGCAACGAGTGTAAAAGAAATGTCATCAAAAAATTTAGAGTTCCTCAATCCCTACACTGCCCCCGTCAAAAAACTATACAATCATTAGGGACCTTTAAACATCTAAAAATGAAGTTTGAGCTGTTTTTGTACACTTTGTTTTTTATGATTGCTGCTCCACCACTGACACAATTTCTAAAAGCATACGCTCTTTCCATTCTCGCCTTGTTAATAATACTGTGCCAAAATTTCATTAAAACCAGTTTAATAATTTCCAGCTTGTATTGTTACAGAGCTATCCGTTGGTAAAATAAGTAAAACACGCCGAAAACAGAAGATTGAAGAATATTCGGAATTTTTGACCTTTTTGCCGAATACTCCGCCGTCCATACATCGATTTTCAAAAGTATAGCTGCATTACTTATACTATATCACAGCATATTGTCGCCTAAATTTCATCACAACCCATGTAGCGGTTACAGAGGTTACGATGCTAGAAAGGCTGCGACAGACCAATGGAAATGAGTGACGTAGATTTTCGTGACGTAGCTATCCTAAAGCTCCCAAAAATCGTATCTCAAAATCGAAAATTTTCCCGATCACAATACTCTCCTATACCCTATCGGCATGGGACGTAAACTATGGAAACACCGATCAGGAACCTCCAGGTCACCTAAAAACAAAGTATGGGCTGTTTTTCTATTTTTAGTTGTTTGATCATTGCTGCGCCGCCACCAATACGGTTTTCAGAAGCCATACGCACTTTCCATCCTCGCCACGGTAATAATAGTGTGTCAAAATTTCATTAAAGTCAGTTCAATAATTTCCACGTTACAGAATCACAATACAGAACGATTTAAAGCAATATTTATATGCATACATCAAAAATTTTTTTTTTTGAGTTTAGCAGCATCGACTACTGTGACTACTCAGACTTGATTTAATGGTTTCTGAGATTGGTGTTGATGGAAGTAGTGTAACACTTTACAGTTTAAATTTTCCAATATAGTCCCATGACTTTCAGGTACAGAAGGACGGTACTATAATTCTGCGATAGAGTCAGGCATTGTTTCAGGTCGTTGGGGATACCAAGCTGTCCACGTTGTGTACTATATTGTTGACATTCAAGAAGAATATGGCAGACTGTAATGGCAGTGTTTCATGTTTCACACATGGGGGGATCTTGACCAAGAAGGAGGTACGCATGTGTTAGGGCAGTATGTCCAATTCTCAGACGCTGTAAGCGTACCCTTTCATTGCGGGACGGTGGGGTATTAGGAGTCCAGCGTCCAATCCTGTGTTTAAGCCTACGTAGCTGGGTATCCGTTCCCTCCCACAGGCTCTGCCATTTCCTTTTCATTACAGTATTAATCAGTAGTTTTTGTTCTTATACCTTGATGCAGTCTATAGCGGTGGAAGTCATGGACACAGCACGGCGAGCGGCTTCATCAGCTCTTTCATTGCCTTCTATGCCGACATGTCCTGGGACCCAAATGAAGACGATCGATTTCCCAGAATCTATAAGTAATTTTAACGTAGCCAGTATCATTTGATTAAGTGGGTCATGACTGTTCCTGTTTTTTAAATTTAATAATGCAGTAAGTGAGTCACTTGCGATCATGACTTCACTGGCATTGAATGTCATCTCACAGAACCTCAGCGCTTGCCAGATGGCATATTGTTCTGCTGACAATATGGATGCGGAGGATCGCAAGGTCCATAAATATGCATTGCTGCTAGATACAAGGGAGGTTCCCACACCTAATTCTGTTTTAGATCCATCCGTATAAAGTATTTCTGCTCCAGAATACCGATGTAAAAGGTCGGTAAACAGAGCTTAGAATTGCACAGGTGGTGTGTTTTGCTTCGACAGCCTGGCGAGTTCCGTATTAATTTCTACTATGGGAAGGCACCATGGAGGAAGCTCAGACTGGACTGTCCAATAAGTTGGACTAAAATGAAACCTGATTTCCTCTGCTGTCTCATGCAGCCTAACACATAGAGGTCTTGGGATTGTGGGCCTGCCAAGGTAACTGTCACAGCTACTTGAAAGAAATTTACAATTTCTGTGATTTGGCTGAGCCCTGATCCTGCATGCGTACGAGAACGAAAGTTTGGAACGACGGATACAAAATGGTTCTAGACCAGACTCAAAGCACAAACTCATACTAGGGGAAGTTCTAAATGCTCCCAAACAGTACCTCAATCCCAATCCCAATCAAAAAATTATAAGTCCATTGGTTTCTGTTATAGGCAAGGCTATGTTCGGATGGGCCAACAAATTTTTCAGTTCTAATACTCCTAACAATTGTTTTGAATTGAAGCAAATTGATTTTTTTTTTGTGATAAATGGAAAGACCATGTGTATGTTCCCTTTTTTGCAATAATTCAAAAGTTATATCAAAACAAGAAAGTTTCGATCGTAGACTTCGTCTCGAGCTGCCAACTTCATCCGCTGTCTATGTTGCAAAAAATATACACTGGTTACAGTTAACTATTTTCACGATTGGCTAGAAATCTCTAGCGTAGTAGCACATTGTTGGTCAAAAGAACTGACCACCGTAATGACGTCACATGGGTTCTGGAGCGGTCGGCGTGTTTTTGGTACTGGATTCAAAAACCCATTTTTGTTTGTTTTGAATTATTACAAAAAACATGGAAAACAACAATAGTTTTGTTATAAAACTTATACATGATGTTCCGATTTATCACAAAAAAGTAATTTACTCAAAACACCAATTTATCTGGCGTTACCCATAAAATTTTTGATTCCGTTGTTATGTGTGTAAATGGATCTATATATGGGTCATGCAATATTTCATTTGTGCGTGGGCTCACGTCAATAGTGCTGTAATAATTATTATGAAGGTAAACATTGAATTACTGTTTATCAAACAAATATTTTTTGCATTCGGGTGGAAGTACTGTTAATTAGAGAATATAACAATAAACAGAGAGGATTAATTAATTGTTATTGTTCAACAAATTTTGTGAACAAATGTAACGTATTGAGTTTAATCATCGATTCGTTCATATGTATATTTTGAAAATTGGTCACGGGATATGCTTTCATAATGTGTGTTCATTTCAAAAAGGTATAATTTTCTCGAAATTCATGTTTATACTGGCCGTATATTTTTTATAAAAAATAATTGTATTATCATTTTTTTAGAACTGAACAGACCGCGAAGGCGGAGCCTAAATACCAGAGTACCGCGCTACTGTGAAAGGGTTATGTTAGGGGAAGTTTGTTAACGCGGGATTTGAATGGGCCAATACCCGCAGGGACGTCCTGGGAATAAATGTGCGGTTGTACCGCTCGGTTCTTGATGTATGAAGAACCACAGCCTTAGGATGAGATGCATCTAGTACAGACAGAGTAGTAGGGGCAGCAGCTCCCCAGACATGAGAGCAATACTCCAGACCAGGTCTTATCTGGGCTTTATAAAGCGTGAGGAGGTTGCACGGTGAAAAGTACTTTCTGGCTCTAAATAGGTACCCAAGCTTTTTACCAGCAGCTGTCGCAATTGGCGCAACGTGTTCGTGCCAGATCAGATTTTCTGTAATGTTGACTCCTCACAGCTTGAATAAGTGACTCTTTGGCAGAGCCCGGTTGTTCATTAGAACCTGGTGTTGGCTGAGGCACTTCTTGTTAGATAGCATACAATACTGGGTCTTGGAAGCATTAAAATTTACCATATTCTTGAACCCCCAGGCGGTAATGGTATCGAGATCCTTTGAAAGTGAAGCTGCCACTGCCAGTCTTCTGCGTTCCAGCTCGACCACAGAGATCGGTCTAGCCTGCATGCAGCGTACTGTCATCCGCAAATTGGACATGAAAGCCATGTAGCGACTTGTCCATTAGTACTAACAATACCCGGTTAGAGTCATTTAATGACGTCGTTTTTGGGCATACTTTTGGATTTGTCTGTCTGATCTAATCGGGCATTTGGTTTGTGCTCCCAAATTCTAGTTTGTACTGATCTCTTTGTTGTTCCGATGTATACACTTCCAAACACCACCATACCTTGCGGGAAGAAAACAATTTCTGATGTTTAATGGCCTGAAGTCCTCTGAATATGTAGCTGCGTCTGGAGTACCCCAAGGCAGTAACCTCGGTCCACTGTTATTCAACTTATTTATGAATGACATTGATAGTGCTGTTGGTCAGTATTGTTCCCTGTATGCGGACGACTTAAAGATTTTCCATCAAATAGAAACTGAATCTGATTGCCTACAGCTTCTCAGCAGTTTAAATAGAATAGATGATTGGTGTGCGCGAAACAACCTAACTTTGAATACTAGAAAGTGTTATGTGATGTCTTATACTTTAAAAAAGAATCCTTTTTTATATGACTACACATTGTCAGATACCATTATTCAGAGGACTTCATCTCTTTGTGACTTGGGTATAACATTTGATCTCCAAATGACCTTTGTGGCACAATTTCGGAGGCAAACCGTATGTATGATTTCATTGTACGAAACTGCCGCGACTTTACTGAAACCGCAACATTGAAGGTGCTATTTTATGCGTATGTCAGATTGAAGCTCGAATAAGCATGTTTGTTTTAGAATCCTCACCATATCACTCACATAAATTCAAAGACGTTTTTTGAAGTATTTGTCCTTGAAAGTCGATGGTACATATCCGCCCATAGGTATACCCCATGAGTCACTACTTGAGAGACATCTTGTTAGCAGCTTAGAATCTAGACGTACAATCCAGTCTATAATAATGTTATTTAAATTAATTAATAACTTAGCTGATAACTCTTTTATTTTTTGTCAACTAATGTTCAACGTCCCTAGAATTGTATCCCGGCAAAACGTAACATTTTACCTTCCTGGGGCACGTACCAACTACTTGTATCTCTCCACTGCTCACAATGTGCAGAGACTATAACCGCATAAGTAGCCAGCTGGACATATTTCATTGTAAAATATCTACTATAAAAACCTTCTTAAATAATCCTATTTTTGTAAATTGTTGTTAGTCACAATATGTATTGTTATTTTTCTTTGGCATTTTGGCCTTACCCTGTAAGTGGTATTTTGTACTGTTAGGTATTGTAATAAATAAAATAAATAAACTGAAATAAAAATAAAATAAGTAGATGGTATCCGATACTGTCCACGGATTCCTTTTGTCTTCTGCCAATCTAAAAAAAATACAACAACATTTAAGTTTACAGTTTACCATCGAGGGCGTCAAACGGTTAAATTATTGATATTTGTACTGGGTGTATCCTTTTTATGAAGATCAATTATGCAGGGTGTTTCAAAAAAGTAGTACTTTAGTACTTTAGTAAATTCAAACGGCATTCTCACTGTGAAACCGGAAGCGATAGTGACAAAACCGGATTTTTCCAGGACTATTTTTTTTATGCTGATTCCGAGTCTGTATTTAGTTTTTCTCTATCTTATGTATACGGACAGACGGACGGACGGACAGACAGTGAGAGCCAAAAAGGTGATCCCCGTCTCTAGGATAGGTCGTCATCATAGTCACAATGTCTTAACAGACATGTTGTGAACTCGTAAAATGCATTTACACATTTTACGAGTTTCTCTTGGGATATCTTTAAGATCTTTAATGCAGTAGTTTCCCATTTGCTTTCTGCATCCTCATACCGTTGACCAGATGGTATCTACTGGTTCATCCGCCTTTAGGGGCAAATTCTCACCCCAAGGACAAGAAGGTGTCCTGACTCTTCTCAACTCGTCCACCCGAAGCTGTTGGTTGAGAAGAGGTTACTGCTTATACCGACAGTAGTTTGGTGTTCCTTCCTTCCGCCTTTTACGACACGCAGGATATACGATGGGAGATATTCTAACCCGACCCCACACGGGCCACTGCAGTGCAAGTAATATGTCTAAAAATTTGATTCAAACACATATTTATGTTGATCGTAGAAAAAAAAAACGTGCGTAACAAGGATAGGTAGAAAACTGAATAAACAATGTTGAAAATGCCATACGTATTCAAAGTACAAGGCGCTGAAGAAAAGAAATTATATACTCATTTTTTTACGATTTTGCTGTAACTAACAATTATTTCAGGTGTCGCACAAATACGATTAAATAAATAAAAATTACAGAAACCAGCTAAGTAACAACAGAACTTTATTATCTTATCGGTATTTACAATGTGTTTTCACAGCTTCTTCGCATTTAGTGGCCAAATATCTGCACCAGATATCTAAAGCCGTATCCCCACTTATTAGAGGAGATCTTGATTTTGACGTATTGTCTACCAATACCTCCGTCCACTATTGCAGCCCTGGCTGTGTTGCCGTCGTAGAATTTGTTATAGCAGCGGATTGCAGAGATTGTTTCGTGTCGATTGTAGCCCGCAGGCAGATCCTTGGGGTACTCTATGATCTTTTCCCGGGAGCGCCACCAATTTCCGGTCTTGAAATACTCCTGTAACAGAGCGATATCTAATTAAATATTGATTAACATATATGACGAACATACTTTAGTAGAAGACTGTACAGGCTCATTTCTAAAAAAAAATATCATAAAAAATGCATTTGCAACCAAATAATCACCCGCATGCCCTCAAAAAACATCAAAAACTCTAGTAAATAGTTTCACGCATCTCTGTCCGTAAGAACTTTTTCAGTTTTTCAATTTTGCTACCCACCACACCTCAACAACCCGAATTTAAAAAAAACAGGTGATCAGGAACCCCTAAAACCCCCAAAAACGAAGTTTTGGGTGTTTTTATATTTCTAGTTTTTCTTATTGTTGCTGTGCCGCCACTGACACGATCTTTAAAAGCCATACGCGTTTTTCATCCCTGCCACGGTTATAATACTGTGACAAAGTTTCATTAAAATCAACTCCATAATTTTCACGTTACTCAATACAGGACGATCTAAAGCAATATTAACACGTATACATGGGGTGTCCCTAAAAATAGTGTCAAGGAAGTCCAGAGATAGAGCACACCTAGAAGTATCTGAATCACCCCCATATATATTATGCATTTTTTTGTAGTTTCCGAGTTATGAATCTTTTTCTGAATTTTAGAGAATTCTCTACCTCGACAACTTAAAACTGCCCCAAAAGAAAAATTAAAAGACTTTTCTAAATTCTCTTCTTTGCTAATTAATCTCCAAGAGTTTACTGTTTATACATAAAATAATCAGAAACTTCTAAGTCCCTTGGACCTAAAAAAGGGTGTTAAGCCGCTAGGATGAAACCTCGCATTTCGGATAATTTCAAGGTGCTGATTACAAATCCAGTCGCAGTTTTGAGTCTCAGTCTCGTTTGACGAAAATAAAAAATGTCAGATCTCTCGGGCTGGCGGGTGTACCTAAAAAAATTGAAAATCTTTATTTGGTTTTCTGTTGAGATGAAACTTCGCATTTCGGATAATTTCAAGGTGCTGATTACAAATCCTGTGGCAGTTTTGAGTCTCAGTCTCGTTTGACGAAAATAAAAAATTTCAGATCTCTCGGGCTGACGGGTGTACCTAAAAAAATCGAAAATCTTTATTTGGCATTCTATTGAGATGAAACCTCGCATTTCGGATAATTTCAAGGTGCTGATTACAAATCCAGTCGCAGTTTTGAACCTCAGTCTCGTTTGACGAAAATAAAAGGTTTCTGATCTCTCGGGCTGACGGGTGTACCTAAAAAAATCGAAAATCTTTATTTGGCATTATATTGAGATGAAACCTCGCATTTCGGATAATTTCAAGGTGCTGATTACAAATCCAGTCGCAGTTTTGAGTCTCAGTCTCGTTTGACGAAAATAAAAAATTTCAGATCTCTCGGGCTGGCGGATGTACCTAAAAAATTCGAAAATCTTTATTTGGCTTTCTATTGAGATGAAACCTCGCATTTCGAATAATTTCATGGTACTGATTACAAATCCAGTCGCAGTTTTGAGTCTCAGTCTCGTTAGACGAAAATAAAAAATTTCAGATCTCTCGGGCTGGCGGGTGTACCTAAAAAATGCGAAAATCTGTATTTGGCTTTCTATTGAGATGAAACCTCGCATTTCGGATAATTTCAAGGTGCTGATTACAAATCCAGTCGCAGTTTTGAGTCTCAGTCTCGTTTGACGAAAATAAAGAATTTCAGATGCCTCAAGAACAAATTTTTAAGTTTTACAACCCCCCATCCCCCAATCACTCCAACCCAAAAACAAGTAGAAGATGATCAGGAAATTCTAATATGCGTAAAAACAAAATTTGAGGAATATTCAAAATTTTTCGTTTTTTGCTAATTATTCCGCCGCTAATACACCGATTTTCAAAGTTATTGCAGCATTACCTACTAGGGCGCCATAACGTACTGATACCCAAATTTCATCACAGTCCATGTAGCGGTTACTGAGATTACGAGGCTAGAAAGACGCACACACAGACGGACAGATAGACAGACACACAGACAGACAGACCGACGAAAATAAGTGGCATGACGACGATTGTTAGAAAGAAAACAAGCTGAATAGAAAGAAATAGTAATGACAAGTAAGACAGAAAGAATTCTGTCTTACTCGCACGTCTTTCACATGTTTATTAAACATGGAAAAATTGATGCTCTCTACTTCCGTCAATCGACCTATGGCGCACTGATGATCGCTAATAAGTGTGAAACAGCTGTCTGCGTACTGGTGGATTGACGGAGGTATAGAGCAACCCTCGTAGTAATGACAAGGTCTTGCTTGGAATAACTTGACTTTCAAGCCAGGCACTAGTGGCTACATCTATCAGGGATGTATTTTACAAAATATTAACGAATACATTTTGAAATATATATCTACAAGACCTAATCATTATTATTTAGTAACCCTGTGCTTATTTCGTTTCCATCTTACCTGATTGAACAGCAATCTGTCAAAAGGCTGGATGGTCCCCACCCATAGATGCCCATCTTGGGAAGCGTTGTAATTTTGCGAGTTGCTAGAGTTGTTGTAGCGGTAGCTGAGACTGTTGTAGTTGTAACCGTATGCAGAGTTGTTTGAACCAGGTTTGGAATAGTTGTAGGAAGGTTGTGGGTTCCAGTGGTTCCAGCCAATCTGAGCCGGTGGAATCTGTGCTACAGGCGGGTTATAGTGATAGGCCGCTTGGGGCGGGTTGTGTTGATAAGACGGTTGTGGTTGGTTGTAACCGTAAGCTGGTGGTGGTGGGGGATATTTGTTGATCGTGTGGTTGACAGTCGCCAATGGAGTGCCGTTGAATGTTGGTATCAGGATTTGCGCAGGTACATAGTGGATCTGAAATTGTATAAGGTAACTATTAGATCACTAACATTACGCTATATACAGGGTGTCCAGTTAGTGTGTAGTTCTTCGATATCTCGCAAGGTATACCTGATAGAAGAAAATGTCAAATACAAAAGTTATTTGGTTACTTAAGATGCATATCCTAAAAATATTTTGAAATATACAATGTGTAGCGAGAAAGTAGGATTGTGATCAACTTGATTTTTTTATATGGAACCATAACATTTTTTTAAATTTTTCTAGTTTCCATCGTCGATCTCTATTTAACCCCAAAATATTTTTTGAATTGGTTGCGACGTTGCCAAGTTATAATTTATTTTCTATTAATTTCCGGATTTGCAAGGTCGCAAGTGATACGTCCAAATTGATATATTCCTTTAACTTTTCTCAATAATATTATACAGCGAGTTACTCATATTGAGTGGATATTATTTGGGATGTTACCAGCAATTTGTATCTACAGGGTGTTTTTGGCAGAATTTTAAATTACGGCAACTTGAAGGTCATTTCACTTTGTTTTTTAAATGTAACACCCTGTATGTTTTATTTTAAATCGAAATATCTACTTATACCCTATCTCGTCTTGTAATTTTTTTTTCGCGTTTGCGGCGTTGCCAAGTTATAAATCATTTTTCCAAATTTTTAAACAAATATCCCCGATTTTAATTTATTTTAAATAGAATCCTCTACTTATTTTTATTGCAGTGAATTGCACATGTCGTACTTAGTATGATCTCAAAATTTCAAAATTTTGTTTCTAATAATTACTGAGATACCGCAACACCGCTTTTTCAGTAAACGGTACCGGAAGGCTTAAATATTTCAAAAACTGCCACAACTGGAGAGGTGAAATTCAATACGTGGGGGTTTTTGAACATACAGAATCCAAAAGCGCGAATATCAGTGTTGTCAGATTTACCAATTTTACGTCATAATTTTAAATGGAATGCCCTATTTATGAAGTTTAACGTAAACGTGGTAAATCTGACCCTGTGTAAATTTCATCCGAAGGTGAACAAAACTTGTGCTTTCGCAAGCATATAAATTTTACAAACAAGTATATAGACCAGCAAAGACGAATTTTCTTGCTCTAAATCAGACATTATAGGTGTTGCAGTGTATGAGAAAGAGAACTTATCAAGAGCATCATGTTCAGAAGTAGGTATCTTATAAAGAACATTAAAATTAAGCTCGAAGGACATTCATATGGTCCTAAGAAGAAAATCAGCAAAAGAGTCAAATTGGCAACTCAATGAATTGGTAAAACACCAGAGGAATTCGTGGGTGAAAAGATTGAACTTTTCGGAAAAAAGGATAAAACTTTGAAGAAGAAATCTAGTAGTCATCGTGCAGAAAGAGAGGAAAAAATAAAACACCAGAAAAATACTGAAGAACGACAAAGTAAAAAGAAACCGGAAGCAAGTAACTAACTGACGATTAAGACAAAACAAAGAAAACTACAAGAAGTGGGAAAAGGCAAGAAAACGAAGTTCGATAAACATCAAAATTAGCCAAGAAAAAGAAGAATATAGAATCTACATAAGATACCCCTGAATGTGACAAAAGAAGAATATGTTCCAAAGGTGACTTCAGTGGAAAAGAAATATAGCGTACTTGGCGGATGAGATAAGATAAGAAGGAGAATTTAATGAGATATAGAAATCTCCAGAACATCAAGTGGAAGCAGAAATAATCCATCAAGAAACTCGAGGGTTTTCCCGAAGACCTTAAAGATGAATCAGAGAATCAATACCTGATACAAAGTAAGTATTTTCCTAGAAAGAAGTATCATTTGGTCACAAACAAGTCTGAGGCGTTGAGCTTGAGTCACCCTGTATACGACTTCTGTGGATTATGCATAGAGCTTGGATATAAATTAGTTAAATTAGTTATTGCAACATTGTACATAAATGAAATAAAAGGTACATGCACATTATTTAGAAATAACTAAAAACTAAGTTAAAATAATTAATAGATGTATGAAAAATAAAATAAATTATTTTGTAGAGAGGATATGGTGAATACACAGATTCAGCAAAATAGACAACATATCTGTCCCACTATACAGGGTGGGGCCAATAGTGAGTGGACGGAAGATTGCGGGCTTACTAAAACACATTTTAAAAATCTGCCACATTTTTTGGAATAAAGCTCCCTATATGTTATTGAATATTTAGATTCCTTGGTAAATTCTATTGTGACGTTATATATCATACATGGAACTTTAAGCCAACCTTTTAGGCGCAAATAACCATTTTTGGTATAAGTAGGTATCAGACGAAAATTAAATATTGCAGCGATATAAAACTTAGAAGGCCGTAACTTCGCAGTGCAACTATTAATGAAATGCGTCACCTTAAGTTAGGTGGTCAAATTTGACTTCTTTTTGTACTTGGAGAAATCAGGAGATTAACGAAACTTCAATCACAGGTAACATAATTTTGTCAAATGGTAATGCCTATTTTTGTTTATAGGATAAAATTTAAAATAATGTGACAGATTTCATAGGTGTACCTTTGAGTTTTTCTTCACAATCTAATCTGATACCTGCTTTTCACTCTTTATTCTATCAAATATCTACATACCTGAGAAAGCGATGGCCTAACAAGGGCCAAAAGAGCCAAAAGCAAAACACTGTAGAGTTTCATGTTGAGAGTCGCTTTTTCGTTCGTTTCGATATTTACATGTTCGTATGATACTGTTCAGATCCTATGATGCAAATTTCTTTATATACATTGGTTTGTTTTAGATAATTTACGAGGCAACGAATGTTGCAAATATTTGACTAAGTAATACGTAAGAAAGATAATAAGACCGTGATGAGTCACCTTCAGTTGAAATGTGGATTACCTTTTGTTTTCATGGGGAATTTGATTTACAACGACTTTCCAGGAGCCTGGAACTTTCTTGATCCAAAAATCTATTGTTGTAGGTGACATGTAGGTAATGTGTTTTTAATCGTCATACTGTATCTCTCAATCTCATATACAGGGTGAGTTTTTAGTACCGGCTCGGTCAATAACTCCACTACTGTAGAAGATAGGGAAGAAAGTTGTACATAAAAGTTGTAGCCACGGATATGCTCCTTGCTCACAAAATATTTTGATTTATACAGGGTGATCCATAACTACGTGGTGATACAAACATAAATTATTTTAAATGAGACACCCTATATATTATCTAATTTTTAGGTTCCACTAATAATTTCTCTTCTCACAATATAAGGTATTATAACATTATACAGGGTATTCCAAAAGTGATGACCATTTTTATATCCGAATCGCTGTCAAACGAACGTACTGTATATCAAAAAGTAATGAATCAAAAATTACTTCTTTTACATGGAAAGATTAAAAATATCCTCTAGTTTTAAAATCGGCTATAAAAAAAGCCCGCGACGCATAGTCGTATACAGGGTGATGTAGAACGCAAAATCCAGATTTTCTCTTTTTTCTTAAATGTAACCCCCAATATTTTATTATACCAAAGGAAAGCTTTTAATATGCTTTTTCATCTTTATATAGCACTTGTGAAGCTGCGTCTATCAGTTTCCGAGATATTTCGATTTTTCGGTAAATTTAAAATATAGCTTCTATTTTTGTACAGAAATTTATTTATTTTGAGAAAGAATTATCGATTTTGTTTTTTATTTAACGAACAACTAAATTATAAGGTCATGATAGATTTGATGAAGTCAAAACCCTGAATCATCGGGATAATAAGGTCAACTATGCTGAGGAAACAATTTTGTAGGCGTGATGCATAACCATCAAGCAGATTTATCAGGTAGGCTTTGAAAAATTGACAGTTTTCATAACATGCTCAATAGTTCCATATTGTAAGCTTTAAAAATTAATTTTTCCATTGAAGGCATTTAGGAGAATCTTTGAGAAATTGCCTACTTGCCTCTGGAATATATTAACTATGAACAGCAATATCCAGAACGGAGGCACTCTAAAACTAATGCGTTTGAAAGACTGAATAATCGTTTTATTTGGACTGTGTCGTTCAATATTTCATATCCTACCTGATAGATCTGCTTGACAATTATGCATGACGTCTATAAAATTGTTTCCTCGGCACACTTGACCCATATTATCTCGTTAATTCAGTGTTTTGACCTGATCAAGTACTATTATGGCCTTATATTCTAGTTGTTTCGTTAAGCAAAAATAAAATTTGATAGTATTTTCTCAAAATAAATAGAAGGTATATTTAAAATTTGTAGGAAAATCGCAATATCTCAGAAACTAATGAATGCAGCCATAACAAGCGCTACACAAAGATGAAAGAGCATATTGAAAGCAATTCTTTGGTATAATAAAATATTGGCGGTTACATAAAAAAAAGAGAGAAAATCTAGATTTTGCATATTACATCACCCTGTATACGAATATGCGTCGTGGTCTTTTTTATATCCGATTTTTAAACTAGAGAATATTCTTTGTTCGTCCGTTTAAAAAAAAGATTTTTGATTCATCACTTTTTGATAGACAGTACGTTCATTTGACAGCGATTTGAATATAAAAATGGTCATAACTTCTGAAATACCCTGTATAATGTAACAATACCCTACATTGGAAGAACGGAAATTAATAATAATAATAATAATAGCGTTTATTGTAAATATAAAATAAATAAAATACAATAAACAACAAGTTACCCAAAAAAAGTTAAAAACTTGTGCTTGGGTATAAGTAGTTATTATAAAATGGAAACAACAAATAAGGGTCAATTCAGGAATATTTATATTTAAATATTATGTATTCTATATATATCAGTAATAATAGGTATTGCATATGTCTACAAGTTGGTGAATTTTAATGCGCTTATTATTTACTATCCATTGTTTTAAACCACACTTGAATGAATTTAAAGGCACTAGACATTTTATGCTTTCTGGTATCTCATTGTATAGTCTTGGAGCAAGAAATGTATGACATCGTAATAAAGTATTTTTTCCTGCTTTTGGTACAACATTACATGCAAATCTTATGTCATATTTATGTTCGTGTTTTGTCAAGTTTGATTTATTTTTATATTGGTAAATACCTAATGACATGAAAAATGTTTGGCGGATATCTAGAATTTTTGTTTTAGAAAATAAGAAGTCACTAGGATATGTACATTTCACTTTATATAAAATTTTTATTAAACGTTTTTGTATAATTTCTATTGCTTTTATATTATATTTACATGCTGCGCCCCACACCACAATACAATATCGTATATGACTATGAACAAGTGCTTCGTATACAATGATCATCTGTTCATAGGTAAGTATAGTGGAAAGGAGTTTAAATTTGCTTATAACGTAACGAATCTTTTTGACAACATATTCGGTATGCTCTTTCCATTTGATATGGCAATCTAGATATATTCCTAAGTACTTGATACTGGTGACCATTGATATAGGAGCTACCTGTTTACAACTGATTTGTAAGTTGGTGTATTTCGGTAAGCCGTTTGCGTATGATGCGAATGGAACAAAGTGAGTCTTGTTGAAATTGACTGTTAAAAGTCGACTACTGAACCAATTGAACATTTTTTTAAAACCATTTTCAGCCTTTGATTTTAATATTTCCCAACTTTCAGCAGAAAATATAACAGCTGTATCGTCTGCAAAACTCACTATATCTCCGCTCACATCAACCGCAAATAGATCATTTATATATATGTTAAAGAATAATGGTCCCGGTACCGTTCCTTGAGGAACACCGCATGTTATAGGCAATGGAGAACTAGAGCATTTATTTATCACAACAGTTTGTGTTCTATTACTTAAGTAACTTTTAATTAGATGATAGATTTGACCCCGTATACCATAATTTTGTAAAGTTTTCATGAGTATCATATGATCAACTGTGTCAAATGCTTTTGCTAGGTCAACAAACACACATAATGTTGGAATATTTCTGTCTACATTTTTGCATAGTTCTCCTATTACATATGTCACCGCATCTTCAGTAGATTTATTTTTTTTGAAACCGAACTGTTTATCAGAAAATATGTTGTATTTTTCTAAAAATTCTGTCAATTTGTTCTTTATTATATTTTCAAAAACCTTTGCCAAACAGGAGATAAGTGAGATAGGTCTATAATTGGATAAATCATATTCATCGCCAGTTTTATGTACAAGCATCACAGTCGCAATTTTGAGTATAGATGGAAAAATACCCTTTTCCAGACAACAATTAATTATTCTAGTGAATGGCTCCGAAATCAGATGTGCTACGATTTTGAGTGTTTCAGCAGTTAAATTGTCTATTCCAGGTGTTTTGCCATTTTTCAGCAGCATTATTGAATTAATTACTTCTTGTTCAGTGATTTCTTGTACTACAATGGAGTTTGAGAGTCTGATTGTTTGTGTGTCTAGGTATCGGATACTTGATTATTAGTAAAATTTGAATTTGGAATAATATTTAGGGTGTCTGATTTAAAAAAAATGTATATTTGCATCACCACGTAGTTATGAATCACCCCGTATAAATCTAAATATTTTCCGAGTAAGGAGCATATCCGTGGCTACAACTTTTATGTACAACTTTTTCCGCTATCTTCTACAGTAGTGGTGTTATCGACCGAGCCGGTACTAAAAACTCACCCTGTATATTTATTTATAACGATACACTACCCGAATGGGGCACTCCATTTAACAGACATGAAGTGAGCAAAAGGTTTCAAAGACCATCGAACTATAAAGTTAAAAATTATATTTAGAATAAGCATAAAATAATAATGAGCAAAAAGTAATACCATGTTTGTGCAAAAAATCTTCGGGTACTCGATTTACGAATAATATGGCATAAAGCATCATGCCTTTTTCACAATAAAACTATCATTCTCGGTTGATTATTGTTTTAACCTTTTTTTCCAAAATTATTTTGAACTTTTCAGTTTAATGTTCTTTAAAAGCGTGTTTTTATTTTTTTAAACTATACTTATTCCAAATTTCATAGTTAATTTAATCACTAAGGCATGTCTTTGTCTTGGATTGTACAAACTGTATTTATTTCATAAATTTTTTTGGTATAAACCAGTGGTCCCGGCAGACGTCATCCTGATTGTAGCGCTTATGTAAAACACTCCCCAATCAACAACAACTTATTAACTTTTGAGTTTAATAAAAAAGGAATTTAAAATTATAAAAACTAAACCCTTTATAAAATAATAATATTACAAAAAATATAATGACATGACGTGTTTCCAAGCGGTCACCCATCCAAGTACTAACCGCACTCGATGCTGCTTAGCTTCGGTGACCGGACGGTAGCAACAAATTTATAATTTATGTACAGAAGTATGCCATTAAATTTTATATATAATACGTGGGACATGCCCTAATGCTAACAGAATATTCCCTGTGGAACCGAGCGAAATAACAGTAGTAAGCCAAAAGAGAGTTACAAGCTCACAAACTCACACATACAGGTGAAGCTAATAAAATCGTGTTAAAAATAGACGGTCACAGGTAACTCCCCGTGTGGGGGCGGGTTAGAATATATCCCATCGTATATCCTGCGTGTCGTAAAAGGCGACTAAAAGGAACACCGAACTACTGTCGGTATAAGCAGTAACCTCTTCTCAACCAACAGCTTCGGGTGGACGAGTTGAGAAGAGTCAGGACACCTTCTTGTCCTTGGGGTGAGAAATTGCCCCTAAAGGCGGATGATCCCGTAGATGCCATCTGGTCAACGGCATGAGGATGCAGAAAGCAAATGGCAAACTACTGCATTAAAGATCTTAAAGATATCCCAAGAGAAACTCGTAAAATGTGTAAATGCATTTTACGAGTTCACAACATGTCTGTTAAGGCATTGTGACTATGATGATGAACAGGTAACTAATGGTTAAAAACGCCTTTTTGGACTTTGGGCATTGTTACAAGTTAGTTACAACAGAAAATGTCAAATTCACTTGCACTTCCACAGATATTGCACATATCATAAAATAGAAAGAACATTAACAAATTTGTCTTTGGAAGATATACAGAACGAATTTAATATATCTACATATTGTTCAAAAACTGAATATATGCCGACTGAAATATATTGACTGTTATGCAGATATCTCAATATTACCTGTTTACCTGCAAATCGAAATGCAACTAATTTCATAACGCATAATATTTCAGCTTGGTATGATTAATTATGGAATAGATGCAATATATTACTATAAACGATTATATATTATGCATAACAAAATTGTAATGAATATGGAGAACAAATGTAGCTGCTTTAATGGACAATATATAGGGCGTCAGCTGCAGAGTTAGCTCTTTTGGTAGCAGTAACTAGATTTACATAATTTTCAAAACTTTTGGTCACTGATCTTCTGAAGATTCCGAGTATTTTATATTCCCTTTATAAGAAACATTTTTTCGGTGTATTTAACAAACACTCATCAAACTGATTTCTTCAAACTTGACATGTGTTTCGTTTACTATTTTAGCATCTTTTGGGAAAGGTTGAGTCTAAATTTTCAGTGTTCATTGGTGCTATGCCAAATATCAAGACTAGATTTACTATGTATCTATGTGTATTTATTATTTTCAAGGACATAACTTTCAATATTCCAGTTAACAATTCTATGTCCGGTGTGTTGTCCATTGTAACCCTAATTAGCATACCTCATGATACGCCTATGTCTTTTAAAAATATATTTGTTGACCTTCAACACGCGTCACATGGATCGGGGCTGGAGTTGACCATATTTTGTTAATTTATGAATTCCTGTTTCTGTTTAGTTTGGGTTCTTCATAAATAAAAGGGTGCTTAAGCTCCACTTGAGCCAATGACAGAACAGTTTCGCGCAACAGACATGTGTGAAAACGACAAATCAGTGATCTATGAATTGCTTGCCAGGTCTATGGTGGTAAGACGTCAATGGTTTTGATTCACAATCAGAATCATAAGAAACTTCTTATAACATGTCGTGAAACTTCAAATAAAAACTATTTTCTTAATTAGAAAGTTCATAGTATCACGAAATCCTCCAGGGTGTTTTGTGGAAAGATCGTTCGTTGTATACGTGGTTATACCTTTACCTGCTCTATAATTACGAAACACTCAATCTTAGCATTATCAGTCTCATACGAGTATATTTTGACATCTCCATATCTTAGCTTCAACTTATATGCCATGTATACACGCAAGAAGTCGCAACTGTTAGATACGTATCGAAATAAACTGTGAAATATGTGAGCAAGGTCTTCGCATTTTGCACTCAGTCTATACTAGGTGACATAGAAAGCAGAACATCCAGTAATAATGAATTTATTACGGTGCTGTGTTGGTAAGATTTGGGTACCCACGAATTTCCACGCTATTTTATGCAGATGCAGCACTTTGTCACAGAAAAAAGTAAAAGGCCGCATTTTCACCATTTTCAATAGAGCAATTCCACGATCATAACCTCAATCGTCTTGATCAGCTGATACAGGCAAAATGTTTGTTTTTCCGTACGTCGCTATGTAAAATTGATTAGCTTTATTTGTGTTTTTTACAGTTTTATTTCCTACATCCGTAGGTGAGGGAGGTGCCTATTGTAATCACAAAAACTTTCGATTTTGGGCGCTTTTGGGCTTTTTATGATACCTACATAACGAAAATCCTCGTCACTCAGTTCCCGTCGGTCTGTTTAGCTGTCGGTCTG
Organism: Callosobruchus maculatus; assembly: GCA_951848785.1. Classification (NCBI taxonomy): domain Eukaryota; kingdom Metazoa; phylum Arthropoda; class Insecta; order Coleoptera; family Chrysomelidae; genus Callosobruchus; species Callosobruchus maculatus. The sequence goes on from CATOUR010000003.1 coordinate 4,057,664, forward strand.
TCTGTCTGTTTGTCTGTCTATCTGTCTGTCTGTCTGTTGCTTTTTTCTAGCCTCGTAATCTCAGTAACCGGATTGTGATGAAATTTGGGCAGCGATATGCTGTCGGGTCGTAGTAGGTAATGCTTCTATAATTTTAGAAATCGGTGCATGGGCGGCGAAGTAATCAGCAAAAATTAAAAATTCAGATATTCCTCAAACTTCGTTTGTAGGCGTTTTAGGGGTTCCTGATCATTTTCTACTTTTTTTTGGTGGCGGTGAAATTAGGGGTGGTTGGGGGGTTGTAAAACTGATAAATGTGTTGTAGTCATGATAGACTGTCCATTGACCTGTGAAGGAAGATCTAGCGACATAATAACTTTTTTAGGTCAATCCGAACATTGCCTTGTGTATTACAGAAACCAAAGGACTTAAAAATTTTTCTGATGTAAATATACGAGTATTGCTTTAGATCGTTCTGTATTGTGTAACTAGGAGACTATGGAATTAATTTTAATAAAATTATGACACAGTATTAGTACAGTTTTTATAAATCCTCCCAGTGGTGGCACAGAAATAAAAAAACTAAAGATACAAAAACAACACATACTTCGTTTTTAAACATTTTAGAGCTTCCTGTTGGGTAAGAGGGATTGAAAAATTGAAAATTTTGTTTTATTCATAATAGGCTGTCCACCAACCTATGTGAAGGAAGTCCTAGTTACAAAATCGTCTATATAGGTCCATCTGAATATTGCCTTACCTGTTACCGAAACTATGGGAATTTTCTGTGTAAGTCGTTCTGTATTTTTTAACGTAGAAACTATTAAATTGATACTAATGAAATTTATAGACAATATTACCATCATGGTGAGGATGGAAAGCGCGTATTGCTTTCAGAAATCGTGTTAGTGGCAGCGCAGCAACAATCAAAAACTAAAGATATAAAAACAGCTCAAATTTCATTTTTAGGTGTAATTATGGTATAATGCACGAAGAAAACTTGAATTAATGTTGAAAACAACAAAGAAAACTTCATTAATACTAGATGGTTTTTTTTCTATGTCACGTAGTATATTTTGAGGCGAACCTTACCCCCAGTCTATAATTTAGGAACCGTTTGTACTTCCGATATGTACCAAACCGAGCATAGTACAGATCGTGGCTTCGATTAAATCTCTTAATATGGTGAGGTAGAAAGGAAAATTGTACGATATAGAGGAGAAATTGCCTTTAAATCATTTCGATGTGGCAGCTTATGGCAAAAGTATGTACGGTAATCGCTCGCATGAAGACATTAAAGGGTTTATATAGGTGTAACGTAATTGCCGGAGCAAAAATGGAGCCAACTAAATTAACTTCTTATTTCCTATACAGGGTGCTCTCAAATTTCACAGTCTTTTTCACACGGTTGTGATCCAAGTATTGATTATTATTATTATTAGTTTGCACAACAGGCCATGAAGGCCGAGGGCAGAAATGAGTACAGTCTGATCTTATACCGCTAAAACTTATATAGCTTAGAATTATCTTTGGATACTTTCACCACCTATTTCTGAGTATATCCTGGACTATTCCACGCCACCTATTTCTGTCTGCCGTCTTCTCTTTCCAGTGTTTAACATTAATTTTATCTAAATCATCTTCTGCCTTCTTCAGCCATCTCTCCCTTTGTCTACCCTTCCTTTTTTTCCTATTGGTCTCCGGTTGCGAACTAGTTTTGCCATTCTAGTCCCATTCATCCTCTCCACATGTCCCAGCCACCTTATTCTCTGCGCTTTGATGACTGCTATAATATTGGGATTCTCATACATGTCTTCCAGTTCCTGGTTTGTTCTTCTCCTCCATCACTCGTTTGTCCTTACGCCTCCATAAATAGCTCTCAACATTTTTCTTTCCCATCTTATAATTTTTTCTTCCTCCTCTTTGTTCATAGTCCACGTCTTACAAGCACACTTCGCTGTTGGTCCTATAACAGTTGTATAAATTCTCTCTTTGGTCTTTCTGGATACATATTTGGATTTCATAAGATTTTTCAGGGCTCCATACTTCTGGTTTCCTTTGATGATCCTTGCCTGTATTTCTTGTTTCTCTTGTCCTTTTTGCTCTATGATTACCCCTAGGTACATAAATTCCGTAATCCTTTCAAAAGTATATTTCATGTTGTTGGCCGTAAAAGTTAGGTTCGATTGATCATCGGAAGTTTCTTCCATTTGTCCCATGACCATATATTTTGTCTTACTTTGATTTATCTCCATCCCAAATCTCCTTGCTTTCGCAGCTATTCTTGCCGTAATTTTCTTTAGTTCTTTCTTTGTTTTTGCTACTAGTGTTAGGTCATCTGCATATGCTATACATTGGTGTTCGTTATTAAATATGGTTCCATTTGTCTTGATTTTGCTTCTTCTAATTATTGCTTCAGTATTGATTATCGGTAAGTACTAAAAGACAGGTTATATTGATGGTGATGTGTGGGTGAACTATTATAGCTGCTTACCTGTTTGAGGTTAAGTAGACGTCAGAAAAAATTAAATATCGCAGCGTCTATAATACTTGGAAGGCTGTGACTGCGGTGTTACTAAGCATGAAATTTTTCACTGTCGAATTAGAATTATTTTTGAACTTGGTGAAATTAATAGGTTAATTCGGGAAACTTCAATCACATGTTACTTGATTTTTTTTAAAGGGTATGCCTAATTTTTTTGGTGCGGTCTAATGAAGGATTTGATATCCTTTCTAGGGGTGTTCTATGACGAAAGCAAAATACTTTAGGAGAAGATTGTACATTCCATTTCCAACAAAAAAGGTTATATAAGGTAGGGTCCGATTTTCAGCTGTTTTGATTTTTACAGATTTTCATCAAAATGCAGACCTCCAAACCAAAACCCTGATAAAACGAAATTTCATTATCGGATTTCAGGATTTGTGGTATTATGTCTTAGAATATATGCTATCACGTCGTTATCGACTGAAAGGAAGTGATCATTTGTGTCAAACACTTCGCGAGATAGTGTCAAAATCAGCACGTTTTGGAAACTGACTTCAAGCAACGTTACAAGAAAAGGAATTTATCCTAAAAAATGACCAATGAGCGTGTGTTTAAGGTAAACACATGTCCATCTTTCTAGTTATCCATTGGTACTACAAACTTGTTATAAATGTGGTAAAATTATAGTCAATAAGATTGTATTTAAGCTCTAAAGGCATACTGGATCTCCGAGATTGCAAAATTTCAACAGACCGTTTGGCAAGAGCTTGTCATCGGATTTTTAATTTTTGTTATGGTTGCATCACAAAAACTCATAAAAATTAATCAGTTAACCAAAACTTCGGTATAGGGTCTCAAAATTGTATAATTTTATGAGGAAACTTCAAGTTGTGATTTAAAATGGAATGGAAAAACAACTGGCCTGTATCCATGCCATTACATGCCAGTACTGATTTTGAAGGAGGGTTATCCTATCGGAAGAATGGACTGTTGTCTATTTGTGCTTCAGATGGATGCCGAAGGTGCAACTATTTAAGTAGGAGTGTTTGGACGGATGAGTCAATACAGCACTGAAAATCTACGGATACTTCTGTGTATATTGCATTCTGTAATAGATTTGGTATACTAGATTCGGGACCCTCAAATTTAACCATCCCTTTTACTATAAGTACAAGTTTATTCTCTCCGTTCCTATCTGTACAAGACCATCGTGTATCCTAAGTAGGTCGTCGCTTAAGTGCGAACGCAGCAAACACGTGTAATTTGTTTAAACATAATTTCCTTATGGTTAATAAGCAATTTACCGATTTCTTCTACAGGGTGATACAATTAGTTTGTTACCATATCTTAATTCTTCTGAAAGGTAATAGGAGGTATACGATACTGCTGGTGAAGATGGCAAGGAAAATGACAAGAACAAGATTTTTTATTTCTCACATCGATAGGTGAGGGGAGTATTGTTATCACGGAAATTTTTGATTTCAAAATAATACGCTTTTTGGGCGTTTTATGATATTTACATAAAGAAAATCCACGTCATTCATTTCCATCGGTCTGCCTGTCTGTCTGTCTGTCTGTCTGTCTAGGTTTTACTCTGTCTGTGTGTCGGACTGTCTATCGGTATTTCTGTCGTTCTGTCTATCCGTCTGTTGGCGGTTTTCTACCCTCTTAATCTCAGTCGTATGGGGGTGGGTCAGAATATCTCCCATCGTATATCCTACGTGTCGTAACAGGCGACTAAAAGGAACCGAACTACTGTCGGTATAAACAGTAAACTCTTCTCAACCAACAGCTTTGGGTGGATGAGTTGAGAAGAGTCAGGACACCTTCTTGTCCTTGGGGTGAGAAGTTGCCCCTAAAGCTGGGTGAACTAGCCATCTGGTCAACGGCATGCGGATGCAGAAAGCAAATGGGAAACTACTGCATTAAGGATCTTAAAGATATCCCAAGAGAAACTCGTAAAATGAGTACATTTTACGAGTTCACAACATGACTGTTAAGAGATTGTGACTGCGATGATGATGACGGATACAAGATACTTTATAACACGGCCTGCATGCTCTGCTTGCTTGCCTAGCGATTTTTTAAGACGAATCCATTTTAAATTACCAAACACTTAAACAGGAAGTTATCTTCTAAAATTTTACAATTCTATTATATACATTATTTTTTCTGTAGCGCTTTTGAAGTCACTTTTCAAACCATGCTGAATTTTAACACTCTCTCTCGCAAAGTGTCCGATACATGATCACATTCTTTCAGTCGATGATAACGGGATAGCATATTTTCTAAGGGCTGATACCAAAAATTCGAAAATCCGACAACAAAATCTTGTTTTATTAGGGTTTTCGTTTGGAGGCCTGCATTTTAATGAAAACCTCGGAAAATCAATTTATCTCTGAAACAGTTGGAAATCGGACCCAACTCTATATGACTTTTTTGTTCTTTCTTTCTTTAAAGTGTTTTCCATTCGTCATAGAACATCCTGTACAGGGTGTCCTAAAAGTTGGGACTTTCCTCTTTAGAAGCAACGGCCCTTGAAACGGCAAAGCTAATGCACGGTGAATCAGCAGCTAATCAGTAAAAAACATGTCAATGTCAATGTCACCGCTTGGTTGCTACGAATTTGTATGTGCGGTACTGTCGCAGGCGTCTTACAGGTAAAAGTACGATTTACGATGTCTTCTTCAATTTGAACCATACAAGGTTGTTTAGGTCTTGCAGCGTGTCCACCACGATGTGGATTCAGACATCCTGTGTATCTAGCTCTTTGCACAACTCAGATAAATCGACGAAGTGCTGGGTGAGTACGGTTAGGGAAACGATCGGCATACACTAGCGAAGTCGCAGCGGCATTTTGACCACACTCACCGTACTTAAAAATCATGTCCACCAGTTTATTACTGTTATAAGCTTGCGCCATTGTTGTTGTTTTTAAAGTCCGATCGTCAAGCGCCCTCGAACACTATGCGACAGCAACGCGACGTATGACGAACTGCCTGTTTTCTCACAGGCACCGCAGACGCGTGGCGCTGCTTTGTTATGATATGACGATACATGGTCATCTCATTGCCCAGGGAGCAGGGACGGACTTAGAACTGAGGATTTCTTCAGCGGTCAGTATCTTGTTTTCTATAAATATTTCGTATATATGTTACTGGGAAAAAGAAACACCCTGTATAGGGTTGTCGATATGAATCTCTTGTGGTTTAATTCAATCAAAATCTATTCCGGTTTGACCGATTATAGAACATTTTTTTTATGGCTTCAGCTTGATTACTAATTAATTCCGAATGAACGGCTGCTTGCGGTAAGATTTTAATTAGTTTACTTACTACTGGCCTTTCAAACTTTGTTCTCGACTCACTTTGCGAACTTTGCTTGTTCCTGATTTAATTTTATTCCTCGGATTTATGCTGAAATCTCGAAGGCACAAAGTTTCACTTACGATGATTAGGAGAGGGTTTCGATAAAAAATTGAGTCAAGTAGATCGACTCAGTACTTACCAAATATCAGTATGAATGTCTATTCAATGACAATAATGGCAAATTATGAATAAATAACCTATATTACCCAACAGTTATAAAGAAAACCATTGACAGGACAATTTTTAAATAACAAATCATCATCATAGTCACAATGTCTTAACAGACATGTTGTGAACTCGTAAAATGCATTTACACATTTTATGAGTTTCTCTTTGGATATCTTTAAGATCTTTAATGCAGTGGTTTCCCATTTGCCTTCTGCATCCTCATGCCGTTGACCAGATGGTATCTACTGGTTCATCCGCCTTTAGGGGCAATTTCTCACCTCAAGGACAAGAAGGTGTCCTGACTCTTCTCAACTCGTCCACCCAAAGCTGTTGGTTGAATAGAGGTTACTGTTTATACCGACAGTAGTTCGGTTCCTTTTAGTTGCCTTTTACGTCACGCAGGATATACGATGGGACATATTCTAACCCGCCCCCACACGGAGAAATGACAAATAGAACTGGGATATGAGAAATAAATTGAACATTACGTTCACTTCATCCAAAAAAATAACCAAGAGAAAAAGGATCACACGTTACTACAGTACTTCTCAAAATATCAGCATGTACATATGTCACAATAATTACAAATTTAATACTATTATAAGAATCGCAAATGAACGAAATGGGAGACTTCAGATAGAAATTGGTACGTGCCCTGTCACAATAGATAGCTTTAAAGTTCCAACTTCTAAAGGAAGGAACACAGAAATGTAACTATGCCATAAGTTCAATAGCATCCATTTGATCAGGAAGCGGTTTATATAAAAAACTGTTCAAGCATGTTGCCTTCTAGCGTCCAAAAATTAAATTCCAAACATGGAGTATACTGGGTTTTTAAGAATACCCTATGTAGCAAACGCACAACTTACTTTGAAAGCCAAAAACTTCAATAACTCACGCTGAACACGTTCAAGAGCGTCTATGTAGCATTTATAAATTGAATTTTAAATTAGTGATGCATATTCCAGCTTCGGTTTGATATGTGCTGGATACAAAGCTAATAGTGCACTGGAGCGGTTAAAACTACGGCAATTCCTTACAATGAAGCTATATGCTCAGAAAGCCTGGCATACTTTTTCAGCTGCATGGTAAGAAAAACTGCGTTTGCTATCGAAAACCACTAAGAGATCCTTAATCGATCCACAAAGATTTATTTAAGCATCACCTATTATAGATGAAGTCAGATATACAGGGTGAGTTTTTAGTACCGGCTCGGTCGATAACTCCACTTCTGTAGAAGATAGCGAAAAAAGTTGTATATAAAAGTTGTAGCCACGGATATGCTCCTTGCTCAGAAAATATTTTGATTTATACAGGGTGATCCATAACTACGTGGTGATTCAAACATGCATTTTTTTAAATGAGACATCCTATATATTATTCCTAATTCAAATTCTACTAATGATTTCCGTTCTTCCAATATAGGGTATTGTTACATTATACAGGGTATTTCAAAAGTTATGACCATTTTTGTATCCATATCACGGTCAAATTAACGTACTGTATATCAAAAAGTAATGAATCAAAAATTATTTTTTTTACATGAGAAGGTTAGAAATATCCACTAGTTTTAAAATACGCTATAAAAAAATCCCGCGACGCATATTCGTATACAGGGTGATGTAGAATGCAAAATCTAGATTTTCTCCCTTTTTTTGAATGTAACCCCCAATATTTTATTATACCAAAGAATTGCTTTTAATATGCTCTTTAATCTTTGTATAGCACTTATTATGGCTGCATTCATTAGTTTCTGAGATATTTCGATTTTTCTACAAATTTTAAATATACCTTCTATTTGTTTAATAAAATTTATCTATTTTGAGAAAATACTACCAAATTTTGTTTTTCCTTAATAAACAACGAAAATATAAGGCGATAATAATACTTGATCAAGTCAAAACACTGAACTAACGAGATAATATAGGTCAAAGTGTGCTGAGGAAACAATTTTATAGACGTCATGCATAATTATCAAGCAGATGTATCAGGTAGGCTATGAAATATGAAACGAAACAGTCCAAGTAAAACGATTCTTCAATCTTTCAAACTCATCAGTTTTAGAGTGCCTCCGTTCTGGATATTGCTATTCATAGTTGATATATTCTAGAGGCAAGTAGACAATTTCTCAAAGATTCTCCTAAATACCCTCAATGAAAAAATTAACTTTCAAAGCTGGTTTTTCACACAGTACGGAATTATTGAGTAGGTTATGAAAACTGTCAATTTTTCAAAGCCTACCTGATAAAACTACTTGATAATTATGCATGACACCTACAAAATTGTTTCCTCAGCATACTTGACTTTATTATCTCGATGATTTAGGGTTTTGACTTCATCAAATGCTATCAAGACGTTATAATTTAGTTGTTCGTTAAATAAAAAACAAATCAGATAGTACTTTCTCAAAATAAATAAATTTCAGTACACAAATAGAGGCTATATTTTAAATTTACCGAAAAATCGAAATATCTCGGAAACTGATGGACGTAGGTACAACAAGTGCTATACAAAGATGAAAGAGCATATTAAAAGCAATCCTCTGGGATAATAAAATATTGGGGGTTACATTTGAAAAAAAAGAGAAAATTTGGATTTTGCATTCTACATCACCCTGTATACGAATATGCGCCTCGGGCTTCTTTTATAGCCGATTTTAAAACTAGAGGATATTTTTAATCTTCTCATGTAAAAAAATAATTTTTGATTCATTACTTTTTGATATACAGTACGTTCATTTGTCCGCGATTTGGATATAAAAATGGTCATAACTTTTGAAACACCCTGTATAATGTAACAGTGCCCTATATTGGAAGAACGGAAATCATTAGTAGAATCTGAATATGGAATAATATATAGGGTGTCTCATTTAAAAAAATGCATGTTTGCATCACCACGTAGTTATGGATCACCCTGTATAAATCTAAATATTTTCTGAGCAAGGAGCATATCAGTGGCTACAACTTTTATATACAACTTTTTTCGCTATCTTCTATAGTAGTGGAGTTATCGACCGAGCCGGTACTAAAAACTCACCCTGTATATGAGTTGTTTACGATTTTTTCAGTTCGCAATCAGTATCGACACTTCTATAGTGCAGTTATGTTATTATGTAGACCTGAATAATGATAAAATCGTAATTATCTATACAAAATATATATTATAATAATTCAGAAAGTGGTACGAGTTCAAAATAATCGAAAATACTCATTTGCAATAGATAAAAACGAAATGAATTGATCTATTTATTGTATTTATCAACTTGACTACACTAATGACCGTGCCAGCACCCTAGCCAGTGCAGCAAAAAATGCCGAAAGGGATAACGGTCATCCGACTCGTCATACGTCTTGTGAAGGATTAAGAGGCCCTTTATAGCATCGGCACTCGGTAGGAGCACAAAAAATGTAAAGAGCTCTTATATTTCTGACGTGTACTATACATAATACTCAAAAAGATACTTTCCTTTCAGAAAGCTGAGTATATTCAATTTGAAAGCATTGAGAAATAATTTGTTGGCATTACACCTGTCAGTCAATGCATCAATATCTCGCTAGTCATCACAAACATCTTCAGAGTCTATAGTAAAAAAAACTTTCAACTCACCAGCAAAAAGTAACTTGTTACAGTTAATTTATTCCGCAATATCGTCAATCAATAAGGTGAAAACCATAGGTCCTAAGTTGGAACCTTGAGGCACTCCAGATTTAGTAATATACTGATAAGATTTGCAGCCGTTGAAAGCAACATATTATTTCCTGTTATAATGCAAAGTAAAATACACATTCAGTTATACAGTAGTACACAAAAAATTAGATTTAACACCTTGTAATTTTTTTATCGTTGTAGCGACGCCCAAAGCTACTGCGAACTTGATAACAAAACTTCAAGCTGTTAGAAATGTTTAGGGATCTTTTCTCCAACACCAGTACATTTTTGAACTAGAAAATATGCATGCATCAAGATTATCATATTTTGAATGGAGCTACTCCACAATTCTCGAGCTGTTTCTGTCCTTGATCGAAGTAATGTGACCTCAGTTAGAAAATCTCATACACTTTATGCTAAAAATTTTGTGAAATTTTTTTGCCAAAAAGTATTGAAATCTTAGTTGTGAAAAAGCTATATTCTTGGTCAGAGCATATTTTTTGGAATGAATATTAGAACCAAAGTATATTTTCTTGAGTCAAATTAATCATAGTTGCCTCTTAAAAAAAATTCTCAAATCAAGAAAAGATGTTATTGTCGCTAGTATACCATGTTTACAAGATAATCAGAGTTCTTAAATTCTCTTTTATGTGTAGCTTCACGTATTTGATAATATAAATAGCTATTACCCATATACATACTTCTTTTTTTAAATACGGTACCTAGTCACAGCATACCTGGTAAAAAAATGCATTTTAGTAATAGTTTGCTCAACATAGAGGGTGATTAATTTCTACCTTGGTGGTTATCTAAAATAGCACTCATTGGATGATTGCAGAATTGCACACATAAGAAGCTGGCGATTAATAATGGAGCAAAACTATTGTTGAATTTTCTTATAGTTTTATTATTCCTATATATTTTCCTTTGACATCTAACGGCTTGTTCTGAACAGTAGAAAATTCAGTGTATTGGAAGGGTGATGGTGGAAGTGGAATAGTGGAGTGCCCAGGGAGTTTATAAGACACCAAATATTTTAAATGTATTAATGTAAATCCTTCTGAATTACATTTAATACACGAAATACTCAAATCTTTACCATCTTTTTCTGTCGCTTTCTATTATTCATTATTTTTTTAATTTTTTTACTAATTTCTTTTAATTTTTACTTTCCACACCGATAGGTGAGGGGAGTATTGTAATCGCGAAAACTTTCGTTTTTGAGATAATGCGCTTTTTGGGCGTTTTATGATGTCTACATAACGAAAATTCACGTCACTCATTTCTGTCGGTCTGTCTGTCTGTCGGTCTATCTGTCTGTCTGTCTCTCTGTCTGTCTGTCGCTTTTTTCTAGCCTCGTATTCTCCGCAACCGCTGCAAGGATTGTGATAAAATTTGGGCAACGATATGCTGTCGGGCTGTAGTAGGTAATGTTCCTATAATTTTGAAAATCGGTGTATGGGCGGCGGAGTAATTAGCAAAAAACAAAAAAATGAAGGAAGACCTGAAGACCTAGCGACATAACATAACTTTTTTAGGTCATCATTGCCTTGCTTATTATAGAAACCAAGGGATTTAGAATTAGTGATATATACATACGAGTATTGTTTTAGATCGTTCTATATTGCGTAGCGCGAGAATTGTTGAATTGATTTTAATGAAATTTTGACACAGTATAACTACCGTAGCGAGGATGGAAAACGCGTATGGTTTCAGCTCAAACTTCGTTTTCAAGCGTCTTATAGGTTCCTGATCATTTTCTGTGTTTCTTTGGACGATTTGGAGGTGGTTAGGAGGTGGGGGGTTGAAAAACTGAAAAATTTCTTCTATTAATAATAGGCTGTCCACTAACCTGTGAAGGAAGACATAAATCACCTTTTTAGGTCCATCCGAACATTGTCTAAGACTATTACGGAAACTAAGAATTTTCTGTATATATACAAGTATCTATTGCTTTAGATCGTTTCGTATTTTGTATCGTGCACACTATTAAATTGATTCTAATGAAATTTTTCACTAGCCGTAGTAGCAATAATCAAAAAACTAAAAGTATGGAAACAGCTCAAATTTCGTTTTAAGGGGTTCCTGATCATTTCCTACCTTTTTTTTTGGGTGGAGGTGAAATTGGGGTGGTGGGGGTGGGGTGTTTTATAACTGAAAAGTTTGTAGTATTGATAATAGGCTGTCCACTGACTTGAGAAGGAAAGACCTAGCGGCATAAGACAATTTTAGGCGCGGGGGGGGGGGGGGCTGGCGATTATTAGGTTACAAGGGATCTCAACTAAAGCTCCATGCTATGGGAAAATAATAAACTGATATCACCGTAATGTGTGGGAAGTACAGAGTCAATCAACTTGACTTCATTTTTCCCCTCAAATGTAAATATACTTTGATATTTCCAGAGTATATCGATAATAAAGTGAAAATTGATATACTTTACAACAGTTTAACTCCAAAAATATTTAAAATTCACTTATCGTCTAGAAAATTCCAAAAAACAGAATAAAATTGGAAAGAGCAATTTTACAATAACAAAAATGTATCTAGGCACTGATATGGCATTAACGTTGAAAAACACTTGTAGCCTTATCAAGCAAAACGAGATTACCCAAGAAATGTCAGGAAATAAAGTACATTCATCACACGTAAGTGAGAAAGCTCTCATGGCACTGTACGAAAAGTACCCTATATCGCCCCGGAGCTCCATATTTTCCAAAGTTACGCTTAGAAAAGTGATTTATTTTTATAACTACCGGCACCATAATCACACATCATAACAGATGTGGCTACGTGTCGTAACTGCCGATAGCCCCTAATGAATATTTACACAGTTTCCATGGCCGTTCAACGTATAATTTTCCATAAGCGGCGTTGCAATTTAGCTGCGGCTAATTCTGCAGCTCGGCTAATTTCACGTGGAAGTCTGCTAAATTGATGGACGGTGTGCCAGTTTGTTAACGGTGCAGGTCAGCTAAAGAGAGCGACACTTCAGCCTGAGCCACTCGTGCACCTAATGCACCAAATTTATGACGTTATGCAGCATGGTACATTTCATAATGGTATCACCTCAGGACATCAGAGATAATAATAATAATTGTTTTTATTGCATAGATTACAACTATAATCATAACGTAACATAATAAAGAAGTAACCCAGATGTATCTACGCAAAAGGCAGAGTTCGCAGCTCAGTTATATGAGGCACATACAACTGAGTCGCGCTCTTCCACTCAACCCAAGAAAAATAATACGATTTAATATATTATAATACAATACAACCAACGTTTTACAGAATATACTATGTACTCTGAGGACATTTAGAAAGCTTACTAAAGTACCTATATGTATACTACTACTACTTCTACTACTACTACTACAGAACAAAGGATATATTATCAATTGACACAAAGCTGAGATCAATAACAAAAAAAATTTAAAATATGTTGCTGAATACGCATTAACCTAGATCAATTCAATTGTGCCGTTTAAAACAGCTCGAGATAAGTTAGTTTTGAATAACCGCGTTCCTAGTTGTTTAACTTCAGTTGGAATGCTATTATATATTCTGGCTAAATTATAGAAGAATGATGACTTATATAAAGTAGTCTTTTGCTGAGGGATAGTTATCAAATGTTTTCCTCTATTAACACTATGTACATTTTCTCGGTACCGAACTTTTTCGTACAAATAGAGAGGAACCTTGTGAGAAATAATTTGATGCGCCAGCCAACAGAAGTGCAAAAATCGCCTTTGTTTCATGTTGAGCCAGCCAACTTCGAGGAAGGCTGATGAAATATGATCGTATTTCCGCAGTCGACAAATAAGTCTCAAACATGAATTCTGAATAAGCTGTATTCGTTTGCAATCACTCTGCAATAATGCCGGTCCAAAAACACAGTCTGCATAATTCAAATGCGAAAGTACTAGAGACCCGCAAAGTATAGTTTACATTTTTTATTAAGAATTTGCCTGTTGGAATAAATCAGCTTCAAATTGCAAAACGCTTTTTAATACGTGCTCTCAAAACCGTAGCTTTGTATCAATAATAAGACCGAGATTTTTCTCGGACTCTGAAAGAGAAAGCCGCTCACCTTTTACTGATACTGCAATTTGATCTATTATACGCCTCTTAGACGGATTACTATCGAACAGCAGCGCTTTGAACTTACTAGGGTTGATACATAAACAAAAGTCCTCAGATATCTTTGTCAGCGCTGCAATATCCTCGTTAAGTTGATGAGAAGCAATCTGTACATCTCTTTCCTTGAATGCCAAGTAAAGTTGTGTATAGTCTGCATAAAAGTGGCTAGTGGCATATCTCAAACGTCTGTAAAACTGAGAGGTATATATATAGTCACTGAGCCTTGGGGAACTGACTGAACTGGCAAATCATTCGAAAAAGATCCTTTCAACAGACCTCGTTGGCTTCTACCTGATAACAATTTGACAGAAGCTGTACTGCATAACTAAAGAATCCAATATAATGAAGTAAAGCAAAAAGTAGGTCATGGTTTTTTCTATCGAACGCCTTTGAAAAATCTAGCAAAACCAGAATGCACAATTCACTGTTGTCCAGGGCCCTATAAATGTCATCTGTCACCTTTAAAAGTGCGGTAGTACAGCTATGCTTCGACCTAAATCCAGACTGCTGTATCGGTAGTATCTCATTGCCATTTACATACTCGCGGATTTGCTTCTTCAATAATTTCTCTAAGGGTTTCGATAGGGCACATAGGATGCTCACAGGACGCAGACCATTCAAATCTTGCACACTGTCCTTCTTTTTTTCATGGTCAGCCTCCCGCGAGAGGATAAGTGTCGGTTCACGTTAGATTTAAAACGCTGCAGGTTGTAGCCGTCGGGAAACAATTCCCCCGGCAGCTGATTCCACAGCGTCAAAGTTCTCCAAAAGAAGGAATGCTGGAGAAGACTAGTTCGGGGAGTAAGGACCTCAACCTGATAGGGATGAGCTCGCAGAGCTTCTCTAGTGTTCCTGGTTCGGATGTCCTTTGATGTTGTCATCTGAGAGAGCTCACTCGAACATCTTCCGTGATAGAATCTATAAAACAGGGATAGGTCAGCCACCCTCCTTCGATGTTCCAGGCTATGGAGGTCCTGTGTGAGTTTAGGCTTATCGATTCATCTAATTGCTCTTTTCTGGATAGTGTCCAGAAGCTTTAGATAGTGTTTCGGAGTACATCCCCACATATGGGAGCAATACTCCAGCAATGGTCGGATCTGTGCTGTGTAGAGCAGCAGCAGTTGCTCTGGTGTCTTAGGCAAAGGAATTACATTTGCCTTTTTCCATAAATCAGGAAAGACCTTATTCGCGATGTAAAAATTATAAATGTGTGTCATAAACGGTAGAATAAAAGGGCAACAGTGCAAAATCCAAGGGCGTACCCAGGTAGGGGCAGGGGGGGGCAGCTGCCCCCCCCTAGAAGATTAAATAAATGTAATTTTTTTTGGCAAATAAAAATTAAAAACGTGTTACCTACTCTGCGCAAAATGAAGTGTTGGAAACAAAATATCTTTTCAGCCAGATTTGTTCTTTATTTTCTATAGTTAAATATTCTACAACATTCGATATAGAGTCTGTATAGTGAGTCGTGTCGGTCGTGTCACAACGTATTTATTAGAATATTTTATATGGCGACCTTCAGCCGCCGTCAAACGAAACGCAAAATGTTTTGATCAAGTTTTGATACACTTTATTTATTTCTTTATTTCGTTTTTATTATTTGTTAGTTATCACTAACAAATGAAAGTGTCAGTAATGATTTATAGTCGATAATTTAATTTCTAGAATCTGATTTTGATTACGAGACAGAATAAATAAAAATTAAGTACGGTTTTGATGCAAGTTTGGTTTTATTATATAATTTTTGTTTTCAATGCTATGCTAAAATAAAATAATATTCAATATGTTGCATATTATTTTAAGTAGTATATATATGTACAGATTTAGTTTAAGATTCTTAGTGTTCATAAAATAAAATAGTGAAAGTATCAAACTCAAATTTCATAGCATATTCTATTCAGTGCTTACAACTAAATTATTTTTAAATTTTCCGCGGTTATTTCTGTGCCGCGACTCACTAGACAGACTCTAGTATACTGTTAGCGATGCAATATAATTTAAATCTCCCACAAAACCGTGGTATCTCGTAGTTTCCGCTTCCGACGAGACAATCAGAGCCATATAGGATTAAAGCTGAATATAATTGGAAGAAAATAACATCTAACGCCATCTAGTTTCGGACGGCAGTACTTTTTCCAGTAAAAAGAAATAGGCTCAATGTATACTGTATACGGTCAATAGAGACATCTAGTATTGAATAGCAATACCACGAAGAATATTCTAGCATGGACTATTCCGGAAAGAAAAGACAGTGATAGCATGTATTATAAGACAAGGATGGAAATAGAGTCGAGCTCGAGTATTTTCTACATATTTCGGGAGCGAGAATATTTTCAATATATAAGCGGAACGTAAGGCAGAGCACGTGAATTTAGTTCGAATACAATTCAGTTCGGAGTGGAATACGAGCGAATATTTCATACGCCATAGATAGTGTCTTATAGTTTCGTTGCGGAGACACGAGATTTACGTTTACTGCGCAACAACTGGAAATATTACTCCGTCAAATGGATATCAGGAAATTCTTTGAAAGAGGTGAGTCAAAACAAAACACTTAAGTACATACTTAATATGATTATTTGATTTGTTTAAGGGGGGCTATGACTCTCTTGTAAGTGTATATCTTAGGCATTACTTACAATATTTAAATTTATTAATTACAACACGTGGTTTTGTTATAATAGCTAAAATAACATTTGTGAATATTTTGTGATAAAAAAGTTAAAAAAAAAAACATAAAAGAAAGATCCTTGCAATATTTTGGATTTATTAATAAGATCATACCGACAACAAAATCCCTTTTCTCTAACGTCACAACAAGTGTATTATTTCAAATTACTCACCTAGTTTTGATTATTTGGCGTTCAAACCATATGCAAGAGAATGTGAAACTTGATCTTTGATTTTCGTCCTATGCAACCCGCCTAAACACTGTAAGGGTAATTCTGTGTATCCATTTTTTAGGGAGGCCACGCGAAAAAAGAAAAAAAGGTCGGGAAAGTAGCAGTGGAAGCGATGAAAATGACAACCATGATAAAACCACTCATGTAATGCCAATATCATTGCATGCTAACATTGGACAAGCGTCAAATTCTTCAGTAGAACCTCTTAATATATCTGTTGCCGACTATTCTTCTCCATCGACATCCCAACAAACTTATGACGTCAACGTCGATCCTGAAATTATAGTGGACGATGGCTGTCATGAAAATGATCTGGGTCGTTATGTTGGATTGGCTACCCAGCTATCGACGGAAAAGAAGAGGGAGTTGTTACAAAATCCTTGGATCCCGCCCAGAAATTACGATTTTGAAAGTGATGCAAGCCATTTAAAAAGAAAATTTAATCATGCTTGGTTGGATCAATATTCACCATGGCTAGTATATTCCAAGCGACTAAAAGGTGCTCTTTGTAAGTATTGTGTTTTGTTTCCTCCGCCCATTAGCACTGTGAGAGGAATTTTGGGATCGTTTATGGTCAGGCCATATTTAAAGTTCAAAAATATGCATGAAGACTGCCGAAAGCATGCAACGACCAACCTTCACCAAACGGCGACAAATGCTGCAAAAAATTTTCTTGAAAATGTTCCTGTAGACATCCAACTGCAAAGTGGACACCAAAAAGCAATCGATGAAAACAGACAAATATTGTCATCAATTATTTCTTGTATAGTATTTTGCGGTACACATGATATGCCTCTTAGGGGCAAACAAGCAGATGAGGGTGTTTTATTAGATTTATTGAAGTTGAGAATCGATTCAGGGGACAACAAATTAAAGAGTCACTTTGAAAAGTGCCGTCGAAATGCAATTTATACTTCGCCAAGAATACAAAACGAACTAATAAATTTATGTGGCGAAGTTATTCAGGAGAATGTAATTAGTGAGGTTCGGAAGACCATGGCTTACTCAATCTTAGCTGATGAAACAGCAGACGTATCTGGGAAAGAACAGCTGTCAATAGGCGTGCGGTTCTACGACGAAAGCAAAAGTAAAATCAGAGAAGAATTTGTAGGGTTCGTTGAACTAAAAGCACAAAATGCTTCCGCAATCGCCGAAGCAATTGACAATTTCTTAATTAGTTCTAACCTCTCCAAAGAAGATTGCGTAGGGTTTGGATTCGATGGCTGTTCTACAATGGCAGGAAAAGAGGGTGGCGTACAAGCCATTTTGAGAAAAAAATATCCTCGTGCTTTATATTTTCATTGCTCAAGTCACAAACTCAACCTTGTTGTGAATGATGCGAACGCAGTGCCAGAAATTAGAAATACTGTCGCCACTGTAAAGGATGTTATAACGTTTTTCAGAGAATCGACTACACGTCGAAACTACGCTCCAAACCTATCACGATTATGTGAGACGAGATGGTCCGAAAAATATAAATCAATCAGAAAGTTTTCTCAACATTTTTCAGAGCTCGTGAAATCTCTAGAAACGTTATCTGTAGAGGGAAATTATGCCACCAGAAAATCTGCATATCAGTTGCATTCAGCCGTTACAAAACCAGTGTTTATTGTTTCTCTACAAACAATAGCCAAATATTCAGCAGTTATAGAACCAGTAGTTAACGCACTGCAAGCTAAATCTATCGACATGATCTCGGTAGGAAAACACATTAAAAATATCAAGGACATTCTCAGAAATGACCGCGAGTTTCCTGATAGAATAAGTAATGAAATACTTCAAAAAGCACGAGCTGTTGCAATGGATTTGAACATAGAAATTTCGGTTCCACGTCTTGCTCATAAGCAAACACATAGAAGTAATCCGCCATCAGACAATGATAACGAATATTGGCGGCGTTCCCTGATAATACCATACATTGATTCACTCATTTCATCATTGAATATTCGATTCTCCCAAGAAAATACTCCGGCGTTTGCTTTAAGCAGGCTACATCCCTTGTATATGACAAAAACCAGCATTGCAGACCTACACAAAAACGCAGAATCATTCCAAGAATTTTATAACCTGGATATCACCGGGGAACTGAACCTTTGGCATAATTTATGGGTGACGAAGGCTTTATCAGATGATCAATTAAAGGACATAGAAGTAGTTGATCTGTTCAAAGAAGCGAACATTTTTTACCCTGCTGTCAGAAAGGCATTAATTATTTTAAGCACTATCCCATGCACCACGGCGACCGTAGAACGGTCCTTCAGTACGCTGCGAAGAGTTAAAACGTGGCTAAGAAGCACCATGGGTGAAGAAAGGCTTACGGGTTTATGTCTGATGAGCGTACATCGCAATTATTTAAAAGACAACAGTGAGTTTATTGAAAAGATTGTCATAGACAAATTTTCGGCAAATCCGAGAAGATTACTGTTAAATTAAAATAAACATATATAATATTATATATTATACATAATGTATAGTATAATTATTATGTACTTATAATATTTGTTTTGTGTCATCATAAAAGTTAATGAATAAAAGTCAATTTTCGAAACAGGTATAAGCACTAAGCAGCCCCCTGCCCCCCCCTAACTGAAATCCTGGGTACGCCCTTGGCAAAATCATTTTGATACTGATTCCATCGACACCAACTGCATTACTCTTGATGCATAGTATTGGAGATATTGTTAAAATATAATAACAATCAATTGAAGACCGTAAGTAACAAAGGGTCTAAGTGTCTTTTTCGACGATTTGGATTTTATTGCTTAAAAAGTGTCTACTTACTTGTGAACCCCGACATTTTAATGAAGGGTCTCAATCCCAAGAACGCCGAAAAATAATTTTTTTAGTCTGTAGTTAGCTCCGGGTCTAAACACCGCAGATTATTGTAGTTATATGGGTCTAGGTGCCATCAGTGGAGCGTAGCCATTTACAATAGTGAGGCGATATTCCGTGTTTTCCCCCATTTCTGTAATTTGTTATTATCACAATGGACGAGTAAAATAAAGTGAGGGTAAAAAGGGTTGGAAAGTTTCAAAAAGGAATGGAAGAAGTTAAGACCAAGTGGTAGTGACTTCATATCACAAACAGGGAAAAAATTAAAGCAAAAACTTGTCCCTATAATCGTCGCAGAAGTTACTTCTAGACATAGACCCCTTGTACCTGAACTAACTTTTGCATATAGACCTTTTTGTATGCAATGGGTATTTGGCTTAAGAGTGTTCAACTTTCATTTGTTCATTTTTATTTTATATTATTTGTTTCATAGTATTGAATTATAATAATTATTGTTCACCAACTTTAGGTAAAATATACCATTATTTTTGCATTAAAAGTTTTTCTCAATTATCTTTGAATTCCTTTTGGCACTTAAACCCCTTTTAAAATATGGTCTTCCATTACCCAATATACATATATATCCGGAAAACCTGCGCTTTGAGATATGGGGTGTTAAAATTTAAAGTAAGAATATTTTATTTCGAGTATTGCCAAAACCACTGTTGAGAAAATTTTCAAATATAGCATACAAAATTCCAGCCACGCTGTGCCGCTGAGCTTGCACCTAATCTTTGCGAGCTCTTCAAACTATCGTATCAGCAGTAACAATAAAAAACTACTAATATAAAAACAGCTCAAACTTCGTTTTTGGACGTTTTGGGGGTTCCTGATCATCTTCTGATTTTTGTGGGTGAGGGTGAAATTGGGGTAGTTGGAGGGTGGAGGGTTACAAAACTGAAAAAGGCTCTTGTATGCATAATAAGCTCTCCATTGACGTGCAAAAAAGGATCTAGCGACATAATACACTTTTATAGGTCCATCGGAACATTGCATTGCTTATTACGGAAGCTAAGATTTTTTTCTGTTGTATGTTACGTACGAATACTACTTTACATCGTTCTGTATTGTGTAACCTGAAATTGATTTTGATAAAATTTGGACACAGATGTGCGAGCAGACAGAAGGAATTCTGCCGGTGCGCCATCTAGTACCTGAAGGTAACGGCAACCAAAGAGAAACGCTACTAGCAGCAGTAAACTCTTTGGTGGAACGACAAGGCTCGTTCGCTTTTGCCACTAGAGGCTATGGCTAGAGACTATGGCGCACTGATGATCGCTAATAAGCGTGAAACAGCTGTCTGCGTACTGGTGGATTGACGGAGGTATAGAGCAACCCTCGTTTTGACACAGAATTATGTGTTGCCGTGGCGAGGATGAAAAATACGTATGGGTTTTAAATATCGTGTTAGTGGCGACGTAGCAATAAAAAAAACTCTTAATGTGCAATGAGAAAATAATAAAATGAAATCACCGTTATGTGTGGGAAGTACTGGGTCTGTCAATTTGACTCCATTTTTTCTTAAACTTTACAATTAAAAAAGTAATCATGGTAAAGTTACCTAAGAAATGTGTTCATAACTTTTTTTATTTTGAGGAAGTCCTCATCTGAAGGTTAAAATAATGAGGAGCTTCAGATTTTTCGCCCAAAAACTGACGCCATTCACAATACAGATATTCTAAGTAAACACCACGCCGCAAGATACAATCCTTATTTTACATACCATTTCCCTAATCCCTTCAGCGCTTGTTAACGCCACCCCAGAAGCTGTTTTATATGCGAATCATATTTCACCCAGAACATTTCTTCAAATACATGCGCCCCTTTTTCCCCCGACTTCAGACACACAAACCCTGCAGGGCATGCCCTACGGAAGACTGGCTCTCTTCTAAGCCTCAGTCTTTTTTATAATTTTAATTTTCGTCTTGAAAACATCACACCTTTCGCCTGGTACACATTTTTTCCGGTTGAAGTGTTTAGGCGTTTTTAGCTCTCACTGAAGAGAGCTTATGCAGAGCCTCTGTCTGTCCGTCTGTCTGTATACAAAAGATAGCCAAAACTACAGGTGCTAGAGAAAAACTAAATACAGATTCCGAATCACCATGACAACTAATCCGGGAAAAATCCGGTTTTGTTAACATCGGTTCCGAATTGAAAAAAATCAAATTTTTATACTAACAAATTAGAATAGTATACAGGGTTATTCACGTTATTCGACATGGAGCATTATGGCTAAAGTATTTGATAAAAAAGAAAATAATAATTTGGGATAGATAGAGACCCATAAAGGCTACATTTTAAAAATATTTTCATGTTATACTGGATGTCCCAAAAACACGAAATGTATCAAAGTTATGTTTTTTTTAAATGGAACACCCCATATATTATTGCATATTCAGATTCCTTGGTGAATTCTAGTGTGACTTTTTGTATTATACATGGTACCTAAAGCGAACCGTTAAGGTGTAAATCACCATTCTCGGTATAAGTAGATATCAGGAAAAAATTGAATATCGCAGAGATTACAAAATATGGAAGGCTGTGACTTTGCCGTATTACTAAGCATAAAGTGCGTCAGCTTTGGTGAGACTCGCAAATTTAAACTACGTTTATGCTTGTAGAAATCGGTCGATGAATTAAGGAAACTTCGATCAGCGATAACTTGATTTTTTCAAATGGGAATGCCTAATTTTTTTTATACGATTAAACGTAGAATTTGACAAGCTTTCTAATGATATAAGGTTGTGAATATCAATCTCTCGTAGTTTTCATTTAATTTTAAATTTTCAAACAAATCAGCGATTTTCAATTTTCCTACCTAAAAGCAACGTAGCAGGCCATGAAATATAAACAAAAATCTGTTCAGCTAGAAGAAAACAACTGACTTAGCTGAAAAATACACACTAACTAGACTAAAGGGACAAGATTATAAAAATTCCTTACAACAAATCAACTTTCCCAGAAACAAATGCGATAACATCTCTAAGGTCAAAGAGAAGCTGGAGTATGGCAGTAATAGATATTTTTACTGTCTACTGGCTACCGCAATTTACTAGAGGTTAAAAATTTCCAAGGCAATCAAAAAAACTCATATGAAGCAGAAACAACCAGCGACTGTTGCTCCAGCACGCAACTATCATATGTAATGGTGTAAAAAAGTACTAATTTGCGTCGAAGTCGATACCTCTGACTGGAGCCCTTCTATTTTCCAATATCTATTAGCAATATTGCAAAAAAGGAATACTGACAAATCAGATTTAAATTTTTTGCCATTTAAGTCATGTTTTATAATTTGAACAAATTTTAATTAATTCTTCATTTTCTGCGACCTTGCTAATAGGTACTGAAGAATTTTTAGAGCTCCAGTCAGAGGTACTTTTGACTTGAGTTTTGACAGAATTGCATACTTCTTTATATCATTAAATGTGAAATTTTATTATGAAAATAACAATCTGCTTACAACGTTCTCTAGTAGTTTTTACTTTATTTCAAAATTTTTAATGGTTTTGGAAATTGCCAATCTCTAGTACATTGCGGTAGCTAGTAGGCCGTGAAAAAATCCATTTCTGCCATACTCCAGCTTCTCTTTGACCAAAGATATGTTACCGCCGTTGTTTCTGGTTGGACTTGTTTGTTGTGAGTAATTTTTATAATCTTGTCCCTTTAGTCTAGTTCGTGTGCATTTTTCAGCTAGGTTAGTTGTTTTCTTCTACCTGAACAGGTTTTTGTTTATATTTCATGGCCTGCTACGTTGGTTATAGGTAGGCAAATTGAAAAACGCCGATTTGTTTGAAAATTCAAAATTAAATGAAAACTACCAGAGATTGATATGCACAACCTGATATCATTAGAAAGGTTATCAAATTCTACTTTTAACCGTATAATAAAATTAGGCAGTCCCATTTGAAAAAATCAAGTTATCGCTGATCGAAGTTTCCTTAATTCATCGACCGATTTCTCCAAGCATAAACGTGATTTAAATTTGACAGTCTCATCAAAGCTGACGCATTTTATGCTTAGTAATGCGGCAAAGTTACAACGTTCCAAATTTTATAATCTCTGCGATATTCAATTTTTTCCTGATATCTACTTATACCGAAAATGGTGATTTAGACCTAAACGGTTCGCTTTAAGTCCCATGTATGATACATAAAGTCACACTAGAATTGACCGAGGAATCTGAATATGCAATAATATACGGGGTGTTCCATTTAAAAAAACATAACTTTGATACATTTCGTACTTTTGGGACACCCTGTATAACATTAAAATATTTTTAAAATGTAGCCCTTATGGGTCGCTATCGATCCCAAATTATTATTTTCTTTTTTATCAAATACTTTAGCCATAATGCTCCGTGTCGAATAACGTGAATAACCCTGTAGAATAGAATAGAATATTTATAAGCTAGAGAATGTCAATACATTTTTGGCGTGTCAAGTCATCAGTTCCAGTACATATAATATAGATATACAGTAAACATGCAGATGTAAAACACGTACAATTTGATACATACACGTAACGAACAGACAACAAATTAAACATTAATAATAAATAATTACAAGTTATTAATTAATTAAAAGTCAATTAAAATATAAGTATTAGCAGCTGCTGCTTAAAGTCATCAAAACTGTATGGGGTCATGTCAATACAAATATGTTTGAGTTTTTGTTTGAGGCCGCTCATTGGAAGGGACGTAATACTTGTAGGTAATAAGTTAAAAAAGTCTATTCCCATAACTCTGGACATGGATATTCGTGTACGGGCTGAATTAATTTGTGTATTGTGGCTATGTATGCTCACTAATGTTTGATATTTGTTAATGTTATTTTTAGTGTATACTAAATTTTCATAACTTGCCCATAGACTGTCATTATTTTGAATTTCTTGAATATTGGTTTACAATGCTCTGTGTTTTTGGCTTTTATTATACTGCGTACTGCAACCTTCTGTACCAGAAAAATTTGCTGAAGCTGTGTTGTAGATACATTTCCCCAAATGAGAATACCGTAGCTTAAAACAGAATGGAAAAGTCCGCAGTAAGCGATTAATGCAGCCTACTGCACAGATTGTCGATTTGTGCTGTCCACGATAGACGAGGGTCAAGATCAATGCCCAGAAATCTTGCTTCGGTTCTTTCTTCTTTATTGCTTAAACAGAATGTACATAAGTCAGTTTTTTCGTTATTTAAAAACAATTCATTTGAATTAAACCATAGGCTGGCACGCTCCATTATTTATGCTACATGAAAATCTTTACTGGTTATTTCCTCTCTATCTATACTAAGGCTGAAGGTCGTGTCATCTGCATACATTCTTGTTTCCACCGCGATGTTATTGAGAGTTAGCATATGTCTAGATATGTCGTTAATATATATGATAGAAAGGAATGGACCAAGTATCGAACCTTGCGGAACACCCCTCTTAGATGTTACGTTTCACTAGTTTTGCCATTTGCACAAACCTGCTGTTTTCTGTTACTTAGGTGCGACTGTATTACTTTATTGGCCTGACCCCTTATGCCATAGCGTTCAAGTTTCATTAGCAAAATATTATGGTTGATACAGTCAAAAGCCTTTGGCAGATCGGTAAAGATACCTATCAAGGGGTTCTGATTTTCACGGTGAGAGCGCTGTTTGAATTGACTCAAGTAAATCCTTTCCTACATCTTTTTATGTCTTTTTATTAACATATAATATTTAAAATTGTCTATAAGCTAATTTGCGGAAAAGGAAATTTTATTTAAATTAATGTACTGTATATGGCGTGGTGCATCACCCAGTGACTTCGCCTCGATTACTCATAGAAGATCCATTCGGCAAATTCTTCTTAGTCTTTTGTTGTTTACTTCAAGTAGAAGAGACCTAAGTAAGTAGTAAATATGGTGACTTACTTATAAACGGTTCATTTTAAGTCCCATGTATGACATTAAGGCACAGTAGAGTTGACCAGGGAAACCGTACATATAATGACATCTGCTAACAAATATGTTCAATAATTTTAATTTTTGCTATGTCAGAATTCTCACCCTCCAACGCCTTTTTGTGGCTTCCGAGGCTAGCGCTGCACTGCAAAAGTCTAATCGACAAAGTTACAGCACCAACAACCCTACAGGGGGCTGTAACAAACTTAACGCTGCGCCAGAATTCTTGGAGCAGAGGCGGGGAAAGTTGATGTGCGATGATAAGTTTGAGTTTTACTTCGCCAATATAGACGTGGAAAGGGTAGACATTTTTTTCTGCACAGCACTTTCAATTGGGATCCAACAGTAAAAGGTCAGTTCTCGCTAAGGTTTACGGACATTTACGTCGTATATACGTTTATATTGAGTAGATATTTTCAACTCAAAATTGGAAAAATCCAAAAAGCAAGAATATCAAAATCTTAAATCAGGTATGTGATAATATTGAACAGAAAACAAATATATCACCTATTAGCATATTACATATTGACTGAAGCATTTCATTTAATTAGCGCAAGCAGCTCAAGATTTTGGTCTTCTTGGAAGAAGCATCTGAAGGTATCTATATAAGTATTAGGCAATATTTCATTACATAGAATTTTTTCAAATTGATGTTGAAAACTACCGATTACTTCAGAATATAAAAACTATGTACCTGTAGTTTCGAACTGCAAATAGAAGAACAGTACAGTTAGTTTATTGGTGCTAAATACATAGGTAATTATGTGTTTGCACAAGTCAAAAGTAAAGTATAGTAAAAAAACAAGTACAATAACACAAGAAACAAACAATCTAAGTACAGAAAATGCTGCATTGGTTACTTGAGGGTCTTATTCCCGTGTTAGCGAGGAGGCGTGGTCGCCTGTTCCCTTTCTCCAGTGTGTGTGTCTAAGATGAGGGGAGATAAGTCCAAAAATCCAGAGGTAAGGCCAAAGGATCCAAAGGTAAGGTCCAAAGGTCACCATAAAAATGAATTTCGCATTTCCAAGCTCCTGACTTTACCTTTAAAATTCCAGTAATGACTCAAAGAGCAAATTGAAGAAGAGAGCTTGCGCTTGTGCAACTATTTAGCCTTTTTTGATATCTTATTTAGTTGTTAAATTACAGGCATTTATAGAATGTATGATTTTGCATTGCGAGGTTTTTCGCACATTAAAAAACTTTTTTGAGAAAATCGAAAATAGTTGTCATTCATTAAGGTCCTAACTGTCGCCTTCTGAAATATTATATATCTAGTTTGAAAATAGAGTGAGTTATGCGAGAAATTGTGAGTACGTGTTTTACATGGCAAATACGTATGTATAAATGTGTGTATCCAGGCCCCTTAACGGTATCTAAAGTAATAAAACTATAATTTATATCTATGAAGTCGTTATTTAGGCACTCATCGCAAGCTTTTAATCAAGTACGACTTCATTATTTTCTCAAAACTTGATGCCTCTAATTTCTTTACGCATTCTGAAGAACAATATAAAAAACTATACTATAGTAGTTTGAGCCATTTGTAGACGGTTATATGGTCACTTGTTAGGTACCTATATCGTAAGTATGTACATTAGTTTGTGTAGTGTACTGATTTACGTTGTGTTTTACAAACAATAAGTACTGCAGTATGTATGTATATACTTAGAATCATCAAGATTCTCAGGTCAATGAAAGAATATTTATAACAGTCAGGATACTGTAAACCGGTAATGATCCTAATGCATCGCCCCTGGACTGCAAATATCATGGATAGATGTGGGGAATGACCCCAATTCAAAATACCGTATCGAGAATTTGACTGAAAATACCAGAAATGAGCTTACATACGAAAATCTGCTTGCATGAGGTCCCCAAAAGCCATTAATTATTCACAAATGACTATGACGGCTGTACTCATTACTAAAACTTTATGAAATGCTTTGGTGAAGAGCATTGAAATTTTAGTTGTGAAAGAAATTATATCCTTTGTCAGAGCATATTTCTTTAAAATAACGATTGATATCAAAAACAGATGTTCTTGTAACTAGTATATCTTCACAAGATTATCAGAGCTCTTGAATCGAGAATATCTTTTCACGTAAGAGGATAACAGTGACGTCAAACTAATAATGACGTACGTACCAGCGCGAACAAAATGGCGGATGACATTGCTTACAGTCAGAGGCGTAACAGTTGTTGTCTCAATTCGAATTTGAATAATAGTATAATGCAAAACATAAGTACGCTTCTTCACAAAATATGTCTTCGGCGGCATTGGCCTTAGGTAAATCATAAAACCACCCAAAATCAAAAACAAACCACACAGGATAATAACTCTCACACGAACGATTACCAAACGTTGTTGCGCAAATCAATCTAACCCACGCTACCGCATGACAGCCGACCAGCTGATTATAAGTACACAGCGCACCTACGTAACTATGACGTCACTGTTATCTCTTTACGTGAAATGTCCTGTACTGCGTAAACCGTTTGCATAAATAGACAGTTGCCCAATCATATGCAACGCCGACAAAATCTGAGATTCCTGTCAGACCACGCGCTATCCCCCTTTCGTAAAATTAAAACTTTGGCAATAAAAAGTTTTATCATCTCACGGAAAATATTAAAATTCCTTAAGTATATTCGCAGACGGCTCCCTGGCGTGCATTTTGGCTCCTCTCGTGTTGATATCTCCACTGATCTGCCAGACTGTCGCGGTGGAGTCTGAGTCACGATGTCGAGCCAGCCGGTCGAACCTACGAGACCGCCTGACAATAAATGTAAATTTTGTGGAAAATTTTGCTCAAGTAGTGAGATCAAGTGTTCCAATGCAACATGTGACACAGTAATACATGGAAAATGTTTAGATAGTATTATGAAAGCGGTTTATGTGAATAAGGAAGCGTTTTTGTGTAAAAATTGTGTGAGTGAACCGGAATGCACTAGCGATGTTGGTTTGCTGAAGAAAGAAATTGAGTGCCTTACTCGTGAGAAGTCATTAATGGAGAAGTATGTGGGTGAGTTAGAGTTTTCAAATGGGTTACTAAAATCCCAACTATCCTGCAGTAATAATAAACCTACATCAGTTAAGAATTCCGCAAAAATTGTGTCACCAGCAAAAACGTACTCGGAACAAGTAAAAAGCGTAAAAACGGCCGCCGTGCTAGTTGTAAGGTCATCGGACCAAAACATTGCAAACACCGATTTAGAACGGGAGATGAAAGCAAAAATTAGGCCTGGTTCCTTAAATGCAAATGTTTTGGGAACGAAATTAATTAAAAATGGTATCATCATCAACTGCGAGAATTCTTCATCACTTCATAAGTTAAAAGATGGTCTTCAACGTGAAATGGGAAATAAGTGTAGTGTTTATGAACAAAAAAAGTTTAATCCCAAGATAATAGTTTATAGCGTTAATAAATCCTTAGCTGAAAATGATAAACTTATAGAATATATTATAAAGGACAATAGGCTAGATGCAGGACCAAGTGATGTCAAATTGATTACCAAATTGAATTATAAAAACAGTGTTAATCTTATTTTGGAACTCAAACCTGCTTTGTTTAAAACTGTTATTAATACTGGATATCTTTATGTAGGGTGGATGAGATGTGGTATAAGAGAGCACTTTAATACAGTAGTTTGTTACAAATGTTGTAAATTTGGGCATTACAAAAAGGATTGCAAGAGTCAAAATGTTGTCTGCCCTTTCTGTTCCGGTTTCCATGAACGTAGAGATTGTAATTCTACCAGTCCTTGCTGTATTAATTGCACTGACACGAATACCAAAAACAAAACAAATCTGCCTACAGACCACTCTTCAAACAGCCCCTCTTGTCCATGTTATTTAAGCAAAATTGATTACTTAAGATCCAGAACCGATTATGAACAATAATACAAACAGAAATCTTAAAATTGGACACTTAAATTGTAGATCACTATTTCTCCATTTTGATGATTTTGCAGAGATGGTCTTGGGTAATAGTTTTGATGTTATGTGTGTTACTGAGTCTTGGCTAAATCCGGATCTGTCAAGTGATTCTGTTGCCATACCGGGTTTTTCATTTTTGAGGAAAGATCGTTTAGGTCGTGGGGGTGGCGTTGGTATTTATTTGAAAAGTTGCCTAACCTTTGAGCGTATACTTATTGATTTTGACGATGCAAATGGTATTGAACACATTTGGGTGTCTTTGCGAGTTAACCCATCTACTACTGTAATAATTGGTGTTATCTATAGGCCTCCTTCGGTAAGTTACCATAATCTTTTGAATTATACTGATAACATCTTGTCATTTATTACCCCTCAGTGGGATTATATTATGGTGCTCGGTGATTTTAATGTTGATCAGTCATACGACAATGAACTTAATCGTAGTTTTATTTCGTATGACTTTCAACAACAGATAAGTGAGCCCACGCGTATTACTCAAACATCACATACAATTATTGACTTGATCTTCACTAATGCCTATGATCAGGTACACCGTTCTGGTACTCTGGACAGTAATGGCGTTTCTGATCATCATGTTGTTTTTTGTGAATTTCTGTTTCATGTTCCACGACCTAGACCTTTTTCTATCAGATATAGGGATTTTAAGCAATTCTGTTTTAATGATTTTAATGTTGATTTAGTAAATATGCAGTGGAATGATATATTGTACCTCAATAACATCGATGAGAAACTTGCTTTGTTAAATAGGCTTATTATACAGCTGTTTGACAAACATGCTCCTGTAAGGACAGCCCGAATTACAAAGCCTTATGCTCCATGGATAACATGTAACGTAAAGAGAATGATGCGTGAAAGAGACATTGCGTTACAAAAATACAAACGAACGAAATCCACGGCTGATTATTCTAACTATGCTATGATCAGAAACTTAGTGTTGTCGACTGTTCGGAAAGAAAAGGCAGCATATTTGTCAACTAAGCTGAATACTGGTAACAATCGTGTATTGTGGCAGACTATAAACCGTTTGAACATAAAAAAGAAGAATATTTCCGAGATTCCGTTACATCTAAAAAATCCTAGCGAAATTAACGCGCATTTTATGTCTGTATTCAGTGCTGCAAATAGTTGTCACGTTGCTGCTGGTTATTATAATAGTCATAAGTTTTCAAATGATATAAAATTTTCTCTACGGCTTGCCACCGTCGATGAAATAAAAAACATTGCTCATAATTTGAAATCGAATGCCTTCGGGGTAGATGACATAAATGCTAATATGATTTCTTACTGTTTACCTGTCATTGCTTAATACGTAACGCATATAATAAATTGTTGCATTGAGGTTGGTTATTACCCTGAATTGTGGAAGTACTCTCTCATTAAGCCGTTGCCTAAATCTCAGTCTGTTTCAACATACGATGATCTAAGACCTATTAGCTTACTTCCTACGTTATCAAAAATATTTGAAAGGTTTATCTATGTGCAGTTATATGAGTATGTTACAACCAAAGGAATTCTACCTGAAATACAGTCTGGTTTCAGGAAAGGATATAGTACGACTTCAGCATTGCTAAACGTTTCAGACTATATCATAAGATCTCTTGATGCTGGTCTTGCAACAGCACTAGTTTTACTAGATTTTTCGAAGGCATTCGATACACTTGATCACGCCCTTCTGCTTGCTAAATTACAGTATTTTGGCGTAGATGAGGTGTGTCTCAAGTTATTCGAATCCTACCTTAATAACCGTTATCAATGTGTATTTGTAGACAATAATTACTCTGATTTTAATTTAGTAACATCAGGTGTTCCCCAAGGATCTGTCCTTGGGCCTTTGTTTTTTATTATATATACGTCAGACATGTTCAGAGCTGTTGAGCACTGCAATATACAGGGATATGCCGATGACACGCAACTTTATATGTCTTTCGACCCTAAATCTATTAATGTCGCAAATGCCTCTATAAATCAAGATCTTGAATCTATTTATACTTACGCTTCAAAACATAATTTGAAACTTAATGCTAGAAAGTGTCAAGTAATGTTTTTTTCTTCCAAATTGGTGAATGATTTATCGTCATATATTAATATCAACATTGGTGGTGAACCTCTTCTTGTAGTAAAAAGTACAAAAAACCTCGGCATAATTTTCGATTGCAAACTTAGATTTCAAGAATATGTTTCTCTTTTAGTTAAGAAAACCTACCTTGTTCTTAGGTTGTTATACCGTAATGGAGGTGTATTAAATTTTAAGTTGCGTAAGAAGTTGGTAGAAAGTTTGGTATTCTCTATTCTTAGTTATGGTATCACACTCTATTATCCTTGTTTGGACTCAGTAACCAGATACAGATTACAAAAAATTCAAAATTGCTGCTGTCGGTTTATATTCGGTTTGAGAAAATTTGATAGAGTAACCTCTAAAATCAATGAATTAGGGTGGCTGAAAATCGATGGTATGTTTAAGTATCATATGAGTATGTTGGTATTTCGTGTCCTTGCTACATCAAATCCTCCTTACTTACGTAGCAAATTAGTATTTAGGCGAGAATTACATAATGTGAATATAAGAAATGTGGACAATCTAGCTTTACCTTGTTTCCGGTTAAGTCTTTTTAAGCGTTCTTTTACATATAATGCAGTAACGATCTATAATAACATTGAGAACACGATTAAAAGCTATACATTAAATACTGCTAAGAAACATTTAAAAAAACATTACTTTTTGTGCCAAAATATGTAAGTTTTACCTAAATCTATATTTAGTTTTATATATTTTTCTTCATTTAAAATTTGGGTGGGGTTAAGTGGAGTAGCAGCAGCTAGACTTCGCCCCATATTTCTTAGGTATTGTATATAACAATACTTGAATAAAGCCTTTTATTATTATTATTATTATTATAAATACACTTAAAAAGTTCCTCTAACGAAATGACGAAGTCCGGTGGTTTTTCTGTTTTCGCCTCCGCGAGTTCGGCACAGTGACGTGGAAACATTTCCTGGAGAAAGAGAAAGAGCTTCTGAGCCTTCCAACAACGGTTAAAAAATACACATCTGGTAATATATTGCCTTGTGTTATTCTGGATGCTCGTATACTGAATCAGGCACTCAGAAAACTCTATCAGAGCTATCCTAAAACAAACTAACCATCCTATTTTTAAATGTCTAGGCGTAATTCTAGACTGGAAGCTGAATTGAAGACAACGTATAGAGCGTAAAGTCAATAAGGCAGAAAATTCGTTATGGGTATGCACAAGGGTTGTAGAAGCGAGTTAGGGCTTTGGGCCTTGACTCTAAGGCCCAGTTTCACAATCACTGGTCACTCTGATGGTTTACTAACCTCGACCTGCAAGTTAGCTCGAACAATGGAACGCCTCTTGTTTCATAGTCATAAAATGACATAGGGTTAACTGACCGCGAGTTGTATTTTATTTTTAGCTGTTGGTGGTACTGTGTCCGCAATATTTAAAATTCTTCTTCTTCTTATTTCTTTCGTTAGGTGTTTCGTGCTGGTGTTTTGCGTTTTTTTGACAAGACTGTCAAAGAATGAATTCGGATGAATTCGTTGAGTTGTTCATTGGCAGTTATTTGGTGTTTGGCATAGATAAAAGATTTTTAGGTTGGGTTGGTGTTTGGACTGCTTGGCATTGTAGTTGTTTCTGGGGCCTCTTTCAAATAATAGCCGTGCATGTACACGTGTGTCAGCATGGAAAAACCAAAAAAAGCGAACAACTTTTCAGAAGATGAAGAATATCTGTTCATTTCGTTAGTAGAAAAGTACAGGCATGTAATAGAATGCAAAACAAAAGGTGCAACAACATGGCACGAAAAAGGCAATGCCTGGAAAAAGACAGGGGAAGAATTTAATTGCAAATGTGCAAATAATAGCCGCAGATCTGTGAAGGTGCTGAAAGAAAAATACAAAAATTAAAAAGAGACCAAGGAGTCATGGTCATCATATTCCTCAAAATATAATTGACTCTAGGTCGAAATATTCTTGGTCTCGTTGCTTCTTTATCACTGCTACACGCATTTACATCATAACCATCCATTTCAAATAAAAAGAACGATAGAAAGCGTCAAGGTAAACGATAAAATATGAAACTTCAAACGCCTAGCAAGTAGCAAAACCAAAGTGACATAACCTAATGCGCATGCGTCATCGCAAACCTGGGGTTAACTCAAGAATTTCTTGAGGTCAAGTTAACTCAGAGTTAACCTCAAGTAAAATCGAAACCATTTGTGAAACCTGACATCTAGGGTTAACCTCCGGTCAACACACAACCTTGAGTTAACCCATCATTCTGAAATCGGCCCTAAGATGATGTTCTGACTCTATACTACAATCGTAAGGTTATTGTATGGATCACTGGTGTGGTGGCTATGTGTAAGGATGGAAACAATGAAAGCAAAACTACAAATAAAATTCAACGCTTGGCTTGTGTTAGGTCGCAAGTGGAGTATGCACGACTCCGTCGAGCACTGCTGAATCTTCCTCAACTCGACTTTATAGTTCAAGGGGAGGCAAGGGTGTCTGCGTTCGGATTGTGGAGTCAAGGCAGTTGATCCTTTCTGAATCCTGGCAGGAGACATTGTGCCATTCTCTCGGAACTGAAAAGAGATGACCCTACGCTACATAACTAGAAGTGATATAATTTCTCCTACATATTATTTACAGTAAAGCATATTACAAGGGAAGAGTGAGGGTCAAGCGGCAGGTAGCCTTTTGAGGGGAGAGGACTAGTCTGGTATACGGACGGCTCACTTACCGATGAAGGCTCCGGTGCTGGGGTCTATGGGCCAAAAACAAAGCTCTCCAGCTCCCTTGGAGATACATCGCGGTATTTTAAGCAGCAGTATATGTAAGTTTAGCTTGTGCCTTTCGTATTCACGAAATTCAGGGGCCTAGTAGGCAGATCGTCATCCGTTCTGACAGCCAGGCAGCACTGAAAGCATTAAGTGCTTGTAATTATATATCAAGGCTCGTTCTGAAATGTAGAAATGTTTTGGATGGTACTTCGGCAAGACATCAGGTGTCACTTATATCCGTGCCGAGTCATGCTAGAGTTGAGGGCAAAAAAAAATGGCGGACGCGCTCGCAACGCATGGGTCGAGGAATAACTTCTTGGGTCCTGAGCCAGCTTTGGAGCTGGCAGTCCCAGTACCATTAGAAGGAAAACGGAGGTGTGGTTGCTAAATCAGCATTTTGGGTAAGCTGAGCAGGAATCTCTGGACATCACCGTCAAGCTAGAGAACTTATTTGGGGCCTCTGGCCAAGGTGGGGCCATTCTGTCTCCCACTGGACAGATGTTGGCTAAGGTTATTTGTCGGCCTGCTATCCAGCCCTAACACCTTCAAACGTGACTTGTATGTGATGAGGGTGGCAAGTGATCCGACGTGTACACGCTGTAGCGTGGAAAAATGATCTTCAACACACATTCTATATCGCTATGAAGCCCTTGGGTATCACAGGCAGACCATTCTAGGTTCAAGAGTCCTCGAACCTGAGGATATACCTGTAAGATAAGTAGGACCCGAGACCATCCTCACCTTTGCGATGACGGCTGGACTTGGGAAATAGGGTAAGGAAGAGGTTCATAAGGGTCCGTTTGTAGCCCTATGCATTGATGGCTCTGATCACCAGAAAGCCTTTACCCTCTTGCATTCATTCATCATTCATTCGTTCATTCATTCATTCATTCATTCATTCATTTATTCCTGAAGCGGCATCTCCCGGTTCATCTATACAGGGTAATTTTAGTAATTACCCAAAATCTGACACTTTTGTGTAAACAATGGAAAAGCTACCTTTAAAAATCAGTAAAATTTTCACTTACTTCAGTTCAATAGGCTTACACTAATTCAATACCATAATAAATAGCTGAAAAAGAGAATTTATTTTTATGTGTGTATTTATTCAATATGCATACCAGCTACTACAATATACTCAAGATTGACAACTCAAAACCGAATGTTGCTAACCATTTAATAGCTTCAGAATAAAGTTTCACAATTAATAATTTAAAAAAGTAGTACTTTCCGTCAAGTCAAAGGTAATGATACCTCCATAAGCAAACCGCCGGAAAAGAAGAAAAAATCTGTTGAAACTATAAAATATAATTTATTTGGAAAAAATTGAAATCCGATATGACAGTCTTCCTTTTTTTGCGATCCTGCTAATAGATACCGAAAAATTTGAAGGGCTACAGAGGGACAGTGAGAGGTATCGCTACTTTTGAATTTGACGGAAATGACTATTGTTTTATACCATTAAATGTGAAATAGCGTGCTGAAGATATTAGACTGCTAGTAACTATCGCTGAAAGTGTTCTTTTCATTTCAATGGTTTTAGTGGTTTTGGGAATTTTTAATTTCTAATACATTGCAGTAGCTAGTATGCTGTAAAAGTCATCCATTTCTGTCGCATTCCAGCTTCTATTCGAGCTTAGACATGCTACCGCCGTTGTTTCTAGTTAGAGTTGATTGGTTGTAGGGAATGTTTATAATCTTGTCCCTTTACTGTAGTTTGCCTCTAGCTTTCTGCTAAGATAGCAGTTTTCTTTTATCTGCACACGTTTTTGTTTATACTTCATGGCCTGCTAGTTTGCTTATAAGTAGGCATATTGCACCTTAACTCCACATCAAGCATGCGCTAACCCTAAGCTTGTTTGCATCCCTTACCTTGCCTCCACTGTTCATCTATAGTATCGTTCACCCACTTTTTAAGGACTGACGTTACTTGCTGCCCTTGATCCTCCTAACGGGCTCCAGGCCAACAAACCACCCCTTCTCACTTGTATCCAGCAGAGAGTATTGCATATACTTCGAATATCGTGGTATTGACGCCACATTGAGCATGCGCTGTTTTCTACCAAAACTTCGGTCCGCACTTCCGGAGAAAGCCATGGATCAGCCTCAAACGCAGCGGTTACTTTTTCCGCCCCTTACGACAAATCTTTTCCACCCCTCGGCCGCACCAACGTCGGCTGTACGTGAGTTGCGGTCGTTAAAATTAACAAAGTTGCGGCCGCCCGGCAGATTTACGGATTAGTAACGGCTTTGTTGGACACAGAAACTCCTAATGAAGTTATTAGGAAAAGCTTTAATACGACCGTTATCGCTGCATAATAGCCGTTCTCGTGCTGATTTCGTCTTATCGCTGGCTCATATATTTCATGGTGTTACATGTGCAAGGAGACATTAACAGCCGGCATATACGAGGATACACAGGGTGTTCTAAAAGTTGGGACTATCTTCTTTAGAAGCAACGGCCATGAAAAGACAAAAAATTTCAAGCAAGTACTCACTGTGTGGTTACTGCGAAGTTGTAAGTGCGGTCCTGTCGCAGGCGTCTTACAGGTAAAAGTACGATTTACAATGTCTTCTTCAATTTGGACCATACGAGGCCGTTTAGGTCTTCCAGCGTGTCCACCACGATCTGGATTCAGACATCCTGTGTCTCTAGCTCTTTGCACGAGCGAGACAAATCGACGAGGTGCAGGGTGAGTATGGTTAGAGAAACGATTGGCATACACTCGCGAAGCCGCAGCGGTATTTTAACCACACTCACCGTACACTAAGATCATGTCCACCAGTTCATTATTGTTATAAGCATGCGCCATTGTTGTCTGATCGTCAGATGTAGCAAGTCAAGCACTCTCGTACACTATGCCACAGCAACGCGACGTATGACAAACTGCCTGTTTTAGTGTTTTCTCACCGGTATCGGCACCGCTAGCGCTGCCTTGTTTGTTGATATTATGGCATGGTGAGCCACTGCCCAGGGACGGACTTAGAATTGAGGATTTCTTTAATGGTCAGTACCTTGTACTATCTAAATATTTCGTTTATATGTTACTGGGACAAAACACTCATTTTGGCGAGTACTATCCGCTGTATGAAAAAAAGTCCCAACTTATGAAACACCCTATAGGTGTTTTAACTACAGCTCAGATGATAGACATATTCAGGATGTATCAACGATTTGTGGGTGGACGATAACTGCTTCCCTATTTGAGTTAGAAAAAATACATCAAATAAAAATGTAGAGGGCCATAAAATATGTGTTCAATAGGGTGTCCAAAAAAAATATATGTGTGACTTACCAAAGTTACATTTTTTTCAATTAAAGCCCCTGTGTTTTATTGCATATTTGGATTAATTGATTAACTTTAGTGTGATTTTATGTATCTTATATGATACTTAGAACGAACCGTTTAGGAGCAAATCACCATTTTAGAAAACAGACTTTGCTATGTGACTAAGCATGAAATCTGTCAGCTTAGGTAGTACTAACAAACTTGATTTCTTTTTGTGCTTGGTGCAATCGGTAGATTAATTGATGAAACTTCAATCACAGGTAACTTAATTTTTTAAATGGGAATGTTAATTTTCTTGTACTGTTAGATGTAAAATTTGATGGCCCTTTTAACGGTATAGGATTTCGGTATTAATCTCTTGTAGTCTCCATTTTATTTCAAATTTTCAATCAAATCGGTTTTTTCAAATTTTTCTCCTTGTAAGCAACCTGGCAGGCCATGAAAAATAAACAGTCTCCTCAGATGGAAGAAAACAGCTAACATAGAACAAATGCAAACAAACTAGCGTTACAAGACAAGATAATAAACATATCTGCTCTAACCTGAAACAACAGCATAAAAAATGATTTCAAAAGTGACAGTCAGATAAGCCAAAGCTAAACGGTCCCACAATTTATTTTAACTGAAATCTCTATTAAAAATTTTCAAGAGAACCAAGAAACTAGCGCGTTCAAAAACAGCCACGCCGTTTCTGCCACAGTTTTTTCACGTACTGCATCTATCAATTTCCAATAAAATCCCAATCAAAATGCATTTTAAGACAAATTTAACTTTGAAAATTCTATGTGACTGGACTTGAATCAGTTTGTTTGCCTAGGTATGATTCCCTACAGCAGAAACCAGCCAAACACAACACAAAATCATCAAGTACAAGAGAAAAGAATAGAAAAGAACAGAACACCCTTCACAACAGCAGAAAGTAAGTAGATAACAACTGTAAGCGATAGAAAATGACCGAATAGAACAGAAAAGAACATAAAACTGCTCAAGAAAGCAGGAAACAAGCAGATAACAGCTGTAAATGACAGAAAACAACCAAATACAGCCGAATACAACAGAATAGAACAGGAAACAGCTCAAGACAACATAAAACAAGCAGATAACAACGGGAAACAACAGTAAACGAGCAAGTCTAACCGAATACAACAGAATAGAACAGAAAACTGCTCAAAACAGCAGAATACAAGCGGGAAACAGCTGGAAACAACAGAAAACGTCTAGATACAGCAGATAACACCCCAAACACAACGCTGAGACCAAATGAGCTTTGTCTGTGTGTTGTTTATAAAGAGTAAATATTTGGTGTTAGGAATACAGCACCTTCTCTGAGCTGAACAAATACAACCGAATAGAACAGAAATCAGCCCATAACAACAGAAAGCAAGCAGATAACAGCGCTAAACAATAGAAAACGAGTAAACACAGCCGAATACAACACAAAAGAACAGAAAACAGCTCAAAACTACGGATATCAGGCAGATAACAACTGCAAACGGTAGAAAACGACCAAATACAGCCGAATAGAGCCAAAACTAGCTCAAAACAACAGAAAGCAGCCAGATCATCATCATCATCTAAAATATGGTAAAATTGTACAAAATACATTTTGTAAGTCTCCTTGTCAAATATGATAATTTGAATATTTTGTCAAGTCATATACTTGGCTCTGGATAAATATCTAAATAGCTTGTCTCAAGCTGACTGACTTCGATGATGTATGATATCTAGTCAGTGACTCCACCAACTCGACAGAAAAAGTCCATTACCCTAATCAGTAGAGACACTAGTTGCAATTGAGATAGTTACATTCGAAGCATTTTCCCGATAGCTAGACTATTCCCGATGGTTGAAATATCCGTTACCGACGTTAAAAACAGCCCTCGCTGCCACTCTGACGCATAAAATATTAAAAACGAAGGAAATATCCATAAAAAGGCACTTAGGCTCGACCAGTAGGGTTGTTGGAATGCCCTTAATTGACTGGTTCGTTAATAATTCATGTAGCTCTGATCATCCTTACCAACGAGTTACTTTCTGCTAGAAGCGACAAAGGTAATACAGAGTGAGTCTAAAGGCTTGTGTCCACTTGCAAGTAACTTGCGATAGTTTTTGCAGCAAGTACTTGCTTGTCTGTCTACACTATCATTTAATTGTTCGCAAATTTAATCTAGAAAGTTGCTCTCGCAAGTTCACTTGGGCTTGATTGTTCTGATTTCGTGTACACTATAGATGATAAGATGTCGTACGCAAAATCTGAAGCTGCGGTGGTAGTTGTGGCACATTTAATTAAAAAAAATAAGAAAACAAGGGAAAGTAAAGAAAAGGCGGAGAAAATATTAGGTAAGAAAGTGGATTCAACGTAGAACTACTCTAGGGATACACGAAAAGTTGCTTACTGAATTGAGAAATGAAGATCCGATGGAGCTTAAACAGTTTTTGCGGATGTGTATGTATGACGGGTTGTCTGCCTACAGAGAGTTGTAAGAACGAGAGTCAATAAAGAATAGTGTTGAACTGAACCTAGCTTAATTAAATGCTTTCCGGCCATTGCTGCAATTACTGCTAGAAGTACAACATAACATTCTTTTCTCTAAAAATCGTCTTTCAACTTACCAGATTATCTTCCGTAGTATTCTGTATATTTGAGTCAATTATATACTTTAATGAGTCAAATAACTCCCAAGTACTCTTATATATTTCATTAGCCCCTTGTCTACTTTTCTTTTTTTGAATTATTCTCCACTCTTGGTTAATTTAAAAAACTTAAAAATGTCCTATTTCAAAAACCTACTAGATGAGTTCTATGACGAGTTTTAGTGAATATTCCACATTTTGTTGTTACAGCTTTGTCAATAAGAAATTTGTAATTTCTTAGACAATAAAGCGTATTTATCTATCTATTATGAGAGGACAGACAATCAGTGTAGTCAGTATTATAGTAATTTTTAGTTCCCATTTAGAACATGTTTCTGTCTATTTTAGGTCAGTACTATACGAAGCGACAACAACTTTGTAAGTTGGGTAATGGAAGCTCTGCATCTGGGTGTTAAATTATTTATTTGTATTCTATTTTAGATCCGTCGCTCAGAAAGTCCCATAAATATTTTATAGTACGAGAGTTACATCTGGGCATATAGAAAGTGTCAATGAAGCACACATACAAGTGAGATTGAGAATTGGGTATGAGGACATAGAACAAAAAATGTAGCCTCAGTCTGTGGGATAACCTGCTTTTTTTGAGGATTTGATCTGGTTCATATATGTAGAGCTATTGATACCCACATTTTAGCTCGAGACATCTCAAACACTGAAAGTAAGTCACCAGTACAACTATAAGATTGAGCAAACCACGTTACCCAATAGGGTAGTTCTTGTAATTTTGGATTTAGGAAATATCATTGCTTAGCCGAAAAAAAAAAAACGTATTCAAAGGCTGTCTATAACAAAACTTCCACTCTTGATGCTGTTGACATGAAGAAATTTGTAATTATAGTTTACAGATTTTTCAAATTTTTCCACGACATTATTAAACCCACCTCTAACTATATAAATGACTCCAAAAGGCACAAAACAACATGTTGTTCTGTGACACAGAAACACAAGTAAGTTTTGTTTACGCTAATCTTGCGTCAATCTTCCATTTTGATTTGTGATTTGGACTTGTTGCTTGTTGACGTCAAAGTCGTCAAGCATTGTAACCAAAATTATCGACCAAAAAGTCTTTATCATACCTCAAATCCCATCACTATAATGTCTTGTGACGTCAGAGATGGTTTTCGCGTCGTTTTCACTAGTTCAAATTTATATTTGGAATAAGTCTCATAAGCAACAAAACCTTCTATTGTATGATGTTCAACACAGCATAGTAAACAAACAGCACAATACCTCTGAGGATTTCCTATATAAAAATGGTTCCCACAAAATTTGACCTTGGGATGATTTTATGGCTGAGAAGTTTGGGTAGAGATGCGAAAATGAAAATATCGATACCGCGACCAACTCGATATTTTTTAGCCAAATAGGCGCGTTTGGTTCGTACAGAGAATTTTGTGCAATTGATTACACCCCTCAATAATTATATAATTATTTTTGATACCGATACCCCTACAAAAGTATCGATACCAGCTTGGAAGCGCTAAAAAAGTATCTAAGATAAAAATACTCGATATTAGTGCAGAAGTACAAGTATCGAAGTATCGTTAGCATCCCTACAAAAAAATCATCCAAAAGTGGGGACGCGCGTGTAGTTGCCGCCAACCTGAGATATTGTGCTGGTTGTTTACTATTCTGTGATGTTCAATACGTTATAATGAATGCTTTAAAGCAATACTTTTTTGGGTGCTAGGACCCCATTATTGAGTCTGCCTCTAGTTTCGTTATTTCCACTCATTGCCTAGCGACCTGCAAGTTTTAGATAATCTCACGCTATGAGGAGAGTGACACAGTGATATACCGTTTTTTCGGTTTTTTTATGGTGAGCCTCTCGCAAAGGCTGCAAGCCTATGGCGCTGTAGACACGCTGCGAGAGGATAAGTATTGGTGCACGTTATACTTGAAACGCTGCAGGTTGTAGCCGTCGGGAAACAAATTGCTCGGCAGCTCATTCAGTAGCGTCGAAGCTCTTTAAGACAAGGAATGCTGGAGGAGACTAGTTCGGGGTGCAGGCATCTCGACCTTATAAGAATAAGCTCGCAGAGCCTCTATAGTGTTCCTCGTTCAGACGACCTTTGGTATATTATCTAGGAGAGCTCACTTGATGTTCCGTGACAGAAACTGTAAAACAGGGATAGGTCAGCCACCCTTCTTCGATGTTCGAAGCTGAGGAGGTCCTTTGTGAGGTTAGGCGTATGGATTAGTCTAATTGCTCTCTTCTTGATAGTGTTCAGAAGCTTTAGAGAGTGCTTCGGAGTGCGTCCTCACACCAAAGATGGTCGAATCCTGTGCCTTGTAGAGCAGCAGTACTTACTGGTGTATACAGCTTCCTACAGCGGAGTTTTGTGAAAATACTTTGGAAGGCAATAAAATAATTTTTTCATATTCT
Source organism: Callosobruchus maculatus (assembly GCA_951848785.1). Classification (NCBI taxonomy): domain Eukaryota; kingdom Metazoa; phylum Arthropoda; class Insecta; order Coleoptera; family Chrysomelidae; genus Callosobruchus; species Callosobruchus maculatus. Next base: position 4,100,201 of record CATOUR010000003.1, read on the forward strand.
TCTGTATTTATTTTTTTAAGTTTGCAGAAAACTTCGAAGTGAGCTAATAAGTGTTCTCAATATTGAGTTATATTTTTGCTTAAAAGCAATGCAAAGACACTGTATTGGCGCGATAATTAAAACAGCAGCACAGGAAGGAGTGTGAGGTTGGCTCAAGAAAGCGAAGCAATTAACGAAACATCTGGGAAGAAGTCACGTCACAGGAGCAACATCAGCAGACGCGTGGCATTCGAATGGGAAATTAAACAGAATTCAATTTTCACTTCAGTCGACTACCGACTTTTATTTAAATTCGTTCTCCTCCCTTTGGGTGCTATTTATAGGAGATCCGCGTAACAATTTCGGCTGTAAAAGCACCTGAACTGTAGTGGTTTTTCCTACTGATCGATAGAATTGACAATGAGGTTCTATTCTAGGTAATAACAGAGCAGGTTTTTCGTGTTGAATCTTCTTTCCTAAGCTACCATTTAAATGAGGGACGATAGTGCTGAAAGAATAATAATAATATTTATTTACTCTCAAAGTCATAAAAAACAATTCGTTAAAAAAATGAGTAAATAAATATGTTAACATCCATAAAAGGACTAGGCCTGTACATGGACGAATTAGTGTTACAATGCATAGATTGTACACACATAAATATTACATAATTATACTTACGTATGTATAAGATAAATATGGTTATGAGTAATTTGAATGAATTTTGTTTATAAAATTATGAGATTACTTATCGATTTAGTTATAATACGATCGCAATATTCATAGACAGTCAGGGCACCAGAGGGCCCCAGAGTGATATCTGCACTAGTCTGAGAATGCCAACAAGAATTGGGTAAACAGGGCATAAAGTAACATCTGAGTGACTGCTAGGACGCTGAGGAATAGCTTGTAGTAAAAAAAATAGATGAACTTGACCACAAATTTTGTTTTCCTTATGTCTATTTTGAGACCATAATTTTTTTTATGGTTAGACTCCCGCAAAGGCTGAAAGCCTATGGTGCTGTAGAAGCGCTGAGAGAGGATAAGGCCTGTACTTCACGGGCAGGTAAAACGCCGCGGTTTCCCGCTAGCAACCGCTCCTAAATTTCCTAAACTTCACGCGACCGTCAAAACGCGGCAGTTACATAGCGGCCAAAACGTGGGTTCATACTTCACGGCCAGTTAAACGCGGCGTTTTCGCCGCTCACATCCGTATACCGAGTTTTTGCATTTAATAGAGCTTTCGGACCTCCGTTTCCTGACGTTATTGTACGTAATCGGTTATTTGTGGCATGCGCAGTTCTCCCGAAATAACCGAATCGGCGAATGACCGATAAAGTTGTGCATTAGCTACGGAAGTTTACGGTACGATATGATTACGTGCGGTGTTGCCAGGTTTAAACCACTATGCAGCAATGAGGACAGAGCCGTGATGATTTTGATAGCAACAATACTTATTTTGTCGTATATCATTGTACAACAGGATCAGGTTTTCTTCCGTCAATTTTATTTGACGGTGTTGTCCAATAAAAGCTACAAAGTTAGGCGTCTCCGCCAATAGCGTGTGATCATCACGGAACTGAACCATGGTAGTGAAATCTGAGATGTCATGCTTCGGGGATCCTGCATAACCTATTTTTTATTTTACTTGTGATGTGATCTATTTTCTGCTTGTGGTGTTTACTTGTTGCACGTAATATTTCTTGGACATTTCCGACCAAATCGATCATAATGTGAGGTTAAGTTAAAATCAAATAGGTCCAATAATTGTTAATAACGTCAATTGTCAAATAACGCAACGATACACGTCACAGATTTCGGTTACAAGAACTGTACACAAGGCACACGCTTATCCGTTATTCAAAACCCATTGCGCATGCTCAGAATAATGTTTTACGAATAGAGTCGTCCCAATTTTTATGTCGCTCTAAATCTCTCTATAATCGTGTAACTAGCGTCCTCTATGGGAGTCAGGTGTAAAAACAAATTCATAGGATGTACTAGCTCCCAAAGCATATTCTTGCAAAATTTTATTACAATGTTGCCAGTAGTTTCGGCAAAATCGTAAGAAATGTGTATAATTTTTTTTCCTTCAACACCCTGTACCTTGAATGCAGATGGCGTTACGACAATTTTTCACTAAGCAAACCCCAGTTGTTTTTCAGTTTTCTATCTATCCTAGAGACGGGGTTACATTTTTTTGGAGCACCTTGTACCCTCTTGCATAATTTACTCTGAATAGGTTTTGAAAAGTCAAGAGTCAACAATTTGCGGTAGACACATTTTGGATTAATTGATGGTCAATTTGGTGTCAGCCTTTAACTGATGCCGGGACGGTGTGGCTGGTGTCTTTGATTTATCTAACCAAGCAGATGGGTAAACGTAAATAGCCATGGGCTAATATACTTAGATACTGATCGCCTAGTATAATTTTCTGTTAAATTGATAGCTACCACGCATCTCCCATGATAAAAACTCAACATTTTTATACATAGTATTCTATAGTTGACTGTTTTCTTTTTAGAAAGGAACCCAACCGTAATAACAATGCTAAAGTGCACTGAAACAATAGCGAAAAGCAAGACGGAGCAATTTCAAAACAATATCAACCTCCACTTGGTCTCAAATTTCAGGCACTGTGCCTATATGAATGAGATTATCGCGCGCCTATGGCCAAGATTTATTTACATCATTTATTTTAAATTAAAATCTTTTTCACAATTGAATTATCGTTAAAAGTATGTCATTTATAACTTTTAAAAATTCGTTTGAATGAATGAATGAATAGATTTTGGAAAGTATATTATCAACTACAGATACGCATAAATCTCAAAAAGGCTTAGCACTACACATCCAAGCGAATACAATACTTCGCGCTTTTGACGCAAGAAGTAAAAGCATCCAGGTCGTAAAAGATAAAACGCTTCCTCTTGTTTCGCACAGATACTGGAGTTGGCGAGGATATATGGAACCTTTTCTTAGAGCAAAGGTGAAGAATATACACAGCCGACGCAATAATAAATCAATTCTCAATAAGTAATTAAGCTCACCTAAAATTTTAATTTATAAATTTAACCTCAAAAAAGTTATGGTCAATACTACCTGGTATGAACCGTGTAACTAGTGCCCTCTATGAGAGTCAATCATAAAAACAAACTCATAGGATGTACTAGCTTCCAAAGTATAATATTCCTGTGAAATTTCATTACAATGTTGCCAGTAGTTTTGTCTAGGGACAGAGTTACCTTTTTTTGGAACACTCCTCTGAATAGATTTTGAAAAGTGTATTCTCAACTACAGATAGGCATAAATCTCAAAAAGGCTTAGCACTACACATCCAAGCGAATACAATACTTTGCGCTTTTGACGCAAGAAGTAAAAGCATCCAGGTCGTAAAAGATAAAACGCTTCCTCTTGTTTCGCACAGATACTGGAGTTGGCGAGGATATATGGAACCTTTTCTTAGAGCAAAGGTGAAGAATATACACAGCCTACGCAATAATAAATCAATTCTCAATAAGTAATTAAGCTCACCTAAAATTTTAATTTATAAATTTAACCTCAAAAAAGTTATGGTCAATACTACCTGGTATGAACCGTGTAACAAGTGCCCTCTATGAGAGTCAATCATAAAAACAAACTCATAGGATGTACTAGCTTCCAAAGTATAATATTCCTGTGAAATTTCATTACAATGTTGCCAGTAGTTTTGTCTAGGGACAGAGTTACCTTTTTTTGGAACACTCCTCTGAATAGATTTTGAAAAGTGTATTCTCAACTACAGATAGGCATAAATCTCAAAAAGGCTTAGCACTACACATCCAAGCGAATACAATACTTTGCGCTTTTGACGCAAGAAGTAAAAGCATCCAGGTCGTAAAAGATAAAACGCTTCCTCCTGTTTCGCACAGATACTGGAGTTGGCGAGGATATATGGAACCTTTTCTTAGAGCAAAGGTGAAGAATATACACAGCCGACGCAATAATAAATCAATTCTCAATAAGTAATTAAGCTCACCTAAAATTTTAATTTATAAATTTAACCTCAAAAAAGTTATGGTCAATACTACCTGGTATGAACCGTGTAACTAGTGCCCTCTATGAGAGTCAATCATAAAAACAAACTCATAGGATGTACTAGCTTCCAAAGTATAATATTCCTGTGAAATTTCATTACAATGTTGCCAGTAGTTTTGTCTAGGGACAGAGTTACCTTTTTTTGGAACACTCCTCTGAATAGATTTTGAAAAGTGTATTCTCAACTACAGATAGGCATAAATCTCAAAAAGGCTTAGCACTACACATCCAAGCGAGTACAATACTTTGCGCTTTTGACGCAAGAAGTAAAAGCATCCAGGTCGTAAAAGATAAAACGCTTCCTCTTGTTTCGCACAGATACTGGAGTTGGCGAGGATATATGGAACCTTATCTTAGAGCGAAGGTGAAGAATATATACAGCCGACAGAATAATAAATCGATTCTCAATAAGTAAGCTCACCTAAAATTTTAGTTCATAAATCTAACCTCAAAGGAGTTATGTTCAATACTACCTGGTATGAACCGTGTAGCTAGCGCCCTCTATGAGAGTCAGGCATAAAAACAGATTCATAGGATGTACTATCTTCCAAAGCATATTCTTGTGACATTTCACTACAATGTTGCCAGCAGTTTCGGCAAAATCTTAAGAAATGTGTATATGATTTTTTTTCTCCAACGCCCGGTACCTTGAATACGGATGGCGTTACGAAAATTTTGTACTAAGCAAACCCCAGTTATTTTTCAGTTTTCTAACTATCCTAGAGACGGAGTTACATTTTTTTTTTGAGCACCTTGTAACCTCTTGCATAATTTTCTCCGAATAGATTTTGAAAAGTATATTATCAACTACAGATAGGCATAAATCTCAAAACGGCTTAGCACTACACATCCAAGCGAGTACAATGCTTCGCGCTTTTGACGCAAGAAGTAAAAGCATCCAGGTCGTAAAAGATAAAACGCTTCCTCTTGTTTCGCACAGATACTGGAGTTGGCGAGGATATATGGAACCTTTTCTTAGAGCAAAGGTGAAGAATATACACAGCCGACGGAATAATAAATCAATTCTCAATAAGTAATAACCTCGCCGTAGCTGGGGAACTGAGGCTGGCAGCAATAGGGATATTGCAAATTCTGCCGTGCTGGAAATAACACGTTTTATCATTCCCGGTTTTTCACGGCGCGCAAATTCGGAAGCGACTGCCGGAAGAAGGTCGTTTGAGACTGAGAGCATATGTTGGGTCCGACGGAAATACGATGATTGTCTTTTTCAGAGGTCCTGAGGTCAGTTGATTTTGCTATAAAATACAGTGTGACTCACACTACACTTGGTGCTGGTTAGCGGTCAGGTTATATTAAAAAATGTAGTCAAGTTGATTGACTCAGTACTTCCCATACATTCCGATGATACCAGTTTTATTATTCTCCCATAGCATGAAGCTACAGTTTAAATGCCCTTGCAACCAAATCATTGCTCGCCCGACAGCAATAAAAGTGTTTTATTCTACTAGGTACTTCTTTCACAGGTCAATGGACAATCTAGCATGAATACAACAAATTTTTGAGTTTTACAGCCCCCACCCCCGAACCACTCCAACTTCACCCCCACCCAGAAAAAAGTAGAAAATGGTCAGGAACCCCTAAAACGCCTAAAAACGAAGTTTGAGCTGTTTTCATATTTTTGGTTTTTTTAATATTGCCGCGTTGCCACTGAGACGATTTCTGAAAATCAGACGCATTTTCCATCCTCGCCAAAGTAGTAATACTGTGCCGAAATTTCATGAACATCAATTCAGTAGTTTCCACATTATAAAATACAGAACGATGTAAAGCAATACTCGTATGTATATATCGGAGAATTAAGTCCCTTGGTTCCTGTGATAGACAAGGCAATGTTCGGATGGACCTAAAAGGCTGTATTATACCGCTAGGTCTTCCTCTCTCAGGTCAGTGGACGGCCTATTATGACTACAATAAATTTTTCAGCTTTACAACCCCCCACCCCCCAACCACCCCAATTTCACCCTCACCCAAAAAAAGTAGAAAATGATCAAGAACCCCTAAAACCCCCAAAAACGAAGTTTGAAGAGTATTTGAAATTTTTCGTTTTTTTGCTAATTAATCCGCCATCCATGCACCGATTATGAAAATTGTAGCTATATTACACCATATCGCTACCCAAATTTCATCAAAATCCATGCAGCGGTTACTGAGATTAGGAGGCTAGAAAGACGCCAACAGACAGACAGACCCACAGACAGACCGACAGACAGACCGACAGACAGACCGACGGAAATTAGTGACGTGGATTTTCGTTATGTAGGCATCATAAAACGCCCAAAAAGTATATTATCTCAAAATCGAAAATTTGATTTGATTTGATTTGATTCTGCCTTAAACCATCTTCAGGTTGATTGCTGAGTCCTACAATATCACAGGAAATAATACAAAAAGAGTAAAGCTTAGAAACACATACTGTAAAATGCAGACATAACACGTCAAAACAACTTCTAAGCCATTTAAAAGTAGAAAGAGTGATATTACTGGCGGACAAGGTTTAGGAAAGATTTTAACAATGCAAAAGACAAAACACAGACAGAAAAAACAATATGACTTAAGATATAAAATGATTTTTTTATGGTCAGCCACCCACAATGGCTGAGAGCCTATGGCGCTGTAGAAACGCTGCGAGAGGATAAGTATCGATGCACGTTATATTCAAAACGCTACAGGTTTTAGCCGTCGGGAAACAAATTCCATAGCGCTGAAGTTTTCCAACAGAAGGAATGATGGAGGAGACTGTTTCGGGGAGTAGAGACCTCGACCTGGTAAGGGCGAGCCCGCAGAGCCTCTCTAGTGTTCCTTGTTCGGACGGCCTTTGGCGTTATAATCTAAGCGAGCTCACTCGAACATGCTCCGTGATAGAATCTATAAAATAGGGAAAGGTGAGCCACCCTTCTTCGATGTCCTAGGCTATGGAGGTCCCTTGCGGGGTTCGCCGTATCGATTAATCTAATTGCTGTGTTTTGGATAGTGTCCAGACGCTTTAGAAAGTGCTTCGGGCGCATACCTACTCATGGGAACAATACTCCAACGGTGGTCGGATCTGTGAGACTTCTTCAGTGTTGTTGCCTGAGTTTTATGTATCTAAAACTGTACTTGACTTACTAATCCCCACTCGACAATTGTTTTGATACCTACCTCCTGGGATGATAGTGGCTTGCCTGGTTCCTTGCGCGATATTAATCTACTGCTATATGCGAAGCTGTACATTGAATTGGATGTTATTTCGAGGAGCTCGTTGATGTACAACAGAAACAGTTCAGGGGTTAGGACAGATCCCTGAGGAATACAGGCGTTTATTGAAAATAGAGCTGATGAACAGCATTTGACTACAACAAACAGAGATCGGTCGTTCAAGAAGCTATTCAGCCACTGGCACAGGCCAGGTGGTAGTCCATAAGCAGCAAGCTTGACCAGAAGTCTCTCATGTCACACTTTATCGAAGGCTTTGGATATGTCAAGTGCAACAACACAAATGAAATATAAATAGATAACTGCTGAGACCGGAAAATAGTTTTGGGAAGATGCAGAAGTTATTTGATTAAAACAGGGGTTCCCTATCTTTTTCAACCCGCGGCGCACTTTCCTTGAACAGCTATTTTAAATAGATACTGTCGAAACAAATAGGTATCTACAATAATAGTAAACACAAAAATAAAAACTTTCTCAATAGGAAATAAAGTTTATTTTATTATATTTATAAGAATTCAGAATTAAAACAGAAAACAAAAAGGAAGACTCAAGAAAAACAAAAATAAAACACGACAGTCAAATGAACGTGACGATTGAGCTTGCTGATCTCCGCATAGTTTTTCAAAACGGAAATAAAATTCGACACTGCGACTTTCATTCTTGCTCCTCGTTGATCCTTGAGCCATATTTGTTCTTGATTACAGCTACGGCTGAAAATCCAGCTTCATAAAAGTATGACGTTGCGAACGGAATAAAAATTCTTAAAGCTTTTGAAGTTAGGTTTGGATATTCATTTTGAATCGATAACCAAAACTCCACCAAATCGGATTTGGGGAATACTGGCGGAGCCTGCGTATGAAAGGGATCTTGGATTCACGCAAATTATTCGACATCGTCATCTGCAAAGTATTTCGAAAACCATTCAGTGAGCTTCCATAAGTGTCCCGTGAAAAGGGCCATCAGGTCTTGTGAAACAACCAGTTCATTGGATCCCGCATATTTATACAATTGTGGAAAGCAATCTTGACCGCCGCCTTCATTGGTCTTTTTTATCCAAACTTGTAGTTTCTTCCTGAACGTTGTAATCTTCGCCAGTAGTTTTAAAGTGTGGCGAGCGTCAGAACAGGTATTGTTGCTTTTTAGGCACCCACAAATATTTGTGCTTTAGACTTAGAGGATCGACTCACGGCGCCCCTCTTTACTTTCTACGGCGCACCAGGGCGCCGCGGCGCACAGGTTGGGAACCCCTGGATTAAACCATTGCAAATGGTACTAGGTTTGCCAACGTTTTCTTTTATGAAGATCGTTTTTTCAATGCATCTCTTGTGATAGTTGTTTTCTTGTCCACCACTTTCGTGTGATTTAAATTAAACACTTCTAGTACATGTTTTGAAAGAACAGTGCCATCTTTACTACTTCTAATATAATTTTTTGTGATTTTTGATCCTGTCTTTAAATACTGTTTAGTTTGTCCAATATAATTTCCTGGGATTTATTTCAGCTAATAATATTTTTTGACAGAAGTCATATAATAATAATAATAATAATAAGCCTTTCTTTTTAGCGCAGCGAAACGAGCAGCCGAGGAGCTCAGCCTCACACTCGACTTCAAGCGGAGGTGTCAGCAGTCCATTACGGAACTTGCTCCCGCAGAATTAAAAGCCCACATTAAAACTGCCGAAGTCGACTTCCTCTTAAGACTTCATAAAGATAAGCCAATGCATGGAATCTTCTACAGACATCTAGAAGAGCATGGCTTGTCTGAGCAGTTGACCTTCTCTTTCCTAAGGTCTAGTGGGTTGAAGTCGGAGACTGAGGGCTTTATAATGGCTTGCCAAGACGGTGTCTTCAACACCTTGGTATACCGTAAAAGGGTTATGGGTGTAGATGTACCCGATACCCATTGTAGAGCTTGCCGACAGGCGCCAGAGACGCTTATGCATCTCTTGTCGGCGTGTAAGACGTACGCTGGGACGGCTTACGTCCATCGGCACAACGCGGCTCTACGAGTGCTCTACTATCATTTAAGGCACTCATACGGTATCGATGAGACACCGGTGCTGCCATACGCTCCAGGGGATATAGAGTCCGTTGTGGAGAACGAGAGATGCCGGATTTACTGGAACTACTCGTTCCCCACGCTCGAGCTTGTACAGGCAAACAAGCCCGACATAGTCCTTCTCGACCACCAACAGAAGACGATGTTCGTTATTGAGTTTTCGGCGCCTGCCGAAGTGAACATCGTCTCTAAGGAGGAGGAAAAGCGGACCAAATATCAGGAGTTGCTCGGACAACTTCGCAGGCTCTGGCCAGACTACACTGTAAGTCTGCTGGTTATGGTCATTGGATCCCTAGGTGGAATGAGGAATACGCTGCTCTCTGCACTGCGCAAAATACCGGTGTGCCGTGCGGCGGCGCACATCTTAGCCGCCAGAATGCAGAAGGCAGTCATCCTTGGGTCCCTTCGTCTACTTAGGGCGCACGATTCGCGGACCCAGTGATTGCTCACCTCACGGTGTGAGGAGTAGTCATTGGGTAATGGAACAGCAGCTCGGTGTGTCGGAGCCCGAGCTGCACTTTTTTGTTTTTAACATAATAAATGTCTTTATTAATAGAAGTAACATATAATTGTGTGGAAATCATCAATTAGGGCGAGGTTCAGCACATCCCTGAAGGGAGGGCTGCTCTTCCACCTAACCCCAAATACACAGGAAAAATGGCGGATGACATATGCAATATTATTGAACATACTTTTTTTCTCTTTCATTACTACTTAACTCTAATTTCCCTTCATTTTTAATTTTAATTTATTTCAATTTATCTTCTCTGCTGGCTTATTAAATATTGTATGACCTTGCTTTTAAGTAACGATTAAGTGGGTAGGTTCCTCAAGGCCTCAGGAAGGTTATTGTATACTCTAACGATATTATAACTAAAATATCTTTTAAACTGTTCAGTATTATGTGAAGGGGTGGTAAGCAAATTTTTATGGCGTAGGTCAATATTGTGTGCATCAGTCCGAAATTCTAATTTATCAGTCAGATACTGAGGTTCCTTAAATCTTATCAGTGAGAGATACGTGCAACACGCGTGAAGAAGTCGACGATTTTTCATATTTAACCAGAGTGCATCATTCAATTTATGAGTTATGTAGTCATACTTCCTAATACCAAAAATAAGCCTAAGACAGCTGTTTTGAAGCTTCTGAATTCTAAAGGTATCTGAGGCTAAACAAGAGTCGTAGATGACATCACAATAGTTTAGATGAGACAGTACTAGAGAATCGCAGAACATTTTTTTCATACTTACAGTAAGATATTGTCTGTTCTGATAGATAGTTTTTAAACAAAGGTAAGCACTTTGGAGTTTATATTTAATATGATCACTGATCCTCAACTTGTCGTCTAAAATCAGCCCCAGGTTTTTTAATGTGGTTTCCCTATCAATAATTTCGCCATTTATAGCAATGGGCAAGTTAACTTGAGAAAATCTATTTCTAATATGTCTATTTCCAAAAACGGTTAACGAAGATTTTAGGCGACTCAGTTTTAGACAGTGTTGTAATGAGGAATTATATAACAGGGTTACCAGTATATTGCTGGCGCCCATTCTTAATTGGCCACTCAGTACAACCATGACGACACTGGCTGTTTCTTAAACTGTAGCCGTATATTGCATTAACCATTGCTACCAGTTCTTAGATTGTTTGTCTCTGTCCATAATTCGCCTCGAATACTCGATCTTGTATAATGTTTTTTTCATGTTTCCCAAGTTGCCCGAGGCTGTGCTCGATTGCGCTGTGCCTTCCTCCTTGTTCATTTGTAGTTATCCTCAACCCAGCATCCCAAATCCCGCATCCCGCATCTCGTGCTCGGTACTTTCAATTACGCGCCTTCACAGAAGTATTCGTCGTTTTTATTTCATTGTCAATTGAACAAATGGAAAATCGGGAATTTTCTTTATGTATAAACGGCATGTTTTCGATTGTATTTTCTGGAAACGGCATCCGAGACTTTGCCTGTGGCGTAGGTAGGGAAATTTCGCTGTGAGGTCGAGACAGAGGGTATACGAGGTATATTGTGTTATATCATAGAAGGGGGGTAGTCATTGCCGAAACAAACTACTCCCTTAATTAATTTTGCAACATACATATATTATTAATAACAACAACTTACACCCCCATAATTGATAATTATCGTCTATACAGGGTGGGCCAATAGTGCGTGGACGGAGAATTGTGGGCTTACTAAAAAATATTTCAAAAATCTGTCACTTGACCATGGTAGGGACTCTTGAGGGCTACAACGTAAAAATATTTTCACTTAAATTTTGATGTTTATACAGGGTGATTCATATCAAACTTACATTTTTTTGAATGGAACCCCCTATATATTATTGCAGATTTGGATTCCTTGGTCAATTCTAGTGTGACTTTATGTATCACACATGGAACTTTAAACAAACCGTTTAGGCGCAAATCACCATGTTTGGTATAAGCAGGTATCAGAAAAAAATTGAATATCGCAGCGATTATCAAACTTAGAAGGCCTTGACTTTGCGGTACGACTAATCATAAAATGCACCATCTTGGGTCAGACGGCTAAATCTGAACTCTTTTTGTACTTGGAGAAATCAGAGGATAAATTAAGGAAACTTCAATCACAGATAACTTGATTTTTTCAAATGGGAATGCCTATTTTGGTTTAAAGAATCAAATGTAAAATTTGATTACCTTTCTAATGATATAGCATTCTTGATATCAGTCTTTTTTGGTTTTCATTTTATTTCAAATTTTCAGTCAAATCGGTGTTTTTCAATTTTCATGCATGCAAGCGTCCTAGCAGGCCATGAAAAATAAACAAAAGCTCGTTAATATGGAAGAAAGCAACTAACTCAGTAGAAAGATGCAAACTGACTAGAGCAACGAGGCAAAATTATGAAAATTCCTTACAACATGTTGGCTCTAACCAGAAACAATAGCGGTAACAAGAACGCTCATTTTTCACAGCCTACTAGCTATTATCCAATTGCCAAAGTCAGTAAAAAAATATTTAATCAAAGGAAAACTACTAGTGATTGTTGCTGGCAGTAGAGTGTCTATGTCTTCTGAATAAATTTTCACACTTAATGCTATAAAAAAGTAGCCATTTCCGTAAGTCAATAGTAATGATACCTCTGACTGAAACCCTTCAAACTCTTCAGTAGGTACTTCTACTTATTAGCAAAAACGCGGAAAATGGCAGTGTGTTTGCATTGTAAAACATAATTTAGTTTGCAGAAAGTTACATGAAATAATCACAATTACAACATAGCGTAATTAAAAAATTCTAGCAATTATTTTAATAGATGTTCAGAATGCTCCAGTTGGAGATATTGTCACTTTTGACTTAACTAAACGGAAATGGCTAATTTTTTTATCCCATTAGATATGAAATTTCATTCTAAACAAGTTAGACTATAAGCAAAAATCGCTGGCAGTTTTCCATTTTTTGTTTCAAAATTTCTAATCATTTTGGAAAGTTTTCAAGCTCTAGCAGACCTCAATAGCTAGTAGGCTGTGAAAAACAAACACTTCTGTCATGCCCCAGCTACTCATTGACATTAGATATCTTGCCGCTGTTGTATCCGGTTAGAGTTAATATGTTGTAAGGAATTTTCATAACCTTGCCTCGTTGCTCTAGTTAGTTTGCATCTTTCTAGTAAGTTAGTTGGTTTCTTGCATATTAACGGACTTTTGTTAATTTCTCATGGCCCGCTAGGTTGCTTGCACGCAGGAAAATTGAAAAACACCGAAAATTTGAAATAAAATGAAAACTAAAAAATATTGATATCAAGAATGCTATATCGTTAGAAAGGTAATCGAATTTAACATTTGATTCTTTAAACCAAAATAGGCATTCCTATTTGAAAAAATCAAGTTATCTGTGATTGAAGTTTCCTTAATTAATCTACTGATTTCTCGAAGTACAAAAAGAACTAAAATTTAGCCGTCTGACCTAAGGTGATGCATTTCATGCTTAGTCGTACCGCAAAGTCACGGCCTCCTAAGTTTTATAATCGCTGCGGTATTCAAATTTTTTTCTGATACCTACTTATACCAAAAATGGTGATTTGCGCCTAAAGGGTTCGTTTAAGGTTCCATGTGTGATACATAAAGTCACACTAGAATTGACCAAGGAATCCAAATGTGCAATAATATATAGCGGGTTCCATTTAAAAAAATATATGTTTGATATGAATCACCCTGTATAAACGTCAAAATTTAAGTGGAAATATTTTTACGTTATAGCCCTCAAAGGTCCCTACTATAGTCAAGTGACAGATTTTTGAAATATTTATTAGTAAGCCCAGAATCCTCCGTCCACGCACTATTGGCCCACCCTGTATAGTAAATCAGCAATTCTCTAATTCTTTCCATACCATTCTTTCCCATAATGGTTATTTTTTCTTTAACAATTAGGGATTCCTCCCCAAAATTGACATATTTTTATGTCTGGTCAATGAGCCTTTAATGTGTATCCCCCCCTTATTTTCTATAATAATTGTAATTATTCCATATAAAAAATGTTTATACGCTTTTTGAGTTTTTGACTAACTCATTTATAGACATTACTGGTTATTCCTATCAATTCATAAAACCAATAAAAGATATTCACTGTAATAATTATTATAAATAATAATAATAAAATTAATATTTCTCCTCCCCAATTGCCAATCCTCATATTTAAGACTTTAAGACTAAAGACTTTAAACTAGTCCATTTCATAAAAACCTTTTCTCTTTTGTTTAACATCAAATAATATAAATACACCTGCTTTTTGGGTGTTATACCTAAACATTCTAGCTTTTTTTCCTTGGCTTTCCAAAAATAGAATAATCCAACATGGCGAGAATAAATTCTTCGACCTCAGGATCATCGATCTTTTATCGATCATTAACATCCCGTCCTTCATTTTGATCCGTGTCAGTTGTCAAGAGTGATAGACAAGTGACAAGTGTCACTGTTTCTCGATGTCATTCACTTTAAAACGACATTTCCACGTGGTTTATTCATGAAAGGAATTAACCGATTTTACTACAGATATCTGATTTTAATGTGTTTTTAAATGTTTAAAGTCCTTTGTATTACTTTTCCAATGTTTTGTGACAACGATTTTGTATTTTATACAAATTGTGCTACTTTTGTGAAGACTCTCCCATTCAACATCATTACGCTTCAATCTCAATAACTTTTGTAAGTATTTAACATCCCCTTTTTGAGATTGTTACTCATGCTCAAAATATTTTTATTGTAGCCCTGAAGATGGAATCATAAGTTTCCGAAAGCTTGGAATAAAGTTAAAAGAGTCCACCTTTGCGTTTATTTGCCGCATTCCCAATTATTAACCGTTTATTACCTAATTGGGTTACATCTATACGGATAGGTATTTTGTACTTTTTTTGGTAGTGAGCGGATTAGGGTTCAGTTGCCCTAATGGTTGACGCTCAGCCTTGAAGACTTTCACCGACTGGCGCGAACTATTCGTGTCTATCGCGGATTTGCCTTAAGGGCCCCACAGACATCGTTCTTTTTCATCAGGTTTGCACGACGTGCCAACCGATGTCGGTTAAACCGATGGAACGATACCTCCACACACGGTTCGGTTTTCTTTCAGTTTCTCGCAAATTTTTGGTCCGTTAAACGTGGATAATACTTTAGCATTGGTGGCGGTTTTAGCTATTAAAGTGAAATACAGCAAGAAAAACATTCTAAATGGGTGAAACAGTGGCTTTTAAAAAAAAATTCTCCCATATAAATCTATTAGAAGAATTGCGTCTGTAACCAGGAGATTGGTGGTGGAATCTACGAGGATTTGAAATTTTCAGTTGCGATAACCCCCCAAGCTTTTCAAATTATACCTGAAACCAGAACGACCCTGCAAAATCCCGTCGTGATTGCACGATGAACGGCCACACATGTACCGAGTTGCACGATGGCGTTTCAAACCGACGGGTAAAATCAAGCTCGGACAGATTTTTTGGAACGACGGTCAAGACGACGGTTTTTCAGCACACACGGACCGAAATCAGTGTGATCGGTTGGCACGTCGTGCAAACCTGATGAAAAAGAACGATGTCTGTGGGGCCCTTTAGTTGCGGAAGTTTCGCGTTAGCTGCAGTAGCGACAGTCGCTTACCTGTTCACACTCAGGCGTCGCAAAGAAGGTATTGTTAAAAAATATAATATAAAACACATAAACGACACTTCTACTAGTTAAGACTGATCCAACGAGGGCAGCAAGAATTTCATTTTTCACCCGACACAAATCCATGGAAATGAAAATGATTCCGTTTCGGTGGAGCTACTAACCTGTTAATTTTATTTTTGGTAGATATGGCTAGAAGGAAGTGGAAAGCAGAACACTGATATAAATATTGCAGTGATAATAAATAATCTCCAGCTGCAAAATATCCTTCTAATTTCAATTGATGTTAGTTAAAGCGCCTCTCATGTATCAGTTTAATTTTTTTAGCACGTTATGTCACAATCTAAACGAATTTGAAAATGGTGTTTTATCACTCTAAGTACCTATATAAAATATTACTAAGAAAAAAATATATGTTTCTTCTATATTTCATCCGTTTTTGAAAGCTTTTAAAATATCACGTGGGAATTACATAAATCTGTTTCTGGTTTAGTGTCATTTTATATTAAATTATAGGTATTTACGGCTTACACCAAGTTCTTTTGATATTTGATCCCACATTTGACCTTTTTTTGCCCATTCCTATAATCTTCGTGGGACAAGTATAATATAAGATAATTTTTTACCGGTTCGATTAGTTTCTCTTGTTTTGCCATGGCGAATCAGGAGCGGTAGCGACCAAAACGCATTCGAACGCGAAATGAAATCCGCCGCGAAATAAACGCCGTCAAATCCGCAGTCGCAGCGGAAAAAATCGTACAGTACAGTATTGTGCGATTTTAGCCGCTGCGGATTATTCGCAGTCGTCGCGAATCATTCGCGCTAGTCTGTGTAGACTTTAAGGCTTATTCTGCACCTCAAGTCAAAGTGATCAATCGGAGTCAAATCCTAAATTCTATGCGAACTTTGAGATGCATTTGACTATGGTCTCCTGTCTTCCCTAAGGATATTCAAATACAACATGCTTAGTTGTTTCCTCTGCCTTACCGCACTTCTGGTGAGGTTATGTGGGATTTGCGTGAAGTAGGTGGGTGACATCTTTCAATTTTTCCAAATCAATAAAACATATATGTGCTGGTCTGATATATTCAATTGATTTTTTTGTTATATGTCTTATGACAAAAACCGCATCTGTGCATGATCTGCCTCATCTGGATCCTTGCTGCTGGTCCGCTAAAAATGTTGTGTCATCTATTTTTGTTTGCTACTTCTCTAGTTGTAAGTTTCAGTGTAGTGCTTAAAAGATTTACACCTCTGTAGTTTGAGGTTAATTTCTTGTCTTCTTTTTCAGACATTAGAATAGTACTACTAGTTCGCCATTCATAACTTTATGAGGAACTCGGAGTATGAAAACAAAATGTTACTGGACTGCCTTATAGCAGCACGAATAGTAAGAGTTGTCAGAAATTGACTAAGGACGGTAAATTCTGTATGAAAACAACTTCACATAAAATACGGGTAAAGGTTAGCTTCATCATCATAGTCACAATGTCTTAACAGGCATGTTCTGAACTCGTAAAACACATTAAGTCGAAGCTAGGGTACTACCGACACAAAAAGTATCAACAGTTTTGAGAACCGTAGCTCGCCATCGTTCGCGATTTACAGTCAGTTCAGTGGCACTCTTGATACTCATATCCAGCATCTGTTTCGTCCTATCCACCCAGCGTGTAGGGGGACGGCCACGGCGCCGCCCACTCGGGCCATGACCCTGGACTACAAGTTCCTCCATATTATCGCTTCTGTGAATATGTCCGAAGAATGTAAGCATTTTCATCGACACAATGGAGGATAGTCTCTTTGGATTACCGAGCTCATCCAGTATGGGAACGTTAGTTCGATGGGCGGTATAAGGAACTCTCAGCACTCTTCTCCACGTTCACATTTCAAAAGCTTCTATGCGAGCCCGATCTGCCTTTTTATCAGTCCAAGTTTCCGAGGCATACAAAAATATGAAGAACACAAGAGACTGAACCAGCCACATTGCGGTAGCTTTGGTGATGTTATGGTCACGCCATATTTTAGTAAGCTTTGTCATAGCCACACGTGCCTGCTGAATGCGCCGTCGAATCTCATGTTCACAGCTACTCGAATTGTCGGTCAAACAGCCGAGGTACACAAAACTTTGAACTACATCACAACGGCCTACTGACTTCATTTCTCGATGATTATCGTGCTCTCTATCTACGACCATAACCCTGGTCTTGTTGCAGTTAATGAATAAAGGTTAACGTTACCCCTGACGAAATACCTGCGGACCTCTTTGCGTACAAGAAATCTCAAAACGAAAGTCTATGCCTGTCGAACATTCCGTTCATCGTTGTTTCCCTTGAAATGCTGATTTTTTTTATTATTCGTCCCAAAGTTCATTTGCTTAATAGCTGTTGGATGGCGAATAAGGTGATGCTTCTGGAAGCACGTTTTCGCTCAGAGGGGATTTACTGTTTGATGGGGGATTTGCCAATCGAGTTTTGTAGATTACTGCGCAGTATGTCTGGGGAAAACAAAGGTTCCGAATTATAGATTACCATACTTAAGATTCAACGTATTATCTAGTCATCATAAACCGTTGGAATGATTAATCAATGTTTGCCGGGTTAACAAACTAAAACAAATTTATTTCAAAAGCATTTATTGATATTTATTTAAGTATAATATTTTCAGCACACATTTTTCAGAATTGGTTGCTGCTAATATTTTAGATACTTTCCTCTGAGTAGAAATTTGTGTTGGCCATTAAACGCTTCGGATAATTTCAAGGTGCTGATTACAAATCCAGTCGCAGTTTTGAGTCTCAGTCTCGTTTGACGAAAATCAGAAATTTCAGATCTCTCGGACAGGAGGGTGTACCTAAAAAAATCGAAAACCTTTATTTAGCTTTTTTTTAATTTTTATTTAAAGTCGCTTTATAACAGCAAGGTTTTTAGCGACGACATTATACAGGTTTTAAATGTATACAAGAACATTATAAGGAAGACAACAAAAACAAACAAAGAAAAAACAACAAATTATAACATTTATAGGTTAAAGGTACATTATATAAACTGAGTAGCGTTGATGGCTTTAATGAATTTAAGAGCTCTTAGACAATCGGCCGTTGATTCTAGGTTACTGGTCACGGATTCTGGGATGTTGAACTGCTCTCTTGCTGGCGTGAGGTGTGTACATTCCACTAGAATGTGTAGCACTGATAAATTTTGTCCACAGCGTGGGCATTTTTTTGGTTCTTCTTTTGTTATGATATGGATATGTGAAGCATTTATATGACCAGTTCTCAGCCTGGTGATTGTACATTGGTCTCTTCTATTTGAAGGGATGAACGGTCTTGGCGAGTGGATGTCTTGCCTTATTGAACGGAGATAAGATCTGGAGGATTTCCACTTGTCGTTCCAGTAATTTTTTATAACCTCGGTGTAATATTTTTTAACTTCTTGGAAAGTGACTGGAATGTTGCTATTGAGGATCGGTGTTGTTGTGGCTTTTTTGGCTAGTGAATCTGCCTTTTCATTACCCACTATTCCTTGATGCGCTGGAATCCAGATAAGTCCTATGTTTGTACCTCGATCCTGGAGTTCCTTGATTAATACTTGAATTGCACGAACTAATGGGTTTTTCGTGAGGTAGTTTTCCAGCGCTGTCAGACTAGAATACGAGCATATGACTACTTTCGGGTTGACCGAAGTACGTTTAATTAGTTCTAAGGTCTGATATATTGCATAGAGTTCGCAGCTGAATATTTAGTACTGACTAGGAAGTCTGATAGACTCACAGTCTTTGATCTCTGTGACAATTGCACATCCAGCTCGCCCATCGATAATTGACCCGTCAGTGTAGTAAAAGCTTCTATCCTCATATTTAGCCTTAATTTCTAAAAATCGTTGTCTGTATACTTGGCTGCTGGTACTATCTCTGTGGTGCTGCAATAATTCCCAACTGATAGGAATTTTTTGTGATGTCCAAGGTAGTAACAGATGAAGAGCCGTATTATACATTGGAACTAGTTCAGTACCTAGTGTGGATAAGCAGCTTGACACCCTGATTTTTAGCGGTCTGGAAAGTCTTGAGTCTTTTTATTGAGATAAAACCTCTCATTTCGGATCTCTCGGGCGGGCGGGTGTACCTAAAAAAATCTAAAATCTTTATTTGTCTTTTTATTGAGATAAAACCTCGCATTTCGGATAATTTCAAGGTGCTAATTACAAATCCAGTCGCAGTTTTGAGTCTCAGTTTCGTTTTACAAAAATCAAAAATTTCAGATCTCTCGGGCGGGCGGGTGTAGATACCCAAAAAAATCGAAAATCTTTATTTGTGTTTTTATTGAGATAAAACCTCGCATTTCGGATAATTTCAAGGTGCTGAATACAAATCCAGTCGCAGTTTTGAGTCTCAGTCTCTTTTGACAAAAACCATAAATTTCAGATCTCTCGGGCGGGCGGGTGTACCTAAAAAAATCGCAAATCTTTATTTGTGTTTTTATTGAAATAAAACCTTGCATTTCGGATAACTTCAAGGTGCTAATTACAAATCCAGTCGCAGTTATGAGTCTCAATCTCGTTTGACAAAAACCAAAAATTTCAGATCTCTCGGGCGGGCAGGTGTACCTAAAAAAATCGAAAATCTCTATTTGGCTTTTTATTGAGATGAAACCTCGCATTTCGGATAATTTCAAGGTGCTGAATACAAATCCAGTCGCAGTTTTGAGTCTCAGTCTCTTTTGACAAAAATCAAAAATTTCAGATCTCGGGCCGGCGGGTGTACCTAAAAAAATCGAAAACCTTTATTTGTGTTTTTATTGAAATAAAACCTTGCATTTCGGATAACTTCAAGGTGCTGATTACAAATCCAGTCGCAGTTTTGAGTCTCAGTCTCGTTTGACAAAAACCAAAAATTTCAGATCTCTGGGGCGGGCGGGTGTACCCAAAAAAATCGAAAATCTTTATTTGAGTTTCTATTGAGATTAAACCTCGCATTTCGGATAACTTTAAGGTGCTGATTACAAATCTAGTCGCAATTTTGAGTCTCAGTATCGTTTGACAAAAATCAAAAATTTCAGGTCTCTCAGGCAGGCGGGTGTACCTAAAAAAATCGAAAACCTTTATTTGGCTTTTTATTGAGATGAAACCTCGCATTTCGGATAATTTCAAGGTGCTGATTACAAATCCAGTCGCAGTTTTGAGTCTCAGTCTCGTTTGACAAAAATCAAAAATTTCAGATCTCTCGGGCGGGCGGGCGGGTGCACCTAAAAAAATCGAAAACCTTTATTTGGCCTTTTATTGAGATAAAACCTCGCATTTCGGATAATTTCAACGTGCTGATTACAAATCCAGTCGCAGTTTTGAGTCTCAGTCTCGTTTGACAAAAATCAAAAATTTCAGATCTCTCGGGCGGGCGGGTGTACCTAAAAAAATCGAAAACCTTTATTTGGCTTTTTATTGAGATAAAACCTCGCATTTCGGATAATTTCAACGTGCTGATTACAAATCCAGTCGCAGTTTTGAGTCTCAGTCTCGTTTGACAAAAATCAAAAATTTCAGATCTCTCGGGCGGGCGGGTGTACCTAAAAAAATCGAAAACCTTTATTTGGCTTTTTATTGAGATAAAACCTCGCATTTCGGATTATTTCAACGTGCTGATTACAAATCCAGTCGCAGTTCTGAGTTTCAGTCTCGTTTGACAAAAATCAAAAATTTCAGATCTCTCGGGCGGGCGGGTGAACCTAAAAAAATCGAAAACCTTTATTTGGCTTTTGATTGAGATAAAACCTCGCATTTCGGATAATTTCAACGTGCTGATTACAAATCCAGTCGCAGTTTTGAGTCTCAGTCTCGTTTGACAAAAATCAAAAATTTCAGATCTCTCGGACGGGCGGGTGTACCTAAAAAAATCGAAAACCTTTATTTGGCTTTTTATTGAGATAAAACCTCGCATTTCGGATAATTTCAACGTGCTGATTGCAAATCCAGTCGCAGTTTTGAGTCTCAGTCTCGTTTGACAAAAATAAAAAATTTCAGATATCTCGGGCGGGCGGGTGTACCTAAAAAAATCGAGAACCCTTTTTGGCTTTTTATTGAGATAAAACCTTGCATTTCGGATAATTTCAACGTGCTGATTACAAATCCAGTCGCAGTTTTGAGTCTCAGTCTCGTTTGACAAAAATCAAAAATTTCAGATCTCTCGGGCGGGCGGGTCTACCTAAAAAAATCGAAAACCTTTATTTGGGTTTTTATTGAGATAAAACCTCGCATTTCGGATAATTTCAACGTGCTGATTACAAATCCAGTCGCAGTTTTGAGTCTCAGTCTCGTTTGACAAAAATCAAAAATTTCAGATCTCTCGGGCGGGCGGGTGTACCTAAAAAAATCGAAAACCTTTATTTGGCTTTTTATTGAGATAAAACCTCGCATTTCGGATAATTTCAACGTGCTGATTACAAATACAGTCGCAGTTTTGAGTCTCAGTCTCGTTTGACAAAAATCAAAAATTTCAGATCTCTCGGGCGGGCGGGTGTACCCGAGGGTGTACCTAAAAAAATCGAAAACCTTTATTTGGCTTTTTATTGAGATAAAACCTCGCATTTCGGATAATTTCGACGTGCTGATTACAAATCCAGTCGCAGTTTTGAGTCTCAGTCTCGTTTGACAAAAATCAAGTATTTCAGATCTCTCGGGCGGGCGGGTGTACCTAAAAAAATCGAAAACCTTTATTTGGCTTTTTATTGAGATAAAACCTCGCATTTCGGATAATTTCAACGTGCTGATTACAAATCCAGTCGCAGTTTTGAGTCTCAGTCTCGTTCGACAAAAGTCAAAAATTTCAGATCTCTCGGGCGGGCGGGTGTACCTAAAAAAATCTAAAACCTTTACTTGGCTTTTTATTGAGATAAAACCTCGCATTTCGGATAATTTCAACGTGCTGATTACAAATCCAGTCGCAGTTTTGAGTCTCAGTTTCGTTTGACAAAAATCAAAAATTTCAGATCTCTCGGGCGGGCGGGTGTACCTAAAAAAATCGAAAACCTTTATTTGGCTTTTTATTGAGATAAAACCTCGCATTTCGGATAATTTCAACGTGCTGATTACAAATCCAGTCGCAGTTCTGAGTCTCAGTCTCGTTTGACAAAAATCAAACATTTCAGATCTCTCGGGCGGGTGAGTGTACCTAAAAAAATCGAAAATCTTTATTTGGCTTTTTATTTAGATAAAACCTCGCATTTCGGATAATTTCAAAGTGCTGAGTACAAATCCATTGACAGTTTCGTTTGACAAAAATCAAAAATTTCAGATCTCTCGGGCGGGCGGGTGTACCTAAATAAATCGAAAACCTTTATTTGGCTTCTTATTAAGATGAAGCCTCGCATTTCGGATAATTTCAAGGTGCTGATTACAAATCCAGTCGCAGTTTTGAGTCTCAGTCTCGTTTGACAAAAATCAAAAATTTCATATCTCCCGGGCGGGCGGATGTACCTAAAAAAATCGAAAATCTTTATTTGGCCTTTTATTGAGATGAAACCCCCCATTTCGGATAATTTCAAGGTGCTGATTACAAATCCAGTCGCAGTTTTGAGTCTCAGTCTCGTTTGACAAAAATCAAAAATTTCAGATCTCTCGGGCGGGCGGGTGTACCTAAAAAAATCGAAAACCTTTATTTGGCTTCTTATTAAGATAAAACCTCGCATTTCGGATAATTTCAAGGTGCTGATTACAAATCCAGTCGCAGTTTTGAGTCTCAGTCTCGTTTGACAAAAATCAAACATTTCAGATCTCTCGGGCGGGTGAGTGTACCTAAAAAAATCGAAAATCTTTATTTGAGTTTCTATTGAGATTAAACCTCGCATTTCGGATAACTTTAAGGTGCTGATTACAAATCTAGTCGCAATTTTGAGTCTCAGTATCGTTTGACAAAAATCAAAAATTTCAGGTCTCTCAGGCAGGCGGGTGTACCTAAAAAAATCTAAAACCTTTATTTGGCTTTTCACTGAGATAAAACCTCGCATTTCGGATAATTTCAACGTGCTGATTACAAATCCAGTCGCAGTTCTGAGTCTCAGTCTCGTTTGACAAAAATCAAACATTTCAGATCTCTCGGGCGGGTGAGTGTACCTAAAAAAATCGAAAATCTTTATTTGGCTTTTTATTTAGATAAAACCTCGCATTTCGGATAATTTCAAAGTGCTGAGTACAAATCCATTGACAGTTTCGTTTGACAAAAATCAAAAATTTCAGATCTCTCGGGCGGGCGGGTGTACCTAAATAAATCGAAAACCTTTATTTGGCTTCTTATTAAGATGAAGCCTCGCATTTCGGATAATTTCAAGGTGCTGATTACAAATCCAGTCGCAGTTTTGAGTCTCAGTCTCGTTTGACAAAAATCAAAAATTTCATATCTCCCGGGCGGGCGGATGTACCTAAAAAAATCGAAAATCTTTATTTGGCCTTTTATTGAGATGAAACCCCCCATTTCGGATAATTTCAAGGTGCTGATTACAAATCCAGTCGCAGTTTTGAGTCTCAGTCTCGTTTGACAAAAATCAAAAATTTCAGATCTCTCGGGCGGGCGGGTGTACCTAAAAAAATCGAAAACCTTTATTTGGCTTCTTATTAAGATAAAACCTCGCATTTCGGATAATTTCAAGGTGCTGATTACAAATCCAGTCGCAGTTTTGAGTCTCAGTCTCGTTTGACAAAAATCAAACATTTCAGATCTCCCGGGCGGGTGAGTGTACCTAAAAAAATCGAAAATCTTTATTTGAGTTTCTATTGAGATTAAACCTCGCATTTCGGATAACTTTAAGGTGCTGATTACAAATCTAGTCGCAATTTTGAGTCTCAGTATCGTTTGACAAAAATCAAAAATTTCAGGTCTCTCAGGCAGGCGGGTGTACCTAAAAAAATCTAAAACCTTTATTTGGCTTTTCACTGAGATAAAACCTCGCATTTCGGATAATTTCAACGTGCTGATTACAAATCCAGTCGCAGTTTTGAGTCTCAGTCTCGTTTGACAAAAATCAAACATTTCAGATCTCTCGGGCGGGTGAGTGTACCTAAAAAAATCGAAAATCTTTATTTGGCTTTTTATTTAGATAAAACCTCGCATTTCGGATAATTTCAAGGTGCTGAGTACAAATCCATTGACAGTTTCGTTTGACAAAAATCAAAAATTTCAGATCTCTCGGGCGGGCGGGTGTACCTAAATAAATCGAAAACCTTTATTTGGCTTCTTATTAAGATGAATCCTCGCACTTCGGATAATTTCAAGGTGCTGATTACAAATCCAGTCGCAGTCTTGAGTCTCAGTCTCGTTTGACAAAAATCAAAAATTTCAGATCTCTCGGGCGGGCGGATGTACCTAAAAAAATCGAAAATCTTTATTTGGCCTTTTATTGAGATGGAACCTCCCATTTCGGAAAATTTCAAGGTGCTGATTACAAATCCAGTCGCAGTTTTGAGTCTCAGTCTCGTTCGACAAAAGTCAAAAATTTCAGATCTCTCGGGCGGGCGGGTGTACCTAAAAAAATCTAAAACCTTTATTTGGCTTTTCACTGAGATAAAACCTCGCATTTCGGATAATTTCAACGTGCTGATTACAAATCCAGTCGCAGTTTTGAGTCTCAGTCTCGTTTGACAAAAATCAAAAATTTCAGATCTCTCTCCCTAAATAAATCGAAAACCTTTATTTGGCTTCTTATTAAGATAAAACCTCGCATTTCGGATAATTCCAAGGTGCTGATTACAAATCCAGTCGCAGTTTTGAGTCTCAGTCTCGTTTGACAAAAATCAAACATTTCAGATCTCTCGGGCGGGTGAGTGTACCTAAAAAAATCGAAAATCTTTATTTGAGTTTCTATTGAGATTAAACCTCGCATTTCGGATAACTTTAAGGTGCTGATTACAAATCTAGTCGCAATTTTGAGTCTCAGTATCGTTTGACAAAAATCAAAAATTTCAGATCTCTCGGGCGGGCGGGTGTACCTAAAAAAATCTAAAACCTTTATTTGGCTTTTCACTGAGATAAAACCTCGCATTTCGGATAATTTCAACGTGCTGATTACAAATCCAGTCGCAGTTTTGAGTCTCAGTCTCGTTTGACAAAAATCAAAAATTTCAGATCTCTCTCCCTAAATAAATCGAAAACCTTTATTTGGCTTCTTATTAAGATAAAACCTCGCATTTCGGATAATTTTAAGGTGCTGATTACAAATCCAGTCGCAGTTTTGAGTCTCAGTCTCGTTTGACAAAAATCAAACATTTCAGATCTCTCGGGCGGGTGAGTGTACCTAAAAAAATCGAAAATCTTTATTTGAGTTTCTATTGAGATTAAACCTCGCATTTCGGATAACTTTAAGGTGCTGATTACAAATCTAGTCGCAATTTTGAGTCTCAGTATCGTTTGACAAAAATCAAAAATTTCAGATCTCTCGGGCGGGCGGGTGTACCTAAAAAAATCTAAAACCTTTATTTGGCTTTTCACTGAGATAAAACCTCGCATTTCGGATAATTTCAACGTGCTGATTACAAATCCAGTCGCAGTTTTGAGTCTCAGTCTCGTTTGACAAAAATCAAAAATTTCAGATCTCTCTCCCTAAATAAATCGAAAACCTTTATTTGGCTTCTTATTAAGATAAAACCTCGCATTTCGGATAATTCCAAGGTGCTGATTACAAATCCAGTCGCAGTTTTGAGTCTCAGTCTCGTTTGACAAAAATCAAACATTTCAGATCTCTCGGGCGGGTGAGTGTACCTAAAAAAATCGAAAATCTTTATTTGAGTTTCTATTGAGATTAAACCTCGCATTTCGGATAACTTTAAGGTGCTGATTACAAATCTAGTCGCAATTTTGAGTCTCAGTATCGTTTGACAAAAATCAAAAATTTCAGATCTCTCGGGCGGGCGGGTGTACCTAAAAAAATCTAAAACCTTTATTTGGCTTTTCACTGAGATAAAACCTCGCATTTCGGATAATTTCAACGTGCTGATTACAAATCCAGTCGCAGTTTTGAGTCTCAGTCTCGTTTGACAAAAATCAAAAATTTCAGATCTCTCTCCCTAAATAAATCGAAAACCTTTATTTGGCTTCTTATTAAGATAAAACCTCGCATTTCGGATAATTTTAAGGTGCTGATTACAAATCCAGTCGCAGTTTTGAGTCTCAGTCTCGTTTGACAAAAATCAAACATTTCAGATCTCTCGGGCGGGTGAGTGTACCTAAAAAAATCGAAAATCTTTATTTGGCTTTTTATTTAGATAAAACCTCGCATTTCGGATAATTTCAAGGTGTTGAGTACAAATCCATTGACAGTTTCGTTTGACAAAAATCAAAAATTTCAGATCTCTCGGGCGGGCGGATGTACCTAAAAAAATCGAAAATCTTTATTTGGCCTTTTATTGAGATGAAACCTCGCATTTCGGATGATTTCAAGGTGCTGATTGCAAATCCAGTCGCAGTTTTGAGTCTCAGTCTCGTCTGACAAAAATCAAAAATTTCAGATCTCTCGGGCCGGCGCGGCGGGGTACCTAAAGAAATCGAAAATCTTTATTTGGCTTTTTATTGAGATGAAACCTCGCATTTCGGATGATTTCAAGGTGCTGATTGCAAATCCAGTCGCAGTTTTGAGTCTCAGTCTCGTTTGACAAAAATCAAAAATTTCAGATCTCTCGGGCGGGCGGGTGTACCTAAAAAAATCGAAAACCTTTATTGGGCTTTTTATTGAGATGAAACCTCACATTTCGGATAATTTCAAGGTGCTGATTACAAATACAGTCACAGTCGTTTTTGTACAAGAAGGTGCAGCGTGAGGTGGGCAATCACTGGGTCCGCGAATCGTATGCCCTAACACCCGTATGCACCGTAAGTCAATTGCGCGATTAGTTACGTAAACCTGGATTAGATTACTTGTTTACTATGCACCGCAAACTGACAATTTTGACACTGTCACTGTCAAAACAATCTTGCGAACACAACCTTGCCGTATCTCCAATCTGAATTAGTTAATCTCTTGACGGTGCATGGCTAGATGCCAAAGATTAGCAAAACGCGATTAGGGAACTAGGATTAGAATCGCCAAACGGTGCATACGGGTGTAAGTAGACAAAGGGACTCAAGTATGACTGCGTTCAGCATTCTGGCGGCTAAAACGTGCACCGCCGCACGGCAATCCAGCATTTTGCGCAGTGCAGAGAGCAGCGTATTCCTGATTCCACCTAGGAATCCAATGACCATAACCAGCAGACTTACAGTGTAGTCGGGCCAGAGCCTGCGAAATTGTCCGAGCAACTTCTGATATTTAGTCCGCTTTTTCTCCTCCTTAGAGACGATGTTCACCTCGGCAGGTGCGGAAAGCTCTATAAGGAACATCGTCTTTTGTTGGTGATCGAGAAGGACTATGCCGGGATTGCTTACCTGTTCAAGCTCGAGCGTGGTGAACGAGTAGTTCCAGTAAATCCGGCATCTCTCGTTCTCCACAACGGACTCTATATCCCCTGGAGCGTATGGCAGCACCGGATCTCATCGATACCATATGAGTGCTTTTAATGATAAAAGAGCACTCGTAGAGCCGCGCTATGCCGATGGACGTAAGCCGTCCGAGCGTACGCCTTAGACGCCGACAAGAGATGCATAAGCATCTCTGGCGCCTGCCGGCAAGCTCTACAATGGCTGTCCGGAACATCTACACTCATAACCATATTAAAGTATACCCAGATGTTGAAGACACCGTCTTGGCAAGCCATTATAAAGCCCTCAGTCTCCGACTTCAACCCACTTGACCTTAGTGAAGATAAAGTCAACTGCTCAGACAATCCATGCTCTTCTAGATGTTTCTAGAAGATTACTTGCATTAGCTTATCTTTATGAAGTCCTAAAAGGAAGTCGACTTCGGTAGTTTCAATGTGAGATTTTAATTGTGCCTGAGCAAGTTCCGTGATGAGCTGCTGACACCTCCGCTTGAAGTCGAGTGTGAGGCTGAGTTCCTCGGCTGCTCGTTTGGCTGCGCTAAAGAGAAAGGCTCCTTTGGCCACATTCTTGTGCTCTCGCACAAAGCGGATCAGGGGATCGGTACTGTTCGTTACATAGCAGGCAGTTTCCAAAACTACCCTATTGTGCAGACGCTCCAAACTCAATGGTCCACGCCCTCCCAGCTGTCGCGGGAGGTATATTCGCGGGACAGAGGACTTAGGATGCAGACTTCTCTCCATATTCATCCTTTTGCGGGTCTTCGTGCCGATTTACTTCTGCTCGTTCACTTTTCAGTAGATATCACCAGAGGTGTATAATAACAATGGGACCACAAGCATGTTTGTGGAAGAACCTTTGTTCTTGCCGGACAGTTCTGACGACTAGATCTGCCGCAGTCGGTGCAGATACTTGCGGCGGAGACACTCTTCGACCAATTCTAGCCTCCAAGGTAGGCGTAAGCAACTCCGGCATGCACTTGTCGCAATATGCTCCCATCAACGAACTGTTCCTCATCTCCACTATCTCCGCTTCGTCCTTTCTTGAGATGAACCAATGCACATTTGTCTGTTCTGAACTCCATACCGATAGTATGACTGTAATCCTGCACCACCCTCAGCGATTATTATAGTTCGCGTTGACCGGAGGCATAAAGTTTTAGGTCATCCATATAAAACACATGAATGACTTTGTGCCTCCGGTTATTCGGCGTGCCACAGCTGAATCCTTTATAGTATTTCTCAGCACTATGCATAGAGTCAAAAGTAAGATGCAAAGAGCAAGGCACTCAAGGAGCCTCCTTGGAAGACACCTCTTTTGAATGACACCAACTCTGCCTGAAGCCAAGTTTCACCTTCTTTTATAGTGAACTGGGTCTTCTAGAGTGGCATCAGTTGTTTGATACATCCCACTACCAGATGATCCACCGAAAGGTATTCCAACAGTCGCACAATGAGCTCATGAGACGTGGTGTCGAATGCCTTGCGATTATCAATCCAAGCCGTAGAAAGGTTTCGCTTGTACTGCACGGAGTCCTGCGTGACACATCTGTCTATCAACAGGTTCTTCTTGCAGTCAGCTACTCCTTTCTTTGACCCTCTCTATTATAACTATTATTATTTTATTTTTTTATATAACAATGTATCTGTTTCATCTTGCATTGATTCCTGCATACTTCGATACCTCCATTGCACGTATCTAGCTCGCATAAATAAGCTTCATCTTCCACTTAGCTAGGCTTAGCTAATACCTTCATGCATAAGAACCACGAATTCACGTTTACCATTCTAAAATCTCATTTTAACGAAGACCTATTTATCTGGGACACTTTGTACACAATAGACAGTCCATAAGAACTCCAAAAAATCCTAGTTTATTGCATTTCAGCCACAGCCGATTGCCAGTCGAAAACTAAACATAATTACGGGCCAAACTTCTAGTTTACAGCGCACTCTAACTTTCTTGTTTACTGTGCCACTTTGAAAGTATTACGACAACTTTGCGGCGAACTTATTATTAAAATATTCTAGTTGTCGCCACTTTCTGGACTCTATGACTAGTTGAGAGCGGTCGGAAAACTCTCGCGCAACAATGTTCTTGCCTTGCAAACCCTTTCAAAGGACGCGAATTGTAGAAGTGTGTGTCTTGTCTGCAGAGAAGAAGGGTTGACTGGTTTGAAGTATTGAGTATACACGCTGGAACTAACCTTAGGTGAGAAACTCACTTCTTCCTTTGCTTTATCCATTTCGGACGTTAGCGATCATCATGGTGATTCTGATCTTGTTGGCAGCACATCTAAACAGCTCGGCAGACGTGTTATACCATCTACGAAGATTCGCCAGTCAGGAAATTCTTCTTGTACCTGGGCCTCTCCTACCTTCCACTTTACCCTGGACGAGGTTCTGCAAGATACGGTATTTACGTTTGTTTCTCATAATGTGGCCAAGGTACTCCAGTTTTTATTCTTTAATGGGCCTGTACCACATTTTTGGTTTATTGGCTTAAACGAATCCTGACACCACGTAGATGCCATAAATAATTTTACAAAATTTTTCTATCGTATTTATAACCGAAAAAAAATGCTCTAAATATTGAATTTTTTGAATCCATACACTTCCCGCCCAGGTCGTGACGTCACCTGTAGGGAACCAATAAGAGCTCACTGGTACAAAACAATAGCATCGGCTCATAGTCATCGAACCAGGAAAGGACGCTTCTCATTGGTTCCCTACAGAAAGGACGCTTCTCATTGGTTCCCTACAGGTAACGCCATCATCGGCTATTTCAAATTACAGTACAATTTTCTTTTTAGTGTTATTCTCATTTGGCTCAAGTTTTCTGCTGACTTTTTACAGTAAACGGTCTTATGTATCATCAAAAATAATACCGCAGTAAATAAATTGATCAATTTGAGATCACGGTATAGGCCCATTATCAGCATAAGTTGTGGTTGGCAGTTCATTCTGTTAAGCACTTCGTTATTTGTAATATGCTCGGTCCAAGATATTTTGAGGATTCTTCTATAAATCCACATTTCAAACGCTTGAATTTGTCTTTCCATGGCCTCTGAAATTGTCCAACTCTCCACCCCGTACAAAAGCACCGAATACACATAACTAGCTAGCTCACTACTGACAACTTTTTTCAAGTGCACATTAATAAAAAATCGGCAAGCTTTGAAGCACAATAATAACAAGAAGGTTTTTTTTGTAACTGAGCGTACTACGTAGGCAGGTACCAGAGTACCGCGGCTGCTGTGGAAAGATTATGTTAGGGGAGGTTTGTTAACGCGGGAGTTGAATAGGCCAACATCCGAAGGCCCAATAAATATATCTCCTGGCAGTCCATTCCAAGCCTTAGAGACACCCTGGGAATAAAAGTGCGGTTGTGCCGCTCGGTTCTTGATGTATGAAGAACGACTGCCTTAGGATGAGATGCAGCGGTCTCGCTTGTGCATCTGATAGAAGCGGTGAGCGGCGAAACGATAGAGGATAGCCCAGAGGGGAGCAAATTCCGTTTCAATAATGGTAGAACAGTGAGATGTCACCAGCAACACGCCGGTGAAGAAGTGGCTGGAGGTGGCGTATTAAGGCCGAGTTGCCAATTAGTCGAATTGCCCTTCTCTGGACGGCATCTAGTATAGACAGGCATCTAGTATAGACAGGGTAGTAGAGGCAGCAGCTCCTCAGACATGAGAGCAATACTCCAGGCCAGGTCTTATCTGGGCTTTATATAGCGTGAGGAGGCTATAGGGTGAAAAGTACTTTCTATCTCTAAATAGGTACCTAAGATGTTTACCAGCAGGTGTTGCAATTGACGCAACGCGTTCGCGCCAGATTTTGTTAGTGACATTTTCTGCAAATATCGCCTGTTATGGATGGATCTTTAATTATATATTTTTTGTAGTTTCGTGTTGCAGTCACTTGGTCCTGGATAGCAAGCATGAAACCCTCCATTTCTGGGAACAGCTGGCCATCCTGCAACCAGGTACATGACTGCTTTTTGTTAATGTGGTCTTGGGTGACACGGTATCTATGTTTGCCATGGAGTGGTTTCTGCGACCAGGTGTTTATTTTTTCTTGCTGTGATTGGGTGTGATTGTATGTGTCTGCTGCGTGATCTGGATAAGAGAGGTTAAGAGGTGTATAATTTTTGTCTGATTTGACTATTGCTCTATGTAGGTTTGTTTGTTTGCTTTGGAAAAGATGTCTGAGTGTTTTTATTTGTCTTGAATGAAGTGACTGTATGTCTATAATTCCTCTGCCCCCCTGTTTTCTGTCTATGGTGAATCTTCCTTCCACGTGTTGGGGTGTGACATTCTGTGTTTCGTAAGTTCTGTTCGTATGAGTATATGGATGTTTTCTATGTCAGTGTGCGACCACTTGATGATGCCAAATGAATACGTGAGGATTGGTCTTGCAAATGTATTAATATCTTTTGTAAGGTTTCTAGAATTCAGTTTTGTTTTCAGAAGCTTAATGAGGCGGTCTCTAAACACTTGTATAAGTTGTGCTTTGACTTGTGTGTGATCTATCTTAACACTCTTATTGAAACCCAGGTACTTGTACGTTTCTTCCTTGCCCATGGTATCCAACGTCTGGCCAGTTACTATTTCCTGTTCGGGATGGTTCTTCAATTGGCCTTTGTTTATGTGTCTCACCTTGCATTTGCTCATTCCGAATTCCATCCTGACATTTGACGTAGAAACCTATGTTATTCTAAGTAATTCTCTCAGTTGCATGTCAGTGGCAGCATATAGTTTTATATCGGCCATGTAGAGGAGATGATTGATACTGTGTTGATTTGATTATTATTATTATTATTATTATTGTATGCTAATATATATCTCGGAATGATAGCAGATGTCATTAGAATGAATGCAATCTATTTTAAAAACCTGACGAGTAAATTGTTTGAACGACGTGATTTTGAAACAACTGTAAATATATTTGAAGTAATATAAAATTATCCAAATACTAATAATTAATTACAAACTTAACAACGTTTTTTCTGTGTGCCTATAGATTTATGGCCCTGTTTGGTATTGATATCAGAGGGTTTGTAGTGCTAGAGAGTAGATCATTGATGTGAAACTGAAACAATGTCGGAGCCAATACCGATCCCTGCGGAACCCCAGCATTGATGCTATGGAAGGAAGAGGAAAAGCCACCTACCATGACAGAGACTTTCTGACCTGAGAGCCAACCACAAAGCTTAACGGGAAACTGTAGGAAGGAAGTTTGTTTAGGGGAACTGGATGCCAGGTAAGGGGAAAGGAAAAATATGGTTGGTAGAGTATTTTTTGAAGATTTTCAACAATTTTCACAACTTTCGACAGTATTGTAAATATTCTATTAAATTTTAGAATTATTAGAATTAGAATTAAAGTAGTTAGAATCAGAAACAGGATTTTCCAAAATCTTTGGAATAGCCCTGATATCGACCCTTAGGGTCAAGAGGCATACATATTATTTGATCATGCGCCTTTTTGCATAAAACGGTAATCGCAAGCTTTTATATTATGAAACTTCTCGCAACTAGAACAGTTTTCAACTCCAATGGAGGTACTTTTTCAACTTGAAAATACTAGAAACCCTGGTACGGTATACAATCTCGAGTATTTTGCGTTTGCTACTTTCTCGAAAATTTTCAAAGTAATGTTCGGTTATAACGAACATCATGGGACCGGCGAAAACGGTTCGTTATAAGCGAAGTTCGCTATAAACGATAAATAATAAAAAAGATGTGTATTTTTATTAATACATTTATTTATACATAGATATGAGGGTACATAGAATATATTTTGTAATGTAGTAAATACATTAACAACTGTTCTTAAGAGTCTAGTTTAAAAAAAATCTTTTATTTTAGTTTGTTTTATTTTTGTGAAATGAATAATATGATATGATATAATAATATGATTTCTACTTCGACTAATTGATTAAAAACACTTTGCGGAGTATTTCGTGACTGAAGAAAATAAGAAACGCCATGCCATATGAAGAAAGTTTATTCCATCTAAGAGGTTGATAGAAAAAATTTCACCCCCACTATCAATAAAATGTACCATTTTCAAAAGAAGAAGTCGACGGTAACAGCTCTTTAAGCTTTGGATGACACCCTGATCCATAAGCTCTAGTTTGGAACTTGTATTTGGTGGCATGAACACTAACTTGATGCAGTTCAAATTCCTAACATCTGGATGAGCTGGGCAGTTGTCCACTAACAATATGATTCTTCGGTTTTTACGTCTTAACTCGCCATCCCATTCCCGCAATTCATTCGTAAAAATCTCTGAGGTCAGCCATGCTTTTTTATTGAATTTGTAATTTACTGGCGACTGTTTGACATTTTCAAAACATCTAGAGTGTTTGGATTTCCCAATCACCAATAATCTTCTTTTTTCTGTTTCTGCTAAAGTTGCCACCACCAGCACAGTGATTCCTTCTTTGGAAAGCTTTCCACCTTCACATTTTTCGCCTTTGAATCTCAATGTTCTATCAGTGATAAAATCCCGTTTTAGGTTTGTTATAAAAGACAGATCTTATGGCATTATCAAAGTTTAAGGTTCGTTTTATCCGAAAGTTCGTTATAAAAGGGTTCGTTATTTGCGAAAAAATAACATGCGTTTAGTAATACCGCAGTTTCGTACCTCTGGATTTGGTTCATTATAAACGATAGTTTGAAAAAATCGGGTTCGTTTTAGGTGGGCATTACTGTATTAATATTTCTAAATTCTTAATTTTGCAAAAAATCCAAATCAGGAATATGTGCGAAGTATTGAGTCAATAAACTCGACTTCATTGTTTTGTACTGACTGGAAGCTCATTGAATCCAATTAAAGGGGTTCCAGTATCATATTATCTAAACTCTAATCCTACCAGTTAGAGCATACTAATAAGCAGATACACAAAACCGGCACCGATAAGCCCCATTAAATTTAAAGAAACGTCGTCTCTAATCTGGTATACAAAAGCTTCGTGCTCGATAGCGTTCACCGTTGTACACAAAATATCAAGATCAAAACTTCTCGAAGCCGAACTTTTGCTTGTTGGCTAATCGATAAATAACGAAACATCCCGGCATTTGGGTCACGTCCCTCGACTACCCCATATTTATCGGATGTATTTGAGACACGCTCTTTAAATTCTTCCGGAGCTTAAATGCCCTGGGGTGTTATTGTAATTTAAGGAAGCGATATCTAACTTGACGGGGTGCTTTGCTGCTGTGTAGTCGAACAGCCAAAGAGCCGATCGTCAATTATACGATCTACTCCGAGAAGTCTGAAAACGAGATTTAAGAATTTTCTGTTTATACAAATCTGATTTGTTTGAAGCGCTCAACATTTGTTTCATTGAAAGAAGCGTGGTTACATATAAGCCACCACCAATGTGACTTAGCCTTAGTCGCGCCAGCCTAGAATGAGGTATCGCTCTCATACAACGTAAACAGGGCCTTGCAGAAGATTTATTTTGAAAATTTTGAAAATTTACAAAAATTTTAAAATTTATTTTTTTTTAAATTTCAAATTTTCATAACATTCAACAGGCAAGCGGTATAGCCGATGAAGCTATATTCTGATGTCGTTAAAAAAATATTAGTTGAACAAAATAAAGCTTATGAAATAGAATATAAAACAGAATAAAATTTAACTTAAAAATGGATTAGTACTATTGCAACATATGTGTATAGTGTATGAATGAATAAAGTTCGAAAATATTCATTTGCTTTTCCATTAAGATGAAACCTCGTGTTTTGGATAATCTGAGAGTGCTTATTACTAATCCGATAGCAGTTTCGAGTTTCAGTCTCGTTTAATGAAAGTAAAAAACGCCAAGTCTTCAGGTTTGCCAAAAAATCGAAAGTCTTTATTTAACTTTAGTGTCAATTTTTTCATTTCACACAGGAGTCTGTAGACTTTGTTAGTGTTAATGTAAACTCAAACTAATCATGTGGGACTGTAAACATGTTATAATGTAACGGTTAATAAATTCTATTGTATTCTATTCTATTTTATTAAGATGAAACCTCGTGTTTTGGATAATTTGAGTGTGCTGATTACAAATTCGATCGCAATTCTGCGCACGAAATTGAGAATCCAAGAAAAGACGTATTCACGTGTTAGCGAGGAGGCGTGGCCGCCTGTTCCCTTTCTCCACTGTTAGGGAGATAAGTCAAAAAATCCAAAGGTAAGGTCGAAAGGTCCAAAGGTAAGGTCCAAAGGTCACCATAATAGTGAATTTCGCATTTCCAAGCTCCTGACGTTGCCTTTAAACTTACAGTAATGACTCAAAGAGCAAATTAAAGAAGAAAGCTTGCGCTTGTGCAACTATTCAGCCTTGTTTTGATATCGTCTTTGGTTGTTAAATTACAGGCATTTATAGAATGTATGATTTTGCATTGCGACTTTTTTGCACATTAAAAAACTTTTTTGAGAAAATCGAAAATAGTTGTCATTCATTAAGTTCCTAACTATCGCCTTCTGAAATATTATTTATGTAGTTTGGAAATAGAGTGAGTTATGCGAGAAATTGTGAGTATTTTACATGGCAAATACGTATGTATAAATGTGGGTATCCAGGCCCCTTGAGACGAAACCTCGTGTTTTGGATAACTTGAGGATGCTGGTTGCAAATCCGATCGCAATTTTGAGTTTCAGTCTCGTTTAAGGAAACTAAAAAATGCTAGGTCTTCAGGTTTGCCTAAAAAATCGAAAATCCTTATTTAGCTTCCTATCAAGACGAAACCTCGTATTTCAAAAAATCAGTCTTCAGGTTTACCTGAAGAATCGAAATCTTCATTTGACGTTCTATTAAGATCAAATCTCTAGTTTTAGTCACTTGATGACTACAAATCCGATCGAAGTTTTTGAAAGTTTTCAAAATTTTCAAAATCCCCCATTTGTTTAATGAGGCTCATATAATTGCCTTAGGAATTTCAAACGTCAGCAGTCCTCAAACTTCAGTTATCAATCATCATCAGAGTCACAATGTCTTGACAGACATGTTGTGAACTCGTAAAATGCATTTACTCATTTTTCGAGTTTCTCTTGGGATATCTTAAAGATCTTCAAGGGATATCTTAAAGATCTTCAATGCAATAGTTTCCCATTTGCTTTCTGCATCCTCATGCCGTTGACTAGATGGTATCTACTGGTTCATCCGCCTGTAGGGGCAAGTTCTCACCCCAAGGACAAGAAGGTGTCCTGACTCTTGTCAACTCGTCCACCCAAAGCTGTTGGTTAAGAAGAGGTTACTGCTTATACCGACAGTAGTTCGGTTCCTCAGTTCTCAATAGGTACCTGTGATAACCTTAACTTGTTCGTGAATCCCAACTTACGATCAATATCGTCGTTCTAGTATTTCTTTGCTACAAACGTTGGGCGACTGTATACTTTTCCGGAAAAAGCGATCAAAAATGGCCGTCCTGGTGGTCAATAGGGCGGAAAGTGCATGGCGCGACACCGGTCCACCTGTGAATAACGATCTGTCAACTAATGATACCGTTCGTTGCTTTGTGACACACTGGAACCACAGACCTCGGAAGTTATAGAGAGTGATTGTTGCTCATTTTTTTAATGGTTTTATTCAACATAGGTACTTTGAGAGTAAATAAATATTTTTTTAACAAAAAGAAGCAGCTCGAGTTCCGACATATACCGAGCTACTGTTCTATTATCCAGTGACAACTCCTCACTGAGCAATCACTGGGTCCGCGAATCGTGCGCTCTAAGTAGACCAAGGGACTGCCTTCTGCATCTGGCAGCTAAAATATGCACCGCCGCACGATACACCGGCATTTTGCGCAATACAGAGAGCAGCGTATTCCTCATTCCACATAAGAATCCAATGACCATAACCAGCAGACCTCTACACTGTAGTCTGGCCAGAGATTCCGAAGTTGTCCGAGCGACTCCTGATATTTGGTCCGCCTTTCCTCCTCATTAGAGATGATGTTTACCTCAGCAGATCCTGAAAACTCTATAACGAACATAGTCTTCTGTTAGTGGCCGAGAAGGACAATGTCAGGCTTGTTTGCCTGTACAAGCTCGAGTGTGGGGAACGAGTCGTTCCAGTAAATCCAGCATATCTTGTTCTGTAGAAGGTACTTACTCTATGTCCCTTGAAGCGTATATGGCAGCACCTGTGTCTTACCGATAGCGTATAACTGCCTTAAATGATAGTAAAGCACTCGATTGTGCCGATGGACGTATGATGTCCCAGCGTACGTTGTATGAAGAAATAGTGTGATACACAAATGTTTTGGAGTCTAAAGGTCATCATGGTCACAATGTCTTAACAGACATATTGTGAACTCGTAAAATGCATTAAGTCGATTATTATCAATAGTTTTCAGAACTGTAGCTCGCCATCTTTCGCGATTTTCGCCCACTCGGGGCGTGACCCTGAACCACGAGTTTCTCCATATTATCGCTTCTGTGAATATGTCCGAAGAATGTAAGCATTCTCATCGACACAATGGAGGATAGTCTCTTTGGATTACCGAGCTCATCCAGTATGAAAAACTTTAGTTCGATGAGCGATATAAGGAATCCTCAGCATTCTTCCCCACGTCCACATTTCAAAAGCATCTATGCGAGCTCGATCTGTCTTTTTAACAGTCCAAGTTTCCGAGGCATAAAAAAATATGGAGAACACTGCGGGGAAGTTGAAAATTTAGACCATATCTACTTTGGATACCATAATACTATAGTTCACTCCAATATGCTTTATTCCGAACTCATCAGTTGCGGATTGCCCAGTCCTTTCAATTCCTGCTTTGTCTTAATAGGAAAGATGTTATTTGAAAAATGATCGAGTTCATCAGAAGATCGGGTATAATAATTATAAATTAATAATAAAACTTTAGTTCGATGAGCGATATAAGGAATTCTCAGCATTCTTCCCCACGTCCACATTTCAAAAGCATCTATGCGAGCTCGATCTGCCTTTTTAACAGTCCAAGTTTCCGAGGCATACAAAAATATGAAGAACACAAGAGACTATACCAGCGACATTTTTGTAGCTTTAGTGATGTTATGGTCACGCCATATTTTAGTAAGCTTTGTCATGGCCACCCGTGCCTGTTGTACTAAAGGTACGCGCACATAAATCGGCATCGGACGGACGGGACGGAGGAAACGACCGGTACTTTACTGATTTTTTAGCAGGGTATCGCACATATCTGAGCAGAATCGACGGAGGAATTGGAAGTCTGTTGCAAATATATCTTCGGGCGACGAAGAGTTGGCGATTGTTCCGGAAGAAGGAAATTTTCAAAAACGTAGAAAACGTAGACTGGTATTGGTTCATGAAGTATGTAAAAGCAGGACAGTTTTTGGGGAATATGTACATTTATTTCCGGACTTAATGAATAATGAAAAAAAAGTACTTCAATTACTTCAGAATGACGCGTTTTAAATCCCATTCTTGACTGGAAGTCATAAGAGAAGCCATTACTGAAGAGACATGTTTATCTCGCCCACATATTAGAGCAAAAGAAAGATTGATGATATGCTTAAGGTAAGTAGATACTTGCAAAATGCCGACGGTGCCTCGGCAATCTTCGATCAGATTCGCACATGCGTCGTTATCGGCACACACGGCACGTGTCAGCCGGCTTTTAATAATTCTACTTGCTTTATTCTAGGGATGGGACATCGAAAGAAAACATCGATGTTGGATATCGATGTCAACATCTACGGTCTGCCACCGATAACTGCGACATATCGTATTTAAAACATCGATGTTTGAACATCGCAGAAACATCGATATATTCGGGTATTGGTGTTCTTCAATTTAAATTTTAGAAATAAATAACGATATGTATTTTACTACTAAGTATTTCAAATTTATAGGTATATATAGTAAAGATCAAGTAACAAAGACCAGAAACTAGCTAAACTAACAAATTTTATTAAATTTTAATAAAAAAATAAAAATAAGTTTTGGTTGTCTATTTCCTTTTTCAAATTGCTTTGCAACATTAGCGAATTTGAGAAGATCAAATCAACCAATATCAAATTTCATCTCAAATCAATTTGTTATTATTATTAACTTGCCAAATCTAGTACCTTGTGATTATACCCCCCTTTCATAAATTCGTAATGACGTCAATCTGTCACCATCGCGTTGGTGTTGTTTTGGTACAAAATAGTAGTAACTAGTTCAGTGAAAGGAAGTAGAATGCACACCTCTACAAAGGAACCCAAGCGCCTCCAATTGGTATTATAAATCATGGGGCAAAACCGAAAACCAGAAAACTACAGACTCGCTAAATTTACTTTTTTGTCTATTTTCAATTTGTAATTGAAACTTTTAAGAAAGCATCGATACAAACTTTTAAAAACACCGATGTTTTCATCGATGGTTCAAGTTAACAACATCGATGGTAAAAACATCGATCATCGAACGTGAAACATCGATGTTTTCCAAACATCGATAATTATCGCCCACCCCTACTTTATTCTCGCTGGATTCTGAACATTCGATACCTGGCGTGCGCACATACGTGCGGTGATCCATTGAATTCATTTTTCTCCGAAACGTACCGTTCATCCGTTGTCGATTTATGTGCGTGTACCTTATATTGCAGGATTTTGCACTCTAGGCACCATTAAGTAACTCTACGTCTGTATGATGGTCTGAGTGGCATAGCGAACACGCCTCTCCAAGGAAATAATGACGTCTTTGAGTCCGTTTCCAGAGCCCTTGAGTCCAGGTCGCGTTCGTCAACGAACGAAGGGCTGAGGGGATACGGCCGGCGGCCGACCCGTGTGTATTGTTGCGAAAGGG
The DNA here is from genome assembly GCA_951848785.1 of Callosobruchus maculatus. Taxonomy (NCBI): domain Eukaryota; kingdom Metazoa; phylum Arthropoda; class Insecta; order Coleoptera; family Chrysomelidae; genus Callosobruchus; species Callosobruchus maculatus. The sequence continues at coordinate 4,140,896 of CATOUR010000003.1, forward strand.
GAAAAGGCCAGTCGAGTATGTGCACTGCCAGTATAAATAGAAACACCAAGGGTATACAAGGATGTATATGAAGAATTGACACGGATAACAAAATTCGAAAATATTTATTTGACTTCTTGTTAATACGAAATCTTGCCAATAGCAGTTTTGAGTTTCAGTCTCGTTTAACAAAAGTAAAAAATGGTCTTTCGGGTCTTCAGGTATACCCAAAAAGTAAAAAAATCTGTCTATTTCTATTACGATGAAACTTACTGTTTTGGATAATTTTGGGATCCTGATCAAATTTGGTCACGATTTCGAGTTTTAGTCTTATTTGACAAAAATCAGAGATGTCGGATCTTCCAGGCCCTGAGATTTAACAAAAAAATCGAAAAATCTTTATTTGCATTTCTGTTAAGACGAAACTTCTTGTTTTGGATAATTTGAGGGTCTCGACTACAAATACGGTCGCAATTTTGAATTCCAGTCTGGTTTGACAAAAATCAAGAATGTCAGATTGTTCAGGTCTTCAGGCCTATGAAAAAATCAAAAGACCTTTATTTCTGGTCTGGTCGCAGTTTTGAGTTTCAGTCTCGCTTGACAAAAATCAAAAATATCAGATCTTTCAGATCTTCAGGTTTACCCAATCGAAAAATCTTTATTTGGATTTCTATGAAGACGAAACTTCTTGTTTTGGATAATGTGAGGGTCCCGACTTTAAATTCGGTGGCAATTTTGTGTTTCAGTCTCGTTTGTCAAAAATCAAAAATGTCGGATTTTTCAGATCTTCAGGTTTAACAAAAAAATCGAAAAATCTTTGTTTGGACTTCTATTAAGATGAAACTTCTTGCTTTGGATATCTTTGAGGTTCCGACTACAAATTTGGTCGCAATTTTGAGTTTTAGTCTCGTTTGACAAAAATCAAAAATGTCAGATCTCTCAGGTCTTCAGGTTTACCCAAAATTCAAAAAATCTTTATTTGTATTTCTATTGATATGAAGCCTCGTGTTTTGGATAATTTGAGTGTGCTGATTACAAATCCGATCGCAGTTCTGAGTTTCATTCTCATTCAATGAAAATAGAAAATTTCAGGTCTTCAGGCTTGCCTAAAAAATCGAAAATCCTTATTTAGCTTTCTATCAAAATGTAGCCTCTTGTTTTGGGTAACTTAATGGTCCTGATTACAAATCCAATCGTACTTTTGAGCTACAGTCTCGTTTAACGAAAGTAGGAAATTTCAAAGTCTTCAAGTTTGCCTAAAAAATCAAAAATCTTTATTTAGCTTTGGTGCTGTAGATTCTGTTAGTGTTAATGTAAACTCAAACTGATCATGTGTGACTGTAAACATGTTATAATATAACGGTCAATAAATTGTATTGTATTATATTATATATTATTAAGATGAAATCTGGTGTTTTGGATAATTTGAGTGTGCTGATTATAAATCCGATCGCAGTTTTATTCTCATTCAACGAAAATAGAAAATTTCAGGTCTTCAGGCTTGGCTGAAAAATCGAAAAACCTTATTTAGCTTTCTATTAAGATCTCGTGTTCTGGATAAATGATAACAAATCCAATCGTAGTTTTGAGCTACAGTCTCGTTTAACGAAAGTAAGAGATTTCAAGGTCTTCAGGTTTGCCTAAAAAACCGAAAAACTTTATTTGGCTTTCTATAAAGACGAAGCCTCTTGTTTCGGGTAATTTGAGGGTCCTGACAACAAATCCGATCGCAGTTTTGAGTTTCAGCCCCGTATAACGGAAGACAAAAATTTCAGGCCTTCAGAGGTTTGCCTAAAAAATCGAAAATCCTAATTTGACTATCTATTAAGATAAAACCACTTGGTCGGGATAATTTGAGGATCCTGGTTAGAAATCTGGTGGCTGTTTTGAGTTTCATATTGAACTTAGATATAATTTTTCCTTCCAATGGCTCTCCCGTCCGCCAATCTTGTAAGCAAAAAATTTGCTACCGTCTTATGAAGGGATTATAAAGAAAAGGAGCAGGAAGGAGAATTTAATGAGATTTCTGATACAGCAAAGCAGACTGGAGCATTAATTCTAGCGCGGCAGGCTAAGAGCAAAGTTGAATATCTAATAAACAATCTCGAGGCGTAAATTGTTAATACACGGAGCGGAAAATATATAAGAAAGTTGGGGCTTTACGATTTTAAAAGTTTGCCGGTCCATTTGCGTTGAGCGCAGCCACTTTCGGAGCATTAAAAGGGACTCATTAGGTTTAATGTATGATGGTCGGATCCACACAATACGCTAACATCGCTGCTTACAGGATACACTAAACATGGAAAAGGGAAAAGAAGATAATGGGCCGAGGATTACAGCGTAGCAGTTCAGCTTCAGCTTCGCTCTCGTCTCATGAATAAATACATTTTGCGAAATTAAAGCGGCCAGATTTCCCATTGGATGTTTTGATTATGAGAACGTTGGATTTAGTTATTAGTCTCGTACAAGATTTGAATAAAAGCGGAGCTTATTCGATACTTTTACTTGGATGTATTCAAACCTCGGAAGTATTTATGGTAACTCAATGCTGTCTAGTGAGGCAATGCTTTTAATTGACTCTCGCTACTATCCTGAGAGCTGAGATTAAAAAATGGAGTCAAGTTGATTGACTCAGTACTTCCCACACATAATGATCAATGATACCATTTTATTGTTTTCCCAGTGCATGGAGCTATAGTTTGAAATCACCTTGAAGCCAAATCATCGTCCACCCGCCCGCAAAAGAAGCATTCAACACAAAAACTGTCGTAAATAGTTTTTTGCGTCTCCCACCTTAGAAGCTAGGACGCCACAGCCTTTTCCTGCATGCTCCAATTAGACGATGCCAAACGATCAGTAGCCTCCAAACCGTCTAAAAACGAGGTTTATGCTGTTTTTATATTTTTTTGTTTTTTGATTATTGCTGCGCCGCCACTGACACGGTTTTTCAAAAACAGATGCGTTTTCCATTCTCGCCGCGCTGGTAAATCTGGTAAATTCTGTGTCAAAATTTCAGTAAAATCAATTGGATAATTTTCGCATTACGCAATATACATAGAACGAAATAAAGCATAACTCGTATGTATACATCACAAAATTGGTTTCTGTAATAGGCAAGCCAATGTTCAGATGAACCTAAAAAAGTGTAATATGCCGCTAGGTATTTCTGTTACAGACAGACAGGTCAATGGACAGACTATTATGAATACCTGCAACAAATTTTTCAGTTTTACAACCCCTCACCCTCCAACCATTCCAATTTCACCCCCACCCAAAAAAAATAGAAAATAATAAGGAACCCCTAAAACGTCTAAAAACAAAGTTTAAGCTGTTTGTATGTTTTTAGTTTTTTTATGAGTGCTGCGCCGCCACTGGCACGATTTTTTCAAAACATACGCGTTTCCCATTCTCGCCGCGGTAGTAATACTCTGTCAAAACTTCATTAAAATCAATTGAATAATTTTCGTGTTACGCAATACAGAACGATCTAAAACAATACTCGCAAATTCCCCTCATCAAAAAAAAGTCTAAAATGATCAGGGTCCTCTAAAATGACTAAAAGCGAAGTTTAGGCAATATTTAGTTTTTTTGTTTTTTGATAATTAGTCCATCGCCCATGCACCGATTTTCAAAACTATAGGAACATTGCCTACTACGACCCCACAGCACGTCGCAGCCCAAATTTCATCACAATCCATATACAGCGGTTAGTGAGTTTACGAGGCTAGAAAAACGCGACAGACAGACAGACGGACCGACAGACAGAAGGACAGACAAACAAGACAGACCGACGGAAATGAGTGACGTGGATTTTCGTTATGTAGACACAAAACGCCCAAAAAGCGTATTATCTCAAAATCGAAAATTTTCGCGATCACAATACTCCCCTCACCTATCGGTGTGGAAAGTAAAATGGAGTCAAGTTGATTGACTCGGTACTTCTCACACACTGTTTTACTGGGTAGAAAGAAAACTAGACAGATACTGAGCTCAACGTCTGAAACTATGAACATAATACTAGATACTAAGGTTTAAGGTTTTAAGGTTTACAAAATCCAAATTTTCTGATAAACAAACCTCTTCAAAATAGCAATAGAGTTCTCACGTTAAACTTAGACGGGGTCCCAATCTCTTAATCCTCTTTCTAGCAGTCTCGCCTTGTGATATAACAATATTTTGGTCACTCATGGTTCTTAAATTGATAAATAGTTTATCAACTGCAAACATGCAACGGCCAGAATAACCTCCTGTGATCGTCATGTGTGACTTGCTCCCGTTATTTGTGTTTGAAATAAATATTGAACACTGCTTGGACTAGTCGGTGTCTGCATCAAGGCCTAATTTTCTTTACAAAATGTCCTACGTTTCTGGGCCGTATGACACCGATACGATACTAAATTTGCTATCAAATTTCACATCAAATTTGATCGCAGATTTGTTATGAAGTTTCTTAACAGAGATGGTATAAAAAAAGCTGCAGGGATTTTGAAACTGTATGGTACTATCTCAAATTTGAGATTAAATTTGAGCCATGTGCAAGTGTAGTTGAAAGTAAATATGACAGTTGCCAACACTGGGATGACATAGTTGACAGATCAGCTGGAATTCGACAATTGACTGTTCAACTAGAACGCGTTGTTAGCATTGCGTCATTATGAGACACGTTTCTGTCATACATTTTCTTAAATATTCTCACCTTAGATCATTTTGCCTCGTCTTCGTGCGCGTTCCATTCGCGAAATGAGGAGAGTTTGAACTGAGGATAATTGGTCCCTCTTCACCTCTCCAGAGCTTGGTTTTATGGTTTTGGCCTGACGAGTTTTTGGATCACTAACCTTACTTTTGTTTTTGTGCATGTTTGTACATTGTGTATTATAAAGGAATGTAGCGACGGCCCATGAATGTGCAGCAATGAAAAATCATGAGCAGGTCCACAATAATACAAAATCTAGAGGAGCAGAAATGCCAATGTACCTTGCAATGTGATTGCAGTTTGATTTGCCTAAATTTGAATTTAGAATGCAAAAGGCCTTTAAGGAAACATTGATCTGGATCCGGATCGATTAGTTATCTGTCAAGCAACTGTCAAATGGGATTTACGATTCCATAGATTTATCGAACAATGAAAAACTTGGTCTAAGAATAAAAAACAAGAAGGTTAGGAAAAAAGCTACAGATCTGTATAACCCAATGGGGATCTCTTACTGCACAAGATAGTACTGACCATATCTATGACTGATCCTAGATCACTTTCCGAACGTCAGGATCAGTGATCCAAGTGATCGGGTTAACCCGATCATAGTTTCCGTAAAGGCTTAAAGTAAATATAAAACGATATTGTCTCACATGTGAACGAAAATCTCCTTTTGACGGCGTTGGCACCAAAAATTAGCTTACGATTATTGCTTTTGACAGAAGTCAACCTGACATGTCAACTACATAATTCTTCTTTTGCGCACTTTTACGCGCAGTTTTGATATCAAATTTGCTGGTATTTAGAACAAATGCTATATAATTTCATATCAAATTTCATCTGAAATATTGGCTCAAAAGCCTGTATGACACGTTAAGAAATTTCATAACAAATTTTTTCGCAAATTTGATATGAAACATGATAGCAAATTAAGTACCGTGTCATACAGCCCTAATGTTAGGTTTTTTAAGCAAATGAAATAGAAAATGGTAGCGCCTTATACCCGTTTTACATCAACAATGAATCTCTGGTTTTAATACGTGGATTCAGTTCGTGGTCAAAATTGATAAGTGTAAAACAGGAATTGGACGTTAAATAGGGCAGTGGATTTCTTCTTGGATTTCTTCACTGATTTAGAACCTGTTCTAGTCTGTGGTCAAGTCTGACGTAAAATTCGGCAGTGCCAACTTAAAAGATCATATGATGCATGTCATGCATGTTGTTGTCTCTGTATAACACTAGACATTTTCTAAATAAAAACTCTCAATCAAATTAACAATTTTACTGTCAAAAGTCCACAGACAAATACGAATTAAATAGATCTTTCGAAAACCGGTAATCATATCACCAGCAACAATATTGGAAGCACTGCATGCTGTCACAAAGTCCGTGGTTTTATTCACAGATGTAATACATAATTATTAGGGAGTTATTGAAATAGTGCCATCCACTAATACTGCCGTACTTACACAAATAGTGACAGGCACTGCCTGACCTCAAAATTGTCTCTGAAACAGAGTTATTGATGTGTTATGTGAACCGCGGATTTAATTGTAACCTAAAAATGCTGCCGAGGATTACATGAAGCCTTTTATATAAAATCTTCGCAAAAAGGTTATCTTATTTAAGAGTTCTGTTCACCACTTCACCAGTCACATCTATAAAATAACAAATTTCGTGTCTGAAAACAACTAAAAGAAACATACGTCAAAATAGTGCCTTGGCAGTGCCACGGCACAAGGGGTCCATAAATAGTGGCAGGCACTAATTTTATTATTGCCAGGCACTATTTTTGTCCTAGTGCATCGCTTCTTCAATAACTCCCAATTAGATAATGAACAGAAAACTCCATTTTCAAAAATCTGTGACATGTCAGCTTTCGCATTTAGACTACTGATACGCTCATCACAAAACTTCCATGCAAATATGAAATGTCGGGTAGCAAGGAATCGGCGAAAGGGGTTCGGCGTAAATCACACATATGCATTCCCGTCATCCACCCTCTCTGGCCGGGATGCTAAAAGGGTAAGGAGGTAAGTGCTATCGGTGTTCCAGCCAGTCAGTCCCTCTTTGTTCTCGCACTTCTTGTAAGATATGCGCCACGTCAAATGGGGCGATAAGTGAGAGGCAGTCGGGTGACTGCCAGATGTGGGGATTTGTTCCGCGCCCCAGATTTTTGGGGCTGAAACTGACAACCGTTGGACGAAAGGGTTTTGGAATGGACGATTATGTAAATAGTGCTGGGATGGTAAATGAAAAAGAAATGCCCTGAAGTGACTTGACTCAATACCTACATAACGCTATATGTAAGGTAAGCCCGATTCTATCAACATGCATATTTAACAAAGACTTTGACAAAGCTTTTCTATTGGATGTTATTTAGCAAAAGCTTTCTATCGGGTATTGAGGGCTATGTTAATAAGTATCATCCAATTGTATTTTCACAGCATAATTAACAATCAGCATAATATCTTTGAGGATTTCCTATATAAAAATGGTTTCCAAAAAATTTGACCTTGGGAGGGTTTATGGATGATTTGACGGCTGTGAAGTTTGACTGGAGATGCGAAAATGAAAATATCGATACCGGTACCAACTCGATATTTTCTAGCCAAATAGGCGCGTTTGGTTCGTACAGAGTATTTTGTGCAACTGATTACACCCCTGAATAATTATATAATTATTTTCGATACCGATAAAAAAGTATCAATACCAGCTTGGAATGCCTCAAAAAGTATCGATGACAAAAATACTCGATATTAGTGCAGAAGTATCGAAGTATCGTTAACATCCCTATAAAAAACCCTCCAAAAGTGGGGATACGCGTGTAATTTCCGCCATCTTAAGTTATTGTGCTGGTGGTTTACTATGCTGTGGTATTTTATCAATATTGAAAACAAAACGTCAAAGCTGGATGACGTTTTTGTCAAAGATATTTTAGAAACTCATAGATCAAAATCATAGCAGGATATAAGAACAAAGCGATTGATTTGCAAATTAATGCCACATTTTCCATGTTTACATTATAATTATTGTATAATTACTAATTGCAAACTGGGATAATTTGTGATAAAAGTAGTAGGTACCTATATCAATAATAGCAACTACCTAACTAAAAATCCCACGTCCGTCAGTCAGATGGATTATATGAAAATACATACTTTTATGAAGAATCAATCTTTTATTTACTGGATGCATGTTTGACATAGACCTTCTTATAGGAATATTCACAGGTGCAGCGTACACATTGTACATAAAATAGGGTTATACTTAGCTATAAAATGGCAAGCTTTGCCGTTCTGGGGTTCTAGCTGGCAACCAGTAATGCACATGCACGTTTGGGAAATAGCTGTAACTTTTACCACAAAACAAAGATATATTGCAGATATTCATAATTATTATCGATGGTAAATTATTGTTTTATTCAAATAATGCAGAGTTGATACACTAAGAAACTAGTGATCGAAAGTACGGCTTCTCTGGAATCTGATTGGTTGAGATTAACAATTGTTAAACTTTTTGTTAAACAAGAAAATGCAATTTTTCACCCATTTGGGATGGAAAATTAGACTTGAAAAGATACTACATGGTTCACAATGGTCGATTGTATATAAATTATGTCGTTTTGATCTTTTTTGAAATAAACTTCAAGAGAAATCAATAATTTTCAGAGTACTTTGACAGATGCATGTTCTTGAAAGGGCTGCTCTGATTGGTCAAAGTCTTTGTTAGAATGTGTATGTTGATAAAATCGGGCCTAAGTGTACCAAACGTTGCCATAGATCCTAATAATGGCACCCCAAAGAAGGCATATTATTCAGGCGTTGCATGTCAAATTTCAACAATAGGCGCCGATTGTGAAGGGTATGATACTTCATACAACGTATTTGGCTTGAGTTCAGATTAGGCATCTGCCATAAATGTGCAACCAGAATTGCGTTAGCTCTCTCCTATAAGAATATCGATTTTTTAAGTGGCATGTGTGCAATTATGTCTGACTATTCTTTGAATCCCTACATTAATGCAGCTAGGTACATGTGTATGGGTGATGTTTCATAGATTGCGTTGCTGGTGCTATAAGTTTTCTTAACTAAAAAAGGAGAATATTCCACTATGCTACTTGTTCCTAATATTGTCTTACAATAGTATACCATATAGCCACAAGCAGTATTCGGAGCACTGATAACAATGTTAGGAATACTTGCGCATTTTTTTAAACACTAGCCCCAATGGAGATTGTGTGAGCTTTACGTCTTATTTGTTCATTTTCCATTATGCTGTTTGTCTTGCTAGCTGTTTTTATCAGTTATGTAATATGGCAATAATGGAAACACTAGTGAGACTAATATTGTCATGTGAGTCCCTTACAAAGAACTACAATAAATGCATTTGTGGTCATTTTGTTAACGTATCTGTAACTTATATGATAGACAATATGTTCCTTAATATAGGTATATTCACATTTTTATTTCTTTATAGTGGAAAACATGAATTACATAAGGCAACTACTTTTAAGGTGACAATATTTGGTACACCTACCTTATATGTACATCTACAGAATGTACATTAGATATTCCAGCTTGAACATGTGTATTTTGAACACTCATAGGAAGTTGAATGTATGTATCAAAAATGATATATATTAGTGTAATATACTATGCATATTTACATAGGTATATACATATGTGAATATACATAAAATGTTGTTCTAAGTATCATATATACATCTAGTAGTGTACGCCTGCACTAACGACAACTAACGTGGCTATTGCTGATCTTTGGCCATTCCGCAGTGCGCGTACTTAGCCGTATCAAGCGTGTGTGCTGGTACCAGTTGTGCCTGATTATCTCGTAAGCAGAACAAACCACCTACAAAAGTTTATAACCTTGATTTCTTTGTGATTTTAGACATGCTATTTAACAGGAAATAAATTAAAATCACAGTAGTCGATTTTGCTAGGTATTATAGAAACTCAATTAATAACAATACATAATGAAAGTATGAAGTTTGTTTATTTTTCTGCCTCTACATTAAACTTTCATACTCTGCGTATTGCATTAAAAGTACATGAATGAACATTTAATGGATTTACCATGGATGTGAAAGTTCGCGACAAGCGTACATGAAATATATATTTTTTTGATGTCTATTTGACATCCACTGGACATTCTTGCTCCATTTGTGGATTTACATATCCATTGATTCGATATCCATTGTATGTACACTGTATATACTTTTGTTATGTGGGTAATACGTTCTGCTATCACTGAGTTTGGTTTACAACGTACCATCGTTCAACATAAAACCAAACGCACTTGCACACAATTGGACTGAAAACTAAGCAGTCGAACTCACAACCGCGCAAGTAACGTTCAGTGCAACCTTTCAGTTAAAATACTTAAAATTTGATTCGTCAGTTTAACTGTGCAGCTAAGTTGAGACGTAGATATTAAACTCTACAGTTGAACTGGATAGGTCAAATTGTCATGTCAGTTGAAACTGAGAGTCTGTAGCAGGCTTTAGACATCTAAAACTGTATCTACATTTTGACCTTACCTTTATATTATTCATCTAAAGTTAAACAATAATTACGTTTTCGCTACACGTAAACAGAGTGATAGTTCGTCGTGCTATTGACAACCGTATGAACTTCCAATATATTTTTTGCGATTAATATCCTTGACAGTATATTTTCGGGATTGCCTTCACGACCTATCGGGTCATAAAAAATGGACCCATGCGGCCATCCATAAAAAACCTCCTATAAAGAAACAATCAGGGCGTTTCCATTATTAATGGCATTTTGAAGGGTAGAATATTGGACGATTTCTAAGGTATGGATATAAAAAAATCAGCCTGGAACGCTGTTGACCTTGTTAGGAGAGGTACGAGTCTAACTATCGGCCTCTAAGTTTTGTGCTACTTAAAAGTAGGTTATGTTAAATGCAATTTATAAATTGAAGACGATAAGTAAAAAATGGGGTCTAGTACACTTACCCGAACGGTGGTGTTTCCGTCAAGGGAAGAGTGGGAGTCTAGGGAGACAGCTCATCGAAGGAGGAGGACAGGCCTGGTACACAGACACGGTTCACTCGCTAGAGAGGGCTCGGGCTCGGGAGTCTACGGACCCCATACAAGACTTTCACTCTCTCTTGGGGGGCACATCACAGTATTCCAGGCTGAGGTCTATGCGATACTTGCTTGTGTAAATCGTATTCGGGAAATTGACGGATCTAGGAGGCGGATTACTATCTGCTGTGACAGTCAGGCAGCCATCGAAGCACTGAGTGCTTGGAAAATAACGTCGGAACCGGTCCTAGAGTACAGGAGGGCTCTCGACGACATCTCATCTAAACACAAGGTATCACTGATGTGGGTACCTGGGCACGCTGGAGTAAAGGGTAACGAAATGGCGGATCATCTGGCTAGGATTGGATCCGGCAACAGTTTTGTGGGCCCGGAGCCAGCCTTAGGACTATCTGCAAACTTGATTAGGAAAACAACTGGAGAGTGGATTCAGAATCAACACTCTCTGAGATGGAACAACATCTCTGGTCATCTCCGTCAAGCTCGGGAACTATTAGCAGGGCCTGCAGAGAGAATAGGACGATTTTGTCTCTCTCTGGATAGGAGTAACTTGAGATTGCTAGTAGGCCTATTAACGGGTCACGACACTTTCAGGCGTCACCTGTTCGTAATGAGGGCGTGCACGTGGTGTGGTGAAGAGGAAGAATCCTCGGCACACATCTTGTGTCGCTGTGAAACCCTGGGTTATCACAGTCAGACAATGCTGGGCTCAAGAACCTTGAAACCAATAGAGATAAAATGGATAGGACCTAAGAATTTACTTGCCTTTGCTAAAAAGGGCAGGTCTTAGGAACTAGCGCGGATAGAGGCGCAAAAGGGCCCATCGTGTGGCCTATGCACCAGTCACATTCTGTGCTGGATAGCCTCTGGTTCTTATTCATTCATTACCCGTACCTCACTAATAATAATAAGCCTGCAACTCTGTAGACCTGTAACATTGTATGATCCTTCCTAAAATCAGATCAATAATTTCAGGTGTTGACTTAGCACAGCCGCACAGCTGGTCAACGTTTGTTGCTAACGCAGTCATGCGAGAGCAAGAAAATTAGGATGATAATAATAATAATATCCTGATCTGTTTTGTGTGAGAGAACGAGAACGTGGGAAAAGCAGCCTTTTTTAGCGCAGCGAAACGAGCAGCCAAGGAGCTCAGCCTCACACTCGACTTCACGCGGAGGTGTCAGCAGTCCATTACGGAACTTGCTCCCACACAATTAAAGAAGAGGGTAAGATCACCTCATTGACTTCGTGTGACCTTCCGAAGGCATTTGACTGCGTGTCCCATGAAACTCTGTTGAAAAAGATGGAGTGTTTTGGGATACGTGGTATTGCCTGGAATTTTTCCAAATCATATTTGGAAAACAGGTCACAACTGGTTGAGGCTAATGGGGAAAAATCGAACTTGGAACTGGTTAAGTCGGGTGTGCCTCAGGGGTCGATTTTGGGCCCATTTCTATTTATTCTGTATATAAACGATGTATTTCACTATATGCTGCCAGTGAACTGTGTGTGCTTCGCGGATGATACCACATTAATCCAATCCAATTCTAACATTAGGGCCCTTAATGATGATGTAGCGGATACTGCAGATAAGATAGTTGTGTTTGCTTCCAACTGTCTGAAACTAAATAGGGATAAATCTCAAAGAATAACTCTTACCTCCAATACCAGAACCAACCCCAATGTTAATTGTAAGGCATTATAGTTGACGCTTCACTTAAATGGGATGCTCATACAGACGCACTATGTAAAAAATTAAACACACAGATTTTTGTATTAAGGCAACTGAGATCTGTCACTACTAGAGAAGGTTTATTGAATGCCTATTTTGCAGTTTTCCATTCTCATCTCATTTATGGAGTTGTACTTTGGGGGGGCTCTAGTCATGCCAAAAGGGTATTTGAACTCCAAAAGCAAGCAGTAAGGATCATAACTAACTCCAAGTTTGATGAGCATTGTAAGCCTTTATTTAAGCTACTAAGGATAATGTCACTACCTTCAGTTTACACATTTTATAGTCTTCTTTATATTCATGAAAATATCAAACAGTACAGCTCGCATTCTGATATTCATAATTACGCCACTAGAGGCGCTGGAGCACTTATAACTCCTAGGTTCCGACTAGCAGTATCCGCACGCAATTCCCTGAATCTTAACCTGTATAATAGATTGCCGGACGATATACGAGCCCTCAGTCACATCAAGTTTAAAAAAAAGGTTAAAGATATCATGCTCAGCCAGTGTTTCTATAGAACTGATGAGTTTTTAAATTTAGTATCGTCTTTATAGTTTGTATATCTAAAGTTGTGTCCTTATACCTATTCTGTATTATTAGTGTATTCTTTTAATGTTTCTTTATGTAATTATGTGTTATATTCAATGTTATCAATGTTCTTTATATGACTTACCATATATACATGTCTTTGTATTGAATGGTGAATAAATCTACTATCTACTAAAAGCCCACATTAAGGCTGCCAAAGTCGACTTTTTTTAAGACCTCATAAAGATAATCCAATGCATAGGTATATTCTACAAACGTCTAGAAGAGCATGGCTAGTCTGAGTAGTTGACGTTCTCTTTCCTAAGGTCTAATGAGTTGAAGTCGAAGACTGAGGGATTCATATTGGCTTGTCAAGACGGTGTCTTTAATATCTTGGTATACAGTAGTAGAATTATGGACGTAGTAGTACATAACAGTCGTTGTAGAGCCTGCCGGTAGGCGCCAAAGCTGTTTATGCATTTCTTGTCGGCATGTAAGACCCACGCTGGGACGGCTTACGTCCATCGGTACAGAGCAGGTGTGCGAGAGCTTTACTGTCATTGGAGGCACTCATACGGTATAGATGAGACACCGGCCATACATTCTAGGGAATATAGAATCCGTTGAGAGGAACGAATGGTGGAGGAGGAAAGCGAACCAAACATCAGGAGTTATTTGGATAACTTCGCAGGCTCTAGTCAGAGTGATGAATACGCTGCTCTCTTCACTGCGAGTCATGCCGGTGTGCCGTACGGCGGCGCATGTCTCAGCCGCCAAAATGCAGAAGGCAGTCATCATTGCGTCCCTTCGTCTACTTAGGGCGCACGATTCGGGGACCCAGTGATCGATCACCTCACGTTGTGAGTAGTTACTGGGTAATGGAACAGCTGCTTGGTGTGTGGGAGCAGGATCTTCACCGTTTTGTGAAAAAAAATCCGTTTTTTACATTTAGGTGTGGTTAGACTTCCGATCACTTTAAGTGGATACTTTGTAGGCTTCCTGCAAGGATCTTCTTCAATAATTTGATTGAAGAAGTTTTCTTAGTTCAAAATAACTACCTTGTTAACCATATCCACTTTTATGCAAAAACTATCCTTTTCTGTCAACCTTTGATGGTTTTACTGTTGATAATTGCTCTACTTGGTTTATAGTAACAAAGTTCAAAGATTCCCCTGAGGATTTTACCACTGCTAACGGAATCAGATTTTGAGAAAATCGGTTTGTGGTATTGTGGTTGTTATAACAGAAAGATATCCATTACCTACACTGAAGCTTGTCAATAATAAGCTTGGAAAACATACATTAGCTAGCACCCTGTGAGCAATTACGTCATCTAAAGTATACAATCTGGGTTGACACGCATTTCCATAAAAAGTACCGTCGACATGTCTGCCATCCACCTTTTTTCCCTGGAAAATGGCCTCTAGCAGCAAGATAAAAAACTCAATTTCACGGCTCCCTTATTGTCTGTCGCTTTTGCTGACAATAATTTAGTCCCACATTAGTATAATGAAGTTTTTCATATCGTCACTCCTTTGCATATGCAAATTCTCCTATATTTCAAAGTGTTTTATATGGAAAATTTATTTAAAATAAGTTTTTGCCTTATAAAGGGACGGTAATAGATTTTTTTGCTCCACTATGTCAGTTCATGGAGGCACGCGAAAGTTCAATTATAAAAAAAAACGACATCAACTTCAGTTTTTCGTTTTTTTTGGGTTCAGAATCGAAAACCGCTGCCTTAACGCTGAATATAGTCACTTATTTTTATGACATAATATCACACTGGGGTCTGATTGGCCCCAAAGTGTATTTCCAAATGTTTAAATTGAATTTATTTAACTAGACAATTTCATTCAGTTAATGCATTACTCAAATATATCTTATTGACATAAGATTTCAAAAAAATAAAAAATAAACCAAACACATGATGAATTGTTTACATCAATGTAACAAAACTTGAATTCCTAACCGAAAACTAAGACAAGCCCTGATAAATGAAAGCAAAAAAGTGAGGACAAAATTACAAAACCTTTGTGATTCTACTAATGTCTCTAAAGTACCTTCTTCTAAATTAATAGTTCCATATTTACATTTCGTTTACACAAATTTAGTCTTTATGTTAGTCACAAATGGGATTGGCATATGGGGTCTCGAACAAGATTCTCCTCTTAATTTTCAACTAAAAATTTTTGAATTTCCAACTCGAAATACCTCTAGCGTTCATTTTTTATAGTAATCATTTCATATTTACATTTTAACATTACATTTCACAAAAATTGAGTCTTTAGGTCCTCCTCTTCACTTTCAACTAAAGTATTCCGAATCCACAACCCTAGTTTTCTCTAGGTCAGAGGAATTTTTTTTATTTTTGGAAATATTCAATGAAACAACAAAACTGCACACCACCTTTAAATAACAGTCTGGGGTCAATTTGCACAGGCCTATATCAAAGTGAACTAAGTTTAGGTGGTTGCTCCAAGATACTATCCAAAAGAAAAAATCAGTTCAAATTTAAAATAGTGCCAGGGTCTCATAGACCTCAGTGTCGTAGTTGAGGGTTAATGAACAATTCGCTATTTCGTTTCAATTCGAAACTTCGAGCAGGCCATATTTTCTGGACACTGAGATCCCTTACAAAATCTACTTGACTGACTACAGTGACTACAGATACTGGCGGAGACCAATAAGATCAAACAAATTACATTGGATTCCAGTCACATAGGAGTACGTGCAGAACTCCCTCTTATCGGGCCAGAACCGACATGTGATATATTATAGAACATGGCATACGAGGATTGCTCTATATCTCCGTCAATCCACCACTACGCAGACAGCTGTTTCTGTGCCATCTGGTACCCGAAGGTAACGGCAAACCAAGGAAATCACTGCTAAACAGCAGCAATCTTCGTGGTGGAACGCAAAGGTGCGTTCGCTTCACCTAACCAGAAGAGCGCGCTTCTATGCTAACTGCATATGAGAGTCGATATACCTATGCTGCCCTCGTAAGCTAAAAAGGCGTATCTCAATTTTTCCATAATTTGACTTTTTTACTGCTTTGTAATGTTTGTGGGCTGCTTCACACTATTCCTAAGCAAAAAAGTCGTATATCGTTCAGCGTTCGTAACTAAACGTTTATTTTAAAAGACGTATCCCTAAAAATTGTTGAAATCCTAAGGAAATCAGCAGCATCTCAATTTCATTAGCTGAAGTGTCGGAACTCTGAGTTACACCTTTTTTTCCAAGCATGAAGCATTTCCAGTTACAATCTCCGAACAACTTCCTGAACGTTAAAGTTCTCAAAAATGTATTATAAAATTTATGATTGTGAAGAATTTTCATAATCTTGCCTCGTTGCCGTAGTTCGTTTGTATCTTGAGTTGGTTTCTTCCATCTTAGCGGGATTTTACTCATTTTTCATCGCCTGCTAGGTTGCTTACACGCAGGAAAATTGAAAAATACCGATTTGACTGAAAATTTGAAATAAAATGATAACCAATAAAAGAGTTTATTGAGAGTCCTTGAAAGGTAATTTGACTCTGTAAACTAAAATAGGCATTCCCATTTGAAAAAATCAAGTTATAGGTGATTAAAGTTTCCTTAATTAATCTACTGACTTCTTCAAGTTCAAAAAGAACTCAAACTTAGCCATCCAAACTAGAGTGACGCATTTCATGCTTAGTCGTACTGCAAAGTCGCAGCCTTTTAAGTTTTATAATCGCTGCGATATTCAATTTTTTTCTGATACCTACTTATACCAAGAATAGTGATTTGCGCCTAAACGGTTCGTTCAAAGTTCCATATATGATACATGAAGTCACACTAGAATTCACCAAGGAATCTAAACATGCAATAACATATAGGGGGTTCCATTAAAGAAATATGTGAATCACCCTGTATAAACGTCAACATTTAAATGAGAATATTTTTATGTTACAGCCCTCAGGGGTCCCTACCATGATCAAATGACAGACTTCTGAAATATTTTCTAGTAAGTCCACAATATATATGAGCTATTTTTCTTGGCTATGTTCAAATAAACAACTTATTATAAATGCATTTCAATAAAAACCATTCTCAAAGTGTTTAAAAATTCTAATACTCAGAGGACATACATTATCCTTGAGACAACACTTTTTACTTATGCTAGACAAATGAATTTTCCTAAGCAAAATGAACGGATCTCAGTTAAATATGAAATTTGACAGGATTTTGATTTGGATATTTGTGAAGAATAGAATACAGTTACTAGCTTATGGATAGAACTGAAAACTGCTCAATCCAACTGTATCTACTTGGTGCGGTATGTAAATTTACTAAAGTGATCATAATAAAAATTACAGTTTCTTGATATACGCCTTTTAAGCTTAGGACGGCAGTATGGCGCACTGATGATGAGCGTGAAACAGCTGTCTGCGTACCGGTGGATTGACGGAGATATAGAGCAACCCTCGTATATGGACTCTCATATGCAGTTGGCATAGAAGCGCGTCTATCTGGTCAGGTGAAGCGAACGTCCTTTGCCAGGAAGTTTGCTGCTGTTTAGCAGTGATTTCCTTGGTTTGCTGTTACCTCCGGGTACCAGATGGCATACAGGCAGATCTTTTTTGCCGCCTACTTACAACATGGCATATATATATCTCTCTCGCTTCTCGTATTCTAATACCACAGACGCTCTCAGATTAAGCAGGAAGGAACCCCGGAAGGTATTTGGATTTATAACTGACCATTGGAATTTCACTAAACACCTTAAAAAAATAGAGCTTTATGTGGTAAATCCTTCATGCAGGAAGTGTGGTGAGGCAGAGGAAACAGCTGAGCACGTTAGCTTCGTCTGTCCTACATTGAGAGAAACCAGCAAACCTATCTGAATGTGGACCAGGAGGAAAGACAGGAGAACATAGTCCAATACATCTCAAGATTCGCAAAGAACTTAGAATGGGATTCTGTCTGATACCCTTGACCAGGGGTGCACAATAAGCCTTACTGGACCCTGGTTATCATCGTTGCGTCATTTTGTGCTTGTTACATGATATTCTATTTCCGTACACTTGGGCGTGCTATAATACAGTAAAATAGGGTATACCTATAAAAAATAATCATCTGACTCGACTATAATGTCATTTTAGACGTCGTACCCAATAAGTTTCATGCTCTGCATTCATCTCCCAACCTCTAATCGCTCAATTGCGCCTCAAACTGAAACAACCGCTACATGCGCCATCAAATTAATAAATTGGACGGAAAGAAAGTCTGTAGTTGTAGCGCGGAGCCATTTATTAGGCCATCGACAAAGGCTGCCGAATTAGCTGCACTTCCGTGAAAAACGTAATGGGGTGACGCGTGGCTAATTCATTTCCTACCCAATTTAAACCACCCGCACCCCAGTCATTTAATTAAGTCTATCTTTCTTCGGACTGAATTAATTTGTGCATCTTATTAATAGATTATTGTGCTGAATGTACCTCCGCTGTGGAGTTAACGGGTGCTCAACACAAGCGCATACAAGGTTGGGGTGACGGGGGTAATTCGTAATTACCCCCTCAGTTCCTTGAAACGTACACTGTTTAAATAGATCATTTTTATTTACTAATGGATATTTGCTAATACTGAGACTTTTCAGACTCAACAAAAAATGTGAGGAAGTGAGTGGAAGCAGTCAGTTTTTGGGTTTGGGAGCGGGTTTGGTACGAGAGTAGTTATGTTCAGTCTCCAAACATTAGTTCAGAGCTCCTTCTATCATATCTAGGCGTTTAGAAGAAAAGAGCTAAACGACGATGTATTGCGTCGCTGATTTTGTTCAATAAACTGTTGGTTCTTGGGCTGTTCTGCCGGTGTCGACACGCTCGAATCTGCATGGCACCATCAGAAGAAGAAGAAGGACCTTTGTCAGGAGCTTTGCAAGGTTTGATGATGAGCAGTTTTCTAGGATGCCATAAGAGTTTCTTTTAGTGTTGATTCCGTGGTTAGTTTCCTCTCTGGGGGTTAGATACTAAAAATACTTAAAGCCTTCTATTCTCAAATCAATTGCCTATGCAATAAGTTCTTGAGGTGGAGAAAAAAGAAGAACTTGGCATTTGTCGGAAATAAGGTTCAGGTTGTGCCTTGATAAGTATTTACGTATTCACTTATATTACATATAGATGAATATCGTCGGCAAATCCTTGAATATTACAATTATTTACAACTTTAAAAATGTCTGATGTATATACAGGGTGTCCCACGACGATTAAGACACGCAATATATCGGAACTGGGCAGTAGTAGGGAATTATAATTTTGGGAGTGTAAATTAGAGCAAATATAGTATCTTTTGTTATTATTGTGTAACCCAATGTGGTACATATTTGTTTTTGGTCACGTGACGTCCGATTCAAAATTTTTAATGGGACACCCTATATATCCATAATGTAATTTAACTTCTATGGAAATAAAGCTATGTTGTTGTTGTTAAATAATCTAAGAACTTTTGAGGAGTTCATACAATAAATCTTGTACATCTTACATAGAAGACATATTATATGGAAGCGCATTGTATATACCGGGTGTCCCACGACGATTAGGACAAGCAATATATCGGAACTGGGCAGTAGTAGCGAATTACAATTTGGGGGGTGTAAATTAGAGCAAATGTAGTATCTTTTGTTGTTATTGTGTCACCCAATGAGGTATTTGTTTTTGCTCACGTGACGTCCAATTCAAAATTTTTAATGGGACACCTTGTATATTTGTGACTTTTTTTGTTCCCGATAAAAAAATTCCAACAAACTAGGGTCTAAAGTGATTAATTCAAGAGCTACAGGTATTAAAAGGACTGTACCACTACCATTATTAAACACTATCAAAGTAATTCAACTGTAGGGGTACATGTTATAATCAATGGTAGTGGTACCATCCTTTAAGTACCTGTAGCTTTTGAATTAATCACTTTAGACCCCAAGTGTGCTAGTTTGTTGGAATTGTTTTATCGGGAGGAACACAAAAAGTTACAAATATACAGGGTGTCCCATTAAAAATTTTGAATCGGACGTCACGTTGCCAAAAACAAATACCTCATTGGGTGCCACAATAATAAGAGAATATACTATATTTACTATAATTTACACCCCCAAAATTATAATTCCATACTACTGGCCAGTTCCGATATATTACTTGTCTTAATCGTCGTGGGACACCCTGTATGTATAATCAATAGCAGAGGAATGTCCTTGTAATGGAACCCTATGGAATATCAGAAATGACAGGTTGGAAGTAGGAATAATAGTTGTTGTCTACTATAACACAACAACATCGGTCACGTAGATTTTAAGATATTAAAAACTAACTAATTTATATTATACCTAATACTATAACTTTGAAAGAAAAAGGAAGGATCGATAGTTTCGAATGGTTTGGAGAATTGTAGCAAAATAAGAACGTTCAATAAAAGTGATGTTGTACTGTAACCCTTTCTGAAACCATATTGGGGTTCAACTGATATGATTAGAAATAGTCATATAACTGAAAGCAATGAGCCAACAAAAACAACTACACCGAACGCAAATACCCCTACGGACAATGAATTACACTATTCTCTCGAGTGCTTCCTTTGGATAAATATACAGAAAATGATTTCCACTCTACCCAAATTCGACCTCAAGGATATCACAATCTTTATTCTTAACAGCCTGATACCAGGGCCTAACGAGATCCGAAAAATCGATTCAGGCAAAGTTTACGGATTTATTCAGGGCATGTTCCAAACAAGGGTTGTGATATCCTTGAGCCCACTTTGGGTAAGGTGGAAATCATTTTTTGTCATACAGCTGGTTATAAAGTTGAGAAAATCTTGGGGTTTTGGCCAAAATTTTGTAAAGGAATTGTAGGTCACTGCACAAAGGAGACTCTGGTGTTAACTGCCAAGTTTCCAGCATGTTCAGGGCATTCTGCAACAGTTATAAGAAAATAAAAAAAAATTGAGTTTAAAAATATTACGATTAAATTTATCAGTATACTCACAACGTTGAGGTTTGCTAATGAAAAAACAGCACTGCATTGAGTCAAAGACTTAAAATGCCAGCTCCAGAACTGAATCGTCAATTTTCAAAAAAAATGTTTGCTAGTCTGAGGTGCCTTCACAACAAGCAGGTCGAGGAAAAACAACATATAGGTGTGAAACTACAAAAAAACAACGACCTTTACAAGTTACTTAACACGAAAGCATTATAAGATTCGTGGCTTGGATACACACATTTTTCGCTTTCAATTTTTTTAAAAAAAGACCTTTTTGATCTAACAGGTGATCATATTGACAGTTGACATGAGAAAACAAAAACCTGCAAAGTCAAAGAACACCAGAAAAACAAAATCTTAATTGTAAAACGTGAATACAAGGTGGCCTAAAGCAATTAAAGATAATAAAAATCACCAGGTATAAATGAAAAATGTGTCAGAGAGTCCAACTCAACTATTAAGGTCGTGATGGAACCCAGTTAAAACTTTCCCTTTCCATGTTTAAGATATATGAGTAAATGTAGCTCAAACAATCAATGTCCGACTTCTTGTTCAAGCTATTAAGAGTGTTCTTGGTTGGTCAGTTGGTATCGTCAACTGTCAGTGTAGTTAATGATCCACATGCCAATCATTCTTCCTCGCTACGGTCTGCCTCCGGATTTTACAAAGAAACGGTCATTTTGATCACCTGATAGATCAAAAAGCTCTTTTTTTATGAAATTTTGAAATCAAAAAATTTGTATATTTTAGGCACGAATTTTATAATGGATTGTGTTAAGTAACATGTGCATTTCGTTGTGTTTTTGTAATTTTACACCAAATGTTGTTTGTTCCTGACCTGGTTGTTGAGAAGACACCATAGACTAGCAAATTTTTTTTAATTGATGATTTTGTACTATAGCTGGCATTTTAAGTCTTCGACTTTATGCAGTTGCGGTATTTTTATTAGCAAACCTCAACGTTGTGACTATACTGAATTTAATTATAATATTTTTTAACTCAATTTTTTTTCTTTTCTTATAACTGTTGTAGGAAGCCCTGAAGATGGCAATAAACATTGCTGAAATCTTGGTAGTTACCAGTCCCCTTTATGCTGTGACCCACAGTGTCTTTCTAAAATTTTGGCCACAAATAGAAGATAACGTGGAATAAAGGGAACGAGGAAATTTAAATACCTGGGCTTCACGATAACAAAAGATGCAACAACTGAGGATGAAATAAAAAATAGGCTGGGACAGACAAGATCGTGCATAAGACAACTTCACAGTTTAATATGGAATAAAAGCGTCAGCGGAAAAACAAAAAAGATTACATATCAAACAATAATCAGAAATGTCATGACATATGCAGCGGAGATGTGAAGTGGGTAATAGATAAGAAAAACCAAAGGAGCATTTTGGCAACCAAAATGGAATACTGAAGAAGATACTGTGGCCTCGCCAGAAAAAACAGAATAACAAACGAAGAGATCAGGAAGAGAATGAAGGTGGAAAATACTAATATGGTATGGCCACGTGCGTAGAGCAGAAAACACATGGATAAACAAGGTTGCAGAATGGAGCATCAGAGGAACAAGAAGAGGAAGACCTAGGATATCCTGGAAAAATGAAGTCGACTAAGCCATGACAAAAAAAGGGCTGGAATGTGGAGATTGGGAAGACTTCCAAAAATGGAAGACCTGGCTGATAGAAGGGCTGTAGACAACCCTTAATACATATGATGGCCACAATTCCAATATTTTTCCATCTTTACTAGTTTCTTGGCCACAAACTCCTTTGCTGGTTATAAATATACTTCTCTAAAACTCCTCATAAAGTAGGTAGTAGCTTGCTAGGAGCTACATACCCAATTTTGATATTGCCCTAACTATACTTCCAATAAACATACATTGGCATTGTATCCTCAGTGAACTTTTATTTGCCCCAGTTGATGTCCCAGTATTGTAGCGCTGAAGTTTCGCAGAACAATAAATATCTCTATTTAGGGTCTGGAAATCGGATTAAGCGTCCTTCGTTTCGGGATATATCACCACCGCAATTAAAGGTTCTAATTTATCCTTTGTTAACTTTGGACTCTTTTGTAGAAAACCATCCAACTCGTTACTGTTTGTTATCCCCCCAGAAAATCCCACTGAAAATCCTGGAATATGTCCCAGTTTTTTGTTACGCCGACTGCGGTCTTCTTTATGACCCAGTAGCAGTGCATCAAAACATCATGAAATGCTTTATGGTATTTTACACATATTTGTGTTTATGGACGTTGTATTTCATTCAAGAGGTCGTATTGCGCCAGCATAGGCCAGGCTTAATAAAAATATGACGGGAACTGCGGAATCTGTCCACTATCTATCAAAGAGAGAGACGGTCTTATTCGTAGTCGATATTTAGGGACCCCTTAATACTTAAGGGCCCCTTAATAAGGTTTTTTGTTGCGACTTGAGGGTCCCTTACGTAAGGCTCCCTGAGTGAAGCTTAATTCAGATGCACACGACATCTGACGATACGACGGTACGAAACTGTCCTACAGAGTTAACTTCTCTAGAGGGAATGTAAACAACAAAATGCACAGTATCTTGCGAATTGCACAGCAATTCACCATCTTGTGGAAATGTCTATTTTTCACTTACCCACTGATAACACCCAAAATTCACTCAATAAACAAGAAACAATCAAACCACGTCATTGCGCACTATGCCACTATATTTACCCGCTGTTTATACTGGTTTGTTGTGGCTCACCTGCCAGTCGATGCAACGGTGCCACGTTTTGTAAAAATAACACGACATATTACTTGATCAACGCCCCAATAATTGGTCTTAAATTGTTCATATGGCACATTCTGTGTAACCATAGCTTTGAACCGATTAGTTAGAGTTTTTTTTAATTTCCTATATACCTAGGATGAGTCAATCTCAACACCTCAAACTCTTGTGACCAAACGATATATTTTTTCAAAAAAATGACTGCGGGAGCGTATGTACGTCCAGACTGACTGCATTTTAAAAATATATACTTCTATACAGGGTGTCTATTAAAAGCATGACATATCAAAGTTGTTTTTAATGGCACACCCTGTATCTTATTGCATATTTAAACTAACCATTCACAATGGCGGTAGCATGTCCAAGGTCAAAGAGCTGGAGTATGACTGAAATGGATATTTTCCACAGCCTACCAGCTACTGCAATGTACTACAGATCGATAATTTTCAAAACCATTGATAATTTTGAATTAAAGGAACACAACCAGAGATTAGTGCTGGCAGTCTTATAATCTTTGGAACATAATTTCACATTTGATTGTATGAAAAAAGTATCTACTGATTACAAATCCAGTCGCAGTTTCGAGTCTCAATCTAGTTTGACGAAAATAAAAAATTTCAGATCTCTCGGGGCGGCGGGTGAACCTAAGAAAATGAAAATCTTTATTTGGCTTTCTATTAAGATGAAACCTCGCAGTTCGGATAATTTCCACGTGCTAATTACAAATCCAGTTGCAGTTTCGAGTCTCTGTCTCGTTTGACGAAAGTAAAAAATTTCAGATCTCTCGGGGCGGCGGGTGTACCTAAAAAAATCGAAAATCTTTATTTGGCTTTCTATTAAATGAAACCTCGCATTTAAAATAATTTCGAGGTGCTGATTACAAATCCAATCGCAGTTTCGAGTCTCAGTCTCGTTTTACGAAAATAAAATATTTCAGATCTCTCGGGGTGGCGGTTGTACCTGGAAAAGTCGAAAATCTTTATTTGGCTTTCCATTAGGATGAAACCTCGCATTTCGGATAATTTCTAGGTGCTGATTACAAATCCAGCAGCAGTTTCGAGTCTCAGTCTCGTTTGACGAAAGTAAAAAATTTCAGATCTCTCGGGGTGGCGGGTGTACCTGGAAAAATCGAAAATCTTCATTTGGCTTTCTATTAGGATGAAACCTCGCATTTCGGATAATTTCTAGGTGCTGATTACAAATCCAGTCGCAGTTTCGAGTCTCAGTCTCGTTTGTCGAAAATAAAATATTTCAGATCTCTCGGGGTGGCGGGTGTACCTGGAAAAATCGAAAATCTTCATTTGGCTTTCTATTAGGATGAAACCTCGCGTTTCGGATAATTCTAAGGTGCTAATTATAAATCCAGTCGCAGTTTCGAGTCTCAGTCTCGTTTGACGAAAATAAAAAATTTCAGATCTCTCGGGGCGGCGCGGCAAGTGAACCTAAAAAAATCGAAAATTTCACGGGTTCTCCAAAGCTTGACTTAGACTTTTAGTTAATACTCATCCATTATAATTATACATGTGTTACAACTAACACTGTCTACCAAATTACCCTCCAAATAAAAAAAATACAATGCAATTTGACAGGCACATGTTAAGCTAATATCGCCCCTCATCTTGCGTCGGTAGTTAAAAACTACCGCTTAACGATCATTCACCCTCCATATCACTTACAACCCCAAGCGGCTCACCAATTAACGTTCTCATACACCAAATCCCCTACGCCGTACTAAACATCCCCATATATTTTTCCGTCTCGCCCGAAATTTACGCCATCCCTTAGGAAACATTCGTCCCACATGATTAAAGCATAGGCGTATATATCAAACTCCGAAACAAAGTTGAACGTAACTATAATAATTCTTACCTCAGGCCAACGTTCTAGAGAATCCTAGAGTTGAATGTGGTACGGAGTTTGGCAGACACCTGTTCTGTAATGGCTGAAACAAACACAGGGTGATACAACAAAACAACGCCCCACATAATTTGGAAAAAATTCATATTTGAATTAAATTAAAAGGGTTGATCTATTATGTACTTTTAAAGAAGAAAGTTTGCAAACCAAGCATTTTTTTAAATACAGTTAAAACTGGGTATTTTCACTATACTTTCAAAGTATACTCGCACACGGTGTTGAAGAAGAATTTTGTTTTCTAGTGTAACAGAATATCAGTAAAAACGTAACAGTTTTATAAGAAAAGTAAAAGTATCGTGGACGTAATGTTCTGTGACCCGTATCGTCGTTCCACGGAACACGTCGCAATTGCGCATGCGCGTTAATGTAAAATCAGCATGCAAATATTGAAAATTGTCGTTTTTATCGAGTACCTTTTTCTAATTTGTTGTACTTGATACTAGACTAGTGAAAATGGAAAACTTTAAAATAAAAATAGGCTTATCAACATGACATTACAAAAATTGGGCATGGACTTAGCTGCGCTATGTAATGTACGAAAAATACAGGTTGATAAGAACCTGTGAACAGTAAAAAGCAGGAAGCGAAGTATATACTATATGTTACAGATTTATTAGTACAAACATAGAAGACTCAAAAAAATATAACTCAAAAATTTAATAAATGCATACCAGAGCTAGTTTTTTTGGTGAAAATTGAGTATACTAAAGTACTACATTGTACATAGAGGCTATTGTATCAAAACCGTCATTCTAAACAATAACATTCCCCCGGAGATCCAGTGGGTGATCCCACAATTTTATCAACAGCCATAGTGACAACATTGACGTTTATCTAATGCTTTATCTGTCAAAGTTGTCTCAATGTGATGTTGTTTGAGAAGATAGGATTGATAGAATCAGACCGAATATACGAAACAGATAAAGCCTAATTAAGGTGCACACGACATACGACGATACGACGCGACGGTACGAAACTCTATTGGTTGAAATATTCAAAATGATGTCAAATCAAATATTTCAACCAATACGAACAGTTTCGTATCGTCGTACCGTCGGATGTCGTGTGCATCTGAATTAATCTTAAAACGGGAACAAAGAAAAACTTCCCCACAAAACATAAAAAGTGACAAATGACAACCGACTGACTGACTGACTAAATGTGGATCCAAAGATGCGTACACGTAACCCGCATTAGAGCATAATATTGTACAGAATTTTTAGAGTGAACAATCTCTAAAATGCCTCTTTATGCTGCGACACGCTGGGACATTAATAAACTAATAGAGAGAAGTTATTTCTGAATCGTGAAAAAAGTAACAGATTGTTCAAAAGCGTAATAGCGTAACAGATACTTGGAAAATGTAACAGATCTGTTACAATTGTAACAGACTGGCAACACTGCTCGCACAGAACAAGATAATTTTAGAATCGAGAACCCGCTTGACAGATTCCAGTAGTGTCATAAAGATGCGGTGTTGCCAGCGATAAGCAGTTATCCGTTAATGTACTTCACGAAATTGTACAATCGAAATCTTTTTAGGTTAGTGACTGTAAAACATAAACAGTTCGGTCAAAGTGTTTTGGAAAAGATGAGAAACAAATGATTTTGGGAATTTCATACCCGGATGTTCAAAAAGGATTAAGTTTGACCTGGCTTTGTTTTAGCGGAAACTGAAATGGAGGTTAAAGTTGGTGCTAACATACTTACTAGGTTGGGTGAAATATAAAACATATCTAAATTTAGGCTATCTTAAGTTGAATTAGGTTTGTACCAGATGGTTACGAGGGGTCTAGCCCCCCCAGAGGCTACTGATTTCAAATATTTTGAAAACTCGAACCAACTGATCTCCTCAGGTAATGTTGTCACCTGTTCGGTTTTTTAATCATAACGGTTCAACACCAGCCGTACGTTTCAATGATTTATTGGGGCAGATATCGACCAAATATAACAATAAAGTTTGATCAAATACAATATTAGTCACCGATTTTACATAAAAAGCTAATTTACAAACTAAATAAATCAATAATATTCAATCACAGACGCCAGCTAGAAACAAAGGAGTATTTGAAATAAGAGATATTTAAATTTAGATTGTCAAAAATGTGGAACACTTCACGATTTTGCGTGCTATTCTTGCGCATGTTGGCAACACCGCATCTGTTACCATCTGTCAAGTAATATCTCACTTCTAACATTGTATTGTTCTGAGCGCGTGCACTACTAAAATATGGTGAAAATACAGAGCTTTATCAATTTTTTTCCTTTAAAAAGACGTGCATCTTTCGCAAATTTTATTTTTCAAAATCACATAACAGACCATCCCCTTTACGATAATAAAATTTTTTTCTCAAATTGCGTGGGACGCCGTTGCGCAGTAGACCCTAAACACAGTATCTACTCAGACAAGTACCAAAAAGGGATGAAGATGTGAGGAATAGAGCCTCCGAATATAGACATAACAAGCACAGTCACTCCCAGCTATGCCTTCAGTGCTGCCTTCTCACTCGTACTCTGGTGGTAACTCTCCTTAGCAAATTTTGGCAAATTGTAGCTCCCATTGAGTAGCTCCTAGGGTAGAAGTAGTCACCAGTTATTTCAGTGATGCACTTTTAATGCCATCTATACATGTAAAACGACGGCTTCATTTCAAGAAAAACTACCTCAAATTAGACTTTTTTGTTCCTGCAATACCTTTTTTGGTAGAGAGTATTTTAGGGGTCGGTTACCCTAACGGTTAGCGCTGAGCCTTAAGGCTTGTTATGCACCCCCGCTCAAATAAATCAAGCAGAGTCCCATCCTAAGTCCTTTGACTACCTTGGGGTACCTTAAACTATGGTTTTCTGTCTTCCTTACTGGCCTACATTCAGATAGGACTTCCTGCTTTCACTCAAGGCAAGACAGGCCAAGATAACGTGCTTAACTGTTTCCTCTGCCACACTGCAGTTTCCGCATAACGGAATTCCCACATTGATCTAAAACTTTTGAAGGTTGCACTGGCTGAACGTCCAAAGACCATATATATGTCCAACCACCCCTCTTAGTTCCTTCCTGCGGTACTAGAACACAACCGACCAGTGACTATAAACTTGGACAAACTAACATATCGGACAGCATGCACATGTCTATATCAAAGTAAACTAAATATAGGTGGAGGCGCCAAGATCCTATCTATCTACCTATCTAAGATACTATCCAAAATAAAAAAATGGGGTCAAGTTGATTGACTCAGTACTTCCCACACATTACGCTGATACCAGTTTATTATTTTCCCATAGCATGAAGCTTTAGTCTAAGATCCCTTGCAACCAAATAATCGCCAGCCCCCCCTAAAATTGTCTTATGCCACTAGGACTTTCCTTTACAGGTCAATGGACAGCCTATTATCGACACTACAAACTTCTCAGTTTTACAGCCCCCCACCCCCAACCTCCTCACTCTCACCCCCACCCAAAAAACTGGTCAGAAATGATCAGGAACCCCTAAAACATCTAAAAACCGAATTTGAATTGCTTTCATACTTGTCGCGTTCTTTGATTATTGCTACGCTGCCACTGACAAGATTTTTAACAAACACACGCGTTTTCCATTCTCACCACGGTAACAATATACTGTGTCAAAATTTCATGAGAATCAATTTAATAGTGTCCACGTAACAAAATACAAAACGATTTAAACCAATAAATTCTCGTATAGTATACAGAAAATTCCCTTAGTTTCCGTAATAGGCTAGGCAATGTTCGGATGGACTTAAAAAGGTGATTTGTGTCGCTGGATCTTCCTTCACAGGTTAGTGGACAGCCTATTATGAGTACAAGAAATTTTTTAATTTTTCAACC
This sequence comes from Callosobruchus maculatus, assembly GCA_951848785.1. NCBI lineage: Eukaryota > Metazoa > Arthropoda > Insecta > Coleoptera > Chrysomelidae > Callosobruchus > Callosobruchus maculatus. The sequence continues at coordinate 4,170,427 of CATOUR010000003.1, forward strand.
CCCAACCCCCCAACTACCCCAATTTCACCCCCACCCAAAAAAACGCAGAAAATGATCAGGAACCTCTAAAACGCTTAAAAACGAAGTTTGGGCTGTTTTTAGATTTTTAGTTCTTTTATTATTTCTGCGCCGCCACTGGCACGATTTATCAAAACCATACGCGTTTTCCATCTTCGCCATAGTAGTAATGTTGTTTCAAAATTTCATTTAAATCAATTCAACAGTTTCCTCGTTACAACTGTCTAACGCAATACTATCGTATGTATGTTTACATCAGAAAAAATTCTAAGTATTTTGCTTTCTGTAATAGGCAAGGCAATGTTCGGATGGACCTAAAAAAGTTATTTATGTCGCCAGGTCTTCCTTCACAGGTCAGTGGATAGTATATTATGAAAGCAACAAATTTTTCAATTTTACAACCCCCCACCCCCTAACCACCCCAATTTCACCCCCACCCAAAAAAAAGTAGAAAATGATCAGGGACCCCTAAAACGCCTAAAAACGAAGTTTCAGCATTATTTAGTTTTTTGTTTTTTGCTAATTACTCCGCCGCCTATGCACCGATTTTCAAAATTATAGGAACATTACCTACTACGACCCCACAGCATACCGCTGCCCAAATTTCATCACAATCCATGCAGCGGTTACTGAGATTACGAGGTAGAAGAACGCGACAGACAGACCGACAGACAGACCGACAGACAGACCGACAGACAGACCGACAGACAGACCGACAGACAGACCGACAGACAGACCGACAGACAGACCGACAGACAGACCGACAGACAGACCGACAGACAGACCGACAGACAGACCGACAGACAGACCGACAGACAGACCGACAGACAGACCGACAGACAGACCGACAGACAGACCGACAGGCAGACCGACAGGCAGACCGACAGGCAGACCGACAGACAGACCGACAGACAGACCGACAGACAGACCGACAGACAGACCGACAGACAGACCGACAGACAGACCGACAGACAGACCGACAGACAGACCGACAGACAGACCGACAGACCCACAGACAGACAGACCGACGGAAATGAGTGATGTGGATTTTCGTTATGTACACATCATAAAACGCCCAAAAAGCGTATTATCTCAAAATCGAAAATTTTCGCGATCACAATACTCCCCTCACCTATCGGTGTGGGAAGTAAAAGCAGTGCAGATTCAAGATAATACCAGGGTCTCATAGACTATAGACCTCAATGTGGTAATTAAGGCTTGATAAACACTTCACAATAGGTAATATCACCATGGCTTCGTAGATTAGAATACTTTCCGCATGTTTGTGAATGCAGCCCTAGCTTGACCTATTCTAGGTCTTATTTCTCGAGAATATCCTCCAGTCTCATTCAAAATGGTACCCAGGTATTTATACCCTCTCACTCTCTCGACTATCTCACTGCGAACATACAATTTTGCATGGACATTTGGTTTGAGGATGATCATGAATTTTTGATACGTGTGTAACACCCGCTTTATTCTTTGTAGGTCTGTGCTACTCTGGGATATTACCATTGTATCATAGGCAAAACGGATATTGTTTGTGATTTCATTTACCGTTATTTTTTCTGTTTCTTCAAGTATAGACTCTTGCATAGTTTTCTCTGAATAGAGGTTGAAAAGTAAGTATAGGGAATAATATGCATCCCTGTCTTTCGACTCCCATCTCGTCTGATATTTTGACGCCCTCTCTGAAATCAGCTCTTTGAATATAATATAGACGTTAGACTATACAATTTCAAACAACTCATACTACTCATAATACTATTTATATTGTAACATACTGTATATTATGGTATTCATGTATTGTGTATTAGTTGTCATGCATGATGTAATTTCAAAGTATTAGGTTAGATATTTGAAGTGTAAACGTCATCGAATCGTCTAAGTTTTCTATAATTCATCGAATTCTCTAGATGGTTCGATGAAGTGTCTATAAGGCGCCACGGGTAAAGTGGCAGTTCAGTTGAGTTGAGTTGTAACTGAGACAAGGTTAAGAGATACTGTATTGAGTTGTAAAGTAAAACGGTGAAAGCTACGTCCTGTTTGATTCCTGGTGTGAAGAAAAAGAGGCCGTCGTGACAATATGTAAAGTTGCCCAATTGCTTAAAGCTCATCTAACCACAAATAGAATCTATTAAGGAATAGCTTGAACAGTTCACAGTCGGGAGTATTACCACAGCATAGTAAACAACCAGCACAGTAACTCAAGATGGCGGAAATTACACGCGCATCCCAATTTTTGGAGGGTTTTTTACAGGGATGCTAACGATACCTCGATACTTCTGCACTAATATCGAGTATTTTTGTCATCGATACTTTTTGTGGCATTCCAAGCTGGTATCGATACTTTTGTATCGGTATCGAAAATAATTATATAATTATTGAGGGGTGTAATCAGTTGCACAAAATGCTCTGTATGAACCAAACGCGCCTATTTGGCTAAAAGATATCGAGTTGGTGCCGGTATCGATATTTTCATTTTCGCATCTCTATCCAAACTTCACAGCGTAAAATCATCCATAAACCCTCCCAAGGCCAAATTTGGTGGGAACCATTTTTATATAGGAAATCCTCAGACATATTATGCTGGTTGTTTATTATGCTGTGGTATTACTACAGCTCTATCCTTCGTACAAACCAAATAATCATCAATAACATAAAGCACCCCATACACAACACAATACAAACCCTTTAATCTCCCTAAAGCGCAAAGCGTAGATATGGCTGATCCTATCACAACGCTAAAAACAATTAGAAGGCTTTACTGCGGTTTTCTTTACTTTCCCGCCCTCGAATAGTTAATTTCGTTTGACAGGGTCTTTTTCCACTCTCCATTATGTCGGCTTTGGCAATTATTTATCATTGTTTGGGGTTGAAAAGGCTTAACAGCACACCATTTCGACAGGCTGTGAGAAACAAAGGCAGGAACGAAAAAAATAATTGCTAACGGGATCTGTCTGATATGATATATCGAGTTTTGGATGTGTTACGCATAGCCTACAGATTACAGTGGAGCATATCGAAGATAGTAGCATGCTTTACCCATCATTCATTTTTATTCGTTATCAATGATGAATAACTGATTGAAAAGAGTGAGGCTTTCTAGTGACAAGAAGAATAGCAAGACAAAAGTATTGCTAACCATAAAAAAAAGAAAATTACCTGGGACACGTTATGAGAGGGAAGAAATACTATCTACTTCAAGTAGTAATAGAAGGAAAAATCGCAGGAAAAGGAACGATAGGAAGGAGAAGACATTCGTGGCTGAAGAATCTGAGGGATTGGAACATCATCATCATAGTCACAATGTCTTAACAGACATGTTGTGAACTCGTAAAATGCATTAAGTCCGAGCTAGAGTATTGCCGACACGAATATTATCAATAGTTCTGGGAACTGTAGCTCGCCATCGTTTGTGATTTACTGACAGTTCAGTGACGCTCTTGATACTTATATCTAGCAACTGATTCGTCGTATCCACCCAGCGTGTAGGGGAACGGCCACGGCGCCGCCCACTCGGGGCGTGACCCTGAACTACAGGTTTCTCCCTATTATCGCTTCTGTGAATATGTCCGAAGAATGTAAGCATTCTCATCGACACAATGGAGGATAGTCTCTCTGGATTACCGAGCTCATTCAGTATGGAAACATTAGTTCGATGGGCGGTACAAGGAATTCTCAGCATTCTCCTCCACGTCCACATTTCAAAAGCATCTATGCGAGCTCGATCTGCCTTTTTAAAAGTCCAAGTTTCTGAGGCATAGAAAAATATTGAGAACACAGGAGACTGAACCAGTGACATTTTGGTAGCTTTGGTGATGTTATGGTCACGCCATATTTTAGTAAGCTTTGTCATGGCCACCCGTGCCTGTTGAATGCGCCGTCGAATCTCATTCTCACAGCTACCTGAATTGTCGATCAACGAACCGAGGTACACAAAACTTTGAACTACCTCGCAACGGCCTATCGACTTTATTTCTCGATGAGTGTCATGCTCTCTATCTACGATAATAACCTTGGTCTTGTTGTAGTTAATACCAAGACCATATGCTGCAGTGTGTTGTTCTAAAACGTTCAATAGAGCTACTAGTTCGTCCTGAGAAGCAGCAATAAGGGTTGTATCGTCAGCAAATCTTAAGTTAGATATTTTGCTTCCGCCAATAGTTATACCGCCATTCCAGTTGTCCAATACCTGTCTCATCACAAATTCAGAGTAAATGTTAAATAACATCGGAGATAATACGCATCCCTGACGAACTCCTTTTCTGGTTGCTGTTTGACCAGACAGGTAAACATCAATTCTTATACGAGCTGAGCTAGATTCATAGAGCTGCTGTATCAGAAATACTAAGTGGTAAGGGACTCCCATGGAGATAAGGACTTCCCACAGCTTAGGCCACTTTACGTTATCAAACGCCTTAGAATAGTCTACAAAGCAGATAAAAATGGGAAAATAATGCTCTCTGGCTTTTTCAATAATCTGTCTTAAGTTTAAGATCTGTTCACGCGTCCTTTTACGAAACCTGCCTGCGCCTGAGAAATTTGCCAGCCAATAAAGCCCTCCAAACGAGACTGTAAAATATATAGTAGAACCTTGCTTGCATGAAAGATTAACGAAAGTAGGCGATAATTGTCTGGATTTGTTGGGATTGGAACAGTTGCTCCAATAACCAGCTATTTAGGGCGGCGCTTTCCAAAGTTCGAATTGCCTTGAGGATTGCGAACCCTCAGAATGGGGATGGCACAAGAAGAAGATAGGTTCACCCTTGGATAACATTACTTTCGAACTTTAAAATTTAACCACCATAACATTAGCTAAGTGTAAGAATAGCGTTATCTTTATTCACTTTTTCAGTACTGAGTCAAGCAATATGACGAAATTTTTCGGAGCATTATTCCTTCCATCTTCAGCAGAACTCATAACGCGAATGTGTGCCAAAATATCCGTTGATTGGTGGTAACGCGTCGTTTAATCGCATGCAAACATAAACGGCCATACCACCGCTGGCGGAATTGCTTTTGTGCAGCCATTAATGCAGTAATTAGTTTATTAATAATGCATTTACGTTTTCATATGAAATGGACCGAAGACGATTACAGTGGCTACGAACTTCGCTACCCGTGTTCATGGAGGACTTGATAATAGCATGGAAATAGGGATGTTGTCCATGGGCAGCAGCCTCTTGTACATTAGGAAAGTAGATAATATACAAAAAAATGGAGTCGAGTTGATTGACTCAGTACTTCCCACACATTACGGTGATTGCTACGCTGCTACTGACACGATTTTTAACAAACATACGCATCTTCCATCCTCACCACGGTAATAATAATGTGCCAAAATTTCATTAGAATCAATTTAATAGTGCCCACGTTACAAAATACAAAACGATCTAAAGCAATAAATACTCGTATGTATACAGAAAACTGTAAGTCCCTTAGCTTCCGTAATAGCCTAGGCAATGTCCGGATGGACCTAAAAATGTGATTTATGTCGCTAGGTCTTCCTTTACAGGTCAGTGGACAGCCTACTATGAATACAAGACATTTTTCAGTTTTTCAACCCCCAATCATCCCAATTTCACCCCCACCCAAAAAAACCGCAGAAAATCATCAGGAACCTCTAAAACGAGCTGTTTTTATATTTTTAGTTTTTTTATTACTCCTGCGCAGCCACTGGCACGATTTATAAAAGCGATACGCGTTTTCCATCCTCACCACGGTAGTAATACTGTGTTAAAATTTCATTGAAATCAATTCAACAGTTTCCTCGTTACACAATATAGAACAATCTTAAGCAATACTCTCGTATGTTTACACCAGAAGAAATTCTAAGTCCTTTGGTTTCTGTAATAGGCAAGCCAATGTTCGGATGGACCTAGGTCTTCCTTCACAGGTCAGTAGACAGTCTATTATGAAAGCAACAAATTTTCAATTTTACAACCCCCCACCCCCAACCACTCCAATTTCACTCCCACCAAAAAAAAGTAGAAAATGATCAGAAACCCCTAAAATGCCTAAAAACGAAGTTTGAGCAATATTTAATTTTTTTTTTGTTTTTTGCTAATTACTCCGCCGCGCATACACCGATTTTCAAATTATAGGAACATTACCTACTACGACCCCACAGCATATCGCTGCCCAAATTTTATCACAATCCATCCAGCGGTTACTGAGATTACGAGGTTAGAAAAAAGCGACAGACAGACAGACAGACGTACCGAGAGACAGACCGACAGACAGACCGACAGACAGACCGACAGGCAGACCGACAGATAGACCGACGGAAATGAGTGACGTGGATTTTCGTTATGTGGACATCATAAAACGCCCAAAAAGCATATTATCTCAAAATCGAAAATGTTCGCGATCACAATACTCCCCCCACCTATCGGTGTAGGAAGTAAAATGGAGTCAAGTTGATTGACTCAGTACTTCCCACACATAAGAGTGATATCATTTTATCATTTTTCCTTTGCATGAAGATCTGAGACCTCTTGCAACCAAATCGTCGCCCTCCTGTCCTCAACAACTATCCAACACAAAACCTAGTAAATAGGTTCCTAAATCTCTCCGTAGGAACTAAAACGACACAATTTTTATTCTGCGAGCTTCAACTAGACGAAGCGAAATAATTAGAAACCCCCAAATTGCTTAAAAACGAAGTTTGAGCTATTTTTATATTTTTAGCTTTTTATTATTGCTGTGCCGCCACTGACACGATTTTTGAAATTCATATGCATTTTTGTCATCCTCGCCACGGTAATAATACTGTGTCTAAATTTCGTTGAAATCAACTTCATGATTTCCATGTTACTAAATTCAGAACGATCTAAAGCAATACTCGTATGTAATCATTAGAAAATTGATTTCTGTAATAGCGAATCGAATCCAATCCCCCAAAATTAGCGACTGTCGCCAAGAGGCGAATTAGAATCAAGACCCTGTAAAGAAGTGTTGTGATTGTACGACCTGTGTGTCATATTTTTGTTGTATTGGGCAACTCACGTTTTTTTCACAATAATATTAGTATTTTTAAAAGGGCGTTTGTTTTTTGTTTATTTAAACTATGTTTATACATCGTATTCTAGAATAGATCACGAAAAAGGAAATCGCACTAGGTGTCAGAATTTGCAGTCGATATCTAAAGCAATTCGTCTCCTTAGACCAGAAGTATACCAAGTCACAAAATGTAAATTTTACAAAAGAAGCTCCTTTTGTTATTGAGATATTGTGTACTAAAGAACTGCTTGATAAAATTTACGTAGCCTCATCAGATAACACATTCTACCAAAAAAGTAAAAATCAACAGAGGGCTGTAGAGCATGCTTATAAAACCAGATATAAAGTAAACTCGCAGTATGTACCCAAACCATCCAAAAGTATCATGCAAAGGGCATACCCGTATCTAGCGCCGAAATTATATAACTTGATACCTCCTTCCGTAAAGCAAATTAACAGCATAACATATTTTAAGAAAAAAATGAAAGTTTGGTTGCAAACGGTACCTCGTGGTGATATAAAAAAATACGTAAATACTTAAACTTGTTCTCCCATCACCACGCTTGAGTCCTATCTAGCAATGACTCTAGAGGCATATCACATTACATAATTATTGTTCACTTAATATTTATTGTACAAGGCTGTTTTTTTACATATATAATAGTACAGCTACAATGAAGCTTTCATCGTACTTTCTATTTCATATGTATTATGTCTGGTGTCAAAACGTCTAACATATTGTTATAGTTTATGTATAGTACTTAAAACCTACCGAGTTTTTGTTATTATGTATTTTTTAGGGCTATCTAGCACTAGTACTTTTAATCCTACTTTTTGTTACGACATGAGTTAATTCTTTCTTGCACTCCTAATTACTTTGTATCTATCTATATACAGTGCCTTTCTTTAATGTCCCCCCCCCTTTTATTTTTTGAACGGGTCAACTCAAGAAATTGAAACTCGGAACAATGAAATTGATTCATGAATACTATATTTTGGAGTGAAATTGACAGATGAAACTTGCAAGATGGCGGCTCGGCGCCATCTTGAAAAAAAAAATTAAATAGAAAGTGGGGTCTTGTGACACATCTTTTTGAAGCCCCTAACGAACCCTTCACAACCCTAGAATATGAAGTTAATATCTTAATCTCCTTCAAAATGGCGGAACATTAAATAATTACCTGAGACAAGCACGTTAATATCGATACTTACCTTTTATCTTTTCAACGGGTCAACAAAAAAATTTGAAACTTGGGATAATGAAATTGATGCATGAATAAGATATTTTGGAGTAAGATTGACAGATAAAACTTGCAAAATGGCTGCTCGACGCCATCTTGAAAAAAAATTAAATATAAAGGGGAGTCTTGTGACGCATCTTTTTGAAGCTCCTAACGGATCCTTCACAACACCTAAATATGAAATCAATATCTTAAGCTCCTACAAAATGGCGGAACATTCAATAATTACCTGAGGTGGCGGTTCGGTGCCATCTTAAAAAAAATTCAATTGAAAAAAGGGTCTTGTCCAATTACGAAATATTTAATGATTGCCTGAATACATTGTTACAAAAACATCATTGTATTATAAACATATTTCTTATCTAAATTAAAATAAAATTGAATCCTTAACATAATAATTGCCTGAATACATCACATAAAAGAATGAATCCTTAACATAAACTTTACATTCTGTTCTAAATTTTACCTTTATAATTGGAGGAAAGATTTCAGTTCAGAAGATGTTCGAAATGGTTCCCTTGAACTGCTTGACATAAGAACAGCCTATCCGATATTTCTCGTCTTACATTTTCGAACACAGTGACGTCGATATTTCTACAAATATCTATTATTCTCTGCCTTATCTCCAGTATTGAAGCAGGTTCAGTTTCGTACACCTTTTGCTTCAAATAACCCCATAAAAAAAAGTCTAAAGGTGTCAAATCTGGCGAGCGAGCTGGCCATTCTGTAGGACCTCGACGGCCAATCCATCGACCGGGGAAAGTATTGTCCAAATAACTTCTTACCTCTCTGGAGTAATGTGGTGGTGCTCCGTCTTGTTGGAATACAATCTCCATATCGAATTCGTTAGGATTTGCTTCGATTATTTCGGTTATGAGAGGCTGAACAGTGGTTTCCAGCATATTCAAATACAGTTCACCTGTTAGGTTTTCTTCTATGAATAAAGGTCCTACAATATGGTTTCCTAATATTCCTGCCCAGACGTTAATTTTTTGGGGATATTGCGTATGAGTTTCTCTAAAAACGTGAGGATTGATGTCACTCCAATAACGGCAATTGTTTCTGTGAACATTGCCGTTGAGGAAAAATGTACATTCGTCACTGAAACAAATATTGTGGAGATAAGAAGGATGTCTTGCAATGGTTTCCGTCATGATTTCGCAGAATTCTGTTCTTCGATCTGGGTCATCTTCACTTAGCTGGTGTACCATTTTTATTTTGTAGGGATGATACTTGTTTCTCTTCAAAAGTCTCCACACAGTAGAAGGAGATACCTCACACACATTCGCGACGGAGGAGGTAGACTGTTCAGGATTTGCTATCACCTCACCAATTATCTGAACTTTCTTTTCTTCCGGAATGGATGGATGACCTGAGGGCTTCTTATTCTGGACACTACCAGTAGTTGTAAATTTGGATACAAGTTCCCTTAGATATTTTTCTACTTATAGGACGATTCGGGAAACGATCATTGAAAATTCTCTCGGTTTTATGAAAGTTACGCGTGGCACCGTAAATAAAAATCGCTTCAATTTTTTCTTCCAATGGACGAGGGTTGACCATGTTAGAAATAGTTGTCGTGGCCAAGTCTATTCAAAACTTTAATCGACACAGTTTCGCGTTCACTTATCTTAATCGTGATCTTTCAGTACACAATTAACTGCTTACTGTTTCGGAAAATCTGTGCAATCCTCGCGGACGCAAAAGAAAATCATTGCTATTTGTAATCCCTGAAAACTCGCATTGGCAGAGCGGCTATAAAATTCGCTAGTGTGCCTCAAGAAGGAACCAATTAGGATACGGGTACAGCGGTCAAAGGCCAATAGAAAAAAGGACGGAAATCCCTGTAAATTTCCTGGAACGCTTACACTCGGAGTGGATTGAATTTATAATCTCTAATCTAATCTCTAAAAAGGACCGAAATCCGTGTGGATTTCCTGGAATGCTTACACTTGAAGTGGATTGAATTTATAATCTCTAATCCCATCAAAGGCCGAGCCACTGTGTTGCTTAGACTTTTGAATAAACTTTTCATGTTTTTAGGAATAAAATCTAAAACTTGATGGCAATATTTAAGCTGAATAATGACGTCAGTTGTGATACTGACATTTTTGTCGCCTTATCGGCGGATTCCTAATTGACAAGCAAGGAGAACAAAATATTTCTAGATGTATCGATATTAACGTGTTTTTCTCTGGTAATGATTAAATGTTCCGCCATTTTGTAGGGCATGAAGATATTGACTTCACATCAAAGGTTTGTGAAGGATTCGTCAGGAGCTTTACAAAGATGTATCACAAGACCTCCCTCTCAATATGATTCTATTTTTCAAGATGGCGCCGGGCAGCCATCTTTCAAGTTTCATCTGTCAATTTTACTCCAGGGTATAGTATTCATGAATCAATTTTCTTTATCCCAAGTTTCAATGTTTTGAGTTGACCCGTTCAAAAAATAAAAGGTAAGTATCGATATTAACGTGCTTGTCTCAAGTAATTACTTAATGTTCCGCCATTTTGAAGGAGATGAAGATATTGACTTCATATTCTAGGGTTGTGAAGGGTTCATTAGGAGCTTCAAAAGGATGTGTTACAAGACCCCCCTTTTTGTTTAATTTTTTTTCAAGATGGCGCCGGGTCGCCATCTTGCAAGCTTCAACTGTCAATTTCACTCAAAAATGTAGTACTCATGAATCAATTTCATTATCCCAAGTTTCAATGTTTTGAGTTGACCCGTTCAAAAAATAAAAGGTAAGTATCGATATTACCGTGCTTGTCTCAAGTAATTATTTAATGTTCCGCCATTTTTAAGTAGATGAAGATATTGACTTCATATTTTAGGGTTGTGAAGGGTTCGTTAGGGGCTTCAAAAAGATGTGTCACAAGACCCCACTTTCTATTTAATTTTTTTTTCAAGATGGCGCCAAGCCGCCATCTTGCAAGTCTCATCTGTCAATTTCACTTCAGAATATAGTATTCATGAATCAATTTCATTGTTCCAAGTTTCAATTTCTTGAGTTGACCCGTTCAAAAAATAAAAGGGGGGGGGGACATTAAAGAAAGGCACTGTATAACCTTTTTCTTGTCACTGTAAATTAGTATGAAGCCTAGCACAAGATTTTTCTTTTTGGGCATTTTTTCGAATTTATTCGGAAACTTTTATGTGTGATAAAAATGTATCCACTTTCTCCACATATCTGTGTATTGATTTTTTGTTATTATGTATTTTCTTTAGGGCATCTAGCTTTAGTATTTTTGGTCCTACTTTTTTTACGATGTGAGTTATTTCTTTCTTACACTCCTAACTACCTTTGTATCTATATATAACTTTGTATTTGTCACTGTGAATTAATTTGAGGCCCAGCACAAGATTTTTCTTTTTGGGAATTTTTCAAATTTATTGTGAAACTTTTATCTATAATTGAAATGTATCCACATATATGTATTGATTCTTTCTCACAATAAACTACTACTAAACTACTACTTGGAATTGGGACATCCTTTATGTTATAGAAAATGGTGGACATAATATATATATATATATATATATATATATATATATATATATATATATCTACACGGTACAACTGTGCGTCTCCAATGCAAAATCTTAGGTTCACTCGGCGTCCGAGGACACTGGGCGTCCGCATATACGGACGCCCAGTAACCACCCCCTTAAAACCTTGTTTTCGATACTTATAACATGTGTAGATTCCAAAACCGTTAAAATCGGCTGGACGCCCACTGGCACCTAATACTGATTTGCGTACAAAATCGAAGTTCGGGCTTCTACCACCTGCTGCGCTGGGGGTCCCCATTTATATACTTACCGTATACAGAATCCAGTGCAGGGGTTTACCCGGCGCCGTATATAGAATCCAGTGCACGGGTTTACCCGGCGCCAATTTTTTATATTAATCTATTTTTAGAATAACTATACTACGTACACTGCAGCGGTTTACTCGGCGACTGCCGTCGTTTGTTGTCATTGAATATTGTCTCTTCTAATACATTGGAGGATTGTTTTGGATTTAATTCAGTAGCTACCGTTGGAGCTAAACTCTAGGTTTGCTCTAAAGTCGGAATAATAACGAACAAATGTGCATAGATAACAGTTTTATGTTTTACTTCTATGAAGTTTAAAAGAGAAATGTAGTTCGATTCATTGATTTATGCAACTGTGCCTGTAACTAATATTGCTATTCTTGTGTTCGGATATGAGGTTTTTGAAAATTGGTTACTACGATTATCAGGAGCTTTCAAATATTTCATCTAGTCGAAATAATTCTCTAAAGGCGAGACGCAATCTTCCAAAAAGTTTATTCCAAAATATAATGTTTTGAAGTCTGAATTTTTCAAAAATTTCATAATTTTTCACGAAACGTCCCATTGTTTACACAAAATGTTTCTTAACATCGGTTATTTCCGAGAGTATCACAGACTAGTAAAATTTCAAAATGTTTACTGCATCTTGAAGTTTCTCAAATTTCCAAAATTGGTCGAAAAGTTCATTCATTCAAAAAACCTCATTTTTCGAATAAATCCTGCTTCTTTGGTTGTTTTCGTTATGAATATCTCGGAATTTTCCAAAAAGCTTTGAATTTTATCGCAAGGGTCATTGCTTTGAAAAAGTAAAAATTTTTAAAATACAAAAAATAATCAATATGTGAGTAATTTTCGACAATATCATAATTTGGTGTAATTTAAAATGTTTATTTTTCAAAATTTCGAAAAGTTGCAAAATTGGTCGAAAATTTCACTTGTTTTGGAATCATCTCGTTTACCAAAATCATAATTTTCTTAAGGTTTCTGTTGAAGATCCAAATCTTTCCAGGAAACTAAAATTTCACGTAATTATCTTGAAGTCGGATATCTCAAAATTTTTATATTTTTTTGAAAATTTTATAGTTTTTCAGGAAGGCAAATCTTTTTCGAAAATTTCATAATTATTCCACAAAGTTTCAAAACTTTACGTTTTTTCAGAAGTTCTCAGTTTTTGTCAAAAGGAAACTATTTTAAGAGTTTGAATTTTTCTTAGAGTCTTCCATATGATATGGGAGCGAAATAGACCAAACTCCAGTTTTCATGTTTTACGTGGAAATCAGTAATGATCGATAGCTGTTTATCCAACCCAATTGAAATATCCTCAGGTGTCAGTCATGGGACCACTCTTGTATTTAATTTACACAATTGATATGTCCAACTCCGTAGAAAACTCGTCAGTAATGTGTTATGCTGACGATACACAAATTTACAAAAGGTTCAGCACCAACTCCATGGATAGTGCACTCCTTCAGATTAATAAGGATCTAAATGCCATTGCAAACTACTCTCAAAATAATAATTTGAAACTTAATAAAGACAAGTGTTCTGTAATGTTATTGTGCCCAGGCCCTAAACATCATTTTATAAACAATCACTTTGATGTCAAAATTAACAACGACTCTTTGAATATGGTAAATACTGCCAAAAATTTGGGATTGACCATTGATACTGATACTCTGCGTTTCAAAGAACATGTGTCAAATGTTTTGAAAAAATGTTATATTAATTTGAAGTCTTTATATGTGAATCGTTCAATTTTGAATTTTAAAATAAGAAAAAACTATGTGAGTCTCTCATATTTCCTAGCATATTTTATTGTAGCAGTGTATACTATTTTTGTTTAGATTCGGTTACTAAGAACATATTACAAAAACTGCAAAACATGTGTTGTATTTTCTTTGAAAAAATACGATCATATCTCTTTGAAGAGAAATCAGCATGGTTGGTTAGGCATATAAAATGCGTGTAAATATTACTTAGCAACATTTACACATAAAACTGTTTCTTCTCGCTCCCCCCCTTTACGAAAAATTTGTATTTAGACGTAGTAATTTAGACATCAATTTTAGAGATCCCATGTATAAAACTGTACTATATTCAGATCATACACCTCCAATGCCATCAAGATTTACAATGATTTAGATGATACATACAGGGTGGGTCAATAGTGCGTGGACGGAGAATTGCGGGCTTACTAAAAAATATTTCAAAAATCTGTCACTTGATCATGGTAGGGATCCTTAAGGGCTATAACGTAAAAATATTTTCACTTGAATTTTGACGTTTATACAGGGTGATTCATATCAAACCTACATTTTTTTGAATGGAACCCCCTATATATTATTGCATATTTGGATTCCTTGGTCAATTCTAATGTGACTTTATGTATCACACATGGAACTTTAAACCGTTTAGGCGCAAATCACCATTTTTGATATAAGTAGGTATCAGAAAAAAATTGAATATCGCAGCGATTACAATACCTAGAAGGCCCTGACCTCGCGGTACGATTAAGCATGAAATGCGTCACCTTAGGTTAGACGGCTAAATTTGAATTCTTTTTGTAATTTGAGAAATCAGAGGATAAATTAAGGAAACTTCAATCACAGATAACTTGATTTTTTCAAATGGGAATGCCTATTTTGGTTTAAATAATCAAATCTAAAATTTGATTACCTTTCTAATGATATAGCATTCTTGACATCAATCTTTTTTCGTTTTCATTTTATTTCAAATTTTCAGTCAAATCGGCGTTTTTCAATTTTCCTGCGTGCAAGCAACCTAGCAGGCCATGAAAAATAAACAAAGGCTCGTTAATATGGAAGAAAGCAACTAACTTATTAAAAAGATGCAGACTAGTAAAATTTCAAAATATTTATTGCATCTTGAAGTTTCTCAAATTTCCAAAATTGGTCTAAAAATTAATTCATTCTAAAAACCTCATTTTTCGAATAAATCCTGCTTCTTTGTTTGTTTTTGTTATAAATATCTCGGAATTTTCCAAAAAGTTTTGAATCTTATCGAAAGGGTCATTGGTTTGAAAAAGTAAACACTTTTAAATTACAAAAAATAATCAAAATGTGAGTAATTTTTGACAATATCGTTAGGGTATTTGCAGAGGTCTGAAATCGCCTCGGGAGTATACATAGCGTAAAGAAAACCATATCAAGAAGCAGTAGGAAACAAAAAACATGATTTTACGGACGGCCAAAAAAAGATACTTGCAAAATAAAATAAGGATATATTGAAATTTTTCCACGTGACTTAAGACAAGGGCTGAAGTCACAGGTATCTTATCGATATCGACAACCGATACTGCTACAGCGCAGGTCAGTGAGATTCAACTGCAAACTATTTCTGATGTTGCCAAATTTCTTTTTAAATATTTACGTTGGCCATATATCAATAATTTAATTTACGAGCGAGTTTTGTTATATGGGTATACATATTCCCAAATGAAATAAGACTTCTCTTTTATCCTACTACAGCCGTAGTTCCTCATTGAGTAATACTGCGAGATGCAAAATGCAAAACGAAATCATGTCAGCTGTTCGAACGCAACCATATTTTCTTTGTGGTTTGCCAACTGCGCATTCGACTAGAGATGAAACAATGCGACTCAATTTATTGATACTTAAACATATTTGAAACAGGCAATTAACCCACTAGCATTTTTGTTGCAATACATTTTTATATCTGATAGGTATCACAGTTCATCCTGTTTGTGACCGAGATTCGCAACTAATCGAAGCCATCATCTTATTTCGACGCATCCCATTATGAATGAATTCAAAGATAGAATCTAATTCAAGCCCATACCTACAAGGTGAATTAGTAATCTAGCCTAACTTTTATTCTTTTGACTTTTGTACTTTTGTGTGTGCCTGTTTTGTGATTATAATGATCAATGTCAAAATGTTAGGTTAGCATTGGCTATCGATATCGAATATCAATACTTTACATCCCATCACTATAGGATATCACTGACGTCAGAGGTTGTTTGCGCGGCATTTTCCGGCATTTGAAATAATTTTTGGAATATCTCTCACAGCCGACACCAAAAAACCAAACAAGTGACTTTGTCATGTTTACTAGGCTCTAAGGAACGCGTAAATGACATAATATTTTTTTCTGCAAGTACCCTAGTAATTTAAAATGTTTATTTTTCAAGATTTCGAAAAGTTGCAAAATTGGTCGAAAATTTCACTTGTTTTGGAATCATCTCGTTTATTAAGATCATAATTTTCTTAAGGTTTCTGTTTTGAATATCCAACTCTTTCCAAAAAACTCAAATTTCACGTGATTATCTTGAAGTCGGATATCTCTAAATTTTTATATTTTTTTTTTGAAAATTTTATAGTTCTTTAGGAAGTCAAATTTTTTTCGAAAATTTCATAATTATTTCACAAAGTTTCTAAACTTTACGTTTTTTTCAGAAGTTCTCAGTTTTTGTCGAAAAGAAACTATTTTAAAAGTTTGAATTTTTCTTAGAGATTTTCATATGATCTGGGAGCGAAATAGGCAAAATCCAGCCTTCATGTTTTACATGAAAATCAGTAATATGCAGCTTAATTCATGTAACAAATACAACTTTGGTTTGCCGAATTTATGGAGTCACTGTGTATAATTAAAAATGAGACTGCTGATGACTGCTCCTACAAACCCTTGTTAAACTTTTTTCGATACCTTTCTAGTTTGCCCAACTATCGACCACCTCTGAAAAATCTGATAACGCCACATATTAAGATTATATTGTAAATATAAAATAATATAATGGTATGAAATTATCCAGGGCAGCGCACCTAAAGAATCTGTTTTAGTTGCGCCCCACTTTCCTGTACATGCTGTAATTTTGTTTTGTTCACCCTCGACATCCATATAAATAATCATTCAACTCTCATAAGCCTTTTTGTGAACATAAAATAATTTGTGAGATAAATGGGGGGTGTCCAGAAGGGAAATCCATATAAAATGTTAAAGGTCATTGTTTATTTCATAAAAAATCCAGTGTACAGGTTTACTATGTTCCCCTATTGTAAAGTAAATCTATTTTTAGTATCATCATACTGTTTGTGTTTTGCAGCGGTTTACCCAGCGTCTGTCGCTGAATCTTGCCCTTGAAATGTGCAAAGTACCGAAATTCCTTGAGATAATAGCGTCTTTCCCAGCTATCAAATATTCTCTGCTCACGACGTACTTGCAGATTTGTGTTTCTTGCATGGGTACAGTACTTAATAGCATGCTAAGAACTTAGGAGTTGAGCGTTTAGGCTATACCGAAAAGCCTATGAACACATTTCCTCCATAATATGCTAATGCAATTCTTCAGTACAGGGTGTCCCAAAAAATAGTGTCAAGCGGAAGCCCAGAGATAGAGCACACCTAGAAGTATCTGAATCACCCCCATATATGCTATGCAATTTTTTGTAGTTTCCGAGTTATGAATTTTTTTCTGAATTTTAGAGAATTCTCTACTCCGACAACTTAAAACTGTTCCAAAAAATAAATTTAAAGGCTTTTCCAAATTCTCTTTTTTGCTGATTAATCTTTAAGAGTGTACTGTTCATTACATAAAGGAATCGGCTTAGTACATCTGATGAAAGTCATGAAAATTATAGTGTAAAGTGAAAAATTTACGTTCTGTTAATTATGACTTAGATTTTCGACTCGCAATTAAAAATCTAAAGAGGTGATTTCCTTATTTCTATGCAGGTCTAAAAACTTCTTCAGACTCTCAGCTATCACAATCATTGAAAAAAACTAGTACTTAATAGGGCGACTTTCGCTCCAATTGACCTTCAAAAACAAGAGGCGAAGATTTCTTGAAATCAGCGATGGGATTTTAAATGAAACAATAACTAAGTTTAGGGCGCTAATAGCCGAATGATTGTCATTGCCGCAATAAAACACATTGAATGCGAACAGAATTATCGATAGATGACCGCCTGTGTCACTTTGCTAAGATTTTTTTTTACATGTCCGACTTCTTTTTTGTAAGTGGGAAATTGTAAAATGAAACGAAATTATCAAATTTCTTCACTAAGTTTATTAAATTTCACAAGAAATTTTCAAAATGTCTACCTTCTTGTTCGATGCATAATCTACATCATCTGAAAAAATTGTTTTTTAAATTAACAAAAGCTCTTTGATTGTTTTTTATTGTTTCTTCAGCCTGTGTTAATTTGTTGCGTAATTCGCTGATGTTTCGACACTCTTTAGCACACATTAGTTTTTTGTAGTAGTCCCAGACAAAAAACTCTATCGGATTTAAGTCAGGTGACCGTGACGGTCATTCAGTAGGTCCACCACGACCTATCCATTTGTTGCATAGTCTCTTGCAGAAAACAGCATTGTTAAATTCAGTTGTCGTGCACTCAAGGTCCATAGGATAGCCAAGTAGTCAGACAACAGAAACAACACCAATCCAAACAAAAGCGTATCGTTTTAAAGCCGCAAAGACAGACAGACGACTGAATAAAGACAACGAAAACAACTTATGCAATGACACATTTTGAAAAGACGTCACAACAATATCATAGCTATCTCTTTCTAACATCGCCATCGTTTACTGCGTAAGCGTTAGCCCTTTTTGTTGGCGCTCAGGTAAAAACCGGTTTTGAAGAATGCGATCCTTGTGGTTTTTTAGCAAGAAATAGGATCTTTTTTAATAAATGTTTAATTTATGCAACGCTTTTAACGTTTATCATTGCGGTACTGACAATCAATCTGCTATTAACGCGTTAACATAAGTTATTGATGAATTGAAAAACACATCGCTAATTTCAAGAAATCATCGCCTCTTGTCTTTGAAGGTCAATTGGAGCGAAAGTAGCCCCATTAGGTACTAGTTTTTTTTAATGATTGTGATAGCTGAGAGTCTGAAGAAGTTTTTAGATCTGCTTAGAAATTATGAAATCACCTCTTTGGATTTTTAATTGCGAGGCGAAAATTTAAGTCATAATTATCAGATCGTAAATTTTTCACTTTACACTAAAATTTTTATAACTTCCATCAAAGTTACGAAGCTGATTATTTCACGTATGAACAGTAAACTCTTGGAGATTAATTACTAAAAAAGATAATTTGGAAAAGTCTTTTGATTTCTCTTTTGGAACAGTTTTAAGTTGTCGAGCTAGAGGATTCTCTGAAATTCAGAAAAAAATTCATAACTCGGAAACTACAAAAAAATGCATAACATATATGGGGGTGATTCAGATACTTCTAGGTGTGCTCTATCTCTGGACTTCCGCTTGACACTCTTTTTTGGGATACCCTGTATATTCCATTTCCGTGTAAGCGTAGTGTACCAACAATATAATACACTCAAAGGCAATTTTTGGGCTATAGTGACTTTATTTTAAGTTGCAGTACGCGATGAAAAGTTCTATACATATTCTGTGCTCAAATCTCCGTAACCATATACAGGGTGTCTCAAAAGGACCCGACTATTTGAGGTAGGGAAAAAGCAAATGGAGAGATAAAGGAAGAAATTTTACTTTTTTTACTTTTTCAAAATAACATTCTTAAAATGACGCCCATTTTGTTGACGGTATTCTTCAAAGCGTTTATGCACATTATCAAAACGGTCCAACTACTTAGAGTGCACGAGACGCAAATAAAGCGTGGTGGAGGGAGTAAGCCCGCACCGCTCGCTCGGTAAGAACACTGGTTAGATATTGCACTTTTAGTTGCCAGGATGCATGTTTAGTTGCCACAATATTGAAGAAAGCATCAGATCGATAGCAACTCAGCAACTCCTTGGAACAGTTTTTGATAAAATGTGCACAAACGGTTTGAAAAACGCCTTCAACAAAATGGGCGTCATTTAAAGAATGTTATTTTAAAAAAGTAAAATTTCTTCCTTCATCTCTCCATTGGCACTAATCAATGGTATTTACAATAAGCCAGTTTTGGTTTTTCCCTACCTCAAACAGTCGGGTCGTTTTGAGACACCCTGTAGTATTGTACCACTATAACTGCATAGCTGTATCATAGTTCTTGGGCAGTGACTCTTCTTTCATTAGCCATTACGCTTCTAATCAACACGCTCAAAGTTCCACTCATTCTAACGGCTCTCAGAACCCTTGCCTCGTGGCAATAAGCCATTCATGGGTGGACGCCTAGTAACATCAACGCTGAATTTACAAAAAGTCTGTATATAAATTCTATTAATAGACAGGCATAAAAAATATGGACGCCCAGTGGAGCTAACGGTGAACTATGACGCCAAGCGACCTGTTTCTGAAACTTACTTATATACAGTTATATACGCCAGACGCCGGGTAAAACGCTTTTGGTCCGGACGCTGGGTGATCCGCTGTAAATAAATATATATATATATATATATATAAGGGCAAGTCCATCGCCATTGGTGGTATACTAACTCACACACTACAGATCAGAACAAATCTATGTCCTCCGATACAGTGTACTCTAAACCCACGTCAGAACTAGTTCAACTCCAACGCAGAAAAGATAGACTAGTTTGAATTTTGCGAATTTATTATCCCCCCCTTTAACGTATACGCAAGCGTTTAAATCGCAAAATACGACAGTTTGGACATAGAATAGTTCTGCTCTAAAGGAAAGAATTATTCTTAAATTCGCCTCTGTTGTAAAGATAACTGAAACGTACGTGGCCTACCTTAAAGATAGGAAAATCTCGAGTTACATCACATCTCACGCTCTATACGTGTCTAAATAGGCCTTGTCTTATTGAAGTTTTTGACCTGTACAGAATATGCCTTAACATGTTTAAAGTAAAGCAAACCATTCGTAAAAGGTAAAAAGTGTAGTCAAGTTGATTGACTCAGTACTTCCCACACATTCCGATGATACCAGTTTTGTTATTTTCCCACAGCATGCAACTATAGTCTAGATGCTGCCCCTGCAATCAAATCATCGCTCGCCCGACCGCAAAAAAGTGTTTTATTCTACTAGGTGCTTCTTTCACAGGTCAATGAACAATATATCATGAATACAACAAATTTTTGAGTTTTACAAACCCCCACCCCCGAACCACCCCAATTTCACCCCCAACCAAAAAATTTTTTAAAATGATCAGGAACCCCTAAAACGTCTAAAACGAAGTTTGAGGTGTTTTTTATATTTTTAGTGTTTTTATTATTGCCGCGCCGCCACTGAAATGATTTCTAAAAAACATACGCGCTTTCCATACTCGTCGCGGTAATAAATCTGTGTCAAAATGTCATTAAAGTCAATTCAGAAGTTTCCACGTAACACAGTACAAAACGATCCAAAGTAATACTCGTATGTATTTTGTATGCATCAGAAAGTTCAAGACCCTTGGTTTCTGTAATCGGCAAGGCAATGTTCGGACGGACCTGAAAAAGTGTATTATGCCGCTAGGTCTTTCTCTCTCAGGTCAGTAGACAGCCCATTATGAGTACAAACATTTTTTAGATTTACAACCCCCCACCCCCCAATCACCCCAATTTCACCCCCACCCAAAAAAAAGTAGAAAATGACCAGAAACCCCTAAAACGCCTAAAAACGAAGTTTGAGCTATTTTCATATTTTTAGTGTTTTTAATATTGCTGCGCCGCCACTGAGACGATTTCTAAAAATCAGACGCGTTTTCCATCCTTTCCAAAGTAATAATACTGTGCCGAAATTTCATTACCATCAATTCAGTAATTTCAACATTATAAAATACAGAACGATCTAAAGTAATACTCGTATGTAGGTATGTATGTATACATCGGAAAATTCTCTAAGTCCCTTGATTCCTGTAATACACAAGGCAATGTTCGAATGGGCCTAAAAAAGTGTATTATATCGCTAGGTCTTTCTCTCTCAGGTCAGTAGACAGCCCATTATGAGTACAACAAATTTTTCAGATTTACAACCCCCACCCCCCCAACCACCCCAATTTCACCCCACCCAGAAAAAAATAGAAAATGATCAGGAACCCCTAAAACACCTAAAAACGAAGTTTGAGGCATATTTGAAATTTTTCGTTTTTTGCTAATTACTCCGCCGCCTAAGCACCGATTTTCAAAATTGTAGCAACATTACCTACTACGACCCTACACCCTATCACCACCCAAATTTCACCAAAATCTATGTAGCGGTTACTGAGATTAGGAGGCTAGAAAAACGCCAACAGACAGACAGACCGACAGACAGACAGACAGACCGACAGACAGACAGACAGACCGACAGACAGACAGACAGACAGACCGACAGACAGACAGACCGACGGAAATGAGTGACGTGGATTTTCGTGATGTAGGCATCATAAAACGCCCAAAAAGTGTATTATCTCAAAATCGAAAATTTTCGCGATCACAATACTCCCCTCACCTGTCGGTGTGGAGAGATCGTTTTGGTTGGCGCAAACGAACCGCGACCCTCATTGAAGACATATTCATCATCCGGTAAACAGCGGCGGCAGCGCAATATTCCGGTCGGATCCGGAGGTTCTCCGGCGTTCCGCATTTGCACGGTTGTTGCACATCGGAAAATCGACGTGCAATTTTCAAGAATTTCCCCATCAGAAAATATCCGAAGTCGGCGTGAAATAAAAGTTTCCGAAGCGTTGCATTTTTGCTGTAATTCAGTTGGGGAGTTGGCGGTGGAGTTTCTCAAACTTTGCCGCCGCGACGAGTAGCAAGGAATACCTCTTGAGACCAGACGTGCATTTTGTAGTTCGTGATCGTCTTCATAGGGGGATTTTTCGCTTTTTGTCACGATATGATGAGGATCCTTTCTTAAATTCCGGGATTTGGTTAGTCGCCTTAAAATAACATGGTTTTAGAGGTAAACGTTCAACAACATCAGCCCCCCGCAAAGGCTTAATCTGATTTTCTTCATATGGGTACTTGGGTACCTATTTAGAGCCAGAAAGTTTTTCTCACCATGTAACCTCCTCACGCTATACAGGGTTACTGGTAACTCGACCACTTTCCTGCAGGAAGTGATAGAGGGAATCAAATGCAATAGATTTAACCTGATGGCCTATTCCAAGGACAAGAATGACAGTACAACCACAAGTAACTATTTAACAGAATTTATCAACATAATACAGAATCAGCAACAACATGATATTCCAGCATGATGGTTGTTCAGCACATTACCGTATCACAATTCGGCAGTTGTTGGACAACACATACCCGAACAAATGGATAAAGAGGGGTGAACCCATCCCATGGCCTGCGCGGAGCCCAGATCTGACACCTCTTGATTTTTACGTCTGGGGTCACATGAAGGCATTGGTTTACGAGACTCCAGTTAATACTGCTGACGAACTAAGGCAAAAAATTATCAATGCGGCGGAGGAGATGAAACGAACTTTTTCAACACGAGTTACAAAAACCGAAGTGAAGAAGCGGATCCGTACTTGTATCCAAAATCAAGGGCAACGCATTGAGCAATATCTATATATTAATATATTTTTTAGCGATTTGTTCAACCGTTTGTATAATTTTTTTTGAGCTAGATAATTTTCTTTTACGGCGAGTGTAAAAATGTTGATGATTTTTTAAATATTTGTAGTTAATATGTGTTAGTTAAAGACTAAAATAAAAATTATCAGAATCAACAACAGGTTTTTTCTTAGTTTAGGATCTAGTGTGGAAATTTGGACATTTGGTTGAAAAACATTGAATGTTAATTATCTCGAAAAATATCGATTTTCGGAATTACATGTGGGGGGTTAAATCTATTACATTTGAGTCCCTCTATCATCTCTTGCAGGAAAGTGGTCGAGTTACCAGTAACCCTGTATAAAGCCCAGATAAGACCTTGCCTGAAGTATTGCTCTCATGTCTGGAGCGCTGCTGCCCCTACTACCCTGTCTATACTAGATGCCGTCCAGAGAAGGGCAATTCGACTAATTGGCGATCCGGCCTTAACGCGCCACCTTCAGTCACTTTCTCACCGGCGTGGTGTTGGTGACCTCTCACTCTTCTACCGATATTCCAACGGAATCTGCTCCTCTGAACTATCCTCTATCGTTCCGCCGCTCACTGCTCCTATCAGATGTACCCGTGCGACCGCTGCATCTCATCCCAAGACGGTCGTTCTTCATACATCAAAAACTAAGCGCTACAACCGCACATTTATTCCCAGGGTGTCCAAGGCTTAAAATGGACCGCCAGAAGATGTATTTATCAGGCCTGCTGGTATTGGCCCATTCAAATCTCGCGTTAACAAACTTCCCCTAACATAACCCTTTCACAGCAGCCGCGGTACTCTGGTATTTAGGCTCTGCCTGCGCGGTCTGCTCAGTTACAAAACAAATATATATATCATTGGTTTTTCAATACATTCAAGCATTTACAAATATTAAGATTTTCGCTAATGTATTGGACTTAAATTTCCCTGTGACCTAATTTTTGTATTTTTTTATCTGTAGACTTCTTTCTCCCAAAGTAATAATTAGTGATAAATACTACCGAAATAATTAGTTGTTCGCTGATATTGCTATCAAATGGACGATGGATGTAGGTAGAACAAGTGCTATACAAAGATGAAAAAGCATATTAAAAACAGCTCTCTTGTAAAATAAAATATTGAGAGTTACTTAAAAAAAGAAAATCTAGATTTTGCATTCTACATCACCCTGTATACGAGTATGCGTCATCGCGCGTCGGCTATTTTTACAGTCGATTTTAGAACTAGAGGACATTTTTTATCTTTCCATGTACAAAAATAATTTTTGAAACATTACTTTTTGATATACAGTACGTTCGTTTGACAGCGATTTGGATATAAAAATGGTCATAACTTTTGAAATATCCTGTATAATGCTGAAATATCTTACATTGCAGGAAGGGGGATTATTATTAGAATCTAAATATGGAATATTATAATATAGGGTTTCTCATTTAAAAAAATATATGTTTGCATCACTACCACGTTGTTACGGATCACTCTGTATAAATAAAAATATTTTCTGAGCAAGGAGCAAATCCTTAGCTACAACTTTTGGATACAACTATTTTTGCTATCTTTTACAGTAGTGGAGTTATCGACTGATCCATTACTAAAAAAATCACCCTGTATATGCCTACAAAGTTTGGCTAACCCTCCACCAAACACCCTGTATGGTAGTATCGTAGTATCTGCACGCTATCTATGTAATGGCGGGTGTTATTCAAAATAACAGCGATCTTCTCAATATTAGTAATTTATATTTACAAAATACATACATAGATATAGGAAAAAGCCGACGCGAAATATGGGAAATCCATATGAAATATTTATTTACGGTGATTACTGCGATCGAAATGAACCTTTTTATTTCGCTAATAAAATGTTACTTGGATTGACAAATTGAAATTGGCACTTGATATTATTTAGTCGGTGAATTTTATGGCACGGATATTTTTTGCTTTGCCCTGATGAAACTTGTTTGCTTTTTGTACGTTTCGAATACACAAAAGCGAAATGCATAATATAGCATTTGGGACATTGTGCACATCCAAATTTGACTTTAAAACGTATTTGGTGCATGATGGAAGTCCTGTGATAGATATTTATGTATCAAGGATATAAAGTTTATATTTTGCTTCCCACAAAATAGGTGATTGGGGTATTGTGGTCACTTTCTCCATTTAAATTTCTATTAATAACTTTGTTTGTCAAAGTGCCTACCCATACTTTAATTTTTTTTGGTACTAAAATACCTGCAGTTATGCTTATTAACAAATCCAGTTGGATAAAATGTGCAATCATCAGTGAATGTTCTTTACATTAATGGTACAATCGTCGGCTTAGTTAAACCTGGTTGATAATGAAATTCACTACAGTTGGCATCAATGAAGCAATACGTACTGACATAATGATCTGAAAAATTACCTTTTTTGGTTAGGTACTTGTGACAGTTTGTGTAAAATTTTGGCAACGACCGTTTTTGTCTCTGTTCTTTCATTCACTCTCTTTGTTAAATTTAGGCACAAATTTTCCAAAAAATTTGACCTAATAAAGTGACAAGCAATTTGAAGGTTCATCATTGACAAATCATATCATTTTTGTATCGGGTTAGGTTTAAACCTCAGCTAAGCTCGCGTTGAGCATCGGCTTACGTAAGCTCGTGTTAAGCTTGGAGTGGGGGGTTAAGCCAGCATTGTACAACGGACATTTTGCCACTGACGTGGTTTAACGTCGGCTTACCTTGAGCCGAAGCTTAAGCTTGCATTGTACAACCGGCCCTAAGATACATAAATTTCCGATTTCAAAAAATCAAACATCTAAATAAGGGATTTCGACATACCTTGAAACAAACTATTACTCGATACTTCTTGTCATTTTTAATTTTTGAGGGGATGATCCTTGGGGTCAGAGGATACAAGAGGAGGTCGTGTAGTGAGCAACTGGTCACTGTCAAAACCGATACCAAATTTAGAAATAGCCAAAGTGATCAAGACGTCTAGTGGTGGAATTTAGAACCCAATGTTGTATGTGTGCCCATGGTAACCAGATTCTTTTAGCATGCATGTGTACCAACTCAGAGAGAATGAAATCAAAACACAGAAATGTTGTGATATGGTTTTTTATTGTTTGTTTCTTAACATTTGTTTTGTATTTATTAATCATGAGTTGAGCGTTTGTGTTATGATTTTATTACTTGATTCTTGTATTTATCAAATCATGAGTGCTTTGTATTTCATATATTTTACTGGTGAAGTATTTATATTGATATGTTGAAATATACGATTCAAAATGTCTCAATAATAGTGGTAAACTGGCTCTTGTTATTGATATTGTATAATCAAGAAATGGTTATAAACATTCACAGTCTAAATGATAAATAATAATAATAATAATATATGGTGGGCTAGGTCTCTGTTCAACGTCAAATAGGAAAAAATGGATAGAATGTGGAAAAATGTAAAATATCAGCATATATAAATAAATAAGTTTTAGGAAGCGGGTAATCGTTGCCGATTTGTTAGGAAACAAAACTCAAGCTAGATGGCTGGGTAGCCATGCCATCTAGCTTGAGTTTTGTTTCCTAAATAAATAAATAAATAAATATAATCAAACATATAAAGGAGTAAATAAAGGCGGAAAATGGGATAGGGTATATAAAATATAAACATAGCATCGCAAGTATAGCAGCATAGCAAGCATAACAGCATAGCAAGCATGGTATCTACGCACATAAATAGATCAATAAATAAATATAAACAATAAACAACATATAAAAGGGCTAGTTAGAGGAAACGTATGGTACGTGTGAACGCGTGATCATAACCCACTTCCACCTACGGTAAGTGATAAGCCGCCCCCGGGACAGTCACCTTGGTTTCCACAACCATAAAATAGATATTGTATATACATAAAGAGGATCAGTGAGGGTTGAAATAGATACATCTAAATAAGACAGAGTTATCTCTGTTCACCACCAGCCTGCAATACCTCAGGACCTACCTAGAGTAGACGTAAATCAGAGACCCAACACCATATAAAGTCGTCTTAAAAGCCCGGATATATAGTATACATTGTGAAACACTTTACCAATTGTAGCCAGACCACATTAGTTAATAATACAAACTCGATAGCCAACATACCTGCAAATATTCGTAAAAAATATTCCAAAACCCTTTTGCTGAAATTTTGGTCTCCAGCTTGTTACGTTTTCCAAAAACAATCCCCTCTCGTAATTAATAAAATAAACTATCAACAAAACCATAGCAACGATTACCACAACCCACTACTTTATTCAAGTGTTATTTACTGTATGAAAAGTCACTCATGATCTAACACATCAAAATATCTGAACAATATAGGATAATCAAATAACTTCATCAAATGACTACACTCGTACACTTATAACAACAAATTTTAATCTTTTCCTTCTACCATCTGTCACTGCCGTCAATGTCAAACTTTGGCAGCCTGACAGCTAAAGGTGCGTTCTAACGTATGACAGCCAGGAGCGCTTTCCGGCTCACCACAGTCGTAGCTTTTGATTAAAGAATTGACCTCCTTGACAAAACCTTTGACGTGTCTCAGCGTGTTTTATTTTAATCAGTGGTTTTTGATAAATCTGCAGTGGGAAGTTTTCAACACACTATAATTATGGGCATTCTTACTGGGTGTCACGTATTCAAAACATTCTTAATTCAAACCTGGCGTGCCCATAACACCCCTAAAGCTACCAAAATGTCGCAGGTTCAGTCTCTTCTGCTCTTCATATTTTTGTATGCCTCGGAAACTTGGACTGTTAAAAAGACAGATCGAGCTCGCTTAGATGCTTTTGAAATGTGGACGTGGAGGAAAATGCTGAGAGTCCCTTACACCGTCCATCGAACTAACGCTTCCATACTGGATGAGCTCGGTAATCCAAAGAGACTATCCTCCATTGTGTAGACGAAAATGCTTACATTCTTTGGACATATTCACAGAAGCGATAATATGGAGAAACTTGTAGTTCAGGGTCATGTCCCGAGTGGGCAGCCCGTGGCCGCTGGGTGTATACGACGAAACAGTTGCTGGATATGAGTATCAAGAGCGCCACTGAACTGACAGTAGATCGCGAACGATGGCCAGCTACAGTGTTTAAAACTATTGATAATATTCGTGTCGGCAATACTCTAGCTTCAAATGCAGTTTACGAGT
Source organism: Callosobruchus maculatus (assembly GCA_951848785.1). Classification (NCBI taxonomy): domain Eukaryota; kingdom Metazoa; phylum Arthropoda; class Insecta; order Coleoptera; family Chrysomelidae; genus Callosobruchus; species Callosobruchus maculatus. The sequence continues at coordinate 4,199,101 of CATOUR010000003.1, forward strand.
TTACACCATGTCTGTTAAGATATTTTGACTCTGATGAATTGAAACCTACAGGGGTGCTAGGATAAGTATCCTTTTCTAAAAAAATCGAGGGCTTAGAAATGACTCTCGGCTGGTTTTGTGGGAAACACGTAAACGAAAAACCGAGAGTTTTATTAAAAAAAATCCAAATTTCTAGCAACAAAACGATACGAGTACCTGCACTTCACAGAGCTGCTGAAAAACATAAAACATTCCAATTAAAATTTAACGAAATAAATTGGACTAGATTTTATTGGATGATCGAAACGTGTCACGTCCACGTGCGTTGCGAAAGGTTAACCAAATTGATTGCATTAATTTGCGTCGATAAAGAAAAAAATCGCTAATTTGGATTCGTGCCCTTTCGCTCTTTTTGCAAATTACCTTCGCGGACCATCGAGCAACCATATAGTGCGTAAAACAAGGATAATAATCATTTATCAGCTAGTCGTGTATAAATGTGTGTGGCTGACACTCGTTTTGCTGGTACAAATTGTAAATGGATATTATGCAGTAAATTTGCTGATGCTACCCTCACATGCGTTCCTATTACAGGGCCATCGCGTTGAGTTGTAATAGGGCCATTCGATCAAACTTAAAACAATTCCGAAAATGCTGCTACTTCAACACATGATGTGCTGAAGATGTCGCTATACTATGATCAAAAAATGTTTGAGTTTGTTTGACATTTTACCGATATCGAAGACACAAAATTCTACATCACAAATTTGCATTGGGTGTATTCAGCAGACTCAACAGTTGCGGAGCAGCTACCAAATTTTCTGCTGAACGCGTGCGCTACCTAGCAGCTACCGTTCCAGCGGTCACCATTTTTTGTAGCGATAGAAAAGTACGCTCACTTGGAGCGGAGCGGAATAAGCTACTTTTGACCTTGTGAGTGTCACATGTTATGACACTTGTGTTACAGGTTATGTTGTCACATTTAAAAGAAAAAGTCCACACTACTTACACAGTCCAAAACTTTGATACAATTTGACATACCTTTTTTCATTTTTAATAACCTCAAATGTGACCACTCATTATTTGACAGTCGTACAAATAATGCTTTTCAGCAGAACGCCAACTGTTGACATGTAGCGGCTACAAAAGTAGCGGTTCCCGATCTTTCTGCTGAATGCAACCATTGATTGCTGTGTTTCTACCCGCGTGATCGATAGCCCGATTACCATTGTAATTAATTGTATTTTGGGTGTAACTTTATACAATCGTCAGTTTTTTTTAAATTAATTCTATAAATTCTGATTCGCCAACAAGACTGCTTCCTCCCACAAATTCGTTTATACTCCTCGATATTCAAGAAAACGATTTTTTACTATCAGCATGATGGGAATGCTCCTTTCCATTCCTGAACCAAAAGTGACTTTAAATACAATGAACAACTTCATTGAACTAATGAGCAGATTCATTATTTTTGAGCCTTTGGCCTTGAGGCGCAGCAGGTTTTGATTTTTCAATGGAATGCAAATGAGAAATTCGAATGTTGTTGATGTAAGCAGAAAGAACAAAGGAAATCATCAGAATTATGAAGAGCACAAAGTAAGCTAGTAACATAGCATTTTACTTTCCACACTGATAGGTGAGGGGAGTATTGTGATCGCGAAAATTTTCGATTTTGAGATAATACGCTTTTTGGGCGTTTTGTGCATAACGAAAATTCACGTCACTCATTTCTGTCGGTCTGTCTGTCTGTCGGTCTGTTTGTCTGTCGGTCTGTCTATCTGTCTGTCTGCCTGTCGCGTTTTTCTACCCTCGTAATCTCAGTAACCGCTGCATGGATTGTTATGAAATTTGGGCAGCATTCTGATGTGGGGTCGTAGTAGGTAATGTTCCTATAATTTTGAAAATCGTTATATGGGGGGCGGAGTAATTAGCAAAAAACAAAAAATTTCAAATATGCCTCAAACTTCGTTTTTAGGCGTTTTACGGATTCCAGATCATTTTCTACTTTTTCTTGGGTGGGGGTGAATTTGGGGTGGTTCGGGGGTGGGGGGTTGTAATACTGAAAAATTTAATGTATTCGTAATGGGCTGTCCATTGATATGTGGATGAAAAACCTAGCGACATGATACACTTTTTTTACTCCCAAGGCGAGTATGTAAAATGCCTATGTCTTAAAAAAATCGGGTCAGTGGCGGCGCGGCAATAGTAAAAAACCTAAAATATAAAAACAGCTCAAACTTTGTTTTTAAGCGTTTTAGGGGTTTCTGATCATTTTCTACGTTTTTTTGGGTGAGGGTGAATTTGGGGCGGTTGGAGGGTGGGGGGTTGTAAAACTGAAAAATTTGTTGTACCTACTCATAATGGGTTGTCCATTGATCTTTGAATGAAAAACCTAGCAGCATAATACTGATCTTGAATGAAAAAAATGATCTTTGAATGAAAAACCTAGCAGCATAATACACTTTTTACGTACATCCGAACATTGCTTTGCTTATTATAAATTGATGTTAATAAAATTTTTACACAGAATTTATTACCGCTGCGAGAATGGAAAACGACTCTGTTTTTGAAAAACCGTGTCAGTGGCGGCGCAGCAATAATCAAAAGACATAAAATCAGCTCAAACTTCGTTTTTAGACCGGTTGGAGGCTCTTGGTCGTTTCGCATCGTCCAGTTCAAGCATGGAGAAAAAACTGTGGCGCCCTAGTTCCTAAGGAGGGAGACGCAAGAAACTATTTGCGAGGGTTTTTGTGTTGGATGTTGTTTTTGCGGGCGGATGGGCGATAATTTAGTTGCAAGGGGATTTTCGACTATAGCTTCATGCAATGGGAAATAATAAAATGGTATCATCATCATGTGTGGGAAGGACTGAGTCAATCAACTTGACTCCATTTTTTCTTATTATGTTATTGGCTCTGATCTGAGATCAACTGGCCAGTTATATTGTAGATGAGACATTTTTTTAATAACTATGAATAACATCATACTATTCTATATTACTTATAGTTGAAAGTTACAGCGTTTTTGCGTACAAAAGTTATATAGTAGTTCGTATGCACAGTTGTTTTCACTAGCTGTTTTTGTGATCATATTAGCAGGTAACGGAATATAGTTTGACAATCTGTGATATAGGTCTTCTACCTCATTACTGATCAATTGGCATTCTAATATATAGTGTTGAGCAGTACCAATCTCTCCACATCTGCAGTGAGGGACATCGTCTAAACTTAATTCTAATTTTAAGCAATGCGCACACCTCAATATCCAAACGGTTCTCTCAAGTGGTCTATTCGTTCCTTTTTTGAACCAGGGCTCTATTCTTATGTCAGATCTGTTCGTATGTTGTTCCAGATGGATTTCTATGGTAGTGTTCGCTCCATTTTTCTTTCAGGTTCTTGTTCCAACATAGCATTAGCATGTTATTAATATGGAACGTAAAAGACTATTAACATTAGTACAGATTTTATGATATGATATATGTTGTCTTTCACGTGTCAGTTGTCAATTATCAATCTTTTCGGACTCTAACACTTTATTTTTCGTTCCATTTTGGAATGAGCATATTATGAGTGTGGGCACTTCAGCCACTCACGATCTGATTTTTATTTGTTAACGTCCAAGGAAGTGCATTTATACTCAATTTTGTGCAATAAAGTTGCTGGCGCTTCTAAGGGTGAGTCGTAAGTTGATATTGTTTTTCAATTGTGAATAGTAGCCCTTAATAGCAGTCCTTAAGAGCGGAAGTCCAGAAATAGAGCACAACTAGAGGTATCTGAATCACCTCAATGCATGTTATGCAATTTTTTGTAGTTTCCGAGTTATGCATCTTTTTCTAAATTTTAGAGAATTATCTACCTCGACAACTTAAAACTGTTCCAAAAGAAAAATTAAAATACTTTTCCAAATTCTCTTTTTTGCTAATTGATCTCCATGAGTTTACTGTTTACAAATAAAATAATCGGCTTAGTAACTTTGATGAAAGTCATGAAAAGTTTAGTATAAAGTGAAAAATTTACGATCTGATAAGAAGATTTGAAGGAATTGTCTTTTGTCGAAGTTCATCACTTGGAGAAACTCTTTCAAATTTGGTTTCGTTATAGCAGCCATACACAGTCTTTATTTTTGTGGAGAAAATACATACTACAAAAAATACCTAGTCATATACTTGTCAGCCCTATCGAGCAGCTGGATCGATCAACACTTCAACGACTGCACTTATCAAAAACACTTCTAACGTTTATAACAAGGTAAGAGTAAATCTGTAAGTTTTGTATATTCGGCCTGAAAGGTGGCTGTATATTGCAAGGGTTGATGTCCCTGTCTGGACCCGGTAGCTAATGGTGGTAAATACGTCCCTTAGGAGGTCAACTACAAGAAACTTTTAGATGGCATCTTTCCCATGCGAACTGTTTCTACGAGATATAGTCCGCGGTTGCTCCATTCTCTTCTCTTAATGTGTTTATTTATTACCAGAGGGATGAGGGATGGAATCCAGTTTCCCAGTCTTCAATAATAGTTTCAGTAGCAGTAGTGAAATAACTTGTAAGTGTTTAATTTACAGTTGTAAAATTACATTATTATTTGTTTTGTTGTCCCACGACCCGGCGAAAAACAGAAAACATGAAAGCCTAAAGACCTGTCTAACAGTGACAAGAACTATATAATATGAACAGCCTCCAAAGCTGTTCTCACAGCATGTTCCAGTTCGTCCAGCGTGGTTGGAGCATTGGGTAAATCGCCTATTTATCGACCCATCCAATCCCATACTTGTTCAATTGGTGATAAATCGGGTAACCGTGGGGGCCAGGGGAGTACCCCAACATCATCGATACACTTGCAGTATGGGGACGTGCATTATCTTGCTGGAAGAAACCCTCTTCGAGGCCTCGGACATACGGAACGGCAATTGGTTCCAACACCTCATTCACACAACGTTGCGCAGCCATTGTGCCACGGATCGTAAGTAAAGGTGACTTGCTGTTGAATGCAATTGCACCCCAAGCCATTAAACTAATACGACGGTGTACATGGCGCGCAACAGCAAACTGGAGATCATGTCGTTCACTCCGTCGTCGTCTTACGCGTTGGCGGCCATCATGTGCCCCCAGACAAAACCTGGACTCGTCGAAGAAGGCCGTCTGATATCACTAATCGTGCCACTGTCGGTATTCTTAGCAGTAATATAACCGTTGGCTACGATGATTTGCAGTGGGTGGAAGCACTAAATGCGGACGGTATGATCCTAAGCCCATTTCGCTGAATCTCTGGTACACCGTGCGGATTCGAATGAGCCTCCCTATAGCTGCATACCAAGCGTCAGCAACAGCGCGCATTCTGTAGTCGTAGATGACGATCTTGTGGTCTGTAGTTCTTCTACGTGCTCAAGAACCTCTAGCTCCCTGAATTTGCCATTCTGCGATCCATGCGCGCCATGTTGCTATAACTGTAGCCACGCTATGCCCCATGGTTACAGCTTGCTCTGAAAGAAGTACCGCGTTCTTGTTGGCCTACAATCCGACCCCGTTGAAAGGGGCTTAGCTGGGTAAACTGGGGCTGTCGTCTTCTAGGGGGCATCTTTACACAACCAATTTATCTCTTTTTACAGAACCAACCAGCCTGTCGCCATATTTGCAACAGTTTTTGAATCGACAGAAAAACAGACTTTGTTTTTGCACGTCTAGAGTTTGTTAGAGGTGCCATGTAGGTAAATAATAATAAACAAAAACAATGAAGTGTTACATTTGTCCTAGAGATAATACTGCCAGGTTGTGTATAAATTTTCAATGCGAATATCCCTTTTTTTCTAGATGTTCGGATTTCACTTCGGAGTAGTATATTACATATGTCAAAAAGTAATAGCTTTTCCACTAAATCTGAAGAGTTGTATCAACATTATATTGTTTTTCCGACATCGTGCGACGCTCCGTCGACCTGGCAGTGATGCAACACGACGCAACCATAGATTGACCCGTGTGCGGGCGATCTTAGCTGCCGCACTTGCTATGCCGCCAGTGTGTGCTAGCTCCCCAATCCGGAGCTAGAGCATTGTTTGTAGCGTTAATATCCGGCCGCGCCGCCACTGAAATGATTTCTAAAAGCCATACGCGCTTTCCATACTCATCGCGGTAATAAATCTGTGTCAAAATGTCACTAAGGTCAATTCAGAAGTTTCCACGTACGCAATCCAGAACTATCCAATGTAATCTCGTATGTACTTTGTATGCATCAGACAGTTTAAGTCGCTTGGTTTCTGTAATCGGCAAGGCAATGTTCCGATGGACCTAAAAAGCTGTATTATGCCGCTTTCACAGGTCAATGGGCTGCCTATTATGAATAAACAAAAATTTAGTTTTACTACCCCCCCACCCCTTAATTATCCTAATTTCACTTCCACTCCAAAAAAAAGTAGAAAATGATCAGGAACCTTTAAAATGCATAAAAACGAAGTTTGAGCTGTTTTCATATTTTTATTCTTTTTTTAAATATTGCTGCGCCGCCACTGAGACGATTTCTAAAAAGCAGACTCGTCTTCCATCCTCGCCAAAGTAGTAATACTGTGCCGAAATTTCATTGACATCAATTCAGTAACTTCCACATTATAAAATACAGAACGATCTAAAACAATACTCGTATGTATATACGTCGGAAAATTCTCCCTTGGTCCCTGTAATACACAAGGCAATGTTCGGATGGTCCTAAAAAAGTGTATTATACCGCTAGAACTTTCTCTCTCAGCCTATTTTATGCGTACAACAAATTTTTCAGCTTTACAACCCCTGACCCCCCAACCACCACAATTCCACCCAAAAAAAAAGTAGAAAATGATCAGGAATCCCCAAAAACACCTAAAAACGAAGTTTGAGGCATATTTGAAATTTTTCGTTTTTTGCTAATTACTCCACCGCCCATGCACCGATTTTCAAAATTGTAGCAATATTGCCTACTACAACCCTACACCATATCTCTTTCCAAATTTCATCAAAATCTATGTAGCGGTTACTGAGATTAGGACGCTAGAAAAACGCTAACAGACAGACGGACAGACCGACAGACAGACCGAAGAAAATGAGTGACGTGGATTTTCGTTATGTAGACATCATGAAACGCCCAAAAGGTATATTATCTCAAAATCGGAAATTTTCGCGATCACAATACTCCCCTCACCTATCGGTGTGGAAAGTAAAAGTATACCTTTGTTTAAGTCGCTAGAAGTAACCGTTTTCGAGTTAACCGTCACCAGTGTTGACAGATTGCACGATTAATCGTGTAGTTACACGATTTTGGTACCTATTACACGATTACACGAATAAAGGGCAAATTCACACGATTTTTGGGGTTCGTTAAATAGCTATTTTTAATAAAAATTTAAAACTAATAAGCTAGACTGTGAAAAAGAGTCAGTAATTTTATTCTTAAATTACCTAACCTAACTCAAGTCCGCCCCCGTGCGGATAGGTACTAGGCATAGGTATCGATTATGAAAAATTTTTAGCGCGATCAAATAAATTGTCAATACTAGGGAACTCAGTGCCAATTTTATCGTGAGTAGTACGATTACCAACACAATTCTGTTCCTTTCTCGTTCAGTCTGCTGATAAATGATACCTGATAGTGATTCGTCAGAAAAATCATACCCTTGCACACCCTTCCAAAAAATGTAGTCAAGTTGATTGACTCAGTACTTCCCACACATTCCGATGATTCCAGTTTTATTATTTTCCCATAGCATGAAGCTATAGCCTAGATCCCCCCCTGCAATCAAATCATCGCTATCCCGACCGCAAAAAAGTGTGTTATTCTGCTGTGTAGCATAATAATTGTATTGCAAAATTGTATAGCAACATTATCGCTACCCAAATTTCATCAAAATCCATGCAGCGGTTACTGAGATTAGGAGGCTAGAAAAACGCCAACAGATAGATAGACCGACGGAAATGTGTGACATCGATTTTCATTACGTAGGCATCACAAAATGTCCAAAAAGTGTATTATCTCAAAATCAAAAATTTTCGTGATCACAATACTCCCCTCACCTGTCGGTGTGGGGAGTAAAAAGCACAAAAGTATGGAGTATAAGCAGAAATGTTAAAGAGAGTGAGTCCAGGCATGCAAAAAACGACCAGTGTATGCAATTATGCATGGTACGTTAGCTTTTTACTTAGTTTGGTACCCTTTAAATTATTTATCTAACATTTTCTATGATGATGATTTTACATGATTTTTGGAAGTCGAGTTGCACGAATTTCTCTCCACTTCATCTGGCAACACTGACCGTCACTCGCCAGGACGTCAGTGTGTGCAAGCTGCCTAATTCTGAGCGTTGTTTGTAGCGTTAATATCCGGCCGCGACAGCGTAATAATAAAGTTGAGCAACTCCCGGGCTGTCAAGAGTTCAACCGGGGGCCGTGCGCCAGCGACTTTCCCGTACCAGTTTAAATAATGGGCCGCTTTTTTCCCTGTCAAGTACATTTCAACTTTTTGCGCCGAAGCCGGAATGCAGGCAAGAAAACTTTGTATTTGCTTTTAATTAAGAAGTTCAGCAAACAGAGAGAGGCGGCGCGAACTTGCTGGCCCGGCCGGTCATGTTATTTTGTTAAAATCTCAATTATAATTTCACGCTACAATTACCGCATTGCATCAGAAATTTAGAAGGGAAGTTCGCTATTAATTAAGTGTATTAAGAAATTTAAAAATGTTATATACACGCGAAAAACCCGGTCCGTCGCGTTTTAATTGCTATCCCTTCGGACTAAAACTTTATGGTAACGCTTAGTTAATTAATTCTAAAGTTTTCTTGAGACCGGTTTTAATATCCGGGAAAATTCAGTTCGAATTTTACTTGGCACGTCGCGTCGCCTCGCTCTAATGAACGTAATTTGCTGAGATTATTCTCAAAAAATGTACCCATGCCTTAAAAAAATTGAGTCAAGTTGATTGACTCAGGACGTCTTACATATGACAGTGATACCAGATTATTATTTTCCCATAGCATTAAGCTATAATGTAGGATCCCCTTGCAACCAAATCATCGTCCGCCCGCAGAAAAAATGAAGTCAAGTTGATTGACTCAGTGCTTCCCACACATTATGCTGAAACCAGTTTATTATTTTCCCATAGCATGAAGCTTTAGTCTGAGATCCCTTGCAACCAAATAATCGCCAGACCACCCCCCCCCCCTAAAATTGTCTTATGTCGCTAAGTCTTTCCTTGACAGGTCAATGGACAGCCTATTATCGATACAAAAAATTTCTGTTTTACAACCCCTCACCCGCCAACCATCTCACTTTCACCCCTATCCAAAAAACTGGTAGGAAATGATCAGGAACCCCTAAGACATCTAAAAACCGAATTTGAGTTGTTTTCATACTTTTCGTTCTAAGATTATTGCTACGTTGCCACTGACACGATTTTTAACAAACATACGCGTTTACCATTCTCCCCACGGTAACAATATATTGTGTCAAAATTTCATTAGAATCAATTTAATAGTATCCAAGTTACAAAATACAAAACGATTTAAACCAATAAATTCTCGTATGTATACAGAAAATTCTAAGTCCCCTAGTTTCCGTAATAGGCTAGCCAATGTTCGAATGGACCTAAAAAGATGATTTGCATCGCTAGATCTTTCTTCACAGGTTAGTGGACAGCCTATTTATGAGTACAAGAAATTTGTTAATTTTTCAACCCCCAACCCCATAACCACACCAATTTCACCCCCAGCCAAAAAAAAACGCAGAAAATGATCAGGAACCTCTAAAATGCTTAAAAACGAAGTTTGAGCTGTTTTTATATTTTTAGTTTTTTTATTATTGCTGCGCCGCCACTGGCACGATTTATAAAAACCATACCATCTTCGCCACGGTAGTAATACTGTGCCGAACTAAAATCAATTCAACAATTTCCACAATATAGAACGATCTAAAGCAATACTCTCGTATATTTACATCAGAAAAGTCCTTTGCTTTCTATAATAGGTAAGGCAATGTTCGGATGGACCTAAAAAAGTTATTTATGTCGCCAGGTCTTCCTTCACAGGTCAGTGGCAGTCTATTATGAAAGCAACAAGTTTTTCAATTTTACGACCTCCCACCCCCCCAACCACCCCAATTTCACCCCCACCCAAAAAAAAGTAGAAAATGATCAGGGACCTCTAAAACGCCTAAAAACGAAGTTTCGGCAATATTTAATTTTTTTCTGTTTTCTGCTAATTACTCCGCCGCCTATGCATTGATTTTCAAAATTATAGGATTGTTACCTACTACGATCCCACAGCATACCGCTGCCCAAATTTCATCACAATCCATGCAGCGGTTGCTGAGATTACGAGGCCAGAAAAAAGCGACAGGCAGACAGACAGACAGACCGACAGACAGACATACAGACAGACAGACCAACCGACGGAAATGAGTGACGTGGATTTTCGTTGTGTAGACATCATAAAGCGTCCAAAAAGCGTATTACCTCAAAATCGAAAATTTTCGCGATCACAATACTGCCCTCACCTATCGGTGTGGGAAGTAAAAAGTAGAAAATGACCGGACCTCTGAAACGCATAAAAATGAAGTTTGAGCTGTTTTCCTATTGTTAATTTGTTTAATAGGCCTGCGCGCCTCTGACATGATTTTTAAGAACCATACTCGCTTTCTATTCTCGATATATGGTAGCAATCTGTGTCCAAATTTCAATAACATCAAATCAACGATTTCACCACTACACAATACAGAACCATCTAAAGTAATACTCGCATAATACGTATACATTAGAAAATTCTAAGTCCATTGGTTTGTGTAGTAGGTAGGCAATGTACGGATGGACCTAGAGTTCCTGATCATTTTCTACATTCTTTAGATGGGGCGTAAAATGTGGTGGTTGGAGTAGGGGGTTGTAAAACTGAAAAATTTGTGGTATTTTGTCCATTGATTTGTGAAAGAAGGACCTAGCGGCATAATACGCTTTTTTAAGTTCATCCGAACAATGCCTTGCCTATTACTGACACATTTGAATATGCGAGTATTGCTTCAGATCGTTATGTATCGTGTAATCTTGAAATTATTGAAATGAACTAAATGAAAACCGTAGCGAGGATGGAAGGCCGGTATGGTTTTTAGAAGTCATGTTAGGAGCGGCGAAACAGCAATAAAAGGCTAGCTAGACAAGCAATATATCCGAATTGGGCAGTAGTAGCGAACTATAATTCTGGGGGTGTAAATTAGAGCAAATATAGTATCTTTTCTTATTATTGTGTCACCCAATAAGGTATTTGTTTTTGGTCACGTGACGTCCGATTCAAAATATTTAATGGGACACCCTATATATTTGTGACTTTTTGTGTTTCTCCCGATAAAAATATTCCAACAAACAGCACACTTGCTGTCTAAAGTGATTAATTCAAGAGCTACAGGTACTTAAAGGACTGTACCACTACCATTATGAAACACTACCAAAGTAATTTAACTGTAGGGGTACATGTTATAATCAATGCTAGTGGTACCATCCTTTAAGTACCTGTAGCTCTTTAATTAATCATTTTAGACCCCAAGTGTGCTAGTTTGTTGGAATTGTTTTATCGGATGAAACACAAAAAATGACAAACATACTCATTAAACATTTTGAATCGGACTTCACGTGACCAAAATAAGTACCTCACTGGGTGACCCAATAATAATAAAAGATACTATATATGCTCTAATTTACACCCCCAAAATTATAATCCGCTACGGCTGTCTAGTTTCGATATATTGCTTGTCTTAATCGTAGTGGGACACCCTGTATAAACAGTTGAAACTTCGTTTTTAGATACCTATACTAAAAGTCCCTGATTATTGTCTACGTTTTGAAGAAGGGCGGTGTAGGCATAGAGGAACTCTACATATTTTTTTTAGCAAGGATAATGTGTGGGAAGTACTGAGTCATGACTTTTAACGCAATTTTTTGTAGTACTCTTAAAGGAACGTTAGGAACCGTTATCGTGCACGTACTTTGAAATTTTGAAAAATACTGTATTCGTACGTTCGCTGTCATACACTAAAATTCTCATACCAAGCATTTTTTTGCAAGCCTTAGGTCATCCGCGATCGAAAGCTGCTTAAAGGAAAATGCAAAATAAAGCACATAATCTAAGAAAAAAGCGCTTTCTCGGACATCGTCCAATTTTCCCAGTCAAAGGAGCAATCTGTTCTAATCCGCTACGCGAAGGAAAGTTCGGAGGAGTCTGTACATGCCAACTAATTTTGTAAATCTTTAAATCTGCTTTGGGGCCGGTGGATGGAAGCATTCGCTGTGAAATTGCCTGGTCAAGAAAGGGGTGACCAGAGAAACTTTATATTGCGCAGAAAACGGATCAGCGGTATTAGACAAGCTGAATGAAGCTAACGCCCTTTGAACGTTTGCAATGTTTTCTACAAGACGTCCCGGTGGGAAAACAGAGGCTTTAGGTTATTGTAGCGACATTTTCCAATGTTGCTCACGTTGCCAGAACTTCTACAGTATTCACATTATCAAGAATGTCTAAATTTCCCTTGACCATATATAAAATATGGCTGGTTGAGGAAATTCAAAGCAACGACCGGATTTGTATTGAGCAGCCTCAAAATATACATGACATTTCACGATTTCAGATTTTTAGGGTGAACCTGAGAGCCCAAAATTTTTTTATGTTTGTTACCTGAGGCTGAAACTCAGAACTACAGCCGGATTTGTAGTAAGCACCCCAAAAATACACATGACACGAATTTTGGTACTTCCTATCGGAAGCCATATAACGATTTTAGATTTTTAGGGTGAACTTGAAGATCTGAGGTCTGAAAATTTTTGATTTTCGTTACCTGAGGCTGAAACTCAAAACAATGGCTAGATTTTCAATAAACGCCCTCAGTCTATACATGACATGAGTTTTCGTCGTTATAGGAAGCCAGATAACGATTTCAGATTTTTAGGAAGAACTTGGAAGTATTTATGTGTGTGTCTGAAAATTTTTGAGGTTTGTTACTAGAGGCTAAACTCCAAAACAACGGTCCAATTTGGTTAAGCACCTCACAAGTATCCATGGCACGAGTTTTTATCCTGATAGGAAGCCAGATAACAATTTTAGATTTCTAGGGTGAACCCAAGGGTGGACTTGAAGGTCTGAGAGTACAAAAAATGTTGGTGTTCGTTACCTGAGGTAGAAACTCAAAACAACGGCCGAATCTGTATTAAGCACCCTGAAAAACTACACGATACGAATTTTCGTTCTGATAGGAAGCCAAATAACGATTTCGGATTTTTAGGGCAAATGAGTAGATCTGGGAGCCCAACAATTTTTGACGTTCGTTACCTGAGGATGAGACTCAAAACAATGGCAGAATTTGTAATAAATACCCTCAATCATGACGTGAGTTTTTGTCCTGATAGGAAGCCAAATAACGATTTCAGATTTTTAGGGTGAACCTGAAGTATCTGAAAGCCCAAAAAATTTTCGATTTGCGTTACCTGAGGCAAAACAACGGCCAGATTTGTATCAAGCACCCTGAAAATATACGAAAATCGAAAAATCGGAAAATCGAAATATCGGAAAATTTAAAAATCGGAAAATCGGAAAATAGGAAAAATCGGTAAATCGGAAATTCGGAAAATCGGAATATCGGAAAATCGGAAAATCGGAGAATCCGAGAATCGGAAAATTGGAAAATCGGAAAATTGAAAAATCGAAAATCAAAAAATCGAAAATCAAAACATCGAAAAATCGCGAAATCTAGAAATCAAGAAGTCGAGAAATCGAGAAATCGAGAAATGGAAAAATCAAAAATCGCAATACATCGAAATAGCCACAAAAATTGAATAGTCGGTATTTCGAAATAATCTAGAGCCGAGACATCAAAATAGGAATCCAAATCGAAAAATGGAAAACCGAAATATCTAAAAATTGTAGAATCAAAATATGGAAAAAATGAGCAACCGAAAAATGAAAAAAACTCGAAAAAACGGACACCTTTTCCTCCTGTGAAGTATCCGTAATGAACAGTTGACTTTCAAAGTATGGTGTTACACCAAAAATATGAATATCTATTACTCTAAATATAGTCCTCCGTTTTCTAATGCAACCCTATGCTTAGCCAAACCTGCAACCAGGTCAGAAAAGCCCTCTGATGGGGGGAAAACACATCCAACACAGAGGACCGAAAACACGACTACGACCCTCGGTTATTTATCCATCCATTCGCAGATACACCGCCTTCTTGATATATTATTTACAGGACCAGGCGGTAGTCCGCATGTTAATAATTTATTTAAACTATTCACGCTGTCCCTTGAATCTTTGCCGGTCGGACGTCACAAGCACAAGCGCCATTTGGTAAAAATCTGGATAAGGTGCTCAGGCTTTTAAGCAACAAAAAGGGAAAACCTTAAAGGATGGCGACAAACTGAACAACCAACAAATGAAGTACAACTATAGCTAAGGTTTCATAAAACAGGCGTCTCTCTCCCATAGACCAAAATACTGGGCATTTCTATTAAAAACATTATAAAGGGTCACTGAGTCTAAAAAAAGGTGAACAAGGTATTTTCTGTCAATTAAGGAACAACCGTTATTTGAAATTTGTAGACAAGGTAGATGTTTCAAAAGGTCTGTTTCGGACTTTCATTGTCTATATAATTTTAGAATATAACGTTTCGATTGATGTGGTATCTTCAATCGTCTTCATGTAAACTGTCGAACATGTTCCTTTCATTGCTATTTATTCTCGTCTAGCTGACGTATCGTTTTTTAGTGGCTTATTCTGATTGGCTGTTGCGCGTTGTGCTGAGTGTGTCAGTGACGTTGCTTCTTGCTGATGATGACGTGGTCGTTGGGTGGTCACTGAGTATCTCGTTTGTGTCCGAGTTTGTTCTGTCCAATTTTAGTTTTTTTTTATATTTCTTTAGAGGGGCTGCCATATTGGTCTAATTTCCACACTAGGCTTGCTGTACACGTTTTTGTTGCTGGCGATATAAGCTGCTTCCTAGAATTTCCGGCGATGCCATTGAGGTTCTTTGTCAATAACCTTAGCATCTTCCCAAATAATTTTATGATGCTCGGTCCAAGCGTGATCTGCTATTCCGGACTTTCCTGTCTCTGCTCTCTGGGTGTTGAGTCTGTGCTCCTTAATTCTCGCTTCCAGAGGTCTTTTCGTTTCAGCAATGTATACTTTGGAGAAACAACCGTTATGAAAATTCTGGCAATAGATAAGGTAACTTAAATCATGGGACATTATCGATAATATTAGAAAAACCACTTACCTGTGTTTCTTGTACTATTTCTCCACAATTTTTTAACTATAAACGATTAGCCACATTCAGTGAAATAATAAATCACTAGGAGCATGCTTCTATCAGGGCATGGAAAAACGAATGGTAAACCACAAACTACGGATAAATAATACGCCAGCGGACTATGGCAATTCTTGCGTTGAAGTGGTCATTCATATTGACTGTGTACTTAGACTCATCCTCCATTGAATATATTTTATCTAATATTTGGCTGGACTTAAGCACATGTTGCACTGAACTGAGAACTACTCGTATTTTAGGAAACTCACAGCGCACAAACACAGTGGGGCTTTTTAGTGAGCGTGCAAGGGCGTGCGAAGGCGTGCAGGTACCGCATGCAGGCTCACCTGCTCAACTGAGTTTTCGACCACTTACCAGCGTCGGAAGCCCGCTTGAACGCCTTTATAGTAACAGAAATTTAGTTTGCTACCTGGTTTCGTCTGTGCCGGTCGAAGATGATACTCTTTGATAAAGAGTTACTTATAGCTTCAGTGTTTGCGAAAACCCCTATTTGGGATGAAAGACACAAGCTGCACTATAACCGCACTGCGATAGAGAAATGTTGGAAGGAAATAAGTGCGGTTATGAAAGGCGCCTCCTTATGTAGTGCGTCCAATGTCAATGTTGTTTCCAATGCCTACAAAGCATGTTGTCTCAAAATCGATAATTTTCGCGATCCCAATACTCCCATCACCTATCGGTGTGTATCGGAATTAAAAGCTATTCTAATATTAATGTTTAACTAAATAACAATGTACCCGTCCAATGATATTACGATACCTAAGTATATAACCTTAGGCAATTGTATTTACTACGTACTATCACTTAGTATCAGAGATATATTCAAATGAGCATAACACATTTATACACAACCACAACACTAGATATAGGCTAGGTACCACAATAATTCCCAAACCAAACAAATCAGTCATGTGGCGGTCATATCTCAATTTAGCGCCAAAATGATACAACACTTCTACCTTTTGATACCACTTGTTTACAGTCTCTACCAGAGTGGACAGCTTCTTTAATAAGACGCTTACAAGAATTCGTTGAACATGTACGGTATCAGTCACATATTCATCTGATTGACAAATTTCAACTAAATGGTTCTAATGTATATGATGTGAGTCTACATATGTATGTACTAATAGTTCATTTGATAACTACCCACCACGGATTTATCACAAATCGCTGATTAAACGAAAAAGCGCCAAGACACGTCAAAATATTTGTCCAGAGAGACAACTTTTTAACCAAAAACTATATTTCACCCCCTTTTGTACCCTCTAGCCCCTCAGGGGAATCATTTTCAGTGTTTTTGCAACTGTCTCTCATTGTTTTGCCAATAATGGGCAACATTTTGAACCCTCATTGCATGTTTCCTATACCGTGTCCAGATGCGAGTGGCCAATCTTTGTACTCTTTTTCTTGTCTGTTTTCACTGTACCATGCACTGGTGTGTTTGACTACGTGCGGAACCGGCGCCGGCCTGCTTCTACCTGCCGAGGGGACTCGGCGTTGGCCTACGCACTCCAACGCTCTCCAACGTTCCTAACTGCCGCTACTGTGAATGCCTACATATGCTCATAAGAATAATCATTTAGGTACATCTTAACAACAATTTTAGATATACTACCAGAAATCTAATAAAAATTTCGCATAGATGGCACTAACGAGACTGAGACTTCTTTCATTGGACCATTTTATTCGAACCTGGAGCTCATTGATGCTGTCATATTCCTTTTAGGTGATTGATTACAAATGCATGTTTTATGAGATATATTATCTAGCATTTTTCACATGAATGAATCCATACTCGATCCTACTCATACAGCTGTCGAGGTTGCCTGTCTCCAAGAGCCCGACTTTGGTAATCAGGTACATTTAGAATGAAGGTACTTGCTTACTCCGCAAGAGGCAGACAAATTCAAACATTTGGTTCACAGAAAAATCGTAGAAATAAAGGGTACCGGCTGGATTCGAACCAGCGTCTCCGGCATTCTACACTCAAAAAAATGCCGTTCGTAATATTCATAAACGCTCTTTATGAGTTAAATTTTTATTGTATCGATAATTTCATTTATGGTGCACACGAAACCTCTTTATTGGCTTATGTTCATATTTGTGCTGACAATTAACAACGTTTATTATTAACAAGAACCGTATTCATGAATTTGAAAACTGTATTTTTTATATATCCTGAAAGAACAGTAACATCCGTTTATCATAATAATTAAAGTATTAGTTGTTTCGTCAACCGTGATTGTGGGCACCATTAATAGTTTTCATTGATACTATAAACCTATGTTTATGTAAATCACAAACGCCAGTGCTTATAAGTAAAACGCATTTGTAAGATCAATAAACGCTGTCGTGAATATCATGAAACCGTTCAACGAAAGGCTGTTTTGAAAGTAGCGCCACTAGGCCTCTTGGCGTTAGACATACCGAATCAGTGGAAGCGTCTGTACTGACACGTACACGTAGTTTGTGTTTGTATTAATGGCTGGTGGACTGTGAAAAAAGTGTTGCTGTTCTGTTGGGAGTTTAGAGTCCTCTAGGAATCATATTTAATAAAGAAATACTGTGCTTCTTGCTGTTTCTGTGATGGGATAAGCTACTAAAAGGTGAGTTTTTTCCTTCCTCCAACATTACATTACGTTTAGATCGCGCTCACTATCTTCTAGCGGGTATACCCCAACATTGATCCCGAACTGTTCTGCTATTCCATACTGGCACGAATCGTTGGTGCATGGATTCGTGAATCGAATTTAACCTGTACAAATACATATACCTTGCTTGTCCTTTATTGAGGAAGAAGGATGAGAACCTAACCAGTGAACGGAGAAGCATTATTGATGACGATGTGTACCTGTAGAATTTTTCGCATCACACGCCAATCTCTTTCTCCGGCACAGCATTCGGGATCGCTGTTAGGGGTACCTATACCCGCTAGAAGTTTCTTTCAGGTTCGGAGGTCATAGTTTTCAGACATTCGAATTTTGGGTGAAAATTCACTTTTTTTTGTTTCAGTATTCAATCTACATAGAACAAACTAGGTGTTGATGAAATCCACTCTAGAAGAAGCAAATGTTGCTAGCATTTTTACATTATATTTTTGTTCTGTTTGTTACATATTTCGAGTTGAAAAATAAATGGTTTTTATTTGAACAAATGTAAATTTTATTTGCCTTTTTCCAAGAACAGTTAACCATCTTCCAATGAGAAAGAGAAAAACGAGTTCCACCGAATTCTGTTTATATTAGGTACAGTTAACAAAAAAATTGGCACGTCCCTTGCGCCTCCCCTACATAATTCAGTTAAAAATTTAAGTATAGTCTCAGTCACACCGTTTCCTTGATGCAGTAAGTAAAATACGTTAAGACCATAAACATCAGTAATTGAATTGAAAAATGCGTTTGTTATATCAGATGGTGATTACTAATACCATAATATACAGGCTGCCCTAGCTGAAATTTCCCACCCATGTTATCTCTGAAATTATCAGAAAAACTGAAAATCGCCGTGACACGTCGCTTTGCATTTCGAGAGGGAACTTTCCCCCGAATTCGTCATCATTGTGTTATCAACCCTTTCATCTCCAGCAGCCCCTACTCCAAAATCTTAAAAGAGACCACGATACTTATGATATATCATTTTGAAGGGAATTCAAATTGATTTATGACAAGTATGGTAGTCTCATTTAAGATTTTGAAGTAGGGGCTGCTGGTTGTGAGGGGGTTGACAGCACAGTGTTTACGTATTCGATGGAAAAAATCCCCCTTGGTATACAAATCGACGTGTCACGGCGATTTTCAATTTTTATGATAATTTCAGAGATAAGATGGGTGGGAAATTTTAGTTGGGACACACTGTATATTTATTATATCAATAAACTTGATTTGCTTGAATTCACCAACAGTGTTTATAAAATACATAACTATTCTTTGTGAATGCAGTTAATCGCGTTATTGATACAATATGCAGAATACGCTAGGACCATAAAGATTGGTAATTGATTTAATAAATGCGTTTGTGTGCATAGTCAACAATAATCACTGAAACCATAACATATATTTATTATATCAATAAACCTACTTTGTGTCATTCACAAACGGTGTTTATGATATTCAGAAACTATTATTTGTGAATACAATTACTGAGACACATCTCTCAACAATTCATAAACGCTCGTTTATTGGATACATAAAACAGTTGGTTGGCGCGAATTTCATGAACAGTTTATTGTTAGCACAAACTGTTTTATTATAATTACGTACCTTTTTGGTTGAGTGTAGGCCGACGCGTTACCAACTACACTACGGTCGCCCGTACTGCAGCCGATATACCGCGTCGACGACTTGATATCGAATCCATTGACCCCCACCACTCCCCCGTACTCCTCTGCGAACCATGCATTTCAGTCATCCAGAGAGGTCTAGTCGGCTGTTGGGTGAGTGTGAATCTCCCACCGCTATTTTGCACGACAGCTCTCTTTCTTACTGATCAACGACTATTCAGTCGGCCAGGATTTCGTGGAACGAAGGTACTTGCTTACTCCGCAAGAGGGAGATAAATTCAAACATTTGGTTCACAGAAAAATCGGAAAAATGAGGTATAGTTACGTTACCTGTGTTAGGTCAAAACTCGATTATGCGAGCATCATACGGAATCCATATAATGGTTTATATAAAATTTGTGTTGAGCGAGTTCAGAGAAGATTCGTTAAATATCTATCGTTTAAGGTTGATGGTATTTATCCTGAGAAGGGAATAAATAACTTGGAACTATGTAGACGATTTGAAATAATCAGCCTGGAGCATAGAAGACATTTTGCGGCAGCTATTTTTATTCAAGTTAATAAAAGAAATAAACGGCTATATAGACTGCTCAGCTATTCTGGAAAAAGTTGATTTTGCTGTGCCTTCATCTTTGTTTCGGAATAGGATTACATTTAAACTTTCAAGAGCTAAAACTAAAGTCCCCATTATATGTCATGAGTGATAACTTGAATCAGATAAGTACCCATTGTGATATATTTTTCTGCTCATTAAGTCAATTTATAAAGACAGCAAAAAGGTTTTGGCGCTAAAGATAATATATATGTGTATATAGAAGGGGGGTAGTCATTGCCGAAACAAAAACCAGTTAGGTAATAAACGGTTAATAATTGGGATGCGGCAATTAAACGCAAAAGTGAACTCTTTTAACTTTATTCCAAGCTTTCGGAAACTTATGCTTCCATCTTCAGGGCTACAATAAAATTTGGAATGAGTTACAATCTCAAACAAAGGGGGATATTAATACTTACAAAGTTAGTGAGATTGCTGCGTATTGATGTTACATGGGAGAGTTTTCCCGAAAAATAGCACAATTTGTGTAAAACACAAAATCGTTGTCACGAAACATTGAATTTTCATACAAAGGACTTTAAACATCGAAAAACACATTAAAATCAGATATCTGTAGTAAAATCGGTTATTAATTTGTTAAAATTACCACGTGGAAATGTCGTTTCAAAAACGAATGTCATCCAGAAACAATGACACTTGTCACATGTCTATCACTCATGACAGATGACATGGAACGAAATAAAGGACGGAATGTTAATAATCGATAGAAGATCGATAATCCTAAAATCGAAGGATTATTACCGCCATTTTGGAATACTTATTCATGGAATAATTAAAAGGGCAAAGAGCTAGAAGGTTCAAGTTTGACACCTAAAAGCAAGTGTAGGCACATATTTGAATGCTAGACAATAGAGAATATGTATGTTTTTGAAAAAACTAATTTTAAAGTCTTTGTAAAATTATTTAGAGATTAGTAATTAAGGAGGGAAAGTATTGATTTTGAATGCTATTCGTTATGATAATGTTTAAATTGGATTATTTTATTTTATTGATTTTTGCATAGATAGGAATAATCAATAAGGGTAATATTTGAGTTAGACAAAGACCCAAACCTATATAATTTTAATATTAGAATTTATGAAAATTGTTTTAGAAAAGATGAGGGGAAGGACTTAGAGGTTCATTAATCAGACCTAATTCTGTCAAATTGGGGGGAGGAATCTCTAATTATTAAAGAGAAGTCAATTATTATGGGAATAAAAGGTATGGGAAATAATAATAATGAAATTTTAGCAATACCTACATATGTAGATTATCCTTATCACTTTGGGGAGAATAGTTGTTGGTTATTTGTTTAATGTCCAGTAAAAGAATGGAGTAAGGTTGTACTCAATTTGTTTTAAGGGAATTTATTATAACCATTATATTTATTGAGATTTAGTTAATGGTGGTTAAATTTAGAAAGATATAGAAAAACTTATATTTGGGGAACACTAAAAACCTGAGGAGGAGATAATATAGGTAATTTATGTTATAAATATTATATATCGTCAACCATATTGACATTCAAAGAAGATGGGGACAGGTCAGTAATTGAATTATTATTAATATGGAGTTTTTCGCAATATAGTAAGTATGAATATATTGAACAAAGTTGGTTGATGTCACTTCTTTTGTTCATATGGTGGTCACTTTGATAAATATGTGCCATTTCTAAGAATAGACGTTTTGACAATTTAGGCTCTTTCTCCAGAATTTTTGCATCTTGGAAATTTGCCGTGTGACCTGTTTGGTTGATATGAGCTGCAAGAGCACATCTTTCTGGATGTAGTCTGGCATCACTTTTATGGGATGTAATACGTCCTTTTAGTGACCTGGAAGTTTGGCCAATATATTCAAGATCACAGTCATTGCAACTGATACTATAAACAACATTGGTTAGACCATACAGAGGGACTTTGTCTTTAACTTTTGAAAAAATTTTATTAATTGTTAATACCGATTTAGAAGCAATTTTACAGTTGAGACCCCTGAAAAGTTTGTTAAGTTGAGGAGTAATATCTTTAATATAAGGCAAAACTGCAAATCTGGTCTGGGGCTCAGAGTTATAAATTCTAGGGGTAGCATTTTGAGAAGTAATGGGGGGTGTATTATTGATTAAATTGTTAGGCCTGTTATTTGGAAGAACAGTCATTTCAGAACTAAAGAGGATCTTGTGAACCAAAGGTTTAGGATATGAATTATTAATGAAAAGAGTTGCTAATGTGTGAAGATTGGATACTAAGAAGGACATGTCTGATATTTTTGTAACCCTCGTTTTCATTTGTTTCACCAGATTAATCTTAATGCCCAACTTATGGTAAGAATTGAAATTAAGAAATCTACCTGATGCGGTAGGCTTTCTAAACCAATCTACCAAAAGGACATTTTCGTTAGTGCGGATGAACCTAGTGTCTAGAAAAGGCACAGATTGGTTGACATCCTCGGTCTCCATGGTAAACTGTATATGTGGGTCATAACTGTTGAAGACTTGTACAATCTCATCCACACCTTCAGACGGTAAGCAAACTATCAAGTCATCTACATATTTTTTAATGAAGAAAAGATTAAAAGGTAAAACCTGGACCACACTATCCAATAGGTCGTCCATGATGTACTCTGCCAAAATAGGCGAAAGTTTCGCACCCATGGGGCTACCAAATGTTTGTTTGTATATTTTATTATTAAATGAGAAATAATTATTTTTGAAAAGGAAAGTAATAATGTTGAGAAAGGAGTCCAAGGTCAGACTACAGAATTGGCTTATTTGATCCCAATGTTTACGTACAGACTTAATACAAGCCTCCAAGTAAACATTACTGAAAAGAGACACAACATCTAAGCTGGCAATGACATAGCCTTGGGGAAGTTGACACCTGTTAAATTGCTCAGAGGCATCAAAAGAATCTTTGATATAATAATTGCCTTTAACATGAGCCGATGTGAGAATTCCTGTAATAAATGACGACAAAGCTTGTGTGGGCGAACCAATTGAAGCAACAATGGGTCTTACCGATAAAGTTGGTTTGTGAATTTTAGGCAATGCATAAAACTTTGGAGAAACAGTATTGTAGTTTGTGAAATTTTTCTTTTGCTCTAGGTTGATTTGATTTGAATTATATAGATTTTTAACGATGTTATTACTGTGTCTCTCGATAGATGAAGTCGGATCATTAGGTATTTCAGTATAAGATGCATCGTTGTCAATTAAATCGGAACAAAGGTCTAGGTATTGTTGTTTTAACATTATAACTGTGACGTTGCCCTTATCAGCTCTTGTAACAATAATCTCTGGATGATCCTTTAAATATTTCCTAGTTTTATTCAGTAGATTATGATAAAAGTTACATTTTTTGTTTCTTGAGCTATGATAGAAGTTGGTGACGATATTAGTAGCTCTGGTAATATATAAGAATTTTTCATTATGGTCTGTGATATTAGAGGTGATACAGTCAATGTCACCTAACAAAGACTTTATGGATAAGTCTTTATTAAGGATAGGTTCTACTGAAAATTTTGGACCAAGTGCCAAAAATTTTAAAATTTTAAAATTTTTGGCACTTGGTCCAAAATTTTCAGTAGAACCTATCCTTAATAAAGACTTATCCATAAAGTCTTTGTTAGGTGACATTGACTGTATCACCTCTAATATCACAGACCATAATGAAAAATTCTTATATATTACCAGAGCTACTAATATCGTCACCAACTTCTATCATAGCTCAAGAAACAAAAAATGTAACTTTTATCATAATCTACTGAATAAAACTAGGAAATATTTAAAGGATCATCCAGAGATTATTGTTACAAGAGCTGATAAGGGCAACGTCACAGTTATAATGTTAAAACAACAATACCTAGACCTTTGTTCCGATTTAATTGACAACGATGCATCTTATACTGAAATACCTAATGATCCGACTTCATCTATCGAGAGACACAGTAATAACATCGTTAAAAATCTATATAATTCAAATCAAATCAACCTAGAGCAAAAGAAAAATTTCACAAACTACAATACTGTTTCTCCAAAGTTTTATGCATTGCCGAAAATTCACAAACCAACTTTATCGGTAAGACCCATTGTTGCTTCAATTGGTTCGCCCACACAAGCTTTGTCGTCATTTATTACAGGAATTCTCACATCGGCTCATGTTAAAGGCAATTATTATATCAAAGATTCTTTTGATGCCTCTGAGCAATTTAACAGGTGTCAACTTCCCCAAGGCTATGTCATTGCCAGCTTAGATGTTGTGTCTCTTTTCAGTAATGTTTACTTGGAGGCTTGTATTAAGTCTGTACGTAAACATTGGGATCAAATAAGCCAATTCTGTAGTCTGACCTTGGACTCCTTTCTCAACATTATTACTTTCCTTTTCAAAAATAATTATTTCTCATTTAATAATAAAATATACAAACAAACATTTGGTAGCCCCATGGGTGCGAAACTTTCGCCTATTTTGGCAGAGTACATCATGGACGACCTATTGGATAGTGTGGTCCAGGTTTTACCTTTTAATCTTTTCTTCATTAAAAAATATGTAGATGACTTGATAGTTTGCTTACCGTCTGAAGGTGTGGATGAGATTGTACAAGTCTTCAACAGTTATGACCCACATATACAGTTTACCATGGAGACCGAGGATGTCAACCAATCTGTGCCTTTTCTAGACACTAGGTTCATCCGCACTAACGAAAATGTCCTTTTGGTAGATTGGTTTAGAAAGCCTACCGCATCAGGTAGATTTCTTAATTTCAATTCTTACCATAAGTTGGGCATTAAGATTAATCTGGTGAAACAAATGAAAACGAGGGTTACAAAAATATCAGACATGTCCTTCTTAGTATCCAATCTTCACACATTAGCAACTCTTTTCATTAATAATTCATATCCTAAACCTTTGGTTCACAAGATCCTCTTTAGTTCTGAAATGACTGTTCTTCCAAATAACAGGCCTAACAATTTAATCAATAATACACCCCCCATTACTTCTCAAAATGCTACCCCTAGAATTTATAACTCTGAGCCCCAGACCAGATTTGCAGTTTTGCCTTATATTAAAGATATTACTCCTCAACTTAACAAACTTTTCAGGGGTCTCAACTGTAAAATTGCTTCTAAATCGGTATTAACAATTAATAAAATTTTTTCAAAAGTTAAAGACAAAGTCCCTCTGTATGGTCTAACCAATGTTGTTTATAGTATCAGTTGCAATGACTGTGATCTTGAATATATTGGCCAAACTTCCAGGTCACTAAAAGGACGTATTACATCCCATAAAAGTGATGCCAGACTACATCCAGAAAGATGTGCTCTTGCAGCTCATATCAACCAAACAGGTCACACGGCAAATTTCCAAGATGCAAAAATTCTGGAGAAAGAGCCTAAATTGTCAAAACGTCTATTCTTAGAAATGGCACATATTTATCAAAGTGACCACCATATGAACAAAAGAAGTGACATCAACCAACTTTGTTCAATATATTCATACTTACTATATTGCGAAAAACTCCATATTAATAATAATTCAATTACTGACCTGTCCCCATCTTCTTTGAATGTCAATATGGTTGACGATATATAATATTTATAACATAAATTACCTATATTATCTCCTCCTCAGGTTTTTAGTGTTCCCCAAATATAAGTTTTTCTATATCTTTCTAAATTTAACCACCATTAACTAAATCTCAATAAATATAATGGTTATAATAAATTCCCTTAAAACAAATTGAGTACAACCTTACTCCATTCTTTTACTGGACATTAAACAAATAACCAACAACTATTCTCCCCAAAGTGATAAGGATAATCTACATATGTAGGTATTGCTAAAATTTCATTATTATTATTTCCCATACCTTTTATTCCCATAATAATTGACTTCTCTTTAATAATTAGAGATTCCTCCCCCCAATTTGACAGAATTAGGTCTGATTAATGAACCTCTAAGTCCTTCCCCTCATCTTTTCTAAAACAATTTTCATAAATTCTAATATTAAAATTATATAGGTTTGGGTCTTTGTCTAACTCAAATATTACCCTTATTGATTATTCCTATCTATGCAAAAATCAATAAAATAAAATAATCCAATTTAAACATTATCATAACGAATAGCATTCAAAATCAATACTTTCCCTCCTTAATTACTAATCTCTAAATAATTTTACAAAGACTTTAAAATTAGTTTTTTCAAAAACATACATATTCTCTATTGTCTAGCATTCAAATATGTGCCTACACTTGCTTTTAGGTGTCAAACTTGAACCTTCTAGCTCTTTGCCCTTTTAATTATTCCATGAATAAGTATTCCAAAATGGCGGTAATAATCCTTCGATTTTAGGATTATCGATCTTCTATCGATTATTAACATTCCGTCCTTTATTTCGTTCCATGTCATCTGTCATGAGTGATAGACATGTGACAAGTGTCATTGTTTCTGGATGACATTCGTTTTTGAAACGACATTTCCACGTGGTAATTTTAACAAATTAATAACCGATTTTACTACAGATATCTGATTTTAATGTGTTTTTCGATGTTTAAAGTCCTTTGTATGAAAATTCAATGTTTCGTGACAACGATTTTGTGTTTTACACAAATTGTGCTATTTTTCGGGAAAACTCTCCCATGTAACATCAATACGCAGCAATCTCACTAACTTTGTAAGTATTAATATCCCCCTTTGTTTGAGATTGTAACTCATTCCAAATTTTATTGTAGCCCTGAAGATGGAAGCATAAGTTTCCGAAAGCTTGGAATAAAGTTAAAAGAGTTCACTTTTGCGTTTAATTGCCGCATCCCAATTATTAACCGTTTATTATGTGTATATATGTATATATGTATGATGTGTACATTTACCTAATTTTGGTTCGTTTTTCATCCATACCTAGTATTAGTTTACTTTAGCGGTTAGTCTTTTTTTTTTCATTTATTTGCACGAAACATACAAATAATGCCACCACTAGAACGCTGAGCCTTGTGTCGGGGTATGGGCATACATTAGATAATCATAAATCACAAAAATTTTATAGTTTCATCTGATATCCCTCACCCTTTTATATCAGAACTGGATCGTAACCGTTGACAGCTTCTTTGGATTATGCTTGTTGCTTTTCCATATGCTTTATAGAACATTCTGCAGTGTGTTTCACTTGAACCAGGCAAAGATGAGCTTCAGATAATACCAATAATGCTTTTTAAGTGTAAGTACTGTTAGAAACTAAAAATTTTGAGGATCTGAACGCACAACTGTCATTTGATTTGATTGTTTCAACTGTGGTACAAGGCACTCAATTGTATGCAACTGTATGGAATTAAATTGTTGTATTATCCTATAAATGGGAAACTGTTGGATAATAAACGCTAAAAATAAAAAATAAAATAAAACAAATAAAAATAGTTAGTCACTCACAGAACTATCCCATAGCACACCAATGGATGTCATCGACAGATTTCGGTGTGCATATTTCACCTGAAGGTGGCCGGTGAATTTTATTTTGGCGACGAAAACGACGTTAATAATTGAAGGGCAGTAGGCGATCCTTCCATTTTATTGGACACTCCTGGCCATATAGGACGAAAGGTGAGATTGATGACGCTGTCCTTAAAATAGATTCTGATGTGGAGGTGAAGCTGTTATGTGACAGATGGCTGGAATTAATTGTCCTGTATTTTGTGGATTGCTGAAGAATTTCTACATGAACCCTTAGTTATCACACTGGACTGGTCTGCGAGACCCTGGAATTATTTTAAATCTGCACAGTTTTTATAATTTGGATAGTATATATTGGCGCATTCACCTAAACCTAGTTTACTTTGGTATATACATAGACCTGTGCATGCGGTCCGATATGTCAGTTTGTCCAGAGCTGTGGAGCCGTTAGCGTGTGAAGCAGCGTTGCCAGGTCTACTGATTTTTCAGTAGATCTACTGCTTTTGGGTCTTTGTCTACTGAATACTGGTTTACGGTGGAATCTACTGATTATTTTTTCGGTTTTCAAGAAATAATGAGTACTATACTATGTTTGTATTTCAAGAAAGTGTATAAGGTATAACAGGTTTGGTTTCCAAAGTGATGTTCTGGAAAATGTATCATTGGTTAAGCCCTCAGCAGCTTTGGAGGGTCAGTATGCTTCAGTGATGCCACTTGCCAAACATTTTTCAATCCTAATCAACTTCAGTAGCTCGATAATGAGTGGCGATTTCTACGAAGTAGTGACCTCACGTGGAATCAAAGCGAAAGTGTGACTGAGTTTAGGATAAAAGTAAAAAACACGTCTCGTTTGGAGACGATAGTGCCATATTTTTTGGTATTATCCGAATTTATGTTGAATACGCAAGTTTTGCCACATTCATCCGCAAACATGGAAAGAATTTTCTCAGATGCTAATCTTAAAAAAAAATGCATATACGCTATCGTCTATCCACGTCAACTGTATGTAATGTGGCATTTTGCATACAAAATAAGAACGAGAAGCCCAAAGTTGCTTTAATGTGGATTTAAATAATTGTATTAAACTACAACTACATAACAATATAATATGTATGTAATATGTATAATATGCAGACATGTTCAGATTCAGATCTAGATCAATGAAGGCGTGTATTGTTGTTTATTATTTTTTAGTTTTATTAGGTAAGCCATATTAAGAGCTGTAAAAAGTTATCTTTTTTGTAGTTTTATTGGGATTATGTTTTACTCGAGCCATTACGTTTTTTTTTGTGGTTTTGTAAAAAAGTTTTCGTTTGAGGTTCGATGTTACACTATTTATTTGCAAAAAAAATCTACTGTTTTTTATGCAAAATCTACTGCTTTTTTGTCGATAACCTACTGCTTTTTTAAAATTCAACCTGGAAACGCTGGTGTGAAGTCAGTTTTGGATCTAATTGACCCCAGTGTGTTATTTATTTAAGGTGGATATTTCAAGTGCGCATTTTTGTTGTTTCATTAAATACTTCCAAAAATAAAAATATTCGATAACGATTTTGACCGCCCTCTAACCTAGAGAGAACTGGACTTGGAAATTCAGAATATTTTAGTTGAAAATGTAGAGAAGGACCTCATTGGAGACCCCATATAACATAAAGACTCAAGTTGTGTGATCGAAATGTAAATATGAAATTATTAATTTAGAAAAAAGTACTTTACAGACATTACTAGAATCACAAAAGTGTTGTTATTTTGCCTTCATTATTTTGTTTCCACTTATCAGTGTGTGTCTTAGTTTTCGGTTGAGAATTTAAGTTTTGTTGCTTTTAGGTAAACAGTATCATGTATTTTGTGTATTTTTTAATTTATTCTATTTTCTTTGAAATGTTAGAAAACCATATTTGAGTAATGAATTAACTGAATGAAATTGTCTAGCTAATATAAGTTACATCTGGAAAATAACTTTGGGGTCAGTTAGGCCCAGTGTGATAATTGTGTCATAAAAAAAGAGTGTGTATATGAAGGGTTAATTTTCCAATATATTGACTAGATTCATAAGTGTATTTACAGAATATGAATCATTTAAAACATATTATTCTTAGCATTGCGATTTTGGTACGCAAACGCCATTTTTCTTCAGGTATCCAGGTATGCAAAAACATCGATAGGTCTCAACACAATCCATTGTGCATATCTTGTTATGATCTGTGCATGTTATATTACATGGCTCGCAACTAGGCTTATATTCGTTAGGTCCACATCCTGAAAAAATAAATTCTGATAATTAAAAGTAAACAGAGCATCGTAAGGTTTTTTTAAAAGATAAAGGCTTTTATTTAACCTGCAATGCATGTATGTAGGTACACCCGCCCGCCCGAGAGATCTGAAATTTATGATTCTGTTAAACGAGACTGAGACTCAAAACTGCGACTGGATTTGTAATCAGCACCTTCAAATTATCCGAAATGTGAGGCTTCATCTTAATGGAAAGCTAAATAAAGATTTTCGATTTTTTAGGTACACCCGCCCGCCCGAGAGATCTGATTTGATTTTCGTCAAACGAGACTGAGACTCAAAACTACGACTGGATTTGTAATCAGCACCTTGAAATTATACGAAATGCGAGGTTTCATCTCAATGGAAAGCCAAATAAAGATTTTCGATTTTTTTAGGTAGACCTGCCCGCCCGAGAGATCTGAAATTTTCAATTTTTGTCAAACGAGACTTAGACTCAAAACTGCGACTGGATTTGTGATCAGCACCTTGAAATTATCCGAAATGCGAGGTTTCATCTCACTAGAAAGCCAAATAAAGATTTTCGATTTTTTTAGGTAGACCCGCCCGCCCGAGAGATCTGAAATTTTTGGTTTTCGTCAAACGAGACTGAGACTCAAAACTACGACCGGATTTGTAATCAGCACCTCGAAATTATCCGAAATGCGAGGTTTCATCTCACTAGAAAGCCAAATAAAGATTTTCGATTTTTTTAGGTAGACCCGCCCGCCCGAGAGATCTGAAATTTTTGATTTTTGTCAAACGAGACTTAGACTCAAAACTGCGACTGGATTTGTGATCAGCACCTTGAAATTATCCGAAATGCGAGGTTTCATCTCACTAGAAAGCCAAATAAAGATTTTCGATTTTTTTAGGTAGACCCGCCCGCCCGAGAAATCTGAAATTTTTAATTTTTGTCAAACGAGACTGAGACTCAAAACTGCGACTGGATTTGTAATCAGCACCTGAAATTATCCGAAATGCGAGGTTTCATCTCACTAGAAAGCCAAATAAAGATTTTCGATTTTTTTAGGTACACCCGTCCGCCCGAGAGATCTGAAATTTTTGATTTTTGTCAAACGAGACTTAGACTCAAAACTGCGACTGGATTTGTGATCAGCACCTTGAAATTATCCAAAATGCGAGGTTTCATCTCACTAGAAAGCCAAATAAAGATTTTCGATTTTTTTAGGTAGACCCGCCCGCCCGAGAGATCTGAAATTTTTAATTTTTGTCAAACGAGACTGAGACTCAAAACTACGACTGGATTTGTAATCAGCACCTTGAAATTATCCGAAATGCGAGGTTTCATCTCAATGGAAAGCCAAATAAAGATTTTCGATTTTTTTAGGTAGACCCGCCCGCCCGAGAGATCTGAAATTTTTGGTTTTCGTCAAACGAGACTGAGACTCAAAACTACGACTGGCTTTGTGATCAGCACCTTGAAATTATCCGAAATGCGAGGTTTCATCTCAATGGAAAGCCAAATAAAGATTTTCGATTTTTTTAGGTAGACCCGACCGCCCGAGAGATCTGAAATTTTTGATTTTTGTCAAACGAGACTGAGACTCAAAACTACGACTGGATTCGTAATCAGCACCTTGAAATTATCCGAAATGCGAGGTTTCATATCACTAGAAAGCCAAATAAAGATTTTCGATTTTTTCAGGTATACCCGCCCGCCCGAGAGATCTGAAATTTTTGATTTTTGTCAAACGAGACTGAGACTCAAAACTGCGACTGGATTTGTAATCAGCACCTGAAATTATCCGAAATGCGAGGTTTCATCTCACTAGAAAGCCAAATAAAGATTTTCGATTTTTTTAGGTACACCCGCCCGCCCGAGAGATCTGAAATTTTTGATTTTTGTCAAACGAGACTAAGACTCAAAACTGCTACTGGATTTGTAATCAGCACCTTGAAATTATCCGAAATGCGAGGTTTCATTTCACTAGAAAGCCAAATAAAAATTTTCGATTTTTTTAGATACCTACACCCGCCCGCCCGAGAGATCTGAAATTTTTGATTTTTGTCAAACGAGACTGAGACTCAAAACTACGACTGGATTCGTAATCAGCACCTTGAAATTATCCGAAATGCGAGGTTTCATATCACTAGAAAGCCAAATAAAGATTTTCGATTTTTTCAGGTATACCCGCCCGCCCGAGAGATCTGAAATTTTTGATTTTTGTCAAACGAGACTGAGACTCAAAACTGCGACTGGATTTGTAATCAGCACCTGAAATTATCCGAAATGCGAGGTTTCATCTCACTAGAAAGCCAAATAAAGATTTTCGATTTTTTTAGGTACACCCGCCCGCCCGAGAGATCTGAAATTTTTGATTTTTGTCAAACGAGACTAAGACTCAAAACTGCTACTGGATTTGTAATCAGCACCTTGAAATTATCCGAAATGCGAGGTTTCATTTCACTAGAAAGCCAAATAAAAATTTTCGATTTTTTTAGATACCTACACCCGCCCGCCTGAGAGATCTGAAATTATTGATTTTTGTCAAACGAGACTGAGACTCAAAACTGCGACTGTATCTGTAATGAGCACCTTGAAATTATCCGAAATGCGAGGTTTCATCTCAATAGAAACCCAAATAAGGGTTTTCGATTTTTTTAGGTACCTATGTATGTTCCGATGGAATCTTGCTACTGAATTTTGAAGCAGATATCTTCAACCGATTGAGCTGAAATTTTGTACGCACGTTTAGTTTGGCTGACAATACGCGATAAGCGATGTGTTGTCTTTCTACGTCTAATATGGCGGACCATCTAAGATGTCGGAATAGTTAATTCCTATGCACTTCTACTGCAATATGGGTATCAAATGAAAGGGCTTGTTGAGAGTAACGCGAAAAATAATGTGACGTCATTCTAAATCCGATATGGCGGAACATCCAGGATGGCGGAATAATTATTTTTCATGCACGTCTACAATATGGGCATCAAATGAAGGGGGTTGTTAAGAGTATTTTGAAAAATAATCTAGTACGGCGGAGCATCCAAAATAACGGAATAACTTTTTCATGCACTTTAACGATATGAGTATCAAACGAAAGGGCTTGTTGAGAGTAATTCAAAAAAGAATTGTAAATCCAATATGGCCGACTATCCAAAGTGACGGAATAGCTACTTTCCATGCACTTTCGTAATATGGGTATCAAATGAAAGGGTTTGCCGAGAATAATTAGAAAAATGTTCTGACATCACTCTTCATCCAATATGGCGGATTTTTGGGATATTTTACGCTTTCCTATAGCAGCGGTAGTAAACGAGAGAATTCGCTGAGAAGAAAAATGCAGGCTAATAACTAAATAGTAAAAACAAGTTGAATAAAAACCTTAAAAAGGCTTATATTTAAATGCTCTAAAAAGAAGAAGATAAAATTTTCCTTTCGAACTTTAACTATCAAAAGCTTGTCGGGCGATTTACTTGTGCAAGTGAACTAGTACCTATTTAATTGACTAACTTAATCTCCTAAATTCAATTGCTTAAAGATTCATAAAAAACGAACATACTTACTAGTAGGCGCAGTCTCGCAGACCGCAGCAATAACACATATCACGATTATTGCAACAATGGTGTATTTCATTGTGATGTTATATTTAATATTACACTATGCTTGAAGGTATTATGGTTGGTTGGTTCGTCTTTTTTACTTAATTGCATAAGCTAGTGATATGATATATCTTTGACTAACAGGTATCAGCTATGACGCCTATTTGCAGTATAGTTAATAGCTAAATAGTGATAATTACTAACAAACTTGATGATAATATGCTACTTGTTTTTGTATGACTCACTCACAATAATAAATAAAAGGAGAGATGTTAAATAAATAAGAACCTGTAAATATTCGTAATATTATTATGCTCACTGCAGTCCTGTTGCTCCGAAAAATTCTGCTTGCATTTCGAAAATTTTGAAAATTAGCCCTTAAATATGCCTACAACCTAATTTGACTGGGCAGTAGCACAAGCTAAAATAACATATTTTGAGTGAACTCAGACAAGGCACATATTGAAAGCCCCTCGTACTCTTGCGAACATCGCGATGACAGCAAATCGTAAATAAAACTCCTGAACTCTTCCAGAACCCTTAAACACTACTTGTAGGGAACTCTCAGACAGAAGCAAACTTTCCTTTGAAAATTAAAGGCACCTTTCACCGACCATTCATTGCTTCCCGTCCTTTCAAATCAAAGTTACTGTTAGCATTTTAGGAGAAATATCTTTCAAGCCATAAAAATGTGAAATAAATGCACCAAACCTTATTTTTAATAACACTCCATAATTCATAAGTGTTCACGTACTAATATAATAAAAACTATATTTTAGGTGCTCTACTCGCCTACAACCTAATTTGACTGGACTATAGTACAAGCTAAAATAAGTGCATATTTTGAGTACACTTAGGCAAGGCACATAGTGAGAGCCTTCTTCTGAACATGGCGATGACAACAAACCATAAACAAAACTCCCGAACTCCTCCAAGATCCTTAAACACGACTTGTAGGAAACTTTCGGACGGAAACAAACTTTCCTTTGAAAACTAAAGACACCTTTCATCGAACATTCATTGCTTCCCGTCCTTTCAAATCCAAGTTACTGTTAGCATTAAAGGAGAAATATCCTTCTACCCATAAGAATGTGAAATAAATGTTCAAAACTTTGTTTCCATTTTTTTAATAACATTTCATCATTCCTAAGTTGACACGTACCAATATAATAAAAATCATATTTTAGGTGCTCTACTCGCCTACAACCTAATTTGACTGGACTATTAGTATCTCTATGCCATAAAAAATTTAAAATAAATATTCCATTATTTCCATTTGTTTTAATTATATTCCTAAATTGTCAAGTAGTAATATAATCATTACATATGGTATTGTGCAGAGGCTCCAATAAAAACCATATTTTAGGTACTCTACTCGCCTACAACCTAATTTGACTGGACTGTAGTACAAGCTAAAATAAGTGCATATTTTGAGAGCCTTCGCGATGACAACAAACCATAAACTCCCGAACTCCTCCAAAACCCTTAAACACGACTTGTAGGAAACTTTCAGACAGACACAAACTTTCCTTTGAAAATTAAAGACACCTTCCATAGAGCATTCGTTGTTTTCCATCATTTCAAATCCAAGGTATTGTTAGCATTTTAGGAGAAATATCCTTCAGGCCATAAAAATGTGAAATAAATGTTCAAAACTTTGTTGGCATTTTTTTAATAACATTTCATCGTTCCTTATTTGACACGTACTAATATAGTAAAAATCATATTTTAGGTACTCTACTCGCCTACAACCTAATTCGACTGGACTGTAGTAGAAGCTAAAATAAGTACATATTTTGAGTAGATTCAAAAAAGGCCCATATTAAGAGCCTTCTTGTGAACATTACGGTGACAACAAACCATAAACAAAACTTTTGAACTCCTCCAAAACCCTCAAACACGACTTGTAGGAAACTTTCAGACAGAAGCAAACTTTCCTTTGAAAATTAAAAACACCTTTCATCGAACATTCATTGCTTCTCGTCCTTTCAAATCCAAGTTACTGTTAGCACTTTAGAAAAAATATCTTTCAAGCCATAAAAATGTGAAATAAATGCACCAAACCTTATTTTTAATAACATTTCATCATTCATAAGTGTTCACGTACTAATATAATAAAAAATATATTTTAGGTGCTCTACTCGCCTACAACCTAATTTGACTGGACTACAGTACAAGCTAAAATAAGTGCATATTTTGAGTAGACTGAGACAAAGCACATATTGAAAGCCTCCCTTGTGATGATAACAAACCATAAACAAAACTTTGGAACTCCTCCAAAACCCTTAAACACGACTTGTAGGAAACTTTCAGACAGACGTAAACTTTCCTTTGAAAATTAAAAACATTTTTCACCGAACATTCATTGCATCCCGTCCTTTCAAAGCCAAATTATTATTAGCATCTCTATGCCATAAAAATGTAAAATAAATGTTTCATTATTTTCATTTGTTTTAATCATATTCCTAAATTGTCAAGTAGTAATATAATCATTACAAATGGTGTTGTGCAATCATATTTTAGGTACTCTACTCGCCTATAACCTAATTTGACTGGACTATAGTACAAGCTAAAATAACTGCATATTTTGAGTAGACTGAGACAAGGCACATATTGAAAGCGTCCCTTGTGATGACAACAAACCATAAACAAAACTTTCGAACTCCTCCAAAACCCTTAAACACGACTTGTAGGAAACTTTCAGACGGACACAAACTTTCCTTTGAAAATTAAAGACACTTTTCATCGAACATTCGTTGCATCCCGTCGCAAACCTAATGGATTTCTTTTAGAAAAAACTCGCCACTTCTGTTGACGTCCGCACTACTGCGAGCATCCGTCTTCTTTATATTCTCCATTTTTGCGCCGCTGCAGAGAAGTTCTGTCAACTTTTCCGTCATACATCCCAACTGATATGCTTCTAAAAATCGTCTCCCACTAAGTTAGATGGATAAGAAGATTCGTAAGCGGGTACATACAGATTCGGAAGTCAAGATAATAGATTTAATGTTAGATACTCATCGACTATGTATGTATATTATTGAATTATGATCCATTAAGATAAGTTATTTCAGAATTACGATCCTGGTACACAAACGCCATTTTTCTTCAGGTATCCAGGTCTGCAGTAACATTGAGTGTTGAGAATACAAATCCTTGGGCACATTCTGTGGCGATCTGTGGTGCAAGGACGGCAACTAGGCATATATTCGTTAGGTCCACATCCTGAAAAAAAAATAATTCTAATATATAATTTAAAAAAAAATAGAGTTTCGTAAGCTCGTCAGCTCTGAGAATATTCAACAACACCATATTGGCTTGTAACATGGCTTATTAGGTGATTCAGAATAATTTTTATTATATATAAATAATAAAAATACCATAAATTGTCAAAAAGCATAAAACCCATCAAAGGTACAACCTTGTACAAGAAGTAACTTGAAAACGAATTGATATTATACAGGGTGTCCCAAAAAAAAAGTCAAGCGGAAGTCCAGAGATAGAGCACACCTAGGAGTATCTGAATCATCCCCGTATATGTTATGCAATTTTTTGTAGTTTCCGAGTTATGAATTTTTTTCTGAATTTCAGAGAATCCTCTACCTCGACAACTTAAAACTGTTCCAAAAGAGAAATAAAAAGACTTTTCCAAATTATCTTTTTTGGTGATTAATCTCCAAGAGTTTACTGTTCATACATAAAATAATCAGCTTCGTAACTTTGATGAAAGTTATAAAAATTTTAGTGTAAAGTGAAAAATTTACGATCTGATAATTATGACTTAAATCTTCGCCTCGCAATTAAAAATCCAAAGAGGTGATTTCATAATTTCTAAGCAGGTCTAAAAACTTCTTCAGACTCTCAGCTATCACAATCATTGAAAAAAACTAGTACCTAATGGGGCTACTTTCGCTCCAATTGACCTTCAAAGACAAGAGGCGATGATTTCTTGAAATTAGCGATGTGTTTTTCAATTCATCAATAACTTATGTTAACGCGTTAATAGCGGATTGATTGTCAGTACCGCAACAATAAACGTTAAAAATGTTGCATAAATTAAACATTTATTAAAAAAGATCCTATTTCTTGCTAAAAAACCACAAGGAGCGCATTCTTCAAAACCGGTTTTTACCTGAGCGCCAACAAAAAGGGCTAACGCTTACGCAGTAAACGATGGCGATGTTAGAAAAAGATAGCTATGATATTGTTGTAACGTCATTTCAAAATGTGTCATTACATAAGTTGTTTTCGTTGTCTTTATTCAGTCGTCTCTCTGTCTTTGCGGCTTTAAAACGATACGCTTTTGTTTGGATTGGTGTTGTTTCTGTTGTCTGACTACTTGGCTATCCCATGGACCTTGAATGCACAACTGAATTTAACGATGCTGTTTTCTGCAAGAGACTATGCAACAAATGGATAGGTTGTGGTGGACCTACTGAATGGCCGTCACGGTCACCTGACTTAAATCCGATAGTTTGGCACTACTACAAAAAACTAATTTATGCTAAAGAGTGTCGAAACATCAGCGAATTACGCAACAAATTAACACAGGCTGAAGAAACAAGAAAAAACAATCAAAGAGCTTTTGTTAATTTAAAAAACAATTTTTTCAGATGATGTAGATTATGCATCGAACAAGAAGGTAGACATTTTGAAAATTTCTTGTGAAATTTAATGAACTTAGTGAAGAAATTTGATAATTTCGTTTCATTTTACAATTTCCCACTTACAAAAAAGAAGTCGGACATGTAAAAAAAAATCTTAGCAAAGTGACACAGGTCGTCATCTATCGATATTCTGTTCGCATTGAATGTGTTTTATTGCGGCAATGACAATCATTCGGCTATTAGCGCCCTAAACTTAGTTATTGTTTCATTTAAAATCCCATCGCTGATTTCAAGAAATCTTCGCCTCTTGTCTTTGAAGGTCAATTGGAGCGAAAGTAGCCCTATTAAGTACCAGTTTTTTTCCATGATTGTGATAGCTGAGAGTCTGAAGAAGTTTTTAGACCTGCATAGAAATAAGGAAATCACCTCTTTAGATTTTTAATTGCGAGTCGAAAATCTAAGTCATAATTAACAGAACGTAAATTTTTCACTTTACCCTATAATTTTCATGACTTTCATCAGATGTACTAAGCCGATTCCTTTATGTAATGAACAGAACACTCTCAAAGATTAATCAGCAAAAAAGAGAATTTGGAAAAGTCTTTTAATTTATCTTTTGGAACAGTTTTAAGTTGTCGAGGTAGAGAATTATCTAAAATTCAGAAAAAAATTCATAACTCGGAAACTACAAAAAATTGCATAGCATATATGGGGGTGATTCAAATACTTCTAGGTGTGCTCTATCTCTGGGCTTCCGCTTGACACTGTTTTTTGGGACACCCTGTATTAATCAATTGAGTCTATGAAACCATTTTCAAAAGTATTCTATGATATAAGCCTAATATTTAGGTATACATATATACATTAATAATCTATAGGGCACTCTCTTTTTTTAGCTATTAACGAAGGAACATTCAGGACTAATTCCCAAAAATACACGTAATTGTTATGGTTTTTGTTTTATAA
Source organism: Callosobruchus maculatus (assembly GCA_951848785.1). Taxonomy (NCBI): domain Eukaryota; kingdom Metazoa; phylum Arthropoda; class Insecta; order Coleoptera; family Chrysomelidae; genus Callosobruchus; species Callosobruchus maculatus. The sequence continues at coordinate 4,238,114 of CATOUR010000003.1, forward strand.
GAACCGAAAATATCTATTCGTGAATATCTAGCTATTATAAGGATTATAGAATGAAGAAATATCTCTTCCCAATCTCTTCTCGCATCTCTTCCCAAAAATAAACGTAGTTCTTACGACTTCGCAATAAATGTGCACACTTACTAGCAGGTTCACTCTCGCATACTGCAGCAATGACAGATGTCACGATTATTGCAACAATAGAGGATTTCATTGTAATTTTATATTTACGACTCCACTATGCGTGAAGCTACTATAGTTGGTTGATTCATCATTTTTACTTAAACGCATGAGCTAGCGATAGTCTTGATATAGTAAAGCCCAGAGATATACCATTTGTTTACAAAGTGAGGATCTCCGCAAAAAGTGCCGACCGAGAAAGGGAACGGGGTCGGACTGGGCGTTCGAATTCGTTGGAGTGGGCAACAACTAAAATGTTCATTCCATCCAATAAAGTGCTCATACATCAGTTGGTTGAACAAGATGTTTGAAACTTTATTATCTGTTGATAAATATGTGGTAGAGACATTTCAATATAACCGTATAAACCATATGGTAAATTATTCCTTTCTACACTCAATTTTAACGTTCGATTCGTTGTTTTAGTTGTCCCCAAATTAATTCTATCGGACTGAAAATGCAAAAATAGGGAGGCAACCTTAAGACATCATGACCATACTTTTTAGCTATGCTATCTATGACATATAACAATATGAGAAACATCTCAAACTGTTCAGTGTGGAGGACCAATAATTCAGTTTTTTTTGTAAGTTTCTTCAAAGTACAAATCCTGTTTTATGAGAAAATCTTGTATTTCCGCCTTCGATAACGTTGAATTCGGAATTTTGTACCTTTGTCTGGAGTGATAGCTTGCGTTGTCCATTACGATGATGCTAAATGGCTTTAAATTGGAAATAAGGGTATTCTCAAACCATTGCTCAAATATTCCCGAGTCCATGTTTTTGTGGTAGTCTATATTGCAGTCTTCAATTTTCTTTCCACATAATTTGAGTGCGTTTTCGACCTAGCCGTCAGATCCGCAGTGTAAGATAACTATACGGGATCCTTTATTTGGTGGAACGCCTTTTAGCTAACACTTCTTTGTACCGTCGGTCCATCCCTTTTTAGCGGTATTATGGGTATCATACCAGGTCTCGTCAAGGTAGTACACTGACCTCCCCTCGTTCCGGTATTGCTCTATCTTATGCAAGTAATCGTGCCGCCATCCCACAATCCTTGCACTTTCCATTATAGCCATTCGTTTGTTCACAGTTCTGTACCTAAACCCAATATTCCTAATCCATCGCTGCAATCCACTCCTTGGATACTGTTACCCAATTCTAGTCAATTGTCTTTGAACGGATTCGATTGTGGGTAGTTCATTAATTTTTTGTACTTTTCGTACACAATATTCCTCAATAATTTTGTGATCTTGGGATCTAGTTCTTTTGAAACACCAGCATCAAACCTACGCTTCCTCTTTAGTGGCCCCTTTCTCAAAATTTCACATACTGTTGGATATGGAACGTGTGTTAGAATTGACGTCTTTTTGATCATACTCCCCTTATTTTCATTCTCTGGATCGTTCGTTAGTTCATTATCTTTTAGTACTATTTGTTTTGCATCTGCGCTAAGATGTGACCTTTTGTGTTTTAATTGGTCTACCTCCACCTCCCTCTGTTCAAATTCATTATCAGTGTCCGTACTATAGTCACTACTTTCACCACCGTAATGACAAACCGCCGACGTAGCTTCACTGCTGCAGGGTAATTCACATCGCTGTGAAATCCCATTATCTTCCCAAGGCCGAAACATACTCTAGCTGTCACGCTTCCGAAAAAAACGTCCGATTCAGACAGAAAAGTGACGCACAAAAGTAAAAGCAGATTGGCGTTGCTATCAATAACGGTAGCAATACCTGCCTAAACAATTTGACTAAGTCCGGTCCTCTTCATCGATCGATTCGCTAATAATCCTGGAATGTGTCGGTCTTATCATAGTTCAGTCAAAATATACATCGTGAACGTCATCCGACAGATTTACGTTCAAATACAACTTAGTGTTTCATTTTCACCATTCTAAAAGGTTACGTTTTGTTAGAAAATTGGTTAAAAGCACATTCCATGAATTGGTTACGAGTACGAAAGTAAAATAGTGGTAACCATTGATTATTATCAAAACTGTATCTATTCCAAATGATGAACTGTACTAAGAGATGGTATGCAGTTTTTATATAGCGCAAAACGTACACAAATGGTATATCTCTGGGCTCTACTATACCTAGAGCAACAAAATGTTATTTATTGTTTTAAATTGTCCATGCAATACATTGGATGTGAGGCGGACTTCCAGGGGCGTCGACAGCCAGTCTGTTAGGGAGGGGACCAGAAGTAGTCCCTGTTATTGATAAAGAAAGTTAAAGACATTCATATCTAATATTTAGTGTCTTAAAATGCTATGGTAATAATAATTATTATTGAATGAAAAATCAGGGAAGATTTTAATTTTCGGATACTTCCAGAGCCTTTCAGCATTTTTGATAAAATAATATCCTTGATAAGAGCATCTACAGTCTTCTGTACCATTTTTTTATAACTGAGCAGACCGCGTAGGCAGAGCCTAAATACCAGAGTACCGCGGCTGCTTCAGTCTACAACCTACTATGAAATATTTGACGTGTCATCGAAGGTAGAGCTCCTCTAAGCCATGGTCCATAATTCCTCTGCTCAACAAGCCCGCGAGACTGTTGCATGTGATCCCAATGAGTCCAGTCTGATACATCAAGAACCGAGTTGTTTGTCCGTACCTGTTACCAATGAACTTGAACCTGTTCAAAGAAAATCAATGAACTTTCCGTAACATAACCTCTTTATTGTAGCAGCTGCGATACTCTAGATTTCGATTTTGTCTTCGTTGAAGCTGAGCTTTAAGGAGACCATCAACCTAGGTTTTTTTCTAAGCTCTTTGCTACCTTTGATGACGCCACTGGATACTTACGCAGTGTAAATTATTATCAGACATATCGTTGACTAAGATGTATCAGCTATGACGTCTGTTCGTAGTACAGTTAAAAGCTAAAACGTACTAATTACTAACAAACATGATTATGTACTACTTATTTTTGTTCGACAACCTCACAATAATAATGATAAATAATAATCGGAGAGATAATAAATTAATAAATATCTGAAAATATTCATAATAATATTATACCAGCTGCAGTCCTATTGCTCCGAAATATTCTGCTTGGATTTTGAAAACTTTGGAAATGTACGACCTGCAGGAAATTAACCAACAGAAACACTTTTCTTTGAAAACTAAACGTACCTTTAATCAGAGGTTAATTGCATTCCAGCTGTATAGCGACAACCGAATTGTGAGTTACCTTTCAAGTTGTGATAAAAACATAAAGTAAATGGCTAACCGTTCAACCAATTCTAAATTTCCACAACTAATGTTATCATTAAATACGGAATTCTAGAACGTCTACAGTAAAATTTTTATTTTAAGATGCATCCGCATAAACCTAAATTGTCTGGACTATATTACAAGCTAAAATAAGTACATATTTTGAGTAGTCTACGACAAAGCACATGTTGAAAGCCTTTCTTCTGAATATCCCGATGACAACAAATCATAAATTGAAAATTGAAAACACTTTTCATCAAACATTCATTGCTTCCTGTCCTTTCAAAGCAAACTATTGTTAGCATTTTAGGAGAAATATATTTATGCCATAAAAATGTAAAATAAATGTTTCAAACTTTATCTCATTTTTTTTATAATATTTCGTCATTCTTAAATTGTCACGAACTAATATAATCGCACATACGGTGTTGTGCAGAGACATCAATATAAATCATATTCTAGGTAGGTACTTCACTCGCCTAGAACCCAATTTGACTGTACTGTGATACAAGCTAAAATAAGTACGCATTTTTAGTAGACTCAGGCAAGGCACATGTTGAAAGCCTCCCTTGTGAATATCGCCATGACAACAAACCATAAACAAAACTCCCAAACTCCTCCAAAGCCCTTGAACACGACTTGTAGGAAACCCTCAGACAGACACAAACTTTCCTTTGAAAATTAAAGACACCTTTCATCGAACATTCATTGCTTTCCATCCTTTTAAATCCAAGTTATTGTTAGCATTTCAGGAGAGATGTCATTCAAGCCATAAAAATATGAAATAAATGTTACAAACTTTATTTCCATTTTTTTAATAATATCTCATTATTCCAGAGTTGTCACGTACTAATATAATAAAAATCCTATTTCATGTGCTCTACTCGCCTACAACCTAATTTGACTGGACTGTAGTACAAGCTAAAATAAGTACATATTTTGAGTAGACTCAATCAAGGCACATATTGAGAGCCTTCTTGTGGACATGGCGATGACAACAAACCATAAACAAAACTCCCGAACTCCTCCAAAACCCTTAAGCATGACTTGCAGGAAATTTTCAGGCAGAAACAAACTTTTCTTTGAAAATTGAAGACGTCTTTCATCGCACATTCATTGCATCCCGTCCTTTCAAATTCAAATTATTATTAGCATTCTATTAGCATCTTTATGCCATAAAAATGTAAAATAGATGTGTCATTATTTCCATTTGTTTTAATCATATTCCTAAATTGTCAAGTAGTAATATAATCATTACATATGGTGTTGTGCAGAGGCTGCAATAAAAATCATATTTTAGGTACTCTATTCGCCTACAACCCAATTTGACTGGAGTGTAGTACAAGCCAAAATAAGTGCATATTTTGAGTAGACTGAGACAAGGCACATATTGAAAACCGCCCTTGTGATGACAACAAACCATAAACAAAACTTTCGAACTCCTCCAAAACCCTTAAACCCGACTTGTAGGAAACTTTCAGACAGACACAAACTTTCCTTTGAAAATTAAAGACACCTTTCATCGAACATTCATTGATTTCCGTCCTTTCAAATCCAAGTTATTGTTAGCATTTTAGGAGAAATATCTTCCAAGCCATAAAAATGTGAAATAAATGCCCCAAACCTTATTTTCATCTTTTTAATAACATTTCGTCATTCATAAGTGTTCACGTACTAATATAATGAAAATTATATTTCATGTACTCTACTCGCCTATAACCTAATTTGACTGGACTGTAGTACAAGCTAAAATAAGTGCATATTCCGAGTAGACTGAGACAAGGCACATATTGAAAACCTCCCTTGTGATGACAACAAACCATAAACAAATCTTTCGAACTCCTCCAAAACCTTTAAACACGACTTGTAGGAAACTTTCAGACAGACACAAACTTTCCTTTGAAAATCAAAGACACTTTTCATCGAACATTCGTTGTTTTCCGTCCTTTTAAATCCAAGTTATTGTTAGCATTTTAGGAGAAATATCCTTCAAGCCATAAAAATGTGAAATAAATGTTCAAAACTTTGTTTCCTTTTTTTTAATAACATTTCATCATTCCTAAGTTGTCAACATTATTTGATTCAAGACAGAGTCAGATGTGAAAATTTGTTCACAGATGCCTAAGATACAGAGAGGCAAGAAATATGTGCCACGTTAGTCTGAAAAAAATCTACAAAAAGCCATTTTCGACTTAAAAAATGATGCTCCGAAGAGAACTACTGCTCTTAAGTACAATAGGCTAAGAGCAAGGCTAAGCCAGGAGTTCAAAAACCCAGTAAGGGGCCTAACATATATATAACTAAGGATGAAGAAACAAAATTAGAACAATGGTTCATCGACAGCCGCAAAAAGCCTTTTGAAGTTGATATTTGAAGAATTTTTGTTATGGCTTCAACTGGATTTAAGAAAATGTCAGAAGCTAAAGAAAAACTCAGGTCCGAACTAGAGCAAAAGAAAATCGAGAAAATGTAATAAAGACACAGAATCAGCAAGGAAAAAAAGCAAATCAAAACGTCAAAAAAGAGAAAGCGAAAAAAGAGACAGTCATCAATGAACCACTCAAGAACCATGTTAGGAATATTTTTGCTGCACCTGCACCCCATCTTGCATCGGTTGAAGCCCTTCCTTCTACAACAAATATAACTGTTGATAAAGGACTTTGTTTTATATGTGTTACTAAAATTAACTTTTAAAGTAATAGTATTAAGTGCCACAGATGTAGAAGAACATATTATGTTGATTGTTTGAAGAGAAAGCACATTTTCAAACCTTTTTCCAACTCTTTTCATATATCGTAAAAAGGGAAAGCTGATTTTCTTTAAACTAGTTTTATTGTACTGAAACCGGTTCATAGCTCAAGCTAGTACCTGTATCTTAGTTCACGTTTCTCATTACTGTGATGTAGATATTTAAGTTTATTATTAGTTTTATATGCCAGAGGGTCTAGTTCGTTAATATGTTTAATCCATTTAACATTCCTTTGTCTTATTTGAATTTTGTTGTTGAAACAAATATTACATAAATTCACAAAATCACGAATCTTTCCCAACGAATTGTGGCAAAATTGTGTCCCAATTACTGGCATTATGTACTAATTACTAGCAAATTTGCAATATTTCCAAAAAAGTGCTGTAAGACGCTTGCTTTTCATTAAAATCATAAAATATACCCATCGTGTCAAAGACTACATCTTAAGTAACAGGGCAGTGAAGTTTCTTAGATGCAAACAAATTTTAAATTGTACTTATTGAGAAAAGTAGGCGCCTAAGTCCTTAAAGTGCCAATGACTGGGTAGTTTACCCTAATATAATAAAAATCATATTTTAGGTACTCTACTCGCCTACAACCTAATTTGACTGGACTATAGTACAAGCTAAAATAACTGCATATTTTGAGTAGACTGAGACAAGGCACATATTGAAAGCCTCCCTTGTGATGACAACAAACCATAAACAAAACTTTCGAACTCCTCCAAAACCCTTAAACACGACTTGTAGGAAACTTTCAGACAGACACAAACTTTCCTTTGAAAATTAAAGACACTTTTCATCGAACATTCATTGCATCTCGTCGCAAACCTAATGGATTTCTTTTAGAAAAAACTCGCCACTTTTGTTGACGTCCGCACTACTGCGAGCATCCGTCTTCTTTGTATTCTCCATTTTTGCGCCGTTGCAGAGAGAAGTTCCGTCAACTTTTCCGTCATACATCCCAACTGTTATTTTATCTCGCCAGAGGCATTCGAAGAACACCATAAAACTTCCAAACTTTCGGTATCAAACGTAGATGGAATTTTTTCGTAGGAAGTTTCCTCTTCGCATCCATTCCAACTTCAAATTTAATTGTTTCTGGGTCGCGCACCGATTGCGACATAACTCAGCGGATAGATAAAGTAGCAGTCAACAAATGGAGTCAATCTCTAGTCCATAACACCGCGCCGTCAGTGTTCTAATAACAGGTACTGTGGCCGATGTACTTTCCACGTAAGACCTCTTTGTCAGTCTTCTTATTTTTCTAGTTTTGAATTGAAAATATTTACTTAATGTTAGCTTTATTACCGTTTATCCAGATTTTCGGTCATTCAGTCGTCTATTCCTGACGCCTAACGTCTTTGGGCGAGCTACTCTTTGGTGTACTGCCCGCTATCGGGTGATAGTTGCGCCGGTGGGCAGATTGTTTGGAGACGTCGTACAGGACGTACCGTTGGAAGAGTTGTTGGACTAGTCTAAGATCCGAATATAAGACGACCTTCACCGAACCGGTTAATGGATGAAAAGCATTTTATATTAAACTTAATATGTTAAAAAACATATCGCGAGTGCGTTGGCTGAAAAATTTCAGTCCAGGATATGATTAATTAAATATTGAAAAATTAATTTTTCTAAACATTTCACTGGTTTGGTTAATAGACAAATCACATACCAATCGAAAGTATGAAGCCCATAGAATATGCAAACGTTAGGTTGGCTACGTTTTTCCCGTCCCAACTATAGGGTAGGCAGGTATAAACAGGTAAATCAATAATAGTGATTTGCACCGGTGTGGTTAATGCATGAAACTCATATCAAAATAAAGATAATTTCATTGCCAACACGTCGATATAGGGTTGTCTGCAAAAAATCAGTCTGGAATTTCGGTTGTCGAATTTTAAAGATCAAAATATTGCTGCCAGTGAATACGCGCGCCAGAGAGGTCCGAGCGAACTATCCCGTTTATTAACAAAGGACGCAGCATAGCAGGCTGCGTGTAGCTCGGCCATTGAATGAAAGAGAGTGGGCATGTCATGTGTCCGTGACATTGAAATTAATAATTTATTTGAATAAAACATAATCAAAAATGTATAAATTTATGAATCTTCCATGTCATCATTTCACAATTAAAAAATTTAAAAGATGTATTTACTAAGACAGTTTTGAAGGTTAAATTATTCTGCACTTACCGTTTTCTCACCAAGAAAGTTATTAAACTCTTCATTATATTTTTTACCCAAAGCAGTCACTTTTTTGTAGCACGTGGCATGATAACCTACGAAATCAAGTGATGCATTGGTTAACTCAACGCCACTGTATTTAAAATTTTTCTTTTTACGAAAATTTAATTTCAACAAACAGTTTTTATACGTTTCATCGTTAAAATCAAGAATATCATCGTCCGAATTGCATAGAAAACACTGTTTAGCCATTTTTTATCACAATTTTGTGTTTATAATTAACAACAATCATGACACACACATGACATGCGCACTCTCTTTAGTGCTCTCTTTCATTCAATGGCCGAGCTACACGCAGCTGCTATGCTGCGTCCAACGACGTCATACTGATAGACTACGCATCCAAGGCAAATTGTTTGTCGGCATTCCAAACATTGGGAATGTCAACGGAATATTTACAAGCAACGACATCATTGTTTACAAGTTACATCGCAGCATGCCAAGTTGACAATCATTTGGAATGAATTTTCAGAAAAATGTATGGAACGTATGTTGTAAAAAAGTAAAAATATGATTGTGGCTTGCTTATCTGTAATAGAAAAAGTACTCTGAAGATACTCTTTTGTAAAACACGTTTAATTTTGCAATTGTGTCAAGAATTAACGCCATTTTTATATTTTACAAACATTGCTGCATGCACCAAGCATGCCCTAATGCACAACTGGCAACGTCGGGTGTGTCTATGTCAATACAGCTGATGTTCCCCCCTTCCGTCGCACCGCCAGAAACGCTTACAAACATTCGGTATACAAAGCGTAGTATGACGTCGTTGGCTGCGTCCTTTGCTAATACACGGGTTATTTCGCTTGGACCTCTCTGGCGCACGTATACGCTGGCAGCAATATTTTGATCTTTAAAAATCGACAACCGGAAGTCCAGACTGATTGTTTGCAGACAAACCTATATCGACGTGTTTGCAATAAAATTATCTTTATCTTGATATAAGTTTCATGCATTAACCACACCGGTGCAAATTACTATTATTTATTTACCTGCTTATACCTGCCTACCCTATAGTTGGGACGGGAAAAACGTAGCCAACCTAACGTGGCTAAATGGGCTTCATACTTTCGATTGGTATGTGATTCGTCTATTAACCAAACCAGCGAAATGTTTAAAAAACATTAAATTTTCAATATTTAATTAATCATATCCTGGACTGAAATTTTCCAGCCAAGCCACTCGCGTTATGTATTTTAACATATTGTCACGACGGCCTCTTTTTCTTCAGCCAGGGAATCAAACTCGACGTAACTTTCACCGTTTTACTTCAGAACTTAATACAATAACTCTTAACCTTATCTCAACTAGATCTCAACTCAACTGACCACTGCCACGCTACTCGTGGTGCCTTATATACTTCATCGAACCATCTAGAAGATTCAAGATACCCAGATGACATTCGAGAATGCCGATCTGTCAGTCTAGAAAATTCCAGATGATTCGATGACGTTTACACATCAAAAAAATCTAACCTAATCATTGTGAAAGAAACATTAACAAATCCAAATAAGCAATGTAATATACAGGATGTTACACTCTTCCCCCCTTAGCGTTCGGCGTCCTCGATGAACAGTTCGCTTCGATCCTTGTATGGCCACAGGCGATCGCTATGGACGACCTTCGGTTTTCCACTACCCATACGTATCCTGTAGACTACGTCGTTGAGGCGCTTCATCACCACGTAGGGTCCCTCCCAATGGCGTTGTAGCTTCGGACATCTACCCCTTCTCCGTCGTGGATTGTAGAACCATACCAGATCACCTTCGACGAACTTTGGGCTATTTGCTTTGAGATCGTATCTGGCTTTCATTCTGTCGCTGGCAGACTGGATGTTTCCTCTAGCAGACTCATGGATATCCCAGAGCGTTTCCTGAAGCTCGCTCACCCATTCGCATGGAAGACGGCGTTCCGTTTCTGGGGGTGGACCAAGAGCTAAGTCCAGAGGCAGCCGTAGTTCTCGACCAAAAATTATCTTCGCTGGGCTCAACCGAGTTGACTCGTTCACCGCTGATCTGTAGGCCAACATTCCCAGAGGAATCTTCGTATCCCAATCAGACTGATGTTCGTTAATGAATTTTGATAGGTAATCCAGGATTGTCTTATTGAAGCGTTCCACCATACCGTCGGACTGCGGATGAAGAGCAGTTGTTCTAGTCTTCCGAATTCCGAGTTTTCTCATCAGCTGTATGAAGACTTCCGATTCAAAGCTTCGTCCCTGGTCTGAATGTAGTTCATTAGGAACTCCGAATCTGGACACCACGTGTTCTAAAAGAGCCTGTGCCACTGTGCCTGCTTCTTGATTGGGCACAGGAATTGCTTCTGGCCACTTAGAGAAATAATCCATTACAACAAGCAGATACTTGTTCCCAAGGCTGGTTTCCGGCAAAGGACCCAAAATGTCTATGGCGATTCTCTCAAATGGCGCTCCAACGTTGTACTGCTGCATGTGTGATCGTTGACGAATACTTGGACCTTTTCTTGAGTTGCAGACATCGCACGTGGAACAGTAATTTTCAACATCTTCGCGACAGCCAACCCAGTAAAATCTCTCCTTGATTCTTTCCAGGGTCTTCCTGATGCCAAAGTGACCCCCACTGCTACTATCATGTAGTTGTTCCATAATTGCTTTCCGTAATTTCCTTGGTACTACAAGTTTTTCTTTAGCATGTCTGCCATCAGTATCCTCCCAGATTCGATACAGGAGGTTACCCCTTACCTTTAGTGAGTCCCATTGTGCTAGGTAGGCTTTAGTGATGGGACTCATAGCACTTATTTCCTGTTGATTAAGCTTGATTCCATTTAATAGCGAATGAATAACTAACCCTAGCTCAGCGTCTTGTGACTGAGCTTGCTTGAAGGTTTCTAGTGAAATCTTGGTTCCTTCCAATTCAAATTCTTCTACTCTTAATGTGTTTATGTCGAATTCTCGTTGTTTCTCTTCTTTCGAGCAGTGCTTACAGTCTTCATCACAGGGCCTGCGTGACATAGAATCGGCATTTCCGTGTTGCTTTCCTGGACGATGACGAATTTCAAAGTCATAGCTTTGAAGGTATTCAATCCATCGAGCAAGCTGGCCTTCTGGATTCTTGAACTTCATTAACCACTGCAAAGCTGAATGATCGGTTCTCACGACAAATCTTCTTCCGTACAATAAATGGTGGAAATTTCCGATCCCTTTCACCACACTGTACAACTCTTTTCGTGTCACACACCAGTTTTTCTGCGCTTTGTGCAAAGTTTTACTGTAGTATCCAATTACCTTTTCGATGCCATCTTGTTCTTGAGATAAGACAGCTCCAACAGCATATTGGCTAGCGTCTGTGTCCAAGTAGAAAGTTCCTTTCCTTGTAGGGTGAGCTAGTATCGGTGAGGAGGTCAAAGCCGTTTTCAATGCGTCGAAGGCTTCTTGGCAGATGGAGTCCCAATAAAACTTATTACCATTTTCAGTTAAGGCAAATAATGGTTTGGCGATGGTAGAGAAATCTTTCACAAATCTGCGATAATAACTGCACAGTCCCAAAAAGCTTCGTACCTCATGAGTGTTGGACGGTACTTTCCATTCCTTCACAGCCTGCACCTTCTCTGGATCCGTCCGAATTCCGTCTTTGGTTAACAGATGTCCGAGGTATTTTACTTTCCTTTTGAAAAGATGGCATTTCTTAGGGTTTAGCTTCAAGTTCGCTTCCTTAAGCCGCTGGAAAACTTGTCTTAGTCGGAGTAGCTCTTCTTCAAAATCCTTTCCAAACACAATAACGTCATCGAGATATATCAGTGCTGTCTTCCAAGATAAACCTTGTAGTACAACATCCATTAATCTTTCGAAGGTACTGGGTGCATTGCATAGACCGAAAGGCATTACTGTAAACTGCCATAGCCCAGCACACGATGTAAATGCCGTTTTCTCTTTATCTTTTTCATCCATTTCAACCTGCCAGTACCCACTTTGCAGGTCCAAGGTGGAGAACCATGAAGAATTTCCAACTGCATCCAAAGTGTCGTCAATTCTTGGTAAAGGGTATGAATCCTTTTTGGTCAAATCGTTGAGCCGCCTGTAATCCACACAAAACCTCGTTGATCCGTCCTTCTTCCTAACAAGGACTATCGGAGAGGCCCAAGGGCTAGATGATGGCTCGATTACTCCTCGTTTCTGCATATCTTTTAACATATTCTGTACTTCATCAATCCTAGATAATGGAGTTCTTCTTGGGGGCTGCTTGACTGGCTGGGATCTCCTACATTAATTTTATGACGTACCAGATGGGTTCGCCCTAGGTCATCATTATTTTTCAGTGTTATAGTCTCTGCGATGTTTATTTTTTTCTGATATCAACTTATACCGAAAATGGTGATTTACACCCAAACAGAACTCATCAAGAGATCTGAATGTGCAATAAAATACAGGGTGTTTGAAACGTGCAACTTTGATACGTTTCGTGTTTTGAGGCACTGTATAACATGAAAATATTTTTAAAATGTAGCCTATCTATCCAAAATTATGATTCTCTTTTTCATCAGGTACATTAGTTACAATAACGTGATAACCCGGTATAAGTCGCATATTACAATGCAAGTATGATCACTAATAATATTGTAAATCGGATGTGCCGTCCGGCCGCTAATAACCTTGTGCGAGGTGCGGTCAACACAGTTTCTTTGCATAGTAAAACAAAAGTTGCTTGCGTTATGAAGGGCAATAAAATAACTAAAATAAGCGTCTCACCTCTTATTTGGCCTGCATGAGCAAACTGCAACAAAACTACAGTTAAAAGAATGCAAAGTACAAAATAGTTAACGAACATTTTGTCGGTTTTGCGAATGAGTTCCACTGAACCATCAACTTTACTACTTTTATACTTCTTTTATCAAATTAATTCGAAGCATTCGATTTTTTCAAGGTTGTTTTTGTTTCATATAACAATGCAGTATTAATATGCACTCTAATTAGGGAAATATGTATTATTGTTTTGGAATATGCAAAACAATTCAGTATTTCACAATAGCCTGCAAAATCTGAAAATTATACATTTGATAAAAAAATATATTAGAAACATAACAGGTGCACCTTATGTATTTTTTATTGGAATTACTCGTACCATTGTTTCTGTGATATAAGTATACGATTAGTAGAGTACCACGTAACTTATTTATAATGTAAAAGGTTCTTAACTGGTATTTTTCAATGTGACGACACACAAATGCTCACAGCTTCTATCATACAAATCTTGAAGACTATCTGAGATTTGGGTGAAGTCACTATCATCTTCTTCTTCCGCGCCATCTAGCCTTCGTATCCATGCTACTGGTTCTAGTCTACCCAGTGGCGTACCTTTCTTGATTTGTATTGAATTCCTGGATACATTCACGGCCCTTATTAACATATTTGAAGAATCCGTTATTGTTCTGGCTAATAAAATAGGTTTATTCCAACCTAGCGTAGGATCTGGTTCAAAAACGCATGGGGTAAGGTTATGTTCAAGTGCCTTATGTGCATATATGGGTATAACAATCTCTTTCTGTGGTGGTATTGTAAAATTCCTTGGTGCCATAACGTTCATTTCCTCTAGCTGAACAGCTCGGCAGCTAAATGAAATCTCTTCTGAATCACCAATGCTTAAGGTATTACCAGTGAAGTTTATTACGCAGCCAGAACTCTGCAGAAACTCAGCACCAAGGATGCAATCATTTGTGACTGAAGCTACTAAAATGGGATGCTTCTTACCGAAACTGCCAATGCGAATCTCTAATTCTTCAACACCCAGTACTGGTATACGGTCTCCATTAGCGGTCCTCAGCAACATTCTATCCGTTTGCGTGGTTCTGCTTGGCAACTTCCTTCGAATTTCTTGGTATATGTTAGGGCTTATTATAGTCACATTTGCTCCGGTATCGACTAACATCTTGCATGGTATATTTTCTATGTAACCTTCAACTACTGGACTCTTCTCAATTTTATTAACTTCAATTTCGATGACCATGGGGCTTTCGTCATGATGGCCAGCCAGTTTTTGCCCCCTAAAACTGGCCGGCTCTAGTTTTCCGACTCATTATCAGTATTAGTACTAGCCTCCCTTGACTTCTCTGCCACCTGCATGCGACAGCCTACTCGAAGGTGCCCCTTCTGCCCACATCTCCAGCACGTAATTTTCTCAGGTCCTTCTAGATTTGTGCGAACTGGGTTTCTTTGGAAGGTACCACCTCTTCTTCTTGGAGTGAACGCTGTCGCCCTGACTTCTACTTCATTATCTTGTTCTAAAGAGCGCACCCTCCGTGTCATTCGCGTAGCCTTTGTGGCAGCCTCAATTTCTAGAGCCTTGACCAAAGCGTCTTGTAAGGTTCTGGGACTAGATAGTCTTACGATTCTCTGGACGTCAAGGTCTGCGATTCCTTCGACAAACTGACGAGCAGCAACGTATTCCTGTGTCTCGATGGGACTGCTGACGAATGCTCGTTTAGCTAAGCTTTGGACTTCGTATGCAAATGTGGTTAAATCTTCCTTAGCTTGTTGTGTCCGGTTATGCAACTGGCCATGCAACAGCTCTGTTAAGTGTGCATCTCCAAAGCGTAACTTTAGTGCAGATGTTATCTTATCATAGTCACGTAGATCTGATGAGCAGAGATTTTCCAAAATAGCTGCGGCAGAGTCTCTAAGCATGGATGTCAGCACACAAGCTTTTTCTTCATTTGACCAGTTATTCATACGTGCGATGTTTTCAAATTGCATATAATAAATGTCCCATGATGTTTTGCCATTATATGGATAGGGCTTTGCTACTACGCCACTGTGTCTATCAGGAAAAACGGGTGGTTCAGCTGTTAAATTACGCTCACCTGCACTAAACTCTCGCAGCTCCTCTCTGACCATTTCTTTGACCTGATCTTTCATCTGCTGTAGCTGTTCCTCCACGTGCTTCTGTGATGTCACTAGCTCTTCCACCTGCTTTTGTGAGGTCGCGAACTGTGTCTCTATTGCACTAATGCGTTGGTCTTGAGTTTCTAGTGCCTGGCTTACCGCTTGCTTCTGCTCCTCCAGCCTAGTCATCACAAGTTCCTGTCCACTCTTCAAATCTGCGACTGCCTCGTCCTGGTGTTGCTTTAGCTTTTCTTCTAGGTTTACGACTGCCTCATCCTGGTGTTGCTTTAACTTTTCTTCTAGGTTTACGACTGCTTCGTCCTGGTGGTGCTTTAGTTTTTCTTCCAGGTTCACGACTGTTGCTTGCATATCTGTTCTCGTTTCGGCTGCACTTCGTTCTAAGCTAGCTCTCGTTTCCGCTGCACTCTGTTCTAATCTGTTTCCCATTTCTTGTAGCATAGTCATCAATGCATTCATTTCGGATGCCATAGCTCTGGTTACTGGCATTAATGGACACTGTACTCACTTCTTCTTTCCTTTTCCTGGCTTGATTCGATGAATAATCCCACACTTCTGGCACCAATTGTCACGACGGCCTCTTTTTCTTCAGCCAGGGAATCAAACTCGACGTAACTTTCACCGTTTTACTTCAGAACTTAATACAATAACTCTTAACCTTATCTCAACTAGATCTCAACTCAACTGACCACTGCCACGCTACTCGTGGTGCCTTATATACTTCATCGAACCATCTAGAAGATTCCAGATACCCAGATGACATTCGAGAATGCCGATCTGTCAGTCTAGAAAATTCCAGATGATTCGATGACGTTTACACATCAAAAAAATCTAACCTAATCATTGTGAAAGAAACATTAACAAATCCAAATAAGCAATGTAATATACAGGATGTTACAATATTAAATTTAATATAAAATGCTTTTCATCCATTAACCAGTTCGGTGAATGTCGTCTTATATTCGGATCTTCCACTAGACGTTTATGTTTACGCGTGGAGGGTGAAGGTATTTTTGGGTGTGCAATTATTGTATATTGTTGGCTGTAACCCAGAATAGCAGTAAGTACACACTGATTTATTGAGTGGAACCGTATACTGTTAAAATATACACTGTAAAAGTAATATTGAAGTAAAGGTGTGGTCATTAATCAGCTTTCTATTACTTAAAACTCCCTTAACCTGAACTGGTGCTTACATTAATATAACCCTATATGATGAAAAATATTACATTTTTTGGTTTAAGATTATTGAAGTTTTGCGCATTTAGGTAAAATAAAAGTATATATTCCTTCTCCAAGACATTATGTTTATACAGGGTGAGTTTCTAGTACCGGCTCGGTCGATAACTCCGCTACTGTGGAAGATAGCGAAAAAAAGTTATATATAAAAGTTATAGCCACAGATATGCTCCTTACTCGGAAAATATTTAGATGTATACAGGATGGTCATGTGGTGATGCAAACATGCATTTTTTTAAATGAGACACCCTATCTATTATTCCATACTCAAATTCTACTAATGATTTTCGTTCTTCCAACGTAGGTGTTGTTACATTATACAGGGTATTCCAAAAGTTATGACCATTTTTATATCCAAATCCATAAATCAGTTTTTTACACGGATGAATAAAAATAATCTTTAGTTTTACAATCGGCTATAAAAAATCCCGTGACGCATTTTCGTATACAGGGTGATGTAGAATGCAAGATCTAGATTTTCTCTCTTTTTTTAAATGTAACTCCCAATACTTTATTATACCAAAGAATTGCTTTTACTATGCTCTTTTATCTTTGTATAGCACTTGTTATGGCTGCCTTCATTAGTTGCTGAGATATTTCGATTTTTCTACAAATTTTAAACATACCTGCTATTTGTTTACTAAAATTTATTTATTTTGAGAAAATACTATCAAATTTTATTTTTGCTTAACAAGCAACTAAAATATAAGGCCATAATAGTACTTGATCAAGTCAGAACACTGAATTCACGAGATAATATAGGTCAAGTGTGCTGAGGAAACAATTTTATAGACGTCATGCATAATTAACAAGCAGATGTATCAGGTAGGCTATGAAATATTAAGCGACACACTCCAAATAAAACGATTCTTCAATCTTTCAAACGCATAAGTTTTAGAGTGCCTCCGTTCTGGATATTGGTGTTCATAGTTGATATATTCTATAGGCAAGTAGGAAATTTCTCAAAGATTCTCCTGAATACCCTCAATGAAAAAATTAATTTTTAAAGCTCGTATTTCACACAGTACGGAATTATTGAGCAGGTTATGAAAAATGTCAATTTTTCAAAGCCTACCTGATAAATCTGCTTGATCATTATGCATCACGCCTACAAAACTGTTTACTCAGCATACTTGACACTATTATCTCGATGATTCAGGGTTTTGGCTTCAACAAATACTATCATGACCATGGATTTAGTTGTTCGTTAAATAAAAAAACAAATTCGATAGTACTTTCTCAAAAATAAATAAATTTCGGTACACAAATTGAGGCTATATTTTAAATTTACGGAAAAATCGAAATATCTCGGAAACTGATGGACGTAGGTACAGCAAGTGCTGTACAAAGATGAAAGAGCAACTCTTTGGTATAAAAAAGTATTGGGGGTTACATTTAAAAAAAATGAGAGAGAAACTGGATCTTGCATTCTACATCACGCTGTATAAGTATATGCGTCGCGGGCTTTTTTACAGCCGATTTTAAGACTAAAGGGTATTTTTAATCTTTCAATCTAAAACAGAATAATTTTTTATTCATTAGTTTTTGATATAAAGCACGTTCGTTTGACAGCGATTTGGATATAAAAATGGTCATAACTCCTGAAATACACTGTATAATGTTATAATACCTTATATTGTGAGAAGAGAAATTATTAGTAGAATCTAAAACTGGGATGATATATAGGGTGTCTCGTTTAAAAAAATACATGTTTGCATCACCACGTAGTTAGGGATCACCCTGTATAAATCAAAATATTTTCTGAGTAAGGAGCATATACGTCGCTACAACTGTTATGTACAACTTTTTTCGGTATCTTCTACATTAGTGGCGTTATCGACCGAGCCGGTAATAAAAACTCACCCTGTATATGTGGCCCCTGTGTACTACCCCTTGACAAACAACCGCCAAATATTTTTTTCTGAATGCGCCCATGTCGTCTATTGACCCAGACCTCGCATCTGGCTTGCATGAGGCGACATTAAAATTCCTTCGGGTCATTAATCGAAATTGAATCGCGGGCGTTAGGAGCGCTGAGTGTGGCTGCGTCTCCGGAAATGGCAAGTCCACTGGCACCACAACATCCAATTAGGCGTTTCCGAACGCACCCTAGCATCCTGATTAACATTCATAAAGACTCATCCAGCCCAATTGACGGGGAATTAAGCGAGCGCATACGTGTCGAGTCAAGGCGTTCGTTCGTCACACGCAGACACTCCTCGGGCTCTACCGAAATTACATGAAGAGAGAAAACAGAAAAGAAAAATAAATCATCATTATAAGGGTCTCAGGTGTAGGGTGATGAAAACGAATTAACGATTATTCTGGACGTGTCTTAACAACATTTAATAAAGTAGTAAGTCAATCAATGAATATGACCAAAATAAATTAAGTCAGATCACAATGAAATATTTGTACGATAACTTACCAATGCCCGATTTTATCTAAATGCACATTTTAACAAAGACTTTGACCAATCAGAGCAGCCCTTTAAAGAACATGCATCTGCCAAAGTGCTCTGAAAATTATTGATTTCTCTTGAAGTTGACCTCAAAAAGCTCAAAAATGACATACTTTATATACAATCGAGCATTGTAAATCATTTAGCATCTTTTCCAGTCTGATTTTCCATCCCAAATCGGTGAAAAATTGCATTTTCTTGTTTAATCAAAGGTTTAGCAATAGCTAATCTCAACCAATCAGATTCCAGATTCCATTTCCATTCCATTTGATCGCTGGTTTCATGCTGTATTAAATGATATGATGACAAGAAATTCACTTATTGCATTATTTGGATAAAACAATAATTTACTATCGATAATAATTATGAATACCTGCAACATATCTTTGTTTTATAGTAAAAAGAGGTAAAAATAGCATTTTGTTACATTTCAAAGGTTACAGCTACTTCCCAAACGTATGTGCATTACTGGTTGCCTATCCAGAACCCCAGAACGCCAAAGCTTGCCATTTTATAAATAAAATTAAGTATAACCCTATTTGACGTACAATGCACCTGTGAGTACTTCTATAAGATCTATAACAAACACGCATCCAGTAAATGAAAGATTGATTCTTCATAAAAGTATGTATTATCATATAATCCATCTGACTGACGGACGTGGGACTTTTAATTATTAAATAATGTAGGTAGTTGCTGTGATTGATATAGGTACCTACTACTTTTATCACAAATTATCCCAGTTTGCAATTAGTAATTATACAATAATTATAATGTAAGCATGAAAAATGGGGCACTAATTTGCAAATCAATGGCTTTGTTCTGATATCCTGCTATGATTTTGATCCTTGAATTTCAAAAATATCTTTGACAAACGTGTCATCCAGCTTTGACGTGTTGTTTTCAATATTGATAAAATACTATTGGATGATACTTATTAACATAGCCCTCAATACCCAATAGAAAGCTTTTGCTAAATAACATCCAATAGAAAAGCTTTGTTAAATTCTTTGTTAAATATGCATGTTGATAAAATCGGCCCTTGAACTACCTAATTTAACATCAATAAAAGGTTGGGCCTTTATCAGGAAAAGCGCTCGAGCTGGCACATCTGGAAATTAAGTAAAAAGATACCTGAGTAATCAATTCAGTGAAGAAGAATAAATTTAAAAAGTAGGTTACCATAGATTTAACTAAATATCATGACGTCATTTTATATTGGTGTGATTCACATAACCTACAGGTTAGTAATTGTTATAATTTAAACAAATAAACATAAATAGGTACACACCAAGTCTTTAAACACCAAATAGGGAGATAAAATAATATACAGAATAACATATAAAATCTCCATCTCAAGGGACATTCATCGGTAATAAGGGTCAACTCGCGAAATACCTCACCAAGGGATCAAAACAACTAGAACGGAGAATAGTTATCATGTTAACCGTGAGGTCTAACACAAAGATACTAGGGGTCAACTCTTAAAGTATCCACTCCTTTGAACTAGTTAAATACGAAGGGTCAACTCGCAACGTACTTCGAAATTATGTTATCTGTTTTCATATAACAATAACAAA
Organism: Callosobruchus maculatus; assembly: GCA_951848785.1. Lineage (NCBI taxonomy): Eukaryota > Metazoa > Arthropoda > Insecta > Coleoptera > Chrysomelidae > Callosobruchus > Callosobruchus maculatus. The sequence goes on from CATOUR010000003.1 coordinate 4,258,661, forward strand.
TACTCAATAATTGAATTAGCAAACCACTAATGATACAAATGTGTATGATGTTTAGTCAATTGTCCAGTAAAGAAGTCCTCAAATGAATTAATAAAATGAATAAATAGAGATATAACTAGCAGAATTGAGTACTCTGTGAGATAAACTCATCCAAGCTGATGCACAATCACCAACAATTCACAACGTCTTAATTGTAAAGCCTTGTGGCTACTAGCAAATAAAATTACTAGAGTTTCTCTCACAAGTCACTTGCGTAGCGTGTGCACGACGTCATTAGAGAAATATTGCAGCAAAATTACTTGCATATAAAGGACTTGCGACTTGCTAAGAGCTTGTAGTGTACATGGTTACTCTCAGGAAATTAGTTTGCCACAAAAATTTCGAGGCTGTTTCGAAAGTCTTGCAGCAAGCAGTATTGTAAATCAAATTTGGAGAAGTTCAACTGGACGAGAGAAGATACGTGTCTTTTATTTGAAAATTTTGAATTATATCCTGAATTATGAAATGTACATACTCCAGAATTTAAGGACAGAATTAAAAAGCAGAATGCATTAAAAAATTGGCCGAATTATTTAATACTTCTACAGCGGAAATTCAAAGGAAGCTACATAATTTGAGAACGCAAATTAACAAAGAGTGGAGAAAAATTCAAAAAAAGGGAAAGTGGACAAGGGACTAATGAAATATACATATAAGAGTACTTGTGAGTTCTTCGACTCATTAAAGTTCATGTATCCCTAGAGTAGTTTTACGCTGAATCCACTTTCTCACCCAACAGTTTCTCCGCCTTTTACTATCTTTCTTTTGTTTAATTAAATATATCACAACTACCGCAGCAGCTACAGATTTTGCGTACGACATCTTAGCTATAGTGTATACGGAATCAGAACAATCAAGCCCAAGTGGACTTGCGAGAGCAATTTCCTAGATTAAATTTGCGAACAATTAAAAGGTAGTGTAGACAAGCAAGCAAGTACTTGCTGCAAAAACTATCGCAAGTTACTTGCAAGTGGACGCGGGCCTTAAGAAATACAACTGGGTACTACGTAGAATGATATTTTTTGTCGAGAGTCGAACGTAATTCTCAGCAGGGATTAATAACATTATACGCTACTTCGGACCTTATTGTACTATAACGGACCGCCTAAATTATTGTGAGGCTCATATGTTTCGAAAATAATAAAAATTATTATCTTACCCTCGATTGAAATTCCTTCTGTCCTAACACTTTAAGGCATCGTTTTTACGGGGCATGTTTAACTACACTCTTGGATAATACTATTTTTTAATTACAACATTTTCTCAGCCTGACACACAGGCCCGTATTTAGGGGGGTCCGGACCCCCCGAAACGTTATATAATGCCGTCTAAAAATTGGAATCCAATTTTTGGACCCCCCCGAAAGGTCAAGCAAGTGACACCCATAATCTGGACCCCCCCAAAAACCAAACCTGGATACGTGCCTGCTGACACATATATCCAACAGAAACAGAAAACTACTACAAAATCTAACGATTAATAATACATTGATAAATGAATAATATACCTATTTTTAAAACAGCCAAACTTCATTCTCATACATTTTAACTAAGTATGGTATTTTATCTATTGTGAATTGAATTAGATTTTATTAAAGCCTTATACCAGGGTGTATTAACTGTATGCGATATCACGTAATAAATTCTTTTTTACTTGTTTATTCAAAAATTCAATGGCAAACACTTATTATTTCAATGAATTTGCGGTTCTTGGGTTTTTAGGCCGACGTCGTTTAGCGTTAAAACTTGACTATTCGCCACCACGAGCAGATAGCATCTTCAGAAGCTATTTCACTTCGGCGTCTTCCAAAATACTGACGGCTGGTGGATCTGCACCTGTATTTATACCTGCTAATAGTGACGTGGCCCAACCAGCTAGCGGTGGTAGCCCCGCCGCTTCGCGATGTGGTAGTGTCTTCAGGTCCTTTAGGATGGGTACCCATGTCCGGTTGACCTTCTGTGTTTCTTCTTTCCTATTGAAATTATTATGGTGTTTTTGTATTTCGATGGCTTCTCTGTGAAGTCTGGCATGGTACGAAGACGTTGCGGCAAGAACCTGAGTTTCTTCAAACTTGATCCTGTGACTTCCCTCCTTAATCGCATGTTCGGCTACCGCTGATTTGTCCGTATGGCCTAGTCGACAGCCAGCCTTATGTTCTGCAATTCTTGTGTTTATAGATCTGCTTCGTTGTTCCTATGTATACACTCCCACATGTGCATGGAATACGATAAACCCCCGGTGTTGTGAGTGGGTCTCTTTTATCCTTCACCGTTCTCAAATATTCCTGTATCTTTCTTGTGGGCTTGTAGATGGTCTTGACGTTTTCCTTTCGTAACATTTTTCCTATTCTGTCTGTTATTCCAGGCACATAGGGTAGAAAAACTTTAGTTATCGGTTTAGGTTCTGGTTTTGCCCTATTTCTTCTCAATGTTCTTTGTTATTTCCTTTTCTGTATAACCGAGCATTCTTTAGATGTTCCAGTTCGGTGTCGAGTTCTTCTGGTTCGCACACTTTTCTAGCCCGTTCTGTCAAAGTTCTAATAATTCCGTACTTCTGAGATGGGTGGTGGTTTGGTTCTTTATGTAAGTACCGGTCAGCATGAGTTGGCTTTCTATATACCTTGTGTTCTAATGTATCTCCTTTACTTATTGTTTCGATTCCTAATATGTTGCTGTGGTGCTACAACGCAACAACGCCCCACGTAGTTTGGTAGAACTTCATATTTGAATTAAAGGGGATGGTCTATCATGTACTTTTAAAGAAGAAAATTGGTGAAAGAAGCAGTTTTTGAAAAAAAAAATAGTTAAAATTCGGTATTTTCACCACACTTTCAAAACGTACCCGAACAGTACAAGACAATTTTAGAATCGAAAACCCGCATGACAAACTTCAATAGTGTCACAAATATGCAGTGTTGTAAGCGAGCAGCAGTTATCAGTTAATGTACTTCACGGAATTGTGCAATTGCAATTTTTTTAGGTTAGTGAAAAACATGAAAAATTCATTCAATGTGTTTTGGAAAAGACGAAAATAAATCATTTTGGGACTTTCATACACAGGTGTTCAAAAGGGATTAAGTTTGACCTAATTTTGTTTTAGCAGAAACTAAAATAGAGGTTAAAGTTGGTGTCGTTATACTTACTAGGTTAGGTGAAATATAAAAGACATCTAAATTTAGGCTATTTTAGGTTTAATTAGGTTTGTACCAGATGGTTACGGGGTTACGGGGGGGCCTGGGGGGCCCCCCCAGAGGTTACTGATATCAAATATGTTGAAAAATCTAACCAATCTCCCCTCAGGTAAGATTGTCACCTGTTCGGCTTTTAGTAGCAGCGGTCTAACGTCAGTCGCATGTTTCAATGATTTATTGGAGCTGATATCGGCCAAATATAACAATAAAGCTTAATCACAACCAATATTAAAGCCACCGATTTTACATAAAAAGCTAATATACAAACTAAATAAAACAAACAATAATCCATAATACCTACTTAATCATAAACATCAGCTAGAAACAAAGGAACATTTGAAATAAGATATCTTTAAATTTAGATAGTTAAACGTTTCATTCTTAGTATATATATACAGTCGAAGCGATGTTAAATATCGAGCAAATGTCGGCAACACCGCATCTATTATCATCTTTCAAGCAGTACCTCACTTCTAAAATTGTATAGCTCTGTGTGCATGCCTTACTGAAATATGTTGAAAATACAGTTTTTTTCATTTTTTTTCAAAAAACGTGCTACTTTCGCAAATTTTACTTTTTTAAATCACATGACAGACCATCCTCTTTACATTGATACAAAACTTTTCTCAAATTGCGTGGGGCGCCAGACCCTGTTGCTGTTACCATACCTTAGATACTGAACATTAGCATATGTTCAACCCTAATTACAAACTTGCCACATTAGCAGCGTACATGTCCAACGTTCCGAATATGCCCATCAACTGCAGCACTTTTTGTAATTTTTTATAATTAAATGGTCCGGCATTCGCAGATCTCGTTCCGTGTACAAATTACAGACAATTATTTTTTTTAGTCATTGTTAAGAAGCAGTTCGTTTAACCAAAACAAAACCTTTCTGCTCTGCTTTAAGCAACTGATGAGCCATTCCGTGAATCTATTAATATATTGGAAGTCAAGTACACACTTGTGTCATCAGCAGAGGGAGTGTGGTCTGCTTCAGGAGCTGGTAAATCGATGAAATAGCAACAGAAACAGCATTGGCCCCGGTATTGACCCTTGTAGGCCACCAAAATATCAATTTTTTCCTTCGCGTCCTCACTCCTGCAATCTCCACCACCTGAGTCTGGTTCTTAATAATCCTATCAATTTGATACTGTTTTGAGATAATTTATGTCTCTCCGAGTTTTTCGAGCAGAAAAGCTAAAATATGTATCAGTGCTATCTGCACGTACCATTAGAAAGAAGACAAAGTTTGGGTGCAAAATCAATGTCTTAAGAGGTGGAGAGGAATCATTTCTGGGCATCTTTGTCAAGCTAGAGGGTTTATTGTGAAATCTTGCAGAGAGGGCGATACTGTCTCTCACTAGTAGAAGCTTGTGAGGCTATTTGTTGACCATAACACCTTCAGACGTAATTTTTGTTCCATATGGTTGGCAAGCGACTCAACGTGTGCACACTGTTGCGAGGAGGAAGAATCCTCGGCATACATTCTATGGCGCTGTGAGGTCCTTGGCAGGCTATACTAGGTTCAAGAGATCAAGAGATCTTGAACCTAGTATAGATCTTCAAGAGATCTTGAACCCGCTAACCTGAAGATGGGTGGTATCCAAGGCCATTCTCACCTTTGCGATGAGGGCTGGACTTGGGAACTAGGGTAAAGAGAGATGCACAGGGACGTGCTTGTAGGCCTATGCGCTGGTGGTTCTGGTCACCAAAAAGTCTCTCTCCTTCAATCATTCATAGGAGGTGTTTGAACCTCAGATATCGAACATTATGTATATTTACCTCTAATTACAAACTTTCCACATTAGCAGCGTACATGTCCAACGTTCCGAATATGCCCATCAACTGCAGCACTTTTTGTAATTTTTTATAATTAAATGGTCCGGCATTCGCAGATCTCATTCCGTGTACAAATTACTTTGTGAATTATTTAGAGCGTGACGGTCGGCCCAAAAATGAAAATAAGTCCGTGACAACTTCCCAGCTTTATGGGGCGCCGTTTATCTTTTTTATGAGATGTTTCATACGTGCGCGCTTACATGGAACAAACCTGCAGGGCAAACGGGGAAATATTGCCGCGCTCATGCTAGATGTATTTTGCTATTTGTTATTCGTTTATGATGCACTTTCTTACCGTATTTTTCACTAGTATTACACTACGCCGCTATGAGTCACTTTTGAATACTTCCGCTTTCCATAGCAGTTGGCAGAGGACTGGTTTACAGTGATACTAGTTTGTTATTCTCCCATAGCATGAAGCTATAGTCCGAGATTCCCTTGCAACCAAATCATCGCCTGCCTGCCCATAAAGAAAAAGTATTGTGCCAGTCCGGCCCTGGACAGCCGAGCCGATTTACGTGTGATCTAGAAAGTTTTCTTCTTGACCCATATTTTATAGCCGCGAACTGTCTATGAGGCACAGAGAGCTCGCCGAGAACGTTCCAGAGATGGCGCGAATAATATAAAGCGCCGTCGCACGAGAGACGGGGACAGTCAGTGACAGTCAGTGTTCGGTAGTAATACGCGACGACGTTCCAGTGGCGAGCGCGAAATAAAGGAACTGTGACATAAATTAGTGAAGTGTAGGACCAATATAAATTAGTGTAGTGACTGTAGATAAATTAGACTGTTAAGTATTAGGTTAGGAGTAGTGTACATAGTTAGTGAAAATAAATAGTGAAATCCGTACCAAGTGTCTCCATGCCCAATCGGACTAAAGATTTGTAACAGTATGTTACTCCGCTAGGTCTTTCTTCGCAGGTCACTGGAAAGCCTATTAAAAATAAAACAAATTTTCCGCCTTTACCACCCCACCCCCCCCCGACCACCCCAATCTCACCCCCATCAAACTGAAGTGGCACACACTGGTCAGGTACCCCTAAAACGCCTAAAAACGAAGTCCGAGCTTTTTATATTTTTAGTTTTTTGATTATTGCTGCGCCGCCACTGACACGATTTCTGAAAACCGTAAGCGTATCTCATCCCCGCCAGAGTAACAATACCGTGTTGACATTTCATTAAGATTGACTAAATAGTTTCCACGATACACGACACAGAACGATCAGAAGCAATAAACGTACCTATGTATACATTAGAAAATTCCCTTGGTTTCGTAATAGGCAAACCAATGTTCGGATGGACCTAAAAAAGTGTAGTATGACGCTAGGTCTTTATCCCACAGATCGAGGGACAGCCTATTATGAACAAAAAACATTTTTCAGTTTTATAAGCCATTGTTTTGAGTTTCAGCCTCAGGTAACGAAAATCAAAATTTTTCAGAGCCTCGGATCTGCTGGTTTACCCTAAAAATCTAAAATCGTTATTTGGCTTCCGATCAGGATGAAAACTCGTGTCATGTATAGTTCGAGGGCGCTAATAACGAAACCCGGCCGTTGTTTTGAGTTTCAGCCTCAGGTAACGAATATTAAAATTTTTCAGAACCTCAGATCTGCTGGTTTACCCTAAAAATCTAAAATCGTTATCTGACTTCATATCAGGACGAAAACTCGTGTCATGTATAGTTTGAGGGCGCTAATTACAAACCCGGCCGTTGTTTTGAGTTTTAGCATCAGGTAACGAATATCAAAATTTTTCAGAACCTCAGATCAGTTGGTTTACCCTAAAAATCTAAAATCATTATCTGCCTTCCTATCACGACGAAAACTCGTGTCATGTATAGTTTGGAGGCGCTAATTACAAATCTGGCTGTTGTTTTTAGTTTCAGCCTCAGGTAATGAAAATCGAAAATTCCCAGAACCTCAGATCTGCAAGTTCACCCTAAATATCTAAAATCGTTATCTGCCTCCCTATCACGACGAAAACTCGTGTCATGTATAGTTTGGAGGCATTTAACTACAAATTCGGCCATTGTTTTGAGTTTCAGCCTCAGGTAACAAATATCAACATTTTCCAGAACGTCAGATCTGCAGGTTTACCCTAAAAATCTAAAATCGTTATTTGGCCTCCGATCAGGACGAAAACTCGTGTGTTGTATAGTTTGAGGGCGCTTATTACAAATTCGGCCATTGTTTTGAGTTTCAGCCTCAGGTAACAAAAATCAAAATTTTTCAGAACCTCAGATCTGCTGGTTTACCCTAAAAATCTAAAATGGTTATCTGGCTTCCTATCAGGACGAAAACTCGTCTCATTTATAGTTTGAAGCCTCTAATTACAAATCCGGCCATTGTTTTGAGTTTCAGCCTCAGGTAACGAATATCAACATTTTTCAGAACGCCAAATCTACAGGTCTACCCTAAAAATCTAAAATCGTTATTTGGCCTCCGATCAGGACGAAAACTCGTGTCCTGTATAGTTTTAGGGCGCTTATTACAAATCCGGCCATTGTCTTCAGTTTCAGCATTGGGTAACGAAAATCGAAAATTTCCAGAACCACAGATCTGCAAGTTTACCCTAAAAATCTAAAATCGTTATCTGCCTTCCTATCACGACGAAAACTCGTGCCATGTATAGCTTGGAGGCGCTGATTACAAATCCGACCGTTGCTTTGAGTTTCAACTTCAGGTAACGAAAATCAAAATTTCTCAGAACCTCAGATCTCCAAGTTCACCCTAAAAATCTAAAATCGTTATCTTGCTTCCTATTAGGACGATAACTCGCGTCATGTATAGTTTGAGGGCGCTAATTATAAATCCGGTGTTGTTTTGAGTTTCTGTCTCGGGTAACGAAAATCAAAATTTTTCAGAACCTCAGATCTGCTGGTTTACCCTAAAAATCTAAAATCGTTATCCTACTTCATATCAGGAGGAAAACTCGTGTAATGTACAGTTTGAGGGCGCTTATTACAAATCTAGCTCTTGTTTTGAGTTTCAGCCTCAGGTAACGAAAATCAAAATTTTTCAGAACCTCAGATCTGCAAGTTTACCCTAAAAATCTAAAATCGTTCTCTGGCTTCCCATCACGACGAAAACTCGTATCTTGTATAGCTTGAGGGCGCTTAGGACAGATCCGGCCGTTTTTATGAGTTTCGGCCTCAGGTAACGAAAATCAAAATTTCTCAGAACCTCAGATCTGCAAGTTTACCCTAAAAATCTAAAATCGTTATCTGGCTTCCCATCACGACGAAAACTCGTGTCTTGTATAGTTTGAGGGCGCTTATGACAAATCCGGCCGTTTTTATGAGTTTCGACCTCAGGTAACGAAAATCGAAAATTTCCAGAACCTCAGATCTGCAAGTTCACCCTAAAAATCTAAAATCGTTATCTGCCTTCCTATCACGACGAAAACTCGTGTCTCGTATAGCTTGAGGGCGCTTATGACAAATCCGGCCGTTTTTATGAGTTTCGGTCTCAGGTAACGAAAATCAAAATTTCTCAGAACCTCAGATCTGCAAGTTTACCCTAAAAATCTAAAATCGTTATCTGGCTTCCCATCACGACGAAAACTCCTGTCTTGTATAGTTTGAGGGCGCTAATGACAAATCCGGCCGTTTTTATGAGTTTCGGCCTCAGGTAACGAAAATCAAAATTTCTCAGAACCCCAGATCTGCAAGTTTACCCTAAAAATCTAAAATCGTTATCTGGCTTCCCATCACGACGAAAACTCGTATCTTGTATAGCTTGAGGGCGCTTATGACAGATCCGGCCGTTTTTATGAGTTTCGGCCTCAGGTAACGAAAATCAAAATTTCTCAGTACCTCAGATCTGCAAGTTCACCCTAAAAATCTAAAATCGTTATCTGGCTTCCCATCACGACGAAAACTCGTGTCATGTATAGTTTGAGGGCGCTAATGACAAATCCGGCCGTTTTTATGAGTTTCGGCCTCAGGTAACGAAAATCAAAATTTCTCAGAACCTCAGATCTGCTAGTTTACCCTAAAAATCTAAAATCGTTATCTGCCTTCCTATCACGACGAAAACTCGTGTCTTGTATAGTTTGGGGGCGCTTATGACAAATCCGGCCGTTTTTATGAGTTTCGGCCTCAGGTAACGAAAATCAAAATTTCTCAGAACCTCAGATCTGGAAGTTTACCCTAAAAATCTAAAATCGTTATCTGTCTTCCCATCACGACGAAAACTCGTGTCTTGTATAGTTTGAGGGCGCTAATGACAAATCCGGCCGTTTTTATGAGTTTCGGCCTCAGGTAACGAAAATCAAAATTTCTCAGAACCTCAGATCTGCAAGTTTACCCTAAAAACCTAAAATCGTTATCTGGCTTCCCATCACGACGAAAACTCGTATCTTGTATAGCTTGAGGGCGCTTATGACAGATCCGGCCGTTTTTATGAGTTTCGGCCTCAGGTAACGAAAATCAAAATTTCTCAGTACCTCAGATCTGCAAGTTCACCCTAAAAATCTAAAATCGTTATCTGGCTTCCCATCACGACGAAAACTCGTGTCATGTATAGTTTGAGGGCGCTAATGACAAATCCGGCCGTTTTTATGAGTTTCGGCCTCAGGTAACGAAAATCAAAATTTCTCAGAACCTCAGATCTGCTAGTTTACCCTAAAAATCTAAAATCGTTATCTGCCTTCCTATCACGACGAAAACTCGTGTCTTGTATAGTTTGGGGGCGCTTATGACAAATCCGGCCGTTTTTATGAGTTTCGGCCTCAGGTAACGAAAATCAAAATTTCTCAGAACCTCAGATCTGGAAGTTTACCCTAAAAATCTAAAATCGTTATCTGTCTTCCCATCACGACGAAAACTCGTGTCTTGTATAGTTTGAGGGCGCTAATGACAAATCCGGCCGTTTTTATGAGTTTCGGCCTCAGGTAACGAAAATCAAAATTTCTCAGAACCTCAGATCTGCAAGTTTACCCTAAAAATCTAAAATCGTTATCTGGCTTCCCATCACGACGAAAACTCGTATCTTGTATAGCTTGAGGGCGCTTATGACAGATCCGGCCGTTTTTATGAGTTTCGGCCTCAGGTAACGAAAATCAAAATTTCTCAGTACCTCAGATCTGCAAGTTCACCCTAAAAATCTAAAATCGTTATCTGGCTTCCCATCACGACGAAAACTCGTGTCTTGTATAGCTTGAGGGCGCTTATGACAAATCCGGCCGTTTTTATGAGTTTCGGCCTCAGGTAACGAAAATCAAAATTTCTCAGTACCTCAGATCTGCAAGTTCACCCTAAAAATCTAAAATCGTTATCTGGCTTCCCATCACGACGAAAACTCGTGTCATGTATAGTTTGAGGGCGCTAATGACAAATCCGGCCGTTTTTATGAGTTTCGGCCTCAGGTAACGAAAATCAAAATTTCTCAGAACCTCAGATCTGCAAGTTCACCCTAAAAATCTAAAATCGTTATCTGGCTTCCCATCACGACGAAAACTCGTGTCTTGTATAGCTTGAGGGCGCTTATGACAAATCCGGCCGTTTTTATGAGTTTCGGCCTCAGGTAACGAAAATCAAAATTTCTCAGTACCTCAGATCTGCAAGTTCACCCTAAAAATCTAAAATCGTTATCTGGCTTCCCATCACGACGAAAACTCGTGCCTTGTATAGTTTGGGGGCGCTTATGACAAATCCGGCCGTTTTTATGAGTTTCGGCCTCAGGTAACGAAAATCAAAATTTCTCAGAACCTCAGATCTGCAAGTTCACCCTAAAAATCTAAAATCGTTATCTGGCTTCCCATCACGACGAAAACTCGTGTCATGTATAGTTTGAGGGCGCTAATGACAAATCCGGCCGTTTTTATGAGTTTCGGCCTCAGGTAACGAAAATCAAAATTTCTCAGAACCTCAGATCTGCTAGTTTACCCTAAAAATCTAAAATCGTTATCTGGCTTCCCATCACGACGGAAACTCGTGTCATGTATAGTTTGAGGGCGCTAATGACAAATCCGGCCGTTTTTATGAGTTTCGGCCTCAGGTAACGAAAATCAAAATTTCTCAGTACCTCAGATCTGCAAGTTCACCCTAAAAATCTAAAATCGTTATCTGGCTTCCCATCACGACGAAAACTCGTGTCATGTATAGTTTGAGGGCGCTTATGACAAATCCGGCCGTTTTTATGAGTTTCGGCCTCAGGTAACGAAAATCAAAATTTCTCAGTACCTCAGATCTGCAAGTTCACCCTAAAAATCTAAAATCGTTATCTGGCTTCCCATCACGACGAAAACTCGTGTCATGTATAGTTTGAGGGCGCTAATGACAAATCCGGCCGTTTTTATGAGTTTCGGCCTCAGGTAACGAAAATCAAAATTTCTCAGAACCTCAGATCTGCTAGTTTACCCTAAAAATCTAAAATCGTTATCTGCCTTCCTATCACGACGAAAACTCGTGTCTTGTATAGTTTGGGGGCGCTTATGACAAATCCGGCCGTTTTTATGAGTTTCGGCCTCAGGTAACGAAAATCAAAATTTCTCAGCACCTCAGATCTGCAAGTTCACCCTAAAAATCTAAAATCGTTATCTGGCTTCCCATCACGACGAAAACTCGTGCCTTGTATAGTTTGAGGGCGCTTGTGACAAATCCGGCCGTTTTTATGAGTTTCGGCCTCAGGTAACGAAAATCAAAATTTCTCAGTACCTCAGATCTGCAAGTTCACCCTAAAAATCTAAAATCGTTATCTGGCTTCCCATCACGACGAAAACTCGTGTCATGTATAGTTTGAGGGCGCTAATGACAAATCCGGCCGTTTTTATGAGTTTCGGCCTCAGGTAACGAAAATCAAAATTTCTCAGAACCTCAGATCTGCTAGTTTACCCTAAAAATCTAAAATCGTTATCTGCCTTCCTATCACGACGAAAACTCGTGTCTTGTATAGTTTGGGGGCGCTTATGACAAATCCGGCCGTTTTTATGAGTTTCGGCCTCAGGTAACGAAAATCAAAATTTCTCAGAACCTCAGATCTGCAAGTTCACCCTAAAAATCTAAAATCGTTATCTGGCTTCCCATCACGACGAAAACTCGTGTCTTGTATAGCTTGAGGGCGCTTATGACAAATCCGGCCGTTTTTATGAGTTTCGGTCTCAGGTAACGAAAATCAAAATTTCTCAGTACCTCAGATCTGCAAGTTCACCCTAAAAATCTAAAATCGTTATCTGGCTTCCCATCACGACGAAAACTCGTGTCATGTATAGTTTGAGGGCGCTAATGACAAATCCGGCCGTTTTTATGAGTTTCGGCCTCAGGTAACGAAAATCAAAATTTCTCAGAACCTCAGATCTGCTAGTTTACCCTAAAAATCTAAAATCGTTATCTGTCTTCCTATCACGACGAAAACTCGTGTCTTGTATAGTTTGGGGGCGCTTATGACAAATCCGGCCGTTTTTATGAGTTTCGGCCTCAGGTAACGAAAATCAAAATTTCTCAGAACCTCAGATCTGCAAGTTTACCCTAAAAATCTAAAATCGTTATCTGGCTTCCCATCACGACGAAAACTCGTGTCTTGTATAGTTTGAGGGCGCTTATGACAAATCCGGCCGTTTTTATGAGTTTCGACCTCAGGTAACGAAAATCGAAAATTTCCAGAACCTCAGATCTGCTAGTTTACCCTAAAAATCTAAAATCGTTATCTGCCTTCCTATCACGACGAAAACTCGTGTCTTGTATAGTTTGGGGGCGCTTATGACAAATCCGGCCGTTTTTATGAGTTTCGGCCTCAGGTAACGAAAATCAAAATTTCTCAGAACCTCAGATCTGCTAGTTTACCCTAAAAATCTAAAATCGTTATCTGGCTTCCCATCACGACGAAAACTCGTGTCTTGTATAGTTTGAGGGCGCTTATGACAAATCCGGCCGTTTTTATGAGTTTCGACCTCAGGTAACGAAAATCGAAAATTTCCAGAACCTCAGATCTGCAAGTTCACCCTAAAAATCTAAAATCGTTATCTGCCTTCCTATCACGACGAAAACTCGTGTCTTGTATAGCTTGAGGGCGCTTATGACAAATCCGGCCGTTTTTATGAGTTTCGGCCTCAGGTAACGAAAATCAAAATTTCTCAGTACCTCAGATCTGCAAGTTCACCCTAAAAATCTAAAATCGTTATCTGGCTTCCCATCACGACGAAAACTCGTGTCATGTATAGTTTGAGGGCGCTAATGACAAATCCGGCCGTTTTTATGAGTTTCGGCCTCAGGTAACGAAAATCAAAATTTCTCAGTACCTCAGATCTGCAAGTTCACCCTAAAGATCTAAAATCGTTATCTGCCTTCCTATCACGACGAAAACTCGTGTCTTGTATAGCTTGAGGGCGCTTATGACAAATCCGGCCGTTTTTATGAGTTTCGGCCTCAGGTAACGAAAATCAAAATTTCTCAGTACCTCAGATCTGCAAGTTCACCCTAAAAATCTAAAATCGTTATCTGGCTTCCCATCACGACGAAAACTCGTGTCATGTATAGTTTGAGGGCGCTAATGACAAATCCGGCCGTTTTTATGAGTTTCGGCCTCAGGTAACGAAAATCAAAATTTCTCAGAACCTCAGATCTACTAGTTTACCCTAAAAATCTAAAATCGTTATCTGCCTTCCTATCACGACGAAAACTCGTGTCTTGTATAGTTTGGGGGCGCTTATGACAAATCCGGCCGTTTTTATGAGTTTCGGCCTCAGGTAACGAAAATCAAAATTTCTCAGAACCTCAGATCTGCAAGTTTACCCTAAAAATCTAAAATCGTCATCTGGCTTCCCATCACGACGAAAACTCGTGTCTTGTATAGTTTGAGGGCGCTAATGACAAATCCGGCCGTTTTTATGAGTTTCGGCCTCAGGTAACGAAAATCAAAATTTCTCAGAACCTCAGATCTGCAAGTTTACCCTAAAAATCTAAAATCGTTATCTGCCTTCCTATCACGACGAAAACTCGTGTCTTGTATCGTTTGAGGGCGCTAATGACAAATCCGGCCGTTTTTATGAGTTTCGGCCTCAGGTAACGAAAATTAAAATTTCTCAGAACCTCAGATCTGCAAGTTCACACTAAAAATCTAAAATCGTTATCTGGCTTCCCATCACGACGAAAACTCGTGTCTTGTATAGCTTGAGGGCGCTTATGACAAATCCGGCCGTTTTTATGAGTTTCGGCCTCAGGTAACGAAAATCAAAATTTCTCAGTACCTCAGATCTGCAAGTTCACCCTAAAAATCTAAAATCGTTATCTGGCTTCCCATCACGACGAAAACTCGTGTCATGTATAGTTTGAGGGCGCTAATGACAAATCCGGCCGTTTTTATGAGTTTCGGCCTCAGGTAACGAAAATCAACATTTCTCAGAACCTCAGATCTGCAAGTTTACCCTAAAAATCTAAAATCGTTATCTGCCTTCCTATCACGACGAAAACTCGTGTCTTGTATAGTTTGGGGGCGCTTATGACAAATCCGGCCGTTTTTATGAGTTTCGGCCTCAGGTAACGAAAATCAAAATTTCTCAGAACCTCAGATCTGCAAGTTTACCCTAAAAATCTAAAATCGTTATCTGGCTTTCCATCACGACGAAAACTCGTGTCTTGTATAGCTTGAGGGCGCTAATGACAAATCCGGCCGTTTTTATGAGTTTCGGCCTCAGGTAACGAAAATCAAAATTTCTCAGTACCTCAGATCTGCAAGTTCACCCTAAAAATCTAAAATCGTTATCTGCCTTCCTATCACGACGAAAACTCGTGTCTTGTATAGCTTGAGGGCGCTTATGACAAATCCGGCCGTTTTTATGAGTTTCGGCCTCAGGTAACGAAAATCAAAATTTCTCAGTACCTCAGATCTGCAAGTTCACCCTAAAAATCTAAAATCGTTATCTGGCTTCCCATCACGACGAAAACTCGTGTCATGTATAGTTTGAGGGCGCTAATGACAAATCCGGCCGTTTTTATGAGTTTCGGCCTCAGGTAACGAAAATCAAAATTTCTCAGAACCTCAGATCTACTAGTTTACCTATCACGACGAAAACTCGTGTCTTGTATAGTTTGGGGGCGCTTATGACAAGTCCGGCCGTTTTTATGAGTTTCGGCCTCAGGTAACGAAAATCAAAATTTCTCAGAACCTCAGATCTGCAAGTTTACCCTAAAAATCTAAAATCGTTATCTGGCTTCCCATCACGACGAAAACTCGTGTCTTGTATAGTTTGAGGGCGCTAATGACAAATCCGGCCGTTTTTATGAGTTTCGGCCTCAGGTAACGAAAATCAAAATTTCTCAGAACCTCAGATCTGCAAGTTTACCCTAAAAATCTAAAATCGTTATCTGCCTTCCTATCACGACGAAAACTCGTGTCTTGTATAGTTTGAGGGCGCTAATGACAAATCCGGCCGTTTTTATGAGTTTCGGCCTCAGGTAACGAAAATTAAAATTTCTCAGAACCTCAGATCTGCAAGTTCACACTAAAAATCTAAAATCGTTATCTGGCTTCCCATCACGACGAAAACTCGTGTCTTGTATAGCTTGAGGGCGCTTATGACAAATCCGGCCGTTTTTATGAGTTTCGGCCTCAGGTAACGAAAATCAAAATTTCTCAGTACCTCAGATCTGCAAGTTCACCCTAAAAATCTAAAATCGTTATCTGGCTTCCCATCACGACGAAAACTCGTGTCATGTATAGTTTGAGGGCGCTAATGACAAATCCGGCCGTTTTTATGAGTTTCGGCCTCAGGTAACGAAAATCAACATTTCTCAGAACCTCAGATCTGCAAGTTTACCCTAAAAATCTAAAATCGTTATCTGCCTTCCTATCACGACGAAAACTCGTGTCTTGTATAGTTTGAGGGCGCTTATGACAAATCCGGCCGTTTTTATGAGTTTCGGCCTCAGGTAACGAAAATCAAAATTTCTCAGAACCTCAGATCTGCAAGTTTACCCTAAAAATCTAAAATCGTTATCTGCCTTCCTATCACGACGAAAACTCGTGTCTTGTATAGTTTGGGGGCGCTTATGACAAATCCGGCCGTTTTTATGAGTTTCGGCCTCAGGTAACGAAAATCAAAATTTCTCAGAACCTCAGATCTGCAAGTTTACCCTAAAAATCTAAAATCGTTATCTGCCTTCCTATCACGACGAAAACTCGTGTCTTGTATAGTTTGAGGGCGCTTATGACAAATCCGGCCGTTTTTATGAGTTTCGGCCTCAGGTAACGAAAATCAAAATTTCTCAGAACCTCAGATCTGCAAGTTCACACTAAAAATCTAAAATCGTTATCTGGCTTCCCATCACGACGAAAACTCGTGTCATGTATAGTTTGAGGGCGCTAATGACAAATCCGGCCGTTTTTATGAGTTTCGGCCTCAGGTAACGAAAATCAAAATTTCTCAGTACCTCAGATCTGCAAGTTCACACTAAAAATCTAAAATCGTTATCTGGCTTCCCATCACGACGAAAACTCGTGTCATGTATAGTTTGAGGGCGCTAATGACAAATCCGGCCGTTTTTATGAGTTTCGGCCTCAGGTAACGAAAATCAAAATTTCTCAGTACCTCAGATCTGCAAGTTCACACTAAAAATCTAAAATCGTTATCTGGCTTCCCATCACGACGAAAACTCGTGTCATGTATAGTTTGAGGGCGCTAATGACAAATCCGGCCGTTTTTATGAGTTTCGGCCTCAGGTAACGAAAATCAAAATTTCTCAGTACCTCAGATCTGCAAGTTCACACTAAAAATCTAAAATCGTTATCTGGCTTCCCATCACGACGAAAACTCGTGTCATGTATAGTTTGAGGGCGCTAATGACAAATCCGGCCGTTTTTATGAGTTTCGGCCTCAGGTAACGAAAATCAAAATTTCTCAGAACCTCAGATCTGCAAGTTCACCCTAAAAATCTAAAATCGTTATCTGGCTTCCCATCACGACGAAAACTCGTGTCTTGTATAGTTTGGGGGCGCTTATGACAAATCCGGCCGTTTTCATGAGTTTCGGCCTCAGGTAACGAAAATCAAAATTTCTCAGAACCTCAGATCTGCAAGTTTACCCTAAAAATCTAAAATCGTTATCTGGCTTCCCATCACGACGAAAACTCGTGTCTTGTATAGTTTGAGGGCGCTAATGACAAATCCGGCCGTTTTTATGAGTTTCGTCCTCAGGTAACGAAAATCAAAATTTCTCAGAACCTCAGATCTGCAAGTTCACACTAAAAATCTAAAATCGTTATCTGGCTTCCCATCACGACGAAAACTCGTGTCTTGTATAGCTTGAGGGCGCTTATGACAAATCCGGCCGTTTTTATGAGTTTCGGCCTCAGGTAACGAAAATCAAAATTTCTCAGTACCTCAGATCTGCAAGTTCACCCTAAAAATCTAAAATCGTTATCTGGCTTCCCATCACGACGAAAACTCGTGTCATGTATAGTTTGAGGGCGCTAATGACAAATCCGGCCGTTTTTATGAGTTTCGGCCTCAGGTAACGAAAATCAAAATTTCTCAGAACCTCAGATCTGCAAGTTTACCCTAAAAATCTAAAATCGTTATCTGCCTTCCTATCACGACGAAAACTCGTGTCTTGTATAGTTTGGGGGCGCTTATGACAAATCCGGCCGTTTTTATGAGTTTCGGCCTCAAGTAACGAAAATCAAAATTTCTCAGAACCTCAGATCTGCAAGTTCACACTAAAAATCTAAAATCGTTATCTGGCTTCCCATCACGACGAAAACTCGTGTCTTGTATAGCTTGAGGGCGCTTATGACAAATCCGGCCGTTTTTATGAGTTTCGGCCTCAGGTAACGAAAATCAAAATTTCTCAGTACCTCAGATCTGCAAGTTCACCCTAAAAATCTAAAATCGTTATCTGGCTTCCCATCATGACGAAAACTCGTGTCATGTATAGTTTGAGGGCGCTAATGACAAATCCGGCCGTTTTTATGAGTTTCGGCCTCAGGTAACGAAAATCAAAATTTCTCAGAACCTCAGATCTGCAAGTTTACCCTAAAAATCTAAAACCGTTATCTGCCTTCCTATCACGACGAAAACTCGTGTCTTGTATAGTTTGGGGGCGCTTATGACAAATCCGGCCGTTTTTATGAGTTTCGACCTCAGGTAACGAAAATCGAAAATTTCCAGAACCTCAGATCTGCAAGTTCACCCTAAAAATCTAAAACCGTTATCTGCCTTCCTATCACGACGAAAACTCATGTCTTGTATAGTTTGAGGGCGCTTATGACAAATCCGGCCGTTTTTATGAGTTTCGGCCTCAGGTAACGAAAATCAAAATTTCTCAAACCTCAGATCTGCAAGTTCACACTAAAAATCTAAAATCGTTATCTGGCTTCCCATCACGACGAAAACTCGTGTCTTGTATAGTTTGAGGGCGCTAATGACAAATCCGGCCGTTTTTATGAGTTTCGGCCTCAGGTAACGAAAATCAAAATTTCTCAGTACCTCAGATCTGCAGGTTCACCCTAAAAATCTAAAATCGTTATCTGGCTTCCCATCATGACGAAAACTCGTGTCATGTATAGTTTGAGGGCGCTAATGACAAATCCGGCCGTTTTTATGAGTTTCGGCCTCAGGTAACGAAAATCAAAATTTCTCAAACCTCAGATCTGCAAGTTTACCCTAAAAATCTAAAATCGTTATCTGGCTTCCCATCACGACGAAAACTCGTGTCTTGTATAGTTTGAGGGCGCTAATGACAAATCCGGCCGTTTTTATGAGTTTCGGCCTCAGGTAACGAAAATCAAAATTTCTCAGAACCTCAGATCTGCAAGTTCACACTAAAAATCTAAAATCGTTATCTGGCTTCCCATCACGACGAAAACTCGTGTCATGTATAGTTTGAGGGCGCTTATGACAAATCCGGCCGTTTTTATGAGTTTCGGCCTCAGGTAACGAAAATCAAAATTTCTCAAACCTCAGATCTGCAAGTTCACACTAAAAATCTAAAACCGTTATCTGCCTTCCTATCACGACGAAAACTCGTGTCTTGTATAGTTTGAGGGCGCTAATGACAAATCCGGCCGTTTTTATGAGTTTCGGCCTCAGGTAACGAAAATCAAAATTTCTCAGAACCTCAGATCTGCAAGTTCACACTAAAAATCTAAAATCGTTATCTGGCTTCCCATCACGACGAAAACTCGTGTCATGTATAGTTTGAGGGCGCTTATGACAAATCCGGCCGTTTTTATGAGTTTCGGCCTCAGGTAACGAAAATCAAAATTTCTCAAACCTCAGATCTGCAAGTTTACCCTAAAAATCTAAAATCGTTATCTGGCTTCCCATCACGACGAAAACTCGTGTCTTGTATAGTTTGAGGGCGCTAATGACAAATCCGGCCGTTTTTATGAGTTTCGGCCTCAGGTAACGAAAATCAAAATTTCTCAGAACCTCAGATCTGCAAGTTCACACTAAAAATCTAAAATCGTTATCTGGCTTCCCATCACGACGAAAACTCGTGTCATTTATAGTTTGAGGGCGCTTATGACAAATCCGGCCGTTTTTATGAGTTTCGGCCTCAGGTAACGAAAATCAAAATTTCTCAAACCTCAGATCTGCAAGTTCACACTAAAAATCTAAAATCGTTATCTGGCTTCCCATCACGACGAAAACTCGTGTCATTTATAGTTTGAGGGCGCTTATGACAAATCCGGCCGTTTTTATGAGTTTCGGCCTCAGGTAACGAAAATCAAAATTTCTCAAACCTCAGATCTGCAAGTTCACACTAAAAATCTAAAATCGTTATCTGGCTTCCCATCACGACGAAAACTCGTGTCTTGTATAGTTTGAGGGCGCTAATGACAAATCCGGCCGTTTTTATGAGTTTCGGCCTCAGGTAACGAAAATCAAAATTTCTCAGAACCTCAGATCTGCAAGTTCACACTAAAAATCTAAAATCGTTATCTGGCTTCCCATCACGACGAAAACTCGTGTCATGTATAGTTTGAGGGCGCTTATGACAAATCCGGCTGTTTTTATGAGTTTCGGCCTCAGGTAACGAAAATCAAAATTTCTCAAACCTCAGATCTGCAAGTTTACCCTAAAAATCTAAAATCGTTATCTGGCTTCCCATCACGACGAAAACTCGTGTCTTGTATAGTTTGAGGGCGCTAATGACAAATCCGGCCGTTTTTATGAGTTTCGGCCTCAGGTAACGAAAATCAAAATTTCTCAGTACCTCAGATCTGCAAGTTCACACTAAAAATCTAAAATCGTTATCTGGCTTCCCATCACGACGAAAACTCGTGTCATGTATAGTTTGAGGGCGCTAATGACAAATCCGGCCGTTTTTATGAGTTTCGGCCTCAGGTAACGAAAATCAAAATTTCTCAGTACCTCAGATCTGCAAGTTCACACTAAAAATCTAAAATCGTTATCTGGCTTCCCATCACGACGAAAACTCGTGTCATGTATAGTTTGAGGGCGCTAATGACAAATCCGGCCGTTTTTATGAGTTTCGGCCTCAGGTAACGAAAATCAAAATTTCTCAGAACCTCAGATCTGCAAGTTCACACTAAAAATCTAAAATCGTTATCTGGCTTCCCATCACGACGAAAACTCGTGTCTTGTATAGTTTGGGGGCGCTTATGACAAATCCGGCCCTTTTCATGAGTTTCGGCCTCAGGTAACGAAAATCAAAATTTCTCAGAACCTCAGATCTGCAAGTTTACCCTAAAAATCTAAAATCGTTATCTGGCTTCCCATCACGACGAAAACTCGTGTCTTGTATAGTTTGAGGGCGCTAATGACAAATCCGGCCGTTTTTATGAGTTTCGGCCTCAGGTAACGAAAATCAAAATTTCTCAGAACCTCAGATCTGCAAGTTCACACTAAAAATCTAAAATCGTTATCTGGCTTCCCATCACGACGAAAACTCGTGTCTTGTATAGCTTGAGGGCGCTTATGACAAATCCGGCCGTTTTTATGAGTTTCGGCCTCAGGTAACGAAAATCAAAATTTCTCAGTACCTCAGATCTGCAAGTTCACCCTAAAAATCTAAAATCGTTATCTGGCTTCCCATCACGACGAAAACTCGTGTCATGTATAGTTTGAGGGCGCTAATGACAAATCCGGCCGTTTTTATGAGTTTCGGCCTCAGGTAACGAAAATCAAAATTTCTCAGAACCTCAGATCTGCAAGTTTACCCTAAAAATCTAAAATCGTTATCTGCCTTCCTATCACGACGAAAACTCGTGTCTTGTATAGTTTGGGGGCGCTTATGACAAATCCGGCCGTTTTTATGAGTTTCGGCCTCAAGTAACGAAAATCAAAATTTCTCAGAACCTCAGATCTGCAAGTTCACACTAAAAATCTAAAATCGTTATCTGGCTTCCCATCACGACGAAAACTCGTGTCTTGTATAGCTTGAGGGCGCTTATGACAAATCCGGCCGTTTTTATGAGTTTCGGCCTCAGGTAACGAAAATCAAAATTTCTCAGTACCTCAGATCTGCAAGTTCACCCTAAAAATCTAAAATCGTTATCTGGCTTCCCATCATGACGAAAACTCGTGTCATGTATAGTTTGAGGGCGCTAATGACAAATCCGGCCGTTTTTATGAGTTTCGGCCTCAGGTAACGAAAATCAAAATTTCTCAGAACCTCAGATCTGCAAGTTTACCCTAAAAATCTAAAACCGTTATCTGCCTTCCTATCACGACGAAAACTCGTGTCTTGTATAGTTTGGGGGCGCTTATGACAAATCCGGCCGTTTTTATGAGTTTCGGCCTCAGGTAACGAAAATCGAAAATTTCCAGAACCTCAGATCTGCAAGTTCACCCTAAAAATCTAAAACCGTTATCTGCCTTCCTATCACGACGAAAACTCATGTCTTGTATAGTTTGAGGGCGCTTATGACAAATCCGGCCGTTTTTATGAGTTTCGGCCTCAGGTAACGAAAATCAAAATTTCTCAAACCTCAGATCTGCAAGTTCACACTAAAAATCTAAAATCGTTATCTGGCTTCCCATCACGACGAAAACTCGTGTCTTGTATAGTTTGAGGGCGCTAATGACAAATCCGGCCGTTTTTATGAGTTTCGGCCTCAGGTAACGAAAATCAAAATTTCTCAGTACCTCAGATCTGCAAGTTCACCCTAAAAATCTAAAATCGTTATCTGGCTTCCCATCATGACGAAAACTCGTGTCATGTATAGTTTGAGGGCGCTAATGACAAATCCGGCCGTTTTTATGAGTTTCGGCCTCAGGTAACGAAAATCAAAATTTCTCAAACCTCAGATCTGCAAGTTTACCCTAAAAATCTAAAATCGTTATCTGGCTTCCCATCACGACGAAAACTCGTGTCTTGTATAGTTTGAGGGCGCTAATGACAAATCCGGCCGTTTTTATGAGTTTCGGCCTCAGGTAACGAAAATCAAAATTTCTCAGAACCTCAGATCTGCAAGTTCACACTAAAAATCTAAAATCGTTATCTGCCTTCCCATCATGACGAAAACTCGTGTCTTGTATAGTTTGAGGGCGCTAATGACAAATCCGGCCGTTTTTATGAGTTTCGGCCTCAGGTAACGAAAATTAAAATTTCTCAGAACCTCAGATCTGCAAGTAAGACAGAAGGAATTCTGCCGGTGCGCCATCTAGTACCCGAAGGTGACGGCAACCAAAGAGAGAAACGCCATTAGAAGCAGTTTACCTCTCCTTGGTGGAACGACAAGGCTCGCTCGCTTTTTGCCACTAGAGGCGCGGATTTTGACGCACGCAGCGTGAAGCCGATATACGAGGGTTGCTCTATACCTCCGTCAATCCACCAGTACGCAGACAGCTGTTTCACGCTTATTAGCGATCATCAGTGCGCCATAGGTCGATTGACGAAAGTAGAGAGCATCAATTTTTCCATGTTTAATAAACATGTGAAAGATGTACGAGTAAGACAGAAGGAATTCTGCCGGTGCGCCATCTAGTACCCGAAGGTGACGGCAACCAAAGAGAGAAACGCCATTAGAAGCAGTTTACCTCTCCTTGGTGGAACGACAAGGCTCGCTCGCTTTTTGCCACTAGAGGCGCGGATTTTGACGCACGCAGCGTGAAGCCGATATACGAGGGTTGCTCTATACCTCCGTCAATCCACCAGTACGCAGACAGCTGTTTCACGCTTATTAGCGATCATCAGTGCGCCATAGGTCGATTGACGAAAGTAGAGAGCATCAATTTTTCCATGTTTAATAAACATGTGAAAGATGTACGAGTAAGACAGAAGGAATTCTGCCGGTGCGCCATCTAGTACCCGAAGGTGACGGCAACCAAAGAGAGAAACGCCATTAGAAGCAGTTTACCTCTCCTTGGTGGAACGACAAGGCTCGCTCGCTTTTTGCCACTAGAGGCGCGGATTTTGACGCACGCAGCGTGAAGCCGATATACGAGGGTTGCTCTATACCTCCGTCAATCCACCAGTACGCAGACAGCTGTTTCACGCTTATTAGCGATCATCAGTGCGCCATAGGTCGATTGACGAAAGTAGAGAGCATCAATTTTTCCATGTTTAATAAACATGTGAAAGATGTACGAGTAAGACAGAAGGAATTCTGCCGGTGCGCCATCTAGTACCCGAAGGTGACGGCAACCAAAGAGAGAAACGCCATTAGAAGCAGTTTACCTCTCCTTGGTGGAACGACAAGGCTCGCTCGCTTTTTGCCACTAGAGGCGCGGATTTTGACGCACGCAGCGTGAAGCCGATATACGAGGGTTGCTCTATACCTCCGTCAATCCACCAGTACGCAGACAGCTGTTTCACGCTTATTAGCGATCATCAGTGCGCCATAGGTCGATTGACGAAAGTAGAGAGCATCAATTTTTCCATGTTTAATAAACATGTGAAAGATGTACGAGTAAGACAGAAGGAATTCTGCCGGTGCGCCATCTAGTACCCGAAGGTGACGGCAACCAAAGAGAGAAACGCCATTAGAAGCAGTTTACCTCTCCTTGGTGGAACGACAAGGCTCGCTCGCTTTTTGCCACTAGAGGCGCGGATTTTGACGCACGCAGCGTGAAGCCGATATACGAGGGTTGCTCTATACCTCCGTCAATCCACCAGTACGCAGACAGCTGTTTCACGCTTATTAGCGATCATCAGTGCGCCATAGGTCGATTGACGAAAGTAGAGAGCATCAATTTTTCCATGTTTAATAAACATGTGAAAGATGTACGAGTAAGACAGAAGGAATTCTGCCGGTGCGCCATCTAGTACCCGAAGGTGACGGCAACCAAAGAGAGAAACGCCATTAGAAGCAGTTTACCTCTCCTTGGTGGAACGACAAGGCTCGCTCGCTTTTTGCCACTAGAGGCGCGGATTTTGACGCACGCAGCGTGAAGCCGATATACGAGGGTTGCTCTATACCTCCGTCAATCCACCAGTACGCAGACAGCTGTTTCACGCTTATTAGCGATCATCAGTGCGCCATAGGTCGATTGACGAAAGTAGAGAGCATCAATTTTTCCATGTTTAATAAACATGTGAAAGATGTACGAGTAAGACAGAAGGAATTCTGCCGGTGCGCCATCTAGTACCCGAAGGTGACGGCAACCAAAGAGAGAAACGCCATTAGAAGCAGTTTACCTCTCCTTGGTGGAACGACAAGGCTCGCTCGCTTTTTGCCACTAGAGGCGCGGATTTTGACGCACGCAGCGTGAAGCCGATATACGAGGGTTGCTCTATACCTCCGTCAATCCACCAGTACGCAGACAGCTGTTTCACGCTTATTAGCGATCATCAGTGCGCCATAGGTCGATTGACGAAAGTAGAGAGCATCAATTTTTCCATGTTTAATAAACATGTGAAAGATGTACGAGTAAGACAGAAGGAATTCTGCCGGTGCGCCATCTAGTACCCGAAGGTGACGGCAACCAAAGAGAGAAACGCCATTAGAAGCAGTTTACCTCTCCTTGGTGGAACGACAAGGCTCGCTCGCTTTTTGCCACTAGAGGCGCGGATTTTGACGCACGCAGCGTGAAGCCGATATACGAGGGTTGCTCTATACCTCCGTCAATCCACCAGTACGCAGACAGCTGTTTCACGCTTATTAGCGATCATCAGTGCGCCATAGGTCGATTGACGAAAGTAGAGAGCATCAATTTTTCCATGTTTAATAAACATGTGAAAGATGTACGAGTAAGACAGAAGGAATTCTGCCGGTGCGCCATCTAGTACCCGAAGGTGACGGCAACCAAAGAGAGAAACGCCATTAGAAGCAGTTTACCTCTCCTTGGTGGAACGACAAGGCTCGCTCGCTTTTTGCCACTAGAGGCGCGGATTTTGACGCACGCAGCGTGAAGCCGATATACGAGGGTTGCTCTATACCTCCGTCAATCCACCAGTACGCAGACAGCTGTTTCACGCTTATTAGCGATCATCAGTGCGCCATAGGTCGATTGACGAAAGTAGAGAGCATCAATTTTTCCATGTTTAATAAACATGTGAAAGATGTACGAGTAAGACAGAAGGAATTCTGCCGGTGCGCCATCTAGTACCCGAAGGTGACGGCAACCAAAGAGAGAAACGCCATTAGAAGCAGTTTACCTCTCCTTGGTGGAACGACAAGGCTCGCTCGCTTTTTGCCACTAGAGGCGCGGATTTTGACGCACGCAGCGTGAAGCCGATATACGAGGGTTGCTCTATACCTCCGTCAATCCACCAGTACGCAGACAGCTGTTTCACGCTTATTAGCGATCATCAGTGCGCCATAGGTCGATTGACGAAAGTAGAGAGCATCAATTTTTCCATGTTTAATAAACATGTGAAAGATGTACGAGTAAGACAGAAGGAATTCTGCCGGTGCGCCATCTAGTACCCGAAGGTGACGGCAACCAAAGAGAGAAACGCCATTAGAAGCAGTTTACCTCTCCTTGGTGGAACGACAAGGCTCGCTCGCTTTTTGCCACTAGAGGCGCGGATTTTGACGCACGCAGCGTGAAGCCGATATACGAGGGTTGCTCTATACCTCCGTCAATCCACCAGTACGCAGACAGCTGTTTCACGCTTATTAGCGATCATCAGTGCGCCATAGGTCGATTGACGAAAGTAGAGAGCATCAATTTTTCCATGTTTAATAAACATGTGAAAGATGTACGAGTAAGACAGAAGGAATTCTGCCGGTGCGCCATCTAGTACCCGAAGGTGACGGCAACCAAAGAGAGAAACGCCATTAGAAGCAGTTTACCTCTCCTTGGTGGAACGACAAGGCTCGCTCGCTTTTTGCCACTAGAGGCGCGGATTTTGACGCACGCAGCGTGAAGCCGATATACGAGGGTTGCTCTATACCTCCGTCAATCCACCAGTACGCAGACAGCTGTTTCACGCTTATTAGCGATCATCAGTGCGCCATAGGTCGATTGACGAAAGTAGAGAGCATCAATTTTTCCATGTTTAATAAACATGTGAAAGATGTACGAGTAAGACAGAAGGAATTCTGCCGGTGCGCCATCTAGTACCCGAAGGTGACGGCAACCAAAGAGAGAAACGCCATTAGAAGCAGTTTACCTCTCCTTGGTGGAACGACAAGGCTCGCTCGCTTTTTGCCACTAGAGGCGCGGATTTTGACGCACGCAGCGTGAAGCCGATATACGAGGGTTGCTCTATACCTCCGTCAATCCACCAGTACGCAGACAGCTGTTTCACGCTTATTAGCGATCATCAGTGCGCCATAGGTCGATTGACGAAAGTAGAGAGCATCAATTTTTCCATGTTTAATAAACATGTGAAAGATGTACGAGTAAGACAGAAGGAATTCTGCCGGTGCGCCATCTAGTACCCGAAGGTGACGGCGCCTCTAGTGGCAAAAAGCGAGCGAGCCTTGTCGTTCCACCAAGGAGAGGTAAACTGCTTCTAATGGCGTTTCTCTCTTTGGTTGCCGTCACCTTCGGGTACTAGATGGCGCACCGGCAGAATTCCTTCTGTCTTACTCGTACATCTTTCACATGTTTATTAAACATGGAAAAATTGATGCTCTCTACTTTCGTCAATCGACCTATGGCGCACTGATGATCGCTAATAAGCGTGAAACAGCTGTCTGCGTACTGGTGGATTGACGGAGGTATAGAGCAACCCTCGTATATCGGCTTCACGCTGCGTGCGTCAAAATCCGCGCCTCTAGTGGCAAAAAGCGAGCGAGCCTTGTCGTTCCACCAAGGAGAGGTAAACTGCTTCTAATGGCGTTTCTCTCTTTGGTTGCCGTCACCTTCGGGTACTAGATGGCGCACCGGCAGAATTCCTTCTGTCTTACTCGTACATCTTTCACATGTTTATTAAACATGGAAAAATTGATGCTCTCTACTTTCGTCAATCGACCTATGGCGCACTGATGATCGCTAATAAGCGTGAAACAGCTGTCTGCGTACTGGTGGATTGACGGAGGTATAGAGCAACCCTCGTATATCGGCTTCACGCTGCGTGCGTCAAAATCCGCGCCTCTAGTGGCAAAAAGCGAGCGAGCCTTGTCGTTCCACCAAGGAGAGGTAAACTGCTTCTAATGGCGTTTCTCTCTTTGGTTGCCGTCACCTTCGGGTACTAGATGGCGCACCGGCAGAATTCCTTCTGTCTTACTCGTACATCTTTCACATGTTTATTAAACATGGAAAAATTGATGCTCTCTACTTTCGTCAATCGACCTATGGCGCACTGATGATCGCTAATAAGCGTGAAACAGCTGTCTGCGTACTGGTGGATTGACGGAGGTATAGAGCAACCCTCGTATATCGGCTTCACGCTGCGTGCGTCAAAATCCGCGCCTCTAGTGGCAAAAAGCGAGCGAGCCTTGTCGTTCCACCAAGGAGAGGTAAACTGCTTCTAATGGCGTTTCTCTCTTTGGTTGCCGTCACCTTCGGGTACTAGATGGCGCACCGGCAGAATTCCTTCTGTCTTACTCGTACATCTTTCACATGTTTATTAAACATGGAAAAATTGATGCTCTCTACTTTCGTCAATCGACCTATGGCGCACTGATGATCGCTAATAAGCGTGAAACAGCTGTCTGCGTACTGGTGGATTGACGGAGGTATAGAGCAACCCTCGTATATCGGCTTCACGCTGCGTGCGTCAAAATCCGCGCCTCTAGTGGCAAAAAGCGAGCGAGCCTTGTCGTTCCACCAAGGAGAGGTAAACTGCTTCTAATGGCGTTTCTCTCTTTGGTTGCCGTCACCTTCGGGTACTAGATGGCGCACCGGCAGAATTCCTTCTGTCTTACTCGTACATCTTTCACATGTTTATTAAACATGGAAAAATTGATGCTCTCTACTTTCGTCAATCGACCTATGGCGCACTGATGATCGCTAATAAGCGTGAAACAGCTGTCTGCGTACTGGTGGATTGACGGAGGTATAGAGCAACCCTCGTATATCGGCTTCACGCTGCGTGCGTCAAAATCCGCGCCTCTAGTGGCAAAAAGCGAGCGAGCCTTGTCGTTCCACCAAGGAGAGGTAAACTGCTTCTAATGGCGTTTCTCTCTTTGGTTGCCGTCACCTTCGGGTACTAGATGGCGCACCGGCAGAATTCCTTCTGTCTTACTCGTACATCTTTCACATGTTTATTAAACATGGAAAAATTGATGCTCTCTACTTTCGTCAATCGACCTATGGCGCACTGATGATCGCTAATAAGCGTGAAACAGCTGTCTGCGTACTGGTGGATTGACGGAGGTATAGAGCAACCCTCGTATATCGGCTTCACGCTGCGTGCGTCAAAATCCGCGCCTCTAGTGGCAAAAAGCGAGCGAGCCTTGTCGTTCCACCAAGGAGAGGTAAACTGCTTCTAATGGCGTTTCTCTCTTTGGTTGCCGTCACCTTCGGGTACTAGATGGCGCACCGGCAGAATTCCTTCTGTCTTACTCGTACATCTTTCACATGTTTATTAAACATGGAAAAATTGATGCTCTCTACTTTCGTCAATCGACCTATGGCGCACTGATGATCGCTAATAAGCGTGAAACAGCTGTCTGCGTACTGGTGGATTGACGGAGGTATAGAGCAACCCTCGTATATCGGCTTCACGCTGCGTGCGTCAAAATCCGCGCCTCTAGTGGCAAAAAGCGAGCGAGCCTTGTCGTTCCACCAAGGAGAGGTAAACTGCTTCTAATGGCGTTTCTCTCTTTGGTTGCCGTCACCTTCGGGTACTAGATGGCGCACCGGCAGAATTCCTTCTGTCTTACTCGTACATCTTTCACATGTTTATTAAACATGGAAAAATTGATGCTCTCTACTTTCGTCAATCGACCTATGGCGCACTGATGATCGCTAATAAGCGTGAAACAGCTGTCTGCGTACTGGTGGATTGACGGAGGTATAGAGCAACCCTCGTATATCGGCTTCACGCTGCGTGCGTCAAAATCCGCGCCTCTAGTGGCAAAAAGCGAGCGAGCCTTGTCGTTCCACCAAGGAGAGGTAAACTGCTTCTAATGGCGTTTCTCTCTTTGGTTGCCGTCACCTTCGGGTACTAGATGGCGCACCGGCAGAATTCCTTCTGTCTTACTCGTACATCTTTCACATGTTTATTAAACATGGAAAAATTGATGCTCTCTACTTTCGTCAATCGACCTATGGCGCACTGATGATCGCTAATAAGCGTGAAACAGCTGTCTGCGTACTGGTGGATTGACGGAGGTATAGAGCAACCCTCGTATATCGGCTTCACGCTGCGTGCGTCAAAATCCGCGCCTCTAGTGGCAAAAAGCGAGCGAGCCTTGTCGTTCCACCAAGGAGAGGTAAACTGCTTCTAATGGCGTTTCTCTCTTTGGTTGCCGTCACCTTCGGGTACTAGATGGCGCACCGGCAGAATTCCTTCTGTCTTACTCGTACATCTTTCACATGTTTATTAAACATGGAAAAATTGATGCTCTCTACTTTCGTCAATCGACCTATGGCGCACTGATGATCGCTAATAAGCGTGAAACAGCTGTCTGCGTACTGGTGGATTGACGGAGGTATAGAGCAACCCTCGTATATCGGCTTCACGCTGCGTGCGTCAAAATCCGCGCCTCTAGTGGCAAAAAGCGAGCGAGCCTTGTCGTTCCACCAAGGAGAGGTAAACTGCTTCTAATGGCGTTTCTCTCTTTGGTTGCCGTCACCTTCGGGTACTAGATGGCGCACCGGCAGAATTCCTTCTGTCTTACTCGTACATCTTTCACATGTTTATTAAACATGGAAAAATTGATGCTCTCTACTTTCGTCAATCGACCTATGGCGCACTGATGATCGCTAATAAGCGTGAAACAGCTGTCTGCGTACTGGTGGATTGACGGAGGTATAGAGCAACCCTCGTATATCGGCTTCACGCTGCGTGCGTCAAAATCCGCGCCTCTAGTGGCAAAAAGCGAGCGAGCCTTGTCGTTCCACCAAGGAGAGGTAAACTGCTTCTAATGGCGTTTCTCTCTTTGGTTGCCGTCACCTTCGGGTACTAGATGGCGCACCGGCAGAATTCCTTCTGTCTTACTCGTACATCTTTCACATGTTTATTAAACATGGAAAAATTGATGCTCTCTACTTTCGTCAATCGACCTATGGCGCACTGATGATCGCTAATAAGCGTGAAACAGCTGTCTGCGTACTGGTGGATTGACGGAGGTATAGAGCAACCCTCGTATATCGGCTTCACGCTGCGTGCGTCAAAATCCGCGCCTCTAGTGGCAAAAAGCGAGCGAGCCTTGTCGTTCCACCAAGGAGAGGTAAACTGCTTCTAATGGCGTTTCTCTCTTTGGTTGCCGTCACCTTCGGGTACTAGATGGCGCACCGGCAGAATTCCTTCTGTCTTACTCGTACATCTTTCACATGTTTATTAAACATGGAAAAATTGATGCTCTCTACTTTCGTCAATCGACCTATGGCGCACTGATGATCGCTAATAAGCGTGAAACAGCTGTCTGCGTACTGGTGGATTGACGGAGGTATAGAGCAACCCTCGTATATCGGCTTCACGCTGCGTGCGTCAAAATCCGCGCCTCTAGTGGCAAAAAGCGAGCGAGCCTTGTCGTTCCACCAAGGAGAGGTAAACTGCTTCTAATGGCGTTTCTCTCTTTGGTTGCCGTCACCTTCGGGTACTAGATGGCGCACCGGCAGAATTCCTTCTGTCTTACTCGTACATCTTTCACATGTTTATTAAACATGGAAAAATTGATGCTCTCTACTTTCGTCAATCGACCTATGGCGCACTGATGATCGCTAATAAGCGTGAAACAGCTGTCTGCGTACTGGTGGATTGACGGAGGTATAGAGCAACCCTCGTATATCGGCTTCACGCTGCGTGCGTCAAAATCCGCGCCTCTAGTGGCAAAAAGCGAGCGAGCCTTGTCGTTCCACCAAGGAGAGGTAAACTGCTTCTAATGGCGTTTCTCTCTTTGGTTGCCGTCACCTTCGGGTACTAGATGGCGCACCGGCAGAATTCCTTCTGTCTTACTCGTACATCTTTCACATGTTTATTAAACATGGAAAAATTGATGCTCTCTACTTTCGTCAATCGACCTATGGCGCACTGATGATCGCTAATAAGCGTGAAACAGCTGTCTGCGTACTGGTGGATTGACGGAGGTATAGAGCAACCCTCGTATATCGGCTTCACGCTGCGTGCGTCAAAATCCGCGCCTCTAGTGGCAAAAAGCGAGCGAGCCTTGTCGTTCCACCAAGGAGAGGTAAACTGCTTCTAATGGCGTTTCTCTCTTTGGTTGCCGTCACCTTCGGGTACTAGATGGCGCACCGGCAGAATTCCTTCTGTCTTACTCGTACATCTTTCACATGTTTATTAAACATGGAAAAATTGATGCTCTCTACTTTCGTCAATCGACCTATGGCGCACTGATGATCGCTAATAAGCGTGAAACAGCTGTCTGCGTACTGGTGGATTGACGGAGGTATAGAGCAACCCTCGTATATCGGCTTCACGCTGCGTGCGTCAAAATCCGCGCCTCTAGTGGCAAAAAGCGAGCGAGCCTTGTCGTTCCACCAAGGAGAGGTAAACTGCTTCTAATGGCGTTTCTCTCTTTGGTTGCCGTCACCTTCGGGTACTAGATGGCGCACCGGCAGAATTCCTTCTGTCTTACTCGTACATCTTTCACATGTTTATTAAACATGGAAAAATTGATGCTCTCTACTTTCGTCAATCGACCTATGGCGCACTGATGATCGCTAATAAGCGTGAAACAGCTGTCTGCGTACTGGTGGATTGACGGAGGTATAGAGCAACCCTCGTATATCGGCTTCACGCTGCGTGCGTCAAAATCCGCGCCTCTAGTGGCAAAAAGCGAGCGAGCCTTGTCGTTCCACCAAGGAGAGGTAAACTGCTTCTAATGGCGTTTCTCTCTTTGGTTGCCGTCAACTTCGGGTACTAGATGGCGCACCGGCAGAATTCCTTCTGTCTTACTCGTACATCTTTCACATGTTTATTAAACATGGAAAAATTGATGCTCTCTACTTTCGTCAATCGACCTATGGCGCACTGATGATCGCTAATAAGCGTGAAACAGCTGTCTGCGTACTGGTGGATTGACGGAGGTATAGAGCAACCCTCGTCAGATCTGCAAGTTCACACTAAAAATCTAAAATCGTTATCTGGCTTCCCATCACGACGAAAACTCGTGTCTTGTATAGCTTGAGGGCGCTTATGACAAATCCGGCCGTTTTTATGAGTTTCGGCCTCAGGTAACGAAAATCAAAATTTCTCAGTACCTCAGATCTGCAAGTTCACCCTAAAAATCTAAAATCGTTATCTGGCTTCCCATCACGACGAAAACTCGTGTCATGTATAGTTTGAGGGCGCTAATGACAAATCCGGCCGTTTTTATGAGTTTCGGCCTCAGGTAACGAAAATCAACATTTCTCAGAACCTCAGATCTGCAAGTTTACCCTAAAAATCTAAAATCGTTATCTGCCTTCCTATCACGACGAAAACTCGTGTCTTGTATAGTTTGGGGGCGCTTATGACAAATCCGGCCGTTTTTATGAGTTTCGGCCTCAGGTAACGAAAATCAAAATTTCTCAGAACCTCAGATCTGCAAGTTTACCCTAAAAATCTAAAATCGTTATCTGGCTTTCCATCACGACGAAAACTCGTGTCTTGTATAGCTTGAGGGCGCTAATGACAAATCCGGCCGTTTTTATGAGTTTCGGCCTCAGGTAACGAAAATCAAAATTTCTCAGTACCTCAGATCTGCAAGTTCACCCTAAAAATCTAAAATCGTTATCTGCCTTCCTATCACGACGAAAACTCGTGTCTTGTATAGCTTGAGGGCGCTTATGACAAATCCGGCCGTTTTTATGAGTTTCGGCCTCAGGTAACGAAAATCAAAATTTCTCAGTACCTCAGATCTGCAAGTTCACCCTAAAAATCTAAAATCGTTATCTGGCTTCCCATCACGACGAAAACTCGTGTCATGTATAGTTTGAGGGCGCTAATGACAAATCCGGCCGTTTTTATGAGTTTCGGCCTCAGGTAACGAAAATCAAAATTTCTCAGAACCTCAGATCTACTAGTTTACCTATCACGACGAAAACTCGTGTCTTGTATAGTTTGGGGGCGCTTATGACAAGTCCGGCCGTTTTTATGAGTTTCGGCCTCAGGTAACGAAAATCAAAATTTCTCAGAACCTCAGATCTGCAAGTTTACCCTAAAAATCTAAAATCGTTATCTGGCTTCCCATCACGACGAAAACTCGTGTCTTGTATAGTTTGAGGGCGCTAATGACAAATCCGGCCGTTTTTATGAGTTTCGGCCTCAGGTAACGAAAATCAAAATTTCTCAGAACCTCAGATCTGCAAGTTTACCCTAAAAATCTAAAATCGTTATCTGCCTTCCTATCACGACGAAAACTCGTGTCTTGTATAGTTTGAGGGCGCTAATGACAAATCCGGCCGTTTTTATGAGTTTCGGCCTCAGGTAACGAAAATTAAAATTTCTCAGAACCTCAGATCTGCAAGTTCACACTAAAAATCTAAAATCGTTATCTGGCTTCCCATCACGACGAAAACTCGTGTCTTGTATAGCTTGAGGGCGCTTATGACAAATCCGGCCGTTTTTATGAGTTTCGGCCTCAGGTAACGAAAATCAAAATTTCTCAGTACCTCAGATCTGCAAGTTCACCCTAAAAATCTAAAATCGTTATCTGGCTTCCCATCACGACGAAAACTCGTGTCATGTATAGTTTGAGGGCGCTAATGACAAATCCGGCCGTTTTTATGAGTTTCGGCCTCAGGTAACGAAAATCAACATTTCTCAGAACCTCAGATCTGCAAGTTTACCCTAAAAATCTAAAATCGTTATCTGCCTTCCTATCACGACGAAAACTCGTGTCTTGTATAGTTTGAGGGCGCTTATGACAAATCCGGCCGTTTTTATGAGTTTCGGCCTCAGGTAACGAAAATCAAAATTTCTCAGAACCTCAGATCTGCAAGTTTACCCTAAAAATCTAAAATCGTTATCTGCCTTCCTATCACGACGAAAACTCGTGTCTTGTATAGTTTGGGGGCGCTTATGACAAATCCGGCCGTTTTTATGAGTTTCGGCCTCAGGTAACGAAAATCAAAATTTCTCAGAACCTCAGATCTGCAAGTTTACCCTAAAAATCTAAAATCGTTATCTGCCTTCCTATCACGACGAAAACTCGTGTCTTGTATAGTTTGAGGGCGCTTATGACAAATCCGGCCGTTTTTATGAGTTTCGGCCTCAGGTAACGAAAATCAAAATTTCTCAGAACCTCAGATCTGCAAGTTCACCCTAAAAATCTAAAATCGTTATCTGGCTTCCCATCACGACGAAAACTCGTGCCTTGTATAGTTTGGGGGCGCTTATGACAAATCCGGCCGTTTTTATGAGTTTCGGCCTCAGGTAACGAAAATCAAAATTTCTCAGAACCTCAGATCTGCAAGTTCACACTAAAAATCTAAAATCGTTATCTGGCTTCCCATCACGACGAAAACTCGTGTCATGTATAGTTTGAGGGCGCTAATGACAAATCCGGCCGTTTTTATGAGTTTCGGCCTCAGGTAACGAAAATCAAAATTTCTCAGTACCTCAGATCTGCAAGTTCACACTAAAAATCTAAAATCGTTATCTGGCTTCCCATCACGACGAAAACTCGTGTCATGTATAGTTTGAGGGCGCTAATGACAAATCCGGCCGTTTTTATGAGTTTCGGCCTCAGGTAACGAAAATCAAAATTTCTCAGTACCTCAGATCTGCAAGTTCACACTAAAAATCTAAAATCGTTATCTGGCTTCCCATCACGACGAAAACTCGTGTCATGTATAGTTTGAGGGCGCTAATGACAAATCCGGCCGTTTTTATGAGTTTCGGCCTCAGGTAACGAAAATCAAAATTTCTCAGAACCTCAGATCTGCAAGTTCACCCTAAAAATCTAAAATCGTTATCTGGCTTCCCATCACGACGAAAACTCGTGTCTTGTATAGTTTGGGGGCGCTTATGACAAATCCGGCCGTTTTCATGAGTTTCGGCCTCAGGTAACGAAAATCAAAATTTCTCAGAACCTCAGATCTGCAAGTTTACCCTAAAAATCTAAAATCGTTATCTGGCTTCCCATCACGACGAAAACTCGTGTCTTGTATAGTTTGAGGGCGCTAATGACAAATCCGGCCGTTTTTATGAGTTTCGGCCTCAGGTAACGAAAATCAAAATTTCTCAGAACCTCAGATCTGCAAGTTCACACTAAAAATCTAAAATCGTTATCTGGCTTCCCATCACGACGAAAACTCGTGTCTTGTATAGCTTGAGGGCGCTTATGACAAATCCGGCCGTTTTTATGAGTTTCGGCCTCAGGTAACGAAAATCAAAATTTCTCAGTACCTCAGATCTGCAAGTTCACCCTAAAAATCTAAAATCGTTATCTGGCTTCCCATCACGACGAAAACTCGTGTCTTGTATAGTTTGGGGGCGCTTATGACAAATCCGGCCGTTTTTATGAGTTTCGGCCTCAGGTAACGAAAATCAAAATTTCTCAGAACCTCAGATCTGCAAGTTTACCCTAAAAATCTAAAACCGTTATCTGCCTTCCTATCACGACGAAAACTCGTGTCTTGTATAGTTTGGGGGCGCTTATGACAAATCCGGCCGTTTTTATGAGTTTCGGCCTCAAGTAACGAAAATCAAAATTTCTCAGTACCTCAGATCTGCAAGTTCACCCTAAAAATCTAAAATCGTTATCTGGCTTCCCATCACGACGAAAACTCGTGTCTTGTATAGTTTGAGGGCGCTAATGACAAATCCGGCCGTTTTTATGAGTTTCGGCCTCAGGTAACGAAAATCAAAATTTCTCAGAACCTCAGATCTGCAAGTTTACCCTAAAAATCTAAAATCGTTATCTGCCTTCCTATCACGACGAAAACTCGTGTCTTGTATAGTTTGGGGGCGCTTATGACAAATCCGGCCGTTTTTATGAGTTTCGGCCTCAAGTAACGAAAATCAAAATTTCTCAGAACCTCAGATCTGCAAGTTCACACTAAAAATCTAAAATCGTTATCTGGCTTCCCATCACGACGAAAACTTGTGTCTTGTATAGCTTGAGGGCGCTTATGACAAATCCGGCCGTTTTTATGAGTTTCGGCCTCAGGTAACGAAAATCAAAATTTCTCAGTACCTCAGATCTGCAAGTTCACCCTAAAAATCTAAAATCGTTATCTGGCTTCCCATCATGACGAAAACTCGTGTCATGTATAGTTTGAGGGCGCTAATGACAAATCCGGCCGTTTTTATGAGTTTCGGCCTCAGGTAACGAAAATCAAAATTTCTCAGAACCTCAGATCTGCAAGTTTACCCTAAAAATCTAAAACCGTTATCTGCCTTCCTATCACGACGAAAACTCGTGTCTTGTATAGTTTGGGGGCGCTTATGACAAATCCGGCCGTTTTTATGAGTTTCGACCTCAGGTAACGAAAATCGAAAATTTCCAGAACCTCAGATCTGCAAGTTCACCCTAAAAATCTAAAACCGTTATCTGCCTTCCTATCACGACGAAAACTCATGTCTTGTATAGTTTGAGGGCGCTTATGACAAATCCGGCCGTTTTTATGAGTTTCGGCCTCAGGTAACGAAAATCAAAATTTCTCAAACCTCAGATCTGCAAGTTCACACTAAAAATCTAAAATCGTTATCTGGCTTCCCATCACGACGAAAACTCGTGTCTTGTATAGTTTGAGGGCGCTAATGACAAATCCGGCCGTTTTTATGAGTTTCGGCCTCAGGTAACGAAAATCAAAATTTCTCAGTACCTCAGATCTGCAGGTTCACCCTAAAAATCTAAAATCGTTATCTGGCTTCCCATCATGACGAAAACTCGTGTCATGTATAGTTTGAGGGCGCTAATGACAAATCCGGCCGTTTTTATGAGTTTCGGCCTCAGGTAACGAAAATCAAAATTTCTCAAACCTCAGATCTGCAAGTTTACCCTAAAAATCTAAAATCGTTATCTGGCTTCCCATCACGACGAAAACTCGTGTCTTGTATAGTTTGAGGGCGCTAATGACAAATCCGGCCGTTTTTATGAGTTTCGGCCTCAGGTAACGAAAATCAAAATTTCTCAGAACCTCAGATCTGCAAGTTCACACTAAAAATCTAAAATCGTTATCTGGCTTCCCATCACGACGAAAACTCGTGTCATGTATAGTTTGAGGGCGCTTATGACAAATCCGGCCGTTTTTATGAGTTTCGGCCTCAGGTAACGAAAATCAAAATTTCTCAAACCTCAGATCTGCAAGTTCACACTAAAAATCTAAAACCGTTATCTGCCTTCCTATCACGACGAAAACTCGTGTCTTGTATAGTTTGAGGGCGCTAATGACAAATCCGGCCGTTTTTATGAGTTTCGGCCTCAGGTAACGAAAATCAAAATTTCTCAGAACCTCAGATCTGCAAGTTCACACTAAAAATCTAAAATCGTTATCTGGCTTCCCATCACGACGAAAACTCGTGTCATGTATAGTTTGAGGGCGCTTATGACAAATCCGGCCGTTTTTATGAGTTTCGGCCTCAGGTAACGAAAATCAAAATTTCTCAAACCTCAGATCTGCAAGTTTACCCTAAAAATCTAAAATCGTTATCTGGCTTCCCATCACGACGAAAACTCGTGTCTTGTATAGTTTGAGGGCGCTAATGACAAACCCGGCCGTTTTTATGAGTTTCGGCCTCAGGTAACGAAAATCAAAATTTCTCAGAACCTCAGATCTGCAAGTTCACACTAAAAATCTAAAATCGTTATCTGGCTTCCCATCACGACGAAAACTCGTGTCATTTATAGTTTGAGGGCGCTTATGACAAATCCGGCCGTTTTTATGAGTTTCGGCCTCAGGTAACGAAAATCAAAATTTCTCAAACCTCAGATCTGCAAGTTCACACTAAAAATCTAAAATCGTTATCTGGCTTCCCATCACGACGAAAACTCGTGTCATTTATAGTTTGAGGGCGCTTATGACAAATCCGGCCGTTTTTATGAGTTTCGGCCTCAGGTAACGAAAATCAAAATTTCTCAAACCTCAGATCTGCAAGTTCACACTAAAAATCTAAAATCGTTATCTGGCTTCCCATCACGACGAAAACTCGTGTCTTGTATAGTTTGAGGGCGCTAATGACAAATCCGGCCGTTTTTATGAGTTTCGGCCTCAGGTAACGAAAATCAAAATTTCTCAGAACCTCAGATCTGCAAGTTCACACTAAAAATCTAAAATCGTTATCTGGCTTCCCATCACGACGAAAACTCGTGTCATGTATAGTTTGAGGGCGCTTATGACAAATCCGGCCGTTTTTATGAGTTTCGGCCTCAGGTAACGAAAATCAAAATTTCTCAAACCTCAGATCTGCAAGTTTACCCTAAAAATCTAAAATCGTTATCTGGCTTCCCATCACGACGAAAACTCGTGTCTTGTATAGTTTGAGGGCGCTAATGACAAATCCGTCCGTTTTTATGAGTTTCGGCCTCAGGTAACGAAAATCAAAATTTCTCAGTACCTCAGATCTGCAAGTTCACACTAAAAATCTAAAATCGTTATCTGGCTTCCCATCACGACGAAAACTCGTGTCATGTATAGTTTGAGGGCGCTAATGACAAATCCGGCCGTTTTTATGAGTTTCGGCCTCAGGTAACGAAAATCAACATTTCTCAGAACCTCAGATCTGCAAGTTTAGCCTAAAAATCTAAAATCGTTATCTGCCTTCCTATCACGACGAAAACTCGTGTCTTGTATAGTTTGAGGGCGCTTATGACAAATCCGGCCGTTTTTATGAGTTTCGGCCTCAGGTAACGAAAATCAAAATTTCTCAGAACCTCAGATCTGCAAGTTTACCCTAAAAATCTAAAATCGTTATCTGCCTTCCTATCACGACGAAAACTCGTGTCTTGTATAGTTTGGGGGCGCTTATGACAAATCCGGCCGTTTTTATGAGTTTCGGCCTCAGGTAACGAAAATCAAAATTTCTCAGAACCTCAGATCTGCAAGTTTACCCTAAAAATCTAAAATCGTTATCTGCCTTCCTATCACGACGAAAACTCGTGTCTTGTATAGTTTGAGGGCGCTTATGACAAATCCGGCCGTTTTTATGAGTTTCGGCCTCAGGTAACGAAAATCAAAATTTCTCAGAACCTCAGATCTGCAAGTTCACACTAAAAATCTAAAATCGTTATCTGGCTTCCCATCACGACGAAAACTCGTGTCATGTATAGTTTGAGGGCGCTAATGACAAATCCGGCCGTTTTTATGAGTTTCGGCCTCAGGTAACGAAAATCAAAATTTCTCAGTACCTCAGATCTGCAAGTTCACACTAAAAATCTAAAATCGTTATCTGGCTTCCCATCACGACGAAAGCTCGTGTCATGTATAGTTTGAGGGCGCTAATGACAAATCCGGCCGTTTTTATGAGTTTCGGCCTCAGGTAACGAAAATCAAAATTTCTCAGTACCTCAGATCTGCAAGTTCACACTAAAAATCTAAAATCGTTATCTGGCTTCCCATCACGACGAAAACTCGTGTCATGTATAGTTTGAGGGCGCTAATGACAAATCCGGCCGTTTTTATGAGTTTCGGCCTCAGGTAACGAAAATCAAAATTTCTCAGTACCTCAGATCTGCAAGTTCACACTAAAAATCTAAAATCGTTATCTGGCTTCCCATCACGACGAAAACTCGTGTCATGTATAGTTTGAGGGCGCTAATGACAAATCCGGCCGTTTTTATGAGTTTCGGCCTCAGGTAACGAAAATCAAAATTTCTCAGAACCTCAGATCTGCAAGTTCACCCTAAAAATCTAAAATCGTTATCTGGCTTCCCATCACGACGAAAACTCGTGTCTTGTATAGTTTGGGGGCGCTTATGACAAATCCGGCCGTTTTCATGAGTTTCGGCCTCAGGTAACGAAAATCAAAATTTCTCAGAACCTCAGATCTGCAAGTTTACCCTAAAAATCTAAAATCGTTATCTGGCTTCCCATCACGACGAAAACTCGTGTCTTGTATAGTTTGAGGGCGCTAATGACAAATCCGGCCGTTTTTATGAGTTTCGGCCTCAGGTAACGAAAATCAAAATTTCTCAGAACCTCAGATCTGCAAGTTCACACTAAAAATCTAAAATCGTTATCTGGCTTCCCATCACGACGAAAACTCGTGTCTTGTATAGCTTGAGGGCGCTTATGACAAATCCGGCCGTTTTTATGAGTTTCGGCCTCAGGTAACGAAAATCAAAATTTCTCAGTACCTCAGATCTGCAAGTTCACCCTAAAAATCTAAAATCGTTATCTGGCTTCCCATCACGACGAAAACTCGTGTCATGTATAGTTTGAGGGCGCTAATGACAAATCCGGCCGTTTTTATGAGTTTCGGCCTCAGGTAACGAAAATCAAAATTTCTCAGAACCTCAGATCTGCAAGTTTACCCTAAAAATCTAAAATCGTTATCTGCCTTCCTATCACGACGAAAACTCGTGTCTTGTATAGTTTGGGGGCGCTTATGACAAATCCGGCCGTTTTTATGAGTTTCGGCCTCAAGTAACGAAAATCAAAATTTCTCAGAACCTCAGATCTGCAAGTTCACACTAAAAATCTAAAATCGTTATCTGGCTTCCCATCACGACGAAAACTCGTGTCTTGTATAGCTTGAGGGCGCTTATGACAAATCCGGCCGTTTTTATGAGTTTCGGCCTCAGGTAACGAAAATCAAAATTTCTCAGTACCTCAGATCTGCAAGTTCACCCTAAAAATCTAAAATCGTTATCTGGCTTCCCATCATGACGAAAACTCGTGTCATGTATAGTTTGAGGGCGCTAATGACAAATCCGGCCGTTTTTATGAGTTTCGGCCTCAGGTAACGAAAATCAAAATTTCTCAGAACCTCAGATCTGCAAGTTTACCCTAAAAATCTAAAACCGTTATCTGCCTTCCTATCACGACGAAAACTCGTGTCTTGTATAGTTTGGGGGCGCTTATGACAAATCCGGCCGTTTTTATGAGTTTCGACCTCAGGTAACGAAAATCGAAAATTTCCAGAACCTCAGATCTGCAAGTTCACCCTAAAAATCTAAAACCGTTATCTGCCTTCCTATCACGACGAAAACTCATGTCTTGTATAGTTTGAGGGCGCTTATGACAAATCCGGCCGTTTTTATGAGTTTCGGCCTCAGGTAACGAAAATCAAAATTTCTCAAACCTCAGATCTGCAAGTTCACACTAAAAATCTAAAATCGTTATCTGGCTTCCCATCACGACGAAAACTCGTGTCTTGTATAGTTTGAGGGCGCTAATGACAAATCCGGCCGTTTTTATGAGTTTCGGCCTCAGGTAACGAAAATCAAAATTTCTCAGTACCTCAGATCTGCAGGTTCACCCTAAAAATCTAAAATCGTTATCTGGCTTCCCATCATGACGAAAACTCGTGTCATGTATAGTTTGAGGGCGCTAATGACAAATCCGGCCGTTTTTATGAGTTTCGGCCTCAGGTAACGAAAATCAAAATTTCTCAAACCTCAGATCTGCAAGTTTACCCTAAAAATCTAAAATCGTTATCTGGCTTCCCATCACGACGAAAACTCGTGTCTTGTATAGTTTGAGGGCGCTAATGACAAATCCGGCCGTTTTTATGAGTTTCGGCCTCAGGTAACGAAAATCAAAATTTCTCAGAACCTCAGATCTGCAAGTTCACACTAAAAATCTAAAATCGTTATCTGGCTTCCCATCACGACGAAAACTCGTGTCATGTATAGTTTGAGGGCGCTTATGACAAATCCGGCCGTTTTTATGAGTTTCGGCCTCAGGTAACGAAAATCAAAATTTCTCAAACCTCAGATCTGCAAGTTCACACTAAAAATCTAAAACCGTTATCTGCCTTCCTATCACGACGAAAACTCGTGTCTTGTATAGTTTGAGGGCGCTAATGACAAATCCGGCCGTTTTTATGAGTTTCGGCCTCAGGTAACGAAAATCAAAATTTCTCAGAACCTCAGATCTGCAAGTTCACACTAAAAATCTAAAATCGTTATCTGGCTTCCCATCACGACGAAAACTCGTGTCATGTATAGTTTGAGGGCGCTTATGACAAATCCGGCCGTTTTTATGAGTTTCGGCCTCAGGTAACGAAAATCAAAATTTCTCAAACCTCAGATCTGCAAGTTTACCCTAAAAATCTAAAATCGTTATCTGGCTTCCCATCACGACGAAAACTCGTGTCTTGTATAGTTTGAGGGCGCTAATGACAAATCCGGCCGTTTTTATGAGTTTCGGCCTCAGGTAACGAAAATTAAAATTTCTCAGAACCTCAGATCTGCAAGTTCACACTAAAAATCTAAAATCGTTATCTGGCTTCCCATCACGACGAAAACTCGTGTCTTGTATAGCTTGAGGGCGCTTATGACAAATCCGGCCGTTTTTATGAGTTTCGGCCTCAGGTAACGAAAATCAAAATTTCTCAGAACCTCAGATCTGCAAGTTCACACTAAAAATCTAAAATCGTTATCTGGCTTCCCATCACGACGAAAACTCGTGTCATGTATAGTTTGAGGGCGCTAATGACAAATCCGGCCGTTTTTATGAGTTTCGGCCTCAGGTAACGAAAATCAAAATTTCTCAGTACCTCAGATCTGCAAGTTCACACTAAAAATCTAAAATCGTTATCTGGCTTCCCATCACGACGAAAACTCGTGTCATGTATAGTTTGAGGGCGCTAATGACAAATCCGGCCGTTTTTATGAGTTTCGGCCTCAGGTAACGAAAATCAAAATTTCTCAGTACCTCAGATCTGCAAGTTCACACTAAAAATCTAAAATCGTTATCTGGCTTCCCATCACGACGAAAACTCGTGTCATGTATAGTTTGAGGGCGCTAATGACAAATCCGGCCGTTTTTATGAGTTTCGGCCTCAGGTAACGAAAATCAAAATTTCTCAGTACCTCAGATCTGCAAGTTCACACTAAAAATCTAAAATCGTTATCTGGCTTCCCATCACGACGAAAACTCGTGTCATGTATAGTTTGAGGGCGCTAATGACAAATCCGGCCGTTTTTATGAGTTTCGGCCTCAGGTAACGAAAATCAAAATTTCTCAGAACCTCAGATCTGCAAGTTCACCCTAAAAATCTAAAATCGTTATCTGGCTTCCCATCACGACGAAAACTCGTGTCTTGTATAGTTTGGGGGCGCTTATGACAAATCCGGCCGTTTTCATGAGTTTCGGCCTCAGGTAACGAAAATCAAAATTTCTCAGAACCTCAGATCTGCAAGTTTACCCTAAAAATCTAAAATCGTTATCTGGCTTCCCATCACGACGAAAACTCGTGTCTTGTATAGTTTGAGGGCGCTAATGACAAATCCGGCCGTTTTTATGAGTTTCGGCCTCAGGTAACGAAAATCAAAATTTCTCAGAACCTCAGATCTGCAAGTTCACACTAAAAATCTAAAATCGTTATCTGGCTTCCCATCACGACGAAAACTCGTGTCTTGTATAGCTTGAGGGCGCTTATGACAAATCCGGCCGTTTTTATGAGTTTCGGCCTCAGGTAACGAAAATCAAAATTTCTCAGTACCTCAGATCTGCAAGTTTACCCTAAAAATCTAAAATCGTTATCTGGCTTCCCATCACGACGAAAACTCGTGTCATGTATAGTTTGAGGGCGCTAATGACAAATCCGGCCGTTTTTATGAGTTTCGGCCTCAGGTAACGAAAATCAAAATTTCTCAGAACCTCAGATCTGCAAGTTTACCCTAAAAATCTAAAATCGTTATCTGCCTTCCTATCACGACGAAAACTCGTGTCTTGTATAGTTTGGGGGCGCTTATGACAAATCCGGCCGTTTTTATGAGTTTCGGCCTCAAGTAACGAAAATCAAAATTTCTCAGAACCTCAGATCTGCAAGTTCACACTAAAAATCTAAAATCGTTATCTGGCTTCCCATCACGACGAAAACTCGTGTCTTGTATAGCTTGAGGGCGCTTATGACAAATCCGGCCGTTTTTATGAGTTTCGGCCTCAGGTAACGAAAATCAAAATTTCTCAGTACCTCAGATCTGCAAGTTCACCCTAAAAATCTAAAATCGTTATCTGGCTTCCCATCATGACGAAAAC
This sequence comes from Callosobruchus maculatus, assembly GCA_951848785.1. NCBI lineage: Eukaryota > Metazoa > Arthropoda > Insecta > Coleoptera > Chrysomelidae > Callosobruchus > Callosobruchus maculatus. Next base: position 4,303,235 of record CATOUR010000003.1, read on the forward strand.
TCGTGTCATGTATAGTTTGAGGGCGCTAATGACAAATCCGGCCGTTTTTATGAGTTTCGGCCTCAGGTAACGAAAATCAAAATTTCTCAGAACCTCAGATCTGCAAGTTTACCCTAAAAATCTAAAACCGTTATCTGCCTTCCTATCACGACGAAAACTCGTGTCTTGTATAGTTTGGGGGCGCTTATGACAAATCCGGCCGTTTTTATGAGTTTCGACCTCAGGTAACGAAAATCGAAAATTTCCAGAACCTCAGATCTGCAAGTTCACCCTAAAAATCTAAAACCGTTATCTGCCTTCCTATCACGACGAAAACTCATGTCTTGTATAGTTTGAGGGCGCTTATGACAAATCCGGCCGTTTTTATGAGTTCCGGCCTCAGGTAACGAAAATCAAAATTTCTCAAACCTCAGATCTGCAAGTTCACACTAAAAATCTAAAATCGTTATCTGGCTTCCCATCACGACGAAAACTCGTGTCTTGTATAGTTTGAGGGCGCTAATGACAAATCCGGCCGTTTTTATGAGTTTCGGCCTCAGGTAACGAAAATCAAAATTTCTCAGTACCTCAGATCTGCAGGTTCACCCTAAAAATCTAAAATCGTTATCTGGCTTCCCATCATGACGAAAACTCGTGTCATGTATAGTTTGAGGGCGCTAATGACAAATCCGGCCGTTTTTATGAGTTTCGGCCTCAGGTAACGAAAATCAAAATTTCTCAAACCTCAGATCTGCAAGTTTACCCTAAAAATCTAAAATCGTTATCTGGCTTCCCATCACGACGAAAACTCGTGTCTTGTATAGTTTGAGGGCGCTAATGACAAATCCGGCCGTTTTTATGAGTTTCGGCCTCAGGTAACGAAAATCAAAATTTCTCAGAACCTCAGATCTGCAAGTTCACACTAAAAATCTAAAATCGTTATCTGGCTTCCCATCACGACGAAAACTCGTGTCATGTATAGTTTGAGGGCGCTTATGACAAATCCGGCCGTTTTTATGAGTTTCGGCCTCAGGTAACGAAAATCAAAATTTCTCAAACCTCAGATCTGCAAGTTCACACTAAAAATCTAAAACCGTTATCTGCCTTCCTATCACGACGAAAACTCGTGTCTTGTATAGTTTGAGGGCGCTAATGACAAATCCGGCCGTTTTTATGAGTTTCGGCCTCAGGTAACGAAAATCAAAATTTCTCAGAACCTCAGATCTGCAAGTTCACACTAAAAATCTAAAATCGTTATCTGGCTTCCCATCACGACGAAAACTCGTGTCATGTATAGTTTGAGGGCGCTTATGACAAATCCGGCCGTTTTTATGAGTTTCGGCCTCAGGTAACGAAAATCAAAATTTCTCAAACCTCAGATCTGCAAGTTTACCCTAAAAATCTAAAATCGTTATCTGGCTTCCCATCACGACGAAAACTCGTGTCTTGTATAGTTTGAGGGCGCTAATGACAAATCCGGCCGTTTTTATGAGTTTCGGCCTCAGGTAACGAAAATCAAAATTTCTCAGAACCTCAGATCTGCAAGTTCACACTAAAAATCTAAAATCGTTATCTGGCTTCCCATCACGACGAAAACTCGTGTCATTTATAGTTTGAGGGCGCTTATGACAAATCCGGCCGTTTTTATGAGTTTCGGCCTCAGGTAACGAAAATCAAAATTTCTCAAACCTCAGATCTGCAAGTTCACACTAAAAATCTAAAATCGTTATCTGGCTTCCCATCACGACGAAAACTCGTGTCATTTATAGTTTGAGGGCGCTTATGACAAATCCGGCCGTTTTTATGAGTTTCGGCCTCAGGTAACGAAAATCAAAATTTCTCAAACCTCAGATCTGCAAGTTCACACTAAAAATCTAAAATCGTTATCTGGCTTCCCATCACGACGAAAACTCGTGTCTTGTATAGTTTGAGGGCGCTAATGACAAATCCGGCCGTTTTTATGAGTTTCGGCCTCAGGTAACGAAAATCAAAATTTCTCAGAACCTCAGATCTGCAAGTTCACACTAAAAATCTAAAATCGTTATCTGGCTTCCCATCACGACGAAAACTCGTGTCATGTATAGTTTGAGGGCGCTTATGACAAATCCGGCCGTTTTTATGAGTTTCGGCCTCAGGTAACGAAAATCAAAATTTCTCAAACCTCAGATCTGCAAGTTTACCCTAAAAATCTAAAATCGTTATCTGGCTTCCCATCACGACGAAAACTCGTGTCTTGTATAGTTTGAGGGCGCTAATGACAAATCCGGCCGTTTTTATGAGTTTCGGCCTCAGGTAACGAAAATCAAAATTTCTCAGTACCTCAGATCTGCAAGTTCACACTAAAAATCTAAAATAGTTATCTGGCTTCCCATCACGACGAAAACTCGTGTCATGTATAGTTTGAGGGCGCTAATGACAAATCCGGCCGTTTTTATGAGTTTCGGCCTCAGGTAACGAAAATCAAAATTTCTCAGTACCTCAGATCTGCAAGTTCACACTAAAAATCTAAAATCGTTATCTGGCTTCCCATCACGACGAAAACTCGTGTCATGTATAGTTTGAGGGCGCTAATGACAAATCCGGCCGTTTTTATGAGTTTCGGCCTCAGGTAACGAAAATCAAAATTTCTCAGAACCTCAGATCTGCAAGTTCACACTAAAAATCTAAAATCGTTATCTGGCTTCCCATCACGACGAAAACTCGTGTCTTGTATAGTTTGGGGGCGCTTATGACAAATCCGGCCCTTTTCATGAGTTTCGGCCTCAGGTAACGAAAATCAAAATTTCTCAGAACCTCAGATCTGCAAGTTTACCCTAAAAATCTAAAATCGTTATCTGGCTTCCCATCACGACGAAAACTCGTGTCTTGTATAGTTTGAGGGCGCTAATGACAAATCCGGCCGTTTTTATGAGTTTCGGCCTCAGGTAACGAAAATCAAAATTTCTCAGAACCTCAGATCTGCAAGTTCACACTAAAAATCTAAAATCGTTATCTGGCTTCCCATCACGACGAAAACTCGTGTCTTGTATAGCTTGAGGGCGCTTATGACAAATCCGGCCGTTTTTATGAGTTTCGGCCTCAGGTAACGAAAATCAAAATTTCTCAGTACCTCAGATCTGCAAGTTCACCCTAAAAATCTAAAATCGTTATCTGGCTTCCCATCATGACGAAAACTCGTGTCATGTATAGTTTGAGGGCGCTAATGACAAATCCGGCCGTTTTTATGAGTTTCGGCCTCAGGTAACGAAAATCAAAATTTCTCAGAACCTCAGATCTGCAAGTTTACCCTAAAAATCTAAAACCGTTATCTGCCTTCCTATCACGACGAAAACTCGTGTCTTGTATAGTTTGGGGGCGCTTATGACAAATCCGGCCGTTTTTATGAGTTTCGGCCTCAGGTAACGAAAATCGAAAATTTCCAGAACCTCAGATCTGCAAGTTCACCCTAAAAATCTAAAACCGTTATCTGCCTTCCTATCACGACGAAAACTCATGTCTTGTATAGTTTGAGGGCGCTTATGACAAATCCGGCCGTTTTTATGAGTTTCGGCCTCAGGTAACGAAAATCAAAATTTCTCAAACCTCAGATCTGCAAGTTCACACTAAAAATCTAAAATCGTTATCTGGCTTCCCATCACGACGAAAACTCGTGTCTTGTATAGTTTGAGGGCGCTAATGACAAATCCGGCCGTTTTTATGAGTTTCGGCCTCAGGTAACGAAAATCAAAATTTCTCAGTACCTCAGATCTGCAAGTTCACCCTAAAAATCTAAAATCGTTATCTGGCTTCCCATCATGACGAAAACTCGTGTCATGTATAGTTTGAGGGCGCTAATGACAAATCCGGCCGTTTTTATGAGTTTCGGCCTCAGGTAACGAAAATCAAAATTTCTCAAACCTCAGATCTGCAAGTTTACCCTAAAAATCTAAAATCGTTATCTGGCTTCCCATCACGACGAAAACTCGTGTCTTGTATAGTTTGAGGGCGCTAATGACAAATCCGGCCGTTTTTATGAGTTTCGGCCTCAGGTAACGAAAATCAAAATTTCTCAGAACCTCAGATCTGCAAGTTCACACTAAAAATCTAAAATCGTTATCTGGCTTCCCATCACGACGAAAACTCGTGTCATGTATAGTTTGAGGGCGCTTATGACAAATCCGGCCGTTTTTATGAGTTTCGGCCTCAGGTAACGAAAATCAAAATTTCTCAAACCTCAGATCTGCAAGTTCACACTAAAAATCTAAAACCGTTATCTGCCTTCCTATCACGACGAAAACTCGTGTCTTGTATAGTTTGAGGGCGCTAATGACAAATCCGGCCGTTTTTATGAGTTTCGGCCTCAGGTAACGAAAATCAAAATTTCTCAGAACCTCAGATCTGCAAGTTCACACTAAAAATCTAAAATCGTTATCTGGCTTCCCATCACGACGAAAACTCGTGTCATGTATAGTTTGAGGGCGCTTATGACAAATCCGGCCGTTTTTATGAGTTTCGGCCTCAGGTAACGAAAATCAAAATTTCTCAAACCTCAGATCTGCAAGTTTACCCTAAAAATCTAAAATCGTTATCTGGCTTCCCATCACGACGAAAACTCGTGTCTTGTATAGTTTGAGGGCGCTAATGACAAATCCGGCCGTTTTTATGAGTTTCGGCCTCAGGTAACGAAAATCAAAATTTCTCAGAACCTCAGATCTGCAAGTTCACACTAAAAATCTAAAATCGTTATCTGGCTTCCCATCACGACGAAAACTCGTGTCATGTATAGTTTGAGGGCGCTTATGACAAATCCGGCCGTTTTTATGAGTTTCGGCCTCAGGTAACGAAAATCAAAATTTCTCAAACCTCAGATCTGCAAGTTCACACTAAAAATCTAAAATCGTTATCTGGCTTCCCATCACGACGAAAACTCGTGTCATGTATAGTTTGAGGCGCTTATGACAAATCCGGCCGTTTTTATGAGTTTCGGCCTCAGGTAACGAAAATCAAAATTTCTCAAACCTCAGATCTGCAAGTTCACACTAAAAATCTAAAATCGTTATCTGGCTTCCCATCACGACGAAAACTCGTGTCTTGTATAGTTTGAGGGCGCTAATGACAAATCCGGCCGTTTTTATGAGTTTCGGCCTCAGGTAACGAAAATCAAGATTTCTCAGAACCTCAGATCTGCAAGTTCACACTAAAAATCTAAAATCGTTATCTGGCTTCCCATCACGACGAAAACTCGTGTCATGTATAGTTTGAGGGCGCTTATGACAAATCCGGCCGTTTTTATGAGTTTCGGCCTCAGGTAACGAAAATCAAAATTTCTCAAACCTCAGATCTGCAAGTTTACCCTAAAAATCTAAAATCGTTATCTGGCTTCCCATCACGACGAAAACTCGTGTCTTGTATAGTTTGAGGGCGCTAATGACAAATCCGGCCGTTTTTATGAGTTTCGGCCTCAGGTAACGAAAATCAAAATTTCTCAGTACCTCAGATCTGCAAGTTCACCCTAAAAATCTAAAATCGTTATCTGGCTTCCCATCATGACGAAAACTCCTGTCATGTATAGTTTGAGGGCGCTAATGACAAATCCGGCCGTTTTTATGAGTTTCGGCCTCAGGTAACGAAAATCAAAATTTCTCAGAACCTCAGATCTGCAAGTTCACACTAAAAATCTAAAATCGTTATCTGGCTTCCCATCACGACGAAAACTCGTGTCATGTATAGTTTGAGGGCGCTTATGACAAATCCGGCCGTTTTTATGAGTTTCGGCCTCAGGTAACGAAAATCAAAATTTCTCAGAACCTCAGATCTGCAAGTTCACACTAAAAATCTAAAATCGTTATCTGGCTTCCCATCACGACGAAAACTCGTGTCATGTATAGTTTGAGGGCGCTAATGACAAATCCGGCCGTTTTTATGAGTTTCGGCCTCAGGTAACGAAAATCAAAATTTCTCAGAACCTCAGATCTGCAAGTTCACACTAAAAATCTAAAATCGTTATCTGGCTTCCCATCATGACGAAAACTCGTGTCATGTATAGTTTGAGGGCGCTAATGACAAATCCGGCCGTTTTTATGAGTTTCGGCCTCAGGTAACGAAAATCAAAATTTCTCAGAACCTCAGATCTGCAAGTTTACCCTAAAAATCTAAAATCGTTATCTGGCTTCCCATCACGACGAAAACTCGTGTCTTGTATAGTTTGAGGGCGCTAATGACAAATCCGGCCGTTTTTATGAGTTTCGGCCTCAGGTAACGAAAATCAAAATTTCTCAGTACCTCAGATCTGCAAGTTCACACTAAAAATCTAAAATCGTTATCTGGCTTCCCATCACGACGAAAACTCGTGTCATGTATAGTTTGAGGGCGCTAATGACAAATCCGGCCGTTTTTATGAGTTTCGGCCTCAGGTAACGAAAATCAAAATTTCTCAGTACCTCAGATCTGCAAGTTCACACTAAAAATCTAAAATCGTTATCTGGCTTCCCATCACGACGAAAACTCGTGTCATGTATAGTTTGAGGGCGCTAATGACAAATCCGGCCGTTTTTATGAGTTTCGGCCTCAGGTAACGAAAATCAAAATTTCTCAGAACCTCAGATCTGCAAGTTCACACTAAAAATCTAAAATCGTTATCTGGCTTCCCATCACGACGAAAACTCGTGTCTTGTATAGTTTGGGGGCGCTTATGACAAATCCGGCCCTTTTCATGAGTTTCGGCCTCAGGTAACGAAAATCAAAATTTCTCAGAACCTCAGATCTGCAAGTTTACCCTAAAAATCTAAAATCGTTATCTGGCTTCCCATCACGACGAAAACTCGTGTCTTGTATAGTTTGAGGGCGCTAATGACAAATCCGGCCGTTTTTATGAGTTTCGGCCTCAGGTAACGAAAATCAAAATTTCTCAGAACCTCAGATCTGCAAGTTCACACTAAAAATCTAAAATCGTTATCTGGCTTCCCATCACGACGAAAACTCGTGTCTTGTATAGCTTGAGGGCGCTTATGACAAATCCGGCCGTTTTTATGAGTTTCGGCCTCAGGTAACGAAAATCAAAATTTCTCAGTACCTCAGATCTGCAAGTTCACCCTAAAAATCTAAAATCGTTATCTGGCTTCCCATCACGACGAAAACTCGTGTCATGTATAGTTTGAGGGCGCTAATGACAAATCCGGCCGTTTTTATGAGTTTCGGCCTCAGGTAACGAAAATCAAAATTTCTCAGAACCTCAGATCTGCAAGTTTACCCTAAAAATCTAAAATCGTTATCTGCCTTCCTATCACGACGAAAACTCGTGTCTTGTATAGTTTGGGGGCGCTTATGACAAATCCGGCCGTTTTTATGAGTTTCGGCCTCAAGTAACGAAAATCAAAATTTCTCAGAACCTCAGATCTGCAAGTTCACACTAAAAATCTAAAATCGTTATCTGGCTTCCCATCACGACGAAAACTCGTGTCTTGTATAGCTTGAGGGCGCTTATGACAAATCCGGCCGTTTTTATGAGTTTCGGCCTCAGGTAACGAAAATCAAAATTTCTCAGTACCTCAGATCTGCAAGTTCACCCTAAAAATCTAAAATCGTTATCTGGCTTCCCATCATGACGAAAACTCGTGTCATGTATAGTTTGAGGGCGCTAATGACAAATCCGGCCGTTTTTATGAGTTTCGGCCTCAGGTAACGAAAATCAAAATTTCTCAGAACCTCAGATCTGCAAGTTTACCCTAAAAATCTAAAACCGTTATCTGCCTTCCTATCACGACGAAAACTCGTGTCTTGTATAGTTTGGGGGCGCTTATGACAAATCCGGCCGTTTTTATGAGTTTCGGCCTCAGGTAACGAAAATCGAAAATTTCCAGAACCTCAGATCTGCAAGTTCACCCTAAAAATCTAAAACCGTTATCTGCCTTCCTATCACGACGAAAACTCATGTCTTGTATAGTTTGAGGGCGCTTATGACAAATCCGGCCGTTTTTATGAGTTTCGGCCTCAGGTAACGAAAATCAAAATTTCTCAAACCTCAGATCTGCAAGTTCACACTAAAAATCTAAAATCGTTATCTGGCTTCCCATCGCGACGAAAACTCGTGTCTTGTATAGTTTGAGGGCGCTAATGACAAATCCGGCCGTTTTTATGAGTTTCGGCCTCAGGTAACGAAAATCAAAATTTCTCAGTACCTCAGATCTGCAAGTTCACCCTAAAAATCTAAAATCGTTATCTGGCTTCCCATCATGACGAAAACTCGTGTCATGTATAGTTTGAGGGCGCTAATGACAAATCCGGCCGTTTTTATGAGTTTCGGCCTCAGGTAACGAAAATCAAAATTTCTCAAACCTCAGATCTGCAAGTTTACCCTAAAAATCTAAAATCGTTATCTGGCTTCCCATCACGACGAAAACTCGTGTCTTGTATAGTTTGAGGGCGCTAATGACAAATCCGGCCGTTTTTATGAGTTTCGGCCTCAGGTAACGAAAATCAAAATTTCTCAGAACCTCAGATCTGCAAGTTCACACTAAAAATCTAAAATCGTTATCTGGCTTCCCATCACGACGAAAACTCGTGTCATGTATAGTTTGAGGGCGCTTATGACAAATCCGGCCGTTTTTATGAGTTTCGGCCTCAGGTAACGAAAATCAAAATTTCTCAAACCTCAGATCTGCAAGTTCACACTAAAAATCTAAAACCGTTATCTGCCTTCCTATCACGACGAAAACTCGTGTCTTGTATAGTTTGAGGGCGCTAATGACAAATCCGGCCGTTTTTATGAGTTTCGGCCTCAGGTAACGAAAATCAAAATTTCTCAGAACCTCAGATCTGCAAGTTCACACTAAAAATCTAAAATCGTTATCTGGCTTCCCATCACGACGAAAACTCGTGTCATGTATAGTTTGAGGGCGCTTATGACAAATCCGGCCGTTTTTATGAGTTTCGGCCTCAGGTAACGAAAATCAAAATTTCTCAAACCTCAGATCTGCAAGTTTACCCTAAAAATCTAAAATCGTTATCTGGCTTCCCATCACGACGAAAACTCGTGTCTTGTATAGTTTGAGGGCGCTAATGACAAATCCGGCCGTTTTTATGAGTTTCGGCCTCAGGTAACGAAAATCAAAATTTCTCAGAACCTCAGATCTGCAAGTTCACACTAAAAATCTAAAATCGTTATCTGGCTTCCCATCACGACGAAAACTCGTGTCATGTATAGTTTGAGGGCGCTTATGACAAATCCGGCCGTTTTTATGAGTTTCGGCCTCAGGTAACGAAAATCAAAATTTCTCAAACCTCAGATCTGCAAGTTCACACTAAAAATCTAAAATCGTTATCTGGCTTCCCATCACGACGAAAACTCGTGTCATGTATAGTTTGAGGCGCTTATGACAAATCCGGCCGTTTTTATGAGTTTCGGCCTCAGGTAACGAAAATCAAAATTTCTCAAACCTCAGATCTGCAAGTTCACACTAAAAATCTAAAATCGTTATCTGGCTTCCCATCACGACGAAAACTCGTGTCTTGTATAGTTTGAGGGCGCTAATGACAAATCCGGCCGTTTTTATGAGTTTCGGCCTCAGGTAACGAAAATCAAGATTTCTCAGAACCTCAGATCTGCAAGTTCACACTAAAAATCTAAAATCGTTATCTGGCTTCCCATCACGACGAAAACTCGTGTCATGTATAGTTTGAGGGCGCTTATGACAAATCCGGCCGTTTTTATGAGTTTCGGCCTCAGGTAACGAAAATCAAAATTTCTCAAACCTCAGATCTGCAAGTTTACCCTAAAAATCTAAAATCGTTATCTGGCTTCCCATCACGACGAAAACTCGTGTCTTGTATAGTTTGAGGGCGCTAATGACAAATCCGGCCGTTTTTATGAGTTTCGGCCTCAGGTAACGAAAATCAAAATTTCTCAGTACCTCAGATCTGCAAGTTCACCCTAAAAATCTAAAATCGTTATCTGGCTTCCCATCATGACGAAAACTCCTGTCATGTATAGTTTGAGGGCGCTAATGACAAATCCGGCCGTTTTTATGAGTTTCGGCCTCAGGTAACGAAAATCAAAATTTCTCAGAACCTCAGATCTGCAAGTTCACACTAAAAATCTAAAATCGTTATCTGGCTTCCCATCACGACGAAAACTCGTGTCATGTATAGTTTGAGGGCGCTTATGACAAATCCGGCCGTTTTTATGAGTTTCGGCCTCAGGTAACGAAAATCAAAATTTCTCAGAACCTCAGATCTGCAAGTTCACACTAAAAATCTAAAATCGTTATCTGGCTTCCCATCACGACGAAAACTCGTGTCATGTATAGTTTGAGGGCGCTAATGACAAATCCGGCCGTTTTTATGAGTTTCGGCCTCAGGTAACGAAAATCAAAATTTCTCAGAACCTCAGATCTGCAAGTTCACACTAAAAATCTAAAATCGTTATCTGGCTTCCCATCATGACGAAAACTCGTGTCATGTATAGTTTGAGGGCGCTAATGACAAATCCGGCCGTTTTTATGAGTTTCGGCCTCAGGTAACGAAAATCAAAATTTCTCAGAACCTCAGATCTGCAAGTTCACACTAAAAATCTAAAATCGTTATCTGGCTTCCCATCACGACGAAAACTCGTGTCATGTATAGTTTGAGGGCGCTAATGACAAATCCGGCCGTTTTTATGAGTTTCGGCCTCAGGTAACGAAAATCAAAATTTCTCAGAACCTCAGATCTGCAAGTTTACCCTAAAAATCTAAAATCGTTATCTGGCTTCCCATCACGACGAAAACTCGTGTCATGTATAGTTTGAGGGCGCTTATGACAAATCCGGCCGTTTTTATGAGTTTCGGCCTCAGGTAACGAAAATCAAAATTTCTCAGAACCTCAGATCTGCAAGTTCACACTAAAAATCTAAAATCGTTATCTGGCTTCCCATCACGACGAAAACTCGTGTCATGTATAGTTTGAGGGCGCTTATGACAAATCCGGCCGTTTTTATGAGTTTCGGCCTCAGGTAACGAAAATCAAAATTTCTCAAACCTCAGATCTGCAAGTTCACACTAAAAATCTAAAATCGTTATCTGGCTTCCCATCACGACGAAAACTCGTGTCATTTATAGTTTGAGGGCGCTTATGACAAATCCGGCCGTTTTTATGAGTTTCGGCCTCAGGTAACGAAAATCAAAATTTCTCAAACCTCAGATCTGCAAGTTCACATAAAAATCTAAAATCGTTATCTGGCTTCCCATCACGACGAAAACTCGTGTCTTGTATAGTTTGAGGGCGCTAATGACAAATCCGGCCGTTTTTATGAGTTTCGGCCTCAGGTAACGAAAATCAAAATTTCTCAGAACCTCAGATCTGCAAGTTCACACTAAAAATCTAAAATCGTTATCTGGCTTCCCATCACGACGAAAACTCGTGTCATGTATAGTTTGAGGGCGCTTATGACAAATCCGGCCGTTTTTGTGAGTTTCGGCCTCAGGTAACGAAAATCAAAATTTCTCAAACCTCAGATCTGCAAGTTTACCCTAAAAATCTAAAATCGTTATCTGGCTTCCCATCACGACGAAAACTCGTGTCTTGTATAGTTTGAGGGCGCTAATGACAAATCCGGCCGTTTTTATGAGTTTCGGCCTCAGGTAACGAAAATCAAAATTTCTCAGTACCTCAGATCTGCAAGTTCACCCTAAAAATCTAAAATCGTTATCTGGCTTCCCATCATGACGAAAACTCGTGTCATGTATAGATTGAGGGCGCTAATGACAAATCCGGCCGTTTTTATGAGTTTCGGCCTCAGGTAACGAAAATCAAAATTTCTCAGAACCTCAGATCTGCAAGTTTACCCTAAAAATCTAAAATCGTTATCTGCCTTCCTATCACGACGAAAACTCGTGTCTTGTATAGTTTGGGGGCGCTTATGACAAATCCGGCCGTTTTTATGAGTTTCGGCCTCAGGTAACGAAAATCGAAAATTTCCAGAACCTCAGATCTGCAAGTTCACCCTAAAAATCTAAAACCGTTATCTGCCTTCCTATCACGACGAAAACTCGTGTCATGTATAGTTTTAGGGCGCTAATTACAAATCTGGCTCTTGTTTTGAGTTTCAGCCTCAGGTAACGAAAATCGAAAATTTCCAGAACCTCAGATCTGCAAGTTCACCCTAAAAATCTAAAACCGTTATCTGCCTTCCTATCACGACGAAAACTCGTGTCATGTATAGTTTTAGGGCGCTAATTACAAATCTGGCTCTTGTTTTGAGTTTCAGCCTCAGGTAACGAAAATCGAAAATTTCCAGAACCTCAGATCTGCAAGTTCACACTAAAAATCTAAAATCGTTATCTGCCTTCCTATCACGACGAAAACTCGTGTCATGTATAGTTTTAGGGCGCTAATTACAAATCTGGCTCTTGTTTTGAGTTTCAGCCTCAGGTAACGAAAATCGAAAATTTCCAGAACCTCAGATCTGCAAGTTCACCCTAAAAATCTAAAACCGTTATCTGCCTTCCTATCACGACGAAAACTCATGTCTTGTATAGTTTGAGGGCGCTTATGACAAATCCGGCCGTTTTTATGAGTTTCGGCCTCAGGTAACGAAAATCGAAAATTTCCAGAACCTCAGATCTGCAAGTTCACCCCAAAAATCTAAAACCGTTATCTGCCTTCCTATCACGACGAAAACTCGTGTCATGTATAGTTTTAGGGCGCTAATTACAAATCTGGCTCTTGTTTTGAGTTTCAGCCTCAGGTAACGAAAATCGAAAATTTCCAGAACCTCAGATCTGCAAGTTCACCCTAAAAATCTAAAACCGTTATCTGCCTTCCTATCACGACGAAAACTCATGTCTTGTATAGTTTGAGGGCGCTTATGACAAATCCGGCCGTTTTTATGAGTTTCGGCCTCAGGTAACGAAAATCAAAATTTCTCAGAACCTCAGATCTGCAAGTTTACCCTAAAAATCTAAAATCGTTATCTGGCCTCCCATCACGACGAAAACTCGTGTCTTGTATAGTTTGAGGGCGCTTATGACAAATCCGGCCGTTTTTATGAGTTTCGGCCTGCAGGTAACGAAAATCATAATTTCTCAGAACCTCAGATCTGCAAGTTTACCCTAAAAATCTAAAATCGTTATCTGCCTTCCTATCACGACGAAAACTCGTGTCTTGTATAGTTTGAGGGCGCTTATGACAAATCCGGCCGTTTTTATGAGTTTCGGCCTCAGGTAACGAAAATCAAAATTTCTCAGAACCTCAGATCTGCAAGTTTACCCTAAAAATCTAAAATCGTTATCTGCCTTCCTATCACGACGAAAACTCGTGTCTTGTATAGTTTGGGGGCGCTTATGACAAATCCGGCCGTTTTTATGAGTTTCGGCCTCAGGTAACGAAAATCAAAATTTCTCAGAACCTCAGATCTGCAAGTTTACCCTAAAAATCTAAAGTCGTTATCTGGCTTCCCATCACGACGAAAACTCGTGTCTTGTATAGTTTTAGGGCGCTAATTACAAATCTGGCTCTTGTTTTGAGTTTCAGCCTCAGGTAACGAAAATCGAAAATTTCCAGAACCTCAGATCTGCAAGTTCACCCTAAAAATCTAAAACCGTTATCTGCCTTCCTATCACGACGAAAACTCGTGTCATGTATAGTTTGGAGGCGCTGATTACAAATCCGACCGTTCCTTTGAGTTTCAACCTCAGGTAACGAAAATCAAAATTTCTCAGAACCTCAGATCTGCAAGTTCACACTAAAAATCTAAAACCGTTATCTGCCTTCCTATCACGACGAAAACTCGTGTCATGTATAGTTTGGAGGCGCTGATTACAAATCCGACCGTTCCTTTGAGTTTCAACCTCAGGTAACGAAAATCGAAAATTTCCAGAACCTCAGATCTGCAAGTTCACCCTAAAAATCTAAAACCGTTATCTGCCTTCCTATCACGACGAAAACTCGTGTCTTGTATAGTTTGGGGGCGCTTATGACAAATCCGGCCGTTTTTATGAGTTTCGGCCTCAGGTAACGAAAATCAAAATTTCTCAGAACCTCAGATCTGCAAGTTTACCCTAAAAATCTAAAGTCGTTATCTGGCTTCCCATCACGACGAAAACTCGTGTCTTGTATAGCTTGAGGCGCTTATGACAAATCCGGCCGTTTTTATGAGTTTCGGCCTCAGGTAACGAAAATCGAAAATTTCCAGAACCTCAGATCTGCAAGTTCACCCTAAAAATCTAAAACCGTTATCTGCCTTCCTATCGCGACGAAAACTCGTGTCATGTTAGGGCGCTAATTACAAATCTGGCTCTTGTTTTGAGTTTCAGCCTCAGGTAACGAAAATCGAAAATTTCCAGAACCTCAGATCTGCAAGTTCACCCTAAAAATCTAAAACCGTTATCTGCCTTCCTATCACGACGAAAACTCGTGTCATGTATAGTTTGGAGGCGCTGATTACAAATCCGACCGTTCCTTTGAGTTTCAACCTCAGGTAACGAAAATCAAAATTTCTCAGAACCTCAGATCTGCAAGTTCACACTAAAAATCTAAAATCGTTATCTGGCTTTCCATCACGACCACAACTCGTGTCTTATATAGTTTGAGGGCGCTAATGACAAATCCGGCCGTTTTTATGAGTTTCGACCTCAGGTAACGAAAATCAAAATTTCTCAGAACCTCAGATCTGCAAGTTCACACTAAAAATCTAAAATCGTTATATGGCTTCCCATCACGACGAAAACTCGTGTCTTGTATAGTTTGAGGGCGCTTATGACAAATCCGGCCGTTTTTATGAGTTTCGGCCTCAGGTAACGAAAATCAAAATTTCTCAGAACCTCAGATCTGCAAGTTTACCCTAAAAATCTAAAATCGTTATCTGCCTTCCTATCACGACGAAAACTCGTGTCATGTGTAGCTTGGAGGCGCTAATTACAAATCTGGCTGTTGTGTTGGGTTTCAGCCTCAGGTAACGAAAATCGAAAATTTCAAGAACCTCAGATCTGCAAGTTCACCCTAAAAATCTAAAATCGTTATCTAGCTTCCCATAAAGACGAAAACTGATGAAATGTACAGATTGAGAGTGCTAATCACAAATCTAGCCGTTGTTTTGAGTTTCAGCTCGGGTAACGAAAACCAAAAATTTTCAGAACTTCCGATCTGCAAGTACACCCTAAAAATGGTAAAGCTATCCATAGATGAAGTCGTAGGTCCTCATTACAACTCATTACTCATGTACCTTTCCAACTTTCTCTAAGATTTTGCAAACCTCAGATTTTGGCGTGTAAAGCCTTTGACATTTCAGTATTATATACTGCGATTGTTAGTAGCGTCATATTGCAAAGCCTCTTGTACCAACATTTATCTCGAATTTGAAACCAAAAAAAGTCTGAGTCAATAATCTCAATGCCATGCTCCGAAACTAGATAGCTGTAGAACGTAAGTATAAGTGGCTTCAGCTTGTGGCTAGGTAGGAATTCTGGCAACTCCAGATCGAAACAGAGAGATACTATGCAGTCTGTGGTGGCGACAAGTTTGCCAAGTATTCCATTCACCGTCACGTTAATTAGCGTGTGCAGTATATGCACTATCCGTATCTGCTGGTCTGCTGATCTGTCTGGAAACTTGTCAAGTTCAGAAGCAACTGCTCGTTGACCTATCTCTATCTGCCCGAATGCTATAGGACTGCATTACCTTATAGTCTAAGATCCGAATATAGATCGATCTTTACCGAACTGGTTAATGGATGAGGCATTTTATATTAAATTTAATATGTTAAAAAACATATCGCTCGGACCTCTCTGGCGCACGTATTCACTGGCAGCAATATTTTGATCTTTAAAATTCGACAACCGGAATTCCAGACTGATTTTTGGCAGACAACCCTATATCGACGTGTTTGCAATAAAATTATCTTTATTTTGATATAAGTTTCATGCATTAACCACACCGGTGCAAATTACTATTATTGATGTACCTGTTTATACCTGCCTACCCTATAGTTGGGACGGGAAAAACGTAGCCAACCTAACGTTTGCATATTCTATGGACTTCATACTTTCGATTGGTATGTGATTTGTCTATTAACCAAACCAGTGAAATGTCTAAAAAAAATTAATTTTTCAATATTTAATTAATCATATACTGGACTGAAATTTTTCAGCCAACCCACTCTTAACATATTAAATTTAATATAAAATGCTTTTCATCCATTAACCAGTTCGGTGAAGGTCGTCTTCTATTCGGATCTTCTACTATTACTTTTGTGGGGCGTACTGAGCTTGGATGTACCTACAATGAAAATCTATTAAGCTCACCGCAATTAAATATTTTCGGTGGTTTTCGCATTTGCTAACGCCCGATTTTATCAACAAGCATGTTTTAACAAAGGCTTTGACAAAGCTTTTGTATTAGGTGTTGTTTAACAAAAGCTTTCTATTGGGTATTGAGGGTTGTTAATAAGTATCATCAAATAGTATTTTATAAATACTGGAAACAAAACGTCAAAGCTGGATGACTGGACTTTTGTCAAAAATATTTTAGCAATTCATTCATTGGATCACAATCATGGCAGAAAATCAGAATAAAGCCATTGATTTGCAAACAAATGCCAGATTTTTCATGTCTATCTTATAATTATTGTATAATTACTAATTGCAAACTGCGATAGTTTGTGACAGAATCATAAAAGTAGTAGCAATCACAGCAACCTTATTTAATAATTAATAATCCCACCCCAGTCAGTCAGATGGAATATATATGTTACGCTCAATACCCGAATTTGGCAATGCCCGAAAAAAATACGCAGAACTAGTTTTGAGCAAGGAATATTTCCCAAACCCGAAATATGAATTTTATACGGCTATTGAGCATTACCAAATAGGCAGAACTAGTTTTGCGCATCTTGAAATACACAGACCTAGTTTTGCGCAATTTGAAATGCACAGGACTAGCTCTGTATATTTTCTGAATGACCAGCACAAATTCTGCTTTTTCCATTTATTCATTTAATCAGCGCCAGCGACGGAATCAAATAAATATAAAGTTGGGGAAGTTAGATATATTTGAATGAATACCATCAAATAATAAATCGCCAACTGAGGCTGGTTTATATTGCAGGAACGTTGGCAAAGAAACCTAACCTAATCTAACCTAACCTAAGCGATAGGTTTTTGCTGGTTTTTGACACACAATGCATAACGAATGTTCACTTTGGTTGTCACTCCGTACCACAGAACTAGTTCTGTGCATTTCAAGTTGCGCAAAACTAGTTCTGTGCATTTCAAGATGCGCAAAACTAGTTCTGCCTATTTGGTACTGCTCAATAGCCGTATAAAATTAATATTTCGGGTTTGGGAAATATTCCTTGCTCAAAGCTAGTTTTGCGTGTTTTTTTTTGGCTTAAAAATACCTCCTGCAACGAGCTCTCCTTCTCTCAAAAGTATATCAGGCACCTGATTCACTTTCTGACTATAAGAGTTATACGACAGGTTCCTTGTTTACAAAAAATAAGGTTGTCGCCAGCTCCGGACTCTCGGGAGCTTTGCCGTTCAGGCTAGGCAACCAGTAATGCACACGCACACTTGGAAAACTGCTTGGCCAACAGTTAAATCGTATGCTTAGCTTTGTGAAATGTAACAAAATGTTACTTTTACCCCTTTTTCTACAACACAAAGGTATTTTGCATCTATTTGTTATTATTATCGATACTAAATTATTGTTTTATTCAAATAATGCAGTAATTTGAATTTCTTGTCATCCTTATCATCTGATACATCACCAATCCTGTGATCAAATGTACTGGTTTTGTGAAATATGATTGGTTGAAATTAGCAATGGCTAAACAATTTGCGAAACAAGCAAATGCAATTTTTCATGCATTTAGAATGGAAAATCAGACTGGAAAAGATACTAGATGGTTCACAATGGCCCATTGATACAAGCATATCATTTTTGACCTTTTTGGAGTAAACTTCCAGAGAAATCAATAAATTTCAGAGTACATTGACAGATGCATGTTCTTGAATGGGCTACTCTGATTGGTCAAAGTCTTTGTTAAAATGCGCATGTTGATAAAATCGGACCTTAATGTTCCCATTACGTCTTATTTTGTATGTCAATCGTTAAACTGCTTGCATAAGGCTTACACTTCTATTTCAGAAGATTCTCAATGTTTCTGGATATTTATGCATTCAAAGAATCGACCTACTAGAATTTCTGGCCAAATAAAATTTGATGGTGTCACCTTGAAGAATCCATCCAATATTGTGCATGGTTTTGCAGATTTTAGAAGCATTTTCGTTGACTTTTTCTCTGCAAACAGCTTTACGCAAAGAAGACTTGCCATTGGCCAAGTAGTGGTACATTTCAATAACATTTTAGAACATGATGTCACTACGACATCCAAATAACAAACTAACTGCAGGCCCGGACAAGATACCTTCATTTATTGTTATAGACTATATTTCCATTTTTGTTGAGCCACTATTAAAAATTTTCAGTCTCTCTCTATAGCTTCTTAATATCTATATGTTGCTTCTACAAGATAAGTATCCAATTATTCTTGAGACCTCTCAAGTAGGTAACGCGGCTCTTTAAGTAGGTATACCAAAAGGGCAATAGCATGCTTCAAAATGGCCACTACTTCCGGAACTCCATAAATTAAAGTAGTAAACCATGTGCTACGACGATTTACCCCAGTTCTACACAAAATTGTGGGCAACAACAATAATTAATTTTAGTTTAATTATGGGTCAAGTAAAACTAGACTCCCATATGAGTTTCCAACTTTAAACATAATTATGCTTTAATTCTAGCGGCGATGTGTGCTATATTTCAAAGTGGTGGTCGCTTCCCTATATGGTCGTTATTTGCCAGATGATACAGAAACAGTGCCTGTTCCGTTTTTGTTCTCGTGTAAGGGTAGTGATCTACTGTTCTATATAGTTTTAAGCGACTTCAAGAGCAAGAACGTAGTGTCACACAGTGTCCCGTATTTTATGCGATGGTCCGTATTCATAGTCATTTCTCAAGTATTCTACTCAAGGGACCTCAAGCCGAGAATAGCCATCACAGAGAAGCGACACAACAGATTGGCACCTTTGATGTTTGGAGGGTCATTATTTAGTAACCTTGAATCGGTTTGAACTGACTTGCATCCACAACATTACACTGACTGAAGAAAAATGACACACACTTCATAACACATACTTTCAGGAAACTTTTTCTTCCAGTGTATCGTGGAGTTTGACATTTGTCCACAATAACCCCGCGCATGCGTTATGAAAATCGGTCCTTGCTGTGTCGCTTCTCTGTGGTGGCTATTCTCTGCCTCAAATGTGGCTTTTCTTGTGTATCTGTTTCCTAGACAACATTTACCACACGGCGAGATTCGACGTTGTCATATTTCAAATATAAGTCAATTTGTTATGCCATGGCCAACTTTACTCACTAGGCCGGAGCATGAAATATGGCAACACTGAATCAGGGGGCCGAGTTTTTATTTGTTGTTATGTCATGTGTATTCTTCCAGAGCAGAAAATATGGTTGGAAGGTGATTATTAATGTGTTTCTAATTATTTACCTGCACAAACGAAACTATAAAGATAACAAGATGCCTGCAAACTATGTAGTACCAGGTTGCAGCCCAATAGAGGACATACCAAACCATGGCCCAACATAATCTTATTCCAGAGTAAAAAGAACGTTGCAAGGTGATTTTTATTGTGTTTCTACTTACTTACCTGCACAAATGAAACTATAAAGATAAAAAGATGCCTGCAAAGTATGTAGTACCAGGTTGCACTAGCAATTGTGCGTCCAATAAGACCTATTTTAAAGCACAATGTGGTACCTCTGATGTTCTCTGGACCTCCAAAATATCACAGAAAAATACAATTAAAAGAACTCATCTGGGCATGCATCTGGGGCATACCTACGAAAAGATTTGATAGTGAAAGGGAATCAAGACCAGCAAGAATGGCTTCACAGTGACCTAATGGTGAATTTTTCTAGCTCAAGTGACAATTTACAAAGTAAATTGAGTGTTCATTTAAGTGGAAGTGGAAGTGGCGGCAGGAAACAGGTTGCGTTTGTTTTTATTTTGTAGTGTCTGACTGTGATGAACCAGACATCAGATGTAAGTGGTATTAGTAGTAGTAGTTCTAAAAAGTATTTTTCTTAATTTATTAACCCTGATGAACTCTAATACATATAAAATGTAATAATTATTCTGAAACTATAGGGCCACTATTTGACAGCTAAGCCACGTTGCCACATCTAAGGCTCCGGCCTAGTGTAGAGTCGGCCATGGTTATGCCCATGCCTACGCATTTTGATGTTTTCTGTTACCTTTCTTCGTTTTGTGACTGTATTTCGTGTTCTGTTACGGACATTTTTCCCGATGTGACAGAAACTGACAACGCCGTACTCCAAAATCAACCTACAAAATCGCCTTGACTGCAACGAAATGTCATGTTGACATTTCGTTACTTGAGTATTCCTCAAGTGAGTTTTACGTAAGGGACCCTCAGGGGGCCCACGTGGCTGTGCCTTCCATAGTGGGGCAGCAGCAGCCTTGTGTGGGGTTAGCGCTTGGGTGGGTGACTGAATATACACAGGGCATTCAGCTTTGACCGTGTTGGTGTCGCCCACACGAGCGCTGAGCAGAGCATCTTACGCGGCCAGCACTTTGGATGATCGACCGGAAGGTCTGAATGGGGGACCCCCGGGGGACCGTCCGGGATGATGATGGTGTAGTCGTTCCAACGGTGCTGCCGTGCACCGTCCCCCCTCTCTTAAAGGCTTAAGTCCCGACGGCTCTCAAAAAAGACCCTCAAGTCGCTGTAGAAACACAAAACCTTACTTAAAGGACGCTCAAGTATCAAGGGATCCTTAAGCATCGACTATGAATAACCCTTACTCCCATATGGCTTCGTGCCTCCTCTATAAATGAATCTAAAATACAATACTGCCTATCACAGCCGGTGTTCCTCAGGGTTCGGTGCTTGGGCCAATACTTTATTCTTTTTTCATGCATGATGTTCCTAGCCCCAGCAACTGTGAAGTCTACCTCTATGCTGTCGACACCGCACTAGTAGCCCAGTCATGGTTTAGCAACCTAGTCCATGACAGGCTACAGACATAGGTGGATCAAGTATTAGAGTGGACGGATTGGTGGCTCGTCAAAATCTGAAACGCAGGCTATTGTACCAAAAAGCATTGTGGAACCCCACCAGATGTCTCTCTATTAACGGTACTCTATTATAGTGGAGCTCTTCCATCAAGTACCTTGGTGTCACCTTAGATAAGTGTATGAGGTGGCGAAATCATACTGAGATGCTAAACACGAAATTCCATTCCAAATTACATTTCGACAGGTTTATCCTTTGATATGTAGAACTTGTGATAGAGGTATTCTGTATTCTGTAATCATGGGAGGGCAGTCTAGAGACCACAGCACTTAGGCCCCATTGGGCCCTTTGTGCATCCTCCCTGGAGATATCGCCGCCTAGGCTTCCAGCCATCCCAGTCGTTTGAAAAACAGGGTGATTGCACCAAGGGGGATTTTCCTCAAGGAGGCCAATATTGGCCACTTTTCACCCAGAATGGATTCTCGAAGTGATGAGACGCTAGAGCAGTCACAAAGGACGTGATGCACTGTCTCATCTTCCTGTTCACAGCCTCTGCAGAGAGGTGTGTCGCCTACTCCTATATTAAAGAGGGGTTTCCGAAGCTGGCAATGTCCCGTTAAGATCCCTACAACAATGTGTAGTTTACTTCTGGGCGTCGCCAGGTAGCTCTTTGCTGCAGCCTTACTAGGGTAATTTTGTGATAGAGGTTAAGTGTGGTTACAAGAAATTGGCAAAATTATCACTGCTAACATAAAGTTGGTGGCAGGGCGGCCAATAGCAGGATTTAATCTCCATGGCAACGGCATGGTAGCAGATCCTCAACCAATAAGGTTCCCTGACAAGACGTTGGATGACAGGATTCGTGAGTTATTGCCGATTCACCTGAAGTTGATGATATCTTCAAAAAGTATGTACATTTTATAACAGGCAGATTAGGAGTATCGGTTATTAAATAAAAATACATTAACAACTATATTAAAGTAGCTATAAAAATGTCTTAAATTGCTGTTACCGTTAATTTTTCTTTTTTATAATTAAACTTGGCAACATCAAACATTTTTGTCCGCATTCCTTTTGTAGCTTCAGATCCGCTGGTCAGATAATATTTGTGTCCAAAATAAAATGAGGGCAGGTAAGTCTGAAGGTCGCCTTGCAAGACTGCTGACGACTGACCTCCGCGAGGAAAATTTCGCATCGAGCTGAGCCAAGAGCGACCGACTGGTGTCCTACTGATGGTATGGTGGTACCTTTAAAAAGCAAATTAAGAAAAAAGCTGGCGCAAGGTCAATTCGGTGACCTTGTTTCAATATCGTGTTTGATTGTTAAATTACATACATGTTGTAGTGCGGATTTTCTTGCACTATAAAACTTTTATGAAAAAATCCTCTGTATTATCCTTCATTAAGGTCTTAACTCCTACCCATCCTGCCCACTACCCATTCCACCCTGGAAGATTTAGTCACCAAACATCAGGTTTGATAAACGTCAAACGCCAAATAGTTTAATCAATCAACATTTTCGAGAGATTCTGAACCGCTATCCAAACCGAGAAAGAATCTACACTGATGCATCCAAAACAAATGAAAGTGCTGGTGCAGCCATTGTTACACCTAACGAAACAATTATCATAAAATTACCTCATGAATTGAGCATTCTCAACGGTGAACTGTACGCAATCCAGGAAGCATTCTACTTCATAAAAAATAGTCAAACCAGTAGATGGTTGGTAATAACAGACTCGCTCAACTCATTGAAGCTCATGGAAAATCTATACACGAAACATCGACTAGTCAACAGCATTACTGAAACCTTATATCACGTCATTACCTGTGGCAAAGAAGTCTTATTCTTGTGGGTTCCATCTCATGTAGGAATTAGAGGAAACGAAGTAGCTGATCAAAATGCAAAAGAAGCATCTACTCAATCCAGCCAAAAACCTCTGGCATCCGATCTAAAAATCCACATTAAAAACAAGCTATACCAGAAATGGAATAGAAAATGGCAGCAATCTCCATCGAAATTGCTAGAGCTGAAACCGACATTTGGACCATGGCAACCAGTGACAACCAACAGAAGATATCAAGTGCTAGTAACCCGGCTACGTCTGGGACACACAAGAGCCACGCATGGATTCCTCATTGCACGTGAATGGGAACCTCGGTGTGAAGTTTGTGAAGTGCGCTTAACCGTACGGCATGTGTTGGTGGAGTGTCCTTTATTGGAGCCACAAAGAATAGCGAACAGTGTTAGCCACACCCTTACAGATGTTCTAGGACTAAGTTGTAACGTTAACTGCATTGTAAATTACTTAAAGGATATTAACATGTTACATAAGTTGTAAATCTAATGAACCGCTAATAGCCAAAAGGCTGAAGCGGTACACTTTAAATAAAAAAAAAGGTCTTAACTACCATCTCATGAAATTTTATGTATGCGGTTTGAAAAATAAGTGAATTGTGCGTGTACTTGTGAATCCGTGTTTACATGGTAAATATATAATGGTTATATGAGAATGAAATGGGCCTAACTCCAACAGGAAAGATTCTGGAAAATAAACAAAACAAAATTTTTGGCTTCCATATTTTTCTGTTATTTATCATATATTTTCCAACTTTTCTAAGAACAAATATATGATATTTTAGATACTAAAACTGAAAGAACATGCCATTAAATGTTCTTAGAATACTACAAAATAAAATATAACAAAAATATGGACTTGGACCAGTTTTATTTTCAAACACAAAAACATTTTTTTCTGTTATTAACACTCCAACTTTCAGGTTTTCGCTTTCTTAGGCGTTATTATTACACTATCAGAATCCATTTCGAGGGAAACCAGAGTGACGTCGAAAGAATAACATAATCTAACTAAAACTCGTGATGCAACTCTCTAAAATAAAACGGTCCCAAGACCAGGACTTGGGCCCGATTTCACTTTCATACACATTTTTCGCGCGGCACCAATCAGGTTTCAATCGTCGACTTGGACCTGTTTTCACGGTCAGTGATGGAATGAACTAATGAAGTGTGAACTTTGATTGCGCGCAGTTAAGTCAATTTTTAAAAATATGGACTTGGGCCCATTTCATTCTCATATAATCAATTATGTTTCCCAGGCTCCTTAACATGCATCAACACACAGCTTCCTGCATATCATTGTTGGTCATACTGCAAAACCCCCCTAGTACAAGCAGACAGAAAGAATTCTGCCGGTGCGCCATCTAGTACCCGAAGGTAACGGCAAACCAAGGAAATCTCTGCTTAGCAGCAGTAGACTTCTTGGTGGGACGCCAAGGTGCATCCGTTTGGCCACTAGAGAGCGCGGATCCTATACGCCGCCGCGTATGAAAGCCGATATACGAGGGCTGCTCTATACCTCCGTCAATCCACCAGTACGCAGACAGCTGTTTCACGCTCATTAGCGATCATCAGTGCGCCATAGGTCGATTGACGGAAATAGAGAGCATCAATTTTTCCGTGTTTAATAAACATGTGAAACATGTGCGAGCAGACAGAAAGAATTCTGCCGGTGCGCCATCTAGTACCCAAAGGTAACGGCAAACCATGGAAATCTCTGCTTAGCAGCAGTAGACTTCTTGGTGGGACGCCAAGGTGCATCAGCTTGGCCACTAGAGAGCGCGGGTTCTATACGCCGCTGCGTATGAAAGCCGATATACGAGGGCTGCTCTATACCTCCGTCAATCCACCAGTACGCAGACAGCTGTTTCACGCTTATTAGGATACTAGATGGCGCACCGGCAGAATTCTTTCTGTCTGCTCGCATATGTTTCACATGTTTATTAAACATGGAAAAATTGATGCTTTCTATTTCCGTCAATCGACCTATGGCGCACTGATGATCACTAATAAGCGTGAAACAGCTGTCTGCGTACTGGTGGATTGACGGAGGTATAGAGCAGCCCTCGTACTCCCTAGTACACTTTGTAGACCCCTAAATGTGTAACCCTCAAGGTACGCCTGTGGGAAGGACGAAAATCGAACCTCTACACTAGCAGAAAAAGTTGCGAGGGTCTCGACAGCCCAGCCGTTTAATATTCACAACATGGGAGAGATACGTTTGACGGGCGGTAAAGGGGTGAGAGTGGGGGTGTATTACGTCCCCCTCTTAGCATTCGAGCGATGTTCGGCAAACTCACCGTTTATGCGACATTTCAGCTAATGAGGGCCGAATTAAATGCGTTGTCCGATTTCCTAACGAACAGGCAACCTGCAAAACAGGTTCGCTGTTTTACATACATGATTGTTGAAAAAACTTTATTCAGTAGTACGGAAGGTATGGACTAATTTCTACTTAGAAAAAAAGAAAACAACAGAAAACAACGAAAGCAACAAAACACAACATAAAATGGCAGAAAGCACAGATAACAGCAGAAAGCAGCGGAAAACAAAAGGAAACAACAAAAGTTAGCAAAAAAATAAAAGAAAACTACATGAGTCAACAGAAAACAATAAAGAACAATAGAAAGCAAGAGAAATCAAGAGAAAACGAGACAAAACAAGAAAACACCATAGAAAACAACAGAAAACGATAGGAAACAATAGAACATCAGCGAGAAACAACAGAAGACAATAGAACAAAATGAAGTCAAGTTGCTTGATTTAGAACTCCCCATATACTACGGCGATATCAGTTTATCAGTTTCCTATAGCATGAAGCTATAGTCTGAGATCCCCTTGCATCCAAATCATAGCCCGCCCGACAAAAAAAAGTGTGTCATGCCACTAGGTCTTTTTTTCACAGGTCAATGGATAGCTTATTGTGAATTCAAAAAAATTTTGAGTTTCATGACCCCCCATCCAACTACACCAATTTCACGCCCACCCAAAAGAAAAGTGAAAAATGATCAGGAAACCCTAAAATGCCTTGTTTGATATTTTTCTATATTTTTAGATTTCTTATTATTACTGCGACGCCACTGATTTCTAAAAACCATAAATGTTTTTTATCTTCGCCACGCTAATAATACCACAGTATTATTTGATTTCATTAAAATCAATCCAATAGTTTACACGTTACACAACACGGAACGAGCTAGAGTAATATTCGTATGTATACGTCAGAAATGTCTTTTGATTTCTGTAATAGGCAAGTCAATATTCGTATGGACCTAGAAAAGTGTATTATGACGCTGGGTTTTTCTTTCATAGGTTACCGGGCAGCCTGTAATGGATACAACAAATTTTTCAGTTGTACAACTCGTCACACCCCATCCATCCCAATTTCTCACACGACCCCAAAAAAAAGTAGAAAATCATCAGGAACCCCTAAAATGTCTAAAAACGAAGTTTGAGGAGTATTTAATTTTTTTCTTTTTGTTAATCACTCCGCCGCCCATGCACCGATTTTCTAAATTATAGAAACATTACGTACTACGATCCCGCAGTATATCGCTGCCCAAATTTCATCACAATCCACGCAGCGGTTACTGAGATTACGAGGCTAGAAAAGTGCGTACAGACAGACAGACCGATAGACAGACCGACGGAAATGAGTGACATGTATTTTCGTTATGTAGATGTCATGAAACGGCCAAAAAGCATATTATCACGAAATCGAAAATTTTCGCGATCACAATACTTCCCCCACCTATCTATATGGGAAGTAACAACAGGAAACAACAGATAGCAACAAAAAACAAAAAAAAACAACAGAACACAACAGATAACAATAGAAAACAACACAAAACATCATAAAACTACATAAAAACAACAGAAAACAGCATAAAACGACGGAATGAACAGAAAACAGCAGAAAGTAATAGAAAATAATAGAAAACAACAGAAAATAACAGAAGACATCAGAAAACAACAGAAAACAACAGAAAACGCCGGAAAATAACAGAACAAAAAGAAGACAAGAGGAAACAGCAAAAAGCAACAGAAGACGACAGAAGACAACAGCGAACAGCAGAAAATAATATACATATACGAAAGACCACGGCATATAACAGAAAACAAGGAAAAACCACCAAAACAACAAAAAACAACAGAAAACAGCTCAAACTTTACCTTGTCGTCGTTACCCCGGCCCTTCTATGTGGTTTGCTACGTCCGTGTCCCGTCCTTACTACGCTTTCATCCATTCAGTGTGCATTGCGCCTAAAAAACTGCTGGCTTGAGAAAAAAATTAAATTTTCTCCCAAGCCCAATCAACAAACACCATATGGTTATGAAGCAGTCCCCAAACGTTTACATATGCCACCTCTTTTCCCCCACCTCTAACAAGCACTTTTCCCAAACTACAGCAATTACCATACAAATGCGGCGATCCCCACTCACGGGAACGCACCTCAAAAGTATTTAAACTGTTGTTTGCGTCTTGATGCATGTTCAGCGAGATCTCTCGCCGCTGCTTATACATAATACAACAGAAAAAACAGACCACAACAGAAAACAATAGAAAACAGCAGAAAGCAACAGAAAATAACAGGAAGTAACAGAAAACAACAGATAAAAACAGGAAACAATAGGAAATAACAGAAAGTAACACCAGACAACAAAAAACATTAAAGAACAACAGAAAACAACAGAAGAAAACAGAAAATAACAGAAGACAACAGAAAACAACGGAAAACGACAGAAAACAACAGAAAATAACAAAAACAACAGAAAACAACGGAAGACAACAGAGTACAACAGGAAAGAGGAGACAACAGAAGACAACAAAAGACGACAGAAAACAATACAACACGACAGAAAACTCTAGGAAACAACTGAAAACAACTGAAAACAACTGAAAACAATGGAAGGCTACACAATATAACAGAAAATGACAGAATACAACTCAAACTTTACCTTGTCATTTCTGCCGCTGACCAAAGTTTCTTATCACTGCCCCGACCCTTCTGTGTCGATTACAAGTCACGTCCATGTCTCGTTCTTGCTACGTCCTTTAGTGTGCATTACGTCTAAAAAACCGTTGACTTGAGAAAAAACTAAAATTTCTCCCAAACTCAATCAACAAGCGCTATCGAAACAACAGAAAACAACAGAAAGCAACAGAAACCAACAGGAGACAACAGAATGCAACAGAAAACAGCAGATAACAGCAGAAAACAGCAGAAAACAACAGAAAACAACCGAAAACAACAGAGGACAACAGAAAACAACAGGAAACAACAGAAAACAACAGAAATCAACAGAAAGCAACAGAAAATAACACAGAACAATAGATAACAACGGAAGACAACAGAGTACAACATGCAAGAGGAGACAACAGAGGACAACAAAAGACGACAGAAAACAATACAACCCGACAGAAAACGCTAGAAAACAACTGAAACCAACAAACTACAACAGAAAACAATGGAAGGCTACACAATATGACAGAAAATAACAGAATACAACTCAAACTTTACCTTGTCATTTCTACCGCTGACTCAAGTTTCTTGTCACTACCCCGACCCTGTGTCGATTACAAATCACGTCCATGTCTCGTCCTTGCTACGGCCTTTAGTGTGCATTACGCCTGAGAAACCGTTGGCTTGAGAAAAAACTAAAATTTCTCCCAAACTCAATCAACAAGCACCATATGGCCATGAAGCTGTCCCCAAACGTTTACATGGTACGTCTGCCACATATGCCACCTCTTTTCCTCCAGCTCTAACAAGCACTTTTCTCAAACTACAGCAATTACCATACAAATCCGGCGATCCCCATTCACGGGAACGCACCTCAAAAGTATTTAAACTGTTGTTTACGGTTTGATGCATGTTCAGCGAGATCTCTCGCCGCGGCTTATACATAATACAACAGGAAAAACAGACCAGAACATAAAACAACAGGCAGCAACAGAAAATAACATTAAACACCATAAAACGACAGAAAATAATATTAAACATCAAAAGACATATAGATAGATAATAGATAAGACATGGTACAATAGAAAACAACAGTAAACGACACAAAAAATAGAAAACTACAGGAAGCAATAGAAAACAATAGAAAGCAACAGAAAGCAACAGAAATCAACAGATGAAAACAGGAAACAGCAGAAAATAATAGATAACAACTTAGTACAATAGAAGACAACAGAAAACAATAAATAGCAACAGAGAACAAGAGAAAACAACGCGAAACAACAAAAAGCAACAGAAAACAGTACCAAACACAGAAAACGTTAAAGAACAACAGAAAACGGCAAAAAACAACAAAGGATAAGAGAGAACAACATAATACAACAGAAAACAACAGAAGACAACATAAAAGAACAGAAAACAGCAGAAGCTAAAAGAAGACAACAGAAAACAACATAAAATGACAGAAGGCAATAGAAAACAACAGAAAACAATAGAAAACAACAGAAAACAATAGAAAACAACAGAAACCAACAGGAAACAACAGAAAGCAACAAAAAGCAACATAAAACAACAGATAACAGCAGAAAACAACAGAAAACAAGCGAAAACAACATAGTACAACAGAAAATAACAGGAAACAACAGAAAATAACAATAAGCAGCAGAAAATGACACAAAACAATAGAAAACAACGGAAGACAACAGAGTACAACAGGCAATAGGAGACAACAGAAGACAACAAAAGACAACAGAAAACAATACAACACGACAAAATATGCTAGGAAACAACTGAAACAAACAGAAAATAATGGTTGCTTGAGAAAAAACTAAAATTTCTCCCAATCTGTATCAACAAACGCCATATGGTTATGAAGCGGTCCCCAAACGTTTACATATGCCACCTCCTTTCCTCCAGCTCTAACAAGCACTTTTCCCAAACTACAGCAATTACCATACAAATCCGGCGATCCCCATTCACGGGAACGCACCTCAAAAGTATTTAAACTGTTGTTTACGTTTTGATGCATGTTAAGCGAGATTTCTCGCCGCGGCTTATACGTAAAACAACAGGAAAAACAGACCACAACAGAAAACAATAAAAACTACAGAGAGCAACAGAAAACAACAGAAAACAATAGACAACTACAGAAAACAATAGAAAACAACAGGAAACAGCAGGGAACAGCGGAAAACAACAAAAAGCAACAGAAAGCAACAGAAAATAACACAAAATAATAGAAAACAACGGAAGACAACAAAAGACGACAGAAAACAATACAACACGACAGAAAACGCTAGCAAACAACTGAAACCAACAGAGCTTAACAGAACACAATAGAAAACAGTGGAAGGCTACACAATATAACAGAATACAACTCAAACTTTACCTTGTCATTTCTACCGTTGACCCAAGTTTCTTGTCACTACCCCGACCCTTCACGGTCACGGTCACTGTTACTTCGGGACCTATACCAAAAGAATGAACATCACGTTGACCAGCTTATGTGGCTACTGTGGGGCTGAAGATACCCCAGAGCATACCATATTGATATGCGAGAGGTGGGCGGCATGGAGAGCTGAAGTACAGGATGATTTTGGAAACAACCTGAACACGCAAAACCTGATAGGAGAAATGGTCAGCAACAAGCATAAATGGGCCAGAGTAAGATCGTTCGTGAGCGAGATCATGAGAAGAAAAAGAGACGAAGACAGGCTGAGGTAGGTGGCGTCCAGCTAATAAGATGAAGAACCTGGAAATATAGGTTACTGAACTTCTAGTCCCTGCGATGAAAGTAGAGAGAAGATATGGATAGGAGGTGAAGACAGCCCGTTGCCTTGAAGATGCGTCAACCCTCTGACAGTTCCGAGGCAACGAGAGGCGGAGGAGATAGAGGAGGTAAGGAGAGAGGGAACGAGTTTTAGCCGGTCGGGCCGTGGTGACATGTCGGATGGGCGCGGTTACGTCCGTTGGACATGTGATCAGAGGACTCAAGCTGGTTCGACGTCGGGCGGGCAGACTCTCTCTCACACCTCAGGGTGTGAGAGTGCTTCTGTCCTTACGATCAAGCCGATTTCCTAAACCCTCTATAATAAACAAAAACCGGACCCTTCTGTGTCGATTACAAGTCACGTAAATGTCTCGTTCTTGCTACGACCTTTAGTGTGCATTACGCCTGAGAAACCGTTGGCTTGAGAAAAAAACAGAATTTCTCCCAAACTCGATCAACAAGCGCCATATGATCATGAAGCTGTCCCCAAACGTTTACATAGTACGGTGTCTGCCACATATGCCACCTCTTTTCCTCCAGCTCTAACAAGCACTTTTCCCAAACTACAGCAATTACCATACAAATCCGGCGATCCCCATTCACGGGAACGCACCTCAAAAGTATTTAAACTGTTGTTTACGTTTTGATGCATGTTCAGCGAGATCTCTCGCCGCGGCTTATACGTAATACAACAGGAAAAATAGAAAACAACAGGCAGCAAAAGAAAATAACAGAAAATAACATTAAACAACATAAAACAATATTAAACAACAAAAAACGACAGAAAATGATAGATAACATATGGTACAATAGAAAACAACAGAAAACAATGAAAACAACAGAGAACAATAGGAAATAACAGAAAACAATAGACAACTACAGAAAACAATAGAAAACAACAGAAACCTACAGAAAACAACATATAACAGCAGAAAACAACAGAAAACAGCCGAAAACAACAGAAGACAACAAAAGACGACAGAAAACAATACAACACGACAGAAAACGCAAGGAAACAACTGAAACCAACAGAACTCAACAGAAAACAATGGAAGGCTACATAATATAACAGAAAATAACAAAATACAACTCAAACTTTACCTTGTCTTTTCTGCCGCTGACCAAAGTTTCTTGTCACTACCCCGACCCTTCTGTGTCGATTACAAGTCACGTCCATGTCTCGTCCTTGCTACGTCCTTTAGTGTGCATAACGCCTAAGAAACCGTTGGCTTGAGAAAAAACTAAAATTTCTCCCAAACTCAATCAACAAGCGCCATATGATCATGAAGCTGTCCCCAAACGTTTACATAGTACGTCTGCCACATATGCCACCTCTTTTCCTCCAGCTCTAACAAGCACTTTTCCCAAACTACAGCAATTACCATACAAATCCGGCGATCCCCATTCACGGGAACGCACCTCAAAAGTATTTAAACTGTTGTTTACGTTTTGATGCATGTTCAGCGAGATCTCTCGCCGCGGCTTATACGTAATACAACAAGAAAAACAGAACACAACAGAAAACAACATAAAACAACAGGCAGCAAATGAAAATAACAGAAAGTAACATTAAACAACATAAAACAACAGACAATAGTAGATAACAGCATAGTACAATAGAAAACAACAGAAAATAACAGAGAACAACAGGAAACAACAAGAAGCAACAGAAAATAATAAATAACAACAGAAAACAACAGGAAACAACAGAAAACTATAGAAAACAATAAAAAACAATAAAAAACAACAGAAAACAGTAGAAAACAGCAGAGAACAACAGAAAACAACAGGAAACAACAGGAAACAACAGAAAACTACAGAAAACAATAAAAAACAACAGAAAACAACAGAAAACAATAGAAAACAATAAAAAACAACAGAAAACAATAGAGAGCAGCAGAGAACAACAGAAAACAACCGAAAACAACAGAATACAACAGAAAACAACCGAAAACAACAGAAGACAACAGAAAACAACAGGAAACAACGGAAAACAACAGAAAGCAACAAAAAGCAACAGAAAATAACACAAAACAATAGAAAATAAAGGAAGACAACAGAGTACAACAGGCAAGAGGAGACAACAGAAGACAACAAAAGACGACAGAAAACAATACAACACGACAGAAAACGCTAGGAAACAACTCAAACCAACAGAACACAACAGAAAACAATGGAAGGCTACACAATATAACAGAAAATAACAGAATACAACTCAAACTTTACTTTGTCATTTCTGTCGCTGATCCAAGTTTCTTGTCACTACCCCGACCCTTCTGTGTCGATTATAAGTCACGTCCATGTCTCGTCCTTGCTACGTCCTTTAGTGTGCATTACGCCTAAGAAACCGTTGGCTTGAGAAAAAACTATAATTTCTCTCAAGCTGAATCAACAAACGCCATATGGTTATGAAGCGGTCCCCAAACGTTTACATATGCCACCTCTTTTTCTCCAGCTCTAACAAGCACTTTTCCCAAACTACAGCAATTACCATACAAATCCGGCGATCCCCATTCACGGGAACGCACCTCAAAAGTATTTAAACTGTTGTTTACGTTTTGATGCATGTTAAGCGAGATTTCTCGCCGCGGCTTATACGTAATACGACAGGAAAAACAGACCAGAACATAAAACAACAGGCAGTAACAGAAAATAGCATTACACACCATAAAACGACAGAAAATAATATTAAACATCAAAAGACATATAGACAGATAATAGATAAGACATGGTACAATAGAAAACAACAGAAAACAATAAAAAACAATAGAGAACAACAGTAAACAACACAAAAAATAGAAAACTACAGGAAGCAATAGAAAACAATAGAAAGCAACAGAAAGCAACAGAAAGCAACAGAAAATAACAGAAATCAACAGATAAAAACAGGAAACAGAAGAAAATAATAGATAACAACATAGTGCAATAGAAGACTACAGAAAACAATAAATAACAACAGAGAACAAGAGAAAACAACGCGAAACAACAAAAAGCAACAGAAAACAGTACCAAACACAGAAAACGTTAAAGAACAACAGAAAACGGCAAAAAACAACAAAGGATAAGAGAGAACAACATAATACAACAGAAAACAACAGAAGACAACATAAAAGAACAGAAAACAGCAGAAGCTAAAAGAAGACAACAGAAAACAACATAAAATGACAGAGGGCAATAGAAAACAACAGAAAACAATAGAAAACAACAGAAACCAACAGGAAACAACAGAAAGCAACATAAAACAACAGATAACAGCAGAAAACAACAGAAGACAAGCGAAAACAACATAGTACAACAGAAAATAACAGGAAACAACAGAAAATAACAATAAGCAACAGAAAATGACACAAAACAATAGAAAACAACGGAAGACAACAGAGTACAACAGGCAATAGGAGACAACAGAAGACAACAAAAGACGAGAAGAGAAAAAACTAAAATTTCTCCCAAGCTGAATCAACAAACGCCATATGGTTATGAAGCGGTCCCCAAACGTTTACGTATACCACCTCTTTTCCTCCACCTCTAACAAGCACTTTTCCCAAACTACAGCAATTACCATACAAATCCGGCGATCCCCATTCACGGGAACGCACCTCAAAAGTATTTAAACTGTTGTTTACGTTTTGATGCATGTTAAGCGAGATTTCTCGCCGCGGCTTTATGCGCGGATTAGATTGGGAGCCAGAGCCGCGCGGCGATAGAGAATAGACCGTCAGGCCGAAACTTCTGAGCGAACACTTCTGTTTTAAACGTTAAATTGCTTTCTATTGAATTGCAGATGTGAACCGCGAAATGAAATTTTCTGCAATAGTCGCCGGTTTGAAATACTGTTTATTAAATTTGAAATATTTTCTCACCCGACAGTCATATTTCAGACATTAAATTTCCGTACCAAAATGTGAAGAAAATATACGTTCTGTATAATTCTGAACTTATTCTGTGCTTGTACATTCGGTTCACAGATCCTATCATCATTGGAGTATTGCTCTCACGTGTGGGGATGCACTCCGAAGCACTCTCTAAATCTTCTGGAAGCTAACCAGATTAAAGCAATTAGAATAATCGATACGCCTAACTTTGCAAAGGACCTCCACAGATTGGCACATCAAAGAAGGGTGGTTGACCTGTCCCTGTCTTACGGATTCTATCATGGAAGTTATCGGAGTGAGCTTTCCTAGATAATAACACTGAAGGCCGTCCGAACGAGGATCACTAGAAAGGATCTGCGAGCTCATCCTTACCAGGTCGAGGTCCCTACTCCTCGAACCAGTCTCCTCCAGCATTTTTTTCTTTGGAGAACTTCGACTCTGTGGAATGAGCTGCCAGGGAATTTGTTTCCCGACGGCTACAACCTGCATCGTTTAAAATGTAACGTACACAGACACTTGTCCTCTCGCTGCGCTTTATGCAGGTACTGGCAGGAAATAGCATCAAGTATTAACTTTGCACTGAATCTTTTAGCTGGGCGGTAGTTTTGCCCACAGTTCGAAAAAATTAAAGCACAATGTCTGCTTGTATGACCCAACTGGATGACGTAGTTGAGGGACTTGTTGAGGGCTTTGACCCAACAGCGTACGCACGAGGCGTCACCAAGGCCTGATTGCGCCGATATTAGAATAGAATAGAATTTATAGACTGTTACATTATAACATATTTACAGTCACACATGATCAGTTTGAGTTTACTTTAACACTAACAAAGTCGACAGACTCCTGTGTGGAATAAAAGCCATGATCTAAAATCAAAGACTTCATTAAATTCTCAAATCTAAATTTGTTCAATGAATCTATATTTACATTTATAAAGTATTTTCTAACGAGATTGCATAACTGTGGGTCAATCTTGTTACGATTGGTAATTTCAATCCGGGAGTAACTGCCTCTTAATATGGCCATATTCATGAAAAAAATATATATTATAATTAATTAATTAATATTGCCATACTTATGAAAAAAACTTGAATTTTACGGAATCAGAGGTAACCAGTTGAAGTCGTTACAATTGTACTTGTCGAACAGAAAATAATATGTAGTTACAACAATTGATATTGGGACCACTGTCATTTCTTCTTCTTCTTCTTTGGGTGCCATACGCTTTGCAGCGTGTAGGCGGTTATCTGCTCTCGTGACCAACGATGTGTAGAGTGCCGTCTTCTGCTCTTCTCACTATTGTTGAGATGTCGCTGACGTGACACCAGTTTCTGATATCTCGGAGCCATGAGTGTTGTTTGCGACCTGGACCTCTCCTCCCCTCAATTTTACCCATTAAAATTTCTTTTAGCAACCTATATTTGGGGCCTCTAAGCATGTGACCTAAGTAAGCTACCTTGCGTCTTTTTATGATTTCCAGTAACTCTCTTTGAGTAGACGCTCTATTCAATACATCCTGGTTCGTAACATGGTCTGTCCACGGGATTCTCAAAAGCCGACGTAACGTTCACATTTCCACTGTCATTTTTAGTTTATGTAAATGGTCTACCACTGCCCATATTTGATAAATGGTTTTTGTTTGCTGATGATATGACAGAGCAAACACAACCGAACTCGAAAGCTTAGCACAAACGAAAAAATGGTTCGATCAAATCAGCTCAAACTAAATAACAGCAAGTCGCGAAGAATTGAATTCATTTCCAATAAGTTAACAGGTAAATGTTGCCCCGTTAAGTTAGTGAAAATTGTTTTAGATAGTTTCTTAACTTGGTCACTTAATGTGGACTGCGTTTGTGCTAAGCAAGCTATCGTCGCAAATATTTGCGCTCAGACAACTTGGACCTTATATTGATAACATCACGATGAAAACTGTTTATTACTTTCTAATTCACGTTAAAATAACGT
Source organism: Callosobruchus maculatus (assembly GCA_951848785.1). Classification (NCBI taxonomy): domain Eukaryota; kingdom Metazoa; phylum Arthropoda; class Insecta; order Coleoptera; family Chrysomelidae; genus Callosobruchus; species Callosobruchus maculatus. Next base: position 4,339,707 of record CATOUR010000003.1, read on the forward strand.
TCGGAATCGGACTATGAGGCAACGGATCGTCGAGCAATAAAGTATCTGTAATGCAAAAGCATACAATATGATTATGAACTAATGTGCCTTATGGAACATCAGGTAAAATACATTTTAAAGATCTGGCGATACTCTCTTTAGCTTGCCTATATATCATAGAGACACTTTTAGATGTTGATTGCAATGCAAATATGTTAACCAGACATTCTTAGGTCCACCCTTAACAATATTGTTGCTCCATGGTCTCGACTCTGAATGACCCAAATTAATAAACTAGGTGTCATTTCATTCAGTTCTCTTATCAAGTCATTTCTGTGACTCGTCCTTTCAGTCTATGTCTGTTTACACATTTAAAATTTTTTTTAAAAAGTTCTTATTAACTCATAGTTTCTACACTGTACATCAGGATACTGCTTTTTTGACTACTGCAGTACCTGATTTATGAATTGTGACTATAAATACAAATTATGCATAAGAATGGTCAACATACTATGCACACGTAGATATACAGACCAAGTCACCAAGTTATTTATTAATTCTACTAAAAACTATATTGCAGCGGGTGCTAGCTAGCTAGCACTTTTGCTATTATTCATATGCGATCTAGCACATTTCTCTTTATATAAAATGATATCCTTCGGGGATAAACTTTTTACACCACAAGAGTCGGCGCGTAGTTTGCTGAGTGTAATATATGAGTATTAAACAGAGGCGCACCGTAGGGATACTTTTAAAAGTAAATGATATGACGCATGACTACCCTCAAAGCAATGTACGTATACCTCTAAGAAAAAAATCAAGCAGATGTTACTGGACCACTGCTTCTATTCCACACAGCTATATCTGAGCACTAATATGAATAGTTCTCACTGAGGTGTGTTTTCTTTTCCCAGTTTAAACTATTACCTATTCATGCTCTGTACATACATACATGTTAGGTTAATCATTGTTAGATATAGGTATGTTTTTTGTATTGTTTCTAGGCTTTCTCCATTTTGACTTGCCATAAATGCATTCATTTTTCTAAAAAGGTCAAATAAAACTACTACTACTATGTAGGCACAATGAAAAGAAGATGAATTTTAAACTAATAGTAATCTTTGACGCTACGGTAGCTTTGTGTATAACCTAACTCTAGTTTAAATACATACCTATGTATTTGTATTAGGTATTTAAGCATCATTGTGAGTAAAGGGATTATCAATGTGAAACAAACGAGTTTTCTTGCAAGTATATGGATATGTTTAAATTAATACCATTGTTGCGTCTAAGTAATGAGTTGCAATGAGCATACTCTAGTTTAAATGCGTATATTTGTATTAAGTATAAAAGCATTATTATGGTGAAACTACCGAGCCTTTCTCCAAGTACAAGGTATAAGGATCTGGTTAAATTGATACCACTCATCCATTTTAATAATGATAAAGCTACGCTTAAATAGACTATGGTAATATTGGATATCTGCCAAATAATTTGATCGGTTTGATGTTGCGCGTTTTGAACTCATTATGATAATATCATAACCAAAGTTTTGCAATACTCTCAATATTCTCTCCCCCCCCCCCCCTTTCTCTCTCTCTCTCTCTCTCCAGAATCACTATTTAAATCACACTCAAGAAATTGACACTTTCATAATCGGTTGCTTATTTAAACGAGAAGTGTAATGTTTTGGTTTTGTTACGGTTCAAGCAAAGACGATTAAAACTGAGATACATATAGAGCGTCAAGGATATGTATCTGCATCATGTACATAGTGGACAGGCTGTTATCATCAGCATACTGTATAGTCATTGATCCATTCGCATTTAGTGATGAGTGATTCACGTAGACGATGAAGATAAGTGTGCCCAATATAGAACCTTGGGGGACACCAGTGTCCAGTGTGGACACTGATGACCGTACACCTGAAACCTTTGTGTATTGCCTTCTGTCGGTGAGATAGGACTTATAAAATAGTTAAGAGCATTCTCTCTATCCCTCTTACTCCATAAACCTCTAGTTTACTCAACGGTATTGAGTGGTTTACACAGTGGAATGAATCCTTTTGTACGCGAGATTAATCTGTATAATATTCTTAATAGAATAGAATAATAGAATTTTCGGGCAAAATATGATTTGCCACTTTTACAAAGGTTTCACTGGCTCTTCTCAGGAAGAACTAGTAGCTCTATTAAACATTTTAGGACAACACAGTGCAGCATATGGTCTTGGTATTAACTACAACAAGACCAAGGTTATGATCGTAGATAGAGAGCATGACAATCATCAAGAAATAAAGTCAATAGGCCGTTGTGAGGTAGTTCAAAGTTCTATGTACCTCGGTACTTTGATCGACAATTCAGGTAGCTGTGAGAATAAGATTCGACGGCGCATTCAACAGGCACGGGTGGCCATGACAAAGCTTACTAAAATATGGCGTAACCGTGACATCACTAAATCTACCAAAATGTCGCTGGTTCAGTCTCTTGTATTCTCCATATTTTTGTATGCCTCGGAAACTTGGAATGTTAAAAAGACAGATCGAGCTCGCATAGATGCTTTTGAAATGTGGACGTGGAGGAGAATGCTGAGAATTCCTTGCACCGCCCATCGAACTAATGTTTCCATACTGGACGACTATCCTTCATTGTGTCGACGAGAATGCTTACATTCTTCAGACATATTCACAGAAGCGATAGTATGGAGAAGCTTGTAGTTCAGGGTGACTCCCCGAGTGGGCGGCGCCGCCGTGGCCGTTCCCCCACACGCTGGGTGGATACGACGAAACAGTTGCTGGATATGAGTATCAAGAGCGCCACTGAACTGACAGAAAATCGCGAACGATGTCGAGCTACAGTTCTCAAAACTGTTGATAGTATTCGTGTCGGCAATACTCTAGCTCCGACTTAATGCATTTTACGAGTTCACAATATGTCTGTTAAGACATCGTGACTATGATGATGAACTGGCTACAGCCCAAACCTACTTCCTATCTCAGTGAAAGGGTGTAATTCAATAAATGAGTTAAAATATTCTTTAGTATCACATTCAAAACTAACTCCTTGATGATAATGTTAATAAGTTGTATTGTATTCTTTCTCAGTTATGCATTGAATTTGGTGGTAATATTAAATTTATATTCCTAATGTATTCGGTTTTCTTATCAACAGACTCATCGCTATTGTTATGCATTCTCTTATACCGTTGGGGTTTCAATCCCCCTGTTCCCCTTTTCCTTACACGCCTATGTGGACGAAAGATAGCCTCAGTTGCAAAACCAACGCCTGCGGTGAGGCACACAGGATAAGTACATAAAACTGCAGAACAAAAGCCATATATACGAACACGCGTGGCCTGAAGATGTAAATTTGTCAGTTTGGAGAGTGTCTGAGTGTCAACCCAAGAGGAAATGCAAAGAAGACAAAACATCACCTCACATCATACAGACTTCCTTTGTGGAAACAACCCAGTAGGCTCTAAGAAGTGTCATTATCACTTAGATGGACGTGCTGCTAAGTTCTCTCGTTTTACAGGGTGGTCTCCATTGGCATCTTACCCAAGAGTCCTGGAATGTTTACATTAAAAGTTATTCGCAAAACACTCGGTTTTTGTTTTCTTTAATCGCCAAGTTGCTAAACATATTCCAGGAGCCGCACTGTAAACACTTTATTGACGAGTATATGTGATCATTTTGAAGCAGCTTGCATCATATTTTGCATCCGAATGGTGTTATCTTCTTCAAATACAAGATACTTTTTATTCTTTATTATTTTATTTATTATTCTAGTGGTTGCTTCTTCCCCCATACGGCACGAAAGGGCAACGCTGTTCATTGATGTTTGCTGCAACAGTAGCTATAATGTACTACGAAGACCTCAATATGCGTAACGGGTGGCCTGCATTAATATAACAGAAGCCATGAGCACAACACCGACTGCTGCTATGGAAGTAATAATTGGCATTATCCCTCTAGATATCTACATCAAAGAGGTTGCGTTACTATCAATGTTACGACTTCGCACGGTTGGTATTAATCCAGATGTAGGTATGGGACGACTGAGGCAGCTGGTATGGCGGGAAGCGCTAAAGGTACTACCCATGCTACAAGCAACCAGCGACTCAATTAAACCAACATTCGTTTTTAAGAAACCCTACAAAATAGAAATTAAACAGAATGTTGAGCCAAATGCGACAAATACAATTTGTATATACACAGATTGCTCCAAAACAAGGGAAGGCACTGAATGTGGTGTATACTCCAGGTCTCTAAATATAAGAACAAAGTGGGCTATGGGCAAACACGCTAGTATCGTTCAAACGGAACTGGCTGGCATATCGATAGCCGCAAATGAACTAGCCAGGAGAGATGTATCTGGCAAAATTGTAGCAATCTGCACTGACAGCAGACAAGCACTTCTAACCCTGAAAAGACCTGGTATCACCTCAGGGCTAGCAATGGAATGCCACCAATCTTTAGCCCATGCTTCGGACAAAAACAATATTGTCCTCAGGTGGGTTAAAGGGCACAACAACAACAAAGGCAACCATATAGCGGATGGTCTAGCCAGGAAGGCCGCTGACCAAAGAATCTTAGGACCATGCAACCTTTCTGGAATGTCGACAACCACAATTTCGGAAATAGCCAAAAAACACTCCCATGCCCAAATGGTAAAACGATGGGAAGAACTACAAGGATGTCGATTTTCCAAGGAAACCCTTGCAGGTTTTGACATGGCAATATCCAAGAAGTATTTGGCGATGACCAGACCAAACCTACGTCTCTTAGTAGGATTCCTGACTGGCCATTGTCAACTCAGGAAACACCTCCACACTATGGGGTTAAGTGACACACCGATATGTAGAATGTGTGAAAGCGAAGACGAAACTGTGGAATACGTCATATGTGAATGCCCAGAGTTATCTTCTATTAGAGAGTGTGCGTTCGGCGAGTCTTGGCCTACACCTGCCCACATAAGGGAGATGTCCCCTAGCGACTTGTTCACCTTCCTACAATTGGCAGGATGGACGATGACCTGAGGGAACAACTCCCTGGGAGGATGCACAGTGGGCCAGTTGTGGCCTAAGTGCAGTGGGACCACTCACCCTCCCTACTCTACAGATACAGATGCGTAACGGGTTGCCGTTAGGCTGCTTAGTGGCGGAATTTTCTTTTGCGTCGTGTTGCAGTGCAATTGGCCTATTTCATAGCTTTTGCCTGTATTTTCGGAATAATTATTATAAGATATGGTGAGACACCGGCGTTAAGAGTGTAGAATGGCAGCAGGAGAAGCTAGAAGTGGAAAACTATCCTTTCATAGGTACATTATGGTGGTTGTTAGTCACTGGCGTGACGTTAGCATTTTCCTTTTACAAAATTTAACGTTTAACTTCTGTTAAATTATTGAGAGGTCCTTATAAAGGATCCATTGGTTTTTTTCGTGATATATTGAAATATTGGGAACTATGTTATTGTTTTTTACATATCTGAACTATTTTTCTAAATGACTCAAAATCGCAAATTCATATAGTTTTCCCTCAAGCTATGCATATATGAATTTGAGAGAAAATCCCAGTATTTGAAAATAAATCGAAATCGAGTCTTTTTAAGATAATAACAACGATATGTTTGATATCAGGCAATACCTACCAAAAACCTTGTTGTTTTCTGTATATTCTCAAGCGATTTTCGCCTATACCCAAACATGATTTGAGAGACGACAACATCAGCAGCTGACAGTCTGTGGCTGATAGCACTGACTCGAATTTTAGAGAAGCTTGTCTTTTTCCAATTAACAGTTAACAAAATTTGGTTAATAGCTGAATGAGCAGTATCCTATTTTAATATTTTGAGTCAAAATAAGTGCTTTAACTGGAGGTTCCAGGTGTCATATATTCTGTAGGAACCTCTTAGATCCCCTTTCAGTATAAGGTCACGTATCTCTGTATTTAGTCCTCCTGCATAAGGAGGTACTTTCAGAGCAATTGCCGTAACCATGGGGCGTAGCGTGGTGACAGTTATAGCAGCATGGCGCGCATGGATCGCAGAAGGGCGAATTCAGCGAGCTTCTGGATCACATAGAACAACTGCAGACTAGCAAGATCGTCATTTGCGACTACTGGCCCTTCGAGACAGAAGACGATCGACTCGAGCTGTTGCAGACGACGTGATCTCCAGTTTGCAGTTGAGTGCCATGCACACCGTCCTATTGGTTTGACGGTTTGGGGTGCCACTGCATTCAACAGCAAGTCACCTTTACTTGGGATTCGTGGCACAATGACTGCGCAACGTTATCTGAATGAGGTGTTAGAGCCAATTCTAGCAAGATATTGCACGTCGTCATATTCCAAGGGCATCGATGAGGTTCCTAAAGGAAGCTAAGGTTAAGTTATCATATATTCTGCAACACTATCAGAGCTATCTTAAAACAAACTAATCATCCTTTTCCTAAATGTCTAGACATAATTCTAGACTGGAAGCTGAATTGGAGACAACATGTAGAGCATAAAGTCAATAAGGCACGTAATTCGTTATGGGCATGCAGAAGGGTTGTAGGAGTGAATTGGGGCTTGACTTCTAAGGTGATGTTCTGGCTCTATACTACAATCGTTAGGCCGTCCCTATTGCATGGATCCCTGGTGTGGTGGCAATGTGTGGGGATAGCGACAATCAAAGCAAAGCTAAATAAAATTAAGCGCTTGGCTTCTGTTAGTATAACAAGTGTAGTACGCACTACTCCGTTGAGCGCGTTAGAAGCACTGCTGAATCTCGCTCCACTCGACTTGGTCATTCAAGGGGAGGCAAGGGCGTCTGCGTTCCGATTGTGGAGTCAAGGCCGTTGGTCCTTTGTGAATCCTGGGAGAGGACACTCTGCCATCCCCTCGGAACTGCAAAGGGATGACCGTATCCTACATATGAGGAGTGCAAATTCACCGTGAGGTATCCTACAAGAGAAGAGTGGGGGCTAAGCGGCAGGCGGCCTTTTGAGGGGAGAGGGCCAGTCTGGTACACCGACGGCTCACTTACCGACGGAGGCTCTGGCTCTGAGGTCTATGGGCCAAAAAGAAAGCTCTCCTTCTCTCTTGGGGAACACCAACGCTATAGAACTTATTTCAGTACCTCTGGCTAAGGTGGGACGGTTCTGTCTCTCGCTGTACAGAAGCCGACTAAGGCTACTTGTGGGCCTGCTATCCGGTCATAACACCTTCAAACGCCATTTGTATGTTATGGGGGTGGTAAATGATCCGACGTGTACACGCTGTGGCGAGGAGGAGGAATCCTCGGCACACATTCTTTGTCGCTGTGAAGCCCTTGGGTATCACAGCAGACTATACTTGGTTCAAGGGTTCTTGAACCTGAGGATATAAGATGGGCAGGAACCAAGGCCATCCTCAACTTTGCGATGAGGGCTGAACTTGGGAACTAGGGTAAGGAGAGATGCAAGAGGGCCCGTTGGTAGGCCTATGCACTGGTGGTTCCAGCCACCAGATAGCCTCTCTCCCTCTTTCATTCATTCATTCAAGGTTAGGCTACTCATCTAGCCTCCACGATCACCCGATTTATCGGAAATTGGAAAAGTATGGGATTAGATGGGTCGATACATAGGCGATTTACCCAATGCTCCGACCACACTGGATGAACTGGAACATGCTGTGAGGGTGGCTGGGGAGGATGTATCTCTACTAGGGTTTATCAGTAGCCAGATTACGAGCATGCCGCGTAGGCTAGAGAAGTGCATTCGTCCACATGGAGGGCCCACCTTTTGGTTATCTGTTGTATTGTTTTATAAACTAACTATGGCAGTTGAGTTCGTTTCTTATTGTCTTTAGTCCTGTCGTGTTTCATCAACCGCAACCATTTTTTTTTCTAAGTGTTCAGATTCCACTTGCAAGTACTATATCAAGGTACATTCAGAAAGGTCGTATGTTAAACATCTTCATGTCCATAGAAGCACAAACGCTGCAGAGCAATAAAGAAAAATCCGAGATAAATGTATCGGAAGGTCTGCTTTGTCTACGGCGTTCAAGCAACAATACAATAGTTGTCTGCAAACCTGAAAGCCTGCCATTTTCCGTAGTAACTCATCAGCGGTTTCGCTAAAATTCCCAGTTCCACTAGACTGTATATTACTTTTCTGAAGCAGCAGCACTGGCAGAGTCTGTGAAAGGTCCATTTGTCTCGCTTTGTCTCTTACGCGTTTGACGTGAATTTATTGTTATGTTAAGGGCCGAAACACAACTGATTAAAAGCGACAATGGGGCTCCCTTTTGTCGGTCTTCCCTGGGAGAAAATTAAATGGTCCCGTTGGATGGGAATCAAATTTGGACTCGACGGAAAATTGAAAGTGAAAATGCTATTTGGTCCTGTCACGGACATCCTAAAGGAAGCTAACTGCATAGTGAAAAGACTCAGAAGCTTGATTCCAAAATTCAAAGTTTATAAAAATATTTTCGGTATAAAAACATTGAAAATCCTCACTGACAAAACCAGCCCTGTTAAAGTGTTCAGCTGGTACCTACATATTTAATAGCCTATACTAAAATTGCGCGCTGTTTCTGAAATGTAGCTTCATAGTCAGTCATAAAAACTAAATTCTAATACTTCAGTTTTGTCACAGAAGACGCACATTATTGTAACAATTAACTGGTTTAAGTACTACTGCTTTCAGTTAAACATTTTAATAGTAATGATTAACGAGAGTTATTATAAAAATAAATCAGTAACTGCCGTTATGAGATTTCCTATCGTAGACACTTCAGGTTACAATGACAATTAAACTGGTTGAAGTACTGCAATTTACAAGTAAACATTTTAATTGCAAGAGTTAAAGGATGTTATAGCTGTAATAAGTCACAAAATACGCATAAGGTCGTTTCCCGAGGTGGGGGATGTTTACCATGCTCTATCTCTTTTCTTCTAGAGGGCAAGCGAGTGCGATAGAGATAGATGCTCTTCACTGTTGTTTTATATTTCAGTTAGTCGTTAGTGGTTACAGCATGGTTACAGATGTGAGGTGCATTCGCTGTTCGGTTTTACTATCACATATACTATTTTGTGTTCCTATAAGTTTTATACGTGTTTCTGTCCTTGTGTGTTGAACAGAATAGGTACCTACATGGTGAAAGATGGCTTTGGAGTACACGAGTCGTACATTTCCGGTAACTTTACTGTAAAGTCAAAATACGTAACAGTTTCCCAATGATATTATGATAAGCGTTTTATGTGCAATAATAGCTTTTTTGTTATGATCAACTCAAAATTTTAATTTTTGTTATAATGATTATTAGGTAATTATTTAACCAAGAATAAAGATTATTTTGAATCTATTTGCTTTTTTTAATCCCTCTAATTGAGTATAGGAATTATGAGCACACTGAGAGAAAACTTTAATCGCTACGATTAAAATTTTAATCACAGCAATTAAATTTTGCATCAAAATACGTGACAATTAAACTGTTTAATTGCTGCAATTGAATAGTGAATTCTGTTTAGAATTAATTGTGGTAGTGAGCTACATCAAATCAGTGGTTGTTAGAAAAATGTCACTGTGACTAAAGCTCAGTTTAATAGTTACAATTAAACCACGTCTCCAAGGTTATTCACTTGTTTAGTACCCTCAATTAAACAGGATTATTTATTATGGTCATTTATTTGTAACATTCTTTTCTTTTTCTACAGATGATGAATTATATATTATAATGAAAAACATTATAATGAAAAACTTTAATACCAATACTGATTTTTTTCTTAATTTACAACGGATAATTCCAATATTCAATTAGAGGGATTAAAAAAAGCAAATAGATTCAAAATAATCTTTATTCCTGGTAAAATAATCAATTAAAAATCATTATAACAAAAATTAAAATCTTTATCTTCATCTTTCATTACAAAATAGTTACTATTGCACATAAAACGTCTACTATACCTACGAACACATAGTGTCATTGGAAAATTGTTACATATTTTGATCTCACAGCAAAGTTACCGGAAATGTACGAATCGTGTACTCCAAAGCCATATTTGACCATTCAGGTACCTATTCTGTTCCACACACAAAGACACAAGCACGCATAAAACTTATAGGAACACAAAATAGTATGTGATAGTAAAACCGAACAGCGAATGCACCTCACACCTGTCACCGTGCTGTAACCACTAACGACTAACTGAAGTGTAAAGCAACAGTGAAGAGCATCTATCTCTATCGCACTCGCCCACTTGGCCTCTACAAAGAAGGAAAGAGATGGAGCATGGTAAACATCCCCCACCTCGGGAATCGGCGTTATGCGTATTTCGTGACTTATCACAGCTGTAAAACCCTTTAACTCTGGCAGTTAAGATTTTTAATTGGAAATTGCGGTACTTCAACCAGTTTAATTGTCATTGTAACCTGAAGTGTCTACGATAGGAATACTCATAACGACAGTTACTGATTTATTTTTATAGTAACTCTCGTTAATCGTTACTATTAAAATGTTTAATTGAAAGTAGTAGTACTTAAACCAGTTTAATTGTTACAATAATATGCGTTTTCTGTGACAAAATCGAAGTATTAGAATTCAGTTTTTATGACTCACTATGAAGCTACATTTCAGAAACAGCACGCAACTTTAATATAGGTTATTAAAAAAGTACCAGTGAAACACTTTAACAGGGCTGGTTTTCTCAGTGCAGTATTCAATTAAGAAAAAAATCAGTACTGGTATTAATGTTTTCCATCATAGCAGTTTAATTCATTATCTGCAGTACAATACAAAAAGAATGTCACAAATAAATAAGGTAACAGTAATAAATAATCCTGTTTAATAAAGGGTATTAAACAAGTTAGTAACCTTGGAGGCGTGGTTCAATTCTAACTATTAAACTAAGCTACAGTCACAGTGACATTTTTCTCACAACCACTGATGCGATATTGCTCGCTACCACAATTAACTATAAACAGAATTCACTATTCAATTGCAGAAATTAAGCAGTTTAATTGTCACGTATTTTGATGTAAAATTTAATTGCGGTGATTAAAATTTTCATCGTAGCGATTAAAGTTTTCTCTCAGCCTATACTTTTCGTTGATGCAGTCCCACTTAACCTACGGGATAATGGCATGGGGAGGCATTTCAGATACTTACCTGAGATTTATTGATGTTACTCAAAAATGGCTAATCAAGGTTATGTTAGGTAAGCCAAAATTATGTGCATCTGATGCACTCTTTAATTATGCTCAGTTACTAGATGTACGACAGCTTTTCTTTAGAGGCATTGCGATTTTTCAGCATAAACATAAATTTTATCAAAATTTTATTTCACACATATATAGTACAAGACAAAGTGGAGCCAAACTTAAGATACCAAAAACTTGTAAGTCCATTGGTCAAAAAAGTCATAGTTACCTTTGTCCAAAAGTTTATAATAAGTTACCCGAAAATATAAAATCATTGAAACCATTGTCCCTTTTCGAAAAGCATCTTGATTTATGGTTATTGCAAGTACCACGAAGAGATATTCATAACATAATTATAAAGATTTAGTACTCAGAAAATACACTTAAAGTCAGGATGTTATAAGACATAATAAGAAGGTATAAAATGTTATATTATGTAATATTATATTTATGTATGAGTATGAGTATATTATGTATGTACTATGTAGATTTGTTTATTATAAAATATTATTTACCATTTAGTGAGATCATGTAGACATGAGTAATTATAAGTAGTTGCATAACCCACGTACAAGGCTATGCCTTTTGTGGGTATGCTATATTTATTGATGTATTTGTTTATGCGTACTGTATATTACGTGTATGTGTATGTCAATAAATATTGTTATTACTTTCTGTTCACTTTGCAGGCATAACTCTGCAGCTAAAGTCATGCACCAAGCACTAGCCACAACAAACAAACTAATAGAAAACACAGACCCATGTTACAATTACACTCTGACATCAGTAAGCTATAGGGGACGTGGAGATACAGACAAGACTATCTCAGCCTACAGATCAGATATGGTTTTTCAGTAAAAGGCCCACAAAGCTACCTATTTGATAGACACTGCTATTCCCGATGATATGAGGGCTGAGGCTTTTAGTCAGAACTTATTCTGTTCGTCAATACCACCCTTGATCAGAGAGGACAAGTCCATCAGTTTCACTCCTGAACAAAAGACAGACATCTCAGGGAGGTTCTTCGTAGCCAATTCTGGTATAGAGTACTCCAAGCATCACCACAAACGTGAACTCGAAAATTACAGAGGTCAAGTTTCAGCATCGAGATGTAAAAAGCATCCTCCAAAAACTAAGCACGAAGAAAGCTACTGGTCCTGACCAAATTCCAGCCATTGTCCTTTAATACTGTGGCGCTGATCTTGCACCTATTCTTTGCAAGCTCTTCAAACTATCGTACCAGCGAAGCGTGTTTCCCGCTGCATGGAAGATTGGCTGCATACAACCCATTCCTGGGTGAAGCAGAAAACCATAGACCTGTGGCTCTTCTCAGCATCATTAACACACAGCTTCTGAAATACCTAGACAATAATAACATCATAGATGCTCGCCTGTATGGCTTCCGTAGGCATAGGTCTGCGGTTGAGCAATTTTAGAGTAATCGATATGCCTAACCTCACAAAGGACCTCTGCAGCCTGAAACATTGAAGAAATGTGGCTGACCGGTCCCTGTTTTACAGATTCTATCACTGAAGATATTCGAGTGAGCTCTCCCAGATAATAACATTGAAGGCCAACCGATCGAGGAACACTGTAGAGGTTCTGCGAGCTCATCCTTACCGGGTCAAGGTCCCTACTCCCCGAATCAGTCCCCTTCAGCATTTCTTCTTTTGAGGAACTTAGAGGCTGGGGAATGAGCTACAGGAATTTTTTTCCGACGGCTACAACCTGCAGCGTTTCAAATCTAACGTGCATAGACACTTACCCTCTCGCAATGCTTCTACAGCGCCATAGGCTTTCAGCTTTTGCGGTAGGCTGACCATAAAAAAATGTGTAGTTGCTAAAGATGATCACTTTGAGGAATATTAACCTGTTGTAAAAATGTATCCATTAAACTCTTGAAAAAAATATATTTCATGACTCTTAGGACACTTTTTGTATCAGAAGTTGCGATTTATTTCGCTTGATCCAAATCCACTGCACTATGCGTAAGAGTTGCCACGTGTGAGTGTCTCTATGACATTCTCTATGGACTGGAGATACATGGAGCAGCAGCAGAGAGACCTTTGGGTCGTTGTAGGTTTCAAAAGTTGCGATTTCTTTGGCATGATACAAGTCGACTGCACTTTCAGAAGTTGCGATTTCTTTGGCATGATCCAAGTCGACTGCACTATGCGTAAAGAGTTGCCACGTGTGAGTGTCTCTATGATATTCTCTATGGACTGGAGATATATATAGCAACCAGCTCTATAAAGAGCATTCGGGCCGCATTCGCAGTAATTCCCTTCTCGTTTAATAGTCGCTGATGCTTTTCGTCCTTCGATATTAATACTCGTAAACTTATATAATGCCAACGGTTATCTTTCTATTATACCTGCCTTCTGCGATTTAATGCTGTTGCTGTTAGTTCGGTAGTTTCCAGTATGTAGTATACTATATTTTCTATGGATCACTAGTGCGGTAGGCATGTGGAATGCAATAGGGTTTTTTGCCTAAACAAATATTGCTATGAAGCATTCACGTTTTAAACATCATAAAATAGAAGTTTTTGGTTTTATAGGTTACAAATATAAGGCGCTTTCCTTTTACCAGATTTATCTTATAAATCTCACTTGTGACGTCATAACTCATTTCGATGTACGTTCCTTTTGTCTTCTGAATCTGAGACTAAAGTGAGATATTTTACCCCCACTTAAGCCCATCTGCACAAGCTCGAAAGGTAGATCAGTTGTCTCAGATCATTTAGATGTCAAATAAATCAATAAATGAGGTTAGAATTTTTTGAAGTATGAATTTTAGCGGGTTTTCTGGTGCATAGATGGTCGACAGTGTATGGTGAGCTACGAAAAACTTAAAAAAATAGGTTATGGAAAGGATCGACAGATTATAGAACCATAGCATACTACAAAATTTCTAGGAATGACATTTAACTGCACAAACACGTTCCTTTAACTCATCTGAGCATCTGAGGTTTCCAACTGAGCTGGGCCATCTGATTTTTAAGTAATCTGAGTTAGTGCAGATGTAAAAGGAAAGCACCTATAAATTTGAACTAATAAAAACGGCGCGAAAACAACCTGTGACGTCACTAAATGTTATAGGTATTGGATTTGAGGTATCACAAAGACTTTTTGGTCAATAATTTTGGTTACGACACTTGCCAAATTGACCCACGTCATTCGTTTAATTAGGTTTCGCGCCAATAAGCAAAAAGTCCAAACCGAAAAGGAAGGTTGACGTTAATATAGTCTAAATAGCAGTTCTCGAGCTTCTGTGTTACAGAGCAACATGTTGCTTTGTGTTTTTTTTATGTTTGTGAATTATAGCTAGAGGTGGTGTGTGATCAATTTAATAATCATGCTACGATTGTCGGTTATCTTACGATGTCAGCACCCGTTTTCAGTCACGTGGAAAAAACCGAAAATTATATAAATTATATATAATTATATAAATTTCTTTATCTGAACACTAGCAAGAGTAGAGCTTTGTTCTAGACAGCATTCCATTACCGAATCGCCATAGGCTTTGAGCCTTTGCGGGAGGCTAGCTATAAAAAAAATTTCATTACGTTTCAGCCTTGCACAACGAAGATAAAAAATTTCCGACGCCCTTGACCTTCAGTTTGACCTCAAATAGTCTAAAACTTTATTCACCTTTCTATAACCATAAAATCCCGTATTCTGGATAATTTGAGGGTGATGATTACAAATCCGGCCAATGTATTGAGTTTCAGTTTTGCAAAACGAAGATCAAAGATTTCAGACACACTAAACTTGATATTTAGTTTCAAAAACTCAAAATGTCTAAAGTGCTTATTCTGTTTTCTATCACTATGCGGCCAATGTATTGAGTTTCAGCCTTGCAGAACGAAACTCAAAAATTTCCGACACCCTTGATCTTCAATTTCAAAAACTCAGAAAGTCTATCACTATGAAATTACGTATCCTGGATAGCTTAAGGGTTGCGATTACAAGTCTGGCCAATGTATTGAGTTTCAGCCTTGCAGAACGGGAATCAAAAATTTCTGACACCCTTGATCTCCAGTTTCACCTCAAAAAGGTCTGAAATCTTTACTCGGCTTTCTATCAGTATGAAATCCCGTATCCTGGATAATTTGAGGGCGGTAATGACAAATCTGCCAAGATATTGAAATTCAGCCTTGCTGAACGAAGATTGAACATTTCCGACACCCTTGATCTTCACTTTCACCTCAAATAGTCTAAAATCCTTATTCGGGTTTATCAACTTGAGTTCATTTTTTATGGTTTGAAGACAAGAAGTCATGGGCCATCGAGAAGTTGCGTAACATTATACCTTGTTACCACAATTGATGGCACCAACTCCATATAGATATCTAAGTGATTTGGAGACGAGATGGAGGATTAGAGACTTTCATTCATACGTTATGTATACCCTGATATTAGTACAATTTGAGAACCTGTAGTATAGGTTTGTTAAGAGGGGCGACTGACAATATTACTTTTGATCAGTTTGTAGCCATATTTTTATGGTCAGCCTCCCGTAAAGGCAGAAAGCCTATGACACTGTAGAAGCGCTGCGAGAGTACTAGTTTCGGTGCACGTTAGATTTGAAACGCTGCAGGTTGTAGCTGTCGCGAAATAAATCCATCGGCAGCTCATTCCACAGCGTTGAAGTTCTCCAAAAGAAAGAATGCTGGAATATACTGGTTCGGGAAATAGGGACCTCGACCTGGTAAGGATGAGCTCGTAAAACCGCTCTAGTGTTCCTCATTTGGACGGCCTTTGGTGTTATTGTCTGGGAGATCTCATCCGAACACCTTCTGTGATAGAATCTGTAAAACAGGGATAGGGCAGCCAACCTTCTTCGCTGTTCCAGGCTGTGGAGATCCCTTGTGAGGCTAGGCATACCGATTAATTTAGTTGCTCCCTTCTGTGTCCAGAAGCTTTAGAGGGTGCTTCGGGGCGCATCCCTACACATGGGAGCAATATTTCAGTGATGGTTGGATTTGTGCCTGGTAGCCCAGACAGCACAATATATTCTAGGAACATCCTAAGAATCACCATTTTGGAACATTGTATAGTAAAGCCCAGAGATATACCATTTGTTTACAAAGTGAGGATCTCCGCAAAAAGTGCCGACAGAGAAAGGGAACGGGGTCGGACTGGGCATTAAAATTTGTTGGAGTGGGCAACAACGAAAATGTTCATTTAATCCAATAAAGTGCTCATACATCAGTTGGTTGAACAAGATGTTTGAAACTTTATTATCTGTTGATAAATATATGGTAGAGACCTTTCAATATAACCGTATAAACCATATGGTAAATTATTCCTTTCTACACTCAATTTTAACGTTCGATTCGTTGTTTTAGTTGTCCCCAAATTAATTCTATCGGACTGAAAATGCAAAAATAGGGAGGCAACCTTAAGACATCATGACCATACTTTTTAGCTATGCTTTCTATGAGATATTGTTTCTCAAATTGTTCAGTGTGGAGGACCAATAATTCAGTTCTTTTTGTAAGTTTCTTCAAAGTACAAATCCTGTTTTATGAGAACATCTTGTATTTCCGCCTTCGATAACGTTGAATTCGGAATTTTGTACCTTTGTCTGGAGTGATAGCTTGCGTTGTCCATTACGATGACGCTAAATAGCTTTAAATTGGAAATAAGGGTATACTCAAACCATTGCTCAAATATTCCCGAGTCCATGTTTTTGTGGTAGTCTATATTGCAGTCTTCAATTTTCTTTCCACATAATTTGAGTGCGTTTTCGACCTAGCCGTCAGATGATCCGCAGTGTAAGATAACTATACGGGATCCTTTATTTGGTGGAACGCCTTTTAGCTAACACTTCTTTGTACCGTCGGCCCATCCCTTTTTAGCGGTATCATGGGTATCATACCAGGTCTCGTCAAGGTAGTACACTGACCTCCCCTCGTTCCGGTATTGCTCTATCGTATGCAAGTAATCGTGCCGCCATCCCACAATCCTTGCACTTTCCATTATAGCCATTCGTTTGTTCACAGTTCTGTACCTAAACCCAATCTTCCTAATCCATCGCTGCAATGCACTCCTTGGATACTGTTAGCCCATTCTGGCCAATTGTCTTTGAACGGATTCGATTGTGGGTAGTTCATTAATTTTGTACTTTTCGTACAAAATATTCCTCAATAATTTTGTGATCGTGGGATCTAGTTCTTTTGAAACACCAGCATCAAACCTACGCTTCCTCTTTTGTGGCCCCTTTCTCAAAATTTCACATACTGTTGGATACGGAACGTGTGTTAGAATTGACGTCTTTTTGATCATACTCCCCTTATTTTCATTCTCTGGATCGTTCGTTAGTTCATTATCATTTAGTACTATTTGTTTTGCATCTGCGCTAAGATGTGATCTTTTGTGAGGTTTTAATTGGTCTACCTCCACCTCCCTCTGTTCAAATTCATTATCAGTGTCCGTACTATAGTCACTACTTTCACCACCGTAATGACAAACCGCCGACGTAGCTTCACTGCTGTAGGGTAATTCACATCGCTGTGAAATCCCATTATCTTCCCAAGGCCGGAACATACTCTAGCTGTCACACTTCCGAAAAAAACGTCCGATTCATACAGAAAAGTGACGCACAAAATTAAAAGCAGATTGGCGTTGCTATCAATAACGGTAGCAATACTTGCCTAAACAATTTGACTAAGTCCGGTCCTCTTCATCGATCGAGTCGCTAATAATCCTGGAATGTGTCGGTCTTATCATAGTTCAGTCAAAATATACATCGTGAACGTCATCTGAGAGATTTACGTTCAAATACAACTTAGTGTTTCATTTTCGCCATTCTAAAAGGTTACGTTTTGTTAGAAAATTGGTTAAAAGTACATTCCATGAATTAGTTACGAGTACGAAAGTAAAATAATGGTAACCATTGAATATTATCAAAACTGTATCTATTCCAAATGATGAACTGTACTAAGAGATGGTATGCAGTTTTTATATAGCGCAAAACGTACACAAATGGTATATCTCTGGGCTCTACTATATCATTCCATGAAAAGTCTATGAATATATAGATTATCTTATGAACATTCCAAGAATGTGAAAATGGGAATCCAAAAAATATGCATAGGTTATTCTCTCAGAATATTCTACGATTATTACTGAGATGTATGGAATATTGTAGGAAGATTCCCGGTATATCTTTGAAGAAACATACATAGGTTATTCCCTCAGAATATTCTACGATTGTTATTAAGATGTATCAAATATTGTAGGAAGATTCCTGGTATATCTTTGAAGAATATATGTTGAAAGAAACTAATACCTTTTATCACTTCATTTCATTTATTTGTAAGTTTTGTTGTCTGCCTAGGTACTCAACACGAGTAGTATACATATATATAACCTAGTATCCAACTTTCATACAGTGTTTTGGGCAGCATTGATTTAGGCACACACTAATTATAGGGATTGATGAAAAAATATATATAAAACCGAACACGGAACTTGTATTTATAATTGCATAAGTTTAATGTACACATTAAAAGACACATTTCATTGCACGGAATCGTCCTCCTGTATTATCCTGCAAAATAAAAAAAACCGTTTTATTTTAAAGCATATGATGTACATTCACTTCATTCACTACACTTCATTAACTACAATGCTAGATTTTCACCAAAATGTTGTCGTTGTACTTTAATCAATTTTAGTAGAATAAAGACTGGAAATTCAGTCACAAATATAGCAAATGTGTTGTTAGTGGTTGCTATTATATATTAATTAGGGTACCTACGACAAGTAAGACTAGAACATAGAGATTAGACTCTGAACAAGAGGGTTGCTACCACATGGTGCTATAAAGTCGATAATTTACAGAGACAAAATAGTTACACACACCCTAATTGCTCCTAGATAAAGTTGTAAACTAAATAACAAGTGAAAATCACGCTCCAGAATACAGATAACTATCCAATTATCACAGGAGAGAAATGCACAAGCACAAGCAGGCAGCACCGACCATCGCCACCGTGACGAATGAATGAAGCTAACCTTAAAGTCTAACCTAACCTGTAACGGTGCCACGCGGCGGCGCGGCCACGCCTACATTAAGAATCATACCAAAAGGCATATTCATAGATTATTCTTTAGATAATATTAATTTATGAATATTATCAGAATATTTTGATCGAAACGTTCATGGAATAATCATGGCGTAATATTCCTCGTACATCCTCATGGGAATGAAACCAGTAAAAACATCCATAGAACATTCTGTTAATGTTCTGAATATTCTCAATCTATTTTGGAGGAAATAAGAATATTCCAGGAATATATTGTGCTGTCTGGGAGAGCAGCAGTAGTTGCTCTGGTGTATACAGGTTCCTACAGCGGAACGAAATTCCAAGCTTCTGGGATGCCGTTTTAGCAATACTCGCGTCGTGGTCGTAGCAGGACATGTCATTGTTGATGTTGATCCCCATCCTCTTGAAGAGCTCTTTACAGTTGTTACTGCTTGGTGGTATAAATGCAGCATATGAATTTAGAATGATTTTGGAAGGATATTTAAAGTCATATGATGTCAAATCCTTCCAGTTAGAGCCCTTCTTCTCGATCACAAAAAATCCCAGATTTAACGTACACGCATACGCCAAGCCTACGTCCAAGTCGGGTGTATAAGTCATATCCGCGATATCTGAAGCAGTTATTCATTGTTGAAGAGCCGACTTGAGTGTCCGTAAGAGCCAGAATGTGTGGCTTCTCCGCCTGAAGATGTTAATGGACAGAGAGTTGGCGCCGTCAACTGTAATAAAAAGGTATTGCGTTGTACCTACCGTCATGACGCAGTTTTTGCGTTTCCTCCCCTGCTTAGCGCACCGTAGCCATATTTGGGAATGACCCGATTGCGGAAATGGGATCGCAAATGATTTATTTGCCGAGCAGATGACTTGTTTAGCTGCGTACGGGCCATTTGGCAGACGCGGGGCGCGAACTGCGAACTGCAAACCGTCGGTTGACTGCGACTGACTGCCTCTAACCGGATTTGAAAGGGAGAGACTTTTCAGCGCGGAAATTAATTTGCGTACAGTGCCACGCTTTGCGGTTATTTGGTGGGAATTGGCTGCGATGATAGTTGCGTGCGTTCCCAAAAACCAGTGCTGTCGTTTTAGTACGTTTATACTACTTCTAGTACATTTTCCAAGTCAAAGTACAAAGGTACATTTTAGCCAAAACCTAGTACATTTTCGGTTTTCGAAAGATGAACCCAAAAATAGCTATTTCAGGTATATTTTCGAAGTCAAAATACAAAAGCGCATTTCAGTCAAGACCTAGTACATTTTCGGTTTTCGAAAGATGGACCGAAAGATGGCTGCGCGCATTCCGAAAAACCAGTGCTGCCGTTTTAGTACATTTGTACTATTTCTAGTGCATCTTCGAAGTCAAAATACAAAAGTACATTTCAGCCAGATTGTAGTACATTTTCAGTTTGCGTTCAGTGCCACGCTTTGCGGTTATTTGATGAGAATTGGCTGTAATGATAGCTGCGCGCATTCCCAAAAACCAGTGGTGCCGTTTTACTACATTAATTGTACGATTTCTAGTACATTTCTAGTACTTTTTAGAAGTCAAAGTACAAAAGTATATTTCAGGCAAATTCTAGTACATTTTCGGTTTTCGAAAGATGGACCGAAGAATAGCTGCGCGGATTCCCAAAAACCAGTGCTGCTGTCTTAGTACATCTGTACTACTTCTAGTACATTTTCGAAGTCAAAGTACAAAAGTCCATTTCAGTTAGATTCTAGTACATTTTCAGTTTGCGTGCAGTGCCACGCTTTGTGGTTATTTGGTGGGAATTGGCCGCGATGATAGCTGCGCGCATTCCCAAAAACTGGTGCTGCCGTTTTACTACATTAATTGTACTATTTCTACTACATTTCTAGTAGATTTTTGAAGTCAAAGTACAAAAGTACATTTCAGCCAAATTCTAGTATATTTTCGGTTTTCGAAAGATGGACCTAAGAATAGCTGCGCGCATTCCCAAAAGCTAGTGATGTCGTTTTAGTACAATTGTAGTATTTTTAGTACATTTTCGAAGTTAAAGTACAAAAGTACATTTCATCCAAATTCTAGTACATTTTCGGTTTTCGAAGGATGGACCGAAGAATAGCTGCGCGGATTCCCAAAAACCAGTGCTGCTGTCTTAGTACATTTGTACTACGTCTAGTACATTTTCGAAGTCAAAGTACAAAAGTACATTTCAGCCAGGTTCTAGTACATTTTAGGTTTGCATGCGGTGCCAAGCTTTGCGGTTATTTGGTGGGAATTGGCCGCGATGATAGCTGGGCGCATTCCCAAAAACCAGTGCTGCAGTTTTAGTACGTTGTACTATTCCTAGTACATTTTCGAAGTCAAGGTACAAAAGTACATTTCAGCCAAATTCTAGTACATTTTCGGTTTTCGAAATATGGACCGAAAAATAGCTGCGCGCATTCTCAAAAACCAGTGCTGCCGTTTTAGTACATTTCTACTATTTCGAGTACGTTTTCGAATTCAAAGTACAAAAGTACATTTCATCCAAATTCTAGTACATTTTCGGTTTTCGAAAGATGAACCGAAAAATAGCTGCGGGCATTCCCAAAAACCAGTGATGCCGTTTTAGTAAATATGTACTATTTTTAGTACATTATTGAAGTCAAAGTACAAAAGTACATTTCAGCCAGATTCTAGTACATTTTCGGTTTTCGAAAGATGGACCGAAAAATAGCTGCGCGCTTTCCCAAAAACCAATGCTGCTGTTTTAGTACATTTGTACTATTTCCAGTACATTTTCGAAGTCAAAGTACAGAAGTACATTTCATCCAAATCCTAGTACATTTTCGGTTTTCGAGACCGAAAAGTCAAATCATTTGATCGTTTGGGTCAGTACATTCTTCATTTGACACGTTGTGACTTCTGAAATCCAAAAATTGTAAAGTTGCATAGGCTTAAGAGCTTTTTTTGCTCTTCAGAAAATTATAGCGTGCTTCGGTTCTCCAACAAGTCCATGTCAGTCCATTTCCAAGTCACAATGAAATTCACGGACTTTAGTACAATCTAGTATATTTTAGTACATTCTAGTACATTTTAAAATACTGTTAGTACGCTCACCAGTTTGTCCGTGTCGTTGGTATTCTGCAGAAAGTGATCAAGTCCGAAAAGCTAGTTCCATGCAAATGGTTTTTGGAAGTAACTGTTGTACCTAAGTAATTATATGAGCATATGAGTTTTGTAAAATAGTTGTCAGTTCAGTGCAACATGTGCCCAAGTCCAGCCCGATATTGAATGGAATATTATTAATGGAAGATGAGCCTAAAAGACGGTCTGTTAGTTACCATGAATTACCACTTAAACGGAAAAATTGCCTTATTCCACTAACATATTGTTTATGCTTAGTTTGTGGTTTACCTTTCGTTTTTCCATTCCCAATAGAAGCGTGCTCCTAGCGATTTATCTAATAGTTTATAGTTGAAAAGTTGTGGAGAAATAGCACAAGAAACACAGGTAAGTGAGTTCGTTTAATATTGTGTTTGTATAGTAAAATACTGTTTTATGCTGAGGAACCTAATAATATGGTCATATAAAGTAAAACTGTTAATTTTATCACATTTCTCTCTTATAGATATCACATATCTGACCTACATGTGTTCTCGCTCAGAAAATGGAGATCTTGATGAAGCAACAGACACTGACAACGATATTATATGAAGACGCAGATCCGACCATCGTTGAAGTATTGCTTCTGGATACTATCCAGAAGAGAGCAATCAGACTATACGATACGCCTAACCTCACAAAGGACCTCCACAGACTGGAACATTGAAGAAGGGTGACTGACCTGTCTCTGTTTTACAGATTCTATCACGGAAGATGTTCGAGTGAGCTCTCCCAGATAATCAAATCACAGGCCGTCCGAACCAGGAACACTAGAGGAGTTCTGCGAACTCATCCTTACCAGGTCGACGTCCTTACTCCCCCAACCAGTCTCCTTCATTTGGAGAACTGTGACGCTGTGGCATGAGCTAACGTGCACCGACGCTTATCCTCTCGCAGCACTTTTACAGCGTCATGGGCCTTTGTGGGAGGCTGACCATAAAAGAAAATCGACAGACCGACAGACCCCAGAGAGCAAGAGATGAACAGACTAAATATCATAAAATGTCCAGAGGGTTTACTATCTCCCATTCGAAAATTTTCGCGATCACAGGGCTCCTCCCACCTATCGGTGTCTGAAGTAGAAAATGCAGATGGTATAACATTTTTTTTAGCTACAGGTCACCTTCAGTTCCGTAAGGACCTTTGAGCTCCCTGCGAAGCGTTCTTTACATCTTTCACCACCGCATATTGTGTCTGTTTATCGGATTACCTCAAAGGACAACGCCGCTTCGTACCGGGAGGGCGGTTAACCCTCACGGGGAGAGCACATGTGTCTGGAGAGTCTGAAACCGCCGCACAGCCGCCTTGTTCCCACGTCGTTAGGGCCCTGGCCGGGTACTTTCTTCTAATTCGGCCTAATTTTAAACTCGGACGTTGCCTGGTCGACCCCATAAATCTGGTGGAGGGTTACCCGACGAGTTTCCTTCTAATTGCGCGGTTAACTGCAACAGGGGTGAGTGGGGGTGGCTGCCCCAATCATTTTTGACAGAATTCCTTTTTGGTTTTATACAGGGTGGTCCAATAAACGCGCGGTGCTCTCTAGCAGCCATACCGTTTAAATTAGACGAAAATGTTCCGAATGACAGGAATCAAGATGACTTGAAAATGAATCTGAACATAATATTAGAAAACCAAGTTTTAGCTTTCGCTGAAAATATGAAAATTTTAGGTCTTATTATTGATGAAAATCTTAGACTTCGTACACATGTAAAATGCATTGCCCAAAGATCATTTGTTAGACTAAAGCTGCTGTATGCATACAAATACATATTAAGCCCGTCAATTAAGAAGACACTCTGTGAAACGTTAGTTATGTCATCACTGTTTAGATTATATAACAGAGCAAAGAATTCAAATAATCCAAAATATGTGTTGTAGGTTTGTTCTCAGACTGAGAAAGTCTGATCATATCTCCGAAAGTATTAAGACCTTGGGGTGGCTAAATACAAGTAAACTGGTTAAGTTACATTGTCTGACTATAACTCAGAAAATATTATCTTCCTCTACTCCCGCGTACCTGATGGAAAAACTTATACCTCGAGGATATACTCATTCGATTAATCTGAGACATGGAAGTTTTTTGACAATTCCATACCACCAGTCTGCAATGTTCCAAAGACGTTTCACCTATAATGGCGCAAAACAGTATAATGCGATTGAAGTCGTTACCAGTTGACAGATTTAAAAAGAAAATGAAAAACATCTTTTGCCAGCATAATGCTCAATCTCGAGTGATATTTTTTTCTTCAGTGTTACTGTTAATACTGCTGTTTATAATATATATACACACATTCCCTGTTAGCTTAGGTTTAGGGGTTAGTTTAGAATGTAGTTTTATATATGGTTTAAATGTAGGAATAGCTTTAGGCTGAATTTCGATCAAATAAACTCGTTAAGATAAATAAATAAATGAAGAAATAATGGTCTGCTTGCAGAAAATAATTTCAAAGGTGGTGTGGATTCGAATCCCGCTTGGATCATTTTCAGGTAGCACCTTGATTTGAGAGCCCGATATGCGGGCAATAGCATCAGACATGGTATAACATCAACTTTGTGAGAGCAGGCGACAGAAAATATCAGCCTGTGCGCCATCTGGCACCCGAAGGTAACGACAAACCAAAGAAAATCGCTGCTAAATAGCAGCGACCTTCTTGGTGGAACGCCACGGCGCGTTCGCTTGGCCACCAGAAGAGCGCGGTTCTATATGCTGCTGCATATAGGAGCCGATGTACGAGGGTTGCTCTATCTCTATCTCCTCAGGAAAAGTGTGTAGAATCGTTAACGAGATTAATTAATTTTTTGAACACATGTGACTTATTTTTAAATACTGAAAAAACTGATGTATTAAGATTTCACAACTTCCAACGTAAGTTAGATAAATTTAATTTTCAAATTGATGAGACAATACTAGAGAGTCAGAAAGAAACAAAATTTCTTGGAATATGTATTGACGAGCATTTGAGCTGGACTCCCCATTGTGAGCAATTAATGAAGACATTGTCATCGTATTTGTACGTGTTCAGAAATTTAAGGACTGTTCTTTCCCTACCTTACTTACTAAATGTGTATTACAGCCATATTGAGTCAAGACTCAGATACGGCATCTGTATGTGGGGTAGCTCCCCTGAATGTAAACAGGCTTTCGTGTCGCAAAAGAAAATTCTCAAATGCATAGAAAATGTGTCTTACCTTCAGCCAGGTAAGGAACTGTTTAAACATTTCAGAATATTGACCCTGCCGTCCTTGTATATATTAGAAATGTCGAAGTATATTTCCATAAATAAGAGCAGTTTCTCTCTGAATAGTGACTTTCACACCCACGACACAAGAATAAACAGTCATTTTCATTTACCTGTTGGGAAATATAATTCCAGTAAAAATTCTGCGAACTACTTATAGGTATACACATTTTTAATCACCTGCCAGATAGAATTAAATCCTGTGCAACAGTGTACAGTTTCAAACGGAATCTACGAGACTATTTGATTGATCACTGTTTCTATAGTACAGAAAAGTATTTATCTTGTAGGACCCTATAGTATTTTTGACATTCTGTATATTTCTAGTTTCAGCCTATACGTTTGTAACGTCTACTGGAAATAAAAAAATGATTGCTTCCCATATGTCTGGCAGACATAAAAATGCTGATGCTCTCTATCTCCGTCAATAGACCTATGGTGCACTGATGATCGCTAATAAGCGTGAAACAGCTGTCTGCGTACTGGTGGATTGACGGAGATATAGAGCAACACTCGAACATCAACTTTCTTAATTTAAATAGAACACCTCTATATCCATTTTTTAATCCAACGTTGAATTTTATGTCCAGTTTGTTAATAATAGTTTATGTCTACGAAGCCTATTCTTCGAGTTATCCAGTAATCATTAAATCTTATTGTAAATTAGCAATTGTTTCGTCTCTGCGCCACGCCGCCTACGATTTTCCCATTATATAGGCAATAATGACAAAATCATAAATATCTTGAGAACTATTGATTGATTGAACCACCAGTCTGGAATCAAAGTGAAAGGGAATTTAATTTCACATCCACTGATGATATCATCTCATTTGAAAAAAAACTTTTCAAATAACTCAGGTCAGAGCCAATAACATAATGTAAAATTAAAATAAAATTCAAATAAAGAAAATGCTGGTCAATTGATTTACCGTGCTCTTCAATTATTATACTAAAACACAAATACGTTACTTGCTCTTTTCAAAACCGTGAGCAGAATTTTTCTGTCTTGTTTTTTTTTTCTAGATATTAACATTTTCTTGTAAAGTGCTACAAAGGTACAAATTTTCTAAAGATTACCTTCTGAATAACTCAAAAATAGGCTTTGTAGATATAATCTGCTAGATATTAATAAACTGAAAATTTGACGCTGGAGTTAAAAGCGGAATAATATACAGGGTATTCTATTCAAAATAAGGGAGTTGATGCCAACTTCCGGTATATCCGAATCCAAATAAACCATTTAAAAGGAAATGATTTTCGAAATATTTGTCAAAATGACAAATATTTCAAAAATTTTGGAACATACCGAAAGTACTGGAATGTGTCGGAATTTTCAAAATGTTGAAATAATTGCAAAAGTGGAAGACTTTGAAATTGAGAAAGTTTGCAAAACCACAAGATAACCCTTCGGAGTACATAATCTAGCAATAATCAGTTTCTACTACTAGGATTATTTCATATCCAAGACATTTGGTACTATACGTAGCAATAGAAATTGATTGGACTATAACAATGTAAGAACGTATAATAATAAAGATCCCACACCTCTAACAGGAGGTTGATAAGCGAAGATAAGATAAACAAACGTGCCGTTTGTATTAGGTGTGATATGATAACAGTGAATGCTAGATGTTGTAATTGTGTTGTTACTTTTGCGAAGATATTATTATGTTATTCAGAGAAATGACTTAACATCATACTTTAGTTCGCGGAGTTATGATACTCACTGATCTTCTCTGTTATGTAAGTAAAAATTCTGTTATTAAATTTTCAACTTACTAAAGAAAATGTTATTCTAGCTATATTCACAACCACCATCAACGACCCAAACTCTGTTTGAGATAAATTGTTGTTGAGATGAATTGACAAGTATCTTTTTTTTCAGGGCCTGCTGTATATCTACATCGCACTGACAGAAATTAGTACAAAACTAGCAACGCTGTATTCGTTGGCCACTTACTTCTTCGTAATATCCATACTCCTGCTATCAGCTATAATATTGATTCCATTGCACAGGAAGCACCAAGGAATGCTGACGTTAAAAAGAATAGTGGTTGATGAAGATGCTGTCCTCCCTACCACGTCACTGATGGACTATCCCGAGTCTTACAGGTCAAGGCATACCACACCATTCAGTTCTGTGGATGAACTCAACAGAAGGAGTGCTTATAGTGTTTACGATAATGTGTCGGTCAATCATGAAAATCATTACTATGTTAAGTATTTGCAACGATCTGACATTGTTTGAAATATTAGGAGTCAGGTAGAAATTTTTGGTGGTTCAGGAATTTTTGAAGAAAAAATATGCTCGGCTAAAGAAAGTGGATTTTGGCGAATTTTGATATTTTGATATTGGGAACCATGTTTTTCGCATTCTTCTTGATGATAGTGGAAAAGCTTGACCCATGTTTTTTTAGTTATCCTGTGTGTTAGTTAGGTAATGGAATAGAAAGTGCATATGTTCATCAATATAAATGACATACATTAATATAAACAACAAAGTCATCTTTTTATATGGTTGCACTACACATACACGCTGTACAAAGATAGTTTTTTTATGGAGCATTTTGTTATTTATTCATCTAATGGACATAATTACAGCATTTTCGTTAACTTTGCATATTAAAAACAATTTGAGTTACTATAGCAATTGTATGCATTTGCTCTGTATTTAACTTTTTGCCCTTAGTTTGGTAACTGATCGTTTACTGAGAGCTTGAGTGCTTACAAAATGCTTTAAATAAGTTCTGAACAAGTATAAAAACAATGTCTGACCACACTGCATCGAGATGCTTAAAAACTGCGAATATTGCAAAAAATCCAGATTTAAATCCTATATAACATTTGTACGATGGTTTATGAAAACTTACCTAAAATATAAATCAATTCAAATCCGTCTCACTCAAACAATTTATTCCTCAGGTTTGAACCAATTGAAGGTAAGCTGATAAATTCAAAATAGGTTATATTCATCCTAATGATAATGTACTACCAATCCAATACTAACATTAGCGTATGATGCAATGACGGTATTCCTTTGTTTTTAATATACACCTTATGTTTGAATAAACCGTATATTAATTTATTTGATACAATACAAAAATATCTTATAATATAGCAGTTCTTCAATTCAAAGCTCTGTTTACCGACCTTTTACATCGGTATTCTGGAGCAAAAATATTTTATACGGATGGATCTAAAACAGAATTAGGTGTGGGATTCTCCTTTGTATCTAGCAGCAATGCATATTTATGGACATTGCCATCCACCGCATCCATATTGTCTGCATAACATCATGCCATCTGGCAAGCGCTGAGGTTCTGTGAGATGACAGTCAATGCTAGTGAAGTCATGATCGCAAGTGACTCACTTACTGCATTATTAAATTTAAAAAACAAGAACAGTCATGACCCACTTAATCAAATGATACTGGCTACGTTAAAATTACTTATAGATTCTGGGAAATCGATCGTCTTCATTTGGGTCCCAGGACATGTCGGCATAGAAGGCAATGAAAGAGCTGATGAAGCCGCCCGCCGTGCTGCGTCCATGACATCCACCGATATAAACTGCATCAAGGTATCAGAACAGAAACTACTGATTAATACGTAATATGTAATGAAAATAAAATGGCAGAGCCTATGGGAGGGAACGGACACCCAGCTACGTAGGCTTAAACCCAGGATTGGACGCTGGACTCCTAATACCCCACTGTCCCGCAATGAAAGGGTAAGCTTACAGTGTCTGAGAATTGGACATACTGCCCTAACACATGCGTACCTCCTTCTTGGTCAAGATCCCCCCATGTGTGAAACATGTAACACTGCCATTACAGTCTGCCATATTCTTCTTGAATGTCAACAATATAGTACACAACGTGGACAGCTTGGTATCCCCAACGACCTGAAACAATGTCTGACTCTATCGCAGAATTACAGTACGGTCCTTCTGTACCTAAAGGTCATAGGACTATATTGGAAAATTTAAACTGTAAAGTGTTACACTACTTACATCAACACCACTCTCAGTAACCATTAAATCAAGTCTGCGATGTATGACTGATCAATATCCAATCAACTACTACGCGGCTAATGACCACAGTAGTCGATACTGCTAAACACAAAAAAAATAGCAGTTCTTCATAATAGCATTGATTAACTTATTTCCTAAATAAGTTAATCAATGATAATATGATAATAGTTAGTTGTATGAAAATTCTTTTTGTCTAGAAAGTGTGTCTAGCAGGCAAGAAAACGTATGATTTTAGCTCATTTTCTATGCTATT
Source organism: Callosobruchus maculatus (assembly GCA_951848785.1). NCBI lineage: Eukaryota > Metazoa > Arthropoda > Insecta > Coleoptera > Chrysomelidae > Callosobruchus > Callosobruchus maculatus. Next base: position 4,369,537 of record CATOUR010000003.1, read on the forward strand.
TGCGACATTAGTAAACAGTATTTGTGCCAAAAGTATCTTATACATAGATCAATGATCTTTGTCGTTAGCTCAACTGCTTTGTACTCGGTTGAATTTATATCGAGATTCGAGCACTGTGACATTCTTAATGGTAGCTACAAATAATGAACTCACACATCTATTAAATCTGATATCGCAGGATCGGGATTTTTGTGTAAACAAATGTTTTTTCCAAATTGGTTTGTTCAAAAGCATTAAAGTTACCCATATGATAATGTCTCTATTTCAATTTGTGGTTACTACTGTTTAAAATATTTCAATTAATTAACTGTATCACAACAACCATTTATCATTGTGCTAATCATGTATGATGTTTAATTTGAGTGCAATTGATATTACTACAATGACATACATCTAAATAACTCGATATTCTGTCTTAACAAAAAAAAACGGGTTTGGAGGTTTGGGTTTGGGTTGGAGTTGGAATGTTGGACTCAATGAAAGAGCATAACTCAAACACTTCTATAGTATCCTATCATTGGATCGACCACAAAATATAGTTAGTTACCAAATTATATCCTTCCCATTGGACAAAACATTGCGGTATTTGAAGAATAATGAATCTAAGATTCCATTGAATCAAAGCGTGAGTAATTGATGAAACAACATTTTTTCTGTGTATGAAGCATTTTAATGATTGCTACATTTTAGTTGGTCACTAAACTAAAATTCCATATTAACTAACTTCAATGTATCTAACTAAAAGCTCCAGAACCGCAAGAGACTGGATCAAAGGAGTTGGGCAAGTTGCAATAACACGCGCCCCAAACTTCCACCCGCGCCATTCTTCGAAACTTGAAGGCGTTGTAAACTACTGGCGAAAACAATTACGCAAACATTTAGGAACACTTGTATGTATGCAGGAGGCCATTAGCGGAACCTGGTGCAGAGATAGTACAAAATCTACTCCTAGAATTAACGCTATCCGTAAGCGGTAATCGCACAAGTGTAATTCTAATTGGTGGGTGAAGGTTAACAGTGGAGTTAGGGGGTGCATGTAACATCCACGATAATTCGGACAAGTATCAACGTTGCAGCAGATAGGAAAGTGATGTTAGTGGTGCTGTTATTGCTTCAGATTCAGTGTTAGGTGAAAACCAGCTTTTAGCTCATTTTCTGTTGTTTCCCGCTGTTATCTGCTTTTTCTGTTGTTTCTAGCCGTTTGCTATTTTATTCTCTTGTATTGGGTTGTATTTGGCCATCTTCTATTGTTTACCGTTGTTCTCTGCTTGTTTTCTCTTCTTTTGAGCTGTTTTGTTTTCTTTTCTGTTGTATTCGGTTCTATTTGATGGTTCTCTCTTGCGTTTGGATATTTTGTGTTGTATTTTGTCGTTTCTGTTGTTTTCAGATGTTTCTTGCTTGTTCTCTCTTCTTTTCTGTCGTATTCGGTTGTATTTTTTCGTTTTTTGTTTTCTTGCGCTGTTATCTGCTTGTTTTCCGTTGTTTTGAGCTGTTTTTCCTGTTTTTTCTGTTATATTCGATTATGTTTGGTTGCTTTCTGCTGTGTTTGGATGTTTTATGTTGTATTTAGTAGTTTTCTGCTGTTTTCAGCTGTCTTCTACCCGTTTTGTTTGCTGTTTTATGCTGTTTTTTGTTCTTTTCTGCTGCATTTGGTTTCATTTGATAGTTTTCTGTTGTTGTCTGAGCTATACTCTGTATTTCTGGGGTATATCAACAAATGCACGTAATCCTTCTAAGCTAGAAAAGAGTTATAAGGTGTGCGGTAGGTGTAGGTGCAACATACAGCTGTAAGGAGCTTTTTCGACACTATAGGGTATTGACATTGCCTTTTTTGTTTGTATATAATTTATCTACATGATCTACATTTACCCTTTGCTAAATACTGTAAGGGAAGTAGGTCACCCAATAATCAGGGAACAAAAATTTGTAACAAGCTGCCCAAGGAAGTGAAGTTCTGAAAATCACTGATATGTTGCAAAAAAAAGCTTAGAGCCTTATTGGATAATCCAATCCAATGTGCAGCTCCGCAGACAACAGTACATTAATATCGTGCATGAAACCAGGCAAGCTGGTATCATCCCAAGAGACGGTGCGTCGGTGACAGTAACATACCTCACAGATCAAGGTAGGTGTCAATACAGTTGTCGAGTGGGGATTGGTGAATGAAGTACATTTTAACGTACAGAAAATTCATTCAACGACACGAAGTCTCACGTTAGCTCACCAACGGTGAAAATGGAGGGTACTCAATAGTCGAGTCAAATTTCGTCAAGCTTTTGCTGATCAACATCAACAATAACAAATAACAAGCTTGGAGTTTTGTTCCGCTGTAGGTAGCTGTATACACCAGAGCAACTTCTGCTACTCTAAGGGCCGGTTTCTCACTGTCCAGTTAAAGTGTCACATAGGTATCTGCCAGATAGCGTTCTATGGATACAACTGACAGATAAGATCTACGTGACTTCGTAAGTTTAGCCTTCAATTGTTTAAACAATTTATCTAACAGTTGCTGTTACCTTGCAGATAAATATTTAACTGGACATTGAGAAACCGATCCGTAAAAGTCCAACCATCGTTGAAGTATTGCTCTCATGTGTGGGGAAGCACTTTCTAAAGTTCCTAGATACTATCCAGAAGAGAACAAGTAGATACGTCTAAAACGCCACAAAGGACCTCAATAGCCTGGAACATCGAAGAAGAGTGGCTAACCTGTCCCTTTTTACAGATTCTATCACGGAAGATGTTCGAGTGAGCTCTCCTAAGCTTTCCTAGAGAATAACACCAAAGGCCATCCAAACGAAAAACACTGAAGAGGCTCTGTGAGCTCATCCTTACCAGCTCGACGTCCCTATTCTCCGAACCAGTCTTCTCCAGCATTCCTTCTTTTGGACAACTGCGACGTTGTGGAATGAGCTTCCTGGTAATTTGTTTCCCAAGGACTACAACCTGCAGCGTTTCAAATCCAACGACCAGCGCCATAGCCTTTCAGCCTACGGGAGTTTGATCATAAAAATAGCGAATGGGAATAGAATGCCTAATAACAAGGACACTAGAAAACAGAGCAGACGTAGGTGATTTTCACTTTAAAACTGTAAAAATGGGGTAACCCGAAAATTTCGTAAATAAATCAATAAATACTTTAGTTTCCTCAACTTGTTGCTTGAGGGGCATGAGCACACAGATTTATATATAATATTTATGTATTTGCCATGTAAAACACGGATTCGGATGCAGAACAAAATTAACTTATTTTCCAAACTACATACATAAAATTTTAGAATGTGATAATTAAGACCTTAATGAAGAGGAACATGGAGCGAATTTTTTCAATCAATTTCAAATGCTTGCAATTTAACAACCAAACACGATATTGAAACAAGGCCATTGTTTTGCCCTAGCGCAAGATTTATTCTTCAATTTGCTTTTTAACTCATCATTGTAAGTTTAGAAGTAACGTCAGCTTCAAACTTTGGCCCTTTGAGCCTTACCTTTGGACCTTTGGACTTACATCCCCTCATCCTAGACACGCATACTGAAGAAAGGGAACAGGCGGCCACGCCTCCTCGCTAATACGAGAAAATGTATTTTCTTCGATTCTCAAGTTCCTGCAATATACCCTAGACCCTTATAGGTATACAGTTATACAACAAACGGTTAATAATTGGGAATGCGGCAAATACACGCCAAATTGGACTCTTTTGACTTTATTCTAAGTTTTCGGAAACTTATGATTCTTTCATCAGGGAAAAGTTAGCGAGATTGCTGCGTAAAGATGATCAAAGGGAGAGTCTTTACAATGTAGCACAATTTGTGTGCAAACACAAATTCGTTGTCAAAAACATTGGATTGATAATAAAAAAGGATTTTAAAACAATTTAAAACAAATTAAAAACCAGACATCTACGAGGGTTGCTCTTCCTTCCTTCGGGTACTAGATGGCGCACCGGCAGAATTCCTTCTGTCTGCTCGCAAACCAGACATCTGTCATAAATTCGTTAACTAATATCTTAATTAACCACGTGGATACGTCGTAATTGATTATTAACCGTTTGTTACCTAACTGGTTTTTGTTTCTACAATCTACAATTATACATATATATTTGCCATGTTAAAACACGGATTCCCATTTCGAACAGAACTCACTTGTTTTCCAAACTACATACACAGTATTCCAGAAGGTAATAATTAAGACCTTAATGAATGACAACTATTTGCGACTTTCTCAAAAAAAGGTTTTTAGTGTGCAAAAAAACTCGCAATGCAAAATCAAACACTTTTCAAATGGCTGTAATTTAACAACCAAACGTTATCAAAAAAGGCCAAATAAGTGACAAAGCGCAAGCTTTCTTCTTTAGTCTGGTTTTTGAATCATTACTGTAAGTTTAAAGGTAACGGCAGGAGCTGTGCGAAATTCATTTTTCTGGTGACCTTTGGACCTTTTAACCTTACATTTGGATTTTTGGACTTATCTCCCCCCACCTTAGACACTCGCACACTGGAGAAAGGGAACAGGCGGCCACGCCTCCTTGCTAACACGGCAATACGTATTTTCTTGGATTCCTAATTTCGCGCGCTATACCCTAGACCCTTAAGATGACTACAAATGCAGAACTAATAGAGAAGATGTAACGCTAATTTCTGAACCGCTTCAACACCAGCTTTAACGCCATGTGCCTGATATGAGCATTCTGGCAAATTAGAAAAGAACACTAACGGCCCTCTTCCAAAGTTACAAAGTGCAATTTTAGGGATTTTACTGCGTATTTATACAAACGAGTGCCACTGGAAAGTTAGTAAGTTGGCCGAGTTTTTCGATAAAACAACTGCAGTTATCTGCGCGGCTGTCAAATTAAAGGAAGAAATACGGGGCGCGGAAGGTGTGCCGTAACGTGACTTTTATTGCATCTGCTTACTGGAACTTTGCTGTTTTTCGTTCAGATTTGATAACAAAAGCTGTTTTCGAACCGGGAAGTCGTATGTAAAACTCCACAGGTAAACAACTGAGATCCCTGCTACCGAAAGCGGCGAAGCAATATCGGCAGGCGCGATCCCTGTATTACGATCTTATAGTACAGTCGATTTATTTTGAAATCGTAACATAATAATGGAGATAAAGGTCACCGACTACCCAAAAGAATTAATCCAAGTGAATTGACTTAGTATTTCCCACATATTACAAGTATACTGACTCAGTATCTCCCACACATTACGGTGATACCTTTTTATTATTTTGCCATAGCATGAAGCAGATTCTGCTGCCGATTGCCGACTTCTAGATATTCAAAAACAGATTATATTATCAGTATCAATATTTAAAGGGCAATGAAACAAGTTCCGTGGATTCCTATCCACCCGATCTGGGACTCAATTCTACCTCGGCTCACCTTAACCACTCAAAAAAAAAAAATAGAAAAAAGTCAGAAATCCCTAGAGTACTCAAAGAGTTTGAACGACTACTATTTTGTACTGTTTCCTTTTTAATTTGGTTTAATCAGCACAATCACATTTTTCAAAAACGATAGACTTTATCGATCTCTACCAAGGCCTACGGTATGGTTTAAAAATCAGTTATTCATCACAGACTTAACTACAATAGTATCATTTCAAAAATTATTCTTCGTCTACGACACAGCAACATTCGGATAGAGCTGAAAGGTACATTATGTCGTTCCTTTATAGGGCAACAAAGATTTCACTACAAATACAATAAATTGCTCCGTTGCACAACCCCTCACCACCAAATCATCACAATTTTAGAACAATGAGGAACCCCCAAATCGACAAAAAATAAGTAGAGTTTTTATGTTTTCTGTTTCTTATTAGGAATTGCTGCGCCACCACCGACACGATTTCTTAAAGATATCCCCGCCATGGTAGTAACGATGCGTCAAGATTTAATTAACATCAATTCAATAGTTACCAGGTTACCCAATACAGAATGATCTAAAGCAATACTGGTATGAATACATCATGAAATATTCCAAGTCCTTTGGTTTCTATAATAAGCAAGGCGATGTTCTGATGGGCGTAAAAAATGTATTATGTCACTAGGCCTTTCTTTCACAGCTCAATGGATAGAATATTATGAATACAACAAATTTTTCAATTTTACAGCCCTCCAGCCTTCCCCTAACCACCCGAATTTCACTCCCACCCAACGAAAGTAGAAAATGGTCAGGAACCCCTAAATTCCTAAGAACAATGCATCAAGGATATTTAAAGTTTTGTGTTTTTTGGCAATTATACCGCCGCCCACCCACCCATTTTCAGAATTATAACAGCATTACTCACTATCACCCCCACAGCATATCGCTACCCAAATTTCATCACAGTTCATGTAGCAGTTGTTGAGATTACAAAAACACCAAACGAGCGACGTGGATTTTTGTTATGTAGATATCATAAAACGCCCAAAAAGCGTATTTTTCTCTCAAAATCGAAAATTCTCGCGATCACTATCTCTACACACTACTCTCACTTATCGGTGTGGGAGGAAAATTGTTTGTAATTTGAAATCACTAGAGATTATGAAGTTTTGTCTATTTCGATATGCATGCATGCACATCCACTAGCATTGGTCGCGGCATCTTATCCACAGATTCTGTGTCTTCTAGCCCATACCCTCCCGATTCTTGACATAGCCATAACTGCTATCAGCACATACTCGATACTTTTAGCCTTGGTAGTGATCAGGATCTACAAAGCTGTGAAAAGGATAACGAAGTTCAACAAAATCTGTGTTCAAAACATACATGCTACAATCACTTGATATCAGTAAGGCGACATAATGCCCGCTGTTGTTGTGAAGAAGTGTGCACCGAAGCTTGCTCCCATACTTACCCGCCTCTTTCGGATATCTTACAACTCCGGCATCTTTCTAAAAGAGTGGAAGTCAGCTTGCATTCAGCGGGTGCCAAAAAAAAGGGATCCATAGCTGATCGTACCAACCAACTTCAGAGCCATAGCTCTGCTTTCTGTAATCATCAAAGTGATGGTGAAATGCGCCAAACACTGCCAAAGAAGTCTCATGTTGGTTTACCTACTGTTGAAATGGAGAGTCATCCAACAGTCGAGTCACCTTCCGTCAAGCTTTTGGGGATCAACTTCGACAGTGTCATGTGCTGGCACGACCACGTCATCAGTATTTGCTAAAACGGAATCTCAGAAGCTTGGAGTTTTGTTCCACTGTAGGAAGCTGTATACACCAGAGCAACTGTTGCTGTTCTACAAGGCATAGATCCGACCATCGTTGGAGTACTGCTCCAATGTGTTGGGATGTGCTCTGAAACAACCCCTAAAGCTTCTGGATACTATCCAGAAGAGAGCAATTAGACTAATAGGTACACCTTACCTCACATAGGACCTGGTCTGCCCCTGTTATATATAACGGTAGATGTTCAGGTGAGCTCTCTCAGATAATGACACCAAAGGCCGTCCGAACGAGGAACACTAGAGATTCTACGAGCTCATCCTCACGAGGTCGAGGTCCCGACTCCCCGAAACAGTCTCCTCCAGCATTCCATCTTTTGAAGAACGTTGTGGAGTTGTGGAGTGAGCTGTCGGGGAATTTGTTTCCCGACATCTACAACCTACTGCGTTTCAAATCTAACGTGCACCGACACCTATCCTCTCGCAGCGTTTCTACAGCGCCTAGGCTTTCAGCCTTTGCGGGAGATTGGCCTTAAATAAAAAACAGGCTAGGCCTCAGCAGCTGCTGAAGAAAACGTCGAATACCCCTTTAGAGCCAGAAAGTACCCTCCCACGCTATATGGAGCTCAGATGAGATCTGGCCTGAATTATTGTAGATAATATAGTCAAGAGAAGGACAATTCGACTAACCGGTGACACAACCGCTCAGTTCTGTTTAACTCGGTAGAATCAACTTGGTACCTTATGACGACTTGTAGAATACAGTCCCCTATTGCGTAATTCCAACCACCCCAAAATATTATTTGATTAACTTTCTCTCAATATTGCTAACAATAATTACTTGACCATTATATTCAGGCATTAGTATAATGCCGAAGTCATTTAAGTTTTCGTATTGTAACTACGCTACCACACAGACTAAATTAAACAGGGTTTTTGTTCCTTATTATCCCTCGCGCCATTCTGGTAACGTGATTATAAAACCAATCAACTTCCGATATGGTCGGAAATGCAGTTTAAATTGCTGCATACTAGTCTGCGGTTCCTTGCTTACTTTTATTATTTTCCATGTTTCTCTGCCGTAAAATCAATTTGTTGGATGAATTTTACTTTGTTGTATGAACAGACAGAGCTCAAGGATTTGACGTGAGCAAAGTGTTAAGGCAAAGCTAAGGACTTGGACTGTGGTTTCTTATGTTTAGCTTAAAAAGTCAAAACCATTATTTGACGAAAATCTAAAATTTCAGATCATCAGGCTTTCCAAAAAAATCGAAGATCTTTATTTGGCTTTCTATTAAGATCAAATCTTGCGTTTCAGATAATTTGAAGGTGCTGATTATAAATCCATTCAAAGTTCTGGGTTTCAGTATCGTTTTACTGAACTAAAAAATGTCAACTCTTTCAGATCTTCAGGTCTACCTAAAAAATCTAAAATCTTCTTTTAGCTTCCTACTAAGATGAAATCTCGTGTTTTGGATTATTCTTCGTGTTTATCACAAATACAGTTGCAGTTTTGAGTCTCAGTCCCGTTTAACGAAAATCAAAAGTTCCAGATATTCAGATTATCAGGATTATCTAAAGAATCGAAAACCTTTATTGGGCTTTCTATTGAGATAAAAGCTCGTACTTTGGACAATTTGAAGGTGCTGATTACTAACCCAGTCGCAGTTTTGGGTTTCAGTCGCATTTTACTGAAACCAAAATTATCATTTTTTTGATCTTCAGGTTTACCTAAAAAAATCTAAAGTTGTTATTTAACTTTCTATCAAGACGAAAACTGGTGCTTGGGAACATTTGAGGGTGCTAGTCATAAATACAGGCGCAGTTTTGAGTCCCAGTGTCGTTTAACGAAAACCAATAATTTCAATCGAAAATCTTTACTTGGCTTTCCAGTGAGATGAAACCTCGCATTTCGGATAATTTTAAGGTGCTGATTACACATACAGCCGCAGTTTTGAGTCTCAGTCTTGTTTGACAAAAATCAAAAATTTCAGATCTCTCAGGCGGGCGGGTGTACCTAAAAAAATCGAAAATCTTTATTTGGTTTTTTATTGAGATAAAACCTTGCAGATCTTTTATTTGCAAACAAGGTTCTTAGACGGATGTAGGTTTTTCGTAACATGCATACCCGAAACCGCATATTTTCTTCCATAATCACTCCAAGCGAATTGACACTTCCAGTAAAAGGTAGAATAGAGCTTTATTATCCATGTTTACTTTTAAGCCAGCTTTAAGGACACTTTTTCTGAAGTTTTGACATAACAGGACAGTCATAGATTCATTAGCATTTATAATTGAATTATTTTGAGCTATATATTTACAAATTAACTCCAGACCTTTATCGATTTCTATGGACGCCTTAGGAAGATCTTCAAGATAAAAAAAATATAGCAGCTGAGTGTCGTCTGCGTATGACCATAATAGAGGATGCTAAATAGGTTCAGCTTCACTACATATATTAAAAATAACAGAGGTCCGAGTATTGAGCCTTGGGGAACACCCGAGGCAATCGGACGCTCATTTGAGGATACTCCAGAAATCGACACACACTGAGATCTATCCGTTACCAGTCGCTGAAAATACGTTGTGGTAAATTCATGTGTTTTTCAGTTTACTGAGAGAATGAGATTAATTTATGCTGTATTGATAAATTATTGATAAAAATAACCATGTTTTTTGAAAAATGCTTTGGATGCGGATTTTGGAGAGCCTACTTCAACAGAAGCTAGGTCCACATTAATGCAGCGGATCGAAGCTAATTGTGAAAATGCATTTGCTAGTTCTGAAAAATTTTGTTTGTCAGAAAATTTAAATTTTGACATTTAAACCTTGTAACCCTTGAAATGTATCCTTTCTAATATCTAGCTTTATGTTTATAGTTTCTGTCGTTGAGCACAGTGTTTGATTAGATTCCTTTATATTCAGTAAAATAATCTAAATTGATAAGTGTTTCATTTATTTGGATCCGATTCCACAAAAATAGCAGTCAAAACACGACATGTCACAGTTCTTAACATGCAAAACCCGACGTGTCCAAATTTAAAAGTCAAATTTTAGAAAAACTATATGTCCTAGATTTTGGGGCGTTAAAACTTAACATCCTAAAACATCGTATATTATCATACTCTCGATTTGGTGTTATTCTCGCTCATAATAAGACTTTGATCTGTTTTTCTTGATTTCTGTAACAATTGAGGTTTTGAATTAAGAAAAAAATATATTTTTTGTGATAAATCGAAAGATCATAATATAAGTTTTATAACAAAACAGTTTTTGTTTTCTTTTTTTCGCAATAATTCAAAAGTTATATCAAAATAAAAATGGGTTTTTGAATCGAGTACCGAAAACACGCCGACGGCTCCCGAACCCGTGTGACGTAACGATGGCGGTTAAATTGCTCCTTTGACCAACGACGTCCTACATCGATACTAGATTCTAGATTCTCAGCCAATCGTGAAAATACTTGCTAGCAAATAGTGTATATTTATTGCAATATAGCCGATGAATGAGGTTTGCAGCTCGAGGCGACCTCTACGATCGAAATAAATATCTTTTTGAATGTTTGAGGTCAGATTACAGATTCCAGTAAGTAAGTAAGTACCTAATCAAATATGTCTTGTTGAAACTATCTGGTGCATGTTCGGCTGGCCTAGTGGTTAGAGTGTTGGGTAATGGATCCGCTAGTCTATGGTTCAAAGCGCAGCCTGTCCAATTTTTTTTTTATTTTTTTTATAATATAATTCATTCATGTGCTTTTTGCACTTGTTACGTACATTTCTTCTACGATCAACATAAATATGTTTTTGAAACAAATTCTATCAGAAAATCAGTGCAAATGGTGTTTGTCCGTCAATATCAATCGCCAATATTTTTTTTAAATGTAATTGTTGGTTAATAAAACAAAATCCATTCATTTTTTAAGTTTTTAATATAAACATAAAGTAACTCAAACTCGTAATCACAACAGTCTTCTGTTTATCACTTGGTATCTTTATTTATTCAACTTTGAGCAATGAAGCTTAATAATTAAATTTTCATAAAAATTTAACAAACAAAAATATATAAATGCAATGCAAACAAACAAAACTTATTCTACTATGTGTTTCAATGTTATAATTATATTCTTGACCAAAACTTAAAATAATTATTTTATTATTTAATAGTATTATTGATAATAAATACTTATACGATGAATAAACTATAAGTATAATTATTTTACATAAGAGTTAACACCTCAAGTGAACAAAAATAAAACTATATTTTTTAGTCCCGAACATAGAAAAAAGTATAAAGTATCTAGGAATATATTTACTCACACTTACGTTGGGATGTATATATTAATAATCTATTAAAAAAATTGGATTCATTTCATACAAGATAAAATTACTAACAAACATTTTAACAAAAAAGCATCTACGTACAGTGTACTATGCATTAATTGAAACCCATCTCATTTATGGTGATCGTTGAAAAAAAAATAAGTAAATAAATATGTTAACATCCATAAAAGGACATGGACGAATTAGTGTTAGCTTCATTGCTCAAAGTTAAATAAATAAAGATACCAAGTGATGAATAGAAGACTGTTGTGATTACGAGTTTGAGTTACTTTATGTTTATAATAAAAACTTAAAAAATGAATGGAGTTTGTTTTATTAACCAAGTATTACATTTAAAAAAAAATATTGGCGATTGATATTGACGGACAAACACCATTTGCACTGATTTTTTGAATTGTCCACCGCGTCCTGTACTTAGTTTTTGCACTATGCAGTGCAAGTAATATGTCTGATAGAATTTATTTCAAAAACATATTTATGTTGATCGCAGAAAAAAATGTACGTAACAAGTGCAAAAAGCACATGAATGAATTATTTGATAAAAAAAATAATAAAAAAAACTGGACAGGCTGAGCTTTGAAGCCTAGACCAACGGATCCATTACCCAACACTCTAACCACTAGGCCAGCTGAACATGCACCAGATAGTTTCAATAAGACATATTTGATTAGGTACTTACTTACTTACTGGAATCTGTAATCTGATTTCAAACATTCAAAAAGATACTTATTTCGATCGTAGAGGTCGTCTCGAGCTGCAAACTTCATTCATCGGCTATATTGCAACAAATATACACCAGTTACTAGCAAGTATTTTCACGATTGGCTGGGAATCTAGAATCTAGTATCTAGGGTTCGGGAGCCATCGGCGTGTTTTCGGTATTCGATTCAAAAACCCATTTTTATTTTGATATAACTTTTGAATCATTGCGAAAAAAAAGAAAACGAAATCAGTTTTATTATAAAACTTATATATGATCTTTCGATTTATGACAAAAAAAATTGATTCAAAACCTCAGTGTTACCGAGGACTTGTCAGGTTTTGCATTTAGACGACTGATATAATCAACTGCAACCCTAGGGTGTGACTTTCTAATAGCAAATTTTACCTCGGTATTTGTATGCCAGCTCCATAGATAAACGTTCCATAGGACTATACATATCCCCGGTTGATAGCCGCTTGAAATTCAAATTGAAGCAAAATTTCCAATTCCGACCTACATCTCGGTCGACAGCGTCGCCGTCTCCGTCGCAAGGCCTGGCCCGACCGTAATCTGTTTGCGAGTCAACATCACAGATGATGGAAATACGAAAGAAAAAGTCATATATCTGTCTAAGTAATGCACGACGGCCCTGGCAGTGTGCTGGCGACCGCAACCGAGACGGTCTGACCGATATTCCTACGTATTTTTGTTCGTTTCAATGAGCTTGTGGACAACACGTTCAGTTAGCATTTTATTTCTCACTCCAAAAGGCGTGAGATAAAATACCATCTCCTTAGAGTTAATACACAAACAATCGTCCATCATTTATATACATAACTCATGTGGACATAAAATGAAGATTTGAATTTAAAAAAAAAAGTTTTTTTGTGATAACTAGAACTAGAAAGACCATATATATGGGAAAAACCAAACGCCGAAAACCACCGCAGTTTATCGACGCCAGAAGCCACTGTAAACGCGTGATTAACAACTGCAAGGAGGAACACAACCAAAAAATCAAGAACAAGCTCCTCTCTTGTCCTAGTTCATCCAGAACATTCTGGTCTGTAGCTAAGGCTGTTAGTCAGAACTTTTCCTATTCCTCAATACCACCCTTGACCAGAGGGGACAAGTCCAACGCTTCTGCTCCTAAAGAAAAAGCAGACATCTTAGGGAGGCCTTTCGCAGCCAATTCTACTGTAGACTTCCAAGGAAGCAGTCCGACTACCAACATAAACGTAAACTCGAGAGTGGGAGAGGTCAAATTTCAACATCGAGATATAAAAAGCATCCTCCAGAAGCTAAACATGGAGAAAGCTACTGGTCCTGACCAAATTCCAGCCACTGTCCTTAAACGCTGTGCCGCTGAGCTTGCACCTATTCTTTGCAAGCTCTTCAAACTATCATATCAGCAAGGCGTGTTTCCTGCTTCATGGAAGATTGGCTGCGTACAACCCATCCCTAAGAAAGGCAAAAAAACCGATCCCACAAACTATAGACCTGTGGCTCTTCTCAGCATCATGTCCAAGGTTATGGAGACTGTCATAAACACACAGATCCTGAAATACCTGGACAATAATTACATCATAAATGTGCACCAGTATGGCTTCCGTAACCACAGGTCTACGGGTGACCTTCTGGCCTATGTCACTCACCTGTGGAACAGAGCAACTGAAAACCATGGCGAATCCCGTGTTGTTGCACTTGACATATCGAAAGCCTTCGACGTAGTGTGGCATGAGGGACTTCTAGTCAAGCTTGCTGCTTGTGGACTACCACCTGGCCTGCGCCAGTGGCTGAATAGCTTTTTGAACGATCGATCTCTGTTTTTTTTAGTCAAAGGCTGTTCATCAGACGTATTTTCAATAAACGCCGGTGTTCCTCAGGGATCTGTTTTATCCCCTACACTGTTCCTGCTGTACATCAACGAGCTGCTGGAAATAACATCCAATCGCTTCGCAGACGACAGTACATTAATATCGTGCATGGAACCAGGCAAGCCACTATCATCCCAGGAGACGGTACGTCGGCGACAGCATCATGCCTTACAGATCAACGCAGATATCAAAAAAATTGTCGAGTGGGGGTTAGTAAATAAAGTACAGTTCAACGTACAGAAAACCCAAGCAACAACACTTACAAAGAAGTCTCACATTGGCTTACCAAGAGTGGAAATGGAGGGTCACATCATAGACGAGGCACCTTCTGTCATCAAGCTTTTGGGGGTCAACATCAACAGCAACATGTCCTGGCACGACCACGTCGTCAGTATTGCTAAAACGGGATCCCAGAAGCTTGGAGTTTTGTTCCGCTGTAGGAAGCTGTACACACCAGAGCAACTACTGCTGCTCTACAAGGCACAGATCCGACCATCGCTGGAGTATTGCTCCCATGTGTGGGGATGCGCTCCCAAGCACTCTTTAAAGCTTCTGGAGACCATCCAGAAGAGGGCAATTAGACTAATCGAAACGCCTAACCTCACAAAGGACCTCCATAGCCTGGAACATCGAAGAAGGGTGGCTGACATGTCGGAAGATGTTCGAGTGAGCTCTCCCAGGTAATAACAGCAAAGGCCGTCCGAACGAGGAAAACTAGAAAGACTCTGCGAGCTCACCCTTACCAGGTCGAGGTCCCTACTCCACGAACCAGTCTCCTCCAGCATTCCTACTTTTGGAGAACTTCGACGCTGTGGAACGAGCTGCCGGGGAATTTGTTTCCCGCCGGCTACAACCTGCAGCATTTCAAATCTAACGTGCACCGACACTTATCCTCTCGCAGCGTTCCTACAGCGACATAGGCTTTTAGCCTTTGCGGGAGGCTGTCAACATCAGAGATGATGGAAATACGAAAGAAAAAGTCATATATCTGTCTAAGTAATGCATGGCGGCCCTGGCAGTGTGCTGGCGTCCGCAACCGAGACGGTCTGACCGATATTTCTACGTATTTTTCTTCTTTTCAATGAGCTTGTGGACAACACGTTCAGTTAGCATTTTATTCCTCACTCCAGAAGGCGTCAGATAAAATATCATCTCCTTAGGGCCGGTTTCACAATTATGGGTTAACTCGAGGTTGTGTGTTGACCGGAGGTTAACCCTAGATCTCATGTTTCATATATGATGGTTTTCTATTTTACTTGAGGTTAACTCTGAGTTAACTTGACCTCAAGAAATTCTTGAGTTAACTCCAGGTTTGCGATGACGCATGCGCGTTAGGTTATGTCACTTTGGTTTTGCTACTTGCTAGGCGTTTGAAGTTTCATATTTTATCGTTTACCTTAACGCTTTCTATCGTTCTTTTTATTTGAAATGGATGGTTATGATGTAGATGCGTATAGCAGTGATGAAGATGCTGCGAGACCAAGAATATTTCGACCTAGAGTCAATCATTTTGGGGTATATGATGACCATGACTCCTTGGTCTTTTTAAAATTTTTGTATTTTTCTTTCAGCACCTTTACAGATCTGCGGCTATTATTTGCACATTTGCAATCAAATTCTTCTTCTATATTTTTCTAGGCGTTGTCTTTTTCGCGCCATGTAGTTGCACCTTTTGTTTTGCACTCTACCACATGCCTGTACTTTTCTACTAACGAAATGAACAGATATTCTTCATCTTCTGAAAAGTTGTTCGCTCTTTTTGGTTCTTCCATGCTGACACACGGATAGATGCACGGCTATTGTTTGAAAAAGGCTCCAGAAACAACTACAACGCCAAGCAGTCCAAACACCAACCTAACCTAAAAATCTTTTATCTATGCCAAACACCTAATAACTGCGAATGACATGAAAAAACGTCAGTGGAAAAAACCAAAATGAGGTTGGAAATCGCATGGAACTGACAACTCCACGAACTCATTCTTTGACAGTCTTGTCAGAAAAACACAAAACATCAGCACGAAACACCTAATAAAGGAAATAAGAAGAAGAAGAATTTTAAATATTAAGGACACAGTACCACCAACCGCTAAAAATAAAATACAACTCGCGGTCAGTTAACCCTACGTCATTTTATGATTGTGAAACAGGAGGCGTTCCATTGTTCGGGATAACTCGCAGGTCGAGGTTAGTAAACCGTCAGAGTGACCACTGATTGTGAAGCTGGGCCTTAGAGTTGATACACAGACATCACCATTCATGTACATAACTCCTCTGGATATAAATTGAAGTTTTGAATTTAAAAAAAAATTTTTTGTGATAAATGGAAAGACCATATATATGTAAGTCTTATAAAGAAACTATTTTTGTCAGGCCTAGGGAAGCTTATATAAATACCTAAAGTGTGAAGAGTGCTTTTTTTTCTTTGCTCTTCAACTTATATATGATCTTTCCATTTATCACAAAAAACGTTTTTGTTCAAATCCCCAACTATGTACAGGATTTGTGCCCTCATTCCTTTATTCATTTCTCAGAAATCTAAACTAACGGTTTACCAAGATGAAGCTATAAGAGCTCACCTCGTAGAGATTACATTGTTGCCAGATAATTTCTTTTCATTCCTAAATTTTCCTGGTAATGCACTGTAACTCCTCTCTAATATCATGTACGCCCACTAATGCCTGGTAAAGATTACTTGTATTTACTATATATATATTACGGGTACAGTTACGATACAAAATGTATTCCACTGTTGACAGCATCTTGCCGCATTCCCGTCATCCTTCGCCAACCCTCTCTATCCAAGGCATCTTCTTCCTCTAGATTTGAAAGCATAAGAAGAGCGATGAACGAACGAACGAACTTGTATTTACTAACTCCTGTATAATGCCCAGTAATTCCCACGACTAGTACATCACAATGCGATACACTTGTTGGCCTATTATTTGACTGTCAAATTTTCCCAAAAACAAACGTTGCATGTTGCTGTTGTATAGAAATGTCCCAAAAGGTAAATGAATCCTCTGTATAATAAATCCACATCCCGTATTATCTACGGAGGTATAATAAATTACTAATCCTTGAATAATGTCCAACTATTCCTACGACTGGTGCATCACAATGCCCCTGGACCAATTCTCTAGATATGAAATTGCCCTGAACGCAAACGTTGCACTGTCCTGTCGAATAAAAATGTCACTAAAAGCAACTTAATGTTCTATATTATAAATTCACGTCCCATATTTTCTATAAAGGTAAAATAAATATTAAATATTCATCTCCATATTGTAGACGTTTATGACTCGCTATTATATTAGACTGTACTTGGACGTCCCAGACGTTGAAATATTTATATGCTAGACGAACAACTACCTAAAGCTATTATAGTTCACCGTTTCCGGAAAGAGGTATCATTCACTGAAGCTTTCCTCAAATGTCGCGTTCTTTGGAAAATTTACTCTCTTCGTTTATTTGAGGCAACATTTTTGATTTCTGTGAAACATAACGAGGAAACATCTGTGTTTCAGTAGGTTTCTGTTGTTGGATTCTTGTGACCAAATAGAATCTGGTATGTTTTATTTTGTACTGTATTGTATTTATTTAGTCCAGACAACGATTACATGGCATTGGAAACGTTAAAACAGACGACAATATTTGGACCATTACAGTTGTAAAAAGTGTTGAGTGATTTGCCCTTCCACATATTTATAATCCACGACATAGATAAGAATCGTCAAACAAGAGCTGCGTGACAATACCAAGAGCCAAAAGTAAAATAGTTTTTATTTCCTTACCTTTATTTGGGACCCCAATGCTATCAGTCTCTTCCAGAAACCTTAAGACAGACACCTTACAAAAAAAGTCCATTAAGAGGTAAACCAATGTCCATGTCTTGAAGGATATCATCCTAAACGAGTGTTATTAAAAAATAAGCGATATGGTTCTTGATAATTAATAATAACAATGAATAATAAAATATTTTCTTTCACAAACCCTGTGTTAAGGATACTAATAAATAATACATATGTGCAATTGCGAAACAAATTTATGCCCCGCCTTACCTGAGAAAGAATACGATAAATTCACGTATAAGGTTTGAGTCACTCCAAACTGTGATGCAATTATAAGTAGTTTTATCTCAGTCGACTGTGAGCTGGATAAACACGCATTAATTTGTTCAGGACAGATCCACGATAGAACTAAATAGTATTAAATACTATGGAAATCAAATTTTTTATTCATATCTAATAATGTGCGGTGACATGCTTGTATACATATATTATATACGGTATGCATACCGTATACATACCAAACATACTCGGAATTCATGTGAGATGCCTCCCTTGTGCTTAATAGCTATTATAAGTATCATATAATTATAATACAGCAGAAGCATAAAAAAACGCTCGAGGTACAAAATTTGTTATACTTTGCATTGAATCATCATAGATTAGCAATTGAATTTTACAAACTCTAAAATAATGAACTCATGCTTTGACGGTAAAGCTGAAAAGGTAATAAACACATAATTTTGGTGACTAGAAAATCAAAGCCCGCAAGAAGCTTTCACCAACTTTCTTTTGGCCATTCCCTGGACATCTAGTAGATGTGGATACCATGTTTAAAAGTATATTTTGATTTAAGTGTGGGCTTTAGAAACAGTGCAGTACTAAAAAATTGCAGAATTACCTCTGAACAGGGTAAGTTTTGTACAAGCTTAGAATCAATCAACCATTATATCAAATGTGCAAGGCATCGGTTTTGAATTAAGAGAAGGTAATTTTTTGTGATAAATTGGAAGATCATGATGACCGTAAGTTCTATAACAAAACCATTTTAGTTTTCTTTTTTTAAAAGCTATATCAAAAGCTATTTCAAAGTAAAAATGTGTTTTTAAATCCAGTACCGAAAACATGCCGACGGCTCCAGAACCCGTGTGACGTCACAAGGGTGGTCCGATGATCCTTTGACCAACGACGTCCTACTCCGATAGTAGATCCTAGTTACACCAGTTACAAGTAAGTATTTTCACAATTGGTTGGGAATCCAGAATCTAGTATCGGAGTAGGACGTTGTTGGTCGAAGGAGCATCGTGACCTCACTTGTGACGTCAGATGGGTTCGAGAGCCGTCGGCGTGTTTTCGGTACTGGATTGAAAAACCCATTTTTATTTTGATATAACTTTTGAATTAGTGCGAAAAAAAAGAAAACAAATACAGTTTTGTCATAAAACTTATATACGACCTCTCCATTTACTTATGCCAAAAAAAGAATTTATCCAAAGCCCCAATTGTGAGTTTCGGCAATTGCAAATAGCCTTCATTATATACCGGGTGTCCCAGAATTTCCTTGACACGTGATATTTTTGTAATGAAAAACGGTTCAAGCAAGAACTGAGTGGTACTTTTGAAGGTACTATAGGGTCTATCATGCCATCCATTCAAACCATTTTTTTTGTACGTCAACCCCTAAAACTCACCCCCAACTTTTTTTTTCAAAAAGCACTCCATAGGTTTTCCTACATAAATCATATCCCCATTTTATTTAAAGTCTTGTGGTACCTTTAATTTTGTATGCAAACTTATTTTTTCTGTAAAATCATAAGCATAAGACAAATGAAATGATAATTTGTTTGACGCCTGATATTTTTGTAACAAATACGGATAAAAAAGAAAAGTAAGTGGGTTTTTCAAGGGTAGTGAATGACCTATCATTCCTTGCTTATGAATCATTTTATTCTTACTTAAACCCCTGGAATCCACCCCTAGCTAGTTCTTTCAAATTTCAATCCACAATTTTGCCTGTAAAAATAAGTTCTTTACTTGAATTTAATTATCGTAGTGCCTTACTTTTTAAGCCGCTACTGGAATTTATCCTTAATTTTGGCGCCTGTGTGCGGGGCACACCCTGCACACGGGGTTGGCGCGGACCGATGTAACCATAAAACTTTTTTACGTACGTTTTTGCACTTGGTTTTGTTGTCACATTTTTTTTTTTAGGTGATTCATGATAATAAAAAAATATTTTTCATAAATGTGTTTTAATTAATTTAGGCTTACGATTTCATGGATTGAACGAAAAAAATTAACGATAAATTCCAGTAGGGACATAAAAAGTAAGGCACTACGATAATTAAATTCAAGTTAAGAATTCATTTTTCCAGGCAAAATTGTGGATTGAAATTTAAAAGAACAAGCTAGGGGTGGATTTCAGGGGTTTAAGTAAGAAAAAAATGGTTCATAAGCAAGGAATGATAGGTCATTCACTACCCTTGAAAAACCCACTTACTTTTCTTTTTTATCCGTTTTTGTCGCAAAAATATCAGGGGTGAAACAAATTATCATTTCATTTGCCTTATGCTTATGGTTTTACGGAAAAAATAAGTTTGCATATAAAATTAAAGGTACCACAAGGTTTTAGATAAAATGGGGATATCATTTATGTGGGAAAACCTATGGGGTGTTATTTGAAAATAAAAAGTTGGGGGTGAGTTTTAGGGGTTGACGTACAAAAAAATGTTTTGAATGCATGGTATGATAGACCCTATCGTACCTTCAAAAGTACCACTCAGTTCTTGCATGAACCATTTTTCGTTACAAAAATCACGTGTCAAGGAAATTCTGGGACACCCGGTATATAGTTTAAACGCATCAAGTTATGAATGTTCACATGTTTGTCTGTTTATTAAAAATACAAACATTCTCAAAACACAATACGCAAATATCATAAATCACAACAGGTCTACACAGAAAATGGACGTCTAGTA
Organism: Callosobruchus maculatus; assembly: GCA_951848785.1. Taxonomy (NCBI): domain Eukaryota; kingdom Metazoa; phylum Arthropoda; class Insecta; order Coleoptera; family Chrysomelidae; genus Callosobruchus; species Callosobruchus maculatus. The sequence continues at coordinate 4,390,369 of CATOUR010000003.1, forward strand.
GCGATGGTGCCTCACTGCCTCACAGTGTGAGCAGCCATACATGATTCCTGAATGTCCGCAAGGTCGGCCCTGTGGTGCTGGTACTATGGTACAAGAAGGCGGCTGTGGGGCTGGTACTATAGTGCATGATGGTGGGGCAGAAGGGTACGGCATTGCTCCAGGTACGTAGGTGGGTCCAGGGTATCCAGGAGGACCAGACGGTGGTATGCAGTGGCAGTGCTTAGCTTCGCCTGGGCGAGCAGGGCCACAATTGCACTGGAAAGAAATTAATTTTTAGGTAATTCGTATTTCAAAGAAAATCATGTAATTGTTAGGAAATATTTCAATTGGAATAAATGAATTGATTGCTCGATAGTATGACAAACCATATCAATGATATTACCTCAAAACTAAGTAAAACAGTATATCTCATTTAACGATTAAAAACGTCGACGAGTGCAGATATACTCAGGTTATCTTACTTTGGTTTGGTGCAGTCTGTCATAGGAAATAATCTTATTGTATGGGGAAATTCCGCACATGCATCAAAAGTATTCATAATACAAAAGAAAATTATCAGAATTATAGCAGGCGTCCACCCACTTTATCCTTGTAGAGAATTATTTAAAAAATTAGCTATATTAACATTACCATCATTATATATTTATCTAACAATTTTTGATTTGATGAAATGTTCTGAATACTCACAGATGAGAAACAGCGATGTACATTCACATAACACGAGAAACAATCGGAAAATCCATCAACCCTATTATAGGCTACAAATATGTCAAAATAGTGTTAAATATGAACAAATGATGTTCTATAATCGGCTGGTAGACATATTTGGAGAGCCAGATGACTGTGCATCATTCAAAAAAATTTATATTCATATTTAGTGGACAAGGCACTTTACTCTCTAGATGAATGTCTTAAAATATGACTATCACCTCTATTCACTTGTATTTGAACTATTTTTTGTAAAACTCCTGTATGTATCTCTTGTGTGATAATGTTTGTGTTATACTTATGTGTGTTGTGAATTTAACGACTGCAATTGACCGGACTCTTTTCTGTCCTAAATGAATTATTTTTGGTTTTTGACAACCCTAACTGTTGCAGTGTAACAAAAAGGTGAATAAATGCTATTATTATTATTATGGAGTAAGTTATGAGTTAAGCTTCACAAGCTTCATTAGTGCATCACTACTCACAGAATACTAGACCAGGCACTCTTCATTATAGCTGAGGAATACAATATTTTCATTACATAAATAAAACATTACAATAATTCAAGTCAAGGCCTAGGATACGTACGAAGTAGATAGTTACAAAAATGATGAATGCTGCCATACTTTCTGAATAGTGGTGCATGCTTTTTAAATTATGGTGGATGAGCAGCAAATTTGGGCCCCGGTAGAGCCTTCTTGATTTGTATTGCTCTAAGGGTGGTTATTTTAATTTTAATGGATGCAAGGTGACTTAGGTATTCCTAATTAGAATACTGTGAATACTATGGTTTGCATTAATGTGTTCTCATAAGAAGCACATTGACAAGGAGGTGTTTTGTTCGAAGCTGCATTTGAAGGTATTTTGATCCGTTTTTTATGAAAATAGAGCAAATAACTTGGAAAATATTTGTTCACATTCAGTCTATATGATCTAATCTAATCTACTGTACTCCTTAAATTAAATATGTGGATTTTAAGCGAACATTTATGACAGCAAACTGATAGGCAGATGTCTAAGTATAGATGTCTATGATGCAAATTTGATAGATCGTTCAAAAAATGTGTCATCTCTATTATAGTTTCACAACAGTACTTGAGATGAACTGGGCTTGATTACCGAGCGCTCGACAGTAACGGAATTTGATAGGTAACTCAGGATAGAGCTATTTTGTCAAAATTATTGGAAACAAAGGTGCTTTTCAAACACAAACCCAGATAATTTACTGGAAATAGTCTTCAATCGGTTACTTAGAATGCTGAGAAGAAGACGATTTACAGAGAAAAGTCGACAACCTATAAGCAATCTGGCAAAAACACGACATGACAATATCAACAACCAAAACTAAAACCATGGCTTTCTCTGGTAAGTATCCAGTTAGGACAAAGATTGTTGTAAACGATGAAATACTTACACTTACTGGAGCAAGTAAACACTTCGAATACTTAGGCTGCGATATATCTTATGACGTGACAAATTCTTGAATATTTGCAGAACTATTAACAGAACACTAACAAATAAAACAAGGAAACATGCTCAAATGAAATTTTACAAAACGACAGCGCCACCTTTATACAGTAGTGAAACATGGACAACAACAAAAAAGAAGAAAATAGGACACAAATACAAGAAATAAAATTTCTAAGAAGATCAAAATATTGCACAAAATTAGACAGACTAATAAACAGAGTTATACGGAACTAAACATCTCCAGTATAAAAAAATAGAAGTAAGTAAAACTAAATGGAAAGAACATGTAGAACGAATGCACGAAAATAGGATAGAATTTTATCAATACTCTGGAAGAACAGATGTCGTAAGGCCGATAAAAAGATGGATATCGTAGCAGAAGAGCCTAAAGCCTGAAGTAAAGAAAAAGAAGACTTATCTATCTCACTTTTTCCTTTTTTAAATTTTTCAATCTGTTGTTATACATTTGGCTGTAAAAAAAATTCGTTCGGTCGATATAAACACTGAAAGAAGGTGCTAGTTGATTTCATTTTGAAGATTTTAATTATTATCAGTGACTTCCATGAATAACAGACTACACGTGCAATGGAAGAATTCAAAATTGACTGATCCTACAACGTACGGGATTTTTTTAAGAACTATCGTTACACATTTGGTAATAGTATTATAGGATAACTAAAAAGTGATGATACTTACCCCTGGTGGTCCATATCCAGGCGCTGGGTAAGGTGGCTGATTCCAACTCATTCTTAACACGTACACATAGAAAATTATAAACTGTATGTATTTTAAGGTGAACTTAGCTAATAAATAAAGATAACGCTAATCTGATTACCTTATCGAGAATTTGTCATAACAAAACCCCATTCGTATGATAACTTATTGAGAATTCGTTATTGTGCTGTTATTTTCAAGCAGATGACTCAGTGTTTTATCGATAATGACGCATTTGTTGTTCGCTCCACGGTATTTGCTCACTATTAATTATTTATTGATCAGCTAAGGGATCAGTTTGCTTTCGGTGAACTGGCAGGTATTATTATTAAAGCAAATCAACTCCGGACTGAATATTTATTAAATCGATATATCTTAAGTTCCTTTTAGCGAAACTCAATCTCAGAGTGAGAAAATAGCCAGATGAAAATCTGAAGCTTCAAACCTAATCATGAGTTCGAAATTTTAATACTTTCTCAAGCTATACCGAGTGTCCCAGAATGTTTTTAATACGTAATACTTTCGTAACGAAAAACGGTTCAAGCAAAACCTGAGTTGTAATTCTAGAGGTACCATAGGGTTTATCATACCATCCATTCAAAACATTATACTGTGTAAGGCTTTCGCGGCCATCGTCCAATGAATTTGTGGTTCTTGGGTTTTTAGGCCGGCGTCGTTTAGCGTTAAAGCTTGACGTTTCGCCACCACGAGTGGATGGCATCTTCAGAAGCTGTTTCACTTCGGCGACTTCCAAAATAGTGGTGGCGAAACGTCAAGCTTTAACGCTAAACGACGCCGGCCTAAAAACCCAAGAACCACAAATTCATTCAAAACATTTTTTTTACGTCATCCACTAACGCCAACCTCCACTTTTTATTTTCACTTAGAACACCCATAGATTTTCCAACATAAACAACATCCCTATTTTAATCTCTTCTGTATGATGCCTTACTTACAAACTTTTTTTCGTAAATCATAAGCATAAAATAAATAAAATAAGAATTTGCTTGTCACTTAGCATTTTTTAAAATAAACCGATAAAAAAATAAATAGATTCTTAAGGGTACTGAATTACCCGTCATACCATGCTAAAAAAATTATTCTTCATCCGTCTTTATTAAGAAAATATACGTCTTAGAAAAATCCTTATTTCGTTCATCTTATGATTACGATTTTACGAATAAAAAAGTGGTTTGTGTATGAAATGAAAGCACCACAAGATATTAAATAAAAAGATGACTTCATTTAAGTAAGAAATTATGGGGTGATATTTGAAAAAAGTTTTGGGTGAATTTTAGATGTTGAAGTACAAAAAAATATCTCGAATGCGTGGTATAATAGGTCATTCATTACCTCAGAGTAATAACTGAACACATTACTCTTAAATGGCCCGCTTAGTTTTCTTTTTCAACTTTCTTTACCGAAATGCTGCGCCTCAAATGAATCCTTATTTTGTTTATGTTATGCTTACGACTTTAAGAAAAAATATATTTGTGTACATAAAATGGTAAAAGGTACTACAAGATTTTAAATAAAATAAGCACTTAATTTGTTTAGTAAAAAATATTGGATGCTATTTGAAAAAATGGTTGGGAGTGAGTTTTAGGAATTAAAGTACCAAAAAGGCATAGTATAATAGACCTTATAGTGATTTCAAAAATACTACTTCAAATACCACACAGTTTTTCTTTGGACTTTTTTTACGAGAGGAACAAGGAAATTCTGAGACAACCGGTGTATCATTAGACAGTACCCGATGGAGTACAACGACACCAATCACAGCATCCGAAAATGGAAAATAAAAAAGTGAAGATACTTTAAATGTTTAATGTTAAAGTTATGGGAAAAATATAAATAAATCGGCGAGTTTAGGTTAAATTAAGTTTGTGTAGGCATGTGGGCATATGACCTATGAATTTATTGTATATACTGTCTAATTTGTGGAAACCGCATCTTAAATTTAACGTAATTGGTTAGTCGTTGCCATGTTTCACCCCTCTATTATACATATGTATAGTAAATGTATCATCAAAATTCAATGTACGCACAGTTGAAAAACATTTTGGATATTTCATATTAAATGCCAAGTCTTTAATGATAATGGCGTTTTTATAAACATATTAGGTCATGTAAGTCACATCATATTACAAGAAATCACTTCATCTAATTCAAGGTATACTTAAGGTGCTTTTTTATAAAAACCACTACTATAAATAAATTATATTTTTATTCAAATAGATTAACAGACTTCCTTTTTTCTATACGTTTATTAAAATATCGTGAATATTCATTATCTTTGTTCAGCATCTTCCTTCACAGTTAGGACATCCGTACATGATACCAGTATGGCCACAAGGCCTTGGACCTGGTGGATATGGTGGTGGCTGATACGAGGAGTACGAATCTGCTGGTTGTGGTGGAGGTGCGGTTGGTTCGTAGCCTGACCCAGGTAGTGAAGGGTAAAGTGGCGCCCCTAGAAAATGGCTTATTAGATAAGGCAGTCCATCAGAAATATCAGACAGGGCGATAACTAACATGTTTTTTTTTTAATATATGTGCCATAAGGTATCAGTAAGACGTGATGGACCAAACTATGAAATAAACAAAATTTTTACACGATCTTGTATCTTAACTTTAATGAAATTGTGTTAGTAATAATGATAAAATCTGAATTGTAAATAAAAACAGGTTTGGAATTGATTTAGCTTCAATCACTTTAGCAACAAATCACGATTTCAAATGACTTATATGTAGGTACTACGATACCACACTATATGTTTATCCAAATAGAGAGTTTTTGGTGCAATAAAGCTTACAAAAGACATAGTAATAAAACCTAGATTTCTAAAAGAAGATGATTTGAAGAAAAGATTATATCTGTATCTTACCCCCTCAAAGGAGTGGTGGAGGCTTAACCAAGACTATTATGTAAACTTAACTCCAGAGTCATGACCAGTTGCCTCCTTTTATGGCCAGCCTCCAGCAAAGACTGAAAGCTAATAGCGCTGTAGAAGGGCTGTGAGAGGACAAGTGTCTGTGCACCTTAGATTTGAAACGCTGCAGGTTTTAGCCATCGAGAAACATATTCCCGGCAGCTCATTCCATAGGGTCAAAGTTCTCTAAAACAAGGAATGCTGGAGGAGACTAGTTCGGGGAGTAGGGACCACTACCTGGTAAGAATGAGCTTGCAGAACCTCTCTAGTGTTCCTCGTTTGGACGGTCTTTGGTGTTGTTATCTGGGAGAGCTCACTCTAACATCTTCCGTTATAGAATCTGTAAAACAGGGACAGGTCAGTCACCCTTCTTCGATGTTCCAGGCTGTAAAGGTCCTTTGTAAGGTTAGGCAATTAGTCTAATTGTTCTCTTCTGGATAGTGTCCAAAAGCTTTAGAGAGTGTTTCAGATCGCATTCCCACACATGGGAACAATACTCCAATGATGGCAATGGTCGGATCTGTGCTCGGTAGACTAGCAGTACCTGCTCTAGTGTATACAGCTTCTTGCAGCTGAACAGAACTCCAAACTTCTGGGATGCCGTTTCAACAATACTGACGACGTGGTCGTTCCAGGAGATGTTACTGTTGATCCCCAAAAGCTTGACCGAAGGTGACTTGATATGACGATTCAGTACAAAGACTGTCCAGATATAAAATTCTGTTAGTGTTAACATATGTTGGTTCAGCTTGTGTGCTCTAGTACCAAGTTTCACAGTATTCACAGTCATACATCAAACCAGTACGTCCACAAGGTCGAGGAATGTAAATACTATAGGGTGCCCCAATAGAAGTGATAGGTCTTCTAATAGGGATATCTAGAGGTACAAACGTCATTCAGTTGATAAAATATTCAGTAAAGCTTGGCAAGTCATCATGGATCGTTTCACGCTTGCCAATCGTTTGGAAATTATTAAAAAGTACTACGGAAATTCCCGCTCAAATGTAAATGCGCAACGCGCATTTCGTCGTGAACTCGGCCCTCATCATGGCATCAGTGAGCAGGCAATTCGTCGTAACGTGGAAAAGTTTGAACCTGAGTAAACTCTATTGGACCTAAAGAAACCAACCCGAATGCGAACTCGTCGCCGTGAAGAAAATATCGCCGCCATAGCGGCCAGTGTTCACGACGACCCCAATTTGTCGTATCGACATCGAGCCGCGGAATTGGGCCTCTCCCAAGAGACAACTCGACGAATTTCGCGTTTGGATTTGGGACTGGCATTTTGGCCAAAAAATCATCTTCTCAGACGACGCCAATTTTTACCTCAGTGGCTGTGTCAACAAGCAGAATTGTCGTTACTGGAGTGTGAACAATCCACAAATGGCCTAAGAAGTGGCCCAGTACCCTAAAAAATTGAATGTGTGGTGCGGATTGTGGCACGGCGGCATCATCGATCCTTATTTCTGTCGAAATGAGGAAGGAGACACCGTTACAATCAATAAGCCACGCTACCGAGCGATGTTGGAAGAATTTCTGTGGCTAGAGCTCGACAACATCGATATTACCGACATGAGGTTCTAACAGGATGGAGCTACGAGCCTCACAAGCGACGCAACGCTCGAAGTTGTTCGATAGAAGTTTGGCGACTGGATCATCACCAGACGAGTGTTCATTGATTGGCCACCGCGATCGTGTGATTTGACATTTCTCGATGATTTTCTTTGGGGGTGCGTCAAATTGTTGGTCTACTCCAACAAACCAGTCACTTTGGATGCCCTCGAAAACAATATTCGAGTAGCCATCAACGCCATAATGCCGCAAATGCTCGAAAATGTCATCCTAAATGAGACCGACCACTTGAAGTACTGCCAGCGAGCCCAAGGCGAACATTTGAATGATGTTCTATCCCGTAGATAATGTCATGGCTGTAGCTTCAAAACAAAGCCAAAACCAATTCCATATCTCCAACCGTTGTTGTTTTATTTATTTTTTCTTTCCTATCGTTCTTATTGGGGCACCCTATATTATACCATTCACACTTCTTACATCCATGCATGGCGCTCGTGTGTCTACAAGACCTTGGTGGATATTTCACCATTTTGTTGGATTCGTATGCAATTTATTGTCATATTTATCGCAATCTATGCACGACTGAACTATGCTGCTTGCTATTGCTTTAGGTTGATAGACTAAAAGAATGCCATCTTATCTAACAATATGAAGTAAAATAATCGAGAAAATCAATTTGTTCTAATTTTAGCGACTTTTATAAACGCTTCTCTACAAAGTAATTCTTTGTTCAAAATCTAAGTGCAATCTAGGAAATGGTTCATCATTTTTGAGGTTACGTACACAAAAAAGGTACTTTAGTTATTCACATAATATAAAGTAAAAGCTTTTGCATATTACCTTCACAATGTTCACATCCAAAGGTAGGTCCAAGATGTCCACAGGGTCTTGGTGCGTAGGTTTGCCTCATTCTTTCGCAATGTTCACAACCGTACATGATCCCAGTGTGGCCACAAGGGCGCGGTGGAAAACTATAGCTGCTCATTTTGCTTTGTAATCACTAAATTTCAGCAGATAATACGTGTGCCTTTTGTTAAACAATTAGTCCAAATGGCTGGATGTTTAAGTTGAGATCATTTTGTTTATATTATATTCTAATTATCTTATCTTCATCACATGGCAGGTTGTAAATATTATAGTGTTTGTTTGTCGTCATGTCTGGGATTAAATTTATTCAATTAATTGCAAAAGCAGAGCGACAAATCTCATTCGGTCCTAGCCACAGAACACGGATTTTTATATTTTGGAAAATATACCTGAGATAGCATCGCAAATTTTGGATGATAGTCCAAAGATTAAAGGAAAGAAGATTTTTTTTTGAAAATATTATGTCGCAAGTACACCATGGTAGTCAGCGGCAAATTTTCTATAAGGCATGGTAAGAAATGATGAGATAAGATCTCAAAATCAAGAATGACAGCCTGCGTTTTAAAATAGAGAAATGAAAAATGATTCTGATATTCAAAAATAAAACGAAATTTGAGACCATTAATATAAAATATAATGATTTCTACATTAATCTCCCCCACATCTTCACCCATTAAAGATTCAATTATATACAATGGAGTAAAGACTTATAACAAACTTCCTCACTCTTTCAAAATTCAAAAAGATTTAAAAGTTTTTCGTAAAAAACTACACTAGATGAGTTCTATGACAGGTTTTAGTAAATATCCCACAAACTTTGTTTGTCATATAGCTTTATCACCCGTATGGGGGTGGGTTAGAATATCTTCCATCGTAGATCCTGCGTGTCGTAAAAGGCGACTAAAAGGATCTGAACTACTGTCGGTATAAGCAGTAACCTCTTCTGAACCAACAGCTTTGGGTAGAAGAGTTGGGAAGAGTTAGGACACCTTCTTGTCCTTGGGGTGAGAAATTGCCAATAAAGGCGGATGAACCAGTAGATACCATCTGGTCAGCGGCATGAGGATGCAGAAAGCAAATGGGAAACTACTGCATTAAAGATCTTAAGGATATCCCAAGAGAAACTCGTAAAATGAGTAAATTCATTCTACGAGTTCACAACATATCTTTTAAGACATTGTGACTATGATGATGATAGGTTTGTCAATAAGAATCTTGTAATTTCTTAGACAATAAAGTATATTTAACTATCTATGAATATGTATACCTATTTTGAAATAAAAGTTTCAGAAATGATTGTTAAATAATAATTGCTATTGCATATTTTATTTCTTTATTCATATTTCAAGCATGCTGGCATAAAGCATTTTATGTTTCACATTGTCCCGCCACTAGGAATCACCATCTTCTATGGTACTGATGACAGTGAAGGCACCCAGTGACGAACTGGAGATGGGAACATGGCGGTGCTGGACCCCATTGAGGAAAACATGGTGGCTGCTGGTAATAGTGATGGTCTCTGTGGTGATGGTGATGTCTGTGATGATGTCTGGCATGCTCAGGAATGAAAATGTTCTCCAAAATCCTGCCTAGTACTCCATGGTGCTCATGGTGATGTCTGTGGTGGTGCGGATGTGGTGGGCCGTGCCACGACATTATGAACACTGCATTGGAAAATAGAAACTAATTGCAATCAGTCTCAATAAATTGAAAGCAAAAAACATTTTTTTGAAGTTTTTATTTAAATACTGTAAAAAGAATAGAATAAAAATATACAGGGTGTTAATTAAGTATGTTAACAAACTTTAACCACGAATAGTACTCCGAAAAACAGAAAGAAAATGTCGATGCAGGCTATTGTATTCAATAATTTACATTTTTCTCGAAAACGCTTAGCCCCATCGAGATGTACCAAGAGACCGTTTTTACGTATAAATCTCTGAAATACCATATTCTAAAATCAAAATGTCAAAAAAATTACCATTTAGAAAATGGGGTTCTTTTTACCCTTAACTCCTCCCGTATGATACGCCTCTGATTAAAATTATGAAATTCTGAATTCAGAATCAGATTCAGCGTCAAAAGTTTATCCATCGTACCTTTTTTTTGTATATATAACTGGCCTTAGCAGTATGCTATTCGGCCAAACCGTAACTTATATCCATCGTACCTAATTTCGTAATTTTGTTATGAATGGTTTCGAGAATATCGAGGGAAAATCGTCTTCAGGGTGTCCCATGCAAAGGGGCGTATCTCCCTTAGGAAGCATTTCCGGACCCATATTCATATGACATTTTCTTTCTATTTTTCGGAGTAGTATTCGTGGTTAAACAGCCTGTATATTGTATTACAATGAGGCTATAAGTTGATAGTTGAAATTTCAAATGAAGATTTTATTTTCTTCCTGTTAGAGCATTTAAATAAAAGCTTTAAAAAAAACGGTTTTCTTGCAATAGTTTGTTTCAAGACTAACCTTTACCAAATATTTCTACAGGTTCAATAATAATTGGTATCGATAATTTTCCCTCACATTCCAGATTATTGGAAAAAAATACCTAACGCTTCATTTAGAAAAGTGATTTTCTTAAAAAAATATCACAATTTTACCGAAAAATAAAACATACGGTCAGTTATTGGAATTAGTAAAGAGTTAATGCTTTGATAAAAAGTATATCGCTGATAAAATGGTGCGAAGTATTGGGTGTGAAATTTCAAGCCTTCCACCTGTTTTTGTATTTATTACACAGTTAATTAATATATTAGCAATTTAAAGTGAAATATCAGAAAGTGCAATAATCATAGCAATTTATTCAATCTCATTTTGACTTTATTTCCTCGTTTTTCACTTGCATTCATAAATGATATTGTTGGAATGTAAATATAGTTTTTATTGCAAATTTTATAATGTGAATCTGTTAACAACCTTATAGGCATCGAGGTTCTAGAATAAAACATCGTTAAAGAACACGTTCTCCTACAGAGTATAAGCACTTTATGGACCACATGAGTAATACAGAAAATCACTTAAAACCTGATATTTGAACGAGTTACAAAGAAGAATTTTCTTCCAATTTTCAAACCAGAATCTTTGGAGTAGGAGGAAAGTAATTATTCACTACCCACATATGTTTTACAAATGAGGTAAACTGCGAACTCCCTATTTAAGTGGGGTAAAACACCATTTCCCCAGTATGAATGTGGGACCAACAACTAGACTACGACGATTGACTATATTCATGATCGTGTTGTTTGCTATAATACGATTTTCAGAGAGATTAGAACACAATGTGGAAAGTAAACCAAATAAACCAAACATTTTTCAGAAATAACACCAAAATGACATTACGATGATTAAAAGTGAATAAAAAAGTATAAAAGGGTTATGTATTAAGAAAATTTGCTTGTGCATTACGGTAAAAAAATAAAGAAAAATAAAATATGTTTCAACCTGTCGAGTAGCACTTCTCTTTTCTCTCACCTGAGGTTGCACAAGATACAGCAAAATACGGATGTTTGATCAATTCCGTGTAATTATATTGGTCCTTATCTTATCGACCTGTTGCTTTAGTGTTTTCATATCATTGTTTGCATTCATATCAGCATCAATCATAAAAATCATAATGTATTATCCTATCATCCGATGAATCACCCAATAGCCCATCGTACATGAAATACACATATTCATAATCGTGAGAAAATTGATTTATTTAACAGTTCTAGGATTGAAACAGACAATCAATAGATAAAACAGTTTTCGAGTACCTTTCTCTGACGCAGACTTTCATTTTCCATACTTGAGCGTAAACTAAAAAAAATTACATATTAAGGAATTATTTTCAAATCAAATTGCCGTATACTTTACCGTACGAAATCAATTAGAATGAGGCAAAAGGAGCAAATAATTGGTATAAAACTGAAAAGTCACCAACTATCCGCCAGCGACAAAATGTCTGAAGGAGACGCGTTAAGGCCAAGTCACCGATTATTCAATGTACTGGCTCTGGCTGTGCATGCTCAAAATAACGATAGCCACGAAATTCGTTACCTCTCTCTCAATAAGACAGAAATAGGTGAAATATTTTTTATTGGAGCGAAAAAACAAGTACGTAGTTATGTTTAGGTATTTTTGCCACCTTTACTTTCGTGTAGCTAGTGTCCAAGACCTTTTAAGTGGCCTGGGAGTCCGATAGGGTCACAATAGCCCTTAGTCCCTACAGCAAATATGGCCTTGGCCATAGGCAGGCAGTAAGTCAGAGGTCAGCCTCACCCACAGAGTATGCCATGTTGGTAAGGCCCGGTTTTGACAATTTTCACATTCAAACCACGAAGCCGCCAGTTCTGGCTATTTTCATTCACGCTTGCCAAAGATTGGCGATCTGTGGCGATTTTTGAGCCAAAAGTGGGCTACAAGCATACTGACAACCTGGCAACATGTTGAATGATTTTCTGAAATTGGGGTCGTGCTCGAGTACAAGAACGTGCACCCCTTTTTAACAGTGTGTTGTTTACGAATGGAGCTACATTTCTTATGAAATGTAGGTTTACTTTTATTATTAACGGCCATGTAAACTGGCATAATTTACATTTTTACAACGACGTAAATCCAAATTTTGAGAGGCTTGTTGACAACCAAAATTATTGGAAACCGCATAATAAAGTAATGTCCTCAAAAATTTTCTGAATGAAAGTTTGGAAAAGCTGCTGGAAAATTTACCACTAAAGTTCTTAAGAATAATGTGGTTACAGTTAGATGAAGCTAATGCATAATTTAGCATTGGATGCCAAAACACTTTGGATGAAAGGTTTTCAGCCAATGGACTAGTATCATGAATTTTTTTGGTTGCACAGGAAAGCCGTGAAAATAAGGAACATATTTGAACTCTCCTAAGGTAGTGACGTCACTGCCCTAAAGGCGAACAGCCAATCAAAAGACAGACATGTGTGCTGTGTTGCCGCATTCTGATGGTGCGCGAAATGCCGGAGCTGTACGCGGGCTGGCTCATCTATCTTGTCTTCTGTTCCCGTCTGCTAGTCGGAGCTGTTCTTGGCAACAATGCACTGCTGATGATTCGCGCGGTTGGCACTGATTGACTGAATTTGAATTCATTTCTTTAAACTTTAGAATGGAATTACTAAAAAACAAAATGATGTATAAAATAACGAAATGCAGCAGTACGGTTATTTTTGTATGTACTAAGCGGTTATAACAATTAAATCATTGTTCTTAACCTCGTGATACTAGTCCATTGTTTCATCTGCGAGCCACGCCACCTATGATTTTTCCAAAGCCTACGCGCCATTACGGAATAATTACAGAATCGTAAATATTTTGAAAAACCGTCAAAGATAGAACCACATATGCAGACAAAAGTGAAAGAGAATTTAATTTCGCATCCAGTGATGTGAAACTTATCATACCATCCCATTTGAAGAAATAAAGTTTTTAACGTTCTAAACTTTTCAAACTTGAAAATTGCTAGTCTATTTGTTTAATGTGCTTCTGAAACGATGATCTTTCTGAAACACAAATACGTTTCTTGCTCGTTGTAAAACCGAAAACCTCAACTTTCTGTCGTACTTAGTTTCCGAGACATCTCTGCCGTGCAATCGAAAAACCTAGTAACTCAAAAAACGACACTTCCTGCAAAATCGATTTGAAGTTTTGTTTCATTTTTTTGCATATAACTTCTCTGTCTATAAGTTTTTTGGTAATCGGATTTACATTTAGTGTACATTTTTTCCTTCCCTTTTGGCCTAATGAAAAGACTTTTTTGATTTTCTTTTCACAGGAAAGTTATTTTCTTCTTCTTCTTTGGGTGCCATACGCTTTGCAGCGTGTAGGCGGTTATCTGCTCTCGTGACCAACGATGTGTAGAGTGCCGTCTTCTGCTCTTCTCACTATTGTTGAGATGTCGCTGACGTGACACCAGTTTCTGATATCTCGGAGCCATGAGTGTTGTTTGCCACCTGGACCCCTCCTCCCCTCAATTTTACCCATTAAAATTTCTTTTAGCAAACTATATTTGGGGCCTCTAAGCATGTGACCTAAGTAAGCTACCTTGCGTCTTTTTATGATTTCCAGTAACTCTCTTTGAGTGGAGGCTCTATTCAATACATCCTGGTTCCTAACGTCCACTGGATTCTCAAAAGCCGGCGTAACGTCCACATTTCGAAGGCTTCTATTCTATTCATTGACTTGATTTTGAGGGACCAAGTTTCAGCGCCGTACATTAGTATTGGCCATATATATCATTTTACCACTCGCAGTCTGAGATTTAGTGGCGTTTCTCGGCGTAAAAGAAAGCTGTTAAACTTTATAAAAGTAGTAATGGCCATAGCAATGCGTATTTTGATTTCTTCGTCACAAAAGTTATTTTAAGGTTTTTAATTACTAACTGTGTATTACTTAGACGGTATACAACTTAAAAACATAGTAAGTCTACTTATGATGAATATATATTGAATATATTATACAAAAGCATAGTAAGTGGCTTGGGTGTACCTCATCGAAGACAGACCTACAATCAGACAGAATAGTAACCCTGGTTCTACATCATATTATCTATACTTTTTTGCATCAGTTTTCCTAGGTTTTCTGTCATCAGCATGGTAAAACTGTTCTAATTTAAGGTGTTCTAGATAATTTTCCAAAATATTTGCTTGCATCGGCATGCTTTTTTCTCTATTCTCCGTTAAACGTGGCAAGTAATTGGTCTTTCGTCTTATAAAGCAAGTCGTTCCATCAGTCTTAAAACTAAATATATGAATAAACATCTTTTTGCAAACGGATAAGGTGCCATAAAAGCTTTAATGGGTATTATGGTGATGAAGCTCGCTCATTCTATGAGATTCAGCAACATACTCGAATATTGTTCGGCGATCTATATGAAGCAGTTTTCGCCGTAATTTTTTTCCAGCTTATTCCACAAGGCGGTAACAACTCATTCATGTTTCCTTTTACGTTTCTTAAAACCCACTTGGATTGCCTCAGTCGCTGCTTTTAGACTCAGATTGGCTTGTGACACTTTCTCATCTATAACAAACATTTCAGTAATAGTCCTGTTATCTCCCAATCCTCTGCAGGTGTAGTAATGTTACATTATACCTTACACAAATGAGTAGTTGCTATATTTTTGTTTGTAATTATGAATTTGAATAATCAGCAGATCAGTTTACTATCTTTTTATACAAGAAATGGTTTTAAGTAACTCGACTACGGTAGCACATATGACTAAGTTCATTCAAGTATCCCAACGAATTCAAGTATCTCTATATATAAAAGTATATGTTTTTAGTATGTCTATTTACTAAAACTGAGGTCATAATGCCTCCGAAACTAGCAGTCCGATTTGCAATTTATAAATGGCTACCGATAGAGTTCGAGCTGATGGTTCAATATATGCAAACATAGCAAAAACCTAATAACTCGAGTTACTAGGTTATTCGATTGCACGTCAGAAGTTTCGTCAGATTTTCTAACGATTGCTGGATAACTTCGAAAGTAGGCTTCGTAGACATAAACTATGGTTAACAAACTGGACCTAAAAATCGATGCTGGATTCAAAAATGTAATAATATATAGGGTGTTCTATTTAAAATAATGAAGGTCTTACCTACCTCCGGTATATCTGGATGTTCGCCATTTCGAAATTAGTTTCTACAAGTAGACCACTTGAAAATAAACATTTTCTTCTAACTTAAACGATAAGACCGCTAGAGATCACTGCACTCTCATTGGACCACCCTGTATAACAAGCTATTGTTTACGAGGGTTGCTCTATATCTCCGTCAATCCACCAGTACCCAGACAGCTGTTTCACGCTTATTAGCGATCATCAGTGCGGCATAGGTCGATTGACGGAAATAGAGAGCATCAGATTTTTCATGTTTACTAAACATGTGAAACATGTAAAAGCAAACGACAAAAAGGTTCTGCCGGTGCGCCATCTGGTACCCGAAGCTAACAGCAACCAAATAAAGTCACTGATCGCTGCTAAACAGCAGCAGACCTCTTGGTGGAACGCCACAGCGCGTCCGCTTTAGCCACCAGAGAGCGCGGTTCTATATGCTGCTGCATATGAAAGTCGATATACGAGGATTTCTGGTATCTTTCTGTCGTCTGCTCTCACATGTTTAGTAAACATGAAGAATCTGATGCTCTTCTATTTCCGTCAATCGACCTATGGCGCACTGATGATCGCTAATAAGCGTGAAACAGCTGTCTGCGTACTGATGGATTGACGGAGATATAAAACAACCCTCGTATATCGACTTTCATATGCAGCAGCATATAGAACCGCGCTCTCTGGTGGCTAAAGCTGACGCGCCGTGGCGTTCCACCAAGAAGTCTGCTGCTGTTTAGCAGCGATTTTCTTTGGTTGCCGTTACCTTCGAGTACCAGATGGCGCACCGGCAGAACCTTTTTGTCGTCTGCTCGAGCTATTGTTTGTTTAAAAAAACAGTCTTGTGTCTCGGTAATAGTCTCCAGATCTCTTGGCAGCGAATCTCTCATTGATAAATCGTCTATAAAGATAAATTGGGTTGTCACCAGACGATTGTCAAAATAAATACACTCATTTTGCCAAAATCTGTCCATAATCCGAACTCAATCCACATATAATGTCCATCACAATGTGTGCGTTTCAGTAGATATGAATTTCATCGATGGTTGCCTATAATTAGAAAGGATGATGGCAGATTTTCGCTGTTTACTCTGGCCAAGATTGGAATTTACACGGCAAAATTGAAAATCGCCCTGCAAGGACGACGGGCTCAACCAATTCCACCGGAAATCCACGTTTCTCATACATTTGCTTATATTTACTTATATGCTCAGGACTTAACTCAAATATATGCGCGAAATTGAAACATAGCTTCAGACGACTGTTTGCCGTAGGATTTTATGCACTAGAATATGCAACCTAGGATATATTCCATGTAAAATGGTTATTTATTTAAATTGAATCGGTGAGTCCAAAAACAGCATTTATAGGTTCAAAAACATAGTTTTGAAATAAATAAAAAACATATTAACTCCAAAACGAGTAAAGTAATTGTGTTCGCCATCATATAGAAGTTGTTATAATTCTTTAGACCAATGATAATACAACAGGGCGAAAATTTCTGTCGTGGTAGACGGCTTTTCCTCTTCTTTCCATCAATGCTGGGGTTTCCCCAGGGATCGGTATTGGCTCCGACATTGTTTCTGCTTCACATTAACGATCTACTCTCTAGCACTACGAATCCAATCCACATTTTTGCAGATGACAGTACCCTGCATGCAGGCATCATGAGCAATACACCAATCTCTGTGGTCGAGCTGAAATGTAGAAGACTGGCAGTGACAGCTTCACTTTCAAAGGATCTCGATACCATTACTGCTTCGGGGCTCAAGAATATTGTAAAATTCAATGGTTCCAAGACCCAGTATTGTACGCTATCAAACAAGAAGTACTCAAGCCAACACCAGGTTCTAATGAACAACCGGGCCCTGCCAAGGAGTTACTCCTTCAAGCTGTTAGGAGTTAACATTACAGATAATTTGATCTGGCACGAACACGTTGCGTTAATTGCAATAGCTGCTGGTAAAAAGCTTGGGTACCTATTTAGAGCCAGAAAATACTTTCCACCATGTAACTTCCTCACGCTATATAAAGCCCAGATAAGACATGGCCTGGAGTATTACTCTCATGTCTGGGGAGCTGCTGCTCCTACTACCCTGTCTATACTTGATGCCGTCCAGAGAGGGGCAATTCGACTAATTGACGACCCGGCCTTAACGCGCCACCTCCAGCCACTTTCTCACCGGCGAGTTGTTGGTGACCTCTCGCTCTTCTATCAATATTCAAACGGAATCTGCTCCTCTGAGCTATCCTCTATCGTTCCGCCGCTCACCGCTCCTATTACATGCACCCGCGCGACCGCTGCATCTCATCCCAAAGCGGTCGTTCTTCATACATCAAGAGCCGACCGGTTCAACCGCACATTCATTCCCAGGGTATCCAAGGCTTGGAATGGGCTGCCAGGAGATGTATTTATTGGGCCTGCGGGTATTGGCCCATTCAAATCCCGAGTTAACAATCTTTCCCTAACATAACCCGTTCACAGCAGCCGCGGCACTCTGGTATTTAGGCTCTGCCTACGCGGTCTGCTCAGTTATAAAAAACATAATAGATCTGAAAGTCTCACCCTCCTCCAAGCTATTAAAAAAAATAGTTTATGCCCTTGTGCTGTTCTTGAACTCAGTCTCCTTTTTACAGGATTTTTTGTACTTTTTTGTGTAGTTTTAGCGTATGATAAGGTTATGACAACGTCAATAGAGGGTGCTAAGTATGTGAAAAGTGTTTTGTTATTATTAACGATATCGCGAACCGTGGCGCTGACAGCCAACAATGAGTTGACCAATGACGTTAAAATCAACACACGTCCTGGGACTTGAAATGTTTTTCATCGCAACGCCGTAGACAGATGGTACGTATATTGGGGTTATTCTTATACTTTGTAATGTTTTTAAGCGCAACCGATGGATCTTCGTGTTTTAAACGTTTTGGCCATCTTAAGGGGCCAGGATACACACATTTATACATACGTATTTGCTATGTAAAACACGGACTCACAATTTCTCGCATAACACATTCTATTTAAAAGCTACATATATAATATTTCAGAAGGCGATAGTTAAGACCTTAATGAATGACAGCTATTTTCGATTTTCTCAAAAAAGTGGTTTAATGTTCAAAAAAACTCGCAAAGCAGAATCATACATTCAATAAATGCCTGTAATTTAACAACCAAACACGATATCAAAGAAAAGGCTAAATAGTTGCACTGTAACATGTCAAGAAAACATCCTGTATAAGTATATGGTTTATTCCAATCGGCATAGTTGCACTATGGAATGATGACACGACATCCGGTCGCCGGTGTTGTAATACAAGATGTCAGCAGGTCGACCACCTTCCCGGTGCATGTCGACTAATTCTATTTTTGAGATTATTGAATATACTGTGGGTACTTTTCGGACGAACAGGTTGTTTAATTTTCCTAACCCCTTAAGCTTCAACCCAAAGTATTACATGGCGATCCTGCCACTTGACGATTCCGGGGGTAGTAAATGGTGTTAGATACTAATAAAAGTGCGACCAGATACAAGAGCTGAATGGTGCCAAAGTAAGGATGGGTAATGCCAAGTCGCAAGAAGAGATTGTAATCAACCAGGCTTCCAATGGAGATGGAAGAAGCGAGATAGTAAACACAAAAGGAAGTGGATTTAGCTTAACAGAGGTTCTGTTAATAGTTCTGGTTGTGGCAGCAGCAATTGTTTCTGTATTTTGGGCCATGAAATATTGCCGAAACAAACTAAGGCAGACCATTAGAAGAGAAATTCACAAAAATGAACTGCAAAAATCCAGAGATGAACTAAGGATGGAAGAAGGAGCTTAACAGTGTTTTTTTTTTCAGACCACTTTTTTGTCGAGTATTTCTCTTTCAGTGCTTAAATAGTCTATAAGATGTGGTTATAGGAAGTTGTGAATATTGATGGTACTGGATATGAAAGTGAAAAAAAAAACAATTATGGAGACAATTGTACCGATATTATGAATTTTAGTATAAGCCAGCACGTAAGTTTTATATTTTATTGTTTATAATTGCCGCAAAAATATGGACCCGCTTAGTAAAGTTTATAACTTGAGATATTTTATACTTTAATGGGAGACAAACTTTATGATATTTTGAATTCACTAAAAAATATTAGGTCGTACTTGGTAAAGTTAAATTACGACAGACGAAAAGGCCCTATCGTTGAAACCAAAATCAAAGAAGCAAAAGATTATTATTCTCAATTGAGTAACGAAATTTCTGCTATAAACTTAAAAATAGAAAAATCCGAATTGGATAAAGAGGATATCTTGTCTATTAAAAATACTACAGGGGAGATTAAAAAACTTTACCGAGAAATTTTAGATTTCGGGAATCAAAATTTTAATAAGGAAACATCAAAAATGTCTTCTTTTGATCTAAAGGTAGCTACGAACCTCTTACCGGTCATGGATGATACGGAAGCCACCACTTCTAAATTAATAGAGGCTATAGATTTTTATTCGTCAATGCTTGACAACGATAGTAAACCTATTCTGATCAAATTTGTTTTAAAAACGCGAATTTCTAACAATGCCAAATTGCGACTGAATTTGACATATAATTCTGTGAGTGATTTAATATCTGACATGAAGAAGCATCTTTTAACTAAAAAATCAGACACCGCCCTTCAGGCACGCTTGTTCTCCACTAAGCAAGGAGAAAAATGTATAGCTGATTTCGGTAAAGAATTAGAGGATATTTTTGTAAATTTAACAATTTCTCAAGCCGACGGAAATGCCAGTGCTTTTGATATTCTAAGACCAATTAATGAGAAGGTTGCAATTAAAAGGTTTGCATGCGGCCTTAGAAACCAAAGACTGGGAACAATTATATCTTCCAGAAATTTTGAGTTCTTGAAAGATGCAATACGAGCAGCTCAAGATGAAGAGACTAGTACTCAAAATGACCCATCAGGACAGATTTTAAATTTTTCTCACAGAGGAAGGGGAAATTTTGGAAATTTATCTAGGAGACCAAATAGAGCAGGGAATTCAGGTAGATATAATCAAAATTTTAATAATAGAGGAAATAACAATTCGAATTTTCGCCAAAACCCTCGTAATCTGGTTCATTCTAATAACCAAAATCAGCGGTTCTTCAGAAATCACGGTGGTCGTACATTCACACGCGGTAATACGAGAGGATCTCGGGCTCTAGGTCACAGAATGCATTTTGCCGAGCAGGCTGAAAATCTGGAAGACTCAACATCTGACCCCCAAGGTTCAACATTTTTTCGTTCCTAAAAATGAAAAGTATAAACATATTTTTACCTATTCGAAATCATGCTCAAATTTTGTTTCTTTTTGTGTAAATAATAAGAAATTAAAATTTCTGGTAGATACTGGTGCATCATTGTGTGCACTTAAATTAAACTGTTTAGATCCAAAAATACAATTACATAAAGAAAATATTGAAATCAAGGGCATAGGAGGTAATTTAATTTCCGAAGGATATGTGTATTTAGATCTTAATGTAGGTAATAGGACATTTAGTCAAAAATTTTATATTTTTAGTAATTTACCATGTCAGAGCGATGGCATAATTGGAGAAAATTTTTTGAAAAAATATAAAGCTAAATTAAATTACGAAGAAAATACCTTGACTATTTCAAATGATTATACGTTAAAATTATATGCGGACAGTGAAAATATATTAAGTATTCCACCCAGGTGTGAAATTATCCAGTATGTTCCTACAGGATTAGTGAATGAATGTGTAGTTATGCCAGGTGAGTTATGTGAGGGTGTGTTTGTGGCTGGTATAATTGCACAACCAGTAAATGGCAAAGTGCCAATTAAAATTTTAAATACAAGAGAGACAGAAGTATATTTGAGAAATTTTTTACCAAAAGCTGAAAGGTTGAGTGATTATGAGTGTCATCAATTTAATAAGCAAGAAAATTCGGCTACTCGAGTTAAGGAACTGTTTAAAATTCTCAAGCTCAGTCACCTCAATCGAGAGGAACGAGATTCCATAGAGCAAATTTGTGCCAAATTTTCAGACATGTTTCATATGCCGGGGGATAAGCTTACGGTTACTAATTTATATAAACAGTCAATTCAGGTTAAACTAGATGCACAGCCAGTATATAAAAAACCATATAGGTTACCTCAAGTGCATAAGGAGGAAATAAATAGGCAAATTTCTCAAATGTGTCAAGACGGGATAATTGAGAGGGCGCAAAGTGCGTGGTCATCCCCAGTTCTGATCGTACCAAAGAAAGGTGATAAGGGTGAGAAAAAAGCTAGGCTAGTTTTGGATTATAGACTCTTGAATCAGTGTCTGGTAGATATAAAATTTCCGATTGCAAGTGTAGTTGATATTTTAGACTCTCTTACAGGTGCTATATATTTTTCACATCTAGATCTTAGTCAGGGCTATTACCAAGTAGAATTAGATGAAAAAAGCAGAAAGTACACGGCTTTCACCACAGATCGGGGTCAATGGCAAATGAGAAGATTACCAATGGGTTTGAAAATTAGCCCTAGTGCCTTCTCAAGGCTAATGACTATAGCGATGGCGGGTCTAAATTACGAAAAATGCTTTGTTTATCTGGATGATCTCATAGTATTTGGCAGAAATCTCTCCGAACACAATAAAAATCTAATAGATGTTTTTACTAGATTGCGGAAGGTAAACTTGAAATTAAATCCTTCTAAATGCGACTTCCTAAGAAAAGAAATTCTATACCTAGGTCATATAATAAGTTCTGAAGGAATATCACCTGACCCAGATAAAGTAAAGGCGTTGAAGGAGTATCCTATTCCAAAAAATGCAGATGAGGTTAAGCGCTTTGTTGCATTTGCCAATTATTACCGCAAGTTTATCCCACATTTCTCAGAAATCGCAGTTCCGCTTAATAAATTATGTAGAAAATATGCTAGGTTCGAGTGGACGGATGAGTGTGATAAATCTTTTAATTGTCTTAAAAATGCGCTGATTGAGCATCCAGTGTTAGACTACCCCGACTTCTCGAAGGAAAATGAATTTATTTTACAAACAGATGCGTCAAATTTTGCTATAGGGGCAGTGTTGTCAAATAAAAATAATAAACCAGTGGCGTATACTAGCCGTAGCTTAAATAAAGCAGAAATTAACTACCCCATTATACATAAAGAACTTTTGGCAATTTATTGGGCTGTAAAGCATTTTCGACCATATTTGTATGGTCGGCGTTTCAAAATTTTAACCGACCATAAACCGTTAATTTATCTTTTTGCTCAAACTGACCCTGGTAGCAGATTGACAAAATTTCGTTTGTGCCTTGAAGAGTATGACTTTTACATCGAATATGTTAAGGGAACAGATAATGTTACTGCAGACGCTTTATCGAGGATAACTTTGTCATCAAACGAATTAAGAGATATGAATGCAGATATGATTGCAGTTATAACCAGAGGGCAGTCTAGACGTAAAGACGGACAGATTGATGAGTTGGCTAAGAAAAGTACTGATAATGTTTGGCTTGATCACCCAAACATTGTGGAAATTCTTAAGCAACCCACTAACTGTACCGAATTAATTCTAGTACCATCCTCAAAAATTAAAAAGTTGTCAGAAAATGTCACTGAACAAGTAGGAGACTTTTATTACGTTCCATTACATCTTACTTTATACGTTGACCAAAAAACTTTATCATCATTGGCGCGAGACGAAATGCTGAAAGATTTGGTTGACATAAGTAAGAAGGCTAACATTGAAGAACTAGTTATTATTAAAAAAGGGAATAATACAGAATTTATTAAATTTCTCGGTAGTAAAGTAAAAGAATGTATAAACTGGAGGGGCCCCCGTATAAATGTTGTACAAGGAGTTAGCAAAGTAATGGACAAAGACGAGCAAAGAGTTATCTTGAACGATTTTCATTTACTACCAACCAGTGGTCATGCTGGTATAAATAGAATGACAAATAATATTAAAAAGTATTATTTTTGGCCAGGAATGGCTAGTGATGTTCGAAAATTTGTAAAAAGGTGTGACACTTGTCAAAAACAAAAACATTCTAATCATTATACTAGAGAGCCAATGGTAATAACTTCTACAGCTGATACAGCTTTTCAGAAGATATATTTAGATATTGTTGGTCCACTCCCAGTAGACGTAAATGGATTTGGTTATATTCTAACACTTCAGTGTGAGTTAACAAAATATGTGGAGGCATACCCCCTTAAAACTAAGGATTCCGTATCTGTGGCAAAAGCTTTGGTTGATAACTTCATTTTACGATATGGTGTTCCCCGTGAAATTGCTACAGACAGAGGTTCCGAATTTATTTCTCACACTATGACAGAAACATGTAACATATTGGGAATAAAACAAATTCATTCCACAGCATATCATCACGAGAGTATTGGAGCTCTAGAGAACTCTCACAAAGTTCTAGGTGCCTATTTGAGAATTCAGACTCAAAACCATGATTCTGCATGGAGCACATGGCTTCCATACTGGTGTTTTTCGTACAATACAACAGTACATACGGAAACCAAATACTCTCCTTTTGAGCTAGTTTTTGGAAGAAAATGTCAATTACCAAATAATTTAAATAAACAGGTTGATCCTATTTATAATTTTGACAACTATCCCATTGAATTGAAATATAGGATACAAAAAGCTCAAAATGATGCAAGAAATAACTTGATACTTTCTAAATCTAAAAGAAAAGAAAATTACGATATAGCAATAAACCCCATTCAGTATAAAAAGGGTGATAAAGTTTTAATTAGAAACGAAACTGGTGATAAAATTACCAGCCCTTGCTTCCTAGGTCCATATTTAGTGGTAGAAGATGTTTCACCAAATGTAAAAATTATTAAAGATAAGAAACATATTTTAGTCCATAAAAATAGAACTAAGTTGTATAATAGCTAGGTAAAATTAGGTTAAGACTATAAGGGTACCCTACTTCCATAATATGTGTATGAATTTTCTTCTACCATTTCCTTCTATAATCTATACTTCCCTCCTTCTTTCGCTTAATATACGATACTTTCTTCTTTGCTTTCATCTGAAATTTCTTGCGTACTATTTAGATACATTATAGTTAGATTGAAATAAATATATTGAATTATGTTGTAATATATATGTATTATTGTTTACGAATTTCAATTCTCAAAAATAACAATTGAAATTCTTTTAATTGCCCGGGGAGGTGTAACATGTCAAGAAAACATCCTGTATAAGTATATGGTTTATTCCAATCGGCATAGTTGCACTATGGAATGATGACACGACATCCGGTCGCCGGTGTTGTAATACAAGATGTCAGCAGGTCGACCACCTTCCCGGTGCATGTCGACTAATTCTATTTTTGAGATTATTGAATATACTGTGGGTACTTTTCGGACGAACAGGTTGTTTAATTTTCCTAACCCCTTAAGCTTCAACCCAAAGTATTACAGCACAAGCTCAAGCTTTCTTCTTCAATTTGCTTTTTGAGTCATTACTGTAAGTTTAAAGGTAACTTCAGGAGCTTGGAAATGCGGAATTCATTTTTATAGTGACCTTTGGACCTTGCCTTTGGACCCTTTGACCTTACCTTTGGATTTTTGGACTTATCTGCCCTCATCTTAGACACACATACTGGAGAAAGGGAACAGGTGGCCACGCCTCCTCGCTAACACGGAAATACGTCTTTTCTTTGATTCTCAATTTCGCGCGCTATATGGCTATACCCTAGACCCTTAGTCAACATAGTCAAAACGCCATTTTTTGGACTTTTACCATTTTTGGACTCACCGATTCAATTGGTGTTTTGAATAAAAAAGTGTAATTGTACATATTGTTATTCATTCATTTCAAAAGTTAGATGAATAAATGAAGGTCATTCTCAGAAGGCACTGCCTTGTACTTGAACATCACCCGGTACAGAATAACTAGAATTCAATTTCATATACTTCTACCTCTCGTGCACTGACTGACTTGTAGACACTTCCATGATCATTCATCTTTTGGTTCCTCCTATAGTCCTGCTGTTTCTACCATGTCGACCAGTAAAACTCCGACCTGTGCCGCCAAACATCAACCATATTAATCTTCGTAATCTTCGTTTAGGATAACTTTACAAATAAATTTTGGATCACTGCCGACTGTCGTGTCATGGAAAGATCATATAAGATTTATAACAAAACTATGTTTTGTCCTCTTTCTTTTCGCAATAATTCAAAAGATGTATCAAAATTAAAATGTGTTTTTGAATCCAATACCGAAGACACGCCGATAGTTCCCGAACCCATGTGACGTCACTACGGTGGTCAGGATGTTCCTTTGACCAACGACATGTTACTCCGGTAGTAGATTCTATTCGTGTAAATACTTACTTGTAACTAGTGTATATTTGTTGCACCATAGACAGTGAATCAAACTTGCAGCTTGAGACGAGGTCTACGATCGAAATAAATAATATCTTTTTGAATGTTTGAAATTAGATTACAAAAATCACATATGTTTTTGTTGAAGCAACCTCTTCCGCAGTGCCTTGGTGGCGCAGTGTCTTAGAGTGTTAGCCCGCCAATCTGTGTTCGAGCGGGTGTTGGTTCGAAACTCAGTCCTTCTGACTCCTTTTTTTGTGCCAAAAAATTTATTGATATGCTTTTTGTACACGTTACACACAGTTCTTTTACAATCGACATAAAAATGTTTTTGAATCAAGTTTCATAGTTTATTTGGTTTTCTATTAAGACAAAACCTCGTGTTTCGGATAATTTGAAGGTGCTGATTACAAATCCAGTCGCCGTTTTGAGTCTCAGTCTCGTTTAACGAAAATAAAAAATTTCAGATCTCTCGGGTCGGCGGGTGTAGCTAAAAAAATCGAAAATCTTTATTTGGCTTTCTATTAAGAAGAAACCTTGCATTTAGGATCATTTCAAGGTGCTGATTAGAAATCCAGTGGCAGTTTTGAGTCTTAGTCTCGTTTGACGAAAATAAAAAATTTCAGATCTCTCGGGTCGGCGGGTGTAGCTAAAAAAATCGAAAATCTTTATTTGGCTTTCTATTAAGACAAAACCTCGTGTTTCGGATAATTTGAAGGTGGTGATTACAAATCCAGTCGCCGTTTTGAGTCTCAGTCTCGTTTAACGAAAATAAAAAATTTCAGATCTCTCGGATCGGCGGGTGTAGCTAAGAAAATCGAAAATCTTTATTTGGCTTTCTATTAAGAAGAAACCTTGCATTTAGGATCATCTCAAGGTGCTGATTAGAAATTCAGTGGCAGTTTTGAGTCTTAGCCTCGTTTGACGAAAATAAAAAATTTCAGATCTCTCGGGGCGGCGGGTGTACCTAAAAAAATGGAAAATCTTTATTTGGCTTTCTATTAAGACAAAACCTCGTGTTTCGGATAATTTAAAGGTGCTGGTTACAAATCCAGTAGCACTTTTGAGTCTCAGTCTCGTTTGACCAAAATAAAAAATTCAGATCTCTGGGGGCAGCGGGTGTACCTAAAAAAATCGAAAATCTTTATTTGGCTTTCTATTAAGGTGAAACCTTGCATTTCGGATAATTTCACGGTGCTGATTACAACTCTAGTCGCAGTTTTGGGTCTCAGTCTCATTTGACGACTAGTTACCAGTGGCGATGGAGAATTAAAAAAATCAGTGGTATTGAGGTATGCCTGTCAATATCAATCGCCATTTGCTCTGATTGCGATATACAGGGTGTTTACGATCTTAGTGCATTAATTTGGAGGAACGATAGATCATGATATTTCGAACCTGAAACCCCAGTACCATTTCACTAGTTAACGCATAGTTAACCAGAAAAAAATTAAAAAAGTATGACTGCAAAATCACAATCCGACAACATTGCCCAGTATTCGCCCTAGTTTCTGTCAGGTGTTTTTGGGGATATTCACTGTGTAAACAAATGTTATTGTCTCTAGCCTTATTGCCGCATATTCTGTGATATCAGAATATGTTGCGACTTTTTTTTAAACTTCAAATTTGAGTATTCGTATTATATTTGTGCTACAAGCATTACAATGTACTTCGTACTTTACATAACGGCATTACGATCGTAAACACCCTGTATATAAAAAAGTAAAATTATTCGTAATGTTTGTTATACCTGTAAAATCTCTAATAATTTTTTTATTCAAAACATACTTATGTTGATCGTAGAAAAAAATGTGTGTAGTATGTGCAAAAAGCATTTGAATAAACTTTTTGGTACAAAAAAATAAAAAGGAGTTGTAAGGCCTGGACTTCCATCACCCGTTCGAACACAGTTTGGCCAGCTAATATTGCTTCAACGAAACATATTTGATTATGTAAGTACTTTATTACTGAACATTGGTCATCTATATTGCAAGAAATATACACTAGTTACAAAATACTATTTCCTCGATTGGATTGGGAGTCTAGAATCTACTATTGGAGTAAGACGTCGTTGATGAAAGGAATACAGAGTGACGTCACACGGGTTCGAGAGCTGTCTGAGTGTTTTCGGTACTGGATTCAAAGATCCATTTTCATTTTTTTATTACTTTTGAGTTAATACTAATAATAATAATAAAAAGTAAAGATAGCTAGGATAGGATAGGATGTATCGGCCCAGAACCTATGCTGGGAATTAGGAGACGCCAGGTCAATGTGGCCCTGGACAACTGGGCCTACAAGGAACTGGCGAAAGCCTGGTTAGAGAGAGACGACTGCAGGCAAGCCAAGAGATTCATAGCAGGCCCTGATAGGGGCCGAACGCTATGGGTTTTGAATAAAGGCAGGAAGACGCTCAACCTTCTGGTCGGTGTTCTTACTGGCCATTGCCGGCTGAATAGACATTTGTCACTTATGAGAGTGGTAGGGGACCCCATTTGCTCCGGATGCTGGGAGGAGGACGAGACAGCGTTCCACTTTCTGGGCAGATGTGCAGTTTATCGCAACCTTAGGGTTGACATATTCGGCACGACGGAGTTTGGGGGGGAGCCACTATATTTAGCGAAATGGTCGGACATACTGACTTTCGTTAGGAGGTCTGGTAGGTTCGACAAGGAGCTTTCTAAGGTCTAGAATTTTAGTGTTTGCAGTGATTGGTTCAGTGGGGTTGGCAAAAAGGGCCAAAGGTGGCCTACTTGCCTGGCTTCGCCTCCCCATCACTACTACTACTACTAATACGAAAAAAAAACAATAATACTTCTGTTATAAAGCTTGTATATGAGCTTTCCATTTATCACAAAAAAAATTAATCAGAACTCCAATCCATTGGACGACGATCACGAAAGCCTTACACAGTACATATTTTAGGAAAATTATCTATCAGAAGATTGGACAGATTTTAAATATACCTATGCTACACACAGTCATATACATGGGTATAATACGTCAAAATTCCCTCCCATTCCCCCCATTGTTAATAGAATATTGCTTGTCACTCCAGTAAATCCTATCTGCATATATATAGCATATGTATACCTATAAACTAACGCACCCATTCAATCAGATCTGTAATCCTATTTAGCTAGTTATCTGATATGATATAGACGTAAATATTGATTCCAATCATATTCTGTGTATTCGCTCCAGAAATAGTCCTACATTATAGCATCGTTGTTCTAGGAAATTTACACGTAAACTCTCGAATAGATTCATGCTAACATTTGGTTGCTGCAATCAGTGTATTTATGCACATTTTGTGAAACAATGAACGTATCAAATGTGAAGGTTGTTTGTGCAGTAATACTATACGTTGGTTGAAAATTACCATTTCTGGTGTTCGATGTTCCTAGAATCATTAGCTTGATACAAGAGCATTGAAGCTCGATGTATAAGGCTTAATTCAGATGACGCGCGTATGACGCGCGTCGAAGTGGCGCACGTTTGTTGCGTCTGTGTTCAGATGACGCGCGTAGGACTTCGTACAACTTTTATTTAGAGTGAAACTAGGCAATCGAGTGTCAGTGTATTTGTTGTTATTAACGAAAATGGATGTAGGAGAAGTTGTTTGTGTTTGGTTAGCATATAGAAGAAGGAAATGACGTAGGAGGGAAAGGACACACTGGGTTCACCCAATTTTAAGGAATAGACTTTCTACAAGTTTATACATTACACTGTATCCCAGCCTGCGAAATCACGAACCTAAATTTTTTTAACTACTTCAGGAGTAAAGTTGACAAAGTACTTTGTGAATGAAGGAAAACTAGAATGGCAGGATAGAATGATCTGAATTGCTGTATTAACTAAAAACACCTATTATAAATAAGGCAGTACCAAAAACCTACCTAATATTTTCTTTTTTTCTTCGGTATCTTCGGATTTGCAAAATATTAGGACCAGTTCCTTCCATCACGCGCTCTTTTTTGCCGTCTTACTTGAATATAATTTGTAATGCATGTCCTAAATCGTAAGCCTCTTCTCAATTTCATCAATGAAAACATCTGTGTTGAGTTCTCCTGTTTCCATTTCAATAGCATGCGTGAGACATAAATTTTTCTAGAGAGACACCAGGTATGTCGACTGAACGCTAGAAAAGATGCGTGCCAACTGAACCGGCAATGGGAGCGTCTAGTATTTCAATACGCGCGTCGCCGCTGACCGACGCGCGTATTGAGATTCTCTGAGTCTAGTGGCGTCGTACGCGCGTACAATTTGTTGTGCGCGCGTCCATGTGAACAGCTTGAATTAATTATGTGTATTTTCAAAACGAGCGCCACGTCGACGCGCGTCGTACGCGCGTCATCTGAACTAAGCCTAATAGCAGTATAGACTTAACGTATGTTGCAAAAGTTTTGAGAATTTTTTTCAAAACTCGGGGGTTAGTCTCACCGTTGGAAACAATTCAGAAATCGTTTCGAATCGTTTAGATTTAGTTGATACATGTTTTTTTATATTTTATAATGTTATTTCACACTTTTGTATCTTATTGTTTAATTTTTGCCTTTCCTGTAATTGGGTTCGACCTGTTGAAAATAAACGATAAATAAATAAACCAGTCAACATTTAAATGTAACAATAAAACCATTTTGGTTATACGTTGTCAAAATGTCGTACAAATTAGATATTCGGAAGAGTATTTACAGTCTAGTTGGACTACTTGAAAAAAAAAGGAATACCTAGCTCACCTATATCAAAATCAAAATATTTCTGTTGCCACAATTTATCGAGTGATCGGTGAATGCGAAGAAGGTATTCCTTGTATAAATTTACCAAAAAATGGACATCCAAGAGCGTTGAATGCTGCTACAGTTCAAAGAATGGTCAACAGAAGTGAACATCGAGTTGGAACTTCAACTCGAAAACTTGGACGCATTTTTCACATCAATGCTAGCACAATCTGTATTATTTATTCATTAGTATTCCCCAAAACAGTTAGAAAGAATTCCTCAGTGCAGCAGTTAAGAGGAAGAATAATGCTAAAGGTTAGAGAAACTGACTTAGAATCTGTCCAAAACCTAATGAGGAACATTAAGAGGAAATTGCGAGCCGTGGAAGATCATGGCCCATTAGCAGTAGGTACTTTAATATAATTGTTATATTAAGAAATATTGTTATTTTTTGTTGTTCTGGTTACAGTTCAAATGTATTATTGTGAGATATTTTTTTTTGATTTTTTGCTTTGATAATCATACTTTTTACTTCTCACACCGATAGGTGAGGCACAGCAACCAACGAAATGCCAACACAGATGGAATGGCCCCTTCCCATTTAAATAATGTACCGTCACGTACCGCCTTGGCGGACGACATAAGAAACAGAGGTCAGTGAGAGAGATAGAGCTCGTCAGGGAAAGAGCACACATAAGAAAGAGGTCAGTGAGAGAGATAGAGCTCGTCAGGGAAGAAGCACAGCCACCTACCTCCTATCCAGCTATGTGGCGCGTCGGCAAATCTTCTGCCCTCTACCCTGAATAGCGCT
Source organism: Callosobruchus maculatus (assembly GCA_951848785.1). Classification (NCBI taxonomy): domain Eukaryota; kingdom Metazoa; phylum Arthropoda; class Insecta; order Coleoptera; family Chrysomelidae; genus Callosobruchus; species Callosobruchus maculatus. Next base: position 4,422,113 of record CATOUR010000003.1, read on the forward strand.
ATCTCATTTTAGCCGCAAATCAAAGCACGCATGCCCCTTCCATCTGTGCTGACATTTTGTTGACAGCAACTGTCTGTCACAAAAGTCAGTGAACTACACAGTCGAGCAAGTTCGCAAGCACACAAGGCTACAACCCGCATTGTAATCAAAATCATATCGTGCAATTTTAAACACAACTAGATTTTTTTTCACTTTTAGGCATGGAACCTCAAAATTAACCCTTTTGGTTAAACTCAAAAATTTTCGAACTGTAATAGACTATGTCAAACTGTACCCTCTAATGGACTAGTATCACGAGTTTAAGAACAACGATTAAATTGTTATAACCGCTTAGTGCATACAAAAATAAACGTACTCCTGCATTTCGTTACTTTCTACATTATTTTGTTTTTTAGTAATTTCATTCTGAGGTTTAAAGAAAGGAATTCAAATTCAGCCAATCAATACCAACCGCGCGAAGCTCAGCAGTGCATTGTTGCTAAGAACAGCTCCGACTCGCAGACGGGAACAGAAGACAAGATAGATGAGCCAGCCCGCGTATAGCTCCGGCATTTCGCGCGCCATCAGAATGCGGCAACACAGCACACATATCTGTCTTTTGATTGGCTGTTCGCCTTTAGGGCAGTGACGTCACTGCCCCAGGAGAATTCAAATATTTTCATTATTTTCACGGCTTTCGTGTGCCCAAAAAAATCGGAGAAAAAATGAGATGCTTTTTATGACGTACTCTATCATATGCAACTAAAAAAAATCATGATACTAGTCCATTGAAGAACTTCCTCCTATTTTCTCTTCTCCTTTCTTCCTTTTTTTATGGTCAGCTTCCCGCAGAGGTTGAAAGCGATACGAGAGGATAAGTGCCAGTGCACGTTAGATTTGAAACGTTGCAAGTTGTAGCCGTCGGACAACAAATTCCCCGGCAGCTCCTTCCACAGCGTCGAAACTATCCAGAAGAAGAAATGCTAAAGGAGACTGTTTCGGAGAGTAGAGACCTCGATCTGATAAGAATGAGCCCGCAGTGCCTCTCTAGTGTTCCTCGTTTGGACGGCCTTTGGTATTATTATCTGGGAGAGCTCACTCGAACACCTTCCGTGATATAATCTGTAATACAGGGACAGATCAGCCACCCTCCTTCAATGTTCCAGGCTGTGGAGGGCTTTTGTGAGGTAAGGCATATCTATTAGTCTAATTACTCTCTTCTGGATAGTGTCCAGAAGCTTTAGAGAGTGCTTCGGAGCATATCCCCACACATAGGAGCAATACTCCATGGTCGTCGAATCTGCACCTTGTAGAGCAGTAGTAGTTGCTCTGCTGTATACTGCTTCCTACAGCGGAACAAAACTCCAAGCTTCTGGGATGCCATTTTAGCAAAACTGACGACGCGGTCATGCCAGGACATATTATTGTTGATGTTGATCCCCAAAAGCTTGACGAAAGGTGACTCGACTATTGGGTAACCCTCCATTTCCACAGTTGGTAAGCCAACGTGAGACTTCTTTGTCAGTGTTATTGCCAGAGCTTTCTGTACATTAAACTGTACTTTATTTACTACTCTCTGCTACTCCCTCGTATTATATTGTTGGGACAAAATAATGCGTAACGAATCGGGCATACGCAGAGATTGATAATAATGTCTTTATTCTCCCAAAAACATATTAACTATAATGTAATGATTTTGAGCACAATAGGAGAATCTCAAGGAGGGGTTCACATCTTGGTGCTCTTCCACCCAGAAAAAAGACTAATTTTAAGGCCCTACGTACACCATCCGTCACAGCCTTTTCTGGGAACATATTTCTCAAGCACATACAATATACCACCACAGGAGCAGCTTTGCCATTCAAAAGGCATTCCTCATGCGGAACAACCCAGGAGACACAACAGCAAAGACGCCAGAAGGAAGTCGCTTTCCTTTTATATACATTTAATTATAGCGTAGAATATACAAGAACCAGCAGAACAACTTTCTAATAGTATGCGTATCACATTTCATGTCATTTTGTTTTATTTAGCGTATGGTTGTAGCACATATAAAAAAAGTCATAAAAAGTAAAACAGTTCTTTTTCGTTTTTTATTTTTTTTTATTTTTTTCTTGTTTTTTGCAATGTAAATAATAACTATATGCTACAGGTTAATATCGAACCTGGAAGTCCATTCTACAATTCATGGTTTGGCTTGGAGGAAGTCTTTGTTATTGCCTGGACGTTCTCTAAGGCCACATTTTTACACTATATGTCTGACATTTTGGCGTTGCTCTCCACAATCGCACCGTGAGGATTCGCGCTTGTTCAATTTAAACAACGAATCAGCGCACACTCCATGTGACGTGCGAATTCTGTTTAGGGTTGTCCATTCCTTTCGGTGGAAGTTCTTGACCAACAGTTGGATAACTGTTCACTTCTTGTCGGTTTTCTGGACCTTAATCTACACAAGGGAGATCAGGTATATCTTCATGGATTGGCAGTGACGGATTTGTTCTGATTTTGTTATATTCTTTCAGAAGGGTCTTTTCTCGACAGATGGGGTGGTGGAGCTATTTGACTGAGTGTTGGTAGCTAGTAAGTTGGGATCGATTTTATAGTTCTCATAGAATTGTTTAACTAGGAGTCTATCAGTCTAGTATGTGAGCTGTTTAGCCACACTGGCGAGCAAAATTCAGTCGCAAAGAAATAGAGAAGAATTTGAAATGTTGCGTTAGTGGATACAGAATAGCGTAAATTGTAGTTCTTTCCAATTCGAAAGGGTATATATTTAAATCTATATCGAAAAGGGTATATATCTAAAGAGACGCGTATTGGAAAGAGACAGTTATTATATTGTTCATTACCGCAAATGTTATTGGAATATTTTGAAACTTACTTCTTAGTTTTCACGTTTTTCATGTCTGTATAAAAGAAATGAATATTAAGTACATAGGTAGGCATTCATCGTATCCACGTCAACCTTAGGCGGATTATCTGAATCTTGTTGGTTATGAGAGACATGCTTAAAAAGCTAAAATACTGATAAATAATACTCCACAATAAAAAGATAAAGAAGTCAAGATTCCAGACGAAGAAGAAAAATGCAAGGCTTTCACGGAAACAGTGATCTGGATCCGGATAGATCAGTTATACGTCAAACAGCTGTCAAGTGGGATTTATTATTTCATGGATTTAACGGATATCGAATAACGAAAAAGTTGGTTTAAGAATAAAAAATAGATGGTTAAGTAAAGCAGCTACTGATCTAAATCATCCGATCGTAATCACTTACTGTTCAAGAGCGAAGTCAGGATCAGTGATCCAACTGATCGGGTTAACCCGATCATAGTTTCCGTAAAGGCCTACAGTCAACGTGCCCCACAACGAATGCCGTGCAAACTATCACCGATGAGTGATGGCAGTAACATGACAGGTTGACGGATCACGAATCGATAGCTACCGGGCCTTATGGTGCTGCGTGTGACGTCACACGTAGCGCCGCACCGGGCCGCACATATCTACAGGGATTAATAGAGAAACTCCAGCGCTACGAGGAAGTAATGTATAGGAATGAATTTACAGGAAATTGAATTTGTGATAAGAGGTGCTAGTTGATATTTATTTAACTAGAGTCGTTCAGACTTGAGAAGGTCAAAAGTTGGCCCTATTTGCACACAAATTATATGAAATTATCTATTATCGACAAAATTATGTACACAGTACATTATCTATGACTCGCTGTCACGTATTTTTCTATAAGCTCCTAGAAACGAAAAGTAAATCGAACAGGACCATATTAATGTGTCAGTAGTATACCTTCGTTGTTTTGAAAAAGTTAAATTTAGCTGATCTTTGAGGAAAGATAATTTTTTCAATATGGTATCCAAATTTTCGTCAATATCAGAGACAATTAAATGCGCCTTTTCTATTTGCGTACATGCCTGGTTAACAAATGCTTTAGCTTAATCAATAGCACCGATTTCACAAACATTTGTACACATATTACTTACTAAAGAATTGCATTTTACCCAGCTATTACACAAATTACCTTTACCTAATATTTCTTTAATTTTTAGAATATTATTTATCACGAAATCTTATACTATATACTATCGCAGACAGATCCTTTTCAATTGTCACAGATGGGATAACTTTTGGCATTTCAGTAGTATCTATCTTATAAATAACAATCTTGTTTTTACTTTCTATTATTGAAAAATGTTCTATTCCATTTATGTTCTGTTTAAAATTGCATTTTAAATATTCGAAATCCGTTATGACATCTTCTTCACTTCGTTTCTGGATCTTGGCATCTTTTCGTTGATCAATTTCTTGTGTTCGTTCTGCGGGATCTTTTCTTTTCGGAGGCAGACGTACGTTAAAATATTGCGGCTGATTTTGAAATTTTGTCGGAATAGCATCGTCCGACAATTTGATCTTTGATCGAGGAACTGTTAAAGTCGTACCATCGGGCCTAGCAGTATCAATACGAATTATAAATCTATCTTCGAAGTGTTTGATGCATATTACAGACGAATCCTTTATCGTGAAGTTATCTCGATGTATAGCGCGTAACCACTGATTACGTTTCATTACATCTTTTGGAAATTTGAACACAGATATGCGCTCTGTATCTTTATAATTACTACTGAAGAATGGCACACAGCAACTAGACAGCATTTTTTAATAGAGAAATAGAAAATCCATGCGCGTATGCGAGACTACAAACGCGACTGGATGATCGGCCGGCCGCCCGGAGCGGCGCCTCGTGTGACGTAGACGCCGTGGTGGGGATACACCAGCAGGCCCGGTAGCTATCGATGGTCCCGTCACGAACCTTAACGTAGATCACGGTTACCGAACCACAGATCAATAAAACAGGAACACAAGGTAATATACATACATACTTAGAAAGCGTACATACGACCATAGATCAAGTAGAATGGCAACACGGTACACATATCCGTCTTCCGATTGGCTGTACCCTCTAGGCCGTGACGTCACGTCCAAATATTTTCTTCATTTTCTCGGCTTACCCGTGCCCAAAAAAATCACAGAAAAATATGAGAAGGTGTATGCCATACTAAAAAAAATCAATGTGCTGGTCCATTACTCTGATTTCAAAATACATAGGATTCGTCAAAACTATTGAAGTGAAATTAAAGTAGTCTTGTTAAGTTAATCGTGAATATTTGTGACCAGATCTTGTGCTGAACCGTGTATGCGAAAACTTTGAAGTAGCCTGCGCAACGTTATGTCATGAATAGTCGAATGAAAAGGAATTTGTGTCGATGTGCTCTACTGGTTCGTGTATATATGAAATTGAAGCACATTTCTTTGTTTGATTAGGTATGAATATTTCTGACCAGACCTTCTACTGAAACGTGTAGGCGAAAACTATGAAGCAACCTGCACAAGGTCATGCCTTAAATAGTGGTTCGTGTATATGAAATCGAAGTTATCTTCTTTGTTTGATTAGTCATGAATGTTTTGTGACCAGACTTTGTACTGAAACGTGTTTGCGAAATCTTTCAAACAGCCTGCTGTCATGGATAGTCGGACAAAAAGGAATTTCTGTCAAGGCGCTCTACTGGTTCGTGTATATGCTGTGATTATAGTGTGTTCGTTAATGAGAATCGTTGGAAATAAAACAAATTCGCGTCAGAAGGCACCGGTTCCCCTTACTTTCACCTGCGTCCTAGGAGACAGCAGCGCTAATGTTTCATCCAGGCGAAGAATCTCCTTCCAGGGAAGGGTTTAACGGGGCTGGATTGGTTAAAATACACCAAGGCAGAAATTTAGAAACGCTTATACACCATGTCCCGAATCCCGAAAATTTTAGGGGATGATTGCCACACACGTTTCAGTTATCTTTACAACCAAGACTCGGTCTTTATCCATAATGGGGACCGTTTCATATATACACGTTTTAAAGTTATGTAAATAATATATATTATTATAATACCTCAATTACTCCAATGAGGATGATATTTCAAGGAATATCGAAGCGTAAGGGAAAAAAGTGATTTTATTTTTCGCAAAGTGACTGAAAACTAAAAATAAAATAATTGAGGTTTTGAATTGAAAAAAAAGTACTTTTTTGTGATAAATGGAAAGATCATATATAAGTTTTATTAAAAAACTATTTTTGTTTTCTGTTCTTTCGCAACAATTCAAAAGTTATATCAAAATAAAAATGGATTTTTGAATCGAGTACCGAAAACACGCCGACGGCTCCCGAACCCGTGTGACGTCACCATGGCGGTAAGGATGCTCCTTTGACCAACGACGTCCTACTCCGATACTAGATTCTAGATTCCCAGCCAATCGCGAAAATACGTACTGCTAAACTGGTAACTAGTGTATATTTGTTGCAACACAGTCGATGAATTAAGTTTGCAGCTCGAGACGAAGTCTACGATGGTAATAAATATGTTTTTGAATGTTTGAAGTTGAAGTCAGATTACAGATTCCAGTAAGTAAGCACCTAATCAAATATGTTTCGTTGAAAAGATCTCCTCAATCGAAGGATGGCCCAGTGGTTAGAGAGTTCGCTAGTGGATCTCGGGGTCTTTGGATTGAAACCCAGACCTTCCAGCTTTTTTTTATTTTTTTATCAAAAATTTTAGTGATGTGCTTTTTGCACTTGCTACGCACATTTTTTCTACGATCAACATAAATGTGTGTTTGAATCAAATTTTGTTAGACATATTACTTGCACTGCTCAGTGCAAAAACTAAGTACAGGAGGCGGTGGACAATTCAAAAGATCAGTGGAAATGAGTTTTGTCAGTCAATATCAATCTCGATTAATTTTTTTTAAATGTAATAGTTGGTTAATAAAACAAAATCCCTTCATCCATTCAATTCATTCATTTTTAAGTTTTTTAATGTAAAAAGAGTCACTCAAATTCGTACTCGTAATCACATTCTGTTTATCACTTGGTATTATTATTTATTTAACTTTGGGCAATGAAGCTTAACAATATTAAATTTTCATAAAAATTTAACAAGCACTGTGCAGTGCAAGTAATATGTCTAACAAAATTTGATTCAAACACATATTTATGTTGATCGTAGAAAAAATGTGCGTAACGCGTAACAAGTGCAAAAAGCACATCAATAAATTTTTTGACAAAAAAAAAGTTGGAAGGCTTGGGTTTCGATCCAAAGACCCTGTGATCCACTAGCGGACTCTCTAACCACTTGGCCATTCTTCGATTGAGGAATAGTCGGTGATTGAGGAGATTTTTTCAACGAAACATATTTGATTAGGTACTTACTGGAATCTGTAATCTGACATCAAACATTCAAAAACATATTTATTTCGATCGTAGACTTTCTCTCGAGCTGCAAACTTAATTCATCGACTGTGTTGCAACAAATACACACTAGTTACCAGTTTAGCAGTACGTATTTTCGAGATTGGCTGGGAATCTAGAATCTAGTATCGGAGTAGGATGTCGTTGGTCAAAGGAGCATCCCTACCGCCATGGTGACGTCACACGGGTTCGGGAGCCATCGGCGTGTTTTCGGTACTCGTTTCAAAACCCCATTTTTATTTTGATGTAACTTTTGAATTATTGCGAAAAAAAGGGAAACAAAAACAGTTTCGTTATAAAACTCATGTATGATCTTTCCATTTATGACAAAAAAAAATTTATTCAAAACCTCAATTGGAATTCAATCTACGGTTCAGGAACATATACTTTGATAGCCTAATAGCCTTCAGAAAGAGAGCCATCTATGTACTAGAAGAGACATTTTTGCCTGTCGAGGGCTCTAGCCGTTCCTCGAGCTCTCTTTCTTGGACTAAAGGTGAAATAAATCTGTCATAAAAGATCAAAAAAGGCGGTCTAAAAAAATATTATTACTCTCATCCTTTCACCAAGAATCTGGACGCCTATGCTCACAAGGGATATACAAGGTTCTGGCCAGATCTGCGACAGAAGGTAAATTCCGAACTAAATTAATTAAAACTTAAGGCTTGTTTGTCATTTCTGTAGGAGTTTTGGATGAAGACTGGCACGACTCCCAGCTAGCTTGATGCATTTTCTGGTTATTAACTAAATGAGTACCGGTCTTACAACGTAGAATCAGATATTGCAGAATCTCTTTGACCGTAGCGTTGGATATACAGGTGGAATGCTTATCATTTCTTGTTACGGAAGATGAGATGGCAGAAATACCGTCTTCAGAAAAATTGCGCAGAATGTTACAGGACCGTCTCAATGTTGGATAAAAGATAGCGGCAAATAGGGGTGGGCGATAATGTTTGGAAAACATCGATGTTTCACGTCCGATGATCGATGTTTTTACCATCGACGTTGTTAACTTGAACCATCGATGGAAACATCGATGTTTTTAAAAATTTGCATCAATGTTTTTTTTAAAGTTTCAATTACAAATTGAAAATATACAAAAAAGTAAACTTAGCGAGTCTGCAGTTTTCTGGTCTTCGGTTTTGCCCCATGATTTAAAATACCAATTGAAGGCGCTTTGGGTTCCTTTGTAGAGGTGTGCATTCTACTTCCTTTCAGTGAACTAGTTACTACTATTCTGTACCAAAACAACTCCGACGCGATGGTGACTGATTGACGTCATTACGAATTTTTGGGAGGGGGTATAATCACAAGCTACTAGATTTGGCAAGTTGATAAAAACCTCGGCTCACATCCTCACAATGGAGTTTTCTATGTGAATTGTTTTTTGTTTGTCCTATTTTAAATTGATTTGAGATGACATTTGACATTGGTTGATTTCATCTTCTCAAATTCGCTAAAGTTGCAAAGCAATTTGAAAAAGGAAATGGACAACCAAAACTCATTTTTATTTTTTTATTAAAATTTAATAAAATTGGTTAGTTTAGCTAGTTTCTGGTCTTTTTATTTCCTGTTTACTATGCTGTGAAATTTGAAATACTTAGTAGTAAAATACATGTCATTATTTATTTCTAACATTTAAATTGGAAAACACCAATACCCGAATATATCGATGATTTTGCGATGTTCAAACATCGATATTTTGAATACTATATATCGTAGTTATCGATGGCAGACCGTCGATGTTGATATCGATGTCCAACATCGATGTTTTCTTTCGATGTCCCATTCCTAGCGGCAAATAGATTAACTCGAGGTTTCACATATACAGGCTGTTTTCGGAGTTGAAACTTTCCTTTTCAGAAACAAGATAAGAGGGTGAATCAGCAGCAGTAGAATACAAAAAAATGATAAGAAAATACTTAGGGTACATCTTTTATGATTGTCAGTTATACACAAACTTAAGAAACATAGGCCGTTGTGAAGTAGTTCAAAGTTTTGTATACCTCGGTTCTTTAATCGACAATACGGGTAGCTGTGAAAATGAGATTCGACGGCGCATTCAACAGGCACGTGTGGCCAAGACAAAGCTTACTAAAATATGGCGTGACCATAACATCACTAAAGTTACAAAAATGTCGCTGGTTCAGTCTCTTGTGTTCTCCATATTTTTGTATGCCTTGGAAACTTGGACTGTCAAAAAGGCAGATCGAGCTCGCATAGATGCTTTTGAAATAGAGGAGAGTGCTGAGAGTTCCTTATACCGCCCATCGGACTAACGTTTCCATACTGGATGAGCTCGGTAATCCAAAGAGACTATCCTCCATTGTGTCGATGAGAATGCTTACATTCTTCACATATACACAGAAGCGATAATATGGAGAAACTTGTAGTTCAGGGTGATGCCCCGAGTGAGCGGCGCCGTGGCCTAGCTCTGACTTGATGTATTTTACGAGATCACAACATGTCTGTTAAGACATTGTGACTATGATGATGAAGAAACATGGTGCGATTACCGAATGATCTGAACATTTTAACCACCGTTCTGACTGGAATAGGAAAATTAACCACCCTCCTTAAAATAACCGGACTCTTTTTCAAACTGCAAGACCTCCAATAAACCAACGAGCTCGTTACATAACATTACAAATCGCAAAGTATACAATAGTTATCAATGGTATATGGCTAATGACCATGTAGTTGATGCTTTATTTCCAATATAAAAAAAACACTTACTATTCGTTCGCTATGAAGTTTTAAGTGCGGTCCTGTCAAATACGTCTTATAGGTATAGTTCAAAGTTCGCGCCAAAAAGTCAAGCACTTCTTCCTCAATATGGACCATTTGATGTTGTCTAGGTCATCCAGCGTGTCCCCTATGATGTGAATAAAAATATTGTCTGTGCCTCTAGCTCTTGTTACATAAGTCTTATAGATGTGACACGAAGTTCACGCTGCGAGACTGAAAAGCCAAGTACTTCTTCCTCAATTTGGACCAATTGAGGTTTGCGTCGTCCTGCGTGTCCACTATGATGTCAATACGCATATCGCCTATATATCTCGTCGGAATATGCTTGTACCCTACAATGTTCAACCTTAAGATGTCAGCTGTGTATATTATATATAACAGAGGTCTCAATATGGAGCCCTGTGGAACTCCCGACAATATATCGATTTCAGATGAGCGTACACCTTTGGTTAAGATTATTTGGGAACGTCTTAAGAAGTAACTCAATATTAAGTAAGCAGATTGATGATCAAAACCATAGTAAATCAATTTAGTACAAAGGAGCTTATGCCTAATTGTATCAAATGCTCTGGAGGAGTCGAGCATCACCAAAGCAGTTGATAAACCTTGATCACCGGCAGTGAAAATGTCCTTAGTCACAGTTGCTAAGTTTGTTTCCGTTCTCCTGTTAGAACCAAATCCACATTGACACAAGGAGTGTCGATCAGGGAGACGACCGGCATACACTCGCGAAGTCAGAGAGGCATTTTGACCACATTCACCATACACTAAACCCATGTCCACCAGTTCATCATCGTTATACCGGTTGCACCATTTTTGTTGTTTTTAAAGTCAGATGTAGCACGTCAACAACTCCAACATCTGAAATAGATACATCCCTGAAGCTCTACCCTAAATAAAAAACCGCCAACTCAATCATACGTAAGGAATTCTCCGAAGTCATCTCACTTCGTAGTAACTAGAAACTGATCTTCACTGATGCATCAAAGTCTGAAACAAGAGTAGGTGTGGCAGTAGTCAGTGTGAACTACAACCAAGTAATAAAGCTTCCTAACCATTCCAGTATATACACCGGAAAGATCACTGCCATCAGAAAAGCACTGATGTACGCGACTGTATTAGAGGATCGGCAAATTATGATCGTTGCGGATTCATTGATTGCACTAGAAAGCCTAAAGCGATTGTACTCTGTCAACTAAATCCTGAAACAAATCAAGGAACCACTGAACCACTTAAATAACCTCGGCAAAATAATAAAGTTCCTTTGGGTGCCATCGCACTGTGGCATAGCAGGAAATGAAAGTACTCTGTCAACGAAATCCTGAAACAAATCAAGGAACCACTGAGCCACTTAAATAACCTCGGCAAAATAATAAAGTTCCTTTGGGTGCCATCGCACTGTGGCATAGCAGGAAATGAAAAAGCCGACGAAGCTGCTGCGAAAGCAATCACTGATGAAACTGCCTTGACGATCACTCAAGTATCCCATTGTGGCCTCAAGCCCCTTTTCAAAAATCATCTGCTTGATCGATGGCAAAGATTATGGAGCAGCGACACTAAGATGTACGAAATCCAGCCAGACATCCGTACCAGACTGGAACTGCCGAAGAAGAGAAGGGATCAAGTGGTAATCTCTCGGCTCCCTATCGGACACTCGAACTTAACTCACGCGCACCTGTTTACAAGAAGCGTGGCACCATCATGTCCAACGTGTAACACAGCACTTACCGTAAAACACATAATCATCGAGAGTCCAACCTATTCCAACTACAGACGGATACATCATATATCTCTGGACCTTCAACAAGCACTAACTAGATAACTAAATATAAATGTAATTTCTCTTCTGAAGCATATTTTGGACTGTATTATCGTATATAATATTCATGTATTGTTATACATATACCTACAGCTATGCTTCTTAGTAAACTGGATTTTTCGTTGTTTGCCTCTGCTTTGATCTAAGTGCACAGGGACGGAATTAGACATGAGGATTTCATTATCCGTCAATATATTGATATCCCTAAACATTTCGATTACATGTTGCTGAGAAAAATCTCTCCTTTTCGCGAGTACTATTTGCCCTATAGAACTCTGTATTTTCGAAAACCACCGCAATTCACTTTCTCCGCATATATTGGAGTAAAGTGACCAAGTGGCTCTGAAGCATTTTCTAATTCGTCCCCTATCACACGTACAGGCGTAACTAGCATCCAATGAATTTTCCAAGAGAGAAAGAAACTAAGAAATTGACTGTATTAATGTTGTCGTGGATTTTCAGATATGTGAAATACTACAGAGTCAATATCTCTAGAGGGAGCCTAATTTAAATATTGGCCAGCCAACATCTATAGCGCTATTGCCACTCTTCTTCGTCCGCTTAAGGACCTTCCAGTTTCTTCAAAATCTGACAGATTCCGCAGTTTGAACACATGTTCCGCAAAGTATTTAACTGGGTATTTAACTATACATTCCAATATACTTGCAATGTAACTGATTTACATGAAGATAATTTGTATTCATTTAACGATTGAATCTCAAAAATGGTAAATTTCATAGCGGAATGTCGCAATAACTTCTAATATGTCGTAAATCTGGCAACCTACAATCGGCGTCCCCTAAAGCTGCCATGTGATGTGGCTGTCATTGTAGTTGTGCTTATTGCGTGTGTTGAGATTTTTGTTGTTTTAGTGTATATTTGAGTGACTTTGTGACTATTTGTGGTGTGAATTAAACTACTTATGAACAATATTGTCATAATTGCATGATGGGGCGAAACAAAAAGTGAATAGTTTGCTGCAATAGCGACGAATCAGTGAAGACCACTTATCATAGGTCAGTATAGGTTTTGTTTTGCTGTTCAGTAGCGTAAAATATGGGAAAACGCTTCATGGTAATAATAAATTATCAACTGTTACAATCAAATTATAATAAGAGTAACTCTCTAAGTATAGCTAAATACTAATAATAAATGTACCAGTTTGTAACATCACAGTAATAATTGAATCTATTAATGAACATCCAATTTTAATATAAAGTCGTACGCCACTGGTAATGCCCTCAAGCAGTCAAAATTTCCGTTACATGTTGGCTGGTCAGCGACCTGTGCATTTTGTTGTTTACATTCCCTCTAGAGATGTTAACTCTGTGCGAAATACAAATACCATCAACTGCTTAGATACTGTAAGTGACACAATTATGACACTTCGTGAGAAAAAAGCTGTGCCTATGGGACACCTTCCAGTGACATATCTCATTTTTTCATTTTTTGTCAGTTACGTCTCAGCATAGTAAACACACAAAGCATAATATCTCTGAAGATTTCCTACATAAAAATGGTTCCAACAGAATTTGACCTTGGGATGATTTTACGGATGTGAAGTTTGGGTAGAGATGTCAAAATGAAAATATCGATACCGCGACCAACTGGATATTTTTAGCCAAATAGGCGCGTTTGGTTCGTACAGAGCATTTTGTGCAATTGATTACATCCCTCAATAATTATATAATTATTTTCGATACCGATACAAACGTATCGATACCAGCTTGGAATGCCTCAAAAAGTATCGATGACAAAAATACTCTATATTAGTACAGAAGTATCGAAATATCTTTAGCATCTCTACAAAAAATCATCCAAAAGTCGGGATGCGCGTGTAATTTCCGCCAATCTGAGTTATTGTGCTGGTTGTTTACTATGCTGTGGTTACGTCTCTAGGGGACGAATTTATTCACCACCACATTTTTTATTTATACGAAAGTGAAGAGTGACATTTTTGTACCTAAATATCTCCATACAGAAATGCAAAATTCCGTCATTTATTTAACAAATTATTTGACTGTACGCCATACTGAACAGTACATCATGACGTCAGCTCTACTTCTTTTCCTTTATTGTTCTTTACGTCTTATAAAGACAAGGATTCTGGTTTTAACGTACTAATGCTTGTATTTTCCTTTCCCTCTAACAATAATACTTCCGTGATATCAGTTAATTTTTGAGGCCATCCGAAGATCCGCTGGAATTTCCAATCAATTAAAGTAGTTACAGCATCCGCAGTAGCCGTTTTCTAAGTGCCACTTCTCAGAAGAGAAAAATGGAGTGGCAGGAACTTCCTAAAGGAATTAAAACAATTCTAGAAAAGTTCCTCCGAAAATGTCTTATCTCTGTGTGAATCGCTATAAGTCTGTTGCTACATTTCTTTCACTTTATGATGGTGCAATGTTGCCAGTAGTAATCGTTGGCAAAATAACCTTATTCATCTTTAAACTTCATCGTTTAGGCTAGATAGACTAGATTTTTGATTATTTAGTTAAAAACAACAAACAACAATCAAACTTGATTTAAATATTGAAGCGTTCGTTATCAATGAATGTACGTTAGATATGGGTATTCTGAGTATTCATAGGACGTTAAATATACAGGGTGAGTTTTTAGTACCGGCTCGGTCGATAACTCCACACTGTAGAAGATAGCGAAATTGAGTGTACATAGGAGTTGTAGCGACGGATATTCTCCTTGCTTAGAAAATATTTTGATTTATACAGGGTGATCCATAACTACGTGGTGATGCAAACATATATTTTTTTAAATGAGACGCCCTATATATTATCTAATTTTTGGATTCTACTAATAATTTCTATTTTCACAATATAAAGTAGTATAACATTATATAGGGTATTTCAAAAGATATGACCATTTTTATATCCAAATCGCTGTCAAACGAACGTACTGTATATCAAAAAGTAGTGCATCAAAAATTACTTTTTCTACATGGAAAGATTAAAAATATCCTCTAGTTTTAAAATCAGCAATAAAAAGCCCGCAGCACATGTTCGTATACAGGGTGATGTAGAATGCAAAATCCATATTTTCTCTTTTTTTCTAAATGTAACCCCCAATATTTTATTATACCAAAGTATTGCTTTTAATATGCTCTTTCATCTTTGTATAGCACTTGTTGTACCTACGTCCATCAGCTTCCGAGAAATTCCGATTTTTCGGTAAATTTAAAATATAGCTTCTATTTGTGTACTGAAATTTATTTATTTTGAAAAAACGCTATCGAATTTGTTTTTTTATGTAACGAGCAACTAAATTATAAGGTCATAATAGTATTTGATGCAGTCAAAACCCTTAATCGTCGGGATAATAGAGTCAAGTATGCTGAGGAAACAATTCTGTAGGCGTGATGCATAATTATCAAGCAGATTTATCAGGTATGCTTTGAAAAATTGACAGTTTTCATAACCTGCTCAATAATTCTGTACTGTGTGAAAAACGAGCTTTAAAAATTAATTTATCCATTGAGGGTATATAGAAGAATCTTTGAGAAATTGCCTATTTGCCTCTAGAACATATAAACTATGAACAGCAATATCCAGAACGAAGACACTCTAAAACTAATGCGTTTGAAAGGTTGAAGAATCGTTTTATTTGGACCGTGTCGTTTAATACTTCATAGCCTACCTGATAGATCTGCTTGATAATTATGCATGACGTCTATAAAATTGTTTGCTCAGCACACTTGACCTATATTATCTCGTTAATCTAGTGTTTTGACTTGATCAAGTACCATTATGACCTTATATTTTAATTGTTTGTTAAGCAAAAATAAAATTTGATAGTATTTTCTCAAAATAAATAAATTTTAGTAAACAAATAGGAGGTATATTTAAAATTTGTAGAAAAATCGAAATATCTCAGAAACTAATGAATGCAGCCATAACAAGTGCTATACCAAGATGAAAGAGCATATTAAAAGTATTTCTTTGGTATAATAAAATATTGGGGGTTATATTTAGAAAAAGAGAAAATCTAGATTTTGCATTCTATGTATATCACCCAGTATACGAATATGCGTCGCGGGCTACTTTTATAGCCGATTTTAAAACTAAATGATATTTTTTATCCATCCGTGTAAGAAAATGATTTTTGATTCATCACTTTTTGATATACAATACGTCATTTGACAGCGATTTGGATATAGAAATGGTCATAACTTTTAAAATACCCTGTATAATGTAACAATGCCCTATATTGGAAGAACGAAAATCATTAGTAAAATTTGAATATGGAATAATATATAGGGTGTCTCATTTAAAAAAATGCATGTTTGCATCACCACGTAGTTATGGATCACCCTGTATAAATCAAAATATTTTCTGAGGAAGGGGCATATCCGTGGCTACAACTTTTATATACAACTTTTTTCGGCATCTTCTACAGTAGTGGAGTTATCGACCGAGCCGGTACTAAAAACTCACCCTGTATGTACATATGGAAAACGATATACACTAGTCTAACAAAGGTACTATGTATATTCAAGTAGGTATATTATGTGAATGTATATACATAAGATGTTGTTCTCAGTATCATATATGCATCTAATAGTTTACGCCTGTGCTAACGACAACTAGCGCCGCCATTTCTGATTTCTGGCCATTTCGTATTTCGCGTCCTTAGCTGTAGTTAGCGTGTGTGTGCTGGTGCTGGTTGTGCCTGAGAACCTGATCGAGTGAAATATTGTGCAATGTCACTTATCTTCTGGCTACTGATAACACTCGTAAACAACGTTTGACGGTACGTAGTAGGCTGGGCAAACGACCTACACAACCTTTGAAATAATTTCTGTTTACTTCCAATAACACTTCAGGACACTTCCAGTCGAGTGTACACCAAACTTCAGGGTGGTTGTCTTTTTGTTCGTAGATAAGTATGCTTGTGTTAACATTAATATTGCTTCAAAGATTATACACTTCCAAGGTTAGAGCAAAATTCTGATGAAGTAAATTCAATTAAGCCATAGCCTCATGGATAATATCTCTTTTGCATAACAATGTTTTAAATTCATTTTATAACCTTGATTTCTCTGTGACTTAAGACATGCCATTCAATAGGAAAGAGGTGACAATCACAGTAATTGATTTTGCCATGTATTATTATTCTAACTAAAATTGAATTAAAAACAATAGCTGATGCAAGTACTTATAAGATTTGTTTATTTTTCTGCCGCTACATTGAACTTTCATATGCTTATACATGTGCATTAAACGTACATATATGTAGGTACATTTAATGGATGTGCCATGGATGTGCAAGTTCGCGAAAAACGTACATGAAATGTATATTTTTTTGATTTCTATGTTACATCCATTGGACGTTCATGCTCCATTTAGTGGACATACATATCCCTTATTTAGATATTCAGTGTATGTACAATGTATATACTTTTGCTGTGTAAGTACATACATGGTATATGTTATGAATATACATGTACATACCTGGTCTATGTGACATATACTATGCATGCATATTAGACGTTCATGATTATGTACATTTAATGGATATGCCATGGATGTGGAACTCCGCGACAAACGTATATGAAATGTATGTTTTTTTTTCGATGTCTACTTTACAGATGTATATTCTAAACCCAGCCCGTGTGGGGGTGGGTTAGAATATCTCCCATCGTACCTATATCCTGCGTGTCGTAAAAGGCGACTAAAAGGAACACCGAACTACTGTCGGTATAAACAGCAACCTCTTCTCAACCAACAGCTTCGGGTGGACGAGTTGAGAAGAGTCAGGACACCTTCTTGTCCTTGGGGTGAGAAATTGCCCCTAAAGGCGGATGAACCAGTAGATACCATCTGGTCAACGGCATGAGGATGCAGAAAGCAAATGGGAAACTACTGCATTAAAGATCTTAAAGATATCCCAAGAGAAACTCGTAAAATGTGTAAATGCATTTTACGAGTTCACAACATGTCTGTTAAGACATTGTGACTATGATGATGATGATGATGATGATTTTACTTCCATTAGACATTCTTGCTCCATTTTAGGATATACATATTATCCATTGATTCAACATTCATGGTACGTACACTGTATATCATTTTGTTATGTGGAATAGTGTGGTATCGTCAGCATAGAGATAGACCTGACAGTTGCTGGTGCTAGGGACGGAATTTAAAAGAATAAAATATTGGTCCAACAACTGAACCCTGAGGAACACCACCCTTGATATACCGCATTGTCGACAATATATTCTCAATTTTGATCCAAAAGAACAAGGGTTTTAGGATGTAAACAGCCTTCTTTTATGTCTCTCTGCAGCACAAAATCCATCCCACCATCCATTCATCACATAAGGTAGTTGATATTGATTGGGCTTCCACTTTCCTTCATCAATTTATCCTATTTAGGGTAACACAGCATGGTATAATACTAAAATTAAATTCGTGCTATCCCCAGCCACAAAATGGTTGATGTATATTCGTTAAATAGTTAAATGAGATAATGGAATAGAAATGTACTTCTCACATCACATGGGGAGAGATTAAATTAGAGTCAAATGTGAACATCGTTTATTTCTGCTTTTAACCGTCTGGGGATTTTATAACTTTGTGAACGAGCCGGGTCGAAGCCATTAGCTGATGACGTTTCTGACAGTTTGAACTCAAACATTTTACGTTTCAGTTTCCGAACGTTAAAGATAGAATTAGCATTTAAACAGAGGATAGGCGACAATGAAAGTGTAATCTTGTTCGTTTAGAAGGCAGTCTATTCAAAATAACAAATTTATGACGTAAAACGTGAAAGTGGTAAATCTGAAAACATTGCTGTGAGCATTTTTGAGCTCCTCCTGTTCAAAGATCCCCATGTATTGAATTTTGTCGTTCCAGCTGTGGCAGTTTTGGAGATATTTAAGCATTCAAGTACTTCTTACTGAAAAAGCACTGTTGGCGTATCTCATCAGTGTTTCATAAAATTGTAAGACCTTACTAAATTCAACAGTATAGGGATCTCCGAAACTCTGAAACATACGAGATCGGTTAAATGGCGCTCTTATGTGCCCACCAATATGCCGTTTAGAAAGTTTTTAAATTCCGAGTAATTCCGGAGGTATTCGAAAAAAAACCGAAATTTAAAAAAAATCGTTTTAATTTTTTTCTCGCTTTATTTGGCAACGAATTTTAAAATAATTCACACATTTACATTGCCACTTTTTTGCTCAATCCAACGGCGTTAATGGATTTTTGATCCAACGTTTCGTCTTCGAATGGTCACCATCAGCTTTCTTTTTTTAAATACGGTCCTGACTTTCTGATATCGGATTCCGAGAATCCTATTTATTTTAAATACAATGATGTATAACACATTATGGTTAAATGACATTTCAAGTTTTTTTCATAAAACCTGGAAATTTTCAGATCCGGTCCTGTATTTTCCATATTGGATAATAAGTATCTCATAAATGCGCAACATAGTAGCTATTATATCAAATAACAGAAGAAACAACATTGAATTACTGAGTAAACGACACACAAAACACAAAAGCATTTAACAGTGTTGCCCCCAAAATTTTGAGTATGGTATTAGAATCGACACACATTTCAAGTGTGGTAGCTCTGGTGTATCTCGCCAGTGCAGGAGTGCTTTCCTCTCTGTCCAATCTGGGATGGTTTTCGTGGCAATGCTTTTCGCAATGCCAGCGAATGGTTCTGGTTCTATGAACACAGATTCAGTTCCTCCTCTTGAGAGCTTGTCGGCCAATACAATGCCTTTCATTCCGCTATGACATGGAACTCAAACCAGAGTTACTTTGTTCGTTGTTCCAAGTTCCATACGAGACGTGAGTCAACCCGTTTGGAGCTCAGTGTCTATCTGAAAAGATGTTTATAGATTCTTTTGTTCAGCTCCGTAACTCGCAACTCTATGGCTATCATTTTTGCTTGGAAGATTGTGGTATACCTCCCAAGGTTTACTGGGATTTCAGCTCTTGGATTATTACCAGCTACTTTCGCTCCTTATTTTCTAGTTTTTATCCGCTTTGTTAACTATTCTAAGGCGTTTCATAACGTATAGTGGCCTAAACTGTGGAAAATCCTTATCTCTATGGGAGTTCCTTACCACCTAGTGTTTCTCATACAGCAGCTCTATGTGTCCAGCATGGCTCGTGTAAGAATTAATGGTAACTTGTCTGGTCAAACAGCAACCAGAAAAGGAGTTCGTCAGGAATGTGTATTATCTCCGATGTTATTTAACATTTACTCTGAATTTGTGATGAGACAGGTATTGGACAACTGGAATGGCGGTATAACTATTGGCGGAAGCAAAATATCCAACTTAAGATTTGCTGACGATACAACCCTTATTGCTGCTTCTCAGGAAGAAGTAGTAGCTCTATTAGACATCTGAGAACAACACAGTGCAACGTATGGTCTTAGTATTAACTACAACAAGACCAAGCTTATGATCGTAGACAGGGAGCATGATAATCATAGAGCAATAAAGTTAGTAAGCTGTTGTGAAGTAGTTCAAAGTTTTGTGTACCTCGGTTCTCTGATCGACAATTCGGGTAGCTGTGAAAATAAGACTCGACGGTGCATTCAACAGGCACGTGTGGCCATGACAAAGCTTACTAAGATATGGCGTGACCATAACATCTCTAGAGCTGCCAAAATTTCGCTGGTTCAGTCTCTTGTGTTCTACATATTTTTGTATGCCTCGGAAACTTGGACTGTTGAAAAGGCAGATCGAGCTCGCATAGATGCTTTTGAAATGTGGACGTGGAGTTCTTTATACCGCCCATCGAACTAACGTTTCCATACTGGACGAGCTCGGTAATCCAAAGAGACTATCCTCTATTGTGTCGACGAGAATACTTACATTCTTCGGACATACAGAAGCGATAATATGGAGAAACTTGTAGTTCAGGGTCATGCCCCGAGTGGGCGGCGCCGTGGCCGTGGCCGCTCCCCTACATGCTGGGTGGATACGATATAACAGTTGCTGGATATGAGTATCAAGAGCGCTACTGAACTGACAGTAAATCACGAACGATGGCGTGCTACATTTTTCAATACTATTGATGATATTCGTGTCGGCAACACTGTAGCTCCGACTTGATACACCTTACACAACACGTTCACAACATGTCTGTGATGCTTCTGTATTTGCAGGAATTGGCTGGACCATTGAAATACAGGCTTCAGACTAAAAACTGTATACTAAATCTGTTTTGGTTCAATGTCCGCACTGTTTCACCTGCCAGGTACCGATTGCCATTTTCTGTCGCCATGCAGTACCTAGCTCGTGTAAACAGCACGTGTATCGCTGACATTTCAATAATGTGTAATGTGCAACATTAGCACTCCTACAAACTAATACCAAAACATAGACATAGACGTAGGGTGCACCACATGTCTGTTAAGACATTTCTGAGCAATGCTTCAGATCCCGGCTCATTTGAGCGCAATCCTTCATACCCGTATGCACCGTTTGGTGATTCTAATCCTAGTTTCCTAATCACGTTTTGCTAACCTTTGGCATCTAGCCATGCACCGTCAAGAGACTAGAGACCTTTTTCACGTCCGTTGCTTGACGTTATTTCACGTTATCGGCTATTTGTGGCATGCGCAGTTCTCCCAAAATTACCGAATCGGCGAATAACCGATAAAGTTGTACGCTTTCTACGGAAGATTACGGTAAGATATTATTACGTTCAGTATTGCCGGGTCTAAAAACCACT
Organism: Callosobruchus maculatus; assembly: GCA_951848785.1. Lineage (NCBI taxonomy): Eukaryota > Metazoa > Arthropoda > Insecta > Coleoptera > Chrysomelidae > Callosobruchus > Callosobruchus maculatus. Next base: position 4,443,686 of record CATOUR010000003.1, read on the forward strand.
ATGCGGCAATGAGAACAGAGCCGTTATGATTTTAGTAGCAATAATACTTACTTTGTGGTTTATCATTGTAGAAAAGGATCAGGTTTTCATCCATCAGTTTTTATTTGACAGTATTTTCCATTAAAAGCTACAATATTAGACGTTTCCGCTGTTTCGGGCAACATCGCATTAGCATCACGGAACTGAACCGTGAGAGCAAAATGTCATGCTTCTGTGGTTCTGCAAAACCTATATTATTAGGTGTTTATTTGTTTATGATCACGTCCAATATGCCGCCGACGCCTCAAAACGACATCTAAAGCTTGTTCCATTCTGAGCGTTTGCAATACAAAGTCTATAAAAATAATTAAAAAAACACAGAAAACCTAGAGCACGAACCTCACTTATTCTAGGCTACGTTAAACAAAGGCGCATGCAAAAAGTAAAAATTGTGTACTCTACATAGCGTAAAGTTAGAATCATTTGATGACGTCAATAACCGTTAACGTTTTACTACTGACAGTTTGGAAAGCGGCCTGCAAAAGGTCCCTATTAACTAATCCAGGGGTGGGATTCCGTTCTGAATCGAGAAACTCGATCTCGATAGACGATCAACTCGATAGAATTATAAACCCGAATTCTGTTACTCAATCTGTTTTGGCTTCGGAAATCTTCGGGAATTCGATAGTTGAAATGACATATATGGACTACCTATGACATAATCATTGTTTTTTGGTCCTAACCTAACCTCAAATACCCAGAAAAATTATATCGCCTTCGACTGATCTGGTCATTAGCCACTAGCCTCATCATTTGTTTGTTTCCATCTTTGTAATAATAATATTTATAGACATAATAATATTGCCAATTGTGAGAGAGCATCTATTACAGCAACAGAGAGAACAGCAACACTTGATTAATATTCGGAGAAGAATGGAAATTAGACCAAAAAGCAATCTTTTCGAGTTTCCCCACAATAGGTTTATAGAACTGTTTCGATTAAATAAAGAGATAGATACATGTATATTTATCGAAATTATATAATAACATAAACAAAAGTTCCTGTAGGCATATGACTGAGGAAATTCGACCTTTGGTTCAGGAGAGATTTTCAAGAAAGGGCATTACACTGGAGGCCAAATTATTTGCTGCCTTAGTTTCTACGCCACAGGTTCATACCAACGATGTAGTGTAGGTATTAGACAAGAATATATAGCTGGAATGAGTCAAAAATCCGTAGTGAAATAAAAGTTTATTTTCTAGTTACTGCAGCCACTAATATACTCACAATTTCCCTTAAGTTTGAAAAAACTGAAGTACAGGGTTCACCGTAAAATTTCAATGTTTGTGTAAATGTTAGGAGCAAACACCGATTTCGGCCAATGGACGGAAAATATGGTCAAAACGCGTTTTGGCGACTACCGTTTTGCCAATGTCCGAATTATAGCTTTCCGGCTGTTCAATGTAGCCCAGAACGCGTTTTGGGCCAACTACGATTGCCAGAACACGTTCTATATTCTACTACGAATAAATAAATCTCAATCATTTGCCGTGCTGTGTTACAATATTTCCTCTTGAGCTTAGAATCCATTAATGAAATAAATAAAAGCACTTGTAGATTTTAGGTCCGTGAAAAAAAACTGAATGAAACATACCTCACAATCTCATATGTCCAGCTCCCACATGAGCGGAATGAATAATGTCAAATAACCCGTGGGTCATGCAAAAATAACGCAGTTCTGCTGTTTCGTCTGTCCTTCTTTCAATTAGCTTTTCGATATCGCCAATCTTTAAAATATCATACCTTTTCAATCGTCGTCATTGTTTCGAAGATATTGTGTCACCGTTACTTTTATACAAGCTTTTGCCGCCTTCACCTTGTAAGTGTTTGGTCGTATCTTTCTCTTGTACAAATATTACTACGATCATTGCTACCACTTATGGCTTTTTGCAGTTCGTCATTAAAACATAACCTTAGGTCTTCTATGGCACTCTCTAGCTACTGTCTAAAGCCTAATTCAGATGCACACGACATCCAACCAGACGACGGTACGAAACTTTTCCTATTGGTTGAAATACTCAAAATGATGTTAAATCAAAATATTTCGACCAATAGGAACAGTATCGTACCGTAGTATCGTCGGATGTCGTATGCATTGGAATTAAGCTTAACCCGCACAACGATCAAATACTTAAATGAATACACTAGCTCCAAAAGCCCAGAGGTATCGTTAACAAGCTGAGACACGCACAAAATCCACGACGCGTTATGGCAATCGCAGTAGAACAGGACGCGTTTTGGTAATCTTAGTTGACCCAAACCGCGTTCTGGGCTACATTAAACAGTCGGAAGGCGATAATTCGGACATTGGCAAAATGGTAGCAGCCAAAACGCGTTTTGACCATATTTTCCGTCCATTGGCCGAAATCGGTGTTTGCTCCTAACATAAACATATGCATAACCTCACACTTGAGAATCTAAGCATCGAATCGACTGCTCTGCAGCTGTCGAGTATAGATATCGAGTTTGTTGTCGAATTGTGGCAAACGGAATCGCTACTATCGTTTTTGATATCAAACTCGATATCATTTTTAAAACGGAATCCCATCCCAGAGAGAATACGGCAAGGTTGTGCTCGCAAGATTGTTTTGACAGTGACAGTGTCAAAATTGTCAGTTTGCGGTGCATAGTAAACAGATAATCTACTCCAGGTTGACGCAACTAATCGCGCAACTGACTTACGGTGCATACGGGCATCTCAGTGAAGCACACCAGACTACGGTGCGAAAATTTGACTTTTCCACTCATCCAATCGTTCCTTTCTTGGATTTTGGTATCTCTGACTGTTTCCACCCTGATTAGGGCAACGATAGATGCTCTAATTATTACACCAACAAACGAATTGAACAATCAGCCAACTCAGTGAGAGGTAGCGGGAAAGAGAGAGGGGAGGGGGGATAGTAAATTATAATCCGGAATTGCTAAACAGCGTGTTCATAACAGAATTCTCGTTTGCAGCAACACGAGAGCTGCACAAGCACTACTAGCGGCTAGTAGTAGTGATGCGAAGCCAGGCAAGTAGGCCACCTTTGGCCCTTTTCGCCAACCCCACTTAATATAGTGACTCCTCCCCGAACTCCGTCGTGCTGAATAGCTGGACCTACGCTTGCGATACACTGCACATGTGCTCTAGAAGTCTGGAACTCTGTCTCGTCCTTCTTCCAGCATCTGGAGTAGATGGGGTCTCCTACTACTCTCATGAGTGACAAATCTCTATTCAGCCGGCAATGACCAGTAAGAACGCCCACCAGAAGGTAGCACCTCTCTGCCTTTGTCCTAAGGGCCAGAGACCATTCTTGAGCCAGAGCTGCCACTACCTGACTGTCAAAGCATAGATATAGCTCTGTCCAGGACACCGTTCGACTTCTGTCGAGTGTGCCGCCATCAATGTGGCTTCCACCTCCTCCTGAAAGACAGTTGTGCAGGTCCCCAGTGCAAGGCTTCACTACACTCCTTTGCCATTTAGGCAGAAGCTTGCTCTTCGCGAAGCACACCAGACTATGGGGCGAAAATTTGACTTTCCTACTCATCCAACCGTCCGTCCCTTTCTGGGGTGATTAGTGAGAATCTATTATCTCGACTTAGGTATCTTTGGCTCTATTAATCCTGAATGACGATATCGGGAAAAAAGCAATGGTCTCATTTCACTTGTCGCAACGACAGATGCCCTAATTATTACACCAACAAACGAACTGAACAATCAGCCAACTCAGGGAGAGGTAGCGGGAAAGAGAGAGGGGGAAGGGGGGTAATAAATTATAATCTGGAATTGCTAAACAGCGTGTTCATAACAGAATTCTCGTTTGCAGCAACAAGAGCTGCACAAGAACTACTAGTGGCTAGTAGTAGTGATGCGAAGCCAGGAAAATAGGCCACCCCTGGCCCTTTTCACCAACCACACTGAATCCACATTGAAAACACTAAAATCGTACGACCTAGAAACCTTCTTGTTGAGCCTACCAGACCTCTTGACGAAAGTCAGTATGCCTAACCATTTCGCTGAATATAGTGACTCCCCCCCGAACTCCGTCGTGCCGAATATCTGGACCCTACGCTTGCGATACACCGCATATCTGCTCTGGAAGTCTGGAACTCTTTCTCGTCCTTCTTCCAGCATCTGGAGTAGATGGGGTCTCCTACTACTCTCATGAGCGACAAATGTCTATTCAGCCGGCAATGGCCAGTGAGAACCCCCACCAGAAGGTAGCATCTCTCTGCCTTTGCTCTAAGGGCCAGAGACCATTCTTGAGCCAGAGCTGATCTGGTCCTCAGAAATGCCACTACCTGGCTGTCAAAGCATATATACATGTTATATGGTCCTTTAACAAATACCCTATTGTTAGCGACATTGTTGCAATAGACGTAATTTGATCTATCATAATGGTTCTTTATTTGCAACAGTGTTGTAGCAGACGCTTGGTCAGCAGAGATAACGACTTCCCAAGTAAACAGGCTCTCACAGCATCTCTTTGTTTAGCTAAGGTGCCCTAGAGGACACAGATGCTAAGTTAGCATCTAAAAACTATAAAAGCCGTAGCTTCCATAACACCCATGTTCATAAACCCGGTTAGACTCCGTCATGTCAGTATACGTTAAGTAACTTTGTAAACAGTTTGTAACATTCAAGCTGTGTCTAATAAAGTAAAGTCTTTTAAAAAGTAATTTTATTTGTTACCAACGTAACATACATATAGCTCAGAACACTGTTCGACTTCTGTCAAGTGTGCCGCCATCAATGTGGCTTCCACCTCTTCCTGAAAGACAGTTGTGCAGGTCCCAGTGCAAAGCTTCACTACACTCCTTTTTCCTTCAGGCAGAAGCTTGCTCCTCGCGAAGCACACCAGACTATGGGGCGAAAATTTGACTTTCCTACTCATCCAACCATCCATCCCTTTCTGGGGTGATTGGTGAGAATCTATTACCTCGACTTAGGTATCTTTGGCTCTATTCATCCTGAATGACGATATCGGGAAAAAAAGCAATGGTCTCATTTCACTTGTCGCAACGACAGATGCCCTAATTATTACACCAACAAACGAACTGAACAATCAGCCAACTCAGGGAGAGGTAGTGGGAAAGAGAGAGGGGGATAGTAAATTATAATCCGGAATTGCTAAACAGCGTGTTCATAACAGAATTCTCGTTTGCAGCAACACGAGAGCTGCACAAGCACTACTAGCGGCTAGTAGTAGTGATGCGAAGCCAGGCAAGTAAGCCACATTTGGCCCTTATCGCCAACCCCACTGAATCCACACTGAAAACACTAAAATCGTACGACCTAGAAACCTTCTTGTTGAGCCTACCAGACCTCTTGATGAAAGTCAGTATGCCTAACCATTTCGCTGAATATAGTGACTCCTCCCCGAACTCCGGCGTGCCGAATATCTGGACCCTACGCTTGCGATACACCGCATATCTGCTCTGGAAGTCTGGAACTCTTTCTCGTCCTTCTTCCAGCATCTGGAGTAGATGGGGTCTCTTACTACTCCCATGAGCGACAAATGCCTGTTCAGCCGGCAATGGCCAGTGAGAACCCCCACCAGAAGGTTGAGCGTCTCTCTGCCTTTGTTCTAAGGGCCAGAGAGCATTCTTGAGCCAGAGCTGATCTGGTCATCAGAAATGCCACAACCTGACTGTCAAAGCCTACATATAGGTCAGTCCAGGACACTGTTCGACTTCTGTCGAGTGTGCTGCCATCAATGTTGCTTCCACCTCCTCCTGAAAGACAGTTGTGCAGGTCCCCAGTGCAAAGCTTCACTACACTCCTTTTCCCTTCAGGCAGAAGCTTGCTCCTCGCGAAGCACACCAGACTATGGGGCGAAAATTTGACTTTCCTACTCATCCAACCTTTCTGGAGTGATTAGTGAGAATCTATTATCTCGACTTAGGTATCTTTGGCTCTATTCATCCTGAATGACGATATCGGGGAAAAAAGCGGTGGTCTCATTTCACTTGTCGCAACGATAGATGCCCTAATTATTACACCAACAAACGAATTGAACAATCAGCCAACTCAGAGAGAGGTAGCGAGAAAGAGAGAGAGGGGGGGATAGTAAATTATAATCCGGAATTGCTAAACAGCGTGTTCGTAACAGAATTCTCGTTTGCAGCAACACGAGAGCTGCACAAGCACTACTTAGTAGTGGTGATGCGAAGCCAGGCAAGTAGGCCACCTTTGGCCCTTTTCGCCAACCCCACTGAATCCACACTGAAAACACTAAAATCGTACGACCTAGAAGCCTTCTTGTTGAGTCTACCAGACCTCTTGACGAAAGTCAGTATGCCTAACCATTTCACTTAATATAGTGACTCCTCCCCGAACTCCGTCGTGCTGAATAGCTGGACCTACGCTTGCGATACACTGCACATGTGCTCTAGAAGTCTGGAACTCTGTCTCGTCCTTCTTCCAGCATCTGGAGTAGATGGGGTCTCCTACTACTCTCATGAGTGCCAAATCTCTATTCAGCCGGCAATGACCAGTAAGAACGCCCACCAGAAGGTAGCACCTCTCTGCCTTTGTCCTAAGGGCCAGAGACCATTCTTGAGCCAGAGCTGCCACTACCTGACTGTCAAAGCATACATATAGCTCTGTCCAGGACACTGTTCGACTTCTGTCGAGTGTGCCTCCATCAATGTGGCTTCCACCTCCTCCTGAAAGACAGTTGTGCAGATCCCCAGTGCAAAGCTTCACCACACTCCTTTTCCCTTCAGGCAGAAGCTTGCTCCTCGCGAAGCACACCAGACTATGGGGCGAAAATTTGACTTTCCTACTCATCCAACCTTTCTGGAGTAATAAGTGAGAATCTATTATCTCGACTTAGGTATCTTTGACTCTATTCATCCTAAATGACGATATCGACTTGTCGCAACGATAGATGCCCTAATTATTACATCAACGAACGAATTGAACAATCAGCCAACTCAGGGAGTGGTAGCGGGAAAGAGAGAGGGGAGATAGTAAATTATAATCCGGAATTGCTAAACAGCGTGTTCATAACAGAATTCTCGTTTGCAGCAACACGAGAGCTGCACAAGCACTAGCAGCACCGTCGGCAGTTCGTTATTTATTCCCAACAGGCCACTAAATAATATATCGAGAGACCGCCAAACAAAAGCGTCCCGATAAACAATGTGCATTATAGAGGGTATTATCCACCGCCGACTTGTTAGTTGAGGCAAATTCACATTACCATGGAACGCAAAATGCTCTTACGCTCTGGATAGGTATGGAATTGCGCAGCGATTTCTATACGAATAGAAATCGCTGCGCAATTCCATGTTTACGAAAACAGAAATGTTTATTCGTTTTGTGCACGGGTTGCTATTTATTGGTGATCTTTTGATCAATAAACTTAGCTATATATACTATAGCGTGCAGAGACTGAATCTCAAAACGGCGACTGGATTTGTAATCAGTACCCTCAACTAATCCAAAACACAAGGGTTGATCTTAATAGAATGCCAAATAATGATTTTCGAAGTTTTAGGCAAACCTGAAGATCTGAATGCTCTGAAATTTTCGGTTTTCGTCAAACGACACTAAATCTCAAAACGGCGACTGGATTTGTAATCAGCACCCTCAACTAATACAAAACACAAGGTTTCGTCTTAACAGAAAGCCTAATAATAATTTTCGAAGTTTTGGGCAGACCTGAAGATCTGAATGATCTGAATTTTTCGATTTTCGTCAAACGAGACTGAATCTCAAAAAGGCGACTGGATTTGTAATCAGCACTCTCAACTAATACAAAACACAAGGTTTCATTTTAATAGAAGGCTAAATAATGATTTTCGGCATCTTTATTCATTTTCGCTGTCTCAGTTTTTCTAACTACTACAACTAATCCAAAACACAAGGTTTTATCTTAATAGAAAGCCTAATAATGATTTTCGAAGTTTTAGGCAAACCTGAAGATCTGAATGATCTGAATTTTTCGATTTTCGCCAAACGAGACTGAACCTCAATACAACGACCGGATTTATAATCAGCACCCTCAACTAATCTAAAATACAAAGTTTCATCTCAATAGAAAGCCAAATAATGATTTTCGAAGTTTTAGGCAAACTTGAAGATCTGAATGATCTGAATTTTTCGATTTTCGTCAAACGAGATTGAACCTCAAAACAACGACCGGATTTGTAATCAGCACCCTCAACTAATCTAAAATACAGTTTCATCTCAATAGAAAGCCAAATAATGATTTTCGAAGTTTTAGGCAAACGTGAAGGTCTGAACGATCTGAATTTTTCGACTTTCGTCAAACGAGACTGAATCTCAAAACGGCGACTGGATTTGTAATCAGCACTCTCAACTAATACAAAACACAAGGTTTCATCTTAATAGAATGCTAAATAATGATTTTCGGCATCTTTATTCATTTTCGCTGTCTCAGTTTTTCTAACTAGTATTAAAAAAACAGACCTGAGCCTCAAATGACCTTAAACCTCAAGGTAAAACATCAGAACACTATTAACAAACAAGTAAAAATCGTATAGATTCGGTTTCATAATGTACACAACTCATGACTTCCAAGAAACTTTTTATACACAAAACTTCACTCTTGATCCTTATGGAATATAGCCGAAGGGTTTTCTGAGCCTTATAATTGCAATCTCATCAACAACAAGCTCAACAATCAAGGAAACGAACGATATAGCACATCCTACAACCAACAACGCAAATGCTCCCTGTAAATGGTCAATAGACAGTGCACTGTGCTACGCTTTCTTTGTTGTTTAGCTCCTTCCTTATTTCTATGAGCGTCGTCTGGTTGTCCACTAGATGCTGTACTATGGCTCCTTGCATCAACTGAAAAATTATGCTGTTGATTTTGTACATGAGGGGATGTCCTTGCCTTGCCAGAATGCTTACAGGATAAGTCATCAGTTTTTCTCTGAATATGAATACTTTGGGACTTCCATCAGGGTTCAAAACAGCGTGCGTGTGTGCTAGGAGGTATTCAGAGTAAAGTTGGTTCGATATGGTCCAAATATTCCTTTCATCAGCCACCTTTTTGAACCAATAAAGCACTGTATCATTTTCCTTAGTGTCTGCTACTTGATAGGCATCATATATCTTCCTAACTTGTGGCTCAGAGATATTGAAGAGTGACTTGAGTCTCTTAACTCCACCTACTCCAACCCTGAGGTCACCAAATGAGTCATATATCTCGGAGTTCCTCGTATATTGATGTTCTCTTATAGGATTTTTCAGATATTTTAGGAGATATACAGTATAAATAGAGTACAAGACGATACCAAACACTGCCAAACTGACAAAGACCATTCTGGTTAGATCACTCCTTGGCTGGGTTTGGGATGTTGACAAGATCACTTTGAATGATGCTTCGAACGCAGTGTCAAGCTTTTTGTAAGCAGCTACTGTCTCTGATACCTTTGCAGTAATGTAGAACATGAGGGCGTAAAAAACGAATGATCCCAAGCATATTCCCCATATTTCCAAATTGAACATTGTGATGAATGACCTCCAGTAAGACCCAAGCACGTGGTTTCATATGGAAGCTTCTTGAGGAGGCCATCAAAGGCTTAGGAATCTCTATTATTGTTTGGTCTCACAAGTTTTCTAACTACAATTTGACTCAGGTTTCAAATGACCACAAAGCTCAAAGTCAAAGATCAAAACACTATTGACAAAGAAGTAAAAATTGTAATCATTCGGTTTGATAATGTGTTTCTAATACTCATCACTTCCAAGAAACTTTTAATTGCAATCTCATCAACAACAAGCTCAACAATCAAGAAAACGAATGATATAGCACATCCTACAACCAACAACGCAAATGCTCCCTGTAAATGGTCAATAGACAGTGCACTGAACTGTGCTACGCCTTCTTTGTTATTTTGCTCCTTCCTTATTTCTATGAGCGTCGTTTGGTTGTCAACTAGATGCTGCACTATGGCCCCTTGCATCAACTGAAAAATTATGCTGTTTATTTTGTACATAAGAGGATGTCCTTGCCTTGCCAGAATGCTTACAGGATAAGTCATCAGTTTTTCCCTAAAGATGAATACTTTTGGGCTTCCGTCAGGGTTCAAAACAGCGTGCGTGTGTGCTAAAAGGTATTCAGAGTAAAGGTGGTTCGATATGGTCCAAATATTTCTTTCCTCAGCCACTTTTTTGAACCAATAAAGCACTGTATCATTTTCCTTATATCTGCTACTTGATAGGCATCATATATCTTCCTGACCTGTGGCTCAGATATATTGAAGAGTGACTTGAGTCTCTTAACTCCACCTACTCCAACCCTGAGGTTGCCAAATGAGTCATATATCTCGGAGTTCCTCGTATATTGATGTTCTCTTATAGGATTTTTCAGATATTTTAAGAGATATACAGTATAAATAGAGTACAAGACGATACCAAATACTGCCAAACTGACAAAGACCATTCTGGTTAGATCACTCTTCGGTTGGGTTTGAGATGTTGACAAGATCACTTTAAATGATGCTTCGAACGCAGTGTCAAGCTTTTTGTAGGCAGCTACTGTCTCTGATACTTTTGCAGTAATGTAGAACATAAGGGCGTACAAAATAAATGATCCCAAGCATATTCCCCATATTTCCAAATTAAACATTGCGATGAATGACCTCCAGTACGACCCAAGCGCGTGGTTTCAAGCTTCTTGAGGAGGCCATCAAAGGCCTAGAAATCTCTATTATTGTTTGGTTTCACAAGTTTTCTAACTACAATTTGACTTAGGTTTCAAATGACCACAAAGCTCAAAGTCAAAGATCAAAACACTATTAACAAGGAAGCAAAAATTGTAATCGTTCGGTTTGATAATGTATTTCTAATGTTCGTGACTTCCAAGAAACTTTTTATACACAAAACTTCACTCTTGATCCTTATGGAATATAGCCAAAGCGTTTTCTGAGCCTTATAATTGCAATCTCATCAACAACAAGCTCAACAATCAATGAAACAAACGATATAGCACACCCTACAACCAACAGCGCAAATGCTCCCTGTAAATGGTCAATAGACAGTGCACTGAACTGTGCTACGCCTTCTTTGTTATTCAGCTCCTTCCTTATTTCTATGAGCGTCGTCTGGTTGTCAACTAGATGCTGCACTATGGCTCCTTGCATCAACTGAAAAATTATGCTGTTGATTTTGTACATAAGAGGATGTCCTTGCCTTGCCAGAATGCTTACAGGATACGTCATCAGTTTTTCCCTGAATATGAATACCTTTGGGCTTCCGTCAGGGTTCAAAACAGCGTGCGTGTGTGCTAAGAGGTATTCAGAGTAAAGTTGGTTCGATATGGTCCAAACATTTCTTTCGCCAGCCACCTTTTTGAACCAATAAAGCACTGTCTCATTTTCCGTACTGTCTGCTACTTGATAGGCATCATATATCTTCCTGACTTGTGGCTCAGATATATTGAAGAGTGACTTGAGTCTCTTAACTCCTCCAACTCCAACCCTGAGGTTGCCAAATGAGTCATATATCTCGGAGTTCCTCGTATACTGATGTTCTCTTATAGGATTTTTAAGATATTTTAAGAAATATACAGTATAAATAGAGTACAAGACGATACTAAATACTGCCAAACTGGCAAAGACCATTCTGGTTAGATCGCTCTTCGGTTGGGTTTGAGATGTTGACAAGATCACTTTGAATGATGCTTCGAACGCAGTGTCAAGCTTTCTGTAAGCAGCTACTGTTTCTGATACTTTTGCAGTAATGTAGAACATGAGGGCGTAACAAACGAATGATCCCAAGCATATTTTCCATATTTCCAAATTGAACATTGTTATGAATGACCTCCAGTACGACCCAAGCACGTGGTTCCATATGGTAGCTTCTTGAGGAGGCCATCAAAGACTTAGGAACCTCTATTATTGTTTGGTCTCACAAGTTTTCTAACTACAATTTGACTTAGGTTTCAAATGACCATAAGGCTCAAAGTTAAAAACCAAAACACTATTAACAAAGAAGTAAAAATTGTAATCATTCGGTTTGATAATGTATTTCTAAGGCTCATAACTTCCAAGAAACTTTTGGTACACAAAACTTCACTCTTGATCCTTATGGAATATAGCCAAAGCGTTTTCTGAGCCTTATAATTGCAATCTCATCAACAACAATCTCAACAATTAATGAAACAAACGATATAGCACACCCTACAACCAACAACGCAAATGCGCCCTGCAAGTGGTCAATGGACAGGGCGCTGAACTGTGCTACGCCTTCTTTGTTATTTAGCTCCTTCCTTATTTCTATGAGCGTCGTCTGGTTGTCAACTAGATGCTGTACAATGGCCCCTTGCATCAACTGAAAAATTATGCTGTTGATTTTGTACATAAGAGGATGGCCTTGCCTTGCTAGAATGCTTACAGGATACGTCATCAGCTTTTCCCTGAATATGAATACTTTTGGGCTTCCATCAGGGTTCAAAACAGCGTGCGTGTGTGCTAAGAGGTATTCAGAGTAAAGATGGTTGGATATGGTCCAAATATTTCTTTCCTCAGCCACTTTTTTGAACCAATAAAGCACTGTATCGTCTTCCTTACTGTCTGCTACTTGATAGGCATCATATATCTTCCTAACCTGTGGCTCAGATATATTGAAGAGTGACTTGAGTCTCTTAACTCCTCCTACTTCAACCCTGAGGTTGCCAAATGAGTCATATATCTCGGAATTCCTCGTATATTGATGTTCTCTTATAGGATTTTTCAGATATTTTAAGAGATATACAGTATAAATAGAGTACAAGACGATACCAAATACTGCCAAACTGACAAAGACCATTCTGGTTAGATCACTCCTCGGTTGGGTTTGAGATGTTGACAAGATCACTTTGAATGATGCTTCGAACGCAGTGTCAAGCTTTTTGTAATCAGCTACTGTCTCTGATACTTTTGCAGTAATGTAGAACATAAGGGCGTACAAAATAAATGATCCCAAGCATATTCCCCATATTTCCAAGTTGAACATTGCGATGAATGCCCTCCATTTAGGTACCAGTCGTGCCTTTGGCACAACCCATGCACGTGGTTCCATATGGTAGCTTCTAGAGAATTCGAAATCGTCTTCGTAGAAATCGAAATCGTTATCGTTCCCCATTCCAATATCTATGTTTCCTATACCAAGGTACATGAATTCGTATATAGCCGCCAAATCTCCTGTGTAGTTGTCTTGTAGCTCTTCGCCCCATTCTGTTGAAGAGCTTATGTTAATGCTGAAGTGTATGTTCAGCTTCTTCCCTATAATTTTAAGTAGCTCTATTTCGAATCCTTCGTTTTCATTGATTACAAATGGTTCAAGTGGTTTGGCTATCACTCCCAGTATGCAGTTGCGCAGATTTGTTCCAAGAAATGTATAGAAGTACTTTTTTGTGATGTCCATCATTTTTCCTGAAAAAAAAAATGGTGAAAATTAACGGAATATTTCTTGAAAGAAGCTGTAACTTCAAAATTTACTCTGAGTTTTTGATGAGACAGGTATTGGCGGTATAACTATTGGCGAAAGCAAAATATCCAACTTAGGATTTGCTGATATACAACCTTTATTGCTGCTTCTCAGGAAGAACTAATAATAATAATAATATTTATGCACCATAAGTACAATGTAGCAAATAAATATAGATAAATCCACAGTAGGCATTGCCTGTGGGTGGATATAAAATGTGATCTAAAAATTTAAATGTTTTCAAATATACATATCAAAATATTACTAGAACAAATTTTATTGATCATTAATATTATGAATAATCATTCGCTCTACACAGTAAATCCATTCCTTTAGTTTTTGTTTAAAATTTTTGCCAAATTTGAGGCACTTTATGGTTAATGGTATTGCACAATATAATTTCGGAGCTAGGTACATAAATGATCGTTGGAATATACATAGTTTTGTGTGGTCGAACTGAGTTTGATGACCATAATTTGTGCCTCGTGCTATATACATGTATATGTTATGTTTTATTTCATCAACACAGATTTTGTGTAATAAGTTGCTAGTATGTAAGAAATAAAGTTGCCTAGTATCGAGTATCCTTGTTTTCTGGTATAAATCGTTTGACGGATACAGCTTAGATTTATGAAATATAGATTTCAGCACATATTTTTGTAATATATCCAATTCAGAAATATATGTCTTGCAGGTAGATCCCCAAGCTGGTATTCCATATATTAGATGTGTTTAATTAAAGCATGATACAATATTTTAAGCAAATTATCTGTTAGAATATTGGACAGAATTTTAAGTTTATATGCTACACATCTTATTTTTTTCATCACATGTAAAATTTGCTTATCCCACTTTAAATGTGAATCTAGATATACTCCAAGATATTTCATGCTATCTACTAATTTCAGTCTTTTTTGCATGGTATTTAATGGAGAGGTGTTCATAGCAAGGTAAAAATCTAGCATAGGAAGTAAAGGCAACGAAATTAGTTTTTTTGAAATTTACTGTTAAAATTTTGGTATCAAACCATTGAATAACCTTGATAAAATCTTTCTCAATAATTTCTTTTAATATTGTCCAATCGTCAGCTTTATATAGTATGAGGGTGTCATCCGCAAAGCATATTATTTTTCCAAAACTGTCAATTTCAAATAAATCATTCAGGCACAAGTTAAATAGAAGCGGGCCTAGTGCTGTTCCCTGTGGGACACCATATTTAATCAACATTTCCTTGCTATAAAAGTTAGAGATTCTTACCATTTGAGTACGGTTTGAGAGATAATCTGTTAATAATAGTTGTGATGTTCCTCTGAAACCTAATCTTTCCATCACCTTTAAAAGCTCACTGTGGCTCACCGTATCGAACACATTTTTCAAGTCAACAAAGATACCAATAGTAGGCATTTTTTATCAGTATTAGAGATAATTTCATTCGTAGCCGACAAAATTGCGTCTGTTGTTGATTTACCTCTTGTAAATCCATACTGGTTTGAACTCATAATGTTGTTTTTATTTAAGAACTGTAATATTCTGTAATGAATTAGTTTTTCAAAAATTTTTCCTAGATTTGATAACAGAGATATCGGTCTGTAGTTAGATATGTCTAATTTATCTCCATTTTTATATACAGATGTTATCACTGATGTTTTAAATGCCATTGGACATTTACCTAGCTGAAAGCAACGATTTATTAAATATGCAAGTGGGTCTGCCAAATGCTGTGCAATTTGTTTTAGATGTTCTATTAAGTATCTTAGAATAACACAGTGCAGCATATCGTCTTGGTATTAACTACAACAAGACCAAGGTTATGATCGTAGATAGGGAGCATGATAATCGTCGAGGAATAAAGTCAGGAGGCCGTTGTGAAGTAGCTCAAAGTTTTGTATACCTCGGTTCTTTGATCGACAATTCGGGTGATTGTGAAAATGAGATTTGACGGCGCATTCAACAGGCACGGAAAGCAGCCATGATATCCCACAACATGTTTTTGCAACTGTGCAACTTGATATTTTCGTATGTTTTTGTTTAAATCGCAACCAAGAAAGGGTTTGATCTTACCATCAACACATTCATCGATGTCAAAGATCTGATCGTTTGACCCACAATTAGCAGGACCAACTGATGATAAGTTTCGTTTGACCATATAAAAATGGCCATCGGTTCCAGGTATCAGCACGGCACAGTAAGGAAATAAATGGTATATCAACCTATCCAGAACTTCTTTGGCTGTAACTCGATAGTCGTCAACGTTATCAACGTATACCAAAATATTGGCTGACGGATTAGAAGTAACCAAGTCTGATATATTGTCCACAATACCATCAAATTCTGATTCGTTGTATTTGTCTAGAATGATCAAATAGAAGCCAGTATTGTATTCCTCTACCATTCTCCTTTTACACGTTTTATTGTAGCATTCTTCATAGGAAGTGAATTCATGAACCTCGCCAGTTGACAGAACTACTTCTATTGAGCGCCAGTTTGACTCGTTGTTGATGCTCTTTAAAACCCTTTGTTGTATACTGTATGCAGAATCTGTGTAGGTTTTTCCAAAGACGGCCGTTAGAAGCATGTGGTAGTCATTTGTTCTTGTACGATGATGGAAATGATGGTCAATTATTTCTTCGAGACAGTCACATGCCTTATCCACGTGATGATCTCTGCAAAGGAGAAGTTTTCAAATTTGAGGTTGAAGAGGTGCATGTAAGAGATATATTTTTATACTGCTGCAATAGTCGTTTAGTCGTTTAATATGCGCTTAAAAAAAATGGCGCTTGTAGTACGGCAAATTTATTTTTGTCACAAATGTGTAAAATGAAGAGAGCAAGTTCGATCGAAGGAAGATGTAATGATGAGTCTATAGCTTCTGGACACTACCCAGAGAGAGCAATTAGACTAATCGATACGCCTAACCTCACAAAGATCTTCCACAGCCTGGAACATCGAAGAAGGGTGGCTGACCTGCCCCTGTTCTAAAGGGTTTTCCGATAAGAGGTGTCATTTTGAATAGCTGGCTATTTCGGTAGACGTCAGTTTTGACGCAGCAGTTGTTTGACATTTGACAAGTAGAACCAACGCCATTAAGAAAAATTGAACTATACACGCTTCAACAACGCATTGAAATTATCAAAATCCACTATAAAGATGCTGAAAATTTGTCAGTGACGGTTCGTAAAACCAGAACACTTTTTGGTCGTCGTGCAGCACCTTGTCGATCCGCAATACAGAAATTGGTGAAAAAATTCGAGCTGTTGGGACAATTGAGTGATGCGAAGAATAAAAATCGTGCACATCGCTCAAGAACAACGGAGAATATTGCTGCTGTAGCCCAAAGTGTTGAAGAAAACCCAGGTTTGTCCATTCCTCGTCGTTCTTTGGAATTGGGCATTCCACAAACGTCATTACACCGCATTTTGCATAAAGACTTGGGTCTTAAGGCTTATAAAGTTCAGTTAACACAGGAACTCAAGCCGGCCGATCATCAACAACATCGTGTCTGTGCTGATTGGGTCCTTGAAATGCATGAAAATGCACCGGAATTTCATCGAAAAATCATCTGGACTGACGAGGCCCATTTTCACCTCGCTGGCTACGTCAACAAGCAATATTGTAGCATCTGGGGCTCGAAAAACCCAAGAATCATCGTTGAAAAGCCTCTCCATCCTCAACGTGTAACTGTTTGGTGCGGTTGATGGTCAGGCGGGGTCATTGGCCCTTACTTTTTCGAAAATGAGGCTGGAGCAACAGTTACGGTGACTGCATTGCGCTATCGAGAGATGATTAATAATTTTTTATGGCCGGAATTGGATGATATTGATCTGGACAACGTTTACTTTCAACAAGACGGCACTACGTGTCACACAAGCCACGAAACCGAAACCATAGCTCTTTTACAGGGAAAGTTTCCGGATCGTGTTATCTCTCGAAGAGGTGATCACAATTGGCCACCGAGATTTTGTGACTTAACACCTTTAGACTTCTTCCTGTGGGGCCACGTGAAAGCTAAGGTCTACGCCAACAGCCCAGCGTCGATTCAAGAACTCAAAGATGGAATTCGTGAAGCTATTCAGGGCATACAGCAACCACTTTGCGATTTGGTGATGGACAATTTCATGAAAAGGATATGGTCCTGCAAGAGTAGCCGTAGTGGCCATTTGGCTGATATTATTTTCCATTTTTAATGGCAAACCTTCCTCTTTACATTGAAATAAACATCCGATCATTTATTTCAGAATATGCCATTTTTCTTTGAATATCAAAATAACACCTCTTATTGGAAAGGCCTTTATCACGGAAGATGTTCGAGTGGGCTCTCCCAGATAATAACACCAAAGGGCGCTTGAACGAGGATCACTAGAGATCCTTACCAGGTCGAGGTCCCTACTCCCCGGACCAGTTTCCTCCAGCATTCCTTCTTTTGGAAAAACTCGACGCTGTGGAATGAGCTGCCGGGAAATTTGATGCCCGATGGCTACAACCTGCACAATATATTGGCAACATCCCAAATTAACAGAAAAACAGCAATAAATTTGAAATTTTTCAGCGTTGCTTCAGATCACGTTATCACTCATCGAGTGTATTTCGATGGTGAGTTTTTCTTATTCATAGTATTACAACAAGAAGTATTGAAGATAAAAGGTTCTTTCCAACAGGCCTGAATACCGTAATATGTATAGTCACGGACATGCGCTGAACGTGAAATGCGTTCCAATACGTTTTGTGACCGTTCATGAAACGGTCCATAATGCGTTCCAACAGATTTCGTTACCGTTCATGGGACGGTTTCTGTACGGCAAATCTGTACTTGGTCCAGAGTAAGGACTGTGAGGACTGACATGCGCAGTAGAAAGTAAATCGCCCGCTTGGCGCACAATTTCATTTTGTCATTTGTATGCGCCTTCTGAATCTTGCTTCCTTGAGCCTTGAGTGTTGAGATTGAGTGTGATTTGATTTTGCTTCTTTTGTTTTTACTGTTGCTTGTTGTTTGGCCGCAACTTCACCAAAGCCAAAAATGGAAATGGAATCAAACAATAGTGATATACATACGTGGTATGTTATGATAAATTCGGTCATTTTTATGGAAAACATAACCCAGGTTCTTTGTTTATAGAGCTACAGAAATATCTGGTTGTGAGTGGTAACCATTATTCATGGCTAAAATTAACCAAATAATCCTCATTTTTCGGTTGTGGTTGATAGACTAACACCAAGTCATCGTCAGATCAATTTTAATAAAGCTCTTGGCGTCTTGGCTTTTGGCGGTGGCGTTTGGAATGAAATCGAGGTTAGTTTTTTTTTTGATGCTGTCAGAACTGACACGAGTCCAGTGAAATAAGAGAAGGAATCGTTCTAACAGATTTTCCTATTTGTACGTTCACGAAACCATCCAAAATCAACGCATGCGCACCACAAACGATCCAAACAGTTTCGTGACGGTTCAATGGACGGTACAAAATATGCTGTTGCTAGTAACTTTCAAGCTGGACAGTAAACATGGTAAAAATAAGCAGTTAAAATTGCAGTGTGTATATTTATACATTTTATGAAGATAGAAAATGGCCAGATTTAAAAAAAATTGTTAGTATTTGCTAGAATTTATTTATATATACCTATATTGGTTCGATACAACCTACTAAATCACAGTCTGTAAATATTTACTTGCTCCTTGCCCTGTTTGCCACTTGGCTTTATACGTCTGTTGTTGGATTGCTTCAGAAATATGTACTTATTAAAATGAGGATCCCTTCAATACATGCTATAAGGAAATATGTCTGCACTTAGAAGCTAAATGTCTAGTAGATTTGACACTGATGATCTTCCTAAGAATTTTATGCGATGTACAGAGGAAGAAGTTAAAACATTTTGTTGTAATATCTCACAAAGATGTAAAGATAATGACAAAATTCTTTCTTTTCCAAATAACACTGCTCTCATTTTCGATGCGCGCGAGGGACCTTTGGTAGCTTCTTTTAGCACTGCTGTGAGATCTTATTTTTGTTTTTGAAGAACAGCCATGCTTTCTGCTTCAATTAACAACATTGTCCTATGCTGCACCTCAGAAGGCCTATTTGAAGCATATCTTCCTTCCGAGCACAATGATATATTTCAATATGCTAAGCTCTGCCTTCCTGGATGCTTTGGGATTTCATATACTTTTGGAGGTTTTTAGAAGACAGTTTTTAAGTGCTGCCAAGGTTGGTGCCTTTGTTTAAACGTATCAAGAATTCTGTTAGTATCTTTCCTTCTTTGTGATAGATTAAAACATGCTTTTTTGAGTTTTTTTCTGATCGTCGCATAAAATTCCCAGGAAGATCATCATTGTCAAACCTACTACAAATGTTGCTTGAAACTGCAATGTGATCTGAAGCAAGCCGACAAATTTCAAATGTATTACTGTTTTCCATTCGAGAGCAAGCGACAGAAAGGTTCTGCCGGTGCACCACCTGGTACCCGAAGGTAACGGCAAACCAAAGAAAATCGCTGCTAAACACCAGCAGACTTATTGGTGGAACGCCACGGCGCGTCCGCTTGGCCACCAGAAAGCGCGGTTCTATATGCTGCTGCATATGGAAGTCGATATACGAGGGTTGCTCTATATCTCCGTCAATCCACCAGTACGCAGACAGCTGTTTCACGCTTATTAGCGATCATCAGTGCGCCATAGGTCGATTGACGGAAATAGAGAGCATCATATTTTTCATGTTTACTAAACATGTGAAAAATGTGAGAGCAGACGGTTCTGGTTCTGCCGGTGCGCCGTCTGGTACCCGAAGGTAACGGCAAACCAAAGAAAATCGCTGCTAAACACCAGCAGACTTATTGGTGGAACGCCACGGCGCGTCCGCTTGGCCACCAGAAAGCGCGGTTCTATATGCTGCTGCATATGGAAGTCGATATACGAGGGTTGCTCTATATCTCCGTCAATCCACCAGTACGCAGACAGCTGTTTCACGCTTATTAGCGATCATCAGTGCGCCATAGGTCGATTGACGGAAATAGAGAGCATCAAATTTTTCATGTCTACCAGACATGTGAAGCATGTGAGAGCGCTAATGAGCGTGAAACAGCTGTCTGCGTGCTGGTGGATTGACGAAGATATAGAGCAACCCTGGTACATCGACTTTCATATGCATATAGAACCGCGCTCTCTGGTGGCCAAGCGGACGCGCCGTGGCATTCCACCAAGAAGTCCGCTGCTGTTTAGCAGCGATTTTCTTTGGTTTGCCGTTACCTTCGGGTACCAGATGGCGCACCGGCAGAACCTTTCCGTCGCCTGCTCTCCATGTCTGGTAGACATTATGGTCAATGTATCCTGTACAAAATTTATTCAAAACTAAATATACCGGAATTCGGTTGTGCCCAAAATTTAGAGGTCCTTGTACCACGCCACACCAATTCAAACCTCTTCGAAGTACTTGAACGTATAATAATATCATATTCATTCATATTGCATAAATAAATTAATAATCAGGATCATCATATAATGTATGGTAATAAAAAATAGGAAATGAATTTATACTTGGGGTGGCCAAAATCGGATTTGCAAAAAGGCGGCCAATCACCCAGGAATGACCCTAGCCGCTTCACAGCTACTACTACTGCTACACATAGAAAAATCTGTCGTTCTGTCAAAGACTTATGCTTGGATTCAATAGGACGTTACACTCAGCATTCCTCAAATACAGCGATGTTTTATCCAATGGGAAGTGTATAGTTGGTAACGATATATATCGTATTGTCGATTCAACTACAAGATGTCATTGGATTCCAATGAATAATTCAATCGCAGCCTGTCGTTGAATCGAATCTGTGTTTGGTAATTGTTCCTAAACTACTTTCTTTTCCTTCAACGAACAGACTTTATTGCAAGGACAGCTGATTGATTCGTTTAGATGTTTAATTGTGTGATTTTGTATGAAGTTATAAGGAGCATGATATAAGAATCAGACATAAGCCTGCACCAGTTGTTGCATTATTACCTGAAATATAACTGTCTGACTAATCTAAATACCTACATTCAAATGCGGGTGTTAGCTCTTCTAGGTCCCAATTTCTCAGTAGGTCCATATATAACTCGACACATTTAAATCACACAATTTCTGATACAATACGCAAAACCACGAAATGACACAACACGGCTAACACCCAAACAACACAACGGAACAACATCGTCCATGTTCACGGGTTCGCGGCGATAGTAACACTGAGATCATCTCCCTGTTCTTTATTCTCACCTTCATTGAATCAGTCCCGCCGAATACTGATTATATTTCAACGAACGACAAGGGCCATTGAAACAAAATTAATTTTTATCAGATGAATTATCACGAAATGCTGTTGCAGTAATAATTTTTGTACATTGAATAGATTGTATGCTTTGCTTAAATAAAACATAGGATAAATTTCGAAAACAAAAGGATGTTTTAAATGCATTATATGTCAATACTGGTATTAGAAGGATTATACATATAGCCAGAACGAATATAAAATTATTTTGAACTTACTGGCGTACCTGTGATTACTTATAAGGATTGAATTCTTTCAATGACATGGATTTGAAACAACTGTAAATATATTTAAAGTGATGGAAAAACATCCAAATACTAACAATTAATTGGAAACGTAACAGTGTTCTTTTCTGTGTAGGGATGGCAACAACACGTGGATGTCTTGAAAATATCGATGTATCATTTGAAAGCAAAAGCCTGATTGCTGTAAAATTGTAAGAAACGCTTTATATATCCAAGAACAACTCACCCAGTTTCATTCTCCTTGACGATAGCCATCATCTGTTCCGCAATTTGGGAAAAGTTTCTGGACGGTGTCATAATAGCAAAGGCGAAAGGGACTGATAAAAGTAATACGTGCCAAGCGCACATTATTTTTTTGTGGGATGCCAGGCATCGAATGCATTTTTAAATCAGTGTTGAATTCCAGTTCGTGAAAGCTCGCGTGTGTTAATTTAGTGTAATGCTAGCAGAACATGGAATCCGTTTTAATTTTATTGCAGTTTTTTAGGGATTATCTGCATAGATCCATGTGGGGTGTGGTGATAAAACCCTGTCACACCTACGTAGAGAAATCCAGGGTACTGTAGCCAGGGAAAAAGCGATAGCTTCTGTTATATTTACCTCTTCTAAAGATAAATGTAGTTTAAAATAACTAAAAAGCATGCTTTTGAAGAACATCATCAACATTTTTTCAGGTACACCCGCCCGCCCGAGAGATCTGAAATATTTGATTTTTGTCAAACGAGACTGAGACTCAAAACTGCGACTGGATTTGTACTTAGCACCTTGAAATTATCCGAAATGCGAGGTTTCATCTCAATGGAAAACAAAAAAAAGATTTTAGATTTTTTAGGTACACCCGCCCGCCCGAGAGATCTGAAGCTTTTGATTTTTGTCAAACGAGACTGAGACGCAAAACTGCGAGTGGATTTGTAAAGCCAAATAAAGATTTTCGATTTTTTTAGGTACATCCGCCCGCCCGAGAGATCTGAAATTTTCGATTTTTGTCAAACGAGACTGAGACTCAAAACTGCGACTGGATTTGTAATTAGCACCTTGAAATTATCCGGAATGCGAGGTTTCATCTCAATAGAAAGCCAAATAAAGAGTTTCGATTTTTTTAGGTATACCCGCCCGCCCGAGAGTTCTGAAATTTTTGATTTTTGTCAAACGAGACTGAGACTCAAAACTGCGACTGGATTTGTAATCAGCACCTTGAAATTATCCGGAATGCGAGGTTTCATCTCAATAGAAAGCCAAATAAAGATTTTCGATTTTTTAGGTACACCCGCCCGCCCGAGAGATCTGAAATTTTTTATTTTTGTCAAACGAGACTGAGACTCAAAACTGCGACTGGACTTGTAATCAGCACCTTGAAATTATCCGGAATGCGAGGTTTCATCTCAATAGAAAGCCAAATAAAGAATTTCGATTTTTTTAGGTACACCCGCCCGCCCGAGAGATCTGAAATTTTTGATTTTTGTCAAACGAGACTGAGACTCAAACTGCGACTGGATTTGTAATCAGCACCTTGAAATTATGCAAAAATGCGAGGCCAAATAAAGATTTTCGATTCTTTTAGGTACACCCGCCCGCCCGAGAGATCTGAAATTTTTGATGTTTGTTAAACGAGACTGACACTCAAAACTTCGACTGGATTTGTAATCAGCACCTTGAAATTATCCGAAATGCGAGGTTTTATCTCAATAGAAAGCCAAATAAAGATTTTCGATTTTTTTAGGTACACCCGCCCGCTCGAGAGATCTGAAATTTTCGATTTTTGTCAAACGAGACTTAGACTCAAAACTGCGACTGGATTTGTAATCAGCACCTTGAAATTATCCGGAATGCAAGGTTTCATCTCAATAGAAAGCCAAATAAAGAATTTTGATTTTTTTAGGTACACCCGCAAGCCCGAGAGATCTGAAATTTTTGATGTTTGTTAAACGAGACTGACACTCAAAACTTCGACTGGATTTGTAATCAGCACCTTGAAATTATCCGAAATGCGAGGTTTTATCTCAATAGAAAGCCAAATAAAGATTTTCGATTTTTTTAGGTACACCCGCCCGCTCGAGAGATCTGAAATTTTCGATTTTTGTCAACCGAGACTGAGACTCAAAACTGCGACTGGATTTGTAATCAGCACCTTGAAATTATCCGGAATGCGAGGTTTCATCTCAATAGAAAGCCAAATAAAGAGTTTCGATTTTTTTAGGTATACCCGCCCGCCCGAGAGATCTGAAATTTTTGATTTTTGTCAAACGAGACTGAGACTCAAAACTGCGACTGGATTTGTAATCAGCACCAGGAAGTTATCCGGAATGCGAGGTTTCATCTCAATAGAAAGCCAAATAAAGATTTTCGATTTTTTTAGGTACACCCGCCCGCCCGAGAGATCTGAAATTTTTGATTTTTGTCAAACGAGACTGAGACTCAAAACTGCAACTGGATTTGTAATCAGCACCTTGAAATTATCCGGAATGCAAGGTTTCATCTCAATAGAAAGCCAAATAAAGAATTTCGATTTTTTTAGGTACACCCGCCCGCTCGAGAGATCTGAAATTTTTGATTTTTGTCAAACGAGACTGAGACTCAAACTGCGACTGGATTTGTAATCAGCACCTTGAAATTATGCAAAAATGCGAGGCCAAATAAAGATTTTCGATTCTTTTAGGTACACCCGCCCGCCCGAGAGATCTGAAACTTTCGATGTTTGTTAAACGAGACTGACACTCAAAACTTCGACTGGATTTGTAATCAGCACCTTGAAATTATCCGAAATGCGAGGTTTTATCTCAATAGAACGCCAAATAAAGATTTTCGATTTTTTTAGGTACACCCGCCCGCTCGAGAGATCTGAAATTTTCGATTTTTGTCAAACGAGACTTAGACTCAAAGCTGCGACTGGATTTGTAATCAGCACCTTGAAATTATCCGGAATGCAAGGTTTCATCTCAATAGAAAGCCAAATAAAGAATTTCGATTTTTTTAGGTACACCCACCCGCCCGAGAGATCTGAAATTTTTGATTTTTGTCAAACGAGACTGAGACTCAAAACTGCGACTGGATTTGTAATCAGCACCTTGAAATTATCCGGAATGCGAGGTTTCATCTCAATAGAGAGCCAAATAAAGATTTTTGATTTTTTTAGGTACACCCGCCCGCCCGAGAGATCTGAAATTTTTGATTTTTGTCTAACGAGACTGAGACTCAAAACTGCGACTGGATTTGTATCAGCACCTTAAAATTATTCGAAATGCGAGGTTTCATCTCAATAGAAAGCCAAATAAAGATTTTCGATTTTTTTAGATACAGCCGCCCGCCCGAGAGATCTGAAATTTTTGATTTTTGTCAAACGAGACTGAGACTCAAAACTGCAACTGGATTTGTAATCAGCACCTTGAAATTATCCGGAATGCAAGGTTTCATCTCAATAGAAAGCCAAATAAAGAATTTCGATTTTGTTTGGTACACCCGCCCGCCCGAGAGATCTGAAATTTTTGATTTTTGTCAAACGAGACTGAGACTCAAACTGCGACTGGATTTGTAATCAGCACCTTGAAATTATGCAAAAATGCGAGGCCAAATAAAGATTTTCGATTCTTTTAGGTACACCCGCCCGCCCGAGAGATCTGAAACTTTCGATGTTTGTTAAACGAGACTGACACTCAAAACTTCGACTGGATTTGTAATCAGCACCTTGAAATTATCCGAAATGCAAGGTTTTATCTCAATAGAAAGCCAAATAAAGATTTTCGATTTTTTTAGGTACACCCGCCCGCTCGAGAGATCTGAAATTTTTGATGTTTGTTAAACGAGACTGACACTCAAAACTTCGACTGGATTTGTAATCAGCACCTCGAAATTATCCGAAATGCGAGGTTTTATCTCAATAGAAAGCCAAATAAAGATTTTCGATTTTCTTAGGTACACCCGCCCGCCCGAGAGATCTGAAATTTTTTATTTTTGTCAAACGAGACTGAGACTCAAAACTGCGACTGGATTTGTATCAGCACCTTGAAATTATTCGAAATGAGAGGTTTCATCTCAATAGAAAGCCAAATAAAGATTTTCGATTTTTTTAGATACAGCCGCCCGCCCGAGAGATCTGAAATTTTTGATTTTTGTCAAACGAGACTGAGACTCAAAATTGCGACTGGATTTGTAATCAGCACCTTGAAATTATCCGGAATGCGAGGTTTTATCTCAATAGAAAGCCAAATAAAGATTTTCGAGTTTTTTAGGTACACCCGCCCGCCCGAGAGATCTGAAATTTTTGATTTTTGTCAAACGAGACTGAGACTCAAAACTGCGACTGGATTTGTAATCAGCACCTTGAAATTATCCGGAATGCGAGGTTTCATCTCAATAGAGAGCCAAATAAAGATTTTTGATTTTTTTAGGTACACCCGCCCGCCCGAGAGATCTGAAATTTTTGATTTTTGTCTAACGAGACTGAGACTCAAAACTGCGACTGGATTTGTATCAGCACCTTAAAATTATTCGAAATGCGAGGTTTCATCTCAATAGAAAGCCAAATAAAGATTTTCGATTTTTTTAGATACAGCCGCCCGCCCGAGAGATCTGAAATTTTTGATTTTTGTCAAACGAGACTGAGACTCAAAATTGCGACTGGATTTGTAATCAGCACCTTGAAATTATCCGGAATGCGAGGTTTCATCCCAATAAAAAGCCAAATAAAGGTTTTCGATTTTTTTAGGTACACCCGCCCGCCCGAGAGATCTGAAATTTTTGATGTTTGTTAAACGAGACTGACACTCAAAACTTCGACTGGATTTGTAATCAGCACCTCGAAATTATCCGAAATGCGAGGTTTTATCTCAATAGAAAGCCAAATAAAGATTTTCGATTTTCTTAGGTACACCCGCCCGCCCGAGAGATCTGAAATTTTTTATTTTTGTCAAACGAGACTGAGACTCAAAACTGCGACTGGATTTGTATCAGCACCTTGAAATTATTCGAAATGAGAGGTTTCATCTCAATAGAAATCCAAATAAAGATTTTCGATTTTTTTAGATACAGCCGCCCGCCCGAGAGATCTGAAATTTTTGATTTTTGTCAAACGAGACTGAGACTCAAAACTGCGACCGGATTTGTAATCAGCACCTTGAAATGATCCGGAATGCGAGGTTTCATCTCAATAAAAAGCCAAGTAAAGATTTTCGATTTTTTTAGGTACACCGGCCCGCCCGAGAGATCTGAAATTTTTGATGTTTGTTAAACGAGACGGACACTCAAAACTTCGACTGGATTTGTAATCAGCACCTTGAAATTATCCAAAATGCGAGGTTTTATCTCAATAGAAAGCCAAATAAAGATTTTCGATTTTTTTAGGTACACCCGCCCGCCCGAGAGATCTGAAATTTTCGATTTTTGTCAAACGAGACTGAGACTCAAAACTGCGACTGGATTTGTAATCAGCACCTTGAAATTATCCGGAATGCGAGGTTTCATCTCAATAGAAAGCCAAATAAAGATTTTCGATTTTGTTTGGTACACCCGCCCGCCCGAGAGATCTGAAATTTTTGATTTTTGTCAAACGAGACTGAGACTCGAAACTGCGACTGGATTTGTAATCAGCACCTTGAAATTATGCAAAAATGCTAGGTTTCATCTCAATAAAAAGCCAAATAAAGATTTTCGATTTTTTTAGGTACACCCGCCCGCCCGAGGGATCTGAAATTTTTGATGTTTGTTAAACGAGAATGACACTCAAAACTTCGACTGGATTTGTAATCAGCACCTTGAAATTATCCGAAATGCGAGGTTTTATCTCAATAGAAAGCCAAATAAAGATTTTCGATTTTTTTAGGTACACCCGCCCGCTCGAGAGATCTGAAATTTTCGATTTTTGTCAAACGAGACTTAGACTCAAAACTGCGACTGAATTTGTAATCAGCACCTTGAAATTATCCGGAATGCGAGGTTTCATCTCAATAAAAAGCCAAATAAAGAATTTCGATTTTTTTAGGTACACCCGCCCGCCCGAGAGATCTGAAATTTTTGATGTTTGTTAAACGAGACTGACACTCAAAACTGCGACTGAATTTGTAATCAGCACCTTGAAATTATCCGGAATGCGAGGTTTCATCTCAATAGAAAGCCAAATAAAGAATTTCGATTTTTTTAGGTACACCCGCCCGCCCGAGAGATCTGAAATTTTCGACTTTTGTCAAACGAGACTGAGACTCAAAACTGTGAATGGATTTGTAATCAGCACCTTGAAATTATCCGAAATGCGAGGTTTCATCACCCGCCCGAAGATCAGAAATTTTTTATTTTTGTCAAACGAGGCTGAGACTCAAAACTGCGACTGTATTTGTAATCAGCACCTTGAAATTATCCGAAATGCGAGGTTTCATCTCAATAGAAAGCCAAATAAAGACTTTCGATTTTTTTAGGTACACCCGCCTGCCCGAGAGATCTGAAATTTTTGATTTTTGTCAAACGAGACTGAGACACAAAACTGCAACTGGATTTGTAATCAGCACTTTGAAATTATCCGAAATGCGAGGTTTCATCTCACTAGAAAGCCAAATAAAGAATTTTTATTTTTTTAGGTACACGCGCCCGCCCGAGAGATCTGAAGTTTTTGAGTTTTGTCAAACGAGACTGAGACTCAAAACTGCGACTGGATTTGTAGTCAGCACCTTGAGATTATCCGAAATGCGAGGTTTGACCTCAACAGAAAGCCAAATAAAGGTTTTCGATTTTTTTTAGGTACACCCGCCCGCCCGAGATATCTGAAATTTTTTATTTTTGTCAAACGAGACTGAGACTCAAAACTGCGACTGTATTTGTAATCAGCACCTTGAAATTATCCGAAATGCGAGGTTTCATCTCAATAGAAAGCCAAATAAAGATTTTCGATTTTTTAGATACAGCCGCCCGCCCGAGAGATCTGAAGCTTTTGATTTTTGTCAAACGAGACTGAAACTTAAAACTGCGACTGCATTCGTAATCAGCACCTTGAAGTTATCCGAAATGCGAGGTTTCATCTCAATAGAAAGCCAAATAAAGGTTTTCGATTTTTTAGATACAGCCGCCCGCCCGAGAGATCTGAAGCTTTTGATTTTTGTCAAACGAGACTGAGACTTAAAACTGCGACCGGATTTGTAATCAGCGCCTTGAAATTATCCGAAATGCAAGGTTCCATCTCAACGTTGATCTCAACAGACTACCTCGATGCTTGGCCTACACCTGTCCACATAAGGTAGATGTCCTCAACCCCAAGCCTAAATTGGGAGGATAGACGACCTGAGAGACAACTCCCTGGAAGGTTGCACAATGGACCAGTTGTAGCTTGAGTGCAGTGGGACTGCAGATACCTCAGCACTACAGCATTGGTCTTGTTATTTTCTGATATAACCTTGTACATATCTACCTATATATGAGCAGGTGAGCATACTTAATTCTTTTATGTTGCAAGTCAGTCAACACAACAAAGTAACAATGATTATTCAACAGTGGCTGCTAAAATTATACTTTATTGCAAAATATAATCCCGTACCGTAACACAACTGTCTCACAATTCAGTATGGATTTATTTTTAGCCTACCCCCAGGAAGTATGCCAAAAATATCCCAGTCATCTGTCGCATGCAGCTATTCGACCAACAGTGATAGAAAAGACTTTTTTTGTTTGTAATTAGTGAGAAATGTATCTGTGATGAAGTGTTACATAGTTTTTTTCAAGAAGAACGCTGAAGAGATGGTCAAAGTTGCTTCACAACCGAAAACAAAAGCTCGGCCTATAGGGTTTGGCAGACGGGTATACAGGTTTTTCAAGAATGTTGGAATGCTAGGCTTCAGGTCAGTGTAAACTTTTCTTCTTTCCTACTAACTTCATCAAAACACTAATAATAGATTTGTTGTCTTAGTACGTTGTAAAGCTGACATTGAGGGAAATATATTTTGAGGATAGACTTAACATTTAACTATGTGTGAAAATGTCTGGAGAACTGTTACAAAAGATACTGCAAAAAAGATATCCCGTTTTATACTGATTTTTTTTTCTATTTAATTGATTTAAATATATTTTTTGGGGGGCATTTTACATCACTGTGTAAGTGTATAATCTGGAAAATAAATACATGGTAAGATAAATATTTGTATAAAATCTATGATTTTATACATAATGTCTTTGTCATTATCGTGCTTAAAATCATTTGATTTGCGAATTAATTGCATTGAAATTTAAAAGTATTTTTAGGATCTGGGATTTAGTGGTCACACACACACTGTAGTCCGATAGTATACGCTGACACTCAACAATGAATTTACTTGTATGATTTTACCAGGGCAGAATGTCAAAAATCTTAACCAAACGTATCAATTTGACCGTCAAAATGGTTTATCGTTATTTCGAAATTTTAAAAAGGGAATTTTCTTTTAAATTATGGAATCTACACAATATCCCAACAGTTGGTTCCAAATATGAACGCAGTGTATCGGCCTACACATAGGAGAACATCTAAAGTAGTTAAAACGATTGTATTGCTATGTGAAACTCTTCTTTTGTGCACTCAGGACTTGGTGAAAAAGTAAGAATGCAAATAAATGTAATTTGACTACCTTTACATACTTTTCCATGAATTAAACGTTATAGAAAGTGTTCAATAGCGCATTTAAATACTTTTGGAAATGAAAATAGAAAGAAACTTTTCTCAAAGTCTCTAGCGCTTCTGCAGTATTTTTTTACAGCATACGCTATCCAAAGGTAGTAAACATTTTTGCATTGAATATGGCAAATTATGTGCTTTTAAAGAAGAAATTTTTTTACAGCATACGCTATCTAAAGGTAGTAAACATTTTTGCATTGAATATGGCAAATTATGTACTTTTAAAGAAGAAAATTTGCGAAAGAAGCATTTTATGAAAAAAAAATAGTTAAAACTCTATATTTTCGCCATACCTTCAAACGTCATTACATGAAAATTTTAGAATCGAAAACCCATATGATAGACTTCAGTAGTGTCACAAAGATGCGGTGTTGCCAGCTAGCAGCCGTTATCAGTTAATGTACTCCCGAAATTGTGCAATTGCAATTTTTTAAGTTGGTCTATAACTAACTCTATAACGTTTCAATTTTAGTTCTATTATCATCTGTCAAGAAGTATCTCACTTCTAAAATTGTATTGTTCTGTGCGCGTGCGTTACTGAAATATGATGAAAACACAGCTTTATTCGTTTTATCAATTTTTTTCTCCGAAAACGTGCATCTTTCGCAAATTTTATTTTTGAAAATCACATGACACACCATCCTCTTTACATTGATAAAAAAATTTCTCAAATTGGGTGGGACGCCGTTGCGCAATAGACCCTCCGACCTCTCTAAGACACTGACGAAAACCAAAAAGGTAACATTATCTTGGATGCCTAGTCACATAGGAGTGGGCGGTATGCCAAGGAAGGTGCAGAACTTCCTCTCATCGAGCGGCCAGCAACATATGGTATATGTTACAACATAGTACGGACAGCTGTCACCAGATGGATCTCAAATGAGCACCACAGGTGTTGGGACAGAGTGGTGGGGAATCTTTAGTCTAAGAGGATGCTGAGGGGACACTCGTGTTTCAATACCGCAAACGCTCTCATATTTAGCATAAAGGAACTACAAAAGGTAGTTGGATTTATAAATGGCCATTGGACGTGAACGCACTGAAGTGCGCACCTGCGAAAGTTGGGATTGAAGTAGCAAATCCATTATACAGCAAATGCAGTGAAGCAGAGGAAAGAGCAAAGCATGTTATCTTGGACTTTCCTGCCCTAAGTGGAAGCAGGAACTTCTGTATGAAAGATAGAAATCTGAAATCGGAATATAAGAATATCTTCAATCATTTGGTTCCCAGAGAAATCGGAAAAATGAAGGGTACCGGCTGGATTCGAACCAGCGTCCCCGGAATTCTAGGGCGACGCGTTACCACGGTGCCCCGTAATATAGCCGATACACAGCCCCGACGACATGGTATCGAATCCGTCGACCCCCGCCACTGCCCCGTATCTCTCTGCAAACCATGTATTTCAGTCATCCAGAGACATCTAGTCAGCTGTTGGGTGAGTGAGAATCTCCCACCGCTACTTGCACGACAGCTCTCTTTCTTACTGAATAGCTAAACGACGGATTCAATACCATGTCGTCGGCGCTGTATATCGGCTATGGTACGGGGCACCGTAGTATAGTTGGTAACGCGTCGGCCTAGAATGCCGGAGACGCTGGTTCGAATCCAGCCGGTACCGTTCATTTTTCCGATTTTTCTGTGAACCAAATGATTGAATTTATCTTCCTCTTGCCGAGCAAGCAAGCACCTTTCATTCCATAAGAATATCTATTGTTTGAATGTTATTTTGTCGATGTGGACAACATTTATTTTGCTGAAACTTTTGTTGATTCGATAGCATTTCATTATTTGATAACAGTAAATCGTGCTGTTTTAATAAGCCCTATGATTTGTTTCACTTAAATTTTTTTGAATATGACGAGAACCGTTACATACAAACAATCCGTTATATGGCAAGTGACAGAAGGTTCTGCCGGTGCGCCATCTAGTACCCGAAGGTAAAGGCAAACCAAGGAAATGGCTGAACAGCAGCATAGATTTCCTTGGCGGGACGCCACGGTGCATCCGCTTGGCCACTAGAGAGCGCGGGTTTTTATACGCTACCGCGTATGAAAGCCGATATACAAGGGTTGCTCTATACCTCCGTCAATCCACCAGTACGCAGACAGCTGTTTCACGCTTATTAGCGATCATCAGTGCGCCATAGGTCGATTGACGGAAATCGGGTACTAGATGGTGCACCGGCAGAAGCCTTCTGTCACTTGCTACAACATGCTTCACATGTCTGGGTGACATGAAAGAATTAATGCTCTCTATTTCCGTCAATCGACCTATGGCGCACTGATGATCGCTAATAAGCGTGAAACAGCTGTCTGCGTACTGGTGGATTGACGGAGGTATAGAGCAACCCTCGAATCCGTTATATGATTGAATATAATTGATATGATAAGACTTTTCCAAGTGCGTTTAAAATAACGCTTCTTTTGGATGAATGTATTTCTGCTTAACATCAAAAAAAATATTTGAAAGATCCCAGACCGGCTGCGCTGATGACCTACGCATATGTTTGATTATATGAAATACATTTGTACAATGTTATACCAATGTTATACAATCTTTGGATATACCTACTGTGTAGGCGAGAAGGGAAGATGCATCTCAAAGTTCGCAAAGAACTTAAGATAGGGTTATGTTTGATCCGGTTGGCAGGGGATATAAGCCTTAAGGTTGAGCGGCAGCTATGAAAATCAACCCTAACCTCTTCGCTACAAAAAAAACAAACAAATAATGTTACAAACAGATTTATTCCAATATCTGCGTAAATACTGAGTTGAATCACTTGACACCACATTTCAACAATGATTCTAATATTAGTCTTATATCGCCACAGGTTTCCGATTTCCTTTGTTTTCATCACACAATAGATAAGTACGGCTATTGATATTGCTGTATGGAAAAGGTCTTTTATTTCCCTTCAACTGCTATGGTTGCTTTTTACCATAAATACCCAACGTTATCTGATGGCATGTCTACAGAGCTTTACTTGAGCCAACTTCATACATATTTTATATAGAACAGTTCTAAAAGCTTCATTACCGTAATGGCTACTGAGTATGCTAACGTTATTTGGTTTAGCATGAGGTGAAAGCATACCTGTTAAGTACATTGGAATAACCCTTTATTACAAAATCGCTGGTTTGACGCAATCCATCATTCCTAGGGGTTCATTATAGAAAGAGAACTGAAAGAGAATCAGATACTAACACTTATAGTGCTAGAAGGTACTTACTATTATGAAGCTTTTAATCCAAGTAAGCATTAGAAATTTGCTTTAAGAGGGGCCTAGGTCTAGGTTGTAAATGATAGGCAGAATTATCTTCAAGCCTCAGGTTCAAGTGTCTGCTGAAGAAGAAAGAATCACACGAGGCAGACTTGAAGAAACTTAACAAAAAGCACGACAAAGAAGTTACTGCTTTGGAGGATAAAATCAAGAAGTTGAAGGCTTTGGATCAGCTGAAGAGAGCGGAGAAGGGATGTGACCACGCTAAAGATGAAAATGTAATGCTCAAGCAGTTGGTTATTCAGCTAGAAGCTGAGAATGTATCTTTACAGTCACAGTGAAGTGATTAATTAGACATGGAGCAGAAATCAAAACAAATCCCTCAGTGCTAATCCACAAATACAGAGTGGTCCAATAAGCGCGCGGTGCTCCCTAGCGGCCATACCGTTTAAATTGGACGAATATGTTTGAGACAAGAAAGTTTCTTTTTAAATGCTCTACATTTAGAAAATAATTTTAAAGATGGCGGACTTCCGGATATACCGGAAGTAGGCATCAACTTCCTTATTTTAAATGCAATACCCTGTATATTATTATGTTTCTGAATTCGGCATCGATTTTTAGGTCCAGTTTGTTAACCATTGTTTATGACTACGAAGCCTATTTTCGGAGTTATTCAGCAATTTTTACAAAATTTGACGTTTGTAGTATTTTACAAGAAACGTTAATATCTAGGAAACAAAACGCGATAGAAAGATGCGTTTTTCGGTTTTGAAACAAGCAAGGAACGTATTTGTGTTTCAGTTGGATCATTGTTTCAAAAGAATGTTGAATCAATAGCAATTTTCAAATTTGAAAAGCGTTATTATCATTAACGGCCATGTAAATTAGCATAATTTACATTTTTATACCGACGCGCGACGTAAGTCCAAATTTTGAGAGTTTTGTTGACAATCATCATGAAGTCTAAGCATTTGGGGTGGTAAAATTGGAAACCGCATAATAAACTAATGTTTTCCAAAATTTTCTGAATGAAAATTTGGAAAACCTATTGAAAAATTCACCACCGAAGTTTTTAAGAATAATGTGAGTTAGATGGAGCGAAAGCACATTTTAGTATTAGAGGTCGAAACACTTTGGATGAAAGGTTTCCTGCCAATCGTGCCAATTGTTTCGTCTGCGAGCCACGCCACCTACGATTTTTCCAATTCCTACACAATAATTACAAAACCCTAAATATCTTAAAAACCATCAAAGGTAGAACCACATGTGCCTAGATAAAAGTGAAAGATAATTTAATTTCGCATCCACCGATGTGAAACTTATGATACCGTCCCATTTGAAAAAAAAATTAACGTTTTTAACTTTTCAAATTTGAAAATTGTTAGTCTATTGATTTAATCTTTTTTTGAAACAACGATCTCACCGAAACACAAGCACGTTCCTTGCTTGTTTCAAAATCGAAAACCGCATATTTCTGTCGCGTTTAGTTTCCGAGATACTGACGTTTCTTGTAAAGTACCTACTACAAACGTCAAAACAACAAACGACATAAACAATGGTTAACAAACTGGACCTAAAAATCGATGCTGAATTCAAAAACGTAATAATATACAGGGTGTTCCATTTAAAACAAGGAAGTTGATACCTACTTCCGGTATATCCGGAAGTCCTCCATCTTTGAAATAATTTACTAAATGTAGAGCATTTGAAAGAAAACGTTTTTTATTTAAAATATTTTCGTCTAATTTGAACGGTATAGCCGCTAGAGAGCACCGCGCGCTTATTGGACCACCCTGATACCTGATCTCTCTTTGTACAGATTAAGGGCCAAAAAATCACCAATTAGAACAGCTTTCCAACTTTGGTCTGATGGTTTTAACCCTGCAGTCAAATGAGCAGAAATTTAGGCGACTCAAACACCAGATGAAGTGAACAGGAATCTAACTGTTGGTCAAGAACCCCTTGGTTTTAAGTTCCACCGAAAGGAATGGTCGACCCTAAACAGAATTCGCACGTCACATGGAGTATGCGCGAATCCCCGCGACGTGACTGTGGAGTGAAACGCTAAACTGTCAGGCATATTGTGCAAGAATGTGGCCTTAGAGCATATCCAGGCAACAACAAGGACTTCCTCCAAGCCAAAACATCACCCATAGAATGGATTTCCAAGCTCGATATTAACTTACAGCTTCTAGTTATTATTTAGTTCGTATCTTTTTCATTTTGTGCTGTCTATGTTAACTGTTTCACCTTTTTCACGATTTTTCCTATGTATACTACAACTGTACGCTAAATAAAATAAAAAAATGAAGTCATGAGCCATTATTATTATCTATTTTTCTTATTTTTTCTTGGATAGTTATGGTAGTAACAAGTATTGACGGGCTGTGCCAAGTCAACACCTGAGCTATTTTTATTCGGAATTCAGGAATGACCTTACAATGCTACAGGTCTTGAGGATTACAGACTTTTGGAAGGTTTTGTGTAACCTTTCGTCCAGGCCCAACTGTCGCAGGTGTGGTGCAAATGTATTTGGTGTAAGGCCTGAGACTGACATAATCAGGAGGACAATAATAACTAATTATTATTATTACTAAGACAGACTTCATCGTAATCCTAAGACAATTATGAATGACTAGCTCTAATTGTGTACTCAAAGGTTTCAGGAATCGGTTAGGAAGTCCGCAAAAACAGAAAGATAAACAAGAATCTTTATTTGGCTTTCTATTGAGATGAAACCTTGCATTTCGGATAATTTCAAGCTGCTGATTACTAATACAGTCGCAGTTTTGAGTCTCAGTCTCGTTTGACAAAAATCAAAAATTTCAGATCTCTGGGGCGGGCGGGTGTACCTAAAACAATCGAAAATCTTTATTTGGCTTATTATCGAGATAAAACCTTGCAATTCGGATACTTTCAATGAGCTGATGACAAATCCACTCGCAGTTTTGAGTCTCAGTCTCGTTTGACAAAAATCGAAAATTTCAGATCTCTCGGGCGGGCGGCTGTCCCTAAAAAAATCTAAAATCTTTATTTGACTTTTTATTGAGATAAAACCTCGCATTTCGGATAATTTCAAGGTGCTGATTACAAATCCAGTCGCAGTTTTTTGAGTCTCAGTCTCGTTTGACTAAAATCAAAAATTTCAGATCTCTCGGGCGGGTGGGGGTGTACCTAAAAAAATCGAAAATCTTTATTTGACCTTTTATTGAGATAAAACCTCGCATTTCGGATAATTTCAAGGTGATGATGACAAATCTACTGGCAGTTTTGAGTCTCAGTCTCGTTTGACAAAAATCAAAAGTTTCGGATCTCTCGGGCGGGCGGGGGTGTACCTAAAAAAATCGAAAATCTTTATTTGACCTTTTATTGAGATAAAACCTCGCATTTCGAATAATTTTAAGGTGCTGATGACAAATCCTCTGGCAGTTTTGAGTCTCAGTCTCGTTTGACAAAAATAAAAAATTTCAGATCTCTCGGGCGGGCGGGTGTACCTAAAAAAATCGAAAATCTTTATTTGGCTTTTTAGCTAGATAAAACCTCACATTTGGGATACTTTTAATGTGCTGATGACAAATCCACTCGCAGTTTTGAGTCTCAGTCTCGTTTGACAAAAATCAAAAATTTCAGATCTCTGAGCGGGCGGGTGTCCCTAAAAAAATCGAAAATCTTTATTTGGACTTTTAGTGAGATGAAACCTCGCATTTCGTATAATTTCAAGGTGCTGATTACAAATCCAGTCGCGGTTTTTTGGGTCTCAGTCTCGTTTGACAAAAATCAAAAATTTCAGATCTCTCGGGCGGGCGGGTGTACCTAAAAAATCGAAAATCTTTATTTGGCTTTTTAGCTAGATAAAACCTCACATTTGGGATACTTTTAATGTGCTGATGACAAATCCACTCGCAGTTTTGAGTCTCAGTCTCGTTTGACAAAAATAAAAAATTTCAGATCTCTGAGCGGGCGGGTGTCCCTAAAAAAATCGAAAATCTTTATTTGTCTTTCTACTGAGATGAAACCTCGCATTTCGGATAATTTCAAGGTGCTGATGACAAAGCCACTGGCAGTTTTGAGTCTCAGTCTCGTTTGACAGAAGTCAAAAATTTCAGATCTCTCGGTACTCTCGGTACGATAAAACTTTAGTTTGGTATTCTATAATCTGTGTCCCCTACGACGAGAAGGAAATAACCTTGTGACGCCACTGCCACATTATTCATTATCTAATCTAACACGATATTTGTTCGTGTTTCAGTAAGAGGAGCAACATATACGGAGTGCATCCACTCATTATTTCCACTGCCTACATTATACTGACTCTGCTACTGGCTGCAATTTCAAGGAAAATTGTGAAACTAATTTTCGGCGATTCTGACTCGCTGCTAAAACAGATATTATTAGAGTTTATAGCGACATTAGAACTGTGCGCGACATGTTTTGAGTTGATCATAGGTACGTATTCGATGGCTTTCCTCTGCTTTTGTTGAGCTTTCGCTTCTGGTTTTGTCTATTTTCCAAGCGTGAGTTTTGGGCTCAGGAACTTTGTCAGTTTTCATTGCTTTCTTTTTTTTCATTGATATTGCGTTTAGTGAATTTAAAGGTGTGTTTTGACTTTGGCTTACGTAATATTGTCTGTTCAATAAACCTGTAGCTCTCCTTTTTTCTCCTTTTATCATGCTTTGTTTCATATTATATCCCTTTAAGTCCGCATTTAAGAATTTATTTGAATTTCATTGAAAAAATACAAAACATAGCAAAAAAGTGAACAAATAAACTGAAAATCACCTTTACACTGGTTTAAAAATACAATTTTTTCAAAAAAATGGTGGCCATCTAGGGTAACCAGTAGGACTGGTACAGAAAATACTGGGACAGTTGTACCCTGAGTAGCACGCAACATATCTGTCACGCATGGCAGAGGTTTGTTGCCACTATCAGCTCCAGTATCTTGAAAAAGTCTTTTGGTGTCTTTTTTACTTCTGTATCATCGGCATCGACTGCTTTGGTCATTAGCCTCATGATCTGTGTAGGCTTTATTACTGTTTCCCGGCGCCACTCTAGGAACAGCGCTGTTAGCTATAAGCCAACAGTGAAGGCTTCGGTGTAATGGCAGAGGTTTGTTGTCACTATCAGCTCCAGTATCTTGAAAAGGTCTTTTGGTGCCTTTTTTTACTTCTGTATCATCGGCATCGACTGGTTTGGTCATTAGCCTTATGATCTGTGTAGGCTTTATTACTGTTTCCCGGCGCCACTCTAGGAACAGCACTGTTAGCTATAAGCCAACAGTGCCTAAGGCTTCGGTGTAATTACTAATATTTTGTATGACAGACAAATTTTCGTCAAAGTTCCCAAGCGTATCGTTATCGATCTCATCTTCATCCCCAGGTAAATAGTCATCCGCTACTCACTCCCTTTCTGAAGGAATTTCTGCTACAATATGATATAGATCATCTGCGTCCATCGCTTTGAGCTCCGCAACAGTCCACTGTCCACTATGTCCTTCCTCGAGCAGTAAAAGACATCTCATTCGATACACCCCTGTATTGAAAATATCTGCTTCGGACTTCCACTATCTATATTATCTTTGAGTATCGCAACGTCAGTTCACCTGAAGATGAGTGAATATACTAAATCAGTCGAAACGTTGTGATACTCAAAAATCATATAGACCATGGAAGTTCAAAACATTATAAATTGAAACATCTATGTTATCTATAAATTTCAAACACAACCATGTATATTCCTGGTGGTCAACTATTTTCAAACACAACCATGTATATTCCTGGTGGTGAACTGGTATAGCCACCACTAATAACGTGTTCTGAAAAGCACAACTACAATAAAATTATGAAATTTAAGATGATGTGTGAAAACGAACAATAATTGGTATTATTATTTACCAGTCATATCAAATCTCCCTCCGTTTATTTCACAGTAAACAGCTATCAAAGTTTAACGAGTGCACCCTAAGTGTTCACAATAACCATGAACAACAGATCGAAATAGACGCGAACAGGCTACTGGAATTTTTTTCCTAGTAAACGGCGCTCTGAATATCACAAAATAGCTGGTGGTTGACCCATCGAACCATTAGGACTGAGCCAACGAATTACTGAATTTGTGGTTACATGACATGACCAGTAGGACGGAAAGGGATATTGATTTTTATCAATTCTTCTCAGGCGACAAACCTCTCTACAGAGGCTATGAACAGGAAGATGAGACGGTGCATCACGTCCTTTGTGACTGCCCAGCGTCTCATCACTTCGAGAATCCATTCTGGGTGAAAGGTGGCCAATCTTGGCCTCCTTGAGGAGAATCCCCCTTGGTGCAATCACCCTGTTTTTCAAACGACTGGGATGGCTGGAAACCTAGGCGGCGATATCTCTAGAGAGGATGCACAAAGCGCCCAATGGGGCCTAAGTGCTGTGGCCTCTGGACTGCCCTCCCATGATTACAGAATACAGAAATCAATTCTTCTCTTCTGGTCTGCATTAGATGAGTAACTTCACTCTTTCCTTATTCACGACACTTCACATCGACGATTTCTTCGAGAATTGATTCATGGATTAATCCATGGCCTTCTTCAAGGTCAATGTGATTGTGTTTACATCAAGTGAACAAAACAGGGACCGCAGCATGCGGGGGGGCCCCCACTGAGCCTCTACTATCTCGAGCAAGCTTTTTACATAGTAATAGCTATAATACTTATCCTTATTTTATAGCGGCGAAATACGTCTATACCTCATAATTTTCCATGATCAAATTATTAAATACCTTTTGCCTTATCAGTACCGATTTTATGGCAAAATTTGACAACACGACAACGTGGTCGAACGTAGATTCCAGAACGACTAAAACAGATGTGAGCGTTACACTGACGCGACGCGTAACTGTGCCATTAATCGACGTACTTATAATCATTTTTACGTAAATTCTATAAATGCTTATTCTTCAAAAACTCGAACCGAAAAAAAATGGCTTTCCTCTGCTTTCGATGACGCTTCGCTTCTGGGTTTGTTTATTTTCCAGCCCTATCTGGACGTAAGCTTAGAGCTCTGGTGCTGGTTTTCAGTGCTTTCTTTTTTTTTATTGATGTTGCGTTGAGTGAATTTAAAGGTGTGTTGTTTTGTTTTTTTCAAGCTGCAGCTTAGGTAATAGTGTCGCTCAACAAACCTGCAGCTCTTTCTTTTTAGCACCTATAGTTGATTTTTTCTATTGCCTTGTTTGTGACTTCATCATTTTGTTTATGATTTCTTGTCTCTTGTTCACTGACAATTCAAGTTTAGGAACTCATTTGTCCATTTTATCAGCCCTATCTTGACATATTTTCCATATTTCCATATTTTTGTATGCCTCGGAAACTTGGACTGTTAAAAAGACAGATCGAGCTCGCATAGATGCTTTTGAAATGTGGACATGGAGGAGAATGCTGAGAGTTCCTTATACCGCCCATCGAACTAACTTTTCCATACTGGATGAGCTCGGTAATCCAAAAAGACTATCCTTCATTGTGTCGAAGAGAATGCTTACATTCTTCGGACATATACACAGAAGCGATAATATGGAGAAACTTGTAGTTCAGAGTCATGAAACGGGTGGGCGGCGCCGTGGCCCTCCCCCTACACGCTGGGTGGATACGACGAAACGGTTGCTGGATATGAGTACCAAGCGCGCCACTAAACTGACAGTAAATCGCGAACGATGGCGAGCTACAGTGCTCAAAACTATTGATAATATTCGTGTCGGCAATATTCTAGCTCCGACTTAATGCATTTTACGAGTTCACAACATGTCTGTTAAGACATTGTGACTATGATGATGATCTTGACAAAGGTAGTAAGTTTAGCGATCAAGAGCTTTGTTGGTTTTCGCTGCTTTCTTTTTTTTAAGGATATTGTATCGATGTCTGTGGCAGGTATGTTTTTACTTTCAGCTACAGCTTATGTAAGAGTGTCCGCTCGGACAACCTGTAGCTTTTTCCTTTTTGCCCATATCGCTGATTTTTTTTCACTATTATCAACATTATCATGCTCTGTTTCATATAATTTTTTTTGTTCTGTGGGGTCAGGAAAAAGGGTCAAAGCAAGCTGACCCGACTTCGCGTTCAATCCCTCCTACTACTACTGCCCACTGCTACTACTGCTATACGTATTACTTCGTATCTGTTAGAAGCCGCTTACTCTATCACTTCTGCCCCAGGCACCGGCGTTAAGGCGGGTTCTCACGACTCAGTTTCGCTGAACCAGTTTGACTGATTCAGTGATACTGAAAGCGATGTTCGTTCTCACTGTTCAGTTTTAATGAATCATTTTGACCTATTTATCATTAATAAAAGCAACGTTTGCATTCATATTTCAATACTGATTCAGTCAAAATGAATGAAAAGTAGGACTGGCTTTCAGTTTGACTGAAAGCACAAACCCACTGATAAGTTTTACTGGAAAGGTGTTCACACGTTCATTATCTGTTCAGTATCACTGAGTCAGTCAAACTGATTCAGCGAAACTGAATCGTTTGAACCCCTCTTTAGAGAATTAGCTTCCTTCTTCATGACCTTTGGACTTTGTTCTTCATCTTCAAGCCGATTACACTGTCGTATTTATCAACGAATTTCCTTTAGAATGATGTCTGGTGGTCTTATTTAAGATTTTGAATTAGGGGTTGCTAGGGGTGAGGGGGTGGATGGCACAATGATGATGAATTCGGCGGAAGAATTCCCCCTAGAAATACAAATCAACGTGTCATGGCGATTTTTACTACTTTACCCTGGATATTTGTGACTTTTTGTGTTACTCCCGATAAAGCAATTCCAACAAACTCGCACACTTGGGGTCTAAAGTGATTAATTCAAGAGCTACAGGTACTTAAAGTACTGTACCACTACCATTATGAAACACTACCAAAGTAATTCAACTGTAGGGGTACATGTTATAATCAATGGTAGTGGTACCATCCTTTAAGTACCTATAGCTCTTGAATTAGTCACTTTAGACCTCAATTGTACGTTTGATGGAATCGTTTTATCGGGAGGAACACAAAAAGTCACAAATATACAGGGTGTCCCGTTAAAAATTTTGAATCGGACGTCACGTGACCAAAAACAAATACCTCATTGGGTGACACAATAATAAGAAAAGATACTATATTTGCTCTAATTTACATCCCAAAATTATAATTCGCTACTACTGTCCAGTTCCGATATATTGCTTGTCTTAATCGTCGTGGGACACCCTGTATAAGTGGGTTGAGATTTTAGCTGGGACACACTGTATAATATGTCTGGAACTGTTGTACAAATGCTCAATTGAGCTGCTCTATGCAACAAACCAATATGGAAGTTGTTCCATCAGACACAAAAGAATAAAAAGGCCGTATTTGTATATGCATCATATTACTTCCTTTATTGAAACTCTACAGAAAAAATCTTAAAATTGTGGTCTAGTAAGCTTTAGCTTTATTTGGACACTCTCTTGTTATAATATAGTGACAGTTCGCATTTTAACTTGTAGCCTGTATCTGCGTATATGTCTTTAACAGATACGCTACAACTAAACATATAGGAAATGTACGTTTTGGCGAATAAAGGGACGTATTATCATTAATATAAGAACCAATGTCGACATATTTTTGACTAAAATTTATTTGACAGCCCTGCTCTTAACTCGTTTTTCTCATTTATAGTTGCGGACAATTGGGGTGTGAGTGCGTATGCTCTATATCTCTTCCTGCTAACGATATGGTGGTCTCTCAAGTGGGAGGACGCTTCGGCTTGTCCTTATGCCCCCTTGGAACAAGTCTTCGAAGGCTCCAAGAATGTCAAGACCGCACTGCTTATTATAATTTCGCAGGTGCTAGCTGCTCTAGTAACATTCAGGTAAGTAAAAAAGTATTGCCTGCCCGCAACCAAGTTTTGGACCTCTTGAGTTTCTTATAAAAAAAATTTTGGAAGAGCTTGCAAATGTTCCAAATTTATTTGGGTATATTGGGATAGTTTGGCCACGTCTATTTAGCCCCCCCCCCCCCCCCCCCCGGTGACAAAATTTTGTTTTGCTGCTAAAATATCAGCCAAGCAAAATTAAAAGGTCCCACCCCTAATCTGGACTCCCCCCAAAAAACTATATGGTGGATACGTGCCTGCCGCCTACC
Source organism: Callosobruchus maculatus (assembly GCA_951848785.1). Classification (NCBI taxonomy): domain Eukaryota; kingdom Metazoa; phylum Arthropoda; class Insecta; order Coleoptera; family Chrysomelidae; genus Callosobruchus; species Callosobruchus maculatus. The sequence goes on from CATOUR010000003.1 coordinate 4,487,684, forward strand.
CTCCGAACAAAAGTCCTAAATATGCCACTGCCACATTGGGGTTGCCAAGTGGCAGAGGATTTTCCCGGATCCCGGAATGTCTCTGATCCAGGATACAATAAACAAAACAGCCCCTCAAAAAATATATTTCATTAGTTTTGTCAATGCTGGTGAGCAGGTCTTGTTATGCAAAACTGTGAAGGAGTTTGCTGACTAAGTATCTAGAATATCTGTGGTATTTTGGTTTTTCAAAAATATCTGAAAAACGAAAAGAAACAAAACCATTCTAAAAGGGGCAATAAATTACAATTACCATTACCTAAATCTTTACTCATTTTACCGTCTTTGTAACTTTTTTTAGTTTCCGAGATAACCATCTTGGCATCCTGTATATTCCCGCAAAATTATCTGGCAATCCTCCAAGTAATCACACCAGGGGGCGGTTCCTTCTTATAGCGCAATGCCGCCCCCCCCTCCTCCCCTGAGCAAGAGAAAGAAAAATCTTTTTAGTTGAAATGTATGCAATGCTAGCATGTAGGTACCTATTTCTAGCTACAATCGATTGCCTGATTTGTAAGTAGCACACAATGCTCAGACTATAAAAAATGGCGCTCGCAGCACACTAAGTTCGAACCTAACCAGTGCCTCGTCACGTGATTGACTGAAGGCGCCACGACACGGATAGCGGTGAGAGAGCGCTCCTACTGGTCTACCACACATCAATCGACTTTGAAAATGATCAACGAAAACCAAAAAGTTACCGGTGACATACGAACTAATACGAACAGAGGCCGCTCCTGATGACGCGGATCAGTCATCTTCTCTTGTTCGAGTCTCTACGCGTTGTTTACATTGGCGATTCTAACGTTCAGTTGTTACTCTGACTAACCTACTAACCTATTACTTAAAATGGATAATCGGGTGAACGCGTTGCTTAAGATGAACTTTGGACGACTTTCTTTAGAGCACAAAATGAAGATTAAGGAAACTATAAATAACATTACAAAGATGAAAATAGGTAGGTTGATACTAATCATGGCCGACTCTACACTAGGCCGGAGCCTTAGATGTGGCAACGTGGCTTAGCTGTCAAATAGTGGGCCTATAGTTTCAGAATAATTATTACATTTTATATGTATGTATGTGTTCATCTCGGTTAATAAATTAAGAAAAATACTTTTTAGAACTACTACTACTAATACCACTTACATCTGATGTCTGGTTCATCGTAGTCAAACACTACAAAATAAAAATAAACGCAACCTGTTTCCTGCTGCCACTTCCACTTAAATGAACACTCAATTTACTTTGTAAATTGTCACTTGAGCTAGAAAAATTCACTATTAGGTCACTGTGAAGCCATTCTTGCTGGTCTTGATTCCCTTTCACTATCAAATCTTTTTGTAGGTATGCCCAGATGCATGCCCAGATGAGTTCTATTAACTGTATTTTTCTGTGATATTTGGGAGGTCCAGAAAACATTGTAGGTACCACATTGTGCTTTAAAATAGGTCTTATCCTTTGAAATGTTTGTAAAGTATTGTCTTTATTCTTATAAATATAACCAGCCCATACGAGGAATACCGTTCACCCACTTCTGTTTATGTCCTTTATTGGAAGCACAATTGCTAGTGCAACCTGGTACTACACACTTTGCAGGCATGTTTTATCTTTATAGTTTCGTTTGTGCAGGTAAATAATTAGAAACACGTTAAAAATCACCTTGCAATGTTCTTTTTACTCTGGAAGGTTATGTTCGGCCATGGTTTGGTATGTCCTCTATTGGAAGCACAATTGCTATTGCAACCTGGTACTACACACTTTGCAGGCATCTTTTTATCTTTATAGTTTCGTTTGTGCAGGTAAATAATTAGAAACACATTAACAATCACCTCCCGATCTTATTTTTTGCTCTGGAAGATTACACTAATGACTTGACAACAAATAAAAGCTCGGCCCCCGATTCAGTGTCGCCATATTTCAATGCTCCGGCTTAGTCAGCAAAGTTGGCCATGTACTACATGGCAATGTTTTAACAAAATCGGGCAAACGGCTACGTGGATCAGTAGGTAGCGCTGACGTATTTGAATCAGGCGTTAAGAGTTCGATTCCTAAGCTAGAGACGACTTTTTTTCTTGGTTAGGCAGGATGATAATTAAAAAACTCTTAAGAAAAAACATTTTGTGATGAGTCGTAAGCAAAACACTCCTAAGAAGTGACTTTTTGTGATACTAACTAGGAAAAACTTTTAAGCAATAACTAAACATGAAAAAGCTCAACCTGCTTTGCTAAAAATTTAGGGAAATGTAGAATAGGTATGCTGCTCACTCCAGCATTTTATTTTACAGGTATGTCCAAATGCTGTGGGCATTAGAACTGGTGGAAACCCACCAAGGCAAAGCTTACGAAGATTGCACTGCAGACCTGCAAGTTGATATGATCACTGGAGCTATCATAGAGGCTGTGGCGACATGTCTGTGTAGGCTAGTTTCCAGAACGTTGTCAGAAACTGAAGCTAAGCTATCCAACGTATTTGATGCATTTTTCGGTACCACCATGGTTGTTCTAGGTAAGAGAGCGATTATATAATAGAGGTAAGGTAAGAATGGGGCGGTAACGTGTTTGACGCTCAGGAAAAGCTGCGCGAAGGCTGGTGAAAAGGTGATTGACATCAGAGTAGATCCGTATTTGTGATTCAGCAAGTCTTCAGAAAACGTCGTTAATAAAGGTCTATAACTGTATTCACAGCCAAGCTGGACCAAATGAAAACAAGCCCGCGTGCGTGATCGGCTCGTGTCGGTGGGGTCCCTAATAGTCCAGTACATTATGTGTAAATTGTGTGTTATAATCTGGCAAGTCAAAATCTCCAAAGCTGACTGGAAAGTAGATCCAAATATGCAATGTCAAGTGATCATTGCCTAATGATCATTTCAAACTGGCAACTAGCTACTTTTGAGCTGCGATGGGCTCATAGGGCAACTCTTTTAAATAGTCATATAAAATGTCATAATTGCACCGGACTATAACTGGCGCGTTTGCAGACGTTAGCGGACAGTAACCGCACGAATGTTGCATGCGACTGTTTATTTGAAGTCTGTCTTGCGATTGAATATACTTGTAGTAAAATTAATAAACACAGTGTCCCACATAATAATGCACACTCAGCGATCTCGTAACCCAGAGGATTTACAAAGATGATTATTTTAGAAAAAAATTGGGCCTTACTGATCCCTGCAATATGGCGTTTTAAAAATTTAAACATTCCGAGTACTTCCGAAGATATTTGGGAAAAATCGAATTTTCGCGATTCTGTTTTTATTTTTTTCTCACTCTATTTTAAAAGATATGACAATGCAAATTGCACACTCACGTTGCATCTTTTCCTGCTCTATAAACTGAAGTTATTAGATTTTCAATCTGACGTCTCGTTTCTCAACAGCCATCATCACCTTTGATTTTTAAATGCTCAACAACTTTTTTTATGTTCCTAAAAAACTTTAATATCAATTAAATTGTAATCGTAAATACAACGATATATCACTCTTTTCATTTACCCGACGTTTCGGATTCAAAAAGACTTCTTCAATGTTATTTTATGAAGATTGCGAAGAAACAAAACGTCGGATCAAAAATCGAATTACGTTATCAGATAGGTGTGAAAAAATGCCATAGGTTTGTAAATTTTATTTTGATTTACCTTTACTGAAATACGAAAAATATAAATAAGCAATATGTTATCATCGAATTACAAAATATTTATTTTATACACTAACAAATATAGGAAGAGACTTGAGAATTTCGCCGGTTTCGCACACGAAAGAGTGAGAACGCATTCGGCGGAAAAGAAATTGAAACACAATGTGTACACTCCTTACCGGTCTAAGTAAATAGTTATATCCGTACGCTACGAAATATCTGATGCAAACGGCAAATTTGTTCGCTGTCCACTGCGCATCGAGGGGCGTTCCTTATTTCATATACAATTTCACGATAAGAGGACGATTGGGAAAATCCCATAATTAAGATGAGCTGTGGGAGCTTTATTTGAACGCCACATGGATTTGGGAATGAAGCAGAAACCACTGCTAGCAAGATATTTTAGACTGATCTCGGCAATATTAGGTTAGCTAAATTGTAGTGTACATTTCTATAGCCTATACCTCATACAAAGCCTAGCTTTCGAGGTGGCAATATTTGTATTTCACTATTTATACAAATAAATAAATAAATAAAAATACATATTTTTTCGTATTTGAATAAAGATAAATCAAAATAAAATCCATATACCTGTGGCACTTTTTCTCCTCTACATGATGACGTAATTCGATTTTTGATCCGATATTTTGTTTCTTCGTAATCCTCATCAAATAACATTGAAGATGTCTTTCTGAATCCGAAATGTCTGTAAATGAAAAGAGCGATATATCGTTTTATTTATAATTAAAATTACAGTTTTTTACGGATATAAAAAAGTTGAGCAGACGACAGAAAGGTTCTGCCTCGTATAAAAAAGTTGTCGCGTATTTAAAAAACCAAAGTTGATGATGGTTGCTAAGAAACGAAACGTCAGATTGAAAATCTAATAACATCAGTTTATAGAGCAGGAAAAGTTGCAATGGGAATGTGAAATTTGCATTGTCATATCTTTTCAAATAAAAAGAAAAAAAATTAAAACGAAATCGGGAAAATTCGATTGTTTCCAAATATTTTCGGAAGTAGTCGCATGTTTAAAATTTTTAAAACGTTATATTGCAGGGCTCGGCAAGGTGCAACTTTTCTCTAATTTAATCATCTTGGTAAATCTTTTAATTTACGAGATCCCTGTAGTGTGTATTCTTATGTGGGATACCGTGAAGATCTAGTAAAATAATCGTCGCATGTTAACAAACAGATAAAATGGTATGCCACTGTGCCAGCTTTCAGCTTTTCATTTGCGTGAACGCATCTAACACTTACCGGTCACTAGAAGTATAAAGAAACTACTGCACAGCAAATAAGATAGTCAAATAAATACGAAATAATAAGGCCAAACCAAAACAATGAAGATGGTACATATATATCTCCATTTGTTTTTAATTATTGGCCGATATTATTGTTGAACGTAAGGATCGCATTGCAGATATGCTTGTTCTGCGATTAAGAAATTCAACAACACTTAAGATGAAGTAAAGATTACTGACAGTTTTATAACAATGATAATAGTATCATGGTAGTAGATTAGTAAGTGTAAAGCCTCGATTCGATTTCACCGCGATAGTTGTTGCGATATTTGCTGACACATGGCCGACTCTACACTAGGCCGGAGCCTTAGATGTGGCAACGTGGCTTAGCTGTCAAATAGTGGCCCTATAGTTTCAGAATAATTATTACATTTTATAGAGTTCATCTCGGCTAATAAATTAAGAAAAATACTTTTTAGAACTACTACTACTACTACTAATACCACTTACATCTGATGTCTGGTTCATCGTAGTCAAACACTACAAAATAAAAATAAACGCAACCTGTTTTCTGCTGCCACTTCCACCTCCACTTAAATGAACACTCAATATACTTTGTAAATTTTCACTTGAGCTAGAAAAATTCACTATTAGGTCACTGTGAAGCCATTCTTGCTGGTCTTGAGTCCCTTTCACTATCAAATCTTTTCGTAGGTATGCCCAGATGTGTTCTATTAAAACTGTATTTTTCTGTGATATTTGGGAGGTCCAGAAAACATTGTAGGTACCACATTGTGCTTTAAAATAGGTCTTATCCTTTGAAATGTTTGTAAAGTATTTCTTTATTCTTATAAATATAACCAGCCCATACGAGGAATACCGTTCACCCACTTCTGTTCATTTCCTGTATTGGAAGCACAATTGCTAGTGCAACCTGGTACTACACACTTTGTAGGCATCTGTTTATCTTTATAGTTTCGTTTGTGCAGGTAAATAATTAGAAACACATTAAAAATCACCTTCCACTCTTCTTGTTTACTCTGGAATATTATGGTTGGTATGTCCTTTATTGGAACCACAATTGCTAGTGCAACCTGGTACTACACACTTTGCAGGCATCTTTTTATCTTTATAGTTTCGTTTGTGCAGGTAAATAATTAGAAACACATTAAAAATCACCTTCCAATCACCTTTTTTGCTCTGGAAGATTACACTAATGACTTAACAACAAATAAAAGCTCGGTCCCCGATTCAGCGTTGCCATATTTCAATGCTCCGGCCTAGTGAGTAGAGTCGACCATGACTGACATGATAGCAACTATCACAAAAAATGTTACTGATTAGACATGATAACATCGCTATCGCACTGTCGCGACAGTGCTATCACACTATCTCATTTGACAAGATTGTTGAGAGTCGTACTCTCACGATAGTTTTTGAACACATCTACTGTCACCGTGCATACCACATGATAGTTCATTTTAAACATCTCTCTTGTTTGGCACCAATGTATGTTTTGCATGAAAGATTTCTGAAAGATTTGATATATTAAAGTTTCTAGAGGGATATCAAAGATTTCCAGAGCAAGAAAGCTTCTTGCCCTGTGAGTTCTGTGTTCTGTACTTGATACTATCACAATACCATTCTACATTCATGACATGGCTATCGCGCGGACTATCATGAGAGTACTTTCATGATAGTCAGATAGTTACTATCTCCATGAAAGCGAGGCTTAACACAGGAGCATATTAATGAACTCTTTCCAGAAACTGAGCTGATAAATAAGTTCAATTGGTAGACAATATGTAGGTACTATTTTTTAGCAATCTGCTACATAATCTATTGTTTTCAGCATTCAACTTCTCTGGAGGGTACTTCAATCCAGCGTTGGCCACATCGCTTAAGCTGGGCTGTGAAGGAAACGATTTTGTTGAGCACATGGTTGTTTACTGGTTGGGGGCAACACTTGGTTCCTTAGCATCTGTGTTCATTTTCAAAACCAACTGGTTCCAAGATAAAATTCAAAAACTGAAAGCGAAAGACAAAGAAGAATAAAATAGTTTTTACAAGTGTCTTGTTTTTTCCTCGGAATTAAATCAATAGAAGTCGTGAGTGTTCGATCGAATAATCCCATTTTTAAGCTGTTTTTATAACAAGCATGCTTTTACTCGCACGTTCTTAAAAAATTGCCACTTATTTTCAAGTTCAATAATCATGAGCTTGTTGGATATGCGACAGTACTGAATAGTTGAATACCACCAGTGCAATAGAAAATGCTTTAAGAATAAAAGTGTTTTAGGGATACCCCTGCACTCTCTCACCTCAATTTAATTTTAACGCATCACAATATTTTTTTCAACAATAGTTAATGATTTCTAAAAACGAATGAAACCCAGCTATTTTTCGTATTTTTTCAATTTTTTTTCATTTCTCCCTCACCACTGGATAGATTTGCGAAAACTATTAAACATTTTCGACAATGACATAGTAGTAACTTGATATAAAAACCGCTGACTGAAAAGCTCCACATAATTAATAGATTTCAAATGTGGCCTAAAATGTCTGGGCTATTTGGGACTGGAGATGCCTCTCTGCTACAGCAAAACTGTCTGTCCTCTGAGGTTTCGTGTCTTTCAGCTAATTTGGTAGAAAAGGAGTAGCTGCTGTGTGTAGGCAACACACATAGCAATATTAACGACAAAATATATAGTCCAAATTGATTCATCAAATTTAAAGACAGCAATGTCGGGTCATTTTGCAACCGTAATATTAATATCAATACGTCGCAGTCGCAACCATCGCTACAGATTGTGATGCTGTGGTGGCACTTCTGACCTGGTAAACGTAAGGGGTCTTAGCATCTGCTCAGGCTCAGCTGGTAATCACAAAACAGGTACTGGTCCGGTATACTACGGTTACTGGTAATGTACGAGTGTACTATGTACGATGTCAACTGGCGAACCCATCAGAAAGAATAATATTACTCCAATTGTGTCTAACATCCCTGGGCTATTAAACAGCTGCCGTGTGGGGTTCTGTCGTTCTGTGTTCCTCAACTAATCCGGTGTATAAAGAGCAGTCCCTAATGTCAGATGTAATGGAAACATCGCAACGGTTCGTCGTTGTATAAGAAATTAGAAGAATGTAGATGACACATATAGCAGCAAGCAGTATGATTGGCAATATAAGCGGAGAGAAAAACTGGTTTAGTGGTTTTCATCATAGGACAAAACTGTGCCACCTAGTCTTACCTGTTTTGAGACTGTTGTAAGGAACGAAGTTCGTAAATTCTACCTACTCTACAATAATATTTTGTCCTTACCTCACTTCCTCGAGGCCCTCAGTGGTCTTACCCTGCGCCCCAAATGTGTTCCAATCATGGAATGTATGATGATGCATGGATGAAACTTCATAGATATATTGATCATTAAGCTAGCTCAAAATCATTATGAGTGACGAAAATGTAAATGCCTTTATTTTCAACCCTGAAATAAGATCTTTCCCAAGATTATGTACTGTAATAAAATCGATGACGATAATGACCATTCTTATTTTGGCGCCAAATTCAAATCTGATATAATTTTTTCCACTGCCACTTGAATTTTTAAACAGATAATCATATCAACTTCCGATTTCATTATAATGTTATCAATAATCACCACAATGACGAAAAAGTAATGGAAAGCAATGAAATTTCCCGAATCATTCATGTAACAATACCAAAACCATACTGCGCATGATTGTGAGACACGTCTCGTGCATAGTGCTGGGAGATAACTTCTGTTCCGTCACTTTTCTTGCACTTCTATTTGAGTTATTCCGCCTTCGGCGCCTTCCGTCGTTCGCCGCCACCGTTTTGTGCTGGTTTTGGGTTAAAAGTGTGTGGATTTTACACTTTTTTTTGCTAAATTTACTGTAAACTATCAGTGAAAATGGCACTTTTTCGGCGCATAACACCACAACGATTGGCGGACACTCAAGTAAGTTATTTATCTAGTCCTATTCATTTGTTTAGAATAACCCCCTATACTACCCCTAGTATTCGGTACCCTGTAGTTGCATAACAAACCTCCCGCTGAGTATTTTTCGCACAGATGTTTGCTTATTTCCTTCTGTAAATCTTGTAGAATTCCAGTTTTACAAGAAGTATGTTGTTAACCTTCGAATTAAAGGACCGTTTCCGTGGGACAAAACGTGATCTAGTAGGCTCAGGTTGTCAAAACCTAATAAAAGTATCGATTTTTTTTCCAGCGGGTTGAAATTTCCTTACAATCTTCTATTAAACTCGGTGTAACTCATTACGTAAGAAAAAATCAGGTGCTTTAGAGGTTACTCTGGAGCCGATATAATTTAATTAGGAATTTATATGTGTATTAGCCAGTAAAGGTAATATGTTGCTTTTCCTCGTTAGCATAACCAGAACATTAAAAACTGACGTGGAATCACGCTGCTTATTTACAAATCTTGAATGTATAAGAGGTCAAGTGCACTGAGGTCATACTCAAAAAAATTATAGGACGTTGGTTTTTGGTTCAAGTTTAAAGTCTTATCTATGGAATGGTTATTTAAACAATAATTAGTTATATCATAATTCGTGATTATTGAGTTTTGCAGTTAGGTACAAATAATGTGAACGAATCTGGAGCAAAAATAAAATTGAAAGTTATTTTTAAATTGCCTTGATCTAAGGTGATGCTTGTATACAAGGTGTTACAAAAATGAGAGGATGAAACTGACTGATAATATTAATTTAGGCAAATGTAGATTGATCCTTGCATCTAGCTTTCTCAAGTCCTTTTGTAGTAGGGTTGGATTATATCAAGGACTTCTTCTTCTTTAGACAATTATTAACGACCTTTTTGCTTTTCATGGTAAACCATCATTCTGTAGGTCCTATTTTGATCCTGCTTATTGTAGTGGAAGGAAGTCCTTTCTTATTCATATAATAAACTTTGCAACCCCAATAATTGTTACAAACACAAAATTTTTGATGTCATTAAATCGCCTTATAATGCTTGTAAATGTTTATGGAACTTTGTACTGTATCTATATTTTTTTTATGATTCTGTTTCAAAAATGATCAAGATCTAAAATAACGAGTACTTGCATGTTTATTATCTATACCACAAGTGCTTCGTCCTATTTTTTAACTAAGGGTAAATTGTATTGTACCTGTGATATCATCATAATTGTTGGTTTGTCTGATAATAAATACATTTTTTCTGGAAATTTTTTATGTTCACATTAATGCTCATTGTAAATTTATAATCTTACAATAGTGCAATATATTAAAAACTGATAAGCTAAGTTAGATTACACTCTATTTTTTACAACCAGAGATAAAGTATATAATAGCAAGCAACCCGATCCAAAAATCGATTTATAGTATGTTATTTCAAAAAAATAAACCGACAGTGTTTAATCTATGCAATTGGAATATAGAAGCACATGGTTAAAATAATGTTGCCCTAATAATATTTTGGTTGATTAGGAAGTTGTAGATGTTTTAAGTACTTATATATTTACCCACTCACTTTGGTCAGAGACTAATGAATTTTTTTTTAAACTAGTATAGTTTTGTTGTACCTTGCGTTTTGAAAAACCGTATTTATTATACTTATGTGTTGGATGTTGCAATTTTTGAAAGAAGCTAAGTATAATCACTATTTTTACTGTATAGTTTATTGTACTAAGCTTCTATATGTACACTTTATGTAGCACAGACTTTGGGGTAATGCACGGCCGGATTAACCATGGGGCTAAAGGGGCTGGAGCCCTGGGCCCCGCGGTTTAGTGGGGCCCTGTGAGGGCTATATTATGTTGTTATTACTATTTATTATTATGTTATGTTATTCATAAGGGGCCCCTGAACTATAATAGCCCCGGGCCCCATGAAACCTCAATCCAGCGCTGGGGAAATGAGCTTAGCTATACATATCATCCATCCTCTAGTTCTTCAGTGTAGTAACTGTGCCAAAGCATACTGCAAAAAAAAACATTGTTATGCTCTTTCTAGCGGGGTTAGTCTAGAGTCTAGTGGTAGTTTGTACAATTCTTTACTGCTACGCCATTCGTGCATTGAGACTTCATTAAATGCTGAACATTGTCTACAGTGTTACAAGACTAACTCAGATCTATTCGAAAAAACTGAGGTCCAGTTTTTTTAGGAAATCTATTAAAAAAACCACCCATGCCTCAGTTTCCAAATTTTGCCTAGTAAAAGTTGACATTGTCACATAAATTGAGGAGACATAGCTTGGATCTGAAGTACATATAAGCATATTCTTTGGGCTTATCCTGCAGGAATCTAAAAAAAAATTAATACCTATTTGTCACTTTAGGTTATTTGTCACATTTTTTAAAATTGTTAAAATTTTGTAAATTTGAGATTGTTTTAAAGTTCTGCATATAAAATATTTGTTTAGGTACTGAACAGTATTTAAATATTCAAACCAAACCAATTTGTTTAGAGCAAGGAGACATAAAATGTGAGAAAAAAATCAAGTTTTCACATCTTAATATCGATTTATCAGGTACATAATATACAAAAATGTTTTGAAAGCTTACAGGTGAATAAACAATTTTTCAAACAAATTCAGGATCGAATTTTTTAGAAATCATAATTTTTGATTTTACACAACTAGTATATTTAAATACATTAATAATAATTGAGTAACATATTTATTCATTAATGTTTCGATACCCCTCTTTAATTTTTAACAAAAATTTCTGATACATTTCTCAATACAGAGAAAGAAAATTATAAGAATGAGGATATTTTCATATATGAATGTATCAATCAGAATATGTTGATGTATATTTATTATAATTTAAACAATACTAATTCATTCTGCTAAAAAAGTATGATATTCAAATTTTGATAGTGTTATTATATTAATCAATATAAAATTCAAGAGGAATTTTATTATACTGTTAAAATTAAACAATCTCAATCAAAAATTGCTTACACAGTTCACAAAATAAGTGTTTCTTATAGATCACAATACACAAAAAATATATTAACATGAGTTTTTCCTCTTTTCTACCATTTCATATTTTTCAATAAGCAATTGGCATAGTTAGTAACTCAATGGCATGCACATCTATGAAAAGGTCAAGGAAAAAATAGTTTATATAAACTTGATAAATGAAATGAGCAACAATAATTAAAAAAAAATTCAAAATTTTCTGCTTAACCCTATGGTGTGGCCTTTAGGTTTATACTATACATTTTTTTAAATTGTGTGGCAGTAGGTACTTCTTTTTCATGAGGATTTTTCCGCATTCTCTGTTATCTTAATCTAAATTTTCCCAGCCTGTTTGTCAAAACTAGAACACTCAAAGTCGCAAAATCTCAAGGTGCTACCTTTCCTATTATCAGAAGTAACCCAAACATAAAAAGATGTCCTTGGCGGTTCTTATTATCAGCCTTTGCATAATTTTATCAAAAGCCCAGTAGGTGATGCTATTATATAACCGATTACCCAACATTTTACGGAATATTTAACCGGTTTATAGTCTCGTGAATCCTCGCAAAAGTCATTCAGGTTATCAGAAAAACTGGGACATTGTGTCACTCCATATATCTCGGAATCTGCTAATCACATATTTGCTATCGTGCCAAGATCATGTCGTAGGTTGTGTTTTTTTGTTCTGGCGCTTTCCTATGACATTTTTCACATTGGATTCTCCTCTGGACTTTGCCACTTATTTGAACTTAACAATATTATTTTATATTTTTAAAATTGAAAACCTTGGACATCTTCCTTTGGAAATCAAAGAGCTTTGGCGGTTATTTGGAAGTCAAGAATATTATTTCCTTTTATTCTAAAATAGAAATTCTTTGGTCATATTCCTTAGGAGATCAAAAGACTATTTTTTAAATTATGCCTATTAATCGGAATATTTTTCTTACGTTGTAGAGAAAACACATTTTTTTAATCCCCTTAGCATCAACAGGCACGTGTGGCCATGGCAAAGCTTACTAAATATGGCGTGACCATAACATCACTAAAGCTACCAAATTCTCGCGGGTTTAGTCTCTTGTGTTCTCCATATTTTTGTATGCCTCAGAAACTTGAACTGTTAAAAAGGCAAATCGAGCTCGCATAGATGCTTTTGAAATATGGACGTGGAGGATAATGCTGAGAGTCCCTTATACCGCCCATCGAACTAACGTCACCATACTGGATGAGATCGGCAATCCAAAGATACTACCTCCATTGTGTCGACGAGAATACTTACATTCTTCGGACATATTCACAGAAGCGATAATATGGAGGAGCTTGTAGTTCAGGGTCATGCCCCGAGTGGGCGGCGCGGTGGCCTTTCCCTATACGCTGGGTGGATACGACAAAACAGTTGCTGGATACGAGTATCAAGAGCGCCAGTGAACTGACAGTAAATCGCGAACGATGGCGAGCTACAGTTTTCAAAACTATTGATAATATTCGTGTCGGCAATACTCTAGCTCCGATTTAATGCATTTTACGACGAGTTCACAACATGTCTGTTAAGACATTGTGACTATGATGATTAGTATCTTTTGGAGGGTGCAGGATTTTGGAATAACGACGAAGCTTATTTTTCTAAAAATTTTCGCGAAGCAGAGTTTTCACCCCCTTACGTCTCGAGGAGCGGCAACCCCCCCCCCCCCCCTCCCAAGCCCAAACGTATTATTTAGGCAGCTGAAGATAATGGAGATATGAGAAATGTTATTCACTTAGGAGAGAAAGTCTTGCATAGCGTTCTTTGATTTAATACAAGACAAAAATTCAAATTTTAATAACAATCACGAACCACCCCCTAACTTTGGGGCACTGTAGAATGGAAACTACTGGTCACACACGAAAACTGTAAAGACCAAAATTATGGAGAATTTTGTTGTTTCCATATATTATTTGAACTTTTTTTCGATAGTACTTACCACAACAGCGCTATTTGTCGAAAAGCGTCACGAAACAATTTTCATCCCCCTCCCCCACACCTTCATCGATTGGCAACCCCCAAAGGTCGCAAATTGAATCTTATTTTAATTAAACAACGCAGAGGTATTATCATTTCCACTAAAAGTATGCACAAATAAGATATTTTCCGCAACAGCACATATCGTTAGTAGGTAGCGGTATGCTCCTAAATGCCGTAATTTTTTTTAAACCAAATGCGGGTGTTTAGGCAGCTTCAGATAACAAAGAAATGAGAAGATATCATTCTATTAGGGAAACAAAAATGTTACCCAACTTTATGAATAAGATCTTCGTCGTAATCTGCGATGAAATTTTGATTTTACTGAAAATGACAAACCAACCCCTAACTTTTGGCGCACTGTAGGTCGCACACGAAGTATGTAAAAACCAAAATTATGCAGAATAATTTTGTTCTATGAATCATTCGAAGCGTTTTCCGATATCACTTACCAAACGACGCTTTTCGAAAATCGTCGCGAAGCGAAGTTTTCACCCCCTCACTTGAGCGTCAACCCTCCGAGGTCGCAAACCTAGGTGTATTTATTATTTCTACCATTTGACCAAATTTCAGTTCTTTCTGACCTATTGATGTCAAAAAACTCCTACCGCCTGGACTATGTAACATTAAATTTTGAAATTTTCTGTAAATATTAGATTACCAGCAACATTTCATTTCAAAATTTTCAATCATTTTTGAAATTGTCAATATCTATTGCACCTTAACTGGACTATAATAATATACACTTTTTGAGGTCATTTTAATTAGCGCTGCTGTCTTGATGAAGCTTAGGAAGTACCAAGTCAGGCTCCTTGACGTAATTATTTATTATTAGACACATCCAATTCTTCTATATTTTCAAAATCGAAAATTTTCGCGATCACAATACTTCCCTCACCTATCGGTGTGGGAAGTATTGTGATCGCGAAAATTTTCGATTTTGAGATAATACGTTTTTTGGACGTTTTATGATGTCTACATAACGAAAATCCATGTCACCCATTTCCGTCGGTCTGTCGGTCTGTCTGTCGGTCCGTCTGTCTGTCTGTCTGTACGCGTTTTTCTAGCCACGTAATCTCAGTAACGGCTGGATGGATTGTTATGAAATTTGGGCATTGATATGCCGTGGTGTTGTAGTAGGTAATGTTCCTATAATTTTGATAATCGGTGCATGGGCGGCGGATTAATTAGCAAAAAACGAAAAATTTTAAATCTGCCTCAAACTTCGTGTTTAGGCGTTTTAGGGGTTCCTGATCATTTTCTACTTTTTTGTTGGTAGGGGTGAAATTGGGGTGGTTGGTGGGTGGGGGGTTGTAAAATTGAAAAATTTGTTGCTTTCATAATAGACTGTCCACTGACCTATGAAGGAAGACCTAGCGACTTAAATAACTTTTTAAGTCCATCCGAACATTGCCTTGCCTATTACAGAAACCAAAGGACTTAGAATTTTTTCTGGTGTAAACGAGTATTGCTTTAGATCGTTCTATATTATGTAACGAAGAAACTGTTGAATTGATTTTAATGAAAGTTTGACACAGTATTACTACCGTGGCGAGGATGGAAAATGCGTATGGTTTTTATAAAACGTGCCAGTGGTGGCGCAGAAATAATAAAAAAACTAAAAATATAAAAACAGCTCAAACTTCGTTTTTAAGAGGTTCCTGATCATTTTCTGAGTTTTTTTGGGTGGGGTGAAATTGGGGTGGTTGGGGGGTGGGGGGTTGAAAAACTGAAAAATTTGCTGTATTAATAATAGGCTGTCCACTGACCTGTGAAGGAAGACATAGCGACATAAATCAGCTTTTTAGGCCTTGCCTATTACCCAAACTAAGGGACTTAGAATTTTCTGTATACAGACGAATATTTATTGCTTTAGATCGTTTTGTATTTTGTAACGTGGAAACTATTAAATTGATTCTAATGAAATTTTGACACATTATTATTACTGTGGTGAGGATGAAAATGCGTATGCTTGTTAGAAATCGTGTCAGTGGCAGCGTAGCAATAATAAAAAAACTAAAAATATGCAAACAGCTCAAACTTCGTTTTTAGATGTTTAAGGGGTTCCTGACCGTTTTCTACCTTTTTTGGGTGGGGGTGAAATTGGGGCGATGATTTGGTTGCAAGAGGATCTCAGACTAAAGCTTCATGCTATGGGAGAATAATAAACTGGTATCACCGTAATGTGTGGGAAGTACTGAGTCAATCAACTTGACTTCATTTTTTTACTACAATGCTACCCTCAACTGCTTACTCTAATACACTTTATAAATATCTAACTCACACCTCCACGTTTTTGGATGGACGAAACTCTCCAATATTTCTGAGCTATTTTTGAATGAACGAATACGAAAATATAAAACTGCGGTGTGCGTTATTGAACATTTAAATAGACTTCGCATCCGAATAATCTAAACATAGTCTGTAGAACTTTGAATCCAACAAATCCTGGCCACAAAAATGATCTGTTTTCGAAGCTCTTATCACATGTACATACACCCGATTACTTTGTAACTAAGGCAGTTCGGCAGTTGTGGTTAGGCGCGTAACTTCGGGCGGGACTATGGGGACCGACCCCCAGAGGTTGATGTCTCCAAGGCCCTCCAGGGGGGTTGCTATCTATATGACATACATCTTTATTTTGGTATAAAAAAGTTGGTGACGATCCACTGCTCCTCCCAGGCACGTATTTACGTACAGAACGTTATACAGGGTGGGCCAATAGGGCGTGGACGGAGGATTGTGGGCTTACTAAAAAGTATTTCAAAAATCTGTCACTTGATCGTGGTAGGGACCCTTAAGGGCTATAACGTAAAAATATTTTCACTTAAATTTTGACGTTTATACAGGGTGATTCGTATCAAACTTACATTTTTTTGAATAGAACCCCCTATATATTATTGCATATTTGGATTCCTTGGTCAATTCTAGTGTGACTTTATATATCACACATGGAACTTTAAACGAACCGTTTAGGCACAAATCACCATTTTTGATATAAGTAGGTATCAGAAAAAAATTGAATATCGCAGCGATTATAAAACTTAGAAGGCCGTGACTTTGCGGTGTGACTAAGCATGAAATGCGTCACTTTAGGTCAGACGGCTAAATTTGAATTTTTTTTGTACTTGGAGAAATCAGTAGATTAATAATTAAGGAAATTTCAATCACAAATAACTTGATTTTTTCAAATGGGAATGCCTATTTTGGTTTAAAGGATTTGATTACCTTTCTAACGATATAGCATTCTCGATATCAATCATTTTGGTTTCCATTTTGTTTCAAATTTTCAGCCAAATCGGTGTTTTTCAATTTTTCTGCATGCAAGCAACCTAGCAGGCCATGAAAAATAAACAAAAGCTCTTTAATATGGAAGAAACCAACTAACTTAGTAAAAAGATGCAAACTAACTAGAGCAACGAGGCAAGATTATGAAAATTCCTTACAACACATTAGCTCTAACCAGAAACAATAGCGGTAACAAGAACGCTCATTTTTCACAGCCTACCAGCTATTAGCCAACTTCTAAAGTCAGTAAAAAAATATTTAATCAAAGGAAAACTACTAGTGATTGTTGCTGGGAGTAGAATATCTATGTCTTCTAATAAATGTTCACATTTAATACTATAAAAAAGTTACCATTTCCGTAAGTCGAAAGTAATGATACCTCTGACTGGAACCCTTCAAATTCTTCAGTAGGTACTTATTAGCAAAATCGCGGAAAATGAAACTTGAATTGTAGTCTGTTTGAATTGTAAAACATGATTTAGTTTGCAGAAAACTACATGAAATAAACACAATTACAACATAGCGTAATTAAAAAAAAAGATGTTCAAAATGCTCCAGTTGGAGATATCTTCACTTTTGACTTAACTAAATGGAAATGACTAATTTTTTTATCCCATTAAATGTGAAATTTCATTCTAAACATGTTAGACTGGAGCAAAAATCGCTGGTAGTTTTCCTTTTGTTTCAAAGTTTTTAATCATTTTGGAAAGTTGTCAAGCTCTAGTAGACCTCAATAGCTAGTAGGCTGTGAAAAACAAACACTTCTGTCATACCCCAGCTACTCATTGACATTGGATGTCTTGCCGCTGTTGTATCCGGTTAGAGCTAATATGTTGTAAGAAATTTTCATAATCTTACCACTTTGCTCTGGTTAGTTTGCATCTTTCTGCTAAGTTAGTTGGTTTCTTCAATATTAACGAGCTTTTGTTTATTTTTCATGGCTTGCTAGGTTGCTTGCATGCAGGAAAATTGAAAAACACCGATTTGACTGAAAATTTGAAATAAAATGAAAGCCAAAAAAGATTGGTATCGAGAATGCTATATCGTTAGAAAGGTAATCAAATTTTACATTTGATTCTTTAAACCAAAATAGGCATTCCCATTTGAAAAAATCAAGTTATCTGTGATTGAAGTTTCCTTAACTAATCTACTGATTTCTCCAAGTACAAAAAGAATTCAAATTAGCTGTCTGACCTAAGGTGACGCATTTCATGCTTAGTCGGACCGCAAAGACACGGCCTTCTAAGTTTTATAATCGCAGCGATATTCAATTTTTTTCTGATACCTACTTATACCAAAAATGGTGATTTGCGCCTAAACGGTTCGTTTAAACTTCCATGTGTGATACATAAAGTCACACTAGAATTCACCAAGGAATCCAAATATGCAATAATATATAGGGGGTTCCATTCAAAAAAATGTAGGTTTGATATGAATCACCCTGTATAAACGTCAAAATTTAAGTGAAAATATTTTTACGTAATAGCCCTCAAGGGTCCCTACCATGATCAAGTGACAAATTTTTGGAATATTTTTCAGTAAGCCCACAATCCTCCGTCCACGCACTATTGGCCCACCCTGTCTAATTCCGCTAAAAAATGTACTCTACAAAAATGCACACGTCTAAAGATTTTTTAAGACCCTGATCTGCAACCCCCCACCCTCCCCCGACGACGAATATTTTGATCAAGTCCCAGTCAAGCAAAATCTGGATCCCCTCAAAATAAAATCCTGGATACGCGCCTAGCTCCTCCCGAATGTTTGAGGAATGAAAAATAACTCGATAAACGTTATAAAAAATGGAGTCAAGTTGATTGACTCAGTACTTCCCACACATAATAATGATTTCATTTTATTGTCTTCCCATTGCTTGAAGCTATAGTCTGAAATCCCCTTGCAACCAAGTCTTCGTCCACCCTCCCGCAAAAAAACGTCCAACCCAAAAACTCTCGTAAATAGTTTCTTGCGTCTCCATGCCTAGAAACTAGAACGCCACAGTTTTCATTCTGCATTCGTCAACTGAACGATGCAAAACGATCAGGAGCCTCTAAACCGTCTAAAAGCGAGGTATGAGCTGTTTTTATATTTTTAGTTTTTTAATTATTGTTGCGTCGCCCTGACACGATTTTTCAGACACTGGCGCGTTTTCCACTCTCGCCGCGATATTCAATTCTGTGTCAAAGTTTCATTAAAATCAATTTAATAATTTTTGCTTTACGCAATATACATAGAACGAAATTAAGAAATACTCGTATATGTATACAGTGTGGTCCAAAGAGTGTGCAACAAATGGGATTTTTTTTTATTAGCTGCACAATCAAAAATCCAATATTGCCAAAAGTTGGTGCATGTCCGATAACTAATTTAGGTGCACTTAGAATGGTTCCAAGTTCATCAGTATACGGGGTGAATCAAAAAATATAAAAATTGTACAAGAGTAAAGTACCCTTATTTTCAAAAATTCAGCAAAATGTTATTAACAAAAGTTGTTTAGAATCAAGAGTTATGCCTAAATACCAAAACTTGCCCTCCTCTGAGAAAATTTTTTTTTTTTGAAAAAAGTGCAATAACTCCCAAAATTTTTTTTTTTAGTAAAACTGTTTGATACACTAATTGAAATTGAATTAATTTTGTAGAACTTTATTTAAATTCAAGCATTTTTGTGAAATTTACCTGAGGTTAAAATTTTTTTGGGAATCACAAGCTAAATGTTTGTGCAAGGATATTAAATATGGCTTTATAATTTCGGAAAAAATCTTTTTACTAAGGCAAGAGGTTGCTTATAATTACATGCATATCAGAATAACTCTCAATAAAACCGCAAACCTTTTATTAATTTTTTATTTCTAAACATGTATTTAAATTAATCTACAAAAAAAAATTTTTTCTCAGAGGAGGCCAAGTTTTGGTATTTAGGCATAACTCTTGATTCTAAACAACTTTTGTTAATAACATTTTGCTGAATTTTTGAAAATAAGGGTACTTTACTCTTGTACAATTTTTATATTTTTTGATTCACCCCGTATACTGATGAACTTGGAACCATTCTAAGTGCACCTAAATTAGTTATCGGACATGCATCAACTTTTGGCAATATTGGATTTTTGATTGTGCAGCTAATAAAAAAAATCCCATTTGTTGCACACTCTTTGGACCACACTGTATACATCACAAATTCTAAGTCCCTTGGTTTCTATAATGAGCAAGGCAATCTTCAAATGGACCTAAAAAAGTGTATTATGCCGCTAGGTTTTTCATTCACAGTCCATGGACGACAGCGCATTATGAATATAACAAATCTTTCAGTTTTCTAACCCACCACCCCCCAACCACTCCAAATTCACCCCTTCCAAAAAAAAGTAGAAAACTATCAGAAACCCCTAAAACGCCTAAAAACAAAGTTTGAGGCGTTTTTATTTTTTTGTTTTTTATTATTGCTGCGCTGCCACTGACACGATTTTTCCAAAACATTTTTTTCCATCCTCGCCGCGGTAGTAATACTGTGACAAAGTTTCATTAAAATCCATTCCATAACTTTTACGTTACTAAATACAGAACGATCTGAGGCAATATTCCAATGTATTATTTATCAGAAAATTCTCAAGCCCCTTGGTTTCTGGAATAGGCAAGGCAATGTTGGGATGGGCCTGAAAGAGGGTATTATGCCGCTAGGCCTTTCTTTTACAGGTCAATGGATAGCCTATTATGAGTACAACACATTTTTGAGATTTACAACCCCCCACCTCCCCAATTTCACCCCCACCCAAAAAAAAGTAGAAAATGATCGGGAACCTCTAAAACACCTAAAAACGAGGTTTGAGGAATATTTCATTTTTTTTTGTTTTTTGCTAATTACTCCGCCGCCCCTGCACCGAATATTACCTACTATGACCCCACAGCATATCGCTGCCCAAATCTCATCACAATCCATGCAGCGGTTACTGAGATTACGACGTTAGAAAAACGCCAACAGACAGACGCACAGACAGACAGACGGACGGAAATGAGTGACGTGGATTTTCGTTATGTAGACATCATAAAACGCGCGTGTTATCTCAAAATCGAAAATTTTCGCGATCATAATACTCCCCTCACCTCACCTATCGATGTGGGAAGTAAAAGAACCTATTTTTTGCTCTTCTAAAGTGTTGACTGTTTTTGGTTCTCAAAAAGATGGCAAGATTACCTCCAGGTTGCCCTAGACCCCCTTGGGTCAGATAGCTAGTTACGCTAGTGATTGTCATAGACCTTACGGTTCAGTTTACTGACACTCGTGTGCGTATTATTTTTTATATCTCAAACATACGTTAGCTTGCATTGTAACTATTAATATTCAAGGTTATTACTTTCTACAGCCTAGAACCTAGGAAATGTATAAATTATGCATTTTTTCGGTTAGTGTGTTATGCAATTAATTCAGTATGCGAGGCATGCGGATTGATCTGAATTTTTTTATGTTCGTCAAACGAGACTGAATCTCAAAACTGCTACCGAATTTGTAATCAGCACCCTACTATTATACAGAACACGAGGTTTCATCCGAATAGCAACCCAAATAAAGATTTTGGAATTTTTAGGCGAACCTGAGGAACTGAATATCTGATTTTTTTTATTTTCCTAAAATGAGATTGAAACTCATAACTGCGATCGAATTTGTAATCAGCATCCTCAAATTATCCTAACCACGGGGTTTTATCCTAATAGAAAGCCAAATAAAGAATTTGGATTTTTTAGGCAAATCTGAAGATCTGAAATATCTAAAATTTTTTATGTTCTTCAAACGAGACTGGAACTCAAAACTGCTACCGAATTTGTAATCAGCACCCTCCAATTATCCAAACCACGAGGTAGTCCCGAACAAACGCAATGATATAAACGTACTCATTGACGCATTCGAGATAAAAGATTGAGGTGAAGTGCTCGCCGTATTTATACACTTATTATTTCATTGCACAGCGAACGGGCGTAAATTCTCAAAGCAAATAAATTAACACGGCAGTAAAATAGATTTGCTTTAATGTAAAGCGGACGATCTTATCAGCATTCACGGCTCTTGTGTCATCAACGAGACGACGGGTTCGCGAACACATGACCTGATAGCAGAAACTCCTGACTGTCGGGCAAAGTCCAATCTAGGGAGATTCCCGCACTCGCTTAATCTACAGAGTCTGTCTCTATACTTTTAGCTCTCACTGACTCACTGAAGTCACCGAAGAGAGCTTATGCAGAGCCTCTGTCTGTCCGTTTGTCTGTCCGTATACAAAAGATAACCAAAACTGCAGGTGCTAGAGAAAAACTAAATACAGATTCGGAATCAGCATGAAAAAACTAGCCCGGAAAAGATCCGGTTTTGTCAATATCGCTTCCGGATTAAAAAAAATTAAATTAAAGTACAACAGGTAACTGACGACGTATTGATATTTCTGGAACACAGGCTGCGTGGCCGAGGGGTTAAGACGCTAGGCACCAGACCGAAAGGGCGTGGGTTCGAACCTCACCGCGGTCAATAACTTTTTTTTTCAAGATTAAATGTTAAATTTGTTGATTACTAGTCCGGGATAAATCCGGTTTTGTCAATATAATAAAAAAATTAAATTTTTATATCAACAAATTCCACAGTGAGAGCGCCGTTTGAATTTACTAAAGTAAAATCCTTCCTAATTTTTTATCTAAAAATAATGACGCAGGTCATTTAAATGTCTCCGGTTTCACTCCAACATTGGCAAAATTATGAAAAACTGAAATCTGAGTTTAAAAGTGTATTGTACAAAGATGCGGTATGTAATAGTTACCACTTCTCAAATAAGATGGACTTTAAACGTTTGGGGTGGTATTGTTGGTTATTACGTAATTGGACCGTATTTTTCTGAGGGAACAGTAAACAGTGAAGTTTATTTAGACTTTCTGGGAAATCAGTTGCCCATACTACTAGAAAATGTTCCTCTTCCTCCTCCTCAACAAATGTGGTACCTACATGATGGGGCTCCAGTACA
Source organism: Callosobruchus maculatus (assembly GCA_951848785.1). Taxonomy (NCBI): domain Eukaryota; kingdom Metazoa; phylum Arthropoda; class Insecta; order Coleoptera; family Chrysomelidae; genus Callosobruchus; species Callosobruchus maculatus. The sequence continues at coordinate 4,510,848 of CATOUR010000003.1, forward strand.
TCATTCATGGTCAACTTGGCGAACCATTTCCAGAACGATGGATAGGTAGAGGTGGACCTGTTTGGTGGCCAGTTAGATCGCCCGATCTAACAAAAGTTAATTTTTTTCTGTGGGGGAAAAATGAGGTATACAGGGTGTCCCAAAAAATAGTGTCAAGGGGAAGCCCAGAGATAGAGCACACCTAGAAGTATCTGAATCACCCCCATATATGCTATGCAATTTTTTGTAGTTTCCGAGTTATTAATTTTTTTCTGAATTTTAGAGAATTCTCTACCTCGACAACTTAAAACTGTTCCAAAAGATAAATTAAAAGACTTTTCCAAATTCTCTTTTTTGCTGATTAATCTTTAAGAGTGTACTGTTCATTACATAAAGGAATCGGCTTAGTATATCTGATGAAAGTCATGAAAATTATAGTGTAAAGTGAAAAATTTACGTTCTGTTAATTATGACTTAGATTTTCGACTCGCAATTAAAAATCTAAACAGGTGATTTCCTTATTTCTATGCAGGTCTAAAAACTTCTTCAGACTCTCAGCCTCGCTCTCAGCTATCACAATCATTGAAAAAAACTAGTACTTAATAGGGCTACTTTCGCTCCAATTGACCTTCAAAGACAAGAGGCGAAGATTTCTTGAAATCAGCGATGGGATTTTAAATGAAACAATAACTAAGTTTAGGGCGCTAATAGCCGAATGAATGTCATTGCCGCAATAAAACACATTCAATGTGAACAGAATATCGATAGATGACCACCTGTGTCACTTTGCTAAGATTTTTTTTTACATGTCCGACTTCTTTTTTGTAAGTGGGAAATTGTAAAAGAAACGAAATTATCAAATTTCATCACTAAGTTTATTAAATTTCACAAGAAATTTTCAAAATGTCTACCTTCTTGTTCGATGCATAATCTACATCATCTGAAAAAATTGTTTTTTAAATTAACAAAAGCTCTTTGTTTTTTATTGTTTCTTCAGCCTGTGTTAATTTGTTGCGTAATTCGCTGATGTTTCGACACTCTTTAGCATAAGTTAGTGTTTTGTAGTAGTCCCAAACAAAAAGCTCTATCGGATTTAAGTCAGGTGACCGTGACGGCCATTCAGTAGGTCCACCACAACCTATCCATTTGTTGCATAGTCTCTTGCAGAACACAGCATCGTTAAATTCAGTTGTCGTGCACTCAAGCTCCATAGGATAGCCAAGTAGTCAGACAACAGAAACAACACCAATCCAAACAAAAGCGTATCGTTTTAAAGCCGCAAAGACAGACAGACGACTGAATAAAGACAACGAAAACAACTTATGCAATGACACATTTTGAAAAGACGTCACAACAGTATCATAGCTATCTTTTTCTAACATCGCCATCGTTTACTGCGTAAGCGTTAGCCCTTTTTGTTGGCGCTCAGGTAAAAACCGGTTTTGAAGAATGCGCTCCTTGTGGTTTTTTAGCAAGAAATAGGATCTTTTTTAATAAATGTTTAATTTATGCAACGTTTTTAACGTTTATTATTGCGGTACTGACAATCAATCTGCTATTAACGCGTTAACATAAGTTATTGATGAATTGAAAAACACATCGCTAATTTCAAGAAATCATCGCCTCTTGTCCTTGAAGGTCAATTGGAGCGAAAGTAGCCCCATTAGGTACTAGTTTTTTTCAATGATTGTGATAGCTGAGAGTCTGAAGAAGTTTTTAGACCTGCTTAGAAATTATGAAATCACCTCTTTGGTTTTTTAATTGCGAGGCGAAAATTTAAGTCATAATTATCAGATCGTAACTTTACACTAAAATTTTTATAACTTTCATCAAAGTTACGAAGCTGATTATTTTATGTATGAACAGTAAACTCTTGGAGATTAATTACCAAAAAAGATAATTTGGAAAAGTCTTTTGATTTCTCTTTTGGAACAGTTTTAAGTTGTCGAGGTAGAGGATTCTCTGAAATTCAGAAAAAAATTCATAACTCGGAAAGTACAAAAAATTGCATAACATATATGGGGGTGATTCAGATACATCTAGGTGTGCTCTATCTCTGGACTTCCGCTTGACACTCTTTTTTGGGACACCCTGTATAAATAACCCGTTACTACAAGACAGAACATGAAAAACAGAATTAGGGCTGCTTTCCAAAATATTAGTATTCCAATGAAATATATTGTTTACTACTTCAAATCGAAATAAGTCCATAACTATTAAATTATTATACGAGGGTTGCTCTATGGACTTCTATCTTATATGCAGTTGGCATAGAAGCGCGCTTACCTGGTTAGGTGAAGCGAATGCACCTTTGCGTTACGCCAAGAAGTTTGCTGCCTTTTAGCGGTGACTTCGTTTTGGTTTGCTGTTACCTCCGGATACCAGATACTACTGTCTGTGCAGATTTTGAAATATTTGGACAATTTCATTGACTGCTATGGTTATGCAAGTACGGTACGATATTTCAGATGGAAAGCACATCTCTATGTATAAATAAATAAATCACTGGCAAATTGCAGACGTGTCTACTATTTAATAGGAAGATTGCCTTTTTGATTGTTCAGGATCCAAAGTGCAACAGATGAATCACGACACGGGCGGATTCAGGCTTCTTCTAGGGGCGATCGTTTTCTGAAGAGCAAAAAAGCTCTCAAAGCAACTTTTGGTATTTATATAAATATTCCGTGGTTTGCCTAAAAAATCCGAAATCTTTATTTGGCTTTCTATTAGGATGAAACTTCGTGTTTAGGATAATTTGAGCATACTGATTACAAATTCGATCGCAGTTTTGAGTTTCAATCTCATTTTACGAAAATACAAAAATGTTTGTCTAAAAAATCCAAAAATCTTTATTTGGCTTTCTATTAGGATGAAACCTCGTGTTTCGTATAATAGTCGGGTGCTGATTACAAATTCGGTAGCAGTTTTGAGTCTCGGTCTCGTTTGACGAACATAAAAAATTTCAGATGTTTAAGATCTTCAGGTTTGCCTAAAAAATGCAAAATCTTTATTTGGCTTTCTACCAGGATGAAACGTTGTGTTTTGGATAATTTGAGGGTGCCAATCACAAATTCGATCGCAGTTTTGAGTTTCAGTCTCGTTTGGCGCAATTAAAAAAAATCAGATATTTCAGATCTTCAGGTTTGCCTAAAAAATTCAAAATCTTTATTTGGCTTTCTACCAGGATGAAACCTTGTGTTTTGGATAATTTGAGGGTGCCAATCACAAATTCGATCGCAGTTTTGAGTTTCAGTCTCGTTTGGCGCAATTAAAAAAAATCAGATATTTCAGATCTTCAGGTTTGCCTAAAAAATTCAAAATCATTATTTGGCTTTCTATTAGGATGAAACCTCGTGTTTCGTATAATAGTCGGGTGCTGATTACAAATTCGGTAGCAGTTTTGAGTCTCGGTCTCGTTTGACGAACATAAAAAATTTCAGATGTTTAAGATCTTCAGGTTTGCCTAAAAAATGCAAAATCTTTATTTGGCTTTCTACCAGGATGAAACCTTGTGTTTTGGATAATTTGAGGGTGCCAATCACAAATTCGATCGCAGTTTTGAGTTTCAGTCTCGTTTGGCGCAATTAAAAAAAATCAGATATTTCAGATCTTCAGGTTTGCCTAAAAAATTCAAAATCATTATTTGGCTTTCTATCAAGATGAAACCTCGTGTTTTGGATAATTGGAGGGTGCTGATTACAAATCCGGTCTTAGTTTTTTGTTTGAACCATGTAGTTAAATGCGTCTGAATGACCAAGTATTACATGCGTACTATATAAAGAGGGTACTGCCACATATTTTTGTGTTCACATATTTTTAAGGCGAATATCCCTTTTTTCTAGGTGTTCGGATTTCACTTGCGAGTAGTATATATAATATGACTCCAATTCAATAAATTGATGGAGTAGTCCTTGGCTAGGCTCCTCTAATTCGTAAGATAGGCACTGAACCAATTTTGATGAAACCTTCCCATATGGTAGAATTCTAGCATTTGTTTTTATGTGTTTCTGGCCATTTTTGTATCGTTTGATAGGGTCTAATTCGAGTTGTAGATCGAGTGGAGGGATGTAGGATTTCTTTTCCGATTAACTGTTACATTTGATAATATTGTATAACTTTCATTTAACTTGATTGTAAATAAATAACTTCACGCCTATTTTTTACAAATCTTCATTCTTTGTCGGACTAGCGAATTAGGTTTATAAAAATCTATGAACGATTATCTTTAGGCCGGCGTCGTTTAGCGTTAAGGCTTGACGTGTCGCCACCAGGAGTGGATGGATCAGAAGCTATTTCACTTGGGCGACTTCCAAAATATTGTATGAGTATTGCTAATGCTAAACGACGCCGGCCTAAAAACCCAAGAACCCCAAATTCATCCTCCTACCACAATTTTAATTTTGAGATGCGCATTTGATTTCAAAATGTTACTTTGTTTCAGAAAACGTTTCCACAGATCTCCCTCATCCTAAGACAGCTCAGCGATGCCAGCACTGATCTCAAAGCGGTTTTGGCGGCGAAAATACCCAAAGAACAGGAACGCGTCAAGAACTTCCGCAAGAACTACGGCAACACCAAAGTCGGAGAAGTCACCGTAGACATGGTAAGCTTCAAATAAATATAAACATATTAGTAGCTCTAGCAATACTCTGGTTGGTGCAGAATACACATCTAGACATAAATCTGTCGCGAAAGTGTTACTCTAAACAAACTATCAGAAAACACAGATCCTTACTACAAATACGCACCAATGTGAGTCTCATAATAGTTGACTAAAGCGGGTGTCCCAGAATTTCCTTGACACGTGATATTTTCGTAACGAAAAACGGTTCAAGCAAGAACTGAGTGGTACAAAACTTTTTTTTTTGTACGTCAACCCCTAAAACTCACCCCCAACTTTTTTTTTCAAATAGCACCCCATAGGTTTTCCTACATAAATGATATCCCCATTTTTTTTAAAATCTTGTGGTACCTTCAATTTTATATGCAAACTTATTTTTTCCGTAAGATCATAAGCATAAGGCAAATGAAACGATAATTTGTTTGACCCCTGATATTTTTGTAACAAAAACGGATAAAAAAGAAAAGTAAGTGGGTTTTTCAAGGGTAGTGAATGACCTATCATTCCTTGCTTATGAACCATTTTTTTCTTACTTAAACCCCTGGAATCCACCCCTGGCTTGTTCTTTTAAATTTCAATCCACAATTTTGCCTGGAAAAATGAATTCTTTAATTGAATTTAATTATCGTAGTGCCTTACTTTTTATGCCCCTACTGCAATTTATCGTTAATTTTTTTCGTTTAATCCATGAAATCGTAAGCATAAATTAATTAAAACACATGTATGGAAAATATTTTTTTATTATCATGAATCAACTAATAAAAAAAATTGTCAAAAAAACTAAGTGCAAAAACGTGAAAAAGTTTTATGGTTACATCGGGCCGCGCCAACCCCGTGTGCAGGGTGTGCCCCACACACGGGCGCCAAAATTAACGATAAATTGCAGTAGGGGCATAAAAAGTTAGGAACTACGATAATTAAATTCAGGTAAAGAATTTATTTTTCCAGGCAAAATTGTGGATTGAAATTTGAAAGAACTAGCTAGGGGTGGATTCCAGAGGTTTAAGTAAAAAAAAATGATTCATAAGCAAGGAATGACAGGTCATTCACTACCCTTAAAAAACCCACTAACTTTTCTTTTTTATCCGTTTTTGTTACAAAAATATCAGGCGTCAAACAAATTATCATTTCATTTGTCTTATGCTTATGATTTTACGGAAAAAGTAAGTTTGCATATAAAATTAAAGGTACCACAAGATTTTAAATAAAATCGGGATATCATTTATGTAAGAAAACCTGTGGGGTGCTATGTGAAAAAAAAAAGTTGGGGGTGAGTTTTAGGGGTTGACGTACAAAAAAAATGTTTTGAATGCATGGTATTATAGACCCTATAGTACCCTCAAAAGTACCGCTCAGTTCTTGCTTAAACCGTTTTTCGTTACGAAAATATCACGTGTCAAGGAAATTCTGGGACACCCGGTATACTATATTTCTAAATTTTTTGCATTTGCAAATTGCCAAGAAACGAAGTTTGACCTATTTTTATATTTTTATTTTTCTTATTAATGCGCGTTTTCCATCCTCGCCACGGTAATAATACTGTATCGAAATTATATCAAAATCCATTCAAATACAGAGCGATGTAAACTACACGTATAGAAATAGAAATTTATTGGTTTTTTCAGTTACAAAATATGCGACTGAAGTAACAGGTCAAAAGAAGATAGATCCATCAGAAAAAATCGATGTCCCTTGGTTTCTGTAATAGGAAAAAGTGTATTATGTCGCTAGGTCCTTCTTTCCCAGATCAATGGAGAGCCCATTATGAATACAATTTTTTTTTAGTTTTGCTATCCTTTACCCCCCAACTGCTCCATATTCACCCCCACTCGAAATAAAACAGAAAATAATCAGGAGCCCCTAAAACTCCTAAAAATGGAGTTTGAACTGTTTTTATATTTTCACTTTTTTTTATTGTTGCTGCGCCACCACTGACCCAATTTCTAAAAATGTTCCACTACGGTAGTAATACTGTGGGAAATTTTCATTGAAATCACTTCCATAATTTCCATGTTACTTAATACAGAACTATCTAAAGCAATATTCGTATGTACACATCAAAAAAAGTCTCCTTGGTTTCTCTACTAGACAATGTTCGGATGGACCTAAAAAAGGGTGCCACCAAAAAAAAAAAAAGTAGAAAATGATCAGAAACCCCTAAAACGTCTAAAAACGAAGTTTGAAGGATATTTAAAATATTTTGTTTTTTTGCTAATTACTCCGCCGCCCGTGCAACGATTTCAAAAATTATAGCAGCATTACCTACTATGACACCACAACATATCGCTACCCAAATTTGATCACAATCCATGCAGCAGTTACTGAGATTACGGCGTTAGAAAAACGCCAACAGACAGACAGATCGACGGAAATGAGCCACACCTGAAGTACAAAGATCACCGAGTTAAACTGCCAGATACGTTCTTATAAATTTCAAACAGATCGGGAATGTTTATGAATAGACGCCAAACTTTGTGAGATTCACCTTAAATCTTAAAGAAAATAAGCAGAAATTTAATTATCCTAACCTAAACCATGAGCTTCATTCTTCTACATTTGTCATCATATTGCGATTATGTTTCCTCTCATTTAATGCAGTCATTTTCAAACTACACTGTTAAAACGTAATTTTGTGGTTTGCTGAGCGTGTCGCTAACAAAATCGGAACAGGTTTATTTTTACGTAGTAATAAAATTTGATATACTGCACTTTAACTAACTTGTGGAATACGAGCATGATCTGAGAAGTTTCTTATTTTCGTATAGAATATGTCCTAGAATAACCAAAATACATGTTTAATGATTGGTTACATCTGTTTCTAAAATACCCGATATATGAAAGAACAATATACAGAAAAGTGTATTACTGTAGAACCAAAAAAAGCAAGACAAACAATGTTTAGCGTATATCGATTTCATCTTTGAAAATGCTATTACTCACTATATCAACAATAACAAAAGAAAACACTACAGGGTTTAAATTTTATCAAGAGTTTTCGTGATTGCACCTTGACATTCCAGTGCCAATACTTGGAATCTGTAATTATTTGTGATAACAAATGCTGTTTTCCCGTCTTGTTAGATCACTTCTAAGTAAATACGCATCTTTTGCTCAAATGATTCTTAAGACTACCACACACTGTCGTTTTCACATTGGAAGTACATCTAGTATGGGGTGAGAGATGACATGCGATATGCTATATACTTTTAATCAGAACAAGTTTGAAGACAGTGCATGATTGTTTTCTAGCTTAGCGTATTAAATCAAGTACTAGTACAGAACTATTGCTTATAAAGATGATTTAAATATTTCTTGAGTACTCCGACTGAAAATAACCATCATACGCACTTCAAACTTAATGTTTATTCATGTACTTATAAAAATATAAACCTTTCAATGTATTTAACAAAACAACATTTTTATACACAGAAGGTTAGACAAAACAATCGTTTAAGAGGAAACATTCTTGATGTTTGCTTGTTAAAGTTTTAATAAAAAATATAATAAAAAACGATACCCTCCTAAGTAATAAAATTATTTGGTACACCATGAGGTAACAAAAACAAAATAATTGTTTAAAATGAAAATAAACAATTCACTTAGTTTTAATTCACACAAACAACTCAAAACGAAAACAGCTGATTTAACAACCTAAAACAAACTTGTTCAAACGTCACGTGGGGTGGAGTGGGGCGTGCGACTTTCATTGGCTACCTCTTATTGTGTTGTTGACTATATCCCATCTCTTCTGTTTCGTAAATATAGGGTGCACCAATAGAAGTGATAGGTTTTCTAATAGGGATATCTAGACAGCCGTCAAAGGTACAAACGTCATCCAGCTGTCAAAATATTCAGTATGGTTTGACAATTCATCATGGATCATTTCACGCTTGTCGATCGTTTGGACATTAGTAAAAAGTACTACGGAAATTCCCGCTGAATTGTAAATACGCAACGCGCATTTCGTCGTGAACTCGGCTCTCATCGTGGCTTCAGCACAGGCTGCAGTGAGTAGGCAATTCGTCGTACCATGGAAAATTTTGAGTGAGAGTACACTCTATTGGACCTAAAGAAACCAACACGAATGCGAACTGGTCGACGCGAAGAAAATATCGCCGCCAATATCGGCCAGTGTTCACGACGACTCAGATTTGTCGTATCGACACCAAGCAGCGGAATTGGGCCTCTCCCAAGAGACAACTCGACCAATTTTGCGTTTGGATTTAAGGCTGCACCCATATAATATCGTGCTGACGCAAGAATTGAAGCCGAACGACCATAGGCCGTCGCCGCGAGTTTGCAAATTGGGCGCTACAAATGTTGACAAAGATCATCTTCTCAGACGAAGCCAATTTTTACCTCAGTGGCTGTGTCAACAAGCAGAATTGTCAATACTGCGCTGTGAACAATCCACGAATGGCCGAAGAAGTGGTCCAGTACCTGAAAAAATGGAATGTGTGGTGCGGATTGTGGCATGGCGGCATCATCGGTCCATATTTCTTTCGAAATGAGGAAGGAGACAACGTTACAACCAATGGGCCACGCTACCGAGCAATGTTGGAAGAATTTCTGTGGCCAGATAACATCGATATTACCGAAATATGGTTCCAATAGGATGGAGCCACGAGCCACACACTGGATCGTCACCAGACGAGCATTCATTGATTGACCACCGCGATCGTGTGATTTGACACCTCTCGATTATTTTCTTTGGTCGTCGGTCTACTCCAACAAACCAGCCACTTTGGATGCCCTCGAAAACAATATTCGTGTAGCCATCAACGCCATAACGCCGCAAATGCTCGAAAGTGTCATCCGAAATGAGACCGACCGTTTGAAGCACTGCCAGCGAGCCCGAGGCGGACATTTGACTGATGTTCTATTCCATACATAATGTCATGGATGTAGCTTCAAAATAAAGCCAAAACCAATTTGATATCTCAAACCGTTGTTGTTTTATTTAATTTTTCTTTCCTATCGTTCTTATTGGGGCACCCTATATATGGCCCACAACCACCGTGATCCTGTTTTAACACGTTTAAGTTTCGCAAAGAGCAACACAGTATTCATAAAAATATTCCAACAGGATTCGAATACAAAGTGGGTATTCGAATACTAGGAGTCAAAAACGGTAATTAGAATCCAGAAAACCGAGTACTGACCAAAACAGTATTCAGTACTAATAAACAAAGGTATCCGAGTAGTATTTGAATACCAGCCAAATATATTCTGAATACCGAGTATCCGATTACTACCATGATCTCATCCTTTATGTTTCTCTCCATCACTGTTAGCCAAACAACAAATATGGTTAAAAAATTTAAAAAACGTTTTTAAAGAACAACCGACAAAAAAGCGAATATGACCGAAAGTCCTACGGATTTGAAGCCGTCAAAATCGTTTTGGCAACAAAGTTGGAGCGTTCAATGTTCGGTCCGACTTCTTAGTCCAAAGGAGATTTACAAGCTCACAAACAAGCATACATGTGAAACTCCGTGTTCGTCCTCAATAATCTTTTCAAAAAAATAGTTTAAACGCTAAAAAAAACAAAGTGTTTCTGTAAGGCGAACTCATGAACCAATTATCTTAACAACAGACATGATCGTCCTAGCAAATTATAGAGTAAATTCTGATAATTATGTCGGTCTATTTGTTGCACATGAGTGTTATGTACGTGAACCGGTACAATTCTCCTCAAAAGCTATTTTTTTTAATGATGCTGACAACACGCGAGGCCAGAATGCACCAATGCACTTACATAACTAGTAGTACCAAATGCAGTCTTTTTTTAGCTAGTATTATTAAGCCACGTTCTCACCAAATAAATATTTGAGTAGATGAGTATTTGAGAATAATGTTCTAAATGCCTGCAAATGTATGATTAAACGAAAATATTTTTGGATTAGCTTTTTTGCAAATAGAAATAATTGTGGCATACTTGTGCAACCCTGTACATAAGTTAGTAAAAGTGTATTTAACATTAAAGGGATGCAAACGTGAAACGTTTAATTTTTCATGAAGTTTTTTAGTTGTTTTTAGAATTGAACCCTTGGAGCTTCTATATTTCGTAACTATTGGCTGAGACTCTTGTTCTCAGTTTTTTTGCCTAGTGTCTGTATAACGAAAGTATATTAACTTCCTACCAAAAAATTATAAAACCATAAATGGGACTTTAAAAAGAAAAACCTCATTCGTATTATCTATCGTGATAACTAGCATAAAAAATGGAGTCAATTTGATTGACTCAGTACTTCCCACACATAATGATGACCATTTTATAATTTGACATTGCATGAAGCTATAGTTTAAAGTCCCCTTGCAACTAAATTATCGCCCATCCGCCCGCAAAAACAACATCCAACACAAAAACCCTCGTAAATAGTTTCTTGCCTCTCCTTCCTTAGGAACTAGGGTACCACAGTTTTTTTCTGCAGGCTTGAACTGGACGATGCAAAACGACCAAGAGCCTCCAACCTGTCTAAAAACGAAGTTTGAGCTGATCTTATGTTTTCGGTTTTTTGATTATTGCTGCGCCGCCACTGACACGGTTGTTCAAAAACAGAGTCGTTTTCCATTCTCGCCGCCGTAATAAATTCTATGTCAGAATTTTATTAAAATCAATTCAATAATTTTCGCTTTACGCAATATACGTAGATCGAAATAAGGCAAAACTCGTATGTACAGATCACAAAATTGGTTTCTGTAATAGGCAAAATAATGTTCGGATGGACCTAAAAAAGTGTGACATGCCGCTAGGTATTTCTTCTACAGATCAATAGACGAATACAACAATTTTTTCAGTTTTACAACCTCTCACCCACCAACCACCCCGATTTCACCCCACCAAAAAAAAAATGAAAATGATCAGGAACCCGTAAACGCCTAAAAACAAAGTTTGAGCTGTTTTTATATTTTTTAGTTTTTTTTATTATTGCTGCGGCGCCACTGACACTATTTTTCTAAAACATACGCGTTTTCCATCCTCGCTGCGGTAGTAATACTGTGTCAAAATTTCATTAACATCAATTCAATAATATTCGCGTTACGCAATATAGAACGACCTAAAACAATACTCGTATGTATACATCACAAATTCTAAGTCGCTTGGTTTTTATAATAAGCACGGCAATGTTCGGATGTACGTAAAAAGTGTATTATGCTGCTAGGTTTTTCATTCAAAGATCAATGGACAACCCATTATGAGTACAACAAATTTTTCAGTTTTACAACCCCCCACCCTCCAACCACCCCAAATTCACCCTCAACCAAAAAAACGTAGAAAATGATCAAAAACCCCTAAAACGCCTAAAAACAAAGTTTAAGCTGTTTTTATATTTTTAGTATTTTTATTATTGCCGTGCCGCCACTGACCCGATTTTTCCAAAACATACGCGTTTTCCATCCCCGTCGTGGGAATAATACTGTGTCAAAATTTCAATAAAATAAATTGAACAATTTTCGCGTTACGCGATATCAAACGATCTAAAACAATACTAGTATGTATACATCACAAATTCTAAGTCCCGTGGTTTCTATAATGAGCATGCAACGTTCGGATGGACCTAAAAAAGTGTATCATGCCGCTAGGATTTTCATTCACAGATCAATTGACAGACCATTACGAATAAAACAAATTTTTCAGTATTACAACCCCCACCCCCCAACCACCCCAAATTCACCCTCACCCAAGAAAAGGTAGAAAATGACCAGGACCCCTAAAACACCTAAAAACGAAGTTTGAGGCATATTTGAAATTTTTGATTTTTTGCTAACTACTCCGGCCCTCGTATAACGATTTTCAAAATTATAGGAACATTACCTACTACGACCCCACAGCATAACGCTGCCCAAATTTCATCACCATCCATGCGGCGGTTACTGAGATTACGAAAGTAGAAAAACGCGACAGACAGACCGACGGAAATGAGTGACGTGGATTTTCATTATGTACACATCATACAACGCCCAAAAAAAAGTATTATCTCAAAATCGAAAATTTTCGCGATCACAATACTCCCCTCACCTATCGGTGTGGGAAGTAAAATGACATTTTTTGTTAATTTCCAACTTGATTCTTCAAGTACACTGTATACTTCATAAATAAAGTAATATGTATGAACTTGAACAAGTCGATTTTTTGAATACTTAACTACCTGCATTTTGATATATTGATGACTAATGAAGGAAAAAGTGATAAGATAATAATTATCTATTGAAATTTGAGTACGTCTAATTAAATTGTTATTGTCAATGACTTATATATGTAGACACTTTTTAATTACTTGTAACCAAACTACACGTTTGTTTTTATTCCTATAAAAGGACATAAACAAGCAAAAAAACATATTTTCAAATTATGTTGAACACTGAATGAATTAATAAAAAATGCGGCAGAATGTATCTTCTTCCAGAAAATGTTTCAATCCCAAAAATGTTTCATAAAGAACCCCTAGTATAGCAATTCTATGGAAGCAACTTTGACCTAAACACTTGACTTGATGTAAGTTTTAAATTTGTTAGTCTCTTATTACGGAGATATTTTAACTTCACAGATTTTAAATCCGCACTGTATGGTGGCCTTTAGCCTAATATATCTATCAGCTGTGTTGTGTAATAGGGGACTGTTGAATTCGATGCCAGTGTTAAAGACCAAGGTTTAACAGCAAATATCGTACAAATACCAATTTTGTTATTCCACTTGCGTGTTATCAAGTACAGTTTTATCCCAAGGACTGCCTTTTCAATTTTTTATGAAGTTCATGTCGATACGGATTGACATTACCTGAAAGGATATCAGTTATCTTTCCTATTGTGGAATCAGTTTTATGTAACGATCTGTTTAGTTGACTGTAGTTAAACATTCTTACCTTGGTCATTAAAACTCAATTTAATAGTTGCTACGTGATGTAGCAAGTATTTTGTTAAGTGATACAAAATAGCAAACCAAATACTGTCGATTTAATACTAGATGTGATGTGATGAAATGTGAGAAAACTATTGACTGACATCGCAAGATACATCGTTATCGTAGATAAAAATATATGCATGAGAACAAATGTAGCTTAAGAGACTAAAAAACACGATAATTAAAACTGTCGACTTTCTTGAATAAATTTCACAATACCAACTCCCAAACAGTTGGATGTCACGCGTTTTAAGCCCTCGTCGCTACGCCTGTGTGCAATATTAGCAAAATTTAAGGTGTCTAGGGATACGACCGCCGATCCGACAGTTTTGAAGCCGTCAAAATCGTTTTAGCGGCAAATTTGGAGCGTTCAATGTTCGGTCCGACCTCTTGATCCAAAGGAGAGTTACAAGCTCACAAACAAAAAACAAACAAACATACAGGTGAAGCTAATAAAAGTTTAAAAACCGTGAAATCGGATTTAAAGCGAATTATACGAAATAAACAGTATAAGAAGCTTGAATCATTTGATTTTTAACGAGACTGTAGATGTTGACAATGATAATTATTTAGGGACTTTGGTTGAAAATTTCAAATTAAATAAAAACTATTAGAGATTGATATTTACAACCTCATATCATTAGAAAGGTTATCAAATTATACGTTTAACCGTATAAAAAAATTAGGCATTCCCATTTGAAAAAATCAAGTTATCGCTGGTCGAAGTTTCCTTAATTAATCGACCGATTTCTCCAAGCATAAACGTGATTTAAATTTGACAGTCTCATCAAAGCTGACGCATTTTATGCTTAGTAATACAGCAAAGTCACAGCCTTCCAAACTTTAAAATCTCTGCGATATTCAATTTTTTTCTGATATCTACTTATACAGAAAATGGTGATTTACACCTAAACGGTTCGTTTTAAGTCCCATGTATGATATATAAAGTCACACTAGAATTCACCAAGGAATCTGAATATGCAATAATATACGGGGTGTTCCATTCAAAAAAACATAACTTTGATACATTTCGTGTTTTTGGGACACCCTGTATAACATGAAAATATTTTTAAAATGTAGCCTTTATGAGTCTCTATCCATCCGAAATTATTGTTTTCTTTTTTATCAAATACTTTAGCCATAATGCTCCGTGTCGAATAACGTTAATAACCCTGTATGGGATATGTTCTAAATATCTTGTTCTAAAAAATAACCAAGAAGAAGGATTTGACAGTTTTCAGCACAAAGTGACAGACCGACTCCGTTTTGACAGCATGACAGTCACTGACAATACATCCACATGACAAAGACAGCTGTCAATAAACTTGTAGGTGCCTGTGATATGAATGCGCGGACTTTTGCTCAATATATGAGTTTGTCCCAAACATACTACCAAACCATTATGCAAGAAACCTTGTAAATAAAAGTTTGTTAATAGATATTTCTCATGATTTCAGATGTACGGTGGTATGAGAGGCATCAAAGGTCTGGTGTGTGAAACCTCAGTATTGGATCCTGACGAGGGTATCAGGTTCAGAGGCTTGTCCATCCCAGAATGCCAAAAAGTCCTACCCAAAGCTCCTGGTGGCGAAGAACCTTTGCCTGAAGGTCTTTTTTGGCTATTGATCACCGGTGATGTACCTACAGATGCACAGGTAAGTGAAAATTTTTCATGCAATTTTGCCATACTTAATCCAGTGGGCTAAGCTTTCTCCAATTAACTTACGCCCCCTACGTTTTGAAAACGTTTCGAAAGCCCGTGGAAACGTAATACGTAATTGAAGGAATAAGTGGATAAAGGAGGTATGTATCAAAAAGCTTGTATCGATATATTTAACCCTGAAGTATTTTTGATGGTACTTTTAAAAAAACTGCATTTTTCAAGCATTAAGCACATTACGCTGTTGCTATGAAAAACATAATTTTTTTCATTGAATGAAAAAGTAAGAATCTCAACAGGAAATATATAAAAGAATATGTATTGTACATATCTCCTTCCAAAAATTTTTTCAATTCCTCAAAGATACATTAGAGCATAGAAAGAGGTATGTTGACTTGCAGGCTTGCTTGCATTGGGTTTTCACTTTGGAAAATGGTTCATTATCACTTGCTCTCTCAACACTCTCAAAATAAAACATGCACCCATAACATACATAACATTAAATCAACTACCGGTTCCCAGCAGCCTCGGTGTGCATGAAGGAGGTATGTCACCAAGCTGCAGTGTTCCCAGATGAGGTCGATTGAATTTCGTGAGATGCATTCGTCAAAAATCGTGAGAAATTGTGAGATTTCATAATTTTTCTTATTTCGCGCTTGTAATTGTAATAAAACCTTTATTGCAGCATATCCTCTATTGTCTTATGATAAAATTTTATAAATGAGGCATGCTTCATTTAATTTAGCAGTAGAAAACGTTTTTGACAGCTGACGTTTGATTTATAATGTAATAAGTAGTGCCCGCACAGAGGAGAGAGCCGAAAACAAAATGTCATTTGCGTTGAAATTAAACCCAATGGTATAAAATACAAAAGTAAATAAAACTTTTATTCTTTGTAACGAAAAATAAACTAAACAAAATTCCTTAAAAACAAAAAGTAAAAAATAATTATTAATATCCTACATGAATTAAATACAAAAATATCTTTCCAAAAACAAAACAAACAACAACAAAGAAAACATTAAACAAAAAAATATTATTTGCTATTAATGCCAAGATTGCCAAAAATTAAACACAAAAATATAAAATAAAAAACCTTCACACTATACGATACAAAGTAAATTAAACAAACAAAAATACCTAATACGCCCAATACGCGTCATAAGCAACTGGTCGTCGTTGTTGCCGTTGTTGAACCTTCATCGCAGCGACATACCCGCATGAATAAATAGATGCGTTCAAAAATCTTGGACCTGTGCATTTGATAAAGAACAAATTTCTCGACAACTTCGGTCGTGCTCGTGATCGCACCCCAGAACGACTGGTACCATCTCGCCGGATAATTTAATAAGAGGGAATTTTCGAATATTTGCCATATTCCGCTAAAAATATGGAAAAGAACTGGAATCCTAAATTTTTGTGTGAAATATAGACAAAAATCGGAGATACTCTAAAATCGTGAGATGACATGCAAAATCGGTAAATCTCACGATAAATCGTGAGAACTGGGAACCCTGCCAAGACACTATATGTCGATGGATGTCTGGATGAAGGGGTTATGTTCAATGTTCATATCAATCTGATCTACATACCTCCTTCATCTAGCAGAAGTAAACATTATTGTGTTTACATACCTCCTTCATGGCACTGCAATCTCCGTTAATATATAGGTTCTACACCATAGATGTCATCGCTGAAAAATAGAACAATACATACTCCCTTACATACCTCCTTCATCCACTCACCCCTTCAATTAAATTGTAGCATTCTTTCTGTCAATTTCTTCACGGATTACTTCAAGGGCTACAAATTTACTTTGCATCAAAGTAGTAAAAGTATTAAGCGAATCCGGTTAACTCCATTTTTTTTTTCTTCAGGTGAAAGCTCTGTCGAAAGAATGGGCAGAGCGTGCAGAGCTCCCATCTCACGTGGTGCAGTTGTTGAACAACCTGCCCACATCTGTACATCCGATGTCCCAATTCGCATCGGCCGTCACTGTCTGTAACAGTGAGAGCAAATTCGCCAAGGCCTACTCAAACGGAGTACACAAATCCAAATACTGGGAGGTAAGTCTACAGTTTGTCAATTAAGCTGATTTTTTTTTGCTAATCCTCGGATTTGTATGACCAAACGATAATCTTTTCAGAAAATAACTTTTGAGAGTTTATGTACGTAGAGTTGGACTACATCTTAAAAAAAAATAATTGGTGTTAGTAGATATAAAAAAAATCGCATCGATTATTCTCCCCAGTAATAAGACTTCAAATCTAAATTAATACATAATATGTATCAATTAAATTAACATCATTTTATATCTATTTTGCATTCTAAATTCAAATTCAGGCAAATCAAATTGCAATCACTTTACAAGGAACATTGGCATTTCTGCTCCTCTACATTTTTTATTATTGTGGACCTGCTCATGATTTTTCGTTGCTGCACAATCAGGCGTCGTCGCTAAATTCCTTTATAACACAACCTCTTGCATGGAAGGCATACTAGACGTACTACCACTACGCCAACCAGCCTCTACTGGCGTTTTGCCGAACTACGTATAAAAGCCGATTAGGGACGCGAACGTGGAAGTCGGATTTTAACGGCATCTAAATAGAAAATTACTGTTTCCGGTAGTATTTTTTTTGTTTTTAAATAAAATAAAATAAATCATATGCTCTTACTGATCATCATTGACTAATTATTCCTTTGTTTCAACTTGTATTACGAAAAATTCAGCTTTTGTCGTATGCTGCTAATGCTAAAGTTGCCTCATCATGGCGGACCTGGACGAACCAATAAAAAATGTCCCCATAGAGTCACTGTAGTAATCAGGTGGTCGTACTACAGACATGTTGATACTTGCGTCTAGCCGGACCGTGCAACTTTCCAACCCGCAGTCCCGAAGACCGCCGAAGGCTTACGACTATTATCCGATGATGCCGCAACGGCGCCAAATTTAAATCTAACGTAACGTTATTGTTTGTCTTCTACATGAATGATTTAAGACTGTATTACATGAAGGGGCTGATGTCAATTATTGGATAATGGATATTCTCTATTCTAAAAAGACGGTTCAACGAGGAAGAAACTATAAAAGTTGGCTATATTGGCAGTTCAAAAAGTAAAAAACCAAAGTAGGGCACTTTAGTAAATAATGCAAAAGTTATCTATCTTTGTGTAACATTGGGGATATATGTTGAAGATAATTTGTGGCTAAAAAATAATATATTTAGTAAACAAATTTTAAAATATACGTCTGAATCATCCAATAAAAAGTAAAATTTGTCATCTTATACAAAATTATAGAGAAATTAAAAAAATAATTCTTCCTTAACCTTAAAAGTAAAAAAATCTTTGATTCCTTTGGATTACTGTATAAAGAGCAAATGTGGTACATTATTATACCTATCACTGTGTTTTAAATTAGTTGTAAAGGATTATTAGTGGAGAAGTATACAGTAAATATATAAGAAGGTTGAACCCAGTTTTAAATAAATAACTTTCCTCGTTACCTTTTGCACCAACTTTCCCTTATATTAGAATTATTAGATATACTAATGTAAAAAAATGAATGCATCAAAAAAAAACTCAATTTCAGTTAAACATATGCGACATACCCTCACTAAATAAGCTAAATTTTCTGGCTTCAGTGCTGGTCAAGTAATGCCAATAAGAAGGAAATTTTTGGGCAAATGACTTTCTAGACTTTTCTGCTCATAGCATAAATGTAGAAAACATTTTTCAAAACACTTTATTATACATTGCTGGATCTGGATAGTAGATACAGCAAATGAAAACAGCACGAAAACAGAGAAATTCTTCCAAAACAACATACATTTTTGAATTCTGCAAACGGCACACAGAACTGTCAATGTCAACCTCGGTAGTCATGACAATTGCGCATGCGGAACTGCGGGTTGGAAAGTTGCACCACAGCATAGAAAACAACCAGCATAATATACTTATATTTAATGTACTAAGAATGGCAATAAATCATCCTCATCATCTGAGGATTTCCTATATAAAAATGGTTCCCACAAAGTTTGACCCTGGGAGGGTTTTTGAATGATTTTACGGCTGTCAAGTTTGGGTAGAGATGCGAAAATGAAAATATGGATACCGGTACCAACTTGATATTTTCTGGCCAAATAGGAGCGTTTTGTTTGTACAGAGCATTTTGTGCAACTGATTACACCCCTCAATAATTATATAATTATTTTGGATACCGATACAAAAGTATCGATACCAGCTTGGAATGCCTCAAAAAGTATCGATGACAAAAATACTCGATATTAGTGCAGAGGTATCGAACTACCGTTACCATCCCTACAAAAAACCCCTCCAAAAGTGGGGATGCGCGTGTAATTTGCGCCATTTTGAGTTATTGTGCTGGTTGTTTTCTATGCTGTGGTTGCACGGTCCGGCTAGACTCAAGTCATGTGGATGCGGATGAATACGTAATAGCAACTAATCCGAATATCGAAGTATTCCGATTCAATATGATCCGAATATTAAAATCATCTGAATATTTATGAAATTTATACTGGATCATTTTTCCTCTCTTTTAGTACGTGTACGAAGACTCGATGGACCTGATCGCCAAGCTGCCGGTGATCGCGGCGACCATCTACCGCAACACGTACAAGGACGGCAGCGGCATCGGCGCCATCGACACCAGCAAGGACTGGTCCCACAACTTCGCCATGATGCTGGGCTTCGACAACCCCGAGTTCATCGAGCTGCTCCGCCTCTACCTGACCATCCACACGGACCACGAGGGCGGAAACGTGTCCGCCCACACCGTCCATCTGGTCGGATCCGCCCTTAGCGACCCCTACCTGTCCTTCGCCGCGGGCATGTGCGGCTTGGCCGGACCCCTGCACGGTTTGGCCAACCAGGAGGTGAGTACCAACGAGCTTCTTTAGTTACTGAATGTAAAAAGGTGTTCCATAACGCTCAGTTCTTCATTGCTTGTCAGAGCGGTCCGGAGGATCTTTGCTCTTAGTTAAATAATAATAGTAATAAAATCTGGCTAACAAAAACTCTTCAAATATATAAAATCAACCCAGGGCTTCGTCAGTTTCTTACAAGAGCGATGGAGACATGGCGAACAAATATACACCTTCAAACTGAGGACGGTCATATCCAAACGGATGAGCTACATATACGTCGTGGTATCTTTCAGGGTGACTCTCTCAGTTCACTATGGTTCTGCCTCTGTCTCAATCCGCTCTCCAACACACTTAACAGCACAAACTGTGGTTTCACCATCAGGCACCAGAAAGCAAATCAACACAAAATCAATCATCTTCTTTACATGGATGATCTAAAACTATATGCCGCCACAGAAGTGCAACTGAGAGAATTACTCAGGATAACAGAAGTTTGTACGTCAGATATCAAGATGGAGTTTGGCATGAGTAAATGCAAGGTGCTTCACATCAATAAAGGTGGAAGGAAGGATAAACCATCCCGAACAGGAAGTAGTAACTGGCCAGGCGCTAGACAACATGGACAAGGATGAAACGTACAAGTACCTGGGTATCAATCAAAACGCTAAGACAGACCACACAAAAATCAAATCACAACTAACACAAGAGTTTAAAGACCGCCTTATTAGACTGTTAAAAACGAAACTAAATTCTAAAAATCTTACAAAAGCTATTAACACATTTGCTATACCAATCCTAACATATTCATTTGGCATTATCAAGTGGTCGCACACTGACATAGAAAACATCCATATACTCATCCGAACACAGCTCACAAAACACAGAATGTCACATCCCAAAGCATGCAAGGAAAGGCTCACCATAGACAGAAAACAAGGGGGCAGAGGAATTATAGATATACAGTCACTTCATGCAAAACAAATAAAATCACTCAGACATTTTTTCCACAGTAAACAAACAAACTTGCATAAAGCAATAGTAAAAGCAGATAAAAACTACACACCACTCGCTCTTTCTTGTCCAGACCACGCAGCAGACGCACACAACCACATACAAGCACAACAAGAAAAAATAAACACCTGGTCGCAGAAGGCACTCCACGGCAAACATAGATACCGTGTTACACAAGACCACATTAATGAAAAGCAGTCACACACCTGGCTGCAGGATGGCCAGCTCTTTCCGGAAACGGAAGGTTTTATGCTTGCTATCCAGGACCAAGTGATTGCGACACGAAATTACAGGAAGTACATAATGAAAGATCCATCCATCTCTGATGACAATTGCAGAAAATGCCACCAACAGAAGGAAACAATAGAACACATAACTAGTGGATGCAAAACTCTCGCTGGAACTGAGTATACAGCCAGACATAACTCTGCAGCCAAAGTCATACACCAAGCACTAGCCACAACAAACAAGCTAATTGAAAACACAGATCCATATTATAACTACACACCGACCTCAGTACTAGAGAACAATCAATTCAAACTATACTGGGACATTGAAATACATACAGATAAAACCATCCCAGCAAACAGACCAGATATAGTTTTCCAGTCAAAGACAGACAAAGTGACCTACTTAATAGATATTGCGATTCCCAATGATATGAATATCCAAAACACCTACGCTGGGAAGATATCTAAATACACCGATCTCGCCATAGAAATAAAACGACTATGGAAACAAAACAAAGTTGTCATTGTCCCCCTCATTATGTCGGTCTCAGGCCTTACTCCAAATACATTTACGCCACACCTGCAACAATTGGGCCTGGATGAAAAGTTACATAAAACCTTCCAAAAGTCTGTAATCCTCAAGACCTGTAGCATTGTACGGTCCTTCCTGAATTCAGAATAATAATAGGTCAGGTATTGACTTGGCACAGCCCGTCAATACTTGTTACTACCGCAACCATGCGAGAAAAAATGAGACATGCATAATAATAAAACCACAATCACCAACACTAGCATACACTCAGAGACAGATCCAGAACATGAGCATACACAACATACACCAGATACCGCTGTCCAACCTAATGATTCGTTAGCTACTGAATCAATCATAGAAGGACATGCCACTCATACCCGAAATAACCAACCTCCAAACACAGACACAACCAATAACACCATCATATACTTAGAATTGGATCCAGAACATGATCATACACCAGGTACAACAGAAACAACACAAAGCCAAAACATCACTCTACCACCAGCAATCGCACAATCTGCCGAACAAGTGATGAACACACAGTACAACAAATGGTGTGGCACCAATCCTACATTACGAGATCCCCTGCCCAGACTAATTTTTAAAAACAACACTCGACAAGTGTTACACACAATAAATGTCAACATTGTACCACAATTTTTAACCAAGGACAGTGACCTAGAAGACATCCATACTGTAATATATGCTGCCGCAGCAACCACACTCATACTTAACGGCCAAAAACTCCCAAAACGATCTATAGCCCGCACAACTGAAAGATCTAAACCTAAATGGCAAATAAGAATTGAAAATAAAATCAGCACAATCAGAAAGGATCTGGCACACCTCGCGCAACACAACAACAACAACCGCTCGAAGCGCGTACAGACAACAATTAATATACTCAAATCCAAGTCACCACAACACACAATACTAGAAATTGCTGATATCCTTAAACAGAAGCTTGCAGTCTATACAGCTAGACTCCGCAGATACAACGAGTCCAATGCCAGAAAAATTACAGTAGGATGAAACCCATTAGAAAAAGAGGGGAATATGATAAGAATGAAAGGAAAAATAAATTACGGTCGATTCGAGATCGGGAAGGGGTGAGTTTTTAAGGGTAGAAAATGGTTTATCTTGATTTCTGGCAAAACTACACGTCCTATGGAAAAAAGTTAAATGGCAAAGTTGTAGGTAATAAAAAGGTCTACAACCAAGTTTTTGGTCTTTTATTTTTATCTTTTTTTAAAAAAAATAATTTTTTTTACGAAATTTGGTGAAAACTTACCTTATTATGTCCCAAATACACTGTAATTTATTTGATTTAAAATATTTATTTTTTCGCCTTATTTGCAAAAATGCACCCCAATTTTCAATCGAAAATTCTCGCGTCAAAATATCAGCTTTTTTCAAAAAGTTTGGGAGCCTTTCGTTCGTTGAAATCTCTATTTTCTAATGGTGTAAAAAAAATATACATTACTATAGAAAATCTTTTCAGAAAATGCAGAAAACTGAAAAAAACTCAAATTCGAAAAATTTTTTTACTCACTATGTACAATTTTGAGCTATTTATTAAAATTTACACTTATTTACTTAAAAAACGTGAGATCTCATGTTACATTGATAAACGAAAAAATTGCAAAAAAGCGGGCATGTGCGGCTTGGCCGGACCCCTGCACGGTTTGGCCAACCAGGAGGTGAGTACCAACGAGCTTTTTTAGTTACCGTAAACATGGGCTACTTTGGCCCTAACGTCCTTCTTTGGCCCAAATGAAAAACAAAACAAAATCGTACTCTATAAACATATTTGTGACTTTATTTAAAATATTTCGGGCTCATTCCGCTAGGTAGCCGCACTACACAGGCTGTCTGATAAGTCCAGTGGTTCCTTTGCTGTCCACTAGAAAGCAGCACCTATAGTTGTTTGACTAGTGAAACCACGTGCAATCTTTACATCCCAAACTTCCATTTACAGAAAACGTATTTCTTTTTGAACAAATCTATTAAACACTTTTCCTTTCTTCAAGCCGTACTGTAGTTACAACACTGTTAAACTCAACAAGTTTAATTAATTAAATTTTTGTTTAAATCAGACCCGATAATCTATAAAAAACGTCCTACTTTGGCCCAACCTTTTTTTGGGCCAAAACCCATAATATTAAGCTATGAATTGCTATACAATTTTATTTTCGTATTTATATTGCGTATTCTCGTTATCAGCTTGTTCAGGATGCTGTAAATGACTTCCTGGAGGCCCAATATACACTGGCTGTAGCAACGAACAACTTCTAACTTATCTAGAAGCAATCGGATCTGGTGATATGACGCTAAGGCAGTCTGCTGATCATTTCAAGATACCCCTATAAAAAACAAGTTGAAAAATTTGTTTTCAAGTTCACCAGGCCATCCAACAGTTTTTTTGCAAGAAGAAGAACTAGCATTCTCGAAGAACTAGATTTAAGATTCATCATAAAATCGTATTTGACTAGGCAATGGAAGACTGTGCAGTGTTTTTACAACTATGTTCCAGGACGTGACTGGGTCAAATCGTTTCTAAAAGAGACACCCTCAACTGACTGTCTAGTTTTCGTCGGTCGAATATCAAAAGAAATCTTACTCAGGTCAGATTCATGAACAAATCATCAGACTATATTGAAAATCTGAAAGAGGTGGTCAAAGATGTTTCACCTGATAACATTCATAATTATGACGAAACTTGATAACATTTCATAATATAATCTTCGTTGAAGAATCTGTTCTAGTCAATATCCAAGTCCTTCTTTGTCCATACCATTTGTATCATGCTTTTAACGCCAAAAATTGACTTGGGCCAAAGTTACCCTAACCGCAGGATAACATTGGCCCAAAATTAAAAAAAAAATATTAATTCAAAAAACGTTTTGCAAGTACAAAAAGGATTACTAATTAAAATGTAAGATATTATAGTTGTCAAAAAGATTACCAGAACTTCTGGGCAGTGAAAACAACAGTTTCTAGAGAAAAGTACAGTAAATACTGAAAAGTGGGCCAAAGTAGCCCACCTTTACGGTACTGAATTTGAAAAACTGTTTCATAACGCTCAATCCTTCATTGCTTGTCAGAGCGGTCCGGAGGACCTTTGCTCTTAGTTAAATAATAATAATCCACATCAACAAAGGTTAGTGGAAGAGTCATCAAGAACGGGAAATAGTAACTGGCCAAACGCTGGACAACATGGACAAGAGCGATTCATACAAGTACCGGGGTTTCAATCAAAGTGTTAAGATAGACCACTCACAAGTCAAAGAACAACTAATACAAGAGTTTAGAGACCGCCTCATTAAGCAACTAAAAACAAAACTGAATTCTAGAAATATTACAAAAGCCATTAGCACGTTTGCGATACCTGTACTCACATACTCCTTTGGAATAATCAAGGGGTCACACACTGACATAAAAAACATCAATATACTTATAAGAACAAAATTCACGAAACACAGAATGTCGCATCCCAATGCGTCTAAGGAAAGGGTTACCATAGACAGAAAACAAGGGGGCAGAGGAATTATAGATATACAGTCACTTCACACAAAACAAATAAAAACACTCAGACATTTTTTCCACAGCAAACAAACAAACTTACATAAGGCAATAGTAAAAGCAGACAAAAACTATACACCGCTCGCCCTTTCTTGTCCAGACCATGCTGCAGACGCTCACAATCATATACAATCACAACAAGAAAAAATAAATACTTGGTCCCAGAAGGCACTCCATGGGAAACATATATACTGTGTAACACATTAATGAAAAGCAGTCATACAGCTGGCTGCAAGATGGCCAGCTCTTTCCAGAAACGGAGGGCTTTATGCTTGCTATCCAGGACCAAGTCATTTCGACACGAAATTACAAGAAGTTTATAATTAGAGATCCATCTATCACCGACGATAGTTGCAGAAAATGCCACCAACAGAAGGAAACAATAGAATACATAACAAGTGGATGAGTGGAAAACTCTCGCTGGAACTGAGTACACAGCCAGACATAACTCTGCAACCAAAGTCGTTCATCAAGCACTAGCCACAACAAACAAACTAACTGAAAACAAAGACCCATATTATAATTACACACCGACCTCAGTACTCGAAAACAATCAATTCAAACTATACTGGGACATTAAAATACACACAGACAAAACCATCCCAGCCAATAGACCAGATATAGTTTTTCAGTCAAAAGCAGATAAAGTGACCCATTTGATAGATATTGCGATTCCCAATGATATGAATATCCAAAACACCTACGCTAGGAAGATATCTAAATATATAGATCTTGCAATAGAAATAAAACGGCTCTGGAAACAAAACAAAGTTGTCATTGTCCCCTCATTATGTCGGTCTCAGGCCTTACTCCAAAATACATTTACACCACACCTGCAATAATTGGGCCTGGATGAAAAGTTACATAAAACCTTCCAAAAGTCTGTAATCCTCAATCCTCGAGACCTGTAGCATTGTACGGTCCTTCCTGAATTCAGAATAATAATAGGTCAGGTATTGACTTGGCACAGCCCATCAATACTTGTTACTACCGCAACCATGCGAGAAAAAATAAGAAATGCAAAATAATAATAATACCCCCGTCTAGGTCTCGGGGTAGAATAGACCGAGGGTAAGAGGCGACTAAAAGATTAGTAGTCCTTGCCTTAAAAGGGACTATGGTGATCACCGGGTGTGGAACCAGGCGTATGAACCTACATAGTGAGGAAACGGCTGAACCTATGTTACGGACGGTTTTCCCGACTTCATGTTAGGGGCGGCTGATAACAGACCTGACAAGATAGGTATAAAATGCACCCCCAGGAAGCCGCCCAACATCAAAAGGCTATTCGGTGAGTGATTACACCGCGGTGTATACCAAAGCCTAATGATGTAAGTCAGCCGGCAACCTTCACAGGTACATCCTCAGGAGGCAATTTGGACGGCTGCCTCCGGAAATGTCGGGGCCCTAAGGCTAACCACCTGACGGGCCCTATCTTCGGGTTCGACCACCTCGGAGGAAAGATACCCACACAAAGCCGGTTTCGGAAGCCGGCGTTGGGCAAGGTGGTGATGCTTCGAATTGCCCTGTTGACCACCCCCGCCATGACCTGGACAATTTTAGGTGAACGACGGAGCTCAGGGATGACCTGCTGAGCTGCTACGAGAGCAGTAACCCGCGCCTTAGGGGATACATGTCCCACATGTATGAAGGTGGTGTGAAATGCATCTGGAGCATAGCACGCTTACCTCTCAGAATTTGCGAGATAATGTATCGTACCTCCGGAGGCAGGGATATGTTCGTGCTCCAGCTCAGCCTGCCCCTTCGGCGGACGCAAGGCCTGTTAACCAAGCTGAAAGTTCGCCGATAAGGCCCGCTGAGAGGGAAATCGACCAAGTCGTCTCATCTGTGGATTTCAGTAACCGAAGGGCCTTGCATAACAACAAAAGATCCTTCAAGCTGGCAGACTTGAAGAGAGAGGATGAGACTGTGAATGAAGATCTATCGGAGGTCTCTGACATTTGAAGCATCAATTGCGAAATTTACGCTGCAACTCTGAGGAGAGAGTGAGAGGCTCTCCTCTTAAGAGAGCACAGAGACGGGTGCGCCAAATGGAAGCGAAACTCCAGTTGGCTCGCTGGGAAGCATGCAGTGGAATATAGAGCGGCTGGGAAGCCTTTTACGCACCGAGTGTGCCAGATAGCCTACGGGTTGAGGCGCGACCATCATACACTCAGTCAAGCGATACTGGTTGTTTTCAAGCAACACTTTCTTGGCAGAATAGGGATGCAAATCGCTGCTAAGCGATCATTGGTGGCGAGGCGAGGCGTCTGGAGGAGAACAGAATGTTCTTCGAAAGACCTTCTCGGCTCTTCCAACAGCCACCACCGGCCATAGAGCAGTCGCCAACTGCTGATCGGTGAAGCCTTTTGGAGGGACATTTATGAACAGCTCAAAGCAGACACTACGGCCTTGGCGCAGTTCAAGTCCGTTTGTAGGAGGACTCCTAACTTAAATGTACGGCGTCATCCGATGAACACTGAAGAAATTATTGGCGCTTTATGTTTTACATACAAGCACATGACCTTACATGATTGTGCCTGAATCCTGAAGCTGTGACAACAATTCAGTAGAGATCATTATTCCGTGTAAGATAGAGGAAAATAACGATAATGTTTTCTTCTTTCAGCCATTGAGGTTACTTTAAATCTGCTTAGTAGTAAGTAGACTCTTTCAGGATAGACCCTGTCACTCTTGAAGACCAAGTACTTAAAGGTTTTTTTTGACCGTGGTCAATGATGTTTTTAAGGCATTTATAATAGGGGTTTCATGAATGATGCATACTCCAACCTGGATCTTACATAAGCAAAATATTTAAATCATTTAATGCAACAGAATCATTGATTAGCTTGCAATTTTGTATAAGAAAACCAACCTTATCTTCGTATTTCGTTTTCAGGTGTTGGTTTGGCTGCAGAAGATGCGCCAACAAGTCGGTGACAAAGCGTCAGAAGAGGAAATCAAGGAGTTCATCTGGAAGACGCTGAAATCCGGACAAGTTGTACCTGGTTATGGACACGCCGTCCTGAGAAAGACTGATCCTAGGTACACCTGCCAGAGAGAGTTCGCTCTGAAGCATCTGCCTGAGGACACAATGTTCCAGGTTAGTATCATTCCATTCAGCCTTGTTAGCTACTTCACCTTTCAACTTAATTCGCAAATTTTCATTCCCTCTTGGGGGGCACACCACAGTATTCCAGGCTGAGGTCTATGCGATACTTGCCTGTGTAAATCGTATTCGGGAAATTGACGGGTCTAGGAGGCGGATTATTATCTGCTCTGACAGTCAGGCAGCCATCAAAGCTTGGAAAATAACGTCGGGACTGGTCCTGGAGTGCAGGAGGGCTCTTGACGACATCTCAGCTAAACACAAGGTATCACTGATGTGGGTACCTGGGCACGCTGGGGTAAAGGGTAATGAAATGGCGGATCATCTAGCCAGGATGGGATCCGGAAACAGTTTTGTGGGCCCGGAACCAGCCTTAGGACTGTCTGCAAACTTGGTTAGGAAAACAACTGGAGAGTGGATCCAGAATCAACACTCTCTGAGATGGAACAACATCTATGGTCATCTCCGTCAGGAATAGGACGATTTTGTCTCTCTCTGGATAGGAGTAACTTGAGATTGTTAGTAGGCTTATTAACGGGTCACAATACCTTCAGGCGTCACTTGTTTGTGATGAGGATGGTCAACGACCCAACGTGCACGTGGTGTGGTGAAGAGGAAGAATCCTCGGCACACATCCTGTGTCGCTGTGAAACCCTGGGTTATCACAGGCAGACTATGCTGGGCTCAAGAACCTTGGAACCAATAGAGATAAAACGGATAGGACTTAAGAATGTACTTGCCTTTGCCAAAAGGGCAGGTCTTAGGAACTAGCGCGGATAGAGGCGCAAAAGGGCCCATCGTGTGGCCTATGCACCAGCCACATTCCGTGCTGGATAGCCTCTGGTCCTTATTCATTCATCTTCATTCAAGAAGGGGTTATGGTAGGAACATGAGAGGTTTGAAATGGTTCAGCTGCACCTTTTTTTGACTAATTATTTCGAGAAATGTAGACTGAAAAAAAATATGAACATGAAGAAAAAGAGTAGTTTTTGAGAAATGTCGACATATATAATCAACTAGGTTTTTGAAAAAATGTGATAAATGGAAAGATCATATTATATAAGTTTTATAGCAAAAAATTTTTTTCACAATAATTCAATTCAATTAATTGCACTAGGGCAAAAAGTAAGTACCGGAGCTACAATGCACAAGGACTAGAATTCAAATAATCAGTAGAAATTAAGTTTTTCGGTCAAAAAAGTAAAATTATTAGTAAATTTTGTTTAATTGTGTTATTTAGATCCTAGAAAAAATTTGTGTAATATGTGCAAAAAGCATATCAATAAATTTTTGCTAAAAAAATTAAAAAAAAAATTCTTAATCCCTGGAATCGAACCCGGAAATTGTAAGGTGGAAGGCAGAGCACACATTTGATTAGGTTCTTTATTAGTGCAGTTTGTGATCTAACTTCGAACATTCGAAAACATATTTATTCCGATCATTTTCCTAATAGCCTAATAACCTATTGAAAAAGTAAATTTAGCATTGCTTTTCATACGTAGCAAGATAGCAAAATGAAGAATTTATTTATAACTGTGTAATTTTTGTTGCTTTGCAGTTGGTGTCTAACATCTACAAAGTAGTGCCCCCAATCCTGACTGAATTGGGCAAGGTTAAGAACCCATGGCCAAATGTAGATGCCCACTCTGGTGTCCTCCTTCAGGTAAGTTTTGATTGTACTAGATTGAACAATAAATGAGCTATTTTAAAAAAATTGAAAACCAATTAGATATCTGATCGAAAACGTCATATCCAAAGAAGCATTTCTGTGGAATCATTATTGACTTCTAAAAAATTGCGTCACCTTCAGGGTTGCCTAAAAAGATCATACGTCCTTGTAGATAATATACCAGATTCCAATTCGTTCTGGAATTATAAACTGCAATTTATTTTTCAAATTTGAACGTCTCTCAAGGATCCAATGTTTTATCCCATCGATATTAATATATTGTTTATCTTTGCAGTATTACGGACTCAAAGAAATGAACTACTACACAGTTCTGTTCGGCGTATCAAGAGCCCTTGGTGTCCTGGCTTCCCTGGTATGGGACCGTGCCTTGGGTCTGCCCATCGAAAGACCCAAATCCATGTCCACTGATGGACTCATGAAGATGCTTAAAGCGAAGTAGACGCCATTGCAGCTTGTACCCTCATTCACTACCAGAAGCACTTACTTAAATTTCACCGGTAAAATATTACCCCGAAACATCTTGTGTACATAATATATAGCAATATAGTTTGCAATCTTTTAGTAACGTAATGGTGACAGCTGTCAGGTACTTCATTTGTTTTAAATGAAAAATAGCAGTCACGACGTATGATATACGAATGAGTGACACTCGACAGCTATCCGTGCCAGATGACGCGTTGTCTTTGTTTGCAGTGTTTTGTTTTCGATTGAAAATAGCCTAACCACGAAGGACTCGTTCATACTTGTTGTATGTTGTAAAGTTTTTATAGGCAAATTTTTATAACGTCTGGGTAACTTTTTAAAGTAAGTGTTAACTGCGGCCATTTTTTTTTTCGTTATAAATTTTTATTTTTTTTTCTGAGATAGGAAGATGTATATTTTGTGCAAAAACTTATTTATTTATATTAACGTCCACTTGTGTTTAACTGAATGTTTTCGTTTACGTTCCAAGGATTGGTTTTTAGTTAAGCACAAGTTATTAGCGCTTAACCATATTTATTTGACCTAAAACGAATTTTGTAGTTGTACAAATCAGTGTATTTAGCAGGTACTTAGTTTTTATTGTGAAGTGTACTGAGTCTTGTTAAATTTTCAATAAATCGAAGACAATACAGTTTTATAAACCACTGTGTGTTTTATTCGTACCTCCTGTTCTTTACTACGAAGGGTCCTCGCTCTGAAAGGCGGTGAGAGAATGGGAAGAATGTTACTGCTTTGAGTAAAAAGCTTGAGCGGCAGGCTTATCACGTATCTTGCAGACGACAAGCGACAGACGAAAATCGTACAATATCTGCTGTCAATCGTAAATCTCGTGTTATGCAACGACGCATGGCCAACTCTACACTAGGCCGGAGCCTTAGATGTGGCAACGTGGCTTAGCTGTCAAATAGTGGTCCGGTTACCGTAAATTGTTTCAGAATAATAATTATTACATTTTATATGTATTAAGAGTTCATCTCGGTTGATAAATTAAGAAAAATACTTTTTAGAACTACTACTACTAATACCACTTACATCTGATGCCTGTTTCATCGTAGTCAAATACTATAAAATAAAAATAAACGCAACCTGTTTCCTGCTGCCACTTCCACTTAAATGAACACTCAATTTACTTTGTAAATTTTCACTTGAGCTAGAAAAATTCACTATTAGGTCACTTTGAAGCCATTCTTGCTGGTCTTGATTCTCCTTCACTATCAAATCCTTTCATAGGTGTGGCCAGATGTGTTCTATTAGAACTGTATTTTTCTGTGATATTTCGGAGGGCCAGAAAACATTGTAGGTACCACACTGTGCTTTAAAATAGGTCTTATCCTTGGAAATGTTTGTAAATTATTGTCTTTATTCTTATAAATATAACCAGCCCTTAGGAGGAATACCTTTCACCCACTTCTGTTTATGTCCTTTATTGGAAGCACAATTGCTAGTGCAACCTGGTACTACACACTTTGCAGGCATCTTTTTATCTTTATAGTTTCGTTTGTGCAGGTAAATAATTAGAAACACATTAAAAATCACCTTCCAATCCTCATAATTAAAAATCACCTTCCAATCCTCTTTTCACTCTGGAAGGTTATGTTTGGTATGTCCTTTATTGGAAGCACAATTGCTAGTGCAACCTGGTACTACACACTTTGCAGGCATCTTTTTATCTTTATAGTTTCGTTTGTGCAGGTAAATAATTAGAAACACATTAAAAATCACCTTCCAATCTTATTTTTTACTCTGGGATATATATGTTAAGAGCAAACACCGATTTCGGCCAATGGACGAAAAATATGACCAAAACGCGTTTTGGCTGCTACCATTTTACCAATGTCCAAATTATCGCTTTCCGACTGTTTAATGTAGCCCAGAACGTGTTTTGGCTCAACTGCGATTGCCAAAACGCGTCCTGTTCTACTGCGATTGCCATAACGCGTGGTGGATTTTGTGTGTCTCAGCTGGTAAACGATACCTCTGGAGCTAGTGTATTCATTTAGTATTTGATCTTTGTGTGGGTTAGACAGTAGCTAGAGAGTGCCATGGAAGACCTAAGGTTATGTTTTAATGACGAACTGCAAAAAGTCATAAGTGGTAGCAATGATCGTAGTAATATTTGTACAAGAGAAAGATACGACCAAACACTCACAGAGGTAAAGGCGGCAAAAGCTTGTAAAAGTAACGGTGATACAATGTCTTCGAAACAAAGACAACGATTGAAAAGGTATGATATTTCAAAAATTGGCTATATCGAAAAGCTAATTGAAAGAAGGACAGACGAAACAGCCGAACTGCGTTATTTTTGCATGACCCACGAGTTATTTGACATTATTCATTCCGCTCATGTGGGAGCTGGACATATGAGAGTGTGAGGTATGTTTCTTTCAGTTTTTTTCACGGACCTAAGATCTAAAAGTGCTTTTTATTCATTTTTATTCATTTCAGTTATGGAATCTAAGCTCAGAGGAAATATTGTAACACAACACGGCAAATAATTGAAATTTATTTATTCGTAGTAGAATATAGAACGTGTTCTGGCAATCGTAGTTGACCCAAAACGCATTCTGGGCTACATTGAATAGCCGGAACGCGATAATTCGGACATCGGCAAAACGGTAGCAGCCAATACGCGTTTGGACCATATTTTCCGTCCATTGGCCGAAATCGGTGTTTGCTCCTAACATATACACTAATGACAAAAGCTCGGCCGACTATTCAGTGTTGCCATATTTCAATGCTCCGGCCTAGTGAGTAGAGTCGGCCATGAAGGACGTCATCGTGACGGACAAAACATACAACCTACAATTTTGACAGTCCTGTTGCTGTCGTGTCGTTGTTGCTCGGCATCTGATCAGCGACCGCTGCGCTGTCGCGAATTTTTACGTAATAAGGCTGAAGGATCGACGAGTGACATACCAATAGATAGAGGGTATTGTGCAAAGCACACATTCGCCAATTAAGACTAAAGTCTCAACTGGCAAAAAGTTAACTCCAAAGGAGAGATGAATGGACTAGCTTAACGTCCCTTAACAGTTAATTGTCAAAGCGTTAAATAATAACTAGTAATAACGTAGCGATATGGTAGTTAAAAGAACGATAGTAAAAAATAAGTCAAGGCAACATTAATTCTCTTATCTAGGTTTAGTAGCGTGGTCTGGCAGCGTCTAGCAGGACAGTCCTGGTTGGGGGGCCCCCTGATGCACTCCGTGGGTTTCCTAGGACACTGGATCATTGACTCAGATCTTAGCGGCGCGGCGGGAAAGCGTTAGAGTTTTTAGCGGGATGATATGTATATCATCCAAAACAGCGACTGTCAGTTTTATTACATTCGTAATTTTGACACTTATGACAGATTCCTTTTTTAAGAAAAAAAGGAGTGGAGTAGCATGCGGGAAAAGGCAAAGGGAAAAAATGACTTGACTTGGCGTGAATGGAGTAATAACAAATTTTATAACAAAAACTACAACACAGAGGGTACTAATTCTAAAAAGGAGAATTAGTTGCGTGAAGGTAATCAAACAGAAAAAACAAATAGCTGGCTAAGCACGCAAAAAGGAAACAACGATAACTGCCGACACGTGTTTCGCACTAATTGGACCTCATCAGGGCAGCGTAATCTAAGGCAAATTTGGGAGGCCCTAGAAGATGAAATACACCAGGATGTATCAGAGAATCAACTTGCTCGCACCTTGGACGAAGCGGCGCGAGGCGAAGCGTCATTTAGCCGATGTCCGCACAGTGGGCGAATTTAGTTTGTTTAAGCAGTTGAACGTGGTACGTTGTCTAGTGAGGTACGATATGAGCAGTTCATCAGGAACAGGAACTCTTTGTATTGAGTTTAGTTGCCACTATGGAAGAAGAAAAGAAAAAAGCAAGAAAAAATGCTAGCTTCATGACATAAATCGAAAGAGAGACACTTATGGTGAATTTCATCATTTGTTTAATGATATTATACAAGATAAAAAGGAATTTTTCAAATATTTTCGTATATCAGAGAGGAAGAGTTTTTTTGAGCTACTTGATTTAATCAAGGATTCAATAGAACACAGCTTCATACTACCTACAAAATACTGCTAAACAATGAAAATATGAGAGAGGATCAACAAATACTTGGATCTTCTCGCCACTTAGGCGAAGCGTCAAGAGAAACGACTCCTAGTTGGTCCGAAGAGAATTCGCGCATCAAAACCGACGCGCCTCTTCGTTTCGCGCTGCCTTAGTGTGCGAGCTGCTATATATTCTAATATAAATTTCTCTGGCGTCAAGTCCACAATTTTCTTCGCGACGCTTCGTCCAGGTGTCTTAGATCTGGGGATGCTTTGCGCCGATCCCTTTGCACATCGATATTTTAGGTTAGAGATAGATTTCAACAGTGGCGGCACGGCAGGGTCAAGGCTATCTACATAGAATATGAGTAAGAGTTAAATAATATAGATGACAGCGCAAATCTAGTATTTTATGGGAGGTAAACATTAAGGACAACATAAACTTTACGTTACCTTCAATGTTTACCTTCCTGTTACACCGCATAGGTTGAGTATTATTTTTTAATTCTGCCCTGCTGTACACTTTTTTCTAGTCCGCCCCTGTCAGGGCGAATGAAACTATTCCAAAATGACGTCGCTCGCCTACGGGTCGTGCTGCAAACTTCAACTGTGTGAGTTATTACAGTCATCACCGGTGGGTCTGCAATGAGAATATACTATAAACTTGTCATGTATCCACAATTTGCAATAACTGATAAAATATCAGGTCCTGTTTAAAACATTTATCAGCATGCGCATTTTAACAAAGATTTTGACCAATCAGAGCAACCCATTCAAGTACATGCACCTGTCAAAAGTACTCTTAACGTTATTGATTTCTCTTGAAGTTTACCTTGAAAAGGATCAAAAATGACATGCTTTATGTAGAATCGACCATTATGAACCATCTACTATCTTTTCCAGTCTGATTTTCCATCCTAGATGGGTGAAAAATTGTATTTTCTTGTTTAACAAAGAGTTTAGCAATTGCTAATCTCAACCAATCAGATTCCAAAGAAGCGGAACATTTGATCACTGGTTTGTTCGACTATCAAATACTAAGGATGACAAGAAATTCAAATTACTACATTATTTAGATAAAACAATAATTTACTATCGATATTAATTATAAATACACGCAATATATCCTTGTTTTATAGTAAAAAGTGGTAAAAATAGCATTTTGTTACATTTCTAAAGTTAAACACACGATTTAACTGTCAGCCAAGCTATTTCCCAAGCGTGCGTGTGCATTACTGGTTGCCTATCCAGAGCGGCAATGCTCGCTAGCTGCGTATAACCTTATTTTATGTACCTAAACAAGAAACCTTTCGTATAACTTGTATAGGCAAATGTAAATCACCCTTACATCCTCTGTGAATATTTCTATAAGGCCTATAACAAACATGCATCCAGTAAAATGATTAATTCTTCATAAAAGTATGTATTTGTCTATAACCCATCTGACTGACGGAGATTAAATAAGGTAGTTGCTGTGATTGATACTGCTTTTATGATTCTGTCACAAATTAGCAGTTTGCAATCAGTAGTTATACAATAACTATAATGTAAACATGAAAAATCTGGCATTAATTTGCAAATCAATCGCTTTGTTCTGATATCCTGCTATGATTTTGGTCCATGAATCACCATGGATTTCTAAAATATTTTCGCAAAAGTGTCACCCAGCTTCGACGTCTTGTTTTCAATATTGATAAAATACTATTAGATGATACTCATTAACATAGCCCTCAATAGTACTCAATACCCAATAGAAAGCTTTTGCTAAATAACGTCCAATAGAAAAGCTTCATCAAAGGCTTTGTTAAAATATGCATGTTGATAAAACCGGGACTTAGTTTTAAACATAAAAACGTAAGCCAAAAACAGATTTATTGTTCACAATATATACATTATTACATAAGGAAGACCTCTCCTTAACACGGTCTTTTACCAGGATACCATTGACAGGGACTATCTTTTTTGCAAATATCTTCTGGCTCGTCGGGATCACATCGATGAGCTTTCGGATTCTTCGGCTTCTTCAGTTTGCAGTCCTTCACTTTACAGGGATTGCCGCCCTTTTGGCATGGAGTACATGTACCTTTCTTGCCCTTACTGTCCTTGCTCATGAAGCTTGGTGCTGTCGAGCGAACTACATAGAAAGACATTATCATTCTTTTGGATTATTCTAAATGAAGGATATGAATTATTTAATTTATTTGTGATATATCGACACATTCTCTTTCAACTAGTGCTATCAAATTTATATCTTGTACAGGGTGGGGCATAGGAATCAAGTGTTTTTGAAATAGTCATAACATTATTAGTTACTACTCTAAAAAAAATTATTGGTAGTAAAACATAGCTGATAATAAACCATTCTGAAATATCTAAGTGCAAAAATTACATCTGGCATATGACGCAGCCGTTTACGAAAACTGCACGCCACTGTTTCCAGCATGTCTCTGTTGATTTTTGAGAGATTTAATGGCGAATCGCTTCCCTCTCTGCGTCTAACGTACGGGGCTTGGCCTTTTAAACACGCGACTTGAGTTACCCCCATAGAAAAAAATGACAAATTGATAAGTCGGGAGACCGAGGAGGTCATGAAATGCCACCAAACCTCGAAATTAAACGATTTGGAAACAGGTGGCGAAGAACAGCCATGGATGCTCTGGCGGTGTGTGCCGTGGCCCCATCTTGCTGGAACCACAAATTTTTGATATCCACATCTCTTGTTTGCAATTCGGGTATGAAAAAGGTATTCACCATATGAATGTAACGTTCACATGTTACTGTAGCGGTGACCCCATTTTCTCCAAAAAAATATGGGCCAATGATGCCACATCATATGCCACGCGTTGTTCTAGCGTCTACCGCTCCATGATAGCAATTGACAAGTAAGAAAGTGAAATGCTTTGAGTCAAGGAATGGATTGTCGTAATAAACCGCGCGCTCCTCCCTTTTCTAATATATGAGTACTACTCAAAAAAAAACACTTGGTTTTTATGCCCCACCCTGTATTACGTTTTTTGTGCACCCCCCACCCTTTTCCACCCCCCATTGTCCGATCGGGACCAAAACCTTTTCAACTTGAAAGGACCTTTACTTATTCAAGTGGGCCAAATTTGGGGGCAATCGCTTGAGGCGTTTTTGAGTAATCGTTGGAGAAGAAAAACCAAAGTTTTCCTGTTTTCTTCAGATTTGGTCACTATAAAATGGTTATAGTAGAAGATCCGAATATAAGACGACCTTCACCGAACTGGTTAATGGATAAAAACCATTTTATATTAAATTTAATATATTAAAAAACATATCGCGAGTGGGTTGGCTGAAAAATTTCAGTCCAGGATATGATTAATTAAATATTGAAAAATTATTTTTTTTTTAAACATTTCATTGGTTTGGTTAATAGACAAATCGCATACCAATCGAAAGTATGAAGCCCACAGAATATGCAAGCGTTAGGTTGGCTACGTTTTTCCCGTCCCAATAACTATCATGAAACTTATATCAAAATAAAGATAATTTTATTGCAAACACGTCGATATAGGGTTGTCTGCAAAAAATCAGTCTGGAATTCCAGTTGTCGAATTTTAAAGATCAAAATATTGCTGCCAGTGAATACGTGCGCCAGAGAGGTCCGAGCGAACTATCCCGTGTATTAACAAAGGACGCAGCATAGCAGCTGCGTGTAGCTGCTATGATTTATTTGAATAAAACATAATCAAAAATGTATAAATTTATGAATCTTCCATGTCATTATTTCACAATTAAAGATAGTTTTGAAGGTTAAATTATTATGCACTTACCGTATTCTCACAAAGAAAGTTATTAAACTCTTCATTATATTTTTTACAAAACAGTCACTTTTTTGTAGCACGTGGTATGATATGACATACAAAATCGAGTGATGCATTGGTTAACTCAACGCCACTGTATTTAAAGTTTTCCTTTTTACGAAAATTTCATTTCAACGAAGAGTTTTTATATGTTTCGTCGTTAAAATCAAGAACATCATCGTCTGAATTGCATCGAAAACACTTTTTAGCCATTTTTTATCACAATTTAATGTTTATAAATAACGACAATACAACAATCAGTATAGTAGTAGTAGCAGCACGTTTTTTCAATTCAGAAGAATGAGGTAAACTGTTCCAATACAATGATGCACAGCATTTACGAGTGTATCGCTATCCTTTTCAATTTCACGGACACATGACATGCGCACTCTGTTTCATTCAATGGCCGAGCTACACGCAGCTGCTATGCTGCGTCCTTTGTTAATACAGGGGATAGTTCGCTCGGACCTCTCTGGCGTACGTATTCACTGGCAGCAATATTTTGATCTTTAAAGTTCGACAACCGGAATTCCTAACTGATTTTTTGCAAGCAACCCTATATCGACGTATTTGCAATAAAATTATCTTTATTTTGATATAAGTTTCATGCATTAACCACACCGGTGCAAATTACTATTTCATACCTGCCTACCCTATAGTTGGGACGGGAAAAACGTAGCCAACCTAACGTTTGCATATTTTATGGGCTTCATACTTTCGATTGGTATGTGATTTGTCTGTTAACCAGCAAAATGTTTAAAAGAAATTAATTTTTCCATATCTAATTAATCATATCCTGGACTGAAATTTTTCAGCCAACCCACTCGCGATATGTTTTTTAACATATTAAATTTAATATAAAATGGTTTTCATCCATTAACCAGTTCGGTGAAGGTCGTCTTATATTCGGATCTTAGACTATCATCATTGGAAACAAAAATCTACTTTTTGGTCCCGCGGCCATGATAAAAAAGAAGTGTGGGTAACTCAAAAATTTATGTCATAACGTGAAATTCTAATGCTACTACAATAAACAGCATGTTACTCATGTCGAAATAGCTATCGCGCATGCCGCAAAATTTTCAAAATGACGAAATAGATATTTATAAAAAATGGCAGTTAGATACTATCACAAAAAGTAGGAAAGAATTTATTTGATATTGACAAAACCGGATTTTGCCCGGATTAGTTTGCCCATGCTGATTCCGAATCTGTATTTAGTTTTTCTCTAGCATCTATAGTTTTGGCTATCTTTTGTATACGGACAGACGAACGGACCGACGGACAGATAGAGGCTCTGCATAGGTTCTCTTCAGCGACAGTGATGGCTAAAAATGATCCAAAAAATTTTATAAAATTTTACTGTCATTTTTGTGCGCCACATTTGGTCCGCTTTTGGTACAAATCTATGATTTAATGGTGGGGGCTGGAGAGCGTTACAAATCAACGTAGATATCAAAACAATTGTCGAGTGGGAGTTAGTAAATAAAGTACACTTTAGCATAAAGAGAACTCAGGCAACAACACTGACAAACAAGTCTCACGTTGGCTTGCCAACTGTGGAAATGGAGGGTTACCCAATAGTCGAATCACCTTCCGTCAGGTTTTTGGGGATCAACAACAATAATAACATGTCCTGGCACAACCACGTGGTCAGTATTGCTAAAGCGGCATCTCAGAAGCTTTGAGTTTTGTTCCGCTGTAGGAAGTTGTATATGTTGGAGGCAGATGCCGAATTCGGCCCGAGGCCGAAATAATTAGACATTTCGTGATCTGTCTAAACTAGATTTGCATTTGCCAGATGCCGAAACAGTGAGCGATTCGGCACCTGACCAACCCAATTTAGCCACGTCGCGAAATGC
The DNA here is from genome assembly GCA_951848785.1 of Callosobruchus maculatus. Lineage (NCBI taxonomy): Eukaryota > Metazoa > Arthropoda > Insecta > Coleoptera > Chrysomelidae > Callosobruchus > Callosobruchus maculatus. The sequence continues at coordinate 4,551,274 of CATOUR010000003.1, forward strand.
GCGTTTGTGAAACATAATAAACCTAATTCCTGATGTGGACAGAGGACGCTTAGCTCCTCGTAATATTTTGGCAGTTGTTTTATTAGAAAAAGATGGTTTATACCAACCTGGTACATCAACTGGCGTTTAAAAAAAACTGAACGCAAGAAATGAATCAATATCAATAATACAGTTGAACTTATATTTTTTAAATATTTTTTTTATTGCGGCCTCCTCAGATATACCAGTTAATACAAAATTCAGTTTGAGGAGAATTACCTCAAAGGAATCTGATTCTTCTCAAGGTTTTATTCGATGCAACTGTCGTAGTAGATAATGAGGCAACAAAAAATGCAAATGTGTAATGAGTAAGATAAAATGTAATAATGTCATTCGAGTACTTCTTGTCGGAACAAATAAAAATAATGAATTGAGTTTATGTTGTTTATTTTTTACTTGATTGGCAACGGCTTAATGTAGAAATGCGCATTTCGCGATATGTCTAAAATACAGCCTGACAAGTGTAAGAAGAGCCGTGAGAAATATGAAATAGACAAGGATAGCAAGAGACGAGAGGATATGAAATAACGTGTGCGTGTGAGACAGCGGCGAAATTCCCAAGTCTCTTGCTACACTTGTCAGGCCGTACGTTGGTCATTGTTTCGGCATTTGGAAAATCTAGTTTGGACAGATCGCGAAATGTCCAATTATTTCGGCCTCGGGCCAAATTCGGCATCGATCTACAACATATACACCAGAGCAGCAACTGCTGCTTTACAAGGCACAGATCCGACCTTCGCTGGAGTATTGCTCCCATGTGTGGGGATGCGCTCCGAAGCACTCTCTAAAACTTCTGGACACTATCCAGAAAAGAGCAATTAGACTAATCGATACGCCTAACCTCACAAGGGACCTCCACAGCCTGGAACATCAAAGAAGGGTGGCTGACCTGTCCCTGTTTTGCAGATTCTATCACGAAAGATGTCCGAGTGAGCTCTCCCAGATAATAACACCAAAGGCCGTCCGAACGAGGAACACTAGAGAGGCTCTGCGAGCTCATCCTTACCAGGTCGAGGTCCATACTCCCCGAACCAGTCTCCTCCAGCATTCCTTCTTTTGGAGAACTTTGACGCTGTGGGATAAACTACCGGGAATTTGGTTCTCGACGGCTATAACTTGCAGCGTTTCAGCTCTAACGTGCACCGACACTTATCCTCCCGCAGCGCTTCTACAGTGCCGTAGGCTTTCAGCCTTTGCGGGAAGCAGACCATAAAAAACTAAATTGAAAACATACCTGGAAGTATATATCCTTGGCTGGTCGGCAAATAAGAAACCAGGCTCCCAGTCATGGCATGGTAATGCCTGATCTGTGGTCTAACTTGGGCCCTTTGCACCAGCTGATGCGCAAGTGAAGACCCTTCCTTGATCTGCTTGCTGCGCAAGACAGCCTTCGACGCATTGTTTTGCACAATGCGCAGTTGCTGCTGCTGGTTCGTGGCAGGAATACAAAATTTCACACTGGGTAGTTTTGCTATAGTTTCGATAGTTTTTAAGAGTGACATCGTGCTTGAATTTATATTGACAATTTAGAAAAAACTGTGACGTTAGCGATTTTACGGGGTGTTCAGATATATTTTTGGACTTTCCAGTAAATGCATATCAATGGCACACTAATCTTTAAGCACATACTTCCCAGCAAAGAAGCCACTTCATGGATTCCGAAATGAGCATTGGAATGTCTCTCTGGAGGGTAGCGAAATGGTCCTGGGGGCATTGTCTTCATGACTGAGGAGAAGGCTGAGGTTTTTGCTGATGACATAGAACGACAGTTCTCACCCAATTATGATATGACCTTTTTGAGGAGCATACTTCAGGACCAATGACGCCAGAGATGCCGCTAACGTCGGAGAATACTAAGTGGAAGGTTCTTCTTGAGAAGACTCTTCAACAGAAGCTTCGCATAGCACATTAACGAAATCTTATGAGGTTTCTTGTTGCATACCAGTGGAACTCAAAGGTCACATTAAAGGCCTGCTTAAGCACCTGAAGAAGATGACATCACCAACAAGCCGTTGGAGCTTCTTTCGTCAAAAGCACTGACGTATCTGGTGACTATAATCTATGTAACACTATTGTTTGGAGTGTAAGATGGCTCAAGTCAACATGATCTCAAAGAAGGTGGTCTCGATATTCCCTTAGGATTATCTTCCTATCAGGCCGCTATATCGGCAACCTCTAAACTCACCAATAAGGTGATTCATCGCCACCTCTTGGATTTCTTGTCAGACAATCACGTGATTCCTGGCGTGTAGTTTGGATTTCGAAAATTTTGAAATTATTGAACCTTACCAAATTCCGCATGCGCAATTCATCGCAAAATAAAAATGAATAGAGCATGCCATTTAAATACCAAAATTATGATTTGTAACGTAAAAGTGGTTAATCTGGCAACACTAGTGTTAGCGTTTTTGAGATATTGAATTTTATCCTTCCGGCTTTGACATTTTTGGAGATATTTAAGCGTTGCGGTACTTTTTATTTATTAATATTTATTAATATCGCTAGAAATCTTTCGCATTAATTTAGAATGTGAAAAGGTAAAATCCTTAACTTTATATTGATCTGCCCTGGTATCGTACATGTTTGATCGATATCTTGGTAGTCAACATGGCTAAAAAGGGCCAACCTGTGCAGCTACAAACTGAAATAAATAATGACGAAGAATGGGAGAGATTATTGCAAAAAGATGGACTTATCAGTAAGATCAAGTTATTATCACGACGATATTTTCAAACATATATTTCTAATTGACTTAGACTAAAATAATTTCTATTATAAGACTATTGTTAGGATATTTCTCAGTAAGCTTAATTGATCTATATAACTCTAGCTTTTAGCTGATATAAGGCATAATAGATACAAGACAAAAGTAAAGGGGTCTGCTTATTCTCCAAGCCAAAGCTTCTTCTTCAAGTGCCATGCTTATTTTAAGCGTTAGCGACTCCCATTTCTACTATTTCTCGATATCGTTGTCTATCTTGAGCAGCGTGAAGCAGTTCATCTGCCGACAGTCCAGTCCAATGACGGAGATTCCTTAACCACGACATCTTTTTACGTCCAATTCCCCTCTTACCTTCTATCTTACCGTTCAAGATAAGACGCAGCAATTCATATTTGGGACCACGAAGGATATGCCCTAGATATTCTAATTTCCTTCTTTTCACCTGTTGAAGAAGCAAGCGATCGTGGCCAATAGTTCTTAAAACTTCCTCATTTCGCACCTTTCGAGTCCACGGTATTTTAAGAAGTCTTCTATAAATCCACATTTCAAGCGCCTCGATCCGATTCATAGAATTGGTCTTTAAGGTCCAAGTCTCGCAACCGTATAGGAATACTGACCAGACATAACATTTAGCTAGACGCTCTCTCAGTCGAATATCGAGAGAGCGATTACAAAGTACCGATTTTAACTTCGTTAATGTCGATTTTGCCATTCCTACGCGTGCTTTTATCTCCTCATCAGGATCCAAGGACTCGTTGATCCAGCATCCGAGGTACTTGAAATGATGTACCAAAGCCAAAGCACTCTTTGATAAAAGTTTTTCCAGATCTTCTTATGGTTTATTCTTGAACCCTGAATATGAGTTAAATGTTTTGTCTCATCCTAGGATTGCTCACATTACTCGCCCAGTAGTCAAGCAAGATCCTTATTCTAAGACACCCAATTATCACTGGTAGATACACGTTTTTGAGTCAGAGTCATCGACTAGTTTGAGATGTTACTTTGCGAAAAAGCTAAAGCTATTTCCATGTACATCTTCCAATCACTTATTTCACCGTATCGTTTTAGTCGTTGATGTTTACTCAGATTGGTGTGGAAACTGTCAGGGAATGGCTGCCAACTTAAAAAAATTGAAGTTGGAAGTTGGAGGAGACCTCCTGCATTTGGCTATAGTATGCATATTTTAACATTTTATGTAATAGAATTTAAAGATTCTTATTAATTTTTAGGCAAAATGTGACAATATCACCCAACTGGAAAGGTTTCGCAATAGGAGTGAACCCACTTGGATGTTTATATCTGTAAGAAATTTATTCGTTGAAAACATCTAGTGTGTATTTTAAAACTTTTTGAACTGGCTCAGTTTCCAATAGTTTTTTTTTCTTTTTCCACAAGAAGGCATTCTTTCTTGTTAAAGTAACTTTATATTTGAGTTTATAATTATGTTGATCGAAGATATCTATTTTGTATTTGCATGTAGACATTTTCAGAATAAGGTATTTAAATTTTGCAAAAAAAAATTTGCAACCAAAGTATTCAACAACTTTCTAGATAAAAATGTGGAATTTACTTTCCACAGAGTGGAAGCCATTAACTTATATCTTTCTTTATGTTAAAGCATGGAAAAATGGTAAACCTTATGTTTGGAACTGATGCTCCAAAACTAACACGTTTGATCAAAGAAGAACTTAGGCTGGAACAGCTCAAAAACAGTGGAGATGAATCAGTCAGAGAAGGCAAAGCAATTACTGAGCTATCGGATGAAGAACTGGTAATTATGTGTTGACAAGAGTAACTTTCTGAAAAAATTATAAATTGAAAAAAATTAAAAATTGAGTAATAAGCTTAAAATTCGATTAAATAAAAACCTAAATAACAGAGGCAACAAGGATATGGTTTATAAAAGTACCCCAAAAGTGTATTTTACAACCAAAGAACAACTTTTCACCACGAAGTTAAGAACAATGATTTAATTGTTATAACCGCTTAGTGCTTACAAAAATAAACGTACTGCTGCATTTCGTTACTTTCTACATCATTTTGTTTTTTAGTAATTCCATTCTAAAGTTTAAAGAAAGGAATTCAAATCCAGCCAATCAGTGCCAACCGCGCGAATCATCAGCAGTGCATTGTTGCCAAGAACAGCTCCGACTCACATACAGGAACAGTAGACAAGATAGATGAGCCAGCCCGCGTACAGCTCCGGCATTTCGCGCGCCATCAGAATGCGGCAACACAGTACACATATCTGTCTTTTGATTGGCTGTTCGCCTTAAGGGCAGTGACGTCACTGCCCTAGGAGAATTCAAATATTTTCCTTATTTTCACGGCTTTCCTGTGCCCAAAAAAATCAGAGAAAAAAATGAGATGCTTTTTATGGCATACTCTATCATATGCAACCAAAAAAAATTCATGATACTAGTCCATTGGGCGTTAATAATATTAGACTCTAAGCAAAAATACTCGATAATAATGAGTGATCCATGTTTCGGAAACCACAACATAGAATAAAAGGCAGATCCCTAAAGGGTAAATTCTATTCTCAAATTTTGCCTAACTGACAAGAAAATACAACGAAATTATCTCAACTTGACAATCAATTACTTAGAAAGTTGCACTAAAAAGAGGCCTTTTAAGTCAAAAACTAAAAACTATATGCGGAAGTGTTAGTTATTTAAAAATATACTGCTTCCCTAGCATTGTGTTTTTTTTGTTTCCCAGCATAATATTTCACCTATTCACATTTTTCTAGATTCGACATACAGAAGAGGAAGAAAAAAAGGCAGTAGCACATTTGAAAGAAGAAGAGAAAAAGGCTAAGCGTTTATTGGAACGCCGAACAGCTGAGGCTAATAATATTTTGGAAAATCTGAAGCCGTATGGGGTTATGTTGATTTTACCTAACGGTAGAGAAAAGTATAGCGAAGTTGTGTCTGATGTGCTACATGAAGCTGGATTGACAGTACAACAGTCAGATAAGGTTTTGTCTTTTTTTATTTCAAGAAATGTGGGTATATCAGAAAGAATTGATATATGATATGCGAGCAGACAGAAAGAATTCTGCCGGTGCGCCATCTAGTACCCGAAGGTAACAGCAAACCAAGGAAATCTCTGCCTAGCAGCACTAGACTTCTTGGTGGGATGCCAAGGTGCATCCGTTTGGCCACTAGGGTTCTATACGCCGCTGCGTATGAAAGCCGATATACGAGGGCTACTCTATACCTCCGTCAATCCACCAGTACGCAGACAGCTGTTTCACGCTTATTAGCGATCATCAGTGCGCCATAGGTCGATTGACGGAAATAGAGAGCATCAATTTTTCCATGTTTAATAAACATGTGAAACATGTGCGAGCAGACAGATAGAACCCGCGCTCTCTAGTGGCCAAGCGGACGCACCTTGGCGTCCCACCAAGAAGTCTACTGCTGTTAAGCAGAGATTTCCTTGGTTTGCCGTTGCCTTCGGGTACTAGATGGCGCACCGGCAGAATTCGTTCTGTCTGCTCGCACATGTTTCACATGTTTATTAAACATGGAAAAATTGATGCTCTCTATTTCCGTCAATCGACCTATGGCGCACTGATGATCGCTAATAAGCGTGAAACAGCTGTCTGCGTACTGGTGGATTGACGGAGGTATAGAGCAGCCCTCGGATATATGATATGTCTAATCTACTTAGTTCCAGTTAACTGGCAAAAAAATAAGAATTATGTAGGGTAATAAAACATGATTCTCAAGTTTTTAGAAAACATTTTGAGTTACTTTTTTTATACATTGTGAAAACGTTCTAATAAAATGATCCATATAATAAATACAGTGGCAGTGGTGGATATGCCATTCCACTAGTCAAAATTTCAGTTCTGATGGAGTTAACACAAAAAATTTGGAAATTTGCGGAAAAAAATCGTTACGACATATTTAAAGAGTGTGCAAACGTCGTGCTTACCAGTGTGAGTGAAGGCTACGTAGCAGATCAAGAATATGAAGAGAAGTAATCAAGGGATATACAGTGTGGTCCAAAGAGTGTGCAACAAATGGGATTTTTTTTTATTAGCTGCACAATAAAAAATCCAATATTGCCAAAAGTTGGTGCATGTCCGATAACTAATTTAGGTGCACTTAGAATGGTTCCAAGTTCATCAGTATACGGGGTGAATCAAAAAATATAAAAATTGTACAAGAGTAAAGTAGGTACCCTTATTATCAAAAATTCAGCAAAATGTTATTAACAAAAGTTGTTTAAAATTAAGAGTTATGCCTAAATACCAAAACTTGGCCTCCTCTGAGAAAAAAATCTTTTTTGAAAAAAGTGCAATAACTCTCTCAAAATTTTTTTTTTTTTTTAGTAAAACTGTTTGATACACTAATTGAAATTGAATTAATTTTGTATAACTTTATTTAAATTCAAGCATTTTTGTGAAATTTACCTGATGTTAAAATTTTTTTGGGAATCACAAGCTAAATGTTTGTTGCAAGGATATTAAATATGGCTTTATAATTTCGGAAAAAATCTTTTTACTAAGGCAAGAGGTAGCTTATAATTACATGCATATCAGAATAACTCTCAATAAAACCGCAAACCTTTTATTATTTTTTTATTTCTAAATATGTATTTAAATTAATCCACAAACATGAAATCTTACTAAAAAAATCATGGATACCCATGAAGGAAACAAAGCATGGAAACAAAGTGAACTGTGTGTATTAATACATAATTATAATAAATTGACATGTCATAACCGTATTTTACCATAAGTGAAAAATTGAAAGCTAAAATGAAAAAATATGTGAAAAGTAGAAACAAAAGAAAAACATAGTTAAGAAACATAAAATAATTATCGGCGCGTCTCGGTATGTCCACCTTCTCGTTCAATGCACTTAATTGTCCGGTTATAAAATTCGCTAAGAGTAGATCGTAAAACATTTCCCGGTATATTCCGGCAATGTACTCGTATTGAGTTTTCAAGCTCCTCGAGATTGTTAAAGGGTCTATCCTTATACACTTTTTGTTTTAGATAGCCCCATAAGAAAAAATCTAATGGGGTAAGGTCCGGTGAACGAGGAGGTCACCGAGGATTAGTACTTCGTCCTAACCATTTATTTCCAAATTCCCCATTTAACCATTCAGTAATGATTATGGCTGAATGGGCCGGACATCCATCATGTATAAACCACAACTGATTCCGTTCTTGCAAATTTAAATTGTCCAAAAAGTCAGTTAGTTCGTTTTCTAAAAACTGTAATTAAGTGTTACCAGTTAGGTTTTCGCGAAAAAAAAAAAGGTCCAATTAATTGATTGTTCATTATGCCGCACCACACATTTGTTTTCTGATAATACTGGTTTTTATTAGCAATAACGAAATTTGGATTTTCATCCGACCACCATCGACAATTTTGGGACGAAACAACCCCATTTGTTGTAAAGGTGGATTCATCCCCAAAAAGAATGTGCCTGTGGAAGTCTTGCTGACCTTCTATTTCGCCTTGAATCCACATGCAAAAATCGAACCGCAAATCATAATCTCGTTCTTGGAGAGTACAGATGAACATAGGCTTGTAAGCATGATATTTATTTTTCTTGAGTATTCTCTTCACGCTGGTTTTCTTCACACCCGTATAGGCGGAAATCTCTTGGGTAGATCGTCGTGGATTTTCGACAACTGCTTGAAGTACCTCCAATTGATTTTCTTCAGTACATATGGTTTTAACATGTTCATGTTTATAATTGTAGTTTAGAGACCCAGTTTCTTTAAAATTAACCAAAATTCGGCTTACTGTTGAATAATGAACCTGTTTATCTGGATGCCGTTCATTGAAAATATCTGCTGTTTCTCGAACTGTTTTGTAGTTGTCACCACATATTAAAACCAATTCCGCCCTCTCGGGTAACGTTAAATGTTTGGGAGGAGGCATTTTAGGTACGTAAAAAGACAGTTACCGAGCAATAATTTTACAATATTGTAAGAAAGTGAGACTAATGTCATCAAACTGTCATAATGTTTACTTAAAACCCACATTTGTTTTTTTTTTCCATGGGTATGCATGATTTTTTTTGCAAGATTTCATGTTGATGGATTAATTTAAATACATGTTTAGAAATAAAAAATTAATAAAAGGTTTGCGGTTTTATTGAGAGTTATTCTGATATGCATGTAATTATAAGCAACCTCTTGCCTTAGTAAAAAGATTTTTTCCGAAAAATTTTTGGGAGAGTTATTGCACTTTTTTCAAAAAAAATTTTTTTTCTCAGAGGAGGCCAAATTTTGGTATTTAGGCATAACTCTTGATTCTAAACAACTTTTGTTAATAACATTTTGCTGAATTTTTGAAAATAAGGGTACTTTACTCTTGTACAATTTTTATATCTTTTGATTCACCCCGTATACTGATAAACTTGGAACCATTCTAAGTACACCTAAATTAGTTATCGGACATGCACCAACTTTTGGCAATATTGGATTTTTGATTGTGCAGCTAATAAAAAAAATCCCATTTGTTGCACACTCTTTGGACCACACTGTATTCAACACCAAATCCAACGTGTGTGTCAATTGGTTGATGGCCGTACACAAGGTGATACCATACCTTCCACGGACGATAGCCATATTTCTTTGCATAAATATGTGTATATAGCAAAATAAACTAAACTAGTTAAATTTCTCGTACTCTACAGAGAAGAACATTCTAAGACTCCTTTTACTCGTATCTATTAGGTCAAGCTCACTGAAGATATGTTGGAAGAACTGCTATATTTCTCAGAAGAAAAGTTCACCCAGAGAACTCGTCAGGATTGTCTGAATGGTAGGATTTCGTTAGCCTTGCTCATTAAACGCTGTTCAGAGAACTTACCAGGAAAAATAGATGAGCTCATCCTTCAAGTTGTGTATGGTAATAGCAGAAAACCACCTGGAGACGAAAGATCGCCAAACCAGAAAATGATGACTGAAGACGAAGATGGTGATGAAGAGAATATGTTGATAGGTAAGGATTAGTAGTAGGTCTTTCTTTCAAGCATCGTGAATACAGAAAATTGAATACAAAAAATTATTGAGTTTTACGACCTCCCACCTCCCATCTATCCCAAATTACACCCCCCACCCAAAAAAGTAGTAAATGATCAGGAACTCCTAAATGCCTAAAAACGAAATTTGAACTGTTTTTATACTTTAATTTTTTTATTATTGCTACGCTGCCAGTAATATTACAGTTTCTAAAAATCATAAATGTTTACCATCCATTCCACGGTAATAATACTATGTAAAAACTTCATTAAAATCAATCCAATAGTTTCCACGTTACACATTACAGACCGATCAGAAATAATACTCCCATGTATACTTCAGAAAATTATAGGTCCTTTGGTTTCTGTAATAGGCGAGGCAATGTTCGGATGGAGCTAAAAAAGTGACGCTAGGTCTTTCTTTCGCAGGTTATTGGACAGCCTATTATGAATACAACAAATTTTCCAGTTTTACAACCTCCAACTCCGAGCTACCTCAATTTTCCCTCACCCAAAAACGTGGAAAATGATCAGGAACGCCTAAAAACGAAGTTTGAGGAAAATTAATTATTTTGCTTTTTTGCTAATAACTCCGCCGCTCATGCACTAATTTTCAAAATTATAGGAACATTACCTACTACGACCCCACAGCATATTGCTGCCAAATTTCATCACAATCCATGCAGCGGTTACTGAAACTACGAGGCTAGAAGGACGCTACAGACATATCGACACACCGACAAACAAACAGACCGTCGGAAATTAAGTGATGTAGATTTTGGTTATCTACACATCATAAAATGCCCAGAAAGCTTATTATCTCAGAATCGAAAATTTTTGCGATGTAGGAAGTAAAAATATAAAACCTCCGATAAACCAACAAACACGAACTCTATCAATTACATTACCTAATATTGGTTTATGGCTATACCTTAAACAAAAAAAGATGCTTTCACAACAGATGGATTGAAATATTTAAAAATTATTTTAGGAGGTAGGTACCATCTGGGGCGCCTGACTAATTTTTGTATTCCTTTTCTAGGCTTATGGGCACCACCAAACCCTCACTGCAAAGCATACGCCTTAAAACAGTTGTTTCCAAGTTTGACAGAACCACATCTGCTGACTCACATCCCCACAGTGCCTCTCTATATCATAGCAGCCTATGATGCGTTCAAAGCTCACGACATTGCTGAATTGATGGAGAAGTACCCCGGGCAAGTACTGTCCTATGGGTTCTTCACCAGCGATGTACCACCTGAAGCTAAGCTGATAGCGAAATCGTTTACGGAGTTTGAAGAACGACCAACACCTGTTACATAGTACGTATTATGTAAAGGGTCTTCTCGAAAATTGTATTTTTCTTCACATGCTGTATAATACTTATCGAACTAATGTTTTTTTCTAATGAGTTTTTAGTACCGGCTCGGTCGACAACTCCACTACTGTAGAAGATAGCGAAAAAAGTTGTATATAAAAGTTGTAGCCACGGATATGCTCCTTGCTCAGAAAATATTTAGATTTATACAGGGTGATCCATAACTACGTGGTGATGCAAACATGCATTTTTTTAAATGAGAGACCCTATATGTTATTCCATATTCAAATTCTACTAATGATTTCCGTTCTTTTAATATAGGGTATTGTTACATTATACTGGGTATTTCAAAATTTATGACAATTTTTGTATCCAAATCGCTATCAAAAAGTGATGAATCAAAAATCATTTTTTACACTGATGAATAAAAAATATCCTCTAGTTTTAAAATCGGCTATAAAAAAAGCGCGCGACGCATATTCGTATACAGGGTGATGTAGAATGTAAAATCTAGATTTTCTCTCTTTTTTTAAATGTAACCCCAATATTTTATTATACCAAAGAATTGCTTTTAATATGCTCTTTCATCTTTGTATAGGACTTTTTATGGCTGCATTGATTAGTTTCTGAGATATTTCGATTTTTCTACAAATTTTAAATATACCTTCTATTTGTTTACTTAAATTTATTTATTTTGGGAAAGTACTATCAAATTTTATTTTTGCTTGGAAAAAACTAAAATGTAAGACCATATAATAGTACTTGATCAAGTCAAAACACTTGATTAACGAGATAATGCAGGTGAAGTGTGCTGAGGAAGCAATTTTATAGGCGTCATGCATAATTATCAAGCAGATCTATCAGGTAGGCTATGAAATATTATCCAAATAAAACTATTCTTCAGTCTTTCAAACGCATTAGTTTTAGAGTGCCTCCGTTCTGGATATAGCTGTTCATAGTTGATATATTCTAGGGGCAAGTAGGCAATTTCTCAAAGATTCTCCTAAATACCCTCAATGAAAAAATTAATTTTTAAAGCTGGTTTTTCACACAGTACGGAATTATTGAGCAGTTTATGAACATTTTTCAAAGCCTATCTGATAAATCTGCTTGATAATTATGCATCACGCCTACCAAATTGTTTCCTCAGCATACTTGACTCTATTATCTCGATGATTTAGGATTTTTACTTCATCAAATATTATCATGACCTCATAATTTAGTTGTTAGTTAAATAAAAAACAAATTCGGTATCACTTTCTCAAAATAAATAAACTTCAGTACACAAATAGAAGCTATATTTTAAATTTACCGAAAAATCAAAATATCTCGGAAACTGATAGCTGTAGGTACAATAAGTGTTATACAAAGATAAAAGTGCATATTAAAGGCAATTCTTTGGTATAATAAGATATTGGAGGTTACATTTGAAAAAAAAAGAGAAAATCTGGATTTTGCGTTCTACGTCACCCTGTATACGAATATGCGTCGCGGGCTTTTTTTATAGCCGACTTTAAAACTAGAGGATATTTTTTATCTTTCTGTGCAACTAAAATAATTTTTGATTCATTACTTTTTATTATACAGTACGTTGGTTTGATAGCGATTTGGATATAAAAATGGTCACAACTTTTGAAATACCCTGTATAATGTAATAATATCCTATGTTGAAAGAACGGAAATCATTAGTAGAATTTGAATAAGGAACAATATATAGGATGTCTCACTTAAAAAAATGCATGTTTGCATCACCACGTAGTTATGGATCACCCTGTATAAATCTAAATATTTCCTGAGTAAGGAGCATATCTGTGGCTACAACTTTTATATACAACTTTTTTCGCTATCTTCTACAGTACTGGAGTTATCGACCAAGCCGGTACTAAAAACTCACCCTGTATATGATAACCAGGCACTACAAAATGGCACTAAAAAATGTGCAATTCTAAATGCGGTCCTGTTCTCCAGACAGACGATTGAAATTCTACGTCGCCAAGCGTTCAGATATTCGCGCACTCTTTCTATCACTTATGCTCCTTACTGCCATACTGATGTCTCTCTCTTACTCATGGATTTCGTATGGGAAGTCGAATAATACCAGCATTGTATATACAGGGTGTCCCTGAATTTCCTTTGTACGTGATATTCTCGCAAAAAGAAAGTTCAAACGAAAACTGAGTGGAATTTTTGTAAGTACCATATAGGGTCTACCATACTATGCTTTTAAAGCATTTTTTTGTACCCCAACCCTTAAAACTCACCCTCAACTTTTGTTTTTCAAATTGCACTAAATAGTTTTTCTTGCATTAATTAAATCCTTATTTTATTTAAAATTTTGTATTACGTTTGATTTTATACGACTCGAACCTATGTTTTTCATAAAATCATAAACACAACCAATAAAACAATTTTCTTGACGCAAAAAGCGGACAAAAATAAATAACTAATTGGGTTTTTAAGGTGACTAAATACATGCTTTCGAAAACAAATGTCTTTTTAACCTTTTTTATTACGAAAACATTACGCCTCAAACAAATTCTTATTTTATCTATTTTATGCTTCACGAAAAAAAATACGTTTTTGTATAAAATCAAAGGTACTACAAGATTCTAAAAAAAATGAGGACTTCTTTATTGTAGGAAAAACTATTGAGTGCTATTTGAAAAATAAAAGTTGGGGGTGAGTTTTAGGGGCTGAAGTACAAAAAAAATGTTTAGAAAGCTTGATACGTTAGACCCTGTAGTACTTTCAAAAATTCCACTTAATTTTCTTTTGAACTTTTTTTTGTTATGAGAATATCACGTGTCAAGGAAATACAGGGCCACCCTGTATACAGGGATTACAAAAAACTCGTTTTTACTTCCCACACCGATTTTAAGATAATACTCTTTTTGGGCGCTTATGATATCTACATAACGGAAATCACGTCACTCATTTCCGTCGGTCTGTCTGTCAGTCGGTATGTCTGTCTGTCTGTATGCGTTTTCCTAGCATCGAAATCTCAGCAACGGCTATATGAATTGTGATGAAATTTGGGTAACGGCGTGCTGTGAGGTTGTAGTAGGTAATACTGCAAAATTTTTGAAAATCGGTGTATGGACGGCAGAGTAATTGGCACTACTTCTACTTTCTGTTGAGTTGGGGTAAAATTGTGGTGGTTGGAGATGGGGGGGGTTGTAAAAGTGGAAACTTTGTTGTATTCATAATAGGCTATCCATTGGCCATTTGAAAGAAAAACCTAGGGGCATAATGCACTTTTTAGGTCCAGCCTATTACAGTAACCAAGGGACTTGAAATTTTCAGATGTATGCATACGAGTACGAGTATTACTTTAGGTCTTTTGTATTGTGTAAGGTAGAAATTATTGACAAAAAAAAACTAATTCTCCTTTCTACAAATTATTGAATTGAGTTTAATGAAATACTGTGTTATTATCTTGGCATGTATGGAAAACGCGTATGGTTTTTGGAAATCGTGTCAGTGGCAGCGCAGCAATAATTAAAAAACAAAGAATATTAGAACAGCTCAAGCTTTGTACGAGTTTTGGGAGGTTTCTGCTCATTTTCTACTTTTTCTTGGCTGATGAAGGTGAAATTGGGGGGTTGTACAACTAATTATTGTATGAGAGAGCTTTTAAGACATCAAAACGTTGACTTCAGATACTATCTGTAGACTTAATTCTGTTCATACATATTATTACGTGAACACTTGATCATTATCTATAACTTTTGTAAACTACTGAATTGATTGTAATAAAATTAAGATGTCACTTTACTACCGTGGCGGAGGTTAAAAAAATGTAGTTTTTAAAAACCGTACCAGTGGCGGCGGTAAGATCACCAAAAAACAAAAAACACAGCTCAACCTTCGTTTTTACGAGTAGGTGTACCGACTCAATATACTTGCTTGAAATTTTTAATTTCCAGTGACGAAAAAATAGTGGTGCAACTAGCTACCGACAATCCTGACTGCGTGATGGCGTTTGGTGACTTGGGGCCCTCCTACATAAGCCCAGACGTGGACGCTAGTGAAGTTGATTGTGGATTTTTCTTCCCGCCTGACTACAAACTAGTGAAAGAAGAAGTGAAAGAAGTAAAGAAGAACAAAAAGAAGCGAGGTAACTGGCTTAAGGTTGCAAGTATGTATATCTTCTTTTCTAAGGTGGTAGAAGAAGAAACTAGAACGCCCACCACTGAATCTGAGTTTGAAATGCTGCTCAGATTTTTGATTCATAAGCACATCATACGTTGAAGGATAGTTATTGAACTTTGAATAGTGAAAGGATGAAATTGAAGAATATAACTATAATACATCATCATCATAAATCATCGCCAGTATGGCTTCCGTAAGTACAGGTCTACGGGTGATCTTCTGATCTGCGTCACTCACTTGTGAAACAGAGCAATTGAAAATCAAGGCGAATCCCGTGTTGTTGTACTTGACATATCGAAAGCTTTCGACAGAGTGTGGCATGAGGGACTTCTAGTCAAGCTTGCTACTTATAGGCCACCACCTGGCCTGCGCCATTGGCTGGATAGCCTTTTGAGCGACCGATCTCTGTTTCTTGTAGTCGAAGGCATCAGACGCATTTTCAATAAAAGCTAGTGCTTCTCAGGGATCTGTCCTATCCCCTACACTGTTTCAGCTGTAACGAGCTGCTGGAAATAACATCCAATCCAATCTACAGCTTCGCAGACGTCAGTACACTCATATCGTGCATGGAACCATGCAAGCCACTATCATTCCAGGAGACGGTACGTCGGCGACAGCAACATGCCTCAAACGTAGATACTAAAGTGAGGACTAGTAAATAAAGTACAGTTCAACGTACAGAAAACTCAGGCAAACAACACTTACAAAGAAGTCTCATGTTGGGTTACCAACTGTGGAAATGGAGGGCCACTCTATAGTCGAGTCACCTTCCGTCAAGCTTTTGAGGATCAACATCAACAATAACATGTCCTGGCACAACCACGTCGTCAGTATTGTTAAAACGGCATCCCAGAAGCTTGGAGTTGTGTTCCGCTGTAGGAAGCTGTATACACCAGAGCAACTACTGCTGCTGTACAATGCACAGATTCGACCATCGCTGGAGTATTACTCCCATGTGTGAGAATGCGCTCCGAGGTACTCTCTAAAGCTTTTGGACACATCCAGAAGATAACAATCAGACTAATCGATACGCCTAACCTCACAAAGGACCTCCATAGCCTGTAATATCGAAGAAGCGTGGCAGATCTGTCCCTGTATTACAGATTCTAACATCGACGATATTTGAGTGACCTCTCCCAGATAACACTGAAGGCCGTCCGAACGAGGAACACTACAGAGGCTCTGCGAGCTCATCCTTACCAGGTCCAGGTCCCTACTCCCCGAATCAGTCTCCTCCAGCATTCCTCCTTTTGCAGAACTTCGATGCTGTGGAACGAGCTGCCTGGCAATTTGTTTTCCGACGGCTACAACCTGCAGCGTTTCAAGTCTAACGTGCACCAACACTTATCCTGTCGCAGCGCTTCTACAGCGCCATAGGCTACCCTTTGCAGGAGGCTGACCATAAAAAAATTAGATATCGGTTTAGAATTTTGAATAGTTTAGGTTAAAAGACATAGCAAGTTCCAGCGGCGTGAATACAGAGGGATAAGGGGTATATAATATGAACTATATTGATATCCTTTCGTAGATCGTTCCTGCTCAATCTGAGAGCATCTGCGGTACTAAAATGCTAGGGTCCTCTCAGCATCGTCTTGGACTGGACATTCCCCAGCACTCTGTCCCAGCACTTCTATGGCTCATTTGACACCCATGAACCCATCTGGTGACAGCTGTCTGCACGTTTCATTTATTTGTATTTGCAGATACTAGTACTTACTTTGCACTTACTGCAATCATAGCCCTTTAGACTATACGCACGTTAGAACTTTTACATAGTCCTTAGTGCTTTTCATAATTTCTGCAAATCCTGAACTTAAGCTAAATAGTTTTCTGAACATTCCCAATTTCGAAATTCCAATTTGGCTTCTAGGCAAAGGAGCTAAACAAGCTGCTGCAGCAGTTAAAGACCAAGATACGGCATCCATAGCAACAAGCGACACTACCAAAGAACAAAGCGAAATCGATCATGAAGAAACTGAAGAAAATTTGAGCGACGCAGAAGAAGAAAGACCCACAGAAGAAGAGGAAAAGCTTGAGGAGGTAGAAGGAGTTGAAGAGGCTGACAAGGCTACATCACCGATTGAGAGTGACAAGTGAAAAGACTTTGTTGACTTAGGGCCGGTTTCTCAATGTCGAGTTAAAAGTGTCAGATAGGTAGCTGCCAGATAGCGTTGCTATGGATACAACTGTCAGATAAGATTTACATGAATTCGTAAGTTTAACCTTTGATTGTTTAAACAGTTTATCTGACAGATAACTGTTAACTTCCAGATAAATATTTAACTGGACATTGAGAAACCGGCCCTTATTGAATTTGAGGTTTATGTAGATTTAAAAATAAAATTACTGGAATCAATGCACTAGTATCACGAGGTTAAGAACAATGATTTAATTGTTATAACCGCTTAGTGCATACAAAAATAAACGTACTGCTGCATTTCGTTACTTTCTACATCATTTTGTTTTTTAGTAATTCCATTCTAAAGTTTAAAGAAAGGCAATCAGTGCCAACCGCACGAATCGTCAGCAGTGCATTGTTGCCAAGAACAGCTCCGACACGCAGACGGGAACAGAAGACAAGATAGATGAGCCAGCCCGCGTACAGCTCCGGCATTTCGCGTGTCATCAGAATGTGGCAACACAGCACACATGTCTGTCTTTTGATTGGCTGTTCGCCTTTAGGGCAGTGACGTCGCTGCCCTAGGAGAATTCAAATATTTTCCTTATTTTCACGGCTTTCCTGTGCCCAAAAAAATCGGAGAAAAAAATGAGATGCTTTTTGTGACGTACTCTATCATATGCAGCCAAAAAAAATTCATGATACTAGTCCATTGGTTTCCGTGCCCCAGGACGAATCCCGAAAACTTTAAGGGATGAGTTCTGGCACCAACTTGTTTACATTGTAGGTTTATTTTCAATAGCTAAAAAGTTAAAGCGTCCTGATTAGATCGCGAATTGTTTAATGTGTGACCACCCTTATTATATCCGTACGTCATTAGGTCACCAGCTGAGGTAAACAATCAACAAAAACTCAACAATCGAAAAAGACCTGTAAGCGTAACCGTACTACCCGACCTCCGCCGTTTTGTGCTGTAAAATCGAGTGTTTTTACCTGAAAGTCAAAGTGAAATAAGGTGGACTAGGTGGGCCAAACACGTTTCAATCATCTTTACAACAAAGCTTCAAACGTTGATTTCTCTGTAACAAATGCGAATTTAAGAATAATTCCTTTTGATATGGGCTTCACATTCTGAAACCCACGTGTTATTTCTTTTTTCGGGATTCGTCCCGTATATCAAATTGGAGAAAATGACAATTATGACAATTAATGATTTGCACATCACTTTATTATGCCGATAGACTTCAACAGGTTGAGGAAAGAACACAATATCTCTTATCTCACACTTCCATTTTTTTTCTTCTTCTTAGGCTGTCGTCTCCCTTCGGAGGTTGGCAATCGTCAAGGCAATTCTAATTTTTTATGTAGCTGCTCTGAACAGGTCTATTGAACTACAGTGGAACCAGTCTCGGAGATCCTTCAGTCATGATATGCGCCGTCTCCCAACCGATCTTTTTCCCTCAATTTTTTCCCTGCATTATCAGTCGCAAAATTTCGTACCTACTTCCCTTCATCACATGTCCTAAGTGTTCGAATTTTCTTTTTTGAATGTTGAAGACCAATTCTGGATCTTTTCCACTCTTTAGAAGGCTCCTATCCTAGAGTTACCATTTTCTACAAAAGTGGTGATTTGAAAATCCAGTTAGCGAAAAAAAATCGTAGGTGGGAGATTGGCGACTTTTGGTTAGGCAAAACATAGGTGAGTTGGTTACTTTTGGCTATTACTAACTTTCATTTCATTGGTTTTCGCCCTTAAGAATAAGGGCGACAATTTTACCATAGTGACTCTTCAAGGCGAGAGAGCTGGCAACTAAAATTGGTAGACCGTTATCGTTATTTGAAATTATTCACATATTTCTTAATACTGCGCATCCTCAAAATGACGATAGCCACGAAATTCTTTATTTCTGGTGGTCCAAAAAGTTGATTCAAGAAAAATAAATTGATTTCGCTGGAATGCTGTTTCAATTCCAATCAGATATCTTTTATTGAAGTGAAAAAATAAATACGTACCTAGTAATATTTATATATTCTTAACTTTAATCTTACGTCTTTTTAGGAAGTGAAATGTACTTAGGTACAGGTCCTTTTTCTTGAGTTACAGTCTTCAGATACTTACCAGAAGAAATAAAACAATTGTTTGGACGTTTCATCCACATTGTTATATTAGTCTTTTTGTAACTAGGTAATAAAAAGGTGAATTTACTTAAATAACTTTATTGAATGTTGATATCACTGCTAGATTGCATACTCCTCTCAATATTTTTTGGGCACATCACTATTTTTCTTGTATTTAAAAAAAGTGGACGGACTAGATAATAAAAATATTGACAAAACTGCATTCTAGCTGTCATACAATATTATGTAATCACATTTTCACTGGTGCTCTACCTATGTAGTACAAAATAATACTCCACTTAGAACTATACTATACTTCAATTAGTCCATGTGAAATTGCTAATAAAGCACTCGTTGCAATGGCAAAGAATCTAAATAGCCTTAATTTCAAGCATATTATTTTTTGACTATGTCAAATTATATTTGGCTAAGCTGAGGCAAACATCCATCAAAACAATAAACTCTTAAAATAAGGAGTTATTATTTTCATAACACTCTACAACAGTGCTACAAGCATAGGCGTAGTCAGGTGAGGGCATGGGGCTGCTTAGCCCCCTAAGAATGAAATAAGCCCCCCCCCCCCCCAAAAAATCCAAAAATAATCCGTGCTGTTGAGTTGCCCTCCCTGTCCCTGATCTAGGGACTTAAACACCCCCCCCCCCCCACATTCAGGGACTTAACTACACCTATGGCTATAAGTAGCTATACTGACCTCAAGCAATATATTGCTAGGATTTACCTAAATGCTGGAAAGATCACAAAGGCAAACAACTGAGCTAAATTTTCAGATGCCAGTTGTTTTTTCCCATTTTTCATCTGTATATGTTTTGTAAAATAACGAAGTTCATTATATGCACAAAATTCATACAAGCTATTTTTGGGTATCGATATATAGTTTGATACATCCGATTTTCTAAGACCTCTGACTCTGGGCTATATTATCCTAAAATAGTTTATACAAATTTTGTAACTAATATCGTGTACTATACTTTTTTCATGTTCGCCATATTTTAACAAATGTAATAAGAAATTTCAGAATTCTAATTCTTTTGCCTTTTTTGTTAAAAAAAAACTACTATTGGCTACCTAAAAACTAGTAAAAGCAAATTTTAAGCCATTTTCGACGGATATGATCACAATTTTTTTTCGAATCATCTCCTATTTCAGGAAGTAGAAGCAAATTGTGTTTTCTACTACTTTTGCTTAAATCCACGATTACTTGCCTAGTTCTCAGACAATAAGTTACTTATCCATCTCTTTTTACGTAAAAAAGTAACGGAAATCTTAACACTACGACTAGTCCTTGGTCTATCCAAGTTTTGGCTTATTTCCTGAACACCACTTAAGCCTAATCTTTAAAGTTCAGCTCTCTTTTTCATGCTTAATTTCTGTATTTTCCTGTTTCGTTGGTTTCTTCTTCATTATGATATCTCTGACGTTTTGGAAGGGCATTTCAACCATAACAGTCAAAAGCATCGACAGAAATACTATCCATATCATTTCTTTGATGTTGTATTGAGTGCCGAAAAATGTGAAGGTTGAAGAGGACCTCACCCTCCCCACATTGTAGAAGTAAATGGGAAACTGGGTCAAGTACACTCCGTAGGAAATTTTCGTCCACCATTTCCATATTTTCCATGAGAAAAACCTTGCTAGGGGACCTGCAAATTAATACAACTCTTAAAATAAAAAATAAAAAATTTTTATTTTAATTATCTTTGCGTTTATTGTAAATATAAGATACATAATACAATAAACAACAAGCGCCCCAAAAAAGTTAAAATCTTGTGCTTGGGTGTAGGGTAATTATTATTAGAAAAGAAAAGCAACAAGTAAGGGTAAATTCAGGAATATTCAAATTTGAATATTATGTATTCTATAAATATTAGTAATACTTAATAGGTATTACAATATGTCAACAAGTTGATGAATTTTCATGCGATTATTGTTCACTATCCATTCTTTTAAACTAAACTTGAATGAATTTAAAGCCACTAGTCATTTTATGCTATCTGGTATCTCATTGCACTGGCGTATATAAGGGGGGGCCTGGGGGGCCCCGAAACCAGCCACGCATTCAGTTTTGATGTCTGGGAAGAGGCTGAAGTATAGTTGTCAAAAAATATAGTACTGAATAAAATTAGCAGCGACATCAAAATGTAATCTAATAATAAAGCAAATAGGACAACTTTAACGATCATAGATGTCTGACTGGGAAGTACACCTTGGTTTCTTTGCTTCAATTTAGAATTATTATCTATAAAAATAGAAATTTACATTTCTAATATGCATATATGGTATATATGTATAGTTATTTCGGTTAATATTAGTACATTGTTATTTTATACAGGGTGTCCCACGACGATTAAGACAAGCAATATATCGGAACTGGGCAGTATTAGCGTATTACAGTTTTTGGGGTATAAATTAGAGCAAATGTAGCATCTTTTCCTATTATTGTGTCATGCAGTGAGGTATTTGTTTTTGGTCACGTGACGTCCGATTCAAAATTTTTAATGGGACACCCTGTATATTTGTGACTTTTTGTGTTCCTCCCGATAAAAAAATTCCAACAAACTAGCACACTTGGGGTCTAAAGTGATTCGTTCAAGAACTACAGGTACTTAAATGACTGTACCACTACCATTATGGAACACTACCAAAGTAATTTAACTGTTGGGGTATATGTTTCTAATCAATGGTAGTGGTACCATCCTTTAAGTACCTGTAGCTCTTGAATAAATAACTTTGGACCTTAAGTGTGCTAATTTGTTGGAATTGCTTTATCAGGAGGAACACAAAAAGTTACAAATATACATCAGGGTGTTCCATTAAACATTTTGAATCCGACGTCACGTGATCAAAAACAAGTATCTCATTGGGTGACACAATAATAAGAAAAAATACTATATTTGTTCTAATTTACACCCCCAAAATTATAATTCGCCGCTACTGTCCAGTTCCGATATTGCTTGTCTTAATCGTCGTGGGACACCCTGTATTTAAGTTAGGATTATAATACGCCAATATTATAACGTATGAAATAAACTTTAATTTTTCCGATGGCCCCCCCCCCCCCGAAATCGATTTCTATATACGCCACTGTCTCATTGTATAGTCTTGGTTCAAGAAATGCATGACTTCGTAATAAAGTATTTTTTACTTGCTTTTATTGGTACAACATTAGATTTATATCTCATTTCATATTTATGTTTGTGTTTTGTCAAGTTTGATTTATTTTTATACTGGTAAATACCTAAATTCATGAAAAATAATTGGCGAATATCTAGAATTTTTGTTTGAGAAAATAACAATTTACTAGGATAAGTATGTTTGATGAATAATATTATATGTATACATTTAGTGATAGCAAATTGTAACAGAAGTTAAAAAAAGCTCAGATTAAAAAAAGTTACATTATGCGAGTTAGAAATAAAATAAAATGATTTTATTTCTGTAACTGAGTTTTTGTTATATCTTACCTTTTCCTATTAGTTCTGATGTGATGATTAGCCAGGAATAGGCAAAACAAAACAGAATCGGTGCAATTGCTCCAAACATAGCAGCATCCATGGGATTGTACACATAATCTTTCAAGGCCATGTTGTAGAAACCGAAGAAAGACAGACAGAAAGATGCCACAGCTAGTGCGTTCCCAATCTTGAGAGCGGTCTACAAAAATCAGATAAGTCAGAAGTTGGGGTAATAGTCTAAGTGTGAGAAGCTACGCAAACGATGCGATGGTGAAAATTTTTTAAAGTTTTTATAATTTCGAAAATAGTGAAATTTTTTAAAAATTTTGAAAATTATAGGAATTTTCAAAAAATTTTGAACTTAGACTTGCTTCCCAGGATGCGATGGTGAATTTTTTTGAAAGTTTGATAAATTTGAAAATATTCAAATTTTTTAAATTTTGAAAATTATAGGAGTTTTAAGAAAAATGTAAACTTAAAAGAATGATTAGCTGTACCTACCTGTGACAAATGAAGCTTTTCAGAATATCTCAAAATGTATCCCACGAAGAGCCCCATAACGTAAACTTGAAGCCTGTGAGATGGTTGGGTGTATGAATAGTCAGCTGTAGCAAATAGTTGTGGGGTTCTGGAAACAAAAATATTACAAATGGTTTTACTGTTCAGGCTGGCGACACTTATTTGGTTTCCTAAATCAATTTCCTAACTGATTAACAATCTTCTAATTGACTCTGCGCTTTGTTTCAAAACAGTCTAGCTACTTGATGGTTAGAAAATATAGGGGCAGATGATTCCATCTACATTTTTGTCAAGTCTGAAATAAGGAACATTAATATACCACTACCACAATAATGTAATGTTCCCTTTCCTGTGAAACATACAGTGCAGTGTTCAATGAAAACTATCCACTTTGAATGACTTTGAACAAGAAACTTTCATTGAAAAAATATAAAAATAGGTCGTGGTATACTTACGAAGCTGACATATGAATGAAGTTGCTAAGCTGCATAACATAGGTCAGGTAGAATCTGTAGACGGTAGAAGCGACACCAATTGCAGTCAAACCAATCATTCCTTGCTTAGGCCACTTCCAAAGTACATACACCAAGAAGGGTGACAGAAAGAATAGTTGTGTATCTATGCCTAAGTGATGAGTGTGGGTCAGACACTGAAATAAAAAAAATCAAGATAGTATTTACCATTTACAAACACATGTTTACCGAAGCTTCAAAAAAGGATTTAAAGTTTTCGAAATATTCAACCACCACCAAATTGGACTAGTGAAATTTAGCGCCGTATAATCATTGAAATGATTGTAAAATTACGCATCTTATCTTTAACTTTATTACAAAATGTTCAAACTTTACAAAATAAGATTTTGAAAATACAAAACAATATATATCCGGTTTACAGTCGTACAAATATAGCTTTGAATTGTCCAATGCAATCCGCGTCTAGAGCTTATAATAGGTTACCAGTTGAAATTAGATCTAAAATATGTTATAATAGCTTCTTGTACAATTTAAAACAACCCTAGGCATGTATGTAGTTAATTAAGTAGTATATAATATAATTAAGGACTCTTCGGTATTGTTTAGAGAATTGTTAAAGTTTATTGTTATATAATTATTTCCAGAAATAAACGATGTTTCAAAAAAAAATTAAATTATCATACTGTCCAGTAGACTCACCATGTTCGAAAATCCAAAATAGTTGTGGATAAACAGCAAGTTCCTCCACCAGTTCTTCTTGCAGATGTGGGAATGGTGAGTGACCACTTGGTTCCACATTGGTCCACTGCTCATCCAAGGCATGAGGAACGTACATAAAAAAATTAGGAAAGCCAAGGATGGCACGATCCTGAACAGTCTGGAAACGTACTCTTCCCAAATGTTGATTTTCTTTGATTTGTCCAGTTTGCCCAACAGGGATTTGGCTGTCAATATTCCAGAAATCAAGACGAAGGGTTCTGTGTACAAACTTGCATTTCTCCCTACGATTGAGATTGCTGTCGCTACTTCCTGCCAAGAAAAACGTTATTTTGATTCAAATATGTTTTGATTAAAAAAAAAGAAATTGTATAAGATTGCAAATCTCACTAGAGGATTTTGGAATCGTATTCTATACCAAGGGTACTGAAGAAGTAGATGTAAATGTCATATATACACATTTTAGTAAAACGGTTGAAAAATTAGCCATGACATAATGACTCAGAGGTTGGCTGAGATGAGGATCTGTGATAATCTTCTCAGATGATCCGAACCATATCTTCTTAATAGATTTATGTTTGTTGCTCTAAAGTTCTGAAAGATTCTCCCCATCATCTGGAGTCCCACAGGGTTCTCATCTTGGCCTCCTTCTATTTGTAACTTTATAAAGAGTGTTTTTTGGGATGGAGTGGTTTATTTTTTAGTAGAGGAAGAAATTGGAATACATAAGCTGTATTCCAAAAAAGACTATCTTCTGCATGAATTTTCCAATACTTACATCAACCATACTCGTTCTGTTAGCATAGGGCTCAAAAAGCATCGCCATGTTCTTATGAGCTGCTATTAATGCTAGAGCATTCAGCCATCTGATTCCATGCAGGATTTCGACCTCGTTAGGATTTTTCTTGATGGTAAACAAGGAGTCGAAGTTCTTTTTCAAAGAAAAGGCCATGATCCACTCGTCTGGAAAATATTCTCTTAGGTATATAATTATTTTTCAATTATTTTATAACAGTATGCTGGAAGAGGAGACAGAAAAAATCTGCTTGTGCGCCATCTGGTACCCGAAGGTAACGATAAACCAAAGAAAATCGCTGCTAAACCGCAGGAGACTCCTTGGTGGAACGCCACGGCGCGTTCACTTGGCCTGACCAGAAGAGCGCGCTTCTATGCCAACTGCATATGCAAGTCGATATACGAGGGTTGCTCTCTGTCTCCGTCTATCGACCTATGGCGCACTGATGATCGCTAATAAGCGTGAAACAGCTATCTGCGTACTGGTGGATTGATGGAGATATAGAGCAACCCTCGTAGAATGCTGGAAGTTTTGAGCTACTATCCATTTCACCTAGCCACAAACATATTGTTTTTTTTTCTTTCCCACACCGATAAGTGAGGGAAGTATTGTGATCGCGAATTTTCGATTTTGCTTTTTGGGCATTTATGAATTATGATATCTACATAACGAAAATCCTCGTCACTGATTCCATCGGTCTGTCTGTCTGCCTTCCTGTCTGTCTGTTGCTAGCCTTATAATCTCAGTAACAGCTGCATGGATTGTGATCTAGTCGTAGTAGGCAATGCTGCTATACTTTTGAAAATCGGTGCAAGGGCGGCGGAGTAATTGACAAAAATAATAATATTAGTCAAACTTCGTTTTTAGGCGTTTTAGGGGCTCCTTATTATTTTCTGCTTTTTTTGAAAGGGGATGAAATCTGGGTGGTTGAGGGTTGGGAGGAGGGTTGTAAAACTGAACTTATTATTTCAGATTCGAAAGGAATTTCTTTGTGGACGTTGAGTGATGCCTAAATGGCGTAATCTCAATAACTCTTTTATCGCGTTTTATTAAGAAATCACACAAGGATTCAAAATTTCCTAAATTTTCAAATGTTGTGAATTTTCATTTTTATACATTTTTTGAATTTAAAATTATAGAATTTCTAAAATGTTCATTGTTTTGAATATTTTCAACATATTCGGTATTTATATTTTTTCTGAAACGTCACAAGAAATATTTTTTTTCGCATTTAGTGATGTCTACGTACATAGCGTAATCTCAATAACTATTCCAAATATTTTAATAAAATGCAAAAAGTGGCAAAAAGGACAATATAGATCATAATTATATACTCCAATCTAATTTATCCTTTCCTCTAAATTGAATACCTGCTTACATTATTTTTTAATAATAACAGGAATTTTTTCACAGCATAAATAAAAAAAGAAACAAGTAATATAACAGAATATAATTCGTATATGCTGCAAAAAGGACTGAAAACATTCACTGAATGATCAAAGTTCAGCTCTGGATTCGTCATACAAATATTTTTTTGCCTGATGGGCTACTAATATCTATTGCTGAAAACAACATTCGAATCAAATGCATTGTCTATAAATACAACTAACTTACTCGTTAACCATCTTTTTCAAGCGATAAGATAAATTGAGATACTAAACTGTACCTACCTAATGGAAATAAATTCAATTGAAAAAAATTATAGCAAAAATAGTGAAATTACTTACTTTGAGGATTGAAACTCCAGTGGTGATATAGGGTCGCGAAGATCAACCAACTGATGAATCCTGCAAGCAGGAATCTGTAAAAATCAAACTGATTTCAGAAAAATTCCAACCATTTACATGATTATCTTTATGAATCTTAGCTTGTCCTTACAAAAACGCCCTTCCTATATGTCACAACTAAGAACTTACAGTGCCACATATGTAGAAGTGGGAGTTTCCCATTTGTCTTTGGCGTGACAGTTTTCTGGATAAACTTTATGCCTAAGCTTCAGATCTGTCCCTTCAGTGATTTTCTGGATAGCTTTACTCAGTCCCTTTTCAACTTCTTCGTGGGTACATATGCTTGGTATACAGACAGCCCACATGACGCTGGAGAATCTCGGTACTCTGTGTCCTGACTAAAATATATCAGACAAATATGTATCTAATCATAACATAATAATAACTGTATTAGAAAGTGTCTTCCTTATAAATTTTTGTTACAACGTTTTGGAAGGCATCGTGGTTTCATCACTGGAAGATCTGCTGTCAAAAATGTGGCTGTTATCTGAGAATTTCTGATTCACAAAGTCAAGTTGATGTATTTTATATGGATAGGTATTTAAAGAGATTTTGACCAAATTGACTTTTATGTACTTTGGACACTGTGATAAAATTTTATTCAATTGAGAGAAAATTTTGTTTTTAGTATGGTGACTCCAAGTTGTTCACTTACACACCTATGATGCTCCACAGGGCTCCAATTTGGGACCTCTGCTTTTTTTATCCTTATAAATGATTTAGTACTGTACATTTTTGCCGATAATTACTTTCTGCGGATGACCTCTAAAGACATGGATGCATACAATATAATGTTGACTGTATGTTTTTATTGTGCCGATTGATGTTTTATAGAACAACCAAAAAACACTCACATCTTCAATCCTAGTTTTTATATGATCATAAGCCATCATCAGTTGGTATAGTCCAGACATGTACGTGCTCTTAGGTATTTCAATTTCTATATTGGTCAAGCAGTATTGGCCATGGATGTTCCTCTCTTTGGAATATGCATCCACACACATGTCAAAGTCTCCTAGTTGGTTAATGTTTCCATGAAGGATTCCTGATGGAAATTTTGCACCTCCATCATACACTAAAAAAATTGTTGTTTCATTAATCAGTTCAAATGTCCAACGCAATTTATTTTTTGTCACCGGAAGATATTTTACTTCTCTTTTTTCAGAAACCTGACATCAGATACACATAATTTATGTTGGAGTAGTTATTTTTATAGATCTTCAAGTCGGTTTCAAATAAAACAGTTTTTTCGGGTGTCCTCAAAATAGTGATTTTGGGACATGAGAGGTTTCTGGAACCAGCGATTCAATTACAATCTCTTACTGAAAACCCCTTTATTTATAATCTATTATTTTCTACAAAAAATACTTCGAATCTCAAGTGACTGGAACTAGATGATGAGTTGCCGAATAAGTCTGTCATTCCAGTGTACCCTCAACTACGTTCATGATAAATATAAATTATTGTTAAACGTCATACGTAAGAACATGAAGTCACTAAGTCAGTGTATGTACGATCAGTCGGGACATCCCGAATTACTCATAAAATTGATCACGTACTTTTGAGTGCCCAGAATTTGAATTCCTTGAGATCTTCGATAAACTGCCTGCTTTGTAATCTGCATTCCTTGCTCACGCCTTCTACATCGCTTAGCTGGAACGGAGGGAATGACGTCAACAGCATGTTGGACAGTTTCTTGCCTGTCTTATGGTAGGTGTTGTCTGAAAAAGGAATCAGTATTTCATGCTTGAATATTTCAAAAACTATACTTCCGGTCTCCGAGATATTGAGGTGCATAACAATTAGCACCTTTTCACATCTGGTGCTGAGATTCATCATCACAATTCTAGATCTTTGAATCTACTCAGACAGCCTGGGTATAGACTTACTAAGTCGGTGATAATTTATTTTTAGTCCGTAGTATACGTTTAAAATAATTTAAATTTAAATTACACCTTGCTGCTCAATCTCAGTCCAATTAGACTGTCGACAATGGCTATGGGATTAACATCTCTCAACAGATAAATACGTAAAAGTCATCAGCATTATTTTTCTTAAGATCAATGTCAATGTCAGCGTGTATGAAGCCAGGTGACTAGAAAAGTGAAAGTAAAGTAGCAATAGTGTGAATTAAACTGTTATTTACTACACCTTCGTTAAACGAATTCGTTGATGGCATGATTATACACCATATAAGTATTATACAATCAGCCGATGAACTGAATTGCTGAAATTGGGGCAAAACATAGAAAGGGCAAAATTGACTGTGTAGCATTTTTGCATTTCAAGAGAAATAACAATTGCCATCGAATGTTAGAATAACGTCAAAATCTTGCAATCTACCGTATTCAAATTTTTATTTTTTTATTTTCATTCAACGAACAACTAAGTTATAAGGCTATAACAGTATTTGATGAAGTCAAAACTCTAAACCAGGGGTTCCCAACCTTTGCGCAGTGGCGCCCTAGTGCTCCGTAGAAAGTAAACAGGAGCGCCTCCTCTAAGTCTAAAGCACAAATATTTGTGGGTGACTAAAAAGCAACAATACCTATTCTGACGCTCGCCACACTTTGAAACTACTGAAGAAGATTACAACGTTCAGGAAGAAACTACAAGTTAATACAAGATAAAAAAGACGAATGACGGCGGCAGTCAAGATGGTTTTCCACAATTCTATAAATATGCGGGATCCAATGATTGTCTCACAAGACCTGATGGCCCTTTTCACGGAACATTTAGGGTAGTTCACTGAATGGTTGTCAAAATACTTTGCAGATGATGATGTCAAAAAATTTGCGTGGATCCAAGATCCCTTTCATACGCAAGCTCCGCCAGAATTCTCCAAATCCGATCTGGTGAAGTTTTGGTTATCGATTCAAGATGAATAACCAAACTTAACTGGTGCAAACATTGAGGAATCGTTTTATTTGGACTGGGTCAGTTAATCTTTCATAGTCTACCTGATAGATCTGCTCGATAATTATTTTGTATCACAGTACCACATCTATAAAATTGTTTCCTAAGCATACTTGACTTATATTATCTCGATAACTGTGTTTTGACTTCATCAAACACTACTATGACCTTAAATTTTAGTTGTTCGTTAAAGATAAATAAAACTCGATAGCACTTTCTCAAAATAAATAAATTTCAGTAGGTATATTTCAAATTTGCAGAAAAATCGAAATATCTCAGAAACTGATGAATGTAAGTATAAGTGCTATACAAATATGAAAGACCATATTTAAAGCATTCTTTTTGTATAAAAGAAAATGGGGTGTTACATTTAAAAAAAGAGAAAATCTAGTTTTTGCATTCTACCTGACCTCACCCTGTATATGAGTATGCGTCGGCCACTTTTTTTTCAGCCTGTGTTAAACTGGAGGACATTTTTTATCTTTCTATGTAAAAAGAATAATTTTTGGTTCGTTGATTTTCAATGTTCATTTGGCAGCGATTTTGATACAAAAATGCTCATAACTTTGGAAATACCCTGTATAACGTGACAATACCTTATATGTTAAGAATGAGAATCATTAGTAGAATCTAAATATGGAATAATAAATAATATATAGGGTGTCTCATTTAATAAAAATTATGTTTGCATCACCACGTAGTTATGGATCACCCTGTATAAATCAAAAAATTTTCTGAGCAAGGAGCACATCCTTAGCTACAACTTTCATATACCACTTTTTTCGCTATCTTTTGCAGTAGTGGAGTTATTGACCGATGCGATACTAGAAACTCAAACTGTAAGTGCCTATGTCTATCTGATTAATTTCTGAAATAATATCTGTGCGTTGGGTGTTGGTGTTTCCAACATAAAACAAGAATTTATAGCAATGTCTTTATAACACAATAATTCTGTACATAGGTGTACTTAGGTGGGGGCTCGGGGGGGCTTAGCCCCCCCAAGAATGAAATTAGCCCCCCCTAAGGTCTAAAAATAATTCGTTCTGTTAAGTTTATTGTGTCTAGGGCGGGGACTTGACCCCTCCAGATCCAGGGACTTGAGCCCCCCTAGATTCAGGGACTTATCTACGCCTATGATTCTGTATAAAGTGCACTGCCTAAGCACAAGGTAAACAAAGGAAATCGTATTAAATATAATATCTCCAATATATCTTAATTGATTTGCAGACAGTCATCCATCCGTTGTGTTTTTTCCTTGATAATCTTTGCTCCTTGATCATGAAAGCATGTGCAACCCGAACAAGGATATCTCGTCGGTCTAGAAAAATCAACGCTAATATGCGTCGTGCTGTCCTTTATAAATAAACTATTACCATACTACAATTCCTAATTAGTATTTACTGCAGACGATTTGTTGAATACAAATTGCACTGTTCAGACTTTCAGAGGTCCATACCTATTTTAAGATGTAAACAACCTAACGATATGTGTGGTTTTTGTTTATAGGATTGAATACGGTCTAAGCCCCCGTGTGGGGGCGGGTTAAAATATCTCCCATCGTATATCCTGCGTGTCGTAAAAGGCGACTAAAGGGAACCGAACTACTGTCGGTATAAACAGCCAACGAACAGTTTTGGGTGGACGAGTTGAGGAGAGTCAGGACACCTTCTTGTCCTTGGGGTGAGAAATTACCCCTAAAGGCGGATGAACCAGTAGACACCATCTAGTCCACGGCATGAGGATGCAGAAAACAAATGGGAAACTACTGCATTAAAGATCTTAAAGATATCCCAAGAGAAACTCGTAAAATGAGTAAATGCATTTTACGAGTTCACAACATGTCTGTTAAGACATTGTGACTATGATGATGAGGGACTCTCAATAAACGCAACCCCCACTTCATCAATTATACCCCCATCTCAAAATGTCTCAAAAACGATAAAACACGTATAAAAAGCCCCAAAATGGGCATTTTTCGTCTTTTTGGCTTTTTTAGTCTCTTCTCGCCCCACCATTCTGTCGATGTTCAGGTTTTTCATATAGAGTGTTCATTTGAAAACCTTCCACCTCGGATTTTTCGAAAATCGCTGATTAAAAGAAAAAACGCCGATGCACGTCAAAATATTTGTCACGGGGGACAACTTTTTAACCAAAAACTACTCCACCCCCTTGTAGCCTCTCCCCAGGATCATCCCCTTAAAAATTTTAAATGACAAGGGGTATAGAGTAATATCATTGATTAACGTATTTAGATAAATGTGTTAATCAATGGTAATATCTTGTTCCAAAGGTATGTCGAAGTCCTTTATTTTGCGTTTGATTTTTTAAAATTGGTCAATTCACTTTCTAAAGAAATAGAATATTTATGTATCTTAACTTCTTCAAATAGAATACAAAAACATACGAAATATCACTTTTTCCCCCGTGTGGGGGCGGGTTAGAATATCTCCCATCGTAGGTATATCCTGCGTGTCGTAAAAGGCGATTAAAAGGAACCGAACTACTGTCGGTATAAACAGTAACCTCTTCTCAACCAACAGCTTTGGGTGGACGAGTTGAGAAGAGTCAGGACACCTTCTTGTCCTTGGGGTGAGAAATTACCCCTAAAGGCGGATGAACCAGTAGATACCATCTGGTCAACGGCATGAGGATGCAGAAAGCAAATGGGAAACTACTGCATTAAAGATCTTAAATATATCCCAAGAGAAACTCGTAGATTGAGTAAATGCATTTTACGAGTTCACAACATGTCTGTTAAGACATTGTGACTATGATGATGAAGAACTCTGAAGAAACCCAATCCCCCACTCCATCAATTATACCACCCCTCTCAAAATTTTTCAAAAACGATGACACGTATAAAAAGCCCCAAAATGGGCATTTTTCATCTTTTTCGTTTTTTTGTGTCTCTTCTCGCCACCACTCTGTCGATGTTCAGGTTTTTCATACAGAGCTTTCATTTGAAACCTTCCACCTCGGATTTTTCGAAAACCGCTGATTAAAAGGAAAAACGCCGAGGCACGTCAAGAGATTTGTCAAGGGGGACAACTTTTTAACCAAAAATTACTTCCATCCCCTTTTACCCTCTGCCACCCAGGATCATCCCTTTAAAAGTTTTAAATGACAAGGTGTATCGAGTAAAATCTTGTTTCAAAGGTATGTCAAAGTCCTTTAGCTTGACGTTTGATTTTAAATCGGTCGATCCGCTTTCGAGAAAATTAGAATCTTTATGTACCTTAAGGGTCTAGGGTATAGCCCGCGAAACTGAGAATCCAAGAAAAGACGTATTCCCATGTTAGCGCATGTTCCCTTTCTCCAATGTGTATGTCTAAGATGAGGGGAGATAAGTCCAAAAATCCAAACGTAAAGTCAAAAGGTCCAAAGGTAAGGTCCAAAGGTCACCATAAAAATGAATTTGGCATTTCCAAGCTCCTGGCGTTACCTTTAAACTTACAGTAATAATTCAAAAAGCAAATTGAAGAAGAGAGCTTGCGCTTTGTCACCTATTTGGCTTTTTTATGATATCGTGTTTGGTTGTTAAACGACATACATTTGAAGAATGTATGATTTTGCATTGAGAGTTTTTTTGCACACTAAAAAACTTTCTTGAGAATATCGCAAATAGTTGTCATTCATTAACGTCTTAATGAAATCCTGTGTATGTAGTTTGAAAAACAAGTGAGTTCTGTTCGAAATGGGAATCCGTGTTTTAACATGGCAAATACATGTGTATACCCAGGCCCTTTAACTTGTTAAAATAGAATACAAAAACATACGACACTTTTTATTACAATAAGTGTTCAAATGTTGACCTTCGTCAACGCATTATCGAAAGCTGCCATGATATGCCACAACATGTTTTTGCAACTGCACTCGAAGGCATTCA
The DNA here is from genome assembly GCA_951848785.1 of Callosobruchus maculatus. Lineage (NCBI taxonomy): Eukaryota > Metazoa > Arthropoda > Insecta > Coleoptera > Chrysomelidae > Callosobruchus > Callosobruchus maculatus. Next base: position 4,585,308 of record CATOUR010000003.1, read on the forward strand.
TAAGATACCCCTCTAGTCCCCCCCCCACATCTAGAGGTTGGGTCTTGAACAAACATCAGACTGTCGCTTCTGCTACGTGGAGGACGAAACAGCGGAGCATATTCTGTGCTCCTGTCCAGTACTGGAGAAGAGAGCTAGGTTCCAGACATTTTGATTTGTCCAACTGGAACCTTATGACTTCAAGGAAGTTTCACCCTTCACGATAATCGCCTTCGTTAAGAGGTGTGGGCTGTACGGTGAACTCTAAACAGGTGTGAGCCACAATAGACACGATTGAGTCGCAGTGAAAGGAGGCATTGTTGCCCCACTCACTTTCAAGCCAGGGTTGCCAGAAGATTTTTTTTATTTCCTTAGATTTTTTACTACAAATTCCCTAGATTTCCCTAGATAACCTTATTGAGTAACACAATAACAAGAAACATTTGCTCTAATTTACATCCCCAAAACTATAACTCTCTACTACTGGCCAGTTTCAATATATTGCTTGTCCCAGTCGTCGTGGGACACTCTGTATATCAGTAATTCCCTATTTTCGATATTAAAAAGATGAAAATTCCCCTTTTCCCTATTGCGTCGTAAAATTCCCTAGATCTAGGGAAATTTTCTTAGGTCTGGCAACCCTGGTTCAACCTAACCTAACCTAAGTGTCCGTCAAGAATTTGAAAATCGCCTATTTCACCATCGATTCTTCAGTGTTTTTCGAGTGGTTCCGTGATATAAGTAGTTAACACAAAAAATCCAAGGAATGGTGACACTCTTGCAGAAGGAATCAATTCACTGCTTCAACTTAAAAGGTGTCATTTTACATGTTATACAATCACCCTTTTCAGTAGCTACTAGCTGGCATCACAATTCTATCATACTTCGCTTTGTTTCAAAGATAAATTTGTAATGAATAAATTGGTTTGTTGTGTTCAGTACCAGATTAGCGCGTAATACGTAGAACTAGAGACGCCCGCATTGCATTAATCAAAGCACAGGACTGGTGATAAACTAATTGAAATATGAGTATAAGATATATTGGCTTTGTAACTACAGGTTGCAAAGAAAACAATAACTTATTGATCAGCTATATATAACTTTTAGTACAAGCAGTGGGTCAGATCGGTTAGCTGTAGTAGAAAAAATCAATTTCCTTTATGATACTAATCAACAGAGTTTTGTATCTGGGAGACAGAGGATCATTTTTGAAGTAATGGTTTGTTAAGAATCCGTTTGTCCATTTGCCATTCGATTAAGGAGCACAGGGCACGTACAAACTGACGTCAGTTAGCTGTATTCCTTGCAAGTCCTTCTATCTCTCTCTCTATGCTCCATTCTTCTTGCATCATCTGTAACCGTTCTTCTCCAGGTTATTTTTTCTTCGCAGAATGTGACATATGTAATTCCACTTTCTCTGTCTAATCTGCATCCCTACTTTCTTCAACACTGATATTTTCCAAAGTGCTTCGTTCAATATTTTCCTTCGCCAAAAATCGGTAAAGACCCTACGTACATATCTATTATTTTTTCGGTATACGTTAGATTTGAAACGCTATAGGTTGTAGCTGTCAGAAAACAAATTCCCCGGCAGCTCATTCCACAGCGCCGAGGTTTCTCAAAAGAAGTAATGCTTGAGGAGATTGGTTCGAGGAGTAGGGACCTCGACCTGGTAAGGATGAGCTTGCAGTGCATATCTAGTGTTGCTCGTTTGGACGGCCTTTGGTGCTATTATCTGGGAGAGCTCACTGGAACATCTTCCGTGATCGAATTTGTGAAACAGGACAGGTCAGTCACTCTTTTTCGATGTTCCAGGCTGTGGAGCTGATTTGTGAGGTTAGGCGTACCGATTAGTCTAATTTCTCTCGTCTGTACAGTGCCCAGAAGCTTTCGAGGGTAGCTCGCATCCCCATATATGGGACCAATACTCCAACGATGGTCGGATCTGAATTCCTACAGGCGGAACAAAACTCCAAGCTTCTGGGATGTCGTTTAGCAGTACTGACGACGTGGTCATGCCAGGACATGTTATGGTTGATGTTGATCGCCAAAATCTTAACGGAAGGTGACTCAACAACTCAACTAGTGACTCTCCATTTCCACAGTTGGTAAGCCAATGTGAGACTTCTCTGACAGTCCTTCATTCGATGTTGTCCCTAGGCAAAAATCCGTATAGACCCTCCATAAATATTGAAAATGAGCGATTTGGTTCTGTTTGAGTACATGGTAGGTTGCCTAACTTTCCTAAGGGAGCCAAACACTCTTCTTGTATATTAGTAGACACTTTGAAATATCTTGATCTGCTCATCTTCTATTATTAACTATACTGCCTAGATTTGAGAGCTAGGTTCCCACAGAAGACTGTGATCATGAGCTCTTAAATAACTCAATTTTTGTTGATAAATCCAAAATGATATCTAGTAATACATCGCTTTCTAAGAATCACGATGTTGTCTATCTTGAAGATCAATAATGCAACTCCCAATAATGAGAAGCAGTAAGAAAAGCTAAATTCATATTCCAAATTTGACGTTGATCAGAAAAGAACTTTTGCAGATACCTGAGATACCTACATAATTTTCAGATTATTTACCATGTATTATAGGCAAAATTTTTAAACAAATTATTACACTTCTGATTGCCGAATATTCATAAGCTTCAAAGCGACATCAGTTTTGATTAGGAGTCATATTTAAAAAAATAAGGTTGGTGCTGCATCTTGAAAAGTGTCACAAATAGACAAAAATGTCATTGTTTGACAGACAAATTTTAAGTTTATCCGAAAAGTACCTTTAAATATAAAATAAATATAAAATATAAAAAAAAATTAAAAAAAAAAAATTAAACATAAAAAATATAAAAAAATAAAATAAAAATTTAAAAATAAAAAAATATATAAAAAAATTTAAATAAAATATAAAATATGTGGATACATGTGGAACATGGTCATATTATTTTATTTTAGGTTATCCCAAGTCGCATAATACCACTAGGACACCTCATGAGAACCAATCCCATACGTAATGCAAATTTAACCTTTCTGAACAAATGTGGAACAACGATGACAATTTTTTGCTGTCGCCTAAGGTCACCAAAATATATTATGATAGGTGAAGAAGATAACATTGTGTTCGATAATAATAACACTTAAAGTGTTTTTGTTTCAACGCCTTTTAGCGTGATTCCTAAATATATTAAAGATGACTTCTATTATGATTGCAAAATCAACGGAGCGTTACAATCTTATTATAATTAATCAATTGAAGGTTGTGAAAATGATGAAGAAATATAGAATCATTGCACGAATGTGGATGTTTCCTGCTGAAGATCCAAATAACGACTCATCAATTGACTGATGTCCGTACGATGACACATATAATTTCTGATAATAAACAAGAAGTTTCATTAATGGGTTCCTCATTGATCTATGTTTTGATATGCTTAGAAGTCTGTCAATTGATCTCATAATAAATTAAAAGCAAAAAACCTCTTTTACTTCCCACACCGATAGGTCAGGGGAGTATTGTGATCGCAAAAATTTTCGGTTTTGAGATAATACACTTTTTGGGCGTTTTATGATGTCTACATAACGAAAAACCACGTCACTCATTTCCGTCGGTCTGTCTGTCTGTCGGTCTGTCTGTCTGTCGGTCGGTCTGTCTGTCTGTCTGTCGCTTTTTTCTAGCCTCCTAATCTCAGCAACCGCTGCATGGATTGTGATGAAATTTGGGCAGCGGTATGCTGTGGCATGGTAGTAGGTAATGTTCCTATAATTTTGAAAATCGGTGCATAGGCGGCGGAGTAATTAGCAAAAAACAAAAAAAAATAAATATTGCTGAAACTTCGTTTTTAGGCGTTTTATGGGTCCCTGATCATTTTCTACTTTTTTTTGGGTGGGGGTGAAATTGGGGTGGTTGGGGGGTGGGTGGTTGTAAAATTGAAAAATTTGTTGCTTTCATAATAGACTGTCCACTGACCTGTGAAGGAAGACCTGGCGACATAAATAACTTTTTTAGGTCCGTCCGAACATTGCCTTGCCTATTACAGAAAGCAAAGGACTTAGAATTTTTTCTGATATAAACATACGAGAGTATTGCTTTAGATCGTTGTAACGAGGAAACTATTGAATTGATGTTAATGAAATTTTGACACAGTATTACTACCATGGCGAAGATGGAAAACGCTTATGGTTTTGATAAATCGTACCAGTAGCGGCACAGAAATAATAAAAAAACGAAAAATATAAAAACAGCTCAAACTTCGTTTTCGAGCGTTTTAGAGGTTCCTGATCATTTTCTGCGATTTTTTGGGTGGGGGTGAAGTTGGGCTGGTTGGGGGGTTGGGGGTTGAAAAATTAAAAAATTTCTTGTACTCATAATAGGCTGTCGACTAACCTGTGAAGGAAGATCTAGCGACACAAATCACCTTTTTAGGTCCATCCGAACATTGCCTAGCCTATTACGGAAACTAAGGGACTTAGAATTTTCTGTATACATACGAGAATTTATTGGTTTAAATCGTTTTGTATTTTGTAACGTGGACACCATTAAATTGATTCTAATGAAGTTTTGGCACAGTATATTGTTACCGTGGTGAGAATGGAAAACGCTTGTGCTTGTTAAAAATCGTGTTAGTGGCAGCGTAGCAATAATCAAAGAACGAAAAGTATTAAAACAACTCAAATTTGGTTTTTAGATGTTCTAGGGGTTCCTAATCATTTCCTACAAGTTTTTTGGGTGGGGGTGAAAGTGAGGTGGTTGGGGGATGGGGGTTGTAAAACTGAGAAGTTGGTAGTATCGATAATAGGCTGTCCATTGACCTGTGAAGGAAAGACCTAGCAGCATATGTCAATTTTGGGGGGGGGGGCTGGCGATTATTTGGTTGCAAGGATCTTAGACTAAAGCTTCATGCTATGGGAAAATAATAAACTGGTATCAGCGTAACGTGTGGGAAGTACTGAGTCAATCAACTTGACTTCATTTTTAAAAAAAGGTTTTGTTTGAAAAAGGCCTTTAAGACATTGTCTTAGAAACTTTTTCTGATACGTAAACGTATTGACAATCCCATTACTTGTGCTCTAACTAACTTGATTTCAACTAATTGCTGACGGCTTATTCCTGCCGTAGTGAATATAAAAAAGGTGTACAGTTTTGGACAATATTTGTGTATCTTGTATATTTGTGCAACTTGATTGGAATTAAATTTTGATACACCTCCGTCGTTAAGTCCAAGAACCTTCTTTGAATATGAGATATTATTATCCGCTGTTTTAGCTTGCTCAAATTTAAGGTAAATCGATTATATGTAATCAAGGATTGAACTAGTGTAGTGAACACTTCCATCTTGTTCAGGTTATTGCTTGAACTCACAATATAAAAAACTAAAAGTGACGGTGGTAATTAAGACCGATTTTTTCTTATTGTTTAAGTAATGCTGAAGAAATTGTGCAGACATACGTTCACCGAATAGCCTTGTTATTATCAAGGTTTAAGTACAGGTAAATACGGATATAGTCAAGATATTCAGTTTTAACCCACACATGAGCGCAGAGTGCCTTTTGATCGCAATTTTTTTTAGCAGTATCACTAATTGTTGAGTTATTCGCTGATCAACTAATAGCCGCTTAAATAAGGAATTTCTGTAAAATTGCGTTATAGTAAAAAAAAGATAAAAGCAAAGGAATACTAAATTGTCCTAAAATGCGAAAGAATTCGAGAATGAATGAAAAGTTGGATTCTGGCAGTTCAATATGGGTATTTTTTTGAAAAAAGGGTGCTGCGAATAAAAGATTCGAAAATTATCAGCGCTTTCCTTTTATTACAATCTTTTAATATACTGTAAATATGAGAAAACGTTTCATACTCTATTTTAAGCATTATACTATTTTTTGAGCTGAAACGAGACTAAAACTCAAAACTGCGACTGAATTTGTAATCAGCACCCTCAAATTATCCAAAACACGAGGTTCCATCTCCATTAAAAAACTCCAATAAAGATCTTCTATTTTTAGTTAGATTTGAAGAAACTGAAATTTTTGATTTTGGTCAAACGAAACTGCAACTCAAAGCTGAGACTGGATTTGTAATCAGCACCCTCAAATTATCCAAAACACGGGGTTCCATCTCCATTAAAAAAAAACCAATAAAGACCTTTTATTTTTTAGTTATATTTGAAGAAACTGAAATTTTTTATTTTGGTCAAACGAGACTGCAACTCAAATCTGAGATTGAATTTGTAATCAGCATCCTCAAATTATCCAAAACACCAGGTTCCATATTCATTAAAAAACCAATAAGAATTTTAAATTTTTTAGTTAAACCCACCGAGGTAGAATCCCATGGAGGCGCGATAACGTGGCTGAAAGCAGGTGCAAGTTGGCCATATTGATCCGACACTTATGTCAAACAGCTGACGTTTCTTTGACAATTTCGTGTTTGCTTTTTTTGAGTGCTTTTACCGAGATTTTTAGTTATTTTTAAGTGATATTCTAGTGAATTCATAAAGGAAATAATGCTTTCATGTGCTTATAGTAGTTGCTCTACCAGAGATGACATGGATAAGAAGAAATCGACTGAAATTACTTTCATAGGTATGTATGCAAAAAAAACAATGTACAGGACCGCATTTGTAATCTTTATCTCAATAAAGTGTAACGTACCGCAGCAATAATACAGTTGTATTATTCAATTGATGATGAATGTCGTCTCTACAAAGCCTGTTTTTTTTTTCATATACTCAACTATGAATTTCACATTAAGTTGAAAAATCAGCCCAATACTTCATATTTAAATCATCATTTTAATGAATTTTCAAAATTATTTACATAAGAAAGTAATCCGGCTCTGGCGAGGCGTCCATATCGTTACCACACTTAGCCACGCCTCCTGCTACCGTTTTTGTTATGCGAAATTGAACCTTATAGCGTCTCCTTGGGATTCTACCTCGATGAGTTAAACCTCAAGGTTTGAAAGATCTGACATTTTGGTATGATTTTGGTTTTGATCAAACGAGATTGCAACTCAAGACAGCGACTGGATTTGTAATAAGCACCCTTAAATTATCCAAAGCATGAGGTGTTATCTTAATACAAAGCCAAAATAGAAGTTTTCTATTTTTTAGGTAAACCTGAAGATCTGAAGGTCTGAAATTTTAGATTTCCGTCAAAAGACACTGGAACTCAAAACGGCAACCGGATCTGTAATCAACATCCTCAAATTATCCAAAACACGAGGCTCCATTTCAATAGATAGCTAAATAAAGATTTTCACAAACAATAACTGTTTTTCTCTCTGAATTTCTTTCGTTAAACGTTTTTATACTTTGAGAAATGCTGCAAAGGCCTGTCAAACATTAACAAGCAATTTTCGTTCGAATAGATATGGACTAGTAAAATTCAATGCTCTAATACGATTATAGGGTCAGCATTCTATGCACCAAAATTGATCATTGACACTTATTACCTAAACTGCAGTTCCCCTATTACATTCAGCTGAAAAGATATACTAAACAGATGTCCATTTTCAGTTGGCATATTACACTTCAAGGCTAGTGTTTTTTTAAATAAAGAAAACTAGTATAATTAAGAGAAAATCCTATCAATTTATTTTTGCAGCAGAAATACCTGCCCATAAATGTCATATTATTCAGTATATTTTGATAATATTTTGCTCCAGTTGTAATTACGAGTGTTGAAATTTGAACGTACACTTGCAAATGCCATATGGCTTGCGTCAGTTTAGAAATTTAAGTGTTGAAATACTAAGAAGCTTGCTGTTTCCGATCAACAAAATACACAGCTCACTTATGACTAGGGTTGCTTCAGGAAAATTGGTTAATATTATCAAAGTTATTTCATATTTAATTTCTGTTCCTGCCACTTGGGCATTCATATTAAGGGTATTTTCTATGATGAATGCGAAAAAATGAGCTACTCATATATTTCAATTTTGACCTAAAATGTGCCGACGCATGGCCGACTCTACACTAGGCCGGAGCCTTAGATGTGACAACGTGGCTTAGCTGTCAAATAGTGGCCCTATAGTTTCAGAATAGTTATTCCATTTTATATGTATTAGAGTTCATCTCGGTTAATAAATTAAGAAAAATACTTTTTAGAACTACTACTACTAATACCACTTACATCTGATGTCTGTTTCATCACAGTCAGACACTACAAAATAAAAATAAACGCAACCTGTTTCCTGCTGCCACTTCCACTTCCACTTAAATTAACACTCATTTTACTTTGTAAATTGTGACTTGAGCTAGAAAAATTCACTATTAGGTCACTGTGAAGCCATTCTTGCTGGTCTTAATTTCCCTTTCAGTATCAAATCCTTTCGTAGGTATGCCTCAGGCCATGCCCAGATGAGTTCTATTAACTGTATTTTTCTGTGATATTTGGGAGGTCCAGAAAACATTATAGGTACCACATTGTGCTTTAAAATAGGTCTTATCCTTTGAAATGTTTGTAAATTATTGTCTTTATCCTTATAAATATAACCAGCCCTTCCGAGGAATACCTTTCACCCACATCTGTTTATGTCCCTTATTGGACGCACAATTGCTAGTGCAACCTGGTACTACAAACTTTGCAGGCATCTTTTTATCTTTATAGTTTCATTTGTGCAGGTAAATCAGTAGAAACCCATTAAAAATCACCTTGCAACGTTCTTTTTAATCTGGAATACGGTTATGTTGGGCCATGGTTTGGTAGTCCTCTACCCATGCCTCTACTGGGCTGCAACCTGGTACTACACGCTTTGCAGGCATCTTTTTATCTTTATAGTTTCGTTTTTGCAGGTAAATAATTAGAAACACATTAATAATCACCTTCCAACCATATTTTCTGCAGCTGGAAGAATACACATGACATAACAACAAATTAATGCAAACTCGGTCCCCAGATTCAGTGTTGCCATATTTCATGCTCCGGCCTAGTGAGTACAGTCGGCCATGGCCATGGCCGAGGCCTACAGAAATGATAGTTTATTGATAAGCTTTGCGGGAAGCTTGAAAAAGTATGTGTTTAAAATATGAATAAAATAAATTACTGTTTTTTCTCTAAAATACTGTTTTCTTTCCTCCTTTAATCCTATTATACCTTTTTCTTACAAAAAAAGTCGGCAACCCTACTTATGACAGACCAAAAACTAGGATCGAGAGTCAAATAACTAGCATACTCTCAATACATTTTATTTATTATAATTATGTAACTAATCTTATAACTCCTTTTTGTCTTAAGATGCAGTGGTAAAAAAAACAAGTATCTCATTCCTAAACCCTTTCAATCAAGCAAAAAGAAACCAGTCCCATCAACTATAGACCTGTGGCTCTTCTCAGCATCATGTCTAAGGTTATGGATACTGTCGTTAACACACAGCTCCTGAAATACCTGGACAACAATAACATCATAAATGATCGCCACTATGGCAGTATGGTTTTTTTTAAAACCGGAAGCGATACTGACAAGACGTGATTTTTCCTGGACTAGTTTTTTCATGCTGCTTCCGAATCTGTATTTAGTTTTTCTCTAGCACCTGTAGTTTTGGCTATATTTTGTATAAGGACGGACGGACAGACAGAGGTTCTGCTCTATTCAGTGACAGTGACAGCTAAACGCTAAGCGGTGTACTTGCATACGCAAGCAAACCTCTCCACGCGTCAACGTTCCGCTTGAACTCATGGTTCTACACATCATTGGGACTTTAGAAGCCTAAATCGTTGTTATCCTCCTATAGAAGCTTTAGCTGTGCCTGTGCTTGAATTCGTGAATAGCATCTCATCATCATCATAGTCACAATGTCTTAACAGATATGTTGTGAACTCGTAAAATGCATTTACACATTTTACGAGTTTCTCTTGGGATATCTTTAAGATCTTTAATGCAGTAGTTTCCCATTTGCTTTCTGCATCCTCATGCCGTTGACTAGATAGTATCTTCTGGTTCAGCCGCCTTTCGGGGCAATTTCTCACCCCAAGGACAAGAAGGTGTCCTGACTCTTCAAAACTCGTCCACCCAAAGCTGTTCTTTCTATTTTGGTTTTAATAATTCGAGTACATGGGTATTATCATTATAATATTTTAACTTTTCCTTCTTTATGATAAAATTTTTTATTACTTTGTTGTTTTTAATTCCTTTATGTTTTTGCTATAATTATTGATTGATAGTGAATTGTTTTTTATCTCCTAAAAAAATAAATTTTTTTGAGAAGAGGTTACTGTTTATACCGACAGTAGTTCGGTTCCTTTTAGTCGCCTTTTACGACACGCAGGATATACGATGGGAGATATTCTAACCCGCCCCCACCCGGGTGAATAGCATCTAGAAGGTGTTGAAACAACTAACAGCTGCCTCACCATCAGCATAAGAGAGAGTCAACCTTCTCGCCAATTTTTCTTTCCCCTTTCTGGCCTGCATTATAAAATGCAGACTGAAACAGAAAGACTCGCGCTTTTTAAATGAAAACAAATAAATGATTACGCACATTTTTCAATCTAAATAAGGTTATTGACATAGGAAGTGTCGATCAACAACTAATAAAACATCTATAAAATATACAGGTAACGATTGGATGTCACTTTAATTATACCCATTTACATAATGGAATGGCCAAGGAACTATGATTTTATTTCTTTGTTATTTCATTAGAATTGGTATAGATATAGCTGAATGTTTTATATGAATTTAATCGATAATGTTGAGTGGTACATTGGAGCTATGATTCATCATTTCTCAGATATACATATTCCTATACTGGTCTGCTAAAGAACTACTTTTTGAAAGGGCGAGAAAGCGTCAGATGAGCTAAGAATCGAAAGAGGAGTAAGACAGCGTACCCACAGGCGTATACAAGGGGGGGGTATCAGGGGTAATTACTCCTCCCAAGGTTTTCGAAAAAAACTCAATTCAACTTTTACTTATTTTATTTGACTTATTTAAGCAATTGTCGCACTGAAAAAAATCCCTTTTGCAGTAACTAAATTACAAAAGGGTTTGTTTTGCATTATTACTGTGATGCATATCTAATATATTCCCATTGTTACGTAATCATACGTCCTATACAACGCTTGTCACAAAAATTTACCTAACTCATTAATTACCTGATTTAAAAATTGCACCGATTAGAAAAGTTGAAACACTAATTAAAAAAAATGAAGTACGTGTTGTGGCTACTAGGGTACCTGACTGTTGAGAGTTCATGATCGTTTAATTTTGTATGCTGTGCCAATAAAATGTTCACGGATGATATGTATACATATTATTTGTATTCCGTAAAATTAAAATTGATTAATGCATCAATAGATTTTTATTTCATCTCCCTAAAATACCTTAAACTTCACTGTTTCAGTTGCTGTTTATATCTTCTTTTTAATTTTAATACTATTAACATTTACACACAACTTCAAGCCCCGCTACCCCCCCCCCCCCCCAAGACTGAGGTCTGGATATGCCCCTGAGGCGTACTCTTTCCTATACTTTTCGACCTGTATTCAGAGAAAATTATGCAAGAGGCTATATCTGAAGAAACAGGGGAAATAAGGTAAACTATGAAGTAATAAGCAACATCTGTTTTGCCGATGGTACCTTGGTAATAGCCCAGAGTGAACAAATTCGTGAATAGCAGTGAAAGAGCAGGTCGACACAGTATCAAAAAGACAAAATTCCTTATCATCAGCAAAACAAATGTCCAAGAAAGATTGTATGTTCGCAATAAGGCAGTCAAGAGAGTGAGAGAGTATAAATAGCTGGGACCCACTTTGAACGAGACTGGAGGACACTCTCGAGAAATAAGATCTAGAATAGATCAAGCTAAGCCGCATTCAAAATTATGCGGAGATTATTCTGCTCAGGGGGTCTGGATAACAAACTTGAGATCAGATTGGCCAATATGTTTTCTCAGCTCTTCTCTATGGGATTGAGTCGTGGACAACGAACAAAGTTGACCTGAAGAGACCTGAAGCTTTCTAAATGTGGGTATATAGACGCATACTCAAGGTTTCTTGAATGGAAAGAGTCATAAATCTTGAAATAGTTGTGAAGGCATATGATTAAAGAATCTGAGGTAGTAGAAACTGTAAAAATAGGGAAACTTTCTTACCTGGGTCACGTTATGCGTAGAGAAAGGTACGACATTCTACAAGAAGAATACAAGGAAAAAGAAGTGCTGCCAACCTTGTTAGAGAAGACGGCACATAAATAAGGTAAAGAAGACTGACCTGTTTATGATCTCGGATTATATGTAGAATAAGGTCCAGTTGATGTCAGTTAAAACAGTTCAAACGATTTAAAACTGAAGTTTAATCTTAGAAACCCATTCATCAAGGGTGGTGGCGCTTTACCAATCCTAATGATTCTTTCCGAGTTTACCCTCTAGCTTTCTTCGTTTCTGTTCAATAAAGACATAAATACTCTTGACGAAATCTATAATTTTTTATCCCCCAAAATTTTTTCAATGCACGCGTTGTTTTTGAAAAAAATATATAAACGGAATATTTTTGAATCTTTTAGAAATCGTCTGAGCCGGATATGTGAAATTTATGTTAAGCTTCTCTCGTGACCCTTGACAATTTTTGCAAAAAAAAAGATGTAGAGAATCTTTCCCATAAATTTGGCAGATTGTATGATGACGAGACAAATGAAGAAGATATTTGATTTTGGAACTGGCAAAGGGATTGGATTTATCCAAAACAATATACAGGGTGAATCAAGCTCAACGCCTCTGACTGTTGTGGCCAAACGATACCACTTTTCGAAAAACCAACTTACCGAGTGTATGTAGGTCGGGTTGGACTACATTTCAAAAATAATGGCTTTTATACAGGGTGTCTAATAAAAGCATCACATATCAAAGTTTTTTTTTAAATGGAACATGCATGCATACTTAGATTCCCAGGTGAATTTTAGTGTGACTTTATGTATCGTACATGGGACTTTTAACGTACCGTTTAGGTGCAAATTACAATTTTTGGTATAAGTAGATTTCAGAAAAAAATTGAATGTCGCAGCTATTACAAAACGTCGAGGGCTGTGACTTTGCCGTGTCACTAAGCATGAAATGCGTGACCTTATGTTAGACGGTAGAGTTTGAAGTACATTTGTACTTAACTTAATTTTTTCAAATGGGAATACCTAACTTTTATACACTCAAATGTAAAATTTGAGAGCCATTCGATATTGAGTTGTAAATATCAATCTCTGGTAGTTTTGATTTAATTTCAAATTTTCAATCAAAAAAAAATTAGACATTCGCATTTGAAAAAATCAAGTTATCTCTGATTTGAAGTTTCCTTAATTGATCTACCGATTTCTCCAAGTACAAATGTACTTCAAACTCAACCATCTAACAAAAGCTCACGCATTTCATGCTTAGTGACATGGCAAAGTCACAGTTTTCGGTGTTTCAAGTTTTTCTGACATCTACTTATACCAAAAATTGTGATTTACACCTAAACGGTTTGATTTAAGTCCTATGTGTGATACATAAAGTCACACTAAAATTCACCCGGGAATCCAAATATGCAATAGTATACAGGGTATTCCATTTAAAAAACATAACTTTGATATGTCACGCTTTTATTAGACACCCTGTATAAAAGCCATTATGTTTAAAATGTAGTCCAACCCGACCTACATACCCCGCAAAGTTCGTTTTTCGAAAAGTGGTATCGTTTGGCCACAAGAGTCCGAGGCGTTGAGCTTGACTCACCCTGTATGCAGCTGAATATTCTTTTTCCAGAATTGTCAATCCAAAAATAAAATTAATTTTGCTATATCCCAAAATATATATTTTGCTTCATTCAATTCATCTAAAATTTGTATGTGTAAATGAGTGATTGTCCAGCTCGGCCAATTATAACTGTATGTATAGTAATGCGAATCGTTTTTGGCTATAAATTTTGTTCCTTATGGCCTAAAAATAACGGAAAGTCTGGTTCGTTCAGATTAGTCTGCAATAAAATGGTCAAGGACCCGAATATAGCGATTTTTTTAACACGTGTTAAACTGGTATGAATGAGACCAAAAGACCTGTGCTGCATAGGCGTAGACACGTTTGGGTGCTTTAGTGCGCTTGCCCTACCTTTGGATGCCTCATTCCATCTATAGAATAGAATATATTTATTTGACTATATTATGCAATACTTTACATTTGTAGCACGTCAGTACAAAAATTCGAAAATACATTATTAATTTAGTATTACATATAAGAGTAAATGACGAGCATAAGAGAGACGAAATACATTTAAACACACAACAGCTGTTTTTACACTTCGACTCTGGCTCTCATGGTCTCCATGTACTCACGGACGGTGTAGAATGCATTTTCCTGTAGGAAAGCTTTGATTGTGGCGTTGAACTTACTATAATGTAGATTTCTAACTGTAGCTGGTAACACATTATATAGTTCCAATTGCTGAGAATTTTTGAAAGACCTCTCCAGACGATATCTAGGGATTCTTATCAATTCCGCAGAACGAGTGTTATAGGAATGAAAGGTCGAATTGAGATTGAATCTGTCTTTGTTCTTGTGGATCTCTACCAGTTGTGAGTAAATGTACATTGATGATAAGGTAAGTATTTTTTGATCGATGAAATGAGGCTTACAATGGTCACGATACCCTGCACCCACAATTATACGAATGGCTTTCTTCTGGGTTTTAATGATATCAACAACATATGCAGAGTTTCCCCACAAGTAAATTCCGTAATTTATCTGGTTGTAGAAAAGAGAGATAGTGAGATCCTAACGGAAAATCTCAAGCAGTTAGAAAAGTACAAAGTCATATAAAGCTAAGTGAAATTAATCTATAAATCGGTTAGTCCCTCAAATTACATAAAGGAGTCATCTAACAAATATTTGTATAATAAACAAAATATACAGGGTTTCCCAGAATTTCTTTGACACGTGAATTATCACGTAACAAAAGAAGATCAAACGGAAACTTAGTGGTCTTTTTGAAAGTACTATGGGGTCTGTCATACCATGCTTTCAAAACATTTTTTTGTACTTCAACCCTTAAAGCTCACCGCCAACTTTTTTTTCAAATAGCATGTAATATTTTTCCCTACCCAAATTAAACCCTTATTTTATTTAAAGTCTTTTAGTACGTGTGATTTTATACACAAACCTTTTTTTCGTAAAGTCTTAAGTATGAGATAAATAAAAAAAGGATTTGTTTTCGTAACAAAAACAGTTAAAAAGACAACATACGGGGGTTTTTCAACGGTACTGAACACACACAAACCTTTTTTTCGTAAAGTCTTAAGTATGAGATAAATAAAAAAAGGATTTGTTTTCGTAACAAAAACAGTTAAAAAGGCAACATAAGGGGGTTTTTCAACGGTACTGAATGACCTATCATACCATGTTTTCGAAATATTTTTTGTACCTCAGCTTTATAGCTCATCCCCAATTTTTCCTACATAAATAAAGTACCTATGTAAAATTTTGTAGCCGCCTTTGATTTCATACACAAACCAATTTTTTTCTAAAATCATGCATATGCATAAGATAAGTATTTGTTTGGGGTATAATATTTTGGTAATAAAAAAATGATGTTAAAGACAGTTTTTCGATAGCATGGCTATTCAGTACCCTTGAAAACATATTTTATTTTTTTATCCTTTTTAGTTTGCAAAAATATTGGGTCAAACAAATTCTTATTTTATTTACATTATGCCTGTGATTTTACAAAAAAAAAAACAATTTGCGTATAACATCAAAGATTTTAAATAAAATAGGGGTATCAGTTATGTAGGAAAACATATGGGGTGATATTTGAAAACAAAAAGTTCTGAGGGAGTTTTCGGGGAATACGTGCAAATTATACTGACTTACAAAAGAATGCTAGATGCTGAAATGTGATTATAATATAAAATCAACATGGGTGGGATATTCCACACGCAAGCTTTAGCGTTCGCAAAGTTTACGGAATACATATAAGTTGGATCACTCCGCAAAAATATCAAAACGGCCTGCCCCTTGCTCCGTCTCCCCGGTACACCGGTAGCGCAGTGTACCGACGTCAGCCGGGAGATACGGGGCGGCGCAAAGTAGAGGTTGAACGTGTTTAACGGGAAGTGTATACAGTGTCTCAAAAATATCGGATTTTGTTATCTCGGATTTGTTTGCAGGAAATGGATAATATTTGTAGAAGTTTGATTTCATCAATTAAATTTATTAACGGATGGGAAATGACAATCAGATCTATCCTTATTTTGTGGTACACCTTGAAATGTAAAGGATATAAATACAGGGTGTTTCACGACGATTAAGACAAGCAATATGTCGGAACTGGGCAGTAGTAGAGAATTATAATTTTGGGGTTGTAAATTAGAGCAGATGTTGTGTCTTTTTTTGTCATTGTACTACCCAATGAGGTATTTGTTTTTGGTCACGTAACATTCGATTCAAAATTATTAATGGGACACCCTCTACATTTTCTGTGTTTCTCCCGATAAAACAATTCCAACAAACTAGCACACTTGGGGTATAAAGTGATTAATTCAAGACCTACAGGTACTTAAAACGATTGTATCACGCTAAAAGCGTATAGTGAGACAAAATATTCATTCGGTGGTCTTATCATACCACCCAGGGACATTCTAAATTATATTTTAGAGCTCGAAAATATATTTATTGATAACTTTAACAATTTAGTTTCTACAGTAGCAATTGTAGTGACACTGAATAGCAAAATGTCAAAAATAATTTATTCACATCCAAGTAAAGCATTTCCATATGATTATCTTTTAAAATTGTACATACGACTTCGTATATACTATACTATAAATTTTATAAGCTGTGGTCTCAAAATAAGCCAAATAAACAAAACATTAAGGTAAAAATACGACAGCACCTTTGAACCAATTTTTACTTATCTACGAAATAGCTACAATATGTGAAATCATTTGAGATTCATTAGTAATAGTTTTACTAGGTTTTATTTTTGATATTCATTTATGAAACTGTGTATTAGCAAAATTAACGTTATATTTGTATTTGTATGTCTAAATCGGCTGTCAATACGTAGTCTTTCAATGACCCTCGTATATACGTAAAACCCAGGCGTTAGCAAGTCCCCGCTAAAAGACCCTCGTACTTGGGCAAAAACCAACGCAAAAACTAATTGGCGCGTGCGGCTGCGGCATCGCTTTGATGTGAGATCTTCAAGGTGCCGACGGAGAGTGATCCAACTTACTTTGGCGTGAATCTTATTAGATAATTATTTTCATCGTATTACCCCCCTCAGCAAAACCGTCCGCCCGTCTCATTGGCTATGTCCACAGGTGTAGCTTCCTCTTTGCTTTAAATTAAAAGGTACGTATACTCATAATACACTAATGTTTATTTTTGGCGATTTATCTCGAAGGCTACTGGCCATAATTATACTAATAGCACAAAGGTCAATGGCACCTTCGCCTAAAGAATTACATAACTGTTGACAATCCCATTTAAAAATCTCTAAATCTAAGAAAATATTGGATTAGTATCAGGTCTATAACAAAATCTATATTCTGAAAGCAAAATCACTATGATTTTTAAACGAAATATTAGTAGAATAAATAAGAAACGGGGTTATTGACACAAGCACTCAAAAAAAATCCACACGCCTCGAACTAATTTTCCCCCTTCTGACAGTTTATTGACAGCTTTTATGATTGTAATTATTTACCTAGAGGTACCTAAAGGGGCGGGTTAGAATATCTCCCATCGTATATCCTGCGTGTCGTAAAAGGCGACTAAAAGGAACCGAACTACTGTCGGTATAAGGAGTAACCTCTTCTCAACCAACAGCTTAGGATGGACGAGTTGAGAAGAGTCAGGACACCTTCTTGTCCTTGGGTTGAGAAATTGTCCCTGAAGGAGGATGAGCCAGTAGATA
The DNA here is from genome assembly GCA_951848785.1 of Callosobruchus maculatus. Classification (NCBI taxonomy): domain Eukaryota; kingdom Metazoa; phylum Arthropoda; class Insecta; order Coleoptera; family Chrysomelidae; genus Callosobruchus; species Callosobruchus maculatus. The sequence goes on from CATOUR010000003.1 coordinate 4,603,173, forward strand.
CATCTGGTCAACGGCATGAGGATGCAGAAAGCAAATGGGAAACTACTGCATTGAAGATCTTAAAGATATCCCAAGAGAGACATGTCTGTTAAGACATTGTGATAACCTAAAGGAAATACCAATGATTTCATAAACTAAAACATGGCTACGAAGTTTTTTACATGCGTAAAATTCCACATCATCAGAAAATTCATACTTGAGTCACTGTGAAAATTCTATTAGTGTCAAGCATGAGATCAGTTTCCTGAAGGCCAACATTATGGATCATCTATTATTTGCAAATAATATTGAAGTGTGAAGATATTGAGTTGACAGTATCTGCTAATTTGATTATGTAATTAGACTAATTAGGACTATCAAACGAACCTGTAAATTGTTTGATATAACAAGGAAATTAAAACAACTGCTGTATCGTCTGTCTTCCAAATTTCAAATCGTTTTTCAACTTGTTTTTCAAAATGGTTGACTGGAAACGTTGTTATGAAAAAGGGAATTAAATTATCTGAAATTTCCAAAATATTCAAATACTTCTAAAATGTTGAAAATTTTGCTAATTTGTGAATGTTTATGTGACGTTGTGGGAAGTATGCAAACACGTTTTTTGAGGTTTCTTGAGTTTGAATCTGCATTGAAAGGAGGGTGTCCTGACAATATCACAGCACTTAGTCAGATGGTCATGTAGCCCAGCGGGATTCGTCTCAACTTCGATAGACAGATAGATAGATTTATTAGTCCTCAATGATCACAGAGTGATATAGGATACGTCAATATGTATACTACAGTCAACAGTAACAGTAAGAAGTAAAAACAGGTACTTAGATGATACAATTAATATAAAAGATACATACAATGCAAAAAGTATATAAATAAAATATAAAATAGTATAGATAAAATCAAAAATGAGTGGCATCTGAAAGATATTCTTCTACAGAGTAATAAACTTTCTGTTTTAGGAATAACTTTAATCTATTTTTGAAATGCTTCGATGGATGAGACTTGAACACTCTCGGTTACTTATTGTATAGTTTTACAGCCATAAGTTTAGGGCTGTTTTCTGTTTTAGATAATCTGTGCTTAAGAATCTAGTTGACGAGTGAATTTCTAGTTGCGTATGTTTTGTGATCATTTAGGTTTGGAAAGTCATGCAGGTTTTCCTTAACATACACTAGCAATTCAAGTATATAGACACAAGGCAGCGAAAATATACCTAATTCCCTAAATAAATCTCGACAGCTGGTCCTCCTGCTAATACCTGCTATCGGACGTACCACACGTTTTTGCGTAATAAAAACCCTATGTGCTTCTGTGTATCCTCCCCAAGTGATGATTCCATAAGAAATTAAAGAGTGTATGTAGGCAAAATAGTACGACAATAGCAAAGATCTATCAACCACAAAACGCAGTTGACACAGTGGATCTGCGAGGCAACCCTTTTGCAAATATAATCAGTGTGAGGGTGCCACCTAAGAGAGCTGTTCAAAGTCATGCCCAGGAATTCAGCAACACTGACTTGTTCAACTGAGCAAACTTGTCATGGAAGGCCAACGCTCCTCCAGAATAGAATCTCGTATTGATAAAATAGCTGGGCAATCGTACAGCAGTTTCTCAACAGTGAACAGTGCATGCACGTATTTAGAGGGGGGTCCAGGGGTACATTATAAAATGCTGTCTGAAAAATGGAATCCACAAATTTTCACCCCCCCCCCCCTCCCGCAAATTTAAGGTGGCACCTCTAATATGGATCCCCGAAAGGTCAACCAAGTGACGCCCATAATCTGGACCCCCCCAAAACCAGATCCTGGATACGTGCTTACAACAGTGTCATCGTTGCGTTCATCTGCACGGTTTACTTCACGCCAGGGTAGCTAAAAGGTGTCATGAGCAGTCTTGCCCTAGTTCCGAAGAGACTCGAAAATTTTGAAAATTTGTCGAAAAACTGTGCGCCAGGAATTCCTTGACAATTAACAATTACTTTTCTTGATTCAACCTTCCTCAGTTTGCACAGTTACATTTGGCGGAAACATTCTCTCGTTAAGAGCTATTTGAGTAAAGCCCATCAAAGATATATTTCGGAGTCATCAAATAAAATGAGGCCCAGATGATTGGCTCAGTACTTCCCACACATTAAGGATCGCAAGTTTATTATTTTCCCATAGCATGAAGGCCATGAAGCTAAAGCCTGAGATCCCCTTGCAACCAAATCATCGCCCGCACCACCCAAAAAAGTGTGCTAGGTCTTCCTTTCACAGGTCAATCGATAGCCTATTATGAATACAACAAATATTTCAGTTTTGCAACCCCTCTAGCCAAAAATAAACTATAAAAAGATCCGGATACGCCTAAAAACGGAGCTTGAGGAGGCCCATGCGTCGATTTTCAAAATTATAGCAGAATTTCCTATAACTTCGCACATATTGCTACCTAAATATCATCACAAACCATGCAGCGGTTACTGAGATTACGAAATACGCCAACAAACAGACAAACAGACAGACAGACAAACAGACACACCGACAGACCGACGGAAATGAGAGACGCGAATTTTCGTTATGTAGGCATCATAAAACGCCCAAAAAGCGTATATCTCAAAATCGAAAATTTACACGATCACAATACTCACCTCACCTGTCGGTCTGGAACTTAAAAATGGAATAAAAAATGGAGTCAAGTTGATTGACCCAGTACTTCCCACACATACCATTTTATTATTTTCCCTTAGCATGAAGCTATAGTCTGAGATACCTTGCATTTCAACCAAATCATCGTTCGCCTGTCCCCAAAAAAGATCCAACACAAAAACTAGTAAATACCTCTAAATCTCTTCGTAGCAATCAAAACGACACAATCTTTATTCTGGCGCTTGAACTGGACGAAATAAAACAATCAGGAACCCCCAAATTGCTTAAAAATGAAGTTTGAGCAATTTGTATGTGTCTAGTTTTTTTACTGTTGCTGCGCGGCCACTCACACGAGTTTTGAAAACCATATGCATTTTTCATCCTCGCCACGGTAATAATACTGTGTCCAAATTTCATTAAAATCAATTCCATAATTTACCTGTTACTAAATTTAGCACAATTTAAAGCAATACTCGTATGTATACATCAGAAATTTCTAAGTCCCTTGATTTCTGTAATAGCCAAAGCAATATCCGGATGGACCTAAAAAACGTCTATTATGCCGCTAGGTCTTTCTTCCATAGGTCAATGGATATCCTAAAACAAATTTTTGAGCTTTACAACCCGAAAAAAAAGTAAAAAACGATCAGGAACCCCTAAAACGCCTAAAAACGAAGTCTGAGGGATATTTATTTTTTTTTTGTTTTTTGCTAATTACTCCGCCGCCGCTATACCGATTTTCAAAATTATAGCAGCATTACCTATTAGGACCTCACAGCATATAGGTACCCAAATTTCATCGCAATCCATGCAGCGGTTGCTGAGATTACGAGGGTAGAAAAACGCGAACAGACAGACCGACAGACAGACCGACAGACCGTCAGACCGACAGACAGACAGACAGACCGACGGAAATGAGTGACATGGATTTTCGTTATGTAGACATCATAAAACGCCCAAAAAGCGTATTATCTCAAAATCGAAAATTTTCGGGATCACAATACTCCCCTCACCTATCGGTGTGGGAAGTAAAAACACAGAACGTTAAATTTTCTGAGTGTTACGACGTTTGGCATGCTGACATCTACCTCATTAACTTGATATGTTGATAAGTTTGGTGAACATAACAGAAGTTTGGGCACAAGGTGTCAAGAAGCTGAACTATCAATAACGGAATTTATTGTAGGAGGATTTATCGACCATTATTGCACTAGCCATTCTCCATAGTCGCATTCAGTTTCTGAAAAATGTAAGATAATCTGAAACTGGTATATAATATAAACTACACAATTTTATCATGTACTTTCACATAACAATATACTTACAAATAGAATCCTTTAAGGCAGCCAGTTGCAGTTCGAAACCGGTACAGGTCTCAAGAAAATTCTAATTATACATTTTACGTGATAATAATTCATTATTACATAATGGCTTGCTATTTTTCAAACGACTTTTTATAAGGCAATGTTTTAATGATCCCAATCTTTCTTGGTCAATGTCAATGAAGTAGCATTCACAGTGAACTGAGCGAAGAATATTGATTTTTTTTCATGATTGTGATGAGATTTTTAATAGGAAATCAAGGAAAAGCTTCATTGCACTGGGGTATTGAATTTGCATTTGAAAAAAAACAATGGTTTGTAACAAAGTAGCATAAAAAATTGATTTTCATCTGTTTTTTTTTTGTACGACTCATGGACACTCAGTTTCTATCTTTGTAAAACCATTAAGTATTTTGACTACATTCAAAAAAGACTTTAGAAACCACAAAATACATATTGTCACATCAGAATTTTAAAATGCATACGTAATCGCTAGTCTTATTACCGTTTACTAAAGTCAGAAATCGTTAATCAAACTTAATTTTCAATGTCTGCAGAACAGTGAGTAAAGTTGCCGAAATATATTTTGAAAATTGGTTTTTAACATGTTTGCCAGGTAATCTCTTTGTCAAGAATGATACCGAAATACTTGACGTCCTATCCATTGAGATCTCAGTAGAAGCACCACAACGTTTTTTTTTTGTTTTTACTTCCCACACCGAGTATTGTGATCGCGAAAATTTTCGATTTTGAGATAATACGCTTTTTGGGCGTAGAATGATATCTACATGACGAAAATCCACGCTACTCATGTCCGTCTGTCTGTCTATCGGTCTGTCGGTCTATCTGTCTGTCTGTCTGTCTGTTGGCGTCCTTCTATCCTCGTAATCTCAGTAACCGCTGCATGGATTGTGATGAAATTTGTGTAGCGATATGCTATGGGGTTGTAGTAGTGCGCTATAATTAGAAAAAAAAAACAAAAAAAAATCAAATATCTCTCAAAATTTTTTAGGCTTTTTGATGGTTCCTGGTTGCTGGTCATTTTCTTTTTTTGGGGGGAGGTGTAATTGGGGTGGTTGGGTGCTGAAGGTTGAAAACAATTTGTTGTATCCATAATAGGTTATCCATTGGCCTGTGAAAGAAGGACATAGCGGCATAATACACTTTTTTAGGTCCATCCGAACATTGGACTGCCTATTACAGAAACCAAGGGACTTAGATCGTTTTGTATTGGGTAACGTGGAAAATAATGAATTGATTTCAATTATATTTTGATGCAGTATTATTACTGTAGTAAGGATGGAAAACGCGTATGGTTTTTAAAAATCGTGTCGGTGTGGATCTTAGCCCCATGCAATGGGGAAACAATAAACTGGTATCACCGTAATGTACTGAGTCAATTAACTTGACTAAATTTTTTTTTGTACAATACATCATTTATAATAGAAAACCATTATTAACTTCAAAAAAAGCTAGTTACTTATATTTATACAGACTTTTTTTTAATATGAGTATTCGAATCCAAAATGTTAAGAAATTCACTTGAAAGGTGAGTTACCTGTCTTCATCTTACGGTATTTTCATTAATTTTCGATACTTTAAAGACATAGAATTAACAGATCATAAGGCAACTGATTTGCTATAGGTGCATTCGCAAAATCACTTAAACTTTTCTATTCTAGCAAAAAATAGTTTTTTTTTTAATTTTCTAGCTAGTCTATACACACATAAAAAGAAATTCTCAAGTCAAGAATTGTGATATTCTTGTAAATACATACTGACAACAAGAATATCGGTTCTCACTCTAAGAAAGAATATTTGATGATAAAATTAAAGAAAATTTGTATCAAGAATAATATATTTTTGATTTATATACTCATTTTAAAGAAATATGCTCCAAAAGAAAATATAATTTTCTTTGCAAGTAAGGCTATAATAATTTAATAACAAATATTTCATAATTTTATATAAAGATTATCATTGTTTCCAGCGGTGCCCAGTTTACTTCTATCAAGAATATAGACAGCTTGCAAATGCTAACCTTCATTTACAATATGATAATCTTGGTTTGAAAATGAGCGCTGTTTTACAAGCACTCCCTATATGTGTATCAAGTAAATCATTTATTTGACGTCTACCAACGTCGGAGTGCGCAGGCGCGCAGCGTGTCACGGGTCAACTCTAACCTCTCCACCCTTCTACTCAACAGCCTGTTGCCCGTCCGCGTCCGCACCGCCATTATCGGTTTTCGGATCGTCGCATTCGCCGCCGTCTTTAGCACCGTAGCGTAATACCTGCATCCTGGATCCTGCATAATAGCACATAATAGTATCTAGTCAAACTGTTAAATAAATTGCCATTGCCACGTGATACCCGTGATACTACCGTCAACCATCAGTCATCGAATCTGCCGGTAGTGCTGGTCCACCGCCATTTGAGTCGCGTCCCAGTTCCCATCAGCTTCCTTATCACTGGATCTATCCAACCATGAATGAGCTATTAAAAAAATTGGGATGCGAAGACCTGACTCAGGTGTTCCTACATAAGTACTAAGTATATAAAAGGGATTTAAAAAATTTTGCAGAACTATTTCTCCAGAAAAATCTCTACATGCTCATAGAAGAGTTTGAATGCTCAAATTAATACTACTAGATTTCTCATCCAAGAATATCACAATTTTAGAATAAAGTTGAGCTACTTGCGTCAAGTTTATGAAATGCTCCCAGTTAAGATTGTGAAATACATCGGTCAAGATTACCATATGCTTGATTTAAGATTGTGGTATTCTTACTATCAAGAATTTCCCAGTTTTGCATTGAAGATATTTTCTCAATGTAATCCTTATATGGTCAAAGATATCGTATTCTCACTTTAAGATTAGCATAACTTTGCGCGTATAGGAAGTTATGGTATACTTGAATGAAAGCCTCTGTGCTCCATCTAAGAAATTATTTTTATGTGTGTACTCTGTACCTATTCTGTATTGGAGAAGGATGATCTGCCAGGATCATAGCACTTAGGCCCCCCAATGGGCACTTTGTACATCCTTCCAAGGATAACTCACTAGCACCTAAATCTTTTTTTATAATAAAATGGACATCAAAATTAAATTTTTCAACCATTCCAGTATTTTTCTCGTATCAAATATGTCCTTCACTAAACAATAAGTTCATTATGAATTATTCCAATTTTGGTCAGTCTACAAGAACGTATTACTAACCTTCCTCCATGCATTTGTCGATATCGTTCAAGCAAGCAGTGCCCCTATAGTTCCCACTGTAGTCAAACCCGTAAAGAACATGACGATTTTTCACCGTAACGTTATCCTCCCGCAGCTTCACCACAGGTACAGGCTTCAAACTTTGACTCCCGTTGAAATCTCCATGATCCAAGACACTCCTCCTGCAGGCGTTGTACGAACAGTCCGGGTTTGCGGTTCCTGCTGACAGCAGGATCCCCAGCAGGAGTCGATACATTTTCGATTTTCGCGCGGACTGCGTTAGAACATCGAAAAAAAAAGCGGAACTCGCGCGGTAGGTACCACTTGTGCGGGTACCAATGAGCCGCAAAACGGTCGCGGGTACTGCATTCGCGGCCGGGCGTATAGGTAGGGGTTTTATACCGTTCGTACCCCTTCCAGTGGTACCCAGAAGACACACGTGGAAATTCCTGCTTTGGGAACGCTAATTGTTCAAAGTGCGAAGTGTCGAATTTATTTCTATGGGTTTGCCATTCCAATATAAGGAAAATGACATATACGTTTTTTCTAACTCATTTATTCCAAGCTTTAAGCTTTTTATGCTTTTTAAAGCAATAAATACTCGTATGTACACAGAAAATTCTAACTGCCTCTGCTTAGGCAAGGCAATGTTCGGATGGACCTAAAAAGGTGATATATGTCGCCTGTCTCTTCCTTCACAGGTCAATGGACAGCCCATTATGAATACAACAGACTCACTCCACTCAAAGGAGGGTAGAAAATGATCCGAAACCCCTACAACGCCTAAAAACGAAGTTTGAGGAATATTTGAATTTTTTTGTTTTTTGCTGATTACTCCGCCGCCCGTGCAACAATTTCCAAAATTATAGCAGCATTACCTACTACTAGGGATTCATCAAGCCAAGTAGCTTAAGTTTTTTCTTAAATACTTGACGACCTGAAAGCTCAAGCTTTTGAAAATTTGATAATTAACTTCACTTGATTTTCGATCTGAACTAGTTGACTTGATATCAAGTAAAATCAAACAACTTGATATTACTATTACTTAAAATAGGGGAATCACCGAGGTTACGACAACAAGCAGGCACCCGATGACTTTAAAACTTTAAAGCCGACCGACACAGAATGGTCGTTAATTGAACGAATTTGCCAGTATGTACCTTAACGTTTTTAAAAGTACATATTTTCATCAGTTTTGCATTAATATGCTGCTCGATAGGCTAGATTCGTCGGCTATGGAACTTGACAATAAACCTGATTGAGATGAAACCGATGAACAGGTTATAAATAGTATTCAAGCGACAAGGGCAGTGCTGAAGATATTTTAAAATGGTGGAAAAAGACACGAATGTATTTTTCCAAACCTTGCCACAATGACCAAAGACCTTTTGGCAACGCCAGCTCCTTCAGCTCCAGTTGAAAGGCAGTTTTCTAGAGCTGCCTTAACTCTTACCAAAACAAGAAATCGATTAGGTGATAACTCCGTTAGAGGTCTTATGTGTCTCAAATCGTGGATGGCAAAACAGGTTATTGATTTTTTTTTTATTTCTGTGTCATTGGCATCGATTGCTCTGGTCATTAGTCTCGTAGGCTTTGTTACTGTTTCCCGGCGCCACTCTAGGAACATCACTGTTAATTAGAAGCCAACAGTGAAGGCTCAGGTGGGGATTCTTCGCTGAGCTTCTTTTTATGGATATTTATTTTTGATTGAAAAAACCAGAAATTTCCGCCTCTAACGAGAATCGAACCCGGGACCTTCCGATCACGAGCCCTCGACTCTAACTATTGAGCCAACCGATCCCCATTTGAGTTTGTTGTTTTTCAATGTATTATTGCCAGAATTCAGAATGTTTCGTATTTTCATTTCATATTATTACATTCATTATTTAACTAAGTTTGTTGGAGTTTTCGTTATTGGATTTTTTTTTAATAAAAGATTACATCTTTATATACATAGATTTTTATTGTTATTGCATTTTGGCAGTTAATCAGATTAATATCAAAAAAGAATTATTTTTTCAAGAAAAATCAAGTAGTTAGCTTGAAAAACTCAATTTTCAAGTTGGTTGATGTGTAACTACTTGACTAGACTTGAATTTTGAAAACAAATACTTGACTTGATCTTGCCTTGATATCAAGTCAAGTAGCTTAAAAATCAAGTCAAGTCATGAATCTCTACCTACTACGACCCCACAGCATATCGCTACCCAAATTTCATCACAATCCATGCAACGGTTACTGAGATTACGACGTTAGAAGAACGCCAATAGATAGACAGATCAACAGGCAGACCGACGGAATTGAGTGACGTAGATTTTCGTTATGTAGACATAATAAAACGCTCAAAAAGTGTATCATCTCAGAATCGAAAATATTCGCGATCTCAATACTACCTATCAGTGTGGTAGGTAAAAGTATATTTAAATAAGTCATGCATTGTTAACCAACTGATTAAAGGATCAGAAGGATCTGACACATGGTCAGATTTCCTCAATCTAAAAATACAACGAATGCAGTTAGATGTACCAATTTGCAATTTTGGTGTTGATGAACTTAAGGGTCTAGGGTATAGCGCGCGAAATTGAGAATCAAAGAAAAGACGTATTCCCGTGTTAGCGAGGAGGCGTGGCCGCCTGTTCCCTTTCTCCAGCGTGTGTGTCTAAGATGAGGGGAGATAAGTCCAAAAATCCAAAGGTAAGATCAAAAGAACCAAAGGCAAGGTCCAAAGGTCACCATTAAAATGAATTTCGCATTTCCAAGCTCTTGACGTTACCTTTAAACTTACAGTAATGACTTGAAGAGCAAATTGAAGAAGAAAGCTTGCGCTTGTGCAACTATTTAGCCTTTTTTTGATATCGTGTTTGGTTGTTAAATTACAGGCATTTATAGAATGTATGATTTTGCATTGCGAGTTTTTTTGCACATTAAAGTACTTTTTTGAGAAAATCGAAAATAGTTGTCCTTCATTAAGGTCTTAACTATCGCCTTCTGAAATATTATATATGTAGTTTGAAAATAGAGTGAGTTATGCGAGAAATTGTGAGTCCGTGTTTTACATAGCAAATACGTATGTATAAATGTGTGTATCCAGGCCCCTTAAGAAAATTCTGGAACAGTTGAATTTATGTACACATGCGATATTATATTTCATACAGTTTTTGCTCAGAATTCAAGGAAAAAATAATTTTTATGTTTCACCTTCACACCCAAGTAGACTATAGTAAATATTTTTTGAGTCTATTTCCTTGATAATGTAAAATATAGACTCCATTAAAACATGCAACATTATATATTCATATCGTTTGGTTATTCTACATTTTATATAGTTTATTTCTGGATATCAAAAGAATGGATCATAGCTAGCAAAAGAGTATCTGGAGCTCAAGCCCTCCCCCTCCCCCAGGTGTTTGAGGAGTATGTAGATAAAAACAGGCTTTGAATATTTCAAATACTCAACAGATCCCCCTAGATAGGGCCGTCACCTGTTCGGTTTTTTCATAGCGGGTGGGAGCCACAAAACCTTTTTTTTTGCTGTATTTGCTGTAATGGTGACGCTTCTTTACTGCTCCTCCAGCGACGGAAACCTAACCACCCCCTTTTTTGCTCGCCAAAAGTGGTGACAGTCAACGACGTCCTATTCCTGATACCTAAGACGTCCTTTAGTAGGACGTTGCTGGTGATGCATGAATGCTTCCGGTCCCCCCTCCCCCGCAGGTCAGATGACTAAGCTAGTGAACCCTTCCTCGAAGTGAAGTGAGGACCCCCCAGCAGGACCATAGCCAGGGCTATGGTCCTGCTGGGGGGCAGACCTTACAAGGGGATAAAGTAGTTTTTGGTCAAAAAGGTGTCTTTTGACATGTCTCGGCGTTTTCTGTTTTAATCAGTGGTTTTTGGTAAATCGGTGATGGGAAGTTTTCAAATGATCACCCTATATATACTACTTATACTAGACTAGTAGTGAAAAGTAGTCCCGTGTGGGGGCGGAATAGAATATCTTCCATCGTATATCCTGCGTGTCGTAAAAGGCGATTAAAAGGAACCGAACTACTATCGGTATAAGCAGTGACCTCTTCTTAACCAACAGCTTTGGGTGGACACCTTCTTGTCCTTGGGGTGAGAAATTGTCCCTAAAGGTGGATGAACCAGTAGATACATTTGGTCAACGGCTTGAGTATGCAGAAAGCAAATGGGAAACTACTGCATTAAAGATCTTAAAGATGTCCCAAGAGAAATCGTAAAATGAGTACATTTTACGAGTTCACAACATGTCTGTTAAGACATTGTGACTATGATGATGACTGAAAAGTAACGGCTCAGTTTTCTTCGAAAATGGATGATGAAAGTTGAATAGCTAAATTGCCACTCACCATCGTTCATGCATTTTTCAATATCCACCAAACAAGCTCTGCCTCTGTAGGTGTCTTTATACTCAACCCCAAACACCACAGTTGACCCTGCATCTGTCCCATTGTCCTGTGCCTCTACTACCTCCGACTTTCCACCCTTACCAATGACACTTTCTTCACTTGCAAAGCTCGCTTTGACCGAGACCGCCACAAGCACCAAGCTGAGCGTGAAGAAATGCATCATCCAGCTGACGCAGCTCAGAACGTACAGAACATTTTTTCGAATCTTCGGAAATTGGGATTTTCGCACGCGTAGTTCGGTGTGTGATAAATCGCGTAAAGTAGTTTAAAGTGCAATTCGGAAAACTTTTGCAGGTGTAGTTGGAGGGGTTTTATATCTGTTTCCCTCTCCAACTAGTTTTTACAGGGTTCAGGTAAACTGGATAGTTGCATGGTGCGTCGTTCAAAGAAATTGGACGTCAAATTTCAAACGGTCTGTTAGAAATGTAGCAAGTACCGTATTACCAGCAATAATTTTATTTGTATGGTTTGTTCAAACCAGGAAGATTTGAACTTGTGTATCTTTCGGGGGGCTCCGGACCCCCTGGACTCTACACCAAAATACAGTCAGTCAATCAGATGACTTCGTGTTTTAGGTAATTTGAGGATACTTATTACAAATCCGGTCGCAGTTTTGAATTTCAGTCTCGTGCAGCGAAGATAAAAAATTTCAAATCTTTCAGATTTTCAAGTATGACTAAAAGATTGAAAATATTTATTTGAATGCAGTTTTGAGTTTCAGTCTTATTTGACAGAAATCAAAAATATCAGCTTTCAGATTTTCAGGTGTGCCTAAAAATCGAAAAATTTTTATTTGGATTTCTATTAAGCTAAAATCTCGTATTTTGAAGGTGCGGATTACAATCATCATCATCATGGTCACAATGTCTTAACAGACATGTTGTGAACTCGTAAAATGCATTTACTCATTTTGCGAGTTTCTCTTGGGATATCTTTAAGATCTTTACTGCAGTAGTTTCCCATTTGCTTTCTGCATCCTCATGCCGTTGATCAGATGGTACCTACTGGTTCATCCGCCTTTAGGGGCAATTTCTCACCCCAAGGACAAGAAGTTGTCCTGACTCTTCTCAACTCGTCCACCCAAAGCTGTTGGTTGAGAAGAGGTTACTGCTTATACCGACAGTAGTTCGGTTGCTGATTACAAATCCAGTCGCAATTTTGAGCTTCAGCCTCGTTTGACAAAAATCAAAAATTTCGCACCTTTCAGAATTTCTCAGGTTTGCCTAAACATCGAAAAACCTTTATTTGGCTTTCTATTAAACTGAAACCTCGTATTTTAGATAATATGAGGGTGCTGATTACAAATCCGGTCGCAATTTTGAGCTTCAGTCACGCTTGACAAAAATCTAAAATTTCAGATCTCTCAGAATTTCAGATTTGCCCAAAAATTGAAAACCTTTATTTGGCTTTCTATTAAGATGAAACCTCGTATTTTGAATAATCTAAGGATGCTGATTACAAACCTGGTCGCAATTTTGGGTTTCAGTCTCATTTAATAAAAGTCAAAAATTTCAGGTCTTTCAGATTTTCAGGTTTGCCTGAAAATGGAAAACCATTATTCGGCTATCTATCAAGATGAAACCTCGTATTTAAGGGTGCTGATTACAAACCTAGTCGCAATTTTGAGCCTCAAGCCTATTTGACAAAAATTAAAAATTTCAGATTTTCTGGGTTGTCTAAAAATCGAAAACGTTTATTAGGCTTTCTATTAAAATAAAACCTCGTATTTTGAATAATTTGAGGGTGCTAATTACAAGTCTGGTCGCAATTTTGAGCTTTAGGCGTATTTGAAAAAAGTCAAAAATTTCAGATTTTCAGGTTTGCCTAAGAATCGAAAACCTTTATTTGGATTTCTATTACGATGAAACCTCGTATTTTGGATAATCTGTGGATGCTGATTACAAACCTGGTCGCAATTTTGAGTTTCAGTCCCGTTTGACAAAAATCAAAAATTTCAGGTCTTTCAGATTTTCAGGTTTGCCTAAAAATCGAAAACCTTGATTTGGCTTTGTATCACGATGAAACCCGGTCGCAATTCTGAGCTTTGGTCACGTTTAACAAAAAACAAAAATTTCAGCTCTTTTCGATTTTCAGGTTTGTCTAAAAATCGAAAACATTTATTTGTACAGAACATTTTTTCGAATCTTCGGAAATTGAGATTTTCGCACGCGTAGTTCGGTGTGTGCTAAATCGCGTAAAGTAGTTTAAAGTGCAATTCGGAAAACTTTTGCAGGTGTAGTTGGAGGGGTTTTATGTCTGTTTCCCTCTCCAACTAGTTTTTACAGAGTTCGGAGGAAACTGAATTACTGGATAGTTGCATGGTACGTCGTTCAAGAAATTGGACGTCAAATTTGAATCGGTTGGATAGGAATGTAGCTAGTACGTTTTTCTCGTAATTTTATTTGTATGGTTTGTTGAAACCAGGAAGATTTGAACGTGTGTATCTTTCGGGGGGCTCCAAAATACAGTCAGTCAGATGACCTCGTGTTTTACGTAATTTGAGGGTACTTTTTACAAATCCGGTCGCACTTTTGAATTTCAGTCTCGTGCAGCGAAGATAAAAAATTTCAAATCTTTCAGATTTTCAAGTATGACTAAAAGATTGAAAATATTTATTTGAATGCAGTTTTGAGTTTCAGTCTTATTTGACAGAAATCAAAAATATCAGCTTTCAGATTTTCAGGTGTGCCTAAAAATCGAAAAATTTTTATTTGGATTTCTATTAAGCTAAAATCTCGTATTTTGAAGGTGCGGATTACAATCATCATCATCATGGTCACAATGTCTTAACAGACATGTTGTGAACTCGTAAAATGCATTTACTCATTTTGCGAGTTTCTCTTGGGATATCTTTAAGATCTTTACTGCAGTAGTTTCCCATTTGCTTTCTGCATCCTCATGCCGTTGATCAGATGGTACCTACTGGTTCATCCGCCTTTAGGGGCAATTTCTCACCCCAAGGACAAGAAGTTGTTCTCAACTCGTCCACCCAAAGCTGTTGGTTGAGAAGAGGTTACTGCTTATACCGACAGTAGTTCGGTTGCTGATTACAAATCCAGTCGCAATTTTGAGCTTCAGCCTCGTTTGACAAAAATCAAAAATTTCGCACCTTTCAGAATTTCTCAGGTTTGCCTAAACATCGAAAAACCTTTATTTGGCTTTCTATTAAACTGAAACCTCGTATTTTAGATAATATGAGGGTGCTGATTACAAATCCGGTCGCAATTTTGAGCTTCAGTCACGCTTGACAAAAATCTAAAATTTCAGATCTCTCAGAATTTCAGATTTGCCCAAAAATTGAAAACCTTTATTTGGCTTTCTATTAAGATGAAACCTCGTATTTTGAATAATCTAAGGATGCTGATTACAAACCTGGTCGCAATTTTGGGTTTCAGTCTCATTTAATAAAAGTCAAAAATTTCAGGTCTTTCAGATTTTCAGGTTTGCCTGAAAATGGAAAACCATTATTCGGCTATCTATCAAGATGAAACCCTGTATTTAAGGGTGCTGATTACAAACCTAGTCGCAATTTTGAGCCTCAAGCCTATTTGACAAAAATTAAAAATTTCAGATTTTCTGGGTTGTCTAAAAATCGAAAACGTTTATTAGGCTTTCTATTAAAATAAAACCTCGTATTTTGAATAATTTGAGGGTGCTAATTACAAGTCTGGTCGCAATTTTGAGCTTTAGGCGTATTTGAAAAAAGTCAAAAATTTCAGATTTTCAGGTTTGCCTAAGAATCGAAAACCTTTATTTGGATTTCTATTACGATGAAACCTCGTATTTTGGATAATCTGTGGATGCTGATTACAAACCTGGTCGCAATTTTGAGTTTCAGTCCCGTTTGACAAAAATCAAAAATTTCAGGTCTTTCAGATTTTCAGGTTTGCCTAAAAATCGAAAACCTTTATTTGGCTTTCTATCAAGATGACACCTCGAATTTTGGATAATCTGAGGGTGCTGATTACAAACCTAGTCCCAATTTTGAGCTTCGGGCCCATTTTGACAAAAATCAAAAATTTTGGATTTTCAGGTTTGTCTAAAAATCGAAAACATTTATTTGTTCAGAACATTTTTTCGGATTTTCGGAAATTTAGGTTTTCGCACGCGTAGTTCGGTGTGTGATAATTCGCGTAAAGTAGTTTAAAGTGCAATTCGGAAAACTTTTGCAGGTGCAGTTGGAGGGGTTTTATATCTGTTTCCCTCCCCAACTGGTTTTTACAGAGTTCGGAGGAAACTGAATTACTGGATAGTTGCATGGTACGTCGTTCAAATAAATATTGGATGTCAAATTTCAAACGGTCGGTTAGGATTGTAGCTAGTATAGTATTACCATCAGTTTGTCTCATAGTTTTATTTGTATGGTTTGTCGAAACCAGGGAAATTTGAACTTGTGTATTTTTCGTGGGCTCAGACCCCCGGACCCCACCAAAATACAGTCAGTCAGATGTCCTCGTGTTTTAGGTAATTTGAGGGTACTTACTACAAATCCGGTCGCAGTTTTGAATTTCAGTCTCGTGCAGCGAAGATAAAAAATCGAAAATAATTATTTGGTTTTCTATTAAGAAACTTCTCGTTTTTAATAACTTAAGGGTGCTGAATACAAATAAAGTTGCAGTTTTGAGTTTCACTCTTGTTTGACAGATATCAAAAATTTCAGATCTTTCAGATTTTCAGGTATGCCTAAA
This sequence comes from Callosobruchus maculatus, assembly GCA_951848785.1. Classification (NCBI taxonomy): domain Eukaryota; kingdom Metazoa; phylum Arthropoda; class Insecta; order Coleoptera; family Chrysomelidae; genus Callosobruchus; species Callosobruchus maculatus. Next base: position 4,619,448 of record CATOUR010000003.1, read on the forward strand.
AATCGAAAAATCCTTATTTGGTTTTCTATTAAGATAAAATCTCGTATTCTAGATAATTTGAGGGTGCTGATTACAAATCCGGTCGCAAATTTGAGCTTCAGCCTCGTTTGATAAAAATCAAAAAATTCAGTTTTTTCAGAATTCCAGGTTTGCCTAAAAATCGAAAACATTTATTGGCTTTCTATTAAGATAAAACCTCGCGTTTTGGATAATGCGAGGGTGCTGATTGCAAATCTAGTCTGAATTTTGAGCTACAATCTCGTTTGAGAAGAATCCAAAATTTCAGATTTTCAGGTTTGCCTAAAGATCGAAAACCTATATTTGGCTTTCTATTAAGATGAAACCTCGTATTTTGGATAATATAATGTGAGGGGGCTGATTACAAATCTGGTCGCAATTTTGAGTTTCAGTCTTGTTTGGCAAAAATCAAAAATTTCAGATCTTTCAGATTTTCAGGTTTGCCTAAAAATCGAAAACTTTTATTTGGCTTTCTATTAAGATGAAGCCTCGTACATTGGATAATTTGAGTATGTTGATTACAAATCTGGTCACAATTTTGAGCTTCAATCTTGTTTGACAAAAATCAAAAATATCTGATCTTTCAGATTTTCAGGTCTGCTTAAAAATCGAAAACATTTATTTGGCTTTTTATTAAGATGAAACCTCGTATTTTTGATAATGTGAGGGTGCTGGTTTACTCTAGTTCAAATTCTGGGCTTCAGTCTTGTTTGACAAAAATCATAAATTTCAGAACTTCCAGATTTTCAGGTTTGCCTAAAAATCGAAAACCTTTATTTGGCTTTCTATTAAGATGAAACTTCGTCTTTTGGATATTGTGAGGGTGCTGATTACAAATCTGGTAGCATTTTTGAGCTTCAGTCTTGTTTGACAAAAATCAAAAATTTCAGATCTTTCAGATTTTCAGGTTTGCCTAAAAATCGAAAACCTTTATTTGTCTGTTTATTAAGATGAAACCTTGTGTTTTTGATAATGTGAGAGTGCTGGTTTACAAATCTAGTTCGAATTTTGAGCTTCAGTCTTGTTTGACAAAAACCATAAATTTCAGATCTTTAGGTTTGCCTAAAAATCGAAAACCTTTATTTGGCTTTCTATTAAGATAAAACCTCGTATTTTGGATAATCTCAGGGATCGTTGAAACCGGCCCTAGTACCCCATAAGTACCGTTTTCGAAAATATCAAATTTTGAATGACAAGGAAGCAAAGCGTACAAGAATAAACAGGTTCCAGGACTGATACTTATGAAATTCAAATAAGCAACATGGAACTGTTTTGTACTTGCAGAATTTTTTAGCAAAACGATTTCAGAATTTCAACAAGCTCGCGACATATGTGTTTTGACAATTAATTACCTAATTAATCATGGTTTGCTACTTGAATTTTTAACTGACAAGGTTACATCATTAGACATCACTACGACGTATTTAACTCAGCAATACCATGTTTAACATACTGTAGACATATAGCAATATTTGTCTTTTTTTGTTTCTTATAGATTATCATAATGTATAGCACAATTTTCACATTTGTTTTTGTTGTTGTATTATGAATTTTTATTTAAGTGTATTTTTATTTTGATAACTACCCCATTTTGTAATTTTTGACTGCCAACTAAGATTATAAGTAGGTGTGATTTCCAATGTTATAACGAACTCAGAATTGGGCTTTTTTAAGGTTTCTGCGACACTACTACAACTATAGGGATACTGAGCTTTTTTAACAACGTAAAGGAAAGGATTCGAATGACAAAACTTTCTAAATTTGAGATATGTTTTTAGACACTTCCCTTGTTATATCTAGCACTTTTAATAACTATCCAAATATTGTCTCTAAAGTTGTACTTCTTGTCATCCAAGCTACTAACTAATTTTGACAGTTTTTAGGTGTTTAAAAGCTACGTCCGTCATTTTTTACTTCAATTTAATGGGCTAAATTGGAAATGGCTGTGTTCAAGTATTGCCAGATATTCAGTAACTACTGCTTCTCTACAAGGCACAGATCCGACCATCGTTGGAGTATTGCTAAAGCTTCTGGGCCGGTATTCCCAACTCGCTCCCCTCGCAAGCGAGCGATCCGTCAAAGGAGCGATATGATTTGCAGCGATATGGCATTTCTAGATTCTCACCTACCGCTCCCCTCGCAAATTTTGAAAGCGAGCATTGAGATACGACAACATCGCGTATTGATGTAAAATGTCCGAATAAAACGTCAAGTTGTCAAAACATAACCAATATTTTCGTTTGATAAAGTACCGTATACATCACAGACGATAAATAATAATTGTCGGTGATATACATCGATCGAGGTTGAACTAACTATTCTAAACATGAAGATTAGTATCAAAAAAAAATCAGGATAAATCCGATTTAATTAGCGGCGAATTTGGCCCCCATTGTAAAAGAACTGTTGTTTTCTATTTCGATACCAATATTCTTGTTTGAAATTAAATAATGGTAATCACAGCGACTATACTTTAGTTATAGTTCTTAGTATAACTTCGAATTATATATCAGTGCATTAGACTAGAAACTTTTAAAAGCTAACAATTTTTTTATAAAATCACTGAAAAATAGTAAACCAAAATTTTTGCTATTGGTTGAGGAATTGAGGATATAAATCTGTAATTTTTACAAGGTCATCCAGATAAATGCTAATTGTGTCCAAGACATATCAAAAGCTTTGTTTTGTTAATCTAAATAACGTTTTGAACTAGTTTTCAGCGAGTTTTGTTAGTGTTTTTTGAGTGAGAGAAGAAGAAGAGAGTGAAAAAATTCTATACATTTTAAAAAGGTACATTTTAATGTGAAGGTTGCGCTTGACTTTGTCTAATCAATTTCTCCCATAACGGATCCGATTTGCAATATTAAATATTAAATCGTTTTCCAAATTTAGGCGATTTTTAGTTTACTTCTTATTTGGGCCATGAAATTACGCACTCACACAAGTACAAGGTAGAAAATGGAATGAAATACTTCAAAGCCTCGATTGTTAATTCCGTGTACTTATTTTCCCTTTTCAACCAGAAGGTATCAAAATTTCCAGATTTGAACTCCCAGCGTAACATCCCATTGGCAGATAACTGCAGCAGATCATAATAACGCAAATGCCTAAAAGTTTTGTACGGTTAAAATATTTTTAACATACATGAAAAAAAGGGTCGGGAATCAAGAAGTATTTTTTAATATTAGGGGGGTCGTGTTATGGAAGAGGTTGAAAAACACTGTTAGAGGACCTCTTAAAACAACTCGATGGAGCTCTGAAACATGCTTCTTCTTGGTTTAACAGTCCAATACATACAAGATCGTCCACTATGAAGCATAATAATTACAAATAAGAGCACATATCTCAACTTAAGATACCCTAATCGTCGGTGATAACCTATTTACATTGCTACACCAGTGACACGAGCGACAGAAAGCACTCCCCTTTGACGCGAGCGCTTCAATTGTGAGGAGAGGATGTGAGAATCTAAACAGCAGTGATTTTTGCTCCCCTCGCGTTTAAAGGCAGCGTTATCGCTCCACGCGAGCGGTCAAGAATACCGGCCCTGGACACTATCCAAAAGGGAGCGATTAGATTAATCGGTACGCCTAACCTCACAAAGGACCTCCACAGCCTGGAACATCGAAGAAGGGTGGCTAACCTGTCCCTGTTTTACAGATTCTATCACGGAAGATGTTCGAGTGAGCTCTCCCAGATAACAACACCAAAAGCTGTCCGAAAGAGGAACACTAAAGAGGTTCTGCAAGCGCATCCTCACCAAGTCGAGGTCCCTATTCTCCGAACCAGCCTTCTCCAGCGTTCCTTCTTTTGGAGAACTTCGACGCTGTGGAATGAGCTGCCAGGGAATTTGTTTCCCGATGGCTACAACCTGCAGCATTGCAAATCTAACGTGCACGGATACTTATCCTCTCGCAGCGCTTCTACAGCGCCATAGGCTTTTAGCTTTTGCGGGAGGCAAGCCATAAAAAAAGTATAAACTTACTAGGTATCTCAATTTCATTAATACCAGAGTGGGTGAAAAAACCGTGGGTATTAACTAGCTATAACTTAAATTTTGATTGCTTTATTATCACCCTTATTTTGGAACCTAGTAACTACAATGATGACGTTTCTATGGGAGCATATTGTTTGTACTATTGCAGGTCAGCAAACAAATTCAAAGATTACAAGATCATGTTTAATATGCCGAACACAGGTAACATTAAAATCAACGTTTAAAACTAGACGATTTATTTAACCTATGTGTGCTTCACTTAGCGTAATTTGAGAAAAATGCATCGTTAATATTACAAAAGCAAGCACGTTAAAAACTCAGTAAACATAATAGGTAGATGAGAATTCTCATATCATGCGATATAATAAACGTGAACATGTCAAGAAATGATGAGTCATGTTTTTTTACACTTCAACAGCCCTGAAGGAAAATTGGGGTAGGACTTCAATGAGGCAAAGCCTAAATACTAAAATAAGGCACAATTAAAAGCCCACATTAAATCTACCGAAGCCGACTTCCTTTCAAGGCTTCATCGAGGCAAACCAATGTATGGAATCTTCTACAAACATTTAGAAGAGCATGGCTTGTCTGAGCAGTTGACCTTCTCTTTCCTAAGGTCTAGTGGGTTGAAGTCGGAGACTGAGGGCTTTATAATAGCTTGACACCTTGGTATACCGTAGTAGGGTTATGGGTGTAGATCTATCCAACACTCATTGTAAAGCTTGCCGACAGGCGCCAAACATGCTTATGCATCTCTTGTCGGCGTGTAAGGCGTACGCTGGGACGCCTTACGTCCATCGGCGCAACGCGGCTCTACGGGTGCTCTACTGTCATTTAAAGGCGGCTATAGACCGGCGTACATGTGTGACATACATGTATGTCATACACGCTTCTACGTTGATATTCGCTGGTGTGTGGGCAAAAAGTGACATGCATGTGCGACATACAAATTTTCTGTTTCAACTTGAATTCATGCACGCCCTACTTTTTGCCTAGACACCAGCGAAAATCAACGTAAAAGCATGTATGACATACATGTATGTCACACATGTAGGCCGGTCTATGGCCGCCTTAAGGCACTCATAGACTCATACGAAATAAATGAGACACCGGTGCTGCCATAATGAGCTCCAGGTGATATAGGGTCCGTTGTGTAGAACTAGAGATGCCGGGTTTACTGGAACTATTCGTTATTTTCTGTGCCCGAACATTTTAGAAGCCAGTTCTTATTATAAAAAGGTGTATCTGAATAGCTATAGAGCTGAAAAGAGATTATGTTGAAAATAAATACATTTTTCCAAAAAAATTTGTATTTTCTGTGCTGGGTCGAATACTTCTGGAATCACCCTCGCAGATGATAGTAGGCTGTGGAAAATAGCTTCTGGTAAACTGTCTTCAGCTTGTGGCCAGTTATTATAGCTAGCGGTGTTATTTCTGATTGCATCAATTGTCGAGCATCATCATAGTCACAATGTCTTAACAGGTATGTTGTGAACTCGTAAAATGCATTAAGTCGGAGCTAGAGTATTGCCGACGCGAACTGTAGCTCGCCATCGTTCGCGATTTACTGCCAGTTCAGTGGCGCTCTTGATACTCATATCTAGCAACTGTTTCGTCGTATCCACCCAGCGTGTAGGGGAACGGCCACGGCGCCGGCGCCGCCCACTCGGGGCGTGACCCTGAACTACAATTTCTCCATATTATCGCTTCTGTGAATATGTTCGAAGAATGTAAGCATTCTCATCGACACAATGGAGGATAGTCTCTTTGGATTACCGAGCTCATCCAGTATGGAAACATTAGTTCAATGGGCGGTATAAGGAATTCTCAGCATTATCCTCCACGTCCACATTTCAAAAGCATCTATGCGAGCTCGATCTGCCTTTTTAACAGTCCAAGTTTCCGAGGCATACAAAAATACGGAGAACACAAGAGACTGAACCAGTGACATTTTGGTAGCTTTAGTGATGTTATGGTCACGCCATATTTTAGTAAGCTTTGTCATGGCCACCCGTGCCTGTTGAATGCGCCGTCAATCTCATTCTCACAGCTACCTGAATTGTCGATCAAAGAACCGAGGTACGTAAAACTTTGAACTACCTCACAACGGCCTATTGACTTTATTTCTCGATGATTGTCATGCTCTCTATCTACGATAATAACCTTGGTCTTGTAGTTAATACCAAGACCATATGCAGCACTGTGTTGTTCTAAAATGTTCAATAGACCTACTAGTTCTTCCTGAGAAGCAGCAATAAGGGTTGTATCGTCGGCAAATCTTAAGTCAATTATTTTACTTCCGCCAATAGTTATACCGCCATTCCAGTTGTCCAATACCTGTCTCATCACAAATTCAGAGTAAATGTTGTCGAGCAGACAACATTAAAGGTGACAATTTTTTCTCAAAATATAACAGTTAAGGGTTTTTATTCTTAGATTTCTTGCCTTAATAAATCCGCTGCTAGCAAGTCGAACGTAAGAAAAAGAAAAATGAATAAAACGAATGGTTTTTTACATATTAATGCGAGACGCATTTGGGAAATTTATGGGATTTTCCTATTTATTTAACAGTTCAAATTCAATAAAACGTGTACCTCTTGTGTTTACATGACTCTGCTAAATAAAATATGATTCACACAATTCGTAGATTTTTTAACCATTTTTGATGTCTCATCACAAAATTCATGTTTGTCATCACATATAGTAGGACTACCACTGCGACAATTCATATTAAATTTGGTTGCGGTTTTTTTCAAATGGATATATGATAATTATTGAAAGCATCAATCTCTTCTAGTGTTCTTTGACTTAGTCGTCACAAAATTCCTGTTTTTCATCACATTGTTGAAAGTAATAAAATTATTCAAGTAAAGAATCATTCAACGGATTTTTAGAAAACAAAGAGCTCATAAATTTTCACTGCGATTTATAGTATAGTAGTAAGTTGGACTATATTTCTGACTAAGTAACCCGTGATGTTAAAAAATAAATTTTATTTTCTTTCTTGAAATAATAAACATAATCAATCATATTTAAAGCTATAAGTGTGATTCGGAACTGTTTGGTTCCCGGGGGTTGTTTTTCTTGTTCCTATCTACAGGGAGGGCCTTATACCAGCTGTGATGGTCACTTCTACGTGTTATGCCTTACACTGTAGAAATGATCAAGTCAACTTCATCACTTTTACCTGCTACTTTATTAGTTCTATGAATTTGGTCAAAACGAGCTGTTAACAAAACTGACAAAAATATTTGAATACCTATTGACTTAAGTATTTTTTCCTAAAAGAGACAAAATTATTTGTAGTCGCTTGGTACCAAAAACGTCGAATCGTCGATTTTTGTCTTGGTCACTTTTTGTAGTATTCAATACTTTGTGATATAGGTGTATGAGAATTATGCTTTATATTAACACATATATATATACAAGCATTCTATATTGTTCAAGCATTTTTCAAGACAAAAATAGTCAGTCTTATAATGCAATTGTGAAATAAGAAACGCACTTTTTGCATACCTAAGCGAATAATGCAAATACCTTATTAAACTAGTAAGTGACCCAGGCAATAAGATTAAAATATTCATAAATCCTATTCTGTGAAGATATAAAAAATAGTATGAAGTAATTGAATGGAACTGTTACAGTGCTCTCTGTGCAGTATTGAAATTTAATATGAATATAATACGTAAATATGTTTACAAAACAGCATTATACTCATAATTTTGAAATGCCTTATAGTGGTGTCAGTAATGAAAATAATAGTTATTTGAATGATTTTGTAATTCGAAGCATTTGGCACTTAAAATGAAAAAAACTTCCCACAGATTCAATTTACTAAAAAGCATTGGACTCAATCGTGTGCCCCCAAACAAAACCTGGACTCGTCGGAGAAGGCTTTCTGATGCCACTCAACGTGCCGTTGTCGATGTTCCTGGCACCTATCTAACCTTCCGTCAGGCTTTGGGGATCAACATCAATAATAACATGTCCTGGCACGACCACGTCGTCAGTATTGCTAAAACGGCATCCTAGAAGCTTGAAATTTTGTTCCGCTGCAGGAAGCTGTATTCACCAGAGCAGCTATTGCTGCTCTACAAGGCACAGACCCGACCTCATCATCGCTGGAGTACTTATTGCTTCCAAGACTGGGGATGTGCTCCGAAGCACTCTCTAAAGCTTCTGGACACTATCCAGAAGAGAGCAGTTAGACTATTCGATACGCCTAACCTCACAAAGGACCTCCACAGCTTGGACAATCGACCTGTACCTGTTTTACAGATTCTATCACGGACGATGTTTGAGTGAGCTCTCCCAGTTAATACCAACGGAGGTCGTCCGAACGAGGAACACTAGAGAGGCTCTGCGAGCTCATCTTTACCAGGTCGAGGTACCTACCCCCCGAACCAGTCTTCTGCTACGCTACCCCCATGGTTACAGCAATTGCTCTGGAAGAAGCACCACGTTCTCATCAGCCCACAATCCGACCCCGTTCAAAGGGTATTAACTGTGTAAACTGGGGCTGTCGTCTTCTAGGGAGCATCTTTACACAACCAACTAGCCTCTCGCCACATTTGCAAGAGCTGTCATAGTTTTTGGATTAACAAAAAGCCATACTTTCGTTTTTGTACTAGAGAGCGATTCTGCCAAGATGTGCATATTTTTTTATGCGAATCTCCCTTTTTCTGGGTGTTAGTACTTTACTTGCGCGTAGTATTATCAGTTTGAATAGCGGTTTTATATGTAACATTATGAAAACTTAATATAACTTGCTATATGATATTAGGAGGGGAATACCACAGGGAAGTGTTTTGGGTCCGGTCTTATTTATTATTTACATTAATGATATAAAGTGCATTGTGTCAGAAAAAAGGTGATACCATATTACAACATATGCAGACGATACTAACATAGACACTAACGTGAAGGGTGATAGCATACTAGATATAAAACATAAATCAAATGAAGTGTTTAAGAGTAGCACAGAATGGTTTACTAAGAACAGACTATAGACATAAATGCAGATAAAACAAATGGGGTGCTATTTAAAACAAATAGAGCGAACTTGGATGAGCCTGAATATTTGAATATTGGTGACACTAATGTTAAACTCGCTAAAACTGTGAAATTCTTAGGAATAATTGTAGACAATACTTTGTCATGGTCAGAGCACGTAGAATTTCTACGACAAAAACTTTCTAGCTCTATATACTCCCTCAGAGTTCTCAAGAAGTACGCTGACAATGATACAATAAAATCTGTTCATCATGCGACAGTTGAGTCACACATCAGAAACGGAATTGTCATGTATGGAGGATGCTCAGCAATAAAAAAGATAGTTGTTGCACAGAAACGTGCATTACGTACTATTCTTGATATGAATATGAGAGATTCATGTAGAGGAAGGTTCAGCGACAATAGAATTCTTACTGTTTATGCTATATTTGTTTGAATGTATTCTATTTCTAAGAAAAAAAATGAATTCGCTTTCTGTGATGCATGTCCCCAGTCAACATATAATATCCGCTATTATCATTATAAATACCCCAGACACAGGTTGACTATGACTGAACATAGTGGTTATTATAACTGCATCAAAGTATATAACCATCTACCAAGACATTTAAAAGATGTAGATGATATGAAAAAATTGGAATTGGGAAATATTTAAACCAGTTAGAGCCATATAGCATAGCTGATTATATAAGAGATGATTGTAGTACACAATATAACCATCTTTGATTGATTCATGTTGCTCTCATGTATTTATAACATATATGTACCTCTATATTTCACCCTATTTCTTTTTATGTTATTGTAACATACTTATGAAATATAGAACTACTATTATTTTGTATTTCTTATTTTTTCTCGCATGGTTGCGGTAGTAACAAGTATTGACGGGCTGTGCCAAGTCAACACCTGACCTATTACTATTCTGAATTCAGGAAGGACCGTACAATGCTGCAGGTCTTGAGGATTACAGACTTTTGGAAGGTTTTATTTAACTTTTCATCCAGGTCCAATTGTTGCAGGTGTGGTGTAAATGTATTTGGAGTAAGGCCTGAAACCGACATAATGAGGGGGACAATGACAACTTTGTTTTGTTTCCATAATCGTTTTATTTCTATGGTATCGTTTTATTATTATTATTGAAGAAGGAGGCATGTTGCAGGTCATGGTGGATATATTAAATATCAAGAAGGATGACAATGTGTACCAATGTTGGAAGAAACATAACAGTCCAGGTAGATGCAACACTGCCGTAGGTTGGGTTAGCTAAATTGTAATGTGTATACATTCAACATGTAAAATATTGTAAAAACCTCAAACAAGGCCTGGCCTTTCGAGCTGGCGATATTTGCGTAATATACTGTATTGTATTGTATTATTGTATTGTTGTTTTATTACTTATTACTTTGGTATCAACGGCAATAACGGCATCGACTGATGTGGTTCTTGCCTCGTGTTCTGTGTAGGCTACTGTCGCCACTATTTTTATTATTTTTTTTAACATTTTCAATTATCATGAAAATGGATTTTTCGTCAAAATAAATAAAACTAAAATAAATAAATGTAACACAGAGACCTGTTTAACAAAGTAAACATCACCTCGCAGATACAGAGTTCTCAAGTGGCGGTTTTCTCAGGCAAGGCGCTGAAATGATCGCCTTTATCAGATGTGACAATAGTATAGATAATTTTTAATGACGATCTAGAGATAATACCTTTTATTGGGAATCTGAAATAATTAATCCCCACTGGTAGATGGTCTCGAAATCCAAGTTACCGATTTTAACGGAACGTATATTTACCTTCCACGGAATTCGAGACCACTTTCAGTCAATATTTTTTTGGGCGTTATCAAAAGGGTGAGTTTCTCCACTTTTTTTCGATCCCTTGCTATCATCGCGTTTTATAACTTGAAAGTGCTTTCTCTGAACTACAACTTAGATCATTGGGGGGAGTTAGTTTTGTTGATTTTGCGTTGGCAAATTAGCATAACTGATAAGGATTAGGTGTTTCATGTTATACTTGACTTATCTGTTGGCAGCAATTGTACTTTGGTGATGTTGGCTTCTTTAGGAAATGTGTGACGCGTTTTATACAGGGTGGCCAATCGTGTGACGATAATATTTTTTTTTTTAGATAGCCCGTAGCGAGACCTATCCAAAACACCCCCATGTATGTGTATCGATTATTGATAGTTTTCGAGTTATGATTTTTTTTTTTGAAAACTTGAGAGATTTTCCAGTTTTTCCAAGAAATCGTCAAAAACAAAAACAACAATGCTTTTTGGCTTTTATTTTTTTCAGCAATTATACTCAGTATTAAGCCTGTTTTAATATCCAATAAAGAGAACCTGTACATCCGAACAATAATTAAGTACATTTTGGGCCCAAAGTTTGAAATCTCTGTTTTTAGTCAAGAGACCAAAACCTTCAAAATAAAATTAAAAATACTTGTGCCTGGTTCTGGAGCTCCAATCTAATCTTAAAAACGCTGCAAGACATTGCACTTTCAAAATAATAATGAAAAAATAGCACTTATGAGGGTATTTTGCGCCGTACGTGACTGTTAAAGGTAAAAAAGTGATAATTCGCGAATTTCCAAAATGATTTAGAAAACTATTATTTTACTTTATTATGACAAATTAAGAAAAAAACTCATAACAATTAATAAACATGATATTGATATTTTAATCACTTTTAATAAAAAAAATTAATACCTGTGCTTTTTGCTGTGTAGTATTGAACTTCTACCAAATTAAGTTGTATGGAAAGTTAACAAAGGAAAAGAATAATAAAACAACAATCTGACTTTTAATTCCATGGCGGAATTACCTGGGATGAAGCGTTATCGACGCATACGCCATCCCTTTTACTCCCCACACCAATAGGTGAGGGGAGGATTGTGATCGTGAAAATTTTAGATTTTGAGATGATAGGTTTTTTGGGCATTTTATAATGTCTACATAACGAAAATCCGCGTCACTTGTTTTCGTCGTTCTGTCTGTCTGTACGCGTTTTTCTAGTCTCGTAATCTCAGTAACCGCTGCATGGACTGTGATGAAATTTGGGCAGCAATATGCTGTGGGGTCTTAGTAGGTAATGCTGCTATAAATTTGGAAATCGGTACATGGGCGGCGGAGTAATTAAAACAAAAATTTTAAATATTCCTCAAACTTCGTTTTTAGGCGTTTTAGAGGTTCTTAATCATTTTCTGCATTTTTTTGGGTGGGGGTGGAATTTGGGTGTTTGGGGGGTGGGGGGTTGAAGAAGTGAAAAACCTGTTGTATTCATGATAGGCTGTCTACTGACCTGTCAAGGAAGACCTAGCGATATAAATCACCTTTTTAGGTCCATCCGGACATTGCATTGCCTATTACCGAAAATTAATTAACACAACTGCGCTTCGCCGACATGAGCTCGCGAAAAGCTACTCTGAAAGAAAGGGATGGCGTAGGCTACGACATCGCTTCCTAGGTAATTCTACCATGAAATTGGAAGTCAGATTATTGTTTATTATTCCTTTCTTTTGTTAACTTTCAATACAACTTAATTTAGCAGAAGTTCAATAGTACATAGCATAAACACTTCAAAAATCACAATTTGGGTATTAGTCTTTTATTAAAAGTCATCAAAACATCAACGATTTTCGGGTTTATTAGTTGTTACGAGTTTTTTTTTCTTTAATTTGTCGTAATAAAGCAAAATAATAGTTTTTTAAATCATTTTGGAAATTCGTGAATTATCACCTTTTTACCTTTAATACTCACGTACGGCGCAAAATTTCCCCATAAGTGCTACTTTTTCATTATTATTTCGAAAGTGCAATGTCTTGCAAAGTTTTTAAGATTAGTTTGAAGCTCCAAAACCAGGCATAAGTATTTTTAATCTTATTTTGAAGGTTTTGGTCTCCTGACTAAAACCATTGATTAAGGTATTAACGGGCTTAATCAATGCTAAAACCGAAATTTCAAACTTTGGCCCCAAAATGTACTTAATTATTGTTCAGATGTACAGGTTCTCTTTATTGGATATTAAAATAGGCTTATACTCAGTAGTATAATTGCAGAAAAAAATAAAAGCCAAAAAGCATTCTTGTTTTTGTTTTTGACGATTTCTTGGAAAAACTGTAAAATCTCTAAGTTTTCAAAAAAAAATCATAACTCGAAAATTATCAATAATCGGTACACATACATGGGGGTGTTTTGGATAGGTCTCAGTACGGGCTATCTAAAAAAAAATTATTATCGTCGCCCGATTGGCCATCCTGTATAAGCCATAACTTAATTGAAGATCAAGTTTAAACATTTTGTTTTTGAGTTTCTGTTTTTTGTGTTAAGGGGTATTTTTGAGTTTTGAACAGGTCATGCTACCTGTAAATAGACAAATTTGCACAATACACAGACCATTTGACCATTTCGATGATATTTTATTAACCTTTAGCTTACACGAGCCTTGTTTTGTAACGTAAGTACAAGCGTGGTGTATTCTGTACACCTCCTACATACAGGGTTGGGATAAAGTATGGAGCCAAGCAAATAACTTTGTAACGGAAAGAGTGATATTGCTGAAAATTTGCAGGCAAGTGTAGTGACGTCTAATGCATCCGAAGACATTATGTTAGCTATTAACCGGTTTAACCGGAAGTACCGTCAACTTTTTTAATTGAAATGGGACACCCTGTATATTTTTGCAGATTTTGATTCATCTTTTTTTTCCGAATACGTCCGTAGTGGGTTTAGTATTTGTTTCTTAAAAAATTTGTCTCACAAATTCGTCCGTGGCGGTCTGCGGTCTTCCCGTTTGAGGTAATTTTTTTGTATTTTTTTTTTTTCACCGTCAAACGTGTTATAGGACCCCTGTCGAGACGTAAATCATTAAAAGTTGACAAAATTCTTTGTGAGTTCTCGCGCGATCGCCAAAACCGACTTTGAATGACCGCCATTTTAAACACCTGAAATGATAAAGAAGCTTTATCTTTCCCGTTTTTACAGAAACTAATGCTAAACCCACTATGGACGTATTCGGAAAAAAAAGATGAATTAAAATCTGCAAAAATATACAGGGTGTCCCATTTAAATTAAAAAAGTTGACGGTACTTCCGGTTAAACCGGAAGTACATTAATAGCTAACATAATGTCTTCGGATGCACTAGACGTCACTACACTTGCCTGCAAATTGTCAGCAATATCACTCTTTCCGTTCCAAAGTTATTTGCTTGGTTCCATACTTTATCCCAACCCTGTATATGATATCTTTGGTAAACTACTACTTACTATTAGGCTTAGTTCGCGTCCATAGCGCGTCGACGTGGCGCACGTTTGTTGCGTCTGCGTTCAGATGACACGCGTAGGACTTCGTACAACTTTTATATAGAGTGAGACTAGGCAATCGAGTGTCAGTTTATTTGTTGTTATTAAAGAGAATCGATGTAGGAGAAGCTGTTTGTGTTTGGTTAGCATATAGAAGAAGGAAACGACGTAGGAGGGAAAGGACACACTGGGTTCACCCAATTTTAAGGAATAGACTTTCTACAAGTTTATACTTTACACTGTATCCCAGCCTGCGAAATCACGAACCTAAATTGTTATCATCGGATTTGCAAAACATTAGGGCCAGTTCCTCCCATGCGCTCTTTTTTGTCGTCTGATTTGAATATAATTTGGAATGCATGTCCCAAATCATAGGCCTCTTCTCAATTTCATCAATGAAAACGTCTGTGTTGAATTCTTCTGTTTCCATTTCAATAGCATACGTGAGAAATAAATTTTTGCAAAGAAACGCCAGGTATGTCGACTGAACACTAGAAAAGACGCGTGCCAACTAAACAGGCAATGGGAACGTCTAGTATTTCAATACGCGCGTCGCCGCTGACCAACGCGCGTATTGAGATTCTCTGAGTCTAGTGGCGTCGTACGCGCGTACAATTTGTCGTGCGCGCGTCCATGAAATTGAATTGATTGAATTAATTTTGTGTATTTTCAACACAAGCGTCAAGCGAACGCGCGTCATCTGAACTAAGCCTTAGACCCGGCCAGATAAAGCGATTTACGCGCGAGTGGACTCGCGCGTAGTCAATTTATATTGCGTCCAGATGTCGCGTTTCACTTGCGTTTCTAGGCTGGGTGAGATTTCCTTCCAGTTAAAAACATGGAGTTGGATACAGCAGTTGTGTTGTGGCGTGCATACCAGCGATGGAATCTTCGTAAACAAAGAGAAAGGCGACGATTCAACATGCATCCAATTCTACATGACAGAATGACGCACGGTACGTTTATAACATTATACCCAAAGCTGAAAGAACACAGTGAAAAGTGTTTCAACTATATCTTCCCAGTTCCTACGTTTTATGAGTCTATTGGAATAATCGGCTGATTCCATACCCTATATGGCTACTCTTTTTTCGACTGCGTCAATGAAAAGTTCTGTATTGAAGTTATCACGCTCCATTTTCAAAAACAAATACGTCCACACGCCACGGACTCGCGCGATGTACTGGACGCAACAATGTCGCCCAAGTATCTCGATTCGCGCGGCGCTCGCGCGTACAACGGGCGAGTCGAGAGTCCCGCGCGTTACAAGCGTTTTACGCGCGAGTAAAACAACGCGCGAGAGCATCTGGACGGAATGTATGTAACTCTAGTATCTCGGGAACGCGCGAATGCCTACGCGCGAGTTCACTCGCGCGTAAATCGCCCTATCTGGACGGGCTCTAACGGTATTAACGATTTTATTACAAAAAAGCGCTCATACTTTATTCTTGGGAGAAACTTCAACGAGGTGACTATTGTATATCGAAATAAATATCTTACTGTTTCACTACACCTTTTCCGGCTGTAGTTTCTAAAGCGTCAAGTGATAATTTCAAACGGTCAAGTCAATTTTCCAACTCGTCAATTGTAAATTCAAACTGACATATAAATTACACCTATCTATCAACTAATTCGAAAAGGTTAGGAGAAAACAAGGATTTTATTTGTCCCCACAATCCTAAAGCAGTAAAGCAGCAGCTTGGTAATGCTGGCACATTAACCGCTGAAATACCAGTATACCCTTTGTATACCCGCGACAAGATAGCAGGTAAAGAACCCAAAAAGTAACAGCACTATTATAGTGGCCTAATAAAAATAGCACCTTTGTTTTGGTACGTCGTTTCGGGTTAATTGTTATAGTTTTACGCGAATTTGAGGTTTTAATATTTTAAACAATTCGACAAGATTTAGATTTGCGGATTTCTGTAAAAAATAACATCCTGTTTGTGAACACAGTAAATAATAACAGCGGGATCTTGGGTCTCTTGGGAACACTCACATGCAAGGGCGTTGCTTTTTCTAACCTATAAGAATTCGTTGGGAGCTATTGCTTATAAAAGTCGCTCACCTTTGGTATCCAATAGAAGTAACATGGCGTTACATCCAGGAAGTAGTGGAACCACATGTTCCGCCTCATATTCGGACGCCCCCAACCAGTGGCGGCTGGTGCCACAGTGCCATGGCACTACCTTAATTTTCGTCAAAAACATATTTATCTATCTCGTAAACTTTTCTTATTCTATGTTAGTTGCCAACGACTTCTGTTTTATATGAAATGGCTCAGCACCAGGCAACACGTGGCATGCATCGTGGCAACTCACACGATGAGAGCTGACGACGCGGCGCGACGGCGAGATGACAACAGCCTACGGTGCCGTTTCTTATAATGCACAAACAGAGTGAGAGAAATCTTATCACAAACGCTTATGAATGACAGAGATAACGCTATGCTGGATGTTTGGATAGATTTTAAATACGAAAGTCCGAAGTAGATCGTGCCAGGCATATTACCCATATTTCCATTCGCATGGTTCACTATTTTTGTTTTGTTTCAGCAGTTAGGATTTGTTTATGTTTGCTGCTGATGTCGGCTTTTCTCGTAAAACTTTTGAAATTTAGATCTTGTTAGTTTGAGGGAGTTGTGCGCTGTTTTCGGATGGGTATCTCTTTTGTGTTTAATTAAAATATATCATTGGAGCGAAAATGAATAAAATTGGCGCATTAATAAACTCAATTAGTAATCTTCCGCTGGAAGAAAAACTGCAGATTAAAGAATTAGGACGTCCAACACCTGTTTTAAAAGTTGAAAAACTCATTGTAGTGGATACAAATCGCGTTGTCGTAAATTCTAAAAAACTATTTATGATAAAAACAATTGGATAAGTGACTGTGAAGAAGTTAACAAACTGTTTTGTTTTGTGTGTGTTCTATTTGGAGGCGATGAGACTTGGGCGAAAAAAGGCACGGATGATCTTATTCATATATGGGAGAATATGAAGACCCATGAAAAATCTAAAGTGCATATGAATAATGTTTTCAGTTTATCGATGCTTGGTAAGTCACATAAAGACTCAGTTAAATTCGGCTTATCCGCTAGTTATAACTATTTTACTTCCCACACCGATAGGTGAGGGGAGTATTGTGATCGCGAAAATTTTCGATTTTGAGATAATACGTTTTTTGGGCGTTTTATGATGTGTACATAACGAAAATCCACGTCACTCATTTCCGTCGGTCTGTCTGTCGGTCTGTCTGTCTGTCGGTCTGTCTGTCTGTCGGTCTGTCTGTCTGTCGGTCTGTCTGTCTGTCGGTCTGTCTGTCTGTCTGTCGCGTTTTTCTACCCTCGTAATCTCAGTAACCGCTACATGGATTGTGATGAAATTTGGGCAGCGTTATGCTGTGGGGTGGTAGTAGGTAATGTTCCTATAATTTTGAAAATCGTTATACGGGGGGCGGAGTAACTAGCAAAAAACGAAAAATTTCAAATACGCCTCAAACTTCGTTTTTAGGCGTTTTAGGGGTTCCTGATCATTTTCTACTTTTTTTTGGGTGGGGGTGAATTTGGGGTGGTTGGAGGGTGGGGGGTTGTAATACTGAAAAATTTGTTGTATTCATAATGCTCTCTAATGACCTGAGAATGAAAAACCTAGCGCCATAGTACAATTTTTTAGGTCCATCCGAACATTTCCTTGCTTGTAATAGAAACCAAGGGAATAATTTATGTATACATCCGAGTGTTGTTTTAGTTTTAGATCGTTCTTTATTGCGTAACGCCAAAATTATCGAATGGATTTTAATGAAATTTTGACACAGTATTACTGCCACGGCGAGGATGGAAAGCGCGCATGTTTTGGAAAAATCGTGTCAGTGGCGGCGCGACAATAATAGAAAAACTAAAAATGTAAAAATAGCTCAAACTTTGTTTTTCGGCGTTTTAGGGGTTTCTGAACATTTTTTACTTTTTTTTGGGTGGGGGTGAAATTGGGGTGGTTAGGGGGTGGGGAGTTGTAAAACTCAAAAATTTATTCCATTTATAATAGTGTCCATTGACCTGTGAAAGAAAGACCTAGCGGCATAATAGACGTTTGTTAGGTCCATCCGAACATTGCCTTGCCTATTACAGAAATCAAGGGATTTGGTATTGGTAGGGGTAGGTATTGATTCAGGTCGTTCTGAATTTAGCAACATGGAAATTATGGAATTAATTTTAATGAAATTTAGACACAGTATTATTACCGCGGCAAGGATGAAAAATGCGTATGGTTTCAAAAATCGTGTCAGTGGCGGCGCAGCAATAATAAAAATCTAAAAATATAAAAACAGCTGAAACTTCGTTTTTAAGCAATTTGGGGGTTCCTGATTGTTTCGTTTCGTCCAGTTGAAGCTGAATTGTGTCGTTTTAGTTCCTACGGAGAGATTTAGGAAACTATTTACTAGTTTTTGTGTTGGATGTTTTTTGACGACAGGCGGGCGATGATTTGGTTGGAACTGTTCTAGCGGTACTTCAGCATGAGGATGATGATGATAGCAAAAACACCAAACATTTATAGAAGATTTTATAGTTATTTTTTTCAACACAATATTTATGGAATTAAACTGGTATCATTAAGCCGTTTTGATGTAATGTAAAAATAGCTTACATACAATAATCTTTGATTATCCACTATCCCTGGAATGTTCCATTATAACACATTCTAAAGTTTGACAAATATCATTAAATGATTGACAGCTACAATGGACTATTCCAAGAAGAAACATTAAGTAAAAATAACACTTTTCTCCTGAATAGTACTTACATAATCTCTGATATAACTAAACTAACTGTACAAAAAACTACCAAGCTACGAATAGTCTTTAGATATCTGAAATAACCAATAGAAATAAAATCTACACCCATCGTCACCTCACCACTTCAGTCAAACTGCATGTCCCTCGTTTCAAGACTGTAATGAAGAATTTTGCCAAATACAAAACTATCACAGTCCATGAAGGCGACAAGAATTGCTGAATCACTATTCCTGATTTTCAAAAATTATTGATGCTACTTAAATAATAGTATATTGTTTAATGTGCAATAATACCAACTCTGATAATTCATCCAGTGGAAGTTTTAAAGTGTAAACGAACAAGTGAGTTGAATACTATACTTTATCTACTACCATCCAAATTTTAAGTTTCTAATGCTGAATTTGTCAATGACATTGAAATAGAATGTATGGCGCTGATCAGAATGGATAAATTGAAAATCATGAATCGAAAATCGTTGAAATGCGTACTAGTAGAAGATCCGAATATAAGACGACCTTCACCGAACTGGTTAATGGATGAAAAGCATTTTATATTAAATTTAATATGTTAAGAAACATATCGCGGGTGGGTTGACTGAAAAATTTCTGAATATTGAAAAATTAATTTTTTTTAAACATTGCACTGGTTTAGTTAATAGACAAATCACATACCAATCGAAAGTATGAAACCCATAGGATATGCAAACGTTAGGTTGGCTACGTTTTTCCCGTCCCAACTAGAGGGTAGGCAGGTATAAACAGGTAAATCAATAATAGTAATTTGCACCGGTGTGGTTAATGCATATCAAAATAAAGATAATTTTATTGCAAACACGTCGATATAAGGTTGTCTGCAAAAAATCAGTCTGGAATTCCGGTTGTCGAATTTTAAAGATCAAAATAATGCTGCCAGTAAATACGTGCGCCACAGAGGTCCGAGCGAACTATCCCGTGTATTAATAAAGTGCGCGTGTCATATGTCCGTGAAATTGAAAAGGTTAGCGATACACTCGTAAATGCCGTGCATCATTGTATTGGAACAGTTTGCCTTATTCTTCTGAATTGAAAAAGCGTGCTACTACTACTATACTGATTGTTGTTATTTATAAACATTATTGTGATAAAAAATGGCTAAAAAGTGTTTTCTATGCAACTCGGACGATGATGTTCTTGATTTTAACGATGAAACGTATAAAAACTGTTCGTTGAAATTAAATTTTAATTGTGAAATAATGACATGGAAGATTCATAAATTCATGCATTTTTGATTATGTTTCATTCAAATAAATCATTTCAATTTTACGGACACATGGCATGCGCACTCTCTCTTTCATTCAATGGCCGAGCTACACGCAACTGCTATGCTGAGTCCTTTGTTAATACACGGGATAGTTCGCTCGGACCTCTCTGGCGCACGTATTCACTGGCAGCAATATTTTGATCTTTAAAATTCGCCAACCGGAATTCCAGACAGATTTTTTGCAGACAACCTATATCGACGTGTTTGCAATAAAATTATCTTTATTTTGATATAAGTTTCATGCATTAACCACACCGGTACAAATTACTATTATTGATGTACCTGTTTATACCTGCCTACCCTATAGTTGGGACGGGAAAAACGTAGCCAATCTAACGTTTGCATATTCTATGGGCCTCATACTTTCGATTGGTATGTGATTTGTCTATTAACCAAACCAGTGAAATGTTTAAAAAAAATAATTTTTGAATATTTAATTAATCATATCCTGGACTGAAATTTTTCAGCCAACCCACTCGCGATATGTTTTTTAACATATTAAATTTAATATAAAATGCTTTTCATCCATTAACCAGTTCGGTGAAGGTCGTTCTATATTCGGATCTTAGACTATACGAACAAAGCAGTCCAAAGAGAAAGAGCAGCAAAGTTAGGTTAGCTAAACTACACTGTACAACTTCAGTAATTATCTCAAAGCCAATAGCTCACACAAGGCATAGCCTTCAAAGGTGGCAGTATGTGTATTGTATAGTACAAATAAATGAAAAAAAAATAAGTTATACAGCAACCAAACCAAACATCTCTTGAACAGGTTATACTACCTATAAAGAAACGCTCTCATGCGCCCTTATGGACAAGCCGCCTGTGTAAGAAATACAAGTGTGAACTGTGTGATTATAAAACCCATTACAAAGACACTTTGAAGACAAGCACTGACATATCCAAAGGTAGCCAATACGAACGACGGAAGCAAGTCACGTGTCGATCACAGAAGGTTACCTATTCTAGCCGTTGCATGTTTTATCCCTTCATTGAGAATACCGTGCGGTGAATCCAATTTTTTTTCAGTCACGATTGATTTATGCTGTATTGACAAATTATTTATCAATTTAAGGACTATGGGTGACCAAAATATCACAAGGTAATACAGATCGAAATAAGATTGAGACCCCGTCTAAGCTAATCGTAGAAATACTGTTGCTAGTTCTGAAGAATTTTGTTTGTCAAAAAATTTGGATTTTGAGATATAACCTTGTAAACCTTAAAATATATTCTATTTAATATGTAGCATTACGTTTATAGTTTCAGTCGTTGAGAGCTCAGTGTTTGTCCAGTTTTCTTTATATTCTGTAAAAAAAGCTCAAAGTGATAGGCGTTTCATTTATGTTGATCTACCAGAATTGCACTCAAAACACCAAATGTCAGAGTTCCTAACATACAAAACCCGAGGCATCCAAATTTAAAATATAGATTTAGGAAAAACTATTTGACTTGTTTTTCAAACTACATACAGTATTTTAGAAGACAGTAATGAATGACATCAGTGTGCAAAAAAACACGCAATGCAAAATCATACATTCTTCAAATGTCTGTAATTTAACCAAACACGATATCAAAACAGGGCCACCACAGTGACAAAGCGCAAGCTTTCTTTTTCAATTTGCTTTTTGAGTCATAAGTTTAAATGAACGTCACGAGCTTGGAAATGCGAAATTCATTTTTAGGGTGACATTTGGACCTTACCTTTGGGCTTTTTGACCTCACCTTTGGGTTTTTGGACTTATCTCCCCTCATCTTAGACACAGTGGAGAAAGGGAACAGGCGGCCACGCCTCCTCGCTAACACGAGAATACGTCTATTCCTGGATTCTCAATTTCGCGCGCTATACCCTATACCCTTAAGACCTACAATCTTAAACCATCGTAGATTATCATATTCTCGTTTTAATGTTATTTTCACTCATAATACGGCTGTATTCGTTTTTCTTAATCTCTGTAAAATTTGTTTCCTTGGACTTCTCGGGTTTTGCATTTACACCACTAATATCATATGCGGTCACGAAAAGGACGGAATAAGAAATGTTTGTGTCGCCTCTTCAAGGACATACAGTAAGACTGTATAGCTATAGATCGAGTTATCTATAGGCTATAAGTTATAAATTATAAGCATATTTGAGGACAAGCTAAGAAGGCATTTACGGTCGACATCCTGCCAGAGTTACGCCACTGGTTTTTCTTCTGGAATAGTGGGACTGGTCACCACTGAACTGGATCGAGATCTGGCAGCCTCGTCCAGGCTTTGCTGTGAGTTCGAACGGGACACCACTTTGGTCTGCAAAAAAACAATACTTTCAGCCTTTAAAAATTAAGGGCTGGTTGTACAAAGCAAGCTTAAACTTCGGCTTGAGGTAAGCCGAAGTTATACCACGTCAGTTGCAAAACGCCCGTTGTACAATGCTGGCTTAGCCCCCCACTCCAAGCTTAACACAAGTTTACGTAAGCCGAAGCTTAGCGCGATCTTAGCTGAGGTTTGAACCTAACCTGATACAAATGACATGATGTGTCCAGGAGGAACCATCAAATTGCTTTTCACTCTATTAGGTTATATTTTTTGAACGATTTTAGGCCTTTACGGAAACAGTGATCTGGATCCGAATCGATCAGTTATCTGTCACACAGCTGTCAAGTGGTATTTATGATTCCATGGATTTAACGGATGTCGAACAATGAAAAACTTGGTTTAAGAATAAAAAACAGATGATTAAGAAAAAAGCTACTGATCTGTATAACCCAATGGGGATCTCTTACTGTACAAGAGAGAACTGACCATATCTATGACTGATCCTAGATCACCTTCCGAACGTCAGGGTCAGTGATCCAAGTGATCGGGTTAACCCGATCATAGTTTCCGTAAAGGCCTTTTGTGTCTAGTTGAACAAAGAGAGCTAATAAAGGAACAGAGACAGAAACGGCCATTGCCAAATTTGGCACAAACTGTCACAAGTGACTAACCAAAAAAAAAGGTAATTTTTCAGATACGTATTGCTTCATTGGTGCCTGCCGTAGTGAATTTCATTATCATCCAGGTTTAACTAAGCCGACGATTGTACAACGGATGTCGACTTTAAGCCTGAACTTAGCTAAGCTTAGGTTTAACGAAGCTTGTGTTAAACCCGCATTTTTACAACCGGCCATATAAGTCAATACACCATAAATTTGCAATTTCATTGTACGAGGTTATATCAAAAATCATTAAATATATTTTGTTATATTTTTTCGCTTTGAGTCGGAGGAAGTTGAATCAGTGTACCTTTGATTTGATACTCGAAACGAACAATGTTGGGCGCCAAATTTTCTTCAATACTCAAAAAATCTGTTACAGAAACCCACTGACTGCTCCAAGACGCTTGCGGCGATACAGCTTTGGACTATGCACAAGTTGGATTTAGAATGACTATCCTCCATTGTGTCGACGAGAATGCTTACATTCTTCGGACATATTCACAGAAGCGATAATATGGAGAAACTTGTAGTTCAAGGCCATGCCCCAATTGGGCGGCGCCGTGGCCGTTCCCCTACACGCTGGGTGGATACAACGAAACAGCTGCTGGATACGAGTATCAAGAGCGCCACTGAACTGACAGTAAATCTCGAACGATGGCGAACTACAGTTTTTAAAAATATTGATAATATACATGTGGGCGATACTCTAGCTTCAACTTAATGCATTTTACGAGTTCACATGTCTGTTAAGACATTGTGACTATGATAATGATTAACAGTAACTCATGGTTTAGTTTATCACATTTGACACCACTGCTACACCCATTTTTTTGTCAAGTGCTCTAATAATGTTATCAGTTAAATTTAAGAAGGATGTCGTAGTGCTTGCTGAAAGATTTCCGGAAAGCTGATTGATTTGATGGAATTGTTTTCTTCAGCATATTGCATTAGTTGGATGTGGACTGCTTTTTCTGACATCGTCACAGCTAAAAATTCTAGTTTTAGGATCTTCACACAAAAAAGGTCGGAACAGATCACATATCAGTAATTTTGTTGTGGAGTATAATATAATAAATAAATAAATAAAATAAATTAAATTTAATAAAAAATAAAAATTTAAATAATGAAATAAATAATAAATAAAAATAAAAATTTGTGTCAACCCTAAAATCTGTTTGTGTTTGTAGTGTCCAACTTACCTTGACATTTTCATAGGCGCTTCCAACTTTTTCTTCGATTGATCGGAACGACTCCGAATGCCTCATCTGGCCGATTTTGTTGGTGATATTTCCTGTTATGCCGCCTATCAAAGATGTTGTTTTCTGGTATCTAAAAATAGAAAGAATTGCAAAAAAAGAAACATTACAATAGATAAACACTGCGATACCATATATAGATTTTTAGTGAAAATGTTAATCGTATAAGATATCAATTAAATTAACCTATTATTATGTATTTCTGTCAGCAATAAAATTAATGCAACAAATGACCTCTAGTATGATTTTGATTGAACTTTGAATAGAGTAATTTGAACTGCCCGGTACGCGGAAGAAATTTTTTTTCATTTGATGGCCCATCACTTTTTGTAAACAGAGCGCGATTAAAACGTCTTGAAATATTTACATATTTGCAAAATAGTTATCATAAAAAAACAAAAAATCTATTTAGTGTCAGACTAGTGTCAATATTAACACGATAATTGGTTCAATGTATGTTTTTCGTTGTTTTGATTAGAGCAGAATGGTAAATAATGTCTATCAAGCAATGAAAAAACAAAAAAAAAAGCATAGAAATACTTACATTGGAGCATCAGTGACCGCTTTAGTAACTTGCCCGACTTTAGTTTCCACTGTCTGATATCTAGATATAAATCATGCAACAAATTAAAATAAAGAGCTATGCAGCCATAAAACTAACAAAGTTATAAGTAAATAAAAATAAAAAGGGTTTTTCTAGCTAAGGCAGTACAAGCAATATTATAACATAAATATAGAGGAGAGAGAGAGGAAAAGTCTCTAACTGTGTAGTTGTAGTTGATATTTCGATTTGTCAGCATTCAATCCCGGGATTTTCGAGATTGGTTCAAACTATCTCTCAGAAATCAAATACGAGAATGTCGAAGAGTTTTTCCGGATTAATTAGCTATTTACACAATCCGCATTACAAAAATACCGATGAAATTTTGACAATACCTAACAAAGATACAATGTTATATGAGATGGAGAAACTTTTAAGATTTAACAATTTTATATAATACCGGTTCGGAATTTCAAATTGCACAACATTAAAATAAAGTTTACAAGAATGTGTTCTGAAAACGATTAATCCTCTGCTCAGCTGCCCAAAAAGGGATCTTGAACAACTATTCCTCAGGAGATGGTGCGATATGAAGACGGTGGAAATAAAGGGAAGAAATTTACAGCTGGTGTATAACTTCTTGCTTACTATTCCAGCTACAAGTGTGGAATCAGAAAGGGTTTTTTCAGCTGCAAGAACTGTCTGCACAAAAATGAGGTCAAAGATTATCAGACAGTGCTCTTGACGAACTGAGTTTCTTGCGTTCTTATTTCAAAAACTCTCCTCTCTCAAAATAATTTATTGTACTACTTTTATATTGGGTCGGATTTTGTATACTTTATTTTTCGAATGTTCCATTAAATTTGTTTAAGTTGACGTACTTACATGCCTAAGTTCTCAAAAGAATTTTAGGTTTGTATTTCTTGATTTTTATCTAAACATTTCCTGTCGACTAAAAAGAGCTTATCGTGCCCTTATCTATTTATTCTAATTTCCAGGGATCTCGGGGTTAGAAACTTCAGTCCCAAATATCCCAGGATTATCCAATCCCGCAAAATTTGCATTCCCTAGTGGGTACCGAGTCATTTTGGAGTTTTTGGTACTGAAACGGCGGACGCGCTCGAAAGGCGAGGGTCAATGAATAATTTCCTGGGTCCTGGCCATCTGTGGGACTGACAGCAACTACCATTAGGGGTCTATTCTGTAACAGCATGATTAAACTAGCAAACACACGAATGGTTGAAATAACTAACGGCCATTATAACCTTCATAGGTATTCTGTGAACAGAGAGCTAGTCAAAATTATAACCGCCAGTGGTTAAAATCGGCAGTTAAAATTGTATGTATAACGACAGGGCTTTTGGATAACGTTATACACCTAACCTAGAAGAAAAATTAATCGAAATGGCTGCTATACCAATTTATTTCGTGATTACAAATCAAGAAGCGGTTATTCAAGGAAAGCAAAGGTAAATTGGTTTGCAACTAATGCAACCATGAGGTAAATTGTTTGTTGATAGGATGCTGGCGAACCGCAACTTGAGATGCACCAGTGACGTCTTTCAGCTCCCTGAAAACGCATTTTTGAAATTGTTTCATCGCAACCAAGAAGCTGCACAGTTTCTAATTAAAATTTCACTTACACAGCTTAATTTTTTGGGACATGGTTGCTACTGACTGACACTGGAACAACATCTCACTTTGCGGGTGGGCACAAATAAATAAAATCATTGCTGCTAGTTGTTTTTTTTTTTTGAGCGATCCCGCTTTTTTCCATGTTAAAATTTCAGCAAAAAACAAAAAAACACAACCTCACACCCACATGCCTTCAATGAAATGTCAACATTCAACTGGGATGCCTTGCCAAAACTTCCAGTGTTGCCAGAAATTTGGAAAACATCACTGCGGAATAGATTTCTTCTATATATGAAATATTTCATGTACAATAGTGAATACACCAGCTTCATTTTGCCGACATGCATAGTTACCGTGTGAGGTTTTAGTAAAATGACACTATTTCATCAGATTTCACACTGTCTGTGAACAGTGTGAACATGAGGCATGACAACATCGCATGCATAGGTGGTTGCCTGTATACAAATTTTTAACGGCACCAGTTAAAACGTGTCGCATAACCGCTCGGTTAAATTTTATGTTTACAGAATACCAATGATGGTTAAATTTTTAACCTGGCTATTGTAATTAACTTTTTAACGACCCTGTTTAAAATAACCAGAAATTTACAGAATAGACCCCTTAGAAGAAAAATAGAAGTGCGATTACAAAATCAACATCTTATGAGATAGAGAGAAATCTCTGGACATCTCTGTCAAGCTAGAGAACTTATTTTGGGACCTCTGGCCAAGGTGTGGCGGTTCTGTGTCTCACTGGACAGAAGTCGAGTAAGGTTACTTGTGGGCCTGCTATCTGGCCATAACACCTTCAAACGTCACTTGTAATGGGGGACTATACTAGGTTCAAGAGGCTTTGAACCTGAGAGTATAACATGAGTAGGACCCAAGTCTATACACACCTTTGCGATGAGGGTTGGACTTGGTAACTAGCTCGAGCTGAGTTATGCCGGCATGTTTCAATAACATAAAATTTACAAACCCTGCCTTTGAGGTTGAATTTCGGAAAATAAACCCATTTAATTGATTGAGCATATCGAACACGTATATCACAATGTGTGATTTTTTTTACATAACTATGTATTTTCAATCGACATATCCTATATTGCAGTATGCGATCAAAAGCGTAAATAAAAGAGTTGAAATTACCTTAGAACTCGCAAAAAATATAAGGAAAAGTAAAGAAATTACTAGCTATTGTAGAAGTCAGATATATACGAGTTGTTTACATTTTTTCAGGTCTCAATCAGTGTCGACACTTCTATAGTGCAATTACGTTATTATGTAGACCTGAGTCAAAGAGTAGGTAACTAACAAGAGGAGACACCCGGCGGAATTCCTTTTATGTTTGCAATCCGCTCCCATTGACCTCGGACCTTTAAATTTGGGTGTGCAGTAGTTGCCAGATGTCTCGCAATACCTGAATTAGTTGGAAAAAGCAATGTTGCTATTTCCGTTTTTCAGTAATACCCTTACTTCTTTTAATATGGCTTAAACGGAATGTATCCTGAAGGGATTGAAGATAAATAAATAAATAATTTAAGTAAATTCTGTTTCATTACTCTATATGAACGATTGCACAACAGTTGTGATTTTTAAAGATCTGGCCGTACAAAAAGTGCCAAGCTAGGAAAATTTGGAGTTAAAATACCAAATTTTTTTTGGGTCATGAATATTTTAGTGACAAGGAATATGGGTCCTGAAACTTATCCTGTGATTTCTCTCTTCCAAATTATTGCCAAAAACTGGCCCATAAGTTGAACCAAATGCATCAAACAACAAAAAAAACTGTTTATTACTGTTTACTGACGTTTTCGCGAGGTCTGTGACGTTTCTCAAAGAATAAATTATAATATCTATCTCTGACAATCTCTTTTAAATGTTTGTCTATTAGCTGTCATAGCACAGTTCACTTATGTTTTACGCATGTTATTCAATGTATGGACCAGTTTGTTGCAATAAAAGGCAACAAGGAATTAAAATACATATTAAGGAGGTGATAGCATATCTTAACAAACAAGCAGAACAAATTAATAAAACAAAAGTTTTTAAAAACACAATGATACAAATCGAAATCACAAACAAAACGCAATACGAAATCAAACGCAATGGCGGACGGCGGTTGGTCTTGGTTTGGCGTGGAACGTGGAATCGATGCGCCGTTGCCAATTCTTGTAGGTCTATCGTAAAAATCTCTAGGTCCATTACATTGTGTATTTTCCATTATATTTACTTCAAGAGAATTAGCAGATATGATATTTAGTAAAGATACCAGCAAATTTTTGTATTAATATATCACCGAACGAAAACGGATCTTACCGAATATTAAAATAAAAACAATATTGTAATGTGGTATGTTCCAATGGTGAAACGAAATCTTTTTTTCTTTTTTTTTTAAATTCTGTGTCATCGGCATCGACTGCTTTGGTCATTAGCATCAAATCTTTTTTCTGTCATAAAGTTATAATATTGACGTGGTATAATGACATAATAAAATATTAACCATCAGCAAACGCATCTTTGAATATTATGAATGAGAGTAAATTTAGATAGGTACCTTCATATTTTGGTCAATAAAAAAAAGAGTTAAAATATATCTAAATTATCAATATTGCGACGAAGTGTTTCTACTTTCTATCAATCTCCCAAATGACGTCGCAGGAAATGCGAATACAGATCTCAATGTGGCAACGCTTGACACCTAACTAGCTCGGGTCAGCTTGGGCGAATTCGAGGCCCTTTAAATTTGGGTGTAGCTTTATCTGTCTAATTTTATTCGCTCTGTCTGACTGTCTCCTCTTGTTAGTTGCCTACTCTTTGCCTGAGTAATGATAAAACTGTAATTATCTATACAAAATATATGTTATAATAATTAAGGAAGTCTTATGATATCAAAATAATCGAAAATAACAAATTGCAATAGATAAAAACAAAATAGATTGATCTATTTATTGTATAATAACATCTCTTTATACACAGACATATACAATTTTGACTATACTAATGGTTGTATAACAGCGCCGCAAAAAAAGCCGAAAGCGATAAAGGTCATTCGACCGGTCGGGTGTCTTGTGAAGGATTAAGGGGCTACAAACGTCGGCACTCGATAGGAGCACAAAAAATGTAAACTGCTCTTATATTTCTGACCTGTACAATACTATTAGCTATAAACTGAGTCTATCTCTATGCAACTTACACATTACTCTCCTTGACATTCTTGATACCCTGGTTGATGTCTTCGGACACCTCTTTCCACACGGTGATGCCGAGGTTGCGTTTCAGTTCAGCACTACGTCTCATCTTGGAGGCGAGTACAGTCCTCAGGGTGGCGATCTCATCCTCTATCTGAGCCAGTTCTTCCTTCCAGAGCTTCTCTTGGTGCTCCTTCTCTTCCTCGGTGAGGTGGGAGAGATCGGGAGCTTGATGGTCACCTGCCGCCATTGCTTCTTCTGGAAAAGAGATTTACTGTTCAGTACTTATTTATTACCTTAAAAGGCAGATCGAGCTCGCATAGATGCTTTTGAAATGGGGACGTGGAGGAGAATGCTGAGAATTCCTTGTACCGCCCATCGAACTAGCGTTTCCACACTGGATGAGCTCGGTAATCCAAAGAGACGATCCTCCATTGTGTCGACGAGAATGCTTACATTCTTCGGACATATTCACAGAAGCGATAATATGGAGAAACTTGTAGATCAGGATAATGCTCCGAGTGGGTGGCGCCGCGGCCGTTCCCCTACACGCTGGGTGGATACGACGTAACAGTTGCTGGATATGAGTATCAAGAGCGCCACTGAACTGACAGCAAATCTCGAACGATGGCGAGCTACAGTTCTCAAAACTATTGATAATATTCGTGTCGGCAATACTCTACCTCCGACTTAATGCATTTTACGAGTTCACAGCATGTCTGTTAAGACATTGTGACTATGATGATGATGATTTATTTATACGAGTAAATGCATAAAATGTATTGGGTCTTAGCTTCGAGAGGTTTTCATTTATGTAAGTGCCTGTGATCTCTTTCCTAAATAAGAATGAAAAAACGCTCCAAGCGCCATACAATTCAAGTTTATGTAATAAAGTGTCATGTGATAAACAGTCATATGCTTTAGAACGGTCACAAAGTGTTATTATAGACCCTCAAATCCCTTACCCACTGGATAGATACTTAGTATGTGATGCGATTTTTTAAATTAACTAGAAAATGTTGAACGAGTCTACTTCAGAGATTGGTAATAGCCAGACAGTACTTCTCGCCATCTAACCTCCTCACGCTATATAAAGCCCAGATAAGATCTGGCCTGAAGTATTGCTCTCATGTCTGTGGAGCTGCTGTCCCTACTACTCTGTCTATACTAGATGGCGTTCAGAGTCGAGCAATTCGACTAATTGATCACCCAACCTTAACGCGCCACCTCCAGCCACTTTCTCACCAGCGTGCGGTTGATGACCTCTCGCTTTTCTAGCGATATTCAAACGGAGTCTTCTCCTCTGAGCTATCCTCTATAGCTCCGCCGCTCACTGATCCTATCAGATTCACCCGCGCGACTGCTGCATCTCATGCAAAGACGGTCGTTCTTCATACATCAAGAACGTAGTGGTATGACCGCACTTTATTCCCAGGGTGTTCAAAGCTTGGAATGGTCTGCCACTTCTGTGTTAGCAAACTTCCCCTAACAATCTTTTCACAGCAGCCATGGTACTCTGGTATTTAGGCTCTGCCTATGCGGTCTACTCAGTTATGAAAAAACAACCTAGGCATTTTCTCCAATGAAGCACAAAACAAACATTCTTACCAACCAAATATGTTATGGCATGAGTACACAACATGTTGACAGAGATTTAAGAGTGTACATACAAATAAGAGAATATGAATTTGCTTTTACGCAAGTGAAATTTGTTTTTATTCAACAAGAGAAAAATTGGATAATAATGTCACCAAATGAGTCCATCTGTAATCCTTTAGAAAATAAGGCTTTAAGAGCTAATTTCATCAGATACTATAAACAATATTTACAAACTACAACTCGCTATATCCCAACATAGGCTATAAGGTATAATTATTTTATGTGATGTATTTATTCAATATGTCACATCTTGAAAAGTCCAAATCCTGATACTTCTGCAGTAAAGTGAAATATCCTTATACCAAAAATATTTATATACCTTGAACAGCAGACAACATACTATCTTTGGAAAAGTTGTTGAATTTATTATGAATCTTGACCTTGCTATCAAACTGTACCAACCATCACAATCACTATACATTTTTTTTAATTAGGTCGATAATAATAAATTATTTTCACATAGGCACAATAAAGTTAATTATGATTTTTTATAATACTGTACAATTTTATGTAAAATAAGCATTATCACATATTTGTACATTCACAATTTGTTTACTATAGACAATCAACAAAACAACAATATTCCTGATAGACATACGCAGGGTGGGTCAATCTCAATTAGAAAGGCTGTCAAATTTTACACGTTGGTCGTATAAAAAAAAATTAGGCATTCCCATTTGAAAAAATCGCATTTCATACTAAGTGACATAGTAAAGTAACACCCTTCTAAGTTTTATAATCACTGCAATATTCAATTGTTTTCACATATCTACTTATACCAAAAATGGTAATTTGCTCTCAAACAGTTCATTCTAGGTCCCATGTGTGATACATAAAGTCACACCAGAATTTACCAAGGAATCTAAATATGCAATAATATATAGGGTGTTCCATTTAAAAAACATAGCTTTTATATGTCATGCTCATCATCATCATAGTCACAATGTCTTAACAGACATGTTGTGAACTTGTAAAATGCATTTACACATTTTACGAGTTTCTCTTTGGATATCTTTAAGATCTTTAATGCAGTAGTTTCCCATTTGCTTTCTGCATCCTCATGCCGTTGACCAGATGGTGTCTACTGGTTCATCCGCCTTTAGGGGCAATTTCTCACCCCAAGGACAAGAAGGTGTCCTGACTCTTCTCAACTCGTCTACCTGAAGCTGTCGGTTGAGAAGAGGTTACTGCTTATACCGACATTAGTTCGGTGTTCCTTTTAGTCGCCTTTTACGACACGCAGGATATACGATGGGAGATATTCTAACCCGCCCCCACACGGGCGATGTGATGCTATTATCATTTTATTATAAGTGATTATTTTTAAAATGTAGTCCAACTCAACAAACATACATACACTCACATAGTTATTTTACTGAAAAGAAATATTGTTTGGTCACAAGAGCCTGAGGCATTGAGCTTGACTCACCAAATCTGAACTTGGGAAATTACAGAACTGCTACCACTTTTTAACATTTTTAAAATAACCATTGGGATGCACATGAAGTTCGCACACTTTAAAACTGCACACCATTCAAGCTACAATCTCTGCATGATAAAAAATAATGAAGGTCATGAAAAATG
Source organism: Callosobruchus maculatus (assembly GCA_951848785.1). Lineage (NCBI taxonomy): Eukaryota > Metazoa > Arthropoda > Insecta > Coleoptera > Chrysomelidae > Callosobruchus > Callosobruchus maculatus. The sequence continues at coordinate 4,652,693 of CATOUR010000003.1, forward strand.
TATAAGATGTGGTTTAGGTATATATGCATAACTTGCAAACAAATAATGAGAGTATTCAGTCTCATATTTATAATAAAAAAAAAAATGAGGACTTACCCAACATTTTCTACCAAAGACAATTCACTGCTAGTATTCTTATCAGTGAAAAAACAACATATAAGCAATGATTACCTTAAAACAGATTTTATGTTGGTATGTTTACTTAATAAATTTCATTGGACAATTAACTTCAATGCTAACCACAACACAGTGTGTGGGAACAGAGTTTTATTACAATAGGTAGCTGTCTGGGAAAAATAAAAATACATTCTCAGGAAACCAGATTGCATCAAAATGACTGTAGGGGAAAGCTATGCACAGTGGGCCCCTTTCCCTAAACAATACAACATACAAACAAACCTAATTTATTATCTTTGTCAATGATTTGACTTGTTCTAGACTAATGTTTGCAGATGATATGAAGATGTGTTCATGTATTTCTTCTGTAGCAGATTGTGGGCTACTATAAGAACAAATGAAGTTCTCACAGGAATGGTGTTCAATGAATTAGCTACACCTGCATGTCAGCAATTGTAAGGGAATAATAATAATAATATCCTCTTTATTTAAAATAAAGCAAGAGGGTCACAAACAGCAAAGTTTAGCCTGGCTACTCTTAAGCCGGCGCCTCATATGCGGTATTCGGCGAGCAACGAACCCCGATTATTTGCTATTCGGCTAATCAAGCCAGCGCCACACAAAAAAACTCCTGCACAACAAAGTTGTGGTATGTGGAGTAAGTCTGATGCTGTTTCAATTTCTAACAGTTCTGTTATGAATATCATAACTAAAAATCTACCTATATACCTAAGCCACTTCAAGTCTTTATATTTCTGATATGGTCATATTTCCTTAGCCTGAATATAAATTGTACAGTTATTCTGGATGATATGAATTCTGTTTTTCATCAACTGATCCAAACACAGGTAGTAAACAACATCACTTTTACTAGGAATAAAATTCTTTTAAATACAATAATTACACAATTGGTGAGATGCTAGAATGGAAAAAAATTACAAAAGATCCAGGTGTTTATTTTAATCACCAATTAACTTTCAATGAACATATTTCTCAAATAATTAAGTGCTTATCAAACATATGGTTTTGCTATTAGGAATTGTAGGAACTTAAAGAAGAATTTGCTAGCTCTAACTCTAAGATCTCTTTATGTTAGTTTAATAAGGTTGAAACTTATGGCATACTATGTAAAGACTATATTTTGAGTCTATAGATGAACTTAACCTATAAAACGTTTTTTTAATTTCATGTTGTTTAAAATGGATTGAACTTATCTTTTATGTGTGACAGCCTTTTCATGAAAAGCTATTTGTACAGGGTACTCAAAAAAAATACACAATATGATTACCCATCTTATAGGTAGAATGACTCTACTGAGCCTACATTCCCCTATCCATTTAAAACTTGTAACATGAAGTTTATATTTCTAGGAACATCTTGAAATTGTAAGCTCATGGCTATGTCTGTTCAAGTGCACTATTAATATAATGTAGATAAAATTAGCAGAACTTTTTAATATTTGTATTATGCCAAAATATTCATGGAAACAAAAAGAAAATGGAAAAAGCACCCATCTATATTGTTATGCATCTTCACTGAATCACAATGATTAAAGTTGTTCATGACTGAATAGCTGAAGTGATATATTTTTTAATTACCTATTTCATGCAATTTTAGAAACCAACTGAGATAAACAGTCTCTCAGTGGATGAAGATGAAATTCCACAAGATTCAGCTCAGCATATGAAATGATGAGGATAGTATAGATTTAAAAATTAGGTAGGTATAACAATTAATGTATCAATAACACTAAGGACTTACCGTTGTTGCTAATATCTAGGAACTTTCTGAAATTACTATCTTTAGGCAATTTGGCAATATAAGGCTTTGTAAGATCACTATATGTTACCCGTACATGTCGCTTAAACTTATTCTTAAAAAATGCACTTATGATCGCATTTGCCCTTTTTACACTAATAAACTCTGTTTCTACATTCACAGATTCATCTTGCAGAGAACTGTAATTCACCTCATCAAAGTCTAAAAGCTTCAAGTTTTCTATGTCCAATAGATCATAGATATCCAACTCAGCATCAGAGTTGTCTGGCTCATCCAAACTTGGAGTTTGAGAGCTGTCTTGGGGATTGAAATAAGGATCTTCTATGAATTCTATGCTGTGGTCTTCATTCTCGTTCATCTTTGGAAAGGTATCACAGTTTTTTCTTAGGCATTTTGTAGAATATAAAACAAACAGCTGTGAAACAAGTGTTAACAGTTACCTCAACTTTTTTCTTTTTGTTCAAGAACTTTCACCTTGCCAGTTGGCTGGTTGATTGTTGGCATAAGAAATCTGAAGATCTTATGCAACCAAGAATACAAGATGCTTGAAAAAATACCGCTATAATACCGCAAAGAAAGAAGGCCCAGGTTTTTCTTTATTTTATGTCAGTTCAGGAGGGGATCATACGATTTGTTGGCGGATACATAATGTTCGAATTACCGTATAATTAATTATTGTTTTGCACTATGTTGCTGGACCAATAGGTGTGAAAAATTAATATTAACTAAATGCACAGCAAAAGAAACCTTTCAGAAAAATCTGTAGGTGTAGAAAAGGTGTCGGTGTTCAATTTCAATATATTCTGATTATTACTTAAAATTAAAAATGACGTTGATAACTCACCAGTTGTTGGACTTATGCTATTCATGCCTGAAGTTTATTTATTTTCAAGATTCACAAGATAAAAATTAAATTACACTTCCAGTCTCCAAATCAGCAACTGGCAACGAAATTGACATATGAGATTAACCACAGATTAACTACTTGACACAAATCAAAACGTGACTTATGAATGACAGCGCCGGGTATGTGTCTGCACTATTTTGCACTTTCTGTTCCTTTACACATATGCCAGCGCCGTCGGTCTAATTTTGTATCGCAAGGCGATGCTTGACAAAAACTTTTCAAATAATGAGCAAGTCAGAAGAGAAGAATTATTACTCTGAGAGTCAGAATAATCAGAATTCTTCTTATTCCCAATATTCTTTAACCGTCGAACAACAATACATAATTGCTTGTCCAGAATTGTAGGAATTACTATAGTCTTGGTTGATTTTATTACTTTTCAGTTGCAGCAAACTTAAACGATGTGAATACATAATAAATATGTTTATTATAACTTAAACATAATACATTTATTGTACTTTATTACATATCAAATTCAGTATTGGAACCAAATATTAAAAAATGTATATACATAGTAGGTATAAGAACATTTTCTTCTCATGTTTCATCATCTTCTGCCATCATTTGTGCTATTAGCTTTTTTCGTTCTTCAGCCTGCCTCAATTTCATGAATGTCACACTTTCAAAGTCAGATTCCTTCACTAGATTGCTGGTTGGCCTATTTGCCCTCTTAGGGGGGCCACCTACCCACTCCAAAGTGAGTGGATTTGTACCAAGACCTTTCTCAAAATCAACCGCCATTTCTGCTGCTTTCTTATCACTAAACTCCACTAGAGCACTCCCCATTTTCTTTGGAGACATAACTAATTCTTGAACATCTCCATACTGAAAACAACAAATATAATTAGGATCACAAATAAAAATACATTAAAAAAATTTGCAATGTGTGTATCTTTTAGCACCCTTGTCCTGAAACTTCAAAACAACAACCAATTCAAAATTGGTGCCTTTAATTTATGCATGATACAGGTTTTGATCCTGAAAAGGAATCAGATATTGATTTTAGATATTTGGGATGAACGATGAACTTGAATATCTGAGGGTCTGAAAATGTTTGGTGATCTTCTCCCAAGGCTGAAATTCAAAATAATGGTCGGATTTGAAATTGGCACCCTCAAACTATATGTGATGCAAGTTTTTGTCCTGATAGGAAGTCAGATAAGGATTTTGGATATTTAGGGTGACCTTGAATATCTAAGGGTCAGAATAGGATGCAAAAGTTACTTTAACATACAGGGTGACCGACGGGAACCGGACGTTTTTCAAATGGTTAGTATAACGCCGCTAGCGGTGGTAGGGAGGGGATTCAGGTATCAGTCGCCTTGCTGTATAATGCCATTTTAGTAGCTATGGAGCAGTGGACCATAGAGCACCGTATGGTCGCTTATGACGCGTATGTTAGAAATGCCGAGTCAGTCACGGCCGCGTTCATTTTAATCTTGGACGCCACGATATTATTCCAAGCCGCAATAGTATTCTCAGATGGGTTAGCAGTCTGAGAACAACAGGAAAGATTGCGAACAAAAAGCCACCTGGTCCCACAACGACTGCGAGGACGCCAGAAAACGTCGAGCGGGTGAGACAAGCGCTTACTCGGAGCCCTCAACGGTCTGCACGAAGACACGTGCGAGAATTAAACTTAAGTCGTGAATCAGTGCGCATAATATTGAAAAAAGATTTAGCGTTTCATCCTTACAAGATGTGTATTGTTCAGCAGCTTAAGCCAACAGATTATGAGCAAGGAGAAGACTTCGCCATTCGAATTCAAATGCTGCCTGGAGACCATGAAAGTGCAGTAATCGTCATGAGTGATGAGACTCATTTTCATCTAAGCGGAGAGATAAATAAACAAAATTTCCGATACTGGTCTCCAGGTAGCTTTTTCTTCACGATCATTCCTGTTGTTCTCAGACTGTTAACCCATCTGAGAATGGTATTGCGGCTTGGAATAATATCGTGGCGTCCAAGATTAAAATGAACGTGGAACAGTCACTGCGCGGCCGTGACCGACTCAGCATTTCTAACATATGTGTCATAAGCGAACATACGGTGCTCTACGATCCACTGCTCCATAGCTACTAAAATGGCATTATACAGCCAGGCGACTGATACCTGAATGCCCTCCCTACCACCGCTAGTGGCATTATACTAACCATTTGAATAATGTCCGGTTCCCGTCGGTCACCCTGTATAATGATATTGTTGAATTGTATATTCACCTTTGATAAAAACCTATGAAGCATTTCTTGTGTATAACCACCATTTGAGTTATCATTTTTACTAGCAGACCATTTTATTTTTATCCTATACTTTGACCCATCTACAGAATTTGCTGATTGTTCTTGCTCTTCTCTAATCTTACGTTTTATATATTCCACCTCTTCTTCCACTTGTTTAGATCCCTCTTTTCTTAGCCTTTCTATTTCTTCCTAAAATAACAAACCAATGAAATATCATACTTCCTGAACGTACCAAGCACCTCAAAATGAAGTAAATCTATAGGCGTAGTTAGGTGGCGCCAAGAATGATATTAGCCCCCAAAAATCCAAAAATAATTCGTTCTGTTAAGTTTGTTGTTTCTGGGGCAGGACTTAAGCCCCCCAGAGCAGGAGACTTAACTACGCCTATGAGTAAACCATTTTTTTTTCAGAAATATAAATACTATAGAAACATAGTCTGTGGTTTTATGAAAAGGGTACTTGCAGAGGTCGTGAATTCGCCTCGGGAGTATACATAGCGTAAAGAAAACCATATCAAGAAGCAGTAGGAAACAAAAAACATGATTTTACTGACGGCCAAAAAAAGATATTTGCAAAATAAAATAAGGATATATTCAAATTTTTCCATGTGACTTAAAACAAGGGCATTTTTGCCAAATGCGCATTCGACTAGAGATGATCTGAATTCTTTAACAATGCGACTCAATTTATTGATACTTAAACATATTTGAAACAGGCAATTAACCCACTAGCATTTTCATTGCAATACATTTTTATAACTGATAGGTATCACAGTTCATCCTGTTTGTGACCAAGATTTGCAACTAATCGAAGCCATCATTTTATTTCGGCACATCCCATTATGAATGAATCCAAAGATAGAATCTAATTAAAACCCATCCCTACAAAGTGAATTAGTAATCTAGCCTAACTTTTATTCTTTTGACTTTTGTGTGTGACTGTGTTTTGTGGTTATAATGATCAATGTCAAAATGTTAGGTTAGCACTGGCTATCGATATCGAATATCAATACTTTACATGCCATCACTATACGATATCACTGACGTCAGAGGTTGTTTGCGCGGCATTTTGCGGCATTTGAAATAATTTTTGGAATATCTCTTACAGCCGATTCCAAAAAACCAAACAAGTGATTTTGTCATGTTTACTAAGCTCTAAGGACCGCGTAAACGACATAATATTTTTTTCTGCAAGTACCCTATTCTCTAAGTAATGAATCCAAATATACAAGATTACTAAGCCACATTGACTAAATAAACAAATACTGTACCCTCAGTTTTTGGTCTGCTGTCTTCTGACTAACACCTTTACCAGCTGCCCTTTTTTCCCTATCTTCTAGATCTTCTTTTAATTTTCTTCTCTTACTATCAAGTTCTTTATGCCTCAGTGCTGCCTCCTGTTTGCCTTTGAGTACTTTATCGTAAGCCCTTCGTGCTGCCTCATCAGTTAAGATTTCTAATATCTTTGATAACTGGTGGAATTTCTTTGCGGCACCGGGATCATCTGGATTTTTGTCTGGATGGCATTGAAGGGCTTTTTTCCTGTATGCTTTTTTTATCTATAACAATAAAAGAACATTACAACCAAAAACATCACCTTGCATCATATTACATCTTGAACAACATTTTACTGTTTTTAATGTCAACGTCTGAATATAGCAACGATTAAGTTAATGTAGATCAATTTTATTCAAGAAAGAGAAAAAGTTTTACCTACCTCAGCAGTAGTACTTTTTATGTCTATTTCTAATATCTCATATAGATCTAGTTCTTCTATTTTAATGTCATCCATGGTTATATTTCTTGATTACACACTTATTTAATTACTATATAGATACACCCAAAACTTTGGAAATGACAAAAAATGCTAAATTTCAAAAACAGAACTTTGTTTTGTTATTTTGTCAGATATACCTAACCTAAAAGTTCCGGTCACAAAACAGTTCAGGGCGGTCAGGTCAGGATGTCAGGAACGACCACGGAATGACTGAATGGGGATGAGGATCCCCACAAAACACCAAACTGGCGGAAATTATGGTTCTGTAATTTCCTCGGTTAAGGTAGTGATGTGAGGGTGGATTAGCATTCAAAATACTCGAATATTGACATTTTTTCTTCTGATTGATCATGTTTCTTCTGTCGCTTTTTTTGAATTCCAAGGAAGGCACTTTTGCTGGACATCATTTGTTAAAGTGTAAAAGCGTCGAAGGTACTGAGAATATCCTATTCTCCTATCAAATTGCCGATCAGCATCATCATAGTCACAAATGTCTTAACAGACATGTTGTGAACTCGTAAAATGCATTAAGTCGGATGAGCTAGAGTATTGCCGACACGAATATTATCAATAGTTTAGGGCACTGTAGCTCGCCATCGTTCGCGATTTACTGTCAGTTTAGTGGCGCTCTTGATACTCATATCCAGCAACCGTTTCGTCGTATCCACCCAGCGTGTTGGGGGACGGCTACGGCGCCGCCCACTCGGGGCATGACCCTGAACTACAAGTTTCTCCATATTATCGCTTCTGTGTATATGTCCGAAGAATGTAAGCATTCTCGTCGACACAATGGAGGATAGTCTCTTTGAATTACCGAGCTCATCCAGTATGGAAACGTTAGTTCGATGGGCGGTACAAGGAACTCTCAGCATTCTCCTCCATGTCCACATTTCAAAAGCATCTATGCGAGCTCGATCTGCCTTTTTAACAGTCCAAGTTTCCCGAGGCATACAAAAATATGGAGAACACAAGAGACTGAACCAGCGACATTTTTGTAGCTTTAGTGATATGTTATGGTCACGCCATATTTTAGTAAGCTTTGTCATGGCCACACGTGCCTGTTGAATGCGCCGTCGAATCTCATTTTCATAGCTTCCCGAATTGTCGATCAAAAAACCGAGGTATACAAAACTTTGAACTTCTTTTATTGCCGATGTCAGCCTCTTTTTAATTTGTTGTTTCTCTGGCATAGCTATAGCCATGAGGGGAAGGGATTTTGGAGGTCAGAACACCCACCCTTTCCCATTGAGAAAACATGGCAGAAGTATTTTCAAAATTAATATGCAAGTAAAATCCACTATAGCACCATCTATTAGATAGTAAGTTGGATCATTCCTGGCATGACTATGGTCGACTTACCTGTAAAAAGAATTTGAAGGAAATTACACCTGTTACGCTAATGACTTCTGTTTATATTTATTTTTATTGACTTTTCATTTTGAATTCTTGAAGGTATATCCCATGCAAATATGCAATCTATAATACCTATAAAAAAAACTTACCCAACAGAAAAAGTGAGTATAAACAATGATCAATGCGTGATAGGTAGGTCGTCATGCGGCATTCATACTGGTTGAATGATAACCGCTAACCCTATTGGCCCTAATTGGTCGAGCCTCTCTAGACAGCCAATAAAATTGCAAGCAAGTGTTAGTGAGACAGCCGTTCAACGCACGGCGCGCCGCGCCGCCGCCGCTTAAACAGGAGTGGACTTGTTTAGTGTTTTCTATACAGCGATCCATCGTGCATCGAAATAAATTTAATTATTATTAGCGCAAATATTTGAATTTGTTATATCCTGAAATGTCTGACACGGACACAGCTAGAGAGATCGATGAGATCAGCTTTACACCGCCAAAAAAAAGGGGCCTAAAGACTGCATCTCAGTGCTGTTGAGAAGCAAATCATTTTAAATATTTATAAAAACCAAATGCAATAAAATGCCGATTTAGTGATTGAAGGTAGCTGAGGTTTCGGGTGTGAGTCGATTAAGTGTATACAGGATCATTAAGGAATATAAATGTAATCATTCATTATCAGAGCCCAAATCTTATCCTAAAAGAAAAAATTGTAGCTCTGACAGTGATTTATTACTTTTATATTCCTAAATAATCTTGTATACACTTGACCAACTCACTGCTGAAATATTACCAACCTTCCTTACAACTCCTTCAAACACTAAATAGAAATGTTCGTGCTTTTGGTTTTTGTACATATTCAAAATGATTTGCTTCCGTCCACATTGATGATGCAATTCTGGATTTTTTTGTGTTTTGATCATTACTCCGCTGTCAGTGAACTATTGCTAAAAATAAAGCAGTTCGGCCTATTCCAACCTGACAGCATGCAACCTGTAATCCTATAACTTGGAAACTACCGTCTTGATTGTGATGAAATTTTGACACCATATCACTACGATGGCAGATATGGAAAAAGTATACTGCAATCGATTCTAATACTTCCGTCGCCTATCGGCGCCGGCGTGAGAAATAAAAACAAACAAAAACCCTTTGTTATCGCGGCTTCTTGTTTTTGTTAGGCTTCCCGCAAGTCAATATTAATGATTAATTTCTCTTTGTCAGAGCAGTTAAGTTTCGGCAATGATATAAATGTTCACTTTTACCTATGATGAAGTTGCATGCCAGGTTTTTCAATAAATTTTTTGCAGTTAAGTAGATTCCCTTTCCGATTTTCTTGTATCTTAGATATTTTGTTTTGTCTAATAGATAATATGGACAACTTGATGACTGCATATACATGTGAAGAAATCTTAAAATAATATGTAAACCATTTTTGAAATAACTGCTGGCATCCAGTCACGCTATCGTATCCATAACTTCTGTGGCGGGGAGGCAATATTATAATTATAGTACTGTTTGATGAACGCAAATTGTGTTTCTATTTCGTAATAATGTTGGATATATATATTCTGTGCCAATATATAAGTATTTTTCATTTCTTGTCAATTTCTAACTTTTCAACGGATAATCAGATATAATTATTATCAAGCGATATCTTCAGCCGGACCTGTAATCGGTACCTGTTTGAGAGAGATAACGCTTCGCCGCGTTTAATCACGTACAGAATGCGTGTCTTTGTTTATATGAGATTTTTCTGTTGACAGAATCAAGAATCAAGTATAATACCTATTAGTCCTATTACTATTACCTACCCTACCTATTTGACAAAATTTTATTCATTTTTCTATACGCAATACGCATTACTATATTATGATGTGATTTTAGATTTTACCTATACCCCTACACGTAATCTAATAAACAATAACAAATCAATTTAGTTTTAGACTCGTATTAAGTTGTCAGTTAATTTTTTTTTTTCTGAGAAATTAATAAACGTTTTCTTTGCATTAATCAAGTTTATTCCTATTACCTATTTATACTATTCCATGAATCAAAAACTAGATATATTATCTTCTATACAATATTTGTTTCAATCATAATTTTATATCTATGCCCTTGATCTTCTATGCGTCTACTATTAAATATCATTAAGATGTTCATATATTAATCAATTTTCAGTTAAATGGCGAACCTAGCGCAACAAGTTATATAGTAATATATCCATTGCATTTTTTTAAATTGTTTATCTGTTGGTGCAGGCAGCCGTAATCACTGTTATGCAAATTAACTGGATAACCTTCGCTGGTGTTATTCTCCTCTGCAAGACTGGGAAGAATAAATAGAGATCATAGCATGAAAATACCTCCAGTTCTTCATTGAATTTAACAACTATTGAATCATTTCTCCGTCAAAATGTTTGAACCGGTGCAAAATAACTCGCGTCTAGGGAGAGATTTCCACTTTTGATCCCTGGCCCCTGCGCGCGCATGTTATCTGAAATGGCGCACAATTTGAAATTTGGAAGTAATGGGTCGTATTTATTGATTCAGCCTTATGTGATATTTCCGGGAATAACAAAATTTGATAGATAATGCTAACGAAATAAATAAAATGTATTATTGATTTATTCTTATATTACATCATTCTCTGACAGAGTAATGGTTAAGGTATTATTATATTTTCAAAAGCTGTACAGCAGTAACGTCTGCTTCTTGGACAGTTGGTTTATTTAAAAAAGAGTTTGACTTTTTAATTTTTTTCTTGGTTGAAAACAAACGTCGTTGTTTATCGATATTTTTATTATGTGGGATGATATTGCTGGTTGTAGGCAGTGCATTTTCATTGCTTTGCTCGAGGGCTGCCATAGTCGGCTCCAAAGGCGCCACAATTTTTTTAAAGGCCTCCAACTGCTCAAAATTTGTTATTTTCTCTATCTGCTCGCTCAATTTTTTTTTCAATTTTTCTTTTTCAGCATATAGGTCTTCGTTTTTCACTTTTTTCTTGCTGATAACCTGAATCAGTTGTTGCTGCTCTTTATATGACTCATTTCTTGTCTCGTCTATAACCAGATCATTTTTTTCATCTGAAAAAATAATCATAAGTGTATCTCAACAAGTTTAGATATTCAAAAATTCATAGTTCCTATACAGTGTGTTATGAAATTAATGGGGAAAGAATCTCAAAGTCACTTGACTTTTTCTTTGAAACCTATATTGATGTTGATGAGGGTGCTCCTACATTTCTGTCTACTAAGTTCTTCTATGAGTCTCCATAAGCATGCAATGTCCTTTAAAAAAATGTTTGTTAGGTCTACGGAAATAGTAAATCAATATATATTATGGCTTGTTCACACTCCCTGAATACATAACCGCCAGATCGCTAAATGAAACTACAACCACCACAATTGCAAAAGGAAATACAACCACCACAGTCCTAAATTCTTTATATAATTATAATTATTAATAATAATTACCTTCATCTCTTGTGAGATCCATGCAATTCTCCCCAACTGATTTTTTGTATTGACAAATCAAATGTATGTGCTTCCACATGTTCCAGCGGATACTGTTATCCAAACAACTACATGAATATGCATGTAAACAAGCTTCACATGATGAGCAAGTAATTTGCAATCACAATTTACTGAAATCTTATATTCCTTTTTTGGAGCTATTTCGTTTACCAAATCTAGAAGACGAAACAATTTAGTTAGAATTAGTTCTTTAAGTATTGTAAGCATTAATCATAGATAAACTTACCAGGATGAAACTTTTCTGCATGACTTCTCAATTTACACATTTTTGAAAAATCCTTTTTACAAAGAGGACACTGGTTCGTCATTCTATCAGAAAAAATACAATGTTGACAACGAAGGCACAACGTTCAGAACCTCAATTTAGAGATGTCCAAAATTAACCGGTTATCTCTATAACCGGTTATTGTTCTTCCAGTTAACCGGTTAATTCAGGTTATTTTCAGACTACCAGTTAACCGGTTAACTGTTTAGAATATGCAATAACCGGCGCTAAAGGTTATTTTCTGATGTTACGACTCCTTTGAAACAAATACAGAATGATTAAAGAGTGCAATCCGTGTTGACCCGCGTTTATTGTTTGCTTTGAGCATTTTATGCCTGCCATGCGGTTGGAGCATCACTAGTAACTAGCGTTCGAGGAACGTCACTGAACAGTGAACACACCCTATCGTACGACAAGGAAAGATTACGAACAATCCTCTCCTTGGCTGTCACGTGTAATGACGTTTAACGGTTTAATTTGAATTTTGAAGTTGACATTGTTCATCGTTGGTATTGGCAGTATTGGCACGTGATTGGGACTGTTGTGCAATAAAAAAGAAACGGGAATTTAAACCTTAAACGTGATTTAAACTGAGATTACTAAAAAAGAGGCAAGCAATAATTAAAGAAGGTTGTGACCATGCTTAAGATGGCTAAAATCACAAGTAAGAAAAGTGATGTGTGGAGCTTTTTTACAATGCAAGGTCGAGGTAAACGAACCTGTATTTGTAATTTGTGTGGACGGATATATAAAACTGGTGGTGGGACAACGAACCTAAAAAATCATAATCCATAATATCCGATGATACTAGAGATTTATAAAATAACCGGTTAACTGATTAACCGGTTAACTGATTAACCGGTTATTTGAAGGTAGGTTAACCTGAACGGTTATTTTAGCTTTTTTATTAACCGGTTAACCGATAACCGGTTATTTTTTTATATTTGGGCATCCCTACCTCAATTATCTCAAACCGCACAGCGCACAAGGTACATAACGCGCATGCGGGGGGCAGGGATCCAAAGTGGAAATCTTTCCCTAGACGTGAGTTGCAAAATATGCGCTGCTTTCACCTCTTCGGCGTGTTGTTATTGTTTACGTCGACAAAAATTGCAGAGATAAAAAGTGAAGAGATTTTGGCTAAAGATATGAATTTTAAATTGCCCAGTGGAGATTTGATGCCTATGGTTGGATGTGAGGAACTTTTTTATTATATTTTGCTTGGTTTGGTTACAATTACAAATAATGAGGGGAAAGTCGGGCGTTTTCATAACCTATAAATCGCGATGTTTTTGTTTTAGTTGGAACTTATCAAGTGCGTGGAGCAGATCTCATAAAAAGTACTTTGGATAATGCCCTTGGAGCAGGATATCGTCTCATAAGTAAATAGAAAGCCCTTTCCATTTGTATATTAGCCTTAGCAAAACACCAGTATAATTTATTTTTATTTCTAATGGCAGATTCAGCTGCAGCGTATGGAAATGAAAAGGATATTGGCGCTGCATTGAAAGAACTCCTGCCTAAGTATAATTTGACTAGAAAGGACATATTCATCACCACAAAATTGGGTAAGGATGTTTTTAGTTTTCTTTTTAAGTATTTATATTTTTGATCTTTATTTTCCAAATTTTTTGCCATATTTGCATTTGGCAGTTTTGGCACCACTGTATGCTTTTCCTCATGACATTGACAGACTGACAGAATCACAGATCACAGATGGTAAAAGAAGAACAGAATGGTAACATATAAAACTATTTTCTGCCGATTAGGCAGTAACCGTATAGGGATGATTCCAGTGGCGGCGTTGTAATTTAAGTAAAAATATTACACAACTAAAAAAAATATATTTTCTTGTAGATTGATGATTAAAAACAAAGCAGATCGAATTTAGTGAATGAAAAGTTTATGTTTATGTTTTTAAAAAGCTTTTATAATTTCAGCGCCGCACGACCAAGGTGAAAAAGCATATCAGGCACTAGAAGCATCCCTCAAAAACTTAGATTGTGAGTACCTTGATCTGTACCTTATCCATTGGCCTGGGGTACATGGTATCAATTCTTCATCTGAAGAAAACAAAAAATTGAGACAGGAAAGCTGGAAACAGATGGTCAAAGGGGTCAAGAATGGATTGACTAGGAATATTGGCGTATCTAATTATAATGTTCGCCATATGAAAGAGCTTTTGGCAAATGATGGAGGTGTTAAGCCTGCCGCAAATCAGGTAAGGTATTAGTAAAAAAATGCGACCATCTGATTAGTAAAATACAATCTAATTTTAACTTTTACTTAACAAATGAATGTTGATTTTGTTCAGGTTGAATGGCATCCACACTATCACCAGCCAGAGCTTCTAGATTTATGTAAAAAGGAAGGTATTCTGCTTCAAGCATACTCATCATTGGGAGGCACTGGTAATAATGATCTGTTAACAGATGCAAGGGTCAAGAAGATTGCAGATAAGCTAGGAAAATCGCCTGCACAAGTAAGTTTTCTAGCACTTCTATCTTTGTATGCCATTATTGTTTCACATTCAGTTCATTTATTCATAATCTACATGGTAATATCAAGACATAACTGGTCACTGTAATGCTAAGGTATTGGTATTTTTAAGTGTCTATTGGGTATTTTTGAAAAAAATAAAAAAGGATGGGCATAATATTTTTATCAGAATTCTTGTTACTCATGATAAAAAATTTTGACCTTTTAGATCCTGCTAAGATGGGCTCTTCAACAAAACATTGCAATTATTCCTAAAGCTAGATCCAAGAAACACATTGATGAAAATATTGACTTGAATTTTGTGATACCAGAAGAAGACATGAAAATTTTAAGCAGCTTTGAACAGACCAAATATGCCTGGGATCCGGATACTATTGCTTAAATACTCTAAATAAATACATATAGTTTAGTTTGTAAGGATATATTATCTAGTTGCTTGTTCTTTTTATTGCAATATCAGTATGAATAGTGATAAGAATTTCCATGACAGAATAGCAGAAATGTGTTTTGAGCATTTTAAGATGCTGCCTAAGACTGGAAAGCCTAACAATGCAGAATGGACAATTTTGTCTT
The DNA here is from genome assembly GCA_951848785.1 of Callosobruchus maculatus. Lineage (NCBI taxonomy): Eukaryota > Metazoa > Arthropoda > Insecta > Coleoptera > Chrysomelidae > Callosobruchus > Callosobruchus maculatus. The sequence continues at coordinate 4,667,742 of CATOUR010000003.1, forward strand.
GCATAGTATTGGAAACTAATGGATTGTTTGAGGTAGTGGCTTTAGGAACAGGCACAAAATGTATAGGTAAAGACAAAATGTCTGAAAAAGGAGATATTTTGAATGATTCTCATGCTGAGGTGATGTGTAGACGAGCTTTCATAAGGTGAGCTAAGTTTTTATTTTTGACATTTTAGAAATAATATTGTTTTCAATTTCCATGTTGTTTACATGCATTTCAAAATTTTACGTTAAGATATGTCTAAGGCCTACATTTGTTGACACACAAACATGATTCTACTACTCTACTATGGGCTATTCAACATCTAAATAATTTCATTTGTTTATAGTAAATTATCTATACATTAAATATGGTTAAATATTTGAAAACAAGCATCTCATGAAAATAAAACTTTTATAGATACATTTATCACCAAATGAAGAATGATGGTTCTATCTTCAAATTGAACGAGTCATCAAGAAAATTTACTCTAAAGCCAAGCACAAAGTTCCACTTCTTCACAACTCACGTGCCATGTGGCGATGCTGCAATATTTCCAAAGCAAGATCCTGAAGATTTTGGCGATTTAGTTCTACCAAAAGAAGATAAAACTCTTGCAAAGCCATTGGAAGAACCAGGTGCTGATTCTACCGCGGAAAACGTCATTGAAGAAAGCAGTGAGGTTCCTTTGAAGAAAATGAAAATTATAATGAAAGATAGCACAATTTGTGATTCCGGAATCAAAATGACAGCCGATATTTACAGAACAGGGGCAAAATGTTTGCAAAATGATGAGAAGCAGGATCCAAAAATGCTAGGCAGTGATTATCACACTGTGGGATGTGTCAGGACAAAACCTGGTAAGATGTCTTGGACTCTGCTATTTCTGTATACAACAAATTGTGAAAAACTGTTAAACCCATGCATTACCATCTGACATTTGACATTAAATTAAAGAGGTAAAACTACTGGAAGGGATAATATATAGAAAAAAGTGTACAAAAACTTTTATTCAATGTTTTATGCCTCGAAAGACCATACAATTATTTTGGATGAAACATTCATATACATACATATGAATATAATTGATAGTTTGTATATATTAGTATATCTAAAATAGTGGCAACTGATGAAAATTCAGATTAATTTGTTAGAAATAATACAGTTAAATAGTGAGTAATAAATTGAATATAAAATTATTTAATTTCTTACACATTCAAATCTTGATTACCTTGATAGGTCTCTGTGACTCATCACTATAGCATTTGCCACCACAGTCGTTGTATATGCATAATGAGCGTTTTAAATTGATATTTTATTTCGTCGATATATTTTTACTTTTTCAGGAAGAGGCACACCCACCTTGTCAGTCTCATGCAGTGATAAACTGTCAAAATGGTGTCATATAGGTCTGCAAGGAGCACTTCTTTCCCTTTTGCTGGATCAACCTTTGTACTTATCCAGTTTCACAATTGCTGGAAAAACGCCGTTTTGTAGTGAGGCTTTGAAAAGGGCCTTATTTGGAAGGTTAGGAGAAGTGAGTCTAGAGCACCCATACCAACAGAGTGTTTTGATCATTGGTCAGAGCAATACTGGATTTGAATTTTCGAAAAGTCAAGATAGGAGACCCTGTTCCAGTTGCATTGCTTGGAGCAAAGTACCAACACAAAGGTATTTTATTCATTTTCCACCAGAGAGAAATTTTAAAAGACATATTTTTGAGAATACATTGTATTTTGGGAGATTTTTGATCATTCATCAATAGCAACTGATTTTTAGAGGCATACCCATATGACTGGTTAAGACTATTTGATCTTGGAGGAACTGCCATTTTTTGTTTATCAATTTCCTTTTTGATTATTTGTCCAATATTTTTTATCGAATAGTGAGGTTTAATTTTATGTATCTTATTTTTTCTAGTTTAGAGGTGGCAGTGGATGGAAAGCGACAAGGAGTTGTGAAGAAAAAACAAAATACTAGCAAAGCAAGATTGAAAATATGCAAACTAGAATTGTTTAAACTATTCAAAGAAGTATGTGAAGTCAGAAACATTGTCATACAGCAACAAGGTGACACTACATACAGATGTTTCAAGCAACTTTCCACAAATTACCAGAGTGCCTGGACCAGTCTTAGAAACTGTTTTAAAACATGGACTGTTAAAAATAAAAATTTGTTAGAATTTTGTAATGAATGACTTTTTTATGAATCTCTGGTTTTTCTTTATATTTCCCTTATACAAGTTTCTCCTTGCCACTGTTAGAATAAACATTGTCAAGACAAAAATAAATGAGGATCTAAACATATGTTGGGTTCAGTGTAGTATAAAGTTTTGGCAAATTTATTTTTTTGCATAGATTTTTGCGTTCATATGTTCCACATGATAATTATATTCGTGTCGGCAATACTCTAGCTCCGACTTAATGCATTTTACGAGTTCACAACGTGTCTGTTAAGACATTGTGACTATGATGATGATGTTCCACAACTTTTGTGACCAATGGTTTCAGCTGTAACCTAAAGTTGAGCCTTGTTTGTGGTTGAGCCCTTAGACAAGGAGAGAGGACGGAACGCGCGACTGACATTTCTCTGTTACCAGATGGCACCAAAAATGTACCAAAGCGCTATTGAATTTACCTGTGATACGTGACTCCTGGCTCCTTCCTGCTGATGCGGCTTTTACAACCGTAAGCTGCACACCCTACCATTATGTACTCCGCAATATTTCACAATGATTGGTCTTAAAAACGCTAAATATCATAAAAAATATTTTGACAGTTGTCAAGTAGCTATTCATTTTCGGTCACAGCTAATTCATATAGCATCAAATGGGCGTGCGGTATCCCCTCTCTTTCCTTATCTAAGGTTGAGCCTCAATCTCAATGGTGATAACCTGTGTTTTATGGTCTGTGGGTGATAATAATAATAATCGACTTTTTTTATACTCACAGAGTAGGTACATGTGAGTATAGTACTGTACTCCCACAACACAAGTTGACCAGGATTTGCTGTCAGTAGATCAGTACAGCAAAATCAACTCAAATTTCAAATTGAAGCATCCATATGCAAAACCAGACATTTGACGTATAGGTTGTTTTGAGTAAAACGCAAAAAACCTGCCAAATTCGTACTTCTTGTCTAATGATATTCGTACTTTGACAAAAATATTTGTTATTTTGGTAGGGATAGATAGTGCATCACACAAAAATATCTGATGAATTAGTAAAAAGATATTTTGGCGGGAATTGTTGACATGTCTGGTTCTGCACCTCAGATTTACAAATGTCTGCTTTTGCATCTAATGCACTGCAATTGGTTTTTCCACCTTCATAGTGTTCATAACGCCAATTGCAGTGATACCCATTGAAAAAATATTAATAAAAGGTCGTAATAAAATGTGAAACCAAAAAATAGCTTTATTGGATAAATGAACAAAACTAAACTCTTATATCATTTTCTTCAGCATCAGACAAGATTATCAAGGTATCAGGTGGACATGGCTCAATTGTAATGTTATTCATGATGTTCAGGTAACACGGAGCCACAATAAATGTTTAAAAAAACATTCAACTCATCAACTGTAACCACGTTCGATCTCAAACTGATTTCATGTACAGCGCAGGTCGCGACGGCGACCTGGCGATATCATGTGACTAAGAAGCTGCACGGGAATTGGTTTAAATGCAATTGTCTGCTTTTGCACGTAAGGAGTGAACACAAATGTCTGCTTTTGCATTTAAGGCCGAATTTTAACATCAAATAACGGCTTCAAATGTCTGTTTATTTAGCTAAAGGTCTGAAAATCGCATTCCCGGCAACATTTGCGTATGAAATCCGTATCTAACTCATATTTTATAAAAATGTCAAATGTCTGGTTTTGCATTTGGATGCTTCAATTGGCCTGTTTTATAACAAGAAGTGATGGTGGTGTCATCTGTAATAGCTATGCTAAGTTACACCTCATAATGTTTAAATTGGTAAGAATTCCTACCCTCTATATCATACCTGTTCACCTATCCGTTCACAGATGTCGACACAACAAAGGCATGTGGTGCCCTCTCTCTCTCTATCAGAAGTAATAATCACTACTAAAACACGTTCTTAATTGGTAAAGAAACCTACGTCCAACAGGACATACAATTGGCCACATCAGGTTATTTGCTAAGAGATAGCGCCACATCCATGTTGTGTTGTGACATCTACTAGGCCTGGAATGAACTACCGTTTTGATCGGTAACGATTTCTGTGTTAGATCAATCGTGATGATTTCGATTATGTATAGATGTCACTAAAATGAGAAATTGGTACAGTGAAATTAGTGATGAGAGTTTAATATTCGTCTACTTTGTTTTTATAGACTCTGCGTGAAGACAAATATCTACTACTATAAAATTGTCCTTTATGTTTAATGTTTTTTTTATTATGCATGATCTAAAACCCGTAATTTTCATTATACAGGGTTGCATACTATGCTGTGGTTGCATTTTATTCTCTCCTCTGTTTTGCAATAACATTTATTTGTGCAACAGGTACGGCTTCTACTTATTAAGAACTCTCTGGAACAAAAATTTATACTGCAACATAACAAGAACATATGTAACAATGTTCCGCAGCATCTGAAAAAGATAAGATTTATATAAGTGCCTGAAGTTTTGTTATATACTCTGGAGGTTATATATTACCTATTGCAACTGCTTTCCCACATAGCACTGGATGATATGAGAATATTCTGTTCACATTCACTACGGATATTATGAATATTCTGAGAAAATTCTGTGGATAATTAGAATATTTACAGAATATTCTTTAAACGTTCGAAATGGGAAAAACACGCTATATTCCTAGAATATTCCGGCGAATATTCCGCAAGGATGTTACATGAACAATTGTAGTAGAATGTTTTTGAATATTCTAGGAACATTTTGTCTAAATTATCTCATATAGGAAACATTTTCATGGTATTATGGATACTGTTCCAAAAATAATAGCACCTACTAGTGGCAGATGGTCACGAAAGTTAAGTGGTTAGACATCTCTCAGTCTAAAGATGTTTAAAACATAGTGTAAACATGTAAACCTGTTGTATTTAACCTCAAAATTCTACTCACATTATATAATCATATAATGAACCATACACCATAGTAGGTGACCATAATTTGGAACACTGTCGCACACTTTATAACAACTAGCAACTTTATTGTACAAAATTGGGTATAAATGCACGCCCTTCACGAATAAAACTCGTGAATCGCTAAAATGCCCACATCACATGTTTATTACAAATCCAAATCGAAGGTTAAGCACAGAACACTTGAAGCGAAGTGACAACCTGACAAGATTGACAACTGACGAATGAACGACACCATGATCTCACTTTACCGTATTGCTGTCAATGGCTAATTCACTAATAAACTTTTGAAAGTTGGACATAATACTTATTAGGTATATTTAGGAGGATAAACGCAAAACGAATAGAACTAAATGAAAGTTTTTTTAATTCACTGAGAAAGGTGCAAATATAAATTAATAATACCTCACATTGAATATTATTTGCCTTCATACAGAAAATAGTTCTGTTACGAATATTACTAAATGTTCTTGAGAAAATAGCTACATATCTTGTTCTTAGTAGATGATTAAAATAATATTTATGAAGAATGTTACTGGTATATTCTGGAATAATTCAGACATTAAACGAATAATCACTGATTATCCTAAGTGGATGAAATAATAATATTCTATAAAGAATATTACTTTAATAATCCAGAATAATCAAGAGAAATAACGAATATTCTATGATTCTACTGAATATTCATGGAACATGTAGGAGATTTAAAGAATATTCACAGAATATCCAGTGCTATGTGGGTTAAGAATGTCGATTCGGACAAAAGGATGAAATATACTTACAGAAGATAACAGCTGCGCACCAATTGTCAAAATATTTGATGCATTCAGTTTAGGCTTGTGAAGGTTAACCATAATAAGAAACAGCTCAACCTGAAACGAAATCCAAAATTGGCCCAAGTAACGTTAAAAAAGCCAGAGTTTCTATTAATAACGATACATTTTAGATCACAAAAAAAATATTTCCAAATATTTTTTGACCTAAACCAAAATCAAAAAATTCACCCTGAAGCAATAAAGGTCAAAATGGGCTCAATGTTTGAAGGAAGATTATTTTCCTTAAGATCGGTACGTGTATTGCAGTACCTACCTCCGTAATCGTGAAAAAAATGAGTTTGGCATATATATATATATATACCCAGTGATTGCTCACCTCACGGTGTGAGGAGTAGTCGCTGGGAAATGGAACAGCAGCCCGGTGTGTCGGAGCCCGGGTTGCACCTTATTTGTTTTTGTTTCGTTTATATATATCTACACGGTACAACTGTGCGTCTCCAATGCAAAATCTTAGGTTCAGTCGGCGTCCGAGGTCACTGGGCGTCCGGATATACGGACGCCCAGTAACCACCCCCTTAAAACCTTGTTTTCGATACTTATAACATGTGTAGATTCCAAAACCGTTAAAATCGGCTGGACGCCCACTGGCACCTAATACTGATTTGCGTACAAAATCGAAGTTCAAGCTTCTACCACCTGCTGCGCTGGGGGTCCTCATTTATATACTTACCGTATACAGAATCCAGTGCAGGGGTTTACCCGGCGCCGTATACAGAATCCAGTGCACGGGTTTACCCGGCGCCAATTTTTTATATTAATCTATTTTTAGAATAACTATACTACGTACACTGCAGCGGTTTACTCGGCGACTGCCGTCGTTTGTTGTCATTGAATATTGTCTCTTCTAATACATTGGAGGATTGTTTTGGATTTAATTCAGTAGCTACCGTTGGAGCTAAACTCTAGGTTTACTCTAAAGTCGGAATAATAACGAACAAATGTGCATAGATCACAGTTTTATGTTTTACTTCTATGAAGTTTAAAAGAGAAATGTAGTTCGATTCATTGATTTATGCAACTACAGTGCCTGCAACTAATATTGCTATTCTTGTGCTCGGATATGAGATTTTTGAAAATTGGTTACTACGATTATCAGTAGCTTTCAGATATTTCATCTAGTCGAAATAATTCTCTAAGGGCGAGACGCAATCTTCCAAAAATTTTATTCCAAAATCTAATGTTTTGAAGTCTGAATTTTTCAAAAATTTCATAATTTTTCAAAAAACGTCCCATTGTTTACACAAAATGTTTCTTAACATCGGTTATTTCCGAGAGTATCACAGGCTAGTAAAATTTCAAAATGTTTATTGCATCTTGATGTTTCTCAAATTTCCAAAATTGGTCGAAAAGTTCATTCATTCAAAAAACCTCATTTTTCGAATAAATCCTGCTTCTTTGGTTATTTTCGTTATAAATATCTCGGAATTTTCCAAAAAGCTTTGAATTTTATCGCAAGGGTCATTGCTTTGAAAAAGTAAAAATTTTTAAAATACAAAAAATAATCAATATGTGAGTAATTTTCGACACTATCATAATTTGGTGTAATTTAAAATGTTTATTTTTCAAAATTTCGAAAAGTTGCAAAATTGGGCGAAAATTTCACTTGTTTTGGAATCATCTCGTTTACCAAAATCATAATTTTCTTAAGGTTTCTGTTGAAGATCCAAATCTTTCCAGGAAACTAAAATTTCACGTGATTATCTTGAAGTCGGATATCTCAAAATTTTTATATTTTTTTGAAAATTTTATAGTTTTTTAGGAAGGCAAATCTTTTTCGAAAATTTCATAATTATTCCACAAAGTTTCAAAACTTTACGTTTTTTCAGAAGTTCTCAGTTTTTGTCAAAAGGAAACTATTTTAAAAGTTTGAATTTTTCTTAGAGACTTCCATATGATATGGGAGAGAAATAGACCAAACTCCAGTTTTCATGTTTTACGTGTAAATCAGTAATGATCGATAGCTGTTTATCCAACCCAATTGAAATATCCTCAGGTGTTCCTCAAGGGTCAGTCCTGGGACCACTCTTGTATTTAATTTACACAATTGATATGTCCAACTCCGTAGAAAACTCGTCAGTAATGTGTTATGCTGACGATACACAAATTTACAAAAGCTTCAACACCAACTCCATGGATAGTGCACTCCTTCAGCTTAATAATGATCTAAATGCCATTGCAAACTACTCTCAAAATAATAATTTGAAACTTAATAAAGACAAGTGTTCTGTAATGTTATTTTGCCCAGGCCCTAAACATCATTTTATAACCAATCACTTTGATGTCAAAATTAACAACGACGCTTTGAATATGGTAAATACTGCCAAAAATTTGGGATTGACCATTGATACTGATACTCTGCGTTTCAAAGAACATGTGTCAAATGTTTTGAAAAAATGTTATATTAATTTGAAGTCTTTATATGTGAATCGTTCAATTTTGAATTTTAAAATAAGAAAAAACTATACTATTTTTGTTTAGATTCGGTTACTAAGAACATATTACAAAAACTGCAAAACGTGTGTTGTATTTTCTTTGAAAAAATACGATCATATCTCTTTGAAGAGAAATCAGCATGGTTGGTTAGGCATATAAAATGCGTGTAAATATTACTTAGCAACATTTACACATAAAATTGTTTCTTCTCGCTCCCCCCCTTTACGAAAAATTTGTATTTAGACGTAGTAATTTAGACATCAATTTTAGAGATCCCGTGTATAAAACTGTACTATATCGCAGATCATACACCTACAATGCCATCAAGATTTACAATGATTTAGATGATATATACAGGGTGGACCATTAGTGCGTGGACGGAGAATTGCGGGCTTACTAAAAAATGTTTCAAAAATCTGTCACTTGATTATGGTAGGGATCCTTAAGGGCTATAACGTAAAAATATTTTCACTTGAATTTTGACGTTTATACAGGGTGATTCATATCAAACCTACATGTTTTTTAATGGAACCCCCTATATATTATTGCATATTTGGATTCCTTGGTCAATTCTAATGTGACTTTATGTATCACACATGGAACTTTAAACCGTTTAGGCGCAAATCACCATTTTTGGTATAAGTAGGTATCAGAAAAAAATTGAATATCGCAGCGATTATAATACCTAGAAGGCCCTGACCTCGCGGTACGATTAAGCATGAAATGCGTCACCTTAGGTTAGACGGCTAAATTTGAATTCTTTTTGTACTTTGAGAAATCAGAGGATAAATTAAGGAAACTTCAATCACAGATAACTTGATTTTTTCAAATGGGAATGCCTATTTTGGTTTAAATAATCAAATCTAAAATTTGATTACCTTTCTATTGATATAACATTCTTGACATCAATCTTTTTTCGTTTTCATTTTATTTCAAATTTTCAGTCAAATCGGCGTTTTTCAATTTTCCTGCGTGCAAGCAACCTAGCAGGCCATGAAAAATAAACAAAAGCTCGTTAATATGGAAGAAAGCAACTAACTTAGTAAAAAGATGCAGACTAGTAAAATTTCAAAATATTTATTGCATCTTGAAGTTTCTCAAATTTCCAAAATTGGTCTAAAGATTAATTCATTCTAAAAACCTCATTTTTCGAATAAATCCTGCTTCTTTGTTTGTTTTTGTTATAAATATCTCGGAATTTTCCAAAAGTTTTGAATTTTATCGAAAGGGTCATTGGTTTGAAAAAGTAAACATTTTTAAAATACAAAAAATAATCAAAATGTGAGTAATTTTTGACAATATCGTTAGGGTACTTGCAGAGGTCGTGAAATCGCCTCGGAAGTATACATAGCGTAAAGAAAACCATATCAAGAAGCAGTAGGAAACAAAAAACATGATTTTACGGACGGCCAAAAAAAGATATTTGCAAAATAAAATAAGGATATATTCAAATTTTTCCAGGTGACTTAAAACAAGGGCTGACGTCACAGGTATCTTATCGATATCGACAATCGATACTGCTACAGCGCAGGTCAGTGAGATTCAACTGCAAACTATTTCTGATGTTGCCAAATTTCTTTTTAAATATTTACGTTGGCCATATATCAATAATTTAATTTACGAGCGAGTTTTGTTATATGGGTATATATATTCCCAAATGAAATAAGACTTCTCTTTTATCCTACTACAGCCGTAGCTCCTCATTGAGTAATACTGCGAGATGCAAAATGCAAAACGAAATCATATCAGCTGCTCGAACGCAACCATATTTTCTTTGTGGTTTGCCAACTGCGCATTCGACTAGAGATGAAACAATGCGACTCAATTTATTGAAACTTAAACATATTTGAAACAGGCAATTAACCCACTAGCATTTTTGTTGCAATACATTTTTATATCTGATAGGTATCACAGTTCATCCTGTTTGTGACCGAGATTCGCAACTAATTGAAGCCATCATCTTATTTCGACGCATCCCATTATGAATGAATTCAAAGATAGAATCTAATTCAAGCCCATCCCTACAAGGTGAATTAGTAATCTAGCCTAACTTTTATTCTTTTGACTTTTGTACTTTTGTGTGTGCCTGTTTTGTGATTATAATGATCAATGTCAAAATGTTAGGTTAGCATTGGCTATCGATATCGAATATCAATACTTTACATCCCATCACGATAGGATATCACTGACGTCAGAGGTTGTTTGCGCGGCATTTTCCGGCATTTGAAATAATTTTTGGAATATCTCTCACAGCCGACACCAAAAAACCAAACAAGTGATTTTGTCATGTTTACTAGGCTCTAAGGAACGCGTAAATGACATAATATTTTTTTCTGCAAGTACCCTAGTAATTTAAAATGTTTATTTTTCAAGATTTCGAAAAGTTGCAAAATTGGTCGAAAATTTCACTTGTTTTGGAATCATCTCGTTTATTAAGATCATAATTTTCTTAAGGTTTCTGTTTTGAATATCCAACTCTTTCCAAAAAACTCAAATTTCACGTGATTATCTTGAAGTCGGATATCTCAAAATTTTTATATTTTTTTTTTGAAAATTTTATAGTTCTTTAGGAAGTCAAATTTTTTTCGAAAATTTCATAATTATTTCACAAAGTTTCTAAACTTTACGTTTTTTTCAGAGGTTCTCAGTGTTTGTCAAAAAGAAACTATTTTAAAAGTTTGAATTTTTCTTAGAGATTTTCATATGATCTGGGAGCGAAATAGGCAAAATCCAGTCTTCATGTTTTACGTGAAAATCAGTAATATGCAGCTTGATTCATGTAACAAATACAACTTTGGTTTGCCGAATTTATGGAGTCACTGTGTATAATTAAAAATGAGACTGCTGATGACTGCTCCTACAAACCCTTGTTAAACTTTTTTCGATACCTTTCTAGTTTACCCAACTATCGACCACCTCTGAAAAATTTGATAACGCCACATATTAAGATTATATTGTAAATATAAAATAATATAATGGTATGAAATTATCCAGGGCAGCGCACCTAATGAATCTGTTTTAGTTGCGCCCCACTTTCCTGTACATGCTGTAATTTTGTTTTGTTCGCTCTCGACATCCATATAAATAATCATTCAACTCTCATAAGCCTTTTTGTGAACATTAAATAATTTGTGAGATAAATGGGGGGGTGTCCAGAAGGGAAATCCATATAAAATGTTAAAGGTCATTGTTTATTTCATAAAAAATCCAGTGTACAGGTTTACTATGCTCCCCTATTGTAAAGTAAATCTATTTTTAGTATCATCATATTCTTTGTGTTTTGCAGCGGTTTACCCAGCGTCTGTTGCTGAATCTTGCCCTTGAAATGTGCATAGTACCGAAATTCCTTGAGATAATCGCGTCTTTCCCAGCTATCAAATATTCTCTGCTCACGACGTACTTGCAGATTTGTGTTTCTTGCATGGGTACAGTACTTAATAGCATGCTAAGAACTTAGGAGTTGAGCGTTTAGGCTATACCGAAAAGCCTATGAACACATCTCCTCCATAATATGCTAATGCAATTCTTCAGTATATTCCATTTCCGTGTAAGCGTGGTGTACCAACAATATAATACACTCAAAGGCAATTTTTGGGCTATAGTGACTTTATTTTAAGTTGCAGTACGCGATGAAAAGTTATATACATATTCTGTGCTCAAATCTCCGTAACCATATACAGGGTGTCTCAAAAGGACCCGACTATTTGAGGTAGGGAAAAACCAAATGGAGAGATAAAGGAAGAAATTTTACTTTTTTTACTTTTTCAAAATAACATTCTTAAAATGACGCCCATTTTGTTGACGGTATTCTTCAAAGCGTTTATGCACATTATCAAAACGGTCCAACTACTTAGAGTGCACGAGACGCAAATAAAGCGTGGTGGAGGGAGTAAGCCCGCACCGCTCGCTCGGTAAGGACACTGGTTAGATATTGCACTTTTAGTTGCCAGGATGCATGTTTAGTTGCCACAATATTGAAGAAAGCATCAGATCGATAGCAACTCAGCAACTCCTTGGAACAGCTTTTGATAAAATGTGCACAAACGGTTTGAAAAACGCCTTCAACAAAATGGGCGTCATTTAAAGAATGTTATTTTGAAAAAGTAAAATTTCTTCCTTCATCTCTCCATTGGCACTAATCAATGGTATTTACAATAAGCCGGTTTTGGTTTTTCACTACCTCAAACAGTCGGGTCGTTTTGAGACACCCTGTAGTATTGTACCACTATAACTGCATAGCTGTATCATAGTTCTTGGGCAGTGACTCTTCTCTCATTAGCCATTACGCTTCTAATCAACACGCTCAAAGTTCCACTCATTCTAACGGCTCTCAGAACCCTTGCCTCGTGGCAATAAGCCATTCAAGGGTGGACGCCTAGTAACATCAACGCTGAATTTACAAAAAGTCTGTATATAAATTATATTAATAGACAGGCATAAAAAATATGGACGCCCAGTGGAGCTAACGGTGAACTATGGCGCCAAGCGACCTGTTTCTGAAACTTATTTATATACAGTTATATACGCCAGACGCTGGGTAAAATGCTTTTGGTCCGGACGCTGGGTGATCCGCTGTAAATAAATATATACATATATATACATCATTATAACAAACCTGAGCCAATTGGAAATTGACCATATACTGAGCCACCTACTTAGAGATGTGCTAGATAAATAATAGTTTTATTTTCATCTCCAGATATATTGTGTTGTATCTAAAAACCGTAATATACATAAGAAATTATTTAAAATAAATATCTTTGAAAATGCTTATATATTCATATTTATAGTACATACATGAGCCATGCATACATTTAATACCATTGTGAGCCTTTGATATACAAGTTTATGTAAATTATCGAATCTTCCTGAGCCAAGCAATGTTGCCAAGATTACAGCTGGGTTTAGGCTCAGAATAGTTAGCAATCAAATATATACAAATAACACGCCCACTTGACCTTGACTGGGTGGAATTATTACTCCTGATGTACTGTGTGAGGCTTTCCCGGCCCCCGTCGGGTGAATTTGTGGTTCTTGGCTTGTTAAGCCGGCATCGTTTAGCGTTAAGGCTTGACGTTTCGCCACCACGAGTGGATGGCATATTCAGAATCTATTTCACTTTGGCGACTTCCAAAATACTGTAATTTGGATTTTGGATACTGTAATTTGTATTGGTCAATATGGTCAAGTCATTCTCACGTGATGCCGTGACCAAGGGAAAAGGGATTCATTTTTATTCAGGGTGTTAATTAAGTATGTCAACAAACTTTAACCACGAATAGTACTCTGAAAAATAGAAAGAAAATGTCATATGGACATGGGTCGGGAAATGCTTCCTAAGGGAGCTACGCTCCTTTGCATGGGGCACCCTGAAGACGGTTTTCCCCGAGGGGTAAACCTCTGACCCAAAATTTGTACACCAATGCCCATTTTGGGCATTACTCGGTAATTTTCGCGCCTAATGCCCGCAATGTACCTGCAATGCACCGGCAATGCCCGCAATGTACCTGCAATGTACTTGCAATGCTCGCAATGCACCAGCACTTTCCCAAATGCCCAATAATTTCGGCCGTAATGCCTGAAGTAATCAGTAACTCCTACAAACAAGTCTTATAGGATAAGTGCAATTGGGGTTTTATATACATTTTTTTTTTGTGATAAATGGGAAGACCACTTATACGTTTTATAACAAAACTATTTTTTTTCTTATTTGTTTTTCGCAATAATTGTTAGTTATATCAAAATAAATATGTATTTTTGAATCCAGTACCGAAGACATGCCGACAGCTCCCGAACGCGTGTGACGTCAAAATGTTATCTTTTCACCAACGACGTCCTACTGCGATACCTCTTACCATTATTTTTTCTAGATTCCCAGCTAATCGTGAAAATAGTTACTTATTTAACTAGTGTATATTTTTTGCACCATTGCATTTTGCACATCGAACGAAGTTCGCAGCTCGAGATGAAGTCTACGATCGAAATAAATATCTTTTTAAATTTTTGAAATTAGATTACAAATTCCAGTAATAAAGAACCTAATCAATTATGTTTCGTTGAAGCAACTTTTTTGGCAAGGCCGTGGTGGGGTAACGCCTAAGCGTCAAGCGTGTCAACCTTCTGACCTGACAAAATCCGAGTTCGAGCTGTGTTGGTTCGAGCCCAGGCCTTGTAAACTTTTTTTTAATTTTCTTTTACCAAAAAATTTATTGATATGCTTTTTTTGCACATGTTAATTTTTTTTCTACGATCAGCATACATATGTCTTTGAATTAAATTGTATTAGCCATTTTACTTGCAACAGTGCAAAAAGCAAGTACTAGAGGCAGAGGAGGTTTCAAAAAATCAGGAAAACGAAGTTCGGCTGTCAGTATCAGTCATCAATTACTCTGATTGCGATATCAATATTGAACTTAATCCAAAAAACTAAAATTATTAGTGATTTCTGTACTTGTGATATGTTTCATATAATTTGATTCAAAAACATATTTATTGCGATCGTATATAGAAATGTGTGTAATATGTGCAAAAAGCATATCAATCATCTTTTTTTTTGTAAAAACAATTAAAAAAGAGTTGTTATGGCCTGGGCTCTAACCAGACCGCTCGTATGCGGACATTGTCGGGCTAGAAGGCTGAAGCTCGCCTGACAGCATTGACAAGTTTTTCTCTCGATTTTTCCTGACTACCTTTGCCTGAGTATTTACTTCAAATCTGGTCCGTAAATTAACTCTCACAGATAAACCACAGTAAATGAAGCATGAAGTTAAAAGACATTACAAATGTTAAAAATTTACTCATATTGTTACAATGACTAATTATCGAAAACCACTGATTAAAAGAAAAGACGCCGAGACACGTCAAATGATCTGTCAAAGGGGACAACTTTTTAACGAAAAACTACTTCCTCCTCTTGTGCCCTATGCCCCCCAGGATCATCCCCTTAGAAATTTTAAATGGTCGATCGGTCGATTCATTTTCAAGAAAATTAGAAAAAGGTTTATGTATTGAATTTGTTCTGATAGCAAACAGAAACACACGATAATACCACTTTTTATTGCACTAAGTGTTCAAAATGTTGCCCGTTATTGGCCAACCAATGATATAGGCGATGTTGCAAAACCAGGGGAAATGATTCCAACGGGGATTCCAATTTATGGTGCCCAAAACCTATCTGCTCGCCAAATGCCCTTCCATCTAACGCCAGACTCCAGGGCAGATAAATTTGCATAGGTATGTTTGGTCAAATTGGATCTGTTGCAATAAAAAAAAAACACGGAGAGTTCTAGATGAAGCCGCTCAAGTTGAAGATTTACGTCATTTTGGCATAAATCCCAATCCCAATATTTTATTACGCAAAATTGTGGACAAGGGGGGAAGAATAAGTTTTGGTTAAAAAGTTGAACTCTTGACAAATCTTTTGACGTGTCTCGGCGTTTTTTCTTTTAGTCAATAGTTTTCGATAAATCCATGGTGGGAAGTTCTCAAATGTTGTGTTACCCGCAAATAAAAGCACGTACGCTGTCATCGCATCTGACTACATACTGACCACATGCCACAGGTCAGTAGGGTACAGACAACTAGAAAACATACATAATAACCAACTATCACAGCATAGTAAACAATCAGCACAATATCTCTGAGGATTTCCTATATAAAAATAGGATGGGATGATTTTACGGCTGTGAAGTTAGGGTAGAGATGCGAAAATGAAAATATCGATACCGGTACCAACTCCATATTTTTTAGGCAAATGGGCGCGTTAGGTTCGTACAGAGAATTTTGTGCAACTGATTACAATACTCAATAATTATATACCGATTCAACTACAAAAGTATCGATACCAGCCTGGAATCGCTCAAAAAATATCTAAGATAAAAATACTCGATATTAGTGCACAAGTACAAGTAACAAGTATCGTTAGCATCCCTACAAGAAAATCATCCAAAGGTGGGGAAGCGCGTGTAATTGCCGCCAACCTGAGATATTGTGCTGGTATCACTATGCTGTGCAATTTTTTGTTTGCGAACTATCGATCTAGGGTCAACCGGCGCGGGTCGCGAGTAAAATCTGGAGACACGGAAGGAGCCGAAAAGCTGTTCGGTGTAAGCGACATATACTTTTAAGATTTAAATTTTTGCAATGCCTTGCCCAAATAAATGCCCGCAATGCCCGTTTAAATCTCCGTAATGCCCGGGTTTTGTACACCACTTTGCCCCAGCGGTTTACCCCTCGGTTTTCCCTCGATATTCTCGAAACCATTCATAACAAAATTACGAAATTAGGTACGATGGGTAAACTTTTGACGCTGAATCTGATTCTGAATTCAGAATTTCATAATTTTAATCAGAGGCGTATCATACGGGAGGAGTTAGGGGTAAAAATAACCCCATTTTCTAAATGGTAATTTTTTGACATTTTGATTTTAGAATATGGTGTTTCAGAGTTTGTTGTCAAGTAGTATTTGTCTTAGTATTTTATTTCTTATTTGTTCAAACTCTTATTAAATAATGTTACTTTAAAAATAATACCTAAATGTTTTGTAATAACTCTAAACTGAATAAACTGACAGTTCTTAAGTTGTTTATCAATTATTTCAATTGTTTTTCACAGCACACTTATTAAATAAATGAACATTTATTTATTTACAATAGCCTGCATCGATTCAATGCTTTGCATTTTTCTCGAAAATGGTTAGCCCTATCGAGATGTACCAAAAAACCATTTGTACGTAGAAATCTCTGAAATGTCTGTCTGTTGGCGTTTTTCTAGCCTCCCAATCTCAGTAACCGCTACATGGATTGTGATGAAATTTGGGCAGCGTTATGCTGTGGGGTCGTAGTAGGTAATGTTTCTATAATTTTGAAAATCGTTATACGGGGGGCGGAGTAATTAGCAAAAAACGAAAAATTTCAAATACGCCTCAAACTTCGTTTTTAGGCGTTTTAGGGGTTCCTGATCATTTTGTACTTTTTTTTGGGTGGGGGTGAATTTGGGGTGATTGGGGGGGGGGGGTGGGGGGTTGTAATACTGAAAAATTTGTTGTATTCACAATGGGCTCTCTAATGACCTGCAAATGAAAGACCTAGCGCCATAATACAATTTTTTAGGTCCATCCAAACATTGCCTTCCTTATAATAGAAACCAAGGGACTTGGAATAATTTGTGATGTATATATCCGAGTGTTGTTTTAGTTTTAGATCGTTCTTTATTGCATAACGCCAAAATTATCGAATGGATTTTAATTAAATTTTGACACAGTATTACTGCCACGGCGAGGATGGAAAACGCGCATGTTTTGGAAAAATCGTGTCAGTGGCGGCGCAGCAACAATAAAAAAACTAAAAATGTAAAAATAGCTCAAACTTTGTTTTTCGGCGTTTTAGGGGTTTCTGATCATTTTTTACTTTTTTTGGGTGGGGGTGAAATTGGGGTGGTTAGTGGGTGGGGGGTTGTAAAACTCAAAAATTTATTCCATTTATAACAGTTTCCATTGACCTGTGAAAGAAATACCTAGCGGCATAATAGACGTTTGTTAGGTCCATCCGAACATTGCCTTGGCTATTACAGAAATCAAGGGATTTGGTATTGGTAGGGGTAGGTATTGATTTAGGTCGTTCTGAATTTAGTAACATGGAAATTATGGAATTAATTTTAATGAAATTTAGACACAGTATTATTACCGCGGCAAGGATGAAAAATGCGTATGGTTTTCAAAAATCGTGTCAGTGGCGGCGCAGCAATAATAAAAAAACTAAAAATATAAAAATAGCTCAAACTTCGTTTTTAAGCAATTTGGGGGTTCCTGATTGTTTCGTTTCGTCCAGTTGGGGCTGAATTGTGTCGCCTACGGAGAGATTTAGGAAACTATTTACTAGTTTTTGTGTTGGATGTTTTTTGACGACAGGCGGGCGATGATTTGGTTGCAACTGTTATGTGTGGGAAGTACTGAGTCAATCAACTTGACTCCATTTTTTTTGTTTAACAAAGAGTTTAACAATTGCTAATCTCAACCAATCAGATTCCACAGAAGCGGAACATTTGATCACTGGATTATTTGATAATGATATAATGATGACAAGAAATTAGGGTTTTGAATTGAATACATTTTTTAGTGATACATGGAAATAACATTTAAGTTTTATAACAAAACTATTTTTGTTTTTTTCACAATAATTCAAAAGTTATTTCAAAATAAAAATGGGCTTTTGTATCCAGTACCGAAAACACGCCCAAAGCTCCCGAACCCACGTGTCGTCAAGTATGGTTCGTTGAAGCGATCCGTTCTGCAGAGGGTCACATGACGTAGTGGTAAAATTTGATTCAAAAACATATTCATGTCGATGGTACAAAACAAAATGTGTGTAACATGAGTGAAAAGCATATCAATGTATTTTTTGGTTAAAAAAAAATAAAAAAAAGTTGCAAGCGTGTGTTTCGAGCCAACACCCGCTTGAACACAGCAATTTGCTGCATAACACTATACCACTACGCCACCCGACCCACCACTGCTGAGCGGATCGCTTCAACGAAACATATTGACTTCACATGGGTTCGGGAGCCATCGGAGTGTTTTCGGTAGGTACTGGCCCATTTTTGTTTTGTTACAACTTTTTAAATTATTGCGAAAAAAAGAAAACGAAAATAGTTTTGATACAAAACTTATATATGATATAATCAAAAGTGACACCCAGCTTTGACGTTTTTTCCCCAATATTAATAAAATGCTATTGGATGATATTTATTAACTTATCTCTCGATACCCAATAGAAAGCTAAATGTGAAAATAAGCGCGGTAAAAAGAAAATAACTATAATACCCATATATCCCTAATGAGAATCACTCGGAGGTGACGTCATGCGCACAGCAGGCGAAAAACCGGACAGCGGAGCATCTAGCCCTGATAAAATAGCATGGACCTGATGATCGGTGTTGCCAAATCCTCTGGATCATGTTTATAACAATTTCCGGTATATACTTGTATATAAATTATGAAATCGCAGCGCCATTTGTGGAAATTCTGTGAACTATATTTCCTAGCAATGGTATTAACCTGAGCCACCACATTATGACGTTTATTACCTTTCTGACATTAGAGCACGGAACATGTTTTCGTTATTTACAATCTGTGACATTTGATCTACCAAAGCTTTGTCTGAAATTGACTGTAGTAGGCCAAATGTACCGAGAAACAAAGGCAAACGGACCTGAGCCGTCTATATGGCTCACATCCGTCAAAGTGGCTCAGGTTAATACGCTCAAGTTCCTATTAGTGGATCAGGTTAGTATCAAAGAGGAATATATATATATATATATATATTCCTCGTCTGGGTCCGGGTTTAGAATGTTCCCAGGGTATAATCTGCCTGTCGTAAGAGGCGACTAAAAGATTGGTAGTCCTTGCCTTAAAAGGGCCTATGGTGGTCACCGGCTGTGAAAGCAGGCGTATGAACCACCATAGTGAGGAAGCGGCTGCACCTATGGTAAGGACGGCTTCCCGACAGCGTCTGACCCCAGGTTAGGGGCGGCTGATAGCAAACCTGGCAGTAGGTATAAAATGCGCCCCCAGGAAGCCGACCAACATCAAACGGCTATTCGGTGCGTGGCGACACTGCGGGGATAACCCAAGCCAGGGATGAAAGCCGGCCGGCAACCTGTACAGGTCATCCCTAGGAGGCAATGTGGTCGGCTGCCTCTGAAATGTCGGCTGGGGGCCCTAAGGCTAACCACCGGACGGGCCCTACCTTCTGGTTCGACCGCCCCAGAAGAAGAGCACCCACACCAGGCCGGTATCGGAAGCCGGCTCTGGGCAAGGTGGCGGTGCCTCGGATCGCCCTGACGACGACACACGCAACGACATGGACTGTTTTAGGTGGACGACGGAACTGAAGGATGACCTGCTGAGCTGCTACGAGAGCAGTAGCCCGCGCCGTCGGGGATACATGGCCCGCATGCATGGGAGGTGGTGTGAAATGCATCCAGAGCATAGCACAATTTCCTCCCAGAGCTTGCGGAACCAGGTATTTTACCTTCGGGGGCAGGGATACGTTCGTGCTCCGGCTCAGCCTGCCCCTCCGGCGACTGAAAGGCCTGTTAACCAGGCTGAAAGGTCGCCGATGAGGCCCGCTGAGAGGGAAATCGACGAAGCCGTCTCACCTGGAGATTTCAGTGACCGAAGGGCCTTGCATAACAACAAGAGGTCCTTCAAGCTGGCAGATTTAAAGAGAGAGGATGAGGCGTTGAGTGAACGTCTATCGGAGGTCTCTGACATTTGGAGCATCAATTGCGAAATTTACGCTGCGGCTCTGAGGCTGGCTGGACAGGGGAGAGTGAGAGACTCTCCTGTCGAGAGAGCACAGAGGCGGGTGCGCCAGATGGAAGCGAAAATCCAGTTGGCTCGCCAAGAAGCATCCCGTATCCAGTGTGTGATGGAATATAGAGCGGCCGGTAGGCCTTTTACGCGCCGCGTGCGCCAGATAGCCCGAGAGCTAAGGCGCGACCATCACACGCTCAGTCAAGCGGTACTGGTTGTTGTCAAGCAGCATTGTCTTGACAGGATACGGACGCTAATCGCTGCTAAACGATCACTGGTGACGCGGGCGAGAGGCTTGGAGGAAAACAGAATGTTTTCCGAAAAGCCTGCTCGTCTCTTCCAACAGCGACCACCAGTTATAGAGCAGCCGCCAACTGCTGATCGCGTGGAGACTTTCTGGAGGGGCATTTACGAACAGCCCAAACCTCTCCAAGCAGACACTCCGGCCTTGGCGCAGTTCGAGTCCGTTTGTAGGAGGACTCCAAACTTGAATGTACTGCGTCACCCGATAAACACGGAAGAAATTCTTGGTGCCTTACGAGGCGCAAAGAATTTCGCAGCTCCTGGCCCGGATGGCATAAACACCTACTGGTTGAAAAAGTTTCCCAGTTGCCACCGGCATTTAGCTAGAGTTTTTAACTCGTGGCTAAATCAGGAGCAGCCAATTCCGGCTTGGTTTGTCGAGGGTCGAACCGTGCTTCTCCCGAAGACCGGAGATTTGTCTGATCCTAAAAACTACAGGCCAATAACATGTCTGAACGCATGTTACAAGCTCTTCACCAGAATCTTGTACATGCGTATCCTTCAAGCTGTAAATCCCGTATTTCTCAGCGTATATGAACAAAGAGGGTCTAAGAAAGGAGTAGCTGGCTGCAGGGATAACCTGTTGATTGACCGCTGTGTCACACAGGACTCCGTGCAGTACCTGCGAAACCTTTCTATGGCCTGGATCGACTATCGGAAGGCATTCGACACTACGTCTCATGAACTGATTGTGCGGCTGTTGGAATGTCTTTCGGTAGATGATCAACTAGTGGGATGCATCAAACAACTGATGCCGCTCTGGAAGACTCGGTTCACTATAACATCGGGTGAAACCAGGGTTCGGACAGAGTTGGTATCATTTAAAAGAGGGGTCTTCCAAGGAGACTCCTTGAGTCCCTTGCTCTTCTGCATCTCGCTACTGCCTTTGTCCATAGCGCTGAAAAATACTAAGGGATACAGCTGTGGCAAGCCCAATTACCGGAGGCACAAGGTCACCCACTTATTTTACATGGATGACCTGAAACTCTATGCCTCCGGACAACGCGATTTAGAGCAGTCGCTGAGGGTAGTGCAGGATTACAGTCAAGCTATTGGTATGGAGTTCGGGATAGACAAATGTGCCACGATTCATCTCAAAAGAGGACGTTGCGGAGATAGTGAAGATGAGGAGCAGCTCGTTGATGGGAGCATCTTGCGACAACTGCATGCCGGAGATACTTATACCTACCTTGGAGTGGCGCAGCGTCACATCCAAGAGGCAGAATTGGTCAAAGAGTGTCTCCGCCGCAAGTATTTGCACCGACTCCGGCAGATCTGGTCGTCAGAACTGTCCGGCAAAAACAAAGTCGCTGCCACAAACATGCTTGCGGTCCCATTGTTGTTATACAGCTTTGGTGCTATCCACTGGAAAGTGGAAGAGCTGCGACAAATCGACATAAAGACCCGCAAAAGGATGAATATGGAGGGAAGTCTACATCCTAGATCCTCTGTCCCGCGAATATACCTCCCGCGACACCTGGGAGGGCGTGGACTATTGAGTTTGGAGCGTCTGCACAACAGAGTAGTACTGGCCACTGCCTGCTATGTTACGACGAGCACCGATCCCCTGATCCGCTTTGTGCGAGAGCACGAGATTGCGGGTAAAGGAGCCTTCCTTTTTAGAGCAGCAACACGGGCAGCCGAAGAACTTAGTCTCACGCTCGACTTCACGCGGAGGTGTCAGCAGTCCGTTACGGAACTTGCTCCCGCACAATTAAAAACCCGGATTAAAACTGCTGAAGTCCAATTGCTTTTAAGACTTCACAAAGATAAACCAATGCACGGAATCTTCTACAAACATCTAGAAGAGCATGGTTTATCTGGGCAGTTGACCTTCTCCTTCCTAAGGTCTAATGGGTTGAAGTCGGAGACTGAGAGCTCTATAATGGCTTGCCAAGACGGTGTCTTCAACACCTTAGTATACCGTAGCCGGATTATGGGTATGGATGTGCCCGATATCCGCTGTAGAGCCTGCCTGCAGGCGCCAGAGACCCTTACGCACCTCTTGTCGGCGTGTAAGGTGTACGCTGGCACAGCCTACGTCTATCGGCACAACGCGGCTCTACGAGTGCTATACTACCATTTAAGGCACTCATACGGTATAGATGAGACACCGGTGCTGCCGTATGCTCCAGGGGACATTGAGTCCGTTGTGGAGAACGAGAGGTGCCGAATTTACTGGAACTACTCATTCTCCACGCTCGAGCTTATACATGCAAATAAGCCCGACATAGTCCTCCTCGACTACCAACAAAAGACGATGTTCGTTATCGAGTTCTCGGCGCCTGCCGAGGGGAACGTCGTCTCTAAGGAGGAGGAAAAGCGGACCAAGTATCAGGAGCTCCTCGGACAACTTCGCAGGCTCTGGCCGGACTACACTGTGAGTCTGCTAGTAATGGTCATTGGATCCCTAGGTGGTATGAGGGATACGCTGCTCTCTGCACTGCGCAAAATGCCGGTGTGCCGTGCGGCGGCGCACATCTTAGCCGCCAGAATGCAGAAGGCAGTCATCCATGGGTCCCTTCGTCTGCTTAGGACGCACGATTCGCGGACCCAGTGATTGCTCACCTCACGGTGTGAGGAGTAGTCGCTGGGAAATGGAACAGCAGCCCGGTGTGTCGGAGCCCGGGTTGCACCCTTTTTGTTTTTGTTTTGTCTTATATATATATTTATATACAGGATATGCAATAGTTTTTCATAGAAAACCCTTGATTTGCTATGTTCACATACCTGAGAGGCTTCTCGTGTTCCTAGCTTGGTTATTGGATATCCATTTAAAAACGATACAAATTTGTCAGCCTACAAACAACAAACATATAAACAGGGGTCAAAACAGTTGCAGAAAAGTGAGGTGGGTACTTGATTTTTGACATAAATTTAACTAGCAACTCAATGCTTTATTATAGCCAAGAGGACGTTTACACAATTATTGCGTGTTATACAGCATTTCACATCTACGTCATGCTTATACAGTCAAAATGGGCGCAAGTTTATACAACAAATTTGTTCTATAACGCTACTATAAACTTGTTTTATAAACGTTTACCGAACATCTAAAAAACTGTTATTCAGTTCTCAAAGCTACAGTTTGTTATAAAACAATAATAGAGCTTTACAAAACAATTTCCTAGGAGTTTTGTTACAGTTTAGTATGAAGCCATTCTGTTGCTTAGCTTGACATGAAATTTTTGTAGCGTCAAGAAAATAACGAATATCTGTATAGGATCCGAAAAATCGTAGACACAATAATGGATATCTGTTAAGGGCTCAAAATATCATAGACACATCAGTGTAACACTCTTATAAAAGCTCCACAGCGCTTTTTGAAGGAGTTTTGTAAATATCGGCAAGCTGTGTGGTAGGTGTTATAGATTGCTGTTATAGCACTTTTTAGCTCTATAAACCAAATGGTCGTATAACGGTTGCTATGTAAACGTCTACAGAACAATCAAAAATTGTAGTTCCAGACTGTTTTGTATTTTTTATCAACATTAATATACCTGTATTGAAATAAAATTGCACCATTATCTGGACTTCCAGGAAATAATTCTATAGAACAATTTTGCTAGCGAGACTTGAACGCGTAAAGTGCTTCATTTTGCACGTTTAACTTTCTTACTTACCGATGTCATAACACTCTCAGCCGCAGAAAGTTGATAGATAGAAGGATGAACAGTGTAGAGTCTACAAGCAATGACATTGACAGATGATAATCTTCTGTTTGAGGCTCAATCACATAGTATATCAATCTAAACACAATCAGTACAATGATAAAACTGAACTGAGTGATCACTAGAAAACGTTTGAAGGCGCCAAAATATTTTTGTTGTAGTTGTTCACAATCGTAAGGTAGTATTGCTGCCAGATGTTTAGTTTAAACGACAGATTCTTGCTTTCCAAACTTGGTTTCTTCTACAGTCCTATATAAAGACGTCAGCAACTCTAGGTAGATCTGTATTGCATCTGATATCACGAATACTATGCTTCCTGCGTCCATGTGGGTCAGAAACGTGGCAGAAGCATATATCATATTCTTGAAGGTGGGTAGATAGTAGATGCATCCAAGGAACGTGATGAGGTTATAAGAGAACGATAAAACCGTATGCTGAGGTATCTTGCATCTCTTAACTTCCTCCAAAACTAATCTGCTTTCAGCAACAATATTATATATGAAGACACATCAATATAACTGTTTTATAACTGCTTCAAAATACGTTTTAATGACAGTTTTATAGATTGCTGTTATAGAACTTTTTAGCTCTACAAGCCAAATGGTCGTATAACGATTGTTGTATAAACTTCCATAGAACAATTATTAAGAATTGAGGTTCCAGATTGTTTTGTAATTTTGTAAGCGAGATTAATACAGCTGTATTAAAACAAAATTGTGCTATTATCTGGACGTTGTAGAACAATTTTGCAAGCTGGTCTGGAACGTCTAGAGCACTTCTTTACTTACCGATTTCGTAACACTGTCAGCCAGAAAGTTGATGTAGATAGATAGAAGGATGAACAGTGTAGAGTCTACAAGCATTGACATTGACAGATGATAATCTTCAGTTTGAGGCTCAATTACATAGTATATGATTCCAAACGCAATCAATAAAATGATAAAACTGAATTGAGTGATCACTAGAAACACGTTTGAAGGCGCCAGAATATTTTTGTTGTAGTTGTTCACAATCGCAAGGTAGTATTGCTGCCAGATTTTCAGTTTAAACGACAGATTTTCTCCTTCCAGACGACAAGCGTCTCTTCTACAGTCTTATATAAAGACGTCAATAACTCTGGGTAGATCTGTATTGCATCCGCCATCACGAATACTATGCTTCCTGTGTCCATGTGGGTCAGAAACGTGGCAGAAGCATATATCACATTCTTGAAGGTGGGTAGATAGTAGATGCATCCAAGGAACGTGATGAGGTTATAAGAGAACGATACAATCGTATGCTGAGGTCTCTTGCATCTCTTAACTTCCTCCAAAACTGATCTGCTTTCAGCAACAATATTATGTATGAAGACACATCAATATAACTGTTTTATAACTGCTTCAAAATACGTTTTAATGACAGTTTTATAGATTGCTGTTATAGAACTATTTAGCTCTACAAACCAAATGGTCGTATAACGATTGTTGTATAAACTTCCATAGAACAATTAAGAAATGAGGTTCCAGATTGTTTTGCAATTTTGTAAGCGAGATTAATACAGATGTATTAAAACAAAATTGTGCTATTATCTGGACGTTATAGAACAATTTTGCTAGCTGGACTGGAACGTCTAGGGCACTTCTTTACTTACCGATTTCGTAACACTGTCAGCCAGAAAGTTGATGTAGATAGATAGAAGGATGAACAGTGTAGAGTCTACAAGCATTGACACTGACAGATGATAATCTTCACTTTGAGGCTCAATCACATAGTATATCAATCCAAACGCAATCAATAAAATGATAAAACTGAACTGAGTGATCACTAGAAACACGTTTGAGGGCGCCAGAATATTTTTGTTGTAGTTGTTCACAATCGTAAGGTTGTATTGCTGCCAGATGTTTAGTTTAAACGACAGATTCTCGCTTTCCAAACTTGGTTTCTTCTACAGTCCTATATAAAGACGCCAATAACTCTAGGTAGATCTGTATGGCATCCGCCATCACGAATACTATGCTTGCTGCATCGATGTGGATCAGAAAAGTGGCAGAAGCGTATATCACATTCTTGTAGGTGGGTAGATAGGAGATGCATCCAAGGAACGTGATGAGGTTATAAGGGAACGATACAATCGTATGCTGAGGTCTCTTGCATCTCTTAACTTCCTCCAAAACTAATCTGCTTTCAGAAACAATATTATGTATGAAGACACATCAATGTAACTGCTTCAAAATACGTTTTAATGACAGTTTTATAGATTGCTGTTATAGAACTTTTTAGCTCTACAAGCCAAATGGTCGTATAACGATTGTTGTATAAACTTCCATAGAACAATTATTAAGAATTGAGGTTCCAGATTGTTTTGTAATTTTGTAAGCGAGATTAATACAGCTGTATTAAAACAAAATTGTGCTATTATCTGGACGTTATAGAACAATTTTGCTAGCTGGGCTGGAACGTCTAGGGCACTTCTTTACTTACCGATTTCGTAACACTGTCAGCCAGAAAGTTGATGTAGATAGATAGAAGGATGAACAGTGTAGAGTCTACAAGCATTGACATTGACAGATTATAGTCTTCAGTTTGAGGCTCAATCACATAGTATATCATTCCAAACGCAATCAATAAAATGATAAAACTGAACTGAGTGATCACTAGAAACACGTTTGAAGGCGCCAGAATATTTTTGTTGTAGTTGTTCACAATCGCAAGGTAGTATTGCTGCCAGATTTTCAGTTTAAACGACAGATTCTCTCTTTCCAGACTTGGTGATGTAAGCGTCTCTTCTACAGTCTTATATAAAGACGTCAATAACTCTAGGTAGATCTGTATTGCATCCGCCATCACGAATACTATGCTTGCTGCATCGATGTGGATCAGAAAAGTGGCAGAAGCGTATATCACATTCTTGAAGGTGGGTAGATAGTAGATGCATCCAAGGAACGTGATGAGGTTATAAGAGAACGATACAAGCATATGCAAGGAGCTACTGCATCTCAAACTTAGAGCAAACTTGTTGCGCAATGCAGTTCTGACTCCATAAAGTTTTCTTCTTTCGATGAGGTACAACAGACAGTCGTAGGTGACGTAGCATTCGCGTCTGTTAAGGTAGAGGCTGCATCTGACCAGCAGAAGATTTGTAACTTCGAGAAGCAACGGAAATTCCTTGGATGATTTTGAATGGTAAAAGTTTATAGTTGCGTAGATACAAGCGCCTAGGAGATAAAAAAAAGTGGTACTGCATACCACATTGCCTAACTTGCTTTGTTTTAAAGTCATCCTGGTAACATTGTTGATGTGAGGACATTGTGGTATCAAGCCGAATAGACAGAAACTCATCCATATAAGAACCCGGGAAATGCATATTGGACAGTTGCTAATGTTTTTGTTGTATGTCCAGAATTTCAGGTTTGAGATTAGTTTCTTCCAGAACGTCATTTTTGGGGATTAATTTTGTACTAACCGTTGACGTACACTAGACAGAGATTAATATTAGTACGTCAAATAAAAACGGTTATCTCTGATCAATCCTTGAGCACATCAATTAAGTGAAATCGAATCATCAGTATACACTGGGTATTATCATGCCCTTATATTTCTGTAAATAATAAATAGGCAGACAATACATTATTATAAAAAATAGAAAAATGCTGTCAAGTAGCTTAACCCCATAATGTGGAGGTGTTTTCTGAGTTGAGAATGGCCAGTCAGGAATCCTACTATGAGACGTAGGTTTGACCTGGTCATCGCCAAGTAGGTACCTCATCCCATCTCATCTTTATTATCATCCTTTGATACAATATATATGTATATGGATTTGTAAAAAGAAATAAATATATAAAATATATACAAGCACAAATATACACACAAATAATGCAATTATTGTATACCTTTATACACACACATTCATAAAAATTTAAATTTTCAGATGCAATTTATTTTAATTTTTTAAAAACTTATATATTCTGATACTTTATAAAAACATTTTTCTACAAGAAACTTTTTTAAAATGACCTTAAAAACCTTGATATTTTCATCTTTTTTTATGTGTTCTGGGAGTTTATTGAAGACTTTTGGTTCCAATATATCAGGCGATATGGAACTTGTCTTATATTTCACAAAGGGTATGTGGATAATCAATCTTTTGCCTGGTGTTAGTTTTTAAAATGCTGCCGTTTGTTGAGAACCTCTGTGCAGCTTGATTGATGTATATGTAAAGAGCCAGTTCATATATAAATAGGCAGGGTACTGTTAATATGTAGAATGATTTAAATAGGCTCTTACAACTGTGCGTACTAGGTGCCCCTGCTATGCATCGGACAATTTTCTTCTGGCATATGAATACTCTATTTGCATTGGTAGAGAGACCCCAGTAGAGTATTCCATATCGTAAACGCGACTCAACTAAAGCATAGTACAAATACAATAGTTGGCCTTCATTCAAAACAGTCCTAAGATTTTTGAATGCATATAACTGTCATCAGTTTTGAAACCACAAAATTACAATGATCCTTGAAATGGAGACATTCGTCTAACAAGATTCCTAAAAACTTGACGGTGCTAGAACCCTTTATGACAGAGTTCTCCAGATCTATGTATACTCAGTGGTGGTACTTTCCTTTGATAGTTGTGGAATTTGATGGCTACAGTTTTACTATCGTTAAGATACAAACGTTTATTCATAAACCACCGATTCAAATCATTAATGATTATATCACATTCTTCCACTAACACGTTGTCCCTCCTGTCAGACACAATCACAGATGTGTCATCCGCATAAAGGCTGAAGTCAGCATTAGGAAAGGTTTCATCCAGTTCATTCACATAAAGCGTGAAAAGAACTGGCCCTAAAACGGAACCCTGAGGAACTCCTAGGTTAATTTTCAAGCTGTCAGATAGAACGTTGCTGGTAGATCCATCTTTTTCTCTACAAGTCAAGCAGACGTATCAAACAAAAACGATTTAATTTAAACCTACTTCTTGGATGTTGCCATGCCAAAATCTGCAAGAGTTTCTTTGGCAAATCAGCATCCTTGTGGTTCTTCTTTTCCCATCATTTCACCATTTATAGGCATGGAAGTGTTTCTTTGGCTATTTCCACAATTGTGGTTGTCGACATTCCATAAATGTCAAATGGTCCTAAAATTCTTTGGTCAGCAGCCTTCCTGGCTAGACTGTCCGCTATACGATTGACTTTTTTGTTGTTGTGCCCTTTAACCCATCCCATCTCAGGACAATATTGTTTTTGTCTGAAGCATGGGCTAAAGATTGGTAGCATTTCATTGCTAGTCCTGATGTGATGCAAATTATTTACAGTCTTGCCAGATACTGATACATCTCTCCTGGTTAGTTTTTTAGCGGCTATCGATATGCTAGCCAGTTCCGTTTGAGCGACACTGACATTTTTAGAACACTATGTAACAGGTAAATATTCATTTAATTTAATTGTTGGTAACAAAAGTATAATCCATAAAATGTTAGAATATATTTATAGTCCACTGGTACGAAACAAATCACAGTCCATACTTATTATGTAGTATTATTATGTACTTAGTACCTATATAACGAATCCTTGTCTAAGTACTGACTTTTTATGTCTGTTTGGAACGCGATGAGAACCCCACAGAAAATGTCTGGATCTGTTGTGACTAAATTGGTCCTATGTACTTTTCGAATATACATATAGGAGTTTTTCGTTTTGCGCTCTGAGTAAAAAAATTCCCAGTACTTATTTAAGCACTGCAAAAGGCATGACTAGGTTATGGTAAAAAGGTTTTGATCATTTTAAATTATTCACGGCTCGAGTTCAAAAAATGGTGAAGGAACATATAGGGCAAAGTCGGGTAAATTGTACCACATTGCACACTTTATCAAATATATCGCTTTTGACTTGATTTGAATTCAACAAAACTATAAATTAGAGTTACTTAACATATTCCTACCAAAGTCCATAATAGAAAAGTTAGAGAAAGACTGACAGTTTGACGTAATAAATGTTTTTTTAAAATGTTGCAAACGGTACAATCTACCCAACTGGTTCGTTAAATTGTGCCACCCGGTTCGGTAAATTGTACCATGGCAAAATGGATTAGATGATCGTTGTTGATAGAACAACAGATTTATAATATAATACATTGTAATGTATTAAAATTTTTATTTGTAAAACTTCAACACATAAATCGCAAATTGGGAACCCATTGGGTAAAACAAAATATTGTCGTAGCAAGTAACTAATACTCAATACTTATTTAACTCAAACACGGAAGTCACAAATCAATATAGTCTCATCGACTGGGAAACGAAGCACAGCTTTCATGCACCCAATTTGCACAAAATTTCCAGTTTTATAGTTTCTTATTGCTGCCTTCATATCGTGCTCTGACCTTTGGCAGTATTTTGTACCCTTGCAAGGCATGACTGAAAAAAATACTGGAATTTGGTAAATTGTACCGGTACGATTTAACAAACTAGGTGGTGGTCCAAATTAGCAAACCGATATTATTGACACAAATTGGTTTATTTCTTTTAAAAAAGTGAGGTTAGGGTAACTATAAACCGCCTAAACTATTTCCAAATGTCCAATAATTACGAAGAACGCCACCACAACTACCAAAAACTGATCATTCGGATACAAAGGCTTATCTAAAGTTGTATAAAACTTACTGCCTAGAGTCATTTTTCAGAAAAACACAAATTTTAAGTTTCACGAGAGACCGCCGTTTACGCGTCCTGGTAACTAATGTTTTGAGAACAAGAGGTATCAAAAGAGCTAGAACTAGATGACGTTAGAGACTTACAATTTAATGAATATTGAGGTGGTACAATTTAACAACTGGTACAATATACCCGACTTTATCCTACATATGCACTTTGACCACTTTTTGGAATTTTTCGAATATCCATTACTGTGGGGCTATAAAATCCACAAAATGAAATTATTCTCAAATTAAATATTTGTCATATCAGTCCTTCCAGTACCATCCTTCTCAGCTCACGCCTTTTAATCTTCCCAGACGGCGTCATTGGAATGTCTTTGACGAATTTCACTCCACCTCTGAGTTTTTGCTTATCCGAAACCCTTTCCTCGATGTATGTCTGAATTTCTGCAGGGGTAGTTTCTTTGTGGCTTTCCTCTAAGACAATTATTGCTAAGGGATGGTCTCCGTCTTCGTCGTGAGGTCTTCCGATCACTGCCGATTGTTTTACGGCTGGATGGTGGGAAAGTTCTAGTTCCAGGATAGCTGGGGGAATATGCCAGCCTCTGTAAACGGAGAAAGAAGTAGAAGCAAATTTCGACAATTTTAAAAACGTTGAATATGCTCAAAATGCTGGAAATTTTGAATATGTTGAGAAATTTGAGAATTTGGAGAATGTTGAAAATGTTATAATGTTGAAACTTTTGAAAATGTTGATGATGTTGAAAATGTAGCAAATGTTAAGAATGTTGAAAATGTTGAGATGTTGAGAGATGCTGAAAATGTTGAGAATGTTGAAAATGTCGAATATGTCAAAAATGTCGAAAATGTAGAAAATGTTGAAAATTTTAAATATGTTGAGAATTTGAAGAGTGTTAAGAATTTTATAATGTTGAGAATGTTATAATGTTGAGAATGTTGAAAATTTTGAAAATGTTGATAATGTTGAAAATGCAGCAAATGTTAAGAATGTTGAGAATGTGGAAAATGTTGCGATGTTGAGTATGCTGAAAATGTTGAAAATGTTGAGAATGTTGATAATGTTGAAAATGGTGAAAAAGTCGAAAATGTCAAAAATGTCGAAAATGTAGAAAATGTTGAAAATTTTGAATATGCTGAGAAATTTGAGAGTTTGGAGAATGATAAGAATTTTATAATGTTGAGAATGTTATAATGTTGAGAATGTTGAAAATTCTGAAAATGTTGAAAATGTTGCAAATGTTGAAAATGTAGCAAAGGTTCAGAATGTTGAAAATGTGGAAAATGTTGAGAATGTGGAAAATGTTGAGAATGTTGAGAATGGTGCGAATGTTGAGAATGTTGAGAATGTTGAGAATGTTGAGAATGTTGAGAATGTTGAGAATGTTGAGAATGTTGAGAATGTTGAGAATGTTGAGAATGTTGAGAATGTTGAGAATGTTTTGAGAATGTTGAGAATGTTGAGAATGTTGAGAATGTTGAGAATGTTGAGAATGTTGAGAATGTTGAGAATGTTGAGAATGCAAAAGACGATTATTGCTAAGGGATGATCTCCGTCCTCGTCGTGAGGTCTTCGATCACTGCCGATTGTTTGACGGCTGGATGGTGGGACAGTTCTAGTTCCAGGATAGCTGGGGGAATATGCCAGCCTCTGTAAACGGAGAAAGAAATAGTAGACTATGCAAGGAAGCAAATTTCGACAATTTTAGAAACTTTGAGTTCAAAATATTGGAAATTTTGAATATGTTAAGAAATTTGAGAATTTGGAGAATGTTAAGAACGTTGAGAATGTTATAATATTGAGAATGTTGAAAATTTTGAAAATGTTGATAATGTTGAAAATGCAGCAAATGTTGAGAATGTGGAAAATATTGAGTATGTTGAAAATGTTGAGAATGTTGAGAATGTTGAAAATGGTGAAAATGTCGAAAATGTCAAAACCGTCGAAAATGTAGAAAATTTTGAATATGTTGAGGAATTAGAGAATATGGAGAATGTTAAGAATTTTATAATGTTGAGAATGTTGAACATTTTGAAAAAGTTGAAAATGTAGCAAACGTTCAGAACGTTGATAATGTGGAAATGAGATTGTTGAGATTGTTGAGATTGTTGAGAATGTTGAGAATGCTGAGAATGTTGAGAATGGTGAAAATGTTGAAAATTTTGAGGATGTTGAGAATGTTAAGAATGTTGATAATTTTGAAAAGGGTGAAAACGTTAAAAATGTTGAAAATTTTGAAAATTTTTAATATTTTGAGAAATTTGAGAATTTGGAGAATGTTGAGAATGTTGAGAATGTTGAGAATGTTGATAATGTTGAGATTGTTGAGAATGTTGAGTAGGTTGAGAATGTTGATAATTTTGAGAATGTTGAAAATGTTGTAAATTTTTAATGTTGTGTAATTTCAGAATTTGGAGAATGTTAAGAATGTTATAATGCTATAGGAATGCTGAAAATTTTGAAAATGTTGAAAATTTAGCAAATGTTCAGAATGTTGGGAATGTGGAAATTGTTGAGAATGTATAGAATGTTGAGAATGTTGAGTATGTTGAGAATGCCGATAACTTTGAGAATGTTGAAAATGTTGAAAATTTTTAATATGTTGACAAATTTGAGAATTTGGAGAATGTTAAGAATGTTATAATGCTATAGGAATGTTGAAAATTTTGAAAATGTTAAAAATTTAGTAAATGTTCAGAATGTTGAGAATGTGGAAAATGTTGAGAATGTATAGAATGTTGAGAATGCTGAGAATGCTGAGAATGTTGAGAATGCTGAGAATGTTGAGAATGTTTAGAATGTAGAGAATTTTGAAAATGTTGAGAATGTTGAGAATGTGAAGAATGTCGAGACTGTTGAGAAAGTTTAGAATGTTGAAAATATTGAGAATGTTGTAAATGTTGACAATGCCAAAAATGTCGAAAATGTCGAAAATGTAGAA
Source organism: Callosobruchus maculatus (assembly GCA_951848785.1). NCBI lineage: Eukaryota > Metazoa > Arthropoda > Insecta > Coleoptera > Chrysomelidae > Callosobruchus > Callosobruchus maculatus. The sequence continues at coordinate 4,702,001 of CATOUR010000003.1, forward strand.
AATGCCGAAAATACCGAAAAGGTCTAAAATGTAAATGTCCAAACTGTCGAAGATGTCGAAAATTTCCAAAAAGGTCGAAAATGCCGAAATTGTCGAAAGGGACGAAAATGTCGAAAATGTTGACAATTATGAGCATTTTCAGTATTTTCAAAATTCTTATAAATTTAAATATTTGCAATAATTACCTGTATTTGAGCATTTCTTTGAGCCGATCCACAACATAGAAGTATAGGTTATCGTCGTATCTGACCACATCTCCTGTCCTGAACCATCCTTCCTTATCGTACCTGTTAGCACAGCTTCTGTTGTAGTACCCATTCATTACCGTCTTGCTCTTTACCCGAAGTTCGCCTTCTTGATTTGGTCCGAGAATTTGGTCCGTCTCAGGATCCACCACCTATTGAATTTGTACAAATGACTGTTTTTTTCAAGTTATCAGATCAATATATACATTATTCATTCTGTAAAACAAAAAGTCAAAACGGAAATGTTCCTGCTCCCTGCTCAAAAAGCTTAAATAACACGCTTTATTGATAAAGTTAAGTAAACAATTAAAAATGAATATAGTTTCAAAAAAATAAAACACGCTTTCAAAGAACACCGGACTAAGAAGTTAAAAATAACTAACACTTCATCTTTGCTACGATCTCTTTCATAGACGGTAATCTAACCCCAAAATGCGACTTACCTTATACCAAACTCCTCTGATTGGCACCCCAACGGTATCTGGATGCATCATGTAACGTTCCCTTTGTGATTTGTTGTGGAGTTGGAAAGCAGCCAACACACCGACTTCAGTCTGTCCGTATGTTTGTAAGATGTCGGTGTTTGGCAGCATATCTTGGAGAGCGAAGAAGTATTTGTTAGCTAGAGGTGAACCGCCTGTCACTATCCTTAGCAGGCATTTGGGATTTGCGTTTTCGGGCTTGCCGGTTTTTACCAGTTGGGTCACTTGGAAGGGGGTTAACAGCGTGCCTGATACCTAAAAAGTAATTAGAATAGAATAGAATAGAATAGAATAGAATAGAATAGAATAGAATAGAATGGAATAGAATAGAATAGAATAGAATAGAATAGAATAGAATAGAATAGAATAGAATAGAATAGAATAGAATAGAATAGAATAGAATAGAATAGAATAGAATAGAATAGAATAGAATAGAATAGAATAGAATAGAATAGAATAGAATAGAATAGAATAGAATAGAATAGAATAGAATAGAATAGAATAGAATAGAATAGAATAGAATAGAATAGAATAGAATAGAATAGAATAGAATAGAATAGAATAGAATAGAATAGAATAGAATAGAATAGAATAGAATAGAATAGAATAGAATAGAATAGAATAGAATAGAATAGAATAGAATAGAATAGAATAGAATAGAATAGAATAGAATAGAATAGAATAGAATAGAATAGAATAGAATAGAATAGAATAGAATAGAATAGAATAGAATAGAATAGAATAGAATAGAATAGAATAGAATAGCATAGGATATAATAGAATAGAATAGAATAGAATAGAATAGAATAGAATAGAATAGAAGAGAATAGAACAGAACAGAACAGAACAGAACAGAACAGAATAGAATAGAATAGAATAGAATAGAATAGAATAGAATAGAATAGAATAGAATAGAATAGAATAGAATAGAATAGAATAGCATAGGATAGAATAGAATAGAATAGAATAGAATAGAATAGAATAGAATAGAATAGAATAGAATAGAATAGAATAGAATAGAATAGAATAGAATAGAATAGAATAGAATAGAATAGAATAGAATAGAATAGAATAGAATAGAATAGAATAGAATAGAATAGAATAGAATAGAATAGAATAGAATAGAATAGAATAGAATAGAATAGAATAGAATAGAATAGAATAGAATAGAATAGAATAGAATAGAATAGAATAGAATAGAATAGAATAGAAGAGAATAGAACAGAACAGAACAGAACAGAACAGAATAGAATAGAATAGAATAGAATAGAATAGAATAGAATAGAATAGAATAGAATAGAATAGAATAGAATAGAATAGCATAGGATAGAATAGAATAGAATAGAATAGAATAGAATAGAATAGAATAGAATAGAATAGAATAGAATAGAATAGAATAGAATAGAATAGAATAGAATAGAATAGAATAGAATAGAATAGAATAGAATAGAATAGAATAGAATAGAATAGAATAGAATAGAATAGAATAGAATAGAATAGAATAGAATAGAATAGAATAGAATAGAATAGAATAGAATAGAATAGAATAGAATAGAATAGAATAGAATAGAATAGAATAGAATAGAATAGAATAGAATAGAATAGAATAGAATAGAATAGAATAGAATAGAATAGAATAGAATAGAATAGAATAGAATAGAATAGAATAGAATAGAATAGAATAGAATAGAATAGAATAGAATAGAATAGAATAGAATAGAATAGAATAGAATAGAATAGAATAGAATAGAATAGAATAGAATAGAATAGAATAGAATAGAATAGAATAGAATAGAATAGAATAGAATAGAATAGAATAGAATAGAATAGAATAGAATAGAATAGAATAGAATAGAATAGAATAGAATAGAATAGAATAGAATAGAATAGAATAGAATAGAATAGAATAGAATAGAATAGAATAGAATAGAATAGAATAGAATAGAATAGAATAGAATAGAATAGAATAGAATAGAATAGAATAGAATAGAATAGAATAGAATAGAATAGAATAGAATAGAATAGAATAGAATAGAATAGAATAGAATAGAATAGAATAGAATAGAATAGAATAGAATAGAATAGAATAGAATAGAATAGAATAGAATAGAATAGAATAGAATAGAATAGAATAGAATAGAATAGAATAGAATAGAATAGAATAGAATAGAATAGAATAGAATAGAATAGAATAGAATAGAATAGAATAGAATAGAATAGAATAGAATAGAATAGAATAGAATAGAATAGAATAGAATAGAATAGAATAGAATAAAATAGAATAGAATAGAATAGAATAATTTATTGGTGTTTCTACACAAAATGTGCTTACACAGGTCAAGAAGAAATTGTTGACTAGTTGTAAAAATATAAAGATTACATAAAAATTAGCATACACTCACAATACAAATAGAAATAAAAATTGGCATACACTCACAGATAAAAGTATATAGACATTCAAACAAGATGGAACTCAACGGATTAAAATAGTAAGTGCATCAAGAAAGGCGATTAAGAACTGGATTGAAGTTGTTAAAGTTGTAGTTTAAGAACTCATCCATGTTAAAGAATGCATTAGATATTAGAATTTGTGGTTTCAGTGTCATTCTGTATCTAAATCTGGTATCCCAGAAACAAGGTTTAACAGATGGCACGAACTGTGCAGGGTGTCAGGTATGAATGCAAAGTGCTGTCTCTAAGACACTATTCGCCTTAGAGACTTGCGGTGAAAAAAAATATCACTAAAGTGGCTAAATGGAACCTAAAACCCCCCACATATTATGCCTATTATGAATACAACACATGTTTCAGTTTTTAAATCCCCCGCCCCCCAACCACCCCAGTTTCACCACCATCCAAAAAAATGTAGTAAAACGCTTGAAAACAAAGTTTGAGCTGTTTTTATATTTTTAGTTTTTTAATTATTTCTGCGCCACCAGTGGCACGATTTATAAAAACCATACGCATTTTCCATCCTCGCCGCGGTAGTAATACTGTGTCAAAATTTCGTTAAAATCAATTGAATAATTGCGTTACGCAATATAGAACGATCTAAAACAATACTCGTATGTCTGTATACATCACAAATTCTAAGTCCCTTGGTTTCTATACTGAGCAAGGCAATGTTCAAATGGATCTAAAAAAGTGTATTATGCCGCTAGGTTTTTCATTAATAGGTCAATGGACAGCCCATTATGAATACAACAAATTTTTCAGTTCTTCAACCCCCCACCCCCCAACCACCCCAAATTCACCCCTACCAAAAAAAAAAGCAGAAAACGATCAGGAACCCAAAAAACACCTAAAAACAAAGTTTGAGGCGTTTTTATTATTTTTTTTTGATTTCTTATTAGTGCTGCGCCGCCACAGACATGATTTTTCCAGAACATACGCGTTTTCCATCCTCGCCGCGGTAATAATACTGTGACAAAGTTCCATTAAAATCCATTCCATAACTTACGTTACTCAATACAGAACGATCTGAAGCAATATTCCTACGTATTTATCAGAAAATTCCCTTGGTTTCTGGAGTAGGCAAGGCAATGTTCGGATGGGCCTAAAAAAGGGTATTATGCCACTAGGTCTTTCTTTTACAGGTCACTGGATAGCCTGAGTACAACACACTTTTGAGATTTACAACCCCCTACCCCCCAACCATCCCAATTTCACCCCCACCCAAAAAAAGTAGAAAATGATCAGGAACCCCTAAGACACCTAAAAACGAAGTTTCAGGAATATTTAATTTTTTTTTGTTTTTTGCTAATTACTCCGCCGCCCCTGTACCGATTTTCAAAATTATAAGAACATTACCTACTACGACCCACCAGCATATCGTTGCCCAAATTTCATCACAATCCATGCAGCGGTTACTGAGATTACGAGGCTAGAAAAACGCGCACAGACCGACAGACAGACAAACAGACCGACGGAAATGAGTGACATGGATTTTCGTTATGTAGACATCATAAAACGCCCAAAAAGCGTGTTATCTCAAAATCGAAAATTTTCGCGATCACAATTAATACTCCCCTCACCTATCGGTGTGGGAAGTAAAAAAGTTTGCGTATAATATCAAACGTACAACAAGATTCTAAATAAAATATGGGTACCATTTATTTAGAAAAACCTATGTGGTGCTATTTAAAAATAAAAAGTTGGGGGTGGGTTTTTGGGGATGACGTAAAAAATGTTTTGAATGCATTTTATAAAAGACCACTTTCGTTAAGAGAATATCACGTGTCAAAGGAATTCTAGGACAACCGGTATACCTACCTTGTACTTATCCACAATCTCCCAAAACTGCTGCGCATCAAAATTGCTGCACAGCAATCTGCACATTCCCGTGACCACGGAGAGGAACACCCCCTGCCCCGCTGAGCCCCAATACATGGACCCGTAGTTTAAAAAGCATGTGCCCATTTTGCGAATGGACATCTCTAAGTTCCTTCTGTCTTCATCTAGGTCCGAGTTTGGAGATGGTGGTACCAAAGGGGAGTGGTGGTAGAAATAGTAGTGGTTCAAGCATACTCCTTTGGGAAACCCTGAGGTACCACTGCTGAAGTAGATTATGGCTGTTTCCTCTGGGTTGTCGATGTGGATCGGCTCGAAGGTTGATTCGTCTGATAAGTTATAAATTGATAAACACATTACTTATTATTAGTTTGCAAAACAGGCCAAGAAGGCCTAGGGCAGAAATGAGTACACTCTGATCTTATACCGCTAAAATTTATATAGCTTAAGATTGTCTTTGGGTACTTTCACCACCTATTTCTGATTATATCCTGCACTATTCCACGCCACCTATTTCTGTCTGCCGTCTTCTCTTTCCAGTGTTTAATATTGTTCTTCTTTAAATCGTCTTCTGCCTTCTTCAACCACCTCTCCTTTGGTCCACCCTTCCTTTTTTCTCTATTGGTCTCCTGTTGAGAGCTAGTTTTGCCATTCTCCTCCCATTCAGCCTCTCCACATGTCCTAGCCACCTTGTTCTCTGCGCTTTGTGACTGCTATAATATTGGGGTTCTTATACATGTCTTCCAGTTCTTGGTTTGTTCTCCTCTATACCTTGTTGGTCTTTACACCTCCATGAATAGCTCTCAACATTTTTCTTTCCCATCTTATAATTTTTTCTTTCTCCTCTTTGTTTATAGTCCACGTCTCACAACCATATGTTGCTGTTGGTCTTATAACAGCTGTGTAAATTCTTTCTTTGGTCTTTCTGGATACATATTCGGATTTCATAAGATTTTTCAGGGCTCCATACTTCTGAAGCATGTACCCGTCTTGCGAATGGACATCTTGTAGTTCCTCCTGTCTTCATCCAGGTCTGAGTTGGGTGAAGGTGGTACCAAGGGGGAGTGATGGTAGAAATAGAAGTGGTTCAAGCATACTCCTTTGGGAAAGCCTGCGGTACCACTGCTGAAGTAGATTATGACCGTTTCCTCTGGGTTGTCGATGTGGATCGGCTCAAAGGTTGATTCGTCTGATAAATTGTAAATTGATAAACACATTACTTATTATTAGTTCGCACAACATGCCAAGAAGGCCTAGGGCAGATATGAGTACATTCTGATCTTATACCGTTAAAATTTATATAACTTTAGATTGTCTTTGGATACTTCCACCACCTATTTCTGATTATATCCTGCACTATTCTACGCCACCTATTTCTGTCCGCCGTCTTCTCTTTCCAGTGTTTAATATTGTTCTTCTTTAAATCATCTTCTGCCTTCTTCAACCACCTCTCCTTTGGTCCACCCTTCCTTTTTTCTCTATTGATCTCCTGTTGAGAGCTAGTTCTGCCATTCTCATCCCTTGCAGCCTCTCCACATGTCCTAGCCACCTTCTACTCTGCGCTTTGATGACTGCTATAATATTGGGGTTCTTATACATGTCTTCCAGTTCCTGGTTTGTTCTTCTCCTCCATCCCTCGTTGGTCCTTACGCCTCCATGGATAGCTCTCAACATTTTTCTTTCCCATCTTATAATTTGTTCTTCCTCCTCTTTGTTCATAGTCCATGTCTCACAAGCATATGTCGCTGTTGGTCTTATAACAGTTGTGTAAACTCTTTCTTTGGTCTTTCTGGATACATATTTGGATTTAATAAAGATTTTTCAGGGCTCCATACTTCTAAAGCATGTGCCCATTTTACGAATGGACATATCTTCGTTCAGGTCAGAGTTTGGAGATGGCGGTACCAAGGGAAGTGGTGGTAGAAATAGTAGTGGTTCAAGCACACTCCTTTGGGAAACCCTGAGGTACTACTGCTGAAGTAGATTATGGCTGTTTCTTCTGGGTTGTCGATGTGGATCGACTCAAAGCTTGATTCATCTGATAAATTGTAAATTGATAAACACATTACTTATTATTAGTTTACACAACAGGCCATGAAGGCCTTTCTTTCAAGAAAAGATCAAAAGAGGGGAAGAGGAACTGAAAGAAAAAATCTATTCTGTCTGAGAAACATCCGTTACTGGACATGAATAACCGACTTCCAAGAATTTCAGGACCATTTGATGAGAGAAAAGATGGACGCCTACAGAGGAATGTGCAAGGTACCTTAAGAAGAGAAACACATTAATTTGTAGAGCACGTACATACAGAGATAACTCCCAAATAGTATCTTAATAATCTAGTCTACCTGTACAAGCTCTAGGTTTCTCTTATAAATTTCTAAGCTACAACTGAACAAGCCCACTGGGTTGTAATTGACATTATAGTGTTTCTTTAGTCTATCACTAAAACGAAGTGTGCGTGATACCTGAATACACAATTTTTTATTTCTTGTATCTCTCTGTGGAGAGAGATAAATTGCTGTCATTCTAATTGTTAACTAATATAAAAAAATGAAGTCAAGTTGATTGACTCAGTACTTCCCACACATTACGGTGATACCAGTTGATTATTTTCCCATAGCATGAAGCTTTAGTCTGAGATCCCCTTGCAACCTAATCATCGCCCCAATTTCATCTCCACCCAAAAAGGTAGAAAACGGTCAGGAACCCCTTAAACATCTAAAAACGAAGTTTGAGCTGTTTTCATATTTTTAGTTTTTTGATTATTGCTACGCTGCCACTGACACGATTTCTAACAAGCATACGCGTTTTCTATCCTCACCACAGTAATAATAATGTGTCAAAATTTCATTAGAATGAATTTAATAGTTTCCACGTTACAAAATACAAAACGATCTAAAGCAATAAATACTCGTATGTATACAGAAAATTCTAAGTCCCTTAGTTTCGGTAATAGGCAAGGCAATGTTCAAATGGACCTAAAAAGCTGATCTATGTCGCTAGGTCTTCCTTCACAGGTCAGTGGACAGCCTATTGTTAATACAGCAAATTTTTCAGTTTTTCAACCCCCCACCCCCCAACCACCCCAATTTCACCCCCACCCAAAAAAACTCAGAAAATGATCAGGAACCTCTAAAACACTTAAAAACGAAGTTTGAGGTGTTTTTATATTTTTAGTTTTTTTATTATTTCTGCGCCGCCACTGGCACAATTTATAAAAACCATACGCATTTTCCATCCTCGCCACGGTAGTAATACTGTGTCAAAATTTCATTAAAATCAATTCAATTCAACAGTTTCTTCGTTACATAATATAGAACGATCTAAAGCAATACTCGTATGTTTACACCAGAAAAAATCTAAGTCCTTTGGTTTCTGTAATAGGCAAGGCAATGTTCGGATGGACCTGAAAAAGTTATTTATGTCGCTAGGACTTCCTTCACAGGTCAGTGGACAGTCTATTATGAACGCAACAAATTTTTTAATTTTACAACCCCCCACCCACCAACCACCCCAATTTCACCCCTACCAAAAAAAAGTAGAAAATGATCAGGACCCCTAAAACGCCTAAAAACGAAGTTTGGGGCATATTTAAAATTTTTCGTTTTTTGCTAATTACTCCGCCGCCCATGCACCGATTTTCGAAATTATAGAAACATTACCTACTACGACACCACGGAATATCGCTGCCCAAATTTCATAACAATCTATCCAGCCGTTACTGAGATTACGTGGCTAGAAAAACGCGTACAGACAGACAGACAGGCCGACAGACAGACCGACGGAAATGAGTGACGTGGATTTTCGTTATGTAGACATCATAAAACGTCCAAAAAACGTATTATCTCAAAATCGAAAATTTTCGCGATCACAATACTCCCCTCACCTATCGGTGTGGGAAGTAAAAATTGACTAATGCAACTTGTCTGCTATTTTCCAGTAGTTCTTTGATCGGCTCTGTATGATTCTCACAACCACTAAAAGAGGGTCTCATTAAAATAGTGTCAGAAGGAACCAGTGGAGCAGGCTGCGAAGTCTTCACATGTTAATGTGAAGCAGCCTTGAATTATATAAATTCTACAAATTTGTTCTGAGTCCTGGTTTGAAGTACTAAGGCCTTCAGATGTCATATTGTATTATACCTCTGAAAAATGATTGTAATAAAAAACAGAACTCAACCCTTTGTATCTAACGGGATAAATTTGCGAGTCTCACTGTTTTGAGAGATTTCACCCTTAGGACCATTTCGCACCAAATCAGTCGGCTACAGTCAAGTCTAGTCACGTCAGACGCACCCAGATTCAACTGACTAGAACTTATATTGAAATTACGCATTATATGAAAAATTGCTTCCAGACTGACCGACTCACGTCCGTGCCAGTCCCGTCCCGACGTGATCGGACTGTCTCTGACTCAGCCGATCGAATATTTATGCCAGTCCTGACAAGTCTTTTGAGAAATTTTTCTTCCGGTGTAATAGCTTCTCGGTAATTTGTATTTTGTTTTGTCATATCAGCAGCTACAAGACTCAATAACTGAAAAAATAAATCTGCACTCATTCTAAAGTAATTTAAAATTTTCTTGGGTCGGCCAATAAATCAGGAAACAAGTTATTGTTTATTCATACAAGTACCAGTACAAATAAAGGCCACCTTTGAAAGTAATAACTTGTATAAAGGTATTGGCTGATAATAATGAAACATTAAATTTTTTACACTTCGTGACAGATCTAGCAGGTCTTCAGCAGCGGTCTTCAGTTCTCCAGCTTTACACCTCTTCTATGTCGATGTTACCCTCATCTGCCTGACGATCATGGTACCCAGACATTTGGTTTATGGAGTCTTGCATGCATTCGGTCACTCGTAATATAATAAATCCTACATTTCGCTCTGACTGACAATTTCGAATATTGACATTACTTGACATATGCAGATAAAATGATCCAAAATGTAGCCTTCTTCTGTTGATGGGATGAATCCACAATCGTTTCTTTTTTTGCCTCACTTTTCTCCTTTGTTGTAATCGGCGTAAAATCATTGCTTGAAGAAACTCGTACATTTCAACTAGATACGGTAGTATGGTCACAAAACGTTGAACTGACTGGTCGTCGATTTCGTTTGCATGACTTACTTCATGTGAAAGCAATTTATTTCGGCGACATGATTAAATGTGGCTTGACTAGACTTGACTGTTGCTGATTGATTTGGTGCGAAATGGGCCTTACCTTACCTTTTTGTGACTGGATAAGATCTTCAAAAGAAGCGCATCCTTCAGCTTCTCCAAATACAACTATTTCTGCTTGTAGCTTAGATTCCTTTAGACTTTCTCTAATGTTTTCCAAAGACTCAAGTACTGTGAAGATTATCTTTGGTTTCACTTGAGCTATCAATTGCTTAAATTCGAATGGTGACAGAGTTGGATCTGCGTAAGATGTAATATATAAATGGAAAATTCAGCTACTATTATTAAAAAAATTATTATAACAAAATGTGAAATTTTTTCATATTTCTATGAGTCATAAAAATGTTTTTTCTAATATAAGATGCCTTTTTGTTCAATTAAAAATATTTCAGCAATTATTTGCATCTTACATCGAGAGACATAGAAGTCATGGGAAGTGTTTTCAAAAATATTATCAGAGATTTTTGATTCCTAGAAACTCCTTGTAGCAAAAAGGCAGATTTAGTTATTTCCAACATGGTGCACATTTTTGATATTTTAGATTACGGTGCGGATTTGAGAAGTTATGGTACTTTGAAAGAAAAATATTGATTACAAAATTCTACTTTAGTAGAAAAACATCTTTAAAAGGGATTACCCACTGGTGATTATTTTCACCATCAAAGTTTTGTGCAAATTGGATGGAGGTTTTTAAGAACAGAATATTTCTTAATTTTTCAATTTTCTCAATGTATTGATACATTCAAATAGATAGAGGTCTAGAATTTCAAGATCAGTCTGTCAATATATTACCAGGACTTGCATATCTGTTTAGGACACAACTGACTGTGCTTATCAGATGGATTTTGTTTGTGTATAGCTTTTATTAATATTTTATATCTATATGTCTGTAACCTGCAATAATTGTTACAGAAACAAATAAAAAAAAGGTATACGAAAAGTATTGCTTCAATCTCCCTCAGCACTTTTGTGAGCGCTTTAGGTACTGTGCTTTGATGAACCTTTGGCCACCATACAATAGCGGTGACCTCTGAGTATTGGTTCCTCCCGAAGTTTTTGGTGATAGTTACATACCTAACGAACATGGTAATGCTCCAATGAAGAACGAAGCTATCATGTGAACACATGCGTTAAGGTGATTGTTAGAGCATCCTGTGACAATGTCGCCTTTCTTGATACCTTTTCTTCGTAAAGATAAAGCTATGCGTATACAACGCTGTAAGAGGGACTCGAAGGTATCAGCCTCTCCTGTCTCTGCAAGAATCTGTAAAAAAATAGAGAAATACCAAGTTAATCTGCTTGGCATCATGGTCTGTACAAAAGAGTCATAGGATTGAATTTGTGGTTCGGTTCTTTTTACCCTATGTGCCTGGAATAACAGATAGAATGGGAAAATGCTACAAAAACAAAACCTCAAGATTATCTACAAGCCCACAAGAAAGATACAGGATTTGAGAATGGTCAAGGATAAAAAAGACTCACTCACAACACCGGGGGTTTATCGCATACCATGCACATGTGGGAGTGTATATGGTACAGACCATTTTTGAAAAACAGACCATAATATAAAATGACTAGTCCATATATAAAGGGACTGAAGATATTAGTCAATATGTGTAAAAATTTGGTCGTGGAATAAACTGTCTAGTCTGTTTGTAAAAGGTCTAATCTATTTATTTACGGCCCATCTGCACTTACGTCATATACATTAAAACATCTAAAAGAATTTTTTCATTTATTCATTGTATGTTCTCGTCAGTACATGAAAATACGTACGCATACGTAAAAATACAAATAAATACATGCACCTTTTTTGTTATTTGTTTGTTTAAGATAAGCTATTACGGCATTTAAAATTGCATAATCTATTTTCTTTTCTAAAAGCACATTTTTTGATTGACATTTACTTTTACAATTGCATTTTTGAAACCTTGCCCATGCCCTGTTGACTGAGTAGTAGCCACCGATCTAAGAAGGATTTCCCTGTCTTGGATAACTTCTTCAATTTTTAAAATGTTAGCAGGGCACGTACTAAATTCTGAACGGCTATAGTATTTCGTTGGTCTGAATGGCATAGTCCGTATGTAAACGGACTAGTGCGAATATGAAATACCATGTTTTTACATACGGTCTCAGCAATTTAGGCCGTATTATGTAAGGCCTAGGCATTATACATACGGTCTGATTTCATATATTCTCTGTCATATGTACCTAGGAACAACGAAGCGATCGATAAACACAAGGATTGCATAACATAAGACTAGCTGTCGACTAGGTTATACAGACAAAACAACAGTAACCGAACATGCGACTAAGGAGGAGACCATAGGATCAAGTCTGAAGAAACTCAGGTTTTTGCCGCAACGTTTTCATATTATGCCACAGAGAAGCCATCGAAATACAAAAACGTCACAACAATTTCAGTAGGAAAGAAAAAACACAGAAAGTCAACCGGACATGGGCACCCATCCTAAAGGACCTGAAGATATAAATACAACCGCAAATCCACCAGCCTCAGTATTTTGGAAGTCGCCGAAGTGAAATAGCTTTTGAAGATGCCATCCACTCGTGTTGGCGAATTGTCAAGCCTCAACGGCATAAAAACCCAATAACCACAAATTCATAGGACGATGGACACGAAAGCCTTACACAGTATGGTGATAGGATTGATCCATGAAATTAATGATTATTTTTCCCTCTTATTACTAGCTCGTCAAATTAATGTTTGTATAACGATTACTTGTATGTATACTCGATAATGTTGATTTTGCTTTATTGATATTTTACGTGTTGTCCTATCCAAATAGTTTTATAGTTCTAAAAATAATCACTTTGCGGTGTACATATGGTAATGTTTATAGTTCACTGGAACTATAAATTACGTCATGTTCCCAGAAGATTGTTTTCATAATGTTATAGCCAAATGTACTTAGCTAGTTATTTGTAGATACGGGATATCAGAGGAGCGGTTTCTATATACAGGGTGTCCCACGACGATTAAGACAAGCAATATGTCGGAATTGGCTAGTAGTAACGAATTATAATTTTGGGGGTTTAAATTAGAGCAAATATTGTGTCTTTCCTTATTATTGTGTCACCCAATGAGGTATTTGTTTTTGGTCACGTGATGTCCGTTTCAAAAATTTTAATGGGACACCCTACCCTGTATATTTGTAACTTTTTGTGTTCCTACCGATAAAACAATTCCAACAAACTGCACGCTTGGGGTCTAAAGTGATTAATTCAAGAGCTACAGGTACTTAAAGGACTATAGCAGCACTACCAAAGTAATTTAACTGTAGGTGTACATGTTATAATTAATGGTAGTGGTACCATCCTTTAAGTATCTGTAGCTCTTCAATTAGTCACTTTAGACTCCAAGTGTGCTAGTTTGTTGGAATTGTTTTATCAGGAGGAACACAAATCGAAATATCTACTAATACCCTATCTCGTCCTGTAATATTTTTTTTCGCGTTTGCGACGTTGCCAAGTTATAAGTTATTTTTCCAAATTTTCAAACAAATATCCCCGATTTTAATTTATTTTAAATAGAATCCTCTACTTATTTTTATTGCAATTAATTGCGCATGTCGAATTTAGTAAGATCTCACAATTTCAAAATTTGTAACACAATCTCAGGTGATTTCATGTCGTAAGTTGACATGATGTCACTATTATTTTTGTTAAGTATAGAAAAAAAGGATCTCTTATTATTATTTATTTCCTGCACCTATTATGTCTTCTGCACTCGTGTAGTGTAAAACAAATTTTGAAATTGTCACATAAATTACTATTACATTTGAGATTGATTATTATAATAATTTTGAAGACTTACCTGTGCAGGGTTTTTGCCATGTTTCTTCATGCATTGGAAAGCAACTTTTCCTACACCTCCCAGTTGTGAAGCATCAAATTTCAGATCTTCAGTTTTGATAATATTGTCTTCCGTTTTGAAATACATTTTCTCGATTTGCTAGACCTGAAAATGTTTTCTTAATTAACACACAAGCAAATCAAGACCAACAGAAGCCAAAAAAACAAATGACAAGTGTCTATATTCAAGTCACGGTATCAACAATAATGGTACTGAGGAAACAGTAACGTGTATGGTATCATCATGTGACGTGTTATGGATGATATCTAAATAAATACAAAAAATGGGGTTAACAAATATTCTATGACGAGTATTAACAGTTTTTTTAACCCCTCCACGAATGTTGTCCGCTTGTTCAGAAAATATAAAAAATAAGTTTGGAGATGTTTAGAGAACACCTATAGTAAATAAAGTGCAGTATAAAGTACAAAAAGATCAGGCCACAACACTGACAAAAAAGTCTCACGTTGGCTAACCAACTGTGAAAATGAAGGGTCACCCAATAGTCAAGTCACGTTTCGTCAAACTTTTGGGGATCAACATCAACAATAACATGTCCTGGTACGACCAGGTCGTCAGTATTGCTAAAACGGCATCCCAGAAGCTTGGAGTATTGTTCCGCTGTAGGAAGCTGTATGCACCAGAGCAACTACTGCTGCTCTACGAGGCACAGATCCGACCATCGTTGGAGTATGGCTTCATTGTGTGGAGCTGCGCTCCGAAGCACTCCCTAAAGCACGATCCAGAACTCTCCCAGATAATAACACCAAAGGCCGTCCGAACGAGGAACATTAGAGAGGCTGTGCGACCTGATCCTTAACAGGTCAAGGTCCCTACTCCACGAATCAGTCTCCTCCAGCATTCCTCTTGTTTGGAGAACTTCGACGCTGTGGAATGAGCTGCCGGGGAATTTGTTTCCAGGCGGCTACAATCTGCAGCGTTTCAAATCTAACGTGCACTGACCATAAGAAAAGAATCTTATAAGATGGACAGGAGTATCTGGACTTCTCCATCAAGCTACAGAACTTATTTTGGGACCTCTGGCCAGGGCGGGAGGGTTCTGTACATACATACAACACAAGGCACATACAATTTTCATGGGAACTACCTAAAGCTTGAAAAAACTAAAAAAAGAAATAACTTCCACTCTATAAAGTTATATAAAAATTTTGCCAAACAATGTTAAAGCTCTAAATGATGCACAATTCAAACGCTTTATTAAAAATTACTTCTGTCAAATGCATTTTATTCTTTTTATGAATACTTTACACATAAATTTAAAGATATCTTATTATTTTAAATGTTTTCCTGATTCTAGCTGTTGTTTGTGATTAAGTCTCATTGTTTGTTTTTTAGCTTTTTATGTATAATCTGTGACTTCAATATTGTTTGAGATTATGTATTATTGTTCGCTTTATACAATCGAATCAGTGAGTGAAAAAACAATACATCTCCAAAATACTTGTTTTGAGAAAAACACAAATATATGTTTTGACTCTAAAATTTTCATTTTACAGCAATGAAGTCTACAGAAATAATACAAAGGATGGCTTTCTCTATAAGAACTTTCTCAGCAGGTACCTATGAGTGTGTTCTGAAGGGCTGTAAAGCAAAAAAAGAGAACCTGTAGTTATACTATTTTTCCACTCAATATTTAATAAACATAAAAAATGTTAATATTCCAAATTGAGATGCATTTATTAATGTATGTCTACAAATTATATCAGCTTTAGACTGTCTCCCAAGGGGTAATATGACAGTAAAATCCAAAATTTCACCTTCCATGTACTTTATGACTCTTTTTAAATCAATCATTTTCTTTGCATTGATTAGTAATGGTTTCTTGTAGGCTACTTTGTTTGGATAAACAGGGATGACATTAGACTTAAGTAGTTTCAACATATTTATACCCAGTTGTCCAATAAAAACACTAGTGGAAACATACCCTGGTGTAGAACAGTCATAGATCAACTGATGACAAGTTGAAACTGAGGTTTCATTATCTCCTTTCACGACCAACGTACAGGTTATTAGTTCCCACACCGATATGTGACTTCGAGATAATACGATTTTTGGGCGTTTTATAGTATCTACATAACGAAAATACACGTCACTCATTTCCGTCGGTCTGTCTGTCTGTTGGCATTTTCGAGTCTAATCACAGTAGAAAGTCATGCAGCTATAGCTTTGAAAATCGGTGCATGGGCGACGGAGTAATTAGCAAAAAATAAAAAAATTCAAATATTCCTTCAACTTCATTTTTAGGCGTTTTAGGAGTTCCTGATCATTATCTATTTTTTCTTGGGTGGGGATCAAAATTGAGGTGCTTAGGGGTAGTTGATTTTAAAACTTAAAAATTGTTGTATTCATAATAGACTGTCCATTGACCTGTGAAAGAAAGACCGGCATAATACACTTTTTTGCGGGCGGGCGATGATTTGGTTGCAAGGGGTGAATCTCAGATTATAGCTTCATGCTATGGGAAAATAATAATTTGGTGTCTACCGTAATGTGTGGGAAGTGCTGACTCAATCAATTTGACTTCCTTTTTTTTATAGTCCCCTGGCCACCAGCTTGTCGCAAGTAGATTGTCGAACTCGGGCGGCAAGGATGGAAATCGGATATTGCGTGGAAAAACGATATAACAACCAGAGTTGTATCATTCTTCCGCTCAAACCAATGACAGGTACCTTCGTAAACGCGTACACGGTGTGTTAGTTATACTGTTTCTCAACTCATCAGAAAGGATCACGTTGAAATATGACTTTGGTTATCACAGTTAAAAACTGTCAATTTTGGATTTATACTGTTTTTCCACTCACCGAATCAATTTATACCTATTTTGACGTGTGTAAGCATCTTTATGCAAAAACACAAATAAACTACTACTACTAACGATACCATTACTGCTTGGTGAAGTCTGACTTCTGTAGTGTGTGCATATTGAAACAAAGTTTTGCAAATTAAGTATTGAAATAAGTCGATAAATGATGCGCAAATATTTATCAGTCACCGAACTGTCATGATATTCAATAATTTTGAAACTTACCATATCATTATTATCACGTAGCATATTGACACCTGCCTAATATGAACCTATCACACAATCACAGAAAGACGTGAAATTTCAAAATCAAACGATAGTGTTTGAGTAACACATGTAAGTTGATAAGACTGTCATAATCGTAAGTGTATTTCCTGGGTTTTCCGCGAATGTTTACACAAAGATTAACTTCGCTTGCATGGATTATAGCCTTGAGCGCTGGTATTAATTGCTATTCAAACTACATTCATCATTGTATGCCGAAAATAGATGCATATAGTATAGGCAGACACCATAAACAAAAGACAATATATGCTTTAATTGATGTCTACTAATACAGGTGTTGCTAATGAGAAAGGTATTCAAACCGTTAATGTTTTTCTGCTTAAATGGTCTAGATTGATCATACTAGTAATGAGTTGATTTTGAATTTCAAAGATTATAGGGCGTCTGAAAATGAGTTTCTCAAATTTCAAGGTTCGATATTGCATTTCAGCATATTAAGAAAAACTCATACAGTACTTTAATTTGACGTTTGATTTTTTAAGATCGGTCGATTCGTTTGCGATAAAATTAGATTCTTTATGTATCTTAACTTACTGAACTGGGGGCAGGAGCGGGAGTAGTGGGTACCAATCCAAGAGTTGAAATTTCAGTCAACCTTGGGAGGTATACCACAGTCTTCCAAGCAGAAATGATTGCCGTAGAGCTGGGAGTCAGGGAACTAATCAAAAGGCCCCTGACAAACCTTGATTTGGGTTCCGGGTCACAGCGGAGTGGAAGGCAATGTATTGGCCGACACGCTAGCAAAAGGAGGAACTGAATCTGTGTTCATAGGACCAGAACCATTCGCGGGCATTGCAAAAAGTACCGCTAAAAAGACCATCACGGACTGTGCAGTGAGGAAAGCACTCCTGAACTGGCGAGATACACCAGGGCTATTGCACTCGAAGGTGTTTATAAGATACCCCTCGAGTCAGGCCCCCCCGAGGATCATGGAATGTAATAGGTACGACCTCCATATTCTGGTCGGTCTGCTGACGGGACATGGTCGTCTAAGGTACCATATGCGGAAGTTGAGTCTTGAACAAACTTCAGACTGTCGCTTCTGCTACGTAAAGGGCGAAACAGCGGAGCATATTCTTTGATCCTGTCCAGTACTGGATAATGCTAGGTTCCAGACATTCGGATTTGCCCAAATGGAACCTCATGACTTCAAGGAAGTTTCACCCTACACGTTGATCGCCTTCGTGAAGAGGTGAAGACTGTACGGTGAACTCTAAAAAGGTGTGAGCCACAATAGACACAACTGAGTCACAGTGGAAGGAGGCAGCTCTGCCCCACTCTCAACCTAACCTAACCTATCTTAACTTGTTCAAATAGAATACAAAAACACACGAAGATATTACTTTTTATTGCAGTAAGTATTCAAATGGCGCCCGTTATTGGCCAAACATTGGCATAGGCGATTTTTAAGTTCCTGACGGGCAACTGCAAAAACATGTTGTGGAATATCATGGCATTTTCGATAATGTGTTGACCAAGGTCATCCAAACTACCCCTCACCAATTTGGAAATTGCCTATATCATTATTTGTCCAATATCCGGCAACATTTGAACACTCAATAAAAAGTGATATTTTTGTATGTTTTTGTAGTCTAGTTGAACAAGTTAAGATTTTCTCGAAAACAAATCTACCGATTTTAACAAATCAAACGTCAAAGTAAAGGACTTCGACATTACTTTGAAACAAAATATTACTCGATACCCCTTGTCATTTAAAATTTTTAAGGGGATGGTCCTGGGCTGCAGAGGGTACAAGAGGGTGAGGTAGTTTTTTGTATAAAAGTTGTCCCCCTTGGCAAATTTTTTGACGTGTCTCGACGTTTTTTTTAATCAACGGTTTTCGAGAAATCCGAGGTCGAGAATTTTCAAATGAGCTCCCTGTATGTTTTTCGGTTCAGGAATTTTTTCTAAGAGGTCTCGAGCACTGTGAAATAAGGCATTGGAAATAAGTTCTTAATAATTATTTACCTCCAAGACTATTTTTTATTATTAATTCTGGGAGCTTTACCGTCTCTTTACGTGGTTTTGTGTGTAAATTTTTCAGCTTTTACTCAAAAATGAGCCATCAAAACTTTTTATCTTACGATTTTTCACTAGAAAATATCGAAATTTTGGAAATACTGAAAATTTCGAAAATTTTGAAATATACGAAAATTTTAGAACTGTGAAATTCATAAAAATGTGAGCAATAAAAATGTAAACGATCCATCAATTCCAAAATTTTTTAAAGTGAAGGACATGTCACCTCTAAAACTCCATCAAAATCGGTTCACCTGTTATTAAAATTACGTACATATAAAAATGGTGACAGAGAGACAGACATAAATGACTTACACACTGACAATAAATCCACTGAGACTTACATGCACGACATTCAACGTCAAATCAGTCTGTGTTCGTGATTTCACTCACCTATGATTTATTGAAATTAAAACTAAATAGTTGAAAAAAAAATTGAAAAATGCGCTTTTAAAGAGCATTGGACTAAAAAGTTAACATTTTTTTACATAAGCTTAAAACAATAACGAACAAAAATACTAGTGTTATTGTAGAAAAAGACCAAGTCCCAAATAGTTGGATGTCATCCCTTTTAAGCTCTCATCGCTACGCCTCTATGTAATATTTTTTTAACAATCTAAGATGTCGGATAGTTACGGAGAGTTACAAGCTCACAAACAAACAAACAAACAAACAAACAAACAGGTGAAGCTAATAAAAGCATGTTGATAAAATGCTTGCTTTTTTATATGACTGATACTGAATTAATTCATATCATACGGTTTTCTATTAGACATTTTTCAGAACAAGTACAGTGTAGTCTTTCTATTATCTCTAAATTACACTAAATGACGTCTACCAGTGACCCCCCTTCTCTTATGAAAACACATAAGCAATTAATCAACATTACACGCATTGAAAAATAAATAAAGAGCTTATATATATTATACAGTAATTTAATAAAAATGATAACGTAGATTGCGGTCTTGTTAACCCGTTATCACTGAGATGCTATTCATGAATTTTATTGCAAAAAATACATATCATGCAGTTATATCATAAAGGATTTGTATTTCAACCACCAAAACTACAAAATTTCTTACTTACCTGAAAATATGATAGACAGCTATAATCACTATGGTAACGTTGCAAACTGATTACGCTCAGACTAGATTAATGTATGAAATACTATTGCTTCATGTTTTAGGAGTGCATGCCAAGTTATGGGAAAAGATATTAAAATAATGGATTCACTGTACGCTCGTATAAACATAAGTGGTTATGTCATTTTATCGGGAATTCCTCGACAAATGCGTTTTATCAGTGATATTAAACCATTCATGACCAGAGCAAGTAAGGAAGATGGCATACTTAATGAAATAAAAAACCTCGTGTTTTATTAAAGCAGTGGGTCAGCCTCCCACAAAGGCTGAAGGCCCATGACGCTGCAGAAGCGCTGCGAGAGGATAAGTATCGGTGCACGTTAGAGTTGAAACGCTGCAAGTTGTATCCATCGGGAAACAAATTCCCTGGCAGCTAATTCCACAGCATCGAAGTTCTCCAAAAGAAGGAATGCTGGAGGAGACTGGTGCGAGGAGTAGGGACTTCGACCTGATGAGGATGAGCTCGCAGAGTCTCTAGTGTTGCTCGTTCGGACGGCCTTCGGTTCTATTATCTGGCAGAGCTCACTCGAACATCTTGTGTGATAGAATATGTAAAACAGGGACAGGTCAGCCACCTTTCTTCGATGTTCCAGGCTGTGGAGGTCCTTTGTGAGGTTAGGCGTATCGATTAGTCTAATTGCTCTCTTCTGGATAGTGTCCAGGAGCTTTAAAGAGTGCTTCATAGCGCTTCCCCATACATGGGAGCAATTCTGCAACGATGGTCGTATCTGTGCCTTGTAGGGCAGCAGTAGTTGCTCCAGTGTATACAGCTTTCTACAGCGAAACAAAACTCCAAGCTTCTGGGATGCTGTTTTAGCAATACTGACGACGTGTCGTCGTGCCAGGACATGTTGTTGTTGACATTGATCCTCAAAAGCTTGATAGAAGGTGACCCTTCATTTCCACAGTTGATGGTAAGCCAACGTGAGACTTCTTTATCAGCGTTTTAGCCGCCAAGGCATGTTATTGTCTACAAGCTCGACGGAAGGTGACTCGACTACTGGGTGACCCTCCATTTCCACAGTTCGTAAGCCAACGTGAGACTCCTTTGTGTTGTGCCTGAGTTTTCTGTACATTAAACTGTACTTTATTTACTAGTCCCCAATCGACAGTTGTTTTGATGTCTACGTTAATCTGTGTTTATGTTTGTAAAGAAAATATTTTCCACCCTACCCAAAATGAACTCAAGGATATCACAATCCTTGTTGAATGAATATTGTATTGTTGTTGTATTTGCTCTTACTTAGTTGTTACTTTTTAGGGTTAGGTCAGCAATAAAACAAAAACTTCTTATCACTCTTTACACATGCGTCGTTTCGACTGATCTATAGTCATCATCAAGCATCAGAATGTTGAAGTTTTCATCGTATCGTAACATGGCAAGAGTATCGCTAGATAAAGCTAAAGACGCTGCCCACAGTAATAAAAGAGAAAGAAAATTTTTATACAACACAGAACCACAATTAAAATTTATTTAAAAAAACGATAAAAAATTGCGTACAGTATACATTTGTGCTCCACTACTGTGTGACTTGGCCCCACGCTAGTTCCACGTTATGCGGAAAGTCATGTGCCAAAAAATTGTATATGTATAAAGTACAAAAAATACAAAATGTTTGCATTAGGTACATTTTCGGTCTTAGGTTGCGCGATCATGTTAGCCACAAGTTGAGGGACCTTAATTGGTTGAATATGCATAACCGTCTCAAACTACATCTAGCATGCTTATTACGCAAATTAATTATAACAGGAAAGCCACGATATTTGTGGAGGAAGCTAAACTTTCATCAATCAGGACATGACATGAACACCAGATCAAATAATCTTTTGGGCACTCCGAACCACAGAACTATAATATAAGATTATATAAAACGTCCTTTACTTATAATGCGACGGCAATTTATCAGGAAGTTCCCTTTGATTTTAGATTTTTGCCACACGCAGCTTTCAAACAAAAATACAGGGAGTACTTGTTAAGGTGCTAGATAATTAAAATCTGTTCGAAAACCATAGTATTTATTTGTTGTATTTGTTGGACTTTATTCTTATTTGAAATTCTAGTAGATTTATGTGAATATGAGTTTTAAAGTGTTTTTCTAATAATAATAAGTAACATGAAAAAATGTCTGTGGTAATTTTTGTGTATTGTACATTCTATTGTAATTAGCTGACACATGCTCGGTTAAGCAAACAGCTCAGCTGACATTCGCCGAGTTGAAAATAAAGACCTTTTATTATTATTATTATTATGATGTGTAACTTGTTTACAATGACTAATATGGAAAATGGTGAATGCGCACACACATCCCTGTGCATTCACCATTATTAGAAATACGAGCAAGAGAAACTGCCGAACAGCAGAAGAATAGGATTTTAATAAAATATCATACAGTGCGCGGTTAATTCGTTATTTGTTTCTTTGATGCAAGTGATGACAAAACAATTTTATAATGTGTTAACAAAATTCAAACTGTCTAACACTTCTTGTAATTTACAATTATACACTTCAAACTCGCTAACTCTTGCGCGAGAAATCTTCCATTCGCATTGAAATTTCATTCAAATGGCATTACAGAATCTACTATAATTTACAAAAGAAATTATAATGAAAATACATACGAATCACATTTCAAAGTGTATCACATAATAGTATATTCTTCAACGAGTGGTAATAACTCACGGAATTGATGTTTTCAGCACGAGCTGTACTGCGAGTTGCATACTATATTTTATTCAAGGTAAATAGTAAGATTTAAATATATAAAAATTACAAACTATTGACAATAAAGTCACGCTTCTGTCAACATTCGAATTGGTGCTTCACGTCTAATAGCAATTTTGAGGTTTTTATAGCGTATATTTAATCATATTTTCCAAGAGATCAGTACAGGTATCTAGTAGGCGTTGTCCATAACCCACGCTTGGAGCGTGAGTTATAAAAAGTAATTCACGCTGTGTTTCTATAGGTAGTACCTACTACCTGTTCAAAATCAGTCTTGCAATCGCTAGAGAGCTTAATGGGAGTAGATAAACTATAGATATAATCAAATGATGATAATTATTCTGTTATTCACCACTCTATCCCCAAATTTACATCATAGAAGCATCATTAAATATATAAACTTATTGCACATGTTGTATGCCTAGTAATAGGTTTGTGTATCAGAATGCAAATAATATGGCATGTTGACATAAATTTGTGTTTAAAGAGGAATCAATATTTTATTCAACCGCTTTTATCCATATATGTACAGATTATCATCAATTGAAACACTAAATATTTACATACGAGCTGAAAGAGCTTTTCTTTGAGGTAGCGTATGAGAAGTTTCTAAAAGGGTACATCGGAATATATAATGCATATCTTGTTGAAAATCTGAATTATAACAATCAGGATTTTTTATTTGCAAGTTGCGAAAAAAAGTTAATTCCAACAAAAGATACGATCGGCTTAGTTATTTACATAAATATAGGTATAAGTATGGCATCTCCAAAGATCCATTTCATACAAGATAAAGCAAGTTTGAACTCAACATCACAATGAAATCATTTATTACTTTGGCATTAGCCATATTTGCCTTAGCTGCAATATTTGAAGGAGCATATTCTGCTGGTAAGTATTTTCAGTCTTTTTTGTGTTGCAGATTTGAATCTGCCATTATCAGTGCATAGAATTCATATTGAAATATTGTATAGACGATTCCATGATGTACAAAATATGTTTCTGCGAAGAGTATCAAGTATATATCAACCACTTTTGTCATATCCGTGAACTCTTGAGAATAGTCAGTGATCAGCAGACTCAAAGTATGAAATAGAGTGCGGTAAGGTAAGAGGTAACGTAAGACGTAAGAAAATAAACCTGTGGAATCAGATGAGAGTGTTTATAGTCGTAACGTAAGAGGTAACGCAACACTCTCATCTGATTCTACAGGTTTATTACCTTACGTCTTACGTTACCTCTTACCTTACCGCACCCTATTTAGTCCCTAAGTATTAGCGGTAAGGTAAGAGGTAACGTAAGACGTAAGAAAATAAACCTGTGGAATCAGATGAGAGTGTTTATAGTCGTAACGTTTCTTCTTACGTTACGACTATAAACATTCTCATCTGATTCCATAGGTTTATTTTCTTACGTCTTACGTTACCTCTTACCTTACCGCACTCTAGTTAATCCCTTATAGTCGTAACGTTTCTTCTTACGTTGCGACTATAAACACTCTCATCTGATTCCATAGGTTTATTTTCTTAAATCTTACGTTACCTCTTACCTTACCGCACTCTAGATAATCCCTGACGGTCGCGAAAGCCTCAACACTTACATTACGGTATTTTATAAAACTTCATATTGATGCTAAGTATACTATTGACCTACAGATGCCGTAGGTGAAATGGGCATTCACCATCCCCGACGACAGTTCCTTTGAGCGTGGGCGCAAAAAAGTGATGCTAAAGGTACGCGCACATAAATCGGCATCGGACGGACGGGACGGATCGGAGAAAGTTACTTTCTATTAAACTTAATGGACCATCGCGCATACGTCGGGACGGTAGGCATCGGATTTTCAAAATCCGGCGAGAATATAGCAACTAGGATTAAATGCCGGCCGATGCGTGCCGTGCGTGCCGATACCGACGTATGTGCGATGCTGATCGGAGATTGCCGAGGCATCGTCGGCATTTTGCAAGTATCTATTTATCTTAAGCAATCATCAACCTTTCTTTTGCTCTAATAGGTGGGCGAGATGGACATTTTTCTTCAGTAATGGCTTCTCTCATGGCCTCCAGTAAAGAATAGAATTTAAAACGAGTCATTCTAAAGTAATTGAAGAACTTTTTACCGTCATACATTAAGCTCGGAAATAAATGTACATATTCCTCAAAAACTGCCCTTCTCTGACATACTTCATGAACCCACACCCGTCTACGCTTTCTACGTTTTTGATAATTTTCTTCTTCCAGAATAAACGCCAACTCGTCACCGTTCGAAGACATATTTGCAACTGCCTTCCAATTCTTCCGTCGATTCCGATCAGATATGTGCGATACCCTAATGGAAAATCTGCACCGTACCGGCCGTTCCATCCGTCCCGTCCGTCTGATGTGCGCGTACCTGTAAACGTCATTTTGGAAGTTTGGCGCTACATAAGGCAGCAGTGCTGCTGGGCAGCACGGCAATTCTCGGCTACAAGCCGGCAGTATTTTTGAGCTGCGACCGGTAGAGAACTGCTCAAGCGGTCCGTGTATTGAGTGCGACCTGAAACCTGTGATGAAACTATGTACCGCCAAACCGCGACAACTTCAAGCGGTCGACCCCGACTGCTTCGAGCTGCCCGTCTATGGCGGCCCTAATGAATGACATTTAAGAGCAACTTTTTCAAAAACTCGCAATGCAAAAGTATATATTCTACAAAAGTCTGTAATTTAACAACCAAACACGATATCAAAACAAAGCCAATTAAGTGACATAGCGCAAGCTTTCTAATTCAATTGCTTTTTGAATCATTACTAACGTCAGGAACTTCGAAATACGAAATTCATCTTTATGGTGACCTTTGGACCTTACCTTTGGACCTTTTGACCTCACCTTTGGATTTTTGGACTTATCTTCCTTCATCTTAGACACACATACTGGAGAAAGGGAACAGGCGGCTACGCCTGCTCGCTAACACGAGAATACGTATTTTCTTGGATTCTCAATTTCGCGCGCTATACCCTAGACCCTTAATTTTGTTTTGGCTATAGTACAAGTTTCTGATTAGCTGTTTGTTTCAGAATGTGGTTCTAATGAGCATGTCCCTGTCTGCGTCCCATGTTCTGTAACATGCGCAGAACAGGACAGAATATGCCCACTGATCTGTCGTCCCAATTCTGACTGTTACTGTATAAATGGATATTTGAAGAAGGACGGTGTTTGTGTGCCAGTATCACAATGTTGAGTAGGGTAGTTTATTGATATTTCCATAATAAACGATATTATTCAAAGATACTTCAAGGTATTATTTAGATATCTGACCCTACGTAGATCGACAGGTGTCCCAGAATTTCCTTTATACGTGATACTCTCGAAATAAAAAAAATCGAACGGAAACTGAGTAGTATTTTTGAAAGTACTATAGGGTCAGAGTAACAACTGAACATAGAGGTAGTAAACAACTAATTCTAATAGGCCAACATCTTTTCTTACGTTGTCATATCGACCACCAGATACGGCAATCATAATTGTTTAGTATCGTCTTAATTGTATAGTATCCAGAAATATTCCATTCTACGTTAAAAAAGACGGTATTTTGATGGTTCAGAAATGATTACAGCAAAATCAATAGATCTGTTGACCTCTACTGCGTTACTGCATGTTTCTTCATCATTAACGCAAATTCTGTCTTACATAAATTTTGAGGAGTTGGCAACGCCTATGTAATTTTCCTGCGATTTGTTTACGGTAACCTCCGACTGCCAAACGTTTGTTTTGTTTGTGCGCCTTTTATGCTTGGTCAGTAAAATCGAATTCGCTATTTGTTGGTAACTGTAGTGAAGCTTTACGGACTTGCTGTGCTATATTCGAGTGTAGTTTAACAGTTTTTCGAGATGGGACAGTGCAGAGCAGTGTTTGTAATATGGGTTGCATTGGAAGAATTTTCTGGTTAGTTGGCAATGTTTGGAGGCTGAAGTGTCAAAAGATGATGGCTTTGAGCACGCCGTGCTGAAGTGGTTTGTTTACTACCTCTATGTTCAGTTGTTACTATGAGGGTCTATCATACCATGCTTTCAAAATATTTTTTGTACTTCAACCCTTAAAACTCACCCCAAATTTTTATTTCAAATAACACTCAGTAGTTTTTCCCACACAATATAAGTCCTCATTTTATTTAAAATCTTGTAGTACTTTTGATTTTGAACACGAACTTATTTTTTCGTGAACTCATAAGCTTAAGATAAATAAAATAAGGATTTGTTTGAGGTGTAATATTTTCGTTCCAAAAATAGTTATAAAAAACTAAAAAACTAAGTGGGCCTTTCAAAGTTACTGATAACTCATTTTAAGTTCATACAAAAACCATTTTTTTCATAAAGTCATAACAGAAGATAAAAAAGAATAAAAAAGAGATTTTTTTGGAAAGCATGGTATGTTAAGTCATTCAGGACCCTCAGTGCTACACAATTATTTTAATCTTTTTTTTTTGCAAAAATATTAGGCGTCAAACAAATTTTTATTTTATTTATACCGTTTTTACGATTTTACAAGAAAAAAATAGTTTGCATGTATAACATCAAAGGTACCCCAAGACCTTAAATAAAATGGTGATGTCATATATATAGGAAAACATATGGGGTACTGTTTGATAACAAAAAGTTGGGGGTGAGCTTCCGGGGATGATGTACAAAAAAATGTTTTTGAATGCATGGTATGATAGACTCTGTAGAAGCGCTGCTCCGAGAGGATAAGTATCAGTGCACGTTAGATTTGAAACGCTGCAGGTTGTAGCCGTCGCGAAACAAATTTCCGGCCACCTTAATCCACAGCGTCGAAGTTCTCCAAAAGAAGGAATGCTGGAGGAGACTGGTTCAGGGAGTAGGGACCTCGACCTAGTAGCGATGAGCTCTCAGAGCCTCTCTAGTGTTCCTCGTTCCGACGGCCTTTGGTGTTATTATCTGGGAGAGCTCACTCGAACATCTTCCGTGATAGAATCTGTAAAGCAGGGACAGGTCTTACAAATTGGAGGCTCGTTTTAAATAACATAAATCAGGATATTTTATCTATTTCAGTTTTCAAACACAATGATTGGGAATTAACTCTATACTATGCACTTTACTGCAACCATTTTAATATGTATTTTTTTTTTAGTTTTTCCTATACTTGTTTGTACTGGTCCAATGGAAATACATTGTATTGCTATACCCTTCTGTACTCTGTTTTCTATTAGGTCTTATCTAAAACCATGATACTTTCAAAACTAATGATATCCACGAAAATAGAGTGGTGTAGAAAAACAAGTACCTATCATGTCCATTAAAAATTATTGTTATGGTCCTTGAAAGTGATATACTGCCATATACCTTTATTGACGTCTTACCTGCTATCTTACTACGTGAATACATCCATGCCAAGGTTCTTAAGTCTAACATTTCCAATAGTATCATCCAGTTATTATAAACAAAATAGCAGTCGGTGTTATAAGTACAGTCGCTTAGAATTTTGAGGAATATTGCATCTATAGCAACCCACCAGATTATAATAGCCTATTTCACTCGTTGCAAGATTTCTAAAACACCGTTGAAATGAAATCCCTTGTTCTTTCAGTATGCGTGTTGTTTGTCATAGTTTCAATTTTTGAAACTGCATCAGCAAGTAAGTATGATCAGTTTTTTGTGTCGTTATATGAGTGAGTTTGAAGTTTTGGGTTTGCAATGGAGCTTAACGTATCACATCACTAGATGGAGAAGTAGGGATTGTGATTACAAAAAAAAAGTACGTCAAGGGCTGCTGGGTCGTTTCCACGTATTTTTGAATTACAGAAAAAATCGACAGCATAAAAGACTCTTGCCAGTCTGCAGAATGAGCAATGATTATTTGTTAGAAAAGTAAAAATTTGAATAAAGAGATTTTTAATTGTTCATAAGGAAACCTGGATTGCGGAAGACATACAATAACGTAGTCGAAAGAATCTTTTTAACACGTTTTTTTAGATTCACCTGTATGTTCGTGAGTTTGTAACTCTGCTTTAGATCAAGAGGTCGGACCGAACATTAGGGAGCGCTCAGAGTCACGTAACGTAAGGCGTAAGACGTAACGTAAGGCTTCAGAAAAAAACGTGCAATTGTATGAGAGGGTTCACAGTGCGGTATGTACGGCACTCTGAACCCTCTTATGTTATTTTAGATGTTTATGTTTTTCTCAAGTCTTACGTTACGTCTTACGTTACGTCTTACGTTACGTCTTACGTTACGTCTTACGTTACGTAACTATGAGCGCTACTTTAAACACGCCAACTTTGCTGCGAAAACGACTTTGATGAGTTTCAAATCCGTCGGACCGTCGATCGTATATGCTGCCTAAGAGATGGCGCGGAGACCTTAAAGTTTGTTAATATTACACAGAGGCGTACCGGCGAGAGATTAAAAGGCGTGACAGCCAACTGATTGGGGATTGGTATTTTTATGAAATTTATTCAGGAAATTCGACAGTTTCAATTATTGTCTATGCAGCAATAATAATAATGATTATTATGCTATGAGTATTGACCAAAAACAATTGCTTATTTTCATTACACAGAGAATAATAAATAATAAAATATAACTACAGTTTTGCCATATTATTCGTAAATCGAAGCTTTTTTTCACAATAATGCTAGAATTTTTCGTTAATTATTGTTTTAGGCTTATTTTAAATCTAATCTTTAACTTTTTAGTTAAAGCCACTTTCTCACCGGCGCGGCGTGTTGTTGGTGACCTCTCGCTCTTCTACCGATATTCAAACGGTATCTGCTCCTCTGAGCTATCCTCTATCGTTCCGCCGCTCACCGCTCCTATCACCCACACACGCGCGACCGCTGCATCTCATCCTAAGGTGGTCGTTCTTCATACATCAAGAACCGAGCGATACAACCGCACATTCATTCCAAGGCTTGGAATGGACTGCCAGGAGATGTATTTATTGTGTCTGTGGGTATTGGCCCATTCAAATTCCGCGTTAACTAACTTCCCCTAACATAACCGCTCAGAGTAACAACTGAACATAGAGGTAGTGAACAAACCAATGCAACCCCATGTTACAAACACTGCTCTGCACTATCCCATCTCAAAAAACTGTTAAACTATACTCGAATATAGCACAGCAAGTCCGTAAAGTTTCACTACAGTTACCAACAAATAGCGAATTCGATTTTACTGACCAAGCATAAAAGACGCACAAACAAAACAAACGTAAACAAATCGCAGGAAAATTATATAGGCGCTGCCAGCTCCTCAAAATTTATGTACCATGCAGTAATGCAGTAGAGGTCAACATATTTATTGGTTTTGCTGTAATCATTCCTGAACCATCAAAATACCGTCTTTTTTAACGTAGAATGGAATATTTCTGGATACTATATAATTATGACGACAGTAAACAATTATGATTTCTGTATCTGGTGGTCAATATGCCAACGTAAGAAAAGATGTTGGCCTATTAGAATTAGTTGTTTACTACCTCTATGTTCAGTTGTTACTCTGAGCATAACCCTTTCACAGCAGCCGCGGTACTCTGGTATTTAGGCTCAGCCTACGCGGTGTGCTCAATTATAAAAAAAATATCCTTAAAAACGTGTTTTTCTTGTTTTTTAACTATATTTATTTAGTCCAAGCCAATTGCGAAGTCAAAAGGCATTACACGAGGTTTTTGCTTTTTTTGTCTATTACTGTACAGCCACTGGAGCCGCTGTCAAAGACCTTTCTTGGCAGTGTAGCAAAACTGTCAAAACTACGAGGGTTGCTCTATACCTCCGTCAATCCACCAGTACGCAGACAGCTGTTTCACGCTTATTAGCGATCATCAGTGCGCCATAGGTCGATTGACGAAAGTAGAGAGCATCAATTTTTCCATGTTTAATAAACATGTGAAAGATGTACGAGTAAGACAGAAGGAATTCTGCCGGTGCGCCATCTAGTACCCGAAGGTGACGGCAACCAAAGAGAGAAACGCCACTAGAAGCAGTTTACCTCTCCTTGGTGGAACGACAAGGCTCGCTCGCTTTTTGCCACTAGAGGCGCGGATTTTGACGCACGCAGCGTGAAGCCGATATACGAGGGTTGCTCTATACCTCCGTCAATCCACCAGTACGCAGACAGCTGTTTCACGCTTATTAGCGATCATCAGTGCGCCATAGGTCGATTGACGAAAGTAGAGAGCATCAATTTTTCCATGTTTAATAAACATGTGAAAGATGTACGAGTAAGACAGAAGGAATTCTGCCGGTGCGCCATCTAGTACCCGAAGGTGACGGCAACCAAAGAGAGAAACGCCACTAGAAGCAGTTTACCTCTCCTTGGTGGAACGACAAGGCTCGCTCGCTTTTTGCCACTAGAGGCGCGGATTTTGACACACGCAGCGTGAAGCCGATATACGAGGGTTGCTCTATACCACCTTCGGGTACTAGATGGCGCACCGGCAGAATTCCTTCTGTCTTACTCGTACATATTTCACATGTTTATTAAATATGGAAAAATTGATGCTCTCTACTTTCGTCAATCGACCTATGGCGCACTGATGATCGCTAATAAGCGTGAAACAGCTGTCTGCGTACTGGTGGATTGACGGAGGTATAGAGCAACCCTCGTATATCGGCTTCACGCTGCGTGTGTCAAAATCCGCGCCTCTAGTGGCAAAAAGCGAGCGAGCCTTGTCGTTCCACCAAGGAGAGGTAAACTGCTTCTAGTGGCGTTTCTCTCTTTGGTTGCCGTCACCTTCGGGTACTAGATGGCGCACCGGCAGAATTCCTTCTGTCTTACTCGTACTGTCAAAACTGTTTTGCAAATTAATTTTGAGTTGGCATTTGATATGCAAGATGTATCACAAAAGCCACAGTTGCTAAATATTAAATTTTTTTGAGGGCAAATGACTGGATGCTTGGATAGGTCGTGGAGGTCCTGAATACCACCTGAGTAACAGAAATTCTTTTAAATGAATTTATTAGAGATAACCTAACCCGACATACAAATTACTACCCCCATTTTAATTCACTACCCCCCTCAACATATCTGAAAAACGCCTAAAGGTGAAGCTAGTTATCTTTTCCTTCATCACAGGATCGATTTTCAAGAGTAGGCAGTTTTCAATCCTTGTTGTAGTGCTTTTTACCAACTAACTAGTATATTGTGGTCAAAACAGATGTAAACAGGTGCCTTGAAAGCCAGTAGAGTTTGTATGCTGTTTGGACAGATTCTGAGTTTTTTGTCCCTTGGAGAATTTCTTTGTTTGCTAAAGTTATACCGGCTAGGTTCCACCTATATTGATGTGCCTCACCTCTAATATTTTTCCTGCAGAGCTTCAGACAAATTTTTTTTACGATAATGCAGGTTTATAAATAGCTGTCATTTTCAGAATGTGGACATTGTGGACCCAATGAACACGTCCCTGGATGCCGTCCATGTTCTGTAACGTGCAAAGAGCAGCATAAGATATGCTCGAAAATAT
Organism: Callosobruchus maculatus; assembly: GCA_951848785.1. Lineage (NCBI taxonomy): Eukaryota > Metazoa > Arthropoda > Insecta > Coleoptera > Chrysomelidae > Callosobruchus > Callosobruchus maculatus. Next base: position 4,734,521 of record CATOUR010000003.1, read on the forward strand.
GTATTCACACTACCAAATGTTACTGCAAGCCTGGGTATTTGAGGAAAAACGGTGTTTGTGTACCAATATCACAATGCTAGATAAGATACGTTGTGCTTGATTCATATTTGCATAATATAAAAGTGTATTACTATACCTAGTTTAATTTAGTTATACCCGTGTGGGGGCGGGTTAGAATATCTCCCATCGTATATCCTGCGTGTCGTAAAAGGCGACTAAAAGGAACCGAACTACTGTCGGTATAAGCAGTTACCTCTTTTCAACCAACAGCTTTGGGTGGACGAGTTGACAAGAGTCAGGACACCTTCTTGTCCTTGGGGTGAGAAATTGCCCCTAAAGGCGAATGAACCAGTAGATACCATCTGGTCAACGGCATGAGGATGCAGAAAGCAAATGGGAACCTACTGCATTAAAGATCTTAAAGATGTCCCAAGAGAAACTCGTAAAATGAGTAAATGCATTTTACGTAAAATGTTCACAACATGTCTGTTAAGACATTGTGACTATGATGATGATGCACAGTACAAACCTAACCCCACATAATCTATTACTATCCCCATTTTAATACCATCCCCCCTCCCCTAACATGCTTCAAAAATGCCTAAAAGTGAGGTTAGGTATTTTGTCCGTCATAACATGATCGATTTTCAAGGGTAGGCAGTTTTTAGTCCTGGATGTAGTGCTTTTTACCAACTAACTATTAGATTGTTGCCAAGACAGATGCACAAGTGCCTGATGACAATACAATGCTGAGCTTGTCGTCAGATTAAAGTACTTGAAAGTCAGTAGAACTTGTCTGATGTTCGAGCAGATTCTGATATGTTTACTTGCTTTGGACAATTTCTTTGGCTGCTATGGTTATGCTGGACAACTTATATTGATGTACCTGCTGTATCTCAAATTTTCCAATATTTTTCCACAGGCCTTCGGATAGGTACCTTTGTTCTTTTAGACGATAATGCAGGTTTTCAAGTAGCTGTCCTTTTCAGAATGTGGACCCCATGAACACGTTCCTGAATGCCGCCCGTGTCCTATAACATGTGAAGAGCGACACAAGGCATGCACGAAGACTTGCATTCACAACACCGAATGTCAGTGCAAACCTCAATATTTGAAGAAAAACGGTGTTTGTGTTCCAATATCAAAATGCTGAATGTTCTGTTCTATTCATATTTGCATAATATAATACTTTATCACTATGCCTATAGTTTTATTTACAGTTTCGTTAAAGGTTTCTGTATTCTTTGTAATCTGTATTTGCCAAAATCACAGCACTTAGGCAACAACACAACCAGAACGTTAGCGCATGCGCATTTGTAAAGTTGTTGTTGGTGATAAAGCAAATTCTTGTTCTGGGTGGAGAATTCCGTGTTAGTGGAGCATGCTTCTTCTTCTTCAGCAAATTCTGGAGTCAAGGCAGTGATATTTAAGTCCATACATAACGCCCCACTGTTCTTTTCTGTAGTACTTATTTTGTGGTAATCCCTATATTGCCAGGGTTTGAGGTTTATGTTTTGGGTCTATGCCTTAGAATATTCTGTTTACAACGTCTTTCGTAATTTATTCTTGTTATGTCCCGTACATGTTAGGGATCAGCTTCACGAAAAACGCTATTGTTGTGACTACTTTATGTCACCTTCCCCAGTATTTCTCCCCACAGGCCATTGGAAGCATTTTTTTATAACTGAGTAGACCGCGCAGGCAGAGCCTAAATACCAGAGTACCGCGGCTGCTGTGAAAGGGTTACGTTAGGGGAAGTTTGTTAACGCGAGATTTGACTTGAATGGGCCAATACCCGCAGGCCCAATAAATACATCTTCTGGCAGTCCATTCCAAGCCTTGGACACACTGGGAATGAATGTGCGGTTGTACAGCTCAGTTCTTGATGTATGAAGAACGACCGTCTTAGGATGAGATGCAGCGGTCGCACGGGTACATCTGATAGGAACAGTGAGCGGCGGAACGATAGAGGATAGCTCAGAGGAGCAGATTCCGTTGGAATATCGGTATAAGAGTGAGAGGTCACCAACAACACGCCGGTGAGAAAGTGACTGAAGGTGGCGCGTTAAGGCCGCATCGCCAATTAGTCGGATTGCCCTTCTCTGGACGGCATCTAGTATAGACTGGGTAGTAGGGGCAGCAGCTCCCCAGACATGAGAGCAATACTCCAGGCAAGGTCTTATCTGGGGTTTATATAGCGTGAGGAGGTGAGAAATACTTTCTGGCTCTAAATAGGTACCCAAGCTTTTTACCAGCAGATCAGATTTTCTGTAATGTTGACTCCTAACAGCTTGATGAGTGACTCCTTGGCAGAGCCTGGTTGTTCATTAGAACCTGGTGTTGGCTTGGGCACTTCTTGTTTGATAGCGTACAATACTGGGTCTTGGAGGCATTAAATTTAACCATATTCTTAAGCCCCCAAGCGGTAATGGTATCGAGATCCTTTGAAAGTGAAGCTGCCACTGCCAGTCTTCTGCATTCCAGCTCGACCACAGAGATCGGTCTATTGCTCATGATGCCTGCATGCAGCGTACTGTCATCTGCAAAACTGTGGATTGGGTTTGTAGTGCTAGAGAGTAGATCATTAATATGAAGCAGAAACAATGTCGGAGCCAATACCGATCCCTGCGGAACCCCGGCATTGATGCTATGGAAAGAAGAGGAAAAGCCGACTACCACGACAGAGATTTTCCGACCTGAGAGGAAGTCTGCGAGCCAACCGCGGAGCTTAACAGGGAGCCCATAAGTCGGGAGCTTGTTTAGGAGAGCTGCATGCCACAATAGATCGAATGCCTTTGAAATATCGAGAGCAACGACGTGAGCCTCGCCAAAAGACTGGATGAGTTTGCTCCACACATGTGTGATGTAAGCCAGGAGATCTCCAGTTGATCTTTGGTGTCGGAATCCATATTGTCTGTCGTTAATTGAGTGATGGAGCTCTAAGTATTTAATGAGCTCTTGGTTGACGCATCTCTCCATCACTTTACTGATTACAGAAAGCAGAGCTATAGGTCTGTAGTTGGTCGGATCAGTTTTGGATCCCTTTTTTGGCACCGGCTGGATGCAAGCTGTTTTCCAGTCTTTTGGGAAAATGCCGGAATCGTAAGACATCCGAAAGAGGCGGGTAAATATGGGAGCGAGCTCCGGTGCGCACTTCTTCATAACAATGGCGGGGTCATGTCAGGCCCATTCGCCTTATTAATGTCAAGTGACTGCAACACATTCCGAACTATTTTTGTTCTGAACGTTATTTCGCTCGTGGCTTGGGGTACTCTCGGTATGAATGGTAACTGGGCGCTGAATGGGACTTTTGCAGTGGAGTTTGCTGCAAATGTCTTGGCAAATATTTCGGCCTTGTCCTTGGAAGCAATTGCTACTGTTCCATCCGCACATATGATCGGTGGGAAGCTACTCCTCGAGAAGTGACCCTCTATTTGTTTGACCATAGTCCAGAAGGAGCGGCTGCCATTGGGGTGTAACATAACCTTCTTTTTTATTTTGGCATCGTATTGGCTTTTTGCATGTCGGATGGTTTCATTGTATCTGTTCCTGGACTAAATATCAGCCTGTCTGTTTTCGACGTTGGTGGTACTTTTGTTTTTTTAAACGACAATACAAGTTTATAAGTAGGTGTCCTTTTCAGAATGTGGACTAAAGGAACATGTTCCTGGATGCCGTCCATGCTCTGAAACATGTGAAGAATTACATAAGGCATGCCGGACGAACATTTGTATTCACAATACCAAATGTTACTGCAAGCCTGGGTATTTGAGGAAAAATGGTGTTTGTGTACCAATATCACAATGCTAGATAAGATAATTATGTTGTGCTCTATTGATTTTTGCATGATATAAAACTTTAATACTATATCTATCTAGTTTTATTTATCGTTTCGATGAAGGTTTTAATCTTCTGTATTCTTTGTATTCTGAATTAGAAGTACAGCACTTAGGCAACAACACAACCAGAACGTTAGCGCATGCGCATTTGTAAAGTTGTTGTGGAGCACGGCTCTTCTTCTTCAGTAAATTCTGAACTCAAGGTAGGGATATTTAAGTCCATACATAACGCCCCACTCTTCTTTTCTGTAGTACTAAAAAAATGTAACCTAACATTTTGAAAGAAAATCAACAGCAATAGAAATAAGCAATGCTATATACAGGATGTTACACTCTTCCCCCCTTAGCGTTCGGCGTCCTCGACGAACAGTTCGCTTCGATCCTTGTATGGCCACAGGCGATCGCTATGGACGACCTTCGGCTTTCCACTACCCATACGTATCCTGTAGACTACGTCGTTGAGGCGCTATTTTGTTATAATCCCTGTTTTACAGGGTCTGTGGTTTATGTTTTGGGTCTACGCCTTAGAATATTCAGTTTAAACCTATTTTCTCAAAAAACTCAGGCAAGTGTTCGCAGAGCTGAAAAATTCCTACTATATTCTGCACATGTTCGAGATTAGCTCCACGAATACAGCTATTGATGTGACTGCTGTATGTCAACTTCCCTAATATTCTCCCATAGGCCTTTCGAAACGTACCTTTTTTTAAACGATAAGCAGGTTGATAAGTAGGTGTCCTTTTCAGAATGTGGACCAAATGAACGTGTTCCTGAATGCCTTCCATGTTCTGCAACATGTGAAGAATTACATAGGGCATGCCCGATGAAAATTTGTATTCACAATACCAAATGTTACTGCAAGCCTGGGTATTTGAGGAAAAACGGTGTTTGTGTACCAATATCACAATGCTAGATAAGACATGTTGTGCTCTATTTATTTTTGCATAATATAAAACTTTATTACTATATCTACCTAGTTTTATTTATCGTTTCGATGAAGGTGCCTTCTTTGTATTCTGTATTAGAAGCACAGCACTCAGGCACATTCAGAACGTTATAGCGCATGCGCAGTTGTAAAGTTGCTGATCGTGGTGAAGCAAATTTCTGTTCTGGGTGAAGAATTCCGTGTTAGTAGAGCACGCCTCTTCTTCTTCAGCAAATTCTGGAGTCAAGGCAGGGATATTTAAGTCTATACAGGGTTGGGATAAAGTATGGAACCAAGCAAATAACTTTGGAACGGAAAGAGTGATATTGCTGAAAATTTTCAGGCATGTGTAGTGACGTCTAGTGCATCCGAAGACATTATTTTAGCTATTAATGTACTTCCGGTTTAACCGGAAGTACCGTCAACCTTTTTAATTTAAATGGGACACCCTGTATATTTTTGCAGATTTTAATTCATCTTTTTTTCCAAATACGTCCATAGTGGGTTTAGTACTTGTTTCTTAAAAAATTTGTCTCACAAATTCGTCCGTGGCGGTCTGCGGTCTTCCCGTTTGAGGTAATTTTTTTGTATTTTTTATTTTAGTCACCGTCAAACATGTTATAGGACCCCTGTTGGGACGTAAATCATTAAAAGTTGACACACTTCTTTGTGAGTTCTCACGCGATCGCCAAAACCGACTTGGAATGACCGGCATTTTAAACACCTGAAATGATAAAGAAGCTTACCTCAAACGGGAAGACCGCAGACCGCCACGGACGAATTTGTGAGACAAATTTTTTAAGAAACAAGTACTAAACCCACTATGGACGTATTTGGAAAAAAAGATGAATTAAAATCTGCAAAAATATACAGGGTGTCCCATTTAAATTAAAAAGGTTGACGGTACTTCCGGTTAAACCGGAAGTACATTAATAGCTAAAATAATGTCTTCGGATGCACTAGACGTCACTACACTTGCCTGAAAATTTTCAGCAATATCACTCTTTCCGTTCCAAAGTTATTTGCTTGGTTCCATACTTTATCCCAACCCTGTATAACCCCCCACTGTTTTTTTCTGTGGTACTTATTTTGTGGTAATCCCTATTTTGCAGGGTTTGTGGTTTATGTTTTGGGTCTACGCCCTAGAATATTCTGTTTACAACGTCTTTTCCTAATTTATTCCGGTTATGTCTCGTACATGTTAGGGATTAGCTTCACGAAAACAGCTATTGATGTGACTGCTGTATGTCACCTTCCCTAATATTTTTCCCACGAACCTTTGGAAGCATACTTTTGTTTTTTTTAAACGACAATACAGGTTTATAAGCAGGTGTCCTTTTCAGAATGTGGACCAAAAGAACACGTCCCTAGATGCCGTCCATGTTCTGTAACTTGTGAAGAACTACATAAGCCATGCCCGAAAATTTGTATTCACAATACCAAATGTTACTGCAGGCCTCAGTATTTGAGGAAAAACGGTGTTTGTGTACCAATATCACAATGTTAGATAAGATACGTTGTGCTTTATTCATATTTGCATAATATAAAATTTTATCACATACTTAGTTTTATTTACATGCCAAAAGCTGACTAAAATCATAACCTGGTGCTCAATAATATCACCCCCTATAGTAGTTGAAAAATGTGATTAAACATAATAAAAACGGATAATATTGATACATGTCATAGTCGGACCTTCCAAGAACTCCCTAGAATTTTTTAACGATTTCTAACGAAAATGACGTGAAAAATCGAACTTTAAGCTCAAATAATCATAAAGTGCTAAGTAGAAATGGATGGCAGTATTATTTTTTGTTATCTACAAAAAAACAGAGAATTTTCCATCAAGTTCCGACCAGTTTCGTCGCGATTTTTTTATTTCCATTTAAGAAAAATCGGTACGTGCCTGTAGATTTCGGATAACAATTTTTGGAGCATTAGCTGGTAGATGTACTAAAATGCTACCACATTTTGATTCGGTTACTTAACGATTTCTTTTTCACGTTTTAACACCCCCCTCCTTTATTTCCGATCCCTCCCATTTTGGGGCTTTGGTGCAATGACAAAAAAGTTTCCAAACTGCCTCTACAACTCATCAAATACCAAGCATCATCAGGTTTCTTTCTTGATACTAAAATACATCTCTACAACTCCCTATAATGCCCATAAACTCGCCATGGTTGCTAGAGGCAGAAAAGTCTTCGGGAGGCATTTGGGTACTATGGGAGTTTACGACCAAAAGCCTTCGGGAGGCTGCTATGAGAATTTACGACCATACAGATTTAAATACGTAGTTGCTTTTTAGCTCTCACTGACTCACTGAAGTCAGTGAAGACAGCTTATGCAGAGCCTCTGTCTGTCCGTCCGTCTGTCCGTATACAAAAGATAGTCAAAACTACAGGTGCTAGAGAAAAACTAAATGCATATTCGGAAACAGCATGAAAAAACTAGTCCGGGAAAAATTCGGTTTTGTCAATATCGCTTCCGGTGTAAAAAAAGTTGAATTAAATGACGAAAGGTAACTGACGACATATTATGTACGGTGTATTGATATCCTTCCCTATTCTTTCAATTGAACGCGTTCAGAGAAGGTTTTTGAAGTTTTTGTCATTCAAGTCATCGGGTGTATATCCGGAAAGGGGAACTGAATATTCAGTATTACTTAATCGTCATAGTTTTATACTCGTATCACTTAATACAAGGCGCATTTTAAATAGTTTAAGTTTTCTGCATGACCTACTGCATAACAATATAAATTGTGAATACTAAAATTAGTTTTCGTGTTCCTAACCGGAGTTCCAGGCAGTCGCTTACATTTTACTATGAACTATCCCATACCAATGTTTTGAGAAAATCGCCAGTCACAGTAATGTGTACGAATTTTAACTCGCTGCCAGGAATTTGTGATATCAATACGTGTTCTAAAAACCTGCTATTCGAGCAACTATTGGCTCTTACTCATAATATGTAGACAGTCTTTCTTCAGTCATTTCTCTTAGTTGTATTTTTTTGTATTTGTATTATTGTGCCAGTCCGGCCCTGGACGGCCGTGTATATTTACGTGAAGTCTAGAAAAGTTCCTTCTCGATTCGTGCTGTTATGATCGCGAGCTGCCGCGAAAGTTCCAGAGATGGCGCTGCCGCATAATATAAGGCGCCATCGCATGAGAGACAGGACAGTTAAAGTGACAGTCAATGCAGTGCAGCAGTCAGGTTCGGTATTACGCGATGTTCCAGTGGCGCGCGCGAAATAAATGAACTGTGACATAAATTAGTGAAGTGTAGGACCAATATAAATTAGTGTAGTGACTGTAGATAAATTAGACTGTTAAGTATTAGGCTAGGCGTATTGTACATAGTCAGTGAAAATAAATACTGAAATCCGTACCAAGTGTTTCCTTGCCCAATCGGACTAAAGACTTGTAACATTATTATATTTTTGCAAACTAGTTAAGTGTATTAATAATCATTATGCTTTTTCCTGTAATTGGGTGATTTTACATGTTGGAAATATCTATCTATCTATCTGTCCATTCCTGACGCACAGGCACAGGTTAGGACGCTAGGCACCAGTCCGGAAGGGCGTGGGTTCGAATCTCACCGCGGTCAACATTTTTTTTAAGATTAAATGTTAAATTTGTTGATTACTAGTCCGGAAAAAATCCGGTTTTGTCAATATAATGAAAAATTAATTTTTTATACCAACAAATTCCACAGTGAGAACGCCGTTCGAATTTACTCAAGTAAATTATTTCCTACTTTTTTCAGGATGTGGACGAAACGAACATGTTCCCATCTGCCGACCATGCGCAGTAACATGCGCATATCCTAATAGAATTTGTGCAGATATTTGTATTCCCAACTCCCATCAGTGTTACTGCAAACCTGGATATTTGAGGAAGAATGGCCGTTGTGTCCCGATATCACAGTGCTGATGATAATGTATTGTAATCCGTTTGCTGTTCAATAATAAACAACACTGTAAGGTCTGAACTTAACCTGTCGATGTTCATCCCAACACCAATACCTTTTGGATGTAATAAAGGATATTCTTTGGATAAGTAAACTACTAAAGTACCACTCAGTACGACTAAGGGCCGGTTGTACAATGCGAGCTTAACTTTTTTAAACACGTCAGTTACAAAACGTCCGTTGTACAATGCTGGCTTAGCTCCCCACTTTAAGCTTAACATGAGCTTACGTAAATCGAAGCTTAACGCGAGCTTAGATGAGGTTTAAACCTAACCTGATACAAGTGACATGATATGTCAAGGATGAACCTTCAACTTGCTTGTCACTTTATTAGGTCATTGTTAAAAAGATTTTTGCCTAATTTAACAAAGAGAGCAAATGACAGCACAGAGACAGAAATGGTCGTTGCCGAAATCTGACACAAACTGTCATGAGTGCCTAACAAAAAAAGGTCATTTTTAATAAAAGGGCTGATACACGTACGAGCAAGTACGCGTACTTATGGCTCGACGACCTTTTTCGCCTGTGTGTCACCGTAAGTACGCGTACTTTAAAACCGTCGCGCAAACCGCCGGCGAGCCAACTGGTTTGAAATGTTGCTCGTAGCTGGTTTCAGCTCGTACTGCGAGCCGCGAGCCACCACCTTGTTTTGGCAGGCCATCAATGCGCAACGCTTGTTGTGTTTGGTGTTTGTTAAAAGTTTTGTTTATTTAGGAAAATTATCAAAATGAGTGATTTCAGCTTCACGTGTGTCACCGCGTCGAGCCGAGCAAGTTCGCGAACTTAAAAACCGCGTACTTAAAGTTCGTACGTGTATCACCCCTTTAAGATCATTATGACAGTACGTATTGCTTCATTGGTGCCGACCGTAGTGAATTTCATTATCAACCAGGTTTAACTAAGCCGACGATTGTACAACAGGTGTCGACTTTAAGCCTGAGCTTAGCTAAGCTTACGTTTAACAAAGCTCGTGTTAAACCCGCATTTGTACAACCGGCCCTAAAGGGGAAACACGAAACATCAAAATTAGCCCTAACATTAGAATCACTCAGCTCATATGAAAATAGGAAATATGACGTCAGACATACAAATTCCACATTCTTGCCTTGAAAGATGTGGAAATGGGAATAGAAGTGAATGGTAAATATATTAATAACATGCCATCCCGTAAAGGTTGAAAGCCTAAATCCTATGTCGCTCTAGAAGCGCTGCGAGAGGATAAGTGTCTGTGTTCGTTAGATTTGAAACACGGCAGGTTGTAGCCGTCGGAAAACAAATTCCCCAGCAGCTCATTCTACATCGTCGAAGTTCTCCAAAAAAAGGAATGCTGTAGTGTACCTCGTTCGTACGGCCTTCGCTGTTATTATCTGGGAGAGCTCACTCGAACATCTTCCATGATAGAGTCTGTAAAACACTGACAGGTCAGCCACCCTTTTTCGATGTTCCAGGCTGTGGAGGTCCTTTGTGAGTTTAGGCGTATCGATTAGTCTAATTACTCTTTTCTGGATGGTGTCCAGAAGCTTTAGAGGGTGTTTCGGGGCGCATCCCCACACAAGGGAGCAATACTCCAACAATGGTCGGATCTGTGCCTTGTAGAGCAGCAGAAGTTGCTCTGGTGTATACAGCTTCCTACAGCGGAACAAAACTCTAAGCTTCTGGGGTGCCGTTTTAGCGATATTGATGACGTGTTCGTGCCAGGACATGTTATTGTTGATGTTGATCCCCAAAAACTTGAAGAAATGCCACATTTGGTAAGCCAACCTGAGACTTCTTTGTCAGTTTTATTGCCTGAGTTTTCTGTACTTTAAACTGTACTTTATCAACTAATCTCCACTCGACAATTCTTTTGACATCTACGTTGATCTGTGAGGGAAGTTGCTGTCGCTGACGTACCGTCTCCTGGGAGGATAGTGGCTTGCCTGGTTCCATGCACGGTCTTTATGTGCTGTCGTCTGCGAAGCTGTAGACTGGATTTGATGTTATTTCCAGCAGCTCGTTGATGTATAGCAGAAACAGTGGAGGAGATAGGACAGATCCCTGAGGAACACCGGCATTTATTGAAAATATGTGTGATGAACAGTTTTCGACTACAACAAACAGAGATCGGTCGTTCAAAAAGCTGTTCAGCGACTGGCGCAGGCCATGTAGTAGTCTATAAGGAGCAAGCTTGACCAGAAGTCTTTCATGCTACACACTCTGTCAAAGGCTTTCGATATATCAAGTGCAACAACACGAGATTCCTCTACTGTACCTGTAGCACTATACCCCTCCCTCCCCCCCCCGTCCCAGGCAAAACGCCACTGCTGTATCCCAAATATATGTATGTATCTTGAGTGATAAACATGTTTTATAAATAAATGGTCATTTTAAGATCCGAGGTCAGGATGTAAAGATTGCAAAAAGCAATTAAAGATTGATACTACGTTGGACAATATTGTTATAAATATCTCTCTCACAATTAATCGAATCATAATAAATACACCCTACACAGAATTAATATGAAATACTTTATCGTTTCAATATTTACTTTATGTGTCATTTTTACAGTATGTGAGAATGCATCTGCAGGTAAGTGAAGCATTTCCTATGGGCCTCCTTACACTTTGTAATTTTCATTGCTGGCAAGTTTCGCTATTGCAATGGTTAGCGGATGCAATTATTATCTGTTTCATAATCTGAAATTTTCAATCAATCAATCAATCAATCTTTATTTCATCCAGTAAGCCACCAAGGTGGATTGGATGAGTCAATAAATTACAGATAAGCTGTAAACAATGACGCCATAGACTAAATACATAAATAGTAAATATTTGTTCCTTTATGGTCTACCTCCGGCAAAGGCTGCAAGCCCATGACGCTGTAGAAGCATTGCGAGAGGATCAGTATTGGTTCACGTTAGATTTGAAACGCTGAAGGTTGTACCCACCGAGAAACAGATTCCCCACTTGGTTCGGGGAGTAGGGACCTCGACTTGGTGAGGAAGAACTCGCAGAACCTTTCTAGTGTTCCTCGTTCGGACGGCCTTTGGTGTTATTATCTGGGAGAGCTCACTCGAGCATCTTTCGTGATAGAATCTATAAAAAAGGGACAGGTTGGCCACCTTTCTTCGATGTTCCAGGCTGTGGAGGTCCTTTGTGAGGTTAGGCGTATCAATTAGTTTAATTGCTCTCTTCTGGATAGTGTCCAGAGGCTTTAGAGAGAGTGCTTCGGAGCAATACTCCAACAATGGTCGGATCTCTGCCTTGTAGAGCAGCAGCAGTTGCTATGGTGTATACAGCTTCCTACAGCGGAACAAGACTCCAAGCTTCTGAGATGGCACTATAGCAATACTAACAACATGGTCGTGTTATTGAAATGTTATTGTTGATATCGCACAATGCCGCCTTTCACCCTGAGCAACCAACATTGGAGGGAAAATGGAACTTTTGATATCATAACCATTGACATTCTAACCTAAGCAAGCCCACACCATGGCCTGTGGGGAACAATTACCCCCTTTACAAGGCAACATTTGAAAGGTAGAGCTGGGTATCTAAAACTACCAACAATTCCATTACAGGGCGATACTAGGGCTGTATACTAAGACAGAGTGAAACTCGGCTTCATAATTCTGTACAGAATGGTGGAAATCAGAATACTTTTGATCGCAATCAAATTTTATGACCATACGGATGTATACAATAGTTGTTCTTTTTTTCAGGATGTGGACGCAACGAAGATGTTCCCAAATGCCGACCATGCGCTGTGACATGCGCAGATCGTGGTAAAATTTGTACAGCTGTTTGTACTCCCAATTCCCGGTGTTACTGCAAACATGGATATCTGAGGAAAAATGGCGTTTGCGTCCCACAGTCACAGTGCTGACGATAATTTATTGTAATTTGATTGCTTTTCAATAATAAAACAGGATTTTAACTTTTGGAACTCGCGCGTGTATGTTTATCCCTGCAGCCATGTCTTTTAACTGTAATATAAAGGGTATGAATATAATGGAACATTACTATTACTTCTACATACAACTACAGGGTTATTGGTAATTCGGTACAGATATTTGGGGAGGTGATAGTAGGGGTAGTAAGCTATAAAATTGACCATACATTGACACTACACCATGTCCAATTCCTAATATATTCCGGAAATTTTCATTAAAATGCAGATCTTCAAACGAGAACCCTAATAAAACGAAATTTTATTGTTGGATTTTGGAATTTTTGGTATTAGAAAATATGCTATTACGTCACTATCGACTAAAAGAAGGTGATCATGTGTCAAACACTTCGCGAGAAGGTGTCAAAAACAGCATATGTTGAAAAGTCGCTTGAAGAAGCGTTGCAAAAAAATGAATTTATCTTAAAAGGTCACCTAATAATTAACCATGCACTTTACTCTTATTGCTGCTTCTCAGGAAGAACTAGTAGCTCTATTAAACATCTTAGAACAACACAGTGCAGCATATGGTTTTGGTATTAACTACAACAAGACCAAGGTTATGATCGTAGATAGAGAGTACTATAATCATCGAGAAACAAAGTCAGTTGGCCGTTGTGAAGTAGTTTTGTGTACCACGGTTTTTTGATCGACAATTCGGGTAGCTGTGGAAATGAGATTTGACGGCGCATTCAACAAGCACGTGTGGCCATGACAAAGCTTACTAAAATATGGCGTGACCATAGTATCATTAAAGCTACCAAAATGTCGTTGGTTCAGTCTCTTGTGTTCTCCATATTTTCCTATGCCTCGGAAACTTGGACTGTTAAAAAGGCAGATCGAGCTCGCATAGAGGATTTTGATATGTGGACGAGGAGGAGAATGCTGACAGTTCCTTATACCGCCCATCGAACTAACGCTTCCATACTGGATGAGCTCGGTAATCCAAAGAGTCTATCCTCCATTGTGTCGATGTGAATACTTACATTCTTCGGACATATTCACAGAAGCGATAATATGGACAAACTTGTAGTTCAGGGTCATGCCCCGAGTGGACGGCGCCGTGGCCGTTCCCCTACACGCTGGTTAGGTACGACGAAACAGTTGCTAGATATGAGTATCAAGAGCGCCACTGAACTGACAGTAAATCGCGAACGATGGCGAGCTACATTTCTCAAAACTATTGATAATATTCGTGTCGGCAATACTCTAGCTCCAACTTAATGCATTTTACGAGTTCACAGCATGTCTGATAAGACATTCTGACTATGATGATGATTACGATAAAAACATGCCGATCTTCCCAGTTATCCGTTGATATCACAAAATTGTATACACAGTCAAGTATATTGGCAAGCACGCAAGGCCGCGGATGTGAGTAACAAAATTGCATCGCGAGTTTAGTATAGTGAAAATTAAAGCATGCCATGAAAATTAACCAAAATTAAACACTCTACTATATTTTAAAAAATTGCCGAAACATTTAGAAAATGCCTAAGCGCTTTCTGTTCTAAAAGATTGTCTTCCTTCTCTTTGCTCTCCACCTTTCTTCTTTACATTCCTGTTCTCTTCTTTCTTTGGCGTTGGATGGTTCCCAAACTTGACAGACTTACGAACTGATACGATAGGCCTTTACGAAAACGGTGATGATTCAGATCAATCAGTTATACGTCAAACAGCTGTCAATTGGGATTTATGATTCCATGGATTTAACGGAAATCGACCAACGACAAAATTGGTTTAAGAAAGAAAAACAGATGATTAAGAAAAACAGCTACTGATGATCAGAATCATCCGAACGCGATCACTTACCGTACAAGAGTGAACTGGCCCTACTTCTGACTAATCCCAGATCAGTAGATCACTCTCCGAACGTCAGGATCAGTGATCCTTGTGATCGGGTTAACCCGATCATAGTTTCCGTAAAGGCCTTATGACACAAGAGCACACAACACAAAAGATATTCAACAATGACTTGACTTAAGACGCTTGAACAGGTATAGCCATAAGATAACGATTTACATGGATTACAGATGTAATGATGCAGTGTTTTTCACTCTTATTGTTCAGCTTTCTTGGTGTAATTCATAGATACCCTAAAGATATACACGTGGATAATGAAGTATGTGTTATTTACCAATCCTCCATTGTCAGATTCAAGGTTAGTATGTACAGGTTGCAAAAAACAAATAAAATAAAAATTAATACTGATGTATACTGATTAAAGATTTACAGCATGATATAAATGTCATAATTAAAGTTCATCGGAACAGAATTGCCTACTTCACTAAGGTATCTCCTACAGTACTTACTGAATATCGGTAAAATGAAATCCTTTATTCTTTCGATACTTGCGTTGTTTGTCATAGTCGCAGTTTGTGAGGCTGCGAGTGCTAGTAAGTATTTTTTTGCCTAAATTATTGGTTTACCATCATCATAGTCACAATGTCTTAACAGACATGTTGTGAACTCGTAAAATGTACTCATTTCCCGAGTTTCTCTTGGGATATCTTTAAGATCTTTAATGCAGTAGTTTCTCATTTGCTTTCTGCATCCTCATGCCGTTGACCAGATGTATCTACTGGTTCAGAAGGGGTCCTGACTCTTGTCAACTCGTCCATCCAAAGCTGTTGGTTGAGAAGAGGTTACTGCTTATATCGACAGTAGTTCGGTTCCTTTTAGTCGCCTTTTACGAAACGCAGGATATACGATGGGAGATATTCTATCCCGCCCCCACACGGGGATGTTGATGTTGTTGTTTAGTTGTTATCAAAGTGCTGATGCTTTCGTAGCCCTCGTCCACGAAGAACATAGTAAGGAAAGTTTTGCTTTACAGCTTTATTTCTTCCTTTGGAATTCGCTATATCAGTTTTCTAAATTCTTAAAAAGTTGAAAATGTTAAATTCGATGGAAGGCTTGACCATTTTAAAAATTATTTCATGTTCAGCTTCGCAGACTACAATACATTAATATCGTGCATGGCAAGCCACTGTCATCCCAGGAGACGGTACGTTAACGACAGCAACATGCCTCACAGATCAATATAGATATCAAAACAGTTATTGAGTGTACTAAAGTACAGTTTAACGTACAGAAAACTTAGGCTACAACACTGACAAAGAAGTCTCACGTTGGCTTACCAACTGTGGAAATGGAGGGTTACCTTCCATCAAGATTTTGGTGATCAACAACAACATGTCCTGTCACAACCACGTGGTCAATATTGCCAAAACGGCAACCCACAAGCTTGGAGCTTTGTTCTGCTGTAGGAAGCTGTATACACCAAAGCAATTGTTGCTGCTCTACAAGGCAAAGATTCCACCATCGTTGGAATATTGCTCTTATGTGTGAGGATGCGCTTCGAAGCACTCTTTAAAGCTTCTGGATACTATCCAGAAAAGAGCAATTAGACACATCGATACGCCTAACCTCACAAAGGACCTCCACAGCCTGGATCATCAAAGAAAGGTGGCTGTTTTATAGATTCTATCAGGGATGATGTTCGAGTGAGCTCCCAGATAATAACACCGAAGGCCGACTGCCCGAACCAATCTCCTCCAGCATTTCTTCTTTTGGAGAACTTCGACGCTGTGGAATGAGCTGCCGGGGAATTTATTTCTTCTCGGCTACAACCTGCAGCGTGTAAAATCTAACGTGCACAGGCACCTATCCTCTGGCAGCGCTTCTACAGCGCCATGAGCTTTCAGTCTTGCTGACCATAAACAAAATGTTGAAGCTTTTCTATAGTCCTTTTACTGGACCAATACTGGTGTGTAGTCAAATAATGTGTAGTCAAATACATTTTTTTTTGACTTCGGATTCTAAGTATCATTTTAATAAACCGATAAATAATTAAGTTTTATTTTTTTTTAAGAATGTGGACCTAACGAAGCTGTTCCAAATTGCGAACCATGCCCTGAGAAATGCGAAGACCGGGATAACATATGCCTTCAAGTTTGCATTCCTACTACCGAGTGTCATTGCAAATCTGGATATTTGAGGAAAAATGGTGTCTGTGTACCAAGATCAGAATGTTAAATATGATTAATAGTTGATGTGCCTATATTTCAATAATAAAAACCATGCAGCTCTAGAAACTCGTGCTGTCGTTGTTTCTTATCCCAGATATTTCAACCAAAAAAAAATCCTAGATAGGTATTGGAAAAAAGAATAAATGTTTGAGTCCTCACGTGACGTATACTACTCGCAAAAGGGGATGTGGTTGATGAAATGCGGCAGGACTAAAGACAATAATAAACGAACCCATTTGCCTTAATTAGTTTATGATACATATTGATAAATGCACTCGTAATCTGGTTGTTGATAAACTCTAGAGGTACAGCCCCCCAAGCTGCCCTTCACAGTATGATCCAGTTTGTCCAGCGTCCACTTTCTCGTTGGCCTACAATTCGGACCTGTTCAAAGAGGGGTAAACTGCGTAAACTAGGACTGTCGCCTTCTGGGAGGCATTTTACACAACCAACTAGTCTCTCGCCACATTTGCAACAGATAGTTTTTGGATCGACAAAAAGCCATGCATTGTTTTTGCACGTAAAGGGTTTCTTAAGCCGGCGCCACATATGCGGGATTCGGCGAGCAACGAACCCCGATATTTGCTATTCGGTTATGTGGCTGCAGGATTTTACCCGAATATTCGCCATATGCCGAGCACCGAGCATTCAGCCGGGGCCATAGCCGGCGCCACACATGCGGCATTTAGGGAACAACGAACAGCGAATATTCGCAATTCGGCAAACGGCTACTAGTGTGGGTGGAGGAGTTTATGCGAATGGTCGGGCTTTCCCATTCCCTTTCTTCTCGAAACTAAACATAGCCAACTACGCACATGTATGGCGATACGTGCTCGCTATTCGGCGAGCAAGGTTGAAAAAACGGCGAATATTGATATTCGGCAAATACCCGCATATGTGGCGCCGGCTTTAGAGATGCCACATGGGTAAATAGCGTCTGAATGAACAACAAGTGTAAGTAAAATCACCTCGTGACTCATTTTCAGAAGATAAAATTCTATGTAATTTTTCCGAGGTTTACCTCATTCAACGTCCGCATTTTTTTCTAGGTGTTCCGATTTCACTATCAACCAATTCATTTTTTCGACTTGCAGTTCAATGTGTTTTTTTCCTCATTATAGGTATGTTTTCGAAGAAAGTTTTTTATAAAACCTTAGACATGTGACTACTTCTGTTTGTGGTATATCGATTTGATCAAGTCTGATGGTTGGGCAATTACCTTTCCTACGACTAACTGTTATCTGCCAGGATTTAGATTCGTTAACCTTAATTTAATTCTCCATTTCGTCAACCAAGCCCGATAAGGTCTAGATGTCCTTGAAGATTAGTTGCAGCTTACAGCAATTCTTGGATCTTCATTGGTTGCAATATTGCAGTGTCATCTACGAATGTGCCTATTGTTCTGCCATCGGAAGTGGGTATGTCGTAAGTACATAGAGAAAGGGACCAAGGATACTACCATGGTGAACACCTGATAGTATGGAGTAGCGCCATTGTTTATTTTAGTTTCAAAATCACGCTGATCCAGGTACGATTTCAGTAGAAGATATGGTATAGGAGGCCTGGATGCCATACCTTATCGAATGCTTGGATGACGTCAAGAAATGCCGCTGTAAAGTAGGTACTCTTTATTTTCCATGACGTGATTAATTAAATATGTTATGCGATGAGATTTTTGTAAGGTAGAGTGAGCTTGCCGGAATCCAAATTGATGATCGGGCATCCAACTCTCCGTATTAAGATCCTGCTTCATTCTCCTGATTATCAGCTTTTCAAGGAGCTTTGATAATACTGTCAGTAGGCTAATAGTAAGGTGACCATTCGTCCCGGATTTTGCGGGATTGTTCCGTTTTCAGACGAGCCATTCCACATTTACACCGTCCCGGAAAATGTCCCGGATTTTGTATATTCCTTTTTATTTTTTATATTTTTTTAATTTATAAAACAATTTCATCCCCACTCCACGGCTGACACAGCGGAAGATGGAAACACCACCTTCGACGCGTCATTTTGACTTTGACGTCACATAACCCAATAAAGTGACATAAATAAATTTTGACATGTGACGTCACAATAACGCGTCAGTGGCGGTGTTTTTATCTTTAGCTGTGACGTCTCACAAGCAGTTTCCGGGCAGTGTTGCCATTCGTAGCGACTTGTCGCGAAAATAGCGATATTTTGATTACGTTGAGACGTAGCGGCGATTTTACAAAATAAACTGATTTGTAGCGAAAAATTATGTTACTATCTTCTTCCGCACTGATTACTGCTTTGCTTGTCTATTCTTCTTTTCGGTTTTGACCAGACTGTCTTGTGCTGATGTCGAGACTATGTAAATGTATCGGGTAATCCACCATTTTGGAATGAAACGTTATATTCACGCACATATACCTAACATCACATCAATTGCACCCCCCCTCCCCTCCGCCCCGACGGGGCTAGATCATTCTACGCACCGCGCCGTCCCGCATTGGCGTCAGAAAAAAATGGTCACTTTACTAATAGGTCAATAAGATGATTTTACCTGGTTTAGGTATCATTTTAGCACTTCTATGAGAACTATTACGGGATGCATCAAAACAACCACAACTTACTGGCTACCAGCACTCAATCAAGTAGCTCCACCACCCATCAGTCGAGAAAATGCCCTTCTGAAAGAATTTAACAAAAACAAAACAAATCCCTTTTACTGCCAATCAACGATGATATTCCTGATCTCTCCTTGCGCCGATGGGTTTAACCAGTGGCGTGCCAAGATCCTCGGGGCCACCCGCAATTTTTTTCACGGGGCCCCCTCTACATCAAAAAATATACTGCCTATACTGGGTGAAAACGAAACTACTGTCTACGGTTTATACATAGAAAAACATTGGTGTGATCTCAAGTTTATATGTTGATTTTTTTTCGTTCTAGTTTTTGAAGAATAAGAATTCATAGACTTTACGTAAAATAGCGATACATTTATTAATGGCACAGATACGCGTCGCGTCAGTGTAACGTTGCCACTTGGTTTTGAGCTTGAGCTTCACCAAAAGGAATGGTCAACCTTAAACGGAATTCGCACGTCGCGTCGTTTGGAGTGTGCGCTGATTCGTTGTTTAAATGGAACAAGCGCGAATCCTCACGATGCGACTGTGAAGCGGAATATCAAACTGTCAGGCATATAGTGCAAGAATGTGGCCGTAGAGCATATCCAGGCAACAATAACGACTTCCTCAAAGCCAAACCATTAGCCGTAGAATGAATTTCCAGGCTCGATGTTAACCTATAGCCTAGTTACTATTTAGATCGCAAAAAAAAAACAAAAAAATACTGTTTTACTCCTTTATGGCACTTTCTCATGTGTACATACGCTAAATAAAAATATAATTGCATTCAAATTACGTTTGACGTTTACTAGCCATCTTTGCATTTGCTATAGCGTGTATTACGAGTAGGTATTCATGCATTTCCAAGAGATCAGCAATAACAATTCAAGCTGTTTGTTTACAGGCAGTATTACCTGTACAAAAGCAGTTTGATAATTGCTGTATAACTTAATAGAAGTAGATAAAATTAATGATTCGCCAGATTTTCTCGTTGACGTCATACTCATCATTATACGTGTGTTGACAAAGGATATGCATCTCATTTTTGCCACAATAGATGTTGGAAGTCCCCGCTTCAAAGGTTTTGTATGCGCAAATTGAATAGAAAAAAATATAAAAGCTTTACCATACGTATGGTTGGGTCAGGTTTGTGAGGATTGGTATAAATATCGCATCTTCAACAATTCACTGAATCATTTAACTCTACGTTAGGCATCATAGAATCCGCAATAAATTAAAATGAAAACAATTATTTTAAATATAATTGTGGTATCTGCTATTTTCGCAGTATGTGAAAGTGCAACTGCTGGTAAGTAACTTTTATTATCCAAATCAAAAAGCACGAAAGCTTTGGTGTGTCTTGAATTTTTGGTTTTCGGTGTGGTCCCCCATATTATGTTCAGAGTGTTTATGTATCTATTTATTTACTGTAAGTCCACTAATGAACCAGTCAAATAGTAGATCTTGTTCTGGGAACTGAAATCGATCAATTTTGAATTTTGTGTTTAAATAGGAAACTATTTGAATTCCTCTTCTTCAGCTCTATCTTGATGATTTAAAGGGCAAAAGGGTTTTTGCTCATATAACTTCCACAATGTTTATGTTTATAATAATGTTTATTGAAGGGTATATATGCACAAAATTGTGTGGATCTGAGCTATGTTATTCTTTACGTTAAAAATATTTTTGTTTATAGGGCAAAGCAATATGTTGATTTATTTTTTTCTTGTCTGAGTACATGCTGCTTATATAAAAAATGTTTCTGCCCAAAAATTATCTACATTTTACACATTTACTTTTAATTAATCTACATCATTGACAGTTGAAAGTGCGAAGCGATACACTTATCTCAGAACATGTATAAATGGGAACAACAATAACTATATTGAAATAATAATACCCATAGGGAAAGCCAGAAATAGATTCATGAAAATGGAACAAGTGCTAAATAGTCGGGATCTAAGTCTTGAATTGAAAATGCGGCTTGTGAGATGCTATGCATCGGTGGCGAAAGTTACAAACGAAACAGTATTAATAAGAATGAAAAAACAAAGAGAAGCATTATTAATTTTATTATAAAGTGAAGAAACCTACACCACCTCGAACAAGCGATGAGAGGGGACAAATGGTGTATCTACTTCAACTAATAATAGAAGGAAAAATCTTAGGAAAAATAACAGTAGGAAGAAAAATACATTCTTGGCGGAAAAATTTGATGAACTGGTAAAATCGACTATCATGGTCTTGAAAACAATGATTGTATCATTATGACCTCTGTAGCAAAAATAGGTGCGTGATGCATTTCGTAATTTTCTGTATCATTTAATTAAAAAAAAAAATGGAGTCAAGTTGATTGACTTAGTACTTCCTCACATTACGGTGATACCAGTTTATTATTTTCCCATAGCATGAAGCTATAATCTAAGATCACCTTGCAACCAAATTATCGCCCGGTCTCCACAAAAAACATCCAACACAAAACCTCTCGTAATAGTTTCTTACCACCTCTCTCCATAGGGATTAAGACGACAAAGTTTTTATTCCGCAGGCTTCAACTGGACGAATCGAAGCGATCAGGAATTTCCAAATCGCCTAAAAACAAAGTTTGAGTTGTTTTTATATTTTCAGTTCTTTGATTATTGCTGCGCTGCCTTTCTTTCACAGGCAATGAACAGCACCATTATGAGCACATTTTTTTTTCAGTTTTAAACCCGCCACCTCTTCACCACACCAAATTCACCCCCACCCAGAAAAAGTACAAAATGATCAGGGCCCCCTAAAATGCATAAAAATGAAGTTTGAGCTGTATTTATATTTTTAGTCTTTTTATCATTGCTGCGCCGCCGCTGACACGATTTCTAAAACTATATGCATTTTCCACCCTCGCTACGGGAATAATACTGTGTCCAAATTTTATTAAAATCAATTCCAGGTTATGCAATACAGAACCATCTAAAGCAATACACGTTTGTATGTATACATCAGAAAATTCTAAGTCCCTTGGTTTCTATAAAACGCAAGGCAATGTTCCGATGGACCTAAAAAAAGGGTGTTATGCCGCTAGATCTTTCTTTCAAAGGTGAATGAACAGCCTATTATGAATACAGCAAATTTTTGAGTTTTACAGCCCCAACCACCCCAATTTCACCCCCACTCAAAAAAAGTAGAAAATAATAATCTCGCAGAAAATCCTCATGATTAGAATACCGCAGCCTCCAGACCTGTAACCCCCCCCGGTGACGAATAATGCCACTAAAAATCTAATCCACAAAAATGCAATCCCCATCAAAATTAAAAGGTCTAGACTCCCTCCAAAACTAAATCTTGGATACGTGCTTCATTTTATTTATCAATAACAGAGTGCCACCTGTATCCTAGACTATTAAGTGTCTGCTTGTTTCAGCATGTGGACCTAACGAAGATGTTCCCCAATGCAGACCATGCCATGTAACATGCGCAGAACGTAACAACCCATGCCCCTATATTTGCATTTTTAATTCCGAGTGTTTCTGTAAGATTGGATATTACATGAAAGACGGTGTCTGTGTACCAGAATCAGAATGCTGAAGATGATGAATTGTGATTTTCTTTTATTTGATTAATAAACGTTGTATCATTCAAGTCTCCCATTCAATTCCATAAATCAGTCTATGTTCGACTGCATCATAAACAACTTCAGTTATGAATTTGTTTAGGGGCGTATTCATATAGTGGTCTCTTGAGTAATACTTAACGTTCCCTCAAGTAACACTCAAGGGATACTTAAGCGACCCTCAAACGTGGGTTTCCTTGTGTATCTCTTTCCTAGACAACATCTACGAGACGGCGGGATTCATTTGGCGATGTTGCCATATTTCAAATATAATTCAATTTGTTTATGCATATGCCCACAGATTTTGATGTTTTCTGTTATCTCTTTTTGTTTTGTGCCAGTATTTCGTGTTTTGTGCCGGACATTTTTCCGAATGTGACAGAAACTGACAACACCGTGCTCCAAAACTTAGCTAAAAATCGCCTTGACTGCGACGAAATGTCATGTTGACATTCCGTTACTTGTGTATTACTCAAGGGAGCCTTACGAAAGGGACCCTCAGGTAGCTGTCGAAACACAAAAACTTACTTAAGCATGGCCGACTCTACACTAGGCCGGAGCCTTAGATGTGGCAACCTGGCTTAGCTGTCAAATAGTGGTCCGGTTACCCTAAATTGTTTTATAGTTTCAGAATAATAATTATTACATTTTATATGTATTAATAATTCATCTCGGTTGATAAATTAAGAAAAATACTTTTTAGAACTACTACTACTAATACCACTTACATCTGATGTCTGGTTCATCGTAGTCAAACACTACAAAATAAAAATAAACGCAACCTGTTTCCTGCTGCCACTTCCAGTTCCACTTAAATGAACACTCAATTTACTTTGTAAATTTTCACTTGAGCTAGAAAAATTCACTATTAGGTCACTTTGAAGCCATTCTTGCTGGTCTTTATTCCCTTTCACTAACAAATCTTTTCGTAGGTATGCCCAGATGCATGTCCAGATGAGTTCTATTAACTGTATTTTTCTGTGATATTTGGGAGGTCCAGAAAACATTGTAGGTACCACATATTGTGCTTTAAGATAGGTCTTATCCTTTGAAATGTTTGTAAATTGTTGTCTTTATTCTTATAAATATAACCAGCCCTTCCGAGGATTACCTTTCACCCACTTCTGTTTATGTCCTTTATTGGAAGCACAATTGCTAGTGCAACCTGGTACTACACACTTTGCAGGCATCTTTTTATCTGTATAGTTTCGTTTGTGCAGGTAAATAATTAGAAGCACATTAAAAATTACCTTACACTCTTCTTGTTTACTCTGGAAGGTTATGTTTGGTCGAAGCACAATTGCTAGTGCAACCTGGTACTACACACTTTGCAGGCATCTTGTTATCTTTATAGTTCCGTTTGTGCAGATAAATAATTAGAAACACATCAAAAATCACCTTCCAATCTTATTTTTTGCTCTGGAAGATTACACTAATGACTTAGGCCCGGCTGTACAGTCTCAGTTCAAGCACAGTTCAACGTTGAACTCAGTTCAAATATGGAAGTCCAGTTGTACAAGGTCGGTTCAACTCTAAGCTCGGTTCACTAATTTATATTTTTAAGGTTCAGCTGAGCGCTCGAATTTGGGCGCTTAAACCGAGTTCTGAGGACCTAATGTGTCGTAACCGGCCTGTCCGTTAACTGTATTTGTTTATTTTGCTGTATGTTGTGTCAACTATTTCCGATTACGGCTCAAATTCCGGACATGTCCGGGATTTTCCGGACGGATGGTCACCCTAGTCGTAACCTAATTTAATAATTTGATTTAGATAAAATTTTGCAAAGTCATTTGATGTAAATTAAAGTACGTAATGGCTCAGCAGCTCAGAAAATCTCCTGGAACTAACAAATGATGGAGACTTCGATGAAGCAGTAGAAATATTAAGAAACGCAAGAAGGCGTCAAAAGAAATACAGAGATAGAGTTGATCATTTTTTGGTGTGGAATGACGATGAATTCATTCAAAAGTTTCGACTCTATTAACAAGGTGTTCGATTTGTTATAAACCAGGTTAAAGCACAAATAAAGTCTCCATCAGAATTATTAATGAATTAGTAATGAATCAAAAGTATTTTGTAATCCTATTGTTTTTCAGGAACTGTGCTGTAACTGCTAAACAAATGGTTCTTGTCACATTGAGGTATTATGCGACTGAAAACTTTCTTTGAATCGTTTTATACGTATCTTTACCTGAAAAACTATTGTTTATTACAATTACCATCAACCCATAACCAACAAAACAGCATTCAAACAACTAATTTTTGACAGAACAGACCAACTACGCATGCGTTAGTTACCAACCTAACTACTTCTTTCTTGAACCTGGTTTTGTAGAGCTGGGATTATAAATAGGCCGTACAACGGAAATGAATTTTTGAACCAAGTTCATCATTGAGCATAGTTTAATAGAACTGTGGCTTGAACTGAGACTGTACAACCGGGCCTTAACAACAAATAAAAGCTCGGCCCCCGATTCAGTGTTGCCATATTTCAATGCTCCGGCCTAGTGAGTAGAGTCGGCCATGACTTAAGGGACCCTCAAGTATTAAGGGAGTCTTAAGTATCGTCCATAATTGACTACTTTATTGGACTCAACTGTCACTGTCATTCAGTCAAATAAATATCACACTAGATGCAAACAACACTTTATTCAAAGAAGAATTTTACCTAAAAACAAAATTATGAATTTTACTATTCTAATTATTAGTCTTTACTCAGGACCAAACAGTTTTTCGGTTTGTGTCCCTCTGCTTTCGTTCAAGGTAAGGAATGACGCTGGAAAATGTACTTATCTATATCTATCCCTTCATTCAAATTGATTGTTGCTCGTAACATTGGTACTGAAGAGCTTTTGTAGACTTTCAGTTCATTATCGAAGCAAGCCAAAATACTGTCTTCTGTTGATTTTGCAATTTTCTTGGTCTTACACCACTTGTTTTAGGCCGCGCACATATTTTCATGAGAACATTTTGATTTAGTGGGTAAGAGAGATTTTTCAATTGGCGCTTGCGGCTAAATTTTCTAGGCCTTCTCCCGCACTATCTATTTTTTTTTATTATTACGACGTTTGTCACAAAATTTACGAAGTAAACAACTTTGTTCGCTGGTTACTAATGTGAGAACAGTAAAAGCACATTCAGTCATAAGACGACGAATATAATAATTGCCATTTCAGAAAATAAAATTTCTGCATTGCAGTCTCTACCATAAACTTTTGGACTCGTCCATAAAGACCTAATTTATGTACTTCTTACATAAATAGCTACAACAATTTGGATCGCGACCAAGTGAGTTAACGTTTGACGTTTCACATGGCCACCTATGCATTTTCGGTATATAGAATCAATTCTTGATCTTCATCTTTTCTTTTCTAAGAACTAAACACGAACAGGTTGCAATTTGCAATTTTGCGTGATTATAGGGTGTTACTAGGAAAGCATAGCTCTGAAGATTCACCGTTCTCACAATCTTAATTCAGCGCTATCTTGATCAAAACCTAAACTTCCACAAATTTTATGCTGAAGGACAATAAAAAAAGTGTTTCCCAAGCCCACAGAAGGTTTACATCACTAGAAAGCCGTCTACCTTTCAGCTTTAGTTTTACATACGGAAACCTGTGCAAAGTGGCATGAATAAGGTTTGGGCTGTAAAGAAGATGCGCTGTCCCGTTCTGCTCAAATAGGCTGTACATGCTTTGGGGCGGTGAGCTGGAACATTATCGTGATGGAAGAACTAGGTGCCCGTTCTACTTTGACAACAGGTTCTTCATAGATCCAATGAGTTTACACAGGCACTGTTTAGTATACTACTTAGCTCTGACTGTCTTCTGTGTGTTTAAAATGTCAAGCCACACCCCCATCACTACTGTGTCAACATACGTTCATTTTATGTATCAAGAACTGTGCCACCTGACTCCCAGATACTAACAGGTTTGCTTGTTTCAGCATGTGGTCCCAACGAAACTGTTCCCCAATGCGAACCATGTGCAGTAACATGCGCAGACCGTGACAAAAACATATGCCCCGAAATTTGCATTTTTAATTCCCAGTGTTACTGCAGGGATGGATATTTGAAGAAAGATGGTGTCTGTGTACCAGAATCAGAGTGTTGAAGATGATGAATTGTAATTTTCTTTTATCTGATTAGTAAACTTATTTTCATTCAATTATTTCATTTAACTTCAGAAATCAGTTTTCAAACTGGGCCGTGACCCTCAGCCGTAAATTAAATAAGTGAACTGACGTTTGACGTTTCATAGGGCCACCTTATTTGAAGTTATTTTAGCGTGTATTTAACCATATGCATTTCTAAGAGATCATTATATAGGTATATAGAGTGAATTCTTGATCTTGCTACGCTTTTCCAAGAACTAAACTCGAACTTTGCGTGATTGTTGGGTGTCGTTAAGAAAACATAGCTCTACTGAAGATCACTTCATAATAAAGTGACAATACCTCAACTCAACTGAGATCAGTTTCAACTGCAGCCACACCCATCGCTACTGTACCTGCAGATGTACATTTTATGTATCAAGAACAGTGCCATCTGGCTCCTAGATTCTAATAAGTGTTTGCTTGTTTCAGCATGTGGACCCAACGAAAGTGTTCCCCAATGCAAACCATGTCATGTAACATGCGCAGACCGTGACTACCCATGCCCCGCTATTTGCATTTTCAATTCCCAGTGTTACTGTACGATTGGGTATTTGAAGAAGGACGGTGTCTGTGTGCCAACTTCAGAGTGCTGAAGATGATAAATTGTTATTTTCTTGTATACGTTTAATAAACGTGTTATCATTCAAGCGTTCCATTTAATCCCGTACATCTGTTTTCAAATTCTGATTTGATGAATTCAGCATTCAATGTTATTCCTGCTATACCGGGTGTCCCAGAATTTCCTTGACACGTGATATTTTCGTAACGAAAAACGGTTCAAGCAAGAACTGAGTGTTACTTTTGAAGGTACTATAGTGTCTATCATACCATGCATTCAAAATATTTTTTTTGTACGTCAACCCCTAAAACTCACCCCCAACTTTGTTTTTCAAATAGCACCCCATAGGTTTTCCTGCATAAATGATATCCCCATTTTATTTAAAATCTTGTGGTACCTTTAATTTTATATGCAAACTTATTTTTTCCGTAAAATCATAAGCATGAGACAGATGAAATGATAATTTGTTTGACGCCTGATATTTTTATAACAAAAACGGATAAAAAAGAAAAGTAAATGGGTGTTTCAAGGGTAGTGAATGACCTATCATTCCTTGCTTATGAATCATTTTTTTCTTACTTAAACCCCTGGAATCCATCCCTAGCTTGTTCTTTCAAATTTCAATCCACAATTTTGCCTGGAAAAATAAATTCTTTACTTGAATTTAATTATCGTAGTGCCTAACTTTTATGCCCCTACTGCAATTTATCGTTAATTTTGGCGCCCGTGTGCGGGGCACACCCTGCACACGGGGTTGGCGCGGCCCGATGTAGCTATAAAACTTTTTCACGTTTTTGCACTTAGTTTTGTTGTCACATTTTTTTTATTAGTTGATTCATGAAAGTAAAAAAATATATTTTCCACACATATGTGTTTTAATCAATTTATATTTACGATTTCATGGATTAAGCGAAAAAATTAACGATAAATTGCAGTAGGGGCATAAAAAGTAAGGCACTAGGATAATTAAATTCAAGTAAAGAATTTATTTTTCCAGGCAAAATTGTGGATTGAAATTTGAAAGAACAAGCTAAGGGTGGATTCCAGGGGTTTAAGTAAGAAAAAAATGGTTCATAAGCAAGCATTCACTACCCTTGAAAAACCCACTTACTTTTCTTTTTTATCCGTTTCTGTCACAAAAATATCAGGCGTCAAACATTATAATTTCATTTGTCTTATGCTTATAATTTTGCGGAAAAAATATGTTTGCATATAAAATTAAAGGTACCACAAGATTTTAAATAAAATGGGGATACCATTTATGTAGGAAAACCTATGGGGTGCTATTTGAAAAAAAAATTTGGGGGTGAGTTTTAGGGGTTGACGTACAAAAAAAATGTTTTGAATGCATAGTATGATAGACCCTATAGTACCTTCAAAATTACCACTCAGTTCTTGCTTGAACCGTTTTTCGTTACGAAAATAACACGTGTCAAGGAAATTCTGGGACACCCGGTATATAGCTACGCCACTGCTTTCGGCTTACAGCGCACAGCACAAACAGCGCACAGTTTCTTTCCATGTAACACATTCAGGTTACCCTTCCTGCGGTTTCTCTATTCTATGGCAAGGTTTGTCAACTCTTACGTTACCTCCCCTTAGTCCCCTTTCTTTTATTTTTGTTCCATGTCAGTGAAAAGCAGACGGCAACATAGCAAATAGATTTTTCGCTTTCATCCCTTTTCCCAATGAAACATCCTAAAAAATGTATTAAAAGTGGTTTACATTGAAATGTGTGAGCATCAGTGGGACGCCTTAGCTGAAATTCACTTGAGAAAGCAACAGTATACTCAGGAAATTACTTGTTTGTGTAGTAGAGTTTTTTTACGGTGAGTACAGCATTTGTCATATGTCAGACCGTCAGACGTACGTCATTTAGCATGCTTTTGACATTAGCTTTTGACTTTTAAAAGTAAACGGTTTTTTGAACAAGTAAAAACTTGTGCAGTTGCTTTTTTTACGCTTACTTCAGTATGCTAAATTTGCTGTAAGTTTACTATGGACGTAATTGCGTCTCGCAATATTGAAAACAAAGAGAACACCGAAACTAAAGTACCTGACATCCACGACTTTGTGATTATAAAACCCATAAGTAGGGGAGCCTTCGGAAAAGTGTTTTTGGGATGCAAAAAGAACAACATGGATGTGATGTACGCAATAAAAGTGATGAAGAAGACTGAAATGATAAACAAGAACATGGTTTTCCAAGTACTGAATGAGCGTAATGCTTTGGCTCTCACCAAAAGTCCTTTCTGTGTGCATCTTTACTATTCATTGCAAACTGCTTCTTCAGTATACCTTGTGATGGATTACATGGTCGGAGGTGATTTGAAGTCCTTGCTGAGTGTTTATGGTTTTTTTGATGAAGCTATGGCAGTGTTTTACATTGCCGAAGTATGCCTGGCATTGGAGTATCTTCATAAACATGGTATTGTACATCGAGACATCAAACCTGACAATATGTTAATCTCCAAAGAAGGCCATGTGAAGCTTACAGATTTTGGGTTGTCCAAGGTACAAATTCATAGAGATTTGGAGATAGCCGATTTTGAAAATGCCACTCCTAATGCTTGCCACAGAACACCTGGCCAGTTGATGAGTCTGACTTCACATCTTAGCTTTGGCTCGGGGAACTCCAAGAGCCATAGTGATTATACCTCTGATCCAAATTTTTTCAGTAGAAATGATACTAGTGTGTTAACAGAACGTAATATGGTAACTTCTTTAGGATCAGACTCTAGTAAAACCAAAAATTGTTCAGAGTTATCTGGGGTATCATTCCTGTCAGCAGAAGACTTGGCAAGTGAGAGTTCTTCGTATCAGACATGCCCAAGTCAACAGGCAAGTGTTTCATCACCAGTGAGCAGAAAATTTCCCAGTAGGATGCAGAATCATAGTTACAGAGAGAGAAAAAGGAAGTTCCGCTCGCCATCACCTACAATGGCAAGGAAGGCATATATAAGAACTGGATTAACAGGAGAAATGGAGATGATCAAAGTAAATAATGAGAGTCCACCCAAAGGTGTCACATTTTCAACCCCTGTTTCTGCGCAGAAGCAAAATAAACTGAAAATATTTGGCTTACAAGGGAATTTGACCAATAACAAAGCTGCGGAGGTTGTCAGCCCCATCTCCAGTGAGCCAACTACACCAAAAACGCCCAGAACACCATATAGAACCCCTAAATCAGTCCGAAGAGGCCATTGGGGCTCAGAGCACAGGATTTTAGGTACCCCAGACTACTTAGCCCCTGAACTGCTTTTGAGGAACGGCCACAACCAAGCTGTTGACTGGTGGGCACTCGGAGTGTGTCTCTATGAATTTGCTACTGGAATTCCACCATTTAATGATGCATCACCACAGTTGGTTTTCAAGAATATCCTGGAGAACAACATCGAATGGCCCACAGGGGATGAAGCATTATCTCCTGAAATGGTGGAGGCTATCTTAGCCTTGCTAGTCCACGATCCTGAGTTAAGGGCTTCCGCTAAGGAAATCAAGCAGATGAAAGCGTTTAAGGACATTGAGTGGGATAATTTGTTATCTGTTACACCCCCATTTGTACCTGATCCATATGATCTCACTGACACTGGGTATTTTCAAGCTAGAAATGAACTACTCAATTTCAATATATCAAAATGTGAATTTTAAAAGCCTCTTAGCTGATTGATGCAGTGGCATATTTCTTATTTTTCTTATTACGAACAATACTAGAAAATTCCTCTTTGAGCACAAAATAGTTTGGTAGTTTTTTCACTGAAATATCTATACTTGCATAAGTACAAAACTTATAAGATATGTATAAGGTATTTGTAGCAAATCATTTTTGTATTGTTGTTACAATTATTAATTATATCTACTTGAAGATGCCCAAACACAATGACAGTTTTGTGCTAAACCGTTTCCAGCTGTAGTTTCAAAAGCATCAAATTACATTTCTAAAGCGTCAATTGTAAATTCAAACTGTCAGGTGTGATTTATACCTGTTAATTTGAATTTACAAATGACGTCTTAGAAATTTAATTTGTTCCTTTTGAAACTACTACTGGAAATGGTATAGCTGATGCCATGTATATTTTGATAGTTTTTTGAAACATTCCTTGTGTGTACTAAAAGCCATACCTCATCGATTTTGCCAACTGGTACAAAAAATATTTGTTATGATGTTTATAGGGTATGTCAATATCAGTTTCTATTTTGCTTTTCCTACCATGTATCTCAATGTAGTCAATTTTATAAAATTATGTAACTTTTGGTATTTGGAGGTACATATGTTCCATTAAAGACTTATTTTTGACTCATACTTAGTCATATATAGAACTTTGTTAGTATAAGGTGCCATATATTAAATGAATTATTTATTTTGTAGGATTCTGTACTGAACTAATATTGTAAATAAATAAGATTATAAATCATAGCTGTATTTTTTCAATAATAATAAAGGACTTTATCTAACTAGCGAAGGTGTAATATTGGGGTTTTGTGGCATCATTACAGTCAGATCTAGGGGTAAAGATTTTTTATTACAAATAAATAAAATTATAATTGCACTTGTTTTATTCAGCAAGCAGCTAATAATTAGGTTTCAGTGCATCACCAGACCTTGGGAATAATTTTTTGAGGTTGTACAACTCTCACAGTTATTGATATGGCTCTTTGAATAATGTTCAAATTGATACCATTGTAGTCAGCAAGTACTTTTTTAAACTTTAATCATCTATACCTTAATATATTGTACAAAAATTTTTCCAAGATAACTAAATGAATCTACACTGTATTGTAACGCATAGCCTAATTGATTTTTCAAGTGATCAGAATTATATTTTTTTTTTGTTTTTATCTACTAAATAATCATGAACCCCCGTATAGTGACTTGGACATTTTCTTTTGGCTCTCTGTGCTTTTGGCGCTGTGTTGACAAGCGACACATGAAGTTGTCAGTTGCCATTTCAGGCGCGCGAAATAATTCTAACCTTATTTGTCAAACAAAAGATTCTCATTTCTGCAAAATAAAATAATTCTTAACTTCGAATATGGATTTATTGTCATGCAGTCCCAAAGAATGGACAGAGAACGAGAAAACATTTCTGAAACTACTAGAAGATCCAACAAATTTGAACAAAATCCCGTTGATAAACGTTTGTGAACCTAACAACCTGAAAACACCCTCTTTGGTTCGATTTAAAGGTATGATTCAAGACATGCTCAGCCCTGAATACTACTTGGAAAGGTACGAACTTGTGAATGAAGCGACTGGCGAAAAATCTGTGGGGTGTTCCAAGTATTGTGATCATATAACAACAAAACCAGGTGAATACATTAATGATGATTCTACGAACACAGTACCTTCAGAAAGGCAAACCTACGTTGTGATATCTGTTCCTGCAGTCAACCAGTGGGTGGAGCAGCTGGAACATGACCTTCACAAGTTGAAGTTGGACAGTGAAACCCCCAAAACATCCTGTGAAATGCAAGTTGACGAATCTACTGAAACCCCTAGCAAGAAGCTTTGCACAGAAGACAAAAGAAGTACATCAGATAATGAAGCTTTGGGCACCAACTACCCTATTCCAGATAAAATAGGGAAGACATGTCATGTAATTATTTATAGCAATGAAGAGCTCAAACTTAATGAGATGTGTGAATTTATAGGATTTTTATCTTTACCTCAAGCAGATAATAACAGAAAAGTGCCGCTTATACACTGTGTCAAGTACAAACATTTGAAACATAATAATCCCTTAGTACTGGATGATCATGTAACTGAGAATGATAGATGGGACTATTTCTACAAGGAGCTAAGAATCGTTGTAACCCAGCTCCTTTTAGGAGACGAGTTAGCAGCTGAGTATCTGATTTTGCATCTGATTTCAGAAGTGTATTCTCGGCAGGATTTTCTCTCTCTTGGAAAGTTTTCCTTGAACATCTCTAACATACCAACAACCGAAAACTTGAACTATGTTGCTGACATATATAAATTCATAGAATTGTTGATTCCAAAAAGTTATTATCTTCCTATGACTCTTGATAACATGAATACATTACCAATTATCCCCAAAAAGGATTATGAAACCGATAGATTATCATCTGGAATACTTCAACTAACCAAAAATACACACATTGTACTTGACGAAACTAAATTGACTCCAGGAAGGTTGAACGCAGCTGGAGTTGAAAATGTGAAAGCTTTTGGCAATGTTATTAGATACCAAAAAGTTTCATATGACTTCAACTACTACCCTTTGGAATTTGATTGTGATATACCATTCTTAATATTCTCTGAAGGGAAATCTATGACTAATTGTGATGTACATGTCATCTTAAAGCCAGATCCAACAAGTATCGAAACATTCGCTGAGATTTTGGTAGCTGCGAAGCATTTCTTGAACGTTGAATTGTTAAACAGCTTGCGGAAGTATCTTACTTTAGCAAGATTGGGTAAATATGAAATCTCGATTGGGGTAGAGAATTTGGTGCAAGAAGAGTTCATAAAAATGAGGCAGAATAACGAAAATACAACTGTTGATGACCTTCATACCTTATTGGTCCTAGCAAGGCTGATTTGTCTGACGCAAGGTAAAGAAAGCTTGGATGAAGATTGTTGGAGAAAAGCCTGTGAAATGGAAGAAAAAAGAAAATCGAGAATACCTAAAAAGTGATTGGTTTTTGATGTATGTCGTTTTGTACTATCTTTAATAAATAATTTTTTAAGAAAACATGTCATTTCTTTATTTCTAATATATGTAGATCTATCATCATACAGATTAATATCAAAATGGGCAAAAAAATCAATTTTATATTTTTTTAGATTGTCTAAATATTTATATACTTGGTTTATATATTTTGGTCTGCACTCTATTTACTTCATTTTTAATATTCTCACTGATATGGTGATCAGCAAGGAGCAAATTCTCAATGAAAATTCAGTCTGTAGGCTTCAGTTATTTTTACAATTTTGAATAATGAATATAAGATATAATAACAAAATAAATAAATAATAAAATAAATAGATAAATAAAAAAAATAATTTTGAAGTGTGATGTAGCCATTGAGTAATTATGATTTACAATTTGAAAGTGAGTTGTAAAACATAGGAATCTTAAAAATTTATTTTGAATTTTCTCCAGCATATCAATTGAGTTTTTATACATAGGGCTCCAAATGACATGCAAACTGCATTTTACTGAAAACATGTGAATAATAAAGGCTTATCAATGCCTTAGGATGGTGAAAGTCAACACACTGCCTTTGACAAATTCAAGAATTCAATTACAGTCATTTACTAGTTTATGCATGTGCAGATTGAATGTCATTTTAGATTCAAACAAGACCCCTAGATCCTTGATATGCGAGACTATTTAGAGAAATATTTTCAGGTTTATAATCATAATTCAGTGAGAAAGTTAGAACAAAGCATTTGTCAAAGATCTGAAGGGTTTCACAATCTGATATTGTACCAATCCTAAGAAGTATTCTGAAATCGTCAGTATTTAAAGCAAAGCTTTATGTTATTAATATAGATCACAAATAGAATGGGGCCAAGATGAGAACCCTGTGCGACTCCGGATGATGGGGAGAATCTCACAGAACTTCATACCATCCAAATCCTTTGTCTTCACTCTATATTCAAATATAATTATTAATATTAATGTAAATAGCAATCTACTTCATCAAGATTGCTCTAAAAGTAGTAATAAGTTTTGGTTTCAAAACCACTCATAGCTAAAATCCACAATAACAATAAGGTGCTTGCAGTGGCCGTAATTTTGGATTGAGGGTATGTTTAGTGGAAAGAAAAACGTATTCAAAGGCTGTCTATATCAAAACTTCCACTCTTGATGATGTTCAGATGAAGAAATTTGTAATTATAATTTACGTCTTTTTCAAATTTTTCCACGTGACTGAAAGGGTGCCGACGTCACAAGATAGCACAATAATCGACATTATTAAACCCATCTCTAACTATAAATGACAACCCCAAAAAGCACAAAATAACATGTTGTTCTATGACACAGAAACACAAGGTAGGTTTTGTTTACGCATGGCCGACTCTACACTAGGCCGGAGCCTTAGATGTGGCAACGTGGCTTAGCTGTCAAATAGTTGGCCTATAGTTTCAGAATAATTATTACATTTTATATGTATTAGAGTTCATCTGGATTAATAAATTAAGAAAAATACTTTTTAGAACTACTACTACTAATACCACTTACATCTGATGTCTGGTTCATCACAGTCAGACACTACAAAATAAAAATAAACGCAACCTGTTTCCTGCTGCCACTTCCACTTCCACTTAAATGAACACTCAATTTACTTTGTAAATTGTCACTTGAGCTAGAAAAATTCACTATTAGGTCGCTGTGAAGCCATTCTTGCTGGTCTTCATACCCTTTCACTATCAAATCTTTTCGTAGGTATGCCCAGATGCATGCCCTCGTTGGCATGCCCAGATGAGTTCTATTAACTGTCCTTTTCTGTGATATTTGGGAGGTCCAGAAAACATTGTAAGTACCACATTGTGGTTTAAAATAGGTCTTATCCTTTGAAATGTTTGTAAATTATTGTCTTTATTCTTATAAATATAACCAGCCCTTATGAGGAATACCTTTCACCCACTTCTGTTTATGTCCTTCATTGGAAGCACTAATTGCTAGTGCAACCTGGTACTACACGCTTTGCAGGCATCTTTTTATCTTTATAATTTCGTTTGTGCAGGTAAATAATTAGAAACACATTAGAAATCACCTTCCACTCTTCGTTGTTACTCTGGAAGGTTATGTTGGTATCTCCTTGTTTGGAAGCCCCAATTGCTATTGCAACCTGGTACTACACACTTTGCAGGCATCTTTTTATCTGTATAGTTTCGTTTGTGCAGGTAAATAATTAGAAACACATTAAAAATCACCTTCCACTCTTCGTTGTTACTCTGGAAGGTTATGTTGGTATATCCTTGTTTGGAAGCCCCAATTGCTATTGCAACCTGGTACTACACACTTTGCAGGCATGTTTTTATCTTTATAGTTTCGTTTGTGCAGGTAAATAATTAGAAACACATTAAAAATCACCTTCCAATCTTATTGTTCACTCTGGAAGATTACACTAATGACTTCACAACAAACAAAAGCTCGGCCCGATACCAGTGTTGCCATATTTCAATGCTCCGGCCTAGTGAGTAAAGTCGGCCATGGTTTACGCCAATCTTCCATTTTGATTTGTGATGTGACAAGTCGTCAAGTGTCGTAACCAAAATTATCGACCAAAAAGTCTTTATGATACCTCAAATCCCATCACTATAATGTCTTGTGACGTCAGAGGTCGTTTCCGCGCCGTTTTCACTAGTTTAAATTTATATTTGGAATAAGTCTCACAAGAGTCACAAGCAACTTAAAAAATGAAAAACTTCTATTTTATGATGTTTAATAGGTTATAATGAATGCTTTAAAGCAATATTGTTTTTGGGTGCAAGGACCCTATTCTGAGTTTGCTATATTTGAATCATGTCTGACTAGATTTGCCATTCGTCTTGTTTTGATGTTTTTTTTTTCGTAAAGGCCGACATCCTATGGCGATAATATCTCCGATTTATATATGTCCTGAATTTTTATAATCCTGCTCGTAAAGATAAGAAAAGTTTGCAACCCTACGTCTGACGCATTAAAGCCACCTTCTTTTAATCTTATAGTAGGCTTTCCAGTTGATAACTGCCTGTATATAATTTCCTTGACTTTTAAAATATTTGAAAACGACACAAACGTCACTGTTAATGTTTTTGATTTAAGTGCCTATAGTGATCGAGGCCAATCCTAAAGTATGTCGAAGAGAACCGAGATTCTAACTAAAATGTGTGAAAGGGGCATCACAAGATGGTTACTTGTTGTGATGAATATCGTCCTCATTTGCATTGGAATAACGTGTATTGTATTAGGGGCAAAATCCCTTACAGAGATCACATATTACGACAACTATGCACTATTGATTGTAGGTGGTCTTATAATTATCATTTTAGCAGCCTTAGGTTGCTTTGGGTGTTTGCTTAAGAAGCCAAATCTGTTGCGCGTCTATGGTATTATACTGACCGTGATGGCAATATTAGAACTAGCTGTTGCAATAGTGACTATAAAACAAACTGGCGACATTAACGATACAAGACATGTACTCGTGGTGAAACTTACTAAATACCCTGAAGATAGCCAACATAAAGACTTTGTCGATCAGTTGCAGAGAGACAACAAATGTTGTGGAGTTGATGGGCCTGGGGACTGGCCGAATTTGAATCAAACAATACCATCTTCATGTATGGATAGACAAAGTAAAGCCTTTGCAGAGGGATGCTTGTATCTGTTCCACGAATTATTAAAGAAAATCGCTGGGACGTTTGGAATTTTTTACTTCATAATTGGGTCGCTGATGACGTTTGCAGTTATAGCTGCTTGTTGTCTGGCAGCCAATCTTCGAGAACAAGAACAACTACGGAGGGACTTTGGATATGCAGAAGCTTATTCAATATAATTTTAGATAGCTGTTAAAATCTTCGCCGCAGCGGAAACGTAGTGTACTTAAATACATAATAAACAAATAAATAAAGTTTTTATACGAAATATTTTTTAGTTTAATTTGCTGTAAAGAGCCAGCATTTGAACAGTGGTTATTTTTTGCTGTCTTGCTAATCCATTGGAT
Source organism: Callosobruchus maculatus (assembly GCA_951848785.1). Classification (NCBI taxonomy): domain Eukaryota; kingdom Metazoa; phylum Arthropoda; class Insecta; order Coleoptera; family Chrysomelidae; genus Callosobruchus; species Callosobruchus maculatus. The sequence goes on from CATOUR010000003.1 coordinate 4,772,788, forward strand.
TCTTGTAGAGAGCAGGGTGTTTTGTTAACCGAAGCACAGATCGTAAGGAGTATTCAAGAAATGAGTTGCTATTACCATCATAACCTTTTACACGAGATGAACATAGAGTTTTATAAGATTAAACTAGTTTCCACGATACGACTCAAAACTTTTCAAAGTCATTCTCTGTACTTTATATTTCTCGTGCAGATATGACTTACAAACGATTATACACTGCTCAAAATAATTAGAGGAACACTTATTAACGTCTCAATAACTTTTTTAATTGCAACAATATACAAATGTAATAACACTTATTTAAAAGATTTACATTTTCTTCGAATAAATTTGCTAAATCAAAACAAATTTTACATGACACTTTCAAGATTACGGCACCAATTCAAAAGAACTACAAGAAATAAAGTGGGGCAAGCAAGCATCTCTTGCCTGTACAACCTAAAATTGTTAACGCGTGTTAACATTAATAACGCGTATGTCTTCCATTAGCACGAATTACTGCTTGACATCTCCGAGGCATGCTTCGTACGAGCCTACGGATGTCTTCTTGCGGTATATTTTCCCATTCTTCGATTAGTGCATTTGTTAGCTGTTGGAGGGTTTGAGGTGGATCTGGGCGCCTTTGAACTCGTCTATCTAACAAATCTCAAAGATGTTCAATGGGATTTAGATCTGGACTTAGCAGAGGCCAATTCATGGTATGAATCCCGTGGTGCCGAAGGAAGTTCATGATGATGGCTGCAGTATGAAGTCTTGCGTTATCTTGCATAAACACAACATTTTGGCCTATCCCATAAGCGGCTGGTATAACATGATCCTCCAGAATGAGATCGATGTATCTTTGAGCGTTCAGTCTTCCAGGAACTACCACAAGTTCTGTTCTTCCATCAAGACTAATTCTGCCCCAAACCATCACAGATCCACCACCAAACTTTTCGACTTCTTGTATGGTAGCAGCAGAATGGCGTTCATGTGGACGTCTATATACACGTACTCGACCATCACAACGACTCAAACGAAATCATGACTCATCTGTGAAGAGTAGTCTCCACTGTCGAAGCTGCCATGCGACATGTTCACGAGCAAAATTTAAACGAGTCCTTACGTGGTACGGAGTTAAAGCAGGTTTTCGCACAGGTCTTCTTGGTCTCAGGTTGGATTCTTTCAGTCTATTCCTAACTGTTTGGTCGGATAACTCCACGCCATGAGTTGTTCTAAGCCTAACTTGAAGATCTAATAATGTCAATTTTTAACTACTGTGATGTATTATTTTATCCATGTCTTGATCAGGTGACTAGAAATCGCATACAAATTGTTCAAAATAATTGTGTTAGGTTAATTTTTAGCTTAAGGCGTTACGATCATATTTCAGAAAAGTACCCTATTATTAAATGGCTGAAAATGTCTCAGTTAATTAAATTCCATTATCTCGTATTTGTTCATAAGGTTATTACGACCTCAAAACCACAGTATCTGAGGGAAAAGTTATTACTACGGGCGGATGCGCACAATCTAAATATAAGACATGGTTCCAGTCTTACTATACCCTACCATGTTACCACACTTTTTCAACGTAGCTTCTCGTATAACGCTGCTATTGTCTATAACTCGGTTAGTGCCCAGTATAAAGAAATGTCGTTGAACATTTTCAAAAAAAAAGTCAAGGCCTTAATGTTTGGTCCTTAATATCGCAATAACTCTTCGTAACAGCTGGGAAACTACTGCTACGCCAAATTATTATAATCAAGCTTGTTTTTTTAGTTTATTTTTAACATCTAATAAATGTGAGACACTGGTGGTTAAGTGTAAGAATAGCACTTTGCTAAACTTCGCCACCGATGCCCTATCCTGATGTAAGCTATCTTACATGATATGTTTATTTTCAATAAAGACGATTATTATTATTATTATTATTATTATCTTTTGCTGTAGATGTGCGGGTACGCAAGGAGGATAAGACTAAAAACCGATCCTGAATTCGGTTTGTCTTCCTTTTACGACCTTGTCCAATGCGTCTTTTGTATTCTCCGGTTTCTAGGTATCGATTCCACACACGATGGATGACGGAAGGGCTAACGTTAAAATTTCTTGCAACTTGACGAATACTGGTGCCATTCTCGACAGCAACAACAACGCGAACAACTTCTGTCTCATTTAAATGCCTCATTTCGATTACCAGGGTAAAACTTAACAATTGATGATGAACTGTCAACATTGTTTACTATTCCAAAGCACACTACAGTATTTTGAATTAAATTTTCTTGTTTGGTTTCTTGTCGTTTCTTTAAACAGGAAGTGTTATCTTAAGAGTGATGTGTCAAATATGCTTTGTTTTTGCATTTTATTCAAACAAAATGCAAGTCTTTAAGATATACGTTACCAGATATGTATATCGTTTCAATTAAAAAAGTTATTGAGAAGTGAATATGTGTTCCGCTAATTATTTTGAGCAGTGTAGTAAAGTGCTTGATTTTATATGCACGCAAAATACCTGTTTGAACTTATTCAGTTTTCAGATATCCACGGCATTCCATGCTCATACCTACGATCTCAAAAAACAGTGAATTATTGTTGTAGCATTAATAACATTTTGAAAACGAATCCAATTCAGTTTTTTACGTACACTTAAAACTTAAACATTTTGAAAGCCAGTGAGAACATAGTAAATACCTATGACTGTAGGGTAACGATTGGTATAAATTGATTTATTTTTCATAATCGTAGGAACAATACCTAATGTGGGTATAAAGTATAGGTATAAGTTGTTTAATAAGGCACTCATACAAAATATACTTTCAATATCTTACCTATTTCTATAAAACAATAACTAAAAAGAGAAAAACTAAATGTTTATAGGTACTTGAAATAATTGGAATTTATAGGTGCGTACCTTTGCCTAACTTTAAATCAATCTATAATCGCATATTATTTATTTCAGCAATAAGGATTCTATACAGACGACTCCTCTTGACGATAGTATTTCAGAAGACGATGCTCAAAACGAAGAAAACCCTGATAAAGGAGATGAGGTGAAAGAAGATGCTCCACAAAGAACAAGATGCGTCTCGTTGAAAAATGAGGTGAGTTTATTATAGTTATGGAAATTAAATAAATTATAATTTGCAAAAATAAAAAACCGCTTGGTTATAGCATGCATTTTTAGCCATCTAAGTTCCTGATTACATTACACTGAAATCTGATTTGAGCGACAATAGATCATTTTCATATTACGTCACTGTGGGCGTGGCTGGAGTACGAGCTCTTATAACCAGTGTTGCCAGATGAAGTGGAGAGAAATTCGTGTAACTTGACTCCCAAAAATCGTGTAAAGTAATAAAAAGTACATGGCACCTGCAGGATTAAAAATTATGAGAATTTGTCCTCTATTCGTTTAATAGGAACCAGAATTGTGTAATTACACGATTAATCCTATAATCTGGCAACACTGTACTAGCTCGCCCACCAGGCTCGCCCAGTTGATGTAATATGAAAAAGCTCTATGAGCAACATTTTGTAGGTTAAATGTTAAATTCTGAATGAGGCTATCAGCTGTTTTCGCGGAGCTAATCCCTAACATAACCAGAATAAATTAGGGATTTATCAAATGCGCATGCACGTCTTAAAATTAGTTCCGAATTTTTTAGCTCTACGAACGCTCATCTAAGTTCTATGAGAAAAGAGGTTGTATAAACCACAAACCTTGCAAATTAGAGATCACTACAAAAAAGTACTTCAGAACAGAACAAGGAGATTATGTATTAACTTCGGAATTAAATATCTTGCATTGTTTCCACAATCTGTTGTCTTTTTCGTTTCTACCTTATTAGCAGAACTGTAACGGAGTCTGGCTCTTGGCCATGTTACAGTACAGAAAATAAAGTCTTCTTCTTCTTCTTCTTCTATCCGAGTTGTGCTCCACGAACATGGATTTTTTTCAGCCACAACAAGAACTTACTTCACCACGAACAATAACTGTGAACTGACAAAACAACTGGATCTTTTTGAAAATTTCTGAATGTATTCGGCATTGGCGCTCCGCAAATACTATGTATTGATTACGTCTTCTTCTTTTCTCTTTATGGCTTCTGTGTTTTGCGTTTATCAAGGTGCTTTCCTTTTACATCTGCACTAACTCAGATCACTTAAAAATCAGATGGCTCAGCTCAGTTGGAAACCTGACATGCTCAGATGAGCTAAAGGAACGTGTTTGTGCAGTTAAGTGTCAATCCTCGAAATTTTGTAATATGTTATGGTTCTATAATCTGTCGATCCTTTCCATAACCTATTTTTTTACGTTTTTCGTAGCTCACCATACACTATCGACTATCCATACACTACAAAACCCGCTAAAATTCAAACTTACAAAAAATCCTAACCTCATTTATTGATTTAATAATAATAATAATAATAAATATTTTATTTTTTCAAATCTATGCCACAACATAGTACATATGTTAAAACATAAAATGAAAAACACGTCACAATTACAATTTTTTACATACAATATCTTAACTATCTTAACATGATGAGGTGAATTCTGTTACGCTATAGGGCTCTATATGTACCAGATATTTCCATAATTGTTTTTTGAAATATTTTAAACTTTGTATCTGTTTAATGTTGTCAGGTAGTGCGTTAAATAGTTTAATACATTTATAGTGCGGGTGTCTTTCTGTTAATGTGAGCTTATGTGCTGGATACATCACCTGCTGGGCTCTTGTATTGTATTCATGGCTAGTAGCATGGTCAAACTTATCTCTATGTTTTACAAAAAAAACTAAACAGTCAAATATGTACAGACCATACAGTGTTAATATCCCTTCTGATCTAAACAAGTTTCTGAATGTTTCATTATATTTGAGGTCATACATTAATCTCAATGCCCGTTTTTGGATCACAAAAATGTCCTGACTATTACTATGTGAACCCCAAAATATTAGACCATATTTCATGACAGATTCAAAATTGGCATGGTATACTATTTTCAATGGTTTCTTATTCATATACCTCCCAATAACGCGTAATCCATAGCATATTGAATTCAATTTATTTGCAACGCTTTCAATATGTACTTTCCAATCTAAAGATTCATTCAGATGAATACCCAAGAACTTTGTGGTATTTGATATATTCATTTGATTATTATCAAGCTGTATATATTTAGGTTTCTGTATGCCAGATTGTTTTGTTCTGAACAGTATGATATCAGTTTTATTTTTGTTAATTATTAATTTGTTCTGTAAGCACCAATCATTGACCTGACTAAAATATGCATTAACATTGTCTAATAGTGCTGAGAGTTGCTTATTTCCTATAATTAAATTTGTGTCATCAGCATAACTGATTATCTCAAAATGTGGGCTATCATCTAAAGAGTACAGGTCATTAATATAAATCAGGAATAATACTGGGCCAAGAATACTGCCTTGAGCTATACCTACACTATTTACTACTATACTAGAACTAAATGTTCTCCCATTTTTACAAATATCTACTTTCTGCTGCCTATCACTAATGTAAGTACATATCCAGTTCAATGATTTACCTCCAACACCATATAACTGGAGTTTTTGTAGTAAAATATTTCTATCGAGGCAATCATACGCGCGGGATAGGTCTAGGAACATTCCTAATGTACTTATACCATTTTCTAAATTATGTAGAATTATTTGAATGAAATCAAAAATCGCTCTTTGTGTGGATCTACCTTTGAGATAACCATGTTGATTTTTTGCTAGGATGTTGTTCTCTGTGAAGAAGTTTAATAATTGTTTTAACATCGCTAACTCATAGAGCTTAGAAAAACCTGTTAAAATATGAATGGGCCGGTAATTTTCTATTAATGTTATGTCGCCTTTTTTATATACTGGTTTTATGATAGCAATTTTAAGTCGGTCTGGGAAGATCCCCTGTTCAAACGAATTATTAATTAAATAACTAAGTACTTTTTTGATACACTCTATTGATTTTTTAACTATACTTGTTGGAATTCCATCTATGCCCGCCGTATGTTTATTTTTTATTTCTTTTCCTAATTCACAAACTTCTTCAGGTGTTGTTGGACGTAAAATCATTGGCTGTGTGTTTTGCTTAATATTACACTGAACATTTTTCTTTTCCAACTGTTTCAACATGTTTGGAACAACTGAGAGGATATAAGCATTATAGATATCAGGCAATTTTTCAATGTCTTCTGTTAAGCCCAAATTGTGTTCGTTTTTTGCAGTTTTGCCTGTTATTTCTCTACAAATCGCCCACATGCATTTGTTCTTGTTATCAGAATTCATCATTCGGTCCTCATATTTAATTGAGCGACTTTTCTTAAGCAGATTGTCATATTCTTTTTTAGTCTTTGAATATTCATCTTTATATCTTTGATCATGATCTGAGAGAGTTAATAAAATATCTAGCCTTGATTTACAATTGTCTATTTCTGGGCTACTTATCTTTATATTTGTAGGGCGACATGGTGTTAACGGAAAACATTCAAAAAATATGTTGCTAAAATAGTTTATAAATACATTCCACTGATTATTAACATCTTCCCTTGGTACTTCATATACAATGACCCAGTCCTCCTCCGACAGTCTGCTTAAGAATTTGCGTATATTATCATCTGAAAATATTCTTATGCTCCCAACTATATTTTTAACCCCTGCCTCTGGAGACTCAAATGTGATTTTTTGGGCTTTGTGGTCTGAAACGAAATTTTTAATGGTTTCTGTTCGCACATATTCCTGGTTAGTGAAGATATTATCAATACAACTAGCACAAAATTCTGATGTCCTCCTTGTGTCCTCAAATATTGTTTGAAACAGCTGGAATGACGACATTAAAGATAACAATTGAGTTTTATGTTTGTTGTCCCTCAGAAGTTCAATATTAAAGTCACCTGCTACTACTATTGTCCTATTGGTATCAAATAAAAGATTAATTAGTTTTTCAAGTTTGTTAAAAAATATGTCTATATTGCCTGCTGGAGGTCTGTACAAAGACACTATTACAAACCTTTCATTTTTTAGAAAGCACTCAACACCTGCACATTCAATCACTTTTTCTGATGACACCTCACATACCTCTGGTAATGCCCTACAGTCTACAGAAGTCCTTGCATACACTGCTGCACCTCCATGTTTGCCTTCTGTTCTGCTGTAGCATGATATCAGCTTAAAATCTTCAATAGCGAGCATCTTTAATTGGACTTCAGATTTCCAGTGCTCTGTCACACAGATAACTCCACAATCAGGATGATTCAGTAACATTTGGTTTAACTTGTCCACTGAATTTCCCATAGATTGCACATTTTGATGTATGATGCTCACTGTGGACATACAGTCGATATTACAATATTTTTGTTTCTTTGTTTTATCTGTTGGAAGATTACCTATATCATTCATAAAAAATTAGTGTCATAATTAATGTTACTTCGGAATCTCTCCATTTTTGATCTGAATACTGGACAGTTAGGATCTCTAGCTGAATGGTGAATTTCATTATATTTCATTTTCTTACAATTGATACACATTTTAGTTTCTTCATGACATTGCAATGCTGAATGCTGACCAGAGCATTTATAACAGTTCTCTTATTTGACATCTAAATGATCTGAGACAACTGATCTACCTTGCGATCTTGTGCAGATGGGCTTAAGTGGGGGTAAAATATCTCACTTTAGACTCAGATTCAGAAGACAAAAGGAACGTACATCGAAATGAGTCATGACGTCACAAGTGAGATTTATCAGATAAATCAGGTAAAAGGAAAGCGCCTACAATCACAACTCGATACTGTCATAATAATTGCAAAAAAGATGAATTCCGCGTAGTATATTATACTGTATTGAAAATGTAAAAATTCTTTCTTATTCTCAATTTTTTGCTACAGAGGTCACGGAATCATTGCAGCAAAGAGTTCACAATTATCTGATATGATTTTAATGATAATACGTCAAATAATACAATAAAAGCCTAGGATTAGAAAAATGCCAGTGAGCCATCTCGAGTAAACGTGACCCAATATTATTTTTTTTGTGATTTTAAAGAACGAACAAGAGACTGCAAGCTGCTACTGCAGCGCTTCCCACACTGACAACTTCTCCACCGACGAACATGACAGTTTGAGGGAAGGAAACGATCCAACACTTCGAGGCATTCAACAAAGCGACAGCGGTGCAGACTTGACAGAGAACTTGAAATACGACATCGAAGCAGACTGGCACAAATTCTGGGCTCTAAACGGGGAGAGACTGATTTGGGAGTCGTGGATAGAGAAATACAGTGCGTTTATCAACCCAGATTACTTGCAATATCCCAATCAGGTCTTTGGGGACGGAAAAAACGGACTGCAAGGTAAATTTCACAACCAGAATGTTTTTTTTTTATGGATTTAAAATCTGTTGAAGGAGCATAAGATACGAATATAAGTATTTAAAAGAACATACGCTATATACGAGTATTATAGTGGTTAAAATTAACTTCTTGATACTTGTGTACTTATACAGGGTTGGGATAAAGTATGGAACCAAGCAAATAACTTTGGAACAGAAAGAGTGATATTGCTGAAAATTTGCAGGCAAGTGTAGTGACGTCTAGTGCATCCGAAGACATTATGTTAGCTATTAATGTACTTCCGGTTTAACCGGAAGTACCGTCAACTTTTTTAATTTAAATGGGACACCCTGTATATTTTTGCAGATTTTGATTCATCTTTTTTTTCCGAATACGTCCATAGTGGGTTTAGCATTAGTTTCTGTGAAAACGGGAAAGATAAAGCTTCTTTATCATTTCAGGTGTTTAAAATGCCGGTCATTCAAAGTCGGTTTTGGCGATCGCGTGAGAACTCACAAAGAAGTGTGTCAACTTTTAATGATTTACGTCCCGACAGGGGTCCTGTAACACGTTTGACGGTGACTAAAAACAAAAATACAAAAAAAATTACCTCAAACGGGAAGACCGCAGACCGCCGTGGACAATTTTTTTTAAAAACAAATACTAAACCCACTATGGACGTATTCGGAAAAAAATGATGAATTAAAATCTGCAAAAATATACAGGGTGTCCCATTTAAATTAAAAAAGTTGACGTTAATAGCTAACATAATGTCTTCGGATGCATTAGACGTCACTACACTTGCCTGCAAATTTCCAGCAATATCACTCTTTCCGTTCCAAAGTTATTTGCTTGGTTCCATACTTTATCCCAACCCTGTATATGGGATAATTATAATTATTTTTATATATTTCTTGGAATGCAAACCATTTTTCGAAGTAACGGCAACACTGCCGACTGTATATTTGCCCGAGTATCCGCCCCCTCTATGTTTTTTTATGTCAACTATACGTCTAGAGGTTCGTTGGTTCGTTCCAAAATAAGGTCAGAGCGTTTCAGAACTTGACTGATCCACAGCATAGTAAACAACCAGCATACTGAGGATTTCCCATATAAAAATGGTTCCCACATAATTTGACCTTGGGATGATTTTACGGATGTGAAGTTTGGATAAAGATGCGAAACTGAAAATATCGATACCGGTACCAACTCGATATTTTTTAGCCAAACAGGCGCGTTTGGTTCGTACAGAGCATTTTGTGCAACTGATTACACTGATACTACGTTCCAAAATGCCATCAAAGACCTCGATTTGCTCTGTAGCGTTTCAGTATTCACTCAACGCATAACATCAAACTGTCAACAAAAATCTGTGTTCCGTTATTGCATTTCCGAGGCCATTGATGTCATCATTTTGCTCGGAAATCAAATTGAGATTTTAGCGACCTTTGTAACAAGACTGTCAAGAGATATTTTTCACTTGACAGCTAACAACTTAACATAGCCGCTTCTGCTTTATTTGTATGCTATCCCCTATGTTTTGGATGTAAATAATCAAATTATTACCGAAACTGACAAAGTTTTAGTTATAAATGAAGGTGGGCACTTCATGAGAAAGGAATTTTATTGTTATAGAGAACTGCTAGCAGCTCTATGCAGTTTTCATGATGTACTTATAATGATGCAGTGATCATCCATTCTTATATTTTCAATATTTTAATCCATTTGAATGTCCTTTCAGTTTCACCACAAAATATTTTCACAAAAGCAAAACAGCCTCAGGGCTCATATGGTAACAACTGTGACTGAAACTACTCACTCACTCTGACTCTGAGAAAACAGCAGAGGTTATGTGATATGTCAAAATTTTCAAATAAAGATCTTTGCCGTTTCATAAATATTCCAACCTCCCTAACATCTGGAATCACGTGACGATACTCGAAAATTCATCTGCTCACTCGATAGATGGGATTTTGGAACGTAGTAACTGAATAATTATATGATTATTTTCGATACCGATACAAAAGTATCGATACCAGCTTGGAATGCCTCAAAAAGTATCGATGACAAAAATACTCGATATTAGTGCAGAAGTATCGAAGTATCGTTAGCATCCCTACAAAAAATCATCCAAAAGGGGGGATGCGCGTGTAATTACCGCCAACCTGAGTTATTGTGCTGGTTGTTTACTATGCTGTGACTGATTCTAGATTCAGTTAAGTTCTTAACTGTTCTCGAGTTTTGTTGGAACAATGTCAAGATTTGTGTAGAGATGGGGGCGAAGTTTTCTCAAATTGATATCTGCCTGAATGGCATGAGTAACTGATTTTGCATTAAATCGATATAAGTAAGAATCGGCAAACTGCATTTGTTCTTTGAGTTTCCAAAGAGTTAGTGTAGTTTGACGGTATAAAAACTCAAAATTATTGCTTTTGATCCCATACTTCTCTGACGTCTTTTCATGATTTAGATTCTGATGGCAATAATCAATCAAAACCGGAAAAATTCTCGTTCGACGAGAAAGACGTAAACGCTCTCATCAAGCCTGAATGCAGTTACAAAAAGGAGAACGGTCATAAGAATTTGACGTTACTCAGAAATCTGTCGGTAAGCGACGAGAAACTATTTACCGAAATATCGGATGGTTGGAACCCTCTATCGCCTCTCAGCGTTGAAGGAGAAACTGAAGCCGAGAGGTTGTTGAGGTAAGCCTTCAAAGTAGTACTGTACCAAGGGTATAGCTATATTTAATTTTTTTCTCTACATTTCAAAACAACGCTCCATGCTCTTTAAACCATTTCTGCCAAGTGTCACTAGGGATTGAAGCACAGTCGTGGTTCATTTTCACATATCATTAAACAATCAGTGTTGATTTTGGACAGTAGATGATGTATAAACAAGCATATCTTCATAAGGAAGCTTGTCTAATTTAACTGGACTATTTTTCAGTTCTAGATGTGGTTCCCACGCAAGTGGTTCAGTCAGAACCGTCGATTCTATGACAAATGTGACACGAATGACAGTTTCTTCGATTGATCTCAGCAATAGCACGTCTAGCTCTGACAGCTTCTCATCTGTCAGTTCCGTGAGTAGTTCTGCGGCATCTGAGGAATCGGAAGAAGACTACCAGTGTCAGTGGAACGTTCTGTGGAAGAAACATTATGAGGAGGAGTATTTGCGGCAATACAATAAGTTCATCAAATGTACAGGTAATCGTAAAAATAAATAGAATATAATATTTTAACGCAAACCTCTTCTTTACCCTGTCTTGCCTTCTTTAGATTCATCAACGAATAGTGAAATTACCGAAGAAATACTGCCGACTATCAAAAGTGACTTAACTAGCAAAAAGTGTGTAATCAACGACAAATTAGACAAACGGAATCTAAAATCAACCAAGATCAAACTAGATTCAGAGGCTGTCACTACCTTATCAGAAGTTTTCGACAATCTAAACATGTCAAGCGAAGAAAATTCTGAAGTATCAGAGGAAGAAAATGAAATGGATTCTGAAGCTGCTCAGATGGAAGCGATGGGACTGCCTACCACGTTTTGTAAGAGCAATAAATCAACATCTGTTGGTAAAAGTAGTGTCTGTAGTAAAAATAGGTAAGTACCTGCAACTCATCAAATTCATATGTATGTATAATTTCTGTAAATAGCTTTATTGGTTTCCGAAATGCTCACCGTTTTTTGGTCATCTTAGGAGGCAATAATAGATAATTTTTATATTCATCGCAAGTGCGAGCGCCTGTTGTACGAGCTCGTACAGAGTTGTCAGATTACTACTAACTACACGATTTTGGTCTCTATTACACGAATAGCCGGCAAATTGCACTGCAGGTGCAACGTACTTACATTATTTTTATGACTTATGATTTTTGGGAGTCGAGTTGCACGAATTTCTCTCCACTTCATCTGGCAGCACTGATACTACGTTCCAAAATCCCATCTATCCAGTGAGCAGATGAATTTTCGAGGATAGTCACGTGATTCCAGATGTTAGGGATGTTGGAATATTTATGAAACGGCAAAGATCTTTTTTTGACAATTTTGACATATCACATAACCTGTGCTGTTTTCTAAGAGTCAGAGTATCAGAGTCTTAGACAAGGAAAGAGAGAGGACGGAACCCGCGACTGACATTTCTGATACCAAATGGCACCAAAGCGCTATTCCCAGTGGCGTAACTAATGGGATTAACGTTCTGGTTGAGCTATTTGTAGAAATAATCTTTTTCAAATAAAATTTAATAAAATATTGTTATTCAGGGTTTCTATATGGCCAATTTCGCCATCCACAATTAAAACTTAAGTGACTAACATTACCGTAACCGTGATTTTCATTCGACTGCTGTTTTGTGGCCAATAATATATAAAAATTGATAATGTATATATTTTATTCAGTCATGAACATGTTATGTTCATTTGCAGTATATGACTGATGGAAGACACGATTATACTTCTACCCAGAAAGAAAAAAACTGCTTGTAGTTTGTAGTAAATCAATTTTTTATTATTAAAGAACACATAATACCTATAGTATATTTATATTTATTGACATTATGTTTATATACAAAATACTGTCTATTACATACTGTAAACAGAAGCAGCAATAAAACATTTTTGTTATTATAGATTAGCTTACGAGATTGAGGAATTTGATGCCTTCAATCTCGGAGTCCCCATATGCAGTAAAAAAATCTACTTGCTGTTACGCTGTTACTTGCTGTTTGTAGTGTGTAATGAAGAGCAGTATTTTTAATTACTCCAACGAGGCTTTTTTATACATAACTTCTTTTTGCGACGGTGGCAATAATTAATGAAAAAGCTGGGGGGTTAAACATAAAAATTATCTCAGACATGAAATAAAGTAAGTTTTGGGCTAGAAATACAAAGGTCCTTTAATCTTATCCAAAATCAAAACATTTACAAAATTAGAAAATGACTCCTAGATTAGCTAGTAGTAAATAAAAACGAACAATTCATTCAATATAGGTGAGGTCCTATAACTTACATAGAAATTACAACTCTATTTTATCACTTAACCCCTTGCTTCCAGTAAGTTCTAATTTATTGCAGTTATGTATTTACTTATGGGGAAGTTTGGGTGAAACTCAGTATTGTGTGCTTCAACAAAAATAATTTTTTTGTAGGAACGTGGCATTTCGCTTGCTCCTACAATTGATGGCAGTCAATATTACAGTCACGAAGGTCAAAAACTACCAATATTTTACTGCCCTTTAAACAGAATCATTTTTGTTAATTGGCTCCGAACTGGATTGTCCTGTTGTGATCGAGATTTTACAATAAAATGGATTCTGATATTTAAGTATTTTGTGCATACAGCTTTTATTAAAAAATATATATGATTTACATCATTTTCTAATACGTGACGTTCTAAGCAGCTGAAAATAGGGGTGCCTAGAAAACTTGATATTATTTTGCTTATCAGCAAAGGTACAAAATGTTTGGTGTGAATACAATTTTCATTAACTCTCAGAAAATGTTCCGATTTCAAACATATCTTGATAACATCATTTGATGGGTAAGTCAGACCGCCGTGGCTTTTAAATTCAATTAGGGAATTGAGAAACCGATCTCTAGTACCAATCAATGCTGTGACACATGTTTCACATTTTATTGTTTTTTGTAATTGGTGCGAAACATAACCAGCAATATATTGCACAATTTGGGATGAACATTCACTTATCACAGGTGCATTCATGATGTAGTCATGATCCTTCCAAATAGTTTCTAGATCATCAGAAGGCTCATTTATGTCTATTAAACTATGGTTAGATAAACTACTATTAATTACATCTTTAGACCTTACATTTTTTGTAGAACTACTTAGAATAGGGATTTGATCTAATGGAATACAGTTACCCATACCGCCCTCTCTAATTTCTGCTCGAACCAGAAGCCTTTTGTAAGCAGCTAGAAACTGTCGAGCGGTTGGGTTATTATTCCAGCCACCTCTTGATCTAATTGACGAAAAGAATAATTCTAAATGATCTTGACTAATCTTATACAACGGAAGGTACAGTAATGTTTTTCTCTCAGAAACAAGTTCTTTGTACAATCCTAAAGAACTTGATAATGAAATTATTAATCCAATAAACCCAGTTTTTCTGTTAGACATGATTACTTGCTCATTATTAGATAATTTCAACTTTGAAAGATAAAAAATTGCACTATTGATAAATTCCGCAGATCGATCTATATTTTTTTGACATAATGCTTTTTTATAACCTGGTGCTACTAGGGTTCTGCTGTTTAAAATATCGAAAATGCTATTTACAATTCTAATAAATTTAACTGTTGCCTGACTACCTTTAAAATCCTCAAGATTCAGCTTTTTTTCGCAATACTCAATAGCATCGGCTACTGATGCACTAAGTAACTGAACTGCAAGCCGAACCTTCATTTTTTGTTTGAAAAAAATAATATGAGCGCGACGTAACTTATTCCCTAAATGTAAGCCCTCGCTAGTTTGCAGCTTCTCTAGAAGCGCTATGTATTTCCATTGAATAAAATTGTTATCACAATCAATTAGGATTTTCTTTTCACCAAATGCATTGCGAACAAGTTTTATCATATGACATGGATCATAAAAAATATATACATTGTGATCTGTAACTCTGAAACTTGTCTGTATATTTGAAATGTTAAATAAGAATCCAAAGTTATGACACATAGCGGTATTAGATGGAGCACCATCGAATGTGATTGACATAACTTTGGCTCCCGTATCTTCAATCAGATGGATGCATTGAGATACAATTGAATGTTTTTGACTGCCATTCAAAGAATCTGTAAGAAAGTAACCGACAGGTAATTTCCAAGTTCCATTGATGCAAACCAACATTATAACAAAAGCTTCTTTGGCTAAAGCATTAGAGTCATCGTTTAAATTTGTACCACAGTTCACATAACCATGGAATTTTTTTCCATCCCATTCTAAATGTTTCCGTATGGCTATTTCATCGATAATTAATGAACAAATTATTGGTCTGTCAGATGATTGAACCTTATTTCTTAAGGTATTTATTGATTCCTTGGTAAAACCAGGCTCAGCATCCACATTCTGAAACCATTTAGCAATAGTTTTGCTATGCGGGAGACAAGTGTCAAAAACATCTCTCACATAGTTGTACGCCTTTGGTGAAAAAAAATTTAATGTCAGGGCAAATTTCCTAAGTTCAGGTGAATATTGAACATTTCTCCCCATTTTTCTGTTCAATATTTCTATGTTAACCTTGCTCATATTTTGAACTAAAACTAAATTTTCTTGAGATAGTAAATTTTGTCGCTCTAATTCCTCAGCAATTATTTTTAAAGAGGCTACTTTTTTGTGTGCTCTTTTCAGTGATTGACCAAGGGCACGGATTTTTTTCGTTTTTTCCTTATTCTTATCTTTTTGCAGCAGCAGTTCTCTTCTAAGTTTCTTTTTCCGGGGAGAGTCGTCCTGTGCAGCCAGAGCTGAGGTTGATGGCGATGGTTCTGGATGAACATCACGTTCACGGGGTCTTTTTCTTTCTTTTGCCTAAAATAACAGAGCTGTATATTAGACAATGTTTGAAACATTATTTCCGAAAGAAAGACAGAACAAATTAATTTATGATTTAAGTAGATGTGAATGAGTGACTGAATCTTATAGGAAAAGTGACAGTAACATTTTGTTTTGATTTCGTATCGAGTAAACACACCTAAATATAGTTGTTTAATAATGTAACTGTAACACAAGAAATTATTACATTTTTGAGGTTAGCTGCCTTTTGATTTTCATAGCTATCAATTTTTAAATGGTTATTCAGCCATTCGTAATCGTATTTCTCCTTACTTTATTGCACTGTTTATTTTGGAAACGTCATCACTAATACTCAAATATAAAACCAAATTTGAGACCATAAATATAGAATATAGGCATAAGGCATAAGAATGATTTTAAATTAATATCACACCCAAATCATAACTCATTAATGATCCAATTATATACAATGGAGTGAAGATTTATAACAAACTTCCTCCTCACAGGTTTTAGTGAATATCCCAAAAGTTTTGTTTGTTATTATATAGCTTTGTCAATAAGAATCTTGTAAATTCTTAGACTATAAAGTATATCGATCTATCTATCTATCCATCTATCCATCTATCCATCTATCCAACTATCCATCTATCCATCTATCCATCTATCCATCTATCCATCTATCATAATCCTAGAATGTTTATTATTTTAATATTGATTAAGCGTAGACAATGTAAGCTAGGAATTATAACTTAAAATTTTTGGACGTAAGTATTCCGGAAGCTCGTCAAATATGGTGGGGACTGCTCCTTTCAGAAGATATACTTTTTGATTTGTTTGATGAAGGAAATTCTGTTCAAAATGCTTAGAACAAAGCCTATCGTTGCTTGTAGGCTTCCAACCTTCGATCCTCATATTTTTGATCCATAAATCATGTCTAGGAAGATCTTTAGGAAACCTGTCGAGGAAGAAAAAAAATTAATTTAATTATTCATACAACTACAAATAAAGGCCACCCTT
Organism: Callosobruchus maculatus; assembly: GCA_951848785.1. NCBI lineage: Eukaryota > Metazoa > Arthropoda > Insecta > Coleoptera > Chrysomelidae > Callosobruchus > Callosobruchus maculatus. The sequence goes on from CATOUR010000003.1 coordinate 4,789,662, forward strand.
GAAATGCACACCTTGTATAAGGGTATTGGTATATTATATATTACAATGCAAAGTCATAATATTTCTATTCAAAATGTAAGCTATAATAGATACGCCACTGGAAAACTGATTGTATTTGAACCAAAAAATCCCTTAAAAACATAATTTTTAGACTTTACGTGCTCAAAAACATTATGATTCGCATGTTAGTGGTACATTCCAAATTATATTTCGGATACACATATATCTTTGAACTAGATATCGAGATATTTGCATGAATTTCGGATACACCAAAAAAATAAGATCATAAATTTACCTGTGAAAAGTGATTCCTGGCTCCTTCCTGCTGCTGTGGCTTTTACAACGGTAAGCTGCACACCCCACCATTACGCTCACCACAATATTTCACAATTATTGGTCTTAAAAACGTTAAATATCGCAAAAAACACCACCTTGACACTACCGTCAGTTTTCCACCAGCATTTTGACAGCTATTCATTTTCGGTATCAGCTAATCCATATAGCATCAAATGGGCGTGCGGTATCCCCTCTCTTTCCTTATCTAAGATCAGAGTAGTCGTACCCGTTAGAATGTCAATGCATACAAATAAAGCAGAATAGGTTATGTTATGTTGTTAGCTGTCAAGTGAAAAATATCTCCTGACAGTCTTGACACGACAAAGTCGCTAAAATCTCAATTTGATTGCCGAGCAAAACGATGACATCCATGGCCTCGGAAATGCACTAATGAAACACAGATTTTTGTTGACAGTTTGATGTTGAGTGAATACTGAAACGCTATAGAGCAAATCGAGGTCGTTGATGGGATTTTGGAACGTAGTATGATTATACAACACCTGGCACACCCACTTGTCACGTAATATGAAAATGATCCATTATATAGCTATAGCTAGCCCAACCTGGCAACACTGTATGACCGTGACATCACCACAAGGACTAGCTTGCACAAATTTTTATAGTGATGTAGTGTTTCAATATACAAATCATTGCATCGTTAAATATGACGTGAAAAGTGCATAAAATATCAAGGATTTTGAACTAAAATGTCTGAATAAGGCGTTTGCAGAACAGTTTTATGCTTGTTTTAAAGGTGTTTATTCCTGCCACCTTTAATAGTCGGTGATTCCTGCATTTGAGGAGTTTTAGTTTAGTATACACAATGTACAGTGGTTTGGATATCATAATACATATTTTAGGTATATATAAGGTCACATTTTCACCATTTCTATGGTTGATAGAAGGTTTCTCAGTCACTTACATAACAGAAAAAGCACATCTTGAAACAATATTCTATCATGCTTCACTGGCTCATATATGAAAACTATATACCTACAAGGGCAGAAAAAACAAAAGCTGTTTCCTGACACAGCTGTCAGTATCTCTTATTCAAAATCATTTTTTTTGTCAAATTTTCTACTATGATAAAAGCCATAAAGCAGAGAAAGCACAAGATAAGTTTTAGAAATTACCTTCAAGCGATAAATTTCATGCTGAAGCCGGCCCTGAAGTAACGAAGATCACGGAACACTAAGTTATATGACAGGGGAATCCCCCACTCAGCTCACAATGATTGATGCATAATTATCAAGATATTAATAGTTTTGACCCCTTGTTTTCAATACCATGTTATTCACAGTGATCAGGCGGATAGTTTTCATGCTAAAAACATATAAGGGAAAAAACAAAAGGTGTTTCCTGACACAACTGTCAATATCACTTGTTCAAAATTATTTTGTTGTCAAATTTTGTACTTTGATGAAAGCAGAGAAACTACTACATATATATATACATGCGAGTTTTTCTACGGCTATCGCCGTTTCTCGCTTCCCTTTTTCCACCGTTGTCTATTTTTCCAGTCTCCTTCCTGAAGACCTCTTGCGGCCATAGCTTCATCGATATTATTTTTCCAACTTCTTGGTGGTCTGCCGCGTTTTCTCCGTTCAGGGGGTGTCCATTTCCATACTCTTTTAGGCCATCTGTGGTCATCCATTCCTTCCAAGTGACCATACCACAGCAATTGCTTCATTTCGATCGTATCTGTTATAGTGCTCTCAACATTCATTCTCTCCCGTACTTCTTGGTTGCGCACATGCGCGAGTCTGGAGATACCACTACTTCTCCTCCAGAAGTCCATTTCTACAGCAAGTAGCCTTTCTTTATCTCTCTTAGTAAGCTCCCAAGTTTTCGATCCATAGGTACATATACTTTCTACAATGGTTTTGTATATGGTGTGCTTTGTCGTTTTTGTAACACTATCACGCCAAAGTACAGAATTTAGCTGACGAATGACACGTTTACCCTGATTCACCTTGTTCGTGATTTCCTCCTTACTCCTACCATTTTTCGCTACTGTTAGTCCTAGGTATTTAAAGGATTGACAATGTTTTATTGTCTGTTCGCCGATATCAAGGTCCTGCTTACTGTTATCTCCTAAGACAAGATATTCGGTCTTGTCATCGAGGTAGAATCCCAAGGAGACGCTATAAGGTTCAATTTCGCATAACAAAAACGGTAGCAGGAGGCGTGGCCAAGTGTGGTAACAATATGGACGCCTCGCCAGAGCCGGATCATTTTCTTATGTAAATAATTTTGAAAATTCATTACAATGATGATTTAAATATGAAGTATTGGGTTGATTTTTCAATCTAATGCGAAATTCATAGTTAAGTATATGAAAAAAACAGGCTTTGTAGAGACGACATTCATTATCAATTGAATAACACAACTGTATTATTGCTGCGATACGTTACGCTTTATTGAAATAAATATTACAAATGCGGTCCTGTACATTGTTATTTTTTTGCATACATACACCTATGAAATGTAATTCCTGTCGATTTCTTCTTATCCATGCCATCTCTGCTAGAGCAACTACGATAAGCACATGAAACCATTATTTCCTTCATGAATTCACTAGAATATCACTTAAAAATAACTAAAAATCTCAGTAAAAACACTCAAAAAAAGCAAACACGAAATTGTCAAAGAAACGTCAGCTGTTTGACATAAGTGTCGAATCAATATGGCCAACCTGCACCTGCTTTCAGCCACGTTATCGCGCCTCCATGGGATGCTACCTCGATGGGTCTTGTCTATATTTATAGTGAGTCCCCATTCTTTATACTCTTTCTGGAGAGTCTTCAACATGTAAGCAGAATCTTCTTCGTCAGCCGCAATTATGACTTGGTCGTCTGCAAATAGTAGGGTGAATAGAGTCTCTTCTCCTATAGGAATACCCATTCCACTACATTTACGCTTCCATAAGTTGTATAAATTACCTTCAAGCGACATATTTCATGCTGAAGCCGGTCGTGAAGTAGCGAGGATCACGGAACACTAAGTTATATGACAGGCCAATCTCCCCACTCAGTTCGAATGATTCATGCATAGCATTAAGATATTAATAGCTTTGACCCCTTGTTTTCAATACCATGTTATTCACAGCGATCAGTCGGATATAGTTTTAATGCTAAAAACACATAGTATAAGGGCAAAAAAAGGTGTTTCCTGACACAATATCACATACTCAAATTTTTTTGACAAATTTTGTATTTTGATAAAGGCAGAGAAACTACCACATAAGTTGTATAGACTAACTTCAAGCGATATATTTCATGCTGAAGCCGGCCCTGAAGTAACGAGGATCACGGAACGTTAAGTTATATGACGGGGGAATCCCCCCACTCAGTTCAGAATGATTCATGCATAATTATAAAGATATTAATAGCTTTGATCCCTTGTTTTCAATACCATATGTTATTCACAGAGATCAATCGGATAGTTTTAATGCTGGTAGAAATCGAGTGAGAGCTGCATTCGGCATAATAGGCGTTGAATTTCAAGAGGATTCACAAGAAAAAATGACCGGTCGGGTGGAGTATAAAGTGAAGCATATTAGACATCAAAATAGGCAACTCAAAATGAGGGCTAACAAGAGGCCTAAACATTTATATTTCGATGAAGATGGCAATGGTTTGAGCAGCAAGGACAATTCTGAAGAGGTGAGAAAATTGTTTATTTATATGCGTTATTAAAATGTTTACATGAACTTGCTTGACAATGATTCACAAATATATCATACTTCAAGAGTTAGATCTTAGGTCTTTGCCTAAAGGTCAGGAGGCTTGAAGGTTTTTTGTGTTAGTTGTGTGGGTTAAAGGTAAAAGGTGGCCTACATGCCTGACTTTGCCTGCCCATCCCTATCATACTACTACAACTACTACTAAATCTCGGGTCTTGTTGATTATGAGTGTGATTTAGAATGTCTTGTATTATAAAGTGGTAAAATGGAATATATTTTTAGATGTTACGCGGGATCTTATCTGACGACTCCGACAATAGACTTAGTTCGTGCGACGAGGAAACCGTTCTTCTTGACGCTACAAGCGCCAAAAACGATGATAAAGTGGACGACACACCTGCGAGCAAAAGGAAAAAGAGAAAAAGGAAGCCGTTCCTGCCACCCGAAATCAAGGAAAACGCAAAACTGAGAAAATATTGGCATAGACGATTTTCCTTGTTCAGCAAATTTGATCAAGGGATCAAGTTGGATGAAGGTAAATGTTAGCAGGAATTTTTATTGTTTACACGACCTTCTTGAACCATTTAACGCATCCTGAAAGATCAACTTTTAACATATATAGCATAGGATTTTTTTTTTGAAGAAAATCTCAAGTCAATATAGTTGTTAACTATTTTTAAAAGAAATTTGCTAGTGCAGCGACTGCCATTTTCCAGGCTCCTTAACCCATCTTGTTGAATTCTGATCTGTAATGACAGTGTGCAGAACATATAAACGAGAGCTTGAATAATATAAGATTGCTGCTAAAAGTTATATCTGAATCACATAGATGCTTAACTTCTTCCAGAGGCCAATTATTGATGAAACCTTGATACATGAATAAATACTCAATTTAATAAACCGCTTTATTTCACATTTATTAAAGAATTATTATCACAGAAAGATGGCAGGTTACAATTATGGTATACTCATTTCTACACAAGTGTTAGGATGAAAATATATGCAAAACGTATAAGAACAAGCAATGTTTCTATATTAGAAATGATTTCAAAATATTTATATGCAGTAACTGTCTTTGAAAATATTAATTATTAAAGGTCTGAGTAGTTAACTATTATGGTGTTTATTTCAGAGAGTTGGTATTCTGTCACCCCTGAGCTAGTAGCAAAACATGCTGCCGAAAGATGTCAATGTGATGTGATAATAGATGCCTTTTGTGGAGCCGGTGGAAATGCTATACAGTTTGCATTCACGTGCAAAAAAGGTATTTATTGTTCTTTGAAGATCTGACACCCAATGATTTATTACATTTCGTCCCAAAAAATGCTTGTTTAGCACATCTGTCAAGCGAGGGGTTTCGAATCGGTGACATTTATCTAATCCCATATTTCAAAGATTTTTGTAATTGATGTAATGTGCCTTTGGCTTTGTCGTTGTTACATTATTTTTTTATACATTAGAAATATACTAGCGTTTTTTCTGGAGACCTTCAATATTATAGACTATTATTGAATTGTTTGATTTGGTTTTTGTTGCAGTAATAGCAATAGATATTGATCCTAAGAAGATCGAACTGGCCCACAACAACGCTAAGATCTATGGAGTGGAGGAAAAAATAGAATTCATAGTCGGTGATTTCTTCCAACTATCTTCAAACCTGAAAGCAGACGTCGTGTTCCTGAGTCCACCGTGGGGTGGTCCATCATACTTAACTCAGCAAATCTACGATTTGGAGACGATGCTACAACCGTTTCCTCTGTCTAAATTACTGGAGGCTGCCAGGCGAATCACTGATAATGTCGCGGTCTTTTTACCGAGAAATAGCAATACTTTTAGCGTAAGTATTTCTAGAGGGTTACTCATATGTAGCTCACATCGAACATTTTTGCAAACCTGATAATAAATTGATTATATGAGAATAAAATGGGCCCAAGTCCATATTTTTAAAAATTGACTTAACTGCGCACAATCAAAGTTCACACTTCATTCCATCACTGACCGTGAAAACCGGCCCAAGTCGACGATTGAATCCTGATTTGTGACGCATGAAAAATGCATATGAAGTAAAATCGGACCCAAGTCCTGGACTTGAGGCTGTTTTATTTTTGACCGTTGCATGACGAGTTTTAGTTATGTTATTCTTTCACTGTCACTCTGGTTTCCTTCGAAATGGATTCTGATAGCGAAATAACGCCTAACAGAAAGCGAAAACCTGGAAGTTGGAGTGTTAATATCAGAAAAAAATGTTTTTTGTAGTTTGAAAATAAAACTGGCCAAAGTCCATACTTTTGCTATATTTTTTTTTGTAGTACTTTGTGAACATTTAATGGCGGGCCTTTCAGTTTTGGTATCTAAAATATCATATATTTGATGTTAGAATAGTAGAAAAATATATGATAAATAACAAAAAAAAAAATATGGAAGCCAAAAATCGTTTAAGCTAATTTTTCAGAATTCTTCCTGTTGGACTTAGGCCCTTTTCGTTCTCATATAATCAATTGGTTATAATAGGAAAAATAACATTACTTGTTTTTCAAACTAGTCTCCTTCAAGGTCGATACATTTATTCATTCTATAATAAAACCCATCATTAAAACAGGAATGCCACTGCTCTCCAGTCACTTCATAAACCAGGTTTTTGAATGTATTGTCAGTGTTTGAATGCCTCAACAGCATCTTTTGCCTCTGAAAAACGCATTGCATCTTTCAATTTTAGCAACTTTGGTTTAAAAAACTGAAAAACACGATTTTAAAGAACATCGGAATAAAAAGTTAAAAACGGTTTTTAAAATATGTTTGAACGAACGAAAAATAGTAGTATTATTGTGCAAAACCGTTGGGCGCTCAATTTTCGAATAATGTGGCACAATGTTTTAATAGGCGATGGTTGCAAGGTAATAAATAAACAAGCATATACAGGTGAAGTTAATAAAAGCGTCTTGTACTGAACAAAAGGTAGTTTCTGGAATAAGACGTTCGAAAAGTCAAGGATCTAATGACGATTTGCCCGAAAATATAGGTTGCTATTATAGTAAAAAAGTAGGAGAGAATTTACTTAAGTAAATGCAAAGGGCGTGACGCTCTCACTGTAAAATTTGTTGGTATAAGAATTTCTTTTTTTTTACTATATTGACAAGGATAGGTGCTTCGCGTCCTAACCGCTCGGCCACGCTGCGTGTGCTTCAGGAATATCAACACACCGTACATAATACGTCGTCACTTACCTGTCGTAATATAATTCAATTTTTTTTAACCAGATACTGACAAAATCGGATTTTTGTGGACTAGTCTTTTCATGCCGATTCCCAATCTGTATTTAGTTTTTCTCTAGCACCTGTAGTTTTGGCTATCTTTTGTATAAGATGGACAGACAGAGGCTCTGCATAAGCTCTCTTAAGCGAGAGCTAAAAGAAACGCTATTTGAATGTTTCTCCGCCTGTTTGGATATGTAGTAATAATTTTTTTTCTTTTCAGCTAATATGCGCTGCAGGACCCAATGGGAAGGTAGAAATAGAACAAGATTTCCTAAATAAGAAGTTGATATCTATAACTGCATACTACAATGAACTTATCAAACAGAACTAATTTTATCCTATAACTTAAGTTTTAAAACATATTTAAGTAAAACGTTGATTGTTTTACGTTTAGGACATTGAAAATTTCGGCTGATTAAAACTTCATAATTCTAACAAAGAATCACGATTCTGTGATTTTTCAGTTTATCTGAAAACTGCAATTTTGCTTAATTTCTTTCTTGCCGCTAAGCAAGGAATTGTCCATATTGCAGGAGCACAAAATATTACGCAATTGTTTTAAGTCTTCGAGCTCGAAAATACATGTTAATTAAGGTTAAGTGTACTTTTTCAGTTTTATATTTTATTTGCAATGATACAAATAAAGGCTATGAAATAAGCTAAATATTTTTGTCTATTATTTACCTGGCTTCAGCCTACGATTTCTTTTTATCATTTACCTTGGCCCAGCATTTTGAGTTGATGTGACCATCGTAGCTCAACTGATCAGATCTGGAGATCTTGGGTTCGAGTCCCGTCAGCCGCGGCATGAATTTGAAAATTTAAATGGTTCTACTGAAAACTATATGGGGTGGAATAAAACAGATTTGACATTTATTGATTTAATTTATTCTTACATATTATTACGCTGTCAAAGGTATAATGCTCTAATCACAGAAATTGCATAAATTATAAAATCGAATTTAAATAGATGACAACTATGTGTACATTGTACATATTACACGAAGAGAACATAATGCTTCAACTTTCACATCAAACATATCTTCCACGTTTTATTCAGCAGGAATGCCTCTGAAGAAATTAGATAAATACTGGAAATCAAAAGATTGGTGCTCCTAGTCTCTTCAATAATCTGTAACAAAAAAAGCTCATATAGATTTTGTATTTTTACTAATCAGCTGTTCCACGGAAAAACACAGTATATGAAAAAAATATATTCTGAAAAATTGGGTGTGAAAGTTCCTTTCTTATAATAATCACAATTAAGTTTATACTCAGACATATTATGTTTTTACTATATCACATATATGCATTCATGGAAAGTTAATAACAGCATTAAGATCGTAAAATACCAAAATGTTTATTCTAAGTGAACGTTTATTGCACAGGTAATCTCACAGGCAGTTACAAAACATATAATAATTTTAATAATGGTGCAGAAAATAAAAATTGGTGACGAGAGTAGCAGTGTGTTAGAAAAAGTTTTTGAATGAAACAATAAGTTCTAAACTTAAAATTAATAAAAATTAAATTCTAACGCTGGCTAGCCTGATTTCTATTGTCTCTTTACTGCGTTTTAAGATCTAACTGGCACGCAGATACTGTGTTTTGAAATTTTGATAATTATTGTTGTTCTGTAGATACTGGGTTTTGTCAGTCAAAATCTCCGTTATTTTGGTATATATTGAAGTTTTGACTGTTTAAATGGATAGATCATGGCCCAGAAAGTACAAACTCGTCAAAACCTCAATATATGAAAAAATGCATATACTGTGTTTTTCCTTACGACAGTCGTTATAGTAATTGAACTACATGGAACCAAAACATAAAAGAACGACTCCAAACAACTGGTTTTCCAGTGGCGGAATTAGAGGGGGCATAAGCTTATTTTTTGCTCTTCAGACCGCGGCAGCACCGGTCCCCCCCCCCTAGACCTGTAATGGTAGCACAGACTGCTTAAATATAAATAGCAAAAGTTGCTTTGATAGTTTGTTTTGCTCTTCATAAAATTAAAGCTCGTCTCTGACTGATCAGAATGCAATTCGTCCCCCCCTCCTATAAGAATCCCTAAATCCACCCCTGTGTCTTTCACTACTGTTTTTCGATCCTGACATGCTAACTAAAATGGAGTTCATGCAACTCTCTTCCTTAAACATGCTTGATGTTGCTGAAAAGTACCAAATTTTGATGCACTATTGTTATAAGATCATTATTTGTGTTGTATAAAACCTTGAACCAAGTGGCTCGAAAATTTGGTTCTGAATTTTCACCATGAAAAAATGTAAAGGTTTCTGATAATTTTGCACAATTCCGACACCAGAAAAATAACAATTTCATAATCCTGGCTCTAATATGTGCTAGGCTCCTGAACAGACTCATAATATGACATCCTCAAATAATGATAATGGAGCGGGCGGTATGCAGTACACACTAATTATTTTAAGGAGCTAAATGTTTTTTCAGGAGATTGATATTAAACTATAAGAGATGATTCATCCATATAGCTGTTTATTTCTATGTCGTTTAAAAAAATAATATCAGTTAAACATGATGATGCTTATAAAATAGCATATAAAACAGAATAAAACGTAACTTAAAAACAGATTATTGATTAATAAACAATTTTCTACTGTTCCCAAGATTTCTAGTTCTTAAAATTTTTCTTTAGGTAGACTGACCTGTTGCGTATCTTCACAAAAATGCAAGTAGAAGTAAGTATTTTGTTCATTTTCACTATATTTTGTTACTGAATCCATTCCAATCAAAATTACTTATCCTACACAGGCATGCAAAAATAATACCTTTAACTCTACATCAATCCAACTAATGATGTGATGAATATCACTTGACAGATTTCTGAGATATAACGATAAACAAAATACTAAAAACCAGAAAAACTTCATTTAAGTTGACGAAGAGGTAAAAATTAAAAACAAATCCAATGGTGAATTTCTGGTTCTTGGATTTTTAGGCCGACGTCGTTTAGCGTTAAAGCTTGACGTTTCGCCACCACGAGTGGATGGCATCTTCAGAAGCTATTTCACTTCGGCGACTTCCAAAATTTTGAAATAGCTTCTGAAGATGCCATCCACTCGTGGTGGCGAAACGTCAAGCTTTAACGCTTAACGACGCCGTCCTAAAAACCCAAGAACCACAAATTCATTGGACGATCGTCGCGAAAGCCTTACAGAGTCCAATGGTATCCAATACTGTCACTAAAAAAACTAATCATTTTTATTATTTGTTCTATTTTAATGTAATCTGTTATGTTCAATGTTTCAACCAAATATTGCTACTCAAAGACACTAAACCACTACAAAACCGCGTTTTACATTGACGATTTATTCGCGCAATTATTCATTGATCCAATTCATAGGTTTTTTCAAGGTCAAATTTCTGTTTTAACCCTGTATGTCACGGTTCTATTTTCCATCCTAAATATTTGACAAAAAAAAAACAGTACAACAAATACGATGCTGCGATTCACTACTGTGCACTTTTATATCCAATTTATTTGAATCTAGGACGTGTTCTAAATGTTTGGGCAAATTGGGTGAAAAACTGCGCATTAGAATTTTTTGCTGGTGATGGTTGATAGCTGAGGTTATGAAACTTGAATATTTTTAGTTTGCATGTATTTGTCTCTTGTCGAACAACATCCTTCTTCGCCAAAAAAATTACCCGCAACAAGCACAAATCCTCGAAATAAAAAACAACCACAAACATCAGGTTAGAATAAGATCACAAACTTGACAGTTTAAGAGAATATGTATAGAATGTTGAGAACCACATGTTGGAGTGGTTTATCGACAGCACGACAATGACTTTGTCCTATAATTTGTAACAAAAATACTTGATCGTTGCATTAAAGGAAAATAACTTTATACCATTTTCACAATTTTTGTGTCAAATTTTTTGTCCTATATTTAGGATGGAAAATAGGATCGTAACAAACAGCCTTATACCATGAAGAAATCCATTGATCTGTCAGTGTAAAACGGTCATAATACTGGAAATCCCAATCGCATGCCCTGTACGTATTCACACATTCAGCTAACCTATTGCTGGTGTACCGGTCATCTCGCCTGCTATATTTCTGTTCACGAACGAACGAACTATTTACCTCCACCACCTCCTGCTCCTCTGCCGCCTCCGTATCCGTTGGATTGTCTGAAACCGCCTCCGCCGCCTCCGACAGCCAGACCTCCACCCCCACCCCCACCTCCAACGGGAGGACCGAAACGGGAGTTGGGCCTCGAGGAACTCTGGTCACGGGATCGGAATCCACCGCCTCCACCTGTGCCAAACATAAATACGTTTAGGAATTTAATCAAAAGACATTTTTTAATTTTATTTTATCTTTTTATTAGCGGGTCAAGCCCACTTGTCTAATACAAACATTTTAAAAATTCACAATATAAAACAAAATATTAGCCGCAACCCCACGAGGGACTAGCCTGGACTAACAACATTAGAAGACATCATTTATTTAGCCCGAGGCGTAACCACAGCCTACGTAAGCTTATAGCCGCGACACTCGGCGTTTTTCGAGGGGTAAGCATTTCATCAAACTCAACCAAGATTAACCAAGCAAGCTCAGTCAATGCTCAGCGGTCGTTCGAGCATAAACGATATTGCCAGGGGCGTACTTGCGTAATCCAGTGATTTAAATAGTTGTTATTGTTTTTGTAATTTTGTTGTTATTCGGTTCTCATTTTAACGTTGTTTTATTATTTCTTCAGTGTGTTCAATATGCAAAAGATGTAAAGGATGTCACTGAATCTATATTATATACTCATTTACCAGCTTACCATCGAGTGAAGCTCATTTGTTTGGAGCATTAAACGTGCCTTATATTAGTTTTGTTTATTTTATAAATCCCATGGAAGCAATATTCCAGGTACACTTTGAAGAACTATTTATTCGAGATGGTATAGTCACCAATTTAATAGAAATATTCAAAACAATACCGTACAATCCGCCTTGTCCCGCATTTCCAATTTTATACCTAATGATTGTATGCCTGAATAAGAAATTAGTATATTCTAAACGATGTGAACAAAAATTTGAGGAAAAAAAACAACAGGAATCATTCCTGATTGTACTTCTTCATTTTATTTCATAGACCGAATATAATTTCAGATCCTTTATGACATGTAATCTAATTGAATGTATGTTGTCTTTTTTTCTTGTATTTCTTCAATTTCTTTAATATGTATTAAATGTTCAGATACTGCTTTAAAAAACAGTGTTCTCGTATTATTTATTTTTATAGCAGGACAAAGTATACATACCGCAAATCCAAATAAATTTGCATATCAGCAACAAAAATAAGGTAATTTTTCATTTTCAGTCCTCATCTTTCAATATATTTCAATTTCTTAGTAACGGTAGCACAATGATTTTATATCTTCGTGTCCGTAGATTTCAAACTTGATTTTTTCTAGTGGTATTGCGGTCAATTAAATGAAACACTTTTCCTTTCCACGACGTTTCGGTTTATTATATCTAAACCATCGTCAGGTGTCTATAAAGAATTATAAAAACAGGTAAATATGTTGTCTAGTAGATGAATTGTATAAATAAGAAAACATCTAGTAAAAATGGAAAATAAACATTACTTAGCAATATAACAGAACAATATACAATGAAAATTTTTTTTGGACTAAAAGAAGAAAACAAAAACACTACTTTTATTTTGCTTTAGTTTGTTACATATTTAAGCATTATATAGAGCGAAACCGTCTCTGAGGGTTCAGGGGATGGAATGACCTTAAAGTTTGGAAACGTCGTGGAAAGGAAAAATGTTTCAATTAATTGACCGCAATACCACTAGAAAAAATCAAGTGGTAGTACAGCCATTTTTGGTGTTCGAATCACCACTGTGTTAGAAGAATTGTGGAATTTTGCAGATTTGCGACAAATATGGCAATGTTCATGCAAAAATTTCAGGCAGTTGTCAGTCGAAAATTGAATGAAGGGCTGCGAAAGTAGATCTGACCTTTCATCTGCATAAAAAATCGTTCTAATATCTTAGAATACGAGATCTTAAAACAAAAAATTAGAAACCAATTTTCAGCACATTTAATTCTGGGTAGCATTCCACCTCAATCTATAGAATTAATTATATACTTGTTACCAAGATTCATCGCGTTTCAATTTTTAAGTTTCAATTTATTATTGTTGAGCAAGCGCCATGAATCAGACTAACAAAAAGGTGAAATGCGGCCCTGTGTCGACTAAATGCAAGAACGGAACAGCGGTGTATTTGGTTTTCAATGAATGCTGTTATGTTTTCGTCGTCCGTCGGGACTAACGTCCCGATAATAATTCATGTCGGCCAGGAAATCTGACCCCCCTACAGATCAAAGGGACCGCAGTAGAGTGTCGCGGCGATATTCTTATGTAGGCTGTGGCGTAATGTAACGCGTTAGATGTTGATTTGCAAATATGTACAAACTCACCTCCTCTACCTCCGCCGCCTCCACGGCCCCCACCGCCGCCACCTCCTCCTCTGCCTCCTCCCATACCGCCACCGCTTCTCCTATCGCCACCGCGGCCTCCGCCGCCTCCACCACCGCCGCCGCCTCCGAATCTACCGCCTCCGCCGCCGCCAAATCCGCGGCCGCCTCCTTTACCGAACGCGTGCGGGCGATTCGCGATCTCGGCCAATTTGGGATTTACCACCTGTAAAGACATAAGAACATGTGCAGGTTTGAAGAGTACTATAGGCGGTTTCGGGGAGCAAATCAAACGGGTACAGCTTGATGGCACAGGATATATTTCACATAACATAAATGGGGGCACACAATGTGGCGTGGTTGTACATAACCATAAAATACATAACCTTAACGTAACCTCTTAACAGTAACAAAATCTGAACTGAAGTCAGTGAATAATGAAGTGAACAAACAGAGTAGAATGACAATGACAGACGACATAATGACAGATGACAGTTCTTATAACCTCAATGTCTAGTTACCTTGCACTAGACACGTCACTTTACTGGCGGCACAAATGAGCGGGAAAATACCAAATTCAAATAATATTCCTACAGTACAAAAGTCCAAACATAAGCTGAAACAAGCTACGACTCTCTAGGGTCCCTTTTAAAGGGGGTCTGCCAAAAACGGACGCCAGCAATGTCTCAGTAACCGTTTGTCTGTGTGATGATGAAAAAGCGGACTTGTAATTTTATTTATTTATTAATCAGTAACTATAAGTGTTAAAAGGTTATAAACGCGAAGCGGCATGAAATCGGAGCCGCGCAATGAGATGCCGCCGTGACCTCCGAACTGTAACTCGATTTTTTGGGCACTCACTGTGTTTTACGCTCAGAGTAACAACTGAACATAGAGGTAGTAAACAAACCACTTCAGCATGGCGTGCTCAAAGCCATCATCTTTTCACACTTCAGACCCAAACATTGCCAACTAACCTGAAAATTCTTCCAATGCAACCCATGTTACAAACACTACTCTGCACTGTCCCATCTCGAAAAACTGTTAAACTACACTCGAAAATAGCATAGCAAGTCCGTAAAGCTTTACTACAGTTACCAACAAATAGCGAATTCGATTTTACTGACCAAGCATAAAAGACGCACAAACAAAACAAACGTTTGACAGTCGGAAGTTACCGTAAACAAATCGCAGGAAAATTACATAGGCGTTCCCAACTCCCCAAAATTTATGTAAGACAGAATTTGCGTTAACGATGAAGAAACATGCAGTAACGCAGTAGAGGCCAACATATCTATTGATTTTGCTGTAATCATTCCTGAACCATCAAAATACAGTCTTTTTTAACGTAGAATGGAATATTTGTGGACACTGTACAATTAAGACGATAGTAAACAATTATGATTGCCGTATCTGGTGGTCGATATGACAACGTAAGAAAAGATGTTGGCCTATTAGAATTAGTTGTTTACTGCCTCTATGTTCAGTTGTTACTCTGAGGTTTTAGCCCTAGTAACCCATTGCAACTTAAAAGTAGCCAGTTGTCAGTTTGAAATGATCATTTAGGCAATGAACACTTGACATCTAATATTTGGATCTGATTTCCAGTCAGTCTTGGGGGTTTTTACTTGCTGGATTATAACATACAATTCACAAATAGTGTACTGGACTATTAGGGACCCTACCGACATGAGCCGATCACGCACGCGGGCTTGTTTTCATTTGGTCTAGCTTGGCTGTGGATCATATTTTGAGTTTCTGAAATAACGACCAGGTGGCGTAGTAGGCGCTAATAGGAACAATTTTCTTAATAAAGGAACTTTTAAATGAAACATAAAAGAAAAAATTCATTATTATTTTTAAATATCAACTTGAGATGATCACAAAGTGTTATAAACTCAGCAAGTAATGATAGTAAAAAAAATCAATGTGCATATCGATCTACATAGCAATCCTTCATAAAATGAGTAGAAAAATCAGTGAATTGCTTGATAAATTACAAATGTGCCCAGACGAATTTATGGACAATTTAATATGATGTTCCTACTTTCTTACCTGGTTAGCTTCACTGAGGACAGCAATCAAATCTCTAGCCTGTCTAGAGTTGGAGGGAGTGAAGAATGCATAAGAGGTACCTGTAGATTCTGATCTAGCAGTTCTACCTATCCTGTGTATGTAATCCTCAGACGAATTCGGATAATCATAATTGATTACATACTTTATACCTTCCACGTCTGATGATTACCGAAAATAGAAACAAAATTTCAGATTAGAATAGTAATACTGATATTCGCGAAATGACTAAAAAACATCACAATATTTTCAAGATTAGATTTTTTTTAAGCTACTATGTACATTTATAAGAATGAAAAAAGGTGTGAATGGAAATAAACATATGGCACGTCGACAAAGACATAAATGATTTTTGAAACGCGATTTCAACTAAATTCAACAATATTAAAGAATTCAATTCAATCTAAAAATATTTCTATTAAATTGACAATATTTGGATTAAATGCACAGCTCTGGAAAAAACAAGGCTTCATTATCACTGCAAAAAAAAAGTGGAAATTAAAAGTGGCAATCCAAAAAGCTAATGATATTTTTTGATGCACATAATGCAAAATATAAAGCGTAGTACCCTGTAGTGTGGATGCGTCAGAAGTTTACGTCCTGTCGTGGCCAAATATTCGGTACAGGCTTTGACTTTGAGCATTATAGAGCATATTCCTCAATTCTTTCAAACTTTATTTTGAGCCTTGCTTGGCACATCGTAACAGTAAAGCCAAGCCTTGTCAGAGAAAAGAGAAAAAAAAAATCGAAAATTCTTTCAAAAAATATGCTTTCCTTTTGAATTACCAAAAAAAGCAGCTGTTATCACAAAACATGTTTCAAGAAAAAATATACATTACCAAAAATTGAACATTGCAAAACATAGGCAATGCAAACAAACCCTTTCTAGTAGTAAGTTGATGTGAAACAACTGCTGAAAATGCTTCCACAAACCACAAAAAAGTATAGAATAAATACAGAGCAGAATACTAACCATGTTTAGGGTTAATTTTCTCTTAAGATATCCAGGTCTCTTCGATAGCTGTATATTTAGGAATGATTTTATGGCTATAGTAGCAATGTGATAGTAAGGTATGTGTTTTTGTGTGGCTTCTGCAGCGTTTCTCGATATGCATCATTTCGGCATACAGCATTTTATAGCATTCGAACACACTGCAGACTGGACCGACAGGAAGACCTTCACTTTCAATGGCACCGCCTTTCTCTGCAGCTCGGCACAGTTATTATAGGTTAGGTTTGATCAAATCATCCCACGATGATGCTACTGTATGCGTGTGTATAACACACAAGGCCGAGCCACATTTTTACCAGTCGTTTTGGATGGGAAAAGGGAAAATCATCAAAATTGAAAAGAGAAAATAGGGAAATGAACAATTGTTTAAATTTACATCTGACAAACGTCAAATTCTGATGACATTGCTGCTTTTTTTATTTCTATTCTATTTCTATTAAAGGACGTTTGTTAGGTACACCAAGAGTCAAACGAGTGCTATTTGGGACTTTAGAATAGTTACAAAGTATATGAATAATCTTGTTATTATTTATAAATTACTTTTATATGTGCTAGGTACTTATAAGCTCTTTATTTTAAAATCTGAATTAGTTATTATTTTGACTCCATGGTAATTGCTTAATCAATGTGTCAACAGCACGTTTCTCAACATTGACGTCCTAGACGTCATAAAATAAGTCAAAATAAAATAGTTGGGGAGCTGACGGAAAATTTTCATCAGAATTTACAGTTTCTTATAGAGTAGTTTTTTTGTAGAAAAACGAAAAAAGTCTGTTAGCTGGCGCGCTCCGTGATCTAAAATTTTGAGAGTACGCGTATCTCGCAAAGGGGATCTTAAGTTGAAAATTTGCAGATAGCTGAATTACGTTCGTGAAGTTCATCACGAAAAACTATGTTAGCTGCTTATTGTTTTGATGATTTAAATGTGGTAAGTTTGACAGATCTGAGAGTAAGGAAATTTTCACGATTAAGTTATTGTAATGACAAGAGGGCAAAGAGGAATAAAGTGAGGAAGAGGATTTACGACTTGTTAACAACATTGCAGGTTGTTTAGGAGTGCCAAGTTATAATCTTCCATCATCGGTCTTCCACTGAGAGAGGCACCGCAAGACACAGAATTGCATTCCCATTGTTAACAAGTGTTTTTGTTAAGAACACAACTAAGGCGTATCAGTAGCAAACTTGCAATCGTGTTTATACTACGTACGCTCATCCTGCATGTGCCTCTGAAACAGAAAAGGATACCCAGACTGATTAAACAGGTTTTCTCTTGACACGGTCATAGCTACAGGTAGACGATCCAAGACTAACGTGGAAACATTATTTTTCATAATGTGAACGATTATGCTACTATAATAATTCGATTTTGAAAATATGTGGTTATGATTACGAAAACATTATAGTATTTCAGAGAACAGGTTTCGGTATAAACAATTGAACTAAGATTAAAACAAATGTTTATCTTCGATTACAGTAATTAATAAATTGTTTGAGGCAATAAAGAGGCTTACTGAGCTTATGACTGTAGCAAAATCGTTCATACTACATCCCACAGAAAACTAGCAATATGTAAAAAGACTGCAAGGAGTCAAAATTTTATATGTATAACTACTTGAAGCCAACTACACTGTTAGGATGGGTTGAAATTTTTTTAAGACTAAACAACACAACTGAAAATATGACAATGTTTCTATATAGCAGAGTAAAAGTGTAGTTAGCCTGGGCAGTCTATTCCTCATGTGATTTTTAGATCAAGCAGTCCTGAAAACACTTAAATAATTGGTATGACTATTTTCTTCAACTTTTAAAGAGTTGACGATTCTAGAAATACACTCAATTCTATATAAATACATGTGCAAACCAGTCTGGTTAATCCCGGGAAAATGCTACTATAGTTTCCACTGAGATATAAACACTGAATATAGGAGGAACACTGAATTTCTGGCTTATTTTCAAATCTACAAAAATCAGCCCTTCTGTAAATGAAATGTAGAAAGAAAAATTATCATCACTTCTTCAGACTATCAGAATTCCTCCTAAATTCATCCGAAGATTGAGACATAAATAGAATAGATTTAGTAGCCCGACATGGTATGATTCTAAGAATTCCCTAATAATTCTTTCAATTTTTTTTGAGGACATCCAAAATTTACCTAATCCTCTAGCAGCTACGTCAGTGGCCACTAGAATAGATGAATTACCGGTCCTAAATTCACTTAGGACATAATCTCTCTCTTGTTGGCTCTTATCGCCATGCATACACACTGCGGGCCAACCAAATCGTCTAATTGTCCTTGTGATAGCTTCCACCTTCTTTTTAGTCTCCACAAATATAATAACTTTGGACCCTGCCTCTGCACTGTTTCCAATCTCATTCAGCAACTGGTTAAGTCTGCAATTCGTAAAATTAATATTAAAGTTTATTCAAACACAAACGCTGGAAAATTGATTTCATTCGTAAGATCTGCTGGTATTGTAACAAAAAAAACCTACTTGTACTCTTTTTCATGCTCTTGGCACACGTCAACAATTTGCAAGATATTGTGGTTGGCCGACAACTGCAATGATCCAATGTTGATGGTGATGAAGTCTTTGAGGAAATCAGATGCCAACTTCCTCACTTCCTTGGGCCATGTAGCGGACCACATCAATGTCTGTCTGTCAGGTCTAATTTGTTCTATGATCTTTCTGATTTGAGGTTCAAAACCCATGTCAAGCATTCTGTCAGCTTCGTCTAGCACTAGATAGGTGCAACGCTCCAAATTTGTCGTCCCCTAAAATGAAAAGAAGGTATAAATTAAATATCTAATAATTTAGGCCTTTAAAATAGAGATTATTTGAAAATAATTCTGAAAAATTGTACGAATCTGTATCTCACCTTTTCTAAGAAATCTATCAATCTTCCAGGGGTGGCAATGCAAATTTCTACACCTCGTTCCAAATCTCTTGCTTGGGGACCTTTCGGAGCTCCTCCAAAGACACACGTATTCCTCACATAGGTGGAGTGACCAAAATCATTCGCCACTTGCTGAATCTGCTGAGCCAATTCTCTCGTTGGGGCTAACACTAGTGCAATAGGACCCTCGCCCCTGTTTATTGGTGGCTGATTGTTAATGTGTACTATTGCTGGCAAGATGTAGGCTAGAGTTTTACCAGATCCAGTTTGGGCAATACCCACCATGTCATGACCGCTCAAAGCTGAAAAGATAACAGTAATGTATCAACCAACAAATATATTGCTGTAAACAAAAGAATAAGAAATAGTCATACTAGTCATTAGTTACTAAAACAAATCCTTTGTAACTGACAAAAATCTAGGAACTTGTTTTTAAATTTCCTAATCCAGACATTAATTCAAACATAGGTGCTTACCAATTGGCCATCCTTGTGCTTGAATAGCTGTGGGCTGATCATAACCTTGTCTCTTGATCTCTTCCATCACATGATCAGGGAAACAAGCTTCATCAAAGTTTTGTATAGGGTTTGGTGCTGGTCCATCGACAGTGATTTCTTTTGCCTTACGATACTGGTCTACTTCATAGACAGATCGGTTTGCCACAGCAGGATGGGGCACATAGAAGTCCTGCGAAAATAACAATATAACAGTGTTGTAATTTTTCAATTTTCTGAAATATATACAGCTTTTCTTTTAAAGCAGAGCATGGACATAGGTTTACATACATTCAGTAGACTTTTTCATCTGATCTTAATACCAGTATCATACCTTTTTGAATGGTTGGAGGGTCTTTGTGCTCCACTGTGGTTTGTAGAGCCTATCACCTTGCCTGCCTCCACTTTTGCCACCAAACCGACCTCCATCTCTACCTCCTCCTCCTCCGCCACCTCCAAATCGACCGCCTCCGCCGCCTCCAAATCGACTTCCACCGCCACCGCCTCCGTCTCGGAAACCTAAGAAGGTAAATATCAGTAAAAAACACCATTATCTGCAAATCATATTTACACAATACATCACAATCTTCACAATGTAATGGGTACAACTGAAGGCCCAGCCAAACAGAGAACATTCTAGAACGCGGCGTTACAGCGTTCTCCAACACTGTGTTACAGTGTTCCATTGTATTGTTAGAGAATGCTGTAACGCTGCGTTCTAGAACTCCCTCTGCTTGACCGGGCCTTTAAGGCTGGTTGTACAAATGTGGGTTAACTCATCCTTTATTAAACCTAACCTTACGCTAGTTAAACCTGGTTGATAATAAAATTCACTAGTTGGCACTAATGAAGCAATGTGTAGTCATAATTATCTAAAACTCTCTCTGCCTCTTCTGATTTCAGCCATTTCTGATTCTGTTCTTTTACTTGCTTTGTTAAATTAGACACAAATCTTTCCAAAAATATAACCTAATAAAATGACAAGCAATTTGAAGGCTGCTGTGTGAGTGTGACACATGCCATTTGTATTTAAATTACAGCTAAGCTCAGGTTAAGCTCTGATTTATGTAAACTGATGTTAAGCTTGGATTGAGGGGCTAAGCCAGCATTGTACAATGGATGTTTTGCAACTGACATGGTTTAAGATTGGCTTACCTCTTACCTTAAACCGAAGCTTAAGCTTGAATTCTACTACCAGCTCTTAAATGTATGTAATTTTGAATCTGGTGTTCCACAGTGTTCAAACCTTGGTCCATTACTGTTTCATGTATTTATCAATGACTTAGATGATGCGAGTAAGTGTAGACTGTTTTTTGCAGATAATTTGAAACTAAAGTAAACTGATGAAGCTGCTACATCTCACAAAATCTTGAAAAATGATGGTTGTTTCTTTCACAAGAAAGATGTCAACTGTGTCATTTACTTGATTTTTTCTAGTGGTGTTGAGGTCAATTAAATGAAACAATTTTCCTTTCCACGATGTTTCGGTTTCTTATATCTAAACCATTGTCAGGTGTCTATAAAGAATTATAAAAAGCTTTAAGGTCATTCTGTTCCCTGAACCCTAGGGATGGTTTCGCTCTATATAAAGCTTATAAAATATGTAACAAACTAAAGCAAAATGTAAGTAGTGATTTATTTTATCTTCTTTTAGGCCAAAAAATTTTTTCATTGTATATTGTTCTGTTATATTGCTAAGTAATGTTTATTTTACATTTTTACTAGATGTTTATTTATATATTATATTCAGTTCATCTTCTAGACAACATTTACCTGTTTTTATAATTTTTTATAATTCTTTATAGACACCTGACGATGGTTTAGATATAATAAACTGAAACGTTGTGGAAAGGAAAATTGTTTCATTTAATTGACCACAATACCACTAGAAAAAACCAAGTTTGAAAACTACAGTCACGAAAATATAAAATCATTGTGTCATTTACATATAATAGACCATTTTATTGAAGCAATAAAAAATTTGCCAAAAGAAAAGCTACATGATTATGATTTTTATTCAACCACCCTACCAAACCTACTAATGATCAAACCCATGACTATGAGAGCTGCTATGTTTATTGCTTATAAAGCTGTGTTTCAACCAGAGATGTGCCATGATGTTACAAAGAATGTGTTTTTAACAAACCAATAGAATCGCTTGAATTACCTCCAGCACTGCTCTGGTAGAAACAGCTTAGCGGAGCGAGGTGTTTGTATGTACAAAACAAGGCATGTCGGCTAGGAATGGGTTTCAAGAGATGTGTGCTAGTAACGTGTTGAGAGGGATATGTGGTGTTGATGTAGGTGGATCAAAAAGCCACTAGCAGTCAATTTAGAGATTGTAGATCTGGCAACATTGACTGAGATGCCAACAACTAGCAGATGCAACCTGCTTGCTGGCAATCATAAGATCATCTGAAAAGACCCTGCTACGCATCCTCAAAACACTCAATATGTTCCTGTGCACAGTTTCACAGCTCCGCCACACATCTTCGAACAGCTTAGCTTCCTAGCACACCTCTGGTGGAAACATTCACACAGTTTCACAGCTCCACTACAAATCCTTGCTGCGGTCAATTTCCTAGTACAACTCTGGTAGAAACGCAGCCTGAACAAAGCATAAGCCAAAAATAGCTCGTAGAAAATCTATGCAAACAGTTATGTTCGAGAAAACTACCGAAGATACTAGTAAAGTGTATACGAAGTCACTTGGAACAGCAAAAAATGCTTGGGCGGCATCTCCTTTGTGAAACACGGCAGCACCGACACTCGGTTTATCGTCGGTGCGCGGCAGGTATACAGGGTCCCGGGGGCGTTTCACAAAGGAGAAGCCGCCCAAGCATTTTTTGCTGTTCCAAGTGACTTCGTATACACTTTAAGTATATTAATTGCCAATACATAATTTTTCATACCTCCTCTGCCGCCACTGTCTCTACCGCCGCCTCTGCCACCACTGTCTCTACCTCCGCCTCTGCCGCCCCCTCGGCCTCCTCTACCGCCACCTCCTCCACCGCCGCTGCCGCCAAAACTGCTCCTATTCCCTCCGCTGTAGCTGCCCCGAACCCTCATGGGGCCTCCGCCGCCTCCGTCCTTTCCGAAAGGCCTGAAAAGAGTACTTCTATAGTCACTACTCACTAGTAATAGACGCCATTATTCTAGCGAAGATTACGTCAGAAAAACGAAGCGTATCGCGAAAATATCCACGAAAACGTAATATACAAATATTTAAGTTATGTACTTACATGTTACAGAGAACGGATTGATAACTGAACTTAGAATAAACTTTGATTTGTTTTGGATGAACGCAAAAATTCGCTTGGCTTCTAGCACTGCAAACAAGAGGCGAAAGAAAGATGGCGGCGGATGACGAATGACGCGCAAACGCAAATTGACAATGACAGATGTCTTCGGAACACGGCTGCTAAGGTTGCCAGATTCTCTCTATTTTATCAGCAGAATGCAGAAATGATTCCAAAATTTCGAAATCGGTAGCCTCATCCAGATCTTTAACGAAGGGAGAGCTTTTATTTCATTATAGAAAGTGGTTGGTTTCACGATACTCGGGTGATTTGCCCTTTAATTCTAGCGCTTCCTTGAGGAAACCAGTTTTTTTCTTGTGTGCCGGTGCCACCTCATCATGCATTGTTTTAAAAAAATGTCCAACGATTTTTGATCTAAAACCGTTTTAGATCTCATCTCATTGGGTAGAGTAATAACTATCGACTATAAATTAGTATACATCTAGGAATAAATACATCTTGAGCGGTTGTCAATTCTTGAATTTTTTTTTGGCATACATATGACAACGTTCGTTGCAGCATGTAGTTGTCAAAAAATTTCAAAAAGATCAAAATTTTTGGTTATGTACTAAGTACTTATAAAATATAAATTAATATTCATAGGTTTATGGATACGAGGATTTTAGGGCTTGTATGAAGTTTGGTTTATGCTTGGGTTCAGGTTTTGTATTTATTATAAAAAATATAGCCTTCTATCATTACCGCTGATTCAACTCCAGGTAAGAGTTCTTTTTTTTTTCTATAACAATTTTTTCTAAATAATGTATAAATATACAAGTACTGTTGTTCTTACAATCACTTCAAAAACCAAAAAGACCTACTTAGTTTTGTTGTTATCCACTGCAGATCCAGAACGTAGAACTGAGCGAAATGTCTGGCAGAAGACGAAGAGGCAGAGGACGAGGTGGTAATAGTGGTGGTCATAGTTATAATCATGAAATGGGAGGATCTAGTCAAGGACGAAAACGAAGCCAGTCTCGCGGTAAAAATACAGAAGGAAGAATACCTAGACCACCAGGTCTTAGAGGTAAAGAGATAGGAATGTTTTATGCAAACTTATCCCGAAAGAACAAGCAGCTACGAGCAGAAAAGGGAGAGCCACCTGTAAGCTATATATCATTTTTTGATTGTTTGATTCCTGAACCCAAATGGTTTTTAAGAGAATATTATAATAATTAAAACTTACTAAGTTATACAAAAACGAATCTTACTAGACCTGCATGTATCCAAAGCCTTTTTTTAGATATACTAAATGCTGCTGCATTTTTGGTTAAATTGGGATCTATGCAGCCAATGGCTTACTAATTAAAGATTCATATTTAACTTTTCAGTTATAGGACTTAATGTTGAATATATGTATACACTGGCGGCGCGTCAGGGGGGCATGGGGGGCCGCGGCCCCCCCACTTTTTATGAGGAGTTAAAAATATTAATAGGAAATTTAGTCTTTGACGTGTCCATTTTTTAGCATTATTAAATTTTATTATATACAGACATACCTATTTTTTTATTATTACAAAGTAGATTATAATTACACCCACTACTGCATTATTTTCTAATTTCCAGCACTCTGCATCTTTTATTCTGATTATTTCAATCTCTCTGTTCTACTCTTTCCGCTTTCTCTCTCTTTCAAAATCATATGATATGTACCGCAAAGGTTCGGCCAATACAAATCACACGATCGGGTACTATACACATGAAAACGTACCCAGTCATAACGCACTCGCACCAAATCTTCGCGGTCATGCGTCGAGTGCCGGGGTGTTTTCGTTTTTTTGCTTGCTTTTTTGTTTCAATCCTGAATGTGTGATTCAATATACTAATTATACCAAATTTTTTGCTAAGCTGATTTTCTGTC
This sequence comes from Callosobruchus maculatus, assembly GCA_951848785.1. NCBI lineage: Eukaryota > Metazoa > Arthropoda > Insecta > Coleoptera > Chrysomelidae > Callosobruchus > Callosobruchus maculatus. The sequence continues at coordinate 4,815,033 of CATOUR010000003.1, forward strand.
GTTTGACACCCGTATGCACCGTTTGGCGATTCTAATCCTAGCTCCCTAATCGCGTACTGCTAATCTTTGACATCTAGCCATGCACCGTCAAGAGATTAACTAATCCAGATTGGAGATACGGCAAGGTTGTGTTCGCAAGATTGTTTTGACAGTGACAGTGTCAAAATTGTCAGTTTGCGGTGCATAGTAAACAAGTAATCTAATCCAGGTTTGCGTAACTAATCGCGCAATTGACTTACGGTGCATATGGGTGTAAGTGTTTGTATACTACTAAATATTCTATAAAACATGCTTTCGAAAACAATTGTTTTTTTATGCTTTTTTATTACGAAAATATTATGTCTCAAACAAATGCTCATTTTATATATCTTAGGTTAATGACGAAAAAAGTTGATTTGTATATATGAGGTCAAAAGAACTACAAAATATTAAATGAAATAGTGACCTCATTAATGTACCAAAAGATGTGGGGTGCTATTTGGAAAAAGTAGGGGGTAAGCTTTAGGGGTTGAAGTAAAAAAAATATTTTGAAAGCATGGTATGGCAGGTCATTCGGAACCATTGAAAGGCCCACTTAGTTTTCTTTTTTATCTCTTTTTTTTTCTTAACAAACCCTTATCTCATTTATTTTAATTATTTTATGCTTATGAATTTAAGATAAATATAGTATTTGTATAAAATCAAGGGTAGCTCAAGATTTTGAATAAAATAACGACTTAATTTATGTAGGGAAACTATTAGTGCTATTTGAAAAAAGAAAGTTGAGGGTGAGTTTTAAGGGTTGAAGTACAAAAAAATGTTTTGTAGTATTTTCAAACACTCCACTCAGTTTCCGTTTCGACATTTTTTTTGTTACCATAATATCACGTGTTAGGGAAATTCAGGGACACCCTATGTATCCGTTGTTTTTGGGCCCCCCCACTTTTTCAATCCACGCGCCGCCCCTTGTATAACCAATTTAAGTAGTACACAAAACCTCAGATTATTCAAAATGATTGATATATGCTACTTACATAGGGGATTTGGAATTGATCATTGATTTATTTCTTACCTTGAAATTAGATCGTTTCACTTATTATTACAGCTAGGAACAGTGAAGCTGAGTGACTCAAAAAAATACCAACTGAAAGAACTGTTAAAAGAGGACACTTGCTTTGGATACTTTGCCACTGATGATAGCTCATATGCTCATGTGGAGGATTCTCAATTCAAGAGAACGTTTCTTTCAACAATCCGAGGAAATATTCTAGATAAGATTGAATGCTCCTCCTCAGTCATGACAACTATTAGAGATGATAGTAGAGATAATTATTTTTTTAATGAATTTAACGCCAAAAAGGACAGTGCAAAGTATAGAAAAATGATGGAGAACCGAGAGAGGCTACCTTCTTACACAAAGAGAAAGGAGATATTGCAGTTGGTTGAAGAAAATCAGGTAAATATTTCATACTTATATTTCTTAATACAATTAGTATACATACCCTCATTTATTTTGATTTTCCAACTGTAGGTTTCAATGTGTATGCAGTTTCATTTCTTAGTCTGCATGTAGAGAGGTTTTAGCGATGAGTGACAATAAGTCTTAAAAAAACCAATTTTTAGGTCATCCTCATAAGTGGCGAAACAGGATGCGGAAAGACTACCCAAGTAGCCCAGTTTATTCTGGATGATTACATTGAAAAGAAGAAAGGCTCTGTGTGTAAGATAATCTGCACCCAACCAAGGAGGATAAGTGCTATTGCAGTAGCTGAACGAGTAGCAGATGAACGTGCCGAGAGATTGGGGCAAAGTGTTGGATACCAGATCAGATTAGAAAAGTATGTTCCAAATTATACACTTTTTTCATGTGGAAACAGTGCAAAGAATTTATCTCTGAAAATGTACATTAAAGTGAACTTTTGTCACAGATACTTTATTATTTTCTGATACCTTGAGAAACTTATAACCCTGTTATTCCTAAAGGAAACTGCCAAGAGACAGATGCTGTATAAATTTCTGCACAACTGGGGTAGTTCTCAAACAAATGGAGACTGATCCTGCATTGAGTGGCATTTCCCATATAATTTTGGATGAAATACATGAACGAAATGTTGCTTCAGATTTTCTGATCACACTGCTGAAAGAAGTAATCAAGAAAAGGGTGGATCTCAAGGTATACCGATTTATATCTTCATAATTATCTAATATAACTGATCGTTTTTACTTATGTTACCTTTGTTTGTGTGCAAAATATTGCTTTGCTAACGTTCACTGTTTTTCAGGTAATTCTTATGAGTGCCACATTAAATTCAGAGGCATTTTCAGCATATTATAACAATTGTCCTCATATAAACATTCCAGGATTTACTTTCCCAGTGACAGAATATTTTTTGGAAGACATACTGCAACAGACAAAGTTTAAATTTCCTGAACAACCAACATCGCGCCAAGGTCAGTTACCTAATTTATTATCTATTTATTTATGGTGCACATTACAAACACCAAAAGTGGTTTCAATTAATGGTAAAACCAACGACGTCCTGTTGGGTAAAACGAATAAACACAATTTAAAATATAAACAGGACAGCACACTAAGTTAAACCGACACTAAAATATAGGAACTTTTACCTTTGACCTTGAACCTTTGACTCAAAACTGAGTTTAGTTATTTAGTAGTTCTGTTAAAAATATCTATGCAGGTACTTCTGGATTCTGGTTGCATATTTTTAGCATTTTATTTATTGGCGAGGTACTGGACATATCAATGTTGACCATTTCATAATTTAATCTAAGCTTTATTTCTGGAACATTGATGTTTATATACTTAAACAAAACAATCTTTATATTTAATACAGCTAATAAGATATTATGATGAAAATATCACAGTCTGCTTGTTGGTTCTGTTTAGTAGACTCTTGAACTCAAAGATACCAAGTTGACTTTTGTGAGACCATGTAAGGATAAGGAAAAAGGTACCTCACGAATCTCTGATGTTTGAAAGAGTACCTCGGTTCTTTGATTGACAATTCGGGTAGCTGTGAAACTGAGATTCGACGGCGCATTCAACAGGCACGTGTGGCCATGACAAAAGCTTACTAAAATATGGCGTGACCATAACATCACTAAAGCTACAAAAATGTCGCTGATTCAGTCTCTTGTGTTCTCCATATTTTTGTATGTCTCGGAAACTTGGACTGTTAAAAAGGCAGTTTGAGCTCGCATAGATGCTTTTTAAATGTGGATGTGAAGGAGAATGCTAAGAGTTCCTTATACCGCCTATCGAACTAACGTTTCCATACTGGATGAGCTCGGTAATCCAAAGAGTCTATCCTCCATTGTGTCGACGAGAATGCTTACATTCTTCGGACATATACACAGAAGCGATAATATTGAGAAGCTTGTAGTTCAGGGTCATGCCCCGAGTGGGCGGCGCCGTGGCCGGCCCCCTACAGGCTGGGTGGATACGACGAAACAGTTGCTGGATATGAGTATCAAGAGCCCCACTGAACTGACAGTAAATCGCGAACGATGGCGAGCTACAGTTCTCAAAACTATTGATAATATTCTTGTCGGCATTACTCTAGCTCCGACTTAATGCATTTTACATGTTTACATGTCTGTTAAGGCATGTTACTGTGATGATGATGACTTATTCAATAACAAATCCCAGATTTTTGTATGCCTTATTGACTGTTTAGATCTCATCACACAGAGATTTCTCCTAGGATTTTGTTTTCATCTTACATTCTAAGACTACCTCATTAATATTGTAGTTGTGCTGTATAGTGTTAGTTTTTTTCTGCAGGTCAAAACAACAGCTTTTGACGTTCCCTCACATTTTGTTATCTTTCTTTCATGAGGAAAAGTTATTGTTTTAAAATGCTTCACATCCTATGCAAAATGCAGTCCAATTGATTTAGAAAGGCAGTCAGGGAGAGGGTTGATAAATAAGGCGGATAAGGGTGGACCTAATTCACTACCCTGTGGTACTCCTAAAGTAGCCATAGACTTGTTTGAAGTAACATAACCTATCTATGAGGCTTTTTGTGGACTAGATATACTTTTTTATATCTACCTATGTTATCAATGTGTAGATTAAAGTTATACTTAAAAAAAAAACACAAAAAGCATACCAAAACTATTATGCGAAGTTTTGATTGGTAGGTATGCAGAAGTGGATGCAATATAAAGATAAAGGAAAGCCAGAGATCAGAGCTAAAGAAAAAGAATTTGAAGATTATATTGTGCCATATGTGAGACGTCTGATGCAAGAAAAGAAATATGATACACACATCTGCAAACAACTCACCAATATTTCAACTGAAAATATAAATTTGGACTTGATTTTGGAGCTTATCAAATGGATATGTAGGAATGTAAGTATTACTCTCGTGCTTGTTTAGTTACTATTTTTTATCTTATTCTAATTTCCCCACCTGAGCCTTCACTGTTGGCTTCTGATTAACAGTGCTGTTCGATCCTAGAGTGGCGCCGGGAAACAGTAACAAAGCCTACACAGAACAGGAGGTTAAAATAAAAGAAAGCTATTAGTAGCATCGTTGTTTTCAAAACCCGCAAATGATTCACAAGCTCTCTACATTTTTTTTGATTCGCCTAATTGGAATTGGTCTTCGTCTCATGATTTTCAGATTACGCTGATGTATTGGTTCCCTTGTACTAGCCACGCCGATAAGTGAGGGGAGTATTTATTGTCTGCCTGTCTATTGGCGTTTTTCTATTTGCGTAGTCTCAGTAACCGCTCCTAGTTCGGCTTTTTGCGTCAACAATATTTTTGTTTTTTGTAACTTTCGAAATATGATGAATTGTTGTTCATGTTAGTAAATCGCCATGGCTTAAAAGTCAGCTCCAAAAATGTATTATGGTTTTCGATCTAACAAAGCGTTTTTTACAGGATGATGAGTTCAGCTCAATTCTAGTATTTATGCCAGGCTACGCTCAAATATCAGATCTGAACAAGCATTTGCAGGAATCTGGAAAATTTCCACATTCCAGATACATCATAATACCCCTTCACTCCCAGATGCCAACAGTGGACCAAAGACAGATTTTCAACCCAGCGCCACCTGGCGTGAGGAAGATCATAATTTCGACAAATATTGCTGAGACGTCCATTACTATAGGTAACTGAACTGTCACTTTTGTGAATTCCATATACATTGTTTTATTTAGGGTATCACTGTCCCAGGACAAATCTCGAAAAAAGAAATTGCACTTAGGTCACGGAATGTGAGGCCGATATTAAAAGGAAATATTCTGAAATTCGCATTTGTTACAGAGAAATCACCGTTTGGAGTTTAGTTGTAAAGATAACTGAAACGTGTGTGTGGCCTACCATATTTTGAATGTTTTTATTGATTGTTTACAGCAAATAGCATCTGGTTGTATTGCTTGTAAGGTAAGAATATGATTAAGAGGCCCCACACATTAACCATTTCGCGATCTATTTAAGGAAATTTCAACTTTTTTGCTATTAAGATAAACATATAATTTGAACATATTATATTATAAGTCGGTGCCTGAAGTCATCTCTTAACGTTTTTGGGATTTGTCCTAGGACACGGTGTATATATACAGGGTGTTTCATAAGTTGGGACTTTTTTACATACAGCGGATAGTACTTGCCAAAATGAGTGTTTTTTCCCAGCAACATATAAACGAAATATTTAGAGAAAACAGTATACTGACCATTAAAGAAATCCTCAATTCTAAGTCCGTCCCTGGGCAATGACTCACCATGTCATAATATCACAACAAACAAGGCAGCGCTAGCGGTGCCGATGCCGGTGAGAAAACATTAAAACAGGCAGTTCGTCATACGTCGCGTTGCTGTGGCATAGTGTACGAGACTGCTTGACTTGTTACATCTGACGATCGGACTTTAAAAACAACAACAATGGCGCACGCTAATAAAAATAATGAACTGGTGGACATGATATTAATGTACGGTGAGTGTGGTCAAAATACCGCTGCGGCTTCGCGAGTGTATGCCGATCGTTTCCCTAACCGTACTCACCCTGCACCTCGTCGATTTGTCTCGCTCGTACAAAGAGCTAGAGACACAGGATGTCTGAATCCACATCGTGGTGGACACACTGGAAGACCTAGACAACCTCGTATGGTCCAAATTGAAGAAGACATCGTATATCGTACTTTTACCTGTAAAACACCTGCGACAGGACCGCACTTACAAGTTCGTAGCAACCAAATAGTGAGTACCTGCTTGACATTTTTTTTACTGTTTTGCTGCTGGTTCACCGTGCATTAGCTTTGCCGTTTCAAGGGCCGTTGTTTTTAAAGAGGAAAGTCCCAACTTTTAGAATACCCTGTATATGTATTTGCAGAACTTCGTCTATGATATTTTTTAAATTCATAATATTTTTAGATGACGTGGTGTTTGTGATTGACACCGGAAAGATAAAGATGAGCGACTTCAATGTAGAGACAAATACGGAAACTTTAGACATCCAGTGGGTGAGCAAAGCTAACGCGGATCAGCGAAAGGGTAGAGCAGGCAGAGTGAAACCGGGAGTTTGCTACCATTTGTATACTAGAGCCAGACATCAGATCATAGAGAAGTTCCAGAAGCCAGAGATACTCAGGATGAGATTGGAGGGGACTATTTTACAAACTAAGATCTTACAATTAGGTAACTCATTCGGAATTTATTGGTATATTTGCATATTTTACAGAACTAAGGCAAAGCATTTATTTGGCTTTCTATCAGGAAGACACTACATGTCCTAGATGATTTGAGTATGAGAATAGCAAATCCAGCCGCCGATTTGAGTTTCAACATCATTTGACGAAAATTGAAAATTTCAGTTGAGTAGGTTTAGCTAAAAAATCGAAAATCTCTATTTGGCTTTCTGTCAGGACAACACTACGTATCCTAGATGATTTGAGGGTGTTAATGGCAAATCCGGCCGTCGATTTGAGTTTCAACATCATTCGACGAAAATTGAAATTTTTAGTTGACTGGATCTCTAGGTTTAGCGAAAAAGATCTAAAATATTTATTTGGCTCTGTATGAGGACGACACATTCCGTGTCCTAGATGGCTTGAGGTTGAGAATGACAAATCCGGCCGCTGATTTGAGTTTCAACATCATTTGACAAACATTGAAAATTTCAGATTACAGGATTTCTAGGTTCAGCTAAAAAAATCTAAAATATTTATTTGGCTTTCTATTAGGGCGACACTACGTGTCCTAGATGGTTTGAGGGTGAGAATGGCAAATCCGGCCGCTGATTTGAGTTTCAACGTCATTTGGCGAATATTGAAAATTTCAGTTTGCTGGATCGCTAGGTTCACTTAAAAAAATCTAAAATATTTATTTGGCTTCCTATGAGGACGACAACTACGTGTGTTAGATGATTTGAGGGTGATAATGGCAAATCTGGCCGCTGATTTGAGTGTCAACATCATTTAACGAAAATTGAAAATTTCAGTTCACGGGATCTAGGATTACCTAAAAAAATCTAAAATATTTATTTGGCTTCCTAGCAGGCCGACACTACGTGTGTTAGATGATTTGAGGGTGATAATGGCAAATCCGGCCGCTGATTTGAGTTTCAACATCATTTAACGAAAATTGAAAATTTCAGTTTACGGGATCTAGGATTACCTAAAAAAATCTAAAATATTTATTTGGCTTCCTAGCAGGCCGACACTACGTGTGTTAGATGATTTGAGGGTGATAATGGCAAATCCGGCCGCTGGTTTGAGTTTCAACATCATTTAACGAAAATTGAAAATTTCAGTTTACGGGATCTAGGATTACCTAAAAAAATCTAAAATATTTATTTGGCTTCCTAGCAGGCCGACACTACGTGTGTTAGATGATTTGAGGGTGTTAATGGCAAATCCGGCCGCTGATTTGAGTTTCAACATCATTTAACGAAAATTGAAAATTTCAGTTTACGGGATCTAGGATTACCTAAAAAAATCTAAAATATTTATTTGGCTTCCTAGCAGGCCGACACTACGTGTGCTAGATGATTTGAGGGTGATAATGGCAAATCCGGCCGCTGATTTGAGTTTCAACATCATTTAACGAAAATTGAAAATTTCAGTTTAAGGCATCTAGGATTACCTAAAAAAATCTAAAATATTTATTTGGCTTCCTAGCAGGCCGACACTACGTGTGCTAGATGATTTGAGGGTGATAATGGCAAATCTGGCCGCTGATTTGAGTTTCAACATCATTTAACGAAAATTGAAAATTTCAGTTTACGGGATCTAGGATTACCTAAAAAAATCTAAAATATTTATTTGGCTTCCTAGCAGGCCGACACTACGTGTGCTAGATGATTTGAGGGTGATAATTGCAAATCCGGCCGCTGATTTGAGTTTCAACATCATTTGACGAAAATTGAAAATTTCAGTTTACTGGATCTCTAGGTTTAGCTAAAAAAATCTAAAATATTTATTTGGCTTTTTATGTGGACCACACTACGTGTCCTAGATGGTTTGAGGGTGAGAATAGAAAATCCGGCCGCTGATTTGAGTTTCAACATCATTTGACAAAAACTGAAACTTTCAGTTTAGCTAGGTTTAGCTAAAAAAATCTAAAATATTTATTTGGCTTTCTATGAGGACGATACTATGTGTCCTAGATGATTTGAGGGTGTTAATGGCAAATCCGGCCGCTGATTTGAGTTTCACCATCATTTGACAAAAATTGAAACTTTCAGTTTACTGCATCTCTAGGTTTAGCTAAAAAAATCTAAAATATTTATTTGGCTTTCTATGAAGACGATACTGTGTCCTAGATGATTTGAGGGTGTTAATGGCAAATCCGGCCGCCGATTTGAGTTTCAACATCATTCGACGAAAATTGAAAATTTCAGTTTACAGGATCTAGGATTACCTAAAAAATATAAAATATTTATTTGGCTTCCTATCAGGACGACACTACGTGTGCTAGATGATTTGAAAGATGAGCTCATATGGCTCAATGTATAGTTGTCTTAGAATTTCTTACTTCTGTAGATTACTATAGATTAGATAGCTACGTTAGATTACTTGTAAGAGCAGTTCCATGAGCCAAGCTTCGCTTAATGTAGATTTATTTATCAAGAAGAATAAGATAACAAAAAGCTTCACTTGTTGACATTACCATCAACTTACAGGTAAAGTCGAAGAATTTTTCTCAAAATTGATGGATCCTCCAGACCCCGAAACGGTAGCCCTTTCTCTGAACCTTCTAAAACGCTTGAACGCGCTGGACGATCGTGAAGATCTGATGCCTTTGGGCTACCACCTAGCCAGGCTACCCATTGCTCCTCAGATGGGAAAAATGATCCTGTTTGGGGCGATATTCAGCTGTTTGGACCCTGTTCTGTCCATAGCCGCATCGCTGGACTATAAAGATGCCTTTCAGATACCTCTAGGAAAAGAAAAGTTGGCGGACATCAAAAGAGTAGAATTGGCAGAAGGAATGATGAGCGATCATGTTTTGCTGCATAAGGTTAGGCCTATTTTATGAATTATGTTATACATGGTGTCCCGAAAGTCGCGCACATAAATGCTGGGACCAAAGAGAAAAATATTCTGAGCCCAAAAATCCATGTTTGGATTTTTTTTGATTAAATAGTTAATTAGTGATTAATTAATAAAAGTAGCCAATCAAGCGCGTACTACATAGACAGTGAGTGTGTGGAAGCAGTAAAAGATGTGAGAGCGAGACCCGCAGACACCTCAGTCGGTAGACCTGAAGATATTTCTTTATTCTTTCCATTTTTTAATAACTTTGAATCTAGAGGTATGAAGTCATCATCAGAATCATAAACAGCTGAATTTTTGACTGCTTTTTTCAATGGTAATTTTTCTCTAGATTTATGTGACCTTTTACTTTTTTCAGGATTTTCTTTCTTCTTATTTTTGAGATTTGCACCTGAGTCTTCAACAGTACTGTCTATATTTCCTTTTCCTTCTGTTTTAACATCTTGTATGTTTTCTAAAAATCAATAATATGTTACAATAGACATAACGATAATCAGTACTTATTAGTAGGATAGTAGGAATATATTATTTTGAGGCATGCATATATAAAAACAATGTACAGACTGTATTATCAAGAGAAATTTTATTCACAGCTTCTAAAATTGTTTCCTTTTGGTTATTTTCAGAGTTCTGTAGTTTCCCTTGTGTCTCTATGTTCTTGTCACCTATAGATAGATTATCCTGCTCATTTTCTTTGTCAATTCGCAAATCAATGGTATTGCCATCAGTAGTTGATACTCCAAGATCTCCTATGCCATCTATAAAAAAGTAAAAAAATCCAATAGCTGAAAGATAAAAAGTACCCTAGCATATATCATGATCAATGTATCCTTAAATTAGTTGAACAAAATTTATAAGAAATTGTATTATATAATTACCTCTAACACCAGAAGCCTGATCTTTCTAATGGATAATTTTCGTTGATTTTCAATATACAGTACGTTCATTTGGCAGCGATTTGGATATAAAAATGGCCATAGCTTTTAAAATACCCGGTATAATGTTACAATACCTTAAATTTTAAGAGTAGATACAATGATTGTTGCTTATAACGTTTCAGGCACTAGAGAGGTATGAGACTTCAGACAGTCGAAGGCAGTTCTGTTGGGAATTCTTCTTGAGTCCGCACATACTCAACCAACTCCAAGATATGAAGAAGCAGTTCATGCAGTATTTATTCGAGTTGGAGTTTGTTAGAAATTTGGACCCTAAAGCGCCTGAAAACAACAGGAACTCCGATAATATTAGTCTAGTCAAAGCTATAGTTTGTGCTGGATTGTATCCTAACGTAGCGGTTGTATGGTAAGTAGACACTACTTCTATCAAAATTGCACCCTTTAGATTCTTCAATGGACCAGTATCATGAATATTTTTATGATTATTAGCCACTTAACAAGGTCAAGAAATCGATCGATTTTATGACCTTGAAGGAATCTGTTAAGAAATCGACAAATTAGAACTTGGTCGATTTATTGATTTTTTTTTGGGGAATTCCAGGGATATTTGGGCCTACCGTCAATACCAACTTCCTAATCTCAGTTTATGATTTGCGTCATTTATCTGTGGTGCCTCCGACGTGTCTCCTATCGAGGTTATCGTCATAGTGACAATTTGTTTTGATTTGTGTATTTATCTGTGGTGCTTTTGTCGTGTCTTCTATTGAGGTTATCATCACGGTGTCAATTTGTTTTCTGTATTCAGCTGTGTATATTTTATGATCGTTATATAGTTGAAAAGTTGTGTTGAAAAGCTATGACAAATTCATAATTATGACTACACCATAAAATAGAAAAAATTAAGAAATGAATGATTCCACTGTCAATCACAAAACACATACATTGCACAGTCAACCACAAAACACATAGATTGTGTAACTACCATGGAACAATAATAACAGTTGGCATTATTACAACATGCCTACATAGAATGTTGACAGAACTATATAAATGAAAATAAATCGTCGGATTTTTCTATCAATTTGTTGACCGTGTAAAGTGGTTATATGGCATAACGAACTTCTCATATTTTCCCGCGTTTTTTTGGGCACGGGAAAGCCGAGAAAATACAAAAATATTTGAGCAGCAAATAGGAAGATGTTTAAGCTTTTCAAATTATCGGAATCAATCATTCACCGTAGAATTACTACAGACATAAAAAGTTTCGATTCCAGACATTAAATTCATAAAATTGTTAGGTTAGGTTTAACTTTATTTGACGACAAACTGCATAATTCACAAAACTATGTTTTCTTTCACAAGCTTTCTTCACGTGACACAGCCAAGAGATAAAACTCTCAGGGTATTCCCTTGATGGAACACCAATTACACAACAACAGTTGTGAAAATTGAGTCAATACTGCGATTTGTGAGTTGACGAGGCAACAATGCACTGCTGATGTATGTCGCGCTTCGCACCGATTGGCTAAATTTCCTTTTTTTAAACTTTAATATAATATTACTATTAATAATAACAATAATTCATTTACCCGTTGACAAATTACAATCTGTATAGAATTCGTCACTAACTAAACGCACTTATAAATAGACAAATGTACAAAGGCAGTATACATATATAATAGTTACACAGCAATCAAATCACGGAGAGAATAAAACATTTATCTACTAGAAACTTTTTGAGTAAATACTTAAAGTCATTCAGATTTCTGTATTGTTTTTGGTAACCTATTGAATGTTATGGGTCCATTTATATTTAGCGATCGATTACCAATAACGTATTTGGCAAAATCAGTATGAATACTGTTACTTTGCCTTGTGTCCCTAACATCTACATCTTTATTCGGAATGAAGTTGCATTTATTTTTGAATACATATAAAGCTAGTTTGTAAACCACCAAAGAAGGTACTGTTAAAATATTATATTTGATAAAGAAATTTTCACAGCTGTATGTCGTGACCACTCGTGCCATTGACCTAATAATTTGCTTTTGGCCGACAAAAGCGTTTTGTGATGCTGGAGAGCAGCCCCAAAAGCAGCTTCTGCATTTAAATCTTGACTCTACAAGACCATAACAAATTGCTACTAACTGACTCTCTGTGAAGACTAAACTTATGTTCCTGAACATATACAAAAGATTGTTGAGCTGTGAAAGTGGCCTTTGAAATTAAGATTATGGTCGATACATAAGGCGATACCATATATGTCACATCTGGGTTACTAACCTGACATTGCTGATTCTGAAATCTCATAAGGTTTGTCTTTTCTATTTTTCTATATAGAGCAACCCTCGTATATCGACTCTCATATCCAGTTGGCATAGAAGCGCGCTCTTCTGGCCAGGCCAAGTGAACGCGCCTTTGCGTTACACCAATAAGTCTGCTGCTGTTTAGCAGCGATTTTCTTTGGTTTGCCGTTACCTTCGGGTACTAGATGGCGCACAGGCAGATCTTTTCTGCCGCCTTCTCTTTTCTTTCTTGTAGATCTATTTCGGACTTACTCGATATAATTATCGATGCGTACATGTGAAAAACTCATTCCTACACACACTTTCAATCTCGTTGATACAAAGAATAAAGAGAAGAGGCCCCAAAAATGACCCTTGGAGGACACCAGTATTAAACAAAATGAGGCAGAGAGTAACGAAATGCATCAGTACACCTATTTTTGTATACACTAAGAGGTTAAAGTGATTTAATCATTGTTTTCGAACCCATGGGCTAGTGTCCATTTCGTCTTACGTTGTCAACCATACACTAAATAAATAAATTACCTTTTTTTCAGCAAAAACAAGCACGGTCGTCTGAAATGCCTAAAGTCGATGGACTACAAGTACAGATACAACTTCCACAAGAAATCCGTACTAGCGTCAGAACCGTTCTTCGAGTCGCCCCTGATAGTCTACTACACCAAAGTGAAATCGAACGCGGATAACATTTACGATGCCACCATGGTCACCCCGTTGCCTATAATATTCTTCGGGGACCAGTACGACTTCAAAAATGACATCATCAGTATCAGCGGCTCTCTGAAGTTCAAGGCCGAAGTCGATACGGCTGATATCATCAGGGAGTTGAGGAACAGGATGAACTGGTTTTTGGAGCACAAAGTCACGCATCCCGGGTTTGTGGATTGGGGTAACGAGACTGGAGAAATCAAAGTGCTACGGTGAGTAATTTGATAACATGTTATACAGGGAGTCCGAAAAGGTTTTTACTATTTGAAACCAAAATATCAGTGCTGCCGTTTTAGTACAGTTGTACTATTCCATTACCGCTTGGGGGCTTACGAATATGGTTAAATTCAGTGCCTCCAAGACCCAGTATTGTACGCTATCAAACAAGAAGTGCCCAAGCCAACACCAGGTTCTAATGAACAACCGGGCTCTGCCAAGGAGTCACTCATTCAAGCTGTTAGGAGTCAACATTACAGAAAATCTGATCTGGCACGAACACGTCGCGTCAATTGCAACAGCTGCTGGTAAAAAGCCTGGGTACCTATTTAGAGCCAGAAAGTATTTCTCACTATTTAACCTCCTCACGCTATATAAAGCCCAGATAGACCTTGCCTGGAGTATTGTTCTCATGTCTGGGGAGCTGCTGCCCCTACTACCCTGTCTATACTAGATGCCGTCCAGAAAAGGGCAATTCGATTAATTGGCGATCCGGCCTTAACGCGCCACCTTCAGTCACTTTCTCACCGGCGTGTTGTTGGTGACCTCTCACTCTTCTATCGATATTCCAGCGGAATCTGCTCCTCTGAGCTATCCTCTATCGTTCCGTCGCTCACTGCTCCTATCAGACGTACCCGTGCGACCGCTGCATCTCATCCTAAGACAGTCGTTCTTCATACATTAAGAACTAAGCGGTACAACCGCACATTTATTCCCAGGGTGTCCAAGGCTTGGAATGGATTGCCTGAAGATGTATTTATTGGGCCTGCGGGTATTGGCCGATTCAAATCTCGCATTAACAAACTCCCCCTAACATAACCCTTTCACAGCAGCCGCGGTACTTTGGTATTTAGGCTCTGCCTGTGCGGTCTGCCCAGTTATAAAAAAAATATATATTCCTAGTACATTTTCGACGTCATAAGTACAAAAGTACATGAAGGCTGAATTCTAGTACATTTTCAGTTTTCTAAAAAAACTATAAAAATCTTCATTTCATACGTTATTGTAGCTTCTCAAATGGATGTGTAATGCAAGAATGCAGAGGTTTCTTTTTTGTTTTTTGCTCTTGACAAAATTATAGAGCGTCCATGTGGTGTCAATTGCCAGCTCATAATGAAGTTCACAGGTTTTAGTACAATTTAGTAACGCACCGCGGCAGCACTGAAAAATTAATTTCTTTTTTTGAAACCTTAAAATTTTTATAATTAACTAACTTTTATTATTTTTCTGTTTATAATTAGAAAAACTAAAATATGTAGGGGTGTCAAAATAGACCATTGATTTGAACAACCCCCCAAGAACAAATCCATCACCGTCATGTCGGCATTTCAGGGGGATAATTGATGTCACCATATTTTCATATGACAATTAATGGGACATTGATTTTTTAACTCTTTTAATATATGGATTTATTTCTTCCATCCATTTTTATTGAGGGCAACACAAAAACGTAACGTAAAAATATTATCAAAAATCAAGTAAGTCCTACGGTGAGTAATTTGATAAAATGTTATACAGGGAGTCCGAAAAGGTTTTTACTATTTGAAACAAAAATATATTCCTTTTTTTTTGAATCCTTAAAATTTGTATAATTAACTAACTTTTATTATTTTTCTGTTTATAATTAAAAAAAGTAGGAAAGAATTTTGAGTAAACACAAACGGCGCTCTCACTTTGGAATTTGTTGGTATACAAATTTAATTTTTGTATTACATTGACAAAACAGGATTTTTACCGGACTAGTATTCAACAGAAATTCAAATATTTGGGGGCCACTTTAAACGCGAAATGCGATTGTGATGAAGAAATACAGATCCGGATTGCTGTGGCCAGAAATACTTTCATAAAGTTTAATACATACCTCCTTCGCCGAGAAGTGCTTCTGGACTTAAGATTCCGTGTACTTAAATGCTACATTTGGCCTATAGCAACATATAGGTCAGAAAGCTGGTCAATGAAAGTAAGATCAATGAATCGCATATAGAAGCGTTCGAAATGTGGACTCTAAGAAAACTTCTAAGAATACCCTGGATGGACCACGTCACCAACGAGGAAGTTTTACGGAGAGCAAATGAAGAAAGACAGCTGCTGCACATTATCAAAAACAGAAAAGTAGCTTACTTGGGACATATATTAAGAGGCTCCAAATATAAAATCCCGAAGGAAATCTTAATGGGCAAAATAGAAGGAAGAAGAGGGCCAGGACGAAAACGACATTCTTGGTTCAGGGATATCAGAAACTGGTGCGGTATCAGAGACATCGGAACATTATTCAGAAAAGCAAGAGAACATACCTTACATATGATCTAACATGATGAACAGTGACTCGCCTACACGCTGTATTGCGTACGGCACCTAAAGAAGAAAGAAGAAGAAGTATTCAACAAATTAACATTTAACCTTAAAAAAAGAAAAAAAGTTGACCGCGGTGAGATTCGAACCTACGTCCTTTCAGACTGGTTCCTAACGTCTTAAGTGCTCGGCCACGTTGCCTGTGCTTCAGGAATATCAATACACCGTACATAATACGACGTCAGTGACATGTCGTAATTTAATTCATTTTTTTTAAACCGGAAGCGATATAGACAAAACCGGATTTTTCCCGGACTCATTTTTTCAGGCTGATTCCGAATCTGTATTTAGTTTTTCTCTAGCACCTGTAGTTTTGGCTATCGTTTGTATACAGACAGACGGACGGACAGACGGACGGACGGACAGGTAGGCTCTGCATAAGCTCTCTTCAGTGACGTCAGTGAGAGTTAAAAACTTAAATGCGTTGGGGTGTCAGAATAGACCATTGATTTAAACAACCCCCCCCAAGAACAAATCAATCACCGTCATGTCGGCATTTCAGGGGGATAATTGATGTCACCATTTTTCCATATGACCTTCCATGTGACATTGATTTTTTAACTCTTTTAATCTATGGATTTATTTCTTGCATCCATTTTTATTGAGGACAACACAAAAACGTAACGTAAAAGTATTATCAAAAATCAAGTATAATATGAGTCTTATCTATAATAATATAATCTTAGATGGCAGTTAATTAGTCAATGGTATTTTTATTCCATTTTTCAAAAATTTCATTTCTTTCAAAAAATTGTTGTTTCAGAGACAGCCAAAATATTAGAAAACTATTTTTTTACGGAATATGGTTTTATTTATTGGTTTGTAAAACGCAATTCTGTTCCAATTTCAGAGCCATCAAGCGGTTAATAACAAGCGAAGACGTGGGCTATGATATTGATGAATATGAAGATGATGATGACGATGAATATGATTAAATTTTCAAATTTGAGGGATTTTAGTCATTTAAAGTATTCTCTGGTCCAGTGTTGTTAGTCAAAACACACATGATGAAATCATAAAGTTTTGACATTTTTTTTATTTTCTTATATTTGAAAAAAATACTCAGTCAAAATACGGCAAGGAGATTGACTCTAACTTCGACGTGTTTTAAGTTTGATTGGAATAGAAAATTGCGATGAATAAATAGCCAAAATAACTGGGTACAATTTGTAATAATTATTTCAGATTTTAAAAATCGAAACACTTAATGGAATAATAAAGTTTTGGCAAACTTTTTTATTTTAAATATTCGAAAAACGTACTCAGTATATTGCGATTTTTTAAGCATTCGTAGATTGTGTAATTTATTCTTTGAATAAATATGTATGTTCCTATGATTGCATTTTTTCCAGTAGCCGTTTGAAACCCGGTATCTCCCTAGACATACGCTGTCAAGCAATCCCCAACCTCAATCCAGTTTCCAACTATAAGAAAATTGGTGATAGAACCATTAATCACTAATCTAATGGCCGATACAGCTTTTATATTTTGCAATTGAAGGGTCCAATGCAAAAAGTGCCCAAGTCACCTTTTCATCAATTATAGACTATCAGCGCCATCTATGTTTTGTTTTTATGACCCCTTTTAAATCCAAAGAAAAAAGTGCCTAAGACAATTTTTGAGAAAAAATAAGATCTTGGAAAGTAGACCACTAAACTAGCTTTTACTTAAAAGTCGCTTATTTTAAAAGTAATAAAATTGAAGATTATAACAAATCAAAAGCTAATATTTCCAGAGAGAAATATAATCTCTAAAAGCGTTTTTCTCAAAAACAAAAAAATGTGACGTAGGCACTTATGATACTGAAGAAAAACCACCACAAAAACATCAAACAAATATTTCAATGGATAGCCTATTATAATACAAAAAATTGAGTTTTATGTTTTTAGTAATACTGTGTGAAACTTTAATTGAAATCAATCCTATAGTTTCCTAGTTACGCCATACAGAATGATCAGAAGCAATACTCTCGCATGTATACATCAGAAAATTCTAAGTCGACGATCCGTAATAGCCAAGGTGTTCGGATGCACCTAAAAAAGTGTATTATGACGCTAGGCCTTTCTTTCACAGGTTAGTGGACGGCCTGTTATGAATACAATAATTTTTCAGCTTTACAACTCCCCACCACCCAACCACCCCAGTATCACCCCCATCCAAAAAAGTAGAAAATGATCAGGAACGTCTAAAACGCCTAAAAACAAAGTTTGAGGAATATTTAAAATTTTTGGTTTTTTGCTAATTACTCCACCGCCCATGCACCGATTTTCAAACTGTGCTTCAGGAATATCACACAGAACATTACCTACTACTACACCACAGCATATCGCTGCCAAACTTCATAACAATCCATGCAGCGGTTACTGAGATTACGTGGCTAGAAAAACGCGTACAGACAAACCGACGGAAATGAATTGTGTGGATTTTCGTTATGTCAGACATCATAAAACACCCAAAAAGCGTATTATCTCAAAATCGAAAATTTTCACGATCACAATACTCCCCTCACCTATCGGTGTGGGAAGTAAAAGTCCATAATCATGTCATCCACTTTAGAAAGATTACTAGAATCACCACGAACGTACCCTTCCTCCATACTTCAAAAATATACTGGCGTCTGCCCGTTACAACAAACACCTTCGCCGTTCCACTCAAGTCTAAATGTCGCATACTGTACAGCGCAGCGTACAGTATGCATAGCGGAGTAACATGTGACTTGTGACGTCATACAGATTTTCACCTCCGCGGTCGCTTTACGCAAATATAAAATTGAATAATTCCGCCGTTTTTTGGAATATTCAGATTATTTTTTCGACGTTCTTCAAGTGAAGAAATAGACTATCAGATAATAATGAATTTTCCAAATTTTATTTTTTTGGAAACTTCTCCATTAAAATAAGGCAATATTTCTTTTAGAAAATAATTTCAGAGTTTGAGCTCCACCCTGTATATTCAACGCTTATCTTATCTAACTCGATTCCTGAACTTTTTTCATACAAACCGTGATACAAAAAGGTTGGCGTACCAGCCTATTATCTTTTTTATTCGCCACTCAAGAAAAATCTTTGTTGATCATTTATCTATTGTTTGTTTATATATTAGTACTATTTACATGATACGTATTGAATCAGGTTGTTGCACCGAGATAAAAAATTTGGCAAAAACGTTATCTTTAACAGCATACATAATATACCAAGGATTTGTTCTCCTTGATGGAAAAATATATTCATTAACCTGTGCAAGTGACTGGGCAAAATCATAATAACTGTCAAAACTGTGGAAGAAAAATATGCGGAGAATGGACAGAAGGTGCATATTTTTAATTTAGACACAAATAGAAGGCTGCATTGGTACAGATGTCGCGTCACGTAGCTTGACTCATTACTTTCCACACATTATCTTTCTTTTGACACGCTTTTAATAGCTTCACCTGTCATTTTCTCATTTAGCGTATAGTTGTAGTATACATGAAAAAAATTCATAAACAATTAAACACTTGTTAAGACAAACAACATAATATAAAAAAATTACGAGCACCTAGGCTATAAGTTAATAGAGAGTCTTTGGATGTCCGTTTCCTGACATTATTGCACCTTATCGGCTATTTGTGGCATGCGCAGTTCTCCCGAAATACCCGAATCGGCGAATAACTGATAAAGTTGTACGTTAGCTACGGAAGTTTACGGTACGATATGATTACATGCGGTATTGCCAGGTCTAAACCACTATGCGGCAATGAGAAAAGAACCGTGATGATTTTGATATCATCAATACTTATTTTGTGGTTTATCATTGTACAAAAGGATTATGTTTTCTTCCGTTAGTTTTATTTGACAGTATTTTCCAATAACAGCTATAAAGTTAGGCGTCTCCGGCAACAGCGTGTGATCATCACGGGACTGAACCATGGTAGTGAAATCTGAAATGTCATGCTTCGGGGATCCTGCATAGCCCATTTTTTATTTTACTTGGGATATGATCTATTTTCTGCTTGTGGTGTTTACTTGTTGCACGTAACATTTCTTGGACATTTCCGATCAAATCGATCATAATGTGAGGTGAAGTTAAAATCAAATAGGTCCAATAATTGTTAAGGTCATTTGTCAAATAACGCAACGATACACGTCACAGATTTCGGTTACAAAAACTCTACACAAGGCACACGCTTATCCGTTATTCGAAACACACTGCGCATGCTCAGAATAATGTTTTATGGATAGCGTCGTCCCAATTTTTAGTGGCTCAAAATCTCTCTAATATCGAGCCTGAGCCAGTTTGACGTTCCGCTCCACGATGGCTATTTCTTTTGGTGGAGCTCAAAAACCAGGAAGTTCTTGACCAACAGTTAGATTACTGACACTTCTTCTGGTGTTTGGGTCGCCGAAATGTCTACCCATTTAACTGCAGGGTTAAAACCCCATCAGACTCAAGCTGGAAAGCTGTTGTAATAGGTGGTTCTTTGGACCCTAATCTGCGAAGGAAAGATCAGGTGTATCTTCGTGGATTAGCAGTGAGGGATTTGCTTTGAATTTCTTGTATCCTTTTAAAGGGGTGATACACGTACGAGCAAGTACGCGTACTTATGGCTCGACGACCTTTTTCGCCTGTGTGTCACCGTAAGTACGCGTACTTTAAAACCGTCGCGCAAGTCGCCGGCGATCCAACTGGTTTGAAATCTTGCTCGTAGCTTGTCTCGGCTCGTACTTCGAGCCACGAGCCACCACTTTGTTTCGGCAGGCCATCGATGCGCAACGCTTGTCTTTGGCGTTTGTTAAAAGTTTTGTTTATTTAGGAAAATTATCAAAATGAGTGATTTCAGCTTCACGTGTGTCACCGCGTCGAGCCGAGTAAGTTCGCGAACTTAAAAACCGCGTACTTAAAGTTCGTACGTGTATCGCCCCTTTTAGAAGGGCATTTTTTCGACGGAGGGTTGGTGGAGCTATTTGGCTGAGTACTGCTAGCTGGGGTTGATTTGATGTATCCCGTAGTAGTTCGCATAGAAGAGTTTAACTGAGCGTTTAAATCAGTCATCCCGCCTAACCAAGAAAAAAAGTCTTCTAGCTTGGGAATCGAACTCTCAACGCCTGATTGAATCACGTCAGCGCTACCTACTGAACCACGTGGCCATCTACCTCATATTGTCAAAATATTATATTAGTATCTACTCACCTATTTTTGTCTCTGTAATGTTCTTTATAATTTCCTTAATTTTCATTTTGTGCTCTAAGGAAAGTCGGCCAAAGTTCATCTTAAGCAACGCGTTCACCTGATTACCCATTTTAAATAATAGGTTATTAGGTTAGAATCGCCGATGTAAACAACGCGTAGCGACTCGAACAAGAGAAGATGACTGAGGCGCATCAGCAGGAGTGGACTCTATTCGTATTGGTTCGTATGTCACCGGTAGCCTTTTGGTTTTCATTGGTCATTTTCAAAGCCGATTATTGTGTGATTGACCAATAGGAGCGCTAATATTATGCGACTGACCAATAGGAGCGCTCTCGGTCCGCCATTCAAGTCGTCCGTGCCTTGGCGTCTTCAGTCAATCATGTGACGAGACACTGGTTAAGTTCGAGCTTAGTGTGCTACGAGTGCCAGTTTTTATAGTCTGAGCTCTGTGTGCTACTTACAAATTAGGTTACCGATTGTAGCCGGAAATAGATACATACTAGCACTGCATACATACCTACTGAAAAGTATTTTTTTCTCTTTTGCTCAGGGGGGGCATTGCGCCTTAAGGGCGAACCGCCCCTGGTGGATGATTATCTCAAAAAAAAAGCACAAAAAGTGATATAAGGATATAAGAAGTAAATCCTTATTTCGTCTAAACTGATTGTATCGGGTGATTTTTTTTAGTACTTGGTTTTTGAGGTTACGATTTTTGACAGTTGACGTACGGTTGGTGGCGTCTGTCAAAGTCAAAAATGCTCAGTATGTTTTGCCATTTCAACATGAACAGACTGACACCCGAACAACACCTGCAAATCATTGAATTTGGTTATCAAAATTCGTGCTCAGTGAAAAATGTGTTTCGAAAATTGCGTCCATTTTGTAGTCGTCATAATCGGCCCACGGAACAAGCAATTCAAGACACTTGAGCAAATTTCAAACCAATAATTTCACTCTATTGGACGACAATCCATCAACCCGTGTCTGCAGAGTGCGCACCTAACTGAATGTTGCTGCTGTATCTGCCAGTGTTGACGAGAATCGAGAAATGTCCATTTGTCGCCGATCGCAGGTATTGGATTTGTGTTATTCGACCACCTGGAAAATTATGCGCAAGGATCTTGGCCTAAAACCGTACAAAATACAGCTGACGCAAGAACTGAAGCCAGGCGACCTACCATCGCGTCGTGTTTACGGTGAATGTACCTTAGAAAAGCTCGAAGAAGATCCGCTTATCTATCGAAAAATCATCTTCAGCGACATCGAGGTAGAATCCCATGGAGGCGCGATAACGTGGCTGAAAGCAGGTGCAAGTTGGCCATATTGATTCGACACATGTCAAACAGCTGACGTTTCTTTGACAATTTCGTGTTTGCTTCTTTTGAGTTCTTTCACCGAGATTTTTAGTTATTTTTAAGTGAGATTCTAGTGAATTCATAAAGGAAATAATGGTTTCATGTGCTTATCGTAGTTGCCCTAGCAGAGATGGCATGGATAAAAAGAAATCGACAGGAATTACATTTCATAGGTATGTATGCAAAAAAAAAAACAACAATGTACAGGACCGCATTTGTAATCTTTATCTCAATAAAGTGTAACGTATCGCAGCAATAACACAGTGGTATTATTCAGTTGATCATGAATGTCGTCTCTACAAAGCCTGTTTTTTTTTCATATACTCAACTATGAATTTCGCATCAGATTGAAGAATGAACCCAATACTTCATATTTAAATCATCATTGTAATTAATTTTCAAAATTATTTACATAAGAAAGTAATCCGGCTCTGGCGAGGCGTCCATATTGTTACCACACTTAGCCACGCCTCCTGCTACCGTTTTTGTTATGCGAAATTGAACCTTATAGTGTCTCCTTGGGATTCTACCTCGATGTTCAGCGACGAAGCCCATTTTTGGCTCAATGGCTACGTAAACGAGCAAAATTGCCGAATTTGGTCCGACGAGCAGCCAGAGGCAATTCAGGAGTTGCCATTGCATCCTGAAAAAGTCACTGTTTGGTGTGGTTTATGAGCCGGCGGTATCATTGGACCATATTTTTTCAAAAACGACAAAGGCT
Source organism: Callosobruchus maculatus (assembly GCA_951848785.1). Lineage (NCBI taxonomy): Eukaryota > Metazoa > Arthropoda > Insecta > Coleoptera > Chrysomelidae > Callosobruchus > Callosobruchus maculatus. The sequence goes on from CATOUR010000003.1 coordinate 4,838,260, forward strand.
GTAACGTTACCGTCAATGGAGAAAGATACCGTTCAATGTTGGTGCACTTTTCTCTACCCAAATTGGAAGAATTGGGCTTGGACGATATGTGGTTCCAACAGGACGGTGCCACAAGCCACACCGCACGCGAAACCACAGTATATCCAATTATACAGTCGCGCAACTCCCTAGAAATCATGCAGACAATTTGTCTCCGAAAAACTGGCCTCTCATAACCCCACGTTGACTCCTCAGCACGAGCCGCGAGTATTGCCGTTTACGTTTTGAACACAGGGTCGGCTTAGCAATACTGATGAGTAATAGAGTGAAAAAGCGTAATTATTGTGTTGCAATAAGTTTAATGGACGCGATATGTCTCGTAAATAGAGTAAATTTTGAGAGCAGTGTGATATTTTTCATCGAGGTTAGGCAGTTGTCTTTGGAATTCTGAATTACACTTTGTAAGTTATATCCATGCATTCGCATTTAATGTACGTGAAGGTGTTTTGTACTGATTCTTCTAATTCATCATGGATTTTTTGCTTATAAATGGGATGCAAACATTTTTTTTAGAAGCAAAACAAGAAATAGTCGGTGTATGAAAGAAAATTGTTAACTCCGAGAAAAAAGGTGGCTTCGTTGTTTGTAAGTACATTACAAAAATACGAGATTTATTCAACTTTATTTTATCTTATTTTACTTAACCTTAAACATTTAAATAAATATAAAACTTTATAATATCTTATATGATTCAAATATGGGTATATGTAACGAAGTAGCGTCCAAAATAACATTTATGTCTAGTTATCCCACACCCTTTAAATTTATTTTCATCAATCATCATAGAAAAACGTTTAAGGTACGAAAACGTGGTAAACAGCAAAACCGATGAAAACTTATTAGATGTATATAAAAATATATTTTATATATTAATTATTATTCTGACTTTAGGCTCATAATTAAAGAACGACTTTCCGTAACGTTAAAAACTGAAAAAAAACACACAGCTACCCTAATACCCGACAGACTTTGTTAGAGACAAATGGAGCTATGCTATCACACTTTAATATCATTAGGTAATAAAGGAGCATATTAAACATTGGAGAAATCGCATACCTGGCAGCATCTTGAGGAAGCTTAAAAAACTATAGTCAAAGTTTTTGGAATTGTTAATACAGCCTACAGCGGCGCAACATTTGACTTCACGTGTCCCGATATCCATATCACGTATCACCAAATTCCTTAATCCTGTTCTGTTAAAGACACTACCTTCACTCTCATAGACTGAACACGACTCAGGCGATCGCCGTGCTAAACATCCTGCGAACGATGCGCGGGATGCTATGCGCGAACCACCAAAATTCTGGAGAGTCGCGCTACTGTATAATTGGATATACTGTGGCGAAACCATGACGCCACTTCGGTGAACAATTAAATCTCTTGTTTTGGTCCCGTCAATTGGCCGCCAAGATCGTGCGATTTAACCCTACTAAATTCTTTGTGGGGTTTCGTTAAAAATCTCTCGTCTATAGAGACAAGCCAAACACGATTGCTGCCTTGAAAAAGACATTGAACATGTTATTGGCGAAATACTGGCCGCAATTTTGGAAAAAGGGTGCCAAAATTGGACCTCGCCGAGGATGGACCATTTAAAGCGCAGCCGCGGTCAACATTTGCATGAAATAATCTCTAAAAAATAAATGACACGCATTGATTTATCGATCCAAATAAAGACTTCATTCACATTTGCAGAATGCATGTATTTTTTCACATTTCAAAATCCAAGCTCTTATATAAAAACTCACCCATTAGTTTTAACTGTATGTATCGTTAACATAACGTCAGCGCACTCTAATGGTTCAGTCCAAGTATGTAATTAAAAAATTAGAATCTAATTATTTTAATTCGTTGATCGCATCACAAACAAGAATTACACGTCCTTTTTACAGCTAATATTGATCTAAACGATAAAGTTTTCATTAAACATGTGTTTTTTTCGCTGGTGCCAAGGCTGATGCTATTTAATAATTCCAATCAAACTGATTAAGCTTTGAGTTCGTTGCACTCTTGATATTTTGGCACTCTCTGTTTGAAGTGTCGCAATTATGCTTCTGTGATGGGATTATGTTTGTCTCGCGTTTTCTGCTCGAGGCAATGCGATGTGATGTGGAACTTATGAATTAACCAGTTATTATATTGCGAGACGGTATTCATTTTATATACCTAGATAGTTGTTTTTTTCTTGTCTATTGTTATTGGTACTGTTGTTTATTTATTGTGATCGATTTTAGATGTTAGCTTGTCTTTACATGTAGTTACCAGTAAGGGGTTTGTAAAGTGTACCATATAAATAAAAATAGGTAAATAAGATAGATTTTCTGCTAGTACGACCAATTCTATACCTTGTTTTTGGTGCTGTAAATACAGGGTGGGTTTTGTTTATTTCAGTGGTGGCTCAGCAGAAGAGGGAGGAGGCTACACCTTTCAAATTCCTGGAATCGACATTTCGGCGAAGTTTCATAAGAACTCTTTAACCTCTCATGTCCTGATAGGAAGCCAGATAACGATTATAGATATTTAGGGTGAACTTGAGGATATGAGGATCTGAAATTTTTTGATCTCTTTTATCTGAGGCTGAAACTCAAAACAACGGTCGGATTTGAAATTGGCATTCTCAAATAATACACGTTCCGAGTTTTCGTCCTTATTGGAAGCCAGATAACGAGTTTGGATATTTAGGGTGAACTTGAGAAGATCCGAGGTCTGAAAATTCTTGACCTTTACTCAATCCTGAAACGCAAAACAATGGGCGGATTTGCAATTGGCACCCTCAAATTATACACGATGCGAGTTTTTGATTGAACCTGAAGATCTGAGGTTCTGAACATTTTTGGATCTCCTTTACCTGAGGCTGAAACTCAAAACAACGGCCGGATTTGGAATTGGCACCCTCAAGCTATACATGATACGAGCTTTTGTTCTGATACGAAGCCAGATAACGATTTTAGATATTTTGAGTGAACTTGAAGATCTGAGGTTCTGAAAATTTTTGATCTTCTTTACCTGAGGCTGAAACTCAAAACTACGGCCGGATTTGGAATTGGCACCCTCATGCTATATACGATACGGGTTTTCGTTCTGATAGGAAGCTAAATGATGATTTTAGATATTTCGGGTGAACTTGAAGATCTATGAGGTTCTGAAAATTTTTGATCTTCTTTACCTGAGGCTGAAACTCAAAACAACGGCCGGATTTGGAATTGGCACCCCCAAAATATACATGATACGAGTTTTTGTCCTGATATACGAAGCCAGATAACGATTTTAGATATTTTGAGTGAACTTGAAGATCTAAGGTTCTGAAAATTTTTGATCTTCTTTACCTGGGGCTGAAACTCAAAACAACGGCCGGATTTGGAATGGCACCCTCAAACTATATACGGTACGAGTTTTTGTTCTGATAGGAAGCTAAATGATGACTTTAGATATTTCGGGTGAACTTGAAGATCTATGAGGTTCTGAAAATGTTTGATCTTCTTTATCTGAGGCTGAAACTCAAAACAACGGCCGGATTTGGAATTGGCACCCCCAAACTATACATGATATGAGTTTTTGTCCTGATACGAAGCCAGATAACGATTTTAGATATTTTGAGTGAACTTGAAGATCTGAGGTTCTGAAAATCTTTGATCTCCTTTACCTGACGTTGAAACTCAAAACAACGGCCGGATTTGGAATTGGCACCCCCAATCTATACATGATACGAGTTTTTGTCCTGATACGAAGCCAGATAACGATTTTAGATATTTTGAGTGAACTTGAAGATCTGAGGTTCTGAAAATTTTTGATCTTCTTTACCTGAGGCTGAAACTCAAAACAACGGCCGGATTTGGAATTGACACCCTCAAGCTATATACGGTGCAAGTTTTCGTCTTGATACGAAGCCAGATAACGATTTTAGATGTTTTGAGTGAACTTGACGATCCGAGGTTCTGAAAATTTTTAATCTTCTTTACCTGAGGCTGAAACTCAAAACAACGGCCGGATTTGGAATTGGTACCCTCAAACTATATACGGTGCAAGTTTTCGTCTTGATACGAAGCCAGATAACGATTTTAGATGTTTTGAGTGAACTTGAAGATCTGAGGTTCTGATATTTTTTGACCTTCGTTATTTGAGGCTGAAACTGAAAACAACGACCGGATTTGGAATTGGCACCCTTAAACTATATACGGTGCAAGTTGATAGGAAGCCAAATAATGATTTTAGATATTGTGGGTGAACTTGAAGATCTATAGAAGAAGAAGAAGCTTTATTTCAAAATAGGATTACCCTAATACAAAATAAAGTAGTGATAGCTAAAAAAATACAAATCGGTTATTCCAAAATAATAAAATTAACACTAAAAAATAATTAAATTAATGCTCATACTATATATACTACGCCAATATACAATGCCAATATTGGAAACCTCAATAATAGAGAGAAGTTAACTGTCTAAAGATTATCAGATGGCTCTTATGTACTTTAATACATAGTGTTCTGAAATTCTTTGATCTTTTTTATCTGAGGCTAAAACTCGAATCAGCGGCCGGATTTGGAATTGGCACCCCCAAACTATATACGGTACGAGCTTTCGTTTTGTAGGAAGCCAAATAATGATTTTAAATATTTAGGGTGAACTTTAAGACCTGAGGTTCTGAAAATTTTTGATCTTGCTTACCTGAGAGAAACTGAAAACGACATTTAATAGAAAAGATGCCCATAACTTGTACTTTTTTTAATATTTGTAATTTATCTTTATGTGGTCTTCCATTTTTATCTGGATTTTTTTCTAAGGATTTAATTGTTGAATTTATATCTATAAATTATTTAAATGTTTATATTTATATTATTATATATATTTCAATTGGTGTGATGCGGCCGTCGGGACGGCCGGACTTGAAATTAGCACCCTCAAACTATACACCATACGAGTTTTCGTCCTGATAGGAATTCAGATAACGATTTCAGATATTTAGGGTAAACTTGAAGGTCTGAAAATACGGTGGTGTGGAAATTTGCAACATATTTATGAAGTAGGTACACACTTTTCCGATATTTTAATATATGTATGTCGTCCTTGAATGGGATTTACCCCATATCATAATTATATATGGGGTAAATTGGGGATATAAGAAACTGAATTATACACATCCTGGTGACATTTAACTTTGAAAGTTCCCTCCATTTTATCTAACATAATCAACAAATCTCACGTCTATCTTGAATGCACAACACATACCATGTTTAAATACTTGCTATCCAACAAATAAATTAGTCCACCCAACGGACTGTTATATATGTCGTAATTTTGAAACAAAGAACATGGACAGATTAATGAAAGTGTCTTGTAGACAGTAATCGTGCGGGAGGTAAATGTCACAGACTGCGATCGATTGTTTCCTCAATAATAACTTTATCTTGGCATTCACCAAACAATTACATTACCTAATTGCAATCACATGCACTGCACTTTTAGTGGTCGGCAAAGCGTGAATGCTATCTAGCCGGCATGGTACTGCCTCAGGTACCAACAGACAATGTGTGATTTATCAATTTCCACGGAGGTATATCCAGAGACGTAGCTAGAGCTAGGACATGTCAGTTATTATTTTTTAATTTGGGTTTGGATTAACTAATACATCCTCAGAACCGTATATGGAACTGAGTGCATCTACATGATTCCATTTTTTTGTGAATTTATAGCTTATGATACACATACATTTGGACTTTTTTTTGTTTGGTCACTGGCACTAGGAACTAGTCCCACTAGCCAGAAACAATATGTCTATATTTTGTTTTTCCTGTTAAAAGCAGTCGGACTTGAGATTATCAGATTTTTTTTTGGAGTAAGCAATTAATTGATCTCCCAAATTGTATAAGGAACTGAGTTAAAATACTTGATTCCATTCAGACGGTTCAGGTTTTGTGGTGTTCCTTTGCTTGATAAGTCAGTTCATAAATATTAAATTCTATAATAGTATGAATTAAAAGTGATTCATCTTAAGAATCGTACTGAGTATACGGAACTGAATGCCTTTCAAACAGTTCGAGTTTTGAGGCAAAACATCTCAGATAATTGGCATACTGAAACCAGGAAAAGACTGCGAACTTGTGGAGAACTATTTTTATTTATTAAGCATTGTTAACGCTTTTATTTCAACGCAATGCTTACAATGCTTCAGAAGTTATGATGAATTCAAATAATAAGGAAACAGTAACAAAGCCTACACAGAACACGATGCTAATGACCAAAGCAGTCGATGCCGATGACTCAGAAGTAAAAAAAAACAGTAATATTTATTTGTTTATCTTTAAAATAGTTTAGGGAAGCGATGCTTTCTCCGCTTCCATGGACCACAGGCTACTGTTACACAAACTAGAGATGTTATTGTTTACACATCACATTGTGCTGGATCTGTCAAATAACTGTCATAAAACCGCTGTGGGATCACGCTGATCAAAAGAAGCGCTCCGTACTGATACTGAAAAAAATATCCGTAAATTTAGTTTGCTTCATTAAGCGTTCTATTTAAACAACTGTAAACATATAACAAATGCAAATAGATTCTTTGAATAGTTCTTTAGCTGGGTAAACTTTGTTTTTTTCAAGATTATCTTTAGTACTTGTAGCGATGAAATTGTTGATTTCAAGGCTGCACCCCAAACAGGAATGCAGTACCTGATAATAGATTCAACAATAAGGGCTGTATACAGTATTATTAATCTTTTTCTTGATAGGATGTCACGTAATTCATAAAACTTATGCATTAGATTTCTCAAACGCTTAGAGACATAGATAATATGATCTCCCCATTTTAAATATTGGTCAATCATAATTCCTAAATAAGTGAATTAGTTTTTATCCTACAATCACACTGTTTGGTATCATCACAAGATGGTTTATGTAATTTGATATCAATCTCTTTTGACTGACTTGTAATTGTAGGCGAAAATGTTATAAATTTAGTTTTTTTTAATATTTAGGGGAAGTATAAAATAGTTTAGGGAACTGATGCTTTCTCCGCTTCCATAGACCACACGCCGCTACCAAACTTGATAATGTCGCTTTTTTCTTGTAAGTTGTGACTAGAAAATCCCCTTTTTAGTAACACATACAACACACACAGTCTAAATTATTGTCCACACTAGCAGAAGCAGAAAATTGTCCTTTTTGACCCTCCATTACAAACGAAACATTAAGTAAAATAATAAAGAATATTTCCTATAAAATAGCAAACGAATCCGTCTTGATCAACCAAAAGTCGCAGAAGGCGGCGAAAATATCGCTGCCCAGCGTAGGAACCCTGAATAGTCTAGGGAAGCGATGCTTCCTGCGCTTCCACGGACCTCACGCCACTGTTACATAAACTAGATATGTTATTATTTACACATACACGTTGAGCTCGATCTGTCAAATAACTGTCAAAAACCCGCTGTGGGATCGTGCTGACTAAAAGAAGCGCCCTGTGTACGCATCTGGCATCTGTATTGTCTACACTAGCAGAAGCAGAAAATGTTTCTTCTTAACCCTCCATTACAAACATTCTACATTAGGTAAAATAAAAAAATTTGAATATTTCCTATAAAATCGCAAGCGAACCGGTCTTGATCAAGTCGCGGAAGGCGGCGAAAACATTGCTGCCCAGCGTAGGAACTGTGCTCGATTGCTCGACTCATTTACCAGCGAGGTCAATGACCCTTACGTAGAGGAGGGATTGGCGACCGGAAGCGATCTCCAGGCGCGCATCCATGCAGTAAAAGGCTATTTAAATTTACTGCGTTTACGTGAAGTTTCTTATAAATACTTCTGACAAATCAGTATTTTTTTATAAAATAACAGTATTATTAATGTTCAACTATTTATTTTTTGTCTTTAAAATAGGTTAAGGAAGCGGTGCTTTCCTCGCCGCACGCTGCTACCAAACTTGATAATGTCACTTTTTTCTTGTAAGTTGTGACTAGAAAATCCCCTTTTTAATAATACATACAACATAAACATAGTCTAAATTATTGTCCACACTAGCAGAAGCAGAAAATTGTCCTTCTTGACCCTTCACTATAAACGAAACATTAAGTAAAATAAAAAGAATTGAATATTTCCTATGAAATCGCATGCGAATCCGTCTTGATCAACTAGAAGTCGCGGAAGGCGGCGAAAAGATCGCTGCCCAGCGTAGGAACTATGCTCGACTGCTCGAATCAATTTACCAGCGAGGTCGATTCTCTACGAGAATCCCCACCTGAGCCTTCACTGTTGGCTTCTAACTAACACTGCTGTTCCTATTGTGGTGCCGGGAAACAGTAACAAAGCAGTCGATGCGGATGACACAGAAATAAAAAAAAACAGTAATATTTATTTTTTGTCTTTAAAGTAGTTTAGGGAAGCGATGCTTTCTCCGCTTCCATGGACCACACAGCACTGTTACACAAACTAGAGATGTTATTGTTTAAACATACACGTTGAGCTCGATCTGTTAAATAACTGTCATAAAACCGCTGTGGGATCAATGAGATCAAAAGAAGCGCTCCGCACTGATGACGGCATGGTAGTCTCGGTCTCTCCCAAAGCCAACTCGATCCTGTGTACGCACACTGGCGCTAGCCGCTCTCGACTCGCTAGTTTGTTCCGTAAAGTAAGGTCCACACTAGCAAAAACAGAAAATTTTCTTTCTTGATCCATGATTCCATGAGGAAAAACTAAAGTTAAATCCGAAGAAAGAAAATATTGAATATTTCCTATAAAATCGCAAGCAAACTCATCTTGATAAACTATATGTCGCGGAAGGCGGCGAAAATATCGCTGCCCTTACGCAGGAACTGTGATCGACTGCTCGATTCAATTTACCAGCGAGGTCAATGACCCTTACGTAGAGGAGGGATTGGCAGCAATCTCCAGGCGCGCATCCATGCAGTAAAAGGCTATTTAAATTTAGGTACTGCGTTTACATGGGGTTTCGAATAAATACTGCTGACAAATCAATATTTTGTTATAAAGTAATAGTTTGATTAATATTTTATTATATATTATATATTATATGACCTGAAAAATTGTTTATTTTAGTGATACCATTGATGCTGCCCAGCTGCCCAGCTGATGATGAATAAGGACCAGAGGCTATCCAGTACGGAATGTGGCTGGTGCATAGGCCACACGATGGGCCCTTTTGCGCCTCTATCCGCGCTAGTTCCTAAGACCTGCCCTTTTGGCAAAGGCAAGTACATTCTTAGGTCCTATCCGTTTTATCTCTATTGGTTCCAAGGTTCTTGAGCCCAGCATAGTCTGCCTGTGATAACCCAGGGTTTCACAGCGACACAAGATGTGTGCCGAGGATTCCTCCTCTTCACCACACCACGTGCACGTTGGGTCGTTGACCACCCTCATCACAAACAAGTGACGCCTGAAGGTGTTGTGACCCGTTAATAATCCTACTAGCAATCTCAAGTTACTCCTATCCAGAGAGAGACAAAATCGTCCTATTCTCTCTGCAGGCCCTGCTAATAGCTCCCGAGCCTGACGGAGATGACCAGAGATGTTGTTCCATCTCAGAGAGTGTTGATTCTGGATCCATTCTCCAGTTGTTTTCCTAATCAAGTTTGCAGACAGTCCTAAGGCTGGTTCCGGGCTCACAAAACTGTTTCCGGATCCCATCGGGGCCAGATGATCCGCCATTTCATTACCCTTTACCCCAGCGTGCCCAGGTACCTACATCAGTGATACCTTGTGTTTAGCTGAGATGTCGTCAAGAGCCCTCCTGCACTCCAGGACCAGTCCTGACGTTATTTTCCAAGCACTCAGTGCTTTGATGGCTGCCTGACTGTCAGAGCAGATAGTAATCCGCCTCCTAGATCCGTCAATTTCCCGAATACGATTTACACAGGCAAGTATCGCATAGACCTCAGCCTGGAATACTGTGGTGTGCCCCCCAAGAGGGAGTGAAAGTCTTGTATGGGGTCCGTAGACTCCCGAGCCCGAGCCCTCTCTAGCGAGTGAACCGTCTGTGTACCAGACCTGTCCTCCTCCTTCGATGAGCTGTCTTTCCCTAGACTCCCACTCTTCCCTTGACGGAAACACCACCGTAAATTTACGATTGAAGCGATGCGTAGCAGAAACTGTATCGCTCCTCGCCAACAAAATAGGACCATCCTCATGCAACTCTGCTAGAATCGTCGAATGTCCTTTGCCTGGATTCATAAAAGTTCAGCTACCCTGACTCCAGAGACGGAACCCAGTTTTTCTAGCTTCCCCTTGAATTACCAGATCCAAAGGAGGAACATTCAATAGTGTTTCAATGGCACTCAAAGGTGTTGTGCGCACTGCACTGCCAAACGTTGAACCTTATTAAGTTTGGCTCTTATTGCCTCCGTCTTTATACAGGTCCACCACACTATGGAGCCATATATTAATGACTGTCTGACTATTGTAGTGTAGAGCCAGTGTACCACTTTTGGGCTCAGGCCCCAGCTACTACCGACAACTCTTCTGCAGGCCCATAATGAGTTTCGAGCCTTGCTTATCTTATAATCCACGTGCTGCCTCCAAGTCAGCTTCTGATCCAGTATGACTCCTAGATACTTTACTGACTGAGACAATTCAAGTGTCGTTCTGAAAAAGGTAGGCCTCACGAGGCCCAGCGTAGGAACCCCCAAATAGTTTAGGGAAGCGATGCTTTCTGCGCTTCCATGGGCCTCAAGACAATGTTGCACAAACTAGAGATGTTATTGTTTACACATATGTACATGTTGAGCTCGATCTGTCAAAAAACCGCTGTGATCTTGCTGTTCAAAAGAAGCGCCCCGTGCTGATGACGGCACGGTACTCGCGAAACGTAACCAGAGCGCCGCGGCGCCCTGTGAGACACCGACGCCGCCGCGCGTCGCGCGACAGAGACAGACTGCGGCGTCGCGTCGCCGCGTTTAGTCCGTCTCCGTCTCTCCCAAAGCCCACTCGATCCTGTGTACGCACACTGGCGCTCGCCGCTCTCGACTCGCTAGTTTATTCCGTGCCGTCGATCTGGGTTGGTGTACCGCCACGGATTCAGACTTCGCTCGACCGCACGTACGGCACACGTGTCTCTCGGTACCGCCAGTACCACCGTAACATGTTGTGAGCAGCAACCGCTGCACCAGGCCTTGCCGGAACGATGACCACCGCGAGTGAGTAAGTCCTGACGTCCTGACGAGTTTGTGCTAGTGGGCGAACCGTTTGCCATGATTATATCAAAAGATCTATTTCTGCTGGGAGACCAAGACTACTTGAGGCTCCCTAATAAGGAGGAAAAACGACCGCCTCCAACGATGATCGCCAGACATCAGTCGTCCACGGTTAAGCAAAGGTAAATGGACTGTTTGTGCTTTCATACTGCTTGCTTATAGGTGCCCAGCGAGTCTCTGCTTACATGTAGCGGTATCAGAAAAAAAAACATTCGCCGAGCGGTCAACACCGAGTGACCCACAAAACTCAACGGGAGGAGGGGGGTTTGGTTTGGGAGAGGGGGGACACACTTTGCGGTATGTTATGGTCCGGTTTTTCATGCGATTTTCTTGTTTTTTGTTACCAATGAGTGTATCTTAGAAAAAAATCTCTCTATTGTAAGGAATTTTCATTATCTGTTACTGAAGTTCGTTTCATCTTTCTGCTGAGTTAGTTGGTTTCTTCTGAACAGGTTTTTGTTTATTTTTCATCATGGCCTGCTAGATTGCTTATAGGTGCGAGGACGATTTTACTGAAAATTTGGAATAAAATGGAAACTAAAAAAGATTGATATTGGCAATCTTATGTTGTTGAACATGAATTTTACTTTTGATCGTATAAAAAATAGTTATAATTCATTCCCGTTTGACAAATCAAGTTAGCTGTGATTGAAGTATCCTTAATATTTCTTAGGTAATCTACTGATTTCTCCAAGCATAAAAACTCATTTTATGATTAGTCGCACCGCAAAGTCACTGCCTTCTAAGTTTTATAATCGCTACGATATTTCATTTCTTTCGAATTTTCGATTATTTATCTACTCATATAACAAATGGTGATTTGCGCCTAAACGGCCTAAACATAAAGTCACACTAGAGTTCACCAAAGAATCCAAATTTGCAAGCATATACAGGGGGTTCTGTTTAAAAAAATGTGAATTGATGTGAATCACCCTGTATAATTTTTTTTTGAAGTTTTATTTTATTACAACAAAAGTTTTACAATATTATGTAACATACAATTCTCTAAGACAGTGTTTCAAACACTGGTATCAGGAATATATACATTGCGCCTAAAAACTAACAATGTACAGACTTACAATAGTGACAGTTATTACATATTTAGTAGTGACAGTCATTACATATTTACATATATTTTAAATCTGACGTATGTTTATGTGCTCTTTCAGTCTTTTTACAAATGTATTGCAGCTCATATTTTGATTTTCTAAGGTGCTTGGCAGCACATTATAAGCCCTTGATGACTGAGCTATGGGAGTAAAAAAATTAAGTAAACATATTTTAACGTTGTAGCCGTGAAGACTCCGTACCATGATGAAGTGTTGGCCCACCATGTATAGGGCTAATTTTAAAAAAAATATATGACTGCATTTAGCGGTATCAGTATTCCGGATTTTGATGTAATATTCTTGTTTTTTAACTAGTAAGTAGGCTTTAGAAATACATACAAGTGTCGGACATTGATAAGAAAATGTATTGTTTCAAATACGAAGTGCAAAATAAAAAAATGTCTGCACATTTTTCATTTCTTAGCTCACCAATCTGTAAATCTAGTTAATTTCTTCGATCTGAACAGGTTGTTTAAATATATCATGGGTTTCTTAATAGATGGGATAATTTAAAAATACCGACCAGAAACTGATATTCACAACCTTATACCCTTGAAAGGGCAGTCAAATTCTACATTCCTTCCTCGATTCCTTCATATAAAAAATCAGGCTTTCCCTTTTGAAAAAATCAACTTCAATTATCAGTGGTTGAACTTACCTCAATTAATCGACCGATTTGTTCGAATATAAAAATACAAATTTTACCGATACATAAGCTGACTCACTTCATGCTTAGTCTCATGGCAAAGTCACAGTTTTCGAATTTTCGAATCGCTGCGATATTCATTTTTTTTTCTGATAATATCTACTGATACCAAAAATGGTGATTTGCACCTAAACGGTTCATTTTAAGTCCCATGTGTGACACATAAAGCCACAATAGAATTGACCCAGGAATCTAAATATGCAATAATATACAGGGTGTTGCATTAAAAATTACTTTGATATGTCAAGCTCTCATTAGACACCCTGTATAAAAGTAATTACTACTAAAATGTAGTCAAACTCGACGTACACATACACTTACATAGTCATTTTTTTGAAAAGAGATATCGTATGGTCACAATAGTCCGAGGTGTCGAGATTGACTCACCCTGTATATTTTCCCATATCATTATCACCTTTTTTCGAAACTTGTACCTACACTTTCTTTGACTGCTATAATTTGCCTTCATGCGTGCTTACTGAAAAAAAATCTTGAAAAAAATTATTAATTTATCATTAAGAAAACTGTCCAGTCGTAATTTTGTCTCGTTCTGTATAGAAACGACAATTTAAATCTATGCTATTTATTAGGTATCGATTTCTGATAGTGACTGCTCTCTTACAGACGCACAAGTGACAGATGCTAATGACCAATTATAGCGGATTAGACGTTATATAATCACCTCTTCCTGTGGTTAAACTCTATTCAAGTATTTCCCTTGAAATTTAGATAGTATTTGGAATGTGGAATGCATAATATATAATAATTAAGACGAAGAAAATAATGAACGCGAAAAAACCTGGACACAGCAAAAAATACCAAATTGTTGTTCTAATACTGTATCATGGGTCTATAACCCGTTTTTTGACTTGTGTTTAAATGCAGCCTTACACTATACAATAATTCCTAAGTTGATTCTTTTTTTTTAACTGTGTATAGAAGTCATTAAAATAAACAAGTTTTTCAGATAACCTTTTTTCGAAAACTGAAAAATAAGCCAGATACAGAATCAAAATGAGTAAATCTGGGCTTGTGTAAAGACCATAAAGACGTACCTCGTCTGTTTAGTTTTTTGCTCGGATTTTTGTCTTTAGATCAGGCATTGTACCTGTCAAATAGTGCACTAGTCTCTTTCAGTTTATCACAGTTTCATTTTTAATTCTAACAACGATAGACAGAAAGTGACTACTGCACTATCTGACAATATAGAATGTCTAATCGATAAGACAAAAATCCATGCAAAAAATTAAACATAAACAGACTAGGTATGCGTCAGGTACGTCTTGATACACAAACCCAGATTTACTTTTTTTATTCTGTATCTTGCTTATTTTTCAGTTTTCTGAGAACAGTTGTTTATTTTAACGACTTCTATACACAGCTTATGCTGCAGCTTATGAATCACCCTCTATAGATGCTATAACTAATTTTATATAACTTTCTGTCATATTCAACGAGTAACTTACTTAGAGCCACGTAAAAAAGCCCATTACAGACGAATTAAATAATATGCTCTATATCACGATTTTTTCGAATCACCTGTTTTGGAAACTTTTGAATAAAATACAGGACTCGGTGTCCTATGAAGAATGTATACGTGTCCGTTTTCGGTAAAAACTACTTGATCTCGGAATTTAACAAAAGCATATCACAGCAAACATAAATAGCAAAATAAAAATAAAATGACAATCTCGCAATGAAAATCCAATTAGATGAATTGTAACTTAATTAAGATCAGAGCAAACGTTAAAATACCGAGTAGAAAGTAAAAATTATAACGACACCGTTAATTAAATACCCTCTGACTTAAACTTAAAAAAACTACACATCATAAGTCGAGCAGAATTGAACCTCGGTATGAGCAGAAAGAAAATTTGATGAGGCAGTACTTGCTCTTATTATACTAAAATGATTCGCGTACTAATTGTTTTTTAAATTTGTAGATCATGCTATATAGAAGGTATAAGATCGTTTAAATCGTTAATAGAGGCCTTCAATTAAACTTTAACTCTGGCGTTAACATGTAATATGTATTCTCACTTTCGAGGTTAATTAAAGTAAAAATCTTGACTGCTATTCTCAAAAATATTCAAGTTACCAAGTTAAGATTAATGAAAATTCGATGTACTCGTTGGTTCCTCGCTCGCGTGCTGAATTTTCCTCTCGTACCGAATTTTCTTTTTAACCTTATTATAGAATCTGCTGTTCTATTACACTTTGTAGGTTTGTCTCATCTACTCTCTTCAAATCCAATAACCTTCGCGTTTTTGCTGGTAACGGACGTCATTAATAAGACAAAAAAACTGACCTACACATAATGGGTTTGTTTCGTGCAGTCTGGTGTTTGTTTTTATGTCTAGCATGTATTCCTAAAAAATGTCTAGAGAATCGTAGGACAAACTGTAAGGACACAAAAAAACGCAGTACACAGTGTTAGGTATCTAGTGTGCTATGTAGTCTCATAACATCACTAAGGCCCAGTTGAAAATTGCTGAAATGTTTCGGAAAAATTACCATTTGACTTCCCACACCGATAGGTGAAGGGAGTATTGTGATCGCGAAAATTTTCGATTTTGAGATAATACACTTTTTGGGCGTTTCATAACGAAAATCCACGTCACTCAATTCCGTCGATCTGTCTGTCCGTCTGTCGGTCTGTCGGTCTGTCTGTCTGTCGGTCTGTCTGTCTGTCGGTCTGTCTGTCTGTCGGTCTGTCTGTCTGTCTGTTGGCGTTTTTCTAACATCGTAATCTCAGTAAACGCTGCATCGATTGTGATGAAATTTGGGCAGCGATATGTTGTGGGGTCGTAGTAGGTAATGTTCCTATAATTTTGGAAATCGTTGTACGGGGGGCGAAGTAATTAGCCAAGAACAAAAAATTTCAAATATTCCTCAAACTTCGTTTTTTGACGTTTCAGGGGTCCCTGATCATTTTCTACTTTTTTTGGGGGGGATGAATTTGGAGTGGTTGGGGGGTGGGCGGTTGTAAAACCGAAAAATTTCTTGTATTCATAATGGGCTGTCCATTGACCTGTAAATGAGAAACCTAGCGGCATAATACACTTTTTTGGGCTCATTCGAACATTGCCTTGCTTATTATAGAAACCGAGGGAATTAGAATTTGTGATGTATATATACGAGTATTGTTTTAGATCGTTCTGTATTGCGTAACGCGAAAATTATTGAATTGATTTTAATGAAATTTTGACCTAGTATTACTACCGCGGCGAGGATGGAAAACGCGTGTGTTTTGGAAAAATCGTATCAGTGGCGGTGCAGCTGTAATAAAAAAAAAAATAAAAATATAAAAGAGCTCGAACTTCGTTTTTAGACAGTTTGGAGGCTACTGATCGTTTAGCGTCGTCCAGTTGAAGCATGCAGAAAAAACTGTGGCGTCCTAGCTTCTAAGGAGGGAGACGCAAGAAACTATTTACGAGAGTTTTTGCGTTGGATATTTTTTTGCGGGCGGGTGGGCGATGATTTGGTTGCAAGGTGATTTCAAACTATAGCTTCATGCAATGGGAAAATAATAAATTGGTACCACCGTTATGTGTGGGAAGTACTGAGTCAATCAATTTGACTCCATTTTTATATGTGGAGAGCAAAACACCGAGTTTTCAAATTACAGGAGGGGGGGCAAGTGCCCCCTCTTGCCTTCTCTAAACGACACTCTTGATTGTAACGTTTTCTTCTGGCTTAGCATCTGGCCTAGTACGGCACTGAACGAGCAGCATTAACCAATGGCATCCAACAAGCTGGCAGACCACCCTCATATACAAGCCACAGATGAGCAGATAATGCGTACGTTAAATGCCTCGATAAAAACATGAAATATCACGGTCGGCTTTTATAAATGTATTATTTTACATGAAACATAGTATCATTTTCGCTAGAAATTGCTCTGTTCTGCGGCTCTGCAAGGCGTCTTTCGATCGGATGCCCTCCAGTTATTTTAATACTTACCGTGGCCTTTTTTCCTACGCAGCGCCCTCTATATCAAGTAAATTGCCGCAGCCTTGTCGGGCTATTACAAGGCTTGCAGAGAAACAGTGCTGTTTTAAAGCCAGCTTTCAATAAAAAGCTATTATAGAGTCAATACATCAGTAAAAAATAAGCGGCAGGTAAAAAGTCTTTCTTGGGTGGTGTAATTTAAGACTGTGAATTTTTAAACTTTTGCAAATGACAATTATTATAATTGTGCAATCATACCGCCTTTATAGTGGTGAAGTTTAAAGGCCCGGTCAAACAGAGGGCGTTCTAGAACGCCTTGACGCCGCGTTCTAGAACGCCGCGTTACAGCGTTCCATTGTATCATGGCCGACTCTACACTAGGCCGGAGCCTTAGATGTGGCAACGTGGCTTAGCTGTCAAATAGTTGGCCTATGGTTTCAGAAAAATTATTACATTTTATATGTCTTAGAGTTCATCTGGGTTAATAAATTAAGAAAAATACTTTTTAGAACTACTACTACTAATACCACTTACATCTGATGTCTGTTTCATCACAGTCAGACACTACAAAATAAAAATAAACGCAACCTGTTTCCTGCTGCCACTTCCACTTCCACTTAAATGAACACTCAATTTACTTTGTAAATTGTCACTTGAGCTAGAAAAATTCACTATTAGGTCACTGTGAAGCCATTCTTGCTGGTCTTGATTCCCTGTCACTATCAAATCCTTTCGTAGGTATGCCCCAGATGCATGCCGAGATGAGTTTTATTAACTGTATTTTTCTGTGATATTTGGGAGGTCCAGAAAACATTATAGGTACCACATTGTGCTTTAAAATAGGTCTTATCCTTTGAAATGTTTGTAAATTATTGTCTTTATCCTTATAAATATAACCAGCCCTTCCGAGGAATACCTTTCACCCACTTCTGCTTATGTCCCTTATTGGACGCACAATTGCTATTGCAACCTGGTACTACACACTTTGCAGGCATCTTTTTATCTTTATAGTTTCGTTTGTGCAGGTAAATAAGTAGAAACACATTAAAAATCACCTTGCAACGTTCTTTTAACTCTGGAATAAGGTTAATTTGGGCCATGGTTTGGTATGTCCTCTACTGGGCTGCAACTTGGTACTACACGCTTTGCAGGCATCTTGTTATCTTCATGGTTTCGTTTGTGCAGGTAAATAAGTAGAAACACATTAAAAATCACCTTGCAACGTTCTTTTCACTCTGGAATAAGGTTATGTTGGGCCATGGTTTGGTATGTCCTCTACTGGGCTGCAACCTGGTACTACACGCTTTGCAGGCATCTTATAAAGATTATTATAAGATAGTTTCGTTTGTGCAGGTAAATAATTAGAAACACATTAATAATCACCTTCCAACCATATTTTCTGCTCCTGGAAGAATACACATGACATAACAACAAATGAAAACTCGGCCCGCTGATTCAGTGTTGCCATATTTCATGCTCCGGCCTAGTGAGTAAAGTCGGCCATGATTGTATTGTTAGAGAACGCCGGAACGCCGCGTTCTAGAACGCCCTCTGTTTGACCTTTAGACAGTATGGGGTCTATCCTCTAATAGCTTGGTTAAACGTAACATGTGGTTAGAATAACTATCGCCCTATAACCATCATAGGTAGGTATTCTGTAAATAGAGGGCTGGTTAAAATTATAACCGCCACTAGTTAAAATCGGCAGTTAAAGTTGTATGTATAAGGGCAGGGCTTTTTGGTAGCATTATACATCTAACGACCTAACCTAGAAGAAAAATTGATCGGAATGGCTACTGTACCAATTTATTTCGTGATTACAAATCAAGAAGCGGTAATTCAACGAAGGCAAAAGTAAATTGGTTTGCAACTGATTCAACTATGACGTAAATTGTGCATCCTATCAACAAACAATTTACCCCATAGTTGTATCAGTTGCAAGCCAATTTACCTTTGCTTTCATGGAATAACCGCTTCTTGATTTGCAATCATAAAAAAAATTGCTACATCAGCCATTCAGATCCATTCTCTTCTAGGTTAGGTGTATAACGCTACCCAAAAGCCCTGCCGTTATACATACATACAATTTTAACTGCCGGTTTTAACCACTGGCATGGCGGTTAAAATTTTAACCAGCTCTTCGTTTACAGAATACCTATGGTAGTTATAATGGGCGTTAGTTATTTTAACTATACCTTATGTTTAACCATGCTGTTACACAATTTATGATTAACTTAGTGTGAAAATACTTGCATTTTAATTTTAATATGGTAATTTTTGTCGAACTATACCGTATTCAAATCCAAGGTGCAGAAGATTGTAAACAAAAAGGATACCACACACGCCGCCCGAGTAAGGCGGCGTTCATTGCGATTGGCCGAAAGGCAATAAACACCTTGGAGGCTTGCCGCTCTGCCGCCCGTCTGGGTCGTTCAACAGAGTACAGGGTTGTATTTTATTCAGTTGCTCCGTGTGTTTATAATTGTATACGACGCGTCGTGTTAATGATAGCGTACATCGTGCTTTTATCATCGCATACCTGCCGTGTTGTTTTGCGAATTTTAGTGTTATCTGTGTTGTACTGTTGTTTTAATAGCTATTAGTGCATTTTGTGTTATTCCCCGATAACTTGAAGGAGATATTGAAGGATGTCTAGTAGTGCAGATACTGCAGATGAACCCATGGATGTGGCTCCAAGTCAGGATTTGAGTCCACCAAGGAAGAGGTCAAAAAAGAGCCATTTTGACGTGAGGCTTAAGGAGGTAATATTAAACGTATATAAATACGAAACCCAGAAAAAATCACTAACAACTGCTGCTGACGATATTGTGGAAGAGGTTGCACTCAAAATAGGTATCTGCAAACGGAGTGTCTATAAAGTGGTGCGAGAATACAGAACCAGACACTCTTTTGCTGTACCTTTAACTAATCAGAATCGCTAACGTTCCATTGACCTTGTGGTCCATGGCGATAAAAGTGCAATCAGTTCTTTTCTCGAAATGAACTTCCGACTATTGACAAAGTCCGGAAAGAGGTGAATGACGATAATGACTTACCCAATTTTAAGCGGACCACGTTTTATAAGCTATTAAAGAAGCTTAACTTCGTATTTGGGAAACGAGGAAGGAAAAGTATTCTCATCGATAGGGAGGATATAATTGACTGAAGTATTGACCCGTTCTCAACTTTACCCCCAAAATGAAGGTTCCTAAGGTAAGAATAATATATAAAATCTAAAATATATCAGTTCAGCTGTAATGGAAAAATATGTTTCATAAATGCTACTCCACATCCGATACTATGGACTTTATGACTGCTATTCTGAATACGGCTCTGGCGATCGACATCCACAGGCCAGCCGCCGAGCGCGTGTTATTGTTTATAGCCACTGCACGGCGGATTTGAATACATTTTAGTGCCAAATATTTCTTTAGGCGGTAATATTTACACGACTGAACAGTAAAAAACCTACATAATTTAGATGTAATAATTAATCACTTTATCAGATATTTTAGAATTTTAATCAATGCAACATTCAAATCCCAATATCATTGTATTCACCCTTTACTCGACAATCCAGTTTTAATCACCACGAAGCATACAAGTAGTAATACGCGTAGAAATCGCTTTATATAAAAATAGCGTGTTATCAACAGTTTTGTGTTCTTTGCTCCTTATCTAAAGAGCATTTATTTATATTTAATAAATCATAGCGTTCAGGCGATCACGCAACACCTGTTGACAAAAATCGAAATTTGCATTATATACCTACTGAGTCCAAAAGATGGGAGACACTCTATCTCTCTCGTAACTTGTTTTATCGATCCTATTGAATGCAGATAATTCGACAATGTCGAAAATTGTTGTCTTGGCAAAAAACGGACACAAATAATTGTAACGTCCATAACTTAAAAATGTTTTTAAAAACTATCCATGATGGTCTTTACATCATCTGCTATAATGGATCTAGCAGATTATGTTATTAGGGGCAGATTGTTACATGCTGTTTTCTATGATTCAGCAAAACCGTGTTTTACAAAGAATGGTTACTTATATACTTACGGCTTCGATGAACATTTATGCAATCTTATTTGACTGACCGTTATCAATATGTGTCAGTCAATGGATCTAGTTCCAATAGGGACTATATAACCTATGGGGTGCCTCAAGGCTCTGTACTGGGCCCAACAATATTTCTGATTTATACCAATGGCCTACAGAACTGCGATATAGATTACAAGTTTCCACTGTTTGCTAATGACACCATAAAGTTGAACCAATTTAAGACTGTTGAAGAACTAAGCCAGCATACCAACGTACAACAATCAGAAATAGAAGTTTAGCGCTTGGGGAACTCACTAAAAATAAATCATTTGAAGATGCAACGATTGAATTTCAATATGAAACATTTAAAAGAGGATACTACACCTGTCAAATATCTGGGAGTTTACTTAGACTGTACCTTGACCTGGGAGCAGCATATCAAGGAAGTATCAAAGAATTGTCTAGTGTTTATCTCATCAGGAATCTTTCTTTCGTCACTAGTCAACCAACATAAAAGCAGCATATTATGGGCATTTCCATGCTCACTTAAAATACTGTAACATAAATTGCTATGTCAAAACACTATTTTCGCTACAGAGACGTTGTATTAGAATACTATCTCATCTTCCTAACGATACTTGTTGCAGAAATGCATTTACAGGTCTCAATATACCTACACTACCCAGAGTGCCTCTGCTATGTCAGGGGTAACATGCATAAGTTCACCAAACATTCTTATGAGCATAGTATGTACAACACAAGGCACAAAAATAATTTTCTTGGGAACTACCTAAAGACTCGAAAAAATAAAAAATGGAATTAATTACAATTGTATCAAGTTTTATAATGTTTTGCCAAACAGTGTTAAACTGAACATCTTTCTAGGGTGTAGCGGATGGTTAGGTGTAACTGTGTAAGAATAGCTTTAACTAAATCGCGTCATCATGCTACCTATCTCATGTACACTAGATGTATAATCTACCTATTTAATAAAGACGATTATTATTATTATTATGAATCAAATTATTGTTACGTTCAATCAAAGTATGTAAAACATAGACAGCATATGCAACGAAAGACCCACAAGCATTTCAGATAGAATACGATGGACAGGTTATTCCTTCATAATTTATAGCTAATTCAGCATGCGATGTCTGAAATGAGTGTGCTGGGAAGAATCAACTTTTAATCTCTATAAAGTATGATTTATATTCATTGTCTAACGTTCTTTGTGCCATCTGGCTATTACGACGGCTAGACTTCATGACCTATCAAGTTTGCACCTGCATTGTATTGAGAAGCAATGACGTCAAATGAATTATTATTATTTTATTATTATTTATTTATTATACGAAAAACAAAAAAGTGCAACCCGGGCTCCGACACACCGAGCTGCTGTTCCATTACCCAATGACTACTCCTCACACCGTGAGGTGAGCAATCACTGGGTCCGCGAATCGTGCGCCCTAAGCAGACGAAAGGACCCAAGGAGGACTGCCTTCTGCATTCTGGCGGCTAAGATGTGCTCCGCCGCACGGCACACCGGTATTTTGCGCAGTGCAGAGAGCAGCGTATTCCTCATTCCACCTAGGGATCCAATGACCATAACCAGCATTCTCTGGCCAGACAGTGTAGTCTGGCCAGAGAATGCGAAGTTGTCCGAGCAACTCCTGATATTTGGTCCGCTTTTCCTCCTCCTTAGAGACGATGTTCACCTCGGCAGGTGCCGAAAACTCAATAACGAACATCGTCTTCTGTTGGTGGTCGAGAAGGACTATGTCGGGCTTGTTTGCCTGTACAAGCTCGAGCGTGGGGAACGAGTAGTTCCAGTAAACCCGGCATCTCTCGTTTTCCACAACGGACTCTATATCCCCTGGAACGTATGGCAGCACCGGTGTCTCATTGATACCGTATGAGTGCCTTAAATGATAGTAGAGCCGCGTTGTGCCGATGGACGTAAGCCGTCCCAGCGTACGTCTTACACGCCGACAAGAGATGCATAAGCGTCTCTGGCGCCTGTCGGCAAGCTCTACAACGGGTGTCGGGTACATCTACACCCATAACCCTTTTACGGTACACCAAGGTGTTGAAGACACCGTCTTGGCAAGCCATTATAAAGCCCTCAGTCTCCGACTTCAACCCACTAGACCTTAGGAAAGAGAAGGTCAACTGCTCAGACAAGCCATGCTCTTCCAGATGTTTGTAGAAGATTCCATGCATTGGCTTATCTTTATGAAGTCTTAAAAGGAAGTCGACTTCGGCAGTTTTAAGGTGGGATTTTAATTCTGCGGGAGCAAGTTCCGTAATGGACTGCCGACACCTCCGCTTGAAGTCGAGTGTGAGGCTGAGCTCCTCGGCTGCTCGTTTCGCTGCGCTAAAAAGAAAGGCTCCTTTACCCGCATTCTCGTACTCTCGCACAAGCGGTTCAGGGGATCGGTGCTGTTCGTTACATAGCAGGCAGTGGTCAATACTACCCTGTTGTGCAGACGCTCCAAACTCAATAGTCCACGCCCTCCCAGGTGTCGCGGGAGGTATATTCGCGGGACAGAGGACTTAGGATGCAGACTTCTCTCCATATTCATCCTTTTGTGGGTCTTCGTGTCGATTTCCTTCAGTTCGTTCACTTTCCAGTGTATATAGCACCAAAGGTGTATAATAGCAATGGGACCGCAAGCATGTTGGTGGCAGCGACTTTGTTCTTGCCGGACAGTTCTGACGACCAGATCTGCCGGAGTCGGTGCAAATACTTGCGGCGGAGACACTCTTTAACCAATTCTGCCTCTTGGACATGACGCTGCGCCACTCCAAGGTAGGTATAAGTAACTCCGGCATGCAGTTGTCGCAAGATGCTCCCATCAACGAGCTGTTCCTCATCTACACTATCTCCGCTTCGTCCTTTCTTGAGATGAACCAATGCATATTTGTCTGTTCCGAGCTCCATTCCGATAGCATGACTGTAATCCTGCACCACCCTCAGGGTTTGTTGTAGTTCGCGTTGGCTATTATTTATTATTATTTATTTATTAATTACTATTACTACTATTGTTTTCTTCTTTTTTCGTTGTTGTCCATGTTTCACAACCGTAAGATTTCATTTGAGTATCTTTTCTTTTTTTATTCTTTAATCATCTGCGAATTTATTAAGTTTTTTTCTATATCTTTGCTTCTGTCATAAGATATATCACAGCCTAAGTATTTGAAGTATTTTATCTGTTCCACTACTTCATCGTTCACAACAGTCTTTGTCCTAACTGGATATTTACCTGAGAAAGCCATGGTTTTAGCACGTTTTGCTTGTTGATATCCTCATGTCGTATTTTTAACAGATTATTTGTAGTTTGTATATCCTTCTCTATTTCGGCTAAAATTACTAGATCATCGGAATATGAAGTAGAGTTTAGGGTGGTATTTTGGTCTAGATATATATGGGCAGTTCTACAAAGAGAGGAATTTTGGTGCGCTCAGCTCGTAAATTCTTCAATTTTCAAAATTTTCTACTTACAAAATATATAAAATAAGCATCTGATCTATTTCAAAGTGGGCACTGAAAATCACTTCAATTGAATAAATACTTGTTATTTAGAATCACCAGTTTATAGCAAAAATTATCACTTCCCTGTGGGGCGACATGCCTGAGTTGAAAATCTAAGGACTAATTATAACCCTAATGGGTTCCTCATGCAGAACCATACTATCTTGGAGATTACTATTATTATTTAGCTGATTCCAGAAACCTATCGGCGTCGTACTGGTTAAAACATTTCTTCATAATCTCAGTGTTTGAATAAAGGCGACACAAATTCCGTATCACTTCCCTGCCAGCTAAAGGTTCGTTAAAATCATACAGAAATCAAATAATAAGCGATGTTTTCATTCGGGCAACTGAAAGCACCGGGTGAAGTTAACATAATGTTGCCGCCTTGTTTTAATCGGTTAGCGGTTTGTTGTAATAGTGCTCTGTATGAGAGCCGTTGCGCTCGAGAGGACAGTCAATTTCTCACCCACCTGGTATGTGTTTATATTAATATTTTCAGCTAATTCAAAGTTTTTATTAGTTGAGTACATTAACATTGATTACCTGAAGTATTTGCGTATATGCTATCAGCAGTAAAATATATAGTTTTTGAGATATTGAAGTAATAGCGTGAAAACCTCACTTTCCTGTGTATCACTTCCCTGACGTTGCGTCGACAGGGAAGTGAGATCCTGCCAGGGAAGTGAGAATTCTTCCATTAACACAGTACTTCAAATATTATAGTCATCCTTCAAGCTTCTTATCAAACACCTCAGCTCTTCTAGGTCCTTTATACTCACTTTGCAGTATAATACAACATGCATTGGTGGCGTGAAAAGGCGTTTTCTATGGATCATTGTTGTGGAAGCAGATATGGCTAAATCAAAGAGAAAGACTCAAATTAGAGAAGAAGTATTAAAGAAAAAGCGAGAAAATGGAAGAGAACAGCAGATAGTGTTGGGGCATCAGGAGGCGATGTTGCGAACTTAACCCAGTTTTGTAGCGCCATTCAGAACCGTTGTCCAAACATAACGTTGTTCAGGGTGACTGCCAATGGTATTGAACAAATGTAAACCTTGATCTCCAGGGAACAACCCAGGCTGCTACCTTTCAAGGGAACTTAGCAAATCCATTAGATACATGGAAATGCGTATATGCGACAGACAGTCGTAATGAAGTCTTTAAGTTGCTTCTGCAGTAGCGATCACTACCGTTTGGGCACTGTAAAATACTCCACAATATCAAAAGTGAGAGTCGACGATATCTTTGGCGAATCAGATTCTGAGAGAAATGATGGCGAGAACAAATGCAAAATTGATCTACCAAAAATATGACTGATGGCGACCTACTTAATGATCTCACACTAACTGTAGATGACCCTGATGGTTTGCTGATTATCCCCGATGTCATCGATCCTCAAGAACTTTTTCCAGAAGACGATAGGGAAATAGGCAAAGATGATAAATTGAATGGTGATATCAAGGAAGATAAGGAGGTCCTAATAGAAGAAATGAGACTGAAAAGGAAAGAAAGGCAGCGATGAGCAAAAAGACTAAATTGGGTAGCAAAGTGAAGGCAAATGAAAAAAAGAAACTAAGTGAATCGGATGCTTGTCGTTGTACTATTTGTGGAGCTTTCTATAGCGAAGATAATAGTGGTCAAGATTGGTTTCAGTGTGTCGTACGTTGTGAATCAGCGCAGATCAGTTGTATTACAACCGATCCTATCTTCTTTACATGCGAAAAGTGTTCACCAGATAGTGACTATGAACCATGAGCAGTTACCTTTGGATATGTTTAAGCTGTCATTCTGTTTTCAACAAAACATTCTGTTAAAATTTTGATTTTACTACACAGTGAGTTCTCCAGTTATGTTTAATTGTATAGTAATTAAGGAATTCCTAAGTTTTTTTGTTTCCAATTAAAGAGAATTTGTGCAGTCATTGCATTTTCTTCTTACTGTAGCAATTTTATTTTGTACAGTAAATAAAACTTTATATACTGAGTGTTTCTTATAGGTACTTACATCACTATATTGATTACATTTGGATTACGTACAGTCGTACACATACTAACATACCATTTTTTAAGCTACTAAGATGAATTTATGACAAACATACCATGGGCTAGTCTATAGTTAATAACAGATTCGTCCTTAATTCAAAATTCAGCCTCATTATCACATTCCTGTGGCTATCCTCACTTCCCTGTCCTCCAAAAATTGAAAAAGGACCACAAAATGTATAATTCTGTATATATTGTCTGGCCATCTTATACTCAGATTATCCATAGTAAAACCATACAGAAAAACCCACTTTTGAGTCAAAATACCTTAAAAAAAGTTGGGGTTAAAAATCGTTCCATTTTATTCCACCGTTTGTAGAATCACCCATATCTCCAGGGTGCTTCGTTTTCCACTATATTATAATATTGTTTTGGTCGAAGTTATATGACTAACAGTTACCGAGATATTGCCGGCGTCTTAGTAGGCCACCTAGGTTTGCCAACCATAACATTACCATACAGTATTTCATTATTTTTCGCTATGCAGGGTGTTAATTAAGTATGTTAACAAACTTGAACCACAAATAGTACTCCAAAAAATAGAAAGAAAATGTCATATGAACATGTGCCTGGAAATGCTTCCTAAGGGAGCTACGCTCCTTTGCATGGGGCACCCTGAAGACGGTTTTCCCTCGATATTTTCGAAACCATTCATAACAAAATTACGAAATTAGGTACGATGGGTAAACTTTTGACGTTGAATCTGATTTTGAATTCAGAATTTCATAATTTCAATCAGACGCGTATCATACGGGAGGAGTTAAGGGTAAAAATAACACCATAAATAAAAGTTTACCCATCGTACCTAATTTCGTAATTTTGTTATGAATGGTTTCGAGAATATCGAGGAAAACCGTCTTCAGGGTGACCCATGCAAAGGAGCGTAGCTCCCTTAGGAAGCATTTCCGGACCCATGTTCATATGACATTTTCTTTCTATTTTTCGGAGTACTATTCGTGGTTAAAGTTTGTTAACATACTTAATTAACACCCTGTATAATACTTTTTACTGATGAACCTTGTTCCAGGAACTTTATCCGCAGCCATAAAGATTTTAACAACATGAGCACTGGCAAAAAATGAAGTTATTTGCTAGTGAATGCTTCAGAAGAATTCGTTAATATTACCAAAATTATTTCATATATAATTTCTGTTCCTACCACTTCGGCATTCATGGTAAGGGTATTTTCTGTGATAAATGCGAAATGGCGAGATGATATCAACTGAGCCTCAATTAATTTAATGAAAAATGAGCTACTCATATATGTTTTAATTTCAACCTAAAATGTGATGAGGCCTTCAGAAATGATAGTTCATTGACAATCTTTACGAAAAGCTCCAAAAAGTATGTGTTTAAAACAAAAAAATAAAATACTGTTTTTTTTGCTCACAAATATTGTTTTTTTTTAATCCTAGCACACTGTACCCTGTACAGTATTTTTGGTGGGCTTGAGCTAGGTCCGCACTTCGCTTCGCCTCGCCCTCTGGATACTCAGAAGGATTTGCGGCAAATCTTGTGGCGTTAGTCCTAAACTGATCTACTGGATATATCAGACGGTGGTCAAACCCATGGTAGTATATGGCGCTGTTGTCTGGTGGCAGAAATGCCTACAACGGACAGCCAGAGTCAGGCTGGCGGCGGTGCAACGCACCGCCTGTTTGGCCATCACTAGAGCCATGCCTGCCACACCAACGTTAGCCATGGAGACCCGTCTAAACTTAACACCTCTGCACATTGAAGTGGAAAGAGTTGCAAAAGTGGTCGCCTACAGACTGCTATCAACCGGCAGAACTGATAAAACGGAACTAGGTCCAGACATAACGGGTATAATGGATGAAATTACCCATCATCATGATCAGAAGCCTCTGATCGTGCGCTATTTACTGATGGCTCCAAGTCTGAACTGGGGGCAGGAGCGGGAGTAGTGGGTACCAATCCAAGAGTTGAAATTTCAGTCAACCTTGGGAGGTATACCACAGTCTTCCAAGCAGAAATGATTGCCATAGAGCTGGTAGTCAGGGAACTAATCAAAAGGCCCCTGACAAACAGATGTATAAAAATCCTTTCAGACAGCCAGGCTGCATTGAAAGCACTGTGCTCCAGTCGAGTTAATTCAAGACTGGTATGGAACTGCATGCACCTCCTCAACAAACTCGGAACGGGAGACAGGGTATCCTTGATTTGGGTTCCGGGTCACAGCGGAGTGAAACCAGAACCATTCGTGGGCATTGCAAAAAGCACCGCTAAAAGACCATCTCGGACTGGGCAGTGAGGAAAGCACCCTTGAACTGGCGAGATATACCAGGGCTACTGCACTCGAAGGTATTTATAAGATACCCCTCGAGTCAGGCTCCCCCGAGGATCATGGAATGTAATAGGTACGACCTCCGCATTCTGGTCGGTCTGCTGACGGGACATGGTCGTCTAAGGTACCATATGCGGAAGTTGGGTCTTGAACAAACTTCAGACTGTCGCTTCTGCTACGTGGAGGACGAAACAGCGGAGCATATTCTTTGCTCCTGTCCAGTACTGGATAATGCTAGGTTCCAGACATTCGGATTTGCCCAACTGGAACCTCATGACTTCAAGGAAGTTTCACCCTCTACGTTGATCGCCTTCGTAAAGAGGTGCGGACTGTACGGTGAACTCTAAAAAGGTGTGAGCCACAATAGACACAATTGAGTCGCAGTGGAAGGAGGCAGCTCTGCCCCACTCACTTTCAACCTAACCTAAGCTAGGTCCGCACCTGGATACCATCTAGTAAATACTGTTCGGTGACTCTGTGCACATACTCCTTGTAATAAAGTACATTTAATTCTTTTGACAGTGGCCGTCTATTGGGAAATTCCCGGCCTCATCACTTTCTTAAATCCCCGAAGAGCAGCGAAAACCAATTTCAACAGTTGCTGAAACTCCGCTAACTTAACGACCCAGTCCAATTCAGTGGAACTTTACCGAAACTCTGTCGCTTTTCAAAAATAATTACAGCTTCCAGACTTTTTGTTTCTTCGGAGACTGCTTAGGTTTTTTTCGTCTAGAAAGTTCGCTACTGGAGGGATCCCAGATACTCTGCACTTTCATATACTTTCTACGTTGTAATCAAACATTCAAAATAAGCTGAAATGGGGATATCTAGCAGGTATTCATTTATTTATTTAACGAGACATCTTTACAAACACCTTACAGCTGGTTACAAGTAACACTATCGAGACACAAAAAATTAAAAAAATAAAATGAAAAGACAGAAAAAAAACCAACGTGCTAAAACAGCTGACACACCAACTATCAGAGGCCATCATTAAAGCCGGCGCCACAAATGCGGTATTCGGCGAGCAACGAACCCCTATTATTTGCATTCGGCTAATAAAGCCGGCGCCACATATGCGGTATTCGGCGAGCAACGAACCCCGATTATATGCTATTTGGCTAAAGCCGGCGCCACATATGTATTTGCCGAATATCAAAATTCGTCGTTTTTCAACCTTGCTCGCCTTTAAAGGGCGATATGTGCTCGCTATTCGGCGAACAAGGTTGAAAAAACGGCGAATTGATATTCGGCAAATACCCGTATACAGGATTACTGGTAACTCGACCACAAAATTTTTACATTCACCGTGAAAGAAAATTATCTAGCTCAAAAAAAAATTATACAAACGGTTGAACAAATCGCTAAAAAACTTTCCTACCTAATAACTTTTTAATTAAATCAACTCAAAGTTTCTAGAGATGTTGCTCAATGTGTTGCCCTTGATTTGGGATACAAGTACGGATCCGCTTCCTCACTTCGGTTTTTGTAACTCGTGTTGAAAAAGTTCGTTTCATCTCCTCCGCCGCATTGATAATTTTTTGCCTTAGTTCGTCAGCAGTATTAACTGGAGTCTCGTAAACCAATGCCTTCATGTGACCCCAGACGTAAAAATCAAGAGGTGTCAGATCTGGGCTCCGCGCAGGCTATGGGCTGGGTTCACCCTCTCTATCCATTTGTTCGGGTATGTGTTGTCCAACAACTGCCGAATTGTGATACAGTAATGTGCTGGACAACCATCATGCTGGAATATCAGGTTGTTGATGATTCTGTTGATAAATTTTGTTAAATTGTTTCTTGTGGTTGTCCTGCCATTCTTGTCTTTGGAATAGGCCATCAGATAAGGAAGTTTTTAAAATAATTTGTTTGACTGGTTGTGTATCTTTTTTTGAGCTAGACAATTTTCTTTCGCGGTGAATGTAAAAATATTGTATTTATTTTTTAAATAATTGTATGTAGTTTGAAACTGTTTAGTATTTTTACACATTTAAATACTAAATTAGCTTTGCGTATGTGTCAGTAAAAAACTAAATTGGAAATTACTAAAATCGACAACAGGGTTTTTTCTAAATTTGGGATGTAGTGTGGAAATTTGGACATATCGTTGAAAAACATTAAATGTTAATTATCTCGAAAACTATCGGTTTTCGGAATTACATATGGGGGGTTAAATCTATTGCATTTGAGTCCCTCTATCACTTCTTGCAGGAAAGTGGTCGAGTTACCAGTAACCCTGTATGTGGCGCCGGCTTAATATAATAAAATGGGATTTTCTGTTGAAGATATAAGGAATAACAAAGGTTCAATTTATCCAAAACACGAAGTTTCATCTGAATAGAAAGCTAAATGAGGATCTTCGTAAATTACGCAAACCTGAAGATCTTAAAGATGCAAAATTTTTGATTTTCGTCAAACAAGACTTAGCTCAAAACTGCGGCCGGATTTGTAATCAGCACCTTTAAATTATTCAGAGCACAAGGTTTCATCTCAATGGAAAGCCAAATAGAGATTTTCGATTATTTAGGCAAACCTAAATATCTTCAAAATCTGAATTTTTCTATTTTCGTCAAACGAGACTTACAGTCAAAACTGCGACCGGCTTTGCAATCAGGACCCTCAAATTATCCAAAACACGAGGTTTCATCTGAATAGAAAGCCAAATAAAGATGTTCGATTATTTAGGCAAACCTGAAGATTCTAAAGATCTGGAATTTTTGAATTCCGTCAAACAAGACTAGAGCTCAGAACTGCGACAGGAAATGTTTTTTTCAAGGATAGGTTTTGAAGCTATTCAAATAGCTTAATATTTAACTTGAATTATCAAACTTAGATAGACCAATTCAGACAATTTTCCAGCTGTATAATGTTAAATTAGAAACGATTATCTTCAAATTTCCACACAAGCTTGAATGAGGTATTGCGAAATTCGTCACCAACGAGCAACGTCAATGTCCAATTTTGCAATTTAAAAATTGCTCAAACGAAAATAGGGAGACCGCTTTCTGCTAGCCATACAATCGTTATTAGTGTGATAAATTACTGCGCAAAACCGAAATAAAGCAGCCTCATCAAACCAACTATGTTGTCAGATCTGAATGTATCACCTATTTAATCAGTCATTTTCATCATCATAGTCACAATGTCTTAACAGACATGTTGTGAACTCGTAAGATGCATTAAGTCAGAGCTAGAGTATCCCAGACACGAATACTATCAATAGTTTTGAGAACTGTAGCTCGCCATCGTTCGCGATTTACTGTCAGTTCAGTGGCGTTCTTGATACTCATATTCAGCAGCTGATTCGTCGTATCCACCCAGCGTGTAGGGGAACGGTCACGGCACCGCCCACTCGGAGCATGACCCTGAACTACAAGTTTCTCCATATTATCGCTTCTGTGAATATGTTCGAAGAATGTAAGCATTCTCGTCGACACAATGGAGGATAGTCTCTTTGTATTACCGACCTCATCCAGTACGGACACGTTAGTTGAATGGACGGTATAAGGGACTCTCAGCATTCTCTTCCACGTTCACATTTCAAAAGCATCTGTGCGAGCTCGATCTGCCTTATCAACAGTCCAAGTTTCCAAGCCATACACAAATATGGAGAACACAAGAGACTGAACCAGCGACATTTTGGTAGCTTTAGTGATGTTATGGTCACGCCATATTTTAGTAAGCTTTGTCGTGGCCACACGTAACTGTTGAATGCGCCGTCCGATCTCATTTTCACAGCCACCCGAATTGTCGATCAAAGAACCGAGGTACACAAAGCTGAACTACTTCACAATGGCCTACTGACTTTCACTCGTTTTATACATTTCTAAAAAATAATATCTTGAAACAGTAGGCCTACCTACACCGGTGTTTCTCAGAGTTTGGACCTTGGACCAATACTTTATTCTTTTTTCATTCACGGTATCCATACACAAAAAGAAAAGTTGTGCCACTTTTAAATTAATAATATTATTATGACACTATGGTAGTGTTGTATACACGATTGGCAAATCAGGACCTAGAATGCCGATATAGATGTGTCTGATTCAGATAGCCGCTAGCCTTTAACAGTTTGAAGGGAGAACAGAATATTCCCTACCTCCAACCTCCATTCTTTAGAATTATAACCTGGCAACATGCGATACTCACTTTGAGTAAGACATCAATGCGCTTCACTGTAACTGCTTCTTTAGTGCGCCTGGCTTTGAATGCAGTGGGAATGTATAACCTATAATACAGCAGAGTTGCAAGTAGAAATAACTCTTAACCCCTCTCTTAACAAAAGTGCCACAAGACCAATTTGCACAAAAATTTCAAAACCTCCTGTTAAAGAATTCGCAGTTGACCAAAACCAGCCATTGAAAAAATGCTTCGAATAAAATTTGACAATGGTTGCAGAGGTTGCAGATAATGTTTTTTTTATAACTGAGCAGACCGCGCAGGCAGATCCTAAATACCAGAGTACCGCGGCCTTTGTGAAAGGGTTATGTTAGGGGAAGTTTGTTAACGCGAGATTTGAATGGGCCAAGACCAGCAGCCCCAATAAATACATCTTCTGGCAGTCCATTCCAAGCCTTGGACACACTGGGAATAAATGTGCGGTTGTATCGCTCAGTTCTTGATGTATGGAGAACGACCGTCTTAGGATGAGATGCAGCGATCGCACGGGTACCTCTGATGGGAGCAGTGAGCGGCGGAACGATAGAGGATAGCTCAGAGGAGCAGGTTCCGTTGGAATATCGGTAGAAGACTGAGAGGTCACCAACAACACGCCGGTGAGAAAGTGACTGAAGGTGGCGCGTTAAGGCCGGATCGCCAATTAGTCCAATTGTCATTCTCTGGACGGCATCTAGTATAGACAGGGTAGTAGGGGCAGCAGCTCCCCAGACATGAGAGCAATACTCCAGGCAAGGTCTTATCTGGGCTTTATATAGCGTGAGGAGGTTACATGGTGAGAAATACTTTCTGGCTCTAAATAGGTACCCAAACTTTTTACCAGCAGCTGTTGCAATTGACGCGACGTGATTTTCTGTAATGTTGACTCCTAACAGCTTGAATGAGTGACTCCTTGGCAGAGTCTGGTTGTTCATTAGAACCTGGGTGTTGGCTTGGGCATTTCTTGTTTGATAGCGTACAATACTGGGTCTTGGAGGCATTAAATTTAACCATACTCTTAAGCCCCCAAGCGGTAATGGTATCGAGATCCTTTGAAAGTGAAGCTGCCACTGCCAGTCTTCTGCGGATTGGGTTTGCAGTGCTAGAGAGTAGGTCATTAATATGAAGCAGAAACAATGTCGGAGGCAATACCGATCCCTGCGGAACCCCGGCATTGATGCTGTGGAAAGAAGAGGAAAAGCCGTCTACCACGACAGAGATTTTCCGACCTGAGAGGAAGTCCGCGAGCCAACCGTAGAGCTTAACAGGGAGCCCATAAGACGGGAGCTTGTTTAGGTGAGCTGCATGCCACAGTTGATCGAATGCCTTTGAAATATCGAGAGCAACGACGTGAGCCTCGCCAAATGACTGGATGAGTTTGCTCCACACATGTGTGATGTAAGCCAGGAGATCTCCAGTTCGTTTTTGATGTCTGAATCCATATTGTCTGTCGTTGATTAAGTGATGGAGCTCTAGGTATTTAATGAGCTCTTGGTTGACGCATCTCTCCATCACTTTACTGATTACAGAAAGCAGAGCTATAGGTCGGTTGGCGCATAAGAAATGAGGAACTGAAAAAACACAATGGTGTGGCCAGTTCAAGTACAGTTATCTTGGAAATATAAAATCATTTCAAAGAAATCCTTGATAGTTTCAATCAGGAACAAGAAAGGCGATGATCATTTAAGAAAAACCTGGCAACCGTGTAAGTTTAATAGAATGGAACTAATGGAAACTGACCTACAGTCACTCAATTTCGGTTCTGTTATTAACGATGCCAATGACATGGTGTTTTTTGGCTGCATCATTCTCATTAACTAATTTTGATACTTGGAATACAGCTCCAATTTGTTCTAATTGCTACTGACAATTATGACGTCGGTTTCATGTCTAAGGCCCAAAAAGGAAAAAAAAAGATGTAGGCACATCATAACCATTTCTCTTGCATATATATCTGCTAAAATATAAATGAGTTATAGAGACAACAAAACTGTTATAGATATGGATGGAAAATAATTCGAGAAATAGCAGTAAACAAGGAGTTAGGGCTACTGTATTTCACCAACATTATTTAACATATATAGGTACATTATTGGGTAAATTGGCTAAGAAAAATCGCTGAAAATTATTTTCAAGTTCCGCAAGTCGCTCCTAGGGGGCGTAACTGTTACGATCAATCAGAAAAACGGTTTTATTCCCAAAAATATGCAAAAAAGTTATATTATAAGTTATACCATCATGTAGACTGGACAATTTTTCTATTTTTTTTGTTAGTCATATTTTGCTCCATCTTGTAAGATGCGGTGGCGGGGAACGTCAAAAAAGTTTTTATTTAGATAGCTATAATTTTGGTATAAGTACATAAGTACAAGCTAGGTCTTGTTTAAAAGAGCTGTTTTTATCTGTTATATAAAAATTATTCAATGTAGTCCTGACTTAGTAGCTACAGGGCGGTATTTGACATCTTAACAATTATTACGCATTATTACGAAAACATTAAATGGTATCCTATATCTTTTTTAACATAGATAGATGGAGGATGAAATTCTTAAAAGGCCAGAGTAAAATTCAACTGCCCAGCTATTTTCAAACCGGAGATATCAATAAAACACGTATTATGACTAGTGTGCTGTAAGTTTAACAAACAATTATTGGTGCCTTATAGAGATATAGCATACGTCACAACGGTTTAGTAATAATTCTACAGATAAATACTCAAGTAAAACTACTAGAAATCATATTTTGACTTTCTGCAACAACCACCAGGTGGCGTAGTAGGCGCCAATAAGTGCTGTATTAAATTTTCATAATAATAGAATATTTAAAAGAAACAAACAATGATAAGGTACATTATAAAATTGATTATTATTTTTATTATTATTAAACGTCAATATTTTAGAGACCTGGAGTACACAGCACATCCAGTGTCTTCTCTTGTTTTGGAGCATGGCCGACTTTACACTAGGCCGGAGCCTTAGATGTGGCAACGTGGCTTAGCTGTCAAATAGCGGGCCTATAGTTTCAGAATAATTATTACATTTTATATGTATTAGAGTTCATCTCGGTTAATAAATTCAGAAAAATATTTTTTAGAACTACTACTACTAATACCACTTACATCTGATGTCTGGTTCATCGTAGTCAGACACTACAAAATAAAAATAAACGCAACCTGTTTCCTGCTGCCACTTCCACTTCCACTTGAATGAACACTCAATTTACTTTGTAAATTGTCACTTCAGCTAGAAATATTCACTATTAGATCACTGTGAAGCCATTCTTGCTGGTCTTGATTCCCTTTCACTATCAAATCTTTTCGTAGGTATCCCCAGATGCATGCCCAGATGAGTTCTATTAACTGTATTTTTCTGTGATATTTGGGAGGTCCAGAAAACATTGTAGGTACCACATTGTGCTCTAAAATAGGTCTTATCCTTTGAAATGTTTGTAAATTATTGTCTTTATTCTGATAAATATAACCAGCCCATACGAGGAATCCCGTTCACCCACTTCTGTTTATGTCCTTTATTGGAAGCACAAATTGCTAGTTCAACCTGGTACTACACACTTTGCAGGCATGTTTTATCTTTATAGTTTCGTTTGTGCAGGTAAATAATTAGAAACACATTAAAAATTACCTTGCAATGTTCTTTCTACTCTGGAATAAGGTTATGTTGGGCCATGGTTTGGTATGTCCTCTATTGGGCTGCAACGTGGTACTACACACTTTGCGGGCATCCTTTTGTCTTTATGTCCAATCTTATTTTTTGCTCTGGAAGATTATACTAATGACTTAACAACAAACAAAAGCTCGGCCCGATATCCAGTGTTGCCATATTTCAATGCTCCGGCCTAGTGAGTAAAGTCGGCCATGTTTGGAGCCATCTTTATATATACAGTGTACTTATAAACATAATTGTCATTCAGCTCTTGGACTATTAGGTTTTTACAGGGTCAGTAGTCGCTGCTACATTACGAATTGACTTTTACTCAGAGATGTTTACGCGTCAAAGAAAGAAAGGAATTACGCATCCTTTAACGTCCGTATTATGTGCATCGTTTTGATCTCATTGAAGCATAATCTGAATTTACTGTCCTTGATGGACTAAATTGTATTATGTACGCACAAAACGACCGAGAGAGAGATGTTACCCTATAGAATATGCTACTCTCAACCATGACCAGCCTTAACAATACTATGCTGCGGCTGCTTCATATTAATAAGTGTAAACACCTCGCATAGATTGCTGCTTACAAAAAGAACGACCGATGTTGCCGTTGTTATACCCAGAGCTAACCAAGTACTGGTGGATACGACGAAACAGTTGCTGGATATGAGTATCAAGAGCGCTACTGAACTGGCAGTAAATCGCGAACGATGGCGAGTTACTACAGTGCTCGAAATTATACATAATATTCGTATCGGCAATACTCTAGCTCCGACTTAAGGGTCTAGGGTATAGCGCGCGAAATTGAGAATCCAAGATAAGACGTATTTCCGTGTTAGCGAGGAGGCGTGGCCGCCTGTTCCCTTTCTCCAGTGTGTGTGTCTAAGATGAGGGGAGATAAGTCCAAAACTCCAAAGGTAAGGTCAAAAGGTCCAAAGGTCACCATAAAAATGAATTTCGCATTTCCAAGCTCCTGACGTTGCCTTTAAACTTACAGTAATGACTCAAAAAGCAAATTGAAGAAGAAAGCTTGCGCTTGTGCAACTATTCAGCCTTTTTTTGATATCGTGTTTGGTTGTTAAATTACAGGCATTTATAGAATGTATGATTTTGCATTGCGAGTTTTTTTCACATTAAAAAACTTTTTTGAGAAAATCGAAAATTGTTGTCATTCATTAAGGTCTTAACTATCGCCTTCTGAGAAATTGTGAGTCCGTGTTTTACATGGCAAATACGTATGTATAAATGTGTGTATCCAGGCCCCTTAACTAAGTCGACAATTGTACGACGGATATCGGCTTTAGGCCTGAGCTTAGCTAAGCTTAGGTTTAACAAAGCTTGTGTTAAACCCGCATTTGTACAACCGGCCCTAAGCCTAGATACATTTAAAACTAGTCAGGATAAGTTATCTCCTTTAAATAGAATGATGGAGCTGTGCAATATCATTAATAGGGAAAAACCTTTTGATATATTTAACACTAGCCTCTCTCAGATAAAGAGCCAATTGTTGTAGCATTTTTATGCCTCCACTTCGCATATAATGTTTATTATACTAAGTGTCTTGTTAGTTTTAAGCTTCCTTCTCTGTTACCTTTACTTGTAAATGTAGTAGCAACATATAGATATTGGGAAGCAGTACTTTAAGAAAGTATTGGTTCGCCATCTATCTACCAAAGCCGGTACCTAAGCGTTTAATTTGAGTATCCGAGCACTGTTTATGTGACCCGTTTAAAAGCATCAGGTATAGAAACCTGCGGGTACGTCAACAAAACAGACTCTCTTTTTTGGAACACTCAATTAACACTCCCGACATTCGGTTTATGCTAAAAAGCAACTTAACTCAATTAAAGAGTAGCAATTTCATTCATTCATCCGAAACCAGTCACAGACGACGTCGTTTCGCTTTTATTAAAGCTCGTCAGTGTGATTTAGGTCTCAGACGAATAAATGAAATTGCAAGATAGTGCCTAGCTGGCAAAACCCGTACTAGTAGTAGCAACATATAGATATTGGGAAGCAGTACTTTGAAAAATTATTGGTTCGCCATCTATCTACCAAAGCCGGTACCTGAGCGTTTAATTTGAGTATCCGAGCACTGTTTATGTGACCCGTTTAAATATCTTCGGGTGTATCAATAAAATAAAAAATTCCTGTTTTAGGCGATCGCTGGTTCAAATGACAGAGGTGAGCTTTCACCGCAGGCGAATTTTTTTGACAGCGCCTTGTATAAAGTCCGGAATGATCTTTTTCCAATACGATCTACCGCTCAGGTCCAATTACAGCGCGAGAAAGTTCTGTTTATGCGCGCGTAGACATTTCACGTTCCCAAGGTAGGGTTATACAAGATTTTAGCCGATACTTTTTTGAGTCGGGTTATTGGTGGCGTGGAACTTTCCATTTCTACGGGTCTTGACACAACCATTCATTATGCTGTCGATGAATTAACGACAATTTGTTGGCTGACTCATAACAAATGGGATCCTCAGGGGGAACGTTCTGTCTTACTACCAAAATGACGTCAACTGACCCGATACTGTACTTTTCCTCCACGTGTAGAGAGGTACATTTTTATAATGCCGAAAATTTCGGGATTTTTTTTATGGTCAGCCTCCCGCAAAGGCTGGAAGCCTATGGCGCTGCAGAAGCGCTGCGTGGGGATAAGTGTCTGTGCACGTTGGATTTAAAACGCTGCAGGTTGTACCAAACTCCCCTGCAGCTCATTCCAGAGCGTCGAAGCTCTCTCAAAGAAGGAATGCTGGAGGAGACTGGTTCGGGGAGTAGAATTAAGGTGTAGTTTCTTCAGTTTGGCTTTTTAAAAAACACCAAACAAGTAACTTTTACACTTTATTTAAATTAACTTAAATTCTGCAGATGTTTCGGGTAGCAGTTCTACCAAACAACTGAGTGATACTAAATAGACCTAATACTAATGAATGCTAAGAATAATCTAAACGTAATCCTCTTGAATGCCTGACGGGCACTAATATATAGAGTAGGTTGTTTACATCATTAGACTTATCTAAAGTATACAAGATACGAGGGGATTCGTTATATAATTGTAGGGGCCTCGA
The DNA here is from genome assembly GCA_951848785.1 of Callosobruchus maculatus. NCBI lineage: Eukaryota > Metazoa > Arthropoda > Insecta > Coleoptera > Chrysomelidae > Callosobruchus > Callosobruchus maculatus. The sequence goes on from CATOUR010000003.1 coordinate 4,878,078, forward strand.
CCTGGTAAGGATGAGCTCGCAGAGCCTCCAATGCAAGAATTGCCTGTCACACTTCATCAATTATAGACTATCAGTGCCATATATGCGAACTTTTTATTAACTTTCTGGTAGTATTGCGATTGTGAGGGGCATTTTTAAGATCCAGTAATTTTCCGGATTCCTGGAGCTCGTCGTGGGTAAGTTTTTGGAGTTTTGCTTTCAACACTACAGTACATACTGAAACGGAATATACTCCGTATGAGTTAGTTTTTGGCAAAGTTTGTAATCTACCTTCACATGTAAATCGGCAAGTTGATCCTTTATACAACTTTGACAGCTATCCGCTAGAGTTAAAGTTTCGATTCCAACAAGCACAGGCAGATGCAAGAGGTAGGCTGATAAACTCAAAAATGAAACGAAAAGCCAGATACGACTCTAGAGCAAACTCGGTTACGTACAAATCAGGGGATAAAATTTTTCTGAAAAACGAGGGTAGAACAAAAATGGAAGCGTTGTACAACGGCCCATATGTAGTTATTGAAAATAAGGCTCCAAATATGTTGATACTTATAGGGCGTAAGACTAAAGAGGTCCATAAAAGGCATAAAAATAGAGTCAAACGATATTTTGATTAAGTTTCTTGTATATGTGTGAACAGACTTTTTTTAATAATTTTTTTTTGTTTGCGTAGAAGGTGTGATATGTACATATTTATAATAGAGTAAGGGTTATGATGTGGATTAGTAAAGTGAAGGGAACTGGTAACACCCAGTATATTGTATTGCTCCAGTTCGTAAGGACGTTACCAGTTCGGGGCGTGAGATATTGGAAAAAAAGCGTATATTTGTTTAACTAGGATTGTTTATAAACAGAGTGAGTGTGTTAAGTATGTCAATAGGATGTGGGTTAGATATAAGATACATCTAGAGTTTGTAACGAGGTCAGATCAATATACACCAAGTTTCAAGTATGATGTGGTTTTACTCAGGGCTCCCCTAAGCCTCCAGTTTAGTGCAGTGTGTAACAGAAAGATATATTACAGTATATCTAACATTGTTGTAAGATGCAGCTAAGTGATTATATGAGCATATGAGTTTTTTAAAATAGTTCTCACTTCAATGCAACATGTGCCTAAGTCCAGCCAAATATTTGTAAAAATATCTTCAGTAGATGAGCCTAAGACCTACGTGGTTTGTTAGTCACTGTGAATGTCCACTTCAACGCAAAAATTGCCTTATTAGTCCACTAGCATATTATTTATGGTTAATTTGTGGTTTAACACTCGTTTTTCCATTCACTGATAAAAACGTGCTCCTAATGATTTATTATTTCACTCAATTTGTCAAATCGTTTATAGTTGAAAAATAGTGGAGAAATAGTATCTACAAGAAACCCAGGTAAGTGGATTTTTTAATATTGCCGATAATATTGTGTTTGTATAGGAAAGTCTAGTTTTATGCTGAGATAACCTTAGAGTATGTATAGGTACTGTTCGAATTGGGAGTCGTGTTTTATTTATTTATTGACTTATTAACGGAAAACTCCATATTTACAATAATTTAAGATACTCAAGTTTACACAGAGGCAAAAAAATAATGACTAATGGTATATATAAAATCTATGATTACCCAAAATCGAGAACACTAGGCAAAACATATTTGCTGAGGATACTTTATACATATCGAATTACAAAATTAGGCATGGCATTGGAACTTCCAAATGATTATTTGAAGAAAATTATCAATTTTTAGATTTAAATAAACTTAAACTGAATATAATAAAACAAAATTTCTAATAATAAGCATACATTTAAATGAAACACCAATGACTGTTTTAAAATAAATTTTACAACTGTTTTATTGTAGCAGTTATGCTAAATAAATCTATACGACTACAACTAGTAGTACTACTACTAAAACAAGCGTATCTATTCAATCAAATTTAGCGCCGAAATTAGGCACTTAAACTTATGAAATCTAAAAGGGTCAAAGTCGTTTTATTCAAGATTCTGCACATCCGTGTGAGAGGGTTGTGCATAGCGTAATCAGTAGGATGTGTTGGTATAGGCAGTTATTACGTGTTGTCTTCTGACAGCTAACAAAGTATATGGAAGCCAAAAGTTCTCCACAAACAATATGCCCTACAACTAATTTAAATAAAAAATATACAAAAGACTGAGCCCTCCTGGACTCCAATGTAGATAACTGAAAGTAACGCAATGCAGGGCTATAGTCAATATAATAAGGGTTGTATTTATTATGGTGAACATTGATATTAGCCCGCCAGGCAGCTATGCGTAAAAACTTTTTTTTGAACGCTTTCAATGTTATCAATATGCATCTAATGATAAGGAGACCATATTACAGATGCATATTCAGTTGTTGATCTAACGTACGCACCATACAGAACTTTAAAAGTATTATTTCCTAGATGTTTACTATTTCTTGTAATGAAACCAAGTCTCTGCAGTGCATTATTAATAATTTTGCTATATAGTTCCGTAAAACAAAGTTTGGAAACAAGAAGGATTAACTAATCCTATATTGTTTTACATGGCAAATACATAATTATGTATAACTGTGTGTACGCAGGCCCCTTAAGCACCAAGCCTCTCAAGTAGCTCGTTTTTCTATTATAAAATATGTCCGTCCATAGTCAGCTGTATAATAGTTGGAACAACACGTCTTTCAGCTACCTTTTAATACCCATTATCCGGTCTTTTTCGGTAAAATATCTACATAAGGACTATTTTATGGGCTATTATCCCTATTATAAAGCACTAGCTGTAAGTCTGGGCTTGCGTTTATAGGAAATATAAATTCAAGAACACGCCGCCGCAGTACTCAAAACGATATAACACTAAAACTGAAAATGACACTGAAGTTTTAGGGGGTATTTCACCTTTGGTTAGACGGTATTTAATGGATAATGGTTTCGGTAGATAAAGTTTGAGTAAAGAGATAGTTACGACTTTTGCGAGATGTGTGTAGACAGTGGAAAGAGGTTGAGTTAACAGGACTAGGCTTTGTGGCATATCAACGTATGTATGCTAGTTTCTAGTTGGGGTATAAATATTCTACAATCCCAGTACCAATGCGAATGTTTTATTCTTCGGGGAACAGTAGGCGGCAGAAGTATGTAAATAGGTGAAAAATTTGGAATTCTAGAAACAGTGTCCTAGAATCATCTCGGACACGAGGTTTCGTCTTCAAAGAAGATCAAATAAAGATTTTAGATTTTTTGCGGGTGAACCTCAGGATCCGGGAGTCCGAAAACTTCCATTTTTGTTAAACGAGAGTGAAACTCAAAAAGGCAGCTGGATTTGCAAATAGTGTCCTCAAGTCATCTTGGATACGAGGTGCGTCCTCATAGAAGATCAAATAAAGATTTTAGATTTTTTGCGGGTGAACCTCAGGATCCGGGAGTCCGAAATTTTCCATTTTCATTAAACGAGATTGAAACTCAAAACGGCAGCTGGATTTGCAAGTAGTGTCCTCTAGTCATCTCGCACACAAGGTTTCGTCCTCATAGGAGATCAAATAAAGATGTTAGTTTTTTTGCGGGTGAACCTCAGGATCTGGGATTCCGAAATTTTCCATTTTCGTTAAACGAGGCTGAAACTCATGACAGCAGCCGGATTTGCAAATAGTGTCCTCAAATCATCTCAGACACGAGGTTTCGTCCTTATAGAAGATCAAATAAAGATTTTAGATTTTTTGCGGGTGAACCTCAGGATCCGGGAGTCCGAAATTTTCCATTTTCGTTAAACGAGATTGAAACTCAAAAAGGCAGGCGGATTTGCAAATAGTGTCCTCAAATTATCTCGGACACCAGGTTTCGTCCTCATAGAAGATCACATAGAGATTTTAGATTTTTTGCGGGTGAACCTCAGGATCCGGGAGTCCGAAATTTTCCATTCTCGTTAGACGAGACTGAAACTCAAAAAGGCAGCTGGATTTGCAAATAGTGTCCTCAAATCCTCTCGGACACCAGGTTTCGTCCTCATAGAAGATCACATAGAGATTTTAGATTTTTTGCGGGTGAACCTCAGAATCCGGTAGTCCGAAATTTTCCATTCTAGTTAAACGAGATTGAAACTCAAAAAGGCAGCTGGATTTGCAAATAGTGTCCTCAAATCCTCTCAGACACCAGGTTTCGTCCTCATAGAAGATCAAATAAAGATTTTGGATTTTTTGCAGGTGAACCTCAGGATTCGGGAGTCTGAAATTTTCTATTTTCGTTAAACGAGATTGAAACTCAAAAAGGCAGCTGGATTTGCGAATAGTGTCCTCAAATCATCTCGTACACCAGGTTTCGTCCTCATAGAGGATCAAATAAAGATTTTAGATTTTTTGCGGGTGAACCTCGGGATCCGGGAGTCCGAAATTTTCCATTTTTGTTAAATGAGACTGAAACTCATGACAGCAGCCGGATTTGCAAATAGTGTCCTCAAATCATCTTGGATACGAGGTTTAATCCTCATAGAAGATCAAATAAAGATTTTAGATTTTTTGCGGGCGAACCTCTGGATCCGGGAGTCCGAAATTTTCCATTTTTGTTAAACGAGGCTGAAACTCATGACAGCAGCCGGATTTGCAAATAGTGTCCTCAAATCATCTTGGATACGAGGTTTTATCCTCATAGAAGATCAAATAAAGATTTTAGATTTTTTGCGGGTGAACCTCAGGATCCGGGAGTCTGACATTTTCCATTTTCGTTAAACGAGATTGAAACTCTAAAAGGCAGCTGGATTTGCGAATAGTGTCCCCAAAACATCTCGGACACGAGGTTTTGTCTTCATAGAAGATCAAATAAAGATTTTAGATTTTTTGCGGGCGAACCTCGGGATCCGGGAGTCCGAAATTTTCCATTTTTGTTAATAGAAGATCAAATAAAGATTTTAGATTTTTTGCGGGCGAACCTCGGGATCCGGGAGTCCGAAATTTTCCATTTTTGTTAAACGAGACTGAAATTCATGACAGCAGCCGGATTTGCAAATAGTGTCCTGAAATCATCTCGGACACGAGGTTTCGTCCTCATAGAAGATCAAATAAGGATTTTGGATTTTTTGCGGGTGAACCTCAAGATCCGGGAGTCCGAAATTTTCCATTTTTGTTAAACAAGACTGAAACTCAAAAAGGTAGCTGTATTTTCAAATAGTGTCTTCAAATCACCTCGGACGCGAGGTTCCGTTCTCATAGAAGATCAAATAAAGATTTTAGATTTTTTGCGGGTGAAGCTCAGGATCCGGGAGTGCGAATTTTTCCATTTTTGTTAAACGAGACTGAAACTCATAAGAGCAGCCGGATTTGCAAATAGTGTCCTCAAATCATCTCCGACACGAGGTTCCATACTCATAGAAGATCAAGTAAAGATTTTAGATTTTTTGCGGGTGAACCTCAGGATCCGGGAGTCTGACATTTTCCATTTTCGTTAAACGAGATTGAAACTCAAAAAGGCACCCGGATTTGCAAATAGTGTCCTCAAATCATCTCGTACACGAGGTTTCGTCCTCATAGAAGATCAAATAAAGATTTTAGATTTTTTGCGGGCGAACCTCGGGATCCGGGAGTCCGAAATTTTCCATTTTTGTTAATAGAAGATCAAATAAAGATTTTAGATTTTTTGCGGGCGAACCTCGGGATCCGGGAGTCCGAAATTTTCCATTTTTGTTAAACGAGACTGAAATTCATGACAGCAGCCGGATTTGCAAATAGTGTCCTGAAATCATCTCGGACACGAGGTTTCGTCCTCATAGAAGATCAAATAAGGATTTTGGATTTTTTGCGGGTGAACCTCAAGATCCGGGAGTCCGAAATTTTCCATTTTTGTTAAACAAGACTGAAACTCAAAAAGGTAGCTGTATTTTCAAATAGTGTCTTCAAATCACCTCGGACGCGAGGTTCCGTTCTCATAGAAGATCAAATAAAGATTTTAGATTTTTTGCGGGTGAAGCTCAGGATCCGGGAGTGCGAATTTTTCCATTTTTGTTAAACGAGACTGAAACTCATAAGAGCAGCCGGATTTGCAAATAGTGTCCTCAAATCATCTCCGACACGAGGTTCCATACTCATAGAAGATCAAGTAAAGATTTTAGATTTTTTGCGGGTGAACCTCAGGATCCGGGAGTCCGAAATTTTTCATTTTCGTTAAACGATATTCAAACTCAAAAAGGCAGCTGTATTTTCAAATAGTGTCTTCAAATCACCTCGGACACGAGGTTTCTTCCTCATAGAAGATTAAATAAAGATTTTGGATTTTTTGCGGGTGAACCTCAAGATCCGGGAGTCCGAAATTTTCCATTTTTGTTAAACAAGGCTGAAACTCAAAAAGGCAGCTGTATTTTCAAATAGTGTCTTCAAATCATCTCGGACACGAGGTTTCGTCCTCATAGAAGATCAAATAAAGATTTTGGATTTTTTGCGGGTGAACCTCAAGATCCGGGAGTCCGAAATTTTCCATTTTTGTTAAACAAGGCTGAAACTCAAAAAGGCAGCTGTATTTTCAAATAGTGTCTTCAAATCATCTCGGACACGAGGTTTCGTCCTCATAGAAGATTAAATAAAGATTTTGGATTTTTTGCGGGTGAACCTCAAGATCCGGGAGTGCGAATTTTTCCATTTTTGTTAAACGAGACTGAAACTCATAAGAGCAGCCGGATTTGCAAATAGTGTCCTCAAATCATCTCGGACACGAGGTTCCATACTCATAGAAGATCAAATAAAGATTTTAGATTTTTTGCGGGTGAACCTCAGGATCCGGGAGTCCGAAATTTTCCATTTTCGTTAAACGAGATTGAAACTCAAAAAGGCAGCTGGATTTGAAAATAGTGTCCTCAAATGATCTCGTACACGAGGTTTCGTCCTCATAGAGGATCAAATAAAGATTTTAGATTTTTTGCGGGCTAACCTCGGGCTCCGGGAGTCCGAAATTTTCCATTTTTGTTAAACGAGACTGAAATTCATGGCAGCAGCCGGATTTGCAAATAGTGTCCTGAAATCACCTCGGACACGGGGTTTCGTCCTCATAGAAGATAAATAAAGATTTTAGATTTTTTGCGGGTGAACCTCAGGATCCGGGATTCCGATATTTTCCATTTTCGTTAAACGAGATGGAAACTCAAAAAGGCAGCCGGATTTGCAAATAGTGTCCTCAAATCATCTCGGACACGAGGTTCCATACTCATAGAGGATCAAATAAAGATTTTAGATTTTTTGCGGGCTAACCTCGGGCTCCGGGAGTCCGAAATTTTCCATTTTTGTTAAACGAGACTGAAATTCATGACAGCAGCCGGATTTGCAAATAGTGTCCTGAAATCACCTCGGACACGAGGTTTCGTCCTCATAGAAGATAAATAAAGATTTTAGATTTTTTGCGGGTGAACCTCAAGATCCGGGAGTCCGAAATTTTCCATTTTTGTTAAACAAGGCTGAAACTCAAAAAGGCAGCTGTATTTTCAAATAGTGTCTTCAAATCATCTCGGACACGAGGTTTCGTCCTCATAGAAGATTAAATAAAGATTTTGGATTTTTTGCGGGTGAACCTCAAGATCCGGGAGTGCGAATTTTTCCATTTTTGTTAAACGAGACTGAAACTCATAAGAGCAGCCGGATTTGCAAATAGTGTCCTCAAATCATCTCGGACACGAGACTTGAAACTCAAAAAGGCAGCTGGATTTGAAAATAGTGTCCTCAAATGATCTCGTACACGAGGTTTCGTCCTCATAGAGGATCAAATAAAGATTTTAGATTTTTTGCGGGCTAACCTCGGGCTCCGGGAGTCCGAAATTTTCCATTTTTGTTAAACGAGACTGAAATTCATGACAGCAGCCGGATTTGCAAATAGTGTCCTGAAATCACCTCGGACACGAGGTTTCGTCCTCATAGAAGATAAATAAAGATTTTAGATTTTTTGCGGGTGAACCTCAGGATCCGGGAGTCCGATATTTTCCATTTTCGTTAAACGAGATTGAAACTCAAAAAGGCACCCGGATTTGCAAATAGTGTCCTCAAATCATCTCGTACACGAGGTTTCGTCCTCATAGAAGATCAAATAAAGATTTTAGATTTTCTGCGGGTGAACCTCAGGATCCGGGATTCCGATATTTTCCATTTTCGTTAAACGAGATGGAAACTCAAAAAGGCAGCCGGATTTGCAAATAGTGTCCTCAAATCATCTCGGACACGAGGTTCCATACTCATAGAGGATCAAATAAAGATTTTAGATTTTTTGCGGGCTAACCTCGGGCTCCGGGAGTCCGAAATTTTCCATTTTTGTTAAACGAGACTGAAATTCATGACAGCAGCCGGATTTGCAAATAGTGTCCTGAAATCACCTCGGACACGAGGTTTCGTCCTCATAGAAGATAAATAAAGATTTTAGATTTTTTGCGGGTGAACCTCAGGATCCGGGAGTCCGATATTTTCCATTTTCGTTAAACGAGATTGAAACTCAAAAAGGCACCCGGATTTGCAAATAGTGTCCTCAAATCATCTCGTACACGAGGTTTCGTCCTCATAGAAGATCAAATAAAGATTTTAGATTTTCTGCGGGTGAACCTCAGGATCCGGGATTCCGATATTTTCCATTTTCGTTAAACGAGATGGAAACTCAAAAAGGCAGCCGGATTTGCAAATAGTGTCCTCAAATCATCTCGGACACGAGGTTCCATACTCATAGAAGATCAAATAAAGATTTTAGATTTTTTGCGGGTGAACCTCAGGATCCGGGAGTCCGAAATTTTCCATTTTCGTTAAACGAGATTGAAACTCAAAAAGGCAGCTGGATTTACAAATAGTGTCCTCAAATCATCTCGGACACGAGGTTCCATACTCATAGAAGATCAAATAAAGATTTTAGATTTTTTGCGGTGTGAACCTCAGGATCCGAGAGTCCGAAATTTTCCGTTTTTATTAAACGAGACTGAAACTCATAACAGCAACCGGATTTGCAAATAGTGTCCTGAAATCACCTCGGACACGAGGTTTCGTCCTCATAGATGATCAAATAAAGATTTTAGATTTTTTGCGGGTGAACCTCAGGATCCGGGAGTCCGAAATTTTTCATTTTCGTTAAACGATATTCAAACTCAAAAAGGCAGCTGTATTTTCAAATAATGTCTTCAAATCACCTCGGACACGAGGTTTCTTCCTCATGGAAGATTAAATAAAGATTTTGGATTTTTTGCGGGTGAACCTCAAGATCCGGGAGTCCGAAATTTTCCATTTTTGTTAAACAAGGCTGAAACTCAAAAAGGCAGCTGTATTTTCAAATAGTGTCTTCAAATCACCTCGGACACGAGGTTTCGTCCTCATAGAAGATCAAATAAAGATTTTGGATTTTTTGCGGGTGAACCTCGGGATCCGGGAGTCCGAAATTTTCCATTTTTGTTAAACGAGACTGAAATTCATGACAGCAGCCGGATTTGCAAATAGTGTCCTGAAATCACCTCGGACACGAGGTTTCGTCCTCATAGAAGATCAAATAAAGATTTTAGATTTTTTGCGGGCTAACCTCAGGATCCGGGAGTGCGAATTTTTCCATTTTTGTTAAACGAGACTGAAACTCATAAGAGCAGCCGGATTTGCAAATAGTGTCCTCAAATCATCTCCGACACGAGGTTCCATACTCATAGAAGATCAAATAAAGATTTTAGATTTTTTGCGGGTGAACCTCAGGATCCGGGAGTCCGAAATTTTTCATTTTCGTTAAACGATATTCAAACTCAAAAAGGCAGCTGTATTTTCAAATAGTGTCTTCAAATCACCTCGGACACGAGGTTTCTTCCTCATAGAAGATTAAATAAAGATTTTGGATTTTTTGCGGGTGAACCTCAAGATCCGGGAGTCCGAAATTTTCCATTTTTGTTAAACAAGGCTGAAACTCAAAAAGGCAGCTGTATTTTCAAATAGTGTCTTCAAATCATCTCGGACACGAGGTTTCGTCCTCATAGAAGATCAAGTAAAGATTTTAGATTTTTTGCGGGTGAACCTCAGGATCCGGGAGTCCGAAATTTTTCATTTTCGTTAAACGATATTCAAACTCAAAAAGGCAGCTGTATTTTCAAATAGTGTCTTCAAATCACCTCGGACACGAGGTTTCTTCCTCATAGAAGATTAAATAAAGATTTTGGATTTTTTGCGGGTGAACCTCAAGATCCGGGAGTGCGAATTTTTCCATTTTTGTTAAACGAGACTGAAACTCATAAGAGCAGCCGGATTTGCAAATAGTGTCCTCAAATCATCTCGGACACGAGGTTCCATACTCATAGAAGATCAAATAAAGATTTTAGATTTTTTGCGGGTGAACCTCAGGATCCGGGAGTCCGAAATTTTCCATTTTCGTTAAACGAGATTGAAACTCAAAAAGGCAGCTGGATTTGAAAATAGTGTCCTCAAATGATCTCGTACACGAGGTTTCGTCCTCATAGAAGATCAAATAAAGATTTTGGATTTTTTGCGGGTGAACCTCAGGATCCGGGAGTCCGAAATTTTTCATTTTCGTTAAACGATATTCAAACTCAAAAAGGCAGCTGTATTTTCAAATAGTGTCTTCAAATCACCTCGGACACGAGGTTTCTTCCTCATAGAAGATTAAATAAAGATTTTGGATTTTTTGCGGGTGAACCTCAAGATCCGGGAGTCCGAAATTTTCCATTTTTGTTAAACAAGGCTGAAACTCAAAAAGGCAGCTGTATTTTCAAATAGTGTCTTCAAATCATCTCGGACACGAGGTTTCGTCCTCATAGAAGATCAAATAAAGATTTTGGATTTTTTGCGGGTGAACCTCAAGATCCGGGAGTGCGAATTTTTCCATTTTTGTTAAACGAGACTGAAACTCATAAGAGCAGCCGGATTTGCAAATAGTGTCCTCAAATCATCTCGGACACGAGGTTCCATACTCATAGAAGATCAAATAAAGATTTTAGATTTTTTGCGGGTGAACCTCAGGATCCGGGAGTCCGAAATTTTCCATTTTCGTTAAACGAGATCGAAACTCAAAAAGGCAGCTGGATTTACAAATAGTGTCCTCAAATCATCTCGTACACGAGGTTTCGTCCTCATAGAAGATCAAATAAAGATTTTAGATTTTTTGCGGTGTGAACCTCAGGATCCGAGAGTCCGAAATTTTCCATTTTTATTAAACGAGACTGAAACTCATAACAGCAACCGGATTTGCAAATAGTGTCCTGAAATCACCTCGGACACGAGGTTTCGTCCTCATAGAAGATCAAATAAAGATTTTAGATTTTTTGCGGGTGAACCTCAGGATCCGGGAGTCCGAAATTTTTCATTTTCGTTAAACGATATTCAAACTCAAAAAGGCAGCTGTATTTTCAAATAATGTCTTCAAATGACCTCGGACACGAGGTTTCTTCCTCATAGAAGATTAAATAAAGATTTTGGATTTTTTGCGGGTGAACCTCAAGATCCGGGAGTCCGAAATTTTCCATTTTCGTTAAACGAGATTGAAACTCAAAAAGGCAGCTGGATTTGCAAATAGTGTCCTCAAATCATCTCGTACACGAGGTTTCGTCCTCATAGAAGATCAAATAAAGATTTTAGATTTTCTGCGGGTGAACCTCAGGATCCGGGATTCCGATATTTTCCATTTTCGTTAAACGAGATTGAAACTCAAAAAGGCAGCCGGATTTGCAAATAGTGTCCTTAAATCATCTCGGACACGAGGTTCCATACTCATAGAAGATCAAATAAAGATTTTAGATTTTTTGCGGGTGAACCTCAGGATCCGGGAGTCCGAAATTTTCCATTTTCGTTAAACGAGCTTGAAACTCAAAAAGGCAGCCGGATTTGCAAATAGTGTCAGGATCCGGGAGACCGAAAATTTCAATTTTCGTTAAACGAGATTGAAACTCAAAAAGGCAGCTGGATTTGCAAATAGTGTCCTCAAATCATCTCGTACACGAGGTTTCGTCCTCATAGAAGATCAAATAAAGATTTTAGATTTTCTGCGGGTGAACCTCAGGATCCGGGAGTCCGAAATTTTCCATTTTCGTTAAACGAGCTTGAAACTCAAAAAGGCAGCCGGATTTGCAAATAGTGTCAGGATCCGGGAGACCGAAAATTTCAATTTTCGTTAAACGAGATTGAAACTCAAAAAGGCAGCTGGATTTGCAAATAGTGTCCTCAAATCATCTCGGACACGAGGTTTCGTCCTCATAGAAGATCAAATAAGGATTTTAGATTTTTTGCGGGTGAACCTCAGGATCCGGGAATCCGAAATTTTCCATTTTCGTCAAACGAGATTGAAACTCAAAAAGGCAGCTGGATTTGCAAATAGTGTCCTCAAATCATCTCGGACACCAGGTTTCGTCCTCATATAAGATCAAATAAAGATTTTAGATTTTTTGCGGGTGACCCTCAGGATCCGGGAGTTCGAAATCTTCCAGGAACATGTGACAGACAATTTTGATACTTTGTTGTAGAGAGTAGAGATCCTACAAAATGTTTGATGTTCTAAATTTGGAACAATCACAGAGTATAAGAGAATAAGCGCCAAATATGAAAACAAAAATTGGAACTTTACCTGTCCTGTATACTAAAAATAACGCTTTTTAGACCATGTTTACACCCTGTATACAGACACGTTGCATCGTCAGGGTAAAAAATGACCGAAATATAAAGTTAACAGAGCGTTTTGAAAAATGGTTAATTAAAGAAATAAAACTATTTGTTTTTTCTCAAAAATTGAATGTTGCGAAGATGAGACTGAATCTGCCCCCTTCAATCGAAATTATCTGTATTTCTATAGCATCATTCCGATCAAGCGACCAAACTCGAATGCAGCGGATGACGTCATCGGTCATATATACATATACCTGCGTGAGTATGTTGGTATAAGGCATCGGAATGCAGCACCTTGCTTTATTTGGTACACGGGAACAAATGAAACCGTATGATCATTGGCGGTTTATAAGGGTGTCTGGACACCAAAGTCAGACTTTATTTTAATTTAATACTGACTAAAACTGCAAGAGTTATAGTCGTATAGTATGGCTTGTCTATATAGGATTGTTAAAGTTGGATTTGAGATGCCAAATATCTAATGCATCTAACAGAGAAGCTACACTCTGGCAAAGCCGGAACGGAACGGAAAAGTTCGCGTAGGACACCCACCACCATAATCCCGAGTCCAGGCAACCTCGCGCTAGCCGCCCGGCGGCGCTACGTGGAGCTCACATCCTGCGTGTTCCGTTCCTTCGTCGCAAACTCATCTTTCCCACCCCAATTTTGCCCAAAATTTGTTTCCGCAGTGACTGTATACCTCCAGCTCACCTCTTGAAGAGAGATGCCCCTTCGGTACTTTGTCACTGCAAATCTGGCAAAGCCATCATCAGATAAAAAAATGAAGTCAAGTTGATTGACTCAGTACTTCTCACACATTACGGTGATACCGGTTCATTATTTTCAAATAGCATGAAGCTTTAGTCTGAAATCCCTTTGCAACCAAATCATCGCCAGCCTATTATCAATAATACAATCATTTGAGTTTTACAACCCTCCACCCCCCAACCACCCCAATTTCACCCCCACCCAAAAAAAGATAGCAAACGGTCAGGAACCCCTAAAATATCTAAAAACGAAGTTTGAGCTGTTTTCATATTTTTAGTTTTTTGATTATTGCTACGCTGCGACTTCACACGATTTCTAACAAGCATACGCGTTTTCCATCCTCACCACAGTAATAATAATGTGTCAAAATTTCATTAGAATCACCGTTAATAGTTTCCACGTTACAAGATACAAAACGATCTAAAGCAATAAATACTCGTATGTGTACAGAAAAGTCCCTTAGTTTCGGTAGTAGGCTAGGCAATGTTCGGATGGACCTAAAAAGGTGATTTATGTCGCTAGGTCTTCCTTCACAGGTCAGTGCAGCCTATTACTAATACAACAAATTTTTCAGTTTTTCACCCCTCCACCCCCAACCACCCCAATTTCACCCCCACCCAAAAAAAACGCAGAAAATGATCAGGAACCTCTAAAACGCTTAAACACGAAGTTTGAGCTGTTTTTATATTTTTTGTTTTTTATTATTTCTGCGTCGCCACTGGCACGATTTATAAAACCATACGCATTTTTCATCCTCGCCACGGTAGTAATATTGCGTCAAAATTCCATTAAAATCAATTCAACAGTTTCCTCGTTACACAATATAGCACAATCTAAAGCAATACTCACCGTATGTTTACACCAGAAAAAAATCCAAGTCCTTTGATTTCTGTAATAGACAAGGCAATGTTCGGATGGACCTAAAAAGTTATTTATGCCACTACGTCTTCCTTCACAGGTCAGTGGAGAGTCTATTTTGAAAACAACAAATTTTTCAATTTTATAACCCCCCAACCACCCCAATTTCACCCACCCCTAAAACGCCTAAAGACGAAGTTTAATCAACATTTAATTTTTTTGTTTTTTGATAATTACTCCGCCGCCCATGCACCGATTTTCAAAATGATAGGAGCATTACCTACTACGACCCCACAGCATGTCGTTACCCAAATTTTATCACAATCCATGCAGCGGTTGCTGAGATCACGTGGCTAGAAAAACGCATACAGACAGACCGACTGACAGACAGCCAGACAGACAGACAGACAGACAGACAGACAGACAGACAGACAGACAGACAGACCGTCAGACAGACAGACCGTCAGACAGACACAGCGTCAGACAGACAGAGCGTCAGACAGACAGAGCGTCAGACAGACAGATCGACGGAAATGAGTAACGTGGATTTTCGTTATGTAGACATCATAAAATGCCCAAAAAGTGGATTATCTCAAAATCGAAAATTTTCGCGATCACAATTCTCCCCTCACCTATCGGTCTGGGAAGTAGAAAGAGGCACCTAACGTCTCATACATCCCCACTAGACACTAGAAGACTAGAAAAAGGCCGTCGTGACAGTATGAAGACGTTGTGGCAAGAACCTCAGTTTCTTCAAATTTTATCTTGTGGCCTCCTTCCTTAATCACATGTTCGATTACCGCTGATTTGTCCGTATAACCTAGTCAACAGCTAGCCTTGTATTCTGCAATCCTTATGTTTATCGTTCGCTTCGCATGGTATGCGATAAACCCCCGGTGCTGTGAGTGAGTCTCTTTTATCCTTTACCGTTCTCAAATACTACTGTATCTTTCTTGTGGGCTTGTAGATTCTCTTGACGTTTTCTTTTCGTAACATTTTAGCCGTTTAATAATAACAAATAAATCAATAAGCAAACGCAGGACACAGACCATTTCGGTAAAAAACCAAACATCTGGCAACCTTACTAGTGACGACCCTTTCTAAAACTCTGACTGTTGCGGCTATGTACCACTCGCATCCTCTAAAAAATCAACTCTGTCAACACGAAACTGAAATATTGTTTGTTTCTGTTTATTTGTAGGTAATTAGTTTTGGACAGGAAAAACATCATCGTTATGGGCAAATGGCCCGGGCAAAAAGTATCCTAGCGCCAAATTAGCCGTGGCCTTTCAAGCAGGTTTTGGATTAAGTGAT
This sequence comes from Callosobruchus maculatus, assembly GCA_951848785.1. NCBI lineage: Eukaryota > Metazoa > Arthropoda > Insecta > Coleoptera > Chrysomelidae > Callosobruchus > Callosobruchus maculatus. Next base: position 4,893,581 of record CATOUR010000003.1, read on the forward strand.
TCGCATAGGATTTATGGGTTTCGAGAGGCGGGATTTCTCTTGATTTTTATACCGTTGGGGTGGAGAAGAAAACGAAGAATCAAATATTTTATGTGTTTGAGGTTGATTCGCGCTATTAGACCCCGTGGTGGGAGAACGGCGGTAGGGATGGGACATCGAAAGAAAACATCGATGTTGGACATCGATATCAACATCGACGGTTTGCCATCGATAACGATATATCGTATTCAAAACATCGATGTTTGAACATCGCAAAAACATCGATATATTCGGGTATTGGTGTTCTTCAATTTAAATGTTAGAAATAAATAATGATATGTATTTTACTACTAAGTATTTCAAATTTCACAGCATAGTAAACAGGAAAGAATAAAGACCAGAAAGTACCTAAACTAACAAGTTTTATTAAATTTTAATAAAAAAATAAAAATAAGTTTTGGTTGTCTATTGCCTTTCTCAAATTGCTTTGCAACTTTAGCGAATTTGAGAAGATGAAATCAACCAATGTCAAATGTCATCTCAAATCAATCTGAAATAGGACAAATAAAAAATAATTCACATAGAGCTCCATTGTGAGGATGTGAGCCGAGGTTTTTAGCAACTTGCCAAATCTAATAGCTTGTGATTATAGCCCCTCCCATCAAATTCGTAATGACGTCAATCGGTCACCATCGCGTCGGTGTTGTTTTGGTACAGAATAGTAGTAACTAGTTCACTGAAAAGAAGTAGAACGCACACCTCTACAAAGGAACCCAAAGCGCCTTAAATTGGTATTTTAAATCATGGGGCAAAACCAAAGACCAGAAAACTGCAGACTCGCTAAATTTACTTTTTTGTATATTTTCAATTTGTAATTGAAACTTTTAAGAAAACATCGATGCAAATTTTTAAAAACATCGATGTTTTTATCCATGGCTCAAGTTAACAACATGGATGGTAAAAACATCGATTATCGGACGTGAAACATCGATGTTTTCCAAACATCGATAATTATCGCCCACCCCTAAACGGCAGTAGCGTGCTAAGGTCTTTGGGGGCCTCCCCGCAACTTTTTTCACGGCCCCCCCTCTATATAAAAAAAATTATATTTCAAATCGGTTCATAGATAGAAGGCGTGACCGCAACTTATGTTTTCCTTTCGAGTATTTGAAGAATAAAAATTCATAGACCTTTAGATACAATATAATTATACATCTATTAACCACATTAATATAACAAACTACATTTATATTATATGGCCACAACACAAATTTATAACAAAAACAATAATAAACAAATGAAACACCTTAACCCTAAAAGTTTTATTACTATGATTTGACTTGCATTTCATGTAAAGAAAAAACTATTTTTTTTTTGTATGTATCAACTATTTGGTCTAAGTCTGTGCCTTCTGCCCGTTCATTTTCTATGGAAATTAATGCCAAAGAACTTAGGCGCGATTCACCCATTGTCGATCTTGCAAACATTTTTATTAGTATTAGTTTTGCAAATGATCGTTCTGCTTGAGCCGAACGTGAGCGCCAAGGCATCGACATCGACTGTCTGGGATTCCCAGAAATAACTTGTCGGCACCAACGAATTCGAATAGGTTAGAAGAAGTAACCAATTCAAAGTAGTGATTCAACCACAGCTTGATGATGGCATTTATAGCATACTGACTGCTAATAAACCCGTACACTCTACACCCTCTTCGAGACAGCAGGTAAATAACTCTAAAAATAATGGCAAGAATAGTGGAATAATATAAATAGCAACCTTGCTTTGGTTGATCGTTTCGGGTTTACTGTTGTAGTTTTGAGTAAATTTAGGGTTTTAACAATGCAAAAGTTAAAAGACTATTTTAAGCAATCTCACAAGATTTAAATACTGCGGATTTCTGTGAAAAATAACATCGTGTTTGTGAACACAGTAAATAATAACAACGGGGTCTTGGGAACACACACCTGTTACAACATTTTTCTATAGCCTATTCGAATTCGTTGACACAGATACGCGTCATGTCAGTGTAACGTTGCACTTATTCTTGCCGTTTCGGATTCTACGTTCGACTACGTTGTCGTGTTGTCAAATTTTGCCTTAAAATAAGTCCTAAAAAGGCAAAATGTGGCAAAATATATTTAATTTGATTTTGGAAAATTATGATTTCATCGCTATAAAATTAAGTAAATGTATTACTATCTACAAAGCTTGCTCGAGGTAGTCGAGGTCGAGGTTGAGCGGGGGCCCCCCCGGATGCCCGGGGCCCCCCGCACCGCACTGGAGAACGGTCGAGAAATAATGTTGCTTACATGTACAGGTATACAGGGTGGGCCAATAGTGCGTGGACGGAAGATCGTAGGCTTACTAACAATATTTCAAAAATCTGTCATTTGATTCTGGTAGCGACCCTTGAGGGCTATTACGTAAAAATGTCTTCACTTAAATTTTGAAGTTTATACATTACATTTTTTTGAATGGAACCGGAGTAGCGAGGCAAGATCATGAAAATTCCTTACAACACATCAGCTCTAACCGGATACAACGGCGGCAAGATATCTAATGTCAATGAGTAGCTGAGTATGACAGAAGTGCCTACCAACTATTGAGGTCTACTAGAGCTTGACAACTTTCCAAAACGATTAAAAATTTTGAAACAAAAGGAAAAGTACCAGCGATTTTTGCTTACAGTCTAACGTGTTTAGAATGACATTTCACATTTAATGGGATATAAAAATTAGTCATTTCCGTTTAGTTAAGTCAAAAGTGAAGATATCTCTAACTGGAGCATTCTGAACATCTACTGAAATAATTGCTAGAATTTTTTATTTATATTTTATTGTTTATTTCATGTAGTTTTCTACAAACTAAATTTTGTTTTACAATTCAAACAGACTGCAAATCAAGTTTCATTTTCCGCGATTTTGCTAATAACTAGAAGTACCTGCTGAAGAATTTGAAGGGTTCCAGTCAGAGATATCATTACTTTTGTCTTACGGAAATGGCTACTTTTTTATAGCATTAAATGTGAAAATTTATTCAGAAGACATAGATGTTCTACTTTCAGCAATAATCACTAGAAGTTTTCCTTTGATTAAATATTTTATTACAGACTTTGGATAATAGCTAGTAGGTTGTGAAAAATGAGCGTTCTTGTTACCGCTATGGTTTCTGGTTAGAGCTAATATGTTATAAGGAATTTTCATAATCTACTCAAATCTACGGAGTTAGTTGGTTTCTTCCATATTAACGGACATTTGTTTATTTTCATGGCCTTCTAGGTCGCTTGCACGCAGGAAAATCGAAAAACACCTATTTGACTGAAAATTTGAAATAAAATGAAAACAAAAAAAGATTGATATCGAGAACGCTATATCGTTAGAAAGGTAATCAAATTTTACATCGGACTCTTTAAACCAAAATAGGCATTCCCATTTGAAAAAAATCTAGTTATTTGTGATTGAAGTTTCCTTAATTAATCTACTGATTTCTCACACAAAAGATTTCAAATTTAGCCGTCTGAGCTAAGGTGACGCATTTCATGCTTAGTCGTACCGCAAAGTTACGGCCTTCTAAGTTTTATAATCGCTGCTACATTCAATTTTTTTCTGATACCGACTTATACCAAAAATAGCGATTTGCGCCTAAACGGTTCGTTTAAAGTTCCATGTGTGATACATAAAGCCATACTAGAATTGACCAAGGAATCCAAATATGCAATAATATATAGGGGGTTCTATTAAAAAAATGTAAGTTTGATGTGAATCACTCTGTATAAACGTCAAAATTTAAGTCAAAATATTTTTACGTTATAGCCCTCAAGGGTCCCTACCATGATCAAGTAATCGATTTCTAAAATATGTTTTAGCAAGCCCACAATCTTCCGTCCACGCACTATTGGCCCACCCTGTATTGATTCTTTTTATATAAAAGGATGTACCAGAAAATAACACTTAGACACCTCTATCATCGAATTGAGAATTCGCTGTGATTTGCTAATACTCAGTTAAATATTAATATAAAAGTGTGACTGCGGCTTAACCGTTGATATTTTCTGTTGACATTTTCTTAAATGTGGGGGGGGGGTTGGGTTAACCCGGTACGCGTCTGAGCAGTGGAATCTTGTACTAGACTAGAATGAAAACCGTAAGTCTGTGGAACGCCAACGAAAACTGTGGAGTAAATAATAGTTTTTACGGGGCATCGATTCTCTTGATGTATATTTATAGGTATAGATGTTAGGCATGTATTTATTTGAAAAACCTCTGGCAATGTATTCATAAGAAAAAAATACCGCTATCTGGGACCAGTAATACAACTGTTGTATGCTCATTGCTAACGGATAAACCCGAAATCTTTTTTTACGGTGCAAATTTACATATTCATTTCCAATTTCCGAGACCGACAAAATTGTTAGGAAATAAAAATGGAAATCGGAGTACACTGACTCCTATTAGTATTCATATCGTTCGTTATGACCATGTGTAAGTTGAAATAAGGACATCTCCGTGTATTATTTTTGTCTTAAGGGTCTAGGGTATAGCGCGCGAAATTGAGAATCCAAGAAAAGACGTATTCCCGTGTTAGCGAGGAGACGTCACCATAAAAATGATTTCGCATTTCCAAGCTCCTGACGTTACCTTTAAACATACAGTAATGACTCAAAGAGCAAATTGAAGAAGAAAGCTTGCGCTTGTGCAACTATTTAGCCTTTTTTTGATATCGTGTTTGGTTGTTAAATTACAGGCATTTATAGAATGTATAATTTTGCATTGCGAGTTTTTTTGCACATTAAAAAACTTTTTTGAGAAAATCGAAAGTAGTTGTCATTCAATAAGGTCTTAACTATCGCCCTCTGAAATATTATATATGTAGCTTGAAAATAGAGTGAGTTATGTGAGAAATTGTGAGTCCGTGTTTAACATGGCAAATACGTATGTATAAATCTAGGCCCCTTAAGGGTCTAGGGTGTAGCGCGCGAAATTGAGAATCTAAGAAAAGACGTATTGCCGCGAGGAGGCGTGGCCACCTGTTCCCTTTCTCCAGTGTGTGTGTCTAAAGCGCCTCACAGACGCTCCGGAAATCCTCAGGCGAAAAACTGCACAGTCCTGGCCTCAAGGATTGTCGGAGCGTATGTGGAGGTTTGCCGGACTGTACAGGCCGCCGGATGTGGAATTGAAAAACCATTCGATCGCCTGCGCAGGCCGTCTTTTGATGTCATGCGTGCTAGAACTGAACTGAAAGGTTTTCTGAGCGTCTGTGAAGGAGGATGTATTCAGGTCAAAGTGCAAGCGCCTTCAGGCCAGGACTGCGCAGTTTTTCCTCTGAAGATTTCCGGAGCCTCTGTGGGCCGCTTAACATGAGGGGAGAGGTCCAAAGGTAAGGTCCAAAGGTCACTATAAAAATGAATTTCGCTTTTCCAAGCTCCTGGCGTTACCTTTAAACTTACAGTAATGATTCAAAAAGCAAACTGAAGAAGAAACCTTGCGCTTTGTCACCTATTTGGCGCTTTTTTAATATCGTGTTTAGTTATTAAATTACAGACATTTGAAGAATGTATGATTTTGCAATGCGAGTTTTTTTGCACACCGAAAATTTTTTTTGAGAAAATCGCAAATAGTTGTCATTAATTAAGGTCTTAACTATCATCTTCTTAAATACTGTGGATATAGTTTGAAAAACAAGTGAGTTCTGTTCGAAATGGGAATCCGTGTTTTACATGAAAAATACATAATGTATAACTGTGTATACCCAGGTCCCTTAATATCCTCTTCGGTCAGGCAAGCATATACAGGGTATTCATTTGAAAACTCCCCACCACGGCTTCATCAAAAATCACTGATTAAAAAAATCGACTGATCCGGTCCTAAAAACTCACCCTGCATGAAGACAATACAATGACTTTACTCCTAGGAGATCTGGGAATATAGTCATATAATCCAGTACTACCATCCTCTCTCTCTTCAGTCGTAGTTCGCTCCCGAACGTCGTGACTCATACATGGTTATGGTGTGTCAGTGATCGCCATGTTTCTCGGTCTTCCACGGCACGCATTACTTCTGGGACCGACATATGCGCAAGGTCCCTTATTTGGTCCATGAACCTTATAGGGGATCTGCCCCTCGTTCTTTTGCCGTCCACCTGTCCTTGGACCATGAGCTTCTCCATCCCGTCCCTGCGCATAACATGTCCGAAAAATTTGAGCATCCCACGTTGTATGGTTGGTAAAAGCCGGTCATGATCTTTGATTATGAGCTCCCTGAGGATGGAGATGTTCGTTCTGTGTGCTGTCCAGGGTATTCTTAGCATCCTCTGATAACACGTCATTTCAAACGGCTCTATTCTTCTACGACAGGAGGCGTTTAGGGTCCAGCATTCTGACCCATAAGTTGCTATGGGGAAAACCAGCGCTTTCATTAGTCTGGTTTTCGTTACTTTGTGGATGTTGTGGTCCTTCCATATTCTCCCCAGTCTACTCAACGCCTCCTTCGCCATTCCGAATCTACGCTTTATTTCGGGTTCAAAACCTCCTTTGTTTTGTATACGTGCGCCTAGATAGATAACGTGATCGCTCGTTTCAATATCGTTGATGAGCCGTAAAGGTGGTAATGTCTTGGCTCTGTTCACTATCATGAGGCAGCATTTTGACCTGTTTAGACGTAGGCCCGATTCTAAACTTGCTGCCTCCACGCGCTGCAGAAGTTCATACATTTCTGGTTCGTCTTTGGCTAGTATGATTGTGTCGTCGGCGTAACGTAAGTTAGATATTTTTTTCCCTCCAACAGAAACTCCACCTCCCCAGTCCCCCAAGGCTTTCTTCATTATCCATTCTCCATAGCAGTTGAAAAGTATTGGGGACAGTCTTGCCTGAACTACCATCCACTATGGTTCAAATTTAAACAAAATGAAGTATCCTGTAATAAGTGCTCTAGTCACATTTTTTTTGTTTTTGAGAAAAACGCTTTTGAAGCTTATATTCGTCTCTGGAAGTATTACCTTTTCGAATGATCATTTGATTTGTTATAATCTTGTATTTTATTACTTTTAGAGTGAACGACTTTGAGTCAAAGTTAGTTTAGTGGTCTGATGTCTGTGATGAGAACCTAGTCGGTAGGTGTGATAATTTGTTATATGTATTAGATGAGTGGTATTCAAAGCATCAGTTGTATCTAAATCCAGACAAAACATCAATACTGAGATTCCACAATGCACAAAAAATATTAGCTCCATTAAATTTAAAAGTAAACAATGAAACATTGGTACCGCATAAATTTTTAGGCTCATTGTCATGCTGTCATTTCAAAACTGAACTCGCAGTCTTTTGTAATGAGAAACCTGAAAACCGTACTAACTGAGAGCCAGTTAATATTTTGCACAAGTGGAATCCAGGCTGAAATATGGGTTATGCTTTTGGGGTTGCTCAACATATGCAAAAAATGTCTTTTTAAGCCAGAAAAGAATTTTGAGATCTATGGCAGGTGTAGACAGCAGGCACAGCTGCAAAGATATAATCAAAAAATTTAAAATATTGACACTTCCCTCGTTATTTATATTTGAGATGGCTACTTACACCTTCTCAAACAACAACAAATTTATTTTAAATAGTCAGATACACACTATTAATACAAGGCAAAGTGATCGCTTGCATGTACCTTATGCTCGATATAGGTTAAGTAGTGTGTCACCAAATGTGTTGGGACCCAAGATTTTTAACTTGCTTCCGAATGACATAAAAGCTAGTCGAACTGTATATATTTTTAGAAAAAGATTGAAAGATTTTCTTATGGAAAAATGTTATTATTCTGTCAGTGACTATGTTAGCTTGTAGGTATTTATTATGTGACAAGTCCTATACATGTACGGATACTAAATAAATAAATAAATAAAAAATTTTTCCAAGATGTATTCTAACCTATTCTAATTCCTTGGCGTAAACCAACCCCTGCTGTCAGCATAAATAGGTAAAGATATTTTTCGAACCCACTGTATACTAACTCTAACTGCTTACCGATTCTGAGTGATTCATATTCAGATGGATTTAAAAATATCTCTTGACAAGAATGGATTATTTAGTCTGACTGTGACAGTGAAGCGATACCGTGTTTTTTTGTATGTGAACAAGGTCAAAAAACACAATTACGTGCGGTCGCATCCTAAAAATAATAATTACATTGCATGCGAATCCACAGACAGCTTTATTGGAAATTTGGTAGCAATTATATTAGTCTCCCAGATAGTTGTGTGTACTCAGCGGGCCTTGAAGATGTCCCAAAAATTAGAGGAAAAAAGATTGTTTTAAACATTTTCAAGTTAGGAATATGCGAAAAACTGTGAACATCATTAAAATGACCAGGAATTCTATTATTGAAATAATAAATCATTCAACTTTCTATAATGAACAGGTAGAATAAGGAATGCACCTTTTTTAGAGTCAGTAGATCTAATACAATTTTTTAGCTTAACACAATGATGAACGAAAAATATTAGTATTACTGCAAAAAAGCGACGGGTGCTCTATTTACGAAAAATATGGCACAAAGTGCCTACGCTTTTTTTCACAATCATACTAGTATTTTTTGTTTATCATTGCTTATTTTAAACATTATTTTTAGCTTCGTAGTCCGACGTTCTTTAAAAGGGTGTTTTTTTTAGTTTTTTAAACTACACTCGCTGGCAGGAAAAACGGAGCACTTGACATTTTGTATAAAATTTCTTTTTTTTATACTTTGGTGATGGTTTGTTGTTTTAATAAATTGGGCACAAATCAACCATTTATTTGAAAACAAAAAAACTTTTGTTGCAATACTACAAAAAGCATAAATTGGTAGTTTGCTGAAATGACCTTAAATTAGTGAAACATGAAACTCGTTGCTAGCAAAAACTGGGCAGAAGCATTTTTAATAACGAGTACCTAAAATCAAATGACAAATGTCTTTCTGTTCGTTCCTCTAAAAGAGCGTGCTGCAATCCGTTTAAGGTCAAGGAATAGGAAGTCGACTTTATATTCATCTCCCAAGCATGTTCCAAACATATTGAATTGGGTTCGCGTCTGGACTTAACGCTGGCCACTTTAAGTATTGTTGAGTAAATCTCACGGTGTCGGGTCTGGCATTATCATGCATCAACATAAGTAACAACAAAATCTTGCAGAATTTCATCAATGCATTTGACAGCAGTAAAATACCCTCTTGGAATGATGTACAACTCTCTGCGTGCCTCCAGAGAAATACCAGCTCACACCATAAGTGAACCCCTTGATAGCCTACACTAGGACTAAAGGTAAATTCTGCAAAACGTTCTTGTGGTCTTCGCCATTCCCTTTCACGACCACGTGGAGACCGCAGGCTAAATCTGGACTCATCAGTAAACAAAATACGCCCCCATTCATTTTCACCCCAATGTTCATGATTTCTCGCAAATTGAAGTCGCGCTACACGATGACGTCTATGAAGCTCTGGACCTGTAGCGGGTATATAACTACCAAGATTAGCTTCACCCTCATTTAACAGTCCGTTCGCTTACATTGGTATTTCGGACGTGATGAAGTCGATTTCTGATTTCTATGGCTGTAGTATGACGATCTCGTAGACTTTGTAAGATGATAAAGCGATCATTATGAGCATTGGTCCTTCGTTGGGGGCAGTGCCAAGTGGTCTACTGTAACGTCCAGTTTAAAAAAAAAAATGTATAAATATGGTGCACAGTGCTATTTGATAGGGGATGATAACGTTGGGCAACATATCGCTCACTTCTTCCGTCTTGAACCGACGCAACCATATCAGCCGTGGTTTGGGGACTAACAGCAGGCGTTTTTAGCCCAAATACATGCAGCAAAACTTGTAAATGACTTGCTGGATACAGAAAAACGTTGACAATCGTCTGTTAAATTTATTAAAAACAATAATAAAATAAACCCATGGCCAACTATGTAGTTTTGAGTGATGCAGTTATACAACTTTCATTTTAGTACACTTTTTTTAAATCCAGTTTTCTTATCCAAATAAACGGTTCATTGTTGTTAGAAATTAATTAAAAATTAATATTTAGCTTGTAGGTAAGTGTTTTGAACAATGAAACATTACAAAAATTATATCTTAAAAAATTATCATAAAATCCTAAGTGCTCCGTTTTCCGTGCTGGTGAGTGTGTGTATTTATTTTTAATTTTTGTAATTAACTTTATCATTAAATCGTGTTTTTTAGTTTTTTAACTGTATTATTATTCTGTGTAATAAAGATGAACAATTATTTTGACCAATACTCATAGCATAATTATTATTACCATTACGGCATAAGCGATAATTAAAGCTGTCGACTTTCCTGAATAAATTTCTCAAAAGTACCAACTCCCAAGCAGTTGGATGTCACGCCTTTTAAGCTCTCGTCGCTACGCCTCTGTGCAATACTAACAAACTTTAAGGTGTCTGCGCCATCTCTTAGTAAGCGGATACGACCTCTGGTCCGACGGATTTGAAGCCGTCAAACTCGTTTTCGGAGCGTTCAGTGTACGGTCCGACCTCTTAATCCAAAGGAGAATTACAAGCTCACAAACATACAAACAAACATAAATATGAAGCTGATAAAAGCGTGTTAAGAGCTGACAACGTCGGTTCATGAGCTTTGCTTTTGAAATATTGTTCGCTAAATCGCCTCTTGATTCGCGTAGGCGTACTAACACAATTATGAAGACGTACAATGTAATGAAGATAATTAAGAAAGCAGACGATCAAGCTTAGTGTCGTAATATCCTTCTTAGCCAATAATAACGAGGGTGCAGTCGACGAAAACGGCACACTGAGACGTCGCGGTTCACGTCGGCTTGCAATTAGCCGGCGGTCGGTAATTTGCGGAGAATCAAGTGTAGGTGGCGTGATAATCGGGCGGCAATTAATTATGCATTATTTGATTTTCATTAAGATGCTTGTTTTATGTATGTGCATAGTACGTTCGACCTAAATTTTGACGTTTATGGGTTCCGTGTACTCGTTTGGTTCTTTGAGACATTGTATTGCAGTATTCTAAGAGCCCACTCTCTTATTTCCAACGTCAAAAGGTAGAGGAAGGCCCGATTTTATCAACATGCATATTTTAACAAAGACTTTGACAAAGCTTTTCTATTGGGTATTGAGGGCTATGTTAATAAGTAGCATCCAATAGTATTTTATCAATATTAAAAACACAACGTCAGCTGGATGACACTTTTGTCAAAAATAGGTATTATAGAAATTCATAGTGAGTGATCTGCCGTCGTAACAAAGAGTGCCGTATCTGCAAAATCTTAGTTTGGAGAAAATCAAGGAAAAGCGTTTTGATCTCTGCGAGGCTCAATAAGCTACGTAAGTTTATAACAATGGTGGACATTTGTAAACTTCAACCTACAAAAACTCACTGAAATAGTCTCAGACGTCTTAATAAGGTATTGTATGCAGAAATTTCATTTGCGGCTTTTAAAGTTACGACTGTGATAAGCGCTTCTTTGAGCAAAAATACCGTAACTGGATTCAGGAGTATTTACGGTATTTTAAGCTAAAACTTTTATGTATATCTATATTCACGAACTAACTCTACTCTCAAATAACAGCAATTTTGGGAATAAATAAATAGGCTGAAATTATAATATTGTTTTATTAGTAAACAGAATGGATCTAACAACCACTACTACTACTATTTTACTACACAAATGTTCATTCAAATGCTGCACTAAGTCATTAGATTGATCAGATACAGGAATATTTTCCCAAAACCTCAACCTGGCTTTCGGCATAATTGAGGATAAGTTCTTTAATATACTATCGCGTTTGATGACAGGTAACCCTCTATTCTCAGATTGTTTTTCAGGGTGTGACATTTGATGTCTTTTGTTCGCAAGAGAAACTTTTAAAAAATTCAGTGTCTCAAGGTCACTCTCCATAAAATCAGTTTTATATTTTAAACAGAGCGACCCTCGTTTGGCAGTAACTTCTACTACATCTGACAAATAGACTTTGGGTTTTGATCTGCTTAAAACAGCTTTCGATGAGTGGTCCTTCCAGTGATAGAATTCTGAGAAAGTCATTGATTTTACCACTACCTTACCCGAGTTTGCACGTGAAATCAAAGTCCGAAAAGTCATAAACCTTTTTTTTTCTTTTTTAATGACATCTCCACTTGGTGATGGCCATAGGCGTAGTTAGGTGGGGGCTCGGGGGGGCTTGCCCCCCCCCCCAAGAATGAAATTAGCCCCCCCAAAAATCCTAAAATAATTCGTTCTGTTGAATCTTTGTATTTAGGGCGGGAACTTGAACCCCCAGATCCAGGGACTTAAGCCCCCCCAGATTTAGGGACTTAACTACGCCTATGGTGATGGCACATCAAACTGAAGACAAACACCGACCAGTGCATCTTAAATCACGTAAATTACCAGCTTAAAAAACCGTAAGTAACCCGGTAGCAAAAATAGTTACGGCTTTATAAGTTTGCATTGTCGGATACGGGTTTCTAAGTGACATTCGCATCGCGCGTTGATCATTCAATTTTATTCTATATTCCGTGAAAATGTAGATTGGTCTTTATAGGTAAGGTTTGTCAGTTAAGGCTTTCTTAGCAAAAAACATCGGCTATTACGTCATATTATCAAAAACGTATGTGCATTTTAAGCATTTACATTGTCGATACGGCGTTTTATGATAAAGAAATGAACTCAGATCGCTCTAAATAGTAGAAATAAACATATCGAACAAAAAATTAAAAAATGCAGATACGGCACTCTTTGTTACGACGGCAGTGATTCAAGGCTCAAAATTATAGCAGGGTATCAGAACAAAACGATTGATTTGCAAATTAATGCCACATTTTTCATATATACATTATAATTATTGTATAATTACTAATTGCAAACTGCGATAATTTGTGACAGAATCGTAAAAGTAGTACAATCACAGCAACTACCTTATTTAATAATTACAAATCCTACCTCTGCCTCCGTCAGTCAGATGGATTATAGACAAATACATACTTTTATGAAGAATCTTCCATATACTGGACTATACAAGTTATAAGACAGATTTCTTGTTCTTGTTTAGGTACATAAAATAAGGTTATACGCCAGCTGGCGAGCTTTGCCGTTCAGGATAGGCAACCACCAGTAATGCTCATGCACACTTGGGAAATAGCTTGGCTAACAGTTAAATCGTGTTTAGCTTCTGAAATGTAACAAAATGCTATTTTTACCCCTTTTTACTATAAAACAAAGATATAGTGCATGTATTTATAATTATATATTATCGATAGTAAATTATTGCTTTATCCAAATAATGCAGTAATTTGAATTTCTTGTCATCCTTATCATTTGATAGACAGACAATCCAGTGATCAAATGTATCGCTTCTGTGGAATCTGGTTGAGATTAGCAATTGCTAAACTCTTTGTTAAACAAGAAAATACAATTTTTCACCCATTTAGGATGGAAAATCAGACTGCAAAAGATACTAGGTGGTCGATTGAATACAAAGTATGTCATTTTTGACCTTTTTGAAGTAAACTTCAAGAGAAATCAATAATTTTCAGAGTACTTTGGCAGGTGCATGTTCTTGAAAGGGCTACTCTGATTGGTCAAAGTCTTTGTTGAAATGCGCATGTTGATAAAATCGGGCCGAAGTATAATTGTTGTCAATTTACGAAGATCCCGAAGCCAAACAGATCAACTCTTATTATAATAGACCAATCAAGATTAGATACTGCCAGTGGTGGTCGAAATGCCGGAAAAAATTTTACGTGCACAGTTACGCCAATATTTTGGGTGCAATAATCCGTTGTAGGCAAGCATAGTTGTATATCAGTCTTGCAGTATGAAAAGTGCGGTTGCCCATATTGAACTGCATCCCAAATTGAACTTTCGCTGTTTTTGTTACTTCCCGTAAAACTTGGCAATGTTGCCATCATGTATTCGATACCACACCTATGAACCTTCTTGCGACTCAGTTAATATTTAGATTAGGATAACGTAATACAGAACTGTGGAGGGTTGAAGATTTGGACAACGGGCAAAGTAAAATTTTATGAACTTGGCGAAGGCTTCAAATCTAACTAAAACAGTGTAGGTTTGTTCATTCAATTTTTAATTTGTTCATCAGATAGCAGTGTTTTATAGCGCTAAATGACAATAGCTATTTCAGAAACTTATATAATATGGGGTCAATCTTGATTTTGAAGCTAGATCCTCGTATTGAATCACTTAAGAAATCTCTAATTGAACCCCGGTTCAATTAAGGCCATTCTAAATTTCTAACGCTCCTGAATCTGAACTTTCATGGTTCTGTACAAAACGCAAGACTGAAGACCAAGTTGAAATGATTCAGTGCCTGCCCTGCCATACTTGGTTTTATTGGAGATGTGCTGATGTTGGACCAAAAAAGAAAATATTCAAGTGTTCATCTCTTGCAGTACAGAATCTTCTTACACATTTTGTTAGCAATTATTAGAAAAGAATTTGGTTTCGTTATTTACCAACTCTTCTTAAATAGTTGTTAGTTCAGTTTAATTTTGTTCAATTTGAGCACCTGGTTGCCTAAAATGAATCATTTGAAACACCATCTTAATTTTGCTTGTCTCTTGTTAACAAATATAAAATTAATTTATGCTACTCAAAATACCCCTCTAGGTTGAGGGATTTGTTCGGTATTATCGATTTTTCAAAATTTTGTTTAGTATGGGCGACCACACCTTATATGTAGTTTGGAGGAATATTGTGTGAATGAACCAACCGTAACTGTGATAGTTTTTGTGGACTTACAACGGGCATTCGGAACTATAGACCGTAATATTCACTTGTAAATAACCATCGTCATGTGGATTAGGAAATCGGGATAAACAATTTTTTAATGTAGTTGTATTCTTTCTGATACTATGTATGTATAGTGAATGGGGTGTTCCTCAAGGCAGTGTTTTAGGGCCATTATTATTTACTGTTGACGTTAATGGTATACATTTATGTTTAAAGAATTCATTTACCTATAAACTTATTTGCTGATGACACTCTTATTCCTGTATCAGCTATAAATTTTGAAACTTACCTACTCGTAACAAGATGCGTGGTTGTATGATCTTTACTTTCAGCTAGATCCTTGTAGATGTTATTTTATGTGTTGTTTTCAATCACCAATGTAAACAAACGGTATAAAAGCACACCGGTAACAGTAAATACATATCGCAGACTATTAGATAACATGTATACATAACAAACATATGCACACTGTGTAATTTTCGACCGCCATTTTTAACCAATTATAACCGCTTTATTCTTGCCTCATACTATTTCAAGTGGACTAGTATTCAGAAGCAATAAAATAGCTTAAATAAGACGAAGAAATAAAGGCTCGGATTAGTTAACAAATCTGTTTTTCAGTCCATTTGTTTTGTAATCACGTATCTAACAATCAAGCAACATATGGAGAGTGGTCCAGTGTATTTAACAATATGCAAAGCCGAGATTCACAGTAAAATCTGTCGTTTCATTAAATACTCGAGCTTTGATTCAACGAAATCTTACATTCAGTATTCCTCATATACAGTGATGTTTTATCCAGTGTGAATGATATATTTGGTGACTAATTATGTCCTGTTGTCAATCCAACGACAAGCTGTCATTGAATTTCAATGAGTGATCCAATTACAGCCTTCCATTGAATCGAAGCCATTTTTAACAATTGATTTTGAAATGTTTCATCGTCAACTAAACTTGTTGATACTACAGGCTATATATCAACAAATAAATGAGTCAAAAACGAATGAAAACTGATTTTTGATTCGAAGACTCTTATCAATACTGCTTACTAATTTTTCGTTAAAATGTATTTGATGCTATAAAGGAGTTATTTTTTGAGGCAGAATTGGTATTCTTCATATTCTATGCTATACTTTGGATCGAAACATTTTGGAAAGTAGTCACCACAAATTGAAATAGGGACGTTACTATATCAGTAACTTCTACAGTTTTAAAAATTTTTTGATGTATTAAAAGTCTTTTATTTGCACATAAATTGCGATTTTGTGACATCAGACTAAACACCTTATTGTAATTTCGTTATTTGAGTTTAACATTAAGAATTGTTTAAAAATAGAAGAAGTGTCAATATGGTAATTGCCTTAGTACAATAATTGTTGTCAGCTTATTTGGAAATTATACAATAGTGACTTAAAATATAAATATTACCAATTATATTTCGAAAAACATTTCTTTACCAACTGTTTTCAGGGTGCCAAAAGTTTGAAATAATTGATTTTTGACACCCTGTAGCTTGAAAACCAGGATCCTTAGGACACTTGTTTGTATGAACTTTTTTTATCTGAATTGTGGTTCGAAATACGCCCTTTTTCCTCAAAAACAAAATAAGATATGAAGAGTCATCCGTTTCTGTCGGTCTGTCCGTCATTTTGAGGGTTCCTGAAGGTTTTTTTTTTTGGGTGGAAGTGAACCTGTGGTGATTGGGGGACGGGGGGAGATGCTTGTGAAACTGAAAAAATTTACAATATTGACTTGTGAAAGAAATACCTAGCGCCATAATACACTTTTTAAGTACATCCAAACATTGTTTTGCCTATTGCAGAAACCAAAAGGGACTCTTCTGATGTATACATACGAGTATTGCCTTAGATCGTTCTGTATCGTGTAACGTGAAAATTATTGAATTAATTTTAATGAAATTCTGACACAGAACTATTCTGTGGCGTCTATTAAAACATGTATGGCTTTTAGAAATCGTGCCAGTGGCGGCGGAGCAATAATAAAAAACTAAAAAATAAAACCAGCTCGTTTTTAGGCGTTTTAGAGAAAAGATCCCAGATTATAGCTTCATGCTATGAGAAAATAAACTTATATCTCCGTAAAGTGTGGGAAGTACTGAGTCAATCAACTTGGCTTCATTTTTTCTGCTCACCGATTCAACTTGTTTGCAAAATCCACTTTAAAAGAATGCTTTTTTGCAAATTGGACAGACACCATGCAAAATTTTATAGCTTGAAATTTCAATGCAAAATGTTCGACTCTATTGACTAGCCTATATCTTCCAACACAACATTTATTAAATCGAGATAAAAATTTAGTACATTTGCTTTAAAAAAGTGGCCACTAGATTACGGTGCCAATCAACCTGTCCAAATTTTTAACGAGATTTTTAGCGACTTGCTGATAGTTTCGCAAGCCTACACGAACTGCAAACAAAATAAAATACCTACTCTACACAAACGAGCGACAGCGTTGATTCTGTTTATCCTCCTACCAGAAATATATCACTTTGTATATGATAAAGTGCAACGACCTAATGCCACATGTGTGTCAGTTTATCGCGAATATGTGCCTCGTTCAGGTCCGGACTCACTCGGCGATGCCTATTTGCACTTCGCACCGGTGACGATAGATGCCCAGTTAAACGCTTCTATGAGAAATATTACGGGATGCATTAAATTAACTCCAACTTACTGGCTACCAACACTCAGCCAAATAGCTCCACCAGCCATCTGTAGAGAAAATGCACTTCTTAAATAATATAAGAAAATCAAAACAAATCCCTCACTGCCAATCTACGAAGACATACCTCTCTCCTTGCGCAGATTCTTCTTCTTTCAGTACCATCTCCTCAGCGGAGGTTGGCGACCATCATTTGGAGCTCTTCTCTGTCTTGGGCTAAACGAATGATTGTGCAGGCCTCTCTGATATTAAACCACTGGCGTAGGTTCCGAAGCCAGGAGAACTTTTTTCGCCCGATCCCTCGACGTCCTTCGATCTTTCCCTCAACGATCAGTTGTAACAACTCGTACTTACTATTTCTAAAAATATGGCCAAAATATGCTGCAGATTACGGTCCAAAAAACCACCAGTTACATCGAGTCTGATGGTTTTAACTCTGCAGTTAAATGTGGGCGACCCAAGCACCAGGATAAGTGAACAGAAATCTTACTATTGGTCAAGAATCCTCCGGTTTTCAGCTCCACCGAAGGGAATGATCAACCCTAAACAGAATTCGCATGTCCCATGGAGTGTGCGCTGATTCGTTGTTTAAATGGCACAAGCGCCAATCCCCACGATGCGACTGTGGAGCGGAACGCCAAACTGTCAGAGAATGGATTTCCAGGCCCGATTTTAACCTATAGCCTAGTTTACTATTTAGACCGCAAAAAAAACAAACAAAAAATGAACAAAGAAATAAAAAACAACAAAACGCAAATAAAAACTTTTACTTTTTATGACTTTTTTCATGTATACTATATAACCATATTACGCTAAATAAAAAAACCGGTGATGTGATGGCACCCTCGAAGGTAACTCTTGTATAAGGGTATCGGCATAATAATTATGAGATATCATTATCATAGTCACAATGTCTTGACAGACATGTTGTGAACTCGTAAAATGCATTACGTCGGAGCTAGAGTATTGCCGACACGAATATTATTTATCAATTGTTTTGAGAACTGTAGCTCGCCTTCGTTCGCTATTTACTGTCAGTTCAATGGTGCTCTTGATACTCATATCCAGCAACTGTTTCGTCGTATCCACCCAGCGTGTATGGAAATGGCCACGGCGCCGCCCACTGGGGACGTGACCCTGTTCTACAAGTTTCTCCATATTATCTCTTCTATAAATATGTTCGAAGAATGTAAGCATCTTCGTCGACACAATGGAGGACAGTCTCTTTGGATTACCAAGCTCATCCAGTATGGAAACATTAGTTCGATGGGCGGTGTAAGAAACTCTCAGCATTCTCCTCCACGTCCACATTTTAAAAGCATCTATGCGAGCTCGATCTGCCTTTTTAACAATCCAAGTTTCCGAGGCATACAAAAATATGGAGGACACAAGAGACTGAACCAGCGACATTTTGGTAGCTTTAGTGATGTTATTGACACGCCATATTTTAGTAAGCTTTGTCACGGCCACACGTGCCTGTTGAATGACATAGACATCACAATAATTTCATATATATCCGACTGTTCTTCATTACCAGTATCGGTTGCACTGTCTCCACTCCCATTGGTAGTCTTCTCTATCTACCCATCCCATCATTAAATCTTAGCTAGATGCTTGCCACAACAAATTTCTTCTTGAAAATCTCCAAATTTTCTACGCATATTTATCAGAGATTTTGACATGATACATTTTGACATATACAATGAAATAGGGCATCGAATGACTACTGAATGGGCATCGCAGGTGCAATGAGGACAACCCCATCTGCAGCAGTGGCTGTCCGGCTTCCTCTGTGTCTTTACCCTAAACGAGCTCGCACACTTAGACGAAGCGGCGCGAGGTGAAGCGTCATTCAACCGATGTCCGCACACTGGGGCAAAGCGGCGCGAAGCGTCGCGTCACGACTTTTACGGCGCGACTAAAATTTTATTTGTTTTTAAGCAGTTGAACGCGGTACGTTGTCTAGTGAGGTACGATGAGCAGTTCATCAGAAGAGGAACTCTTTTTATTGCCACTATGGAAGAAGAAGACAAGAAAAAAACAAAAGCCAATGCTGGGTAATTAAATTACCTTTGTAAATGATGTCTTTGTATCTCGGCCAGAGACTGCAATTTAGCACCAGTTCCTACAAAATACTGCTAAACACTGAAAATATGCGAGAGGCATCAAGAAATATTTGGATCTTCTTGCCGCCTGGTATATACCGCGCATTCAGGCGAAGCGAAGCGTAGCGTCTAGAAGCGTCAAGAGAAACGACTCCTAGTTGGTCGGAAGAGAATTCGCGCGTCAAACGACCATTATGTTGTTGATTGTTCACTAGTTGTTAGAGTTTTTGAGTGATTAACACAAGCTTTTCGCTTTAAATAACTATATTACCCCGAAGCGCAAATTTTTTGACCTACACAAACCGGGCATGTGGGATCACTCCTTCCTTTCACCAAGGTTGCCAAGTCGTGTAGCAGAAATAACATACAAGTGGATACTAAATTATAAAACATAACAACATAACAAACTAAGTCTCTTTGCTTCGCGCCGCCTGAGTGTGCGGGCTGCCATAATTTCTCTGGCGTCAAATCCACAATTTTCCTCGCGCCGCTTCCGTTCGCGACGCTTCGTCCAAGTGTGCGAGCACGTTAAGGATAGAATTAACATTCAGCCAAAGTATAGGGGCAATGATGGGTATTGTTTCTCCTCAACACTAACAAAGTATTTCGGTTCACATCACGAGGTATCTTTTTCATTGCATCAAAAAAAAAGTTATCCATTAACACAAATTCTTCATCGGAGGAAGTATACATCTTGCGTTTAGAAAATTTGCTTTTCTACTAACCGATAACCAGCGTTCTCTATGGTCTAACCAACAAGAAAGTCTGCACCAGTATTCCTGTACCGGCAATAAGCGCTGTGTAACCTGTTTCCACTGTGTGTACCGTAAAGCAGTATTTAGTTTACCCTAGCTACATTTTGACTTTTTGAGGAACATCGAAAAATGCGTTGCTTTTCTCCCAGTACGTCAAAAGTCGCTGTGCGTAGCTGTATTCCTCTGCTGGTAACATCACCGCTATGCATCGACGGTGGATGACTAATCTAAACGGAAACCAGATGAGTTGCGAAACTCGCATACATACACTAAAATGCATTTTGATGAGCCCCATATTGCAGAATTATATTGACGTGGCTTCCTCTAGCGCCGATGAATGTTGAAGCTGTAGCTGCGTTGCGCAAGCAGGATGCTTGTGTTTCAAGGATTGCAAAACGAGATGGATGTGTGTTATGCAACCGTGATAAATCATATGGAAAAATGAGTCAAGTAGATACACTCAATGGGCACATGTCGCGCTCTAGCAGGTTGTCGTATGTGCACAGTTTTTATGTGTTCTGTGTTCCTCCAAACAATCTACCTACTCCCAAGTTATAAAGCTATTACCAAACTACTTTTTTTGGTCAGCCTCCCGCACAACTGAAAGCCTATGGCGCTGTAAAAGCTTTAGAGGGTGTTTCGGAGCGCATTCCCACACATGGGAGCAATACTCCAATGATGGTTGAATCTGTGCCTTGTAGAGCAGCAATAGCTGATCTGGTGTATACAGCTTCCTTTGGAACTCCAAGCTCCTGAAATGCCGTTTTAGCAACATTGACGACGTGATCATGCCAGGACATGTTATTGTTGATGTTGACCCCCAAAAGCTTGACGGAAGATGACTCGACCATTGGGTGAACCTCCATTTACACAGTTAGCAAGCCGACCTGAGACTTCTTTGGCAGTGCTGTTGCTTTAGCTGTCAGCATGTTAAACAGTACTTTATCTACTAATCCCTACATGACAATAATTGTTTTGATATCTACGTTGATGTGCGAAGTATGTTGCTGTTGCCGACGTACCGTTTCCTGGGATGATTGTGGCTTGCCTGGTTCCATGCACGATATCAGTGTACTATCGTCTACAAAGCTGTAGATTGGATTGGATGTTTTTCCAGCAGCTCCTTGGTGTGCAGCAGAAACAGTGTTGGGGATGGGACAGATCCCTGAGGAACACCGGCGTCTATTGAAAATACGTCTGAGATCAGCCTTCGACTACAACAAGCTGCCCCTCTACCCGTACCTGGCTACGCCCTTGTCTGTATCTCGCTTATTTCTCAGTTTTTGGGAAAAAGTTATTTGAAAACGTTATTTATTTTGACGACTACTAAATACAGTTAAAAAAAAGTGAAGTCAAGTTGATTGAATCAGTGCTTCCCACACATTACGGTGATATCAGTTTATTATTTTCCCATAGCATGAAGCTTTAGGCTGAGATCCCCTTGCAACCGAATCATCGCCAGTACCCCCCCCCCAAATTGTCATATGCCGCTAGGTCTTTCCTGCACAGGTCAATGAACAGCCTATTATCAATAATACAAACTTTTCAGTTTTACAACCCCCAACCACCCCAATTTCACCCCCACCCAAAAAAGGTAGAATACGGTCAGGAACACCTAAAACATCTAAAAACGAAGTTTGAGCTGTTTTCATATTTTTAGTTTTTTAATTATTGCTACGCTGCTACTGACAGGATTTATAAAAATCATACGCATTTTCCATCCTCGCCACGGTAGTAATACGGTGTCAAAATTTCATGAAAATCAATTCAACAGTTTCTTCGTTACACAATATAGAACGATCTAAAGCAATAAATATTCGCAGCTATACAGAAAATTCCAAGTCCCTTAGTTTCGATAATAGGCAATGTTCAGATGGCCCTAAAAAGGTGATTTATGTCGCTAGGTCTTCCTTCACAGGTCAGTGGACAGCCTATTATGAGTACAGCAAATTTTTCAATCTTTCAACCCCCCAACCCCCAACCACCCCAATTTCACCCCCACCCTAAAAAACTCAGAAAATGATCAGGAACCTCTGAAACACTTAAAAACGATGTTTGAGCTGTTTTTATATTTTTAGTTTTTTTATTATTTCTGCGTTGCCACTGGCACGATTAATAAAAATTCTAAGTCCTTTGGTTTCTGTAATAGGCAACGCAAAGTTCGGATGGACATAAAAAAGTTATTTATGTCACTAGTTCTTACTCCACAGGTCAATGGACAATCTATTAAGAAAGAAACAGATTTTTCATTTTTTCAACCCCCCACCCCCCGATCACCCCAATTACACCCCCACCCAAAAAAAGTAAAAAATGATCAGGAACCCCTAAAATGTCTAACAACGAAGTTTGAGGCATATTTGAAATTTTTCGTTTTTTGCTAATTACGCCGCCGCCCATGCACCGATTTTCAAAATTATAGGAACATTACCTACTACGACCCTACAGCATAAGGCTGCCCAAATTTCATCACAATCCATGCAGCGGTTACTGAGAAATGAGTGACGTGGATTTTCGTTATGTACACATCATAAAACGCCCAAAAAGCGTATTATCTCAAAATCGAAAATTTTCGCGATCACAATACTCCCCTCACCTGTCGGTGTGGGAATGAATGAATAAGGACCAGAGGCTATCCAGCACGGAATGTGGCTGGTGCATAGGCCACACGATGGGCCCTTTTGCGCCTCTATCCGCGCTAGTTCCTAAGACCTGCCCTTTTGGCAAAGGCAAGTACATTCTTAGGTCCTATCCGTTTTATATCTATTGGTTCCAAGGTTCTTGAGCCCAGCATAGTCTGCTGTGATAACCCAGGGTTTCACAGCGACACAGGATGTGTGCCGAGGATTCTTCCTCTTCACCACACCACGTGCACGTTGGGTCGTTGACCGCCCTCATCACGAACAAGTGACGCCTGAAGGTATTGTGACCCGTTAATAAGCCTACCAGCAATCTCAAGTTACTCCTATCCAGAGAGAGACAAAATCGTCCTATTCTCTCTGCAGGCCCTGCTAATAGTTCCCGAGCTTGACGGAGATGACCAGAGATGTTGTTCCATCTCAGAGAGTGTTGATTCTCATCAGTGATACCTTGTGTTTAGCTGAGATGTCGTCAAGAGCCCTCCTGCACTCCAGGACCAGTCCCGATGTTATTTTCCAAGCACTCAGTGCTTTGATGGCTGCCTGACTGTCAGAGCAGACAGTAATCCGCCTCCTAGACCCGTCAATTTCCCGAATACGATTTACACAGGCAAGTATCGCATAGACCTCAGCCTGGAATACTGTGGTGTGCCCCCCAAGAGGGAATGAAAGTCTTGTATGGGGTCCGTAGACTCCCGAGCCCGAGCCCTCTCTAGCGAGTGAACCGTCTGTGTACCAGACCTGTCCTCCTCCTTCGATGAGCTGTCTTTCCCTAGACTCCCACTCTTCCCTTGACGGAAACACCACCGTAAATTTGCGATTGAAGCGATGCGTAGGAGAAACTGTATCGCTCCTCGCCAACAAAATAGGACAATCCTCATGCAACTCTGCTAGAATCGTCGAATGTCCTTTGCCTGGATTCATAAAAGTCCATGTCGGTGTGGGAAGTAAAAGTATCAACTTAAGACTCACACTGTGTACAGTGCTAGACATGGAGTTGTTGGTTACTAAACTTGACGGTTTGGAAGTCTTATGTTTTGAGAAAGCGCCGCAACCTTAGCATGTTTCGCATCGTTTGCTGGAAAACCGTAAACCTAATCATCCTATAAAGGGTAGCTTGTCTCCAGTTCACCCTCACCCCTGCCTCGTATGCAAAATATGTGCATAGCGAGTCGCACGAACTGTTCTCGGTTCAGCCACCCGAACGATGCATGCAACGCGACCGTTTTGTTTTGTTTGATGTTCAACTTACGGGCTGCGAAACTTTCAGAACGGACGGGAACTGCAACTGTAGTTTTTGCGATGCACGAAAGTTTGGCAAATGCCATTAATCCAGCGAATGTTTAGTTTTTAAACGGATTTATCTTTTGTTGCAGGTAAAGTTTCCTAACAGGCTATGCAGGCGCGTAGATGGACATTGGCTTTGATCGTTGGAATAGGTATGGATAGTGCATGTAGCTTATACAGGGCAGTGGTCTCAAAGTACGGACTTCTCCTTTCTGGAAAGATTGCCATTGAAATAGTAAAGCCAATTTGCGGCAAAGAAGTTGCTGGAAAGCAATAATAATAAGACGTCGTTATTACGCGTATTAAAAAGTACATTACTTATTTTAGCGTATGGTTGTATGTAGTTCATATGAAAAAAAGTCATAAAAAAGTATAACATTCAGGGCAAACAACACAAAACAAAAAATTGCAATCTAAACAGTAACTAGTAAGTAACAGTAATAAGCTATCAAGACGAAATTCGTGTGCTCTATAGTTTTAGTGTGCTAATTACAAATCCGGCCGTTCTTTTGAGTTACAATCTCAGGTAAGGAATATGGAATATCAAAAATTTTCAGACCCTTATATTATCAAGTTCAGATAACTTGAGGACACTATTTGCAAATCCGGCTGCATTTTTGAGTTTCAAACTCGTTTAACGAAAATGGAAAATTTCGGACTCTCGGATCCTGAGGTTCATCCGCAAAAAATCTAAAATCTCTATTTAATCTTCTGTGAGGACGAAACCTCGTGTCCGAGATGATTTGAGGACACTATTTGCAAATCGGGTTGCCTTTTTGAGTTTCAATCTAGCTTAACGAAAATGGAAAATTTCGGACTCTCGGATCCTGAGGTTCACCCGCAAAAAATCTAAAACCTCTATTTGATCTTCTATGAGGACGAAACCTCGTGTCCGAGATGATTTGAGGATACTACTTGCAAATCCGGCTGCCTTATTGAGTTTCAATCTCGTTTAACGAAAGTGGAAAATTTCGGACTCTCGGATCCTGAGGTTCACCCGCAAAAAATCTAAAATCGTTATCTGGCTTCCCATCAAGACCAAAACTCATGCCATAGATAGTTTGAGGGCGCTAATTACAAATCTGGCCATTGTTTTAGGTTATAACCACAAGTAATGAACATCAAAATTTTTCAGACCATCAGATCATCAAGTTCACCCTAAAAATCTAAAATCGTTATCTAGCTTCCCATAGGGACAAAAGCTCTTACCATGGATGGTTTGAGGGAGCTAATTACAAATCTGGCCGTTGTTTTAGGTTATAACCACAAGTAACGAACATCAAAATTTTTCAGACCGTTAGATCATCAAGTTCAACATAAAAATCTAAAATCGTTATCTAGCTTCCCATAGGAACAAAAACTCTTACCATGGATGGTTTGAGGGAGCTAATTACAAATCTGGCCGTTGTTTTAGGTTATAACCACAAGTAACGAACATCAAAATTTTTCAGACCGTCAGATCATCAAGTTCACCCTAAAAATCTAAAATCGTTATCTGGCTTCCCATTGGGACAAAAACTCCTACCATGGATGGCTTGAGGACGCTAATTACAAATCTGGCCGTTGTTTTAGGTTACAGCCACAAGTAACGAACATCAAAATTTTTCAGACCCTCAGATCATCAAGTTCACCCTAAAAATCTAAAATCGTTATCTGGCTTCCCATCGGGACAAAAACTCCTACCATGGATGGTTTGAGGACGCTAATTACAAATCTGGCCGTTGTTTTAGGTTACAGCCACAAGTAACGAACATCAAAATTTTTCAGACCCTGAGATCATCAAGTTCACCCTAAAAATCTAAAATCGTTATCTGGCTTCCCATCGGGACAAAAACTCCTACCATGGATGGTTTGAGGGCGCTAATTACAAATCTGGCCGTCGTTTTAGGTTACAGCCACAAGTAACGAACATCAAAATTTTTCAGACCCTCATATCATCAAGTTCACCCTAAAAATCTAAAATCGTTATCTGGCTTCCCATCGGGACAAAAACTCCTACCATGGATGGTTTGAGGGCGCTAATTACAAATCTGGCCGTTAATTTAGGTTACAGCTACAAGTAACGAACATCAAAATTTTTCAGACCCTCAGATCATCAAGTTCACCCTAAAAATCTAAAATCGTTATCTGGCTTCCCATCGGGACAAAAACTCCTACCATGGATGGTTTGAGGGCGCTAATTACAAATCTGGCCGTTAATTTAGGTTACAGCTACAAGTAACGAACATCAAAATTTTTCAGACCCTCAGATCATCAAGTTCACCCTAAAAATCTAAAATCGTTATCTAGCTTCCCATAGGAACAAAAACTCCTACCATGGATGGTTTGAGGGCGCTAATTACAAATCTGGCCGTTAATTTAGGTTACAGCTACAAGTAACGAACATCAAAATTTTTCAGACCCTCAGATCATCAAGTTCACCCTAAAAATCTAAAATCGTTATCTGGCTTCCCATCGGGACAAAAACTCCTACCATGGATGGTTTGAGGACGCTAATTACAAATCTGGCCGTTGTTTTAGGTTACAGCCACAAGTAACGAACATCAAAATTTTTCAGACCCTGAGATCATCAAGTTCACCCTAAAAATCTAAAATCGTTATCTGGCTTCCCATCGGGACAAAAACTCCTACCATGGATGGTTTGAGGGCGCTAATTACAAATCTGGCCGTTGTTTTAGGTTACAGCCATAAGTAACGAACATCAAAATTTTTCAGACCCTCATATCATCAAGTTCACCCTAAAAATCTAAAATCGTTATCTGGCTTCCCATCGGGACAAAAACTCCTACCATGGATGGTTTGAGGGCGCTAATTACAAATCTGGCAGTTAATTTAGGTTACAGCTACAAGTAACGAACATCAAAATTTTTCACACCCTTGGATCATCAAGTACGCCCTAAAAATATAAAATCGTTATCTGGCTTCCCCTCAGATCAAAAAAATTATATTTTGGTGCGATGTCTCTAGGAACAACGCAAGTTTATGCAATTGGGTAGTTTTTCGAACCCAAGCTTTTTTTATTTTTCAATTTTAGGAAATAAAATCACAGTAAATATTTTTTACGAGATTTCGATTCTAAGACATGACATAAGGACATAATGAGCCTTAGATGCTCACCTTATCCATGTCATGTCTCCTGATCCTAGAGACCTTTCGAATGGAACCCGCTCACTGGGGGTTCCTTTTGTCCAACCACTCCATCTTCTAATAGCAAATCAAATTTATCGTTGATCAGAGCGAACTAACATAACGCCTGCACGACTAACCAATTGTATAATACCAATTATGCAAATGTCATTTTTATTTGGAATTTATTACCCACTACATTACCGGAGGTCGTTACTCGTCTCCTCTGGCTCTCTGCAAACTGTGTACTTGACCTTGTGGTCTCAATCATTTTCGTTGGCGTGGATTTTTTTGAAATCTCTCCTTGATATTTTACGCGCTTGTTTCGGAATTTTATGTTTGATTTGTTTTTACATTTTTATAGTGCCTGTCAATCATCGGGAATTATATTTGTGCGTAAGTTTTATGACCTGAGGCCTGCGCATGTAATAATATCGTATGTTTATGTTATACAGGGTGATTCAAGCTCAACGCCTCGGACTCTTGCGACCAAACGATACCACTTTTCGAAAAATCGACTTCGCAGGTGTCTGTAGGTCGAGTTGGGCTACATTTTAAAAATAATGACTTTTATACAGGGTGTCTAATGAAAGCGTGATATATCAAAGTTATGTTTTTTTAAATGGAACACCCTGTATATTATTGCATATTTAGATTCCTGGCTGCATTTTAGTGTGACTCTATGTATCACACATGGTACTTTAAGCAAACCGTTTAGGTGCAAATCACAATTTTGGGTATAGGTAGATGTCACAAACAAATTGAATATCGCAGCTATTATAAATCTTCGAGGGCTGTGACTTTGCCGTGTTACTGAGCATGAAATGTGTCAGCTTACGTTAGACGGTCGAGTTCGGATTACATTTGTACTTGGAGAAATCGGTAGATCAATTAAGGAAACTTCAATCAAAGGTTACTTGATTTTTTCAAATGGGAATACATAATTTTTTTTATACGATCAAATGTGCAATTTGATAGGCTTTCTGATTATATCAGGTTGTGAATATCAATCTATGGTAGTTTTTATTAATTTTCGAGATTTCAATCAAATCAGTGTTTTTTAATTTCCCTACCTATAAATAAACTAGCAGGCCATGAAATATAAACATAATCGTATTCAGATGGAAGGAAACAATTAACTTAGCAAAAAGATCCAGCAGAACTAGAGTAAAAGAACAAGATTATAAAAATTTCCTACAACAAATCAACTCTAACCAGAAACAACGGCGGTAACATGTCTAAGGTTAAAGAGAAGCTGGCGTACGACATAAATGGATAATTTTTACAGCCTACTAGCGACTGCAATGTACTAGAGATTAAAAATTTCCAAAATCACTAAACACTCTGAAATGAAAGCAAAATGTTCAGCGATCGTTGCCGTCAGTCTAATATCTTCAGAACGCAATTTCACAGTTAATGGTATAAAACAGTAGTCATTTCCGTCAAAGTCAAAAGTAATGATACCTCTCAGTGTCGTCCTTTAAATTTTTCAGTATCTATTAGCAAGGTCGCAAAAAAGGAATACTGACAAATCATATTTTAATTTTTTGCCAGGTAAATTATGTTTAATAATTTGAGCAGATTTTTAATTCGTTCTTCATTTTCGGCGATCTTCCTTATGGGTATTGAAGAATTTGCAGAACTCCAGTCAGAGGTATCGGTTACTATTTTTTTAAATCATGAAATGTGAAATTTTATTCTGAAGCTATTAAACTGCCAGAAACATTACGTGGTAGATTTCCTTTCATTTCAAACTTCACAATGGTTTTGTGAATCGTCAATCTTTACAATATTGTAGTAGCCGGTATGCTGTGAAAAATACCCATTTCTGTCGCATTCCAGCTGCTCTTTGACCTTAGATGTGTTATGTCTGCTATTTCTGGTTAGAATTGATTTGTTGTAAGTCATTTTTATAACTTTGTCCCTTTACCCTGGTTCGTCCGTAACTATCTGCTAAGTTAGTTGTTTTGTTCCATCTGAACAGTTTTTTGTTTATATTTCATGGCCTGCTAAGTTGCCTATAGGTAGGAAAATTGAAAAACGCGTCGGTTTTACTCAAAATTTGAAATTAAATCAAAACTACCAGAGATTGATATTTACAACCGCATATCATTAGAAAGCTTATCAAATTGCACATTTGATCGTATAAAAAAAATTATGCATTCCCATTTGGAAAAATCAAGTTACCTTTGATTAAAGTTTCCTTAATTGATCTACCGATTTCTCCAAGTACAAATGTAATTCGAACTCGACCGTGTAAAGTAAGCTGACACATTTCATGCTTAGTAACACGGCAAAGTCACAACCCTCTAAGATTTATAGTAGCTGCGATATTCAATTTTTTTCTGACATCTGCCTATACCCAAAATTGTGATTTGCACCTAAACGGTTCGCTTAAAGTCCCATGTGTGATACATAAAGTCACACTGAAATCCACCCGGGAATCTAAATATGCAATAATATACGGGGTATTCCATTTAAAAAAACATAACTTTGATATGTCACGCTTTTATTAGACACCCTGTATAAAAGTCATTATTTTTAAAATATAGTCCAACTCGACCTACATACACTCGCAAAGTCGATTTTTCGAAAAGTGGTATCGTTTGGTCACAAGAGTCCGAGGCGTTGAGCTTGACTCACCCTGTATACTGCGTTTTATAATTGTGTGAAAAACAACGATGTAGGAGTCAAAATTTATTTTTTGATCGTCTGACCTACACCTATTTGAAACACGAATAAACTGATTAGTTTTATACATATATATTTTTTTAATTTAATTTAATTTTTTAATTTTATATTTATACAGGGTGGGCCAACAAGCTTGAATAAAAAACGTTTCTTTTCAAATGGTGCACTTGTAGAAAATAATTTCAAAGATGGCGGACATCCGGATATACCGGAAGTAGGTATCAACTTTCCTTGTTTTAAATAGAGCATCCTGTATATTAGTACATTTTTGAATTCAGCATCGATTTTTAGGTCCAGTTTGTTAACCATAGTTTATGTCTACGAAGCCTATTTTCGAAATTATTCAGCAATCTTTAGAAAATTTGACGTTTGTGGGGTGATTGGTCACGAGCGCGCGCGGTTTGATTTTTACCTGTTTACAAAAAGGGTGCCTTCATCGGCACCGGTCACTTGCGCGCCGAAAGAAATTTAAGCTTGGTTATTCCTAATGACCACATCCCTTTTATTCTTGCGAACTTTCGTCTGTCTTTTTACGACTTGCGGTAGCTTACAGTTACTTCTTAGATTATTTAAATGACTATTCGGCTTCTGTAGGTATATAAAACTACCCTAAATGAAAATATTTCAGTAGTTTGCAATCCTTAGTTGCTGTTTGTATTGTTTGTGTTCCACTTTTCCATCATGGAGACTATGTTAAGTGTGAAAGGAAAGAAATTAATAGTCCTTGAAGAGTATACGTTCCGAAGAGATAAAGAAACCACCCGTGGTGTATCCTACAGATGCTCTAGAAGAGGATGCATAGCATCTTTGCTGATCGATCAATCGGAAGAGTTTGTTCTTAAAAGAAATAATGAGCACAACCATGATGCTCCCACAAAACAAGCTGTGAAGGTAAATTTCTTGGACTTTTTTTACATCGTCAAGAAATCGCTCAAAAATTTTTTGGGGTATTACAAAGACATTTCGGTCTGCTGAAAATACCAACTTCTTTATTTGCATCTATTATAGTGATCAGATTCACTTATTATGTTCAGAACAAAATTTCGCATTTAATAATATAAAAAAGTGATTAATTTCTGTCAAGTCAAAAGTAACTGACTGGAGTTCTACAAATTCTTCAGTAACTATTAGCAAGATCGCAAAAAATGAGGAATGAATTAAAATCGCTTAAAATTATAACTTAAGCTTACCTCGCCGCCCCGCGCGCTGGTGTCCACATACCTGCCTATTATCCTGGCTTCTGACCAGTGGCATTAGGACAAATCTGACCGCGGCACGCTAGTGTCCTATGGCCGTTTGTAGTACTTTAGAAAAATGCGATTTCCGGTTTTAAAACGAGCAAGAAACATACTTATGTTTCAGTAAAATCATTGTTTCAAAGGCACATTAGATCAATAGACTAGCAGTTTTCAAATTTGAAAAATTTACAACGTTAAAAACTTTTTTTTTTTGAAATGGGATGGTATAATAATTTTGACATCAGTGGATGAGAAATTAAATTCTCTTTCTCTTCTCTTTTATTTAGGCATATATGGTACTATCTTTGATTGCTTTCAAGATATTTATGATTTTGTAATAAATATACCGTAATAGCACGTAGGAATTAGAAAAATCGTAGGTGGCGTGGCTCACAGACGAAACAGTTGGTAAGAAACCTTTCATCCAATGTGTTTTGGCCTATAATACTAAAATTTGCATTCGCTCCATCTAATTGTAACCACATTATTCTAAAAAACTGCAGGGGTAAATTTTCAAGCAGGTTTTCCAAAATTTCGTTTAGAAAATTTTGAAAAACATTACTTTATTATGCGGTTTCCAATAATGTCACCCCAAATATTCAGACTGCATGCTGGTTGTCAAAAAACTCCTCAAAATTTGGATTTACGTTGGATGAACTGGACTTGGGCAGTAGAGTCAAAATAATTCAGCGTGTTATTTTAGTTCTTCCACAAGTTTTTATCAAGTCATATTTCGACTGAATGAATTAATTTGGCATTTGCTTCTCATCTTGATCACCTGAAAGCAACTTTCAGATACCAGACTAAACTAGAATCTTCATCTATACATTTTCCAGTTATAGTTTCTAAAGCGTCAAGTGATAATTCAAAACGGTCGAGTTAATTTTCCAACTCGTCAATTGTAAATTCAAACTGACAGGTATAAATTATACCTTATTACCTATATACCTATATACCTATATTATAGTGTTAGCTTTATTACCGTTTATCCAGATGTTCGGTCATTCAGTCGTCTATTCCTGACGTCTAACGTCTTTGGGCGAGCTATTCTTTTGTGTACTGCGCGCTATCGGGTGATAGTTGCGCCGGTGGGCAGATTTTTTGGAGACGTCACAGTATATCCAATTATACAGTAGCGTAACTCCCTAGAAATCATGCAGACAATTTGTCTCCGAAAAACTGGCCTCTCCCCACGTCGGCTCCTCAGCACGAGCCGCGAGTATTGCCATTTACGTTTCGAACACAGGGTCGGCTTGGCAATACTGATGAGTAATCGAGTGAAAAAGCGTAATTATTATGTTGCAATAAGTCTAATGGACGCGATATGTCTCGCAAATAGAGTAAATTTTGAGAGCAGTGTGGTAATGTGATATTCTTCATCGAGGTTAGGCAGTTGTCTTTGGAATTCTGAATTACAATTTGTAAGTTATATCCATGCGTTCGCATTTATTGTACGTGAAAATGTTTTGTACTGATTCTTCTAGTTCTCATGGATTCTTTGCATATAAATGGGATGTAAACATTTTTTTAGAAGGAAAACAAGAAATAGTCGGTGTATGAAAGAAAATTATTAACTCCGAGAAAATAGATGGCTTTATTGTTTGAAAGTAAATTACAAAAATGCGATATTTATTCAACTTTATTTTATCCTATCTTACTTGACCTTAAACATTTAAATAAATATAAAAACTTTATAATATCTTATATGATTCAAATATGGGTATATGTAACGACGTAGCGTCCAAAACAACATTTATGTCTAGTTATCCCACACCCTTTAAATGTATCTTCATCAATCATCATAGAAAAACGTTTAAGGTACGAAAACGTGGTAAACAGCAAAACCGATGAAAACTTGTAGGTGTACATAAAAAATAATGATCAATATGTTTATAACAACGATAAAATATACTAAAACTGGTCGTTATTCATTAAAAAATTGCAAAACTGTTTTTTATCTAGTTTACCAAGACTACCTTTCCTTCTGTATTTGTATATTACATATGAATGGGCATATTGAAGAAAAGAATCCATGTTTATAGAGGAAAATGATATATTTTTGAAACTAGCATGTTGATTCTTTTTATTGTGAACTTTCTGTTAGAGCATCCATTAAAATGGACTTCACCTCCTGCTTAAAATTTCATAATGTTGGAATGCATAATCATATTTTGTTATATGTCGTAAAAGATCTTTTGAACATTGTGATGGTGTGAGGAAACAGTGAGAAATTATCATTCTGACTTTAGGCTCATAATTAAAGAACGACTTTCCGTGACGTGTAACTCTTATAAAAACTGAAAAAAAAAAACACACAGCTACCCTAATACCCGACAGAATTTGTTAGAGACAAATGGAGCTATGCTATCACACTTTAATATTATTAGGTTATAAAGGAGCATATTAAACATTGGAGGAATCGCATACCTGGCAGCATCTTGAGGAAGCTTAAAAAACTATAGTCACAGCTTTTGGAATTGTTAATACAGCCTACAGCGGCGCAACATTTGACTTCACGCCTCCCGATATCCATATCAGCGTATCACCAAATTCCTTAATCCGGTTCTGTCAAAGACACTACCTCCACTGTCATACACTGAACACGACTCAGACGATCGCCGTGCTAAACATCCTGCGAAAGATGCGCGGGATGCTATGCGCGAACCACCAAAATCCTGGAGAGTCGCGCTACTGTAGAATTGGATATACTGTGGAGACGTCGTATAGGACGTACCGTTTGAAGAGTTGTTGGATGTTTATGTTTACGCGTGGAGGGTGAGATATTTTTGGATGTGCAATTATTGTATATTGTTTGCTGTAACCTAGAACAGCAGTAAGTACACACTGATTTATTGACTGAAACCGTATACTGTTAAAATATACACTGTAAAAGTAATGTTGAAGTAAAGGTGTGGTCATTAATCAGCTTTCTATTATTTAAAACTCCCTTAACCTGAACTGGTGCTTACAATAGGTATAAATTTTACCTGACAGTTTGAAATTACAAGTGACGAGTTGGAAAATTAACTTGACCGTTTTGAATTACCACTTGACGCTGTAGAAGATACAGCTGAAAAGGTGTAGAAAGAAGAGTAAAGAAAACTCAGATATCAATATTATCGGGTAAACCTCTTTGTTAAAACATACTATACAGGGTGGGCCAATAGTGCGTGGACGGAAGATTGTGGGCTTACTAAAATATATTTCAAAAATATGTCACTTGATGATGGTAGGGACCCTTGAGGGCTATAACGTAAAAATATTTTCACTTAAATTTTGACGTTTATACAGGGTGATTCATATTAAACTTACATTTTTTTGAATGGAACCCCCTATATATTATTGCATATTTGGATTCCTTGGTCAATTCTAGTGTGACTTTATGTATCATACATGGAACTTTAAACAAACCGTTTAGGCGCAAATTTCCATTTTTGGTATAAGTAGGTATCAGAAAAAAATTGAATATCGCAGCGACTATAAAACTTAGAAGGCCGTGGCTTTGCGGTACGACTAAGCATGGAATGCGCCATCTTAAGTCAGACGGCTGAGTTTGAATTCTTTTCTTAATTGATCTACGGATTTCTCCAAGTACAAAAATAATTCAAATTTAGCCGTCTGACCTAAGGTGACGCATTTCATGTTTAATCGCACTGCAAAGTCACGGCCTTCTAGGTTTTATAATCCCTGCGATATTCAATTTTTTTCTGATACCTACTTATACCAAAAATGGTGATTTGCGCCTAAACGGTTCGTTTAAAGTTCCATATATGATACATAAAGTCACACTAGAATTGACCAAGGAATCCAAATATGCAATAATATATAGGGGGTTCCATTCAAAAAAATGTAGATTTGATATGAATCACCCTGTATAAACGTCAAAATTTAAGTGAAAATATTTTTACATTATAGCCCTCAAGGCTACCTACTATAATCAAGTGACAGATTTTTTAAATATTTTTTAGTAAGACCACAATCTTCCGTCCACGCACTATTGGCCCACCCTGTATTTAGGGTTTTAATAATATTCGAGGCCAATGCTTTCTAAAATCAGAATCCATCAGTTTTCAAAACGCCATGCTGACTGCATTAAAAACGATACTTTTCAACAGATTTAATAAAACATATTCCAAAATCTAAGGTACACTATTCGTCAACTTGAAACAAATAAAAATTGGCTGCCGTACAACTAAAATGCTGTGCAACAAAATCATCGTCGTGCTGTCGTCTGTGTGACATGTTAATTTCAACAAAGGTATCGTGGAATATTTCCATTTCGTGTCTTTGTTCTATTTTTGCTCTCGGGTACAAGCAACAGTAGAACAATTTGTGATGATGTATTTTAATAATGCTCCAAGTATTTTGGTCTCGTGAGGGCAGAGGTTCTTACAGCTTTGCTAAATTATTCAAACTAAGTCGTGCATACCCGAGTCTATCGGTGATGCGTTCGACGTGTATCCGAAGGATTGGAACACCACAAATGGGTCGTTTACTGGTCGTCTACAAATGCATATCCGTACATATCCTCGATTACAATCGTCATTTCGGTAATATAGAAAAATATTGCTCATGTGAAAAACACCTTCTTAAATGTTCTACTAGGTATTTTAACAAATAACATAAAAGCAAAAAACTTTTTAAATAAAAATTTAATTCAAAATACTCTAAAAGGAAGAAAATGCAATTTTCCTTTAAAATCTTAACTATGAGCTCATAGCCTCATTACACACAATTTATATGACCATAAAAGCTTGTCACGATGTTTGCGTAAGTACCTATATAAGTATTTAATTAAACTCAAATTAAAAAAATTAAACTTAGCAGATTAAGTTAGCCAATTAAATAGCTACTAGGTAATAGGTACTATAGTTTATTTACACAAGTAATGAGGCTGTAAATTGGTAGTTAACATTTTAAAGGAAAATTTAATTTTCTCCTTTTTAGAGCATTTAAATAAAATATTTTTTTAAAGTGTTTTTGCTTTTAATTTATTTTTTACTTTTTACACGCACATTGTAGAAATGCATAAAAAATATTCCGTCATCTTGGATGGTCCGCCATATTGGATTTAGAATGACGTCGCATATTTTTCGATTTACTCTCAACAAGCCCCTATATTGGATACCCATATTGTAGAAGTGCTTAAAAAATAACTATTCCGCCATCCTGGATGGTCCGCCATATTGTATTTAGAATAACGTCACACTGCTTATCGTGTATTGTCATCCAAACTAAACGCATATAAAAAATTTCAGTTCAATCGCTTTAAGATATCAGCTTCAAAATTGAGTAGCAAGATTCCAAAAAGATATGTTTTAATGTAAATTTCATATTAACCTTGCCGGAAAACAAATTTTACTCTTAGAATTGCAATAAATAATAACAATGTTTCAGTATTGTTTGAAATCTGTAAGTCTATTTAGAACTTCCATTGTTTATAATGCTAAGAATTTGCGAACATCTTCCTCTCATCTCTCATCACTACTTATTCTTGTCTCGATGACGTGTAGTTATTTCTGGCTTCTTCCTATTGATCGTTGTGGCATCTGGTAATCATCGAATGGCCACGTCAGCAAAAACCGGCGCCACTCAACTGAGCACCATACCAACCCATAGAAGGGGATTTTTACCAAGTTTTTAGGTCAAAACTGAATGCAATATTTTGCTTCTTAGTTAAGATAAATTGAAAATTTTAATATTTGACTTGACGAACAGTATGTCAGCACGATTAGAATAAATTATTATTAAATCCAAACCTTATGTTAGTCGTGTAAGTCCGAAATAGAGCTTTAAAAATATTGAAATGTACGATATGCTATTGATATGTTGTGTTAACACCCACGAAATATCAAGAGAGATATTTTAGTAATATTACATTAAACGGATGATTTTTACAAACGTGAGTTGTTTAAAATTAGCCTTACAGATCGTTTAGGTTGACGGAAATCAGTACGAGATATATTTTATTGCCCAATTTTTTCTGTATGCAAACAACTTTCTCAACTTCAACCGCCACATTTTAATAGCTTGCGAGAGCTGCTAGACACCCACGCGTTCTGTGATGACTGAGCGTTTTATGACCTATACTTTTATTATTTCAAAATCTAAAATGAAAGAAAACAGACATAACATCGTAGGGAATCCTACCCAGAATATAGCATCGACCGTTTGAAGGTTAGAATCCAGAATAGAGTAGCATCATGGGTTTGAAAACAATGATTAAATCGCTATAACCTCTTGGTGTATCCAAAAATAGATTCAATTGTCACGAAACAAACTACTGTTTTGTAATTTGTCTTTCATCAAGGGGATGCCTGTGGGTTTTATCTCTTGGCTGTGCCACATGATACGAGGGTGGTCTGAAAAGTTCTTGGCCTGATATAGAAAAAAGCGGTTTGGACCTTCAAAATTATTTTTATTTTTCGACATAGTCTCCTCTTAACTCTATACACTTGGTCCATCGATGTTCCAGAGCCACGATGCCGTCTTTAAAATGATCTTGTCCTGTAAAGTAGTCATCCACGGCAGCAACCGCTTCTTCGTTTGATGAAAAACGTTGCCCACCAAGACAGATTTTGAGTTTTGGGAACAGGTGAAAGTCCGATGGGGCCAAGGCAGGAGAATAGGGTGGGTGCTCCAACAATTCATACTTTAAATCATGCAGGTTTGCCACTGCATGTTGCCCTTTGTGCACCGGCGCATTGGCTTGATGAAAGATGACGTTCTTTTTTTGCAAACCTGGTCTCTTTTCACGAATTTTCTGATCCAACTGGGTTAAAAGGTCAGAATAGTACTCCCCTGTTATGGTTTTACCCTTATCAAGATAATCCACGAGCAAAATGCCTTTACCGTCCCAAAAAATCAGAAGCGATCACCTTTCCTGCGAAGGGAACTGACTTGGCTTTCTTTGGTGCAGAGGACCCGGCATCAGTCCACTGCTTTGATTTTTGTTTGGATTCTGGTATATGACGGTGAATCCATGTTTCATCCATTGTTACAAATCTGCGCAAAAAGTCCGCTTTATTTTTTCTATATTTCCAAGCCTGCTGTGACATCCGCATGCGGTTGCGTTTCTGCTCAGGAGTGAGGATTCGCGGCACCCATCTTGCACTGAGCTCTTCATGTGCAACTCTTCATGCAAAATGTGACCAACTCGTTACCTTGAGATGCCAACAGCAACTTCACTCTCCTGTCTTCCAAAACCATATCGTGCACACGGTCAATCAATTCAGGAGTTGTTGCACTTCTTGGACGTCCTTCGCGTGGGTCATTGTCAATGCTCTCCCTCCCTCGCTTAAACTCTGCAGCCCATTTCTTGACTATGGAGTGTGAAGGTGAATCTTCCTTATACACGTTAACAAACCTTTGGTGGATCTCCTTCGGAGGTAAACCTTCTTTCACAAAGAACTTTATCACCGCACGGTACTGAAGCTTCTCCATATCTTACGGTGCTTCATACACTACACTCACGATGATCGACTGTCACAGCCAAACTGCTGATCGCAACTGAATGGCATTTCATGTGAGACTTGCAGAAACTTGTATAAACATGCACGTAAGTGGTGCACGTTCGCGCGCACCTGCGTCCTATTGAGGCCGAGAACTTTTCGGACCATCCTCGTAACAAAATATTATTAGAATCATTCCGTATGGACTCACTATTATTAAGATGCAACCTTATTGCTTTATCTTTTTCGTGCAAGCTTCTAGATTCAAAATTTTATTGTACCTAGACTAGGGAATCGGCATCACCTCACCTTCTATTGTAAATCAGATCTCTGTTTGACATAAAATATAACTGACCGATCCGGATCCAGATCACTGTTTCCATAAAAGCCTATAGTGATTGTTTACAAGCAACTTTTACTAGGTAGTTATTATTATTATTATATTACAGTATTGAGTAGAGTACAAGTCCTATAAACTCAAATAAACAAGAATAAGAGTGTATGGACAGGACAAACAGAATGAAAGACTGGATTACAAAGAAAATAGAAAAATAGTCACAAGGCGCTGCACCACCTATCATAGTTGTTTTTAAAATTATTGATAGAAGTTGAGTTCACCACGTAGGAAGGCAGGTTGTTCCATGCGTCGAAAATGCGGTTGGATAGAAAACACTGACGAACTGAAGTGCGGAAAGCTCCATTCTTCAACTTGAAGTTGGGGCCTCTGAGGTTGCTTTGCGACAGGCGGTATAGATGAGGTAGGTCTATTCCTTATTTATGACTTTATATGTTATAATGAGGTCGCCCCGCAGTCTTCTGGCAGCAAACGTTGATAGGTCAAATACGACGTTCATCATAGCTTGGCCTTTGGATACCAAAGGGAATCCGCGTCGCACGTCATTGTACATCTCCTAACAAGTTGCACATGAGAACTGGATCCCAACTAGGACTGGCAAATTCCAAAATGGGTCGTAAGTATGTTTTGTATGACAAAGAACAGGTACTAACGTCACATCCATGGAAATATCTCTCCATCATGTAAAGCAGCCTCTTGGCTTTGGACGTAACGCTATGAATGTGTTCAGACCAAGATAATTTATCTGTGACTAGTACCCCTAGATCGGTATGACTGGAAACTATGTCGATGGTCTGGTTGCCGATTTTATATGGCAATCTTGGATTATTCTTACCCAGATGGAAAACGCAGCACTTGACGAGATTGAGAGGGAGAAGCCAATGCTCTCACCAAAGACTAACTGTATTCACATCCTCTTGAAGTACAGTGGAGTTCGCAACTGTATTGTAAATTTTAGTGTCATCTGCATAAGCAGAACATGGAGATGAGGTTAGTTTAGGAAGATCGCTCGTGTACAAAACAAAAAGAACTGGACCTAGCACAGACCCCTGCGGTATTCCACTGGTTACGTTGTGGGTAGATGAGTAGCTGTCTCCAACGCGTACACAAAAAGTTCTTCCAGTTAGGAATGCCTCGAGCCATAACAGCAGGTTGCCTCTGATTCCGAGATGCTCAAGTTAGTAAAGAAGCCTTTTGTGAGGAACGCGGTCGAAGGCCCTGGAGAAATCAAGGTATACGATGTCCACAGGAGTGTTTGCGTCTAAGGAGCGAGTCCATTGATCGATTGTTCGAAAGACACGGAAATGGTACCAGTTTTTGGGACAACCTTTTATTGTATTATGTTGTAACCAATAAAATAAACTAACAGTACATCGTGTTTGGTTATAAGCTGCGTATACACATAATATCTGTGCGTGAAAACCGGAGTGGAATTATAATGATGTATATTCGAGAATCACATAATTAATCCATGCCTAATTAACACGTTATCATTCATAAATGTCAACGACCTTCGATTGTTATCGCTACCGATCAATTAAAATGGTTATTTTTAAATTGTAAAAAGCATGGCCGTCGATAACGAAATTCCGGCTTTAGTCCGGTAGATTCTGAATTTTAATAATTTAGACTTGCACTCATCTGAATATGTTTTATATATACCGGGTTAGTATAAATATAGTTTAACAGAACTAAAAAATACGCTTTTAAATAATATCGGACTAAAAAGTTGAAAACCAAATTTTAAAATAAGCCTAATACAATCATAATCATAATCACAATGTCTTAACAAACTTGTTGTGAACTCGTAAAATGCATTAAGTCGGAGCTAGAGTATTGCCGACACGAATATTATCAATAGTTTTGAGAATTGTAGCTCGCCATCGTTCGCGATTTTCTGTCAGTTCAGTGGCGCTCTTGATACTCATATCTAGCAACTGTTTGCTCGTATCCACCCAGCGTTTAGGGGAACGGCCACGGCGCCGCCCACTTGGGGAGTGACCCTGAACTACAAGTTTCTCCATATTATTCGCTTCTGTGAATATGTCCGAAGAAAATAAGCATTCTTGTCGACACAATGGAGGATAGTCTCTTTGGATTACCGAGCTCATCCAGTATGGAAACGTTAGTTCGATGGGCGGTATAAGGAACTCTCAGCATTTTTCTCCATGTCCACATTTCAAAGAGACAGAACCAGCGACATTTTTGTAGCTTTAACCGAGGTATACAAAACTTTGAACTGCTTCACAACGGTCTATTGACTTTATTTCTCGATTATTATCAAGCTTTCTATCTACGGTCATAACCTTGGTCTTATTGTAGTTAATACCAAGACCATACGCTGCACTATGTTGTTCTAAGATGTTTAATAGAGCTACTAGTTCTTCTTGAGAAGCTGCAATAAGGGTTGTATCGTCAGCAAATCTTAAGTTGGATATTTTGCTTCCGCCAATAGTTACACCGCCATTCCAGTTGTCTAATACCTGTTTCATCAGAAATTCAGAGTAAATGTTAAACAACATCGGAGATAATACACATCCTTGACGAACTCCTTTTCTGGTTGCAGTTTTACTAGACAGGTTACCATCAATTCTTACACGAGCCGAATTAGACTCGTAGAGTTGCTGTATGAGAAACACTAGGTGATAAGGAACTCCCATAGAGATGAGGATTTCCCGCAGTTTAGGCCACTTTACGTTATCAAACGCCTTAAAATAGTCCACAAAGCAGATAAAAACTGGAAAATAATGCTCTCTGGCTTTTTCAATAATTTGTCTTAAGTTTAAGATCTGTTCACGCGTACCGCGTCCTTGCACGAAACCTGCTTGCGCCTGAGAAATTTGC
Organism: Callosobruchus maculatus; assembly: GCA_951848785.1. Classification (NCBI taxonomy): domain Eukaryota; kingdom Metazoa; phylum Arthropoda; class Insecta; order Coleoptera; family Chrysomelidae; genus Callosobruchus; species Callosobruchus maculatus. The sequence goes on from CATOUR010000003.1 coordinate 4,935,487, forward strand.
CAGCCAATAAAACCCTCCAAACGAGATTGTTAAGGCTTACATGATACTATATTGTTAAACCAGCGGTAGTATGATTTAAATACATAATATGCCACCACATTTCTGTCACTTAAATAAATTCTGTACAACGTTCACATTTCATTGCAAATTGCAAAAAAATGCGATCTAAGTATTAGTAATTCGGCTATAACTTAATATCGTCCTGGAAACCCATTCTAGTGCTGATGGCTTGGCTTGAAGGAACTCTTTCTTGTTCCCTGGATATGCTCTAGGGCCACATTCTGGCACTATATGCCTGACAGTTTGACAGTTGACAGTTACTCAGTGAATCAGCGCACACTCCATGTGACATGCGAATTCTGTTCAGGGTCGACCATTCCTTTCGGTGGAGCTCAAAACTAGGGTATTCTTGACCATCAGTTAAATTATTGTTCACCTCTTCTCGCGTCTGAGTTGCCCAAACTTCTGCCCATTTGGGTTAAAACCATCAGACTCATTGATTTCCTTATATGTATTATTTCAGAACGTATAGGTGGTGGAGCTATTTGGCTGAGTGTTGGTAGCCAGTAAGTTGGGGTTGATTTATTGAGAACAGATAAAGTAAATTATAGAGGAGGCTTTTAAAAGTACCTATTTGTAAAATATTTCCAAATAAAAAGTATTTAAAAACCAGATTAAAGACAGGATGGTTCCATTGACCATCTCATAAGTAGGTCAACTGTTGAAAGGTCAAACGGACGCTGCATTTGGGTGTAAAATGTGACCGTACTACACAATCTAGTCCTGCCGGTGTACCAGAAGTCATTTTGTGTACGTTGTTTGTGTATGAATATGTATATTTCTTTTAAAAAGTAGTCCACTGCAGCCTTGGACAATGCATTTTTGAATAATGCGCGCATAAACGCAGCGCATATAATGGGAGTAATGTTATTTATATGGAAAACTATTGTGCACTGAGCGGCTACAATGGCTGCATATACGCATAGATGAATGGGTCCGTCGAATGTTTCCATATATAGGTGAAACTGTTGGTTTTAGTGCAGTACAGTAGAAACGTGCCTCTATCACTATGGCGATCTGGTAGCTTCGGGTGCCTACCACACAGTGCCTACTATGCTGACACATTCACGAAGCCACCGGATCCTATAGTATATAGTGTATAGAAACACGTTTCTAAGTTACATAGTACCGACGCTGGACATCTTCGTCAAGCTAGAGGACTTATTTCAGCCTGGGCCAAGATGGGGCGGTTCTGCCTCTCACTGGACAGAATCCACATAAGTTTACTTGTGAGCCTCCTATTTCTGGAGAGGAGGAGGAGTTACCTATGTGTGGGAAGTATTGAGTCAAGACGCTTGACGCTATTTTTTGAGGATGTTGGTAATAATGAGTAATGAGAAATTTTTCAAAGTATTTCCTATGTAATGTTGGTCATTAATTATTCTTTAATGAAAACGTCGTGTCACTGTTGTTTTTTTTAGTATAGTGAAGAGGTTATCTTTCAGTTTCAAGCTAAATACACAGCGCCTAGAAATCAATTTTTATTATATACTTAGCCTCCCGCAAGGGCTGAAAGGCTATGGCGCTGTAGAAGCGCTGCCAGAGGATAAGTGTCGGTGCACGTTAGATTTGAAACGCTGCGGGCTGTAACCGCCGGGAAACAAATTCCCCGGCAGCACATTCCACAGCATCGAAGTTCTCCTGAAGAAGACTGGTTCGGGGAGTACAGACCTCGACTTGGTAAAGATGAGCTCGCAGAGCCACTCTAGTGTTCCTCGTTTGGACGGCCTTTGGCGTTATCATCTGGGAGAGCTCACTTGCAAATCTTCCGTGATAGAATCTGTAAAACAGGGGGCGGGGCTCTTCTGGATAGTGTCCAGAAACTTTAGAGAGTGCTTCCGAGCGTATCTCTACACATGGGAGCAATAGTACTTCAACGATGGTCTGATCTGTGACTTGTAGCATAGCAGCATGGCTTTATTATTACTTTATACATACATCGGATATTACTTCATAATTTTCAAATCAAAATATTCCGAAAACGGTACACGTTAACGAGTTTTACCAAAAGTACCTTTTGGTGTAGAATTAAATGATACTCGAGTTCACCTAAAATTTTAATTTATAAATTTAACCTCAAAAAAGTTATGTAAGTTATCCTACCTGGTATGAACAGTGTAACTAGTGTCGTCTATGAGAGTCAGGTATAAAAACAAAGTCCTAGGATGTACTACCTTCCAAAACATATTAGTGTAAAACTTCATTACATTGTTGCCAGTAGTTTCGGCAAAATCGAAAAAAATGTGTATAATTTTTTTTCTTCAACGTCCTGTATCTTGAATACGGATGGCGTTACGAAATTTTTTTACTAAGCAACCCCCAATTGTTTTTCAGTTTTCTACCTATCCTAGAGACCTTATTTTGGAACACCCTGTATAGCTAGAAGAGCCTTATTTCCACGTGCTTGAGTATCACCTCATCATGCTAGAACCAAGTGGACAGACACTGTAGTATCTCCTGCAAAAAGAGTTCATTCTTCTTCGCCAGTACGAAAGTCCAGATCATTAATATATATTAAAAAGAGAATCGGTCCCAGAACCGAGCCCTGTGGAACTCCTATATTATAGACGAGTGAGTCTGCTGTATAGATTCGAACGTGTTGTCGTCGTATCAGAGTCGTGTTTATTTTTTTCAATGCATCCATGATTGGCATTCTTTTATCTGTTTTTTCGCGAACACATTTGTGTGATGTTAGATGCTTCAATGCTATTTGACCAGATCCTAAAAAGACTCGGTAGTTTCGCCTTGATAACTGCTTTACTCAAAATGATGCTTATATACTTAAATACAAATATACAGATTTAAACTAGAGAATACTCATCACGAGTCTACCGTACTATATAGGTTATATACAACGCTACCTATGTGACAAAATAGTATTATTAGTTTAAAATTGACACTACTTTTTTGAGTGTAGTGTTATCTGCAAAAAGAGTGAATTTCTCTTCTCCAGTACAAAAGGGCAGGTCATTAATATATAGCAAATAGAGAATCGGTTCCAGTACCGAGCCCTGTGGACTCCTATATTATAGATGAGTGAATCTGCTGTATAAAATGGAACGTGTTTAAAATACAAGGTTTTTATGTTTATGTTACAAAGTAAAAAATGTAATTTCTATTCGCGACGCAAAAAAGTGTGAGCCCAAGACTCTAGACCTCTCGGCCTAGGCCTGTCAGCAATTTAAATTCTAATTACTTACAAATCTGGTTGAAAATTGTAAGATTTAGTAGTAATCCTGAAAATGATAACTGCTCAAAACCAATTACCGCGATTTGTTTAAATTTTAGTAGTTCCTAACTTTTGGCCTGCTGTGTACATGAATAAGTCACCCAAAACCACCGACTACAAATTTAGTTGATGCCCAAAACAATATCTATCTCATTCCAGAAATGAATGAACTTCAGCTCATTCATAAACTGTAGTTTACATAATTTTGTATTGGTGGCGCCTTTATTAGTGTCTCAATCGGCGCGCGATCGTTCAATGCAAGGCTCTAGCTGTAACCATTTTTGACCCTGTATATTAATATTTTTTGGCACAAAAACCTGATTTGCGTTTCCGTAAAAGTTCAATCTAGAGAAATGTCGATCCAGATTTTAGAATAAGTTTATACAGGGTGATTAACGAGACCGTGAATTTAGTAAAGAAGCCGTCAAATTTGGCGATTTTTTAATAATTGTCTATCAGGAAATTTAAAAAAATACGTCGACATTTCTCTAGAATCGCCCTTTTTCTTCATGCTCATATTTTTTTCAGTTCAGAAATCTCAAAATTAATAGTTCAAAAATGGTTACAGCTGAACCATTCAAAAACAGCTCTCATGTACGTACTATAACCTCCTCTTAATTTGCTCAACGTCAGGCGTTGTATCAGAGCCGTGTTTATTTATCCCGATGCATCCATTATTGACATGCTTTTATCTGTTTGTTCGAAGACACATTTTTTGTGATGCGAGATGCGTTACTGTTGTTGCATTGTTCCTGAGATGATACCGAAACGCTGTTTGTTTGGCCGGTAGGTATTGAAATACCCATTATTTATAAACATTGATCCGTTATCGCATGCAAAATAAAACAATGCGCCGGCGACAGAGATTGGAATGTTTTGACGTGGTCCAGTCTCATCATGTACGTTGTGAGATTAGATTACTTCATAAATTATATACATACTTATAACGACATAACGGGTACAGTTTAGACCAGCCACTTCAGGGAAGAAGATTCACAAAGATGATTGAATTGGAGAAAAGTTGCGCCTTGCTGAACCCAATATGGCGTTTTAAATATTTTAGAATTCCGAGACCCTCCGATTCAGTTGTTTTAGTTTGAAAAAACAAAATAGGCTCATTTGACAGATATTTTTTTTGCGGTTATTAAGGCATAAAGTATGATTTTTTTTAATCTGGTCGTATAGAAACAGCATGAACCTTTCAAACAAAAGTCATTTATCAACAACAAGGTCTGTCGCAAACATGAATGTAACAGTACCATTTTACAGAAAACAGTAACACAAAGATCATTTTTCTTTTTCGGCCCGTACTTACATAACTCTATTCCTTTAAATATTAAACAGATTCCCAGTTACCAAAGATTTAAGAATTCAATAAAAACAATGTCAATGTGCAACGCTAATAAATTTATTAAAATACTAAATATAGCAAAAATACTTGAATACTATATATAAAAAATATAAGTATAATCAATAGCCACTTCCGTATACCATCCACGATCTCCTTCTGTGAATAAAATTTATCTATTATTTCATCAATGTAACAAATTATTGTTTTTCTTTCCTGCTTATGTTTATTTTATTTTATTATTGTTATTATTTTTGTCGGTACAAACCATGTTAAATAATCGTGTGTACAATTTTACGAAGACGGCAGAAGGAGCTCACAGCAAGACAGGCAACACTTGCCTAGGCAGAGCTTCTTCTAACCATCTTCTTCTAGTGATAAGGTATATTAATATACAAAGTTTGTACCTAATGGAAATAAATAAATTGAATTGAATTGAAAAAAAATTGTGTTTTACATTTTATTCGCTACTATTTGTTGTACCTGTGTTACTTTTCTTCATTTCTAAAAAATACATTTTTAAGTTTCATTTCACTAACCTTTGTGAAATTTATGAAGCATTGAATTGGCCTACTGAAATCTGCCGAGTTATTAACTACATACATATTGTCACGACGGCCTCTTTTTCTTCACACCAAGAAGTCAAACTGGACGTAACTTTCACCGTTTTTACTTCACAACTCAATCAATATCTCTTAACCTTCTCTCAGCTACAACTCAACTACTACTTAACTTGTGTTGCTTAATTTTGGGTCATAGATCGGCTTCTGAATCGAATTTTGCCGTGTTAAGGGTCTAGTGAAATCGAGAATCAAAGAAAAGACGTATTCCCGTGTTAGCGAGGAGGCGTGGCCGCCTGTTCCCTTTATCCAGTGTGTGTGTCTAAGACGAGGGGAGATAAGTCCAAAAATCCAAAGGTACAACTATTGCAACTATTTAGCCTTTTTTGATATCGTGTTTGGTTGTTAAATTACAGGCATTTATAGAATGTATGATTTTGCATTGCGAGTTTTTTTGCATATTAAAAAACTTTTTTGAGAAAATCGAAAATAGTTGTCATTCATTAATCTCTTAACCATCGCCTTCTGAAATATTACATATGTAGTTTGAAAATAGCGAGTTATGCGAGAAATTGTGAGTCCGTGTTTTACATTGCAAATACGTATGTATAAATGTGTGTATCCAGGCCCTTTAAGTATGGTTGAAGTAAATGAAAAATTTTGCGTTCTGCGCAGACCTGCATGTTTAACAAAACATTTTTTTTTGAGAACACGATGTCGCTCGACCAATCTGAGTCCACCATTGCATTTAGCAGTGAGTTTTCTATAAGGAAGAGTAGAAAATAATGACGTAACATTTCAAAACTAGGGACGAGAGCTGGGGATCTAAAATAAAAAAAAAACAAAAAGTAAAAAATGAATGATGAAAGTAAATGTCAATTCGTAGAGAAACCGATTACGTTGAATTCCTGATGACCGATAAGCGGGTATTATGAAATCCCTTTAAGCGGTTATTGTCCCTAATTCACGAACAAAAAAGAGCTGAGGTAGTGTCTGGTATCGAAAATCGAACGTGAAGGGTAGATAGTCGGACGTGGACTGGCAAGTTGATTGTCTGAGCTACTTTCGTGGTGATTGAAGGCTTTACTAACTTTCAAGGGCGACATTAACAGGACCTTATCAGTCCGACCACACAGTTGGCTTTGAACTGCTCCATGGATACTAGGATATACCCAAGGATATATTAGTATATAATAATTAGAATAATAATAATCTTTATTTAATGCGGACAACAAAGATATACCTCAAATGACGGAGTTCAGTACATTAGTGCTCTTCCACTCAACCATTCTGACCTAACTTAATATTTTTATCTCCTAAGACCACAGCACACTAAACAGTCAGAAGAATATATCTGAGGATTTCCTATATAAAAATGGTTCCTACAGAAATTGACCTTGATTGCGCCATTATGATTAGCAGTTTGGGTAGGGATGCGAAAATAACAAAAGATATCGATACCGATACCAATTCGATATTTTTTGGTCAAGTATCGATACTGCTCAATAATCGAAGTTAAGTATCGATTCTGTCAAGTATAAGTATCGACAACATGGATTATCGAAAATTTTCATATTAAAGAAAATAAGACTGCTTAAAATGCAAGAAGTTGGATGTATTTCCATTAGTTTATATACTCTTAAGATATTTTTTTAAGTAGCTGTAGTGGGACCTGACTTTTTTTTTAAATAGAACCAATAATTGCTTTTTATTAGTGTCATATTTAAACGCAATCAACAACGAGTATCACTGGGAGCACCTGAACCCAGAAAGAAGCCTAGTTTCATTAGGCACCGAACCATGGCTTGAACTACCCATAAAAATAAAAAAAGAAGGAATGATCCCAAGAGCTGAAGGTTCCCTTCTTTATAAATAGAAAATAGGAATAAAACCTTTACCCAATAGATAAGAGATGGCGATAGTAAAAGAAAAGTTGAAGGAAACGACTATATTCTCTTGATTGAGCCGATTTGATAGCATCAAACGTTGATGACTGATTGGTCAGTAACACTTCTAAGTTGATTTTGACCAAAAATACTAGTGACAATGACAAACATTCAAGTGAACGGTTTAACCTTTTAGTAAGCTCCCTATTTTTTGGTTCAGTTATTATTAAAAAATTACAGTCTTTTGTAAAATTCAGCACAAAAGCGTGCTGGCTGATCAGCTGCTATCTATTAAATCAGTTGAGTCACCTCAATCGATCCGTAAAAATAGTGCCAGTACATTTTTCAGTACTTATTTTGTTTGTAGATTATATTATTATGTACTCACTCACCTTATGGGATTATTTGGAAAACTAAAAAACTTTTTCTGCATTTATATTACTTATTCTTGCATTATAAAACAATTTTAGATATACTTCCAGAAAGTTTGGAAAAATTTCGCATAGATGGTACTGATAGTCTATAACTGATCAAAATGTAAGTCAGGCACTTCTTGCATTGGACTTTATGGAATACTTGGAGGTAGAAATTGAAATTCAATCCTGAATTTGACCTTACTTGTTGCTTTATCTCATAATAATTACCCTATATCCAAGCACAACTTTTTAAATTTTTTTGGATACTTGTTGTTTATTATTGTAGTTATTTATTTTATATTTACTATAAACGCTTTGTTTATTCTTTTATTATTAGCATAGGAACCAAGTCTTATAATTCTGTTAGTGAAGCTATGTTAGGTATGTTCATTGTATTTTCTCTTGTTCAAAGTAGAAACATTCAAGTTGCGATTTTGAAATACAATGTCAATAGTGCAAAATACAAACAATGTAATCTAAATGAATTTATTAATTTTAAAGTTCCTAGAATTAACCTAGGGATTCTAAGTGTAGATACATTTAAAACTAGTCAGGATAAGTTATGCCCTTTAAATAGAGTGATGGAGCTGGGCAATATCATCAATATGGAAAACCCTGTTGATATATTTAACATTAGCCTCTCTCAGACAGAGTAGACCCAACTATTGTAGCATTTTTATGTCTCAGCTTCGCATGTAACGCATGTAATGTTTTTGATACATTTATGTTTCTTGATAGTTTGAAGCTTCCTTCTGTGTGCCTTTGATTGTAACTACCTTCGGGTGTTTGCGAAATTTTAATAATAATAATCATAATCATCGCCCGTCAATACTTATTGCTACCGCAACCATGCAATATAGATAGCAGTATATATAGATCATAATATCTATATCAATATCTTCATTCAACTCATACCTACCCGTCTTTGGTGTGCAGGCACATTACGAATTTTATTCTGTTCCTGTTTATTTTAATTCGTTTTTATTGTGCGTGTTGTGTGAAGTTATATTTTAAAACCGTTAATAGTGCCGTATCTTTCCAGAATTTTTATCTAGTTAAACTCTGATGATTATTACCATACAAACGATGAAAACTTCGTTTTTCTGTTGCCTGAGGATGACTTAATATAAGTCGAAACGTTGTAGATAGGAAAATAAGGAGTTTTTGTTTAAATGACCTTACCCTATAAAAAATAACTGAAATTAAGGTCGACTTTTTCTGAAAATGTTCAACGACAGTTCTTTATACTGGGTACTAACTGAGTTGTAAAGAGTAGCAGCGTTGTACGAGAAGCTACGTTGAAAAAGTGTGGTAGGATATCGTTAGACTGGAACCATATCTTATATTTTATACTTAGGTTGTGTGCTGTCGTATCAATAAATGAATAAATAAAATGAAAACGCCGACCACACTATCAGAGCAGTACACCCGTAATTCCCGGACCTTGTCCTTGAAAACTCTCTAAGCGTACCAAACACAAAAGGCCCTTTGATGAAAGAGACAAGTGGGGGTCATGCACCTTCCTCCAGATCAGATGGATAGTATTTCGTACGAACGTACACACACGAACCAGGTCGCCTAACAATGGCGAACCCCGCAGCAGCACACGCACCGCGCTCTGTCCTTGAAAATTCTTTTCAGCGCGTATTCAGCACAAAAGGTCCTCTCTCGCAGGAAGGACAATGTCGGTCCAACGAGGATCTGCTCCGTGTGTGCCGTGCCGGGGTCAAATACCTCGAGGGTCCCGGTTTAGAACAGCGGGGACAACCACCGCGCGCTCACAGCCTGCTGCCTTTGGCTTTGGCGCTCCCGTAGTACAGTCGTTGAAGGGGGGCAGCTGTTGAAAATAAACTTTGAGAAAAATTCCTTGAGTGTTCTTTAAAATTTTCCTAGTTTAGCACTTTTTTCCCTAAATTTGAATTCGCGGGAATGTTAAAATTAGTTGGTAGTTATATTTATTGGAAAAAGTTAGGATAAAATGATAAAAACACAAATAAAAGCGATTGTTGAAAAAAAAAACATTCTGTAAAACAAACATTATTAAAAATAAAATACGTAGGTACTTTAACAAACGATATTAGGACTTAGGTGTTGTCTTTCAAACAGATTCGAGATTTAATAAGCATTACGAGACTATTGTCAATCGAGGATATAATATAGGGCACTTGGATTTGTAATAAGGAATACACGGTTCTTTAGGATAAATACTGTTATCAAATCGTATAACTCTCTTGTAAGACCACACTTGAATATGCAGCTGTGAAAAGGTCACCCCACGCAAAAACTCATTCCAATTCCATCGAAAAGGTTCAAAAAAGGTTTTTAAGATATCTGCATGTTAAGAAGTATAGCATATATCCATATATGATCTCGTATAAATCAATGCTAGTTGACTTTAATCTTGATACTTTATGTCTAAGAAGATCTATACAGTCGGTTGTATTTGTGTTCTGTATCATTAACAGTATTAAATACGGTGAGACATGGCTTATTAATAGAATTAATTTTAGGGTGTCTAAGATAGCTCTAAGAATAGGAGACCTAAGACTAATTTCTACATATACTTCGAGTTGCTCACCAATTCGAAACATGTTAGAGGAATGTCATATTTTATTAGAAAGCTGTGATATAGACTTATTTACTACTAATGTAGCAACAATCAAAGCTAGCTTTAGGCAAATATTTAAAAACAGTATGCATACCTAGTCAATCGCTGGATATAATTTTAATTATGCATCGTCTTAGTGTAAGTCTGTTAAATGTGCAGGTACTTGTTCTTTTTTTGTTTATTTAGTAAGCACTCTTACATTGTAATTACTTTACGTGTTATGTGGGAGTATAAAATAAATAAAATAAAATAAAAATAAAATTAAAACAAAAAAATATATAATTCACTTAATCTGATTCATCATCTGATCCATAACATTTTATTCATTTTACCGAATAACAAGGTCAGTTTCAACATTGTAACAGTATTTTTTCAAATGAAACATTCTTTTTGTGTGTGATAACCAAATCAATGCATTTGTTTTGAGTTTATTTCGATTCTTAGTTTTAATTGGCACATTAGCACTCTGCGGTAAAGTAAATATGTGTCCAACTAGCTTTTTTAATGACCGAAATGCCAAATTTCCTTCGCCGTTTTTCAATTTGGTTACATAACCCCAAAAACTTTCAGAGTCATTTTTCACAAAATCAAAATCACAATTTCTCAAGATTGTTCTCCTTCTTCTCTGTCTAAATAATTATACATGTTTTGTTCAATTCCTGTTAATTTTAACTCCACAGCTAACGGTACTATTATAGAGGCGTACCTCTTAATTTTTTATGTTTTATGGAATTATTATTTATTATTACCATTCCATAAGTCGATAGTCTTTTCTCCGAAAATACAGCTTAGTGAGTTGGAGTACAGATGGCGAATTGCCATTCAATCATTTTTAAAATGAATAATTGATTTGAATATTGTGAAATGATTGTTTCATTGAATTGGTGGCTCTACCAGTTCTACCACTAATTTTAGATTGAGAAAAATGCTGCTTTTCAAAATTTCTGAAATTTCCCTAGAATTCAAGCCTGTTTCCCTATTTCCCTAAAGCTGATCAAATTTCCCTAGAATAGGGGAAAGTTGTTGAAAACCAGGGAGCAGGCACGTATCCAGGATTTGGTTTTGGGAGGGGGTCCACCTTTTCATTTTCTCTTGTCGGGGGGGGGGGGGCATATTTCAAATTTGCGGATTAGACTTTTTGTTTTTTTTTTTGGACGACAGTATACAACGTTTCGGGGGGTCCCTTGAGAGTAGTCAACATTAGGGTTGCCACCTTTTAAATTTACACTCTCGTCGGAGGGGGGGGTGCATATTTGGGATTACATTTTTTGGACGACAGTATATAAAGTATCAGGGGGGTCTGGACCCCTGGACCCCTCCCCTAAATCCGTGCCTGCCGGGGAGTAGCGAAACACCATTTGACCATTTGGGAAACCAAGCTCATCAACCTAAGGTTCATTTATACAGGGTGATTCCTATGTTAATACAATTTTTTTTCAAATAACTTTTTGCAGAAAAGTGAAAGATAGGCCAAAATGTAAATATCTGCTTCTGTGTCAAGATGTACCTAGTCTCGGATTTGCCTAAAAAATCGAATTGTCTTATTTGGCTTTCTATTGAGATGAAACCTCGCAAAACGGATAATTTAGGAATGCTGATTACAAATCCGGTCGCATTTTTGAGTTTCAATCATGTTTGAAGAAAATCAATAATCTCAGATCTTCCAGATCTTCAGGTTTGTCTAAAAAATCGAAAATCCTTTTTTGGTTTTCTACTGAGATGAAAGCTCCTGTTTCGAATAATTTGATGATGCCGATTATAAATCCGGTCGCAATTTTGAGTTTCAGTCACGTTTAAAGAAAGTCAATAATTTCAGATCTTCCAGGTCTTCAGGTTTGTCTAAAAAATCGAAAATCCTTATTCGTCTTTCCATTGAGATGAAACCTTGTATTTTGGACAGTTTGAGGGTGTTGATTTCAAATTCGGTCGCAGTTTTGAGCTTCAGTCACGCTTGACGAAAATCAATAATTTCAGATATCTCAGATCTTCAGGTTTGTCTAAAAAATCGAAAATCCTATTGAGATGAAAGTTCGTGTTTTGGATAATTTGAGGATGCTGATCCCAAATCCGGTCGCAGTTTTGAATTTCAGTCACGCTTGACGAAAATCAATAATTTCAGAAATTTCAGATTTTCAGGTTTGTCTGAAAAATCGAAAATCCTTATTTGGCTTTCTATTGAGATGAAAGCTCATGTTTCGAATGACTTGAGGACGCTGATTACAAATCCGGTCGCAATTTTGAGTTTCAGTCACATTTGAAGAAAATTAATAATTTTAGATCTTCCCGATGAGGTTTGTCTAAAAAATCGAGATCCTTATTTAGCTTTCTATTGAGATGAAAGCTCGTGTTTTGGATAATTTGAGGATGGTGATTCCAAATCCGGTCGCAGTTTTGAATTTCAGTCACGCTTGACGAAAATCAATAATTTCAGAATTTCAGATTTTCAGGTTTGTCTAAAAAATCGAAAGTCCTTATTTGGCCTTCTATTGAGATGAAACCTCGCAAATCGGATAATGTAGGAATGCTGATTACAAATCCGGTCGCAGTTTAGAGTTTCAGTCACGCTTGACGAAAATGAATAATTTTAGATATCTCAGATCTTCAGGTTTGTCTAAAAAATCGAAAATCCTTATTGGGCTTTCTATTGAGATGAAAACTCGTGCTTCGAATAATTTACGGATGCTGATTACAAATCCGGTCGCAATTTTGAGTTTCATTTACATCTGAAGAAAATTAATAATTTCAGATCTTCCAGATCTTCAGGTTTGTCTAAAAAATTGAAAATCCTTATTTGGCTTTCTATTGAGATGAAACCTTGCAAATCGGATAATTTAGGAATGCTGATTACAAATGCGGTCGCAGTTTTGAGTTTCAGTCACGCTTGACGAAAATCAATAATTTTAGATATCTCAGATCTTCAGGTTTGTCTAAAAAATCGAAAATCCTTAGTTGTCTTTCTATTGAGATGAAACCTTGTATTTTGGATAATTTGAAAGTGTTGATTACAAATCCGATCGCAGTTTTGAGCTTTAGTCTTGTTTGATGAAAATAAAAAGTTTCAGGTCTTTCAAATCCTCAGGTTTGCCTAAAAAATCGAAAATCTTTATTTGGCTGTCTATTTAGATGAAACTTCGTATTTTGGATAGTTTGAGGGTGCTGATTACAAATTCAGTCGCAATTTTCAGTTTTAGTCTTGTTTAACCAAAATAAAAAATTTCATCTCTCATATCTTCAAGTTTGCCTAAATAACCTAAAATCTTTATTTGGCTTTCTACTAAGATGACACCTCGTGTTTTGAATAACTTTTTTGGGTTTCTCCCATCCAAATATTTCGCATTAAGCCATTCCTTTGTAGAATCTCTCAGTGCTTGTGGATCCCTGGGACTGTACTATAAAGCCATCGTTCGTTCGTATGTGTGTGTGTGTGTGTGTGTGTATTGGTATACCCGTACTCCAATTTTTTGTGGTCGTTTTTATTGTTTTTTCGGTCGGCCCCCATCGACGTTTATGAGGCTGCAAGCACGATTTTATGCTCCGCGTACACCTGCCGCTTTGACTTGCTACATTTTCACGTCCTTTTTGAACCTAGGGGCTGTTTATTCCCAGATCGGCGCAGGTGTGCCGTTTTAGTACTCTCACACTTGGCTACGTTCACTTTGCGAGGGAACACCATAAGGCAATAATAATAATAACAGGAAACAGTAACTGGCCAAACACTAAACAACATGAACAAGGACGAAACATACAAGTACCTGGGCTTCAATCAGAACGTTAAAATAGATCACACAAAAGTCAAGGCACAACTAACCCAAGAGTTCAGAGATCGCCTTATAAAGCTACTAAAAAACAAATTGAATTCCAGAAACCCAGAAACCTTACAAAAGCCATTAACACATTTGCGATACCAGTCCTCACATACTCCTTCGGCATCATCAAGTGGTCACACACTGATATAGAAAACATCCACATCCTCATACGGACAGAACTCACGAAACACCGAATGTCACATCCAAATGCATGCAAAGAAAGGCTCACCATAGACAGGAAACAAGGAGGCAGAGGGATTGTAGATATACAGTCGCTTCGCACAAGACAGATAAAGACACTCAGACATTTCTTCCAAAACAAACAAACAAATTTACATCGAGCAATAGTGAAAGCAGACAAAAACTATACACCACTCAACCTATCATGTCCAGACCACGTCGCAGACACACACAATCCCACACAATCGCAACAAGGAAAAATAAACACCTGGTCGCAGAAACCACTCCATGGCAAGCATAGATACAGTATTACGCAAGACCACATAAACGAAAAACAGTCATACACCTGGCTGCAGGATGGCCAGCTCTTTCCAGAAACTGAAGGATTTATGCTTGCTATCCTGGACCAAGTTATTGCGACAAGAAACCACAAGAAATACATAATTAAAGATCCATCCATAACAGAAGATAGCTGCAGAAAATGTCACCAACAAAAAGAAACAATAGATCACATAACAAGCGGATGCAAAGTTCTTGCCGGTACCGAATACACAGCCAGACATAACTCTGCGGCCAAGGTCATACACCAAGCACTAGCCACAGCAAACAAACTAATAGAAAACACCGATCCATACCACAATTACACTCCGACATCAATACTCGAAAACGATCGGTACAAACTATACTGGGACGTTGGAATACATACAGACAGACCATTCCAGCCAATAGACCAGATATAGTTTTCCAGTCAAAGGCCGACAAAATTACCTATTTGATAGATATTGCCATTCCCAACGATGTGAATATCCAAAACACCTACGCTGGGAAGATATCCAAATACGCGAACCTTGCCATGGAAATAAAACGACTTTGGAAACAAAACAAAGTCACAATTGTCCCCCTCATTATGTCTGTGTTAGGCCTTACACCAAACACGTTTACACAACACCTTCAACAGCTGGGCCTGGACGAAAAGTTACACAAAGTATTCCAAAAGTCTGTAATCCTGAAGACCTGTAATATTGTGCGATCAATAATAGTCCGAGTGTTGACTTGGCACAGTACGTCAACACTTGCTGCTACCGCAATTATGCGAGAGGAACTTAGAAAGTCAGATGAAATAATAATAATAAACGCCTTTATTAATAAATCAGATAAACATCTGTTGGAGAGGCAGCAGAAACATGGCGAAGTTTAGCTATAAGCTACTCTTACACTTAACCATGAGCTGCATATTTGAAGCGATGGTAAATAAAGTACACTGTGGAAAAAAGAGAAGCCTGAATAATAATAATTCTTAAACTAACATAATTATACGAGACATGAAGAATATAAAAAAAATTAAGAACGTAGAACCAGATCATTGCGAGTCAAGTAGGGTGGCTTTAATATGTTGCTTGAAACTGTAGAGTGACATACTCGGTGACAAATGAAGGTATTGTAGAGACTAACGGACTTATAAGTGAAACATCTTGAAAACAAGGTGGTACAATGGAGGGGCATCGTTAATCTATAAGTATTACGTATAGACCTGTCATGAATGTTATGTCGAAAAATTAATTTATCACTAGTCAGTATAATTTATAAAAATGAAGTATTTCCTTTAAAGGTAAAGGTAGGAGGAAAAGGCAGAGGGAAAATATTTTGCTTTATTTCGAATTCGTAATCTTTTCCTTTCCTTTGCAAGCAAATCCTGCTCTTGACATATATAAAGCACTCTCTAAATCTTCTGGACACTATCCAGAAGAAAAAAACTGGGTTCCGTCTCTGGAGTCAGGGTAGCTGGACTTTTATGAATCCAGGCAAAGGACATTCGACGATTCTAGCAGAGTTGCATGAGGATAGTCCTATTTTGTTGGCGAGGAGCGGTATAGTTTCTCCTACGCATCGCTTCAATCGCAAATTTACGGTGGTGTTTCCGTCAGGGGAAGAGTGGGAGTCTAGGGAAAGACAGCTCATCGAAGGAGGAGGACAGGTCTGGTACACAGACGGTTTACTCGCTAGAGAGGGCTCGGGCTCGGGAGTCTACGGACCCCATACAAGGCTTTCACTCCCTCTTGGGGGGCACACCACAGTATTCCAGGCTGAGGTCTATGCGATACTTGCTTGCGTAAATCGTATTCGGGAAATTGACGGGTCTAGGAGGCGGATTACTATCTGCTCTGGCAGTCAGGCAATTGTCAGTGGTCAGGCAGCCGTCAAAGCACTGAGTGCTTGGAAAGTAACGTCGGGACTGGTCCTGGAGTGCAGGAGGGCTCTTGACGACATCTCAGCTAAACACAAGGTATCACTGATGTGGGTACCTGGGCACGCTGGGGTAAAGGGTAACGAAATGGCGGATCATCTGGCTAGGATGGGATCCGGCAACAGTTTTATGGGCCCAGAACCAGCCTTAGGACTATCTGCAAACTTGATTAGGAAAACAACTGGAGAGTGGATCCAGAATCAACACTCTCTGAGATGGAACAACATCTCTGGTCATCTCCGTCAAGCTCGGGAACTATTATAGCAGGGCCTGCAGAGAGAATAGGACGATTTTGTCTCTCTCTGGATAGGAGTAACTTGAGATTGCTAGTAGGCCTATTAACGAGTCACAACACCTTCAGGCGTCACTTGTTCGTGATGAGGGTGGTCAACGACCCAACGAGCACGTGGTGTGGTGAAGAGAAAGAATCCTCGGCACACACCTTGTGTCGCTGTGAACCCCGGATTATCACAGGCAGACTATGAGGGGCTCAAGAACCTTGGAACCAATAGAGATAAAACGGATAGGACCTAAGAATGTACTTGCCTTTGCCAAAAGGGCAGGTCTTAGTAACTAGCGCGGATAGAGGCGCAAAAGGGCCCATCGTGTGGTCTATGCACCAGCCACATTCCGTGCTGGATAGCATCTGGTCCTTATTCATTCATTCATCCAGAAGAGAGCAATCACATTAACCGATACGCCTAACCTCGCAAAGGACCGCCACAGCCTGGAACATCGAAGAAGGGTGGCTGACCTATCCCTGTATTACAGATTCTATCACGGAAGATGTTCGAGTGAGCTCTCCCAGATAATAACACCAAAGGCCAGTCTCCTCCAGAATTCCTTCTTTTGGAGAACTTCGACGCTGTGGAATGAGCTGCCGGGGAGTTTATTTCCAGACGGCTACAATCTGCAGCGTTTCAAATCTAACGTGCACCGACACTTATCCTCTCGCAGCGCTTTTACAGCGCCATAGGCTTTTCAGCCTTTGCGGGAGGCTGACGATAAAAAAATGTGGAGGTCATTCGACCGGTCGGGTGTCTTGTGAAGGATTAGGGGGTCCTTTGTAGTGTCGGCACTCGATAGGAGCACAAAAAATGTAAACTGCTCTTATATTTCTGACCCGTACAATAACAAAGAGCTGCATGTATCGCCGTATGTATGTATGCACCTACTCACTCTCACTCTCTCTGTATACATGGATCGCAACCCGACCATACTCGTATATCCTTGTGTACGTGTATATGTTAGTGTGGTGCAGAACTCCTCCTCGCTTTTCACTTTCGTAGCGCGGCGCGGCTCGCCGCGTGGCGGCAGAGCGGCAACGGCGGCGGCGGCGGCTGAGCGCGTTGGAGGCCGTTGACTCCGCGTGTCCCCCCTTCGCGCCTGCCCCCCTTACAGTCCCCCTCTCCCCCTCCCCCTGCCCCCCGTCCCGCTGCCGCCCGCCTCTGGCACACATCAACTGCACCGGGCAACGGACGCATCCGGCGGCGATGCCAGGTCTACGGATCTGTCGTGGAATCTGGGGAAATGCTCGTTCGGAATGCCGGCTACACATGATCTGACAGGCTTATCAGTTCGAAATCGAGGCTCGCGTAGCTGCTCTTGATATTTCAAAGGCATTCGATCAACTATGGCATGCAGCTCTCCTAAACAAGCTCCCGTCTTACGGGCTTCCTGTTGAGCTTTGCGGTTGGCTCGCAGACTTCCTCTCAGGTCGGAAAATCTCTGTCGTGGTAGACGGCTTTTCCTCTTCTTTCCATAGCATCAATGCTGGCGTTCCGCAGGGATCGCTATTGGCTCCGACATTGTTTCTGCTTCACATCAATGATCTACTCCCTAGTACTACAAACCCGATCCACAGTTTTGCGGATGGCAGTACGCTGCATGCAGGCATCATGAGCAATAGACCGATCTCTGTGGTCGAGCTGGAACGCAGAAGATTGGCAGTGGCAGCATCACTTTCAAAGGATCTCGATACCATTACCGCTTGGGGGCTTGAGAATATAGTAAAATTTAATGCTTCCAAGACCCTGTATTGTACGATATCAAACAAGAAGTGTCCAAACTACCACCCGGTTCTAATGAACAACCAGGCTCTGCCAAGGAGTCACTCAGTCAAGCTGTTAGGAGTCAACATTACAGAAAATCTGATCTGGCAGGCAGACAGGCTCGAACTGACAGGCGTGCCGAATCGTTCCATGTGTAGCCGACATAAGGGTTTTGCATGTACTGTAAGGAGTCCTGTGTGACTCATCGTTCAATCAACAGGTTCTTCTTGCAGTCAGCGACTTCTTTCTTTGACCCTCTCTGTTCATACACGTCAAGAAATGCAGGATTCACAGCTTGAAGGACACGCATGTACACGATTCTGGTGAAGAGCTTGTAACATGCGATTATTGGCCTGTGGTTATGTGGCATCAGACAAATCTCCGGTCTTCGGAATTGGTTGCTCCTGATTTAGCCACGTGTTAAAAACTCTAGCTAAATGCAAACGGGAAATTTTTCCGCTAGAAGGTGTTTATGCCATCCGGGCCAGGAGCTTCCTTGTTTATCGGATGACGCGGTACATTACTCCTCCTAGAAACTGAATCGAACTGCGCCAAGGCTGGAGTGTCTGCTGAGAGAGGTCTGGGCTGTTTGTAAATGTTCCTCTAAAAGGCCTTCACACGATGTGGCTGGCGGTGGCTGTTGAAGGAGCCGAGAAGGCCTTGCATAGAACATCCTATTCTCCTCCAGATACTTCGCCCGCGCCACCAGTGATCGCTTGGCAGCTAGTATCCGTATCCTGTCAATATACTATGTTGCTTGACAACACAACCAGTACCGCTTGGCTGAGTGTATGATGGTCGCGCCTCAACCCGTAGGCTATTTGGCGCACTCGGCGCGTAAAAGGTTTCCCATCAGCTGTATATATTTCCTCACACACTGTATTTTTGCAGCGTAAATTTCGCAATTGATGTCAGACACCTCCGATAGGCATTCACCCACAGCTTCATGCTCTTTCTTCAAATCTGCCAGCATGAAGGACCTCTTGTTGTTATACAAGGACCTTCGGTCTCTGATATCCCCAGGTGAGACGACGTTGTCGATTTTTATTTTAGTGGGCCTTATCAGCGACCTTTACGCCTGGTTAAGAGGGCTTCTGTCCGCCGAAGGGGCAGGCTGAGCTGGAGCATGAACATATTGCTTCGAAAGTATGATACATAATCTCGCAAATTCTGAGAGAGAAGCGTGCATTTCACACCACTTGTTATCCATGCGAGACATGTATTCCCTACGGCGCGAGCTACTGCTCTCGTAGTAGATCAGCAAGTCATCCCTGAGATCCGTCGTCCACCTAAAATGATCCATGTCGTAGCAGAGGTAGTCAACAGGGTGAAGCATCCCCACCTTCCCCAATGCCGGCTTTGGAAACCGGCTCGGTGTGGGTGCTTTTCTTCCGGGGTGATCGAACCCGATGATAGGGCCCGTCAGGTGGTTAGTCTTAGGCCCGATTTTATCAACAGGCGCATTTTAACAAAGGCTTTGACCAATCAGAGCAGCCCATTTAGATGCAGGTTCTTGATTGGGCCTTTGTTAAAATGCCCTGTTGATAAAATCGGGCCTTAGGGTCCCAACCGACATTTCCGGAGGCAGCCGTCCAAATTGCCTCCTGAAGATGCACCTGTGAAGGTTATCGGGTGATTTGCATCCTTGGGCTTCGGTTCACCTCACGATGTCGCCACGCACTGAATATTCTTGTGATGTCGGGAGGCTTCCTGCGGGTGAAGACTATTATTGTTATTTTATTTATCAAGCCTGGGCCCCGATACATCGAGCTGCTGTTCCATTAACCAGTGATCTCACACCGTGATGTGAGCAATCAATCAACTCCAACTGAGTTATGCTGGCATGTTTGTCAATAGGCGAGTGTTCCTCACAACCAGGTACCCGCGACGAGGCGTCTCTTGGTCCTCTTTAGAGCTCGCTACTGCATCAAATACCCTTGTATTGCGGATTACAATTTTTCTCGTGCATCCGATCGGTATAGACTTGGCAACGCGGGCCTCTCGCGCTGCTATCGTGCCGCGGACGCAAATATAACGGCTCCGTAGCGAGCGCACGAGCAAAGTGGAGGCACAGGCACGGTAGCCACAGCGCCAAGCAGCGTTGCGGTGACGGTGAGGCTGCCGCCAGAGTAGGAAAAACGGCGTGGGCTAGGTCGTGAGATACCCCATGGAAAGCGGACCTCCTCTCTAACACGGGATCGCAGACTACGTAACTGTGTGGTAGGCTAGGGTCGCGGACAGGAAATTGGGGTCCATCCTTACCAGACACGTGTCTAGGGTTAGGGTTGCCGACCGTTCAGCATTTTGGTGAACGTTCACCATTTGAGGTTCAAGTTCCGGCGTCCTGCAACAACCTATTGCTGGAGTCCTGTTGTACTCAATTTTAATGTTCCAAATGATATATCGAAAATATAATGTTGGAAAAGGTAACAAGCAGTTACTGGTAGCCAGGGGCGCCAACTCCGTGGGTGCTCGGGTGCTCCAGCACCCACGAGAGGTAAATAGTGGGTGCCGAGCACCCACTTGTATCTAAAATAATTTTCATTATTTAGTCTTTCGTATCTCTGTTTATCATGAAATTACTGATAGAAATTCTTGGTCGTACTGAAGCTTTGAATGCTACATTACAGAAGACATCTCTGCATCTGCAAAAAGCCATTGATAATATTAATACAGTCAAGGAAGTTATATCGTCCCAAAGGACTGACGAAAATTTTGAAAACGTCTGCAAGTCTGCTGTAGATTTAGCTCGTATTTTGGAATTGGATGACCCTAACACTCCAATAATACGGATACCTATCTAAAGGGATAGACAACTCTACAAGCGAATTTTCTAATGCAGCTGACTTTTATCAAAAAATGTATTTTGAAGTGTTAGATAAAGTCGCAGGTAGTATTAAGCAGCGCTTTACTAGAGATACCATGATACACTTGAGCAACATGGAACTATTTCTTACTCAGAAAAATAATGGTACAAGCAGCAGTTATGTGAAAACTTTTATGGAGATGACTTTGATATATGGATCGTTTGACTCTTCATCGAAATATGCTTTTTTAGATTTTGTGCAAACAAAAAATTTCAATTCAATAGTGTGGAGGATGTTGTTTCATTTGTAAATACTCATTGCGCATCTACCAAAGATGTGATATACCTGCAGTCATCAAATTATTAAAAATCATTTTAACTATTCCAATATTGGACATGTATCGGCGAAAGGTCATTTTTAGCATTACGAAGAATAAAGACTTATTTAAGGTCTCAGCAAAGGCTAAATAATTATATGGTAGTGCATGTAAACATATAAATAGCAATAGGTAAGGACAGGTAAGGCTAATACTGATATAAATAACTAAAAATATAGGTAGCTCTTGTCATTAAAAAAGTGGGGCACCCACAAGAATTTACTAAACCCGGCACCCCTGCTGGTAGCTGCAAAAAGTGAAAAAATATGCTTTTAAACGCAGTCGTAGAAGTTATACTGTTCAGTAGTTCAAAAGTTCAGATACTTCCGGCACAAGACAGAAGTCGTCAAGTCCTTATTGTGACATATAGGAAGGAGCTTTTTTAGTCCGGGATCGCAGCCTGCGTAACTGTGTAATTCTCCAGGATTTTAAACCCGAAATCAGGGCCCTGACGTGAGACACCCCATGGAAAGCAGACCTCCTCTCTAACACGGGCTCGCAGACTATGGAAACTGTGTGGTAGGCTAGGGTCGCGGACAGGAAATTAGGGTCCTGGGGGTGCGAACTACGGCATCTTTACTAGACGCGCATTTCGATGGACGTCCAATAATTTTGGGTGCATTGTCCAGTTCCTGCTCATGATTTTACTGTTCTAAATAATATGACTTTATAATTTTGTAGAAAGGTAGCAAGAAGTTACTGGTAGCCGCAAAAAGTGAAAAACTATGCCTTTAAACGCAATGATAGAAGTGATACCGTTGACTACTTCAGATACCTCCGACTCAACATGGAGACGTCCAGTCCTTATTGTGACAAAATCCTATAGGAAGGAGCTTTTTTTGTCCGGGATCACAGCCTACCTAACTGTGTAGTTCTCCAGGATCTTAAATCGGAAACGAGGGACCTGGGAGCACGAGCTATGACCCCTTCTAGACCCAATCAATTATTGATATACCTTCGGCTCAATATAAAGACGTGAGGTTCCCCATGGAAAGCAGCCCTCCTCTCTAACACGGGATCGCAGACTACGTAACTGTGTGGTAGACTAGGGTCGCGGACAGGAAACTAGGGTCCATTCCATCCTTACCAGACACGTGTCTAGGGTTACCAACCCTCCTGCATTCCGGTGAACGTCCACCATTTGAGGTGCATTGTCCAGCTCCTGCAGCAACCTATTAAAGTGAAAGAATACGCAGTCATAGAAACGATATTGTTGAATAGTTCAGATACTTCTGGCACAAGATGAAGTCGTCCAGTCCTTATTGTGACATAATCCTATAGAAAGGAGCTTGCTTTGTTGTCCTACGTAATCAGGGCTCTAGGAGCCCAAGCTACGACTTCTTCTAGACCATACCCCATGGAAAGCAGACCTCCTCTCTAACACGGGATCGCACACTACGTAACTGTGTGGTAGGCTAGGGTCGCGGACAGGAAATTAGGGTCCATCCTTACCAGACACGTGTCCAGGGTTGTCAACCGTCCTGCATTCCGGTGAACGTCCACCATTTGAGGTGCATTGTCCAGCTCCTGCAACAACCTATTAAAGTGAAAGAATACGCAGTCATAGAAACGATATTGTTGAATAGTTCAGATACTTCTGGCACAAGATGAAGTCGTCCAGTCCTTATTGTGACATAATCCTATACAAAGGAGCTTGCTTTGTTGTCCTACGTAATCAGGGCTCTAGGAGCCCAAGCTACGACTTCTTCTAGACCATACCCCATGGAAAGCGGACCACCCCTCTAATACGGGACCGCAGACAACGTAACTGTGTGGTAGGCTAGGGTCGCGGACAGGAAACTAGGGTCCATCCTTACCAGACACGTGTCTAGGGTTGTCAACCCTCCTGCATTCCGGTGAACGTCCACAACTTGAGGTGCATTGTCCAGCTCCTGTAACAACCTATTAAAGTGAAAGAATACGCAGTCATAGAAACGATATTGTTGAATAGTTCAGATACTTCTGGCACAAGATGAAGTCGTCCAGTCCTTATTGTGACATAACCCTACAAGGGAGCTTGCTTTGTTATCCTACGTAATCAGGGCTCTAGGAGCCCAAGCTACGACTTCTTTTAGACCATACCCCATGGAAAGCAGACCACCTCTCTAATACGGGATCGCAGATAACGTAACTGTGGCTAGGGTCGCGGGCAAGAACCTGGGGTCCTGAGGGTGCGAACTAGGACATCTGGACATCTTTAACAGACACGTATCTACTATTCCAAATAATATATATAAGATTTTGTAAAAGGTAAAAAAAAATATTGGTAGCTGCGGGGGAGACGGAAAGAGCCTCCCCGAAGAGAGTGCACTGCGAACAATTGGGCGTCCTCGAGGTAACGATAACGACACGATACCGGCCAATCTTTCCAAGCACTGTATCAAACTTCACAAATTCAAACTGTACGAAGGGCTCAACCTAAATAGAATAGGACCACACATAGAACAAGCTTGATTCAGACCCGGTAAATCTTACACTGACCAAGTGCCAAACCTCACACAGCATATAGAGGATGGTTTCGAAAGGAGAGAAACGGGAGGATACCAATAATCACAATACAACCCTTATTACTGCTTCTCAGGAAGAATTAGTAGCTCTATTGAACGTTTTAGATCAACACCGTGCAGCATATGGTCTTGGTATTAACTACAACAAGACCGAGGTTATTATCGTAGATAGAGAGCATGACAATCATCGAGAAATAAAGTCAATAGGCCGTTGTGAGGTAGTTCAAAGTTTTGATCGACAATTCGGGTAGCTGTGAGAATGAGATTCGACGGCGCATTCCACAGGCACGGGTGGCCATGACAAAGCTTACTAAAATATGGCGTGAGCATAACATCACTAAAGCTACCAAAATGTCACTGGTTCAGTCTCTTGTGTTCTCCATATTTTTGTATGCCTCGGAAACTTGGACTGTTAAAAAGGCAGATCGAGCTCGCATAGATGCTTTTGAAATGTGGACGTGGAGGAGAATGCTGAGAATTCCTTATACCGCCAATCGAACTAATGTTTCCATACTGGATGAGCTCGGTAGTCCAAAGAGACTATCCTCCATTGTGTCGATGAGAATGCTTACATTCTTCTGACATATTCACAGAAACGATAATATGGAGAAACTTGTAGTTCAGGGTCACGCCCCGAGTGGGCGGCGCCGTGGCCGTTCCCCTACACGCTGGGTGGATACGACGAAATAGTTGCTAGCTATGAGTATCAAGAGCGCCACTGAATTGACAGTAAATCGCGAACGATGGCGAGCTACAGTTCTCAAAACTATTGATAATATTCGTGTCGGCAATACTCTAGCTCCGACTCAATGCATTTTACGAGTTCACAACATGTCTGTTAAGACATTGTGACTATGATGATGATGATGACCAATAATCACAAAATCATCGGAAAAATGTTCAGGATGACAGGAAATTACCATCTGAAAGAGGTCCTGAGCTTATTGCTGTGCAGCAGAAGATTCTATGTAGAGTTCCAGGAACAGAGGAATCGGTGGCGGAACCAGCAGTATGGTCTCCCCAGGGTAGCGTTCTGGCACCTCTTCTGTTCAGTCTGTACATGGATAATCAACCTGTGGTGCCCTTCTACAAATAGTTTCATCTACACCGATGACTAGGCCTTTATATGCCAATCCTAAGATATCGAAGCAATTCAAAAATGGTTAACAGGTTTCCTAGCAAGGATGGCCGAATACTACAAGTTAAACCAGCTACGCCCAAATCCAGATAAAACTCAAAACTGCCTATTCCATCTTGATAACAGGCAAGCAAACAGGGAACTGCAAATAGAGTGAAATTTGATCAGGCAACATCATTGCCCAAATCTAGTGTATTTGGATCAATCCTATAAAAAATACGTAGAGAAGACTAGAGCAAAAATGAACACGCGGGTCGGTGTTATTGGCAAGCTAGTCAACTTCCAATAGGGAGCCCATCCTGACTTATTGCGGACGACATCCTTTACCATGTGCTTTGGCCAACCGAATACGCATGCCCTGTATTTAATTCTGTCCACAAACCCACTGACAGACTTCAAATCAGTAACCAAAGAGGTACTGTGAAAGCGACGGCTAACAGAAAGCCACATACTAACTTGGAATCCAACTGAAACCCTCCCAACTGGATCAAAACTGGAATGGAGGACCTGAAAAAGTCTCGACAGGATTAGATGACAATTGGGCAGGTCTGGGGATAACCTAGAGATTGAGATACATTGAGGACGATTAATGTGACTGCAGGAGGAACCATACGAGTAGCGGCAAAAGTGGAAAAATATGATTTTAAACGCAGAGTAGTTAAGATACTTCCGGCACAACATAGGGACGTCCAGTCCAGTGGGTGTGAGCTAGGTCATGAGACACCTTTATAGAAAGAATCTGTTTCTGTCCGGAATCGCTGTCCACTTAATGTATAGTTCTCCAGGCTCGCGAGTCAGAAATCAGGGCCCTGGGTGTATGATCTAGGACCCCCTATGACCCCAATGAACTTGAAATACCTCTGGCTCAATATAAGGACGTCCTGTGGGCGTGACACCTATGTTGTGGTATGTAAGCGTTCACATGCGATTCAGGCCAATTGCTTTGTGGATCATTTTCACTGCTTTCTTCTCTTTTAACAATATCTAAATTATCAATCCCCTTTTCTTTCAACCCTCTAAAACAGCTTATATGCATAGGCCTACCCCGTTTTCTTTTTTCTTCAGTGTTTTCGTGTTGTGAAGTACCGAGTCCTATACCAGACACGTACGCAAGAAGGGGTATATTTAGGGGTCAATTTCTCCCTCCAGAATCATCGCTTTATCTCGATTTGTGGTTCGTATTGGAAAGAAGGTCCATTTATCTAGTTAACTATGATATTGTTGCCCGTAGAGCATTCATAAAATTCCAAGCGCAGCTCGAACTTGACTTATGTTGGGATGTTTGTCCATAAGCTACTTGATGTCTATGTGGAGACCTCTGAGGTATACTTCGCAACCCGTTCCATCAATTTTCTTATATCCTATGACAAACGACACCTTCCACTAATGACTTTAGTGGTTGTGAAAATCGTATCATCATCATAGTCACAATGTCTTAACAGACATGTTGTGAGCTCGTAAAATGCATTTACACATTTTACGAGTTTCTCTTGGGATATCTTTAAGATCTTTAATGCAGTAGTTTCCCATTTGCTTTTTGCATCCTCATGCCGTTGACCAGATGGTATCTACTGGTTCATCCGCCTTTAGGGGCAATTTCTCACCCCAAGGACAAGAAGGTGTTCTGACTCTTCTCAACTCGTCCACCCGAAGCTGTTGGTTGAGAAGAGGTTACTGCTTATACCGACAGTAGTTCGGTGTGCCTTTTAGTCGCCTTTTACGACACGCAGGATATACGATGGGAGATATTCTAACCCGCCCTCACACGGCCAAATCGTATAGGGCCGATTAAATACAAATTTGGAGGGAATACAGAACACAACCAATAGGCACTCTGACCCTGAATTGAAAACCTCCTTTTTCAAAAAAGCTTGACATAATCAATTCCAGAAGAGCTTGACATAATTACATACGTTGACAGACAAAGTGCCTGGTAATTTTCCATACAGTCAACGGAACAAGTAAATTTTTGTTTTTTTGTTTTTATGGCGCGCTTACTCGACGAAAGTGGTACAATGAATTTCAACTTTTGAATGTTCTTTCGGCACATCCACAGGTAACCTACTGTAAGCCAAAAGTATATAAAAAAATCACCAGACACCAAAGTAAACAACAGCATAATTAATAATGTAAATACAGGTACAGCAGAAGTTCAGAATAAACAATTTGTGAATTACCATAACTATAAAATTAGCAACAGGTCAACCGTCCCTCATGCATTCAGCTTCTAGGTATGTCATATTTTATTCTATTTTCATTAAGGTTTGAGTGCTTTGAAGCTGACAGTGGTCAAATATTGATGAAAACGTAGCATACTAAAAGGAGGTTTGTACCTTATTAATAACAACTGTGTTGTCTGGCTTTGTACTTTTTACATTCACACGTCATAGGATAAGGTAGCTTTGATATCGAAAGCATTTTAAAATTTCCGTCTCTTGGACGTGTTATAAAATATACATCACATATGGCACTCATTTCATTGACCCCTCTTTTTTTATGGTCAGCCCCCCGCAAAGGCTGAAAGCATATGGCGCTGTAGAAGCGCTGCGAGGGGATAAGTGTCTGTGCACGTTAGATTTGAAATGCTGCAGGTTTTAGCCCTTGGGAAATAATTCCCCGGCAAATCATTCCATAGCGTCCAAGTTCTCCAAAAGAAGGAATTGCGGAGGAGACTAGTTCGGGGAGTAGGAACCTCGACCTAGTAAGGATGGGCTCGCAGAGCCTCTCTAGTGTTTCTTGTTCGGACAGCCTTTGGTGTTATGTGGCATAGAATCTGTGAAACAGGGACAGGCTAGCGACCCTTCTTCGATGTTCCAGGCTGAAGAGGTCCTTTGTGAGGTTAGGCATATCGATCAGTGTAATTTCTCTCTTCTGAATAGTTCCCAGAAGCTTTAGAGAGTGCTTTGGGAGCAATACTCTAACGATGGTCGGATCTGTGTCTTATAGAGCTGCAGTAGTTGCTCTGGTGTATACAGCTTCCTAAAGCGGAAAAGACTTCAAGCTTCTGGGATACCATTTTAGCAATACTGATGACGTGGTCGTGCCAAGATATGTTATTGTTAATGTTGATCCGCAAAATCTTGACGGAATGTGAGACTTTCTTGTCAGTGTTACTGCCTGAGTTTTCTGTACGTTAAACTGTGCTTCATTTACCAATACCCACTCGACAAGTGTTTTATTATAATATCATTTTGACCACCTCCGCCGGCAATCCTTACCAGATCAGCCGCAGTGGTATGGTGGTTTTATTTATTTTATTCATTTATTTCTACTGTACAATAAAAATACTGCCACCTCGAAGGTATTGATATTGACATATTGAAGATATACATTAAAATTTTGTTAACCTAACTTCACTGGTGCCTGTCTTTGGGCTGTTATATTCGTTCGCCTTTCAATGATTTGCTTCTTCTTCCTGACCTTCTCTAGATAGGTAGATTGATAGATAGATAGATATTTATTATACCAATGAATGTATAAAACATTATTGGCGAGTCGGGGTAAACATACCTACATACTGTATAAATATGAGTATGTTATAGTTTATGTATCGTGGTAAGGATCATAATAAAAGTAATTACTAAATACTCGTACATTGACAGATTAAAAACAATAAAATAAACAATTACAGTATAAGACACAGTTAAAACGTAGTCGAACATTATTTATAACTACAAATAACATTTCTCAAAATATTCTTTGAACTCTCTAAAACTGTAGGGAGCGATTTCTAATAAAATGGATCTAGCCTTTCTTTTGAAAGCATTTAGTGGCAGGTTGCTGACACTCGGGAGGTATATTATAATAGTCAACTCAAAGACTTTTGGTTATGTTAATTCTACTTCTTGGTGGTACCAGTTTGTTTTTGCCATGAGTATTGTACTCATGAATCTCTGATAGGGTGCAGTAATTCGTTAAGTGTTTTCTTATATATGTTAAGAGCAAACACCGATTTCGGCCAATGGACGAAAAATATGGCCAAAACGCGTTTTGGCTGCTACCATTTTACCAATGTCCGAATTATCGCTTTCCGACTGTTTAATGTAGCCCAGAACGTGTTTTGGCTCAACTACGATTGCCAAAACGCGTCCTGCTCTACTGCGATTGCCATAACGCGTGGTGGATTTTGTGAGTGTCTCAGCTTGTAAACGATACCTCTGGAGCTAGTGTATTCATTTAGTATTTGATCTTTGTGCGGGTTAGACAGTAGCTAGAGAGTGCCATGGAGACATGTTTTAATGGCGAACTGCAAAAAGTCATAAGTGGTAGCAATGGTCGTAGTAATATTTGTACAAGAGAAAGATACGACCAAACACTCACAGAGGTAAAGGCGGCAAAAGCTTGTAAAAGTAACGGTGATACAATATCTTCGAAACAAAGACAACGCTTGAAAAGGTATGATATTTTAAAAATTGGCTATATCGAAAAGCTAATTGAAAGAAGGACAGCCGAAACAGCCGAACTGCGTTATTTTTGCATGACCCACGAGTTATTTGACATTATTCATTCCGCTCATGTGGGAGCTGGACATAAGAGATTGTGAGGTATGTTTCTTTCAGTTTTTTTTTCACGGACCTAAGATCTACAAGTGCTTTTATTCATTTTAGTTATGGATTCCAAGCTCAGAGAAAATATTGTAACACAACACGGCAAATAATTGAGATTTGTTTATTCGTAGTAGAATATAGAACGTGTTCTGGCAATCGTAGTAGACCCAAAACGCGTTCTGGGCTACATTGAACAGCCGGAAAGCGATAATTCGGACATTGGCAAAACGGTAGCAGCCAAAACGCGTTTTGACCATATTTTCCGTCCATTGGCCGAAATCGGTGTTTGCTCCTAACATATATATTAAATGCTAGTACAAGATTACAGTGAAAATGCATTCTTCTATATTTTTTTCGATGATGGTAGTATCGAAAGGTGGAAGTAACAAGGAAGTACCAAAGCGCCTCCATCCAGATACGGGCATCTACTACTTCAACACCTAGCGTTCACCATGACATATCGGACGAACAGTCGCACACACATCAAACAGCTGTTTGGAGGCTAGTCGGCGCCGCAACTATTTTCCATTCATATTATAAGTAATTACGGTGTGCGTGGAGGATACGGAGAGAGAAGAAGAAGAAGAGAAAAACCTCTTCGTTCCGTTATCAAAGTGGCCAGACCGGACTACTTGTGGAAAATGCCGCTTGACGCGCCGACTCTTGCCCTCTCTCTCTCTATCTGTCTCTCTCTCTCTCGCACTCTGCGTGCCTTTTAAGGCGCACCTGTACCAACATCTGTCAGATGGAGCAACGGGCAGTGTTGCCGGTTACCACCCTTGAGAGAAATCGCAAAATTTTGCCACCCTGTATAACGCAAGAGCCTCGTTTTCACGGTGATAGTTACTCGTATCACGAGGTTAAGAACAATGATTTAATTGTTATAACCGCTTAGTGCATACAAAAATAAACGTACTGTGCAGCACTTCTTACAGTTACTTTCTACATCACTTTGTTTTTTAGTAATTCCATTCTAAAGTTTAAAGAAAGGAATTCAAATTCAGCCAACCAGTGCCAACCGCGCGAATGATTAGCAAAGAACAGCTCCGACTCGCAGGTTATCTGAATCGGCTTTTGTGAATCCACTATCGATTTTACTCATACTTGTTGGTTATGTTATGATAAAATAACTTGAAACGTAGTAAAATGGAATAAAATAATATCCTGTACAAATAAACGCAAACGAATAATAATAACTTTAAGATTGTTGAAAATTACAGCCAAAGCCCAATGGAAATTGGAAGTGACAATGACAATGATCGAATGAAGATTGACAGGATTGTCATGTTAGGAACCTTAACCTAGCTTTCAGAATTTCGGATCACGGGATATTAAAACCACAAAACATATCAGACGGGAACAAAAGACAAGATAGATGAGCCAGCCCGCGTACAGCTCCGGCATTTCGCGCGCCATCAGAATGTGGCAACACAGCACACATATCTGTCTTTTGATTGGCTGTTCGCCTTTAGGGCAGTGACGTCAGTGCCCTAGGAGAATTCAAATATTTTCCTTATTTTCACGGCTTTCCTGTGCCCAAAAAAATCGGAGAAAAAAAATGAGATGCTTTTTATGACGTACTCTATCATATGCAACCAAAAAAAATTCATGATACTAGTCCATTACACGCGTATCCCCCCTTTTCGATGATTTTTTTCAGGGATGCTAACGATACTACGATATTTCTGCACTAATATCGAGTATTTTTGTCATCGATACTTTCTGAGACATTCCAAGCTGGTATCGATACTTTTGTATCGGTATAGGAAATAATTATATAATTATTGAGGGGTGTAATCAGTTACACAAAATGCTCTGTACGAACCAAACGCGCCTATTTGGCTAAAAAACATCGAGTTGGTACCGGTATCGATATTTTCATTTTCGCATCTCTACCCAAACTTCACATCCGTAAAATCATCCCAAGGTCAAATTCTGAGGGAACCATTTATATATGGGAAATCCACATGCACAATATCTCAGGTTGGCGGCAATCACACGCGCTTCCCCCCCTTTTGGATGATTTTTTGTAGGGATGCTAACGATACTTCGATACTTGAAATGTATCGATACTTCTGCACTAATATCGAGTATTTTTATCCTAGATACTTTTTGAGCGATTCTAAGCTGGTATCGCTACTTTTGTAGGGATATCGGTATCGAAACTAATTGGAGACACAAGTGGATAAAGGTGTCATGTCACAAAATAATTATTCTGAGAAAAATCGATTTAAAGATTTTCGATTGGATATTTTTTATGCACCACATTTGAGGCATATAGTTCAAGTATTTTTAAAGCTAAGTTATGTATTTTCTTCGTCTGTTTTTTAATTTGGAGACACTTTTATATTTCACGGGAAAATGGACTTTGAATGTACACGACACCTTTGTACATGAATAATTGGCATAGCCTGTATTAAAAGCATATGGAAAAAAGAGCTACGTATACAAACATTGGTGTTTTTTATTGCAAAAAAAACACACAAAACTTGAAACTAATTGGTTTTTCTTTTTTACTTCCCACACCGATAGGTGAGGGGAGTATTGTGATCGCGAAAATTTTCGATTTTGAGATAATACGCTTTTTGGGCGTTTTATGATGTCTACATAACGAAAAACCACGTCACTCATTTCCGTCGGTCTGTCTGTCTGTCTGTCTGTCTGTCTGTCTGTCTGTCGGTCTGTCTGTCTGTCGCTTTTTTCTAGCCTCGTAATCTCGGCAACCGCTGCATGGATTGCGATGAAATTTGGGCAGCGGTATGTTGTGGGGTCGTAGTAGGTAATGTTCCTATAATTTTGAAAATCGGTGCATAGGCGGCGGAGTAATTAGCAAAAAACAAAAAAAATTAAATATTGCTGAAACTTCGTTTTTAGGCGTTTTAGGGGTTCCTGATCATTTTCTACTTTTTTTTGGGTGGGGGTGAAATTGGGGTGGTTGGGGGGTGGGGGGTTGTAAAATTGAAAAATTTGTTGCTTTCATAATATACTACCCACTGACCTGTGAAGGAAGACCTAGCGACATAAATAACTTTTTTAGGTCTATCCGAACATTGCCTTATTCCTATTACAGAAACTAAAGGACAGAATTTTTCCGATGTATACAGGCTGTCCATTTAGTGTGTAATTCTTCGATATCTCGCAAGGTATAGCTGATAGAAGAAAATCTCAAATACAAAAGTTATTTGGTTACTTGAGACGCATATTCTAAAAATATTTCGAAATATATAGGGTGTTGCGGGAAAGTAGGATAGAGATCAACTTGATTTTTTTATATGGAACTATAACTTTCTCTCAAGTTCTTCTAGTGTCCATCATTGATCTCTATTCAACCCTAAAATATTTTTGGAATCGGTTGCGACGTTGCCAAGTTATAATTTATTTTCTATTAATTTCCGCATTTGCAAGGTCGCAAGTAATACGTCCAAATTGATATATTCCTTCAACTTTTCTCAATAATATTATACAGCGAGTTACTTGAATATTAAGCGGATATTATTCTGGATGCTACCAGCAATTTGTATCTACAGGGTGTTTTTGGCAGAATTTTAAATTCCGGCAACTTAAAGGTCATTTTACTTTGTTTTTTTAAATGTAACACCCTGTATTTTTTATTTTAAATCGAAATATCTACTAATACTCTATCTCGCCTTGTAATATTTTTTTCGCGTTTTTGACGTTGCCTAGTTATAAATTATTTTCCCAAATTTTTAAACAAGTATCCCCGATTTTAATTTATTTCAAATAGAATCCTCTACTTATTTTTATTGCAATGAATTGCGCATGTCGAATTTAGTAAGATCTCACAATTTCAAAATTTTGTTTCTATTAACTAATGAGATACGGCAACACCGCTTTTTCAGTAAACGGTACCGGAACGCTTAAATATTTCCAAAACTGCCACAGCTGAAGAGGTGAAATTCAGTACAAACGTTTGTATTATTGATAATAGGCTATTCATTGACCTGTGCAGGAAAAACCTAGCGGCATATGACAATAATTTGGGGGGGGGGGGTTACTGGCGATGATTTTGTTGCAAGGGGATCTCAGACTAAATCTTTATGCTATGGGAAAATAATAAACTGGTATCACCGTAATGTGTGGGAAGTACTGAGTCAATCAACTTGACTCCATTTTTTTTTCTTTGGATGCCCTTCGTTGTCTTCAAAAATTTTTTCATAGAACCATATCTATGCTCTTTCTTACCTTCACTCCTTTATCCACTGTGAAAAGTAAAAAGTATGGATAACACCTAAATATCGATGTTACTTATGAAAATAACATAACAAACGGACTTAAGAATGAAATGGAAGCATATTTTAAGCTTATTGAATGAAAAATACACATTTTTGAAAAAATGTTACATGACACCTGTATCCAATTGTTTCTTCAATTATATAATTATTGAGGGGTTAATCAATTGCACGAAATTCTTTGTACGAATCGAATGCTCCTTCATTGGCGTGTACAGCTCTATACTTGGCCAAAAAGTATCGAATTGGTACCGGTATGAATATTTTTATTTTGCATCTACCCAGAATTCATACCAGTAATAATCCAAAATGCACCGTCAAGGTGAAATTCTGCGGGAACCATTTTCATATGGGAAATCCTCAGAGATATTCTGCTGGTTATTTACTATGCTGTGATAGTTACTATCATAATAGTTAGCGCTATACTCATGTCATGAAAATCAAATATCTACAGGTTGAAAGGGTACTATGATAGTAGCAAGCACAGAACACAGAAATTACAGAGCAAAACTAGTGAGAAATAGTAATATGGTGGACATGGTAGCAGCGGGGGCTACTGTCATTGATGAAATCATAAAAATCAAACGTATTTAGTCATATGCATTTCGAAGAGCCCTGGCACACAGGCGGCGGTCAGGAGTTCTGAGTTCCGCGTTCAGAATTCTGCGTTCTTTGTAATTATGGACTACTTGGTAACGAAGCACACTGCCGGCAGTCAAACCGTAGCGGTCACTGAGAACTCTTGCGTTCCGGAGTTCTATTTACAGAAAGACAAAGAACGCGTGAATTCCGTCATGTCGGAAACAGAAAAATTGATTGAATTGGTTCGAGAAAGACGTTTGTTATATGATTTAAGTGATAATTATTATAAAAATCGTGGTAATAATTATGGAAATCGTAAAAATACTGCCAACGTCTCTTTTGCAGGAACAGGCTTTCTGCAGTTGGTATCTTGTTTTTCTATATCATGTTTTACAAAACTGTACAATTCATTGAAGCTATTTATTGACATACGAAAATATATAAAACATCGTTCATCTTTAAGCAGTTCAGCAAATAGCGTATGAAATTGCCCTTGATCTTCTCGCTTGCTGTTAATTGGGTGCACCCGGTGTTTTCTTTTTCCCTTGGACGCCTGCAGGCTCAACAAAAGCCATGCTTCTTCTTCGTCGGAAGATGAGCTGTCTGAATACATGTTTGACGAACAATATTAGGAACAAAACTGGAACGTTGGTAACTGACCGCCGCCTGTGTACTCTCAGAACTCCAAACAATGAACGCAAAACTGAACGCAGAACTCGGAACTCCTGACCACCGTCTGTGTGCGCGGGCTCTAAGAGATCGGTACTGGTATCTAGTAGGCGTTGTTCATAACCAACGGATGCAGCATGAGCTATGAAAAATAATTCATGCTGTTTGTTTATAAGTAGTATATAACCTGTTCAAAGGTAATTTGATAATCGCTGTATATTATAATATTGGTGGGCAACGAACTTCTAAAACCTGCCATAGGCTAACTAAAACACCTCGACTGCATTGTCGAGTTTCAGCTAAAGAGCCATTTTGCCATTGTGACGTCACGTAGGTACATGACGGTCTGATAACGACCACCTCTGTAAGTGGTACACGGCGTGAAACGAGTACAAGAAAAAGGACCAAGAAGACCCTGCATAAACACCAACGGCCGAATGACGAGGCCGTTTGGCGTCCTACAGTGTTGCCAATTTTCTGTATATTCTATACTCTGTATTATACCATGTTACCACAATTGAGGCACCAACGGCATGCAGATATCTCAGTGGTTATGTAGACAGTTTGCGAACCTGTGGTAGATTTGTTATAAGGACGCAAAACAAAATTTATTTTGCTCAGCTAGGTATAGGCATGTTAAAGGCAATCCAACGACCAGTCAAACTAATTCAATACGGTCACATTTGGGCAAACGTCTTTCTGTTACCATTTGAGACTGTAGCGGACTATTGGCAGAAGCAAAATATCCAACTTAAGATTTGCGACGATACAACCCGTATTGCTGCTTCTCAGGAAGAACTAGTAGCTCTATTAAACGTCTTAGAACGACACAGTGCGGTATATGGTCTTGGTATTACAAGACCAAGGTTATGACCGCAGATAGAGAGCACGATAATAATCGGGAAATAAAGTCAGTAGGCCGTTTTGGAGTAGTTCAAAGCTTTGTGTACCTCGGTTCTTTGACTCATAATTTGGGTAGCTGTGATATTAGATGCGACGGCGCATTCAAGAGGCACGTGTGGCCATGACAAAGCTTACTAAAATATGGCGTGACCATAACATCACTAAAGCTACCAAAATGTCGCTGGTTCAGTCTCTTGTGTTCTCCATAGTTTTTGTTTGGCGGTCTGCATTTTAATGAAAATATCTAAAATTCGGTTTATCTAGGAAACCATTAGGAATTGACACATGCTGTTATATAGAAAATTTTGTAGCTCACCACCTCTACTACCATCTCCCCAAATATCTGCATCGGCTTACCAATCTTCTTCTTCTCAGGGTGCCATGCAGATTCCTGCGTAGGCGTTCATCCTTTCTCTCATCAGATCGTCCTATTCATTGCAGCCCTCTGTAATTCCTGAAAGTCGCTTATTCCTGTCCAGTGACGGATGCTTCTCAGCCATGATAGCTTTTTTCTTCCAATTCCTCTTTTCCCACCTTCGATCTTACCTTGAAGAATGAGGCGCAGGAGGTGATAGTGTTCCCCACGCATTATGTGGCCTAGGTAAGCTATTGTCCTCTTTCTTATATACTCAAAAAGTTCTCGTTCTGCTAGCCCAGCTCTCTGGAGAACGTTCTCATTTCTTACATGATCGACCCAGGACACTCTAAGCATTCGTCGCAGAGTCCACATCTCGAACGCTTCAATCTTATTTACAATGGCTGCCTTCAGCGTCCATGCCTCCATGCCATACAACAGAGTGGACCAAACATAACACTTCATCATCCTGTATCTAAGACTGAAGTTCAGATTTTTGTTGGTAAGAAATTTTCGAAGTTTCAGGAAAATTGTCCTAGCTTGTTCAATTCTGCATCTTATCTCCTGATCTGGATCCCATCTTTCGTTTACCATGTATCCCAGATATTTAAATTTGCTGACCCGTTCGATGTCCCCTCCATTCAAGTGGATTCGGGTGTTTGGGATATGGTTTCTGCTAACCACCATGAACTTGGTTTTGTTGATATTTATCTTCAGACCCAGCCTTTGGCTTTCCTCGTTAACGCGACTCAGTATACCATTGTATAAAGTCATGTATATAAATTGTAAACAGCGTAGGCTCACAGTAGAGCCTTGAGGGATACCGATTACCGAGCTTATTGTACCGTACTAAATTTTCGTCCATCTCCTATTAAGTAATGTCTCATAAATTTGAATAAATTTCTCCCGTATGTCCGTCCGATTTACAAAAAGCATTCACGAATTTCATAGAACGACAGTTCAATATAATTTCAATGCGATCAGCATGCCTCACTCTCACTCCATTCGACAGATATTCCGTGGTAATGGAAAATGGCAAATGGAAATTGTCTTGGCATGGTTCGCATTCTGATGGAGGCCGATTATTGATTTTACAGCCAGACTGTCATTAAGTATTTAGCTCTGGTGTTTGGGCGCCTGAGCTAGACGTTGATGAATTCGTAGTAGGCTGGGTATGCTAAAGGGCAAGCTGTCCGGATATTGTGCATGTCACAGCTGTCTGGAAGATCGATGTTTAAAGGAAATTTTTGTTAAGGGTGGGCGAACTTGTTTTACAAAGAGGTATTTCGAGCTAATAAAAGGCAATTCTTTAAAGAAGTTTTGATGAATAACAGGGTATTGGGCTTGGCCTGTGTATTATATAATTTATGTTGTACTCAATAACCGAATTCGGTCACTGCCCAAACTGTATACCCAGAACGCGTTGTGGATTTCGCTAATTTCTCACACCGCGTTGCGGGTAATCTTTGTATGCGCAGAACGCGTTGTGGGTAAATTACAAAGACCCACAATGCGAAACCCCGAATACCATCGGAAGCACACGACCATTTTCGCATGATGGATAATACAAATTTAGCCACAAAGCGAAATTTTATAATCAAAAAATGTAAAATAAGTGTGTTATATCAAACACCTGCTCACGATTTAGGAAAAAATTAATTTCCTCTTCATTCCTATACCTTTGAGCTGTCAATTATTCATTTTGTCCAATTTTCAATAATTCGTATCGATTCAGCTTTCAATACTGTTTAGATGACAGGCATAATTTCCACAGTCATTGTCCTTCTTTAACCTTAGCTGTGCTTTTTTTCATAGTCACCTCTAAAAGTGTAGACCTATGAGATGACGCTGTATAGAGTTTATTCAAACCATTCTCGAATTATTTTCGAAGTGTTTCTGTCGTTTCACTAATCTTACTAAACATTG
Organism: Callosobruchus maculatus; assembly: GCA_951848785.1. Taxonomy (NCBI): domain Eukaryota; kingdom Metazoa; phylum Arthropoda; class Insecta; order Coleoptera; family Chrysomelidae; genus Callosobruchus; species Callosobruchus maculatus. The sequence continues at coordinate 4,973,936 of CATOUR010000003.1, forward strand.
TTCTGAATAAATAAAAAAAAAACACTTGTTGTTGTCATTTGGAGTTTTGCCTTGCGGGTATTTGTAATTTACCCACAACCAGGCACGTATTTAGGGGGGTCCAGCGGGTCCGGACCCCCCCCCCCCCCGAAACGTTATAAAATTCCGTCTAAAAAATGGAATCCACAAATTTGCACCCCCCCCCCCTGCAAATTTAAGGATTTAAGGTGGCAATTCTAATCTGGACCCCCTCGAAAGGTGAACCAAGTGACACCCATAATCTGGAATACAACAAACATTTATTCACGAATGTGCCCTTTGAACTTTCACTGATAGGAGTTTTTTTTTTTTAATAGAAAGTAGAACCGAGCACCATGTAGCTCATTACAAATGCCGTCCGTAATAATATCCCCACATTTTAAAAGATCTACTAGCAACAAATTGATAAAAATCATGTAGTAAAGCTAGAGAGAAATGGTAGCTAGGTGTAAAATACATGTTTCAGTGATTATGGATTTTTTGTAGGTGAACCTCAGGATCCGGGCGTCAGAATTTTTTGGGATTTGTGATACGCGTGCTCTAGTTATTCAGGACTCAAGGTTTCGTCCTCATAGAGCATCCAATAAAGATTTTGGATTTTTTGTAGATGAAGCTCAGGATCCGGGCGCCCAAAATTGTTGGTTTTCATTAAACGAGACTGTATCCCAAAATAGCGACCGGATTTGTAATAAGCGTGCTCTAGTTATTCAGGACACAAGGTTTCGTCGTCACAGAGCATCAAATAAATATTTTGGATTTTTTTTGTAGGTGAACCTCAGGATCCGGGCACCCGAAATTTTTTGTTTTCATTAAACGAGACTGTATCCCAAAATAGCCATCGGATTTGTGATAAGCGTGCTCTATTTATTCAGGACACAAGGTTTCGTTCTGATAGAGCACCAAATAAAGATTTTGGATTTTTTGCAGGTGAACCCCAGGATCCGGGCGCCCGAAATTTTCGATTTTCATTAAACGAGGCTGTATCCCAAAATAGCGATCGGATTTGTGATAAGCCTGCTCTAATTATTCAGGACGCAAGGTTTCGTCCTCATAGAGGATCAAATAAAGATTTTGGGTTTTTTGTAGGTGAGCCTCAGAATCCGGGCGCCCGAAATTTTCGATTTTCATTAAACGAGGCTGTATCCCATAATAGCGACCGGCTTTGTGATAAGCGTGCTCTGGTTATTCAGGACACAAGGTTTTGTCCTCATAGAGGATCAAATAAAGATTTTGGGTTTTTTGTAGGTGAGCCTCAGGATCCGGTCGCCCGAAATTTTCGATCTTCATTAAACGAGGCTGTATCCTAAAATAGCGATCGGATTTGTGATAAGCCTGCTCTAATTATTCAGGACACAAGGTTTCGTCCTCATAGAGGATCAAATAAAGATTTTGGGTTTTTTGTAGGTGAGCCTCAGGATCCGGGCGCCCGAAATTTTCGATCTTCATTAAACGAGGCTGTATCCCAAAATAGCGACCGGATTTGTGATAAGCGTGCTCTAGTTATTCAGGACACAAGGTTTTGTCCTCATAGAGGATCAAATAAAGATTTTGGATTTTTTGTAGGTGAGCCTCAGGATCCGGTCGCCCGAAATTTTTGATCTTCATTAAACGAGGCTGTATCCCAAAATAGCGACCGGATTTGTGATAAGCGTGCTCTAGTTATTCAGGACACAAGGTTTTGTCCTCATAGAGGATCAAATAAAGATTTTGGATTTTTTGTAGGTGAGCCTCAGGATCCGGGCGCCCGAAATTTTCGATTTTCATTAAACGAGGCTGTATCCCAATATAGCGACCGGATTTGTGATAAGCGTGCTCTAGTTATTCAGGACACAAGGTTTTGTCCTCATAGAGGATCAAATAAAGATTTTGGATTTTTTGTAGGTGAACCTCAGGATTCGGGCGCCCGAAATTTTTGGTTTTCATTAAACGAGACTGTATCCCAAAATAGCGACCAGATTTGTGACAAGCGTGCTCTAGTTATTCAGGATACAAGGTTTCGTCCTCATGGAGAATCAAATAAAGATTTTGGATTTTTTGTAGGTGAGCCTCAGGATCCAGGCGCCCGAAATTTTCGATTTTCATTAAACGAGGCTGTATCCCAAAATAGCGACCGGATTTGTGATAAGCGTGTTGAGAGTTATTCAGGACATAAGGTTTTGTCCTCATAGAGGATCAAATAAAGATTTTGGATTTTTTGTAGATGAGCCTCAGGATCCGGTCGCCCGAAATTTTTGATCTTCATTAAACGAGGCTGCATCCCAAAATAGCGACCGGATTTGTGATAAGCGTGCTCTAGTTATTCAGGACACAAGGTTTTGTCCTCATAGAGGATCAAATAAAGATTTTGGATTTTTTGTAGGTGAGCCTCAGGATACGGGTGCCCGAAATTTTCGATTTTCATTAAACGAGGCTGTATCCCAATATAGCGACCGGATTTGTGATAAGCGTGCTCTAGTTATTCAGGACACAAGGTTTTGTCCTCATAGAGGATCAAATAAAGATTTTGGATTTTTTGTAGGTGAACCTCAGGATTCGGGCGCCCGAAATTTTTGGTTTTCATTAAACGAGACTGTATCCCAAAATAGCGACCAGATTTGTGACAAGCGTGCTCTAGTTATTCAGGATACAAGGTTTCGTCCTCATGGAGAATCAAATAAAGATTTTGGATTTTTTGTAGGTGAGCCTCAGGATCCGGGCGCCCGAAATTTTTGATTTTCATTAAACGAGGCTGTATCCCAATATAGCGACCGGATTTGTGATAAGCGTGCTCTAGTTATTCAGGACACAAGGTTTTGTCCTCATAGAGGATCAAATAAAGATTTTGGATTTTTTGTAGGTGAACCTCAGGATTCGGGCGCCCGAAATTTTTGGTTTTCATTAAACGAGACTGTATCCCAAAATAGCGACCAGATTTGTGACAAGCGTGTTCTAGTTATTCAGGATACAAGGTTTCGTCCTCATGGAGAATCAAATAAAGATTTTGGATTTTTTGTAGGTGAGCCTCAGGATCCGGGCGCCCGAAATTTTCGATTTTCATTAAACGAGGCTGTATCCCAATATAGCGACTGGATTTGTGATAAGCGTGCTCTAGTTATTCAGTACACAAGGTTTCGTCCTCATAGAGCATCATATAAAGATTTTGGATTTTTTGTAGGTGAGCCTCAGGATCCGGTCGCCCGAAATTTTTGATCTTCATTAAACGAGGCTGTATCCCAAAATAGCGACCGGATTTGTGATAAGCGTGCTCTAGTTATTCAGGACACAAGGTTTAGTCCTCATAGAGCATCAAATAAAGATTTTGGATTTTTTGTAGGTGAACCTCAGGATCCGGGCGCCCGAAATTTTTGGTTTTCATTAAACTAGACTGTATCCCAAAATAGCGCCCGGATTTGTGATAAGCGTGCTCTAGTTATTCAGGACACGAGGTTTCGTCCTTATAGAGGATCAAATAAAGATTTTGGATTTTTTGTAGGTGAGCCCCAGGATCCGGTCGCCCGAAATTTTCGATTTTCATTAAACGAGACTGTATCCCAAAATAGCAATCGGATTTGTGATAAGCGTGCTCTAGTTATTCAGGGCACAACGTTTCGTCCTCATAGAGAATCAAATAAAGATTTTGGATTTTTTGTAGGTGAGCCTCAGGATCCGGTCGCCCGAAAATTTCGATTTTCATTAAATGAGGCTGTATCTCAAAATAGCGGCCGGATTTGTGATAAGCGTGCTCTAGTTATTCAGGACACAAGGTTTCGTCCTCACAGAGGATCAAATAAAGATTTTCGATTTTTTTGTAGGTGAGCCTCAGGATCCGATACACTTTTGAATGGATCATTTGAGTTTCTACATGACCCTTGTTCCACAAGAAAAATATACAAAAAGTACCCCAGGATGTCGCTTTGCTACTGGCGGCTGTCACTTTTACACTTTTATATATCGCTGACAAATTTTATGAGAATCATATTGCATATGCCCAGTGTTGGTATAAGAACTGTTCCGTGAGATACTGAAACACTACGGGTTGTTAATAAGGCGTTTTTTTTCTGCAATTTACAGAGCGTATGACATTGATTACAAAATAAACGAGCATAATAATTGTTTCAATGGCGCACAAATATGTCTTAAAAGCTGTAATGATTTTGTTTATACGCTTCCTAGTTTAAAAACGATAAATTTTATTTGGCGCGCCATTTTATGTACTGTATCGTATATCCGCATATACAGGGCGTTACCTCACTATAGGCAAAAGTACGCTTTTCTGACTCAAATTCAAGTCGAAAGGTTCATATGAACATGTGTCTTAAAGGGTCTCGTTTTTAAGATATAGGGCATCAAAGTTTGGCTGGTGGCTATTTTTGTAAGTGAATTTTCTTGATTTTACATCACACTAGTCAGCCAATCTCTTTGATTTGTCGATATATTTGCATTCCTTTTGAGTTTTATATTTCAACAGGAGGGGTTTAATCCATTTTCAGACAACTCTGCAAATATATTATGCGAAATATTGTTCAAGCACTGACAGGGCCGTATATAAGGGGGGGGGCGGTTGGGGGGTTAAACCTGCCCCATGAGTATTCCCATGAAGGAAATAACTACTTAAATAATACAAAATAAAAATAATCAAGGATGCTTTCTCCAAGCTTAGTGATTTATTCTACAACTAACCAATCCCTCGGCGCTCATGACACATTAGCAGCGATACAATCTATACAGATTTTACGCAAATTAAGACATTACATATTCTTTTATACATGAACTCCCCCTAAGGTCACCATGAACCCCCCCCCATGGTCAACGCCTAGCTACGGCCCTGAGCACTGATAACTAACCTAAATGTAGTTATTTAGCTTTAACTTAAGATGAAACGTCGCATTTTGGATAAATTGAGGGTGCTGATTATTATAAATCCGGTCATAGTTTCAAGTTTCAGTATCATTTGACGAAAATCAAAAATTCAGATCTTCAGGTTTGCCTAAAAAATCGAAAATATCTATTTGTCTTTATATTGAGATGAAACCTCATGTTTTGGATAATTTGAGAGTGTTGATTACAAATCCAGAAGCAGTTTTGAGTTTTAATCTTGTTTCTCAAAAATTAAAAATTTCATATATTTCAGATCTTCACGTTGGTACCTAAAAAAACGAAAATCTTTATTTGGCTTTCTATCAAGGTTAAACCTTGTGTTTTGGATGATTTGAGGATGATGGTTACACCTCCGGTCGCAGTTTTGAATTTCAGTATTGTTTGATAAAACTGAGATCTTTCAAATCTTCAGGTTTGCCCAAAAATCGAAAATTTTTATTTGGTCTTATATTAAGATAAAATCTCGTGTTTTGGATAACTAGGGGGTGCTGATTACAAATCCGTTCAAAGTTTTGATTTTCAGTGTCGTGCGCCGAAAATAAAAAAATTCAGATCTTTCAGATCTTCAGGTTTGCGTAAAAAGTCGAAAATCTTTATTTGGCCTCCTAATATGAAACCTCGTATTTTATATAACTTGATAGTGCCGTTTGCCAATCCGGTCGCAGTTCTGACTTTCAGTCTCATGTGCCGAAAATAAAAAAAAATTGGATCTTTCAGGTTTGCCTAAAAAATCGTAAATTTTTATTTGGCTTTCTATTAAGATAAAACCTCGTATTTTGTATAATTTGAGGGTGCTGTTTACCAATCCGGTCCCAAATTTGAGTTTCAGTCCCGTCTTCTGAAAATAAAAAAATTCATATCTTTCAGAGCTTCAGGTTGGCATCAAAAATAGAAAACCTTTATTTGGCTTTGTACGTATTAAGAAAAATCTTCGTATTTTGTATAATTTGGGGATGCTGTTTGCCAATCCGGTCGCAGTTTTGAGTTTCAGTCTCATTTTCGTACTCTGGGGACTCCAGTATTTCCTTTGGAGAAACATCAATAAATGCAATAAAATCATTTTTACCCTACCCAAAGTCAGTTCAACAGTATCACAATCTTTGTGCTTTCAGAATCTGTTCCAAAAAAGGTTTGTGATATTCTTGTGCTGATGACTTTGGGTTGGGTGAAAAACATTTTCTTGAATTCTCTTAATTGCAAGTCCCATGCCTTTTAAAAACACCTATTAACTTTCTGAGGACACCATTTTGATAGAAACTATTTCTAAGAGAAGCTAATCATGTACAAAGATATACTTCGAATTAGCATCCATTAAAAAAACAGAGTTAGAATTTACGACCAATTTTTCATTCCAAAAAGCTTGGCGCTGAAATATTTCGAGTCTAACGCCAGTTAACTTTTTTTGCTTGCTCGTATTTCGTATACAGCTATTATAACGGTAAAGCCTGTTGCCTTTTCAGAAGCCGCCATATAGAAAGCTAGAGTTACGAAACCGTGATGCATTTGACCTATATCCCTTAGGCGTCTATCACGGTCGATTTTGCAAACGCTAGACAAAGGATTTATCACCCTTTTTTTATATTTCGAAAGCTCGGACTTCGCAAAAAGGTTTGAATAGGTCAATTTGCATTCTAAACCAATAATTACGTCGCAGTTTTTTGTAGAGCGAAATACAAAAGCCCTTTCCCCTTTCACTTGGCGATTCTTTGATACGATCAAAAGCGCCGGTTTTTTTAGGCTCGATCGAGTCGCTGATGGGACTTTTTGTAAGGTTCGCAGATGGTCAAACGTCCAACTAAGTATTCGCAACGGTCTTCAAAGCTTACTAAATATCGCACTGCGAATTTAATGCGGCAAGTTTAATTAACATTTGAAAAAATTGCACCACAAGATCTGTTTAGCTGAATTCCTGATACGTATTTATATTTATATGTCAGACAGCTCATTGTTACTTAAAAAAAGGTTTTCTTCATATAAGGTGCTTTCCTTTTACATGATTTATCTGACAATTCTCACTTGTGACGTCTTGGCTCATTTCGATGTACGTTCCTTTTGTTTTCTGAATCTGAGTCTAGAGTGAGATATTTTACCCCCACTTAAGCCCATATGCACTAGCTCGAAAGGTAGATCAGTTGTCTCAGATCATTTAGATGTTAAATAAATGAGGTTAGGATTTTTTGTAAGTTTGAATTTCCAAAAACGTAAAAGCTCGGTTATGGAAAAACACGTTTCTTTAACTCATCCGAGCTATGTGGTTTCCAACTTAGCTGAGCCTAAAAGGAAAGCCTATAGTTGAAAGGTCAAGTCAAGCCATTATTGGTTGTCAAAGTGCTCAGTGATACCACAGTGTAGTAAACAACCAGCATAATATCTCTGAGGATTTCCTATATAAAAATGGTTCCCACAAAATTTGACCTTGGGATGATTTTATGGATGATTTTACGGCTGTGAAGTTTGGGTAGAGATGCGAAAATGAAAATATCGATACCGGTACCAGCTCGATATTTTTCAGCCAAATAGGCACGTTTGGTTCGTACAGAGCATATTTGTGTAATAAATTACACTCCTCAATAATTATATAATTATTTTCGATACCGATACAAACCTATCGATACCAGCTTGGAATGCCTCAAAAAGTATCGATGACAAAAATACTCGATATTAGTGTAGAAGTATCGAAGTATCGTTAGCATTCCTACAAAAATTTCCGCCAACCTGAGTTATTGTGCTGGTTGTTTACTATGCTGTGGTGAGACTTTAGCTCTTTTGTTATAGTATCCGCCTGTCTCCTGTGAACTACGTTGGGCGCCAATTGTTAAATGAACGAAAGAACTTTATTTAGCAAAAGCTAGTCAAATTTTGGTAAAATACGTACAATAATAACACAGTATCACATAATATACATTGTTCTCATTTTTTTTTTGAATTTTTGTACATCTGATGAATTTTTTTATAATCAGAGACACTTTATTACGCATTTTCAGACCTTGTATGAACAACGACTTTTCCATTGATTTGGAACGATATCTATCTATACAGATAAATGAAAACACATAAATTTATCAAAATAATTTAGTGCTTTTTAATTTTTAATTTTAAATAGAAGCACCACATTATCTTCTTGTATGATTTGTTCAATATTCAAGAAATTTAAATTGCTAGGCAAATAACGAATGGGGATCTATTCACTGCAACCTAACGGTATTCTAATACAATGAAGCACAATTCGTGAAAAGAGGATACATTATGGTATTATAACCAACCCTTTTACACCAAGTATTCTCTCCTTTATGTGGGCAGGTGTAGGCCAAGACTCGCCGAACGCACACTCTCTAATAGAAGATAACTAACAGTTTCGTCTTCACTTTCGCACATTCTACATGTCGGTGTGTCACTTAACCCCATAATGCGGAGGTGTTTCCTGAGTTGACAATGGCCAGTCAGGAACCCTACCATGAGACGTACGTTTGACCTGATCATCGCCAAGTACTTCTTGGATATTGCCATGCCAAAACCTGCAATGGTTTCCTTGGCAAATCAGCATCCTTGTTGTTCTTCCCATTGCTTAACCATTTGGGCATGGGCATGCAATAGTGGTTGTCGACATTCCAAAAAGGTAACGTGGTCTTAAAGTTCCTAAAAGTCAATAGCCTTCCTGGCTAGACCGATATTAGTTGCCATTGTTGTTGTTGTGCCCTTTAACCCATCTTAGGACAATATTGCTTTTATCTGTATCATGGGCTAATGATTGGTTGCATTCCATTGTTAGCGCTGATGTGATGCAAGGGCTATCATCGCTAGAAGTGCTTGCCTGTTTTCGGTAAAGGGTATACAATGAACAGCGATTGTTAAATAACGTAAGAGCATTCATTTAAAGGAGGAAATTAAGAAAAAAATTGAAGAAAAAACTGCTTTTTATGAAGGTAACGCAGTGTTATAAACCGATGAGAGAACGATGTCAAAATTGCATTAGTTAGGCTATTCTCCAGATCTGGCCCTCACTCAAGCACGTATCCAGGATTTAGTTTCGGGGGAATCCAGATTAGGGTTGAGGTCCATATATAAATTTTGCTTGACTCAGCAATACAAAATTTTGGGATGGCGGGGGGGGGGGGGGGAGGTCCAGGTGGGACTAAATACGTGCGTGACCTTACTGACTGTTCTGGTTTGCTGACCTCAAAAGAATACCCGCTGAAACTGAGGTTACACTGTAGCAATCCTTCCAACAGACTTCAGGAAGAATATTTGAGTTCATTATTTAAGCCTTATGATTTTTTTATACCACAATTTGTGACGCAGGTTAAGGTTCATTGTCCATACAAGCTACACGAGTACAAGTTGTAGTAGTTCGTACTCTAATTCAAACAAATGATTTCTGGAAATGATTCGCTTCATTTTAACTACATAACAATTTTATTTTTCTCCTAATAGTTAGGAGTGTAGTTCAGGAACTTTAGAAAATATAACTGGAACAAAATCTTAGTAAACAGGTGGTAAAATTAAGACTGCGATACATTGTACAATTTCATGTGCAAGATTTGGTTCAACTAATCGAAAAATATAAATGCCATTTCAATACTTCAATCAATGATTTCATTAGTAGACAGAGGACGAGCTAGATCATAGCAGAAGTGCAAAAGCATAAGTAGCAGAAGAGACCACATGCTTCTTCTACAACCATCATGAGTAAACCCCATGGCATCTCCTATGTCTTTGAATGAAGTAATTTTCCTGTGCTATTAGTACTCTCAACTATTGTTCTACATTAAATTGCCAACGTGATTTCCAGCCCATTACAAACTATCATTAATATTAAGCCCAAGGTTTAACGAACAGTATTTTTCTGAATGATTCCGTATTGAGAAAGAAATAATAACTGCCTCCAAAGATTATGACGTCGAATGGAATTACAAGTCGATTACTAAGAGCTGTAAAGTTTGATGAACACTTATTGCATCAATAAATGCAATAGGAAATCGGATTCAAAGATGCACCATGTCCATGAATTAGTAATTTCGAAAAATTTTATTGGTTTCGAACTGGACAAAAATCCCTGATTTGGCTCATTTGGGGGCGCTGATCACGAATCTGGTCTCATTTCCAGGTTTTTGACTTGTTTAAAGAAAATATAAATTTCGAGGCCTAAGCGTTTTCAAAATTCTTCAAAATTGATTTTTTTCTTAAGAATAAGACGTTGTAGGGCCAATCCGGATACACCATCCGATTCAACGGTAAATTTTCCACCAAGAAGAGTAGAATATGCAGAGGAATTGATCCAAAATGGAACTCAAGAGGCGGCCTTCTGAAATCGAGCAAAATCGAAAATTTCGAAAAAATTTCTTGGTTTTCAAACTGGAAAAAATCATTGATTTGGGTAATTTGGGGGCGCTGATCACATATCTGGCCTCAGTTCCAGGTTTTTGGCCTGTTTGAAGAAAATAATTATTTTTGCTTATGAATGAGACGTTGTAGACCAGTCCGAGGATACCAATTCGATTCAACGATAAATTTTCGACCATATGGAGGAATTATTGTCCCAAATAGAACTTGAGGTGGCATTCTAAAATTTTTTGATTTTCGAATGGGACAAAAATCACACATTTGGGTTATTTTGGGGACGCTGATCACAAATTTGGTCTCAGTTTCAGGTTTTTTGGCTTCTTTGAAGAAAATAAAAACTTCAAGGCCTGAGCGTTTTCAAAATTCTTCAAATGACTACCTACCGAAAAAATTTCGAAATTTTTTTTTGGTTTTCGAACGATACAAAAATCACTGATTTGGGTAATTTGGAGGCGCTGATCACGAATCTTGTCTCATTTCCAGGTTTTTGACTTGTTTAAAGAAAATATAAATTTCGAGGCCTGAGCATTTTCAAAATTCTTCAAAATTGATTTTTTTCTTACGAATGAGATGCTATATATAGGGCCAATCGGAGTACACCATCCCATTCAGCGGTAAATTTTCCACTAAGAAGATTAACACGTAGAGGAATTGATCCAAAATGGAACTTGAGACATTCTAACAAAAACGAAATTAACGAAAAAATGTCGAAAAAATTTTTTGGTTTTCGAACTGGAAAAAAATTACTGATTTGGATAATTTGGGGGCGCTGATTAAGAATCTGGTTTCAGTTCCAGGTTTTTGACTTGTTTGAAGAAAATAAAAATTTCGAGGCCTAAGCAAAATTGATTTTTTTCTTACGAAGAAGACGTCCTAGGACCAGTCCGAGTACATCATCCCATTTAGCGGTAAATTTTCCACTAAGAAGGGTAGAACATTTAGAGGAATTGAGAGAGAACTTGAGAGGCGGTATTCTATAATCGACCAAAATCGAAGGGTTAACGAAAAAATTTCGGAAACATGTTTTGGTTTTCGAACGAGACAGAAATCACTGATTTGGGTAATTTGGGGGCGCTGATCACATATCTGGCCTCAGTTCCAGCTTTTTGACTTGTTTGAAGAAAATAAAAATTTCGAAACGTAAGCGTTTTCAAGGTTCGTCAAAATTGATTTTCTGCTTACGAATTAGACATTGTAGGGCCAAAAAAATTTTTTGGTTTTCGAACGCGACAAAAATCACTGATCTGGGTCATTTGGGAGCGTTGGTGACGAATCTGGTCTCAGTTTCAGGTCTTTGACCTATTTGAAGGGCTGTCTTTTGCTGTATCCTTGATCTCAGGCTTTATCTATGCATATTCTGCCGTATTTCCTAGGCAGATATTTACGCTCCACCCAGACCTACCACCGTATATGCTTCCTCCTGTACCTGATGAATTTTTGGAGCCATCAGTGTACCAGGTGGTACCATTCAAGATGTCCACGACTCTAGGCATTCTCTCTCAGGCGGTATCTCAAGTATGTCACACCGCAGGTTGTCAAATATTGTGGTATGTTTCATGGCAGGGTAGGAACCACAGAGTTAACATCTTTAGAGGGAGCCTAATTTGAGTATTGGCCAGCCAACATCTATAGCGCTATTGCCACTCTTCTTCGCCCGCTTAAGGACCTTCCAGTTTCTTCAAAATCTGGCAGTTTCCGCATTTTGAACACATGTTCCTCAAAGTATTTAACTGGGTATTTAACTATACATTAAAATATACTTGCAATATAACTGATTTACGTGAAGATAATTTGTATTGATTTAACGAAATCTCAAAAATGGTAAATTTCATAGCGGAATGTCGCAATAACTTCTAATATGTCGTAAATCTAGCAACCTACAATCGGCGTCCCCTAAAGCTGTCATGTTGTGGCTGTCATTGTAGTTGTGGTTATTGCGTATGTTGAGATTTTTGTTGTTTTAGTGTATATTTGAGTGACTTTGTGACTATTTGTGGTGTGAATTAAATAATTTATGAACAATATTGTCATAATTGTATGATGGGACAAAATAAAAAGTGCATAGTTTGCTGCAATAGTGACGAATCGGTGAACACTACTTATCATTGGTTAGTATAGGTTTTGTTTTGGTTTGCAGTAGCGTAAAATATGAGGAAACACTTGGTAATAATAAATTATCAACTGTTACAATCAAGTTATAATAAGAGTAACTCTCTAAGTATAGCTAAATACTAATACAACTTATTGTATCAGTTTGTAACATCACAGTAATAATTGAATCTATTAATGAACATCCAATTTTAATATAAAATCGTACGCCACTGGTAATGCCCTCAAACTGTCAAAATTTCCGTTACATGTTGGCTGGTCAGCGACCTGTGCATTTTGTTGTTTACATTCCCTCTAGAGACGTTAACTCTGTGGTGGGAACCAATTGCTTGGCACTGCATTCTGGTATGTAATAATTTTTGTCTCTCCCTCTATGTAAATGTCAAGAGGTGGGATATTCAGCAGTACCTCCAATGCCGCTTTTGGTGTACCCTTGACGAACTTTTGGTCACCATACAATAGCACTGTACACCATCGTGGGTCTGATTACCCTGTTGTGCAGGCAGTTTACCGTCAAGGGGGTTAAACTCATAGTCTAATATGCTCTGTGCTCTGTGTTTTTCACAGAGATCCTTGATATGGGATTATTTTGAAATTTGCAGGTTGTAGCTGTCGGGAAACAAATTCCCCGACAGCTCATCCCATAGCGTCGAAGTCGAAAGAATGCTGGAAGAGCCTGCTTCGGTAAGGATGAGCTCGCAGAGGCTGTGTTCTTCGTTCGGAAGGTCTTCGATGTATCTGGGAGAGCTCAATCGAACATCTTCTGTGATAGAATCTGTAAGACAGAGACAGGTCGGTCACCCTTCTTCGATGTTCCAGGCTGTGGAGGTCCTTGTGAGGTTAGGCGTATGGATTAGTCTAATTGCTGTTAGGCGTATGGATTAGAGAGAGAGAATTGCTCTCTTCTGGATAATGTCCAACTTCATATTATAATCACCTGTTTTTATAACTGTCAGACATGACGAAACATTCAACTCTTGTGCCTTCATCAAAACACCCTTTATAAAGCAACCACGTTGGTGAAAACGTTTTCTTGGAGGAACTCGCGGAGAATAACAGAGCGAACATTTTAGTCGGTCGGCTTGCGTTATGACCCAAGGAGGACCTAACTGTAGATAATCGTCCGAAAAATAATGGCCCGGGTGGTGTTTAGCATTCAGGTGGGGCCATTCAGCGGGCCCGAATATACTCACGTCTTGCGCAACAAAACAAAATGAATCGGTAACGGGTATATACCATTAACTGCGTGCAGGACTTAATGGGTACCTGCACTTTCCTGGGGACGTCATATTTCGCAACGATATTTTCTTCTTATTCTACGTGGCGTAACGTAAGCGTACTCTGAATGCAGATCCGGAATGACGAAGAATAAGGCTTAGTTCAGATGACGCGCGTACGACGCGCGTCGACGTGGTGCACGTTTGTTCAGATGACACGTGTAGGACTTCGTACAACTTTTATATGGAGTGAGACTAGACAATCGAGTGTCAGTTTATGTGTTGTTGTTAACGAGAATGGATATAGGAGAAGCTGTTTGTGTTTGGTGTGTAAACACCAATCATAAATAAAGCAGTACCAAAAACCTACCTAATATTTTCTTTGGTATCATCGGATTTGCAAAACATTAGAACCAGTTCCTCCCAGGCGCTCTTTTTTGCCGTCTGATTTGAATATAATTTGGAATGCATGTCCCAAATCGTAGGCCTCTTCTCAATTTCATCAATGGGAACATCTGTATTGAATTCTTCTATTTCAATTTCAATAGCATACGTGAGAAATAAATGTTTGCAAAGAAACACCAGGTATGTCGACTGAACGCTAGAAAAGACGCGTGCTAACTAAGAGCCCGACCAGATAAAGCGATTTACGCGCGAGTGGACTCGCGCGTCGTCAATTTATATTGCGTCCAGATGTCGCATTTCACTTGCATTTCTACGCTGGGAGAGATTCCCTTCCAGTTAAAAACATGGAGTTGGATACAGCAGTTGTGTTGTGGCGTGCATACCAGCGATGGAATCTTCGTAAACATAGAGAAAGGCGACGATTCAACATGCATCCAATTCTACATGACAGAATGACGCACAGTATGTTTATAACATTATACCCAAAGCTGAGAGAACACAGTGAAAAGTGTTTCAACTATATCTTCCCAGTTCCTACGTTTTATAAGTCTATTGGAATAATCGGATGATTCCATATCCCATATGGCTACTTTTTTTTCGACTGCTTCAATGAAAAGTTCTGTATCTAAGTTATCACGCTCCATTTTCAAAAACAAATACGTCCACACGCCACGGACTCGCGCGTTGTACTGGACGCAACAATGTCGCCCAAGTATCTCGACTCGCGCGGCGCTCGCGCGTACAACGAGCGAGTCGAGAGTCCCGCGCATTACAAGCGTTTTACGCGCGAGTAAAACAACGCGCGAGAGCATCTGGACGGGATGTATGTAACTCTAGTATCTCGGGAACGCGCGAATGACTACGCGCGAGTGGCCACTCGCATGGCGAACTGAGCAATTACAATACCAGACAGCGAGGCGAGCTATAGTGCCATCACATCGTAAACTTTCTAGATGCCAAAATCGGCTAGAGTTTTTAGCTGTAAAATTATACAATAAGCTTCCAGTCGAGATTAGATTGCTACATATGGAATAATTTAGAAATAAAGTTAAACAAATTTTAACTAGCGAGGTTTTTCATAGTGTAGCTGAACTTCTAGCGGACTGAGAGTATTGTACCTGTGATCTTTGACTTTTAATTGTTATAGTATTTCCTTATTTTTATGTGTGTACATTCTTAACTAAATGTGTTTGTTTGTAATATGTAATATTCCTTTTTGGATTTTTATATTTCTACATTGCTGACTGAGCAGTGTTTACATGTTTTTTCTTTGACTTGGGTAAACACATGTGTGTATTGTGTGTAAAACATGAATAAGGTATGAGTATGAGTGTGGTGGGATAACTAGATCGTCTAGCTTTAGTCCGCATAATGTCTTCATATATATTCCATATTTATAACCTTTTTTCATGGTCAGCCTCTCGCAAAGGCTGGGACCTATGGCGCTGTAGAAGCGCGGCGAAAGGATAAGTGTCGGTACACGTTAGATTTGAAACGCTGCAGGCTGTAGCCGCGGCAGTTCATCCCACAGCGTCGAAGTTCTCTAAAAGAAGCTGGAGGAGACTGGTTCGGGAAATAAGGACCTCGACCTGGTAAGGATGAGCTCGCAGAGCCTCTCTAGTGCTCCTCGTTCGGACGGCCTTCGGTGTTATTATCTGGGAGAGCTCAGTCGAACATCTTCCGTGCTAGAATCTGTAAAACAGGGATAGGTCAGAATCTGTAAAACAGGAATAGATCAGCCACCCTTTTTCGATGTTCTAAGCTGTGGAGGTCTCCTGTGAGGCTAGGTGTACCGATTAGTCAAAGATCTGTTCTGGATAGTGACGAGAATTTTTAGAGAGTGCTTCGGACCGCATACCCACACATGGGAGCAATACTCCAGCGATGGCCGGATCTGTGCCTTGTAGTTGCTGGAAGAAATAACACTACAATTAATGAATGCAGCAGCGGAAGTAGAAATGGAATTCTATATCAGTAAAACGATATTTATGGAAATGATAAACGAAAGGGAAGCACAATCAACGCAAGTTTGAAACATCAAAAGCAAGATGGGACAAAGATAGAATTCGAGAAGGTTTAAAGTTTTATGTATTTGGGTATATTAATTGACAATAAACGATGGGAAGAAGAAATAGATTTAAGAATTGCTAAATGTAATAACTTTGCAGGAAATTTAAGAATCCTAAAATCAAAATGAGCGTCAAGACAAATGAAAATAAGATTCTACAAAACAATATTAAGACCCACTCTACCCTATTCATGTGAAAACTGGGTTCTGACAAACAAAATAATATGGGAGAAGAATCTTTGGAAGCAAGCATACAGAACTAGAATGGAGAGACGATTGAATAAAGGATTCTATGAGCTATTTAATGAAGTATTATTTTATAATTAAAAAGATTGCAGTAGCTTGGACATTTGGATGCATATGACATGAAAGAGAAGCAAATCAAATAATAATAATGTTTATTTCCAGTGGACTCATTACAGAGTATAGGAAGATGGTCAATATAGTTACATAAATCAGTAAATAACAAACATTTTACAAGTAAACAAAAAAAAAACACACACACAATTAAGTAGACAGATCATTTGTAAAATTGAAATTCAAATACTCATCCACCGAGTAAAATGCATGTGACAAGAAGAATAACTAACTGTTTTTTAAACAGTATAACTGAGTTTATCGTCTTCAATGACGATGGCAATTTATTGAAAAGCATTATAGGCATTATGTAGCAACTTTTGGATGAGAGTGTTAATCTATGAGAAGGTATGTCTAAGTTACTCATTCAAATCATATGGAAAATACCGGAAGGAAAAAGAAAGATAGGAAAACCACGGAAACGATGGAGATAGGCAGTGGAAGAAGAATTGGAAGAGAAACAACTCAGAACTTGGGGAAATAGGTAAAAGATCGGAAGAAATATAGAGAAATTACAAGGCTGTTAACCTAAAAGGTTTGCAGACAGCTTATATGTATGTATGTATTTATTGAATTGACCTGAGATTTTGCTCTGGTGTAAAACAAATGCGGCTTATAGTATTACTTTTTCGAACACACAAACAATTTCGATCGTAGAGACTTCAAAAAAACATAACTCTTACATCACTTCAGTCCAGACACATTAATTTTTTTAATAGAAAATCTACATCCAACAGAAATTAAACATTTCAGCATTTATACCTATCTCGTAATGAATAACTGCTTATGACATTCCCATCAACACTTAATAACTAGGAACCTAATGATAAATTTATGTAAATTGGCGGTTTTGCATTTCGAGATGACCTTGATACAGACAACTTAAACGCGTCTTTGCAACGTCGAAATATCTATATCTCAACTGCCGTCCCATCCACATTTTTTTGTCCACACAGGGTCGTCTTGTGAATCGTAAGAATAGTACGGAAAACAGGGTCAGGGTTATATATCCAAGCAGAATGGAAAAGAATTTTTTACTTAAGGGGCCTGGATATACACATTTATACATACTTATTTGCCATGTCAAACACTGACTCACAATTTCTCGCATATCTCACTCTATTTTCAAACTACACATATAATATTTCAGAAGGCGATAGTTAAGACTTCAATGAATGACAACTATTTTCGATTTTCTCAAAAAAGTTTATTAATGTGCAAAAAAACTCGTAGTGCAAAATCATACATTCTATAAATGCCTGTAATTTAACAACCAAACACGATATCAAAAAAAGGCTGAATAGTTGCACAAGCGTAAGCTTTCTTCTTCAATTTGCTCTTTGAGTCACTACTGTAAGTTTAAAGGTAACGTCAGGAGCTTGGAAATGCGAAATTCATTTTTATGGTGACCTTTGGACCTTACCTTTGGACCTTTAGACCGTACCTTTGGATTTTTGGACTTATCTCCTCTCATCTTAGACACACACACTGGAGAAAGGGAACAGGCGGCCACGCCTCCTCGCTAACACGGGAATACGTCTTTTCTTGGATTCTCAATTTCGCACGCTATACCCTAGACCCTTAAGTTTCAGCTAAGATATTCAATTTAACCGTGTCCAAGCTACACTTGACTCAATTGGTTAGTTTTATATACCTTTAATTTAATCTAATTTTATTTATTTACTTTTTTCATTTTTATGTATATTAGTATTAGTTGACTTGTAATTAGATAGATAGATAGATAGGTCCTGAAATGCAAGGGGTTTTCAAGGATGGGCAATATAGAAGATGATTCATCGTCTGGTTCTCCTGGCAAGCGCAAAAATCGTCCTCACCGTATCCTCATCTCACTAGGTTATCCCTAGAGCTGCCTTTTTAGCATCTAATCCTGTTGAGACTTTTCCAGGTCCTCCATTCCAGTTGTGATCCTGCAGGGAGGCATTTAGTTGGGTTCCAATTTGGAATGTCTTTTTCTGTTAGCCTTCGCTTCCACACTACCTCTAGTTAGTGATTTGGAGTCTGTTAGTGGGTTTATGGACATAATGAAGTTGTTCCTAGATTTAAGTCTGTATGCTGTGGGCTGGTGCTCATATAGAGGGTGTCTTTCATCTAATGGCTATCTACTCCGTTCTACCATACATGAGACATCTCGCCTGATTTGATGGGGGCTATTCCCGCCAGCATGTATAGCTAAAATGTAAAGTATCTTAATAACAATTAAATATAATACACAAAAACTACTGAAAAGATTTTCTTGAATAATAACTGACATGATTCTGGACAGAGTCAGCTTTCAAATGACGAAAGACGACACTTGACTTTGGGGAGAAAGGGGGCAGGTCTACGAGAAGTGATCGTGAGCCTCTCATCTATGCTGTTAGGCTGCCTAGATATGACTTAATTCCACCTTAAAAACACTCTACAACCCAATTTTTTTCCTAAACATGACACGTATTTCTCTATGTTAGCAGCATCTGCAGGGGATGATTATAATGATGCTATATAACAAATTTCTCAGGTGCAGGCAAATTTCGTGAAAGGACGCGGTACGCGTGAACAGATATTAAACTTAGACAAATTATTGAAAAGCCAGAGAGCATTATTTTACAGTTTTCATCTGCTTTGTGGACTATTCTAAGGCGTTTGATAACGTAAAGTGGCCTAAACTGTGGGAAATCCTCATCTCTATGGGAGTTGCTTATCATCTAGTGTTTCTCATACAGCAACTCTACTAGTCTAATTCGGCTCGTGTAAGAATTGATGGTAACCTGTCTAGTCAAACTGCAACCAGAAAAGGAGTTCGTCAGAGATGTGTATTATCTCCGATGTTGTTTAACATTTACTTTGAATTTGTGATGAGGCAGGTATTGAACAACTGGAATGGTAGTATAACTATTGGCGGAAGCAAAATATCCAACTTAAGATTTGCTGACGATACAACCCTTATAGCAGCTTCTCAGGAAAGACTAGTAGCTCTGTTAAACATCTTAGAACAACATAGTGCAGCGTATGGTCTTGGTATTAACTGCAATAAGACCAAGGTTATGATCGTAGATAGAGAGCATGGTAATCATCAATCATCGAGAAATAAAGTCATTAGGCCGTTGTGAAGTAGTTCAAAGTTTTGTATACCTCGATTCTTTGATCGACAATTCGGGCAGCTGTGAAAAAGAGATTCGATAGCGCATTCAACAGGCCCTTGTGGCCATGACAAAGCTTACTAAAATATGGCGTGACCATAACATGACTAAAGCTACAAAAATGTCGCTGGTTCAGTCTCTTGTGTTCTCCATATTTTTGTGTGCCTCGCGGAAACTTTGACTATTAAAAAGGCAGATCGAGCTCGCATAGATACTTTTGTAATGTGGACATGGAGGAGAATGCTGAGAGTTCCTTATACCGCCCATCGAACTAACGTTTCCATACTGGATGAGCTCGGTAATCCAAAGACACTATTCTCCATTGTGTCGACGAGAATGCTTACATTCTTTGGATATATTCACAGAAGCGATAATATGGAGAAACTTGTAGTTCAGGGTCATGCCCCGAGTGGGCAGCGCCGTCGCCGTTCCCCTACACGCTGGGTGGATACGACGAAACAGTTGCTGGATATGAGTATCAATAGCGCCACTAAACTGACAGTAAATCGCGAACGATGGCGGGCTGCAGTTCTCAAAAGTATTGATAATATTCGCGTCGGCAATACTCTAGCTCCGTTTTAATGCATTTTACGAGTTCACAACATGTCTGTTAAGACATTTTGACTATGATGATGATATAACAAATGTGAAATTGACCCGAAAAGCAACACAAATACAGTTTCATAAAAAAAGGCTTCACTTGACTGTTTTCTAGATAGGTCATACAGCTTTGTGGAATACCTTAGTCCTTAGTCCTAGCTCTGTCAAAGTTGTCTATGGTCAAAATATATGTCTTTATTTAGTGATTTTATTTTATGGGCTATTGTATATGTTTTTAAAGTTAGTAAATGTCCAGATTGTGTTGTTTTGCTCTAATACGTCCTCTGTTTTGACGTTTCCAATGCTACGTAATGGTCGCCTAGAATAAATACATAATATAAGGTATTCAATAGCTTCTACGTGCAGTGTTTGTGAATCCTGTAGACCCCTTCTCTAACCTTAATTAATTTTGTATCATCTTGGGGAACAGCCAACAACAAGCAACACGACTACAGTACGTTAATGCTAAAATAATGATCAGCTAGGGTGGTCTACTACATTTTTCATTCCTTATATGAGCTATACTCTAATCATGATACGTTTGAATCCATACCCTTATTTATGTTGCAAACTGTACCCTGGTATATCAGTTAATGGGTTTGGAATTTAATA
This sequence comes from Callosobruchus maculatus, assembly GCA_951848785.1. Taxonomy (NCBI): domain Eukaryota; kingdom Metazoa; phylum Arthropoda; class Insecta; order Coleoptera; family Chrysomelidae; genus Callosobruchus; species Callosobruchus maculatus. The sequence goes on from CATOUR010000003.1 coordinate 4,994,659, forward strand.
TTTTAATGAATACAATGAGCTCAGCTTATTCGTGTCTTTTTCGGTATCATTTTCTTAAACTACATACATAAATGATGCTTGGTGAAAGGATATCTAGGGACGGAATAAAATATACAGTGAATTTCAAATGTTCAGGATTCACCTGCAAATTAATAAGCATGAAATAGGACGACTATTATTAAAATTATTTCATTTTAGCGAGAGCCAAAAAGTCTTAACGCTGAGTTTAGCATTAAGTGTTATAGGCTTTACGGGATAAGATCAATGTGAGGTTTTCGATATTTTCCACGTAGTTATTTCAATATTTCTTGAAGAGATTTTTTGAAACACTGAGATCCCGCGTTGTATGTAGGAAGTCGTCAGAACATTCCTGTATGTGATGAAGAGTTTGGTTGTTGCTCCTACATTATGCCTGTGAAGTTACTAGTTCAACCTACTTAAAAACATGTGTATTTAGTATTTTAGGAGGCATTCAAAATATCTTTAAGTGGCTCGGAGTTTTTGATGTTACATGATAAGTTCCAGCAATAACATAAATAACGTGACATTGTTTTCTTGCAGGTAAGAATTGGCCTTCATGGCGACAATTCGTGGCTTATTCCAGATACCTGAAATCGGTAAGAATAAAACAAATTAATATAAAGGAAACATGTGTACAATATTAAGTGCGGCGGGTTAAGTGGAAGAGCAACGATGAATTTTCTTTGTTGTTTCTTATGATGTACTGTTTATGTTAGTGGTTTGGCAAATAACGACATATTATTATCATCATGTATTTTCAAACTTCTCTCGCATGACTGCGGTGACGACAAATTGTGACGGGCTAGACCAAGTCAACACCTGAACTATTACTGATCGGAATTTAGGAAAGATCGTACTATATTACAGGTCTTAAGGATTACAGACTTTTGGAATATTTTATGTAACCCTTCATCCAGGCCCAACTGTTGTAGATGTGTAAATGTGTTCGGTGTGAGGCCTGAGACCGACATAATGAGGGGGACAATAATAACTTTATCTTGTTTCCAGAGTCGCTTCATTTCTATGGCAAGGTCAGTGTATTTAGATATTTTCCCAGCGTAGGTGTTTTGAACATTCACATCATTGGGAATACCAATACCTATTAAGTAGGTAACTTTGTCTGCCTTTGTCTGAAATACTATATCTGGTCTGTTTGCATTGACGGTTTTGTCTGTGTGTATTTCAACGTCCCAGTATAGTTTGTAGTGATCACTATCGAGTACTGATGTTGGTGTATACTTGTAATATGGGTCTGAGTTGTCGATTAGTTTGTTTTCTGTGGCTAATGCTTGATGTATGATTTTGGCTGCCGAGTTATGTCTAGCCGTATACTCAGTTCCAGCGAGAGTTTTGCATGCGCTGGTTATGTGGTCTATTGTTTCCTTCTGTTGGTGACATTTTCTGCAATTATCGTTGGTTATGGATGGATCTCCAATTACGTATTTCTTCTAATTTCTCGTCGCAATATTATTATAATTATAATTATTATTATTATATCTGCTTTATTAACTTCTACTACTTGTGGTTTAATGCACTTGCATGAGTTTGAGTTTCCTTCTTTGAAACATAGAGTTTCGACATCTTTTCGAACGGTATCCTTACAAACCTTTCGTATTTTTATTATCATTGTGCTCGTGAAAATGTTATATTTCATCTACATTAGTTATACCTTATCCACCGAACAAAAGGAGTAACCATGCACAATATATGTAAATTTTTAATGTATGGTCAAGGGTTATATGCACACCGTCTACAAAACTGCATACTGAGAGCAGTGATGTTATTATAAACAGAAAAATTAAGTTCGATTTATCCGAGTAAAGCCCCAAAATATGGATTTGAAATAATTGTTTACTCCTTTTCTTCGGTGAATGCAGTATAGTACCCTCGATACCGCTCGTTAAACACTATACTGTTTTTTAAGTACAGCTGTCATACAACTTGTGCCTATTTCGATCTGACTGCAATGTTCGAAATTATGCGTCTTTAAGTCTAAAAGCATAAAGTGAAGTGTGCATATTTTACTTCCCACACCGATAGGTGAGGGGAGTATTGTGATCGCGAAAATTTTCGATTTTGAGATAATACACTTTTTGGGCGTTTCATGATGTCTACATAACGAAAATCCATGTCACTCATTTCCGTCGGTCTGTCTGTCTGTCGGTCTGTCGGTCTGTCGGTCTGTCTGTACGCGTTTTTGTGTCCTCGTAATCTCAGTAACCGCTGCATGGATTGTGATGAAATTTGGGCAGCGATATGCTGGGGGGTCGTAGTAGGTAATGTTCTTATAATTTTGAAAATCGGTGCAGGGGCGGCGGAGTAATTAGCAAAAAACAAAAAAAATTAAATATTCCTCAAACTTCGTTTTTAGGCGTTTTAGAGGTTCCTGATCATTTTTTACTTTTTTTTTGGTGGGGGTGAAATTGGGGTGGTTGGGGGGTGGGGGGTTGTAAAATTGAAAAATTTGTTGCTTTCATAATAGACTGCCCACTGACCCATGAAGGAAGACCTAGCAACATAAATAACTTTTTTAGGTCCATCCGAACATTGCCTTGCCTATTACAGAAACCAAAGGACTTAGAATTTTTTCTGATGTAAACATACGAGAGTATTGCTTTAGATCCTTCTATATTGTGTTACAAGGAAACTGTTGAATTGATGTTAATGAAATTTTGACACAGTATTACTACCGTGGCGAGGATGGAAAACGCGTATGGTTTTTATAAATCGTGCCAGTGGCGGCGCAGAAATAATAAAAAAAGTAAAAATATAAAAACAGCTCAAACTTCGTTTTTAAGCGTTTTAGAGGTTCCTGATCATTTTCTGCGTTTTTTTTGGGTGGGGTGAAATTGGGGTGGTTAGGGGGTGGGGGGTTGAAAAACTGAGAAATTTCTTGTATTCATAATAGGGTGTAGGGTAGGGGCTGTGAAGGAAGACCTAGCGACATAAATCAACTTTTTAGGTCCATCCGAACATTGCCTAGCGTATTACGGAAACTAAGGGAATTTTCTGTATACATACATACGAGTATTTATTGCTTTAGATCTTTTTGTATTTTGTAACGTGGACACTATTACATTGATTCTAATTAAATTTTGACACAGTATTATTACCGTGGTGAGGATGGAAAACGCGTATGTTTGTTAAATATCGTGTCAGTGACAGCGTATATAGCAATAATCAAAAAACTAAAAGTATGAAAACAACTCAAACTTCGTTTTTTGATGTTTTAGGCTGTCCATTGGCCTCTGAAGGAAATACTTAGCGGCATAAGACAATTTTAGGGGAGGGAAGGCTGCCGATGATTTGGTTGCAAGGGGATCTCAGACTAAAGCTTCATGCTATGGGAAAATAATAAACTGATATCACAGTAATGTGTGGGAAGTACTGAGTCAATCAACTTGACTCAATTTTTTTTCAGAAATTTTTCAGCCGAATAGCTTTTCCAAAAAGTACAACGTAGCGTAAAATACTTTTTTCTGATTATCGAGTGCTATCTTTGCATTTTTCATCCTCACGTTAGAAAATGGACATTTTTTCTTCCCCATATTTAAATTGTGCTTTTTTGGTCGTTTTATGGTGTCTGCATAACGAAAATCCACGTTAGTCATTTCTGTCGGTCTGTCTGTCGGTTTGTCTGTCTGTCCGTCGCGTTTTTCTAGCCTCGCAATCTCAGTAACGGCTGCATGGATTGTGATGAAATTTGGATAGTGATGTGCTTCGGAGTCGGTGTAGGTAATGTTGCTATAATTTTGAAAGTGGGTGCATGGGCGGCGGACTAGCAAAAAACAAAAAAAATCAGATATTTCTCAAACTTCGTTTTTATGCGTTTTAGGGTTTGCTGATCATTTTCTACTTTGCGGGGATGAAATTGGTGTGGCGGGGGGTGGGGGGTTGCAGAACTGAAAAGTGTGTTGTAGTGACTTATACACACGAGTATTGCTTTGTATCGTTCTGTCGTCCTACAAAGATATACGAAACTAACGAGAGTTTCTTTGTTGGATGTTTTTTTTTTTTTTAAGGACGGGCGGATAATGATTTGGTTGCAAGGGTCTCTCAAGATTCTCATACAATGGGAATATAATAAAATGACATCACCGTTAGGTGTAGGAAGTACTGAGTCAATCAACTTGACTTCAATTTTTTAATCTTGGGAGGCGGATCATACAACACTCAGATTAAGGTTAAATCTGTGATCATGGCTCACCAATCATTTTCGCAAAACAGGTGAGGCTTGTTTTGCTGCAAAATCTGCCAATTTTACTGTACTGAACCGGTAGATCAAAGGAAACGCCTTATTACATCCCACTTCTGACTACGAAGATTTTAACAGTCTACGAGATTTTGTCACCTAACGTTATCCGCTATTAGATAGCTGTCGTACCAGAGACTCCAAAGAGCGGCAGCAATTACCAGCTTTAATTTCCATCCTCATCGACCTCATTCTCATTGAACTATAAAGAAACAAAGAGAGCTAAGCTAGGTAGGTAGGTGTAATTGCAGGCCTATGGCTATTAATGCAACTGGGTCTGCATCGCTTCGTGGCAGTGTCGCTATCCATTCAGCTGTATTTCTGCACACAAAGTGTGTTTATGCGTCCGGTGTGCAACACTGAACACAGCGGCGTAGTCAAATTGGGACAATTAAAGGGTAAACTCTGTTTTAGTTAGGGCCGCTTCCAATGGGTAAATGGAGCAAAAATCCCTGCAGAAAATGGATTCAAAAGAAATATATTTTGTCAAATTAACATGGTTCTTTTACTCCAAAGAACTGCAAACTATTTTTTTATGATTAGCCTCCCCCTATGGCGCTAAAGAAGCGCTGCGAGAGGATAAGTGTCGATTCTCGTTAGATTAGAAGTAGTTGTAGTTATTTCAATCAAAAATAAATATCCATAAAAAAAGCTCAGCGAGAATCCCAACATGAGCCTTCACTGTTGGCCTCTAATTAACAGTGCTGTTCCTAGAGTGATGCCGGGAAACAGTAACAAAGCCTACACAGAATTAGAAGTCATGAATCTATTTGGTTGTATTTGGTCATTTCCTATCATTTGCAGTTGTTATCTGCTTGATTTCTGTGGTTTTGAGCTGTTTTCTGTTCTTTTCTGCTGTATTCGGCTGTGTTTCGTCGTTTTCTATCGTTTGCAGTTGTTATATGCTTGATTTCTGTGGTTTTGAGCTGTTTTCTGTTCTTTTCTGTTGTATTCGGATGTGTTTAGTCGTTTTCTGTCGTTTGCCGCTGTTATCTGCACGCTTTCTGTTGTTTTCAGCTAGCTATGAATCTATTTGGTTGCATTTGGTCATTTCCTATCATTTGCAGTTGTTATATGCTTGATTTCTATGGTTTTGCGCTGTTTTCTGTTCTTTTCTATCGTATTCGGCTGTGTTTAGTCGTTTTCTGTTGTTTCCCGCTGTTATCTGCACGCTTTCTGTTGTTTTGAGCTAGCTGTGAATCTATTTGGTTGTATTTGGTCATTTCCTATCATTTGCAGTTGTTGTCTGCTTGATTTCTGTGGGTTTGAGCTGTTTTCTGTTCTTTTCTGTTGTATTCGGCTGTGTTTCGTCGTTTTCTGTTGTTTAGCGCTGTTATCTTCTTGATTTCTGTGGTTTTGAGCTGTTCTCTGTTCTTTTCTGTTGTATTCGGCTGTGTTTAGTCGTTTTCTGTTGTTTCCCGTTGTTACCTGCACACTTTCTGTTGTTTTGAGCTAGTTATGAATCTATTTGGTTGTATTTGGTCGTTTTCTATCGTTTACAGTTGTTACCTGCTTGCTTTCTGTTGGATTCGGCTGTGTTTAGTCGTCTTCTATTGTTTAGCGCTATTATCTGCTTGCTTTCCGTTGTTATGGGCTGCTTTTTGTTCTATTAGGTTGTATTTGGTCGTTTTCTATGGTTTGCAGTTGTTATCTGCTTGATTTATATAGTTTTGAGCTGTTTTCTGTTCTTTTCTGTTGTATTCGGCTGTGTTTAGTCGTTTTATATTGTTTAGCGCTGTTATTTGATTGCTTTCCGTTGTTATGTGTGAACACGAGGCTATTGATCAGAGCAGTCGATGTGAATTTGTGAAAACCAAAAACTAAATTTGTTAATACTAGAATTTGTAATTTACTAAACAGGTAGCAGTTAATTTTTTTTCAAAAACCCTTGAGAGGAGGATCCTTGGCTCAGAGTAACAACTGAACATAGAGGTAGTAAACAAACGACTTCAGCATGGCATGCTCAAAGCCATCATCTTTTCACACTTCAGCCTCCAAACATTGCCCAACTAATCTGAAAATTCTTCCAATGCAACCCATATTACAAACACTGCTCTGCACTGTCCCATCTCGAAAAACTGTAAAACTACACTCGAATATAGCACAGCAAGTCCGTAAAGCTTCATTACAGTTACCAACAAATAGCGAATTCTGTTTTACTGATCAAGCATAAAAGACGCACAACCAAAACAAACGTTTGACAGTCGGAGTTTACCGTAAACAAATCGCAGGAAAATTATATAGGCGTTGCCAGCTCCTCAAAATTTATGTAAGACAGAATTTGCGTTTATGATGAAGAAACATGCAGTAACGCAGTAGAGGTCAACACATCTATTGATTTTGCTGTAATCATTCCTGAACCCTCAAAATACCGCCTTTTTTAACGTACAATGGAATATTTCTGGATACTATACAATTAAGACCACAGTAAACAATTATGATTGCCGTATCTGGTGGTCAATATGACAACGTAAGAAAAGATGTTGGCCTATTAGAATTAGTTGTTTACTACCTCTATGTTCAGTTGTTACGCTGAGATCCTAGGAAACAAGCTAGTTCATGCTAAAACCTGAGTAACTTTTTTCACCAAATTTGTCAAAACTGCTATGTAAACAAAATCCTATTTGCTATTTTTTATGGTAAGCCTCCGGCAAATGCTCAAAGCCTATGGCGCTGTAGAAGCGCTGCGAGAGGATAAGTGTCGGTGCACGTTACATTTGAATCGCTACAGGTTATAGCCGTCGCGTCGGGAAACAAATTCCCTGGCAGCTAATTTCACAGCGTCGAAGTTCTCCAAAAGAAGGAATGCTGGAGGACACTGGTTCGGGGATTAAGGACCTCGACCTGGTAAGGATGAGCTCGCAGAGCTTCTCTAGTGTTCCTGGTTCGGACGGCCTTTGGTGTTATTATCTAGGAGAGCTCACTCGAACATCTTCCGTGATAGAATCTGTAAAACAGGGATTGGTCAGCCACCCTCCTTCGATGTTCCAGGCTGTGGAGGTCCTTTGCGAGGTTTGGCGTATCGATTAGTCTAATCGCTCTTTTCTGGACAGTGTCCAGAAGCTTTAGAGAGTGCTTCGGAGCGCATCCCCACACATGGGAGCACTACTCCAGCGATGGTCGGATCTGTGTCTTGTACAGCAGCAGCTGTTGCTCTGGTGTATACAACTTCCTACAGCGGAACAAAACTCCAAGCTTCTGGGATGCCGTTTTAGCAATACTGACGACGTGGTCGTGCTAGGACATGTTATTGTTGATGTTGTTCCTGGCTCGAATGGCCTTTGGTGTTTAGTATCTGAGAGAGCTATTATTAAAACCTGACATACATTTTTTGATCGAACAGCGTAATTGTTGCGACTCTAATACGATTAGACTATTAAAACTGGGCAGCATACCGCATGTTGCGGAGGTTCGAAAACGTCATTTCGAATTAGTGCAAACGTAGAAAAACTAAACGGTTGACCGTTGGAGCGAGTACGAGGTAAATCGAGCACGAATTACTTTGTAATTTCGAAGTGTGATGAAATAATTCATGCTGGCAATGTTTAACATAGGAAGTTGTTTGTCTCTGTCCGTAATATGGTAACGGCCACAGGTACGGACTCGAAACTTTCTAACGTTGCAATGTATGGAGTATAAATACGCAGCAAAATAAGTATAATATAGGGTGCCCCAATAAGAACGATAGGAAAGAAAAATTGACTTGGCTTTATTTTGAAGCTACATCCTTGACATTATGTATGGAATAGAACATCATTCAAATGTCTTCCTCGGGCTCCCTAGCAGTGCTTCAAGCGATCGGTCCCATTGAGGATGACATTTTGGAGCATTTGTGCCGTTATGGCGTTGATGGCTACTCGAATATTGTTTTCGAGGGTATGCAAAGTGGCTGGTTTATTGGAGTAAACCAATGATTTAACGTACCCTCTATGAAAATAATCGAGAGGTGTCAAATCACACGATCGCGGTGGCCAATCAATGAACCATCGTCTTGTGATGATGCAGTGGCCAAACTTCTATCGAACAACTTCGAGCGTTGCGTCGCTTGTATGGCTCGTGGCTTCATCCTGTTGGAACCACATGTCGGTAATATCGATGTTGTCGAGCTCTGGCTACAGAAATTCTTCCAACATTGCTCGGTAGCGTGGTCCATTGGTTGTAACGGTGTCTCCTTCCTCATTTTGAAAGAAATAAGGACTAATGATGCCGCCATGCCACAATCCGCACCTCACATTCAATTTTTTCGGGTACCGGACCACTTCTTCGATCATTCGTGGATTGCTCATAGCCAGTAACGGCAATTCTGCTTGCTGACACAGCCACTGAGGTAACAATTGACTTCGTTTGAAAAGATGATTTTTTTGGCCAAAATAAGGATCTTCGTCCAACATTTGTAGCGCCCAATTTGCGAACTCACGGCGAGGGCCTATGATCGTCCGGCTTCAATTGCTGGGTCAGCATGAACTTATATGGGTGCAGTCCCAAATCCAAACGCAAAATCGTCGAGTTGTCTCTTGGGAGAGGCCCAATTTCGCGGCTCATTATCGATACGACAAATTTGGGTCGTCGTGAACACTGGCCGCTACGGCGGCGATATTTTCATGTCGGCCGGTTTGCATTGGGGTTGGTTTCTTTAGGTCCAATAGAGTGTACTCACGCTCAAACTATTCCACCGTGCGACGAATTGCCAGCTCACTGAAGCCATGATTGATGAGGCAGAGTACACGACGAAATTCGCGTTGCGTATTTACAATTGAGTGGAACTGCCGTAGTACTTTCTAGTAATTTCCAAAGGATCGGCAAGCGTGAAACGATTCATGATGAATTGTCAAACCTTACTGAATATTTTGACAGCTGGATGACGTTTGTACCTTTAACAGCTGTCTAGATATCCCTATTAGAAAACCTATCACTTCTATTGGGGCACTCTATAGTTACCAGGGACTCACAACATAATATGGAGATGTAAGATCCCTCAAAATATTGCATAAAACGGCAAATTTCAAAGGAAGTTAGTGACTTTAGAGGGAGTGCAATATGTTGAGCAGTATCTCGGAATGTAGAATTGTTATTGTCGATTTTTGGGAAATTTAGTAAGCTTATTTTAATTATAACTAGCTTTATATCCAGATGTGTAGTTGTGAGAGTAAATGGAATGACTTTGCAATTGAATACTGAAAATTTGCCAAAAATAGGGCAACACGAACAAATTTTAAAATACTTAATCTACTAGCTGTTTGTTAGTAGGTTTTATTCATATGTAGAACGCATTTATAAGAAACAACTGTGTAGGTATATACCGAGCGTCCCAAAATTTTCTTGACACGTGATATTGTCGTAACAAAAAAAATGTCAATCTGAGGGGTATTATTTAAAATACTATAGGTTCTGTCATACCATGCTTTAAAAAAAGTTTGTACTGTACCCAACAGTTACACAAATTGAGCCCTTATTTTATTTAAAATCTTGTGGTACCTTTGAATTTATACATAAACCTATCTTTTACTTCCCACACCGATAGGTGAGGGGAGCATTGTGATCGCGAAAATTTTCGATTTTGAGATAATACACTTTTTGGGCGTTTTATGATGCCTACATCACGAAAATCCACGTCGTTCATTTCCGTCGGTCTGTCTGTCGGTCTGTCTGTCGGTCTGTCTGTCGGTCTGTCTGTCGGTCTGTCTGTCGGTCTGTCTGTCGGTCTGTCTGTCTGTCTGTCTGTCTGTCTGTCTGTCTGTCTGTCTGTCTGTTGGCGTTTTTCTAGCCTCCTAATCTCAGTAACCGCTACATAGATTTTGATGAAATTTGGGTGGTGATATGGTGTAGGGTCGTAGTAGGTAATGTTGCTACAATTTTGAAAATCGCTGCATGGGCGGCGGAGTAGTTAGCAAAAAACGAAAAATTTCAAATATGCGTTAAACTTCGTTTTTAGGCGTTTTAGAGGTTCCTGATCATTTTCTACTTTTTTTTGGGTGGGGGTGAATTTGGGGTGGTTGAGGGGTGGGGGGTTGTAATACTGAAAAATTTGTTGTATTCATAATGGGCTCTCTAATGACCTGTGAATGAAAGACCTAGCGCCATAATACAATTTTTTAGGTCCATCCGAACATTGCCTTGCTTATAATAGAAACCAAGGGACTTAGAATAATTTGTGATGTATACATCCGAGTGTTGTTTTAGTTTTAGATCGTTCTTTATTGCGTAACGCCAAAATTATCGAATGGATTTTAATGAAATTTTGACACAGTATTACTGCCACGGCGAGGATGGAAAGCGCGCATATTTTGGAAAAATCGTGTCAGTGGCGGCGCGGCAATAATAAAAAAACTAAAAATGTAAAAATAGCTCAAACTTTGTTTTTCGGCGTTTTAGGGGTTTCTGATCATTTTTTACTTTTTTTTTGGGTGGGGGTGAAATTGGGGTGGTTAGGGGGTGGGGGTTGTAAAACTCAAAAATTTATTCCATTTATAATAGTGTCCATTGACCTGTGAAAGAAAGACTTAGCGGCATAATAGACGTTTGTTAGGTCCATCGGAATATTGCCTTGGCTATTACAGAAATCAAGGGATTTGGTATTGGTAGGGGTAGGTATTGATTCAGGTCGTTCTGAATTTAGTAACATGGAAATTATGGAATTAATTTTAATGAAATTTAGGCACACTATTATTACCGCGGCAAGGATGAAAAATGCGTATGGTTATCAAAAATCGTGTCAGTGGCGGCGCAGCAATAATAAAAATCTAAAAATATAAAAATAGCTCAAACTTCGTTTTTAAGCAATTTGGGGGTTCCTGATTGTTTCGTTTCGTCCAGTTAAAGCTGAGTTGTGTCGTTTTAGTTCCTACGGAGAGATTTAGGAAACTATTTACTAGTTTTTGTGTTGGATGTTTTTTGACGACAGGCGGGCGATGATTTGGTTGCAACTGTTATGTGTGGGAAGTACTGAGTCAATCAACTTGACTCCATTTTTTCGTAAAATCATAAGCATAAGATAAATAAACTAATATTATATCATGCTTTGGAAACAACTTTTTTTTCGAATAGCACCCCACAGCTTTTCCTACATACATGATGTCATTATTTTATTTAAAACCTTGTAGTGCCTCTGAAGTCATAAGCTTGAGATAAATAAAAAAAGGATTTGTTTGATGCGTGATATTTTCGAAATATAATACTTTTTCAATCAAAAATAAATATTCATAAAAGAAGCTCAGCGAGAATCCCCACCTGAGGCTTCACTGTTGGCTTCTAATCGACAGTGCTGTTCCTAGAGTGGCGCCGGGAAACAGTAACAAAGCCTACACTGAACACGAGGCTAATGACCATAGTCGATGCCGATAGTACGATTAATTAGTTCTCTAGGTGGGTATAAGATGCAGAAACCTTAGTTTTTAAAATTACTATAAATATTACTTAATTTGCCTAGATCTGATCTAGAATAATAATAATATTTATTTACTCTCAAATTACATAAAAAAACAAATCGTTGAAAAAAAGGAGTGAATCAATATGTTTAAATCCATAGAAGTACATAGATGATTGAGGCTTTTGTTATTGTCAACAGGCATGATCTCTTTAATATTTCTTTTGTTCTGATTTGTTTCTCTTACAGTCAGAATTACAGTTATCGAAGCCAAATTTGTAGTCTGTTTCACTGATATGCTTTGACAAAGCTGCAGTTCCTTTTTCATCCACTAGTTACATCGCAATTGATATCACTTTTGAGTGAGCTTATCCTACCTTGTAAATATTTTGATGTTTGTCCTATATACTAATAATAATAATAAATCGTCTTTATTGAGGAAGTGAAATATACATATATTTTAAAATGGACATCTCCCTTCTATAGGCGGACTCTACTCAACCTATTTAACTAATATAATAGTATACATATTATAAGAGTATAATATACCTATATTCAGAGACGCGACATATTTAAGAAATGTGGGAGCAATTTATACATGATGAACAAAGAAATGTAAAGAATAACATCAAATATAAAATACTGCAAGGCATTTTCTCAATTATAGTTAAAAACTTGACTGACAGAGAATCACAGAAAAACAAAATAACTAACATTCAGTGCCAGAGCCAGTCTTTGCGCATAACAACCATGATGTTACATGTTTCTTTAAAGGAAGGGATTTTAAATTATCATCTATCTGATTATATATCTCATAGTAGCAACTGAATAACTGTAAACATCTTCTATGCCAATTTAGTTCTATTATTTTTGCAGAAGTTGAGTCATATTTCTTTAGACAAATCTACAAAACAGCTATTCTGAAACTTTTGAATTCAATTCCTTGTCGCAGCATCAACCATCACAAGGAATTTTATAAACAACTTTGGATTTCTCTAACAATTTAAAAGGAATTTTAATTTTGAAATAAGTTTGGAAACTGTAATAACATTTTTTGTCAATGCAATTTTGATATTGAAGATTTTTAAAGACATCAATCAATCTAGGTGTGAGATTATCTACATACAATATTCAAAGTATGCTCACCACGTGTCGCGTAGCCTCTCGACAAACCAGCATCACCTTAGGATTAACCTACATCTGGTGGTACGCACAAGGCCTGCTTCTAACTGTACCGGCACCAACAGGATGCAATCGTACCGACTGCATTTCTAATGGCTTTCTTGTGGGTGTCGACTGGTGACGGTGGTACTACTGGTACCCCGACGGAGATATGAATACCGACTGATTTTGAATTGGCGGTGAAATTGGTACAGTTGTCGGCTGATGGCGTGGAAAATGGTCGTACCGTTGGATGCAAAGAAAGAAGACGACGCCTTCAGAGTAACTGGGCTGTGACAGTCATGACGATGCAGATGATGATGATCGTGAAGGTGTGTATCGATTGCACGATTCAAACCTTTTAAGGCGCATTTAGACTATGCAACAAGTTTAATAAACATTTGTTTTAAAACAAGTTTATCAAAACATGGTGTTTTACAACATGTTGTAAAACAATAATTATTTTGGCACAAAAATCGCATTTAGACTATGCAGCATGTTGTAAAACAAGGAGTTTCAAAACAGTGTTGTACAAGTTGTAAATCCTAATGAAAGATGTTTTACAACTTATCTGTTTCAAAACAAATTTCGTGTTTTACAACAAGTTGTCGCGTTACCGCCTTGAGTCGGAAACATCCAACATGATTTAAAACATGTTGTAAAACACGTCCATATTTAATTTTCTGAAACTGCAACTTATGGTACAGGATCATGTGCTCTAGTACTTTTAGTAAGGTTATGGTCGCTATGAGCCATTTAATTGATATCTATACAGGGTGAGTCAAGCTCTAAACCTCAACTTTGGGATCAAACGATATATCTTTTCAGAAAAATAACTATGCCTAGTCTATGTAGGTTGAGGTGGACTACATTTTAAAAATAATAACTTATACAGGGTGTATGATACAGGCTTGACATATCGCAGTTTTGTTTTTACTTCCAACACCGATAGGTGAGGGGAGTATTACGATCGTGAACATTTTCGATTTTGAGATAAGATACTTTTTGGGCGTTTTATGACGTCTATATAACGAAAATCCACGTCACTCATTTCCGTCGGTCTGTCTGTCTGTTGGCGTTCTTCTACCCTCATAATCTCAGTAACTGCATGGACTGTGATAAAATTTGCGTAGCGATATGCTGTGGTGTTATAGTAGGTAATGCTGCTATATTAATTTTGATCGGTGCATGGAAGGCAAAAAAATTAAATGAAATTTGGTTTTTACGCATTTTAGGGATTACTGATAGTTTTCTACTTCTTTGGGCGGGGGTGAAATTTCTGGTGGTCAGGGGGTCGGGTTGTAAAACTGAAAAATTTGTTGCGTTCATAACAGCCTGCCCCTGACCTGTGAAACAAAGGCCCAGAGGCTCAATACACGTTTTTATAACATTTTTATAAATCATACCAGTGGCGGCCCAGAGATAATAAAAAAAAACTAAAAATATAAAAACAGCTCAAGCCCTCAAGCATCGTTTTTATACATTTTAGGGGTTCCAGATTATTTTCATTATTTTTTTGTGGGAGTGAAATTGAGGTGGTTGTAGAGTGGGGGGTTGTAAGACTGATAAATTTGATGTATTCATAAAACGTCGTTGACCTGTGAAAAGGAGACCCAGTAACATAACACATTTTTTATTTTTTTTTTTTGGGCGGGCGGGCGATGAATGGTTGCAAGGGCATCTCAGACTACAGCTTCATGCTATAGGAAAACAATAAATTGTTATGACCATATTGTGTGAGAAGTACTGAGTCAATCAACTTGACTTCATTTTTATATAATTAAATGTGAAATTTTATTCTGCAGAATAAAGTGCCAGCAACATTCGATGGGAAGTCTTCTTTCATTTGATAGTTTTTAATGATTTTGGAAACTTTTAATCTCTAGTACATTGCAGTAGGTAATACACTTAATAAGTATCAATTTCTGATGTTTACCTGGTTTACCATAATACCTCAGTAAATGCACCAGAGCACTGTACCGCCCTGTGGCACCGCCCTGTGTTGTGAAATAAGTAGTAGTTTCAGAAAATGAAATATCAATATGTTTTAAAACATGTTGGACATTTTCCGACTCAAGACGTAAGGTCGATATCTTGTTGTAAAGCACAAAAATTGTTTTAAAACAGATAAGTTGTAAAACATTTTTCGTTAGTATTTGCAACTTGTTGTACAACACTGTTTTAAAACACGATGTTTTACAACTTGTTGCATAGTCTAAATGCGCCTTTAGACAAGGAAAGAGAGAGAACACGCGACTGATATTTTTGTTACCAAAAAATACCAAAAATGTCCCAAAGCGCTATTAAATTTTCCTGTGATAAGTGATTCCTGGCTCCTTCCTGCTGTTGTGGCTCTTACAACCGTAAGCTGCACAGTGCACATCCTACCATTGTGCACACCACAATATTTTATAATAACCGGTCTTAAAAACGCTAAATATCATAAAAAAATATTCTGACAGCTATTCATTTTCGGTCACAGCTAATTAGAGCATCAAACGGGCGTACAGTATGCATTTATACATTCCGTACATGTATACGGCACCTAGCATAATCTCATTGGTCAGATTTGAATTTTGAACCAATCAAGCTGTGAGTGCCATACGCAAGTATGGAATGTAAATGAGTGCTATATGCACTTACGGAATGTAGCACTTAATGCAGCTGAAAATTTACAAAGAGGAAAGCGATTTAAGCGAAAACCATTTTTCAACTATGTATTAAACTGCAGTAAACTTTATTACAAATTAAGTTATCGTAGGATGTATAATTTTTGTCCTTGTTTACGAAATATTGAATGTAATAATTGCAAAAATCTGGTGTATTAAGTTAACTAAGTATTAATCTTCAGTGGACAAATAAAACATACACTACTTACAAGAATAAAGACATTAACGAATATAGCAGAACAAAAAGAACGTTATATAAAGTCAGTGGGATGAACCATGCATTGGGTTTATTTGTTTTAATATTTTGGGATAGATTAGATACGTTTTTTCTTTGGCCTGAGTCAACAGGTTTGATCTATATTTTCCAGGACTCAGTTCAAAATATTTATAATTAGGAGGTAATGTTGCCCCAGCATGCATGGCGATTTCAAACATATACGAGTATAACATATATAACCATCCTCTCTCGCTGCAATCGAAAAGATTAAAACAAGAATCCAGTCATAGCCATACGTTTGACTTGCATATAACTATATTACATTCCGTAAGTGCATATGGCACCGATTTACATTTCGTACACAGGTGCGGCACTCGCAATTTGATTGGTTCAAAATTCAAATCTGACCAATGGGATTGAGCTAGGTGCTATATACATGTACGGAATGTATAAATGCGTACGGTAGCCCCTCTCTTTCCTTATCTAAGATTCAAACCGTCGCGTCATCATCATTAATGTCAGATTTTACATTGAAAGATATGAACGCCGGTAACAACAATGTTAAAAAAACATGACATAGTGGTTTCAGTAGATTAGCGTTTTCATAATTTTATTTGCTTTATTTATATGATATTATTTAGAAGTCTAATGATTGTTTTATAACTATTGTTCCGGATCAGAATGCTTTTGTTTTCCAGTTTTGAAATTTTTAGAATTCTGTAGAGTTACTGGCGTGCAATGAGGAGGTGAGAAAGGGTACAGAGCAGAAGGTTTACATCTGCTCTGACAGTCAGGTGGCACTGAAAGCCATCTACGGGCCCAGAACCAGGGCGCCCCTGGTTCAGGAGTGCCCTGAGAAACTGGAAGAATTTTGATCAAAACAACTGCTCATCTTCATTACACAGAGCATTAATATAGTTTAAATAAGTAGGAAACATGAGCACTAGCACTAGCACCTGTAATTTTTCTTTCAAAGCTTTTTTTTAGTTTTTTTAAAGTATATTTATTTTTCTTCTGAAGCTTGAAAAAATTTCTTAATAATATATCACAAAACCTTATTTTCTATAAACGCCAGTCAAAAAACCAACATAGCCGTCGTCTTACAGTTCATGGTGTTTTTTCTGGAACTCTTCCCGACTTTTATCAACCATCGTATCAGAAGTAATAGAATGCCTCTGTAAATAAACGAGACGGTATGACGGCACCCGAACGGCGGATGGCGTTTGCTTGTTAATTAGGAATTTTAGAGGTTTGCCTCTATGGGATCAACGCTTAGTGAATCTTATTATCCTGTCTATCTTCGGTGTTGATACTCAACCTGAAATTTTGTGCGCGTTTTATGATCGCATTATTTCTAATGCACTAAAAATCCCGCGCGGCAAACGCGCGTAGTCGATACCCACCTTTAGCAGATACATAAAGGAGGTGATGACTGTAAATCTGTACGGGTATTTAGTACGGTTATAGATCTCAACTGTTATTTATGCAATTATTTTACTATTTTATGAACCGTTTTACTTTTTATTAAATACGTCGGTAAAATTACGGTTGATTCCAGTAACTTTTTAACGTAATGTTTTCAAGAGCACGGGCACTAAAAACCATCGAGCGTGAAAATATTTCCTGCTAGGAAACTGGTGGCCGTTAAAATTTGGCGCGAAAAAATGTTTTATACAAAAACGGCGTCAAGTAGATGGACTCTAGACAAGCATTTTAAGGTCGTTACGCAAAAGGCTCTGAACAGCATGATTTTTTTTGCGCATGTGCCCAGGTATAATCGTTGATTTTGTAATCCTGATAATGATAGGGAATCAGGCAAAAGATTCATCAATTTTTGGTTTATATTTATTTTAGTTTGGAGGTGTGGAGTATATCAGTCCCAACCTTATGACGCTAGTGACAAAGGTATCAAAATTTCGTTGCACTTAAATTAGAACTTTATATGTGATATAATAATAATATAATAATATGTCTTTATTGCATCAAAGATACAAAAGGCGAAGTTTAGCCATTGTGGCTATTCCACTCAACCATTTCCTAAAACTAAACTTAACAACTAACTCTAACCTAGTTTCTACCTCCTGCTTCATTTATAATGTTCAAGTATTCCAATCAACAAATTCTTAGGAAAAAAACAGATATAAGTTGAATACAAATCTATGCTGACTGAATTTGTAAAATGTGTTCTTTAAGCTTTTTTTTAAATCACGACAAGGGGACATAAAATGTCTATATGCATTATATAGTTTAGCTGACTGGTAAAAAAAGGATCGCTGGAACGTGGTTGAACGATGTCGTGGAATTGATAGCATCTGTTTGTGCCTGGTACTTTTGTTGTGAATATCATTCCTGAAAGTAAGCTTCTCACTTAAACAAATCGGACAGGATGTTTGTAAAACTGAAATAGTAAATTTAAAAAACTATATATAAAAAGATTATGCACTTTAAGCCAGCCTAGCCGATTTATCGATGCAGTGACATGATCACAACAACGCACAACGAATAATCAACAGATGTTCGCTGCGGCCATATTGAGATCATGTGATCTGTGATAGTCGTCGCCGAGCTGCTATTTTACAGCGTTGCCGCTTCTTGTCGCATTATTTGGAGTAGCTGTCAAGAACTGTTTACCCTGATAAAATACTTCTATTTCGTAGTAAATAATAAATCATTGTTCATTGGAGGGTTATATTATATACAGGGTTATTCACGTTATTCGACACGGAGCATTATGGCTAAAGTGTTTGATAAAAAAGAAAATAATAATTTGGGATGGATAGAGACCCATAAAGGCTACATTTTAAAAATATTTTCATGTTATACAGGGTGTCCCAAAAGCACGAAATGTATCAAAGTTATGTTTTTTTAAATGGAATACCCCGTATATTATTGCATATTCAGATTCCTTGGCGAATTCTAGTGTGACTTTATGTATCATACATGGTCCCTAAAGCGAACCGTTAGGGTGTAAATCACCATTTTCGGTATAAGTAGATATCAGGAAAAAATTGAATATCGCAGAGATTACAAAACATGGAAGGATGTGACTTTGCCGCATTACTAAGCATAAAATGCATCAGCTTTGATGAGACTGCCAAATTTAAATTTCGTTTATGCTTGTAGAAATCGGTCGATGAATTAAGGAAACTTCGATCAGCGATAACTTGATTTTTTCAAATGGGAATGCCTAATTTTTTTTATACGGTTTAACGTAGAATTTGATAAGCTTTCTAACGATATAAGGTTGTGAATACCAGTCTCTCGTAGTTTTCATTAAATTTTAAATTTTCAAACAAATCGGCGATTTTCAATTTTCCTACCTATAAGCAACGTAGCAGGCCATGAAATATAAACAAAAATCTGTTCGGCTAGAAGAAAACAACTAACTTAGCTGAAAAATACACACTAACTAGACTAAAGGGACAAGACTATAAAAATTCCTTACAACAAATCAACTCTCCCAGAAACAACTGCGATAACACCTCTAAGGTCAAAGAGAAGCTGGAGTATGGCAGTAATAAATATTTTTACTGTCTACTGGCTACCGCAATTTACTAGAGGTTAAAAATTTCCAAGGCAATCAAAAACCCTCATATGAAACAGAAACAACCAGCGACTGTTGCTCCAGCACGCAACTATCAATCATATGTAATGGTGTAAAAAAGTACTTAATTTGCGTCGAAGTCGATACCTCTGACCGGAGCCCTTCTATTTTTCAATATCTATTAGCAATATTGCAAAAAAGGAATACTGACAAATCAGATTTAAATTTTCTGCCATTTAAGTTATGTTTTATAATTTGAACAAATTTTAATTCATTCTTCATTTTCTGCGACCTTGCTAATAGGTAATGAAGAATTTTCAGAACTCCAGTCAGTGGTACTTTTGACTTGAGTTTTGACAGAATTGCATACTTTTTTATATCATTAAATGTGAAATTTTATTATGACAATAATAAACTGCTTACAACGTTCTCTAGTAGTTTTTCCTTTATTTAAAAATTGTTTATGGTTTTGGAAATTGCCAATCTCTAGTACATTGCAGTAGCTAGTAGGCCGTGAAAAAATCCATTTCTGCCATACTCCAGCTTCTCTTTCACCAAAGATATGTCGCCGCCGTTGTTTCTGGTTGGACTTTGTTTGTTGTGAGTAATTTTTATAATCTTGTCCCTTTAGTCTAGTTCGTGTGTATTTTTCAGCTAAGTTAGTTGTTTTCTTCTACCTGAACAGGTTTTTGTTTATATTTCATGGCCTGCTACGTTGGTTATAGGTAGGCAAATTGAAAAATGCCGATTTGTTTGAAAATTTAAAATTAAATGAAAACTACCAGAGATTGGTATGCACAACCTTATATCATTAGAAAGGTTATCAAATTCCACTTTTAACCGTATAAAAAAAATTAGGCATTCCTATTTGAAAAAATCAAGTTATCGCTGATCGAAGTTTCCTTAATTCATCGACCGATTTCTCCAAGCATAAACGTAATTTAAATTTGACAGTCTAATCAAAGCTCGCGCATTTTATGCTTAGTAATACGGCAAAGTCACAGCCTTCCAAATTTCATAATCTCTGCGATATTCAATTTTTTCCTGATATCTGCTTATACCGAAAATGGTGATTTACACCTAAACGGTTCGCTTTAAGTCCCATGTATGATACATAAAGTCACAATAGAATTCATCAGGGAATCTGAATATGCAATAATATACGGGGTGTTCCATTTAAAAAAACATAACTTTGATACATTTCGTGCTTTTGGGATACCCTGTATAACATGAAAATATTTTTAAAATGTAGCCTTTAGGGGTCTCTATCCATCCCAAATTATTATTTTCTTTTTTATCAAATACTTTAGCCATAATGCTCCGTGTCGAATAACGTGAATAACCCTGTATATTAAAAGTGGCCTTCTGCATACTTTATATCAGAAATTATCTACTCATAATAATAACTGAGTGGTACTTTTGAAGGTACTATAGGGTCTATCATACTATGCATTCAAAACACTTTTTTTGTACGTCAACCCCTTAAACTCACCCCCAACTTTTTTTTCCAAATTGCACCCTATAGCTTTTCCTACATAAATGAAGTCCTTATTTTATTTAAAATCCTGTAATGCCTTTGATTTCGTACATAAACCGATTTTTTCTGTGAATTCATCAGCATGAAGTAAATAAAATTAGGATTTGTTTGACGCCAAATATTTCCGTAACAAAAAAATAATAAAAAAGAAAATAAGTGGGTTTTTAAATGTACTGAATTACCTGTCATATTGCGCTTACAAAAAAAAAAATCACTTCAACCGGAAAACCCACCCCTATTTATTTCCAAGCTATTAATCCACAATTTTTATCGGAAAAATGAATTTCTTACGTTAATTAAAACGTCATAGTACCTCACCTTTGTGTAATTAAATTCAAGTAAAGAATTTATTTTTCCAGGCAAAATTGTGGATTGAAATTTGAAAGAACAAGCTAGGGGTGGATTCCAGGGGTTTAAGTAAGAAAAAAATGATTCATAAGCAAGGAATGATAGGTCATTCACTACCCTTGAAAAACCTACTTATTTTTCTTTTTTATCCGTTTTTGTTACAAAAATATCAGGCGTCAAACAAATTACCATTTCATTTGTCTTATGCTTATGATTTTACGGACAAAATAAGTTTGCATATAAAATTAAAGGTACCACAAGATTTTAAATAAAATGGGGATATTATTTATGTAGGAAAACCTATGGGGTGCTATTTGGAAAAAAAAGTTGGGGGTGAGTTTTAGGGGTTGACGTACAAAAAAATGTTTTTAATGCATGGTATGATAGACCCTATAGTACCTTCAAAAGTACCACTCAGTTCTTGCGTGAACCGTTTTTCTTTACGAAAATATCACGTGTCAAGGAAATTCTGGGACACCCGGTATATGTGGCAACACTTGGTCAACGGTTTTCCATTCATAAATGTATGTATACCTATGTTTTTGCATTCCTCTTACCCGCGCCAGTTATGAGGATAACAAAAGTTGTTTATATTTACTTCTATTTTAATATTTATTTCTATTTTAATATTCGAAGACCCACATCGACCGGGCTATCGATGTTTTTCGTGTGGTGTTAGGATGCTTCCGCGATCGGGAAGGTCGACGACCGCTCCCAAAAACGCGCGTACCGTTTTTCATTAAATTTCGTACTCACGCATAAAGAATTTTTCACGGTTTGACGGAAACGTCAAGGCGAATCGATTCGGAATTGCTCATCCTATAGGTGTTGTTATAATGGCAAGGTTTTCGATTGTTATTTTCTGCTTTCTGGTGGCGCGCTGCGGGGTTTAGGGTCATCGTACGTAATAAGGTTTTCATCTCGACGTAAGGTTGCTTCGTAATTAGGGCTGTCAACTTTTTTACGAGGAAAATAAATTGACTTGTTTTCTTGAAAGTATGGCAAAAAAAGTATCTGTGTGAAAAAATAGATTGGAAGTATTTTAGCAAACTGCATATTGCATACAGGGTATTAGGGTAAGAGCACTTAAGAGTACGCAGTGACAAAATAACATAGTTGTAAGGTCGTCTGATAGGTGTAGTCTACAGTGTAGATGAATCTGAAGGAAGGTTATTGTTGTACAAAATAAGGCGGTGTTTTGTGAAAAATTATTAGGAAAAGATGTAAGTGGAAATAATTTGTGTATTATTTTATAACTTTTTGCGAGATTACAATAGTTGGTATTTGATCAAAATGAAGTTTCATACTGGTTTCTGACTACTCGGCGTAGTGGCGGTTTTATAGGTTATAAAATAATCCATATGCTTTGTGTAAATGTGGTTGCATATTTTGACGGCATGCTGTTTTTTGTTTCCTTGATCATGTCCCAAAGAGTACGCCCATAAAGAGTACGCGCAGAAATATTAACCTCGACACCATACAAAGATATGTCAACAGAAAAACTAAAGTCAAAAGGAAATATTGTGAAAAAAAAGGTCTTCGGTGAAAAATACAAGGCCTCAGAGGACCACCCAAGAAAAAAATTGAAGCATAAATTATCAGCTTCTAAGAGCATTACCGGCTCTGTAAATAATGTTGCCTGTGCCTTGTGCAGAGAACATTACAGCACTTCGAAATGGATTAGATGCGACTCTTGTGCTACTTGGTGGCATGAAGGGTGTACCAAATATTCTGGGTTTTCAAAATTGTATGCGATTTTTGTTGAGGATACCTGCGTACTCTTATGACCAACACTGCGTACTCTTTGAATCCAGAGTCCGCAAGGGTACGCATGTGCGTTTTTTTTAAAGTAGTTGGAATTTTTTTTGTTGATACCAAGAAAAATGTGTTATGTTGTTTTCTGGTGCTTAATAGACCAAAGAATTGATGTTTACGTTGAATAAAAGAATATAAGTATATTTCAAGTTTTTGTCGCCTGTCAAACTTTAAGTGCGTACTCTTGAGTGTCTTTACCCTACACATGCATGCCATAGGCAAAATGGGGATTCACTATCTCCGGACGGTTCCTTTGGGCGTGAGAGGGAGTCCAAAAGCGCGAAAATGTAAGTTCAGTTATGTCGTTTTAGCAAGTCTGCTTTTTTTTTAAATTTTGTAGTATATATACATTTTCTTATACAAAAACCCAGAGACTGTCATTAACACACAGCTCTTGAAATACCTGGGCAACAATAACATCATAAATGATCGCCAGTATGGCTTCCGTAAGCACAGGGCTACAGGTGACCTCCTTGCCTACGTCACTCAGTTGTGGAACAGAGCAATAGACAATCATGGCGAATCCTGTGTTGTTGCACTTGACATATCGAAAGCTTTCGACAGAGTGTGGCATGACGGACTTCTGGTCAAGCCTGCTGCTTATGGACTACCACCTGACCCGCGCCAGTGGCTGAATAGCTTTTGAACGACCGATCTGTGTTTGTTGTAGTCGAGGGCTATTCATCAGACGTATTTTCAATAAACGCCTGTGTTTCTCAGGGATCTGCCCTATCCTCTATACTGTTACTGCTGTACATCAACGAGCTGCTGGAAATAACATCCAATCCAATCTACAGCTTCGCAGATGACAGTAAATTATTGTCGTGCATGGAACCAGGCAGGCCACTATCATCCCAGGAGACGGTACGTCGGCGACAGCAGCATGCCTCACAGATCAACGCAGATATCAAAACAATTGTCGAGTGGGGATTAGCAAATAAAGTACAGTTCAACGTACAAAAAACTCAGGCAACGACACTTACAAAGAAGTCTCACGATGGCTTACCAACCGTGGAAATGGAGGGTCACCCCATAGTCGAATCACCTTCCGTCAAGCTCTTGGGAATCAACATCAACAATAACATGTCCTGGCACGATCACGTCGTCAGTATTGCTAAAACGGCATCCCAGAAGCTTGGAGTTTTGTTCCGTTGAAGGAAGTTATACACACCAGAGCAACTGCTGCTGCTCTACAAGGCACAGATCCGATCATCGCTGAAGTATTGCTCCCATGTGTGGGGATGCGCTCCCAAGCACTTTCTAAAGCTTCTGGGCACTATCCAGAAAAAGGCAATTAGATTAATCGATACGCTTAACCTCACAAAGGACCTCCACAGCCTGGAACATCGAAGGAGGGTGGCTGACCCATCCCTGTTTCACAGATTCTATCACGGAAGATGTTCGAGTGAGCTCTCCCAGGTAATAACACCACAGGCCGTCCGAACCAGGAACACTAGAGAAGCTCTGCGAGCTCATCCTTACCAGGTCGAGGTCCTTACTTCCCGAACCAGTCTCCTCCAGCATTCCTTCTTTTGGAGAACTTCGACACTGTGGAATCAGCCGGGGAATTTGTTTACCGACGGCTACAACCTACAGCGTTTCAAATATAACGTGAACCGAGAGCTATCCTCTCGCAGCGCTTGTACAGCGCCATAGGCTTTCAGCCTTTGCGGGAGGCCGACCATAAAAAAAATTACAGACATCTAGTCCGGTTCCTGTGTGTTTTAAAAAATTTCAAGATTTGCAAATTTTATGAAAAGTTACGGTATTTTAGCAAAGATGAAAATGATATTATGTTATCCACATTACCGTAACTTTTCATAAAATTTTCAGCTTTTAAAATTTTTTAAAACACATTACCTAAACTGAATTCAGCATAATGACCAGGCACTTAGTTTGCTGAATAAAGGAACTGAACTGAAGGTTATCCACTGTTCTAGACGATCCTTAATTCAGCAAAACATAAAGTAACCTTTAGGCTTAGCAATCGTTCCCAAAACCCATACCTCACACCAACAGCATGTGGAAAAATTTCAAATACGTTCTCACACACTTCTCTAACTCATAACATACAACGCCTGTCTTTTCATAATTTATCTTCAGACTCTTAGGCCTCTTTTGTGTTTAAGTCCATCATAGCTCATTTGAACAAAAACAGGTCGTTCAGAACACTCGTACGTAAGTATAGGTTAAAAAAATTCCAAATGTTTTGTCAGGTATCTTCGGCCTCTTGTAATAATTTTCTTACAAGGCCTTTCGTTTATTGATTCATCTTTGTATCCCCAGGTGAACATTGGTGGGTATCCTTATTCATTTGGAGAACAGCCGAAATGTATCATGATTTGTTATTGGATAGATATATAGCCGGTAGCTTGGATATCCGATAGTTCAGTCAAGTTCGGTGCAACTTTATACTAAAACTAGTTTTGAGCTAAAAGTAGTAGAGAAAAAGGGATATTTGCATTGAAAATTTGTACCCAGCTTGGCAGTACTATCTCTAATACACATGTAACATGTTTTGTTCATTCAGACGCTATTTACATGGCACCTCTAAAAAGCTCTATAGACGTGTAAAAGCAAAGTATGGCTTTTTGTCGATTCAAAAGCGAAAGACCAGTTGGTTGTGTAAAAGAGATGAATTGGTCGTGTAGAAGACAACAGCTCCAGTTTACGCAGTTAAGCCCATTTGAACGGGGCCAGATTGTAGGCCAACGAGAACGTGCTGCTTCTTTCAGAGCAATTGCTGTAACCGTGGGGCGTAGCGCATTTATTTCCTAAATACTATGATATATAGTATAGGAAGAAGTCATCACAGTATTTAGTTAAGTATTTAGTTAAATAAAAGGTATAAAACAATACAAATAATAAACAAACAATAAATAAATGAATACAATTCAACTTACAAACTCGGCAAGTGAGTAATACGCCTTTCAAAGTAAAACATTTTTAAGACTTCTTTTAAAATAGTTCATATTGGAAGTCTTTTGTCTAGTATTGATATTTGTCCGTTCTCAAGTTCTCGAGAACAACAGTTTGTTCCTTTGTATATACAGAGATACTTCATAAATGTACAGACAAGGTACTGTCATTATATTCAGTTTTTGAAAGATCTCGCGACATGAGTGGATCTGAAATACACCAGCAATGACTCGTACAATTTGTTTTTGAGCGAGAAATACAGACTTTGCTGAGGCGGTATTTCCCCACAGACAAACTCCGTACCTCAAACTCGAATCAATTTTTGCATAGTACACAGTTACAATTTCATTTATTTGTAAAATATCACGGAAATTGCGGAACATGTATGTGAAGGAACATAGTTTTGACACCAAATTATCGCAATGTGATCTAAATGAAGGTGTATCATCAAAATTAATTCCTAAAAATTTGGATGTTGAAGTGGTCTGTATAGCATTGCCATTTACGCTTATGTTCAGGGGTTCAGGGGTTGAGGGAATTCAGCGAACTAGAGGTTCTGGAGCACGTAGAAGAGCTACAGACCGGCAAGATCGTCATCTATGACTTCTGGCCCTTCGAGGCAGAAGGCGATCCACTCGAGCTGTTACTGACGCTTGGTATGCAGCTATAGGGGGGGGCATTCGAATCCGCATGGTGTATCACAGATTGAGTGAAATGGGCTTAGGATCATATCGCATCTAGTGCTTCCACTCATTTTAAATCATCGTCGCTAACAGTTAGATTGGTGCCAATAACACTGACAATGGCATGCTGAGTTGCATCAGATGGCCTTCTGCGACGAGTCCAGGTTTGTCTGAGGACACATGACAGACGCCAACGCGCAAGACGACGACGGGATGAACGACGTGATCTCCAGCTTGCTGTTGAGCGCCATGTAGGTACATCGTCTTATTGGTTTGATGGTTTAGGGTGCCATTGCATTCCACAGAAAGTCATCTTTACTTGAGATTGGTGCCACAGTCACTGCGCAACGTTATGCGAATGAGGTCTTAGAACCAATGACCCTTCCATGTGTCCGAGGCCTCGAAGAGGGTTTCTTCCAGCAAGATAATGCACGTCCTCATATTGCAAGTGTATCGATGATGTTCCTACAGGAAGCTGAGGTCAGGGTACTCCCCTGGTCTCCACGATCACCCGATTTATCGCCAGTTGAAAAAGTATGGGATTATTGATCTGTTGTACTTTTTTAATAAACTAGTTATGGCAAATTTATTCGCTTATTATTGCATTTAGTCCAACCGCAGCCCTTTTTTCTCACTATTTATATTTCACTTGCGATTAGTATACCTACTTGTATTCCCTTTCATTCAACCCGTTTGTATAGATATAAACTTCCTGACAGTATTCTTTAAGTACCATTTATTGTTTGTTTGAAAAAGGTATTGTACACCGAAACATATGTCACAGTATTGAAAAATAAAGTGGCGATCAATGTTGTATTCAATTTTTGTTATCATGGATCTTCCTCAAGTAACGGTCTACTCAGTCCACCCATTAAGGGTCTAGGGTATAGCGCGCGAAATTGAGAATCCAAGAAAAGACGTATTCCCGTGTTAGCGAGGAGGCGTGGCCGCCTGTTCCCTTTCTCCAGTGTGTGTGTCTATAAGATGAGGGGAGATAAGTCCAAAAATCCAAAGGTGAGGTCAAAAGGTCCAAAGGTAAGGTCTAAAGGTCACTATAAAAATGAATTTCGCATTTTCAAGCTCCTGACGTTACCTTTAAACTTACAGTAATGATTCAAAAACCAAATTGAAAAAGAAAGCTTGCGCTTGTGCAACTATTTTTTTTGATATCGTGTTTGGTTGTTAAATTACATGCATTCATAGAATGTATGATTTTGCACTGCGAGTCTTTTTGCACATTAAAAAACTTTTTTGAGAAAATCGAAAATAGTTGTCATTCATTAAGTTCTTAGCTATCGCCTTCTGAAATATTATATATGTAGTTTGAAAATAAAGTGAGTTGTGCGGGAAATTGTGAGTCCGTGTTTTACATGGCAAATAAATGCCTATAAAGGTGTCTACCCAACCCTCTTAACCTTTAAGCAGAAACAAAGAGCAGCCGAAACGCCAATATACTTGTTTGCATCAGATAATCTGGTTTCATTTGTTGATCGATGGAACGTGCTGAATAAGGTCACACTTTATGTAAAAATTATGGACAAAGTGGGACACAGAAGTGTCAATTTGTGAACAATATCCAATAAAATAGAATGTCCTATTGCTTAGCTGTTTTCCCATGGAAACTGAAATTAATTCCACTGAACTACAATACGAATCGGTCGAGCTCGTGGCGCTACTAAATCGGTTGTTAACCTCTTCTCTCTACTTTCTTTATAGACGCCTCTGTATCGTTTATTCGCAGAAAATTAAACACAAAATACTCGGAGAACACTTGGATCGAACATGTATGAATTTCTATTTTCGTGAATAAAAAGCAGATTGCTTGAACCTAATAATAATAAACCTGTTATTTATAATTATGCCTAGGCTATTCTTACGCTTAACTTTTACTTCCCACACCTACAGGTGAGGGGTGTATTGTGACCGCGAAAATTTTCGATTTCGAGATAATGCACTATTTTGACGCTTTATGATATCTACTCGGATATCTACATAATGAAAATCGGTCTGTCTGTCTTTCTGTTGGAGTTTTTCTAGCCCCGTAATCTGAGTAACCGCTGCATGGTTTTTTGCTAATTAGTCCGCCGCCCAAGCACCGATTTTTAAAATTATAGCAGCATTACCTACTACGACCCCACAGCATATCGCCATCCAAATTTCATCACAATCCATGCAGCGGTTACTGAGATTATGAGGCTAGAAAAACGCGACAGACAAGACACACCGACATGACAGACAGATTGACGGAAATGAGTGACGTGGATTTCCGTTACGTAGACATCATAAAACGCCCAAAAAGCGTATTATCTGAAGTCGAAAATTCTCGCCATCACAATAATACTCCTCTCACCTATCGGTGTGAGAAGTAAAACTACCCGAGGGTATTATAGCACTAGCGGAAAGAACATGTTATATTTACTCACGTTGTAGATGGGTTTGATAAAAACAATAGAAGTGTGAATTGTGTGACTACAAATCTGATCTAAATTCTATTTTAAATAGACATAAATTAACTCATGATGTAGAGGGGATTTACAAGAAATACAAGTGTGAACTATGTGACTATAAAAGCCATTTTAAGAAGGATTTAAAGACACGTCAACCAACAAATGATGTAGATGGAGTTGGTAAGAAGTACAAATGTGAACTGTGTGATCTTAAAACCCATGGATGTCCAAATTAAAGAAGCGAATTAAAATTTACCACTACACTGAAATCAGTGAACAAACAGTTCCTTTGATGGAGTAGGCCCATTATACGGTATTTTTGCTCCTTTTGACGCGACATTCACATAAAGCTGTCGGTAAAGGTTGGTAACTTTTACGAAAACGTATGACAGCCAGCCAAGACCGTAAACATCAGGTTGTCTGGTACTTTTAAAGGTTACTTAAGCGGGTATCGCGCACTACACATTGATACCAAGCCGAATAAAGATTTTAGACTTGAAGTGAAACGGAAAATAAAGGATGTAGGGAATTTTTGATCTTTGTTCTGTGAGACTGAAACTCAAGACATCGACCGGTTTTCTAATTACCACCTTAAAATTATCCAGTATACGGAATTTGATATTGATAGAAAGACGAATAAAGGTTTTAGATATTTTGAGGTGAAACTGATAATCAAACGTATCGGAAATTTTTCATCTTCGTTCTGCGAGACTGAAACTCAAAACATCGGCCGGATTTGAAACCACAATCTTCGTATTATCTAAGATAAGGGATTTCATATTGATAGAAAGTCGAATAAAGATTTTAGATTTCTTGAGGTGAAACTGAAAATCAAGGGTGTCGGAAATTTTTGATCCTCGTTCTTCGAGGCTCAAACTCAAAACATCGATTGGACTTGTAATCACAACCCTCAAGTTATTCAGGATACGGGATCTCATATTAATAAAAAGTCGAATAAAGATTTTAGACTTTTTGAGGTGAAACTGAAAATCGAGGGTGTCGGAAATTTTTGATCTTCGTTCTCCGAGGCTGAAGCTCAAAACATCGGTTGGATTTGTAATCACAGCCCTCAAATTATTCTGGATACGGGATTTCATATTAATAAAAAGTCGAATAAAGATTTTAGATTTTTTGAGGTGAAACTGAAAATCAAGGGTGTCGGAGATTTTAGATCTTCGTTCTTCGAGGCTGAAACTCAAAATATCGGCCAGATTTGTAATCACAACCTTCACATTAGCCAGGATACGGGATTTCATATTGATACAACGTCAAATACAGATTTTACATTTTTTGAGGTGAAACTGAAAATTAAGGGTGTCGGAAATTTTTGATCTTCGTTCTTCGAGGCTGAAGCTCAAAACATCGGTTGGATTTGTAATCACAACCCTCAAATTATTCAGGATACGGGATTTCATATTAATAAAAAGTCGAAGAAAGATTTTAGATTTTTTGAGGTGAAACTGAAAATCAAAGGTGTCGGAGATTTTAGATCTTCGTTCTTCGAGGCTGAAACTCAAAATATCGGCCAGATTTGTAATCACAACCTTCACATTACCCAGGATACGGGATTTCATATTGATACAACGTCAAATACAGATTTTACATTTTTTGAGGTGAAACTGAAAATTAGGGGTGTCGGAAATTTTTGATCTTCGCTCTTCGAGGCTGAAGCTCAAAACATCGGTTGGATTTGTAATCACAACCCTCAAATTATTCAGGATACGGGATTTCATATTAATAAAAAGTCGAAGAAAGATTTTAGATTTTTTGAGGTGAAACTGAAAATCAAAGGTGTCGGAGATTTTAGATCTTCGTTCTTCGAGGCTGAAACTCAAAAAATCGGCCAGATTTGTAATCACAACCTTCACATTAGCCAGGATACGGGATTTAATATTGATAGAATGTCAAATACAGATTTTAGATTTTTTTAGGTGAAACTGAAAATCAAGGGTCTCGGAAATTTTTGATCTTCACTCTTCGAGGCTGAAACTCAAAGCATCGGCCGGATTTGTAATCATAACCTCCACATTACCCAGAATAAGTGATTTTATATTGATAGAAAGTCGAATAAAGATTTTAGATTTTTTGAGGTGAAACTGAAAATTGAAGGTGTCGGAAATTGTGGACCTTCGTTCTACGAGGCTGAAACTCGAAACATAGGCCGGATTTGTAATCACAACCTTAACATTACTCAGGATAATGGATTTCATATTAATAGAGAGTCGAATAAAGATTTTAGATTTTTTTAGGTGAAACTGAAAATCAAGGGAGTTGGAAATATTTGATCTTCGTTCTTCGGGGCTGAAACTCAGAACATAGGCCGGATTTGTAATCACAAGCTTAACATTACTCAGGATAATGGATTTCATATTGATAGAAAGTCCAATAAAGATTTTATATTTTTGGAAGTGAAACTGAAAATCGAGGGAGTCGGAAATTTTTGATCTTCGTTCTTCGAGGCTGAAACTCAAAACATTGGCCGGATTTGTAATCACAACCCTCACATTATCCAGAATACGGGATTTCATATTGATAGAAACTTGAATAAAGATTTTAGATTTTTTGAAGTGAACCTGAAAATCGAGAGAGTCGGAAATATTTTATCTTCGTCCTTCGAGGCTGAAACTCAAAACATCGGCCGGATTTGTAATCACAACCCTCACATTATCCAGAATACGGGATTTCATATTGATAGAAACTCGAATAAATATTTTAGATTTTTTGAAGTGAACCTGAAAATCAAGGGAGTCCGAAATATTTGATCTTCGTCCTTCGAGGCTGAAACTCAAAACATCGGCCGGATTTGTAATCACAACCCTCACATTATCCAGAATATGGGGTTTCATATTGATAGAAACTCGAATAAATATTTTAGATTTTTTGAAGTGAACCTGAAAATCAAGGGAGTCCGAAATATTTGATCTTCGTCCTTCGAAGCTGAAACTCAAAACATCGGCCGGATTTGTAATCACAACCCTCACATTATCCATGATACGGGATTTTATATTGATCGAACGATGAATAGGAATTTTAGACTTTTTGAGTTGAATCTGATAATCAGTGGTGTCGAAAACTTTTAATCTTCGTTCTGTGAGACCAAAATACAAAACATTGACTGGATTTGTAATCACCATCCTCAAATTATCTAGGATACAAGATTTTATATTGATAGAATGCTGAATAAATATTTTGATCTTTTTGAGGTGAAACTGAAAATCAAGGGAGTCCGAAATATTTGATCTTCGTCCTTCGAGGCTGAAACTCAAAACATCGGCCGGATTTGTAATCACAACCCTCTTATTATCCAGGATACGGGATTTTATATTGATCGAACGATGAATAGGGATTTTAGACTTTTTGAGTTGAATCTGATAATCAGTGGTGTCGAAAACTTTTAATCTTCGTTCTGTGAGACCAAAATACAAAACATTGGCTGGATTTGTAATCACCATCCTCAAATTATCTAGGATACAAGATTTTATATTGATAGAATGCTGAATAAATATTTTGATCTTTTTGAGGTGAAACTGAAAATCAATAGGTCGAAAACTTTTGATCTTCGTACTTAATTTAGCGACAGAAGTGTGGATAAGTTATCAATAATAATTTGTAATTGTTATGTATTTAAGTCGTATTCTTTATTGTTACGGTTCCTAGATAAAGTATGGTACTTAATTGTTGAATGTCAACTTCAACTGCATGCGTCGTACAATATAGTATTATTTCGCTACATACTACAAGACCAAACACTGATCAAAGGCTCAAAAAAGAGGTTTGAAAAACATTCTAACACTTCTATTTAATTCCAGCTTTATTGTACGCCCACTGTTTCTAATTTCTCACAACAGTTCCACATATTTGATCCTAACAAACATATTTGTGCTGCCTGTTCCACATCAATTATGATACAAACTGACCGAACGATAAAAATGTTGTCTAGCAGTTAAAATTCGAGGCTAACTCTCATTTAATACCAAAGCCCAAGCCATCAATCTTAGAAAATGGAGATAAGCAATTCCAAAACTATCAACATACATAAATTCGAATAAAATTATTCAAAATGTGTTAGAGAGCGCCAAGCGTTTGAGGATGATATATTAATTACGTCCGAGACGCTTTTGTTGGATCAAAAACTATTATAGAGTCTCGACAGGTGTGTTGGACTTTTGAAGAATTACGCATCTAAATCGTAGGATGATAATCTTATTTTAATCAAAGCCGAGTCGGAAAGTATTGGGATCAAGGCGATATCCTGTTCCATATTATTTTTTGCGTAAGGTTTTGGGAAATTTATTATTATTATCGTGTAGGTACCTAGATCGACCGAATACGAATGTCTACAAGTACCCGAATTGGCCTAGAGATGGCGGCAGTTCACTGAAAAAAATCACTTTTTTGTACGTCTTTTTATTAGCAATCAGATTCAACGTTCAACAAGCTAATCTGGCGACCTAGTATATTTTATTTAGTTTAGTGCGCAACGATTGGCGTGCTGAGGTGCATCATCCAACGAGTTCGCCTCAGTTCCTCACACAAGATCCATTGGCCAAATTAATAGAGGTTTTATATCAATATGATAATGATTTATATCAATGGATAATTTGAGGGCGATGATTAGAAATCTGGCAGATGTTTTGAGCTTCAGCCTTAGAGAACGAAGATCAAAAATTTACGGCACCCTCGATTTTCAGTTTTACCTCAAAAAATTTAAAATCCTTTTTCGACTTTCTATCAACATAAACTCCTGTATCCTGGATAATTTGAGGGCTGTGATTACAAATCCGGCCGGTTTTTTGCGTTTCAGCTTCGAAGAACCAAGATCAAAAATTTCCGACACCCTCGATTTTCAGTATCACCTCAAAAAATCTAAAACCATTATTCGACTTTCTATCAATATGAGATCCGGTATCTTGGATAATTTGGGGGTTGCGATTACAAATCCAGCCGATGTCTTGAGTTTCAGCGTCGAAGAACGAAGATCAAAAATTACCGACACCCTCGATTTTCAGTTTCACCTCAAAAAATCTAAAATCTGTATTCGACTTTCTATCAGTATGAAATCCGGTATCTTAGATAATTTGAGGGTTGTGATGACAAATCCCGCCGATGTTTTGAGTTGGAGCCTCGAGGAACGAAGATCAAAAATTTCTGAGACCCTTGATTTTCAGTTTCACCTCAAAAAATCTAAAATCTTTATTCGACTTTCTATCAATATGAAATCCGGTATCTTAGATAATTTGAGGGTTGTGATTACAAATCCCGCCGATGTTTTGAGTTTCAGCCTCGAAGAACGAAGATCAAAAATTTCCGACACCCTCGATTTTCAGTTTCATCTCAAAAAATGTAAAATCCTTATTCGAATTTCTATCAATATAAAATCCCGTATCGTCGATAATGTGAGGGTTCTGATTACAAATCCGGCCGATGTTTTGAGTTGGAGCCTCGAGGAACGAAGATCAAAAATTTCAGACACCCTTGATTTTGTTTCACCTCAAAAAATCTAAAATCTTTATTCGACTTTCTATAAATACGAAATCCCGTATCCTGGATAATGTGAGGGTTCTCCTTACAAATCCGGCCGATGTTTTGAGTTTCAGCCTCGAAGAACGAAAATCAAAAATTTTGCGGCACCCTTGATTTTCAGTTTCACCTCAAAAAATCTAAAATCTTTATTCGACTTTCTATCAATATGAAATCTTGTATCATGAATAATGTGAGGGCTCTGATTACAAATCCGGCCGATGTTTTGAGTTTCAGCCTCGAAGAACGAAGATCAAAAATTTCCGACACCCTCGATTTTCAGTTTCACCTCAAAAAATTTAAAATCTTTATTTGACTTTCTATCAGTATGAAATCCCGTATCCTGGATAATGTAAGGGTTCTGATTACAAATCCGGCCGATGTTTTAAGTTTCAGCCTCGAAGAACGAAGATGAAAAATTTGTGACACCCTCGATTTTCAGTTTCAACTCAAAAAATCTAAAATCTTTATTCGACTTTCTATCAATATGAAATTTTGTATCCTGGATAATTTGAGAGTTGTGATTACAAATCCGGCCGATGTTTTGAGTTTCAGCTTCGAAGAACGAAGATCAAAATTTCCGACACCCGCAATTTTCAGTTTCACCTCAAAAAATTTAAAATCAGTATGAAATCCCGTATCCTGTATCATATGCAGGTTCCGATTACAAATCCGGCTGATGTTTTGAGTTTCAGCCTCGAAGAACGAAGATCAAAAATTTCCGACGCCCTCGATTTTCAGTTTCACCTCAAAAAATCTAAAATCTTTATTCGACTTTCTATCAATATGAAATCCCGTATCCTGGAAAATGTGAGGGTTCTGATTACAAATCCGGCCGATGTTTTGAGTTTCAGCCTCGAAGAACGAAGATCAAAAATTTCCGACACCCTCAATTTTCAGTTTCACCTCAAAAAAATTAAAATCTTCATTTGACTTTCTATTAGTATGAAATCCCGTATCCTGGATAATGTGAGGGTTCTGATTACAAATCCGGCCGATGTTTTGAGTTTCAGCGTCGAAGAACGAAGATCAAAAATTTCCGACACCCTCGATTTTCAGTTTCACCTCAAAAAATTTAAAATCTTTATTTGACTTTGTATCAGTATGAAATCCCGTATTCTGGATAATGTGAGGGTTCTGATTACAAATCTGGCCGATGTTTTGAGTTTCAGCCTCGAAGAACGAAGATCAAAAATTTCCGACACCCTCGATTTTCAGTTTCACCTCAAAAAATTTAAAATCTTTATTTGACTTTCTATCAGTATGAAATCCCGTATCCTGGATAATGTGAGGGTTCTGATTACAAATCCGGCCGATGTTTTGAGTTTCGGCCTCGAAAAACGAAGATCAAAAATTTCCGACACCCTCAATTTTCAGTTTCATCTCAAAAAATCTAAAATCTTTATTCGACTTTCTATCAATATGAAATCCGGTATCTTAGATAATTTGAGGGTTGTGATTACAAATCCGGCCGATGTTTTGGGTTTCAGCCTCGAAGAACGAAGACAAAAAATTTCCGAGACCCTTGATTTTCAGTTTCACCTCAAAAAATCTAAAACCTTTATTCGACTTTCTATCAATATGAAATCTCGTATCCTGGATAATGTGAGAGTTCTAATGACAAATCCGGCCGATGTTTTGAGTTTCAGCCTCGAAGAACGAAGATGAAAAATTTCCGAGACCCTTGATTTTCAGTTTCACCTCGAAAAATCTAAAATCTTTATTCGACTTTCTATCAATATGAAATCTCGTATCCTGGATAATGTGAGGGTTGTGATTACAAATCCGGCCGATGTTTTGAGTTTCAGCCTCGAAGAACCAAGATCAAAAATTTCCGAGACCCTTGATTTTCAGTTTCACCTCAAAAAATCTAAAACCTTTATTCGACTTTCTATCAATATGAAATTCCGTATCCTGGATAATGTGAGAGTTCTAATGACAAATCCGGCCGATGTTTTCAGTTTCAGCCTCGAAGAACGATCAAAAATTTCCGACGCCTTTGATTATCAGTTTCACCCCAAAAAATCTAAAATCTGTATTCGACTTTCTATCAATATTTTTTCACATTTATTTTTCTATGTATTGCATTAAAATTCATTCCTGTAACCGATATAAGCAGTTAAGTGTAAGAGTAGCCAGATTTGGATGATCGACCGGAAGGCTCGGACGGGGGACCCACCGAGTGGTAATGGTTCATTTCAACGGTGCTGGCCGTGCACCGTCCCCCATTTTGGGGGTTATAGAGCAAAAGGCTTCAAAGCCTTCCATCCTGACGGCTGTCGCAGGCAAAAAAAGGAGTAGCCAGGCTAATTTTTGCTGCTCATGGTCTTCTTGGTTAAGAAAACAAGGACGATATTATTATTTTTTTCAAGTATTCTATATACTATGTACTATGAATGAGCAATTGAGAAAAAGGCCCATTCGTCGTTGAAAAAAGAGCAAGGTTATTGGCCAAGAGTCGACCGAACGAGGTGTCTACTAGATATTGGATGTACGCCAAATCAGATTTAAGGTCTTGATAAATGGCTAGTGTAACGGGCTAAAATTAAACTATGCCGGGATTTGAGCTACACAACTACGGGAATTACTCGTTCGTTGCACATTAGACATCTTCGGATTTCAGAATTCCGCGAAATGTAGCTTAAAATCCTAGATTTAAGATCGATGTAGGAGGGGTCGTCAGAGATGCAAGCCAAATTTACCCTAAAGGAATTCATATTTCGTCAATTAGACAGGCCCCTACAGATAATAATAATAATAGTCTTCATTGAAGCACATACAGATAAACAGATATACCTCAAATGGCGGAGTTCACTGCAACAGTGCTCTTCCACTCAACCATTCTTACCTAACCTAACCCTATTAACTAAACAGACAGGATTTTATAACGTCGTATTTTCCAAGGTATTTCTAAAAACTGAATAACTCAACTATAGTTAATAATAATACTATACATAAATTATATAATATAATAGTAATATATATATAATTAGTCAAGAAATGGCATTTTCAACTATATAGTCAGGACACGACGTTTAAAGGTTTCGACTGGAAATCTTTTAAATTCTGAGGGCAGCATATTATACAAATTGTATATACAATATGAAAATGACCTTTCTAAAAAGGAAGTATTATGCTGGGGTAGACTATCAACTCCTTTCCCCGTATGTTGACATTGCGTAAATCCGACCTGAATACTATTTTATTATAAAGATAAGAGGGTGTTTTTTCAAGGATTATCTTATGATGAAAGAGGAAAGGCAATAAAAAGTATTTATCTGCTCCCATTAATTTATACAGCCATTATAAAACTACTTTTGAACAGGTTATACTCACTATAAACACACATTGTGAGTTGTGTCGCTATGTATCGACCCTCTCAATCTCATACTTTTTCAATTGGCAATAAATCGGGTGATCGAGGAGGCCAGGGGAGTATCTTGACTTCAGCTTTCTGTGGGAACCTCATCGAGACCCTTGCAATATGAGGACGTGCATTGTCTTGCTGGAAGAAACCCTCTTTGAGGCCTCGGACATATGGAACGGCAATTGGTTCTAACACCACATTCACATAACGTTGTTCACAAGTAAAGGTGACTTTCTGTTGAATGCAATGGCACCTCAAACCATCAAACGAATAGGACGGTGTACATGGCACTCAACAGCAAACTGGAGATCACGTCGTTCATCCCGTCGTCGTCTTACGCGTTGGCGTCCGTCATGTGCCTCAGACAAAACCTGGACTCGTCGGAGAAGGCCGTCTGATGCCACTCAGCATGCCATTGTCGGTGTTCTTGGTACCAATCTAACCATTGGCGACGATGGGTTGCAATGAGTGGAAGCACTAGATGCCAACGATATAATCTTAAGCCCATTTCACTCAATCTGTGATAAACCGTGCAGATTCGAATGGGCCTCCTATAGCTGCATACCAAGCGTCAGAAACAGCTCGCGTGGATCGGTTACTATCTCGAAGGGCCAATAGTCGTAGATGACGATCTTGCCGGTCTGTAGTTCTTTTACGTGCTCCAGAACCTCTAGCTCGCTGCATTCGCCCTTCTGTGATCCAACTGTAGGCACGCTACGCCCCATGGTTACAGCAATTGCTCTGAAAGAAGCACCACGTTCTCGTTGGCCTACAATTCGACCCTGTTCAAATAGCCTTAACACAGTAAACTGGGGCTGTCGTCTTCTAGAGGGCATCTTCACACATCCAACTAGTCTCTCGCCACATTTGAAACAGATACCATCGTTTTTGAATCGACAAAAAGCCAGGCTTTGTTTTTACACATCACGAAGAGCTTTTTAGAGGTGCCATGTAGGTAAATAACGTTTGAATGAACAAAAAATGTTACACTACTAAAAATGGTATTGCTGATGCTTGGATGCTTAAGAAGGCAGGGATGGATAGACTGTAGGCTTTCGAAATATAGTCTTATAGAAGAATGCTGAGGATCCCTTGGACTGATAGGGTCTCAAATGTGCAACTACGGCAAAGAATCCAAAAAGAGGAAGAAATAATTAACACCCTCAAAACAAAAAAAAACTAAAGTACCTTGGTCATGTTATAAGGGAACCCAGATACATTCTACTATAAAACATTATGGAAAGGAAGACCAAGGGCAAGGGAAGCCAAGGAAGAAGATCATCTTGACTTCAAAAGGGAGGAATTGGTTTGGGATGACCTCAAATCAACTCCTTACAACAACGGCAAACAAAGGTAGGCTTGCCACGATAATATCCAACATCCGCTAGAAGAAGAAGAAGAAGAAGAAGAAGAAGAAGAAGAGATGGTACTACCAAGCTGTATACAAATTTTCAATCCAAATATCCCCTTCTTTCCCCCGTGTGGGGACGGGTTAGAATATCTCCCATCGTATATCCTGCGTGTCGTTAAAGGCGACTAAAAGGAACCGAACTACTGTCGGTATAAGCAGAAACCTCTTCTCAACCAACAGCTTTGGGTGGACGAGTTGAGAAGAGTCAGGACACCTTCTTGTCCTTGGGGTGAGAAATTGTCCCTAAAGGCGGATGAACCAGTAGATACATCCGGTCTACGGCATGAGGATGCAGAAAGCAAATGGGAAACTACTGCATTAAAGATCTTAAAGATATCCCAATAGAATCTCGTAAAATGAGTGCATTTTACGAGTTCACAACATGTCTGTTAAGACATTGTGACTATGATGATGATGATGACTCTAGGTGTTCAGATTTCACTTACGAGTAGTATACTATAGTCTTTCTTAGAACGGCAGAGCTATGTTCCTTGAATATCTAGCGCACCACAAATAACGTACGAAAATTTCACTCCCACACACTGAATCGTGCACTTAGGAGTGTCTCTGTGTGTGTCGGAATACAATGCCTGCAATCAACTTCCTATTCGGAGTTGCATAACCCAACTGGCATTTTTCGAATACTTCTGTAAAATGTGTACATATATTTACCAAGGATACGCCTTTAAAAGTGTCGAATAGGCCTTTGGGCCTTCTAGAGGAGTGTCTGCTGGCGCCAAACAAATATTTAGGACTGTGGTAGTTGATTTATGCTAAGCTACAGGGTGGGTGACATGTTCCTATGAATATCATACAATGCTGTAAGTGATGAGGCTTTCGCGGCCGTCGTCAACTGAAAAATCCATAGAAAGGAAGTTAAGCGACTGATAGATTTATAATCAAATTGCTAATTAGTAAAAAAAAACTTATCTGAACACTGATGGAACAAAATTAATCTTTTTTTAAATTCTGTTTACGTAAACTAATTGACGACAATATCAAAGACACATTCCATTATCATTTGTTTAAGGCCCTAGGTCCTCTACTTGTACACATCACAGTGCCGCAGTCCTTCTATATGACAATAATAGTTAAGACATCCGAATGTATGCATCAATGCTATGCCTACTTGTATATTATGTGGTAGAGTTTCTTTATCAAAACTTGACGACATATTTTTGTTCATGCACAACCTTATGGTTTTTATGAACAAGATACTGTCCTCATTTTGTTAATGTTTCTATTAAAATGTTCTCTTTTATATTCGTATGCATGTATGTAGGCGGAAAAATAATTCCTCTACTTTTCACTGATCGTTATGCTAGAAATATGTAGGTATATTAGGAATAAGTGACTATTTTTTTTTGTAAACTATTGAGTATTTTTTTAAATCTAATATATTAAGCAAAAGAACTAGAAATGCCGAAAAAATGTAAACTGGCGCACAAGAAAATGTATATTGTTTACATATATAAGGTTAGATATAAATCCGCGCACAAGGGTACGCCTTTTAGCGGAATTCCATCGTTCATTCATTTCTTTTTTTTCGTATCTGTCATTGTTTTTGTAACCTTAAAGGGAATAAACGTTATTATTATTATCTTCTCGGGTTTTTAGGCCGTCGTCTGTTGGAACTTCTTAGCTGTCAGGTAGATTGCGATCCGAAAACACTGATCTCTGAAGTTGCTAGCCACTCGTGCTGGCGAAACGTTAGGAAGAAGTTCCAACAGACGACGGCCTAAAAACCCGAGAAGATCTATAGATTTTTCAATCATACAATGCTGTTTATCAATTTTTAATGTTTTGTTGACAAAATTACGTCAGGTGGCTAGATTCAGTACTTCTCACATATGTAGCAAAATTCCTCACCCGGCCTCCATGTAATAGGCTAGATCCATCAAGACCTAGTCTAACTTCCCAAAAGATCTCCACAGCCTGGAACATCGAAGAAGGTTAGCTGACCTGCCCGTGTTCTACAGATTCTGTCACGGAAGATGTTCGACTGAGCTCTTCCAGATAATAACACCGAAGGCTTTCCGAACGAGGAACACTAGAGAGACTCTGCGAGCTCATCCTTACCAGGTCCCCCCGAACCAGTCTCCTCCAACATTCCTTCTTTTGGAGAACTTCAACGCTGTGGAATGAGCTGCCGGGGAATTTGTTTCCCGACGGCTACAATCTGCAGCGTTTCAAATCTAACGTGCACCGGCACTTATCCTCTCGCAGCGCTTCTACAGCGCCATAGACTTTCAGCTTTTGTGGGAGGCTGAATTGCTATTTTACCCCATTTGCAGTAGATATTACTCCTTTAACTTACTTAAGCAATGCTATTATAGACTAACATTGTTATATAAAATCTTCTTCAATAGGTTCCTAATCTTCAAGCCAAGTATTTTGTTGGGTCTTCTACAATTAGTTCAATATCTGATTGAGTAACGGGATTCAGATTTTTTTTACTTTCTAATAAAGTATGATGATTACTTTACCCTCTGCATTGCTTAGAATCATTGTTTTCTTTCCACTGTAGGAACTATGGCTGTGACCTTAACTGGAATTTTTACTAGCAGTTTTGGGCTTATTTTTTCTGAACTACGTTTATCTGTGCTGCACTTCATTCTACTTTTTCTCACTTCATCATATCAGACGTTGTAACTATTAATTTACAAATGCGTATAACCTAAAATACTCATCAGAAGCTACAACGCTATACAGCTTTCTAGATACCATAAACAATGAAAATATATCAGGCTGAGATTTTTTGTTCAGTAATCGCTCCAATATAGATGTCATTAATAGCTTTCAACAGCTATTAAACAACAGTTGTATAAAAGCTACTGCTGAGGGCAATTTGCTGATTAGAACACACATTCCGCATGCTAAAGCAATAAGATTTGTTGTATAAATACTTTAAAAGGAATTGAAAAGCCGGTAAAGTCATTCTAACAGAGCTCTGACGTAGCTATTTCATGTAGGCAGGTGATCTGTTGCATATAAATGCTTTATTAAGCGTTTATACAACAGTTTCAAATTAATCGCATAAGATGTTGTATAAACTTGCTACAAGAACGTTCTAAACATTTCGTTAAAGAACGAATATGCTCCACGGAAGAAAATGGCATTTTGGACAACATTTAAGCAGCAAATTAGTGTATAGGAGCTTTACAACGGAGCAGTCCTTTTACTCGCAGCTTATAGTGCGTCTTTGCACCACCAGGTCATGCCGGCACAGACAGTTCTGGCTAAGTAATGAATTTTATACCATGTTTCATGCTATTGCGTCTGGAGTCGAACGTGGTCAGAGATCAATGCTGACCCAACAGATTTCCTTCGATGCACAGATACGAGCCGCTTCGTACTACCAAAAGTTGAGCCGTCAATGGGCGTGAAGAGAATTCGATGCTTCCTGGGATTGCTTCGACGGCTGGATCGCCATGACCGCCATGGCTCAGCTGGTAAGAGTGCCGGACCAGAATTCCGGTGGCGCGGGTTCGAATCCCGCTGACAGTCGGTTCTTTTTCAGGCGTTTTTTGGTAGCACCTTGATTTGAGACCCTGACATGCAGGCAATAGCAAGAAACATGGTAAAATATTCATTCCCTGCACAAAGCTGTCTGTGTAAATAGCCTAATTATTCATTAATAACCGTATACTCACTAAGGCGACGGCTTTAAGTATTGAAGGGTGCGTTGAAGGAGACCAGAGTCCAGTAGATTTAAGTAGATTAATTGATACAAGTATTATCGTTATCGCTGCTAATGTACGCTAAAATAAGCTTTCCAAGCAGTGTCTATCTCAAATGTTCCTCTACTTCAAGAAGAATATTTAGGGACTTCCTTAATCTATATTAATTTATAAACAGCGGGGAATAGCCCACTAGGAGTTTTTCTGCTGGATCCTTTGATCCTGTCCTGGTCTCATTAGCTGGGTGTCTTTGTTTTAATCAAAACAGAATTGATGGATCCTGATGGGAAATTTTCCTCTTAGGTCTCCTGACACTATGTTTATTACATTACCCTTTCAAATCAGTCTTTTGGCTACTAAACTAACATTTCCAAAAATGTAGTTAATTCAATGAATTTACCTCTTCACATTACAATTATGATCTTATTTATTAAGGTTTTTTCTTTATTCCCCCATTACCATTAACATAATACCATTTTTTTTTCTCATAAATAAATACATAATATATGTCTATAGACGACATTTTCAAGAAAAAGGACTTTTTTAATAATATATAATAAATAATAATGAAAAATTGCCCCTCTCATTCCACTGCCATTGTTTTTTCCCAAAAAATCATTTAAAACCAAAAACTTTTACAAATATGAAAATCTCGAATTTTAATTCATATAGCTTTGTTTCTATACCTATTTTAACGACTCGCCTATGGTTCCCTCTCAAAATGTTGACCTTGGTCAGGGACGCTTACGTCTAGTTACTTTTGAATATTAGCATTGTATTCTTGATTGTCATTTGTCTTTCTTGATTAATGATGTATCTATCTTGCTTCCTCATTGTACTTGTTGCGCCGTTTCCATTTTCATTTATTCGACAGGTCACCTTACCAGCGGACATGTTGCATTTTGTGCGCTGTTCTTCAAATTTTCCGTAATTGTCTCATAATTTTCATCATTTTAATCATCTTTTCATGGTTTATTGATCAATTTTTAACCTTTTGACCATTTTTGTGCGTTTTAACTTGATGTTTTTTGATGTAACCTTCATGCTTTTCGAGATTGTAACTCCTGCAGACAAAACCTACCGTTGTAAGTTTTTTTCTTGTTACTTTCCTATAATTGTTACATTCAACACATATTTAT
The DNA here is from genome assembly GCA_951848785.1 of Callosobruchus maculatus. Taxonomy (NCBI): domain Eukaryota; kingdom Metazoa; phylum Arthropoda; class Insecta; order Coleoptera; family Chrysomelidae; genus Callosobruchus; species Callosobruchus maculatus. The sequence continues at coordinate 5,038,752 of CATOUR010000003.1, forward strand.
ATTGTAGCAAGCTCTGAAGAAGGAAATAAACATTTCCTAAAGCTTAGCATGAACAAATAGTTTCATTTTCTTCATTGACCTCACCATTTTTGCTACGGCTGCAACCCCAAGTTTGAAGCCTGTACTAGTCAGCCAAGACTACCCTTCCTCTCTTAATTTATAAATATGAACTTTATTTTCTAGGTGGTAAGGCTCTTGCTAAGGCACACCTCGTACAGGCGACAGCCACACTTTTGGCACTTCCTGATGGCGTTTTTTTCTTCCTATCATGTATCCTATTCATTTTTCTCTTTTTTGCTTTCTTTAGTTGCCTACTCATTCCAGGTGTAGGGGTGGAGGAGTTGGCGTTTGATCTGCGTTCGTTTCCAGGGACCAGCCACGCCAGCAGGGATTTTCAATTAACTTACCCACAATTCTGTCTGTGCTTACAGTCTCGCTAAACATTTGTCTAATTTTTTCGTTAAAACATGTTTAAACAAAAGAACTGTAGCTATAGTTTTTGTACTGAACTAATTGTAGACATTGTCGACACTTGTAACGTCATCTATAAAGTCGACGTCACAGAGTTAACATCTATAGAGGGAGTGTAAACAACAAAATGCACAGGTCGCTGACCAGCCAACATGTAACGGAAATTTTGACAACTTGAGGGCATTACCAGTGGCGTGCGACTTATTATTATATTAAAATTGGATGTTCATTAATAGATTCAATTATTACTGTGATGTTACAAACTGATACCAATAAGTTGTATTAGTATTTAGCTATACTCTTATTATAATTTCATTTTAACAGTTGATAATTTATTATTACCATAAAGTGTTTTTCAAAACATATCTAACAGTGTTCTGAAAGGTAGTCTGTTGGAATGGCTGCATCGTGTTTTTACTTCAGCAATAAAATATAATAATTGCATTAGGTAATATGCAGTTCTATAAAATTCTCATAGATAGATTTTCTGTCTGTAAATGTGGCATACATTTTTTCATTTCACGTCCTCAAATAGTTTAAAAAATGGAATTTGGAGAATTCATGTTGATTGAGATGAATATAATGCGTGCACAAAACATACATTAAACAACCATTATTATTTCTCAAACTGGAGTGAAGTTACTTTTGTTCCCAGTTATCCCCATATATTATGCTACTGAAAACTAAAACAAAACCTATACTCACCTATGATAAGAAGTGTTCACCGATTCGTCGCTACTACAGCAAACTATGCACTTTTTATGTTGTCTCATCATGCAATTATGACAATATTGCTCATAAATAATTTAATTCACACCACAAATAGTCACAAAATCAGTCAAATATACACTAAAATCACAAAAATCTCGACACACGCAATAACCACAACTACAATAACAGCCACATGACAGCTTAAGGGCACGTCGATTGTAGTTTGCTAGATTTATGACATATTAGAAGTTATTGCGACATTCCGCTATGAAATTTACCATTTTTGAGATTTCATTAAATCAATACAAATTATTTTCACGTAAATCAGTTACATTGCAAGTATATTGGAATGTATAGTTAAATACCCAGTTAAATACTTTGTGTTCAAACTGTGGAAACTGCCAGATTTTGAAGAAACTGGAAGCGGACGAAGAAGAGTGGCAATAGCGCCAATATTCAAATTAGGCTCCCTCTAGAGATGTTAACTCTGTGGTCGACGTCGAGACCATAGGTGACGCGTAGACAACTGAATTGTCGACATGACATTGTCGCCGTCGCCCAACCCTGGGCAAGTGACGCGTCAGCTTTAACTTGAAAATGTGCAAAAAGCGCAAGCTAATATTCACGACTCAATTCTTCAAACATTGCAAATAAAAGAAGATCTCCGAACCACCGACCGAATGCATTTAGTACGACGAAACAAAAACGAGAATGAGACTTCATCGCACCAGACTGATTGATCGTTTTTGCTTTCAACGCCATCAAGATGGGCAAAAAACAAAAGAGCGCCGTCCGTTTTCCTGACACACTTCATAAAAGTCACTGGCTAATATCCTACCGTAGAGGGGAGATCCTTTCTACCTGGTCGAGACCGACAGTATTTGCTACCCGAGAATGCAAAAAGATCCCAGCAAAACGGCGATATCGTTTTGTTTCTACGATGTCGTAGATGACTGTGATTGATTGTGTGAAAATCTCGACGAAAGCCACTTGGATCACAAGAGGAAGAGGGTACGCATTTTTTGGCGTGTCCATAATATCACTCAAGCTACCAAAATGTCGCCGGTTCAGTCTCTTGTATACTGTGTAGAATTACTAAAAAAGCAAAACCGCCAAAAAGTAATCTGAAAGCGAAGGAGTTAAAAGCATTAAGGGACATCAATAGGGACACAAATGTCACTGTTCTACCTGCGGATAAAGGCAACGCCACAGTGGTGATGGACACCGAAGACTACAGAAATAAAATAAAAGCATTGCTAGATCCAACAACCTACCGCACTCTAGCAAAAGAACCGACCAAGACCATATTGAGAAAAACTAAAACCATGGTGAAGAATTCAAGCATTGACGAAGCCTCCTAGGCTTTATGGGTTACCAAAAATCCACAAGCCCAACGTTCCACTTCGCCCAATCGTAAGCGCAGTAGGTTCGCCTACTTACGAATTAGCAAAACACTTAACTACATTATTGTAGCCATACCTTGGAAAAACCGACTCGTACATCAGGGACTCAGCCCATTTCATTGCGAAAATCAAAGACATACAGCTGGAAGAATCCGACATGCTGGTCAGCTTCGACGTGGTGTCATTATTCACAAAGGTGCCATTAAACGATGCAATCGAACACATCAAGAACATATTTCCGCAAGACATTGCAAACCTTTTCAAGCACGTGTTAACGACAACCTACTTCATCTGGGACGCCAACATGTACGAGCAAATTGAAGGTGTAGCCATGGGAAGCCCTCTAAGCCCGGTAGTAGCGAACTTTGTAATGGAGAAGGACGAACAGGCAGCCTTGAAGAGCGCTCAATACAAGCCCAAGATATGGCTTAGATACGTGGACGATACGTTTGTCATTTGGAATCACGGAAGAGAAAAGCTCGAAGAATTTCTAGAACACCTGAACAACGTGCATGAAAACATCAAGTTCACCATGGAGGTAGAAGAAAACAAAAATCTCGCCTTCCTTGATGTTCTGCTAACAAGAAAAGGAGTTCGATTAGGGCACAAGGTATATAGAAAGCCAACTCATACTGACCGGTGCTTACATAAAGAATCAAACCACCACCCATCTCAGAAGTACGGAATTATTAGGACTTTGACAGAACGGGCTAGAAAAGTGTGCGAATCAGAAGAACTCGACACCGAACTGGAACATCTAAAGAATGCTCTTAAGGCAAATGGTTACACAGAAAAGGAAATAACAAGAACAATGAGAAGAAATAGGGTAAAACCAGAACCTAAACCGATAGCAAAAGCTTTTCTACCCTATGTGCCTGGAATAACAGACAGAATAGGAAAAATGTTACGAAAGGAAGACGTCAAGACTATCTACAAGCCCACAAGGAAGATACAGGACTTTTTGAGAACGGTGAAGGATAAAAGAGACCCACTCACATCACCGGGGGTATATCGCGTACCATGCACATGTGGAAGTGTATACATAGGAACAACGAAGCGATCTATAAACACAAGAATTGCAGAACATAAGGCTAGCTGTCGACTAGGTCATACGGACAAATCAGCGGTAGCCGAACATGCGATTAAGGAGGGAAGTCACAGGATCAAGTTTGAAGAAACTCAGGTTCTTGCCGCAACGTCTTCATACCATGCCAGACTTCAAAGAGACGCTATCGAAATACAAAAGCATCATAATAATTTCAATAGGAAAGAAGAAACACAGAAAGTCAACCGGACATGGATACCCATCCTAAAGGACCTGAAGACACTATCGCGAAGGGGCGGGGCTAGCAACGCTACCGGGTTGGGACACGTGACCATTAGCAGGTATAAATACAGGTGCAGATCCACCAACCGTCAGTATTTGGAAGTCACCGAAGTGAATTAGCTTCTGAAGATGCCATCCACTCGTGGTGGCGAAACGTCATGCTTTAACGCTAAACGACGCCGGCCTAAAAACCCAAGAACCACAAATTCATCAGTCTCTTGTGTTCTCCATATTTTTGTATGCCTAGGAAACTTGGACTGTTAAAAAGACAGATCGAGCTCGCATAGATGCTTTTGAAATGTGGACATGGAGGAGAATGCTGAGAGTTCCTTATACCGCCCTTCAAACTAACGTTTCCATACTGGATGAGTTCGGTAATCCAAAGAGACTATCCTCCATTGTGTCGACGAGAATGCTTACATTCTTCGGACGTATTCACAGAAGCGATAATATGGAGAAACTTGTAGTAATGGGTAATGCCGCTAGTGGGCGGCGCCGTGGCCGTTCCCCTATACACGCAGGGTGGATACGACGAAACAGTTGCTTGATATGAGTATCAAGAGCACCACTGAACTGACAGTAAATCGCGAACGATGCGAGCTACAGTTCTTCAAACTGTTGACAATATTCGTATCGGCAATACTCTAGCTCCGACTTAATGCATTTTACGAGTTCACAACACGTCTGTTAAGACATTGTGACTATGATGATGACTTCAATACAATAAGCTATGCCATCCAATTCTGACATTTAGGTATATTATACAGAAAAGATCAGTAGTTCACATATATTTCAAAAAGAGAGAAATATATACTCGCTGTGTATATGTGGCTGTACATGCTCCTGATAAAGGTATTCAAATGCTAGGTATGCTTAAAAATTGACTGATGTTTTATGAAATTATCTTGGACGAAGGAGAGGTCAATGGTTTTTCCTGTAAGGAGTGCATGCCCCATATTTGGCAAGTGAACATAAGGGTCTAGGGTATAGCGCACGAAAATGAGAATCCAAGAAAAGACGTATTCCCGTGCTAGCGAGGAGGCGTGGCCGTCTGGTCCGTTTCTCCATTGTGTGTATCTAAGATTGGGGGAGGTGAATTCAAAAGCCGAAAGGTAAGGTCAAAAATGTCGAAAGGTAAGGTCCAAAGGTTGCCATACAAATGCATTTCGTATTTCTATGCACCTGACGTTACCTTTAAACCTAGAGTAATTACTCAAAGAGCAGATTGAATTAGAAAGCTTACGCTATGACACATAATTGGCCTTGTTTTGATATCGTGTTTGGTTGTTAAATTACATATATTTGTAGAATAAATGATTTCGCATTGCGAGTTATTTTGCACACTAAAAAACTTTTTTGAAAAAATTGCAAATTCATTAATGTCTTAACTGTTACCTTCCAAACTACTGTGCATGTAGTTTGAAAAACAAGTGATTTCTGTTGGAAATATGTGTACCTAGGCCCCTTAGCTTTAAAAAACATAATGTGAGGGCGGTTACAGCAGATGTTCAAAATCTTGTCCGTTTACTTCAATACAATAAGCCATGCCATCCAATTCTGACGTTTATGTATAGGCAATATAATACGAAAAATAACCAGTATTTTTCAAATATTTCAACAAGAAAGAAAAATACTCGATTTGTACATGTTGCTATACAGGGTTACTGGTAACTTGACCACTTTCCTGCAGGAAGTGATAGAGGGACTCAAATGCAATAGATTTAACCCCCCATATGTAATTCCGAAAACCGATAGTTTTCGAGATAATTAACATTTAATGTTTTTCAACGATATGTCCAAATTTCCACACTACATCCCAAATTTAGAAAAAACCCTGCTGTCGATTTTATTAATTTCCAATTTAGTTTTTTGACTGAGACATACGCAAATCTAATTTAGTATTTCAATGTGTAAAAATACTAAACACTTTCAACCTACATACAATTATTTAAAAAATAAAGAACAAAATTTTTACATTCACCGCGAAAGAAAATTGTCTAGCTCAAAAAAAGACAACCGGTCAAACAAATTATTTTAAAAACTTCCTTAACTGATGGCCTATTCCAAGGACAAGAATGACAGTACAACCACAAGTAACTATTTAACAAAATTTATCAACATAATACAGAATCATCAACAACCTGATATTCCAGCATGATGGTTGTCCAGCACATTACCGTATCACAATTCGGCAGTTGTTGGACAACACATACCCGAACAAATGGATAGGAAGGGGTGAACCCATCCCATGGCCTGCGCGGAGCCCAGATCTGATACGTCGTGATTTTTACGTCTGGGATCACATGAAGGCATTGGTTTACGAGAATACTGCTGACGAACTAAGGCAAAAAATTATCAATGCGGCTGAGGAGATGAAACGAACTTTTTCAACACGAGTTACAAAAACCGAAGTGAGGAAGTGTACTTGCATCCAAAATCAAGGGCAGCACATTGAGCAAGATCTCTAGAAACTTTGAGCGGACTTAATTTGTTTTACTTGGATAAAATCATCGACCGCATTTGCAACCATTCTAGTATGTAACTGAGTTATCAATAATGATTATACTGTCATTCGTTCTTTTTGACTAGGTGATTTTCATTCATTGCTGTTTATAATCTTTCTGAAAAGGTTATTAGGTAGGAAAGTTTTTTTAGTGATTTGCTCAAAAGTTTGTATAATTTTTTTTGGGCTAGATAATTTTCTTTCACGGTGAATGTAAACATTTTGTTGAGTATTTTTTAAATATTTGTGTCTAGTTCGGTACTGTTTAGTATCTTGAAACATTTTAATACTAAGTTAGCTTTGTGTACGTGTTAGTTAAATACTAAAATAAAAATTATCAGAATCAACGAGGTGTTTTTCTTAGTTTAGGATCTGGTGTGGAAATTTGGACATTTGGATGAAAAACATTAAATGTTAATTATCTCGAAAACTATCGGTTTTCGGAATTACATATGGGGGGTTAAATCTATTACATTTAAATCTTAAATCTAAAAACATCTTAAAATTAAATTCTAAATTAAATCTATTACATTTGAGTCCCTCTATCACCTCTTGCAGGAAAGTGGTCGAGTTACCAGTAACCCTGTATATGCTCCTGATAAAGGTATTTGAAAGCAGCGTTTGCTTACAAATTGACTGCTGTTTTATGAAGTCATCTTGGACGAAGAAAAGGTCGAAGGCTTTTCCTGGAAGGAGTGCATGGCCCATATTCGGCAAGTGGACTTAATACGAGCACACGCTACGCCGCGCCGCTATCTGATGGCACGCTGAGCGACACATTCAAAAACCGGCCATAAATAGAATAATGACTTTTCGAGAGATTGTCGTGCCTCGTATAGAAATTAATTAGGTTAAAGTGGAATAAAGACCAGCATTTAAATGACACACATTCGCTTTGAGGCCCCTTCAGTGTATATGTGTTGCTGTTTTAGTACAGAGTTTACCGACAGAATGACACGAACATTGGACACATTTAGTTTTAGACTTGTAAAAAACGTAGAGTGCTGTGAATGTCAAAATGTCAGATTATGCATTGTTTGTGGAGTTTTACTTTCCACACTATGAGTATTGTGATCGCGAAAATTTTTGGATTCTGAGATAATACACATTTTTGCGTTTTATGGTATCTGCATAACGAAAATCGATGTCACTCATTTCCGTCGGTCTGAACGGGTTAACTCAAAAAATAGAAACTTGGAATAATGAAATTGATGTATAAATACTATATTTTGAAATAAAATTGACAGATGGCGCCAGGGGCAATGTATATATACAGGGTGTCCCACGACGATTAAGACATGCAATACATCGGAACTAGGCTGTAGTAGCGAATTATAATTTTGGCGGTGTAAATTAGAGCAAACATAGTATCTTTTCTTGTTATTGTGTCACCCAATGAGGTATTTGTTTTTGTTCACGTGACGTCCAGTTCAAAATTTTTAATGGGATACCCTGTATATTTGTGACTTTTTGTGTTTCTCTCGATAAAAAAATTCCAACAAACTAGCACACTTGGTGTCTAACGTGATTAATTCAAGAGCTAGAGGTACTTAAAGGACTGTACCACTACCATTATGAAACCCCACCAAAATAATTTAACTGTAGGAGTAAATGTTATAATCAATGCTAGTGGTACTATCCTGCAAGTACCTGTAGCTCTTGAATGAATCACTTTAGACCCCAAGTGTGCTAGTTTGTTGAAATTTTTTTATCGGGAGGAACACAAAAAGTCACAAATATACAGGGTGTCCCATTAAAAATTTTGAATCGGTCGTCACGTGAACAAAAACAAATACCTCATTGGGTGACACAATAAAAAGAAAAGATACTATGTTTGCTCTAATTTACACCCCCAAAATTATAATTCGCTATTACTGCCCAGATCCGATATATTGCTTGTCTTAATCGTCGTGGGATACCCTGTATAACCAGGGCCGTAGCTAAGCTTTGACCATGGGAGTGTTTTATGTATAAACGAACTGACTTGATTTTGTAATGTTTCAATTTGCCTAAGAGCGGTATATGTTGTATCCCAACTGAAACTGAAGAAACTGATGGTGTATACACAGAAAAAGCTAAACAATACTAGAATGAATCACTAAGCTTGGAGAAAGCATCTTGATTACTTTTATTTTGAATGATTTCAGTAGTTTACTTCATTCATGCGAATACTCATGGGGTGGTTTCGACCCCCTAAACCTCCCCATATATACGGCCCTGTATATAATGCTGCCATAGTGTTAAAATAGTAGCAGTAGTAGTAGTAAATTTATTCACCATTTAGTAGAAAGACAAGACAGGAACATTGAAAACATTGAATATAACACAGAATTACATAAAGAAACATTAAAAGAATGCATGCATACAGAATAGGTATAAGGACACAACGTTAGATTCACAAACTATAAAGACGATACAAAATTTAAAAACTCATCAGTGCTTTATGTAGAAACACTGGCTAAGCATGATCTCTATAACAGCTGAACTTGATGTGTCTGAGTGTTCATATATTGCCTAGTAATTTGTTATGCAGATTAATATATTTAGAGGGTTAGCTAGTCGGAACCTAGGAGTTATAAGTGCTGCAGCGCCTGTAGTGGCGTGGGAGGCAGCCTTCATTCGTGACAAGAACCTGTTGGAGCTAGTCCAGCGTCGTGCTACGCGCATTCCCTTTGGAGCCCGGAGACCCACCTATGATGAACGCCTGAAGTTATTGAGGCTCCCAGCATTTGCTGACAGAAAACTTCGAGGTGATCTTATAATCACATTTAGGGCACTGCATTGCCTCTTTAGAACTGACCTGAGGTACATGTTCCAGCTATCACACAGCAATCTCCGAGGACACAACCTGAAACTACAGAAGGAGCCGTTCAGAACATCAATCCGGCAGTGCTTTATTACCAATCGCGTGTTTGACTCTTGGAACAGACTTCCCGTCGATGTGGTGAACGCAAATTCCATTACAAGCTTCAAGACCAAATATGACAGGTGGTGTTGTGACCAAAACTCGTAGTTGGTTATGGCAAGGACATCGATAGTTGCTCTAGTCTAGTTGCTAGTGGTCTTTACAATTGTAATTTTTTTTTGAGTTTATAGCTTTTTAGCTCAACTCATATCTGTAATATAATAATAATAATAATAATAATAATAATTAACCCCCATCGGGTGCTAGAACGTTGTCGTTCGTTTGGGGGCTTAGGAAGTGACTTTTTGACAGACGAACTATGTCGGTGGAAGGCACATGATGGGCTTCAATGTCTCCGCAGAGCTACGACACCAGCAGGGTCCATGGTCAAAAGGTCATTTCAACCAAGGCTAGCACACTCAGGAAGCTGGGAGCTCGGTACTTATCCTACCTAGCACCAAGCTCCTACCTTTCCCCAAGCTATCCTGAATTCGGTCAGATAGGGGTTTGGCAAATCCGGGAAAAAATGCCACAGAGGGCTGAGCGCCGGTCCTTCTGTCACACACCGTTATTGCGCCCCACACTTCAACGACTTCAGCAGGGCGTGGCTGGGGAACGTCGTGAGGGGTAAGCAACCGGGGGGCTTGCCTTAACCGGCCGGCCCGTGAGGAGAAAGCCTCAACAAAACCCGACAGTAAAGTCGCAAATCCTCCGGAGCACCTTGGGCCAACTTCAGAGTAAATATAAGTCCCTTCTCTCCTGGAATGGGCGTCACCCGGGAGAGCGACTTTTAAATCGTCCCTACTCGTGGGAACACGATGCATAGAGTTTCTTCTAAAAACAACCAACGACGGCCTAGGGTACGTCGATTAAACTCACCCGAACCCCAAACCCAAACAGAACAACCCATAGAACGCAACCCAGCTGCGGATGTTTTGCCGGCACAGCCGGCAACCACCAAAGCTGGTAAACCCAGACAGCGCTTACAGTGGACCACTGAAATCAACAAATCTGTAATGCGCTGTTACTACACCGCTACTAAACTGGAAACCATATCTACAGGCTACAGACATGAGCTGCACAGGCTATTTATAGCACAATACCCACACCTCGCAGAACGTGTAACGGAACAGAGACTCATTGACCAAAAACGAGTCATAACAAAAAACAACCGCCTGACACCAGAAGAACTACAAGCTATAAAGATTCTTGTATCCAATGAAATAAATACTCCCAATCAGAATGACCCGCAGACCTCAAACACAGCCACAAGCGACAACACTACCATAGCCACAGAGATAGATCCAGCACATGAGCATACACAGGATAGACCAGACAATGCTATCCAACCTGATGACTCGTTAGCTATCGAATCAATCACAGAAGGACATACCATTCGTACTCGAAATAACCAACCTCCAAACAAAGACACAACAAATAACACCAGCATACACTTCGAAATAGATCTAGAACATAATCATGCACCACATACACCAGAAACAACATGCACAAACCTACCTTCCACAGCCATACAAAGCCAAAACATCACTCTACCACCTGCCATCATACAATCTGCCAGACAAGTGATGAACACACAATACAACAAATGGTGTGGCACCAATCCTGCACTGCGAGATCCCCTGCCAAGACTAATTTTTAAAAACAACACCCGACAAATATTACACACAATAAATACCAACATAATACCACAATTCTTAACCAACGACAGTGACCTAGAGGACATCCACACTGTTATATACGCTGCTGCAGCAACCACACTCATAGTTAACGGCCAAAAAATTCCACAGCGATCTAAAACCCACACAAGCAAAAGATCTAAACCTAAATGGCAAATTAGAATCGAAAATAAAATTAGCACACTCAGAAAGGATCTCGCGCACCTCACACAATACACCAACAATAACAACCTCTCAAAACGCATACAGACAACAATAAACAGACTCAAATCTAAATCACCACAACAAACAATACCCGAAATAGCCGATACACTGAAACAGAAACTTGCCGTCTATGCAGCTAGACTCCGCAGATACAACGAATCCAACGACAGAAAAGATGCCAACAATCTTTTTCAGAAAAGTGAAAAACAGTTTTACCAAAAGATGACATCAAATAATCAGATAACAACAACAGAACCTCCAAGTAGACAAGAGTTAACCGAGTTCTGGGGAAGCCTGTGGTCAGAACCAAAAACACATAACGAAAACGCTGCATGGATCAGACAAGAAGAGGAAAAACATCAACACATAGCGGAGCAGGGAGACATTGTTCTTACACCAGAGGAAATAGCCGAGACAATAAAACACACTCACAACTGGAAGTGCCCAGGCGTAGATAACGTGCAAAACTTCTGGTATAAGCAGTTCAGTGCAACGTATGAAATGCTAACAGAGCAAATCAATAAAGCCATACTACAACCTAATAGGCTGCCCAAATTCCTCACACAAGGAATAACTTATATAAAACCAAAGAACGCAGATACCAGAAACCCTGCCAATTACCGCCCGATCACTTGTCTCCCAACCTTGTACAAGATCATCACCGCAACAATAGGCAAAAGGATTGAACAACACCTCACCCAAAACAACATCCTGACTGAGGAGCAAAAAGGATGTAGAAAACAAAGCCAAGGTTGCAAAGAACAACTCATAATCGATAGTGTCATCATGGAGCAAACCAGAAAAGAACACAGAAACCTTCATACCTGCTTCATCGATTATAAAAAAGCTTTTGACTCTGTACCCCATAGCTGGCTAAAGAAAACTCTTCAAATATACAAAATTAACCCAGTCCTTTGCCAGTTCCTCACAAGAACCATGGAGACATGGCGAACCAACATACATCTTAAAACTCAGGACGGCCATATCCAAACAGAGGAGCTACTCATACGACGCGGTATCTTCCAGGGTGATTCGCTTAGTTCACTGTGGTTCTGCCTTTGCTTAAATCCACTCTCCAACGCACTTAACAACACAAATTATGGTTTCAACATCAGACACCAGAAAGTCAATCAGCACAGAATAAATCATCTTCTCTACATGGATGATATAAAACTATATGCAGCCACTGAAGTGCAACTAAAAGAATTACTCAGAATAACAGAAGTTTGTACGTCAGACGTCCGGATGGAATTCGGTATGAGCAAATGCAAGGTGCTCCACATCAATAAAGGCCAATGGAAGAACCAATTCGAACAGGAAATATTAAATGGCCAAACGCTAGACAACATGGACAAGGACGAAACGTACAAGTATCTGGGCTTCAATCAGAACATTAAGATCGACCACACACAAGTCAAAGCTCAACTAACACAAGAGTTCAGAGACCGCCTCGTTAAGCTTCTAAAATCAAAATTGAACTCCAAAAATCTTACAAAAGCAATTAACACATTTGCGATACCGGTCCTCACATACTCCTTCGGCATCATCAAGTGGTCACACACTGATATAGAAAACATCCATATCCTCATACGGACAGAACTTACGAAACACCGAATGTCACATCCAAACGCATGCAAAGAAAGGCTCACCATAGACAGGAAACAGGGAGGCAGAGGGATCATAGATATACAGTCACTCCGCGCAAGACAGATAAAAACACTCAGGCATTTCTTCCAAAGCAAACAAACAAATTTACATCGAGCAATAACAAAAGCAGACAAAAGCTATACACCACTCAACCTATCATCTCCAGACCACGCCGCAGACACACACAATCCCATACAATCACAACAGGAAAAAATAAACACCTGGTCGCAGAAACCACTCCATGGCAAACATAGATACCGTATTACGCAAGATCACATAAACGAAACACAGTCATATACCTGGCTGCAAGATGGCCAACTCTTTCCAGAAACTGAGGGATTTATGCTTGCTATCCAGGACCAAGTTATTGCGACGAGAAACTACAAGAAATACGTAATTAAAGATCCATCCATAACCAACGATAATTGCAGAAAATGTCACCAACAGAAGGAAACGATAGACCACATAACCAGCGCATGCAAAACTCTCGCTGGAACTGAGTACACGGCTAGACATAACTCGGCAGCCAAAATCATACATCAAGCATTAGCCACAAAAAACAAACTAATCGACAACTCAGATCCATATTACAAGTATACACCAACATCAGTACTCGATAATGATCACTACAAACTATACTGGGACGTTGAAATACACACAGACAAAACCATCAATGCAAACAGACCAGATATAGTATTTCAGACAAAGGCAGACAAAGTTACCTACTTAATAGATATTGCTATTCCCAATGATGTGAATGTTCAAAACACCTACGCTGGGAAAATATCTAAATACACTGACCTTGCCATAGAAGTGAAGCGACTCTGGAAACAAGATAAAGTTATTATTGTCCCCCTCATTATGTCGGTCTCAGGCCTCACACCGAACACATTTACACAACATCTACAACAGTTGGGCCTGGACGAAGGGTTACATAAAACATTCCAAAAGTCTGTAATCCTTAAGACCTGTAATATAGTGCGATCTTTCCTAAATTCCGATCAGTAATAGTTCAGGTGTTGACTTGGCCTAGCCCGTCAACATTTGTCGTCACCGCAGTCATGCGAGAGAAGTTTAAAAAAAAACATAATAATTAATAATTATTTGGCATGACTAGAGCCACCCAACGTACAACTCCATAAATGAGATGAGAATAAGTACTATCAGTTTAAAATTGGTACTATTTCCCTTTCTGTGTGACAATACGCCACTGGCCTGAATACGTCCCTGTACCGCGTGAGTCACTGGCAGCAGCGTTGCGCTGGCCGGCAGTGGTCCGTCCGTCGGTCGGTCGGTACCACCGGCAGTCGGTACCACCGTGCATCTGACCTATATATTAGCGGCCGAAATTTCGTATACACCTCACACACACACAGCAAGAGAACAGCTGTTCCCTTTGAACGCGAAGCTGCGCTGCAATTGGTGCCGTCCGTCGTTAAATTGTACCGGCAACCGGCAATTGAATAAGATGCACTTTTTCCATTCAGCCAGTAAGAGATTTGGCCTACATTGTTTTTTATTTGGGATGAGAGAGGTCAAAGTGTCGTCCGCACGTCACATTTGCTTACACCATAATATAGTATAAGGTATAAACAACATATAGATATTGGGAAGCAGTACTTTGAAAAAGTATTGGTTCGCCATCTATCTACCAAAGCCGGCATTTAAACATTTCAATCATTGTACGCTTCTTTCCAAACTACAATTTAGCATACCAAATATGCATTCCAATGTGGTAAAGACGCTTAAGCTTATCAATTTTACCCAGTTGAACCGTATTTTATCAGGTATTGTCTGGCATGCATGCACTTTTTGAATCTCAGAACACACAGAGGATGTGGGACATCTTTATTGATACACTAAACCTAGCTGTGCGTGATTGTAGTTCGTATAGGAATATCAAGTACGACCAAACTAAGCCCTGGATAGGTGAAAGCATATCTCGATTGATACGTCACAAGAAATCCTTGTGGCAAAGATATTGTAGAAGCAAGTTGCAGGCTGACTGCACAACACACAGAGAATTCTCGAACTATCTTAATAAAATACTAACTACCACGAAGGCATCGTACGAGAAACAGCTTGTAAAGTCTAAAAACCGGAAGAGACTCTATAATTATCTCAGGTCTTCGCTGAACTCCAAGGTATCCATTCCTACAGTACGAAAACCTGATGGTACGATTTGTGGGGATCCTGTTCCTTCAGCCGAAGTACTTGCTGATATTTTTTCTGCGGATGTTAGTAACGCACCTGATGGGATCTCACCTCAATTAAATTCTCCTCGCATAGAAGCATCGTTAACGGACGTTACGTTCACCATAAATGATGTTCTACAACACATCTCTGAATTAAAAATTTCCACTTCTCCTGGTAAGGACGGCATCACGGCAGCCATCTTGAAAAAATGCTCCACGTCATTGGCTACTCCTCTGAGTCTAATATTCACATCATCCTTCAGATCCCATTATCTACCATCTTGTTGGCGGCGTGCATCAATAACTCCTCTCTTCAAGAAAGGAGACAAACACGATGCTGCAAACTTTCGTCCGGTTAGCCTTACTCCAATGGTTGCGAAATTAGCTGAAAAAATAGTGGCCAGCAAGCTGCTCCTTTTTGCTTTTTCTAATAATCTATTTAACAACAATCAGCATGGTTTTTTTCCTGGGCGCTGTATTTTCAATAACTTGTTAATATGTGTTAACGATTGGAGCAAACTGTCTGATATTGGAACACCAATTGACATAATTTATCTAGATTTTTCGAGAGCATTTGACAAGGTTCCCCGCGAGAAGCTACTTCTGAAATTGGAGCATCTGGGTATTAGAGGTGATCTGTTGTTATGGATAAAAGCTTTCCTCAATAATAGAGAATTCGTTGTACGCGTATCTAATGCATTTTCGTCCCCTAGATCAGTTCCAAGTGGTGTCCCGCAGGGCTCTGTTTAGGTTCAATAGTTTTCCTTTTATATAGCAGTGATCTGCCTACCCTCATGCAATCCACTTGTTCATCTTATGCAGACGACACCAAAATATATAAAACTCCTTTGAATATGTCTCATATCCTGCAAGCAGACCTTGACAGACTGGCTCTATGGTCCAGGGATTGGTCTCTTCCTCTAAATTGGGCAAAATGTTAACTCCCCCCCCCCCCCCCAACAACCCAACAACACCTGGCGCCACTACTTCTGCAATTGAATTTCTCATATAAAATTGATACCTTTTGAAATCAATATGACCCTTTCTGATTTCCGTTTGATACGTTCTGATTTTCGTTTGAATATTCTGGTTCCCATATGTGACGCATTCTGATTTTCAGCTGACTGTTATGATTTTCAATTGTATATTTTGATTTACATTTGAGACTTTCAGAATTACAACTGACGCTTTCCGATTAACAGTTGGAAAAGGTGTAGAAACTGTATTTAAAAACTCAAAACAAATAATGTATAATGTATAAAATAATAATAAAAATGCATTCCGAGGGTATCTGACTCTATGGTATGATCATATAATGTTCTGTTCCATAGAAATTCATGCTATTCGAGTTATATTCCTTTGAAATGAACGATAGTATTGGATATAACTTCAACGCATCTTTACAGGTACAATAAAATCGTAATACAGATATGATTTCATTTTTAAATGCCAGTTACAGCGAACATTAACTTCATCGCGATATAACGTTTCGCAAAATGCAACTATATAGGACATTTGGTTTATTTTGATTAAAACATATTCCTTAATAGCCTATAAAACCTTTATAATATAAAGTAATGAACGCACATACAGCTTTCTCTCATATCGGACCGAATGATCTGAGACATTAATGATTGTCATTGAGATTTAGTGTCTATATTTATTTTGGTTTATGTTCCGTGACACTGTGAGTCTTTGGTGAAGAAATCGCTCTAAAATTTGCCAGATAACGTTCATATATCTCTTTTGTCCAGTCTGCTGCGTTTCTGTATTGATGGAATATGACCACAGCAGTTCTGTTGCAGACAACAGCTGTAAAGAATAGAAAACGACCAAATAATACAACCGAATACAACAGAAAAGAATAGAAAACAGCTCAAAATAACAAAATCAAGCAGATAACGGCGCTAAACAATATAAAACTACCAAATACAACCAAATATAACAGAATTGAACAGAAAACAGCTCAAAGCAACAGAAAACAAGAAGATGACATCGGGAAACAACAGTAAATAACCAAATACAACCGAATACAATATACTAGAGCAGAAAACAGCTCAAAACAGTAGAAGACACGCAGGAACAGCTGGAAAAACAACGTCTAGATACAGCAGATAATTTCCAAACACAGCAGAAGACTATGAAAGTTTGCTTTCCTTTTGAACTGAAGACCAATGGCTGAAGTTTTGCTCAACCTTCGCTTCCGTATGTCTTCCGTATTTTCATGCTTTCTGTTATCTGTTTTGTTTTGATTTATTGTTTTTACTTCCCACACCGACAGGTGAGGAGAGTGTTGAAATAGCGAAAATTTTCTTTTTTTAGATGATACGCTTTTTGAACGTTTTATGATGTCTAAGTACATGACTAAAATCCACGTCACTCATTTCCGTCGGTCTTCCTGTTGGCGTCTTTCTGGCATCGTAATCTCACCAATCTCTAAGAACTTATTTTCTCTCGTAGAGAGTTGAACATTTTCTCGATCAGTATATAATAGTTTACTAAAGGTCTATTTTGAGTATTCAGAAATTGTATAGACGAAACAGACCTTTTGAAAAATCAACAAACCACACTAATAGTTTTCTTCTTTGTTCCAGGTAAGCTCACGCCAACTCGTAAGCTGAAGTTAAAACTTGAGCAGTAGCGAGGTAAGATACAGGATTCAAGGAAGTAAAGACGTAGTACCTAGCTAGAAGGAAAACTCCATCCTTAGCAAGGGGCTAATCCACCTGACTTCATTTTTTCTAGAAGATTGGTCTTCCTGTTGCCCAATGTTCCCGGACTATTATTTGCGTAACAGGATATGCCTATTAACATTTTTGTTGAGTAGAGTAGAGGTGTATGTACGCACTCTGCGCGATAGCGAGCGTGCAACGACAGATTTCTATTAGCAGCAAAATTCGCGAACCGGCCACTAAACTGTTAAGGTCTCGATAGACTAGCGATATTTGGTACGTTTCTAAGAGAACATCGTATTTTTTTATGAATAAGCACACCACTGAAAGCAAAGCTGCTATAAAAGAGATAGGGGCACAGCACAATAACAAACAAAAAAAGAAAAAAATTGATAGCATTTAATTATAAAATAAATAATAAAGTTTTAACAAGGGTCACACAAATTAAAGATTTAGGAGTTATTTTAGATAGTCATTGGTCATTTAGACGTCACTATGAAAAGATTATTAAAGACTGAAATAAGATGTTTGGATTCATATACCGAACTTGTAAAGATTTTAAGGATCCCCGATGCATTCTAACATTATATTACTCGCTCATAAATAGCAAATTGTCTTTCGCTACGGTCGTATGGTGCCCTCAATACAATGTTCATATAAAAAGAATTGAGGTAGTTCAAAACAGGTTCTTAAAAATGCTAGCAGCTAAATTCGAACAACCGGTCGATGTTACAGCCAAACACTTCAAGATCTTACCTTTGCACTATAAAATATCTATTTCCAGTTTGTGTTGTATGTTCAAAATTGTCAATTCTATAATAAGTGCCCCATTTCTGCTGTTAAATATTTCTTTTAAGGTTCCTAGTACAAAACTTAGTTCTGCTGAGACTTTTAATATTCCGTTCTGTAAAACAAATCTCGGACAAAACTCGCCTTTGGTAAGAACGCAAATAGAATTCAACGCTCATTGCAAAAACCATGATATATTCAATATAAATATGATGGCGTTCAAAAATGAACTGAGGAGGTATTTCTTGGAAGTACATTTTCAGTAATTTTTGACACCTATAACATAGTAATAGTATTCGTAGTTGTATATTTTAGGTACGAATAAATAGCCTAATTAACTTTTTTATGTAGTGGATGCTTTGTGGAACATTTGTTCTGTCGCGTCCCAAATTTCCAAATAAAAATGAATAAACCACAGCGATTAGTGTTGATGGATGAATCCACACATAACTGAAAACCGACGGGTACAAGATACTTTATAACGTGGCCTGTATTCTTTGCTAGCTTGCCTAGCGGCTTTTTAAGACGAATCCATTTTAAATCACAACTTGAAGCTTTCTGCTAAAATTTGAGACCCTTTTTTTATGATCAGCCTCCCTCCCGCAAAGGCTGAAAGCCTATGGCGCTGTAGAAGCGCTGCGACAGGATAAGTGTCGGTGCACAGATTTGAACTCACTTCACTTTTAATGACTAATAATGATGTAATAACATACTAAAGTACCCATAACAAATATTTAAAATCCGATGACAAGTTTTTGCCAACTGGTCTGTTGAAATTTTGTGCTCTGGGAGATCCATTATGCTTTTAAAGCTTAAATGCAACCTTACTGCCTATGTTTACCACATCTACAACAAGTTTGTGGTACCAATGGATAACTAGAAAGGTGGGCATATTTTTACCGCAAAGTGCACGGTTGATTATTGTTTGGTGATTTTTTAAGATAAATTCATTTTTTGTCACGCTTGTTGAAGTCACTTTTTAGCACATGCCGATTTTAAAGTACTTGATACATCAGCACTTTCTTTTGGTCGATAATGACGTGACAGCACATATTCTAAGTACCAATAGCAAAAATTCCAATATCCGACAATAAAATTTTGTTTTATTAGGGTTTTCGTTTGAAAATCTGCATTTTAACAAAAATCTCTGAAAATCAATTTAACTCTGAAACAGCTGAAAACCGTTCTCTACTGTATATGATTTTTTTGTTAGAAATGAGCTGTATAGTCTGCATGGCATGACTTTCCAAAACTAAATGATCACAAAACATACGCAACTAGAAATTCACTCGTCATCCAGATTCCTAAGCACAGATTATCTAAAACAGAAAAAAGCCCTAAACTTATGGCTGTAAAACTATATGATGAAATAAATTACCGAGTATGTTCAAGGCCCTTTCATCGAAGCATTTCAAAAATAGATTAAAGTTATTCCTAAAACAGAAAGTTTATTATTCTGTAGAAGAATATCTTTCAGATGCCAGTCATATTTGATTTTATCTATACTATTTTATATTTTATTTATATACTTTTTGCATTGTGTGTATCTTTTATATTAACTTATCTTCTAAGTACCTGTTTTTTACTTTTTTTTGTGTATGTGTATATATTTAATTATAAGCGTTTGTGGTTATTGTTAGTGTTGCCCGTAGTATAAATATTGACATATCCTATATCACTCTGTGATCATTGAGGACTAATAAAATCTATCTATCTATCTATCTTCCCTTAAGTATATTGCATTCATCACATGGAACACCCTGTATATTCATCGACATTTTGATCGATCCCCTTCAAGTGAACAGCAGTTTTAAGTTATTTAGAAAAAGACAAGTGACAAGATATATTGACTATAAGCACTGATACAAACATATGAATATTCTATTATTAATAACATATGTGACAAATATTCTAGTATTGATTATTATCTGTAGTCTATTTGCACCTTTATAAATTGGCTATTACCACAATAGCCTGCAGCGTACTTTCCTAAGCAAACTTTTTGCATACCTCTTACCTTATCTCAATCTCGCACTATAACTAATTGTTGTCTGGTTCTTATAACACACTTTCTTCTGCTCATATAAACGATTAAAGTATATAATGGTTATCAATAAGAATAAATTCACATTACACGGCGTGAAGCAATCGGTATTTCTTGTTGAAGTATGCAAACCTATTTGTTCAAAAGCTAGCGCTTGAATAAAATGGAGAAGTGTAAACATGAAAGAAGGAGGGAGGATTTCTGGTAGCATGAGTCACCAGCAGAGATTGACGACTTGACTTGATTTTCAAGCTACTTGACTTGCTATCAAGTCAAGATCAAGTCAAGTATTTGTTTTCGAAATTCAAGTCAAGTCAAGTAGTTACACATCAAGCAACTTGAAAATAAAGTTGGTCAAGCTAACTACTTAATTTTTCTTGGAAAAATAGTTCTTTTTTGATATTAATATGATTAACTGGCAAAACGCAATAACAATAAAAATCTATGTATATAAAGATGTAATCTTTTATTTAAAAAAAATCCAAAAGCGATAACTCCAACAAACTTAGCTAAATAATGAATGTAATAATATGAAATAAAAATACGAAATAATGACACTAATACATAGAACAACAAACAACAAACTCAAATGGGGGTGGGTTGGTTCAGTGGTTAGAGTCTAGGGCTCGTGACCGGAAGGTCCTGGGTTCGATTCTCGTTAGAGGCGGAAATTTATTCCTGGTTTTTTATTCAAAAATAAATATCCATAAAAAAAAGCTCACTGAAGAATCTGAGCTTTCACTGTTGGCTTCTAATTAACAGTACTGTTCCTAGAGTGGCGCCGGGAAACATAACAGAACACGAGGCTAATGACCAGAGCAATCGATGCCGATGACACAGAAGTAAAAAAAATTTAATATCCTCATTTGCCATCCATGATTTGAGACACATAAGACTTCTAACGGAGTTATCACCTAATCGATTTCTCGTTTTGGTAAGAGCAAGGTAAAGCAAGGGACAGTACCGAAGATATTTTAGAGTGGCGGAAAAGACACGAATGCATTTTTCCAAACCTTGCCGCAATGGCCAAAGAATTTTTGGCAACGCCAGCTTCTTCGGCTCCAGTTGAAAGGCAGTTCTCTGGAGCTGCCTTAACTCTTGCCAAAACAAGAAATCGATTATGTGATAACTCCGTTAGAAGTCTTATGTGTCTCAAATCATGGATGGCAAATGAGGATTATTTTTTTTACTTCTGGTCATTCATCGATCGCTTTGGTCATTATCCTCGTGATCTGTGTAGGCTTTGTTACTGTTTCCCGGCGCCATTCTAGGAACAGCACTGTTAATTAGAAGCCAACAGTGAAGGCTCAGGTGGGGATTCTTCGCTGAGCTTTTTTATGGATATTTATTTTTGATTGAAAAAACCAGAAATAAATTTCTGCCTCTAACGAGAATTGAACTCGGGATCTTCTGGTCACGAGCCCTCGACTCTTACCACTGAGCTAATCCACCCCCATTTGAGTTTGTTGTTTTTCTATGTATTATTGTCAGAATTCAGAATATTTCGTATTTTTATTTCATATTATTACATTCATTATTTAACTACGTTTGTTGGAGTTTTCGTTTTTGGATGTTTTTTTTTAATTAAAGATTACATCTTTATATACATAGATTTTTATTATTATTGCGTTTTGGCAGTTAATCAGATTAATAACAAAAAAGAATTATTTTTTCAGGAAAAATTAAGTAGTTAGCTTGAAAAACTTGATTTTCAAGTTGCTTGATGTGTAACTACTTGAGTTGACTTGAATTTCGAAAACAAATACTTGATCTTGACTTGATATCAAGTCAAGTCAAGTCAAGTAGTTTGTAAATCAAGTCATGTCGTGAATCTATAGGTCGAATACAGTGAACACGAAGTGAACCTACTTGATACAATTTTTTCAATCGTCCTTTCGCTCTTTGACCCCCGTTAGAAGTGAAGCAAATGCGGAATCGTTGATGATATGCTGATTCTATGTATAAGCTTCCTGCAATAAAGCGAAGATCCTTGGTCGATGAGTGAATGAACTTGATAAATGTATTTTTTATATTTAATCTACGTTTCAATAAACAATATAAATGCATAAAGCTCATTTGCATACACAACGTCCATAATTTATCCGCTATTTATCTATCATGCAGTTATTTGTGTACATGCATTACATGCAGCCGATCCTTCTACTCGCGATTGTTGTTGTTTGTACTCAGACCAGTGGCGCAACAAGGAGGGGGGGGGTTAGAGGGTAACCCCTTTCCAAGGCCCATAGACAGACACCCATCAGACGATACTGTAGTAACATGGAATGAACTATTAGCGTTCTGTGTCAACGTTCTGTGTTCTGTGTCAAACGTCAGCTGTCAATGACGTAGTTGACAGCCGGATGTTAGGTTCATGTCATTACTTACTGTTATTACACCCGTATGCACCGTAAGTCAATTGCGCGATTAGTTGCGTAAACCTGGGTTAGATTACTTGTTCTTATGCACCGCAGTCTGGCAATTTTGACACTGTCACTGTCAAAAGGGAACTAGGATTAGAATTTCCAAACGGTGCATACGGGTGTCAGTCACTTATGATTATGCTTTACGTTATGGTTATGTATTATGGTTGTACGTGGAGAGGAAAAATAAAAGAAACCATCCTTTTAATGAAGAAGATTTTACTACAATTCTAAAGAAATAATAATAATTATTATTATAACAGATATATGAGTTGAGCTAAAAAGCTGTAAAGTTAAACAAAAGAAGAATTACAATAATTGTAATGAGCACTATATTAACTACCGATGTGCCGCAACCAACTGTCATACAGATTCTTGAAGCTGTTGACCGAAAGATAATTCCATACTTCGAAAATCCTGTTCGTAAGGAAGACCTGACGAGGCACGGTCTGGAACTTCTCTTTCAACAGCTTGGTGGTTTGAGTTTTGGTCAGTTCTAAATAAACCGTGCAGCGAACGGTAGGTGATAATAAGGTGAAGAAGAAGTGCATCAGATCGAACAGCTCCAATATTTCTTTGTAGGTAGGGAGATTTTAACATTTCTTCTGAATTTGTGATGAGACAGGTATTGGACAACTGGAATGGCAGTATAACTATTGGCGGAAGCAAAATATCCAACTTCAGATTTGCTGACGATACAACCCTTATTGCTGCTTCTCAGGAAGAACTGATAGTTCTATTAAACATCTTAGAACAACGCAGCGCAGCGTATGGTCTTGGTATTAACTACAACAAGACCAAGATTATGATCGTAGATAGAGAGCATGATAATTATCGAGCAATATAGTCAGTTGGTCGTTGTGAAGTAGTTCAAAGTTTTGCGTACCTTTGATCGACAATTCGGGTAGCTGTGAAGATGAGACCATAACATCACTAAAGCTACCAAAATGTCGCGGGTTCAGTCCCTTGTGTTCTCCATATTTTTGTATGCCTCGGAAACTTGGACTGTTAAAAGGGCAGACCGATCTCTCGTCGACACAATGGAGGATAGTCTCTTTGGATTACAGAGCTCATCCAGTATGGAAATGTTAGTTCGTCGGGCGTTATAAGGAACTGTCAGCATTCTCCTCCACGTCCACATTTCAAAAGCATTTATGCGAGCTCGAGCTGCCTTTTTATCAGTTCATGTTTCCGAGGCATACAAAAATATAGAGAACACAAGAGACTGAACCAGCGACATTTTGGTAGCTTTAGTGATGTTATGGTCACGCCATATTTTATGTTGAATGCACCGTAGAATCTCATTTTCACAGCTACCCGAACTGTCGATCAAAGAACCGAGGTACACAAAACTTTGAACTACTTCACAACGGCCTATTGACTCTATTTCTCGATGATTATCATGCTTTCTATCTACGATCATAACCTTAGTCTTGTTGTAGTTAATACCAAGACCATATGCTGCACCGTGTTGTTATAGAATGTTTAATAGGGCTACTAGTTCTTCCTGAGAAACGTCAATAAGGGTTGTATCGTCAGCAAATCTTAAGTTGGATATTTTGCTTCCGCCAATAGCTATACTGCCATTCCAGCTGTTTAATACCTGTCTTATCACAAATTAAGAGTAAGTGTTAAATATCATCTGAGATAATACACATCCCTGACGAACTCCTTTTCTGGTTGCTGTTTGACCAGACAGGTTACCATCAATTCTTGCACGAGCCGAACGATGAGTAAACTCTAGTTTAAATATGTATATTTGTATTAAGCGTTAAAGTGTCATTGTGTGTAAAGAGAAAGATTGTCAAGGTGAAACTACCAAGGGGTGCCTACGGACCAAACTCGTTCCCCTCTCTCCAGGTACACAACATCTGGAACCTGGCACATTACTTCAGAAGATTAGCTAGTGTAGTAGGTTATTGTGAATGCAAAGAGGATCTTTTGCTACACTCGTAGCTCCATCTGCTGCAAGTGATGTTTCTCTGTGTTAAGTTCTTTTAGGAATTTTTCCTCACTCCATACCATACTTGTGGGGTATCAAGAAAGAAAGTGTGTTTTTTGTTATTATTAAGATTAAGATAATTCAGTCATTGGTAGTGCATCATCTGTGTTGTGCCTAATATAGTTTCGCCTTCACCTCGACCGTGCTTATGTTCCCAGCAACTTAACGATGACTTTTATACATAATACAAGTCAAGGGTAAATTGATAAGTTGGTCTATATAAATAATACTGAAACATATAAGAACAAGGCTGATTCTTAACCTTCCATATGATTTGTGAAACCAGTGTAACTGCAATATCAAAGTTCGTTTGCATTTGATAAAACTGTCAACGTTAATAATTATGCTAAGTAAGTAGATAAGTACCTAACATTTTGAAATATAGATAAATACAAAAGAAAGATAAATTAAATAAAGTTTGGCCTGACGAGTTGTGGTTGTCGATATTTTCCTATGAAGACCTTTGTCCACGAACCCATTACTCTTCTATAACCGTTGGTATTTTAGCATACAGATAAAACTTTTACTTTTTAAAATTTAATTTAGGATACAAATGGGGCAGGAATTAACGGAAGTTGAACTCAAGTTAGTGCTTATTACAACCTGTTATTGTCTACGCTGCTTTAATTCTTTTGCTGTCTGTTTGTCTTTACAATTCATATTCGCTGAGTGAAAATATATTTGACACCCCTTTCGTATACAACAGAATTATGTCCTAACAAAGTTGAAGCAAAAAGTGACAAAAGTAAACGATTTTGTGCCAGGAACTTTGGAAGTTTTCAAGTAGGTATTTGAGTTTAAGTCTGTAAAAGACAGAGTACTGCATAAGTTGTAAAAAAGGATCTAAATGTCTGGTTTTGCAATAAAAACTTTAAAAGTTCTGCATGTCTACATGTCTATTAAATACCACTTTGTACGAATGGAAAAATAAAATAGCGAGAAGTTACCGATAAGAGCCAGTTTCAAATTTGCGGCATCACTCAAGGAATCTGTTAGCTTCCAATTAGTTAATTTATTTCAGAAACATACGTGGACTTTAAATTTAGTAGCAGTGCTACTAGAATGTTTGCCAAACCAATTTGGCGTTGATAACAGTTCGCTGAACCTGAACATTTTTAGCAAACACTTGTTTATATCTCCTTTTAGGTAGTTTATTATATTTACTCTTCAGGGAAATGTAACGCTTATCAACAGATAACACGGGATTATTTTGGTGACTTTACATAACAGCCTGTGTGTGCGATGTGCTGTATTTTGCACACAGTTCAGCAGTTCTATAGAACTTTTGCAGATACATGAAATTTCATCGACTTTCTTTCTAGAAAACGGGAAGCAAGGAAGGCAAAGTTTACGGAATACATATAAGTTGGATCACTCCGCAAAAATATCAAAACGACCTGCCCCTTGCTCCGTCACCCCGGTACACCGGTAGCAGTGTACCGACATCAGCCGGGAGATACGGGGCGGCGCAAAGTAGAGGTTGAACGTGTTTAACGCGAAGTGTCTCAAAAATATCGCATTTTATCTCAGATTTGTTTGCAGGAGGTGGATAATATTTTTAGAAGTTTGATTTTATCAATTAGATTATTAACGGATGGCAAGTGACAACCAGATCCATCGTTATTTTGTGGCAAAACTTGAAATGTAAAGGATATACATACAGTGTGTTTCACGACGATTAAGACAATCAATATGTTGGAACTGGGCAGTAGTAGAGAATTATAATTTTGGGAATGTAAATTAGAGCAGATGTTGTGTCTTTTTTTGTCATTGTACTACCCAATGAGGTATGTGTTTTTGGTCACGTGACATTCGATTCAAAATTATTAATTGAACACCCTGTACATGTGTGCCTTTCTGTGTTCCTCCCGATAAAACAATTCCAACAAACTAGCAAACTTGGGGTCTAAAGTGATTACTTCAAGACCTACAGGTACTTAAAGGATTGTATCACGCTAAAAGCGTATAGTGAGACAAAATATTCATTTGGTGGTCTTACCATACCACCCAGGGACATTCTAAATTATATTTTAGAGCTCGGAAATATTTTTATTGATAACTTTAAAAATTTAGTTTCTACAGTAGCAATTAGAATGACACTGAAAAGCAAAATGTCAAAAACAATTTATTCACATCCATGTAAAGTATTTCCACATGATTATCTTCTAAAATTGTATATATGAGTTTGAATATATTATACCATACATTTTTTAAGCTGTGGTCCCAAAAATAAGCCAAATAAACAAAACATTAAGGTAAAAGTACTACAGCACCTTTGAACCAATTTTTACTTATCTACGAAATAGCTACAATATGTGAAATCATTTGAGATTCATTAGTGCATTAGCAAAATAGATGTTATATTTGTATGTCTAAATCGCCTGTCAATACCTAGTCTTTCAATGACCCTCGTATATACGTAAAACCCAGGCGCTATCAAGTCCCCGCTAAAATACCCTCGTACTTGGGCAAAAACCAACGCAAAAACTAACTGGCGCGTGCGGCCGCGGCATCGCTTTGATATGAGTTCTTCAAAGTGCCGACGGAGAGTGATCCAACTTATATGTATTCCGTAAACTTTGAGGAAGGACTGTAAAATTATACAAGGTGGGCCAATAGTGACTGGGCGGAAGTTTGTAGGCTTACTAAAACATATTTCAAAAACCTTTCACTTAATCATAGGCAGAGGGTACAAGGGAGAATGTAGTTTTGTACTTTTAAACAGTTGTCCC
Source organism: Callosobruchus maculatus (assembly GCA_951848785.1). Lineage (NCBI taxonomy): Eukaryota > Metazoa > Arthropoda > Insecta > Coleoptera > Chrysomelidae > Callosobruchus > Callosobruchus maculatus. The sequence continues at coordinate 5,066,477 of CATOUR010000003.1, forward strand.
CTTTGGTAAATCTTTTAACGTGTCACGGCGTTTTTTCTTTTAATCAGTAGTTTTCGATAAATCTGTGGTGGGAATAATACCTCTTATTTCCAGGAAGATGTTTTTAACATCCACAAACATAATTCTGTGAGATTCTTCTTCGAACTTTTTCCGAACATATAATGAATTAAACCCTCTAATTTGACTGGGCTAAAAGAGCATTTGCGTGTCCGAACCTTTTTGTAATCGTAAACAAATGCAACTGAGATGATTAAAAAAAATAACGGGAATCCGTGAAAGTAGGTCTTTTCGAGTCATTGTCTCGGTTCCGTAGTAGGTACGTACATCTGAAATTGCTTTTTTGTATGCACCTTCTATAAAACGATTGTTGCACTTGATGTTGCGGTGAAAGAGGTCACCGAATGCAAATAGAAAGCATCAGACTACATCAACAAGTATTTTTAATTGTTGAGAAACAACAACAGTTATCATATCTACAGGGTGTCCCACCATAAAGTATACAAACAAAAAAAAATAAATCTGAAAAAAATTTTTTTGTCTTTTTTACTTGAAATCATTATAACTTTTGAAGAATTGCGTGTATTTTGTTGATTGCGCCTTATATCTTTGAAAATACTGACATCATCCTTAGGCTATGTCTGCAGCCTCTGATGTAGTTCGAAAGCGTCCTGGCATCATCATAATATCAGTATCATAGCAGCCTAACATAACTGTAATATTGTGCATGTAATGTAGCAGTTGAATGTGGAAGGTACTCATGACCGTTTTAAAAATACAGGACGGTCTCTGACTGATTCCTCCCCTCTTGTTCAGCAGATCTTTCATGTCTTTTCACCAAGTAAGTGGCCTCTTCAATATCCTGATTATTCGAGAGTATTAGAATTTCTTTACCTCCCTCGTAAACGAATTTTATGGTTTATTTATCCTATCTGTCTATCGTTCTACATCTATTATTCTACATATAGAACGAAAAGAAAGAAACCACATCAGCTCAGATAGTAAGTAAAGTATAGTAAATGTTATACAGGGTGACCATTTAGTGTGTAATTCTTCGATATCTCGCAAAGTACACCTGGTAGGAGAAAATGCCAAATATAAAAGTTATTTGGTTACTTAAGACGCGTATCTTAAAAATGTTTTGACATATACAGGGTGTTGCGGGAAAATAGGATAGTGATCAACTTGATTTTTTCATATGAAACTATAACTTTTTTTTTAAAATTCTTCTAGTTTCTATCATCGATTTCTGTTTAACTTTTTTTCGATTCAGCTGTGGCAGTTTTGGGGATATTAAAGCATTCCGGTAATTAATAGAAATAAAATTTTGAAATTGTGAGATCTTACTAAATTCGACATGCGCAATTCATTGCAATAAAAATAATTAGAGGATTCTATTTAAAATAATAAATTTATGACGTGTAACATAAAAGTGGTAAATCTGGCAGACTGGCTGACAGAATTTTTGAATTCTGCATGTTCGAAAACCTGCAGGTATTGATTTTCTCGTTCCATCTGTACAAGTTTTGGAGATATTTAAGCGTTCCTGTACCTTTTACTGACCTGGTACTCGAAATAGTACGAGCAAGGAAAAGGTTTTATTATTTTAGGAACACCAGTTAAGACTTGTTCGCGCCGTAAGCTATTACTAGGGAGTACTTATATGTTAAATAAAATATACAGTTACATATACAGTTCTATTAATAAAAATCGGAGTTATTTGTTTGAAAATTTGGAAAAATATTTTATAACTTGGCAACGTCACAAACGCGGAAAAAATATTACAAGGTGAGATAGGGTATTAATAGATATTTCGATTTAAAATAAAACATACAGGGTGTTACGTTTGAAAAAACAAAGTAAAATGACCTTCAAATTGCCGTAATTTAAAATTCTGCCAAAAACGCCCTGTAGATGCAGATTGCTGATAACATCCAAAATAATATTTATTTCATATTTAAGTAACTCGCTGTATAATATTATCAAGAAAAGTTAAAGGAATATATCAATTTGGACGTATTACTTGCGACCTTGCAAATCCGGAAATTAATAGAAAATAAATTATAACTTGGAAAAGTCGCAACCGATCCCAAAAATATTTTAGGGTTAGATAGAGATCGATGATGGAAACTAGAAGAATTTGAAAAAACGTTATAGTTCCATATAAAAAAATCAAGTTGATCACCATCCTACTTTCCCGCAACACCCTGTATATTTTAAGGGATATGCGTCTTAGGTAGGTCTTCTATCAGGTATATCTTGCGAGATATCGAAGAATTACACACTAAATGGACACCCTGTTGTATAGATGGGCTGTACCTCATTTGCATCAGTCTGTAAATTAGAGAAATCGTTTCTGTAGCTAGGTATATAACCAAAGGTACAAATGACATCTCTGCAAGCAGTAACCATACATTTGATGAGGCAGCTCAGTCTATGAAACATTATGCAAAGTTCGTTAGCGTCTCCATACGCCAGCAGAAAACGTGTACAACGCATCAAAATCTGCCAGGGAAATGGGCTCAGCATATCACCCGTAGTTTTACGATCTTACCCGAGCATAATGACTGGCGCTTAGTCCTCGTTTTTAGGGGTATATCGTCCTGACGACCTGATGCTAGGACACGTTTTATGGGAACTGCATTTCCCAGACGTACGAGCTTACGAGCTCCTGGGAGATTAGCGAGGATGGGAGGTGCATTAAACTTGTGATGGAACGGGGAATTTGGGGGATGACTGGTAAACGCTACTTCGTTACAAAACACATGGGTGGATCCAACTCGGATCTAGAAGGTTCAATCCAGGAGCAGTTCACTCTCACATTTGAGTTGATTAGAAAGTACGACCGGTGAATGAATGAATGAATAAGGACCAGAGGCTATCCAGCACGGCATGTGGCTGGTGCATAGGCCACACGATGGGCCCTTTTGCGCCTCTATCCGCGCTAGTTCCTAAGACCTGCCCTTTTGGCAAAGGCAAGTACATTCTTAGGTCCTATCCATTTTATCTCTATTGGTTCCAAGGTTCTTGAGCCCAGCATAGTCTGCCTGTGACAACCCAGGATTTCACAGCGACACAATTTGTGTGCCGAGGATTCTTCCTTTTTACCACACCACGTGTACGTTGGGTCGTTGACCACCCTCATCACAAACAAGTGACGCCTGAAGGTGTTGTGACCCGTTAATAGGCCTACTAGCAATCTCAAGTTACTCCTATCCAGAGAGAGACAAAATTGTCTTATTCTCTCTGCAGGCCCTGCTAATAGCTCCCGAGCCTGACGGAGATGACCAGAGATGTTGTTCCATCTCAGAGAGTTGTTGATTCTGGATCCACTCTCCTAATCAAGTTTGCAGACAGTCCTAAGGCTGGTTCCGGGCCCACAAAACTGTTACCGGATCCCATCCTAGCCAGATGATCCGCCATTTCGTTACCCTTTACCCCAGCGTGCCTAGGTACTCACATCAGTGATACCTTGTGTTTAGCTGAGATGTCGTCAAGAGCCCTTCTGCACTCCAGGACCAGTCCCGACGTTATTTTCCAAGCACTCAGTGCTTTGATGGCTGCCTGACTGTCAGAGCAGATAGTAATCCGCCTCCTAGACCCGAATACGATTTACACAAGCAAATATCGCATAGACCTCAGTCTCGAATACTGTGGTGTGCCCCCCAAGAGGGAATGAAAGCCTTGTATGGGGTCCGTAGACTCCCGAGTCCGAGCCCTCTCTAGCGAGTGTACCAGACCTGTCCTCCTCCTTCGATGAGCTGTCTTTCCCTAGACTCCCACTCTTCCCTTGACGGAAACACCACCGTAAATTTGCGATTGAAGCGATGCGTAGGAGAAACTATATCGCTCTTCGTTTTAGAAATAAGTATGCCAACATTAAAACGAATTTGTACGGGGGTACAAGAAATGGCCGTAAACGCCTCTCTGAAAGGAACCTGCCAAAACAGAGTCTAACTTGCCCAAACGTTATGTATGAGAAATCATTTTACGTTATAATGAAAGGGCATGTAGAAAAAATGGCGAAGTGGGGAAAACCAAGAGGAGCTACATTTTGGATGCATGGGAGGATCAGAAGAATTTGGTTATCAGCGCCAGGAATAATTGCTGAAATTCAGAATCTGGAAGTAAGTGCAAGAATTGTTCAGCGGCGATTAGTTGAGGCGATGCTTTATAGCAGACGTCCAGTCAAGAAACCGTTGGTTTCCAAAAAAATAGCCATGTCTGGATCCTGGATCGAATTTGCTCAACGCTATTAGAGCTAGACAGTTCAATAGTCGGGAAAGGTATTGTTGACCGGGTTTACTGGGTTTAGGAAGCATTGAAGTTTAACATATTCTTGAGTCTCCAAGCAGTAATAGGTACTGGATAAAGGGATGAAATACTTTCTCCTTAATGTGAATGCGAGGCTACAGCTATAAAGGAAACCGAAATACTACCCATTGTCATCATCATCATCATAGTCACAATGTCTTAACAGACATGTTGTGAACTCGTAAAATGCATAAAGTCGGAGCTAGAGTATTGCCGACACGAGTATTATCAATAGTTTTGAGAACTGTAGCTCGGCATCTTTCGCGATTTACTGTTAGTTCAGTGCCGCTCTTGATACTCATATCCAGCAACTGTTTCGTCATATCCACCCAGCGTGTAAGGGAACGGCCACGGCGCCAGCCACTCGGGTCAGGACCCTGAACTACAAGTTTCTCCATATTATCGCTTCTGTGTATATGTCCGAAGAACGTAAGCATTCTTGTTGGCACAATGGTGGATAGTCTCTTTGGATTACCGAGCTCATCCAGTATGGAAGCTTTAGTTCGATGGGCGGTATAAGGAACTCTCAGCATTCTCCTCCACATTTCAAAAGCATCTATGCGAGCTCGATCTGCCTTTTTAACAGTCCAAGTTTCCGAGACATACAAAAATATGGAGAACACAAGAGACTGAACCAGCGACATTTTAGTAGCTTTAGTAATGTTATGGTTCCGCCATATTTTAGTAAGCTTTGTCATGGCCACAATGCGCCATCGAATCTCATTTTCACAGCTACCCGAATTGTCGATCAAAGAACTGAGGTACACAAAATTTTGAACTACTTCACAACGGCCTGGTGACTTTATTGCTCGATGATTACCGTGCTCTCTATCTACGGCCATAACCTTGGTCTTGTTGTAATAATATCAAGACCACACGCTGCACTGTGTTGTTCTAAGATGTTTAATAGAGCTACTAGTTCTTCCTGATAAGCAGCAATAAGGGTTGTATCGTCAGCAAATCTTAAGTTAGATATTTTGCTTCCCCCAATAGTTATACCGCCATTCCAGTTGTCCAATACCTGTCTCATCACAAAATTTGGACTAAATGTTAAATAACATCGGAGATAATACACATCTCTGACGAACTCCTTTTCTGGTTGCTGTTTGAAGGAAACGGAAATACTACCCAAATATAATTAAAATATAATAAAACAAAAAAAAATGATAAAATCTAGTAAATACAGTGTGCGAAAACCATTCGATGAATAAGTAAATAAAATGGAGATTATAACGTTTATACTCCTTCGGTCTTCTACCCAGACGGACTGGTTACCATCAGTACTAAGCCAAGGTCAAGCTACTTAATAAAGGTATATAAGAAAATTATTAAAAACCAGACTCTTCATATCCAGTAAGACTTAACGGACATAAACATGCATAGACTGCTTTCAAGACGCACGTCTCTTTAGTACAAGATACACCTGCATGTGACTGGCCTTAACCCACCGAAGGTAATGTAACAACGTAAACACTGCCACACGTTTTATTTTATCATTTAGCGCATGGTTATAGTACACATGAAAAAAAATGTTGTAGTCAATTTGATTGACTCAGTACTTCCCACACATTCCGATGATACCAGTTTTATTATTTTCCCACAGCATGAAACTATAGTCTAGATGCCCCTGCAATCAAATCATCGCTCGCCCGACCGCAAAAAAGTGTTTTATTCTACTAGGTACTTCTTTCACAGGTCAATGGACAATATATCATGAATACAACAATTTTTTGAGCTTTACAAACCCCCACCCCCAAACGACCCCAATTTCACCCCAACCAAAAATTTTTTTAAAATGATCAGGAACCCCTAAAATGTCTAAAACAAAGTTTGAGGTGTTTTTTATACTTTTAGTTTTTTTATTATTGCAGCCCCGCCACTGAAATGATTTCTAAAAACCATACACGCTTTCCATACTCGTCGCGGTAATAAATTTGTGTCAAAATTATATTAAAGTCAATTCAGAAGTTTCCATGTAACACAATACAAAACGATCCAAAGTAATACTCGTATTTTGTATGCATCAGAAAGTTCGAGTCCCTTGGTTTCTGTAATCGGCAAGGCAATGTTCGGATGGACCTAAAAAGTGTATTATGCAGCTAGGTCTTTCTCTTTCAGGTCAGTAGTCAGCCCATTATGAGTACAACAAATTTTTCAGATTTACAACGCCCGACCCCTTCAACCACCCTAATTTCACTCCCACCCAAAAAAAAGTAGAAAATGATCAGGAACCCCTAAAACACCTAAAAACGAAGTTTGAGGCATATTTGAAATTTTTCGTTTTTTGCTAATTACTCCACCGCCTATGCACCGATTTTCAAAATTGTAGCAACGTTACCTACTACGACCCTACACCATATCGCTACCCAAATTTCATCAAAATCTATGCAGCGGTTACTGAGATTAGGAGGCTAGAAGAACGCCAACAGACAGACAGACCGACAGACCGACAGACAGACAGACAGACAGACAGACCGACAGACCGACAGACCGACAGACCGACAGACCGACAGACCGACAGACCGACAGACCGACAGACCGACAGACCGACAGACCGACAGACCGACAGACCGACAGACCGACAGACCGACAGACCGACAGACCGACAGACCGACAGACCGACAGACCGACAGACCGACAGACCGACAGACCGACAGACCGACAGACCGACAGACCGACAGACCGACAGACCGACAGACCGACAGACCGACAGACCGACAGACCGACAGACCGACAGACCGACAGACCGACAGACCGACAGACAGACTGACAGACAGATAGACAGACAGACCGACAGACAGACCGACAGACAGACCGACAGACAGACCGACAGACAGACAGACCGACAGACAGACCGACAGACAGACCGACAGACAGACCGACAGACAGACCGACAGACAGACAGACCGACAGACAGACCGACAGACAGACCGACAGACAGACCGACAGACAGACCGACAGACAGACCGACAGACAGACCGACCGACAGACAGACCGACAGACAGACCGACAGACAGACCGACAGACAGACCGACAGACAGACCGACAGACAGACCGACAGACAGACCGACAGACAGACCGACAGACAGACCGACAGACAGACCGACAGACAGACCGACAGACAGACCGACAGACAGACCGACAGACAGACCGACAGACAGACCGACAGACAGACCGACAGACAGACCGACAGACAGACCGACAGACAGACCGACAGACAGACCGACAGACAGACCGACAGACAGACCGACAGACAGACCGACAGACAGATCGACAGATGGACCGACAGACAGACAGAACGACAGACAGACCGACGGAAATGAGTCACGTGGATTTTCGTTATGTAGGAATCATAAAACGCCCAAAAAGTGTATTATCTCAAAATCGAAAATTTTCGCGATCACAATACTCCCCTCACCTATCGGTGTGGGAAGTAAAAGTCATAAAACACAAACAAGTGAATATCGAGCCTACGGCTGATGGCTTGGCTAGAAGGAAGTTCCTGTAGTTGCCTCGATATGCTCTAAGGCTACATTCTTGTACTAGCTGTACTATAAAATATAAGCCTGACAGTTTGGCGTTCCGCTCCACAGTCGCATCGTGGAGATTCCATTCCAATTAACAACGAATCAGCGCACACTTCATGGGACATGCAAATTCTGTTTAGGGTCGACCATTCCTTTCGGTGGAGCCCAAAACAAGGGGGTTCTTGATCAACAATTAGATTACTATTCACTCCTGGTGTTTGGGTCGCCCAAATTTCTGCTCATTTAACTGCAGAGTTAGAATCATCAGACTCAAGTTGAACAGCTGCTGTAGTTGGTGCTTTTCTGGACATCAATCTGTGTAAGAAGAGATCAGGTATACAGGGTGTTTCATAAGTTGGGACTTTTTTTCATGCAGCTGATAGTACTCGGCAAAATGAATGTTTTTCCCAGTAACATATAAACGAAATATTTAGAGAAAACAGTATACTGACCATTAAAGAAATCCTCAATTCTAAGTCCGTGCCTGCTCCCTGTGCGATGAGATATATCACAACAAAGCAGCGCCACGCGTCAGCGGTGCCTGTGAGAAAACAGGCAGTTCGTCATACGTCGCGTTGCTGTCGCATTGTGTTCGAGGGTGCTTGACGATCGGGCAACAACAACAATGGCGCACGCTTATAACAATAATGATATGGTGGACATGATTTTAATGTACGGTGAGTGTGGTCAAAATGCCGCTGCGGCTTCGCAAGTGTATCCCGATCGTTTCCCTAACCGTACTCACCCTGCACCTCATCGATTTGTATCGCTTGTGCGAAGAGCTAGACACCCAGGATGTCTGAATCCACATCGTGGTGGACACACTGGAAGACCTAGACAACCTCGTATGGTCCAAATTGAAGAAGACATCGTAAATCATACTTTTACCTGTACGACGCCTGCGACAGGCACGCACTTACAACTTCGTAGCAACCAAATAGTGAGTACTTGCTTGATTTTTTTTTATTGTTTTGCTGCTGGTTCACAGTACATTAGCTTTGCCGTTTCAAGGGTCGTTGCTTCTAAAGAGGACACCCTGTATATATTCGTGAATTGGCAGTGAGGTATTTATTTTGAGGTAGGGCGGGGTCTGGGATAGGATGGTTCTAAAATCCCGGAACAATTTTCATTGCCCTATAAAGGTTGCTACTAATAACAGAATATGCTGTTTTTGAATATCGGAAAAGTTAAAGATTGTAGAATAAAAACTGTGTCGTCGTAGTACCCAAGGGAAGATGCAAGGAACTATAGGTACTACTCGCAAATAAAATGCGACCACCAAGAATGAAGGGATATTTATAGTACACACGTAACACTTTTTGTTCATTGAGACGCTATTTACCTACATAGCACCATTAAAAAAACTCTAGACGTGTAAAAACAAACAATGGCTTTGTGTCGATACAAAAACAATGATATCTGTTACAAATTTGGCGAGAGACCAGTTGGTTGTGTAAAAGAGATGAATTGGTTGTGTAAAGATGCCCCCTAGAAGACGACAGCTCCAGTTTACGCAGCTAAGCCCCTTTGAACCCTTTGAACGGGGTCGGATTGTAGGCCAACGAGAACGTGGTGCTTCTTTTACAGCAATTGTTGTAACTATGGGGCTACAGTTGTAAGCAGCATGGCATGCATGGATCGCAGAAGGGCGAATACAGCGAGCTAGAGGTTCTGGAGCACGTAGAAGAACTATAGACCGGCAACAGCGTCATGTACAACTACTGGCCTTGCAAAACAGAATACGATCCACTCGAGCTGTTGCTGACGCTTGGTATGCAGCTATAGGAAGTCCCATTTGAATTCGCATGGTGTACTACAGATTGAGTGAAATGGGCTTAGGATCATATCGTCCGTATTTAGTGCTCCCACTCACTGCAACTCATTGTCGCCAATGGTAAGATTGGTGCCAAGAACACCGACAATGGCATGCTGAGTGGTATCAGTGGTATATCCGACGAGTCCAGGTTTTGTCTGGGGGCACATGACAGACGCCAACGCGTAAGATGACGATGCCGACGGGGTGAACGACGTGATCTCCAGTTTGCTGTTGAGCGCCATGTACACCAACACATTGATTTGATGGTTTGGGGTGCCATTGCATTTCACAGAAAGTCACCTTTACTTGTGACTGGTGCCACAGTCACTACGCAACGTTATGTGGATGAGGTTGCCGTTCTATATGACCGAGGCCTCGAAGAGGGTTTCTTCCAGCAAGATAATGCACGTCCTTATTGCAAGGGTATCGATGAGGTTGGTATTCCCCTAGCCCTCAGGATCACCCGATTTATGGCCAATTGAAAAAGTATGGGATTGGATGGGTCGATGCATAAGCGATTTGCCTAATCCTCTGACCGCTCTGGACGAACTAGAACATGGTGTGAGGGTAGCTTGAGAGGTTGTACCTGTAGAGTTTATCAACAACCAGATTACGAGCATGCCGCGTAGGCTAGAGGAGTGTATTCGTCAAGATGAAAGGCCCACCCATTTATTGATCTGTTGTATTTTTTCATAAACTAATTGCGGTAAATGAGTTAATTTATTATAGTATTTAATCCTACCGCAATCCATAAACCGCAACAACTCTTTTGTTCTCAGTGTTCGAATTTCACTTGACAGTATATTTGCGAATTACCGAGTCAATCAACTTGACTCCATTTGTTAACTTACCGGTGAGAAGATAACCCAGGACTCTATACTGCGAATTTTAAAAACTGGTATGAGTGTATTTTGTTTATTATGCTTTTAAAATAATATAAATATCTGATCTATTCCTAGAACCTCCACATTTTCTATTCGTCAAGGTTTCCTATTTATCTATCCATTGACCATGACCTTTCCTACTTCATAAATAAATCTCATGGCACTGACAGCCTCAACAACATTTTTATTGACCGTCTTATCTCATCTATTATGTGCATACAATAAACCAATTTGTCCACTATTTTCATAATACCCCTATACGCCGACCCGTATGTATCTGTAATGTACAAATACCATCGAATTTAACATCTCAATACTTCTTTAAGTAGCCGCCGGTTGTCGCTTCTCAAATACGGCGAAAACAATCAAGACCATGGGAATATGTTCATTGAGTTTGACAGGACAGACATTAGTAATTTGGTGGCGTGTCCATACTTGATTCACGTGATGGGACAGTGTTTACAGTTAACATAAATAATTTAAATAATGTAAGAGGATGGAACATTTCCAGCATCAGTCAGTGTACTGGGAAGATCGTTGGATTATGTTATGGTTGCTTTTGCTATATCACATCCGAGCTATGGAGATTACACAGTAATAAATACAGTTTGAAAAAATTGAAAAACACTGTTTTAAAGAACATCGGACTAAAAAGTTTAAAATTATTTTTAAAATAAACTCAAAACAATAATGAACAAAAAATGCTAGTAAGATTGATGATTAGTTAACCTTATTACTAAAGCACGTTTTTTTTCAAACTGGAATTATTAATGAGAGCAGACAGAAAGAATTCTGCCGGTGCGCCATCTGGCACCCGAAGATAACGGCAAACCAAGGAAATCGCTGCTTAACAGCAGTAGACTTCTTGGTGGGAGGCCAAGGTGCGTCCGCTTGGCCACCAGAGAGCACGGGTTCTATACGCCGCTGCGTATGAAAGCTGATATACGAGGGTTGCTCTATACCTCCGTCAATCCACCAGTACGCAGACAGCTGTTTCACGCTTATTAGCGATCATCAGTGCGCCATAGGTCTATTGACGGAAATCAATTTTTCCATGTTTACTAAACATGTGAAACATGTGAGAGCAGACAGGATTTATTAATACTCTGCGCAATGGAGATGAACAATTATTTTTGAACAATATTCGTAGCATAATCATTAGCATTACTGTATAAACGATAATTAAAACTATCGACTTTGAAATGGAACTTTTTTGAGCAGGTAGTTGTGAAGATTTTGAATCTACCTTATGAGCAGCTGCCTTTCACTTTCAGTGAAATTTAGAAGTCTTTTATTTTTTACGTCATTCTTTGCTAGCGATTCTGGAGCTGAACTCATTTTAATCCGATTTATATACACATCGATATTTACGATTAGGAACTCCTATTTGCTATTCATTTGCCATTAAAATTTCGTATAACTGACAGTTTGTTCTAGCCAATAGGATTTCAACAACGTGTTAGGGATATGTTAGCAGTGTGGCCAACTCAACGCAAATCTTAGCTACATAACCTTCAGTTATAGAAAGTCACGATAAACATTAATTTACTTAACAGGGACTTTGACTGTTGGCTATGCCAAACTGTCAGATAGGTAACTGGAACTTTTAACTGAGCATTGATAAGCCGGCCCTTAGTCAGTGGATACCACCGCTGGTCCGACGGATTTGAAGCTGTGAAAATCGTTTTCGCGGCTAAGTTGGAGCGTTCAATGTTTAGTCCGACCTCTCAATCCAAAGGCGGGTTACAAACACACAAACATACAGTTGACGCTAATAAAAGCGTGATAAAAATACATTGCCCCTACTTTTCATACAGGTCAATCAACAAAGACAAACTTTAACAATAATTCTAAAACTTAAAACGTAAAAATGTTGCATTAGAATGCTATTTAGTCAGGTTTTGAAACATTTTTTTTTCTCGAACCACACCAAATGTAAATAAGCATCGACAAGTAATAATCTTACAACTCCCCAATCAACATTTATTTTTTCTCTTTAATAAAGGTTTCAAAATTTAGCCAGCTTCAATAATAACCCAAATCAATTAAAAAGTTGCAAAAATAAAAATGGCGTGTTTGAGAAAAGGAGTTGCAAATATAAATGAATATTAAAAGCCTCATTTTCACGAGTGAAATTTTAGGTTCTCAATGGGTTGGTCAATTTGAGAACATTGATCATGAATTTGGCCTCGGTACCGAATTTTTCCGTGTTTGAATTAAAGTAAATTAAAAACTTTGTATTTCGCGCAGATCTGCATATTTAGATAACAAATTTCTGTGATTATGCGAAGTCATATGTCCAAACTAAGTATACCGTTGGGTGAAGCGGTAAACTTTCTCTAAGTAAGAGTAGGAAATGATAAGATAACAACCCAAAATCAGGGATGAGATCACTGAACGATTTGAGGATTTATAATTTTTATAGCTCATTATTAAAAAATATAGTATATTGTTCAACGACCAATGTTGCAGTTCGCAGAACTTTTATTATGGTTATTGCAAAATCAGAGCTTTAGATCTACTTGAAAACTTCCTGCTCCTGGACAAAATTGTTTACTTTCATCACTTTTTTGCTCCAACTTTGTTAGCACATACGAAAGGGGTATCAAATATATTTTCACTCCGCGAATATGAATTGTAAAAATAAACAGACAGCAAAAAATTTAAGCAACGTGGACAATAACAAGTGGTAATGAGCATTTACTTGTGTTGGAAACAAACAAAAAGCATCAGATGTTTGTACGAAAAATTATTTCTCCAATTTCCGTTAATTCCTGCCTCAGTCGTATCCTAAATTAAACTTTAAAAAGTAAAAAGTCCTCGTGAACCAACGGTTATAGGAAAGTAATGGGTTTTTGGACAAAGGTCATCGTAGGAAAAAATCGAAGACCACAACTCGTCAGGCCAAACTTGGTGTAATTTATTATTCATGATTATTATTAATCAATAAAATATGTTTTATCAATATTTTGTAAATATATATTAGATTTTAGATTACATTTTATATCCATCCACAGGCAATGCCAACTGTGGCTTTATTTATATTTTTTACTATTTTGTAATTTTTGGGAATAAATACTATTATTATTATTCTTTTGTATTTCTCTATATTGCTAAACGCTGCTAAAACCTACAAGCTAAAACAAACCACTTCCTTAAGAGCATTGTATACAAATGACGTTCTTATAATATACAAGGTATTCAAATAACAGCTTTTTGCCTTGCACGGTATCTGGGTTAGTAAGTAATAGGTTATTACGAAGCATAATAGACGGTTTGTTTCTAGATAAATAATAACAATAGACTGAGACGCGTATCTGGGAGGAGCTAAAAAGATGATAAATTGCCGTCTAAGTCTAAGAAGAAACGTGGCATGCAGATTTTCATAGTGAATGTCGCTGTTAAGTATTATTAATAGTCTATTGTGTCAGAGTACGTATAGGGAAAATAGAGCGATGCCCTGCTATTGTTACTTAATTGGAAATATTTTAAAATAGTTCAGGAAATTTAATGATAGATATTTACAGATGTAAAACAGTTGCCAGTCAAACTTACTGAAATCATAATAATAATGTACAGGGTAGGCTAAAAGTGTGTGAACAAAAGAGAGTGGGACAAAAGTAGTGAACCAACAGAAACAACTACTCTGAGGGACATATCAAGCAAATGAGTTCCACGTTATGATTAAAAATTTTGGAATGAAATGAAAACCAGCCTTACCAGCGACGATTAAGACAAGCAATATGTCAGAACTGGGCAGTAGCAGAGAATTATAATTTTGGGGTGTAAATTAAAGCAAATGTAGTATCTGTTCTTATTATTGAGTCACCCACTGAGGTATTTGTTTTTGAACACGTGACGTCCGATTCAAAAATTTTAATGGGACACCCTGTATGTTTGCGACTTTTTGTGTTTCTCCCGATAATACAATTCAAACAAACTAGCACAGTTGAGGTCTAAAGTGATTAATTCAAGAGCCTTACTTAAAGAACTGTACCACTACCATTATGAAACACTCCCAAGATAACTTAACTGCTAGGGGTAGATGTTATAATCAATTAAAGAGTAGCAACTTCATTCGTTCATCCGAAACCAATCACAGACGACGTCGTTTCGCTTTTATTAAAGCTCGTCAGCGTGATTTAGGTCTCAGGGAATTTCATTTATTCGTCTTCGTATTCTATACCGGGTGTCCCAGAATTTCCTTGACACGTGATATTTTCGTAACGAAAAACGGTTCAAGCAAGAACTGAGTGGTACTTTTGAAGGTACTATAGGGTCTATCATACCATGCATTCAAAACATTTTTTTTACACGTCAACCCCTAAAACTCACCCCCAAGCTTTTTTTTCAAATAGCACCCCATAGGTTTTCCTACATGAATGACATCCCCATTTTATTTAAAATCTTGTGGTACCTTTAATTTTATATGCAAACTTATTTTTTCCGTAAAATCATAAGCCCAAGGCAAGTGAAATGATAATTTGTTTGACGCCTGATATTTTTGTAACAAAAACGGATAAAAAAGAAACAATAAAATTGTAATAGGTACACAAAGGTGAGGTACTATGATCTTTTAATTAACCTAAGAAGTAATTCATTTTTCCGATAAAAATAGTGGATTAATAGCTTGAAAATAATTAGAGGTGGGTGTTCCGGTTGGAGTGATTTTTTTGTAAGCGCAATATCATAGGTAATTCAGTACTTTTAAAAACCCATTTATTTTCTTTTTTATTATTTTTTTGTTACGAAAATATTGGGCGTCAAACAAATCCTAATTTTATTTACTTTATGCTGATGACTTTACGGAAAAAAATGGTTTTTGTACGAAATCAAAGGCATTACAGGATTTTAAATAAAATAAGGACTACATTTATGTAGGAAATGCTATAGGGTGCTATTTGGAAAAAAAAGTTGGGGATGAATTTAAGGGGTTGACGTAAAAAAAAATGTTTTGAATACATGGTATGATAGACCCTACAGTACCTTCAAAAGTACCACTCAGTTCTTGCTTGAACCGTTTTGCGTTATGAAAATATCACGTGTCAAGGAAATTCTGGGACACTCGGGATATAAAAATGGCAAAGGCATGATTTTAGACAATCAATTCTGACGTTTTTTTTATTTCTCTAATTACTAATTAACAATTATATACATACATAAAAAGCTGAAAAAAAATAAATTAAATAAAAACTAACCAATTAATTCGAGTGTAGCTCAGATACAGTTAAATAAATAAATAAAAAAATAAACCATTTAATTTTGTTAATTATTATGAGAGAGGTTGCAATATCTGCAGAAACTACAACCGAATCTACCTGCCTCAATCTTTTTTCTTATTCGCGTTGGCTGCGCTCCAATTTGCAGTCGAGATTTTCTTATGCGGCTGCGGTACAAGAAAAAACTGATGATCCCTATTAACCAAAAATATAAAGCAAAAAATCCGCAACATCGGCCGCCTTTGTGGCCGTAATTTGGTTTTCGGAGTAAAAAATTCGTAAATCCTTCCATTAAAGTCGTCGGGGATTTGTCGGGCAGAATCTGCTTCGGTCCGTTTTTCAGGTTGAAACGTGGACGAATCGGGAACTGAACATTTTTTGTCAGAAGCGGGATTACTTCTATTTCCATGAGTCTGCCAAAAATACACGTTATCGAAAGTTTTGATAAAAAATAAACTGTCCAGTATGAAGACTTGTGAAGGATGAAGGAGGGACGATTGATTATACTAATTTTACTTCCCACACCAATAGGTGAGGGGAGTATTGTGACCCCGAAAATTTTCGATTTTGAGATAATATGCTTTTTGGAAGCTTTACGATGTCTATATAACGAAAATCCACGTCATTTATTTCCGTCGGTCTTTTTGTCAGTGGCGTTCTTCTAGCCACGTTATCTCAGTAACCGCTGCCTAGAATGTGACGAAATTTGGTCAGCGATATGCTCTGAGATCGTAGTCGGTAACGCAACTATAATTTTGAAAATCGGTGCATGGGCGGTGGAGTAATTAGCAAAAAAGGAAAAATTTCAAATATTCTGTCCAATCTCCGACTTGCGGACCTCTTGCCTCCATGGTTTTCTGTATGTCTTTCTTCTAGCTTCTAGATGATCTTCCTCGCTTTCTACGTTCTTTGAAAATACCCATACCAAAGTTTTGTGTCCATAGTGTATAGGATGTTAGATTCTAGATCCATCGCCCCTCATGATATAATTCCTACCATGATCTAGTCTAGAGATTCAAAAATTTCTCCAAAATACCAAAAATCTGTTTTTTCACTATTTTTATTCTTATTATTTAGTTCTTAGGTAGCTACTATTGATTTGCATATGATAATTTTTGTCTTTTACTTGCCACACCGATAGGTGATATCCAGATCTCTAGATAGAGATCGGTCCATTAATCTGGATGCTTCTCTGCAAAATACCTTCTCTTGCAAGATTATGGATCAAGTCTATAGTTCCAGAAAGTAGATAGTTGAGGTGAAGTGGAAGCAATATTGAAACCAAGACCGATTCCTAGGCAGCTTATTGAAAACTTTACAGCCCATGTGGCTATAAGATACACTGAAGTGCGATGTTTGGGTGGTATTAGAGGATATCTATTTATAACAAATTCAGATTTGCATCTATAAGCGAGGATTACATATAAAATCAGAAACATCACTGTCAAACTTTTTAAATTTTTGAAATTGGCATGACTGACGCCAGTGATGGGTATTCATTTTCCTTATGGAATTATTTTGTAACATGAATACTGTTCCAATAGGTATATCTTCGCCTTCCTTACAAAAAAGCTTATCTCATTTTTCGGGATTTTTCAGGAGTTTCCTTGCAAGTGGCCCATATTGGGATGCAAGATTCTTTACATGTCAAAAGACACGACTTAACTACGAGGCTATCCATATTTGAAATATTCCGTTAGCTGCAGGTTGCTGCTACCCACTGGTCTAACTCATTTTAGCAATTTTTTGAGATACGCCCTTTTATACAGAAGGCGACGATGTGAACTGCATTTCCAGTTCCAGATATAATACCGGATATGACAGTGTGAACTGGCATAGTAGAAAGTACCTAATCAGTATGTATTTCCTAGAATAGCTAAATATAATTTTCGACCCATAAATACTTTTTCGTAGTTTATTACATTTAAATATGTGACTCTCAAGTTACTCTGCGGATGAAAGAAATGCCCAAAATTGTGTGTGATACTGATTTCTGGAGATACACATTACCGTTGATAGAAATTAGATTAAGTTTGAATAGGTTGATGGCTAAACTTCGCCTTTTTGTAAAATTTTACAAATAAAGACCTTTTATTATCATTATTAAATACTCATAAGGGGCCTGCTCATCTTTCAATGAACATTTGATTATGACTGTCTTTTTAGACATGGTATGTGTAACGTAAGGCTTGAGTGATGTATTTTCCGTCACCTTGAAGGTAGCCAGCTATTGAGGTGGAGTTTGAATTCATTTCGAATCTGAATTACCCTATAAGTCTAACGTCCATATATGTATGGAACTCATTAAAATGAATATTTCTCTTATCTAAATTTCAGCTGAACTACACCTGCCGGCAATACTGTCTGTACCTGATAAACGACAGTGACGTAGAGGTTTCATGATTTTTAAGGGTGCAAGGTCATAAAATCAGTATCGTAATAACCACATAACATAAATTTCAATAAGTTTCAGTGTAATAGCGTCTTTTTTTGAATTATATGATAACTACATATTCTTTTTTTCGCTATTTCACGTAAGGAATAAGATATCGACATACGGTTTTCACTAGCCCATTTAGATATCACTTCTCTAGATTCTTATGAAAAAAATTTGGATACTGCATGAGGTAGACCTCGTTCTAGGATCTGCCCTGACTGAAGTGGTTGCTGTTATTTGAGTATTTCAATGTATTTAATTTTTTTAGCCTCCGTTTCAGAAAAAAATAAGATCTGATATATCGTTTTAGACATAAAGACACATTATCTTTCAACTGGTGCTATCAAATTTACATGTTATACTACATTTTCTTTGCACCCCTACCCTTTTCCACCCCTATTGTCCGATCGGCACCAAAACCCTTTCAGCTCGAAAGGACCTTTATTAATTCAAGTTGGCCAAATTTAGGAGCAATCGCTTGAGGCGTTTTTGAGTAATCATTGGAAAAAGAAATGGCGGACGTACAGACACACAGACGGATATCAGAAACCAAAGTTTTCCGATTGTCTTCAAACTTGGTCACTGTAAAAAGTTTATCATTCGAAATAAAAATCTACTTTTTGGTCCCGCTGCGATGATAAAAAAGGGGTGGGGGTGGGAGGTAACTAAAAAAACAATCCCCTAGCGTGAAGTTCTAATGCTGCCACAATAAAGAGCTTGCTTTCTTATGTAAAAAACGCTACCACGGGTGCCGTAAAATTTTCAAAACGGAGGAATAAAAAATCATAAAAAGTAGCAAATTTTGGAACTTCAAAATGGCAGTAACTGTCACATAAATGATCCAAATAATTTCAAACTTTACTGTCATAAAGAGGTTTTTTCTCTATCTTTTGATCCACTTTTGGTTCAAATGTATGATTTAGTGGTGGGGAGTGGGAATGGCACCTCGCACGTTGATTTCGGTAAAATTTGCGAAAATGGACCGATTCTAATAACTTAACCCTCCTTTGACGGGGAAGTTAAAAAATTCATATCATTATATTACTTCCCACACCGATAGGTGAGGGGAGTATTGTGATCGCGAAAATTTTCGATTTTGAGATAATACACTTTTTGGGCGTTTCATGATGTCTACATAACGAAAATCCACGTCACTCATTTCCGTCGGTCTGTCTGTCTGTCGGTCTGTCTGTCTGTCTGTCGGTCTGTCTGTCTGTCTGTCGGTCTGTCTGTACGCGTTTTTGTGTCCTCGTAATCTCAGTAACCGCTGCATGGATTGTGATGAAATTTGGGCAGCGATATGCTGGGGGGTCGTAGTAGGTAATGTTCTTATAATTTTGAAAATCGGTGCAGGGGCGGCGGAGTAATTAGCAAAAAACAAAAAAAATTAAATATTCCTCAAACTTCGTTTTTAGGCGTTTTAGAGGTTCCTGATCATTTTTTACTTTTTTTTTTGGTGGGGGTGAAATTGGGGTGGTTGGGGGGTGGGGGGTTGTAAAATTGAAAAATTTGTTGCTTTCATAATAGACTGCCCACTGACCCATGAAGGAAGACCTAGCAACATAAATAACTTTTTTAGGTCCATCCGAACATTGCCTTGCCTATTACAGAAACCAAAGGACTTAGAATTTTTTCTGGTGTAAACATACGAGAGTATTGCTTTAGATCCTTCTATATTGTGTTACAAGGAAACTGTTGAATTGATGTTAATGAAATTTTAACACAGTATTACTACCGTGGCGAGGATGGAAAACGCGTATGGTTTTTATAAATCGTGCCAGTGGCGGCGCAGAAATAATAAAAAAAAGTAAAAATATAAAAACAGCTCAAACTTCGTTTTTAACCGTTTTAGAGGTTCTTGATCATTTTCTGCGTTTTTTTTTGGGTGGGGTGAAATTGGGGTGGTTAGGGGGTGGGGGGTTGAAAAACTGAGAAATTTCTTGTATTCATAATAGGGTGTAGGGTAGGGGCTGTGAAGGAAGACCTAGCGACATAAATCAACTTTTTAGGTCCATCCGAACATTGCCTAGCGTATTACGGAAACTAAGGGACTTAGAATTTTCTGTATACATACATACGAGTATTTATTGCTTTAGATCTTTTTGTATTTTGTAACGTGGACACTATTACATTGATTCTAATTAAATTTTGACACAGTATTATTACCGTGGTGAGGATGGAAAACGCGTATGTTTGTTAAATATCGTGTCAGTGACAGCGTATATAGCAATAATCAAAAAACTAAAAGTATGAAAACAACTCAAACTTCGTTTTTAGATGTTTTAGGCTGTCCATTGACCTCTGAAGGAAATACTTAGCGGCATAAGACAATTTTAGGGGAGGGAAGGCTGCCGATGATTTGGTTGCAAGGGGATCTCAGACTAAAGCTTCATGCTATGGGAAAATAATAAACTGATATCACAGTAATGTGTGGGAAGTACTGAGTCAATCAACTTGACTCCATTTTTTTTTGGAGAATTTTGCAGTTTTCGATTATTATTTCGAAAAATGCGCTCTGGCGGTATCACTAGAAACCAGACCTATCATAGGTAATACCCCCACACCTTATTTTAATAGATACGTCAAAAAGTTTTCTTACTCCAGTAAATCTTAGCTTTGAAAAGCACACAATTTGCGGTATCATTTACTAGGTTGGATTTCACTGAAAATGACTTTAAATGTTTAAGGTGGCGGTTACGCCCTCTGGTGGCCATCTTGAAAATCTAAAAACCTTTTTCAGGGTCTTCGTATAGCCAATTTTTTCCACAGCTCGACTCGAGATACTCCAATACAAAATACTCATAAATCTAACATTTTACTGCAAAAGAACTGAACTAAATTTTGCTGATAGACCTATGCAGTAACCCCTTCAACCCTGCCACTGGTAGTAACGCCGTGTCACACGTCGAACGTAGAATGCATAGCAGGTATCCGAGATAACAGACATTCTTGGCAGTGAAAACCAAATCCATGGCCTCAAAATTGTGGTAATAGGTTGTACAACGGAAAATGCGTATCGTTTAGATTGCCCATGCATTTGGTTTTATCAGCAGGCCGGCACATTTGTTCCGGATTTTTCCCACTGTAGGTCATTTGTACCAGTTAAGCGTTATATTGACCAGTTTTCAATTTATGTTTCCGATAAACGTTTCAGCCGGGAACGTTGGAAAACGCATCAGGATGGGATCATTTAGATATTTGGTATGAGCACGTTAGATTTCACTTTTTACTGCAGTGCTGGAGAGGAATGGGCCTATACCACATTTTCAGTTTATTGGCTTAAACGAACCCCGACACCACGTAGATGCCATAAATAATTTTACAAAATTTTTCTATCGTATTTATAACCGAAAAAAATTGCTCTAAATATTGAATTTTTTGAATCCATACACTTCCCGCCCAGGTCGTGACGTCACCTGCAGGGAACCAATAAGAGCTCACTGGTACAAAACAATAGCATCCGTTCGTAGTCATCGGACCACGAAAGGACGCTTCTCATTGGTTCCCCACAGAAAGGACGCTTCTCATTGGTTCCCTACAGGTGACGTCATCATCGGCTATTTCAAATTACAGTACAATTTTCGTTTTAGTGTTATTCTTATTTGGATCAAGTTTTCTGCTGACTTTTTACAGTAAACGGTCCTATGTATCATCAAAAATAATACCGCTGTAAATAAATTGATCAATTTGAGATCACGGTATAGGCCCGTTCTGTATCTGTCATCGAATTCGAATGTATCTGTAGAGTGGGGAAGGTGACCAGTTCTACTGCGCTTAGACCACAACTGGCCCATTGAGCAACCTCAGGTCATCGTACATCCTACCAATTTTAGCAAGCAAGATCAAGACTAACCGAAATCACAGTCTCTAATACATTAACAAAGACAAGTAGGGTCACTCGCCGTGCCGACTTTGATGTGAGTCTCACAAACGCGAGCCGCCTGGATTTCAGAGGGGTTCCCTTCGTTCGGTCTCGTCTACTTACAGGGAATCCGACTGTGCGATATTGTCGACGTCAACGGTCGACGTTCACTTTTCTTATACGGGGGTCAATAGAAATGAATTCTATGGTATAGATAGAATATAATTTATTATTCAATAAACCATACAACACAACACCTACGGATGCAGCTACTGGGGTGGCAAATAGCGCAAGGAGTATTATAGATCATGTTTTGTCAGATAGATCTAGTAATTTGAAACGTACAATTCAAGTAGTAAGTAACAGTCTGATCATTCATAAATTGTTGTTAAAAACCTTAGGTGTGAACATAAAACAACTTGCGACAAAATATAGAAAAGAAGTAAACAGAATAGACCATAAAAAATTCATCTCAAAATTTGAAAACAATATTCAAACCAACCGAAGTCAATCATTTCAGGAACTAATTGACTTAATCACTTCTTGTAAAAAAGAGAGAGACTTATAAGATACGTGAAAAAAACGACTGGATAAATCAAGAAATTCTCGAAATGATTGAAAACAGAGTCAAAATTTATAAACAAAAAGTTAAAGAATCGGAAAACACGAATTTTTGTGAAATACGCGCAAAACGCTCAATAAAACATAAACACTACTTATTTAGGCACCCCGGTAGATCCCACCAATTGTATGCCGTCCACCGTGTTTGCGTGTTAGGTGGCCTGACCCTGTAAACCACAGCTGTTAGCGTTCAGCTACTGCTGGAAAGACAACATTGGGGGCGGAGCTTAGAGTGACCTTACTTGGTGTAGAAGATAACTCTGGGCACTCACATATGACGTGTTCCACAGTTTCGTCTTCGCTTCATTCTACATATTGGTGTGTCACTTAACCCCATAGTGTGGAGGTGTCTCCGGAGTTGACAATAGCCTGTCAGGAATCCTACTATGAGACGAAGGTTTAACCTGGTCATCGCCAAGTACCTCTTGGATATGGCCATACCAAAACCTGCAAGGGTTTACTTGGCAAATCGACATCCTTCTAGTTCTTCCCATCGTTTCACATTTGGACATGGGAGTGTTTTTTGGCCGCAAGTGCAGGCATCATGGGCAATAGACCGATCGCTGTGGTCGAGCTGGAACGCAGAAGACTGGCAGTGGCAGCTTCACTTTCAAAGGATCTCGATACCATTACCGCTTGGGGGCTTACGGATATGGTTAAATTTAATCCCTCCAACACCTAGTCTTGTACGCTATCAAACAAGAAGTGCCTAAACCAACACCAGGTTCTAATGAACAACCGGGCTCTGCCAAGGAGTCACTTATTGAAGCTGCTAGGAGTCAACATTACAGATCAATTGCAACAGCTGCTGGTAAAAAGCTTGGGTACCTATTTAGAGCCAGTATTTCTCACCATATAACCTCCTCACGCTATTAATAAATCGAGATAAATTAATTGGCGATCCGGCCTTAACGCGCCACCTTCAGTCACTTTCTCACCGGCGTGTTGTTGGTGACCTATCACTCTTCTACCGATATTCCAGCGGAATCTGCTCCTCTGAGCTATCCTCTATCGTTCCGCCGCTCACTGCTCCTATCAGACGTACCCGTGCGACCGCTGCACCTCATCCTAAGACGGTCGTTCGTCATACATCAAGAACTGAGCGGTACAACCGCAGATTTATTCCCAGAGTGTCCTAGGCTTGGAATGGACTGGACTGGACTTGGAATGGAAAGTCTTGTTGGAAGAAATTTCCTATTCCCCCCCTATAGGGAATGTTTAGATCGCAGACGGTTTGAGTTATATTAACCTTGAAGTTGAGGATTGTGAGTTAAGTTCCTATGTTCCCTTAGGAGTGCTTCCTGAAAAGAAGCCATTTGACCAGAGCTGCAGAATATGTGAATCCCAGGGCATAGGAGAGGAAGCTAAGGTTAAACAAACCATCAGAAAAGGTTGCCCATTTTTTAAGTCTATTTTTTATTCAACATTACTACTTCAACTTCAACACTATCTAAATCACATTGCAACTGCATACAATCCATAGTTGAACATTTTTTTTAACAATTTCAAATCACCATCAAAAATTTTGATAAAGTATGATGAATTTTGACATACATTTTGGCAAAACTAAATATTTAGTCGCAGGAGGTGTTGCTAAGCCACTTAATACCAACGGTGAGACTATTGATCCTTGTTCAGGATATAAGTATTTCGGAACAACACGACGACGAGATATTGACAACGGAATAATACAGTGCAAAAAAGCTGTTATTGAACTAAATCCCGTATGGTGGTCAAAACAAAAAACAACCAACACAAAAATATATATTTATAACAGCATAGTAAAAAGTATAACCTTATATGGAGCTGAAACATGGGAGATTACAGAGAGGAACAAGGAAAGATTAATAGCTGTTGAAATGGATGTATTACGTAGAAGTTGCAGGGTATCTAGATCCCAGCATGTAAATAACATAAGACGGCGAACCAACATGCAAAAGACAATTGTGGAAAACATAGAGAAGAAAATACTATTATGGTACGGTCGTTTGCGAAGAATGCAGGCAAATAGGTGAGTGAAAGGAGAAATGGAAAAAAGAAGAACGAATAGGAGAATGGCGAGATAAAATACGATGGCGAATAGGATGCGAGAAACGGCCAATATGCAGTTGTAGTAAAACTCGCTGATATAATAGAAATCATCATCAACCTTGAACGTAACATCGTTGTTTACAAATGCTAGATAATAAGCGTTCCTGTTTGTCGGAAAGTTTCAAGGTAAACAAATTGCCAATCTACTGAATGACATTTCAAGTTTACCTAAAATTACCAAAAATGCAGACGGTATCGTTTTCTGACCTGTAATTAGTGGTGCGGATTCAAACAAAGTTAGCCATGCGAGACGAATGGTGCATCATTCCATTGTCCTTGGAAACCTGCATTAAGGATGTCTCACTAGATATATTATAATATTATCATTACTCTAATTACTATGGTCAATTAATTACTTTTTCCAGCTGCAAGTGCCCTTAAGCGTACTGTATTTAATTTTACGATGATTTTTTCTTCAATTCCAAGTAACCTTTAAGTACCTGGTGTTGTGTGTGTAGGGAAATATAAATGTCTGTTACATAACAAAAAAGAAAAAATTAATGAAAATCTAAAATAGAATTAATTGGTTAGTTTTGTATAATTTTTTTAAATGTATATAATTTTTTTAGCTTTTCCTTTTACTTATATTACTATTAGCTAATTAGTAAAGAGAGAAAGATAAACACATATATGTGACGACCACAGACGTTACAGGACAGAAAGGATGGTCTGTACTTGCTCATATCCCTTGCAAGCAGTTTTCAAGGATTTTTTTATAGACTGAAAGCCATATGGAGCTGTCGAAGCTCGTTCCACAGCGTCGAAGTTCTCCAAAAGAAAGAATGCTGGAGAAGACTGGTTCAGGGAGTAGGGACCTCGACCTGGTAAGGATGAGCTCGAAGACCTTCTCTGGTTTTCCTGGTTCGGACAGCTTTTGGTGTTATTATCTGGGAGAGCTCACTTGAATATCTTCTGTGATAGAATCTGTGAAACAGGGATCGATCAGCCAACTTTCTTCGATGTTCCAGGCTATGGAGGTCCTTTGTGAGGTTAGGCGTATCGATTAATCTAAGATAGATAGGATGTGCTCCATCATCTGGTTCTCCCAACAGGCATACAAATCGTCGTCAGCGTATTCCCATCCCACTAGGCTTGTCCATTTGGCATCTAATCTTGTCGAGGCTTTTCCATCAGGTCCTCCATTTCAGTTCTGATCCAGCAGGGAGGCTTTCAGTTGAGTTCCAAGTAAGTTAGTATGTGGTTCTTTGTTATCCGTCGCTTCCACAGTACCGCTTTGGTCACTGATGTGGAGTCTGTCATTGGGTTTATGGATATAATGAAAATCTTCCAGGATTTAAGTCTGGATGCTGGGGACTTGTGCCCCTTAAGAGAGAGTCTTTTATCTAATGACTGACTACTTCGTTCTTCCATGAATGCCCGCATGATTTGAGGAGAGTTACTCTCGCTAACAACATAATAGGTGGTCCAGGTTGGTAGGTTTCATATAGCCCGTCAAGTTTCTTAGCATGAGTCTATCAGAAACCATAATGGATGCTAGAAAGGACCACATAACACCAAAATACATCTTTAACAAGAAATTCGAAACTATAATAAGAGATTGATAACTCTGTGAAGTAAACAACCTGCATCGGGAAATAGTCCGGTACACAGATGGATCAAAGACCGAGTAAGGCACAGGAGCGGGAATCTTTGGTAGAGGAACTAGACAGAGCATTCCGCTAGGAAAATACGCCTCGGTATTTCAGTCAGAGGTGTACGCCATCCTGCATTGTGCAACGATAAATAATGAGCGATCCTACAGAAACAACAGGATCGCAATACTTACAGACAGTCAGGCTACACTTAGGGTACTAGAAGGGCCCAAAGCCATGTCTGCTCTAGTCTGGGAATGTCTACAAGAACTGGGAAGGCTGGCAGAACACAACAAAGTAACCTTGGAGTGGGTGCCAGGACACTCAGGTATAAGAGGCAATAAAAGGGCGGACGAGCTAGCAAGACTAGGCTCGTCTGCTCTCTACATTGGAGCAGAACCCGCCCTGAGGGTGCCTAAAAGCACAATCAGACACCAGGTCGGAGAATGGATGAAACATCAGCACAAGAAGCAGTGAAACTTGTTGCCAGGATGTGTTCATGGAAAAACATTCATTAAAGCTCCATGCACGAAAACAGCTGGAACACTGCTCTCCTTAAATAGGAATCAACTCCAAATAACGACGGGTCTCCTCACAGGACATTGTGACCTGAAGGAACACCTGAATAAGATGGGACTCTACAATGGAGACCTCAACTGCAGACTGTGTGGAAGAGGAACTGAGTCAGCCCTTCATGTGCTCTGTGAGTGTGAAGCGCTAGATCACAAGAGACAACAGCTCTTTCGGAAGCTCAAGCTAGAACCAATGGAGTACAGCTCAGCACCAGCACCAGTAGGAAACTTATGCAGGGATCTAGATTGCTGGAGTGGATACTGTAAATGAGAGGAGCAATAATACAATAGGCCTTAAGGCTTAAGTATTGACGGGGACAGTAAGGTCGGACGGCTCCTGGAAAAAAAAACCATAGAGGCCTTGCGTATGCGGCTGGGGCAAAGCACACGACAAGAGTTATCGTCCGCAATACGCCAGGGTGTGTCCCCCATTGGAAGTTAACCAGCTTGCGGATAACACCGTTAGTTTAGGAAATACAACATTTTTTCTGATTTTGTCAACAAACATGTTTTTATGATGTAGCTGGAATTGAAATAAGGCGATTCAATTATTGTAAGAGTAAATCAAACGTACGCCAATGGATAATCTAAATATTTTAGGATGATATTAGTGAACCCGGGCTCTACAAACCAGACGGTCAAACGCACCGAAATTGGCAGAGAATATTGTTTACCACAGGGTCACGACCTGCGAATGCTAATTATTTTTTTAACGTTTGGTAATAGGAACAGACCGACCATCAGTGTGGTCGAATTGTAGCTCATTTTATTGTCTAGCTATTTATATCGTTTCAAAAGAATTGTTTTCCCCCCTAAAACAACTCAGTTAAAGTACAGGTGATTCATCACATAGGATACTCTCCTCAAAATACTATTTTTGAATAGAATTGAATGACCTTTTAGTAAAAATGACACATGTCCAAAAATGTGTTATTTCACAATAGTGAAAAAACATCATTGCAGCGTTAATATAATCCCAAATAATAATATAATAATATTTATTTACTCTCAAAGTACATAAAAAACAAATCGTTTAAAAAATGAGTAAATAAATATGTTAACATCCATCGAAGGACTAGGCCTGTACATGGACGAATTAGTGTTACAATGTACATATTATATACACATAAATATTACATGTACTTACGTATGAATAAGATAAATATGGTTATGAGTAATTTGAATGAAATTTGTTTATAAAATTATAAGATGGATTCAGTTATAATATGATTTATTTATTAATTCACGTATTTCTTTCCTATCTACTGTACTTAACCATTCTTTAAGATATTTTTTGAATTTTTTATTGGATTGTAATTCCTTTATATCATTAGGGACTCTTTGATATATTTTTGGCGCCAAATAAATAAATTATGCGTGTAATTTATATTTTTTGTTATGATGTTTTCCTGCCCATTTGAATTTTTGTGGTAACGAGTGATAGTATGTAAGAAATAAAGTTACCTGACATCATATCAGAGCTTCCCTGAACAAATCGTCACTAGGATACAGTTTTGCTTTGCTAAACATAGATTTTAGAATTGCTTTTTGGAGGATATCTAAATCACTTATATATGACGTGGCGCCAGTCATTGTTTCGATGATTGGAATTCATTTATTCATCTACATGCCATACTGCTAGGGACGCGAATTAAAAATATATTTTAATTATTGTAATATTGAAAAAAAGGTGGACATTGTTGCTTTTGTAAAATTGTATGAGCATCCGTATATTTTCAATGTAATCAGTGAAATAAAGTCACATCTTTCCCTTCTTTCTAGGCCGCTGCAAATCATTTTCTTCACTATTGTCTATTTCAAATCAAGAATGTACACTTTATTATTAACAAGCATTTTTTACTATTTTAGGTTATGAGCATGCAATTATGTAGCTTGTCAACAGGTTTCTCGAGTTTGAGTTTCACACAAAAACAACACAAGTCCAGGACGTGTGATGTTTTACACAGAAAGCGAAGTGGACATGTGTTGTTGTTTTTGCAGAAGTGTGTGATACTTGAGATTGAATTTGAAGAAATGTTAGTCCTTTATGCAAGAAATAAGTATGGCGTGTGGCATCAAGCTAATTTTACCTATTTTGTGACATGTGCTGTTTTTGTCAGGCAGTCTTCAATTTTGTTTACGTTTGGTTAATTAAAGGGGATATTTTTCTTACAGTGAATATTAGTGAACACCACAAATTAGTACAAAAAGGTTATTCGTATACCTGTCGTTGTACTTGGCCGTCCCCCTACACGCTGGGTGGTTACGACGAAACAGTTGCTGGATTTGAGTATCAAGAGTGCCACTAAACTGACAGTAAATCGCGAACTATGGCGAGCTACAGTTCTCAAAACTATTGATAATATTCGTGTCGGCGCAATACTCTAGCTCCGATATAATACATTTTACGAATTCACAACGAGTCTGTTAAGACATTGTGACTATGATGATGATGATGTCATTTTTTTAGCTGTTTTCAGAGCTCTAAGTCTCTAGAAAATCTGCAAACTTTATTATTATATTGTGATGTAAACTGGCAACAGGGTGAACACTCACCCTTTTTTAAAGAACATTTAAAACACAACTTTGAAGAACGGGCCTGTAACGAAGAAGATGATGATGTGGTCATATAGCTTTTATAATTTTGTAACTTCTTTTATAACTGCAGTATCATGTATTTATGTATGTATTTAATTCCAAATGGAATATAATGTTATGCTACCAAAGTGTTTACTTTCAATAAGATTTTTATCTAACCTATTCTCAAGACTAAAAGCTCTAAGCAAAAAAATGTTGCATGTGGATATCATACTTTTTGAATTTCTGCTCCTAAGTGTACGTGTCATGATTCAGAAGCTTCATATTTTCGTCTTCGTCACTTTCGGTATCAAATACACACCTAATAACCCAGTGGTTCACTGCCACTTATCACCTAGGTGTGAACCATCCGCCAAAATACAGCTTGACCTTGACACCGCAAACAGGTTGATTGCCTCCGGTCGTACTGGCATTTGGCGATAAAACAAATATGAATTATTGCCCAATAAAACAGTGTCATGCCGATAATAGTTTAACACGTACGAAGTACGTTGGACATTGCGATTCAAATTGTATAACAAGTTTTATGGGGTATAAACTATAGAACATGTCGGTGTACCAAACTCATTGGTTGGAGTTTGTCGACAATCATTTTTAGAATTTGTATCTTATACTGTAGACGTATGCTGAGATTTGCGCCTCAGTAAATAGAAAGGGTACTGCGCTCGGTACTACACCATTTCCAGCCAAGATACTACGACTCTGACAGATATGATCACTTGGCGGACAGATTTCGAACCGGTCTGCGCATGACGTCACCGCGTGACAAAAGTTTACAAGCACATGGCGCCAAAGCATTGATTTTTGAAAGTTTTATTTCGTTTCTTGTTATATCTGTCTTAGATATTTAATATTCATACAAAATGAAAATAGCTCATGCACAGTATAATATAAACGATACATATTGCTCTGTATCTGAATAAAAAAATTGGTGAAATAGTTATACAGAGAATTGATATTACTCGACGCCTGACCCGTTTGCAGTAGTTCCGAGCGTACTGAATTTCAGATACAAAGCTTTGAATGTATGTACTCAAAAAATTTACATTGTAGAAAAAGAACAGAGCCAGAGCGGTCTGGACGTATTTTTCTGAAATCTCATATAAGAAATCGATTGGAGTGCCTAGTGAAAGCATCTTTTTGTGGGAAAATTTCTCGGGTAAGGGGTAGAATTCTTGTATACTCCATTCAGGAGTCTGGGATTACCGTTCTTATTTTTTATATATAGATTATGATGTTGCGTCACCAGCTCTTCAAGCTAATTTGCATATGTATTTATTGTACAATTCTCTTAATAAAAGGTAGACAAGAAATAAATAACATAATTTTGTCATTAGAGGTCTTTAAAGATCATGATCAAGCATAACGGCATTATGTTTATGGCGAATGAATACTGACTTTTTTCTTCTAATGATTGGTAACGTTGGAATTTTTGAATTTATGGGATAAGAAACATACATTATCAGTTTTCTTATTTTTTATTTATTCAAATATATGTTACAACCGCACTATACGTATATGTTAAACATAAAATAAAAACATATCACAATACAACAATACAATATCTTTCTAGGCATTGTATTTAACTAGTACAGGTGAATTCTCGTATACTAAAGATTCCTAGTAATAACAGGTTTTTCCTCATTTTTTTTCAAAATGTTTTCATACCATGTATCTGTTTAATAATACGTTTGAATTAAAAAGTTTGATGCACTTGTAGTGATGGTTTTTGATGGCCTGGGTATAGGGCACATTATTTGTTGCGGTCTTTTGTTGTAGTTAGGTATTGATTCTGTAAATATGAGTCTATAGGGAAATATATTTTGGACAGACAATAAGAACTAAAAAAGGGGTGAATAAGAACATATAGAACTAGCCTTTCTCTATATGAACTGAAAATGAAATATCAAAATAAGTTCTGCAAACGGTAAATCTCCAACCATCTTTTAGCGCATTTTTATTTTATGTAGCATTTTTTTTTATTCCAAATAGGAAAGGCGCTAGGAAAGCTGGATGCACCGTCGCAGGACCCTGTATACTTATTACTTTATACTATTTTACAATCTTAGTGAATTTCCGTTTTCTAATATTCGAGGTCTCTCTAATTCCCCTATCAAGAATTCGTATCCTGAAATACACATCTACATTCACTGATAATTTGTTTAAATTCGCAAGATAGTTTTTTTCAATTCTCAAAGCGTTTCCATTATAGTTGGGAAATATAATATGTCCGAGCTCATTACATTTTGCCAAGAACTCATCTGTATGTTTTTGTAGTCCACCTTCTGTTAAATGGTTGACCCAAGTGAGAGAAGTATCTGTGCAACCTGGGATATAACCCAGTTTCTCCTTATTTTTCAACTTAAATGCAATGAAACCTGCCAAATTTTCCAAACGATCCCAAGTAGCGGTAGTGTGACGAATAGTTTTTACTTTTTTATTATTATTGTTGGAACAACCCACAACCGCACAATAAACCATTGTTCAAATATGTGTTAAACTCCAGAATCGCAAATAATTAATATTTTATCAATCTTTACTACGGTAAACGAGTAAACTCAAGAAAATAAACTAAAAATATTCGGCTATAACCTGTAACTAAACAAGTAAACAAACCCCGTTTGTCACACGCTGACGTCACAGGTGGAAGCGAGACGGAAGACATCAGGCGCGTGAGCATACCTTCTAAAGTCGTAGTATCATGATTTCCAGCAGTAGTTTCTAAAGCCTAATACTCACTAGTAGACATGTTGCGCGATTTTGGTGTCAGAGACGTGTCTAAGGTTGTCTACGTAGACATGTCTGTAGCCCAATCGCCGTCTACGGCCTATTGCGAGACCAAAAATCGCAGATCTATGGCCTCCCGGCAGGAATGGGAGCCTTCATGCAACGTTAGACATATTGCGAAACATTTTGATAGTGTGGACGCCACTCAAAGTCTAGAGACGAGACATCCCAGTCTGAGTCCAACTACCGAGTGGCATCGTTCCACTGTTTATGTATGCTCTTGGTGTGGTTCGTCATTTTTTGTTTTTATACAGTGCTTCGTGAAGATATGGTCGAACGAGGAGGTTTTAAAACTGATTGAAGATTTCCAAGCATGTTGTTTGTAGGATGTTACAAGTCCCGACTTCAAAAACCGGGTAAAAAGAAAATTGGTCCTGGAATCTCTGGCTGCAAAGCTTAATGTGAGACTGGCGGAGGTTGAAAAAAAATTCATAATTTAAAAACATCGTTCAACAGGGAGCGAAAAAAATACTTCGACAACTGGATCTTCTCCAAAAAGGTCCACATGGTTTTCGTACGAGTATTTGCAATTCCTGCAACGAGCAAACGAATCAAAGGGCAGCCGGAACATAGACTTGGATGATTCATACAGTGGAAGTGGAGTGTACATCAGGCTCGTGAATGAGTCTCCGCTTGGTAGGAAACGCAGTGTGACTGCGAGTCAAAGAGAAGCTGGAATTGTTTCTCTAAATTTTGTTTATTGCCTCATTATCAACCCCTGACCATAAGAAGCAACTCTTTAAAAGCAGTAGGCATCAGCCGGGTGAAATTCCGGAAACCCATGGCGTCTTCCAGTCTTAATTTGTTTAGTAATGTATTACGAACGTACTTCCTTATGCGCGTCCATCAACGTTTACGTTTCTGCTTTATTTTACTATTCATCATCACTAAACAGGAACTTATTCTGCACAGTACAATGTCCTCCATGGTGGACAGCGGATATGAGACTGATGAGAAATTCTTTGTCTCGTCTAAATCTGCACATTATAGTGTAGACGCTAGACGAGACAAAAAATGGTGTCTCTAGACGGTCTATAGACCGTACCTCTAGACTGTCTATAGTCGGTCTATAGACAAACCGCGCAACATGTCTACTAGTGAGTACAAGACTTAAAGCGTCAAGTGATAATTCAAAACGGTCAAGTTAATTTTTCGACTCGTCACTTGTAATTTCAAATAGTTAGTTGAATATTCCAAAGCATCAAATGTAAGGAACCAGGTGTCCATTCTTGACTTTTGCTGCAAGTTCTTCATAGATGGAATTACTTCAGACAGGCACTGTTCAGTATACCACTTAGATTTGACTGTCTACTGTGTGGTTTATGCTACAAAAACATAGTTTAATATCATCATTTTTTAATAGAGGCTAGCTAAAGCCACATATGGTTCATAAAATCTTGACCATTCAGCCAGAAAATCAGTACGATTCGACGATCCTTTATTAAACATTCTCATTAAATCTCGCGTATATTCAAATCGCAAATAATCCCCATGCCATTATATTTGTTGGTATGAAAATCATCTCCGAGATCCAACAGATTAACTCGCTGATGCTAATAAAGCGTATAAAGTCGGAGATTATTAAAACTATTCAGAAAATTCCCTTAGGAAAGAGTTGGCAGTGGAATCTGATGTTGTGCATAGTCCAAGAGGTAAGAAAACAGTACTCACTTAATTGTGCCTACAGTAGATTCTACTTTGCAGAAAGACGGTTATGACTTGATTTAGTGTGTTTGTTGGTTATGAATATTTAGTCAATTAGGCAATCCAACGGCCTGTCAAACTAATTCAATATGGCTACCGTTGGGCAAACATCTTTCTGTTCCCATTTGACGCTGTGTTGGTTTATGGCTATTTTTGCAAATTTCATTATTTAGAGTGGTTTATTGAGAATAGTTTTGCTTAAAAAAATAATATACTATATACAAGCCTTGCAGTTAGTTGTGGATCTCGATTTAATTGAAAAAAAACTTGGATTTTATTGAGTACCTGCCGATACATCTCATCGGTTTGTGACTAACAAAAATGAATGATCTCGAAGATGCAGGAGTTTGTAGACAGTTGCATTTAAACGCGATGATCTTAGACTCAAAATTTAAACATATAAATCTTTCAACCCATAGACAAAATGTATAATAAAATAATATAATTTTCACAAACCACCGAAAAACGTCAGGGTTTTCTAATGATAATCGGCTTAGATCCATCTTAAAACACTGAATTAGAAGGTAAAGTGCTGATAAAAACAGAAAAATATTGTGTAAAATCCACAAAAAATAAAATTCAAATGAAAACTTTACGAGCCTCATCAAACTCATAATTAACCTCAAACTGACAGTTTGCCCAACGCCGCCATGATGAAATGTCACGTGGTTTGGATCGCCTAATACATGCAAATCCAATGTCAAAAGAGCCAATATTCAATCAAAATTCACCGCAACATGTTTGCCACTGAAAATGGTGGCTGATCGTCTTGTAAATGTTTAGAAGGACGTTTTATGAATGAATAGCAAAGTCTACGTTTTTTGATCGTCGTAGATTGAAACATTATATAAAAAATGGTGAACGTTGTATTTCTTATGGGAAGTTTTGTATACTCATTCGCCATTTTTTGAACTATGTAGTAATTTAACAACTGCA
The DNA here is from genome assembly GCA_951848785.1 of Callosobruchus maculatus. NCBI lineage: Eukaryota > Metazoa > Arthropoda > Insecta > Coleoptera > Chrysomelidae > Callosobruchus > Callosobruchus maculatus. The sequence continues at coordinate 5,101,434 of CATOUR010000003.1, forward strand.
GTCACCTAACATTAATAAGGGCCTGACGTGATCCCCTTTATTGTTGTGAAGAAGTGCGGGTCGAAGCTCGCGCTCATACTTACTCACCTCATTCGGATGTCTTACGATTCCGGCATGTTCCCAAATGACTGGAAAACAGCTTGCATCCAGCCGATGGCAAAAAGTATTCCAAGGCTGATCCAACTAACTACAGACCTACAGCTCTGCTCTCTGTGGTCCGCAAAATGACGTACAGCACACATGTGTGGACCAAACTCGTCCAGTCATTTGGTGAGGCTCACGTCGTTGCCCTTGATATTTCAAAGCTGCTTCGATTTCAAAGGATCTGTGGAGACCATTACCGCTTGGGGATTCAAGAATATGGTAAAATTTAATGCTTTCAAGACGCAGTATTATACGCTATCAAACAAGTGCCTAAGCCAGCACCTGGTTCTAATGAACTATTAGGCTCTGCCAAGGAGTAACTCATTCAAGCTCATAGGAGTCAACAGTACAGAAAATCTGATCTGGCACGAACACGTAGCGTTAATTGCTACAGCTGCTGGTAAAAAAACTTGAGATACCTATTCAGAGTCAGAAAGTACTTCTCACCATCTAACCTCCTCACACTATATAAAGCTCAGATAAGACCTGGCTTGGAGCATTGCTCTCATTTCTGGAGAGCTGCTGCGCCTACTACCCTGGTTATACTAGAGACGCCGTCCAGAGAAGGGCAGTTCGACTAATTGGCGAGTCGGCCTTAATGCACCACCTCCAGCCACTTTCTCACCGGCGTGTTATTGGTGACCTCTCGCTCTTCTACCGACAGCTATCCTCTATAGTTACGCCGCTTACCGCTCCTATCAGATGCACCCGCTCGATCGCTGCATCCCATCCTCGGGCGGTAGTTCTTCATACATCAAGAACCGAGCGGTACGACTGCACATTTATTCCCAGCGTGTCCAAGGCTTGGAATGGACTGCCAGATGTGTTTATTGGACCTTCAGATGTTGGCCTATCCATGTTCCGCGTTAACAAACTTCCCCTAACCTAACCTTTTCACATCAGCCGCGGTACTCTGGTATTTAGGCCTAGCCTACGCAGTCTGCTCAGTTATAAAGAAACGATTTCTTAAGCAAGTCCGACCTCTTCATCCAAAGGAGAGTTACAAGCTCACAAACAAACTCATATCCAGCAACTGTTTCGTCGTATCCGCCCATCACCCATTCGTGGCATGACCCTGAACTACGAGTTTATCCATATTATCGCGTCTGTGAATATGTCCGAAGAATGTAAGCATTGTCGTCGACACAATGGAGGATAGTCCCTTTAGATTATCGAGCCCATCCAGTATGGAACCGTTAGTTCGATGGGTGGTATAAGAGACTCTCAGCATTCTCCTCCACGTTCTCAAAAGCATCTATACGAGCTCGAACTGCCTTTTTAACAGTCCAAGTTTCCGAGGCATACAAAAATATGGAGAACGCAGGAGACTGAACCAGCTACATTTTGGTAGCTTTAGTGATGTTATGGTCACGCCACATTTTAGTAAACTTTCTCATGGCCACACGTGCCTGTTAAATGTGCCATCGAATCTCATTTTCACAGCTACCCGAATTGTCGATCAAAGAACCGAGGTACACAAAACTTTGAACTACTTCGCAACTAATAAAGGTGTCTATCATAATCTCACTGCGAATATCTTGAAGACATCATGGCCTGAAAACGTCGTTCAAGACAAAAATCGAGTCCTAGAAACGTAACATAAATTCTGTCACGCATAGAGTCTGGCAGTAAAAGTTTTTACGACGCTAGAAGTAAATAAACAACGAATATTGGTCATTGTCTATCCGAATGACTAATCGAGTAATTCTATCCAAGTAAACGACCAAGGTGACTTGGTTGCTTTCCTATCGTACCAGAAATAGCTAGAACATTGTCCTTATACGATCACTTCCTACACGAAATGTACATTTGCCTCCGAAAGTTATAAATAAATCGACCCTGACCTTGCCATTTCGTTGTGTACAATGCATTTGTGCAGCACTGCAATTTTTGCTGTTCGATTAACAGACCCGCAATCATATCTCATTGCTTTTTTTCCGCTGAACTCATATATGAACTCAGAATTGATGGGTTGATTGCTAATACTTTGAGGAATAGCCAAAAACTTTCTCCTAATTGATAGATACCAGAAATATTCCAGAACTAACCCACCAGTCACTTCCTAGGCTTACTACTGACGTAGTTTGCCTTCATGGAGAGGTAATCCCTTTGTTTCATTATTAGCTTTTTTAACTAAATTACTTTATTTACAATTGTCGAGTGGGGATTAGTAAATAAAGAACAGTTTAACGTACAGAAAACTCAGGCACCAAATGTCTAAAATCTATTTATGTAGTATTATAATCTATACACCATCGATTTCATGTACCTACAAAAGCAACAAATAATATAATACACGTATTTTTTGTTTTGTGTGATATATATAATTTTTTTGTTGTGTATTGGAAACCTATAGCTAAGGTTAGCAGGTGGCTTCAGATTTGGTTACCTCTTCAAATTCTATTTAACGTTTCCCACATCATCTAAAGTGTTTTAGTATCAGCCAGACTTTAATTTGTGCGATGAAAAATTGAAAAAAAGGAGCTACAGTTCTCTTGGTTGAAATTTAGAAACATCTCTTAATACCAGCAACCGAAATTTTTCTGCAATGATATTTGAAAAAATATCTTTCAGCCAATTTCATTAAGATGACTAGTTGATAATTATTGTAGCTTGTGTCGATGAGATTTTTGTTTGAGATTCAATACTTGCATTTCGTATTATTATTATTAAAACTCTAATAAAATATAACTTCATATATCCAGTTATAAATAAGGTGCCATCTAATGTCCTAACACAGAGACAAATTACAGATCAAGCCCTAAAAACCTAAGTACATTTTAAGGGGCACCTAAATGTCAAATAATTTTCATCCAAACCAAGACAAATTGAAGAGGCTTCTAGCACCTTCAAGCATAAATATCAATTATTTATTGTTTAGATATATATTTTTTAAAAAAATAGGAGGAGAATTTAATTGTCATTCAAGGCTACTTATACATAAATGGAGGGTTACACAATAGTCGAGTCACCATCCTTCAAGCATTTGGGGATCAACAATAACATGTCCTGGCACGATCACGTCGTCAGTATTGCTAAAACGGCATCCCAGAAGCTTGGAGTTTTGTTCCGCTGTAGGAAGCTATATACCCCAGAGCAACTACTGCTGCTCTACAAGGCACATATCCGACCATCGTTGAAGTATTGTTCCCATGTGTGGGGATGCGCTCCGAAGCACTCTCTAAAGCTTCTGGATAATAGGTATCCAGAAGAGAGCAATTAGACTAAAGGATACGCCGAACCTCACAAAGGACCTCCAAAGCCTGAAACATTGAAGAAGGATGGCCTGTCCCTGTTTTACAGACTCTATCATGGAAGATGTTCGAGTGTACTCTCCCAGATGATAACACAGAAGGCCGTTCAAATGAGGAACATTAGAGAGGCTCTGCGAGCTCAACCTCACCAGACCTACTCCTCTAACCAGTCTCCTCCAGCATTCCTCCTTTTGGAGAACCTCTACCTTTAGGAATGAGCTGCCGGGTAATTTGTTTCTCGACGGCTACAACCTGCGGCGTTGCAGATCTAACCTATCCGCTCGCAACGCTTATACAGCGCCATAGGCTTTCAGCCTTTACGGGAGGCTGACCATCAAAAAATATATTGGTAGCTTGCATAAAAGTGACGTAAACTGAACAAAGATGAGATTCAAACTATACCTGGCGTTAGTGTTGCAGCATTTCTTGGACAGCAAACATTTTTAAAACTGACAAGACTAGCACTCTATGCAAGTTAGTAGTGGTATACCGGTATTTAAAAAACTTATCCCAAGGAAAAACCAAACGTATATGTATGTAATTCATTCCAACATATGAAAGAACATAAGTATTTAACAGTGATTCACTGCATTGTCATCTCTTTGAAAAATCAAGGCAGTTATTGTTCTTTGTACAAAACAAATGCGTGCGTAAATCAAATGATTGGTAATGCACATCACAAAAATACTAGGAAATAGACGTATTCAAGGTTTCTATTAGAAGTCTTCTAAGAAGCTCTAGAATGAAAATAACAACGACTGGATTTTCCGTTGAAGGTTGATTTCACTTTGAGGAAACAATACTGTATAGAAAAACTTGTGCAATTCAAGCTACCAAGGCTACAATATGAACATAGTCTATATTGGGCTAGGAGTGTTTTTTTTGTTGATTAGGCAGCGTCGACTGCTAAGGTCATTGGCTGCTTAACTTATCCTACATACAGAAAAGAGACATAAAAATAATATAAAAGGGGCTTAGACCACTTTCAGATCCTGAAATACAAATTTGCTTGTCGTAAAAACGCCAGCAGTTTTTTAAATTCTGTCGGACAAGTTGAGAGGACAGTTTTGAGCTCAGTGCTCAGGTTTGCGCTTTGTCTGTAGAGGGCATAATTAGGCAAGATTAGGCGTGATTTTGTTGATTAACACGATTATATGTAGCTCTAAATTACAGGGTGGTTAGTGAGAATCTTTATTCTCTGGCCAACGGTTCTGAAGCTACGGGGTATCAGTAGGAGGGGTATAGTTGTAAAAAAATATGGCCGATTTCATTCATAAAATAGCCATGGGCGTGCGGATTTTACGTGAGTACTTCAGGGCTATGAAACGTCTTTCCTTTTGTATAAATGTTCGTTTTTAAATAAGATAATAAGAATAATAAATAATGAGGACGCAAAACAGTGTACCTAACAAGCTGACAAGATAATAAACTTGACAAAATAGATATTCAAGTAGTTTGGGACAATCTGTAGAAAGATTAGAAGCACGACATACAAACCGCCACTGGCATTTCGATATTTCCAGACAGAGAGAAAGACAGGGACATAAAGTTGGTGGCAGGGCGGCCAATAGCAAGATTTAGCCTCCATGGCAACGGTATGGTAGCAGATCCTCAACCAATAAGGGTCCCTGACAAGACGTTGGATGACAGGATTCGTGAGTTGTTGCCGATTCACCTGAAGTTGATGATATCTTCAGGAAATATTTACATTTTATAAGAAGGAGATTAAGAAATATCGGCTATTAAATAAAAATACATTAACAAAACTATATTAAAGTAGCTATAAAAATATCTTAAATTGCTAATACCGCTAATTTTGCTTTTTTTTATAAATAAGCTTGGCAACATCGAACATTTTTGTCCGCATTCCTTTTGTAGCTTCATATCCGCTGGTCAAATAATAGTATCATAAAGAAATGGCTTGTATCACCATACATCAAAGATAGCTGTGTTTCAATATAAACAAAAACAAATTATACAAAAAAGCGCTCAAGTGAGCATCTGATTGTAATTAACCCTTGTTCCTAGAGTGCTTAGGGCTTGGAATAGACTGCCAAGGAATGCTTTTATCCTTAGTTCAAGGATAAACTCTCAGTCTTATGTTTTGAAAAATTTAAGAACAATGCTTACGCATACTCAACTATGTCCAAGTTGAGTCAAGACTGAGTTACGCTTTTTGTTTCTGGGGCTCATCAGTTAATGCTCAGCACGTCTTTTTGAGTCAAAAAAGGGCCATCCGGTGCATGACTGGTATCAACAGTAGGCAGTCCTGCAAGGATAGTTTTAGACGTCTGGAAATTTTAACACTACCGTCTTTGTTTATTTATGAAATTGCGGTATATACATTTATAAACAAAAACAAGTTTTTGAATGAAAATTCATTCTCTGTTGTGACCAGGCAATTTGAAGATCTGCACGTGGCTTTTGCTAAATACAATGTGGGTAAGAAATCGCCCGATATACTGGGACCTAGAATCTACACTAAATTACCAAAAAATGTTAAAGACTGTTTAGATATCAACAAGTTTAGGATCAAGCTGAAAGACTTCCTTGTTTCTCAGTGTTACTACGCTGCCTCTGAATTTGTCTGTTTATGATTGTTATATACTTGTTTGTTTTATATAGCTATTTTCTCTGTGTTTTGTATTTTGTATTTTTGTATTTATGTATCTTTTTTATGACGAATCCTATACATTCGTTTGAATGTCTGAAGGGCAATAAAGAATTTGAATTTGGATTTGAGATAAGAGTGTGGGCCGGAGTCAACAAATTTCAGGACAAATTTCCTTTAACCTAACTTTTTCATAACAGACGCGGTACTCTGGTATTTAGGCCTCCTCGGTATTCAGCGGAGTTGGCCTCCCTGTAAGCCGCTGGTGCTTGTCTCGAAATAGAGTGCGATGCACCGAAGTCTATATTTATATCCGCAAGAATGCACATCTGAAATGAATTATTATTAGATATGGCGATACGCTGATAACATATTCACATCGTCCATCATTGTATATACGTACGCCTGTATTTGTCGTGTCTGCTTAATGTCTGATGCATTTTTCTATTCAATTCTGACAGCGTTCTATGCTGCTTCCGTTCTGCCGTCCTGCGATGACAGTGCCAATATTACACATCGTTTTTTTTTTGCAGAGAATATCTCACAAAGGCTGAACTGAAATCATCACATCATCATAGTCTTAACAGACATGTTGTGAACTGGTAAAATGCATTAAGTCGCAGCTAGAGTACTGCCGACACGAATATTATCAATAGTTTTGAGAACTGTAGCTCGCCATCGTTCGCGATTTACTGTCAGTTCAGTGGTGCTCTTGATACTCTTATCCAGCAGCTGAAATTTTTGATTTTTGTCAAACGAGATTGAAACTCAAAAATGCGATCGGATTCGTAATCAGCACTCTCAAATTATCCAAAATACGCCGTTTCATCGTAATAGAAAGCTAAATAAAGGTTTTAGATTTTTGAGATATACCTGAACATCAGAAACACCTGAAATTTTTGGTTTTCGTCAAACGAGGTTGAAGCTCAAAACTGCGACCGGATTTCTGATCAGCACTTTCAAGTCATCCAAAATACGAGGTTTCGTCTTAATAGAAAACCAAATAAAGATTTTAGATTTTTTAGGTAAACCGGATCGGAAAGACCTGAAATTTTTGATTTTTGTCAAACGAGATTGAAACTCAAAACTGCGATGGGATTCGTAATCAGCAATCTCAAATTATTCTAAATACGAGGTTTCATCTTAATAGAAAGCCAAAGAAAGATTTAAGATTTTTTTGGTAAACGTCAACATCGGAAAGACATTTTTGATTTTCGTCAAATGAGATTGAAACTCAAAACTGCTACCGGGTTTGTGATCATCACTCTTAAATTATGCAAAATACGAGGTTCATCTTAGTAGAAAACCAAATAAAGATTTTAGATTTTTTAGGTAATATTGCAGATAGGAAAGACCTGAAATTTTTGACTTTCGTCAAACGAGATTGAAACTCAAAACTGCGACCGCATTTGTAATCAGCACTCTCAAATTATACAAAATACAAGGTTTCATCTTAATAGAAAGCCATATAAAGATTTTAGATTTTTTGCAGGTGAACCTCAGGATCCGGGAGTCCGAAATTTTCCATTTTCGTTAAACGAGATTGAAATTCAAAAAGGCAGCCGGATTTGCAGATAATGTCGTCAAATCATCTTGAACACGAGGTTTCATCCTCATAGAAGATCAAATAAAGATTTTAGATTTTTTGCGGGTGAACCTCAGGATCCGGGAGTCCGAAATTTTCCATTTTCGTTAAACGAGATCGAAACTCAAAAAGGCAGCCGGATGTGCAAATAATGTCCTCAAATCATCTCGGACACAAGGTTTCGTCCTCATAGAAGATCAAATAAAAATTTTAGATTTTTTGCGGGTGCACCTCAGGATCCGAGAGACCGAAATTTTCCATTTTTGTTAAACGAGACAGAAACTCATAACAGTAGCCGGATTTGCAAATAGTGTGCTCAAGTGATCTCGCACACGAGGTTTTGTCCTCATAGAAGATCAAATAAAGATTTTAGATTTTTTGCGGGTGAACCTCAGGATCCGGGAGTCCGAAATTTTCCATTTTCGTTAAACGAGACTGAAACTCAAAAAGGCAGCCGGACTTGCAAATAATGTGCTCAAATCATCTCGGACACGAGGTTTCGTCCTCATAGAAGATCAAATAAAGATTTTAGATTTTTTGCGGCTGAACCTCAGGATCCGGGAGACCGAAATTTTCCATTTTTGTTGAACGAGACTGAAACTCAAAAAGGCAGCCGGATTTGCAAATGATGTCCTCAAATCATCTCGGACACGAGGTTTCGTCCTCATAGAAGATCAAATAAAGATTTTAGATTTTTTGCGGGTGAACCTCAGGATCCGGGAGACCGAAATTTTCCATTTTTGTTAAACGAGATTGAAACTCAAAAAGGCAGCCGGATTTGCAAATAGTGTCTTCAGATCAACTCGGACACACGGTTTCGTCATCATAGACGATCAAATAATGATTTTAGATTTTTTGCGGGTGAACCTCAGGATCCGGGAGTCCGAAATTTTCCATTTTCGTTAAACGAGATTGAAACTCAATAAGGCAGCTGTATTTGCAAATAGTGTCCTCAAATCATCTCGAACACGAGGTTTCGTCCTCATAGAAGATCAAATAAAGATTTTAGATTTTTTGCGGGTGAACCTCAGGATCCGGGAGTCCGAAATTTTCCATTTTCGTTAAACGAGATGGAAACTCAATAAGACAGCTGTATTTGCAAATAGTGTCCTCAAATCATCTCGAACACGAGGTTTCGTCCTCATAGAAGATCAAATGAAGATTTTAGATTTTTTGCGGGTGAACCTCAGGATCCGGGAGTCCGAAATTTTCCATTTTCGTTAAACGAGATTGAAACTCAAAAAGACAGCCGAATTTCCAGATAATGTCCTCAACTCATGTCGGACACGAGATTTCGTTCTCATGGAAGATCAAATAAAGATTTTAGATTTTTTGCGGGTGAACCTCAGGATCCGGGAGTCCGAAATTTTCCATTTTCGTTAAACGAGATGGAAACTCAATAAGGCAGCCGGATTTCCAAATAGTGTTCTCAAATCATCTTGAACACGAGGTTTCGCCCTCATAGAAGATCAAAGAAAGATTTTAGATTTTTTGCGGGTGAACCTCAGGATCCGGGAGTCCGAAATTTTCCATTTTCGTTAAACGAGATTGAAACTCAACAAGGCAGCTGTATTTGCAAATAGTGTCCTCAAATCATCTCGAACACGAGGTTTCGTCCTCATAGAAGATCAAATAAAGATTTTAGATTTTTTGCGGGTGAACCTCAGGATCCGGGAGTCCGAAATTTTCCATTTTCGTTAAACGAGATTGAAACTCAATAAGGCAGCTGGATTTGCAAAAAGTGTCCTCAAATCATCTCGGACGCGAGGTTTCGTCCTCATAGAAGATCAAATAAAGATTTTAGATTTTTTGCGGGTGAACCTCAGGATCCGGGAGTCCGAAATTTTCCATTTTAGTTAAACGAGATTGAAACTCAAAAAGACAGCCGAATTTCCAGATAATGTCCTCAACTCATGTCGGACACGAGATTTCGTTCTCATGGAAGATCAAATAAAGATTTTAGATTTTTTGCGGGTGAACCTCAGTATCCGGGAGTCCGAAATTATCCATTTTCGTTAAACGAGATTGAAACTCAATAAGGCAGCTGGATTTGCAAAAAGTGTCCTCAAATCATCTCGGACGCGAGGTTTCGTCCTCATAGAAGATCAAATAAAGATTTTAGATTTTTTGCGGGTGAACCTCAGGATCCGGGAGTCCGAAATTTTCCATTTTCGTTAAACGAGATTGAAACTCAATAAGGCAGCTGGATTTGCAAAAAGTGTCCTCAAATCATCTCGGACGCGAGGTTTCGTCCTCATAGAAGATCAAATAAAGATTTTAGATTTTTTGCGGGTGAACCTCAGGATCCGGGAGTCCGAAATTTTCCATTTTCGTTAAACGAGATTGAAACTCAATAAGGCAGCTGTATTTGCAAATAGTGTCCTCAAATCATATTGGACACGAGGTTTCGTCCTCATAGAAGATCAAATAAAGATTTTAGATTTTTTGCGGGTGAACCTCAGGATCCGGGAGTCCGAAATTTTCCATTTTCGTTAAACGAGATTGAAACTCAATAAGGCAGCTGTATTTGCAAATAGTGTCCTCAAATCATCTCGAACACGAGGTTTCGTCCTCATAGAAGATCAAATAAAGATTTTAGATTTTTTGCGGGTGAACCTCAGGATCCGGGAGTCCGAAATTTTCCATTTTCGTTAAACGAGATTGAAACTCAAAAAGACAGCCGAATTTCCAGATAATGTCCTCAACTCATGTCGGACACGAGATTTCGTCCTCATGGAAGATCAAATGAAGATTTTAGATTTTTTGCGGGTGAACCTCAGGATCCGGAATCCGAAATTTTCCATTTTCGTTAAACGAGATTGAAACTCAAAAAGGCGGCGGGATTTGCAAATAATGTCCCCAAATCATCTCGGACACGAGGTTTCGTCCTCATAGAAGATCAAAGAAAGATTTTAGATTTTTTGCGGGTGAACCTCAGGATCCGGGAGTCCGAAATTTTCCATTTTCGTTAAACGAGATTGAAACTCAACAAGGCAGCTGTATTTGCAAATAGTGTCCTCAAATCATCTCGAACACGAGGTTTCGTCCTCATAGAAGATCAAATAAAGATTTTAGATTTTTTGCGGGTGAACCTCAGGATCCGGGAGTCCGAAATTTTCCATTTTAGTTAAACGAGATTGAAACTCAAAAAGACAGCCGAATTTCCAGATAATGTCCTCAACTCATGTCGGACACGAGATTTCGTTCTCATGGAAGATCAAATAAAGATTTTAGATTTTTTGCGGGTGAACCTCAGGATCCGGGAGACTCCGAAATTTTCCATTTTCGTTAAACGAGATGGAAACTCAATAAGACAGCTGGATTTGCAAATAGTGTTCTCAAATCATCTTGAACACGAGGTTTCGCCCTCATAGAAGATCAAAGAAAGATTTTAGATTTTTTGCGGGTGAACCTCAGGATCCGGGAGTCCGAAATTATCCATTTTCGTTAAACGAGATTGAAACTCAATAAGGCAGCTGGATTTGCAAAAAGTGTCCTCAAATCATCTCGGACACGAGGTTTCGTCCTCATAGAAGATCAAATAAAGATTTTAGATTTTTTGCGGGTGAACCTCAGAATCCGGGAGACCGAAATTTTCCATTTTTGTTAAACGAGACTGAAACTCATAACAGTAGCCTGATTTGCAAATAGTGTCCTCAAGTCATCTCGGACACGAGGTTTCGTCCTCATAGAAGATCAAATAAAGATTTTAGATTTTTTGCGGGTGAACCTCGGAATCCGGGAGACCGAAATTTTCCATTTTTGTTAAACGAGACTGAAACTCATAACAGTAGCCTGATTTGCAAATAGTGTCCTCAAATCATCTCGAACACGAGGTTTCGTCCTCATCGAAGATCAAATAAAGATTTTAGATTTTTTGCGGGTGAACCTCAGGATCCGGGAGACAGAAATTTTCCATTTTCGTTAAACGAGATTGAAACTCAAAACGGCAGCTGGATTTGCAAATAGTGTTCTCAAATCATCTCGGACACGAGGTTTCGTCCGCATAGAAGATCAAATAAATATTTTAGTTTTTTTGTGGGTGAACCTCAGGATCCGGGAGTCCGAAATTTTCCATTTTCGTTAAACGAGATTGAAACTCAAAAAGGCAGCCGGATTTGCAAATAATGTCCTCAAATCATCTCGGGCACGAGGTTTCGTCCTCACAGAAGATCGAATAAAGATTTAGATTTTTTGCGGGTGAACCTCAGGATCCGGGAGACCGAAATTTTCCATTTTCGTTAAACGAGATTGAAACTCAAAAAGGCAAATTTGCAAATAGTGTTCTCAAATCATCTCGGACACGAGGTTTCGTCCTCATAGAAGATCAAATAAAGATTTTAGATTTTTTAGGTAAACCTGAAAACCGGAAAGACGTGAAATTTTTGATTTTCGTCAAACGAGATTGAAACTCAAAACTGCGACTGGATTTGATAAATATGTATTTTTGTAGATCATCATCATGATCATAGTCACATGTTGTGAACTCGTAAAATGCATTTACACATTTTACGAGCTTCTCTGGGGATATTTTTAAGATCTTTAATGCAATAGTTTCCCATTTGCTTTCTGCATCCTCATGCCGTTGACCAGATGGCATCTACTGGTTCATCCGCCTTTAGGGGCAATTTCTTACCCCAAAGACAAGAAGGTGTCCTGACTCTTCCCAACGCGTCCACCCGAAGCTGTTGGTTGAGAAGAGGTTACTGCTTATACCGACAGTAGTTCGGTGTTCCTTTTAGTCGCCTTTTACGACACGCAGGATATACGATGGGAGATATTCTAACCCGCCCCCACACGGGATTTTCGTCAAACGAGATTAAAACCCAAAACTGCGACTGGATTTGATAAATATATATTTTTGTTGATCGTCATCATCATCATAGTCACAATGTCTTACCAGACATGTTGTGAACTCGTAAAATGCATTTACATATTTTACGAGTTTCTCTTGGCATATCTTTAAGATCTTTAATGCAGTAGTTTCCCATTTGCTTTCTGCATCCTCATGCCGTTGACCAGATGGTATCTACTGGTTCATCCGCCTTTAGGGGCAATTTCTCACCCCAAGGACAAGAAGGTGTCCTGACTCTTCTCAACTCGTCCACCCGAAGCTGTTGGTTGAGAAGAGGTTACTGCGTATACCGACAGTAGTTCGGTGTTCCTTTTAGTCGGCTTTTACGACACGCAGGATATACGGTGGGGAGATATTCTAACCCGCCCCACACGGGATTTTCGTAATAGAGATTAAAACTCAAAACTGCGACAGGATTTGATAAATATATATTTTTGTAGTTCATTTATCATAAATATGCGCACACTGGCGCATTGGCATTGGCGGTGACATCGCCGTCGACACCTGGAGGGCCTTGAGGAGACCGTCGCGGCTGCTGGATTTGCAAATAGTGTCCCCAAATCATCTCGGACATAAGGTTTCGTCCTCATAGAAGATCAAATAAAGATTTTAGATTTTTTGCGAGTGAACCTCAGGATCCGGGAGACCGAAATTTTCCATTTTCGTCAAACGAGATTAAAACTCAAAACTGCGACTGGATTTGATAAATATACATTTTTGTAGTTCATTTATCATAAATATACGACCACTGTTGCATTGGCATTGGCGATGACATCGCCGTCGACACCTGGAGGGCCTTGAGGAGACCGTCGCGGCTGCTGCTGCATTTCCTAGTATCGACTTGGCGATATGCATCAGCAGCGCACCGCGCGGGGGTGTTGGGGGGGTAGGGAGGGAGGGGAGAGGGAGGTGTGCGTATGCGACAGGCATTCGGAATTTCCCTCGACGTCGTCGCCATCGTTTCCCGACCTATCCTAAGCGAGGAGGTGGTTAGCATGCGGGACATGTTCTGCAGGTGAACACACCGTGGGTCCATTGTCCGAACGTTCTCCAGGACACTGCACCGCGCGCGGTGGCAGGCGTGAAGGCTGCGCGTCGGGGAAATGGGGGCGGGGTTATCGTTTCACGATAATGGGCCTATACCGCGATCTCAGATTGATGTGAGCGACATAAATTTATAAATTAATAAGGGTGTCCAGTTAGTGCGTAATTCTTCGATATCTCGCAAGGTGTACCTGATAGATGAAAATGTCAAATACAAAAGTTATTTGGTTACTTAAGACACATATTATAAAAATATTTTGAAATATACAGGGTGTTGCGGGAAAGTAGGATAGTGATCAACTTGTTTTTTTTATATGGAACTATAACTTTTTCTTAAATTCTTCTAGTTTCCGTCATCGATCTCTATTCAACCCTAAAATATTTTTGGGATCGATTGCGACGTTGCCAAGTTATAATTTATTTTCTATTAATTTCCGGATTTGCAACGTCGCAAGTAATGCGTCCAAATTGATCTATTCCTTCAACTTTTCTCAATAATATTATACAGCGAGTTACTCGAATATTAATCGGATATTATTTTGGGCGTTACCAGCAATTTGTGTCTACAGGGTGTTTTTGGCAGAATTTTAAATTACGGCAACTTGAAGGTCATTTTACTTTGTTGTTTTAAATGTAACACCCAGTATTTTTTACTTTAAATAAAAATATCTACTAACACCCTATCTCGCTTTGCAATTTTTTTTTCGTGTTGGCGACGTTGCCAAGTTATAAATTATTTTTCCAAATTTTTAAACAACTATCCCCGATTTTAATTTATTTTAAATAGAATCCTCTACTTATTTTTATCGCAATGAATTGCGCATCTCCAATTTAGTAATATTTCACAATTTCAAAGTTTTGTTTCCATTAATTACTGAGATACGGCAACACCGCTTTTTCAGTAAAAAGTACCGGAACGCTTAAATATTTCCAAAACTGCCACAGCTGGAACGATGAAATTCAATACTTGAGGGTTTTTGAACATACAGAATTCAAAAATGCTCACACCAGTGTTGTCAGATTTACCACTTTTACGTTAGACTTCATAAATAGGGCATTCCGTTCAAAATTATGACGTAAAATTGGTAAATCTGACAACACTGATGTGAGCATTTTTGAATTCTGCATGTTAAAACCCAAGTATTGAATTTCACCTCTCCAGCTGTGGCAGTTTTGGAAATATTCAAGCGTTCCGGTACCGTTTACTGTTGTGTTGCCGTATCTCAGTAATTAATACAAACAAAATTTTGAAATTGTGAGGTCTTACTAAATGCGACATGCGCAATTCATTGCAATAAAAGTAAGGAGAGGATTATATTTAATATAAATTAAAGTCGGGGATATTTGTTTAAAATTTTGGAAGAATAATGTATAACTTGGCAACGTCGCAAACGCGAAAAAAAATATTACAAGGCGAGATAGGGTATTAGTAGATATTTCGATTTAAAATAAAAAATACATGGTGTTACATTTAAAAAAACAAGGTAAAATGACCTTCAGGTTGCCGTAATTAAAAATTCTACCAAAAACACCTTGTAGATACAAATTGCTGGAAACATCCAAAAGAATATCCACTTAATATTCAAATAACTCGCTATATAATATTACTGAGAAAAATTAAAGGAATATGTCAATTTGGACGTATTACTTGCGACCTTGCAAATCTGGAAATTAATAGAAAATAAATTATGACTTGGCAACGTCGCAGTCGATCCTAAAAATATTTTAGGGTTGAATAGAGATCAATGATGGCACCAGAAGAATTGAAGAAAAAGTTATGCTTCCATATAAAAAAATCAAGTTGATCACTATCCTACTTTCCCGCAACACCCTGTATATTTCAAAATATTTTCAGAATATGTGTCTTGAGTAACCAAATAACTTTTGTATTCGACATTTTCTTCTATCAGGTATACCTTGCGAGATATCGAAGAATTACACACTAACTGGACACCCTGTATATCTTAAATACCTGGGTCTGATTGTAGATAAGTTTCCACAGTGCTACAACGCAACAACGCCCCACGTAATTTGAAAAAATTTCATATTTCAATTGAAGCGGATGGTCTATAAAGTACCTTTAAAGAAGAAAATTTGCGAAAGGAGCATTTTTTGAAAGAAAAAATTGTTAAAACTCGGTATTTTCACCATATTTTCAAAACGTACCCGAACATTACATGACAATTACATGGCAATTTTAGAATCGAAAACCCGCATGACAGACTTCAATAGTGCATCAGTAGTGTCACAAAGATGCGGTGTTGCCAGCGAGCAGCAGTTATTAGTTGTATGTACTTCACGAAATTGCAATTTCTTTTAGGTTAGTGACTGTAAAACATAAAAAGTTCGGTCAATGTGTTTTGGAAAAGATGAAAAACAAATCATTTTGGGGATTTTATACACGGATGTTCAGAAGGAATTAAGTTTGACCTGATTTCGTTTTAGCAGAAACTGAAATCGAGGTTGAAGTTGGTGTTAATATACTTACTAGATTGGGTGAAATATAAAAGATATCTAAATTTAGGCTATTTTAAGTTGAATCAGGTTTGTACCAGGTGGCTTTAGTTTTGGTTGTGTCAATTGGCTATTACAGTTGACAATTAATAAATTGAAAAGCACATGTCAATTACTAAAATTATCCGAAAATAAGCCCACAGAATCTTTAACAAGACTATATCAATTATTACAAGAAGTTTTATGTGTAAACGTATCAAAAACGAGAAAATAGATTTTGGCTAAGCATGCAAAACTGAGTGACTCTTGTGATATAAACCGAAGATTTTTACAGCAGAAGCTACAAACATTTAATTGATTTCCTGCTACGACTTTCTGTTAGTTCTTTTATTAGCGTCCTTCGAGTTCCCAGCTTGTTATAGTCTGTCCACTGAAGAAAAGGAGTAACTTTCAAACCCATATTTTGGGGCTTTATTCGGATAAATCGAACTTAAGTTTTCTGCTTATAATAACATCACTGCTCTCAGTATGCAGTTTTGTAGACGGTGTGCATATAACCCTTGACCATACAGTAAAAATTTACATATATTGTGCATGGTTACTGCGTTTGTTCGGTGGATAAGGTATAGTCAGTATACGTGACAAGGACGTCGATAAGAGGGGGGTGGGGTGAGGGTAACTACTCCCCCCCCCAAGAATAATAATTTTTTAAACTACATAAAAAGGGTTAAAAACCTTCAAAATGACTTTATTATTATTAGGAGCACAAATAAATTCTATGTAGACCCTAAAAACTGGAAGTAACACTTCTGATAGACCTTGCTACAGCAGTTAGCTGGTACCAAATCCGGCAGAAAATATGCCAAAAAGAAAGAGAAAACGAAATGCGGTATACCCTTGTTATTTAAAGGACCTTACATGCGTTTCAATTAAAATTTAATAGCCCATTATGTGTTCGAGTAATTAAGGTGAATGTGAAATCCGTGTCAGTTGGCTCTGGATAATTTTTAAACGATCGTAAATAGTGTAACAAACGAATTTATGACAATAAATGGCGGAAAAATCGTATTTCGATTAAGGTAATGATATACTAGACACATTGTTATTATGTGGTTTACACTATGTAAGCTCGATAGTGTTAGTGTTGCCATTAGTTCCGCATGAATTTCTCCTAGCTTGCTGTTAATGTGCCGGTACTTATACAGAGTACTAATATATAACGTCTATTAATGAATTGTAAGAACCTTTTGGTAGGGATCCACTAATAAGGTTCTTTTTGATGTTCGTAAGGCTCGAAGAACAACCCTTTCTATATATATTTCCATCGGTCTATCTGTCGGTCTGTCCGTTGGCGTTTTTCTAGCTTCGTAATCTCAGTAACCGCTGCATGGATTCTGATGAAATTTGGGCAGCGATATGGTGTGGAGTCGTAGTAGGTAATGCTGTCATAATTTTTAAATTCGGTGCATGGGCGGCGAAGTAATTGGCAAAAGACAAAAAATATCTAGTATCTAATATTCCCCAAACTTCGTTTTTAGACCTTGTAGGGGTTCTTGATCATTTTCTACTTTTTTTGGTGGGGTGAAATTGGGTCGGTTATGTTATCCATTGACCTGTGGACGAAATACCTAGAGGCATAATAAACTTTTTCAGGTTCATCCAAGGATTGCGCTTCCTATTACAGAAAGCAAGGGATGTTGAATTTTGTGATGTTTACATACGAGTCATGGTTTAGAAGCCTAGATCGTTCTGTATCCTATAAAGTAGAAATTGTTGAACTTATTACGCGTATGGTTTTTAGCAATAGAAATATAAAAACAGCTCAAACTTCGTTTTTAGGCGATTTTGAGGTTCCTGATTGTTTCGTTTCGTCCAGCTGAAGCTTGCACAATAAAAACTATGCCGTCCTAGTTTATGTGCTTATATTATCTCTGTATAAACTGCAGTGAGTGAAAACTAACTTTATGCACACATAGAAAAATCTGTCGTTCTGTCAAAGACTTACGCTTGGATTCAATGGGACGTCACACTCAGCATTTCTCAAATACAGCGATGTTTTATATAATGGGAAGTGTATAATTTGTAACGAATCATATCATATTGTCGATTCAACTACAAGATGTCATTGTATTCCAATAAATAATTCAATCGCAGCCTGTCGTTGAATCGAATCTGTGTTTGGTAATTGATTCTAAACTACTTTCTTTTCCTTGGACCAACAGATTTTATTACGAGGACAGCTGATTCGTTTGGATGTTTAATTGTGTGACTTTGTATGAAGCTATAAGGAGCATGATATAAGAATTAGACATAAGCCTGCACCAGTTGTTGCATTATTACCTAAAATATAACTGTCTGACTAATTTAAATACCTACGCTCAAATGTGGGTGTTAGCTCTTCTAAGTCCCAATTTCTCAGTAGGTCCTCCATTCTATATATAACTGGACACATTTAAATCACACAATTGCTGATGCAATACGCAAAACCACGAGATGACACAACACGGCTAACACCGAACAACACAACCATGTTGACGGGTTCGTGGCGATAGTAACACTGAGATAATCCCCCTGTTCTTTATTCTTACCTTCATTGAATCGAGATATCAGTCCCGCCGAATACTGATTATAGTTCAGCGAACGACAAGGGCCATTGGAACAAAATTAATTTTTATCAGATGAATTATTACGAACTGCTGTTGTAGTAATAATTTTTGTATATTGAATAGATTGCTATGCTTATATGAAACATAGGGGAAATTTCGAAAACAAAAGGATGTTTTGATTGCATTATATGTCAATACTGATATTAGAAGGATTACGCGTATCGTTAGAACGAATATAAAATTATTCGGAATTTATTGGCGTACCTGTGATTACTTTGAATATAAGGATTGAGTTCTTTGAATGACATGGATTTGAAACAACTGTAAGTATATTTAAAGCGGCGGAAAATCATCCAAATACTAACAATTAATTGGAAACGCAACAGTATTTTTTTGTGTTACGTCAGATGCACTCGATTTGTTCGGAATGTCTTTGGTACTGGATTTATAGACGAATTTTTATTTTAATATAATAACTTTTGGAATATTGCGAATAAAGAAAAAAAAAACAGTTTTGTTATAAAAAATATTTTTCCATTTATAAAAAAATGTTTTTTTCAAAAACCCGTTTGTTTAGAATTTCTCAAAGAATACCAACTTTTGCAGAAAATGCCATGCTATTGATATTATTTAACAGTGTAATGTACCCAACATGAAATACAGGAAACCACGACTTACAGAGTAGACCTTGTTTCTTTGAATCACGCATAAAACAAACATAGCGTGAGAACTTCTATTCATCCGATTGTCTACAAACACAATTCCAACGTTTATAGTCAAAATTAGTATAATATCAACTCGAACACCACAATCACTCTTTTTATGTTCTTTTTTTCTCATAATTATGCTGTCTTAAGATGTAAGCGTTGATGTGAACACGGTGATTAGGCGTAATCCTTTTCGAAAGGAATTCCTCAACAGAAAGGACCATTATGTAGGTTAAATGCTCCTCACGATACTACGAATGACTCATTTTCTTGAGCAGGCAGTTACGTAATCTTGCAGAATACTGAGTCAGATCACCAAGCGATGACTGTGTCCTCGTTTGGTAGGATTTATAAACAAGACAAAAAAAATAGGCTGATAAAATAATCTATACAGGACATCGTGCTCAAAAGGATGAATCAAGCCATGCTTCATTGTTGAATCAAAAGGTGGATCGTTACAAATGAAAATTCACGATTTTCATCACACTTTCTTGTTAGTCACTTGCAAAAAATCATTCTGCGCTGTTCCTCAGGTACTAAACTATGACAAGTTCGGAATCTAAATGGCCTGTAACCTTATTTGTGAGGTATTCTTTGAGCATTTCACCTAGGACCATTCTGCTATTTTTCGATTGACCTTAATCCTAGAGTATCATCTTCTTGTACAGCCAACAAAACGTTAAGTGTTTGTTCTGGATTTCTTTATGAAACACTAGTTTTTGAAAAGCACCATATTCTTTTAAGATTGTGAGAAGTCTTTTGAAAATGGATTGAAACAATTTTTATGGCTTTCAATGTAGCAACATAGCATGTCTAATGTTTCTTCATTTGAAAAATGTGGCATTATTAAAAACACTTACACAACCACAAGACAAAAATATTAAACAATCTGTGATTTTCGAACTAATTCTGCTTCAAAATTACGATGTATCGAACAAAACTGACAGATCGTCACGATTTATTTGAACAATTGCATTCCAAAGCCCACTTTTTCAAAGTAAAAAATAAATATTTTGTAGCCGAGGTTCAAGCGGCCATTTCAAGAATAACTCAAGGGATGCTAGATATCGTCATGGACGAAATTGTTTACCGTTGCTACGTTTGCCTAGAAAATGAAGGAGGACTTTTTGAACATAGTATTAAATAATATGTATATAGTTATAATGATTTTGTTGATAGTGCGTAAAATACTCGTACATATTTTGTAATTTGATGATAGCATATTACTTACTTATTTTCTTCGTATTTTAATAAAGGAGACAAATCAAAATAAAATTCAAAATCCTATGGCATTTTTTCTCTTCTACATGATAACGTAATTCGATTTTTGATCCGACGTCTTGCTTTTTCGTAATCCTCATGAATTAATTGTAAAGATGTGTTTTTGAATCCGAAAATTAAAATTAGAGTTTTATTTACGGATATAAAAAAGTTTTCGAGTATTAAATATACCAAAGTTGATGATGGTTGAAAATCTAATAACATCAGTTTATAGAGCAAAAAAAGTTGCAATGGGAATATGAAATTTGCATTGCCATTGCTTTTTAAATAAAGTGAGAAAAAAATAAAAACGAAATCGAAGACAAACCAAACAAATATATGACAAACCAAATACCTTCTTGGACTGAGCAGCTATTTGGATATTTTTGAGTTTCTTGTCAAGGCTTTTACCTAACTATTCAGTCCACCATGTTCACCATCGAAAATTCTGGATATTACTTTGTATAATGTTTGAAAATAGTGATCACATGCCACATGCCATTATTTTAATCGCTTTTTATTTTTTCAGGTACGTTGGCACTACTTCAAAGGCTAAGGCATTTGGAAAATTTTGTAAGTATAAATCTTCATTAACTCGTGCATATTAAAAAACTATCTCATGTCTGCATTATTTAAAAATCACAAAAATTTATTACCAATAACACTCAAGCTGATATTACTGTTTTTTGTAGGATAAGATCCTGTATACTTATTTATCACCAGATCCGGTATCTATGCGTTCCAATTTTCCAATAACATCTTGGGAATATTCCGACCTTCATCAGTGAACGCGTCTTCAATCTAAGTAGGTACATAGGAATTTTTACACAGGAAACGTCGCCCGTATATCAAATTTTATGACTACTAAAAGTTTTCCTCAGCCTCATTCAAAGGGCCAGGTGTGGGAGACACAACAGTTTAACTTGAAGTCGTATACACAGTCGTTTCTACTAGGTAAAGCGTAATAAAGCTACGCGTAATAAAAGTGTGGACAAAAAGGTGAGAAAAGACTGAACGCTTAATATTAGAATTAATAATTATACCTCTCTCTGGAAACCACTAACAGAATCAACGTTTTTGTACAGTGTTGGTCAGAATAAAGCGTCCTTTAGCCTGTACTGCTTGAGACTACGATAAAGTTTAACAAATTAAGCTAAATGAAATTGAAATCGGGAAGCTAGTTTTGTCACTACAGTCCTGAATAAACTGAAGTCTCAATGGAAGCATAAATGCAGTCCAGAACCGCATAACACCGACGCTGTTAAAAGTGCATTTATTGTGTAAGTTGTGTAAAGTTTTGGCGGCCATGGTCTAGACCGTCGAGAGCTATTGGGCCTGATGCTGCTGCGTGTGACGTCACACCAGTCGTATCTGCATGAGTCTTGATATACTGAGAAAACGGTCAAAAATACGAAAGTAACGTATACGAATGAATTTATAGGAAATTTAATTTGTGATGAATGGAGCCAGTTGATATCTATTTAGCTGGAGTCGTTTGGACGTGAGAAGATTAAAAGTTGAACCTAAATGCACCCAAATGATATATCTATTATCTGTTATTCACAAAATGATGTACGCAGTCAAATTATAGCTATCAGTAGCTGTGATATACAGTGTGTGCCAGAATTTTCTTGATACGTGATATTTTTGTAACCAAAAAAAAGGTCAAATGAATATCGAGTGGAATTTTTGATAGTACTGTAGGGTCAATCATACCATGCTTTTAAAACATTTTCTTTGTTCTTCAGCCTAAAAACTCGCCCCCAAATTTTTTTCATATAGTACCCAGTAGTGCTCGACAAATTGAGTTTTGTACTTATTCACAGACCTATTTTTTGCGTAGTCATGAGCATTGTATAATTAAATAAAATTAGGATTTGTTTGAGGCGTAATAATTTCGTAAGAAAAAGAGGAAAAAATGAAAACTAAGTAGGCGTTTCAGGTACTGAGGGACACATCATGCATACTTCGAAAAACCTGAAAACCTGAAATAGCACTCTACAGCTTTTCCTACAAAAATGAGGTCATTATTTTATTCAAAGTTTGTAGTGCCTGTGATTTATTACACAAACCATTTTTTTCATAAAGTCAAAGAATACATTGAATAAAATAAAGGTTTTAGGCATAATATCTTCGTAACTACTACCCTTAGAAACCCATCTGGTTTTCTTTTTTATCCGTTTTTATGCGTCAAACAAATTCTTATTTTATTTATATTGCTTGCTTATGATTTTACGAAAAAAATAGGTTTGCGTATAAAATCAAAGGTATCATAACATTTCAAATAAAATAGGTATATAATTTATGCAGAAAAACCTATGGGGTGCTATTTGAAAACAAAAATTTGGGGGTGAGTTTTCGGGGGTGACGTACAAAAAAATGTTCTGAATACATTACTTTACAATAATTATTGTTAAGCAGCATTTAATATTAGCTCGAGGAACTATTAAGGTCGTACGATCGGGCCTTACAGCGGTCTCAGTACGAATTACGAATCTCCCTTCGAAGTGTTTAATACATATTACAGAAGAATCATTTATAGTGAAGTTAGCCCCTAATCACAGATTTTGTTTCATTACATCTTTTAGAAATTAGACCACAGGTATGCCCTCTTTGTCTGTATGTATAATTACTAATAATGCAGAAGTGTGCACAGCAACTATAGACGCCATTCTTGGCTAGATGTATGTCAAACAAAAAAAAAATAAATAAAAGGCTCTCGCGTAGAAGGAAGAGAAGAGAAGATTCTCTCCAGGAGTGAAAGAAGATGTCTGTGGGGAGAAGGGGCGACATGAGACGAAAACAAATCCTCCCACTGGCGAGTCTGCAAAGAACTCAGAGTAACTGAACCCTAACGCTTTCAATACTAAAAAATCGTCCCGTTATAACAGCATTTGCACGGCTAAAGGCTGTATGTCATGGTCCTATTTTTCACCCTAAATGTTGTACAAAAAGTTTGACAAAAATCTTATCATAAAAATGGGAAGGATTAGTTATTCCTCCTGTATGTAACGATCAAATAATTCGTAACAAATATAGGACAAGGGCATGCGCATTAGTAGCACAGTCATGTCATATGACTGTTGACAGTTATCGTTTCTGTCAAAGTCCTTGTCGTACTGTCAATTATACCATTATAACCCATGGTTCTCGTTTAAACGTTCTGTACATAATTGTCTAAATTGTCAAGTTTGCGATTTTTTTCTAACCTAATATTCATGATTGTTTTTTTGCGAAGATTTGTGCTTGTATTTGACTTCTGGTTAGTGTTGATTATTTTTCGAAGATATTTACGTACTACAGTATTTGAATATCAGAATATTTAATTTTCATAACCCAACCACAACCTAACTTTCCAAATGTCACCAGCATGACATTAGAATGCGCAGTTTCACATCCAATTTGCCAAATATTTAGAACACGTCCTAAATATCCTATTTTTTGTCCTATTGTTTGTCAAAGATTTAGGATGGAAAATAGGACCGTGACATGATGCCTTAAGACAGTACATCATGGCATATTATGGGTGGTTACATACGTTGTGCGTTATTTTGGCACGAAAAATCCACCAATGTTCCATGAGACCTTCTTTTTTGGGACGCTCTGTATACACATCACATGGTAAGAAGAAACTTTCTAATCGAAGAGTCGGACGAGAAGAGGAAACCAATAATCATAATCGTTTATCTGTACCGCAGATCGAATGCAAGTAGCCTACTTGATTATGAAAACAATAAATAATCGTGCTGGCGAATTTTTTTTTTCGAAAAGGCGACCATTCACCCGCGGCAGAGATGTCTCCGCTGCACTGCCGTTCCATTAACCTCATTTTCTCGAGCTGGCATCTAATATTTTCAAAGTTTATATTAAATTTCCCTTGAAGATTTCTCTAATGCCACACCACAAGGATGTTGCCGCTGTAGATGCACTTTGAAAAAGCAGCTAGCTGGTAGGTCGGAATTCGTGTCTGTTGGCAGTGCTTATTATTTATTTGATGTATGTTTATAATATACATGAAAAAAAGTCATAAAATATGTACAACAATTAAGACAAATGACACAACATAAAAAATTGCGATCTAAATAGTAACTAGGTTATAAAATAACACCGAGCTTGGAAATTCATGATTCTGGGCCTGACCGTTTGGCTTGGAGGAAGTTCTGGTTGTTGCCCGGATATGCTCTAACGCCACATTCTTGCACTATATGCCTGACAGTTTGGCGTTCCGCTCCACAGTCGCATCATGGAGATTCGCGCTTGTTCCATTTAAACAACGAATCAGCGCACACTTCATGTGACGTGCGAATTCTGTTTAGGGTCGACCATTCCTTTCGGTGGGGCTCAAAACCAGAGGGTTTTTGACCAATAATTAGCTTAGTGTTCATAGGACCAGAACCATTCGCGGGCGTTGCAAAAAGCACCGCTAAAAAGACCATCTCGGACTGGGCAGTGAGGAAAGCACTCCTGAACTGGCGAGGTACACCAGGGCTACTGCACTCGAAGGCGTTTATAAGATACCCCTCGATCCAGGCCCCCCCGAAGATCATGGAATGAAATAGGTACGACCTCCGCATTCTGGTCGGTCTGCTGACGGGACACGGTCGTCTGAGGTACCATATGCAGAAGTTGGGTCTTGAACAATCTTCAGACTGTCGCTTCTGCTACGCGGAGGACGAAACAGCGGATCATATTATTTGCTCCTGTCCAGTACTGGATAACGCTAGGTTCCGGACATTCGGATTTGCCCAACTGGAACCTCATGACTTCAAGGAAGTTTCACCCTTCACGTTGATCGCCTTCGTAAAGAGGTGCTGACTGTACGGTGAACTCTAAAAAGGTGTGAGCCACAATAGACACAATTGAGTCGCAGTGGAAGGAGGCAGCTCTGCCCCACTCACTTTCAACCTAACCTAACCTAGCTTAGTGTTCACTTCTTCTGGTGTTTGGATCACCCAAATTTCTGCCCTAGTTAACTACAAGGTTGAAATCGTCAGACTCGAGATGAAGAGCTGTTGTAATTGGTGGTTTTCTGGACCTTAATCTGTGCAAGGATAGACCAGGTATATTTTCGTGGATTGGCAGTGAGGGATTTGTTTAGATTTTCTTATATCCTTTCGGAAGCGCATTTTCTGGATGGATGGGCACAACTCACAGTATTCTCATGGTTTCAGTATGCCAATTAACTTTTTTTGAATTCTGGATGTGGCTTACCCGACTTTAAAATATCTGTAAGGAATGCCCCCAGCCACTCTCTTGTGCGTGGTCCACAGTGAATTATGAATTCTGGAAGAATCCCATCAAAAGCTGAGGCTTTCTCTGCTTTCATGCATCCGATGGCGGTGGCTATTACAGTTAAGGACAAAAGCCTGGAGTAAGAAGCAGGAAGCAGTGCTAATAGCTTTATTTCCATACGACTAATCTTTAGTAGTTTAGTAGAGAAGAGAACAATATTTTTATAGCAAGGTATGAAGACGCTTTATATAACAGTAGGTAGCAGAAAAGATC
Organism: Callosobruchus maculatus; assembly: GCA_951848785.1. NCBI lineage: Eukaryota > Metazoa > Arthropoda > Insecta > Coleoptera > Chrysomelidae > Callosobruchus > Callosobruchus maculatus. The sequence goes on from CATOUR010000003.1 coordinate 5,127,459, forward strand.
TTACTATAGAGCAACCCTCGTATATCGACTCTCATATGCAGTTGGCATAGAAGCGCATTTATCTGGTTGGGTCAAGCGAATGCGCCTTTGCGTTCCGCCAAGAAGTTTGCTGCTGTTTAGCAGCGACTTTCTTTGGTTTGCGGTTACCTCCGGGTACTAGATGGAGATATAGGGCAACCCTCGTATAACGTTTTATATAGTTATAATTGACAGACAACCCGAAGTTACAATTATTTGAGAAGTCTGAAGATGACTATGTATTCGCCGAAATATCACATGATCGACATGGTCTTTGATCGACGATTCGGGTAGCTGAAAATGAGATTCGACGGCGCATTCAACAGTCACGTGTGGCCATCACAAAGCTTACTTAAATATGGCGTGACCATAACATCACTAAAGCAACCAAAATGTCGCTGGTTTAGTCTCTTGTCTTCTCCATATTTTTGTATGCCTCGGAAACTTGGACTGTTACAAGGGCAGATCGAGCTCGCATAGATGCTTTTGAAACGTGGACGTGGAGGACAATCCTGAGAGTTCCTTATACTGCCCATCGAACTAACGTTTCCATACTGATGAGCTCGGTAATCCAAAGAGACTATCTTCCAACAAGCGGCTAGCCGTACCAAATGTACTTTGGCTCCCTGACTTCCGCATGCGCAGAGTACTAATGTCACAATAAAAAATAATAAACAATTTATTTATATTGAAACTCAGTTAGTTTTATTCTGGTGGATATAAAAGGTTTGGCGCGATATTATTTTGCTTCTCCGGCGTCTGCTTTGGCAAGTATTTTAAATCTTTTGATGGCGGTTTTTTTTTTGTTTTGTACAGACGTCTCTGTTCTGAACCTACTTAGGGTGAAATTTTTTCACATGCAGCCTTAAATTGCAATGCTTTGAAAAATAATGTAATTCATATAGCACACCTTAGAGCCATTTTTTTAAATTAATTTACAGTAAATAATAGACGTTAGTTCAATTCCAATATTATTAAAAACTTCAGACTCTCAGACGAAAAATATCAGCGATAGATAAACCGCGAAAGTGGCGAAAATCCCAAAATAATGGGGACTGGGGACCTTTTAGTTTTAGGTTATGTTCCGTGTCAACGTCAACTGTCAAAGTCTGGGAGCCAAAGTACACTTGGTACGGCTAGCTGCTTGTCTATCCTTCATTGTGTCGACGAGAATGCTTACATTCCTCGGACACATACACAGAAGCGATAATAATATGGAGAAACTTGTAGTTCAAGATCATGCCCCGAGTGAGCGGCGCCATGGCTGTTCCCCTACACGCTGGTTGGATACTACGAAACAGTTGCTGGATATGAGTATCTAAAGCGCCACTGAACTGACAGTAAACCGTGAACTACAGTTCTTAAAACTAATATTCGTGTCGGCAATCCTCTAGTTCCGACTCAATGCATTTTACGAGTTCACGACATGTCGGTTAAGACATTGTGATTATGATGCTTATGTAGCATGAAGGCATAACTAGTAGAGCTAGTAGAATTCTTTTCACCGTATAAACGAGGGTTCTGTTTGTATTTTTCCTGGAAAAGCACAAAGCCAGCGGAATATTGATCCGAGGATTTTCTTCGTTACCGAAGATGTAAAGTGTAGTTTGAACAGTAACGGGCAAAAAGAAAAAGCTTTCTACTACAAAGCTCACACTGGCGGTGATACTAACAATGCGAACGACGTCTTATTTGTCCTAAAATGCTGGCGTAGATAGCAAACGGTTCCAGCACTTTTGTTTTCTATTGCACGCCAAACGTCTGGATTTTTTTATAAAAGAGATTCTGAAACAACTTGCGATTTGTTTTTTAAAAGCTATTATTTACCTTGCTTGTTCGGGTGGAATCTTGCCACTCAATTTTGAAGCAGGTATCTTCAACCGATTGAGATGAAATTTTGTATACATTTACGTTTAATTTGGATGACAATACACGATAAACTGTATGATGTTATTCTAGATCCAATACGAAATTTCAAAAATGTAGGGACCTCATAAAGATATTCGTATGTAAGTACCAAGTATGTGCAATATGAAATATGTTTATGTAAGTATTAATGAATAAAATATAAACAACGGTGAACTGGTGGACATAATACATTCTTCTAGTTTAAAAGTACCGGTACCTATTTTCTGCATTCTGTGATAATCAGTAACTTTCCACATGAATTTTGAAAAATGCTATATAACGTAAAATAGCCGAATGGTTATATAGAGATACCTCCAGATGCTTCTTCCAAGAAGACCAAGATCTTGACAGCTGTTTCCGCCAAGATTATGTAATGGTTCAGCCAATATGTAATATTCTTATAATTATAGGTAATAATATTAATTGCTTTGTTTTCAAGATTATCATATATTTGATATATGATTTCGATATTCTTACTTTTCAGACTTTCCTAGTTTTGAAATGAAAATATCCAGTTAATATAACCCTATATGAGAAGTATATACTTTTCGTCGTAGAATTTATCTTTATGCACACATAAAACTAATTCCTTAGATGGAGCACAGATGCTTTAATTCAAGTATACCATAACTTCCCATACGCGCAAAGTTATGCTAATCTTAAAGTGAGAATACGATATCTTTGACCATATAAGGGTTAGATTGAGAAAATATCTTGCAAAACTGGGAAATTCTTGATAGTAAGAATACCAAAATCTTAAATCAAGCATATGGTAATCTTGACCGAAGTATTTCATAATCTTGACTGAAGCATTTCATAATCTTAACTGGGAGCATTTCATAAACTTGACGCAAGTAGCTCAACTTTATTCTAAAATTGTGATATTCTTGGGTGAGGAATCTCACAGTATCAATTTGAGCATTCAAACTCTTCTATGAGCATGTAGAAAGTTTTCTGGAGAAATAGTTCTGCATAATTTCTTAAATCACATTTAATACTTAGTACTTATCTAGGAACACCTGAGTCAGGTCTTCGCATCCCAATTTTTTTCATAGCTCATTCATGGTTGGATAGATCCAGTGATAAGGAAGCTGATGGGAACTGAGGCGCGACTCATATGGCGGTGGACCAGCACTACCGGCAGATTCGATGACTGATGGTTGACGGTTGTATCACGGGTATCACGTGGCAATGGCAATTTATTTAACAGTTTGACTAGATACTACTATGTGCTATTATGCAGGATCCAGAGGGTGGAGAGGTTAGAGTTAGACCCGTGACACGCTGCGCGCCTGCGCACTCCGACGTTGGTAGACGTTAAATAAATGATTTACTTGATACAAATATAAGGTGTGCTTGTAAAACAGCGTTCATTTTCAGACCAAATTTATCATACTGTAAATTAAGGTTCGCATTTTCAAGCTGTCTATATTCTTGATAGAGGTAAATTGGACACCGCTGGAAAAAATTATAATCTTGATATAAAATTATGAAATATTTTTTATTAAATTATCATAGCCTTGGTTGCAAAGAAAATTATATTTTCTTTCGGAGCATATTTCTTCAAAATAAGTATATAAATCAAAAATATATTATTCTTGGTACAAATTTTCTATAATTTTCTCATCAAATACTCTTTCTTAGAGTGAGAACCGATATTTTTATTGTGAGTATGTATTTACAAGAATATCACAATTCTTGACTTGAGAATTTTTTTCTATGTGTGTGTGTACTCCACCATCGGTTTTTCTGCGGATAATTCAAATAAGGAATTTGTATATAAACTTTTTTTTATAAAAAACAGCGTGTTTATCAAAATGTAAAGTTTAGCGCAAGAACTACTGGTAGCAATTACCGTTCAATTTGAGCAATTTTCCCGTCGTACGCAGAAGATAGGATCTGGTTTCGTGTGCAAGTCAAGTTAGTAGAAATTTAAATAAGCATTAGCCTTTCAGCCATCAGCCGTTCACCGCTGAGTTGCCGAGTAGCTCCGGTCTTCGGAAATAGAGCCTCCGGTGTATAGCGTAGGTGTTGAAAATGTGCATTGGTTGTTTTCATGCACGCAAATGCTGTCTTATACCTGAAGAATTTGTGATGAGACAGGTATTGGACAACTGGAATGGCGGTATAACTATTGGCGGAAGCAAATTATCTAACTCAAGATTTGCTGACGATACAACCCTGCTGCTTCTCAGGAAGAACTAGTAGCTCTATTGAACGTTTTAGAACAACACAGTGCAGCATACGGTCTTGATATTAACTGCAACAAGACCACGGTTATTTTTGTAGACAGAGAGCATGATAATCGTCGAGAAATAAAGTCAATAGGCCGTTGTGAAGTAGTTCAAAGCTTTGTGTACCTCGGTTTTTTGATCGATAATTCGGGTAGCTGTGAAAATGAGATTCGACGGCGCATTCAACAGGCTCTGGTGACCATGACAGAGCTTACTAAAATATGGCGTAACCATAACATCACTAAAGCTACCCAAATGTCGCTGATTCAGTCTCTTGTGTTCTCCATATTTTTGTATGCCTCGGAAACTGTAATTAAGGTGTAGTTTCTTCACTTTGGCTTTTTAAAAAACACCAAACAAGTAACTTTTACACTTTATTAAAATTAACTTAAATTCTACAGATGTTTCGGGTAGCAATTCTACCAAACAACTGAGTGTTATTAAATAGACCTAATACGAATGATTGCTAACAATAAACTAAACGTAGTCCTCTTGAATGCCTGAAGGGAACCAATATATAGAGTAGGTTGTTTACATCATTAGACTTATCTAAAGTATACGAGATACGAGGGGATTCGTTATATAATTCTGTTAAGAAGGCAGATCGAGCTCGCATAGATGCTTTTGAAATGTGGACGTGGAGGAGAATGCTGAGCGTTCCTTATACCGCCCATCGAACTAACGTTTCCATACTTCATGAGCTCGGTAATCCAAAGAGACTATTTCCTACTGCTACAAATAAAGTAAAAAATGAAAAAATCAAATTTTGAGCGCAATTTTCAAAATAACTTAATACTAATATATATTTTTGAAAAGCCTGAATTATTTACGATTGACTTCAAAAATAATATACAGGGTGTTCCATTTAAAAAAATATATATTTGCTTCATAACTGAAGGACAGTTAGAGCAAGAAAAAATCAAACTACACCACTGGATTCTACAGAAAAAATTCTATAAGATCCTTTTCTAAGCTTTTCAATAAGACAAAAGACGACCGAGATACGAGGGTGGTCCCAAAATCGATAGTTTTCGATTCCACCCTGTATCTCAAAAACCAAGAGGGCCATGATAATTTTGTTAACGGCATCTTTATTTTCACAAAAAAGTAGCACACTGTCGCGAAAACCGCAACTCTCTATCTTCAAAAATAACCGAGATACCCCGTAAAAGTGCCCAAAATGGGACACACTATAAAAATTCTTTTGTAAAATTACTAACAAAATCGTAGGTTATTTAGTGCCACCGATTTTGTGAGTAATATTACAAATCAGATTTGTAATTTCATTTAGCAATTTTCAAATATTGTAAATTCGCAAAAACGCATTTTTGTAATATCACAACATTTATCTGTGATATAACATGATAATTTGTAAAATTATTATGCGATTTTACACAACTTTAAGGATATCATATTGATTTTTTACATATATATTTTGTAAAACTATTTTGTAAGATATGTAATTTCACATAATTTGCTTGTAATATCACTAGATTATATTGTAAAACCAATATACGTTTTATTACAAATTTTTTAATGATTTATTTCGTAGTTTTACCTCATTTTATAAAATTACTTTGTAATCTTACAAAAAACTTATTATAATAGGTTTTAAGGAAAGGCTGTCATTATAAACATATTTTCATTTTATGTATAAAAATAAATAACACAACATTAAAATTCGATATACAAACACAAAATAAAAAATTAACTGTTTCTGTCTTATCGGCTGACAAAAAGCATATTATATCAGCTTGTTGGCCAGACAAACAGTTAGTTAACTTGCCAGTTTATTGGTAAAAGAAATTACTGTTTTCCTACTGGGAGTATGACTTGACTTTCTCCCAAAGTCAAGATGCACTTTAATAAAACATGTTTGAGTCATTTCCAAAGTTACCGAAACATTTTTTGGATTAATCCGCTTAGAATTGAAATATATGACAAATAGTAATTTTGTTGCTTCTTCAAAGGAACTTGCATTGATGAGCTGGATTTTTTCATTGTAAATGGAAATTTTCTTCTTTCCTTCTTCATCTGAAATTAAACAAAAAATTTTTCTCAAAGTATTATGACTCGAAAACTTTTTTATTAATTAACCATATCATATCGAAGAAAAATAAAAATGAATGCTTCCCTAAATAAATTTGGTATACAGGATGGCCATATTTCCAAGATGACGCCTTACCTTGTCTAAATGCATTTTGTATTCATTTTATCCAATGAATGTTCAAACTTCAAACACAAATAGCACCACTACACGTTATATACCGGCACTTCCAAAACAAGATCCATAAAATAACGACCCGTCCGCTGTTTCTCTATTCACACACGCCGATTCTTCTCGCCCGCCAGTGCTACCTTTCATCGGCAACGCGTAATCTGTACTGAGGGCAAGTGGCCACATAAAGCGCTTTAGTCAAATTACCATTGATACCAACCGAAGAAATCAATTATTTTACTAACATTATTGAAGTATTTTTCTAAAATAATTATAAATTTACAAAAGAAGATTGTAAAAAACAAACATTTTGTATAATAGCAATTATCTTGTAATTTTGTCTTACAAAAATGCAACACATTTTTGTAATTTTACAAATATTTTGTGAGAAAATGAATTATTTGTATTTTTTCTGTAAAATGCTCAACCATTTTTACAAAATTTAGTAAATCTACAAAACTATTGTATTTTTGTTAAACTTTACTGTGGTTTTACAACATGACATAATAAAATCGCTCCAATAGTGCTTGTAATTGTTTTGTAAAAATACCCACGTTTTTTTCAGTGCACCGTGTACAAAATTTCTATCGCTCTTATTAAGTGTTTTGGATACACATGTTCTGCTCACGATTTCAACTAGAAGCAAAGTTCTTACGGATCGCCCTGACAGAGATCCAAAGCTTGTGAGCCGGATCATTTAAATCCATCGATTAATCTTATTGCACCAATTACTTGAAGCCATCCCATCTTGACTGACCTCGGTGCATGTGCGCATATCCTCCAGTGAGCTATTAGCCCGCTCGAAACACCTTTTCCTTAATTAAACCCGCACACGGCGAGCGGCGTAATTGTTTTGCATGACGAAAACAATGAAAAAGGAACAACGTTCAGTAGTCGATTCAATTTACATTTAAAGAGACTATCAGAATTTAATCTTTACGACCGCTATCCACCATTGCTACCTACGGAAGTCACACAGATGCATAGGGTTATCAAGAGGGGAATTAACCCGAATGTTGTCTTTAATTCGGCTCTCAAGTTGATGCCATGGACGCCCATATATACAGGGTTACTGGTAACTCGACCACTTTCCTGCAAGAGGTGATAGAGGGACTCAAATGTAATAGATTTAACCCCCCATACGTAATTCCGAAAACCGATAGTTTTCGAGATAATTAACATTTAATGTTGTTCAACCAAATGTCCAAATTTCTACACTAGATCCTAAACTAAGAAAAAAAACCTGTTGTTGATTCTGATAATTATTATTTTAGTATTTAACTAACACATACACAAAACTAACTTAGTATTAAAATGTTTCAAAATACTAAACAGTTCCAAACTAAATACAAATATAAAAATAATCAACAAAAATTTTACATTCACCATGAAAGAAAATTATCTAGCTCAAAAAAATTATACAAACGGTTGAACAAATCGCTAAAAAAACTTTCCTACCTAATAGCCTTTTCAGAAAGATTATAAACAGCAATGAATAAGAATCATCTATTCAAAAAGTACGAATGACAGTACAATCATTATTGTTAACTCAGTTACATACTAGAATGTTTGCAAATGCGGTCGATGATTATATCCAAGTAAAACAAATTAAATCCATTCAAAGTTTCTAGAGATCTTGTTCAATGTGCTGCCCTTGATTTCGGATAAAAGTACGGATCCGCTTAGTCACTTCGGTTTTTGTAACTCGTGTTGAGAAAGTTCGTTTCATCTCCTCCGCCGCTTTGATAATATTTTTGGCCTTAGTTCGTCAGCAGTATTAACTGGAGTCTCGTAAGCCAATGCCTTCATGTGAACCCAGACGTAAAAATCAAGAGGTACCAGATCTGGGCTCCGCGTAGGCCATGGGATGGGTTCACCCCTCCCTATTCATTTGTTCGGGTATGTGTTGTCCAATAACTGCCGAATTGTGATACAGATACCATTATGCTGGAATATCATGTTGTTGGTGATTTGGTATTACGCTGATAAATTTTGTTAAATAGTTACTTGTGGTTATACTGTCATTCTTGTTCTTGGAATAAGCTATCAGATAAGGAAGTTTTTAAAATAATTTGTTTGACTGGTTGTGTATCTTTTTTTGAGCTAGACAATTTTCTTTCGCCGTGAATGTAAAAATTTTGTTCTTTATTTTTTAAATAATTGTATGTAGTTTGAAACTGTTTAGTATTTTTGCACATTTAAATACTAATTAGATTTGCGTATGTGTCAATAAAAGACTGAATTGGAAATTACTAAAATCAACAGCAGGGTTTTTTTCTAAATTTGGGATGTAGTGTGGAAATTTGGACATATCGTTGAAAAACATTAAATGTTAATTATCTCGAAAACTATCGGTTTTCGGAATTACGTATAGGGGCTTAAATCTATTGCATTTGAGTCCCTCTATCACTTCCTGCAAGAAAGTGGTCGAGTTACCAGTAACCCTGTATAGTCACATCATTCCATTAAGGAACATAGGGCAGTAGTATAGATATGCCGGTTCTGATCCTCCCTGAAGGTCATTCAAATGTGGTGGGGATGACCTTGGTTTCCATATTTCATGAGCTGTATTGACGTGGGTTTTTCTTATAGGTGCCGGTTCTGATCCTCCCTGAAGATCATTTTGTAACGTTGTCTTTTCAAATGTGATCGTATCTGAATGGGGCTTTTTAAATGGGGTGTTGGGTAACCTTGAGAGTTCCAGTTCACATTGCGGTATTTTGTTGTTGAGTTCACAGTTGATTTTATTGTTAATTTCATGCAATTCAGAGGTAGCGACAGGCATTGTTTAAAGAAAAACAAATAATGTTACTGTTGGATATATAATATAGAAGGGTGCTCACCATCTATATCTGTACACAATATACTTGGGGAATATACTCTGATCGTCTCTCGAGTTTTACTGATCACTAGCACCGTTAGTACACTATTTATACAGATACAATCAAGGTCAAAATACGTCACCGTGCATTCTTCTCAAAACCGCAAAGAATATCAGTGTCAATAATCACATTCAAGGACGTTCAAAATACTAACACAAAAAACGTCAAGGCTACGCAAACAACCAAAACAAACACTAACGACAACTATTTCAAAATCAGTGTCTATAAGCACTTTGTGAACTGGAACTCTCAAGGTTACCCAACACCCCATTTAAAAAGCCCCATTCAGATACGATCACATTTGAAAAGACACGTTACAAAATGACCTTCAGGGAGAATCAGAACCGGCACCTATAAGAAAAATCCACGTCAATACTGCTCATGAAATATGGAAACCAAGGTCACACCCACCCCATTTGAATGACCTTCAGGGAGGATCAGAACCGGCATATCTATACTACTTAGAGCCTCTGCAAGCTGACGCAGGTCTCATCTATTCTTTTCCATGTCTTGCCCATTCTTCTTGCTTCGTCTGTAACTATGTTTCTCCAGGTCACTCCTATGTGTCTCTCTCTTCGCAGGATGTGACCTATCCAATTCCACCTTCTCTGATCCACTACTCTCTTCAGCGTTGATATCTTCCACAATCCTTCATTCCATATTGTCCTTGGCCAAAAAATCCGTACGCTCCTCTGTAGATGACTATTAATGAAGAAAACCTGGAGTTTTTGCTTTGGTTCTGATTGAGTACGGGGCAGATTGCCAAATGCTCTTCTTGCTTTGAGTAGACGCTGTTGAATATCTTGATCTGTCCCTCCTGTGTTATAAACTACACTGCCTAGTTATTCAAAGTAGTCAACTCTTTGAATCGCTTTACTGTAAAGAAGACGAGGTTGTTCAGGTTTACTCTTAGTCCATTATTTGAAGGTATGTATAACTTTGGTCCGCCTGGTATTATTCTTGCTTGTAGAGGTTTCTTTGATGAGTTGGTTTAAGGTGAGGAGGTCATCAGTCTCCTGCACGCGAGAGTTTCCCCTTAATTCTGTTCCATCCGTGTATCCGTGTTGAGAATTTCTCCTTGATGCTTCTCATTTGTCCTGTTCGATAGCCTTGTCGTTAGCCTACTGTCTCCTCCGTTATAATTTGGGTTTAGATTTTTGGCATAAGTCCCTTCTCTTCTTGGTTCCATACCAAGGTCCTTCCATTCAGTATTAGTTGTTGGAGTCTGACTTTGACGTCCTCTCCTTTAGCTTTTTCTTCTGTCTCAGCATCTTTGATCTTCTTTTTTATAAGTTCGCTGTCTATGAAAATGACTTTAGCCTTCAACTTGTTTTTGCCTTAAGAATGTTCATTTCTTTGTCCCATGTAGGCAGCTCTATTCAGTATTATTTTTTCTCGGTGATTCTGCGAAAGCTACTGATGCATGCTTCAACCCCTATCTCACGCTCTATTCTGTGTTTGATCTTTTCTCTTAATATTTCATTTTATCATCTGTTTCTCTATCAAGACCAGTTATAACTAAGTTGTTCCTGATTATAGACGCCCATAGGGAGGCAAAATGTGGAAGCTCTTGATTCAACTAAATACATGATACCTCTCTTTTTACTTCATTTACAGTACTTCATTATTGTGTATCGGGCTCCGACACATCGAGCCCAGTGACTACTCCTCACACTGTGAGGTGAGCGATCACTGGGTCCGCAAATCGTACGTCTAAGGCTACGGCCAGGCTTGCGGTTTGGTCGCGGCGACAGAAACGTTGCGACCCGTTTGCTGAGTTGTAAATCCTTCACACATGGCCATGCTTATAAATCTTCGATAACGTTTTTCAACTTCACTTTAAAACCAAACGATGAATAATGATGATCTGCTGTTAGCAATTATTATCTCGAGGTATCTAAGGAAAAAGAGGAGGAAAAGAAAATATAGTATCATCTAGATAACACACAGAGACTCAGTTGTGGACAGTTTCACACATTGTGAGAGTAGACGACAGAATCTGCCTGTGCGTCAGCGTGAAACAGCTGTCTGCATACTGATGGATTGACAGGGATATATGGGAACCCTCGTATAGTTTCACATATTGTTTGGTAGTCTCAGAAACTGCAAAGAAATATTTTTCTTGCACTTTAGAATGACACCGTTTCGACAAGCCATTATATATGCTTCAGTCTCCGACTTCATCCCACTAGACCTTAGGAAAGGGAAGGTCAACTGCTCAGACAAGCTATCTTCCTTTAGATGTTTGTAGAAGATCTTCATGCAGTCTTAGAGGAATTCTACTTAGCCAGCCTTCAATGCGGGATTTTAATTGTACAGGAGCAAGTTCGAGTGTGAGGCTGACCTCCTCGACTGCTCGTTTTGCTGAGCTGAAAAGAAAGGCTCCTTTACCCTCATTCTTATGCTCTCGATCAGTGGATCGGTGCTCCTCACATTGCAGACAGTGGCCAATTCTACCCTGTTGTGCAGGCGTTCCAAACTCAATAGTCCACGCCCTCCCAGGGGTCACGGAAGATATATTTGCGGAACAGAGGACTTACGATGTAAGTCTCCATATTTATCCTTTTGGGGGTCTTTGTGTCAATTCCTCCCAGCTCATCCACTGTTCAGTGGATAGCACGGCAGGTGTGTAATAAAATAACAATGGGACCGCAAGCATGTTTGTGGCAGCGACTTTGTTCTTGCCGGACAGTTCTTATGACCAGATCTGCCTGAGTCGATGCAAGTACCTGCGGCGGAGACTTTGTCTCCTAGACATGACGCTGCCCACTCCAAGGTAGGTATAAGTGTCTCCGGCATGCAATTGTCGCAAGATGTTCCCATCAACGAGCTGTTCCTCATATCCATTATCTACGCTTCGTCCGTTCTTGAGATGAACCAATGCACATTTGTCTCTCCCGAACTCCATTACAGCATGACTGTAATCCTGCACTACCCTCAGCTATTGTTGTAGATCGATGTAGTTATTGGATTACTATTATAATTATTATTTAGGCTTTGCTCTCGAAGTTTGCTGAGACATAAGGAGGTGACTAAAAGACCCGAGATCAATAAAAAGAGCAAGAAGCAGAAATCAAGCGGAAAATGATGCCGACAATTTTGAGACCTAACTTTTCTAATCCAGATTCTGATTGCAAAAGTGAATTTCTCGAAATACTCATAAGAGCGGGCCAAACGTTTAACGATACCTACATATTCCAAACGCCGCTTCATGGAAATTTCCACCAAGAGTTTTATTGTCCAATTAACTGCGGCAACCTGTTGCTTGGTGCAATAACTTTCTAAAGGAGAACCTGTATTCTGCTTGTTCTAGTCGATATACTTTTAGCAGTTTAGTTCCAAACCATCAAAAGTCGTTGCCCCAGAACGGCTACTGATAATATCGTTGATTTGTGGCCAGACGATCCGATCTTATTAGACAATTAATATATTCCTGATAGTGCAGGCAATGTAGGCCGTATGTATATGCGTATGTTTAAGACAAAGTAATTACAGACACTAACGAAAACTTGGAACCCTTAATGTTTAAAGTCAAAGTCGTTAGAAGCCGTCACTATGCAATGCTTCTGAAGTCTCACTACAATACAACATTAGACTAATTTTTCCTTCAAAGTGATCAATTTCATATACTATAAGCTTTACTACTAGTTGTCTTATAACATGATTATTCTATCCTTCTACCTCTACTACTTTATTCTTCTTCCTCTCTCACTGAGAGAGCTTATTCAGAGCCTTGTCTGTTCGCCCGTTCGTCCGTCTGTCCGTAGCAAAAAATAGCCAAAACTACAGGTGCTAAAGAAAAACTAAATACAGATTCGAAATCAGCATGAAAAACTAGTCCAGGAAAAATCTGGTTTTGTCAATATCACTTCCGGCTTAAAAAAAACTTTTTATACCAACAAACTCCACAGTAAGTGCGCCGAATTTACTGAAGTAAAATATTTCCTCCTTTTTTAGTTCTTTTTTGAATTTACATACTGTAACATGCTTCTGATTCTTCTATTTTCATTCATTTTGTACAAGTATAATTGAATTACACCTAATTTTTCTATTAGTGTAAGAATGTTTATTACGTAACCCACGTAATCATAATTTTATACTAAGGTAACTGTCCCCATATTGTGTAATTCACATTTGAAAACCAATGAATAAAGATGACTATTATTATTCTCATCATCTGAGTTTCTAAGTTCCTCTCGCATAATTGCGGTAGCAACAAGTGTTGACGGGCTGTGCCAAGTCAACACCCTGACTATTATTGATCGGAATTTAGGAAGGATCGCACAATATGACAGATCTTCAGGATTACAGACTTTTGGAATACTTTGTGTAACTTTTCGTCCAGGTCCAACTGTTGGAGGTGTTGTCTAAACATGATGGTGTAAGGCCTGCCACCGAAATAATGAGGGGGACAATAGTGACTTGGTTCTGTTTCCAAAGTCGTTTTATTTCCATGGCAAGGTCCGTGTATTTAGATATCTTCCCAGCGTAGGTGTTTTGGATATACACATCGTTGGGAATGGCAATATCTATCAAATAGGTAATTTTGCTGGCCTTTGACTGGAAAACTATATCTGCTCTACTGGCTATTGGCTGGGATAGTCTTGTCTGTATGTATTTCAACGTCCCAATATAGTTTGTACCGATCGCTTTTGAGTACTGATGTCGGAGTGTAATTGTAGTATGTATCTGTGTTTTCTATTAGTTTGTTTGCTGTGGCTAGTGCTTGGCCGCAGAGTTATGTCTGGCTGTGTATTCGGTGCCGGCAAGAGTTTTGCAACCACCTGTTATGTGATCTATTGTTTTTTTTTGTTGGTGACATTTTCTGCAGTTATCGTCTGTTATGGATGGATCTTTAATTACATATTTCTTGTAGTTTCTCGACGTTATTGTTATTATTTTTGATGTAGTTATTTAACGATGGCCGGTGATTATCAGAATAAACTTCACTAGCATTTCTGCCATCAAAGCTGTTACAATAGAAAACATGAAGAAGGTAGTAATAGAATATAAGATTTCATTTGAGGACAAAAAATTCGAAATGTTCTATGCATACCCATAAAAACATACTGTAAACAATATTTTTCGACGAAGAATGAGGCGATATCAACAATACTATTGCAAGTATGCTGAACTAGATGAGCATTTTTTACTTTGAACTTATCTTCTTATGAGTGGTATTTTCAGTTTTCGTACAATGTATAGGTATGTAGGTTAAGAATTTTAGCACGTATATTGATGACATTAGGCAGTTTTCGTTACTTGCAAAGTGATGTTCCGTTTAACGCTATTTGACAACTTTGACATTTGCATTTCGTTTTACGTATATCTAACCGCTAAATGCCGGTATTGTACGAACGATAGCCATAGCGATTAACGAAGCGACACGTATGCGCAGCACGAATAAAAATTAGATCATAACCAGGGCAAGTTCCGCAAATTTGAAAGATGACCAAAGTTGTCATATACATGGCTTATCATGACATCAATTATTTTTGATAGGGCGGTCATTGATCGTCCAAAGAATGGCTCTAGGTCAGGTAACCTGTTGGGGTAGCTCAATCTCCTGAGCAAAATGCAAAGCGCTTCTTGCCCAGAAATCTTATGTTAGCTGTCTGTATTAAACTCATCTGGAATGTGCTTTTACCAATCTCGGAATATGCCGTTTTTCGAAGCGGAAATTCACTTTACACTCCTGTTCCGAGAGCATATCTAAGTTGAATCTCCCGTAAAGGTCGGCTCTGTATTTGACGTTCTTGCTGTCAAATACTTCCAAGATCGCATCTCCAAAATCTTAGTCATCACTGGAGTCCAATAAAATCAACTCGTCCATCATTTTAGGGCAAACTTCAGCGAACACTATTGAATTATGATTTTCTTTCAAACAACAACCTTTACAATACCCATCTGCTACTTTTGAAGTTATGGCTTCAAGGTTGTAGCTCAAAATAAGGTTAGGGGGCATCTTACAGTGGTGTCTTGCTCCGAAAACTATTTATTTATCTGTCAAATAGCGGTTCTGACAACGTATTTGTTAATCGAAACGGTAAGATTAATTAAGAACAACGAAAACTACCTACTGTCAATATTTTGCTTTTAATGGCCTACGGCATGACTATAAATTATCGAGTCTATAAATAATTCTAATCCTTTCTTGTGTAGGACATAAAAACGAATTAATGACTAAATGATCATTCTGGGCGTGTTTTTAAAACAAACATTTAATAAGGTAGTACTTCAATCAATAAACAAATGATTAAAATAAATTAAGTAAGATCACAATTAAATCTTTAAACAATAACTTACTAGAACTACCTAATTCAACATCGATAAGAGGTTGGGCCTGTATCAGGAAAAGCGCTCGAGACGACACATCTGTAAATTAAATTAAAAGATACCTGAGTAACCAATTCATTGAAGAATGATAAATAAAAAGAAATGGGTTAACATACGTTAAATTAAAGAACATGTCTTTATTTTATACTGGGGTGGTTGATAAAGCAAGCAGAATAAATAAACACACAAATATAAATATATAACACAGCAAAATATCTTTTAACCCCAAACGGATAAAGTCATATCCACTTATTATGTGGTCATACAAATTACACGAAACATAAATCAAACATCATATAACAAAACTCGAGAACAGCACTTGGGTCTTTGGTATTAAGGGTCAACACGCGAAATACCTCACCAAGAGCTCCAATAACTAGGGCGGAGAATTATCATGATAACTGTGAGGCCAATTCACTAAGATACTAGGGGTCCACTTGCAAAGTATCCACACCTTTGTACTAGTTCAGCACGAAGGGTCCACTCGCGACGTGCTTCGAGATTGTTATCTGTTTTCATATCGCAGACATTCAGTATTTGAATTATAGAACCATTAATGAGAGAAATGTGTGAATCAAAGTTGTTCAATTGTCTAATAACAAGTTCTCAAATGAATTTTAATGATATAAATCGATATATCAATAAACAAAGAGACAATTAGTAGAATTGGGTACTCTGTGAGATAAACTCACCCAAGCTGTTGCTCAATCACCAACAATTCACAAGAACACTTTATTGTACGAAGTATAACTAGGTACTAAATGAAATAATTTTTGCGGTCGACTAGTCTGAAGGGACGGATGTATTTTCAGGCAGGTATCAAGTAAACATTATACAACTTTGGACTTTATTCTAACGTGACGAACCGCCTAAATTACTGTGACGCTCTTCAAACTGTTTAGAAAATAATAAGGGCCAGATGTTTAGTTGTTTATCTTACATAGGATTGAAATTCCGTCTTCCTAGCATTTTAAGGCATCGTTTTTACGTTGTACTTTTAACTACACTCTTGGATAATAGTATTTTTGAATTATAAAATTTTGTCACCCTGACACTTGTATCACGGACACTTTTTGTATGTCATCTGTTGTTTGTAGACTAAACTGCCCGGCCTATGAAAATGTTCCGTCGAGAAATGATTTCCCCTCTCACCCTCTCTAATCACGTAAGAGTGTCGATAAGCTGCGAAAACATAGATAACGCACATAGGCAATGACCGTAAATTGTATTACTGCGATGCGGAAGTTTTTTTCGATTGAATTGAGCTTAATAACGTAAACTGAGTCGTTCGTTCGGGGGCATTGATTCATAATTAGCGGGGTTATTTCAGGAATGCCGTCCACTGTGCCCCTTTTCCGAAGCGTTGACGACCTTTTCGTTTTTCCTCAGTTTGGGTAGCATTGTGCCTATCGAGTTCGTTGAAAATTACCAATTTTTATGTGAAAAATTCCTTAGAATTCGCTAGGTCAAAATTTCGTTAAATATTTACACTAAAGATTTACATACCCAAATACGTCAAAATAAAAATATAGTAGTTTTAGATTATTTTTATGTTATATTTGTTTATATTAAACCAAAAGCGTTATATACAGGGTGTTAATTAAGTATGTTAACTTTAACCACGAATAGTACTCTGAAAAATAGAAAGAACATGTCATATGAACATGGGTCCGGAAATGCTTCTTAAGGGAGCTACGCTCCTTTGCATGGGGCACCCTGAAGACGGTTTTCCCTCGATATACTCGGATCCATTTATAACAAAATTACGAAATTAGGTACGATGGGTAAACTTTTGACGCTGAATGTGATTCTGAATTCAGAATTTCATAATTTTAATCAGAGGCGTATCATACGGGAAGAGTTAAGGGTAAAAATAACCCCATTTTCTAAATGGTAATTTTTTGACATTTTGATTTTAGAATATGGTATTTCAGAGATTTCTACTTAAAAATGGTCTCTTGGTACATCTCGATAGGGCTAACCGTTTTCGAGAAAAATGCAAGTTATTGAATCGATGCAGGCTATTGTAAATAAATAAATTCATTTTTCTCGAAAACGGTTAGCCTTATCGAGGTGTACCAAGAGACCATTTTTACGTAGAAATCGCTGAAATACATATTCTAAAATAAAAATGTCAAAAAAATTACCATTTGGAAAATGGGGTTATTTTTACCCTTAACTCCTCCCGTATGATACGCCTCTGATTAAAATTATGAAATTATGAATTCAGAATCACATTCAGCGTCAAAAGTTTACCCTCGTATCTAATTTCGTACTTTTGTTATGAATGGTTTCGAGAATATCGAGGGAAAACCGTCTTCAGGGTGCCCCATGCAAAGGAGCATATCTCCCTTAGGAAGCTTTTCCGGGCCCATGTTCATATGACATTTTCTTTCTATTTTTCGGAGTACTATTCGTGGTTGAAGTTTGTTAACATACTTAATTAACACCCTGTATAATAGTCCAAACTCTGCCTACATGGGCTGCTCAGTTATCAAAAAACGGATAAAAAATATATATCTAATTTGCAAGTGCTAAAAAGGTGGTTAACACAAAAGATTCTGAGCCCAAAAAACAATACATTTTTTAAATCCACCT
The DNA here is from genome assembly GCA_951848785.1 of Callosobruchus maculatus. Classification (NCBI taxonomy): domain Eukaryota; kingdom Metazoa; phylum Arthropoda; class Insecta; order Coleoptera; family Chrysomelidae; genus Callosobruchus; species Callosobruchus maculatus. Next base: position 5,145,653 of record CATOUR010000003.1, read on the forward strand.
TTTTTTATATAAAAAAATCCTTTTCCATTAGACCAAAACGATTTTCATTTGGCGAAAATTCTATGCAGTAAGTTTCATTAGAGAGACAAATTGAGAACCTTCAATCTAGATTACGTTAGCTTGCCTTAGCGTGCCTCTTAAGGCATTTTTTGTTAGGATAATAACACCTTCATCTCAAGTTTAATAAGGTTTGGTCATGGAGGTCATTTAATATTATGATTTGGTACAATTACATTAATTGAACCTAACAGCTCGAGGAAGTTAAGAATTCCCTAGATATTGGGTGTAATTCCCCTTTTCCCTATTGTTCCAAAAAATTCCCTAGGTTGACATCACTGCATTAAGGTTACTGCCATCGATGTTAGACCATCAAGTCAACAGTGTATTTAAAACTAGTATTCGCTAGCGTATTTTAACTTGACTACAAAAGGAAAAGTTTTGAAATACAGCTTCATATAGAGGGTAAGACAAGCAATATATTGGAACTGGGAAAATGTGCCTTTTTTTGGAATTATGTACCCAATGAGGTATTTGTTTTTGGTCATGTGACGTCCGATTCAAAATTATTAATGGGACCCCCTGTATATTAGTGCCTTTCTGTGTTCCTCTCGATAAAACAATTCCAACAAACTAACACACTTGGGGCTCTAAAGTGATTTATTCAAGAGCTACAGATACTTAAAGGATTTTACCACTACAATTGATTATAACATGTACCGCTACAGTTAAATTATTTTGCTAGTGTTCCTTTTATTTCGTTCCACTAATGTAGTATACTCTAGCAGCAACATCGATTCTCTCATTAACCTCAACCTCATGTCTTCCATTAGTTTCTATTTTGGTTCTGTTTAAATTTCATGACTTGACCTGTTACATTGTCGCCTACTAGTGGTCTTGTATTGTCTTCCTGTCTAGCTATTGTCATTACATCAGTTTTCTGTACATTTATTTTCCTATTTTTTGCTTTGAGAGCTTCATCCCATATAGATAGGTTGGCTCACCGGTTTCTTTCACTGTCAGCAAAAACTGCGCAAACTCTGATATTGTTATAGGTTTCAAGTTTCTATATCTATAAGAACTTTTTTCGGATGCTTGCAGGTTGTAGCCGTCGGGTAACAAATTCCCTGGCAGCTCATTCCACAGCGTCGAAGGTCTCCAAAAGAAGGAATGCTGGATGAGACTGGTTCGGGGAGTAAGGACCTCATCCTGGTAAGGCTGAACTCGGAGAGCCTCTCTAGTGTTCCTCGTTCGTATGGCCTTTGGTGTTATTATCTAAGAGAGCTCACTCGAACACCTTCCCTTATAGAATCTGAAAAACAGGGACTAGTCGGTCACTGTTTTTCGATGTTCCAGGCTATGGAAGTCCTTTGTGAGGTTAGGCGTATCGATTAGTCTAATTGCTCTCTTCTGGATAGTATCCAAAAACTTCAGAGTGCTTCGGAGTGCATCCCCACACATGGTAGCAATGCTCCAACAGTGGTCGGATGGTTGTGAGCAGCAGGAGCTGCTCTGTTGTATAGAGCTTCCTACAGAGAAACAAAACTCCAAGCTTCAGAGATGCCGTTTTAGCAACACTGACGACGTGGTTGTGCCAGGATATGTTATTGTTGTTGTTGATCCCCAAAAGCTAGATGGAAGGTGACTCGACTATTGGGTGACCCTCCATTTCCACAGTTGGTGAGCCAACGTGAGGCTCTTTGTCAGTGTTGTTGCCTGAGTATTCTGTACGTTAAAATGTAATGATAACAATACCAGAATAATTTTCTTATGGGTACCTGGGCACACTGGAGTTCCAGGAAACGAAACTGCAGATATTGCTTCCAAAGGTGCTGCTCTTTCTCCTATTATAGGTGTACCTGAAATTAAACTTGACGACCAAAAACGAATGTGTACCAAACGGATGTTGGACGTCTGGCAGCATCGCTGGCAAAATGTAAACACACAACTTCAGCGGATCAAACCCAACGTAGCTCCATGGAAACCTCCATTGGAACTGAATCGAGAGCAAAGGGTTCGTCTACATCGACTTAGAACGGGACATACCTCCATAACACACTCGCACCTATTACTTGGCCGCGATGCTCCAGTCTGCAATATGTGCCACGAACCTTTAACGATACCCCATATTCTACTAGAATGCCGCGAAACTGAACACCTCCGCAACTCTTTTAACCTTACAATAAATCTAAAGGATTGTCTATCGGAGCATCAGAACATAAAAATGGTTATGCTGTTTCTCAAATCCACAGGTTACTACTGGAGAATTTAAACGGCTTGTTGTGCTTTTGTGTAGGTTACCTACATTACTCTTCTTTCCCTCACATATTTATTTACATACCACCTCTCTGTCCAATATAACTTACATTGTGAGATGTACAAATAACTTGGACCTACCCTGATGTGTGAAATTAGCTGAACAAGCGACCAATAACCCTGGCAGTTGACGCCGCTTTAAAACAATAAAAAAAAGTACTTTATTTACTAATCCCCACCCGAAAATTGTTCTCATATCTACGTTGATCTGTGAGGCATGTTGCTGTCGCCGACGTACCGTCTCCTAGGATGCTTGCCTGGTTCCATGCACGATATTAATGTAATGTCTTCTACGAAGCTGTAGATTTGATTGGATCTTATTTCCAGCAGCTCGTTGATGTACTATATCCATAATAAATAAGATTGCCTCATTCTCGTCCAGAACAGTAAAACGCTGATGTTACAAAAAGTAGTTATTAGGAATGCCTCAGAAAATTCTTGCCGCGAAGCACTAGGCCAAAAAACAAGATCGTGTGACAATACTGTCCCACAATTTGGGAACTTTTTGGAACCGTACATATTTTCTCATTAGATCTGCGTTGCATTGTACGATTAAATAAAATTACATCATGAAACCGTTTGGATTTCCAAGAATGCCCGAAAGTACAGCACGCTTGTCACATTTTTCACGTACTGCTCGTACTGACTATTTGCATATACCGTTTAGCTTGTAGCGATCTTATCTGAAAAGAGAAAAAACGCAGGTTATGTAGGTTAGTGTCGTAGAGATTGACCGCATGAGTAGGTTCAAAAAGCATATCAAATCGAGCAATGCCTTTAGAGGATTGTGAATAGACAACCGGGCAGATACCAGGGTCGTTCGATAAATACTTATTATTACAAAAATTGCCATAGATCGTAATAATCCCTCGCCAAAGAAGGCATATTATACATATGAAATGGTAACAATGGACGCCAATTTTGAAGGATATCATACTTCATACAACGTGTTTGGCTTGAGCTATGCCATACATACGAGTTGCGTTAGTTCTCTACTATAAGGATATACATTTTTCAAGTGGCCTGTGTGCATTTATATCTGACTATTCTTTGATTTCTTTTCCTTCTGCTTTTTTTAGTAAAAAAAGAACAACGAGACTTGTTCCTAATATTGTCATACAATGGTATATACCATATAGCCAGTATTCTGGCAGTATTCGGAACACTGGTGGCAATAAAGGAGTACTTGCGCATTTTTTTCAAAACCACTATCCCCTATGTCAGGAGTTCCCAGCCTGTGAGCCGCAGCGCGCTAGTGCGCCATAGAAAGTAAAGAGGGGCACCGTGAGTCGATTCTCTAAGTCTAAAGCACAAGTATTTGTGGGTGCCTAAAAAGCAACAATACCTATTCTGACGCTCGCCACATTTTGAAACTACTGGAAAAGATTACAACGTTCAAGAAGAAACTACAAGTTTGGATAAAAAAGACGAATGAAGGCGGCGGTCAAGATTGCTTTCCACAATTGTATAAATATGCGGGATCCAATGAACTAGTTGTCTCACAAGTCCTGGTGGCCCTTTACGGAACACCTATTGAAGCTTACTGAAGGTTTTCGAAATACTCTGCAGATGATGATGTCGAAAAATTTGCGTAGATTCAAGATCCCTTTCATACGCAAGCTCCGTCAGAATTCTCCAAATCCGATTTGGTGGAGTTTTGGTTATCGATTTAAAATGAATATCCAAATCTAACTTCAAAATCTTTAAGAATTTTTATTCCGTTCGCAACGTCATATTTACATGAAGCTGGATTTTCAGCGGTAGCTGTAATCAAGAACAAATATCGCTCAATGATGAGCAAGGAATGAGAGTCGCAGTGTCGAATTTTATTCACCGTTTTGAAAAACTATCACCAAGCTCAATCGTCACATTCATTTGACTGTCGTATTTAATTTTGGTTTTTCTTGAGTTTTCCTTTTTATTTTCTGTTTCAATTCTGGATTCTTATAAATACAATAAAATAAACTTCATTTCCTATTGAGAAGTTTTTATTTTTGGGTCTACTATTATTATAGGTACCTATTTCTTTCGACTGTATCTATATTTAAAATAGCTATCTAAGGTAGGGCGCCGTGACAAAATGCTAAACTTGAAAGTTCGCCGCGGGTTGAAAAAGATTGGGAACCCCTGCCCCATGTGAGATTGTGCGAGTTTTACGTCTTTATTTGTTCATTTCCCATTATTGTCATGTAAGTCCCCTAACAAAAATTCCAATAAACGCATTTTTGGATTTTTGATCATCTTACCAATATACCTGGAACATATATGTGATAGACAACATGTCCTTTAATGTATATTCTCATTTTTATTTCCTTATACTGAAAAATATGGATTATATGTATATAAAACTACTACTAGACTATTGGGTGACTGTGTAAGTCAACGTGAGACTTCTTTGTCAGTGTTGTTTTTGAGTTCTCTGTACGTTAAACGGTAGGTGTGAGGCATGTTACTGTCACCGACGTACCGTCTCCTGGGATGATAGTGGCTTGCCTAGTTCCATGCACGATATTAATGTACTGTCGTCTGCAAAGCTGTAGATTAGATTGGATGTTATTTTAAGCAGCTCGTTGAAGTACAGCAGAAACAGTGTAGGGCATAGGAGAGATCCTTGAGGAACACCGGCGTTGATTGCAAACATGTCGTCGTCCAAAAAGCTATTCAGCCACTGGCGCAAGCCAGTTGGTAGTCCATAAGCAGCAAGCTTGACCAGAAGTCCCTCATGCCATACTACTCTATCGAAGGCTTTTGATATGTTAAGTGCAACAACACGGGACTTGCCATGATTTTCAATTGCTCTGTTCCACAAGTGGGTGACGCAGGCCAGGAGGTCACGCGTAGACCTATGCTTATGGAAGCCATACTGGCGATCATTTATGATGTTATTGTTGTCCAGGTATTTCAGCAGATGTGTGTTAATGACAGGCTCCAAAGTCTTAGACATGATGCTGAAAAGAACCACAGGTCTATAATTGATGGGATAGATTTTTGTTGCCTTTCTTGGGGATAGGTTGTGCGCAGTCAATCTTCCATGCAGCGGGAAACACGCCTAGCTGATGTGACAGTTTGAAGAGCTTGCAAAGAATAGGTGCAAGCTCAGCGGCACAGCGTTTGAGGACAAAGGCTGGAATTTGACCAGGCCTAATATGTTTCTTCGTGTTTAGTTTTTGAAAGATGCTTTTTACATCTCGATGTTGACATTTGATCTCTGCCATTTTTGAGTTCACGTTTATGGTGGTGGTCGGAGTACTTCTTTGGAAGTCTACACTAGAATTGGTTGCGCAAAGCCTCCCTAAGATGTCTGCTTCTTCTTTAGGAGTAGAAGCGATGGACTTGTCTTTTCTGGTCAAGGGTGGTATTGATGAATAGGAAGAGTTCTGACTAACAGCCTTAGCTACAGACCAGAATGGTCTGGACAGTCTAGGACATTTGAAGAGCTTGTTCTTAATTTTTTGGCTGTGTTTCTCCTTGCTGTTGTCAATCAAGCGTTTAGAGTGATTTCTGACGTCGCTAGAACTGCGGTAGTTCTCGGCATTTGAATTTTGTTGGTTAGGTCAAAATTTGGCTAAATCTAATTTTGTTGTCCAAATCGAGATATACTATTTGCCAACATGCTGTGTTTGAGGATGACTTGCGTAACTGACAACAAGTCTTTATCCAATCGCCCTTGTATGTGGGTTGAGAGAATGTAGAATAGATGGAAAGATCGTCTCATCGTTTTAGAAAAAAAGGGACATTCACCATTCTGCGAGTAATGCCGGGAAAAGAAAGGGGTCGATGAACTTTGATTTTTCTAGAAAGGTATCAACCGCCCACGGTGGAACTGTAAATAGTTGAGTTTCTCTTTAACTGCGGACAAACGTTCTGCTCAGGAAATAACAACTACCGTCTGTACATGTGGGATGAGTCTCATGTCTGCGTTCCATTGCTTTTTGCGAGGTTTCTGCAGGAATCGTTTGCATGTATAACCACATACCAGTCGTCCAAATGCAAAACCCGACAAGTCCACGGTAACAGATTTTACAGAAATCAAGAAAAACAGATCAAAGTCTTATTATGAGCGAAAATAATACGAAATCGAGAGTATTATAATATACGATGTTTTAGGATGTTAAGTCCTAACGCCCCAAAATCTAGGACATATAGTTTTTCTAAAATGTGAGTTTTAAATTTGGGCACGTCGGGTTTTGCATGTTAGGAACTGTGACATGTCGTGTTTTGACTGCTATTTCTGTGGAATCGGATCAAAATAAATGAAACAGTTATCAATTTGGATTATTTTACTAAATATAAAGAAATCTAATCAAACACTGTGCTCAACGACAGAAACTATAAACATAAAGCTAGATATTAGAAAGGATACATTTTAAGGGTCACAAGGTTTAAACGTCAAAATCTAAATTTTCTGACAAACAAAATTCTTCAGAACCAGCAAATGCATTTTCACAATTAGCTTCGATCTTCTGCATTAATGTGGACCTAGCTTCTGTTGAAGTAGGCTCTCCAAAATCCGCATCCAAAGCATTTTTCAAAAAACATTGTTATTTATATCAATAAATAATTTATCAATACAGCATTAATTAACTAATCTCATTCCCTCAGTAAACTGAAAAACACATGAATTCACCACAATGAATTCAGCGACTGGATAAAACAAAAACGCACAACGGTCAGAATACCTCGTGTGATCGACATGTGACTTGCTCCCGTTGTCCGTATTGGCTCCTGTGGACATGTCGGTGTTTGAAATAAAACACCGCTTGGACTTGTCGGTGTTTGCACCTAAGTCTAGTTTTCTTAGCCAAATATCTCATGTCTAATGTCGGGTTTTGTAAGCGAAAAATATAGAAAATGGTCGCGCTTCAAATAATGAACAAAATGGTACATAAAACTCTATTTTGAAAAATTTGTGACTTGTCGGGTTTTGCATTTAGACGACTGATACCAAAACAGTAAGTGGAGAAGCACTGATTTTGTTGAAATTTCAGGTTCTAAGTCATCTGTTGGAGTGATTTGCTCTGATGGAGCTCTGGGATAGAAACTTGTTTCACTGTAAAAGTTAATAATGTTCCAAGACTGTTTTCGGCTCATGCTGAACCATTACTATTTTGTTGTATTTTATTTTATTTATTACAATACCCAACAGAACAAATACTACTTACAGGGTAAGGTCAAAATGTCAAACGAAGATAAATATACATATTATGACTAAGACTATTTACAAAAACAGGCTTGCTTTAGGAGGTTTTTTATACTCGATATTTTACAATGAAGTATATAAAGCTGGCTACTTGGGACGTAATAGTTTCTGATTATTCTGACTTTCTAAATTCTTCTCACATGATTGCGGTAACAACAAGCGTTGACGCGCAGTGCCATGTCAACACCTGAACTATTACACTGGCCTGCGAAACAAAATTTTTTGTCGCCGCTTTGCAATTTGTAGGGTCATTTCATTTCACCCTGATATACTAAGCTAAAATATAATTTGCATTTGTTTCTAGCACGTAGGTTTCTTTTGGAATATTAATTGAAAGTTCCATTTATTGAATGTTTTTTTATTACAAATATAGAATTTACAACTAAAAATTGTATACAAAGGTGACATTGTGGCATTATTTCCTTTGCTTCTTTTTGTTAAAAAATGCGTTTCTAGTCGACTTCCTTTTATGAGTTACATCTGTCGAACTTTCCCGTTTCAGAGACCAGCAGAAATCTGCCATCATGCTAACGTTCCATACGCCCTGATGTCGTTGCTCCATAGCCTTGATATCCTGGTGGAACCGTTCTCCTTGTTCTTCGCTAACTTCGCCAAGATTTTCAGGAAAATAATCCAAATGGTTTTTCAGAAAGTGCAGTTTTAAGCTCATATTGCAGCCCAGCTTTTGAAAGTTTGTGAGCATTTGAGCTACAATATTTTTGTAGTCAGGCGATTTATTGTTACCTAAAAAGTTGTTGACAACATTTTTAAATGAATTCCAAGCAACAGCTTCAATGGATGTCATGGTCTTTTCGAAGTCTCTATCTTTCATTAATTCTCTTATTTGAGGGCCTACAAATATACCTTCTTTCAATTTGGCATCTGAAAGAAATGAAAATTTTGTGCACAGGTAGCGGAAACATTCACCATCTTTATTGAGTGCCTTCACAAACTGTTTCATAAGGCCCAGTTTCATGTGCAATGGTGGTAGAAGAATCTTTTCGCGGGAAACCAAACTATTCCTAATTACGTTTTTTTCTCCTGGAACCATTTCTGTCCAGTGCTTTTCACGAGCCCTACTGTCCCACTCACAAAGAAAACATGGCATCTTAGTATAACCTGCCTGCTGTCCCAAAATCAGGCCAACAATTTTTAAATCGCCACATACCAACAACAACAACACGTTGCCATTGTGAAGCAAAACTCCTTTTAAACTTCTCTTCGAAGAATCGATAAACAAACGCCAGCTACTTGGGACATATTTGTCAAGACCCAATTTTAGCATAAGACCTTCAACATTATTGCAATAAACCAAGGACCCTTCTTTGGTAAAATATTCTGCAAATTCTTGTTCTCGATATCTATACCAATAAAAAATGGTATTAGGAGCTAGAAGGTTCTTTTCCTTCAATCTAGAACCCAATAACTCAGATAGTTCTTTGGATAGTCCCAAATCCCGGACTAAATCGTTAAGTTCTTCTTGTGTAAATACTTTGGGTGTTTCGGATTCTAATTCAGCAAAAAAATCTCGATCATAGTTGTCTTGGTCAGCCTTCGAGTCAGAAGAACTTGACAATATTTCGAGAATGGCAGGGGCCTTTGGAATTGGTATTTCGTCTCCATGTGGTAATGGTCTTCTAGCTGAGGGGATATCTGGATACTGAATAGACTTTTTATTTTTTTTATTAAATCCCGTTGTCTTGCACATACAAAAATAGCAGTCGTCGACATGATTCTGTTGCTCTCTCCATACCATAGGCACTCCAAACGGTAACGATTTCTGTTTGTTCTGAGTCCACTTTCTGAGACCCGCTACACAAGAATGACATGCAAAATGCGGCGCCCATGTTTTATCTTGATGTCCGAGTTTAACACCGAAATACGCATTATAACTTTGACGCACAAATTTGGTTATACTTTCGCGTTGACTTTGTAGGAGACAGCTTCTTCTAGAGCTACTCGCCATATTTCATTCACAAACCCAATGCGAATCACGCTATAAACACAATACGAAATCAGTGTAATAAGACCCTATCCGTAAGACGCGTAACGACCAACTGAGTGGTATCATCGGCACTGCTTACTTTAGTTTCGCTCGAGCGAAAGGGGGGGGGGAGCAAAAGGTCATTCGGTTGTGCATCTTTTTTGTCACTGAATTACAAATTGAAGTAGAACAACTGTGTAATGAGCTCAGAATCAAAATCCATCCAGACAACATGCAAATCATTGTCGCCCGCCTTTGTTTTACTGATATACTTACACAGTAAATCTTACTGTCTTACCACATGACGATATAATAGTTATGTAGTTAATTCGACGTGATAGAAAAAAACCATTGTTATTTTTGACTTCTATTGATGAAAATAAAGTAAAAGCGGCTAATAGATTTCAAAGCGCCATCTCTTCGCAGGCCAGTGTTATTGGAAAGATCATATAATCTTACAGGTCTTCAGGATTACAGTCTTTTGGAATAGTTTGTGCAACATTTCATCCAGGCCCAACTGTTGCAGGTGTGGTGTAAATGTGTTTGGGAATGAATGGAATGAATAAGGACCAGAAGCGGCTATCCAGCACGGAATGTGGCTGGTGCATAGGCCACACGATGGGCCCTTTTGCGCCTCTATCCGAGCTAGTTCCTAACACCTGCCCTTTTGGCAAAGGCAAGTACATTCTTAGGTCCTATCCGTTTTATCTCTATTGGTTCCAAGGCCCAGCATAGTCTGCCTGTAATAACCCAGGGTTTCACAGCGACACAAGATGTGTGCCGAGGATTCATCCCCTTCACCACACCACGTGCACGTTCTCTCTGCAGACCCTACTAACAGTTCCCGATCTTGACGGAGATGACCAGAGATGTTGTTCCATCTCAGAGAGTGTTGATTCTGGATCCACTCTCCAGTTGTGTTCCTAATCAAGTTTGCAGATAGTCCTAAGGCTGGTTCCGGGCCCACAAAGTGATACCTTGTGTTTAGTTGAGATGTCGTCAAGAGCCCTCCTGCACTCCAGGACCAGTCCTGGCGTTATTTTCCAAGCACTCAGTGCTTTGATGGCTACCTGACTGTCAGAGCAGATAGTAATCCGCGTCCTAGACCCGTCAATTCCCGAATACGATTTACACAAGCAAGTATCGTATAGACCTCAGCCTGGAATACTGTGGTGTGACCCCCAAGACGGAGTGAAAGTCTTGTATGGGGTCCGTAGACTCCCGAGCCCGAGCCCTCCCTAGCGAGTGAACCAACCGTCTGTGTACCAGACCTGTCCTCCTCCTTCGATGAGCTGTCTTTCCATAGACTCCCATTCTCCCCTTGACGGAAACACCACCGTAAATTTGCGATTGAAGCGATGCGTAGGAGAAACTATATCGCTCCTCGCCAACAAAATAGGACTATCCTCATGCAACTCCGCTAAATGTGTTTGGTGTAAGACCTAAGACCGAAATAACGAGGGGGGCAATAGTAACTTCCAGAGTCGTTTTATTTCCATGACAAGGACTGTGTATTTAGATGATATCTGCCCAACGTGCCTCAACAAACTTCCACTTCATAGCAGCCACGGTACTCTGTTGTAATTATGTATTTAGCGTATGCATAAAAAAAGTTGTGGTGTAAATGTGTTTGGTGTAAGGGCTACGATGGAGTGAATATTTTTTTTGAACGGCAGTGTTCTATCCAGTGTGAGACCTAGGTATTTGGTTGGGTGTAAAACACGATGTTATTGTTCCGTTCATACTTGGTTTCACCTTCCATCTGCTGAAGTATGATCCCAGGATTGAAAGATCGGCAGTTATTATGGACTCTAGAATGTCAAAGCTGTCAAATGTCAAAATACTCTGGTATAGTCTTCACCTTTGCGGCTGCTCACTTATAAAAAAACAAGGAAATGAAGGATTGTTTGTTTTAAATAAACGACTGACTAATCGCTGTTTTAAATCGCAACACCAAAAGGCTGATGACTGATAAACATCCTTATCGGATGTTTCGATCAGGTGGAGATAAGCAAGTACGCCCAGTCCTCATCTCAAGTACCCTGTAGGTGGTACCGAAAAACACGCGTAAAGCGAGGAAGGGGGGGAAACCGAAACACGTACATACACGGTACTACCAGCTCTCGAGAGTGGAGAGACAGTGACCATCGTACAGAGAAATGAACACTGGACGAATTTTCAATGTATTTTTTGTCAGTGGTACCGGCGGCATTGGCAGTACCGCGTCGACATCGGCAGTACCGCGACCGCGCTGAATATTCCACCGAAAACCAATTAACCCAAATTTCCGTCGTACCTCTATAAAGTTTTCGTGCATAGCGGTACAACAAAAGAAATCGATCTATAGAACGGTACGACTTTTTTTACCATAGCCCGGCACCAGGTGCAGATAGATAGATGCCGGTGGCGGCCCTCAGTGTCTCTCCAGTGGCGTACGTAACGGGGCGGTACCATTATAGGGGTACCGTTTACAGTCTGGCGCGAAAATAGCAGGTAGGGCTTTACTTTGGAGTCGAAAGTTTCAGACTGATAGTTAAAAATATCTACTTAGATAGAACTAAAAAATTCTTCGAAAATAAATTAAAAAAAATTAAATGAATGTCTGAAAGTTGATCGATGTTGATCGAGTTTGTTCATAGTTATGTTTTGCAAGTAAATTTATTCCCAATGTGTAAGTACTTAACATTATTAAATCTTCCTATTTTGTTAGTCTTCAGTTGCTTTGTGGTAAATCTGACAACACTGATGTTAGCATTCTTGAATTCTGTAAAAAACCCCTAAGTATTGAATTTCACCACTCCACCTGTGGCAGTTTTGGAAATATTTAAGCGTTCCGGTACTGTTTACTGAAAAAGCGGTGTTGCCATATCTCAGTAATTAATAAAAACAAAATTTTGAAATTGTGAGGTCTTACTAAATTCGACATAACGTAACGTAAATGTGGTGAATCTGGCACCACCGCTGTTAGAATTTTTGAATTCTGCATGTTCGACAACCTGCAGGTATTGATTTTTTCGTTCCAGCTAAGCAAGTTTTGAAGATATTCTTGCGTTTCTGTACCTTTTACCTGGTAAATTTCGAAAATAGACAGTATGAGCAAGGAAAAGGGTTTTATTATTTTAGGAACACCAGTTAAAACTTGTTCACGCCTTAAACCACTACTAAGGAGTACTTCTATGTTAAATAAAATAAACAGTGTTCTATAAATAAAAATCGGGGATATTTGTTTGAAAATTTTAGAAAAATAATTTATAACTTGGCAGCGTCGCAAACGCGAAAAAAAAATTACAAGGCGAAATAGGGCGTTAGTAGATATTTCGATTTAAAATAAGATATATGGGGTGTACGTTTGAAAAAACAAAGTAAAATGGCCTTCAAATTGCCGTAATTTAAAATTCTGCCAAAAACACCCTGTAGACGCATATTACTGGTAACATCCAAAATAATATTCACTTAATATAATATTATTGATAAAAGTTAAAGGAATATATCAATTTGGACATATTTCTTGCGACCTTGCAAATCCGGAAATTAATAGAAAATAAATTATAACCTGGCAACATCGCAACCGATCGCAAAAATATTTTAGGGTTAAAGGAGATCGATCATGGAAACTAGAAAAATTTTAAAAAAACTTATAGTTCCATATAAAAAAATCAAGTTTATCACTAGCCTACTTTCGTGCAATACCCTGTATATTTCAAAATATTTTTATGATATGCGTCTTAAGTAACCAAATAACTTGTGTTTGACTCTTTCTTCTATCAGGTATACCTTGCAAGATATCGAAGAATTACACACTAAATGGACACCCTGTATAAAAATAAAAAACATAAAAAGGTAAAAAAAATAAAATAGATTAAAAATTATATAAAACTGAACAATTTATTCAAGTTAGCTTAGGTACGATTAATTAAAATCTAGGACACCCTGTATAAAAATAAAAAACATAAAAAAGTAAAAAAAATAAAATAGATTAAAAATTATATAAAACTAAGCAATTAATTCAAGTGTAGGTTAGACACGATTAACTAAAATCTAGGACACCCTGTATAACAAATGCGATTGCAGTTACAGTGACGCTACAGATGAACGAAGCGGCGCGTCCATCTATCTGCCCCCTTACGTACACCGCTGGTCGGTCGTTGTCTAAAAAGTTTCGAATATCAGTTAGTACCTCCGAAGGAAGTGGGATGTAGTATAATATAACTAGGCGAGATCGTATATTTGACACTACAGAGAAATCTAAACAAACGAGAGACAGAGACCACCGACCCACCGGGAGAACGTCGTCGGCATATCATAGGCACGGCCTGCTAGATAGAGAAGGCGGAGGAGGCGCGACGACGTGCGATTCTCGCTTGTTTTCGTACGCACGCATTTTCGACTGTCTTTTGTTTCCCGTCGCGACGGCAGCGGTCGATTTTCAGCTGTTTCCGAGCGGGTTCAACAAACCCGGGCACAGCCGCCTTACCCCAGTCCAGCGGTTGATATTTGGGTCGATTTCCGCAGGAGTCAGGAGTTATCTATCCTTCCGGCGGAGTGAAGTTCGATGACTTTTCGATTGAGGAGTTTTTGAGGTGACAGTGCTGTGATTGTTCCGTGTTGGAGATTGTGCCCAAACTTGTGTGTGAAATGATGTTTACTATCTTCCATGACCTCTTCTGGCATCGCCAGCTGATATCGTCAGTTAAAAAGTGAGTTTTTTATGTTTTTTCTTTTTTTTTAATTATTTAAACACTTTTATCGAGAATACACTCAATTCCATATTGCGCTTAAAAACTAAATTAGTACCCAGGCAGCACAATATATTCTAGGAACATTCTAAGAATCACCATTTTGGAACATTGTATCATTCCATGAAAAGTCCATGAATATATAGATTATCTGATGAACATTCCAGGAATGTGAAAATGGGAATCCAAAAGATGTGCATAGGTTATTCCCTCAGAATATTCTACGATTATTATTAAGATGTATGGAATATTGTAGGAAGATTCCTCGTATATCTTTGAAGAAACATACATAGGTTATTCCCTCAGAATATTCTACGATTGTTATTAAGATGTATCGAATATTCTAGGAAGATTCCTGGTATGTCTTTGAAGAATATATCTTGGAAAGAAACTAATACCTTTTATCACTTTATTTCATTTATTTGTAAGTCTTGTTGCCTGCCTAGGTACATAACCCGAGTAGTATACATATATAACCTAGTATCCAACTTTCATACAGTGTTTTGGGCAGCATTGATTTAGGCACACTCTAATTATAGAGATTAATGAAAAAAAAAAGAAATATAAAACGGAACCCGTACTTATAATTGTATAAGATTAATGTACACATTAATAAAACACATTTCATTGCACCGAGTCGTCCTCCTGTATTATCCTGCAAAATTAAAAAAAAACCGTCTTATTTTAAAGCATACGATGTACATTCAAATACACTTCATTAACTACAATGATAAATTTTGACCAAAATGTTGTCGTTGCATTTTAATCAATTTTAGTACCTGCATTTAGAGCAAAAGTGGGTACCACGTAAGAGAATAAATAGTCACAAATATAGCAAATGTGTTGTTAGTGGTTGTTATTATATATTAATTAGGGTACCTACGACAAGTAAGACTAGAAGATAAGACTCTGAACAAGAGAGTTGCTACCACATGGTGCTACAAAGTCGGTAATTTATCGAAACAAAATAGTTATACTCACCCTAGTCGCTCTTAGATGAAGTTATAAACTAAATAACAAGTGAAAATCACGTTCCAGAACACGGATAACTATCCAAATATCACAGGAGAAAAATACGCAAGCACAAACAGGCACCATCGACCACCGCCACCGTAACGAATGAAGCTAACCTCAAAATTCTCAAACCTAACATAACCTGTAACGGTGACATGCCTACATTAAGAATTATACCAAAATGCATATTCATAGATTATTCCTTAGATATTAATTTATGAATATTATCAGAATATATTTATCGACACGTTCATGGAATAATCATGACGCAATATCCCTAATACATCCTCATGGGAATGAGACCAATAAAAACGTCCATATAACATTCTGGCAATGTTCTGAATATTCTCAATCTATTTTGGATTAAATAAGAATAATCCAGGAATATATTGTGCTGTCTAGGTGCATGTTCTAAATCAAATCTCTATCAAGTGAGCCTAATGAAAGGGTTACATTGCTATTCAAAACAAGTCACTTGTTTTTCGTTACTCTTTTGATTTCTGAAAGCAACAGAATACTTCCGTATCATGGGAAATACAATATTAAACAACTTTTATGTGAAAAAAAAATCTTATACAGTCATTATTCACTGAAATACTAGATGCCGTAGCCATGCATACTGGGCATCCTTTGGAAGCAAAAAAAACCCTTGTGAGACATGGTGATTTTTAAAAATATCAGTAAAATCTCTTAACTAAATATATTAAAAAAATGTACATTGTAATAATAGCCTTAATTCGACAAAATGTCTGGATCTATAGAAATTCAAAATCTAGTAGTCTGTCCACTGAAGAAAAGGAGTAAAAAATTATTTCAAACCCATATTTTGGGGCTTTACTCGGATAAATCGAACTTAATTTTTCTGTTTATAATAACATCACTGCTCTCAGTATGCAGTTTTGTAGAGGGTGTGCATATAACCCTTGACCATACAGTAAAAATTTACATATATCGTGCATGGTTACTCCGTTTGTTCGGTGGATAAGGTTATAGTCCTTCTTGTTTTACAATTTATAGTATTTCTTGTCTTATTTATAATATGCAATAATTGCTTCTTACAATGACCTGACTAACTAAGCTTTGCAGTTAATATTTAAGTGGTAGATATATATCTGAGAACCATTTCAGTATCCAGTACTATGTTACTTTGTATGTAATGTATTTGAACTTTTATCAACTGGAAGTAATAGGTCGATAAACAGAACAATAAAAATGAGAAAATAACCGTGATACAGAGTCTGAATGAAGTTGTTGGTATTGGCAAACCTATGGATACTTTGGAATTTGCTACAAAATCATGCAGACTTGTGCGAATTATATGAAGCTTTTGGTTACAATGCTTTTTTTCTTGCGAATTACCCATTATTTTAAGACATAAGTATCACCTGCTTTCATTTATCTAGATGGAATATGACTATGTTTTTAATATTATCATCATCACTAATCACAAATAAACCCTCAGTTCTCAAAAAGCTTATCCTATTTATGGTTATGTTCACCAGTCACATCTATAAAACATTAAATACCGTGTCTCGAAACAACGAAAAGAATCATTTGTCAAAATAGTGTCTTGGCAGTGCCGCGACACAAGGCGTCCATAAATAGTGGCAAGCACTAACTTTATTACTGCCAGGCAGTATTCTTGTCTTAGTGCGCATGGTTAAATGTCAAATACGGCCAGGAATTATTAGTGCCTTGTTGCATCGCGTCTTCAATAGCTTCTTACTGAGTCAATCAACTTGACTCAATTTTTACTTCCCACACCGACAGGTGACAGAAACCAAAGGACTGATCTAAACATACGAGTATTGATTTAGTTCCACGTTAAACAATACAGAACGATCTGAAGTTTAGATTGTTCTGTGTTGTGTAACGTGGAAACTGTTGAATTGATTTTAATGAAATATTGACAGAGTATTTTATAAATCGTGCCAGAAGCGGCGCAGAACTAATAATACAGAACGATCTAAAGTTTAGATTGTTTTGTGTTGTGTAACGTGAAAACTGTTGAATTGATTTTAATGAAATATTGACAGAGTATTTTATAAATCGTGCCAGAGGCGGCGCAGAACTAATAAAAGCTGAAAATATAAAATACCTCAGATTTCGTTTTTAAGCATTTTAGAGGATCCTGACCCTTTTCTACTTTTTTTGGGTTGGGGGTGAAATTTGGGTGATTGGTGGTGGGAGGTTGAAAAACTGGAAAATTTGCTGTATTCATATATTAGGCTATCCATTGCCTGTGAAAGAAAGACCTAGCGGCATAATACACTTTTTTAGGTCCTTCCTAACGTTTCCTTCCCTATTACAGGGACCAAGGGATTTGGAATTTTGTGATGTAGATAAATATGAGCATGGCTTTGGATCGTTCTGAATCGTGTAACTTGCAAGTGACCGAATTGATTTTAACGAAATTTCGACACAGTATTATTACCTTGGCGATGATGGAAAACACATATGGTTTTTAGAAATCGTGTCAGTGGTGGCGCTGCAATAACCAAAACAAGCTAAAAATCCCGGATAATTTTTTATTTTCCTACTTTTTTTGGATGTAGGTGAAATTGGGGTAGTTGAGGGGGCTTGTGAAACTGAAAAATTTGTTATATTAATAGTAGTAGGAGTAATAGTACTTTATTGACCAAAACGACACATAAGTGTATATGGCATGCCAGTGTAAATAAATATACAACCTTAGGTAAAAATACATGTGTTACGACAGAATCACAAATAACATTAAAATAGAAAGACAAATTAACAGACATCCAATAAAGATAATATGTAAAAAAATATCGCATATCACAGTCACAGTCACAGAAGGAGTAAAAAGGTTAAAAATACAAAAACAGATCAAACTTCGTTTCTAGGCGTTTTAGGGGTTCCGGATTATTTTCCTACTTTTTTTTGGATTGGGGGGGGGGGGGGGGGAGGGGCTGGCGATGATTTGGTTGCAAGGGGACCTCAGATTACAGCTCCATGCTATAGGAAAATAATAAACTGGTATCACCGTAATGTGTGGGAAGTACTGACTCAATCAGCTTGACTTCATTTTTTTCATTTGTTTGTAATGAGGATCGCGGGCGTCGTTGACAGATCGGCGTCTGCGGCAAGTTCAACAACCGATCGTGGCGGCAATAAGTGCGCTCGTTATCTGGGTCAATTTTTAGCGAAGCTCACACATCTGGATCTATCTATTCTTGAATTAATATTGTCGGAGGAGCGTCGAAGGAGACTGTCGCAGATTTGTTTGCTTGCGCGGTTCGATGACTCTGCGAAGAGAGCCGGAGTTGCGAGCGTGTAAGTGTGCGATGGTTCCGACTGGGAAGTAGTACCGTGCGTGAAAGTACTGCCTTTGGTCGTCGCGTAGTGTCGCAAAGCGGGCGGATAATGATGTTTACTATATTCAGCGACCTCATCTGGCATCACCAGCTGATATCCTCCGTTAAAAAGTGAGTTTATTTTTGTTAATTAGTTGGTGTTTATTTTCGTCAGTACCACTAAAGGGACTCGGACGATTTTGTCATGTGCGTGAGTAAAGTGGAAATAAAATTCAAAATCTTCACCAGGTTTTTCAATCAACGCCAAACTTTCAATTACCTATTCAATTGCCGTCTCAGTCTCGTTTGACGAAAATAAAAAAATTCAGATCTGTCGAGGCGGCGGGTGTAGGTAACTGAAAAAATCGAAAATCTTTATTCCGCCTTCTATTGAGATGAAACCTCGCATTTCGGATAACTTGGAGGTACTGATTACAAATTCAGTCGCAGTTTCGAGTCTAAGTCTCGTTTGACGAAAATAAAAAATTTCAGATCTCTCGGGGCGGCGGGTGTACCTAAAAAAATCGAAAGCCTTTATTTCGCCTTCTGTTGAGATGAAACCTCGCATTTCGGATAATTTCGAGGTGCTGATTACAAATTCAGTCGAATTTTCGGGTCTCAGTCTCATTTGACGAAAATAAAAAATTTCAGATCTCTCGGGGCGGCGGGTGTACCTAAAAAAATCGAAGGCCTTTTTTCGCCTTCTATTGAGATGAAACCTCGCATTTCGGATAATTTCGAGGTGCTGATTACAAATTCAGTCGCAGTTTCGAGTCTAAGTCTCGTTTGACGAAAATAAAAAATTTCAGATCCCTCGGGGCGGCGGGTGTACCTAAAAAAATCGAAGGCCTTTATTTGGCCTTCTATTGAGATGAAACCTCGCATTTCGGATAATTTCGAGGTGCTGATGACAAATCCAGTTGCAGTTTTGAGTCTCAGTCTCGTTTCACGAAAATAAATAATTTCATATCTCTCGGGTCGGCGCGGCGGGTGTACCTAAAAGAATAAAATATTTAAGCACGTTTTTTATGGAATAGTGCATAGGTACGGTAATTCCTATTTTATTGTGTTGGGTCAATCGAAATAAAAAATACATTTTTCCATCTTTTTCCAATTTTAAATAATATAAACCTTGTCGAACTTATGTACTTTCAGTTTTTAAAACAGTGTTTTCCAAACAGATGCCATCATCAGTTAAAAAGTGAGTTTTGTTAGTTAGTTAATGTTTATTTTTGTCAATATGGAAAGGGAGTCAGACGATTTTGTCATGTGCCCAAGTAATGTGAAGATAAAATTCAAAATCTTCACCAGGTTTTTCAATCAACGCCAAACTTTCATCTACCTACCTATTCAGTGGTCTACTAAAGATGCACCGGGTGTTTCCTCATACTTTGCCACTCCTCATATCTTTTTTATTCGAAGAGATAGAAAAAAAGTTTTCATATGAAATTTTTATAGTTTTTTCTTGTCATTTAGAGTTTTAAACAAAAATAAAAAACAATAAAAAATCTTGCTTCTCGTATGAAGTCTTTTTTTTAAATGGGACACCCTGTATATTATATCACGGAAAGAAATATATTGTTCTCTTGTTTTCAAAAATATAGGGTTCGTTCACCTTATTTTCAAAGGTTTTTAAAATATTTAACTTCAAAGTTTCTAAAATGTGGAAGTAAACCGCAATCCACTATAGCCTTGGCGACCGAATACGGTAATGTTTGTGTTATTCTGACATTTTGCCGAGGTAAAAAGCATCGCTTTGTTTACAAGTGCAAATAACTTCCAGTTTTATTGTAAAAAATGCCGCTATATTATTAGAGTTTTCACCACCTCACCCCTCGAGTGGCAACCTCCCGACAACATTGAAACAGGCACTGTTGTTATTTTCAAAACGTCTTTTCATGGCAAATCGATTACGTCATTTCAATAGTGTCAGTCGCCTCAAGGTATAAAAACTTATGGAGCTCTTAAAGTAAATTTTGTCAATCGTGAACATCCAACGTCCAGAAAACTTATTGTCTCAAAAAGCACATCCTCGTGATTGAAGTACTCTCCTTGCCTTTGGGAGGTATAAACGAACTTTTTCAAAAATGCTGATATTTTGACATTTTACTTTCCACACCGATAGGTGTCTGTCGGTCTGTCTGTCGGTCTGTCGGTTTATCTGTCTGCCTGTCGCATTTCTCTAGCTTCGTAATCCCAGTAACCTTTGCATGGATTACGATGAAATTTGGGCAGCGATATGCCGTGAGGTTGTAGTAGGTAATGATGCTATAATTTTGAAAATCGGTCCATGAGCGGCGGATTAAAACAATTCCTATATACTTAACCAGAAGTGACCCTAAATATAATGAAAAACATCATTAAATTAACGATTCATTATTTTTGAGCCGAAGAATGAGTTCGTCAATACTATAAAAAGTAACTAAAAAGTAATAAATTATCTCTATCACCGTTAAGTTCATATGAAGTTATAAATAGATTTTAATAATTTAATGTATAAAATGTTATAGTCAATATAAAACGCCCCAAAAGCTTGCTGTCTCAAAACAGAACATCCTAGTGGTTGAGGTACTCTCCTTGCCTTTGGGAGGTATAAACGATTTTTTTAAAAATTCTGATATTTTGACATTTTTATTTGCAGTCTTGTAACCAGTAATGATCCGCGTAATTTCAGTACTAAAAGCAAAACTAACGGCAATTTGTCAGGCGGCGTAGTTGCTATAAAATTCTGCCTCGTTCTCATTTTCTAATAAAAGCCAGATATTTATTATTAGTAATTAATTGCCTGGAATCTAGAATCGAGTTCTGGCTCGTTCTTGCGGCACTGTAAACATTAATAAATCCCTCAAAATCCTCTCAAAGACGGCGAATGAAGAGACTAAGTTATAGCGGGTGCGCCAGTTGAATAGAGAATGTAATTAGGTAGTCTGCTTAACTTTAACAGAGCAGACATTATGCCGGTCTTTGCGGATTATTAATTATTATTGCAGTTAATCGCAGTCTATTTCGCTATGAAGGTATCCTTTGTGTTATTTTGCTATATATATGCCGGAAAACCGTGGTGGCAGGGGCTTGTTTCTAGAGTTAAGGAGCCCCGGCACACGCATTTATACATATTGTAGGAGAGATAAAAAAACAATTCTGGCCGCCTACCATGTAAGCATTTAATAAGGTAATAATTCAAATAAATGAACAAATGGTCAAAATGAACTAAGCATGAACACAACGAAGTATTTAAACAGTATAACTTACTAGGACTACCTAAATGAACATCAATAAAAAAGATTGGGCCTGTATAAGTAGAAGCGGTCGAGATGACACATCAGTAAATTAAATAAAAAGATACCTGAATAACCAATTCGTTGAAGAATGTTAAATGAAAGAAATAGGTAACACATGTTTTAATTTAAAAACATGACGTTGTTTTATACGGATCTCATTGATAAAACAGGCGGGTAAGTAATTGTAAGAATTAAAAACACAAATATAAATAGATTACACAGCAAATATATCCTTTAACGCCAAACGGATAAAATCATATTTACATGTTGTGTGGGCATACAAATTATACAGAACATAAATCAAACATCTCCCGGGTCATAGGTATTAAGGGTCATCTCGCGAAATACCTCTCCAAAAGAATAGATGAAATAATATGCTGTATAATAATTATACAAAAAGCATATAACAAAACTCGAGCAATTCTTGGATCTTTGGTATTAAGGGTCAACTCGCGATACATCTCCAAGAGCTCCAATCACTAGAGCGCAGAATTATCATGATAACTGTGAGGCCAACTTACTAAGATACTAGGGGTCAACTCGCAAAGTATCTACTCTTTTGTATTAGTTCAGCACGAAGTGTCAACTCGGGACGTACTTCTAGATTGTTATCTGTTTTATATCGCAGACCTTCAAGAATTGGATTATCAAACCATTAATGATATAAATGTGTATATGAAACTTTGAAGATTATGTAGTAAACATGTTCTCAAATAAATTAATAAAATAAATCAATAGATCAATAAATTAACAACGACACAATTAGTAGAATTAGGTACTCTGTGAGATTATCTCACCTATGCACAATCACAAAACAAATCACAACACTTCTTTAGTGTACGTGATACAACTTTGTACTGTTTTGAGTGCCTTTTCGACAAGAAGGACCGTGCTTTCAAGTTGGTATCAACCCCAAATATTATATGCGATTTTGAACCTTACTTCAATCTGACGAACATCTTGAAATAATAAAACATGCCCAAGTTCTTGTGAAGCTATTTAGGCTGTTTAGAAGACAATAGCGGTCGGGTGGCGATTTATTACCAGAGTCTGGTGTTTAGCCTTCCTTTATCTACTGGCCTATTTTCCAAACTACATAGAGAGTACTTCAGAAGGTGATAGTTAAGACCTTAATGAACGACATCTCAGGGCAAATAAAAAAAAAAGTTTTTTTAGTGTGCAAAAGAAACCCCAAATGCAAAATCATACATTCTTCAAATGTCTGTAATTTAACAATCAAACGCGATATCGAAACAGGGCAACCGATGTGACATAGCTCAAGCTTTCTTTTTCAATTCGCTTTTTGAATTATTATTGTAAGTTTAAAGGTAACATCAGAAGCTTCGAAATACGAAATTCATTTTTATGACGACCTTTGGAGCTTACCTTTCACCCTCGTCTTAGACACACATACTGGAGAAAGGGAACATGCAGCTACGCCGTCTCGCTAACACTGCGATACGTATTTTCTTGGATTCTCAATTTCGGGCGCTATATAACCTAGACCCTTAAGAGAAACAGTTCCTAAGCACTGAACCAAAAGTGATTCCCTAAATACAATTATAAGCTTCATTAAACTAATGAACAAATTCATTATTTTTGAGCCGAAGAACGAGTTCAGCAATGTAGTGAAAAAGAATACATTATCTCTATCACCATTAAGTTGATCACATTGATAAACGCTGCTCATTATGTTAATGAACCATAACATAGGTCATTGCTTTTATGAATAGATTTTGTTAATTTAATGTATAAAAATGTTGTAGTTAATAACACCGTTCATTGATCTGATCCAAGAAATCTTGATATTAATGTACCGAATTCACCAGATGAACAATGTAACCGACCCTGATATTAATGCTATAGCTTGGAGACTAAATGCACTTCGTCTTATTGTTCATATAGAGTAGATATAGAGTTAGTATTTGATCACAGGAATCCAACGTCACTTCTTTCTCAAATATGGAAAATTTAGATAAAAGACATTTTCAGAACAACGTATGCTGTGTTTTCTCAAAATGGCGCCAATCGTTCTTATATAATCTGATTATGCAACTCTCACATTCACGACAAGGTTCTGAAACATGGAGCACTTATTCAGATGGATTGCAGTTTACATGTCTCTACATGGAGATGCGCTTTTAACATAGACCGATCGGTTACCATCGAATTGAATAATTTTGTATATCAATTCCAGGTAAACAAAAGAGGGTACTCAGAAATATATAGAACGTCGAATCATTCCCCTATACCTGTTTCTCCAAAAAACAATTGGAAAGATAGGAATGATAGTGTTCGAAAACTGATAAATAGTCAGAATATATTCTGCGTTAATTTATATTTGACAACAAAGTATACTTATCGATCTATTTAGTATGACACATCATCCTACATGTTGCGTGACCTTCAAGAAGGGGTTTGCAAGAACATACCTCC
Source organism: Callosobruchus maculatus (assembly GCA_951848785.1). Taxonomy (NCBI): domain Eukaryota; kingdom Metazoa; phylum Arthropoda; class Insecta; order Coleoptera; family Chrysomelidae; genus Callosobruchus; species Callosobruchus maculatus. Next base: position 5,169,931 of record CATOUR010000003.1, read on the forward strand.
ATCCTATAACACCAATGTAGTCCAAACGAGCTTCTATGCTTTCACTTATTGCATTCGTCAGATCCCTCTCACACTTCCAGGACATCAATGACGTTTTCTTGTAAGTGAAAATACAGTTTTCACTACACACAGCATTCCTAACAATGCTGTTAGAATTTCTCTACACGCTATTCATGTACTGAAGCTTTTCTGCCGTTACAATTAGGCAGATAGATAACGAGAAAACAGCAATGCAATTTTGTATCTTTATTTATTTATGTAGTACATGACTGTGTTAAAATTATGATATTTAGAAAACGAAAAATAGTTATAGTTTTGGCCCTTATATTTTTGACGAAAGTACGCCAAGAGATAGTTTTTGGATGTTGACTGGTTTTTGGAAAGAAGGAAGCCGTCACATTATATGAAGTTTGTCAAACCTATAATGAAAGAAAAGGAGATTCAAAAATGCCACACGCTATTAGCGCTCTTCTAATTTTCGATTTGGGTACCACGAAGCAGCTTGTCGGTTAAATATTTAAACAAAGCTTCAAATGAATTCTTTAGAATTTTCCTGCTTTTCTGGTGACCATAACCAGAAGCTGGACAGTTTTTAAGGCGGGAAATAAAATCTTCTGTTGCCGGTTGTAGCTATGAAGGAGATAGATAGGATATTAAGTGAATATAAATAATTTGCCGTGTTCTTCATATTTCAAATAAAACAAGTTGTAAAAGAAGGAAATATGCTGAAATTATTAAGAGTTATGGCAACGTCCTTATTTCTTTCACCGCATTATTTTCGCTGGTCAGTTTACGTTGATTACACAGTACCAGACTGCAGTGTTGCCAGATCTAGTGAAATTTCACTAGATCTAGTGACTATTCTGTAATTTAGTGATTTAGTGAAAACTTTTATTAAAATGCCACATTCTAGTGATTTTTTCACACTGGCATTCTGCTTCACACTTCTTAGGTCGAATCCATTTTAAATTAATACTTGAATTTTTCTTTCAAAATCATACAATTTTGAGACCCCATACCGAAGCTTTGGTGAATCGATTACTTTTTGTGACTAATCATGATGTATTAGTAGATTATTCAAGTACCTATAACAAAAATTAGAAATCCGATGCCAAGCTTTTGCAAAATATGCTCTGTTGAAACTTTCTACTCTTGCAGATCCATTATGCTATTACAGCTTAAATGCAATCTTACTGCCTGTGTTTACCATAATATTTTCAACAAGTTTGGGGTACTACATGGGCATGTTTTTACCGCAATGTGCGTGGTTAATTATTTCGTGCCTTTTTAGTATAAATTATTTTTTGCATTTTATTTTGATACTATCTATCTCTCGAAGTTTTTTTGACCAAGGTTTGATACATAATCACTATTTCTTTTAATCGATAATGACATAATACCATATTTCCTAAGAACTAATATGAAAAATTCCAAAATCCGACAATAAAATTTTGTTTTATTAGGGTTTTCGTTTGGAGGTCTGCATTTTAATGAAAATCCCCCCTACCCAGTAAATCAAATCTAAACCTAGTGAAATTCTAGTGATTTTTTTAAAAGTCATCTAGTGAATTCTTGAATTTTGACTTGGCAACACTGCCAGACTGTGAAAAGGCCGCCTACCGCTTAGGCCACCGGTTGGTGAGTGGGCACCATAAAACAAAAGAAGACTACATCACGTATACCTAATTTTTTGTTGAGAGCCTTTGTAAACGACTAGGATGGAAGAGCCAAAACTATGCTAAATTCAGAGTCCGCATCAGCGCGCTGAGGCGGACATAGTGTAACGTCGCCTCAACGTGGGCACATACGTGATAGTGAGCACGATTTTGATAGTGTGCAACGATCGGATTGTTGGAATTCCGCCGCAATATGGGTCAAGCATATAAAATCGCCGCGAACCGGGCGAAAGAAACGCAAGTGAAGATTTTCACTCGAGATCTCAGCAGGCGTCGGCGAGTCGACGACATGCGACATCGACATTCTTATGACGATCGCCGAGCTGCTTAATTAATCATGGATCGCTGATCAGGCGTCGGTGAAGCGGTAGAAAAACATCGGAACATCAATAGGCCGGACAAATGTCGAGAAATCTTACCTATACTGCTTCCCAACTGTACAGCCTTTGTTTCTTAGACAAGGAAAGAGAGAGGACGGAGCGCGCGACTGACATTTCTGTTACCAGAAAGTACCAGAAATGTACCAAAAGCGCTAGTAATTTACGTGTGATAAGTGATTCCTGGCACCTTCCTGCTGCTGTGGCTTTTACAACCGTAAGCTCCACACCCTACCATTATGCACACCACAAGATTTTACAATGATTGATCTTAAAAACGCTAAGTATCGTAAAAAATATTTTGACAGCTATTAATTTTCCGTCACAGCTAATTCGTACTCGTATACCATCAAATGGGCGGGGCGTGCGGTATCCCCTCTCTTACCTCATCTACGGTTGTTTACTAAGTGTAAACTTCCGCAAAAAAGCTTTATACGCACATAAAATATATTTTCTTAAAAGTAAAAATTTCTGAATTTTGAATCAAGTATACTACATATCTATATCTATAAAATCTTTAAAACAAAGCAATGAATATGTCACCTATAACAATACTACATATTACAAATCAGTCAAGATCCAAAATTTCCGACTCCCTTGATTTTCAGTTTTACCTCAAAAAATCTAAAATCTTTATTCAGTTTTCTATCAACATGAAATCCTGTATCCTAGATGGCTTGAGGGTGGTGATCACAAATATGGCAGAAGTTTTAAGTTTCAGTCTCGCAGAACGAATATAAAAAATTTCCGACACCCTCGATTTTCAGTTTCACCTCAAAAAATCTAAAATTTTTATTCCGTTATTTATTCATATGAAATCCCGCATCCTAGATAATTTAAGAATGGTGATCACAAATCCGGTATATGTTTCATGTTTCAGTCCCCCAGAACAAACGTCAAAAATTTCCAAGAACCTTGATTTTCAGTTTCACCTCAAAAAGTCTGAAATCTTTATTCGGCTTTCTATTAATTTGAAATCTCGTATTCTGAATAATTTGAAGGTGGTTATTGCAAATTTGCTAGAAGTTTTAAATTTCAGTCTCGCACAAAAATTTCCGACACCCTTTGATTTTCAGTTTCACCTCAAACAGTCTAAAATCTTTATCCGGCTTTTTATCACTATGAAATCCCGTATTCTGGATAATTTGAGGACAGTGAATACAAATCTGGCCGACGTTTCAAGTTTTAGTCTCACATCACGAGGATCAAAAATTTCTGACACCTTAAAAATTCTCAAATCTTTATTCGGCCTTCTATAAATATGGAATCACGTATCCTGGATAGTTTGAGGGGGTTAACTACAAATCCTGCCCATGTTTCGAGTTTCAATCTCACAAAAGGAGAGATCCTCTCCATTTATGTTTCTGTGTGACGCCAGCTTCTGCGTCTAGCTTCTGAAGCATTCGAAATTTCCGTCACGTACACAAACCTGAACGATACAAAATATCTATAACAGCAAACATCGTATCTCGCAGTAACAGGGCCCCACAGTAGCTGTTCTATCATCATTCTCAGAGAGCGCACCGGCAATTCGTCTTCCTTTCGTAGTTTATCCGTGACAGTGTTCAGCTTATGACTCCCCGGAAGTAAACCAAGAAGCATCGCAAACACTTTCCGCACCCGCGCCCCCCAAGGGAGATGAACTTTTCTAATCCGCAGATTTGTCTTATCTTTACGACTTTGGCTGACGGTGGCATTCTGATGCGCTTGCGTGCGTTTATATCACTCAACTTGCTAAACGGCAGGGAGCTTAGTCATTCTCCTTACGTGACTTGATCAAAGATTTTGTTACAAATAGTAACACTGTTTTTTTTCCAGGAGCCGTCCGACCTTACTGGTCCCATCAATAGTTAAGCCTTAAGGTCTATTGTATTATTACTCCTCTCATTTACAGTATCCACTCTAGCAATCTGGATCCCTGCATAAGTTTATGCAGTTTTCCTAATGGTCCTGGTGCTGAGCTGTATTCTACTGGTTCTAGCTTGGTCTTCCCAAAGAGCTGTTGTCTCTTGTGATCTAGCGCTTCGCACTCACAGAGCACATGTAGGGCTGACTCAGTTCCTCTTCCACACACTCTGCAGTTGAGGTCTCCATTGTAGCGTCCCATTTTATTCAGGTCTTCCTTCAGGCCACAAGGTCCTGTGAGGAGACCCGTCGTTATTCGGAGCTGATTCCTACTCAAGGAGAGCAGTGTTTCAGCTATTTTCTTGTATGGAGCTTTAATGAATGTTTTTCCATGAACACATCCTGGCAACAAGTTCCACTGCTCCTTGTGCTGATGTTCCATCCATTCTCCGACCTGGTGTCTAATTGTGCTTTTAGGCACCCCCAGGGCGGGTTCTGCTATATTGTATAGAGCAGACGACCCTAGTCTTGCTAGCTCGTCCGCCCTTTCATTGCCCCTTATGCCTGAGTGTCCTGGCACGCACTCCAAAGTTACTTTGTTGTGTTCTGCCAGCCTTCCCAGTTCTTGTAGACATTCCCAGACTAGAGCAGACGTAACTTTGGGCCCTCCTAGTGCCCTAAGTGTAGCCTGACTGTCTGTAAGTATTGCGATCCTCTTGTTTCTGTAGGATCGCTCATTATTTATCCTTGCAGAGTGCAGGATGGCGTACACCTCTGACTGAAATACCGAAGCGCATTTTCCTAGCAGAATGTTCTGTCTAGTTCCTCTTCCAAAGTTCCAAAGATTCCCGCTCCTGTGCCTTGCTCGGCCTTTGATCCGTCTGTGTACCAGACTATTTCCCGATGTAGGTTGTTTACTTCACAGAGTTCTCGATCTCTTATTATAGTTTCCAGTATAGCTTCCACTGCTTTAGACTACACTATTTTTTGAACAAGATTTAGCTGTATTTGAATGAAATAACTTTATTTAGCTAGTTCACGCACAGAAATGTTAGTAAAATACATATGGCGTAAACACAGTATCACAAGTATCACATATTAAAATCATTGCTCTCGACCTTTTCTTGAACGTTTGTAAATTTGGTGAATTTCTTATAATCAGGGACATTTCTTATGCATTTTCAGACTTTTAAAAAACAACGACTATTCCATCGATTTGGTGAGAGAACATTACAATGTTCCTTTTTTGTGCTTATGTTGTATGCTGTTACGTTCTCAACAAAGACATTTTTCAAAATAATTTGGGGCTTTCTTATGTACAATTTTAAATAGAAGCACCAAATTAGCTTTCTTTATGATTTGTTCAACAAAAAATAAAATCAAATAACTCAACATAATTATCGCGAATGGGAGTGTATTTACTACAGCCTACTTACTCCCATTGCTTGTGTAGGGGCGGGTTAGAGTATCTCCCATCGTATATCCTGCGTGTCATAAAAGGCGACTAAAAGGAACACCGAACTACTGTCGGTATAAGCAGTAACCTCTTCTCAACCAACAGCTTCGGGTGGACGAGTTGAGAAGATTCAGGGCACCTTCTTGTCCTTGGGGTGAGAAATTGCCCCTAAAGGCGGATGAACCAGTAGATACCATCTGGTTAACGGCATGAGGATGCAGAAAGCAAATGGGAAACTACTACACACCAAAGACGGATAGGTAAATGAGTTGGTAGAAGATGTTAAGCGGTTTTCATGTATAAAACATAATATTTTCATGTGTTTTTCAGCCAAAATCCATAGGTGAATTACGGAATATAGATAATATGAAATAGAAGTTAGGGTTCAGTTCATCTGTTATGTAATTTGTTGATCAAATTATGATACACATTATAAACAACCCTCTTATACGAAGTAAAAAGTTTTAGAACAATTCTGCGAAAGTATCCTATTTTTAGCATGCTATTATTAGCTTCATATGTATGTTTGTTTGTTTTTTTTATCTGTGAGCCTGTAACTTTCCTTTGGATTGAGAGGTCGGACCAAACATTGAACGCTTTAATTTTGCCGCAAAACAATTTTGCGGCTTCAAATCCGTCGAACCAGCGGTTGTATCCGCTGACTAAGAGATGGCGCCATAAAGTTTGTTAATATTATACAGCGGCGTAGCGAGGAGAGCTTGAAAGGCGTGACATCCAACTGTTTGGGAGTTGGAATTTTTGTGCAATCTATTCAGAAAAGTTGACAGTTTTAGTTATCATTTATGCAGTAATGGTATGATTATTGGGCTACAAATTTTGATCAAAATAATTGTTAATCCTCATTACACAGAGTATTAAAAAAATAGTGCAAAAATAGTAAAAAAAATTGTAAAAATAGTAAAAAAATAGTGCAAAAAACACGCTTCAATGAATAAAGTCAATTAAAATAGTAGTACTTTTCGTGCATTATTTTTTTGTTTTAAAAACTGTTTTTTACTTTTTAGACCGACGTTCTTGAAAAAGTGTTTTTTAAACTGTATTTACTACATAATATACTATTTTATACTTGTAAATATTTCTTCGAAGGCATGTATGCATGTATGTCTTTGATGAATTTTCAATAAATATATTATATTCTTTGATAACCAAATCCGTTTGAAGGCGGTAGCGAAATATCATATCACTATTTCCATTTCAATTTATTTAAATTGTAAACAAACCAAGAGAAAATTGTATATCCTTTAAGCTTGTTTTCTATAGGGACTGCTGTGTATTCCAGATCTTCTCAGCGACAGAGGAAATGTAATAAACTCTGAAACCAAATAGCAGTAAGATTGAATCTGGAAGCAAACAGGATGAAAATGTTCACAGCCCGCTTCCTGGGGAGTTGTCCTACTTTTTCATACTTTCAGGATAAAGAGTACAGCCGGCTTATACAGATTCACTGGCTACGTTTATATAGGAAGCATATGAGTGATCTATGTATTTGAGTAGGTACTGCTAACAAGCTGATGTAAGAAATCAAAATATAGGCTAATAGTTCTCAAATTGGGCAGAGAAAAAATCATTCCTGCACTAGCGAGACAGTTAGCCACCCCCCCCCCTTTCTTCTAAATGACAGTGCTGCTCTTGAATTGTGCCAGGAAACAGTAACCAAGCCTACACAGAACATACATAGCAGTGGATGTTGATAACACTAGAAGTAAAAGAAAAGCCAACCTTTCTCTAGAAACTACAACTGATGTTTTAAATCAACTGCATAGTTGTTCTAGAACCTTTCGAGAGCAAAATAAACATTCAGAAAGGCTTTTATCCTCACCAATCGTGAAACTATAGAGCTTCATAACGAATTACGGTCTACAGCGTCATCACGTACAGAGCACAGGACGAAAATTAAATACAAGCAGAGTTTAATTGTCGACGAAATTAGTTTTTGGCAAAGGATAACTACCTAAAGCAGTTCATTTTAGAAAGCAGTCCATTCGTAATGTTACCTAACATAATATTCACCTGTACTAGAAATTCTCTGAAGACGAACTAATTTCAATAGGGTCCTTGCACCCAAAAAAAATATTGCTCTGAAGCATTCCTTATCCAACTATAAATTTGAACTAGTGAAGACGGCGTGAGAACAAACTCTGACGTCACAAGGCATTATAGTGATGGGATTTGAGACACTGTAAACACTTTTTGCTCGATAATTTTGGTTACGACACTTGACGACTTGACGCACGTCATTCGTCATATTTTAATTGAGGTTAGCGTAGACATCAGGCGTCAACAAGCAGCAATTCCAAATCACAAAATCACGAATCAAAATGGCAGATTAACACAAAATTGAAACAAAACCTACCTTGTCTTTCTGTATCACAACAACATGTTGTTTTGTGCTTTTTGGGGTTGTCGTTTGTAGTTAGAGATGGGTTTAATAATGTCGATTATTGTACTGCCTTGTGACGTCAGCACCCGTTTTCAGTCACGTGGAAAAATTTGAAAAATCCGTAAATTATAATTACAAATTTCTTCATCTGAACAGCATCTAGAGTGGAGGTTTTATTGTAGGCAGCCTTTGAATACGTTTTTCTTTCCTCTAAACATACTCTTAATCAAAAATTACGACCACTGCAAGTACCCTAATTCCATTCACGAACAATTTTGCAAAATTGATAACAGGTGGATGACTCTGTGTTTTTTAAGACGTCATAATTATCTATCTAGATACGCAGGTCACACCGATTTTTTTCAAGATTTTATAAATAATGATCAACACATTGATTAATTCATAAACAATAATCATAAAACATATAATAATAATAATAATATAACGTAGTCTTTATTTTGCTACAATTACATTGTAACAAAAACTATAGAAAAACTCATTGGCGAAGTTTAGCTAGCGCTACTCTTACATTTAATCAATGAGATGTACTAAACACTTCAGTTACAAAAAACAGGACTCAGATACAAATATTATAATATCAAAAGGGATAAAATGATTAAAACAATATAATATAGATTGGATAATTTGTCTATTATGATGCAGCTGTTAGGTAAGTGATGAACTAAAAAGAAATCATTTAAATTTTTGTCGAAAAGCTGATAAAGCTGATAAGGAATTTTGTTTATAATGTTTTGGTAAAGAATTATAGATAATAGCAACATGGCACGAAAAACTTCGGTCAAATATGTATGTTGTGGTATTATAATAATTTTATTCCTGAGAGCTTTATTATTGTGTATATTAATGTTGAATGAAATTTTTTCTCTGAGATAAAGAGGCTGTGACGTTAACAATAATTTATGTACAATAACTCAATAATAATACTTCACCAAGTCATTAATTTTGAACCATTTATGTACAGGGTATTTAGCTGAAACATGGTCAAATTTACGCATTCTAAAGATAAATGGAACACAATTGTTTAGTGAAATAATCCAAACAAGGAAAATACAGTACAACAATTTAAGATGCCTCACAGAGTTTTTAATTTATAATTTACATAAAGCTGTTTGCAATCAAGGGTCGAAGCCTTAGATACATTTTTTGAGAAAGACTTTCAACGTACTCGATAAACCTCAATTTGGTGGCACTAACTACTCCGAGAATCTTTGTATACCACTGCTAGTCATAAACCAGGTGCCAATAACTACTTCAAGTATCTTTGTATGACACTGTTCTTTATAAACCAGGCTTTTGAACGCATTTAGCGTTTAAAAAACGCATACCGCGTATTTTATCTTTTACCTTTCGGAATAAAAAGAAGTGACATGGTGAGAAGTTGAGGCTGTAGGGCGCTGAGGTAGAATTTTTGAGCTAGTTACCCTCTAGGACCAAGCCTCTACACGAAAGAATTTGTCTATCACGTCAAAATTCTGAAAAAGCATAAAGACCAGTTGAATCTTTTAACATAAAACTAAGCGATTTGCAAAACGTGCTCTCTCTAGCGACCAATCGTGATAAGAGAAAGTTCCTCCAGACGAGACGGAATAATAGGAGTAATTCTTGCGGAAAGGTTCGAGTACCTCAACGGGAGGCAGGCATTAAGGGCCCGATGGAGAAATTCTAAAGTGGAATTAACGCCGGATGGATAGAAATAATGAGGAAAATTATTGTAGTGAAGAGGATCTTCACTTCGATGCTCTAACGGGAAAAATAATACAGTCGACGCAGGTATTATGGCTCTGTCAAAAAATCCTCATATTTGAATTTGTGGTTCATGGGTGTTTAGACCGACATCATTGAGCTTCCCTTGAAAGTTTGTCATAAGGGTGAAATTATTAAAAATAATTTGTAGATTATTCAGAAGAGAGTGGCTGGGGGCATTCTTTACAGACATCTTAAAGACAGGTAAACTACCTACTGAATCCAGGAAAGGACTGAGAACTTGTGGAGAACTATCACCCCATGGCGCTACTCATCGTCTGTCTCAAAGACCTCGAGCGATTAGTCTTGATGATAATAGGCCCTAAGATAGAAAAAAATATACCAGTTGAGCAGGCGGGTTTCAGACCAAATCATAGTCGGTGTAACCAGGTACTCAGCGTCATATCTTTTATTAAAAGCAGATACCAACGTTGCCTTAAGACCGGCATAGACACCGTCTGGAGAAAAGGGCTCTTATACAAGCTGTACCTGCAAAACAGTAGATACGGTAATAAACAATACACTTTCTGCCAGAGCATTTCAGGTTGTCATGAGCTCTGATACCAGTAAAGTAAGGCATTTAAATAACGGATTACCCCAGGGTTCCGTTCTATCGCCCGTCTTGTTCATATACATAAATACTTTGGACCTACCTCAGCTATCCTCCCAGAAATTCGCATATGCAGACATTCTGGCTCTAGCGTACAGAAATAACAACTTTAACATTCTAGAATCTACACTAATCGCCGATCTTTCAATCCTGGGATCATACTTCAGCAAAAGAAGAACATCGTGTTTTCACCTTAACATTAAAATGGCAAAAAGAGAGCTAAGGATTTACCTTAACGGCACGTTGCTTCTCGATAATCCCACACCCAAATACCTAGGTATCACACTGGATAGGACCCTATCATTTATAAAAACCTATTCAGTGCATGGGCCCTGAGCCTCTGTTTCTCTGCGGCTGAATTTTGCTCGCCAGAGTGTGGCTAGACTGAAGGACGTCCAGTTAAACGCTTCAATGAGAACTATCACGGGATGCATAAAATCAACCCCAACTTACTGGCTACCAACACTCAGCCAAATGACTCCATCATCCATCCATCGAGAAGATGAGAATATGGCAAAATCAAAACAAATCCACAAAAATATACATGACCTCTCCTTGCGTAGATTACGGTCTAGAGTATCACCAATTACATCTTTCCAACTCGAGTGTGATGGTTTTAACTCTGCAGTTAAATGGGATGAAAATTGGGGACCCAAGCACCAGAAGTGAACAGTTATCTAACCGTTGGTCAAGAACCTTCTGGTTTTGACCTCCACTGAAGGGAATGGTCAACCCTAAACAGAATTTGCACGTCCCATGGGGTGTGCGCTGATTCGTTGTTCAAATGAAACAAGCGCGAATCCACACGATGCGACTGTGCAGAGAAACGCCAGGCATATAATGCAAGAATGTGCCCTTAGAGCATATCCGGGTAACAACAAGGACATCCTCCAAGCCAAACCATCAGCCGTAGAATGTATTTCCAGGCTTGATATTAACATGTATTGCAAAAAAATTAAACAAAAACAAAAAAATCTGTTTTCCTTTTTTATGACTTTTTTTCTGTGTACTATATAGTATCACCATACGCTAAGAAAATAAATGTGGATTACAAGAATTCTACTTGATGTGAATTTCAAGCCCACTGGACTTGCTTGGTTGGAACTACAATACTTTTTTGGAACACCAAATACACACAGACGCCTAAAGCAGCCCACAGACGCTCTGGAAGTCCTCAGAGGAAAAACTGCACAGTCCTGGCCTCAAGGATTATCGGGGAGCGTATGTAGAGGTTCGCCGGACTGTACAGGCCGCCGGATGTGCTTGCTAAAACTGAACTGAAAGGTTTCCTGAGCATCTGTGAAGGAGGGTGTATTCAGGCCAAAGTGCAAGGGCCTTCATGCCAGGACTATGAGGTTTTGTCCTCTGAGGATTTCCGGGCCGCTTAAAGCTGTCGTTTTCTTGTCTACCACTATGGTAGGATTTTTACGCTTCAAGCTACGACGTACTTTTGTTGCATCTTGTTGTACTGGAATAGATAGCACACCTACAAAATGCCTCGGAATAATTCAAAACGATGTGTACTAAGCCAACAAATTGGATTTACGCTAATTCGATGGGATTTCTTTGTTCGTGTATGCTGCATTGACGATTTCAAATGCAAACAGTGTCAGACATTGAATACATTTCTCGCCAATAGAGTCGGATCAGATGCATACAAAATACGTAACCAGATAAATAAATATTTAAATAAAATAGCGTGGAACGTACTGCATCGCTTCAACGTTGGCTGTCCTCAAATTCAAAATAACGCAATAAGCATAAAGTACTGAGCTATTCAGATAGAGTTGATGTTTTCTCCAGTTTTATGTCGAAATTTTTCGCACTCCATGTACCGGGTAGTCAGAGAAGAATGTAAGGTCTTTTATATCGGAAACTATTCGGCATAAAGACTTGCGGTAAAAAAATATTACTAGAGTGTCCAAAACATTTGATGTAATTTTTCCCTGAAATCCACCTATTCACCGGGATGTCACCCTTCGTGGAGGACTCATACTTTTTGAAGCACTACTGTTTCGTGGACGACTTCTAGTTGTTAGAGTTCTTCTACTTCTTCTCTTTCTGCATTGATTCCATCTGCATCTTTCTAGATGAAGCATTCTTTATGAAGTCCAACATAATTTCTTTTTGTGAACATCATTCTGTTAAAATAACTCTATCTATAAAATTTTGTCGAACCAACCTCCTGTATTTCATTTCGCTACCACAACTGATCTTGTAGTGATTATTTTCTGATCTAACCAGAGAGAAACTGTTGCTCGTCTACTAGCCACGTTTATCAACCAAGCTCCTTCAGCTTGTAACTCACCTTGTCATATTTACGGATGCCATATACAGGGTGTTTCATATTGATGTATAAATTCGTATTTCACAGTGTGATTTCCTGGATGATTTTGAGCAAAAAACTTTACCAACATCCTCTTGGTATGTTCATTTAGCGCATGATTTTTGCTAATGTGATCTCTAGATCTCAAATCATTATCTATCACAAGCCCAATGTTGTTTATATAGTTTAGAATATTCAACTTAGCGTTACTCATCGCAATTGACATGCTTTGAAGCAAGGCTGCACGATCAACTAATTTTCCAAGCCTTACCTTTGACTTCTTAGGATTTAGTTGCAAATATTGGCGATATTTGATATGTTCCCTGAATACTATTGATTTCCATTTCCGCGATGGCAATCATTGATACCACAAAGAATGATAAATTTGAACATCGTCAGCATCCATGTGTGATGCTTTTATGAATTGGCTTGTATAGACTATGTACAGTAATGGACCGAGTATTGACCCCTGATGTACCCCATTTAGTACACTTCTAGCGTGCGATATTTCCCACACGTGGGAGTAGTACTCCAACGATGGTCGGATCTGTGCCTTGTGGAGCAATAGTAGTTGCTCTGGTGTATACAGCTTCCTACAGTAGAACAAGACTCCAAGCTTTTGGGATGCAGTTTTAGCAATACCGACGGCGTGGCCGTGCCAGGACATACTGTTTTGATATTCATCCCCAAAAGTTTGACGGATGGTGACTGGACTATTTGGTGATCCTCCATTTCCACAGTTGGTGAGCCAACGTGAGACTTCTTTGTCAGTGTTGTTGCCTGAGTTTTCTGCACTTTAAGCTTTTTTTTATTTACCAATTCCCACTCGACAATTGTTTTGATATCTACATTGTTCTATGAGGCATGTTGCTGTCGCCGACGTACCGTCTCCTGGGATAACAGTGACTTAGCCTAGTTTCATGCACGATATTAATGTACTGTCGTCTGCGAAGCTGTAGATTGGATTGGAAGTTATTTCCAGCAGCTCGTTAATGTACAGCAGAAACAGTGTAGGAGATAGGACGGATCCCTGAGGAGACAGGCACTCATTGAAAATATTCGCAAAGCTTATTTTGAGATAGTCTGAGGTTAATTTGTAGTCCACTGCTGTATAAGAAATGCTATCAATAAAATTATTATTAATGGAGTCTACATTATGTAACTGAGAAGGGAATGAAAGTACTAGAAACAGAGACAGAGAGAGCAGACTGTCGCTTATCCGTTATTAGAGCAGAAACAGCGTGCAATTCGCCGAAAGTGTGAGCATCATATCATACACATTGTTGTGCAGCGGAGACTCTGAGGGTAGAGAGGTTGACGAACCCAGCTACTTGTATTTTTCTCGCTCATAAAAGTTTTTCCTTTTTGTTTCGTACGGTGTTAAGTGTTTTGTCTACAACGAGAACGGTGCCGTTTTCGCTTGCTTCTTTTTCAATTTTCGCCGTGTACTTTCAGAGCACGGGATTATTTTAGCGTGAAATGGATTGTGCAGCTTTTCATAATATGAGGGAATATTAAAAAAATATACAGGCGCTACGAATAACAGCAACAGGATATTGTAATTATAACATTCGAACGTTGAAAACTATAGAGTTGCAAGCGACATTTAAGAAAATCTCCAGGTGATGAATTTTCAACTTTGATGTTGGATAAAAAAGTTCCTCTCAAAACAACACACTTAGTTGCTGTCAAAATTTGCTGGTCCTTGTTGACGTTTTACATGTTCCTCGCAAAAATATAAGCTAAATGAACCATTAACAACTTTGGGGTGAAACTTTAATCACTTAAAAACTTGGCTTTTGAAAACTACATATTATCTTCCACGATGACCGGTTCATTCAATGGACTAGTATCATGATTTTTGTTTATTATTGTTTTTGATAGATCATGTCATGAGAAACTTGCCATTTTTCCCCAATTTTTTGAGCCTGGAATACCGAAAAAATAAAGAAGATATTTGAATTTTTCTAGTCGCGTGACGTCAAGTTAGCCAATCAGAAGACATAGAGGTGTGCTACGTTGCCACATAATGCCTCACTACTAAGTGGAAGCTGGGAAAACGTTTTCACGAATAATCATACAGAGTACTTTGAAACCAATCACCAAACCACTATATCTGTCCTTTTCACTAAATTTCACAAAAGAATAACCTATACCTTTTTACTTCGTCGTGAAAATGTTCTTGATCCATTTGGCAGGAACCCATTCATGACAGACCATCGGTAAATAAAAAGACAGCGTATAAGTTGCTACTACATGCCAGTATTCAATTCACAATAAATTTTCGCCGCTTTTTGAGCGTCGAGTTGAAATGGAAAGGTTAAAAAACTAGAGCACGGAATATAGATAAGATTAACTCAAGTTGATGAAAATCACAAATCACAATGCAAATGAAACGCAGTGTTCTATCATTTCCACAAAATATCACAATTATTCACATGCACGATGACAGTACCATTCGTTCTATGCTGCCAACGTAAGCTAAACAATCCGCCTTTTTTGCCTAACCTAAACCTAACCCCATCTTTATATTTAGTATTTCTGATGGCGTCAGCTGTAATCCTTTTTAATTTTAATCACTTTCCTGTTACCTATTCGGCTTTTCCTTATGTTTGTGTTGAAGTTTTCCTCAAATTTATCCATTTGCATTAGAAATAAAAATAAGTAAAGTAGAAAGTGGCTTCCAAAAAGCGAATTGGGGTAATCTGCCTAAAGTGGACGTAGCTGAGGGCTCATTTTTATGTGTTAGTGAGGCCTTAAGTCTATTTAGCATTTTAAGAGGTATCGGTTCATTACAAGATCATGTAAATGTTGGTACATTGGTATGCTTCTCGTACATACTGCATATAGTAAAATCGCAACTAACTGATAAGGACGCCATGGGAATATAACACAAAATGAGCTTCAATGAAAACCACTTATAATAGGCAAAGTGATGGTACGTAACCTTTTTCCGATCAAAACCGCGCTTTGCAACTGTTGCTGCATTCAAATTTCAGTTTCTGGATCACAAAACCATTTTATTAAGATACTAAGGGTTAAAAAATTAAGCGAACGATCTTTTGCGACTGTTTGTAAGCCATATAACGTCCTGCATGCGAAAACCATGCTTTCAATTTCATGATTCTAGTGCCTAAGAGTAACAACTGAACATAGAGGTAGTAAACAAACCACTTCAGCATGGCGTGATCAAAGCCATCATCTTAACTAAATAAACAGATCTTTGACACTTCAGTCTCCAAATATTGCCAACTAATCTGAAAATGTTTCTAATGCAACCCATGTTATAAACACTACAGGTTTTAAGTCCCATCTCGAAAAACCGTTAAACTACACTACACTCGAATATAGTACAGCAAGTTCGTAAAGCTTCACTACAGTGTTACCAACAAATAGCGAATTCGATTTTACTGACCAAGTATAAAAGACGCACAAACAAAACAGTCGAGGTTCTACCGTAAATAAGTAGCATGAAAATTATATCGGCGTTGCCAGCTCCTCAAAATTTATGTAAGGCTTCAGCATTTGCGTTTATGATGAAGAAATATGCTGTAACGCAGTAGAGGTCAACATATCTATTGATTTTGCTGTAATCATTCCTGACCCATCAAAATACCGTCTTTTTTAACGTAGATTGGAATATTTCTGGATACTATACAAATAAGACGATAGTAAATAATTATGATTGCCGTATCTGGTGGTCAGTATGACAACGTAAGAAAAGATGTCGGCCTATTACACAGAAAAAAATACTGTTGCGTTTCCAATTAATTGTTAGTATCTGGATGTTTTTCCATCACTTTAAATATATTTACAGTTGTTTCAAATCCATGTCATTTTAAGAATTCAATCCTTATGTTCGAAGTAATCAAAGGTACGCCAACAAATTCAAAATAATTTTATATTGGTTATAACGATATGTATAATCCTTTTAATACCAATATTGACATATAATGCAGTCAAAACATCCTTTTGTTTTCGAAATTTACCCTATGTTTCACTTAAGCAAAGCATACAATATATTTAATGTACAAAAATTATTACTGCAACAGCAGTTCGTGATAATTCATCTGATAAAAATTTTGTTTCAATGACCCTTGTCGTTCGCTAAACTATAATCAGTATTCGGCGGGGCTGATGTCCCGATTCAATGAAGGTAAGAATAAAGAATAGGGGGATAATGTCAGTGCTACTATCGCCGCAACTCGTCAACATAAACGAAGTTGTTCCGTTGTGTTGTTTCGGTGTTAGCTGTGTTGTGTCATCTCGTGGTTGTGCGTATTGCATCAGCAATTGTGTGATTTAAATGTGTCCAGTTATATATTAAATGGAGGACCCACTGAGAAATTGGGACATAGAAGAGCTAACATCCACATTTGAATGTAGGTGTTTAGATTAGTCTTTCAGGTAATAATGCAACAACTGGTGCAGGCTTATGTCTAATTCTTATATCATGCTCCTTATAACTTCATACAAAATCACACAATTAAACATCCAAACCAATCTGACAGCCGTCCTCGCAATAAAATCTGTTGGTCCAAGGAAAAGAAAGTAGTTTAGAATCAATTACCAAACACAGATTCGATTCAACGACAGGCTGCGATTGAATCATTCATTGGAATCCAATGACATCTTGTAGTTGAATCGACAATACGATATAATTAGTTACCAACTATACACTTCTCATTGGATAAAACATCGCTGTATTTGAGGAATGGTAAGTGTAACGTCCCATTGAATCCAAGCGTAAGTCTTTGACAAAACGACAGATTTTTCTGTGTGTAGAATTAGTTGTTTACTACCTCTATGTTCAGTTGTTACTCTGAGGCCAAGACCATAGATGCATTAGGCGACTGATTGCAGAAGTCGTAGTCCAAACAGAAGATATCATTAAACGATGGTTGTAAAGAACAAGCGACGGCGACGTCGGACAACCTAACCTCAATATATCCGAACAAAACGAACTAATCGTAGCTGAATCTCGGGTCGGCACATATACAATTAACGTAGGAAAGTTAGACGTCGTCATCTAACGGTACCACCTTCGTGTCTGTATCATTACAAATAGACAAGGAAACTGTTCGCCGCCGGTATATGGTTCAGTGGGTCGAATGCAAAACGGCAATTACCATCATTCATATTATCTATCTGTGTGTACGACCTCCGGCCACCGTGGAAACCACAACAAAAAAGCGCACGCCGTAGATCACTCGGAAACTGTGCCGCTGCTGGTTAGCGCTTTCTTCTGGAAATTGAGAGTTTATCACTGCGCTTTTGCTGGCGAACAACGAACACGACTTTGCCTGAGATAACGTTTTTTCAACGCCCTCTGCAGCTCTCTAAAGCCTCGTGTCCACTAGCGAATAAAATTGCTAGAGTAACTCTCACAAGTCACGTGCGTAGCGTGTGCACGACGTAATTAGAGAAATATTCCAGCAAAATTACTTGCACATAAAGGACTTGCGACTTGCTGAGAGCTTATAGTGTACACGGTTAAGCCTCGTGTCCACTAGCAAATAAAATCGCTAGAGTAACTCGCACAAGTCACTTGCGTAGCGTGTGCACGACGTCATTAGAGAAATATTGCAGCAAAGTTACTTGCACATAAAGGACTTGCGACTTGCTGAGAGCTTATAGTGTACACTGTTAAGCCTCGTGTCCACTAGCAAATAAAATCGCTAGGGTAACTCTCACAAGTCACTTGCGTAGCGTGTGCACGACGTCATTAGAGAAATATTGCAGCAAAATTACTTGCACGTAAAGGACTTGTGACTTGCTGAGAGCTTATAGTGTACACGGTTAAGCCTCGTGTCCACTAGCAAATAAAATCGCTAGAGTAACTCTCACAAGTCACTTGCGTAGCGTGTGCACGACGTCATTAGAGAAATATTGCAGCAAAATTACTTGCACGTAAAGGACTTGCGACTTGCTGAGAGCTTATAGTGTACACTGTTAAGCCTCGTGTCCACTAGCAAATAAAATCGCTAGAGTAACTCTCACAAGTCACTTGCGTAGCGTGTGCACGACGTCATTAGAGAAATATTGCAGCAAAATTACTTGCACGTAAAGGACTTGTGACTTGCTGAGAGCTTATAGTGTACACGGTTAAGCCTCGTGTCCACTAGCAAATAAAATCGCTAGAGTAACTCTCACAAGTCACTTGCGTAGCGTGTGCACGACGTCATTAGAGAAATATTGCAGCAAAATTACTTGCACGTAAAGGACTTGCGACTTGCTGAGAGCTTATAGTGTACACTGTTAAGCCTCGTGTCCACTAGCAAATAAAATCGCTAGGGTAACTCTCACAAGTCACTTGCGTAGCGTGTGCACGACGTCATTAGAGAAATATTGCAGCAAAATTACTTGCACATAAAGGACTTGTGACTTGCTGAGAGCTTATAGTGTACACGGTTAAGCCTCGTGTCCACTAGCAAATAAAATCGCTAGAGTAACTCTCACAAGTCACTTGCGTAGCGTGTGCACGACGTCATTAGAGAAATATTGCAGCAAAATTACTTGCACGTAAAGGACTTGCGACTTGCTGAGAGCTTATAGTGTACACGGTTAAGCCTCTTGTCCATTATCAAATAAAATCGCTAGAGTTACTCTCACAAGTCACTTGCATAGCGTGTGCACGACGGACGTCATTAGAGAAATATTGCAGCAAAATTCCTTGCACGTAAAGGACTTGTGACTTGCTGAGAGCTTATAGTGTACACGGTTAAGCCTCGTGTACACTAGCAAATAAATCGCTAGAGTAACTCTCACAAGTTACTTGCGTAGCGTGTGCACGACGTCATTAGAGAAATACTGCAGCAAAATTACTTGCACATAAAGGACTTGCGACTTGCTGAGAGCTTATAGTGTACACTGTTAAGCCTCGTGTCCACTAGCAAATAAAATCGCTAGGGTAACTCTCACAAGTCACTTGCGTAGCGTGTGCACGACGTCATTAGAGAAATATTGCAGCAAAATTACTTGCACATAAAGGACTTGCGACTTGCTGAGAGCTTATAGTGTACACTGTTAAGCCTCGTGTCCACTAGCAAATAAAATCGCTAGAGTAACTCTCACAAGTCACTTGCGTAGCGTGTGCACGACGTCATTAGAATAATACTGCAGCAAAATTACTTGCACATAAAGGACTTGCGACTTGCTGAGAGCTTATAGTGTACACGGTTAAGCCTCGTGTACACTAGCAAATAAATCGCTAGAGTAACTCTCACAAGTTACTTGCGTAGCGTGTACATGACGTCATTAGAGAAATATTGCAGCAAAATTACTTGCACATAAAGGACTTGCGACTTGCTGAGTGCTTGTAGTGTACACGGTTTAGCCTCTTGTCCACTAACAAATAAAATCGCTAGAGTAACTCTCACAAGTCACTTGCGTAGCGTGTGCACGACGTCATTAGAGAAATACTGCAGCAAAATTACTTGCACATAAAGGACTTGCGACTTGCTGAGAGCTTATAGTGTACACTGTTAAGCCTCGTGTCCACTAGCAAATAAAATCGCTAGGGTAACTCTCACAAGTCACTTGCGTAGCGTGTGCACGACGTCATTAGAGAAATATTGCAGCAAAATTACTTGCACGTAAAGGACTTGTGACTTGCTGAGAGCTTATAGTGTACACGGTTAAGCCTCATGTCCACTAGCAAATAAAATCGCTAGAGTAACTCTCACAAGTCACTTGCGTAGCGTGTGCACGACGTCATTAGAGAAATATTGCAGCAAAATTACTTGCACGTAAAGGACTTGCGACTTGCTGAGAGCTTATAGTGTACACGGTTAAGCCTCGTGTCCACTAGCAAATAAAATCGCTAGAGTAACTCTCACAAGTCACTTGCGTAGCGTGTGCACGACGTCATTAGAGAAATATTGCAGCAAAATTACTTGCACGTAAAGGACTTACGACTTGCTGAGAGCTTATAGTGTACACTGTTAAGCCTCGTGTCCACTAGCAAATAAAATCGCTAGGGTAACTCTCACAAGTCACTTGCGTAGCGTGTGCACGACGTCATTAGAGAAATATTGCAGCAAAATTACTTGCACATAAAGGACTTGTGACTTGCTGAGAGCTTATAGTGTACACGGTTAAGCCTCGTGTCCACTAGCAAATAAAATCGCTAGAGTAACTCTCACAAGTCACTTGCGTAGCGTGTGCACGACGTCATTAGAGAAATATTGCAGCAAAATTACTTGCACGTAAAGGACTTGCGACTTGCTGAGAGCTTATAGTGTACACGGTTAAGCCTCTTGTCCATTATCAAATAAAATCGCTAGAGTTACTCTCACAAGTCACTTGCATAGCGTGTGCACGACGGACGTCATTAGAGAAATATTGCAGCAAAATTCCTTGCACGTAAAGGACTTGTGACTTGCTGAGAGCTTATAGTGTACACGGTTAAGCCTCGTGTACACTAGCAAATAAATCGCTAGAGTAACTCTCACAAGTTACTTGCGTAGCGTGTACATGACGTCATTAGAGAAATATTGCAGCAAAATTACTTGCACGTAAAGGACTTGAGAGCTTGTAGTGTACACGGTTACTCTCAGGAAATTAGTTTGCCACAAACATTTCGAGACTGTCTCGAAAGACTTGCAGCAAGGAGTGTTGTAAATCAAATATGGAGAAGTTCAACAGCCTTTTAATTGAAAATTTTGAATTATATCCCAGATTATGGATCGTACAAACTACAGAATTTAAGGTCAGAATCAAATAGCAGAACGCACCACAAAAATTGGCCGACTAATTTAATACTTCTACAGCGGAAATTCAAGGGAAGCTACATAATTTGAGAACGCAAGTTAACCAAGAATGAAGAATAATTCAAAAAAAGAAAAGTGAATAAGGGACTAACGAAATATATAAGAATACTTAGGAGTTCTTTGAGTCATTAAATGTACCTGTAGTTCTAAGCTGAATCCACTTTCTCACCCAGCATTGTCTCCGCTTTTTATTATCTTTCTCTTGTTTGCTTTTTTAATTAAATATATCACAACTACCGCAGCAGCCACAGATTTTGCATACGACATCTGCTTATCTATAGTGTACACGGAATCAGAACAATCAAGCTCAGGTGAAATTGCGAGAGCAGTTTGCTGGATTAAATTTGCGAACATTTAAAAGATAGTGTAGACAAACAAGCAAGTACTTGCTGCAAAAACTATCACAAGTTACTTGAAAGTGGACACAAGGCTTAATGAGGTTCATTCTCTACGCTAGGGTCAAATGAACACCTATTTTTATGAAACTTATTCTGGACTTTTTAGAAAGGGTTTTTCAATTAGGATGGATCGATCTTGGCAGGCTGTGGCGGCCATGTTGCTTTGGCAGCGTTGGTCATATCTGGTTGTTTATTCCCACATAACAGAAGTATATACAATGTACATACAATGGATGTCAAATAGACATCAAAAAAATATACATTTCATGTACGTTTGTCGCGAACTTTCACATCCATGGCATATCCATAGAATGTACATATGTGCGTCTAATATACATGCATAGTATATGTAACACAGACCAGGTATGAACATGTATATTCATAACGTATACCATGTATATAGTTACATACCAAAGGATATACAATGTACATACAGTGTATATGCATATCCACAAATGGAGCATGAACGTCTAATGAATGTAAAATAGACATAAAAAAATTACATTTCATATACGTTTGTCCCCAATTTACACATCTATGGTATATCCATTAAATGTACATTCATGTACTTTTAATGCACATGCATAGTGTATGAAAGTTCAATGTAGAGGCAGAAAGATAAACAAACTTTATACTTTCATTATGTATTGTTATTAATTCAGTTTCTAGTTACAATAATAATACTTGGCAAAATCGATCACTGTGATTGTCATCTCTTTCCTGTCGAATGGCATGTCTAAAATCACAAAGAAATCAAGGTTATAAAATTTTGTAGGTGGTTTTTTCCACTTACGACTCACCGTCAAACGATGGATGTGAGTGTTATCAGTAGCCAAAAGATAAGTAACATTGCACAATATTACACTCAATCAGGTAATCAGACACAAGCAGCACCAGCACACACACGCTAACTACGATGAAGGACGCGAACGACGGAATGGCTAGAAATCAGCAATGGCGGCACTAGTTGTCCTTCGCACAGGCGTAAACTACTAGATGTATATATGTTACATAGACCAACATCTTATGTATGGACTTCTATATTATGAAAGGGGTTATTAAAAGTAACTCGAAAAATAGTGTAACATCATTCTAAATCCAATATTGCGGCCATCCAAGATGGCGAAATAGTTATTTTCATGCACTTCTGTAAGGGCATGCCGAGAATAACTAAAAAATATTTTGACATCACTCTTAATCCAATATGGCGGAGTTTTGAAGTTTTTTATGCCTTCCTATAGTATGGAGAATATAAGTGTAAGTTATTAATTAAGAATTAAAAAATAAATTAAAAGAAAAAATCATTATATGCTAAAAAGAAGATAACAAAATGTTCCTTTAAAATTTTAACTATCAACTTATAGCATTATTATATACAATTTATACGATCAAAACACGTGTCGCGAGATTTACTAAACCAACTAGTACCTATTTAACTTATTAACTTAATCTTCTAGTTTAATTGTATTAAAATTTCAGTTTAATTAAATAGTTATACTGTTACTTACGTAAACCTAGCGACAAGCTTTTATGATCATAGAAATTGTGTATAATGAGGCTATAAGTTGATAGTTAACAACTTATTGGAAACTTTTTGGAGCATTTATATAAAAGTTTTTTTTAATTTTTGTTTGTTTCAATTCACTTATTTTAACTTTTTCGGTCTATAGTAGCAGTAGCATTCAAGCTACCAGCGACCCAACAATTTAGGTCATACGTGAATGGTAGAGCTTGTAGCACACATATGAAATTATATATTCACGTGATGGTTAGGCATATATACAGTCGAGTCAGTCAGCGCACCAAATTACAGATTAGGCCGCTATCTACTGAAATAATGGGATGAGCTGCTAGCACAAATGACTCACGGCGGATGATTTCGAAAAGTGTGCCAGATAGAGAAGCCACTCTCGGTAATTGTCTTGGCGGTCTTCAAGGATGAACTAGTTTCTGCATCATGAAGAACGATTTGTTACGAGTAGGTACTTACGATGTCGTTTAGCCTCGTGTGAAGACTCGATTCAACTTCAAAATAAATGGTTACTTTTCGGGCGGATAACTTCCGGAGTAATTATGGTTATCGCACTCAAGGGTGTCGATAGAGGGAGTAATGGGGGTAATTGGGGTTTTGAATAAAAAAAAATATTATTTTTTGCGATAAATGGAAAGATCGTATATTATGTTTTATAACAAAACTGTTTTTGTTTTCGCTTTTTTGCAATAATTCAGAAATTATATCAAAATAAAAATGAGTTTTTGGATCCAGTACCGAAGACACGCCGACAGCTCCTGAACCCGTGTGACGTCACTATGGTGGTCAGGAGGTTCTTTTGGCCAACGACGTGCTACTCCGATAGTAGATTCTAGATTCTCAGCCAAGCATGGAAATAGTTAACAGTAACCAGTGTATATTTGTTGCAACATAGACGATGTATGAAGTTTGCAGCTCGAGACGAAGTTGAATGTTTAAAATTAAACGACAAATTTCAGTAATGTGGTGGTGCAGTGTCTTAGAGTGGTACAGGTACAGGCCAATTTTTTTTGTACCAAAAATTTTATTGATATGCTTTTTGCACATGTTACACAAATTTTTTTCTACCATTGACATAAATATATTTTCGAATCAAATTTTAGTTATAAATTATTTTGCTCATAGCAGTCTACAACTGTTTCAGAAATTAAGAGGCCATATTGAAAACTGGCAACAGCGCGGTGTTTTACAGACCCACAGGTTTCACTCTCTTCACAAAAAACAATAGTGACAGTGACGTAAGTTCGTAGTATTCGTCGGTTAGGTTAGGTTGCTTTGTTGATTATCATTTCTGCGGTATCTTTTGATTTACCTGAGAACCATTGATTTCTAAGACGTCAGTGCTGAGAAGCGCGCTGTTGACAAATTGACTATGGAGTCAAAAAATAAAATTTATGGACGGCTTAGGATTAGAGGAAACAAACAGTTGATAATTAGTGACATCTCAAAATCTAATTTCTCATATGTACAACACTTCAGCCACCTCATCATCATAGTAACAATGTCTTAGCAGACATGTTGTGAACTCGCAAAATGCATTAAGTCGGAGCTAGAGTATTCCCGACACGAATAGTTTTGAGAAGTGTAGCTTGCCATCGTTCGCGATTTTCTGTCAGTTCAGTGGCGCTCTTGATACTCATATCTAGCAACTGTTTCGTCGTATCCACCCACCTACAAGTTTCTCCATATTATCGCTTCTGTGAATATGTCCGAAGAATGTAAGCATTCTCGTCGACACAATCGAGGATAGTCTCATTGGATTACCGAGCTAATCCATTATGGAAACATTAGTTCGATGGGCGGTATAAGGAATTCTCAGCATTCTCCTCCCCGTTCACATTTCAAAAGTATCTATGCGAGCTCGATCTGCCTTTTTAACAATTCAAGCTTCCGAGGCACACAAAAATATGGAGAACACAAGAGACTGAATCAGCGACATTTTGGTAGCTTTAGTGATGCTATGGTCTCGCCATATTTTAGTAAGCTTTGTTATGGCCACCTGTGCCTGTTGAATGCGCCGTCGAATCTCATTCTCACAGCTACCCGAATTGTCGATCAAAGAACCGAGGTACACAAAACTTTGAGCTACCTCACAACGGCCTATTGACTTTATTTCTCGATGATTGTCATGCTCTCTATCTACAATCATAACCTTTGTCTTGTTGTAGTTAATACCAAAACCATATGCTGCACTGTGTTGTTATAAAATGTTTAATAGAGCTATTAGCTCTTCCTGAGAAGCAGCAATAAGGGTTGTATCGTCAGCAAATCTTAAGTTAGAT
Organism: Callosobruchus maculatus; assembly: GCA_951848785.1. Classification (NCBI taxonomy): domain Eukaryota; kingdom Metazoa; phylum Arthropoda; class Insecta; order Coleoptera; family Chrysomelidae; genus Callosobruchus; species Callosobruchus maculatus. The sequence goes on from CATOUR010000003.1 coordinate 5,195,368, forward strand.
ATTTTGGTTCCGCCAATAGTTATACCGCCCCTCCAGTTGTCCAATACCTTTCTCATCACAAATTCAGAGTAAATGTTAAATAACATCGGAGATATTACACATCCCTGACGAGCTCCTTTTCTGGTTGCTGTTTGACCAGAGAGGTTACCATCAATTCTTACACAAGCCGAGCTAGACTCATAGAATTGCTGTATGAGAAATACTAAGTGGTAAGGGACTCCCATACAAATAAGGATTTCTCGCACCACATTTTCGCCACCAATTGACATGGAAAATACAAGAGGCAGTAGGCAGTGTGAATAAGCTAGAAAACAACTACGGGATGAATCTCAGAAGTTAACAAACAAATCAGTTATCTCCTAGACAACAGTTGTTCTCGAAATTATCTAAAATACCCAGTGCTGACAGCAAGGTCTGTATTATTTAACTGATGGGTTTTCAAATAGTCTCGTGTAAAGATGAAAGAAGTTAAAAATAGTTATCGGTAGCGTCTGCCAAAAATGTTTCCTTCTAATACTCGTACAACAATCCTTCTGTTTGTGCGTGACACCAGTATTCGCTACGCAGTATGTTGACCCGAAACTTGAACACCCAAAAAACAATACGAATACGCTTTCGAAACGGCGCGTATAGCGATGAATTTTTATTATAGCTATTGAGTTACACAATCGTGGCGTTTCTTTAGAAACCGTCCATGATCATGAAACTGGAAAGATTTTTTGGCGATTTATTTACGGGGTTGAACCGTCACAGACTCAAAAATCTCAAAAAGCTTCTGTTGAGCAAGACCTACTATATGAATGAATAAGGACCAAAGGCTATCCAGCACGGAATGTGGCTGGTGCATAGGCCACACGATGGGCCCTTTTGCGCCTCTATCCGCGCTAGTTCCTAAGACCTGCCCTTTCGGCAAAGGCAAGTACATTCTTAGGTTCTATCCGTTTTATCTCTATTGGTTCCAAGGTTCTTGAGCCCAGGGTTTCACAGCGACACAAGATGTGTGCCGAGGATTCTTCCTCTTCACCACACCACATGCACGTTGGGTCTTTGACCACCCTCATCACGAACAAGTGACGCCTGAAGGTGTTGTGACCCGTTAATAGGTCTACTAGCAATCTCAAGTTACTCCTATCCATAGAGAGACAAAATCGTCCTATTCTCTCTGCAGGCCTGCTAATAGTTCCCGAGCCTGACGGAGATGACCAGAGAGATGTTGTTCCATCTCAGAGAGTGTTGATTCTGGATCCACTCTCCAGTTGTTTTTCTAATCAAGTTTGCAGATAGTCCTAAGGCTGGTTACGGGCCCACAAAACTGTTGCCGGATCCCATCCTAGCCAGATGATCTGCCATTTCGTTACCCTTTACCCCAGCGTGCCCAGGTACCCACATCAGTGGTACCTTGTGTTTAGCTGAGATGTCGTCAAGAGCCCTCCTGCACTCCAGGACCAGTCCCGATGTTATTTTCCAAGCACTCAGTGCTTTGATGGCTGCCTGACTGTCAGAGCAGATAGTAATCCGCCTCCAAGTCAAGCCCTACTATATACGGTGACTGAATATTTAGATGACAGAAGGTTCTTTCCAACAGCATATTTTGTACCGTCCACTGAACCGTCACGAAACTATTCGGATCGTTTGTGGTGCGCATGCGTTGATTTTTAATGGTTTCGTGATCGTACAAACAAATCTGTTGGAACGGTTCCTTCTCTTATGTCACTGGGCTCGTGTCAGTTCTGACAGCTATCAAAAAAAAACTAACCTCGATTTCATTTCAAAAGCCACCGTCAAAAGCCAAGACGCCAAGAGCTTTATTAAAATTGATCGGGGCCTGAGTTTTCTGACGATGACTTGGTGTTAATCTATCAACCACATCCGAAAAATGACGATTATTTGGGTAATTTTAGCCATGAATAATGGTTGCCACTCAAAACCAGGTATTCCTGTAGCTCTGTAAACAAAGAACCTGGATTATGTTTTCCATAAAAATGACCGAAAATATCATAACATACCACGTATAACATTATTGTTTGATTCCATTTCCATTTTTGGCTTTGGTGAAGTTTCGACCACCAAACGAGCCAGCCAAACAACAAGCAACAGCAAAAACAAAAGAAGCAAAATCAAGTCACACTCAATCTCAACATTCAAAACTCAAGGAAGCAAGAAAACAGAAGGCGCATAGAAATGACAACATGAATTTGTGCGCCAAGCGGGCGATCCACTTTCTACTGCGCATGTCAGTCCTCACAGTCCTTACTCGGGACCAAGTACCGATTTTACCATACGGAAACCGTCCCATGAACGGTAACGAAATCTGTTGGAACGCTTTATGGACCGCTTCGTGAACGGTCACAAAACGTGTTGGAACGCATTTCACGTTCTGCGCATGTCCGTGACGATACATTGTACGGTATTCAGGCCCGTTGGAAAGAACCTAGAAGAATTTCATATAAATGTGACAACTTCTAGGTTAGGTGCGACTGCGACCCTATTGTGTCTATTATGGCTCACACCTCTTTAAAGTTTGCAGTACAATCCACACCTTTTGACAAAAGCATAGTAGTGTTGGGTGAAACTTCCATAAAGTCAGTAGGTTTTGATGAAGATAAAATTTTGTTAATTAAAACTAAATACTTACATTCCACACACATAGAAAAATCTGTCGTTTTTTCAAAGTTTTACGCTTGGATTCAATGGGATGTTGCACTCAGCATTCCTCAAATACAGCGATGTTTTATCCAATGGGAAGTGTATAGCTGGTAACGAATTATATTGTATTGTCGATCCAACTACAAGATGTCATTGGATTCCAATGAATGATTCAATCGCAGCCTGTCGTTGAATCGAATATGTGTTCGGTAATTGATTCTAAACTACTTTCTTTTCCTTGGACCAACATATTTTATTGAGAAGACAGCTGATCGATTCGTTTGGATGTTTAATGGTGTGATTTTGTATGAAGTATAAGGAGCATGATATACGAATTAGACATAATCCTGCAGACAGTTGTTGCATTTTTACCTGAAATATAACTGTCTGACTAATCTAAATACCTACATTCAAATGTGGGTGTCAGCTCTTCTAAGCCCCAATTTCTCAGTAGATCCTCCATTTAATATATAACTGGACACATTTAAATCACACAATTTTATTGCTGATGCAAAAAGCAAAAACACGAGATGACACAACACGGCTAACACCGAAACAACATAACGAAACAACCTCGTCCATGTTGGCGGGTTGGCGCCGATAATAACACTCAGATGATCCCCCTGTTCTTTCTTTTTACGTTCATTGAATCGGGACATCAGTCCCGTCGAATACTGACTATAGTTCAGCGAAAAACAAGGGTCATTGAATTCGATATATGATGTTGTTACGAATACTACTTACCAATTTCTTTAACAGCATAGACAATGTTTTGAAAGCATGGTTTATTGTTCGCGTAATAGTTAGCTTTTGAAACAAAATTAATTTTTATCAGATGAATTATCACGAACTGCTGTTGCAGTAATAATTTTTGTACATCGAATAGATTGTATGCTTTGCTTAAATGAAACATAGGGTAAATTTCGAAAACAAAAGGATGTTTTGATTGCATTATATGTCAATACTGGTACTAGAAGGATTATGTATATCGTTAGAACGAATAAAATTATTTTGAATTTATTGGCTATAAGGATTGAATTCTTTCAATGACATGGATTTGAAACAACTGTAAATATATGAAAAGTGATGGAAAAGCATCCAAATACTAACAATTAATTGGAAACGCAACAGTATTTTTGCCTAACCTAAGCCACTTGAAGTCTTTATATTTCTCACTGACATGACTCATTTATCTCCTTAGGCCAGATTTAAATCTCCTGGAAGTCCGAGAGGTCGAACCCCTAAAACCGCCGCTTCGCCACGCCACTGGTTTACTCAACCAAGGAAAAGTAACGCTCACATTTTTCACCCGGCTTCTACGTTTTATGTGTATAAACAATAAGCGCCTTGTAAACAAAAACAATGCTCTAGCTAGCGAAACTGTGTCAAGGCTCATCTGCAACGTATATAATGTGCGAACCCCGTGAGAGGTCATTGCCCTCTTGCAAATATTGCATCAAGAAGGAAACAGTCGCACACAGGATATTGCCATTTGTATGCATATCTTTTTCCTAAGAAAAAGGAACCGAACAATAGATGCAGCTCGCGTCTAGTATTGCATAGAAGGTTGGCTGTTTACAATACGACGCAGCTTTGTCTATATCCTTGGAGCTTTTGTATGCACGATACCTTATTCCATTCTAAAGTAAATGTGGTCACTGCACTCTCGAAGTTCTGCTACCAGGGATGCGATTTGTTCGCTAAGGCTTCTGTTAGGTTTCGTTCATATTCAAGGCCATTTCCAAGTGTAGGGTAAAGGGGGTAACAATAACAAGAATAATCAAAAATCTTTATTTTTACCTCAGAAAAATCAAGATCAGATAATCGGCTGTTCTACAACACTTTAATAGCTGTAATACCAAAAACGCAGAGTCTACGCCACCGTACCCATAAATATAACCTAAAATATTGCGATGTTAAGTCTAAAGATTCTGGATCACCACTATTAGTCTAAGATCCGAATATAAAACGACCTTCTCCTAACGGGTTAATGGATGAAAAGCATTTTATATTAAATTTAATATGTTAAAAAACATATCGCGAGTGGGTTGGCTGAAAAATTTCAGTCCAGGATATGATTAATTAAATATTGAAAATTTTTTTTTTTAAACATTTCACTGGTTTGGTTAATAGACAAATCACATACCAGTCGAAGGTATGGAGCCCATAGAATATGTAAACGTTAGGTTGGCTACGTTTTTCCCGTCCCAACTATAGGGCACTCTCTTTCATTCAATGGCCGAGCTACACGCAGCTGCTACGCTGCCTCCTTTGTTAATACACGGGATAGTTCGCTCGGACCTCTCTGGCGCACGTATTCACTGGCAGCAATATTTTGATCTTTAAAATTCGACGACCTGAATCCCAGACTGATTTTTTGCAGACAACCCTATATCGACGTGTTTGCCATAAAATTATCTTTATTTTGATATAAGTTTCATGCATTAACCACATTAACCACACCGGTGCAAATTACTATTATTGATTTACCTGTTTATACCTGCCTACCCTATAGTTGGGACGGGAAAAACGTAGCCAACCTAACGTTTGCATATTCTGTGGACTTCATACTTTCGATTGGTATGTGATTTGTCTATTAACCAAACCAGTGAAATGTTCAAAAAACATAAATTTATCAATATTTGATTAATCATATCCTGGACAGAAATTTTTCAGCCAACCCACTCGCGATATGTTTCTTAACATATTAACATATTAAATTTGATATAAAATGCTTTTCATCCATTAACCAGTTCGGTGAAGGTCGTTTTATATTCGGATCTTCTACTATATTAATTTTGCACACTTTACACATTACAAAATGTCACTCAAACAGCATAAAAATTCAAGCACAAAAAACAACAGAAGTCAGTTGCCGTAAATAATAGAACGTAGAATGTACGTGAAGTGTGTCTGGGTGAGGTTGGTATCCCGGAGTTGGTAGTATTTCTTCTTTTGCGTAGGTGTCCATCTTTTCTCTCATCAGATGATCCTATTCGTTCCAGCCCTTTGTAATTCTTGGAAGTCGCTTATTCCTGTCCAGTGACGGATGTCAGTTTTTTGTTCTTTTCTGTTGTATTCGATTCTAATTGATGGTTTTCTGTTGTGTTTGGATGTTTTCTGTTATATCTAGTCATTTTCCCGCTGCTATCTGCTTCTTTTCTGTTGTTTTGAGCCGTTTTCTGTTGTATTCGGTTGTATTTTGTCGTTTTCTGTTGTTTTCCGTTGTTATCTGCTTGTTTTATGTTGTTTTGAGGTGTTTCAACTGAAAATTTGCGCGATCACAATACTCCCCTCACATATCGGTGTGAGAAGAAAAGAACAAAAATAAACATTAAATCCTTTGAAAAATCCTTAATATCCAAAATACGTCCTGCATGACAGATTAGATAACTTACTGAGAAATGTTGGGTTGTTGCTGTGGTCACTAATGAAATTTCTCTTTGACCTAAAATACTCATTTTTTCAGCGCGTATCAGCGTAAAATCATATCAGTTGCATTGGTTTACCTATACGTACTTATTATCTGTATGTTAGAAGTGCGAAACTAATGCTAAAGTAAAAGCCATTTACCTCAAGTGAAGAATGTGAGTCAGCCAGTCACTCATGATAACTCTTTTCTTCTAACTCTTCTTCTCGCTCCTTCGATCTTTTCTTGAAAGATGAGACGCAGGAGGTGATGGCGTTCCCCACGCATTGTATGTCCTAGGTCAGCTATTTTCATCTTGGTTATAACCTCAAAAATTTCTCGTTCTGCTAAACCGGTGCTCTGGAGAACGTTCTCATTTCTCACATGATCAACCCACTCAGCATTCGTCGCAGAGTCCAAATTTCAAACGCTTCGATCTTATTTACAATGGCTGCCTTCAGCGTCCATGCTTCCACGCCGTACATTAGAGTAGACCAGACATAACATTTCGTCACCCTATATCTGAGACTGAAGTTCAAGTTTTTGGTGGTAAGAAATCTTCGAAGTTTGAGGAAAATTTTCCTAACTTGTTCAATACTGCATCCTGTCGCCTGATTTGAGCCCCATCTTTCCTTTATCACGTATCCCATTGGATTAAATTGTTATCTAGTGTTTGGGATACGTTTTCTACTAACAACTATGAACTTGGTTTTTTCTTCATCTTTAGACTCAGCCTTTGGCTTTCCTCATTAACGCGACTTAGTAGAATCTGAAGGTGATTCCCATTGTCTGCTAACATGACAGTACAATCTATTCATCATGCATTATGGACTCGAGTACTTACTTTTTGGCTCTATTACACGTTACTGATTAGCCTTACCATCAAGACTCAAACCGCCAAGGTATGGTAATATGAGGTAATCATGTTTGACATTGTCAAACGCTTTCTCATAATCGATGAAGACATCTTTGCTTTGGTCTTGCCAGTTCTGTATATGGCTTCTCTGGTTCCATATCCACTCTTGAATTCAAACTGACGTGACTTTTAATCATCAGTATATGTTTGGGTTGTGAGGCACAACCTCAGTTTATTTACCGGTAGCAGCTACGAAACTCACAAAAACCCTTCTGAATGTACCTTTGTTATTATTTTTTATCGTCAATAAACCTTTCACCGTTGGACAGTCCACTTTTTAATATAAAAAATCTCAACGAAACTAATCTCATCCAAGCTAAGATGAGGTAGTCGAAGTGTCAGTTGGCTCCCAGACTAGATCAGGGGCCCGACTCAATCTCATCGCGATTGAAAGTGTGATGTCCTGTTAGCGGTGACAGCACGCTTACGCTCGTCAGTCAATTGAGACATTTCCTGCAATTAAAATAGTTCGCTTTTATCTTTTTAGAACACTACGGGATCTCGAGCATGCCATTCGCCGAGATTGTGCCTCTCGCACACAGTGCCTTGCAGTGTCTCGCTCCGTCAGAGCAGCTTTTGTTAAACTGGGAGGGTATACTGGAGCCCCTTATTCAGTAAACATGGTTTTTGTGTGAGGATCCGGGGTGGAGGACCAATCAGGGTACACTTTTGGATTCAGCGGTAAATTTTCTATAACGGAGACTAGGAACTAATAAGGCAACATCCTAAAATTAGGGATGAGAGGCCACGTTCTAAAATCGAAATGAAATCCTAAAAAAGACGAATTTAGCAAAATTGTTGGTTCTTAATCAGGACAAAGGTTCGTGTGTTGATTAATTTGGAGTATAGATCACAGATTCGGCATCTGTTCCAAATATATCCGTGTCTATCTCTCTGTATCTGTAGAGTGGGAACGGTGAGCAGTTCCACTGCACTTAGGCGACAACTGGCCCATTGTCCATCCTCCCAGGGAGTTGTTTCCTCAAGTCGTCGTCGTCCATCCTGTCAATATTTGGAAGGAGGACACGTCTCTAGGGGACATCACCCTTAGGTATGTGGGCAGGTATGGCCAAGACTTGCCTAACGCACACTCTCTAATGGAAGGTAACTCTGGGCACTCGCATATGACGTGTTCCATAATTACATCTTCGCCCTCACGTATTACTCAACCCCATAAAGTGGAGGTGTTTCCTGAGTTAACAATGGCTAGTCAGATATTCTACAATGAAACCTAGGTTTGACCTAGTCATCGCCAAGTACTTCTTGGATATTGCCATGCCAAAACCTCAAGGGTTTTGTTGGCAAATCGTCATCCTTGTAGTTCTTCCCATCGTTTTACTATATGAGCATGGGAGTATTTTTTGGCTACTACCGCAATTGTGGTTGTTGATATTCCACAAAGGTCACATGGTCCTAAAATTCTTTGATCAGCAACCTTCCTGGCTAGACCGTCCGTTATACGGTTGCCTTAGCTGTTGTTTTGCCATTTAACTCACCTCAGGACAATATTTATTTTTTACTTGAAACATGTGATAAATATTGGTGGCATTCCATTGCTAGCCCTGGTGAGATGCAGGGTCTTTTCAGAGTTAGAAGTGTTTGACTGCCTTCCCTTGTTTCGGATCCATCTGTGTATAAGCAAATTGCATTCGTCATATTTGGCTCAGCATTCTGTTCAATTTCTGTTTCGTAGGGTTTCTTAAAAACGAATGCTGGTTCTGGTTCAGTTGATAAATGAAAAATTTTGCATTCCGCGCAGATCTACATATTCACCAAAAATACTTTTTTTTGCAAGAATGCCAGGTCGCAGAGCTAATCTGAGCACATCATTCGATTCAGCGGTAAATTTTCTATAAAGGGGTGTAGGAAATAATGAAGTAACTTTAAAAAATTAGAGTTGAGTGCCGGCATTATAAAATCCCAATTTACTAAGACATTCGTCGTGGCAATTTTTTCCAAAAGGCGATGTATTTCGAAGCTACCTAAGCCTATGAATAACTGTTTCCAATGAATAACGATATGAAATTCTAGTTCTCACTTTTTCCATTTATTTGTAATAAGTACAAATTAATATTACCACCCTTCAAGGATGTACTTTTTATGAGAGGATTGGCATAATTATGACATGGACATTACATTAATTTGACAATAAAATCTATTACTCCACCTATTCCGTCATTCTTACTGAAGCTGATTGTGAGCATTGAGTTCAGGTATCCTTCGTTCTTCTTCTCTCTCCAGCAGCTGATAAAAGGTTTGGTTTTTCAGTATGTATGGATTCAAACTCTAAATTTCGACTTGACATTTCATGACAATAACGCATCATTTGTAATAAGTACATAAACCACAGGCACGTATCCAGGATTTGGTTTTGGGAGGGGTCCAGATTATGGATGTCACTTGCTTGACCTTGCATTCTATAACGTTTCGGGGGGGGTCCGGACCCCCTGGACCCCCCCTCTGAATACGAGCCTGATAAACCACTATGTATATAAGTCAATTTATTTAAATCGTTACCATTATTCGTATCCGTCTATTATTGTACATAATATCGTTTCACACGGTGATATATCATTTTTATGGGCACAATAAATTATATTTTATCGGTTTCACTAACAACCAAAAATAATGCGGGGCAGCGTAATTGCTAGAAGTGTGTACCTCTCCTTCTCCTAAGCCGTAATGAAACCTAGCTGGTCAAAGGCGGGACAGGTAACGATACTTAGAGGGACACAACTTGATAAACTCTTGGATCATAATGGAGGTATGATCAGAGCTGAAACTTTAACGATAGTTTAAATCCTTTTTTTGATTTAAATCAATTGCTATAAAATCTTTTCCCACCTTAGTGATTTATGAATTGTGATTTAAATATTTTTCGACAAAGAGATCTGACAAAAACAGTCAAAATACGAGTAAGTTGCTATCCAGCATAAATGATTTTAAATCATTTTTTGATTTAAAATATCTTTTAAACGATTTGAAATCATTTTTAATTTAAAATCATTTGCTAATTATTAAAAACACTTTTTGATTTAAATCTCTGCAAATGATTCTAAATCATTTTTTGACTTAAAATCGTTGTCAAATGATTTAAAATCATTATCAGATAAGTTAGTTAGTTACCTGTTAGCGCAATGTTACCTGACTAAGATTTTTTATAAATGATGTTGCTTTTGTTTTTTTATTTATATTTTGTGAGTTTTATTTGTCCATAATTTGTTTGTAGGATAACGTTTTGATTTAAATGTTTTCAGTTTTAATTTATTCTCAAGCTTGTGTAGATAGGCTAGTAGGAAATGGTGTTTGTGAAAGAAGTTAGATCATCAAAATGATTTACAATCCCATAACGATGCAAATCATAAAAAAGATTTAAATCCCAAATAACGATTTAAATCATAAAAAATGGATTCAAATCAAGTCAAGACTGGTTAAAATCATATTATGATTTTTGATTTATATCAATTTCTCCCCTCAAAAGGACTTTAGATTTAAATATTTTTTCGAAATTATAATGAATCCTGACTATGCTCCTGAATGTAGGTTCTTAATTCGATATTTGTACCTTTTTGGGAAGCTGAGATTATGGGCAAGGTTTTCCAGTTATTTGTCTTGGCAATATTTTGAGCTAGATACGATTCTGCTGCAACGAAAACGAAAATGACAATTACTTAATTTTTCTCAATATCTGTTTTTTTTTTCAAAAGTATCGTACGTTTTCACCTATTTATGATGGTATTGAATTAGTGTAAGTGTATCGAACTAAAAACAGTGAACAAGTTGCTGATTTTGAACGTAGTTCAGACAAAAAAGCCCGATTTTGGGTAATTCATCAGAATTCTGTTAAAATTGAAAAATCTCAAAAACTATTGACTTTTGTCCATACACATATTAAGCTAAATTTGTTACATATCAGCTTTCCTACCATGCCCCGACAGGAATACGTCGAATTACATTAAACCCTGTATCTCTTTTCAATATGTTACACTGTCAATAGAAATGTCTACGTTGGTTTTTAACAATTTGAGTTGTACAAAATTTGGTTCTGAATTTCTTAGAAATTGCCCTCCTCTTACTCCTTCCTTGGTTACAACAATGTAATCTGCTTTTAATGACTGCTGCGGCCACAATACATCACAGCCAGAATATGTTAACAATTTCAAACTGAGAAACACACCAAATTGATGAAAATTACAAACAAAGCAAATCTAGGACACCGCCATGATTCCGCTATTATGGAAATCTAATCCATTTCAGCCGAATTGAACGTGTTTTATTACCAATTTTGACAAAATTGGATTGCGGTCTCGTAATTGTCAGAGCTCGTTTCCATCATAACAACAATAGGGGAGTGTTAGGTGTTTCCGATCGATAACTCATGAATAAAAGGATACAGGCAGAGGCATATTGCTTAGAGACGACGCGACGGCGACAGTACTCTATTAGGGAATCCAACGACCTGTCAAACTATTTCAATATGGCTACCGTTCGGCTGTCTCAGGAAAAAACACAGTATATGAAAAAAAATATATTCTGAGAAATCGGGTGTGAAAGTTCCTTCCTTATAACGATCACAATTAAGTTCATACTTATGTTAACTTAAGTGAAATAAAATAGTAATGCCTTGATTTAGTTATATAGAGCGTTATGTTAAGTTGTTAGCTGTCAAGTGAAAAATATCTCATGACAGTCTTGACACAAAGGTCGCTAAAATCTCAATTTGATTTCCGAGCAAAACGATGACATCCATGGCCTCGGAAATGCATAACGGAACACAGATTTTTGTTGACAGTTTGATGTTGAGTGAATACTGAAACGCTACAGAGCAAATCGAGGTCTTTGATGGGATTTTGGAACGTAGTAAAAATATAAAATATACCTAATAATTCAGAAAGTGTTAGGAGGTCAAAATAATCGCAAATACCAATTTGCAATAGATAAAAATAAAATAAATCGATCTATTTATTATATATTGACACCTGATTAGACATAGACAATTTTGACTCCACTAGCCCAGCAAAAAATGCCGAAAATGGATTACCGTGTCCGACTCGTCTAGCGTCTTGTGAAGGCATAAGGCATACTTTGTAGTGTTGGCACTCGCTAGGAGCACAACAAATATATTTTCATTTCATCTATACCTTTATTTATTTTTGTGTGTGCAGCTTTAATGCTAAATCACAAACAAAAGCACAGGATAAAATTAAAAGGTTACACCATCATTAAAAGTTCATTTCCTCATCATCTTTCATCAACACGTTGCTCGAGAAAGTAGCTCATGCTATCCGACACCACAGCAATCTGGTTTGACAATTAACTTGTTAAATTAAGTACTCAAAATACACCAAGTTGAAAAGAGCATCGCGTTTACTTTCAAAAATAATTTACGGCTCTATCGCGTTCTTTCGAAATTTTACGCAACACAGGACCATATCCATATATAACAAATTGTATCTAGTGAAAGTGAACATGCACCATTATTATAAATTTGAGACCGCTCTTACGAAACCTTGGCATATTCTGTCGATAATCCCTGAAATTTCAGGTAGTTTAAGTCAGGCATATCTCGCTTACAGTTAATTAATGCTAAGAGCTACAGGAGATGCTCTTTCCTGAATGTAATTATTTTATCGTCTTTGGAAATTAAGATAGGTAGTTGAAGTTACGTCTAACACAGGTAAGTTATTGTTATTTCGTCTGGTACTACTTTGAGCAACATGATACTGATACTTAGACTAGCTGAAAGGTCGATAAACACGAAGATCAAAGCCATGAAACGTAATTTACCGACTGAGCAAAGTGATCAAAAGGGGAAAAATACTTCGGTGATAGAATAGACGAGATAATTTTATGAAAATCGAAAGCTTGTTCTTCTCAAAAATATAAGGCATCTGTCAATGTCCGAGGGATATTCTGCGGAATTTTTTTTGAAAACAAACTTTTAGCTCAACTTTTTGAATTCGGTTCCGTCTTTTTTTCGCATATCGACCGCACAGTCTTCCAGAATCAACGCCATTCTTCTACGCTTCTGTCTTCAATTAATTCGTATTTTCGTTCATTAAGCAAAATCCATAAGTACTCCCCACACGTATTTATGGCTTTGGGTTGTTTTTGCGAATTTTTTCTTTGATGAAGGCGTTTATACTTCGATGTTTTTTTTACCGAAACGTTACATTTTGAAATTAATTTCGAATGAAGTTGTCAAAATGAATTGTGTAGTCATAGCGACCGATATTGCACTGAATCATCAGTTGACAATAATAAAAAATTAAGAAATTTCAATGGTTATTAGAAGTGTCCAAAAATTTTATGTACAATCATTTTATTTTTGTTAGTCACAAACCGATGAGATGTATCGGCAACTACTCAAAGAAATCCAGGTTGTTTTTATTACCTAACACTAACCACAAGGCTACATTTCAAACCGATATAAAAATGAAAAAAAGGATACTTATAACTAGCGGATAAGCCGAATTTAACTGAGTCTTTATGTTTGACTTACCAAGCATCTATCAACTGAAAGAATTATTCATATGCACCTTAGATTTTTCATGGGTCTTCATCTTCCCCCATATATGAATAAGATCATCCGTGCCTTTTTTCGCCCAAGCGTCATCGCCTCCAAATAAAACACACATAAAACAGTTTGTTAACTTTTTCACAGTCACTTATCCAATTTTTTTCATCATAAATAGTTTTATTAAATTTACGACAACGCGATTTCTGTCCACTACCAATAAGTTTTTCAATTTCTCTTCCAGTGGAAGACTAAATGAGTTTATTAATGCGCCAATTTTATTAATTTTCGCTCCAATGATATATCTTAATTAAACACAAAAGAGATACCGATTCGAAAACAGTGCACAACTCACTCAAACTAATAAGAATAAGATCTAAATTTCAAACTTTTAACGAGAAAAGCCGACATCAGCATCAAACATAAACAAATCGAAACTGCTGAAACCAGCGCCAAGGACGCGACGTGGCTGAAACAAAACAAAAATAGTGAACCATGAATGGAAATTTTGGTAATGTGCCTGGCACCATCTGCTTCGGATTTTCGTATTTAAAATCTATCCAAGCGTCCAGCATAGCGTTCTCTCTGTCACTCGTAAGCGTTTGTGATAAGACTTCTCTCACTCTGTTTGTGCCTTATAAGAAACGGCACGGTAGGCTGTTGCCATCTCGCCGTTTCGTCAGCTCTCGTCATGTGAGTTGCGACGATGCCACGTTTTGCCTGGTGCAAGCATTTGTGCGCTGAGCCGCTATTGCTTTTTCATATAAAATAGAACGAGTCGTTGGAAACTAACATAGAATAAGAAAATTTTCCTCCTCCTCCTAGGTGCCGTCTCCGTTAAGGTTGGCGACCACTATGGCAAATTATTTTCTGTGTTGAGCTTGATGGATTAGAGTATTCCCATCCAAGTTTGTCCACTTTCTTATGTTTCTTAGCCAGGACTTCTTCTTCCTTCCTATGCCTCTTTTTCGTTCTATTTTTCCCTCAAGCATTAGGTGGAGCTGTTCATATTCCACGTGCCGCATTAGATGTCCCAAATAGGCTGTCTTCCTTATTTTCATGATTTTTGTTAACTGAGGGCGGGTATTTATTCTAGTTAGAACTTCCTCATTTGTTGTTCTAGAAGTCCAAGCTATACGGAGCAAGAAAAGTTTAAGAAATAGATAAATATGCTTTTGTCGAAAGTTAAGGTAGTGCCGTGGCACTGTGGCACTACCTCACCAGTCGCCACTGCTCGAATTCTCTTTCTCTAGGTGGTTCGAACCATCACAGGACTGGAACTTCTTGCGCACCCTCCCTACAAGCCAGACCTTGCCTTCTGCGACTTTGGTTAGTCTCTGCATGTAAAAATGACGCTAAAACGTTGTTTCTGTTAGTTCACTTTTTCCATCTCATCCTGATACTAAGGACATTGTGCCTGCGGTTCAGGACATATTCCAAACAAGGGTTGTGATATCCTTGAGCTCACTTTGGGTAAGGGATGGGAAATCATTTTCTTCTTTGATCAAAGTTTCCCTACGAAACAGGATATCTCTACCAAATGTACGTATAGTGAATATTGCCATAAGTGAACATCACTGACCCGAAGTGGAATTGGTTTTATTCATACATCGAAAACGTTGGCTTGTGCTAACTTTCGCAAGCTGTTGATGCTTAAAAGGTCACTGAACCCGGTCCACTTCTTACTCAGTCAGTAAACCGACGGCAAGGCGGCAGACCGACCGAAACAGCGGCGCCCCATCTCGCTCAGGAACGTAACTTCTCGGTACTTTTGCAGAGGAAATTTGCTTCATCATCATAGTCACAATGTCTTAATATATTATCAATAGTCTTGAGAACTGTAGCTCGCCATCTTTCGCGATTTACTGTCAGTTCAGTGGCACTCTTGATACTCATATCCAGCAACTGTTTCGTCGTATCCACCCAGCGTGTAGGGGACCGGCCACGGCGCCGCCCACTCGGGGCGTGACCCTGAACTACAAGTCTCTCCATATTATCGCTTCTGTGAATATGTCCGAAGAATGTAAAAATTCTCGACGACACAGTGGAGGATAGTCTCTTTGGATTACCGAGCATATCCAGTATGGAAACGTTAGTTCGATGGGCGGTATAAGGAACTCTCAGCATTCTCCTCCACGTCCACATTTCAAAAGCATCTATGCGAGCTCGATCTGCCTTTTTAAAAATCCAAGTTTCCGAGGCATATAAAAATATGGAGAACACAAGACACTGAACCAGCGACATTTTGGTAGCTTTAGTGATGTTATGGTCACGTCATATTTTAGTCAGCTTTGTCATGGCCACACGTACCTGTTAAATGCTACGTCGAATCTCATTTTCACAGCTACCCGAATTGTCGATCAAAGAACCGAGGTACACAAAACTTTGAACCACTTCACAATGGCCTATTGACTTTATTTCTCGATGATTATCGTGCTCTCTATCTACGATCATAACCTTGGTCTTATTGTAGTTAATACCAAGACCATACGCTGCACTATGTTGTTCTAAGATGTTTAATAGAGCTACTAGTTCTTCCTGCGAAGCAGCAATAAGTGTTGTATCGTCAGCAAATCATAAGTTGGATATTTTGCTTCCGCCAATAGTTACACCGCCATTCCAGCTGTCTAATACCTGTCTTATCGCAAATTTAGAGTAAATGTTAAACAACATCGGAGATAATACACATCCCTGACGAACTCCTTTTCTGGTTGCAGTTTACCACTTGTATACGTAGCCCAAATATGTAGCCCAAATTTGCTTCATATCTTTATCACCTTATAATTGAGGCGTTGAGAGCTAGAGTGGCCTATCCCCAAAATTCAGAAGCTGAGATAAACGCTGGAAAAGATGCGCAAATAACAGGAACTACATATCCATATCAATGCTACGGTATACTAATACACAATGTAGCGATATCTCTGTAATAATAGCGAAATCAGTCATAGGCCATTATAGCATTGAAAAAACATGAGCTCAGTGTTTAGTATTTAAAGTTTTCCACATTCCTCGTTATATAGAGTTCGTTGTGGAGAACGAGAGTTGCCGGATTTACTGGAACTATTCGTTCCCCATACTGGAGCTTGTACAGGCTAACAAGCCCGACATAGTCCTTCTCGACCAGTAACAGAGGACGATGTTTGTTATAGAGTTTTCGGCGCGTGCCGAGGTAAACATCGTCTCCAAGGAGGAGGAAAAGCGGACTAAAATCAGGAGTTGCTCGGACAACCTCGCAGGTTCTAGGCAAACTACACTAAAGTCTGCTGGCTATGGTCATTGGATCAGTAGGTCAAATACGCTTGGTCTATGCGCTGCGCAAAATGCCAGTATGTCGTGCGACGGCGCACATCTCAGCCGTCAGAATGCAGAAGGCAGACGTCCTTGGGTGGCTTCGCCTACTTAAGGCTCACAATTCGCGGACCCAGTGATAGCTCACCTCACGATGCTAAAAGAAGTCCCTGGGTGATGGAACTGCAGCTCGATATGTCGTAGCCCGGGCTATACCTTTTTTTGTTAAAACAAAAAAATAACAATAACATGTATTGATATTTACGCATACATACAAGTAGTTAAATATAATTAAGTAGATCAATAAATACAGTAAACCCACAAAAGGCATAGCCTTGTGCTTGGGTTGCATAACAATGACATATTTATTTCTATCTACCTAAACTGTACCCATTTAATATTTAACAAAAACAAATTTATACAGCACATACATACGTATGCAGTAATACTACAGATAATCTTATATACTTTTTTATTTTTCTTCCATTCACGATCGATTATTAAAGGAACTGGTCCATTGGAAGTGTCAGGATTGTGAATGAACCAGTTACCTTACAAAAAGTAAATAAAAATTTAAGCTGAATTCGAAAAAAAGTAAAAATATAATAGATTCCATGCAGAAATATAAACAAACGACAACATCCATATCATTTTTAAATTGACAAAATGACCTAAAGACTCCCTTTAGTAGTATAACAATATATCATAACGATCCAAATGAGTCATCAAAACATTATTGTCATATAATTATAAAACGTGTTATAAATCCAAGCATCGTTGCCAGTCTCAATCCTGACTGAAGTGACTGATATACCATCTTACCTATTTATACCAGAGAAGATGAGATAAATCCTAAAACTGTTGTATATTAAACGTATTTATAATGCAAGCAAGGAAAATCTCTATGGAAATAACGTAGAATGAATCATAAAGAGCACAAGCGTTTCCCTTTCTCATTTATCTTTCCTCGAGTGCACCTCTATATCTGTATCCCGACCTCAGCCATTACGAATAAAGACGGCGTGGTCCTGAGTAATGCTTTAACGGATTAGTGCAGTCGACAAGTACGTATAAATGGACTACGTCTAGCGCAATATGGACCACAATACAAAAACTGCTTTATGTTTCTTGACAAATATTACATTTAGGCCCGATTTTATCAACACGGGCATTTTAACAAAGGTTTTGAACAATCAGAGCAGCCCATTCAAGAACTTGCATCTGAAAATTATTGATTTCTCTTCAGTTTACTTCAAAAAGGTGAAAAAAGGCATGCTTTATATATAATCGACCATTGTGAACTCTCTAGTACCTTTTCAACTCTGGCTTTCCATCCTAAATGGGTAAAAACTTGCATTTTCCTGTTTAACAAAGAGTTTAGCAATTGCTTATCTCAACCAATCAGATTCTACAAAACCGACACATTTGATCACTGGATAAAATGTACTGTTAATTTAATGATGATGATGACAAGAAATTCAAATTACTGCATTATTTTGATAAAACAATAATCTACAATCGATAGTAATTATAAATACCTCCAATATACCTTTGTATTATAGTGAAAAAGGGTAAAAATAATATTTTATTGCATTTCACAAAGCTATTACAGACACACACGATGCAAGCGTGCATTACTGGTTGCCTATCCTGCTTAACAGCAAAGCCTTGCGATCTGGCAAACGTATAATGTATATCCTTATTTTTCCTAAACTAGAAACCTTTCATATAGTCAGAAAGTGAATAAGGTGCTTTAAATAAATGTGTTTCTGTGCTACGGTACCTTTTACGCAGTGCCTACAATCTTTACATCCTCTGTGAATATTTTTATAAGAAGGTCTATTCTATAACAAACATGCCTCCAGTCTATAATCAATCTGACTGCAATTGCAATTGGTAATTATACAATAATTATAAGGTAAACATAAAAAAACACTTTTTTCTCATTTTCTGCTATGATTTTGATTCATGAATTCTAAAATATTTTTAATGAAAGTGTCATCCAGCTTTGACGTTTTGTATCCAATATTGATCAAATACTATTGGATGATACTTATTAACCTAGCCCGCAATACCCAATAGAAAGCTTTTGCTAAACATCATCCAATAGAAAAGCTTTGTCAAAGTCTTTGTTAAATATGCATGTTGATAAAATCGGGCCTAAGACAGTTAGTTGTTCAAGAAATAGCTCAGCTATGTATAAAGAGAGAGTTTGTCAACATACATACATTCAAATGTCAAACTTGTCAATGTCGACAACCGCCTTGTATATGTTAGTGTTCTATGACCCACAAAACAGATAGTGAAATGTCAACACACACTACAGCTTCTGGGGATCAACAATAACATGTCCTGGCATGACTACGTCTTCGGTATTGTTAAAACGGTATCCTAGAAGCTTGGAGTTTTATTCTGCTGTATGAAGCTGTATACACCAGAGCAACTACTACCTTCGTTCGACCTTCGTTGGAGTATTGCTCCCATGTGCGGAGATGCGCTCCGAAGCATTCTACAAAGCTTCTGGACACTATCCAGAAGAAAGCAATTAGACTGATCGATACGCCTAACCTCACAAAGGACATCCACAGCCTCAAACATCGAAGAAGGGTGGCTGAACGTCCCATCCTTACCAGGTCGAGGTCCCTCCTCCCCGAACCAGTCTCCTCCAGCATTCCTTCTTTTGGAGAATAGCGACGCTGTGATTAAGCTGTCGGAGAATTTGTTTCTCGACGACTACAACCCGCAGCGTTTCAAATCTATCCTCTCGCAGCGCTTCTACAGCGTCATAGGCTACAAGCCTTTGCATGAGGCTGACCATAAGAAAAAACGTAATGTGTTCAGCTTTACCATGTTGAGTGAACTGCCTGAAGACCTGTCTACTAGGCTGAAGGATGAAATTACATCCTGCGAATGAGGGTCTTCAATCTTACACCGCACCGGTTTATTTATCGATAGCAAGTGAGTTTTTCCGTGCTCTACGACGCAAAGCGACGGTGATGAATTGGACTTCCTGATATAGCACTCTAAACTCCACTTCCCGTCCTCGCCACGACTCCAAGTGACGAATATATACTCCATCTCGTCAAACAGTATTGTTGTCTCTAGAACATCGATGTATTTATTGAAGATGAGCTAGAAGCTATCAGAATCAGCGGCCAAGAATATCGGAATGAAGTAGAGTTGGGCTGAATTCAGTCAAGTGATTTAAATCAACAATTTTTGGGTATTTTTGTTCCAAAATGGTATATTGTTGAACGAGTGGTAATAATGGCACAGTATATCCAATTATACAGTAGCGCAACTCTCCAGAATTTTGGTGGTTCGCGCATAGCATCCCGCGCATCGTTCGCAGGATGTTTAGCACGGCGATCGCCTGAGTCGTGTTCAGTCTATGAGAGTGAAGGTAGCGTCTTTGACAGAACCAGATTAAGGAATTTGGTGATACGCTGATATGGATATCGGGACGCGTGAAGTCAAATGTTGCGCCGCTGTAGGCTGTATTAACAATTCCAAAAACTGTGACATAGTTTCTTAAGCTTCCTCAAGACGCTGCCAGGTATGCGATTCCTCCAATGTTTAATATGCTCCTTTATTACCTAATAATATGAAAGTGTGATAGCATAGGTCCATTTGTCTCTAACAAAGTCTGTCGGGTATTGGGGTAGCTGTGTGTTTTTTTTTCAGTTTTTAGAAAAGTTAGACGTTACGGAAAGTCGTTCTTTAAATATGAGCCTAAAGTCAGAATAATAATTTCTCACTGTTTCCTCACAGCACCACAACGTTCAAAAGATCTTTCACGACATATAACAAAATGAATGTGATTATGCATTCCAACATTATGAAATTTTAAGCAGGAAGTGAAGTCCACTTTAATGGATGCTCAAACAGAAAGTTCACAATAAAAAGAGTCAACATGCTAGTTTCAAAAATATATCATTTTCCTCTATAAACATGGATTCTTTTCTTCAATATGCCTATTCATATGTAATATACAAATACATTAGGAAAGGTAGTCTCGATAAACTAGATAAAAAACAATTTTGCAATTTTTTTATGAATAACGACCAGTTTAGTATATTTTGTCGTTATTATAAACATATTGATCATTATTTTTTATGTACGCCTAACAAGTTGTCATCAGTTTTGCTGTTTACCACGTTTTCGTACCATAAAGGTTTTTCTATGATGATTGATGAAGATAGGAGAATCAGAACAAAACATTTTCACGTACAATAAATGCGAATGCATGGATACAACTTACAAATAGTAATTCAGAATTCCAGAGACAACTGCCTAACCTCGATGAAGAATATCACATTACCACACTGCTCTCAAAATTTACTCTATATATTTACGAGACATATCGCGTCCATTAAACTTATTGTAACACAATAATTACGCTTCTTCACTCGATTTTGCTAAGCCGACCCTGTGCTCAAAACGTAAAGGGCAATACTCGCGGCTCGTGCTGAGGAGCCGACGTGGGGTTATGAGAGGCCAGGTTTTCGGAGACAAATTGTCTGCATGATTTCTAGGGAGTTGCGCTACTATATAATTCGATATACTGTGATAATGGTAATAACTTCATTGAGCCTGGTACTAGGTTTATCCAGCTATGGAGTGAACATAGCAAATCTCCTAGGATGGAGCTCTGGACAAGAATTCGACAATACTGTTGCCGATTGTTCACTAGTTGTTGGATATGTTGGGGAATTAACAGAAGCTTTTCGCTTTAAATAAACTATACTACCCGGAAGCACAAACCGGGCATGTGGGATCACTCCCTTTTTCCACCGAGGTTGCCAAGTTGTGTAGCAGAAATAACATACAAGTGAATACTTAGAAATGATGAAACATAACATAAGATGCTAAACAAATACTGTACAGCCTTCTAGACTGAAGCAGGAGGGCAAAAAAATCTGGGGGGGGGGGGGCAAAAAGAATAATTCTTCTCATGATTTTACCCATACTCGGTACAGTATCTAAATAAAATTAAAAACAATAAAAGAACAAAAATACAGAACAATAAAGAACAAAAATAATAAAAGAACAAGAAAAAAATTCATCAGGACACACAGTTTATTGAGGTATGAGGACTAGATTCCACCCGAAACGACTCAATCTAATCTAAATTAACTCTTTTTCAAGAAATGGCTTAGTCTAGAGCAATTTTTTTATATTTTTGCGTCGAATATGTGGCTCTCGGCAGTTTTCACGTGGCAACACCGCTCACAATGATTAGACAAGCAGCACTTGCAATATTATGTATGCAAGAGCATCACGAAAATAGGCTTGATGAGAAAGAAGATCTCCGCAGAGAGCGAAAAACCTGTGCAATTTATGATGGCAACAAGTAGAAAGTGCACTCTCGGTGTGCGGATAAAAATAAAATTCTAACATCACATCGGCGGAGAACACGTTGGATGTTTCCTTTTCGGCTTTTTCTCTTTTGCATTGAAAGGATTGACCCACATTTTCTAATTCATCTTCAACAAAAGGTCAATTACCTGGCTGCGGATAAGCAGAATAGTCTTATTTCTTTATTCAGTCGTGCCAGAAGCATCTCATTGCAGAAATTCATAATGAGCCACATAAAGAACACTGTAAAGCAGTTGTGGCAAATTCAGTGGGTCCAATATGAGGGGCACTTAAGTACTATTCAGCCAAACATAGATAAATGGAACTACCCTAGGAGCCTTAATCGCAGACAACAGTCTTCTATCTATCTTCTTCTTCTTCTATCCGACGACTTAAGGCCCAGGTAAGGCAATGTGAGGCTACCTGTAGAACACCTCCAGATTAAATGTCAGCTGCATAGTGGTATTCGTGGAGAGCTACATATGTCCCGGAATATAAAAACCCTCCTCACAGAAGATTGGCAAAAGGTCATGATATTTCTGGTACAAATATATACACTCCTCGTAATATAATGACTAGTAGTCAACTTAAGAATATATAAACACCACAACTGTTGTTTCAGAATCAACACTCTCTGAGATGGAACATCTCTGGTCATCTCCGTCAGGCTCGGGAACTATTAGCAGGGCCTGCAGAGAGAATAGGACGATTATGTCTCTCTCTGGATAGGAGTAACTTGAGATTGCTAGTAGGCCTACTAACGGGTCACAACACCTACAGGCGTCACTTGTTCGTGATGAGGGTGGTCAACGACCTAACGTGCACGTGGTGTGATGAAGAGGAAGAATCCTCGGCACACATCTTGTGTCGCTGTGAAACCCTTGGGTTATCACAAGCAGACTATGCTGGGCTCAAGAACCTTGGAACCAATAGATATAAAACGGATAGGACCTAACAATGTACTTGCCTTTGCCAAAAGGGCAGGTCTTAGGAACTAGCGCGGATAGAGGCGCAAAATGGCCCATCGTGTGGCCTATGCACCAGCCACATTCCGTGCTGAATAGCCTCTGGTCCTTATTCATTCATTTGTTCATTCATAGCTGTGGTTAATAACCATAGTAGTTGACACCGTTGAAATAAAAAAAATACTATATACATGATGTTCCAGCCACGCAGGCTAATGAGTTGATCGAAAAACTACAATGGTATTTAATCCTCACAAACAAACAATGGTTGGTCCTATTTCCTTGAATGATAAATATGAACTGTGTATCAAATCATCTTAAAAAAAGTTTTACGGCCACCCACCTCCCCACTACCCTAATTTGACCAGGAACCCCTAAGATGCCTTAAAACGAAGTTTGAGCTGTTTTTATATTTTTAGTTTTTTGATTATCGCTGCGCCGTCACTGACACGATTTTAAACTCGCCATACGCGTTTTCTATTCTCGTCGCGTAAGTAATAATGTGTCCAAATTTTATTAAAATCAATTCAATAGTTTCCACGTTACCCAATACAAAACGATCTAAAACAATACGCATCTGTATACATCAGAAAGGTCCCTTGGTTTTTGTAATAGGTAAGACAATGTTCGGATGGACCTAAAAAGTGTATTCTGGCGCTAGGTATTTCCTTCGCAGGTCAATGGATAGCCTACTAAAACGCCTAAAAGCGAGGTTGAAGAATTATTTGAAATTTTTTCTTTTTTTGCTAATTACTCCGCCGCCTATGCATCGATTTCCAAAATTATAGGAACATTACCTACTACGACCTCACAGCATATCGCTACTCAAATTTCATCATACTGCATGCAGCGGTTACTGAGCTTACGCGGCTAGAAGAACAGAAAATCCGATAGATAGACCGACGAAAATGTTCCAATGTCATTGTCCACTCCATATCGATATGATCAAAATTATACAGCCAATCTAGATGTTCAACTTAATTTAGAATGAATCGATTTTAGGTATCGAATTTATACATCTGACCATATTATAGAGCGGTTTTGGTGTGATGTGGATGTTTTTTTATAGTAAATTTATTAAAATAGCATCTACATACTTGAACCAAAATGTATTGTCCAGCTTAAGATTGTTCTATACTATAGATGTTTTAATGCACTTTACTAAACATTCTCTGTAGTTGAATTGAATATCTATTGTAATACTTGTAGGTATAATTATATAAGCATATAATGAATGTCGTTACGACTTCTATATATCAATTTACAGTGAACAACTAAATGACATTGACTATTTTTTTTTCAGGTAAGACAAGAGTCGAACATTTCCAGTAATATCAAGTAAGTCTTCATGTTTGCGAAGCTTAGCATTACATAATAGATTCTTTTTGCGATAAATTGTATTGACAGTTGCTTTAGAAACCGGTTATAACATTGTCATTCTTCTCTACACGTGAAAAAAATGATTTGCACATTTGGTGTATTCCAAAGTCGGAATATTGAGAAAAGTTTCACCAATAAACAGCCACTGAGGCCAAACTTCATCAGTTATTAGAGTATTTGATGGAATTCACCAAAGAAATCTTTGGCGAAGAAATGCAAATTAAATAAAGCTCATCTGGTTTTGACACTATAATTGTTCTCCGTATTTTTTGATACCTAAAACGAAACTTATACCAAAATTGTCATTACAATTTAAAAAAAAAACATTTTTTTTATCTGAAATGATGATAATTTGGACTGTGATATTTCTACTTTATGGGGATAATATCAGATAATTCGCTATTCACTAATTCACTGTTAAAGGAATAGGTATTTTGAAGTATACCAGGGATGTGCTTGTGTATCGCTGTTCTTTACTTTTTATTTTAGAAACTAGAGCTTTTTTCGCCTCTAGTGCAAAATTTTTAACCTATTTTGTCCATTTTGACCCCAAATTCGTTTTTATCGTTGTAGTAGGTCGACCGATGTCACAATGTCTGCCTACGACCCATTTTTCTTTTCGCAGGGCTATGTAACAGAGTCAAAGTACCATAGTTGCTTCATGCTTCATAAGAAGTAGCTGGTATAAGGTGGTAATATCACCTAGGTAAACGTGAAATGATCATATATAGTCTAACGGTTCTCTCGTGCTTCTCATGTACAAATATGGAGAGAGCGCAAACCTATAACCATAGAATATAAAATAGGGAACTAAACTGTAAAAACCGAGGTTAGTTTTAGCAAACGCATCCCAGATGCCATGTGCGTAACTTTTTGGGAGGGCTCACTTTCAATTTTTTTAGTGTAAACAGTTCTGAAAAACGTGGACAATGAAGGTTTCACCTATTTCGTTTAGGAATAAGAAGCACTGTTTATTCATAAACAAACCGAAAGGAGCTATAAAAATAATTAATATTTCGTGGCATAAATACCATCAAAATTTTGTGCAATTTCAATTTTTTGATACACTCTGTAGTGTAGGATTTTTAATTTCACTTAATAAATCAGTTGACTGCAGCAATGTATGAGACATCAAATTATGATTTTTTACTTAAAAAGTCATCTATAATTACACCGTATAGTATAGTTGATGTCGTACTAAAAGTATTTATTGTAAATGCGAGTCTGCTTCTTCCGGGCCTGGGGATCTTCCTCAAAAGTATAAATTTAGCGAAAAACTTGAAAACAGTGAAAAATACGTCTTATACATCGATTCTAGAACATGCACGGTAATGAGGCATACTACGTTTGAGTTGAACCAAGGTTTCCATTGTATCCATACAGGAAGCAATTTATTGGAGAGTTTCGATAAAACATGCATCTGTTTTCAATTTCTGAAAGACCTTTTAAGTGCGGAAAGTATTTACGGGGATAGAAGTTAAGCAGTCAGACTCTATGCCTAAGTAATATTGAACTGCAATATCCTCTTTGACATTTCCAGTAAATTCACTGATGCACTAAAATAACCATCTAATGGCAAAACATGCAATGCAGTATGTAAGTCGTCATTGTAATCACTAGGGTATGTGTGAAAAATATTCAGAATTTTTTGTAAACTGTGGTATTTATTGGTCATTATCATGTCGAGTTTAAAAAGGGACAGAAAACATAAATATCGATCTGCTGCGATTATCCAATCCCGATTATCAATGTTGGGAATAAAATCTGCTGTTGCCGGTTGTAGTTATAAGTTTTATGAAGTAGGTAAACAAACATGATATTAAATGAATGTAAATTATTTGCCGTTTCCTTTATATATCAAATAAAACAGGTCCTAAAAGGTGGAAATAGGATAAATTTATTAAAAGTCATGGCAACGTCCTTACTTCTTTCGCCGACCTTTTTACGTTGGTCATACAGGATGCACTAGTAGCTTAAAGCCTCTCTCCTTCATTCATTCATCATTCATTCATTCATTAAACCCGTGGCATCTGCCTTGTGATGGCGCTGATGTCATCTACGTAGTGCAATGCCAGGCAAACTTGCATTAAAAGCGAAAAAATCACACAAACCTAGGACACTGTTGAATATATAACGTATGTTAATTTTATTGCTTTGAACATAAAAGTGATTTTTGTGTTGCATGCCGGGAGGTATTTAAACACGTACTGCAAACAATCCGAATGACGACTGGGTACCAGTGGCGTATCAAAGTGAGTTGCATTATACGAAGACTTTTTCAATGCCTTGCTGTGGGAATAGCTAGAACATAAACAGGGTGAGGCGTAAGTTTTTTAAAACTGTTTATAGAAGTCGTTAAAATAAGCGAGATACAGAATCAAAAAATGTAAATCTAAGGTTGTGGGTCAAGACGTACCTCGTACCTAGTCTGTTTATGTTTAGTTTTTTGTTCGGATGTTTGCTTTAGCAATCAGACATTGAACCTATCAATTGGAGTACTATACTGCATTCACTGAAGAAAAGGAGTAAAGAATTATTTCAAACCCATATTTTGGGGCTTTACTCGGATAAATCGAACTTAATTTTTCTGTTTATAATAACATTACTGCTCTCAGTATGCATTTTTATAGACGGTGTGCATATAACCCTTGACCATACAGTAAAAATTTACATATATTGTGCATGGTTACTCCGTTTGTTCGGTGGATAAGGTATAGTCACTTTCGATTTTTCATAGCGAATTTTAAATAATTAGTAAATCCTAGAATTTGTTGTTTCATAATAATGTGCCACTTTTAGGATTTACCAATTTAAAATTAACAATCATAAACAAAAAGTGATTACTGCACCATCTGACAGGTACAGTGCTTAATAAATTTGACAAAAATTGTTGGATAAATTTCAACCTAGTCCATTCCTCTTTCACTAAATGATTTCCAGACCCTCTTAATGCCTTCCATATTTTTCTCGATACAGCGCACTGATTGTTGCAGATTTCTGATTTTTTTTTCTTATCTTTCAGTATACCATCAATATTTTATATGTCGGTAGTTTGAGGGGTACAGATGTTATCTGTGGACTTTATTTTTTTGCCATAACTTTTTACTGCAGAAAAACTTTGTGAATGCACCTCAACATTATCAATCGAAACCATTTCATGTGCATAAAATCACTACGACATATAGTGAGGTTACGTCTACATACGTCTCGTATGAAAAAATCTGGGTAAGCCACTGGTGCAAACTTGCAAAGGTAAGTGACCGGGGTCTTTTAAAAAGCCCACCAACTAGAAATAGAAATTACGGAAAGTTCACACCTTTACAGAGAACAAACGCGCGTTAGTGCCGTCGCACTGAAAAGTGAAACTGAAAATTTTTACTTGGTACTTTTGTCGGGTGACGTAATATTATGGTCATGTTTGCCTGTTATTCTTTCAATTAGCATCTGTAAGAATCTGGTTCTTTTCCTTGTAGACTGAAGGTCATTCCATAATTGGGAGACGTTGACTGGTTTTGTTATACTATGAACAGTGGCAAAGACAAAGCCTAAACACCAGGCTACCGCGAGAGGATAAGTATCGGTGCATGTTAGGATTTGAAACGCTGCAGATAGTAGCCGTCGGGAAACAAATTCCCCGGCAGCTCGTTCCACAGCGTCGAAGTCCTCCAAAAGAAGGAATGTGGAGGAGACTATGGTTCGGGGAGTAGGGACCTCGACCTGGTAAGGACGAGCAGTGGTCCTTTGTGAGGTTAGGCATCGATTAGTCAATGGCTCTCTTCTTGGTAGTGACCAGAAGTTTAGAAGGTCGGATCTGTGCCTTGTAGAGCAGCAGTAAGTGCTCTGGTGTATGCAGCTTCTTTGTCCATCCCCTCTGGACAATTGTTTTGATTTATGATATGAGACTTGCAGTCCGTTTCAAGCTCTGGACACACTGGGAACAAAGTTGCGGTAGTACCGCTCGGTTCTTGATTGCAGAGGATAGCTTAGAGGAGCAGGCTCTGTATAATACCAGTGAAAAAAGTAGAGCGGTCACCAAAAAGGTGATCCGAAGGGCAAGACATAAAGCCAGGACCCAAGATTTTGTTCTCGGTACTCGGCAGCCATTTTTGCCTTTGAACTGTAAGTTCACTTGTACCTAGCAAACTGTTTATTATATTCATTTATTTGTTTACACTCTACAAACACCTTTACTAACAACGAAAAGCAAACAGTAACAAGGATATACAAAAGAACAGCTATCTAAGTATTAGTTATGCCTTGAGTAGACTTCAGGTCCTTAAGGATAATATTCAACATATCACATAATATGCTAGTTGACAGCATTTCATAACATTTAGCGACCAAGTTACCCAGAGATGACACGCTCTTATTATCTACATAGGAGAAATCATTTTATTTCATTTTAGGAATCTTAAACCCAATATAGCTTATGACGTCACAGTCAGAGTACTTTGAATTATTGATAATATTATAATTAGACAACACAGCCTCAGTCTTACTTCTAAGAGATAACATACACGGGTTCTCTTTAGCATTGGTGTGTGAGATATCGTAAATGGATATATGTACATTGTTTTTTTAATGTACAGATATCGCGCAAATCTTTTTTGAACCTTTTCCATTTCATTACTACTGACATTAGTGCCTGGTGGCCAAATATGAGAAGGATAATATTTATTCCAAGTGTGGTCTCACTAAGGAAGTGTAAAGTCGTATAGTTGATTGGATATTCATATATTTGCTATTACGCATGACAAAACCAAGAATTCTATAAGCCTTTTTAACAATGTCATTATAATGATAACAGAATATCACCTCCAGACCTTTGACTTCTTGACACCTCTTTATTCACAGTTTCCAATGCAATAGTCTTCTATAAGTACATTTACCTTTTGAGAAAATGAAACTACACAGCATTTTTCAATATTAAGAGAAATTTTGTCAGCTGCCAGTCACTTCATCACTAAGTTCAGCCCATTTTGAAGAGCAACAGAATCACTCCTCATGTATTTGCCTTAACAACGTGAAATCATCGGCAAACGTTAACCCTGTAGAATTTATTATGCACTGCTGAGAGATGCACTCACTAGTGCCTGATAGCAATCCAATACTGAGCCCGAGGTCAACTTAAAGCACTAGAGGCATTGGCGCTTGTCTTCTGGTTTATGCAGATTCTGATATTGCCCGTAAGGTTCCTTTGAACAATTTTTTGGGCTTCTATTGTTATGCCGGTCAGCTCGAGCTGACTTTATCCATAGTTGATAGGTACAAAAGCTTTTAAAAATGGTTCAAAGGTATATTTCGCCTTCACATCAACACTACTACTAGACCAGGACTAAGGTCACCAGATTTGAAGAACCTACAATTCGTCATTGTTAGTCAGAGCGGTCCGGTGGACCTTTGTTCTCGGTTTCGGTCGTGTCGGTCGATCGGTCTGTCAGGTCTGGTTACCTAGAAACTAGACAAAGTCATGGAGAAGTAAGGGAAGAAAAAGAGAGGAAGGAAGGAGAAGAGCAAAGAGGAGGAAGTGTGTCAGTTGGAGGGTATAGCTTGACATAGTCGATTTGAGTTCGGTAATTTTTGGGTTTAACCAAAAGAGTTAATTTTGAGGTTCGATATCTGAAAGGACAAACATTTTGTTGTTTCCAAAATTGCACGATTTGATTTTGATCACAGTTTAAAGAACATTTGAATGGAAGTGATAGGGGAATGCTGATCATTGCGGACCAATTACAGAATGAGCAGATTATCAGATTTCTTGTTCACCCAGAATAAAATAACTACCCCGTCTTTCTCAATTAACACACCTGCGTCAGTATAGATAAGACGTCATCATCATAGTCACAATGTCTTAAAAGACATGTTGTGAACTCGTAAAATGCATTAAGTCGGAGCCTAGAGTATCGCCGACACTAATATTATCGATAGTTTTGAGGAGTAGCTCGCCATCGTTCGCGATTTACTGTCAGTTCAGTGACGCAAGTTTCTCCATATTATCGCTTCTGTGTGTATGTCCGAAGAATGTAAGCATTCTCGTCGACACTAATGGAGGATAGTCTCTTTGGATTACCGAGCTCATCCAGTATGGAAACGTTAGTTCGATGGGCGGTATAAGGAACTCGTCCACATTTCATAAGCATCTATGGGAGATCGATCTGCTTCGATCTGCTTCTTTAACAGTCCAAGTTTCCGAGGCATACAAAAATATGGAGAATACAAGAGACTGAGCCAGCGACATTTTGGTAGCTTTAGTGATGTTATGGTCACGCCATACTTTAGTAAGCTTTGTCATGGCCACACGTGCCTGTTGAACGCGATAAGACGTAACCAGCCTATAATGACGCACTTAATTTCATGTTCAATTACATAAACTTGCTTCTCCTGAACTTCAAGAAATGCATCTGACACTTGGAAATGTGTCGTAGCAGGTGAAACACGTGGATTGGAGACGAACGAAGTAGAATCGGTTTCGGTTTCTTTCACGGACAAGAACGTCTGCTCTTGAACTGCCGTTGAAATTTATTCTCGGATAAGACGTTTCCACGCGAATCCGTTTCTTGGTAAGAGTTCGAAGTTGCACGTAATAGAGGTGTCACTTCAAGAACGGCAATTATCCAAAGAATTTCGATGGAGAAATAAGGAAGATATAGGGTGCAC
Organism: Callosobruchus maculatus; assembly: GCA_951848785.1. NCBI lineage: Eukaryota > Metazoa > Arthropoda > Insecta > Coleoptera > Chrysomelidae > Callosobruchus > Callosobruchus maculatus. The sequence continues at coordinate 5,226,504 of CATOUR010000003.1, forward strand.
ACAAAGAGAAGTAGCATTAAATTCAAAGTTGTTATCAGTTTTGGATATACTTTTACTACTTTTACTTCACTTGAAAATATTACTAGTTTATAAAGATAGCATTAAGTCGAATATTACAGTATTCAAGAAAACCCTCTGAAAATTTTTGATGTTCATTACCTGAGTCTGAAACTCAAAACAAAGGCCGGATTTGTAATTAATGCCCTCAATCTGTACAAGACACGAGTTTTCGTCCTGCTAGGAAGCCGAGTAAAGATTTTTGATTTTTAGGGTGAACTTCAAGATCAGAGGTTCTGAACATTTTTGAGGTTCGTTACTTGAGGCTGAAACTCAAAACAATGACCGCATTTGTGATGCGAACTCAAAATATACAAAACACGGGTTTTCGTCCTTATGGGAAGACGATTTTAGACCTTTAGGGTGAAATTGAAGATCTGAGGGTCTGAAAATTCTTGATGTTTGTTACCTGAGGCTGAAATTCAAAACAACGGCCGCATTTATAATAGTGCCCTCAAACTGTACAAGACACGAGTTTTTGTCCTGATGGGAAGCCAGGTAACGATTTTTGATTTTTAGGGTGAACTTAAAGATCTGAGGGTCTGAAAATCTTCGATGTTCGTTACCTACGGCTGAAACTCAAAACAACGGCCGAATTTGTAATTAGCGCCTTCAAACTGTACAGGACACGAGTTTTCGTTCTAGTAGAAAGTCAAGTAACGATTTTAGATTTTTGGGGTAAACTTGAAGATCTAAGCGTCTGAAAATTCTCGATGTTTGTTACCTGTGGCTGAAACTCAAAACAACGGCCGGATTTGTAATTTGCACCCTCAAGATACGGGTTTTCGTTCTGATAGGAAGCCAAGTAACAGTTTTAGATTTTCAGGGTGAGCGTGAAGATCTAAGGGTCTGAAATTTTTTTATGTTCGTTACCTGAAGCTGAAACCCAGAAAAACGGCCGGATTTCTAATTAGCGCCCTCAAACTATACAGGACACGAGTTTTTGTCCTGATACGAAGCCAGGTAACGATTTTAGATTTTTAGGGTGAACTTGAAGGTCTGAGATACTGAACATTTTTGATGTTCGTTGCCTGAGGCTGAAACTCAAAACAACGACCAGATTTAAAATTAGCGCCCTCAATCTATACAGGACACGAATTTTCGACCTGTTAGGAAGACTAATTTAAGAATATTTCAAGTTTAAATAGAGGTTATTACAAAACACTTCAGTTAGCATTGATCTAATCTTATTATCATAACTTTGAGTATACACTGTTTATATGATATATCGGATACAAACAAACTAGCATCAATTTTATAATAACCTTTCAATTTAGTCTGTGTATGAGTATACACTCATCATCATACCTCGTAGACTTGGATGTACTATTAAGATGCGCTAACCATGGCTTAAAACAAAGTTTGTTGTGAATTGTGGAACATGTCGTTTTGGATATCAAGAAGACAGTCTTAGCTAAGTGGTATATAGAACAGTGCATGCCTAAATTCGTTGGATCTACATATATAAATAAGTTGCGGCCAAAATCAAGAATGGACCTGATTTTGCAGAACCACAAAATCTCCAGGATTTTGGGACCCCGGACTGATTGCAACCCCTCCTGGTGATACTGAATTCCAACTTCTTCAGTAAGCGGGCCTGTTTCAGAGGAATTTCCATCGAAAAAGATAAGGTTTTAGAAAGTATCACTATTATTTCAGGTACATATCATTTATTCTATCCGCCATAGATATTGATATTATGACGCTAGTTATAATCGGATTTCCTTTACCTCACTACATTTCTTAATTCTTCCCTGATATGCTGATAAAACTTTTTTCTACGCCGCCCCTGTCATTTAGAGTGAAACTAACCCAAAATGGCGTCACTGACCTCAGATATTTACAACATATCATCACAAAGGAACCCATACTGAGTAAAACAGCTGGTTGTATGTTGAGCCGTACCTGCAGGATTACATAAAAAGAAAATATTCCAGCCGTGGAATTTTATTCAACTGATAATATAATATAAATAATAATATAATAAATAAAGATCATAGGTATCCAGTGCCAGTACTCTCTAACATAAGAAATAGAAACGTGTTTCTATCACCATGGCAACCATGACGATCGGGCAGTTTCGGGTGCCTATCACGTGTCTACTACGCTGTCACGGTACAGAGTACCGGCACAGGTTTATTATTTTGCCTCTAAAAAATCGTTATGCTCACTTTGTGCCGTATTGAGGACCGGTTTAATTCAAGCTCTATTAAACCTAAGCTCAGCTAAACTTAGACATCAGTTCTACAATAGGCGGTTCAGTTAAATCTGATTGATAAAGAAATTTACTACAGTTGGCACTAATGAAGCGTGCACATTACTGCACATGTTATAATTTTCTGATTGTCTGATATGTCGGTTTGTGTCAAATTCGGGCATTTTCAATGTATCCGAATAAAGTTTACTACTACTACTACTTGGTTGCAGCGACCAAATCGCACTACAAAACGTGTATTTCTGAGTGCCAAGCCTGGCCTAGCCTTTCAAGGAACACTCCTTATTCCATCCCGTAGTATTTCACGTGAAATTGGCACAAGCAGTAGAACGTTTATGTATGTATACAGCGAACCCACTATCTTCCTGCAAATTTATCTGTGTACAGAGACTCATTAGTGTCAAAACGTAAACAGCGTTTTAGATTTACCAGGTTATCAAAATTCTTTATGTGACCCGATTTGAAAGCGTATAGCGCAAGCTTAACCCACTCAGGAGTTCAACGACATCGCTTTTGCCGCGCTGCCGGCTTGTCCATTGAATTCGCCGATAGTTTAGAAAATTTGCACAATTTGCACTATTGATTAAAATATAATTTGTGGACAAGCTCTACTATTCAGAATCTGCACAGAACTCTTAATACCTTAATACTGAAGTTATAAAGAAATGCTTATCTCTGACTCTGACAGTTTTTAAAAGACACTCAAAAGATTTCTTGATATCAAATGCTTTTTATACTCTGGATGAATATTTCCAGAGTAATAATTAAATGCTCTGGTAGTTTTGGACGCCCGTTACCTTTTTAATATCTGTACGTTTATTGTTTTTTATATATACTGCTGTTGTTTGTTTTATTTGTATTTTTTAGATGTAAAGCAGCTGCTGCATTATGGCAATGACAATTTCCTGTAATGTTTGTACAGTCTAATGGAAAATAAAACTATCATTATTATTATTAATAAGATTCTGATTCGCGTGGAAACGCCTTATCGGGATAGTGGAATCAGGTGTCCACTCTTGACTTTGGCCGCAGATTCTTCATACTGACTTTAGGCAGGCTCTGTTCTGTATAGCAGGTGAGACTGTCTTCTATGTATCCAAAACGACACGTTTTACAATGTTCACAACAAACATTGATTTGACCTTTGGTTGGAACATCGTAATAATACATACAAGTCTCGTTACCTGTAACGATATGGTTGGAAAGCCTCGCAAAGGTTGGAAGCCTATGGCGCTGTAGAAGCGTTGCGAGAGGATAAGTATCTATCCACGTTAGATTTGACACGCTGCATGTTGTAGCCGTCAGAAAACAAATTCCCCGGCAGCTTCACAGCGTCGAAGTTCTTCATAAGAAAGAATGCTGGAGGGGACTGGTTCGGGGAGTAGGGACCTCGACCTGGTAACGATAAGCTCGCAGAGCCTCTGTGGTGTTCCTCGTTCGAGTGACCTTCGGTGTTATTATCTGGGAGAGCTCACTTGAAAATCTTCCGTGATAGAAGCTGTGAAAGAGCGACAGGTCAGCCACCCTTCTTCGATGTTCCAGGCTGTGGAGGTCCTTTGTTAGGTTAGGCGTATCGCTTAGTCTAATTGCTCTCTTCTGGATAGTGTCCAGACGCTTTAGAGAGTGCTTAGGAGGGCATCCCCATACATGGGAGTAATACTCCAACGATAGCCGGATCTGTGCCTTGTAGAGCAGCAGTTAGTTGCTCTGATGTATACAGCTTTGTACAGCGGAACAAAACTCCCAAGCTTCTGGGATGCCATTTTAGTAATACTGATAACGTGGTCGTGCCAGGACATGTTATTGTTGATGTTGATCCCCAAAAGCTTGTCGGAAGGTGGCTCGACTATTGGATGACACTCCATTTCCACAGTTGGTAAGCTAACGTGATACTTCTTTGTCAGTGTTGTTGTGTGAGTTTTCTGTACGTTAAACTGTACTTTATTTACTAGTCCCCACTTCACAATTGTTTTGATATCTAAGTTGATCTGTGAGGCATGTTGCTGCCGTCGACGTACCGTTTCCTGGGATGATAGTGGCTTGCCTGGTTCCATGCACGACATTAATATGCTGTAGTCTGCGAAGCTGTGTAGATTGGATTGGATGTTATTTCTAGCAGCTCGTTGATTTACAGCAGAGGCAATGTAGGGGACAGGACAGATTTCTGAGGAACACCGGTGTTTATTGAAAATAAGTCTGATGAACATGGAAAATTCATGACAAGGGGAAGGGGCATGGAAAATTCTTCAAACATTTTTATTCTTCTTTGGTGGTAAATAATAAATAATCAGCTGAGGTGGGGTGGAGTGTCGCACAGGGTGCAACAAATAGATATGAAATAAAATAAAGTAATTTTTATTATCGTGTGGTAACGTGAAGGTATGATGTGTTCAAGATTTTAGGGGGGTCATGCCTCCCCCTAAGACCGCCAGTGACTATGGTCTTAGACAACGAATTGGAATAGATTAGAAGAAGTAAACAAGGATTTTGTTTGTTTGGTAAACCCGTATACGCTTCGTAAATTTCACGTTTTATTATCTTGTTTAAAACAAAATTGGTATAGTGTGTATTATTATGAAAAGTAAAAATAATATTAACAATATTATGGAGACTTATATTTTACCACAATGGAAGTAGAAAACCTAGGTTTTAGTTTGCTTTCTGTTACTTGAGAACAACCTTATTTTTTATGTTGTATAACCAGAATTAGTTTCCTTTCTGATACTTAAAAACAACCTTACTTCTTGTGTTGAATGAAAGAAGTCTTGAGTTTAGACTAAATCATTTGCTTCTTTTTATATGCCTTCATGTGACGACTTTTTTGCGTCAAAACTTTATTCACCGGTGATATATCAAAACTCGCCAAATTCAAACCACAAAGATGAAATTGTTGTTATTTGCATCAGTTTTCTTTAATTAATAAAAAAAATATATGCACCGATAGTGTAATTAGTATGTTCAAAAGTCGATTTTCTTCATTTACCAAAAATTGGGTAAACTGGATAAGAAGATCTTTGGAATGGAACGACTCAACCTCGGACTCAACTATCCTTCGAAGTAAATATGGCAACGCTGTCGATACGCTGTCTATTTTAGAGAACACATGTGTTTTGGTCTGTTTTCCGAACGAGCTCTTGCCGCGCGACGCAGGAGCGGCGAAACTTTCGCGATATTTGTTTATATTTATAATTTGGTCGTCGTCGCGCGTCGTTGCAGCCATTGCTCGCCTGTGGAAGAGTTTATGAAATATTAGATTTCTCTTCGAAACGGCAATGAACTTTGTTATTTGGTCGCAGCCGCGCGAATAAGCGTCGTTCAAAGCCGTAAAGCAGGAATAAAGACACGACTTTATAGTGAGAAACGTTCAGATTTGTTTTTTACTACAGGAGGAGTTTATCTTGCAGCTTTATTCGTTCGTATAAACTGGGCTTGGGCGAAAATCTGGTTAGAACTGTTTTTATTAGTTTGTCTTTCATCGCTATATTTTTTTCCATTTTTGACTTCTGCACCACCAATAATGGTGGCTTGACTCTAGTGTTGTTCCAATAGATGGCGCTTAAGGGGCCTGGATACACACATTTATACATACGTATTTGCCATGTAAAACACGGTCTCACAATTTCTCGCATAATAACTCACTCTGTTTTCAAACTACATATATAATATTTCAGAAGGCGATAGTTAAGACCTTAATGAATGACAACTGTTTTCGATTTTCTCGAAAAAGTTTTTTAATGTGCAAAAAAACTCGCAATGCAAAATTATACATTTTTTAAATGCCTATAATTTAACAACAAATCACGATATCAAAAAAGGCTAAATCGTTGCACAAGCGCAAGCTTCCTTCTTCAATTTGCTCTTTGAGTCATTACCGTAAGCTTAAAGGTAACGTCAGAAGCTTGGAAATGTGAAATTCATTTTTATGGCGACCTTTGGACCTTACCTTTGGACCTTTTGACCTTACCTTTGGATTTTTGGACTTATCCCCTTTCATCTTAGACACACACACTGGAGAAGGGGAACAGGCGGCCACGCCTCCTCGCTAACACGGGAATACGTCTTTTCTTTGATTCTCAATTTCGCGCGCTATACTCTAGACCCTTAAGCGATTTTATTAATTATTTATTAGTGCTGTTCCAAATTACGGTTCTATCACCGTCCCAGAACTGTTTTCATAATGCCCCGCCCATTTTACAGTTCTAAAAACGGTGATTGGTTGGTCCGCCAGCGCATCAACCAATCATCGATTCTAGAATCACAAGATGAGCGGGGCATGATGAAAACAGTGCTGGGACGGTGATACAACCATAATTTGGAACAGCCCTATCAAATACGGTAACTGAAGATAGATTTTTGATGAGAGACAATACGTTTGATATTCCGAAACCTTAATTTCAAATTTTGTCAATAATATAGCAAACCTTAGACAATAATTCAGCACTAGGGGTATACTATGAAGCTAGCTCAAAAAGAAATAATATCAAATACAGCAAACAAATTCTTAATTTTGTGAAACAACAGGTGATGATACAGCTGATGGGGCGGCGATTTTACTTCATTGATTTTTTTTTCATTTTCTTTTCCTCGGTGTAAGGGGTCGGGTACACACATTTATACATATGTATTTGCCATGTAAAACACGGATTCATATGTAAGCAGAACTCACTTGTTTTTCAAACTACATACATAAAAGTTTAGGTGATATTTAAGACCTTGATGAAGGGAAACACAGAGCGATTTTTTCAAAAAAGTATCTTTTAGTGTGCAAAAAAAATCGCAATGCAAAATCATACAATCTTCCGAAGCAGTCTCTAAAGGTTCTGGACACTATCCAGAAGAGAGCAATTAGACTAATCCATACGCCTAACCTCACAAAGGACCTCCGCAGCCTGGATCATCGAAGAAGGATGGCTGACCTGTCCCTGTTTTACAGACTCTTATCACGGAAGATGTTCGAGTGAGCTCTTCCAGATAATAACACCAAAGGCCGTCCGAATGAAGAACACTAGAGGGGCTCTGCTAGCTCATCCTTACCAGGTCGAGGTTCTTACTCCCCGAAATAGTCTCTTTCGTCATGTTTCGAACACTCAAAATTTGTTGTATAAAATATTGCATAAATGAATTTAAATATGGAAAGAAGACTTATGGAAAGCTGTAGAAGCATCATTTGTAGTCCAGGACGCCAGAAGGAAGAAGGACAAAATCATCTACAAAAACTGAGCCGCGATAATTCACTCGATGGGATGCAAACAACATGTTAGATAAGTTATAGTGTCTGTATCTTCCTACACCGCATACAAGGCATTACCTTCGAGGTGGAAATATTTAATTATAGTTCATTGTAGTCATTGATGTAGATCAATTGAATTGAATTCGTTTTTTTTTGAAAACTTCGAGGCTGTGGAATTAGCTCCCGGGGAATCTGTTTCCCGAGGGCTACAACCTGCAGCATTTCAAATCGAACGTGCACAGACACTTATCCTCTCGCAGCACTTCTTCAGCGCCATAGGCTTTCAGGCTTTGGGGAAAGCTGACCTTAAAAGAAATGTCTGTTATTTAACAACCAAACACGATAGCAAAATAAGGCTACTGTGCTGTCTTAGCGCAAGCTTTATTCTTCAATTCGGTTTTTGAAACATTACTGTAAGTTTAAAGGTAATGTCATGCGAAATGCATTTTTACGGCGACCTTTGGACCTTACCCTAACACAAACACATACTGGAGAAAGAGAACAGGCGGCCACGCCTCCTCACTAACACGAGAATACGTATTTTCCTGGATTCTCAAGTTCGTGCTTTATACTCCAGACCCTTGAGCTACTCGTATATTGGAAATATTCAAAAGCTTAAGCGGCCTGGGTATACACAATTATACATATGTATACTTGCCATGTTAAAACACGGATTCCCATTTCCCACAGAACGCACTTGTCTTTCAAATTACATACACTGAAATACACAGTATTTCAGAAGGTGATGGTTAAGACCTTACTGAATGACAACTATTTGCGATTTTCTCAAAAAAGTTTTTTAATGTGCAGAAAAACACGCAACGCAAAATCATACATTCTTTAAATGTGTGCAATTTAACAACCAAACACGATATCAAAAAAAGGCGCAAAATAGGTGACAAAGCGCAAGTTTTCTTCTTCAATTTGCTATTTGAAGAATTACTGTAAGTTTAAAGGTAACGCAAGGAGCCTGGAAATGCGAAATTCATTTTTATAGTGACCTTTGGACCTTACCTTTGGACTTTTTGACCTTATATTTGGATTTTTGGACTCATCTCATGTTAGACACACATACTGGAGAAAGGGAACATGCGGTCACGCCTCCTCGCTAACACGGGAATACGTATTTTCTTGGATTCTCAATTTCGCGCGCTATACCCTATACCCTTAAAAGCTCAAGCTCCACGAATCTTAATCAACAATACTTGACTTTTAGTTTATTTTGCAGAATTGAGAATTACACACATTTAAACGTCGAAATATAAGAAAAATAATTTTTTTATAAATATAATGTTTGACCGTATCCTAAGACATTATTAAACATTAGAGTCAAAGGAAAACATTTCTTTCGCCTACAGTTATTGGTGTGGGAAGCAATACCCAGTTTCGTCATACGATCCTTGTAATACCTACTCAACGAACATCGCTGTCGAGAGGTCGTCGTACCCCCTTCCCCCACCCGGGTGCACGGAAAAAGTGACATTGACGAAATGTGCATGATTAATTTGCACTGCTCAACTTCTGGGTTAAGTGTCATGCGTTGCACCCGCTCGCGGACTCATTCGTTGCGAAACCAACCACATGAACACCAATTTGCGTTTTTTTTATTATTTATTTATGTTGCCGAAGGATTAATGACCCATATGAGAACCAACGTGAATGATAAAGTTTGTCGGTTGTTATCTAGAAAGTTTGCTTTTTCACCACCACTTGAAGGTCTTTGACACGGCAGTAAAAAAGGTTCAGTTATTTATGGCTGAGTTCCATGGTATTGTGAGCCGAGGAGTAGGCATGGGTTTGCGTGGCTTTTTGTAACCATAGGGGGCTTGAAGGGGAAGCCCAAATACGTATGCCATAAGGAGGTTAGGGACAGTTTATTTATATTAGTATTAAAAGAATTACAAGCAGTTTTGGGCAGATTGCCGGCATATTGAAATTTGGGTAAATACCCAAAGTAATCCCCCGGGTGGGGCGGGTTAGAATATCTCCCATCGTATATCCAGCGTGTCGTAAAAGGCAACTAAAAGGAACCGAACTACTCTCGGTATAAGCAGTAACCTCTTCTCAACCAACAGCTTTGGGTGGACGAGATGAGAAGAGTCAGGACACCTTCTTGTCCTTGGGGTGAGAAATTGCCCCTAAAGGTGGATGAACCAGTAGATACCATCTGGTCAACGGCATGAGGATGTAGAAAGCAAATGGGAAACTACTGCAATAAAGATCTTAAAGATATCCCAAGAGAAACTCGTAAAATGAGTAAATGCATTTTACGAGCTCACAACATGTCTGTTAAGACATTGTGACTATGATGATGATGACCCAAAGTATTACACACGATGTATAGCCAATGCGTAAAGACTATATTTGTATTTTGGGTAAATACCGGGTATGTAACCAAATACACTACATTTGATTTGTTGAAGATACTATAATAAATAGTTATTAGAATGGATCAAATAAATTACAAAAATGAGAATAAATTCATCTTCCCGTTGGGTATTTAACCACTGCCCATTACTGGTCACAGCACAGCCACAAAATTTTGCTACAGAGCAATTCCATGATGACGCGGCGTGCTGTCATGATCATCTAATATTGGACAAGCAATCGAATCTGTTCCATTTGAATATCATTGTTTTGTTTCCACATCCTTTCATGAAAATTGATAGCATAGTATCATAAATTTGGAAATCACAGTGTGTAACAACATTGTTAAAACTTGATATGAAGTAAATTCATTTATTCACTTCAAATTTTATTTGTGAAGTATTTCGTTGCAATCACCAACCTTTGGTGGATTTTGGGTGCGCTAATTCTGGATCCTGTTTTAGAGACATCAGAGTGATCACGTTTATATTCAATCTGCTTATAGTGAGTAAAAACGTATAGGAAGTTGAATATTTAAGAAGTGTAGAGGTCAACTAAATACACCTTTATTATACCTTTAATCTTTGTCATAGTAGAAAAAATCAATCATTTTCATTTCATTTCATTTTCATTTTTATTTGTAAAACAGTATTACAAATATTGCCACCCTCGAAGGTTATCCCTTGTATGAGCGTATTGGCATAATGACATTCACATTAAATTTTGACAATATACGTATTAGTCCAGCTTTTTGGTTATTCTTCCTGCGGCATTGGCTTCAGTCATCATTCGTTCGTGTTTATCTCCCTTGATGCTCCTTGAGGCTCTAGTAGCTGATTATAGGTTTGTTTTCTCAATATTATTGAACTATTTGGCTGGTTGAAACTTTAAATTTTGACGTGGGATATTTGACAATTATAACATATAATCTTTTGATGCATATTTATCAAGCAGAATTATCAGTTAGGCTTTGAAATATTGACTGACCCAGTAGGAAAAAAGCGATTTTTCAATCTGTCAAATTTATCAGTTTTAGGGTGCTTCCGTTCTGGATATATGGCTGTTGATAAATTCTAGGCAAGTAGGCCATTTCGTAATACCCAAATAATTTCTAACGAAATCAAGGTTATGGAAACAGTCAATATTTTAAAGCCTATACCTAGTACTTTCCCAAAATATATAAACGTCACCAATAGAAGGTATATTCAAAATTTTCAGAAAAAAGGAAATGTCTTGGAAACTGATAAATGTAGGCATAGGGAATGCTATACAAAGATGAAAGAGAATAATAAAAGCAGTTTTTGGTGAGACAAAATATTCAGGGAGTACACTAAAAAAAAAAATCTAGATTCAATAGTAAGATCACACCTTGTTTTTGACAATTTTTTGTTACAACCAGCTTCGAAAAGAACACTAAATGAACTGTACAATTTATTTTATCAGGGACTTCGAGATATAAGTGCTTGTATGAAGTCTACCCCAAAAAATGTTATTTTAGCAGAATCTTCACAGGTCGACCTTCATCATAGAGGAAGCTCTGACTGGGCTGTGAATTTATAATTAAAAAAAAATCGTATTTATATTCACCCTCTCCTCTTATACAAATTCTCAGGAAAATAATGCGTTATACAGTCAATTGCACAGGATATTGGCGAAACAAATGTCCCCTAGTCTTAGCCACAGGGTTATCTGTAAACAAAATTATTCCTCTGACATGTATTCGGTAAATCAGTTGCCAAATTACAGTTACAATTGCAATTTACATTCCACAGAAATACCTACCTTTATTTTGTCTATAATAGGACATTCTCACACTTTCATTGACAGTGATGCTTCCAAAAAAGTTGTAAGGGTATACATATACCAGATCTTGACATACATAATTCTGAAAGATTACCTGATAATCTGCAGATATAACAGCCCTTAAAAAACTCTAGATATCAGTATTTTACAAAACATATGTCATCCTATTATTTTTTGGACAGGTATTAATACTGATACTGAATATGACAGCCTTGAGATCAAAAAACGAATATCCACAGTAGTAGAGTTATGGACTCCGATCCGGTACCAGAACTCACCCTGTAAAAGATGGACTATCTAGAAGTAAGTGAGAGCAGGCGACAGAAAAGATCGGCCTGTATAAGCGTGAAACAGCTGTCTGCGTACTGGTGGATTGACGGACATATAGAGCAACCCTCGTATATCTAGAAGTAGGAGATTTTGGTGATCCGATCATTCCCCACCTATACTGTGGGAAGTGAAAATGGAAAATGAGATGATTGGAATCATAGTGTGGGCTATGTTTGTACATTTGTACACCTATCGACATCTACTAGGCACAATAAAATCTGCAGGTTGTCTGTAAAGCACAGTTGCCAGATGATTTTTTCTTATTTCCCTAGATTTTTGACTACAAATTCCCTAGATTTCTCTAGATAAATATATATGTAGTATATTTTGGGGTATAAATTAATTATTAGTCACTCTGTATATACATTTCACAATTTTTTGTTTTTGGTGGTACTTTCTCACATTGTGAACTGTACTTTTTTTGTGTGTAAGTTTTATTTCTTATTTTTGCCAAAGTCTGTTGATTTTCTTCTGAGGAGGATAGTGGCGACATCGAATTGTTGTGATCTTTAGATGTAGATGCTTTAGAGGAGCTAATTTTTGCACGTTCTAAAAAAATGTTTAGCTCGAACAAGTAACCGTAATTATTAGATATATTAAAAAACACTTAACAGAAAAGTGGTTTTTCAGGGTATTATACTTGCTCGATTTTTCAATTTAAAATCCAGAACACTACCTTAGGTCCTATCAGAAATGGAACTAGTAGGTCGGTTAGTACGTACTTTTAAAGATTTAGCAGCTTATTATGTATTAAAAAGACAAAAGATTATTTACTAATTTTTATTTAATAATTAGATTAGTTATTTTCTCTCCTTCATTAAATATATCAGTATTTCCATGTTTTACATATTAAAAAGATAAAAATTCCCTTTTTCCCCTATTGTGCCGTAAAATTCCCTAGATCTAGGAAAATTTCCCTAGGTCTGGCAACCCTGATCTGGAGGTTGTCTGTAAAGCCCGCAAATGACCCATCGGGCGTACCCGTCGAGGAATGTCCGCGTACCATCTACGGTTGTGACCGGTTTGTCGTATGCAAAGCAGGCAACGACCAGCCTCTTGGATGTCTGTTAACCAGGCAACATATCAACGTCACTCTACTTAGAAAAATACCGCTAATGCCCCTTCCGTCTGCTACGCAATTTTTTCCTTCAGCTAATAGGTATTGTCGAGTCAGTTAGGTATATCGTCGTTTATGCTTCACTCAGAATAATAACTGAACATGCAAGTAGTAAACAAACCGATTCAGCATGGCGTGCTCAGAGCCATCATTTTTGACACTTCGGTCTCCAAACGTTGATCAGCTGTGACCTCGCAGTGACAGTTCAAATTGTAAACAATGGTGTGTAACGCCAACTAACGTGAAAATTCTTCCAATGCAACCCATGTTGCAAACACTGCACCTTTTGGCCCGGTTGTACAGTCTCAGTTCAAGCACAGTTCAACGTTGAACTCAGTTCAAATATGGAAGTCCAGTTGTACAAGGTCATTTCAACTCTAAGCTCGGTTCACTAATTTATATTTTTAAGGTTCAGCTGAGCGCTCGAATTTGGGCGCTTAAACCGAGTTCTAAGGTGTCGTAACCAGCCTGTCCGTTAACTGTATTTGTTTATTTTGCTGTATGTTGTGTGAACTGTTCTCGATTGGGGTTCAAATTTCGGACATTTTACCGATTTTTGTAATTTTTTGCCTGCCCATTAGCTGTATTTGTCCATTTTGCTGTAAGTTGTGCCAACTATTTCCGATTACGGCTCAAATTCCGGACATGTCCGGGATTTTCCGGACGGATGGTCACCCTAGTCGTAACCTAATTTAATAATTTGGTTTAGATAAAATTAAAATTTTGCAAAGTCATTTGTTGTAAATTAAAGTACGTAATGGCTCAGCAGCTCAGAAAATCTCCTGGAACTAACAAATGATGGAGACTTCGATGAAGCAGTAGAAATATTAAGAAACGCAAGAAGGCGTCAAAAGAAATACAGAGATAGAGTTGATCATTTTTTGGTGTGGAATGACGATGAATTCATTCAAAAGTTTCTACTTTGTAAATAAGGTGTTCGATTTGTTATAAACCAGGTTAAAGCACAAATAAAGTCTCCATCAGAATGGCGAGTACTTTTTTGTTTATGTAATGAATCAAAAGTATTTTGTAATCCTATTGTTTTTCAGGAACTGTGCTGTAACTGCTAAACAAACGGTTCTTGTCACATTGAGGTATTATGCGACTGAAAACTTTCTTTGAATCGCTTTATACGTATCTTTACCTGAAAAACTATTGTTTATTACAATTACCATCAACCCATAACCAACAAAACAGCATTCAAACAACTAATTTTTGACGGAACAGACCAACTACGCATGCGTTAATGTTACCAACCTAAGTACTTCTTTCTTGAACCTGGTTTTGTAGAGCTGGGATTATAAATAGGCCGTATAACGGAAATGAATTTTTGAACCAAGTTCATCATTGAGCATAGTTTAATAGAACTGTGGCTTGAACTGAGACTGTACAACCGGGCCTTTGAGTTCCATCTCGAAAAACTGTTAAACTACACTCGAATATAGCACAGCAAGTCCGTAAAGCTTCACTACAGTTACCAACAAATAGCGAATTCGATTTTACTGACCAAGCATAAAATACGCACAAACAAAAAAAACGTTTGACAATCAAGATTCTACCGTAAATAAGTCGCACGAAAATTATGTCGGCGTTGCCAGCTCCTCAAAATTTATGTAAGACTTCAGATTTTGCGTTTATGATGAAGAAATATGCAGTAGCGCAGTAGAGGTCAACATATCTATTGATTTTGCTGTAATCATTTCTGAACCATCAAAATACCGTCTTTTTTAACGTAGAATGGAATATTTCTCAATACTATACCATTAAGACGATAGCAAACAATTACGATTGCCGTATCTGGTGGTCAATATGACAACGTAAGAAAAGTTGTCGGTCTATTAGAATTAGTTGTTTACCACCTCTATGTTCAGTTGTTACTATGAGATGCTTCACGTCAGCTTTTTTGCTGCATAGATTCTCGTTGGAGCTTGTAACAGGGAAAAATTTGCTGACACAAAAATGGATATTATTTACTCTATGCGTTTCATCGGACCATCATTAAAACCACAACTGAGGAGCAAATCTGAGTCTAGGGGCCTTATCTTATTTGATACAGACATGAGTACTATTGTGATTGACACGAAGTTTGTAATAATTTTTAGTAGGTTAAAATATCAGAAAATCTTAAATTTGATTTAATTTTTTAAGGTTCTTGTATATTGAACTTTTAACGTTCCTGTATATTGAAAGAACTATAGACAGAAAACCTTCAGGTCCTCAAAAGTATTGAAAAAGGCTAGGCGCTATCTTTGAACCTTTCATGTCTTAAATATTTTTGAAACTTTTATTATCTACTATATATTTTGAAATGTGGCCAATATACAGGGTGATTCTAGACATCTGGAATGGTGAAGCAGATAATATAAAAATAGTTCTTTGTGAAACCATATCTGCATATGAAATTTTTGTCTTAAAGAGTCGCCCCCTTGAAAATAGGAAGTTTTTTTTATGGTCAGCCTCCCGCAAAGGCTTAAAGCCTATGGAGCTGCAGAAGCAGTGCCAGAGGATAAGTGTCTGTGCACGTTAGATTCGAAACGCTGTAGGTTGTAACCGTCGGGAAACAAATTTCCGGCAGCTGATTCCACAGCGTCGAAGTTCTCCAAAGGAAGGAATGCTGTAGGAGACTGGTTCGGGAAGTAGGGACATCGACCTGGTAAGGATGAGCTCACAGAGCATCTCTAGTGTTCCTCGCTCGGATGTCTTTGGTATCTTTATCTAGGAGAGCTCATTGGAACATCTTCCGTGATGGAATCTGTAAAACAAGGACAGGTCAGCCACCCTTCTTTGATGTTCCAAGCTGTGGACGTATTTTGTGAGGTTAGGCGTATCGATTAAGGCCGGTTTCACAATGATGGGTTAACTCAAGGTTGTGTGTTGACAGGAGGTTAACCCCAGATGTCATGTTTCACAAATGGTGGTTTTCGATTTTACTTGAGGTTAGCTCTGAGTTAACTTGACCTCAAGAAATTCTTGAGTTAACCCCAGGTTTGCGATGACGCATGCGCATTAGGTTATGTCACTTTGGTTTTGCTACTTACTAGGCGTTTGAAGTTTCATATTTTATCGTTTACCTTAACGCTTTCCATCGTTATTTTTATTTGAAATGGATGGTAATGATGTAAATGCGTATATCAGTGACAAAGGAGCAATGAGACCAAGAATATTTCGACCTACACTCAATTATTTTGAGGAATACGATGACCATAACTCCTTGGTCTTTTGTAAATTTTTGTATTTTTCTTTCAACACCTTTACAGATCTGCGGCTATTATTTGCACATTTGCAATTAAATTCTTTTTCTATCTTTTCCGAGGCGTTGTCTTTTTCACGCCATGTTGTTGCACCTTTTGTTTTGCATTCTATTACATGCCTGTACTTTTCTCCTAACGAATTGAACAGATATTCTTTATCTTTTGAAGAGTTGTTCGCTCTTTTTGGTTTTTCCATGCTGACGCACAGGTAGATGCACAGCTATTATTTGAAAAAGGCCTCAGAAACAACTACAACGCCAAGCAGTCCAAACACCAACCCAAACTAAAAATCTTCCATCTATGCCAAACACCAAATAACTGCGAATGAAATCAAAAAACGTCAGTGGAAAAAACCAAAATGAGGTTGAAAGTCGCATGGAACTGACAACTCAACGAACTCATTCTTTGACAGTCCTGTCAGAAAAACACATAACACCCACACGAAACACCTAACGAACGAAATAAGAAGAAGAAGAATTTTAAATATTGCGGACACAGTACCACCAACCGCTAAAAATAAAATACAACTCGCGATCACTTAACGCTACGTCATTTTATGATTGTGAAACAAGAGGCGTTCCATTGTTCGAGTTAACTCGCAGGTCGAGGTTAGTAAACCGTCAGAGTGACCACTGATTGAGAAACTGGGCCTTAGTCTAATTGCTCTCTTCTAGATAGTGTTCAGAAGCCCTAGAGAGTGCTTCGGAGAGCATCGCCACACATGGAGCAATACTCCAAACGATGGTCAGATCTGTGCCTTGTAAAGCAGAAGTAGTTGCTCTAGTGTATACAGCTTCCTACAGCGGAACAAGCTTCTGGTATGTCTTGTTAGCAATACTGACGACGTGATCGTGCCAGGACATGTTAGTGTTGACCTTGATCCCCAAAAGCTTGACGGAAGGTGACTCTCCATCTCCACAGTATATCATATAGAAGGTATCAATCAATTTGTTGTTTTTTTTTTAACAAGCCTACTTCACCGCGTGGGCGGTAGTACCAAGTCAGCCTATTTGAAAGTCGTCTGTCTTGTCTTGAGTAGGTACGCTTATGGTGTGGTTATGGCGTTGTGCTGTCGAGTGCAACGCATGACATTTAACCTAGAAATTGGACAATGCAATTTATTGGGGTTCCGCCATTACGCTAACGAATTATGATTGTTCTTTTTGCGCCGGAGACTGTCATAGAGAGGTGGTTGAACTCGGCTTAAGCCGGAGCCGTGAGCGTTCTGTGTATATATTTATCTGCACGACCTTCTGTGAGATGCAGTTTCGATTTCGTCATTGGAACCGCTCGCGCTTGCCAGTTACGACATCTCGCCGATTCACAATTCTATACAGTTTCCCAAAATAAGATTCGTCTTCAAAAGACTGTAATACAATACACAATTCTTTGTACAAGATTTGGTTCAATTTCTTGAACAAGAATTCGAATCAAAATTAGTTTTTTATTGCATTTCGTAGAATCGCAATTCTATACAGTTTCTCAAAATAAGATTCTCTTCAAAAAGGATTATATACATTACAAAATTTCTTGTACAAGGTTTGGATCAATTTCTTGAAGGAGAGTTTGAATGAAAACTAGTCTGATACATTCCGTCGATTCACAATTCTATACAGTTTCCCAAAATAAGAGTCTCTTCAAAAAGCATTTCTTGTACAAGGTTTGGATCAATTTCTTGAAGGAGAGTTCGAATGAAAACTAGTCTGATACATTCCGTCGATTCACAATTCTATACAGTTTCCCAAAATAAGATTCGTCTTCAAAGGTCTGTAATACAATACACAATTTCTTATACAAGATTTGGTCCAATTTCTTGAAGAAGAATTCGAATCAAAATTAGTTTTTTATAGCATTTCGTAGAATCGCAATTCTATACAGATTCCCAAAATAAGATTCTCTTCAAAAAGCAGTAATACAATACACAATTTCTTATACAAGATTTGGTCCAATTTCTTGAAGAAGAATTCGAATCAAAATTAGTTTTTTATAGCATTTCGTAGAATCGCAATTCTATACAGTTTCCCAAAATAAGATTCTCTTCAAAAAGCATTATATACATTACACAATTTCTTGTGCAAGATTTGAATCAATTTCTTGAAGAAGAATTCGAATGAAAACTAGTTTGATACATTTCGTCGATTCGCAATTCTATAGTTTTCCAAAATAAGGTTCGACCAATTTACACAATTTCTTATACAAGATTTGGATCAATTTCTTGAAAAAGAATTCGAGTGAAACGTAGTTTGTTAGAGCATTTCCTAGGGTCCCAATTCTATACAGTTTCCTAAAATAAGATTCGTCTTCAAAAGACTGTAATACATTACACAATTTCTTATACAATATTTGGTTCAATTTCTTGAAGAAGAATTCGAATGAAAACCTGTTTGATACAGCATCTCGTAGAATCGCAATACAGTTTCCCAAAATAAGATTCGTCTTCAAAAAGCAGTAATAAATTACACAATTTCTTATGGAAGATTTGGTTCAATTTATTGTACAAATTTGATTTTTTTTGAACAAGAACTCGCATGAAAATTGGTTTGATAGAGCATCTCGTCGATTCACAATTCTATACAGTTTTCCAAAATAAGATTCGTCTTCAAAAGACTGTAATACATTACACAATTTCTTATACAATATTTGATTCAATTTCTTGAAGAAGAATTCGAGTCAAAACTAGTTTGATATAGCATTTCGTACGTAATCGCAATTCTATACAGTTTCCCAAAATAAGATTCTCTTCAAGAAGCAGTAAAACATTACACAATTTCTTGTGCAAGATTTGGTTCAATTTGTTGTACAAGATTTGATTCAGTTTCTTGATCAAGAATTCGCATGAAGATTGGTTTGATAGATCATATTGTCGATTCACAATTCTAAGCAGTTTCCCAAAATAAGATTCGTCTTCAAAAGGCAGTAATGCATTACACAATTTCTTATACAATATTTGGTTCAACTTCTTGAACATGAATTAGAATCAAAACTAGCTTGATACAGCATTTCGTAGAATCGCAATTCTATACAGTTTCCCAAAATAAGATTCGTCTTCAAAAGACTGTAATACGTTACACAATTTCTTGTGCAAGATTTGGTTCAATTTGGTATAAGATTTGGTTCAGTTTCTTGAACAAAAGCTAGAAGAAAATTAGTTTGGTAGAGCAGCTAGTCGACTTACAATTCTATACAGTTTCTCAAAATAAGGTTCGTCGTCAAAACTATACAATTTCTTGTGCAAAATTCGCTCCAATTTCCTATACAAGATGTGGTTCAGTTTCTTGAACAAGAACTCGAATGAAAGTTAGTTTGATCGAGTTAGAGCATCTATTAGATTTACAATTCCATATAGTTTCAGATTTTTTTTATGCAAGATTTGGTTCAATGTCTTGTAAAAGATTTGGTTCAGTTTCTCGAACGAGAACTAGAACGAAAATTCGTTTGATACAGCATCTCGTCAATTCAAAATTCTATGGTTTACCGAAATAAGATTCGTATTGATTTTTTCTAAAGGCTGGAATACATTACACAATTTCTTGTACAAGATTTTGATCAATTTCTTGAAAAATAATTCGAATGAAAAGTAGTTTGATAAGAGTATCTCGTACATTCACAAATATATACAGTTTCTCATAGTAATATTCGTCTTGATTTTGTCTAAAGGCTGTAATACATTACACAATTTCTTGTGCAAGATTTTGATCAATTTCTTCAAGTTCGAATGAAATTTAGTTTGATAAGAACATCTTGTCGATTCACAATTCTATATAGTTGCCCAAAATAAGATTCGTCTTGATTTTTTTTAAAAAGTCTAACACACTACTCAATTTTTTGTACAAGATTAGATTCAATTACTTGAACAAGAATTTGAATGAACAATAGTTTGACAGGTCATCTCGTCGATTCACAAATCTATACATTTTCTCAAAATACGATTCATCCTGATTTTAATTGAAGTCTTTGACATATTACGCAATTTGGTGTGTACAAGATTTGATTCAATTTTTTGTTCGAAAGAAAAATGGTTTGATACAACATCTCGTCGATTCACAGTTCTACATGGTTTCCTAAAATAAGATTCTTCTTAATTTTGTGTAAAGGCTGTAATACATTACACACTTTCTTGTACAAGATTAGGATCAATTTCTTGACCAAGAATTCGAATGAAATATAGAGCATCACGTGATTCACAATTCTATACAGTTTCCGAGAATAAGATTCGTCTTGGTTTAGTCTAAAGACTGTAATATACTACACAATTTCTTGTACCAAATTATATACAATTAATTTTTCAAGAAGCAGTTCAGGATTCTGCTCATTGTTGCGTTATATTGCAAAACTTTTCTAGTATTTAAATCACTGGGTTCACAGAAAAATCGGGAAAATGAAAGGTACCGGCTGGATTCGAACCAGCACCTCCGGCATTCTTTGCCGATGCGATACCAACTACACCACGGTGTCCCGTGGTGGAGTCGATACACAGCGCCGATGACAAGGTATCGACTCCTTCGACAGTCCGTCAGGATTTCATGGAATGAAAGGTGCTTGCTTACCCCGCAGGAGGGAGATAATTCAAATCATTTGGTTTAAAAAAAAAAATCGGAAGAATGAAGGGTACCGGCAGGAATCGAACCAGCGTCTCCGGCATTCTAGGCCAGCGCGATACCAACTATGCTACGGTGCCCCGTACCATAGCCGATATACAGCGCCGATGACAAGGTATTGACTCCTTCGACACCCACCACTCCCCGCATCTCTTTGCGAACCATGTATTTCAGTCATCCAGAGACATTCGTTAGTACGAGATGGCTCAAAATGGAGAACCTTTTTCAGCTTCACTTTTTAACCTTTACTGCTAAAATTTTGAAAACGTCATGCCCTAGTTATTTGTACGATAAGCTTATCTGGCGCACATCCATCCGTAGTGTGAATGTTAGAAATCTGAACTTACTAACGATGCCCCAAGACAAGCTTACTTTGTTTAGAAGATGTTTCACTTACAATGCAGTAAATATGATTAATTGTTTGACACCATCGTTGAAGTATGCTTTTCTACAAAATAATTTTAAGTCATTATTTAAAAAACATATTTTGTCACCTAAGACTTAGTTAAGATTAGTTTTTTAGGTATTTTAGGTTAGGCATAGACACGGCTAAGTAGAGTGGCCTTTGGTCAGACTTCGCCGTTGCACTATAGTTATATATGTATATATAATAATTGTAGTACAACAAAGTCGTTTATTATTATTATTTAGTCGGCTGTTGGGTGAGTGTGAATCTCCCACCACCATTGCACGATAGCTCTCTTTGTTACCGAAGTATGACTCCTCTATCGACCAGGATTTCACGGAAGAAAAGATGCTTGCTTACCCCGCAAGAGGCAGATAATTCAAATCATTTCGTTCTCAAAAAAAAAATCGGAAAGATGAAGGGTACCGACTGGATTCGAACCAGCGCCTCCGGCATTCTAGGCCTTCAAGATACCAACTGTGAACCAAATGATTTGAATGATCTCCCTGTTGCGGAGTAAGCAAGCAGCTTTCTTTCCATTTCCTAGCATCCTTTATAAGCAGATAGCCTTGTATATCTCGTCGTTGTCGCAACATTTCAAATATAGGAAATTACGAATGCGTGGGAAGCACCAAGGCACTTTACTTGTCTCAATTATTTTTGAAAGACTTATCGACGTGTACTCGGAAGCAGCGACGTTGCGAAAGTGTAACGTAGTTACGTTCACTGGCTGCGCAGGCACGTACCTCAATAAAAGCGCAAAGAGCTACCGGCATTTGAACGCGCGTGCTTTATGTTTACATCAAAGAAAAACGACAAAAAACGATAGAAAGGCCTTCAGCACGAGCGTAACGCTGTGGTTATGCTGAAAGCTCGCTTGTTATACAGGGATATCACCATCACCTGTGGTGTAGTAAAAACAGAGATTGTTTTAAGACATTATAACAAAAATAGGAGGCGATCTAAAACCGACCCTTGATGCTGTTTTTTTTTAGTTTACCACGACTATTGATGTAGTTCCAACACCCATGATAGTTTAATTTTGCAATTTTAGGAAGATTTCTGATTTTCTAATTGACTGGTCGTCGTCTTTATTGACCGAACTTTGTTATTTTTGGGATAAAATCAAATTAATGTTGTATGCTTATCGTGGTCTATAACGCCAAATTAATACACCTAACATACCTGTTGGTCTGTTGGAGGCGATCCCCTTAAATTGACATCAAAGAAAAACGACAAAAAACGATAGAAAGGCCTTCGGCACGAGCGTTAACGCTGTGGTTATGCTGAAAGCTCGCTTGTTATAAAGGGAAATCCGCAATGGTTTGACATAGGTTGGGGGAGCGGTTTTGAGACATACGCCACGAGAGTGATTGGAAAAGAAGTTAATCTAGTAGCACATTTTGAGTATTTTAACGTAATTAAATTTAGGAAAAATTAAAACGTTTATACGTCATGTATCTATCGCAAAAATCCAAAAACTTTTCGTTTGAAATATTTTTTGTACTTTCTTCACTTTTCAGTCTCTTATAAAGGTATGGTATATTAATATAAAAATTAAAAAGTTTTTAATTTGAAAACTTCCCACCATTTATTTATCGAATACCACCGATTAAAAAACGCCGAGCCACGTCAAAAAATGTGTCAAGGGGGACACCGCTTTAACTAAGAATTACTCCCCCCTTGTACCCTCTGCATCCCAGCGCCATCCCCTTAAACTTTTTCTATATTTCTATACAGGGTGTTTCATAAGTTGGGATTTTTTTTCATACAGCGGATAGTGCTCGCCAAAATGAGTGCTTTTTTGTCATATATAAATGAAATGTTTAGAGAAAACAAGGTATTGACCATCAAAGAAATCCTCAATTCTAAGTCCGTCTCTGGGCAATGGCTCACCATGTCATAATATCACAACAAACAAGGCAGCGCTAGCGGTGCCGATGCCGGTGAGAAAACACTAAAACAAGCAGTTTGTCATACGTCGCGTTGCTGTGGCATAGTGTACGAGAGTGCTTGACTTGACTACATCTGACGATCGGACTTTAAAAACAACAACAATGGCGCACGCTTATAACAATAATGAACTGGTGAACATGATTTTAATGTACGGTGAGTGTGGTCAAAATACCGCTGCGGCTTCGCGAGTGTATGCCGATCGTTTCCCTAACCGTACTCACCCTGCACCTCGTCGATTTGTCTCGCTCGTTCAAAGAGCTAGAGACACGGGATGTCTGAATCCACATCGTGGTGGACACGCTGGAAGACCTAGACAACCTCGTATGGTCCAAATTGAAGAAGACATCGTAAATCGTACTCTTACCTGTAAGACGCCTGCGACAGGACCGCACTTACAACTTCGTAGCAACCAAATAGTGGGTACTTGCTTGATTTTTTTTTACTGTTTTGCTGCTGGTTCACCGTGCATTAGCTTTGCCGTTTCAAAAGCCGTTGCTTCTAAAGAGGAAAGTCCCAACTTTTAGAACACCCTGTATAGTATCCACTTTTGTAGAACCTGAATTTCAAAATAAATAATGGCTGATTTTCCTCACGCTACACAGAACGTGTTGACAGAGTTGACCTTCCTGGAAGGTCAAATAAAAAGAATATGTGAATCGAAATTTAAAAATATTGGGATACGATGCATTTTCCCACAAGACGCATCCAAATTCAAATCCAGATCTCAT
This sequence comes from Callosobruchus maculatus, assembly GCA_951848785.1. NCBI lineage: Eukaryota > Metazoa > Arthropoda > Insecta > Coleoptera > Chrysomelidae > Callosobruchus > Callosobruchus maculatus. The sequence continues at coordinate 5,250,562 of CATOUR010000003.1, forward strand.
TCCGAAAAAGTCCAATCGATGACGAGCTAAATTTGAGATATTCTAATTACGCCCAGTAACAAGATAATGAAAGCTGGCAATTAGTAGTTCATTCGCAGGTATACTTCGCCTCATTGCAGTATCTTGTTTTCTGAAATGAGGTCTCAATAAATTCAGGCGCTTATAAAATCTATTTCCATCATTCTTGAATAACTGCTTATGAATAACTTGGAGTCTTCTGGATTATTTTGACAACGAGCGAGCTCTTTTCCATATGCTTCTGCTTCGTTTATTCTTTTTTTTTTTGTCAGACATATCAATCGCTATGACAGCACTTGCAACGATACAAATTCTCTTTTTGTCCATTTTCATACAAAAGTCAATAGTAGAAGATCCGAATATAAGACGACCTTCACCGAACTGGTTAATGGATGAAAAGCATTTTATATTAAATTTAATATGTTAAAAAACATATCGCGAGTGGGTTGGCTGAAAAATTTCAGTCCAGGATACAATTAATTAAATATTGAAAAATTAATTTCTTTTTAAACATTTCACTGGTTTGATTAATAGACAAATCACATACCAATCGAAAGTATGAAGCCCATAGAATATGCAAACGTTAGGTTGGCTACGTTTTTCCCGTCCCAACTATAGGGTAGGCAGGTATAAACAGGTACATCAGTAATAGTAATTTGCACTAGTGTGGTTAATGCATGAAACTTATATCAAATTAAAGATAATTTCATTTCAAGCACGTCGATATAGGGTTGCCTGCAAAAAATCAGTCTGGAATTCCGGTTGTCGAATTTTAAGGATCAAAATATTGCTGCCAGTGAATACGTGCGCCAGAGAGGTCCGGCCAGTCCAAAATCGGTGTGTGTGCAACTAGCGTAACAGAACCCTGTATAGTAAGCCTAGGAGTGTGCCGTGATCATACCACCCAGATCATTTCGAAAGACTGTCATTATTCGCTCGCTAACTATACTTACGACTACGATTTTGCCGTAACGCATTATTTGTCTTGATTGACCTTTAACGTTGTTCTTGTTTTTTCTTTCTATCGCAGATCGTCATTATGGCTGTGTTACTAAACTGACAAATTGATTAGATAATATCGCTGTTGTAGTTAGGTCAGGATGGCAAATGTTTTTATTGATTTTTATTGACGGGTGTGTGTTTATCTCACCATGTGCTGATTGCAGTAGTTTTACAATTGGCACAGCTTGAAATGTGCTCAGAATTGAGCAGCATTGTCTTATTTTCAATAGGCTAAAATGTGCAGTCCATCGCAGTATCCCAGAAGATTGATTAACCCTAGAATACTAACCATCGTAAATTTTACGACGAGACTTAGTTTAATCTGCAATTTTATCGACACGGCTTAGCCCTTGACCTTGTACGCTCGCCTAATCTTCTATTAGATCGGTGTGAGTAAGTTAGTGACCCAAAGTGCATTTGATAGTAATTGGAATAGTTTTATTTAGACAATGGCGTGGTAAATTTTACGAAGGTTAGTATAAATGTTATATTTAAACATAAGACCAGTTTAGCGTTATTTTGATTATTTTTTGTCAATATCGTTAGTTTCTAAGTTTTTTCAAAATATAACATTATGGAAGCTAACAAATGGGATATGACAAAGATAATTACCATTAGAAGCGAAACAAGGTTTAGCAGGATTATTGCCCGGTGAAAATGAGGAGAATAGAGTGCGTTGGATAGTGGTTCCGAGAGCGAATATTGTGTTCAAGAAGCCTTTAGTCCATCTGAGTCTGAATTCATGGATTGTGTGTAATCACAACCAACAAACAAAGAGCTAGGAACCATCTCGAGAAAAAAAATTATGTATTTATCATAAACCCAGCTAATAAAACCATGGTTGGTACAAAGAAAAACTTGACCAACTTTAACCCGCTCGCTAAGATTAATTATTGAGAATATATTAAACCAAGATGGATCAGAGGATAGAGCCACTCCTAGTCTAAACAAGAGTGCAAGGTGCCAACACTGTCCTTCAAAAAACTTAGAATGGCGATGCGCTAATGTGAGCACTGCCAAAGGTCCTTTTGCGGAGAACATCTGCTCTTTGCTGTGTGTCTTGCAGTTCAAAAATGGAATTTTTCTTGTTATTATTAGTATTTGTATTCAGAAATATTCTTATTATTAACAATTTTCAGTAAAAGTTAATAAACAATAAAAACGTTTTTTTTAAATTGTGATCCTTTCTCAAGTAGTAAATTTTACGAAGATTAGTAGTAATTGGTATAAAAATAAGGTTAGTATTCTAGGGTTAATATTATTGTTTCTCCCTCGTTAAACCTGAGTGCATTTCTTTTACACTTAGGTAATGTGAAGCAAGACATTTTTACGAAAAATTAAAATTTTTGTGAGTCCTAAACATGTTTCTAAATTGGAATCGCCTTTTAAATTATGTCTATTAGTTTCACAAAATTCTTGAGGTGAACAAAAATTTTGGAGTTACTGTTGATTTCAGTTTAATAACTTGATAATACTAAAAGTGGACTAATTTTTGGTTGACGTTTTTTAAATCAATTGTAAAGTAAATGTGTTGTCTACTCCCATTAAACTAACCCTTGATATGTAAAGAACAGTGTGAATTATTTTTTATAACTCAGCTGTGAGCTGTAGTCCGCGAGTTATTAACGTCGTTACTATCGATATTATTTTAAGTGCGCAACAAAACAAATTTTTAGTCTAAATAAATATTTTTTATTTATAATATTTTTTTAAGTAATGTTACTTTCATACAAAAAAATAGGGGACTTTATTTTGCGCCACCTTGTACTATGAAAATGGTAGCTCTGCAAGAACCTAGTACCATTAACTAGATAGGACATCACCGATCAATAGTTGCATCAATAAGAAATTGCCCTCACCTAGAGAATACTCTTTTCAACCTAGTTTTCAGTTATGCTACGCAATTTTATTCGCTATTTCAACAAATAGCTACACAATAAAAATGAGTGCCAGTCTTTCAGCGCTGCCACTGCTTTTCAACAAAGTAATTCGAATTGAGATTAAAGACCAATTTGTTAGAATGACATGGTATCTTTCTAGACGGCGTTAGTGTACAGAAATAACCAACAACTGTTCTAAAGCTATAGATGCATAAATTTCAGCGAGAGAGTCATTGTTCGAGTTTTGTGATAGTTATACGGTCCGCAGAGAGCAATTTCCATATTTCATTCGAAAACGGGCTGGGCCGAGAATAGAGATGGGTAAAAGAACCGATTCGGAATCGTTTCGATACTTTTGCAACTGACATACTGGCGACCAGTGGTACATGACAGTCTTAAGGCCAATCTACACATACGGTACTGTGCACCGACTGTGCGCCGACTGTGTTGATTTGAACTGAATCGGTCATCCAAAGTTTTCATTGGAACGTATTGAATTACTGTTTTTAATTCAAACGTATAGGAATGTGCTCCGACTGTGTTACACACTAGAAAATACAGCACAGCCGATGCGCGGTCATGACACAGTCGGTGCACAGGACCGTATGTGTGAATTGGCCTTTAATAGCAATATGTGGTGGTAGTAGTAGAAGTACTAGTCATCATCATAGTCACAATGTCTTAACAGACATGTTGTGAACTCGTAAAATGCATTAAGTCGGATCCAGAGTATTGCCGACACGGACATTGTCCATAGTTTTAAAAACTGTAGCTCGCCATCGTTCGCGATTTACTGTCAGTTCAGTGGCGCTCTTGATACCCATATCTAGCAACTGTTTCGTCGTATACACCCAGCGTGGAGGGGAACGGCCACGACACCGTCCACTCGGGGCATGACCCTGAACTACAAGTTTCGCCATATTATCGCTTCTGTGAATATGTCGAAGAATGTAAGCATTCTTATCGACACAGTGGAGGATAGTCTCTTCTTTGGAGTACCGAGCTTATCCAGTATGGAAACGTTAGTTCTATGGGCGGTATAAGGGACTCTCAACATTCTCCCCCACGTTCTTAGAAGCATCCATGCGAGCTCGAACTGCCTTTTTAACAGTCCAGGTTTCCGAGGCATACAAAAATGTGGAGAACACAAGAGACTGAACCAGCGACATTTTGATAGCTTTAGTGATGTTATGGTCACGCTATATTTTAATAAGCTTTGTCATGGGCAAACGTGCCTGTTGAATGCGCCGTTGAATCTCATTCTCACAGCTACTCGAATTGTCGATCAAGAGGTACACAAAGCTTTGAACTACTTCACAACGGCTTACTGATTTTATTTCTCGATGATTATTGTGCTCTTTATCTACGATTACAACCTTGGTCTTGTTGTAGTTAAACCGAGATCATATGCTGCACTATGTTGTTCTAAGATGTTTAATAAAGCCACTAGTTCTTCCTGAGAAGCACCTATAAGGGCTGTATCGTGAGCAAATCTTAAGTTGCAGCTTACAGCTTTAGTTGCATAGAAATATTCTGACCCCACCAATGTATTACGTGTCTGATAATTGATTCACCCTGTATAATACTACCTAAACAGAAGAACTAAACATATCAGTAAAATCTAGATAGTACTTAGGTTTTCGAAAAATGATCGTATTACATAATTATCTTCTCGATGACTAATTTGCTTTGAATCGATTTTAGTCGATTTCGCCCATCTCTAGCCCTAGCATTCCACAACTTCCCGGGTCAAAAAACTGATTCTTTTCAAATCCGCGCTAGATTCTCAACGTTGTTTTGCGTTGCTTGCCAATTTGGCAACAGATTGCTTTCCTTGGACACTACTGTGACAACCACTGAAAATTATTAAAAAAAACTGTTGAACTACGACTTGTAAATGAGTTGCCTCCCACGTGCAATTTGTGGTAGGTATTGTTGTAGAAGTATTTTTAAAATTTGGTAAAAAAATGTAGTTATAAATCTCTAGTGCGTCAAGCAGATTGCCTCACAGCTTCCCACGTTTTTTACCTAAAAAAATCTCGTATACCAATACTGGGATATGTTTATTTTGTGGTTGGAGTATTATGTGATAGATGAATTTGTGTAAATTTTAATACATGTAAGTGCAATTTGTCCAATTTGGTCTTTTATTTACTCCAGTCTGCTAAAGAATTAACAGAGGAGAACAATTTCTATAGGCATTTGTTCCAGTAGCAGTACTTGCTAAGTACAAGGGAGAGCCATAGAAAATTCATCAAGTAGTCTCTCTCCAAGGCTTTGGGAGTGAGAAGTACAGCTAAGTAAAACACAAACTGTCGTGTTTCATGTTCTATTAACTATTATTTCTGCTAAATGGTTACAGTTGACAAGGAATTACTCAATTATAAATAACAGTCAAGAAAAATGCAAAATATATTTTAATGCATGATAAAATCAGTCTTCTCCTATCTTTGGGGTGCTGCTTTAGGTTTTGGCATTTTACCTAAAAGGCCTTGAATCTCCTTTTTTTCGTCGTATGTTTTCCACAGTTCAAATAAATTTATTATATCCTAAAACAAATAATTGTGACTATTCATTTTATCACACACTACAAAACTACATTGGACTTGGCTATGAACGATTTATAGAACAATCAATTCTCTGAAATGAAACCTGTGCTTACCTGAAAAGAAAAGGTCTATACGATGGAGACCTTCAGAGAGAGGTAGAATCAGCCTTTCATGTGGAACGTTATAGATCAACGAAGATCAAAACATATAGACATTTCTATTGGAAATTAGGTTAAGTAAGTTGACCGGTTAAGTAGAGTAGCCATTGAGGTTAGACTTCGCCGTCTGTACTATACATACTACGTATAAGCTCAATAAAGACATTGTTATTATCTCCTATTTTCTTATTTTTTCTCGCATAGTTGTGGTAGTAAGAAGTATTGACGGGCTGTGCGAAACCAACACCTTACCTATTTTTATTTGGAATTCAGGAAGGACAGTACAATGCTGCAAGTGATTACAGACATTTGGAAGGTTCTGTGTAACTTTTCGTCCAGGCCCAACTGTTGCAGGTGTGGTGTAAATGTATTTGGTGTAAGGCCTGAGACCGGCATAATGAGGGGGACAATAATAACCTTGTTTTGTTTCCAGAGCTAATTTATTTCTATGGCAAGATCTGTGTATTTAGTGTAGGTATTTTGGATATTCATATCATGGCCCAGTTGTGGCCCAAGTGCAGTGGGACCACTCACCCCCCCACCCTACAGATACAGATAATAATTCGGTTAATAGTCTTTTTCTGGTGATTGCTGTAGAAATTATCAGAATTTGAGAATAAATACAAACGGAAAAAGAGAATGTAGCAACAACCTCACGGATTATTATTTATCAACAACTAAATATAGACGCCAGCTAACAAGTAGTGTTTACATGAAAAAACTTCGACCTACTTTGGGCCTTTTCATCATAAAGCAAATGTGTGTGTATGTATATACAACGCATTATTTCATATGGTAAGTGATATACCAATCGTTATTCGTGCTGGACTTTCGATAAAACATTGTTATAATATCAAAAGGTTAATGCCCTTGCGTCTTGCTATATACAGGGTAAACAACTAGTTTTAAGTATCTCTGTCTTATATCAGACTATAGGCGCATTTGTTTTGCAAATATTTCATACTAAAGTGAGATTGTCAGATCAGTAAATATCAGTTTATAACCTAAAATTGACAGTTTTCGTTAACATCATTTGAATTGAGTGGATAAACACGCTTTGAACTGAGTGAGGTGAAATTTCTGAGATTTTACACAACGAATGCGGCCTATATTATGTAAATAGAGTAATGACACTAGGTATCGCTAGTCATTATCAGACTGTCATTGTATAGTCGAAGAGATCAGAGGTCTTCTTCCTACCGTGTCACTAGCGCGAGCGGCTAGCATCTTCAGAGGCCCTCTGAAGTGCTAGTGAAACGTTAGGAAGAAACTCCAACAGACGACGGCCTAAAACCCCAGAAGTCATCTGAATTCTTCGACTGACGAGAGCATCAACACCTTCATGTCACTGTATAGTTTATTATAGTATTAGTTTGTTTGCTATAGCATATCATATCCAAAGAGTTTTTCTTATAATTCTGCAATTTTGTACAATTGACTGGGCAGTAGCTTGCAAAGGATGACATTGACACGCTAATAGGTGACTTATCATAATATTATACTTTGACATAATAGGTATAGAATTCTGTTTACCTTGGAATAGTAGCTCTGGTTTTCGTTCCTAATTTTTTTTATTTCTTTCGCCTTATTTATATTATTATATACTTCGACATTTGTATTTGTGTTTTCGCCATAAACACGTTAAAACTTACAACTTTGGTGGTTAATTGTAAGAATAGCTAAGTTCTAAACGTCGTCACCTAAGTTTCACTTCAGGTATATCTTTTAATAAAGAGGTTTATATATTTTTTTGACAAAAAGGTGTAGCCCGGGTACTGACACACCGAGCCGAGCTGCTGTTCCATTACCCAGTGACTACTCCTCATACTGCGAGATGACTGGATCCCAAGTAGACGAAAGGGCCCACGGATGACGGCTTTCTGCATTCTGACGGCTAAGATGTACGCCGCCGCACGGCACACCGGCATTTCTGCGTCTTGCAGACAGCAGAGTATTCCTCATTCCACCCAGGGATCCAATGACCATAACCAGCAGACTAACAGTATAGTTTGGCCAGAGCCTGCGAAGTTGTCCGAGCAACTCCTGATATTTGTTCCGCTTTTCCTCCTCCTTAGAGACGATGTTCACCTCAGCAGGCCCTGAAAACTCTATAACGAACATCGTCTTGTGTTGGTGGTCTATAGAAGGACTATGTCCGCCTTATTTGCCTGTACAAGCTCGAGCGTGGGGAACGAGCAGTTCCAGTAAATTCTCATAGAGCCGCGTTGTGCCAATGGACGTAAGCCGTCCCAGCGTACGTCTTGCACGCCGACAAGAGATGCATAAGCGTCACTGGCACCTGTAGGCAGGCTCTACAACGCGTGTCGGGTACATCTACATCCATAACCCTTCTACGGTATACAAAGGTGCTAAAGACACCAGTTTAGCAAGCTATTATAAAGCCCTCAGTCTCCGACTTCAACCAGCTAGACCTTAAGAAGGAGAAGGTAAACTGGCTCAGATAAGCCATGCCCTTGAAGTCTTAAAAGATTTCAGCAGCTTTCATCATATGGGATTTTAATTGTGGGATTTAAATGTGGGATTTTAATTGTTATAGACTGCTGACACCTCGGCGTGAAGTCGTCTGTGAGTGAGTTCCTTGGCTGGACTAAAAAGAAAGGCTTCTTTACCCGCATTCTCGGGCTCTCGCACAAAGCGGATCAGGGGATCGGTGCTCCTCGTCACATAGCAGGCAGTGACCAATACTCAGGACTAATACTACCCCGTTTTTCTATTGTCTTTCTCGCATAATTGCGGTAGCAACAAATGTTGGTGGGTTGCCTAGTCTACTAGGCACTATCATGGATCTGAACTTACGAAGGATCGTACAATATTACAGGGCTTCAGGATAACAGACTGTTGGAATATTTCGTGAATCTTTTCGTCCAGGCCTAACTGTTATAGATGTGGGGTAAATGTGTTTGGTGTAAGACCTGAGACCGACATAATTAGGGAGACAATAGTAACTTTGATTTGTTTCCAGAGTCGTTTTATTTCTAAGGCAAGGTCAGTGTATTTAGATATCCTCCTAGCGTAGGTGTTTTGGATATTCATACAATTGGAAATAGCAATATCTATCAGATAGGTATAATTTTTTTTGTTTGTTTCAAAGCGCCGTCAACTGCCAACGTTATTGGCCACTTATTCAGGTCACTTGCCTCACCAGGATAGAACCAAGTTGTTAAGCGACTTATTTAGAACACAGGACTATAACACACCGTCTAAGTTTTGCAATAATAACCTGCAGATTTGAGAAAGAGCATTACCATTTTTAAATTTTGCGGTATAGATAAGCGATCCTTCGGGCTTTCTACAAGGCTAAAGGAGTGGTGAAGATGTTCAGTTTCGCGACACTCAAGTAAAATGTAAGTTATTGTCCAGCGTTCATGGCACATATTGCATTATTACTAATTCTTTTTATGGTCAGCCTCCCGCAAAGGCTAAAAGCCTATAGCGCTGCAGAAGCGCTGCGAGAGGATACGTGTCGGTGCACGTTAGATTTGAAACGCTGCAGGTTGTAGCCGGCGGGAAACAAATTCCCCGGCAGCTCGTTCCACAGCGTCGAAGTTCTCCAGAAGAAGGAATGCTGGAGGAGACTGGTTAGTGGAGTAGGCACCTCGACCTGGTAAGGATGAGCTCACATAGCCTCTCTAGTGTTCCTCGTTCGGACGGCCTTTGATGCTATTACCTGGGAGAGCTCATCCTAACATCTTCCGTGATAGAATCTGTAGAACAGGGACAGGTTAGCCACCCTTCTCCGATGTTCCAGGCTGAGGAGGTCCTTTGTGAGGTTAGGCGTATCGATTAGTCTAACTGCTCTCTCCTGGATGGTGTCCAGAAGCTTTAGAAAGTGCTTCGGAGCGCATCTCCACACATGGAAGCAGTACTCCAGCGGTGGTCGGATCTATGCCTTGTAGAGCAGCAGTAGTTGCTCTGGTGTGTACAGTTTCCTATAGCGGAATATACATATTATATGTTATTATGCGAGAAGAAACTGCCCTTTGCACAACTCAATAATAACAAAACACACAATATCGATCAGCGCTATATGATAAACCGATGATCTCAGCGCAGACTCTCTCCATAGGTAGAGAAACGAGAAGAAGATAGGAATGTCCGACGTATTCCGCCATCGTGTCCAGCTGCATGCGCATCTTTGTGAACCGCACTTTAGCTATGACTTTCGTGTTTACAAGTTGGTGTGTGTGCAGTGGAGTGAATTTTGATGCGATGTCACCCTACGTGCAGATATGACGTTTTACGTTTATGTGGCCCAACAACATGCGATCAGGTATTTAAAAGAACATTCGTAGTGAGTTAATGAGGTGGTCAACCGTTTGTTTTTTGGATCCGTCGTTTTTAATCGTCGTTATTAATGAAATAGGCACTGATAGCGTACCTCGCGTGGGCGATCGGTGTTTTCGATAAGGCTTTTTTATGAGCTGGTTGTAATTGACTTATCTTTGATAGTGGAGTGAAAAACCACTAAAACACGACAGGGAATATATGAGTATATATCTGACTATTATTACACGTATTGACTTCCAAATAATTGTTAATAATATTGCTATTTGAAGAAAATCAAGTTGGCATGGCGTCTTAAAAAGTTTGCTAGAATTAGCAATCGAAATGTTATGTTAATTATGGAGGTGGTGTAAACATCTTGGTACAAATATATCAGCCCCTCATAAGAAATGTAGAAAAACTAAAATTGGTCAGAATGTGTTCGGCAGTTCACCTGAACTCGATTGAAGATGGTAGATCAAACAAGCGTTGTACTCAAAAATTGTATCGATGATGGAAGTCTGAAACAGACCTTTTGAAACATCTACATTGTCTACAAAGTTCAAACAACAGTACTTCAAGTACCTTATTATACAATTTATGTGTTTGTAGAAAAAAAAATCACTGAATGGAACACTATAAAATAGAAATGTATTACATCACAAGCAATGGTTAAACTAAACATTTCGAAGTTTCATTATACATACAGGGTGAGTCAAGCTCGACGTCTCGGACTACTGTGATCAAACAATAAACCTTTTTGAATGAATAAATGAAAATTTGATCTATTCGTGGATTCTTTAAACCCGCTAAGGCTCACGTGCTGAATCTCCTACTCGTGTTGAATTATCTTTAGAAACTCATGATTAGAAACTGAAAATATTTTCAGTCAAAAAAAAAACTTGACTCACTCACTTCTTTCATTTTCTTTCTCTTCTTGAATAAGCTTCATATACATTAATTTTGAGGTTGGAGGGGCAGAGTCGTAAGCATATTAAGTACATTGTTTTTTTATCGTAAAAAATGTCTAAAATGTGAGTGTGATTATATGTACATTAATGATTAATGTGTAAAGAAATCATTCAGTACATATCAGAACGTAGATATTCTATGCCTAATCAATTGTTGAATACCATTTTATTTTATATTATTTGTCTATGCTGTTCCACATTTCATATTGACTATTAAAGTTATTTGTTTTATCTATTTGGATAGCGTGTAATCATTTCGGAAGATGTTCGAGTGAGCTCTCTCAGATAATAACTCCACAGGCCGTCCGAACCAGGAAAACTAGAGAAGCTCTGCGAGATCATCCTTGCCAGGTCGAGGTCCTTACACCTCGAACTAGTCTCCTCCAGCATTCCTTCTTTTGGAGAACTTCGACGCTGTGGAATCAGCTGCCGGGGAATTTGTTTCCCGACGGCTACAACCTGCAGCGTTTCAAATCTAACGTGAACCGATACTTATCCTCTCGCAGCGCTTCTACAGCGCCATAGGCTTCAGCCTTTGCGGGAGGCCGACCATAAAAAAAATAAATTTGATAACTTCTATGTATAACTTCGGATACAAGCTTTGTTTTCAGTGAATCCTTATAACTGAACATTTGCTAAAACGATACTTATAGGAGGCTTTATTAACAGGCTTGAAAATCTGACTTTATTTTTAACGGATGTAGGGAAGCATAATAGTGTCAGTATTTTGAAAAAAATTATTCAATTAATTATAAAAATTGGCAGCATTGTATGGAAAAACTTCCGTGGAATAAAGTTGTGGTGTGTGGAGAGAAAAGAGAGAAACAGAACTGTTTGAAATCCTTTAATGATTTCAAACAGTTCTGTCATGGACCTCATAATTAAAATACCAGTTTTTGTTTCAGATATTCAGGTTTGGATGGAGATCCAAACCATAGTACAAATGCAATGACCCTCATTCAAAACAGTCCTATATGCATCTCAATGCTCGCAAAGAACTTAGGACGGTACTCTGCTTGACTAGGGGTGCAGAATTGCGGCTATTAGGGAAACTGAACCGTAACCTTCACTTCGAAAAAAAAACAGTCCTTAGATTTTTGAATGCATAAGACCACAAAATGACATTTGATCCACCCAATGGAGACATTCATCTAAGAAGATCCTAAAAACTTATTGGCCAATGTCGATTGGCAGGCAAAATACGATAAACGGGTCTACACGGGTTTGAAGGGAACAAGTATAATTTACAATCAAATAAGTTATTTATCTTTGACTGCAAGTCCATCCTATTTAAAGGTGGTTGTCTGGATATAATGTCAAAGTCTAAGACTGGTGCTGACACCTCTTGCTGTATCTACAAAAAAGGTGGACAATTGAACCACAGCATAATAAACAACCAGCACAATAACTCAAGTTGGCGGAAATTACACGCGCATCCCCACTTTTGGATGGGTTTTTTGTAGGGATGGTAACGGTACTTCGATACTTCTGCACCAATATCGAGTTTTTTTTGTCATCGATACTTTTTGAGGCATTCCAAGCTGGTATTGATAATTTTGTATCGGTATCGATAATAATTATTGAGGGGTGTAATCAGTTGCACAAAATGCTCTCTGCGCACCAAACGCGCCTATTTGGATAAAAAATATCGAGTTGGTACCGGTATCGATATTTTCATTTTCGCATCTCTACCCAAACTTGACAGCCGTAAAATCATCTAAAAACCCTCCCAAGGTCAAATTTTGTGGGAACCATTTTTATATAGGAAATCCTCAGAGATATTATGCGCTGGTTGTTTATTATGCTGTGATTGAACTATAATTATAACTTATAAAAAGTTCGTCAAACATGTGTTGGCTGGCATAGATATTCAGCTTTAATATGCTTTATGAGAATACACAACAGACAGGACAAACTAACCAATCCAAACATTTTTGGATGCCCTTTTGATACGGGTAAGCAGTTTTGGCAACTAGTTTCTGCCATTTTTTTGAGCAAGTATTGCAAAAAAACTTCTCTGCAGGTTAATAGTGCCTTGTATTCAGTGGAAATCACTTGTCTTCTGTTATTATCTGCTGACGGTGCTAGAACCCTTATGACAGTGTCATCTGGTTAATTTGGTGACTTGTTCTAAGGCCCAGTTTCACAATCATTGGTAACCTCTGGTAGTCACTCAACCGACAGATGGAAGTTAACCATTAGTTATCGGGGAGCTCTGTTTCATAAAGGAAACCAATGGTAAAGCTTATTTATCTTTATGTTGGCACCACGTATTAGTCTCAGAGCACTGCCATAATGGTGTTCCGTGAATACAACCTAACCCTTTGACAAAGAAACCTAACCTCTCTTTCCATATTTTTCATTTATGTCATTACAGAGTATAATCAAAATCCATCGACGTCAGTGTCAAAATCCAAGCTTTGATAACCCCCAAAGCTGTCATCGGTTGACTACAACAAACGTAAAGATAACCCATACCTTGTCCTTGGGTTAACATAACTACTGGTTGACCAGAGCTTTTGACGTAAACTATCGAATATGAAATGGTATATTCTTGTTAACCACTAGTTTTCTTTTGACCACTAGTTAACTAATGATTGTGAAACTAGGCCTATGAAGATTCCTAAAAACTTTTGACGGTGCTACAACCCTTCATGACAGTGTTCTCCGTATCATACAGTTAATTCGGTGACGCACCTCTAGGTTTAGAAAACCCTTTCCCAGGCAGACCTATGGTGCGCAAGGAAATATTGACGTAGTATCAGCTACATTTAGGTCCTTCTTACTGGCGTCTTGATGTAGGCGTCCAATATCGCTTCGTACGAGAGAGAGAATGAAGACTTCGTAAACGGATGAGGCCCGAATACGACTAACCCACTAACCCGGTGACGTCAGCGGTCGTTGAACCCCGCCGGCATTTCGGCAGGCTAGGACCGCCCGAACGTCGTCTTGTGTCTTTGGGAGGGGGTCTTCTCTAGAAACAAATAGGAATTTATTGAGTAAATATGGGGGCAAAGGAGAACCATCATGGAGGTGTCGTGGTATGACAGTATAGACAAAGAAGTCACAACCCTTTTAGAGTAAACGTTCCTGACGATTTGCTCCGGGGGGCCATTTTGAGGTTGAGATGGATTGAGAACTTCATTATAGATTAAGTGATAACCTTTGTAATTATTGTTAATTATTAATATCCTTTTGATGAGGGGTAGCTAGTAGAGTAATGAATAACGGAAAAATAATTAGAATAAAGACAAATAGGGATAACAGAGACTCAGTTACTTATAATTTTCATTTACAGAAGCTTATTCCTGGAGCTTTTTGCTTGCATACACTTGTTCTCAACACTCTTCTTCTGGAGTCTCTCAATGCTGATCATCATACAATGCATTAAGGTTTCCGGTAGCATTCTATTTCTTGTTTTATTCAGTATTCTGTTCATTGCCTAAACGACCTTTCAACGGAACAAGGAGGATTTCGCAAAGCTTTTGTTACTCTCTATATTCTACTTCAACTTCTAAGGTTTTTGCAATTGGCTTTTCACCTGCAGCCTTATACAGTCCACTTTGCAGCACGGACTGTTTATAATATTTAAAGGATTTAAGGCCAGCTATTACATTTTCTGCATTTAGCGTTGGAAATTTGTCAGAAAAGCTCTTCGCTTCAGTGTGCAAATATTTTAATGATTCAAAAGTCTCAAATTTACTTGAATATAACATAATTTCAATCGATTTGTTATTGAACCTAACTGCTATTTCATTAGTTATGCTTTCACAATATATGTTCATCCCTCTTAATACCTCAGCAGTATTTTCATTGGTAACCAAACGCAATTCAAATTTTATTTTTTCTATTTTGGTATTTTTGCAAGTGCAGGTTTGTAGTCGTAATTAGAGGTATGACTTTCACGAGACTCAAGTCTTTCTTTTGCAGTGAGTTGAGAAAGTGCACATAAAATTTCATTCATTACATGGCAGGTGAGGATTTCCAGCAAGATTCCTCCTGCCAGAGATGCCAAGTCTGCTCCTTCCTTGTGAATAGGTTCGTAAGCCATTAAAATTCATCAGCATCTACTATTCTATGGTGTGACAATCATCTCACTTCGATGCATTCTGGAATCTCAAGAATGGCATCATTGATCACTACTTGAATTTCGTGCAGAATATCTTCCTTTTTTGGTGACTTGCTAAACAGTTTCTAGATGTCCTTCAAAACATGAAAAAACCTTTGAATCTTCTCATTTTTATTTCTGCATGAAGCTGCTAGAGCCAGTAATGTATGTCGTGAACTTCTTTGTTTGCTTTCGCTGATAGTTTTCTTCTTACACCATTAGAGTTTCCAGCCATATTGGAAACTTATCAAATCCAAAAGCTACTGTATTCTATGTGATGTTGCGAATGACATCTAATAGTCAGTTTTTCCCCGGGGAAGCGCTAGCACTACTCAGTTGGGGGGCAATGCAAAACAAAGGGTTTGGTGCAGATGTAATTTTCATGAATTACTTGCTTTCTATTGCTGGTTAGGTTGGGTGACCATTTTATTGATTTTCACAAACCTATACAGTTTTTCGTTGCTGTCTGACTAGTTGTCTGAATCACTACTATTCACTGAACAACACAGAAAAATGTAGCATCAATTTTGATGATGATGATGATGATGATGATAAGCAAACTAGGTTAGAAATGAGCTTGCGATGTACTTCAACTACAACTACTTGTAATTTATTTGAAAGTACTTTAGTTTATAAAGATAACATCAATTCACATTTTCCATGATACTTCAATCAGTAGACCAGGTTTGACACTGCAATAATATAATTGAAAGAATAAGTTAATGGTGATCATAAAGGACAAGGAAAACACACCCAGATCATCGGCATAATGATGCAAATAAATAGAAGCTTGTAAACTTAAATGCGCTTTAAGTATCCGAAGCAACGTCTCTGTACTCGAGTTCGTTAACCTTCTGGGTATTTTTAAATCATTATCTTTTTATAACACACACTTTTTACTTTATATATGTCAGGCAATATTGATATGTATTTACTCTAATGTCTAAGATAAATGCTGTGTTTGCTGCCTTGTATCGTGAGAATCCTCAGCGCTATAATCTTTTGTTTCTTATTAATTATAGACTTCCTTCTGGATACGGAATTGTCAGTTATTCAGGTAAAGCTGTGCACGCTGCTCTTTTGTTTTTTGCACATGATGTCATACATATTGACATTAAAAGAGGAAGTTGGCCTTGAAAAACAAAAGGACAAACATTTCGGAAACTTGAAAGTGGCGATTCTCCAAATTATACACAATCTTAAAAATGGAAAAACAAAAGGAGAAAAATGTGGAAAACTTGAAAGTGACGATTCTCCAACTTATATACGTTGAAATTAAAAATCAATCCACAACTAAATTGAAAAAAAGCTGTAAATCTAAGTTAGATGAAACTGATGGACAATGTTAAGACATTTTTAAAGGTTCTTTGACAGGGGAAATGGTAAGCAATAAAATGCATTTGAGTTCAAGCTTCAAGCAAACTACAGTTTTGGTGTCTCCAGCTTCTCGTGATATCTTTGCTCAATAGTTTTTAAAGTATTCGGAGTAACTTGTATATATTTCTGAACATTTCAACATATTTTGACATACCATATATTGCCTCAGCAGTTATCTTTATTTGGCTTTCTATTAAGAATAAACCTCGGATTTTGGATAATTTGAGGGTGCTGCTTACAAGTCCGGTGGCAGTTTTGAGTTTGTAGCGAAAATCAAATATTTTAGAGATGTTTTTGACCTTCAAGTTTGCCTACAAAATCGAAAATCTGCATTTGGCTTTCTGTTGAGGTTAAACCTCGTATTTTTAGTAATTTGAGGGGCTGATTACAATTCCAATGGCAGTTTTGAGAGTATCAGTTTGGTGTAACAAAAATAAAAATTTTCAGGTCTTTCAGATCTCCAGGTTTGCCTAACTAATCGAAAATCTTTATTTGGCTTTCCATTTCGTGAAGAAACATGGGAAGTTTTGGCTTTAATTTGACCTAATCCTAAAAATTACTAGTCAAGTTAGGTACTTAAAATTCTTGAGGCTAGCAAGTAATATTTTAAAAATCGAAGACTTTTATGTCTAGTTCAAACACCTCTTATAGTCTGAAGCTTATATTGTAATACTTATATTCGGCAATGAACAGCATTTTGGGGGGCAAAATATTATTTTGATACTTACATTTTTTTGAATACGTGCTCAAAAAAGGGATGTTAGATTTTCTTTTTAGCTTGGTGGTAAAACTTTAAACTTTACAAGAAGGAAAGTTAACCCCAAGGGGGTCTAATCCATACGTGGATCAGAACTTTTTTTTACAAATTACCTAAAACTTTCACTTGCGTTTTGGCCCCATCTTGCACATAATAGCCACATACAAATATGATACAAAGTTTCGGACCCATTAAAGCTATCTGGAGTCGGTCTGTTTATTTTCCAATAGGCTCTGTCATTGTTTACACTGGTAATTATTGCTGACATCTTTATTACACCAGTAAGCTTGTATATATGTGTGTATGTGTATATAGTGTATACAGATTATAGCATACGATAACCTACGGCTAAGTGTTAGTTGTTATGGTAGTCTTTTAGAGCATTTTAACAGCATGTCTGCGCTATACAGAGTATTGCATAGTCAGACGACAAGGCCAGTGGCGTGCGTCGCTTAAATTACAGTGAAATTTGCAACGACGACCAAAAAATATAGATGTTTCGGTCTTTAACGGTATTGGTCGACCATTTGTCGCGAATGACATCCTGAACGATAGATCATGATATTTCGAACCTGAAACCTCAGTACCATTTCACTAGTTAACGCATAGTTAAACAGGAAAAAATTAAAAAAGTATGACTGCAAAATCACAATCCGACAACATTGGCGAGTATTCGCCCTAGTTTCCGTCAGGTGTTTTTGGAGATATTTACTATGTAAACAAATGTTATTGTCTCTAGCCTGGTTGCCGCATATTCTGTATTATCAGAAAATGTTGCGATTTTTTTTTTGAAACTTCAAATTTGGGATATTGGTATTATATTTGTGCTACAAGCATCACAATGATGTATAATATTCGTACTTTACATAACGGCATTAAGATCGTAAACACCCTGTATATTATTGGTAAACCTCAGTGACGATATTAAACTCAAAAAAATTTAGTTATTAATACCCTACAAGCAATACGACATATGACATTTGCTGTAAACGATCGAAAAATATATTCAAATACCCATTAGCGTAATCCGACCTTCTCCGTTGTTGCAAGGAATTCCCGAAAGTGAAAGTGGGCCACACATGTTTCAGTCATCTTTACAACCAAACTTCAAATGTAGATTTCTCTGAAACAAATGGGAATTTCAGAATAATCCCTTTTGATATCGGCTTCACATTCCGAAATCTAAGTGCGACTTCTTCTTTCGGGATTCGTCCTGTTCTTCTGTACTTCCCGATAAAATGATAAATAATGTATATACTGCAGATTACACGAAAATATATCAGTAAAATACTGTTAAATCCTATAAGTAACACATAAAACATTTATCATTACAAGCTATCAAACAGACACAAACCTTAAGCGACTTAGAAATGAATAGAATTATACCTATGTGACAGTGTTGCCAAATCTACATTAAGAATAGTAACATTTATATGTGTTTCAAGAAAAAAAGCTCACAATCATTGCCTTACTAAATCTGTGTTATGAATTGAAGGCAGTTTATATATCTTGTTATCAATCGTTTAAAAATACATCACTAGTCGAGAAAGGAGAATCGACAAAGTATATGGCATTTCATTTTCTAGGATTTATTTTGTTTGCAGAAATAATTATTTGGCTGCACTCTCTGTAGTAATAAATAACTGTTGCTTCAGTTATTGAAAGCGTGTTTCGGGTTTCAAGATCCATTGCACCGGACATAGCTAGTTAAAAATAGCAAAATTTAAACGTTTTATTACAAAGTTGAAGTACTACGCGATTTTACTATTCCCCCTCGCTAATATTCTCAGAGTAATTAACTATATCCTTGGTCTATTTACAGGATACTATGAATACCTTGGTTTATTATTTTTATCATTTTTAACGATAGCTTCTTTATGTCGCTAACCTATTAATGTTTAAAAGCCTTTGTATAATCAGGCGATTGTTCAGAAAAGCTGGCATAAAATTTTAGAATAGCGTCTTTTATCACACCTCACTTCTAGCAGCTTACTAGCTTTTAACTGTCCAAAAGAATAGTTTGCCATAGACGAATATAGAACGTTGACAATGGTAGCAAAGTTTATATAATATGTCCCTATGTAAGAACACGGAATATATACATAAAATGTCAAATACAGTATAATATGTATGGCTCTGAAGCCAAATTCTCGTTTTTCTATTTGCTCCAAAATGGTTGACTCAAGGCTCGTATGGAACTGCATACATCTCCTCAATGAACTTGGAGCAAAGAACAAAGTAGCTTTGGTTTGGGTTCCAGGTCATAGCGAAGTGGCAGGCTATGTATTGGCCGACATACTCGCAAGAGGCGAAACTGAATCTGTGTTCATAGGACCAGAACCATTCGCAGGGATTGCGAAAAAGACTGCCAACAAACCATCTCAGATTGGGCAGAGAGGAAAGCACTCCTGCACTGGCGAGGTACATCTGGGCTGCTACACATGAAGGTGTTCAGACCATACCCTAGGGCTCTGTGTCTGTTGACGAGACATTGTCGTCTGACAAACCACTTGCAGAAGATAGGTCTGGAACAAACAGCGGACTGTCGTTTCTGCTATGTGGAGGACGAAACCGCGGAGCACATACTGTGCTCCTGTTCCATACTGGAAAGAGCTTTCAGACTTATGTTATTCAGCCAAGTGAAAGCTGCTGACTACCAAATAAGTGTGAGCCACATAGGCCATAAGAGTATCCGTCCCATCGAAATAATATAACGCAGCTGCCGTAATATTTTCCCTCTCAAACTTTTAATATCTATATACATATGCAATAAGGAAAAGCTGCTCATTACTTTGCTTGTTGTCATCTCATCGTGCCTCCATTACAAAAGCCAGACAAACAAAACTCAGATCCTAACGCGTTATTCGGAAACTTCCAAATATTCCGGTGATTTGCATGAAGAATGCACCGCTACTACGTCATCACCACATACAGTGGCTGTGATGAATAGAGATGGGCGTACTTCTGATAGAGGTATTCGTTTCAGTTTCCGGCTTTGGAATTCAATCTGTTTTTGAAGCTTAGTGAATCACTCCATACCATACTGTGCACGAGACGTAAAACTCTGATACGAACAGAAACTATAATGCAAATACGTAATTTGGAGAGAAGTCCAATGTTGTCACAATGTTTCGTTTGTGCTGTCAGAAAACGAAGTAGTGTTCCACATTGAGACTTGCTTCTCACCAGTCCATTTTTCAGAGTTTTACCGTTTGACGATTGATAATAAAAACTTGATTGAGAACTCAAATAACATATTTTTCGCCTGTGTTCTCAGATTTGAGTGTAAAAGGGAAACATGTACAGGAATAATATAAATAGCTCTTCTTTATTATTTTTTGAACGAGTCAACTCCAAAAACTGAAACTTGGGATAGTAAAAGTGATGCATCGGTATTATATTTTGGAGTAAAGTCGATAAATAAAACTTCCGAGATGGCGACCGGGCACCATCTTGGGAAAAAAATTGAATTGAAAGGGTGGTCTATAACACATCTTTTTGGAGTTCATGAATTCTTCACAATCCTAGAATATAAAGTCAATATCTTCATCTACTACAAAATGGCATTGATTAACGTATTTTAAATACGTTAATCAATGAAAATGGTGAAACACTAAAATAATTACCTGATAAACATTAATATCAATACGTCTAGAAATATTTGGTTAAAGTTTGAAGTTAGATGTATAAATTTAAAAGATAATGTAAGGTTTATGTTGAAGATTCAATATTACTTTAATTTAGATAAAAAAACATGTTTATGTTACAGTTACATATGTTTCTGTAGAAGAGAAGATTGTAACTTTATATTCTAGAATTGTGAAGTATACATCAGTAGCTTTAAAAAGATGCCTCATCTTGTCAATTTTACTCCAAAATATAGTATTTATACATCAATTTCATTATCCCAAATTTCAGTTATTTGAGTTGATGTCAAAAAAAAGGGGGAGGGGGGGGGGTGAATGGATAAGGACCAGAGGCTATCCAGCACGGAATGTGGCTGGTGCATAGGCCACACGATGGGCCCTTTTGCGCCTCTATCCGCGCTAGTTCCTAAGACCTGCCTTTTTGGCAAAGGCAAGTACATTCTTAGGTCCTATCCGTTTTATCTCTATTGGTTCCAAGGTTCTTGAGCCCAGCATAGTCTGCCTGTGATAACCCAGGGTTTCACAGCGACACAAGATGTGTGCCGAGGATTCTTCCTCTTCACCACACCACGTGCACGTTGGGTCGTTGACTACCCTCATCACGAACAACTGACGCCTGAAGGTGTTGTGACCCGTTAATAGGCCTACTAGCAATCTCAAGTCACTCCTATCCAAAGAGAGACAAACTCATCCTATTCTCTCTGCAGGGCCTGCTAATAGTTCCAGAGCTTGACGGAGATGACCAGAAATGTTGTTCCATCTCAGAGTGTTGATTCTGGATCCACTCTCCAGTTGTTTTCCTAATCAAGTTTGCAGATAGTCCTAAGGCTGGTTCGGGGCCCACAAAACTGTTGCCGGATCCCATCCTAACCGGATGTTCCGCCATTTCGTTACCGTTTACCCCAGGGTGCCCAGGTACCCACATCAGTGATACCTTGTGTTTAGCTGAGATGTCATCAAGAGCCCTCCTGCACTCCAGGACCAGTCCCGACGTTATTTTCCAAGCACTCAGTGCTTTGATGCCTGACTGTCAGAGCAGATAGTAATCCGCCTCCTAGACCCGTCAATTTCCCGAATACGATTTACACAAGCAAAGGGGGGAGTACATTCTTCATCTGTGAAGAAGGAAAAGATAGATTTGTTATTTTTTAAATCGACCGAATTGTGGAACGTGTCGTTTTGGACACATAGATGACTGCCATGTCCTGTAGAAAATTTTAATATAGAAAGATGGAGAAATATATAAAAAATCTTTTAACTAAAACTAAGCTTAGTGTACTATATGTTTCATAGACATTTCGAATGAAGCTGGCTTTGAGTCAAACATTTCAATATGTCGTTAAGAGGCATTCAAGGTCTTCAATAATCTTGTTATTTAATCATCCATTGCATGGTTTGTATTGGAGTGATTACCAAATGAAGAAGATATCGACACCCCAAAAGTATCCATTTGGCCCATCTTTAGCCGCTGTGTATTTCGGCGGTAATAAGTGGAGTAGGTAGTAGGTAGTCTGGCGTTAGTCTGGGGATCGATGGGGCCGGTCACGTGACCAAGCGGCCCGTTTGACCTGCGTTGACCCCTTGGTGCAATGCTCTCTCTAATACACACATACACACATTCGGCTGCAGACGCATTGCCGTCACGGAAACAGGGGCTGCTACGTTAGGGGGTGGAAACTGTGCAAGGTTTTGCTTTTACAACATCAAATGACAACGTAGTAGGGGTGATGTTCCAAAAAAGGGATTACTGAATTGTAGGTTTCAACATTTTGACCCATCAAAGCATCCTTAAAGAATTGGATATCTCTTAGGTTGTGTTTTTTCTGCCAAAATGTTGCAACACATTAACGAGGTATTCAAGTCATTGATCTTTGCTTTGAGATAGGCTATGGTGTCTTGATGTCGTTGATGTCTACCCTTCTTCGATGTTCCAGGCTGTGGAGGTCCTTTGTGAGGTTAGGCGTATCGATTAGTCTAATGTCTTTCTTCTGGATAGTGTCCAGAAGCTTTACAGAATGCTTCGGAGTACATCCCCACACATGGGAACAATACTCCAACGATGGTCGGATCTGTGCCTCGTAGAGCAGCAGTGATTGCTCTCGTGTATACAGCTTCCTACAGTGGAACAAAACTCCAAGATCATCAAAAAAAGAGACCTAACACCTAACAATTATTGAATATCTTGCGAAATATCCCAATTTCACCAAAAAATTCACACAAAAAGTTAGTAATTACAATTAGTAGAAGTAACAACTTTGTTAAAAGATATTTGGAACTTGGAACACCTCAAGGTAGCGTATTAGGACCTTTGTTGTTCTCATTATACATAAATGATCTTCCACTTCATTTGAAAGTAGGTCGATCATTTCCATATGCTGATGACACTTGTGCAGTTGTGTCAGCTCCCTCACACGATCAGTTGATTCACCAAATAACAACTATAGTTAAATTTTAACTTTGCTGTTATAAAAATAAATTAATAACCAATTTCTCAAAAACAATTGTCGTACAGTTTTACAAGGTCCGATGCCCAATACCTTTCGATATTTCTTTCAATGGAAATAAAATCGAATCATCGTTATCTGCCAAATTTCTTGGAATACAGTTGGACCACCATATTTCCTGAGAGGAACAAGTTAATAGTGTTTATTCAAAATTGAGCAAATCCTTCTATCTACTGAAAAATTTGAGAAGCTTTCTAAATGAAGACGGATTGATGAATGTTTATTACGGTCTAGTTTACTCTAACATATCTTATTGTATCACGGTATGGGGACTTTCCAAAGTCGAGAGAGTAACGAGTATTCATCTTTCAAAAAAGGATAATTATTTATTACATATTCGTAAAATTCCTTACCGCAATACTCGCCGTGATGCTTTCAGAAAATACAAAATATTAACAGTGCCATCTATTGACCTTTATAAAATTCTAATGTACATATATAGCAACAATCAAAGGCTCATTAAGCATCATGATCAACATGAATATGATACTCGCAATAAGAATAACATTGTTCCGGATAAATTCTATCATTTCTACTTTACTAAATCTCCATTGTATGCTGGAAGCTATTTCTTCAATTTACTTCCGACTGATATAATGAGCTTACGTTCCAAAAATATCTTTAAAAACCGCCTCAAACATTTATTGATTCAGGAGTGTTTTTATTCTACTAGAGAATACATTGAATATTTCACGGTGAGACGCACCTGATGACCTTTCTGCATACATATTGCTCAATCATATTATGTTTGTCTTGAATTGTATGTTATTCACACTATTCCATGTCATCTAGTAGATGATACTTGAATAAAGATAAATAAATAAAAAAAAAAATTTCGTTGATGAAATGACTTCAAGTATTACCTAGATGTAAAGCTTTAGGATTTCCACCCTGTTTCTGTATTTTCAATCTGATTGAACTAATATGGCGCGATTTAAAAAGAAATGTCAGATAGTACAATACTCAGCCCCAAGGTTCATGAGCAATTATAAATATTATTAGAGATCAGTTACATTAAATAACTCAAGAAAAAAGGCGAAATTGCAAAATACATGTAATACAGATTACATAATAAATTATCATCACCCTAAATGATGGCGACTCACCTGAATCTGATTTTGATTTGTGTTAAATTCCTTTTATTTTCCAATTTTTTATTCGTGTTCTTAATACTGTTAGAGTTTGAGTTTGAATGGTATTTATTGTACATTTTATAATATATTATTAAGATCTATTAAAAATCTAATAGGCAACCACGTTTGTTTTTCTTCTTTAACGTTAGTGGGGTCCTGGAGGGAGATTAACTTTTTGAATTTAGGGCCATAACTACATAAGTAACTTCTTCCTGAACTTAGCGGAATAGGGTACTTGCAGAAAAAAATATTATGTCATTTACGCGTTCCTTAGAGCCTAGTAAAAATGACAAAATCACTTGTTTGGTTTTTTGGAATCGGCTGTGAGAGATATTCCAAAAATTATTTCAAATGCCGGAAGATGCCGCGCAAACAACCTCTGACGTCAGTGATATCCTATAGTGATGGGATGTAAGTATTGATATTCGATATCGATAGCCAGTGCTAACCTAACATTTTGACATTGATCATTATAACCACAAAACATAGTCACACACAAAAGTACAACCTAAGAGTACAACAGTCAAAAGAATAAAAGTTAGGCTAGATTACTGATTCACTTTGTAGGGATGGGCTTGTATTAGATTCTACCTTTGGATTCATTCATAATGGGATGCGCCGAAATAAAATGATGGCTTCGATTAGTTGCGAATCTCAGTCACAAACAGGATGAACTATGATACCTGTCAGATATAAAAATGTATTGCAACGAAAATGCTAGTGGGTTAATTGCCTGTTTCAAATATGTTTAAGTATCAATAAATTGAGTCGCATTGTTAAAGAATTCAGATCATCTCTAGTTTGCAGTTGAATCTCACCGACCTGCGCTGTAGCAGTATCGATTGTCGATATCGATAAGATACCTGTGACGTCAGCCCTTGTTTTAAATCACGTGGAAAAATTTGA
Organism: Callosobruchus maculatus; assembly: GCA_951848785.1. Taxonomy (NCBI): domain Eukaryota; kingdom Metazoa; phylum Arthropoda; class Insecta; order Coleoptera; family Chrysomelidae; genus Callosobruchus; species Callosobruchus maculatus. The sequence continues at coordinate 5,275,856 of CATOUR010000003.1, forward strand.
ATATATCCTTATTTTATTTTGCAAATATCTTTTTTTGGCCGTCACTAAAATCATGTTTTTTGTTTCCTACTGCTTCTTGATATGGTTTTCTTTACGCTATGTATACTCCCGAGACGATTTCACGACCTCTGCAAGTACCCCATTCTAGTGGTCTTTTTGAATCACATTTTATCTAATTTTGACATATCGATCTGGCAACATCGACTCAGCTACTGAATGTTGCACAGCTCATAGAAAAGCATCCAGGTCAGGAACGCTTTTATTTTTACAAAACTTTTATTTCAATTTTATAGTGAACGGTGATGCTGGTAGCAGCTTTATGATCAAATGAAGTACGTCGGTTTTTATTTCAACGCAGAAGGACGTTATATTCTATTGCTTTTGATTTAATATAACTTTATGATACCATAAAAGTGTTATTGCTCTTAAAACCGACTTTATACCAGAAAAACAGCGAAATGCAACTTATATCTATGTCACAGGATTCATTAAAAGATCAGACCTAAATTAGGAACGATCATACACGCATTAGATCCTTTCCTTAAGGGGTCTGGGTATACACAGTTATACATATGAACTTGCCATGTTAAAACACGGATTCCCATTTCGAAGAGAACTCACTTGTTTTTCAAAATTATTAGAAGGTGATAGTTAAGACCTTAATGAATGACAACTATTTGCAATTTTCTCAAAAAAGTTTTTTAGTGTGCAAAAAAGTCGAAATGCAAAATCATACATTCTTCAAATGTCTGTAATTTAACAACCAAACAAGATATCAAAAAAAGGCCAAATAGGTGAGAAAGCGCAAGTTTTCTTCTTCAATTTGCTTTTTGAATCATTACTGTATGTTTAAATGTAACGTCAGGAGCTTGGAAATGCGAAATTCATTTTTATAGTGACTTTTGGACCTGACCTTTAGACCTTCTGATCTTACCTTTGAATTTTTGGGCTTATCTCCCCTCATCTTAGACACACACACTGGAGAAAGAGAACAGGCGACCACGCCTCCTCGCTAACACGGGAATACGTCTCTTCTTGGATTCTCAATTTCGCGCGCTATACCCTAGACCCTTAAGAGCTTCAGCAGTTTTATTAGTTTTGTTATCATAACCAACACTAATCCGTTAGCAGTTTATCGTGTGAATTCGGTAGCAACACGATTACCTAGGATTTGGAAAGTACTAAAAATATATCCTTATAAACGGAAACTGCTAAATGAATTCAAGGAGCTAGGATTGCTATTAGACGTGAGTTTTATTTACGGCTCAGATGGAAGTTAAAGCCTAATGGTGATCCTGTACATTATACACAGATGAGGATCATTTCTCTTTAAACCAGTGGCTCTTAACCCTTTCCTTTCAGTTCCAAATTAACATATTTTTTTCAAATGAAACGTTACTCATTTTTTTAACAGTACAGTACAAAAAATTAACATACTAATATTGTATAACGTTGTATGGTCATATTGTTTTTTGAAAAAAAAATGGTGTCCACTACAGGTAACCACTAAGACACAGAACACTGAAATTATTTTTTATGTCACTTCTCTAAATACGTTGCATCATTATAATGTACGTGTGATTCCAGGTTAGAAGGAATTTATCTGAATAAAGTTTCAAATTCATTCGGCTTCATAATTATTTTTTAATTCGAAAAAGCTTCATGATTTCATCTTTTCTGTAAATTCCAGTGGTTTTGCGGCGAAACCACATTTTCAAAAATTGTTGAAATCGACTATGTTTTCAACAATTTATAAGGCAGGTATGACTGTCTTATAATAAATAAACTCGATATTGATTTACCAACCATTGCAATACTAGTTATTCGAAAAACAAAGATTTAGAACAGTTTGCAAGCATTTCGCGTGTCAGTCAGACTATGCAAGACAGAAATATAAATCTAGCGCTACAGATTATCGGTTTTTTATTTCCACCAAGAGATGGCATCTCTAACTACATGATAGCCTTCGTGGTTTCATACCATGACGACTGGCATGCGAAAAATATATTATTTGAAAAGCGGTTTTAAGGTGAAACCATTGGGGCAAACGGGTTAACCTTTTAGTGATGAGGGACCATTTGACAAAGCTTGTCTTTCCAGGACCCACCAACGGTTTGAAGGTAATTTTTTATGGATAAAGGGTTGTTGTAGCTATCAATTTTAAATAAAACACGTATACAATAGTTCAGAACCTACAATACTTTTAATTTATTACAAAAAATGCTTGAATAAATAAATGCATAAAAAAGGAGATAGGCTTTCGGGTGACCAGAACCACCAGTGAATATATGCCTAGAAGCGGGCCCTTATGGACCTCTCCTTACCTAGCTCCCAAGTCCAGCCCTCATCGCAAAGGTGAGGATGGCCGCGGGTCCTGCCCATCTTATACCCTCAGGATACTGAGGTTCAAGAACCATTGAAATTAGTATGGTCTGCCTGTGAGATCCAAGGGCTTGATAAGGACATGCCACCTCCATCACATACAAGTAACGTCTGACGGTGTTATGGCCAGATAGGAGGCTTACAAGTAACCTTAGCCAGCTTCTGTCCAAAGATAGAGAGACAGAACCGCCCCACCATGAACAGAGGTCGTAAAATAAAGTCTCTAGCTTGACGGATATGTCCAGAGATTCATCTCCATCTCATAAGATGCTGATTTGTAACCACACTTTCTTTTTTATTTCTAATGGTATCTGCTACTAGCCCTACAGTGTTCTCAAGACTTTGGAAATTATTCCTCGACCCTACATGTAAGGCACAAGATAAAATAACATATACAGGGTGTCCCAAAAAATAATGTCAAGCGGAAGTCCAGAGATAGAGAACACCTAGTAGTATCTGAATCACCCCCATATATGTTATGCAAATTTTTGTAGTTTCAATTTTCTCGACAACCTAAAACTGTTCCAAAAGAAAAATTTAAAGAGATTTCCAAATTCTCTTTTTTGCTAATTAATCTTTAAGAGTTTACCGTTCATACAGAGAGGGATCGGCTTAGTAAATCTGATAAAAGTCATGAAAATTACGTAACGTAAGTAACGTTTATTATTGGGGTACTGACAATCATTCTGCTGTTAGCGTGTTAACATAAGTTATTGATGAATTAAAAATCACATCACTAATTTCAAGAAATCTTCGCCTCTTGTCTCTGAAGGTCGATTGGAGCAAAAGTGGCCCCATTAAGTACTACTTTTTGTCAATGACTGTGATAGCTGAGAGTCTGAAGAAGTTTTTAGACCAGCTTAGAAATCATGATATCGCCTCTTTGGATTTTTAATTGCGAGTCGAAGATTTAAGTCATAATTATCACATCGTAAATTTTTCAATTTACACTAAAATTTTTATGACTTTCATCAAAGTTACGAAGCCGATTATTTTATGTATAAACAGTAAACTCTTGGAGATTAATTACCAAAAAAGATAATTTGGAAAAGTCTTTTAATTTTTCTTTTGGAACAATTTTATGTTGTTGAGGTAGAGAGTTCTCTAAAATTCAGAAAAAAATTCATAACTCGGAAACTACAAAAAATTGCATAACATATATGGGGGTGATTCAGATACTTATAGGTGTGCTCTATCTCTGGACTTCCGCTTGTCACTATTTTTTGGGACACCCTGTATATCTACCTACCTAGAATACCCTAAGAGAGAGAAAGAAAAAAATGCTGTAGAGATAACTATTACTAAAATTATTTCATTGGGGTTTTTTGCGACTGTGTACTTTTTACTAGCTTCTGAATCCTTGGTTCAGTGCTACTCAGAGCCAAACGCATGTGGGCACTAGCATCTAACTGATATCTCTGCTGCTTTTTTATTATAAGTACTAGTAGTTGTCTTACATGTATACTCATTTAATAAAAAAACGTAAAACGTATGCCGAATTGCAAACTCTGGAATGACCAACATTATAGTTGCTGATGTCCATACTCTTAGTCATCTCACTCCCCCTTATCAATGAGGTGAGCCATTTCTGAAAACTGTTTACAAGTGAACGACTTGATGAAAAACTGGAATGTGCATATCAAACCACCTATCACATTACGGCATTGTTTTCATTCCACTAAGCTGGCTAGATTTGATCTCGCATCTGTTACTAGGAACTGTTTACTTCGTAAGCCGTTTCATTCACCTCTTGTGGGCTTTAAAAAATGTGATATTGTACGCCGCATGCCACGTGAATGCCTATCACACTTGACAGGAAGTCAGATAAGGTTTTCAGTAGACCTGCGTTAGTAGTACAGGTTATCATAGAGTGAGGGATATATTTCAGCTCATCATGTGTTTCTCATACACCAACTCTACGAGTCTAATTCGGCTCGTGTAAGAATTGATGGTAACCTGTCTGGTCAAACTGCCGCCAGAAAAGGAGTTCGTCAGGCATGTGTATTATTATCTCCGATGTTATCTAACATTTACTCCGAATTTGTGATGAGACAGGTATTAGACAACTGGAATGGCGGTATAACTATTGGCGGAAGCAAAATATCCAACTTAAGATTTGCTGACGATACAACCCTTATTGCTGCTTCTCAAGAAGAACTAGTAGCTCTATTAAACATCTTAGAACATAGTGCAGCGTATGGTCTTGGTATTAACTACATTAAGACCAAGGTTATGATCGTAGATAGAGAGCATGATAATCATCGACAAATGAAGTCAATAGGCAGTTGTGAAGTAGTTCAAAGTTTTGTGTACCTCGGTCCTTTGAGAATTCGGGTAGCTGTAAAAATGAGATTCGACGACGTACTCAACAAGCACGTGTGGCCATGGCAGAGCTTACTAAAATATGGCGTGACCATAACATCACAAGATCTACAAAAATGTCGCTGGTTCAATCTCTTGTGTTCTCCATATTTTTGTATGCCTCGGAAACTTAGAATGTTAAAAAGGCAGATCGAGCTCGCATAGATGCTTTTGAAATGTCGACGTGTAGGAGAATGCTGAGAGTTCCTTATACCGCCCATCGAATTAACGTATCCATACTGGATGAGCTCGGTAATCCAAAGGGACTCTCCTCCATTGTATCGACGAGAATGCTTACATTCTTGGGACATATGCATACAAGCGATAATATGGAGAAATTTGTAGTTCAGGGTCATGCTCCGAGTGGGCGGTGCCGTGGCCGTCCCTCTACACGCTGGGTGGATACGACAAAACATGGATATGAGTATCAAGAGCGCCACTAATCTGATAGTAAATCGCGAACGATGGCGAGCTACATTTCTCAAAACTATTGATAATATTCGTGTCGGCAATACTCTAGCTCCGACTTAATGCATTTTACGAGTTCAAAAAATGTCTGTTAAGACATTGTGATTATGATGATGATGTGTTTGTAAGGATTTTAGTTAACGATAGTATGAAAGAAATTTGATTTTTCACGTTCAAATATTGTTAGTAGACAGCATTTATAGATTATTGTGTAATAACTAAATTAGTTAGACTCCAAAGAAGATTGGTAAGGGTAGTAGGAAACATACCTACAGACATGATTGCAAGGAAGCATTGAGCATCTTAAAAGTTTCAATTCTTTCGTCACATCAGTATGCGCTGGAATGTTTACTGAATATTCATAAATATCAGAATAAGTATAAAATTAACACTCATCGGTGTAATACTAGAGGCAACCATACTGCCATTCAGGAGATAAAATCACGTCATGGAATTTCTCACTATGGTCTAAAGCTATACAAGTTGTTTCCAGAACTGGGTTTGTTCTTTTCAGAAACGATTGCCTCTGAAATGACAGCTAATGTACGGTGAATCAGCAGCAGAAGAATAAAAAAAATGGTAAGAAAGTACTTACTACTCGTTCGCTGCGAAGCTATAAGTGCGGTCCTGTCAACAACTCAGAAGACCTCAAACGCGCTTTGCTGCGTACATTGCGTTTTTTGTCTTTTTTTTGATCTAATCGCACAGGGAGGGAGTTAGACATGAGAATTTTATTAACGGTCAATGTCTTGCTCTCCCTTATAATTTCTTTTATATGTTACTGGGAAAAATCACTCCTTCTGGCGAGTACTATATGCCCTATGAACAAAAGTCCCAACTTGTATAATAAACTGAAATCTGAAGTTAAAAACTTCCCTCTGCCACATTTTGGGATTGCAATAAGAGATTTTTTAGTATCAGGTAAATTATTTTCTATAGATGCACCATATCAGAATTTTAAAATTGTAAAATTGTGTTTTAGTAGCTTTTAATACTTCTACTACTACTTGTATTGACGACTATCTTTTACGCAATATTGCTCTTATATATTATTATGGGCCGATTGTAAAATGTAAGCTTAAGCTTCTGTTTAAGGTAAGCCGACGTTAAACCACGTCAGTTGCAAAAAACCGTTGTACAATGTTGGCTTAGCCCCCCAAGGTTAACACCAGTTTACGTAAGCCGAAGCTTGACCCGAACTTAGCTGAGGTTAATTTTAATTTTAGTGCTTTATTGCCCAACAGAATATACATTCCAATTACAAGACAATCACTGTAGAATTATTAATAGATAATATAATAATATACAATGATGAGCTTACAATGACAAATTTGAACTGTAGCAGATAATTTATGTTCAAGTTACTGTCGATATGACGCAAATGAACTTTTTTATTTCCTTGAGACTAGAAAAGTTAATGTCACATTCAACCTAACCAGATAAAAATGACATGCAGGAACCTTCAAATTGCTTGTCACTCTAGTAGTTTAAAAAGATTTGTGTCTAATTTAACAAAGAGAGCAAAAAAAAGAACAAAGATAGAGACGGCCGTTGCCCGAATTTGACACAACTCGTCACAATGACAAACCAGAAGAGGTTATTTTTTTTTTAGATAATTTTGACAGTAGGCATTGCTACCAGCGCTCAAACTCGACAACCAACAACCCTTCGATGGGAGAGAGCCAACTAAAGAAGGGTATTCTATAATTCCTACATTAGTACTAACAGTAGTGAATTGTATTATCAACCAGGTTTTACTAAACGAACGTTAAGTCTTAGCCTAGCTAAGCTCAGGTTTAATAAAGCTTGAGTTAAACCGACGTTTATACAACTGGCCCTATGTGTTATGTCTGTTTCTTTAGTTTATTTTATTTATTCTATTTATTTTATCATAACTGATGAGTCTAAGCATACTTATGCAAAACACAAATAAATTACCACTACCTCTACCTCACAAGAGCAAAAACATTTCTCAAACAAACCCTTCCTATTTCAATCCGTAACGCCCTGCAGGTAAGAATAATTTATCTAATACATCTAGGCTGCCATGCATATAACGTCGTGTGCCATTTTTGCGTCAACCCTAGCTAGCTAGCTAGCAGCCATTTAATTTTCCTTCTAATTAAACCGGGTAGTTAGGCCGGCAGACTCGACATGCCAGTATTTGGCTTAGGTCGACAGCTTGCGACTAATTGCTTTGAAATATTCACTGCCTTTCGCGGTGACGTTTGTCTACGTATATCTTATGTGCCCTGTTGTATGTACACAGAGGCGTACTGTTGAGTATAAGGGCCGATTTAAAGGCAACCTGCTTTTGTTTAGTAAAAGTAAGGAAGATTGTATTTGAAGATTCGATATAATGGTGAAGGCTCCAGCTAAATAACCTATATTAATTTTTTAAGAAATGGTGAATGAGATATATCATTTTATCGCCGATGTTGATGTTCCTCGTCAGGGCAGGATCGTGTACCCTATAATATCGTTTTTAAACTGAATTTTTGTCAGGAACGGTGACAATACAATAATTTAAACTATGCCTAATGAATGAAAATTAAGCAATTACTTTGAGCAATTGATTTTTAGCAAAAGTAATTCCTTGACTAGTACATGCTCAAAGTCAAACCTGTTGAAGGGTCCACTGTAAAAAGTGCCTAAGTCACATATTTCTGCTTCTGAGAAAAACGCTTTAGAGGTTTATATTTCTCTCTGGAAATATTATCTTTCGAATAATCATTTGATTTATTATAATCTTGTACTTTATTACTTTTATAGTGAGAGTGAGCGATTTTGTTTGTTTCAAAAATTGACACTTTTTTCTTTAGATTTCAAAAGGGTCATAAAAACCTGTACATACTTGAAGGTATTTTTATTTTATAATATATGAGAGTACAAAGTACACTACAAGTATGAAAGTTATTCATAAATATCGGTATCAAAGTCTAATTGCTTCGTCAAGAACTTCATTTTCTGAGCCAGGACGCGTATCAGGTATATCTATTTCTATCTAGGTCAGAAATGTGATATCTATAAGAGATAAATGTGATATAATTGACAGTTTTGCTTTATATGATAAAATGTTTAGGTTATATCAGCATAAAACATGATTTCCTTATACAAAGACAATATTATCGGCAATAATAAAAAACCCACTTATCTTTGTTCCTTGTACTATTTCTCCACAATTATTCAACTATAAACGATTATACAAATTGAGTGAAATAATAAATTACCAGAAGCACGTTTCTATCAGTAAATGGAAAAACGAATAGTAAACAAGGAACTAAGCATAAATAATATATCCTAGTGGACTTAGACAATTTTGCCTTGAAGTGGACATTCGTAGTGACTAACAGACCGTGTACTTAGGCTCATCTTCCATTGAAGAAGATATTTTATCTAATATTCGGTTGGACTAAGGCACATGTTACACTGAACTGAGAACTATTTTAAAAAAAGTCATATGCTCATATAATCACTTGCACCTTACAACAATTTTAGATGTACTCCCAGAAATCTAACAAAAAATTCACATAAATGACATTGATACTCTGTAATTGTAGAAGATGTGACTTAGGCAGTTATTGCATTGAACCCTTCAATATTACTTTGAGCAATTGATTTTTAGCTTCCTTGACCACACCTTTTCCAGCTGTAGTTTCTAAAGCGTCAAGCGATAATTCAAAACGGTCAAGTTAATTCTCCAACTCGTCACTTTACACCTGTCAGTTTGAATTTACAATTACGGTTTGAAATTATAAGTGACGAGTTGGAAAATTAACTTGACCGTTTTGAATTATCACTTGACGCTTTAGAAACTATATACAGTTGCAAAAGGTGTAGTAAATGCTTAAAGTCAAAGCAATTCTTAATTCTAGATATGATAAACATTTTTAAGCAGATACTACCTTTCTTTCACCTTTGTAGTCATTTGCTCATTCGAGTCATTTTGATACGAAGCATGCCATATAGGTTGACAAAAACTAAAGTATGTAATTTGGCAGATTCCAGAGGAAGTGAGGAATTTGATGAAGGTATTGACAAGTATCTGATATTTGTTCAGTATTTAAAGGAACATAGAATAATACTCAATAAAACACAAATCTCATAAGTTAAAATAGAAAAGAAGACCGCTTTTAGTTTTACCAGAGCAGCTGAAATTATGTCGTATGCAGCAAGAAAAAGTAATGGACTAGTATCTCGAGGTTAAGAACAATGATTTAATTATTATAACCGCTTAGTGCATACAAAAATAAACGTACTGCTGCATTTCGTTACTTTCTACATCATTTTGTTTTTTAGTAATTCTATTCTAAAGTTTAAAGAAAGGAATTCAAATTCAGCCAATCAGTGCCAACCGCGCGAATCATCAGCAGTGCATTGTTGCCAAGAACAGCTCCGACTCGCAGACTGGAACAGAAGACAAGATAGATGAGCCAGCCCGCGTACAGCTCCGGCATTTCGCGCGCCATCAGAATGCGGCAACACAGCACACATATCTGTCTTTTGATTGGCTGTTCGCCTTGAGGGCAGTGACGTCACTGCCCTAGGAGAATTCAAAGATTTTTCTTATTTTCACGGCTTTCCTGTGTCCAAAGAAATCGGAGAAAAAAATGAGATGCTTTTTATGACGTACTCTATCATATGCAACAAAAAAATTCATGATACAAGTCCATTCTCATGAGACGGTAACAAAACGACAACGTATTATTACTGCTATCAAGTAACGTGTGTAGAAAACGATACCACATTGTATAATTCTTGATCAGGAAACACACATAACCATTTACACATTTTAATCTCCCGATAAAATTTTGTCCAAAAACAAGCATCCGTGAAATCATTTTTATTTCTATCATTTTATTTTTGTTACTTTCTATTTTCCAATTAACGCTGCTCCTACATTTCCGGAATAGTTTCTCCGGAAGATGCGGGGAGCTGAAAAGGAACCGACGATGGGCGTGATAAATAAACAGGTGCGCGCTACATTAGAAAGAAATGGAAACAGTCATGTTAGCGCGTCGCCCGAAATTTGTAAAATTGAAAAGGAAGGCGATTTGCAGATGTTTTTTATCCCAATTCCTGACGCTTCATTTTCCAATATTTTTACATGAAGTTTTCACACGATGTTTAGAAGGAAATTGCCCAGAGTGATATCGAAGCAGTTTTTTATTTTTGCTTCTGGGCTTTTCTTAAAAAAATTACAAAGTTGACGAAGAAAATAGGCAACTTCAAGCGATCATATTTCATGTTCAATCAATCTTTTTCAAAAAATGCTTCGATAGCCCCCTGTGTAATTTCCTTTTAAACTTCATGTAAAAATTTCATGCAAAAATATTGAAAACTAGAGCGTCAGGAATTGGAATGGAATCACTTGAAAATTACCGTTTATGCTCTCCGTAGGAGCCGCCTTAATGCATTACAAGTTGCCTGTAGAGCATACTCCAACAAGTCCATACAGAACGTGGTATCTGAAACCCGATAAGCAAAAGAAAAAACTATTATGAAATGACGGGTCATAAACGTATGAACTAGATCAAAGCACCGTGAGCCCGATAGGTATATCACCGGCGCATTGAAAATTACAAGCCGTATAAATTAATGCATTGTTTGTTATCGGCATTGCGCCATATAATCGGTTAATGGTTTAATAGACAAACCATTAAGTGACACCCACATACGGAATTATGAAAACTCAATTTGCGGTCGTACAATACTAGTCCAATCGATATGTAAACAAATGGGTGTCCGTACGGCGCAGGTATTGTTGTTAGTACCGCTAATTTCAATACTGTCGAGATAAATTATATTGACGCTCTTGTTTATTATTTGCCGGTGTAGCTTTATTATATTGAATTATTTCCATACTACTTCATGCAGATGCTTTAAGAGTGATGCAAATTATATTCAGAGGCAGCTTTGGATGGCCCAATTATTCTTCTACTCTACATTAACATACTTTACGAAACCAAAAGTAGTATGAAGAATTTAGTTTTTGATTTAAAAAAAATGTGATATATGGAAAAATCATATATAAGTTTCATAACAAAACCATTCTTGTTTTCTTTTTTTTTCGCAATAATTCTAAAGTTATATCAAAATAAAAACTGGAAATAATGAATTTTTGAATCCAGTGTCGAAGACACACCGATAGCTCTCGAACCCGGGTGACGTCACATTGTATTCCTTTCACCAGTGGCGTCCTACTCTGATAGTAGATTCTAGATTCCCAGCCAATCTCCAAAATTGTTACTGCGTTACTTGTAACTAGTGTACACAGGCACGTATTTAGGGGAGGTTTTATAAATCTGTATACTGTCGTCCAAAAAATATAATTCGCAAATATGCACCCCCCCTCCCTGACTAGAGGAAATTGAAAAGGTGGCAAAGTCTAATCTGGACGCTCCCCCTCCAAAAACCAAATCCTGGTTACGTGCTTGAGTGTAAATTTATGCAACATAAACAAATGAACGAAGTTTGCAGCTCGAGATGAAAACTACGATTGAAATAAATACCTTGTTGAATATTTGAAATTAGATTACAAATTCCAGGAATAAAGTACCTAATCAAATATGTTCTGTTGAAGCAACCTTTTTTTAGAAACGCCCTGATGGATGGTGCAACGTTAAGGCCCGGTTGTACAATGCGAGCTTAAGCTTCGGCTTAAGGTAAGCCGACGTTAAACCACGTCAGTTGCAAAAAGTCCGTTGTACAATGCTGGCTTAACCCCCCACTCCAAGCTTGACACGAGCTTACGTAAGCCGAAGCTCAACGCGAGCTTATTTGAGGTTTAAACCTAACCTGATACAAGTAACATGATGTGTCAAGGAGGAACCTTCATGCTTGTCACTTTATTAGGTCATATTTTTTAAAAGATTTGTGTCTGATTTAACAAAGAAAGCAAATGAAAGAACAGAGACAGAAACGGCCGTTGCCGGAATTTGACCCAAACTCTCATAAGTGCCTAACCAAAAAAGGTAATTTTTCAGATGATTATGTCAGTACGTATTGCTTCACTGATGCCAACTGTAGTGAATTTCAATATCAACCAGGTTTAACTAAGCCGACGATTGTACAACGGATGTCGACTTTAAGCCTGAGTTTAGCTCGTGTTAAACCCGCATCTGTACAACCGGCCCTTAAGTGAGTCAGTCTTCCGATTTGACAATTTCCGTGATCAAGTGGAGTGTTGGTTCGAAGCCCAGGCTTTGCAACTCTTTTTTTTTTCTTTTTGTTTGCACCAAAAATTTTATTGATATGCTTTTTGCACATGTTACATATATTTTTTTACGGTCGACGTAAGTATGTTTTTGAATCAGATTTTATTAGAGATTTTACAAGTACAACAATAATTACCAAGATTTTTACTTTTTTTATTGATATGCCTCTAACATGTTACACACATACAGTTAACGGTCGACATAAATATGTTTTTCAATCAAATTTTATTTGAAATTTTACAAACTTTCCTAACATTTTAATTTTTTCACTTTTTTGGATTAAGTTCTATTTTGATATCGCAATCAGAGCAATTGGCGATTGATATTGACGGACAAACTTTATTTTCACTGATTTTTTGATTTCTCCAACGCCTCCGGTACTTAGTTTGTGCACTATGTAGTGCAAGTAAAGTAATAAAATTTGATTCAAAAACATATTTATGTAGATCGTAGAAAAAAACATGTGCAACATGTGCAAAAAGAATATGAATAAATATTTGGTACAAAAAAATTATTAAAGAAAACAGTAGTTGAGGAGCAACGTTTCAAAACACATTTTGTCCACAAAACGTATTGTTCGGAATCAAAGAAAAACTGTTTTCTTTTAATCCGTGTCATACATTTTCAGACTGGCGAGTCTTTTGGATAGAGAGAGAGACCCATATATGGAAATCAAAATTAATTAGATAATTGCAATTTATTGATTGTACAGAAAACGTTTGTAATATCTTTATCAACATGAACCACGTACTAAGAATATTTTTTTATCTTAGTGCTTCAAAAATACGTGTCTAGTGGCAATTCTAATATTAAACAAAAAATGATATAAGGTGAATTTGTGTTTTGGATCAGGCCTTCCTCAAAGCAGTCACACAAGGCATATTCTTCACCCACGTATTTTGTGTCTTCTTCTAGCGACAAAATAAAAAAAATAATATAATACTTTTTGATCAGACTGTCTGTGAACAAAATGCGTTTCGATGTGGCCTTACACCTTGCACGTAAAATCCATTAAGAATACGCTTTTTGAACCATTATATTTATATTGGACTGTAGAGCTTAACATACTAATATGCTTTAAACATAATTTTGTGGAAATTGGTCAGAATGCGTTTTAAAAGTTTTACCCAAATTTTAGCTGGGTGCTAAATGAATCAAACTAACAATGTCTTCAATTTTTTTTCGGCTTAATGACTACCTAACTAATACTCGTGTCTTTTGTTTCCAGGGTAGACACATCGGCGACAGTCCACTTCCCATGCCTGATCACAGACCAGCGACCGTTGCCGGTCCACCTGGCGTTCAGGGGCATCACGGTGAGCGTGGGGGGCAGGCAGGTCCTGCAGGATGTGGACGGCTTGGTGCGTCCCGGACAGGTGCTCGCCGTTATGGGGCCCAGCGGCTGCGGCAAGACTACGCTGCTGAACGCCCTCAGTGGACGGTTGAAGCTGGACTCGGGACAGATATTCTTCAACAGGTGAGCGTAGTTTGGTTCCGGGTCAGCAGTTGCATAGAATGACCTAAAAACTTAGTAGTAGTAGCAGTTTACATAGCCGCTATAACAAATTACCTTGTTACCATAATTGATGGCACCAACGCAATGCCATGCGGATATCTACTTTGTTTGGGCACTAGACGGAGGGTTAAATACTTGCGATAACAAGGTATAATATTATAAAAAAAAAAAACAAAAAATGTACCGTGAGGTGAGCAGTCACTGGGACCGCGAATCGTGCGCCCTAAATAGACAAAGGGACCCAAGGATGACGACCTAGAGGTGGCTACTGCTCGCCTCTGAGTTCTGGACCGAAGGTATATGGTATGGTATCCAACCGAGATGTACAGAGTTGCGTGAAGTTAGTAAGTTGAGAGTGTAGGAACAGTCTCATACCAGTTTTGATGTAATTTCTCCGGAATCCAAGACCATTTAGGCCTCTGGAAAGATCGCACTAGTTTCGTCACAGTATCGCCCAGTATCCCTCTAAAGTATTGTCTCAGTCTAGCCCAAGGTTCCATCCTGGAAGATTTACGGCACAGGCGTAGTTAGGTGGGGGCTTAGGGGGGCTCAGCCCCCCCAAGAATGAAATTAGCCCCCCCAAAACCCAAAAATAATTCGTTCTGTTAAGCTTATTGTATCTAGGACAGAGACTTAAGCCCCCCCAGATTCAGGGGCCTAACTACGCCTATGATTATGGATAAAACTTCTACTAGAGTGACATCTGTGCAACAGACGAGAAGGCTTTTACTAGTTTCCTCGACTGACCTCTAGAGTGGAGGTAAATTGTAAAATTTCTGTGGAAGACCACCTCCTTTCTCATGGCATCTGAGGTCAAGGTCATGTCAAGGATTGAATCCATTCGCTTTCATGTGGCCCTTTTTGCACAGACCGTCTTGTCATAAATTTTCAAATATTTAGGTAGGCTTCTTTGCTAGCTTCGGCTTTAATGAAAATATCCAGGTGCAGGAGACCGAGAGCAACTTAAATAATTGCTGAGGGTTGCTTTTGAAAGCTCCTATTACTAGTAGAAAATTCAAAGCCTTTGTAAAATTAGTTGTCAAAACTCACCTTCTGTTATTAATTAGAAATGAATAAAATTGATCTGAGGTCAATTTGGGTCATTCAGTCAGAAAATCTGGCATTATACGGGGGGACCTGAGGATATCTGCTAAACATATAATTGTTTTACCATTTATTTGTGCTATTGTGATACAATACGTATACGGCCACCTCAAAGGCTACACCTTGTATGAGGTATTGGCATTGACATTTTGAAAATATTCATAGAAATTTATCTCAATTGGTCTAACCTACAGGGTGAGTTTTTAGTACCGGCTCGGTCGATAACTCTACTACTGTAGAAGATAGCGAAAAAAATTGTATACAAAAATTGTAGCCGCGGATATGCTCCTTGCTCAGAAAATATTTTGATTTATACAGGGTGATCCATAACTACGTGGTGATGCAAACATGCATTTTTTTAAATGAGACACCCTATATATTATTCCATATTCAAATTCTACTAATGATTTCTGTTCTTCCAATATAGGGTATTGTTACATTATATAGGGTGTTTCAAAAGTTATGACCATTTTTATATCCAAATCACGGTCAAATGAACGTACTGTACCTATATCAAAAAGTAATTAATCAAAAAAAAATTTTTTTACATGAGAAGATTGGAAATATCCTCTAGTTTTAAAATACGTTATAAAAAAATCCCGCGACGCATATTCGTATACAGGGTGATGTAGAATGCAAAATCTAGATTTTCTCTCTTTTTTTAAATGTAACCCCCAATATTTTATTATACCAAAGAATTGCTTTTGATATGCTCTTTCATCTTTGTATAGCACTTATTATGGCTGCATTCATTAGTTTCTGAGATATTTCGATTTTTCTACAAATTTTAAATATACCTTCTATTTCTTTAATAAAATTTATTTATTTTGAGGAAATACTAGCAAATTTTGTTTTTGCTTAACAAGCAACTAAAATATAAGGCGATAATAATACTTGATCAAGTCAAAACACTGAACTAACGAGATAATATTGGTCAAGTGTGCTGAGGAAACAATTTTATAGACGTCATGCATAATTATCAAGCAGATGTATCAGGTAGGCTACGAAATATGAAACGACACAGTCCAAATAAAACGATTCTTCAATCTTTCAAACGCATTAGTTTTAGAGTGCCTCCGTTCTGGATATTGCTATTCATAGTTGATATATTCTAGAGGCAAGTAGACAATTTCTCAAAGATTCTCCTAAATACCCTCAATGGAAAAATTAATTTTCAAAGCTAGTTTTTCACACAGTACGGAATTATTGAGTAGGTTATGAAAACTGTCAATTTTTCAAAGCCTACCTGATAAAACTACTTGATAATTATGCATGACGCCTACAAAATTGTTTCATCAGCATACTTGACTTTATTATCTCGATGATTTAGGGTTTTGGCTTCATCAAATACTATCAAGACGTTATAATTTAGTTGTTCGTTAAATAAAAAACAAATCAGGTAGTACTTTCTCAAAATAAATAAATTTCAGTACACAAATTGAGGCTATACTTTAAATTTACCGAAAAATCGAAATATCCCGGAAACTGATGGACGTAGATACAACAAGTGCTATACAAAGATGAAAGAGCATATTAAAAGCAATTCTTTGGGATAATAAAATATTGGGGGTTACATTTGAAAAAAAAGAGAAAATTTGGATTTTGCATTCTACATCACCCTGTATACAAATATGCGTCTCGGGCTTCTTTTATAGCCGATTTTAAAACTAGAGGATATTTTTAATCTTCTCATGTAAAAAAATAATTTTTGATTCATTACTTTTTGATATACAGTACGTTCATTTGTCCGTGATTTGGCTATAAAAATGGTCATAACTTTTGAAAGACCCTGTATAATGTAACAATGCCCTATATTGGAAGAACGGAAATCATTAGTAGAATCTGAATATGGAATAATATATAGGGTGTCTCATTTAAAAAAATGCATGTTTGCATCACCACGAAGTTATGGATCACCCTGTATAAATCTAAATATTTTCTGAGCAAGGAGCATATCCGTGGCTACAACTTCTATATACAACTTTTTTCGCTATCTTCTATAGTAGTGGAGTTATCGACCGAGCCGGTACTAAAAACTCACCCTGTATATTCACTGCTTTTAACACGCTTTTCTCAGCTACACATGTGTGTATGTATGTTTGTTTCTGGGTTTGTAACTATCGTTGTATTAGAGGTTGGACCGAACATTGAGCACTCCGAATTTGCCGTGAAAATAATTTTGACGACTTCAAATCCGTCGGACCAGCGCTAGCGGTCGTATCCGCTGACCAATAGATGGTGCAGACACCTTAAAGTTTGTTAATACTACACAGAGGCGTAGCGACGAGAGCTTGAAAAGCGTAACATCCAACTGTTTTGGAAATTTCGAAAAAATAAAAATAAATACAGCTTAAGAAACAAAAAAACAAGACTTAAAAAACATCTAGCTAAAAAGTTCAAAAAAATTCAAAATAAACTTAAAACAACAACGAACCAGAAATGCTAGTATAATTGTGAAAAAAGCGTGGGCGCGTAAATCGAGCCTCCGACGCTTCTTCCACAATAATACTAGTATTTTTGGATTATTATTGTATTAAGTTCATTTTAAAAATTGTTTTTTACATTTTAGTTCGATGTTCTTTAAAGCGTGTTTTTTTATTTTTTTAAACTGTATTTATTTATTTTATTTTGTTTGACCAATAAGACGTACGATAAGTCATACAGGATAAGCCGCCCTTAACATAAGTTGAAGGATTAACGGTTATCATCCCCAAAAACAACCACTAATTCTCTATCTCCTCTTTAACCAGAGAACCGCTGTGCAAGAGATGGAAGCGGAAAATCTGCTACGTCCTGCAGCAAGACATCTTCTTCCCAGACCTTACCTTACGACAGACCTTAGAATACACAGCCAGATTGAGACTGCCCGATACCATGAGCCATTCACAGAAAATGCAGTACGTGGACCACATCATCGACGTGTTGGAGCTGGGGCAGTGCCAAGACACCATCATCGGGGACTACATCAAGAGGGGGTTGAGCGGAGGTGAGAAGAAAAGGGCGAACATCGCCTGCGAACTTTTGACGAACCCCTCGTTGATGCTCTTGGACGTAAGTAGCTCAATTGTTTAGTGACCTACTGCATACTATCCAGGAAACAGATGGTTGGGTTTAGGTCAAGAAAAAGAGGAAGTCTCTTTTACTGTTTTGCCTACGTTTCGGCCTTTATTCGGTCCTGAAGATGATCTAATAAAGGCCGAAACGTCGGCAAAACAGTAAAAGAGACTTCATCTTTTTCTTGACCCAAACCCAACCATCTGTTTCCTGGATAGTAGTATTTTATTGATCCATGCGAGAGAAGTTGGAGGATACATTCACAATTGGGTTTTTGAAAAACAATTTTGATAAGTGAAAGATACATAAGTTTTATAACAAAATCATTTTCTTTCTTAATAATTCAAAATTTATGTCAAAATTAATTTTTGAATCCAATACCGAAGATACGCCGACAGCCCTCGAACAAAACCAAGCGCATGTGACGTCACAACGTTAGTTTTCGCTAATTACAGTGTTCTGATCTATTAAATTTTCACTGTTAAAGACTCAAATTTATATTGAACAAGTTCTGGTCCTTTTTTTTGTGCCATTATGTATAATTTATACAAAGACAGCTTTTAACAAAATATTAAAAAAGTCGAAACAAATGGTTTCAAGCAGTGCACCAAGATAATCCAAAAACAAATTCATTTTTTTTTTGTTATGCAGACCATTTCGATCTAAGTAGGTATTCTAGATCACTATTGTTTTTAATTATTGTTTATCTAAAATCAGATTTTATTAACGTGCGTATTTTGATGAGGGTTCTGACAAACAATTTATATTATTGGATATTGTCTGACGAAAGGATTATATTGGATATTGAGGGCTACAGTTAAGTACCTATCATCCAATGGTATTTTATCATTATTGAAATCAAAACGTCAACATTGGATGAAAAATATTTTTCAACTTATATATCAAAGTCATAACACGAAATCATTTTATAACGATTGAAGAATCTTGAGGTGTAAATAAATGTATACTAACTAACAATAAATTGAATTTGTAACAAAACCACAAAAATAGAGCCCTACTATCCCATCCCAGTCAGTCAAAATTTGATTATATCTATGTACATATCATAAATACATACCTTTATAAAGACACTTGAATCCGCTGGATGCCTATTTGTTATGGACCATTATATACAAAAATATTCACAGACAATATAACAAGCATCTACTCGTAGTAAGGATCTTGGTCCTTAGCTTGGACACACAACATGTGAGGTTTTTAAAAACTTAGGTTATTGAAATCTCAAAATCAAATATCACATAACCTAACACGTACACAAAACAAACGGAACGGACTGTATCACGGAGTTATAAGTTAACATTGTGACGTCAGAACTATGGTGATCAATCCTGGCGCGTATCATAGGGTCATATGATTTTGTTTCAATTTTCATCGATTTTTAATTGCTTATAATTAAATGAAAAAAAATATTTTCAAGATCTTCGCATCAAATACCAATAATATTACATAATAGATTTTTTAAAAACATAATTATATTTTTTTCAAGATCCCAATTACAATAAATCACTCGTTTGCAGAAATGAACCACCAAATGAATCATCAAATAGTACACGAAGTGCCTTTCAACCTTTTTGTTCGCTCCAATTTTTGAATAGTTCGCCAATGAATAATATATTGAGTGATACACACATTGGTTTATTTTGAGTGCAAAACTCAAAATAAATGAAATTTCACTCTGGGAACTCAAAACCTCTAGTTTTTTTGCAGAAAGGAAGAAGACAAGCTTTCAAAAAAAGCTAGTTCTAAAATCTACATAAATATACAATATTTAGACATACTGCGTATTTTGAGATAATCTCCTCTATCTTTTACATATAAGTCCAGCTGTTGAAAGACCTGATATGGCCAAACCAAAAACATTCTTGATGCATACTCTAAACCATACCTCTTTCTAGGAACCCACATCTGGACTGGACTCCCATGCAGCACATGGCTTGATGACGACGCTGAAAAGGTACGCTGTGTCAGAAGGCAAAACAGTTGTGATCACTCTTCACCAACCTTCCTCTCAAATATTCCATCTTTGTGATAAACTCCTGCTTCTTTGCAACGGACAGACCGCCTACTTTGGAGATACCTGCAAAGTGGTCGACTTCTTCAGCAGTGTAGGCCTGAATATTATGCCACACTATAACCCTGCCGATTTCATTTGTAAGTATTCTTTCATTTATTTATAGTGCTATGAAATATACCCGAATTAAATCTTTTTTTTCGAAGCAAGAAGTATTTTGTGTGTGCTGTCATCTTCATCTACCTTCCTAAAATTGGAAGGATGGACGATGACCTGGGAAAACAACTCCCTCCTAGCAATCTATCTATCTATCTATCTATCTATCTATCTATCTATCTATCTATCTATCTATCTAAAGCATTATACCGGGTGTCCCAGAATTTCCTTGACACGTGATATTTTCGTAACGAAAAACGGTTCAAGCAAGAACTGAGTGGTACTTTTCAAGATTCTATAGGGTCTATCATACCATGCATTCAAAACTTTTTTTTTGTACGTCAACCCCCAAAACTCACCCCCAACTTTTTTTTTCAAATAGCACCCCATAGGTTTTCCTACATAAATGACATCCCCATTTTATTTAAAATCTTATGGTACCTTTAATTTTATATGCAAACTTATTTTTTCCGTAAAATCATAAGCATAATACAAATGAAATGATAATTTGTTTGACGCCTGATATTTTTGTAACAAAAACGGATAAAAAAGAAAAGTAAGTGGGTGTTTCAAGGGTAGTGAATGACCTATCATTCCTTGCTTATGAATCATTTTTTTCTTACTTAAACCCCTGGAATCCACCCCTAGCTAGTTCTTTCAAATTTCAATCCACAATTTTGCCTGGAAAAATAAATTCTTTACTTGAATTTAATTATCGTAGTGCCTTACATTTTATGCCTCTACTGCAATTTATCGTTAATTTTGGCGCCCATGTGCGGGGCACACCCTGCACACGGGGTTGGCGCGGCCCGATGTAACCATAAAACTTTTTCACGTTTATGCGCTTAGTTTTGTTGTCACATTTTTTTATTAGTTGATTCATGATAATAAAAAAAATATTTTCCATACATGTGTTTTAATTAATTTATGCTTACGATGTCATGGATTAAACGAAAAAAATTAACGATAAATTGCAGTAGGGGCATAAAAAGTAAGGCACTACGATAATTAAATTCAAGTAAATAATTCATTTTTCCAGGCAAAATTGTGGATTGAAATTTGAAAGAACAAGCTAGGGGTGGATTCCAGGGGTTTAAGTAAGAAAAAAATGGTTCATAAGCAAGGAATGATAGGTCATTCACTACCCTTGAAAAACCCACTTACTTTTCTTTTTTATCCGTTTTTGTTACAAAAATATCAGGGGCCAACATCAGTTCATTTGTCTTATGCTTATGATTTTACGGAAAAAATAAGTTTGCATATAAAATTAAAGGTACCACAAGATTTTTAATAAAATGGGGATGTCATTTATGTAGGAAAACCTATGGGGTGCTATTTGAAAAAAAAGTTGGGGGTGAGTTTTAGGGGTTGACGTACGAAAAAAAAAAATGTTTTGAATGCATGGTATAATAGATCCTATAGTACCTTCAAAAGTACCACTCAGTTCTTGCTTGAACCGTTTTTCGTTACGAAAATATCGCGTGTCAAGGAAATTCTGGTACACCCGGTATAGGTATGCAATTGTGCTTGTCATTAAGTAAGCTACTGTATACATACAGGAAAAATAGATACAAAGTTGAATAACCAGCAGCACCTACCCCTTCATAGTTAGGTTATATCCATTATTTGATGTTATGCTATCAAAACTATCAGTTTCCTCAATGACTTATATGCTGACGACACACAATTAAAATTTTCCTTCCATCATACAGAGGTGCAAGCTGCAATTGAGTCTGTGAATGAGGATCTGAATAATCTGGCTAAAGAGAGCAGTTCACATCAGTTGTCAATAAATCCTTTGAAATCTAGTGTACTGTTATTTGGAAAGCATAAAGCGGATATTGGCGACATCTTTAAAGTCTCAATTGATAACAAAGTTATTCCTTGTACAAATTCTACCAGGAATCTGGGACTGATCATGGATAATGAATTAAGGTTTTCAAAACATATTGACAAATGTATCAGTCGGTGTTACAGCGCGTTGAAAATATTGTATCCTCATCGCCATATTTTTTCTGTCAAGCTAAAAACGTTACTTTGCGATGCTTACGTCCTGTCTTTATTTAACTATTGTGATGTAGTATATGGCCCTTGCCTGAAGAAGCATGACAGAGATCGGATACAAAAAGTACAAAAGTCTTGTCTTAGATACATATTTGGTGTCAGAAAATATGAGCCTATATCACATAAGTTGTCAGAAGCAGGGTGGCTTAATATGCAAGCTAGAAGAGATCTGCATTCTGCAGTTCTTTTCCATAAGATAATTTTATATAAAACACCACCTTATCTCTACAATAAAATTACTTTCCGTTGTGACGTCCATAACATAAATGTTCGATGTAGGGGTCTGATCTCACAGCCCTCTCATCGATCAGCTATGTTCACTAGGTGTTTCTCCTATAATGTATGTCGATTATATAACAAAGTTCCCACAAACCTCAAATATTTACCTATATCAGCTTTCAAAATCCGTCTTAGAAAATTCATGTCTTCCAGTTGATAACTCTTCGGTTTTTTTTTTCTCTTGCTTTCTGTGTCATATTTTTGTTTAGACGTGTAGATGATCTAATTATACTGATGTTTTTTTTGTACCGAATTTCACAATCAAAGAATTTAATTTCTTCCAATTGATAACTTTGAGTTTTTCTTTTGGGTCGCATTTTTTGTTTTAGTTGGTTAGATGTTTTGGCCGACATATCTTTATATTATTAAAGTAGTATTTTATGTGTTATTGTATATTATGTGTAATTATATATTGTCTTTAGGGCTGGCACTTTGATCAGTCGCAGACTGCCTGCCAGTCCTTTTTGCAGCTGTTTACTGAACAATATGTTTCAACTTAATTTGTTTTTGTTGTAATTCATACTGCAAATAAATTATTATTATTATTATTATTATTATTACTTTAGTTATTGTATGTGGGTAAACATACCTTTTATAAAATGTTTACTGTTTCAGTGGAACAAGTGAAGGGACCTCCAGAATTAAGGCAAAGGATAATAAACGCCGCCAAGGAAGCAAGGAAGGGCAAGGATTACCCAGCAGAACTGCAACATGATTACCATTATATTTCAGAGAAATATAACGATCATTCGAATAAAATACTGCCAGCAACGCATGGTCCATATCTCGAACGTAAGTAGTAGCATTATTTCAAAAATATTGTCTTTGGAATGGTTTTTTGTGCAACGTCATAAAAATAATTTAATATGTACGTCTTAGAAATAGAGAGGCCTTTTGCCAGTCTCTGGAAAAAATTGTTTAAAGCAGCAATCTAGTGTCTACGTCACTCAAACCAACTTTGAGGAATGAATGTGTTGGGGCATCTTGTGCTATGTGGAAATGGTTACAAAGAATGGTCAGACAACTAAAGATCGCTACACTGTTTTGTGCGTCAATTTGATAGATGCCAGTAAGAAATGCATTGAGCATCTTAGCAGAGATGTTAAGGCATTCATATATACCGAATCTAACAGATATACTGTAGCACTAGGCAGGCAAAACTTTAAAGCCTTAGTGGAACAACATACCAAGTTGAACATTGTAAAATACAAATGCATGATAATAATAATAAAAAGAGAGGAGATGACGAATAGAGAATAGAGCGATTCGTTGAAAATAATATCCTGATATCGCCATTCAGGGTAGAAAAAGCTAAAGGTACCTCAAGCCTAGATAATGATTCTCACTAATCATCCTGGACAGAGACGATTGGATGAGTGGAAAAGTGACATTTTTGCTCCATAGTCTGGCGTGATTCACTTACAGATCACGCTCAAAGCGCTTGATATCCTGGGAAGTAGGCTTCTGCCTGGAGGGAGAAGCAGTACAGCGAAGCTTTGGAATTAGCAGGCGCTAGATCATAGTTGCCCTAGACGACTGGGCCTACAAGGAAATGGCGAAAACCTGGTTAGAGAGAGATGACTCCATGCAAGCTAAAAGATTTATAGGCCATTCCCAGCTGAATAGACATTTGACACTCATGAGAGTGGTACAGGACCCAATCTGCTGCGGATGGTGGAAGGAGGACGAGACAGCGTTCCATTTCCTGGGAAGATGTGCTGTATATCGCAACCTTGAGGTACAGATACTCGGCACGACAGAGTTCGGGGAGGAGTCATTATATTCAGCGACATGTTCGGACAATACTTTCGTCAAAAAGTGTGATACGGCTCGACAAGGAACTTTCTAAAACGTAAATTTTTAGTGTTTTTAGGGGTGGTTAAGTGAGGTTAGCAAAAAGGGCCAAATGTAGCTTACTTGCCTCTCTTCGCTTCCCATCACTAATACTACTACTACTAACATAACCACAAAATATAGAATGCAGGCGTATTGCTGTCCTGCGATTAGATGGGTCAGATAATAGTTTTCTTGTGGCACAAATATCCAAGCTCAATTGCGTTTTACTGGACAACATATGCTAAGATAAACCTTTTACTGACTTTTTCACTACTTCTGATTTATTTATCAAAGAGTATTTTGCATGAAATTAATTCAAAATAAATGGCATTGTTTCTAACCTAATCTGCAAAGTAACTCTCCCAGCAAGCACGTATTGGCTTCTTCATGGAGGCAGGGTTGTTGGAACAAGTGTGAACAGGTGCCAACTGCGATAGACCAAAGCGTCCAGGGTTGCAAAAAACGTGTTTCTCGATGTCTTGTTTATCTAAAACTTTTCTCTGCAGTAATTTCATAAGGACGGTGTGATCAACTCGATCGAAAGCTTTCTCGTAGTCTATGAAAGAGGCATATGTACAATGCGTTGATTTATTCGCACATCAGCAACAACGTAATTATATGGGGACAATCAAATATGATAAGCAGAGTGTTCGTATTGCAGAAAAGAGTCATCAAGTTAATTTTCAATATCAAGAAAACATGCTCTTGCAACTAAACTTTTAAGAAATACAGCTTGTTGACAGTAACACCCATATTTATACTAAAATGTGCTATTTTTGCACTTAACCACAGAGACAAGTTTACGCAGAACATAAATACTAATTACATCACAAGAACTGGATTTGATTTATGCGTTCCATCCCACAACACATCCTTGTATGAAAAATCGCCGCTGTATATACAGGCTGTCCCACGACGATTAAGACAAGCAATATATCGGAACTGGGCAGTAGTAGCAAATTATAATTTTGGGGGTGTAAATTAGAGCAAATATAGTATCTTTTCTTATTATTGCGTCACCCAATGATGTATTTGTTTTTGGTCACTTGACGTCCGAATAACATTTTTTAATGGGACACCCTGTATATTTGTGAGTTTTTGTGTTTCTCCCGATAAAACAATTCCAAAAAACTAGCACACTTGGGGTCTAAAGTGATTAATTCAAGAGCTACAGGTACTTGAAGCACTGTACCACTACCATTATGAAACACTACCAAAGTAATTTAACTGTACCTTAACAATGTCATAATCATTGGGAGTGGTACCATTCTTTAAGTACTTGTAGCTCTTGAATTAATAACTTTAGACCCCCAAGTGTGCTAGTTTGTTGAAATTGTTTTTTCGGGAGGAACACAAAAAGTTACAAATATACAGGGTGTCCCATTACAAATTTTGAATCGGGACGTCACGTAATCAAAAACAAATGCCTCATTGGGTGACGCAGTCACAAGAAAAGATACTATATTTGCTTTAATTTAAACCTCCAAAATTATAATTCGCTACTACTGTCCAGTTCCGACATATTGCTTGTCTTAATCGTCATGGGATGCCCTGTATGTACGAAGATTTATAATCACCTGCCAGCCGAATTTAGAAGGTCTACCAACAAAAACACTCACTTATTTGGTGTTTTATTTTATATTTTATATTTTAGTGCTTAGGCTGTCTCTGAATATGCGTGCTGACCTTTTAAATGCCTGATTTGTTTTGTATTTTTGTTTTTGTTGGTTTGTTGTGAATTGTACCAGATTTCAAGTATTGTTTGTTTATATTTGAAGACACAAGTGGATAAAGGTGTCATGTAACATTTTTTCATAAATGTGTATTTTTCATTCAATAAGCTTAAAATATGCTTCCATTTCATTCTTAAGTCCATTTGTTATGTTATTTTTATTAATAACATCGATATTCAGGTGATAAAGGTACAATACTTTTTACTTTTCATAGTGGATAAAGGAG
Source organism: Callosobruchus maculatus (assembly GCA_951848785.1). NCBI lineage: Eukaryota > Metazoa > Arthropoda > Insecta > Coleoptera > Chrysomelidae > Callosobruchus > Callosobruchus maculatus. The sequence goes on from CATOUR010000003.1 coordinate 5,302,284, forward strand.
TCAAGGTAAGAAACAGTATAAATTTGGTTCTATGAAAAAAATTCTCAAGACAACGAAGGACATCCAAAGAGAAAAGAAAAACCAATTTATGATTATATTAGTTTCAAGTTTTGTGCTACTTTTGCAATAAAAAACACCAATGTTTGTGTACTTAGTTCTATTTTCCATATCCTTTTGATACAGGCTATGCCAATTTTTCATGTATAAAGGAGTCATGTACATTAAAAGTCTATTTTCCCGTGAAATATAAAAGTGTCTCCAAATTAAAAAACAGACGAAGAAAATGCATAACTATGCTTTAAAAATACTTGAACTATATGCCCCAAATGTGGTGCATAAGAGAGTTCCAATCGAAAATTTTTAAATCGATTGTTCTCAGAATAATTATTTTGTGACATGACACCTTTATCCACTTGTGTCTTCATTTATTTCCTTCTATTTTTCTGTATTATCTCTATACACTTTTTTATTTTTTGTTTATATGACTAGTCTTATATCATTGTATAATGATCACAAGACAATAAATTCTATTCTATTCTATAAATCTTTCCTCATGTCTCGACATTTCTGGAAGAGTATTGACGAACTCAATACTAACCTCACTTTTGTGTTTCCAGAAGACACTTTGAACGCCATGGAGCCCGACGTGCGGCGGTTATGGATGGACACCCACTCTCACGCTTCCTCCTCGGTGAGTTCCGAGACCAGCGACGCAGACTGCTACTTCTCCTGGCCGACCAGCTTCTGGACGCAGTTCAAGGTGCTGTCGCAGCGGAACTTCCAAGAAGCTCGACCGCGGATGCTGTCCAAACTGAACTGGGTGCAGACGATTGGCTTGGGCTTCCTAGCCGGTCTGCTCTGGTTCCAGCTGGAGAGGAAGGAACAGGCGCTGCACGATATCCAAGGATGGATGTTCTTCTCCACCACGTATTGGATGCTGTTCGCGCATTTCGGGGCTCTCAGCTCCTGTAAGTTTGTCTTATATATGTCTGCATATAACTAAGCAACAGCAAAGTTTACGGAATACATATAAGTTGGATCACTCTCCGTCGGCACTTTGAAGAATTCACATGAAAGTGATGCCGCGGCCTCACGCGCTAGTTAGTTTTTGCGTTGGTTTTTGCTCAAGTACGAGGGTCTTTTAGCGGACACTTGCTAACGCCTGGGTTGTACGTATATACGAGTGTCATTGAAAAACTATGTATTGATGGCCGATTTAGACATACAAATACAAATATAACGTTTATTTTGCTAATGCACTAAGTTATATAAATGGATATCAAAAATAAAGCCTAGTAAAACTATTACTAATGAATCTCAAATGGTGCTGTAGTATGTTTACCTTATTGTTTTGTTTATTTGGCTTATTTTTGGCATCACAGTTTATAAATTTTATGGTATAGTATATACGAACTCTGATGTACAATTTTAAAAGATAATCATGTGGAAATGCTTTAGCTGGATGTGAATAAATTATTTTTGACATTTTGCTTTTCAGTGTCATTCTAATTGCTACTGTAGAAACTAAATTGTTAAAGTTATCAATAAAAATATTTTCGAGCTCTAAAGTGTAATTTGCAATGTCCCTGGGTGGTATAGTAAGACCACCGAATGAGTTTTGTCTCACTATACGCTTTTAGCGTGATACAATCCTTTAAGTACCTGTAGCTCTTGAAATAATCACTTTAAACCCCAGGTGTGCTAGTTTGTTGGAATTGTTTTATCGAGAGGAACACAGGCACAAATATACAGGGTGTCCAATTAATAATTTTGAATCGAATGTCGCGTAACCAAAAACAAATACCTCATTGGGTAGTACAATGACAAAAAAAGATACAACATCTGCTCTAATTTACATGCCCAAAATTATAATTCTCTACTACTGCCGTGGGATGCCCTGTATTTATGTCCCTAAAATTTCAAGGTTTACCACAAAATAAGGATGGATGTGATTGTCATTCTCCATCCGTTAATAAATTTAAATTGATTGGTAATATCTTTTCTCGCGAAATTGATTGCTCTCAAATTTCTAAAAAGATTATCCATTTCCTGCAAACAAATCCGAGATAACAAAATTCGATATTTTTGAGACACTGTATAGACTTCGTGTTAAACACGTTCAACCTCTACTTTGCGCCGCCCCGTATCTCCCGGCTGACGTCGGTACACTACTACCGGTGTACCGGGGAGACGGAGCAAGGGGCAGGCCGTTTTGATATTTTTGCGGAGTGATCCAACTTATATGTATTCCGTAAACTTTGGCAACAGCGAAGAAAGATACTTATTCTGTGGCGTATTTATAAAATTCATTTGGAAGGGGGCAACACTTTTTTGGAGGGTTCCAAAATATTAAGTGCAATAGATATAATCTTTCAGTGTTTGATGTGGCTTCCAATGTTTTTTTGAAATCTTCAAAAAATAATAAAGTATAGTGAGAACAAAAAATGTACTAAAAGAACTTTGATTAGACACTATTCTAATCTGATCAGGTTTACGGTCTTAAACAAAACAAATATAATAAACAAATACATGGTCCCTTTCTAGTGCTGTTTACCTTTCACAAGATTGTAGAAATAAAATTAGGGTTTCAATTTAGCAACTTTTCGACAACAACAAAGTATCTTAAACCAACATAATACGTCCACCCGACTTCGCCATTTCATCAAACACTTCTTCTGGGGTTACCGGAATATCATGGTTGACATAAAGGTTGTCCAAGCCATTCAATCTCCTGATGTACTACTTCTTAAATAATTTTTTGGCTATTTAAGGTTACAGAACGACCTTTCAGTTGTAATTGGCAATGTGATAAAAATTTGCAAAAAAAGTTTGTTTATATTCGGGAAATTGTCACTATTGCAGTCGGCGTATACCATAAGGGGGCCTTCTTTGATATTTTTGTTGGCATTTTTCTTATACCACATTTACTGCTCGTAAAATCAGCCTCATCTTGTTAGTAAAACTTTTAAAAAATCCATTTTCTTGGAAGAAGTTATGAGTATTTAATAAGCGTTGGAGTTGTTTCTTGAAATAGCCATTTGATGTCGAAAACAAGCTTCCAAAACAAAATGGCTTGGGGGGCTCCTGGGGTCCCCCCTAAGTATTTAGGCGTATGCCTATGCTTATTAATAATGATAAACGCTCAATCTCACAGTTTGAGAAATTTAGTCAGAACGGAAGCTATTTTGGATGTGACACACTATTCAGTGTGTCCCAGATAAAATTTACCACCCACCTTATCTCTGAAAAAAATCACCATGTCACCGTGACACGTAGGTTTTTATTTCGAGGGAAACTCCTCCACCGAGTACGAAATTATTGTGCCATCAACCCCCTCAGCCCCAGCAACCCCTTCAAAAATCTTAAATGAGACCACTATACTTGTGATATAACATTTTAAAGAGAATTCATTGATAAATAGAACAATGTAATCGGATTGAATATTGATTCACTATTATGGAAGTTTGAAAAAATATGAAAATATGTTTTGAAAGTAATTTACATGAAAACAATTTTACAAAAAATGGAATACTGATATGAAACAAGAGACAATCTCAATCTTGAACAACTATTTACTTGTCAACATGTAAGCAAAAAAATCCAATTTTTTATAAAGGTATTAAAATGTACTCGGAGGCTATTTTGATTCTACAGCTGTATCTTTTCCGAAAAAAAAAAAAAAATTAAAAAAGGAAAATTTACGTTTGATCTACACCGAATGTGTGATTTTGTTTCAGTTCCCCCAGAACGAGAAGTGATAAACAAAGAAAGGCAATCTGGAGCCTATAGACTGTCAGCGTATTATTTAGCTAAGATGTTTGGAGAGTTACCTTTGACTGTGTCCCTTCCAGCAGTCTATCATCTTATATCTTATCCTATGTTAGGTATGTATCTTTTATAATAAACATTTATACACTCACAAAGTCAGAAACACCGTGATAACAATGATTTAAAGGAAAACTTTTCAGTATTAGCTTAAGCAATCTCATGGGATAATTTTTCTAAATCTACTGGGAACTTGTTGAATATTTTTTGCCCTGAGCCATTTGGGTATTTTTTTACAAAATTATGTTTAGCAAATAGTACGAGTAAGTACACAAGTTTATTTTCATCCTTTTAAATCAGTCTACAGCTACGTGTACTGCTAACACCTGCCATAAACCACAGTGTCTTTTTTTACTTAAAAATACTTTATGTGAATGAGAATAGTCTCACAAATAGTAATACCTTAATCTGGATTCAACTTGCGCTTAATACAATATAATTGGTTGGGGTTCAGTAAGTACCATACTTAAATTCGTGAAAGTTTATGCCATACAGTTAAGCTTAGAGATAATATGTTTAAAATTAATTTCAAAACAAATATATTTGTCTAAATGGAGCCCTAAAAATTTAGTGTGAGTTATCAGCAATTACATTTAATGGTTGCAGCTTCCTCTGTACATTATGTGGAATCTTACTACTGCTGTTTTTCCATTTTTCTAATCTTGCCTGTAAACTGTTGCAAGTATCTGTAATATGTAATATTTGGTACATTTTTGCTCATAATTGGTTATCATGTTTGACAAGTAAAACAGGATGTTTTCTATTAAATTTGTTTGATTTTTCTGTTTCGTTATTACATAACTGAGAGAGTGACTCAACACACGCAAAATTTTTAAAAGAAACAAACTTGTCATTGACCTATTGACTGATGTAATGGATTTTGGCAAATTAGCATTTTGAATAATTTAGACTTCCTTGGAATATGGTTAACCAAGCTTGTCTATGTACAGTTATGTCTTTTTATGTTAATATATTCCGATGTTAAATCTTGAAAGAGAATAAATTTCGCTACAGTTTTATTCTCATATAGACAAATTAGAGGATGGAATATTTTACTATGAATACAAATTAGTTCCTGGATTTTTGCGCAAGCGGCGAATATATAATTAATATGCAATTTGAAGTTTTATTGCTCTTAAAATAAGAACTATAATTTGTTTTATCGTTTATTTGCTAAGCGTGCAAATATCTGCAGATTGCTATTCCTCGAAACAGATTTTTTATTGGACCTGGTGTTGTGCACTTGTGCACAAAAAAATACATCATCATAAAAAGTGAGCTTAGTATCAGGAACTATTGATCTAAAAAGATCAACATAAAAAATTAATTTCTGAGAAATGAATGAGAAATTTCACAATAATTGGCTTTTGTTACTTTGGGCGGTTATGGAAATAGGGATCTCTAATTTACACCCCCAAAAATATAATTCGCTACTACTGCCCAGTTCCGATATATTTAGGGATTCATCAAGCCAAGTAGCTTGAGTTTTTTCTTAAATACTTGACTTGAAAGCTCAAGCTTTTGAAAATTTGATATTTGACTTGACTTGATTGTCGATCTGAACTACTTGACTTGCTATCAAGTAAAATCAAACTACTCGATATTACTTGATATCGATCTGTAAAATGCGAATCCAAGCGTTAAAATAGGGGATTCACCGATGTTACGACAGCAAGCAGGCACTCCATGACTTTAAAACTTTAAGGCCAACCGGCATAGATTGGTCGTTAATTGAACGAATTTACCTTAATAGTACCTTAATGTTTTAAGAGAATTTCCATCATTTTTGTATTGATATGCTGCTGCAGATTCGTGGGCTATGGAACTTGACAATAAACCTGATCGAGATGATACCGATGAACAGATTATAAATAGTATTCAACCGGCAAGGGACAGTACTGAAGATATTTTAGTATGGTGGAAAAGACACAAATGTACTTTTCCAAACCTTGCCACAACGGCCAAAGACTTTTTGGCAAGGCCAGCTTCTTCAGCGCCAGTTGAAAGGCACTTTTCTAGAGCTGCCTTAACTCTTACCAAAACAAGAAATCGATTAGCCGAGAACTCCGTTAGAGGTCTTATGTGTCTCAAATCATGGATGGCAAATGAGGATTTTAATTTTTTTTTTACTTCTGTGTCATCGGCGTCGATTGCTCTGGTCATTAGCCTCGTGTTCTGTGTAGGCTTTGTTACTGTTTCCCGGCGCCACTCTAGGAGCAGCACTGTTAATTAGAAGCCAACAGTGAAGGCTCAGGTGGGGATTCTTCGCTGAGCTTTTTTATGGATATTTATTTTTGATTGAAAAAACCAGAAATAAATTTCCGCCTCTAACGAGAATCGAACCCGGGACCTTCCGATCACGAGCCCTCGACTCTAACCACTGAGCCAACCCACCCCCATTTGAGTTTGTTGTTTTTCTATGTATTATTGTCAGAATTCAGAATATTTCGTATTTTTATTTCATATTATTACATTCATTATTTAACTAAGTTACATCTTTATATACATAGATTTTTATTGTTAAAAACTATTTTTTCAAGAAAAATCAAGTAGTTAGCTTGAAAAACTTGATTTTCAAGTTGCTTGATGTGTAATTACTTGAGTTTATTTGAATTTCGGAAACAAATACTTGGCTTGATCTTGACTTGATATCAAGTCAAGTAGCTTGAAAATCAAGTCAAGTCGTGAATCTCTAGATATATTGCTTGTCTTAATCATCGTGGGACACCCTGTATATATGTGGGTGGTGTAAAGAATATACCACGCTTGTACCTAAGTCACAGTATATCCAATTACACAGTAGCGCGACTCTCCAGGATTTTGGTGGTTCGCGCATAGCATCCCGCGCATCGTTCGGAGGATGTTTAGCATGGCGATCGCCTGAGTCGTGTTCAGCCTATGAGAGTGAAGGTAGTGTCTTTGACAGAACCGGATTAAGGAATTTGGTGATACGCTGATATAGATATCGGGACGCGTGAAGTCAAATGTTGCGCCGCTGTAGGCTGTATTAACAATTCCAAAAACTGTGACTATAGTTTTTTAAGCTTCCTCAAGATGCTGCCAGGTATGGGATTCCTCCAATGTTTAATATGCTCCTTTATTACCTAATAATATTAAAGTGTGATAGCATAGCTCCATTTGTCTCTATCAAAGTCTGTCGGGTATTAGGGTAGCTGTGTGTTTTTTTTTCAGTTTTTAGAAGAGTTAGACGTTACGGAAAGTCGTTTTTTAATTATGAGCCTAAAGTCAGAATAATAACTTCTCACTGTTTCCTCACACCACCACAATGTTCAAAAGATCTTTCACGACATATAACAAAATGAATGTGATTATGCATTCCAACATTATGACATTTTAAGCAGGAAGTGAAGTCCATTTTAATGCATGCTCAAACAGAAAGTTCACAATAAAAAGAATCAACATGCTAGTTTCAAAAATATATCATTTTCCTCTATAAACATGGATTCTTTTCTTCAATATGCCCATTCATATGTAATATACAAATACAGAAGGAAAGGTAGTCTTGGTAAACTAGACAAAAAACAGTTTTGCAATTTTTTTATGAATAACGACCAGTTTTAGTATATTTTATCGTTGTTATAAACACATTGATCATTTTTTTTATGTACACCTAACAAGTTTTCATCGGTTTTGCTGTTTACCACGTTTTCGTACCTTAAACGTTTTTCTATGATGATTGATGAAGATAAATTTAAAGGCTGTGAGATAACTAGACATAAATGTTATTTTGGACGCTACGTCGTTACATATACCCACATTTGAATCATATAAGATATTATAAAGTTTTTATATTTATTTAAATGTTTAAGACTAAGTAAGATAAGATAAAATAAAGTTGAATAAATCTCGCAGTTTTGTAATTTACTTACAAACGATAAAGCCACCTATTTTCTCGGAGTTAACAATTTTCTTTCATACACCGACTATTTCTTGTTTTCCTTCTAAAAAAAATGTTTATATCCCATTTATAATGCAAAGAATCCATGATGAATTAGAAGAATCAGTACAAAACATTTTCACGTACAATAAATGCGAATGTATGGATGTAACTTACAAATTGTAATTGTAATTGTAAGATAACTGCCTAACCTCGATGAAGAATATCACATTACCACACTGCTCTCAAAATTTACTCTATTTACGAGACATATCGCGTCCAATCAACTTATTGCAACACAATAATTACGCTTTTTCACTCGATTACTCATCAGTATTGCCAAGCCGACCCTGTTTTCAAAACGTAAACGGCAATACTCGCGGCTCGTGCTGAGGAGCCGACGTGGGGTTATGAGAGGCCAGTTTTTCGGAGACAAATTGTCTGCATGATTTCTAGGGAGTTGCGCTACTGTATAATTGGATATACTGTGCCTAAGTTTCAAAACAAGGCGCGTGTAGCTAAAGGTTAAAACATCTGCTTCCTCATCGGTTCCAGGAGTTCATTCCCCCATGGTCTTCCTCACGATGCTGGGCTTCCTTCTGCTGAACACCATAGTGGCGCAGTCAGTAGGATTCTTCATCGGCGCTTGCTGCATGGACATGCAGGTCAGCATCACGATCAGCGCCCTCTACACGTTGGCCACGCAACTGTTTGGAGGGTACCTCGCGACCAACATCCCTTATTGGCTGACGTGGATGCGGTACCTTTCAATGGTGCACTACGCGTACCAGAACATGCAGATCGTCGAATTCGAGGAGGGATTGCCTATAAAGTAAGTGAAAGTTAAGGAAAATACAGGGTGAGTTTTTAGTACCGGCTCGGTCGATAACTCCACTACTGTAGAAGATAGCGAAAAAAGTTGTATATAAAGCTTATAGCCACGGATATGCTCCTTGCTCAGAAAATATTTAGATTGGATGATCCATAACTACGTGGTGATGCAAACATGCACTTTTTTAAATGAGACACCCTATATATTATTCCATATTCAAATTTTACTAATGATTTTCGTTCTTCCAGTATAGGGTATTGTTACATTATACAGAGTATTTCAAAAGTTATGACCATTTTTATATCCAAATCGCTGTCAAATGAACGTACTGTATATCAAAAAGTGATGAATCAAAAATAATATTTTTTTAAACGGATCAATAAAAAATATTCTCTAGTTTTAAAATCCGCTATAAAAAAATCCCGCGACGCACATTCGTATACAGGGTGATGTAGAATGCAAACTCTAGATTTTCTCTCTTTTTTTAAATGTAACCCCCAATATTTTATTATATCAAAGAATTGCTTTTGATATCCTCTTTCACCTTTGTATAGCACTTGTTATGGCTGCATTCATTAGTTTCTGAGATATTTCGATTTTTCTACAAATTTTAAATATACCTTCTATTTGTTTACTAAAATTTATTTATTTTGAGAAAATACTATCAAATTTTATTTTTTCTTAACAAACAACTGAAATATAAGGCCATAATAGTACTTGATCAAGGCAAAATACTGAATTAACGAGATATAGGTCAACTGTGTTGAGGAAACAATTTTATAAACGTCATGCAAAATTATCAAGCAGATCTATCAGGTAGGCTATGAAATATTAAACGACACAGTCCAAATAAAACGATTCTTCAATGTTTCAAACGCATTAGTTTTAGAGTGCCTCCGTTCTGGATATTGCTGTTCATAGTTGATATATAGGGTGTCCAGTTAGTGTGTAATTCTCGCAAGGTATACCTGATACAAGAAAATGTCAAATACAAAACTTATTTGGTTACCTGAGACGCATATTCTAAAAATATTTTGAAATATACAGGGTGTTGCGGGAAAGTAGGATAGCGATCAACTTAATTTTTTAATATGGAACTATAACTTTTTCTTAAATACTTCTAGTTTCCATCATTGATCTCTATTCAACCTTAAAATATTTTTGGGATCGCTTGCGACGTTGCCAAGTTATAATGTATTTTCTATTAATTTCCGGATTTTCAAGGTCGCAAGTAATACGTCCAAATTGATATATTCCTTTAACTTTTCTCAATAACATTATACACCGAGTTACTTGAATATTAAGTGGATATTATTTTGGATGTTATCAGTAATTTATATCTACAGGGTGTTTTGGCAGAATTTTAAATCACGGCAGCTTGAAGGTCATTTTACTTTGTTTTTTTAAATGTAACACCCTGAATGTTTTATTTTAAATCGAAATATCTAGTAATACTGTATCTCGCCTTGTAATATTTTTTTTCACGTTTGCGGCGTTGCCAAGTTATACATTATTTTTCGAAATTTTTAAACAAATATCCCCGATTTTAATTTATTTTAAATAGAATCCTCTACCTATTTTTATTGCAATGAATTGCACATGTCGAAGTAAGATCTCACAATTTAAAATTTTCTTTCTATTGATTATTGAGATACGGCGACACCGGTTTTTCAGTAAACAGTACCGGAACGCTTAAATATTTCCAAAACTGCCACACAAAATTTGATAGTGCTTTCTCAAAATAAATAAATTTCAGTACACAAATAAAAGCTATATTTTAAATTTACCGAAAAATCGAAATATCTCGGAAACTCATGGACGTAGTGCTATACAAAGATGAAAGAGCATATTAAAAGCAATTCTTTGATTTCCAAAAACTATCCATCCGATTTCTTGGATACTAAATCTTATCTCTTTTTTTTTCCAGATGCGCTCCACATTCAAAGTACGCAATCTGTTCGGAGCTGGACTACATCCCAGTGTCGTCGATAATCGAGTCCCAAGGGCCATGTCTGCCCTTGTGGGCCAACACGCTGGTCCTGTTGGCCTTCCTGCTCGTCTTCAGGGTGCTGGGCTACATAGTGTTGCGATATTTCCGGGCCCCTAAGTGACCCTGCTCCCCGTAAGTCCCCCAGGGGGCTGCGTACGAATCATTGTGATACAATTTACAATATAGATATTATGACGCGGACGTGTCAGAATCAAAAAGGTTTCCGAGATAATCTAGCGCATTTTTATTGTCCTTTAGTAAATGTTGTTACTAATTCTAGGATATACATTGTCTCTAGATGAATCAAATAATATGTCGCGTACACGAAATTTGTTGAGCTAGTCGATAGGCAAAGAGCTGAAGGCTTCTGAAAGGATTCGTCCATTCATTAATTGAAGTTTTTTTGCTAAAGGGTTTTTCCCGCAAGTTCCTTCATATGGCGGTTAGTTGTTTGACTTGAGAGAGCCGTATAGTTTTTTATTATTTGGATGACATTATCGTGGCTATCCCAGATTTTCAGTCTCACTTAAAAATTCTTCGAGAGGTTCAGTCTCGCTTGAAAAATGCCAACCTCACTGTGAGTTTTGAGAAGTGCAGGTTTGCTCTTAGTTCACTTGGATTTGTGTTTTTTTGGTCAGCCTCCCGCAAAGGCTGAAAGCCTATGGCGCTGTAGAAGCACTGCGAGAGGATAAGTGTCGGTGCACGTTAGATTTTAAACGCTGCAGGTTGTAGCCGTCGGGAAACGAATTCCCCAGTAGCTCACTCCACAGCGTCGAAGTTCTCCAAAAGAAGGAATGCTGGAGGAGACTGGTTTCGGGGAATAGAGACCTCGACCTGGTAAGGATGATCCCGCAGAGTCTCTAGTGTTCCTCATTTGGACAGCCTTTGATGTTATTATCTGAAAGAACTCACTCGAACATCTTCCGTGATAGAATCTGTAGAACAGGGATATCAGCCACCCCTCTTCGATGTTCCAGGCTGTGGAGGTCCTTCGTGAGGTTAGGCGTATCGATTAATTTAATTACTCTCTTCTGGATAGTGTCCAGAAGCTTTAGAGAGTGCTTTGGAGCGCATCCCCACACATGGGAGCAATACTCCAACGATGGTCGGACCTGTGTCTTGTAGGGCAGCAGTAGTTGCTCTGGTGTGTACAGCTTCCTACAGCGGAACAAAACTCCAAGCTTCTGGGATGCCGTTTTAGCAATACGGACGACGTGGTCGTGCCAGGACATGTTACTGTGGATGTTGATCCCCAAAATCTTGACGGAAGGTGACTCGTATCTTATTTGCAAATGTACCTTTTGCCTCTGACTTTTTACCTATCGACAAGCTATAAAGTAGAATTTTTCTAAATTAATATTCGATAATATTCTTACTGTGATTTTCGTGAAAATATCTGCTTTACGCGTGTCAATCTTCGTGTTAGTATATTGGAACTGAATACTTATTAGCGAAAAATTATATATGTATATTAAAAAAAATAATAACCAATATTATTATACAGGGTATATCGAAAAAACGTGCCCCACTAGGTTCGAGACTTTTTACGTGTGTGTGGAACATTTTAACGTTGCCTACTACTGACACCTCCAGTCAAAGCTGATAAGGTTCGAGAAGCATTGATTTTAAAGCTATTTCTAGCACAGCTGGTTCAATGATAATGCCAAATCTGTTACAAGCTTCGTGTTTTGCAATTTATAGCTTTAAAATGTGGGTGTTGAACTTTTTTACTGTAATTGGAGTTAGACTGGACCGCTGTTGTACGGAAAAGTATTATTAAGACTGAATTTTCATACATTTAAATATAGACTGTCAAAACAAAACGCATCTTTTAGATATACCCTGTATAGAGTTGTTTTGTTGGTATAGCCTAGGGTAGAAGCTTCAGGCACTAAAAAATAATAAGAAAACCTGTGGGCTGACTCACTATTGTCTTTATATGTATGAAATGTGGGATATACTTTAATCTCTGAAGAAAAACGATTTTTCCTTGCATTTCAAATGTATTGTTTTGAATTTTATCTTGCATCGCAATTTATGTCTCATTTTTTGGTAATTTCTCTAATATGCATGGAATTTTACTGAACAACAAAAAAAGTATTGCAAATAGAATGGGTGGCTGAACTTCAGTAGTTTTTGTTATAATTCTGTTGTAGTTTTTTTAGTGGTCAGTGAAATGCATGAATAAAATTTTCATGAACAATCAACAAACTTTTTGATAAAATTTTTGTTTATGGATTCTTGACAACAGTTGTTAGGATATTTGAATTTCGGATTCAAATATATGAGTAACCTGCAGCACAATCAATTAATTTAATTTTGCCTCCCAAAATACATCAAAATATAATGTTTAAGTATGGATCCCTTTGAGTGATGCTATTTTATATTTGTGAAAGATTTGTGATGTACATGAAGCTTCTAACCCAGACTATACGTCTACCATATATAAATGTGTATCCTAGCTAGCTACCCAGTTATTTGAGTTGATGAAATGCAACAAAGATTCCTTATATCCGGAGTCCGAACAGAACAGTTTTGTGATTGCGGTGAAAAAAAAAAGGAAAGAAAGAAATAAATGAACAGGCTGTGCTTTAACTGTAACTATTCGTTTTTAATTTTTCACATAATGTTTAGGTTTATACGTCTAGTTTTATATACATATATACATTCATTCCTGTCTGTGCTGGCGGTAAAGGACTCTGCAGATGAGCGTTTTTATCGCCTGCACAGATGAAGCTTGAAGCACAATGCGACGCATCACTAGGTCGTGTATGAAAAAAAAACAATGGCAACTGTTGTAATTCGGAGATTTGTCTATATGGGTTGAAGTTAGATAGAAACATTACACAGGTGCCTTTTAGAGTTAGAATATACGAGTATGATCATCCTTAAGGAACGTTTACCAGGCTTGTCAGCATTGGCCAGTCTCCTCAACCTATGGCACGGTTTTTTTAAATCATTTTTGTAGTACTTCAGCGCTCGTAAAACAACCATTTTGCAAAAAAACCTGTGGTTGATGGTAGCATCTGTATGCTTGACAACAGAAGAATTATTTGGCATTTTTTCTTAAAAACAGGCCAAACGTTAAGTCTGTGAACAATTATGTCAAAATTCTATCCGTTACAGGAACTTATTCATTAAAAAATAAGATATATGTATATAGCTACCTTCAATTAATTATGAAAACCCTTGAGAGTTTTGTTTTCATTTGAAGATTTTTTGTTAGCTTCAAAGTATAGTCCTTCCCTTTGCAACAGTTACCATGTGTAGATTTTCATATTTCGGCATTTTGATGGATAACATTATGCTTCAAGCTTGATGGTTTACCGTGTACGAATATACGGGGTGTTTACGAACTAAGTTTTTGTATTGAAAATAGGAAAATAAGTCTGATATAAGGTTAACTCGAATCGACTGATGGATCTCACGTCATTTTCTGCCAACATGTACGCACTTTCAAAATTTAACCTCAATTTTCACAGCACGACATCCTTTTGGGTGTTGCTGATTTTGGAGAATCAATGCTTGTTCCTAAAAATGCTGATTCATCTTAAAGATATAATATGAGATTTTGAAAAAAAAATTATCCTTTTAGTAAGATACCATTGAGTTGAAATTGTACCTAACCCAAATTTGTATAAGTGGGACTAAAAGCCTTCTTTTCTTCAACTTGTAGTCCTTTTTTGCATCCATTATGTATAATCTAAGGTTTGATGGTGTCCAAGATCCTTATAAAATACTTTTTGCTTGTGTCCGCAGTGAGAAGTATCCCATTCTCACCCTTTTATTACCACAATGTGTAATGGAGGAAGGTAGATGCATCACATAATCTGAGCAGAGTTAGGATATTGGCAATTCCAAAAATCGATGAGACCTCTAGCGGCAAAAATCTACACTGACAAAGCAGGTACTCGAATTTCGGACGGCACACAATTAACATGCCATTAACCGTTTATATGCTGTTTATGTTTCTTCATTCAGCCGTGTTTTCGAGTTTGTGCTTTGTTAACTGGTATATAGTGTCTTAGAATATTTCTTCGGACCTTCTTCATACGCTATTGTCAAGAATATGGCATCTACATCAGGCTTCAAATCAAGAAAGGCTAGCAAGTTTAATACAAACTGTAGTGTTTATGGTTGCCACTCCAAAAAAGGCTATCATGAAAGCATTCATTTCCACGCATTCCCTCCAAAAGCGTGTCACAGCGTGCAGAATACCTGCTATCCTCTATATTTGTTTACAAACGCCAGCGCCCTCATCGGTAATTGGAATCGCCAATACCCTATACAAATCAAAAACCGTAAAAATGTGACAGAAAATTTAAAAAATGACAAACACTTTAAATATTCAATACTGTTCCTGTTTTTACTTAGGCACAAGTCCAAAACACCACTGAAGCGCTTGTATACTGAATTTGTAGTATAAAAACTATATAAGTCCCTTATTTACAAAATTATCATCAATTCTTTTTTAATAATAATATATAATAATTGTGATGTTGACGTGTGTCCGCCAGTCAATTAAAATAATTCCACCCCGTATATATTTAATTCGAGATAAGGATAAGGGAGACAGAAGTGTCAGTGAATGAAGATGATGATTAGATGATGATGATGCACAGTGTGCCTTCGTTTTTAGTATTTGATGTGCCAAGAATTGACAACCAGCTAAGGCTACTGCCAGAATTACAATTTAACGAGAAACATTTGATGAGAAACAACGTCGAAATGTATTATAGGTTATGTGTAGAGTGCGAGATGTATCGGTGTGATTTTACTTCCAAGCTAACAACATACCAGCAACTGTCGATCATTCAGTATGAAAATAATTCTTGAAAATTGCTTCTACGATTTTTTTAGATATTTTGTGCATCTTATGAAAATGTCAGTCTCAAGACTTTTCTCGTCAGTCTTTCAGTGGATTGAGAATAAGAATACTTAAAATTGGGATGTTGAATCCATCATTACTCAGAGTAACAACTGAACATAGAGGTAGTAAACAACTAATTCTAATAGGCCGACATCTTTTCTTACGTTCTCATATTGACCACCAGATACGGCAATCAGAGTTACTTACTTTCATCTTAATTGTATAGTATCCATAAATATTCCATTCTACGTTGAAAAAGACTGTATTTTGATGGTTCAGGAATGATTACAGCAAAACCAATAGATGTGATGACCTATCTACTGCGTTACTGCATATTTCTTCATCATAAACGCAAAATCTAAAGTCTTACATAAATTTTGAAGAGCTGGCAACGCCGATATAATTTTCGTGCGACTTATTTACGGTAGAACCCCGACTGTCAAACGTTTGTTTTGTTTGTGCGTCTTTTATGCTTGGTCAGTAAAATCGAATCCGCTATTTGTTGGTAACTGCAGTGAAGCTTTTCGGACTTGCTGTCCTATGTAAGGTTGGCCATAATATCAACATTATTTAGATGTTCTTTGCTATAAATGTCATGTCACCGTTTTTGGCGGCTGTCAAACATAACCTTATCATTTAGCTGTGACCGTTAGTTTTGATCAGAAAAGTTCTGATTGTTTTTAACATCTTCAGTCTCATTTGCATTGATAATAATCGTTTGTATTCGGAATTTGATAATCATTATGTTACGACTCAGATCACCTCACGGATTTCATCTATGTCGTTGATTTTTATTTAGTTCAAATAATCCATTACGATTCATGCTTTGATATAAATCATTTTACCTATTTTTAAAGCGCGCAACAGCTCTTATACAAAATGCAAGGTTTGATTGAAACTTCAGACAGTAGCTTCAGTTTTGCCCTTATTTAGAGCAATTTATTAAACGTTTTTCTATGGCTTGCATTATTGAAAAAAAAAATAGAACTGAAAATCGTCTGTTGCTAGTATGTTGATGGCCCAAGAAGTACGGTGCTAAAAAGGTTCTGCGATGACATTTTTAAGGAAATTTATGAAAGTACGTATTTCTGTTCTCAAGCTTATCGCTGAAAAAATATTGTGTTTAGTTTAGTATGAGAGCTTTCAGTAAAAACCTGACAGCACACTTTGATTACCTTAATGTAAAATTGATTATTTTTATCTCCAAAAATATGTTTTACGTCTCATACAAATGAGATCAATCATTACCAATGAGACTAAAATATTTAATAAAATTTCATATGTCCTTACTATCACAGCAAAGTCCTTAATGAATGCTCCATGAATTTGTGTTTTGTTTTAACGTTTGTGATACTATTCATCTTATCATTTAAATATTACGTGTTTTACACCAACTCTCTGAGTTATATAAAGCAATTTATGACCAATCACGTATTTTAGATATCTTCATGTGACTCAAATGAATTTTTTGAACTTGCTCAACCCATTTTAATAAAAGGACGTCCTCAGTCTGATTCAAGCCGCCGATTGTAAGGTTAGGTACTTAAGAAGCAGGATTTAGGCAGAAAGTTCGACAGTTTTGGTCAATATATAAATTGTCAATTAGATTTTTACTTTTTTACGCATAAATGGGTGCTTTCAATGGTCTGACTGATAAAATAAGAACACAATATCATCTTTTTACTCATGATGGTACACTGTGAGTATAGAGCTTGCCTTTCAACTTTAATCACATCACAAAAATTTTCTAAAAATGATGAAAAAGTGCTGTTGCTGTTTTCGTATTTATTATACTGATATCGCCTTAGCAATAAACGTTTCTTATAAACAATATAACCACGAAACGTTACTGTTCGTACATAGAGACTATAGCCATAAGACTGTCTTGAATTATTGTGCGTAGCATTTCATAAATTTCCAAATACTCAATTTGAAATAAAAAAATTCAAATGTATATTTTTTACTATATTACATCACTATATGCATTTCTTGTGTTCTATGTACACGTCAAGGTTAATGTAAGTTATGAAAATGATACGAAGTTCAGGGAATTGAGTACCACCATTTTTGGAATTTTTTTTTAATGTTTAACACTGATTATGTCTGATTTGAGTGGCTAAAAAGTAGGTGGCATAAAGTAGCTGTTAACTAAAACTTTGAATTTTGAATTTTATTTGTATCCTTAATGTTGAAAATATAAAAATTTTCTCAATACTTTTGAAGTGCGAAGCCACATTATTATTCATTAAATAACCATATATTGTTTATTTAAAAGCCATTTTGATATTCTCAATAATTTATGTATTGGTGGTTCTTTTATTTTCTAATTATCGGCCAGTTTTCGTACCCTACAAAGCCTAATGTGGTATGGAACATCCTATTTGTTAAGAAGGTTTTTTTTATTTTTGATTACTTTTAAGTTTTTTCTAGGAGAAAGTAAATTACCTGAAATGTATGATTACCAATCAAGTGTTCAATCACTCAGTCAAAGTAACGCTTTCTCTGTCGAATTTTATTGAACACTACCCCTTATTTGTACAAATATATTTATTAAGTGTTCGTAATTTTTTGGACAGGAGGGCTGTATAATAACCATATACATAAAATTATTTCTGCGAATATTTGCCTGTTTTTATTTTTAGGTATTTCCTTTGTAAATAAATTTAGTTTTTTTGGACCAAATATTTATTGTTTCTTTAAAGTCAGCTCCTTTGTTAAGAGTTATGTAAAGTTTTATGACGTGTTATGATGTACTGAATATAGCACAATTCTTCCTTTGTATTATATAAATAACTTTTTTTGATGTTATATCTATAATATTTATTCTAGGAAAATGATTCCAATTTACACTTACATGTATTGTCTGAAAAATGCCTGTTATTATAAGATATTTAAAAAACGTATTCGACCAAAATTAAATACTGCCATTTTTCTCACCGTTTAGGCAAATTAAGACTAGGAAAATGTTATTAAAATTAGGTAAATTGCAATGTTCGAAGAAAATAAAATATCAAATGTTATCATATCATAATTATTATAATCTCATTCATCTTATACTTCCATATTATATTTGTATATTTGTACAAAGTCAGACTTCTTGTATGTATGTTATAGCTAGTCCTAGCTTTCTCATTTTACTAGGAACTATTTATGTAATTCAATAAAATGTTTATTAATTTTAGTTGTTTTATTCAAATCAATCTTAATCGTACTAATTTAAACACTTCTAAGGCAAAGGAAAATCCTAGCAAGTATTAAAAGCGAGATAAATAAATAAATGGATCTTGGATTGGGTCGGACACTTTTTGGTTAGAAAACCTTTGAGAAGTTGCGAAAATCTTGACTTCCTTTTTATAACCTAATTGTTATTTATTTTCAAATAATTAGAAATATTTTTAAAACTGGAACTTTTGACAATCCTTAAAACCTTACAAGCTTTGAATAAATTTGAAAATCTTTAATTCCAAAGAAGTCCAACGATTGGAAGGCATATTGAAAGTTATGAAGATAGGGAAAATTTAAGGCAAATGCGTAAAATAGGATATAATAAACTTATCTTTAGATAGTGATCACTGTATTAGAGTCTCTATTGTCCACGTATTGTTGAAGGCTGTCCCCGAATACTCAAAGTGTTTAATCATGGCTGATATACCATGGTTCACAGGGACCTTGAAGAAAAGAAGACAGATTAAACCTTCTCCTTGGACTGAAAGATGATGCAGTAAAAATATTGCTAAAGAATCTGCTGAAGGTTGACATATATCTTGCCGTTTTTTTTTCTTTTTTTTTATAACTGAGCAGACCGCGCAGGCAGAGCCTAAATACCAGAGTACCGCGGCTGCTGTGAAAGGGTTATGTTAGGGGAAGTTTATTAACGCGAGATTTGAATGGGCCAATACCCGCAGGCCATTCCAAGCCTTGGACACCCTGGGAATAAATGTGCGGTTGTACCGCTCAGTTCTTGAGGTATGAAGAACGACCGTCTTATAGGATGAGATACAGCCAGCGGTCGCACGGGTACATCTGATAGGAGCAATGAGCGGCGGAACGATAGAGGATAGCTCAGAGGAGCGGATTCCGTTGGAATATCGGTAGAAGAGGTCACCAACAACACGCCGGTGAGAAAGTGACTGAAGGTGGCGCGTTAAGGCCGGATCGCCAATTAGTCGAATTGCCCTTCTCTGGACGGCATCTAGTATAGACAGGGTAGTAGGGGCAGCAGCTCCCCAGACATGAGAGCAAGGTCTTATCTGGGCTTTATATAGCGTGAGGAGGTTACATGGTGAGAAATACTTTCTGGCTCTAAATAGGTACCCAAGCTTTTTACCAGCAGCTGTTGCAATTAACGCGACGTGTTCGTGCCAGATCAGATTTTCTGTAATGTTGAGTCCTAACATCTTGAATGAGTGACTCCTTGGCAGAGCCTGGTTGTCTATTAGAACCTGTTGTTGGCTTGGGCACTTCTTATTTGATAGCGTACAATACTGGGTCTTGGATGGCATTAAATTTAACCATATTCTTAAGCCCCCAAGCGGTAATGGTATCGAGATCCTTTGAATGTGAAGCTGCCACTGCCAGTCTTCTGCGTCCCAGCTCGACCACAGAGATCGGTCTATTGCTCATAATGCCTGCATGCAGCGTACTGTCATTAAAAGGAATCGTAAGCTTTTGGACACCCTCGGCATTTTTCATTGCAAAACTACCAAAATGTTCTATTTCCTAAATTTCAGATAATGTCATTTCGTTCCCGTCATTACAATACGAAAAATGTGTTTTGACATACTTATTTGAGCAGATTAACCAAACAATCTCAGGCAAACATTTCAGTTTTAATGCGATTTTATTAGATTCACCTGTATATTTGTTTGTGGGTTTGTAACTCTGCTTTGGATTAAGAGGTCGGACCCAACTTTGCCGCGAAAACGATTTTGACGGCTTCAAACCCTTCAGATCAACGGTCGTATCGGCTGACTAAGAAATGGCGCAGACACCTTAAGAGAGCTTTAAAGGCGTTACAACTGTTTGGAGTTGGTATTTTTATGTGAAATTTATTCAGGAAAGTCGACAGTTTCAGTTATCGTTTATGCAGTATTATGCCATGCTATGAATATTGACCAAAAACAATTGTTCATCTTCGCTGCATAGAGTATTAATAAATACAGTTTAAAAAAATGGAGTCAAGTTGATTGACTCAGTGCTTCTCACACATAACAGTGATATCATTTTATTATATTCCCTTTGCATGAAGCTATAGTCTGAGATCCCTTGCAACCAAGTAATCGTTCGTATGTCCTAAAAAAAGATCAAACACAAAAACTAGTAAATAGTTTCCTAAGTCTCTCCATAGGAGTTAAAACGACACAATTTTTATTCTGCCAGCTTCAACTGGACGAAATGAAACAATCAGGAACCCCCAAATTGCTTAAAAACGAAGTATGAGCTATTTTTATATTTTCAGTTTTTTTATTATTGCTGCGCCGCCACTGACATGATTTTTTTAAAACCATACGCGTTTTTCATCCTCACCACGGTAATAATACTGTGTCTAAATTTCATTAAAATCGATTCCATAATTTCCATGTTACTGAATTCAGAACGATCTGAAGCAATACTCGTATGCATACATCAGACAATAATCGTCTTAGAATTATTCTAAGTCCCTTGATTTCTGTAATAGCCAAGGTAATGTTCGGATGAACCTAAAAAAACGTATTATGCCGCTAGGTGTTCCTTTCACAGGTCAATGGACAGCCTATTATAAACAGAACAAATTTTTGAGTTTTACAACCGTCCACCCCCTAACCACCCCAATTTCACCCCCACCCCAAAAAAAGAGTAGAAATTGATCGGGAACTCCTAAAACGCCTAAAAACAAAGTTTGAGCTGTTGTTATATTTTTAGTTTCTTTATTATTGCTGCGCTGCCACTGACACGATTTTTCCAAAACACACGCGTTTTCCATCCTCGCCGCGGCTGTAATACTGTGTCAAAATTTCATTAAAATCAATTGGATAATTTTCGCGTTACTTAATATAGAACGATCTAAAACAACACTCGTATGTATACATCACAAATTCTAAGTCCCTTGGTTTCTATAAGAAGCAAGGCAATGTTCGGATGGACCTAAAAAGGGTATTATGCCGCTAGGTCTTTCTTTCACAGGTCAGTGGACAGCCTATGACGAATAGAACAAATGTTTGAGTTTTAGAACCCCCCACCCCCTAACCACCCCAATTTTACCCCCACCCAAAAAAAGTAGAAAATGATCAGGAACCCCTAAAACGCCTAAAAACGAAATTTGAGGAATATTTGAAATTTTTCGTTTTTTGCTAATTACTCCACCCCCGTACAACGATTTCCAAAATTATCGGAACATTACCTACACCACAATATATCGCTACCCAAATTTCGTTACAATCCATGCAGCGGTTACTGAGATTACGACGTTAGAAGAACGCCAACAGACAGACAGACCGACAGACAGACCGACGGAAATGAGTGACGTGGATTTTCGTTATGTAGACATCATAACACGCCCAAAAAGCGTATTATCTCAAAATCGAAAATTTTCGCGATCACAATACTCCCCTCATCTATCGGTGTGGGAAGTAAAATATAAAAAAATGAAGTCAAGTTGATTGACTCAGTACTTCCCACACATTACGCTGATACCAGTTTATTATTTTCCCATAGCATGAAGCTTTAGTCTAAGATCCCTTGCAGCCAAATAATCGCCAGCCCCCCCTCCTAAAATTGTCTTATGCCGCTAGGTCTTTCCTTCACAGGTCAATGGACAGCCTATTATCGATACTACAAACTTCTCAGTTTTACAACCCCCCACCCCCCAACCACCCCACTTTCACCCCCACCCAAAAAACTGGTAGCAAATGATCAGGAACCCCTAAAACATCTAAAAACCGAATTTGAGTTGCCTTCATACTTGTCGCGTTCTTTGATTATTGCTACGCTGCCACTCATAAGATTTTTAACAAACATATGCGTTTTCCATTCTCACCACGGTAACAATAAACTGTGTCAAAATTTCATTAGAATCAATTAAATAGTGTCCACGTTTCAAAATACAAAACGATTTAAACCAATAAATTCTCGTATAGGCTAGGCAATGTTCGGATGGACCTAAAAAGGTGATTTGTGTCGCTAGATCTTCCTTCACAGGTTGGTGAACGGCCTATTATGAGTACAAGAAACTTTTTAATTTCTCAACCCACAATCCTCCAACCACCCTTATTATTTCTGCGCCGCCACTGGCACGATTTATCAAAACCATACGCGTTTTCCATCTTCGCCATGGTAGTAATGCTGTTTCAAAATTTCATTAAAATCAAATCAACGGTTTTCTCGTTACAACGATCTAACGCAATACTCTCGTATGTTTACATGAGAAAAAATTCTAAGTCCTTTGCTTTCTGTAATAGGCAAGGCAATGTTCGGATGGACCTAAGAAAGTTATTTATGCCGCCAGGTCTTCCTTCACAGGTCAGTGGACAGTCTATTATGAAAGCAACATATTTTTCAATTTTACAACACCCCACCCCCCAACCACCCCAATTTCACCCCCACCCAAAAAAAATTAGAAAATGATCAGGGACCCCTAAAACGCCTAAAAACGAAGTTTCAGCAATATTTAATTTTTTTTGTTTTTTGCTAATTACTCCGCCGCCTATGCACCGATTTTCAAAATTATAGAAACATTACCTACTACGACCCCACAGCATACCGCTGCCCAAATTTCATCACAATCCATGCAGCGGTTACTGAGATTACGAGGGTAGAAAAACGCGACAGACAGACAGACAGACAGACAGACCGACAGACCGACAGACCGACAGACCGACAGACCGACAGACCGACAGACCGACAGACCGACAGACCGACAGACCGACAGACCGACAGACCGACAGACCGACAGACCGACAGACAGACCGACGGAAATGAGTGACGTGGATTTTCGTTATGTAGACATCATGAAACGCCCAAAAAGTGGATTATCTCAAAATCGAAAATTTTCGCGATCACAATACTCCCCTCACCTATCGGTGTGGGAAGTAAAAACACGTTTTGAAGATAAAGTCAACTGAAAATACAGTATAAGAGATTAAAGAACATCCAACTGAAAAGTTGAAGATAATTTTTAAAATAAGTTTGAAAAAATAATGAACTAAAATATTATTCGTAAATCTGGTATATTTCGTTCATTATTTTTAAGCTTATTAAAATTATTTTTTACTGTATAGGCCGATGCTCTTTAAAAGTGTTTTTTTTTGGTTTTGTTGAACTACATTAATTTATTCACCTTTTTGGTTCAAGAACAAATTTTATGTTTGTTAACTTAACAGCAGGCATTTGTACAACTGTTCAAGGTGGTTTCGTTTTAAAATACCCTAGCTTCTTTGAAACAAGTTACTATAAAATGGCATTATAGAGAACTTTTAAGACTCTCAGATGACTTTCAGTGTATTTCTAGTGCGTGTAAATAATTCTACTTGTTTCGTCACAGTCCGACGGCTTAGAGTTAACGTTGGCTTGTCTGTTTCCTCACGCAACTGAGAATGACGTACGGAAAAACATGGAAAAAGCATCAAGATTGCCCCCCTAATTAAAATAAATGTTAGCAGAATGATTACGAATGGAAATTATACATAGCGGCAGTTCGTTACGGTCATGACGGTATACATGGCGAATAAGAATATACTTGATGTAAAACTAATTGTTTTATTATGTACTAGTCCGAATTGCATATTTTATATTATTTATATCTGTACTGCAAACTGCAAACAATGTTTCTGTCTAATGCATTTTTATTACAACCAATGATAGATGGTACCACTTTATGATTTGAAGATGCCAGTTCAGTTCACACCCATTTAGGTCTCTAACTTTCCCTCTATCTTGGAGGATACATCACGCTATTTCAAGCAGAAGTATACGCGATTTTAGCTTGTGCCACTCGTATTCACGAAATTCAGGGGCCTAGGAGGCGGACCACTTATTTTTATTTATCGTATGGCTCAAAAACATGACAATAGTAAATATAGATTAAAAGAAAAACTATTATAACCTATACTAAAATAAAATATATACAGCTACAAACTAAGATACATAGTCTTTGGTATTTACAATTTACAGGTTGATGTCAAGTTCTTTCAACCACTTCAGCGCCAACGGTGTGGCTATGAAGAACTCCTCTCGCGATCCCTGAAACGCACGCAGTTCACATTCGCTCGTAATATGGTTTATAGTTTGGCGGGGTGCGCCACAGTCACATAAGGGAGATTGCACATAGCCCCACTTGTAAAGGGAGTCGGCACATCTGCCGTGGCCTGTTCGGACTCTATTAAGTTTTACCCACTCTTTCCGGGGTAGTTCTGATCCTGGAAGTAAGGCTGCCCCCATAAATGCGCATCGCGAGTGGTGTTCCGCAAAACCTTCCCACTGGGAGCGCCATTGGTTTAAGGAGTCGAAGTTATTGGTTTTAAGCCCTTCTGCATCCCTTATTGGTGGTTGTCGGGTTTTAAGTCTGTTTATCTGCAACGGGGGTATTGCTCGGTGGATCGGCAGTTTGTTGTTGGCCGTAATCTTGTTATACTCCCTTAGAAGGGCGTCAGTCCTTCGCAGCTGCGGTGGGGCTATTCCAGAGAGTACAGGCAGCCATTGAGTTGGGGTTGTCTTAACTGCGCCTGTAATAAGTCTCATAGTGTGATTTAGTTGGACGTCAATTAGTCTGGTATGATGGCTGTTAATCCAGATAGACGCACAGTACTCAGCACACGAATAGACAAGAGCTAGTGCATTGGTTCGTAGAGTTGGAGCAGTGGCACCCCACGTCGTTCCCCACAGCTTTTGGATAATGTTGTTGCGTGTTCTGAGTTTTCCTGCAGTGTTTGCGAGATGTTTCTTATAGCACAGGGTGCGATCTAACGTTACCGGACCACTATTTGCTTTGACAGCCAGGCAGCATTAAAAGCAGTCACTGCTTGTAGGTTTACGTCCAGGCTCGCTCTGCAATGTAGAAAAACCTTAACCCAAAAGGGTTAAGACGAAGACGAAGTGAAACCATTGGGGATAAAAATCCCCAGTGGTTTCACTTCGAAATCACCTTGCAAAAAATGTATTTTTCGCATCCCAGTGGTTATGGTAGGAAACGACAAAGGTTATTATGCAGCTAGAGACGTCATCTCTGTAGTTGGATTTATATTTCTGCTTTGCATAGTCTGACACGTGAAACGCTTGCAAGCTGTTCTAAATTTTTGTTTTTCAGATAATTAGTGTATTAATTGCAATAGTTGGTGAGTCAATTTTGACTTTACTTATTATACTATGATCACATTACTTGTATTTTGCCTATTATAATATGAATTGGCGAAAGCATAGTCGATTTCTACAATTTTTTAAAATGTGATTACGCTCCAAAA
Source organism: Callosobruchus maculatus (assembly GCA_951848785.1). Classification (NCBI taxonomy): domain Eukaryota; kingdom Metazoa; phylum Arthropoda; class Insecta; order Coleoptera; family Chrysomelidae; genus Callosobruchus; species Callosobruchus maculatus. The sequence continues at coordinate 5,328,132 of CATOUR010000003.1, forward strand.
CCACTGGAATTTACAAGGCAGAAGAAACGTAGCGTGCAAGAGGTACCACAAGATTTTAAATAAAATAAGGGCTCAAGTTGTGTAGGAAAAACTATTGGGTGCTATTTGAAAAATAAAAGTTGGGGGTGAGTTTTAAGGATTTAGGTATAAAAAAATGTTTGAAAAAGCATGCTATGATAGACACCGTAATACTTTCAAAATTTGTTTTAATTTTTTTTGTCACGAGAGTATCACATGTCAACGAAATTCAGGGACACCCTGTATATGTTTTGTTTTGGTATCATTATTACTTCTGCTACTTTCCACATCCTGGGTAATCGAGCAGATGCTAAAATTGAGCCACTGTCTTAAGATGAAAAATAGTTCCAGGATACTATTAGAGCAACGGAACAAATTTACATGGCTCCTAGACTGGCGACGTCTTCTAACAAGTTTCAGGTAAACTGGCAACGCAGCACAGATCGCAAAAGTGGCAGCATCGTCTTAAGTCGCAGATGCGCCAACGCTAGTCGTACCTAGTAGGCGAGTTCATGGTCGGCAACTGGTACCGACCACTGGGTAGGTACCACTTCCAGTGGGTACCACTTGGCGGCAGTCTGCAGTCGACGATGAGAAAAATGTGCGTGCCTTCTTGATTCGTGTATATGTTCGGTAGATTTAGGTGAGTACTACTTGAGTCATCATCATAGTCACAATGTATTAACAGACAAGTTGTGGACTTGTAAATTGCATAGAGTGCTGCCGAATATTATCAATAGTTTTGTAAATTGTAGCTCGCCGTCGTTCACGATTCACTATCAGTACTTGAGTACTTTGCCTATTGCCTGTTTTGATCATATGATCGATTATGGAAAGCTTTTGGTATACTCGTAGTCGTACTGCCGTTTTGAATCCCTGTGCTGAATTTGAGATAAATCATACAGGTTTACTTCACTTCACTTCAAAGCTTCCCAATATCTAGATGTTGCTTCTTGTGTACTAGATCATATGAAAATAAAACAAATTTAGTTTTTCATTTAAATGCCATAGGTATTTGTAGAGATCATAATGTTCAATAGTTGAATTATTTTTAACAATTATCTATACTCTGAAAAATACTAAATTGATCGTAATGGAATTTTGACAGATGGCTAGCCGTCATTGGTATGAAAATCATGTGTAGCTAATAAAGTAGTACAATTAAAAATTCAAAAATGCTATAGGCGCTTTCAGTGCCACTGGTCATTCTTTAGAATATAGGTAGGAACATTTGAATGAAGAGGGAATCCGAAGATATTTCTAAATCTCTTTTTCTTACACTTCGCGAATTTGTAAGGGATTCAAGGATAAACGAAAAAACATTTTTTTTGGGAGGTTCAGGACAATAACCTGCTTTTTGATAGTTTTCTATATTTCGGATTTACTTACATAAAGAGGAATTTTATAGAATAAAAGTTTTGCATTATTATTCCTACACACATTCCACACATTTTTCCTTACAAATTAAAAAGTGTGCTCAATGTTTGGCATAACTAACTAAAATAATGCTTTCAGGAAAGGGGCACAATAAAATGTTCATAACTAAAATTTAGATGATAATGATACATTACTAGGTTTAAAGATCCAATTTTCGCGTTGCTCGAATGATCTAATTTCTCAGGTTCAATGTGGGTCATGACGAGAACAGGGATGTAGTTTAACAGAGATAATAAAACTTATTCTATAGCGATATCTGACTGATTGAAATGTTAAAAAAAAGTATCAAATTGGTACCCATTTTAACGATGTTAACACATAAGGAAGCAACTTTCACTGGTGCGCAGACATGAACAAGAAGCTCATTGCATCATAACCTATCGCATAAGAATGACCTATATTTGAGATAAAACATTGAAATCGTCTTTCTTCAGGTAATTTTCAAATTTCTATTTGCCTCTAAACTTAGAAATTATCGTTTTACCATAGCAATAGCTCTATATAATTCTGAGCCACTTAAAATTGGCAGAGTACTTTACATACTGTCCATAGGCGTAGTTAATCATCAGATTTGGGAAGGGGTGAGATAATACCATAAAAGCTCAAATCTGAAGGGGCTAGGACATGTGCTGTATCGTATACAATAATCATTCTTGATAATATGCTGTCACATCGATAGGTGATGTTTTGACAAAACAAAACCGAGCTCCTTGGTTCAATAGATTACGCCACGGCTTTTCAATGCAGAGGTCCGTGGATCGATTCCTAAACTAGATGACCTTTTTTTTGCTTTAATTCACTTGTTCCATTTTTTTGATTGGGTACAATAGTAACTTTATAGGCATGTTGTGCTATAAAATCCTTTTTTGCGCATGATAGGGCAAGCTATGGTACAGTCAATTAGGGTACCAATAAATGAAGGTTTTTTATTAAGTTCTTAATTCGCCCTAACATATCTGTGACTCAGTTTTCTATTTACAGATTTAGTACAATGTTAGCTGGACCGGTAAGAAGATTCAAACGACTTTTGCCTGTATTATTCTTCTTTCTTACATTTGTGATATTTTTCGTTTGGAAACTGATACAGTTCACGAAGCAGAATGAAGTTCATCCTAAGCATCTTTTTAGGTAAGGAATATCAATTCTAGTCACAAATTTACGTACAAATATTGATTCCTGTGTAACAGAGTCCTCCTCCTCAGTTTAGCCTGAAATTACTGCAGATTCGAGAAATGAAGAGAAATGAGCTTTAGGAGCATTTTAAGTTTTCTAAAACACCTAAAGCTATTCGACATATAGAAAATATATATTATATATTGTCCATATTTAAAACGGAATATTCGTGGCTATAAATAAATAAAAAGAATGGACAGATATGGTCATTACATCCTAAAATTCGTGTGAAGAGGTTCAATAGTGTCTATTAGTAATATAGTTACAGAGATTCCCCTGAAGCATTTTTATGCTTTTAAGACAAAATAAGAAATTGGACAGAAACTTTTTCGCCTACGTATTTTCAGCTTCAATGGAAAATGCTATGGAATATAATCAAGTTTTGATTTTTCGACTGTTGAAGAACTTTGGGTTGCGTTTAAGGGGTAATCCAGACGCAAAATTTCTTTTTTCGTTTTGTTTCATGCTTCAGATATATTTTGACTAAAAATAAAAGGATATCTTTTGGTCTTGGTGCCCCAAGGGTATGAAAAAAAATTTGGCGAAATTATGTTATCAGCAATTCTCTATGTTTGTTTCAGGAAAAAATCTGCAGAAGACTTCAACGACAACAATAGGATAAAAGTGATAATAGGTCATTACGTAGGAAATTCAATAGACAAGGTACCTAACGCTACGAAAGAGATGATAAACCAAAATAATTTCAACCCGATAGCAAGCGCTGGCAAAAATGGCCGACCAGTAGTTGTTGATAGCAAGGACTTCCTAAAAATGCGACAGATGTATCAAATTAATAGATTCAACTTGCTGGCCAGTGACAAGATTCCATTAAACAGAAGTCTACCAGATTTTAGGAGGAAAAAGTAAGTATGTAACGATCAGAATTAGATACGGTATTGGTCTTTGGAATATTCAAAAAGTACGAACAACTGGGGCATATGTGTAGAGCACAAACTTATAGCATATACAAAGAGTATCCCAAAAATTATTAAAAAGCTTGTCCAATAAAATAAAGAAATATTTCATGACTTTTGAGACACTCTCTGTACAGTAGAATGTCCAAGGCAGATTTTGAGATGGACACGCGGATGACACAAAATATTGCAGGTTGTTAGCGGTTTTGAATTCTGTATGTTCAAAAACCCCAAAAAATATTGAATTTCACCTCTCCAGCTGGCTGTGGCGGTTTTGGAAATATTTAAGCGTTTCGGTACCATTTACTGAAAAAGCGGTGTTGCCGTATCTCAGTAATTAATAGAAACAAAATTTTGAAATTGTAAGATCTTACTAAATTCGACATGCGCAATTCATTGCAATAAAAATAAGTAGAGGATTCTATTTAAAATGAATTAAAATCGGGGATATTTGTTTAAAAATTTGGAAAAATAATGTATAACTTGGCAACGTCGCAAATGCGAAAAAAAATATTACAAGACGAGATATGATATTAGTAGGTATTTCGATTTAAAATAAAAAATACAGGGTGTTACATTTAAAAAAACAAAGTAAAATGACCTTCAAGTTGCTGTAATTTAAAATTCTACCATAAACACCCTGTAGATACAAATTGCTGGTAACATCCAAACTAATATCCAATTAATATTCAAGTAACTCATTGTATAATATTATTAAGCAAAGTTAAAGGAATATATCAATTTGGACGTATTACTTGCGACTTTGCAAATCCGGAAATTAACAGAAAATAAATCATAACTTGACAACGTCGAACCTATCCCAAAAATATTTTAGAGCTTAATAGAAATCGATGATGGAAACTGAAAGAATTCAAAAAAAAAGTTATAGTTCTGTATAAAAAAATTAAGTTGGTCACTATCCTTCTTTCCCGCAACACCCTGTATATTTCAAAATATTTTTAGAATATGCGTCTCACGTAACCAAATAACTTTTGTATTTGATATTTTCTTTTATCAGGTATACTTTGCGAGATATCGAAGAATTACCCACTAACTGGACACCCTGTACTAGTTCAGTTAAAAGTTTACATATTTCTTAATGTCAGGACTTCCATAGAAACTCACAGATAAAGCAGTATCTTATTTCCATCAGTCTAAAGGGCTCTTGTTTTTTTTAACAGGTGTTTTGGGCTATTCTCCGACTATAGGACGTATCCCAACACAAGCATAATCATCGTTTTCCATAATGAGGCTTGGTCAACTCTATTTCGAACTGTATGGAGTGTCATAAATAGGTCACCACACGAACTAGTTGAAGAAATCATTTTAGTGGACGATGCCAGTGAAAGAGGTTCGTCCCAAGGAATACATATCTTAAATACCATAGAGGTTTCTCCAATAAGAATGCAAAATACCTTAGGAAGCTATTGCTTGCCTAAATGTAAAGATTGATTTTTATATAAACATATAATATAGGGTTAAAGTCCAATAGTTAGGTAATGTACAATATGACAATGTTCCTTAATATTCTTTTGCATTTGGTTTTAAACACTCTGTAATCCAAATTAAATACCCTCATTGAGATGTTGCGATATCTAAGGTTATATATACAAAAAAATGAACATTTTGGCTATTTTTGGAAAATGTTTTTTGAAGAAATGTTTAGACACATGTGAGCTCATATAGAACTACGATTTTCTATTAAAAATGAAACTCCGTGTGATGGTTCCATCGAAAGATATAATCATTTTTGGAGATACATAACAGTAGTTTGATTTTTACTCTTTTTACTTCCCACATGATAGGTACGCTTTTTGGGTAATTTATGGTAATGAAAATCCACGTCATTCATTTTCGTTGGTCTGTCTCTCTAAAACGATGCATAGATTGTAATTAAATATGTGGTCGTAGTAGGTAATGCTGCTATAATTCTTAAAGCTGGTGCATAGGGGGAGTAATTAGCAAAAAACAAAAAAAAATATACCTCAAACTTCGTTTTTAGGCGTTTTAGGGGTTCCTGATCATTTTCTACTTTTTTTTTTGGGTTGCGTTTTTCTGATTGAACGTAACAGATGCGTCCCCTAGTGGCACTTGCGGAATTTGAAAATAATTTCCAGCGATTTCTTTTAGCCGATTCACCTAATAATATTTTTGCTCGAAGTTGTATGATTAACGGTTACCGAGATATTTCCAGCATCCATTTTTATTAGGCCACCCTGTACAAGGGAATCAGTAAAAATTATGATGGAGTTTTTATCGCATTCTCCAGTTAATTTGATTCAACTGTCACAATTTTCTTGATGATAGCGGTGTGTACAATAAAGATGAACGCATATCTAATATTTAAGAATAATGTCAGCAATTTTTATGTTGAAATCATAATACATTGCACATTAAAGCTGATAATTATGAAACATGTAGGCCCGATTTCATCAACATGCATATTTAACAAAGAATTTAACAAAGCTTTTCTATTGGTTGTTATTTAGCAAAAGCTTTCTATTGGGTATTGCGGGCTAGGGTAATAAATATCGTCCAATAGTATTTTATCAATATTGAAAGCAACACGTCAAAGCTGGATGACACTTTTCATCAAACTATTGTTGTATATTTGTTGCAACATAGGCGATGAATGAAGTTTGGATCTTGAGACGAAGTCAACGATCGAAATAAATATCTTTTTGAATGGTTGAAATTAGATCACAAATCCCGGTAAAAAAGTACCGAATCCCAAATCAAATATGTACCGTTGAGGCGATCCCTTCGCCGAGATGGCGGGTGGCCGAGTGGTATGGTGCTCGACACAACCCTTGCCTGCTTTGTGGGAGGAGTTGATGGGTGTTGGTTCGAGACCCTGCCCGTGCAATTCCTTGTTTTCATTTTTTTTAACCAAAATATTCATTGATATACGTTTTACTCATATTACACACATTTTTTTGTACGATCGACATGAATGTGTTTTTGAATCAAATTTTATTAGACATTTTGCTTGACATATTGCAAAAGCTAAGTACCGGAGGTGTTGGAGAATTCAGTCAGTAGAAGTGAAGTTTATTCGTCAATATCAATCGCCAATTGCTCTGAGAGCGGTATTAAAATGAAAGTATTCCAAAAAAGTATAATTATTCGGAATTTTTGTTGTGCTAGTAAAACATCTAATAAAATTTGATTCAAAAACACATTCACGTCGATGGTACAAAAAAGTGTGTGTAATATGAGTAAAGCGTATATCAGTGAATATTTTGGTTAAACAAAAAAGAAAAAAAAAAGTAATTGCACGGGCTGGGTCTCGAACCAACACCCATCAACACCTCCCACAAAGCAGGCAAGCGTTGTGTCGAGCACCATACCACTCGGCCACCCGCCATCTCGGCGAAGGGATCGCCTCAACGGTATATATTTGATTTGGGATTTAGTACTTTTTTACCGGGATTTGTGATCTAATTTTGACCATTCAAAGAGATATTTATTTCGATCGTTGACTTCGTCTCAACAAATATACATTTTAGTTAAAACTCTTACAAGTATTTTCATGAAGTACGTCACACGGGTCGGGAGCCGTCGGCGTGTTTTCGGTACTGGATTCAAAAACTCATTTTTATTTGGATATAACTTTTGGATTATTGCGAAAAAAAACAAAACAAAAACAGTTTTGTTGTAAAACTTATATTTGATCTCTCCATTTATCACAAAAAAATTATTCTAAACCCTAATTTTTTGTCATCGTTATCATTTAGCAGAAGAAAAAACCAGCGATCAAATGTATAGTTTTTGCGGAATCTGTTTGTTTGGAATAAGCAATTTCTATATTTTTGATTAAACAAGAAAATGCAATTTTTCACCCATTTAAGATGGAAAATTAGATTGGAAAAGATACTAGATGGTTCATAATGGTCTATTTGTATATAGAGCATGTCATTTTTAACCTGTTTGAGGTAAACTTCAAGAGAAATCAATAGTTTTCAGAGAACTTTGACAGATGCATGTTCTTGAACGGGCTGCTCTGATTGGTCAAAGCCTTTGCTAAAATGCGCCTGTTGATAAAATCGGCCCGTAATGTCACTGTAATCCTTCAATTGCCAATGATGAATTATCTATCATTTTTCAGCCACTATTAGACTTTCGAGAAAACTTGATAGGAACAAAAACCGTCTTCATGCCGATACAAGTGATAAAATGGGAATGGGAACTAATATGATTTTGCTTGCAGATTTCCTGAAAACGCCCTTAGAAGAATACATAAAGACTCTACCTATCAAAACGAGACTGCTAAGAAGCTTCCAGAGAATCGGACTCATCAAAGCAAGACTGAAAGGAGCCTTAGCAGCCAAAGGCGAAGTCTTAACTTTCCTGGATGCTCATTGCGAATGCACCATTGGTTGGCTGGAAAGTTTACTGTCTGTGATAAAGGAAGATAAGAAAACAGTCGTTTGTCCTGTGATTGACATCATCAACGATGACACTTTCGCGTACGTCAAAAGCTTCGAGTTGCACTGGGGAGCTTTCAATTGGAACCTACAGTTCAGGTAATATGGTGGCTCAACTTATTTGGAGAAATGTTCACCAATAGAAATTTGGTAGTAAATTGAGGGAGTTCATAGACTACTTACAGGATAGGATCATCAATTTAGAAAGCCGTTAGCATAGAAGTTGCGACTTTTTTATGTTATATAAAAACTCTGAACTGCAGTTGCGCAAATTGTTTGAAAGCTGTTTCTTTGAAGTCTGGTTATTTTTTATAGAAACAGAGTAATTATAAAGAATTAAAGAACTTTTGTTGTCAATTTCTAGAATATAAAAAAAAATCTATTTTTGCGGTTCTAGCGTTACTAAATGAGCTTAGCGACGTGCACTTAAACTTGCAATGATATACAAAAAAGGTGAAAAATGCAATGTCGACAACTACAGGCCAATTGCAGTGTTAAGCATCTTCTCTAAGGTCATCGAAAAAGTAGTTGCACAGAAAATTGAAAATTACTTATCAAAATTCAATATTATAACTGGTGCGCAACATGGCTTCAGAACAGGTCACTCAACTGAATCTAGTATCTTTGAGTATGTTCAGTGCATCAGTGATAACCTTGATAAGGGGAATTATGTAGTCAGTATACTGTTTGACCTAACTCGGGCTTTCGAATGTGTGAGTTCCTCATTTTTGGCGAACAAACTAGAAAGCATTGGCATACGTGGATGTTTAAATCAGTGGCTAGTGAGTTTTCTCGAAAACAGAAAATTTTATGTTTCTGTTGGTAATACAAGATCTGACGAATTCAATTTGGAATGGAGCACACATCAGGGTAGTGTCCTTGGGCCACTACTTTTTCAAATTTTTATTAATGACCTACCTAAATACTTATTCTGCGGAAAATTACTATGTATGCAGATGACACTAGTATCATACTTTGTGACTCATCACCCAAATGTCTTGAAGAAAAAATTAATAAATCGGTGAGTGACTTCAAACTCTGGTGTTTTAAAAACAGATTAATAATAAATACCGAAAAAACGGTTTTAATTGAATATCGAATGAATCCTACATCAATTCCACTGGACCTCAAATTCAAACTTCAGGACAATAGAATTGAACCTTCAAAGGCTGCTACGTTTCTAGGGATTAATTTTGACTGCAGTTTAAAATGAACAAACTAGATTAATTCTGTGTGTGGTAGGTTGGGAAAGAGTTTGTATCTAATAATGACGCTGAGTAGGATGTTGTACATCAATGCGTTGCTAGATGTCTACTACGCTTGTGCACACTCCATTATATCATATAGTATTATTGCATGGGGCAGGGCAAATGATGTATGCAGGGTGTTTGTGATACAAAAGAGAATCATTCGCACGATATTTAAAATGCAGTCTAGATCATCTTGTCGTGAAATATTTATAAAATACAGGATACTCACTGTGACGTGTGTTTACCACACGTTTCACTCCAAATCTCCTGTGGTAGCACGTATTTAACTTTTCAACTTGCTACCATCTGGGTTGAAAAACTGTGGTTCAGTTGGGTTATTTAAGAGACATCTGAGAAGCAACTTGCTAGATCGTGGCTTCTATAACTTAAATGAATTTATGGATTACTAAAATGGTCCTGATAAACCATCTGTATCTGTGTGATCTTCTTTTGTCTTCTGTACTACTCTAAATATTTTAGATTATTTGTTGTTTCTTTTATATTTACCTATTCTCTTTACGTTTGTAATTAAATGTATTTGCTTTGTCTTTTTAACTCTATTTAACATAAATTGTCTCTGTTTTAACTATGACGTATCCAATATCTCAGCTTGTAGATTTTACTGGATAAATAAGCTATCTATCTATCTATCTATCTGGTTCACGCAATTTCTGGTTGGCCAGGTTTTTGCCAGAAATAGTGAAAAATATTGGGGTTGTGGCCTGAAATTTGAAAAAAGAGGGTCACTGCATCCTCTCCATTTCTGGATATACCCTTCAGGTTGATTAAGCCCGAAATGCAGATAATTTTCAAAGTAGTGAAGCTGTTATTTAATAGATTTTATCAGCGATGAAAATTTGTGAAAATAAAAAAACTGTACACAGCTAGTCGTTGGCCATGGCGGGGGTTTATGTATAAAAGGCTTGATTTTGGTACGTTTTAATTTGTTAAAAATCTGTATAGGTTTTATCGCTGGTCAAACTGCAGAAACTGAGGCTGTATACACAGAAAAAGCTAAACAATACTATAAAAAATAACTTTTTACAACGGGCTAAACTGAGCGCTCCATCAAAAAAATCACTTATTGCTATTTACAGGTCTACGTAGAGAAAAGTAATAGAATGAATCACTAGGCTTGGAGAAAGCATCTCGATTACTTTCATATTGCATTATTTTAATAGTTTATTTCATTCATGGGAATACTCGGGGGGGACTCAAAAAAATCAATTTCGTGGTAATGACATGCGACCTTTACAGACCAAGAAAAATAGTTCAGTAGCAGCAAATGAATGAAAAAACTAGACCTTCAAAGTATTTTGGAGGTTTAAATGAGATTCCTATATAATATCACACATTATCATTTAAGTAAAATACTATAGTCCTTTCAGGTGGTATACTCTCGGTGGGAAAGAGATGAAGTTGAGAAAAAAGGATGCCACATTGCCGTTCAACACTCCTGCAATGGCCGGCGGTCTATTTGCTGTCGATAAGCAGTTCTTTTTCGACATTGGTGCATACGATGAAGGAATGAATATCTGGGGAGGAGAAAATCTAGAGATGTCATTTAGGTCGGTATCGCAAGGATTTCACACGATATGAAATTAAATTATAGTTGACTGACCTTCATTGTTAATAGTGATACCAAATAGATCTAAAACAAGAAACTACCCAATAGCCCAAAACTGGATGTCTCGAATGACTAGAGAAAAAAATAATCTGTTAGATGATCAAATTGACCTATATTTCTCCACTAATAAGCTTACCTAGAGTTGCTGATCCTATATCTATCCCAGTATGACACTGATACTGTAGAATTGATGTTTATTTAAAAATATCTGTTGTTAATTTCATTGCTGATGTCATTTTGTGTTCATCCTGCGATAACTAATGATTCATTGAATAATTTTAGTAGATACATTGAAGCAATTATTAACAAAACTTTATTCCTATGTTATGAGTATGTTGTCTCCATTTTTTGGGTTGTCGTAGTAACTAGAAAATAATACATACAAGTTATTTGAGCTTTCTGAATTTACATTTGAACCGATAGTGTGTCAAATGCCCTGTATGCATACATTTAAATAAGACTTTAATTAACTTTACATACTATCATTAATAAGAACAGTTCTAATTACTAAAAACGTATAGATATCCCTTGAGGTATCGTATGAAAAGGCTACGACAAATTCTTGAATAGTGCGGTTAATAATAATTTCATCAATTATTTTACTTACCAAACATTGTACCTACCCTTATCACACAATATCAAAATTAGCTAAGCAGTATTTTGGTAGCGATAGCTAAAAAGCCAGTCAATTTATGATAAGCTAAACGAAGAAGAGTTTGTGAGTTTCTAAATACCATACAAGTAGTAATATCGCAGATGAAATAGAACATCGGATCTTAGTACCCATAGAAATTTCACAAAATTCAATATTTATTCAAAAATATCGGTATCCCTGGTACCAATAGAACATATAGAACATAGTCGTCACGAATTGTGGTTAAAAACACTAGCTCCTCAAACACTCTAATTTAAAGTGTAGTTTCATGTCAAAGCATGTTGGTGAATGTGTAGTTGGGTTCGCAGGTTAACTTAGCTCGGAATGCAGGAAATACAGATTTGTACAAATCAGAACCAAATCTGCTATCATACCAGCCAGCTTTTAGTGTCCTGTGAACCACTGGTCTGTATTTAGATTTTTTGCAGTTTTATAAAGCATAAAAAGAACATACACTAGTTCCATCGACATCCTTGCAATTGACTTCAAATATTCCTATCAAATGTGTCTTTATTATTGATCGCAACAGGTCTGAATGTAAGATTTCAAATAATTGACTATTAAGCACATGTGGATGATATTCAGCTGATAGCCTGTGATTTAAAAGCAACCTATTGAACCTTATAGTACTAGTAGTAGTATAGTGTATGTCTACAGTTGGACGATTTATTTTTGTTTTCAGGATATGGCAATGTGGAGGCCAGGTACAGATAGCCCCATGCTCACGCGTTGGCCATATTTTCAGAAAATCATCCCCTTACTCCTTTCCAGGGGGTATAGATAAAACTCTGTACTCAAACTTAGCCAGGGTTGCTTTAGTATGGATGGACGATTGGGCCAATTTTTATTTTAAATATAACCAAGAAGCTAGGTCAGTAACATATAGGTTGTAATACGCGCATTTGTCACATGGTATTTTTGTTTTGTTCCCCAATATTAAGTTACTATACCAAAATCATATTCAGCAGTTAGTAAGGTACTTAGTGAACACTGCACTCAAAAAAATTCCGTTCGTAATATTCATAAACACTCATTATTAGTTAATTTTTTATTGTATCGAAAATTTTATTCATGGTGCACACGAAACCTCTTTATTGGCCTACGTTCATATTTGTTGATACAATAAATCGACGTTCATGGAAATAAAATCCGATATGAGTTGTACGTTATGACGAAGCATTAATATATACAACAATTTATTTGTGCTGACAATTAACAACGTTTATTAATAAAAAGAACCGTATTTATGAATTTGAAAACTGTATTTTATTAAATATCCTGAAAGAACAGTAACATCCGTTTATCATAATAATTAAAGTATTTGTTGTTTCAACAACCGTGATTGTGGGGACCATTAATAGTTTCCATTGGCGTTTGTTATATCAGATGGTAATTACTAATACCATAATATACAGGCTACCCTAGCTGAAATTTCCCACCCATGTTATCTCTGAAATTATCAGAAAAAGTGAAAATCGCCGTGACACGTCGCTTTGTATTTCGAGAGGAAACTTTACTTGAATTCGTCATCACTGTGTTATCAACCCTTTCACCTCCAGCAGCCCCTACTCCAAAATCTTAAAAGAGACCACGATACTTATGATATATCATTTTGGAGGAAATTCAAATTTATTTATCATAAGTATGGTGGTCTCGTTTAAGATTTTGAAGTAGGGGCTGCTGGGTGTGAGGGGGTTGACAGCACAGTGTTTACATATTCGATGGAAAAAATCCCCCTTAAATACAAATCGACGGCGACGTGTCACGGCGATTTGAAATTTTTATGATAATTTCAGAGATAAGATGGGTGGAAAATTTTAGTTGAGACACACTGTATATTTATTATATCAATAAACTTTGCTTGAATTCACCAACAGTGTTTATAAAATACATAACTATTCTTTGTGAATACAGTTAATTGCCTTATTGATACAATATGCAGAATACGCTAGGACCATAAACATTGGTATTTGATTTAATAAATGCGTTTGTGTGCATAGTAAACAATAATCACTGAAACCATAACATATATTTATTATATCAGTAAACTTACTTTGTGTCATTCACAAACGGTGTTTATGATATTCAGAAACTATTATTTGTGAATACAATTACTGAGACACATCTCTCAGCAATTCATAAATGCTCGTTTATTGGATACATAAAACCGTTGGTTGGCGCGAATTTCATGAACAGTTTATTGTTAGCACAAACTTTTTTATTATAATTACGTACCTTTTTGGTTGAATGTACTACAATTAAATAAGGCCAAACCTCTATTTCCCTTTACTTGAAACGACTATTCACTTCGGGACATACTGTATAAAAATTCCTATATGCAATGGCTCAACAATTTGATTTTCTGCAGCACAGTGATGTTGCAAAGATCAATAGGTAATGGTACTACCTTCTCCTCTTTGCGAAATTATAATCTTATTGTCTTGTTAATATTATGTCTCCGAGAAAAAAGCTTAGAATAACTTATACTGCATGCCCATTTGTATTTCAGTCGCATGAAAGATAATCAGAACGTCACAGCCCGAATGGATTTAAGAAAAAGGATGCAGTGCAAGAGCTTCGAATGGTACTTGGACAATATCTGGCCTCAACATTTCTTTCCAAAGGATGATAGATTCTTCGGAAGGATACGAAACCTTGCAGAAGATAAATGCTTGATTAAGCCTGACAAAAAAGGGCTTTCTAATCAACCTATGGGAATTGCCAAAATAGAAAAGTAAGGAAGACGATTTCTGATTACGCGCTTTTGTATCCCCATACTTTAATTTATTGTATAATTAGATGCCTGTGCATTAATGGATGCCTACTAAGATATTGACTCTTCATAAGATAAAAGTTAACATTCTATAGTAATGCGACATTGTAATATTAAGTCATACAATATGACGATTCCTGGCAGATCTGAAATGAAGGCTTTCCGCAGTTTATAGTCGTAATACTAATGTTTCATTAAAGGAAGATTATCCTTTGTCCTTTTCAGTATAACTCAAACTTAAAAGGTGTTTAGCCTGATCCAAAGAATACTATTTCTGATATGAAGAAAACATACTTCAGTATTGAATGTTTCAACGGCTCAAAAGAGACCAATATATATTTTGCTTATCTAGTTTCGTAATACTACTAACTACTAACTATCTCAGGTATTGGTTGAACGGTATTGTTTGGAAGAAGTTTTACCCATCCTTAAACTGAAGCACCTGACATATCTGCATTCACTGAGATTATTTATTGATATTATATCAAAAAGCAAACCCTGGAATTTTCTAACAAAAAAGTCATACAAGTGTCAGCACTTTATTTAAACTTGTCAACTCTTTTTGACGTAAATAAAGTACCAATCTTCTTCTTTGAAGAGGGCAAATTAAGGCATTTACATGTACATCATCATAATTTTTCCATTCAAGACTCAAATTTAAATATATCACTACATCTTTGTTCAGTTTACGAAAGTTATGCTTTTTAGTTCTAGTTATTTCATATTTATTGCGACAATGTCCTTTCAATAAAGGTCTGATTGGTGGTAAAACAATACAATGAGTAATTGGCACTGTAATGTTACGAGAAAATGAACAAATAAGTAATCTGAAATGTTCCAAATAAAAAAAAGAAATTTCTGTCTTCAGGTGTTTTGGAGACGACTTTATAGTTGAGATGTTTGTGATGACGCTCGAAGGATTCATTATGACAGATGATTCTGTGTGTTTGGACGCTCCAGAGAAAATAGGAACAGGACCACAGAAAGTGCGTATAACAGCTTGCAGCGGATTCAGCAGACAGAAATGGGAGTACAATCACGAGGTAGGCTTATAGACATACTAAAAATAGGTATCTTGGTGACAAGATATTGTGATAACAGACCTGAATGAATAAACGAATGTAGAGAAGCTTTCTAATGATAAGAGCCACCAGTGCTTATGTCTGCAAGCAGACATCTCTCCTTGTTCTAGTTCCTAAGTCCAACCCTCATCACAAAGATGAGGATGGGCTTGAAAAAGGACGGTTTCAGAACCCTTGATCCTTCAAGTAATTGAGTCTAAGATGCACTTCACAGTCTGCCAAGGCAGTACAATGTATCCAGAAAAATGGTACATACAAATATGTACTTAAAGTATCTATTAACTATAACTATTTCTTTTGGGACACACTATTATAGTTATTTATTTCGAAATCTACATCGGTGTTTAGTCTGCCAGGGAATTCTTGGACCCTTTGTAATTCGTAAAGTACTAGTGAAAGTTTCTAAAGCGCTTTACAGATTTTGAAAATGTCTTCATGATCACTGAAACAGTCTTATTCTGATGTACGAAGTTCTTTTATTGTTTTTTTTATTTCAGAATAAGGAACTGCGACACATGACTAATCACAAATGTCTGGATATCAGTAAATCCAAGGAGTTTTCAGAAGGTCTGGTGATCACAGACTGCAACGGTAGCAAATCACAAAAGTGGACCTTGGAAGAAGTAAAATGGAAATAGGTCGAATAAATATATATTGAATTGAATTGAAAATGTAAATAGCTAGGTGAATGCTAGCATGCACGAGGCAAACTTGTCTTGGAAAGATGAGATGAAGAAAGCATAATTATGAACAAAGTTTATGTGCAACGATTTCCTGAAATAGCTATGAAGGAATAAGTAGTGTTCTGCTTGCTTGGAAATGAAGAGTTTTGGAAAACTAGAAGATATGAGGAATATAGGCAATATAGGAAGAAACAGAAAAGTATGAAAAATTAGATAGTTCTACTCCTACTTTTCTTGTAATGTTCAGCGGCAAGAAATTGTGATAACACTAGTCTATATATAATTAAACTAGTACGATTTTCAGTTTATCTAAAATATGTTCCATAACTACTTTTAAATGTGTGGATGATTATCATGTATTATCAGCTAATATAAAAAGTGAAACATAAGGGAGCATGTGTCTTGTTATCTTTGCTTCGAATGTTAAGTGAGTGTATATTTACAGACTCCATACCCATGGTAAAAAATTACCAAAAAAGTTCTAACACCCAAAATATACATTTTTTATGAAATTAGAAACTCCAAATTGTATTAGATATGAGAATTTTCTGATCTTTTTTATTTCAGTATAGCAGTACTTGTCAAAGTAATTAAAAATTGGTGAGAGTAAGATGTAGGTAATGCGACCTAAAAGCTCAAAAGAAGTAAAACATATATTCACAGTAGGAAATTCTGATTGGTCATACAATATAAATAATTCATATTTATACACTATATTTCATGTGGACCACAACAATACTCCCATAGCGGCTTGGATCTATAATCTGCTTAAACTTGAGGTATTCATTAAATTGTACACTACAAAAAAAGCTCTGTGCCGTGACCTATTATTGTCAATATCCGTCTTTACCTATAGTGTATAACCTCCGACATTTCTAATAATTTACTGGACATAAAACCCGAAATACTTCAAATAGCAACCAGATGAAGAACCTGAGACCACACATGGCAATCAGAAATGACAAACCTCGGAGATTTCAACTTGGGATTGAATGACGAACCTGAGGGACTGCGACTACTGATGAGACGAGAATGTTGAGAGACTGCAGCTAGCTATAAGATGGCAAACCTGAAAGACTTGAAGACATGAATTGGCTTTCAAATAACAAACCTTAGAGACTTCAACTAGCGCTCAGACATCAAACCTTAGAGACTTCAACTAGCGATCAGACAACAAACCTTAGAGACTTCAACTAGCGATCACACAACAAACAGTGATATAATTATACGTATGTATATGTATTTGCCATGTTAAAACACGGATTCTTATTTCGAACAGAACTCACTTGTATTTCTAACTACATACACAGTATTTCAGAAGGTTAAGATCTTAATGAATGACAGGATTCGCGATTTTCTCAAAAAAATGTTTAGTGTGCAAAAAAACTCAAAATCATACATTCCTCAAATGTCTGTAATTTGACAACCAAACATGATATCAAGAAAAGTTCAAAAAGGTGAAGCGCAAGCTTTCTTCTTCAATTTGCTTTATGAATCATTGCTGCAAGTTTATAGAGGAAACATGAGGAGGCCGGAAATGTGAAATTCATTTTCATGGTGACCTTCGGACATTACCTTTGGACCGTTTGACCTTACCTTTAGATTTTTGGACTTATCTCCCCTCATCTTAGACAAACACACTGAAGAAAGGGAACAGGTGGCCACGCCCTCTCGCTAACACGGAAATACGTCTTATCTTGGATTCTCAATTTCGCGCGCTATACCCCAGACCCTTAAGAGATGTCAACTTGCTTGCTTTTCAACTTGTGCGTAACTCGGGGCTTGAGGGCGAGTTACGAAGAATAGTTCACGTTGTTCTTACATAATAAGGTATAGTATACTACCTATTTAAAAGAAGTTTAGAGCTTTAGAGGCATGGTCTATTAACATATAGAAAAGAACTTCTTTTGACCCGCTCAAAAATACAGACCATTCTTTTTTGCCTAATGGCTGTCTCAAAAGAGAGGCAAACGACGAAAAGGGACATCAGGCACCTTCAGCAAGCAGGGAAATGCAACCACGTTCCAGTGTTTCGGTTGAAAATGTACATTAACCAAAACTTGTGCTTCCCTTGAAAAAACAAAACATACAAAAGAATAGCAAATACGTATTTTAAACTATTTCAGTTGACACACCCTTGCACGATGAGAACGGTAAGTCTCAGAATGTTCTTAGACAAATTTTTCAGAAGTGCTACAAGTGGAACATCTACCTTGTCTACAAATTTCAAACAACAAACTGGGTCTGTTGTAATACCAACTCGGTGCACACTTGACTGTCACTTACATCACGAACATTATTTTAATTCCTATCACGAACGACATTTTTCAAGTGTGTTTGAAGTTATTACTGTCGCTTTGCATATATCCTCCACTTACTCTGATTACTATTAAAAATTATTTTTCATTAGCGCTTTTCAAGGAGATCTCCTTCAGTGCGAGCGCTTATCTTAATATTTATAACATATTTTGTTTACCAGTAGTACATTCCTGCATCTATCTGACAGGTTAATCATATAACTGTGTTATGATACTATCAATTAAAATGTATTTTTCTAACTGACTATCATTCCTAACTTTTACTTATAAGACACTCTTGAGAGCAACAAACACTGGTAAGGCAGTTGGCTACTGGAACGATTGCTGAATAACACTGGACATGATTTACTGGGTGGAGAATGGTTTGTGTATGCCATACCATTTTATGAATTACCTAGCGATCGAATTGAAGATTTTCATAGACATTTCTAAAAAAGTCCAGTTAAGTGTTTAATAAATTAAAAAGCCCAGGTACTTACGGCAAACCCCGTGTGGGAGCGAGTTAGAATATCTCCCATCGTATATCCTGCATGTCGTAAAAGGCGACTAAAAGAAACACCGTATAAGCAGTAACCTCTTCTCAACCAACAGCTTTAGATGGACGAGTTGACAAGAGTCAGGACACCTTTTTGTTCTTTGGGTGAGAAATTGCCCCTCAAAGCGGATGAACCAGTAGATGCCACCTGGTCAACGGCATGAGGTTGCAGAAAGCAAATGGGAAACCACTGCATGAAAGATCTCAAATATATCCCAAGAGAAACTCGTAAAATCAGTAAATGCATTTTACGAGTTCAGAACATGTCTGTTAAGACATTGTGACTATGATGATGATAAGTGAAATAGGAAATGGTCTGTATGTAATAAAAATAAGATGAAAATATAAAACAAAAAAAACAACAAAAAAACAGTTAAATAAAAGAATTATAAATTGTATGTGTAAAGTAGGAATATAACTAACTATAAATGTATACACAGAACCTATAGGTTAGTTATATATCTACTTTACACATACAACTTATAATTTATAATTCTTTTATTTAACTGTTTTTTTTGTTGTTTTTTTTTTGTTTTGAATTTTTTTTATTTGCATTTTTATTTTTATTATATACAGACCATTTCCTATTTCATTTATAGACACCTGAAGATGATTCAGGTTAAAAATAAACCGAAACGTAGTGAAGAAAATAATTGTTTCATTCGTTGATCAAAACCCACCAAAAACTACCATAATCTATAGTCGCGGTCACGAGGAAAATGAGCTAGTAGTTTTACTAGAATAACTATTGCTGAATAAGATTGGACATGATTTATTATCTGTATTAAGGTAGAGAAGGGTCTGGGTACGCCTTCACTTTTTATGAATTACCTGGTGATCGAATTGAAAATTTCCATGCAAATTTCTAAAAAGTTCAGTTAAGTGTTTAATAAATTAAAAAGCATAGGTACTTATGACAAACAATTGGGCTAAATATGTTGTATAAAGTACTGTAGATATAAAGTTCAATTAAACAAGTCAAATAAATGTTAAGACGGTACACTAGAACATTTTCAGACCCTCGGATATTCAAATTACCCTAAATATCTAAAATAGTTACTTGGCATGACGAAAACTTGCATCGTGTATACTTTGAAGGTACAAATTTCAAATAAAGCCGTTGTTTTGAGTTTCAGTCTCAGGTAAAGGTCAAAAATTTGTAGACCCTCACATCGTCAAGTTCACCCTAAATATCTAAAACCGTTATCTGGCTTTCTATCAGGACGAAAACTCGTATCTGTATATTTTGAGGGTGCTAATTAGAGATCCAGTAACGAACATCAAACATTTTCAGACCCTTAAATCTCCAAGTTCACCCTAAAAATCTAAAATCATTATCTGACTTCCTATCAGGACGAAAGCTCGTATGGTGCATAGTTTGAGGGTGCCAATTTCAAATCCGGCCATTGTTTTGGGTTTCAGGATCAAAAATTTTCAGACACTGTCATATACAAGTATAATCTAAATGTCTAAAGCCATTATCTGACTTCCTAGTATTAGGACGAAAACTCATATCGTGTATAGTTTGAAGGTTGAAAATTTCAAATCCGGTCATTGTTTTGAGTTTGAGCCGCAGGTAAGTAAAACCAAAAGTTTTCGAACCCTCAGAGCCAAAATTGTAAGCTGAGTTCCTTTTAGGACGAAAACTCTTATGGTGTATAGTTTGAGGTGCTAATTTCAAATCCCGCCGTTTTCTGTGTTTCAGCGTCAGGCAAAGAAGATAAAAAATGTTCAGACCTTGGGATTTTCAAGTTTAACCTAAATATCTAAAATCGTTATCTGGCCTCTTATCAGGACAAAAACTCGTATCGTCTTTAGTCTTAAGGGTGCCAATTTCAAATCTTGCCGTTGTTTTGAGTTTCAGCCTCAAAGAAGATCAAAAATTTTAAGGTTATCAGATCCTCAAGTCCACCCTAAATATCTAATATCCTTATTTGGCATCCTATCAGAACGAAATCCCCGTATGCTGTATGTTCGAGGGTGCCAATTTCAAATCTGATCATTATTTAAAGATTCAGTCCCAGAAAAAGAAGGTACGATTCATGCAATGTATGACAGACGGAACACATTTATTTGGAATCATGTTCTTAGTAAGACAACATATAGATATTGGAAAGCAGTACTTTGAAAAAGTATTGGTTCGCCATCTATCTACCAAAGTCAAACAGTCAAACAGACTCTTTTTTGTGGAACACTCATTTAACACTTCCGACATTCGGTTTATGCTAAAAAGCAACTTAACCCCTCAATTAAAGAGTAGCAACTTCATTGATTCATCCGAAACAAAGACGAATAAATGAAAATGTAAGATAGTGCCTAGCTGGCAAAACTCGTACTAGTAATAACAACATATAGATATTGGGAAGCTGTACGTTGAAAAAGTATTGGTTCGCCATCTATTTACCAAAGCCGGTACCTGAGCGTTTAGTTTGAATTGAGTATCGGAGCACTGTTTATGTGACCCGTTTAAAAGCATCAGGTACAGGAACCTGTGGCTACGACTCCTTTTTGTATGAACCAAATACGAAAAATATTAGTTATTTAATGTACAAATTATTTCGAGCTCTGGTCGCGTGTTACAGGAAAACATTTCCATTCAACAAATTAAATTAACTGGTGATACTAGATGCCTTATAATCTTCCTGTAAAATACAAGTAGTAAAACATAACCGAATCTGATCAAACGACAAAAATGTATGACGTATTACGCGTTGTTGGCACCTGCAAACCAGAAGCTCGACACCATGTCACAAGCCGATAATTAGATCGGTCCATTTGAGAGAACACCTCCAATAATTAGCACGTATGTAACTTGCAGGAAATCTTTTTAACATAAATTCATTCGCAGTCGCATTTTGTTGCATGTCAAGTGTTTATCAGTGATTACATAATGCTAGTTAATTGGCATATCAGTGAGAGCTATCGGCTAAAAGAATATCCATGAATATATAAATCCGTTTACTGTAAAACGATATATATTCATAAATATATTCTAATGAATGTTATGTGATAAATCTGCAAAAGCAGAAAATGTTGCATACAGGGCAGTGATATTAGTCGTAACATTTCTGAATCCCCCTCTCTTATTTCATGATTTAGCGTATGGTTACAGTACACATGAAAAAAAGTCATATAAAAGTAAAACATCTTTGTTTTTTTTGTTTTTTTATATTTATTTTATTTTTTGTTTTTGTTATTTTTTTTGTTTTTTTAATTTTTTTTTTGTTTTTTTTGCGAGCTAAATAACTAGGCTACAGGTTAATATCGAGCCTGGAAAATGGTAAAATTTTAAAATGTTTAATCACCCTCCGTCGTCGCGGTGTCCTAAACGCCAGTTGCCTAACATGCGTTTTTATGGACATTTTGGTTTTTCGTTGATCATATGGGTGTCAGGACCTTCAGTTTACAGGAAGTCTGCACATATTTTAACTGTTTGTAGTACCATCATACAGGAACAATCAGTATTCAACTCACATTTGTATAAAGTCGTCATGCTGCCTGACACAAACTCTCTAAAAGCCGAACTGTAACGTGTAAAAATAACTACTCTCAACGTGACATTCAAAGAGCAATAAACAAATTGACTTCTACGATGTTTACCCCCATGTTGACTGCAATCCACCTTCATACATCCATCGGCATGAATTTTTAATTAATATCTAACAACAATCCACCGTCTATTTGAAAAAGAAACCCGGAATTAATAAAAATTGTATTAAAATGAAAATTGTATAATTGTATCACTCAAAACTGCATAGTGGGCCATGGGTCTTTTTTATCGTTTTTAATAAGCTTGGCAGACGTTTGTCAAAGTTTTGCTATGTTTAGCAAGTCGTTTACAAGTTTTGCGATGTTTATTGGAGCCTACTGGTATGGCTGCGTTGATTCAAGACAGGAGAAGTGTGTGTGTTGCCCAACGTTATCATCCGGTATCAAATAACACTGTGCACCGTACTTATATAGGCTTTTTTGAAACTGGAAAAGGTATGCCGAAGACCACAGGAACGTTTTGCAGAATGTACCTTTAGTCCTGAGGTATAGCCCAAGGGGCTTCACTTATGTTGTTGGCTGAAATTTCTCTGGAGGCACGCGCAGAATTGTACTGAAACATTCCAAGAGGGTCTTTAACTGTTGTCAGGTACATTGGTGAAATTTTGCAAGATTTTGTTGTTCCTTATCTTGATTTTATTGGAAATAATTTTATTCTCATGCATGATAATGCCAGACCCCACACCGAGAGAATTACTCAACAATACTTAAACGATGTAGACATTGATGTCTTGGAATGGACAGCGTCCGGATGTGAATTCAGTTGAACATGTCTGGGACATTTTTTGTTTGTTTGGCTCTGGAACATAAGGTCCATTAGCCAGGGACTATATGCAGCAGTGCGCACATGCATGCATGTACATGGACCAATTCTGATACATTGTAACTAATTTATAATTTACTTATTTCATATATTCATAATAATTACTTTGTGATTTAAATGCATACATTTTATATACCCAACAAGCATTCTAAGTTAAAATTACCTCACCTCGACCACCGTACAGGTTACATGACTAATTTCAACAAGGATTATTTACTTCTAACTGTTCAACATTTTCCCTAAGTGGGGAATAAAAGTAAAGTAATTTAGAGGTCAATATGAGGTCGAAGAGGAATTTGTAACCAATAGGTCGAGAATAACATGTAGACATTCTACAGCTATTTAGGTCATATTGAGGTAAAATCGTCGACAATATCCCTATAGCATAACCTAAATTTGACGTAAATTTAACACTTTTAACAACAACAAAGAAAACATGATACCTCTGATCTTTTCTTTCATAAACATGGAACTACGCATTATAATATGGCCATCTGCCTGTATAGATATGGTGCTGTCTTCATAAACAGTTAAATGGTGATAATGGTGATACCTATAATGGATTGATTTTCAACTTTGTTCTTTGGTTACTTGAAAATAAAGATTCTATACGGAATGAACTTTTTCGTGAAATGCGTACATAATAGTTACACAAAATTAAGGCGCCTTAAAAATGAGTTTTTTTAACAAATTTAGTAAACATTTTTTAATGAGGTATTCTGAAACCCATATAACCTCAAATTATATACATGTATATTCTGGCGCGGTTGTTAGCTATATAGAACAGCATATTTGTTTTTCATGTGTTTTGTTTGTTATTAGAAGGACTGATCTAGCATATTTAGAAGAAATAGGAATTTATATATGATTAAATGTAAACTAAAGATGTCTGCTTTTAGAATTTTGACCTATAGGGATCTATTGCCACCATTTTCAACCAATAGCACATGTTTTCCATAATGATGTCGAAGCAGAGGTACATTTTCAACCTCGTGGGCAAAGATTCCCTATTTTAGACTAAAAAATTACTTTAAGGTCAAAGTCTATTTTAAGGCGGAACTAGAGTCCTGTTGGATAATTCAGTGTGGGGTGCGTCACATTTTGTTTATTTTTGATTCGTGCGTTCAACAAAATTAAACTGTTTAAAGCAGTCCCAGGTCCTCCCATCTTTTGGCAGTTCATTTCTACCATGAATTGTTAACAGCTCTCCAACTGCAATTATAGTTATTTTATATTTTAAAGCCAACATCCTCAGTTGATCAAGAGTTGTACCCAATCACTTAAGACTTCATCAGTACCCATCTAAGTCATTTTCTGTGAGTGAATATGATCAGGATCATTTCTTGAGGTTAATGGCTCATTGTTGGTTGAATAACTTGCGAAAGAACCAAAACTATTTTCCGTAACAGCAGTGCCTATTTTTCCTATATTTTTTATTACTCTATAATACATTGATGTATGCCTTAAACCTTAGGCCGTTTCAGATTTAAATCTTTAGCTTTACGCATCTTCAGAATCATTTTATAACTGCGCAAAATATAGGAACAACGCTATGTGTAGGATTCAGTAGGTATAGTGGGGAAAGTAAGTATAATGAAGGGCAATTTTGGGCACTTCAACTTTGAGCGAGTATTTCCAAGTAATTTTAACTTCCATCAAGACGTTTGTTGTTATAGGTCTATAGAAATAGAGTTTTTGCCCTCAAAGTTCGTGCCAAAGTTAAAATTAGGATAAACACGCACTAAAAATATCCCTGCAACCTCATGGCACTTAAGACTTAGTGAACAGTTCAACCTCTTTTTTACCTTTTTATGTCGTTAACTTCCAAGAAGTTATTCTAGGTAATAAATAAGGTAATTTTTCCCTATTAAAATGCCCAACAAAATCCTTAACTTTGAGGACATATTTTAGGTTAGTGCTAGGTAATTTATTACCTCTGCATTGATGTTTGCAGACAAAGATTTTCTGGTTAATATAATTAGGTATATTTCTTGTAATTCTGAACCAATTATTTCGACCTTTTCGTCATCTGACTACTAGAACACTAATTAGGTACATTTCAACTAATTTTCGTCAATCATTTGAACGCTCAAAGACATTCTGAGTTTATGAACATCATTTTAGTATACAGTTACTAACATTTGACTTATACAGGTTAATTTCTCTATTTTAACAAAATGCTACTTGGGTATACATACCCATATATTTATTATTAATTCATGATTTGCTTATTTTCCATTTTGAAACATCAGTATTGAGATCCTAACAGAAAAAGGAATTAGCTAACACCCCTATCGGAAGGATGGAGGGATTTGCTTAAGGTTAGACAGGGGTACAAGTTTTTCTCGCCCAGAGGCCCGTCAGGGCATTGTTTCATAGTACACATACACAACAATTAGGCCTCGGTAAGGAGGGAAAGAATAAGGTAAAAAAACAGAGGATAACCACACCAACGAAATTCAAATTTTAATACCAGAGTTCTTGAAAAAACGAATAAGAAGTAACTTCACGCCAATTCAGGGATAGTAAATACTGGGATACCGGTTTTAATAAGATCCGAGTAAAGAGCATTTGAGTGAGCTATTGTGAGTGAGCAGCCAAAAATTAAGTGATCCAAATCACCTTCAATGCCACAGTGTTCACACAAACTGGAGTAGGTTAAATTTAATCTAGCTAAATGAGACGGAAAATATCCATGACCAATCTTGAGACGGATAATGGTAGATATATATTTTCTAGCTATTTTGAAGTTATCGTGCCAATATCTCCTTGGAATAGTAGGATGGATTTTGGTATATCTGGTCGGATTTTTAGCACAATATTCTTGCCATTGAGTTGACCCTTGACAAGGGCTAGGCGATCTTCGGTACCTGGCTTGATATCGAGGTAAACACCTGACATAATGCTGGCCTTAGCAATTTCATCAATCCTTTTATTACTGATGATACCACAATGATCAGGTACCCAAATAAGTAAATAAGTCTGCGACATGCTTGGGCGAATGATACGAAACATCAGCGCGCTCCACCGAAACTACTTTCTTACTGCGTCTGGCTGTGAATGTAGTGGCAATGTAGGCTATACGAGGTATTAGTTGTCAACTGATGGCTTTGTTCGTATGTTCCTTCTCTGCTGGTTGCATTGGAGACCTCGCACTCCAGATCCAATTTTGCCAGTCGTGTATGAGGATGTTCCGTGCAATTGTGGACGGGAACTCGGGGTTTATTGAAGTGGAACTAGTGTGTGATCACGTGCGACCAACTGGTCAATGCACAGAAGGAGGCGGACAGCCAAACGCGCTAACGACATCGGGGGTTACAGTTATTTGATTGACTGTCAAAAACTTTGGTTGTATTTTTTTTTTGAGTACCTAAATACGTTTCTCTGGACGCGTAGTCTTCCTAATACCCTATGACCCACCCTGATAAAGAGTCTCGTTATACAGGGTGGGGTATAAAAACCAAGTGTTTTTGGTTTGAGTAGTACTCATATATTAGAAAAGGGAGGAGCGCGCGGTTTATTACGACAATCCATTCCTTAACTCAAACCTTTTCACTTTCTTACTTGCTACTTGCCATCATGGAGCGGTAGACGTCAGAACAACGCGTGGCATCATTGGCTCATATTTTTTTGGAGAAAATGGGGCCACCACTACAGTAACATCTGAATGTTACATTCATATGGTGAATACCTTTTCAATACCTGAATTGCAAAGAAGAGGTGTGGATATCAAAGATTTGTGGTTCCAGCAAGATGAAGCCACGGCACACACCGCCAGAGCATCCATGGCTGTTCTGCGCCAACTGTTTCCAAATCGGTTAATTTCGAGGTTTGGTGGCATTTCATGACCACTTCGGTCTCCCGACTTATCAATTTGTGATTTTTTTCTATGGAAGTAACTCAAGTCAACGTGTTTAAAATGCCAAGCCCCGTACGATAGACGCAAGGAAGGAAGCGATTCGCCATGAAATCTCTCAAAAATCAATAGAAACATGCTGGAAACACTGGAGTCGAATTTTCGTGAATGGCTGGATCCTATGCCAGATGTAATTTTTGCACTTAGATATTTCAAAATGCATGGTATATTATCAGCTATGTTCTACTACCAATATTTTTTTAGCGTAAAAACTAATAATTTTATGGTTATTTTAAAAACACTGATTAATATGCCCCACTCTGTATTATAAAATCAAACCCAGGTTCCATCCGAAAGTGACAAAAATTCTTCGTCATCATTTTGAGACCTGCAGAGATGTAAATACACTTGTGGTTCTTAAAAGAAAAATATGTAAAATGTCGCATCGTACGCCTCCCCACCATTTTTCGGTACCACCCCCATATACGACACCAGGCGTGCCTGAACAGATCCATTTTCGCAAGGGACATAAAAGCAAACCGTCTGAAAAAAATCACCAGCGACGTAAGACACGCATTTCAAGCGCAGTATGACCACGTTTCGTTCCCTAATACGTACAATGCACGTGTGTGTTCCATTGTCTCGGAAAAGATAAAAATCCACCTGTCATGGCACGTGCTGAACAATTGCTAATAGACGCTTACAGTGCGCCGCCATCCGCTGGATCAAAACGTAATTGTGCTATGGTCGCACTCGGACGTGGCAGTACGATGCTTTTGGGTCACTTACAGGGAGAATAAATATACACTCAAAAAATGCCGTTCGTAATATTCATAAACGCTCTTTATGAGTTAATTTTTTATTGTATCGATAATTTCGTTTATGGTGCACACGAAACCTCTTTATTGGCTCATGTTCATATTTGTGGATACAATAAATCGACGTTTATGGAAATAAAATCCTATATGAGTTGTACGTTATGACGAAGCATTAATATATACAACAATTTATTTGTGCTGACAATTAACAACGTTTATTAATAACAAGAACCGTATTTATGAATTTGAAAACTGTATTTTATTGAATATCCTGAAAGAACAGTAACATCCGTTTATCATAATAATTAAAGTATTAGTTGTTTCAACAACCGTAATTGTGGGCACCATTAACAGTTTTCATTGATACTATAAACCTATGTTTATGTAAATCACCAACGCCAGTGCTTATAAGTAAAACGCATTTGTAAGATCAATAAACGCTGTCGTGAATATCATGAAACCGTTCAACGAAAGGCTGTTTTGAAAGTAGCGCCACTAGGCCTCTTGGCGTTAGACATACCGAATCAGTGGAAGCGTCTGTGCTTACTTGTACACGTAGTTTGTGTTTGTATTGATGGCTGGTGGAATGTAAAAAGAAGTGTTGCTGTTCTGTTGGGAGTCTAGCGTCCTTTTAATAAAGAAATACTGTGCTTCTTGCTGTTTCTGTGGTGGGATAAGCTACTAAAAGGTGAGTTTTTTCCTTCCTCCAACATTACATTACATTTACATCGCGCTCACTATCTTCTAGCGGGTACCCCAACATTGATCCCGAACTGTTCTGCTATTCCATACTGGCACGAATCGTTGCTGCATGGATTCGCCAATTGAATTTAACCTGTACAAATACATATACCTTGCTTGTCCTTAATTGAGGAAGAAGGATGAGAACCTAACCAGTGAACGGAAAAGCATTATTGATGACGATATGTACCTGTAGAATTTTTCGCATCACGCGCCAATCTCTTTCTCCGGCACGGCGTTCGGGATCGCTGTTAGGGGTACCTATACCCGCTAGAAGCTTCATTCACGTTCGGAGGTCATAGTTTTTATACGACATTCGAATTTTGAGTGACAATTCACTTTTTTTTTGTTTCAGTAATTAAGTCAAGTTGATTGACTCTGTACTTCCCACACATTACGGTGATACCAGCTTATTACTTTTTCCATAACATGAAGCAAAAGTCTGAGATTCTCGAATCATCGCCCACCCGCCCGCAAAAAAGTGTGTCATGCCGTTAGATCTCTCTTTCATAGGTCTCAAAATGCCCCAACTGCCCCAATTTCAGGCCCAAAAAAGTAGAAAATGATCAGGAACCCCTAATACGCCTAAAAACGAAGTTTGAGCTGTTTTTGGATTTTTAGTTTTTTATTATTGCTGCGTCGCTACTGACAGGATTTCTAAAAGCCATACGCGTTTTCCACCCCCTCCACGATAATACTGTATAAACATTTCATTAAAGTTAATTCAATAATTTCCACGTTACACAATACAGAACAGCCTATTATATTATGAATAAAACACATTTTTCAGTTTAACAAACTCCCACCCCCCAAACACCCCAATTTCACTCCACCCAGGAAGATGTAGCAAATGATCCGGAACACCCAAAATACATGAGAACGAAGAATATCTGAAATTTGTTTGGTTTTTGTTAATTATTCCGCCGCCCATGCACCGATTTTCAAAATTACAGCAACATTACCTACTATGAACCCACAGCATATTACTACCCAAATCTCATCACAATCCATGCAGCGTTTACTGAGATTACGAGGCTAGAAAGATGCCAATAAACATACAGACCGACCGACAGACAGACAGAACGATGGAAATGAACGACGTGGATTTCTACTTTGTAGATACCATAAAACGCCCAAAAGGCGTATTATCTCAAAATCGAAAATTTTCGCAATCAGATTACTTCCCTAGGAAGTAAATGAATAAAGGCATAGGTGAAAAAAACTTTGTTTAGTGGTTGCTTCTTCGCATTTTTGTACTGTGGACAATCAATCATATCAAGAAAATCGAGAAAATAAATGTATTAGCGATAAACAATTTGACTATCTTGGTTGAACCATTAGACCATGATACCATGTAGACGCATATACTTTCAACAGCAGTATCGAAGACACACCTGATGAGATCCTAGAGATTGAAATGCTCTGGACTAGAGACATGATGCCATTCAGGACATGTGCCAAACAAGGATTGTAAATATCCTTGAGCTCACTACGTGTAAGGTGAAAATTACTTTGTTGGTGTTTCTTCAAATTAAGTACTTCAGTCAATAGTGTACTACTATACTTTGTACTTTTTCATAATAAAGGCTTTTTTCTTGAATTCGAATCCAGCCGGTACCCAACATCTTTCCGATTTTTCTGTAAATTGAATGATTTTTTTTATACTTCAACCGTTATAATTGACCCTCAACTTTTATTTTTTAAACAGCACCTAATACGTTTTCCCACACAAACTAAGTCCTTATTTTATTTAAAATCTGGCAGTACCTTTGATTTTATACAGAAACTTTTTTTCGTAAAGTCATAAGCATGAGATCAATAAAATATGTGGTGTTTGTTTGAGGCGTAATATTTTTGTAAGGAAAAAAATTAAAAAGAAAACTAAGTGGATTTTCAAGAATACTGAATAACCTATTGTACCATGCTATCGAAACATTTTTGTGTATTTCAACCCCTAAAACTCACCCCCAACTTTTTTTTCAAATAGCACCCCACAGCTCCTCCTATATGAATTAGGTCACTATTTTATTTAAAATCTTGTGGTGCCTTTGTTTTCATACACGAACCAACCTTTTTCGCAATTTCTTAAGCATAAGGTAAACAAAATAAGGATGGTTTTTTTGAGGCGTAACATTTTCGTAATAAAAAAGGATAAAAAGAGACATTTGTTTTCGAAAGCACGTGTCAAATACCGTTGAAAACCTACTTAGTTTTCTCTTTTACCCGTTTTTTTTGCGTCAAATTATTATTTTATTTATATTATGCTTATGGGTGAGCATGGTATGATAAACCCTATAGTATATTCAACAATTTCACTCAGTTTTTCTTTGATTTGTTACGAAAATATCACGTGTGAAAGAACGTTTGTAACTGCAATTTTTATATTGAAATTTTTTACTGTGCATTCGCCAAAATTGTTGCCGATCCATATTGAATGAAGTTGGCACCACCTTAAGACGAAGAAGACCCCCATTACCCTCTGGTTTGTACCTGCCTCTGTCTCCACAACCAATTTGAATTCAGAATCTAAGCTTGCGCTGTTCCTTTGTCCTCTAATCAAAGATCGGCGCCCGGTACAGCGCACAGTCAATGATTCAATTAAAATTATATAAATCTCAGGTGTAAGGTTCAGACAAGTTGCATCGGCATTGCCGGACACAGTTAATTATTTTTTCCCTTTTTCGGTCAACCGGAGATTCTTGGAAGACTACGCGATTGCTCTTCGTCCGACCAACGGTCATTACTAGTCATTAGATCAGAGGTTCAAAAAACACCAGGCGCATAGGTCGTTTCGTATTCATAGAAACGATTCGACGTTACTGATTCGGTTTCTAAAGGCGGCAGTACACTTACTTGTAAAGGTACACTATAGAAAGTAACTCCGATTCCAGTATTTTTTATTTTCTATAGTAGAAGATGTTTTTCGGGTTTAGATATGAGGATTTTTCTCACAGGACTGGCGGCGACGTGTCGGCGTTTATTTTATGACTTCCTTAGCGCTGCCGAGCACACCTCTACAGCAAAAAGGGACAACATGTTCCTTTGGGTCAAAAAACAAAAAACATTCCTTCCGTTTGCTTATCTTCTGTTGTTTTGAGCTGTCTTCTGTTGTACTCTATTTTATTTTTGTGTATTCTGTTGTTTTAGGTCGTTTTCTGTTGTTTCCGGCTGTTTTCTAGTCGTTTTTGAGCGTTTTGGTCTGTTTTCAATTCCCGTCTGTTGTATTTGGCTTTTTTTTTTGCTTTTTGGATCTTTTTTGTTGTTTCGAGCTATTTTCTGTGCTTTTCTGTTGCATTTGTATGTATTCTGTTGTTTTAGGTCGTTTTCTGTTGTTTCCGGCTATTTTTTACTCGTTTTTGGGAGTTCTTGGCTGTTTTCCATTCCTGTCTGTTGTATTTTCCTCTTTTTTTTTGTTTTTTTTTAATGGTTTGGATCTTTTCGGTTGTTTCGAGCTATTTTCTGTGCTTTTTCTGTTGCATTTGTATGTATTCTGTTGTTTTGGGTCGTTTTCTGTTATTTACGGATGTTTTTTACTCGTTTTTGGGAGTTTTGGGCTGTTTTCCATTCCTGTCTGTAGCATTTGGCTCTTTTTTTGTTTTTTTTTCGGTTGGATTGGATCTTTTCTGACGTTTCGAGCTGTTTTCTGTGGTTTTCTGTTGCATTCGTATGTATTCTGTCGTTTTAGGTCGTTTTCTGTTGTTTCCGGCTATTTTCTAGTCGTTTTTGGGAGTTTTTGGCTGTATTCCATTCCTGTCTATTGTATTTGGCTCTTTTTTTTGTTTTTTGTTGGTTTGGATCTTTTCTGTTGTTTCGAGCTATTTTCTGTGCTTTTTTGTTGTACTCGTATGTATTCTGTCGTTTTAGGTCGTTTTCTGTTGTTTCCGGCTATTTTCTAGTCGTTTTTGGGAGTTTTTGGCTGTTTTACATTCCTGTCTGTTGTATTTTGCTCCTTTTTTCTTGTTTTTTATTGGTTTGGATCTTTTCTGTTGTTTCGTATGTATTATGTTGTTTTTGGTCATCTTGTCTCTGGACGTTTGTTTGCTCGTTTTCGGTTCTTTGAGCTGTTTACTGCGCTGAGGGGTATGGTATGAAGACCTTGGAGTGTAGTAGTACTTCCTATCTGCCCAATTTGAGATGGTTTTCTTGATAGTGCTTTTCGCAATGCTCGCAAATGGTTCTGGTCCTATGAACACAGATTTGGTTTCTCCTCTTGCGAGAGTGTCAGTCAATCCATTGCCTTCTTCTCCGCTGTGACCTCGGATCCAAACGAAAGTTACTTTGCTCCTTGTTTCAAGTTTGTAGAGAAAATGTATGCTATATGTATAAGATTTCTGTACAATATCGTATATTAAAGTTTAATTAAAATACTATATTCCTTTCAGGTGGTATACTCTCGGGGGAAAGAGATGAAGTTGGGGGAAAGAGATGAAGTTATAAGCAGTTATTTTTTTAGATTGATGCATACGATGAAGGAATAAATATCACAGCATAGTAAACAACCAGCGCAATAACTCAAGTTGACGGAAATTGCACGCGCATCCCCACTTCTGGATGATTTTTTTGTAGGGATGGTAACGGTACTTCGATACTTGTACTTCTGCACTAATATCGACTACTTTTATCTTAGATAGGTACTTTTTGAGCGATTCCAGGCTGGTATCGATACTTTTGTAGGTGTATCGGTATATGATTATTGAGGGGTGTAATCAATTGCACAAAATTCTCTGTACGAACCAAACGCGCCTATGAGGCTAAAAAATATCGAGTTGGTACCGGTATCGATATTTTCATTTTCGCATCTCTACCCAAACTCCACAGCCGTAAAATCATCCATAAACCCTCCCAAAGGTCAAATTTTGTGGGAACCATTTTTATATAGGAAATCCTAAGAGATATTATGCTGGTCGTTTACTATGCTGTGTAAATATCTGAACAGGAGAAAATCTAGAGATGGCATTCATGTAGGTAGAGCTATGATTTCATACTATATAATATGTAGTTTTCTATAGTAGAGTTATTTTTATAGTTACTATTAAGCTCATCTAGTATTGTTAGTTCTTTATATAATAAATGTTTATCTAAAAATA
Organism: Callosobruchus maculatus; assembly: GCA_951848785.1. Lineage (NCBI taxonomy): Eukaryota > Metazoa > Arthropoda > Insecta > Coleoptera > Chrysomelidae > Callosobruchus > Callosobruchus maculatus. Next base: position 5,361,898 of record CATOUR010000003.1, read on the forward strand.
TCTATTGCTATTTCCATTGCTGACATAATTTTGTGTTCAACCCTAGACAACTATTGTAATCATTCATTGAATGATTTGAGTAAGTACATTAAGACCTGTAACCACAAAAGGTTTTTGCCTTCGAGGGGTGGCATTATTTGTAGTTTTATTGCAAATAGAATGAATGAATGAATGAATTAATATGCATGACTTATGCCTGATATTTTGAAATTATTTTATATTTTTATAACAATAACTCGAAAACAGTGCATCTTGCTTTTATACAAGATTTCTCCTTAATCTCGACAATACATTGTATAACCTGTATATTGTACATTAGTATTGATAGTAGATCTTTCCGTGAGCGCTTAGGGAACCATAGAGACCGAGACCATTCCGTGAATATGGTGGTTTATAATCTCACTCATATTATAATCTAATAAATATGATAAATAAATAAATAAATATAGTTTTTTAGTCAAAAGCAAAGTTACCTGTTTAATAGATATTGCTATCGCTAATGATACGAATGTTCAAACCACCTACGCTGGGAAGATATCTAACCACACAAACCTTGCCACAGAAGTAAAACAACTCTGGAAACAAAACAAAGTTGTCATTATCCCCCTAATTATGTCGGACTCAGGCCTTACACCTAACATATTCACACCAGACCTGCACCAGCTAGGCCTGGAAGAAAAGCTACACAAAGTATTCAAAAAATCTGTCATCCTGGACACCTGTAGTATTCTTCCTAAATTCAGACCAGTAATAGTTCAGGTGTTGACTTGGCACAGCCCGTCACCACTTGTTGCTACCGCTATCATGCGAGATGAACTTAGCAAATCACAATAATAATCTAATTGACATGATAAATGACGGCGTATTCGTCAATTAGTTCAAGGAGCGCAACCACCTCAGCATCGATTAGTAAAACAAATGAATGGTTGGCTGAGCCCCCACACAAAAATGCCGAATGCCTCTCAATGACGTGGCTGTGATCCGATTTGTGCCCGTAATGGGTGGGTGTGCGATGCATTAAACCAGCGACTAGGTATTAATAAAGATAACTCAATTAAGGATGAGCTTCCTACCATTAGAAAGTAATGATCATTGTTGGAACACCTACGGCTTTTATGAAAATTACATGTTAAAATTCAACGCCGGTTCTATAGTAGAACAATTAGTGGAGATTTAGTAGCGTAGGATATTTTATACAGGAGCGGACTTAACGCTGGCGGTGGGTAAATGCCGAACAGGTAGGTAAACAAAAATTGGGTATATACCTGGTATATACCAACCCAGTGATGAGTGATGGGTAAATTATAATGTTCCTCCAGAATCCATCTGAAGCTTATGCTCAAAATCATTCAGGAATATAATTAAAGGTCACCTAATTGAGAAAGCTCCTTTGAAAAGTACTTAAGCAATGATTTCGGTGACCTGACGTGTTCGTGATATTCTCCAGAACAAAAAAAAAAATTCTGCATACTTGTTAATCGTTTGTTAGTCTTAACATGTATTTATTTGTGTATTTCGTAATTTACTTATTTTTTTTAATTGTAACGTGTGACTTGTAAATTTATACTTTTAATGGTACTCATATTTTTAAATGTATTTTGATATTTACTGTTTACCTGTGCAAACATTTAATTGTGAATAGCACCAATTAACTATACAATATAATACAAATACCCAACTGCTGGGTATATAAATTTTGGATATATAAGGGCGATGGGTAAATACCCAAATGCTAGGTAAATAAAATTTGGGTATATAGCCGGTATAAACATATACTCACCCAGTGAAGGGGATGAGTAAATACACAACAGCTGGGTATATAAAACTTGGGTATATACCTACCTGGTATATTTTATATACCCACCTAGTGACGAGCGATGCGTAAATACGGCTGAGTAAATAAAGTTTGGATATATATCCGGTATATGCAAATACTCACCCAGTGATTAGCGATGGGTAAATACCCAACGGCTGGGCAATATATAATTTGGGTATGCGCCCAGTATATGCCATATACCCAGCCAGCGGCGAGCGATGGGTAAATACCCAACGGCTGGGTAAATAAAATTTGGGTATATACCCGGTATATGCATGTATACTCACTCAGTGAAAATCGATAGGTAAATACCCAACGGCTGTTTAAATAAAATTTGGATATATATATATATATATATATATATATATATATATATATATATATATATATATATATATCGGGTATATGCATATACCTACCCAGCGACGAGAGATGGGTAAATACCCAAAGGCTGGGTTGATAATATTTTGGGTATGCACCCGGTATATTTCATACACCCAACCAATGAAGAGCGATTGGGTAAATAATATTTGGGTATATATCCGGTATATGCATATACCCACCCAGTGATGAGCTATGGGTAAATACCCAACGGCTGGGTAAATATAATTTGGGTATGTGCCCAGTATATGCCATATATCCAACCAGTGATGAGCGATGGGTAAATACCCATCGGCTGGGTAAATAAAATTTGGGTATATACCCGGTATATGCATATACCCACCCAGTGATGAGCGATGAGTAAATACCCAAAGGCTGGGTAAATATAATTTGGGGATGCGCCCAGTCTATGCCATATGCCCACCCAGTGACGAGAGATGCGTAAATACCCAACGGCTGGGTAAATCAATTTGGGTATATACTCGGTATATGCATGTACCCACCCAGCTATGAGACATGGGTAAATATCCAACAGCTGGGTAAATAAAATTTGAGTATTCACCCGGTATATTCCATACACCTCTACTCATTGAAGAGCGGTGGGTAAATACACATCGGCTTGGTAAATGAAATTTGGGTATATACCTGGTATATGCATATACTCACTTAGTAAAGAGCGATAGGTAGATACCCAACGGGTTGGTATATAAAATTTGAGAATATACCTATATACCCACCCAGTGAAGAGCGATAGGTAGATACCCAAATGCTGGGTAAATAAAATTTGGTTACATACATATACCCATGCATTGACGAGCGATGGGTAAATACCCAGCGGCCGGGTAAATAAAATTTGACACTGCATTTTGATTATTATAGTTTTGCACTGCAGTAAGGTTGGTTAAATCTCAATATTTTTACCCAAAGTATCAGCAGCTTTGCTGAGTACCAACAATGAGGGGACACCCTGTATAACTGATCTTGGAGGCTTCGTACGCAGAGAGATGAACAGACGAATCGATGCAACGGAGCAACCTAGGAAATAAAAGGCTGATAAGAAGCCACGAGATAGAACGGTGTGCTATTTGAGTTCGTGCACACGTGAGTCCTGTTAGCTCGCGCCAATTACATAACAGACACCGACGATCGACGACAACCACCAACAATGGCGCGGCGTCGGCCGCATCCGAAAGTGTATCGCGATTCGAGATTGCGCATTCCATTCCGAACTGAACGTAAGCCACACGATACCGACCCGGACAACTCCCTTCTCTACAACTATTAGTACAGTCCTTTGCAGATGTATATTCTGACGTGTCTACAGGGTGTTTCAGAACTATGGGATCAAACTTCTAGGGTTTATTCAGTGCAACAGTAGAAAACTTTTGAGTATAGGGGCCCATGTCCGGAAAAGTGTCCGTACGATACTACGGCCCTAGGAAGCGTTAAAGTGTAGAAAGACGATGAATTGCCTAAATAGCCTTCAATGCATCCACTTTTTGTCTTTTGTACATGATATCATCACAACAACTGTTCAAAATGTCTTCCTCCAAGCTGAATACACCGATTTAAACGTCGCCCATGATTTCGGCGGACTTGGCTAAAAATTTGATTCTGATTTGAATGATTTCAAATGCTGCTGTAATTCGTCCGATTAAGTCTTGCTCTGTTTCTACTGGAGTTTCGTAGACCAAAGACTCACTTTGCTGTACCAGTACGTGAGGATTTGGCTCAGCGGTTTGGGCACCGTTGGATTGCTAGAGGTGGAGCCATTTCCTGGCCTCCTAGATCACCTGATTTAACGCCGCCAGATTTTTTCCTGTGGGGTCTTTGGTCTACGAAACTCCAGTAGAAACAGAGCAAGACTTAATCGGACTAATTACAGCAGCATTTGAAATCATTCAAAACGAGTATTAAATTTTTAGTAAAGTCCGCCGAAATAATGTGCGACGTTTAAATCGGTGTATTCAGATTGGAGGAAGACATCGTTGTTGTTGTAATTATATCATGTACAAAAGACAAAAAGTGAATACATTAAAGGCTATTTAGGCAATTCATCGTCTTTCTACATTTTAACGCTTGTTAGGTCCGTAGTACCGTACGGACACTTTTCCGGATATGGATCCCTATACTCAAAAGGTTTCTACTGTTGCATTGAATAGCCCCTAGAAGTTTGATCCCATTGTTCCGAAACACCCTGTATAGTGTAAAGAGTAAAGCAGCAGTACCCCAACCCACCACGACGAAATGCAACAATCACGACATTATACTGCATTGAAGGTCCTTAAACCACCCGCTCACTTGAGACTTTTTCATTGACCAACACTAAAAACATACGTCTATAATGGTGTTCCTCAGGGCTCTGTCCTTGACCCATCGCTATTTATGCTTTACACAGGTGCCCTGCTAAATTAGTCGAATCTAGTAACGCTTTATTTACAGACGGCTTCAAACCATACTGCAATCCCCTCTCTCGACAAGAGATCTTACTAAATTAGTCTTTGGTCACATCGGTAATTGTTGCTTCTGAACATAGATAAACACACTGTACTCTATATAGACCGAAATAACTCCAGAAAGAAGGAAGAATCTTGGTAGTTATAACAATCAGTAACTTGAAGTCGGAAACCTATACTAACACCAAAGTAGAGAAGGTAAATAGCTTAGTTGACCTCATGAGAAAAGCGTTTCATCATCACTCGGATAACATTTGGAACTTGTACTTTATTCAAGACATTGAACTTCTTGAAAGAGTCCAGCGAAGAGTTATCCCTCCTTCCTTAAATAGCTGTAGACTATCCTGAAAGATTTCAAAGGCTTCCGCAGAAGAAGGGTTCGTGGTCATCTGATCGATACCTCCAAATGGCTCAGTGGGTACTAGTGAGGGTAGTGAGAACACCTTTGGTATTAGTCCAACTTGACAACTACATGGTCCCTCTAAGAAATTATAAAGGGAAAAACCGTAAACTGCCCAGAAAAAATGCTATCACTATCCCATGTGGCGTATCACTGAGTAGCGTACATGTGGAACAGCCTTCAAGAGTCAACTAAGTGTGGATAGTGTCAAATGGTTCAAGGCAAGAGTGGAAAAAGAGCTCGAACAAACAAGAACGAATTTTATGTGCCATACCCACTACAGCAAATGCCTCTTTTCAGTTGCCGAAAAAATGTTGCTAGAGCGTGGCTGGTCTAAGTTGTCTTGTACAACCTCCCGAAGAAAACTGGTCATGATTTAAATCACCTTCTAAAAATTGTTGGTACTTGATATTTTGATTCCAAAATCATCTGTCGTGGTGCGATATACCATAAATCAGAAAAATATATTTTATAAAATTACAGACCAATCTAAAATGCATATTATCCCAACAAATCCATTGTTTTGAATTTTTATTCAAAATTATTGCTATTCCGTGATATGTTACAGATGTAGCGGTGTATCCCAAAATATAATAAATGAAAATATCTGATCCTAAATTGACTGGACTACCAAATGATTCGGTACCTCCCTTCTCTCTTAATACCATAATGCAAGACTAACGATGTCGAGCAGCATATTGCCACATCTCGATTTTCAATATATACGACATGAAATTTGTATATCGAGCTGATAAGGTTAGAAGACTGTTGCAAAACGACCCAAGAACAAATAATATTCTGAGTGTGCAAAAATAACGCCTTAATGTTCAGAAATCCGACTTAACGACAAAAAATATAAAGAAAAGATTAACACATTTGATCGCAAATGTTTTCTGAGGGGGCAAGAACTTGGATATATAGTATATTGTTCAACGAGGGGCAATATGGCACGTTATTAGTAAACTTCAAGGTGTCTGCACCATCCCTTTGAAGCTGTCAAAATTATTTTCGCGACAAAAAGGTTAAAATGCACATCAAGTTTAAACAGCAGTATCAATCACATATTATACTAAATTTGTAGAAAATCGTCATAATTAAAAAAAATGATTGCATATGTATGTATGTATAAATATAATACACACATCTCAATGCTATCAGGAGAGACAGAGTATGAAGTATTTTAATTTTATTATTCTATTTTATATATATTTGTGAATACTGTAAGATGCCTTTTCTATTAAAAAATATTATTGTGCAGTGGTAGTTCGTTAATGTTATTTGGTAGCTTACTAAAATATTTAATGCAATGGTCATTTGCTGATAAAAGTAATTTTTGCAACCTCAGAAATTCCAGTCTTATTTCATTACCCAGTCTGGTATCATATTCATGAAAGGAGCTGTCGAGATAAAGCTATTTCAGTGATAAATGAATTAGGCACTCATAAATAAATCGCGATGGAACTGCCATTATTTTTAATTCAATAATCCTCTCTGAAACCCATTCCACACATTACCCTCAAGGCTTTTCTTTGTGATTTAAATACTCTTTCAGCATTGCTTGAGCATTCCCATACCATTATTGCATAAAAATCTATTGAGTGAAAACATCTGTGAAAAGTTTGAAGGAGTAGTGTGAAAGGGATAAGGTTTTTAAGATTTCTCAATTAGGATAAGATCTTTGCTAACTTGCTTGCAGCATGATCGACATGGTTTTGGAAGCTAGAATGGAATCTAGACAAATTCCCAGAAATTTAACTTGAGGAGGATTTTGGTGACCACACTGTTGCTTTGAACGAAATGTTATCTGTTTGGTTTTCTTTGTATTTAGTTTTAAATTATTGGCACTGAACTATTTTTGAATTTTTTAGGCTTTCGTTTGTCTTGTAGCTCAAGCAGTCAAAATTTATGTTTACGTTTAATGAAGCTGCGTCATCTGCAAACAAACTCAAAGTGGAATTTGATACAGCAGTTTTTATGTCATTTATATAAATTAAGAATAGTAGTGGAACCAGCAGTGACCCTTGAGGTACCCCCATGTTCACATTTCTACTGTTAAAGGGGTGATACACGTACGAGCAAGTACGCGTACTTATGGCTCGACGACCTTTTTCGCCTGTGTGTCACCGTAAGTACGCGTACTTTAAAACCGTCGCGCAAACCTCCTGCGAGCCAACTGGTTTGAAATCTTTTGCTCGTAGCTGGTCTCGGCTCGTACTACTCCATAATTTCCTCTAACATCCACACATCTCCTGCTTCCGCTTCTAACCAGACGATACCTTAGTCGGAGCATACATCGCCTATCGCTACAAGACTACCCAACAACACCAGCTCATAAACTGGTACGCATTTTGTTCGCTGAAGATTTAGTAACGGCCGTTATTCATCAGATGGGAGTGTACACTTCAACCATTGCAGATCGTTGCATCTAGTGCACTCAGGCACCGTAGCGGGAGATGCGTTTGATTTGCGATCTCAGCCTTAACACAACACGCGTTCGATCGGGTATTGCAATAGTATGCATGCACAGTGAAAGCGGGTAGCCTGCATTGTCCAGCGCCGAACCGCTCGCAGGTCGTCATCATCATAGTCACAATGTCTTAACAGACATGTTGTGAACTCGTAAAATGCATTAAGCCGAGCTAGAGTATTACCGACACGAATATTATCAATAGTTTTGAGAACTGTAGCTCGTCATCGTTCGCGATTTACTCTCCGTTCAGTGGCGCTCTTGATACTCATATCCAGCAACTGCTTCGTCGTATCCACCCAACGACTAGGAGAACGGCCACGACGCAGCCCACTCAGAGCGTAACCCTGAACCACAAGTATCTCCATATTATCGCTTCTGTGAATATGTCCGAAGAATGTAAGCATTCTCGTCGACACAATGGGAGATAGTCTCTTTGGATTACCGAACTCATCCAGTATGGAAACGTTAGTTCGATGAGCAGTATAAGGAACTCTCAGCATTCTCTTCCACGTCCACATTTCAAAAGCATCGATGCGAGCTCGATATGTCTTTTTAACAGTCCAAGTTTCCGAGGTATACAAAAATATGGAGAACCGAAGAGACTGAACCAGCGACATTTTGGTAGCCACGATGTTATGGCCACGCCACACGTGCCTGTTGAATGTGCCGTCGAATCCTATTTTCACAACTACCCGAATTGTCGATCAAAGAACCGAGGTACACAAAACTTTGGCCTACTTCACAACGGCCTATTGACTTTATGTCTTATGCTGCACTGTGTTGTTCTAAAATGTTTAATAAAGCTACTGGCTCTTCCTGAGAAGCGGCAATAAGGGTTGCATCGTCAACAAATCTTAAGTTGGATATTTTGCTTCCGCCAATAGTTATACCGCCATTCCAGTTGTCCAATACCTGTCTCATCACAAATTTAGGGTAAAGAAATGTTAAATTCAGAGTAAATGTTAAATAACATCGGAGGTAGAAGCAGACAAAGCGGGAAACGTTAAAATAAAACTAGTACATGCATTCATAAGCCACTTTCAGCGCCGGTCGGCGCCGGTTCCCTGCTTTCGTACACAAAATGAAAGCAGTTTGCCTGCTTGCGGGAACCGGCATGCAGGAAACCGCTCCACTATGTCTACTCCCATAAAAGCGGCATTGATTTGATGGGTGCTATCTAGAGATGGAGGTATCTTGTGTAATTTTGACCTGCTGTGACGAATTTGGTTGTTATTTTTTTATGATTAGGTCAGCATTACCACAAAAACTTCTTAGTATTTTTTATGCATGCGACATTTCGACTAATATATAATCATCATCACGCATCTAGAAACAATTAACGTATAGGCCTTATAGCAATTAAACTTGAAACAAATTGCATACAAATTGAAAAAAAAGAAGGGAAAAATAAGCTAGCAATAACTAAATAATAAATAAATTGCTGCCAAATACATATAGTAGAGCCTGACAAGTGTAGCAAGAGACTTGGGAATTTTGCCGCTGTCTCACACGCACACGTTATTTCATATCCCCTCGTCTCTTGCTATTCTTGTCTATTTCATATTTCTCACGACTATTGTTACACTTGCCAGGTTGTACATGAAGATCAAGAATAGTTTAAAAATCATTATTTCCGCTATATTTACCAGAATGTCGAAGTTTCCATTATATCAAACAACATGGCAAGAGATCGTTAGAGAGAGGTAAACACTGCTCACAGTAATAAAATTAAATGAAGATTCTACAGCACAGACCCATACAATTAAAATTTGATTAAAAGAATTAAAAATTAGGTATTAGGTGGAGTGCAGGTGTATGCTGTTCCCAGCGAATTCGAATAGGTTAGAAAAAGCAACGCCCATGCTATAACAGGCATGTGAGTGTGCCCAAGATACCGTTGCTATTACTTACTGTGTTCACAAACACGATGTTATTTTTCACAAAAATATGTGGGATTTAAATTTTATGGAATTGTCTTGTTAAAACCCAATGTTCATTCAAAACTATAACAATTAACCCGAAACTATCAACCAAAACAAAGTAGCTATTTATATTATGCCTGTACATGAGTGCTGAAATTTTTAGGATCCTTTACCTGCTATCTGTACAAAGGGTATATGGGTTAATCAGCGATTCAGCAGTCAGTGTGCCAGCTGCCGCGTCACGATTGTGGGCACAAACAAAAACCTTGTTTACTTCTTCTAACCTGTTCGAATTCGTTGACTGTTCCTAATTTGGACGCTTTGCAGGCTGGGCTGGCATGACCGCCATGGCTCAACTGGTAGAGCGTCGGACTAGGATTCCGGAGGTCGCGGGTTTGAATCCCGCTGGCAGTCGGTTCAGTTTCCGGCATTTTCTGGTAGCATCTAGACTCGATATGTTTTGCAGATCACTATAATATGAAAGGCAAAACACTGCTTACAGTAATAAAATTCAATGAAGATTTTACAGCACAGGCTCATACAATTAAAATTTGATTGAAAAAATTAAAAATTAGGTGGAGTGCAGATTCATGCTGTTCCTAATTTCGATGCGTTGCAGCCCACATAGCACTGGATGATATGAGAATATTCTGTTCACATTCACTACGGACATTGTGATTATTCTGAGAAAAATCTATGGATAATTAGAATATTTACAGAATATTCTTTAAACGTTCGAAATGGGACAAACACGCTATATTCCTAGAATATTCCGGCGAATATTCTGCAAGGATATTACATGAACAATCGTAGTAGAATGTTTTTGAATATTCTAGGAACATTTTGTCTAAATTATCTCATGTAGGAAACATTATCATGGTATTATGGATACTGTTCCAAAAATAATAGCACCTACTAGTGGCAGATGGTCACGAAAGTTAAATGGTTAGACATCTCTCAGTCTAAACATGTTTAAAACTTTAAAATATAGTGTAAGCATGTAAGCCTGTTACATTTAACCTCAAAATTCTACTCACAATAATCATATAATGAACCATACACCATAGTAGATGACCATAATTTGGAACACTGTCGCACACTTTATAACAACTGGCAACTTTATTGTACAAAATTGGGTATAAATGCACGCCTTTCTCGAATAAAACTCGTGAATCGCTAAAATGCCCACATCACATGTATATTACAAATCCAAATGGAAGGTGAAACACAGAACACTTGAAGCGAAGAATAGCGTGACAAACTGACAAGATTGACAACTGACGAATGAACGACACCATAGTCACCATACATCACTACATCACCATAAGATGCTCTCACTTTACCGTATTGCTGCCAATGGGTAATTCACTAATAAACATTTGAAAATTGGACATAATACTTATTAGGTATATTTAGGAGGATGAACGCAAAACGAATAGAACTAAATGAAAGTTTTTTTTTAATTCACTGAGAAAGGAGCAAATATAAATTAATCATATTGAATATTATTTGCCTACATACAGAAAATAGTTCTGTTACAAATATTACTAAATGTTCTTCAGAAAATAGATACATATTTTGCTCTTAATAGATGATTAAAATAATATTCTATGAAGAATATTACTGGTATATTCTGGAATAATTCAGACATTAAACGAATAATCACTGATTATCCTAAGTGGATAAAATAATAATATTCTATAAAGAATATTATTTTAATAATCCAGAATAATCAAGAGAAATAACGAATATTCTATGATTCTACTGAATATTCATGGAACATGTAGGACATTTAAAGAATATTTATAGAATATCCAGTGCTATGTGGGAGGCTGGGCTGGCATGATCGCAATGGCTCAGCTGGTAGACGTCGGACTAGGACTCCGGAGGTCGCGGGTTCAAATCCCGCTGGCAGTCGGTTTAGTTTCCGGCATTTTCTGGTAGCTTTTGTTTTGCAGATCACTATAATCTGATTATCGTAAGGCATGTGCCCGTATGGAAATGGGCGAAGCAGAAATATAGGATAGGAGGCAAAGGCATTCCTTGGCGGTGTTGAACAAGCGCGCGCCGCAGCATCTTTGCGACCTGACCCCGTGGCCGTCGGCGTTCTGCGTCGTCCGCATAGAATTCTGCGTCTTCATGCGGAGCAAAGAACCACGCCCGCTCGAGCTTCCGCAATCCGCCGCCGGGTTTGAAGAGGGCCGCCACGGCGCGGCGTGATGTCGACACACGCTGGCTCTGCTCAGCATAATATACAGGGTGGGCCAATAGTGCGTGGACGGAGGATTGTGGGCTTACTGAAAAATATTTCAAAAATCTGTCACTTGACGATTGTAGGCACCGTTGAGGGCTATAACGTAAAAATATTTTTACTTAAATTCTGACGTCTATACAGGGTGATTCATATCAAACTTAATTTTTTTGAATGGAACCCCCTATATATTATTGCATATTTGGATTCCTTGGTCAATTCTAGTGTGACTTTATGTATCACACATGGAACTTTAAACAAACCGTTTAGGCGCAAATCACCATTTTTGGTATAAGTAGGTATCAGAAAAAAATTGAATATCGCAGCGATTATAAAACTTAGAAGGCCGTGACTTTGCGGTACGACTAAGCATGAAATGCGTCACCTAAGGTCAGACGGATAAATTTGAATTCTTTTTGTACTTGGAGAAATCGATAGATTAATTAAGGAAACTTCAATCACAGATAAATTGATTTTTTCAAATGGGAATGCCTATTTTGGCTTAAAGAATCAAATGTAAAATTTGATTACCTTTCTAACGATATAGCATTCTTGATATCAATCTTTTTTGGTTTTCATGTTATTTCAAATTTTCAGTCAAATCGGCGTTTTTCAATTTTCCTGCATGCAAGCAACCTAGCAGGTCATGAAAAATAAACAAAAGCTCGTTAATATGGAAGAAAGCAACTAACTTAGTAGAAAAATGTAAACTAACCTGAGCAACGAGGCAAGATTATCAAAATTCCTTACAACATATTAGCTCTAACCAGAAACAATAGTGGTAACAAGAACGCTCATTTTTCACAGCCTACTAGCTATTATCCAATTTCCAAAGTCAGTAAAAAAATATTTAATCAAAGGAAAACTACTAGCGATTGTTGCTGGCAGTAGAATATCAATGTCTTCTGAATAAATTTTCACATTTAATGCTATGAAAAAGTAGCCATTTCCATAAGTCCAAAGTAATGATACCTCTGACTGGAACCCTTAAAATTCTTCTTCTACTTATTAGAAAAATCGTGGAAAATGAAACTTGATTTGCAGTCTGTTTGAATTGTAAAACATAATTTAGTTTGTAGAAAACTACATGAAATAATCGCAATTACAACATAGCGTAATTAAAAAATTCTAGCAATTATTTGGATAGATGTTCAGAATGCTCCAGTTGGAGATATCTTCACTTTTGACTTAATTAAATGGAAATGACTAATTTTTTTATCCCATTAAATGTGAAATTTCATTCTAAATATGTTAGACTGTAAGCAAAAATCGCTGGTAGTTTTCCTTTTGTTTCAAAATTTTTAATCGTTTTGGAAAATTGTCAAGCTCTAGTAGATCTCAATAGCTTAAGTAGGCTGTGAAAAACAAACACCTCTGTCATATCCCAGCTACTCATTGACATTAGATATCTTGCCGCTGCTGTATCCGGTTAGAGCTAATATGTTGTAAGAAATTTTCATAATCTTTCCTCGTTCCTCTAATTAGTTTGAATCTTTCTAGTAAGTTAGTTGGTTTCTTCCATATTAACGAGCTTTTGTTTATTTTTCATGGCCTGCTAGGTTGCTTGCACGGAGAAAAATTGAAAAACACCAATTTGACTAAAAATTTGGAACAAAATGAAAACCACGAAAGATTGATATCAAGAACGCTATATCGTTAGAAAGGTAATCAAATTTTACATTTGATTCTTTAAACCAAAATAGGCATTCCCATTTGAAAAAATCAAGTTATCTGTGATTGAAGTTTCCTTAATTAATCTATCGATTTCTCCAAGTACAAAAAGAATTCAAATTTAGCCGTCTGACCTTAGGTGACGCATTTCTTGTTTAGTGGTACCGCAAAGCCACGAGCCTTCTAAGGTTTATAATCGCTGCGATATTCAATTTTTTTACTTCCCACACCGATAGGTGAGGGGAGTATTGTGATCGCGAAAATTTTCGATTTCGAGATAATACGTTTTTTGGGCGTTTTATGATGTGTACATAACGAAAATCCACGTCACTCATTTCCGTCGGTCTGTCTGTCGGTCTGTCGGTCTGTCTGTCTGTCTGTCTGTCTATCTGTCGCGTTTTTCTACCCTCGTAATCTCAGTAACCGCTGCATGGATTGTGATGAAATTTGGGCAGCGGTATGATGTGGGGTCGTAGTAGGTAATGGTCATATAATTTTGAAAATCGGTGCATAGGCGGCGGAGTAATTAGCAAAAAACAAAAAAAATTAAATATTGCTGAAACTTCGTTTTTAGGCGTTTTAGGGGTCCCTGATCATTTTCTACTTTTTTTTGGGTGAGGGTGAAATTGGGGTGGTAGGGGGGTGGGGGGTTGTAAAATTGAAAAATTTGTTGCTTTCATAATAGACTGTCCACTGACCTGTGAAGGAAGACCTGGCGACATAAATAACTTTTTTAGGTCCATCCGAACATTGCCTTTGCCTATTACAGAAAGCAAAGGACTTGAATTTTTTTTGATGTAAACATACGAGAGTATTGCGTCAGATCGTTGTAACGAGGAAACTGTTGAATTGATTTTAATGAAATTTTGAGACGGCATTACTACCATGGCGAAGATGGAAAACGCGTATGGTTTTGATAAATCGTGCCAGTGGCGGCGCAGAAATAATAAAAAAACTAGAAATATAAAAACAGCTCAAACTTCGTTTTTAAGCGTTTTAGAGGTTCCTGATCATTTTCTGCATTTTTTTTTAGGGTGGGGGTAAAATTGGGGTGGTTGGGGGGTTGGGGGTTGAAAAATTAAAAAAATTCTTGTACTCATAATAGGCTGTCCACTAACCTGTGAAGGAAGATCTAGCGACACAAATCAACTTTTTAGGTGCATCCGAACATTGCCTAGCCTATTACAGAAACTAAAGCACTTAGAATTTTCTGTCTACCATACGAGAATTTATTGGTCTAAATCGTTTTGTATTTTGTAACGTGGACACTATTAAATTGATTCTAATGAAATTTTGACACAGTATATTGTTACCGAGGTGAGAATGGAAAACGCATATGTTTGTTAAAAATCTAGTCAGTGGCAGCCTAGCAATAATCAAAGAACGCGACAAGTATGAAAGCAACTCAAATTCGGTTTTTAGATGTTTTAGGGGTTCCTGATCATTTCCTACCAGTTTTTTGGGTGGGGGTGAAAGTGAGGTGGCTGGGGGGGGGGGTTGTAAAACTGAGAAGTTTGTAGTATCGATAATAGCGGCATAAGACAATTTTAAGGGGGGGGGGGGGGTTGGCAATTATTTGGTTGCAAGGGATCTTAGACTAAAGCTTCATGCTATGGGAAAATAATAAACTGGTATCAGCGTAATGTGTGGGAAGTACAGAGTCGATCAACTTGACTTCATTTTTTTCTGATACCTACTTATACAAAGAATGGTGATTTGCGCCTAAACGGTTTGTTTAAAGTTCCATGTGTGATACATAAAGTCACACTAGAATTGACCAAGGAATCCAAATATGCAATAATATATAGGGGCTTCCATTCAAAAAAATGTAAGTTTGATATCAATCACCCTGTATAAACGTGAGAATTTAAGTGAGAATATTTTTACGTAATAGCCCTCAAGGGTCACTACCATGATCAAGTGACAGATTTTTGGAATATTTTTCAGTAAGCCCACAATCGTCCGTCCACGCACTATTGGCCCACCCTGTATTCATCTACCAGCAGCGCAACTTTCTACAACTATGAGAGCTCGCGCATACCGTCACGCGCATCTCCCTTACACACAGAAAAATCTGTCGTTTTGTCAAAGACTTACGCCTGGATTCAATGGGACGTTACACTCAGCATTCCTCAAATACAGCGATGTTTTATCCAACGGGAAGTGTATAGTTGGTAACGAATTATATCGTATTGTCGATCCAACTACAAGATGTCATTGGATTCCAATGAATGATTCAACCGCAGCCTGTCGTTGAATCGAATCTGTGTTTGGTAATTGATTCTAAACTACTTTCTTTTCCATTGGACCAACAGATTTTATTGCGAGGACAGCTGATCGATTCGTTCGGATGTTTAATAGTGTGATTTTGTATGAAGTTATAAGGAGCATAATATAAGAATCAGACATAATCCTGCAGACAGTCATTGCATTTTTACCTGAAATATAACTGTCTGACTAATCTAAATAACCTACATTCAAATGTGGGTGTTAGCTCTTCTAAGGCCCAATTTTTCAGTAGGTCCTCCATTTAATATATAACTGGACACATTTAAATCACACAACTGCTGATGCAATACGCAAAAATACGAGATCACACAACATGGCTAACACCGAGACAATACAACGAATCAACCTCGTCCATGTTGGCGGGTTGGCGCCGATAATAACACTCAGATGATCCCCCTGTTCTTTCTTTTTACGTTCATTGAATCGGGACATCAGTCCCGCCGAATACTGATTATAGTTCAGCCAGCAACAAGGGCCACTGAATTCGATATATGATGTTGTTGTTACGAATACTACTTACCAATTTCTTTTACAGCACAGACAATATTTTGAAAGCATGGGTTGTTGCTCGCTTTGTAATTACCTTTTGAAATAAAATTAATATTTATCAGATAAATTGTCACGAACTATTATTGCAGTAACAATTTTTGTACATCGAATAGATTGTATGCTTTGCTTAAATGAAACATAGGGTAAATTTCGAAAACAAAAGGATGTTTTGATTGCATTTTATGTCAATACTGGTATTAGAAGGATTATACATATCGTTAGAACGAATATAAAATTATTTTGAATTTATTGACGTACCTGTGATTACGTCGAATATAGGGATTGAATTCTTTCAATGACATGGATTTGACACAACTGTAAATATATTTAAAGCGATGGAAAAAAATCCAAATACTAACAATTAATTGGAAACGCAACAGTATTTTTTCTGTGTATTTATTATGTTTAATTAACTACGCTACCAACAGAAAAATTAATTATTACTGGTGGGAGTACAGTACTTTATACACCTTCAGACGAGGGCTGATCCCTATGGTCCACCCCTGACTCTAATGGTACTCACATAAAAAATTCTATAACTTTATTTTTCAACATAGTCTCCCCTCAGTTCAACGCGCCTCCGATCAGCACTTTAACATTCGGATGGCGTCGTGAAATAAGTTTTATTTGTTTTCTGTGAGGTCTTCTTTGAGCTTTGGGAACAGTCTGTAGTATTTTCATTATGTCATAAGGCACAGCAGGGTCCCCTAATGTCACTGTTAAATCGGCATGAATCTCTCTTCGGGATAATACCTTTTTCACACCTTTGTTCTTCCGCGTCCATTTCGCTGAGTCACAATTCACGTGATGCTAGATTTGTGGCGTCATCGACACAATTTGTGACTTGAAAATTCAAAGTTGTAGAACATATTATAAATGCTCCTTTCAATTAAAAAATAACAGGGTACTACTTAAACTAGGACTAGGTCAGGGGTGGATAATGAAGACCAACCCTCGTAAAAACCATACATAGTAAGAACTACAGATTGGATTTACAGAGAGTCCTTATAGATTGTACATTAGTATTGAAAATATTAATATTTTTCTGTAAATTACACAGTAACTATTCTTATTATTACTTTGTTTGTACGTAGTAATACAAATAATGCCTTGTGTAGGGTATTGGCTGAATGTATAATTATTGTAATTTGTATCCCTAACCTCTATGCTACCACTGTCTCATATTTTATCTGGCTCTGGTGTTTGGGCTGCTTCATTGAATATCTGCAGAAGGGTACGTAGGATGTCTCAGCAATCCATAATATCTGATATAATTATGGGTTATTTGTAGCCTTTTTCGCTAATGATTTTGAATGGGATATAGGACTACATTTCAATTTTTGAAACTTCAAATGTGTTGATTTTTTTATTTTTCGGATTTTTAGGGATATTTGAATTTTGGAGATTTTAGGAGTCTTAGAAGCGGTAGAATGGTCATGATGAACCTTGGGAATCTTAGGAAACTGTGATTATTTGTATTTTGTGAATTTTGTGGGAAAATCTAGGTGCTTTGAAATCAAATCTAGAGATTCTTGAAAGACTTGGGTATCTTTAGAATCTGGGTATGATGTGAATCTTGGGATTCTTGGGATGTTGAGCATCTTAGGAATCTTGAAAGTTAGGGAATCTAGGAACCTTGAGATGTTGGATATCTTGGAAGTCTTGGGTATCTTGAGAATCTGGGTGTCCTATGTGTCTTGGGATATTGAAAATCTTTCAAATTTGCGCATTTTAGGAGTCGCGGGCGTTAGTTTTTTAAATGAATTTTGCGTTTTGTGCTTTGAATACTTAGAATAATTTGGAATTTTGGAATACTCCGCATTTTTCGAGTTTTTTTTCTTAACTTAGAGCAAACTATTAACCAACTATTGTGCAAACTCTGTACAAAATTCACAAACCCTTGAGAAACGTCTTAGACTTTCATCATACAGTCCCCTAAGAGACGGTATTTTACCCCCGGTGTAAGAGGGAGTCCGCACTTCTAATTGGGTGCTAATTTTGTTGGAATTAGCCCGCCATTTTCCCAGTAAGATCAAAAAGCAGGTGGTTGTTAGTAACATCATGATAATGAATACCCTTATCTGTCCCTAGTCCCTACCCTCTTCATAGATGTTTGTTAAACATTATTATTATTATTAGTCATTCTCCTAGTATACAAGAAAACCACAGATGATGACCAGACAAAAGATACCAGAACCAATCCTGGTAATAAGCGATATCGCAGTGATATATGAGCAAGGCGTTAGCCTATTGAAGGTATGTGCAGTGCATGTATTTTTGTTAGCCTTAAGCGTCTTGATAGATGACGGGGAAAATCATATGAATGGCGCAGAAATGTCGCTGGCGGGTGATACATTTCATAGTCGCTGCCAAGCCACATGGGCCGATCACGTAGGCTAAGAGATAGTATCGATATCTGTACCTACGATACTCGTACCGAGGACATCGTCATCATAGTCACAATGTCTTAACAGACATGTTGTGGACTCGTAAAATGCATTAAGTCGGAGCTAGAGTATTGTCGACACGAGTATTATCAATAGTTTTGAGAGCTGTAGCTCGCCATCGTTCGCGATTTACTGTTAGTTCAGTGGCGCTCTTGATACTCATATCCAGCAACTATTTCGTCGTACCTACCCAGCGTGTAGGGAAACGGCCACGGCGCCGCCCACTCGGGGCATGACCCTGAACTACAAGCTTCTCCATATTATCGCTTCTGTGAATATGTCCGAAAAATGTAAGCGTTCTCGTCGACACAATGGAAGATAGTCTTTTTGGATAACCGAGCTCATCCAGTGTGAAAACGTTAGTTCAGTGGGCGGTATAAGGAACTCTTAGCATTCTTCTCCACGTCCACATTTCAAAAGCATCTATGCGAGCTCGATTTGCCTTTTTAACAGTCCAAATTTCCTGGGCATTCAAAAACATGGAGAACACAAGAGACTGAACCAGCGACATTTTTGTAGCTTTAGTCATATTATGGTGACGCCATATTTTAATACGCTCTGTCATGGCCACACGTGCCTGTTAAATGCAATTTGAGCTACTCCACATTTCATAAGGGCCTATTGACGTTATTTCTCGATGATTATTATGCTCTCTTTCTATGATCATAACCTTGGTTCTGTTGTAATACCAAGACCGTATGCTGCACTGTGTTGTTCTAAAATGTTTAATACAGCTACTAGCTCTTCCTGAGAAGCGGCAATAAGGGTTGTATCGTCGCAAATCTTAAGTTGGACATTTTGCTTCCGCCAATAGTTATACCGCCATTCCAGTTGACCAATACCTGTCTCATCACAAATTCAGAGTAAATGTTAAATAACATCGGAGATAATACACATCCCTCACGAACTCCTTCTCTGGTTGCTGTTTGACCAGACAGGTCACCATTCATTTTTACACGAGCCGAGCTAGACTCATAGAGTTGCTGTATGAGAAATAGTAAGGGACTCTCATAGAGATAAGAATTTCTCATAGCTTAGGACACTTTACACATAAAGATATACATAATAAAAGTTTTGTTAAGCCTTGATTTGAAATAATTTTAGTTTATTCATTTGGCCCTTTTGTGGTTGACTGAAGATATCCAAACCAAGATTCAAGTAGTATTGACAAGTATCATGTAGTTATGACCAACTGCTTGTTTTTCAAGTTGTTGTAATTATAACAACTTGGATTGAACTTGACCAGACTTCAAGTCTTCGACTGATTCACAAGCATCTTTAACTTATTGTGCCTCTCAAAAGTTATTCACGGGCCTGCTAATACACCTTATGTCTCTCTAGGTTTGCTATATACAGAGTGAGTCCTAAGTTGATACTTTTCAAACTGAGTATAGAACTCGACAAAATAAACAACCTCTTTTAACAATTTTTTCAGAAAACTGAAAAATAAACGAGATGCAAAGTAAAAAAAGTGAATTTGGGCTTGTGTATCAAGACGTACCTAGTCTATCTATGTCTATAAGTGAAAAACTTTCTACTGAGAATACATGTGGAAACTTCCAAACCAAGCTTCAGTTACTTAAACGGCATGCCAGAAGCTTGAAGCTTTGTTCCGCTGTAGGAAGCTGCATACAGATCCACTGATCCGACCATCGTTATAGTATTGCTCTCATGTGTGGGGATGCGCTCCGAAGCACACTCTAAAGCTTCTGGACCCTATCCAGAGTACAGAAATTAGACTAATCGATACACCTAACCTCACAAAGTACCTCCACAGCCTCGAACATCGAGAAAGGGTGGCTGACCTGTCCCTGGTTTACAGATTTTATTACAGAAGATGTTCCAGTGAGCTCTCCCAGATAATAACACCGAAGGCCATCCAAACGAGGAACACTAGAAGCTCTGCGAGCTCATTCTTGTCAGGTCGAGGTCCCTACTTCCCGAACTAGTCCTCTCCAGCATTCCTTGTTTTGGAGAATTTCGACGCTATGGAATGAGCTGCCGGCGAATTTGTTTCCCGACGGCTACAACTTGCAGCGTTTCAAATCTAACGTGCACAGACTCTTATCCTCTGACAGCGCTTCTAGAGCGCCATAGGCTTCCAGCCTTTGCGGGAGGCTGACCATAAAGAAACTCATTATTCTTCTTTTTATAAGAGAGTTTCTGGTCTATCCTCCGAGTAACAACTGAACATAGAAGTAGTAAACAAGTAATTCTAATAGGCCGACATCTTTTCTTACGTTATCATATTGACCACCAGATACGGCAATCATAATTATTTACTATCGTCTTAATTTATTGTATAGTATCCAGAAATATTCCATTCTACGTAAAAAAGTCAGTATTTTGATGGTTCAGGAATGATTACAGCAAAATCAATAGACATGTTGACCTCTACTGCGTTACTGCATATTTCTTCACCATTAACGCAAATTCTGAAGTCTTACATAAATTTTGAGGAGCTGGCAACGCCGATATAATTTTCATGAGACTTATTTACGGTAGAACCCCGACTGTCAAACGTCTGTTTTGTTTGTGCGTCTTTTACGCTTGGTCAGTAAAATCGAATTCGCTATTTGCTGGTAACTGTAGTGAAGCTTTACGGACTTGCTGTGCTATATTTTAGTGTAGTTTAACAGTTTTTCGAGATGGGACTCAAAAAGTGCAGTGTTTGTAACACGGGTTGCATTAGAAGAATTTTCAGGTTAGTTGGCGTCATACAGCTTTGTTTACAATTTGAACTGTCACTCCGATGTCACAGCTGATCAATGTTTGGAAGTTGAAGTGTCAAAGATGATGGCTTTGAGCACGTCATACTTAAGTGGTTTGTTTACTACCTCTATGTTCAGTTAATACTCTGAGGGTCTATCTCTTGCACTATAAGAAGAGATCTCTTCAAGGCGGACGGAGCTTCATTGATTGTTATTTATATCACGAAGGCTAGTTCGGTAATAGCTCGGCATTAGAGTCGCCAGACAAGACGCATAACTAGGAAGTGCATACACAGCGATGTTGTCAGTTTTGCAAGTTCATATTGTGTTAATAGCCTTGCTGTTCAGATAAGTAACTCAAGAGACGCTCCTACGACAAACAGATAAACGTAGAAAATGGAGCGATGAATTTATGTTAGCGATCTGCAGAGCTTGCTAGAATTTATAACTAGAAATTATAGGTTTTAAGGACATATAGCCTTCTACTACAACGCACCTATTTTAGGGTTATAGTGATGCATTCCGTTAAACACTTGCTGAACTTTAAAATCAGAAATAAGTTATGTGGAGGTATTGTTACTATACTGTGACATGGTAGGTAGATTTTCTGTCTTCCGCCTTTAAGTCGTCCAAAATACCTATAGTTGTATTCGCTTCAATTACGGCTTAAGTAGGCTTGATCATGTGTGGTCTAAGTATCCTTATATCAAATTGTTGAAATTTTATGATTTGGTAATGTATCACATTTTTATTTTCATAAAAAAACTTGTTTTGTCTGGTAAACCCAAATATTTGTCATAAAAGTTAACCTTCTCTTTCGAAATATCTAGAAGACGGTTGCGTAATGTGAGCAACGATAAAATACATCCATACTCCTACCGTGTTGAAATATAGTCTTAGCTACAATGTAGCTAAACTATACAACTCTCTTAGTTCTAGTAAAAAAATCACTGTCATGCTTCAGCAAAACAAATTAAGCAAATTTATGTTTAAATTGTGGTACTCGCCACTTTTTTATTCTGTCTTTGTAAGTTCGCCATTACTCAGTTTTGCATTTCTGGTAAGATTGCTGCCTTTCACTTGTACAACTTAGTACAATTTATGAAGAAATGGTGTAAGTTTGTCTCATTATCCTAAAAAGTGAAAGATAGATATAGTTTTGAAAACGAAAAAAACACGGTTTTATACCAATAAAAAGTGAAAAATAATTCTTAAAGTAGCTCAAAACTACTAGTATTATTGTGAAAATCATAGGAGCCATTTTTCACTTTTTAGTGGTATAAAAGCGTGTTTTTTAGATTTTATAAATTATATTTATTAGTTTTTCGGTCTCCGCGAAAAAGTCTAGGACATTCTTGTTTGCTTTTGGTAGAGACAATCTACTTGACTCCATTTTCGTTTCGGATGTGGCCTTGCCGCTGACACAAATCAAACTCGAATCACGGGACATTCTTCGAATCTCTTACGATATGCATAACTCCTGTGTCGTGATATATTTAACAATATACTGTGGCATGTTAATGGACGGCTATCATAGAGCTTGTATGGAGGATTAGATTGTACGTAATAATAAATACCAAAGCTTGTCGAGATCATATCTAGTTTCTTTCGCTCATTTGGAATGTGTTCTATGACTATAAGAATAGTTAAGGTTTGTGCAACAACAGCTGTTGTTGCGAAAAATCGAAAGCACCAGAAAAATGGGAAAAACTAAAGAAACTAGAGAAATTAAGAAAAAGTAGGAAAAAATCTAGTCAAAGCGGCAAACCAAAAATTGGGGACGGGACGGATTGGAAAAAGACTAGGAGAAATTGGGAAAAAATAAGAAAAATCTACATAGCTACATAAAGAAGCAAATCTGCGTCGGTACTCTCTAACTTAAGAGACAGAAACATGTTTCTATCACCATGACGATCGGGCAGTTTCGGGTGCCTATCACGTGTCTACTACGCTGTCACGGCACGCTGTCATATTTACGAGGCCACCCGATCCCATAGCACATAGTGCATAGAAACACGTTTCTAAGTTACAGAGTACCGGCGCAGGGCAGCATCGGGGAGATACCATTAAAAATCGGGTGAAAAGGAAAGAATCCGGAAAAATCTGAAAAACTGTGAAAAACCCGTAAACGAAAGGGGAAAAATTGAGACAAATAAAAAATAATAAAAAAAATTCCAGTGATATCAGAAGAATGCAGAACTTCTCGGTAAATGCATGCAAAGATTCAACTTGTGTACAGCTCGATGTTTACACGTGCTAATTTAATTTACTGGTGCGCCAGTTCCTATTGGCGCCACTGATTCTGTGGATATGTAAACCCGCCTTATGAGCAATATGAACGTATACGCATTTTTTGTTGTTGCGAGCAAAAGAATGTCTTTTCTGTCATGCCACATCTGACGATCTTTGCCAATCAAATAGAGGCAACACTGAAAACACTAAAAATCTACGTTCTATAAAGCTTGTCTAATCTATCAGACCTCTTGGCGAAAGTCAGTATGTCCGACCATCTCACTGAATAATTATAATGACTCCCCGAATCTTGTCGCGCCAAATATCTGAACCCCTAGTTGGTGATACGCAGCACACCTGTGCAGGAAGTGGAACGCTGCCTCGTCCTCCTCCCAGCATTTG
Source organism: Callosobruchus maculatus (assembly GCA_951848785.1). NCBI lineage: Eukaryota > Metazoa > Arthropoda > Insecta > Coleoptera > Chrysomelidae > Callosobruchus > Callosobruchus maculatus. Next base: position 5,385,895 of record CATOUR010000003.1, read on the forward strand.
GAACAGATGGGCTCCCCTACCATTCCTATGAGTGATCAGTGTCTGTTTAGCTGGCAATGGCACTTCAGAACTCCTACCAAAAGATTGAACGTCACTCTGCGTTTACTCAGAGGCCATAGCGTACGGCCTAAAACATCATTAAGTAGTGAGATTTAACATTAGGTGTGCTTTGATTTATGTTGGCCGACAAATTTGATCTTCGCCCCAAAAGTCAATCCAGGTCGATTTTTGCATCTGGACTGGAATGTTGTATGTACCTTAATTTGCCGGTTGTAACACATTAATTTTCCTGATTTGCATTTGGTATAGATATTACTCTTCTTGTGTAGCAATTGTTAACTGGCTGAGTGAAACATTAATATTATGAATTACCCTGGTTAAGTCATTGTTTGGATTATTTCTCGTTTTTAAAAATAGTTCCTTCTCGTACATAGGGGGATGAGATAACCCTTCAGTGAACCTTGTATCAAGTTATCTTTTCTAATAGTAATTCAATTTGTAGCAATGCACTTCTTGGCTTGAATCCTTGTGCCAAACACTTCTAAATTTCAGTTATCTGACAAGTTTATCGGACTATCAACTAATCGCTGTTAAATTGTCACTCTTTTACAAAAAAAATGACGAAATTCGGATGCGAGTTTTTCTTCTCCATCATAATGAGCGTATCTCACACGTACAATTAAAATTGAATGCAAAGTCTGTTAACCTAGCAAAATTGCGTTAAATTACTTTTGATATGTTCCTCCATTTCGGATTTATCTACTAAATGCGTAGACAAATTAATCTCACGAACAAAGTTTAAGGTTAGATGTCCAACTAACTGCAAAACAATAACATTTACATATTGCCGCCCAAAAACGGAAGACATTATCCATCCTACTTGACATAGTCTACTACATTTGAACGCTTCAATATTGAGCGTGTGTTGCCCTAATGCAGCAGAAAATGTGGAGCAAATAGTGATTCAGCGTACATTTTTCTAGGGTTGTTTATCTACGCGTCTGGGGACCCTCATTTTTCTCCATGCAGAAACGTGGGAGGCAGAAACACTTCAAGGATGAACACAAAAAAATAATGTCTACGTACCACAGTATATTTTTCCAATCCCGCTGATTCCCGATCATTATCAGCGAAAGTACAATGCACAATATCCTCCTGACTTGGATATCTCCACCTTCTTCCATAAACCTCGTTTTATCCGCAGTGGATCGAAGCGTCCCATATAAAACTGTGAGCTGATAGCCAAGCTTTTTATACGGTATCTGATATAATTTTAGTGCTTTTCCCGGTCAATTTTATCTGACGCGGTATTTCTTCGAATCCGATAAGGCACATAGGAGAAGAGGTAGTACCTACTATGTAGTTAGATGTAGTAATGTATTCAAACCTTCGCCTTGGCGCACACACACGGTAGCAGTTTCGCCAATCTAAGATCATCGAGGGTGCCTTCCATATACAAGATAGTCCACTTTACCATAAGCTACCTGCCTAGATACAGCCGACATGAGGAAGATAACATTATAGACTAGTCGACAAGTTTACGAAGCTGTGTATTTTCTAAGAAGGTTAGTTTCGGTTAGTTTCGGTAAATATCCGTCAACTACGACCCTATTATTATGTCTATTGTAGCTCACATACTACTCGCAAGTTAAATCCGAACAGCTAGAAAAAACACACATTACTGTGAAACCAGTTTATTATTTTTCCTTAGCATGAAGCTTTAGTCTGAGATCCCCTTGCAACCAAATCATCGACAGCCCCCCCCCTAAAATTGTCTTATGCCTTACGTCTTTACTTCACATGTCAATGGACACCCTATTATCAATACTACAGAGTTTTCAGTTTTTCACCCCCACCCTCCAACCACCCCAATTTCACCCCCACCCAAAAAACGCAGAAAATGATCAGGAACCTCTAAAACCCTTAAAAACGAGGTTTGAGATGCTTTTATATTTTTAGTTTTTATTATTTCTGCGCCGCCACTGGCAAGATTTACAAAAATCATACGCATTTTCCATCCTCGCCACGGTGGTAATACTGTGTCAAAATTCCATTAAAATCAATGCAACAGTCTCCTTGTTACACAATATACAGGGTTATTCACGTTATTCGACACGGAGTATTATGGCTAAAGTATTTGATAAAAAAGAAAATGATAACTTGGGCTGGATAGAGACCCATAAAGGCTACATTTTAAAAATATTTTCATGTTATACAGGGTGTCCCAAAAACATGAAATGTATCAAAGTTATGTTTTTTTAAATTAAACACCCCATATATTATTGCATATTCAGATTTCTTGGTGAATTCTAGTGTGACTTTATGTATCATACATGGTACCTAAAGTGAACCGTTAAGGTGTAAATCACTATTTTCGGTATAAGTAGATATCAGGAAAAAATTGAATATCGCAGAGATTACAAAATATGGAAGGCTGTAACTTTGCCGTATTACTAAGCATAAAATGCCTCAGCTTTAATGAGACTGTCAAATTTAAATTACGTTTATGCTTGGAGAAATCGGTCGATGAATTAAGGAAACTTCGATCAGCGATAACTTGATTTTTTCAAATGGGAATGCCTAATTTTTTTTATACGGTTAAACGTAGAATTTGATAAGCTTTCTAATGATATAAGGTTGTTAATATCAATCTCTCGTAGTTTTCATTTAGTTTCAAATTTTCAAACAAATCGGCGATTTTCAATTTTCCTACCTATAAGCAACGTAGCAGGCCATGAAATATAAACAAAAATCTGTTCAGCTAGAAGGGAACAACTAACTTAGCTGAAAAATACACACTAACTAGACTAAAGGGACAAGATTATAAAAATTCCTTACAACAAATCAACTCCCCCAGAAACAACTGCGATAACATCTCTAAGGTCAAAGAAAAGCTGCAGTATGGCAGTAATAGATATGTTTACTGTCTACTGGATACCGCAATTTACTAGAGGTTAAAAATTTCCAAGGCAATCAAAAACCCTCATACGAAACAGAAACAACCAGCAGCTGTTGCTCCAGCACGCAACTATCAATCATATGTAATGGTGTAAAAAAGTACTAATTTGCGTCGAAGTCGATACCTCTCACTGGAGCCCTTCTATTTTTCAATATCTATTAGCAATATTGCAAAAAAGGAATACTGACAAATCAGATTTAAATTTTCGGCCATTTAAGTTATGTTTTATAATCTGAGCAAATTTTAATTCATTCTTCATTTTCTGCGAACTTGCTAATAGGTACTGAAGAATTTTCAGAACTCCAGTCAGAGGTACTTTTGACTAGAGTTTGGACAGAATTGCATACTTTTTTATATCATTAAATGTGAAATTTTATTATGAAAATAATAAACTGCTTACAACATTCTCTAGTAGTTTTTATTTTATTTCAAAATTTTTAATGGTTGTGGAAATTGCCAATCTCTAGTACATTGCAGTAGCTAGTAGGCCGTGAAAAAATCCATTTCTGCCATACTCCAGCTTCTCTTTGACGAAAGATATGTTACCGCCGTTGTTTCTGGTTAGACTTTGTTTGTTGTGAGTAATTTTTATAATCTTGTCCCATTATTCTAGTTCGTGTGTATTTTTCAGCTAAGTTAGTTGTTTTCTTCTACCTGAACAGGTTTTTGTTTATATTTCATGGCTTGCTACGTTGGTTATAGGTAGGCAAATTGAAAAACGCCGATTTGTTCGAAAATTTAAAATTAAATGAAAACTACCAGAGATTGGTATGCACAACCTTATATCATTAGAAAGGTTATCAAATTCTACTTTTAACCGTATAAAAAAAAATTAGGCATTCCCATTTGAAAAAATCAAGTTATCGCTGATCGAAATTTCCTTAATTCATCGACCGATTTCTCCAAGCATAAACGTAATTTAAATTTGATAGTCTCACCAAGGTTGACGCATTTTATGCTCAGTAATACGGCAAAGTCACAGCCTTCTAAATTTTATAATCTCTGCGATATTCGATTTTCTCCTGATATCTACTTATACCGAAAATGGTGATTTACACCTAAACAGTTCGCTTTAAGCCCCATGTATGATACATAAAGTCACAATAGAATTCGTCAAGGAATCTGAGTATGCAATAATATACGAGGTGTTCCATTTAAAAAAACATAACTTTGATACATTTCATGTTTTTGGGACACCCTGTATAACATGAACATATTTTTAAAATGTAGCCTTTATGGCTCTCTATCCATCCCAAGTTATTATTTTCTTTTTTATCAAATACTTTAGCCATAATACTCCGTGTCGAATAACGTGAATAACCCTGTAGAACGATCTAAAGCAATACTATTATGTTTACACCAGAAAAAATTCCAAGTCCTTTGGTTTTTGTAATAGGCAAGGCAATGTTCGGATGGACCTAAAAAAGTTATTTATGTCACTAGGTTTTCTTTCACGGGTTAGTGGACAGTCTATTATGAAAACAACAACTTTTTCAATTTTACAACCCCCCACCCCCCAACCACCACAATTTCACCCTCACCCAAAAAAAAAGTAGAAAATGATCAGGAACCCCTAAAACGCCTAAAAACGAATTGAGCAATTTTTTTTTATTTTTTGCTAATTACTCCGCCGCCCATGCACCGATTTTCAAAATTATAGGGACATTACCTACTACGATCCCACAGCATTCGTTGCCAGAGCATTCGTTGCCCAAATTTCATCATAATCCATGCAGCGGTTCGCTCACCTATCGGTGTGGGAAGTAAAAGGGATATTTGCGCATTGAAAATTTGTACACAGGTTGGAAGTACCATCTCTAGTACACATGTAACATTTTTTGTTCATTCGGACGCTACTTACCTACATGGCACCTCTAAAAAGCTCTAGACAAAGCATGGATTTTGTCGATTCAAAAATGATATCTGTTGCAAATGTGGCGAGAGACCAGTTGGTTATACAAAAGAGATGAGTTGATTGTGTGAAGATGCCCCTAGAAGCCGACAGCCCCAGTTTACGCAGTTAAGCCCCTTTGAACGGGGTCAGATTGTAGGCCAACGAGAACGTGGTGCTTCCTTCAGAGTAACTGCTGTAACCATGGAGCGTAACGTGGCTACAGTTGTAGCAGCATGGCGCGCATGGATCGCAGAAGGGCGAATGCAGCGAGCTAGAGATGCTGGAGCACACAGAAGAACTACAGACTGGCAAGATCGTCATCTACGACTACTGGCCCTTCGAGAAAGAGTGCGATCCACACGAGCTGTTGCTGACGCTCGGTATGCAACTATAGGGAGGCCCCATCGAATCCGCGCGGTGTACCACAGACTGAGTGAAGTGGGCTTAGGATCATAACGTCCGCATGTAGTGCTTCCATTCACTGCAATTCAACGTCGCCAACGGTTAGATTGGTGCCAAGAACACCAGCAATGGCATGCTGAGTGGCATCAGGAGGGGTCTAGAATCAAAACCCGCTAACTCCACTTTTTGTCCTAATTTACCTTTTGCATGTCCCCGGTAGTTAATTTTCATTGGAGTCGAAAAATAAATGTATTTTGAAGCGAATTCGCTAAATCTCCTTCTAAACGTATACGAAATATAGCAGTTAATTTCAAAACCCGGTAAGTCCATTAGAGTAGTGAAATCACCTCAGCCAATGCCGTCGAAGTAATCCGCGCATGCGTGGCTGAAAGCTGTCTAAAACAGTGCTTACTGTACTGCTGCTCCTCAACGTATTTCGTTGGTTTTTCTAGACGTTTGCTGCTTTTAGACTAAATAACTGTATAAAAAATAGAAGAATATGCTAGAAACGTCTCAGTGTGCACCCCTTACTCTATAAATCTAATCTTTTTGTGTGACCTTTTGTTTAAATGTTTAATAGAATATCAGTTTGTTGTTTCAAAAGTTGCTAATAAAAAGTACAAAAAGTAGGTCCTGTTTTTAGATTCTGCCTTAATAAGTATTAAAATAATAGAGCTGTTGATTATTCCCGAGAATAAACATAGCACGAAAATCCGCATATCCATCATGCTTGTCTTTAAAACGTCCAAACTTTTTCAGCAAAATCCGCTATCTCCATTAAAAAAAGTTAATTAACAGTCAAATCCACTGACACTTAAGTTAATCCTTCAGGTATCAAATCGTTAATATGCTACACACTACTTACATAAAGCAAGAAACCCAGTAACACTAAAATAAATTGACTTACACGTTTTTCTTATCTCCTGAGAAATACAAAATTTTGGAGATAGCGGATTCTGAATCCAAATCCCTCAATTGATGGCCTTCTCCGACGAGTGTCTGGGGGCACATAACCGACGCCAGTGATTATGAAATTGACCAGGATCCTGGGATTATCAACCCCTGATGACTAGTTGGGCGAATAAGACCGCGTGACTGATTGATTCTATAATCTACCGGACTATAAGAAATGTAAACGGCATGAATATTCATATGCGGAGGATGGCCAATATTAAAGTACCTCTCTTACACAGCAATTACCGGTTATCGCTTCATCAGATTGATGGCGGCCATTGAGCCGGCGCGAAGCAGTACCAGTACAGATTTCCATTCAGTACTATACTTGCTTGCTAGGCAGCTGATTTGCTTCGAACATGACTCATTTGCGCCACTCTGGAAATTTAGCAGGCTCATCATCGCTGAGGCCTTGTTCAGATTACACTAATATACTATACTGAAAAACCGCTTGTCGTGAAGCAAAGAAATGCTTTCTCTTGACCAAATCATCTTCGGAGGAAGTCATAACCTCTCACTAAAGGAATATTATTTTAATCGTCAGCTCACGCGCCTTGTTTTAAAACTTAAGTACAAGCGTGGTGTATTCTATACACCACCCACATATATCTTAGGTATAATACATGCTAACAAATCAATTTCAAAATCAGTATTAGGACTATTAACGATTTTATTATAAAGAAAACTCATATCTTACCCTTGGAAAAAAGGTTTAACGTAGTGAATATTATATCTATATCGGACTAAATGCCTAATGACTTTCACGACTACATGCGTGGTGAATTTTATGCACCAGATGAAGCAGCATTAGCTAAAATTAGGGATTCATCAAGCCAAGCAGCTTGAGTTTTGTCTTACATGCTTGGCTTGATTTGAAAACTCAAGCTTTTGAAAATTTGATATTTGACTTAACTTGATTTTCGATCTGAACTACTAGACTTGATATCAAGTAAAAACAAACTACTCAAACTACATGATATTACTTGATATCGATCTGTAAAATGCGAATCGAAGCGTTAAAATAGGGGATTCACCGATGTTACGACAGCAAGCAGGCACCCGATGACTTTAAAACTTTAAAGCCAACCGTCATACATTGGGCGTTAATTGAACGAATTTACCTTAATAGTACCTTAATGTTTTTAAGAGTATTTCCATCATTTTTGCATTAATATGCTGCTCGATAGACTAGATTCGTGGGCTTATGGAACTGGACAATAAACCTGATCGAGGTGAAATCAATGAACAGATTATAAATAGTATTCCAGCAGCAAGGGACAGTACTGAAGATGGAAAAGACACGAGTGTATTTTTCCAAACATTGTCGCAATGGCCAAATACTGTTTGGCAACGCCAGCTTCTTCAGCTCCAGTTGAAAGGCAGTTGTCTGGAGCTGCCTTAACACTTACCAAAACAAGAAATCGATTAGGTGATAACTCCGTTAGAAATCTTATGTGTCTCAAATCACAGATGACAAATGAGGATATTAATTTTTTTACTTCTGTGTCATTAGCATCGATTGCTCTGGTCATTAGCCTCGTGTTCTGTGTAGGCTTTGTTACTGTTTCCCGGTGCCACTTTAGTAACAGCACTGTTAATTAGAAGCCAACAGTGAAGGCTCAGGTGGGGACTCTTCGCTGAGCTTTTTTTATGGATATATATTTTTGATTGAAAAAACCAGACATAAATTTCCGCCTCTAACGAGAATCGAATCCGGGACCTTCCGGTCACGAGCCCCCGACTCTAACCACTAAGCCAACCCACCCCCATTTGAGTTTGTTGTTTTTCTATGTATTATTGTGGTTAGAATTCAGAATATTTTATATTTTTATTTCATATTATTACATTCATTATTTAACTAAGTTACATCTTTATATACATAGATTTTTATTGTTATTGCGTTTTGGCAGTTAATGAGATTAATATCAAAAAGAATTATTTTTTCAAGAAAAATCAAGTAGTTAGCTTGAAAAACTTGATTTTCAAGTTGCTTGATGTGTAACTACTTGACTTGAATTTCGAAAATAAATACTTGACTTGATCTTGACTTGATATCAAGTCAAGTCAAGTAGCTTGAAAATCAAGTCAAGTCGTGAATCTCTAACTAAAATATTGTCACCATTACATATAGCTTTTTTATTAAAAGGGATGGTATTAATAAGTGTATTTATAAAAAGTCCAAAACAACTGGACAAGTTTGTTAAATCACAATAATAATATCCTTTTTACACAACTACATGCGCGGTGTATTCCAGGCACCAGACGGACTGGCGGTCAAACTTTATTTGCTTGGCAATGTTTGCGAGACAACTGATGACTGACGGCGAAGCAAGCTTTAAATAAATACCATCTTTGAGAGTTAGTAAGCATGCACAGTAGCGGCAGTTAGAAGCGTTGGAGTGCGTTGGCCAGCGCCGAGTCCCCTCGGCAGGTAGAAGCAGGCCGGCGCCGGTTCCACACGCAGTCAAGCACACCAGTGCATGGTACAGTGAGAACATACAAGAAAAAGAGTACAAAGATTGGCCAGTCGCAACTAGACACAACATAGGAAACATACATTAAGGGTTCAAAATGTTACCCATTATTGGCAAAACAATGAGGGACAGTTGCAAAAATACTGGAAATGATTTACCTGAGGGGCTAGAGGGTACAATGGGGTGAAACAGTTTTTGGTTAAAAAGTTGTCTCTTTGGACAACTATTTTGACGTGTCTTGGCGTTTTTTCGTTTAATCAGCGATTTGTGATAAATCCATGGTGGGAAGTTGTTAAATGAACTGTTAGTACATACATATGTAGATTCACATCATATACATTAGAACCATTTAGTTGAAATTTGTCAATAAGATGAATATGTGACTGATACTGTACATGTTCAACGAATTCTTGTGCGCGTCTTATTAAGGAAGCTATGCACTCTGGTAGGGACTGTTTGAATCGCATTGTAAATAAGTTTTTGGTATCAAAAGGTACAAGAGTTGTATCATTTTGGCGCTAAATTGAGATACGACCGCCGCATGACTGATTTGTTTGGTTTGGGAATTATTGTGGCACATAGCCTATATCTAGTGTTGTGGTTGTGTATAATAAATGTGTTATGCTCGTTTAAATATATCTATGATACTAAGTGATAGTACGTAGTAAATTTATACAATTGCCTAACGTCATATATTTTGGTCTCGTAATATCATTGGTCGAGTACATTATTATTCTGTTAAACCATTGATTTTAGAATAGCTTTTACTTCCGATACACACCGATAGGTGAGGGGAGTATTGTGATTGCGAAAATTTTCGATCTTGAGATAATGTGCTTTGTGGGCACTGGGAATAACATTGATATTGGACGCGCTACATAAGGAGGCTCCTGCACTTGGCAACGCAGCAGGGATGACCTGGGTTCAGTAAGAATTCCGTCTCAGACATTTCCTTTGGGTTGGCCCGCCAGTTATAAGATAATTATAACAATTAAATGCTCATTTTGTTACCTCATTTATTTCATGTTTTGTGTCATTCCTTTAACATATTTACATCATATTTATACTATATCTGTATCAGATTTCTATCATATCGATATCATTGCTTTATCATATTCAACCATAAGTGTACCAAATCTATACTATATTTTTAATAAGGTTTATCATTAAAACTTGTTAAAGTATATACAGAAGAAGATATACAGTTTGAACAGGAATGCCTAATACCCCACTATCTCGGGCTAGAAAATGGATTAGGCGTAATTACCAGTAAATGCCTCCAAATGAGGCCAAAACAATTCGAGATATCTTTGTTAAATTTTTTTGCAAAGCACCTCTTATCTATCACTACCACATTTATAACAAATTTCTTGATGTATTACCTCAGTTCCAAGCTTATGAATAATATATCCAAATAAATATTGTGTATAAACTTACCATCTACTTTCATAACCGCACTTATTTCCTTCCAATATTTTTCTATCGCAGTGCGGTTATAGTGCAGCTTGTGTCTTTTATCCCAAATAGGGGTTTTCGCAAACACTGAAGCTATAAGTAACCCTTTATCAATACTCATTTTCGACCGGCACAGACGAAACCAGGTAGCAAACTGAATTTCTGTTACTATAAAGGCGTTTAAGCGGGCTTCCGACGCTGGTAAGCGGTCGAAAACTCAGTTGAGCAGGTTAGCCTGTATGCGGTACCTGCACGCCTTCCTACGCAGTTGCACGCACACTAAAATGCCCCACTGTGTTTGCGCACTTAGATAGAACGGCAGAGGCCTTATTATTTATTTATCTAAGATGTTATTAGTTTTTCTGCTGACTACATTCAGCACGATATTTATTTGCGCATATACAAGATCATAGCGGTTTTCATTTAATTTCGTTTGGCCTTATCTTAAGGGACCTCCTAAATCAGTGGGGATACTCATTCTGTTAAAGACTAAAGTTATCTTCTCAGCTATCACAATTTGATTAAAAAACTCGACAAATAGGCGTCGCTTATAAGATCGATTGAAAAAAGTTAGGAATCCGTACAAAAAACAATAACATTTTGGATAATCGGTACGATCAGGCGCATATGTGTGCAACTGCTCATATATAGGAGGAAGGCATTCGTTTGTTCTCACCGATTCGCAAGACGTCGTTTACGAGGCTGAACCAATTTGAATTCTCGCGATGCCACCAATCATCCGAGGTTATTAGCATTTTTTCTAAATTTTTTTGCGATGCGCCGCAGACCGTCTCTGGTTTAGGTAAACGCAAGGCCGATAGCTTTTTCATCCACACATCTCTTGATACGTGCGTGTTTTGCTTTTCATGGTAATTGAGCTGATCTCACATCGCACAATTGTTGCGCACCTCAGAAATGTTTCTAAGCGCTTTGATATCGCAGGTTCACCTACGGACACCCATTATGTTATTAAACTCCATTCCTGACACATAAATCATTCGCTTGTTTTTTAGCAGGTGATGTTCCGTACCATGGGCGCCTTCATATGGACAGGGGGGGCACTTTCGTTCTGTAGGACAATAAGTTAATTGTCATCGAAAAAAATTCTATCGGGAAAGCAGTTTGGGTTTGTTAGAGCGAATATGGTATCTTCTCTTATTACTGTGTCGCCCATTGAGGTATTTGTTTTTGGTCACGTGACGTCCGATTCAAAAATTTTAATGGGACACCCTGTATATTTGTGACTTTTTGTGTTCCTCCCGATAAAGCAATTCCAACAAACTAGCACACTTGGGGTCTAAAGTGATTAATTCAAGAGCTACGGTACTTAAAGGACTGTACCACTACCATTATGAAACACTACCAAAGTAGTTTAACTATAGGGGTACATGTTATTATCAATGGTAGTGGTACCATCCTTTAAGTACCTGTAGCTCTTGAAATAATCACTTTAGACCCTAAGTGTGCTAGTTTGTTGGAATTATTTTATCGAGGGGAACACAAAAAGTCACAAATATATAGGGTGTCCCATTAAAAATTTTGAATAGGACGTCACGTGATTGACAAACAAATACCTCATTGGGTGGCACAGTAATAAAAAAAGATACTATATTTGTTCTTATTTAAACCCCCAAAATTATAATTCACTACTACTGCCCAGTTCCGATATACAGGGTGTTAATTAAGTATATTAACAAACTTTAACCACGAATAGTACTCCAAAAATTGAGAGAAAATGTCATATGAACATGGGTCCGGAAATGCTTCCTAAGGCAGCTACGCTCCTTTGCATGGGGCACCCTGAAGACGGTTTTCCCTCGATATTCTCGAAACCATTCATAACAAAATTACGAAATTAGGTACGATGGGTAAACGTGGAGGGACGTGAAGCTGAAGCCTTCGCTATTAGCTGCGGCTTGGAGCAGATAGTCAAAGAACCAACAAGGATCCCCAGCCGCCACGGAGATTTTGCTAGTCTGTTGGACCTATATCTAACAACTACTCCAACAATCTACACAGTGAAAGTAACTGCTCCACTGGGATCTTCTGACCATAACACCGTCTCAACGCTATGCAGAATGCATTCTCCAGATCTCCACCTTGCAAAGCCTCGCCGGGTCTGGCATTACGGATCAGCAAAGTGGGACGACCTAAGAGAATACTACCAGTCCTTTCCCTGGAATGACGTCTGCTTCAAGTCACAAGACCCATCAGCTTGCGCCCAAGAAATAACAGAGGTATTAATATCTGGCATGGAAGCCTATATTCCTCATGTAGTCAAGCATCCCTCCAAAAACAAGCCATGGTTCAATCAGCGCTGTAGAGATGCAGTTTCCTCTAAAAACCACCATTACAAAGAATGGAGGAAAAATCCAAATGCCGAGAACCACCGCAGTTTTATCGACGCCAGAAATCACTGCAAACGCGTGATTGACAGCAGCAAGGAGGAACACAACCAAAAAATTAAGAACAAGCTCCTCTCATGTCCTAGTTCGTCCAGAACATTCTGGTCTGTAGCTAAGGCTGTTAGTCAGAACTTTTCCTATTCGTCAATACCACCCCTGACCAGAGAGGACAAATCCATCGCTTCTGCTCCTAAAGAAAAAGCAGACATCTTGGGGAAGCTCTTCGCAGCCAATTCTACTGTAGACTTTCAAGGAAGTACTCCGACCACCACCATAAGCGTGAACTCGAGAATGGCAGAGGTCAAATTTCAACATCGAGATGTAAAAAGCATCCTCCAAAAACTGAACACCCATAAAGCTACTGGTCCTGACCAAATTCCAGCCATTGTCCTTAAACGCTGTGCCGCTGAGCTTGCACCTATTCTTTGCAAGCTCTTCAAACTTTCGTATCAACGAGGCGTGTTTCCCGATTCGTGGAAGATTGGCTGCGTGCAACCTATCCCTAAGAAAGGCAAAAAAACTGATCCCACCAACTATAGACCTGTGGCTCTTCTCAGCATCATGTCTAAGGTTATGGAGACTGTCATTAACACACAGCTCCTGAAATACCTCGACAACAATGACATCATAAATGATCGCCAGTATGGCTTCCGCAAGCACAGGTCTACAGGTGACCTCCTTGCCTACGTCACTCACTTGTGGAACAGAGCAATAGACAAACATGGCGAATCCCGTGTTGTTGCACTTGACATATCGAAAGCCTTCGACAGAGTGTGGCATGACGGACTTCTGGTCAAGCTTGCTGCCTATGGACTACCACCTGGCCTGCGCCAGTGGCTGAATAGCTTTTTGAACGATCGATCTCTGTTTGTTGTAGTCGAGGGCTGTTCATCAGACGTATTTTCAATAAACGCCGGTGTTCCGCAGGGATCTGTCCTATCCCCTACACTGTTTCTGCTGTACATCAACGAGCTGCTGGAAATAACATCCAATCCAATCTACAGCTTCGCAGATGACAGTACATTAGTGTCGTGCATGGAACCAGGCAAGCCACTGTCATCCCAGGAGACGGTACGTCGGCGACAGCAGCATGCCTCACAGATCAACGCCGATATCAAAACAATTGTCGAGTGGGGATTAGCAAATAAAGTACAGTTCAACGTACAAAAAACTCAGGCAACAACACTGACAAAGAAGTCTCACGATGGCTTACCAACCGTGGAAATGGAGGGTCACCCCATAGTCGAATCACCTTCCGTCAAGCTTTTGGGAATCAACATCAACAATAACATGTCCTGGCACGACCACGTCGTCAGTATTGCTAAAACGGCATCCCAGAAGCTTGGAGTTTTGTTCCGCTGTAGGAAATTGTATACACCAGAGCAACTGCTGCTGCTCTACAAGGCACAGATTCGACCATCGCTGGAGTATTGCTCCCATGTATGGGGAAGTGCTCCGAAGCACTCTCTAAAGCTTCTGGACACTATCCAGAAAAGAGCAATTAGATTAATCGATACGCCTAACCTCACAAAGGACCTCCACAGCCTGGAACATCGAAGGAGGGTGGCTGACCTATGCCTGTTTTACAGATTCTATCACGGAAGATGTTCGAGTGAGCTCTCCCAGATAATAACACCAAAGGCCGGCCGAACCAGGAATACTAGAGAAGCTCTGCGAGCTCATCCTTACCAGGTCGAGGTCCTTACTCCCCGAACCAGTCTCCTCCAGCATTCCTTCTTTTGGAGAACTTCGACGCTGTGGAATCAGCTGCCGGGGAATTTGTTTCCCGACGGCTACAACCTGCAGCGTTTCAAATCTAACGTGAACAGACATTTGTCCTCTCGCAGCGCTTCTACAGCGCCATAGGCTTTCAGCCTTTGCGGGAGGCCGACCATAAAAAAAAAAAAAAAAAAAAAAGAAAAAAAAAAAAAACTTTTGACGCTGAATCTGAATATCCAGGGAAGACCGTCTTCAGGGTGCCCCATGCAAAGGAGCGTAGCTCCCTTAGGAAGCATTTCCGGACCCATGTTTATATGACATTTTCTTTCTATTTTTCGGAGTACTATTTGTGGTTGTAGTTTGTTAACATACTTAATTAACACCCTGTATTTCTTGTCTTAATCGTCGTGGGACACCCTGTATCTGCTTAACACACTGGAAAAAATAGTTTTCCGGGGAACGAAATATTTGTTGTTGCAAAAGTTGAGCAACAGACAGCAGTACGTAAGAGTACGTCAAATGAGTAGCGACTACAAAAATGTGGAATGTGGTGTTCCTCATGGAACTGTTCTTGGTCCAGCATTCTTTAATATACATATACTTAGCAGACCCCTATAAACAGGTATAGTGCAAGGAGACATAGTGAGTTTTGCGGATGATACGACTGTCCTTTGTAAGTCAAACGCCTAAAGTGTATTGAAAGATGTCATCGAGAAAGATTTTCTAACAATTAAGAACTGGTTTAATAGTAGAGCACTTACCACAAATTGCACTAAAACTCAATAATTCCCCTTCACTTCGTATGCTGAGAACTTGCCACATTATAGTAATTTGTGTATAGTACCTTGGACTATATATTGATGCGCACCTCAAGTAGGATGTACATATAGTGTATATAGTTAAAAAGCTCAGCATGGTATGTTTTTACCGTGAGCTTTTTTTTAATATTAATTGTTTAATTTAGGGTATATTATAAGTTTTCTTCCACGCACAACGTTTTCTCCTTCAGTGGATTCTACTATTTATTTACCTTATTGTGCAATGTATGTTTTTAATACAGGTTCGGTAAAAATTTTAGATATACAACAAGAAAGCCTATAAAATAGTCTATATAGCCTATAATTGATGAAAGTGTCACTAGACAATCTTGCATTGGACCTCTCAATTACATCACAACAAAACCATACAGGTATTGCCATGTACTATAATACCGTGTTTTTTGGTTTTTTAAACTTCATTTATTTATCGCAATTTTTTATTTTCTAACAGTTTTATAATTTCTAAGCCTTACCATAGCTTTGTGCATTGTTGAATTAATCAATTAAATTTTTATAAATAACTATAGGACGTATATTATAACAACTGCTTACTACCATGGACAAAATAGTGGTAAACTAATTTTGGGAAACCTACTTAAACACTAATATGCTAACATAAACCAAGCGTAGCAGACTATCGAAGGCAAGCATCTTAAATTTTTATCCCTTTTTGGTTTTGCCCAATTATCTAGTAGTGATAAAATCTAATAGTAGTACTTAATTGTTCATGAATAAGTAACAATAGCGCCACTGAGCTGACAGTAAATCGCGAACGATGGCGAGCTACAGTTCTCAAAACTATTGATAATATTCGTGTCGGCAATACTCTAGCTCCGACTTAATGCATTTTACGAATTCACAGCATGTCTGTTAAGACCTTGTGACTATGATGATGATGAGTAGTTTATGAACATAACCTCGTATCAATTGTATGATAGCAGTTACTTTTGCCCCTATCTAGATACAGTTACCACATTATTGACTGATTAACATAGTTTTTAATACATAATACACTTTTAATGCATTTGATATAGCGTAGAATAGAAACTTAAAGCACCCCTTACTATACAGTCCTGCTTCCAAATTCAAAAGGGAATCTGTTATTTAAACTCAGTCCGTTGAATGCAACATACCCTGTAAATAGACATCAGATAACATTAACCTAAAAGATTCTTCAATAACTGCTTGATCTTATAAATGGCCAATTCATCTCCTTACCAAACAGACTATTACACATTAAACTGAAGTCTATACATTACCAGACGGCCACTATAAGCCATAAAATATATTGAATAGTGCATTATATAGGTAGTGCAGCTGTCGAGACAGAGAATTGAACTCGTATACCATTAGTGCCATATCCACATCATGTCCATTGATAGCATTATCGTCACTTCTTTGCAAAAAACTGCAAATTACGATTTTTTTTTAAATATAGAGTATATGGCTGCGTTCCCACCAGAGATGTACAGGCCCATTTTGGGCACTTATGTCTCAAGAATATCAACACACTATTAAATTTGGATTTGAATCAAAATAAAAACTAAAAACATCAAGGAGCTTTTAGAGATGTTGGTTCAAGTGGGAGACTATTTTCTCGGATGCAAATCTGGCACAATTTCTTATTATTTTAATGGCTTTTAAAAGATTTATTGGTCTTCTTCATGTTATGGCGATTAAATGCAAATGTTGAAGTATCTTAAACTTGTATGGATGGTAACTGTATTTTTTTAGAATTATTTCTGCAGTTGATTTTTGCACCCCTACAGCGTCTTCTTTGTGCTTACAAGATGATGAATGCGTTGCTTCTATGTAACCTAATACGTTTGTTTCCCTTTGCTCCCTATTCTCCTTGAAAGGAGTTTTAGGACGTGGTTGAATAAAGGATCCGTACCTAACTATATTTATTTTTAGACGATCAAATATATCTGAAAACGGTTGCTGTCTCTGGGTATCTAAGCTGCCAATATTATAGAAAATTGACAATAATTAAAATGAAGACACAGAAAAAACAAAGCCATATTTAATAAAAATATAATTAAAAGCTGACAGTCTCGCAAGTTTTTACAGATTTGCTTTTTTGTTTTTAATAGCTGAGTCATAGCCCACTATCTACTCAATATTATAATAAAACAATATTCATCATTTTAATGAGACATTATTATTTAAAAAGATGGATTTTGATTCTGTTTTTTCGAATTTGAGTAGGAGGCCTCTTGTAGAGTAATAACTGCTTAGGTGCTTATTATTTATAGTTGATTAACCATGGCCTGCTGCTACAAATAAAGTAAAAAATGAAATTTTGGGCTTAGTTTTAAAAATAACTTAATACTAATATATATTTTTGAAAAACTTGAATTATTTCCGATTGACTTCAAAAATAATATACAGGGTGCTCCATTTAAAAAAATATATGTTTGCTTCATAACTGAAAAATTGTTAAAGTAAGAAAAAATCAAACTACACCACTGGATTCTACAGAAAAAATTCTATAAGACCTTTTTTAAACTTTTCAATAAGATAAAAGACAATCGAGATACGAGGGTGGTCCCAAAATCGATGATTTTCGATTTCGCCCTGTATCTCAAAAACCAAAAGGGCCATGATAATTTTGTTAAGGCACCTTTACTTTCACAAAAAGAAGCAGAGTGTCGCGAAAACTGCAACTATCTATCTTCAAAAATAACCGAGATACCCCGTAAAAGTGCCCAAAATGGGACACCCTGTACGAGGATGTGTTACGAGGAATGTGTTTTTAACGAACCAATAGAATCACTTGAATTACCTTACCTCGCTCAGCACAGCTCTGGAGGAATTGGCTTGGGAGAGCGAGGTTTTTGTACGTACAAAACAAGGTATGTTGACGAAGAATGAGTGCTAGGAACGTGTTTCGAGAGATGTGTGCTAGAAATGCGTTGCGAGGAATATGTGCTATGGATGTGAACGAGGGATGATTGGATGTAGGCGAGCAAACAACGGGCAGATGCACCTTGCTCGCTGGAAATTTGAAAAGAGTCCGCTACACATCTTCGCAACGCTCATACGCACACCGTTTCGCAGCTACGCCACACATCTTTGCACCGCTCATCTTCCTAGTACATCTCCGGTGGAAACACCCACACCGTTTCACAGCTCCGCTACACATCCTCGCTGCGCTCATTTTCCTAGCACATCTCTGGTGGAAATGCAGCCTAAGGATGTGGTGATAAATCCATGTTAAGTACTAGTATCTATTTCTGTGTAGAAAATTGTTTTTAAGAGGATTGGATGTAGGGTTTGAATAAGTTTCTGTCCTGTAGTAAAGCTTGCTTCATTGAAAGATTGCCTCACAAGCGACTAGAAAAAACTATTTTTATTTTCATGCTTTTTTTTATAACTGAGCAGACCGCGCAGGCAGAGCCTAAATACCAGAGTACCGCAGCTGCTGTGAAAGGGTTATGTTAGGGGAAGTTTGTTAACGCGAGATTTGAATGGGCCAATACCCGCAGGCCCAATAAATACATCTTCTGGCAGTCCATTCCAAGCCTTGGACACCCTGGGAATAAATGTGCGGTTGTACCGCTCAGTTCTTGTAGTATGAAGAACGACCGTCTTAGGATGAGATGCAGCGGTCGCACGGGTACGTCTGATAGGAGCAGTGAGCGGCGGAACGATAGAGGATAGCTCAGAGGAGATTCCGCTGGAATATCGGTAGAAGAGTGAGAGATCACCAACAACACGCCGGTGAGAAAGTGACTGAAGGAGGCGCGTTAAGGCCGGATCGCCCGTCAGCAAGTGGAATTCTCGAATTTAAATAGAAAACACTGAAGTGTTTGAACTTATTCCAACATTTAACACGTTTCGCGTACCTGGAAAATCGTTAGTTTTGGTGTTTTGTCAAATTACATTTCGTCCAGTAGCCCAGTAGTAGTGACAAACTATCTGCATTATGTCTACTAGAGACAAACTGTTTCATGTCCAACAATTTTTTTAATTTTTCCAAGTTGTTTTTCAACTTTCTTATACGCCATACCATTATATTATCCCAAATCTTTTTTTTCTCTCTATGATTTGGTTTTTCTGAACTGGTTTTCTGCTCCTTCTGAAAATTTGAGATAACTGATAAAATAAAAAAAATGTAGTCAAGTTGATTGACTCAGTACTTCCCACACATTTCGATAATACCAGTTTTATTATTTTCCCACAGCATGAAACTATAGTCTATATGCCCCTGCAATCAAATCATCGCTCGTCCGACCGCAAAAAAGTGTTTTATTCTACTAGGTGCTTCTTTCACAGGTCAATGGACAATATATCATGAATACAACAAATTTTTGAGTTTTACAATCCCCTACCCCCAAACCGCCCTAATTTCACCCCAACCAAATTTTTTTTTAAAATGATCAGGAACCCCTAAAACGTCTAAAACGTTTGAGGTGCTTTTTTATATTTTTAGTTTTTTATTATTGCCGCGCCACCACTGAAATGATTTCTAAAAACCATACGCGCTTTCCATACTCGTCGCGGTAATAAATCTGTGTCAAAATGTCATTAAAATCAATTCAGAAGTTTCCACGTAACACAATACAAAAGGATCCAAACTAATACTCGTATGTATTTTGTATGCATCAGGAAGTTCAAGTCCCTTGGTTTCTGTAATCGGCAAGGCAATGTTCGGATGAACCTAAAAAAGTTTATTATGCCGCTAGGTCTTTCTCTCTCAGGTCAGTAGACAGCTCATTATGAGTACAACAAATTTTTCAGATTTACAACCCCCCACCCCCACAACCACCCTAATTTCACCCCCACCCCAAAAAAAAGTAGAAAATGATCAGGAACCCCTAAAACGCCTAAAAACGAAGTTTGAGCTGTTTTCATATTTTTAGTTTTTTTAATATTGCTGCGCCGCCACTGAGACGATTTCTAAAAATCAGACGCGTTTTCCATCCTCGCGAAAGCAGTAATACTGTGCCGAAATTTCATTAACATCAATCCAGTAATTCCAACATTATAAAGTACAGAACGATCTAAAGCAATACTCGTATGTATACATCGGAAAATTCTCTCTCAAGTCCCTTGGTTCCTGCAATACACATGGCAATGTTCGGATGGACCTAAAAAAGTGTATTATACCGCTAGGTCTTTCCCTGTTAGGTCAGTAAACAGCCTATTATGAGTACAACAAATTTTTCAGCTTTACAACCCCCCACCCCCCAACCACCCCAATTTCACCCCCACCCAAAAAAAAAGTAGAAAATGATCAGGAACTTCTAAAACACCTAAAAATGAAGTTTGAGGCATATTTGAAATTTTTTGTTTTTTGCTAATTACTCCGCCGCCCATACACCGATTTTCAAAATTGTAGTAACATTACCTACTACGACCCTACAACATATCACTATCCAAATTTCATCAAAATCTATCCAGCGGTTACTGAGTTTAGGAGGCTAGAAAAATGCCAACAGACAGACAGACCGTCAGATAGACAGACCGACAGACCGACAGACCGACAGACCGACAGACCGACAGACCGACAGACCGACAGACCGACAGGCAGACCGACGGAAATGAGTGACGTGGATTTTCGTTATGTAGACATCATAAAACGCCCAAAAAGCGTATTATCTCAAGATCGAAAATTTTCGCGATCACAATACTCCCCTCACCTACACCTATCGGTGTGGGAAGTAAAATGAAATTTGAATATCTGGTTCTCAAATATAGAACTACGCAATATATCAAGACATTGACATTGTTAAAACTCGATGTAGTTCGGTTGACATAATCATTTCGGACATATCGCTTGTTTTTAAATATAAATTATAATTTAAATTTATGCAGAAATACATATACGTTTTTTTGCGTTATTCAAAGTAACGTAAAATACTTCAAGGCAAAGATCAACTTTAACCAATACCTATATCTTGGATGCAAATACTTGATACAATAATTTCAGATATGCAAACGCAAAAATATTCTGATTGTCTCTAATATCGGTTTGCAAAAGCCTACAGAAGGGTACAATAAAACACTACAATGGATATAGAGCATTTCTGTTAAGACAAACAAGACTTAGGCCACGGTTAGGAGGGATGTTGAGTGAACAGAGGTTTGACACAGAGGGAAAATATAGACAACAGCTAAAGGTTTTCAATATGATCAAGCACGAAATTATATCAATTCTTCCCAATGGCAAGAGATATGCAGTATTGAACGGAGCAAGCAAGCCATACTAGACATAAAAATTCAAAAATACCATCTCGGATGGTTTCAGTTCAGATTCGACATATCTCGCATGCAACATAATGTCGAGTGAATCAAAAATACGCCTCTTGTGACGTTGTTCATGCCTTCTATAAATGCCGTCTGCCCACAAACCTGCTTGAGCTGAAACATACCGCGTCTACGTGACGAGTTTTTGTTAGAAGCGTCTCTTCCCTGATACTCTTTGATAAATGCGCGATGCCTTTCAGATATTTCAGTAATTGGAAAAATGGTTCGCTATAAATCACACGCAGAAACGGGCTTTATAGTTTTTATGCAGAATTATCGGCTTTTGATGTGATATCCGCTACTATCTTCTGCTTTATTACTCGATATAAGAAAAACTTGAAGTAATTGTTTAATTTTGACCACAAATCATTCCTAATAGGATAATGAGGAGTATATGCCAGTTTTTGTGTAGTTATCGTCATAAAGGCTTACACTTATATCTTCAAGATAGCAGAAGAATCCATGAGTTTCCTATTGATTATAGGTAGATATTTTCTCGGTTTCATTAAAGATTCACATGGTACCACAAATACGTTTGATCGAATACTTATCTGTTTCAACTCGCACAGCGAAGAATCATTTTATTTGACAAAGAAATCCTATAGAGACAAAATAATAATAATATAATAATAATGTTTATTCGACAAAGATAAATACAATTTAACAAATAATCAATAAAATCCAAAGCCTAATATCTTTGCTGCAAAATAAACAGAAAAAATCCACAGAGGGTAAATAAACACAGTACGTGGATGTGAAAACTCTAATATAATAGTTATAAAAGCAAACTTATAAACTACTTATAAACTAATTATTGTCACCGGCAAAATGTATCAAAGCCAAAAACAATTAAGAAACTTAAACAGATATATCTGTATAAATATTCATACAAATGCATCTACATTATGTAAATTTTGGGGAAAATAAGGGACCTTTAAAATTACACATACTTTTGTACATTGAGAGAAAAAAATTTGTATGTATAAGGGGAAAAAGGCATACACCGGTTATTCGATGATTTGTAAAAAGTTTTTTTTTTAATTTTTTTAATTTTTTTTTATATATAATATATATTATGTTTAAGTTAGGCATTTATGGCTATTACATTCGTCAGGGCCGAATCATACCAATGTAATTACAGAATCAATCTTGAACAGGTATTGTGTAAAAAAACTTTTCTAAGCTACTAGATAGGTCTTGAATGAGGTATTTTATCTATGGAATCTATGGTTTCAGGGGGTTTCAGCATATTTATTAGGGGACACTCAGATCTTCAACTTCTTACATAAGATCGTTATTTGGCTTCATATCAGGGCCAAAAATCATGTCATGTATAGTTTGAGGGCGCTAATTACAAATCCGGCCGTTGTTTTGAGTTTCAGCCTCAGGATACGAATATCAAAAATTTTCAGACTCTCAGATGTTCCAGTCCACCCTCAAAATATAAAATCGTTATCTGACTTCCCATCCGGGCCAAAACTCATGTCATGTATGGATTGAGGGCACTAATTACAAATTCGGGCGTCGTTTTGAGTTTCAGCCTCAGGTAACGAACATGAACAATTTTCAGGCTCTCAGATCTTCAAGTTCACCCTAAAAATCTAAAATCATTATCTGGCTTGCCATCAAGACAAAAACTCGTGTCATGTATAGTTTGAGAGCGCTAACTACAAATCCGGTGGTTGTTTTGAGTTTCAGCCTCAGGTAACAAACATCAAATATTTTTAAACCCTATAAGTTCCTCAAGTTCACCCCCAAAAACCTAAAATTCTTATCTGACTTCCCATTAAGACGGAAACTCGTACCATGTATAGCTTGAGGGCGCTAATTACAAATCCGAACGCTGTTTTGAGCATCAGCCTAAGATAACGAATATAAAAATTTTTCAGACCCTCATGGCTTGAAGTGCACCCTACAAATCTAAAATCCTTTTTTGACTGCCTATTAGGACAAAATCTCATGTCACATACAGGGTTACTGGTAACTGGACCACTTTCCTGCAGGAAGTGATAGAGGGACTCAAGTGCAATAGATTTAACTCCCCATATGTAATTCCGAAAACCGATAGTTTTCGAGATAATTAACATTTAATGTTTTTCAACGATATGTCCAAATTTCCACACTACATCTCAAATTTAGAAAAAACCCTGCTGTCGACTTTAGTAATTTCCAATTTAGTTTTTTACTGACACATACGCAAATCTAATTTAGTATTTAAATGTGTAAAAATACTAAACTGTTTCACACTACATACAGTTATTTAAAAAATAAAGAACAAAATTTTTACATTCACCGCAAAAGAAAATTGTCCAGCTCAAAGAAAGATACACAACCAGTCAAACAAATTATTTTATATACTTCCTTATCTGATGGCCTATTCCAAGGACAAGAATGACAGTACAACCACAAGTAACTATTTAACAAAATTTATCAACATAATACAGAGTCATCAACAACATGATATTCCAGCATGATAGTTGTCCAGCACATTACCGTATGACAATTCGGCAGTTGTTGGACAACACATACCCGAACAAATGGATAGGGAGGGGTGAATCCATCCCATGGCCTGCGCGGAGCCCAGATCTGACACCTCTTCATTTTTACGTCTGGGGTCACATGAAGGCATTGGTTTACGAGACTCCAGTTAATACTGCTGACGAACTAAGGCAAAAAATTATCAATGCGGCGGAGGAGATGAAACGAACTTTTTCAACACAAGTTACAAAAACCGAAGTGAGGAAGCGGATCCACACTTGTATCCGAAATCAAGGGCAACACATTGAGCAAGATCTCTAGAAACTTTGAGTAGATTTAATTAAAAGGTTATTAGGTAGGAAAGATTTTTTAGCGATTTGTTCAACCGTTTGTATAATTTTTTTTGAGGTAGATAATTTTCTTTCACGGTGAATGTAAACATTTTGTTGATCTTTTTTTAAATATTTGTTTTCAGTTTGGAATGTTTAGTATTTTGAAACATTTTAATACTAAGTTAGTTTTGTGTATGTGTTAGTTAAATACTAAAATAAAAATTATCAGAATCAACAACAGGTGTTTTTCTTAGTTTAGGATTTAGTGTGGAAATTTGGATATTTGGTTGAAAAACTTTAAATGTTAATTATCTCGAAAACTATCGGTTTTCGGAATTACATATGGGGGGTTAAATCTATTACATTTGAGTCCCTCTATCACCTCTTGCAGGAAAGTGGTCGAGTTACCAGTAACCCTGTATAATCTGAGGGCGCTAATTACAAATCCAGCCGTTATTTTTGAGCTCAGCCTCAAGTAACGAAAATCAAAAATTTTCAGACCCTCAGATATCGAAGCCCACCCTAAAAAACTAAAATCGTTATCTGGCTTCCCATCAAGACGAAAGCTCATGTCATATATAGTATAAGGGCACTTATTGCAAATCCGGTTGGTTTTTGAGCTTCAGCCTCAAGTAACGAACATTAAAAATGTTCATCGCCACAGATTTTATGGGGCTTTGAAAATCTGCGTAGACATTGCATTGTTATCTTTTGGAAGCACCCTTCATCAAAGAATGAATGGGAACTCTAAAAAAAAGTAAGTGTAGCAACTGCTACAAAATCCAATTGGGTATAAAATGTAGCTTCTTGTGGTTCAATTCACATTCTTGATATATTTTTCCATGTTGCAGATAAACATGTTTTTTTATACTAACCAAATAATACCTTTAGAGGATATAATTCTAATGATTTGTGGACCTAATCAAAAGTACTTGTTTTATAATTTGAACGACATTCAGTGAACCTGGAAGGCACCGAGTGAATCTACTTGACGGCATCTTTTGTGCACTGTAACAAATCATTTATCGGTACATCATTACAAACTTCCATCTACGGCACACGCTAGTCTCTGGTTTGATTTTCGGAACCTTCGTCGAACGAGTTACGTTTAATTTTAATTTATTTTAATTGCCTTTTGTGTAATTGGGGGACATGCGCGTCTAGTTAACTAATTGGTAACAGCCATTATATATCGTTTAGCGTCACCAGTTACAAGAGTGAATACTTGCCTTTAATTAAGTGAATCGGTATTTTGTCTTACCTTTGCTCTCACCACGGGGATAAATAGAAGTCAGCTGCTAGAAAACATGGAGTAGAGCCTATAAATCTCCCAGGAAAAAGCTGTAGACTTGCGAAGTTTATTGCAGCCGATATTTTTTTTCTATATAGCTAGTATCTTGTTTCTCCGATTAATACTAGGTTAGCAACTGAGCGGTTTTAAAATTAGACTTCGTCAGGCATGCACATTTTTCATTGCAGAATAGGCTTTATATTTTCGAGAACATGACTATCTGATAAAAAAGCTTATACCATATGCCGTGACTAAGAACGAATCTCAAAAAAAAATGCACTTAGGTTTCTGAAATGTGAAGCCGATATCAGAACTAATAATTATTTTTAAGTTAGGCAAGGATGCTATATGCCACCAACATTATTTAACTTACATATAGATGCAATTATAAAAGAATGGAAAACGAAATGCGCTGAAGGTATACATATACAGGGTGAGTTTTTAGTACCGGCTCGGTCGATAACTCCACTACTGTAGAAGATAACAAAAAAAGTGGTATATAAAAGTTGTAGCCACGGACATGCTACTTGCTCAGAAAATATTTAGATTTATACAGGGTGATCCATAAGTACGTGGTGATGCAAACATGCTTTTTTTTTAAATGAAACACCCTATATATTATTCCATGTTCAAATTCTACTAATGATTTGCGTTATTTCAATATAGGGTATTGTTACATTATACAGGGTATTTCAAAAGTTATGACCATTTTTATATCTAAATCACGGTCAAATGTACGCACTGTATAACAAAAAGTAATAAATCAAAATTTGTTTTTTTACATGAGAAGATGAAAAGTATCCTCTAGTTTTAAAATCCGCCGTGACGCATATTTGTATACAGGGTGACGTAGAATGCAAAATCTAGATTTTCTCTCTTTTTTTAAATGTAACACCCAATATTTTATTGTACCAAAGAATTGCTTTTAATATGCTCTTTCATCTTTGTATAGCACTTGTTATGGCTGCATTCATTAGTTTCTGAGATATTTCAATTTTTCTACAAATTTTAGATATACCTTTGTTTACTAAAATTTATTTATTTTGAGAAAATACTATCAAATTTTGTGTTTGCTTATCAAACAACTAAAATATTAGGCTATAATAACACTTAATCAAGTCAAAACACTGAGTTAACGATATAATATATGTCATGTGTGCTGAGGAAACAATTTTACAGACGTCATGCTTAACTATCAAGCAGATGTACCAGGTAGGCTATGAAATATCAAACGACACAGTCCAAATAAAACGATTCTTCAATATTTCAAACGCATTAGTTTTAGACTGCCTCCGTACTGCTGTTCATAGTTGATATATTCTAGAGGCAAGTAGACAATTTCTCGAAGATTCCCCTAAATACGCTCAAAGGAAAAATTAATCATTAAAGTTGGTTTTTCACACAGTATGGAATTATTGAGCAGGTCATGAAAACTGTCAATTTTTCAAAGCACACCTGATAAATTTGCTTGATAAATTATGCATGACGCCTACAAAATTGTTTCCTCAGCATACTTGCCTTTATTAACTCGATGATTTATAATTTAGTTATTCGTCAAATAAAAAACGAATTAGATAGTACTTTCTCAAAATAAATAAATTTCAGTACACAAATAGAAGCTATATTTTAAATTTACTGAAAAGTCGAAATATCTCGGAAACTGGCGGACGTAGGTACAATAAGTGCTATACAAAGATGAAAGAGCATATTAAAAGCAATTCTTTGAGATAATAAAATATTGGGGGTTATATTTAAAAAAAAATAGAAAATTTGGATTTTGCATTCCACATCACCCTGTATACGAGTATGCGTCACGGGCTTTTTTTATAGCCGATTTGAAAACTAGAGGATATTTTTAATCTTCTCATGTAAAAAAAATAATTTTTAATTTATTACTTTTTGATACACAGTACGTTCATTTGACCGCGATTTGGATATAAAAATGGTGATAAATTTTGAAATACCCTGTACAATGTAACAATACCATATATTGGAAGAACGGAAATCATTAGTAGATTTGAATATGGAATAATATATAAGGTGTCTCATTTAAAAAAATATATGTTTGCATCACCACGTAGTTATGGATCACCCTGTATAAATCTAAATATTTCCTGAGTAAGGAGCATATTCGTAGCTACAACTTTTATATACAACTTTTTTCGCTATCTCCTACAGTAGTGGAGTTATCGACCGAGCCGGTACTAAAAACTCACCCTGTATATCCAAATATCAAAATATAACCCTAAACTCTATCTTATATGCCGATAGGACTTTTAGCCAAAACAGAAGACCAGCTACAGCGAAAAATATACAAGCTACAATCTGTGAAAAACACGACATGAAGGTACAAGCAAGCAAACAAGCAAAACTGAAACTATGGTAAATATCCAGTTGGGACAAAGATTATCGTGAACGACGAAGTACTGCAACAGGTAAAGTTCTTTAAATACTTAGGCTGAGATATATTTTCTAGTAGAAGCAAACATATAGAAGATAAACTCAATAATATCAGGAATATTTGAGGACCCATCAGCAAAATATTAAAGAATAAAATAAAAAAAATATTTAAATGAAAGATAGTGGTTCCAACCCTCTTATACAATAGTGAAGAATGGACAACAACGAAAAGAGAACATAGGAAACAACCATAAGAAATGAAATTACCAAGAAAAGTGAAACTTACACAGACTAAGAAACAGATATACCTATAAGAACGGAACTAAACATCTTCAATATAAGCAAAAAAATTAAAGGAAATAGAACTAAATGGAAAGAACATGTAGAATGAATGCACGAAAATAGGATTCCAGCCAGATTTTATCAATGCTTTTGAAAAAGAGATATCGGAAGACAAACAAAAGGATGGGTATCGTAACAAGCAAAATGTCTAAAACCTAAAGTGAAGAAGAAGAAGTAAACCAATACAATATAATACAATATAACACAAAAACGACCTTTGCCTGAATTTGACACAAACCAAGAAAGGGTATGTTTTGATTTAATTATGACAGTACGCATGTTTCATTAGTGCCAACAACTGTATGGAATTACATTGTTAGCCAATTTTAACTAGTAGTTAATACTGTTTTCTATTCAGGGATAATAGGTCAGTGTTGCCAACTAGATTTTCCCGTTTTCAGTGGATGCCGTGTTAGAACGATCAGATAAAGATTGCAGTAGATTTCAAAGCAAAACCAGTAGAAAAAAATCAGTAGCATCGCAGTTTGTAAGTAAAGTATTCCATATATCAGTAGATTTGCATAAAAAGTCAGTAAACTGGCATAGCTGTACCTGATACTTTCGTTTCAGGCTCAGTTAGGCTTTAAAAGTTTTGCTTATTATGAGTGAATATTTGAAGATAGGGTTTGTTAAAGAAAACTATCTTTTGCTATTGCCAACGCAATATTCAATATTCAGGAAACATGAGACAATATGGTATAAGCCTCTGGTTTTTTGGCCTAGAGAAATCACTTTAGTTTATTCTTGTCAGTTGAGCTTAGGTTCGATAAAGGCTGTTTTAAACCGGCATTGATACAACCGGCCCTAAAGATGCTAAAGTAGTTTCAAAATTGGGAACTTTGTTTACGAGTGGTTACACATCGAACTAACGTTTCCATACTGGATGAGCTCGGTAACCCAAAGAGACTATCCTCCATTGTGTCGACGAGAATGCTTACATTCTTCGGACATATTCACAGAAGCGATAATATGGAGAAACTTGTAGTTCGGGGTCAAGCCCCGAATGGGCGGCGCCGCGGCCATTCCCCTACACGCTGGGTGGGTACGACGAAACAGTTGCTGGATATGAGTATCAAGAGCGCCACTGAACTGACACTAAATCGCGAACGATGGCGAGCTACAGTTTTACAAACTATTGAAAATATTCATGTTGGAAATACTCCAGCTCCGACTTAATGCATTTTACGAGTTCACAACAAGCCTGTTAAGACATTGTGACTATGATGACGATGACACTGTATAGCGTATGCCTATAGCGTATAAAAAAAATAAATAAAAAAGCTCGCCAGGCCACAACTTTGGCAGGAGAGTTGTTCGAGGACCTTATATACTCCCACAAAACTGACGATGATACACCAACAAATATAAAGCACACCTAAGCAAAGGTGCAAACGCCCAAGCAGGAAAACTCATATCAGACGATCCGATCGCAAGGAACATTTGAATGGCGCTTTTTTCTGCGGCTAATGTTTGAGTGCGTGGTGCACCTCTTCGGTGATGTTGCCCACCAAATGGCGGCACGTCCGCACAATAAACGCGCTAATAAATCTCACAGCGAAGCCCTCTCTAAACTCGAGCAGAAATACACATACGTAACCAGTGGCGTAGGACTGTAGCTTTATCTATAAATTGGGATGATATAGTATTCTTCATCATCATAGTCACAATGTCTTGACAGACATGTTGTGAACTCGTAAAATGCATTAAGTCGGAGCTAGAGTATTGCCTACACGAATATTTAGTTTTGATAACTGTAGCTCGCCATCGTTTGCGATTTACTGTCAGTTCAGTGGCGCTTTTGATACTCATATCTAGCAACTGTTTCGTCGTATCCACCCAGCATGTAGGGGAACGGCCACGGCGCCGCCCACTCGGGGCATGACCCTGAACCAAAAATTTCTCCATATTATCGCGTCTGTGAATATGTCCGAAGAATGTAAGCATTCTCGTCGACACAATGGAAGATAATCTCTTTGGATTACCGAGCCTATCCAGTATGGAAACGTTAGTTTGATGGGCGGTATAAGGAACTTTCAGCATTCTCCTCCACGTCCACATTGAAAAGCATCTATGCGAGCTCGATCTGCCTTTTTAACAGTACAAGGTTCCGAGGCACACAAAAATATGGAGAACACAAGAGACTGAACCAGCGACATTTTGGTAGCTCTAGTGATGTTATGGTCACGCCATATTTAAGTAAGCTTTGTCATGGCCACACGTGCCTGTTGAATGCGCCGTCGAATCTCATTTTCATAGCTACCCGAATTGTCGATCAAAGAACCGATACACAAAGCTTTGAACTACTTCACAACGGCCTACTGACTTTATATTTCTCGATGATTATCGTGCTTTCTATCTACGATCATAACCTTGGTCTTGTTGTAGTTAATACCAAGACCACTGTATGGTTCTAAGATGTTTAATAGAGCTACCAGTCCTTCCTGAGAAGCAGCAATAAGGGTTGTGTCGTCAGCAAATTTTAAGTTGGATATTTCGCTTCCGCCAACAGTTCTACCGCCATTCCTGTTGTCCAATACCTGTCTCATCACAAATTCAGAGTAAATGTTAAATAACATCGGAGACAATACACATCCCTGACGAACTCCTTTTCTGGTTGCAGGTTGACCAGACAGGTTACCATCAATTCTTACACGACCCGAATTAGGC
Source organism: Callosobruchus maculatus (assembly GCA_951848785.1). Taxonomy (NCBI): domain Eukaryota; kingdom Metazoa; phylum Arthropoda; class Insecta; order Coleoptera; family Chrysomelidae; genus Callosobruchus; species Callosobruchus maculatus. Next base: position 5,416,737 of record CATOUR010000003.1, read on the forward strand.
CTGTACAGTTGCTATATAAGAAACACCAGGTGATAAGGAACTCCCATAGAGAAGAGGATTTTTCACAGTTTAGGCCACTTTACGTTATCAAACGCCTTAGAATGGTCCACAAAGCAGATAGTATTCTTGGACCACTACTATTCATACTCTAAATAGTTGACCTTGTTAAAACAGTTGACTCTAGTAATGTTTTATTTGTAGACGACTTTAATCCATACTGGAATCCCCTGAAAAACTTTAAAGCCTTAACAAGGGATATGAACAAAACTCATCTATGGTCTCTCTGAAAGAATTAGACTGTTCAAAGTTCTACGTTCGCAAATAGTCAACCACTTCTGTTCAATATACTTGTATGAAATTGGCTGCCTCCTTTTGACACCACAAATTAGTCTGAAACACGAGTTCTGAATCCTTTGAATTTTGCTGGCATTTTGGTAACACACGAGTTGTACAGTACGTCACAATGGTTGGAATTGGAAAGCACGAGAGAATCGCGTGACAATATTTTAGTATACGAGGGTTGCTCTATCTCCGTCAATCCATCAGTACGCAGACAGCTGTTTCACGCTTATTAGCGATCATCAGTGCGCCATAGGTCGACTGATGGAGATAGAGGGCATCACAATATGGAGCAACCCTCGTATATTTTCTTTGGTTTGCCGTTACCTTCGGGTACCAGGTGGCGCACAGGCAGTTCTCTTCTGTCGACTACTTCCAAATATTTTAGTATTCTGACCCAATATTTGTCTGTGAGCAAACATTACCTTTAGTTTAGCAAACACTTCACCAATGCACTCACTAAAATGTTTAGAAAAACGCAATTTCGTGTCCAATATCACCTCAAGGTTTCTGGCTGAATCGATGATTGGCAGTGGCTTACCATGCATATTAATCAGAAAATTGTTATCTAAGACTGTTTTCTTCCAAATATCAGAACAGAGCACTTTTGACTCTAAACACTAATCCTTGGAGATACAAGAAAGGGTATTCAGATCCCTGGTACACGCATTGGCAGAGTTTCCTTACAGATAATGATATCTTTAACAGTTAGGCAGCTGAGAAGTATAAATACAAAATAGAAGTAGCCCAAGTATGGAACCTTGGGGCACACCACAGGGTATACTAGCCTGAGATGATAGCTGGTGGTCTATTTAACAATCTAACTCCTGTCAAGAAACTCTAGCAATATGGGGATATACCTTTCTGTAGAGGATAAGAACAGGAATATAATAATAATAATAATAATAACCGTCTTTGATTAATGATAAATAACACAATGAATAAAAAGTGAAAAAGAACAATATGGCGGAGTCTAGCTACAAGCTATTCTACTCAACCATATAAAAAAAATATATATATATATAAACCGTCATTGAAAGAAACAGTGCAGATGCTTCATATATACACACATATACAGATATATACATAAATCTCTCTCTATTTCATCAATCTATATCTTCCGGGTAACAATCCCTGGTTATTGTTGCACACCGAGACAAGGGCTTACATTGCTTTGGTCAACCTACTGAGCACTTAAAAGAAGAAGTTTCAATTTATATTTGAATTTATTGATGTTGTAAGCCCTGAATTCATTAGGTAATAGATTGTACATACGTATAGCATTGTAAAATATGAGGTTGTTGAGCACTTGTGCGATTGCTCAGCTGTCTTACCAATGCGAGGATCCATTCTAAGAAAACGTCAGCCTTCCATTGCTAGCTTAACACGTTGTTGGATACAATGGCTATAGCCTGTCTGCGGGGAGTGGTCGTGATACGCCACGACGGCTATATCAGTCAAAAAATTATATGCTTGTTACGGCAAAACGATGACAACCGTCAGAATGTCGGTATACTTGCCTTGTTAAGCAATGTTAGTGCCATAACATAAGGCTCTTCATTGCTGAAATAGCCAAATTCTAACCCACTATACGCTATCCCAACTATTCATGTGTTAAGGTGCATGGGTAAAACAGCACGACGGCTATAACCGTCCATAACCTCCAATGTGATACAATGACCACGTGTATAGCTGCCACATTGCAAGTGCGCTTTTGTTTGGCTTTCATGTTTTCAGTACTGATTGGGAGGTAGGTAACCAGATATTTTCATCCTAAACAGATATTTGTTGTCCACCTCGAAGCACGTGTGAGACATTTTCCAGAGAAGCTGCTCCTACCAGAGGATCATAAAAGAAAATCCTATTTTCTTAGATGCAAACAATGTTTCAAGTCTGGAAAACGCAAAGAAACTAGCTATAGATGCAAGGGTTGTGAAAATAAACCTGCTTTGTGTCCAGACTGCTTTCAAGAGTGGCATCAAACATAAATAAATTTGTGTCTAGGTTCTGTTTTGTTCGGGGATACCTCTGTTTGCTAATAAATTTAATTTTTTGTTTTGATACTGTCTATATTTTGAGAGATGCGTTTTTGTTTATAAATTTGATACAATAAAATTTTGTTTTTGTTTTTGCCTCGAAAATTGTCCGTTTCTTCCCACAAGATGTGTTTTACGATTACACTGATCAGACGGCTATAGCCGTGGTTGCCATTCTAGTCAACATCAAGTCTGCTGAGATATGACACGACGGATATAGCCGTCTTTTTTATTGTCACCAAAAACCTCAAAATAAAAAAAAAACAGTCAAAAATGAATACCCCTAAAATATTTTGATAATGATGTTACAAACGCAAAAAGATGGAAATGTTTTGAGGTACCATATTACGCAGCCTCCCGGCCAGCAGAGTGTCCAACAATGTGTTAAGGAGAATCTCGCTGATTTGCATTACCAATTTTTGCATCATGGCTGAATACTCACTTCTGAGGGATCCTTGAGAGTGATCTTGGCAGGTCACCCTCCATCCAATACATAATAGGTACCTTGCGTTACCTTTCCTACGTCCCTGGGCAATTGCAACGCATATACGAATACAAACAGGGAGTGGTTGCAATTCTCGGCCACCCACTTGATCACAGACAAACGTGAGTCGTTCTGAGTCCGCTTTACTTATGGTTTATTAGGACAATAAGTCGACCGGCTCTCAGTCTACTAGATACACACACCGGGCAGCACGTGGAGCAAGTACGCCCGCCTGTGGCTTATTTACTGCCGTACTTACCACGGTACTACTTGCTCTGTTGTCAAGTATCTTCCGTGTAGCCATGATCAAGCTTTGGTCGATTTCTGTTAATTATGAGCAATTCAAAGTATACTCTGTGACCATCGTAAATTGACCAGCACGGAATGAGGAAGGGAAGTAGGAGGGTCCCTCAGGTAGCTAGAGTCATTATCATGTCCAGTCCAAAAAGGGATAGGAAACACATAAGTATAACCGAGACACTAAATATCGTTTGCTGCGATGATACAGTCCTGATGCTGGAACGTGTTTAAGGTGATCTTTGGATCCAATAGGCACCAGCCACATGTTAACCCTCCCTAAGCTTGGTCGACATACTGTCCTTTGTTAAATCGGGATCGAGAAAGTTTGGCAGGGAGGGGGAGGTACGATATAGTGGCTGATGAAGGGTGATATTTGGGGATGGCAAAAAAGGCCTACTGGGACCTCAAACTCCCTACGCTACGCTGGCTCATAGTAGAAACTGACTTATATCTTGAGATATGGGCTCTCTATTAACCTTCTGACCAATGACCCCCATGTGGTTCGCGCTCTACACATCTTTCCGAGATTCAGATATCCCGGCGCAGTCCCACATCCAAAAAAGTCGGCCAAAAATAGAAAAATCAGGTAAATGATCTGAAATGTCTTACTCAGGGGTTTTAGAGGTCGCTGATTTCGAATTCAATATCAGATTGTAAACAAAAAATATTGTTTTTGAGGTTTTTGGTATATTTTATACTATCTGTAACACAAATCAAATCACTCGTGCGTTTTAGCAAGTGGCATCAATCATTTTTCAATAAAAAAAAAATGAAAAGTTAGTGTTAGGTTTTATGTATTTCTGTTGTTTAAGTTAATTTGTTTATAGCTTACACCATCAATTGTTTTAGTTGCCTGAAGATGACTTAATATAAGTCGAAACGTTCCATATAGAAAAATAAGAGTTTTTGTTTGAATGACCTTACCCTACAAAAAATAACTGCAGTTTAATATCAGACTTATTGAATGTCACCCCCTTCGCCTCTAATTCACCACCCTCTTGCATGAAATACCCCATATGTTCACATCTTACTTGAGCCACGCATCATTTTCAACGTTTTTGTGGTCGTTGATTACGGCCATGACAAAGCTTGCTAAAATATGGCATAACCATAACGTCACTAAAGCTACAAAAATGTCGCTGCTTCAGTCTCTTGTGTTCTCCATATTTTTGTATGCCTCGGAAACTTGGACTGTTTAAAAGGCAGGTCGAGCTCGCATAGATGCTTTGAAATGTGGACATGGAGGAGGATGCTGAGAGTTCCTTATACCGCCCATCGAACTAACGTTACCATACTGGATGAGGTCAGAAATCCAAGAGACTATCCTCCATTGTGTCGACGAGAATACTTTCATTCTTCGGACATATACACAGAAGCCATAATATGGAGAAACTTGTAGTTCAGGGTCATGTCCCGAGTGAGCGGCGCCGTGGCCGTTCCCCTACACGCTGGGTGGATACGACGAAACAGTTGCTGGATACGAGTATCAAGAGCGCCACTGACAGTAAATCGCGAATGATGGCGAGCTACAGCTCTCAAAACTATTGATAATATTCGTGTCGGCAATACTCTAGCTCCGACTTGATGCATTTTACAAGTTCACAACATGTCTGTTAAGACATTGTGACTATGATGATGATTACGAATCTGGTATCAGAAACATGATTTTCAGAATGGCGGACTATTGGTGAACATAGCCGCTTCAAGTAGTAAAAACCACTAAATGATACTTAAACATTGTACTCGGGTTTTTAGAGGTCGCTGATTAAAAATCGTTCATGATAATTGTAAAAAACTGTTTAATATAGCTTGCATTTTTATATGTTATGAATAATAAATTTTTTAATAATTCATTAATCGGCTAACTATTTTTCGACCTTTTTCATTTCTTAATAAAAGGATTAAAACACGGAGAGGCAGCTAGGGTACATTTTTTTTTGGAAGTGGCAGATTATATCTTTACCATAGCAACGCCCAACAAGTTTTGCAGAGGTGTAAAGGGATGCAACATTACTTCTCGTCCAAAACAGATCGCATCCTTACAACCTTCATTCATAAAATTTACATGTAGTAGATGAATAAATTTTACATATTACGTACTTCCTTGATATATAGAAACAAAAATTTTACTACATTTTATATACATCTCAAAGATGATTCCATTTGAACCGACTGCAATTACGTGATAAGTGAATTTTTTTGTATAACACCTGTTCCACGAAATATTAGCATTTAACAACAAACGAACAAAAGCCAGTACGTATAATATGACCTTCGCAAGTATGATCGACTTTCAGAGAAATTTAAGGAACTTCGTTGGTTGATGAAGCAAAGATGGCTACTACACATGTGCTGCCTAACAATCCATAAAGTATTATCAACCACCCAGTCAAAATATTTGCACGACAAAATTACTCTAAGATCGCGTATTCATAATATAAACACACGACATAACAATAAATTATCGATTCCGCAACATAAATCAAACTTGTTAAAAAAAATCGTTACTATATATAGCTCCCAAATTCTATAACCAAATTTCTCACGAATTAAAAATGCTTAGCTGCAATCAGTTCAAAAAAAAATCTGGAAGAACTAATTTTTGACAAAGCAATAACATTTTATGGCTGAATTGACTCTAAAAACTTGCTTCTCCTTGAATAATATAATCAACTATACTCTTATCTGCTATATTCTAAATCGATCATATACACTAATCATCGGATTTAATTTTATTTTTATTTATTTTCCTATTTTCATTTCATTCTTGTTCATTGGAAAATTTTATGTCTCTGTTGTATAATTTATTCATCTATTTTTGTCATTACAATAAGGTTGAGCGGAAGAACGGGAAGTCCTAAACTTTGCCTTTTGGCAAACTGTATACTCATTATTTATTTTTTTCTTGTTGTCATTATATGTTTTTTTTTGCAAGATTTGCCAATAAAAGCGATTATTATTATTACCTAACCTTTCCTCTCTATTAGAGGTGTCCTAGAGCCAACGCATCACCCCCAAAAAAACCTATCCAGTAACTTTTCTTTTCATTTTGACCAGCTTTTTTGGATTTCGTCCCATGTGCGTCCGACCAAATAATAAACAGGGTATCCGTTATCCAGACATTGCCATCCGGAGAAACCGCGTTAGATTCGGCAACACCGCAAACACCCATGGGCCGCAATTTCCAATTCCTCCAGTTTGCCGATGATCGGATGACTTGCTGGTTAGTCTAACGGGCTTAGTAGCCATAATAACTCCAAGATGTATTCACCCAGCGCGGCATGGCGTTGGAGATTTACATGATCCGCAACGCGCTCCACAGTCCGCACCCATATCTATAAAACAACATCGACAAGACGTGGGCAAAATGTAACAGTCATGACCTGCCGCATCTGCATAAGCACTCCATGTGCTGGATCACAACGATTGTGGCGTTTCTCATTTTTTTTTGTGAAGCAGCCGTAAAGGCAAAACCTAAACGATCGACTCCACGCAAACTATTCTGTTTATTCTATTATGGCCAAGAAACTAGTACACAGGGTGTCCAGTTAGTGTGTAATAAATTAAAAACGGGGACATTTGCTTGAAAATTTGGAGAAATAATTTAAAACTTGGCCGCGCCGCAAACGCGAAAAAAATATTACAGGGCGAGATAGGGTATTAGTAGATATTTCGATTTAAAATAAAACATACAGGGTGTTACATTAAAAGAAAAACAAAGTAAAATGACGTTCAAGTTGCCGTAATTTAAAATTCTGCCAAAAACACCCTGTAGCGACAAATTGCTGGTAACATCCAAAATAATATCCACTTGATATTCAAATAACTCGCTGTATAATATTATTGAGAAAAGTTAAAGGGATATATCAATTTGGACGTATTACTTGCGCCCTTGCAAATCCGGAAATTAATAGAAAATAAATTATAACTTGGCAACGTCGCAATCGATCCCAAAAATATTTTAGGGTTGAATAGAGATCAATGATGGAAACTAGAAGAATTCAAGAAAAAGTTATAGTTCCATATAAAAAAATGAAGTTGATCACTATCCTACTTTCCCGTAACACCCTGTATATTTCAAAATAATTTTAGAATATGCTCCTTAAATAACCAAATAACTTTTGTATTTGACATTCTCTTCTATCAGGTATACCTTGCGAGATATCGAAGAATTACACACTAACTGGACGTAGACGGGAAAATCTTGGGGTTGTGGCCAACATTTTGAGAAGAAAGAAACGGTAATTTTGATCACCTGTTAGACCAAGAAGGTCTTTATTCAGAAAATTTTAAATCTAAAAGTGTGTCACGAATTTTACGATACTTTCGTGTTACGTAACATGTAGAGGTCATTGTGTTTATGTAATTTTACACTTTTATGTTGTTTGTTCCTGACCTGCTCGTTGTGAAGACACCAATGCTAGCATAAATTTTTTGTTTTTTTTTTTAAATCGTTTGACGATTTTGTACTAGAGTATTTTATATCTTTGACTCAATCCAGTGCCGTTTTTTCATTGTCAAACCTCAACGTTAAAGCCCTGAAGATGGCAATAATCATTGCCAAAAGCTTGGAAGTTAACAGCAGAGTGTCCTTTATGCACCCATAGTTCCTTTCCAAAATTTTGGTCACAACCCCAGGACTGTCTCATCTAATTTATTAGATATATTTCATTATAGATGGATAGATAGTTTATTAGTGTGAATACCAAACCAGGTTACACAATAATCATGCTAATAAAATAACATACACACATACAAACATATTGAAAGACATCAATCGTTGTCAACATTTAAAAGTCAAACTTTAAACGAATACACGACATATCCCAATGCGCTAAAATCAGATTAAAAAAATGAAGTCAAGTTTATTGGAGATTCTATCATGAATACAACAAATTTTTTAATTTTAAAATCACCCACCACCCCCGACCACCATAATTTCACCCGCCCAAAAAAATAGAAAATAATCAGAAACTCCTGAAATGCCTAGAAACGAAGTTTGAGTTGTTTTTATATTTTTTGTTTTTTCAATATTGCTGGGTCTCCACTGACTCAATTTCTAACAACCATACGCATTTTCCATCCTCGCGAAAGTAGTAATACTGTAGCAAAATTTCATTAAAATCAATTCAATAACTTCCACGTTGCAAGTATTAAATAACGGAACCTTTTAGTCTATTACTTAAGGAACGAGTATGAATACAACTCTAAGAAAACTGACACTTTCAATTTATAATTTATAGATTACCAATTACATTAAACTAAGAACAACATAATCAAATATTTGTTTGATTTTATGACTGAACCTGGTATATCTATTAAATAATATGTAAGTATAAAATATTCATATTTATCTCACACTGGTTTCAGTATTCAATAGCAGATACCAAAAATTCGGGTGTATTGACAAACAGCAATTGTGATTCTTTTTATTCGCCTTTTGGAATGTTTTTTGTTTTTGACTCAACGGGATAGGTTATTTCTTGTTGCTATAGAGGTGTACTCGATAGGTAAGGATGTATGCTTCATATTTTATTGTATATTAAGATTAGAATAAAAATTGTATTGTATTTTTAGTTGTATCAATGTACCGGTTTTCTATTATTGATTGTCGAGTTACATTGTTAAAAAATGTTAGAATCTATTAAATTTTAAATGTGAATTTTATTTGTAAAAATTTTTAAATTTGTGTGTCAAAGCTTACTATACTCACTGTTTTTGCACCTTATATTTTTACTTATATATTTTTTCGTCCTCGTATGAATGTTAGCCCTGAAGAAGACATAAAATAAACGCCGAAACGTCAGATCTTAGGGTTAAAACCTCTCGCATTAATTTATCTCAAAATCCGAAGAAACTTTCAATATAGAAAATTTTAATTGCCATATTTCGATTTGATACTCTCATCAAAAATACTTAACTATCCTAGCAAAATAATTTTAATATTTATCTTCAGGCGTGTATAAAGTGTAAGATCTCCTTCTTTCTAAGACAGCATACTGAACACAGAAAGGAAAAGGTAGAAGACTACAAAAAAGTAGGAAGTAATTTACTTTAGGAAATTCGAACGGCGCTCTCACTGTGGAATTTGTTGGTATAAAAATTTATTTTTTTTATTATATTGACAAAACCTGGACTATAAATCAACAAATTTAACATTTAATCTAAAGAAAAAAAAGTTGTTGACCGCGGTGAGATTCGAACCCACGCCCTTTCGGACTGGTGCCTAGTGTCTTAACCGCTCGGCCACGCTGCCTGTGCTTCAGGAATATCAAAACACCATACATAATACGTCGTCAGTTACCTGTCGTAATTTAATTCAATTTTTTTTTAACCGGAAGCGATATTGACAGAACCGGATTTTTCCCGGACTAGTCTTTTCATTCTGTTCCCAAATCTGCATTTAGTTTTTCTCTAGCACCTGTAGTTTTGGCTATCTTTTGTATACGGACAGACGGACGGACAGACAGAGGCTCTGCATAAGCCCTCTTCAGTGACTTCAGTGAGTCACTGAGAGCTCAAAGCACTATTTTCACTGGTCACGTCTGAACATAGGTATAATAAAATATTTTCTGCCGTTCTCACACTGAAGCATAGGGACAAAGCCAGTCTAGATGGTTCCATTTTTGTAGCTACCATCGGTGTCGGTATCACCGCTCAGGAATCCGACCTTTTCTAACTAGTCTCGGCTCGACTCAACTCTGAAATTAGTCCATCAAGAACAAATGGAGTCTGATTTTGGCGCGTGGACTGAAAAATCGTGAGGCGCGGCGCTGCACGCCTTCCAGTGGCGTACCAAACAACTTTTTTTAAGGTACGTTTTTTGATGACTTGTGCTTGGCAGGGTTCATATAATAGACGGTAAGTGATCTGAAAGTTATGTACGGAACCAGGCCAATATCACCAAAGGTATTTATCTGATAAACATGAAACTTGGAATGTGAATTTAGCTGGAAGTACTTTTTGTCAGTCGCGACATTTGGATTGCTTTTTTAGCAAACTTTTCAAGATGCGGTGCCTACTAAATTTTATTTAGATAACGAATCAAAATGGAGGAGTGTAATCAAGATATTACCTAATAGATGATAAATATGCGAATAATTAAAGTTTTTACTATCATTATAGGTAACCTAAGATGTCTACCATTGCGTAGGCTCCGAAAATTATAATAAACGATGTATCTCATCCACCATTTCTAAAAAAGTGACGTTGGTTGCAATAGCACCTCCACCATTATATCGAATCTTCAAATAAACTTATCCCTTAAATTATTAATTAGACAAACTTATGAATTTATTGTATTTTCACCACTTATCGATAAGAGTACAAAGCTTAAATTAAATCTGTTCGTTTAAAATGGGTCAAAATTGAGTTAAAAGGAGTCGGTTGGAAACATGCATACATACAAACATATAGGGGAAGCGTGTTAATTAAAAAACAAATCAAGTTGTCGCTGCATCATGAAAAGTGTCACAAATAAACAATCGAAATGTCATGACTGACAGATTTTATTTATTTATTTATTTAAGGGAAACTCCATTTTCACAATTATTGAAGATTTTTTCAGATTTTCAGATTTATTCATAATTAAGTTCAGAAACAAGATACATTCAATGGCCCACCTAAGTTGGATCTTGTGTTGTGCCCAAAAAAATATATAACTGTTACATAATTAGTCTATGTTATAAGTGATTTCAGGTTCAAAAAACAAAATAATAAGAGCTATAACTAATAAGTAATAATAATAACTGACAGGGGGGGTGGGTTGGCCCAGTGGTTAGGGTCGAGGGCTCGTGACCGGGAGGTCCCGGGTTCGATTCTCGTTAGAGGCGGAAATTCATTTCTGGTTTTTTCAACCAAAAATAAATATCCGTAAAAAAAAGCTCAGCGAGAATCCCCACCTGAGCATTCACTGTTGGCTTCTAATTAACAGTGCTGTCCCTAAGTGGCGCCGGGAAACAGTAACAAAGCCTACACAGAACACGAGGCTAATGACCAAAGTAGTCGATGCCGATGACACAGAAGTAAAAAAAAAATAACTGACAATTACATCATTTGACCTATTAATATCCAAAGCGGAAATAGTTTTGCAAAATGCTGTGTGTGTAGGAGGAAAAACAATAAATTTGGTTTTCGATACATTTAAACAAAGATTATTTATGTCAAGCCAATCTTTCACATAATTTATGCATTTCATTTATACAATTTAAGACCGTGTCATCAGCATATGACATAATTAAACAGTTACCGTGATGTAGGAGATCATCTACAAAAATTAAAAATAAAGTGGGCCCAAGAACAGTCCCTTGAGGGACATCTAATCTAACTGTCTTCGCATCACTTGTTTCTTGACCAATGCGAACTCGTTGATATCCAGCTGAGAGATAGTTATCAAACAGTGCAAGAACTTTTCCTCGAATCTATCTAAAATTTACGAAGTCAGTATTTGTAGTCATTACTCAGTTCCAAGTCCCTTCTGAAAACCAAATTGATTTTTAGATATTATTCAGGAATGACCACGGCCTTTTGTTTAAACATTTTTCGAATACCTTGGCGAAAATATTAATAATTGTTATGGGACGGTAATTTGTCATTTCTTCCTTGTTACTGGTTTTATAGATGGGGACGACATAATTATCTTTGAACTGGAGTGGAATTATTGAAGTTGCGAAGATCAAGTTTAGAATGTGTTTTCTGTTATTCTGGACTTTTTTGTTACCAATCTTTGCAGTTATCAAGCTGCTACCAAAAAATGCTGGAAAAGGAGCCGACTTCCGGAATTCTAGTCCGACATGCAGCCAATAACATGACACAGATAAGAGCTGTACGGTCCAACTAGAAGATGGCGGCAGTGGAGCCGTCAGGTGACGTGAAGATGCGACGCATCTAGTCGACGCATTGCAGGCTGGGTTGCCATGACCGCCATAGCTCAACAGGTAGAGCGTTGGACTAGAATTCCGGAGGTCACAGGTTCAAATCCCGCTGGCAGCTGCGTTTTCTGGTAGCATCTTGATTGAGATCATGGAAAACGGTAATACGTCTGAGATTTGTCTTGTTAATTCTTGTAAAAGAACGAATGTGAACGTCGTCGACGTGCGTTGAACAACAGAATGCCAATGGTTGTTTGGTTGGTTAACATGCTTTATTGCCAAAGATATATAAAAAATCTTATTGACGAAGCAAATTAGTAAGTAAAAGTACATAATGAAAATACATAAAAATTAAAATACAAATACATAAAAATAAATAAAATACTTAAAAGTCAGACATTCACAAATTAAAAATTTTACTGACACCCCATAGATTAAGGTTATTTTTATGTTCGTCAAACACTTGGGGCAATAGTTGACTAACTCATTGAGTGAAGGAACATTCAAAATATTGGTCCAGCGAGTAGAATGCTTGTGTTATTAGTATTTTTTTTAACGCTTTACGGAACTTCATAATATTTGGGATTGCTTTAATATCCGATGGCAAGTAGTTATATATTTTCACACTATTATATATTATGGAATTTCGCACGAGGGTAGAATGAGGTATTGGTAGCGGAATGTCAAGTCTTCGGCGAGTTGCATAAGCTTGTTGGTGGTCGGAAAATGAAGAACGATGTTTGTGTATTAGGCTCGTAGTCTCTAATATGAAAAGAGATGGCAGTGTAAGGACTTTTTGACGAATAAAAAGCGGTCTGCAAGGATCTCTACAAGAAGCACCTACAATATATCGTATTGCACGTTTTTGCAACTTAAAGACAGATTGGAAAAGGAACTGGCTACAACAGCCCCAAAATGGTAGACCGTAGGACAGATGGGATTGCACCACCGCGAAAAAAACTGTCCTAGCAATCGAGATGCCCAAGTTTGTTGCTGCAGCTCGTACGCAATAACAGCCTGATGCAAGCTTTTTGTTCAAACTGATAATATGTTTTTGAAATTTGAGGTCAACGTCAAGCTGCAATCCAAGAAACCTAGTACATTCAGAGCTTTTGATGGAAAACTGTTCACAAACGATGTCATTGATATCAACACGAAATCCAAGAACCTGTGTTTTTTTAAAGTTAAATAAAAGCCAATTTGAATCAAACCAGGTTTTGATAACAACGATTTCACGTGCAATTGTTTGGACCAGATCTTCTGGCTCATCTTTGTGCCATATCACAGTAGCATCATCAGCAAAGGCAGTGAACTTTCCAGATATATCAAGATGAAATAAGTCGTTGATATATAAAAGAAATAAAATTGGGCCCAGCACAGAGCCTTGAGGGACCCCATGCTTAATAAAATGATCAAAAGAGTTTCTACCATTCGCTAAGACACACTGGAGTCTTGAGGAAAGATGAGACTCGAACCACTCCAGTGCCACACCCCGAAAACCATAGACTTCAAGCTTCCGCAGCAGCGTTCTGTGATTAACGCAGTCAAAAGCCTTCGAAAAATCACAGAACACCGCTGCAGTTGCCTGGCCGCTGTTGTAGTGCGTGAAAAGTTGCTCCAGAACGTAAAACATAGCGTCATGAGTATTTTTGGCGGGAAGAAAACCAAACTGAGAGGAGCTAAAAACAGCGTGCTGAGATAGGAAGTCCATCATTCGTCTTTTAACTAGTTTTTCAACGACTTTGGAAATAAAAAGACGCCATGACGGCTCTCGATCGGTGGAGATGGTTTGTTAATTTGGAATTGATACGGATTGCCTCTATAGTCAAGGGAAGCTTTTGTTACGTTTTTGTCTCTAAAGTTTATTGATGGATTTTTGAAAAGAGCACGACTATGGTCGGCGGCGTGGCATGATTCAATAACTTTGACCCAATTAGCGAGAGTCGTGATCGGTGGAAGCACAGATTAACACACAGATATTTTTTGCTGTTTCATAAGTGTGCGCCGTGCCACGGTTGCGTGATGAGCTTATTTCGTCTATTTTTTTATCGGCTCCTTTTACATTTTGTTTTCTTCCGTTTAGCGAATTTTTTGCTGCAAGCATCGAACACCGATATCTTATGTCTTATATAATTTCGTATGCCGACCTGATGGTAATGAATTTTTCTCGTAATTGATTTTTTTTCAATTTTCTTAAATTGGAATACGTTCTTAGAGAGGCGATCTATGTTACCAAAGATATAGTTTTCACTTTAGTGATAGGTCATTTAGCGATCGAGTTTTTTTTAAATTTCTGGAACATCTTCAAGTTATGTTTATACTGGTTAGACTATACTCTGACTGCCTAGCAGTTTAGAAATAATTCAACTAGTATGCACAAAGATTTAAAACGAGCAAAAAACTTGCGGTGAATTTGGCAAATATTTGAACTAAATTATTGGGAAAAGTACATTAAAGAATATTACATCTCTTACATCTTAAGTCAGTGATTTAGTTTTTAGAGAAAAATTATAACCCGATTAAAAAACAGGTGGTACTTCACTAAATAATAAAATTCAACAATGGATTATCATTTTAATTATTATTTTAGACTAAATTTCATTAGACTGTTTGACGAACACTTTGTATTAAAAAGACCTCTTTTAGTTAGGTATGGTTTCTATAGATAAATACGACCCCAAAAACAAGTTTCCTGAGAAAAACTTTATTTCATCCATCAGGTGTTCTACAAGGCTCAATTTTGGGCCCAGTACTATTTTTAATATACACCTTTGGCTTATATAAGGCTGTCGACAATTCACAAATGCAATAATTTGCTGATGATAGCCAAACTATTTACTTATCATTTTGTTGTTTTTGATTTAGAAAACGCTATCCCAAATTTACAGCTAGATCTAAAAAAGTACATCTCTTGATCATAGTTAAGCCATTAACTTCCGATAAAATAAAAGTCTTGTTATTTTGATACAATAAACAGAGAAATGTAGAGGATTCTTTTCATGTAACACTTGATGCCGTGGTGTTAAACCGTACTTAAACAGTAAAGATATTGGGAGTAGAAATTGATAGTAAACTGAGATTTAGGAATCACAGTTAATTTGATGAAAAATACATATTTCCGTATTAGAGCTCTTTATTTTTGTTTATTAAACTTTGAATTGAGAAAAAAAACCTTGAGAATCCTTGATGTATCCAGCTACTGTGCTTGTTATTACAGCCTCCTTTTAGTAATGTTTTACCAAATTAATGAACATAATAAGACTTTATATATTTTCAGCTGACCTATTTTTGTCTATACTGCATTGAACATTCGTCTTATAACTAACATAAGCACTTAAATGTAAGAGCAGCTCAAGCTAAACTTCGTTGTCCATGTCCCTATTGGTTTTTGGAAGAAAATACGATATACAGGGTTATTCACGTTATTCGACACGGAGCATTATGGCTAAAGTATTTGATAAAAAAGAAAATAATAATTTCGAGTAGATAGAGACCCATAAAGGCTACATTTTAAAAATATTTTCATGTTATACAGGGTGTCCCAAAAACACGAAATGTATCAAAGTTATGTTTTTTAAATGGAACACCCCGTATATTATTGCATATTTAGATTCCTCGGTGAATTCTAGTGTGACTTTATGTATCATACATGGGACCTAAAGCGAACCGTTTAGGTGTAAATCACCATTTTTGGTATAAGTAGATATCAGGAGAAAATTGAATTTCGCAGAGATTATAAAATAGGGAAGGCTGTGACTTTGCCGTATTACTAAGCATAAAATGCGTCAGCTTTGATGAGACTGTCAAATTTAAATTACGTTTCTGTTTGGAGAAATCGGTCGATTAATTAACTAAACTTCGATCAGCGATAACGTGATTTTTTCAAATGGGAATGCCTAATTTTTTTTTATACGATTAAACGTAGAATTTGATAACCTTTCTAATGATATAAGGTTGTCAATATCAATCTCTGGTAGTTTTCATTTAATTTTAAATTTTCGAACAAATCGGCGATTTTCAATTTTCCTACCTATAAGCAACGTAGCAGGCCATGAAATATAAACAAAAACCTGTTCAGGTAGAAGAAAACAACCAACTCAGCGGAAAAATACACACTAACTAGACTAAAGGGACAAGATTATAAATATTCCTTAAAACAAATCAACTCTCCAAGAAATAACTGCGATAACATCTACAAGGTCAAAGAGAAGCTGGAGTATGGCAGTAATAGATATTTTTTACAGTCTACTGGCTACCGCAACTTACTAGAGGCTAAAAATCCTGATATGAAACAAAAACAACCAGCGACTGTTGCTCCAGCACGCAACTATCAATCATAGGTAATGGTGTAAAAAAGTACTAGTTTGCGTCGAAGTCGATACCTACGACTGAAGCCCTTCTATTTTTCAATATCTATTAGCAATATTGCAAAAAAGGAATACTGACAAATCAGATTTAAATTTTCTACCATTTGAGTTATGTTTTATAACTTGAACAAATTTTCATTCATTCCTCGTTTTCTGCGATCTGGCTAATAGGTACTGAAGAACTTTCAGAACTCCAGTCAGAGGTACTTTTGACTTGAGTTTTGACAGAATTGCATACTTTTTTATATCATTAAATGTGAAATTTTATTATGAAAATAATAAACTGCTTACATTTCGTGCTTTCGGGACTCCCTGCATAACATGAAAATATTTTTAGAATGTAGCCTTTATGGGTCTCTATCGATGCGAAACTATTATTTTCTTTTGTATCATATACTTTAGTCATAATGCTCCGTGTCGAATAACGTGAATATCCCTGTATATGGTTTTTACTTTGGTGTCAACCGCATCGACTGCTGTCGTCATTAGCCTCGTGTTCTGTGTGGGCTTTGATACTGTGTCCCGGCGCCACTCAAGAAACAGCACTGCTAGAAGCCAATAATGAATGGTCAGCTGGGAATTCTCGCTGAGTTTTTTTTAAGGAAATTTGCTTCTGATTTAAAAAAAACAGAAATAAATTTTTGCCACTGACAAAAGTCGTTTCTGGTACCTTCCGGCCTCGAGTACTACCCACTGAGCTACCCACCTCTAATAAGACGTTATTATTATTATTATTCATTTACATTACCTAACATAACAAACTCCCTGATAACATGAAAAACATGCAGGTGAACATATTTAGACAAAAAATGAAAGCGATTCTTCTGAAAAAAGTTTATTGTTCCGTTGAAGAGTACCTTTTAGACAACAGTATTTGTTTGATGTTATATATATTTATTATGTATATACCTGTCCTTTTTGTACGCTAGTTTTTTTTATCGACATTTTTGTGGTGTGAATGATTTGAACTCTTTTATTTTATTGTCTTTTATTATATTGTGTTCTGTATTGTCTTTTTAATTTCATATTTATATTAGTAACATTGTTTCCATTGCTATACAGCTTGTGTATCTATATTACTAGGTACATAATTGAGTTCATGACCCATTCTATGTCATCCTATGAAAATTCATTGACTAAAGTATCTCCTTATGTTATCTTACCAAATACCTAATGATATTAAGGAAGATTGACTGGATCGAGTAAGAAAATATAATATACAGGGTTACTGGTAACGCGACCACTTTCCTGCAGGAAGTGATAAGAGGGACTCAAATGCAATAGATTTAACCCCACATATGTAATTCCGAAAAACGATAGTTTTCGAGATAATTAACATTTAAATAAATTTAGGAAAAACCCTGCTGTCGATTTAAGTAATTTCCAATTTAGTTTTTTACTGACACATACGCAAATCTAATTTAGTATTTAAATGTGTAAAAATACTGAACAGTTTCAAACTACATACAATTATTTAAAAAATAAAGAACAAAATTGTTACATTCACCGCGAAAGAGAATTGTCTAGCGCAAAAAAAGATACACAACCAGTCAAACAAATTATTTTAAAAACTTCCTTATCTGATGGCCTATTCCAAGGACAAGAATGACAATACAACCACAAGTAACTATTTAACAAAATTTGTCAACATAATACAGAATCATCAACAACATGATATTCCAGCATGATGGTTGTCCAGCACATTATCGTATCACAATTCGGCAGTTGTTGGACAACACATACCCGAACAAATTTAATGGATAGGGAGGGGTGAACCCATCCCATGGCCTGCGCGGAGCCCAGATCTGACACCTCTTGATTTTTACATCTGACGGGGTCACATGAAGGGATTGGTTTACGAGACTCCAGTTAATACTGCTGACGAAATAAGGCAAAAAATTATCAATGCGGCGGAGGAGATGAAACGAACTTTTTCAACACGAGTTACAAAAACCGAAGTGAGGAAGCGGATCCGTACTTGTATCCGAAATCAAGAGCAACACATATTGAGCAAGATCTCTAGAAACTGTAAGTGGGTTTAATTTGTTTTACTTGGATAAAATCATCGACCGCATTTGCAAACATTCTAGTATGTAACCAAGTTATCAATAATGATTGTACTGTCATTCGTTCTTTTTGAATAGGTGATTTTTATTCATTGCTGTTTATAATCCTTCTGAAAAGGTTATTAGATAGGAAAGTTTTTTTAGCGATTTGTTCAACCGTTTGTATAATTTTTTTTTGAGCTAGATATTTTTTTTCACGGTGAACGTGAAAATTTTGTTGATTATTTTTTAAATATTTGTATTTAGTTTGGAATTGTTTAGTATTTTGAAACATTTTAATACTAAGTTAGCTTTGTGTACGCGTAAGTTAAATACTACAATAAAAATTATCAGAATCAACAACAGGTTTTTTTCTTAGTTTAGGATCTAGTGTGGAAATTTGGACATTTGGTTGAAAAACATTGAATGTTAGTTATCTCGAAAACTATCGGTTTTCGGAATTACATATGGGGGGTTAAATCTATTACATTTGAGTCCCTGTATCACCTCTTGCAGGAAAGTGGTCGAGTTACCAGTAACCCTGTAGATGAAGAATCGGTTTGCTTTATGTAATAACGGTTCTCCTTGGTGTAAAGTGGCTTGCCTCTATGCTTAGCTACTGATCTGAGAAATACGAGATTTTAGTAACTCTTACATTTCAGAAATTTGTGGTCAAAGAGAGGGTTTTACGATCGTGATGTTTCGCGCTGTTGCCACATTGCAACCTCAGAGTGGTGAAAGGGATGGTTTTATGACCGTGATTTTTCGCGCTGTTGTCACATTGCAACCCCAGCCGTATTCGATACGAGGATAATTTTGCGTCAGCCGGTACACAAGTAGCACGTATTTGGTTATGGGCCCAGTCGCTGGGACGGCGCGCGTCCAAATCACGCAGCGCACGTTTTTAGCCTCGGCGCATGCTGCTGTCTAGTCCGCAGGCCGTCCCAGCCACGCTACATGCTGCATAAAACTGGCGAATGTTATTATTTTAAATTAGCTATTAGAAGACGAGTACGAGCACTATCAGCACAGGTTCGTAATTGGAGAGGTGAATGCAGAAGACTTTTTGAAGTTATAATGTAGCACTCTCTATGTGTACCAAAAGTACCAGATATAACTATAATAATAGTTATTTATGCACGGATGTATCAAAAATTAACGATTGTACGCAAATCTCTCTCTCATAAATGTCACTCTATAGCCCATGAGCCTTTTTACAGCCCTCAAACTATAATGGAATATTAAACACCAAAAAGTGATCCTCTTAACTATAGCAGTTGTAACACTATTGCCGCATAGAAAATAAATCTTGGACTTCAATCAAAATGGCTAACGCTATTTTTCCGCTGTTATAGTTACGAGGATGACTTGTTAACTTTGATCCATGCCACTCTAATAACGATGTAGGATAATATTTTTACGCTTAGTTCAGATGACGCGCGTCCGACGCGCGATCGCTTGACGCTCGTTTCGAAAATACACATAACTAATCCAAGCTGTTCACATGGATTCGCGCATGACAAATTGTACGCGCGTACGACGCCACTAGAATAAAAGGCTTAGTTCAAATGACGCGCGTACGACGCGTGTCGACGTGGCGCACGTTTGTTGCGTCTGTGTTCAGATGACGCGCGTAGGACTTCGTATAACTTCTATATAGAGTGAAACTAGGCAATCGAGTGTCAGTGTATTTGTTGTTATTAACGAGAATGGATGTAGGAGAAGCTGTTTGTGTTTGGTTATCATATAGAAGGAGGAAACGACGTAGGAGGGAAATTTTAAGAAATAGACTTTCTACAAGTTTATACGTTACACTGTATCCCAGTCTGCGAAATCACGAACTTCAATTTTTTAACTACTTCAGGATTAAAGTTGACAAAGTACTTTGTGAATGAAGGAAAACTAGAATGGCAGGATATAATGATCTGAATTGCTGTATTAACTGTAAACACCTATTATAAATGAAGCAGTACCAAAAACCTACCTAATATTTTCCTTTTTTCTTCGGTATCATCGGATTTGCAAAACATTAGGACCAGTGCCTCCCAGGCGCTCTTTTTTGCCGTCTTATTTGAATATAATTTGGAATGCATGTCCCAAATCGTAGGCCTCTTCTCAATTTCATCAATGAAAACATCTGTTCCTCTGTTTCCATTTCAATAGCATACGTGAGAAATAAATTTTTGCAGAGAGACACCAGGTATGTCGACTGAATGCTAGAAAAGACGCGTGCCAACTAAACAGGCAATGGAAGCGTCTAGTATTTCAATACGCGCGTCGCCGCTGACCAATGCGCGTATTGAGATTCTCTGCATCTAGTGGCGTCGTACGCGCGTACAATTTATCGTGCGCGCGACCATGTGAACAGCTTCCATTAATTATGTGTATTGTCAAAACGAGCGCAGTTGGCGCGCGGCTTTTCTAGCGTTCAGTCGACATACCTGGTGTTTCTTTGCAAAAATTGATTTCCCACGTATGCTATTGAAACGGAAATAGAAGAATTCAACACAGATGTTTTCGTTTATGAAATTGAGAAGAGGTCTACGATTTGGGGCATGCATTCCATATTATAATCAAATAAGACGGCAAAAAGAGCGCCTGGGAGGAACTGGTCCTAATGTTTTGCAATTCCGATGATAAAAATTTAGGTTCGAGATTTCGCAGGCTGGGACACAGTGTAAAAGTATGAACATGTAGAAAGTCTATTCCTTAACATTGGGTGAACCCAGTGTGTCCTTTCCCCCTACGTCGTTTCCTTCTTCTATATGTCAACCAAACACAAACAGCTTCTCCTACATCCATTCTCGTTAATAACAACAAATAAACTGGCACTCGATTGCCTAGTCTCACTCTATATAAAAGTTGTACGTAGTCCTACGCGTGCCATCTGAACACAGATGCAACAAACGTGCGCCACGTCGACGCGCGTCGTGCGCCACGTCGACGCGCGTCGTACGCGCGTCATCTGAACTAAGCCTTACTTAAAAATATGAAGTCAAATGAAATAAACAGTTGAGCTGTTTTTATATTTTTAGCTTTTATATTATTTCTGCATCGCCACTGACACGATTTATAAAAATCATACGCATTTTCCATCCTCGCCACGCGTAGTAATACTGTTTCAAAATTTCATCAAAATCAATTAAATAGTTTCCTCGTTACACAATACAGAACGATCTAAACCAATACCCGCACGTCTGCGTCAGAAAAAATTCTAAGTCCTTTGGCCTCTGTAATAGGCAGGCTATGTAGGGATGGACCCAAAAAGATATTTATGTCGCTAGGTTTTCCTTCACAGGTGGGTGGACAGTCTATTATGAATACAACACATTTTTAGATTTAATAACCTCACCTCTCAAGCACCCCAAATTTCACCTCCACCCAAAAAGGTAGAAAATGATCAGGAACACCTGAAACGCCTAAAAACGAAGTTTGATAGGTATTTGAATTTTTTTGTTTTTTGCTAATTACTCCGCCGCCCATGATCCGATTTTCAAAGTTACGGCTGGACCGTGAGTTATGAAAAATAACTCACGCTGTTTGTTTATAGGTAGAAACACTTTACCAGCCTTCTGTAACCTGTGGCTGCCTTTATGTTACCACAGCATACTTCGAGATTTCACATCAGGGTCGTAAACAACATAAAACGAACTTTCTTCATATGTAACACATTATCTATGAACCGAACCTTTTCAACTGCTGACAAATTGTCACTCAATTCTCATTTTTGTCAATCGGTCATCACTTTTGGAACCCGTCCAAGTTTGACTACGGCCCTGTCCAAATTTACGTTAAAAAAGTGAGGCGCACACAATTTTATAGCTGCCGTAGGTGGTCCAGCTTATCGTCAAGATCTAGGGTAATTTGGGGCAAAACGGACTTATTATATCTTGCAATTATGATGAAGAAAAGATGGATCTTCCAGACGAAAGTCGTACATACACGAAGAGTTCAGAGAGTCATCGTGATTGTAAGGCTTAATTTCCCTTTTAAATTTATGAATGAACATTCTTGGCTAGACTGTATGCAAATGTTGTACGTTATATGGTAGTTGATGGTTCTGACATGATGCTGTTATGACGGCTATTACGGAAGATGTATTTCATAAGTTACGACCACTAAAAATATGAAATACGTCTTTGAGACTAAAATGCTGTCACGGCTTAGCTCTGGTATGAGGTAGTATTAGGTTTGTAGGTTTCTTCAATAAAAAAAAAAAAAAAAAAACAGGGAAACATAGTATTCTGGTATTCTGTTTTACATGTATGTGCCTAGATCACAGTCCTTAGGCCCCTTTGGACCCTTTACACATCCTCCCATGGCCAAGGAAGCTCATTTATTTATTTATTTGGCTTATGGTTGTAGTACACATGAAACAAAGCCATAAAACAAGTAAAACAATTAAGACAAACAACACAAAATAAAAAAAATTGCGATATAAATAGTAACTAGGCTAGAGGTTAATAACGAAGCCACATTGTTGCACTATACAGGGTGTCCAGTTAGTGTGTAATTCTTCGATATCTCGCAAGGTATACCTTAGTTAGTTACTTAAGACGCATACTCTAAAAATATTTTGAAATATACAGGGTATTGCGGGAAAGTAGGACAATGATCAAATTGATTTTTTTATCTATAACTTTTTCTTAAGTTCTTCTAGTTTCAATCATTGATCTCTATTTAACCTTAAAATATTTCTGGAATCGGTTGCGACGTTGCCAAGTTATAATTTATTTTCTATTAAATTTGCAAGGTCGCAAGTAATACGTCCAAATTGATATATTCCTTTAACTTTTCTCAATAATATTTTACAGCGAGTTACTTGAATATCAAATGGATATTATTTTGGATGTTACTAGCAATTCGTATCTACAGGGTGTTTTCGGCAGAATTTTAAATTACGACAACTTGAAGGTCATTTTACTTTTTTTTAAATGTAACACCCTGTATTTTTTATTTTAAATCGAAATATCTACCAAAACCCTATCTCGCCTTGTAATACGTTTTTCGCGTTTGCGACATTGCCATGTGATAAATTATTTTTCCAAATTTCTCAACAAGTATCCCCGATTTTAATTTAATTTAAATAGAATCGTCTACTTAACTTTATTGGAATGAATTGCACATGTCGGACTTAGTAATACCTCACAATTTCAAAATTTTGTGTTTGTTAATTATTGAGATACGGCAACACCGCTTTTTCAGTAAACAGTACCGGAACGCTTAAATATTTTCAAAACTGCCACAGCTGCCCATACTTGGGGGTTTTTCAACATACAGAATTCGAAAACGCTAACATCAGTGTTGTCAGATTTACCACTTTTTCGTTAGACTTTATGAATAGGGCATTCCATTCAAAATTATGACGTAAAATTGATAAATCTGACAACACCGATGTTAGCGTTTAAAAATCTCCAAGTATTGAATTTGACCTCTCCAGCTGCGGCAGCTTTGGAAATATTTAAGCGTTCCGGTACCGTTTCCTGAAAAAGCGTATCTCAGTAACTAATAGAAAAAAAATATTGGTTACCTAAGACGCATATCGAAGAATTACACACTAACTGGACACCCTGTATACCGGGATTAGACGCAGGGCTGGCTACGTAAAAAAATGTCACTCGGTAAAGCAAAAATTTTGTCTTTTGCAGGTTCGGTAGGTATTAACATAGGGATAGATGGGTCATCAGAACATGCCATGTATGTATAAAGTAAGGGTAGAGGGTTAAACATTCAATTTTTTTCGCACAATAAATGATGAAGTACAGCTCTGAAAACTTGCACTATAAACGAAAATATAAGAAAGTAGGTAAACATTGTCAGAAGTGTAGGCGAAAGGTAAAGAGCCGTTAGAGGGCGCTTACAGTTTTGAAACATATTGCAACAATTATGTCACTCGGTAGCTAATGCTAATAATATAAACTGCTCAACTTAATTATAGAAACGCTTTTTTGATGCCTTTTTCTCCACCTGTATGTTATCGAAGAAATTACGGTTTAAACGTGAATATAGCCCAGAGTTTTCTCTAAAGAGTAGCATGATTTGCGTCGCGATCGCGTTAAATGTGCCACTGCTAAGACAAGTAGAGTTACTAGGTGTCCAAAATAAAAGTTGTAAGATTTTTGCTGCGAGTTTGACCATCAGATTCACTGAGTTATGAGACACCTTCATTATTCTTTTGTAATGCTCAGATGGTATGAAGTTCCACATACGCACGAAGCGAGATTTCTCGGTTAAAATGCCAAAATGCAGGGTTCCGGAGGTAGAGGTGGGTCGAAGCCCTGGGGGTTACATACGCGCTACGATGATATGAGTTGTAGAGAACTTCATACCACTGAATGTTACATAAGAACAATAAAAGTGGCTCATAACTCAGTGAATTTGATGGACACTCTGGCAGCAAAAATCTTACAACTTTTATTTTGGACACCTAGTAACTCTACTTGTCTTAGCAGCGGCACATTTCAGGCGATTGCGACACAGATCATACCACTGTTTAGAGAAAACTCTGGGCTGTATTCACGTTTAAACCGTAATTTCATCGAGAACATACAGGTGGAGAAAAAAGCATCCAAAAAGCGTAATTAAAGATATTTCCTGTGTTTAATATGTACAGCGACTATAAATTTGTATCTGTATATATTTCCCTATATAAAAACTATTGTTTCCATTTAAATTTATAGTACATATTTTATATAGTATCGTGATATCATCGATAAATCTGCTATGTACATCCTGTAAAGTTTCTATTTATTAGTCTGCGAGTTCTGTGATCTTGCGCACTATCGCGGCAGATGACGAGTTGACAGACCCCGGCTGACTTTTATGTGAGGTTATGTGCATTCTAATATAAAATCTAACCTGCATTTTGCTGTTTCTGATGATGGTACTGGTCCTGTAAAATATATACCCATACACCAGGCATACTTTTGATTTTCGGCATTTTATTCAAATCCTATTTCTATTAACTTAATACTGGCGAATGAACGGTAAACATAGATTATATAGAAGCATCTAACTCAAGCGACATTTAGCCGAGAGGTAAGAGAGAGCCAGATGTTCAAACTTCGAAACGGATCTACGCCGTAAGCGTAATTAACTTGAGCAGTTTACTTAAGCTAAAAAAATCTGTTTCACCAACAAGAAACAGAACAAGTGCCGCAACATAATGAATATGATAATGGCATTATTAACTTCGACGTAAGCTAGTCATCGGACCTACCTCAACAAATTCGCTGATATTCGCATGACGTTATAAAATCAATAGAATAAATAAATACATTTATTATGTAGATCAGGTTATATGCGACACAACATATTCCCATTGTAATTCCGCCCTTGTGAACTGTTATGATCTCCGCCTCTTCGATGTGAGTTCGATCAAAGGCATAGATGTCGTTCCAAAAAATGTTGCACAGGTTTAAGAATCTAGGGTATAGCGCGCGAAATTGAGAATCCAAGAAAAGACGTATTCCCGTGTTAGTGAGGAGGCGTGGCCGCCTGTTCCCTTTCTCCAGTGTGTGTGTCTAAGATGAGGGGAGATAAGTCCAAAATCCAAAGGTAAGGTCAAAAGGTCCAAAGGTCACCATCAAAAATAAATTTCGCATTCCGAAGCTCCTGACTTTACCCTTAAACCTACAGTAATGATTGAAAAAGCAAACCGAAGAAGAAGGCTTGCATTTTGTCACCTATTTGGCATTTTTTGATACAGTATTTGGTTGTTAAATTACAGACATTTGAAGAATATATTATTTTGCATTGCGAGTTTTTTTGCACACTGAGAAAGTCGCAAATAGTTGTCGTTCATTAACTACCATCTTCTGAAATACTGTGTATGTAGTTTGAAAAATAAGTGAGTTCTGTTCTAAATGGGAATCCGTGCTCTAAAATGGCAAATACATGTGTATAAATGTGTATATCCAGGCACTTTAACAATTGTAAATCCGCCAAGCTTAAAAAAACCACGCAGCTAAATTCTGGTCAAAGCCCAGAATCAAATCATTTTTGCGGGTGAACCTCAGGATCGGGGCATCGTAGATTTTCCTTTTTCGTTGAACGAGACTAAAACTCAAAACATCGACCGGATTTGTAACAAGGATACTCTTATTATCTAGGAAACGAGGTTTCATCCTCATAGGAGATCAAATAAAGATTTTAGATTTTTTGCGGCTGAACCTCAGGATCCGGGCATCGGAGATTTTCCATTTTCGTTGAACGAGACTAAAACTCAAAACATCGACCGGATTTGTAACAAGGATACTCTTATTATCTAGGAAACGAGGTTTCATCCTCATAGGAGATCAAATAAAGACTTTAGATTTTTTGCGGGTGAACCTCAGGTCCGGGCATCGTAGATTTTCCATTTTCGTTCAACGAGACTACAACTCAAAACATCGGCCGGATTTGTAATTAGGATACTCTGATTATCTACGAAACGAGGTTTCATCCTCATAGGGGATCAAATAAAGATTTTAGATTTTTTGCGGCTGAACCTCAGGATCCGGGCATCGGAGATTTTCCATTTTCGTTGAACGAGACTAAAACTCAAAACATCGACCGGATTTGTAACAAGGATACTCTTATTATCTAGGAAACGAGGTTTCATCCTCATAGGAGATCAAATAAAGATTTTTGATTTTTTGCGGGTGAACCTCAGGATCCGGGCATCGGAGATTTTCCATTTTCGTTCAACGAGACTACAACTGAAAACATCGGCCGGATTTGTAATTAGGATACTCTGATTATCTACGAAACGAGGTTTCATCCTCATAGGGGATCAAATGAAGATTTTAGGTTTTTTGCGGGTGAACCTCAGGGTCCGGGCATCGGAGATTTTCCATTTTCGTTGAACGAGACTAAAACTCCAAACATCGACCGGATTTGTAACAAGGATACTCTTATTATCTAGGAAACGAGGTTTCATCCTCATAGGAGATCAAATAAAGATTTTTGATTTTTTGCGGGTGAACCTCAGGATCCAGGCATCGGAGATTTTCCATTTTCGTTCAACGAGACTACAACTCAAAACATCGGCCGGATTTGTAATTAGGATACTCTGATTATCCAGGAAACGAGGTTTCATCCTCATAGATCAAATAAGGATTTTAGGTTTTTTGCGGGTGAACTTCAGGATCCGGGCATCGGAGATTTTCCATTTTCGTTGAACGAGACTAAAACTCAAAACATCGGCCGGATTTGTAATTAGGATACTCTCATTATCTAGGAAACGAGGTTTCATCCTCATAGGAGATCAAATAAAGATTTTAGATTTTTTGCGGGTGGACCTCAAGATCCGGGCATCTGAGATTTTTCATTTCCCTTGAACGGAATTAAAACTCAAAACATCGGCCGGATTTGTAATAAAGATACTCTTATTATCTAGGAAACGAGGTTTTATCCTCATAGGAGATGAAATAAAGATTTTAGATTTTTTGCGGCTGAACCTCAGGATCCGGGCATCGGAGATTTTCCATTTTCGTTGAACGAGACTAAAACTCAAAACATCGGCCAGGTTTGTAATTAGGAGACTCTAATTATCTAGGAAACGATGTTTCATCCTCATAGGAGATCAAATAAACATTTTAGTTTTTTTGCGGGTGAACCCCAAGATCGGGGCATCGTAGATTTTCCATTTTCGTTGAACGAGACTCAAACTCAAAACATCGGCCGGATTTGTAATAAGGATACTCTCGTTATCTAGGAAACGAGGTTTTATCCTCATAGGAGATCAAATAAAGATTTTAGATCTTTTGCGGGTGGACCTCAAGATCCGGGCATCGGAGATTTTTCATTTCCCTTGAACGGAATTAAAACTCAAAAAATCGGCCGGATTTGTAATAAAGAAACTCTTATTATCTAGGGAACGAGGTTTTATCCTCATAGGAGATCAAATAAAGATTTTAGATCTTTTGCGGGTGGACCTCAAGATCCGGGCATCGGAGATTTTTCATTTCCCTTGAACGGAATTAAAACTCAAAAAATCGGCCGGATTTGTAATAAAGAAACTCTTATTATCTAGGAAACGAGGTTTTATCCTCATAGGAGATCAAATAAAATTTTAGATCTTTTGCGGGTGGACCTCAAGATCCGGGCATCGGAGATTTTTCATTTCCCTTGAACGGAATTAAAACTCAAAAAATCGGCCGGATTTGTAATAAAGAAACTCTTATTATCTAGGAAACGAGGTTTTATCCTCATAGGAGATCAAATAAAGATTTTAGATCTTTTGCGGGTGGACCTCAAGATCCGGGCATCGGAGATTTTTCATTTCCCTTGAACGGAATTAAAACTCAAAAAATCGGCCGGATTTGTAATAAAGAAACTCTTATTATCTAGGAAACGAGGTTTTATCCTCATAGGAGATCAAATAAAGATTTTAGATCTTTTGCGGGTGGACCTCAAGATCCGGGCATCGGAGATTTTTCATTTCCCTTGAACGGAATTAAAACTCAAAAAATCGGCCGGATTTGTAATAAAGAAACTCTTATTATCTAGGAAACGAGGTTTTATCCTCATAGGAGATCAAATAAAGATTTTAGATCTTTTGCGGGTGGACCTCAAGATCCGGGCATCGGAGATTTTTCATTTCCCTTGAACGGAATTAAAACTCAAAAAATCGGCCGGATTTGTAATAAAGAAACTCTTATTATCTAGGAAACGAGGTTTTATCCTCATAGGAGATCAAATAAAGATTTTAGATCTTTTGCGGGTGGACCTCAAGATCCGGGCATCGGAGATTTTTCATTTCCCTTGAACGGAATTAAAACTCAAAACATCGACCGGATTTGTAATAAGGATACTCTCGTTATCTAGGAAACGAGGTTTTATCCTCATAGGAGATCAAATAAAGATTTTAGATCTTTTGCGGGTGGACCTCAAGATCCGGGCATCGGAGATTTTTCATTTCCCTTGAACGGAATTAAAACTCAAAACATCGACCGGATTTGTAATAAGGATACTCTCGTTATCTAGGAAACGAGGTTTTATCCTCATAGGAGATCAAATAAAGATTTTAGATTTTTTGCGGGTGGACCTCAAGATCCGGGCATCGGAGATTTTTCATTTCCCTTGAACGGAATTAAAACTCAAAAAATCGGCCGGATTTGTAATAAAGAAACTCTTATTATCTAGGAAACGAGGTTTTATCCTCACAGGAGATCAAATAAAGATTTTAGATCTTTTGCGGGTGGACCTCAAGATCCGGGCATCGGAGATTTTTCATTTCCCTTGAACGGAATTAAAACTCAAAACATCGACCGGATTTGTAATAAGGATACTCTCGTTATCTAGGAAACGAGGTTTTATCCTCATAGGAGATCAAATAAAGATTTTAGATTTTTTGCGGGTGGACCTCAAGATCCGGGCATCGGAGATTTTTCATTTCCCTTGAACGGAATTAAAACTCAAAACATCGACCGGATTTGTAATAAGGATACTCTCGTTATCTAGGAAACGAGGTTTTATCCTCATAGGAGATCAAATAAAGATTTTAGATCTTTTGCGGGTGGACCTCAAGATCCGCGCATCGGAGATTTTTCATTTCCCTTGAACGGAATTAAAACTCAAAAAATCGGCCGGATTTGTAATAAAGAAACTCTTATTATCTAGGAAACGAGGTTTTATCCTCATAGGAGATCAAATAAAGATTTTAGATTTTTTGCGGGTGGACCTCAAGATCCGGGCATCGGAGATTTTTCATTTCCCTTGAACGGAATTAAAACTCAAAAAATCGGCCGGATTTGTAATAAAGGTACTCTTATTATCTTGGAAACGAGGTTTTATCCTCGTAGGAGGTCAAATGAAGATTTTAGTTTTTTTGCGGGTGGACCTCAAGATCCGGGCATCGGAGATTTTTCATTTCCCTTGAACGGAATTAAAACTCAAAACATCGACCGGATTTGTAATAAGGCTACTCTCGTTCTCTAGGAAACGAGGTTTCATCCTCCTAGGAGGTCAAATAAAGATTTTAGTTTTTTTGCGGGTGGACCTCAAGATCCGGGCATCTGAGATTTTTCATTTCCCTTGAACGGAATTAAAACTCAAAAAATCGGCCGGATTTGTAATAAAGATACTCTTATTATCTAGGAAACGAGGTTTTATCCTCGTAGGAGTTCAAATGAAGATTTTAGTTTTTTTGCGGGTGGACCTCAAGATCCGGGCATCGGAGATTTTTCATTTCCCTTGAACGGAATTAAAACTCAAAACATCGGCCGGATTTGTAATAAAGATACTCTTATTATCTAGGAAACGAGGTTTTATCCTCATAGGAGATCAAATAAAGATTTTAGATTTTTTGCGGCTGAAGCTCAGGATCCGGGCATCGGAGATTTTTCATTTCCCTTGAACGGAATTAAAACTCAAAACATCGACCGGATTTGTAATAAGGATACTCTCGTTATCTAGGAAACGAGGTTTTATCCTCATAGGAGATCAAATAAAGATTTTAGATCTTTTGCGGGTGGACCTCAAGATCCGCGCATCGGAGATTTTTCATTTCCCTTGAACGGAATTAAAACTCAAAAAATCGGCCGGATTTGTAATAAAGAAACTCTTATTATCTAGGGAACGAGGTTTTATCCTCATAGGAGATCAAATAAAGATTTTAGATTTTTTGCGGGTGGACCTCAAGATCCGGGCATCGGAGATTTTTCATTTCCCTTGAACGGAATTAAAACTCAAAAAATCGGCCGGATTTGTAATAAAGATACTCTTGTTATCTTGGAAACGAGGTTTTATCCTCGTAGGAGGTCAAATGAAGATTTTAGTTTTTTTGCGGGTGGACCTCAAGATCCGGGCATCGGAGATTTTTCATTTCCCTTGAACGGAATTAAAACTCAAAAAATCGGCCGGATTTGTAATAAAGGTACTCTTATTATCTTGGAAACGAGGTTTTATCCTCGTAGGAGGTCAAATGAAGATTTTAGTTTTTTTGCGGGTGGACCTCAAGATCCGGGCATCGGAGATTTTTCATTTCCCTTGAACGGAATTAAAACTCAAAACATCGACCGGATTTGTAATAAGGCTACTCTCGTTCTCTAGGAAACGAGGTTTCATCCTCCTAGGAGGTCAAATAAAGATTTTAGTTTTTTTGCGGGTGGACCTCAAGATCCGGGCATCTGAGATTTTTCATTTCCCTTGAACGGAATTAAAACTCAAAAAATCGGCCGGATTTGTAATAAAGATACTCTTATTATCTAGGAAACGAGGTTTTATCCTCGTAGGAGGTCAAATGAAGATTTTAGTTTTTTTGCGGGTGGACCTCAAGATCCGGGCATCGGAGATTTTTCATTTCCCTTGAACGGAATTAAAACTCAAAACATCGGCCGGATTTCTAATAAAGATACCTACTCTTATTATCTAGGAAACGAGGTTTTATCCTCATAGGAGATCAAATAAAGATTTTAGATTTTTTGCGGCTGAAGCTCAGGATCCGGGCATCGGAGATTTTCCATTTTCGTTGAAAGAGACCAAAACTCAAAACATCGGCCAGGTTTGTAATTAGGAGACTCTAATGATCTAGGAAACGATGTTTCATCCTCATAGGAGATCAAATGAACATTTTAGTTTTTTTGCGGGTGAACCCCAAGATCGGGGCATCGTAGATTTTCCATTTTCGTTGAACGAGACTCAAACTCAAACCATCGGCCGGATTTGTAATAAGGATACTCTCGTTATCTAGGAAACGAGGTTTCATCCTCATAGGAGGTCAAATAAAGATTTTAGTTTTTTTGCGGGTGGACCTCAAGATCCGGGCATCTGAGATTTTTCATTTCCCTTGAACGGAATTAAAACTCAAAAAATCGGCCGGATTTGTAATAAAGATACTCTTATTATCTAGGAAACGAGGTTTTATCCTCATAGGAGATCAAATAAAGATTTTAGATTTTTTGCGGCTGGACCTCAGGATCCGGACATCGGAGATTTTCCATTTTCGTTGAACGAGACTAAAACTCAGAACATCGGCCAGGTTTGTAATTAGGAGACTCTAATTATCTAGGAAACGATGTTTCATCCTCATAGGAGATCAAATAAACATTTTAGTTTTTTTGCGGGTGAACCCCAAGATCGGGGCATCGTAGATTTTCCATTTTCGTTGAACAAGACTCAAACTCAAAACATCGGCCGGATTTGTAATAACGAGACTCTCGTTATCTAGGAAACGAGGTTTCATCCTCATAGGAGGTCAAATAAAGATTTTAGATTTTTTGCGGGTGAACCCCAAGATCGGGGCATCGTAGATTTTCCATTTTCGTTGAACGAGACTCAAACTCGAAACATCGGCTGGATTTGTAATAAGCGTCCTCTAATTATCCAGAACACTAGGTTTCATCTTCATAGAAGATCAAATAAAGATTTTAGATTTTTTGCGGGTGAACCCCAAGATCGGGGCATCGCAGATTTCCCACTTCCGTTAAACGAGACTAAAACTCAAAACATCGACCGGATTTGTAATAAGGATACTCTCGTTATCTAGGAAACGAGGTTTCATTCTCATAGGAGGTCAAATAAAGATTTTAGATTTTTTGCGGGTGAACCCCAAGATCGGGGCATCGTAGATTTTCCATTTTCGTTGAACGAGACTCAAACTCGAAACATCGGCTGGATTTGTAATAAGCGTCCTCTAATTATCCAGAACACTAGGTTTCATCTTCATAGAAGATCAAATAAAGATTTTAGATTTTTTGCGGGTGAACCCCAAGATCGGGGCATCGCAGATTTCCCACTTCCGTTAAACGAGACTAAAACTCAA
This sequence comes from Callosobruchus maculatus, assembly GCA_951848785.1. NCBI lineage: Eukaryota > Metazoa > Arthropoda > Insecta > Coleoptera > Chrysomelidae > Callosobruchus > Callosobruchus maculatus. The sequence goes on from CATOUR010000003.1 coordinate 5,449,924, forward strand.
AACATCGACCGGATTTGTAATAAGGATACTCTCGTTATCTAGGAAACGAGGTTTCATTCTCATAGGAGGTCAAATAAAGATTTTAGATTTTTTGCGGCTGGACCTCAGGATCCGGACATCGGAGATTTTCCATTTTCGTTGAACGAGACTAAAACTCAAAACATCGACCGCATTTGTAATAAGGATACCCTCGTTATCTAGGAAACGAGGTTTCATCCTCATAGGAGATCAAATAAAGATTTTATATTTTTTGCGGGTGAACCTCAGGATCCGGGCATCGGAGATTTTTCATTTCCTTTGAACGGAATTAAAACTCAAAAAATCGGCCGGATTTGTAATAAGGATACTCTCCTTATCTAGGAAACGAGGTTTCATCCTCATAGGAGGTCAAATAAAGATTTTTGATTTTTTGCGGGTGAACCCCAAGATCGGGGCATCGCAGATTTCCCACTTCCGTTAAACGAGACTAAAACTCAAAACATCGGCCGGATTTGTAATAAGGATACTCTCGTTATCTAGGAAACGGGGTTTCATCCTCATAGGAGGTCAAATAATGATTTTATATTTTTTGCGGGTGAACCTCAGGATCCGAGCATCGGAGATTTTTCATTTCCTTTGAACGGAATTAAAACTCAAAACATCGGCCAGGTTTGTAATTAGGAGACCCTACTTATCTAGGAAACGAGGTTTCATCCTCATAGGAGATCAAATAAAGATTTTAGATTTTTTGCGGGTGAACCTCAGGATGCGGGCATCAGAGATTTTCCATTTTCGTTGAACGAGACTAAAACTCAAAACATCGGCCGGATTTCTAATTAGGATACTTTGATTATCCAGGAAACGAGGTTTCATCCTCATAGGAGATCAAATAAAGATTTTAGTTTTTTGCGGGTGAACCTCGGGATCGGGGCATCGAAGATTTTCCATTTTCGTTGAACGAGACTAAAACTCAAAACATCGGCCAGGTTTGTAATTAGGATACCCTAATTATCTAGGATACGATGTTTCTTCCTCATCGAAGCTCAAGTGAAGATTTTAGATTTTTAGTACAAATACTCCAAGTGACCGCTAGCGCTGGTTAGAGACCCATTTTTTTGCCGACAAACCAGCATCGTTATAAAACTTTTTATTTGGTAATGAGCATTAGCCAATCATCAATCTGGTGGTGTGTTTGCTTGGTTTGGTTGGTGTCTCTGACAGGTTAAAGAACTTATTTTAAGGCTTCTGACCAAGGTGGGGCTGTTCTGCCCCTCATTGGACGAAAGCCGGCTAAGGTTACTTGTAGGCATGCTATCTGGCATCTTCAGTCGTTACTTGTATGTGATAGGAGGCTGTGACGCCCTTGCGTCCTTGAACCTGAAGACAAGATGGGCAGGACCTAAGGCCATCTTCACCGTTGGGATGAGGGCTGAACTTGAGTATTAGAGTAAGAAGAGGTGCGCTGTAATCCATGCAAAGGGCCTCACTATTTGCAAAGCCTAGACTCTTTTCTTCTTATTCATCAGGGTGTGGGTAGGAGTCTTGTGTGTTAGACGACGGGTTAACAAGCGACAGTTTTACAAGTTTTCTATTGTGAGCAGAAAATACAGTAAAGCCGCGTGATACGGCATACAGACCTCTAAAACTAAATCATCTAATTTTTGACAGGTTTAAGTGACACCCCGAAATCCTCCTGCCACTTTCACATCTCACCCGATTTCGCAGTCGCAAAATCGCCTCTTAAGACTGAGATCTTACTACATCAATAATGCTACAACTTAGTTCCACCTTGGGCCTGTTACATCCAGCAATCCTCTCTCTTTTTTTCCAGTCATTAATCCACTTTATTTATAACAGAGCAGACCGTGTAGGCAGAGCCTAAATACCAGAGTACCGCGGCTGCTGCGAAAAGGTTATGTTAGGGGAAGTTTGTAATCGCAGAATTTGAATGGGCCAATACCTGCAGGCCCAATAAATACATCTCCGGGCAGTCCATTCCAAGCCTTGGACGCCCTGGGAATAAACGTGCCGTTGTACCGCTCGGTTCTTGATATATGAAGAACCACCGCCTTAGGATGAGATGCCATCCGGGACCTGGATGTACGCTACTGCGCATCATCTGAAACCTAATGCAAATAAGAATTCGCCTATCTGCGGCTCGATCGTATCGCTAGTCATTAACATAAGGTTATCGTGTTAACATTATTGCTACAGATAGAAAATAATGCAACAAAGAATTAATTGCGACATAGGTAGTACCGCACCGACCGACCCGATCGGGCCGTAGTACCGCAGATGCCGAGGCGCATATGGATCGCATGCTCGCCTGGCTATTGTATTCTCTTTTGTAAATACCTGGCGGAATTATTCTAATTATTGCATGGACGTCGCAACCAGGGTTGTAGGACACTAGCGCGCCGCGGTCAGATTGGTCCTAACCCCACCGGTCAATATTTTGGATAAGGGGCAGGTATGTGGACACAAGCGCGCAGGGCGGCACTCGTTTACTTTTGTCGCAACACCCTTCATTGGAATGAACGTAAAGCCGGCGCCACATATGCGGGTATTTGCCGAGTATCAATACTCGCCGTTTTTCAACCTTGCTCGCCGAATAGCGAGCACGTATTGCCCTACATGTGCGTAGTTGGCTATGTTTAGTTTCGAGAAGAAAGGGAATGGGAAGGCCCGAATATTCGTAGCAAATTGAAACTTATTTATTATTAAAATTTATCGACAGTAGAATCAACGTCATCATCAATGGAAAATAATAATGATATAGTCGTGGCAGCAAGTGCCGTTTTTGTTATGTGTAGTGCTTATATGTTAAAAAGGAAAAGAAAAAGAAGAAGACGACAAGGATGTTTATTATTATGCACCACTAGAGATGCGTCGGAGAACAGTAGTGAGGATAGTAATGATAGTGACCAATTCAGATTTACAAGATCACACCTTAGCACAGACGCTAAGACAATCATAATATTATACAGGGTGTCCATTTAGTGTGTAATTCCTCGATATCTCGCAAGGTATACCTGATAGAAGAAAATGTCAAATAGAAGGTTATTTGGTTACTTAAGACGCATATCCTAAAAATATTCTGAAATATACAGGGTGTTTCGGGAAAGTAGGATAGTGATCAACTTGATTTTTTTATATGGTACTATTACTTTTTTTTTAATTCTTCTATCATCCATCATTGATCTCTATTAAACCCTAAAATATTATTGCGATCTTGCCAAGTTATAATTTATTTTCTATTAATTTCCGGATTTGCAAGGTCGCATAAGTAATACCTCCAAATTGATATATTCCTTTAACTTTTCTCAATAATATCATACAGCGAGTTACTTTAATATTTAATAAATATTATTTTGGATGACGCCAGCAGGGTTTTATTGGTAGAATTTTAAATTACGGTAATTTGAAGGTCATTTTACTTTGTTTTTTCTAAATGTAACACCCTGTACCCCTGTACGTTTTATTTTAAATCGAAATAATAATAATAATAATAATTTATTCACCAACAATACAGGGCAAATAAATTGTTTGACCCACAGAAGGTGCTGACCTTGTGCGTGGGTTAAACTACATACATATATTTTACAATACGTATATTAAAACTAATACTAACTATATTAAAAATTTGTAAGTGTGTCAGTTCAAAATCGTGTTAAAAACATTTGAAAAAATATCTCTGGGTGTGTCCATTATCCAATTTTTGACTTTTTTTTTTGTATACAGTATGAGATTTTATGGATTTCAGTGAAGCAGGAAGTAAATCGTATATGCAGCAACATAGATATATTAAACTTTTTTGGCCTATTGACTTAAATATAGGAGGTCTTAAGGTCCTATTCTTGGTTCGTGTATTATGTTCATGGCTATTGAAATTGATGTAATTTTGATGTTTGTGGACGAAATTCAATATGTTATAGCTGTATAGTTGTCGGATATCAAATTTCTGGGATTCTTTAAATAAATTATTTGAGGGGTAAGTGGGTTCTTTATAATAAACAATCTTCAAAACACATTTTTGCAAGGAACTGATACTCTTCAAATGAGTTTGATGCACGCCTCCCCAACCTAAGATGCCATAATTTAGTTGGGACTGCACAATATCTACTAATACCCTATCTCGCCTTTTTTCGCGTTTGCCAAGTTATAAACTATTCTTCTAAATTTACAAACAAATATCCCCGATTTTTATTAATAGAACACACTGCATATTTTATTTAATATAGAAGTATTCCCTAATAATGGTTTCAGCATGAACAGGTTTCAACTGGTGTTCCTCACCGCCTTCTCAGTAAACAGTACCGGAAGGCTTAAATATTTCCAAAACTGCCACAGCTGGGGCGATGAAATTCAATACTTGGGGGTTTTTGAACACACAGGATTCAAAAATGCTAACATGCTAACAAATAAACAATGCGAATAAAGTTTTTAATTCTCTAGTCCGGCCCTGTTCCTGTTTCTGTGTCAGTATTCGGGTACTTATTTGTGTTCGGCAAATTCCGACCATTCGCACAAACTGCTCCAGCCGCACTAGTAGGCGTTTGCCGAATTGCGAATATTCGCTGTTCGTTGTTCCCTAAATGCCGCATGTGTAGCGCCGGCTATGGCGCCGGCTGAATGCTCGGTGCTCGGCATATGGCGAGTATTCGGGTAAAATCCTGCAGCCACATAGCCGAATAGCAATTAATCGGGGTTGGTTGCTCGCCGATTACCGCATATATGGCGCCGGCTTAATATATTGAATTCAGTTTATCCAGTGAATATTGACATAAAAGTCTTCTGCAAAGCATTCCGCAATCTACCCATGATCTAGAATTAATAAACCGAAAGTCCATCTCAACGAAGGCCCCATTTCAGAATTAGCATCTCTATATCCTACAATTAAACTGTAAGTTCTGTATTTTTTTAACCAGGCTTGTATTAGATAAAATCCACCCCCTATTGTTGTTCAGTTAGGCCAAACCTGCTTTATTTCTAGAGGGATGGTGACTTCAAAATCACAAATTATTTTTGAGGGGTTAAAAGATAAATTATTTGCTCTACAATAATGGACAAACAATTTAAAACCTAAAAAATATGTAGAACTTGATTTGTTAAGTAGTAATATGAACACCACAGGTATGTAAGGACCATTTTTAAAAGCGTGGATTATAAATAATTGTCAAAACATGTTTGTACAGTAATCAAAAGTGTCATCTACGTATACCTTATTACAGGAGCACAGAAAATTTGAACTTTTTTCGCAAGAAAATACAAGTAGGTTAAGGTCGTAATAATTAATGTTTAATATTAAAAAGTAGGCTGTCATTAGGAACAGCAAAGCTTAATTTTCTTCCAACGCGCAAGTAACCGGTGCCGATTAAGGAACCCTTTCTGAAAACAGGTAAAAATCAAACCGTGCGTGCTTGTAACCGATCACCGCAGCCAGTATGGTAAGGACTTGGATCTAAAAGTAATGTTTGGGGCCGTTCATTAAAAACGTGATCTTTTATTAAGCTTTTTTTAACCCCTCCCCCCTCCCTTTTGGTGATATGTGATGAGATTGAAGACTACCTCCCTGTTCGAAACAACATCACGTGTATTTTTAGTAACTATGGGGCATCATAACATTTTTCGAATGTTATATTTAAAAACAGGTATAAGGTGTAATCTACAACGCTGTTTTCAGGCTATGGGTAACCTCATGCTAAGAGTCCGATCGAACCACAAAATGTGGCTAGGAGTTCTAAAGTCGACAGTTGACTTGCACGTGTGTTCATTATGGGCGTTTGATTAATATGCAAAGATTCAGACATATTGGAACCTATTGCTAATGCGTTACACTCAAAGACGATCAGCATATCAACACATGCATAAATCGTATGAAAATAAAAGTAAGTATCATCGTAGCAACGGGGGCAGGAAATTTCAAATCATTTCAAGCAGTTCGGCCACAACAGCAACCGCCATTAGAACTAATTTAAAAGTTCTGTGACATCACTCCATCCACCCAAGTAAGCCTCCAGTCTTTTAGGAAGCGATGGATTTTTCTTCTTTAGATTCCCTTATAACATGAGCAGCGTCTTTCTGATAAAATTTTACCTGCCTTTGATTTGCTGTCACTACATCCTAGTGCAATGTTGAAAATGTCACTGCGTTTGGAAGCTTTCAGTAATGAAGCCTAACTATGATATGACCTGTGGCAGAACAAAGGTGTGACCAGAGAAAACCTTAGGGAACTAGTCATAGGGAAAGGAGACATATTCCTTTTTTTCTGCAGCAAGAAATGCAATACTAATTTCTTTGGTACAGGCTTGTATAACAACTAGCATAGAATGGCCTATTGAAACGGTTTTGCAAAGGATCTCTAACATTTCTGCAAAAAGGTGAAAAAATATTTGTTTTCCCATATAGTGAACGTTTTTGTACCGTGCAATCTTTGGTCTGAACTGTCAACACTTTTGAAGAGCAATTAAAAAGGGTCTCCTCTGGACCCCTACCAATATCAGCTATTAGTGGCGTTAATTTAGACACTCATTTAAAAATGTGTCAAAAATGCCATCGTGGTGGGCGGATCTGACCCCCCACATGTCCCCTTCGCTACGCTCGTGGTAATATTAATGCCCCTGATAACCGTATAATGAATATTTTAAATTTTCGATTTGGTATCAAACAACTCATAATAATAAGTCCCGAGGGCTTCGAAAAGCCACTCCAGTACCACTCCAAAAGAAGGTAAACGTATTTTAGCTCCCACACACAGCACCTTACTTGTACGTCAATGGTCACGTTCACTATGAGTATTGTAATCAAAATGCATCTGTTGCGGATGTAAAATTGATAAAACCCAGCTACGAGTTGTTGTCGTTCTTGCACCGGAGTTCCAAGAACAAAAATCTATTAACTTGGACAAAATGGGTGGGAAGATTTAATCTTTGTCGCATGGAAGATAAATTATACTTTTGAAACAGTTACATCTAGCAGCTTAGAAAAAGTGTTTATAATTAAAGGCTTTGACCACCTTGCTGGTATTTTTTTGTCAGTCGAAGGGGTTACGGGAGGTAAGCATTAAAATTGAGGGAAATTGATTTAAGAATAATAATGATTATAATTATTTTTACCTCCATACTAAAAACTCACATAACAATATATTTTGCCTATAATGCAACCTATAACAAATTCTATGTAGAAAAGTCCTGTTCTGCAAACTGGAATTCTACTCATTTCTTTGTTACTCTGGTAAATCCAGTAAGTTATAATATAAAAATGTGTATCTTAAAAAAAAGTTTTTTTTCTTTGCTAACACATGTAGGGTTTGAAGCATGAAGCAATGAACTCTGACACCTATATTCATCAATAACCTTTGTATTTGTAATGTATTTTGCTCGGTATTTTGTATTCTCATATACAGGGTGGGGCATAAAAACCGAGGTGGTTTGAGTAGTACTCATATATTAGAAAATGGAGGAGCGCGCGGTTTATTACGATCCAATCCTTGACTCAAAGCATTTCACTTTCTTACTTGCCACTTGCCATCATGGAACGGTAGACGCTAGAACAACGCGTGGCATCATTGGCCCATATTTTTTTGGAGAAAATGGGGTCACCGCTACAGTAATATCTGAACGTTACGTTCATATGGTGAATACCCTTTTCATACCTGAATTGCTAAGAAGAGGTATGGATATCAAAGATTTGTAGTTCCAGCAAGATGGGGCCACGGCACACACCGCCAGAGCATCCATGGCTGTTCTCCGCCACCTGTTTCCAAATCGTTTAATTTCGAGGTTTGGTGGCATTTCATGACCTCCTCGGTCTCCCGACTTATCAACACTTGATTCGTATGCCCCACCCTGTATTATAAAATAAAAATACTTTAAAGTATGTTACAGGTTTTATTGCCCTTTTGAAATCTAAAAAAAAAGTGTCTTAGTCCATTTTTGAAAAATGCAAAATCTTGGAAAGTATATAGTGTGGTATATAGACTACTAAACTAGCTTGTACACTCACTCTAAAAAAATAAAATCCGACTTTGTAACAAATCAAATGACTATTCAAAAGGGTGATATTTCTAGAGACAAATATGAACCTTAAGGGGCTAGGGATGATGCGCGATATTGAGAATCAAAGAAAAGACGTATTCCCGTGTTCGAGGAGGCGTGGCTGCCAAGTCCAAAAATCCAAAGGTAAGGTCAAAAGGTCCAAAGGTAAGGTCCAAAGGTCACTATGAAAAATAATTTCGGATTTCCAAGCTCACGACGTTACCTTTAAACCTACAGTAATGAGTCAAAAAGGAAATTGAAGAAGAACGATTTCGCTTTGAGACCTATTTGGCCTTTTTTTGATACCGTGTTTGCTTGTTAAATTACAGACATTAAAAGAATGTATGATTTTGCATTGCGAGTTTTTTTTTGCACAATAAAAAACATTTTTGTGAAAATCGCATATAGTTGTCATCCACTAAGGTCTTAACTATCACCTTCTGAAATGTTGTGTATATACTTTGAAAAACAAGTGAGCTCTGTTGGAAATGGGAATCCGTGTGTTATACATGGCAAATACATATGAATAACTGTGTATACCCAGCATTTTTCTCAAAAACTGAAAAATGAGACTTAGGCACTTGGAACTCTTCAATTTGCTTAGTATTAACTTCGCATCAAATTTTATGCTACCTTTTTGTGTGTGAATGGGAAGTAAAAGATACAAACCTCTAGCCCCATAAAAGAAGAATTGTGCGAATTACATAATCGATCAATACAAGAGCAATATTTCCTTATTGTAAACTTGAGGCGGCCATTTGCCTGACCATTTGTATGATAATCTCAAACCACACCTCGCCAATTCAATGCTGCCTTCTTGAAATGTGTGCATCATTACTGATATATAATGCACCTATACCTCGAATATTTTTATCTGTAAAGTTCATATCCATGTTTTATTGTTGCGTGGTGCTATTTCAGCTTAAGTCCAAGGTTTATTGGGGCATTCGAGTAACTGAAACTTGGTATAATCGCCCAATATTGGTTGTTCGACGTTTCATTACCATCTTGATGTTAACAGATGACTCATTCAGACAGAACATCCGTTTGAATGAAATCCAAAGAGAACGAAGTTTGTTTATCTCACACCATTTTTTTAACAGAACGCTCTATATCTTGTAGCATATTTACCTTTAAAACACCACTACTATTACCATTTTTACTTTCGTTTTTGAGTTTTTACTTCCCACAGCGACAGGTGAGGAAGGTATTGTGATCGCGATCTTGAGATAATACGCTTTTTGGGCGCTTTATGACACGTACATAACGAAAATCCACGTCACCAAAGTTTACGGAATACATAGTTGGATCACTCCGCAAAAATATCAAAACAGCCTGCCCCTTGCCCCGTCCCCCGGTACACCGGTAGCAGTGCACCGACGTCAGCCGGGAGATACGGGGCGGCGCAAAGTAGAGGTTGAACGTGTTTAACGCAAGGTCTATACAGTGTCTCAAAAATATCGGATTTTGTTATCTCGGATTTGTTTGCAGGAAATGGATAATCTTTTTAGAAGTTTGAGAGTAATCAATTTCGCGAGAAAAGGTATTACCAATCAATTTAAATTTATTAACGAATGAAGAATGACAATCAGATCCATCATTATTTTGTGGTAAACCTTGAAATGTAAGGGATATAAATACAGGGTATCCCACGACGATTAAGACAAGAAATATGTCGGAACTGGGCAGTAGGTATTTGTTTTTGGTGACGTGACATTCGATTCTAAATTATTAATGGCACATCCTGTATATTTGTGCCTGTGTTCCTCAAGATAAAACAATTCCAACAAACTAGCATATTTGGGGTCTAAAGTGATTAGTTCAAGAGCTACAGGTACTTAAAGGATTATATCACGCTAATAGCATATAGTGAGACAAAATATTCATTCGGTGATCTTACCATACCACCCAGGGACATTGTAAATTATATTTTAGACCTCGAAAATATTTTTACTGATAACATTGACAATTTAGTTTCTACAGTAGAAATTGGAATGACACTGAAAAGCAAAATGTCAAAAATAATTTATTCACATCCACTTCCACATGATTATCTTTTAAAATTGTACATACAAGTTCGTATATACTATACCATAAAATGTATAAACTGTGATCTCAAAAATAAGCCAAATAAACGAAACATTGAGGTAAAAATACTACAGCACCTTTGAACCATCAGTTTTTACTTATCTACGAAATAGCTACAATATGTGAAATCATTTGAAATTCATTAGTAATAGTTTTACTAGACTTTATTTTTGAGATCCATTTATGTAACTTAGTGCATTAGCAAAATAAACGTTATATTTGTATTTGTATGTCTAAATCGGCCGTCAATACATAGTTTTTCAATGACCCTCGTATATACGTACAACCCAGGCGTTAGCAAGTACCCGCTAAAAGACCCTCATACTTGAGCAAAAACCAACGCAAAATCTAACTTTCATGTGAGTTCTTCAAAGTGCCGACGGAGAGTGATCCAACTTATATGTATTCCGTAAACTTTGACGTCACTCATTTCCGTCGGTTTGTCTGTCTGTTAGCATTTTTCTCGCCTCGTAATCTCAGTAACCGCTACATGGATTCTGATGAAGCGATATGCTGTGGGTTTGCAGTAGGTAATGCTATAATTTTGAAAATTAGTGCATGAACAGCGAGGTAGTTAGCAAAAAATAAATAATTTCAAATATTCCTCAAACTTAAAAAACAAAACATTATTAGAACTTTATCAAACTTGGTTTTCAAGGGTTTAAGGTGTTCCTGATCTTTCTCGATTTTTGTTTTTGGCGGGGGTTAAATCAAAGCAGCGGGGCTGGTGGAAGGTTTTAAAAGATATGTTGTATTAATAGTATCTAAAACACTCGATACTGTGCTGAAAAATTTGCCTTTGGTGACATCGTTGACGTCGTATGCTTTTAAGACATATCCGAATGTTGCCTTTAAATTTTTTATCTGTGGAATAATTACATACATATTGTTTGCCGAAAGATTGGAAAAATAAAGGGTATCGGCTGTTTTAATAAATTACCCTTGTCAAGAGTTAGTGAGAATTGACTTCATTATTTGTGAATGTTTTGGGTACTATAGTTTATATTATATTTTGACTATATTTTTAAAAATTTTCCACCAAGTGTTTTTGTATAATGCGTGAATCAACGTTCTTTTCGAGGTTAATTCTGAGCAGTAGAATTCTAAGAAACACTTGACGAGGAGATCCAAGGAGATCGAAGGAGGTCCAAGGACATCCAAGAACATCCGAGTAGATCCAAGGTGGAGGAGATCTTTTTTTTTTACCAAAACCTGTCCGTGGTTACCTCCTCGTGTTTGACATGGTTACGTGGCCTGGGTATACACAGTTATACATATGTACAGGGTGTCCCATTTTGGGCACTTTCACAGGATATTTCGGTTATTTTTGAAGATAGAGAGTGGCGGTTTTCGCGACAGTTTGCTACTTTTTCGTGAAAATTAAGATGCCGTTAACAAAATTATCATGGCCCTCTTGGTGTTTGAGTTACAGGGTGCAATCGAAAACTGTCGATTTTGGGACCACCCTCGTATCTCGGTTGTCTTTTATCTTATTGAAAAATTTAAAGAGAGTCTTTAGAAAACGTAGAATCCAGTGGTGTAGTTTGATTTTTTCTTACTCTAACCATTTTTCACTTATGAAGCAAACATGTATTTTTTTAAACGGAGCACCCTATATATTATTTTTGAACCAATCGGAAATAATTCAAGCTTTTCAAACATATATAGATATTAGTATTAAGTTATTTTGACAGTTATGCTCAAGTTTTGATTTTTTCATTTTTACTTCCCACACCGATAGGTGAGGGGAGTATTGTGATCGCGAAAATTTTCCATTTTGGGATAATACGCTTTTTGGGCGTTTTATGACGTGTACATAACGAAAATCCACGTCACTCATTTCCGTCGGTCTGTCTGTCTGTCGGTCTGTCTGGCTGTCGGTCTGTCTGTCTGTCTGTCTGTCTGTCGCGTTTTTCTACCCTCGTAATCTCAGTAACCGCTGCATGGATTGTGATGAAATTTGGGCAGCGTTATGCTGTGGGGTCGTAGTAGGTAATGCTCCTATAATTTTGAAAATCGTTATACGGGGGGCGGAGTAATTAGCAAAAAACGAAAAATTTCAAATATGCCTCAAACTTCGTTTTTAGGCGTTTTAGGGGTTCCTGATCATTTTCTACTTTTTCTTAGGTGGGGGTGAATTTGGGGTGGTTGGGGGGGTGGGGGTTATAATACTGAAAAATATGTTGTATTCATAATGGGCTATCTAATGACCTGTGAATGAAAGACCTAGCGGCATAATACAATTTTTTAGGTCCATCCGAACATTGCCTTGCTTATAATAGAAACCAAGGGACTTAGAATAAAATTTGTGATGTATACATCCGAGTGTTGTTTTATATCGTTCTTTATTGCGTAACGCCAAAATTATCGAATGGATTTTAATGAAATTTTGACACAGTATTACTGCGACGGCGAAAATGGAAAGCGGGTATGTTTTGGAAAAATCGTGTCAGTGGCGGCGCAGCAATAATAAAAAAACTAAAAATGTAAATATAGCTCAAACTTTGTTTTTAGGCGTTTTAGGGGTTTCTGATAATTTTTTACTTTTTTTTGGGTGGGAGTGAAATTGGGGTGGTTAGGGGGTGGGGGGTTGTAAAACTCAAAAATTTATTCCATTTATAATAGTGTCCATTGACCTGTGAAAGAAAGACCTAGCGGCATAACAGACGTTTGTTAGGTCCATCCGAACATTGCCTTGGCTATTACAGAAATCAAGGGATTTGGTATTGGTAGGGGTAGGTATTAATTTAGATCGTTCTGAATTTAGTAACATGGAGATTATGGAATTAATTTTAATGAAATTTAGACACAGTATTATTACCGGGCAAGGATGAAAAATGCGCATGGTTTTCAAAAATCGTGCCAGTGGCGGCGCAGGTATAATAAAAAAACTAAAAATATAAAAACAGCTCAAACTTCGTTTTTAAGGAGTTTGGGGGTTCCTGATTGTATTATTTCGTCTAGTTGAAGCTGAATTGTGTCATTTTAGTTCCTACGGAGAGATTTAGGAAACTATTAACTAATTTTTGTGTTGGATGTTTTTTGACGACAGGCGGGCGATGATTTGGTTGCAACTGTTATGTGTGGGAAGTACTGAGTCAATCAACTTGACTCCATTTTTTACTTTATGGTGACCTTTGGCCCTTACCTTTGGACCTTTTGACTTACCTCGCCTCATTTTAGACACACACATACGGAGGAAGGGAACAGGCGACTAGGTACGTATTTCCTTAAAGCTCCTAAAAATTAAGTTTGGAGTAAAGAAACACCTCATAAATATTTTTTTACGATCCCAATCAAGTTAGATTTGAATTATATCAACGGTCAGGAATTCTCCGACAGTAATTACGTTTAAGAGTAACAGCTGTTGAGTTACGAAGTGACGTCAGTTACGCCCCGAATCTGACCCGGCCATTATCCATTGTTTCTGGTGTAAAAATGTGAAAATTGCAGCTTCCACTAAATGAAACGCAATTAAGACCAACAAATAGCTTATCATGAATGAACAGTATGAGTAATGGTAGGCAATTAGCCGATAGACCAGTGAAGTTGGTCATTCAGTTGTAATGTATTTGCACCGGAGGTTGATATACAATGTATCCAAAATAAAGAGGGCTACTATGGGTATTATTGCGGACACAGCTATTAAATTTTTTTCAGGTCTCAATTAGTACCAACACTTCTATCGTGCAGTTAAGCTATTATGTCGAGTAATGATAAAAACGTAATTATGTATAATAAATATTATATTATAGTAGGTAACGCAGAAAGTAGAGAGTAATATCAAGATAATTATATTTATGATCGCAAATACCAATTTGTAATAGATAAAAACAAACTAAGTCCAAATCGCACTTAAATTTCAGAACTTGAAGCCGACATCAGAAGGAATTATTCTGAAATTCGCATTTGTTACAGAGAAATCAACGTCTGAGTTTTGGTTGTAAAGATAACTGAAACGTGTGTGGCCCACTTTATTTCACTTTCACTTTCGGGACATATGGGTATCAAATGAAAGGTCTTGTTGAGAGTACCTAACTCGAGATATAATGTGACGTCATTCTAAATCCAATGTCGCGAACCATCCAAGATGACTGAATGGCTATTCTTGATGCATTTCTACAATACAGGTATTAAATGAGAAGGTTTTTTTTGAGAGTAACTCGAAAAATAATGCGAGTCATTCTTAATCCAATATGGCGGACCATCCAAGATGGCGGAATAATTATTTTTTATGCACTTCTGCAATATGGGGAATGAGATGAACATACTTAGAAACCTAGCCAGCGATATCCAAAAAAAGAAAAAAAATTAAAAGCAAAATAGCTTTTTTAAATCTTTAAATTCTAAAAAGAGGAAAATAAAATTTTCCTTTATAGTTTTAGCTATCAACTTATAGTCCCATTATCCATAATTTATAAGATCAAAAAAACTTGTCGCCAGGTTTGCGTATCTAGAAGTATTTAATTAAACTGAAATTTAAAAAAGTAAACTTAGCGGATTTAGTTACTCAATTAAATAGGTATTAGTTTATTTACACATGTAAATCACGCGACAGGCTTTTATGATCATATAAATTGTGTATAGTAAGGCTACAAGTTGATAGTTAAAATTTTAAAGGCACATTTTATTTTCTTCTTATTTGGCATTTAAATCTAAGCTTTTTCAAAAAAAGGTTTTTTGCTTTTAATTTAAACTTCTTACATATAACTGGCTAAGAATCCTTTCTTATAGCAACTTTTTGCTGCTGTACCTGGTAGTTATTATGGCAACATCTCAATAGATGCTTGCCTATTGTACTTAATTGTTAACTTCCTCTATGTTTAGCTGTATTTCTCTGAGCGTAATAAAAAATTATCAAAATGATAAGCAGATGAATGCCAACAAGTACTTATGAAAAAGTGAGTTCAGTCATAACATAGCTTACTGAAACTCTGGAATCGGTAAGGTCTAAATCTCAGAGTAACCACTAAATATAGAGGTAGTGAACAACTAATTCTAATAGGCTGACATCTTTTCTTACGTTATCATAATATTGACCACCAGGTACGGCAATCATAATTGTTTACTATCGTCTTAATTGTATAGTATTCAGAAATATTCCGTTCTACGTTAAAAAAGACTGTATTTTGATGGTACAGGAGTGATTGCAGCAAAATCAATAGTTATGTTGACCTCTACTGCGTTACTGCATATTTCTTCATCATAAACGCAAATTCCGAAGTCTTACATAAATTTTGAGGAGCTGGCAAGATCAACATAATTTTCATGCGACTTATTTACGGTAGAAGCTCGACTGTCAAACGTTCCTTTTGTTTGTGCGTCTTTTATGCTTGGCCAGTAAAATCGAATTTGCTAGTTGTTGGTAACTGTAGTGAAGCTTTACGGACTTGCTGTGCTATATTCGAGTGTAGTTGAATAGTTTTTCGAGATGGAACTCAAAAAGTGCAGTGTTAAGATAGGCTGAATTGGAAGAATTTTCAGGTTAGTTGGCGTTACACAGCATTGCTTACAAATTTAACTGTCAATACGAGGTCACAGCTGATCAATGTTTGGAGACTGAAGTGTCAAAAATGATGGCTTTGAGCACGCCATGCTGGAGTGTTTGATCACTACCTCTATATTCACTTATTACTCTAAGGTCCAAATTGACTGGATTAGAAGCACGGAGCCTCAATTAGCGTTGAACTATTGCTCAGAAGAATCCGAGATATGGAAACAATCGGTAGTGTTGTGCATAGCTATAGGCGGCCTAGCATTTTATTATCAGAGATAATAAGTAAAAGTATCATTACGATGGAAAAATATCGTTCTTTTTCGTGCCGATATCGACCTTGTAACGCCCAATGATAATTCACGTCGGATCTAGCCAAGAAATATACATCCATAGAGTATTTGTTGGAGGTGTAATGATCCGTGAAAAGTACGTATGGAAAAAAAATTGCTATTTTGCTGTTTTTCAGAGTTCTGTAGACACGAGCTTGATTTCATATTGTACTTGCTTTAAGATTTCGGTATGCTTACTTTCAATAGTTTCTCAAGAAAATATTTACTTAATATAGCCCTAAGTGGTCAAAAATATCAGGTTTTACTTCCCACACCGATAGGAGAGGGGAGTATTGTGATCGCGAAAATTTTAGATTTTGAGATAATACGCTTTTTGGGCGTTTTATGATGTCTACATAAGGAAAAACCACGTCACTCATTTCCGTCTGTCTGTCTGTCTGTCTGTCGATCTGTCTGTCGCATTTTTCTAGCCTCATAATCTTAGCAACCGCTGCATGGATTGTGATGAAATTTGGACAGCGGTATGCTGTGGGATCGTAGTAGGTAATGTTCTTATAATTTTGAAAATCGGTGCATAGGCGGCGGAGTAATTATCAAAAAACGAAAAAAAAATAAATATTGCTGAAACCTCGTTTTTAGGCGTTTTAGGGGTCCCTGATCATTTTCTACTTTTTTTTTGGGTAGGGGTGAAATTGGGGTGGTTGTGAAGGAAGACCTGGCGACACAAATAACCTTTTTAGCTCCATCCGAACATTGCCTTGCCTATTACAGAAAGCAAAGGACTTTTTTCTGATGTAAACATACGAAACTACTGCTTTAGATCATTGTAACGAGGAAACTGTTGAATTGATTTTAATGAAATTTTGACATACTATTACTATCATGGCGAAGATGGAAAACGCGTATGGTTTTGATAAATCGTGCCAGTAGTGACGCAGAAATAATAAAAAAACTAAAAATATTAAAAACAGCTCAAACTTCGTTTTTAAGCGTTTTAGAGGTTCCTGATCATTTTCTGCGTTTTCTTGGGTGGGCGTGAAATTAGGGTGGTTGGGGGGTTGGGGGTTGAAAAATTAAAAAATTTCTTGTACTCGTAATAGGCTGTCCACCGAGCTGTCCACTAACCTGTGAAGGAAGATCTAGCGACACAAATCACCTTTTTAGGTCCATCCGAACATTGCCTAGCCTATTACGGAAGCTAGGGGACTTAGAATTTTCTGTATGCATATGAGAATCTATTGGTTTAAATCGTTTTGTATTTTGTAACGTGGACACTATTAAATTGATTCTAATGAAATTTTGACACAGTATGTTGTTACCGTGGTGAGAACAGAAAACGCTTATATGTTTGTTAAAAGTCGTATTTTGTTTTTTATGTACTTTGAAAGTAAATAAATATGTTATTATTATATATTATTATACGGTGGGTGGCAAAGTTTAGCTAGAATTGCGATCCCGGGATTAATCTCGTGATTCATCCAATACTTTTTTAAATCTAATATTAGTAACAGCAATGATAAAAATGCAAAAATGCAGTAAACAAAAGTACGTTTTCATTGAAAAACACAAAAATACAAATTGTTACTTTCCCAAAGTGACGTCCGAACAGTTTTTAATAACTTTGGTTATAAAACATTAAATTACGAACTAAAAACAAAAATATAAAGAAAAGTTTCATTTCAATGAAATATTTTTAAACACCTCCGATTTGTTTAATAATAATACAACAAGACCTCAGAAAAAACAAAAGGTCTAGAGTGTGCTACCAAAGTTTGTTCTTAAACGAAATCGCTGAAGAAAAGCCTTTTCAGCTTCCATACTCAGAGGTAGATGTTTCAGGAGCATTTTTTTTGCTCGCGAAATTTTACGCCACTGTCTGCCACTGCCTGAGCAAAGCTAAAATAATACGCGGAAAAAAAAGAATAAAGCGGACTGAAATTTCATCAATCAAAAAATCTAGATTATCGAGATTCCCTTTTTTATGAATCCCGTGAACCCTAGTGACACTCCATTACCTACACAACCTTACCTGACTAAATTTGAAATGAGCTAAACAATTTGAACTATCTTCTTCAATTTTTTTTCGAACTAACAATGGAACTTTTTTATTGTACCTCGTATGCGTAGCCTAATCGTGCCCCGATAGAAGATTGTTATTTATATTCCAGCATCCTGACATAATTTATGGCACGTGGTTAAACTAAATACCATCTAGTGAAGATAGAGTGCGGTCGCAATTCCTTATAAGAGATCCCACAAAAGAAAATAACTTAATAGCTCTCTACCTACGGCACTGTCAGCCGCACCATAACGTATACGGCCGTCTTTGAAGCTTGAATTGCTTCAACCATTTGAATACGACAATCGACCACAGACTGTTTGTTGTCAATGTGGAGCAACCTTTTCACGAATCAATATACAGGGTGTCCAGTTAGTGTGTAATTCTTCGATATCTCGCAAGGTATACCTGATAGAAGAAAATAACAAATACAAAAGTTATTTGGTTACTTGAGACGCATATTCTAAAAATATTTTGAAATATACAGGGTGTTGCGGGAATGTAGGATAGTGATCAACTTGATTTTTTTATATGGAACTATAACTTTTTCTTACATTTTTCTAGTTTCCATCATTGATCTATATCCAGCCCCAAAATATTTTTGGGATCAGCTGCGACGTTGCCAAGTTATAATTTATTTTCTATTAATTTCCGGATTTGCAAGGTCGCAAGTAATACGTCCAAATTGATACATTCCTTTAAATTTTCTCAACAATATTGTACAGCGAGTTCTTGAATATTAAGTGGATATTATTTTGGATGCTACCAGCAATTTGTATCCACAGGGTGTTTTGGGCAGAATTTTAAATTACGGCGACTTGAAGGTCATTTTTCATTGTTTTTTTTAAATGTAACACCCTATATGTTTTATTTAAAATCGAAATATCTACTAATATCCTATCTCGTCTTGTAATATTTTTTTTCGCGTTTGCGACGTTGCCAAGTTATAAATTATTTTTCAAACTTTTTAAAAAAATATCCCCGATTTTAATTTATCCTCTACTTATTTTTATTGCCATGAATTGCGCATGTCGTATTTAGTAAGATCTCACAATTTCAAAATTTAGTTTCTTATTAATTACTGACCAACACCGCTTTTTCAATAAACAGTACCGGAACGCTTAAATATTTCCAAAACTGCCACAGCTGGAACGGTGAAGTTCAATACTTGGGGGTTTTTGAACATACAGAATTCAAAAACGTAACATCAATGTTGTCAGATTAACCACTTTTACGTTGGACTTCATAAATAGGGCATTCCGTTCAAAATTATGACGTAAAATTGGTAAATCTGACAACACTGATGTTAGCGTTTTTGAATTCTATATGTTCAGAAACCCCCAAGTATTGAATTTCACCTCTCCAGCTGTGGCAGTTTTGAAAATATTTAAGCGTTCTGGTACCGTTTACTGAAAAAGCGGTGCTGCCGTATCTCAGTAATTAATAGAAACAAAATTTTGAATTTATGAGATCTTACTAAATACGACATGCGCAATTCATCGCAATAAAAATAAGTAGAGGATTCTGTTTAAAATAAATTAAAATCGGGGATATTTGCTTAAAAAGTTGGAAAAATAATTTATAACTTGGCAACGTCGCAAACGCAAAAAAATATTACAAGGCAAAATAGGGTATTAGTAGATATTTCAATTTAAAATGAAAAATGTAGGGTGGTACATTTAAAAAAACAAAGTAAAATGACCTTCACGTTGCCGTAAATAAAATTCTGTCAAAACCACACTGTAGATACAAATTGCTGGTAACATCCAAAATAACATCCACTCAATATTCAAGTAACTCGCTTTATAACAGTATTAAGAAAAGTTGAAGGAATATATCAATTTGGACGTATTACTTGCGACCTTGCAAATCCGGAAATTAATAGAAAATAAATTATAACTTGGCAACGTCGCAACCGATCCCGATCCTAAAAGTATTATAGGGTTGAATAGAGATCGATGATGGAAACTAGAAAAATAAAAAAAAGTTATGGTTCCATATAAAAAAATTAAGTTGATCACTTAAGTAACCAAATAACTTTGTATTTGACATTTTCTTCTATCAGGTATATCTTGCGAGATATCGAAGAATTACACACTAACTGGACACCCTGGATAAGGTAATTTTTGGAAGTAGATGCCTTAGAGAGGAGTCCATGACCAGTGAAGGCTGTATTTGCTGAGAAATAAAGAAGGCTGCTACAAAAATATCCCCTGAAAAGCAAATCAGTTTTCGGCTTTTGGAAAATTTGCAATTTTCTACACTCGCGATACCGAACAATCCAAACATTATATTATGAATATCATAATGGCATTATTTGTGGTCGAACTATCAGTTCCTGAAAATTTCAAGACAGAAGAGGCAGGCGTGAAATCAGTTCTTTCAAAAAGTGTCTTTAAAGTAGGAATTCAAGGCATTGAAAAATCCAGAGACAAAAATAATAATTATTTTTTCGCCCTTATTATACTACTGTAGGGCCTCAAAATTTGTCCCAAACCGTCATTTTGTTAGCTTAATGCAAAGAAAAATTATATTTTTGTTTCAGGATATGTTCTAGATTATTGATAGAGATAAAAAACGTTTTTGTTGTTGAATCTTTAAGTTCAGAATATATGTGACTAAAATTACAGAACGAGCTTTTTGGAATGCTATAGGATAGAAAACAGTAGATACAAATATTCTACCTGTATCAGATCAAAGAAGACTCATTAAAAAAACAGTTCTGAAGTTTTTATGATATATATGTACCAAAAGATCCAACCTTCCGCGCAATGTCTGAATCCTAGATATTTTTCTTCAAATCTTATTGTAAAATCACGTTTTACTAATTTTTGTCGGCATTTTGCAATTGTTTAAGCTACAAATAAGTTTTTCAGAATCTAAAAACTGCAATTGTTTAAGCTACAAATAATCTTTTCAAAATCTATATAGACCGCCAATTTAAGGCTTAAAAGGCTCGTCTTGAAAACACATACTATGCAACACTTTTTCCCTTCATAAGGCTCACGCAATAAATAGGTCTCGTTCAGGGTTTTGTTCTTGTAGGTAAATATGACCTAAAAGATTCAGATTGCTAGATGAATGAGCTTCACTAGAAGAACATTATTCTTAGTATAACCGCACTTTTTCAAGTCGGCATTAATTGTTACTAGATTTTAGACCCCCCTTTCAAATCTAGAAGGTTCTAGATTTGTACAAACTATGAATAAAGAATTTCTTCATGAATCTGTCACTGTACGTTTTTTCTTGAAAGTTTTGTGATCATCAATTAGATAATTCAAACTGGTTAAATGCATGCTTTTACCTGAATATAAGATGGCAAAGTGGCTCATAGATATTCAAATTCAATAAATTGAAACACTTACCAGACTGTCGACATCTCTTCTACGTCGTTGCCAGAAAAACAAACTCTAGATAGCTGTCTTTCACCTTCCACACAAAGTTCACAAAAGACAGTCCTATAACAATTCAGTACCACAGATATTCACAAACCGATAATCAACCGCGACAGATTTTCAGATCAGATATTTTCTAACCCATAAATGCCTAAATGCAGATTTTCAAGAACCTACGTTTAACCAATACCGATTTTCAGAAATCTATATCTGATCGCCACTGATTTCATCACATATCACAAACTGATTTTTCGCCGCAAAACTCAACACACCCGAAAGACGTTCTAGAAGCAACTAAATAGTAATATACTAAAACCACTTAGGACCAGAATACCCGCGCCAAAACCTAAAACTAACCGATTTTTACACCTGTACGTCTCAATATTGAATACATCACAGCTACTGGTCCAGTGGTTCTTGTCTCTCACGTCATCACGTGTCAAAAACAAAGGAGCATCATCCACCGGCACCGCATCATTGCGCATGCATAGCCATCCCATCTTTATTACCGGGAGGTTTTAGGACTGGCAAAAAACGTTTGTTTGGGTTTGGATGTCTATGTACAGTTGCGGGCAAAATTTTGTTTAAATGTACTGAACAGTAGCGATCATCCGAACTGTCCATATATCGTCTATTTGGAAAAAGACGGTTATATCTCAAAAAATGTAATATTTTCAGGAGAGCTCGTTAAAGTTTTATGAAACTGACACTGCAATTATTTTCGAATTAACAATTAGTAAAAGGTTTAAGTATGAGTTAATGAGTATAGTGACACAATGTCTCAACATGCCCAGAGTTTGAGTACTTTGTCTCTTCGGAATGAGTCCATAATTGTATTTCTTTATGAGTTGTGACGGTCTTCATCATATTTTATTATTCTGCTGAACTTTATATACTATTTCAGAATATGATACTTTTGCACCAAAGAACTGCCACGTAAAGTATGTGTATTTCATTTTGTCATGGTCTTTTCGCAAAGAACGTGTGCTCTTCTGTTCGGCGGTTATCTATATTTGTAATATAAAATATAACTGACATATTGCTATCTCCCTTTAACGCTGCGTCGCGAAATGAAGATATGACGTTTTTAGATGGCGCCATCTATGGGTAAAGAAGCGAGGTAGGTTTATGATACTTTTACATAAGAAAATATGCACTACTTCAAGATGGTTTAACCGAAAACCTCATAAAGTAAAAATTTTGAGACGTGATCGTTTTTTTCCAAATAGACGATATAGAGTATAAAATGAGCAATATATTTAACGTAATGTTTAATTAAATACACAAATATGCATAAGATGAAAGATTATTGTTAGAAGTAAGCCTTTGAGTGATGGTAGTAAGGTTTTTGTGAGATGCAAAAAAGACAAAAGGAGTGTTCTGTGATTAGCAGAATTTTTGTGTAAGCAAAGAGATAGATGTACGACTTTGCCTCCATGCACTTTATTAGTGTTTGAGAAGATATTTAAAAAAATCTAGGAGTAAAATAAACCTAAATATAATAAAACTTTTTAATACCATAATGTAAGCTATTATAGTGTCATATTTGGTATTTGCTGGGACTATCATGCAAAGAAAGGTTAATTATGCTTCATCTTGCTTCCCACACCACTAGGCGGAGAAATGATGTTAATCGCGAAGTACTTCAAATTTGGGATAAAGATATTGATGTCCTTATAACTCGGAAAGTAATAAGGCAATCGTAATAAAATTTTTGACAGTAGATCATTACTACGCCAAGAATGAAATAAATGTTTGGTTCCAGAAAGTCCATCCAGTGGCGGCGGGATAACACTAAAAAAGGGGTATTCATTAGGCACTCTATAACTTGGAAAGGATTGATCGAACATTCACGAAATTTTAACGGTAGGTTTCCATTGCTTATTAGAGTCAAAAAACGTATATCACCTTTAAAAATAATTCCAGTGGTGACGGAAAACTAATAAAAAACAGATCTTAACATAGCGACGACAATGCTCAACAATCATTTTTAAATTAAAAGCCTTGAGTTGAAATTTTGTATACAGGTTCAGTTTGGATGACAATGCACGACAAGCTGATAAGCTGACGTTATTCTAAATACAATATGGCGGACCATACAAGATGGCGCAATAGTTATTTTGAAGGCATTTGTACAACATGACTAACATGAGAAAGTACTTGTTGGGAGTAACTCGGAAAATATTGTGACGTTATTCTAAATCCAATATGGCGCAATATCCAAGACGGCGGAATAGTTACTTTTTATGCAGTTCTACAATATGGATATAAAATGAAAGGGCTCGTTGGGAGTAACTCGTATAATGTGACGTCATTTTAAATGCAATATGGCGGAGCATCCAAGATGGCGGAATAGTTACTTTTTATGCAGTTCTACAATATGGATATAAAATGAAAGGGCTCGTTGGGAGTAACTCGTATAATGTGACGTCATTTTAAATGCAATATGGCGGAGCATCCAAGATGACGGAATTGTTATATTTTATGCACGCTCACAATATGGGTATCAAATTAAAGGGCTTGTCGAGAATAATTAGAAAAATATTCTGACATCACTCTTAATCCAAGATGGCGCACTTTTGAACTTTTTTATGCTTTCCTATAGTACTAGGATAAAATGAAAGGGTTCGCTGATAATTAAAAGGCAGGTTAATGACTAAAAGGTGAAAAAATAAATTAAAAGCAAAATACCTAAAAAAACTCATGCCTCGCTGGTCAATATGTAAGAAATATGTCTGCTGATAGATTCAGGAAACATATCAAGTTCTTACTTTTACAGTGTTGATTTTAATAACATACCTCTATAATCCCCCCTGCTCGTAATCTCTTATGTCGTATCAATTGTATATACTTTTTTGTCTAGTTTAACATCTTGCAGTTATACTCGCAATAGTATTAAGTTACCAATATTTTAGATCACCATAATATATGATTTGCACTATTCAATAACATCTTGTTAGGGTATAGCGGATGGTTAGGTGTAACAATAGCTAAATCTAGCCATCATGCTACCTATCTCATGTTGTAGATATACAGGGAGAGCCAAGCTCAACGCCTCGGACTCTTGTGACCAAACGATACCACTATTCGAAAAATTAACTTTGCGAGTGTATGTAGGTCGAGTTGGGCTACATTTCAAAAATAATGACTTCTATACAGAGTGTCTAATAAAAGCGTGACTTATCAAAGTTGTGTTTTTTTAAATGAAACACCCTGTATATTATTACACATTTAGATTTCTGGGTGCATTTTAGTGTGACTTTATGTATCACACATGGGACTTTAAGCGAACCGTTTAGGTGCAAATCACAATTTTGGGTATAGGTAGATGTCAGAAAAAAATTGAATATCGCAGCTATTATAAATCTGAGAGGCCTGTGACTTTTCCGTGCTTCTAAGCATGAAATGTGTCAGCTTGCTTAATAAAAACTACCGAAGATTGATATTTACAACCGCATATCATTAGAAAGCTTATCAAATTGCACATTTGATCGTATAAAAAAAGTTATGCATTTCCTTTTGAAAAAATCAAGTTACCTTTGAAGTTTCCTTAATTGATCTACCGATTTCTCTGAGTACAAATGTAATTCGAACCCGAGCGTCTAACGTAAGCTGACACATTTCATGCTTAGTAACACGGAAAAGTCACAGCCCTCTCAGATTTATAATAGCTGCGATATTCAATTTTTGTCTGACATCAACCTATACCTAAAATTGTGATCTGCACCAAAACGGTTCGCTTAAAGTCCCATGTGTGATACATAAAGGCACACTAAAATGCACCCAGGAATCTAAATGTGTAATAATATACAGGGTGTTCCATTTAAAAAAACACAACTTTGATAAGTCACGCTTTTATTAGACACTCTGTATAGAAGTCATTATTTTTAAAATGTAGTCCAACTCGACCTACATGCACTCGCAAAGTCGGTTTTTCGAAAAGTGGTATCGTTTGGTCACAAGAGTCCGAGCCGTTGAGCTTGACTCACCCTGTACTTATTTAATAAGACCATTACTTTATTATTATTATTATTATTATTATTATTAATGTACGATAGCCACACAGTACAGGTGAAGCTAATAAAGGGGCATTAAATAAAGTTTATTGCTTTTGAAAACAATATCAGTGGTGGCGGAAAACGGATAAACTACAGATTTAAACATGTCGTCGTAGAATGCCTTGTATGTATAACGCACTTATCTAGTCGGTCAAGCAGAAATTATCAGAAATTTCTCTGTTTATCATATTTATGTCCTATCAAACTTACTCCTAATTAAAGCTAATAAATAAATAACTGTGGACAACATAACCAACGGTTGTGCGGCCCAATTTGCCAACACTTTTGCGTTCTGTGTCGTAAATTTTCATGAAGTGTTAGGTAAAGCGGCGGTCGGTACGTTTTGTGCAGCCGGTATGAAATAGTAATCTGCATAACAAGTTTGGAAAGTGATCTACTTCACACGACTTCAGGAAACGTGTAACCACTGTAGGAAGTACGACTAGGTACCAAAGGGTCACGTACATACATAAATTCTCCTATGAACATCAAAAAAAATGTGAGTATTCACGTAATAATTAGAAGCCATTGTATACGCCCCTAACTCTGACGTCACTTCTGTCAATTTTAGCATTCTGTATCCAAACATAAACAAATCCAACCTAAAAACCTAGAAAGGGTTATAAAATGTAAAAGTCGTTTGTTGAGCTTAAGGGTCTAGGGTATAGCGCGCGAAATTGAGAATCCAAGAAAAGACGTATTCTCCTGTTAGCGAGGAGGCGTGGTCGCCTGTTCCCTTTCTCCAGTGTGTCTAAGATGAGGGGAGATAAGTCCAAAAATCCAAAGGTAAGGTCAAAAGGTCCAAAGGTAAGGTCCAAAGGTCACAATAAAAATGAATTTCGCATTTCCAAGCTCCTGACGTTACCTTTAAACTTACAGTAATGACTCAAAGAGCAAATTGAAGAAGAAGGCTTGCGCTTGTGCAACTATTTAGCTTTTTTTGATATCGTGTTTGCTTGTTAAATTACAGGCATCTATAGAATGTATGATTTTGCATTGCGAGCTTTTTTGCACATTAAAAAACTTTTTTGAGAAAATCGAAAATAGTTGTCATTCATTAAGGTCTTGACTATCGCGTTCTGAAATATTATATATGTAGTTTGAAAATAGAGTGAGTTATGCGAGAAATTGTGAGTCCGTGTTTCACATGGCAAATACATAGGTATAAATGTGTGTGTCCAGGCTCCCTAAGCTTTCTCAGTTATGCTAAAATATAAAGATAATTAATAATAACTGAGGAACATGCCAAACTATCCCACAAACCTTGGAAAAACGATAGTTTTAGGTTAGAATGGTGATAACAGACCTTAGTAAACGAAAAATCCTCAAACTCAAACTCTGTAAAACGCTTAAACAGTCCTTGTTGATGAATCAACGTAAGAAATCACAAAAGTACAAAAAACTAACAAATTATTTTTCACATATCCTAAATGTGATATACAGAAAAGTTGTTTGGATACAGGAACTGACAAACCACAAAAAAAGTGTGTTCCTTGACGTGTTCAGTAACAAGGGCGCCACCAGAAAATTTTACAAGGGGGGGCGACTTACTTAAATTGAGTGCTCAAATCAGGGTTAGGGCGACGAATTTGGTTTTTGCTTATACAATTTTTTTATCTTCGCTGCTCCAGGGGAGACTACGGTCCTGCTGGGGCCCACGCTCAGTGATGTGGCATATTGCCACAGTGGCATCATAGTCCAGGATCCAGGAAGTAGGGGCTTTTTGGAGAAATAAAATACAAAATACGGGCTGTCCCACGACGACTAAGACAAGCAATATATCGGAACTGGGCAGTAGTAGAGAATTATAATTTTGGGGTTGTAAATTAGATCAGATATAGTATATTTTCTTATTATTGTGTCACCCAACGAGGTATTTGTTTTTGGTCACGTGACGTCTGATTCAAAATTTTTAATGGGACACCCTGTATATTTGTGACTTTTTGTGTTACCCTCGATAAAACAATACCAACAAACCAGCATACTTGTGGTCTAAAGTGAATAATTCAAGAGCTACAGGTACTTAAAGGAATGTACCAATACCATTATGAAACACTACCAAATAATTTAACTGTAGGGGTACATGTCATAATTAATGGTAGAGGTACCATTCTTTATGTACCTGTAGCTCTTGAATTAATCACTTTAGACTCCAAGTGTGCTAGTTTGTTGAAATTGTTTTATCGGGAGGAACACAAAAAGTCACAAATATACAGGGTGTCCCATTGAAAATGTTGAATCGGACGTCACGTGATCAAAAACAAATACCTCATTGGGTGACATAATAATAAGAAAAGATACAAAATTTGCTCTAATTTACACCCTCAAAATTATAATTCGCTACTACTGCCCAGTTCCGATATGTTGCTTGTCTTAATCGTCGTGGGACATCCTGTATAAATAGAAACACCATTTGTAAAAAAAATATGTCAGGTACCATTGCGGTAACAGATAACAGGTAAGTAACAAACTTAGTATTAAGTAAGTAAGTACCTACTATCTATCCAGTAAAATGATTTTAAATCGTGAAGCGATTTAAATGAATAGGTATTTTAAATAATTAGCAAATTTTAAATCCAAAAAAGATTTCAAATCATTTTGAGATATTTAAATCCAAAAGTATTTCAAATGTTAGCGAATGATTTTGAATCAAAAAATGATTTGTATCATTCGAAAATGATTTCAAATCAAAAAATATTTAAAATCATGTATGCTGAATAGCAAATGATTTTAAATATTTCTTTGGCCTTAAAATATTTAAGTCACAAATCATAAATCAGTAAGCTGGCAAAAGATTTTAAATCGATTTAAATCGTAAAAAAGATTTAAATCAAGAAATGATTTAAAATATCGTAAAGTTTCAGCTCTGCCGTTACATTAATAATACTCCAAAACATCTATATGCTTGCATTACCTAGGTAAAGGCGCGTTTTCACGGGTCGATCTGGGTTGAACGATTTAGATCGATTATTGAATCGAAAGCAAATTTAATACTTAAACCACTTTTCGACTCTGTCATTCGGCGGAGTAAGTCGATTCGACGGAGGTAGAAAGACTGTCTACTTTTGATCGGCGACTGTCGTCGAATCGATGTCGAACGACTGAAATGGAATGTGTAAACACTTCGTCGAACGAAAACAACGTGCTGAAAGCCGAATAGTGCGTGTCAAGTTGTTGTTTTCAACGCGACAAGCTATAATTTTGTGCAAAAATGACTGAAAAGTGGTCAGATGGCAAGATTTTTGGATGCTTATCAAAACTATGATGTATTATGAAATCCACAAACCGAGCTTTATCGCAATCTACAGGCAAGACGAGCAGCATTGCAAGCAATTCTGAAACATGTGAATAAACCTAAAATGTCCGAATATGACTTGAAAAATAAAATCAAAAACATTACAACATACAATCGTGAACTGGCCAAAGTACTGAAATCGATGAAGAGTGGTTCTGGACCTGACGACATATGAGTCGCCTAGTTCCAAAAGTCACTAAATCCTTCCAATAATATTTTTAAGGAAACGCGAAAATTTGCTGTTAGTCTCAAAAAACAATAATAGTATTTGTAACTATAGATATTGATAGACAGTAACATAGTGCTTTAAAAGGTCTTTTGGACAAAAATCCTACTTTAGTAGTTTTGTGAAAAGCTTGAAAAGCCTTCCGAATTTAGCTGTTTTTGGAAATACATTTGGATTTGGAGGGATTTGCTTCGAAACTTACATGATATGAAGGTATTTCATGGCATATTTTGCGCAGTTGGATTTAAGAATATACAAAATAAGACGAAAACTGGTAGTAGGTCAAAAAACTGAAAAAATAAATATAAAAATATAGTATCTTTTCTTATTATTGTGTCACCCAATGAGGTATTTGTTTTTGGTCACGTGACGTCCGATTCAAAAATTTCAATATTTGCGACTTTTTGTGTTCTGCCCGATAGAACAATTCCAACAGACTAGCACACAGTGTGCTAGTTTGTTGCAATTATTTGATAGGTAGGAACATAAAAAGTCACAAATATACAGGGTGCCCCATTAAAAATTTTGAATCGGACGTCACGTGATCAAAAACAAATACCTCATTGGGTGAGATAGTAATAAGAAAAGATACTACATACATTTGCTCTAATTTAAACCTCCAAAATTATAATTCGCTACTACTGTCCAGTTCCGATGTATTGCTTATCTTAATCGTCGTGAGGCATCCCGTATATAAATCAAACTATAGGTTAGGTTAAATACATGAGTTAATTTATAGGTAGTACGGCTGTTATGCAAGCAGCAGAAAGCTCACTTATCGTCCTATCCTGGATTTAGTGGGATTTGTTCTCAAGGATCATGGTTTACATTTGAATTCTAATATGGATTAAGAGGTTTTTGTTATCGAATGGATTTAGGGGTATTTGAATCTCATTCCCCCATGTAGTGGATTTTGTTTCCAACCTTAAGAATCTACATTGATTTAGACCAGGATTTAGAGGGTTTTGAAATATGTACCATGTTCTAAAGCATTACTGAGGCCTCTCGCAATAAGATGGCACTACTAGTTCAATTTATTTGAAAATTGGATTTAGCGGTTTTTGAAACTAGACGACTCATATATGTTCCTCTTGTGCAAACCTTTTTGCTTTTAGCACAGATCGAATTATGGTCGAACGATCCAAATCGTTCAACCCAGATCGGTCCGTGAAAACGCGCCTTAAGAGTGCTTCTCTAAAGGAAACCAGTGCAAATTTATCTATCCTGATCATATAGTTATGATTATTGCATTTCCTGCTTAATACACGAGAGTTATTTACCTATATCAGCGCCTACCAAATCTCATCACTCTCAATCACAACGGTAAAACTCCAACTAGATCGATATAATTTGCATACTTATCGATTCCAGTGACAAATTAACGTAAATAGTGGAGCTATTTAAATTATATGAGAAAAATACGGTATGAAAAAATGCGGGGAACAGTAATAATAATGCGAGTAATTAAAAGTGTAGACGATTTATTAAATGTTAAGGTCGCTCGGACTTCCATATCTGATAATACAATCTAAAAATATGGCTATGAAAAGTGAATCAAACGCGTCTAGGATAGAGATGGACGATTTGCATTAATTTTAATTCTGAGCTGAGTTAGATAAATAGGCAGATATCTGTACTCAAAAAAATGGAGACAAATAATTGATTCTCTCATTACCTCTTACATATATTATGGTGATATCATTTTATTATTTTCTCGTTGTATGAAGCTATAGTCCCCTTGGAATCAAAGCACCGCCCGCCCGCAAAAAATATCCAACACAAAAACTCACGTAAATAGTTTCTTGCATTTCCCTAGGAACTAGGATGACACAGTTTTTATTTTGCAATGTTCAACTGATATCCTAAGCACATGGCATGCCGAGTTTCCGATAGTTAAAGACATATTACTATTATTATGTAGTGTTAATCTTTAAAGGGTCTTCCGGGGTTTTTCAACCACCCTGTATGAGATCCCATTCTAGCTCAGCTCATTTTAGTCACCCCAAAGAAGAGGCAGCAAACTTATCAGAGATTTCTAGAGTACCCAAATACAGAGCTTGAACGGCTTTTATGTTGTACTGCAATTTGCACCGCCTCTAACACGACTTTCAACGCTATAGACTCTATCAATCTCTACCAAGGCCCACGGTATGATTTAGAATTTTCATTGCTATTATTTCAGTGATTAGCTGCATCTACGATGCTGGTGTACCTCAAGGAAGTGTGTTAGGACCTATCCTTTTACTTCCCACACCGATAGGTGAGGGGAGTATTGTGATCGCGAAAATTTTCGATTTTGAGATAATACACTTTTTGGGCGTTTCATGATGTCTACATAACGAAAATCCATGTCACTCATTTCCGTCGGTCTGTCTGTCTGTCGGTCTGTCTGTCTGTCTGTCGGTCTGTCTGTCTGTCTGTCGGTCTGTCTGTACGCGTTTTTGTGTCCTCGTAATCTCAGTAACCGCTGCATGGATTGTGATGAAATTTGGGCAGCGATATGCTGGGGGGTCGTAGTAGGTAATGTTCTTATAATTTTGAAAATCGGTGCAGGGGCGGCGGAGTAATTAGCAAAAAACAAAAAAATTAAATATTCCTCAAACTTCGTTTTTAGGCTTTTTAGAGGTTCCTGATCATTTTTTACTTTTTTTTGGGTGGGGGTGAAATTGGGGTGGTTGGGGAGTGGGGGGTTGTAGAATTGAAAAATTTGTTGCTTTCATAATAGACTGCCCACTGACCCATGAAGGAAGACCTAGCAACATAAATAACTTTTTTAGGTCCATCCGAACATTGCCATGCCTATTACAGAAACCAAAGGACTTAGAATTTTTTCTGGTGTAAACATACGAGAGTATTGCTTTAGATCCTTCTATATTGTGTTACAAGGAAACTGTTGAATTGATGTTAATGAAATTTTGACACAGTATTACTACCGTGGCGAGGATGGAAAACGCGTATGGTTTTTATAAATCGTGCCTGTGGCGGCGCAGAAATAATAAAAAAAAGTAAAAATATAAAAACAGCTCAAACTTCGTTTTTAAGCGTTTTAGAGGTTCCTGATCATTTTCTGCGTTTTTTTTGGGTGGGGTGAAATTGGGGTGGTTAGGGGGTGGGGGGTTGAAAAACTGAGAAATTTCTTGTATTCATAATAGGGTGTAGGGTAGGGGCTGTGAAGGAAGACCTAGCGACATGAATCAACTTTTTAGGTCCATCCGAACATTGCCTAGCGTATTACGGAAACTAAGGGACTTAGAATTTTCTGTATACATACATACGAGTATTTATTGCTTTAGATCTTTTTGTATTTTGTAACGTGGACACTATTACATTGATTCTAATTAAATTTTGACACAGTATTATTACCGTGGTGAGGATGGAAACGCGTGTGTTTGTTAAATATCGTGTCAGTGGCAGCGTATATAGCAATAATCAAAAAACTAAAAGTATGAAAACAACTCAAACTTCGTTTTTAGATGTTTTAGGCTGTCCATTGACCTCTGAAGGAAATACTTAGCGGCATAAGACAATTTTAGGGGAGGGAGGGCTGCCGATGATTTGGTTGCAAGGAGATCTCAGACTAAAGCTTCATGCTATGGGAAAATAATAAACTGATATCACAGTAATGTGTGGGAAGTACTGAGTCAATCAACTTGACTCCATTTTTTATTTTGTACCTTAATGACATACATTTATTTGTAGATTGTGATTCTATAAATCTGTTTGCAGATGATACTGTACTTGCATGTTTAGATATTAACCTAGACACTGCTATTGAAAAAATTAATTATGCCTTAAGTGGTGCTGACAATTACTTGAAATTAAACAAGCTCAAATTAAATGTCCTTAAGACTAAAGCCATGATCATTACCTGAAAACATAAATACAAACAGATAGATTTTTCGAATTTAAAAATCACTATTGATAATCAAAACATTGAAATCGTTACTTTCGTAAAGCACTTAGGTATACAACTTGATAACTTCTTATAATTTCATAAGCATTTTGATTATGTACACAAGAAAATCTCTAAAAAGCTATTCTTTTTCACAAGAATTTCTAATTTTCTGTCTGCCGAGATGAGGGTAAAAGTATATCAGTCCATTATACAACCCCACTTTGACTATTGCTCTTCTGTACTATACCTTTTTAACTCAAATCAGCTGTCACAGTTACAAAAGATGCAAAATCGTGGGATGAGAATTATCTTAAGGACGAATCGATATACCTATTCAATTGATGCTGTCAACCCTTAATTGGTTATCTGTATCACAAAGACTATATTATCTTACCATGGTATTTGTTTTTAAAATAGTGTCAGGTGTGGCACCAACGTATTTGCAATGCTTCAGCTATAATAGTGATATACATGCACATCAGACTAGAAAACAAACTATTATATTTCTAAAACTAACAAGAAAAGTAGCATGAATTCTTTATTTTTTAAAGGATTCTATGATTACAATAATCTTCCAATTACAATAAAACAAAGTTCGTCGCTTAGAATATTTAAAGAACAATTATTAAAGTACATAAGAGCCATCTGATAATCTTTAGACTCACAGTTAACTTCTCTCTATTATTGAGGTTTCTAATATTGTCATTGTATATTGGCGTAGTATATACAGTATCAGCATTAATTTAATTATTTTTTAGTATTAATTTTATTGTTTTGGAATAACCAATTTTTTTTAATCACCCCTACTTTATTTTGTACTAGGGTAATCCTATTTTGAAATAAAGCTTCTTCTTCTTCTATAATTTCAAAAATTATGTTTTGTACAAGGTAGGGCAGCAGTCGAATAAGGCTGAAAAGTATATTATGTCCTTCCTTTATAGAGCAATGAAGAGCCCACTACCAACAAAACAAATTTTTCACACAATCCCTCACCCTCAAGGTACTCCCACTTTACTCTAAATAAATGTGGAAATCAATCAGGAATTTCCGAATCGCCTAAAAACAAAGTTTGAGCTGTTCTTACATTTTTGTCTATTACGCCTATTATAAGCACAACAAATTTTTCAGTTTTACAATCCCTCAACCACCCCAATTTCACCCCGACCCAAAAAAAGTAGAAAATGATCAGGAACCCCCAAAGCGACAATTATTCCGCCGCCCATGCACCTATTTTCAAAATTATACCAACATTGCTTACTACGACCCAACAGCATATCGCTACTCAAATTTTATCACAATCCATGCAGCGGTTCCTGAGATTACAAGGTTACAGGCACACCATTAGACATACAGTCTGGCAGACTGGATAATCGTCGGGGCTAATCATTGGTGATTGACCATATTCATTGAAAATTCACTTATGCTCTTCAAACACATTTAATTGTAAATATGTCAAACATCGATATATTCACCGAGATATATTACTTACTGACATTACTGACAGGTGAGAGAGACATGAGAGAAAATACATAGTGTTGCCGCATACAAAGTATCTAAGAATAGCTGTAGTTTAGAAAACGAAAAATAAAATATTCTTATACATTAACACAGACAGACCGACAAAGAGAACGACGGATACGAGTGACGTAAATGTTCGTCATAGTGTTAGCGTTGTGGTGATGTTATCAGTGTGGTAAGTAAAAGTACGACCAAAACTTAAAGAAATGACGGGAAATAGTTTTAGGTATGATTTATTTATTGTGTGGCCCATAATCCTCCCGATTTGATTGAAGTAAATCCATATTATATAAGGTTGATTGTATTTTAGTTTTTGTATGAAAATGTGTTTTCTAACAATACGAAACCTCATGAATTTATGAGCTACTTTTGTCGGGAACCAACCACTAAACTGAATAAATTGTATATTATGTAATAAAAACGGCAATGATAAGATATTCTCCTTGTATGCAACGATCGAATATTCCGTTACAAATATAAGACAAGGGCATATGCATTAGTAGCACAGCTATATCACAGCATAGTAAACAACCAGCACAATAACTCGAGATGGCGGAAATTACACGGGCATCCCCACATTTGGAGGGTTTTTTATAGGGATGCTAACGATACTTCGATACTTCTGCACTAATTTCGAGTATTTTTGTCATCGATACTTTTTGATGCATTCCAAGCTGGTATTGATACTTTTGTATTGGTATCGAAAATAATTATATAATTATTGAGGGGTGTAATTAGTTGCACAAATGCTCTGCGCGCCTATTTGACTAGAAAATATCGAGTTGGTACCGGTATCGATATTTTCATTTCGCATCTCTACCCAAACCTCACAGCCGTAAGATCATCCATAAACCCTCTCAAGGTCAAATTTTTTGGGAACCATTTTTATATAGGAAATCCTCAGAGATATTATGCTGGTTGTTTATTATGCTGTGGCTATATGTCACTTGTCTGTTGACAGTTATCATTTCTGACAAAGTCATTGTCGTGTGCTCAATGCATGGTTTTCGTCATAGATAGTTTTCGTTTTAATATTATGTATGCTCTATTACCTGATACTTGAAACTGGCTTGACGTCTATTTGATAAGTATCAGCTGACGAAGAAGTGTATCTCAAATTTAATTTTTTACTAGTGGTGTTGATTGGCAATCCTGCGATCAGGACTGTATTAGTAATATTCTTACTGAATATCTCTTTATCAAAAAGTAATTATTATTTCTGTAAACAAGAAATTGCTTCAATATCCAGAAATTCGCAGCAGAAATGGTTGGCTAAAAGAAAGAGATTATTTTTTTGATTTGTATATTGTTAGAGACTATCAGAATACACCTATATTTAGCAATAGGGACGATTCAATGAATAGCTTGTATCACTAATGGGATATTTATTGGTTAAAACGTACAACGTGCAATTGGAAAAGAGTATAAAGAAAGTACACAGAGTAAAATTAATATAGGTAGTTTAACTGATCAGCTTGCTTCAAAAATGTTTCTAATTAAACTACTTATTATTCGGTGCCTCAGTAATGTTCAGTTCTAATTCAGAAAATCGAACCTGTGTAAACTCTCTGAAATAGCTCCATACATTTACTACTATTCGTATAGCAGTTGCGCATTGCCCTTCAACGTTTTATTTTTCTTCGATTGCTGTAAAAAAAAAGTGTTAGGAACTCAGTGCTTGTATGTGGTTTAGCAAAAAATGCTTTCATCTTCATTCTTACCTCATTAAAGCGTAATCATCACCATACAGACTAGCCATACTGATATACTGAAAGAAACGCCGGATTTTCCGAGAAAATGTAAAATAAGCATAGACCTCAGACCATAGACGAAAACGTCACCAAGTGTCAATTACTCGTCATTAGCAGGAGTTTCACTCAGTACAGCCCTGTATTCCTTCAAAGCTTAAAATTGATACATCAAGACTCATTTTGGGGTATTTCTAGTTATCACTAGCCGAACAGCTGTTCGCTGATGACACGGCTGACAGTTTAAAGTATCGGGTAACAGGGTATACACAGTCTATAAACTGTCAACCTATTCTGAGTTTGAGGTTGTTTTTTATTTCGAGGATTTGTCCTTCTTTTGGTTCATTTTCTTGCGAAGAAGGTTGTTATTCGGCAAAAGACAAACACATGCAAGCCATATGCAAACTAAAACTATTCAATTATCCTAACCTCAATTTTCAGTTGTCACCAGCAAAATACTCTTATGCTCAGTAAT
The DNA here is from genome assembly GCA_951848785.1 of Callosobruchus maculatus. Lineage (NCBI taxonomy): Eukaryota > Metazoa > Arthropoda > Insecta > Coleoptera > Chrysomelidae > Callosobruchus > Callosobruchus maculatus. The sequence goes on from CATOUR010000003.1 coordinate 5,486,483, forward strand.
TTTAATGTGCAGTTTTGAGTCTGCCAAATATTGGAAACACGTCCAGATATTTGAATAAATTGGATGTAAACCTGCGCAGAAGCGAATGCGCAGGCATCCTAATTCTTGTCAAATTTTTTGTCCGATACTTATGATGGAAAATAGGATAATATCATAGATAATAATGAAGATGATCTGCAAAGACAACTCCACACTTCACGGCCAAAAAATACAGTATGGTAATTTCAGCGGAGAAAACAAAATGCATGGTCATCAGTAGAGAACCACGTAGATGTAAACTGGAAGTGGAAGGTAAAATTATTGAACAAGTGATGACATTTAACTACTTGGGCATTGACATAACCAGTGATAGGAACTTGATTACAGAAATTAAAAGACAGGCGACAAAAGCAGGTAGAGTTAGTGGATGTTTAAGAGAAACTGTACGGAAGAACACGTATATGTCTACAGAAAGCAAGATTAAAGTATATAAAACAACGATGCGACAAATTCTAACATATGCGGCAGAAACACGAGCAGACACAAAGAGAACAAAACAAATGTTCAACAGCATAGAAATGAAAACACTACGATCAATTATGGGAATAACTCTCAGGGACAGACAAAACAAATAAAAACACACGAGAACCATGCAACATTAACAGCATCAATAAATGGATAAAAACACGGAAGAAAGAATGGGACGAACATGTAAATAGAATGAGTCCCAACAGATTGGCTCACATATGTAAAAATAACAACCCATACAATCGAAGACCTGCAAGACGGCCAAAGAAAGGATGGGAAGATAATGCGATGTCAACAACAACGTCAACAACAAAGACAGAATAAGAGGCAGACAAACAGGAGAAATCCTAGTCATACGAAGAAGAAGAATAAGAAGAAGAAGAAGAAAATAGGACAGTGACATACAACAAAGGATTCTGATAAAAACCCACTGTATTCCCATCACTACTAGGCTAGAATAGATAGTCTACGGCCGACAGTTAGTTATACAGAAAACTGTATCACCTTGGTTTTTATCATTGGCGTAGATAACAGAGTCATGTTACGATTATGTAAATCGGTTTAGCAAGAGACAGCATTTTTTCGCGAAAGCTATAATTGCGACAACATTAATCCAGTGCTGTAGAACTACTGGTATATGGAAGAGAATATGCAATTTAAGAATAATACTCAGACTCAGATTGCTAAAGAAGTTAATTACAGTACTTATCTTTGATATCAATGCAAACCCAATGCGTATAACTGGCTGTCTATATCCTTTAGTTGCCTACAGTGGTAACAGGTGCTTCTATCTAACATGGGTCAAACCAGCTTAGTAAAAATCACCACCTCGAAAACTTACGAAGCTGGAACCATAAAATTCAATACCTGAGGGTTTCTGAACATGCAGAATTTGAAAATTGTAACAGCATTGGTGCTAGATTTACCACTTTTAGGTTACATGTCATAATTTTGTTAATGTCAAATTTACAAGCATCATCATAATAAGGACATATTACGTCAAGTGCTGGGTTCTCCATCTGGGTAAGAACAACCCAAGACTGCCATATAAAATCGGCAACCAGACCATCGACACAGTTTCCAGTCACACCGATCTAGGAGTAATAGTCACAGATAGATTACCTTGGTCTGAACACATTCATAGCGTTACGTCCAAAGCCAAGAGGCTGCTTTACATGATGGAGAGATCTTTCCATGGTTGTGACGTTAGTACCTGTTCTTTGTTATATAAAACATACTTACGACCCATTTTGGAATTTGCCGGTCCTAGTTGGGATCCAGTTCTCATGTGCGACAAGAACTTGTTAGAAGATGTACAACGACGTGCGACGCGGATTCCCTTTGGTATCCAAAGGCCAAGCTATGGTGAACGTCATGTGTTATTTGACCTATCAACGTTTGCTGCCAGAAGACTGCGGGGCGACCTCATTATGACATGTAAAGTCATAAATAACATGTTCACTGTAGACCTATCTCATCTGTACCGCCTGTCGCAGAGCAACCTCAGAGGCCACAACTTCAAGTTGCCGAAAGAAGCCTTCCGCACTCCAGTTCTTCACTGTTTCCTGTCCAACCGCATTTTCGATGCGTGGAACAACCTGCCTTCCTCAGCTTCTGTCGATAATTTTAAAAACAATTATGACAGGTGGTGCAGCGCCTTGTGACTATTTTCTTTGTAATTCAGTCCTTCATTCTGTTTGTCTTGTCCATACACCCTTATTCTTGTATATTTAAGTTTATAGTACTTGTACTCTACTCAATACTGTAATATAATAATAATAATAATAATCTTAAAATCGTGTTTCTGTTAATATTGAGATACGGCAAGGCCGCTTGTTCAGAAAAAATCTCCAAAACTCACACAGCTCGCATGAAAAAATTCAATACCTGAGAATTTTTGAACATGCAGAATTCACAGATGCCAACAGTAGTATTGTCAGACTTAACACTGGAAAAATCAGATTTTAGAACTAGTAAACAACAAACACTCAAACTAAATCTCAACACCGTCACAAATAGAATGATAAAAATGACCCTTCTAAGCCACTTATAGTTTCTTAGTCGGCAGTAAAGTGAATTCGAATAATAATTCGGCTGAAAACAAATATTTGAAGTTTTTTGTTTTCTGCTAATTACTCCAACGCCCATGCATCGATTTCCAAAATTATAGCAGCATTACCTACTATGACCCCACAGCATACCGCTACTCAAATTTCATACCAATCCATGCAGCGATTACTAAGATTACGAGGCTAGAAGAACGCCAACAGACAGACAGACAGACAGAAATGAGTAACATGGATTTTCGGATTATATAGATATCGCTAAAAAACGAATTATCTCAAAACTGAAGGTTTTTACTATCACAGTACTCCCCTCACCCGTCGGTGTGGGAAGTACTGGTAAAAAGATACCTAAATCTGGTACCTGGAGTGGAAAATAAAAATGTAATCATTACCAGACCACCTAAAGAGACCCAGCTCTTTACCGCCTGACAGTAACTTATGAGACTACAGTATATGATATACTTTTCTGCGTAAATATGATGCCCCTATCGATTTTCGAAATATCAAGAATGTGAAGCCCTAGCTATTTACCTGCATGGGTGGCAGATGATCTGACCATGGCCCTGCTTCGAGAAGATCAGTGAACCAAAAAATTTGTAACATCATAACAAGGAAACCGTAGAATTTTGCCGAAATGCATCCTATGTTACTTGATATAGATTTTTATTTTTCCATGATAGATACCTAATACATTGTTCAACCATGGGTTGTTGGTTGTTGGTAATTTATGGCTAACAGACTCAATTTTAGTTCGGTTCCTCAGATTAAACGCTCAGGTACAGGTTGGTAGATAGATGGCGAACCAATACTTTTTTAAAGTACTGCATCCCAATATCTATATGTTACTACCACTAGTACGAGTTTTGCCAGCTAGGCACTAACAGGCAATTTCATTTATTCGCCTGAGACCTAAATCACACTGACGAGCTTCAATAAAAGCGAAACGACGTCGTCTGTGATTGGTTTCGGACGAATGAATGCAATTGCTACTCTTTAATTGAGTGAAGTTGCTTTTTAGCATAAACCAAATGTCGGGAGTGCTAAATGAGTGTTCCACAAAAAAGAGTCTGTTTATTGTCGTATCCGCAGGTTCCTATACCAGATGCTTTGAACGGGTCACATAAACAGTGCTCAGTTCCTCAGATTAAACGCTCAGGTACCGACTTTGGTAGACAGATGGCGAACCAACACTTTTTAAAGTACTGCTTCCCAATATCTATATGTTGCTACTACTAGTACGAGTGTTGCTAGGCTAGGCACTAACAGGCAATTTCATTTATTCGTCTGAGACCTAAATCACACTGACGAGCTTTAATAAAAGCGAAACGACGTCGTCTGTGATTGGTTTCGGATGAATGAATGAAATTGCTACTCTTTAGTTTAAATTTATATTTTACTCAACCACATCGTCGATTTACTAAGACTGTGAATATTTTCGATTTGGAAAAATATGTCTTTTGGGTGTGTTACGCTATTCTCGAGTTTGCGTAATCTCAGTAACCGTACAATTTTGCCGAAATGCATCCTATGTTATTTGATATAGAGTTTTGTTATTCCATGATAGATACTTAAGACAGTGTCCAACCATGGGAGATTTATATTTTACCCAATCATATCATCAATGTACTAAGATTATGGAGATTTTACACTTAGAGAAATACGTTTTTTGGGTGTGTTACGCTATTCTCGAGTCTGCGTGACCTCAGTAACCGTTGTAGTGATTTTAGAGAAAGTTAGGGAGCTATAAGCAGTGAAGTTATATGAGTACTTATCAGTATCCCAGAGTGCTGAAACTGCATTATTTAGCGTTTCATATACATATGTATAGATTTTATGATGATGGATGCAACGAGGTTTACTAGTATATTAAACGACTCTTCGGTAACCTGAGAGCCACGCAATATTCGGTTGTAACTTCAGTAGAATGTGAAAATACTGAATTTTTTTGATTTTTGCCAAATGAGACTGAAACTCAAAATTGCGACTGGATTTGTAATCATCACCCTCAAATTATTGATCTTAATAGAAAGTCATATAAAGATTTTTGATTTTTTAGGTAAGCCTGAAGATCTGAAAGATCTGAATTTTTTTTTACTTCAGTAGAATGTGAAAATACTGAATTTTTTTGATTTTTGCCAAATGAGACTGAAACTCAAAATTGCGACTGGATTTGTAATCATCACCCTCAAATTATTGATCTTAATAGAAAGTCATATAAAGATTTTTTATTTTTTAGGTAAGCCTGAAGATCTGAGAGATCTGAATTAACAAAAACATGAGGTTTCATCTTAATAGAACGCCAAATAAAAATTTTCGATTTTTTAGATGAACCTGATAGTCTGAAAGTCCTGACATTTTTGATTTACGTCAAACTAGAATGAAATTAAAAACTCCGACAGGATTTGTAATCAGCACCCTCCAATTATCCAAATCACGAGGTTTCATCTCAATAGAATGCCAAATGAAGATTTTCGATTTTTTTAGGTAGGTACTTGTACTCCACCGAAGATCTGAAAGGTCTGAAATTTTTGATTTGCGTCAAACGAGACCGAAACTCAAAACTGTGTCCGGATTTGGAACCAGTCACCTTAAATTATCCAAAATGCTAAATTTCATCTCGACAGAAAACCAAATAACGATATTCATTTTTTTTTTTTTTTTGGCGAACCTGGAGATCGGAAAGGTCTGAAATTTTTCATTTTCGTCAAACGAGACCGAAACTCCAAGCTGGGATTAGATTTGGAATCAGTAGCTTCAAATATCTCAAAGCATGAGCTTTCATCTTGATAGAAAGCCAAATAAAGATTTTCGATTTTTTGGGTAAACCTGGAGGATCTGAAAGATCTGAAATTTGTGACTTTTGTCAAACTAGGCTGAAACAACTGCGAACGGATTTGTAATCAGCGCCTTCCAATTATGCAAGATATGAGGTTTCATCTTAATAGAAAGCCAAATAAACATTTTCGATTTTTTAGGTAAACCTGGGGTTCTGAAAGATCTGAAATTTTTGACTTTTGTCAAACTACATAGACCTCGTTGAAAATTAAAACAAAATTACTATAAAGCTACATATTGCTGTAAAAGCATTTTCCTATTGTTGTGTTCAAAAAATCTGCTTATTATTGGTATGACATTATTTTTAATTGAACAACTAAAGGCATGTAAGCAAATGAGCACCTTTTAATGTCTAGATTTTGATATGATTGCTAGGTTATTGTCGGTTGGCACCGTTCGTACGTGATTCATTAGCAAAGTGTTATTGTTTACCAAATTCTTGTTGTAGTTGGACTAACTTGTTCCCCAAATAAAATAGAGCAAGAAACCAAAAATAATATTGGCGTCACCAGGCATGTATTCTGGATTTGGTTTGGGGGGGGGGTTGCAAGAATTTTTTTAGACGGCATTATATAACGTTTCGGTGGGGGGGGGGTCCGGACACCCTGGACCTCCCCTCTAAATACGTGCCTGGGCGTCACCTAACATTGAGCAAAATTATTCGCCAAGCTACAAAAAGGCAAAAACAGGGTCTGCAAAGAAGTGCTTACATCATGGTCCCTAAGGCACTAGAATATAATATTTAAAGATTTACATGATAGAAAATACGGCTCGAAGTAGGTGTACCCAGTACCCATATAACTACACTAATCCAATAATACTCAATCGAACAGATTTATCTTCCAAATGTTTTTACAGCTCACGTCAATTCTTTATTTACTTTATTGCCGATAAATTGATTTTAAATATACCACGGGCGATAAGCCGTTGTAATGAATACAGATGTATTACGAAACGCAACGACTTATAGTCTGCGAGCTATCCAAAGGGACTCTAGTTTCCATTCATATTAAGCGGCCTACCGACGTTGATGCATGCTGCGATTTCTGAATCGACTCATGGTTTCATGAAACTTGCATCAGTTGCATAAGCCCCTGCTCAAATCGAAACCTGTTGCGATGATTGAATCGACTTGATATTTTATGCATGTTTCATGCAACTCAGGTATAATGGGGCAGGGTTATTTATTTGCGTCGACGCAATACTATACACGTTGAACCACTTGAAATTTGCATCAGCGTCAAGTTTCTTCCACCCAAAATAACACTAAAAGCCTTCATAGCCTTCTGGAGAACAAAGGGCATATAGTAATCGCCAAAAAGCGTGATTTTTCTCAGTGACATATAATCGAAATGTTTTGGAATATCATGACATTGAAATCCTCACCTCTAACTTCGGCCCTGTGCGATTAGATCAAAACAGAGGCAAAAAACGAGAAACCCAGTTTACAGCGGAGCGCAGCATCGATGTACCTAGTAGCGTGCTTTTGACTTCTCTCGAATGTTGACGTGCTACATCGAACTTTAACAACCACAAAAATGGTGCAACCAGCATAACTAATAATAATGAACTGGTGAATATGAGTTTAGTGTAGGTGAATGGTCAAAATTCATCTTGGACTTCGCGAGTGTATGTTGATCGTTTCACTGCGGTCGATTTTGCTATTTCGTGCAAAGAGCTAGATATACAGGATATTTGTATTCACATCCTAGTGGACACGCGGCATGACCTAGATAACCTCGAATGGTCCAAATTGAAGAAGAAATACTTGCCTTTTTCAAACCATATTTATAAGACTCATATGACAGGATCGCACTTAAAACTTCGCATTTCCTTATTTTTTTTTCATTTTTCTGCTACCAAGTCACCTTACATTGGCTTTGACATTTCAAAGGCAGTTGTTTCTGAAAAGGAAAGTCCCAACTTTGATGCCGATGGGATCATTTACCACCTTCACTGTCATTCAAATGGAATCAGGATCATGAGGTGTACAACAGCGAAACTTATTTACTCGATATTAACTTTTGTCATAGCACCCCATGATACTATCTTTCATACGCTTTCATTAGCCCCACTTTTCAAATCCCTCGGACCAGGGATCGTATCCGCTGACAGCCACCTCAAGGTTTGTCAATATTACACTATTTGGGTGTCCTTTTCTTGTGAAATTTTTGAGGAACGTCGTCAGTTTTGGTTATTGGTAATGGTAATGATTATGCTAAGAATTTTGATCAAAAACTGACCAATAAACTTCACAATTTTATCGTAAATACATTTGTTGTCGGTTTTAACTGAACTGTGTGTTTACAGGCGTCGCGTGGGTCCGAATTACAATGGCTCCACTCGTTACACTCGTCTGGCTGGCTCATTGGCCTCCACAGTATTGCCAGACCATCCAAATAATAAACATCAAATCTTAACAAAAAAATAGAGTTCCATAATGAATAGCGGAATTGAGACATAAAGTAAGTCATAACAAAAACAATTGTTCATCTTCATTACAGAGAGTATTGGTAAAAACGGTTTAAGAAACCAAGAAAACACGCTTTAGTGATAAAATTAACTGAAAATTAAAAATAAATATAGCTTGAAGAACTAAAAAGCACGCTTTTAAAGAACATGTGGGTTTCATCTTGATAGGAAGCCAAATAAGGTTTTTCGATTTTTTTTGGGTAAACCCTCCGGCCTGAGATATCTGAAATTATTGATTTCCGTTAAACGAGACTGAAACTCAAAACTGAGACCGGATTTGTAATCAGCACCCTCAAGTTGTCCGAAACAGGAGGTTTCATCTTAATAGAAAGCCAAATAAGGATTTTCGATTTTTTTTAGGTAAACCCGCCGCCCCGAGAGATCTGAAATTTTTGATTTTCGTTAAACGAGACTGAAACTCAAAATTGCCACCGGATTTGTAATCAGTACCCTTGAGTTGTCCAAAACATGAGGTTTCATCTTAATAGAAAGCCAAATAAGGATTTTCGATTTTTTAGGTAAACCCGCCGGCCCGAGAGATCTGAAATTTTTGATTTTCGTTGAACGAGACTGAAACTCAAAACTGCCACCGGATTTGTAATCAGTACCCTTGAATTGTCCAAAACATGAGGTTTCATCTTAATAGAAAGCCAAATAAGGATTTTCGATTTTTTAGGTAAACCCGCCGGCCCGAGAGGTCTGAAATTTTTGATTTTCGTTAAACGAGACTGAAACTCAAAACTGCGACCGGATTTGTAATTAGCACCCTCAAGTTGTGAAAAACACGAGGTTTCAATAGAAGGCCAAATAAGAATTTTCGATTTTTTTAGGTAAACTCGCACACTCGAGATATCTGAAGTTTTTACGCACGCGCTTTTTTCACCATCATACTATTATTTTTCGTTCATTATTGTTTTGAGCTTATTATAAAAAAATATTTTTAACTTATTAGTCCGATGTTCTTCAAAAGCATGCTTTCTATTTTATTTATGTACATTTACTTTTAATTTTTCAGTTACATTTATGATTAAAGCTAGTCTTTTTAACAGTACTTACTATTATCATACTATGTGTAGTCAATGTGAACACTAGTTTTTGATCAATATTCATTGCATAATCACTACCATTACTGCGTAAACGATAACCAAACCTGTCAACTCCCTTGAATAAATTTCACAAAAATACCGACCCCCAAACAGGTGGATGTCACGCCTTTTGAGATCTCGTCGCTACGTCTGTGTGTAATATTAACAACTTCAAGGTGTCTGCGCCATCTCTTAGTCAGCGATTTGAAGCCGTCAAAATCGTTTTCGCGGCAACGTTCGAACGTTTAACGTTCGGTCCGACCTCTTAATCCAAAGGAGAGTTACAAGCTCGCAAACAAACTAACTAACATAAAGGGGAGGTGTTGAAAGCGGTACTTAAGGATCTTTGCGGGCCTCCCATTTTTTTAACGAAGGGGGTTGGAAATTTTTAAAATAGACTCTGAGGTGGCTATATATAGCCACCTCAGGTATACCTGCATCTAGTTCTCAAAGATGTCCGATTTACTGAGGTGCCTACGGACTAAAACCCTTCCCCCTCCAGCTCTCTCAAGGCACAGGAACCGCGTGAGCCTCACTTCTATGCTTTTTTGCGGGCCCCTGGACTAATATAAAATGCAATTACTTACAACAATTGGATAGATATATATTAGGCAGAGTTGGGCCACACCCAGATCGCGAGATCGCCGCGGCCGTATCGCGAACGCACTGCCGCTGAATTTTTTCCGAATCGAAGGTTGCAAGGGAGGGTGTAGTAACATTTAAGCCCGCTGTTGCTGCTCACCACACTGGCCTCAGCTGTCAGGAGGACTGAACATGCGAATTCCTGCGACGCCCCCGCGCGCGCAATCGTGTGCGAATTTTTTTCGTCCGCCCGTCGATTGTCCTTTCTAACGGGGAGGAATAATTTAAGGTACATCCAATTGTGACGCGCATATCTTTTTTTAAGCGGTCGTGAACATAGTTTTGTTTTGCTGGCTGGTGTTGTTTCAAATACAGCACCAGTGCAGATTTGACTTGTCCAAAGCTAAAATAATACGCGGATTAAAAAGAGGAATATAACCGAACGAAAGGTCATTATTTAGAGAATCTAGATTATCGGGATCCCCTTTTTATTATTCCCGAAATTTTCGGGACCAAAGAATCTCCGGGATCATGAAGTGGAAACCCTACCTCTCCCACAGGCCGGCTGTCCCAAGGAAAAACACAGTATATGCATTTTTTTCATATAATGAGGTTTTGACGAATTTGTACATACTGGGCCATGATCTATCTTAAACAGTCAAAACTGCAATATATACCGAAATAACGGATATTTTGGCTGAAAAAACCCAGTATCTATAGAACAACAATAATTATCAAAATTCCAAAACACAGCATCTGCGTGCCAGCTAGAACTAGTGATGAAGTGAATCTTCTTGTCACTTGGAACAGAACAAAAATGGAGTCAAGTTGATTGACCCAGTACTTCCCACACATAATGATGATACGATTTTATTATTTTTCCACTGCATGAAACTATAGTTTGAAATCCCCTTTTCACCAAATCATTGCCCGCAAAAAATACATCCAACTCGCAAAAACTCTCGTAAATAGTTTCTTGCGTCTCGCTCCTTAGGAACTGGGACGCCACAGTTTTCTTCTGTATGCTTCCACTGGACGACGCGAAACGATCAGTAGCCGTCAAACCGTCTAAAAGCGCAGTTTGAGCTGTTTTTATATTTTTAGCTTCTTTTTATTATTGCTGCGCCGCCACTGACACGATTTTTCAAAAACAGACGAGTTTTCCATTCTCGCCGCGGTAGTATTACTATGTCAAAATTTCATTAAAATCAATTCAATAAATTTCACGTTAAACAGTATTCATAGAACGAAATAAAGCAAAACTCGTATGCATCACAAAATTGGTTTCTGTAATAGGCAATCCAATGTTCAGATGGACTTAAAAAAGTGCAATTATGCCGCTAGGTATTTCTTCCACAGGTCAATCGACAAACAATTATGAATACAAGAATATTTTCAGTTTTACAGGCCCCACCGCCAACTGCCCCAATTTGACTCCCACCTAAAAAAATGTAGAAAACGACCAGGAACTCCTAAAACGCCTAAAAATAAAGTTTGAATATTTTTTCTTATTGCTGCTCCGCCACTGGCATGATTTTTCAAAAACATGCGCGTTTTGCATTCTCGCCACGGTAGTAATATTGCGACAACATTTCATTAAAATCAATTTAATAATTTTCGCGTTACGCTATATAGAAGGATCTAAAGCAATGCTCGTATGTATATATCACAAATTCTAAGTGAATTGGTTTCTATAATAGGCAAGGCAATGCTCAGAATGGACCTAAAATAGTGTATTATTCCGCTAGGTATTTCTACCAAAGGTCAATCGACAGCCCATTATCAATACAACAAATTTTTCAGTTTTACAATCCCCCACCCCCCAACCATCGCAATTTCACCCCCACCCAAAAAGTAGAAAATGATCAGGAACCCCTAAAACGCCTAAAAGCGAAGTTTGAGAAATATTTGAAATTTTTGGAGTTTTGCATATCGCTATTCAAATTCCATCACAACCCATGCAACAGTTACTGAGATTACGACGTTTGAAAAACGCCAACAGAGAGACAGACGTCAGACCGTCAGACAGACAGACGAGAAATATAAGAGAGTAAAAAATAATGAGGTAGGTGGCATTCCAAAATTAGGGTTGAAAATCAGAATTCTAAAATTGAAATACTTTACTTCCCTCATCGATGCCATTGGTAGTTTACAAATACCTAATCAAATTATTTTCTTAGGTGAGTGTTCAGCCGAAAGTTGAAACAAGCTGAAAGATTCATTGTAATTTATGTGAATTTTAAACACGCATAGTTATGCCTACAGACACCATTCAAAATGTTAGGTCCGTAAATCTCAATTTGGGTAATAAAATTTACATATCTATCGTTTGTAGCGACAGATTCCACACACTTTTAACTAATTGTGTGATTTATGACAAACCGAACTTTGGAATAGTGGACAGGAAGATTGAGAAGGCAGAATGCGTTGCTTAGGATTCCATATTAGTTCAGAGGGTTGCACAGGAACTATTGGAGGTGTGGTGTAAATATGTCTGGTGTAAGCCTGAGATCGACGTAATAAGGGGGACAATAATAAATTTGTTCTGTCTCCAGAATCTTTTTAATTCCATTGCTAGGTCACTGTATTTAGATATCTTCCCAGTCTAGGTGTTTTAGATATCCATTTAATTGGGAATAGCAATATCTATTAAATAGGCAACTTAGTCTGCTTTTGACTGAAAAACTATATCTGCCTATTCCGTGTTGATTGTCTTTCTGGTTTCTGATGTTGAAACCATAATTTGTGTTGTTAAGTGCGTTAGAGAGTGGATTTAAACAAAGGCAGAACCATAGTGAACTGAGGGACTTTGTCTGCTTTTGACTGAAAAACTATATTCTATATAGTTTATATCTGCCTATTCTGTGTTGATTGTCTTTCTGGTTTCTGATATTGAAACCATAATTTGTGTTGTTAAGTGAGTTAGAGAGTGGATTTAAACAAAGCAGAATCACAGTGAACTGAGGGATTCACCCTGGAAGATACCGCATCGTATGTGTAGCTCTTTCGTTTGGATATGGCCGTCCAGAGTTGTAAGATGTATGTTGGTTGGCCATGTCTCCATGGTTCTTGTGAGGAGCTGACGAAGGCCTGGGTTGATTTTATATCTTTTAAGATCATATTATTATCCTGATTTTTCAAGTTTTCCTCGCATGACTGCGGTGAGGATCGTACAATATTGCAGGTCTTCAGGATTACAGACTTTTGAAATATTTTGTGTAACCTTTCGTCCAGGCCTAACTGTTTTAGGTGTGGTGTAAATGTGTTTGGTGTAAGGCCTGAGACAGACATAATTAGGGGGACAATAGTAACTTTGTTTTGCTTCCAGAGTCGTTTTATTTCTATCGCAAGGTCAGTGTATTTAGATATCTTCCCTGCGTAGGCATTTTGGACATTCGATCGTTGGGAATAGCAATATCTATCAAATAGGTAACTCTGTCTGCCTTCGACTGGAAAACTGTATCTGGCCGATTTGCCGGGATAGTCTTATCTGTATAAATTTCAACGTCCCAGTACAGTTTGTATTCATTGTTTTCGGGTACTGATGTCGGTGTATAATTGTAATATGGATATGTGCTTTCTATTAGCTTGTTTGTTGTGGCTAGTGCTTGGTGAATAAATTTGGCTGTAGAATTATGTCTAGCGGTGTACTCGGTTCCAGCGAGAGTTTTGCATGCGCTTGTTATGTGGTCTATTGTTTCTTTTTGTTGGTGGCACTTTCTGCAATTGTCGTCGATTATGGATGTATCTTTAATTATGTATTTCGTGTAGTTCCTTGTCGCAATCACTTGGTCCTGGATAGCGAGCATAAAACCCTCAGTTTCTGGAAAGAGTTGGCCATCCTGCAGCTAGGTATATGATTGCCTTTCATTAATGTGGTCTTGTGTAACTCAGTATCTGTGCTTGCCATGGAGTGCTTTCTGTGACCAGGTGTTTATTTTTTCTTGTTGTAATTCTATGTGATTGTGTGTGTCTGCTGAGTGATCTGGGCAGGATAGGGTTAGTGGAGTATAGTTTTTGTCTGCTTTTATTATTGACCTATGTAAGTTTGTCCGTTTGCTTCAGAAAAGGTCTCTGAGCGTTTTTATTTGTCTTGTGTGAAGTGACTGTATGTCTATAATTCCTCTGCCCCCTTGTTTTCTGTCTATGGTAAGCCTTTCCTTGCACGGTTTCGGATGTGACATTCTGTGCTTTGCGAGTTCAGTCCGTATGAGTATGTTGATGTTTTCAATATCAGTGCGCGACCACTTGATGACACCAAAGGAGTATGTGAGGACCGGTATCGCAAATGTGTTAATTGCTTTTGTAAGATTTTTTGAATTCAATTTTGTTTTTAGAAGTGTAATGAGGCGGTCTCTAAACTCTTGTGTTAGTTGAGCCTTGACTTCTGAGTGGTCAATCTTAATGTTCTGATTGAAGCCCAGGTACTTGTACGTTTCGCCCTTCTCCATGTTGTCCAGTGTTTGGCCAGTTAATATTTCGGAATGGTTCTTCCATTGGCCTTTATGGATGTGGAGCACCTTGCATTTGCTCATTCCAAATTCCATCCGGACGTCTGACGTACAAACCTCTGTTATTCTGAGTAATTCCTTCAGTTGCACTTCAGTGGCTGCATATGGTTTGATATCATCCATGTAGAGAAGATGATTGATTCTGTGTTGATTAACTTTCTGGTGTTTGACGTTGAAACCATAATTTGTGTTGTTGAGTGCGTTAGATAGCGAATTAAACAAAGGCAGAACCACAGCGAACTGAGTGAATCACCCTGGAAGGTCTTATGTGTAGCACCTCCGTTTTGATATGACCGTCCTGAGTTTTAAGATGTATGTTGGTTCGCCATTTCTCCATGGTCCTTGTAAGGAACTGACGAAGGCCTGGGTTAATTTTATATCTTTTAAGAGTGTATTATTATTGTTATTATTAAGTGAAGTGTCGGCATAAGGCAGTTCCAAATATTCGCCAAAAATCAGACTCGTGTAACAATTGCTCTAGTTTTTAATACTGTTAGTCAAACAGTTAGCCAACCATGCAAAACGCAAGTGTATTTGAAAGCTAATTATAATATGATTCTCCATGAAGGTTGCTTTGCCGGACAAGAAAAAGATCACTGTAATTTAATAATGTATCGCACTTTCAAGGATGTCACAATTCGTCTCTAGAGTCGTATATTACGCGAAACTCGATATGAATTGTTAATCCAGAACAGCTATGCTTCTTGTTTTCTTACAGCAGCGACTCGTCAAGGATGTCTTATGGGCAACGAGGAGCGGTGGGTATATACAGGGTTACTGGTAACTCGACCACTTTCCTGCAAGAGGTGATAGAGGGACTCAAATGTAACAGATTTATCCCCCCATAAGTAATTCTGAAAACCGGTAGTTTTCGAGATAATTAACATTTAATGTTTTTCAATGATATTTCCAAATTTCCACACTACATCCCAAATTTAGAAAAAACCCTGCTGTCGATTTTAGTAATTTCCAACTTAGTTTTTTACTGACACACACGCAAATCTAGTTTAGGATTTAAATGTGTAAAAATACTAAGCAATTTCAAACTACATACAATTATTTAAAAAATAAAGAACAACATTTTTACATTCACCGTGAAAGAAAATTGTTTAGCTCAAAAAATATAAACAACCAGTCAAACAAATTATCTTAAAAACTTCCTTATCTGATGGCCTATTCCAAGGACAAGAATGACAGTACAACCACAAGTAACTAACAAAATTTATCAACATAATACAGAATCATCAACAACATGATATTCCAGCATGATGGTTGTCCAAGCACATTACCGTATCACAATTCGGCAGTTGTTGCGCGGAGCCCAGATCTGACACCTCTTGATTTTTACTTCTGGGGTCACATGAAGGCATTGGTTTACGAGACTCCAGTTAATACTGCTGACGAACTAAGGCAAAAAATTATCAATGCCGCGGAGGAGATGAAACGAACCTTTTCAACACGAGTTACAAGAACCGAAGTGAGGAAGCGGATCCGTACTTGTATCCGAAATCAAGGGCAACACATTGAGCAAGATCTCTCGAAATTTTGAGTGGATTTAATTTGTTTTACTTGGATAAAATCATCGACCGCATTTGCAAACATTCTGGTATGTAACTGAGTTATCAATAATGATTGTACTGTCATTTGTTCTTTTTGAATAGGTGATTTTTATTCATTGCTGTTTATAATCTTTCTGAAAAGGTTATTAGGTAGGAAAGTTTTTTAGCGATGTGTTCAACCGTTTGTATAATTTTTTTTGAGCTAGATAATTTTCTTTCGCGGTGAACGTAAAAATTCTGTTGATTATTTTTTAAATATTTGTATTTAGTTTGGAACTGTTTAGTATTTTGAAACATTTTAATACTAAGTTAGCTTTGTGTATGTGTTAGTTAAATACTAAAATAAAAATTATCAGAATCAACGACAGGTTTTTTTCTTAGTTTAGGATCTAGTGTGGAAATTTGGACATTTGGTTGAAAAACATTAAATGTTAATTATCTCGAAAACTATCGGTCTTCGGAATTACGTATGGGGGGTTAAATCTATTACATTTGAGTCCCTCTATCACCTCTTGCAGGAAAGTGGTCGAGTTACCAGTAACCCTGTATAGATAATAAAATTGGACAGAAAAAAAACAAATAGCTGGCTAAGCATGCAACGATAGCTGCCGACACGTGTTTCGGACTTATTGGACCCCGTTATTCGATTACTTTCACGCAACTTATTCTCCTTTTTAAAAAAATTGGGCTATATATTTTAGACTAGATTAGATTAGATTTATTTTTCAAATAGATCAAAAGATATATGACACGTCACAAAAAAATATAAGCACATTAATAGCTGTATAGAACACAAACTAACACATAAGTATATGGACAGAATAAAACATCTAGACCTAGAGAAGGTTGGCTCTAAACAAACCTCTATACCATAAACATACATAATTGTAATAAAAAACAAACTAACAGACATCAGTACAAAGACGTCTAAACTCAGGTAAGGTTGGAACCGAAATACTCTTCAGTACTATAGAAGATATTTTCTGTAAGTATTCTACTAATAGTGGCTTTAAATTTGTTCATTGACAGACACGTATACTTTGAGGGCAAGTGGTTATATATTTTAATGCACTGGTATGCAGGACTTCTTTGAAATGTTGCTGTGCGATGCCTAAGAATTTTTAGTACAGTAGTATTACTTGTTGTATGTGAGCTATTGCTGCCTAATGTTTCAAATTTGGTCTTGTTTTTACGGGCGTATAGTAAACATTGATAAATGAATATGCTTGGCAAGGTCATAATATTCAGTGCTTTATAAGCATCTTTGCATGATGCTCTTTGAGGAAGTTTTTTGATTATCCTCAGTGCCCTTTTCTGCAATACAAACACTGTTCGGCTGTCACTTGCAATGCCCCCGAATATCAGACCATAAGATATAAGTGAATGTATCTGTGCAAAATAAAAGTTCCTTGATACTGCCTCACACACATACTTACTTAAGTGCCTTAATGCACAGCACAGCTTCAATATTACAAAAACTGTCAATATGATGAGCCCATTTTAAAGTGTTATCGATATTTAAACCTATATATACCTGGTCTGCACATGGATACCCAGTGAAGCTCAATGATCAAATACCCAGCGGCTGGGTAAATATGGTTAGGTATAACGGGTGGCCCAGAATTTACTTGACACATGATATTTTCGTAACAAAAGACGATTTAAACAAGGACTGAGTTGCAACTCTGAAGGTAGGGTACGACTGCCCATATTTAACTGTCTCCCAAATTGAACATTTTGCGGTTCTTGTTACTTCCCGTAAAACTTGGCAATGTTGCCATCGGGTGTTCGACACCACACCTTTGAACCTTCTTGCGACTCAATCGATATTTAGATTAGGACCAAGTAATACAGATATGTGAAGTGTTGAAGATTTCGACCACGCGCAATGTAATAGTTTATTAACTTGGCGAATGCTTCAAATCTAACTAAAACAATATAGGTTTGTTCTTTCAATATTATAATTTCTTTATTAGATAGCAGTATTTTATAGCGCTACTTAACAACAGCACTGTTAAGAACCTAATTAAATATGGGACTAATCTTGATTTTTGAGCTAGGTGCTCATATTGAGCCGTTTAAGAAACCCCTAATTAGAGGTTCAATAATTGAGTTCATTCTAAATTTTTCTAACGCTCCTCAACCTGAACTCTCTTGGTTCTGTACTGAATGCAAGACTGAAGGCCAAGTTGAAATGATTCAGTGTCTGCACTGCCACATTTGGTTTCATTGGAAATGTATTGGTGTTCGACCAAAAAAGAAAATATTTCAGTGTTCAGTTCTTGCAGTAGAGAATCTTCTTACACATCTTGTTAACAATAATTATTAGAAAAAAATTATGTTAAGGTACTCACCAACCTTTCTTGAAGAGAGGTCAGTTTTCTTTAATTTGTTTTCTTGGAATTATTATCTCTACTTTATCAAGATCTGAGAGCAGATTCAATTTAAGAAAACACAAGTTCAATTTGAACACCTGGTGGCCAAAAATGAACCATTTGCAACGTCATCTTAATTTTGCTTGTCTCTTGTTGTTAACAAATGAATCAGTGAGTAGAAAAACAGTACATCTCCAAAATCCTTGTTATGAGAAAAAAACAAATATATATTTTGACTCTAAAATTTTCATTTTACAGCAATGAAATAGTATAAAGGATGGCTTCCTCTATAAGAACTTTCTGAGTAGGTTCTTATAAGTGTGTTCTGAAGGGCTGTAAAACCAAAAAAAAACTTGGAGTTATACAATTTTTCCACTCAATATTTAATAAACATAAAAAATGTAAATGTTCCAAATTGAGATGCATTTATTAATTTATGTCTACAAATTATATCAGCTTTAGACTGTCTCCCAAGGGGTAATATGGCAGTAAAATCCAAAATTTCAGCTTCCATGTATTTTATGACTACTAATACTTTGTTTGGAGAAACAGGGATGACATTAGACTTAAGTAGTTTGAACATATTTATACCAAGTCGTCCAATGAAAACACTAGTGGAAACATACCCTGGTGTAGAACAGTCATAGATCAACTGATGACAAGTTGAAACTGAGGTTTCATTATCTCCTTTCATGACCAACGTACAAGTTATTACTTCCCACACCGATATGTGATTTCGAGATAATACGATTTTTGGCCGTTTTATAGTATCTACAAAACGAAAATACACGTCACTCATTTCCGTCGGTCTGTCTGTCTGTTGGCATTTTCGAGCCTCCTAATCACAGTAATGCAGCTATAGCTTTGAAAATCGGTGAATGGACGAAGGAGTAATTAGCAAAAAATTCAAATATTCCTTCAACTTTATTTTTAGGCGTTTTGAGAGTTCCCGGTCATTATCTATTTTTTCTTCTGTGGGGATGAAATTGGGTGGTTAAGGGGTGGGGCATTTTAAAACTAATTTAAATATAAAAATAATTTATGTTACTCAAAACAGTCCTCAAGGTTGAGAGATTTCTTTGTGTTATATCAATTTACCTAGTTTTTTTAATGGCACACATGTACGGACAATTTTTTTCAAAATTTGGTTAAATATTTACTACAGGGTGTATCATACCATACGTTGAAAACATTTTTTTGTACATCATCCCCAAAAATGCATTCCCACTTTTTGAGTCAACTAGCACTCCATAGATTTTCCTATAAAAATGATAGTCCTATTTTAATTAAAATCTTGTGCTGTCTTTGATGTTGTACACAAACCTAATTTTTTATCCAGTACTGTATGCCCTTTGACAAAAAGTTCCAACTTAGGAAATACCCTGCATTGTTAAAATTCTAGAAATATCAAGAAAAGGACTCACAATGGGGAAATATTAGGAAAAATCATGAAAAATTTGGAAAACCTGGTGAAAATTAGTTGAGACATCATACTGAAATACAAAATAGTTCTAGGCTTCGCATGTACAATCTGAATGCACCGCTGTTTTATAAGCGCTTCTTAAACATTTTTTTGTTCAGTCCTACCAACCATCCTACTGCATCTTTGTCCCCCACTAATAGTCAACTTTAATTGAAATAAATTTTATGGCACCTTACTGACTCGTTCTTTCTAATGATCTTTTGCCACGTGCTTTTGTGGATTATGTACAGACAAGGTCGGTCATGTTATTATACAAAAATGAAAAGAAACTTCTTAGAAGAGAAATTAGGTATTCAGGGCCATCTACAAGATTGGTCAAGCCTAGTCGGACTTAATGATCATCGCCAAAATAAAACACTGTCATTGCAACTTAATGAATTAATCAGAAACAAAAAATAACTGTATATTCATTAATCTACATAATATGAATCATTATCTGGTAATTTATGCTTCACGGTGATAAAATACATTTGTATTCCGATGTATTAGCATCTCAATCGCAATTTAAAATTGTGCAAAATGTATACAGGGTATAACTGAATAAGTGTAAAACATTTAACAGGGTGATTCCTCATCGAAAAAAAGATAGGATCTTTCATATAAAGAAAGTTCATTGGAGCATCCCTTGCTAAGATAAGGCACTTAAAGGGGGTACATAAAATTTGTTTAACAATTTCTTTCACAAGCATTAAAAAAGTTACAATATTGAAATTAGCCTGACATTCTCTACTACCAAAAAGACACTTAGTCAGTAGTTTATTTGTTTTATCCCATGGTTGTAAGGGGAGAAAACGCAACCCCTAAGATTTATTTCCAATGCAACTTTTTGTCTTATTATCTGTTTACCATTTAAAAATTCCTAAAATTTGTCTAGCAATTTTTTTCACAAGCACTAAAAAAGTTGCGATGCGATATGTATCTTGTTCGTAAAATAATTTTTTGCTGCAACTTTATTTATTTTGATCAAAAGATTCAAATGACATTTTTTTGTTTAGAATAAAACAGGCTATCGGCAATGAATTTTTAAATGATAAACAAGTAGTATTAAAACAAAAAGTTGTATTGGAAATAAATCTTAGGGGTTGCGTTTTCTACCCCTTACAACCATGGGGTAAACCAAATAAAGTACTGGCTAAGTGTATTTTTGGTGGTAGAAAATGTCAGGTTAATTTCAATGTTGTAACTTTTTGAATGCTTCTGAAAAAAATTGTTAAATAAATTTTATGTACCCCCTTTAAGGGCCTGTATCTTAACAAGGGATGCTCTAATGAAAGATCCTATCTTTTCTTCGATGAGGGAACTCCTTTAAATGTTTTACACTTATTTTGTTGCACCCTGCATATTATACTTGAGTATTTCGGCTTCCTAGATAGGTATGCACATTCACCATTTTCTAGAAAACAGGGAAAGACATAAAATCTGTGGCTTGGATGAACAAGGGCCTATCTGCATAAAACAAGTTTTGAGAAAATTGAGGATTTGTGAAAAAAATTCGAAGTTGTTTTTTATTGACGTTTCTTAACCTAGCGACATGATATTTTGTAAACGTTGTAATGAAGCGCCAAATATTCATAAAACATGAAACTATTAGGTTTATTGAATGTCGTTAAAAGATTTTTGTTAGTTAGGCCCCAGCAGATTGGTCTCAAGTTAATATAGGCCTTGTCTTTAATACAATAATTGACACACTTAGGACTAGAAAATTGTTACTTAGGACCGGTTGTCGTGTAAAACATTAGTTAGGCCCTTTTTACCTCATCGAAATTTTCCTCATTATGTTTAATTACAGTAGTAGGAGTGACAAATTTAAGATTTTCTGTAGTAAAAACTATTTTATTAAAAATTATATCGTTTGCAAACTGTGTAATGTATACTAATATAGAACAAAGAAGATATTCATTATTCTAACAAGAAAAATCATTAGCAGATACACAGATGTACATACGAGATTGTGTCTCGGAAGTATGGGCTACTCATCACAGTCTAACACAATAGGACAAACGTCTTCGTCGTCACTGATACTGTCAGCTTTTAAATTCAAGTAAAATAGTGGACTGTTCGGATGTACATATGTAACACAACAAGGTTCTAATGTCTTCAAGTTTCTTTTTAGGCAGTAGAAGTGGGTATGCATCATGTAGTTTTTCTAAACTAGGATGTTCTGTGCTTAACTGTCTTTTTTTAGTTTGTTGTTTACGAAATCTCAAGGGCCTATAACATACATCAGAATTAAAGTATTACATATTTTTCAAAATAATACGGGCCTAAGTAGTAGATAGGACCTACGTTTAAAACCAATTACATATCTATGTTACACTTAGGCCCTTTGAACCTTTTTATCTGCAAACTAAAAACGGCCGAAGATAACATAGGTCTCATATTTCTTGTATCATTTATGCCGACTTTTAGTTAGGCCTCAAAGTGAAGCAAAAAGCAAAAAAAGCATAAAGGCTCAAGTCCATATAGGCCCCATTTAGTGGGTCTATATTACAAGATAGGTCCATTTACGACATGCAAAATTATTAGTTAGTGTAGATAAGACCGTGATAAAAAGACCTAAGGTATACATAGGCCTTTATATAAACGGAAGTGTCCATACTTAGGCCTTTTTACATACTATGTAATCCTCAACGAAAATGCCTTTTGACTTAGGACCTATTCCATAGGAAAGAGCGCATTCTATTTATGAAGTTGAGTCCAAAACCCCATTTTAAGAAAATTTGCACCTAGGCCCTTGTTCATCCAAGCCACAGAAATATTTTTTTTCAAAAATTTATTGGATACATTTGTACCACAGAGTGTTAATATTCTTCAAATTAATTTCCTTTAGCATCTACACAATTTTTGCACCGGCTTTCCCATGCCTCGTTTGAAGTCGTTGTCACAGCTTTTTGGATACCTATCATTAGGCGGTTCATTAATCACGTGATTTTTTATTTAGCATCCCCCCCCTGCTGATATGTAGTGAAATTTAACACTATCCCCATCCCTCATCCAGTATCACGTGCATTTTTAGTACCTACAAAGAATCTTAAAATTTTTAGAATATTGTTTTTAGATACAAGTATAAAGCACAATCTTATTTTATTTTGAAATTAAGGTCCATGTTAAAAAATGCCTAGACCGAAAGGTTGCAGGTTGTTTTTGATTGACATACAAGTAATAATGATGTGTTTGACGAAAAAGATGAATTTTTGACAAACCCTCCCCTCCTTTCAAGTTTCACGTGATTAATGGATGGCCCCAATGTTGTTGAAACGGTTTTCTTTGAGTTCATTCTTGATCCTCAGAAAAAGAAAAAAGTCGGATGGAGCGAGATCAGGACTATAGGGTGGCTGTGGTGTGGTGTTTTGCCAGGAACTCAAGGACGCGCAGATAAGTCTAGCAAAAATTGTATAGAAAATGGAAGTCTGAAAGAGGCCTTTTGAAACATCTGTCTTGTCCACAAATTTATTAAAGCAACAATGGACTAGTGTTTTTTATGGTCAGCCTCCCGCAAAGGCTGAAAGCCTATGGCGCTGTAGGTTGTAGCCGTCGGGAAACAAATTCTCCGGCAGCTGATTCCACAGCGTCGAAGTTCTCTAACAGAAGGAATGCTGGAGGAGACTGGTTCTGGGAGTAAGGACCTCGACCTGGTAAGAATGAGCTCGCAGAGCTTCTCTCGTGTTCCTGGTTCGGACGGCTTTTGGTGTTATTATCTGGGAGAGCTCAGTCGAACATCTTCCGTGATAGAACCTGTAAAACAGGGATAAGTCATCCACCCTACTTCGATGTTCCAGGCTGTGGAACTCCTTTGAGAGGACAGGCGTATGGATCAATCTAATTGCTCTTTTCTGGATAGTGTCCAGAAGCTTTAGAGACGGCTTCGGAGCGCATCCCCACACATGGGAGCAATACTCCAGCGATGGTCGGATCTGTGCCTTGTAGAGCAGCAGCAGTTGCTCTGGTGTATACAACTTTCTACAGCGGAACAAAACTCCAAGCTTCTGGGATGCCGTTTTAGCAATACTGACGACGTGGTCGTGCTAGGACATGTTATTGTTGATGTTGATCCCCAAAAGCTTGACGGAAGTGATTCGACTATGGGGTGGCCCTCCATTTCCACGGTTGGTAAGCCATCGTGAGACTTCTTTGTAAGTGTTGTTGCCTGAGTTTTTTGTACGTTGAACTGTACTTTACTTACTAATCCCCACTCGACAATTGGTTTGATATGTGCGTTGATCTGTGAGGCATGCTTCTGTCGCCGACGAACCGTCTCCTGGGATGATAGTGGCTTGTCTGGTTCCATGCACGACACTAACGTACTGTCATCTGCGAAGCTGGAGATTGGATTGGATGTTATTTCCAGCAGCTCGTTGATGTACAGCAGAAATAGTGTAGGGGATAGGGCAGATCCCTGAGGAACACCGGCATTTATTGAAAATGCGTCTGGTGAACAGCCCTCGACTACAACAAACAGAGATCGGTCGTTCAAAAAGCTATTCAGCCACTGGCGCAGGCAAGGTGGTAGTCCATAAGCGGCAAGCTTGACCAGAAGACCCTCATGCCACACTCTGTCGAAATCTTTCGATATGTCAAGTGCAACAACACGGGATTCGCTATGATTTTCTATTGCTCTGTTCCATAAGTGAGTGACGTAGGCAAGGTCACCTGTAGACCTGTGCGTACGGAAGCCATATTGGCGATCATTTATGATGTTATTGTTGTCCAGATATTTTAGGAGCTGTGTGTTAATGAGAGTCTCCATAACCTTAGACATGATGCTGAGAAAAGCCGCAGGTCTATAATTGGTGGGATGAGTTTTTTTTGCCTTTCCTAGGGATGGGTTGTACACAGCCAATCTTCCGCGAAGCGGGAAACACGCCTCGCTGATACGAAAGTTTGAAGCGCTTGCAAAGAATAGGTGCAAGCTCTTCAACTTTTCGCATGCAACAGAAGCTCAATTTTCACGTAATACTTTATCATATGCAGTCATAAAAAAATTCATGATACTAGTCCATTATAATAGTTACATAATTATATTGTTTGTGCTCTAGAACAGAAGTCATGTTCGACAACCGTCCATCCCTAAGTGCTAGATGTGGTGTGATATTGTAATACCCATACGTTTATACGATTTACACATATCAGGTAATAAATATTCATCTGTTACGAAACAGCATCTGTAATTATGATATACCGCGTTCTACGGCGATTTGCAACAAAAACTGACGCGATTTTTTCTGTTTTGCTCACATAGACTGTCACAAATGGAGGATTTATATTCGTATTTCGCTATTATCACTAATTAGTGGTTACACAGCTATATATTTCCGCCTATGATTTTCATCTATATTTTATATTTAATTGTGGAATAATTATTATATAAACTTGTGGGTTAGCTGGGTATGTAGGTGAGCAGTTTATTACAATTTGTTGAAAACCAGCGGCTGTTTTGTTGCTCTGTATCCGACATTTTGGTTTGTTTTTTATAACAGGTTTGACTGCATCTAAGCCAAGAAGGCCACGAATATCAGATATGGAGGAAAACGTTACTGCTGGTAGCAAAATATCAACAGATAGGGGGTACATTGCAGGTGAAGAAACTTTGTTCTCTCGGGGTGCCTCATCAACTGACTGAAGATTAGGTTAGGTTGATTATACCACCACCCACTGTGACCCTATTTTGGCTCACAGGTATACTGTACAGTCCACACCTTTTGACAAAAGCTTTGGCCATGTTAGATGAAACTCACGGCTTTCATACGCAGCGCGTATAGAACCCGCGCTCTCTAGTGATTAAGCGGATGCACCTTGGCGTCCCACCAAGAAGTCTGCTACTGCTAAGTAGAGATTTCCTTGGTTTGCCGTTAGCTTCGGGTACTAGATGGCGCACCGGCAGAATTCTTTCTGTCTGCTTGCACATCTTATTGCAGAATAATTGAGAAAAACCAGAATAAAAGTGAAGCTTTGACACAGTGTATCTTGAAAATTAAGCGTATTAAGGCTTAGTAGTTATTTCCACAATATTTAGCAGCACACATACTTCCAGCATATCGATAATACGGCCTGTTAAGGCCGGTGTTCCTCAGGGTTCGGTCCTTGGACCAATACTTTACTCTTTTTTCATTCATGACGTCCCTAGTCCCAGCAACTGTGAAGTCTATCTCTATGCTGACGACACCGGCGACACTAGTGGCCCAGTCATGGTCTAGCAACCTAGTCCATGACAGGCTACAGACAGCGGTGGATGAAGTACTAGAGTGGGCGGATCGATGGCTTATCAAAATCAACCATTCTAAAACGCAGGCTATCTACTGTACCAAAAAGCGTCGCGGCACCCCGCCAGAGGTCTCTATTAATGGTACTCTATTACGGGGAGCTCTTTTCCGTCAAGTACCTTGGTGTCACGCTAGACAAGGGTATGGCGAAACCATACTGAGATGTTAAAAACAAAATTCCTAATTACATTTCGAGAGCTTTATCCTTTGCTATGTAGAACTTCAAAATTAAGTCTGGTTAACAAAATTTGGCTGTACAAAATTATTATTAGACCTGCAATTACTTACGCATGTGCGGCTTGGTGTTTTATAGCTAAGACGCGCATGCGAGCTTTGCAGGTACTCCAAAGTAGGATCCTGAGAACTATTAAAGATCTTGATATTCCGTACTTAAAGGTCTATATCAAAACACAGGCGCAGCGGCGCTATGAACAAGCGGCATGGCATAGCAACCCTTTGCTGCGTGACTCAGTGGACTACACGGTCGAGCAAGTCCGCAAACATTCCAAGCCACGGCTCGCACTGTAACCAAAATTAAGTCGTGGAATTTTAGATCATATAAATTCCCTTTTTAGCAACATCCGATCCCAACAAAATTGCGTTTAGAGCACCAAAATTAATTACTCTAGTTATTTTAACGATGCATATTTTAACAGTTGCACTTCTCTCTTTGCTCTTCTTCTTTCTTCCTCCCTTCCTTTTTTTTTCTCTATAACATTGTCTGGTTTCTGAGTGACCAGGCCGACAGGATGACAAACTGACTGATGAACTGACATAAAGGCAAGGGTCCTCCGGACCGCCTTGACAGATAACGACGAGTAGTAGTAGTACTTCTAGCATATTGTTTATCCATTTTAAAAGTCATTTTATCTCAGCAAATGCGAGCGTCTACATTACGTCAATGGTGTCCACTGACGTATATGCCTCTTTCAACAGATTCTAATCTAAAATGGCGGGATGTGAGTATACAATTAGTCATGTAAGATCGCAGAGACCGCTACAATACAATTTGGTAGTTATAGCATGCTACTTTGTAGAACTTGCTATTGCCACCTAAATCAGTCTTTTTGACACCATTTTTCATACGCACAGAACAGCTTCTTTCGCTGACTGTAATAAAAGGAAGATTTCATCGCCATCCACCGTCCAAAAAGCATTCCAGGACCGCGATCATTTGCACCATTATGTTATTATCGTCAACTAATCGGCAGTGAAAATAGCGGTGCCTCTCAATGGCCAGATCACTGTTAAGATACGGATGTGGGCATGCAAAAGCAAGAAGTGCCAGCCACTTGACACATAATCATGCGGGCGAGGCTTTCACAAAAGGATATCTGGCCATCATGCATACTGCTTAACAGACTTTGAACTTGTCTGCTTTGCAATAATAAAAAACCAAGCCAACGGTTCTACTGCCATCAAGGCTTGCGATCAGATGTTATATGTGTCTTGGTAGAGCGGTGGTCAAATTCTTTTTAGCACGCATTTAATCACTTCACCTGTATGTTTGTTTGTATACGTGTGTGTGTCAGGGTGACAAAATTTTATAATTCAAAAATACTATTATCCAAGAGTGTAGTTAAAAATACAACGTAAAAACCATGCTTTAAAATGCCTGGAAGACCGAGTTTCAGTCGAATGTATAAACAACTAAATATCTGGCCGATATTATTTTCTAAACAGTTTGAAGAGCGTCACAGTAATTTAGGCGGTTCGTCACGTTAGAATAAAGTCCAAAGTTGGATAATGTTTACTTGATGCCTGCCTGAAAATACGTCCGTCCCTTCAGACTAGTCGACCACAAAAAAAAACATTTCATATAGAACCTAGTGATACTTCGTACAATAAAGTGGTCTAGTGAATTGTTGGTGATTGTGCAACAGCTTGGGTGAGTTTACCTCACAGAGTATCCAATTCTACTAATTGTCTCTTTGTTTATTGATATATTGATTTATTTCATTAATTTATTTGAGAACTTGTTATTGGACAATTGATAAACTTTGATACACACATTTCTATCATTAATTGTTCTATAATTCAACTACTGAATGTCTGCGATATGAAAACAGATAACAATCTCGAAGCACGTCGCGAGTAGACCCTTCGTGCTGAACTAGTACAAAGGAGTGGATACTTTGCGAGTGGACCCCTAGTATCTTAGTGAGTTGACCTCACAGTTATCATGATAATTCTCCGCCCTAGTGATTGGAACTCTTGGAGAGGCATTTCGCGTGTTGACCCTTAATACTAAAGACCCAAGAGCTTCTCGAGTTTTGTTATATGATTTTTGTATAATTATACAGTATATTATTTCATCTATTCTCTTGGAGAGGTATTTCGCGAGTTGACCCTTAATACCTATGACCCGAGAGATGTTTGATTTATGTTCTGTATAATTTGTATGACCACATAAGATGTGGAGATATGATTTTATCCGTTTGTGGTTAAAAGATATATTTGCTGTGTAATCTAGTTATGGTTGTGTGTTTAATTCCTACAATTACTTACCTGCCTGTTTCATCAATGAGACCCGTGTAAAATACCGTTATGGTATATAATTGAAACATATGTTAACCTCCTTTTTTTTATTTATCACTCTTCAATGAATTGGTTACTCAGGTATCTTTTAATTTAGTTTAAAGATGTATCGTCTCCAGCGCTTTTCCTGATACAGGCCCAACCTCTTATCGATGTTAAATTAGGTAAATTAAGTTATCGTTTAAATATTGGATTGTGATCTTACTTAATTTATTTTAAACATTTGTTTATTGATTGAATTACTACCTTATTAAATGCATGTTTTTAAAAACACGCCCAGAATGATCATTTAATCATTAATTCGTTTTTATCTCCTACATGTGTAACCGACTCCTTTGGACTCGATTTTGATACACTTTAACTGGACAGACTTAATTTGAAGTTTGTGCACTTATTAAAGGCCGGTTATAGTAAAATAATTTAATGAGTATGTCTCATTTTCCTGATCAGGACCACCATATTTGAAATTCTGAGGCCTTTCGCAGTTGAAAAATGGTGAATGAAATAGATGTATTTTATTTTTGAGAAATGGTGAAGGAGCTTACAAACTAAACATTAATCATGATGCTTCTGGTTTAGATATTGCAGCATATACAGGTGAGTTTTTACTACTGAATCGGTTTATAACTCTATTACTGTGGAAGATAGCGAAAAAAGTGGTAAACAAAAGTTGGAGGCAAGGATATGCTCCTGGCCCAGCAAATATTTTGATCTACGAATCATCATAACTATGCAGTGATGCAAATATTGTTTTTTTGAATGATATAGATTCTACTAATGATCTTCGTTCTAACAATACCAGGTATTGTAACACAAACAGGGTATTTCAAAGGGTATGATCATTTTTATATCCAATTCGCTGTCAAATGAATTATTGTATTGTATATCAAAAAGTAATAATTAAAAACTTCAAAGAAAGTCAGTGACAACGTGCTTCATCCGCAGTTTTTGTTTGTTTAGAGTGACACGCTAGACCGTTCTGTGTCTTCTTGGATATCTGAAGTTTACCAGAAATTACCGGAAAAAGAACGGACTGCCAGCGGGATTTGAACTCGCAACCTACGGAATGAACTGGACTGCATAAGATAGAGATATAGAGTATAAGAGCCTTTTCATATTTTTCCGCGATTTTTTTTGAGTACGGGAAAACTGAGAAAATCAGGAAGATATTTGAATCTCTCTAGGACCGTGACGTCACGGTCCTATAAGGAGCAGCCAATAGGAAGACGGGTATGTGTGCCGTGTTGCCGTTTTAACTTAAGTACCCAATATTCAATGCACAGCTTTATGTGATCCTCACACGTTCGAAAAAATACATAATTTCATATCATACGACCAGCGAAGCAGATTTTACTAGCTCTGTGGAAAGGTTTGTGTTTAGCAGGTATAGAGATAATACGACAGAAAGGGTAAAGTGTGATACGTATTCACTAATGGCGAAAATGATGTGACTTTTCAAATTCTCGAAATTAGTCATTCACCGCACCATAACTATAGACACAAAAAGTTTGATCCGAGACAGATAATTTATAAAACTATAAGGTTAGGTTTAACTTCACTTGACAACCAACAGAACAATCCACAAAACAAAGGTTTCTCTCACAAAACCTTCCTTCAAGAAGGTGAAACCTACAGGGCATCTCCTTGACGGAATACCAATCACAAAAGGCAGTTTGTTTAGTGAAAATTGCGTCAATACCGCGATTGGAAAGTTTAAATTTCTGTTTTAAACTTTTAAATAGGATCACTAATAAACAAAATGATGCACAGAGTAACGAAATGTATCAGAACAATTATTTTTGTATACACTAAAAGGTTATAATCATTTAATAACTATTTTTAAGCCCATGATACTAGTCCTTCTAGTCCGAAGCTCTACCAGCAGAGCCATGGTAGTCATGCATCGGATCTTCATGAACTGATGGCTCTACTGCCGCCATCTTCTGGTAGTACGGAGAAAAATCCCACTAGCAGTCGATTCTCTTTCCAGTATTTTTTGGTAGTGCTATGATTTGACACCCTGACATGCGGCCGATAGCATAAAAAATTGCGACCGGACTCCAGGCGGACTGTTCAGTTCGAAATGACAGGCCAGCCAGATCATGTGTAATAATAATAATATAATATAATAATAGCTTTATTGTCCAACAGAACTTCCATTTACAGGGCAATTTACCTAAACAGATGACACAAAGAATGATATCGAAAAAATAACAAAATTTAAAAATGTATATTCTAAGCTAAAATAGTTATTTCGCTTTCCTAACTAGATGTTTCAGATTACAATTAAATATGTCAACCTGTGAACTCATACTATTATAGATACTACACATTACATATAATGGAGACCTGAGCAACATATTTGTTTTGGCCCTTGGAGGTCTAAAAGTGAGATGGGTACGAGAGGTAAGTGGCCGAACATTTAAATTAATTTGCTGAAGTAGATTGGGACAGTCAATGGCATTATTTAGGAGCTTAAACAAAAATATTAGGAACGCTACATTTCTACGTAGCTCTAACGTTTCCATACTTAACCTAGCGGACAACTGAATATTAGGAATACCCCTTTCTGGATATATGCCATCAAGTTTGAATATCAAAAATTTCATAAACTTTCTCTGTACACCCTCAATTATACGATTATTGCATTCATAAAAAATTCCACAATACACTTGCGTATTCGAGCTTCGTCCGAACATGAGTATAGTATAGCAGCTTCACTGCCTTGATATTGTAAAAATTTCTACAGTTTCTTACAATAAAACCATACATCTTTAGAGACTCTGAAACTTTCTGTGAGATATGATCGTTAAAAGTAAGTTTTTCATCAAATATTACCCCCAAGTCCTTTGTGTTGCGACATCTAACCAATGGTTGTCCCTGAATGTTATAAGAACCAGTTATAACAGATCTTTTCCTGGTGTAACTTACCACTTTGCATTTGCTTGTATTTAGACATAGATTATTATTTACACACCACTTATACACTAGTTCTAACTGAGCCTGAAGTGCCAGACAACCGTTAGCATCGTTTACCCTGGAATAAAGCTTTAGGTCGTCTGCAAAACATAATCTCTCACATTTCAGACTTTCACACAGGTCATTAATAAATAACAAGAATAGAAGAGGTCCCAAGTTGGAGCCTTGGGGCACTCCAGACGGGGTAAGGTATGCTTCTGATTTATGGCCGTTATACATGACATACTGTGTGCGATTAGACAAGTAAGAACTAATGAATCTCCTAATCTCATCTGAGAACCCAAAACATCGTAACTTAGCAAGCAGAACATTATGATCAATTTTATCGAATGCCTTGGAGAAGTCAGTGTATATAATATCAACTTGACTGGACGTGTCTAGCATTAGTGTAGCCGGCATTAGTCGACAAACCTAGAACCTACCCCTCGTAGTTTCCAAGGCATGCTTCGACCTTACGGCACCGACCGGCGTGATTCATTTATTCGCCAAACAAATGAAGACCGGTGTCGTATGCAATGGGTGCCGGCATCGGCATCTGTGCTCTGTGGTCGCTCGACTTTCGTGCGATCGTGTTGCATTTGTTTTTTCGCCCTGGCCGCCAGTCGGGCCGGCACACGGCACACTTCGTTTTGTGATGCAAATATGCACCGGTACGCTGTGCTTGCTATAAGGAAACGTTAGCCGAGTGCCTTTACGTTCACGCCTACATCTCCTGGTGGACTATACATGGACAGCACGTGTTACGTACACATACGTAACGATACCAGGGCCGTAATGGCAAAAATTAAATGTAAAATTGATCACCGCTTTGTATATCGATACTGTGACATATCGCCGCCTTCCTTACAAGAGGGCCCATCTCAAAAGATGGCTGACATGGGTTAGGCCCTTTTGTGGCATCAAAATGGTAACCTGCAGCCACCCTCTTAAGGGGCCTGGATACACACATTTATATATACGTATTTGCCATAACATGGACTCACAATTTCTCGCATAGCACACTCTATTTTCAAACTACATATATAATATTTCAGAAGGCGATAGTTAGGATCTTAATGAATGACAACTATTTTCGATTTTCTCATAAAGTTTTTTAATGTGCAAAAAAACTCGCAATGCAAAATCATACATTCTATAAATGCCTGTAGTTTAACAAAAAAACACGATATCAAAGAAAGGCTAAATAGTTGCACAAGCGCAAGCTTTCTTCTTCAATTTGCTCTTTGAGTCCTTACTGTAAGTTTAAAAGTAACGTCAGGAGCTTGGAAATGCGAAATTCATTTTTATGGTGACCTTTGGAGCTTACCTTTGGACCTTTTGACCTTACCTTTGGATTTTTGGACTTATCTGCCCACATCTTAGACACACACATTGGAGCAAGGAAACAGGTGGCCACACCTCCTCGCTAACACGGGAATACGTCTTTTCTTTGATTCTCAATTTCGCGCGCTATACCCTAGACCCTTAACGGCGAATCTCAAATATTAATAGTCTCGAAGATATAACGTTTTCAGTATTTGACACGTAAAGAACGCTCAAAAATATGAAATATGCATTTTACAACGTTTAGTTCAATTACTTCTTAATAACTCCACTGTATTCAAGTTCTATAGGGCCTATCATACTATGCTTTCAAAATATTTTTTTTTATACTTCAACCCTTAAAGGTCACCCCAACTTTTTTTTTGCAAATAGTTATAGACTGTCCTACATAAATGATATACTTCTTTCATTTGAAATCTTGTGGTACCTACCTCTGTTGTTATACGCAAACTTATTTTTTCGTGAAATCATAAGCATAATATAAATAAAATAAGAATTTGTTTGGCGCAAGAAACGGATAAAAAAAGAAAACTGAGTCGGTTTTTAAGGATACAGAATACATGCTTTCAAGAACAAATATTTTTTTTTCCCTTTTTATTACGAAAATATTACGCCCCAAACAAATTTATTTTATTCATGTTGTGCTTACGACTACGAAAAAAAGTTTGTTTTTAAACTCAAGGATACCACAAGATGTGTAATAAAACAAAGACTTAATTTGTGTAGAAAAAACTATTAGGCGCTATTTGAAAAAAAGATGGGGTTGAGTTTTAAGGGTTGAAGGAAAAAAAATATTTTGAAAGCACGGTATGATAGACCCTATAGTACTTTCAAAAATTACACTTAGTTTTCGTTTGAACT
Organism: Callosobruchus maculatus; assembly: GCA_951848785.1. Taxonomy (NCBI): domain Eukaryota; kingdom Metazoa; phylum Arthropoda; class Insecta; order Coleoptera; family Chrysomelidae; genus Callosobruchus; species Callosobruchus maculatus. The sequence goes on from CATOUR010000003.1 coordinate 5,519,919, forward strand.
TTCCCTTGTTACGAGAATATCACGTGTCAAGGAAATTCAGGGACAGTTGTATATCATTTAACTGATAATAATCTGAGTTTGGCAACAAAATATGGCTAAATGACCAGTAATTACGAAAGTGTGTCCTAGTTACCAAACAAATCGGCCACTAAGTTAAATTTCAGTATATATGCTCTGATAGTTTAGTCATTTGACCCCATACATCATCAGCTACTTCTACGGTTTTTGATATCTTTCGTCCCTTTTTGGATAAATGAAACATAAAGTACATTGTTTTACAATTTATTATTAAAATTAAAATTAGAAAAATACAAATATACAGATTAAATATCTTGCGTTACATTGTAAAATACACCAAGAATTTACATCAACGTAGCACGTTGTTCCCTTTATGTACAATTCATTCTAAAAATGACATCGTCATTTGTCTGCTTGAAGCATCATAACAATTTTATAATTTTATCCATAACATTCTCTGGTAACCATTGATTGACTAAATTAACAGAGATGCTGATAGAATGTATCCGAAAGCCTTATCAAAAAAATATCATTGATAGTAGGAGATACCGCATTATATCATCCTGTATATATAAGATTCTCTTTATTTTATCCTAAAAAACGTTAATTCCTTAGCCTTTGGAAAGAAAGCAGATACTATTTTCTCAATTTTGCTAGCATTTTATGGACTATGAGCCTGTATAAGATGAAAAACATCAGGTCCGTAGCAAGCTAAAGGTAAGTCACACCTAGATTTCTTTACAAGAACCGTGAAGAATTAGTTCAAAAGACGGCAACATGGCCGACGACGTAAACGTGTGTGAACATTGCTCCGACAATTTCATAGTAAATGCAAGGTTTTTAAAGTGTAAAAATTGCGAAAAGCGATTTCATAGTCAGTGTGTGTCTATCAGAGATGATGTGCAGAAGGTCGTAGCAAAAAGTGACAATTTAGTTTGGTATTGTGATGCCTGCAAAGATCAGCCATACCTAGCACCATCCAGTTGCAATCCCGAGGTAAATAATAGTGAATTATTGATCTGCAAAAAAGAAAATGAGTGCCTAAAACGTGAAAAAGCGTTATTAGAGAAGTTATTATCCGAATTAGAATTTTCAAATAATCTGCTAAAAGCAAATTGGAACGGTACGCAGAATGGAACACCTGTCGAAAAAAGTGAGACAAAAACTGATGTTATGCCAGGCAGAAGAAATGCGGAGATATTGTACAGCGGTGCGGTAAAGAAAAATATAAACAATGAATCAGCTGTGTTGATTGTGAAATCACCCGGTGGAAATTCAGCAGATACAGATGTACTGAAATCCATAAAGCGATGCGTAAACCTTAACGAACTCAATATCTGCGTGAATGATGCCAGAAAAACTAAGAGCGGTGCAGCTGTGTTTTGTAAAAGTTCCGAAGATTTGGAAAAACTAAAAAAGGTGCTAAACTCAAAACTGGGTGCTGGATATAACGTGAAGGAATCAATGAAGCTGAACCCTCGAATTTTGGTCAAATACGTCAAATTGGATGAAGAACTGGACAGTGATTCAAAAATTTTGGACAGCATAGTCACTCTGAACCAACTTGACAGTGCTACCAAAACAAAGATGAGAGTCATAACAAAACTAAAGGAGGACAGAAACGAGCATAATATCGTCCTAGAAGTCTCGCCAGATATAAGGAAGAAGTTCATCGATCAAGGTCTAATGTACGTGGGATGGAAGAGATGTAGTGTCAGTGATCACGTTAATGTTAATCAGTGTTATAAGTGTTGCCGTTTTGGGCACCTCACAAAGGACTGTAGATCTCAAAAAGTGAATTGTTTTAAGTGCTCCGGAGATCATAATCCAAAAAATTGCCAAAGTAGTTCTTTTCAATGCACAAATTGTTCAAGTTTTAATGATGAACATCATACTAGATTTGATATTAATCACAAGGCAAGTGATAAGTCATGTCCCGTGTATTTAAACTACCTTAGTAAGCTCAAAAGTAGGATAAATTATGGTGAATAATCGAGAACGTATAGTAAAACTAGGACATCTTAATGTCCGGTCCCTTTTATCCAGTTTCGATGCTGTTGTGAATGTGGTAGTGTATGAGAAGTTCGATATATTTGCTGTTACGGAGACATGGTTAACCCAAGATATCATGCCCGATGTCGTAAGTATTAACAATTATAAACTATTTCGCTCTGATAGAGAATCTCGTGGGGGTGGTGTCGGCATATATATTAATGCTAAGTTTCCTTCTGAGGTTTTGAATCTTGAAATTGACATGGGTAATAGCCTGGAAATTTTATGGGTCAAGGTTATTATTGGTAATCACAAATTCATTATAGGAACAGTGTATAGACCACCTTCTCAAAACCCCATGGAGTGTATCCAAGTATTAGACAATTTATTGCCGATCCTTTCAAGCAATTACGATAATGTTATCATTTTAGGTGATTTCAACATCAATTTGAACAATCCAAATAATGTGCTTTCCTCCTGCTTTGACATGTTTGGTTATAAACAGTTAGTAACCTCTTCCACTAGAGTCACCCCAACTACATCCTCCTTACTTGATCCAATCTTTACCAATCAACCAGAAATATTTAGTGACTGCCTAGTGGTAGATGCTGATAACATCTCTGACCATAAACTTGTTACCTGTCAATTTAAATTAGTGACATTGAAACAAAAACAAAAATTTATCAAAAAAAGAAATTTCAACCATTTTAATGACGCAGCGTTTCTTACTGATCTCTCTTTTTCAAATTTAGATGACATATATCTTATGCATAATATTGATGATAAAGTCAATCATTTAACTGCTATACTAACCGATATATTCAACAAACATGCGCCCTTGAGGGTAGTTCGCGTAAACAAGCCTCATGCTCCTTGGTTGAATGACGACCTCCTCAAATCTTTGAAAGAAAAGGACCGCTTGTTTTCACTATATAAAGCAAATAAAACTCCGCAAAATCTTATTAACTTCAAAAAAGCTAGAAATTCTGCACTTCTAAAGATCAGAAACGAAAAAAAGGCTTATTTGGAAAATCTTAGTCGCGAAAAAAAAGAGTCTAAGGAGCTATGGACCGGATTTCGACATTTTAATGTTAACTTTCGAACAAAACCAGTTATACCTGATGTTATAAATGACCCGAATGAAGTGAACGATTATTTCATGTCAGTTTATACCGCCAATGATGTTCCAGAAAATATACTTCTCTATTATAGTTCACAAACGTTGAATCCTCTCAACAAGTTCTCTTTAAGAGTTGTTGAGCCGCATGAAATATTGCAGGCAATAAACAATCTAAAATCTGATGCTCGAGGTATTGATGATATCACACTGAGAATGGTAAAACTAAGCCTTCCTGTAACATTCTTTCATATAGTTCATATTATAAACATGTGCTTAGAGAAAGGTTATTTTCCCAAATTTTGGAGGCAGTCACTAGTCATACCTGTTCCAAAAAATTCAAATCCCAAGGAACTCAAAGACCTTAGACCTATTAGCCTGTTACCGGTGTTGTCGAAAATCTTAGAGAAAGTTGTTCAACTCCAAATTGTTGATTATGTTGAAAAATGTAATATACTCTCTCCTAACCAATCTGGTTTTAGGAAATATTTCAGTACAACATCTGCCCTAATTAACCTGTGTGATAATATCATCCGCGCCATGGATAAAAAAATTTCGGCAGCCTTAATATCTATTGATTATTCCAAGGCATTTGACAAAATAAATCATAACCTTTTATGCGCTAAGCTTCATTTCATCGGATTTGATAGTCTTTCTGTTCGTTTCTTCAAAAATTATCTAAGCAATCGTAATCAGCGTGTTTCTTTAAATGGTGAAATTTCGAACGTCACAGAAATTACCTCAGGAGTGCCTCAAGGGTCGATTTTAGGACCCTTGTTATTTCTAATTTACACATTTGACTTGCATAAATCTGTAGACAACTCTGATATTCAAACTTTTGCCGATGACACCCAAATAATTCATTATTTTGACCCGGAGGAAGCAAATGATGCATCCAAAGTATTGCAAGCTGATTTGGATAAATTATGCAAATTTTCCCATGACCATAATCTAGATATTAACCCTGACAAAACCAATGTATTGATGTTCTGCTCGGATTCAAAAAGAGATCATGTTACAGCTTCTTTTGCCTTACAAATTTCGGGAGTATTACTGCATCACACCCCAAGTGCTAAAATTCTTGGTGTAGAGATGGACAACAAACTTAGGTTTGTTGATCACATTAAAAAATTAACACAGAGAACATATTCGCGCCTGCGCATGTTATATGCTAATCGATATCTCTTGAATTTCAAGCTTAGAAAAAAATTATGTGAGGCACTTGTTTTATCTAGCTACAGCTATTGCGACATACTGTATTATCCTTGCTTGAACCAAATTACAAAAAATAGACTTCAAATTTTGCAAAATAATTGCATACGGTTTATCTTTGGTCTGAGAAAGTATGATCACGTTACAGAAAAATATATAGCTCTAAAATGGTTGAAGATGTCTGACCTCACAAAATATCATTATCTTATTTTTATCTACAAGTTGTTAACCGTAGCAAAACCAGAGTATTTAAGGGAGAAGATAATTTTTTCAAATCAAATCCATAACAGGTCTCTAAGATATCGTGAAGAGATCAGGATTCCTCAACACAGCTCGGCAATGTTTAAGCGTAGCTTTTCATACAATGCCGCAATCATTTACAACAGCGTGGAAACTATGCATAAAAATTTGACCTTACTAAAATTTCGGAAAACCATGAAAAATTTGTTACTTGCCAATATAATGTAGTCATCATTAGATATAAATGTATGTCTGTGAATATTTTTTATAATTACTATGGGTATACGTATATATTTTTGTTAATTTTTTTTTTGTTGTTACGTCATTAGTCGAATCTCTAAACATCTACGTAATGTGATAAATGCTACCTTGTATGTTTTTTTTTCTCTTTATTGCTCACATTTTATTTTTATTGCACATTGTTTACCTCGCAAACCGCTAAATTATTATTCTTATTCCTAAAGTATTTATTTCTTTTTAAATTTTTAAAACAATTTCTCACATCATGTCTAATATGTAATGTGCATAGTATACATAGGTATGTCTTGTCTGTAGTGCTGTTACTGTACATGTTTTACATTTCTTTTATACTTTACCAACTTTTATATGTGATCAGAGTGGTTAAGTGGAAGAGTAGCACTTGCTAAACTTCGCCACGATGATCCCTCCTGTTGTGATATACATACATAGTATGATAATATAGACGTGTTATTATTATTATTATTATTATTAAAATATGCTGAATCAGATTTGACACTATAGAAGATTTATTGCTGTCTATTTGGGAGTTAAAAGAAAAAAGTTGTGATATGAACTCCATATTCTAATGTAGTGTGAATCATAGTTTCCATGTTTACTTGATTGACTGTCCGTTAAACAGTTAAACCGCTAGAAATAATCTTAAAATTAAGAGAAACACAGGAATTTGGTATAAACTGGAAACAACATGGTCATGAGAAGAATTCATGAAAGTCAAAGGATAGGAGAAAGATGCAGAAAAGGGAAAAAGAAAAGCCGAAAGTAAATAATGAGATACACAGCTGACAGAGGTACTGAAGTACCACAAATAAAGATCAATATAGATGCATAACAGGTAAAAGAAAAATAGATGATAAGAGTAGAGATAAAAGTCAACGAAAAACAGCATAAAAAGTGGCGAAACATGCAAAGGTAAATGAACAAGGATTTGAAGAAGTTCAGGATGAGATATAGGTTGCAAACTACATCACAGTGATTGCTTTGAGTAAATATAGAAAACCACCACAGATAATAATTAAAGAGTATCAACTAAAAAAAGTGCATTTCGTCCTTAAGATGTATATCTTCAGCACATCTTGAAATAACAAGTATTTTTGTGATATCGGCCTTTGAGATCCAGCAACTAGAATTCAAAAAAATAGTATTTTCAAAGCCTTTTTGCACTTCAATCCAATATTCACTATGTATCTTTATAGAACATTTGTTTGACGCATATCAGAGTACCTTCAAATCAGCATCCTGTTAACACCTATAAAAAAATATGTATATGGCTTACATGGTTTGAACAACAAGTCTTCGTTTAATACAAATTGTACAAAAAATAATTTACATCTATCATCTACAAACTATACAAAGGTAACTTATCGGCAAACATTGCACTTATTACGAAATCGTAGCTTCATAGGAACACAACAAGTATATCTTACTTCGTAGAGAAAAATCATTTATATTAGTACCGTAAACTCTAGTGTAAGGTTAGAGCAGTGCGGGTCTTTAAAAATCAACGTTTAAGTGCACACTTACATTAGAAAAATATACGTCTAGTTTAGGGAATAAATACGAAGTGTAACTGTCGAGACAATATTAAAGTTACATAGAACAACCCAGTCTTTAGAAGAAGCAAGGTGATACGTATTGTACATCTTTTAGTTTCGCGAAGGCAATGTTTAGATCACAAAGAATCATGGAGGCCTTAGATTATACGCCAGAAAAATGATGAATTGGAGACAGTCATACAAAAATCTTGCATTGATTTGTCATTCCTTCTATTTTAGAAGTAAAATCATCTTCTTCAGCTTTTCTCCTTGGCAGATTGAGAAATCGGTAAATTTGCACAATTCTGAGGTATATAATCTAAGGCTTGCAATCACAGGATAACATACAAGTACATTTTGAGTGGTGACTTTGTGATCTTTTTTCATTCTTATCAATTGTACATACTACAATGAATATAATAACTAATCTACAGTTACACCTTGTACAGATAATAAAAAGGAACAGGTTCGCGCTAAATACTGTTTTAGTCGAATGAGAGATCATTTTTTTCAGTTTATATTTGTCATAAATGATGCTCAGTAACCACTGCAACAATATTAAAGATATTAAATATTGTTTTATTACCTACTTTGGAAATAAATGTTTCGGAAGAAAAGGAGGAGTCACTGTATAGTGCAATAATGTGTCATACTTACAGGAAACAAGCTTGAGTCTTTTTTGGTCAAAAAAATAGGAAAAATATAAAGATTTGAGTGAAAGGAGAATATAACTTATTAGCAAATATATGAAAAAGTTGAGAAAGTAAAGACAGAGTAAGATGGAAAGAGTTAAAATTAAAAAAGCTATCGATGAAACAGTGCACAGTGTAACAAAGATGGAAATGGGAATACCAGAATCAGTTATAGAGTAATTTATAGAAGAATGCATGAAACAAAGCGAAGAAAAAAGGAGATAGGGCGAGAAATAGTGTAAGCAAAAGTGCAGGTAATAAGAGCTCAGAGAATACAAAGCAGGAGAGCGATAAAGATAGAAATATAGAGGAAAGAGATAAACGCTAGGGTAGTAGAGAGTTTTGGATAAATTGACAGAAAGATGTATGATTTTCCGATATTTTCATGCATAAATAAGAGAAAGTATATCGATGAATTACAAAATGTGTAAGTGGTATATTTATAAAATATAGAAATAGAGTAGTAAAGTAAAAGGAGACTTAGGAGTAATATGTTCAGATCGTATTTTGCAGTAGCTCTATTTCTTTTTTCTTTATTTTTAAGTACTCTGATTTTTAGTCAGATGTCAGGAAACAACTTTTTGGTCTATCTAAGGCCAAACCATTTTCAGAAATCTACTATTCCGGTCTTCATCTGAGCGTGTAGGTATAAATTTGCTGACTTTTTTCTCCAAGATAATAAATCATAATTATTTAAAAATAATTAATAATCAATAATGAAACAAATAATTTAAAAATAACATGTGTCACCATACATGTTCCAACTTGAGTGCCAAACATATGTTATAATGACCAAAATATCGAATTTGGGATCATTATTCAATTTTTGGGTAATAAAGTAAAATAAAAATAAAAAAAGGGTTAGTAATGTTCATAATGAGGTACTGATTTTGTCTAAAGATGTAGATACGTGGACGTTATCCTGTTGATATCTTATTGTGGTTCACTGTCTCACAATTAAAACCATATCTGTTGAAGTATTTTTTATTAATACTTAAGCCACCGTTGTAGAAAACATAAACAAAACAAAAATATTTTACCAATAAAAATTGGAGTTAATGGGTTTTATTAACTGCTCCAGGCAGAGGCAAGGAGTTCAAATCCGTTCTTAATTCGAACGCCACTTGTAGAGTGGTGTAATTTTTTTATATCACGGTATATTGGTGCAAATGTTGAAGACTGTGTTCTTTTCAAGCATTTTTACGTAAAAAAGGTACAGATACCTATTTATCAATTAGTCAGTATAGAGTCAAATCTCCAAATGTGACTTTTTCTTATCGAAGTAGGCCTGTTGCAGCAAGAAACGCTACAGACATATACTACGTTCCAAAATCCCATCTATTCAGTGAGCAGATGAATTTTCGAGGATAGCCACGTGATTCCAGATGTTAGGGATGTTGGAACGTTCATGAAACGGCAAAGATCTTTTTTTGAAAATTTTGACATATCACATAACCTGTGCTGTATTCTCAGAGTCAGAGTGTCAGAGTATAGTCATACCCGTTAGAATGTCAATGCATACAAATAAAGCAGAATAGGTTATGTTAAGTTTTTAGCTGTCAAGTGAAAAATATCTCTTGACAGTCTTCACACAAAGCTCGCTAAAATCTCAATTTGATTTCCGAGCAAAACGATGGCATCCATGGCCTCAGAAATGCAATAACGGAACACAGATTTTTGTTGACAGTTTGATGTTGAGTGAATACTGAAACGCCACAGAGCAAATCGAGGTCTTTGATGGGATTTTGGAACGTAGTATTAGTTACTGTCAAAATTTGCTAGTGCTCGTCCATATTTTGCGTGTTAGTAAAGGTTCTTGAAAGCTTTTTTAATATGTAAAATGGCAATTCTTGTTATATAAAAATTTTCTATATGAATCCTGGTCTACAAAGTAACGGCGTACCAAAATCTTAAAGCTGAACAACTCGCATCGTTCATGCACAGCACGTGGTAGGAACATCTCAACCAAATCGTATACTGACGAGATTGTGTTACCAGGCGGAATTTACAGTCTGCAGCGATGCTTCTTTGAAGCACGACAACGTTCGAGAGATCTTCACCGATTGTGGTGTACGTCTAAGCCAAAGCCAACTTTGATCTGATATCCGGCAAATTACACATACGTCTTCGCTGCCAGATTGATATCCAACAGAAGCGGTAGCATTGTGGTTGAACTTGTTTGGTACCTGGAGTCTGATAGTGCTTGCAAGCGAGCGTAATACACTACGAAATTTGTTGTACAAGTTTTGGTTCAATTTATTGAGCAAGAATTTGAATGAAAAATAGTTTGATAGAGCATTTGAATCCGCTAGAAGCAAAACTGGGTATTTGCCAAGAAGTTTGAATTAATTTATCTATAGGGTGTAACCAAACAAAAATTTAAGCGTGTCATTACTCATCGAAAAAAAGATAAGATGTTTCATGTAAAGAAACTTCATTGGAGCATCCCTTTTTAAGATACAGCCCCTTAAAAGGGGTACATAGAATTTGTTCAACAATTTTTTTCACAGGCACTAAAAAAGTTACAATATTGAAATTAGCCTGACATTTTCTACTCGCAAAAAGACAGTTAGTCAGTAATTTATTTGGTTTACCCCATGGTTATAAGGGGTGGACAACGCAACCCCTAAAATTTATTTCCAATGCAACTTTTTGTCTCATTATTTGTTTACCACCAAAAAATTTGTTTCCGCTAGCCTGCTTCATTCTAAATAAAAAATATCTCATGAATTCTTTGCCGAAAATAAACCATTTTGCAGCAAAAAAATATTATACAAACAATATACATATCGCATATTCGATTGTTGAAGCACATTAAAAGTTATTCATGTGTAACTTTTATTAGACATATACTGAGTGCAGAGGCAAATACACCATTAGTTTGTTGGATACTTTCAACAAAATTGTGCACACAAGTAGATAACTATCGTGATATTGTCATTTAATTTTGAATTTTTTATCATTTATTAACCATAACTTACTTAATTCGTGCTGAAAAAATCTAGAAAGTAAACCACTGTATCCAGGTTTTGCTTTTTCTTATGCACTTGGTATATAACTGACTGGCCCTTAAGCTACTGTGGGCTGTACAACCTTCATTTTAATTATTTATTGGTGTTAAAATACATTTACGTGTTTAGACAAGTCAGACTAAAGAGTCTAAGGTCCAAGATTATTGACAGGTCATCACTGCTATAATAAAATTGTTTAAAATGCCGAGACAATTCTATTAAAAAAAATCAGACAGACACACACATTGACAAGATACAGTAAATCAAAAAATACTCAGCCGACAATTCATCACTATTACAAATAAAATTGTATACAAAACCTATATAAACCTATGAAAAAAACAAAAAGACACACACTGACAGGTACAGTATGTAAATTAAAACAAAAATATACAGAACCACTACTTAGGTTCGCCGAAATTATGGCTCAAAAATTCTTCGTAGCTATAAAATGCTTTGTTTAATTGCCCGTGTGGGGGCGGGTTAGAATATCTCCCATCGTATGTCCTGCGTGTCGTAAAAGGCGACTAAAAGGAACACCGAACTACTGTCGGTATAAGCAGTAACCTCTTCTCAACCAACAGCTTCGGGTGGACGAGTTGAGAAGAGTCAGGACACCTTCTTGTCCTTGGGGTGAGAAATTGCCCCTAAAGGCGGATAAACCAGCAGATACCATCTGGTCAATGGCATGAGGGTGCAGAAAGCAAATGGGAAACTACTGCATTAAAGATCTTAAAGATATCCCAAGAGAAACTCGTAAAATGTGTAAATGCGTTTTACGAGTTCACAACATGTCTGTTAAGACATTGTGACTATGATGATGAATACGACTTAGGCTTTTTCTTAAACAACTCATGACTCATATTTTTGAAAGATTCTGGTAAAATGTTATAGAATTTGATGCAATAGTAGTTAGAGCCATTTCTAGTCCTTGTTCAGGTATGTTTAGTTTATACATATTCCGTGTGCGATAGCTATGAATGTCACTATGGGTTTTGAATAGATGCAAGTTGATATGTACATTGACGTCTCAAGAACAAAACACGTCTTTCTTCCTGTTCAGATCGACGTTAACAATTATATCCAAGCGACAGATGATAGTTTTCTCCCTTTTTGTTACATAACTATCGGCCGCTAGACATACGTGGGCTGGAGCGTAATAATACGGTTAGATCTCGGCAAAAACAAGATGAAAGCTGTGCCGACATCGGCGCGCGACCGAAGAAAGACATTTCAGACTCGAGGAGATGCAAGAAATCTCGCGCCGTTTTGGAGAGATGTGAAAACAGCGACGCTATTTGCCTTTCAAAATTTATTGCGATACTAGTGAATCGAACAAGACAATTTTACAAATAGTCTGTTAACTACATAAGTATATGTTACTATATATCTATACACAGTACGGAGTGAGACAGGAAGCTGGATCACACAAGCAACTTCTTCAATTGGAATTTAGAATGCATGAATTTTTTGTAATCATGTATCAAAATAGCACGGTTTCAGTGACCTCAAATTGGATTTTCAAATGGCACAATATTAGTTACTGCGTTGCCAAACTGTCCGTTTTCAATAAACAATGTAAACAATTATGCAAAGATATAGATAAACACTATAACCGAAGAAAGGACAGAAAGGAAGGAAAAAAAGAGTGAAAAAGAGAGAGAGACACATCTAAGAAAAATTGAATTATTTGACGGATGTTAAGCAAAGTAGAAACCACAAGAAAGTATGATTGAGTATACAGTGTAGGTAGTAAGCAAGAGTAGAAAAGTAGATGCTTAAAGCAACAGCAGTTGATTTGTGAAGAAAGAATATGAAAAAAAGAGAGTCTAAGAGACAGTAGAAGATAGTGTAACATTATGTAAGGAAGAATAGTGAATGAAGGCAAAAGTGGAGAAAAGAAAGCATAAGGTAGAACTGAAGAGAAACAGCCATCAACTAGCAGTTAACGTTCCAGATGAAATGGAAGAAAGAATGGTAATGGATGAAACATAAAAACAGTAAATCAATCCGATATATAAAGCAGTATGGTTAAATGGATAGAGAGAGGGATAGATAGAAAGAAAAATGAAAAGACTGGAAGACAGAGTAAATATGATATCAAAGGATCTGAAGAGCATAAACGGATGAACGATGGCGAAGAATATAAAATGAAGAAAGGCGGAAGGAAGAACATTAAGCTGCAGATAAAGTGATGATGAAAATGTAACAGAAGAAGTAGGCGAAGTTATGAAAAAGTATAAAAGGTATTATCCTGATGTTAGGTCTTAGAATAGATTAAAGAAGCATGATGATATAATGAGGAAGTAGAACGCAGTGGTGGAACGGGTAGTGCGTTCATCAAATGTATAAGGTGAAATGAAAGAGAGTATTGAGAAAATGGAGAAAATAGGACTTGAAGAACAAAGAATGAGGCGAGCAAATTACAAGAGCTGCAGGATATACAGTACCAATAAGTGGGATCATGAGTAGAAAGATAGATGAATGGGAAGTAGCTGTAAAATAAAAAAGCTGTTCTAGTTTCGGAAAGGAAGCATACGAAGAGATAAGGCGATGAGAAGAAGCGTAAGAAAAAGAAAGCGATTGAGATAGAAAACAAATACAACGGAAGAAAGTGAATAGTAAAGAACCAAAACTTAAGCAAGGAGGAATGATAATTTAATGCGAGAGGCAAAACCGAAAGGAGGAAGTGAATAATAGGAATAAAAGAGTGTGATTGATTTGGAAAAGGATGGAGAATGAAGAAGAGGACGAAAAATAGTGGGCTAGTAAAAGTGAGAGAGGTGGAACTTAAAATAAGGTAGAACAAGTAAATGAATGGTGCACAGATTCAACCAAGCGGAATGTAAGGAAACAGTAGCATGCATTACAGAAACAGAAAGTGATAGATGCAGACTATGAGGCCAATGTAGGATAAAGTGATCATGATATCTAAAAGTCTGTTGGTAAATAGGAATAGAAAGATAGAGAGGTAGAGCAGATGGGCATGGGGAATAGAAAGGCAGTTAAGGAAAAGAATAGAGGAAGTAAAGATGAAGGTATGTTTGAAAAGAAGGCAGTTTGTACAATGAAGTGAAGAAATATATAAACGAATAAGCATGAAGAAGTAGAAATAGGAAGAGTAATAAGAGGTATGGTACGGCTAATGACCATAGAAGTCGATGCCTTAAACAAAAAAAGAGGTAGGGTAAAATGTGGTCAAGTAAGAAATGGCAGATAGAAAGAGAGAGAACGATAAATGAATAAGATGTATAAGATACAAAAATATAAAGATATGATGAAAAGGAGGCGATTGCTCTACAGAAAATGCAGAAACCGAGATTGAAATTTAAATGTAGTGGTAGACAGAGGAAGTTATGTAGTAACAGTAACATTGCCATATACTAGAGCAACCTTTAAATGTATATGCGAGAAATTCTAGGAAGAGACGTAAGAAAAAAGAGAAGAGGTAGAGTACAGGAACAGATGTATAAATGAAGGAATGAATAAGTACAGTGAAAGAAATAAGTATAGTAGATAATTATGATGTGGAAGATAGAAAGAAAAAAGATAGAAAAATTGGTGTGTTTAGGAATACTATACGTGAAACGCAAGAAGAACAGGAAAGGTAATATGTAGGTAGACATAGATAATTAAAAATATTTTTAGAGTACGACTGTTCTTATGGTCATACGCTAACATTATCATAATAGTAAGACTAAAGAGGAAAAATAGTATAAGAATATATCCGTTAATGAAGAAAATAGGTTTATAATGAAATATAGTTGATCTGAGACGGAGTATAGAAAGAAAAGAAGAAATAGATGCCTGAAAAAGGAAGCAACAGCACCAAGAAGCAAATATAGTACTGCAGAAAGCCATCAGGTAGGTAGGTGGGCATAGGTACAGACTTTCGCAATTACTATCGCGCGTTAATTAAAAATATCGCCTGCACTACCTTCTTCATCCAGCCACAATAAACACGCCTTCGCTTTCGGCGCTATCGTGCTCCGGCGACTCTCGCTCGCTGGCTTTCCTCCTGCTTTATCTTCAGCTCGCGGACGCCGAAGATCGCTGATACGAGCGCAGCAGCAGCCGTTTCACCATTGCTGGTTGTTCTATTTCCTATCGATTCAGGTTTCTTCTTCTTGTTTGTCGGTTTGTAACATTATATGAATGGACTCGCTAATTAAACGGTCCCTTTCTAACTAGCTTTTACCCGAGTTCAGCGCATTTTAAGCAAAACGATTATGAAAGCTTGAGCGACTTTCTTTATGTTCTTGCTTCTGTTTTCTTTTTGTATTATTTTTTTAGTTTATTGTATACGCAGCATGGCTTTGCATATATTATGTCATCCAGTTCATACCTTGCACAGAAGTGTGTGGTTGATGATAAAATGATGCAAGGCACAGAACAATATTAATGAAACATTGAAACTTGAAGAACAAGTGAAGAAAGGAAGAAAAAAGAAATAAGAAAGAAAAAATGAAGAAATAGAAAGAAGAAAATTGAAAGAACGAAAAAAAAAACAAGGCAAAGATTAAACAGCAGCAGAAAGCAAGAAGGAAAGAGAGAAAGAAAGAAAAAAGAACGAACGACAGAAAGAAAGAAAGAACATACCCACTTAGCTAATACATGAAGTTTAAACAAGAATAATACCTGAGTTTAGCGCATTTTAAGCAAAACGATTATGAAAGCTTGATCGACTTTCCTTATGTTCTTGCTTCAGTTGTCCTTTTGTACTCTTTTTCTTGTTTATTGTATACGCAGCCGTGTGGATGATAATAAAATGATGCAAGGCAGAAAACAATTAACGAAACATTGAAACCTGAAAAACAAGTGAAAAAGGAAGAAACAAAGAAATAAGAAAGAAAAAATGAAGAAATAACAGGAAGACAAAAAAGAAAGAACGAAAGAAAAAAAAAAGAAAAGGATGAAGCAGAACAAGAAGCAAGCAGGAAAGGGAGAAAGAAAGAAAAAAGAAGGAAAAAAAGGAAGAAAGAAAGAAAGAAAGAAAAAAAGAAAGAAAGAAAGAAAGAAAGAAAGAAAGAAAGAAAAGGAAAGAAATAATGAAAGAAAGAAAGTACCCACTTAGCTAATACATAAAGTTTAAACAAGAATAATACCTGAGTTTAGCGCATTTTAAGCAAAACGATTATGAAAGCTTGATCGACTTTCCTCATGTTCTTGCTTCAGCTGTCTTTTTGTATTATTTTTCTGGTTTATTGTATACGCAGCATGGCTCTGCATATATTATGTCATCCAGTTCATACCTGGCACAGCAGGGTGTGGCTGATGATAAAATGGTGCAAGGCAGAAAACAATTAATGAAACATTGAAACTTGAAAAACAAGTGAAAAAAGGAAGAAAAAAAAGAAATAAGCAAGAAAAAATGAAGAAATGATATGAAGACAAAAAGGAAAGAACGAAAAAAAAAGATGAAACAAAACAAGAAAGAAAGAAATCTAGAAATAAAGAAACAAAGAAACAAAGAAAAATGAAAGAAAGAAAGAAAGAGAGAAAGAAGAAGAGACAGAAAGAAAGAATGAAAGAAAAAAAGTACCCACTTAGCTAATACATAAAGTTTAAACAAGAATAATACCTTAATTTAGTGCATATTAAGCAAAACGATTACGAAAGCTCAAACGGATCAAAGAAGGAACAAAAAGATAAATGAAGCTCAGTGTGGATTCATGCATGCAAAAAGTTGTCTCACCCCACTAACAGAAAAATAAGCAAGACATACCGTACTTTAAACTATGCAAAGGTTAACTCACCAGTACCAGAAAAATACAAATAGGCATGAAAAGCTTGAATAATATAGTACTAAATAAAAAAATATATTGTGATGCTGAAAGTGCAGTAAGCATTACTATAGGCAAGATGAGTAACGAAGATAAAAAGAGGAGGTGCAAAGAAAGCAAAGCTAGATGTTCTATGATAATTTAAGCATAGCATTGTCTTTTAGAATTCTGACTCCAAATTGCCCAAAAAATACACTAGGTGCGAATAGATAAAGTTTAAATAAGAATATAGATATATCCGAGTTCAATCCATTTTAAGCAAAAATATTATGAAACTTCAAACAGACCTTTGCGTGGTCAACTTTCTACATGTTCTTGTTTGGCTTTTTTTAATTATCATCGCTTATACAGCAGTGTAGTTGATGATAAACTGATCACGCCCTTATTGTGGTTGATTGAAGGACTATTAGAATCATAATATGAAGTTGTGCGCTTAGAAAATACGAGAGAAAGAAAGAGAAGACGATAGAAGGAAGTAAAAGAGAAAGAAACCGAGAAATTTCCTTTCGGAAGAAGGAAAGAAAAACAAGAAAGGAAGCAAAGAAAGAAACAAAGAAAGAAAGAATAAAGAGACAAAGAAAGAAAAAAGAATGAAGAAATAAAATATTGAAAAAAGAAAAAAGCAAAGAAGAAAGAAAGATAGAAGGAAACAAAGAAGAAACGAGAGAAAGAAGGAAAGAAAGAAAGAAAAAAGAAGGAAGAAAGAAATAAAAAGGAAAGGGGGAAAGAAAGAAAGGAGGAACGAACGAAGGAAAGAAAGAAGGAAACAGAAGGAAAGAGAGAAGGAAAGAAAGAATGAAAGATAGAAATAAAGAAAAGATGAAGGAAGAACTAAAGGCGGAAGGGATAAAAGACTGAAAGAAAGTAATAATGAAAGGGAGGAGGAAAGAAAAAAAGAGAGAAGGAAAGAAAGAAGGAAGGAATGAAATATTCAAAGAAAGAAAAAAGGAAGAGAGACAGAAAGAAAGAAATAAAAAAGAAAGAAAGAAAGGAAGAAAGGAAAAAGAGAGGAAGAAATAGAGAAGGAAGGAATAAAATATTGAAAAAAAGGAAGAGTGAGAGGAAGGGGGAAAGAAAGAAAGAGAGAAGGAAAATAAGAAAGAAAGATGGAAGAAATGAAAGATTCAAAGGACAAAAAGAATGGAAGAAGGAAAGAAAGAAAGAAAGAAGAAAGAAAGAAAGAAAAAAGAAAGAAAGAAAGAAGGAAAGAAGGGAAGAAAGCGAGAAATGAAAGAAGAGAGTAAGAAACAGGAAGTACGCAAACGACTTCATATATTATGTCATCTAGCAGCCAATAGCTCGTACCATTCAAGTGATCATATTTTTATTGTGGTTAGTTAAAGCACTACCAGACTCAAAATATGGAGTGGTATATCTAAAAAGAAATAGAGGAATAAAGAGAGAAAATGAACAAGTAGAAAAGGGAAACCGATAAACGAATCTATAAAACTGGCAGTAAAACATTTCTTAATACTGACGAGGTTCATTATTCAATCTGTATTAGTCTGTGAAAAAGTTGACGCACCAATTGGCTACTTTGATGAAAATATTCAGTAAAGACATTCAAGTTATGAGACAAAGATAGAGAGAGAAAGAGAAATAAGTCTAGATTCAAGTATGCAAAAGTTGTCTCACCACTAACAGAAAAAAGCATAAAATACTGTAAGTCAAACTATGCAAAGGTAATCTCACTACTAACAGAAAAAATAAGCATAGATAGCTTGCGTTATTATAGGGGCAAGAGGAGCAACAAAGATAAAAGGTGAAGCAGGGTAAAGAAGGCATTAAAGGATATAGCTAGTTTTCTACATAAACATAGACATAGAAAGGCTGGTGCAAGTATAGCATTCCACTTCCAAAACAGTGAAAGTGACTCCAAATCAGTTAAAGGAAAGCATATAGCGTTCTTATAGCAGGTTAGCTGATACTTTAAATGAAAATAATAATGAAGATGATGTAGTGGAAAGCAGCTTTACTAGAAACAAAACATCTTGTCAAATCACTAATGTTAGATAGACCTCTTAAGAGCATACCGGTGTAATTAAAATATAGGTACCCCATAAACAAAGCATGGTTCTCACAATATTATGCAAAGCAACCTAAACGAATGGTACATATATATGTATATTTACCTCCAGCAGGAAGTAGATGCATAGAAGACACAGATAAGCTGTCTAATGAAAATGGGGCTTGCCAGAGCGGAAAATACAAAACAAAGTAGTCATAATATAAATGATTACTATAGAGAGAAGATAAATAGATAGATATGGCCTTACTTGGTGTATGTTATGGTGATGAGACTGGAATTGAATGTTGTAGTAGTACACAGTTATACAGGGTGTATCTTTACAATCGGACTACCAATACGAAATAGCTCATGAACTAATATCTCTAGCTGCAATGGCGTCATTAATAATCTCGGAAATCGTTTTGATTTCATCGGAATCCTAATTTAATTGACAGACTCGCTTATAACATTCAGAGTTACATAACTACATGAAAGGTAACTTAAGGAACCTTATCTTCGGTACCAGTAAACAGCATTAATCTAACAAATGAGGACTGTCAAGCTACCGAATTTGAATACCAGCTTGGTATTGGGTTTCAAGGCCCACTTGAATTGATGAACGAATTTTTGTCTTTGATCTAACTAAAACAGTGGCTGAAGGTGGGTGTCTACAAATGTTGCTTTATAACGGGTGTTAGCGGTTTGGCTACTTAGAAATTTGTACCATTTATATTGGAGCGTTAAGAGATGTAGGCATGTTTGGATAAGAAAGAATAATAAAAAGGTCACAGATTCAATGAATACAGGGTGTTTATAAAAATTTCTTATTTGTATCTAGGGTCTTTTTTTTGGCTTTAGGACAATGCCTTGCAGCCAGAAACTAAATTTGCAAAAAGTCTAGCTAACAGTATCGTTATGGCTGCTTCTATTTGTTATCATAGGCAGCATCTTTTCAAGGGCTATGATTCTAAATAGTTTAAAAAACCTAATCAATCTCTACAGAACAAAAACCATTCTTTAATCAGGGAGGAACATAGGCCACACTCTTCTCGCACTCAGGGGTTGGTCAGGGCATTGATATATAGACATTACTAGGTAGACCACGGTTAGGAGGGTATATATCACACACGGAAAGACACAAACGAAACGAGTTACGAGACTAACCTATTTACAAACTAATTTTTGATTCCTATACTAAAAGCAGTAAATCGTCAAAAATCTTCTTGTTATTACTGGAGAGGAGATGTAAAATATTATATGGCTATGCCACCTTATATTGTTGCAACCTTTCTCTAAGCCTCGTTGTCTGACATTGATATTTGGAATGGTTAAAGAATATATGATCCTGATCAGCGATTTCTTCACAAGTATCACGAAGATTACTATTGACTATCTAGGGTCTTAAAACGCTTTTGGGATAATCACTTGTAACAAACAGTTGGCAGACTATGCTGCCTAGAGTTCTTGAAAATTTTTTTAATTGCTTAATAATGTTGACATAGTTTTCGGATAATTTGTAGACTTTGAGGTACAGGAATAGTTCAGACGGTATTTTAATCGAATATTCTGACCTTTTGGTAATTATACGTCAAAATTATATTGGTGATGCTGAGAAACGTATAAAGTGCTTCAAGTGCTTTTAAAACCACACAGCTCTAAGGAAGCATTGCCTATTCCTGCCTACAGGGTTGTCCAGGCATATCGTCTACCATGGTTGGACAATTCTTTCACTCTTACCATTCCCAGTACCGAAAAGTGGAAAAGAGGGGATTCAGTTTCCCGAAGAGGCATTGGTATCCTACAGGGATAGTTCTCGTCTAGGTAGCCGACAGGCCTCAGGAGCAGGGTCTAGAAGTACGGGAGAGTTACTCTTTAGGTACGTACTCAAAAATTTTCGGAAGTATATGCAACACTCTCTGCTGCATGCAATGAAGAAGTGAGAGAGGGCACAGAGCAAAGGGTTTACATCTGCTCTGGCAGTCAGGCGGCTCTGAGAGTCATTTGAGGGCTCAAAACTAGGGCAAACCTATAGATTGGCCAGACTCTGCACCGGGAGACTGCTTGTTGGCCCGGAGCTCGCTAAAGGATTAAGTAGGCAGCCCTCAGAAAGTGGGTAAACGATACCATAGATGAACAGTGGAGGCACAGTGAGGGATGCAAACAAGACAAGGATTTTATAGCCAGGCTGAACATATCGGGGGGGTTCTGACGAGGCTCTGTAGGCGCAGGCGGCATCTATCACTATTAGAAATTGAAGATCACTCCTTATGTATGGACTACGGAGGTCTCGATAAAACGGCCTACCACTTCCTTGCAGAATGTGAGTTGCTAGGCGGGCGGGCTGAGATATGAGATCTTTGGATCTGATAGACTTCAGCCGGAGGAATTAGCCTCCTTAAGTTGGGCCGATATATTGGCCTTTGGATCGAGGTTTGGGCGGGAGGGGAAGTCAAGTAGTGTTAGCTGATGGGTTATACTTAGAGAGGGCAAAACAGGGCCTACTGGGACCTACTTGCCAGGCGCGTCCGCCCCACAGTTACTACAACTACTACTACCACAGAGCACTCAACTTCTGCCCAACCGTGGTTCAAAAAAATCTCTGGATACATATTTCCTAATAGTTAGCTGTATTCTCATTACGCCTTTATAAAAAGGTTCAAGCATAGGGTTTCCAAACCCCTAAACTGCTTTAAGCACATAACACTCAGCTCCTACCCAGATCTTTTTTTATGGTCAGCCTTCCGCAAAGGCTGAAAACCTATGGAGCTGTAGAAGCGCTGCGGGAGGATAAGTGTTGGTGCACGTTAGATTTGAAACGCTGCATGTTCTAGCCGGCGAGAAACAAATTCCCCGATAGCTCATTCCACAGCGTCGAAGTTCTCCAAAAGAAGAAAAGCTGGAAGAGCCTGGTTGAGGGGGTAGGAACCTCGGCTTGGTCAGAATGAGCTCGCAGAGCCTCTCCAGTGTTCCTTCCGTCGTAGAATCTTTAAAACAGTAACAGGTCAGCCACCCTTTTTCGATGATTTAGGCTGCGGAGGTCTTTTGTGAGGTTAGGCCTACATATTAGTCTAACTGCTCTCTGCTGGATAGTGACCAGAAGCTTTAGAGAGTGCTTCGGAGAGCACCACCATACATGGGAGCAATACTCCAGCAATGGTCGGATCTGTGCCTTGTCGAGCAGCAGTAGTTGC
The DNA here is from genome assembly GCA_951848785.1 of Callosobruchus maculatus. Classification (NCBI taxonomy): domain Eukaryota; kingdom Metazoa; phylum Arthropoda; class Insecta; order Coleoptera; family Chrysomelidae; genus Callosobruchus; species Callosobruchus maculatus. The sequence goes on from CATOUR010000003.1 coordinate 5,540,976, forward strand.
TCTGGTATATACAGCTTCCTACAGCGGAACAAAACTCCAAGCTTCTGGGATGCCGTTTTAGCAATACTGACGACGTGATCGTGCCAGGACATGTTGTTGTTGATTTTTATCCCCAAAAGCTTGACGGAAGGTGACACGATTATTGGGCGACCCTCCATTTCCACAGTTAGTAAGCCAACGTGAGACTTCTTTGTAAGTGTGGTTACCTGAGTTTTCTGTACGTTGAACTGTACTTTATTTACTGATCCCTACTCGACAATTGCTTTGATATTCACGTTGATCTGTGAGGGATGTTTCTATTGACGAGGTACCGTCTCCTGGGGTTCCATGCACGATATTAGTGTACTGTCATCTGCGAGGCTGCAGATTGGATTGGATGTTATTTCCAGCAGCTCGTTGATGTACAGCATAAACAGTGTAGGGTATAGGACATATCCCTGAGGAATACCGGCGTTTATTGAAAATACGTCTGATGAACAGCCTTCGACCACAACAAACAGAGATCGGTCGTTCAAAACGCCATTCAGCCACTGGCGCAGGCCAGGTGGTAGTCCATAATCAGCAAGCTTGAAGAGAAGTCCCTCATGACACACCCTGTCGAGGGATTCAGATATGTCAAGTGCAACAACACGGGATTCGCCATGATTTTCAATCGCTCTGTTCCACAAGTGAGTGACGAGATTAAATCTAAGGCACTGGGTATTAACTACAAAGGATACAAACAGAGAAAACGCACATTCAGTATGAATTACAGTTGATTTCTGATTAAGCCGTCTGGAGATGAACATTATAAAAGCCGAAGGTGCTAATAGGCAATTAATTAGCCATAACAGCGCGTCAAAATTAGTAAACAGTACTAAAACCACCGTGAAAATACCTAACACACAACCGGCAGTTAATGACACCCATTATAAATTATGGTTTGGATAGCCGACAGTTGAACGAGTAATAAAAGAATTGTTGTGGATGCGTACCAATAATACGACTATCAAGCGAGGTGGTTCGAGCTAATGACTGCTGTATATACATATACGCAGACAGGACCGCACTTAAAACATTTTATAATGTACTGAACAGTGGCTGCTAATGATTAAGGTCATTCGGTCACCTGCCAATTATTCTATTACGAAATCAAGATACTATCAATCCATCAAACGATTTCAATTTGTCCTGTTGCAATTTAAATAACATTTAATTAAAGTACACTATTTTGATCGCCCCTCGTATCAACAAAGACGTTAGCTCATCGCACCACAGTACCACCACTTTGGGTCAGTCTCCCAAACAGGTCTGCACATGGCCGACTTTACTCACTAGGCCGGAGCATGAAATATGGCAACACTGAATCAGCGGGCCGAGTTTTTATTTGTTGTTATGTCATGTGTATTCTTCCAGAGCAGGAAATATGGTTGAAAGGTGATTATTAATGTGTTTCTAATTATTTACCTGCACAAACGAAACTATAAAGATAAAAAGATGCCTGCAAAGCGTGTAGCACCAGGTTGCAGCCCAATAGAGGACATACGAAACCATGGCCCAACATAACCTTATTCCAGAGTAAAAAGAACGTTGCAAGGTGATTTTCAATGTGTTTCTACTTATTTACCTGCACAAATGAAACTATGAAGATAAAAAGATGGCTGCAAAGTGTGTAGTGCCAGGTCGCACTAGCAATTGTGCGTCCAATAAGGGACATAAACAGAAGTGGGTGAAAGGTATTCCTCGGAAGGGCGGGTTATATTTATAAGGATGAAGACAATAATTTACAAACATTTCAAAGGATAAGACCTATTTTAAAGCACAATGTGGTACCTATAATGTTTTCTGGACCTCCCAAATATCACAGAAAAATACAGTTAATAGAACTCATCTGGGTATGCATCTGGGGCATACCTATGAAAAGATTTGATAGTGAAAGGGAATCAAGACCAGCAAGAATGGCTTCACAGTGACCTAATAGTGAATTTTTCTAGCTCAAGTGACAATTTACAAAGTAAATTTAGTGTTCATTTAAGTGGAAGTGGAAGTGGCAGCAGGAAACAGGTTGCGTTTATTTTTATTATGTAGTGTCTGACTGTGATGAACCAGACATCAGATGTAAGTGGTATTAGTAGTAGTAGTTCTAAAAAGTATTTTTCTTAATTTATTAACCGAGATGAACTCTAATACATATAAAATGTAATAATTATTCTGAAACTATAGGCCAACTATTTGACAGCTAAGCCACGTTGTCATATCTAAGGCTCCGGCCTAGTGTAGAGTCGGCCATGGTCTGCAGCTTCACACTACCCGTTCATATTACGTAGACTACTCATTGATAAAGTGAGCAAAAGTTACGTCGACTCACCACTGATTGGATCAGCGCCTATTGCATCAACGAAATTAGAACACAGGTACGTGTTAGCGTTTCCCAACCCTTTTTAATAGAGAAAGAGAGGTAGAAGAAGACTGGTCACGAGTATGACGACATTGGGTACCGTGCGACATCGGAGTGTACGCTATCATTCGTTATTATATTGCTTTAAATGTCGGTTGTGAAAAAATTAAGGCCGTATGAATCTTAAAACCAGCGGTAGACCTAGACCAGAACAAGATCTTCGTGTACTGAACATGGCGATGTGGCAACAAGCGGAAAGGGTCACCAACCGCCCCAATTGCGTACGCATCGCCTTGTTTGTCGTTCAATTTGTCCTTGGTTCGCTACTACTGGGCCATTTCTCCATCACTTTGTAGCAACATTAGGACACATTTCCTTGACGCGTGATACTCTCGTAACAAAAAAAAGCTCAAACGAAAACTGAGTGAAATTTTGAAAGTAACTATAAAGTCTTATCATACCATGCTCTTAAAACAGTTTTTTGCACCTTAACCCTTAAAAATAAAATCATAAAATGAGCATTTCTTTGATGCGTAATATTTTCGTAATAAAAAAGCATAAAAAGACATTTGGTCTCGAAAGCATGTATTATAGGTCATTTAGCACCCTTATAAACCCAATTAGTTTTATTTCTATTCATTTTTTGCGTCGAGCAAATTCTTGTTTTATTTATGTTATGTTTACTATCGTACAAAAAAATATGTTTGCATATAAAATAAAAGGTACTGCAAGATTTGCAATAATATAAGGACTCAATTTGTATAGGAAACGCCATTTGGTTCTATTTGATGAACAAAAGCTGAGGGTGAGTTTTAAGCGTTGAGGTGCAAAAAAATGTTTTAAAAGCATATTATGATAAGACCTTATAGTAAGTAACTTAGTTTCTCTTTTTTATGTGTTTTGCATTACGAGAATGTTCCGTCTCAAAGAAATCTTTATTTTATTATATTTTATTTACGACTTACGAAAACATAGTTTTTTGTATAAAATCACGATTATGACTATACGAAAACATTGTTTTTTGTATAAAATCAAAGGCACTACAAGATTTTAAATAAAATAAGGACTTATTCTGTGTAGGAAAAAAATATTAGGTGCTATTTGAAAAAACAAAGTCTTCTAAGGGTTGAAGTACAGAGAAAAATGTTTTACAAGCATAGTATGATAGGCTCTGTAGTATTTCCAAACATTCAACTCACTTTTCTTTTGAAATTTTTTTTGTTACGTGTCAAGTAAATTCAGGGACACCCATAGAAGTACGTCCCTGGCTTTTCTCTTTCTTGTCCAAGTAGACATATCATCAGCGGTAGAGTAATTGCCTGGAAAGGACCTGCTAACGACACTTGAATACCTGTCTATTTGTTAGCTGAGTAATTGCAATTGTACTGCTTTACTATACGGAATATTCTCACATTAAAATAGTCGGCTTTTTGTGCTGTCGTTTGTTTGAAAAAGTGTGACGAAACTTAACGGTTACATGAGATTTTTTCAATGGAACACGCCCTATGTTTGCTCGGATTTTAATCTCATTATTTTGATTACTGGATTTGAACAGCCGGTTCTGCAATGAGTGCGTGTTGATTACTTGATAGTGCTGTAATGAAATGAGCAAATAAAAAGAACATTAGGGTTTTAACAAAAAAAACTTGCTTTTTGACTTTTTTTTGTCATTTCAGTTCAATTATGCAACTAGAGCGTCTTATAAATTACAGTTAATTTTGCCGTCATACTCTCTCTCACAGGGATACAGGATAGATATTTTTTGGTAGTATAGGGAGATACTTATAATGAAGAAATCGTATCTTGGCTTTTGTTCTGATCAGAAAACGACTTTCTTCATACCTTATTTGGTACCTTGTCATAATGTGTACTGTATTTTACATTAGTAATAGTTTTCATGGTTAAATTGGTTTTAAAATTACATAATGCAAGAAAGTATTATGTTTTTTTAAGTGTTAGTTACCTCAATAGACATACAGTTTGTTATTTAAAGCCATTGCTGTCATGACCTGTATCTATGAAAAAATAATGACATTGCACTTAAGGCTACAAAAACAGACTTATGCACAAATAAACTTCAGCAAGTAGAAGAGAAAGGAGGATCAATTTCCCTTCAGGTATTCAACATCACGTAGCTAACGCATAGGTGATTATTATATTCAAATCAAAATGAAAGTAAATAGAAGCAGCGATTCTTGATACTGGCAGATACTCTACGTAAAAAAAAATCGGAATACAATGCGTGAACAAATTGGAATGAAAGAGATTGAATACTGAACAGTGAGCAACAGGTGTTATGATAACTGGAGATATAATACTGTTAACTCAGAGGATTGGTATATATTTGTGTTAATGTCATACTGTAGAAACAGTTTGTTAGAAATACATTAGAAATTTGTTACAATAGGAAAAACATAACATATCGTGCAGCGGCTCTGGAAAACAACTGAAAAGGAAGTTTTGATTTATTTAACTAGAATCCTAGTCATTTAGAAACTATTTACTTCTTTTTTGGGATTTTTGATGATGTAGAAAGACATTGTTTAAAGGAAAAGGTCTGTTGAATAAACTAAAGGAAATAGTAAACAACTTGAGGTTCAGAAAATAGACAAACATGTGGTTCCTACAGACTTTGCCTCAAGATATTGTTTTAATAGAAGATACTCATAGTAGAATAGAACTTTATTCCTTTTTTGGCCAACAATGTAAATCATATTCGTCTTAAAATTTGAAATATATACAATGGAGTAGGCGATGCAAAAATATATCAAAAAAAATATGTAATGTCAAAGTCATCTATGGCAAACTAAGCAAAACGATCACCTAGTTATAGGTTATAGGTTACAGGGTCATTTACTTCGATGTTTTCGGCAATAAATTTAGTGTCGTTAAATTTGCTGCTTTTGATATAATTGGAGTTGTCAATTTCATGTCACTATCACTGTCGCTTCCTATATTATCAGATTTCTTGGAAATAACTACAAAATGATTTGTAATCAACTGTCGCTTGCCAATCTGTAACAAATTGGTGACATTTGCCATTCGACGTTATAATCTATAAGCCATCTTAGATTTTGATATCAAAAACAACAGACCGAACACTAAGGCCCGATTTTGTCAACATGCGCATTTTCATAAAGACTTTGACCCCTCAGAGCAGTCCTTTCAAGAACATGCACCTGTCCAAGTACTCTGAAAATTATTGATTTCTCTTGAAGTTTCCATTAAAATGGTCAGGAGAGATTTTTACTCCTATGTATGCCCTTAGAATGGTACGCTGCACCTTCACATCCTCTGTGTTCTCTATAAGAAGGTCTATAAAAAACATGCATCCAGTAAATGGAAGATTCTTCATAAAAGTATGTATTTGTCTATAATCTATCTGACTGACGGAGGTGGGATTTGTAATTATTAGATAAGGTAGTTGCTGTGATTGATACTACTTTTATGATTCTGTCGCAAATTATCGCAGTTTGCAATCAGTAATTATACAATAATTATAATGTATTACGAAAAATCTGGCACTAATGTGCAAATCAATCGCTTTGTTTTGATATCCTGCTACGATTTTGATCCATGAGTCACCATGAATTTCTAAAATATTTTTGACAAAAGTGTCATTCAGATTTGACGTTTTATTTTCAATATTGATAAAATACTATTGGATGATACCTATTAACATAGCCCTCAATACCCAATAGAAAGCTTTTGCTAAATAACATCCAATAGTTGTTGTTAAAATATACATGTTGATAAAATCGGACCTACATATTTCATATTGCATTGCACTGCCTAGCAACCGATGCAAAACGAAAAATGATATCTGTCTGTAGCTACAGGCCTTCGCCTTCGTAATAAATGCGTGAATTCGTAACATAAATGGCGTTGACATTTACGTGAGATATGCCCATGAACTACCCATAGACAGTAGTTATAGCCGCTACATCCGTTCTCATCAAGATACCCATCTCTTCGATAGCCTGCTTGATTTCAGCGGTGCAAAAAACAAGCGAATTTTATTACAGGTTAGATCTTCGGTCGGAAAAAGTACGATGAGTTACTGTCAAGTCGGATCGAGATGTGGTAGCACTTTATTTATTGCTTAATGATATAAGAGATTATAAATTTTTATGCCTTCATATATGACCGCTTGGGAAAATTGTAGCAAATTGTATCTCTCGGTAGTTTCTCTATGTACATTCATCAATTTTATTAAGCCTGAGATTGTTTGCCATATGCGAAAGTGCATTTTGCGAGATTTTTTGTGCTGCTAAAGATCTGATTACGTATAGGTTACGTGGGCTTGTTGAGAAACTGGTTATTTTGCACTAGATGAAATGTGTTGTGAAATGATGGGATTAGGACTTAGTATAGAAAAAAACTAGAAGTTGAAGTGCTTCAAAATGCGCCAATCTACCTTGTAAAGAGGCGAAAAAAGCGGAAACTTCCTAGTCAATAGTGTCAAATACTGCATTTCCAGCTGAAGCTTCTGAAGGATCAAATTACATTTCTAAAGAAATAGTCAATTGCAATTTCCGAAGTGTCATTTGTAAATTCAAATAGTCAACTGAATTTTCTAAAGTATCAAATGGAATTTCAAACAATCTACTGTAAACTCTAACGCGTCAACCATAGCTCCAAACAATCAATAGAATATTCAGAAGCATCAGATTGATTTTCAGAAGAGTGAAATCAAGGTTCTAAGTCATCAGTTGTAGTTTCTAAAGCGTCAGTTCAATATTCTAACGTGCATGTAGTCCGAATAGGACAAAATGCATCTCAAAGCCCTTGTAATTCTTTTTTATATATAGTAGGTAAGTAGCACTCGAAAAGAAAATAAATAAATCAAGAAAATGTTTTAAAGAGCAGCTACCCACGATTACCTTACGGTTTATGCTATTTATTTATTGTTTTGAAATCATTAGCAACATTAAAAAGATGATATCATAGATGTTAATATTACAGTTTTGCGAAAGTGCAACTGAAAGTCTCGTTGGTTCAGTAGGTTACACTACGTCTTGCGAATCCATAGGTGCCAGGATCGGGCTACTTTTTTTTCTCATTACACGGTATAAATTCACTGCCACTCATTCATTTTTCCCGAGATTGGTTACCACAGTAACTTTATAGACATTTTTTGGCAGTACATAGTGCAAACAGTAAGAAGCTTATATAAAAAACTTTCAGGTCCACTTGATAATTAATATATATGAAGTTACCTTTCGCCATCTATTTGGCAATAGCGAAATTAAATAATTATAAGATTTAAAATAGTCTAAATAAATTCAATTTTAAAACACATTGATTTTGATCATAAAAGAATTATATTGCATATAAAAAAAGCATATCAATTAATTTTTTTTGTAAAAAAAATTAAAAAAAGGTATGTTATGCCCTGGGCTCGATCCAACCTACAGCCCGACCATTTTTGGTAGGAGGTTATCGCTTATAACCGTTGAGCTATTATGGCACGAAGTAAATCGTTTTGCTACAAATTATATTAAGTTACTTTATTACTAGAATTTGTGATTTAAGTAATTTTAAATATATTACATGCTGAGGTCACACTATTTATGTTGTATTTAGAAAGATCGTTTTTAGTCTCATGTGTGATTAATAAGGTTGCAAGAATCTAAATATGAAATAGTATACAGGTTTTTCCATTAAAAAAACATAACCTTGATAGGTCATGCTTTTATTAGACACCCTGAATAAAACTCATTATTTTTAAAATGTAGTGCAACTCGATATACATACTCTCACATAGTCATTTTTTTCCAAGAGAGATAGCGTTTGATCACAATACTTCCAGGCGTTGAACTTGATTTCCCTGTATTTTCGAGCTATGAGCCAATTTAATAACCTACTTATTATTCCGACATTGACAAAAGATGAGATACTTATTTGTTCAGATTTAGAGATATATTATGAGGGGGAGGGGGTAGTGGGCTCGAGCCCCCCTGCTTAAGTGTACCGGAGGTAGGGAGCTGGGGCACGCGCAAGCATTTGCCCTTTTTTCTCTTCAAAAATTAAATGCAATGTAATCCCCTAACTAAAAGATTATGAGAAATTTCTTGGATAACCTATCCGGATTTTAGTTTTTGGTTTCGCCCACCCCTCCCTTATTTAATATCTGACAACATAAAAAATGTATGTTTAATGGATTACAGAGATAGAATTCTAAAAACGATACATTGTAATTTACAATTGACGATTTTGAATATTAAATTGACGATTTTAAACTACAATAATTGACGTATTGGAATTGACAACTGACTGTTTGAAATTACAAGTGACGAGTTGTAAAATTGACCTGTGCGTTTTGAAGTATCACTTGATGCTTTAGAAACTTCAGCTCATATTAAGAATTATCTTTACTTTTTAATGTTATGAAAACGTGGTTTTTAACTATGTATTTATTGCATTTCATCAAGTTTCCAGTATCTTGCCTAGGTCCCGAACAGCTACCGCTATAATTATAACTGCTTCACGAAAGCTGAAACCTCAATCATCATATTTGATAAATGGTCCCGATTTAATGGTTCACTCAAGCAAGGAGAGCACGTTCCAATGCAACAAATAGAAGACTCACAACCGCCGAGACTAATGAATAAATAATATATTATGCTCAACAACAATTATCAAGAGACACACAAGACACACACAGAGTTGGTATAACTGTAACTCGGCTAGCATAGAAGATTAGATTCTTCATATAATTTTACGTGATTTGAATGCAGCTTCCTTGGTTCGAGCCTGTGGTTTTTGTCTTTTTTGTTGCACGTTCTGCAACCATCTGTTGGTTGAGGTCGCCTGGAAAATTGGTACCTACTATTTGTTATAGCACAGGAGAAGTAGATACCTCTCCAGACGTTGTTTGTCATGTCAGCGTGAACGTCACTATCTCAGAGTAACGAATGAATATAGAGGTAGTAAACAACTAATTCTGATATGCCGACATCCTTTCTTACGTTGTCATATTGACTACCAGATACGGCAATCATAATTATTTACTATCATCTTAATTGTGTAGTGCCCAGAAATATTCCATTCTACGTTGAAAAAGACGGTATTTTGATGCTTCAGGAATGATCACAGCAAAATCAATAGCTATGTTGACCTCTACCGCGTTACAGCATATCTCTTCACCATAAACGCAAATTCTGAAGTATTACATAAATTTTGAGGAGCAGGCAACGCCGATATAATTTTCATACGACCTATTTACGGTAGAGGCTCGACTGTCAAACGTTTGTTTGGTTTGTGCGTCTTTTATGCTTGGTCAGTAAAATCGAATTCGCTATTTGTTGGTAACTGTAGTGAAGCTTTACGGACTTGCTGTGCTATATTCGAGTGTAGTTTAACAGTTTTTCGAGATGGGACAGTGCAGCGCAGTGTTTGTAACATGGATTGCGTTGGAAGAATTTTCAGGTTAGCTGGCAATGTTTGGAGGCTGAAGTGTCAAAAGATGATGGCTTTGAGCACGCCATGCTGAAGTGGTTTGTTTACTACCTCTGTGTTCAGTTGTTACTCTGAGGTCAACACCAATAAGTTAAATTCAGTCGAACGGTTTTTAATATAGAGTGGAAGATGCTTTAGAAGAAAAGTGCGCGCCCTATTGCCAACAAAAAGGTCATAAAAAGTAGGGTCTAATTTTCTACTGTTTCTGAGATATTTATTTTTGTCTGTTACTTGACTTTCAAGGATCTCGGCGCGTGCTTGCTAAATTTGCGGCCCACAGAAAAATATCAAATACACACTGTAGAAAGGCATGGAATTTCCAATCAGAAGGTGCTTTTACAACAGTTTAAAGTAATAAATAAATCTTTCTCATGGTTTGCTGCAGATGCTTTGCGTGAATATATGTCCGTAAGCTTACATCTAAAGCTTTAGCAAAACGGACAAAATATCTGCAAGTCAGGGTTATTCAGTTCAACAAATGGCCCTGTTTATATTATGTTCTGTATTAAGATACTGTACTGAATATTTGAAGCTATACAATATTGATCATTATAGCATAAACAATTGAATGTCTAAAAATACAGACACTGATAGATTATCTAGACTCATTACTAATTTATTGTATTAAATTTTATGCCTTTTCACACGGTGTATTTAATGTTTTGCTGCATGATATCGGGCACTCGTAAATTTACCAACCAAGTCGCTGCGAATTAAATATCTCTGAAACAGTCGAAATTCGGACCCTACCTTATGAGATTGTTTTTGTTGGAAATGAGTTTTTTAGTCATTCCCAGCCTTGGACACCCGCCTTAGGATGTGATGCGTGCAATGTATTGTGATCCGCAAAACTGAAGACTGGGTTTATAGTGCTACACAGTAGAACATCGATGTATAGCAGAAATAATGTCGGAGCCAATACCGATCCCTGCGGTACACCACGACAGAGATTTTTCGACCTTGCAGAAAGTCTTCGAACCAACCGCAAAGCTTAAAAGGGAGGCCACAGGATGAACGCTTGTTTAGGAGAGCTGCAGGCAATAGTTGATTAAAGGGCTTTGGAACATCGAGAGCAATGAATCTAGTCATTTTTTTTAAACAATCGTTTCCAGTTATTATTACGTATTTATATTTAAGAAGGTTCTTGGCAGTTTGACCTTTTACTTCAACCTTTTTTTACCATATTTTTGAGTGTTACTTACTGCATACTTTATATTGTTACTTTTATTGCCTTGTTTTTTGTCACCTTGAAGTTATGTACTATATATCTTGTTGTATGCAATTTATTCACTATTTTATGTTCACATTGTATTGTATTTTGTACTCGACTTCATTGCTTTACTATTTTTGTCTCTGTGGCTTTTCTTTTTATTGTAATAGGTTGAGTCAGTAGTTTTCTAGACTCCGCCTATAGGAAGAGATTGTACTGTGAATACTTTTTTCCCCATCAAAGATATTTTATTATTATTATGTTTTTTTCAAGCTTCTCTCGCATGACTGCGGTAGCAACAGATGCTGACGGGTCGTGCCAAGTCAACACCTGATCTATTACTGATCGGAATTTAAGAAGGATCGTACTATATTACAGGTCTTAAGAATTACAGACTTTTGGAATATTTTGTGTAGCTTTTCGTCCAGGCCTAGCTGGTGCAGGTGTGGTGTGAATGTGTTAGGTGTAAGGCCTGAGACCGACATAATTAGGGGTACAATAACAACTTTGTTTTGTTTCCAGAGTCGTTTTACTTCTATGGCAAGGTCTGTGTATTTAGATATCTTCCCAGCGTAGGCGGTTTGAACATTCGTATCATTAGGGATAGCAATATCTATTAAATAGGTGACTTTGTCTGCCTTCGACTGAAAAACTATATCTGGTCTATTGGCTGGGATAGTTTTGTCCGTGTGTATTTCGACGTCCCAGTATAGTTTGTATTGATTGTTGTCAAGTACTGAGGTCGGTGTATAATTATAATATGGAGCTGTGTTTTCGATTAGTTTGTTAGTTGTGGCTAGGGCTTGGTGTATGATTTTGGCTGCAGAGTTATGTCTGGCCGTGTACTCGGTTCCAGCGAGGGTTTTGCATGCACTTGTTATATGATCTATTGTTTCCTTCTGTTGATGGCATTTTCTGCAATTATCGTTGGTTACGGATGGATCTTTAATTATGTATTTTTTGTAGTTCCTCGTCGCAATTACTTGGTCCTGAATAGCAAGCATAAAACCCTCCGTTTCTGGAAAGAGCTGGCCATCCTGCAGCCAAGTGTATGACTGTTTTTCATTTATGTGATCTTGTGTAATTCGGTATCTATGTTTGCCGTGAAGTGCTTTCTGCGACCATGTGTTTATTTTTTCTTGTTTTAATTCTATGGGATTGTGTGTGTCTGCTGCGTGGCTTGGACTGGAGAGGGTAAGTGGTGTATAGTTCTTGTCTGTTATTATTATTATTCTGATTTTTCAAATTTCTCTCGCATGACTGCGGTAGCAACAAATGTTGACGGGCTGTGCCCAGACTATTATTGATCGGAATTTAGGAAGGATCGAGGATTATTAATTATAACCTTGCCAAACATTCCATCTAAGTGCTATCCTAAAGAGCGCTTCTACTGGGTGGTATTCTCAGAAGCAGTTATCTGTTGGGTGACTGCCAAGAAACCGAGCAGTTTAGCCCATTTTCCAAATTTTCCTGTACTAAGATGACGATCCGAGCTCTATTCCAGTTCACGGAGGAAGTGGGTGTTTCTAACTGCATCTCGGCCTTGAGGCTACTTCTTCACGGAATCAGTAAATGATATGCTTTCCTGATTCTCTGCAGATAAGCTTGAGCGGCTACCCCGACTAATGCTTATTATTAACATCTCCCGTGTTTGTTTCTATTTAGTCTTGTTTTGGTGACTTATTGATATTATTATACGGCAAACAATGAAACAGGGAGTTGCTGCAGCTCGCTATACTGCAAGGCATCGATGCTGGGCGTAAAAAACGACGTTAACACCGCCCCAAGTGTCCCAAACACGATTGCTACCAAGGAATAAAATCTAAAAAAATATTTCTCTTTTTTAGCTTCAACAAGAGTACCAGTGAATTATGATAAACCAGTTCACTGATTATCAGCTTTCTGTGCTGCTTGGTCAGCCGAATAGTTTGTTTTTGGATACAACCTACAGTGGTAAAATTAGATAGTTTAGATTGACAAAAGTCAAAATTGATTTTCATTTTTTAGCTCTCACTGACTCATTGAAGTCACTGAAGAGAGCTTATGCAGAGCCTCTGTCTGTCCGTCCGTCCGTCCGTCCGTCCGTCCGTATACAAAAGATAGCCAAAACTACAGGTGCCAGAGAAAAACTAAATACAGATTCGGAATCAGCACGAAAAAAGTAGTAGGCACCAGTCCGAAAGGGCGTGGGTTCGAATCTCACCGCGGTTAATAACTTTTTTCTTTTTTTTTTAAGACTAAATGTTAAATTCGTCGATTACTAGTCCGAAAAAAATCCGGTTTTGTCAATATAACAAAAAAATTAAATTTTTATAGCAACAAATTCCACAGTGAGAGCGCCGTTTGAATTTACTCAAGTAATTTTTTTCCTACTTTTTTGAGGCCAACGTACATTTCCATACAACCCTCAATGTCTTCCAAAAAAACTATTTATGCACAATGAGATGCCCTAATATGTTAATAGTATTGGTAATATATTTGACTATCACACGTCAAAAAAAAAACACCAGAAACTGGAGACAGGTAAAACATTAATAAAAGGCAGACAGATAGACACTTTAATCCACAGACATGCACAAAGAAAGAAGTATGCTACATCTTCAATCAAAATGGCTGAAACATTCTTCGCAACTATAGAAACTGTTTTGTCCAAAATAACTACTTAATGGAATAAGTCAAGCCCTCGGTCAGTAATATCCCGATATGGCAGACGACAAGGATAAGAAAAAAATGCACATGCGGATGTCACCATTAAAATAAAAACAAAGATTAGTGTATCACAGTCTTTGAATCCATGAATAAGGCACAAGAAAAGCTGAAAAGCCTATGGCTTACTCCTTGAGAATATCTGATCAGTTCTTCAGACCATTATAAGGACATTGCTAGATTTTTCTCGTTACGTTTTTGATCAAAAATTGAGTGATCGAAGAGCTATAGCTCAGTCGACTGTGGAGAAGAAGTTTTGATGGTTTAGATACCTTGCTTTTTTATATATTGTCCACTCAGATTGATGAAAGCTGGCACTGTACTTCGGTGATTTCTGTTATTGTAAAGAGAAAAAAGTTGGCATGGAATATACCAAGCTCTAATAACGCACGATAGAAGTTATATGTATATGTTACGGTTAAAGTGTCTACTTGGATATTTTGAAAACTAGCTGGATAGTATCTAAACTATCGAAGTACTTGGTTAATTTAGCAGAAATTTGCCTTTGAATTAAAATAACAAGAAACGTTGGTTAGTTTGTATACTATCCAGCGAGTTCGTAAACTAGCCAAGAATTGCCCTCAAAGTACAAACTACAAGAGAATTATACAAATTCGCCGGTTTTTTTTTGGCTAGTTTACAAACTGTCTATAGTATTTGGATAAAGTGTGAACTGAATATTTCTAGTAATGTATAACTACCATCTCGTTGGGAGACGTTGTCAAATTAAATTAACCAAAGGAAATACTGAGATTGCCTGCTAACCAAGGAGTTAGTTATTACATATTACTAGGAATATTTAGTTCACATATTATCCAAATGCTGTGGTTGGTCTGCAGGCTAGCCAAAACCCCCGGTTAATTTGTGGAATTCATTTGTGGTTTGTACTTCAGCTACAATTCGTGGCTAGTTTACAAGCTATCTGGATTAAGACAAATTAACCAACGTTCACTGATATTTTAATTGAAAGATAACTAACCACTAAAATAACCAGGTGTTTGGATAGTTTGTATACTATAAAGTAGCCAAGTAAGCACTTTAACCGTAACATATACACATACATATGGCATATATGCGCATGCACAGGCATGTAGAATGAGCTTTAGCAAACCTACACCTACGACAACGTGCATATCTTATTGTGGCGAAATGTCAATAGCGAAATAAATCCCTGAGAGATTTCAAAATCGCTCGTTAGGTACTACGGAAAACAAATAAAGGCGTGGTCGTTGTTATACGATAGACCTGAATACTCAGACTAATATAAAACCTGCTTTGAAATGGGGGCTGGAGAATGTATGAATACTTGGTTGTTACATTCGGTTTTGTTTGATACGGAGATATTTGGGTTGTTCTAATTATATGGACAGAAGTGAGTACCAGTGACTTTATTTTTTTTACTTCTGTGTCATCGGCATCGACTGCTCCGGTTACTAGCCTCGTGTTCTATGTAGGCTTTGTTACTGTTTCCCGGCGCCACTCTTGGTACAGAACTGTTAATTAAAAGCCAACAGTAAAAGAATTAGGTGGGTATTTTTCGCTGTCTTTTTTATGGATATTTATTTTTGATTGAAAAAACCAGAAATAAATTTCCGCAACTAAGATATTGTTAATGAAGTATTTAGCTCCAAAGGTGTATTTTTGAATAGTATATTTGAGATGAAAAAGCATTTTTTGGTAAACAAATTAATGAAATGCTCCTTTATTAGCTCCACAGATAAAAGTGATAGCTAACTTTTATAAATATTCATTTGTCAGAGTTCAAACTAAGTCATAAAATATTCGACATCTTTTTGTAAAAACCTTGACGTTCCGGATACGCATTAGACAATTCTAAATATCTCAAAGTGATCCAAAAAACTTATTTTCTGATCAGTGAAGTTTATGCATGTTTAAAAAAACTGATTTCTATACTAAACTCTTGACCCTTGAAAAACAAATGCACAAATCTGTTGACACCTGATAGTTGAAGAATGTTACATTTGAGAATTGTACTCCGTAGACTGTAGGTTAGACTTGTCAACGGATGTGACAAAATATTCAAGAAAGGTGATTGTTTTCACTAAAAAAATTCTAAAACTTTATTGATTTTTCCATTTCAGTCTAGTAAACCCTTGAGCTTCTCAAGATACAAAATGCATATCTAAACAGCTATGATATGTTGAGGCATCTCAAAACTCAATGTTGTGCCCTTGGTACTTTTCAAATCCCTTATGACTCTTTGTTTTTGGGAAACATATTACTTTGAGAACCTTCTGCTTGGGAGATATTTTAGAAAATGAAAAGGATTTTGACATGCGCCTTGTATTTCAAGCTCTCTAGTAGAGGGATTCGAATACTAAGAATTTTAAGCTCATTTAAATAGCTTAGAATTCTTTTGATATGTTGAAGCACCTCAAGCTGTAATGGTGTTTTAGGTACCTTACAATTATTTGTGTTTGTAAAACATAAATCATTATTTTATACTTAGACCATAGTTTAGAGAACAAAAAAGACTGTGACAAGGCAGACAGTATACGAGGGTTGCTCTATACCTCCGTCAATCCACCAGTACGCAGACAGCTGTTTCACGCCGGCAGAATTCCTTCTGTCTTACTCGTACATCTTTCACATGTTTATTAAACATGGAAAAATTGATGCTCTCTACTTTCGTCAATCGACCTATGGCGCACTGATGATCGCTAATAAGCGTGAAACAGCTGTCTGCGTACTGGTGGATTGACGGAGGTATAGAGCAACCCTCGTATATCGGCTTCACGCTGCGTGCGTCAAAATCCGCGCCTCTAGTGGCAAAAAGCGAGCGAGCCTTGTCGTTCCACCAAGGAGAGGTAAACTGCTTCTAGTGGCGTTTCTCTCTTTGGTTGCCATCACCTTCGGGTACTAGATGGCGCACCGGCAGAATTCCTTCTGTCTTACTCGTAAGGCAGACAGTATTTCAAGTTCTCCGGTAGAGGGCTTTGCTGAACTCAACTTTAAGGCTTCAACTACAGCGGAATATAATAACAGAAAACACGCGATCATAACGTTGCACCTTTTTCTGCAACGCCACTGTTGATTGCATTCAGTTGTTAATTTTGTTAAAATACCAGAGATGCAGGAACACATACCTACAGGAAAGAAAACCGAGAAATGGCCATATAGAGTGCCATGTATAAAGCTAAAACCACTGCGTTTTAATTGCAACTTAGCTGAGTATCCATCATCTAATTATCCACAAATGAAGACTTATTAGATGCGACATACCACAAATTACCTACACCGGAATAAGTTAAATTAAATCGCACATTAAAAGACAGTGGTAGCCCAGGCCTCATGACAATATGCAGGGTGAGTTTTTAGTATCGGCTCGGTCGATAACTTCACTAATGTAGAAGATAGCGAAAAAAGTTGTATATAAAAGTTGTAGCCATAGATATGCTCCTTGTTCAGAAAATATTTTGATTTATACAGGGTGATTCATATCTACGTGGTGATGCAAACATGCATTTGTTTAAATGAGACACCCTATATATTATTCTATTGTTACATTATACAGGGTATTTCAAAAGTTATGACCATTTTTGTCTCTAAATCGCTGTCAAATGAACGTACTGTACATCAAAAAGTGATGAATCAAAAATCATATTTTTTACACGGATGGATGAAAAATATCATCTAGTTTTAAAATCGGCTATAAAAAAAAGCTCGCACCGTGTAAAAAGAATGATTTCTGATTCATCACTTGTTGATATCCCACATAACACTATATGGATATGTACATCCATAGAACGTACATTAGATATTCCAGTTTGAACATGTATATTTTGAATATTCATAGGACGTTAAATGTACATATGAAAAATGATATACACTAGTGTAATATACCATGTATGTTCACGTAGGTATATCCGTATGTGAATATACATAAGATGTTGGTCTATGTATCATATATACGTCTAGTAGTTTACGCCTGCGCGAAGTACAACTAGTGCCGCCATTGCTGATTTCTAGTCATTCCGACGTACGACTCGTTCGCGTCCTTCGCGTGTGTGCTGGTGCTGGTTGTGCCTGATTACCTGATCGAGTGAAATATTGTGCAATGTTACCTACAAAATTTTATAACCTTGATTTCTTTGTGATTTTAGACATGCCGTTCAACAGAAAAGAGATGACAATCACAGTAATCAATTTTGCCAAGTACTATTATTGTAATTAGAAATTGAATTAATAAAAATACATAATGAAAGCATAAAGTTTGTTTATCTTGCTGCCTCTACATTGAACTTTCATACACTGAATGTGCTTTAAAAGTACATGAATGTACATTTAATGGATATACCATGGATGTGTATGTATCCATTGTATGTACCATGTATATAATTAGACGTCCATATGTACATTCTATGGATATGCCATGGATGTGAAAGTTCGCGACAAACGTACATGCAATGTATATTTTTTTGATGTCTATTTGACATCCATTGGACATTCTTGCTCCATTTGTGGATATACATATCCACTGATTTGATATCCATTGTATGTACACTGTATATACTTTTGTTATGTGGGATACAGTACGTTCAATTGACAGCGATTTGGATATAGAAATGGCCATAACTTTTGAAATAACCTGTATAATGTAACAATACCCTATATTGGAAAAACGGAACGCTAGTAGGACTTGAATATAGAATAATATATAGGGTGTCCCATTTAAAAAAATGCATGTTTGCATCACCACGTAGTTATGGATCGCCCTGTATAAATCAAAATATTTTCTGAGCAAGGAGCATATCCGTGGCTACAACTTTTATATACAACTTTTTTCGATATCTTCTATAGTAGTGGTGTTATCGACCGAGCCGGTACTAAAACCTCACCCTGTGTATATTACCAAACACAGAATAGGTAGAAAATGGTATCCACAGGAGATATTAATGTTTTATAGCACTACTATTAGAGGCATATATTAATAATGAGTGATGAATCAGGTGCCAATCATAAATGCTTTAAACTACAGATTGCGACAGGCAACAATTTGAGCAAAAAAGGGGATAGCGACAATGCTGTGTGACTTACGTTTAGCGGTGATTTGACACATACATAGTTGCCAAATCTCACAATTGTTAAAGGGGTGACACCTAACTGCTCGGGAGATAAAATTATCATCAAAAAATAATTTTGCACATATGTCATTCGCGTCATTCGAAAACTCAAATTAAAAAATTGCAGCACTCTGGTTTGAGGGGACATTTGGCAACAAGGCCCCTCTCCCGCAAATTTTGCTTACGCTCCTTGATTTTACCGTTTTACTTCCCACACCGATAGGTGAGGAGAGTATTGTGATCGCGAAAATTTACGATTTTGAGATGAGATGATACGCTTTTTGGGGGTTTTATGATGTCTACATAACGAAAATCCACGTCACCCATTTCCGTCGGTCTGTCTGTCTGTGTCTGTCTGTCGGTGTTTTTCTAACGTAATCTCAGTAACCGCTGCATGGATTGTGATGAAATTTGGGCAGCGATATGTTGTGGTGTCGCAGTAGGTAATGTTCCGATAATTTTGAAAATCGTTGTACGGGGGGTGGAGTAATTAGCAAAAAACGAAAAATTTCAAATATTCGTCAAACTTCGTTTTTAGGCGTTTTTGGGGTTCCTGACCATTTTCTACTTTTTTTGGGTGGGGGTGAATTTGAGCTGGTTGGAGGGTGAGGGGTTGTAAAACTAAAAAATTTGTTGTATTCATAATGGGCTGTCCAATGACCTGTGAATGAAAGACCTAGCGGCATAATACAATTTTTTAGGTCCATCCGAACATTGCCTTGCTTATAATAGAAACCAAGGGACTTAGAATTTGTGATGTATACATCCGAGTGTTGTTTTAGATCGTTCTTTATTGCGTAACGCGAAAATTATCGAATGGATTTTAATGAAAATTTGACACAGTATTACTGCCACGGCGAGGATGGAAAACGCGTATGTTTTGGAGAAATCGTGGCAGTGGCGGCGCAGCAATAATGAAAAACTAAAAATGTGAAAATAGCTCAAATTTTTTTTAGGCGTTTTAGGGGTTCCTGATACATTTATCACTTTTTTTTGGGTGGGGGTGAAATTGGGGTGGTTAGGGGATGGGGGTTGTAAAACTCAAAAATTTATTCCATTCATAATAGTGTCCATTGACCTGTGAAAGAAAGACCTAGCGGCATAATAGACGTTTGTTAGGTCCATCCGAATATTGCCTTGGCTATTACAGAAATCAAGGGACTTGGTATTGGTAGGGGTAGGTATTGCTTTAGATCGCTCTGAATTTAGTAACATGGAAATTATGGAATTAATTTTAATGAATTTTAGACATACTATTGTTACCGCGGAAAGGATACGTATGGTTTTCAAAAATCTTGTCAGTGGCGGCGCAGCAATAATAAAAAAACTAAAAATATAAAAATAGCTCAAAGTTCGTTTTGAATCAATTTGGGGTTCCTGATTGTTTCGTTTCGTCCAGTTGAAGCTGAATTGTGTCATTTTAGTTCCTACGGAGAGATTTAGGAAACTACTTACTAGTTTTTGTGTTGGATGTTCTTTGACGACAGGCGGTCGATGATTTGGTTGCAACTGTTGTGGGAAGTACTGAGTCAATCAACTTGACTCCATTTTGTTACTATCAATAGAATAATGCCGAAAAGCAAATGAGGGAGCAGTCCCTGAGAGTGCCCTTTTCTGTTGATTTCAAGAACAGGGCGCGTGCTGTGGTAACCAAAAGCAAAAAATATCCAGTTTTGAGCACAAGTACTGTACCGCCACTGTCGAACAACTAGATCTATTTAGTTTTTTCTTCGATTCGCAAGCTGTAATAAAAATCACTTTCCAATTATTATACGCTCAGTGAAGTCACTTTCATCGGATGGTATCGACGCTAGATTTTTTTACTTAGACGAGCATTTTCTTATAGCAGGCATCCTGTAGTGATACAGGGCCGTACCAAGGGTAAACGTTCATCTAAAAATACGCAACGAAAAAAATGTTACAGGTCACAGACCCCCCAACTTTATCCCTTCAGTTTTTTGGAGCAATGTTAAAGAGGAAGTAGATTTCTCAATAGTATTCTGCATATTCAATTTTTAATTATTTGGGAAATACTAATATATAGGTAACTAGATAGACAGATGGGTAGACAGACATATACAGGGTGAGTTCTAAGTTGATACTACTTGTTGGATAACTAGTTAAAATTATCAACTTTAACGAATAACATTTTTCATAAAACTGAAAAATGTGCAAGATACAAAATAAAAAATTTAAATCTGGGCTTGTGTGTTAAGACGTACATTCTCTGTTAATATTTAGTTTTTTGTTCAGACTTTTTTCTTATCTATTAAGCATTGCACTTGTCAGATAGTACAGTAGTCATTTTCTGTTTATCGCTGTTAATTCTAGATTGCTAAATCCTAAAATTGGCACTTTATTGCAGCTTTTAGGACCTAACGATAAACTGAAAGTGACTAGTGCACTAATAGGTATTTTGTCTGATCGGTAAGACACAAATCTGAGCAAAAAACTAAACAGAAACAGACTAGTCCAGACTTGCTTTTCTGATTCTGTATCTCGCTTATTTTTCATCTTTCCGAAAACACTTTTTTGACAAAATTAAAAGAAATTATCAACTTAGGACACACCCATAGCCTTGATGTGCGGCGCAAATATAAAAAATAGCTCAGAGGAGCAGATTCCGGTTGAATACCGATAGACAAGTGAGAAATCACCAACCGCACGCCCGTAAGACAGAGGCTGGATGTGACGCGGTAAGGTTAAGTCACTGATTCATCGAGATTTCCATTCTCTGGACTGCATCGACGTTTTCGTATCAGATAATGTTTTTTGTAGCTATACAGAAAGTCTGTTTGACATCTGGCAATTTAAAATTTCGTTAAAGAGGTCCGCCAGCTCTAGACTTTCCATTATTTTGGTTATACTTAGCTATATATCTTTAATAATGCTTATTGTAGTGGTCAAAAAACAAAATCAGATTACGGAGAGATGCGAGATAGTTAAAGAAAACAGGGGTCAAAAAATTGGCAAAAAACTTGTGACTGTGGATGTCGTTAATTTCATACTTGAAATTAACGGCATTAAATAAGAAAAATATAGAAATTCTTAAAATCTTCGAAAACTAAAGAGATCCGCAAATTTTGAAAAACTAGGAGGACCTCGAAGATTTTGCAGAACTGCGGGAAATTTTAAAAACACCGAAAATTTTGAAAGACGTCCATAGCTATGAGGAGATCCGAAGCTTGAAAGATTTAGAAAATTTTGAAAAAATCAAAAATTTTAAGTCTTTGGAAAACCTTGAACGATTTGAGAAATTTGGAAGGATTTGATATGATAAATAAATTTTGGAAAAAACGTATAAATTACTGAAATTCCCAAAAAAAATTAGTAGGTTGGGAAACGCCTTATGACAACGTTATATAAGTATGTGTAAACATTTGGATCATTCTTACAAATTGTGATACGTTGTCTTTGATTTTTTGTACAGATTTGCTTTTCTCAATAGAGAAATTAATTTATGGTTCTTGGGTTTTTAGGCCGGCGTTGCTTAGCGTTAAAACTTGACGGTTCACCACCACGAGTGGTGCCATTTTGTAAGTCGCTGAAGGAAAATATCTTCTGAAGATGCGATCCACATGTGGAGGCGAAACGTCAAGCCTTAACGCTAAACGACGCCGGCCTAAAAACCCAAGAACCACAAATTCATTGGACGATGGCCGCGAAAGCCTTACTCAGCACAAACTTGAGAATATTTATTAAAATCACATTTGACTAAACGCTGAGTACGTCCCTATACTAGATCCTGATGATCTTTCTTACTTGAATCAAGAAAACCGATTAACAAAAAACCCAATTAAAGGAAGGTGTTCTGCCCTAGATTTTTTGTTCATTGTTTGTTGTCGTGTTATACCAGCAAATTGGCAGAATAGAATTTTAAATGCATTTTTGTTACGGGTGAAATTTATTAGGTGCTTTCTAAATGTAACTAGCAGAAGATGAAGGTAAGGAACATGATAAAAAAACTCATCGTGAAAGCTACGTATTGTGAACTGACAAACTATTTTATGCTCCAAATGATCGACAATAGAAGCACTATTCACGACCAGTTTTCCGTGCAATTGAATAGAACTTTGAACTATATGATTCACAAATATTTTCGTTCAACAGTCAGTCAGAGTAATAGTAATAGTTATAAGATTTCATGACCTCAACTATACTAGCTACCTTGCCTTCAATTTTTTCTTGTATTCTTGCTGTTACTGTTTCAATCACCCAAACTCTGTTTAACGTTCTAAACAAGGCCTTATGTTCTAAAATACTGTTGCAGTGGCTATTGTGAGCTTGAAACTCTCTCGTAGAAGATTTTTCCTTTCTTCAGAATGACATAATCTTATGTTTGTCTATGTCTATCGTATAATTATGAACACATAATGCGACATCTAAAGTGATTTGGTCACTATCAGTACACATTCACAGTAGACATTGATCTATACTACTCCAGAGCTCGAGATTTAATTCAATTATCGTATAAACTATACAGGGTGTTAATTAAGTATGTTAACAAACTTTAACCACGAATAGTACTCTGAAAAATAGCAAGAAAATGTCATATGAACATGTGTCTGGAAATGCTTCCTAAGGGAGCTACGCCCCTTTGCATGGGGCACCCTGAAGACGGTTTTCCCTCGATATTCTCGAAACCATTCATAACAAAATTACGAAATTAGGTACGATGGGTAAACTTTTGATGTTGAATCTGATTCTGAATTCAGAATTTCATAATTTTAATCAGAGGCGTATCATACGGGAGGAGTTAAGGGTAAAAATAACCCCATTTTCTAAATGGTAATTTTCTTGACATTTTGATTTTAGAATATGGTATTTCAGAGATTTCTACGTAAAAATGGTGTCTTGGTATATCTCGATAGGGCTAACCGTTTGCGAGAAAAATGCAAATTATTGAATCGATGCAGGCTATTGTATTCAATAATTTGCATTTTTCTCGAAAACAGTTAGCCCTATCGAGATGTACCAAGAGACCATTTTTACGTAGAAATCTCTGAAATATCACGTTCTGAAATCAAAATGTCACAAAAAATTACCACTTAGAAAATGGGGTTATTTTTACCCTTAACTCCTCCCGTATGATACGCCTCTGATTAAAATGATGAAATTCTGAATTCAGAATAAAATTCAGCGTCAAAAGTTTACCCATCGTACCTAACTTCGTAATTTTGTTATGAATGGTTTCGAGAATATGGAGGTAAAACCGTTATCAGGGTGCCCCATGCAAAGGAGCGTAGCTCCCTTAGGAAGCATTTCCGGACCCATATTCATATGACATTTTCTTTCTATTTTTCTGAGTACTATTCGTGATTAAAGTTTGTTAACATACTTAATTAACACCCTGTATAGTGATATTAAATTAATAAAAATATTGGATACTGTATCTCCTTTAGCTAAACATATTTCCTTCAAATAGGTCTACATGCACTTTCCACAAGTCTAGTAGAGGGCATATAACCTCCAATGCTGTTTCAGAATCACCAAAAAAAGCTTTTGGACAACTTTTCAACTGTGCCTCATTCAAATGGTTTTTTCAATACAGCAACAATAATAGAAAAAAATCTCGAACATCTGGTTACAATCTATTAACACCTATCAATCTCTTAGCAGAGCGGCTTTCAAAGGATTCCGAACTCTTTTAACTTGAAGGCGGTTCTGGTTTGCATAACATCCGTTTTGAGAGTATTAAGGTAGCCATTACGGCTGTTAGGTAAAGTACCTATTAGCGCATACGCAATGTAACAGTTACCTATATTCATCCGTCTGCCATTCCGTTTCCTCTACCAGTCGATGTATGAAAGAAGATTTGTGTGGAAGCACCAAGGACATCAAGTCAAGTCATCATATCAGAAAGAGTAGCAGCAAAAGTAATTGACACAATAATTGAGGTTTTGAATTAAATTTCTTTTTGTCATAAATGGAAAGGTCATACATAAGTTTTATAACAAAACTGTTTTTGTTTTCTTTTTTTTCGCAATAATTCAATAGTTATATCGAAATAAAAATGGGTTTTTGAATCGAGTACCGAAAACACGCCGACGGCCCCCGAACCCGTGTGACGTCATCATGGCGGTAAGGATGCTCCTTCGACCAACGACGTCCTACTCTGATACTAGATTCTAGATTCCCAGCCAATCGCGAAAATACGCACTGCTGAACTGGTAACTAGTGTATATTTGTTGCAACACAGTCGATGAATGAAGTTTGTAGCTCAAGACGAAGTCTACGATCGGAATAAATATGTTTTTGAATGTTTGAAGTTGAAGTCAGATTACAGATTCCAGTAAGTAAGTACCTAATCAAATATGTTTCGTTGAAAAGATCTCCTCAATCAAAGGATGGCCCAGTGGTTAGAGAGTCCGCTAGTGGATCTCAGGGTTTTTTTGGATTGAAACCCAGGCCTTCCAACTTTTTTTAATCTTTTTTATAAAAAAAATTATTGATGTGCTTTTTGCACTTGTTACGCACATTTTTTTCTACGACCAACATAAATATGTGTTTGAATCAAATTTTGTTAGACATATTACTTACTTACTTACTTACTTACATACTAACTTTTGAATTATTGCGGAAAAAAAACAAAAACAGTTTTGTTATAAAACTTATATATGATCTTTCCATTTATCACAAAAGAAGTACTTTTTCTCTTAATTCAAAACCTCAATTGAGGCTTTGAATATTATTTTGCGATAAATGGAAAGACCATCGTTATATAAGTTTTAGAACAAAACTGGTTTTGTTTTCTTTTTATTCGCAACAATTCAAAAGTTATATCAAAATGAAAATTGGGTTTGTGGCTCCTGCTCAAAAATCTGCGACAGTGGTCAAATATGACATCAATAGAATTATTTAGAGCCGCCACAAATAACATCAAATAGGCAAATGTAAGCCAACATCCTCAAGGACAAGGCACCTCAAGAAGAAGACCGAAAACACGCCGACGGCTCCCGAACCCGTGTGACGTCAAAAGGGTGGTCAGGATGCTGACCAACGACGTCCTACTCCGATACTAGATTCTAGATTCCCAGCCAATCGTGAACATACTTACTTGTAACTAGTGTATATTTGTGCAACATAGACAATGAATGAAGTGTTCAGCTCGAAACGAAGTCTACGATCGAAATAAATATCTTCTTGAATGTTTGAAATTAGATTACAAATTCCAGTAATAAAGAACCTAATCAAGTATGTTTCGTTCAGCAATGCTGGATGGTGCAGTGGTTTAGAGTGATAGACGGTGAATCTATCTTCGAGCGGGTGTTGGTTCGAAACACAGGCCCTGCAACTCTTATTTTTAACTTTTTTTGTACAAAAAAAATTATTGATATGCTTTTTACTCATGTTAATTTTTTTTTAGAAGCAGAACATCGTTGGTCAAAGGAGCATCGTGACCACTCTTGTGACGTCACACAGGTTCAGGAGCCCTCGACGTGTTTTCGGTAGCGGATTCAAAAACCCATTTCCATTTTGGAGTATTGCGAAAAAAAAGAAATAAAAAAAGTTTTGTTATAAAACTTATATATGATCATTCCATTTATCGCAATTTTTTTTAGTTCAAGACACCAGTTAATATCAAATGCATCTACAGATAGAATGTTCAAATAGGTCAATGACTCTTGAGCTGAAGAGATTCATTGTCGCTAGATGAAGAAAATGACTTACTAAAGACAAGCTGTTTCTGAGATAACTAGCTTTTTAGTCTGTTTTATTACTGTAGTTAGTGTTGAATCTTTAAAATTGCACAAAAGTTTTAACTAACTATTTCTTGCTCTTGGCTAATTCAACTCTCTTTAAGAAATAGTGTACTTCTATTGTTCAAATTTGCATAGCAATCAAAGACTCCTACATAGTTTCTCAAATAAAGGCATTTGAAGACATCCACATTTTAATACCATTCATTTTGAGCACATTTCCCTTATCTTCACAACTTGACGCGTTCAATGCTTCCACCATCCCTTCTGTGACTTTGAAGTGAATCTTACGTGCTAGTTCACAATCACAACCTATCACATTTAATTTTACCTGAAGTCAAGTATTATTCTCAGCTACATCTTCGCTTTCCTGGTTAATACTTTCTTCGTTCGCTTCTTCTCTTTTATCACCATCTTCTTCTTTGTTCGATGTTTCTGATGTCGTTGAAGATCTTGATGAGTAGTTGTCTTTATCCGAGAAATATGAAGAATCCCTTTTGCTATCTTCAGGAGACAGTGGCTTCTCTTGCCCGGATTTGCTAGGATCAAAGAGTTTGGGTAGAGGTATAGGAAAATTGGGGATCTGTTTGGGAGGCTGTAGGTGTTGAAGCAACCTTCCATCGGTAACTTTGCCCATGAAGGACCTTATTTCTTCGAAATAAGACTCTTCGCTAAGGTTTCTATTGTTGACGTTTCTTCGTTGAACATTTCGCTCATCCAGAATCGTTGGACCGTCGGCTTCGTGCTTCTTTAGATGTCGGTCTAGGTTAGTTTGTTGTCCGAAACACCTCTCACAGAGAGGACACTTAAAAGGCTTCTCCTTATTATGTATGTTCCTAACGTGTCGTTGCAAGTTACTTGATATACTAAAGGATCTCTCACAGTATCTACATTTGTAAGGTTGCTCTCCAGTGTGGGTTCTCAAATGCCTGGTCAGGTTGGCTGATCTTGGAAAGACCTTACCGCAAAACTTGCAAGCGTATCTATCCTTGATCTTTCCTCCCGCTGGATCAAACACCTTGGGAGTTTGAGGAGTGGAAGGATTCCGAAGCATATCAAACGGCACTTGGTTCACTGGAGGACTGAGCATTGAAGGACTAAGAAAGGGATAACGTTGTGGGTACCCAGGTGGCGAATTAGGATATGGTATAGGTAGTCTTGGCAGGTTCTCCCCTTTTTGAGCACGATACATAGCCTCCAACATCATTGGATGCAGAGGTTGTGGAGGAAACAGCATACCAGGGTACCCAGGTAGTTGTGGACTAAACGTTTTTGGTAAATTGTTATTTGTCGTTGTGGTATTGTTGTTGTTATTGTTATTGTTCGATGAAGCAGGACTGCTTCTGTCCTCCACAACCACATCGTCTTTGTCACTACTAACACTAGCTGTAGGTGAGATGAGGTTTCTGTTTTCGTCTTCCACTTGTCTCCTCATTATCATGAGGGAGAGCTTTTTGTGTTCCACTCTAAGGTCCAGAGGTTGTTCTTCGCTGTCTTGAGGTCCTTGAGGAGGTCGACCAGCAGGAGACATGTGGGGTCCAGGTGATCTGGAGATCAAAGAATGAAGTGTTGTAGTGCTAAGACCACTTTTAATACATGTTTAAAGGATGCAAGTAGATTCAGTACGAGAATAATGGCTATAAAGCAGAAATCCATTTTTGCTTTGAGAAGGAAATTAATTACCTATGATGTTTGTTATATCAGTGATATGAATTGATTGGGTCAAATTGAAAGTAATTACTTGCATCCTGTTTAGAAAGATACATCTTTGAGGGTGCAGTTTGGAGTTTTGTATATAGGGTCACTAATGCTATATAGTTACACAATAGTCGGTATTATAGTGATTTTAGCATACAGTTCGCAGAAAAAAATTATTTTTTTTTATGGCGATATGTGTCTTGTTCGTAAAATAATTTTTTGCTGGTTCATTTTGGGCAAAACATTCAAGAAAAATTTTTTGTTTAGAATATATAGGGAATAGGCCATCGGAAATGTGTATGTATTTTTAAATGGTAAACAAATAATAAGAAAAAAAGTTGCATTGGAAATGAATTTTAGGGTTTGCGTTTTCCACCCCGTACAACCATGGGGAAACCAAATAAATTACTGGCTAAGTGTCTTTTGGTAGTAGATAATGTCAGGTCAATTTTAGTGTCGTAACTTTTTTAGTGCTGGTGAAAAAAATTTAAAAAAAAGTTTTATGTAAAAATCTAAAGAGGTGATTTCATGATTTCTATGCAGGTCTAAAAACTTCTTCAGAGTCTAAGCTATCATAATCATTAAAAAAAAAAAGGAGTACGTAATGGGGCTACTTTGTCTCCAATCGACCTTAACGACAAGAGGTGGAGATTTCTCGAAATTAGCGATGGGATTTTAAATGAAATAATAACTAAATTTAGGGCGCTAACAGCCGAATGATTGTCAGTGCCGCAATAAAAAACATTCAGTGCGACCAGAACATCGATAGTTGACCACCTGTGTCACTCTGCTAAGATTTTTTGTTACATGTACGACTTCTCTTTTGTAAGTGGGAAATTATAAAATGAAACGAAATTAACAAATTTCTTCACTAAGTTTATTAAATTTCACAAGAAATTTTCAAAATTTCTACCTTCTTGTTCGATGCATAATCTACCTCTTCTCAAAAAAATGTTTTTTAAATTAACAAAAGCTCTTCGATTGTTTTTTTATTGTTTCTTCAGCCTGTGTTAATTTGTTGCGTAATTCGCTGATGTTTCGACACTCTTTAGCATAAACTAGCTTCTTGTAGTAGTCCCAAACAAAAAAGTCTATCGGATTTCGGTCAGGTGACGTGGCGGCCATTTAGTGGGTCCACCACGACCTATCCATTTGTTGCATAGTCTCTTGCAGAAAACAGCATCGTTAAAGTCAGTTGTCGTCCACTCAAGGTCCGTAGGAATAGCCTAAGTGGTCAGACAATAGAAACAACACCAATCCAAACGAAAGCGTATCGTTTTAAAGCCGCAAAGACAGAGAGACGACTGAATAAAGACAACGAAAACAACCTATGCAATGACACGTTTTGAAAAGACATCACAACAATATCATAGCTATCCCTTTCTAACATCGCCATCGTTTACTGCGTTAGCGTTAGCCCTTTTTATTGGGGCTCAGATAAGAATGCGCTCCTTGTGGTTTTTTAGCAAGAAATAGGACCTTTTTTAATAAATGTTTAATTTATGCAACGTTTTTAACGTTTATTATTGTGGTACTGACAATAAATCTGCTATTAACGCGTTAACATAAGTTATTGATGAATTGAAAAACACATCGCTAATTTCAAGAAATCTTCGCGTCTTGTCTTTGAAGGTCAATTGGAGGGAAAGTAGCCCTATTAGGTACTCTTTTTTAATGACTATGATAGCTGAGAGTCTGAAGAAGTTTTTAGACCTGCCTAGAAATCATGAAATCACCTCTTTGGATTTTTAATTGCGAGTCGAAGATTTAAGTCATAATTATCAGATCGTAAATTTTTCACTTTACACTAAAATTTTTATAACTTTCATCAAAGTTACGAAGTCGATTATTCTATGTCTGAACAGCAAGCTCTTGGATATTAATTAGCAAAAAAGATAATTTGGAAAAGTCTTTTAATTTTTCTTTTGGAACAGTTTTAAGTTGTCGAGGTAGAGAACTCTCTGAAATTCAGAAAAAAATTTATAACTCGGAAACTACAAGAAATTGCATAACATATATGGGGGTGATTCAGATACTTCTAGGTATGCTCTACCTCTGGACTTCCGCTTGACACTATTTTTTGGGACACTCTGTATGAAAGATCCTATATTTTTTCCAACGAGGAATCACCTCCTTGAATGTTTTACACTTATTCACTTACACCCTGTATACTTTCAGTCAGATTAAAATAATAGCTGTTAGAGTCTTGTCCGAATCTGGTGACTGGCTTTTCTGGACCCTCCCATACACAAAACTCCTTGACCCACACCCCCCAACCCCCTTACCGTGTGGTGTTCCTGGACAGATCGAAGGGCATCTCATCCCCTGGTGGCACCCGCACGGAGAGCGGGTATACGGCGGCTTGCTTGGGCGAACTGTGACCACCTGTGGCCACGAGCATCTTGCGGGGCGAAGAGTCCTTCTCTCGCATCGTGAGGGGCAGAGTGAGGGGCAGAGGAGGCAGGTATCGCAACCAGGCTATGCCTGTGTCCACCACACTCATGGGAAGACCGATACGGTGATCTGGAAAGAAGAAAGTCTTGGTTAGGGGTCGTATTCGTAGTCGATGCCTAAGGGTTCCTTAATACTTGGGGGTCCCTTAAGTAAGGCTTCCTTAAGTAATAGAAGTAGAAGTAGATTTATTCACTATTTTATAAAAAGACATGTATATATGGTATAAGTCATAACAAAAACATTGAAAACATTGAATATAACACATAATTACATAAAGAAACATTAAAATAATGCATTAATAATACAGAATAGGCATAAGGACACAACTTTAGATATGCAAACTATAAAGACGATACAAAATTTAAAAACTCATCAGTGCTATAGAAACACTGGCTGAGCATGATATCTTTAACCGTTTTTTAAACTTGATGTGACTGAGGGCTCGTATATTGTTCGGTAATCTATTATACAGGTTAGGATTCAGGGAATTGCGTGCGGATACTGCTAGTCGGAACCTAGGAGTTATAAGTGCTCCAGCGCCTCTAGTGGCGTAATTATGAATATCAGAATGCCTGCTGTACTGTTTGATATTTTCATGAATATAAAGAAGACTATAAAATATGTAAATTGAAGGTAGTGACATTATCCTCAGTAGCTTGAATAAAGGCTTACAATGCTCATCAAATTTGGAGTCAGTTATGTACTTCACGATGTACTTCAACTACAACTACTTCTACTTCAAGTCCACCGAAAAAAACAAAATCTTATTTATTTGGCTTTCTATCAAGATGAAACCTCGTGTCCTGGATGAGTTGAGGCCGCTAATTACAAATCCGGCCGGTGATTTGAGTTTCAGTCTCATTTGACGGAAATGGAAAATTTCGGAACACCATGATCCACCGAAAAAAATCGAAAACCTTTATTTGGCTTTCTACGAAGACGAAACCTCGTATCCTGGATAATTTGGGGGCGCCAATTATAAATTTTGCCGCTGTTTTAAATTTCAGTCTCATTTGACGGAAATGAGAAATTTTGGAAGACCCTACTATTCAAGTCTACCGAAAAAAATCGAAAATCTCGATTTGGCTTTCTATCGAGATGAAACCTCGTGTCTTGCATAACTTGAGGGTGCTAATTACAAATCCGGCCGCTGTTTTGAGTTTCAGTCGCACTTGACGAAAATGAAAATTTTCGGAGCACCATGGTTTTCAGGTCCACCGAAAAACATCGAAAATCTTTATTTGGCTTTCTATCAAGACAGAACCTCGTATACTGGATGATTTGAGGGTTCTAATTACAAATCCGGCCGCTGTTTTGAGTTTCAGCCTCAATTGACGAAAATGAAAATTTTCGGTACACCATGGTCCAACGAAGAAAATCGAAAATCTTTATTTGGCTTTCTATCAATACAAAACCTCGTATCCTGAACGATTTAAGGGTGCTTATTACAAATCCGGCCGCTGTTTTGAATTTCAGTCTCATTTAACGAAAATGAAAATTTTCGGAGCACCATGTTCAGGTCCACCGAAAAAAATCGAAAATCTTTATTTGGCTTTCTATCAAGACGGAACTTCGTATCGTGGATGGTTTGAGGGTGCTAATTACAAATCCGGCCGCTGTTTTGAGTTTCAGTCTCATTTGACGAAAATGAAAATTTTCGGATCACCATGGTTTTCAGGTCCACCGCAAAAAAACGAAAATCTTTATTTGGCTTTCCATCAAGACGAAACCTCGTATCCTAGATAATTTGAGGGCGCTAATAACAAATCCGGCCGCTGCTTTGGCTTTCAGTCTCATTTGACAAAAATGAAAATTTTCGGAACACCATGGAACACCATGGAACACCGAAAAAAATCGAAAATCTTTATTTGGCCTTCTATCAAGACAAAACCTCGTATCCTGGATGACTTGAGGGTGCTAATTACAAATCCGGCCGCTGGCGCTGTTTTGGGTTTCAGTCTCATTTGACAAAAATGAAAATTTTTGGAACACCATGGTTTTCACGTCCACCGCAAGAAATCGAAAACCTTTATTTGGCTTTCTATCGAGATGAAAACTCGTGTCCTGGATAATTTGAGGGTGATGATTACAAATTTGGCCGCTGTTTTGACTTTCAGTCTCTTTTGACGAAAATGAAAATTTTCGGAACAACCATGGTTCCAAGTCCACCGAAAAAAATCTAAAATCTTTATTTGGCTTTCCATCAAGACGAAACTTCGTATCCTAGATAATTTGAGGGCGCTAATAACAAATCCGGCCGCTGTTTTGAGTTTCAGTCTCATTTGACGAAAATGAAAATTTTTCGGGACACCATGGTTTTCAGGTCCACCGAAAAAAATTGAAAATCTTTATTTGGCTTTCTATCAAGACGAAACCTCGTATCCTGGATGATTTGAGGGTGATAATTACAAATCCGGCCGCTGTTTTCAGTTTCAGTCTCATTTGACGAAAATGAAAATTTTCGGAACACCATGGTTTTCAGGTCCACCGAAAAAAATCGAAAACCTTTATTTGGCTTTCTGTCAAGACGAAACCTCGTATCCTGGATGATTTGTGGGTGCTAATTACAAATCCGGCCGCTGTTTTGAGTTTCAGTCTCATTTGACAAAAATGAAAATTTTCGGAGCACCATCGTTTTCAGGTCCACCGAAAAAAATCGAAAACCTTTATTTGGCTTTCCATCAAGATGAAACCTGGTGTGCTAGATAATTTGAGGGCGCTTATTACAAATCCGGCCGCTGTTTTGAGTTTCAGTCTCATTTGACAAAAATGAAAATTTTCGGAACACCATGGTTTTCAGGTCTACCGAAAAAAATCGAAAATCTTTATTTGGCCTTCCATCAAGACTAAACCTGGTATCCTAGATAATTTGAGGGCGCTAATTACAAATCCGGCCGCTGTTTTGAGTTTCAGTCTCATTTGACGAAAATGAAAATTTTCGGAGCACCATGGTTTTCAGGTCCACCGAAAAAAATCGAAAGCTTTACTTGGCTTTCTATCAAGACGAAACTTCGTATCCTGCATGATTTGAGGGCGCCAGTTACAAATTCGGCCGCTGTTTTGAGTTTCAGTCACATTTGACGAAAATGAAAATTTTCGGAACACCATGGCATTCATGTCCACCGAAAAAAATCTAAAATCTTTATTTCGCTTTCTATGAAGACGAAACCTCGTATCCTGGATGATTTGAGAGAGCTAATTACAAATACGGCCGCTGTTTTGAGTTTCAGTCTCATTTGACGAAAACGAAAATTTTCGGAACACCATGGTTTCCAGGTCCACCGAAAAAAATAGAAAATCTTTATTTGGCTTTCTATGAAGACGAAACCTCGTATCCTGGATGACTATAGGGTACTTATTACAAATCCGGCCGCTGTTTTGAGTTTCAGTGTCATTTGACGAAAATGAAAATTTTCATGTGCCTAACTTTAGCCAAATATTAGATACAATACCTTCAATGGAAGATGAGCACGGTGAATGTCCACTTTAACAATGATTTTATGTTTTAGTGACCGTAGATTTCAAACTTGACTTTTTCTAATAATATTGCGGTCAAAGTAAATGGAGCACTTTTCCTTCCCACGACGTTTCGGTTTGTTATTATTTTGCTTCAAAGTTTGTTACATATCTTCGTATGCATTGTATAAAGCGAAATCGTTCTCTATAAACCCTCAGAGACTCAGTTATAGAAAAAATAGTATGCTATGGCAAGACGTCAATTATTATAGCACGTCTGCCCACTGACTTCTGTTCACCTACGGCATATACCTGACAATTTTGAGAATTAAGTCGTATTCCAACTAACTTAAACGGCCAATGAAAGATGCAGAGAAAGCGATAAAATAAATTGGATTCCACGGCATAGAAATTACCGTAGCATTAAGGACTTTTAATCTAGATAGTAAACATAATAATAAAATCCGAATGATTCCAGCGATTTACTGTAAAGGCTAATAATTTTTGCGTAATCATAACTTTGCTATCAGCTGTTTTTATTCCAATACCACGAGCATTTATGTTTGTGCAGCGTAATGAATGGAGTACCGTAAATGTCAAAACATTCTGAATTCCAGCGGAATGAGTCTGCAATTTCTTGTTTCGCAATCGAAGTTGGCCGAAGTGCAACTGTATGTTATATTAAATAAAGCTGTTATGTGGATCTGTGGAATATACCGAATAATATTGGGTGTGGAACTGGTACATCTTGACGCTGAAAATAACCTCGCATGTTTTTCAATTTACGATGCATTCTTCCATCTATAGTATGTGTGCCTTCTAGATCGTTCCATATAAGCCACAAGCTAGTAATGAAATCAATGACGATTTAATTCAACTGAGGACCAGCTAAAAAATACTTCATGTGGATTTATTAAATAAATTTAGATTTAAGAAGTTAATTAAGCCTTTACTTTAAGATCATTATTTTTATTCCACACAGGAGTTTGTAGACTTTGTTAGTGTTAATGTAAACTCAAACTGATCATGTGTGACTGTAAGCATGTTGTAATGTAACGGTCAATAAATTCTATTCTACTTTGTTCTAATTGAAACTGGTTGATAATAAAATTTACTACAGTAGGAACTAGTGAAGCAATGCGTACTGTCATAATTATCTAAAAATTAAATAACCTCCTGGTTTGTCACTGTTTTTCTTTATAACTGAGCAGACCGCGCAGGCAGAGCCTAAATACCAGAGTACCGCGGCTGCTGTGAAAGGGTTCTGTTAGGGGAAGTTTGTTAACGCGAGATTTGAATGGGCCAATACCCGCAGGCCTAATTAATACATCTTCTGGCAGTCCATTCCAAGCCTTGGACACCCTGGGAATAAATGTGCGGTTGTACCGCTCAGCTCTTGATGTATGAAGAACGACCGTCTTATAGGATGAGATGCAGCGGTCGCACGGGTACATCTGATAGGAGCAGTGAGCGGCGGAACGATAGAGGATAGCTCAGAGGAGCAGATTCCGTTGGAATATCGGTAGAAGAGTGAGAGGTCACCAACAGCACGCCGGTGAGAAAGTGACTGAAGGTGGCGCGTTAAGGCCGGATCGCCAATTAGTCGAATTGCCCTTCTCTGGACGGCATCTAGTATAGACAGGGTAGTAGGGGCAGCAGCTCCCCAGACATGAGAGCAATACTCCAGGCAAGGTCTTATCTGGGCTTCATATAGCGTGAGGAGGTTATATGGTGAGAAATACTTTCTGGCTCTAAATAGGTACCCAAGCTTTTTACCAGCAGCTTTTGCAATTGACGCGACGTGTTCGTGCCAGATCAGATTTTCTGTAATGTTGACTCCTTACAGCTGGAATGAGTGACTCCTTGGCAGAGCCTGGTTGTTCATTAGAACCTGGTGTTGGCTTGGGCACTTCTTGTTTGATAGCGTATAATACTGTGCCTTGGAGGCATTAAATTTAACCATATTCTTGATCCCCCAAGCGGTAATGGTATCGAGATCCTTTGAAAGTGAAGCTACCACTGCCAGTCTTCTGCGTTCCAGCTCGACCACACTGTGACGGTTTGTGTCAAATTCGGGCAACGGCCATTTTTGTCTCTGTTCTTTTATTTGCTCTCTTTGTTAAATTAGACACAAACCTTTCAAAGAATATAACGTACAGAACACTACTCACATAACTTGATAAATTGACAAGCAATTTGAGGGTTCTTGATTCTATTTTATTTAAAATCTTGTAGTACCTTTGATTTTATACAGAAAAATATTTTTTCGTTGATAGATAAGCATAAAATAAAGATAAGGTTGAGGCGTAATATATTCGCAACAAAAACGGATTATATAGAAATCTAAGTGGGCCTTTCAAGGACACTGACACCTGTCTGCCTATCATACCATGTTTTGGAAACATTCCTTTTTTTACTGCAACCCCTAAAAATCATCCCCAAATTTTCTTCCAAACAGTACCCCACAGCTTTTCCTACATTAGTGAGGTAATTATTTATTTAAAATCTTGTAGTGTCTTTTGACTTCATACACAAACCAATTTTTTTTAAAGTAGTTTGGAGGCGTAATATGTTCTTAATAAAAACATAATAAAAAGGCATTTGTTTTCGAAAGCATGTATTATAGGCCAGTCAATACCCTTAAAAACCAACTTAGTTTTATTTTAATACGTTTTTGGCGTCAAGAAAATTCTTATTTTATTTATGTTATGCCTTTGATAATACGAAAAAATAAGTTTCAGTGTAAAATCAAAAGTACTACAAGATTTTATATAAAATAAGAGTTTAACTTGTGCAGGAAAAACGCGTTATTTGAAAAACAAAAGTGGAAGGTGAGTTTTAATGGTTTTTTTTTGTTTGGTTACTGGCACTAGGAGCTAGTCCCACTAGCCAGAAACAATATGTATATATTTTGTTTTTCCTGTTAATGAAATGCTTCAAGGCGAAAATTCACCTACCCTGCACAGACAACAGGCTGTGCGTTTTTTTTATTAATACTCAATTTAAATACATCTACGCACACGCAAAAATATTCCTGCAACTATTAGAACCGTCTTCCTTCATAATACCTATCGATTAGTGAGTAACCTATAGAGGACAACCATACAGAACCCTAAATAGGAGGGATGTGGGATAGGATTAAACAGGGTCACAAGTTCTTCTCGCCTAAGGACCCTTTAAGGCATTTCGATTCGTACAAACAACATATAGGAAAAGGTTAGGATGGGTTATAATAGACAGAGGTTGGTCACAAAGGAAATCTATATACATCAGCTAAATTTTTTGTTGCGAATTTTTCAAAAAAACTATCAAACATGAGATGACATCAGTTCTGTCTAGAGATAATAGATGAGCTGTGCTAAAAGGAGCAGTTAAACCACAATTTATGAGATTTTGATACAGTGTGTTGCTGTGTTCAATATTCCTAGAGCAATTGAAGTAGATATGACCCAGGTCCCCTTTAACACCACAGGGCTCACAAATTCCAGAAGATATTAAGTGTAGTCTTGCTAGATGAGCTGGGAATGATCCATGGCCAATTTTTGTTCTAATGGTTGAGGAGCGAAAAATGTTAAGGGAAGATAGACCCTAAAGTACTTACAAAAATTCCACTCATTTTTCGTTTGAACCTTTTTTTTGTTACGAGAATATTGCGTGTCAAGAAAACTCAGGGGCACCCAGTTGTATTGTCTTCTCTGCTAGTAAAAATATTCTGTTCCATGAAAATTACAAAGCCGAGAACGTGGGTTTGGGATTTGTCACTAATTTAAGGTAAGGTGATGTCTCAAATTAAGCTTCTAACGTCCTTAACTCATTCGTTCTTGGCTGGGCGGTGACAAGTATACCTAAAGGTGGCTAAAAGTCTCAAACAGTTGCAAACTCATACTATTTAACGCATCTTTACACCTTGATTTTAGACTGGGTAAAAAATATCAGCAGTGCAAGACTTTTTTATTTATTATTATTTTATGAGGAACAATTTGTAACTATAGGTACGTTCGACTTTGTACCTTTCATGATTTCTATTCATAAATCATCCATTCATCTACTTCATCTTCTGTATGCAATCAAAGCAAAAGCAATTACAGAACAGGTTCTTATTAAACAAGCTGCTATTGTCTCTGTGGTGTAAAGAAGTGATCTTGCATAGTAATCACTACACAAAGGTCATCACAGTAGAACGTGTTAATCAATCACACCTACAGTTATCATTTTAGCTTATATATAACTGCACGATACAGTTTTCCAAGAAAAACAGTTGAACTGGAAATGTATAATGTAACATTTATGTAAATATTACACAGCATATCGATGTGAGGATTCAGTTATATGCCAATACGGAAAAGCTGTTGGTAGTTGATCTTTTCAGCTTTTTGTTGAATTGACAGGCTTTTCATCATATTTAATCACATCAAAACAGTTAATTCGCGCGTCGTATTATTTGTGAAGGATGGTTAGTATATGACGTGAGATTTGGTGATAAGTATATCAACATAGTAATGAGACAACAGCTACCGGATTTTTAATTATCGCCCTCAAATTGTCCAAGTCATCTTGGTAGAAAGCGAAATAAAGATTTTCGATTCTTTTCGGAGGATTTGAAGGCCGGAGTTCTCCGAAAATTTCCATTTTCGTCAAATGAGACTGAAACTTATAACAGCGGACAAATTTGTAATTAGCGCCCTGAAATTATCTAGGATACGAGAAATTTATGCAAGACCTTGGAATTTGCGTTTATGATGAAGAAACATGCAGTAACGCAGTAGAGGTCAACATATCTATTGATTTTGCTGTCATCATTCCTGAACCATCAAAATACCGTCTTTTTTAACGTAGAATGGAATATTTATGGATACTATACAATTAAGACGATAGTAAATAACTATGATTGCCGTATCTGGTGGTCAATATGGCAAGAAAAGATGTCGGCCTATTAGAATTAGTACTTTACTACCTCTATGTTCAGTTGTTACTCTGAGATCGATGAAAATGTGACTTAGGCACTTCTTGCATTGAGCCCTTCAGTTGCTAAGCGAAATGACAATATTTCGGTTCTTAAATTGTTACTAAGTCACGTCTGTAATAAAATTCTCAAGCGACAAGTGTACGTATAGCTTAAGGCGGCTCTTACGGAGAGCATAAACGGTTATTTTCAAGTGATTTCATCCCAATTCCTGACGCTCTAATTTTCAATATTTTTGCATGAAATTTTTACATGAAGTTTAGAAGGAAATTATACAGGGGGCTATCGAAACATTTTTTGAAAAATATTGATTGAACATGAAATATGATCGCTTGAAGTTGCCTATTTTCTTCGTCAACTTTGTAATTTTTTTAAGAAAAGCTCAGAAGCAAAAATGAAAAAGTGCTTCGATACCACTCTAGGGAATTTCCTTCTTAACATGATGTGAAAATTTCATGTAAAAATATTGGAAAATGAAGCGTCAGGAATTGGGATAAAAAACATCTGCAAATCGCCTTCCTCTTCAATTTTACAAATTTCGGGTGGCGCGCTAACATGAATGTTTCCATTTCTTTCTAATGTAGCGCGCACCTGTTTATTTATCACGCCCATCGTCGGTTCCTTTTCAGCTCCCCGCATCTTCCGGACTATTCCGGAGGAACTATTCCAGATTGTAGGAGCAGCGTTAAGGCTCCAACTGCCTCTCATCTCAACGATTCAAGACTTTTCATTTTTAAACCTGTAGACAACTAAACAACAATAATTTCCTTCAATACCCGATTCTGTCCATAACAGGAGGCTTCCCAACAGACTTGTTTTTGCTCAACGTCGTAAATAAAAACTCGGTCTCAGTCATCACCAGCAATTATACTGGACGACCTGATAAGATCTCATTTACCCGTCCGCCATATAAAAATACCTCAGCTTCTTTTTTTGCCTGCGAGAGAGTGCACATTTGATAAAAATTAAATTAAATCTGATCGCGTAGTATTTTTTTTTTTCGGTATGGGACGTTCTAGCGTCAATAACAATATCGTAAATAAGACCATGAAGAGCCGTTGGAAACGACGTTGTGCTTTGTGGTTACTGCGTTAGTTGCTTTTTTGCGCGTCTTGTCTATGGGGAAACAATGAATGGATGGATCCTATGGACAAAGATTACAGAATAAAATAATTTATTTATCTTTGCTATAGAGAAAAGTATTTTATGATACTTTAGCCGATTGATTGTTAATCTCAATTTTTTGAAAATTTAGTCTACAAAATGGTGATTGTTGGAAATTATTTCTAAATTTAGATTAGTCAGTGGCGGTTCCTGAGTTTTTGAAAGGGGGGCGCACAAAATTTCAAATAAAAAACAAAGTTATACAGACATCCTAGCTCCTAGCTGAGTTTGTTGAGACTGCAACTACACCCTTTTTTTTCATTTCATTTATTTGTACTATGCAATACAATTAGTGCCACCTCGAAGGCTACGCCTTGTTTGAGGTATTGGCATTGACAAATTATTGAAATTGTACACTGTAATTTAGCTAACCTAACTTTGCTGCTCCTTCTCTTTGGACTGCTATTGTCGTATGCATTTTAACGGTTTTCTCTTGATTATTTTCAATTTATCCATTCTGATCAGCAGCACACATTCTTCTTTAATTTCATTGACGATAACATCATTAGAAACTTAAAATTTGGATGTGAGAAAAAAAAATCTAATTGCACAGTTATTTCTTAAAAGTGCTAACATCTAGTACCACATTTCTTAAGATTTTTTAATTTATCACTCATCACCGTCTACTGACAGGCTTTTTGTTTCTGTTAATAACCAGCAAATGTGGATACATACCTCTATCCGTTGATTCATCGAAAAGTCGTCATAACTCAATAGATGCGAAATTTATTCATATTCTTTCATTGTGTTAACAATTCACTTCGTCGATGTAAAACTAATGTTGAAATTTGTCGATTCAATGAACTTTTTTATTAACATTACATAATTTTCAGGTCAATGTACGCTGATGACTATGCTAAATTAGTCGCAAAATTGATGTGAAGCAATCTCTGCATGTACTGTGGAAATTGGAGTACTACAAGGCACAGTTTTGAGACCTGTCTGGTAGGACCATATGAATACATCTTTAGTTTTCCGTGAAAGGGTTATGAAGGCTATCTAAAGTATAGTTAACGTAGACCCTATGACAAATCATTATTGAACATACAAAATAAATTGTACAAGCATACTTATCATGTATTTATCAGTGATTCGAAAACATAACAAATACTCCATTAATTTGAGAGAATTTTCAAGCTGCTACACTTGGATATAGCTTCAAGCAGACTCAGTCAGGTACTACTTTGACAAGAGTTGCACAGCTAACTGTTGCTTAAAAAAAAGAACAGTGTAGAATTTATTGAAATTTATATTTAATTTTAGGACCAAGAACGAGGTTTTGCAAGTATTAATATAAATTATATTGAATTCATGATTAAGATCACATACATTTTTATATTTTTGCAGTAATGTATTCTATTTTGAGGTCAATTTCAGTCAGTTTAGATTTTCTTCCGTAAGATTATTATTAGGAAAATTCTATAATTTATTTATATTCAAATAATATTTCCTTAATTTACTTTATATTGGCTTCAAGTGATTAATTCAAATGCTTTCTCTGTTGAGATTTTACTAAAAATTCCATTACTATACCTGCATCTATAGTGTGAGTAGGGAAGATGTAACAATGAATGGAATAACGTATTTTAATTTATGTCTTTTTGAAGAATATATTGGCAGTTTTGCTTGAGAGACCCCCACACCCATCATTACGAAACTTGCAGTCAACGGTACTTTGCACTAAAAGGGGTGAGACATATTTACTCCTGTTGACACTCCTACCACAGTATAGTAAACAACCAGCACAATATCTCTGAGGATTTTCTATATAAAAAAGGTTCCCACAAAATTTGACCTTGGGATGATTTATAGATGATTTTACGGTTGTGAAGTTTGGGTAGAGATGCGAAAATGAAAATATTGATACCGGTACCAACTCGATATTTTTTAGCCAAATAGGCGCGTTTGGTTCGTACAGAGAATTTTGTGCAATTGATTACACCCCTCAATAATTATATAATCATTTTCGATACCCATACCCCTACAAAAGTATCGATACCAGCTTGGAATCGCTCAAAAAGTATCTAAGACAAAAAATACCTACTCGATATTACTGCAGAAGTACAAGTATCGAAGTATCGTTAACATCCCGACAAAAAAATCATCCAAAAGTGGGGACGCGCGTGTAATTGCCGCCACCCTGAGTTATTGTGCTGGTTGTTTACTATGCTGTGCCTCTACTTCCAAAGAGTTGGGATCTCTGTCGTTCTTACTCTCCATACTTGAACACTGTGTTACACTCCTGACCGTATTACGGATCAAACTTCAAGGGTGTGTAGACCCCACAATCAGACAAAAACACACTCAGATTGAACGGACATACTAGCAGATGACTGCGATCTGGTTGACCCGAGTAACTGTACCAAAGATTTATGATCCTTGCATTGAGGAGCTGACAATCTGGAACCCACCTATGCATCGTACGCCTGAATAGACGTCCATTTACACGGAGATCGGGGAGTGTACATAAAAAAGGAGAAAAAAGGGTAACCGATAACCGTAAACAAGTTGGCATCCCATAAAGCATGATAGCAGAGCTGCTCTGTGAGGAGCAGCGAACAACGTCGTACCCATGGGTGTAGTGCTGGGGGAGGGTCGTCTTCTTGCGTGGGATAACCACAAAATCAGTCGTTTAAATCGCAAAACTCGACATGTCACATAATTTTCAAAATAAAGTTTTTTGTACCATTTTGTTCGTTATCTAAGGCGCTACCATTTTCTATATTATTCGCTTACAAAACCCGAGATTAGACATAAGATATTTGGTGAAACAAATGAGATTTAGATGCAGACACCAACTAGTCCAAATACACAGTGGTATCAAATCCAAAAAAGATCTCTTACTATTGTGTGGTCTTTTTTCTTGAACTCATTTTTGCACAACATGCCTCTTATATAGGCGATCATCAAAAAGTGTTTCTTATTCTACAAACTTTGACATACGGTTTGATATCTGACGTCATACTTAATCATGCTGTTTTAAATACTTGGGAGTGACTCTGTTGTCAAACGTCAGGAGTATGGAGGAACTTCTGTCAAGCAATCAACAATAACAACGTCCTGGCACGACCACGTGGTCAGTACTACTAACCGGCATCCCAGAAGCTTGATGTTTTGTTCGCAGCAGGAAGCTGTATACACCAGAGGAACTACTGCTGCTCTACAAGGCACAGAGCCGACAATCGTTGCAGTACTGCTTCCATGTGTGGGGATGTGCTCCAAAGCACCCTCTAAAGCTTCTGGACCCCATCCAGAAAAGAGTAATTAGACTAATTGGTATACCTAACCTCCCAGAGAACCTCCACAGTTTAAAACATCGAAGAAGGGTGGCTGACCTGTCCCAGTTTTACAGATTCTATCATGGAAGATGTTCGAGCGAGCTCTACCAGATAATAACACCAGAAGCCGTCCTAACGAGGAACACTAGAGAGACTCTGCTGGCTCATCCTTACCAGGCCGAGGTCCCTACTCCCCAAACCAGTCTCCTCCAGCATTCCTCCTTTTGGAGACATTCGACGCTGTGGAATGAGCTGCCGGGGAATTCGTTTAAAACCTACAGCGTTCCAAATCTAGCGTGCAATGACACTAATCCTCTCGCAGCGCTTCCACAGCGCCATAGGCTTTCAGCTTTTGTGGGAGGTTAACCATAAAAAAAACTCAATTTTACTACTAGTTAATCCCATTTCCTTCTTTTACGTCTTGTTTTATTATATGTATAAATAAACAATTTATCTAGTTCATAAAACTTATGACTATAACCGGCGACAGCAGATTTTTTCTCCCCCCCCCCCTTGAAGACGGTGTAGCATCGTCATTGTTTAACCGCTGTATATGTCCTTATTTCAGTTATTTTATCTCTCTTTTTTTCTAATTCAACGTATTGTTTCATGATAAAGACGGTCACTACTAGAGAGAACCCCCCCCTTTCTCCTTACCTCATGCCGAGCTGGTCAATTTATGACGGCCACACAGTTACGTATTTTTTTAAAGGGGCTTCTAAACGGGCAACACTTTTACAGCAATGTGTGGCTGCAATACTATGGCCGGCAACATTATCGCCAATAGTGGCACTGTCGAATATTTCTTGTATGGCTCGGCCATATAGCCACATATGTATATCCGGTATTGCCGATACATTTTAATGTGTTGCAAGCACATGGCCGGACGATCGCTTGGCGAACGAAAATACTGCAATATTGCTGTTTTCGTTTTTGTTTGTTGTTGTTTTTGACGAAAATTTCAGAGGGTAAAATCGCTTACACTTGGACCAACGAGAGGATTATAGACTTTATTAATGAAATACATTTACATCCTGAGTTGTGGAATGTGGAAAGCGGCATAGGTATATAGAGACAAAAATGCCAAAAAAGACGGATGGACTGTAATTGCTGAAAATTTTGGTATATCAATTGAGGAGGCAAACAAAAAATTTAGAAGCTTGCAAATATACGCAAAGAATGAGGAGAAAAGAAGATTAAAAGTGGTAGTGCTGGTGGCAAACCAGTGAAATGGTTCGCCTTCGATGCCATAAGAATCTCCCGTTGCTAAAAACGTAGAGTTATCGCCAGTCTTGTCATGGCAGTGATTGCTTTTCGCATGATTGAATCATTTCTTTTTATTTTTGGTCCAATTGTCCTTAAAAGAAATTCAAGGTCACTCTTAGACATTCTTGAAAAGTTTTTGAATAATTTATCATCAAGACATTCCCAAGCTCAA
The DNA here is from genome assembly GCA_951848785.1 of Callosobruchus maculatus. NCBI lineage: Eukaryota > Metazoa > Arthropoda > Insecta > Coleoptera > Chrysomelidae > Callosobruchus > Callosobruchus maculatus. Next base: position 5,585,965 of record CATOUR010000003.1, read on the forward strand.
GTTATCTAAAGTTTCACGCCTATTGAGGTAAGGTCGAATCCACAGTCTTCTCTTTTTTTGCTTAATTTTTCTTTTAAAACAATATAAGTCGCTGATACGTGTATAATTTCATCAGCCATTGTAGCTCAATTGTGTAGCTCGTCTATGGACAAATTTGTGGGCCATACCTATTGCAGAAAATATTACCGAGATATATCTTGCCGAGCCATATACTGCAATTAAACGTTGTCGTGATGGCCGAGCTACAGTTGCCAACACTATAGCCACATATTGCAGTAAAAATGTTGCCCGTTTAGAAGCGCCTTAAAAGATACGTGCACGCGATACAAAAAACAACATTAAATTATGAGCCCTTGAAAGAACTTGAACTGTACGGCAATGGTGGTACCGCAGTTGTTGGGATCGAAGTCAGGCCAGGCCGAAGCAGTAAAGAAGGCTCCGCCCAAAGGGGAATCCGATCTATGTGTAACACACGGAAGTTGCAGATAAATAGTCGACCTGTCAAGCACCCACAAGCCAGAGATTGGTTCTCGCGCATGGGTGGAGATCGTCGATTTTTTTAGAGGACCTGTGAAGCGGTGATTCTAAAAATTAAAGACACGTCGCCCAAGAAGTCGTGAGATTTTATTTACGTTATTTATTTTTTTACTTAATTCACTATTATTTCATTAGTTTGTGTTTTCACATCTTCGTTTTCCTGAATGCAGGTGTATTACTGAGTCCTAAATTGTAGATGTAGTTGTATTTTGGATAAAAAGAGATTACTTTTGGCTATCCCCTAATTAGGATAATCATTTCAAATTTTTATTTATTTAAGCGTACGGTTATAGTACATAAAAAAAAGTCATAAAAAAGATAATATCGAGCCTGGAAATCCATTCTATGGCTGATGGCTTGGCGGAAGTCCTTGTTGTTGCTTGGATATGATCTAATTATACATTCCTGCACTACATGCCTGACAGTTTGGGGCTCCGCTCCACAGTCCCATCGTGAGGATTTCTGCTTGTTTTGTTTTAACAACGAATCAGCGCACACTCCATGTGACGTGCAAGTTCTGTTTAGTGTCGGTCAGTCCTTTCGGTGGAGCTGAATACCAGGTGTTTGGGTCGTCCAAATTTCTGCCCGTTAAAACCATCAGACTAAAGTTGGAAAGTTGTTGTTCTTCTTCTTAAGGTGCCATGCAGATTCCTGCGTAGGCGTTCATTCTTTCTCTCATCAGATCATCCTATTCATTGCAGCCCTCTGTAATTCCTGGAAGTCGCTTATTCCTGTCCAGTGACGGATGTTTCTCAGCCATGATGGCTTTTATCTTTCAATTCCTCTTCTCCCACCTTCGATCTTACCTTGAAGAATGAGACGCAGGAGGTGGTAGCGTTCCCCACGCAATATGTGGCCTAGGTAAGCTATTTTCTTCTTCCTTATATACTCAAAAAGTTCTCGTTCTGCTAACCCAGCTCTCTGGAATCGTTCTCATTTCGTACATGGTCGACCCAGGACACTCTCAGCATTCGTCGCAGAGTCCACATTTCGAACGCTTCAATCTTATTTACAATGGCTGCCTTCAGCGTCCATGCCTTCACGCCATACAACAGAGTGGACCAGACGTAACACTTCATCATCCTGTATCTAAGACTGAAGTTCAAATTTTTGTTGGTAAGAAATTTTCGAAGTTTCAGGAAAATTATCCTAGTTTGTTCAATTCTGCACCTTATCTCCTGATCTGGATCCCATCTTTCGTTTACCATGTATCCGAGATATTTAAATTTGCTGACCCGTTCGATGTCCCCTCCATTCAAGTGGATTCGGGTGTTTGGGATATGGTTTCTGCTAACCACCATGAACTTGGTTTTGTTGATATTTATCTTCAGACCCAGCCTTTGGCTTTCCTCGTTAACGCGACTCAGTAGAGTTTGAAGGTCATTCACATTGTCTGCTAGTATGACAGTGTCATATGCATATCGGAGATTGTTGATTGAAAATCCGTTTATTTTAAGGCCGATAGGGCTATCTAAGGTTGCATCAGCAAATGCTCTCTCCACATATAGGTTGAATAACATCGGCGACAAAATACACCCTTTTAACTCCCTTTTGTATTTCAACATCATCTGTTGATCCCGTATTATGGACTCGAATATTTGCTTTCTGTTTCCGGTACAGATTACTGATTAGCCTTATATCCTTGCCATCCAGCCCCAAATCGCCAAGATTTGATATGAGGAGATCGTGCTTGACATTGTCAAACGCTTTCTCATAATCGATGAAGCACATGATCTTGGCAGTTTTGTACTAATGTTTGGAGACTGAATATGGCTTCTCTGGTTCCAAATCCACTCTTGAATCCGAATTGACTGCTTCCACTCACCTCCTCACATTTTTTGCGGAGTCTTGTATGTAAGATTCGAAGGAAAAGTTTTAGGAAGTGGCTCATTAAACTAATGAGGCGATACTCTTTACATGATGTTGCACTATTGGATTTTGAAAGTTGTTGTAATTGGTGGTTTTCTGGACCGTATTCTGCACAAGGAGAGATCGGGTATATCTTCGTGTATTGGCAGTGAGAGATTTGTTTTATTATATCGTTTCAGAAGGGCATTTTCTCGACGGATGGGTGATAGAGCTATTTAGCTGAGCGTTGGTAGAAAGTATCTTGGGGTTGATTTAATGCATCCCGTGATAGTTCTCATAGGGCACCTATCAGTCTAGAATGTGAGCTGCTTAGCCATACTGGCGAGCAAAATTCAGGCGTAGAGAAACAGAGGCTCAGGGCCGAAGAGGTTCCACATAATTTTTGCAGGATATTATTTCTGCTTTTTACTTTGGCTGAAATGGAAAAAACAAAAGCTGTCTCCTGAAACTGCTGTCAGACAATATCACTAATTCAAAATTAATGGTTTGTCAAGTTTTCTGAAAAACATATTTTCTTTTACTATTTAGTATTAATCGTACAGCAATGGTACGTGAATTTGAACTAGTCGACAATCAGAATATCGCCCTAGTGTACTATTATTACCAACACGCGAATACCTAGAAAACAGAGCTTTAGCTACGAAGATAGCCATTAGAAGAGCTGTCTGTACCATTACTGTGCCACATTGTATACAGAAACCGTTAAAATGCTAAGTTAGAGTTAATTAAGGTATCTATTACCAAGCACTCTAGTCTTTCAGTGAGCAATTACTATTACATGCTTACTTAGTCGTATAATTTTTTAGATAAGATGTTCAATTCTAACATTAATTTTATTAGCTTTACATGGAGGATAATGAAATGTTATGCATGTGTGCAATGTCTAAGCACTTGTATAGAGGTATTCGACTCTTAATGACTCGTTAGTAGAAGATCATTGAATGATCTTGAAGGAGATATAAATTATTAGAAATGATTAAATCATTTTTTACTTCATTTTCAAACGTAGCTAGTGAGTGTGTGGCTACGAATTATGTTTTATTAGGTTGTTCAGGTTCTTTTCTATGGTCAGCCTCCACAAAGGCTGAAAGCCTATGGCGCTGTAGAAGCGCTGCGAGAGGATAAGTGTCTGTGCACGCTAGATTTGAAACGATGCAGGTTGTAGCCGTCGAGAAACAAATTCACCGGCAGATCATTCCACAGTGTCGAAGTTCTCCGAAAGAAGGAATGCTGGAGGAGACTGGTTCGAGGAGTAGGGACCTCGACCTGGTAAGAATGGGCCAGCAGAGCCTCTCTAGCGTTCTTCGTTTGGTCGGCCTTTGGTGTTATCTGGGAGAGCTCACTCGAACATCTTCCATGATGTAGAACAGGGACAGGTCAGCCACCCTTCTTCGATGTTCCAGGCTCGGAGGTCCTTTGTGAGGTAAGACGTATCGATTAGTCTAGTTGCTCCCTTCTGGATAGTGTCCAGAAGCTTTAGGTAATAGACAAGGATGTGACATGACGAAAGCATACTGAGATGTTGAAAACAAAATTCTGGATTAAATTTCGGCAGCTTTGATCTTTGGGATCTAGAACTTTCATATTCAAAGCAGCATGGAGTTGAAATGAAGCCCTCCGTAGCATAAGGAACTGAAACTAAATCCGCCAAGAAAACAAAACTGCTATACTCTTGGCTAAAGTAGCACTTTCTTCACGAGACAAGAGAAGGCAGCCGCATATAATATGGTCAAGCACATAATTTCTACAGAAATCGAATGAAATACATCAATGGTCAGAAAATACGTACCTGTTGCACGGCTGCAAGCATTTTAAAAGCCCCCTAGAATATTTTTTTTGTTTTTCCTGTAAATTCTACAATATTGCTTCGTGTCTCAGATAAACCATAGCTAAAGCCAACTGATTTTTTTCGAAATTTTCAATCCTTTCGTTTCCAATATAACATATTTTGTATGCAAGTTACGAAGCCGTACACACTTAAACGGTATTCTCAAACGCCATATATGTTTAAGGTTTAAGGAATACTTTTTCGGCTATATACACGGTGACCCATCAAAAGTACAATTACTTTTGTGTACAGAGAGTGTCCCAAAATTCAAGAAAAAATATTTTTTTGAAGATTAGCAGTTCGTGCAAATATACCCAATAAATTTTTGAAAAAACAAACATTGCAAGTACCGTTAGAGGCTCCATCATAAGGTCGTATAAGAGGAAAAGCAATATTTGGAATATGTAGTATAATATTATGAGTATCGGGTTTAGCAGTGCGCGCTCAACTCGTTTTGTAAATTAAAAAATAATTTCTAATAACAAGAATCTGTTACCTGGCCTCTAACCAAACATTCAAATATTGCAATCTTTTGTGTCCCTATACCAAATAATATGTGAAAATGAATACACAGGGCCTCTGGATATGCCTCCGACAACGATTGACATGTGATAGTCCTCACATTTCTATTAATATTGTTTGAGAGTGTTTGTTTTAGTTTTACTTTTATTTTCATTTTTTCTCAATTATTCATCAGTAAAATGCACAATGATCTAAGATTACGTATAGGGGGGTTGTTAATCCGAAAAATCCAAAGTCAATCACGGTTTTGAATGAATAGAGGGCACCACCTACAGAGCATCGAACATTTAAATTAATAAAACTTTTTTCTGGTTTTGGGCATCAATGTGAACTTTGAAGTTTAAGGTGCTTCGTAGATGCTTATCTCTAAAACGGTTACCTCTTCTTCTTTCACGAAAAACATATTGAGGAAACGATTTTTTGAATATTCACATTGATGCACTAAACCTGAAAAAAGCGTTCTTAATTTCAAAGAGTTTGATTTGTCTCAAAAAAAACCCAATACTCAATTTTAGACCGTTGTCCCATTTTTGCGGGATAGATGACAAAAAACGAAAATAAGAGTAAAACTTTGACACCCTGTCTTGAAAATTAGGCAATTTAAGGCTTGATGTTCCTATCTCAATGTACATAGAAATGAGAGATCCATCACCTGTCAAGCGTTGTCGGTAGGATAATATCCGGACACAGTATAGACAACTAAACTCCTTGGCCCCTGAGATGTAAGACAACTAGCATATAATTCCCAGAAGGATGGTCCAGCTCTAGCCATACATGGAGCCAATGAGCTGGTTGCTAGTTAACTCTGCCCTCGTAAATCTACTCAATTTAAAACGTAACGCCATCATCACCAGGCAAACTGGATCTTCATCTGAGAGAAACAGTTCCAACGAGGCTGAGCAAAAAAGTGCAATTAGAAGGCGTAGATGCATTTATTGGTTCTTCTTTAGATTTACAGGCCGTTTCAGTTTCCTAGGAAGGCGCTCATAATTCACTGACGTTTCTTATATGGCCGCCACGTCAATTAGTGCGCAGGATTCCTACGATATACTCGATTCCGACACGTCAAAATCGTTCCAGCACTGCTAGCCTGCTGCGATAAGTGTAACTCTTTTTGTTGCTTGTCAGTGGTTTTTGCCTATCGGACGACAAGCTCTCTCTGAGGCAGAGTTCACAGACTATGGTCAGGGCTCAACAAACAATCGGCTGTCTTACTCAAGGTCTGGGGATGCTTTGCGCCGATCCCTTTGCGCATCGATATTTTGGGTTAGAGAGAGATAGATTCCAACAGCGGCGGCACGGCAAGGCCATGGCTATAGAGGGTGTTAATTAAGTATGTTAACAAACTTTAACCACGAATAGTACTCCGAAAAATAGAAAGAAAATGTCATACGGACTTGGGTCCGGAAATGCTTCCTAAGGGAGCTACGCTCCTTTGCATGGGGCACCCTGAAGACGGTTTTCCCTCGATATTCTCGAAACCATCCATAACAAAATTACGAAATTAGGTACGATGGGTAAACTTTTGACGCTGAATCTGATTCTGGACTCAGAGTTTCATAATTTTAATCAAAAGCGTATCATACGGGAGGAGTTAGGGGTAAAAATAACCCCATTTTCTAAATTGTGATTTTTTGACACTTTGATTTTAGAATATAGTGTTTTAGAGATTTCTACGTAAAAATGGTCTCTTGGTACATCTCGATAGGGCTAACCGTTTTCGTGAAAAATGCAAATTGTTGAATCGATGCAGGCTATTGTAAATAAATAAAAATGTTCATCCATTTAGTAAGTGTGTTGTGAAAAACAATTGCAATAATTGATAAACAACTTGAGAACTGTCACGCAGTTGGAGGCTATAGGCGAGTGCTGTAAATCAATAAGTGAGTTATTACCAGTGCCGCGAGTTGAATACTTTATCTACGACCGAAGTAATTAATAGTACAACCTCAATACAAAATTATTACGAAATACTGACAACTTAACCCCACTTCTGTAAAACAAATACTGTGTACGCCGTCGCATAAGCATTTGGCGTCTCATGTCATGGCCAGCTTTGCCGTTATCATAGCGTGTAGATAATCATATGCGTTTCCAAGACATCGGTGGTGCTATCTAGTAGGCGTTGTTCATAACCCATGGCTGGGGCATGAGTTATGAAAATGATTTTAGTTGTTTGTTTATAGACAGTATTACATGTTCAACAGTAGTTTGGTAATGGAAGTAGATAAAAGTAATTGTTTTTGGTTTAGCTTTACAATTTTGTTATTTTAACATTGCCTCTCATCAACGATGAAAAATATGCCAGAGAATTGTAAATATCATTAATCATTAACATTATCTCACATTCCCTGTGATAGCAGATCCATAATAGTAAATAGTTACACTTCGGTACTTCATTCATATTTTGTTGACGTTAACCTATACATTATTATATATTTTAGGAAGCGGGTAATCGTTGCCGATTTGTTAGGAAACAAAACTCAAGCTAGATGGCTGGGTAGCGGCAAATAAACAGCGAAGTGTACTCTTAAAACTCTATTTCCAAGCTTTCGGGATCATTTGATCCCTTCTTCAGGGCTACAAAGACAATTTAGCAATCAGCAACAATAGAAAAAATTGAGAATGAAAAGTTTTTACTTACAAAGGTTTGTGAGGATGTTGCTGGAAGATGTTACAAAACAAGTCAAAAGAGCAAGTAACAACACATATCTTGCATGAAGCACGTTATACAGACACAGAAATTTACGAAAAACATTACACAATTTACTGTTAAAAGTTAAGATCTTAATACAATCGTAAAATGGCCGTTCGATGAATATTTTGCGTGCACGGCAATTACGTCTCGAAACGGTCAAGCACACGTGTCTGAGCGGAAACAGGTTAGTGGAGGGAAATTCAAATTTAGTTCATTTGTCAAATGTCATTTGCTTAAATTTTGGCGCATGCGCGCACAATCTATGTTGAAATTATTTTTGTGGAGGGGATTTATGTATAGGGTGATTCAAATTATCACTATAAGTGTCAGACAGAATGAAATGATGTCATAAAACGTTTAATGTGTGTAATATTATGCAATGTGCGTGGATAGCAATGAATATATCAAAAAGTAGAAAAAGATTATTATATATCTCAGAGAATCAAATCTACAACGTAGCTTGAGAGATTATTATTGTCTCGGGGTATTTATTTAGGGCTCTGTTTCATTGAAATTTCAGTTATATTCCAAAATAGGCCGATACTCTTTTTTGCTTATGCTCTATCTCTCTCTAGTTCTACTTCACACCGCTGGGTGGGGGCAGTATTGTGATCGCAAAATTTTTCAATTTTGGGCGTTTTATGATATATACGGAAATTCACGTCACACATTTATGTCTATCTGCATGTCAGTTCTTCTAGCCTCGTAATCTCAGTAACTGCTGCATGGATTGCAATTAAGTGGGTACCGCTATATGCTGCGAGATTGTGGTAGGTAATGCTGCAAAAATTTTGAAAAACGGTTCTTTGGCGGCGGAATGATTAGCAAAACACAAAAATTTTAAATTATTACTAAAAATTTTTATAGTTTCAAGGGTTACTGATAATTTTCTATTTTTTTTGGGTGGGGGTGAAATTAGAGTAGCCTGGAAGGTGAAGGGTTGTATAACTGAAATATTTTTTGTATTGGTAATAGGCTATCCAATGACTTGTGAAACAAAGGCTTGGCAGCATAATACACTTTTTTAGGTCCATGTGAACATTATTACAGAAACCAAGGCACTTTGAATTTTCTGACGTATACATACGAGTATTACTTTAGATCAGGTCACTGGTCACTTGCTCACTCTGCTAAACATGCCAGAATCTGAAGTTTTTATCGAATTTATTTGCATATTTCTTAGGTTATACAGGGTGTTAAATAATACGCTGTAAGTATAAGAGCGTATTTTAAAGGCGTAGGCGATAATTGTCTGGATTTGTTGGAGATTCCCTTTTATAAAGTGGAACAAAAATTGATGTGCACCATTCATCTGGCCAAACACCGGAGGACCAGGCACTTCAAAATATTATGTAAGAGAGAGATGCCGTCGTCACCCAAGCATTTTAACGTTTCCGCAGAAATAGCATCAATGCCTGTAGCATTATTAGATTTTAACTTGTTGAGGGCATGTTCCACTTCAGATAAAGGAATATCCGAAAAATTAGGAGATATTAATGAAAAAGTCCATCAAATTAATGACCCTTAACCATAGGTGTCTTGGCAAGTAACCGCTATACTTCAAAAATAGCGTGTGATGAGAGAGAAAGAGAGAGAGAGAGAGAGACAGAGAGAGAGAGAGAGAGAAAGAGACTCTCTCCTGGAGGCTCACTATGGTCAAAGTATCACTTGTTAAAGAACTGGCAATATTACCGCTTCATGTGGCTAGCCCTTATTTTTTGAAGGGAAAGCCAATGAAAAGGAAGCTAGAAATAGCCAAAAGTCGCCAACTCATTCTGTTTCGTCGCCAATCTCCCAGCCACGATTTTTAGTGGGAGGTCAGGGTATCGTGTTCTCTTTTCAACTTGTTATAGCTATAGGCTATCTGCGTCCGATGTATACCTATGTGTATTTTTCTCTTAGTATAGTAAAGCCCAGAGATATACCATTTGTTTACAAAGTGAGGATCTCCGCAAAAAGTGCCGACAGAGAAAGGGAACGGGGTCGGACTGGGCGTTCGAATTCGTTGGAGTGGGCAACAACGAAAATGTTCATTCCATCCAATAAAGTGCTCATACATCAGTTTGTTGAACAAGATGTTTGGAATTTTATTATCTGTTGATAAATATATGGTAGAGACATTCCAATATAACCGTATAAACCATATGGTAAATTATTCCTTTCTACACTCAATTTCAACGTTCGATTCGTTGTTTTAGTTGTCCCCAAATTAATTCTATCGGACTGAAAATGCAAAAATAGGGAGGCAACCTTAAGACATCATGACCATACTTTTTAGCTATGCTTTCTATGACATATTGTTTCTCAAACTGTTCAGTGTGGAGGACCAATAATTCAGTTTTTTTGTAAGTTTCTTCGAAGTACAAATCCTGTTTTATGAGAAAATCTTGTATTTCCGCCTTCGATAACGTTGAATTCGGAATTTTGTACCTTTGTCTGGAGTGATAGCTTGCGTTATCCATTACGATGACGCTAAATGGCTTTAAATTGGAAATAAGGGTATACTCAAACCATTGCTCAAATATTCCCGAGTCCATGTTTTTGTGGTAGTCTATATTGCAGTCTTCAATTTTCTTTCCACATAATTTGAGTGCGTTTTCGACCTAGCCGTCAGATAATCCGCAGTGTAAGATAACTATACGGGATCCTTTATTTGCCTTTTAGCTAACACTTCTTTGTACCGTCGGTCCATCCCTTTTTAGCGGTATCATGGGTATCATACCAGGTATCGTCAAGGTAGTACACTGACCTCCCCTCGTTCCGGTATTGCTCCATCTTATGCAAGTAATCGTGCCGCCATCCCACAATCCTTGCACTTTCCATTATAGCCATTCGTTTGTTCACAGTTCTGTACCTAAACCCAATCTTCCTAATCCATCGCTGCGATGCACTCCTTGGATACTGTTACCCCATTCTAGCCAATTGTCTTTGAACGGATTCGATTGTGGGTAGTTTATTAATTTTGTACTTTTCGTACACAATATTCCTCAATAATTTTGTGATCGTGGGATCTAGTTCTTTTGAAACACCAGCATCACACCTACGCTTCCTCTTTTGTGGCCCCTTTCTCAAAATTTCACATACTGTTGGATGTGGAACGTGTGTTAGAATTGACGTCTTTTTGATCATACTCCCCTTATTTTCATTCTCTGGATCGTTCGTTAGTTCATTATCATTTAGTACTATTTGTTTTGCATCTGCGCTAAGAACCTTTTGTGAGGTTTTAATTGGTCTACCTCCACCTCCCTCTGTTCAAATTCATTATCAGTGTCCGTACTATAGTCACTACTTTCACCACCATAATGACAAACCGCCACTACTTTCACCACCGTAATGACAAACCGCCACTCGCTGTGAAATCCCATTATCTCGCAAGGCCGAAACATACTCTAATTGTCACACTTCCGAAAAAAACGTCCGATTCAGACAGAAAAGTGACGCACAAAAATAAAAGCAGATTGGCGTTGCTATCAATAACGGTAGCAATACCTGCCTAAACAATTTGACTAAGTCCGGTCCTCTTCATCGATCGAGTCGCTAGTAATCCTGGAATGTGTCGGTCTTATCATAGTTCAGTCAAAATATACATCGTGAACGTCATCCGACAGATTTACGTTCAAATACAACTTAGTGTTTCATTTTCACCATTCTAAAAGGTTACGTTTTGTTAGAAAATTGGTTAAAAGCACATTCCATGAATTGGTTACGAGTACGAAAGTAAAATAATGGTAACCATTGAATATTATCAAAACTGTATCTATTCGAAGTGATGAACTGTACTAAGAGATGGTATGCAGTTTTTATATAGCGCAAAACGTACACAAATGGTATATCTCTGGGCTCTACTATACGTATAGCTTCTGACTGCTAGATCTCGGTGGATTAATAGTTAATGTTTCATTAAACGTCTATCGGAAATAATTGTTCAAATTATACAGATACTATTTCCTAAGCTTTCGCAAATTATACAGCAGAAGCACCAATACACTTTAATAGTGTATAACGTATATATAGCACACATAAAGATAACATTTTCCGGCAATTTAAGAACAGACACGTATAAAATTTAATGAACAGCTAATAGGTGGTCATAAAATGACCTTTCTCTCTTTGTGGTGACTCAGTTCCCTATAACATTAGCATATCGATAAGAAAGTATTTTATCAGTTCTTCTTGAAGAACTTATGACAAATGAAAACTATCCTCTCTATCCTGTCCTGTGGGGTAATATTGATGATAACTGTCACTGATAATAGGATTCTGCTAGGATTCTGTAAACTAAACTCAACGTTCTGCTTCGAAGCTCCAATCAGTCATTTATTGAATGAATTGTAGAAATTATATCTTCAGCGCGAAAAGCAAGTGCATGCAAGGAAGGTTCAATGAACTGATCATTAATGAATATAAGAAATAGTAGAGGGCCTAAATTGGAGCCTTGAGGAATCCCAGATGAATCTGTATAAGATATAGAGTTGATGCTGCCATATTCAATAAACAGCGTTCCCACTGCATTTAGCTTAGTCAATAATAAACTAATAATGGTCAACTATATCAAGAGCCTTTAATTTATCTGTATATAGATTTTATCAACATGCCCTTAAAAATCAAGAATACCAGAGAAAAGTTGATTGAAATATGCCAAATTTGTAACCGTTGACTTATCGTTCAAAGAACCATGCTGAATCGCTGATATTGCCGGGTTGATCCAGCTAAATCTAAATCACCATCTTCAACAATTTACTGAAATTACAATATCCAGTCAGACCAGACACTAAGCACTCTGTATAATGTCATTAATGGATGAAAGATTTCACCATGCTCGAATTAACATAGTTGCACGAGATGTTCTGTAAATTCTGATGTATCTTACTAGCCATAGCGTTAATTCTTTTCGTCATCAAGACAGTCGGTATATGCTTCACATATTTCAATTATACATACATATGTATGTTACTTGCGTGTATGTCCATCTATATGATTACATCACTAAATTGCAATTTATTTCATTATTGGGAAGTTGGTACATGGATGTCTTACACATATGGATAGAAAATTGGAGTGGATATGTGTTGTGAGATAATAGGAATAATAGGGAAAATATTAAATCTACGAGGTTCGAATCCATAAGTATCATCTTTTAAGCATCGCTTGAAGAATCTGTTTGTATTACTTCCCACACCGATAGGTGAGGGGAGTATTGTGATCGCGAAAATTTTCGATTTTGAGATAATACACTTTTTGGGCGTTTTATGATGCCTACATCACGAAAATCCACGTCATTCATTTCCGTCGGTCTGTCTGTCGGTCTGTCTGTCGGTCTGTCTGTCTGTCGGTCTGTCTGTCTGTCTGTTGGCGTTTTTCTAGCCTCCTAATCTCAGTAACCGCTACATAGATTTTGATGAAATTTGGGTGGTGATATGGTGTAGGGTCGTAGTAGGTAATGTTGCTACAATTTTGAAAATCGCTGCATGGGCGGCGGAGTAGTTAGCAAAAAACGAAAAATTTCAAATATGCGTTAAACTTCGTTTTTAGGCGTTTTAGAGGTTCCTGATCATTTTCTACTTTTTTTTGGGTGGGGGTGAATTTGGGGTGGTTGAGGGGTGGGGGGTTGTAGTACTGAAAAATTTGTTGTATTCATAATGGGCTCTCTAATGACCTGTGAATGAAAGACCTAGCGCCATAATACAATTTTTTAGGTCCATCCGAACATTGCCTTGCTTATAATAGAAACCAAGGGAATAATTTGTGATGTATACATCCGAGTGTTGTTTTAGTTTTAGATCGTTCTTTATTGCGTAACGCCAAAATTATCGAATGGATTTTAATGAAATTTTGACACAGTATTACTGCCACGGCGAGGATGGAAAGCGCGCATATTTTGGCGTCAGTGGCGGCGCGGCAATAATAAAAAAACTAAAAATGTAAAAATAGCTCAAACTTTGTTTTTCGGCGTTTTAGGGGTTTCTGATCATTTTTTACTTTTTTTTTGGGTGGGGGTGAAATTGGGGTGGTTAGGGGGTGGGGGGTTGTAAAACTCAAAAATTTATTCCATTTATAATAGTGTCCATTGACCTGTGAAAGAAAGACTTAGCGGCATAATAGACGTTTGTTAGGTCCATCCGAACATTGCCTTGGCTATTACAGAAATCAAGGGATTTGGTATTGGTAGGGGTAGGTATTGATTCAGGTCGTTCTGAATTTAGTAACATGGAAATTATGGAATTAATTTTAATGAAATTTAGGCACAATCTTATTACCGCGGCAAGGATGAAAAATGCGTATGGTTATCAAAAATCGTGTCAGTGGCGCGCAGCAATAACAAAAATCTAAAAATATAAAAATAGCTCAAACTTCGTTTTTAAGCAATTTGGGGGTTCCTGATTGTTTCGTTTCGTCCAGTTAAAGCTGAATTGTGTCGTTTTAGTTCCTACGGAGAGATTTAGGAAACTATTTACTAGTTTTTGTGTTGGATGTTTTTTGACGACAGGCGGGCGATGATTTGGTTGCAACTGTTATGTGTGGGAAGTACTGAGTCAATCAACTTGACTCCATTGTTTTTTCCAGATATAATTTATATTTTATGTATAAGTATCGATATTGTTGTTTTTAAACAGTGTCGTGATGGGGCCTGATATTCAAGCATTTAAGTGTATTTAATTTGATTAGTTCTAAATTTATAAGTAGCATTCGGTTAATAATAAAGATCTACTACTACTACTACTAAAAAGAAATTACCCTCTTCTCTTCACCTAGCCTTTGCTACGCCGATGTATTTCAAACAGCCTCCAAAGAAGAGCGGAAAGTCTGATGCGTAATGAATCTTTTATATTAATAGGTATCGTGTAGCTCATCCAATTTTAAATTCGAAATTGCTTCATCAATGCCATTTTCGTCACTTTTATCTTCTAATAATTGAGCGTTAATTGAACCACACCTTGAAAAACTTTATTGGATCCATCTGTTCCATTAAAATTTTCAAATTAAGGGGAGATATTGAAAGATTGCGACACTGCAATTCGTTTATAAAATGGAGTACACTGGGTGAGGGAACAGATAGATTGTGCTGTGTGTTAGGTGTATAGTACATAAATATAACAGTTTTATTGTTACTTTTATTTAGGTATGTATACAGCGGTGAAAGTTCTAAGAAAAAACACTTGTTCACCTGACGAAATTTGGTGTTACTATTGTTGTTGAATGGGATAGTCTTGATTCGCTGATAGAAGAGAATAGGTTTTTTGACTTTTCGTTGTCGATATCTTCAGGGGTGAAGGGTAATACTGAATCTTACGCTGAAAATAAAGACGAAACTATAAAAGTGATCATTATTTTGATGAAAAAAAAATAAAAAAATGGCGAAAATTATATTTCATAGTTTCATAGTTGGTGCTTACCTAGGGTCCTATTGCGTTAAGTATTACTGGCATACCTTAGCAAAATCGGCACAAAGATCTTTGGGATACTAATACAAAAAAAAAGTTATTAAAACTCTACGAATATAAAAACTTCTTAAAACACAAGTTGTGTTATTTTAAAGCTTCTCCTGGAGGTACCAGTACAGAGAACTTATCTGCTTCTCTACTCAGCCATGCGGAACACGCCGAACAGGTGACATCAGCTTCTGAGGATGCCGACCACTCGTGTTGGCGAAATATCAAGCAGCGAATCGCGCCGACGCCAAGGCGGCGGAGCGTGTCGACGCCGGCCGAATAGCCCAAGACCCAACAGTTCTTCGTATGCTACCTAGGTGCACAATTTTCAGAACTATAACGGCAATAGGTATATTCTAGCCGACTGTTTAATAGTTGCATGCCATTGGCTGCGGGCAAAGAAAGTTTTCCGTAGTCGCGGTTGTGCCTGGATAATTATCCGATAAACCGACGTACAGACAGATAAAACGGAACGGGCCCCCGTGTAATGATGACATCCCAGTCGGCCGCGATGTAAAACGTCACGTGCCAAACACCATTGGTGAATCGTTAAACGCGGCATCACGCTATGCCACAACGCGCACCTTTCACTATTTAATTGGATGCTGTTTTGATGATATCGTTAGAACACCAGATTCCATAGCGAAATTATACAAAAATATCCATTTAAAGCTTGTCTTTATTTGAATGATAAAGGTGAGTGAGTATTTAGCTCAGAGTAACAACTGAACATAGAGGTAGCAAACAACTAATTCTAATAGGGCGACATCTTTTCTTACGTTGTCATATTGACCGCCAGATACGGCAATCATAATTAATTACTATAGTCTTAATTGTATAGTATCCAAAAATATTCCATTCTACTTAAAAATACAGGACACAGTTAAAATCCTTTTAGATTTAAAGGTACCTCGGCATGTTTCTCTGGACTTGATGTTAAATAATAAACGTAAGATACGCTTTTGTGCTATAAATACGCTTTCCTTAAATTTTGAGCTTCCCCAAGCCATAGTGTTGTAGCTTATGTGAGAATAAACCAATGCATAGTATACACATACACACTTCTTCATAATAGATCTTTAAATTGCAAAATCGCATAATATGCTTTGTTAATAATTTTACATAAATTGTCAATATGAATTTAATTTTGCATTAAAGCATGTACGGTTTAACTATTCTGAATTGAGTCACATTTCATTCAAATTGTTATACCAGGGTGCATTAATTGTATGCGAAATCACGTAATAAATAAACGCAAAACATGTCCGAAAACCATCTGAAAGCCCCCGATGCTCAAATACAATCGACCAAAGAAATTACTCCTTGACGGCAACACGCCGATCGACTTTGAACACACGACGCACCGGCGGATAGAAGACCCTTTTTTGCTGTCCTTTTTTTCACGCCATGGAGACCATCACTTATTTGTAGGAAATACATTAGCGGCGCGAGTATTGTCCCATGACTTGTTTACCAGTTTCAAACATCACCACCCCGAGTGGTCTCAGACTGTCTCACCCAGTGTCAGCAGAACAAGAGAAATGACACGACGAACAAGCTGTTCACATGGAAGTCGCATTACGTGCAGCAACAGCGATGTCTCTTTGTTGCAGCCACTTGCTACCGTCAGGCAATATTATTTAAAGCCAAATGCGCTCAGCAGTCACGTCGATGGCTCTATTCTCTCCATGTTACGTATGATCCGCGAAGACAACATGTAAACCTGGCACGCTGACGCAAAGACACGACACCTATAGTACAGGGGAGCTATTCAGAACAGACAACAACTCACTACAAATGTTCAAAATTACTGTATCATAAAATTCATTTACTAGTAGAGGACCACAGTAAATGTTTTATTAATCCAGTGAAATATACATTAGATAAGTCACATTTGAAAAAGATACAATCCGTAGTACATGGAGTCTTTTTTATGGTCAGCCTCTTGCCAAGGCTGAAAGAGTATGGCGCTGTAGAAGCTCTGAAGCGTCAAAGTTCTCTAAAAGAAGGAATGCTGGAGGAGACTGGTTCGGAGAGTGGGATCTCAACCTGGTAAGAATGAGCTCGCAGAGCAGAACACCTCATTTGGATGGCCTTTGGTATTATTATCTAGCAGAGCTCACTCAAACATCTTCCGTGATAGAATCTGTAAATCAGGGATAGCTCAGCCACCCTTCTTTGATGTTTCAGGCTGTGGAGGTCCTTTGTGAGATTAGGCGTATCGAAGCCTAATTGCTTTCTTCTGCATAGTGTCCAGAATCTGTAGAGGGTGCGTCGGAGCATGGGAGCAATACTCCAACGATGGTCGGATCTGCGTCTTGTAGAACAGCAGTAGTTGCTCTGGTGTATACAGCTTCCTACAGCGGAACAAAACTCCAAGCTTCTGTGATGTTGTTTAGCAATACTGACGACGTGGTCATGACAGGACATGTTGCAATAGAAAGAAATAGTACATCGGCTATGAAGAGCGACATCAAATTAAAGCTGAGCTACTGACACATCATCGCGGAAGTTGTTGAGTATGATTGAAGATAATCGAAAAGAAAGTCTAAAGCAAAAGCGAGTAAGCTGGCATAGTTTAAATACAGGATACAATATATCAGGTAAAGGACCAAGAAAGTATCACACCGTCAAACATGCTCTTGAAAAGAAAAATGCTTTTCTTTGTAGGTATATGATGATGGAATTAGAAGAAAACAAGCTATAATAGATAGAAAAGGTACATGAACTGTAAGGAGAGACGTCAACCTAGAGTTGAGCATGTAGTGAGTTTAAACCATATCATCATCAACTTATAGGATAGTACATAGGATTAAAGGAAATCACGAAGACCAAAATAATGATAAGCTACCTCCAACTAAAGAAGTCAGCACTTATACACATGAAAATTAATAAAAAACAGAGATGAAGAGAACTATTCCACCGTTTTTCCCACATATACGCATATAGGAATTTCCGCTACCCAGCTAGCTGACAAATTTGATATGAAAACTCCGCGTAAAAGTGCGCAGAAGAAGAATAATCGAGCTGACGTCTGTCAGGCTTAGCATCTGTCAAAAGCAAGAAATCAGGTGCGTTTGTTTCACATATGAGACAAATTAATATCATATCACTTCATTTCTTGAGATGAGAAACTCACATCATATTTAGATAAAAGAAGCTAGTATGCTCACATTTTACTTCTCAATACAAAACACTAACTTCTAAATGCCACAGCTGTAAATAAGGTGTAGCATAAATAAATAAAGTGTTAAATACCGACATGTTTTCACTGTTTTCAGTAGATTAAGACAGAATACATCTTTACAATAATAGGAAGGGTAAAGAGGCAGCGCCGGTACTCTGTAACTTAGAAAAGTGTTTCTATGCACTATGTACTATAGGATCGGGTGGCCTCGTAAATATGTCAGCGTAGTAGGCACTTTGTAACAGGAATGTGATAGGCACCCGAAACTGCCCAATCGTCATGGTCGTCATGGTGATAGAAACACGTTCCTATCTCTTTAAGTTACAGAGAGAAAATGTATGGTAATGCGAACAACTTATATTGTTGTTCAAGGCTTCAGATCCAAATTAATACATGTATCAAGTAAGCTTTACATTCTTTTATAAATATTATTATTATTCATTCTAAATTCAAATTCGGGCAAATCAAATTGTAATCACATTGTAAGGAACATTAGCATTTCTATTCCTCTACATTTTGTATTATTGTGAACCTGCTCATGATTTTTGTCATTGCACATTCATATGTCGTCGCTACATTCTTTTGTAATATGGAAAATTATAATAATAATTTTCATGTCTGTCATGTAAAACAAAAGGCATAACATGGAATTTATTTTAATAAAATAAATAATAAATAAGCACACAATATACAAACGCGCAAAACGAAAGTAAGATTAGTAATTAAAAAAATTATACAGGGTGTCCCACGACGACTAAGATAAGCAATATATCGGAACTGGGCAGTAGTAGAAAATTATAATTTTTTTATAAGCGATTTTCTGTGTTCCTCTCGATAAAAAAATTCCAACAAACTAGTACACTTGGGGTTAATGTAATTCATTCAAGAGCTAAAGGTACTTAAAGTATTGTATCATTGCCATTAAGACAAAAAAAATGAAATGAACACTAAATAGCGGTACATGTTATAATCAATGGTAGTTGTACAATCCTTTCAACTGCGCGTGCGCAGTGCTCAAATTTAATATTAAATTTGAGGTGGTACCTATCATACAGTTTCAAATTCTCTGCCCCTTTTGATACCATTGCTATTACAAAATTTGTGGTCAAATTTGATACCAAATTTAGTATCGTGCCAAACTGAGCCTACATTGGGTTGTACAGCTGCTTTTTCCCGTTTCACATCTAATTGTACTGCAGTATTTTTTGTCACTCCGCGTACAGGCGTTCGGTGTCTCTTATCTGGCGCACATTATGTCTGTTCTGTCACGTCCGCGAAGATATGTTCCTCACAGGCCGCTTTATTTTATTGTCGGCCCGCTAAATCTGCTCTGTGATAATAACGGAAAAGCCGGTCGACGCAGTTCGGCCGGTTGGCGCTGTCACAGTATATCCAGTTATACAGTAGCGCAACTCCCTAGAAATCATGTAGACAATTTGTCTCCGAAAAACTGGCCTCTCATAACCCCACGTCGGCTCTTCAGCACGAGCCGCGAGTATTGCCGTTTACGTTTTGAGCACAGGGTCGGATTAGCAATAATCGAGTGAAGAAGCGTAATTATTGTGTCGCAATAAGTTTAATGGACGCGATATGTCTCGTAAATAGAGTAAATTTTGAGAGCAGTGTGGTAATGTGATATTCTTCATCGAGGTTAGGCAGTTGTGTTTGGAATTCTGAATTACAATTTGTAATAAGTTATATCCATGCGTTCGCATTTATTGTACGTGAAAGTGTTTTGTACTGATTCTACTAATTCATCATGGATTCTTTTGCATATAAATGGGGTGTAAATATTTTTTTTAGTAGCAAAACAAGAAATACTCGGTGTATGAAAGAAAATTGTTAACTCCGAGAAAATAGGTGGCTTTATTGTTTGTATCGGTAAATTACAAAAATGCGAGATTTGTTCAACTTTATTTTAACTTATCTTACTTAATCTTAAACTTTTAAATAAATATAAAAACTTTATAATATCTTTTATGATTCCAATATGGGTATATGTAACGACGTAGCGTCCAAAATAACATTTATGTCTAGTTGTCCCACAACCTTTAAATTTATCTTCATCACTCATCATAGAAAAACGTTTAAGGTACGAAAACGTAGTAGACAGCAAAAACTATATAAATTTGTTAGGTATACATAAAAAATAATGATCAGTATGTTTATAACAACGATAAAATATGCTAAACTGATCGTTATTCATAAAAAAATTGCAAAACTGTTTTTTATCTAGTTTACTAAGACTACCTTTCCTTCTGTATTTGTATGTTACATATGAATAGGCATATTGAAGAGAAGAATCCATGTTTATAGAGGAAAATGATATATTTTTGAAACTAGCATGTTGATTCTTTTTATGGTGAACTTTCTATTTGAGCATCCATTAAAATGGACTTGACTTCCTGCTTAAAATTTCATAATGTTGGAATGCATAATCACATTCATTTTGTTATATGTCGTGAAAGATCTTTTGAACGTTGTGGTGCTGTGAGGAAACAGTGAGAAATTATTATTCTGACTTTAGGCTCATAATTAAAGAACGACTTTCCGTAACGTCTAACTCTTCTAAAAACTGAAAAAAACACACTGCTACCCTAATACCCGACAGACTTTGTTAGAGACAAATAGAGCTATGCTATCACACTTTAATATTATTAGGTAATAAAGGAGCATATTAAACATTCGAGGAATCGCATACTTGGCAGCATCTTGAGGAAGCTTAAAAAACTATAGTCACAGTTTTTGGAATTGTTAATACAGCCTACAGCGGCGCAACATTTGACTTCACGCGTCGATATCCATATCAGCGTATCACCAAACTCCTTAATCCGGTTCTGTCAAAGACACTACCTTCACTCTCATAGACTGAACACAACTCAGACGATCGCCGTACTAAACATCCTGCGAGCGATGCGCGGGATGCTATGTGCGAACCACCAAAATTCTGGAGAGTTGCGCTACTGTATAGTTGGATATACTGTGGCGCTGCGCTGCGCTGGGAAAAGACGTGACAGATAAGTCACCTTTATTGTTTCTTCACACTTGACTTGCGCAACGGTATCGCCGACCGGCGTTTTTTACACGAAAACTGGATTTACATGCTAATAGCGTACGTCGGTTCTCAGGCCGGAGATGCCGGCGAATGTGGAAGTCATAGTTCGTCTTCTTCATTTGTATTCCTGTCATCGTAAAATCTAGCAGGCTAGAGAAGGATGTGTGAAAAAGTTGATTTTATTGCGTGCGTGAAACACTGGATAGTTTGATATTTCTTCCTGGTACGTCATTTATACTCGGTGTATCTGAAAAATTCATCATCATGATAGTGACAATGTCTTAACAGACATATTGTGAACTCGTAAAATGCATTAAGTCGGAGCTACAATATTGCCGACACGAATATTATCTTATATACCGGGTGTCCCAGAATTTCCTTGAGACGTGATATTTTCGTAACGAAGAACGGTTCAAGCAAGAACTGAGTGGTACTTTTGAAGGTACTGTAGGGTCTATCATACCATGCATTCAAAACATTTTTTTGTACATCATCCCCTAAAACTCACCCCCAACTTTTTTTGTCAAATAGCACCCCATAGGTTTTCCTACATAAATGATATGCCCATTTTATTTAAAATCTTGTGGTAGCTTTAATCTTATATGCAAACTTATTTTTTCCGTAAAATCATAAGCATAAGACAAATGAAATGATAATTTGTTTGACGCCTGATATTTTTGTAACAAAAACGGATAAAAAAGAAAAGTAAGTGGGTTTTTCAAGGGTAGTGAATGACCTATCGTTCCTTGCTTATGAACCATTTTTTTCTTACTTCCCTGGAATCCACCCCTAGCTTGTTCTTTCAAATTTCAATCCACAATTTTGCCTAGAAAAATGAATTCTTTACTTGAAATTAATTATCGTAGTGCCTTACTTTTTATGCCCCTATTGCAATTTATTGCTAATTTTTTTGTTTAATCCATAAAATTGTAAGCATAAATTAATTAACACACATGTATGGAAAATATTTTTTTATTATCATGAGTCAACAAATAAAAAAAATGTGACAACAAAACTAAGTGCAAAACGTGAAAAAGTTTTATGGTTACATCGGGCCGCGCCAACCCCGTGTGCAGGGTGTGCCCCGCACACGGGCGCCAAAATTAACGATAAATTGCAGTAGGGGCATGAAAAGTAAGGCACTACGATAATTAATTTCAAGTAAAGAATTCATTTTTCTAGGCAAAATTGTGGATTGAAATTTGAAAGAACAAGCTAGGGGTGGATTCCAGGGGTTTAGGTAAAAAAACAATGGTTCATAAGCAAGGACCGATAGGTCACTCACTACGCTTGAAAAACCTACTTACTTTTCTTTTTTATCCGTTTTTGTTACAAACGGCGTCAAACAAATTATCATTTCATTTGACTTATGCTTATGATTTTACGGAAAAAATAAGTTTGCATATAAGATTAAAGGTATCAAAAGATTTTAAATAAAATGGGCATATCATTTATGTAGGAAAACCTATGGGGTGCTATTTGAAAAAAAAAAGTTGGGGGTGAGTTTTAGGGGTTGACGTAAAAAAAAATGTTTTGAATGCATGGTATGATAGACCCTATAGTACCTTCAAAGGTACCACTCAGTTTTTGTTTGAACCGTTTTTCGTTACGAAAATATCACGTGTCAAGGAAATTCTGGGACACCCGGTATATACTATTATTATAGTTTTGAGCCCTGTAGCTCGCCATCGTTCGCGTTTTACTGTCAGTTTAGTGGCCACGGCGCCGCCCTCTCGGAGCGTGACCCTGAACTACAAGTTTCTTCATATTATGGCTTCTGTGTATAATTATGTCCGAAGAATGTAAGCATTCTCGTCGACACAAATGGAGGATAGTTTCCTTGGATTACCGAGCTCATCCAGCATGGAAACGTTAGTTCGATGGGCGGTATAAGGAACTCTCAGCATTCTCCTCCACGTCCACATTTCAAAAGCATCTATGCGAGCTCGATCTGCCTTTTCAACAGTCCAAGTTTCCGAGACATACAAAAATATGAGTGATGTTATGGTCACGCCATATTTTAGTAAGCTTTGTCATGCCCACACGTGCCTCTGAATGCGCCGTCGAATCTCATTTTCACAGATACCCGAATTGTCGATCAAAGAACCGAGGTACACAAAGCTTTGAACTACTTCACAACGGCCTATTGACTTTATTTCTCGATGATTATCATGCTCTCTGTCTACGATCATATCCTTGATCTTATTGTAGTTAATTCCAAGACCATACGCTGCACTATGTTGTTCTAAGATGTTTAATAGAGCTACTAGTTCTTCCTGAGAAGCTGCAATAAGGGTTGTATCGTCAGCAAATCTTAAGTTGGATATGTTGCTTCCGCCAATAGTTACACCGCCATTCCAGTTGTCTAACAACTGTCTCATCACAAATTCAGAGTAAATGTTAAACGACATCGGAAATAATACACATCCCTGACGAACTCCATTTCTAGTTGCAGTTTAGACTCATAGAGTTGCTGTATGAGAAACACTAGATGATGAGGAACTCCCATAGAGATGAGGATTTCCAACAGTTTAGGCCACTTTACGTTATAAAATGCCTTAGGATAGTCTACAAAGCAGATAAAAACCGGAAAATAATGCTCTCTGGCTTTTTCAATAATTTGTCTTATGTTTAAGATCTGTTCAAGCGTACCGCGTCCTTTCACAAAACCTGCCTGCGCCTGAGAAATTTACCAGCCAATAAAACCCTCCAAACGAGATTGTAAAATATGTAGTAGAGCCTTACTTGCATGAGAGATTAACGAAAGTATTGAGAGACTGAAACCGCGTCGCAGGCTTGGCATTTATATTCCCCGGAATATAGGAATGGGGACCGCTGCGCTATACACCGCCGATGCCTGTGGAACTCCCGCGCATTCCAGAATCTTTGCATCTCTTAAGCCGGGTATCGATATTCTGTAAAGCTTGTATGCGTCTTCATGTATACTTGTATGTTCTAGTTCAATAAACAGACCATGATCATTTATTTCTTCTCAATTTATTTCTAATAATATATTATGTCTTAAGCATCACTTTCTTCTCTTCTAAGTTATAGTTATTCTGTTTTCTTCGAACACATTAAGGGGCCTGGATACACACATTTATATATACGTACTTGCCATGTAAAACACGGACTCACAATTTCTCGCATAACTCACTCTATAAATGCCTGTAATTTAACAACCAAACACGATATCAAAAGAAGGCTAAATAGTTGCACAAGCGCAAGCTTTCTTCTTCAATTTGCTCTTTGAGTAATTACTGTAAGTTTAAAGGTAACTTCAGGAGCTTGGAAATGCGAAATTCATCTTTATAAGGACCTTTGGACCTTACCTTTAGACCTTTTGACCTTACCTTTGGATTTTTGGACTTATCCGCCCTCATCTTAGACACACATACTGGAGAAAGGGAACAGGTGACCACGCCTTTTCGCTAACACGGGAATACGTATTTTCCTGAATTCTCAATTTCGCGCGCTATACCTTAGATCCTTAAGTTAAAATACAAATGCATTTCATCTAACTCTATATGTAAGGACATGCCAGTTCCGTAACTAAAAATCTAATATTTTTTTTGTAAGGTTAGTAAAAAGTGAATGAGTAGGTATGTGTGTTGTGAAGGACGCCTTATAGCGGACAACCTTCACGCATCTGAAGGCATAAACAAAAGCACTGATTGACAGCCCGAAGTATTTGTGACGAACAAACTATGCATGTAACAAACGGAACGGTATAAAAATGAAATATTAAGATACGGTTCGTTATTAATTATTGTATGAAAATATTTTGTTTGTCTTGTCAGGACGATGATTCTGCATCATGTGGTTGAACTGTGTAAAAATAAACTTATAATCAATTAATAATAATTGTAGTTGGGTGGCTAAAAAAGTATGTTTATTGTTCTACCCATTTGATTGGAAACACGGTTATGCTTAAATGAGTTACACTAAGTTAATTGTTACTGCATGGTACAAGAGTGTTTTTTGAAAGCATTGGGCGGTAAGGAGCATGCGTAAAAATAGGTATATACATCGAGTTTGAGGTACGATGAAAATTACTCAAAAATTTTACTGATTTCAAAAATTCCTGGAATTTCGAAAATTTGTGAAATTTCATAGATTTCAAGAGTTTCAAAGATTTTAACAGTTTCTAAAGTCAATATTCCGTAATAATCAACAACAAAATCAAACACCACACTACAGCGACAATATTAAAATAGAGAAAAAATAAAATAAAACAACACTAAACGTAAACGTGATGTAAAACTAAAAAGAAATGAAAAAACAAATCATTTATACAGTGCGTCAAATAATGTCATGCACAAATTCATGGATTGCACTCGTCAAAATGAAAAAATGAAAATATATTCATGCTCTAAAACGTATTGTTTTTGGTATACAGGGTGATAAAGTTCCAATCTCTTTTTTTCCCTTTTTTTTGGGATTTTTACCTTATATCTTTGGTAAATGTTTTAAATTCCATTTTTAGACACATATGCTGTCCCATGGACACCTTTGGACGTCCGTCTGGAATCCATGATCCGTCCAGTAATGTACACGAATTCGGATACATTTTGGACACTGTAAGAATATTTGTTAAACGGCTTCTAATAATAAAAAATTATTATATAAATAACTGTCATCACCTACCGTGTCTCACAAAAGTATGCCCCTATTTTTACAAGAAAAAGGCAAAACCGAAATTTGAAGTAATGACTATGGGTTGGAATACGAGACAAAAAGATCATTTTACATAGATTAAATTGTGGCAAAATGGACTCCAAAGGTGATGATCGTTTTTACTGCCCACACCGATAGGTGAGGGGAGTATTGTGATCGCGCGAAAACTCTTGATTTTGAGATAATACGCTTTTTGGGCGTTTTATGATGACTACATAAAGAAAATGCACGTCACTCATTTCCGTCAGTCTGCCTGTCGGTCTGTCGGTCTGTCTGTCTGCCTGTTGACATTTTACTAGCCTCGTAATCTCAGTAGTCGCTGCATGAATTGTGAAGAAATTTCGGTAGCGATGTGGTATGGAGTCGCAGTAGGTAGTGCTGCTATAATTTTGAAGACTGCTGCATGGGCGGCGGACTAATTAGCAAAAATCAAAACACTTCAGATATACCTACTTCAAACTCTTTTGGTGGGGGTAAAATTTAGGGTGCTTGGGGGGGGGGTTGTAAAACAGAAAAAATTGTTGTATTCATAATAGGCTCTCCACTGACCTGTGAAAGAGAGACCTAGCGGCGTAATACACTTTTTTAGGTCCATCTGACCATTGTCTTGCCTATTGCAGAAACCAAAGGACTTAGAATTTTCTGATGTATACGTGCGAGTATTGCTTTCGACTGTGTTCTGTATTGTGTAACGTGGAAACTATTGGGTCAATTTTAATTAAATTTTTACACTGTATTATTATCGCTGCGAGATTGGAAAACATTTTTGGCTTTTAGAAATCGTGTCACTGGCGGCGCAGCAATAATATAAAACTAAAAGTATAAAAACAGGTCAAACTTCGTTTTTAGGCGTTTTAGGGGTTCCTGATCATTTGATTCTTTATTTGAGTGGGGCTGAAATTGGGGTGGTTGTGGGACGTGGGTTGTAAAACTCAAAAACTTGTTGTATTTATAATGGACTATCCATTAACATGTGAAAGAAAGACTTAGGACATAACATAGTTTTATGGTCGGGTGGGCGTTGATTTCGTTGCAAGTGGATCTCAGACCATAGGTTCATGCTATGGGAAAATAATAAACTGGTATCACCGGAATGTGTGGGAAGTACTGAGTCAGTCAACTTGACTTAATTTTTAATCAAAAAAGCTAAATCGAGTGACAACTTGTCAGCAGTGGAAAAGGCAATTGCAACATAATCCATAGTTTTCAAATATGGTTGTTACATGTGAAAAAAGTTTTGTCATTATCACCCCGAGCTGAAGCCTCTTAATCCGACTCAAATTCATCAACTGTTCGCTAAAAAATCGCTGATCTGTGAGCGGTAGCATTGTTGTGATTCAGCCTCCAACCAAACTTTCGACTAAGCTGCAGTTTTTGCTTTAATTTTCAACAGTACCTACTATACTGCATTCACTGAAGAAAAGGGGTAAAAAATGATTTCAAACCCATATTTTGGGGCTTTACTCGGATAAGTCGAACTTAATTTTTCTGTTTATAATAACATCACTGCTCTCAGTATGCAGTTTTGTAGACGGTGTGCATATAACCCTTGACCATACAGTAAAAATTTACATATATTGTGCATGGTTACTCCGTTTGTTCGGTGGATAAGGTATTATAGTAAATGTTTATTGATACCGTCCAACGATGCAGCATTTAAAACAACAACAACAAATTTCAATCATCATAGTTCTTTATGGATGATTTACATCCAGAGAGGCGAACACACCAAACGACTGTATCCTGCACCTGCGATTAGTATAATATAAAACCTGCTGAGCGTAAATCTGAGAAAGACGCAGTTGGCTCTGGTGAAGATTTGTTGCTTGTTTTCACATTATTAACGGCCTCTCGTGCATCTCGTGTGTCTGTTTGGTAGCAAACAAATTAACTAATCTAAATTTAATTAACTCCTAACAAAACGACGCGATGTCGATATAAACTGAACACCGGCCGTTTTTTGCTCTGATTTGCTTTCTATCCGCATTATATTAGACGCTTCTGAGGACAGTGCCGTAACAAAGGGGTTTTACTTGATTCCGTTCAGTGAAGATGGCGTACCAACCAAAAATGGTGAGAGATATAGCCAAACATGACGTATTGGTAGAGGGACCAAAGCAAAGGTCCGTTGCACACCCCCATTACCCAGAAATAAGATTTTTGAGTATCCAAAATTTTATGTGTCTCAATGGGCCTATACCACATTTTTGGTTTATTGGCTTAAACGAACCCTGACACCACGTAGATGCCATAGATAATTTTACAAAATTTTAGATTTAGATTCAATTACTTGAACAACAGTTTGAATGAAGAATAGTTTGACAGGTCATCTCGTCGATTCACAAATCTATACAATTTCTCAAAATATGATTCGTCTTGGTTTTAATTGAGGACTTTTAAACATTACACAATTTGATGTACAAGATTTGATTCAATTTCTTGAACAAGAGTTCGAATGAAAAATAGTTTGATACAACATTTCACACACACAGTTCTATACGATTTCCCAAAATAAGATTCGTCTTAATTTTGTGTAAAGGCTGTAATACATTACACACTTTCTTGTACAAGGTTAGGTTAAATTTCTTGACCAAGAATTCGAATGAAAAAATAGAGCATCACGTGATTCACAATGGGCCTATACCACATTTTTGGTTTATTGGCTTAAACGAACCCTGACACCACGTAGATACCATAAATAATTTTACAAAATTTTTCTATCGTATCTATAACCGAAAAAAATTGCTCTAAATATTGAATTTTTTGAATCCATACACTTCCCGCCCAGGTCGTGACGTCACCTGTAGGGAACCAATAAGAGCTCACTGGTACAAAACAATAGCATCCGCTCGTAGCCATCGGACCACGAAAGGACGCTTCTCATTGGTTCCCTACAAAAAGGCCGCTTCTCATTGGTTCCCTACAGGTGACGTCATCATCGGCTATTTCAAATTACAGTACAATTTTCTTTTTAGTGTTATTCTCATTTTCTGCTGACTTTTTACAGTAAACGGTCCTATGTATAATCAAAAATAATACCGCAGTAAATAAATTGATCAATTTGAGATCACGGTATAGGCCCATTGAGACCCAATAGCAACGCTCAAAACGCTTACACCTAACATCAAAGCCTTAACCATACATCTCTTGTATCCCCAAGGAAAAAGAATTATTCATACCGAGCTGTTCCCCACACACGAAAGTACCACACTCTCTAAGGGACATAGGCTTATACTGTATGTCATTTCAGCCATTTTATAAGCATAAGAACCGGTTAAGTCCCTTGGACTAAATATTTTGCAAGAACAAGTCAAGTCTAGGGCTGAACCATTTTTGCATAGTGTAAAGAATCAATCAGCCAGCAAAACAGTTCTGTGTCTCATACAGTATAAGATAGAAGCCTCCTTTTTACACTCAAAACGACGTAGAATTCTAGAAACTACGCAAGGATGGCTGGTTGAAGTAAGTTTGTTAAAAATGGACTTAACGGGTTCATACATTGGACTTTTCAAATGAAATATGGGTCGTCATTTTTCTCTTCTTTATTTCTCTTTTATGGTCAGCCTCCCGCCAAGCCTGAAAGCCTATGATGCTGTAGAAGCGCTGCGAGAGGTTAAGTGTCTGTGCACGTTAGATTTGAAACACGGCTGGTTGTAGCTATCGGGAAACAAATTCACCGGCAGCTCATTCCACAGCGTCGAAGTTCTCCAAAAGAAGGAATGCTGGCCGAGACTGGTTCGGGGAGTAGGGATCTCGACCTAGTAAATATGAGCTTGCAGAGCTTCTCTAGTGTTCCTCATTCGGACGGCCTTCGGTGTTATTATCTGGGAGTGCTCGCTCGAACATATTTCCTGATAGAATCTGTAAAACAGGGACAGGTCTGCCATGCTTCTTCGATGATTCAGGCTGTGGAGGTCCTTTGTGAGGTTAGGCGTACCGATTAGTCTAATTGATCTCTACTAGATAGTGTCCAAAAGCTTTAGAGAATGCTTCAAAGTACATCTCCACACACATGGAAGCAATACTCCAACGATGGTCGGACCTGTGCCTTGTAGAGCAGCAGTAGTTGCTCTGGTGTATACAGCTTCCCACAGGAGAACAAAACTCTAAGCTCCTGGGATGCCGTTTTAGCAATACTGACGAAGTGGTCATGCCAGGACATGTTATTGTTGATGTTGATCTCCAAAAGCATGACGAATGGCTACTCTACGACTATTGGGTAACCCTCCAATTCCACAGTTGGTAAGCCAACGTCAGTGTTGTTGCCTGAGTTTTCTGTACGTTAAACTGTACTTACTAATCCCCACTCGACAATTGTTTTTATATCTACGTTGATCTGTGATTTGGATTTATGCTAATCACCATGGTCTTTGTTTTACGTTTATCAATGTGTAGTTACATCTGATTACCTACTGAAGCTATTCTATGGATTAGTCTTTGATGACCCTCAGCTATCCGTGATGATGACTGTGTCATTGGCATACCTTGAATTATTTATCAGTCTGCCATTAACTTTTATACCGTCTTCAGATTTTGAGGAGCATGTGGCTGAGAATGCTTTATAGTACAGCTCCTGTTTGTATACCTTCAAATCTTATTCAACAAATGGGGCTAAAAGGACAAAACTGGCCTAAAGAAGGCGAATATCACTCTATCTGCAGGCAATGGCATGGAGTCGGTTTTTTTAGAATATTTTTGGGATAATTTTAATTAATTATCTCAACAGCGAGTATTATCTGAACTTAATGCAACATTTGAGTGATGAAATCAAGCCAAAATGGTTACATTTCGATAATAAGAGGGTATTGCCTTATCAAGACAGTGAACCATACCACCAGTTCGTCATTGCAATACCCAAAAATAATGAATCGAAGTCTGAATTGCTACCTCATTCACCATATTCGCAAGACTTTGCCCCGTAGGATGATTTCAGTTCCTAATCTTAAAAAAATGGCTCAGTTGTCAAAGATTCTTATTCTTATTATAGAAAAGATAAATTTAGATAGTAAGCGAGGGTCACTAAACAAAGTATAGTTTAACGTACAGAAAACTCAGGCAACAACACGACAAAGAAGTCTCACGTTGGTCTACCAACTGTAGAAATGGGAGGTAAACCCAATAGTCGTGTCACCTTCCATCAAGCTTTTGAGGATCAACAGTAACTAGTCCTGGCACAACCACGTCGTCAGTATTGCTAAAACGGCATCCCAGAAGCTCGGAGTTTTGTTCCGCTGTAGGCATACACCAAAGCAACTACAGCTACAAGGCACAGATCCGGCCATCGTTGGACTATTGCTCCCATGTGTGAGGATGCGCCCCGAAGCACTCTCTAAAGCTTCTGGGCACTATCCAGAAAAGAGCAATTCGAAGAAGGGTGGCTGACCTTTCCCTGTTTCACAGATTCTATCGCGCAGTAAGCTGCCCCAGATAATAACGCCGAAGACCGTCTGAACGAGGAACACTAGAGAGGTCCCTGCTTGCCGAACCAGCTTCCTTCAGCACTCCTTATTTTGGAGCACTTTCGACGCTGTGGAATGAGCTGCCGGTGAATTTGTTTCCCGACGGCTACAACCTGCAGCGTTTCAAATCTAACGAGCAGCAATACTTATCGTCTCGCAGCGCTTCTACAGCGCCATAGGCTTTCAGCCTCTGTGGAAGGCTGGCCAAAAAAAAATCGCAAAAATAGCAGTACCTCATTTTTGAGTACTTATAACGATTCTGCAGGGTTCTCCTCATTCTCACGCTTTTGGAATACCACTGTCTATGTCGCCACACGAAGACGCGTTACCATCTAATCACTAATCAGTAATCACCGATGCCCAACAAAAACAAACCAGCCTGCACCAGTTGTAGGTTCAAATTTCCCCGCCAAGTACGCAAAACGAGAAGTGTGGTAGTAGTAGGCTGTGGTAGCACCGGCACGGCCAACTTGATAGATGCGCCGCTCCTCCGCTTGTCTGTTGTTCCATTAATTATCGGCAGAATCGTGACCGCCGCGGGCCGTACGCGCGTATCCTAAACGCCGCGAAATTAAGCTGAATTATATTCTTTATTGCAGACCGAAAGGTGAATTTGCCTTAGAAAATTGGATGTACCAACTAGGTAATGGGGTCTCTGACGTGTGGCGCTTCACTTCAAAGCTACCGTTTTCTGCGTTTTCAGAAAATATCCAACGGTTCATCCGTTAACGTTGACGTTGACGTTAACAACGACATGTAATCAACTGATATACATCCCTACTCCAGTGATTAATAATAATAATAATAGACCAGATATAGTTTTCCAGTCAAAGGCCGACAAAATTACCTATTTGATAGATATTGCCATTCCAAACGATGTGAATATCCAAAATACCTACGCTGGGAAGATATCTAAATACACGGACCTTGCCATGGAAATAAAACGACTTTGGAAACAAAACAAAATCACTATTGTCCCCCTCATTATGTCGGTGTCAGGCCTTACACCAAACACGTTTACACAACACCTACAACAGCTGGGCCTGGACGAAAAGTTACAAAAAGTATTCCAAAAGTATGTGATCCTGAAGACCTGTAATATTGTGCGATCTTTCCTGAATTCCGATCAATAATAGTGAGGGCGTTGACTTGGCACAGCCCGTCAACACTTGTTGCTACCGCAATTATGCGTGAGGAACTTAGAAAGTCAGATAATAATAATAATTATTATAGCCATCTTTATTCATTGACTACATGCATTTGTTGCATCTTGGCATATGGAAAAGGCGAAGTTCAGCTTTCGTTCAGTAGAGCGGCTGGTCTTCCACTTGACCTTGCTTACGTAAAGAAATAAAAGAAAATGAAAATAGAAAATAGACTTAAAACTAATATACAATAGTTGTTAACAAAGAATAAGTTATGTTAGTGAGGCTGACATTAGGAGATAAAATAATTGAAATAGTAAGACGTAGAGAAAATGAGAAAACAGAAAAAGGTA
Source organism: Callosobruchus maculatus (assembly GCA_951848785.1). Taxonomy (NCBI): domain Eukaryota; kingdom Metazoa; phylum Arthropoda; class Insecta; order Coleoptera; family Chrysomelidae; genus Callosobruchus; species Callosobruchus maculatus. The sequence goes on from CATOUR010000003.1 coordinate 5,618,725, forward strand.
AGAAGAGCCATAAAAGCGTTTGTGGTTCAATTATTTGTAATCATCTCTTGTGACGTCGCACGTCATACAGTAAGTCATTTTACTGAGTCCAACCACCTTGCGAGTCGACCTCCTCTCCCACTAATACCTTCAGCGGATGGATCTTTGTAGGTTCTCCCACTCTACCTCGAATTTTACCTGAAAAATCTCTATGTCGCACATTAATTTTGTGTCCGGACAAAACTATTTTACTTCCCACACCTATAGGTGAGGGGCGTATTGTGACCGCAAATCTTCTCGATTTTAAGATAATAACGAAAATCCACGTCATTTATTTCCATCGGTTTGTCTGTCTGTCGATCTGTCTATCTGTTTGTCTGTCTGTCGCGTTTTTCTAGCCTCGTAATCGCAGTAGCCGCTGCATGGATTGTGATGAAATTTTGGTGACAGTATGTAGTGGGGTCGGAGTAGGTAATGTTGCTACAATTTTGAAAATCGGTGCATGGGCGGCGGACTAATTAGCAAAACAAAAAAATTCAAATATTCCCCAAACTTTGTTTTAGGCATTTTATGGTCTGCTGGATTTTCTACTTTTTGGGTTGGGGTGAAATTGGGTTGGTTTGGTGGGAGGGGGTTGGAAAAACTTAAAGATGTGTTGTATTCATAATACGCTGTCTATTGACCTGCAAAAGAAAAACCTTTGGATTTGGTTGCAAGGCGATCTCAGACTCTCATGCAATGGGAAAGTACTAAAATGATATTATGATCATGATATGTGTGAAAAGTACTGAGCCAATCAACTTGACTCCATTTTTTTTAATCTCGATTTACTTAGGACAGTGTAATTAATCGTAATTTGTTCAAAAATGGTACTTAGTACGTGAAATGAATTAAAGAAACGTATAATTTGAAAAATCTGTAAAATATTCATAAAAAAGTATAGAGCCTGTGTTATCCAGATAGTGGGTTGCTCTATATCTTTGGTTGCCATTACCTTCGGGTACCAGATGGCGTACCGGCAGAATTCTTTCTGCATGCTCTTACAGTCGTCCTCTACTTTTTCTGCAACGTCTTCATTGTAAGATAAACAAGACTGATACACAGTTTCCGTAGGCAAAGAGAACATCGCAGGATTGATTTAGTAGTTTTTCTGGGAGTGGGCCAGTAAACAGGGGATGTAAATCATAGAAAGGCAGTTTGATCTGTCGCTTTTCAAAGTTCTAGCGCAATTATTTAATTCCAACACTGCTCCCGCCATCTGTCGGTAGACTAGCTTAAGCTGCATCATTCAGTTTATGATTGACAGCCAAGATCATGACGGCATTCGGCGAGCCAAGTCGATTTTAGGTTAGGACCGTTATAACATGTGCATTTCAGTATTTCTAATTTCCAACTTTGTTAATGGTTAGATTTGATATATATTCTAAAATTGTCGATACAGTGTACATCTTTTTACGCAATTATTATATTTTCGAGTTTCGATTAAGAAGAACCAAAGTGACACTTTATTTTTTGGACTGTAATATGGCCAAGAAATAAAGTACCTTGCAGTCACCATATTGTGCTGGTTTATTGTGCTGGTTTATTGTGCTAAAGCGCAGAAGTCATCAGGATAAAGGAAAGAAAGAATTGCAAGAAAGATTGACAGCCATTGGAATTGAAAGTACCAACGAGGTACTAAGACCTCTGACATGTCGTGCTTCAGTTCAAGGCAGAAAATATAGATTCGAGCAAGTTTGTGGCTTTCCATGAGCAGGACTATGGCACCACGATACTTTTTAGCTTTTCATCTGATCACCTGACTGATGGACTGGATGTTTTGTAGATTACATTACAGTAAGTTCATGACTTTTTGAATTTCATGAAGTCCAAAATATGATTTCTCAGAAGTTTATGACAAGATTTTTAAGTAAATATTACATTGCTATTTCTTGATATGATCGTAGATAGAGGGCATGATAATAATCGAGAAATAAAATCAATAGGCCGCTGTCAAGTATTTCAAGGTTTTGTGTACCTCGGTTCTTTGATCGACAATTTGGGTAGCTGTGAAAATGAGCTTCGACGGCGCATTCAACAGGCACGTGTGGCCATGACAAAGCTTACTAAAATATGGCGTGGCCATAACATCACTAAAGCTACTAAAATGTCGCTGGTTCGGTCCCTTGTGCTCTCCATATTTCTGTATGCCTCGGAAACTTGGACTGCTAAAAAGACAGATCGAGCTCGCATAGATGCTTTTGAAATGTGGACGTGGAGGAGATTACCGAGAGTTCCTTATACCGCCCATCGAATTAACGTTTCCATATTGGATGAGCTCGGTAATACAAGGAGATTATCCTCCATTGTGTTGACAAGAATGCTTACATTCTTGGGACATATACACAGAAGCGATAATATGGAGAAGGTTGTATTTCAGGTGGGCGGCGCCATGGCCGTTCCCCTACACGTTGCGTGAATACGACGAAACAGTTGCTGGATATGAGTATCAAGAGCGCCACTGAACTGACAGTAAATCGCGAACGAAGGCGAGCTACAGTTCTCAAAACTGTTGATAATATTCGTGTCGGTAATACTCTAGCTCCGACTTAATGCATTTTACGAGTTCACAACATGTCTGTTAAGACATTGTGACTATGATGATGATTTCCTGATATATCCTTATAGCTAGTTACATGTAAGTGTCCATGTACCTTCACTGTTATCAAAACAGTTGGCAACACGGCATGTCATCCTCAGCCAACAGTAATCGGGGAGCAAGTTATAATCAAGAACCTAATGATCGGTTAGAAGACAGTCGAAGAAACTTGGGAAAGAGGCAGACTAACGATGTCCGAGTATCGCACTACCGGTGCCGTTCGGTGTCTCATATACTGGTTCAGACATAGATCGCTTGACAAAAAAATGTGAGAACGGATCTGTACTGCTTGTTTAGCTAATGAGATGACTGTGAGAGTTGGTAGGGTGTTTCAGGTGGAAAAATGGTAATTGGATGGGTTCACACATTAGCGGAATGTTGTGGTCGTTTTTGGTATGAGATTCCTGCAATTTGTTGCTGTGCTCTTTCATTATTCGTCCCCTGATGTATGTAACAGGACTGTATAGTGGGCATAGATATACAAGGATTGAAGGTTTTTCTGTATTTTTTACAATTAAATAAAAGGCCTCAGTTTTTTAGACTGGTCAAGCTTGGAATTGGCTCTAAATTCTGTAGAATAACGAGGCCAGGATTTGACATCAAATAGAATCAAATACAACAGGAAAGAACAGAAAGCATCTCAAAACAATAAAAAATAAGTAGACAACAGCGGTAAACAACAGAACACAACCGAACACAACCGAAAACAACAGAAAAGAACAGAAACCAGCACAAAACAACATAATACGGGTAGAATGTAGCTGGAAACAACAGAAAACGACTAAATGCAACAGAAAACAACGAAACACAAAACAAAACCATCAAATAGAACCGAATATAACAGAAAATAACAGAAAACAGCTCAGAACAACAGAAAACAAGTAGACAACAGCGGTAAACAACAGAAGACAACCAAACACAACCGAATGCAACAGAAAAGAATAGCTCTAAACAACGGAAAACAAGCAGATAACAGCGGAAAATAACAGAAAACGATCAAATACAACCGAATACAACAGAAAAGAACAGAAAACATTTTAAAACCACAGAAACCAGCTCAAAACAACGGAAAACAAGCAGATAACAGCGGAAAACAACAGAAAACGATCAAATACCACCGAATACAGCAGAAAAGAATAGAAAACATTTTAGAACCACAGAAAACAAGCAGGAATCAGCTGGAAATAATAGGAAACAAGCAGATAACAACGGTAAACAATAAAAAACAAACAAATACAGCCCAATACAATAGAAAAAGAACAGAAACCAGCTCAAAACAACAGAACACGAGTAGAATATAGTTGGAAACAACAGAAAATGACTAAATACAACAGAAAACAACGAAACAAAAAACAAAACCATCAAATAGAACCGAATATAACAGAAAATAACAGAAAACAGCTCAGAACAACAGAAAACAAGTAGACAACAGCGGTAAACAACAGAAGACAACCAAACACAACCAAATACAACAGAAAATAATAGCTCTAAACAACGGAAAACAAGCAGATAACAGCGGAAAATAACAGAAAACGATCAAATACAACCGAATACAACAGAAAAGAACAGAAAACATTTTAAAACCACAGAAACCAAGCAGAAAACAGCTGGAAATAACAGGAAACAAGCGGATAACAACAGTAAACAATAAAAAACAACCAAATACAACCGAATACAACAGAAAAAGAACAGAAACCAGCTCAAAACAACAGAATACGGGTAGAATATAGCTGGAAACAACAGAAAACGACTAAATACAACAGAAAACAAGGAAACACAAAACAAAACCATCAAATAGAACCGAATATAACAGAAAATAACAGAAAACAGCTCAAAACAACAGAAAACAAGTAGACAACAGCGGTAAACAACAGCAGACAACCAAACACAACCGAATGCAACAGAAAAGAATAGCTCAAAACAACGGATAACAAGCAAATAACAGCGGAAAACGACAGGAAACGATCAAATACAACCAAATACAACATAAAAAAACAGAAAACATTTTAAAACCACAAAAAAAAGCAGGATACAGCTGTAAATAATAGGAAACAAGCAGATAACAACGGTAGACAATAAAAAACAACCAAATACAGCCGAATACAACAGAAAAAGAACAGAAAGCAGCTCAAAACAGAACACGGGTAGAATATACATAGCTGGAAATAAGAGAAAACGACTAAATACAACAGAATACAACAGAAAAGAACAGGAGACAGCTCAAAACAATGGAAAACAAGCAGATAACACAACCAAATACAACTGAATACCTGCCACTTAGGTTCATAAGTCCACAAGGAACAGAATCATTTACTTATTTATACATAATATCTACTGATTTAAATTTCATGTCTACTAGTTTTAAGATAGATGTACTTTTAACTAACTACTTACGGCTATTATTTAGCGTTGTCGTCTGCGATACCAACCTGAAAGCAAAAACAAACTTTAAGACATAAGTATAGATTTTTCATAAATATCAAATTTTGAGATAACTCGGGAGATTGTTTCTTCTCAAATTAGGTGCCATAGTTGAAAACCATCTTTACTATTATTCCACTAAAACCGTATCATCAGTAGATGATAATAAGACGTCAATATTGTGGTCCCCAATATAAAAGAACAATTTGGTAATGGCAAGGGTCCACCTATATTATTACTACCGGTACTTGCACAGAAGAGAAACCCTTGAATTTGGTGTTTCCTGAGTTGACAATGGCCAATCAGGAATCCTACTATGAGACGTAGGTTTGACCTGGTCACCGCCAAGTACTTCTTGGATATTGCCATGCCAAAACCTGCCGTTAGATAAGATTTTCTCATAATTGACATGTATTTGTTCTAGTTTTAATACACGTATATTTATATTAGATTAAGGGTTGTGATGTAGATTAGTACGGCGGAGGGAACTGGTAGCACCCAGTGCATTGTATTGCTCCAATTCGTAGGAAGGTTGCCAGTCCGGTGCGTGAGATATTGGAAAATAATTATGTATACGTTTAGGTAAGATTGTTTATAAACAGAGTGAGTATGTTAAATATGTCAATAGGATGTGGGGTCAATGTAAGGTACATCAGTAGTTTGTAGCAAGGTTAGATCAATATACACCAAGTTTAAAGTGATCCGCTAAACATCAAATATATTACAACAAAGACAGATTCAATCTCAATTCGACCTATCATTCCTATAACACTCGTTCTGCGGAATTGATAAGAATCCCCAGATATCGTCTGGAGAGGTCTTCCAAAAATTCTCAGCGATTGTAACTATATAATGTGTTACCAGCTACAGTTAGAAATCTACATTATAGTAAGTTCAACGCCACAATCAAGGCTTTCCTACAGGAAAATGCATTCTACACCGTCCGTGAGTACATGGAGACCATGAGAGCCAGAGTCGAAGTGTAAAAACAGCTGTTGTGTGTTTATATGTATTTTGTCTCTCTTATATTGGTCATTTACTCTTATATGTAATACTAAATTAATAATGTATTTTCGTGTTATTGTACTAACGTGCTACAAATGTAAAGTATTGCATCATCATCATAGTCACAATGTCTTAACAGACATGTTGTGAACTCGTAAAATGCATTTACACATTTTACGAGTTTCTCTTGGGATATCTTTAAGATCTTTAATGCAGCAGTTACCCATTTGCTTTCTGCATCCTCATGCCGTTGACCAGATGGTATCTACTGGTTCATCCGCCTTTAGGGGCAATTTCTCACCCCAAGGACAAGAAGGTGTCCTGACTCTTCTCAACTCGTCCACCCGAAGCTGTTGGTTGAGAAGAGGTTACTGCTTATACCGATAGTGGTTCGATGTTCCTTTTAGTCGCCTTTTACGACACGCAGGATATACGATGGGAGATATTCTAACCCGCCTCCACACGGGCAAAAGTATTGCATAATGTAGTCAAATAAACCTATTCTATTCTACAGTGTGTAACGGCAAGTGAGCACATTACACGGCGATCCTGCCAGGATTCGAACCTGGAATCTTCTTCATATTACCATGCATCAATAGTTTAAGTAGAACTCACAGCTCCAGGAGTCCCGCTACAGAAGTATGAATGAAGCAAAGTTGCGCCAATCGAAGCGATGGAAGAGCAAAAAGTGGGTTGACATGTCGGCAAACGGGAAATAATTATACAGAACAAGCAAAGTAGATCTTCTGTGCGGTGTGTGTCTTATTATCTGAAATCATAGAGCGAGCGTAGCCTGAAGACGTGAACGAAGAAGACCGTTTCGAATACCTGGGGCTAGAGAGAAGTTCAACCCGAGATCTTTGATCGAGATTACGAGTCATGGTTGTTTGTAATAATTGATTGAATCGGTATTCTTTATTTTTATATCGTTGTTTTCTGGGTTGTAAGTTTGAGATCATCACGCAATCGTTAGAGATACGTAATATACAAAGGTAGTTCCAACCAGCTTACCAACTAGTGTAAACGGAGGTCATTCAATAGTCGAGTCACCTTCTCTTAAGCTTTTGAGGATCAACATCACCAATAACATGTCCTGTCATGATCACGTTGTCAGTATGGCTAAAACATCATCTAAGAGGCTTGGAGTTTTGTTCCGCTGTAGGAAGCTGTATTCATCAGACCAACTACTGCTGCTCTACAAGGCACAGGTCCGACCTGATCTAGAGATGGTGGCAGTTGTTTGAGAATGATCTCTGTATTAGAAGGTTTACAACCTATGAAACATATGTTTCAATTTTGAGGATAACACCTTGTTTAGTGTCTATAGGGCATCAACATTTTCAGAGAATTTCTGAAAAATAGAGCTTGGACATGGGATTTGGTCATTGTTATCTTTCGTAGTGTTTTTTAGGTTAGGTCAATTAATGACAAAAAGTTCTTGTTACTCTTATGCAAAGTTTCGACCACTATATAGTCATCTTCAAGCATCAGAGAAACGAAGTTTTCATGGTTCTATGTATCATTATCGGAGTTGGCTAGATAACGAAGACACGCACAATATTTAAAAAAATGACGGCACAAATCACAAATTAGAAACTGCGGTTCAAAGTAGCTAGCACCACTCTCCAAATACTAAATGTAACTGACAGAAAAGCGAAGAGAAAAATCATTCATCATTATCATCATCATCAAATCATTTTTCTCTTCGCTTTCCTGCCAGATACATTTAGTATTTAAAGTGTGCTATTTTTAACAGCAGTTTTTAATTTGCCATTTGTGCCGTCATTTTTTAAATATTGTGCGTGTCTTCGTTATCTAACCAACTCCGATGATGATACTTAGAACCATGAAAACTTCGTTTCTCTGACGCCTGAAGGTGACTATACCTTAGTCAAAACGTTGCATAAAGAATAACAAGAAGTTTTTGTTTTTAATTGACCTAACACTAAAAATCACCACGACAGTTACCTTATTAAGTCATAATCGCTTTACCAGGATATTGTTATCTTTGTTTGTTTGCTTGTTGTTGTAAAATAGGTGAAATGAATATTTTACATAATTTAGAGCATGAAATCTCCCCAAAGGTATGCACTATCACCTAAGGTATAAGCTTGTTTTTCCTACACAGAAAAAATACTGTTGCGTTTCCAATTAATTGTTAGTATTTGGATGCTTTTCCATCGCTTTAAATATATTTACAGTTGTTTCAAGTCCATGTAATTGAAAGAATTCAATCCTTATATTCGAAGTAATCACAGGTACGCCCATGAATTCAAAATAATTTTATATTCGTTCTAACGATATGTATAATACTTCTAATACCAGTATTGACATATAATGCAATCAAAATATCCTTTTGTTTTCGAAATTTGCCCTATGTTTCATTTAAGCAAAGCATACAATCTATTCAATGTACAAGAATTATTGTACAAGAATTATTACTGCAAAAGCAGTTTGTGATAATTCGTCCGATAAAAATTCATTTTGTTTCAATGACCCTTGTCGTTCGCTGAACTATAATCAGTATTCGGCGGGACTGATGTCCCGATTCAATTTACGTAAAAATAAAGAACAGGGGGATCATCTCAGTGTTACTATCGCCGCGAACCCGCCAACATGGACGAGGTTGTGTCGTTGTGTTGTTTCGGTGTTAGCCGTGTAGTGTCATTTCGTGGTTTTGCATATTGCATCAGCAATTGTGTGATTTAAATGTGTCCAGTTATATATTAAATGGAGGACCTACTGAGAAATTGGGACTATGAGGAGCTAACACCCGCATTTGAATGTAGGTATTTAGATTAGTCAGACAGTTATGTTTCAGGTAAAAATGCAACAACTGGTGCAGGCTTATGTCTAATTCTTATATCATGCTCCTTATAACTTCATACAAATAACTTCATACAAAATCACACATGTAAACATCCAAACGAATCAATCAGCTGTCCTCGCAATAAAATCTGTTGGTCCAAGGAAAAGAAAGTAGTTTAGAATCAATTACCAAACACAGATTTGATTCAACGACAGGCTGCGATTGAATCGTTCATTGGAATCCAATGACATTTTGTAGTTGAATCGACAATACGATACAATTCGTTACCAACTATACACTTCCCATTGGATAAAACATCGCTGTATTTGAGGAATGCTGAGTGTAACGTCCCATTGAATCCAAGCGTAAGTCTTTGACAGAACGACAGACTTTTCTGTGTGTGATACCTAGTTTGTCTCTTGTAGCAATAAAAATATTCATCTACGTTATTACTGAGGTTCTCGTACTCACCCACATGGGACAAAAAACTACTTAAAGATGTCTGTAAAATATTTACATAAACATGCAAACCAATGCTTTGTGGGTGGACAGACACCGATAAATCTATTATTATAAATGTCACAGCCGTTACAATTTCGCATTACGCAAATATTTCCTTCACCTTATAATTATTATCTATTACAAGTATAATAGCACGTTTCAGTGGCGCCTGTTCATACACGATTACAAGATTGCCGACTTACTGTGGGAAAAATATGCCTACCTACCAGTTGCAATTCTTCTTATACCTACTATTATCAAGTCAAAGAAGTGCAAAAAAAAGTAGTCATGCGAAGACTTGGATTGAAGGGGAATGTAAATGGATGTAGTACAGAAAAAGGTTGAAAATTTTACTTTCAGATTATACTGCTTTTATTCCAAATTCTACTAAATACATTCAAACGCAGCCCAAGTTAAAAAAAATCCTTATACCTCCGTAGCTTTTCTTCATGTATGTATATCTTATCTTATCCGTTGTCTGAACTAATAATAGAAGAAGAAGTCGAAGGAAAACGTGGTCCTGGTCGCAGACAACATCCATGGTTGGGAAACCACTTCAGGTACCACCTTCATTAAATGGAGATGGCACCTGAAGAAGAAGATCTGCGGTCCACCTGTGTATGTCAGAATGGTCGCCCAGATAAACCCACGAGGCGTGAAATGTATCCCTTTTTTATACCCCAAATCTTCCTAGATAGACCTTTATGGTTGGAGGGTGGTGGCTAATAGCGCCTTTAACTGAAGCCGCTGTGGGTTAAAAAAAGGTTGAAAAGCAGAGAAGAAAAGAGTAGGTAACCTAAGTAATGCAGTACTTTTGTTGGTTGATTTTGTAAGGTACAAACTTAATATAGTCTGCCTAATATCGTACTCTATCCAAGACACGAAACGGAAGATCGAGGTCTCTAAAATGGAAGCAGCGAAAACAGGAGTAATCGTGAAGAAGACAAAAGAAATTAATAATATAGTCAACCTTCTGACACTTCTACAAAGAAGTGATAGAAACATTTGACTACTTTGAATGTATGAGCAATATAGTTAATAACAGGAGGAACAGATCAAGATATTCAACAGCGTCTACTAAAAGCAAAAAGAACATTTGGCACCCTTAACAAGTTGGGCAATCTACTACGTATTCAATCAGAACCAAATTGCGAATTTTAAATAGTAACCTGAGATCAGTATTGCTGTATGGATGAAAACATGGAAAAGCACAAACACCAATAAGCAAAAACCCCAGGTTTTTATTAATATACATATATCTGCGAAGGGATTTACGGTTTTTTTGGCCAAGAACAATACCGAATGGAGAACTATAGAAAACATCAAGTATTGAAGATGCATTTCGATAGCTGTCTCTAAATTTAAGCATAGTTTATATATCATCCTAGGCGGAACATGCCTCAGAGACCAACATAGATATCAAAACAGTTGTCGAGTGGGGATTAGTAAATAAAGTACAGCTTAATGTACAGAAAACTTAGGCAACAATAAGAAAGAAGTCTCAAGTTGGCTTACTGACTGAAGGAATGGAGGGTCAATTAATAGTCGAGTCACCTTCCGTTGAGCTTTTGGAGATCAGCATCAACAGTAACAAGTCCTGGCATGACCACGTCGTCAGTATTGCTAAAATGGCATCCCAGAAGCTTGGAGTTTTGTTCCGGTGGAGGAAGCTATATACACCAGAGCAACTACTGATACGCCTAACCCCACAAAGAACCTCCACAGCCTGGAAAATCGAAGAAGGGTGGCATACCTGTCCCTGTTCTACAGATTCTAGCGCGGAAAGTGTTCGAGTCAGCTCTCCCAGATGATAACACCAAAGGCTGTCTGAATGAGGAACATTAGAGAGGCTCTGCGAGCTCGTTCTTACTAGGTCAAGGTCTCTGCTTCCCAAACCAATCTCCTCCAGCATTCCTTCCTTTGGAGAACTTCGACGCTGTGGAATGAACTGCAGGGGAATTCATTTTCCGGCGGCTACAACCTTCAGCGTTTCAAATCTGATATGCAGAGACACCTATCCTCTTGCAGCGCTCCTACAGCGCCATAGGCTTGCGGGCGGCTGCCCATAAAAAAACACGACTATTTAGAGAACTTTGGGAGAGTATGACTACTCTAGTAAATTGCGGATACATCAGCTAATAAGAGTCCTAGTAACAACAAAAACCGCAAGAATAAAAACTGCATCGGCTGAAATCAAAGCGACCTAGAAAAGCTCGAATTCAAATAAAAGTAGCAACACAGTTGCTGGACTCGTTGTCCAATAGACCCTGTGTATGCTTAGTAGCGAGCCTTGAGCGTCATCGAGCCTGTTATTAAGTTGTTAGCATAATTGCACTGTTATGAAAAGCTCACAGTAGGTCACTGGTTACTGATTCCTTTCATTCTTTTTTCCGGCTAAAAATAACGTAAATGTGGAGGAATGTTAACAACAGACACGAGCTGTTTGTTTGTACTTGCAGAAACAATTACTGTGCTCAGAGACAAAACGCGATGAAGGAAGTCAATTGATTCGAGAACATTTCCAAAGCAATAGAAGTCGCCTTTACATAAAGATGGCATAGAAAGAAGAGAGTATTATTGAAGGTTGGTTGATCTTTAGATTACTGTTTACACAGCGATATATTGCACATACTTCCAGTTTAGAGTCTTTGAGGCTTTTAGTTTTCATACCTTAGGTACATAACAAAAATATACATAGCTCATTTCTTTTGCTCTAAGTGATGATCAAGGCTCATTGTTCAATGAAGAAAGCTCTTTGATGACATTTCGGTGAGACATCATGTGTCACTTATATGAGTGCCAAGTCATGCTTGAGTTTGCGGTAACGGAAATGGCGGACGCACTCGCTAGGGTCGATAAATAATTTCCTGCATTCTGAGGTAGCTGTGAGGCTGACAGCACGTACCATTATTAAGAAAACAGAGATGTAGTTACAAATGAACATCTTATGAGGTTAAGAGGAATCTTTGTACATCTCCGTCAAGCTAGAGAGCTTATGTTGGGACCTCTGGTAAAACTGAGACATCCTGCCTCTTTGTACATCTTCGTCAAGCTAGAGAGCTTATGTTGGGACCTCTGGTAAAACTGAGACATTTTGCCTTCTACAAATTAACATCTTATGAGGTTAAGAGGAATCTTTTTACATCTCCGTCAAGCTAGAGAGCTTATGTTGGGACCTCTGGTAAAACTGAGACATCCTGCCTTCTACAAATTAACATCTTATGGGGTTAAGAGGAATCTTTGTACATCTTCGTCAAGCTAGAGAGCTTATGTTGGGACCTCTGGTAAAACTGAGACATTCTGTCTTCTACAAATTAACATCTTATGAGGTTAAGGGGAATCTTTGTACATCTCCGTCAAGCTAGAGAGCTTATGTTGGGACCTCTGGTAAAACTGAGACATTCTGTCTTCTACAAATTAACATCTTATGAGGTTAAGGGGAATCTTTGTACATCTCCGTCAAGCTAGAGAGCTTATGTTGGGACCTCTGGTAAAACTGAGACATCCTGCCTTCTACAAATTAACATCTTATGGGGTTAAGAGGAATCTTTGTACATCTTCGTCAAGCTAGAGAGCTTATGTTGGGACCTCTGGTAAAACTGAGACATTCTGTCTTCTACAAATTAACATCTTATGAGGTTAAGGGGAATCTTTGTACATCTCCGTCAAGCTAGAGAGCTTATGTTGGGACCTCTGGTAAAACTGAGACATCCTGCCTTCTACAAATTAACATCTTATGGGGTTAAGAGGAATCTTTGTACATCTTCGTCAAGCTAGAGAGCTTATGTTGGGACCTCTGGTAAAACTGAGACATTCTGTCTTCTACAAATTAACATCTTATGAGGTTAAGAGGAATCTTTTTACATCTCCGTCAAGCTAGAGAGCTTATGTTGGGACCTCTGGTAAAACTGAGACATCCTGCCTTCTACAAATTAACATCTTATGGGGTTAAGAGGAATCTTTGTACATCTTCGTCAAGCTAGAGAGCTTATGTTGGGACCTCTGGTAAAACTGAGACATTCTGTCTTCTACAAATTAACATCTTATGAGGTTAAGGGGAATCTTTGTACATCTCCGTCAAGCTAGAGAGCTTATGTTGGGACCTCTGGTAAAACTGATACGTTCTGCCTTCTGCCTTCTGCCTTCTGCCTTCTGCCTTCTGCCTTCTGCCTTCTGCCTTCTGCCTTCTGCCTTCTGCCTTCTGCCTTCTGCCTTCTGCCTTCTGCCTTCTGCCTTCTGCCTTCTGCCTTCTGCCTTCTGCCTTCTGCCTTCTGCCTTCTGCCTTCTGCCTTCTGCCTTCTGCCTTCTGCCTTCTGCCTTCTGCCTTCTGCCTTCTGCCTTCTGCCTTCTGCCTTCTGCCTTCTGCCTTCTGCCTTCTGCCTTCTGCCTTCTGCCTTCTGCCTTCTGCCTTCTGCCTTCTGCCTTCTGCCTTCTGCCTTCTGCCTTCTGCCTTCTGCCTTCTGCCTTCTGCCTTCTGCCTTCTGCCTTCTGCCTTCTGCCTTCTGCCTTCTGCCTTCTGCCTTCTGCCTTCTGCCTTCTGCCTTCTGCCTTCTGCCTTCTGCCTTCTGCCTTCTGCCTTCTGCCTTCTGCCTTCTGCCTTCTGCCTTCTGCCTTCTGCCTTCTGCCTTCTGCCTTCTGCCTTCTGCCTTCTGCCTTCTGCCTTCTGCCTTCTGCCTTCTGCCTTCTGCCTTCTGCCTTCTGCCTTCTGCCTTCTGCCTTCTGCCTTCTGCCTTCTGCCTTCTGCCTTCTGCCTTCTGCCTTCTGCCTTCTGCCTTCTGCCTTCTGCCTTCTGCCTTCTGCCTTCTGCCTTCTGCCTTCTGCCTTCTGCCTTCTGCCTTCTGCCTTCTGCCTTCTGCCTTCTGCCTTCTGCCTTCTGCCTTCTGCCTTCTGCCTTCTGCCTTCTGCCTTCTGCCTTCTGCCTTCTGCCTTCTGCCTTCTGCCTTCTGCCTTCTGCCTTCTGCCTTCTGCCTTCTGCCTTCTGCCTTCTGCCTTCTGCCTTCTGCCTTCTGCCTTCTGCCTTCTGCCTTCTGCCTTCTGCCTTCTGCCTTCTGCCTTCTGCCTTCTGCCTTCTGCCTTCTGCCTTCTGCCTTCTGCCTTCTGCCTTCTGCCTTCTGCCTTCTGCCTTCTGCCTTCTGCCTTCTGCCTTCTGCCTTCTGCCTTCTGCCTTCTGCCTTCTGCCTTCTGCCTTCTGCCTTCTGCCTTCTGCCTTCTGCCTTCTGCCTTCTGCCTTCTGCCTTCTGCCTTCTGCCTTCTGCCTTCTGCCTTCTGCCTTCTGCCTTCTGCCTTCTGCCTTCTGCCTTCTGCCTTCTGCCTTCTGCCTTCTGCCTTCTGCCTTCTGCCTTCTGCCTTCTGCCTTCTGCCTTCTGCCTTCTGCCTTCTGCCTTCTGCCTTCTGCCTTCTGCCTTCTGCCTTCTGCCTTCTGCCTTCTGCCTTCTGCCTTCTGCCTTCTGCCTTCTGCCTTCTGCCTTCTGCCTTCCGTTTTCTGCGTTCTGTGTTCTTTCTAATGGTACTTGTTCCTAGGCCTAGCTCAGACACAGGGAATTATTTCACGACTCTCGTCTTGCCAACGCGTCCGTCATTTCACTACCGCAAGCTCCAGCTTGACTCGACACCTACACAACTGACTCCAGATGTCTTACCGAAATGTCATCCAAGACCCTTCAACATTGCAGAACGAGCCTTGATATAAACCTACAAGGTTAATTAAGGTTAGTCTCTGTCGTCTTAGTGTCTATAGTCTATAATTACTGTACTGGTGATACCAATTGATACCGTTGGTCCACAGACCCCACATCAATAACCTCTGGAGACGATTTATGCAATCGAAATACCTCCAATCAACTTATTAATCACGTATTTCGCAAAACATCTTCCCCGTCCAATTTTCCGGCTCGTATGTATGTAAAACTGCGTCGGAATCCGGCCGGACTCGTAATTAGACAATTTCTTTCCCGTCAAATGTGCTTATTTAGAATCCGTTTTTAATCTCAGCATGTATCGCCGGTATTCAATTGACATATTATGCAGTGCGTATTGCTAATTATTACTGCACGAGAGCTGTGACTTGGAGATCTCACACGCAGATTCCCAACCGTTTCAGCTAAGTGTCGGTTGTAATTATATAGCTGTACAGGTACAGGAGGCTTCAGAACATTTTGTCCATTCGAAACGGTTTATTTTTCTTTATTGTTGATTATTTGGCGTTCGTAGTACATTGTATTTACATGTAGTTCACTATTTTATTAATATTTAACATTTACTCTGAATTGGTGATGAGACAGGTATTAGACAACTGGAATGGCGGTATAACTGTTGGCGGAAGCAAAATATCTAACTTAAGATTTGGTGACGATACAACCCTTATTGCTGCTTCTCAAGAAGAACTAGTAGCACAATTAAACATCTTAGAATAACACAGTGCAGCATATGGTCTTGGTATTAGCTACAGCAAGGCCAAGGTTAGAGATAGAGAGCACGACAATCATCGACAAATAAGGTCAGTAGGCCATTGTAGTTCAAAGTTTTGTGTACCTCGGTTCTTTGACCGACAATTCGGGTAGCTGTGAAAATGAGATTCATCGGCGCATTCAACAGGCATGTGTGGCCATGACAAACCTTACTAGAATATGGCGTGACCGTAACATCACTGAAGCTACCAAAATGTCGCTGGTCCAGTCTCTTGTGTTCTCCATATTATTGTGTGCTTCGGAAACTTGGAATATTAAAAAGGCAGATCGAGCTCGCATAGATGCTTTTGAAATGTGGACATGGAGGAGAATCCTAAGAGTTCCTTATACCGCCCATCAAACTAACGTTTCCATACTGGATGAGTTCGGTAATCCAAAGAAACTACCCTCCATTGTGTCGACGAGAATCCTTACATTCATCGGACATATACGTATAAGCGATAATATGGAGAAACTTGTAGTTCAGGGTCGTGCCCCGAGTGGGCGGCGCCGTGGCCATTCCCCTACACGCTGGGTAGATACGACGAAACAGTAACTGGATATGAGTATCAAGAGCGCCACTGAACTCACAGTAAATCGCGAACAATGGCCAGCTACAGTTCTCAAAACTATTGATAATATTCGTCTCAGCAATACTACTTTAGGTCCGACTTAATGCATTTTACGAGATCACAACATGTCTGTTAAGACATTGTGACTATGATGATGATTAATTACTATTTTATAATTTCTCAGACAAGATATCAAACGTTGGTTGTATTCAAATACTCGATATTCTAAAATCTATTCAGTTGGCCAGTATTCTACTACTTGAATACATTTGTTTATTTGGAATTTTGAATACCAAAGGATTTTATTCCAAGTCTCGTTTATTACTTTTTTTTAATATTTATTTAAATATTGCTTTATTAAAACATTGGAACGGCTCATTATGTACTATGCATTATGTAGTCCTTTTAGTTTCACCAAACTGCTGCACGATTTTTACTGTAAAGTTACCATATCGATTTCTAATATACTGACCAGTACTATATCGTCAGCCACATACCTTACCCACCCTACTTTGTGGTGTAGCTGAGATAAAGTAGATCCCACAATGAGCCTACGACTTGCTGAAAAACACATAAACATAATTGTTCCTTCAGACACGTGCTATCATAAAGCCAACCTACGATATCGATATCTACCAAAGCGTTTGCGACCTACATGGTGATCAAACGTATCAGTAACATAGAAAGACATATTTCTGTACCTTTCTCAGCTGTAGTTTCTAAAGCGTCAAGTAAAATTAACTTGCCTGTTTTGAGTTATCACTTGACGCTTTAGAGGCTACAGGTGGAAAAGGTGTAGTGCAAATTTATACTCGGTCAGCTCTGATCACATGAAAAATATTTCGAAAACCTGTTAGAGAGGATCGCATTAAAGGGTTGGAGTGTGCATCAAATTGGAGGTCTATAAAACTATTATTATCTGAAGATAAGGTATTGGAATGGATATCTGTCCATAGGTATAAAAAGTCACAAGGCGATTTTGTTATCTGTGAACTTTTCAATATAACATTTAAACTTAAGATTTCCTACTCGGTTTGTAATAATTTTTTTGAAAGATATTTGCTGTTGCAACACAAGTGAAAAATGTGCGAGCAGACAGAAAGAATTCTGCCGGTGCGCCATCTAGTACCTGAAGGTAACGGCAAACCAAGGAAATCTTTCCCTAGCAGCAGTAGACTTCTTGGTGGGACGCCAAGGTGCATCCGCTTGGCCACTAGAGAGCGCGGGTTCTATACGCCGTTGCGTATGCTGATAAGCTATTCTTTCCATTAGCAGTTGAGCCTCAATGGGTCACTTTCATTCAAGGAACTCGACCAGATTGAAAATATCAATTTTTTGATTATTTCCTCAAAAAAGTTAGTTAAGGCAATAGCGCGTAATTTTAGTGTCGAGAAAGAAACTGGATGGCGCTTGGTAGGCAGTCTGAAAACCTTTTTATCATTGCACCATAACCCCAAAATGGGAGGGATCAAAGATAGAGGGGGGGAGTTAAAACGTGGAGAAGAATCGTTAAATAACCAAATGAAAATGCGGTAACATTTTAGTACACCTGCCAGCAAATGTTCCAAAGAATCGTCATCCGAAATCTACGGGCGGTTTGAGCGTACCGATTTTTTTAAAATGAAATAAAAATTGCGATGAAACCGGGCAGAACTTGACGGAAAATTATTTGTTCTTTTTTTGTAGAAGACAAAAAAATACTGTCATTTATTTCTGCTGGGTGGTTTATGAGAAATTTTAGCTTAAAGTTCGATTGTGTTCACGTCATTTTAGTTAAAAATCATCAAAGAATTGTTAATATCGTATAAAACGGATGACGTTTTGATACGGAAGGCGTTCAATCATGTCACCACCTATTGTGGTTGAAAAATACGGTTAAAAGTAATAAAAATGGATAACATTGGTACATGTCATAGTAGGACCTCCCAAAGACATGTAGGCCTACAAGTAACCTTTGCCGCCTTCTGTACAATGATCCCACCTTGACTAGAGAGGTCCTAAAATAAACACCCCTGTTTTCTCTCTAATGGTGCCTGCCTTGGTAGCGTATCCTGTTTTTCATTACCGCAAACTCTAGCATGACCCGGCACCCACATAAGTGACACCGGATGTTTTGCGAAAATCCTACAACTTTCTGCATTCCAGAACGAGCCTTGTTGTAAACCTACAAACATTCAATGCTTTCAATACTGCCTGACTGTCAGAGCAGCTAAAATCGCCTATATTTCGGTTTGGAATATCGTAGCCTATCCTCTAAGAGAGAGGAAGAGTATATTAGATACACCCTGTATGAGAAATCAATAGCGCGATCGTCAAAAAAGTACATATAGCACATTATCGTTATCGAGTATTGGCGTTGTCGCATTTCCTTTGAATTTGCATTCGGTTATAGAGTCAAGATGGTTTTGCCATTGTTGTTATCGCCCACAGCATGTTGCGTACATAGAGGCATAATTGACTCCAATAAATATTGTTACCGATTCCTTTTACCCGAACCAGATTTTCGCTCTTATCTGTCCAGTATTCAAATTAAGGCGCTCGAAAGCTCATCGCTACGTTTGGAGTCATTTCCATTTGGTCTATATTGTGTAATCGAAAACGCTGTTATGTAACTGTAGACATGTATGAAGTAGGTATACCAAAGGCATAGCTTTTTGAACAACCGATCTCTGTTTGTTGAAGACGTATTTTCAATAAACGCCGGTGTTCCTCAGGGATCTGTCCTATCTCCTACACTGTTTCTGCTATACGTCAACGAGCTGCTGGAAATAACATCCAATCCAATCTACAGCTTTGCAGATGAAGGTACATTAGTGTCGTGCATGGAATCAGGCAAGCCACTATCATCCCAGGAGACGGTATGTCGGCGACAGCTGCATGCCTCACAGATCAACGCAGATATCAAGACAATTGTCGAGTAGGGATTAGCAAATAAAGTACAATTCAACGTACAAACAACTCAGGCAACAACACTTACAAAGAAGTCTCACGATGGCTTACCAACCGTGGAATTGGAGGGTCACCCCATAGTCGAATCACTTTCCGTCAAGCTTTTGGGGATCAACATCAACAATAACATGTCCTGGCACGACCACGTTGTCAGTATTGGTAAAACGGCATCCCTGAAGCTTGGAGTTTTGTTCTGCTGTAGGAAGTTGTATACACCAGAGCGACTGCTGCTCTCTACAAGGCACAGGTCCGACCATCGCTGGAGTATTGCTCCCATGTGTGGGGATGCGCTCCGAAGCACTCTCTAAAGCTCCTGGATACTATCCAGAAAAGACCAATTAGATTAATCGATACGCCTGGCCTCACAAAGGACTTCCACAGCCTGGAACATCGAAGGAGGGTGGCTGACCTATCCCTGTTTTACAGATTCTATCAGGGAAGATGTTCGAGTGAGCTCTCCCAGATAATAACAGCAAAGCCCGCCCGAAGCAGTAACACCAGAGAAGCTCTGCGAGCTCATCCTTACCAGGTCGAGGTCCTTACTTCCCGAACCAGTCCCCTCCAGCATTTCTTCTTTTGGAGAACCTCGGCGCTGTGAAATCAGCTGCCGGGGACTTTGTTTCCCGACGGCTGCTACAACCCGCATCGTTTCAAATCTAATGTGAACCAACACTTATCCTTGCGCAGCGCTTCTACAGCGCCTTTGCGGGAGGCTGACCATAAAAAAATGCTTCTCATGGATGCTTTGAGGCTTGCCCTCCAACAGTCCTGATCAAGGGATCATCCATTCACATAATATATTGTATTGTAAAGAAGTCTATACGGAAATGTCGATTCGCGAGTATGTCCGCAATAAAGGATACCCTAGAGGATTAGAAGGATTTAATACCAGGCTCAGACCTAAATCAAGCGAATACTTAAATGCCTTGCGAGCTCCTAGACACACCACTGTACTTGGTAATGAGAGAATGGATCAGTTGGGTAGAATAGTGGCCAAAAGCTCCTATGTTGGCTCTAGACTCGTACTAGGAATCAGTAGATAATGTTGCTCTGGATAAATGGAGTTTACAATAAACTTGCTATAGCATGGTTAGAGAAAGAAATTATTACAGATTTACAGTTTCCCGAAAAACGCCTTTTGAACAGAGATAGATACTCACTCAACCTTCTGATGAGGATTTTTACTAATTAATATAGGCTGAACAGGTGTTTGTCACTCTTTAAAGTGGTCAAAGACCTCATTTAGTCCAGGTACTGGAAAGAAGATAAAATTGCGTTTCTTCAGGGAGGAATCTGATCAATACTTTCAGAACCAAAAAGTGGATCATAAGCCTTTCTAGATTTTCTTATGGTTTATGACTAGATTCCAAATGAGTTACAGGTGTTTCTCTCGTTTTGGGGTTACAGTGCTGTGTGTTACATTAATTTTTTGCCCATAAGACAAGCAAAAAATCATGATCCGTCGCCAGGTAGGTACTTGAAAAACTTTAAAAATTGCCGTCTTCCTAGGTCAACCTATGAGAAAATGGGAGGCCTCACTTGACGCCGGATTGAAATCCCGTTAATTTACAGGAGCATCTTGTTATGTGACCTTAGCAACGTTTACGTTACTGCCTGTACATATTATGAGGAACAAATGACGGTCACTATGCATAAAAGAGACTCTGGTTTCAACTGACAGGCATTTGACAACGTTCAGGGCTTTCTAAAAATGTTGAATGATAATATTATAAACTTACGGAGAAATACTCACAACAATATTGTGTTGTTAATAGTAGGTCTCAACGTTTGAGTTCTCAGATTTTTAATATTGTCTGAGCTAAAATTTATTTTTTTCAAAAACCGTAGATGATATTGAAGAACTACAACCTCAAGACTTCCTTCTCTTCTTAACTAGTCTTTTGGCCAAAATATCACCTTTGTTCGTATCACAAGACTATAAGTATCGGTGCACGTTAGATTTGAAACACTACAGGTTGTAGCTGTTGGGAAAGAAATTCCCCGACAGCTCATTCCACAACGTCGAATTTCTCCAGAAGAAGGAATGCTGGAGGAGACTGTTTCTGGGAGTGGGGATCTGGACCGGGTAAGGATGAGCTCGCAGAACCTTTCTAGTGTTTTTCGTTTGGACAACCTTTGGGATTATTATCTGGGAGAGCTCATTAGAACATCTTCCGTGATAAAAACTGTAAAAGAGGGACCGGTCAGGTACCCTTCTTGATGTTCCAGGCTGTGGAGATCCTTTGTGAGGTTAGGCGTTACGATTAGTCTAATTGCGCTCTTCTGGAAAGGACCCAGAAGCTTTAAAGGGTACTTTGGAGCGCATCGTCATACATGGGAACAGTACCTCAACGATGGTCGGATCTGTGCCTTGCAGAGCAGCAGTAGTTGCTCTGGTGCATACAGCTTCCTGCAGCGGAACAACACTCCAAGCTTTTAGGATGTCGTTTTAGCAATACTGACGACGCGACGTGGTCCTACTAGGATATATTATTGTTGATTTTGATCCCCAAAAGCTTGACGGAGGGTGACTGGACTATTAGGTGTCCATCCATTTCCACAGTAGGTAACGTGAGACTTCTTTCAGTGCTGTTGCCTCAGTTTTCTGTACGTTAAACAGTACTTTATTTACTAATTCTTTCTTGTTATGTTTGTATATCGCTCTTCAAGTTTATCAATGGCCTTGGCTTTATGATTTGTCTCTACCGTTAGCTTTATCACAAAAAAACTGTAACACCGTTCTATACCTACCAGTCATATCCCATCCAATCCACCTGTGACTGTACCATGTCCGTTTTGAATTTCAAAACAGCCGTTCGGATCATACCCGTATCCCATACCGATCGGCTACCGCGGCCACATTCCCAGCACTCATCGAGCATATCCTAAGCATGCGCATCCTGTATTGCACAACGATAACGGCGCCATTTTTTCTTTTTTTTCTGCTCCTTCTGCGTCCGCGGCTCGGTAATTACCAATTGCGTGGACGGACGTTACCGAAACGACCCGTCCGACGTCGCTTGGCATAATTAGCCTCTCAATAATAATATACACATACAAAATAATTCGCGATTTTTTATAGGCCGGTCAACATGGTATGGATGTGAGAGTTGGACTCTAGATCCTAGAGGCTACACTAGGAAAGAAAATAGACGCCTTTGTAATGTACAACGAACGATGAAGTCTTTAATAGTATGAAGAAGCAAAAAGAACAGGGAGCTAGGAGCCTTTGAAGATGACCTTCAAAAACTACTCTTCGTTTTATAGCTTCACGGAGCCAGTTTCCCTTATGCGCTGATTTACCCCCTCGAACAGCGTGTGAGCAGGTATAAGCCTCTCAGGAAACTGCTGCTGATACAATCTTGAAGCGGCTCTTCCAATGCAATGAACTTCGCCATAAATGAATAGCATATCGGCATATTCGGCGAAAGTATAATCCGTGATTCACTGGCGACTCAAATTTTTTTGACAGATTTTTGACAAGGTAAAAGGTCTGTCGGCCCACGCCAAAATTCTTGGTTGAAGGATATCCGAAGATGTGCTTGGTTGCGCATCGCTTGGGCCTTTACGGAAACTGTGATCGGGCTGCTCCGAAATTTTTCATTTCCGTCAAACGAGAGTGAAACTCAAAACAGCGGCCGGATTTGTAATAAGCACCCTCAAATTATCCAGTACATGGGGTGTCATATTGATAGAGAGCCAAATAAAGGTTTTCGATTTTTTTTTGGTGGGCTTGAAAACCAGGGTGTTCCGAAATTTTTCATTTCCGTTAAACTAGACTGAAATTTAAAACAGCAGCCGGATTTGTAATTGGCACCGTCAAATTAGCCAGGGTACAAAGTTTCATCTTGATAGAAAGCAAAATAAATATTTTCGACTTTTTTCGGTGGACTTGAAAACCAGGGTGTACCGAAATTTTTCAATTCCGTCAAACGAGACTGAAACTCGAAACAGCGGCAGAATTTGTAATAAGCACCCTCAAATTATCCATGATACGAGGTTTCATCTTGATAGAAAGCGAAATAAAGATTTTCGATTTTTTTTCGGTGGGCTTGAAAACCGGGGTATTCCGAAATTTTCCAGTTCCGTCAAACGAGACTGAAACTCGAAACAGCGGCCGAATTTGTAATAAGCACCCTCAAATTATCCATGATACGAGGTTTCATCTTGATAGAAAGCGAAATAAAGATTTTCGATTTTTTTTCGGTGGGCTTGAAAACCGGGGTATTCCGAAATTTTCCAGTTCCGTCAAACGAGACTGAAACTCGAAACAGCGGCCGAATTTGTAATAAGCACCCTCAAGTTATCCTTGATACGAGGTTTCATCTTGATAGAAGGCGAAATAAAGATTTTCGATTTTTTTCGGTGGGCTTGAAAACCGGGGTACTCCGAAATTTTTCAATTCCGTCAAACGAGACTGAAACTCGAAACAGCGGCCGAATTTGTAATAAGCACCCTCAAGTTATCCATGATACGAGGTTTCATCTTGATAGAAGGCGAAATAAAGATCTTCGATTTTTTTCGGTGGGCTTGAAAACTGGGGTACTCCGAAATTTTTCAATTCCGTCAAAGGAGACTGAAACTCGAAACAGCGGCCGAATTTGTAATAAGCACCCTCAAGTTATCCATGATACGAGGTTTCATCTTGATAGAAAGCGAAATAAAGATTTTCGATTTTTGTCGGTGGGCTAGAAAACCGGGGTGTTCCGAAATTTTTCGTTTCCGTCAAATGGCAACTCAGAACAGCGGCCGGATTTGCAATTGGCACCCTCAAATTATCCAGGATACGAGGTTTCACCCTGATAGAATGCGAAATAAAGGTTTTCGATTTTTTTCGGTAGACTTGAAAACCAGGATGTTCCGAAATGTTTCGTTTCCATCAAACGAGACTGAAAGTCAAAACAGCGGCCGGATTTGTAATGAGCACCTTCAAATTATTCAGGATACGAGGTTTCACCTTAATAGAAAGCGAAATGAAGGTTTTCGATTTTTTTGGGTGGACCTGAAACCCAGGGTGTTCAGAAATTTTCCATTTCCATCAAACGAGACTGAAATCCAAAACGGCGGCCAGATTTGTAATTGGCGCCCTCAAATTATCCAGGATACGATGCTTCATCTTGATAGATAGTGAAATGAATGTTTTAGATTTTTATTGGCGGACTTGAAAACCAGGGTGCTCCGAGATTTTCCATTTTCATCAAACAACACAACAACACAGAAGGTTTCATCTTGATAGAAAGCCAAATAAAGATTTTCGATTTTGATCGGTAGACTTGAAGATAAAAATAATAATAACATAAATTACTGTCATGTGTCAGAAGATTTTGCAGCTCAAAACATTACACGGTTCGCCCAGTCCTCAAACCTCGTTTTTCAAATGTGACAAGCTTTTCTTAATAATGGATAACCCAATAACTAGGAGTTAAAAATTGGTCAAAATCTTGTCTGAACGATGTTAGCATAACACTTGTCTGATTGTTAATAATCCTTTTAGCAAGACCGTGCATTTTCTATGAGTACAATTGTTTATTAGCTATGAAAATCCCCAAATAGCAAGTTTGAAAACCAGGGCGTTCTTATACTATACTCTAGCAAATGCAATTAAAAAAATTATTTCGGGCCATTGCCCTGCACTCAACCAAAGAGATACGTAATTATAATAAAAAAGTTTGTACTAACAACAAACTTGTTTATGCACAGACGCTTCCACTGATTCGGCATGATTAACGCCAGGATGCCGAGTGGCGCTACCTTCAAACAGCCTTTCGTTGAACGGTTTCATCTTCACGACAGTGTTTATTGATCTTACAAATGCGTTATACTTATAACCACTGGCATTTGTGATTTACATAAAGACAGCTTTATAGTATCAATGAAAATTGTTAATGGTGCCCACAATCACGGTTGTTGAAGCAACAGATACTTTAATTATTATGTTAAACGGATGTTACTGTTCTTTCAGGATATTTAATAAAATATAGTTTTTAAATTAATAAATACAGTTCTTGTTAATAATAAACGTTGTTAATTAATTGTCAGCACAAATAAATTCTTGTATATATTAATGCTTCGTCATAACGTACAACTCATATCGGATTTTATTTCCATAAACGTCGATTTATTGTATCAACAAATATGAACATGAACCAATAAGCAGGTTTCGTGTGCACTATAAGTATAATTTTTCGATACAATAAACAAGTAACTAATAAAGAGCTTTGTGAATATTACGAATAGGATTTTTTTTGAGTGTGTAGCTGGACTTCATCTATTGGGCAATACACTATAAACTATTGACCCTGTACTATATTATAGATCCGAAACTCCCATGCCTATACCGATGTGACGTCCTGGTACGGCTGTGTCGTTTTTATCAAAGTTGCGATCATGAATATACCCCAGCCGCGTACGCCGGTCCTCTTCGAGGCTTAATGCCGCTCCGTTCTCTGAAATAA
Organism: Callosobruchus maculatus; assembly: GCA_951848785.1. Taxonomy (NCBI): domain Eukaryota; kingdom Metazoa; phylum Arthropoda; class Insecta; order Coleoptera; family Chrysomelidae; genus Callosobruchus; species Callosobruchus maculatus. The sequence goes on from CATOUR010000003.1 coordinate 5,644,500, forward strand.
TAACATTTAAGGTTGGATTCCCGAATTTTAATTAAGTATTTCTCAGAGATCACCGTCAAAGAGGTTTTTGCCAACGGCCGTCCGGCCACATACTTTCGACCACGCCGGAAAAAATCTTATAGTCGCAAAATAACTCAAATCAGAATTGAATTAGCCGCCCGGGCCACTACCGAAATGGCGGCCGCGAAAAAACAATTGAAGGAGGCACAATGTTAATGGTTTGGTTATACGTAGAGTCTGTATGGTGCCCAAGAAGGGAGGTATCTTGTTAAGGGAGAGACAATAGCTGCTGGTCCGAGCAAAAACTTCAAAGGAAGGAGGTGCGTCACCTTTTCGGTTCCTCTTTTCGCATCCTGTAGAACAGATGGTCAGCTTTGCCTTAATGATCCCACATAAGAACAATTGCTGAAGCATACTTGATTAAAAAGCTTTTGTGATTCGCCAGATGAATACAAGTCTCAAAAGATCCTCATTGTAAAACAGCGCCATACACTACACTAACTGCCACCAAACTGATTTTTTTCAACCGTTACGAATTTGGCTATGAGACTGGAACGTTTGGAGTCAGACCATCATCAAAATCCATACGTTGAGCAGATGGAAAGAAATTTAGACCTTTATTTTCAAAGTCTAACTCGACTTTGTTGAGAACAAGAAAGGAATTGGTCTTCAACTATAGTTGTTAAGAAGGCTTTTGGAAATCACAGTAATGCAACTAGGATGACAATAATTCACCAGTGCCAGAATACCAGTTAAGATAAACTGTCAAGATCATAAACAAGACAATATATGCTTGCTTCCTCGAATGTTTGCAGCAAATGGTTGTTAAAAATGACTTGAAAACTTCCAGTTTCCTCAAACAAGCGACCTTAGGTCTTGTTAGTTGAAATTCCATAAATTCGAATAATTTAGGTAATAACACGCTGTAGCATTAATAATACTCTAGATAAGGCTGTAGACATCTGATCTGATATTGAACTATTTTCTGGTCCATATTACAACAAAAAATATATTTGAAAGCTAGCTGAATACATAACGATTATAAAAATAAATCGTATTATACCAATACTAAACATGAGCGATATTTCACATAGTAGGCATTCACGGAAACAGTGATCTGGATTCGGATAGATCAGTTATATGTCAAACAGTTGTCAAGTGGGATTTCCGATTCCATGGATTCAACGAAAATCGAACAATGAAAAAGTTGGTTCAAGAATAAAAAACGGATGGTGAAGAGAAACCGCTACTGATCAACTGAACTAAATTGAACCATCCAATCGCACTCACCCTATTTCTGACTTACCCCAAATCACCTTCCGAAGGTCAGGACCAATGATCCTTGTGATCGGGTTAACCCGATCATAGTTTCCGTAAAGGCCTACTGTGATTCTATCACAGACATTAAACATCACATATTGTACATCATGACTGTTCCTGTATTTCCAAAAAAAACATCGTTTTATGATACGTGATTTTAACTTTAAGTATCTCATTCACTTCAGTCAGCGCGACTGTGAAGTCATCCAAGTATTGTTATATTGTGCAACAGCTATGCCTATATGTTGAAACTGTTCTCAACGATCATAACTTTTTGAGAAATTTTTTATAAGAAGGCCAAAAATTTATATTACATACAGAGTTGGGATAAAGTATGGAACCAAGCAAATAACTTTGGAACGGAAAAAATGATACTGCTGAAAATTTGCGGGCAAGTGTAGTGATGTATAATGCATCCATACACTATGCTAGCTGTCAATGTACTTCCGGTTTAACCGGAAGTACCGTCAACTTCACTGAATTTACCTGCAAATTTTCAGCAATATCACCCTTTCCGTTTCAAAGATATTTGCTTGGTTCCATACTTTATCCCAACCCTGTATTGTACATTTATAATAAAATTGGACATAGTAACGAATACAAAAATATATCAGTTATGCCAGCAACTGATATATAGATATTCAAGACAACGCGTTGGCAAAGTACATGTAAGTCATTGTTTTTGAACTCTGCACATTCACGTTAGACATTGCATCTCCCTGTTCGCTGTCTCCAAAAATCCATTTTAATATTTAATACTTTCATTATAAAAAGGTTCTCCTACCAGCGCCATGCGTATGGATCTGCCAAATACTATTATCGCTTCTCACTTATGCCTGCTCGCAGCGTGTCGCCGTCAAGCAGTAATTTCTTTGGTTGATTGTACATATCTGAATATCGGCGGCCTTCAGATGGTTTTCGAGTATGTCTTGTGTTTATTTATTACGTGATTTCAGATACAGTTACTGCACAGCTGAATAAAATGTAAATCAATTCACAATAGTTATACCATACCTCTAGCCATTTCCAACTAACCTATAGGGGTAGACAAAGACCACTATTTAAACAATTTTGAAAAATTAGTTTTTCGCACCTCAAAAAATTCTCTTCAAACCTCGTTCGATAAGATTCCCAGTGCATCGGAATTAAGCAATTACAATAACAATTGAAGCAGAGTCAAAGCCGTCTTCGAAAGTTCATTACCGCCTCCACAAGTGACCCTTGTCCGAGGCAAGAACAACCGCCAATTGAATTTGCAAGTGGCTTTGCCGAACAATGAGACATTTGTTGTTCAGATGTTTGTCGCTCCGGTAACTAGATGGAAATGAATAGAATCCGAGAGAGCATGCAGTTAACTGTAAAACAACTGAACGCCACAAATCAGCTGGTTGTCCGCTGCTAATGGTCAGCGGTTAGGGACGGCGCGTCTCCGCCATACATTCTGGGCAGAGAAAGTGCTTCTATTTACATCAAAAACTGTCCTCGTACGTTATAGATCCATTTATATTTTAACAATGAGAAAGTGGATCTCGCATGTGAAGCATACACTGCTACGAGTGCAAGCGGAACAGGTATTTTCTGTTGAATGTGTAACAGAGTTGGCATTCCTTGAACCGGAATGTATGATTTTTCAAAACTCAAAAAGATGATGCCACGAACCAAGATCGGTCCACTGCATCATGTCAGTCCTCAAGGTCAAAATTGAACATATCTATACCGGATGCCCCTAAATTTATAGGCTCTATTATACCATACCTTCAAAACATTTTTTTTTATTTCAACTCTTAAAACTCACTCCAACCGTTTTTTTACAAATAGCACCCAATAGTTTTTCCTACACAAATTATGTATTTAGTTTATTTAAGATCTTGTAATACCTTTGCTACTATGCAAAAACCATTTTTTTTTCGTAAAGCCATAATAGGCATAGGACAAATTAAGTTTCTGACAAAAACAAAAAAAAGGTAGGCCTTTCAAGGATGCTGAATGACCTATTATATCGTTCTTTTGAAACATTTTTTTGTACTTCAACCCCTAAAACTCACACCCTATTTGCTTTCAAATCGCTCCCACATAAATAAAGTAATTTTTTTCGTAGTCATAAGCACAAGGTAAATAAAATAAAGATTTGTTTGAGGCTTAATGTTTTCGTAAAAAAAAGGATAAAAAGTTTTTTTGGAAAGCGTGGTATGACAGGTCATTCGATATCTTTAAAAGCCCACTTATTTTTTATCAGTTTTTTCAAAAAAATATTAGTCGTCAGATAGAGTCTTGTTTTATTTATATTACGCTTATGGTCTTGCAAAAAAAAAGTCTGCATATAACATCAAAGGTACCACAACATTTCAAATAAAATAGGGATATCATTTATGTAGCAACACCTACATACATAAAAAGAAATTCTCAAGTCAAGTAATGTGATATTCCTGTAAGTACATACTCACAACAAGAATATCGGTTCTCACTCTAACAAAGAGTATTTGATGAAAAAATTATAGAAAATTTGTACCAAGAATAATATATTTTTGATTTATTTACTTATTTTAAAGAAATATGCTCCGAAAGAAAATATAATTTTCTTTGCAACCAAGGCTATAATGATTTAATAACAAATATTTCATAATTTTGTATCAAGATTATCATTTTTACCAGCGATGCCCATTTTATTTCTATCAAGAATATAGACAGTTTGCAAATGCGAACCTTCATTTACAATATGATAATCTTGGTTTGAAAATGAATGCTGTTTTACAAGCACACCCTATATCTGTATCAAGTAATTCATTTATTTGACGTCTACCAACGTCGGAGTGCGCAGACGCGCAGCGTGTCACGGGTCAACTCTAGCCTCTCCACCTTCTCTACTCAACAGCCTGTTGCCCGTCCGCGTCCGCGCCGCCGCGCCATTATCGGTTTTCGGATTGTCGCATTCGCCGCCGTCTTTAGCACCGTAGCGTAATACCTGGATCCTGCATAATAGCACATAATAGTATCTAGTCAAACTGTTAAATAAATTGCCACGTGATACCCGTGATACCACCGTCAACCATCAGTCATCGAATCTGCCGGTAGTGCTGGTCCACCGCCATTTGAATCGCGTCCCAGTTCCCATCAGCTTCCTTATTACTGGATCTATCCAACCATGAACGAGATAATAAAAAAATTGGGATGCGAAGACCTGACTCAGGTGTTTCTAGATAAATACTAAGTATATTAAAAGTGATTTAAGAAATTTTGCAGAACTATTTCTCCAGGAAAATTTCTACATACTCATAGAAGGGTCCGAATGCTCAAATTAATACTACTAGATTCCTCATACAAGAATATCACAATTTTAGAATTAAGTTGAGCTACTTGCGTCAAGTTTATGAAATGCGCCCGGTTAAGATTATGAAATGCTTCAGTCAAGATTATGAAATAATTCGGTAAAGATTACCATATGCTTGATTTAAGATTTTGGTATTCTTACTATCAAGAATTTCCCAGTTTTGCATTAAAGATATTTTCTCAATCTAACCCTTATATGGTGAAAGATACCGTATTCTCACTTTAAGATTAGCATAACTTTGCGCGTATAAGAAGTTATGTTATACTTGAATTAAAGCGTCTGTGCTCCATCTAAGAAATTATCTTTATGTGTGTATTTGAAAACAAGTTGGTGGTGAGTTTTCTGGGATGACGTAAAAAACGTTTTGAATCCATGGTATGCGACCTTCAGAATGACAACTCAGTTCTTACTTGAACTGTTCTTAGTTATTACGATATCACGTATTAAGGAAATTCTGGGACACCTGGTATATCATGCCGCTCCATTTATAATGCGTACAGTTTGAAGCCAAAGAGTATAATGGCACAATTTGTGTATCTAACAATAGTATCACTTCGAGCAACTACATCTCTCTAACATGTTCTTCAGGGGTTCAATGTTAGCCACATGCTATCCATTTCGATGCTATAAATATTCTCAGCAGCAGTATAATTAGTAATATGTTTTTTTTTACTGATCACTTAGAAATTCAGTAAGTGGATGACAGTATTGAGGATCATCAGATCTTATAAGATACTCAGATATATAGTATTATGTATAGTTCTTTTTCAACAACTAGCCTACGCAGTTGCACTTGGCTGTACAATACTTTATCTACAATCGCATCAATAATTAGTACAGTTTAAATAAAACTATTCAAAACTTAACCACACTTCTGTCCTCAAAATAAATGCGCATCTATAGCAGGCGTTGGTCATAACCCACAGCTAGAGCGTCAGTTATGAAAAATAATCAGGTTGTTAATTTATTAGTATTATTAGCTGTTCTTAATTACAAATGCCAGACCAAGGTACGCATTTTTTGTAATTCTGAATTCCCTTCAGTGAATATGTAAAGCAGCACCTTTGATTTCGTTACCAATTGCAATGTATCTCAAATGAAATTCCATCAACCACCATACTGTTAAGCCATTATGAAACATAGTTACCCAGGTAGCCATTTTCAATTGTATCCGCAGATACAGCACTCAAAATTACTATGTTTTCAGGTACTTCAAAACGCAATTTGTTCTTTTAATGAATTATCCACAATAAACAATTCAACTGGTTTACGCCATTATAAAATTCTTGCGGCACAAGCTGGCTATGCAGCAGCTGTTGCACAGAATATAGTAATTCATGCAGTATCTGCCATTTCTAATCTATTAAAGCCACTTAGTTATCTGTTAATCAGTGCATTTTGATTAGCATTTTACCACTAAGAAACACTTGCACAATCATAATGTCTTAGAATGCTGCCTATTGCTGCTTGTAATAAGCGAGAAGCTGAAGTAATGAGAATTATTATCAGCAACCTATACTATAATGCGCCCGTGTGGGGGACGGGTTAGAATATCTCCCATTGTATATCCTGCGTGTCGTGAAAGGCGACAAAAAGGAACACCGAACTACTGCCGGTATGAGCAGTAACCTTTTCTCAACCAACAGCTTCGGGTGGACGAGTTGAGAAGAGTCAGGACACCTTCTTGTCCTTGGGGTGAGAAATTGCCCCTACAGGCGGATGAACCAGTAGATACCATCTGGTCAACGGCATGAGGATGCAGAAAGCAAATGGGAAACTACTGCAGTAAAGATCTTAAAGATATCCCAAGAGAAACTCGTAAAATGTGTAAATGCATTTTACGAGTTCACAACATGTCTGTTAAGACATTGTGACTATGATGATGATACTATTGGCCATTCCAAAAATCGATGAGACCTCTAGCGGCAAAAATCTACACTGACAAAGCAGGTACTCGAATTTCGGACGAAACACAATTAACATGCCATTAACCGTTTATATGCCGTTTGTGTTTCTTCGTTCAGTCGTGTTTTCGAGTTTGTGCTTTGTCAATTGGTATATAGTGTGTTAGAATATTTTTTCAGACCTTCTTCATACGCTATTGTCAAGAATATGGCATCCACATCAGGCTTCAAATCAAGAAACGCTAGCAAGTTTAATACAAACTGTAGTGTTTATGGTTGCCACTCCAAAAAAGGCTATGATAAAAGCATTCATTGCCACGCATTTCCTCTAAAAGCGTGTCACAGCGTGCAGGATACCTGCTATCCTCCATATTTGTTTACAAACGCCAGCGCCCTCATCGGTAATTGGAATCGCCAATAATCAAATAGCTGTTTCTAGAGAGGACGAGAAACACAGGGATGCTTACCTCTCCTATATCTTTCAACCATTATTCAAGAAATTATGCACGAGGCTATATGCGAAGAAACAGCGGGAATAGAGGTAAATGGTGAAATCGCAGACATTGTCCCTTTTGGAGAAGGTACCTACCTTGGTAATATCCTAGAGTAGCGCGGACCTACTACAAAGAATGATGGACAAAACCGTGAATAACAGTGAAACATTTGGTCTGATACTTATTATCAACAAGACAAAATTCACGATCATCAGCATAGCAAATGTCCAGGCAAGTTTGTATGGTCGCAATGAGGCAGTTGAGAGAGTGATAGAATGCAAATACCTGGGTATCATTTTGAGAGAGGCTGAAGGAAAATCTCGAAAAATAAGATCTAGAATGGGTCAAGTTAGAGCTGCTTTCAGAAACATGCTGGTAGTCCTCTAGAGATTTGAAATTCAGTTTGGACATATGCTACGTTTTCTCAATCCTTCTCTATGGAATAGAGAGTCGTGGATAACGAACAGAGTTGAGGCTTCTAAAATGTAGACTACCAGCTGCATACTCAAAGTTATTTAGATGGAAAGAGTCACAGATGTTAAAATATTAATGTATATGAATAAACAAATATAGGATAGTAGAAACTGTAGGAATGGAGAAACTTTTTCACCTGTGTTCCGTTATGTGTGGAGAAAGATACAACATTCTGCAGTGTTTCAATTCTGCTCTACATCAACAAGTTGCTGACTAGAGATTCGCAGACGGCAGTAAATTAATATCATGCATGCAACCAGGCAAGCCACTAGTAGTAGTAGTAGTAGTAAAGTACAGTTTAACGAGAAAACTCAGGCAACAACTCTGATAAAGAAGTCTCACGTTGGTTTACCAACTGTGGAAATGGAGGGTCACCTAAGAGTCGAGTCACCTTCCGTCAAGCTTTTCGAGGTCAGCATCAAAAACAACATCCTGGCATGACCACGTCGTCAGTATTGCTTAAACGGCATCCCAGAAGCTTGGAGTTCTGTTCCGCTGTAGGAAGCTGTATACATCAGAGCAACTACTACTGCTCTACAAGGCACAGATCCGATCATTGTTGGAGTATTGTTCTCATGTGTGGGGGTGCGCTTGGAAGCACTCTCTAAAGCTTCTGGATACTATCCAGACTAATCTCACAAAATATCTCCACAACCTGGAACATCCAAGGAGGATGCTGATCTGTCCTTGTTTTACAGGTTCTATCACGGAAGATGTTCAAGTGAGCTCTCCCAGAGAATAACAACAACAACAACAAGGGCCGTCCGAACGTAGAACACTAGAGAAGCTCTGCGATCTCATCCTTACCAGGTTGAGAAGTCCCTACACACGGGACCAGTCTCCTCCAGCACTCCTTCTCCTGGAGAACTTTCCCGATGGCTACAACCTGCAGCATTTTAAGACACTTATCCTCTTGCAACGCTTCTACAGCGCCATAGACTTTCAGCCTCTGCGGGAGGTCGACGATGAAAAAATAATAATGATAAGTGCGAGAAGAAGACACTTCATGGCTGAAAAACTTACTAGAGTGATACCACTGTGCATTAATAGAATCATTCAGAGCAGTCGCATCTAAAGCAAGAATCGCTATGAAGATAAGACAACGGTCTGAGAGGAGACAGCACATGCGTAAAGAAGAAGAATTCGTTATTTTTTGATGTTTTTTTTTTACGTTATGATAGCTTCACCTGGCATTAGGGGCTTTTTTACAGTTCGAGACAGTCTTTATGGGTAAAAAAAATGATTCTTTGATGAAATCAAACTGAACTATTGGTCTAAGTAATTGAAAAATACAACGTAAAAACAGTCTCCACCCATTCGCTAGATGATAATCACTGTAATTAGCAATTACCCAGATGTTCGTCATCAACTCATCACAATAACCACGCATATTGAGATGTTCACGTATTCAAATGACATTCAGCACGTGCCAGTTGAAATGAGGCACGCTGTTTTAATTGTTCCAATATTTATTTATCCAAAAAGAGGACGGAACAAAACGAGTCTTCTGCTTACTCGTGGGTTGTTGGAATAATCATCTGCATAATCGTATGCGTCAATGGTAATATAAACTCTGAATAAGTACTAATGGATGCTTGTAATTGGTGGTAAAGCATAATGTGCTGATAGAGAGAGGAAAAGATAGAGAGAGACAGTGGCACAGAGATAGTTTCATTATAGGGAGATATACATATATGGTTCGAAGTGAATCCAATAATTTTTTTTTGTTGAGGAGGGGGTCAAATAAGACATGCAATAGCACATTTTTATGTTTTATGATATAGCATATTTTTATGTTTAGTTCTAAGTGTACCCCTCTTACTTCCCTCTTCCGTTAGAACTCATGTTTCGATAGTTTGTTTATACTAGAAGAGTTTCTTAGGATGTAGGGATAAATTACTACAGAAAACTTTTGTCATAGGGCTGACGTTTCGACCTTTAAATCACGCCTTCTTTAGGGTTAAAATTCATATGAAGGTGAAAAGGTATATAAGTGAGGATATGAACTGAAAACGTTGAGTATTTTTATTTAACAATTCAGTCTTACAAGCAAATTTTTCACACAAAAACTCACAATTGACATTTAAAATATTTGGACAATTTTTTACAAAGTGCAACTCGGTGAAACTATCGAACAGAGTATGAAATATAACACGATTTGAATTACATATCATTAGAATGTTAAAGCAGTAATAAAATGTAGCATACATCCTTACCTATCGAGCACACCCTTATAGCGTCAATGGATAGCAATTTCCTTTGGATTAAAAAACAAAAAAAAGAACATTACAGAAGATGGCTAAAAAGAATAACAAATGCCTTTGTCAACACACTTGAACTATGAATAATTTTACTTACATATCATTTACTAGATGCACCTTCGAACATTAAAGGAGATGTACAGAGTTCAGTCATAAGGCCAGACAAATATTTGATTATGCTGTTTTATTATGGTTTAAGTTTATTGTATTTAGTATTCAATGAATTATAAATCTGACTCAGATTGAGAGTGCCAGATTTCTTACTGACAGCCTCATCATGCTAGAAAAAGTAAATTATTTTGCTGATCAGACGTTTTATATAATTAATCTCAATATAGTGATCGAATCAAATTTAAAATGGTGATAATACTCGAAATGGTGAGACGCTAAGGCTGTATGATCCCTATCATTTTTCTGTCTATCTTTATATCATATACAGCATCACATTCACCGCAAGGATTTTATAGACGTCATTAGATTTACACCTGACATTCAGTTCATCTTTTTGTGAAGAAAAAAGTGAAAATACAGGTTTTTGTGATATCTTATGTACCATCAGCAGGATGATATCTAATACTCTCTGAAAGTTCCTTGATATATGGAACTTTTACATAAGTTACAATACTGGAGAGTTTTCCTTTAAATTTGGATATATTTTGTTGAAAAAACTGTGAGCTTCTTAACTTAATAGTCTTATTCTTCAAAGAGCACATATTATACTTCTGCCTTAATGAATGTTAGGAAGGAACGTTCAAAGGCCCTTCTGAAATAACTGGTTTTATCAGTGTTATTGAGTTCTAAATTAACTCGAACCTTCGACCTCTCAGTCCTTTTTTAACTTCAGAAAATAAGTGGAAGTTACAAGGAGCAGAGTAGAGTATTTCATAATTTGCATCCCTAGTCCTTCGATTGTTCAAAACTGCCGTTTTGCTAGGTATGGTACAATGAATAACAGTTCAAATTAGACCACAATCATACCTAGTTCAACAAGACTAACGTGTCCAAATATATAAATGTTTACAGCTACAGCTGTCGAGATTGTTGTTACGCCTTTTAATGACCATCCGTAATTGCTCACTTTCTATCTCTGTCTATCTGGCGTGCGATGTCGTAAGCTGCGTTCTTATCAAGATAATGGTCCAATTCGGGCGTGGGCACATACATATATGGTGCGGGCATATGTGTATACGACTTGCAGTGTTTGATTCACGGTTGCTCCACTACATTGTTGAATGGATCAATGAAAGGCATATAGCCATTGTGGTACCATGTAACATAGGCCGTACCATTCCTCTGAATGTTAATCAGAGGAAAGTGTATCAAGGATCAATTGATATTTCTAAAAAATAGATCCTCAGGCACAGGTAGAAACAGAGGTGATGGACGAGATTAGACTATAGCCCCACAGCTTGGTTGTTGCAAGAGGATAAGTGTATGTGCACATTAGGTTTCAAACGCTGCAGGTTGTATCGGTCGGAAAACAAATTCCCCGACAACTCATTCCACAGCGTCGAAGTTCTCCAACAGAAGAAATGCTGGAGAAGACTGGTTCGGGGAGTAGGAACCTCGACTCGGTAAGGATGAGCTCGCAGAGCCTCTCTAGTATTCCTCGCTCAGACGGCCTTCGGTCTTATTATCTGGGAGATCTTACTCTAACATCTTCTGCGATAGAATCTGTAAAACAGGGACAGGTCAGCCAGCCACCCTTCTTCGATGTCTCAGGCTGTGGAGGTCCTTTGTGAGGTTAGACGTGTCGATTAGTCTGAATGCTCTCTCCTAGATAGAGTTCAGAAACCTTAGAGAGTGCTTCGGACCGCATCTCCACCTATGAGAGCAATACTCCAGCCATAGTGTAAATAAACATGGTGTGCTCACGCGCATGCAGCCGTCCGAGCGCCGGCACGCTGAAACGTCAGCAACGAGTATTTCTGTCGGCGAACTGGCGGGAATACCACATGATGGATTATATTTTAATTTCAAAGTGATAGATTAAAGGAGTTCAATAGCCAATTATTTGACAATTATGTTATAGAGAAGTGTAAAATAGGTAATTTAACGACTTTTTCTACAAAATTGTATTATTTATTGGTAAATTTGGTCATTTTTCTAAGTTTACGCCTACAATTTTCGGAACTAATCCTTTTGTTTAAATGTCTGAGTCTGACGTATATTCTCGTTCGTATTAGATGTAATATTACTTTGTAAGGAAATTGTTTGATGGTTTCCACTGGGGTCTATCTCTAATAATTTTTTAAATATGTTTGATTGTTTAGAAGACGACTGTCCATGGAATTTATCGAACTCTATCTCAACCAAAACGGGTTACTTTAATCATCTCCTCACTTGGATATACAAGACTGACTATAGATAGAAACTTAATCCAGTCTGGGGCCCGATTAGAAGAATGAAATTTGGTTTGCGCCCCCAAAGCTAGATTAGGATATTCGTTTTTGAATCTGTAGGCCACATATCCGGCAATAAATTTCAGTCCCTCGTTGGAAATCGTGTCTGGTATTTTATTTTTTTTCCAATTGACACAAAAGGTCATGTTCTTCAGAAATAAGGTCATAATCTGGACTCTGAAAGGTAAAGTTGGAAAAATGAATATCATTTGAATCATTCTCTGTCCCAACAATATCGCTGTCAACAAGAACGTTGACAGAAGGTCACTCGATTATTTGTTGACCTTCCATTTCCACAGCTGGCAAGACAATGAGTTTTAACCTGTGTGTACTATCTGTTAGGTGGAAGACTCAGGCTGTGCTGTTCATTCATAAGATTATCAATAATTCAAAGTAATCTGACTGTGATCTCATAAACTATATCGAGCTTAAGATCCTTAAAATAAATTTAATAACATTGCCTTATGATCTCTACGGTGTAGGTGACAAGCGCCTGTCAGCTCTGGGTAACATAGTCAACATATGTAATGAAATGGTATCAAATAGCACATTATATGACATGTTCAATATTACCGTTAAAGAACTGAACTGCACTCTCTTGCTGCATCATTTATATTCATTTTCAATAAACGAAAATAAAATCACTTTATTTCAGTTTATGTTTAAAAGTTCTACATACATTTATAGTTAGTTATATTTCTACTTTTCACATACAACTTATAATTCTATTCTACATACAACTTATAATACTATTCTATTTAACTGCTTATTTTTTTTGTTGTTGTTTTTGTATCTGTATTTTTATTTTTATTATATAGAGACCATTTCCTATTTCATTTATAGATACCTGAAGATGGTTTAGATTAAAATAAACCGAAACGTAGTAGTGAAGAAAAATTATATTTTCAATCATTGACCGAAACTCATGAAAAACAACCATAATCTATAGTCGCGGTCACTAGAAAAATAAGCAACAAGGCATAACTTAAGTTTGGATAGCTGTTTTTTGTCTACATTTGTTATTGTTTGTTTTTGTGTTTGCATGTAAAGTGTAACAATGAATAAATTAATAGATAAGATGCACATTTACGTCTTATATATTTTCGATGGTAGCGCTATCCAAAATTAGTCTTGAGCCATTCAATCATTTAATCTAATTATATTGATCATCGGTCCCTTTCTCTGAAAACCGCGCATTCCGTCACTTTCCTAGACAATTATCATAGCGATATCCATCATAGCCTCCGCCGACATACCTTACTAAAATTATATAGAATTACACCAGACTATCCCAAAGGTTACGCCGCCATACTTGGAAGATTTCATTTCTGTAATAAAACTAATTTCTATAAAATCAAAGCGGAGCTGCTTGTTAATGCATACCTTTCCAGGGTCTTCGTTTAACAAAAGCACGACCTACCGTGTAATAGCAGGCTGTGGCTGGACCTAATATGTTTATGTATCATGTTAATGTGTATACAGGGTTACTGGTAACTCGACCACTTTTCTGCAAGAGGTGATAGAGGGACTCAAATGTAATAGATTTAACCCCCCATACGTAATTCCGAAAATCGATAGTTTTCGAGATAATTGACATTCAATGTTTTTCAATCAAATGTCCAAATTTCCACACTAGATCCTAAATTAAGAAAAAAACCTGTTGTTGATTCTGATAATTTTTATTTTAGTGTTTAACTAACACATACACAAAGCTAACTTAGTATAAAAATGTTTCAAAATACTAAACGGTTCCAAACTAAATACAAATATTTAAAAAATAATCAACAAAATTTTTATATTCACCGTGAAAGAAAATTATCTAGCTCAAAAAAATTATACAAACGGATGAACAAATCGCTAAAAATCTTTCCTGCCTAATGACCTTTTGAGAGAGATTAGAAACAGCAATGAATAAAAATCACCTATTCAAAAAGAACGAATGACAGTACAATCATGATTGATAACTCAGTTACATACTAGAATGTTTGCAAATGCGGTCGATGATTTTATCCAAGTAAAACAAATTGAATCCACTCAAAGTTTCTAGAGATCTTGCTCAATGTGTTGCCCTTGATTTTGGATACAAGTACGGATCCGCATCCTCACTTCGGTTTTTGTAACTCGTGTTGAAAAAGTTCGTTTCATCTCCTCCGCCGCATTGATAATTTTTTGCCTTAGTTCGTCAGCAGTATTAACTGGAGCCTCGTAAACCAATGCCCAATGTGACCCCAGACGTAAAAATCAAGAGGTGTCAGATCTGGGCTCCGCGCAGGCCATGGGTTGGGTTCACCCCTCCCTATCCATTTGTTCGGGTATGTGTTGTCCACCAACTGCCGAATTGTGATACGGTAATTTGCTGGAAAACCATCATGCTGGAATATAATGTTGTTGATAATTCTGTATTATGTTGATAAATTTTGTTAAATAGTTACTGGTGGTTGTACTGTCATTCTTGTCCTTGGAATAGGCCATCAGATAAGAAAGTTTTTAAAATAATTTGTTTGACTGATTGTGTCCCTTTTTTTTGAGCTAGACAATTTTCTTTCACGGTGAATGCAAAAATTTTGTTCTTTATTTTTTAAATAATTGTATGTAGTTTGAGACTGTTTAGTTTTTTACACATTTAAATACTAAATTAGATTTGCGTATGTGTCAGTAAAAAACTAAATTGGAAATTACTAAAATCGACAGTAGGGTTTTTTCTAAATTTGGGATGCAGTGTGGAAATTTGGACATATCGTTGAAAAACATTAAATGTTAATTATCTCGAAAACTATCGATTTTCGGAATTACATATGGGGGGTTAAATCTATTGCATTTGAGTCCCTCTATCACTTCCCGCAGGAAAGTGGTCGAGTTACCAGTAACCCTGTATAGACTACACGTTCCTTGTGGTACTTGAAGTAATTGCGAAGTGGGTGCCTTATTATGCTTGGAAGTTGATTGAATTTATCGAACAGAGTATACAGGGTGTTCTAAAGGTTGGGACTTTCCTCTTCAGAAGCAACGGCCCTCGAAACGGCCAAGCTAATGCGCGGTGAACCAGCAGCAAAACAGTAAATTTCAAGCAAGTGCTCACTATTTGGTTGCTACAAAGTTGTAAGTGCGGTCCTGTCGCAGGCGTCTTACAGGTAAAAGTACGATTTACGATGTCTTCTTCAATTTGGACCATACGTGGTTGTCTAGGTCTTCCGGCGTGTCCACCACGATGTGGATTCAGACATCCTGTGTCTCTAGCCCTTTGCACGAGCGAGACAAATCGACGAGGTGCAGGGTGAGTACGGTTAGGAAAACGATCGGCATATACTCGCGAAGCCGCAGCGGTATTTTGACCACACTCATCGTACATTAAAATCATGTCCACCAGTTCATTATTGTTACAAGCGTGCCCCATTGCTGTTGTTTCCAACCGTCAGATGTAACAAGTCAAGCACTCTCGTACACTATGCCACAGCAAGGCGACATATTATGAACTGCCTGTTTTAGTGTTTTCTCACCGGCATCGCATACCGCTAGCGCTGTCTTGCTTGTTGTGATATTATGGTGAGCCATTGCCCAGGGACGGATTTAGAATTGAGGACTTCTTTAAAGGTCACTATCTTGTTTTCTCTAAATATTTCTTTTGTATGTTACTGAGAAAAAGTACTCATTTTGGCAAGTACGATCCGCTGTATGAACAAAAGTCCCAACTTATGAAACACCCTGTATTGAATAAGGTATCTTGGCGAGTCAAAGAAAGCCATAACTAGCACTAAGTAGTAGTAATAATAATAGTAATAGTCATTTATTTACTCTTAAGATACAAAATTTGAAAAAAAAAAAGAGTAAATACATGTTGGAATTTCTATAAAAGGACTATGCATGGATCAATCGAATGCTTAGTTATAGATACAGTATACATATGAATAATTTTTCAAAATAGATGAGTATGTATAGATTTTAAAAAGGATTAAGTATTAATAATTTTGTGCATGTTCAATGAATTTATGGATTTCACTTCTTGTTGAAGAAGCTATCCAATCTCGTAGATAGCTTTAAATCGCTTTGTAAATAAACTTTTGATATCGAAATTCTATATAATTCTGGTGCTAAATAAAGATATCACCGCTGCATGACTGATTTATTCGGTTTGGGAATGATTGTGGCTTGTGGCACCTAGCTTGTATCTAGTGTTGTGGTTGTGGATATTTTTTTATGTTCATTTGAATGTCTATGGGTCTACAAAGTTACAGTACGTAGAAAATATAATTGCCTCACGTCATAATATTTGGGTATTATAATGATGTCTTCCCTTCATTATTTGTAAAGGACTCCAAACACTTAGCTGCGATACTTGCACAAACTTTAACTAGATGCAGAAGATCGGTTAATAGGTTTTGACATGGATAGCTTGTACACAAATGTGCCAGTTGAAGAGGCACTGGGAAAAATCCAGAAGAGGTTACAAGGAGAATCTTTCAGTGTGTAGAGTAATAGAGCTGTTAAGATTCTGTCTGAAGAACAACTATTTTTAAAAAAAGGGGGTTCTCAAAATTTGGAAATTAAAAACTGTTTTTTGAGAATACTGCCTAAAATGACCATCATTATACCTTCTCTCCATAAAACTAAGTTGCAATAAGGAATTTCAACCAAGCATAATTATGTAAAGACGGTTTCATTATTTGTGGGACAGACCTGTTATCAAATTAGTGTGAATGGGCAGTTTAAATTGGTGCCATCAGCAACTTGTTCTGGTTATATAACCACAAAAGATGTTCGACATTCTACCAAGAAATGACCTTGGTAATGAAGACTTTCTACTTAATGGCAGATGGCAAATTACTCTCACTCCATTATTGGGTGTGGACTAAAAAGCATAATTTTTTTTTGTTTCATTTGGAAGACATTCATGATAATCGATATTTTAAGCGAATTATGATCAACATGAATTCAGTAACTGTAGAACAAGATGGATTACATACTATGTTGAACAGCAAACTGAAACGACTGAAGTTGTAGTTATTTAGAACTTTTTCATTCAGACATACGAGTTTTAGAAGTCGTTGTTCAAAATTGCAAAATTTTGGAAAATTTTGGGAGAGAGCTGGGGAACTGTGCTGCACACCTGGAAAAGAAGGAGGGTTGAGCCCTTTCTCCAATGCATTTTTTTTTTCTTGATACTCTTTCTTGATAAATTTTGGCAAAATTCTGCTCTAAAATGCAGTGTAAGTTCTTAAAAGTAATAGTTACTTTAGCATTGAGTGCTAACTTCGTATACTAAATATAACGTATATATTTCTATTGAAAGCCCTCAAAAAAAAGAGTAATCAACAAAAATATTTGTTCAAAATGGATGACAAACTTTGCGTTCCGCGCAGATCTGCATGCTCAATAAATATTTTTGGGAGAATACGAGTATGCAGCGTCCTCTGGGTGAGTAATTGGATTCATCGGTAAATTTTATATAAGAAAGAGTATAAAATAATGAAGAAACATTCAGAAATTAGCGATTAGAGTCCTCGGCGCTCTAAAATCGGAAAAAAGCCAAATAGAGTCGTTAAAATAAATAAAATGAATAAATATATATGCACATACAGGGTGACTTTTTAGTACCGGCTTGGTCGATAACTCCACTACTGTAGAAGATAGCGAAAAAAGTTGTATATAAAAGTTGTAGCCACGGATATGTTCCTTATTCAGAAAATATTCAGATTTATACAGGGTGATCCATAACTACGTGGTGATGCAAACATGCATTTTTTCAAATGAATCCTATACATTATTCTATATTCAAATTCCACTAATGATTTCCGTTCTTCCAATATAGGGCATTGTTACATTATACGGAGTATTTCAAAAGTTATGACCATTTTTATATCCAAATCGCTGTCAAATGAACGTACTGTATATCAGAAAGTGATGAACCAAAAATCATTTTTTTTACACGGATGAACAAAAAATCTTCTCTAGTTTCAATCAGCTAAAAAAAGCCCGCGACGCATATTCATATACAGGGTGATGTAGAATGTAAAATCTAGATTTTCTCTCTTTTTTTAAATGTAACCCCCAATATTTTATTATACCAAAGAATTGCTTTTAACATGCTCTTTGATCTTTGTATAGCACTTGCCATAGCTACATTCATTAGTTTCTGCGATATTTTGATTTTGCTACAAATTTTAAATATAGCTTCTATTTGTTTACTAAAATTTATTTACTTTGAGAATATACTATCAAATTTTATTTTTGCTTAACAAACAACTAAAATATAAGGCCATAATAGTACTTGATCAAGTCAAAACACTGAATTATCGAGATTTTATAGGTCAAGTGTGCTGAGGAAACAATTTTATAGACGTCATGCATAATTATCAAGCAGATCTATCAGGAAGGCTATGAAATATTAAACGACATAGTCCAAATAAAACGATTCTTCAATCTTTCAAACGCGTTTTTCGCACAGTACGGAATTATTGAGCAGGTTATGAAAACAGTCAATTTTTCAAAGCCTACCTGATAAATCTGCTTGATAATTATGCATCACGCCCACAAAATTGTCTCCTCAGCATACTTGATTTCATTATCTCGATGATTCAGGATATTGACTTCATCAAATACTATCATAACCTTATAATTTAGTTGTTCGTTAAGTAAAAAACAAATTCGATAGTACTTTCTCAAAATAAATGAGTACAGAGTACAGAAATAGAAGCTATATTTTCAATTTACCGAAAAATCGAAATATCTCGGAAACTGATGGACGTAAGTGCTATACAAAGATAAAAGAGCATATTAAAAGCAATTCTTTGGTATAATAAAATATTAGGGGTTACATTTGAAAAAAAAGAGAAAACCTGGATTTTGCATTCTACATCACCCTGTATACGAACATGCGTTGCGGGCTTTTTTTATAACCGTTTTTAAAAATAGAGGATATTTTTAATCTTTCCATGTAAAAAAAAAATTTTTGATTCATTACTTCGTTTGACAGCGATTTGGACATAAAAATGGTCATAACTTTTGAAATACCCTATATAATGTAACAGTACCCTATATTGGAAGAACGGAAATCATTAGTAGATTTTGAATATGGAATAATATATAAGGTGTCTCATTTAAAAAAATGCATGTTTGCATCACCGCGTAGTTATGGATCACCCTGTATAAATCCAAATATTTTCTGACCAAGAAGCATATCCGTGGCTTTTACTTTTTGGCTATCTTTTACAGTAGTGGAGTTATCGAACGAGCCGGTACTAAAAACTCACTCTGTATAAAATTAATAAAAATAAAAGTAACTGAGAGACTTTGTTCTAAAACTGGAATATTTTTTCTGAAACACTTGCTTTCTATGCGTTTTGAGGAAAGAGATTGAAGTGACTGTCTTTAAAAAAGTAACACAGATTTCATGGATCTTAGAATATTAGTATCGGCCTACTTTTTTGTACAGAGGCTTTCAGTTACATTTACCAAAGGTCATGAAAAAATAGTATTATCCTTAATAACTAAGCTATAATAAAAATGAAAAGCTAGGATAAATTTTCTATTTATGGTTTCGTTCTGAACTTGCTACGCATTCTAGTATTCTGAGACTTCTAGTATGCTCTAGCAAATAGACACATAATTTGGTGTTTTGCGTTAACAAAATTATAAATCTACTAACTGAAACTCTAACATTTAAATGCATATATCAATGTCCCCCCCTTTTAAACGGGTCAACTCAAAAAATTGAAACTTAACGAAATCGACGCATGTATACTATGTTTTGGAGTAAAATTGACACATGAAACTTTCAAGATGGCCGCTCAGCGCCATATTGAAAAAAAAAATCAAATTAAATGGGGGTCTTGTCACCATCTTTTTGAAGCTCCCGATGAATCCTTCACGACCTTAGAATATGAAGTCAATATCTTCATCTCCTACAAAATGGCGGCAAAATGTATGTAAACGCTTCGACCAAACAAGTTTCGTGAACTGCAAACATATAATTATTTCTAATTTATATTTATTCATAGAGATAGCCTAATTTGGACCGAATACTGCACCCAAGTAATTACATATGTATAGACATCCATATCTTCCTGCGCATCTAGTTAATAAGAAGCAAAGTAGGGCCTTATAAGGCATTTTGCGTGATGCCTTCCGTCACAGAAGCACCGCTTAAATGCATCAAGAAATCAAATAGCTACAGTTAGACCACTGATCCGATTTTCCGATTTTGTTTATTCTGCATGCCGTTCCGGTATCGCTTGAATCCGATCCAAGTGACAGTGTCGATCAAGAGAGGCTGGATGTTGCTTTAGAAACCCTTCTCGGTAAACAAATTGCTGACGGAAGTCGGTACAGGCAATACGCGGACGACGCTATGACCTAAAGGTGGCCATACACACGTATTTGTCTTATAGCGTTTTCGACTTTGTATGCACCACAGAGTTAACATCTCTAGAGGGAGCCTAATTTGAATATTGGCCAGCCAACATCTATAGCGCTATTGCCACTCTTCCAGTTCCGTCCGCTTCCAGTTTCATCAAATTCTGGCAGTTTCCGCAGTTTGAACAAAAGTATTTAACTGGGTATTTAACTATACATTCCAATATACTTGCAATGTAACTGATTTACGTGAAGATAATTTGTATTGATTTAATCAGATCTCAAAAATGGTAAATTTCATAGCGGAATGTCGCAATAACTTCTAATATGTCATAAATCTAGCAACCTACAATCGGCGTGCCCTTAAGCTGTCATGTGGCTGTCATTGTAGTTGCGGTTATTGCGTGTGTCAAGATTTTTGTGATTTTAGTGTATATTTGACTGACTTTGTGACTATTTGTGGTCTGAATTAAATTATTTATGAACAATATTGTCATAATTGCATGATGAGACAACATAAAAAGTGCATAGTTTGCTGTAATAGCGACGAATCGGTGAACACTTCTTATCATAGGTGAGCATAGGTTTTGTATTAGTTTTCAGTAGCGTAATATATGGGGATAAGTGGGAACAAAAGTAACTTCACTCCAGTTTGAGGGATAATAATGGTTGTTTAATGTATGTTTTGTGCACGCATTAGATTCATGTCAATCAACATGAATTTTCCGAATTCCATTTTTTAAACTATTTAAGGACGTGAAATGCAAAAATGTATGCCACATTTACTTACAGAAAATCTATCTATGAGAATTTTATAGAACTGGATATTACCTAATGCAATTATTATATTTTATTGCTGAAGTAAAAATACGATGCAGCCATTCCAACAGGCTACCTTTCAGAACACTGTTAGATATGTTTTGAAAAACACTTCATGGTAATAATAAATTATCAACTGTTACAAAGAAACTATAATAAGGGTAACTCTCTCAGTATAGCTAAATACTAATACAACTTATTGGTATCAGTTTGTAACATCACAGTAATAATTGAATCTATTAATGAACATCCAATTTTAATATAAAGCCACACGCTACTGGTAATGCCCTTAAGCTGTCAAAATTTCCGTTACATGTTGGCTGGTCAGCGACCTGTGCATTCTGTTGTTTACACTCCCTCTATAGATGTTAACTCTGTGGTATGCACTGAGCGTTAACATCATGTTCGTCTTACAATGAGTACAGAATTCGTCTAGTTTTTTTGTTGTCGACATGTCAGTTTATCTGAATTGACATTGACTAAGTGCATTTTTGACAGCTATAAATGATAACCCACTTTATTTGCCGAAAAAGAATCCTTTCCAGAAGTGGGTTTTTGATAGTATACATACCAGCATGAATCACAGATTACGGGAGGTTCGGGAAGTGATGTTGGATGAACTGCAAACATCGCCATCTTTGGATGATGAGGAAACTGAGCCATATCTATACTCGGTCCACCGAAGAAAAAGAGCGCAAAAAAATCGTGGTGTTCACGTGCTCTCGATATTTGCGAGACCTGTAACCATCGACGGCAACAGTCTTCCTAGGAATGACAAATGGACGGTGTTATACAAATATTAGTTTTGAATTAAGCTGCCTTCTGGACTGCACTAATTAAAAAAGACACTTGTAATAATTTTTTATATTCAAATAAAATTAGGAAAAAATTGCCAAACCATACATAACATTTATTAGCAGGAATGGACCACCTATCTACCCAAATAAGCTTAAGTACGCTGAGTTTAACAAAGTTGTTTTTCCTCAATCTCTGAATCTGATGTTTTCAAAATCTTGACTTTGGAGATTCTTTCAAATGAGAGGTGATTATGCAAAACGTGAATAAGCTTGGAGATCAGCTTAATATAATGTCATTACAATCGTAGCATTTTTACCATACGAGTTTCTTAACAGAAGCATGTTCATTTGTATTTACAGATTTACGTGAGCAGGAACCAACTTGCTTTTGCGTACTCATCCTAGCTTCATATTTTAATCACATATTGAAGATATCCCTACCTGGTCTGACGACAAATATACCTACGGAATAGGAACACGTCCAACCTAATCTTGTACAGCTTTGAAATCATATTTTATCTAGCAATCTACACTAATGACTTATAGTTTTTCAATAATGGTGTATATCTCACATATTGTGGATTATAATACGCTAGGCGTCGACAAACAGCTGTGTATTTGATTCTTCAGGAAATGTGTCCTGTTCTCCAAATTTATCGGTGCCAGGCGTGCGCTTAGGCATTGGCATTTCCAAGTGGTGCAAGCTTGCCTCTGACCAAGCCACGAGAACCTACTCTTTGCTCACCTGTTTTCCCGTTTCTCCGCTGGATAGATATTAATGAATTTCTTCATTAGATTATTAGTTTAACAGTATGGAATAAGAACTTGCCTACTGATGTCGCCAAAATGTGAACAGTGGTTTAAGATATTTATGCTCAATGTACAATGCAACGTCCAGGTTTTGGTATCAAATAAACGATTATAACCAAAATTATGTTACATTCCTTATGGCACAACGCCATATCCACATTGTGTTCGTTTCAAGAGGCGGTCTGGTGTGGTGTAAGATTGGCTACGGCCAAGTGACGAGAATTCACTCATCTTCCGCGTAATCACTCTTATTCTTCGCTGAACAGAGAATAGTTATACCGCAAACGACGGCTGCGTGTGTTCCAAAAATACAAATATACATCATAAGTATTTACTGACACAAAAATCATAATATGTGTCAGTAGGAGCAACAGTATGTCTGCATCACCAAGGAGGACATTTTGAACAATGGTTGTAACATTTGTTTTTCCCCCAAAATAAATACGGTGACCGAAAAAATATTTTGTTTAATTGCCTCCTTAACTGTCGGATTAGACAATAAAGGGTCATATTCAAGCCATCAAATTACTGTACTAAGAGGCTAAGATGTGTAACTATTTTTTTAGCTATCGCTTAGAAATAAAAAAAAAATGTAGGTTAATCGCTTAGATTTTTTCAAATATCTAGAATTGTAAAAAAACGCAAAAAATTACGCAATTATTTTTTTTCTACAATTTTTTTGTCCTGAAATTTGGAAAATGTTTACCATTAATTTATAGTCTACACGTTTCGCTATCGAATGAGACATATTTTGTGTTTGTAGAGCCTCTACATAGGTGGCTAAGTTAGTACAACGTTCGCGCATCAATTAAATAAAAAACAAAATGGCTGCCATTTTATTATGGTGAGAGAAAAACTACTGTTGAGGAGCGATTTGTCGATAGAAATTAACGTATCTTATGCCCCTAAGGGCTCCGACACCGATGACACACTGTATGCACCAAACGCCAAAGTTCACGCTTTTGGATACAACTTCTAGGGTGTACGGTCGGCCTTAGGCGTGTCGTTTTCCACTAATAAATCCAAAAAAAACAGTTGCACATGACAGGAATAGAATGGCCAGCTGGCCAGTCTGTCAAAACTGTCAACTTTACCACATTCCTCTCTTACAGATATCACATATTTGACTCACAGATAATAATACATCTGATATGCGTACTGGCTCAGAAAATGAAGTTCTCGATGAAGTAATTGACTCTGATACCGATATTTATGAATAACTTTTGTATCTGTGATGTATTTTGTATTCTCATATACCGTTAAATAAAAATACTTTAAAGTATGTTACAGGCTTTTGTTACTCGTTTGAAATCCAAAGAAAAAAGTGCCCAGGTCCATTTTTTAAAAAAACAAAATCTTGAAAGCAGACCGCCAAACTAGCTTTTCTTTAAAGTCGCTCAGGTTATAACGAATCAAATAAATATTCGAAATGGTAATATTTCCAAAGAGAAGTGGGAAAATAGTTGTAAACTTGACTGGTAGATTAAACAAATGTGGGGCAATCTCTCCTAGATTTGATGGGCCAATCATACATATTGAGCAATGGACCAATAATCTGTTGTTACCTTCACGACAATTTGGATATGTTCAAGTGGAGGAATTATGGATTATGAAGAAGCGAGGAGGAAACATTTAGGAGGAAAATCTTATGATTCTTTTGCTAATGTAGAATTATTTAACAGCGTCCTCTCAAAGCTGATAAATGTGACTTAGGCACTTCTTACATTGAACTTTTCAGTTATTCATGTAAGATAGTTTTCATTAAAAACTATTGTATATATGTTACGCTCAATACCCGAATTCGGGCAATGCCCGAAAAAAAAAAAACACGCAGAACTAGTTTTGAGCAAGGAATATTTCCCAAACCCGAAATATTAATTTTATACGGCTATAGAGCAATACCAAACAGGTAGAACTAGGTTTGCGCATCTTGAAATGCACACAACCAGTTTTGCGCAACTTGAAATGCACAGGACTAGTTCTGTATATTTTCTGAATGACCAGCACACATTCTGCTTCTTCCATTTAATCAGCGCCAGCGACGGACTCAAATAAATATAAAGTTGAAGAAGTTAAATATATTTTAATGAATACCAACAAATCATAAATCGCCAACTGAGGCTGGTTTAAATTTTTTATTTGATTGTGTGAGCATCAAATTGGCTTGTGCTTCCAAACCTCTTCTTGCGTTTTCACGATTCGTACTTATATTGCAGGAACGTTGGCAAAGAAACCTAACCTAACCTAAACGATAGGTTTTTGCTGGTTTTTGACACACAATGTACTACAAATGTTCACTTTGGTTGTCATTGCGTACCACAGAACTAGCTATGTGCATTTCAAGTTGCGCAAACTTAGTTCTGCTTATTTGGTAATGCACAATAGCCGTATAAAATTAATATTTCGGGTTTGAGAAATATTCTTTGCTCAAAACTAGTTCTGCGTATTTTTTTCGAGCTTCGTCCGAATTCGGTTATTGAGTTATAATAATAAAAAACCTTGTATAAGCGTATCGGAATATAGTCAGGTACATATATCTAAACAAAAATAAGTAAATATGTAAAAAACACACATCTGTCAAATTTACAAACAAAATACAGCAAACTATCACAAAAAAAAAGAAGGTATCAACGGAATAGTGAATTATGATACACGAAATTCAAATATTCGTCAACCGAGGAAAAGGTATTTTCGAGAAAGAATACTTTCAGTTTCTTTTCCAAAAGCAGCGGACTTTCGACATTTTTTATTGAAAGAGGAAGATGGTTATATAGTTTAATTAACATAATAGTCGGACTTTTGGATGACAGAGTCAAACGATGCGAAGGCAATTTCAAGTTCCCGTTTGGGCGTAAATTCAGTGAAGATAAACCAGAGTCTGGATTTGAAAAGAGTTATATTATTTTTAACACATACTAATGACTTAAAAATGTACAAAGAAACAATAGTTATAATCTTTGCGTCTTTAAATAGTTTTCTGCAAGAATCTCGTCTTCTTTTACCAAAAATTGTTCTTATTATCTTTTTTTGGATTACAGGTACTTCTTTAATGCGAGAGCTATTTCTCCAACAAACGATACAGTAACAAATTGTTGACTGAATGTAAGCGTAATAATACGTTATTAGAATTGATACGTCAACATAAGACTTAAGAAGCCATAATTTGTAACAGTGAGAAGTAAGTTTACCAATGACAAAATCCACATGATTGGTCCACGCCAGACGTTGGTCAAAATATACGCCCAAGTATTTAATAGACTGACATTGCGGCAAGTTATGACCGCAACACTTAACCGTTAGGCTGGAATTAGGAGTGGATGTGCTAAACATTATAAATTCAGTTTTATTGCTATTAAGTACCAACTTATTATCAGCACAGTATTTTTCCATCATTGAGGCAGCGCTGCTAGCTGTTTATAAAAAGTAAGAATAAAATTGGTCCTAAAATACGTCCTTGTGGGACACCAGATGTAATATCAACCTGAGATGATGTATGAATCCCATCCTTTTTAACATAACGCACCAAAAGCAGAGGTTAACGCTTTTGGATACAGCTTGTAGGGTGTACGGTGGGCCTTAGGCGTGCCGTTTTCCACTAATAAATCCAAGAAACAGTTGCACATGACAGGAAGGCGAGCAAATAGAATGGCCAGCTAGGCAGCCAGAGCCAGCGATCCGCCGTTGCACGGCATTGCCGCGGCATCGCCATCGCCCAGTTCTAATCACGAATAACACAACGGATTCCGCGGACTCACTCAACCGTCCCGACATTAACAATTCCTCTTCTTCGGCTTTGGCTCCTTCCTTGATGGCCTGCGTACGCCATACCCGCTTTATTTTTTTTCTGAGTAGTGAAATGGTTAGGGTTCAGTTACCCTAATAGTTGCCGCTCATCCTTAAGGCTTATTCAGCCCCCGGTCAAAATCATCAGACAGAGTCACATCCTAAGCTCTTTTCGAACCTTGAGAAGCATTGGACTATACTATCCTGTCTATCCTTCTGGCCCACATTCAGATAGGACATCCTGCTTTCATTCAGGGCAGGACAATCGAAGATAACATCCTTAGCTTGTTTCCTCTGCCTCATTACACTTCCTGCGTAATGGATTTGCCACGTCAGTCCCCAGCTCTTGTAGGTGTGCACTGAATGTCCAATGGCCAGTTATAAATCCATCCATTTTCCGTAGTTCAATCCTGCTCACTAAGATCGTCTGCGGTATTAGAACACGAGGACTCCCTCAGCATCCTCTTGAACTGAACATTCCTCACTTGTCTGTCTCAGCGCTCCTAGTGTCCATTTGACACCGATCTGGTGACAGCTGTATCCGTTAGGATGAGTCAATTTGGATCTGGGTTATACAGGGTTACTGGTAACTCGCCCACTTTCCTGCAAGAGGTGATAGAGGGACTCAAATGAAATAGATTTAACCCCCCCATACGTAATTCCGAAAACCGATAATTTTCGAGATGATTAACATTTAATATTTTCTAACCAAATGTCCAAATTTCCACACTAGACACAAACACAAAGCTAACTTAGTATTAAAATGTTTCAAAATACTAAACAGTTCCAAACTAAGTACAAATATAAAAATAATCAACAACATTTTTACATTCACCGTGAAACAAAATTAGCTAGCTCAAAAAAAATTATACAAACGGTTGAACAAATCGCTAAAAAAAAACCCTTCCTACCTAACAACCTTTTCAGAAAGATAAACAGCAATGAATAAAAATCACCTATTCAAAAAGAACGAATGACAGTACAATCATTATTGATAACTCAGTGACATACTAGAATGTTCGCAAATGCGGTCGATGATTATATCCAAGTAAAACAAATTAAATCCACTCAAAGTTTCTAGAGATCTTGCTCAATGTGTTGCCCTTGATTTCGGATACAAGTACGGATCTCCTTCCTCACTTCGGTTTTTGTAACTCGTGTTGAAAAAGTTCGTTTCATCTCTTCCGCCGCATTGATAATGTTTTCGTCAGCAGTATTAACTGGAGTCTCGTAAACCAATGCCTTCATGTGACCCCAGACGTAAAAATCAAGTGGTGTCAAATCTGGGCTCCGCGCAGGCCATGGGATGGGTTTACACCTCCCTATCCATTTGTTCGGGTAGGTGTTGTCCAATATCTGCCGAATTGTGATACGGTAATGTACTGGACAACCATCGTGCTGGAATATCATGTTGTTAATGATTCTGTATTATGTTGATAAATTTTGTTAAACAGTTACTTGTGGTTATACTGTCATTCTTGTCCTTGGGATAGGCCATCAGATAAGGAAGTTTTTCAAATAACTTTTTTGAC
This sequence comes from Callosobruchus maculatus, assembly GCA_951848785.1. Taxonomy (NCBI): domain Eukaryota; kingdom Metazoa; phylum Arthropoda; class Insecta; order Coleoptera; family Chrysomelidae; genus Callosobruchus; species Callosobruchus maculatus. Next base: position 5,672,773 of record CATOUR010000003.1, read on the forward strand.
TAGTTGTGTATCTTTTTTTGAGCTAGACAATTTTCTTTCACGGTGAATGTAAAAGTTTTGTTCTTTATCTTTTAAACAATCGTATGTAGTTTGAAACTGTTTAGTATTTTTACACATTTAAATACTAAATTAGATTTGCGTATGTGTCAGTAAAAAACTAAATTGGATATTACTAAAATCAACAGCAGGGTTTTTTCTAAATTTGGGATGTAGTGTGGAAATTTGGAGATATCGTTGAGAAACATTAAATGTTAATTATCTCGAAAACTATCGGTTTTTGGAATTACGTATGGGGGGGGTAAATCTATTGCATTTGAGTCCCTCTATCACATAGCTATATAAAATTGTTACCATGGATTCCAAAATGTTTAACGGACTATCGTTTCCAATCTTCACTACGCTTCAGTAGCTAGTTAGAATAGAATATAATATAGGATTTATTGATCACAACATTCGATAATAATTAGACCAGAAAATGCTGAAGAAAGAACCGACTACCAGCGGGATTCGAACCCGCGCCTCCGGAATCCTAGTCCGACCGTTGAGTCCGACATTCGGGCCACAGCATAAAAAATGGCATTACAGACAATAATAGCTACGAGTGATAAGTATTTTAAGCAAATCAGAAAGAAAAACAAGAGATTATTTAAAATTGATACATATAAAAGTAGTACACGAGGACTCACTGAGCAATTGTAGTTACAGGAGGATAATCACAGACATACGGGATATCTCTAAATTCCTCCAAATTACAGAAACAGTACGCTAAAATATATTTTTTAAAGTCATTTTAAAGCGGTTTATGTCAAGAGGGCCTGGGCACACTTATTTATACATATGTATTTGCCATGTTAAACATAGATGCGTATGTAGAACAGTAATCACTAGTTTTTCAAATTACATACATAAAATTTTAGACCTTAATGAAGGATCTATACCTATTCAAAAAAGTCTATAGTGTGTGTGTTATTGTGTGTAATTTAACAACCAAGTATGATATTCAAAAAAGGCCCTAGCGCAAGCTATATTATTATATATATTATTGTAGGTTCAAAGGTAAAGTCAGGAGCTTCTAAATGCGAGATGCATTTTTATGGCGACCCTACCGTTGGGCAATTGGGCTTACCTCCCCTCATTTCAGACACACATACCAGAGAAAAAAAACAGGCGGCCACGACTCCTCTCTAACACAGGAATACGTATTTTCAAGGATTCTCAAGTTCGCGCGCTATAGCTATACCCTAGGCCCTTAACAACAACAACAACAAGTAGATAATTATATCAATCCATTCGCAGCAAATTTTTCACTGACTTAGTAAGTTTATACTGGTTTATACAGGTTATCTGAGTACATTCAAGGATATAGTATTGTGATGATAAATCTCAGCAGCAGTTGTGAAAAGGTGCAATTCTTATGCACCTCTATGAGTGTAGAATAGATGAAATGCTAGGCAGAAATATGATCCCTAAGCATGTGAATCGTGGCTGACAAAGTAGTGTAGTACAGATGGCCTTGGCGAGTAACCACTATACTTCAAAAATAGTGTGGGACTACCAAAATACCCAAAAGATACTGGCGAAGACCAACAAGGAAACATTATCTTGGTTGCTCAATGCTCAGTCACATAGGAGTGGGTGGCAAGGAGAGGACCGACAGGTGTGCCAAGGAAAGAGCAGAACTCCCTTTCATCGAGCCAGAACCAGCATGTGGAACACGGAACGGACAGCTGTCACCAGAAGCGCTGGGACAGAATGGTGAGGATTATTCAGTCTAAGAGGATGCTAGGGGACCCTAGTGTTCTTTACCGTAGACGCTCTCAGATTGAACAGGAAGGAACTACGAAAGGTGGTCGTATTTATAACAAGCCATCGGACGTTCAGTGCACATCTGCAAAAGCTGGGAAGCTGGGGTGAGGCAGAGGAAGCAGCTAAGCATGTTGAATTCGACTGTCCTGCCTTGACTGCAAGCAGGAACTCCTATCTGTGTGTAAGTCAGAAGAGAAGACAAGAGAGCACAGTCCAATGCATCCCAAAGTTCGTAAAGGACCTAGGATAAGACTGTTTGAGTATTTTGACTGGTGGTGCACAATAAGCCCTATGGCTGAGCGGATACTATCAGGGCAACTTCACCCTAACCCTCTCGATACCAAAAAAAGTAGTACAGATGATACGTACAATGTCATAGCACAATTTTTTTCCAATAAGAAAGTGTGACGTCGCTTACGGTTGGTGTTGGTATATAAATGAATGAAATCGGAACCGTGCTCCCTGTAGAAGATCGGCCGGTACGGCTAGTACCTTACCGTCGAGTACCAGCATATCATCGACGGATTTAATTGGAAGGAGGGCCCATTCTGCATCGAGAAACAGCTACTTGATCGCGACCTTTGAACGCTGACGGCGCTGCACACCGGCAAGCCGCTGTGGGTTAATTATAATTTTTAAATGCCAGATTTAATGGCGATCTACGGACGGAAAAATGACGCAGCCGGTTTATGTTGAAGAGGAGGAGATTCCGGCCTGGCGGATAGTTATCTGCTTTACAACGGACGTGGTCAGATTGAAATTAAAGCGATTTTCGCGATGATGACGTTATTAACACTGGAGGTCGCGCGGGTTTGTGCGGCCATCAGAAGTGGGATCGGTCAACTTGTCAAGGTTCTCCGCACATGAAACTTGACTTTGTTTTAGATATCGAATCTAAAAATTAAACTTTATTTAGCGTATGCTTATAGTACACATGAAAAAACGTCATAAAAAACTAAAACAGTTAAGACAAACAACACAAAATAAAAAATGCGATTTAAATAGTAACTACAATGTATGTTCAATCCCAAGATAGACTAGACATAAACAGTCGCGTGCAGCATTAGCATGGTTGCTGTCCACTGCCATCTGCGAACGCGTCAGATATAGTCCAGTGCAATTATGGAATTTTATATAACTATTTAAAAGAGTTGCCCTATTAACCCATTGCAACTTAAAAGTAGCCAGTTGCCAGATTAAAATGATCATTTAGACAATGAACACTTGACATCGCATATTTGGATCTGATTTCCAGTCAGTCTTAGGGGTTTTTACTTGCCGGATTATAGCATACAATTCACACATAGTGTACTGGACTATTAGGGACCCTATAAGTTAATATCGATCCTGGAGAAATAAACTTTAGTTTGACCAAGGCAGCATTTATATTTCTTTAACATGAAGGACGACCAAGTCAGAAACAGGTATAGTCTAATTTCTTGAAAGTTATTGAAGATAGGGTCACTGAATCTCATGTCTTTAATACTATAACTCGCAGTGAAAATTTATGAGTGTTTTGTTTTTTAAAAACGCATTGAGTAATTTATTACTGTAATAATTACTTTCAGCAGCCATCTGCGAGTAACAAATATTATAGAAAAGACGCATATTACAGAATGGTGGTGACGTCTTAATCCAAGCACACCATATTAATCGACGTACCCCTGGTTCTTGGAGCTAGTCAACCCCCGAAATTATCAGAGAGGGATACCTTACATGATTTAATAGAACTTCGTTATAATATGTCTGCACTATCATCAACGATCATTACGACGTATACACAAATAGCTTCAGGAGCAACAATAACACCCGACTGGACCGAAATACCCGACCACTCCTCACTGTTGACCTTTCCTCGACCATAGAGCACGCGAGTCAATACCTAATTACTTTCAGAATGGATACATTACCAACAGCCGATAGATGACTTCTGAAAGAGTGGTCTTACAAAATGATACAGATACCTTAAATTGTTACGGTGCAGTTAAATGTCAGATATGAAGTGGAGGATGGTAGCTTGTAGGAAGGAATTAGCTATACTAGGAAAGGTTAGAAGGAGACAGGAGGAACGTTTATAGAGTGAGATATCTAATTAATTTCAGGATGAATCCAAATTAAATTTATTTCTGTAATCCAGTATATAATATCGTAATATTGTGGCATACAAGCTGTACTGAAAAAGTCCAGACTTTGTCACCGGTGCCTATTTTGTCTACTTTTTTGTCCAAATATTCTACTGGTAATAATTAGAGGGTGTACATAGGTTATCGCAACATGTGGCAGACATCACAGCCTAGAATAGTGTAGGTATTGTGATTTCCCTTTCTCTGAACTAAGGGTGTGCCACAGGGTTCCATTTTGGGGTCATTCCTTATTATCATATATAGGACATCGGAATCTGCCTTGAGAATGATATTACTTCTATCCAATTTGCAGATAATACTAGTTTTGGTACATATTATTTTATATGATATATAACGACCCAGTATTTGCAGCCTTGGAGACCAAATGCAATCAGGCTATAGAATAGCCTTTAAATAGTTTAGTGGTGATTCTCTTTTTTTAAATATTGAAAAAACAGCTACAGCGTTTTCACTTTGGGCAAAATAGGAACAATATGAATATAAACATTAATAATGGCGATAATATTATCGCAAGGACTGAAAGTAAAAGGTTTTTAAATGCTTCGATAAAACCTTGAATTGGGCAACCCAAAGTCAAAACCTAGTGAAGTGGTTGAACTCTCCTTGTTTTCAGTTGAGGTAGTTACGCAACGTTTTAACTATAGCTCAGTTGACAAGCATATACTATGCTCAAGTATACTCACCATTACAATATGTCATTAAACATTTTGGGGACCTAATTCGGCAGCCTCAGACGTTTTTAAAATATAAAAACGTGCTCTGAGGTGTATTTTTTAATGTCAGTTCGAACACTTCAAGTCGTCTGCATTTGAAACAATACAAAATTTTAACACTAATGGGTATTTTGATATATAGTCTGGCTATATCAAGGAAGTTGTGATGTGCACACTTTTAATATACTAGACAACAACATCACTTTAGAATCCCTAAGTATAGGCAGATCATATCCCAATCTGCACCAACAACTCTTGGACTAAACATTTATAATAAACTGCCTCTCAATGTAACATCCAAAGCGAGTGTAGAGACATTTAGGAGAGATCTCAAATTATTTCTCTATGACAGATGTTTTCAATAATTTGGATTATTATTTAATTAGTCTATTGTGTAAGAACGAACCGTTTTTATATTTTTTATGTGCTATGTCCATTATATATTTGACGCATTCTATACTGTGCATTTAGTCAAAAGAAATAAAGAATACATTACATGTCATTAAGCTTACTAAAATATGGCGTGACCATAACATCACTAGCTACCAAAATGTCACTGGTTCAGACTCCTGTGTTCACCATATTTTCGTATGCCACGGAAACTTGGACTGTTATGAAGGCAGATAAAGCTCGCATAGATGCTTTTGAACTGTGGACGTGGAGGAGAATGCTGAGAGTCCCTTATACCGCCTATCGAACTAACGTTTCCATACAGGATGAGCTCGGTAATCCAAAGAGACTATCCTCCATTGTGTCGACGAGAATGCTTACATTCTTCGGACATATACACAGAAGCGATAACATCGAGATACTTGTAGTTCAGGCTCATGCCTCAAGTGGGTGGCGCCGTGGCCGTTCCCTTACAGGCTGGGTGGATACGACGAAACAGTTGCTGGATATGGGTATCAAAAACGCCACTGAACTGCAATCGCAAACGATGGCGAGCTACAGTTCTCAAAACTATTGATGATATTCGTGTCGGAAATACTCTAGCTCCGACTTAATGCACTTTTAGAGTTCACAACATGTCTGTTAAGACTTTCTGACTATGATGATGATGACATGTCATATCCTAACTTATGGAGCGTAGTTTAGTTCCATCCATCCCAATCCACCAGCAATCCAATTCATAAACAGAATCTTCATCTGTAGCCGTAGTATTCAAATTGAAAGTGCATTTCCGTAATAAGGCGCATTCAATAAATTCATTAAGCCAGTGCTGGTGCTTTTATTGTGCAATTAAAGTTTAATCGATAGTGATCGTTTTATGATGGTACGCCATCCAGTCAGCCTCGACCGAGTCGACTGCATTAACCGTTTTCATTATGTTTTTGTTTTTTTCAGCTGGTCGACGTCGAAGCAATCGCATTGACCTCAGTACAAGACGATGATGCGCTCTTGCTTCATTCATTGTTTTGACTGTGCTTTTTGCTGTCGGATCTGCTATTGACATTGCGGGGTTCGCGATCTATAAATAACCGCTGTGGTCGTTTGTCTCCAAGCTACGATCATTAGAGAGAATTCGTTGTACGAGTATCTAATGCATTTTCGTCCCCTAGATCCGTTTTAAGTGGTGTCCCGCAGGGCTCCGTGTTAGGTCCTATACTTTTTCTTTTATATAGCAGTGATCTGCCTACCCTCATGCAATCCACTTGTTCATCTTATGCAGACGACACCAAAATATATAACACTCCTTTGAGTATGTCTCATGTCCTGCAAGCTGACCTTGACAGACTGGCTCGATGGTCCAGGGATTGGTCTCTTCCTCTAAATTCGGCAAAATGTTGTGTTGTGCACGTTGGCAGAAACAATCCCATGTATGACTACTACTTAGATGGTCACATTATTCCGAGTTCTACTGATCACCGTGATTTAGGAGTGATTATATCTAGTTCGCTATCTTGGTCTGAACACATAAATCAAATCTGTTCTAAAGCTAAAAAATTTTTGTGTCTCATTGAGAAGTCGTTTCATGGATGTGACCCATCTGTAGCTTCTTTCCTGTATAAAACATATCTACGTCCTATACTTGAATTCGCTGGTCCAGTCTGGTACCCAGTCCTTCAACGTGATCGCGACCAACTGGAATCTCTTCAGCGTCGTTGCACTAGGCTACCCTATGGATCAAGACGTCCATCGTACGAAGAACGGCTAGAGTTGTTTGATCTTCATACCTTCCATGAGAGGCGCACCCGAGGCGATCTAATCATTACTTACCGGGCACTACATGGACTTTTCGGCGTTGATCTTTCTGCTCTGTTTTGCCTCAATACTAACCGCTTGAGAGGTCACAACCTTAAGCTTAAGAAGGAGTCCTTCAGATCTACTATAAGGCAGCACTTCCTGAGCAACCGGGTGTTCAGCTTATGGAACGAACTTCCTTCGGATGTAGTCAACAGTACCTCAGTGAACTCATTCAAGAACAGCTATGACAATTGGCGTTTTATGCGTGCATGAGCTAGTTTACTTGTCTTTAAATAATTTTTGTCTAATTTCTTATTTTGTTACTCTTAAGCCTTGGTTGTATTTTATTACACTTTGTAACTGTAATTTGTAGCTATCCTAGCATGTAGAGTTTATAGCACTCTGTGCTCAACTCTTGTTGTAGTTTTAATAATAATAATAATAATTAACTGATTGCTAGTGCGGTTTGGGAAAGCGTTTACCTATTTGAAAAAACCAGGAAATTGTCCCTTAACGACATTATCTAAAGATGATTCTTTCTTATATCTATCTACGTCTTCTTCAATTGGTGATACGAGAGTAACCCCGAGGTTCCATAAATATTATTGTTTTGGCCTTTCCCTTGGTGTGATGACCAATTAGTTTGGCTTACTTCTGCATCAGTGATATTGTTAGGTTCCTGACTTGCTATATCCTTTCCAAGGCTCTATCATAAGAATTTCTCTCTCTGCAACTTGTCCTCACCAATCTTTTCCACATTTATTTTGTAATATTGATTTAGTTTTCATAGGTGATGCTAGGTTCCTGCTTTGCTATATTTTTCCCAAGAATCTATCATTAATATTACTCTTTATCCAGCTTGTCTTCGTCAGTCTTCTTCACAACTATATCTGAGTTTTAAAACCATAAACTACTACAGTATATTTTTTCTCAGGTTTCAATGAATATGTTTCAGATTGTTTTTCTTATTTTTTCGACCAATAAAGCTTTCTTGTACACCCATTATTGCTCGGCTGAATAGTACAACCCTTCCTTCAATTGTTTTGCTACTCGTGGTTTATTTTTGATCCATAGGAAGTGATAACTCCTATTTTGGTTAAAAGATCAATAGCTTCATTTTGTTCGTATCTAGCTTATCCTAATATCCATACTAGGTAGATTTTGTTCCTATTCACTGTACTACCAAGATCTTTCCTGACACTCCTTACTGGTAAGTGCAACTTGACTTCCTGAAAAGATCTTCATAGCCTTGTCTTCCAGTTGTCGCTCAAAAAATGTGTACTTCAGATAAAGGTAGAAAACAGAGGCAGTGAACACGTTGTTCTTGTTCTATAGGTGCCTTCTTCATTCTGAAGGTCGGCAATCATCAAAGCAAATCTAACCTATGACACCGCCGATCTAGGAAGTTAGTTATTGGAGCAGTCAAGTCTCAGAACTTTCAACGAGGAATGTCTTCTTCCTACTGATCTCTTTTCTGCTATTTTCTTCTCGATGATGAGTTGCAGTCAGCGATACCTCTCACCTCTCATGATATGCCCCACATACTGCAGTTTTATTCTCTTGACGGTTATGCACCCTTCTTTCTGTAGTCTCGTTGGGGAGTATCTATAGATCCTCACGAATCTGTATCTAATATGTAGTGACAGGGTGGGATTTGTTAGCAGTCTCTTCATTCTAAGAAATGCCCTTTATACATATATGACAACGTATTTCGGTATTTCGGTTTCAGAATTCAGGTCTTTTGGCATCCTAGATATTTAAATTTGTCCACTTGTTGTATTGTTTTGTTGTATATACTTATGTTGGTATGTCTATTTGAGTTTTTGGAGACGTTTATTATTTTTGTCTCTTCTGTGTTTATTTTAATATCGAAAACATACCCCTGTTCTGTTATAGCATTAACCAGATTTTGGAACCCTTATTGGCTTTTAGCTGTTATGACGGTATCATCAACATACCTTATATTATTTATTTAAACCCGAATTGATCGATTGCTTATCAAAACTCGATAGATAATAATAATAATATATTTATTTGACAAGGTATAAATATTTGTCTACAGGCAAAAACAGTTTGATTTCTAAAATGACCACTGTACAAATAAATATAAGAACACTCACTGAAGGTAAAACCTTGTGTGTGAGGAAGTGCTCAAAACTTTTATCGAATCATCTTAATATGTAAATTACTTAAAAATAATAAAACATTAAGGACACTAAAACACTAGATACACAAAATAGCTAAAAAAAATTTTCTCACACCAAAGTATAGACAATGTATATTTTTTTATTTATTTAGTACCGTAGTATATATTTTTTACATCAATGTACTGATGCGCTTGATACCTGGGAATGCTGGCTATCCACTTTTTCAACATCGATTTAAACAAATGAATAGATTGGACGTGTCTCATGTAATCTGGTATGAGATTATAAGATCTAGGGCCTAAAAATAAAAATGACCTCTGCATCACATTTTTTGCAGGTTTGGGAACATCTAGTCCATTTTTGTTTCTAGTTTTGTAGTCATGTGGTGATGTGCTATGACTATATTTTTTCTTATATTGAGATATTATTATGTAATAGAAGAATAATTGCCTGACATCAAAGAACTTTGTTTCTTTAAATAATTACTCAGTTGGGTATCTATAAGGTTTATAGTAAATAATTTTCAAGATTAATTTTTCATGTGTTTTTTATTTGCTCCTCACCAAACACTGATTGCGTACACTATGTGACTTTGCACTAAGGCCTGATATATAATCTCCAAGTATTGTTTACTTAGTAGCGTCTCAAGACGTCTGAATTTGTATGACACGGTTCTTATTTTTTTGACTATATAGCTGATATGCATATCCCATCTTAAGTGTTTGTCTAAATATACGCCCAGGTATTTACCTGAGTCGGATATCGATATATTAAGTATTTGGTTGCTATGTGTATTTATATTTATCTGTTTGTATTTCGGTAATGAGCTGCTGTTGGCTGAAAATGGTAAGAAAAATGTTTTGTTAACATTTATTGTTAGAAGTCTGTGATCAAGCCATGCTTTTATTTGTATAAAATCGTTCTCAGCTATTGCTTTTAGGTCTTCCCAAGTATTTGATTTATATATTACAACAGTATCATCAGCGAAACTTATGATTTTTCCAACGGTTGCTTGTCGTTTTGTCGTTCAATATACAACTTAACAGCAATGTAAAGCACTTCGACTTTATTACCAATCTCTCCAATCACGAACTCAATATTGACAGTATGTGATGTTTATTCGTTATGTCGAATGGCTTAAACGGTGAGCGCGTTAAGAATCTGCACAGCAGCTGCTTGATGACATAATTCTCCTGTAAAGCGATGATAGTGACGGCTCCACGTCCATATTATCGCCATAGCGTGGCTTCCAAGATATCCTCGGGTAATTAAGTGAACTCCCTGTACATTGCGTGCTGTCCCGTCGTGCCTTGTCTCGCGGACATCGTTAGTCTCCCAGACTGCCATCACTTCCTCGCCACCAGTGGCGTGCCAATCTACTCTGTAGGGCAATCAAGAGAGAAATAACTGTTCAACAAACAAAAAAATCACTTTTCAACAAAAACGTCGAGTCCACCAAAAACAACCAAAATAGCCAAAGCAGTATACTGCAGAAGTCTCCGCAAAAACATCCTGGCCTGTGACGAATATGCCATTACGTCACCAGCTGAATGTCAAATTAGCTCCAGAAACGTGGGGACAGCCGTGAGTAAGGATACTACAGAACTTTCAGAAAGGAACTGCGAAAGGTGGTTGGATTTATAACCGGACATTAGACGTTCAGTGCACAGCTGCAGAATAAGTTGGTGATCTATGTGGCAAATCCTTTTTTTTGCTAGAAGTGCGGTGAGGTTAAGCACGTTATCTTCGACTGTTCTGCTTTGAGTGAAAGCAGGAGCTCTTATCTGACCAGGAGGGACGAGAGGGGAGCATAGTCTAATCTTTATCAAGGTTCGCAAAAAACTCAGGATGGGGCTTCCAACAGCTCTACCATATGAGTTTAATAAGTGACGTATCCCTGTACAGGGCATGTGGACAAAAGCAGTCTGATCTTTGCAACAGTCAATTCTGCTGAAACGCTCGCCATGGAAGTAGAAGTTTACTTGACTTGAAGTGGAAAGCAAGTCTATAGACACTTCGCAAATACGTATTCAAAATTGTGACTTGTAACTAGATTTTGCAACTAGAAACTTTCAATTCCATCACCAAACAAATGGATGCAACCGCTCTTGGAAGGAAAAGTCTCAGCTGTGAGTGGAACTGAAGAGGAGCGAAAAACTCGTAACGCGTGTTGAGAGTCAGAGAAAACTTCCTCTTCTGGAAGTAACAATATCTGCCGCTTGAACTGTTTCATCTCCATGCTCTCATCGGAACTCGACGGCTGGTGGAAGTCGAACCCGTGATCTTCAGACTGGTACTTTGGTACTCTAGCCAGTTGAGCTATCGTCATAGTACCTGCTCAGCATCAAAAGCGCCAACTACATGAACAGGACAATAAACACACATTGTTGAAATAAAATAATCACTATTCCGGGGAGAAACCTCTGTCATTTACGGTTAGAGAGGTATGACTTTAGGCAAGCTAAAAGACTCATAGCAGGCTCTGGGCCGAACGGAATAAAGTACCAATGCCGGCGTTCCGTTGGGAATTGGATCCGACATTGTTTCTGCTTCACATTAATGATCTACTCTCTAGCACTACAAACTCAATCTACAGTTTTGCGGATGACAGTACGCTGCATGCATGCATTATGAGCAATAGACCGATCTCTGTAGTCGAGCTGGAATGCAGAAGACCGGCAGTGGCAGCTTCACTTTCAAAGGATCTCGATACCATTACCGCTTGGGGAATTAAGAATATGGTTAAATTTAATGTTTCCAAGACCCAGTATTATATGCCAGCAAACAAGAAGTGCCCAAGCCAACACCAGGTTCTAACGAACAACCGGGCTGTGCTAAGGAGTCACTCATTCAAGCTGTTAGGAGTCAACATTACAGAAAATCTGATCTCGCACGAACACGTCGCGTCAATTGCAACAGCTGCTAGTAAGAAGCCAGAAAGTACTTCTCACCATGTAACCTCCTCTCGCTATATAAAGCCCAGGTAAGACCTGGCCTGGAGTATTGCCCTCATGTCTGGGGAGCTGCTGCCCCTACTACCCTATCTATACTGGATGGCCTCCAGAGAAGGGCAATTCGACCCATTGGCGACCCGGTCTTAACGCGCCACCTCCAGACACTTTCTCACCGGCGTGTTATTGGTGATCTCTCACTCTTCTACCGATATTCCAACAGAATCGGCTCTTCTGAGTTATCCTCTATCGTTCCGCCGCTCACCGCTCCTATCAGATGCACCCGTGCGACCGCTGCATATCATCCTAAGGCGGTCGTTTTCCATAGATAGATAGATAGATTTATTTCACTACGATATGTAAAATTTACATTTGTAGCAAGTCAGGATAAAATAGTCCATATATAACATGAAATGTAAAAATATAAAATAAAATTGTAAAAACAGAGACAACACACATAAGGTAAAAAACAACAATACAAAAATAACTGCTTTACAATTTTGAAAGTGCTTGTCGTCTTGAGGGTGTCCATGTACTCGCGGATTGAATAAAATGCATTTTCCTGGGGAAATGCTTCGATGGAGGCATTAAATTTTGCAAGCTCTAAGTTTTTGAGAGGAGCTGGTAAGATATTGTTTAGATGTAATTGTGAAGAGTTCCTAGCAGACTTCTCTAGCCGATATCTAGGAATTCTTATTAGTTCTGCGGATCGGGTATTATACGAATGGTAATTAGAATTTAGGCTGTGATTTTTCTTATTTGTATGAATGTCCACAAGATGCGAGTAAATGTATAATGATGGCAGTGTCATTATATTGAGGTTAATGAAGTGGGATTTACAATGATCCCTATAGCCAGCGCACCTACAATAATACGTACAGCCTTCTTCTGGAGTCTAAAAATATTAACTCATCATATATCAAGAACCGAGCGCTACAACCGCACATTTATTCCCAGGGTGTCCAAGGCTTGGAATGGACTGCCAGAAGATGTATTTGTTGGGCCTGCGGGTATTGGCCCATTCAAATCCCGAGTTAAAAAACTTTGACAGCAGCCGCGGTACTCTGGTATTTAGGCTCTGCCTGCGCGATCTGCTCAGTTATAAAAAAAAGGTAGAGAGACGCTCAACATTTTGTTTCTCACAGGCCATTGTCGGCTGAATAGACATTTGTTACTCATGAGAGTAGTAGGGGACCCCAGCTTCTCCAGATGCTCGGAGGAGGACGAGACAGCGTTCTACTTCTTGGGCAGATATGCTGTGTATCGCACCTCAGCGTTCAGATATTTGGTATGACAAAGTTCAGGGAGGAGCCACTTAGTGAGATCGTCGGGCATACTGACTTTCGCCAAGAGGTTTGGTAGGTATGACAAGCAGCTTTCTAGGACGTAGGCTTTACTGTTTCCAATGTTGGTTCAGTTAGGGTTGGCAGAGAGGTCCAAAGGTGCCTGCTTGTCTGGATTCGGCTTTCCATCACTACTAATCATGTTAATGACCACAAATGTAAGGCTATTGAAAAAATAAACTCCTATCGTTTATTGATATACAAACGAGTGAATCGATATCGAAAGGAGTAACCTTAGATAAGGAAAGAGAGGTGACACCGCGCGCCAGTCTGATGCTAAATAAATTAGCTGTGACAGAAAACGAACAGCTGTCAAAATTTTGTTGGAAACTAAATAATTTGGTGCGGTAGTATTTTTTATGATATTTAGCGTTTTTAAGACCAATCATTGTAAAATATTGTGGTGTGCATAATGGTAGGGTGTGCAGCTTACGGTTGTAAAAGCCACAGCAGCAGAAATGAGCTAGGAATCATTATCACAGGTAAATTTATGTTCATATCTTTTGGTGTATCCGAAATTTATGCAAATATCTCGATATCTAGTTCAGAGTTATATATGCATCCAGAATATAATTTGAAGTACCTATACCACTAACATGCGAATCATCATATTTTTGACCATGTAAAGCATAAAAATTATATTTTTTGAGGCATTTTTTGGTTCAAATACAACGAGTTTTCCAGTGACGTATATATTATAGCTTATGCGGATAGAAATATACCCCAAATTGGTTATCTGATTTTCAATATATCAGTCGTCTAAATGCAAAACCCGACAAGTCACAAATTTTTCAAAATAGAGTTTTATATACCATTTCGTTCATTATTTGAAGCGCTACCATTTTCTATATTTTTCGTTTACAGAACCCGACATTAGACATGAGATATTTGGCTAAGAAAACTAGACTAAGGTTCAAACACCGACAAGTCCAAGCGGTGTTTTATTTCAAACACTGACATGTCCACAGGAGCCAGTACGGACAACGGGAGCAAATCACATGTCGATCACACGAGGTATTCTGAGCGTTGTGTGTTTTTGTTTTATCCAGTCGTTGAAAATACGTTGTGGTGAATTCATGTGTTTTCAGTTTACTGAGAGAATGAGATTAATTTATGTTGTATTGTTTTTTGAAAAATGCTTTGGATGCGGATTTTGGAGAGCCTACTTTAACAGAAGCTAGGTCCACATTAATGCAGAGGATCGAAGCTAATTGTGAAAATGCATTTGCTAGTTCTGAAAAATTTTGTTTGTCAAAAAATTTAGATTTTGACGTTTAAACCTTGTAACGCTTGAAATGTATCCTTTCTAATATCTAGCTTTATGTTTATAGTTTCTGTCGTTGAGCACAGTGTTTGACTAGATTCCTTTATATTCTGTAAAATAGTCCAAATTGATAAGTGTTTCATTTATTTTGATCCGATTCCACAAAAATAGCAGTCAAAACACGACATGTCACAGTTCCTAACATGCAAAACCCGACGTGTCCAAATTTAAAAGTCGGATTTTAGAAAAACTATATGTCCTAGGTTCTGGGGCGTTAAGACTTAACATCCTAAAACATCGTATATTATCATACTCTCGATTTAGTATTATTTTCGCTCATAATAAGACTTTGATTTGTTTTTCTTGATTTCTGTAAAAATTGTTACCGTGGACTTGTCGGGTTTTGCATTTAGACGACTGATATATGCTTAAGCAGCATACTGTCAATAAATATAAAAAGACTATAGGTATTATCTGTTCTTTAATAAGATCCACTGGGACTAGCGTTTTGGTACTTTTTTGGTACTTTTTGGTAACAGAGGTGTCAGCCGCGCGTTCCGTCCTCTCTCTCTCTTTCCTTGTCTAAGGGAGCAACCCTTGTCATTTGTGACGCCACTGCCTGGCATCTCTCCTAATTAGCGATATAAAATCTCAGCGATGCAGCGTACAGTGGTCGTATAAGGAACTAGAGTGCGTGTTGATCTACTTTCATACGCAACTTGGGCTGTAGAGATAGCTCCGAGAGCGAGCCGTCAGAGAGATGCGACAACGGCAACGGAGGATCGGCGATCGCATTTCTAGCTGAAAGAGAAAACTACTACCGCCTCTGGCCGCTCTGATGCTGGACGACATGTCAGGATTGTCGTACGCTGATTGATACAGATCTATCGGTGCGGTTGTATCGGTACCGCCAGGCCCGGATTAGCATCAATTTACGCCCTAGGCCACAGTCCTAAATTACGCCCCTTCCGGGTGGCCCCAAGGTTGTGAAATTTTTGGCTGTAGGACACTAGCGCGCCGCGGTCAGGTTGGTCCTAATCCCACCGCTCAAAAGCGGGCAAAATATTTCGGATAAGAGGCAGGTATGTGGACACAAGCGCGCGAGATGGTGCTCGTTTACTTTTGTCGTAATCGTAATACCGTTGATTGAAATACATTGTAATACGTAATGTCATAGATTAGCAGCATTTTTTGTCAGCATTATATATTCGCATAGAACTCCGTCACGTGGTTTTTTTGCTAACTTGTCGAATGTTGGTAATATCCAATGTATTTAAACAAATAATAAATGTTAGTGAATAGTGAATAATGGCATAAAAGTATTTTACAAAGCATTCAGCAACCCGTCATGATCTAGAAATAATAAACCGAAAGTCCATCTCAACTAACGCCCCACTTCAGAATTCGCGTCTTTATAATTATGCTACAATTAAACTCAAATATTTTTTGAGCCAGGCCTGTATTAGATGAAATCTACACCCATTATTGTACAGTTAGGCCACTTGCTTTATTCCTAAATGGATGGCGATTTCCAAATCACAAATTATTTGTGAAGGGTTACATGTGTAGAACTTAAGTTTTTAGGTGGTAATATAAACACTACTGGTATGTAATGACCATTTTTGGAAGCGTAGGTTATAAATAATTGATAAAAATTGTTTTACAGCAATCAAAAGTGTCATCTACGTATACCTTGTTACAGGAGCACAGAAATTTTCAGTTTGTTTCGCAAGAAAATACAACTAGGTTAAAGTGGTAATTATTAATTAAAGAATAAAAGGTAGGTTGTCATTAAGAACATCCCAGCTTAATTTTCTTCTGGCACGCAAGTGATCAGTGCCGATTGAGACACCCTCTTCCCCGCCCTTTTCGAAAACAGGTAAAAATCAAACCGTGCGCGCTTGTGACCGATCACCAAATTTTTGTGCTATATTATCCGTATATAACTCGTTTCGTTTTATAGTTTCTTTTGAACTATTTATGATACTAAAACGTTTTTTTAGCCTTCTCCGAAAGTATAGTTAATGTCGTTCTAGCACAATACTAGTCAATGACATTTCAAAATATTTATATAAAATCCCAATATGTAGTTTCAATTTGTAGTAAGCAGATATTGAGTAAAAAAGATATTGAAAATTACATAGCAGGACGATGATCTTTGCTTGAATCATATGTGATCTATAGTTATGCTTGATGAAAATGGCCTTAAACGATACGATTGAGTTGGACACTAACAAACAAATAATACGGTAGGTAGTAATGAAGAAAGAAGACTATCAATGCATATGAAGTAATTATAGACTCATAATATACTGAATGATTGACATTCATTTTTTCATGACCTGCGCCCTCGTAAGATTGCGCCCTAGGCCATGGCCTAGGTTGGCCTTATGGGTAATCCGGGCCTGGGTACCGCTCGATCCGATCGGAGTCAGGCAGTGACTGAGCTGCTGGTGTTCTATCCTACACCTCGTGGCCAAAACATTATTAAAAAAATAGTCTTAACATCACATCCAAACTTTGAGTTCTAGGAAAAAGATAGCAGTCCAAATAGAAGGAGCAGTGAAGATAGGTTAGCTCAATCCGATCGGAGTCAGGCGGTGACTGAGCTTCTGGTGTTCTATCCTACACCTCGTGGCCAAAACATTATTAAAAAAATAGTCTTAACATCACATGCAAACTTTGAGTTCTAGGATAGCAGTCCACATAGAAGCAGCAGTGAAGATAGGTTAGCTAAATATCAAAGTATACAGGGTTGAGATAAAGTATGGAACCAAGCAAATATCTTTGAAGCGGAAAGGGTGATATTGCTGAAAATTTGCAGGTAAATGTAGTGACGCATAATGCATCTGAAGACATTATGTTAGCTATTAATGCACTTCCGGTCTAACCGGAAGTACCGTCAACTTTTTTAATTTAAATGGGACACCCTATATTTTTTTGCAGATTTTAATACATCTTTTTTTCCGAGTACGTCCATAGCAGGTTTAGTATTTGTTTCTGTAAAAATGGGAAAGATAAAACTTTTTTATTTACTGAAACGTTCATTTTATTTAATGTGTTACAATAAGAAAATTTAAAATGAATTATCAAGGAATTATCTCAAACGTTCAAAATGCCCGCCGTTTACTTTCTGACAATATGCAAGTCTGTTGACAAAATTGCTGAGTTACCTTGTCGAATCAATTCACGTCAGGATCAAGACGTCAGGAGGTAAATGGCTGGCATTTTAAACATATGAAGAAGCTGTATCTTTCCCGTTTTTACAGAAACTAATACCCAAACCACTATGGAGGTATTCGGAAAAAAAGATGAATTAAAATCTGCAAAAATATACAGGGTGTCCCATTTAAATTAAAAAAGTTGACGGTACTTCCGGTTAAACCGGAAGTACATTAATAGCTAACATAAATGTCTTCGGATGCACTATACGCCGCTACACTTGAGTGCAAATTTTGAGCAATATCATTCTTTCCGTTCCAAAGTTATTTGCTTGGTTCCATACTTTATCCCAACCCTGTATATTCTACGTGTCAATGCCAATAGGCGTATTCGTTTTGCAAGTGAGATATTTCAAGCTTAAGTGAGATTGTCAAGTTTGTAAATATCACACCCATTAGGCCTTCAAATAGAACAGCTGAGCACAGTAGTGATGTGTAACGAATATTCGCATTTGCGGATATTCGCATATTTATATCTACATATTCGCATTCGCGAAATTACTGTAAATGTTTTGCGAATATTTTTTTTAACTAGTTGGTTAGTAAAACAAAATCCATTGATTTCTTTACTTTTTTAATGTAAAAAGGTAACTTAATCTTGTAATCAAGTCAGTTTTCTGTTTATCTCTTGGTATCATTTCTCTATTTATTTAACTTTGCGAAATGAGGCTCAGCAATTAAATTTTGTGACGTAAATATAAATTTTTGTTGAAGTTTTAAAGTTATGACACAGCCGTGTTATGATTATCTTCTTACTTGTTGAACAAATGAATAAACACTCTTACTACTTGAGTAAATTCAAACGGCGCTGTCACTGTGGAATTTGTTCATATGAAAATTTAATTTTTTTATTATATTGACAAAACCGGATTTTTCCCGGACTAGTAATCAACAAATTTAACATCCTAAAAAAAAGGAAAAAAGTTGTCGACCTCGGTGAGATTCGAACCCACGCTCTTTCGGACCGGTGCTTAGCATCTTAACCGCAATACACCGTACACAATACGTAGTCAGTTTTAAACGGACATACAGACGGACGGATAGAGGCTCTGCATAAACTCTCTTCAGTGACTTCAGTGAGTTAGTGATAGCTAAAAAGCGGAAAATGAACTTCCAAGAACCCTAAGTTTGCGGCATTTATGAGAACTTTGATTCTTTGCAAATACTCCGACGCCAATACATAGATTTTGAAAAACATGACAGCATTGCTTGTTTCACACCCATACACACATAAGAGGTAACTCTCAAGTCAAGAATTGTGATATTCTTGTAAATACATACTCACAACAAGAATATCTGTTCTCACTCTAAGAAAGAATATTTGATGAGAAAATTATAGAAAATTTGTATCAAGAATAATATATTTTTGATTTATGTACTTATTTTGAAGAAATATGCTCCGAAAGAAAATATAATTTTCTTTGCAACCAAGACTATAATAATTTGATAACAAATATTTCATAATTTTATATCAAGATTATCATTTTTTCCAGCGGTGTCCAGTTTACTTCTATCAAGAATATAGACAGCTTGCAAATGCGAATCTTCATTTGCAATATGATAATCTTGGTTTGAAAATGAACGCTGTTTTACAAGCACACCCTATATTTGTATCAAGTAAATCATTTATTTGACGTCTACCAACGTCGGAGTGCGCAGGCGCGCAGCGTGTCACGAGTCAACTCTAACCGCTCCACCCTCTCTACTCAACAGCCTGTTGCCCGTCCGCATCCGCGCCGCCATTATCGGTTTTCGGATTTTCGCATTCGCCGCCGTCTTTAGCATCGTAGCGTAATACCTGCATCCTGGATCCTGCATAATAGCACATCTATCTGGTCAAACTGTTAAATAAATTGCCATTGCCACGTGATACCACCGTCAACCATCAGTTATCGAATCTGCCGGTAGTGCTGGTCCACCGCCATTTGAGTCGCGTCCCAGTTACCATCAGCTTCCTTATCACTGGATCTATCCAACCATGAATGAGCTATTCAAAAAATTGGGATGCGAAGACCTGACTCAGGTGTTCCTAAATAAGTACTAAGTATATTAAATGTGATTTAAGAAATTTTGCAGAACTATTTCTCCAGAAAAATTTCTACATGCTCATAGAACAGTTTGAATGCTCAAATTAATACTACTAGATTCCTTATCCAAGAATATCACAATTTTAGAATAAAGTTGAGCTACTTGCGTCAAGTTTATGAAATGCTCCCAATTAAGATTATGAAATGCTTCAGTCAAGATTATGAAATACTTCGGTCAAGATTACCATATGCTTGATTTAAGATTTTGGTATTCTTACTATCAAGAATTTCCCAGTTTTGCATTGAAGACATTTTCTCAACCTAACTCTTATATGGTCAAAGATATCGTATTATGACTTTAAGATTAGCATAACTTTGCGCGTATAGAAAGTTATGGTATACTTGAATTAAGGCATCCGTGCTCCATCTAAGAAATTATTTTTATGTGTGTAGTATATACCAACAGACAGATCGACAAAGATAAGTGACAGATTTTCCTGATGCAGACATCATGTAGTCTCAAAGTCTAAATAGAAAATACGCAAGCATATTCAATATAGAGCAATAATAGTTGTAACAGTGAGACAGACACATTTTTATGGAGGCAATTTGAATCAGTTAGCATGCCAACAGATTATTACACCGCGGGACATACAACCGCAGCCTGTTCTAGATTTCATCGACAGACGTTTCGCAATATTTTCGGTGTTACTTCAGGATACCGTGTGGCAACGTATTCTATTTATCACTATACTTGTGTAATAATATTAAAATCAGACGTCTTGCATGGGCGTGGTGTTCGATCTGTAGTTTCAATGGAATGCAAATTGATGCGTTTCAGTATCGGTTGTTTGTAGAGAAAACACGCAAAGTGTTGAGAAGAAAAGAAAAGTTGGGTAAACATTCATATGCGAATGGAACACCATGATCATCATCATAGTCACAATGTATTAAGTCTGAGCTAGAGTATTTGACACGAATATTATCAGTAGTTTTGGGAACTGAAGCTTGCGATTTACTGTCAGTTCAATGGCACTCTTGATACTCATACCCAGCAACTGCTTCGTCGTATCCAACCAGCGTGTAGGGAAACGGCCACGGCGCCGCCCACTCGGGGCGTGACCCTGAACTACAAGTTCTTCCATATTATCGCTTCTAAGTATATGTCCGAAGAATGTAAGCATTCTCGTCGACACAATGGAGGATAGTCTCTTTGGATTACCGAGCTCATCCAATCGTTAGTTCGATGAGCGGTACAATAAACTCTCAGCATTCTCCTCCATGACCACATTTCAAAAGCATATACGCGATCCCGATCTGCTTTTTTAACAGTCCAAGTTTCCGAGACACAAAAATATGGGGAACACAAGAGACTGAACCAGCGACATTTTGGTAGTTTTAGTGATGTCATGGTCACGCCATATTTTAGTAAGCACCATGATAATTACACGTTAATTCATTCAATATTAAAAGTACATGTTTACAGGAGCGAATTCAGGATTCTGAAGGGGGAGGGGGGGTCAGAAAATGTCAGCTCTTTCTAAATTTTCAAGGAGCCTGGAAAATTCAAAAATACTTGAAATTAGCTTTTTACTGCTTTTTAATGTTTTAACTGCAAATGAGATTGTGACGTTTTGTTTCATGATTGTCTTATAATCGAAATTAAATGGCATAGGTGAGATTCTAGAGATACAAAATGTTGAAATTTGTTTTATCTTGGTCTGAAGAGGGACACGGGTTAGGACCTCCTCATGGATCCGCCACTGACTGTTTATCTGAAATTATCTATTTCTAATAGGTTACCAGGAGAGCGCAACATGCCTAAGCATAGCCTTTCTTGCTGTGCTAGTGCTACTCTCCCGATATTCAACTAAAATATGTCGTCTCCTGAAAGCAGAAGTCACAAAATATAAATTTTACAGGATAAGCTTTTTTGTCTTTGAGATATTGTAAACTGAAAAGTTGCTTGATATAATCTAGATAACCATATGAGTTAACTGACTATAAGGTACACTGCTTTAATTGGGACGTTCTTTATGTTATAAAAAATGGTAAACATAGTACATAGTAGTAGTAGCAACATATAGATATTGGGAAGCTGTATTTTGAAAAAGTATTGTTTCGCCATCCGAGCACTGTTTATGTGACCCGTTTAAAAGCATCAGGTTAGGAAACCTGCGGGTACGACAACAAACAGACTCTTTTTTGGGGAACACCCATTTAACACTCCCGACATACGGTTTATGCTAAAAAGCAACTTAACTCACTTAGGGCCGGTTGTACAAATGCGGGTTTAGCACGAGCTTTGTTAAGCCTAAGCTTAGCTAAGCTCAGGCTTAAAGTCGACACCCGTTGTACAATCGTCGGCTTAGTTAAACCTGGTTGATAATGAAATTCACTACAGTTGGCATCAATGAAGCAACACGTACTGACATAATGATCTGAAAAATTACCTTTTTTGGTTAGGCACTTATGACAGTTTGTGTCAAATTTTGGCAACGACCGTTTTTGACTCTGTTCTTTCATTCGCTCTCTTTGTTAAATTGGACACAAATCTTCCAAAAAATTTGGCCCAATAAAGTGACAAGCAATTTGCTGGTTCATATTTGACAAATCATGTCATTTTTATATCAGGTTAGGTTTAAACCTCAGCTAAGCTCGCGATTAGCATCGGCTTATACGTAAGCTCGTGTTAAGCTTGGAGTGGGGGGTTAAGCCAGCATTTTACAACGGACATTTTGCCACTGACGTGGTTTAGCGTCGGCTTACCTTAAGCTTGCATTGTACAACCAGCCCTTAATGTTTCGACTGCAAATGAGATTGTGACATTTTGTTTCATGATTGTCTTATAATCGAAATTAAATTTCGTAGATAGAATTCCAGAAATAAAAAAACTCGAAATTTACTTTATCTTGGCCCGAAGAGAAGGAAGGGGGTTAAAACCCGAAAACCTCCCCATGGATCCGCCACTGACTGTTTATTTGAAATTATCTATATCTAATAGGTTACCGGAAGAGCGCAGCGTGCCTAGGCATAGCCTTTTTTGCTGTGCTAGTGCTACTCTCCCGACATGCAACTAAAACTTGGCGTATCCAGAAAGCAGAAGTATACCAAGTCACAAAATGTAAATTTTACAGGAGAAGCTTTTTTGTTTCTGAGATATTGCAAACTGAAAAGTTGCTTGATATAATCTACATAGCCATATGAGATAACTGACTATAAGGTGCACTGCTTGGAATAGGGTATTTGCAGAAAAAAAATATTATGTCGTTTACGCATTCCTTAGAGCTTAGTAAACATGACAAAATCACTTGTTTGGTTTTTTGGAATCGGCTGTGAGAGATATTCCAAAAATTATTTCGAATGCCGGAAAATTCCGCGCAAACAACTTCTGACGTCAGTGATATCCTATAGTGATGGGATGTAAAGTATTGATATTCGATATCGATAGCCAGTGCTAACCTAACATTTTGAGATTGATCATTATAACCACAAAACATAGTCACACACAAAAGTCAAAAGAATGAAAGTTAGGCTAGATTACTAATTCACTTCGTAGGGATGGGCTTGAATTAGGTTCTATCTTTGGAATCATTCATAATGGCGAAATAAAATGATGGCTTCGATTAGTTGCGAATCTCGGTCACAAACAGGATGAACTGTGATACCTATCAGTTATAAAAATGTGTTGCAACGAAAATGCTAGTGGGTTAGTTGCCTGTTTCAAATATGTTTAAGTATCAATAAATTGAGTCGCATTGTTAAAGAATTCAGATCATCTCTAGTCGAATGCGCAGTTGGCAAACCTGTAGCAGTATCGATTGATGATATCGATAAGATATCTGTGACGTCAGCCCTTGTTTTAAGTCACGTGGACAAATTTGAATATATCCTTATTTTATTTTGCAAATATCTTTTTTTGGCCGTCAGCAGAATCATGTTTTTTGTTTCTTACTGCTTCTTGATATGGTTTTCTTTACGCTATGTATACTCCCGAGGCGATTTCACGACCTCTGCAAGTACCCTATTGGGACATTCTTTATGTTATAAAAAATGGTGGACATAGTATATATTAGGACAAGTCCATCGCCACTGGTGGTATACTAACTTTCATTCTACAGATCAGAACAAAACTGTGTCTTCCGATTTAGTGTACTACCTCCAAGCATGCTAAAGCAGAACTAGTTCAGTCCATTATTAACGTATACTATATCAAAAGATAAACGAGTTTGAATTTACTCTCTCGCCTTCAGTGTGGAGTTAGTATACTTCTGCAGTAAATTCGGTTATCTTTAACGTATACGTAGGCGCCTAAATCGCAAATTACGACAATTTGGACATAGTATAGTTCGGTTTTAAAGGGACATTTTGCAGCTACAAGCTAAATAAATGGAAAACAAAATACTGTACACTTATTCTTCTTATTGCGTGGATTGGCTCAAATTGTTTGGGAATTTTGTTGTATAGCTTAAATCCTAGAAAAAAAAAGGATCTTTGAGCGAGTGTATGTTTATATGTTTATAACCTTATAACTGTCATTTGGATTAATAGGTTAGACCGAACATTGAACGCTCCAACTTGTCCGCTGACTAACAGATGGCGCAGACACGCAGACACCTTAAAGTTTGTTAATATTTCATAGAAGCGTAGCGA
Source organism: Callosobruchus maculatus (assembly GCA_951848785.1). NCBI lineage: Eukaryota > Metazoa > Arthropoda > Insecta > Coleoptera > Chrysomelidae > Callosobruchus > Callosobruchus maculatus. The sequence goes on from CATOUR010000003.1 coordinate 5,697,226, forward strand.
CGAGAGCTTAAAGTGCGTGATATCGGTGTTGGTAGTATTGTTAAATTTATTCCGAAGAGTCGATAGTTTTAATTATCCTTTATGCAGTATAATGGTAGTGACTATGCTATGAATATTGATCGTAAACAATTGTTCATTTTCATTACACAGTGTATCAATAAATATGTATAGAAAGACAAATAAAATACACAATAAATTAAACTAAAAAATCAAAAATAAATTCAGTTTAAAACAACAGCTTTTAATGACATCAGACTAAAAGTTAACATTAATCTTTAAAGTGAGCTTAAAGCAATCATGAACAAAAAATACTAGTATGATTGTGAAAAAAGCATAGGTGCCTTGCGCCATATTATTCACAAATAGTGCGCCCGTTTTGGGGGGGGAGGGGCACTTCCGGCTGAATAGACATTTGTTACTCACACTTGTCAACAGGTCTGCTAGGACGTAGGTTCTAGTGTTATTTAAGAAGGGTTGGCAAAAACGATTAAAGGTTCGCCTTCACATCACTATTGCTACTACTTTTAATGTGTGGATCATCTAAATAAAGCGACTGTTGAGAACGAACCTTGGCCTAATGCCGGTATAAGCATCCGTGAAATTGCACATGACAAACGTAATAAATCTCCGGAAGAGTTCGGGTGTCATTAACGATATTCTAATGTTTTCTAATTACCGACAGACACGATCATAATCATGTATCATCCTTAAAAGGAAGAGGAGTTAACGAGAGCGAATTCTGAGCGATTACAAAAAATAATGTGAGTGTATTCAAATAGTCATTAGGCTAGGTGATTATAGGAATACATATGTACTGTTTTACGAGCCTTAATTGCTGGTATTGCTATAGTGTGGTCCTTGGGCGAATATGATGCATAGCTTTCGTAAAGGATGTTTCTACTTTTTCATACCTTTGCTAATATACCCGAGGGGGTCTAAGCAATTTATATAATCATCATAATTGTGGAAATAAATTTTTCAGAATTCATGTTCAGAAAGTGACGTGCATAGTAACCAGAGCTGAAACAAATCCTTCTCAAAAAGATTTTAATCACTAATCCTTATTATTTCGAAAAAGTATTTAAATATTAAATACTTTTGGGGGGACAATTGATTTAAATAAAAAATCATAATATGATTTTAACCATTTTTGACTTGGTTTAAATCCTTTTTTATGATTTAGATCGTATTTTGGGATTTTTTATGATTTAAATCGCTTTTTGGGACTTGATCATTTTTTATATTTAAATCGTTTTAGTAAATCATTTTGATGATTAAAAATCCTTTCGCAAACACCATTCGCTACTAGTCCTACTACACAAGCTTGATAATAAATTAAAGCTGAAAACATTTGAAACATTATTCTACAAACAAGTTTGGTGAAATAAAACTAATAAAGTATAAATAAATAACAAAAGTAACACCGTTTATAGAAAATATGTCATTCAACATTACGGTAACAGGTAACAGATGGGTAAATAACTTAGCATACTCAGTGCCTTCTACCTATGCAGTAAAATGATTTTAAATCGTAATGATATTTAACTCAAAAAGTATTTTAAATAATTAGCAAATGAATAAATCAAAAACTAATTAAAAACCATTTGGAAATGATTCTAAATCAAATAATGGTTTAAAATCATTTATGCTGAATATCAAATTATTTAGAATTTTTTTGTCAAATGCCTTTGTCGAAAAATATTTAAATCACAAATCATAAATCACCAATCTGGGAAGAGATTTTAAATCAAACGATTTAAATCGAAACAGGATTTAAATCAAAAAAATATTTGAACAAACGTTGCAATTTCAGTTCTGATCGTAACTCAGCTTTTGAAATCCCTTGTAAAGACTGCCCCCTCTCATTCATAGGCAAACTAAATAATACTTAAATGAATGCGTGTTTAGGGTGCTCTATTGCGAGTGGCAGATACTGTGGGAGGAGACTACACAGATCATTTCCCGTAAAAAAAGGTCATATAAAGTAGGGTCCGATTTTCAACTGTTTCAGGGATACCTGATTTTTATTTATTCATCTTGAAGACGCGCTTCTCATTGATGACTGGGCACAGTGCTATTCTACTTCAATAAATTATATAACACAATTATTTGGTTTAACCACAGCAAACAGCATATATGTCATTACAAGTAATCATAACCACACCATACATGATACACACCAACTATGTTTTTATTGAAAACGATTCAGCCAACGATAATTCACTTTCTTCTTTTTCAAGTATCCATATAAAAAGAGCACATATAGCTACAAACAACATTGTACAATGCCGGTCTTTTGGATAGAGTACCCTTTACTTAGAAATATTCATGTATTTTGCTAAAGTTTTGGCGATAAACTTACTGGAATAGATACACACATACACAAGAGGAAGAATTAAATCTGTGTTCATAGGACCAGAACCATTTGCGAGCATTGCAAAAAGCACCGCTAAAAAGACCATCTCAGACTGGGTAGAGAGGAAAGCACTCCTGCACTGGCGAGATACACCGGGGCTAATGCACTCGAAGGCATTCATAAGACACCCCTCGAGTCAGCCCCCCCGAGGATCATGGAATGTAACAGGAACTATCTCCGCATTCTGGTTGATCTGCTGACGGGACATGGTCATCTGAGGAACTACATGCGAAAGTTGGGTCTGGAACAAACTTCAGACTGTCGCTTCTGCTACGTGGAGGACGAAACAGCGGAGTATATTCTTTACTCCTGTCCAGTACTGCAGAGAGCTAGGTTTCAGACATTTGGATTTGCCCAACTGGAACCTCGTGACTTCAAGGAAGTGTCACCCTTCACGTTGATCGCCTTCGCTAAGAGGTGCGGACTGTAAGGTGAACTCTAAAAAGGTGTGAGCCACAATAGACACAACTGAGTTGCAGTGGAATTAGACAGTGCTGCCCCACTCACTTTCAACCTAACCTAACCTATTGGTATACATTCACAAAAATTGTCACGCACAAACTACCAGAAGCAATTATTTGTCACTCTTGTATTAGGATCCTGATCTGAGTATAAAGTAGTTTCTGAATCCTATATTGAATTCTTATAGCTCAATCAGGTTTCCTTAGTCAGAGTTCACCCTGTATATTATATATGTAGCATCCAATCACCTCTGACGCAGCGATGCGTTTAGAATTTCTCCATAAATCCACATCGGTAATAATTTCCTATATAGTATGCCATATAACATGAAATACATGCAGAATCAATCGAAAGCTTTCTAATATCGCCACATCTAATCGACAAGAAATATCTCAATCTGTTTTTTCATGCCATCCGTGTAACCGTCTGCTATATAGTACAGTATATTGCAATTTCTTCCTAACGAAGTCAATATCTTCTATAACATGAACAGTTCAAAGTAATTTTTACTCGCATTTTGTGGTTGGTTAGATAATAAGTTACACATATAAAATTATGATCGTGGAAACTATTTTTAATAGACGATACTATTTTAGGCCTTGAAGAAACTGGACTTCTAATTTCTGCAATTTCCGCTTCTTAAGAGTAGGTATGGTCAATTGAAGAATGGATCTGTAATATCAAAGTGACCATCCTCAATATAAAGAAAAACAAACATCGTGAGTCAAAGGAAGATAGGATTAACGTTTCTGTGATGTCAGTTTACCAGACACAAAAACAAATCCCTACACCAAATGGACAGCTACAGAAAATTGATCAAAAGCAAACTTTTGTCGTTAATTGATCGATCCAAGAATCTCCTCCAGTTAACTAATATGCTGCATATTATAACTTAGACCACAGGGTTCCAAACTCTGTTAGTCATATAAGTATCTGAATCCCAACCTCTAAGTAAATGTATCTCATATACTCCCACTTGCTCTGTAATCTCAATAAAAAAGCCGCCTAAGTTGCTAAAAGATGATAAGCCTTCAATAAGAAAAAAAGCTTTTCACATATTACAAAATATTACCTGAACTTTTCAGGAGATCATCAGTTTCCGTACCTGCAAAGAAAAAATATCATTAGTAATATGAACCGGTATTAAAAATCGTCAAGATGTAATAGAACAATGCATAGTGCTTTTTAATAGAGGTACAAAAGAGGTCCATTCAATTTTTTACTTTCCATATCCAATATTGGAAGTATTCTCAAAGGTCATACACATCGAAACTGTATACTACTCCAGATTCCTCAAATTATCTTTCCAGGTCAAGGCCTACGATAGAGCTAGCGATAGGTCAAAAATACACACATTTTACATCTTCAGGGCATTCCTAAAGTTAGAAATTAGTCAAGAAAGAAGCTGTTTGAGTTTTGAGATTAATGTAGCCACACCTAAGATAATTGCTCAATCTACTGTTGCTGAATCATCATAGCTTTCTTGATTTATGATAGAATAATAATATATAATCAGATATCATTTATGCACGCTTAAAGATATATTGGAAACAGAAACAGTTTTGATGTAAGTCAGAAGATGAACAGAACCCGGTCATTTTTTCTGTACTGCTATAAAAACCAGATCCTTTGGCTATCAATTACTACATTTCGATGGAATACCGAGTCCCGTTACAACTCATTTCGAAGTCTTGAATATGAAAACATTTCATCCGTAGTGCTAAAAATATATTCGTAATTTCAAAATGATTTTAATTGAAAAATTACATGTTACTTCCTATCTATACTCTGAGGTATTTTGGCCCTGAGGGCAGCCAGCTCTCTATGAGTAAAGCGATACTTTAGTTTCTGTCTACAAGATCACTGCTTATCCTGGCATACACCTCTGCCCAAAGTAGAAACATATGTTTGTTGAAAATGTACAAAAAAAAGTTTGAGTCATCAAAACTCATAATGCTCGTATTACTGCAGCAGTTAATGTTCAAGATCAAGAAATGGCCATACATAGAAGAGCAATTCGACTAATTGGTGACCCGGTCTTAACGCACCACCTCCAACCACTTTCTCACCGGCGTAGTGTTGGTGACCTGTCACCCTTCTTCCGATATTCATAGGGAATTTGCTCCTCTGAGCTATCCTATATCGTTCGCCGCTCACCACTCCTATCAGATGTACCCGCGCGACCGCTGCATCTCATCCTAAGGTGGTCGTTCTTTATACATCAAGAACCGAGCGGTACAACCGCACATTTATTCCCAGGGTGTCCAAGGCTTGGAATGGACTGCCAGGAGATGTACTTATAGGGCCTGCGGGTATTGGCCCATTCAAAGTTCGCGTTAACAAACTTCCCCTAACATAACCCTTTCACAGCAGTCGCAGTACTCTGGCATTTAGGCTCTGCCTACGTGGTCCGCTAAGTTATAAAAAAATGGAGTAATTGAAAGCAACACGGTGAATCTATTGTAAATAGGACACCAGCTCGATGTAGACTGGAACCACTGAAGCACAGATCACAGAAACACTGAGTGCATGATGCGAAACTGAAAATAGTGAATCGTCAAAAAATGTTCGTATCACATCCCCTGGCGTTTGCGATCTCAACGAACGCTTATACAACGTGTGACCTTCAAGGGTGGCCTTTGTTTATACTTGTACAAATAAATAATAGTGGAAGTTTAGGCGACAATACCAAGGTTTGATCCTCTCTAGCCATAGGTCAAATTTGATTTTGGAAATCGATGTCGTTTACCCCGGCTTTGGACACAATTGGGTGCAAAACACTTTTTGGGCTTCAATGGTTCCAAGTTCTCCATCAGGAATAATAAATACACTAGATCAGGGGTGCCCAATCTTTTTCAACCCGCGGTGCACTTTCAAGTTGGCATTTTGTCACGGCGCCCTACCTTAGACAGTTGTTTTAAATAGATACTGTCGAAACTAATAGGTATCTACAATAATAGTAGATACAAAAATAAAAACTTCCTCAATAGGAAATGAAGTTTATTTTATTATATTTATAAGAATTCAGAATTGAAACAGGAAACAAAAAGAAAGACTCAAGAAAAACAAAAATAAAATACGACAGTCAAATGAATGTGACGATTAAGCTTGGTGATCTCCGCATAGTTTTTCAAAACGGGGAATAAAATTCGACACTGCGACACTCATCTCTTGCTCCTCATTGATTCTTGAGCGAGATTTGTTCTTGATTACAGCTACGGCTGAAAATCCGACTTCATATAAATATGACGTTGCAAACGGAATAAAAATTCTTGAAGCTTTTGAAGTTAGGTTTGGATATTCATTTTGAATCGATAACGAAAACTCCACCAAATCGGATCTGGAGAATTCTGGCGGAGCTTGCGTATGAAAGGGATCGCAAATTTTTCGACATCATCATCTGCAAAGTATTTCGAAAACCATTCAGTGAGCTTCGATAAGTGTTCCGTGAAGAGGGCCATCAGGTCTTGTGAGACAACCAGTTCATTGGATCTCGCATATTTATACAATTGTGGAAAGCAATCTTGACCGCCGCTTTCATTCGTCTTTTTTATCCAAACTTGTAGTTTCTTCCTGAACGTTGTAATCTTCTCCAGTAGTTTCAAAATGTGACGAGCGTCAGAATAGGTATTCTTGCTTATTAGGCACCCACAAATATTTATGCTTTAGACTTAGAGGATCGACTCACGGAGCCCCTTTTTACTTTCCACGGCGCACCAGGGAGCCGCGACGCACAGGTTGGGAACCCCTGCACTAGATAATATCAGAGCAACTACTACTGCTCTACAAGGCACAGATCCGACCATCGTTGGAGTATTGCTCCCATGTGTGGGGATGCACTCCAACGCACTCTCTGAAGCTTCTGGACACTATTTAAAAGAGATCAGTTAGAGTAATCGATACGGTTAACCTCACAAAGGGCCTCCACAGCCTGAAACATCGAAGAAGGGTGACTGAACTGTCCCTGTTTTACAGATTCTATCACGGAGGATGTTCGAGTGAGCTCTCCCAAATAATAACACCAAAGGCCATTCGAACGAGGAACACTAGAGAGGCTCTGCGAGCTCATCCTTACCAGGGGTGGGATTCCGTTTTAAAAATGATATCGAGTTTGATATCAAGAACAATAGTAGCGATTCTGTTTCCCACAATTCGACAATAAACTCGATATCTATACTCGACAGCTGCAGAGCAGTCGATCCGATGTTTAGATTCTCAAGAGTGAGGTTATACATCTGTCTACACAAACATTGAAATTTTATAGTGAACGGTGTACTTCAGTTTTTTCAAACCTAAGGGAAATTGTGAATATATTAGTGGCTGCAGTAACTAGAAAATAAGCTTTTATCTTACTATGGATGTTTGACTCATTCCAGCTGTATATTCTTGTCCAATACCTACATCGTTGGTATGAACCTGTGGCGTAGAAACTAGGGCAGAAAAGAACTCTCCAGATTAATGCCCTTTCTTGAAAATCTCCCCTCAACCAAAGGTCGAATTTCCTCAATCATATGCCTACAGGACCTTTTGTTTGTGTTATATAATTTCCATAAATATACATGTATTTACTCTTTATTTAATCGAAACAGTTCTATAAACCTATTGTCGGGAAGCTCGAAAGGATTGCTTTTTGCTCTAATTTCCATTCTTCTCCGAATATTAATCAAGTGTTGCTGTTCTCTCTGTTACTGTAATAGATGCTCTCTCACATTTGGCAACATTATTATGTCTATGAATATTATTATTACAAAGATGGAAACAAAAAGTAATGAGGCTAATGACCAGAGCAGTCGAAGCCGATGACACAAGTAAAAAGAAGAAAAAATATGTTTTCTTGGTATATTTGAGGTTAGGACCAAAAAACAACGATTATGTCATAGGTAATTCATATGTGTCATTTCAACTATCGAATTCCTGAAGATTTCCGAAGCCAAAACGGATCGAGTAACAGAATCCGGGTTTATAATTCTATCGAGTTGATCATCTATTGAGATCGAGTTTCTCGATTCAGAACGGAATCCCACCCCTGGTCGAGATCCCTAGTCCCTGAACCAGTCTCCTCCAGCTATCCTTCATTTGGAGACTTCGACGCTGGGGAATGGCTACAACCTGCAGCGTTCCAAATCTAACGTGTCTAGGCACTTATCCTCTCGCAGCGCTTCTAGAGCGCCATAGGCTTTCAGCCTTTGAGGGAGGCTGACCATGAAGAAAAGACGACTCATCAAAGACCCATCTTTCAAAACGTCGCCTCTAAATCAATATTTCCACCTTTCGTCAGTCTATTTGCGCCTACCGTCGAAATCATCGAGAGCATAAAAAATAACGTGGCCTTTAAAGGTCAGGCAGATCATTCCAACAAGGCATAATTTGGTAATTGACTAGCGTACACCTACCCGACACAGGCTCTGCATGAATGAAGTATGGTAATGACTGATTATATTCAAATTCATCGTAGCTGTTTGAATTTACGGCGAAATAATGACCCGTGATTTACATGAATAACTTCCAAGATCAATTAAGCTGGTTTTTAATGCTAGTAACGGAGCTGCCTACGTAAATAGGCGGATGAAGTAACGTACTCGTGATAAAATTTAGAGTATGGCACTATTACCCTGCCTACACTTGATGCGGTTCAAAGGAGAGCAATTCGACAAAATCGGTGACGTGGTCTTGGTGCGCCACCTCCAGCCACTTTCTTACTGGCGTGCGGTTGGTGACCATCGAGCACGCTATGGACGCTCCAAGGATGCTGTTACAAATGAAAACGTTAAAAAAGTGCACAAAACGATTTTGAGAGCACTGAAGATGTCAAAGGATTGTGTCGCAGGCTTTTCAAATCTTACAAAATTGGTATTTTGTGCAAGTTGCAGACTATACTTTTTCTACGACAATTAGCTACAAATAAATATGCAAGTATTTTATTTATTGCTTTGGATTCATGAAAATACAACCCCAACCAATTAAGAAGGGCTATAATAAAACTTCCTGCTACGGATTTCGTTTATTGTTGAAGCTATGTGCAAATCATTTTTGAAGTTCTTGTGGAATGCTGGTTACAAAAACTTCCTTCATATTGACAAGCGCGCCACCTCCAGCCATTTATCATTGGCGTGCTGTTGATGGTCACCGAGGACGCTATGAACGCTCCAAAGATGCTGTTACAGATGAAAATGTCAAAAAAGTCCATAAAATAATTTTGGATCCTCGTAAAGTTGATCGAGATTGCTGAGGCTCTGAGAATGTCAAAGGATCAGGTCATAAGTTTTCAAACTTGTGAAAAAATGTTATTTTATATGAGTTACATACTATGCTTTTTCTATGACAATTATAAAGAAAGTTACAAATACAATAAAATGCAAATATTTTATCTTTTGCTCTGGATCCATGAAGATACAACCGCAACCAATTAAAAAGGACTATGGAATAACTTCCTCCCATGGATTTCATTTATTGTTAAGGTTATGTGCAAATAATTTTTGGAGAACTTGTGGAATCCTTGTTACTAAAATTTTCTTCATATTGACCAGCTGGAACAAATTAATGACATTTGAGGTTAGACGTTATGTTTTCTAAGCCACCTTAGCTTTTGTTGTCAAAAAACAGCGGATCAAACACGAAACATTTCATACTACTTCACATAAAGTGAGCCACCATCAAGAATTTTCTTCGAGTGTAAAGGATCAGTAGAAAAGTCACTATTAAGTTTAAAGATTACTCTCACAATATCATTGCATACAATGTAGAAGGTCAGAAGGAATTCATAGTACCAAACCATATCTTATTAGTGACTCAACCAAAACCCTATAAACTAGTTATAATTGCAGTCAAACTTTTATAGAGGGGGTAGTACTGCAGCACAAAAAACTTGAGTCAAGTCGATTGACCAGTACTTCACACATTACTCTCACTTCCCCCACTACGAATACAACAAATTTTTCAGTTTCACAATCGCCCAACCCCAAACTATCCCAATTGTACCCCCTCCAAAAGATGTGCGAATCTCCGAACTACCTAAAAACAAAGTTTCAGTTTTTTTTATTATTGCTGTGCCACCACTAACACGATTTCTAAAAACCATTCGCCTCCTCATGGTAGCAATATCGTGTCAAAATTTCATTGAAATCAATTCAAGAATTTCCAGGTTACACGATCTAAAACAAGACTCGATGTATACAGCAGAAAATTCTAAGTCTCTTGGCTTCTGTAGTAGGCAAGACAGTGTTCGGATGGACCTTAAAGAGTGTATTATACCGCCAAGTCTTTCTTTCACAGGTATTATTGATCTGTCCACTGAACAACATATTATGAATACAACATACCCCCCAAGCACCTCAAGTTTACCTCCACCAAAAAAAAGTAAAAAGCGATCAGGAACTCCTAAATTATACAATGTGTTGCATTTAAGTAATAATCTGTACCGAAGTCCAATAAAGACAATGTGCATACCAAATTCTCGCTTATTTCAAAATTAGTCGTAAAATAAAAAAGCCTATTTCGTCGACGATTTTAGTGCTACATAAACAGGTTGCGTGTCATTAGACAGGAAATATCCTGATAAACATTAAACTGTGTTTATAAATAGGGACTAATATGGCTTTCTTCCAAAATTATTTCCAAGTAACCAAAACAAGTGCATTACGATTTTTTTTAAGTTTGGTGGATTTTTTAGCCTTACAAATCGTCGGATACTATTTTGTTGCCTTATTTGATATGCCCGCTCATTCCCCTATAAGATGGGTCCAAAAACATGTGAATCGCTCGATAAATAATCAAGATATGGCGTTACAACTGCGTGAACATATGGCGCTGTGATACAGAAGTCATAATACAAAAAGGCCTATTCTGTCGAAAATTTTAGTGCTACATACACGAATTGCATGTGGTAAGACAGGAAATATTCCGCTAAATATTAAAATGTCTTAATAAATAGACACTAATACGGCCTTTTTTCAAATGATTTGTAAGTAACCTAAATAAGTGCATTTCAAAAAAAATTTTTTTCAGTTTGGTGAATTTTTTTAGCCTTAGAAATTGTCAAGTATTATTTTTTTTTGATTTAGTTGATATGTCCAGTAATTCTCCTATAAAATGAGTTCAAAATGGCGTAAATCGGTCAATAAATAGTCACGCTATGGCGCTACAACTGCACGAACCCATGAAGTCCTGATACAGAAATTGAAAATGTAATAAAAAATTAATTAAAAGGTTGACCCCTTTTTTTTCGCATTTTTTCTCGATAACTTTCATTCTATTTTCATACCTCAAAGTTTGTCGACATGATGGTGGAACACATTGTATATAAACGAAGTTCGACGAATATTTTAGATTGTTCATTTTTTGCTAATTACTCCGCCGCCCATGCACCGATTCTCAAACTTAGCAGTATTACCTACTTCAGTCTTACAGCATATCGCTACCCAAATTTCGTCACAATCCATGCAGCGGTTACTGAGATTACAAGGCTAGAAGGACATCACTAGACAGACAGACCAACAAAAATGAGTAACTCTAAACGCCCAAAAAGCGTATTATCTCAACATCGAAAATTTTTGCAATCACGAAACTTACCACACCGATAGGTAAAACAGATACAAATAGGTAACATAGCTTCTTGTAATGTATAAAATGTCCAACAAATATATTACATGAAGGAACTATTAACTCAATATTTGGTTTAGATGTGAAAGCATGCCACTGAATTTAGTAGAGATCTAAAGATAGCAGCAAGGACAGTTCTGAAAGGCTCTACCCAATTTTCATCGTAATGAACCAAAATCGATTACGCATAAAAAATATCGATTTTTTGAAGGCCGCTCATCAATCTATACAAGGAGATTGTTGTTGATAAGCTGGGCAATTAGTTATTTCGATTAATTGATTACGTAAGTGGACAAAGAGACCCGCTTTTTCTGATAAAAATAATATAAAACGGTACAAGCGTATCCTTGAGAACCCATTGTCGCTGAGATGTAGGAAGCTGGTCAAATCGAAATTATATAAAAGCCATAAACGTTATCTGGGCGATCATGATTCATGTATAAAGTCCTTGATCTGGTAAAAAGTTTTATTATGTACGGAATAGATAACCGCAAAAACTGGTATAACTGGACAGTATTGTTCGTAAGTGGTTGGATGAAGAAGAAAAAGAGGTGATACAATTTAGACCTTCGTATAGTGACCGAGATATAAATGTTAGTCGTAGTGTAGATCCAAAGTTCAAGGTGTGAAGTAGCTTTGGAACAGTAACTGGAATGTCGATATTGGTGCTTCAAAGTGATGGATCGATCTAACATAAAGAGCAATTTAAATTCTGTTGTTGTTGATTAAGAGCATTCTACTGTACATAAAAAATTTGGGACTCTACTGGAAACTGTAAAGCAAAACTCACAATACTCTAAATAGTGATAACGACAGCCAGTGACCACAGTATTCGACGCTGCCTATAAAATAAAATAAAATAAAAAAAAAGAAGTTTGCTGCCCAGAATGATGCGTTAGCAACTCTATAGTATTACAGTTTATGAAATTCTCCGATGGCTTCAAAATCCTAGAAATTCAATATGGATATCAAATTAAAGGGCTTGTTGAGAGTAATTCAATAAATAACGTGACATCATTCTAAATTCAATGTGGCGGACTGTCTAAGATGGCGGAATAGTTATTTTTTATGCACTTAAACAATATGGGTATCAAATTAAAGAGCTTGTTGTAATGTGACGTCATTCTAAATTCAATATGGCGAGCTATCCAAGATGGCATAGTAGTTATTTTTTATGTACTTCTGCAATGTGGTTATCAAATGGAAGGGCTTACTGAGAGTAGCTTGAAATTGAATGTCACGTCATTCTAAATCCAATATGGCCGACCATCCAAAATGGCGGAATAGCTATTTTGTATCTACTTCTGCAATATGGGTATCGAATGAAAGGTCTTGCTGAGAATGATTAGAAAAATATTCTGACATCACTCTTAATCCAATATGGCGGACTTTTGAATTTTTTTTGCTTTCCTATAGTATTGGTATTAAGCGAAAGGGTTCGATGAGAACTAAATTGGTCAATTACGCGAAAGTAAAAAATAAATTAAAGGAAAAGAACTTTTCTAAAAAAAACTTTCGCTTAAATGCGCTAACATGGAGTAAATAAAATAGTCAAAATTTTATTTTCTCCATTTTAAAGCATTCAAATGAAATCTCTATTTAGAAACTTTTTTTGATTTATTTGTATATCTATTGAGAAATATTATACAGGCTCTTTACTACAGTCATTGGAAAAAGCAATTTTTCTATTCTATCTTATCTATTTGAAATCTATGTTTTGGTATGTTCGAATTCACTGCTTAATTCTTTGTGTTTTTATATAAGTTTGTCCTATACCTATAAGGTTGAGTGATTCCAAATAATTTGAACTTTTTTAATTCAACGCCATTTTTTCTTATTTATTCTAGAAATACTGTAGATTGAGCGGACCACCCATATATATTTAAATATTGTCGTATTGTCTGATTAATTCTCTGTATTTTCATATAAACATTTCCTATATGTAAAGTTGATACCAAGTAGTCTGCATTTTTTTAACTCAACCCGATATTCCCCTTACGGAAATGGGGAATACTTATAGTAGGCTTTGACTGACGTCAGACAATTTGAAGCAATATTGCGCCTGAAGACTTTCATCAAAGCTGGAGTTGTCATGGTATGTGGATGAACGGTTAAGAATGTTACATCAGAAATAATCGAAATTCACAAGTTTCGTTACAGGAATATCGAACATTATATCTCAATAAAGGGTGCCGACCGAACAAATATTTCCAAGGATTTTGCGGGACCCTGAAGATGTAATATTAAAACTTCTGGAAGGATACAAAAGGCGCTCAATGATGTCACCCCCTGTAGGGGTTGAAACATTAATAAAACGGATAAGATTGATACATGTCATGGTGGGACCTCCAAGGACTTGTATAAAAAACGTCATCCATTTTAAATAATACAAACAAATTTTAACGATTTCTAACGTAAATGGCGTGAAAAATCGAACTCCGTGCTTAAATTTCTCATAAACTGCCCAGTGGGAACGGATGACAATATTTTTTGTGTTTTCTACAAAAAAAAAACAAAAAATATACACATTTAAAAAAAAATCGTTAGGTGCAAACCGCCTGTAGATTTCGGATGACGATTTTTTTCACTTTTTAACACCACCCCCCTCCCCCTAGCTCCAATCCCTCCCATTTTAGGGTTATGGTGCAATGACAAAAAAGCTTCCAAGCTGCCTCTAGAACTCAAATACCTAGCGTCATCCGGTTTCTATCTCGACACTAACATTACGCGTCTAAATAATACATTGCAAGTTAAATGAAAGCTTTTCACAAACCACCTGCGCCAAGTGGTACCATCTGGGCTGGCTCATCATGAAATCAATTCCATTTTTTCCAAGAACCATCGGCACGGGCCAGAAAGCAAGTACCGTGTAAGCTCAATTTTCTCATAAACTGTCCAGCAGAAACGGATGACAGTATTTGTTGTGTTATCGACAAAAAGACAAAAAATTATATTACAGACTTAAAAAAAATCAATTTCGGATGACAATTCTTTTGGAACATTATCTGGTGGGTGTCTACTGCATTCTCGTTCGGTTATTTAACGATTTTCTTCACTTTTCAACACCTCCCTCCCCCTATCTCCAATCTCTCCAATTTTGGGGTTATGATGCAACAACAAAGAAGTTGCCTAACTACGTCTAGAACTCAAATATCAAGCGTCATCCGGTTTCTTACTCGACACAAACAAATGAATAAATAACAACAGTCTCATCCAAATTGAGTTCAGCTTCTTACTTGATCTTGATAGGATGTATCAGGGACCAAGTCAGTGTGGACGTTCTCAAAATGGTTTACTTTGTTCATGTACAATCTGTAATAGGTTATAGTATTGTGTTCTGGTTCCACTCACCGAGATGCCGTGAAGTTTCTACTTCTCAGAAAAAAATTGTACGTACTGTTCTGAAACTGTCCAGAACAACATCGTGCAGAGAGCATTTTAGGAACTTAAAGATCCTGACAGTGCCCTGCCTATATATTTTTAGCATTGATGTTGATAATAAGGCAAATTTCAGTAAATACAGGACAAACGGCAGCTATTGCATTGACATGCTTACTAGAAACTGTAAAAATTTAAGCGCACCAATTCATAAGACAAAACTATACGGAAAAAGCCCATATTACAATCATGCAAAAATTTTCAACGCTTTACCTACTAACATAAATGACACTTTGAACATCGTTACCCTCAAAAGAACATTGAAAACATACTTGGTGGATAAGGCGTATTACAGTCTCCAAGAATATTTTAATAATTAAATTTCTGGACTGTTTTTACTGTGTTTATAATGCGTGTTTTTAATGTGCATTTTCACTTTATGTTAATGTGTTTATGCTGTTTTGCTCAGGTCATACCGGTACTTCTTTGACGTTGTGAATTTTTATGTATATTAAACCTTATGAAAATAAATTTTTATTCTGTTCTATTCTATTCTGTTCTAAATCACCTGTGCAAAGTGGTACCATCTGGGCTGGCTCATCATGAAATCAATTCCATTTTTTCCAAGAACGATCGGCACGGGCCAGAAAGCAAGTACCACGTTGCACAACCGTCTGATTATCATATGAACAATGATTTTCGTTCAGCCCATCACATAGCGGACGTCGAACACCTAAATCAAATGTTAATTTAAGCAGTCTAAGGATGTCACATTTCAAACGCCACGCTAGCACGCGTCTGTGTGGATGCACCATTAACATATAATATGTTATTATTCTTTTTTAATAACAATGCAAGGTGTGATTCAACCTTAGCAGCATCCTTTGACATCCACTTGATACAATACAAGGGTGATGCGGATTTGTTGAAGGACTTTTTTTGATTCCTAAAAGCCTCATGTCACTTAGCTTTTAGCTAGAATACCTTCAAAACTCAGTAATTTCTTGTCCAGTAACAACAGCTGTCAAAATTTAAAGATGATTGTGTAGAAAGCAATTTAATTATTTGGTAATGGAATGTCGTTCTGGGAGCTCTAAAATGCTGCTGAAAACTCCATCCAGTTGAGGTACTGAAGATAGAAAAAGTAACAAAAATACAGTGCAGAAGGGAATGATCGGGCCTCGGAGCTAAAGAAGGTTATGGAATATTTTAGTCTGTATTATACCAGTCAATGTTCGCGCACAAAGCTTTTTGCGAATTAGTACTAATATTTATCTGTATACCTATCAAATAAATATATATTGATTGATATTGATGAAGCTATATGAGGTCCCCTAACAGCTTTGTATCTGCTTTGATGGCATTGACAAGTAACCAGTATACTTCAAAAATGGTATGGATGGATTGTATGGTAGCGCAATCGTCTTTTGATAAAATTCAATAGATGTTGCTGTAGACAATTTCTTAATGGCTGCCCCCAGTATCATTTGGAGTATTATTTCACAGCAATCAGCAATTCAAAGGGAGTAGTACCGGTCTGTGGCACATATTTGGTTGACATTATGCTCTAAAAAGACGCTATATTTGTTTGACATGATGGCATAAATACCATTGTATAATTGAAGTCGGTTTACATTTTTTGTGTTCCTTCCGAGTGCCGACAATACATAGTATAGTCATATTAGGGAATGCATGAGTAATATTAAGCAGTGATTTATCCTTACAACACATACATATACGGCACCAATAGTTCAAAGTACTAGGTAGTTTTCAATCAAGCAACATAAATTATGCATTATAAGCACAGCGATACCGGTTGACGTGTTTTAAATCTTTATACTATATATTTAACTGGACTATTTATGGGTAGGTGCTCCGAAGGGTCGGTCGGTGTAGGTAAAAAAACAATCACCACGCATGCGGTCAGAGTAGGTTTATCAACGCTATCAATTCTTTTGTGAGTGGGAAACTGTATTCAGAATGGGTACAATATTTCGACCTTGGGAAGGGACATATTATTATGTTCCCGAAGTATATCAACAAAACGAGTTTGTCACATATCGTTCTTACCCAAATTGAGGAAATATTTACAAATAAATATTCTAAGCCGCCCCTGTCTTACAGCTTGCAGGTGTCCAGTTATTGTGGCTTTCTTTCCCTTGGTCGCAAAAAATGCAAACAGATCTTATATTTCTGTCTTCAATTATACTCAGTTCCCTCTATTACTAGCCAGGCTATATTAAAAAGAACAGGTCACAGTCAAAATATGTTTGTCTATAGTAGACTTGAATTTAATGAAAACTAGAAAGCATAAGTCTAACGCCTTATAATGTTCGACGTAAGGCTGGAGCGCATGACTCTTGACAGTGGTATTCAACATACTTTTATCTGTCAATATCGGTTGTCTTCTTTAATTTATTCATGGATTAGTCCATGGTCTTCCTCAACAGTGATTGTGCTTATATCAAGTGAATAAATCCATGGATTTTGTTATGCATTGCTACCAACACTGTTTCTGTCATATAATTTGGCAGTTTTTTTAAGATATACCTATTCTGTTTGTATTTTCTTGTCGTCTTGACAGTAAATATCTTAATTTGACTGCGAAAACGCTTAACCCGTAACCGGTGACATGGAGTCTGGGAGACTGCTTCGAAGTTGAACATAACTATAATTTCGAAACCACATGACCTTGACAAACGCAACGCCAGGTAGCTTTCTACAACCACCGTCCGAGGCAGCATCGCTTGTGACGTCAGTTAACAGGAAGCCATTGTTGTGTAAACCTCGGGTAAACCACGTGTCGGAGTCTAGCAGACTCCACGTCACCATTATTGCGACTTTTGTTTATATATATGTATATCATGTGGTCAGGGCTTTGCTTGTGTGCTTTAGAACTCTTTAATGGCTACTCGTCCAAATACGTCACGAAGTATTCCTGCAACACATCCTAACTTTGAAGAGACCTCTTTGGAGTGGGTATAACAGCTAGGACTGATAATGGCAACATTGATGATATTGATCCTGACTTTGCAATAGAGATGGCTCGTAATGACGATTATCTAAGTATTTTTGCGTCAAGTTCAACGGAATAGCTTAGAATTTGAGAGAAACATACTCACATCCTGATAATAATGTATGGGATTGATAATATATGCAATGATATGGGAGGAGTCTCCAAGACTCCACGTCACCATGAGTGAACAATAATGGGACGTCACCGGTTACGGCTTGATAATATGACAGACACTCAGACAGGTATGCAACATGCATGACATACATCATATGATTTTATGATTAGCACTACCAAATTTGAGGTCAAAATTGGCCACAAGTTAGAGCAGGTGTGCAAAGAAATCCAGGGACTTATTTAACGTCAAATGTCTGCTTTGCACTTGTCAAATTTGGCCACGAACTGAACCCAGCATTGAAACCATAGATTTGTTGTTGCTGTAAAACAGGTATAACATGCCATGTACCCTTTCGATGTTCCTGGAAGTACGCTACTGTCTCTATCATCCCAATCAAGAAAAATGCCGTTCTGTAGTTCATTACAGGCCATCCTCCTCGGTGTAAGATTGGAATACTTCCACGGTTCATTACCTGCACTGCATTAACTCAGACACCTGTATGCACTTATTAGTTCTTATATTAATTTCCAATATGAGCAACTTGTTTTCCTGTTTGAATCTAGTACACCATACTTTGTATCTATCGATCAAAATGATCAAAGTGATATCTACCAAATCGCTATAATAATTGAATTTTATGCCACACGACATGCTAGTAGGCGGAGAGAGTTTTGTCATCGCGAAACAGATTAAATTTGAGACTAAGGGTTTTCTGGATTTTTTGTGGTATGTGCATTAGAAGTGTGTAGTTGAAGAGGACCTCCAGCCTTGATCATCAAAGAAGGGTGTCTGACCTGTCTCCTACAGATTCTATCACGGAAGACGTTCGAGTGAGCTCATCCTTTTCAGATCGACGGCTCTACTCCCAGAACCAGTCTCCTCCAGCATTCCTTCTTTTGGAGAACTTCGACGCTGTGGAATGACCTGCCGGGGAATTTGTTTCCGACGGCTACAACCTGCAGAGTGTCAAATCTAAGCGTGCACAGACACTTATCCTCTCGCAGCGCTTTTACAGCGCCATAGGCTTTCAACCTTTCTGGAAGGCTACCCATAAAAAATAGTATTTGACTGCAACTTTCATTCAGTATTGAATGAGTTCAACAGTGGATAAAGTGTTGGAGTGGTCGGATCGGTGGGTCATCAAAATTAATCATTTGAAAACGCAGGCTATGTATTGTACCAAAAACGTCGTGGTGTCGCGTTAGAGATCTTAGTGAACGGTGCTGAGATTCCATGGGAACATTCTGCCAAGTACCTAGGCCCTCGACAATAATAATACTATTTATTTTCCAAAAGACGAAATACATCGTATAGGAATAGTCACAGCACAAAAAATGACAGAAAGAAAAAGAGAATACGCAGATAAGTAATTGATAAATAATACCTTAGAGCCTAATCTTTAAAAAATCATCCACATTGTAGATGCACTTTTGTACGAGTAGCTTTTTTAAGCGTGATTTGAATAGACTTTCATATCCACAGTCTCTTATGCTACATGGTAGTTTATTGAACATCTTAAACCTAAACAATCTGGAGTATTGTACCCTAGAACATATTACCTGTATGGAACATAAACTTTTTGCTTCTGCCTGGTATCTTTCATATGAACATCACACACGCTAATGAATTTGTTTCTATTTTTGTAAACATAAAGGCACATCTTCAATATTAGCAACGCAGGAACTGTTAACATATTGAATTTGGCGAACAAAGTTCTACAAGTTTTTGTCCTGGATAGACCTGCCATAGACCTAATTGATCTTTTCTGGGAAATAAATGCATCCTGAGCTGACGCACTCTTTCCCCAGAAACATATTCCATATCGTAACCTGCTCTCCACCTGAGCATAATACAACATTAGCATCTGGCCAGATGTAAGGATATCTCTTATATTGTTAAATAAATATGATACGGAATTAATTTTGGAAATTCAACATAAAGCTAGAAGCTATACGGCAAACTATTCTATAGGCACAAGAGAGCAAATGTAAGGCAAGTCACATCTTATTCGATATCCAAGAACCATGCATAAACAATTTTGATTTGAACTAAAAAATTGGGTCACTGTCCACTGAAAAATTGGAATTTTACTCTCGATTCACCTTTTTGTAGGGTGATAGCTTCACTTTTCTGTCAACTATTATGATCCTTGTGGGGTATACAAACTTCATGCCATTTGCTAAGTGCCTATTTTGAAGTTTCTTTTCAGCCATGCTTTTCGATTCCACGCCACAGAGACCTTGAACATTCAAGTGCAATTTGTTTAGCCAAAGTTGACCGTCAATAGTCTGCTACCAAACCAATAAACTATAGTTGTATGACTTACTTCAACATGAAATTTGCATTCACCCAGCTCTTCACAGTGTACTCAATTGCCGTATCGTCAGACACCTTACACACGTCTATCCGCATCAACCACAAATAAATCGTTCAGAGACATGCTAATAACAGTGGTCCCAGTACTGTTCCTTGAGGTGCACCTTAGGTAGTCAGCCACTCTTTCTGGGGTTAGGCGTGTATCGATTAGTTTAACTGCTCTCTTCTGTATAGTGCCCAGAAGCTCTAGAGAGTGCTTTGGAGCAATACTCCAACGATGGTCGGATCTGTGCCTTGTAGCGCGAAACAAAGCTTCTGGGATGTGTTAGCAATAGTGACGACATGGTCATGCCAGGACGTGTTATTATTAATGTTGATCCCCAAAAGCTTGACGGAAGGTGACTCGACTATTGGGTTACCCTCCATTTCTACAGTTGGTAAGTCAACGTGAGACTTCTTTGTCAGTGTTGTTGACTCGACAGTTGTTTTGATATCTACCTTGATCTGTGAGACATGCTGTTGTCGCCGACGCGACGTATTGTCTCCTGGGATGACAGTAGCTTGCCTGGTTCCACCAAGATATTAATGTAGGGTCCTCTGTGAAGTTGTAGAAAGGATTGGGTGTTATTTCCAGCAGCTCGCTGATCTACAGCAGAAACAGTGTGGAGGATTGGACAGATCCCTGAGGAATACCGTGAGGTAGAAACCAGTCATTCTTGTTCTTGTACTGCCGACTTCTCATTGAAGGCTGACGACCACGTTTCTAAATGCGTCTCTGTCTCTTGCAACATGAAACAGTTCTTCGACGTTGAGATTCGTCCATTCCCTTATGTTTCGAAGCCAGGATTTTTTCTTTCTGCCAATACCTTTCTTCCCCTCCACTCTGCCTTGCATAATGTTTTATGGCAGTATATATTTACCGTTGCGTAAGATGTGACCTATGTATGATGTTTTTCTTATCTTAATGATTGTCAACAGCTTTCTTTTGCGACCAATATATCTTAGAACTTCTTCGTTTGTGATTCTGTCAGTCCAGGGTATCTTCAGGATGCGTCTATAGAGCCACATCTCAAATGTCTTAAGGTTTTTGATCATTTGAGCTTTCAATGTCCAAGTTTCCACTCCGTATAACAATACTGACCACACATAGCATTCCATAAATCTTATTCTGAGGTGGAGGTTTAGATTTCTGTTTGTAAACATTGAGGAATATTTGATAAATGCCTTTCGAGCCATTTCTATTCTGATCTTAATTTCTTCTATTCTATTTGTTTTCCATTCAAAGTGGGAGTAGGATTATTGTTTGGGTTTTTACTTATAACCATGAATTTAGTTTTTTCGGTATTAATAATGAGTCCTACTTCATTACATTCTCGGTTGACTCTCTCTAATAGGGTTTGAAGATCCTCTGCACTCTTAGCCATTATAACAGTATCATCGGCGAATCTTAGGTTGTTGATTAATATCCCTCCAATGTTTACTCCTTCACGTCTCTCTTCCTGCGCTTTCTGAAATACAAACTGAGAGTATAGATTAAACAGTTGTGGTGACAGAACACAGCCTTGGCGATCTCCCTTTTGAATTTCGATTGAATCTGTCTCTATGTCTTTAACACGTACTACTGCTGTTTGGTTGTAATAGATGTTTTTTATTAGTCGTATATCGCTTGGGTCAAAATTGATGCTTTTTAAATTTTCTATTAGTTTATCGTGTTGGACTTTATCAAAGGCCTTTTGGAAATCAATGAAACAGACGTATTTATTTTTGTTGTATTCGCTGCAGTTATATACCAGTTATAGAGTTGTCAAACAAATCATAGTGCTTTTGTAGTGTAAGTGTTTGTCCGCAGGAAGTGTTTTGCTGTAGCCTAAAGACACTCGAAGCTTAGGAAGCATATATTATGATCAGGTGCTCGAGTGTGCCTTATAATAAGTGAGTCTGATTTTTCCTTCATAAAGATCAAAGGGTACAGTTACACATACATCTTCTAACTTTCCAATCCCCCACCCTGCCCAGTCGTAAAAATGAACATAATTATTATACAAAACCGTCATTGTTTTCTGCGTCTGTATCTCCGCATACGACTCTGTATTTTTATTCAGCCGCATATAATAACAACGTTTCAGATTTTATTGTACAACAACCTATAATTTATGATGAATTAATTAATCATTAATTATTGATGTGACACATCCTTACGTTGTTTTGTCTGTTGCAAAGTTCCATTCAAGATCGATTCGCCACGGGTTTTAGAAATTATCGTACACATTGGCGTGCGGAATTTGACTAGATTTTAGTGATTGATAAGGTATAATTGAGGTGGAGAAAGACACTAAGTATAATTGATTGAATATGTCAATTGGAATTTGTGGGAGATCCGGGCGTTTTAAAAGTATTACAAATATACTTAACGAAGTACAACGGTATATCCATATTATGGTTGGTTTTCATGGGTTTCGGTCAAACATCAAAGCTAGTTTTTTCTTCAATACGTTTCAGTTTATTTTATCTAAACCACCTTCAGGTGTATTAGTCCTAGATATCGGTTACTTCTGTAAAATTTTTGTTGTTGTGAAGCAGCCCCCACTGGTTGAGCTCCTCAAAAGTTTCAAACGTAGTGAAGAAAAATACTAGTTTCAATTTTTGACCGAAACCCATGAAAAACTACTCACATAATCTATAGCCGGGGTCACCAGAAAAATAAACATATATCTATATTTGCGGTTGATGTGAGTGATGTTTTTTTTTTTTTTTTTTTTTTTTGAGGGGATTAGGAATCTTCAAAAGACACTCTGGGTTGGCTCTAGTCACTTCAAATACCACAGCGTGTGCCCGATTCACCATTGGGGTGCCTACGGACTAAACCCTTCCCCCTCTCTCCAATCACACAACTCCTGGAACCGCTTGCGCATTACTTCAGAAGCTGTGCTGGCTGCACTAATCTGATATTTCATTAAGATTCGGTCCGTTCATGTCTCTCCTTTTCAATGTTAGTATCTTTCTGGCGAACCCAGAAATACTGTTCCAGTTATTCTCGCTTACCAGCATTTGTGCTACAATATTTTCAGGTGTTAACGTTACATTCATACCCTCCTGGCAAGTAAGTCTATCTGATTCCCATCTACTGCAGTCGAAAAAGGTATGTCGCACATCGTCATCTTCTCCACAGTATATGCAGTCAGGCCGGTCTGCTATACCAAATCTGTGCAGGTATGCTCGGAAACATCCATGTCCCGTTAACATCTGGGCTATAAAGAAGTCAACTTCGCCATGAGTCCTTCCTATCCACACCGACAGGACTGGTATCAGGAGTCTTGTCCAACTTCCTCGCGAAGATTGTGACCATTTGCTCTGCCATGCTTCCATGAGTGAATTCCTTGCAGCCTGTCTATCGAACTCATCTAGGTTACCATTGTATCTCTCTGCTCGTTCCTTAGCCATCAAGTCAATAGGGGGCATGCCGGCTATAACCATTACTGCATCCGTTGAGACAGTACGGTATGCCTGACACACCCGTATTGCCAGCTTCCTAAACACTGCCTCCAGAATTCGCCTTGTTCGTTGTATCTGCAGAGCGTGAATCCATATGGGTGCTGCATATAGTGCAGATGAATATGCTACTGAACTCAGCAAGCGTCTTTTGCTGGAGCGCGGCCCTCCTACATTGGGCATCAGCCTTGTCAAAGCAGCAACCGTTCTGTCGGTTTTAACTGCAGTTTTCCTAATATGCTCCGCAAATTTTAATTTAGTATCCAGCCAGACTCCCAGATATTTCAGCGATTTCTGCGGTGTAATGCTGATTCCTTGTACCACAAAACTGATAGGAGAAATGTTTCGTCTGGGTGTTAACAGGACCGCCTCTGTCTTTGTTGGCTCTAAGTATAGCTGTCTACTTTTTAACCAATGGTCTATTTCTTCAATAGCCCAATTCATTATGTCCATGAGCTCATCTTCCGTTTTTGCTACAACGACTATAGCGAGATCATCTGCGTACGCAATGGTTGTAACATCCCTTGTCAAATCTAGATTCAGCACGCCGTTGATGTGAGTGGAGATGTGGTAAGTTTTGCAGACGATATAGCTATTATATTTTCTGTTAAACTCCTATCTACTATACTTACCTATGAGCAGATTATAATTTTACATAATGCACTTGTTCATAGTCACATACGTTATTGTATTCTGGTATGGGCACAGCATTGGAAGTAACATAAAGACAGTCGAAATTATGCAAATACATATAATAAAGATATTATATAAAACCTACATAGTGAATTGTTATTTTCTCGAACAAAAATTCTAGATATCCATCAATCACTTTTCATACCTTTAATTATTTAGCAATATAAAAATAAATCAAACTTGGCAAAACACATAAAAAAATATCACATAATATAAATCTAATATTGTACCTAAAGCAAGAATAAATACTTTATAGACGAAGTTATACATTTCTCGCTCCAAGACTATACAATGAGATACCAGATAGCATAAAATTTCCGTGCCTTCAAAATCACTCAAGTATAGTAAAAAAAAATTGATAGTAAACAATAATCCCATGAATATTCATCAACTTTTTGACATATTCAATACCTATTATAACTAATATCTATGAAGCACATAAATAGTTAAATATAAATATTCCTGAATTTGATCTTATTTGTTACTTCTATTTTATACAATAATTACTCTAGCAAAACCTTTTAACTTTTTTGGGTACTTGTTGTTTGTTGTAGTTATCTATTTATTTTATATTTATAATAAACGCTGTTTTTTAAACTTCAACCTTCTTCATCCAAGTGTACAAAACCTGATCTCACCAGCTCAGCGCGGATTCATGAGCAACCGCTCAACTGTCTCAAACTTTCATTAGTAACTCTGAAATCTTTGACTTCCAGGGCCAAGTAGATGCCACATATACCGATTTCTCGAAGATACTCGTCAGGATCAATCATGCAATTTTGATATCGCAACTATCACATTACCGGCTTTACAATGTTCTGATAATTTTACTAACATCACTTAGCAGGAGAGCCTCAGTTTGTTGCCTACAATGTATTTGAATCTCAATCTAGCCCTGTTACGAGCGGTGTTCCGCAAGGCTCAAATCTGGGATCCCTATTGTCCCTGGCGTATAATAATGAATTATCATTATCAGTTGTTTGTGGACTTTTACAACGGCTTTTCCGGTTCAACGGTAGACTTGAAACGTTGCAGGTTGTAGCCGTCGGGAAACAAATTGCCCGACAGCTCATTCCACAGCATCGAGGTTCTCCAAAATAAGGAATCCTGGAGGAGACTAGTTCGGGGAGTAGGGACCTCAACGTGGTGAGGATGAGCTCGCAGAGCCTCTTCAGTATTCCTCGTTTGGACGGTCTTCGATGTTATTATTTGGGAGAGCTCACTTAAAGATCTTCCGTGATATAATTTGTTAAACAGGGACAGGTCAGGCACTCTTATCTATACATCTAAGAGATATATCAGCTTTGTTGTTTTCTCAAGGCACCATGGTTTAAACTTTCAAAACAGTAGAGTCCAAAACATTCTGACCAACGGTTTAAGTGAATAACCCTGTATATTAAATCGCCACGACATTCACTACAATCTTTTAGTGGATTTTTACAACCTCTCTCTGGTTTAAGCAATGAATCTAAGAATATATGGCTGAGATGGAACGTATGAGTTATGAACGCATAGCACGTCAATTTTTTTGTTTTCTCATGGCACACTAGACGCTCCTAACTGCAGTTGCGGACTAAAATATATTATCTATAACACATATACGGGTTCCGGCTATCTCTCACGAATTGCTTTAAGATTAACTATCTGATACAGTAGATTAAAATTGCCACTTCCTTACTCGCGGTAGAGTTTTACCTTAAATAATAATCATCTCATACCATGTACAGCAACAGTTCTGGATTCAATGTTAACATTTAACCATGTCAAGTACAATTGGTTGTTTAATATTTCCCCGCCCACTTAGAATATGTGTACGCAACATCGTATGAGGTTCTTAATGGATGGCGATGATGAGGTTCCTAGGAACTTGCTCTGAGTGAGCAAGCGTTATATGTAACCAATTAATATAGGCTCAAGCCTGAGAACTATAAATAGGTTTTATATATTAATATTATATTTTTTTTTCGTGCCAATAATACAACAATTCATCAAGATCTGATTTTAAGTATATTTTATGCTAGTCGATGGAGTTGGCCGTTACTTAATGGAGATCCATTGATACACAAAGTATTCCAGATGAATAATCACCACTTTTATTTAAACTTGCGACGATCGTTTCGACACACACACACATTGTTTGAAAAAGACACTGTGTGTCGAAACGATCGTCGCAAGTTTAAATAAAAGTGGTGATTATTCATCTGGAATACTTTGTATATTTTATGCTATACAGAAAAGTGACACTAATAATTAAATTCTAATATATTATTAATTTACCAGAAGTTTGAAAACATTTGCAAAAAATGTTGTCCGTATTTGACGTGTATGGACTGGTTCATACATATTTGACAAGTTTTTGAATATTTTTGGCTCTTGAAAATTCTTAGATGAGATAAAATGCTACTGTTTAAATCGAAAAATGAAGTCAAGTTGATTGACTCATTACTTCCCACACATTACGCTGATACGTTTATTATTTTCCTATAGCGGGAAGATTTAGTCTGAGATCCCTTTCAACCAAATAATCGCCAGCCCCCCCCCCCCTAAAATTGTCTTATGCCGCTAGGTATTTCCTTCACAGGTCCATGGACAGCCTATTACCGATACTACAAACTTCTCAGTTTTACAACCCCCCACCCCCCAACCACCTCACTTTCACCCCCACCCAAAAAAACTGGTAGAAAATGATCAGGAACCCCTAAAACATCTAAAAACCGAATTTGAGTTGTTTCATACTTTTTGTTCTTTGATTATTGCTACGCTGCCACTGACGCGATTTTTAACAAACATACGCGTTTTCCATTCTCACCACGGTAACAATATACTGTGTCAAAATTTCATTAGAATCAATTTAATAGTGTCCACGTTACAAAATACAAAACGATTTAAACGGCAATAAATTCTCGTATGTATACAGAAAATTTTAAGTCCCTTAGTTTCCGTAATAGGCTAGGCAATGTTCGGATGGACCTAAAAAGGTGATTTGTGTCGCTAGATCTTTCTTCACAGGTCAGTGGACAGCCTATTATGAGTACAAGAAATTTTTTAATTTTTCAACCTCCAACCCCCCAACAACCCCAATTTCACCCCCACCCAAAAAAACGCAGAAAATGATCAGGGGGGGGGTGGGTTGGCCCAGTGGTTAGGGTCGAGGACTCGTGACCGGAAGGTCCCGGGTTCGATTCTCGTTAGAGGCGGAAATTTATTTCTGGTTTTTTCAACCAAAAATAAATATCCATAAAAAAAAAAAAGCTCAGCGAGAATCCCCACCTGAGCATTCACTGTTGGCTTCTAATTAACAGTGCTGTTCCTAAGTGGCGCCGGGAAACAGTAACAAAGCCTACACAGAACACGAGGCTAATGACCAAAGCAGTCGATGCCGATGACACAGAAGTAAAAAAAAAAAAAAAAATGATCAGGAATCCCTAAAACGCTTAAAAACGAAGTTTGAACTGTTTTTATATTTTTAGTTTTTTTATTATTTCTGCGCCGCCACTGGCACGATTTATAATAACCATACGCGTTTTCCATCTTCGCCACGGTAGTAATACTGTGTCAAAATTTCATTAAAATCAATTCAACAGTTTCCTCGTTACACAATATACATCGATCTAAAGCAATACTCTCGTATGTTTACATCAGAAAAATGTCAAGTTCTTTGCTTTCTGTAATAGGAAGGCAATGTTCGGATGGACCAAAAAAAGTTATTTATGCCGCCAGGTCTTCCTTCACATGTCAGTGGATAGTCTATTATGAATGCAACAAATTTTTCAATTTTACAACCCCCCACCCCCCAACCACCCCAATTTCACCCCCACCCAAAAAAAAGTAGAAAATGATCAGGGACCCCTAAAACGCCTAAAAACAAAGTTTCAGCAATATTTAATTTTTTTTGTTTTTTGCTTATTACTCCGCCGCCTATGCACCGATTTTCAAAATTATAGGAACATTACCTACTACGACCCCACAGCATACCGCTGCCCAAATTTCATCATAATCCATGCAGCGGTTGCTGAGATTACGAGGCTAGAAAAAAGCGACAGACAGACAGACAGACCGACAGACAGACAGACAGACAGACAGACAGACAGACAGACAGACCGACGGAAATGAGTAACGTGGATTTTCGTTATGTAGACATCATAAAACGCCCAAAAAGCGTATTATCTCAAAATCGAAAATTTTCGCGATCACAATACTCCCCTCACCTTTCGGTGTGGGAAGTAAAAAACGACACCATCAGTCATATAAGCTTTGGGAACCAAAACGAACAATTGCATGTCCTGATATGACCACCTCGTCGGTATTGTTGAAACGGCATCTCAGAAGCTAGGAGTTTTGTTCCGCTGTAGGAAGCTGTATACACCAGAGCAACTACTGCTTCTCTACAAGGCACAGATCCGACCATCGTTGGAGTATTGCTCCAGAGCGTTCTCTAAAGCTTCTGTACACTTTCCATAAAGCCTCGTGGCCACTAAAAAATAAAACTGCAAGAGTTGCTCTCACAAGTCACTTGCGTAGCGTGCGCACGACGTCATTAGAGAAATATTACAGCAAAATTTCTTGCACTTAACGAACTTGCGACTTGCTGAGAGCTTGTAGTGTACGGAAGATAATCTGGTAAGTTGAAAGTCGATTTTTAGAAAAAAGCATGTTATGTTGTATTTTTAGCAGTAATTGTAGTAATGGTCGGAAAGTAATTAATTAGGCTAGGTCCGGTTCAACACTATTCTTTATTGACTCTTGTTCTTACAGCTCTCCGTAGGCAGGCAACCCGTCATACATACACATCCACAAAAACTGCTTAAGCTCCATCGGACCTTCATTTCTCAATTCAGTAAGCAACTTTTCGTGTGTCCCTAGAGTAGTTCTATGTTGAACCCACTTTCTCACCCAACATTTTCTCCGCCTTTTACTATCTTTCTCTTGTCATCTATAATGTACACGAACTCAGAACAATCAAGCCCAAGTGAACTTGTGAGAGCAACTTCCTAGATTAAATTTGCGAACAATTGAAAGATAGTGTAGACAGACAAGCAAGTACCTGCTGCAAAAACTATCGCAATTTACTTGCAAGTGGACACGAGCCTTAAGAGAGCAATTAGACTAATCCACAAGCCTAACCTCACAAAGGACCTCCACAGACTGAAACATCGGAAAAGGGTGGCTGACCTGTCCCTTTTTTACAGATTCTATCACGGAAGGTGTTCGAGTCAGCTCTCCCAGATAATAACACCCTTACCAGGTCGAGGTCCCTACTCCCCGAACTAGTCTCCTCCAGCATTGCTTCTCTTGAAGAACTTCGACGTTGAGGATTGAGCTGTAGAGGAATTTGTATGTCTACTTGATCTGTGACTTGATCATAAGAATGCAGCAAGACCTCTACTTCAGATATGGGAAATTTAGGCAAAATGCATTTTGAAAGTCTACACCTCTTTTATAGAGATTAGATAAAATTATTCTTGGACTGATTTGCTTTTTCTGCGGCTTTTATGTCGCTGTCCCACACATTTCCTCCAATCAATTACACATAAAAATCTAGCTAATACACTCACATGCATATACAAACCTTACATACACCCATTTCATTCCTGTATCCGTAAATTCAATGGTGTATCTATTATAGAACTAATTTCCGCCTACACTATTATAATATCGCACACTGCATATCTAATGCTATGTTTTAAATGTCATCTTATAATGCAAATTTGATTTGACTATATATGCGAAAATAATTGCTCTGTCAATAGGAGATATGATTCGAGATTTTTTATTCGGATGGGTTTGATGTATACAAGGTGACTTGAGGTATATTGGATATGCCTTATTCTGCGTTGGAGTGAATATTTTGTGGGCAATGTAGGTTTTGAAATTGAAATGTTGATGGTATCTATTTGTATCTGACCTATTTTTGAGATCGAGTAGGTTTAATCGAAGAATGAATACCCAATAAGGTACTCTAAAAGCAGTATGAATGAATGAATAAGGACCAGAGGCTATGCAGCACGGAATGTGGCTGGTGCATATGCCACACGATGGGCCCTTTGGCGCCTCTATCCGCGCTAGTTACTAAGATCTGCCCTTTTGGCAAAGGCGAGTACATTCTTAGGTCCTATCCGTTTTATCCCTATTGGTTCCAAGGCTCTTGAGCCCAGCATAGTCTCCCTGTGATAACCCAGGGTTTCACAGCCACACAAGATGTGTGCCGAGGATTCTTCCTCTTCACCACACCACGTGCACGTTGGGTCGTTGACCACCCTCATCACAAACAAGTGACGCCTGAAGGTGTTGTGACCCGTTAACAGGCCTACTAGCAATCTCAAGTTACTCCTATCCAGAGGGAGACAAAATCGTCCTATTCTCTCTGCAGGCCCTGCTAATAGCTCCTGAGCCTGACGGAGATGACCAGAGATGTTGTTCCATCACAGGGAGTGTTGATTCTGGATCCACTCTCCAGTTGTTTTCCTAATCAAGTTTGCAGACAGTCCTAAGACTGGTTCCGGGCCCACAAAACTGTTGCCGGATCCCATCCTAGCCAGATGATCTGCCATTTTGTTACCATTTACCCCAGCGTGCCCAGGTACCCACATCAGTGATACCTTGTGTTTAGCTGAGATGTCATCAAGAGCCCTCCTTCACTCCAGGACCAGTCCCGACGTTATTTTCCAAGCACTCAGTGCTTTGCTGGCTGCCTGACTGTCAGAGCAGATAGTAATCCGCCTTCTAGACCCGTCAATTTTCCGAATACGATTTACACAAGCAAGTATCGCATAGACCTAAGCCTAGAATACTGTGGTGTGCCCCCCAAGAGGGAATGAAAGTCTTGTATGGGGTCCGTAGACTTCCGAGCCCGAGCCCTCTCTAGCGAGTGAACCGTCTGTGTACCAGACCTGTCCTCCTCCTTCGATGAGCTGTCTTTCCCTAGACTCCCACTCTTCCCTTGACGGAAACACCACCGTAAATTTGCGATTGAAGCGATGCGTAGGAGAAACTATATCGCTCCTCGCCAACAAAATAGGACTATCCTCATGCAACTCTGCTAGAATCGTCGAATGTCCTTTGCCTGGATTCATAAAAGTCCAGCTACCCTGACTCCAGAGACGGAACCCAGTTTTTCTAGCTTCCCCTTGAATTACCAGATCCAAAGGAGGAAGATTCAATAGTGTTTCAATGGCACTCAAAGGTGTTGTGCGCACTGCACTGGTTATACTAAGACATGCCAGAAAAGCAGTATAGTTTTATAGAATGTTGAAGAATTTCTGCCTCCTTGGCTACTCTGGCATATTTCCCAAGAAAAGCGAAGGTTAGTAGCCCGTGATGAGAACAACTGATTGAAATTTAATGTGGGAATTCTACATGGATCAGACACAAGACTGTTCCGGTGCAATACATATGTTTTATGACACTTTTCTGAGAATACTCATGTTATCTGATATCTAAACGATATTATGATGTTATAGACAATACAAGCAAAAGTATTTATGATGAAAAGGTAACTGGAAGCAGAAAAAGCACCCACTGTGATCCTAGATATAGTGGGACGAGAATGACGTGAACTCTGTGGGAAGGAAGTCATGCTTTTGGAGTAAAAAAGGAGTGTCAGCCTCAACAATTATTCAGTAGCCATATTTACTTATGGTCCCACAAAAAAATATACATGAATGTCCCATATTTGATTTGGTATACTGGCAATCATATAGTGATCTAGCTGAATACTGTTTTCTCACTACCTGGAAAACACTTTCTTAGCATAGTGAGAATTTATCAAAAGTAGATTTTAGGCACTGTGTTGTTTTATAAAACGATAATTTTTTGTATCTCTCAAAAAACTGATGAAAGACATAGATTAAAAGCAAGGTTTAGATAGGTTTACTTTATAGATTTCTGCATAGATTCACAGTAAAAGGAAAATTCAAAAAGGATGTAGATCTACGTATCATGCTTGACTATAGACGGTTTGGTTCAGATGAAATCTTTAGCAAACCCATACAGCAAAGAAAAGCTTCTAAAATTATTAAGTTGTGAGCAATGACCTTCGTGAGGAGATCGTAATTAATTTGGTTTACCAAATTTTCCAAATCTGTGAATCGCGATACTTCCTAAACCATCACAAGGTCAGGAGGAACAATAGTAGAGCAAAAAACGCTACAAACACTAAAAATCCTCTAAAAATTCATCACGGCAAAAAGTAGAACAATAAGATGAGCAAAGAAGTATCATATCATATTACTGGAGAAAGCTTAAAACCGCAAGAAATAAGTAAAAGTGCGAAGATGGTATTGAAATAGAAAATATTCTATTGGCAGTCATAAAAAATGCAATTCCATTCCATTTAATTACAGGTTATTGGAATCGCGTCGACTGGATCTTTTTCTTTTGTTTGCGGTAGCTGTGCACAGCTAACTGCGATTAGTTTCTGATGTCCGCCTCATTGTTAGAATGTGGAATTGTTTGTTACATACTCGGAGTGCTTATTTTAATCTATTAATTGCAAAAAGCTATCGATTTTTATCGAGATTAGACTCTCCTCTCTCTCTTTCTCTATCGCTCTCTGTATATATGCTGCATCTGCTGAGTACTACTCGTCGATAGAAGTGCAACTGTTAAAATAGGCATCGTTAAAGTAACTAGGGTAATTAATTTTGATGTCCTAAACACAATTTTGTTGGGATCGGATGCTCCTAAAAAGGGAATTTATATGATCTAAAATTCCACGACTTAATTTTGGCTACAGTGCGAGCCGCGGCCTGGAATGTTTGCGGACTTGCTCGACCGTGTAGTCCACTGAGTCACGCAGCAAAGGGTTGCTATGCGATTCCACTTGTTCATAGCGCCGCTGCACCTGTGTTTTGATATAGTCCTTTAAGTAAGGAATATCAAGATCTTTATGCAAGGTCTCGTTTGAAACATACCAAGGGGCATTTGTAATAGTTCTCAGGATCCTACTTTGGAGAACCTGCAGAGCTCGCATGTGCGTCTTAGATATAAAAAACCCAGCCGCACATGCGTAAGTAATTGCAGGTCTAATAATAGTTTTGTACAGCCGGATTTTGTTAACCAGACTTAAGTTTGAAGTTCTAGCAAGGGATAAAGCTGTCGAAATGTAATTTGGAATTTTGTTTTTAACATCTCAGTATGGTTTCGCCATGTCATACCCTTTCTCTAGGGTGACACCAAGGTACTTGTAAGAGCTCCACCGTAATAGAGTACCGTTAATAGAGACCTCTGGCGGAGTTCAGCGACGCTTTTTGGTACAGTAGATAGCCTGCGTTTTAGAATGGTTGATTTTGATAAGCCACCGATCCGCCCACTCTAGTACTTCATCCACCGCTGTCTGTAGCCTGTCATGGACTAGGTCTCTAGACCATGACTGGGCCACTAATGCGGTGTCGTCAGCATAGAGAAAGACTGCACAGTTGCTGGGACTAGGACGTCATGAATGAAAAAATAGTAAAGTATTGGTCCAATGACCGAACCCTGAGCAACACCGGCCATGACATGCCGTATTGTCGACAACACATTGTCAATTTTGATCCGAAATTTCCTTCCTTCTAGAAAGGATTTCAACAGTTTTAGGAGCCAAAAAGGAAAGCCCTTTTGGATTAACTTATAGAGGAGGCCCTCATGCCATACTTTGTCAAAGGCTTTCGATACACCTATAAGTAAGACACCAGTGCTCTTGTCTTCGGTAAATCCCCCGGTTATACGCTCCACCAGTCTGACTGCCTGCATCTCAGTGCTATATTCGGACCGAAATCCGAATTGGACGTCAGGAATCACGTTATGATCCGACGAAAAATTCTCAAGGTGATGGAGAATCACTTTCTCGGCGAGCTTTGAAGGTGTTGACAGAAAACTAATGGGAGAATAATCCTGGGGAAATATCGAACCCGCTTTCTTTGGGATCATAATGACTTCGGCAACCTTCCAAGCCTTGGGGAAGTATTGAGTCCTGAATCTGCTGAGTCTGTGTGTAATAAAATGGATTTTATTTTAGAGGAAACTAGTCTATCGTAAGAAAAAAGCTAGTTCGCTCATTATCCAAAAAATCTGAAGTATTTTGCTCTGAGCTCTATATCTTTTCTAGTTATCCCTGAGACTGTGAGTGAAGAATTAAGAGAGGTATTTCCATAAACAGTTGAAAAATTGTTGCTTTCTAAACACTAATAGCTTTTCCTTGATAGAGAGTAAAAATGCGGGCAAGTAGTTAATTGCCGTTTGATAAATCCGAAACGTACATTTGGAAAACTTGGAAAACTTGGAAAAATTTGGAAAACTCGGAAAACTTGGAAAACTTGGAAAACTTGGAAAACTTGGAAAACTTGGAAAACTTGGAAAACTTGGAAAACTTGGAAAACTTGGAAAACTTGGAAAACTTGGAAAACTTGGAAAACTTGGAAAACTTGGAAAACTTGGAAAACTTGGAAAACTTGGAAAACTTGGAAAACATGGAAAACTTGGAAAACTTGGAAAACTTGGAAAACTTGGGAAACTTGGAAACTTGGAAAACTTACAAAACTTGGAAAACTTAGAAAACTTGGACTACTTGGAAAACCTGGAAAACTTGGAAAACTTGAAAAACTTGGAAAACTGGGAAAACTTGGAAAACTTGGAAAACTTGGAAAACTTGGAAAACTTGGAAAACTTTGAAAGCTTTGAGAAATTTTTTGAAATGCGGAAAAATTAATAAATTTAGAAATTTCCAAAAATTTTTAAAGTGTTTATAGTGGTGTACATTCCAAACTTCGTGCTAGTAAGACCACTTAGAATCGCAGTCATAAAATAAGAAAATCTGAAAATCTGGACCATAGGTTAGACTCTCCTCTCTCTCTCTATATATTTCTCTCTCTGTATATATATGCTGCATTTGCTGCGCGTGTGTGTAATAAAATTGATTTTGTTTTACAGGAAACTAGTTTATCCTAGGAAAAAAACTAGTTCACTCACTATCCAAAACATCTCAAGTATTTTGCTCTGAGCTCTGTATCTTTTTTAATTATCCCTGAAACTGTGAGTGACGAACGAAGAGAGGTATTTCCATAAACAGTTGAAAAATGCTTGCTTTCTAAACACTAATAGCTTTTCCTTGATAACGAGTAAAAATGCGGGCAGGTAGTTAATTGCCGTTTGATAAATCCGAAACGTACACTTGACAATTAATTAGTATGCATCCGAATCAGTTCGGATTTCTGTGCTGCCGACGACATGTGGTCAATGGGTGAATTTAGATAAGCTCTAATTCGGTATTCGATCTACCAGAAAAGGCCATCTCGAGACCAAGTATACCGGGACGGCTCGGTCTAAAATTAGATCACTGGCGTTCAAACTTTCCCTAGTAGCATTATACATCTTTGAGAAAGTTATGCCTTTATGGAAAAAATTTGCCTAGGAATCACGGAAAAGGCTAAGCTTGATATTACAAAAAAACAGTCGCCCTGTGATATGTATATATGTATATTTATAAAAGATAAAGGGTTGTGATGTAGGTTAGTAAAGTGAAGAGAACTGGTAACACCCAGTATATTGGATTGCTCCAATTCGTAAGGAGGTTACTAGTTCGGGGCGTGAGGTATTGGAAAATAAGCGTACATTTGTTTAACTAAGATTGTATATAAACAGAGTGAGTATGTTAAGTATGTCAATAGGATGTGGGTTAGATATAAGATACATCTGGAGTTTGTAACCAGGTCAGATCAATAAACACCAAGTCTCAAGTATGAAGTGGTTTGGCTCAGGGCTCCCCTAAGCCTCCAGTTTAGTGCAGTGTGTACCAGAAGGGTATATTACAGCCCAAGCGAATATTAAATACAGAAAAAACATATTTGAGTTTGATATTTTTCGAAAATATAGTATTTTAAAAGGCTTTGAAACCAGTAGTTTCCATAGGTTCGATACTGTATGAAGAACATAACAAGAGAAGTTGTTCGTTTTTGAGCCTGAGACATCTTTTTTAAGAAAACCATTTATTGGAGAATATGGTAAAACCATAACAAATATCACTAAAAACGTTCATTCGATAAAATTTCTATTTCTATAAAATGTATTCTGGACTTTAGAAAAGTTGCAAAATATAATCTTGCAATTATCTTTAAATATTTTGTATATAAAGTAAAACTCAAGCTAGATGGCTGGGTAGCGGCAAATAAACAGCGAAGTGTACTCTTAAAACTCTATTTCCAAGCTTTCGGGATCATTTGATCCCTTCTTCAAAGCTGCAAAGACAATTTAGCAATCAGCAACGTTAGAAAAATTAAGATTGAAAAGTTTTTACTTACAAAAGTTTGTGAGGATGTTGCTGGGAGATGCATGAAGCACGTTATACAGACACAGAAATTTACGAAAAACATTACACAGTTTACTGTTAAAAGTTAAAATCTTAATAAAATCGTAAAATGTCCGCTCGATGATTATTTTGCGTGCCGGCAATTACGTCTTTATCAAAACGGTCAAGCACACGTGTCTGAGCGGAAATAGGTTAGTGGAGGGAAATTCAGATTTTGTTCATTTGTCAAATGTCATTTGCCTAATTTTGGCGCATGTGCAATCTATGTTAAAATTTTTGTGGAAGGGATTTATGTATAGGGTGATTCAAAGTATCACTATACAGTGTCAAACAGAATGATCTGATGTGATGAAAATGTTTTAATGTATGAAATTTTATGAAATGTGCGTGGATAGCAATTAATATATTAAAAGGTAGAAAAAAAAGAATTAAATGTGCGTTAATAGCAAGAATTATAGTGATAATGTGAACTTATTCATTAAGGGGGAAAATGTTAAATGATATATGTGGTGTAAATTAATTTTATATTTATTACATTTAAATTGATGAATTCTCATCAGAATTATCAATACGATATTTTTCACAATTCAAAAGATATGAGTAAATTATGCTGAGGCTGCTAATATCAGTTCTTTTATTAATACAATTGTCACATTGAAAAATATGTGCCATTTCAAGGAAACATCTTTTCTTTAAATTTGACTCACTTGCCAAAACTTTAACAGAATTATAATCAATAGTATGATTGGGAAGATTAGCATGTGCAGCCAAAGTACACCCGATAGGGTAAAGTCTGGCATCACTTTTATGAGCGGTAAGCCTCCCTTTTAGGGACCTGGAAGTTTGACCAATGTATACTGAGTTACAAGTACTGCAAGGGATACTATAAACCACATTGGTTAAGCTAAGCAAGGGTACTTTGTCCTTTAATTTAGAAAAAAGATTATTAATTGTTAAAACTGGTTTTGAGGCAATTTTACAGTTTACACTTCTGAAAATCCTGACCAGTCCTGGAGTTAATTCTTTGATAAAAGGCATATATAGTGATAGGTTGAGTGGTAGGTTGAGAATTTTCAGCTTGTGAATTATTTATATTGGCAATGTTATGGTTAATATTAGTAATTTGTGGTAAACTAATATTTTCTGAATTGAAAAGGATACTGTTAACCAAGTGTTTAGGGTAACAATTATTAATAATTTAGACAAAGTATGAAGATTTGGATTGTGGAAGGAGTTATCAGCTATTTTTATGACCCTGTTTTTCATCTGTTTTATAAGGTTAATCTTGATTTGCATTCTATGGTAAGACATATAATTAAGGAATCTGCCAGAACTGCTAGGCTTCCTGTACCAACCAAAAGAATGTTATTTTCAGATCTTATAAACCTTGTGTCAAGGAAAGGGACTGACTGTTTGGAGTCCTCTTTCTCAATAGTAAATTGGATGTGAGGGTCATAGCTATTAAAGATATCCACTATTAAACTATTAAACTGAATAACTATAAAGTCTCCACTTTAAAATAAGAAAAAAATTAAATATCGGAGCGATTATAAAATTCAGACGGCTATGACTTTGCGGTGTGACTAAAAATGAAATGCGGCAGCTTAGGTCAGTCGGTAAAATTTGAACTCTTTTTGTACTTGGAGAAATCAGCAGAAGGATTTGATTTTTCCTATTTTGCCTATTTTTTCTAGGAGAAAAAGCAAAATTTGCTAACGCTTCTAACGTTATAGGATTCTCAATATCAATCCTTCTTAGTTTTCATTTCGAGTTTTCAGTTAAATCGGTGTTTTTCAGTTAACCTACGTATAAGCAGCCTAACACGCGGTGAAAAACAAACAAAAATCCGTTTAGATGGAAGAAACCAACTAACTTAGCAGAAGCAGAAGCAGATGTAAACAAACCAGTGTAACAAGGCAAGTTTATAAAAACCCCTTACAACTCATCAGCTCCAACTGGACACAATAGCAGTAAGATAACTAATGTCAATGAGAAGCTGGAGTATGACAGAAGTACTTTTTTCACAGCCTACTAGCTATTGAGATCTCAGATCTACTAGAAAGTTCTGCAAACTCTCCAAAGCGATAAAAAATGTTGAAATGAAAAGAAAACTACAAGCGATTGTTGCTGACAGAATGAAATTTCACATTCAATCTTATAACAGAAATATAGTAAGATCTATTACTTACAACCAACCATTCAGTATGAAGGATTCACATTTTAAGAACCGCATATTCTGACCTTGCCCCTATCTAACATTTTGATCTTCAAGCGGAAGTTGTTGAGCTGTACAAAAGTGATTCCACATTGGTCTCCTTGCCCATAAGCAGAACCCCAACTTTCGCTCCATTTTTCTCCTTTCGACGGAACACGATCAAAAATATTTACGGGCTGAGATTGGCACCGAGCTACCCATTGACGGACGGCGTTGTCGCAACTTTCCCTACATGTTCTAATCTTGCGGCCGCTGTTAAGTATCCCATAAAAATGTGCAGACCGCGAGGAAGTATGCAGCGCGAATAGCTGCAACAACTCACGAGGAGGTTTTTTGAGTAGAGATGTCTTGCTTGAAGAAGGCAGTTCCGCGTCATTCTATTGGCTTCACGTCGGTTGACCTACTGCCAGAGTTGGGCAAAGAACTTGAGAACAGTAGTGGGGTAGAGTATATAACTACTAACTACTTTGTCAAAATAGTGGTTTAACTACCTAGTAATCTTTTTAATTTATTTATTTAACAAATTACATGAATTATAATTACACAAATAAGTAAAGCTTCATTTTCAGTTTAACAGCAACGATGATACTGTAGTATACCGGCGCCGGTACTCTGTAACTTAAAGGGATGATACACGTACGAGCAAGTACGCGTACTTATGGCTCGACGACCTTTTTCGCCTTTGTGTCACCGTAAGTACGCGTACTTTAAAACCGTCGCGCAAACCGCCGGCGATCCAACTGGTTTGAAATCTTGCTCGTAGCTTGTCTCGGCTCGTACTGCGAGCCGCGAGCCACCACTTTGTTTCTGCAGGCCATCGATGCGCAGCACTTGTTGTATTTGGCGGTTGTTAAAAGTTTTGTTTATTTAGGAAAACTATCAAAATGAGTGATTTCAGCTTCACGTGTGTCACCGACGTCGAGCCGAGTAAGTTTGCGAACTTAAAAATCGCGTACTTAAAGTTCATACGTGTATCACTCCTTTTAGAAATGTATTACTATGCACTATTTACTATAGGATCGGGTGGCTTCCTAAATATGTCAGCGTAGTAGGCACTTTGTGGTAGGCACCTGAAACTGCCCGATCGTCATGGTCGTCATGGTGATAGAAACACGTTTCTATCTCTTAAGCTGCAGAGTACCGGCGCTGGTAGTTATTATATTAATATTTGTATGTATATACTATGTTAGATAATGGCACAATCAGAATATGATTAAATATTCACAAACACGAATGGTCTCTAGTTTCATTTTAGAGATGGTCCCACATGCTTACTAGATAAAAGCTGATACAGAGACCCTAGAGGTTGGGCATTACAACCTAGGCAGTAAAGCCCCTTTTGTCTTATACCCAGTCGAGGGATTTTACAGTTGTATTTCGAAGCTTATGAGAATTGTATGTGTATTAAAAATAGACAAAGAACAAATTTAACAATATATGTGGATGATTGAAAACATGTATAACATACGTATAGCAAACACTGTATACCATGCAAATCAGGCTGCACTAAAACGGAACTAGCTATATAAAATTATTTACAATTATTTACATATCATTATTTTTTAGAATTTTATGCTTCGGACCTGTCCAATATCCTACAAAATATTGTTTGATTTTCTGAAATTAATCTTTTTACTGAAATTATGAATTTTTGCTTTAATTCGCATGGTAGTAGTTGAACTACTTCTTTGAAAAGCATGGTTAGATTTCTAACTTCTTAGTAGTTAGTAGTTAAATGCGTAAGTATTTTTTTGAATACAGAACAAACTTGCACTAATGACTATAAACTCACTGCAGTATTAACAAAAATTACAGTAAAGGATTAATAAGGTCAAATGCACACGTGTAAAAATAAAATTCCTTATTTCAATTAGGTAGAGTTTGAAGAATAAGGGTCGGTTTCACCGGTCTCTGACAAGTGTTAGATAGACTATCTGTTAGATAGGCCCATACAATTATATATGGGGTTATCTGGCAGATGGGCTATCTGACACTTATCAGGAACCAGTGAAACCAGCCTTTAATCTTTTAAAAACTTTTAAAACAACGTCTACGTTTGGTTATGTTTGCCTTAAAAAAACAAATTGCTGAAAAAGGTTGACAGATATCTTCTTGATGAATTGATCAGGATTGAAAAATCTAACATCAGCAATGTTAATAGTAAAAAAAAGTTTTTAGATAAAGAAATACGGTCATTAAGAATATCTTATTTTGTATAACCTTTCGTCCAGGCCTAACTGTTGTAAGTGTAAATGTGTTTGGAGTAGGGCCTGAGACCGATATAATTAGGGGGACAATAGTAAGTTTGTTTTTCTTCCAGAGTCGCTTTATTTCTATGGCAACTCTATAGCAATAATTAAGGATAGCAATATCTATCAAATAGGTAACTTTGCCTGCCTTTGATGAAAAAACTATGTCTGGTATATTGGCTGGGATAGTTTTGTCTGTCCTAGTATAGTTTGTATTCATTGTTGGATCTAAGTTTTCGATTAGTTCCTTTGTTGTGGCTAGCACTTGGTGTATGACTTTGGCTGCAGAGTTAGGTTTTGGCCATGGATTCAGTTCCAGCGAGAGTTTTACATGCACTTGTTATGTGATCTATTGTTTCCTTCTGTTGGTGGCACTTTCTGCAGTTATCATCGGCTATAGATGGATCTTTATTCATGTATTTATTGTAGTTTCTTGGCATAATCACACTATGATTGTATTTCATGCATGTGGTCTGGTGTAATACGGTATCCATGTTTGGCGTGGAATGCTTTCTGCGACCAGATGTATATTTCTTCTTTTGATTGTAGGAGATTGTATGTGTCTGCTGTGGTCTGGTGTGTAGTTCTTGTCTGCTTTGACTATTGCCTTATGCAAATTCATCTGTTTGCCTTGGAAGATATGTTTGGGTGTTTTTATTTATCTTCTGTGTTTCGTGAGTTCTGTTCGTGTGAGTATATAAATATTTTCTACGTCAGCGCGCGACCACTTGATGATGCCAAAGGAATACGGGACGATTGGGATTGCAGACGAGTTAGTAGCTTTTGTAAGGTTTCTAGGATTCAGTTTCGTTTTCAGTAGACAAATGAGGTGGCCTCTAATGTCTGTGTGTGTGGTCTACCTTAACATTCTGTGCTTATACGTTTCGTCCTTGTTCATGTTATCATTATTATTGTTATTAAGAAAGTGCATTATTTAGTGTCCACAGTAAAAATCGGATTTCACATAACATAAGATTTATCTCTCGCACCTGCTTCGAAACTGCAACCCCACTCCGAACAAAACCATGTCATTTACATAAAAAAATGAAGCAGTAATTGCTTCTTAATCAGTAATTACCATTATGTTGGAATAAGTAATCGACTTTAATAACTTTCATAATCACCTTAGCAAGGCTTTTATTAAAAATTACCAGTGTACGGTAAGCACAAAAACCAAATAATGCTATCTACGTTTATCTAATTATAACTTGATACTGTTATTCAAGACGAAGGTTATATCTAAGGACGGACTTTCAATTAGTTCTCGAATCTTGTGTGATATTTTTGATGGAAGGTTTCATATTATAAAAAGTGATCGATATTAGGAAGCAGAATGTGAGGTTTTTGTATCAGTATTGTTCGCGTTTACCGTTGGATAGCTGAGCTGATGAGAATTTCAAGGTGGTGACTTGATTTTAATGCGTGTTTTATTGTCGGTATCTGCCTTTCAAGTAGCAGCTGATTGTGATGACAATTCAGTTATACTAGAGCAGTCAAAGGCTATGAGAAATCGTCGCTTCGAAGTAGGCATCTTTATAGCTGTCACAGGGGCTTGTGTAGCAGTTAGAGAGCTGTTGTAGATGCTTCTATGATAACTATAAACCCTTGTACCTTAAGGGACGATATTACGTAGTTGAATTGCTGATACAGTCAATTGCTTTCTTTATGCGCTGCAAGAGAATAAGTATCTGAGCATGGTAGATTTGAAACGCTGCCGGTTGTAGCCAGTGGGAAACAAATTCCCTGGCAGCCCACTCCACAGCGTCGAAGTTCTCCAAAAGGAAGAAATGCTGAAGGAGGCTGGTTCGGGCAGTAGGGACATCGATCTGATAAGGACGAGCTCGCAGAGCCTCTCTAGTGTCTGGGCATTTGGTGTTATCTGGGAGAGTTCACTTGAATCCCTCCTGTGATAGAATCTGTGAAATAGGGAAAGGTCAGCCACTTTTTTTCTACGTTTCAGGCTGTGGAGGTCCTTTGTGAGGTTAGGCGTATCGATTAGTCTAATTGCTTTCTTCTGGACGGTGTCCAGAAGCTTTAGAGTGTGCCTTGGAGCGCATCCCCATGCATGGGAGCAATACTCTTACGATGACCGGATCT
The DNA here is from genome assembly GCA_951848785.1 of Callosobruchus maculatus. Lineage (NCBI taxonomy): Eukaryota > Metazoa > Arthropoda > Insecta > Coleoptera > Chrysomelidae > Callosobruchus > Callosobruchus maculatus. The sequence goes on from CATOUR010000003.1 coordinate 5,740,553, forward strand.
GTGCCTTGTAGATCAGCAGTGGTTGCTCTGGTGTATACAACTTCCTACAGCGGAACAAAACTCCAAGCTTCTGGGATGACGTTTTAGCAGTACTGATGACGTGGTCGTGTCAGGACACGTTTTTGTTAATCTTGATTCCCAAAAGACGTGAGGTGACTCGACTATTGGGTGACCCTCCATTTCCGCAGTTGGTAGGCCAACCTGGGATTTCTTTGTCATGAAGTGCTGCATGAAGTGTTGCAGGAATTCTGGGTCCTAGCTAAAACTCTATTATGGAGCAAACGACTCAGATCTTCTCGAACATTATACCAACAAAATATAACTTTGAACAACCATACACCGTGGTTCTCCACTATTCGCTAAACCTCGGCCTCTGGAGGGCCGCATTTCAAGGAGGAATCTCTAGTGTGGTTCACAGATGGTTCCAACACGAAAGGTGGAGAAACCAGACTAAGTATCATTGGCCCAGGAAGTTAAATAAAAGAATCGCTAGGTACAACCACTACAGTTCTTCAAGCAAAGGTTTATGCCTTCAACCCCTGTACCCGAGTAAGTGCAACAAAAAATATTTTAATGGACACCCAGGCAGTTCTAAAGGCACTCGGTTCTTATACCTGTGAGTCTAAGCTGCTATCCAGGCTAGCAGTCTAGACATATCTAGATGTGTCCAACTATCCACGTATTCCCTGCTGATGACTCTTAGGTTAGGTTGAAAGTGAGTGGGGCAACTATGTCTCCTTGCACTGCGACTCAATTGTGTCTGTTGTGGCTCACACCCTTTTAGAGTTCACCGTACAGTCCGCACCTCTTTACGAAGGCGATCAACGTGAAGGGTGAAACTTCCTTGAAGTCATGAGGTTCCAGCTGCGTAAATCCAAATGTCTGGAACCTAGCTCTCTCCAGTACTGGACAGGAGACCAGAATATGTTCGCTGTTTCGTCCTACACGCAGCAAAAGCGACAGTCTGATGTTTATTCAAGACCCGTTTTTCGCATATGGCTCCTCAGACGACTCTGTCCCGTCAGCAGACCAACTACTAGAATGCGGAGATCGTTCCTGTTATATTCCACGATTTTCGGGGGGGGGGGGGGGGGGTACTGACTAGAGGTGTATCTCATGAACGCCTTCGAGAACCCTGGTGTGTCTCGCCAGTGCAGGAGTGCCTTCCTCTCTGCCCAATCTGAGATGGTTTTTTAGCTGTGCTTTTTGCAATGCCCGCAAATGGTTCTTCAGTTCCTCGCGCGTCGGCCAATACATTGCCTTCCACTCCGCTGTGACCTGGAACCCAAAGCAAGGTGACCGTGTTTCTTTTTTCGAGTTCGTTGAGAAGGTGCATGCAGTTCCATACGAGTCTTGAATCAACCTGATTGGAGCTCAGTGCTTTCAGTGCAGCCTGGCTGTCTGAAAATATTTTTATAGATTTGTTTGTTGGGGGCCTTTGATTAGTTCCCTGACTCCCAGTTCTGTGGCTATCATTTCTGCTTGGAAGATCGTGGTATTCCTCCCAAGGCTTACTGAGATTTCAACTCTTGGATCGGTACCAACTACTCTCGCTCCTGCCCCCAGTTCAGACTTGGAGCCATCAGTAAATAGGGCAAGATCAGGGCGTGATATGAAGCCATTTCTCCTCTTCCATTCGTCCCTACCAGGGAAAATGACGTTATAGGATCTCTATGCGCTTGAAGAACCATATAGTCCGAGACCATTCTGAGTATGTGTGATGTATAATTTAACCCATGATACCCGTTGTGTCTGGTCCTAGTTCCGTTTTGTCTCGTCTGACAGTTGATAGTAGAGAAGAATTCGTAGTATAGCTTACAAACTTATCACAGCCCAACTTAGCGATTGAACGTTGGCGATGTCAGAGTATTACGTACACGATGGTACCCTTTTTGACGCAAACACAATCAGCTGTGGGTGCAATCAGGCATAGGCCTGAGATGGTACCTTACGCAACGCAAATTCACTTTTCTCCCGACGGAGATGGGTCCGCCCGATAGTATCGGCATCTCCTTTCTCAAAGTACCACCGATGAGTAATCGCAGCCGTGGCCGCTGCCGATATGCGATGGTACCATGGGTACCACCACCAGCGGCAGGAGCGCATCGCCGGCCGCCGTGCCGTCGGTACGAAAGGCCTCTTCAAGAAGAACATTAACTGAAATTGGAAAGGTCAGCTCTCATTGTCATATATGGGTGTGTACCGACGCCGCGCCGTGTGTTCTCGATTGCACCACCCGACCGATCGCTCGCTCGCTCGCTTTTGAACATCTCGATGAAAATACACTGATTCTCCAGAAAACACGATGGTCGAAGATATCGTCCATTTCTTCCAAGAACCACGGCGAACCACAATACACTTCGAATCTCAGGAAGATCATATCCAAAAGGAGGAGCTATACACACGACGAGGTATCTTCCAAGGTGAAGATCCCGATGGTTTTACACTGATTCTCGGAGAAACAGGCTCATCGAATGTATATCGTTCGTTTCTTCCAAGAAATACGGCGAACCAGACTACATCTCAAAACTCATTACGGTCATGTCCAAATGGAGGACCTACACATACGATGCAGGATCTCCTAAGGTGAACATCTCGATGGTTATGTATTGATTCTCCAGAAAACAGGCTCATCGAATATATCATCCGTTTCTTCCAAGAAACACGGCGAACCAGAATACACCTCAAAACTCAGGACGGTCATGTCCAAACGGAGGAACTACACATATGAAGCGGTGTCTTCCCAGGTGAATATTTCAATGGTTATGCACTGATTCTCCAGAAAACAGGCTCATCGAATATATCGTTCGGTTCTTCCAAGAAATACTGCGAATCAGGATACACCTCAAAACTCGTTACGGTCATGTCCAAATGGAGGAGCTACACATACGACGCGGGATCTCACAAGGTAAACATCTCGGTGATTATGCACTGATTCTCCAGAAAACAGGCTCATCGAATATATCGTTTGTTTCTTCCAAGAAATATGCCGAACCAGAATACAGCTCAAAACTAAGGATGGTCATGTCCTAACGGAAGAACTTCACATACGACGCGCTAGCTTCCCAGGTGAACATCTCAATGGTTATGCACTGTTTCTCCAGAAGACAGGCTCATCGAATATATCGTCCGTTTCTTCCAAGAAATACTGCGAATCAGGATACACCTCAAAACTCAGGACGGCCATGTCCAAATGGAGGAGCTACATATACGATGCGGGATCTCCCAAGGTGAACATCTCAGTGGTTATGCACTGATGCTTCTCCAGAAAACAGGCTCATCGAATATACTGCCCGTTTTTTGGTTTCTTCCAAGAGCCACGGCGAACCAGAATACACCTCAAAACTAAGGATGGTCATGTTCAAATGGAGGAGCTAGACATATGACGCCGTATCTTCCCAGGTGAACATCTCAATGGTTATGCACTGACTCTCCAGAAAACAGGCTCGTCAAATATACCGTCCGTTTTTTCCAAGAAATACGGCGAACTCGAATACACCACAAAACTAAGGATGGTCATGTCCAAACGAAAGAACTGCACATACGACACCGTATCTTTCCAGGTGAACATCTCAATGGTTATGCACTGATTTTCCAGAAAACAGGCTCATCCAATATATCGCCCGTTTCTTCCAAGAAATACGGCGAACCAGAATACACCTCAAAACTCAGGACGGTCATGTCCAAACGGAAGAACTGCACATACGACGCCGTACCTTCCCAGGTGAACATCTCAATGGTTATGCACTGATTTTCCAGAAAACAGGCTCATCCAATATATCGCCCGTTTCTTCCAAGAAATACGGCGAACCAGAATACACCTCAAAACTCAGGACGGTCATGTCCAAACGGAAGAACTGCAGATACGACGCCGTACCTTCCCAGGTGGACATCTCTATGGTTATGCACTGATTTTCCAGAAAACAGGCTCATCCAATATATCGCCCGTTTCTTCCAAGAAATACGGCGAACCAGAATACACCTCAAAACTCAGGACGGTCATGTCCAAACGGAAGAACTGCACATACGACGCCGTACCTTCCCAGGTGAACATCTCAATGGTTATGCACTGATTTTCCAGAAAACAGGCTCATCCAATATATCGCCCGTTTCTTCCAAGAAATACGGCGAACCAGAATACACCTCAAAACTCAGGACGGTCATGTCCAAACGGAAGAACTGCACATACGACGCCGTACCTTCCCAGGTGGACATCTCAATGGTTATGCACTGATTTTCCAGAAAACAGGCTCATCCAATATATCGCCCGTTTCTTCCAAGAAATACGGCGAACCAGAATACACCTCAAAACTCAGGACGGTCATGTCCAAACGGAAGAACTGCACATACGACGCCGTACCTTCCCAGGTGAACATCTCAATGGTTATGCACTGATTTTCCAGAAAACAGGCTCATCGAATATATCGTCCGTTTCTTCCAAGAAATACTGCGAATCAGAATACACCTCAAAACTCAGGACGGTCATGTCCAAACGGAGGAACTACTCATACAGCGCGGTATCTTCCCAGGTGAACATCTCAATGGTTATGCACTGATTCTCCCAAAAACAGGCTCATCGAATATACCGTCCGTTTCCTGGTTTCTTCCAAGAGCCACGGCGAACTAGAATACACCTCAAAACTCCTCACAACTCCTCAACCTGGCCCTTCCTCAGTTTCTCACAAGATCATCGGCGTGTTGTTGGTGACCTCTCACTCTTCTATCGATATTCCAACGGAATCCGCTCCTCTGACTTATCCTCTATCGTTTCGCCGCTCACCGCTCCTGTCAAATGCACTAGCGCGACCGCTACATCTCATTCTAAGGCGGTGGTTCTTCGTACATCAAGAACCGAACAGTACAACCCCACATTTAATCTCAGGGTGTCCATTGGAATGGACAGCCTGCGGATGTTGGTCCATTCAAATCCCGCGTTAAAGGGCCTGGATACACACATTTATACAAACGTATTTGCCGTGTAAAACACGGATTCACAATTTCTCGCATAACTCACTCGATTTTCAAACTACATATATAATATTTCAGAAGGCGATAGAAAAGGCCTATTGAATGACAACCATTTTCGATTTTCTCAAAAAAGCTTTTTAATGTGCCAAAAACTCGCAATGCAAAATCATAAATTCTATAAATGCCTGTAATTTAACAACCAAACACGCTATCAAAAAAAGCTAAATAGCTGCACAAGCGCCAGCCTTCTTCTTCAATTTGCTCTTTGAGCCATTACTGTAAGTTTAAAGGTAACGTCAGGACTTGGAAATGCGAAATTCATTTTTACGGTGACCTTTGGACCTTACCTTTGGACCTTTTGATCTTACCTTTGGATTTTTGGACTTATCTCCCCTCATCTTAGACACACACACTGGAGAAAGGGAACAGGCGACCACGCCTCCTCGCTAACACGGGAATACGTCTTTTCTTGGGTTCTCAATTTCGCGCGCTATACCCTAGACCCCTAACAAACTTCCTCTAACATAACCCTTAACCTTGTCTGCTCAGTTATAAAAAAAATATATATCTGTAAGGAATTTTCATAGTCTTGCCTCGCTACTTTAGTTCGTCTGCATCTTTCTCAGTTGGTTTCTTTCATCCTATAACGGGCTTTTGGTTATTTTCAACGACGAGTTATTTTTCATGGCCAGCTAGACGGCTTACACACAGAAGAATTGAAAAACCCCGATTTGACTGAAAATTTGAAATATAGTGAAAACGAAAAAAGATTGATATCAAGTATCCTATATCGTTGGGAATATAATCAAATTTTGCATTGATGATGCTTACCAAAAATGATGATTTGCGCCTAAAACGTTCGCTTAAAGTTCCATGTATGATACATAAAGTCACACTAGAGTTCACCAAGGAATCCAAATATGTACCTAATAATATATAGGGGTTCCATTCAAAAAAATGTAAGATTAATATGAATCACCCTGCATAACCGTCAAAATTTAAGAGAAAATATTTTGATATTATAGCCCTCAAGGGTTTCTATCATGACCAGGTAACAGATTTCTAAAATATGTTTTAGTAAGCCCACAATCTTCCATCCACTCACTATTGGCCCACTCTGTATACGATGTGGTATCTTCCAAGGTGATCATCTCGATGGTTATACACTGATTCTCTAGAAAACAGGCTCATCGAATAAATCGTCGGTTTGTTATAAAAATCATGGAGTCGTGACAAACAAAAATATACCTCAAAACTCACGACGGTCATTTCCAAACAGAGGAGCTTCCAAATCCACTCTCCAACACAACACAAACTATGGTTTCAACAACACATATCAGAAATTAAATCAACACAGAATCAATAATCTCCGCTACATGACTCATATAAAACTATATTCCGCCACTGAAGCACAACTGAGAGAATTAATCAGAATAATAGAAGTTTGTACGTCAGGATAGTATTCAGAATGAGCAATTTCAAGTGGCTCCATATCAATAAAAGCCAATAGAAGTACCATCCCGAACAGAAAATGGTAACTGAACAAATGCTGGGCAAAATTGACGAGTACGAAAGGTACAAGAACCTTTGCTTCAATCATAACGTTAGGAACGGCCACACACAAGTCAAAGCAGAACTAACTCAAGAGTTTAGAAATCGCCTGATTGCTAGACATCTTACAAAAGCCATTGCGATACTGATCCTCTCATACTCTTTCAGCATCAGTATTAAACGCACACTGACATAGAAAAACAAAAAATACTGGGACGTTGAAATACATACAGACAAAAAGCCAATAAACCAGATATAGTTTTTCAATCAAAGGCAGACAAAGTTACTATATTCAATAGTTATTGGTTTATCCAATGATGAGATCGTTCAATATACCTATGCTGAAATTTATCTACATATACATACACAGATATTTTGTTGAGAATTCTGCCAATGTTGAAAATTTGACTTTTTAGAGAATCCGTAGTCTAGTATTGGAAAAGGAAAAATCTATTGAACTGCTTTCAATTACAGCATGTGGAATTGTGGATGAGAGAATCTATGAACTAAACATATTCAGCAAAACTGAATGTATTCTTTCTCCAAAAATACATAAATCGTTCGAATGTGTGACATATCGATCCCCAAACCATGACTCAACATAAAAGACTGACAGTTAGTGTACACTAGCTTGTATGTTCATATATACATTTGCATAACTAATTTCATTCATACCTTCAGCTTGGGCCTTAATTATGATATTAAAACAATTTACTAATGAGAACCCAAAAACACCAAATTAATAAAGCTATTAAATGATGTAACATCACTAAAACAAACGCGCATCTCATTCTGTATCGCTTCTTCTACCATTCTGTTGGCTTTGGGCCGACTCTGCATATCTAATGAGTTTAAAGGGTAATATATTACAGAGTAGTCACATTATTTAATTATCGCTGTACTTTCTAAAAAATGGTAGCTAAAGATACTGGCTACCAATAAATCTACTTTACTTAAACTTTATTAATCACATCCATTTTTTTATTAATTGATGTAATTTATAACGGTGTGTAGCAGGTAGCTAGATAGACAGTGGCGGGTGAAACTTTAGCCAATGTCTAGAGAACGAGAGGACAAGCTAAGCAACAAACTATGATGTCTTACTAACCTTAATTAATGTGAATCTATACTGCACTAACCCTTACTACCCTAGAAACCCTATTATTTGAAATGTAAGTTTGAAAATACTAAATCAGTATAGTAAATTAAGAAAATTGAACACGTCAAAAAGGCACTTCATTTTAATGGAGAAGATGGGATTAGCAACAAGATGTCGCAGCGTGACCCCTGCCCTTCTATTTTACTTCCTAAGGTCTCTTAGAAGGTGAGGTTCACAAACATAAAGACTACATTTTTGACTTACTTTGGTCCTTAAGTGGTGGAATGTAGCAACTGTTTCGACGTTTTGTCTGAGAACTGGTACTTCCTCAGACAGATTTCTAACTCAGATAGTCATTACACTGTGAGGGTTCTTCACCATCCTCAACCATCAGTATGTGTACGAACTGGTTTCAAGCTACAAGAGTCTACTTTATCTTCAGTAGTGGACACTATATTCTACAGTACTTTAAGTGTTCCAGGAGATTCCAGAATCTAGTCAGATGTCAAATCCTCACACGCTTGAAGTCTTTAAAATCCTTTGTGTTTTCAGTACTGACAGGTATTTAAATATTCTCATAAAACATGTTTTACTCTCTGATTCTAGAAATATATTTCACAGTGCCTCTAAAATTATTTCTAACATTCAAAAGAAATTGACAAGGCGAAGTGCTACAAACCGCAAAACTGGATAACTTATGATCATATGCAACGTGATGTTACTCAATGTTGTGCAGACATTTAAAATTAAGTTTTGTTAAAAATATTTGGCTTTATAAAATGGTAATAAGACCAGCAATTGCCTACGCATGCGAGGCTTGGTGTTTTCTCGCCAAAACGCACTTTGAAGATCTGCAGTTCTTGAGTGTTGGAAGAGCACAACCTATAAGAAAGATTCCAGTATTAACGCTCTGTCTACCTGATTGGACTTAAAACAACTGACCAGTGGGATCAATTTATTTTATAACTTCTAAGGGTCATTTGCTAATTGCGAATAAACTCCTGCCTTTCAAACAATGTACATTTTGAGCCATTGGGGCATTTTTGAACCACCAGAAGTAACGAATTTCAGGGTTCTCGTTATCTTAAGCATGCGTAGTACCTCTAACCCTTATTTTTGCGGGGACAAACAATAAAATGGAAGTTAGAAATCCCTAAAAGTCGCTCACTGTGTGTTTTTTGGGCGCTAACTCAGTTTTGAAATCGCCACTTTTGCGGAAAATTCCGACATCTGGCAACTCTGCGGCAGAGATTTAAATCATAAATCACAAATCGTTATGATATCGAAAAAGTATTTAAATCTTAAATCCTTTTGAGGGGAGAAATTGATTTAAATCAAAAATCATAATATGATGATACCAGTTATTTTACTTGATTTACATCATTTTTTATGATTAAAAATGTTTTTTGGGATGAAAATAATTTTTTATGATTTAAATCGTTTCGGGATTGTAAATCATTCTGATAATTCAAAATCCTTTCGCTAACACTATTCCCTACTAATCCTTCTACAGAAGCTCGCGAATAAATTAAAACTGAAAGCATTTAAATCAAAACATTATCCTACAATCAAGTTTGGCGAAATAAACCTCACAAAATATGAATAAAAATAAAAGTAACACCATTTATAAAAAATAAAGGTAAGGTAACATTTTGCGGTAACAGGTATAACAGATAGGTAAATAACTTATTTCTAATAAAGTATCTACTACTTTTCCAGTAAAATTCTTTTAAATCGTAAGGAGATTTAAATCAAAAAGTAGGTATTTTAAATAATCAGCAAATGAATTTAAATCTGAAAACGATTTGCGTCGTTTGAAAGTGATTCTAAATCAAAAAAGTATTTTAGATAATTAGGAAATGATTTTAAATCAAAAAATGACTTAAAATGATCTGAAAATGATTTTGAATCAAAAAATGATATAAAATCATTTATTCAATAAATAATTTTAAATCTTTTTGTCAAATCTCTTTGTCGAACAATATTTGAATCACAAATTATGTCACTAAGCTGGGAAAAGATTTTAAATCGAACGATTTAAATCAAAAAAAGGATTTAAATCAAAAAAAGACTTAAATCTTCGTTAAAGTTTCAGCTCTGCTCTGCGGAATGTCTATTCTGAAGAATGGAAGTGGGTTAGTAGGAGGTAAGGGACATTGTTAACTTGTTCAAGGCTATCTGCGTTCACATTGGCATTCTAGGTCCCAAAGCTTGCCAATCCTGTATACGGTATACGCAGTCCCCAGATTCTGCTAGTAGCGAGTCACCACTGGATCTTTTTTTGTACTCCTCAGCATAAATAAATCATCATGCGGCTTATAATATAGCCGTATATCTTCTGGGAATTGGATTCGCAGAATATGTGTACCAATTTTAATGATACTCGTGGAAAGGAAAATATGCAAAATAGTGCACTTTCTACAATTATTATTAATTTTCGTAAAAATGTCTTTATAATTTTCTTAATTACATCCCAGCCTTTCTCGTTTGTTGTGCAATCTAAAAAATTTGCAGCGAAGACAAAATTAATGGCGGTTTCCACTTGATAAATACGGATGAGTTGGTAAGCTAATTATATTGTTAATGAAGTCAATCTGTCAAGGTTTTAATACACATAGGCTTGACTAGTAGTACTATTAACGTAGTAATGTCAAGATAGAGTAATTTGATTAAAGCTGTCACCATCTGTAGCATAAATAGGGCAAGATGGCCCTGGTTTAGTGGGTATGCAAGACTCTCACACTTCGGGTGGATCACGCCAAAAAACAGTTCTATCTGCCTTTTTTGCTTGGAAAGATATAAAAAGCTTTCAACTGTCTAATAAAGAGGAACGAGTGGTGTTAGATAATGACAATATTATGTATAGTAATGTTTTACAGAAAGGCGAAGTTTAGCCCCCAAGCTATTCAAACTTAACCTAAAAAATGGTAGGTACCTTTCACATCGCTCGTAGAAAAAGCATTATAGAAACTTTTCTTTCGACTTTACGAATAAAATTTGAAGCTTCTTTTATCACAAAAATATATGTATCACTAAATTCCGTTAGCCTGTCTGTCTGTCGAGTGACTTTTGTTGTCACAGCGTAACTTCAGTAACCGCCGCTCCGCACAGATTTCTATGAGACGTGCATCACGGCATCCTTTTAGGACATAGTGGGAAAGTAGCTTTATTTTTGAAAGCGACTGCCTTAATAATCTTAGAAGAACAATCTAGTCGTGATCAAAGTCATACTCAGGCATTTTTAAGGTATACCTGTTATTTTTATAATTTTTGGACGATTCAAATTGGAACAGTCGAGGGTTGGCCAGTTTTAGAGAAGTGACAATTTAGTTATGTATTTATATTTATTTCAACGCTCTGTTGATTTAAATTTTGTAGTAGTCTGAATCCTTGAAGATACAGAAAAGCATGCTCTCATCTGTCCTGAAAAATGATCGAATCATTTTGCGTAAAAATGGGCAAACTACTTACTTTTTTGTTAAAAAAGCTCTTGACCTTGTAGTGGAGCGTAGTAGCTAAAAAAATCTGTTGATATAGGAGCAACCGCAGCAGAGATTTTGACTATACTATATCAACTTTTTAAACCATTCAAGCTTTGAGTCCAAAATACTGATAACACCTTTATACAGTAACTAGTACATTAATACAATGTATCTGAAGTTTTCTTAGCTCTTATATACACCAAAGGATAGAACTGCGATTACTGATCAACATTTTGCAGAAATAACTGCACCAAATCAATCTGTAGAAAAAATATATTGAAGCAATGAGCACCAGATCACAAAGAAAATAGTTAATATAATAGTTAGCTCTCAATTGGCTCCATAAAACACGGCATCGTGTATTTTTTAAACCTAGAACTTTGATCTGTTACATTTTTCGTGCGAACAATTTTTATATGTGTACGGTATTGCTTGCAATCCTAAAATGACAACTATACTTGGGTATAGCGTCTATCCCTTTTCTCAAATAACCTATAATACTATTGTAAGTCTCTGTAACGTTATAGTAAGTAACCCACAGTTTGAGAAAATTGTAAATAATGAAAAGCTAGTCCTGTGCCTGAAAGTGAACGATTTCAATTAGATTTTTGGATTTTTCAACTTAAAGTGAAGCTTACATCATATATTCATGCATAGTTGCAAACAATATGAAAACCTACTATTGAAAAATACATTGCAGATGGTGGATGAAAGACTGTTGATCAGTGAATCAAAATCAGAGGTTATTTTCTTCTTGCACCACCTCGTAGGACGAACTGAAGCGGAGAAATAAAAGCAAAATTTAAAGGCCTTAAAGCGTGCATTCATCCATTATTTATTGCAAATAACACCGTCTTCACTTTCGTAACGCCACGTAACATACAAAAACCAGTCATCTTCTTTTCAAAAGATAATTACAGAGCGTATCACGTGTCGAAAAACGCAACTTTTCGGGTTCTGAATTATATCATTTCGATTGATTTCAAGGTAAGAAACTGGAGTGCTTTTCGAGCATGTATTTATACTGCCTGCCCAAAAAATGAACCAGTCAATTGAGACTTATTTCTCGTATGAATGTATCTTACTGATTGAGGAGCCTGGATACACACATTTATACATACGTATTTGCCATGTAAAACACGGAATCACAATTTCTCGCATAACTCACTCTATTTTCAAACTACACATATAATATTTCAGAAGGTGATAGCTAACACCTTAATGAATGACAACTATTTTCGATTTTCTCAAAAAAATGTTTTAACGTGCAAAAAACTCGCAATGCAAAATCATACATTATATAAATGCCTGTAATTTAACAACCAAACACGATATCAAAAAAAGGCTAAATAGTTGCACAAGCGCAAGCTTGCTTCTTCAATTTGCTCTTTGAGTCATTACTATAGGTTTAAAGGTAACGTCAGGAGCTTGGAAATGCGAAATTCATTTTTATGGTGACCTTTGGACCTTACCTTTGGACCTTTTGACCTCACCTTTGGATTTTTGAACTTATCTCCCCTCATCTTAGACACACACACTGGAGAAAGGGAACAGGCGGCCACGCCTCCTCGCTAACACAGGAATACATCTTTTCATAGATTCTCAATTTCGCGCGCTATACCCTAGACCCTTAAGGTTGTGTGTAAAACTTAAACCCTGTGGTTATTGATATTTAATATACTTTTACTCGTAAATTATATTTTGTGTCAAATTTATGTAGCAAAATAATAGATCTAGATAGAAGTATAGCTAGCCACGAGCTGCTCATAGTAAATATATTATATCTCAGATATGTTTAACGAAGCCAAACAAAACGAAGTTGTAGACCAACAATGCTAACCATTTATAATAGAAAAGAGTAATTCAATCATTCCATGGTAAGCCGTGAGTGCCGGTCCACGTTAGATTTGAAACGCTGCAGGTTATACGCGTTGGGAAATAAATTCCCCGGAAGTTTATTCAACAGCATCGAAGTTCTCCAAAAGAACGAATGCTGGAGGAGACTGGTTCGGAGATTAGGGATCTCGACCTGGTAAGGATGAGTTCGCAGAGCCTCTCTAGTGTTTGTCTTTCGGACGGCCTTTGGTGTTATGATCTGTCATTCTGTCATTTAAATTTCATTTTATGGATATGACCTCCAAAAGCCTATAAAACACTAGGATTTGTAAAAAGAAATGCTAGTTTATTTTCAGTATATATTGCGAGGGTTTTGTATTGTTCATTAGTCTGTAGTATCCTTGAATATAATACAGTAAGTTGTTTGGTTGATATTAGCTCAATTGAAAAAGTTCAGAATAAATTTTGCAGATACGCTGAATTTAAGATGGGCTTACCAGCGGATGTGAGTAATTCTACCATGAGTAATCTTTTAAACCTTCAATCTCTTGAGAGTAGGAGAATCAAGTATGACCTGCGATTTATTCATAAATTGTTGAATGGTTTGATTGACTGTCCTGAACTGCTTGCTTGCATTCATTTCAATGTCAATGACCGGAGAACTAGAAACACAGAACTCTTCCATGTTACATTCTGTACAACAAACCATGGAATGAACGAACCAATAACAAGGCTATTATAGACTGCGAATGCCTTCCAACAACACCTTGAAATCTTTGACTCACAGCCAGCTTCATTCAAAACAGCTCTGAAGCATATAGTACATTAAGCTTAGTTTTAGTTTGCACTATTTTATTATGTATTTCTCCAGATTTCTACATTGTTATAGTTTTCTATATTTTTGTATATCCTACATAAAGTTCTAAGTTTACTATGCCTGAGAATATGCTCTCTGAACTGTTGTAATTTACTTTTTGTTGGATTTTTGTATTGTAAATGGTTAATCCGTTAAATAAATAAATAAAATAAAAATAAAAAATGGTGCTGTATTACAGTTAATGCTATCATTAGCCTCATTTGCTTATAAGAACTTATTTTTAAAATTGATGCTACCTTTTTCTATGTATGCAAAACTGACATCAATTTCCTATATGTCACTCTGTACACCATAATGAAACCCTAGCTCAAATCCCATCTCTAATGACGAAATACCGTTCAAGATTTCCTACATAATTAAAATACTGATATGCCAGACACACTATTCATTCTCTAAATGAGATTATGATCGCTTATAGCCTCAGGGCTCCCATCTAATTGTAAAAAATGTATCATTGGATCTGGTCATTATATCCGTTATAATTTTTCAGATCCATTTGTATCCTCAGGTGTGGATGGAAACGTTCTTGAAGTGACCTAATAAATAATGGAAGGTCGTTCTGTAATAATTGTATATCTGTTGCAGTTAATGAAATTGAGGTTTCTATTAAGAGAAGTGTAGTTAGAGAAAGGATATGTAACACCGTACCTGTTGTTAGCGCTAGAATCATTAGAAGATGTTTTGTGGTGTTCGTGATTTATTGATTTATAGATCAATATTGAACTGGGTTGTGAAGAAAGCGATTTCTTGTTGACAGCTTGGTAATAGATGAAGAAGTAGCAACGTATGGAAGCACACGATTTCGTAACAGATGTTGCCAAATAACTAGGAGTAAATCTGAGCAAGCTGAAAAAGGAATCTATTTCTTTTTCGCTTTCTTGGTGGAACCTATCTGTCATGTTGGTTGAGAAAGTGCTTCCAAAACACAGGTTTCACAATACTTGTGTATTGATAACAGTAGTTCAACTACTACGATTTGTTTGACCTGAATTGGTTGGTTAGTTTCGTATAATTCTTTTTTAATTTTATTTAACTTTATTTTTTCTCATCAGGTCGTATTGAGATATTGAGACTATTGGAATTTTGTTGGACTCTGTGCTTTATTTTTATTTCTCCCACTCCGTGTTTACCTACAAGTGCTCCTATATATCTTAACACATTGTTGGACACTCTCCTGGCCGGGAGGCTTCGTAATATGGCACCTCAAAACATTTCCAATTCTTTTGCGTTTGTCACATGATATTTTGCGTTTGTAACATAATATTTTAGGGGTGTTCATTTTTGACTCTTCTTCATTTTTGAGGTTTTTGGTGACAATAAAAAAGATTATATCCGTCGTGCCATATCACAGCAGATTTTATGTTCTAGAATGGCAACCACGGCTATAGCCATCTGATTAGGGTAATCGTAAAACACGTCTTGTGGGAAGAAAAGGACAATTTTCAAGACAACAGCTAAAACAAAAACAACATTTTATTGTATCAAATCTATAAACAAAAACACATCTCTCAGAATATAGACGGTATAAAAACAAAAAATCAAATTTATTAGCAAACAGAGGAATCCCCGAACAAAACAGAATTTAGGCACAAATTTATGTTTGATGCCACTGTTCAAAGCAGTTTGGACACAAAGCAGGTTCATTTTCACAACCCTTGCATCTATAGCTAGTTTCTTTGCATTCTCCAGACTTGAAACATTGTCTGCATCTAAGAAAATATGATTTTATTTTATTATCCTGTGGTAGAAGCAGCTTCTCTGGAAAATGTCTCACACGTGCTTCGAGTTCTGTATTGATATGAAACAATATATTCTATATGTATAATAGGTGGACGACGAATATCTGTTTAGGATGAAAATATCTGGTTACCTAGCTCCCATCAGTACTGAAAACATGAAAATCAAACAAAAACACACTTGCAATATGGCAGCTATACACGTGGTCAAAGCATCACATTGGAGGTTATCGGCGGTTATAGCTGTCGTGCCGTTTTACCCATGCACCTTAAAACATGAATAGTTGGGATAGCGTATAGTAGGTTAGAATTTGGCAATTTCAAAAATGACGAGCTTCACGTTACGGCACTAACATTGCTTAAAAAGGCAAGTATACCGACATTCTGACGGTCGTCGTCGTTATGCCGTAACAAGAAGATAACTTTTTGACTGATATAGCCGTCGTGGCGTATCACGATGACTCCCCGCAGACGGCTATAGCCGTTGTGTCCAACAACGTGTTAATTTTTCCACCTGATTAATGCTTACAACATCGTTAACTAGAACTTGAAACCGAGCATCGCTGTTTACTACCAGATATTTTGTTTATTCAAAACTCATCTGTAACTCCCACCTTTTATATTTGTCATACAGCCCTTTCGTCATAATTTCTAGGTCATACGCCTTCTAGGCTGTTTTGTTTGTACCTGTCTATCTTATTTTATGTTTGTACTATATTTTCTATAGAATGTGACTATATTCCGATACTTTGTCAAGTCTAATGGAAATAAATATATTTATTTATTGAAACTTGGACTGTTAAAAAGGCAGATCGAGCTCGCATAGACTTTTGAAATGTGGACATGGAGGAGAATGCTGAGAATTCCTTATACCGCCCATCGAACTAATGTTTCCATGCTGGATGAGCTCGGTAGTCCAAAGAGACTATCCTCCATTGTGTCGACGAGAATGCTTACATTTTTCGAACATATTCACAGAAGCGATAATATGGAGTAACTTGTAGTACAGGGTCACGCCCCGAGTGGGCTGGGTACCCATATCCAGCGGTTGCTGGATATGAGTATCAAGAGCGCCACTGAACTGACAGTAAATCGCGAACGATGGCGAGCTACGTTTTTCAAAACTATTGATAATATTCGTGTCGGCAATACCCTAGCTTCGACCTAATGCATTCTACGAGTTCACAACATGTCTGTTAAGACATCGTGATTATTATGATGATTTATTGATTTTATTTATACTATCAAAACTCTATGCCACTACGCGGAGTGTATCGACACCGGCCAAATAGCCCAAGACCAACTAGGAAATCGGACGCTGACCGTGAAAGCCTTGCAAAACCTAATAAATCAAAACCTCTTTTCTGACCGTGCTTCATATAAATCCAGTAGGCTGTGTCATATTTTCGCACGCTCGCTTTTTCCAGGGCGACCCATCCGGAACAAAATGGCGGCCGTAAATAACACGTCGCGCATTCCTCACGAAATGAAAACTGACCCGTGGCGTTTAGAATTTACAACTGTAACGTTTTTCAACATTAGTATTTGATGTGTCGGCCACGATAATATACAATCCGGTTGCACCAACAAATTCAACTCGCGAACCTAGTAGGTTAGAACGTGTGCTGGCGTACATGCGGACATGGGTGTAGGTAGTCAGTGTTTACAGGAAGCTTGAGAGTCTTAAGCCCGCCACAGACAGGCATGCCAATCGTACGTTTTACTTGTACAGTCTTAAGTGGTCATGCAAGACGGAAGACGAAACAGTCCACAGACATTCCGGCTTATTCCTCAGTTTTACAAATCAAATATGGACGATCACAGCAAATTGTTAGCAGCTGCGGCGGCCGTATTGATTATAAAAAAGGAAAAGAAGCAAAAAATAGGTGCAGATGGACAAAGAAATGGTTATTAATGAGGTCGGAGTTTTG
Organism: Callosobruchus maculatus; assembly: GCA_951848785.1. Classification (NCBI taxonomy): domain Eukaryota; kingdom Metazoa; phylum Arthropoda; class Insecta; order Coleoptera; family Chrysomelidae; genus Callosobruchus; species Callosobruchus maculatus. Next base: position 5,758,033 of record CATOUR010000003.1, read on the forward strand.
TCTTGTTGTCCTTGTTGGCATCTGGCTCTATCTCTTTCAATTTTCTGATTAATATCTTATAAGCAGCATTTTTTTGCTTATCTGAATAATCTTTACTCTTTATCTTCCACAAACACTCATGTTTTCTATATAACTCTATGAAATCTGTAAGAAGCTCTCTCGATATCAGTCTCAAATCAGCCATTTTTCTAATAAATTTGGAAGTAAATCGCGGTTAGCATACAGACGTGCAGTCTTTTTCTCACGCAAGTTGGAACACGCACAGAAAATATCAACCGTCGGTCGATTTTGCTCAAGCCAAACAATTGACGGAACGCAGTAACTAAGACGGACGATTTGACGCCACACACACACTACATCTTGCATGACAACTTAAGACTGTACAAGTAAAACAAAAAAACAATTAGCATGCGTGTCTGTGGCGCGCCTTACACTGCCTTTTATCTAAACTATCGATTTTTTTGGGTTAGAAAAGGTCCACTTTTTCTCGTCAGTGCAGATTGCGAAGTGTGAAGAATCACTACGTTAGATAATATTTCCTCATAGTTAAATTTGTTTCAGTCTAAATATATGTATATTTATAGTAGATTAAGGGTTGTGATGTAGATTAGTAAAGCGAAGGGAACTGGTAACACCCAGTATATTGTATTGCTCCAATTCGTAAGGAGGTTACCAGTCCGGTGCGTGAGATATCGGAAAATAATTATGTATATGTTGAGGTAGGATTGTTTATAAAGAGTGAGTGTTTCAAGTATATCAATCGGATGTGGGTTAGATATAAGACACATCTGTAGTTTGTAATAAGGAGAGATCGCTATACACCAAGTCTTGAGCATGTAGTGTTTTATTAAGGGCTCCGCTAAACATCAGATATATTACAGTGCGTAACACGAAGGGTGGATATTACAGGACGTAGAAATATGTAGGTACTTCTGCAGCAGCTACAGTAAATGGTATAAATAACTATACATATTATAGCAAGGTTATTATATCCCCAACGCCAGTTCACCTAAGCGGATACCTACGGATAACTACGTTCTGGTTCTCTTCATGGAGAAAAATAGTATGACGTTATCACAAGATATTTTAGTAAATCAAGCCAGAGGAAAAACATAGATAGAGTTCCAATAGTTGGATCTGTATCTAGTGACACAAAAAGATCAGTCCTGCCAAGTCTTCATATACGAATAAAATACAATCATCATGATTTAAGAGTCATTTCAGTATAAAATCTATGCAATCCCAAACTGAAACGATTTAAACCTTAGTAAGATGAGAAATGTAAATAGGAGTTAGTTCAGTATCACGCTTTTAAGAACGGATCACATTTCTACATAGACTACGATGACTTACAGAAGTGAATTTGAGACAACAGTCCTGTCAAACGAAAATCAGTGAATCAACTGGAAAATTTGAAACGTCGTTCAAGAGATCAGAAAGGTCAAGAATTAGTTATATTCAGGTTGCAGAAGTTCTTCTGAAAGATTCAAGCATCGTTAATACTAAGCTTTAGCAACCAGTACTCTGAATTATATCAAAACGGTTACAATTACTACGCAAAATACTCTATAAACTGTCTGCTTTTGGAATTAGATTTCCCGTGTGGGGGCGGGTTAGAATATCTCCCATCGTATATCCTGCGTGACGTAAAAGGCGACTAAAAGGGACCGAACTACTGTCTTCTCAACCAACAGCTCTGGGTGGACGAGTTGAGAAGAGTCAGGACACTTTCTTATCCTTGGGGTGAGAAATTTCCGCTAAAGGCGGATGAACCAGTAGATACGATCTGGTCAACGACATGGGGATGCACAAAGCAAATGGAAAACTACTGCATTAAAGATCTTAAATATATCCCAAGAGAAATGCGTAAAATGAGTAAATGTATTTTACGAGTTCGCAACATGTCTGTTAAGACATTGTGACTATGACGATTTGGAATTAAATGAAGCAGATTTTCTTATCAGGTATGTTCTTTCTTTACGCAACTGAACCAATTCATTATTTCGTATTTTATGATTAGATAAGAAGTCCCATCTGTCTCAAATTTTGAAATTAACCCCAAAATTGGGTCACCAATTAAACAAGCTACATTCTGTCTTGCAACCAACTCTATCATTGGGGTCTTTGACAACTGACGCGCATGAGTGTTACTTGGAAATATAGGTAGAGTCGACTAAAGGAAGATTTGTGATCATTTCTTTTTATAAAGTGATGACACCCATACGTTTCAGCATCCACACCTTTCCAAAATGCCCACCTGATAATCCAGTTAAGCCAATATTTCTATATCAAATTCCAAATGATACGCTACTGTGTGCGTCACGAGTATATAATAAATACCGTAGTAAGCACAGGTGTACGTTGAGGTCACAGGTCACTAGATCTTGGAAAGATCTCGGAAGAAACTCGTAGTCCATGTGCAATGCATGGAAAACGTGGATCGCTGGCGAATTTTAATTATTTTCGAAATCCTGCCAAGGACGTTGGATGAATGCTGAAATCGCTCGAAAGCGGATTCGCGAATTTTCAGATTTTCGGAGATTGCGGCACATCAAGGATGTCATCCATAATTCAACAAAGATTATGGCTCGGCTCTCGTAGAATTAATATCATTTGTTATTTATTTGCAATACTTAGGCACGGCTGAGGTAGATAAATAAATATACTTTATTGTCTAAGAAATTACAAAATTCTTATTGACAAAGCTATATAACAAACGAAATTTGTGTAATATTCACTAAAACACGTCATAGTGTGTAATAAGGTTCTTGTAACAGAAAAGTTTTTTACGGAAAACCTTCACCTTTTTTAAATTTTGTATAGCGGCGTCAACTGCGACGGGTATTTGCCGCTTCCCATAGACTTTTTAGGTCATATTGTTGGATAACTGTAAAGAAACAGGAACACTTCACGACACATCAGACTATCCTAGCGGCTTTGTTAAAGACAAAATACCGGGGGTTCATGGGTAGTTTAAAATGTATGGAAAATGAGGAAAACATACAGCATACCCTAAGGTTCCTAAGGTTCATAAACATTTATGGAAAATTTGAAGAAAAAATTATTTAAACAACCTATAAACTGTATGATGGCTTGCGATTCTTTGTTTGACTCAAAAGTCGGTTTCCCTGATACTACCATATCACCCATGACCTATATGTTTCAACCTATGCTTTCCCTTTCTTTTTAAACTACCCATGAACCTTCACTTTTAATTTTAAAAGAGTGAGAAAGTTGGTTATAAATCTTCACTACATTATTATAATTGAATCTTTAATGAGTGATGATTTAGGGGTGATTAAATTAAAATCATTCCTTTGTCTTATATTATATTCTATATTCATGGTCTCAAATTTTGTTTTATTTTTGAACATTAGTGATATCGTTCCCAAAATAAATAGTGCAATTACGGTCATAATTTTGCATTCCAAAAATAGTGACTTGCATGAAGTTCTATGTCTACTTTTGGCGATGCATCTGCTCGCTTCTGTAAGACTAACAAGTTTTTTAAGTAGGCATAATAACAGGCACCCCAAAACAGGATGCCGTAACTCAACCTACTTGGAATAATGCAAAATAACAACTTTTGGTGGTGTTTCTTCCAAGATTTTCTATAACTGGTCTTAGTGTATAAGTTACTTTTGCTAACTTATTCATTAAATTATCAATATGATTTATAAAATTCAATTTTTGATCAATAGTTAGACCTAAGAACTTCATGCTGTATGTCTACGTAAAGCAAGTCAAGCAAGCATTTGAAAGTCACGAACTTGATTTCGAGATACAAAATGATTCAAAATTGCTGTCACACCACCTTTCTTTTTTTTAATTTAAACAAGTAACCGCATCGACCGCAAAGGGTTATTAGCGGTATAACAATACATGAATATTATATGCAATAATACAGTCCAATATGCTTCAGAAAAGAAATAACATTTATAAAGTCTTTAATTAGTGCTTGTCGAAGGTCCATAAGTATATGATGTATCCGTCTGTAGTTGGAATAGGTTGGACACTCGATGATTATGTGTTTTACGGTAAGTGCTGTGTTACACGTTGGGCATGATGGTGCCACGCTTCTTGTAAACAGGTGCACGTGGGTTAAGTTCGAGTGTCCGATACGGAGCCGAGAGATTACCACTTGATCCTTTCTTTTCTTCGGAAGTTCTAGTCTGGTACGGATGTCTGGCTGGATTTCGTACATCTTACTGTCGCTGCTCCATAATCTTTGCCATTGATCAATCAAACGATTTTTGAACAGGGGCTTAAGTTCACACACTTGAGTGATCGTTAAGGCAGTTTCATCAGTGATTGCTTTCGCAGCAGCTTCGTCGGCTATTTCATTTCCTGCTATACCGCAGCGCGATAGCACCCAAAGAAACTTTATCGTTTCACCGAGGTAATTTAAGTGGTTCAGTCGTTCCTTGATTTGTTTCAGGACTTCGTTGACGGGGTACACACCACCTTTCGATTATATCACTTTCAATTGTTTTCTTTAAATCATGTATGTCATTATCATTCCAGAGTATTGTAGCATCATCTGCAATTGTATGCATGCTTGTTATACACAGACTTGGAATTGGACATATATCGTGGGACCAACCAAAAACGTTTTGTTTGATGTAGTGAAAGTGCCTTACTCCCTAATATTTGTACACCAAATTATGGTTGAATCACAATCAGATTCCCACTGGTTCATTACTCTGCATTTATTCCATGATGTATGAATACAGCAGACCATCCGCTATGACATGTTTTTTGCGTGTCGACAAAAAAATTTCACTAAAGAACAATCGGCAATTGAAATTTGTTTCTACAGTTGAAAATCTGTTTCACATGTGTATGTGTAATTTGCTATTTGGCTAATGATTTCTACTTGTAGGTCAAGTGTCTAATCTGAAAACTAAGTTTGGGATAAATAAGAGATTTTATCGTCCAGCATTGAGCATATAATTCCTATATACAGGTTTTTTCCAATTTTTGTTTTTAGAATATTATTCCTTTTATTTGAATGTGTTGTTAACTTTAATGCTTGATCCTTTTTACCTCTTGTAATAAAATAAAAAGAAATAATTAAGAACGGCATACTGCAAGAGCTGTGAAGAAATAATACACGCTGAAACCTTGTGTTTTGACTAATTTCAGGGTGCTGGTTACAAATTCGGTCGCAGTTTTGAGTTTCAGTATTGTTTGGTGAAAATCGATAATTTCAGATCTCTCAGATCCTCACGTTCGCCTAAAAAATTGAAAATATTTATTTGTTTGGCTTCCTATTACTATGAAACCTCGTGTTTTGGATAACTTGCTACTGGTGATTATAAGTCCGGTATCAGTTTTGAATTTCAGTATCGTCTGACGAAAATCAAAAATTTTAGATCTCTCAGATCTTCAGGTACACCTGAAAAATTGAAAATGTTTGTTTGGTCTTCTATTCAGATGAAACCTCGTATTTTGGATAACTTGAGGGTGCTGATTACAAATCCCATCTCATTTTTGAGTTTCAGTATCGTTCGACGAAAATAAAAAATTTCAGATCCTTCAGATGTTCGGGTTCACCTAAAACATTGAAAACTTTCATTTGGCTTCCTATTAAGATGGAACCTGGCGTTTTGGATAATTTGAGAGTGCCGATTATAAATGCGGTCGTAGTTTTGAGTTTTAGTATCGTTTGACGAAAATAAAAAATTTCAGATCTTTCAGATATTCAGGTTCACCTAAAAATTGAAAACCCTTATTTGGCATCCTATTAAGATGAAACCTTGTGCTTTGGATACTTTGAGGCTGTTTAACACAAATCCGGTCACAGTTTTGAGTTTCAGTATCGTTTGACGAAAACCAAAAATTTGAGATTTTTCAGATCTTTAAGGTCACCTGGAAAATTAAAAATCTTTATTTGGCTCTCTACTAAAATTCAATCTCGTGTTTTAAATAATTTGTGGTTCCTGATTATAAATCTGGTCTCAGTTTTGGGTTTCAGTATTGTTTGACGAAAATAAAAAATTTCAGATCTTTCAGATTTTCAGGTTTACCTAAAAAATTGAAAACCTTTATTTGGCTTCCTATTAAGATGGAACTTCTTGTTCTGGATAATTTGGGGGTGCTTATTACAAATCCGGTCTCAATTCTGAGGTCCAGTATCATTTGGCGAAAATCAAAAATTTCATCTCTTCAGATTTTCTGGTTTAACTAAAAAATCGAAAATATTTATTTGACTTCCTATTAAGATGAAGCCTGGTGTTTTGGACAACTTGAGAGTGCTGATTACAAATTTGGTCTCAGTTTTAAGCTGCCGTATTGTTTGACGAAAATAAAAAAATTTTGACCTTTCAGGTCTATTTAAAAAAATTAAAATTTTTATTTGGCCTTCTATTAAGATGAAAACACCCTTGACTTATCATTCGCTGTAATTGATAAAAAAATATTTAGAACCAAAGTTCTGATACTTTAATTTAACGCCTTTAAAAATAAATCAAATTTGATCGTTCGTAGAACTACTAAGTCCATCAAGGGTATCTTACCCTGCTAGAATATGGAGGCGTTTCACCTATATATAGTTGTGTTGGATAGATTAACAATTAAAAATTAAATCAGTAGATCTACTGAAAAACAAGCATTCCTAGCAACGTTGTCGGTTGATTCCCCATTGGGCGTTTCTAATTTCTTTAATAACAGTCTCAAGACTGCCAAGGTCGTCAAGATTTGCAGAACACTCGCGGTGAGTGTTAGTGCGATTAAAATAAGTTGTTTGTTTAGCACATTTTGTAATAGGAATAATCAAACTAGAGCATCGAGACATTCGCAATTTATTAGGTGCGATAGACACAATGAATCTTGACGCCGTTTGATAGAAAAGTGGAGCGGTTTTACTGCATATGGAAATACTCAAAGTAGGTCCATATGCTCAATTGGATGTCTCTATTTATGCTACAAAAAACAGTTTTTTGTCTCTTCAATGCTTCTATGCGATCCTAAGTCAATAAGACATAATATATCTCCATTTTTTCTTGATTGAATATTATTGTTTCTGAACGTTCCAGAACGTTCCTCTTATTAGTAAAAAATTGAGTCAAATTGATTGACTAAGTACTTCCCACAAATGACGGTAATACTATTTTATTATTTTTATTTATATTTTTTGTACGAAGCTATAGTCTGCGTTTAACCGCAAAAAAACATTGAACGCAGTTTTTGCACTGCAAAATTCATCTGATGTCCTAATCACATGGAACTCTGGATTTTCTGATATTTACAAACAGATTATATAAAATGTGAAAAATGATCAGTTTCACATTATCATCGCTATGGTAGTAATACTGTGTCAAAATTTCATTAAAATCAAGTCGCTTGGTTTCTGTAAAGTGCAGGGCAATATTTGGATGGACCTAAAAAGTGTAGGTCTTTTTTAACACGGATGGACGGCCTATCATGGATACAACAAACATTTGACGAACATTTAAATTTTTTTGTCTTTTGCTAATTACTCCACCGCCCCTGCACCGATTTTCAAAACTATGCAGCATTACCTACTATGACTCGCTAGACAAACTTCATCACAATCCATGCAGCGGTTACTGAGATTACGAAGCTAAAAGGACGCCGATAGACAGGCGGACTGACCGACAGACCGACAGACAGACAGACCGACAGAGAGACCGACGGAAATGTGCATTTTCGCTATGTAGATATCATTAAACGCATAAAAAGGGTACTCAGTACAATAGTACTCCCCTAACATATCAGTGTCGAAAGAAAAAATGGTTTTGTCTTTCCTCTTCCATCTTAAGCCAATAAGACGTATCACAATTTTCTATCGATTTGTATGTAATTGGTTTTAAACGTTCCAGACTGCATGTTTACCTTTTCTTATTAGTAAAAACTATTTGCATTTGATGCTACTGACTTGAAGCATGTATATTTTTGTCATGAGATTAAAGAGCAGTAAATAGTACAAAAAATGACAACCCGTTCTTGTTCTCTCTCTTGTTCTATAATGTACAAGCATTAAATTAGAATGTTGTACAAGAAAAACAGTACTAAAAGATAATGTGATCTGCAAAAAGATGATTTACATGGGGACGTTCCCTGTCGTGCGTTTTACTATGTATCCTATTAGATCCGGCATACATCATCCAGGTTGTCGAATTATGTTGAAATTAGAGTGTAGGCACACGCTCATAAATTGTTATACAGGGCGGCGCAAGAAAAGTCATTTTTTCTTGCTGCTTGTCTAAATATATTTGCTGAATAAGTTGAAGTTCTGACTTTGTAACGTTCATAAGAAGCTGGACAAAAATAATATACATGCATCAGATCAAGAGGCATAATTAATAAATTAAACATCAGTTGTCAAATCTTTTATTAAAACTGCTTTCAGGTTTTCAGATCATTGCCTTTTTATCCTAGTCATTAAACTTATTATATTTAGATAGATCCGCAGCCCCTTACGATCTATTCCACAGTCTTTTGTTCACAAACAAAGGCACAAGTCTAGATAAGAATATCCATTAGATTCTTTAAAGCAGATAAATAAAAGATATAAGGATTAAAAGATAACCTATGCCTGTATATATGTTACGGCCACTGTTGTAAATTGGGCATTGATGACATTGGCCGGGCATTAACGTTAGAAGCCAAATATGCAGGCCAATATCGTTATTGCCCAGGCTATAACGAGAATGCCCGTCTGTCGTGACAAGGTTGAAAGTATTTTAGTTTTTGCATCTTTGTCCGGCCATTCACGATATGGACCATCAATGCATGGGCAAAGTTGGTATTACAGGTTAGAGCAGCGTATCTGTAATGTTTCGCTGTTTTCTTAGACTTCTTGGTACAAAGCACTTCTTTCGCGCCTTTTAATTTGCTAATTTGCTGTTCGTGTTCACTTCCACTCAAAAACGCCTTATTATCATTTCGCTTTGACTTAATAAGCAAGTTCAGCTTTTCAATGAATTTTTCACGCATTGCACTCATATTTATCACCTACTGTATGCTTAAAGCTGTTAAACTCACACTCTACTTACACAAACAGACACAAAAATGGCAAAATGAGAATAACATAACCTATATTTCATTCAAACCTTGACAGCCCACTCTTGAGCGGACATTAACGAGATTGCCCGGGCAAAGTCGTAAAAACGTAAATCCATTCCCAGTTTATCAACAGTGCCCAGTTTACATGGATATTCACGCTATTGGCCGGTCATTATCAGGACGTCCCGCTGTAATAGGACATTCACGACAATGACCGGCCAATATCGTTAAAGACCGAAATATCATCTTTGACCGTAACATATACACGTCTTAGGTCAGGGTTTTTTCTTCTAATATTATTTTTTAGATACATTTTCCTACATGGATTTAGCTTTATTTATGTGAAGTAGTTTTGTGTACCTCAGTTCTTTGATCGACAATTCGGGTGGCTGTGAAATTGAGATTCGGCGGCGCATTCAACAGGCACGTGTGACCATGACAGAGCTCACTAGAATATGGCGTGATCAGAACATCACTAATGCTACCAAAATGTTGCTGGTTCAGTCTCTTGTGTTCTCTATATTTTTGTATGCCTCGGAAAATTGGACTGTTAAAAAGGCAGATCGAGCTCTCATCATAGGTGCTTTTGAAATGTGGAGGTAGAGGAGAATTCTAAGAGTCCCTTATACCGCCCATCGAACCACCGTTTCCATACTGGATGAGCTCGGTAATCCAAAGAGACTATCCTCCATTGTGTCAAAGAGAATGCTTACATTCTTAGGACATATTCACGGAAGCGATAATATGGAGAAACTTGCAGTTCAGGGTCATGCCCCAAGTAGGCGGCGCCGTGACCGTTCCCTACACGCTGGGTGGATACGACGAAACGCTTGCTGGATATGAGTATCAAGAACGCCACTGAACTGATAGTAAATCGCGAACGGCTTAATGCATTTTACGAGTTCACAAGCTGTCTGTTAATCATTGTGATGATGGATAGGACCACGATTCAAGGAAGTGCATGACTATGATGTGTACTAAGCCTTTAGACAAAAGGAATATTGTGTGAAGCTAAGCGGTGTAGCTTTGTTGTAAGCAACAACGTGTCGGTTCCCTTCAGTTTGATTGTACGGATGTTAAAATGCTTTATGTAAGTATAAATTAATCTTAAGCGAGCAGTAAACCCCCTATAAAATCGGTCTGCTACGCTCTAATTTCGCACACACTGTAAATAATAATTGAAGTCTTCATAAATCAAGCGTGCTGTCGAATTATGTCGAAACATGGAATTAGCACGTGGGCCGAAGCTCGCGTATGCATAATATATGGGTAGATAAATGGGCTTAAGAGGTTTAAATACTTACTGCGAACCGTATCAAAGGCATGGCTATGTGACAGACCTGGAACAATAAAATGTCGTTTAGAAGGCTTGGTGAATTAACATATTTTTAATTGATCTGTTCTATTTTAGATGACCAGTTTTCTCTTATTTTATTTATTTGATGGTACGTCCTTACAAATACATAATATTTGTAAGAGTGTCTGGTCCTCCGGTGTTTGGCCAGATGAATGGTGCACATCAATTTTTGTCCCACTGCATAAAAAGGGATCTCCAACAAATCCAGACAATTATTGCCTACTTTCGTTAATCACTCATGCAAGTAAGATTCTACTATATACTTTACAATCTCGTTTGGAGGGTTTTATTGGCTGGCAAATTTCTCAGGCGCAGGCGCAGGCAGGTTTCGTGAAAGGACGCGGTACGCGTGAACAGATCTTAAACTTAAGACAAGTTATTCAAAAAGCCAGAGAGCATTATTTTCCAGTTTTTATCTGCTTTCTGGACTATTCTAAGGCGTTTGATAACGTAAAGTGGCCTGAACTGTGGGAAATCCTCATCTCTATGGAAGTTCCTTATCATACAGTCTAATTCGGCTCGTGTAAGAATTGATGGTAACCTGTCTAGTCAAACTGCAACCAGAAAAGGAGTTCGTCAGGGATGTGAATTATCTCCGATCTTGTTTAACATTTACTCTGAATTTGTGATGAGAAAGGTATTAAACAACTGGAATGGCGGTGTAACTATTGGCGGAAGCAAAATATCTAACTTAAGATTTGCTGACGACACAACCCTTATTGCAGCTTCTCAGGAAGGACTAGTAGCTCTATTAAACATCTTAGAACAACATAGTGCAGCGTATGGTCTTGCTATTAACTACAATAAGACCAAGGTTATGATCGTAGATGGAGAGTATGATAATTATCGAGAAATATAGTCAATAGGCTGTTGTGAAGTAGTTCAAAGTTTTGTATACCTCGGTTCTTTGATCAACAATTCGGGTAGCTGTGAAAATGAGATTCGACGGCGCATTTAACAGGCACGTGTGGCCATGACAGAGCTTACTAAAATATGGCGTGACCATAACATCACAAAAGCTACAAAAATGTCGCTGGTTCAGTCTCTTGTGTTCTCCATATTTTTGTATGCCTCGGAAACTTGGACTAGCATCGAGCTCGCATAGATGCTTTTGGAATGTGGACGTGGAGGAGAATGCTGAGAGTCCGTTATACCGGATATTGAACTAACTTTTCCATACTGGACGAGCTGGATAATCCAAAGAGACTATCCTCAATTGTGTCGACGAGAATGCTTACATTCTTCGGACACATTCACAGAAGCCATAATATGGAGAAACTTGTAGTTCAGGGTCGTGCCCCGAGTGGGCGGTGCTGTGGCCGTTCCCCCACACGCTGGGTGGATACGACGAAACAGTTGCTGGATATGAGTATCAATAGCGCCTCTAAACTGACAGTAAGTCACGAATGCTGGCGAGCTGTAGTTTTCAAATCTATTGATAATATTCGTGTCGGCAATAGTCTAGCTCCTACTTAATGCATTTTACGAGTTCACATGTCTGTTAAGACACTGTGGTCATGATCATGACATCCTTACAAACACCCTACAGGTAAAAGCAAGGTATTGAGACACACACAGCTAAGAAAAGATAGAGAAAGACGCGCGGTTAACCCACGAACTGTGAGAGGCTATCATTAAATACATCATCAAATGGGTTCTGTCTATTGAAGATATGACACTGCTTCATCTATTTAGAGAAGCTAATTTACACTGACTAACTTTGAAAATATCTACACTAAAGATCCTTGAGCTAAGTTTGGAACTTTAAAATCAAGAAGTTCAATTAGATTACAATATTTGTAATTTGTATTATTGTCTATATGGTACATAAAATTTGACTGCTTCTTTGTACCTTATTTGCACAAGAGATTCTGTATTAGATCGATCTATATGAGACCATAAATGGGTATGTCTCATTTATCCTCACATATAGAAATCGTAGAAAATGTTTCTGAACCTTTTCGATTTGCCACTGGCCTGAGGGTATACAGATTTGCGTTGTACATTTGGCCAGTGTTTGAACCCGGAGATATTACCATTTCTCAAGATAAAACCAAGAGATCCATATGCCTTATTTACAATATGTATATATAGTGATGGTTGAATTCTACGTTGGACTGTAATAAGACCCCTAGGACATTTACCTCACTCGATTCAAAACCATTAATATTATAATTAAATTTAATATTAGTGGAATATCTGGTAATAGAAATAAAAGAACCTTTTATTTTTATTATATTTGAAAATGTTAGCGTTGTGGAAGAAGCTAGAACGGAGAGTTTGTTATTAGAGTACTATCAGTCGGTCATTCTATAGAGCATACACAGTGTTGCCACATGAAAAATGAGAATGATATATGTATACCGGAGAAAAACATCGGCAGATCAACAAACTACAGAGGGTCCCCCATTGCATATACAAGCAAAAAAATTTTAGCATACCCAAACTGTCGAAAATGGTAAATTTAACGCAACAATGGTAGAGCTCGCAACACTGTAGATACGATGCAGTGTTGCCAAATGGCAGGAATTTTCTCCAGACTATTAGTTTTTTTTGTTGTCTTATGACTGCTCCTACGACACAGTCTGTCTGCATTTTGTGGCAGCCAAATTTAAAGATTACGCCTGACATGATTATTATTATTTGATGGTTATTTTACCAGAAAAATTAAAAAATGATCTGGCATCTCTAAAACGGGTAAAAATTGAATTTTTTCCATATTTAATTTTTTTTATTATTGCTTAGTTGCCGCTGGATGGACTTTTAAAGTTAGTAGATACTTTTTCTCTATATATTATTATTATTATTATGTTTTTTTCAAGCTTTTCTCGCATGACTGCGGTAGCAGCAGATGCTGACGGGTCGTGCCAAGTCAACACCTGAACTATTACTGATCGGAATTTAAGAAGGATCGTACTATATTACAGGTCTTAAGAATTACAGACTTTTGGAATATTTTGTGTAGCTTTTCGTCCAGGCCTAGCTGGTGCAGGTGTGGTGTGAATGTGTTAGGTGTAAGGCCTGAGACCGACATAATTAGGGGTACAATAACAACTTTGTTTTGTTTCCAGAGTCGTTTTACTTCTATGGCAAGGTCTGTGTATTTAGATATCTTCCCAGCGTAGGCGGTTTGAACATTCGTATCATTAGGGATAGCAATATCTATTAAATAGGTAACTTTGTCTGCCTTCGACTGAAAAACTATATCTGGTCTATTGGCTGGGATAGTTTTGTCTGTGTGTATTTCGACGTCCCAGTATAGTTTGTATTGATTGTTGTCAAGTACTGAGGTCGGTGTATAATTATAATATGGAGCTGTGTTTTCGATTAGTTTGTTAGTTGTGGCTAGGGCTTGGTGTATGATTTTGGCTGCAGAGTTATGTCTGGCCGTGTACTCGGTTCCAGCGAGGGTTTTGCATGCACTTGTTATATGATCTATTGTTTCCTTCTGTTGGTGGCATTTTCTGCAATTATCGTTGGTTACGGATGGATCTTTAATTATGTATTTTTTGTAGTTCCTCGTCGCAATTACTTGGTCCTGAATAGCAAGCATAAAACCCTCCGTTTCTGGAAAGAGCTGGCCCTCCTGCAGCCAAGTGTATGACTGTTTTTCATTTATGTGATCTTGTGTAATTCGGTATCTATGTTTGCCGTGAAGTGCTTTCTGCGACCATGTGTTTATTTTTTCTTGTTGTGATTCTATGGGATTGTGTGTGTCTGCTGCGTGGTTTGGACTGGAGAGGGTGAGTGGTGTATAGTTCTTGTCTGCTTTGACTATTGCTCTATGCAAATTCGTTTGTTTGCTCTGAAAGAAATGTCTGAGTGTTTTTATTTGTTTTGTGCGGAGTGACTGTATATCTATAATTCCTCTGCCCCCTTGTTTTCTATCTATGGTAAGCCTTTCTTTGCATGCGTTCGGATGTGACATTCTGTGCCTCGTGAGTTCTGTCCTTATGAGGATTTGGATGTTTTCTATGTCAGTGTGCGACCACTTGATGATGCCGAAGGAGTATGTGATGACCGGTATCGCGAATGTGTTAATGGCTTTTGTAAGATTTCTGGAATTTAGTTTTGTTTTTAGTAGCTTAATAAGGCGGTCTCTAAACTCTTGTATTAGTTGTTCTTTGACTTGTGAGTGGTCTATCTTAACACTTTGATTGAAACCCAGGTACTTGTATGTTTCGCCCTTGTCCATGTTGTCCAGTGTTTGGCCAGTTAATGTTTCCCGTTCTTGATGGCTCTTCCACTGACCTTTGTTGATGTGGAGCACCTTGCACTTACTCATTCCGAATTCCATCCTTACGTCTGACGTGCAAACTTCCGTTACTCTGAGCAATTCTCTCAGTTGTACTTCAGTTGCTGCATATAGTTTTATGTCATCCATGTAGAGGAGATGATTGATTTTATGTTGATTAACTTTCTCGTGTCTAATGTTGAAACCACAGTTTGTGTTATTGAGTGCATTGGAGAGCGGATTTAAACAGAGGCAGAACCACAGTGAACTGAGAGAGTCTCCCTGGAAGATACCGCGTCTTATGTGTAGTTCATCCGTCTGGATATGGCCGTGCTGAGTTTTGAGGTGTATGTTGGTGCGCCATATTTCCATGATTCTTGTGAGAAACTGACGAAGTCCTGAGTTGATTTTATAAATTTGTAAAGTTTTCTTTAGCCAGCTGTGGGGTACAGAGTCAAAGGCTTTTTTATAATCTATAAAACAAGTGTGAAGGTTTCTGTGTTCTTTTCTAGTCTGCTCCATGATCACACTGTCAATTATAAGCTGTTCCTTGCAGCCTTGACTTTGTTTTCTACATCCTTTTTGTTCTTCAGTGAGGATGTTGTTTTGTGTTAGGTGTTGTTCAATCCTTCTACATATTGTTGCAGTGATGATCTTGTAGAGGGTGGGGAGACAAGTGATTGGACGGTAATTGGCAGGGTTCTTGGTATCTGTGTTTTTAGGTTTAATATACGTTATTCCTTGTGTGAGGAATTTAGGAAGCCTATTAGGTTGTAGTATGGCTTTATTGATTTGGTCTGTGAGCACTTCGTATGTTGAACTGAATTGCTTGTACCAAAAATTTTGTATATTGTCCACGCCTGGGCACTTCCAATTGTGAGTATGTTTTATTGTTTCCGCTATTTCCTCTGGTGTAAGAATAACGTCACCCTGTTCCATTATATGTTGGTGATTCTCCTCTTCTTGTCTGATCCATGGAGCGTCTTGATTATGCGTTTTGGGCTCTGACCATAAACTACTCCAAAACTCAGTTAAGTCTTGTCTACTTGGTGGTTCTATGGTTGCTTCCTGGTTGTTTGCAGTTATTTTCTGGTAGAACTGCTTTTCACTTTTTTGGAAAAGATTATTAGCGTTCTTTCTCTCGTTGGATTCATTGTATCTGCGAAGTCGAGCTGCGTAAACTGCAAGTTTCTGTTTCAGTGTATCAGCTATTTCAGGTATCGATTTTTGAGGTGACTTGGATTTGAGTATATCTATTGTTGTCTGGATGCGTTTTGAACGGTTGTTGTTGTTAGTGTATTGTGCGAGGTGTGCCAAATCCTTTCTGATTGCGGAAATTCTATTTTCGATTCGTATTTGCCATTTAGGTTTAGGCCTGTTGCTTGTGTGGTCTTTAGACCGTTTCGGAAGTTTTTGGCCGTTTACTGTGAGTGTTGTTGCTGCTGCAGCGTATATAACGGTATGGATGTCCTCTAGGTTACTGACGTTTGTTAAGAATTGTGGTATTATGTTGGAATTTATTGTGTGTAATATTTGTTGGGTGTTGTTTTTAAAAATCAGTCTGGGCAAAGGATCTCGCAGCGCAGGATTGGTGCCACACCATTTGTTATATTGTGTGTCCATCACTTGTTCTGTGGATTGTGTGATGGAAGGCGGCGGCGTAACCTTTTGGCTTTGTGTGGCTGTGAGGGGTAGGTTAATTGATGTCTGGTCTGGTGTATCTGGTATGTGCTCATGTCCTGAGTCCATATCTGAATGTATGCTGGTGTCATTGTTTGTGTCTGTGTTTGGAGTCTGGCTATTTCGGGAATGAATATTTTGCCTTTCTGTGGTTGATTCATCGGCTAACGAGTCATTTGGTGGGACAGTATTTATTTCGTTGGATACAAGGCTCTTTATAGCTTGTAGTTCTTGCGGGGTAAGACGGTTGTTTTTAGTTATGACTCGTTTTTGATCAATCAGTCTTTGTTCGGTTACACGTGTTGAGAGGTGTGGGTATTGTGCTGTAAACAGCCTGTGTAGCTCATGTCTGTAGCCTGTAGAGATGGTTTCTAGTTTGGTGGCGGTATAGTAACAGTGCATTACAGATTTGTTCATCTCAGTAGTCCACTGTAAGCGCTGTCTTGGTTTACCAGCTTTGGTGGTTGCCGGCTGTACCGGCAAAACATCCGCAGTTGGGTTGTGTGCTATTGGTTGTGGTGTTTGGTTTTTATTATTATTATTATTATTATTATTATTAAAATTACAACAAGAGTTGAGCACAGAGTGCTATAAACTCTACATGCTAGGATAGCTACAAATTACAGTTACAAAGTGTAATAAAATACAACCAAGGCTTAAGAGTAACAAAGTAAGAAATTAGACAAAAAAAATATTTAAAGACAAATAAACTAGCTCATGCACGCATAAAACGCCAATTGTCATAGCTGTTCTTGAATGAGTTCACTGAGGTACTGTTGACCACATCCGAAGGAAGTTCGTTCCATAAGCTGAACACCCGGTTGCTCAGGAAGTGCTGCCTTATAGTGGATCTGAAGAACTCCTTCTTAAGCTTAAGGTTGTGACCTCTCAAGCGGTTAGTATTGAGGCAAAACAGAGCAGAAAGATCAACGCCGAAAAGTCCATGTAGTGCCCGGTAAGTAATGATTAGATCACCTCGGGTGCGCCTCTCATGGAAGGTATGAAGATCAAACAACTCTAGCCGTTCTTCGTACGATGGACGTCTTGATCCGTAGGGTAGCCTAGTGCAACGACGCTGAAGAGATTCCAGTTGGTCGCGATCACGTTGAAGGACTGGGTACCAGACCGGACCAGCGAATTCAAGTATAGGACGTAGATATGTTTTATACAGGAAAGAAGCTACAGATGGGTCACATCCATGAAACGACTTCTCAATGAGATACAAAAATTTTTTAGCTATATATTGTATGTCAGAGCACCGTACCACAAAATGCTCTTTTGTAGCAAAATACCTGGAGCACCTTCATACGTTATGAAGTGTGCAATCAAAATTTATTGCTTGCAAATTTCAAGGAACCTTGATCAGATCGAAACAAGTTGTTTACGCAGACGATACTGTCGAGTGGGCGAAGCATGAAGAAAACGGAATAAAAATAGTCTTTGAAGATGCAGTTGAGCCAAATAGCCTCATCAGTATTCCCACGCAGGTGTGTTGCATCAATTTCGAATTCAATGAATTTCCTCTAATTCACGAATTCTACAGTAGTAGGCATGTCTTGATCCTCCATGTTTCCCCGTTTCGCAATAAAATCAAGATGGCCACATCAGCGGTTCTTACAAACACATCTAACCATGGACGTTGCTGGGGGATCGAAACTTGGTGTAAAGTTCCAAAATTTGTTCCATTGTTTCGTTATGTCGTTATATTATCTTCTTATTATAGTATTCTGCAGAAATGGCGCCAAATTTCAAGTTCTGTTGGATAACGATAAAGTCATTTTCAGCTTACAGATGCTGAAAACTTGGAAAAATATGTTATTTTTTTTTGTATAGCGGCATCAACTGCTTTGGTTATTAGCCGCGCTATGTTATTGTTAACATAAATAAATGGTTTTTTGATTGTGCATATTTTGTGCATATCTCGCCGTTCTACTTCTCACACAGATAGGTGAGGGGAGTATTGTGATCGCGAGAGTTTTCGATTTTGAGGTCATACGCTTTTTGGACGTTTTATGATGTCTACATAACGAACATTCACGTTACTCGTATCTGTCGGCCTGTCTGACTGTTGACGTTTTTCTAGCCTCGTAATTTCAGTAACCGCTGCATGGATTGTGATGAAATTTGGAAAGCAATGTGCTGCGGGGTCGTAGTAGGTAATGCTGCTTTAATTTTGGAAATCGTTACACGGGCGGCAAAGTATTAGGGCTGTTCGCAGAGCAATCACAAACTAGTCAGCGTCAATTTGATTGGCCAGTACTAGTCAGAAATAGTTTGAGAACTGCAATGGCGAATACTGATTGGCTCTGACTGGTTTGAGACTCTGTAAAAACAGACCTATTAGCAAAAAACCAAAAAATTTCAAATATTCCTCAAACTTCGTTTTAGGGGTTCCTGATCATTTTCTACTTTTTTTGGATGGGGGCGAATTTGGGGTGTTCATTTACCTGTCAATGAAAGACCTAGCGGCATAATACACTTTTTTAGGTCCATCCGTACATTGCCTTGCTAATTATAGTAATGTAAATGTACACATGAATATTGCTTTAGATCGTTCTATATTGCGTAACGCGAAAATTAATGAATTGATTTTAATGAAATTTTGACACAGTATTACTACCGCAGCGAGGATGGAAAACGCGTATGCTTCTGAAAAATCGTGTCAGCGGCGGCGCAATAATAATAAAAAAAAACAAAAAATATGAAAACAGCTCAAACTTTGTTTTTAGATGTTTTAGGGGTCCCTGATCATTTTCTGTTTTTTTTTTTGGGTGGGGTGAAATTGTGGTGATTTGGGGTGTTGTGAAACCGAAAAATTTGTTGTTGTCATAATAGGCTGTCCATTGACCTGTCAAAAAGACCAGCGGCATGCTGCACTTTTTTAGGTCCATCCGAACATTGCCTTGCCTAATACAGAAACCAAGGGACTTAGAATTTTGTGATGTATACGCTATACGTACGAGCATTGCTATAGATCGTTCTAGATTGCGTAACGCGAAAATTAATGAATTGATTTTAATGAAATTTTGACACAGTATTACTACCGCAGCGAGGATGGAAAACGCGTATGCTTTTGAAAAATCGTGTCAGCGGCGGCGCAATAATAATAAAAAAACAAAAGGTATAAAAACAGCGCAAACTTTGTTTTTAGGTGTTTTAGGGGTTCCTGATCATTTTCAATTTTTTTGATTGAGGGTGAAATTGGGGTGGTTTGGGGGTTGTGAAACCGAAAAATTTGTTGTTTTCATAATAGGCTGTCCCTTGACCTGCGAAAAAGACCAGCGGCATGCTACACTTCTTTAGGTCCATCCGAGCATTGCCTTGCCTAATACAGAAACCAAGGGGCTTAGAATTTTGTGATGTATCAAATTTTGACACAGTGTTTACTACCGCGACGGGTATCGAAAACACGCCTGTTTTTGAAAAATCGTGTCTGTGGCGGCGTAGCAATAATAAAAAACAGATCAAATTTCTTTTTTAGATGGTTTGGAGGCTCCTGATATTTTTGCATCGTTCAGTTGGAGTCTGCAGAATAAAAAATATGGCGTCCTAGTTCCTATGAAGGGAGACGCAAGAAACTATTTACAAGAGTTTTTGTGTTGGATGTTTTGTTGCGATGGGTGCGCTATGATTTGGTTGCAAGGCGATCTCAGACTATAAGAAAATAAAAAAATGGTACCACCATTATGTGTGGAAGTACCGAGTCAATCAACTTGACTCAATTTTTTTAATGCATATTTTGACACCTTGATATTGCATATTACATTCCGATGTCTAATAATCATCAATGTTACGTGACACTTATATTTATTTTGTATTTTATGATATCTTGTGATATGTAACACAATCTGGCAACAGCGTTTGCACACCACCAGATGGAAACGGGATGTGCGCCTGTGCGGTGGTGGAGTTGACAGGGATGATTGACCAATCCCTGACCGAGTAGATCATAATGATGACAAACAACGTCTGTATTCTATCTATTGTATTGTACTAATGATAATGCAATGACGCCATTGTAAAAAATTGTATATTTTTATGAGTCAAGCCATATAACCATGCAGTTTGAAGTGCAGTCTTTGCTTTAATAAGAAGAAGAACCAGCAAAAAAGATACAGTCCACACATACACCAACAATCAAACTTTAGGAAAAATAGTCCTGCATCCTTAAAGCTCGATTCTCTCGCGCCGATGCTTGCGAGCATTTCCAACAAATGCGTTTAGCCAGTTTTGAAATTTAAATAACCGTGGCGCGTCGTGAGGATCGTAGGTGGCTAAATTTACTTTTCAACTGTTTTTACGAGCAGATCTCGGATTACAGGCATCCAGAGCGATCTCGGATCAGATTAAAACGGACGCTTACTGCGATTTAGAGGAATTTATTAGCATGGCTTTTTTGCGGGCACTGTTGATGCGTACGGAGCAATAAAAGCAGAACATGTTGGCGGGAGTGTTCCGAGATCTGCTTTAAATAAAGACATCAACAGAAACGGCGGGGATTAGCCTTGCCAGCAATACCTTATGTCACAACTGAGCTGATGTTCACGGATCAATTCCTATAGAGCTATTTGGATTCAGCACGCTTGACTGATCCACCATTAGAACCAGATATGCTGAAATATAAACTATTTACTAACGTTCCGGTTACCTCTTTAGGCTGTATCATAGATTCAGGTTAATAGACTAAGACTGAAAAAGAAAATGCAGATTAGCTATTCAAAAAACTGCTTTATACGATGGTAGGTTTATAAAGTTCCCGCAATGGACAATACATTTTTTTCGACAATAAATTTGTCAAATAATTCTTGAATTGGAGGCTGTTCTATTTGTTACCCTGTGTTTCAACTTTAATAACATTTGACATTGAAACTTAGTACCAACATGATATTGTAGTTTTAGTAACATAAATTGTCACTGTAATCTTTTCAAATATGTTAGTAGATTCTCAGTATGGTGGATGGCTCTTATTTTTTGGTGCTTATCGATTATCAATACCCGGTGTCCCAGAACTTTCTTGACACGTGATATTCTCCTAACAAACAGAAAAGTTCAAGCAACAACAGCATGTAGTTAATGAAGATAATCAGTTTTGACATTGTTGCAGTAATTGTAGTTGAAGATCCGCATAGCAGTAAAGCAGAGTTAGTCGCAACTTGGACATTGGTGAAACATTGTGAAAATAATCTTATATCAAAGGACAAATAGCATCCTTATAACGTGCACCTAAATGGAGCACTTGAAAGACAAGACTCTGAAAACAGAATGAATTTCTTTAATTGGGGTCATGCTTGAGTCCAAGAGGATGCACTCCTTTTTAACAGTATGTTTTTTTTTTCACGGACGAAGCTGCATTTCATAATAATGACCGTGTAAACTTGCAAACCTAATTTACATTTTTACGTCGACGTAAAACCAAATTTTGAGAAGTCTGTTGACAACCAGCATGGAGTCTAAACATTTGGAATGGTATTATTGTCGATTCCGGATATCGGAATCATAAACGAGATGAACAAAACAATTCACGGCATTCACGCCTGACGCTGCTGTAGTGCGGTGTAGTTATTTATGGCAATTACATTATTTTTTCTTTGTGAAGTACCTTGTACAGAAATTTTAAAAGCTATTCTTTAACTTGCAATGTATGTTTGTTTGTACGGGTGGAATCTTGTTACTCAATTTTTTTGATGTCAATCATCTTTAATGTTCGAAGACGTCAATATGATAAGCTATGTGCCGACATTCTAAATTCTAATATGGCGCAGTTATTTGATACCCATATTATATGGGTATCAGATTAGAAGGGTTGTTGAGAGTAACTCGAAAACGAATGTGACTTCATTCTAAATCTAATATGGCCGACCATCCAAGAGGGCGGAATAGCTATTTTTTAGGCACTTCTGCAATATGGGTATGAAATGTAGGGCTTGCCGAGAATATAATTAGAAAAATATTCTAAAATCACTCTTAATCCAATATGGCGGACTTTTTGAAGTTTTTTTATGCTTTCCTATAATATTAGTATTAAGCGAACGGTTCGATGCGAATAAAATTGCAGGAAAAAATTAATTAAAAATAAACATTTTTAAAACAAGCTTTTATTTACATGCTCTAAAAAGAAGAAAATTAAAATTTTTCCGTTTTTATTGAATTGCTTGAAAACGTACTAGATTCAGTACAATTGTACCGAAACGGCAGCACTGGCCTGTAATGGACTAATGGAACCGTGAACGTAGTGAACGAATTGGAGTAATTGATTCCGAAAAAGGAATCGATACCATGGACATGGAACGAGTCCGCGGTCTAGGATTAATGGAATCGATTCCGAAAGAGGAATCGATACCGTGGAATCGCATCACTACACACATAAAAAGAAATTCTCAAGTCAAGAATTGTGATATTCTTGTAAATACATACTCGCAACAGGAATACCTGTTCTCACTCTAAGAAAGAATATTTTATGAGAAGATTATAGAAAATTTGTATTAAGAATAATATATTTTTGATTTATATATTTATTTTAAAGAAATATGCTCCGAAAGAAAATATAATTTTCTTTGCAACCGAGACTATAATAATTTAATAACAAATATTTCATAATTTTATATCAAGATTATCATTTTTTCTAGCGGTGTCCAGTTTACTTCTATCAAGAATATAGACAGCTTGCAAATGCAAACCTTCATTTACAATATGATAATCTTAGTTTGAAAATGAACACTGTTTTACAAGCACACCCTATATTTGTGTCAAGTAAATCATTTATTTGACGTCTAACCTCTCCACTGTCTTCACTCAATCGCCTGTTGCCCGTCCGCATCCGCTGTCATTACCGGTTTGCGGATTGTCGCATTCGCCGCCGTCTTTAATACCGTAGCGTAATACCTGCATCCTGGATTGTGCATAATAGCAAATAATAGTATCTAGTCAAACTGTTAAATAAATTGCCATTGCCATGTGATACTCGAGATAACACCGTCAACCATCGGTCAACGATTCTGAGGGTAGTGCTGGTCCACCGCCATTTGAGTCGCGTCCCAGTTCCCATCAGTTTCCTTATCACTGGATCTATCCAACCATATTAAAAAAATGGGGATGCGAACACCTGACTCAGGTGTTCTTAGGTAAGTACCTAGTATATATTAAATGTGATTTAAGAAACTGTGCAGAACTATTTCTCCAGTGTACCCATCACTAAACAGGCACTGACTGATTTACAAATATTTGAAAACTTTGCACACATCTTCCAAGTCCAAAATTCAATTGGCTTCTACATGTGATGTCTTGTAGATAATGACGTAGTCGAGAAAAATTTCTACATGCTCATAAAAGAGTTTGAATGCTTACTTCAATACAATACATTTCTTGGAATGAAACAACAGTGGCTTTGGTAACAGCTCATCAAATTTATCAAACGCTCAAATCAATACTACTGGATTCCTATCCAAGAATATCACAATTTTAGAATACAGTTGAGCTACTTGCGTCAAGTTTACGAGATGCTCCAGTTAAGATTATGAAATGCTTCAGTCAAGATTATGAAATGCTTCGGTCAAGATTACGATATGCTTGATTTAAGATTTTGGTATTCTTACTTTCAAGAATTTCTCAGTTTTGCATTGAAGACATTGTCTCAATCTAACCCTTATATGGTAAAGATATCGTATTCTCACTTTAAGATTAGCATAACTTTGCGCGTATAGGAAGTTATGGTATACGTGAATTAAAGCATCTGTGCTCCATCTAAGAGATTATTTTTATGTGTGTAAAAGTAACGATTGAGCCCCGTTCTAGTGTGGACCGTCATATATCTTCAAAGACAAAGAAAAAATAGGCGATGGTCAAAGTCGGATCGAGCGGATCGTCGCCGTCGGCTATCTATCCGTCCCATCGCTGCCCATCAAAACTAAGGATAAATCACTGTCGGCGGTGCAATAAAGTTCGGAAATCCATCCTGCGCGTACCCGAGTGACGATTTAATGCTGGGCATCCGCCTAATTAGCCCGGTATCGGGGCATAATCAACTCATTACTCCTCTAACCGATGGTAATGACTTCAGTTACCTTCCTAATTAATCCTAATGGTATGACCGCCACTGGTTGGGTGGCATACGTAAATTTCGCTCTAGAGGTGACTTCGAGCGGGGAGAAACAACTATTCGTAATGGTGCTCAGGGAATAGCCTGCTATTCTAATGGTTATTATAGACCACAGGTTCTACACAATAAAAAAATTCAAATGTAAAATTCCAGTACCAGTACCAGTTAACTTTTTCGATATAACGTAATTTTATCATACAACTACAGCATACTTTATTTTACTACATAGCTAGGCATTATTAATGCCTTTGTGCACCGTAAGTCAGTTGCGCGATTAGTTACTTAAACCTGGATTAGAATTATTTGCCTACTATGCACCGCAAGCTGGCAATTTTGACACTGTCACTGTCAAAACAATCTTGCGAAAACAACCTTGCCATATCTCCAATCTGTATTAGTTAACCTCTTGACGGTGCATGGTTGAATAATAATAATATTAGATTAGCTGAATGTGATTAGGGAACTAGGGTTAGAATCACCAAACGGTGCATATGGGTGTAGTTGAACGACATATTATCGTGATGTCTGTTCCATGCTCCTTACGGCACGAAACGGCAACGCCGTCCACTGATACGGGTATAACGGGTTGCCGTTAGGCTGTTTAGTAGCGTCATTCTCTTGTGCGTTGTGTTGCAGAATTGACTATACCTTATCCACCGAACAAACGGAGTAACCATGCACAATATATGTAAATTGTTACTGTATGGTCAAGGGTTATATGCATACCCTCTACAAAACTGCATACTGAGAGCAGTGATGTTATTACAAACAGAAAAATTAAGTTCGATTTATCCGAGTAAAGCCCCAAAATATGGGTTTGAAATAATTTTTTACTCCTTTTCTTCAGTGGACAGACTATAGTTTTCTAGTTTTTGCCTGTATTTTAGAGACAATTATTATAAACCATGGTACGGAAAAGGTGTTACGTGCGTAAAATAGCAGGGAGAGCTGGAAGTAGAAAACTATCATTTCATAGGTAGGTTATGTTTTTTGATAGCCATTAGATTGGCGTTAGCATCTTTATATTTACAAAATTTAACGTCTAACTTCTATCAAATTGTGAAAACGCATTCGCAAAGCATGCCAGGGTTTTTTCTCGATATATTGAGATATTGGAAACATTATTACTGTTTTTTGCACTACGGAACCATTTTCTAAATGAAATGGCATAATCAATAATTTATTACTCCTCTAACTTCAGGTACTCTCCTAATTAATCCTAATAGTATGACCGCCACTGGTAGGGTGGCATACGTAAATTTCGCTCTGGAGGTGCCTTCGAGGGGGATAGAGAACTATTCGTAATGGTGCTCAGGGAATAGCCTGCTATTCTAATGGTTATTATAGACCACAGGCTCTACACAATAAAAAATTGAAACGTAAAAGTTCATCAAACGTCTAGTTATTTTTTAAATAATACAATGTTTCTAGTATTAGTCAAGGAAAAAAATTGAAAATCTTTATTTGGCTTTCTATCAAGATGAGACCACGCGTTTTGGATAATTTGAGAGTGCTGATTGCAAATCTGGTCGCAGTTTTGGGTTTCAGATTCGTTTGATGGAAATCAAAAATATCAGAACTTCAGATTCACCTAAAAAAACCAAAGATCTTTTTTTGGCTTTCTATGAAGATGAAACTTCCTGTTTTGAATAATTTGAGGGCGTTGATTACAAATCCGGTCAAAGTTTTGAGTTTCAGAGACGAAAATAAAAAATGTCAGATTTTTCCGATATCCAGGTTTACCTACAAAATCGAAGACATTTATTTATTTTTCTATTAATTTGAAATCTCGTGTTTTGGATAATTTGAGGGTGTTGATTACAAATCTGCTGGCAGATTTGAGTTTCAGCCTCGTTTGATGGAAATCAAAAATATGGGACCTTTAGGTTTACCTAAAAAATCGGAGATCTTCATTTGGCTTTCTAGTAATATGAATCCTCGTCTTTTGGATAATTTGAGGGCGTTGATTAGATCCTTCAGATCTTCAGGTTAACCTAGAATATCGAAAATCTTTGTTTGGTTTTCTATCAGGACGAAACCTCGCGTTTTCGCTCCTATACCCGATGGTAATGACTTCAGTTACTCTTCTAGTTAATCCTAATAGTACGACCACCACTGGTTGGGTGCTCAAGGAATGTCCTGCTAATTTAATGGTTATTGTAGAATAAAAGTTCTATTTTAGGTGGTGCTGTACGATAAATAGTGAATTTATATACCCCTCATACTGATCTAGAAGCAAATGATATCATGTTCACCAGAGTTTGAAAAGTACAGAACGTCATCCAAAGGACTCGATAGAACGATGCCTCTGTTTCAAAATTTTCCTCCAACCTACATATTAGCTTTATTATATGAACAATCATATTATGTACTACCATACATAGACGTTTATCATCAGAAGACCACGTATCTAAAATCCTGCATAAAAATCCAATTCACTTTTCCATGTAATGTTTGTACATATTTTTCAAGACGTTCTATTCATAAGATATGAGCCCGACTCTATTACCAGAGATCAAGATATCAATGATGGGCTTCCTAATTTGGACTGAGCGCTTCTTCTACAATGGAAATGTCAAGATTCAACTTAGATATTTC
This sequence comes from Callosobruchus maculatus, assembly GCA_951848785.1. Classification (NCBI taxonomy): domain Eukaryota; kingdom Metazoa; phylum Arthropoda; class Insecta; order Coleoptera; family Chrysomelidae; genus Callosobruchus; species Callosobruchus maculatus. Next base: position 5,785,027 of record CATOUR010000003.1, read on the forward strand.
CGTTATTAATAACAGCCAAAATGTTGCATGGATGACTTAGAAAGTGGTGATGTGATGATGTTGCCTGTGACGTAATAAGGATGGACAAGGCTTTCGCAAAAGCTTCAGTGTCTCATATTCAAATTTATTAAAGCATCTGAGCTTGGGTAAAACAGATGTAGTCCTCAAATCATAGGAACACTTGCCATGAGCGTCACATTTCATACAGATAATGTTGGATATTAATAGTTATTTATGTATCAAGAGCGCAAAACAAGCGTTTATGAACTGAAAAATGTAAACAAAAGCCCAAGCTGCTAGGCTATGGTTACGGTTACATTTCTGTAAAATTTTTGTTTTTGCAGAGCAGTCTCTGCGGGTTGAGAGAGCCGAATGACCTGCACGGCATTTTTATGATGTTGTAAAATATACAAATGTTCTTAAAGTGGTGGTAAAAGATTGAGGAACGATAGAGGAAGAAGCTTTTGTATGAATCTATGTATACATACATAAATATGGTTTGTTAGATTTTCCAAATTGTTATATATATATATATATATTGCCTAATTTTCATTTTCATTTTTATTATTTTTCTGCTAATTTACCGTATATTTGTTTTGTACCTCAAATGAAGATTTTGAAAGTCCCAAACGCCCTGTATGTGCAAGAAAGGGAAAGGAGAATTAAGAGTACCAATAATACCTGATTATAAGGATTATAGCTCCAAATTAACATCACTAAAGCTACCAAAATATCGCTGGTCCAGTCTCTTGTGTTCTCCATATTTTTGTGTGCCTCGGAAACTTGAACTGTTAAAAAGGCAGATCGAGCTCGCATAGACGCTTTTGAAATGTGAATGCTGAGAGTGCCTTATATCGCTCATCGAACTAACGATTCCATACTGGATGAGCTCGGTAATCCAAAGAGACTATCCTCCATTGTGTCGATGAGAATGCTTACATTCTTCGGACGTATACACAGAAGCGATAATATGGAGAAACTTGTAGTTCAGGGTCATGCCCCAAATGGGTGGCGGCGTGGCCATTCCCCTACAGGCTGGGTGGATACGACGAAACAGTTGCTGAATACGGGTATCAAGAGCACCACTGAACTGACAGTAAATCGCGAATAATGGCGAGCTACAGTTTTCAAAGCTATTGATAATATTTGTGTCTGCAATATTCTAGCTCCGTCGTAACGCATTTTACGAGTTCACAACATGTCTGTTAAGACATTGTGACTATGATGATGATGATAATAATAGTGGTCTGCTATCCTCCATTTTTTCCCAGCTGTGAGCCTAGTTCGGTTACCTTTTGAAACTGCAATATTCATTTCATTTGCAGAGTAACGCAAGATGGTATTCCGATCTGCCTAGCATACAAGCAAAATTATACTTGATATCGGATTTCCATTCATTTTTTATACTAGAGAATATACAAGGTGACCGTAGGTCTAAGATTTCACGAAATTGCATCAGGTCTGGCAAAAGCCTTGAGTAGAAAATCGAATGAGTCAATCAGAGCAAAGTAGACATGGACGATCCATCATTTTTTTAATTTAATTGGACTACAACTATCAATGTTCATTATCAAAACTGACGAAATGCATTTTTCCAAATGGTTAACACATCTGGCTTCGAGGCTGATAGACCAAATAAATTATTAAGGCGTGTTTCTTGTGGATTAATCCTTGGAGGTCGTTGTTACATGTTGTTATGTCTAGATATTCCAAGGGATATTAATTTTGATATGGTGTCATCAGTACTATCAATCATTTTAGAATAAAGTTGTTAAAGATTAATGAATGCTTAATTAAGAGGTACATCTACAAGATGCCCTGCAGTATTTTGATGGTCAACAGTCTTCAAGAGATAGATGGAATGTTGTGATTATTAATTTCTTATGCTGTCTTACGAGAGTTTGTCAATGTACTGTAAATATCAGAAAAAAGCATTATAAAGCTGAGAAACGAATATATTAGGTTAAGGTGCTTCTTATATCACATCAGCATCATAGTCACAATGTCTTAACGGACATATTGTGAACTCGTAAAATGCATTAAGTCGGAGATAGAGTCTATCGAATATTATCAATAGTTTTGAGAACTGTAGCTCGCCATCGTTCGCGATTTACTGTCAGTTCAGTGGCACTCTTGATACTCATATCCAGCAACTGTTCCGTCGTATCCACCCAGCGTGAAGGGGAACGGCCACGGCGCCGTCCATTCGGGGCATGAACCTGAAATACAAGTTTCTCCATATTATCGCTTCTGTGAATATGTCCGAAGAATGTAAGCCTTCTCGTCGACACAATGGAGGATAGTCTCTCTGAATTACCGAGCCCATCCAGTATGGAAAAGTTAGTTCGATGGGCAGTATAAGGAATCCTCAGCATTCTCCTCCACGTCCACATTTCAAAAGCATCTATGCGAGCTCGATCTGCCTTTTTAGCAGTCCAAGTTTCCGAGGCATACAAGAGAAAAGTACATGGCGCGAAGTTATTTTATAGATTACACTACATATTAGATGACAAAAAGATCATATTTAGTACCTTTTTTTGAAGGGTCCTTTGTGGGAATAGTGTTAAAACTTTTATTTTTACTAGCTCGTACATTATAAACAGATTCTAAATTTTGTTGCTTTCACAAGAACTGCTCATCAATCTATGTTAAGCAGTAAACTCTATTCAACCATCGAATAATTTGTTCCTTCATCAACCAAGAGTTTCACCTATGTAACATGTAATAAGCAAGTTACATTTCAAAACAAAATACAGATAACTCTTCTTCAAGGAAGCAAATTACTGTTAGTGACACCGGCGGTCTTCTCACATTCCTGCTAAAAAATTCTCATCAGGAAAACAATTGAATAGAGAAGAAACAGACTAGATGCATCTGCGGCATAAGTGTCGAAATATTAATTGCAGAAACATCGCATAAGGATAAAAACGTTTAAGGAGATGATTGGGTGTAGTAAATTGCTTCATATTACCCAGGCAGTATAGTATGGGAAGAATAGATACAGTGATAAGTAAGTCATGGAGGCTCAAAGTAGTCGCTCAATGGATTGATTGATACACTATTAGAAAAATGTGTTCATTCTTGTCATACTACTCATACTAGTGATACTTGAAAACTCTTCTGTTATTGTCTCCCTGATTATTGTATTCCAGGTTCAAATTTAATTATTGCTCTGTGATTCGGTGATCTGTATAGGGTGGCTAATATTACACTGCTTATGCTCTACTATCATTTAAGGCACTCATAAGGTTTAGATGAGACACCGGTGCTGCAATACGCTCCAGGGGAGATAGAGTCCGTTGTGGAGAACGAGAGATGCCGGATTTACTGGAACTACTCTTTGCTCACGCTCGAGGTTATAGAAAATAACAAGCCTGATATAGTCCTCCTCGACCACTAACAGAAGACGATGCCTTAATTAAGTTTTCGGCACCTACCGAGGTAAACATCGTCTTTAAGGAGGAGGAAAAGCGAACGAAATATCAAGAGTTGCTCAGACAACTTCGCAGGCTCTGGTCAGACTACACTGTAAGTCTGCTGGTTATGGTCATTGGATCCCTACGGTACATTCAATCCTAAGATAGACTCCAAATAAACAATCGCATGCAACATTCGCGTGGTTACTGTCCGCTAACGTCTGCAAACGCGCCAGCTATAGTCCAGTGCAATTATGAAATTTTATATGACTATTTAAAAGAGTTGCCCTATGAGCCCATTGCAACTCAAAAGTAGCCAGTTGCCAATTTGAAATGATCATTAGGCAATGAACACCTGACATTGCATATTTGGATCTACTTTCCAGTCAGCCTTGGAGATTTTGACTTGCCAGATTATAACACACAATTTACACATAATGTACAACTTTTAGGGACCTCATCGACACGAGCCGATCACGCACGCGGGCTTGTTTTCATTTGGTCTAGCTTGGCTGTGAATACAGTATAGGTCGAACGAGAAATACGCTGTTTTCTGCACTGCGAAAAATACCGGTGTGCCGTGCGGCGGCGCACATCTTAGCTGTCAGAGTACAGTACAGTACAGTCATCCTTGGGTACCTTCGTCGGATGGACGATTCGCGGACCCAGTGATTGCTCACCTCACGGTGTGAGAAGTAGTCTCTGGGTAACGGAACAGCCATCGAAGCTACAACCGGGTATTCACCTGACAGCCCTTAAAAGTTGAGTTTGGTTTTCTGAACGAATTTGTAGAAAATGATACAAATCTACGAATGAGGAGGAAAGTAAAATGGGCTACACCTTTTCATTCAAAATAGTGTGTCGTCTTCATTCAGTTTTGGTAGAATGATAATTTCACATCTCTACCTGATTTTCCTGTATCAATTTAACCATTATCTTATCTCGTTATCTCTTATTGCTCTCAGTTTATGGTATTTAGCATAAACTGTATAATGTTTTCATTATGTTTTTTTTAAGTATGGGAAACCGAAAAGCGAATTACCTAACCGCGTGAGAAACGGACTGACATCTGCCATTGTTAGTGCCTTCTGTTTCGTTTTGTAGCTTCTGCGGGTCCAGAAAATAGGGCAATGACTACGTTTATATCGCTCCGTTAGATGGACAAGTGTTAACGGTAGATTAATCATTGTGATCAAATCAGATTGAGGTTTAATGATAAAAATGATAATCAGTTCTCCAATTTCCATCTCCTAGCGGAGATTGGATATTATCATGGCAATCCTAACTTCGTTTGCAGCTGCTCTAGATAGTTGATTAAGTGTCATTCCAAACCAATCCCTCAAGTTTTTCAGCCAAGAGGTTCTTCTTCTTCCTTGGCTTCTCTTGCCCTTGATCTTCCCTTCCATACAGTAGAGTGTATTTGGGTCCTCTTATAACAAGACCAAGGTACTCTAGTTTTTTTTGTTTTGAGGGTGTTACTGATTTCTTCCTCTTTTCCGATTCTCTGCTGTAGTTGCACATTTGAGACCCTATCAGCCCAAGAGATCCTCAGCATTCTTCTACATATAACACCATCTTTCGAAAGCCTCCAATCTATCCATTTCTGCCTTCTTAAGAATCCAAGCCTCGGCACTATATAACAGAGTCGAAAAGACACAAACCTCAGCATTCGTAGTCTAAGTTTCAGGTTTATATCTTTGCTGCAAAGAACTCCCTTTAGTTTTACACATGCAGTTCTTGCACCCTCTATCCGAGCTTTTATTTCCTGATATTGCTCAGCAGTTTCGGTTAGCCATGTTGCCAAGTATCTGTATCTTCTTACTAGCTCTATTGACGCGTTATCTATTGTAATACTGCCAATCACGTTGTTATCTTTTGTAAATATCATAAATTTGATTTTATTTAAATTCATGTTCAGACCATACCTTTTACAACTGTTGTATAAGTTTTGTACGACCGTTTGTAGATCCTCCAGTCTATCGATCGCCACGACAGTGTCATCGGTTCTGTACTGTGATAAATATGTTTGATAAGTCAGCAGTTGTCAAAATTTGAATATAATTCTATCGAAATCAGATTAAAACGTAGTGATAGTATGATTCCAAGGTCATGCTGGGAAGTCCAAAACGCTGCTGAGAACCCTATGTAGTTAAGCTACTGAAGATAGGAAGAGTTAACAGAAGAAGTAAGAGATGATCGGGCTTAGCAGCTAAGGTAGGCTCAAAGCTTAGCTTCTTGCGGACTAGAACTAATTTGATTTATCTTTGTTGGTTATTTTAAAAATTCTGTTATAAAAATTGAGCGCAGCACTTATTGATGCCTACTGCGCCACCTGGTGGTTATTTCCGAAAGTTAAAATATGATTTCTAGTGGTCTTACTTGAGTTCAGTCTATAGAATTATTACTAAAACGTATCTCTATAGGGCACCAATTGTTTCTGAAACTCACAGCATACTTGTCATAAAACTTGATATCTCCGCTTATAGAAAGTCTAGGGAGTTGGACATTTTGGTGACTATACAGCAAATATCTTGGTTCTCAAAGAGAATTGATTAAATAAAATTTAAAATTAAGGCAACTACAATTTGGTGACACAACAAGATGTGGTAAGTAACTGGAGCTAGAGCAATGTAAAAATATACACAAAGTGATACCTTAAACTCAGAAATGTAATACGATAATACTGTTTAATAATACAATACACGAGTATAACACTAGGATACAAAATGATGTACATCAGTTCAGTGTCAGTACTACCAAAGGTTTGAATCATCCCGTAGCTCAGTCATCAATTGCTCATAATATGCTACCAAGCACGTTAAAGAATCAAAATACGTGCGTCAGAATATTTGTTAAATATACGTTAAAATTAAAATACATAAAAACCACTTGTGAGTCTGATCATGCCATATGTCATATCATCCCAGGAGACGGTACGTCGGCAACAGCAACATGACTCACAGATCAAGAACACTGACAAAGAAGTCTCACGTTGGCCTACCAACTGTAGCACGTCAAACATTTATAAAGATGAAATCGCTCCTCTGTAACAAGGACTTCAATATTAACCTAAGGAAAAGGATACTGAAATGTTACATTTTTCCCGTGCCATGCCATACGGCATGGAAGAATGGACATTGACCGAAGCAACCAAAAACCGCATAAATGCATTTGAAATGTGGACGTATAGGCGAATGCTGCGTATTTCTTGGGTGGACAGAGTGAGGAACGTAGACGTGCTCGCCAGGGTGAACAAAGAGTTGCAATTAATGCACAACATCAAAACAAGAAAGTTAGAATACCTCGTACATCTCATGCGCAACCAAAAATACTCAGTGCTGCAGTTAATAATCCAATGAAAAATCCAAGAAAAGAGAGGTCCTGGACAAAGAAAGGACTCATGGTTGAAAAACCTTAGAAAATGGTATGCCCAGATAACACCACAACTCTTCCGGGCCGCAGTCTCAAAAGTTAAAATTGCCCTATTGATCGCCAAACTTCAACGATAGAAGATGGCACCCGAAGAAGAAGAAGAAGGTAGCTGTATACACCAGAGCAACAACTACTGTTCTACAAGGCACAGATTCGGCTATCGTTGGAGTATTGCTGCCATGTGTGAGGATGAGCTCCAATGTACTCTCTAAAGCTTCTGGACACTACTCATAAGAGAGCAATTAGGCTAATTCACACGTCTAACCGTCCTGGAACATCGAAAAAGGATGGCTCACCTATCCCTCTTTTATAGAATCTATCGCGGAACATGAGCTCTCCCAGATAATAACACCAAAGGCCCATCCGAACGAGGAACACTAGAGAGGCTCTGCGAGATCATCCTTACCAGGTCGAGGTCTCTAATCCCAGAACCAGTATCCTCTAGCATTTTTTCTTTTGGAGAACTTCGACGCTGTGGAATGAGCTGCCGAAGAATTTGTTTCCCGTCGGCTACAACCTGCAGCGTTTTAAATCTCACGTGCACCGATACTTATCCTCTCGCAGCGTTTCTACAGCGTCATAGGCGGTCAGCCTTTCCGGGAGGCTGACCATAAAAAAATGTACAAATCTAGTTTTAGGCGCAATGTGGAATTGTGGATGTTCTCGATACCAGTGCTTTAAGCACTGACTCAGGGAATTGATTCTTCAATGAATTTGTGGTTCTTGGGTTTTCAGGCCTGCGTCGTTTAGCGTTGAAGCTTGACGTTTCGCCACTACGAGTGGATGGCATCTTCAGAAGCTATTTCACTTCGGCTAAACGACGCCGGCCTAGAAACCCAAGAACCACAAATTCATTGGACGATGGCCGCGAAAGCCTTACACAGTATATAATTGATTGTTTTACAATATTGTAATATTTTTGTTGTAATATGAAAAATTTCAAAAAAAAGCGTACCCACTGAGTGTGGCCTCAGGTCTGATTTTGCCTTATACGGTAAACGTACCCAGCTGTATCCAATTCAATTCCGTGTAAACAAATTTCATTGCTACTGTATACGGCACCGAAATATTTACGCATTTCCCGTGAAATTGTCAAGTGCAGCTTTCTTCCGAGCGACAGTGACAAGCATGAGGCAATTTGGCTGCCTTCATATACAACCCGAAACTTGTCATGTCAGCAGTGGCGTATATAGAAACCGATTTCGGGGGGGGGGGGCACCGGAAAAATTAAAGTTTATTTCACACGTTATAATATTGGCGTATTATAATCCTAACCTAAATATAAAATAACAATGTACTAATATTAACGAAAACAATTATATACAGGGTGTCCCAAAATTCAATGTCAATGCCGCAACGGGGAGACAGGATTGATTGTAACTATCATGAGAAAAATCAGAAAAAAAATCTATCCCATGCAGCTTGAAAATTATGGGCATTTAAAAAAAACCTAGAAATTTGGTCAAATTACAAAAATTTTTCAGTTACTGTGGTTAACTTTTATTATTTTTGTTCAACTAAACTTTGGAACCGTAACCCTAAATAACATTTCTAGAAGCACAGTTAAAAATAATGACACAATTACACCAAGTTTTCTAGAATGAAGACTATTTGTTATACTATGAATTTAAAATTTTTAAGGTTTGTCAACTTAGAAAGACCCTCCTTTGAAAAAATGCACTAAAGCGTCTTGGCAAGTTCCATTTAAAGTTGGCTATTTAACTAGGATTGTAAAATGATACAATACTTATAAGTATATGCAGTAGCATATAGAACCGTGCTCTCTGATGGTGGCTAAAGCGGACGCGCCGTGGCGTTCCACCAAGAAGTCTGCTGCTGTTTAGCAACGACTTTCTTTCTAGGGCGTGTATTGAGGCTGATGGTAAACAGTTTGAACATTTATTGCCTGACTTTTATTCATATAAACCTAAACTAAACTAGGTCAATATTTTTCATTATTTTATTAATTTTACTTATTTTTGTTGACTTTAGTAAAAGTGGCGTCACTATCTGTCTTGCTCACTCATGGCAAACATGTCCACTATCCACCTCTCTCATCACTTTGCCCTAAAATTAAGAATCTAAACTTTCCAAAAGCTTGTGCGAATAAAGAACATCTGACCTGCGTGAAATGGGTTAGCAAAAATCGGGATACTTGAGGTTTTTATTTTTTTTTACTCGTTTTTTTTTATTTTGTATGAAACTAATAAGTATTGTACTACTTTACAATCCTGGTTAAATGCGCCAACTTTAAATGACATTTGCCAAGGCACTTTAGTAATTTTTGTTAAAGGAGGGTCTTTCAAATTCGACAAACTTCATAGTTCAACAGATAGTCTTCATTCTAGAAAACTTGGGGCAATTGTGTCATTATTTTTGACTTTGCTTCTAGAAATGTTATTTAGGGTTACGGTTCCAAAGTTTAAACGAACAAAAATAAAAGCTAACTACAATAACCGAAAAAATATTATAATTTGACCAAACAATTTCTAGGTTTTTTTTAAATGGTTATAATCAACCCTGTCACCTCGTTGCGGCTTGACGTTGAGTTTTGGGACACCTTGTATAACACATATGCATATTACAAATGTAAATTTCTATTTTTATAGATAATAATTCTAAATTGAAGCAAAGAAACCAAGATGTACTTCCTAATCAGACATCTATGATGGTTAAAGTTGCCCTATTTGCTTTATTATTAGATTACATTTTGATGTCGCTGCTAATTTTATTCAGTACTATAATTTTTGACAACTACTTCAGCCTCTTCCCAGACGTCAAAACTGAATGCGTGACTGGTTTCGGGGGGGGGGGCTGGGCCCCCTGCCCCCCCCTTATATACGCCACTGCATGTCAGCGCAGTGTCTCTAGAAAGTGTAACAGGTTTCGGGCGATTTGCATGTCTTTGGATACGCGTGTGTTGTAATTTTTATATCGTTGTTTCACGAAAAAATCATCGCGATGCCGCGGGCGGGTAATTATATAAAAATTATTAAAGAAAAGCGGTGGGTCCGATACGGCGCGCTGATTGTTTTTGATTGCATGCGATTAAGGTGATATGAAAAAGTGTTCCATATATTATCCTGAAGAAGGAAGTCTGAATGCTGCAGGGCCTCAGAATACTGCGAGCCTCGAGCTGAAATTCAGTCGAAGAATGCGTAATGATATGCCTTACGCTGTACAAAAACTCAACGCTTACTGGTTTACGATGCGCATAAATTATATTAGTAGGAATGAGTCATTAAACGTCTGATGGACTGTATAAGGAAACTATTTTCAAATGAAGATTCGAGTGGTATAGTTTCCAACTAATCACATACCTATGGTTTATTCAAGTGGATCTGATGTTGCTTCCCACGCACTAGTAAGGAGGTATTGTAGGTAATAACATTTTCGTCAAATGAGACTGAGACTCAAAACTGCGACTGGATTTGTAATCAGCACCTCGAAATTCTCCAAAATGCCAGGTTTTATCTCAACAGAAAGCCAAATAAAGATTTTCGATTTTTTTAGGTAGACGCGCCGCCCCGAGAGATCTGAAATTTTTTATTTTTGTCCAACTAGACTGAGACACAAAACTGCGACTGGATTTGTGATCGGCACCTTGAAATTATCCGAAATGCGATGTTTCGTCTCAACAGAAATCCAAATAAAGATTTTCGATTTTTTTAGATACACCCGCCGCTCCGAGAGATCTGAAATTTTTTATGTTCGTCAAATGAGACTGAGACTCAGAACTGCGACTGGATCTGTAATCAGCACCTTTAAATTATCTGAAATGCTAGGTTTCATCTTAATAGAAAGCGAAATAAAGTTTTTCGATTTTTTTAGGTACACCCGCCGACCCGAGAAATCTGAAATTTTTTATTTTCGTCAAATGAAACTGAGACCCACAACTGCGACTGGATTTGTAATCAGCACCTTTAAGTTATCTGAAATGCGATGTTTTATCTCAATAGAAAGCCAAATAAAGATTTTCGATTTTTTTGGATACACCCGCCGACCCGAGAAATCTGAAATCTTTTATTTTCGTCAAACGAGACTGAAACTCAGAACTGCGACTGGATTTGTAATCAGCACCTTTAAATTATCTGAAATGCGATGTTCCATCTCAATAGAAAGCCAAATAAAGATTTTCAATTTTTTTAGCTACACCCGCCGTCCCGAGAGATCTGAAATTTTTGAGTTTCGTCAAATGAGACTGAGACTCAGAACTGCGACTGGATTTGTAATCAGCACCTTTAAATTACCCGAAATGCTATGTTTTATCTTAATAGAAACCCAAATAAGGATTTTTTATTTTTTTGGATACACCCGCCGCTCCGAGAGATCTGAAACTTTTTATTTTTGTCAAATGAGACTGAGACTCAGAACTGCGACTGTATTTGCAATCAGCACCTTTAAGTTATCTGAAATGCGATGTTTCATCTCAATAGAAAGCCAAATAAGCAATTTCGATTTTTTTAGGTCCACCCGCCACACCGAGAGATCTGAAATTTTTCATTTCCGTAAACGAGACTGAGACCCAAAACTGCGACTGGTTTTGTAATCAGTACCTGAAAACTATTCGAAATGCAAGGTTTCATTTTAATAGAAAGCCAAATAAAGGTTTTCGATTTTTTTAGGTCCACCCGCCGCCCCAAGAGATCTGAAATTTTTTATTCCCGTAAACGAGACTGAGACCCAAAGCTGCGACTGGTTTTGTAATCAGCACCTCGAAGTTATCCAAAATGCGAGCTTTCATCATCATAGAAGGCCAAATATAGATTTTCGATTTTTTTTAGGTACGCTTGTCCTGACAGTCCGTTATCAGCCTAAGATACCCTAAAAAGTGAGAGGTAACCAACCGCGCGTCAGTGAAACGCAGCTGGAGGTGGCGCGTTATGGCCGGGTGACTTCTTGGTAGAAACAGATTGTCCTTAGAATCTGTTGCTCGTTTCACGGGGGAGCATATGATTTACTTTCTGTGTTAGACAGTAAAATCCCGCCTAAATAGTATAGTATAATTAAAGGGCCCAATGCAAGAAGTGCCTAAGTCAAATTTTTTTGTTTTTGAGAAAGTTAAAAAGTTCATATTTCTCTCTGGAGACACTATCTTTTCAAATAATCATTTGATTTGTTATAATATTCTATTCTATTACTTCAAGAGTGAGCGACATTAAGTAAAAGCTAGTTTAGCGGTCTACTTTCAAAGATTTCGTTTTTTTCAAAAATGAACTTAGGCACTTCTTTCTTTGGATTACAAAAGGTCATGGAAACCTGAACATACTTTAGGGTATTTTTATTTTATAATATATGAGAATACAAAGTACACCACAAATACAAAAGTTATTCATAAATATCGGTGTCAGATCTATTGCTTCATCAAGAGCTTTATCTCCTCCTCTGACGTGTACCTACCTAATTCAAACAAATCAATTTTCTGTCAAAAAATCAGACTCGATTGTTACTATGTGATCCGATGAATAGATTAATGCCTAAGTATCACGTTCCATTTGATTTGCATATCGTATTCTAAAGACATAGAAATGTCTAGTTTCTCATTACTTCCTATTGAAACCATTTAAGCGGTTACAAAAGTGCTATTATATCTAAGTAATCTCTTAATCGAGATCGTAGATCGAGAAACAAATTTATTAGCTCATCAGAATGAGTTGATTACTAGAGATGGGAGATTTGTATGTATTCGAGGAATAATCTTAAAATACGGGTATATGAAGCTAAAGACTATATATTGTATAACCGTTTTATCAGCAGGGGCCTGTTAACTCTTCCTAACACATCATATGTAAATGAATTTGTGTATAGTGTATAGGATATTCAATTTCTTTAAAGACCACTAGAAATGTTGGAGTATTATTCATAAATAGTATTTTACGCATAAAAATAAATTTAGAGCTGGATTGCTACTTTTGATGTATAGTTTCTAAATAAAGACAGATAAATACACATAAAGCATCAGCGTATTTTTAATGAGACATTTGATTACATCAGCAATCCTCAGAAATCAGCCTAAACATTTTTTTGCCGCTTTTAAGGAGATTGGTATTAAACTTCTTCTTGTTTGGTTAGCTGTTTTGGATAAGTAGGTACTTGCTGGTCTTGTCAATAGCTATCCATGCGCAAAAGCGCTTGGGAATCAATGCTATATGATTCAAAATATACCAAAGGTCTTAGAAAAGGTTATAAAAGTTTGGGATTTAGAGCAATATAACAGTAGAGTCCAAAAGCCACTCACTAGGCAATTCAGTGAACAAGGTTCACAATATTGATAGGTGCGAAATACAAGAAATTAGCTGAAGCTATTGTAATAAAAGTTAAATATAAGATCTATTAGTTTGACAGTAAATATAAAGCAGAGAGTGAGTGAGTAGATTAAAACGATGAAGTAAACCTTAAGAAGCTCAGAAATTGCTGAAAGTCAAATACTTGGTTGGTTGCACACAATTTATACGAATACTAAGGAGCCCTTCATAGTGGCAAGTAGTGGGTGGTAGACCTTGAGATGATAAGAATGAGTTCGCAGACCTCCTCTAGTATTCCTCTTCAGACGGACTTTGGTGTTATTATCTGGGAGAGCTCACTGAACATCTTCCGTGATAGAATCTGTGGTCAGCCACTATTCTTCGATGTTCTAGGCTGTGGAGGTCCTTTGTGAGGTTAGGCGTATCGATTAGTCTATCTGCTCTCTTCTGGACTGTATCCAGAAGCTTTAGACAGTGCTTCGGAGCGCATCCACATACATGGGAGCAATACTCCAACGATGGTTGTATCGGTGGCTTGTAAAGCAGCAGTAGTTGCTTTGGTGCATACAGCTCCTACAACGGAACAAAGCTTCAAGCTTGGATGCCGTTTTAGCAATACTGATAACATGGTCGTGCCAGGGCATGTTATTGTTTATGTTAATCCCCAAAAGCTTGACGGAAGGTGACTCAACTATTGGGTGACCCTCCATTTCCACAGTTGATAAGCCAACGTGAGACTTCTTTGTTAGTGTCGTTGTCTGAGTTTTCTGTACGTTAAGCTGTACTTAATTTACAAGTCCCCACTCGACAATTGTTTTGATATCTACGTTGATCTGTGAGGCATGTTACTGTCGCCGACGTAGTAGTCTTCTATAGCCTGTCTACTGAAGAAAAGGAGTAAAAAATTATTTCAAACCCATATTTTGGGGCTTTACTCGGATAAATCGAACTTAATTTTTCTGTTTATAATAACATCACTGCTCTCAGTATGCAGTTTTGTAGACAGTGTGCATATAACCATTGACCATACAGTAAAAATTCACATATATTGTGCATGGTTACTCCGTTTGTTCGGTGGATAAGGGGATGACTGTGGCTTCCATACACGATATTAATGAGCTGTAGAATAGATTAGATATTATTTCCAGCATCTCCTTGATGTAAGGCATCAGCAGTGTAGAGGATAGACCAGATCCCTGAGGAACATCAGGTAAGACGTGGAGAGAGACGAAAGCGCTTCTGAAGAATAGAGTAGAGTGGAGTCAGTTTGTAGAGGCTCTATGTTCTTCAATGGAATACATATGGAAGATATTTTAGCCGCTAAAGCAGTTCAGCTCATCTCTAGACCAAACCGCGAATCTTAGGAATGCGCAGTAAAAGTAACCGAGCTGCTCATTCAATAAATCGGTAAAAATCCACCTGTTAGGCTGGATTTGAAATGAATCAATGCGTACTTTCTACTACGAGACGACCGGCGACTCAATGGGTCCGCACTCCATAGCGGCAGAAGAAATATGAAGCTCTTAATAACCATTAATTTGGTCGATTTAAACTGGAGCGACCTGGAAATAACGGACGTCGTGGAAACCGAAGCGAAATTCAAGATGCAACGGAACGCAGATGCTGGATAGTACGGCGAAGATTTCTTCTTTCTGCTAGCCGATGCTTGAAGATGATACAGCATGGAAACTAAATCACAATGAAGATTTCTTTAGCGTATGGTTATGATCTAAATGTAACTAGGCTACAAGTTATATCGAGCCTGGAAATTTATTCTACGGCTGATGGCTTGGCTTGAATGAAGGAAGGAAGTCCTTATTGTTGCCTGGATATGACTTAAGGGGCCTGAGTACAGACATTTATGTATATTATTTGCCATGTAAAACACGGATTCTCCAGTAAACACACAACTCATTTGTTTTTCAAACTACATACCTAATATAACAGAAGGTTAGGCCTTGGTGAACGACAACTCAGAGCAATTTTTTCAAAAAAGTTTTCTAGTGTACAAAAAATCTAGCAATGAAGAAACAGACATCCTACAAATGTCAGTAATTTAACGACCAAACACTATACCAAAACAAGGTTACCGAAATGACATAGCGCAAGCTTTCTTCTTCAATTTACTTTTTGAATCATTATTAAGTTTAAAGGTAACGTCAGGAGTTTCTAAATACGAAGTTCATTTTTATGACGACCTTTGGACCTCTGCTCTGGACATTTGGACCTTACGTTTGGATCTTTGAACTAGCCTTCCGTCTTTGTAGATACAATACTGCAGGAAAGGAGCAGGCGGCCACGCCTTCTCGCTAACACGGGGAAAATAAGCATTTTTTTTAATTGTCAAGACCCTCAAGGCCATTGTTGCACTATATGCCTGACAGTTTGGCGTTCCACTCTACAGTCGCATCGTGAAACTTTTTCCATTTAGACAACAAATCAGCGCACACCAATATTTGGAGTCGACTATCCCTTTCGGTTTTTTTTTATGGTCGGCCACCCGCAAGGGCTGAAAGCCTATGGCGCTGTAGAAGCGCTGCGAGAGAATAAGTATCGGTTCACGTTAGATTTGAAACGCTGCAGGTTGTAGCCGTCGGGAAACAATTCCCCGGGCAGCTGATTCCACAGCGTCGAAGTTCTCCAAAAGAAGGAATGCTGGAGGAGACTGGTTCGGGGAGTAAGGACCTCGACCTGGTGAGGATGAGCTCGCAGAGCTCCTCTAGTGTTCCTGGTTCGGACGGCCTGTGGTGTTATTATCTGAGAGAGCTCACTCGAACATCTTCCGTGATAGAATCTGTAAAACTGGAATAGGTCAGCCACCCTCCTTCGATGTTCCAGGCTGTGGAGGTCCTTTGTGAGGTTAGGCGTATCGATTAGTCTAATCGATCTTTTCTGAATAGTGTCCAGAAGCTTTAGAGAGTGCTTCGGAGCGCATCCCCAAACATGGGAGCAATACTCTAGCAATGGTGGGATCTGTGCCTTGTAGAGCACCAGCAGTTGCTCTGGTGTATACAACTTCCTACAGTGGAACAAAACTCCAAGCTTCGCGGATGCCGTTTTAGCAATACTGACGACGTGGTCGTGCCAGGACATGTTATTGTTGATATTGATTCCCAAAAGCTTGACGGAAGGTGATTCGACTATGGGGTGACCCTCCATTTCCACGGTTGGTAAGCCATCGTGAGACTTCTTTGTAAGTGTTGTTGCCTGAGTTTTTTGTACGTTGAACTGTACTTTATTTGCTAATCGCTGAAGCTCAAAACCAGGGGTTCTTGAGCAACAGTTAGATTACTGTTAGCTCCATCTGGTGTTTGGGTCGCCCAAATTTCTGCCTTAACTGTATGGTTAAAACCATCAGACTCAAGTTGGAATTTTACGCAAGATAAAATACGTTTCTTGGATTTTGGCAAAGCAGTGAAAGGTTTGACAGCATTATATGTAAAGCTTCGACTGAGTAAGGCTTTTTTCTCCCTTATATGGACATTCTGTCCTGACGATCGTAAGCTCAATTTATTTCTAAGGTAAGTAGGTGCTGATGTTTCTCTTATTCTTAACACTAAATCCAAAAACTGTACTTAAACAAATGTCCCATATGCAGCCATCTAAAATCAGTAAAGGTACGTGAAATATGCTCATCCGTCCTCATATCATTTATAAATCCTCTGCAGGTATTTTGCATTATTTGCAACCTTATTTTATCTATCTACGTTAAGCAGGGATAACAAACTGCAATACTGTACAAGATTTTAGACATTACTAAACTCTGACAGGGTTCTAAGTTTATCATTTAATATACTGTGTGGTCAACGTAAATTGAACAGCCAATGAATGCAAAGAATGGGGTGCGAGAAGTAAGGACGTTGCCATAACTCTTAATAATTTCAGCCTTTTTTGTTCTTTAAGGACCTGTTTTATTTTATATATAAAGAAAACGGCAAATAATTTATGTTCACTTAATACCCCTTAATTATAATCGGCAACAGCAGATTTTATCCCCCACCTCAAAGACTTATGTGTTTTCTGTCCCTTTTTAAACTCCATATGATAATGACAATCGCTACCTGAGGGAGCCTCCCGGTCCCCTTCCAGCCCTTTCTCATTCCGCAATATTCAATTTACGATGGTCACACAGTACATAAATGTTTACTAACAAATAACAGTCTAAGGCTGGCGTAGCGCTGCTTTAATACATACTGCACAAGATCAAAATAATTTCGATCTATTGGAAACGAACGTCTGGGCAGTCAAAATTTCGGAACAGTTTAGCTGCGCATTCACCAATTTAAGCTACCGTAAAGAATAGCGCATTCACCATTATTGTTTGAGAAATTGTTGAGGCCGTTTCAAAATGTTATTTATAGTTATTTGACAATTTAGACCAAGGAGCTTCTTTCAAGATAGAGAAAATATAAATCTTGTATCATCTTCAAGACGTGATACGGCGTTAACAACGTTGGTGGTGACTCTGGCTGCATGGACAAAAGGATACCCGCTTTCTATAATAATCGCGGTTCAACTGTTTTCGCGATTAACCGCCGGAAAATGGTAATAATTTAACCGGAGAGAGACTGTCAACCGATTGCTCGCTTTAATTCGTTATGTAAAGTAGACGGTTGAGTTTTTTGTTTGTTGTGCATCCTGTGTGTGTGTCGCGGGCTTTGAATCGCTTTGCTAAGGAGAAACTCGTGCTCACTCA
This sequence comes from Callosobruchus maculatus, assembly GCA_951848785.1. Taxonomy (NCBI): domain Eukaryota; kingdom Metazoa; phylum Arthropoda; class Insecta; order Coleoptera; family Chrysomelidae; genus Callosobruchus; species Callosobruchus maculatus. The sequence continues at coordinate 5,802,816 of CATOUR010000003.1, forward strand.
TCGGACGATATTACAAAAGGGAACTTTCCTGCTTAGCGTCAAAATTTGCATTTCAAGCTTTCTACAAATCCGATGACACTTTTTCTAGGCGTCGTACCTGATGGTAAGGATAAATCGTACAGGGTTATTCACGTTATTCGACACGGAACATTATGGCTAAAGTATTTGATAAAAAAGAAAATAATAATTTCGGATCGATAGAGACCCATAAAGGCTATATTTTAAAAATATCTTCATGTTATACAGCGTGTCCCAAAAACACGAAATGTATGGCCTGCTACGTTGCTTATAGGTAGGAAAATTGAAAAACGCGTATTTGTTTGAAAATTTGAAATTAAATGAAAACTAGCAGAGATTGATATTCACAACCTTATATCGTTAGAAAGGTTATCAAATTCTACGTTTAACCGTATAAAAAAAATTAGGCATTCCTATTTGAAAAAATCAAGTTATCGCTGATCGAAGTTTCCTTAATTAATCGACCGATTTCTCCAAGCGCAAACGTAACTTAAATTTGACAGTCTCATCAAAGCTGACGCATTTTATGCTTAGTAATACGGCAAAGTCACAGCCTTCCAAATTTTATAACCTCTGCGATATTCAATTTTTTCCTGATATCTTCTTATACCGAAAATGGTGAATTACACCTAAACGGTTCACTTCAAGTCATATATGATACATAAAGTCACACTAGAATTCACCAGGGAGTCTGAATGTGCAATAATATACGGGGTGTTCCATTTAAAAAACATAACTTTGATACATTCCGTGTTTTTGGGACACCCTGTATAAAGTGAAAATATTTTAAAAATGTAGCCTTTATGGGTCTCTATCCATCCGAACTTATTATTCTTTTTTATCAAATACTTTAGCCATAATGCTCCGTGTCGAATAACATGAATAACCCTGTATATAGCAAAGGTGCACATCTAGCATACCCGTAGTTTTTGGGGAAACATGAAGAAATCATTTTCACCATACACAAAGTGAGCTCAAGGATATCGTAATTCTGGTTTGGAACATGTCTTGAATCGCAGCATCAGGTATGATGTCGGGCTTTACCCCGATCCACCTGATTTTTTTTAAGCATCAAGACACGAAGATTGCTGGAATGATCAAGGTACACCTTACTCCTGGCCTGCTCGATGCCCAGACTTCAATTCCCTGAATTTTTTCATCTAAGGTCATATCAGCTGACACTACTCCTCGTCCGGGGAGGTCAGTATGAAGTTGGTGACCAGGCACAAGAAGTGCGACCATCAGGCTTCTTGTGCGAAATTAGTTCCTGATGATATTCTTAGAACGCGCCGAAAAGATCGCCTGGCAACTTGGAACGTTAGAGGTCTTCAAGCTATAGGAAAGCTCAGCATCGTCGAACAAGAGCTTACAGCAAATAAAATAGCCATTGCTGGATTATCTGAGACTCATTATAGAGATACAGGTCATTTTACTTCTAGCAAGGGCAATTTTATTTGCTTTTCAGGTAAATCAGATGAAAGTTTTAACGGTGTTGGCTTTTGGGTGGCGAAAGCTCACGCAAGGATCATTCTTAGTTACAAGTGTATTAGTGACAGAATCATAACATTACGTAACACTGCGAACCCTACACCGATCAACATTGTGCAAATCTATGCACCTACGTCAAATTCGGACGAGGAAACGATCGAATCTTTTTATAACGATCTGGAGTCTGCACTTGAATCTCTTTCAAATCGGGAAATGGTCCTTATTTTAGGCGATTTTAACTCAAAGGTTGGTCAAACTATGGATGATGAAAATCTTAGGGCACATATTGGTAAATTCGGTCTTGGTGTGAGAAATGAAAGGGGTCTGCTTCAATTCTGTATTGACCATAATTTCTCAGTTGCCAACACTATGTTTTCACAACATCCACGGGGCGCTTGTATACTTGGACCTCTACCGACGGAATATTTCGTAATCAAATTGATTACATTTTAGTTCGTACACGGTGGAAGTCATCTATTAGCCTTTGTAAGACTCTACCAGGTTCTGACTGCGGCTCAGACCATCAATTACTTCTGTGCGAACTTCAGTTAAAATTGAGGGTAAGTCCACGTTCTAAGCGGATAATACGGATGGAGATCGCTGACCCTGCTTCCATTCGGTCAAAATGTTCAGAGCTTTTTCGGGATGCCTCTATAACGGATATGTCAAATTCAAACGATATGTGGCTATCACTCAAAAATGTGTTCTTACATGCTGCCCAGATAAGTCAACCAAAGAGTAGCATTTAACTAAAACAACAATGGATCAGTAGCCACACATTGACTGTTATTGAGGCACGCAGAAGCCTTAAGATCTCAGGTCTTGATTCAAGTACAAAGCAAAACGCATACAGACAGCTCTCACGCGAGATTCAGAGACTATGCCGAAGAGGCAAGATTTTAAAAAATGGAAAACTGGATACTGTAACTGAATAATAAAGAGCCCTGGGATTCAGCAGTCAACAAGAAGATGAATAGATCTTCTATTGTAGCTGCAAGAGCTATTTTCAATACCTTTCTTAAATTAAGAAACTTCATATGAATTTTTTTGGTAATAAAATGTTTTTATTTGTCCGCGCTGTATATCTTTGAAAGAAAGCAAGCCTTCAAGGCAGGTCAAAGAACAAAATAACTTTCTGCCATTTAGTAACCCCTTGTACTGTTCAAGACACGAAAGAAGAGCGGGCTCAGGAATGCAGATTAGACTCACTATTTAAGGAAAGCGGCACGTAAAAAATTGCTAAAAATCATACAACAATGACAGCGCGTGAGTATCAGCGCTTATTAGTAATAGTGAACATACTGCGGTCCAGTTCATTTGTAGTCTATACGCAGCGACGTTTCGCCGACAACATCGCTGGTCAAGCATCCGAAATTTTGCATTGGTCAGTGTCGCAGGCTCGCAGGACTCAGTTTGCGTTTGCTGTAACCATAATGGCTACGCATAGGAAAGGAGAAACGATTAGAGGCGAAGCTCGGGAAGTAATAGCTCGAGTAATTGAAGCGTGTGATGAGGAATCGCGTAATCATGCGTTGAAGATTCCTCTTCATGCAAAAACTGAGAGGGCGGCTTATTATACCGGAGTGTCGACAACCAGTATTAAAAGGATTAGGAATGAGAATCGTAAGAGGAACATGGAAGATCCTGGAAGTTCACTTGCCACACTAGGCGCAAAAAGGCCACGCTTAGCAATTGAGGGAAAAATTGATGATTTCGATTTTCGTGTTGTCAGAAGGACAATCGAAGATTTTTATATAGAAAAAAATTGTTTCAATATGCGCGAAGCTTTTAGTGGCCATAAGAGAGAAAATTGATTTCCCTTATTCTGCTAAGTCGCTGAACAGGCTTCTGAAGAAGCATGGCTTCCGCTGGAAGACAAAATATAATAAGTTCCATCATTATTTTCATTATTCATTATATAAAAATTTTCATTATTTTTTTTTTGTAAAAATCATTTTATTTAGAAAAATAGCGGTAAGCTTAGCTGTGACCGGTTTAAAATATACTTTTCCAATCATTTCCGCTGATAAAATTAGTATATTATAATAAAGTCGACTATCTCCAAGACCCGTCATGCGACGCTCCTGGTCAGAGAGAACGTAAAACTGCCTCTCCCCACCAAACCGATCTTCTCTCGTGTCTCCAACAGTACATGCACCCTGCATATTTTTTGCCCATACCAAATCAAAATAATTTGAGATACCCGTCTTCGGACAGCCTGAGACGGTGCAGTTTCAACATCACGTCAATGCGATCAAGATATACCTCCGCATAATACACAGAAGTAATCTATTACGAGTTTTGTACGCATTTCAGTCAATAGTCAATTGTAGTCGGATCGATAGCATCTCTCTTGACGAGCCTCATACATCATCGACTGACGCTGTAATTTAAATGTCATATTTTTCTCGTAACACGATGATGAAACGTTACAGTGTGGGTTAGGCCTTACGTGGACCGAACAGTAGGGAATCCTCATCTGCAACTTGTATTTATGGGCTCCTGAAGAAATGCTCAGCCATGTACAAGGTGCGAAAGCTAAATGCATACTATACCAACACTTATGCTATCTACTAAATCTGATGGAATGCTTACGATACCTAGCAGAAGCCACGAAAGTCAATACGGGAGTTCCTCAGGGAACGGTCTTAGGTCCATTACGGTGGAAGGTATTCACTCATCACTCACTCACTTGGTAGTTGGCTATAGATCTATACGAGTGAAGGGTGATAATATAAGCTATCCTCCCTCTAACGAAAAATACATACTATACTATATCCACTAATTAAACGAAAAAAAAAATGGCCTCAAGTACTACGCTACCAATAGCCAAGCTTATATATAATATATCACATCTTTTGGCAAAGCTGTTATATCTATGATACACAATGAGGTCCTAAGAGATGTAGTGCTAGACAAAAAGGTATATATTTTTATTTATAACTGAGCATCCCAGAAGGCAAAGCCTAAATACAAGCGTATCGCAGCTGTTTTGGAGAGGCTAGGTTAAAGGAAGATCCAGGCAGACAGTTCCAAGCACTGGATAGTGGATACTTTGGTAACAAAGAGTGACTATCTAGGTCTGAGATGCCGTAATCCCACTTATATAGTAACAGGTTGAATGAGTACCTAAACTATAGAAGGGTGCTTAGAAGAGCAGGCTTTGCTCGAATATCGGTAAAAAAGTGCAAGGTCACCAACTGCACACCGATGATAAAGTGGCTGGTAGTAGCGCGTGTAGTAGGTAGTAGTAGGTGGTGTCACGGACTGCATGTTGACTTCAAAAAGCTTTCGTGAGTGGCTTCTTGGCAGAGTCTGATTTTTCATTAGAACGAGATCGGATCTTGACTTGAATAACCCTTTTTTATGGAGCCTTGGATGTATAGATTTTACTATATTTTAAAGAACAATATTGTAAAAATTGCATTAAATTACGTTCTTGGAATATTTTGCTTTGAAACTGCTGAGTATTAAACTTTAGATGAGGTCAAATATCTAGTTTGGATAGAGAGTACCACTATTTCATAAATTTACTCGAGATTCCAGTTAAAGTAGTACATTAACATCTGTTCTGAGGATGCCTTGCAAATGTCACTACTTTTTCCTAAAACTATAAGGTGCAGTAAAAGAATGAGTCAATTACTAGTCGGCCAAAAATTTCCAGGGGTTAGAAGAATAGATAGATTGATACATATATAAACCTTATTTTCTAAGAGATTATACTTATGGACGAAGCTATATAACAAACGAAACTTGTGGAATATTTACTAAAACTTGTCATAGACCTTATCTAGTGTGCAAGAATGTTTTTGCTACAGAAAAGTTTTTTGCGGACAACTTTCAAATATTTTTGAGGTTTAAAAGAGTGAGGGAGTTTGTCATAAATCTTCACTCCATTGTATATAATTGAATCTTTAATGAATGATGATTTGGGGGTGATTAATTTGAAATCCTTCTTTTATCTTATATGATATTATATATTTATGGTCTCAAATTTTGTTTTACTTTGAACATTAATGATGTCATTTCCAAAATAAGTAGTGCAATTACGTTCATAATATTGTATTCTAAAAATAGTGGCTTGCATGAAGTTGTAGGTCTACTCTTGGCGATGCATCTAACTGCTCGCTTCTGTAAGACTAATAATTTATTTAAGTAGGTATGAGAACGTAAGCTACTACTTACCTTTTATTGTTTCATAGCCTGCCAGTTGGTAGAAACAAACGAATAACGAATTTATAGCTAACTTAGGTTTGGCAAAAAAATATATTTGTGAAGGAGTACAACAAATGACACATCGTTTCAAAGCAAATTTTACGTAAATGTCGAATTTGTGGTGCATGGGATTCTATTTAAAATTATGAAATAACTAATAGTAGTTTTAAGGAACTAAACATCTGGAAAACTGGAGTCAGAGGCATATCAAAACTCAAGTCCCTATATACAAATAAGAACTAGGAGAGTAACTATACTATGACTGTGTCACTCGACAGAAAAGAAAAGTACTGTTTCAATAATCCTGTCACTACGTCTTCTACGTATCTTTCTGCTTCTCTTCCTAATTCTCTAATAAATATAAGCTGTTTTTTCTCAATAAATAAACGCTAACCTCGCACAGCGGTATAGTGGCATGTCAGATCTTCTAACGTTTTGACACAATTAGAATTAAAATTTCCAGCTGCATTCCAGCGGTGTTAAATCACGTCGGTTGCGCCTAGATGTTGGTATAATTAACATCCATGAGCTACTAGATCGTGCGCTAGCTACACTTGGTCATCCGCCATTCTTTTTGCTTCGCCCAGCCACAAGCGTAGATCGGGATACCGCTGTGCCGCCCAAGAATTTACTTAAGGGGGCCCAGTGGCGTATCAAAGACTTAAAGTGAAAGGTCACAAAAAGGAATAGGAGTCTCCTCAGCCGAGGTTTTGGCGTTTTACTCAGGGCATCCTCAGGGGACTCAGCATTGCACTCTTTGTTTTCTTTGTTTTCAAAATTGCACGATTTGATTTTGAATAATGCTAGCCGCGGCCTTGTGTGCTTGCAAAATTTCTTTTATTGTCAGCCTCCCGCAAAGGCTGAAAGCATATGGCGCTATAGCGAGAGGATAATTGTCTGTGCACGTCCGATTTGAAACGCTGCAGGTTGTAGCCGTCTGGAGACAAATTCCCCGGCAGCTCATTCCACAGAGTCGAGGTTCTCCAAAAGAAGAATTGCTGGAGAAGGCTGGTTCCAGGAATAGGGACCTCGACATGATAAGAATGAGCTCACAGAGCCTCGTTCGGACGGCGTTTGGTAAAATTATCTGGGAAAGCTCACTCGAACATCTTCCGTGATAGAATCTGTAAAACAGGGATAGGTCAGCCACCCTCCTTCGATGTTCGAGGCTGTGGAGGTCCTTTGTGAGGTTAGGCGTATCGATTAGTCTAATTGCTCTCTTCTGGATATTATCCAGAAGCTTCTGAGAGTGCTTCGGAGCGCAGACCCACACATGGGAGGAATGCTTCAACAATTGTCGAATCTGTGTCTTGTAGAGTAGTAGTAATAGCTCTGGTGTATACAGCTTCCTTGTGGTATTCCGCATTCTATTAATATCAAAATTTCTACGTTTCTTAAACATGGTGTTCTTCTATTTCTTAACTAACTTGCCGATAGTTTTAAGGCTATACCTGGCACAGCTAGAGACTTCACTATCTTTTCAAAGCTAACAGTATCAATCGCTTTAGGTACCAATTGTTAGTATATTTCATTCATTAAGTTGTATAATTTACTTGTGACTGTTACTATCGCATCCTGTGTGGACCTACCCTTTACAAAATCAAATGGATGTGTATATGGATTAAATTACATTTAATGAAAAAAATGCTCTCATTTACTTAAAAAAAATACAGAAGAACATTTTAGAGCTCCTGTTTATTTTTGCGTGGTATTTTATCAAAGTAAAATGCCTCCAAAGAGGGTTGGTGCGAAATAACATACATTTTTTGCATTATTGTCGTTCAAATCCGAACTGATAAAACAATTGTCACACCACTGCTCACAAAAAATGTCATCGGCCATATTTTTTTGCGCGGGTACGTGATAAATTATGCATCCTGTCAAAAATCGCTGAAAAGGATATCAAAGTTTCATGAATTAGGCTACAAATGGTTTCATCGTCCCTAGTATTTGCCAGATCTGACCCCAAGTGACTTTTTCCTTTTTGCTAATATCGAGAGAGTTCTCGCTGAAAGAAATTACGATCAATGGACAAACTGAACCCTCTTTTGAGGCTAAATACAAGTCATCCTCATTGAGTGGCAGTTATAATCGTGGTATAGGTATATCGCCCTCAAAGGCTGCTGTTCAAACCTTTTTCTGCCTGGTTGGTGACAAGAAACCAATACTGTGGTACACTGATTGACTTATTCTCCACATAAAAGGAAAGGCGCTAGATGTTTATGAAAATCAGACTTCCTTGTTGAGATTGACCCATTTTAGTGAAACGGCATATAGATGCCGGTAGCTGGTGAGAAATCTTCGTCTTCCGTATGAATGAATAATTTATGAAAATTCTATTCCCATTCATTTATCCACCTGAGGAATGCTCCTCGTCTTACCTTTATACAGTTCTTCGAGTCTAGACGCCATAATTCCATCAAAACAACGTTCCATTTACTTTTTCTTATCAATATTTCATTTATTTTGCCTGATAAATATTGAAAGACTAAGTCAAAGCGCTGGCGCTGTAAAGAACTTTCTCAGCCACTTATTGATTTTTAATTCATGAAATTGAACTGTTTAATGAAGATTTCGTTCTATAAGCTTTCCATCGAAGTATTATCTGTTCTTTATTCGGATGTGATTCAGCACGGAGGTTTTCTGTAACGTTTTCTGTCGCCTGCTCTCACATGCTTCACATGTCTGGTAGACATGAAATATCTGATGCTCTCTATTTCCGTCAATCGACCTATGGCGCACTGATGATCGCTAATAAGCGTGAAACAGCTGTCTGCGTACTGGTGGATTGACGGAGATATAGAGCAACCCTCGTATATCGACTTTCATATGCAGCAGCATACAGAACCGCGCTCTCTGGTGACCAAGCGGATGCGCCGTGGCGTTTCATCAAGGAGTCTGCTGCCGTTTAGCAGCGATTTTAATAAGCGTGAAATAGCTGTCTGCGTACTGGTGGATTGACGGAGGTATGGAGCAACCCCCGTAAAAATAAGTATTTGTGAAGACATTTCTTCGAAAACAAGGACAACAAAACAAACAAAACTGATAGAACAAAAATCAAACCATAGCCTACTTAAACTACCACTATCGAATAGTGTGTACCATTACCAATACGCTCTGGAGCAGTCCTGAGATTTACTGGTTGTGGACGGTGTGGCGTGATTGTACTGACTGTCAGCGCGGACTCAGGACTGTGTATCGGACTCTGAGTAAGGCCCATTTCGCACCAAATCAATCAGCAACAGCCAAGTCTAGTCAAGTCACATTCAATCAAGTCACCGAAATAAATTGCTTTCACATGAAGTAAGTCATGCAAACGAAATCGACGACCAGTCAGTTCAACGTTTTGTGACCAGACTACCGTTCTAGTTGAAATGTAGGAGTTTCTTCAAGCAATGATTTTACGCCGATTACAACAAAGGAGAAAAATGAGGCAAAAAATAAACGATTGTGGATTCATCCCATTAACAGAAGAAGGCTACATTTTGGATCATTTAATCACTTGTTTCCTGATTTAATGCCCACCCGAGAAAATTTTACAATTACTTTAGAATGAGTGCAGATTTATTTTTTCAGTTATTAAGTCTTATAGCTGCTGATATAACAAAACGAAATACAAATTACCGAGAAGCTATTATACCGGAAGAAATATTTCTCAAAAGACTTGTCAGGACTGGCATAAATATTCGATCGGCTGAGTCAGAGACAGTCCGATCACGTCGGGACGGGACTGGCACGGACGTGACTCGGTCAGTCTGAAAGCAATTTTTCATATAATGCATAATTTCAATATAAGTTCTAGTCAGTTGAATCTGGGAGCGTCTGACGTGACTAGACTTGACTGTAGCCGACGGATTTGGTGCGAAATGGGCCTTAACGAGAGCCAAAGTAACGAAAGTAACGAGTCTTTCCGAAATGGAGGACTCGTTACCTTTAGTTACTCATTACTAACGATTACTTTCTAATAGTTACTTGGTTATTTTACATTACTATTGACTGGAGTTCGGTTAACGACTACACAGATAGAAATCTGAAATCGGAATATAAGAATATCTATTGTTTGAATGTTATTTTGTTGACGTGAACAACATTTATTTTGCTTAAACTTTTGTTGTTTCGATGGCCATTTCATTATTTCATAACAGTAAATCGTGTTGTTTCAATGAGCCCTATGATTTGTTTCACTTGAATTTTTTTGACTATAACTAGAACCGTTACGTACAAACAATTCGTTGTTTAATTGAATAGAATTGATATGATAAGATTTTTCCAAGTGCGTGCGCAACACTGGCTATAGTGGGGCACGTCACAGAACCATGACAGAACCGCTGCGCATCAGTACATGCTCGCGCCGACTGGGCGACTGCCAAAACAAGTGTGACGTCTTTCATTTCGCTGTTCTCCGTCAAGTTGTTTTGAAATATTTGCAGAGCTCAGTGTTATAGAACTTATAGAAGTTTTGTGGAAGCTGAAAGTTCCTGAACCAAGTCTGGTGTCTGCAGTTCTGCACTGAACATCTTATATTTCATCATGGATGATGTCAGGTCATTATTAGTTCAGTTGGGACTAGACTATTTGATATCTCGTTTTGAAGGTAGGTAGAAGTGATTTTTTTCCTACACCTGTTGAATATGTCCTGAACTAAGTACATTCAATATATGTTATGCTGTTGATTATCCAAACCAAAGTACCTAATGATTTTATACATACTTTAAATCCATTCTGGTTAAGATTGCAGGCATTTATAAGCAAGGAGATTGCGCAGATATTATTTTTTTGTGACCAAATTGCCATGGAATTCAAACAAATTATGTTTTGGTGGTACATACCTCGCTCATATTTTGTTGAAGTTAATAGATTTGTTATGAAACCCAAACAAATGTTTGTTTAACTTGACCCCTGTGTTATTTGTCAAAAAGACTCTCTTCATGTTTTATTCACTATAGATTTTTGCACTCGCATATTTCATTATTGAGATAAGGCTATATTCATCAAATATTTTTATTATATACATATTATAATCACCGACATGATATAATCCACAGTGTTGAAAAGCAACTGTCTATGATTTTTAAGGTATGACAGAATACTTAGGTAATGTACTTTGGTTGACTTAAATTCCCATTCATAAACAACCAGGGGAAGGGCAGTCTACTCCACATATGTTTGTATACCTATACATATGTTTGCATTCTCAAATCGTTTATCGATTATAATCAGCAATTCAAACATTCTTTTTAGAACATAAAATTAACAACCTGGCAGTAGTGAAATCTTTGGAAACAAGTGACATCAAGGATCTGATCCCAGCACTAGGAGACAGGAAAAAATTTATTTCACATGTGAATAATCCAAAGGATACACAAAATGATGTGAGTATGTTGCAGTTGTTTTCTTTTTAACATTGTGGAGAAACAAAATTTAGTTAATCACCATTAGTTAGGTAATGTAATAAATAGATAGACACTAAAAAAATTAATACTCAAATTCTTGTCATTCAACATTTTTTAATGATGATAAGAAGGGCGTTACTAACAAAAATATAAGTAAGCACATTTTAGAACATAAAATATTCAATTTTCATTAGGATTTGATTTTTTCTTTTAAATTCATTACTATGTAACTACAAAATTGTCATTACCTACATTAAATTTTTCTACATTATACCAAGCATTGTCATTTGAGAAGATTCAAATACACTGTATTTACGTATTTGTAGATGATAGGTATCCATATAGATTTTTTTTTATTTTCCTTGATTTCTATATAGATTATATATTACTAAGTCTGCAGTAGAGACTGTTCATTTTTAGTTTATTTATGTTTCCATATTACTTGCACACATAATTGCATATATTTTTCTGCTATTTTTTTAGAAGACCGGAATTTTATTTAAAGTATTTATTTTTTATTGGAATTATAGAGATATTTATATTTATGTTATCGTTGAAAATAAATATTTTCATTGATTTATGATTTTTACTCATAAACCCGATGTCTCCATTATGCTAAACTTGAAATTCCACTACTGCCTTTTGTGTATGTGCTCTGTTATCAGATGAATATACATAGTTAACTAGTTCAATACTTTTACTTCATAAATCTTGACAACTATATGCATTTTTTAATTGAAATGTGGACTATAGTTGACTATCTCTTATAAATAATTGAACAAAATATTTATTTAACTATAAACAACTAACATTTCCATGAAAGCTATAGTAGCCTGGATATAACAATACGTTTACTCCATATAAACAATTATTTGTTTGCTTTACTAAACTATAGTGATACCTTCAAAAATATGTTACATGGATATAAATAATCCATATTTTTCAAGGAAACAAATATGTGCTTTGGAAAGTCAAACAAAGTAGTTATTTCATTGAAAAACTGATTTACTTGGCCCTATACCAAAACACAAATTTATTTGGGTGAATAATTTTTTTTTTGTTTCAAACAATCTTTTCTATCTGTGTAGTACTTTTCTGAAAGCCCTTTCCTCCGCCACTGGTTCGATCTTTTCCTAGCACCGTGTAGCGCGCGCGTGTCGATCTCCGTTCATTTTAAAGAGTCACGTGCGACCCGTGACCCCGACATCATCTGCTTACAGCTCCTCTAGTGGATTCCTTCCTTCTCGACTTGTTTTATGGGTCTATTGATATGACGTATTCGATGGCTGTGTATACAAGACAGCCATGAACAAATGGGCGCGTTTGAAGTGCACCGGTCACGCAGGACGGTCACAAAGTGGATCAAAGGTTACAGAGTAGACGCTCATGCCATAGTAGTAAGTAATAGTAATAGTTTATTGGTGTTATTACACTCATGTGCTTACACAGGTCAGATCTAACAATAATAAAATTTATAATTACATATATACAAATAAATTACAATAATAAGCAGCATTAAAAAGCAAGTGAAAAACAGGTCACTTTATACAAAATGAACACTGAACATACACGAAACACATTAAAACTCACTAAGACTAATTCTGGAAATTATAATTGAAAAACTCATCCACATTGTAAAATGCGCTTGATAATGGGATAGCTTTTATAGTTGTTTTAAACTCCTTTTCACTCAGGGACTGAATGTTCTTAGGTATGGCATTGAAAAATTTTATACCATGATAGTTAACTCCATTTCTGGTTTTGGCGAGTCTAAAGTGACTTGGATAGAAGTTATCTTTATTTCTGGTATTATATGAATGAGTTTCTTGGTGGGTTTTATATATGTGAGTATTTTCTTTAACGGATATTAAGCAATGATTGAAAATATATTCTCCAGGCAATATCATGATATTCAAATTTACAAATTCTTCCCTACAGGGATCTCTATACCTCAGGTTTGCAATATACCTGAAACATCTCCTTTGCAAAGCAAAGGGTCTGGACATATGTGGCGAATGGCCCCAAGCGAGAATAGCCGACCATGGAAAAACGCATGGTAACTAGTCAGCAAAACCTTCTGCGATACAGAATTTTTCAGGTTACGAAGTACATACATTGTTTTTATCAACGATTTGGAGGCATAATTAATATATTCGTCCCAGTTTAAGGTACTGTCAATAAAAACACCAAGAAACGTAACCGATTCCACATGGTCGTCATAGTTTGTAAAAAGCCTTCGATACTTCTAGAAGCAAGATACCAGTGCTATTGTGCTCGGTAAATGTCCTGGATCTAAGCACTAGCCTGACTTCATCCAGCCTTCTCTTTCTCAGCGAGCTTTGGAGGTGCTGAGAGTAAAGTAATGGGACATGGGACGATAGCTTAGCGGAAATGTGGGATCATGATGACATTGGCAAACTTCCATGCCTTAGAGATGTATCGAATCCTTAGAATAGCGTTAATTATTGCCACCAGATATGGCACGACTTTTGGTGGTAAAAGATCCATCTATTATAAACCTCTGCCTCTTTTCAGAACGTAGGAAGCTGTGTACACCGGAGTAACCACTGCTGCTCTACAAGGCACAGATCCGACCATCGCTGGAGTATTGCTTCCATTTGTAGAGATGCAGTCCGAACCACTCTAAAGCTTCTGGACACTATCCAGAGGAAAGCAATTAGATCAATCGATACGCCTAACCTCACAAAGGACCTCCATAGCCTGAAACATCGAGGAGAATGGCTGACATGTCCCTGTTTTAGAGAATCTATCCCGGAAGATGTTCGAATGAGCTCTTCCAGATAATAACACCGAAGGCAGTTCAAACAAGGAACACTAGAGAGGCTCTGCGAGTTCGTCCTTACCAGGTCGAGGTCCTGCTCCCTAAACCAGTCCTTCCAGCATTTCTTCTTTCAGATAACTTCGACGCTGTAGAACGAGCTGCCAGGCAATTTGTTTCCCGCTGGCTACAACCTGCAGCGTTTCAAATCTAACCTACACCGACACTTATACTCTGGCAGTGCTTCTACAGCGCCATAGGCTTTCAGACTATAAAGCAAGACGAAAAAAAATCGCGGTACTATATTTGAAGAACATCAGTCTCCAATGTATTGGGCAACAGTAGCACAAGTGTAAGAAAAATTGGAGAAATAAATTCATAGGCGCTTCTCGTACAAAGAGGAAAAGTAATAACAATAACTTGGGCCCATAAAACTTTATGACCATACACTAAAAACTTGAACTCTGTTAAAGGTGAGCTTCTGGTTTACTTGTACTAGACCGTATGTGCTTTTGTCGGCCAGATCTGCTATATATCTCGCATATAAAACCGTACGTGATATGTGTAGGCGAAAAAATGTAATTCATGTTACGAAAGATACATTCCTTGTGTGAAATCTCACTCCTAGAGCCGCAACCCATCTATCGCTGGGTAAAATCAAGTCATCCGAACTCGTATCTCTGTCTTTTTACTTTGACCGGTTTTATCCTTGAAAGCGCTACTGTGATGTAGATAGATTTTTTTTACAACAACATCGAAAGATGTTCATATCGAGGGTGTAAATTGGGTCACAAGAAGCTCAGGGACAGACAAACAAATACAAACATACGAGAACAATGCAACATTAACAGCAGCAATAAATGGATAAATACACGGAAGAAAGAATGGGACGAACATGTAAATAGAATGAGACCCAACAGATTGGCTCACATATGTAAAAATAACAAACCATACAATCGAAGACGTCCAGGTCGGCCAAAGAAAAGGTGGGAAGATAATTTGATGTCAACAGCAACGTCAACAACAGAGACAAAATAAGAGGCAGACAAACAGGAGAAATCCTAGTCATACGAAGAAGAAGAAGAAGAAGAAGAAAGAATAAGAAGCTAAATTTTGTACTAAACTTAATTTTGCATCTTCCGCTGCCATAAAAATCTCCGGTGGTGTTCCGGATACCATTTTGTCGTTATTACTTTCCATGATATCAAAGAAATTCGAAAATATTCTGACGTACGATCGTATAGAACTTATAATTTCCATAATCCAACTGCAGTTAAAAATGGCGACCATATATTCCCGTCTTATTTACTTAGTTGCTATGGTAACGCGGACATAGGTGTGCATACCATTGAAGTATAAAATTCAAGTAACTTGCAACTATAATTATTAGAAGCTAGGGAAACAGGGTAACCTTGATTTGGGTTCCGGATCACAGCGGAGTGCAAGGCAATATTGGCCGACGCGTTCGCAAGAAGAGGAACTGAATCTGTGTTCATAGGACCAGGGGCATTGCAAAAAGCACCGCTAAAAAGACCATCTCAGACTGGGCAGTGAGGAAAGCACTCCTGAACTGGCGAGATAAACCAGGGCTACTGCACTCGAAGGCGTTCATAAGATACCCCTCGAGTCAGGCCATCCCGAGGATCATGGAATGTAACAGGAACGATCTTTGCATTCTGGTTGGTCTGCTGACGGGACGTGGTCATCTGAGGAACCATATGCGGAAGTTGGGTCTTGAACACACTTCAGACTCTCGCTTCTGCTACGTGGAGGACGAGACAGCGAAGCATATTCTTAGCTCCTGTCCAGAATGGAATAACGCTAGGTTCCGGATATTTGGATTTGCCCAACTGGAGCCTCATAACTTCAAAGAAGTTTCACCCTTCACGTTGATCGCCTTCGCAAAGAGGTGCATATTGTATGGTGTACTCTAAAAAGGTGTGAGCCACAATAGACACAATTGAGTCGCAGTTGAAGGAGGCAGAGCTGCCCCACTCACTTTCAACCTAACCTAACCTATTATAAGCTATTCACAGAAGGTGAAAGAGAAAAACATATTCATTTATTAATAAAGGTTACAAAACCGATCGTGTACAAAGTTTTGTATGTATTGCGGGCGTAAACAGTGTTTATGGACCTTACATATTAATAGCCCTAATAGCCGCTAGGCGTTTGTTTTACGCCCTCGATACATTAATAATAATAATAATAATAATATCGTCTTTATTTCCAAAAAACCAAGAGTGACTCAAGCAGCGAAGTTTAGCCTTGGCTACTCTTACACTTAACTACTTGTGTCGGTTAGAACAAAGTTGTTCGATGTAAAATATACAAAAATAAATGTAAAAAAGTTACATAAAACATTATTAACAATAATACAGTGAGAAAAAAAGTTGGTAGGATGCTTACCTAACGAAGAAAAAGAAAATGTTCATTAATTTGGTAAAAATATACTGAAAAGAAGTTGTAATAACATGTTATAGTTTGAAAATTCCAGCTTCACTAATCAGTCTCTAGCAAGTAGCATACTTTTTACTGATGTACGAAAACATGACAATGTTTGATTTTTGAATGAATTATCTAATTGATTGTAAAAGGTGGCCGCATTGTAGGAAAAACTCCTGCGGAATAAAGTTGTGGTATGTGGAGTAAGTCTAATGATGTTTTGATTTCTAATAGTTCTGTTATGAACTTCAAAACTAAAAATCAGTTTTTTTCTCAAATACTCCGGTTTTGATGATGATAAAATTTTGTGGACTAAAATTAGATACTTATATTCTACAATGTTCCCCAGCCTAAGCCACTTCAGGTCTTTATATTTTTGGCTGACATGATCATATTTTTTCAGCCCAAATATAAATCGTACACAGTTATTTTGGATGATTTGAATTCTGTTTTTCATCAACTGATCCAAACACGGGTAATAAACAACATCACAGTAACTGAACACAGACAGCACCAATGATTCGCAAAGTCTTTTTCTCACTTTATAATTTAGTAAGTATCGGTTAGAATAAAGAGATTTAAAACGAAGATATACTTTTTTCATTAAATTAGCAATGTGGTTGGTGAATCTTAATTTATTGTCAATTTCCATTCCCAATATCTTTGCTGTTTGACTGTGACTTAACACCACTCCATCAAGTGTTAAATTAAATGAATCTTCTACATTTCTTCTTTTGTTGTCTGAACAGAATAGCAAGACTTGTGTTTTATCAGAATTAATTGCTAAATTATGGTCAATAGAAAATTGTTGTACTTTTTGTAGATCAATTTGTAAAGTTGGGGCAGCGTTTTGTAAATCACCAACATCAAAATGATAAATAATTTGCGTATCATCAGCGA
This sequence comes from Callosobruchus maculatus, assembly GCA_951848785.1. Lineage (NCBI taxonomy): Eukaryota > Metazoa > Arthropoda > Insecta > Coleoptera > Chrysomelidae > Callosobruchus > Callosobruchus maculatus. The sequence continues at coordinate 5,820,054 of CATOUR010000003.1, forward strand.
ATGTCTGTATTTCAGAATTTTCTACAACTTTATATAAATCAAAGGTATATATTAAAAATAACACCGGTCCCAAAATTGAGCCCTGTGGAACACCTGATGGAATCAATGTTATATCAGATTGTTGGTCATTGATAGAAACACATTGTGAGCGACCTGCCAAATAATTTCGAAAAAATCTAACAGCTGTAACATCAAAACCTATATAGTTTAGTTTAGCGCATTAATAACTATCTTTACGTATAACATATTTAAGAAACGATTTTTATAAAATTCCAGAGCCGGAAAATAGTTCGATGCGCCGTAGGTGGTGCCCTCTATTCATGATAGCAGAACCATGATGGAATTTGGATTTCTCGTCTTAAAAACCCTTCTATACGTAATGTTAAATCGCTGTACCATTTTGTTGCTGAAGAGTTGATAAAAAACGAAAACAAATGTTAACCTTTGACGCCTCGTAGCTTGAAAATTAGGCATTTTAAGGCTTCGTGTTCCTATTTCAACTTTAATAAAAATGTGAGGTCTAACACCTGTCAACCATTTTTGGTTGAATACTCGGACCCTGTATAGTATAGTTAGGCGTAGTATATCAGTTAAGGGGCTGGATACACACATTTATATATACGTATTTACCATGTAAAACACAGACACAACTTCTCGCATAACTCACTCTATTTTCAAACTACATATATAATATTTCAAAAGGCGATAGTTAAGACCTTAATGAATGACAACTATTTTCGATTTTCTCATAAACATTTTTTAATGTGCAAAAAAACTCGCAATGCAAAGTCATACGTTCTATAAATGCCTGTAATTTAACAACCAAACACGATATCAAAAAAAGGCTAAATAGTTGCACAAGCGCAAGCTTTCTTCTTCAATTTGCTCTTTGTGTCATTACTGTAAGTTTAAAGGGAACAAGCGGCCACGCCTCCTCGCTAACACGGGAATAAGTCTTTTCTTGAATTCTCAATTTCGCGCGCTATACCCTAGACCCTTAATGCCTTTAGGCGAAAGTAGTCATTGCCGACTAGTCAAGAAAGCAAAAGCAAAAGTGTATTCCTTTAGTTGGAATCCAAGCTTTCGAAAACCTTCATTTCCATCGTCAGGGCCACAATAAAGCAACAACAAGTAAGAACCTCAAATAATTAAGTCAATTACTTAAAGAAGGTGAAATTTAAATTATTTACATCAGTTGTTGAGGTTGGTTGCTATTAAACATGTTAAACAATCATATTGGTAAAAAATACGTCCTACTAAGGACAGAACCAAACTCTGCGATTGATATTGAAAAGAAGCTTTAATCAGCATCAATCGAAGGAAATTAAGATTAATCCATGAAATTATTGAATACTGAAATAATCGCAGAGTGTGGTTCTGTCCTCAGTAGGACGTATTTGTTACCTCCACCAACCTCAACAACTGATGTTTGTAATTTAAATTACACCTTTGAGCAATTCACTTAATTATTTGATGTTCTCAATGGACTAGTATCATGAATTTTTTTGGTTGCATATGATAGAGTACATCATAAAAAGCATCTCAAATTTTCCTCCGATTTTTTTGGGCACAGGAAAGCCGTGAAAATAAGGAAAATATTTGAATTCTCCTAGGGCAGTGACGTCACTGTCCTAAAGGCGAACAGCCAATCAAAAGACAGATATGTGTGCTGTGTTGTCGCATTCTGATGGCGCGCGAAATGCCCGAGCTGTACGCGGGCTGAGTCATCTATCTTGTCTTCTGTTCCCGTCTGCGAGTCGGAGCTATTCTTGGCAACAATGCACTGCTGATGATTCGCGCGGTTGGCACTGATTGGCTGAATTTGAATTCCTTTCTTTGAACTTTAGAATGGAATTACTAAAAAACAAAATGATGCAGAAAGTAACGAAATTCAGCAGTACGTTTATTTTTGTATGCACTAAGCGGTTATAACAATTAAATCATTGTTCTTAACCTCGTGATACTAGTCCATTGTTGTTGCTTTATTGTAGCCCTGATGATGAAAATAACGATTTTCGAAAGCTTGGATTCTAGCTTTGCTTCTTCCCAACTAGCCACCTACATTTGTTTCAATTAATACCTCTCAGTGTTCTCGTGACAAATAACTGATTCTTATTCAATCAAAGTGTATTCTCAATTGATAGACAGCTACAAGGAATGACTCGTTGCTTCAACTTTCAATAGATCTTCCGTTAGATTAGTACGCAAAAAAGACATTTCACCATGTGGGCTGAACAACTACTGAGAGGTGCTACGGACGATTTATTCTAGGACTAAAATGGAAAGTGGACTTTTAATTAGTTCACAGTGAGAATCTATAATAGAAAATGACGAAACTAGACCGACGCATTATTTGTTGATTAGAGAACTGTTATTATAAATTATTGGCGTGGCTGTTAACAATGCTTCGTCACTAATGCGCGTTTTCCAAACATTTTTTTGGAAAACTTGATGCAATCTTTTGTGCAGCAATTCATGAGATTCGCACATGAATAGTCAATGATGTTTGTCTGGAAAATGTATTTCTCTTGTACGTTGCATTTACAGATGTAGCATGACAAGGCTTTCTGGTATGAAATGCGTATAAGTAGCAACTGTAGCTTTTTGAGGTAGACATTCTAGAATCATTTTAATAGCCTCCACAAGGCTCTCGTCTAGCTAATGGACAGGCTTCAGGGGCAGGGTTGTATGTGGGAAAATCAAGGAGTACGGGAGAGTGACTCTTTTCGGAGCAGAAGTATACAGGGCTGGGATAAAGTATGGAACCAAGCAAATATCTTTGAAACGGAAAGGGTGATGTTGCTGAAAAATTGTAGGTAAATGTAGTGACGCATAATGTATCCGAAGACATTAGGTTAGCTATCAATGTACTTCCGGTTTAACCGGAAGTACCGTCAACTTTTTTAATTTAAATGGGACACCCTGTATATTTTTGCAGATTTTAATTCATCTTTTTTTTCCGAATACGTCCATAGTGGGTTTAGTATTTGTTTCTTAAAAAATTTGTCTCACAAATTTGTCCTTGGCGGTCTGCGGTCTTCCCGTTTGAGGTAATTTTTTTGTATTTTTTTTTTAGTCACCGTCAAACGTGTTATAGGACCCCTATCGGGACGTAAATCATTAAAAGTTGACACACTTCTTTGTGAGTTCTCACGCGATCGCCAAAACCGACTTTGAATGACCGGCATTTTTAAACACCTGAAATGATGAAGAAGCTCTATCTTTCCCGTTTTTACAGAAACTAATGCTAAACCCACTATGGGCGTATTCGGAAAAAAGATGAATTAAAATATGCAAAAATATACGGGGTGTCCCATTTAAATTAAAAAAGTTGACGCTACTTCCGGTTAAACCGGAAGTACATTAATAGCTAACATAATGTCTTCGGATGCACTAGACGTCACTACACTTGCCTGCAAATTTTCAGCAATATCACTTTTTCCGTTCCAAAGTTATTTGCTTGGTTCCATACTTTATCCCAACCTTGTATTTTAATTTTAACTGAATGTATCCAAAAAATGTTTCAGTAGCTTAAGAAATGACCCAAAGATAGTTTACTAAAGTGCATTCCGGCTCTGGAACAAAGTCAAGACACACTCCCAGTAACATAATAGTAATTTTTTTTATTAATAAGCTGGAACGTGAACTAGCTGTTTGCCTGGTCAAGAAGCGGATACATGCTTCTTTGCACCCGATGGGACTGAAACAGTTTATCTCTTTATTTTGTATTTATAAAGAATTTTAACCTTGTATAACCCTATTTTCATACATAGAATAAAAATATGTTTACAATGACAGCCCTCTCTTGAATCCTATTATTATAGATTTTTTGTAAGACTACGAAGTAATTTTACAAAAAAAGGTTAGATTACAAAGTAAATGATTGAAAATAAAAAAAAATGTGCAACGATTTTACAATATAATCTAGTGGTATTGGAAGAAAATGATGCGAAATTACATATCTGCAACAGAATTTTACAAAATAAACATATAAAAAACCAATGTGATATCTTTAAAATTATGAAAAGTCGCATAATCATTTTATAAATTATTGTGATATTAAAAAAATACGAATTTACAATATTAGAAGATAGCTAAATGAAATGACAAATCTGATTTGTAATATTACTAACAAAACCGGTGGCATTAAATAATAATAATAATAACCAACAAACTAATAGAAAACACAGATCCATATTACAATTACACTCCGATATCAGTACTCGAAAACGATCGATACAAACTATACTGGGACGCTGAAATACATACAGACAAGACTATCCCAGCCAAGACCAGATATAATCTTTTCAGTCAAAGGCCGACAAAATTACCTATTTGATAGATATTGTCAAAATTTGAAGAAGATTCAGTCGAAACTAATTTAATTATTTTTGGTAATGGTATGTTGTGCTGGGAGCTCCAAAATGCTGCTGAAACCGCCATCTAGTTGAGCTATTGAGGATAGGAAGAACTAACAACTGCTAACAACGATATGGAGTAGAAGGAGATGATCGAGCTTCGAAGCTAAGGAAGGTTATAAAATATTTTAGTCTGTATCTACTATATAGTCGATATTCGCGCACAAAGCCTAGCTTTCTGCGAACTATGACTAATATTTATTTGTATACACAACAAATAAATATATATATATTCCCAATGATGTGAATATCCAAAACACCTACGCTGGGAAGACATCTAAATACAATGGAAATAAAATGACTTTGGAAACAAAACAAAGTCACAATTGTCCCCCTCATTGTGTCCGTCTCAGGCCTTACACCAAACACGTTGACACAACACCTTCAACAGTTGGGCCTGGACGAAAAGTTACACAAAGTAATCCAAAAGTCTTTAATCCTGAAGACCTGTAATATTGTGCGATCCTTCCTAAATTCCGATCAGTGACAGTCCGGGTGTTGACTTGGCACAGCCCGTCAACATTTGTTGCTACCGCAGTCATGCGAGAGGAACTTGGAAAATAATAATAATTATTATTATTATTTTGCTAGTAATTTTACAAACCAATTTTTATAGTGTTCTGTATGGTCTCCGTTAGGTCAACTACTGACTCAGCACAATGGCAGACATCGCCGTTACCCAACCCATCACCAATCTCGACATCTCGAAAGAGTAGCCAGAACAATAAGCATCCTTTTGCAACTCGAGCACACGCCACAATTATCGTCTACTCTTCTTTAGCGCGACCTTAGCAATGTGCTCCAAAGCTTCTAACATGTATAACCTTGCTCCACTGAAACATTTAAACCAGCAGTGGCTTCGTTAGTTAGTCGGTATTGTTGGACAGCGGCCGCAGTTGCATTACCGTACCACAACAACAATGGCGGGAATTTTCTTTTGTGTATAATAAGCGTTCGTTGCGTAAACAGCACAGATTTCGTCTTGAGGTGTCTTTGCTGTACTAATCTCGACATCAATCAAGTATGTGTGTTAGAATCGCCGAGAATGATTGATTAGAAAACGGTTTGTTTAACAATGGCGAGTGTTGCGGATTATGTCAAAGGCCTGGGAGAGTTTTGTATGTGTAGCAGAATGTTGACCAACGCAGAATTGTTTGTACAACAATAAAGGTTTACGATAAACATGTGCTATTTGTGATTTGTGCTTCCCTTGTAATCTTTAGCACGTTGACTGCCGCCATAAGGACCTTAAAGTTATTCCTCAGAGGCCATAGTGGAAAATTCATAGTTTAAGCCATTTGAGCTGATTTTTGGGATATACTACACGATAAATGGGAGGTGTTCAATGCAATTTAAAAAAAATGAGACCCCCGTAAAGCTCATGGCACCTCAGTAATGATTAGATATCCATGATGCCGTGAGCATCACCAGTGGTTTCTCAGTGAAACAAGTAGAACACAAAAATATATTGCATTGGCGGGTTGCTAGCTTTATGCATTCCATAAGCCTAAACTAGTAACTATCGCACAAGGCCCCATTACTGACATAGTATGAAATATAATCTGTAGTGGAGGAAACCATAAAACTTCCCACAGTGCTGGTATTCGTAATCCGACATTAGAGTGAAGCATGATTGAGACCACCGGTGATGCTCATAGCAGTTAACGTGTTAAAGCTTTGTGTCAAACAACTGAGGGTATTTTAGGTCTTAAAAGCAGTGAACCAACAAAAAGATCCACGCCGAAGGCAAATACTTCTATACCGGCATCGAGTGCTTCTATTGGGGAAACATGGAAAATAATTTCCACGTTTTACCCGAAGTGAGCTCAAGGATAACCAATCCTTGTTTGAGTCGCATCAGGCGCCATGGTCCTTAGTCCAGAAGAACGTTGTTTCCACCAAACAAGGATTGCGAAGTCCTTCAATTCACTTTGGATAAAAGGTGGGAATGATTCTTCATTTTAGGACGTATTTTGCACCAAATCCTAATCCAATCTCATAATTGGTTCCTCATATTAGAATTATAAGGTTATATTAAGCAAAACACCTCATTTGTTTTTCTTTTTTATTTATCAACATTTCTACAACTTTGTCATCGAATGCTATACCTTTAATTTAATATGAAGTGTCCAATCTTATGACAGTTTCAAGATAACTCCGTGAGATGTCATTTACTGAGCTTAGTACACTTTTTATCTATAATTTAAGTCTTAATCCAAGTCAAACATAAAACTAAAGAGATTTATAGGTTATTATGAATGACACTGTGATCAATCCAAGATGGCAGATTAAAAATGGAGGCAAATGTTTTCAAAAAACGAGGGATTGGTCTTCTAACAGGATTACTGATTATGAATCTGAAATCGAAATTCTGGTATCTAGATTATCCTGGATTCAAACTTCTATTGTCAAGAAATTCGAGTCCAGAAGTCAAAGTTCATAACTAGAGTTCATTATCAATTTTAAAACAGCAATAATAAATCACATTTTCAATGAAAATAATTTTTAGGCATTACAAAAAACACACAAAACATACTCAGTGAGTATTTAGGAGCTATAAATCATATTAAATTCTAGTTATAAAAGTTCTAAGGTTATTCATTTACATCATCTGGAATCAAATAAGCTGAAAAAATTTCTGACTCGAGACTCATACGCATTGAAGTTGTAGCATTCTGAAAATTGTCTCTAAACTTTTTTGAGACCCTTAAGAATGCCTATATGTCGATACTCTTCACACCTAATAGTCTAAGATCCCAAGTAAGATCCACTCTTCACTGCTCTAGTTACTCAATAGAAATTATGTTTTATCATTTAAAATATGTTTCTAAACTCCCATCGACAGGTCCAAAAAATAGCTATAACTAAATAAATGATTGAAATCAATTAGTGTTTAAAAATTTACTGACCTGAAATATATTAAAATACAAACAATTTCGTTGCAAATAAATAAATAATAAATAAATTGTAGTATATAGTTGATAGGGAAAATTTGTTTATAAATTCGGTTGTTGGTAGATGAAATTAAATGATTTTTTCAGTTTTAAAAAGTTTAAATCAAACATCCATTTGAATGTGTGGTTTATATTATTGCATTAGAAAAATTGGTTTGGCGACCCTTTGAGTTAGTTATTCATATTTTTAGTCTGATAATTAAAACTGTTTCCGAAATTAAAGGGACTATATTGAAAACTGGCAAAAGACCCTTCTCTCTCTTGGCAAAAAGCCATAGTGGCAGTAATATAAGTGTCCACTGGTCGTCGATTAGTTTAACTTACTTTGTTGATTATCGTTTGTGTGATATCACTTTTTAGTTTATTTTAGAACGTCTAAGACGTCAATGCTGAGAAACGTGTAGTTGACAAATTGATCAAATCACTACAATGGAGTCGAAAGGATAACCAATTTAGAATAACTGATATTATGCAATCGAAACCTTATAGATACCTAGTTATGTTTGACTAGAATCTGTAAATAATTGCAAGATTATTATTATACTTTGCAACTTTTCTATAAAGCCCCGAATAGATATAATAGAAAGTACTCATTTGACTCTAGCATCATCGTCATCATAGTCACAATGTTGTGAACTCGTAAAATGCATTAAGTCGGAGCTAGAGTATTGCCGACACGAATATTATCACTAGTTTTGAGTACTGTAGCTCGCCATCGTTCGCGACTTACTGTCAGTTTAGTGGCGCTCTTGATACTCATATCCAGCAGCTGTTTAGTCGTATCCACCCAGCGTGTAGGGGGACGGTCACGGCGCCGCCCACTCGGGGCATGACCCTGAACTACAAGTTTCTCCATATTATCGCCTCTGTGTATATGTCCGAAAAATGTAAGCATTCTCGTCGCCATCACAATGGAGGATAGTCTCTTTGGAGTCTCATCCAGTATGGAAACGTTAGTTCGATGGGCGGTATAAGGAACTCTCAACATTCTCCTCCATGTACACATTTCCAAAACATCTATGCGAGCTCGGTCTGCCTTTTTCTCTAGCATCATCATGATAGTCACAATGTCTTAACAAACATGTTGTGAACTCGTAAAATGCATTTACACATTTTACGAGTTTCTCTTGGGGTATCTTCAAGATCGTTAATACAGTAGTTTCCCATTTGCTTTTTGCATCCTCATGCCGTTGACCAGATGGTATCTACTGGTTCATCCGCCTTTAGGGGCAATTTCTCACCCCAAGGACAAGAAGGCGCCCTGACCCTTCTCAACTCGTCCACCCGAAGCTGTTGGTTGAGAAGAGGTTACTGTTTATACCGACAGTAGTTCAGTTCCTTTTAGTCGCCTTTTACGACACGCAGGATATACGATGGGAGATATTCTAACCTGCCCCCACACGGGGCGGGCTCTAGCATAGCAGAGAACAAAATTTGGAGCGGGTATGACGTGTGACAGAGAGGCACTGTGCGTACTATTTGATGCGTGTAAAGTCGCACTTGGTACTAATTCGATCTCCTTCTTCGATATCTCCAATTTTTCCACGACAACGACTCCATTGTGTTTGTCAACGCTCGGCATCGATTCTAATCGTTCCTTTCGAATCCGATTTTCTAACGGGCGCATTCGTGCTGGGCCATTAGGTTTTTCGGCGATGGGTTTCACGGAAACCGGTGAAATCGTCTAGGCCGACTTCGATGACAGTCTGTTAGTGCCGCCGCTCTACGGACACACTTGATTAACTTTTACGGCGCGCGTCACATTGCTTATCCTGTGCACGGCGTAATTAGCGATTTTATTTATTTTGTTGTAACGGGTTGGGTAACTGGACGAACAGGCGGATGCCAACTAGCTCACTTCGACATCTTTAAGCAAGAAAAAAGTGGCTTGGCTCAATACCACCCAGGTATTCTTGATAGCAACAAGGTTTTAAGAGTGGGAGGTAACTAACCGCACGCCAGTCAGAAAGTGGCTGGACGTGGCGCCCTAGCGCCATGTCACCGATTGGCACAAGTGCTGTTCTCTTCACTGAATCAAGCATAGGCAGGGTGACATGACTGTGACAAAAGTCTCACGTTGGCTTACCAACTGTGGAAATGGAGAGTCACCCAATAGACGAGTCACCTTCCATCACGCTTTTGGGGATCAACAATAACACATCGTGGCACGACCACATCGCCAGTATTGCTAAAATGGCATCCCAGAGTTTGGAGGTTTATTTCGCTGTAGGAAGCTGTATACACCAGAGCAACTATATTGCTGCTCTACAAGGCAACACGACCACTGTTGGAGTACTGCTTCCATGAATGGGGATGCGCTCCAAATCACTCTGTAAAACTTTGGATACTATCCAGAAGAGAGCGATAAACGATCTTCGTCTCATCCTCCTTCCCCTATTTGGCTGTTACTTCCCACACCGATAGGTGAGCGGAGTATTGTGATCGCGAAAATTTTCGATTTTGAGATAACACGCTTTTTGGGCATTTTATGATGTCTACATAACGAAAATCCACGTCACTCATTTCCGTCGGTCTGTCTGTCGGTCTATCTGTCGGTCTGTCTGTCTGTGCGTCTGTCTGTTGGCGTCCTTCTAACGTCGTAATCTCAGTAACCGCTGCATGGATTGTGATGAAATTTGGGCAGCGGTATGCTGTGGGGTCGTAGTAGGTAATGTTCCTATAATTTTGAAAATCGGTGCATAGACGGTGGAGTAATTAGCAAAAAACGAAAAAAATTAAATATTGCTGAAACTTCGTTTTTAGGCGTTTTATAGGTCCCTGATCATTTTCTACTTTTTTTTGGGTGGGGGTGAAATTGGGGTGGTTGGGGGGTGGGGGGTTGCAAAATTGAAAAATTTGTTGCTTCCATAATAGACTGTCCACTGACCTGTGAAGGAAGACCTGGCGACATAAATAACTTTGTTAGGTCCGTCCGAACATTGTCTTGCCTATTATAGAAAGCAATTTTTTCTGATATAAACATACGAGAGTATTGCTTTAGACCGTTGTAACGAGGAAACTGTTGAATTGATGTTAATGAAATTTTGACACAGTATTACTACCATGGCGAAGATGGAAGACGCTTATGGCTTTGATAAACCGTGCCAGTGGCGGCGCAGAAATAATAAAAAAACTAAAAATATAAAAACAGCTCAAACTTCGTTTTTAAGCGTTTTAGAGGTTCCTGATCATTTTCTGCGATTTTTTGGGTGGGGGTGAAATTGGGGTGGTTGGGGGGTTAGGGGTTGAAAAATTAAAAAATTTCTTGTACCCATAATAGGCTGTCGACTAACCTGTGAAGGAAGATCTAGCGACACAAATCACCTTTTTAGGTCCATCCGAACATTGCCTAGCCTATTACGGAAACTAAGGGATCGTTTTGTATTTTATCACTTGGACACTATCAAATTGATTCTAATGAAGTTCTGGCACAGTATATTGTTATCGTGGTGAGAATGGAAAACGCTTATGCTTGTTAAAAATCGTGTCAGTGGCAGCGTAGCAATAATCAAAGAACGAAAAGTATTAAAACAACTCAAATTTGGTTTTTAGATGTTTTAGGGGTTCCTGATCATTTCCTACAAGTTTTTTGGGTGGGGGTGAAAGTGAGGTGGTTGGGGGGTGGGGGTTGTAAAACTGAGAAGGTTGTAGTATCGATAATAAGCTGTCTATTGACCTATGAAGGAAAGACCTAACGGCATATGACAATTTTAGGGGGGGGGGGGGCTGGCGATTATTTGGTTACAAGGATCTTAGGCTAAAGCTTCATGCTATGGGAAAATAATAAACTGGTATCAGCGTAACGTGTGGGAAGTACTGAGTCAATCAACTTGACTTCATTTTTTCTTCTGAAATACCCCTTGACGTACGCCACTGTATTTGCGGCTGATCCAAAACTGGATCAAAGAAAACGCTCGATCAGTCGCCTCGGAAGGCATTTTCTTCGTTCCGGTCGATTCGTTATCGCGCAACCCGCGACCGATCGGCAGTCGTTTTTGTCTCGGATTTTGCCTAATATACGAATGTGACGAATAGAAGAGAGCGTTTGTGAAACCTTTAATGGAAACTTCATTGTCTGCCCAGATGGTCGATTGTTTCTCTATTAGGTACATAGAAAAAGTGTATCTCGATACTGCTTTTACCTATCGACACGTGTCTTAGTATGGAGGGGAGAAAACGTATTCAATTTCATGCGTTTATACAGGGTGCTTCTTCATAGAGCATATATAGTACTCGTCAAAAAGAGTGATTTTTCTCTGTAGCATGTAACCGATATGTTTGGGGTTATCAAGATATTGGCGGATAATGAAATCCTCATTTCTAATGCCGGCCAGGTGCAATTAGATCAAAACAGAGGTAAAAGACAAAAAACCCACTTTACAACGAAGCATAGATGTAGGTAGCAGCTGGGGTTTGACGTGTCTCGAGTTGTTGACATGGTACATAGGACTTTAAAAACAACAAAAATGGTGCAACTATGACGAACTGGTGGATATGGGTTTAGTGTACGGCAAATGTAGTCAGATGTATTTGTATTCATATCATAGTAAACACTAAATATCATATTTTGACTTTCTGAAACAACCACCAGGTGGCGTAGTAAGCGCCAGTAAGTGCTGTATAAAATTTTCATGATAATGGAACTTCTAAAAGGAACAAACAAAAATAAATTACAGTATAAAATTAATTATTAGTTTAGTCATTATTAAAAGTCAATTTGAGCTGACCACAAAGTATTATATGAACTCAACAAGCAAGGATACTAAGAAAAAATCAATGTGAATAGATCTTAAAAATTAAGACCAGTTAACAGCAAAATAAAGTAAAATAAGGTGGCATAATAACAAGGATAACAAACAAATGATACACAAACGTAATTCACATGCGCGTACTATACCTATTGTCAGTGTTGCCAGTGTTCGATGGCGTCTATCGTGTTAGACATGCACTTATGCATCCACTCTAGCGTAGATAAACCTGCCAGTTTTAGGCATCTAGAGCAACACTGAAAATGGGTATGGTATACGCATGTGATTTAGGTTTATGTATTTTATCTATTAAAATTGTAGTTGTACCACGTTATTTTGCTTTATTTTGCTGCTAATTGCCCTTAATTTTTAGAATCTATTCACATAGATTTTTTCTTACTACCTTTGCTACCGAATTCATATAATACCTTGTGATTAGCTCAAATTGACGTTTAGTAAAGATAAAAACAATAATAAATTTTATACTGGAATTTGTTTTTGATTGCTTCTTTAAAAAGTTCCATTATTACGAAAATTTAATACAGCAGCTATTGGCGCCTACGACGCAACCTGGTGGTTGTTTCAGAAAGTCAAAATATGATTTGTAGTATTTTTACTTGAGCATTATCTATAAAATTATTACTAAAACGATTAGGCGGAGGCTATATCCCTATCGGGCGGCAATTGTTTCTGAAACTCACAGCACACTTGTCAGAATACTTGTTTTACTGATATCTCCGGTTTGAAAATAGCTAGGAAGTTGAATCTTTCGCTGAGTTTTTAACAATTTTGTCCTCTATATACTTATGTTAAAAGAGATATAGCGTACCATTTAAAATTTTCGTAATAATGCATAATAATTGTTATTATGTCAAATACCGCCCTGTAGCTACTAAGTGAAGATAAAGTTGGACAATTTATATACAACAGATTACTAAGCAAGAAGAGCTCTTTCAAACGAGGCCTAGCTTGTTGAATTCCGTCAACTTATACCAAAGTTACGGTCATTAAATAAAAAGCTTTATGACATTCCCCCACCAATACATCTTTCAGATAGAGCAAAGAACGATTAACAAAAAAAATCGAGAATTGTTCAGTCTACATGACGGCAGAACTTATAATATACCTTTATTTGCATATTTTTTGAGAAAAAGCCGTTCTTATGATTGACCGTAACAGTTGCGCCACCTAGCGGCCACTTGGGGAACTTGAAAATAATTTCCAGCGATTTCTCTTAGGCGATTTACCTATAATATTTTTTGCTCAAAGTTATACGATTAACGGTTACCGAGATATTGCTGGCGTCCATTCTTATTAGGTCACCCTGTACACTAGAATAAATATGCAATAGAAGCTACAGATATACTAACTACTAGAAGACAGAGCTAAACATTCAGACGATCAGGAACTGGGCAATTGAAAATCATGGCGAATCCCGTGTTGTCACACTTGACATATCAAGAGCGTTCGACAGAGTGTGGCATGAGGGACTTCTGGTCAAGCTTGCTGCTTGTGGACTACCACCTGGTTTGCGCCAGTTTCTGGGTAGCTTTTTGGACGACAGATCTCTGTTTGTTGTGGTCGAAGGCTGTTCATCAGACGTATTTTCAATAAACGCCGGTGTTCCTCAGGGATCTGTCACATCAACTACACTGTTTCTGCTTTACATCTTTGAGGTGCTGGAAATAAAATCCAATCCATACTACACCTTCGCAGATGACAGTGCATTAATGTCGCGCATGGAGGGCACGTAATCCCAGAAAGCGGTACGTCGGCGATAGCCACAGATCAGCGTATATATCAAAACAATTGTCGAGTGGGGATTAGTAAATAAAGTACATTTCAACGCACAGGAAACTCAGGGAACAACACTTACAAGGAAGTCTCATTTTGGCTTACCAAGTGTGGAAATGGAGGGTCCCCCATAGTCGAATCATATTCGGTCAAACTTTTGAGGATCAGCATCAACAACAACATGTCCTGGCTCAACTACGTCGTCAGTATTGCTAAAACACCATCTCAGAAGCTTGGAGTTTTGTTCCGCTGTAGGAAGTTGTATACACCAGAGCAACTACTGCTGCTCTAAAAGACGCAGATCCGACCATAGCTGGAGTATTGATCCCATGTGTGGGGATGCGCTCCCAATCACGCTCCCAAAACTTCTGGACACTATCCAGAAGAGAGTAATTAGACCAATCGATACGCCTAACCTCACGAAGTACCTCCACATCCTGGAACATCGAAGAAGGGTGGCTGACCTGTCCCTTTTTTACGGATTCTATCGCGGAAGATGTTCGAGTGAGCTCTCCCAGAAAATAATACCAGGCCGGCCGAACGAGGAGCACTAGAGAGGCTCTGCGAACTCATCCTTTCCAGGTCTAAGACCCTACTTCCCGAACCAGGGTCCTCTATAGTTCCTTCTTTTGGAGAACTTCTACGCCGTGAAATGAGCTGCCAGGGAATGTATTTCCTGGCGGCTACAACCTGTAGCGTTTGAAGTCTAACGTGCAACGACACTTATCCTCTCCCAGCGCTTCTACAGCGCCATAAGCTTTCAGCCTTTGCGGGAGGCTGACTGAAAAAAAGGAGTAGAGATACTTAGGAGCTCTCTCTTAAAATAATTAACAGTTGAGTTTTCCTTAATAGAGCTGGATAGTTTGTTAAATAGATCGTGTCTCTTGAAAAGAAGGAACATTTATTTTGCTTTTTTCGTTTGTTTTTAAAATGTGAATATTACTGCTTTATCTAGTTGCATACAGATTAATATCATAGTCAGGTAAATGAATACTATGTCACGTTTACATGTTTTTCACATTTAAATATGGATTTCTAACGTTCCTAGTTTTTCTCACATATTAGTATGTATATTATTTTTAATCCGTTTTCATATGAACTACTTTCAGAGCTGCATTAACGTATAGAGTTTTCATATCCAAAATAGCTTTCGTTTAAGACATCTGTCAATGTAAATACCAAGGTACTCTATTAATTCTATTTGTTGTATCCACAGAGTTAACATCTATAGAGGGAGCCTATTTTGAATATTGGCCAGCCAACATCTATAGCGCTATTGCCACTCTTTTTCGTCCGTTTCCACTTTCTTCAAAATATGGCAGTTTCCGCAGTTTGAACACAAAGTATTTAACTGGGTATTTCACTATACATTCCAACATACTTGCAATGTAACTGATTTACGTGAAGATAATTTGTATTGATTTAACGAAATCTCAAAAATGGTAAATTTCATAGCGGAATGTCGCAATAACTTCTAATATGTCATAAATCTAGCAACCTACAATCGGCGTGCCCTTAAGCTGTCATGTGGCTGTCATTGTAGTTGTGGTTATTCCGTATGTTGAGATTTTTGTGGCTTTAGTGTATATTTGAGTGACTTTGTGACTATTTGTGGTGTTAATTAAATTACTTATGAACAATATTGTCATAATTGCATGATGAGACAACACAAAAAGTGCATAGTTTGCTGTAATAGCGACGAATCGATAAACACTTCTTATCATAGGTGAGTATAAGTTCTGTTCTAGTTTTCAGTAGCGTAAAATATGGGGATAACTGGGAACAAAGGTAACTTCACTCCAGTTTGAGGAATAATAATGGTTGTTTAATGTATGTTATGTGCATCTGTGTAGGGTTCCTTCGAATATAGTGATGAGAAACAAGTGGTTTGATGCATTACAGCTGAAAGCAGAAGACATAATTGTTCCCACAGCGGCAATTCCAAATTCCATTTTTTAAACTATTTGAGGGCGTAAAATGCTAAAATATATGCCACATTTACTTACAGAAAATCTATCTATGCGAATTTTATAGAACTGGATGTTACCTAATGCGATTATTATATTTTATTGCTGAAGTAAAAACATGATGCAGGCATTCCAACAGGCTAACTTTCAGAACACTGTTAGATATGTTTCGAAAAACACTTCATGGTAATAATAAATTATCAACTGTGACAGTGAAATTATAATAAGAGTAACTCTCTAAGTATAGCTAAATACTAATACAACTTAATGGTATCAGTTTGAAACATCACACTAATAATTGAATCTATTAATGAAGATCCAATTTTAATATAAAGTCGTACGCCACTGGTAATGCCCTCAAATTGTCTGTGGTTGTATCACTTCACTTGTTTCTAATTATCACACAATGCATTGAAAGACCATGTATTTGTGGAAGTAAATACAGAAATTTAGTTTTTTTTTCACACTTCAAACTCATTTTTCAAATTTACATATAGCTAGCTGAATAGCACTGTCACGTAAATGCTTATTGATTGATATAAAATATGTTATTTACTCCATTATGGTCCAGCATCTAGTTATATACAGCTACTTCTTTTTTGAATTCCAATGCCTTTCCAGAAATGGTTAACCTGATCTTGAGGTTCGTTCTCAATAAAGCATAAAAAACGCGATCTGAACCAAAACCAGTACGAAAACGTGTCAATTATTTATTTCAGGTGCTTATTCACGTATTCAAATTGATAAACAGTCAATCGAGCTTCGTTGACGCCGTCTCTTCTCGCGTTTTATATGCCGATAAGCAGATTTATGTTGAACATTCGTCGACTGATCTTTTTATAAATGTAAATCGTATGCATGTGGAGCAGCTCATATTTACCGGCTGTTCCACTGAACAAATTGCTTCACTTATATTTTCGAAAATATAATAATGCGTAAAGCGTAAATCTCGTCTGAAGTCGTCGATAAAAAGAAGCAGAAGGCAGTGAGTGTATCTTACAGGAGCGAAAGTCATTTACATAGATAAAATCTTCGCATTATATGTTGGCTTCCATGTATACGGCTGTTTTGAATTAATTCGAGAAGTTTGAGCTTTTATATGACTAAATTGATGCATTTGCTTAAGTAACTGTAACACTCGCTATAGTTTTTCAAGCAGAGTTTTATTTCATAAACCTAAACGTTAACGGTGCAGCCAATAATATTTTAACTGGCACCTAGGCAATTCTAAAAGCTCTCAATTCTAAACAGTGTAGGTACCTGTATTTTAGAACGAAAAAATACATACAACTATACTGAGTATTATAGAAATCTAGAGAAGAAATTTCTTTGAAACATGATATGTTTGTAAGGAAATAAGGTTCAAGCAAGAGCTGGGTTGTAATAGTGTAAGTACTATAGAGTCTACCATACCATTCATTCAAAACATTTTTTTGTGCGTCAATCCTGAAAATTCACCCACCAATTTTTGTTTTCAAATATCACCCACGCAAGCGCAAGCTTATTTTTTTCATGAAATGATAAGTATAATATAGATAAAATAGGGATTTGTTTCACAGAGAACTAAGTAGATGTCTAATGGTTCTGGATGATCTATCATACTATGATTTCGAAAAAAAAAATATCTTTTTTATTCTTTCTGATCACGAAAATATTACGCCTCAAACAAGTCCTTATTTTATCTACCTTATCCTTATGATTTTACGAAAAAGAACTGGTTTGTGTATATGAAACCAACGGCACTACAAGATTTCAAATAAAATAACTTCAATCATGTAGGAAAAAAAGTTTCGAGGACATGGTATGATAGGTTATTTAGTACCATTGAAAGGCCCTTTTTAGTTCTTTTTTGTCTGTTTTTGTTATGAAAATATTATCAGACATTAAACAAATTCTTATTTTATATTATCCTTACGGCTTTACGAGGAAAATAGGTTTTTGTATAAAATCAAAGGTACTGCAAGATTTTGAAAAAAATAAAGACTTATTTTTTGTACAGGCTGCTGAAAAAAAGTTGAGAGTGAATTTTAAGTACAAAAAAAATGTTTTGAAAGCATGGTATATTATAGATCCTATGGTACTTTCAAAAATACCACTCAGTTTTCGCTTAAACTCTTTTTAGTTAAGAGAATATCACACGTCAAGGAGACTCTAGGACACCTGCTATAGATTGATCAAAACAAAAGTCTAGGTTTTGTCTTATTTTGGAAAAACACAAACTCATCTTACACATACTTGTATCACTATCTATGAGATAAATGTATTGCTTATAGCTTGTGCTTTACTAGGTTAGTGGTTGCAGGAAACTGCTCGGTAAAGCTTCTGATTTATGCGAGAGTGGACATTGAGAAGCTGCTATTATAATCTCATTCTACTGAATGTAAGACTACAACAATGAGCATAAGTATATGACTGACAGATTTAGTATTTAATTTTTCATCCGTTAACTAAACTTAGTTTGTAAGGTTTATCTTTCAAAGATATCAATCCTAAGTACTACCAATCCGACCAAAAATAGCACTAAAACCAGTCATGAGGACGCAAAAAATAAAAAAAACTAACAAGTGCCAAGATTAAAGTCACAGATGAAACAATACAATGAATAAAATGACTACCTTGAACGAAACCATAGATGAAAAACAAAAAACAGGAGTAATCAAAAGTTTGCTGCCTAAAACCAGCTTTTCAAAGGTGAAAGCAAAAGGAAAAAAAAACCAAGAACTATAAACAACTTTTTCTTCGACACATTAAAAAATGTTCACATGAAGAGTACACATTGAATCATAAGAAGTAAGAAGCTACATTTTGCATATTTTGTTAGGTTGTTGTGAGATATTTCGTGATTGGTCTACTGTTTTTGATAACAAAGACTATATATAGGGTGGCTAAGAGAATGTGACAGTAATATGACAAATCTCATAATTTTTGTACAGTTTGTGATTAGCAAGTAATTTTGTGTTTGCAGATAACTAATATAGTGAAAATGTTGTGACATTTTTAAGATCCGTTGAAATTTTCACATTTTATGTGATATCATCGATTTTTAACCAATCAAATCCAAATTACACTGATAAAACTACATATTTGAGTTTGACAACTTCATTCGAAATTAATTTTAGAATGTCGCGTTTTGGTAAAGAGGACCTTTGAAGTAAGTGTAACACTATACTTTCAATATACAAACACATGTTTCGTTGCGTTGAGTTTTAACTCAAACAAACACTTTTAAGTTTGTTTTCAAATTTTTTTCCGCCGAGCATCCCACACTGACAATTGCCTCATAATTTTCTGAAGAATCTCTCAGGCTCGTTACTTGGCTACCAAGGAGCGAGCTTTTGATTTTAATAAAATTATCTCGTTTGTTTTTAACGTTCTAGGGAGATTACTGCTGATAAGTGCCTTGGAATCGGTTAGCTTAGTGCTGTCTAGGACCTGCTATATTAATATATGAAATATTTGCATATTTATTTGTAAGTATCTATTGGTATAATGGTTGCTGTAGAAAAAGTAAGGTATGCAACTCACAAAAAATAGCGATTTTGCACTGGGTTTGTATTGGAACACTTGCCGTCGATTCATGTGGCAAACTTTCAAGCTCACGCAAAATGTGTATCATTTTATGCTTTGTGCTTTATGCCACTATTATTGAAACAAAGACATATCCTCCTTTCAGATCACTGTTGAATTTGAACAACGAAAGGCCACGAGGCTTGATATAAAGAAAAATTAGTGATCTACTAACATCAGTGACTGAAGAAACAAATTAGTTGGGCATTCAGTTAGTCGTTACCAGTTCACATACTGGAACGGAGAAGACAAAAATTGAGAGACTCATATTTTGAGACAAGTTATGATATTAGCCTCGTACCATGGACTGAATAGCAGTATTTGATGAAAATCTACAAGGCATTGAGACAATGTTTTTGAAAATATGATGAATCGTAGGAAGACCTACAGGTAAACTTTGGAGCTATGTTAAATTTAAACACAATCTATTTCTTACAGCTCATTTTCCTTCGAGAGAGACATAAATGTCTCTCCTTTGACAGAATTCCAAAATATTATTATTTGGAGCAACTGCACAACTAATTATTAGACAACGAAACAAATATATAAAATAAATAATGTCTCCGTTTGAAGAAAGACAGTGAAAGAAACGAGTTTTCTGAGGAGTCGTTGTCCAGCAATTTTTGTGTCATACAGAAGTGAGAACAATGATGTATGTTGTGGGAAAGAATGTGTGTAATTGCACAGTTACACACATACGCATACAAAAGTAGGAATAAAGCTTGAATTGGACAAGTTTCTGGCGACATAAATCAGGTCGCATAAAAATTGTAATTCTGTTATTTTTTCTACCGTGCGAAAATTTAGATTAATAACTGTTTTAGTACAGTGTTTACACTAGTTGTGAGTCCGTAAATTTCTAACTTTGCCTCATTTGTTGGTTGGTCACGACTTTTGATACAATATAGAGTAGGTACTTCATATGAAAATAGTTGTTTTAGGTTTGTAAAGAGTTAGTGGATTTATTTTATGAAGAGTAAATGCAGAATTATCAATGTATACAGAGGAAAGGGCAATTCACCACATATTTGTGACTATTTATTGATCTTAACAAGATTGATTTCTGATAGGCTGTTTGTTTAGTCTGTCTGTCGCATCTTCTATTTCCTCGCAATTTTATTGTAGCTCTAATGCAATGCAGAATGGTGGTTATTTTGAGGTCGATACGCTATAGTTGTGTAACTTCTACATAGTAAAGAACCAAAGTTATATTAAGTGGTCACCAAATTATAATATCCTGTACTTATACTATCATGAAAATCAAAAAATTGTATGAAGGCTTACGAAGCTTGCATATTTTTTGTGTGCTTAACCTTTACAGTAAGAAACGAACTTTGATAATATTATAGATTTTCATGTTTTTTACTCAATGGCATAGCAATCATGTTTTGTGGTGATACAACTTTCCTTATAAACTTGTAGAAAATGCTATTTCTGTCCTGTTCAACATTGTGTACCTATTTAGAACTATAGATTTGTGGAAATAGATTTGATATTTTTTCTTTATTCTCTCTATCTCAAGTAGTTATGTTACCTCTGTGGTATGATTTATTATAATAGTGAAGCAAATACCTACTTCTAATTTTTACTTTGTTATTACGGTTCTTCCTTATCGCACTATCAACAAATTTTCAGTTTATTTTATGTCTCTATATTGTAACTTATGACACAGTTATGTGTCATATAGTAAAGCAGACATTGTTTTTTGCTGTGGGTACTTAAAAAGATTGCTATTGACATAAAGCCCTCGGCAATGTTTTATTTTATTCCAGAACGGACCAAATTATTTTCCACTTACTTTTATAAATTTATAGGTATATCAGTTAACTGTTTGAATAGAGCCACATTTTTCATTCCAAACTAAGACAAAGACTCGTGTGATTGTTAATATGGGGACCTCTGTTTCAAATTTTGCCGAGTTTCTGCATATTCACGAAACATATTTTTTGTGTTTCTTTAAGAAAAAATAAAAAATTATGAGTTAACATAACAAAATTAGGGATGTAGTCGGCGGTCTAAAATTGAAAAAATCCTTTATTATAAATAGACGAATTGAACAAAATTTTTGGTTCAAAAGCGTTCTTCAATTTTGAGATATTTATTACGAATTCGGACACTGTTCCAAGTCTTGCTGTGTTTGAAGTAGATGACCAATTTTGCATTCCGGACATTCATTAAAAATATTTTTATAGACTGAGGGGTCTCAGGGTTAATCTGTACAGCATTCTATTTAGCGCTAAATTTATGATAAGAAAAAGTAGAAAATAACGCGGTAAAACCCCAAAATTTTGGGAGAGAAGCCGCGTCCTAAAATCGAAAAAATTCAAGTTAAAAAAATATCAGTCGGGCAAAACTTTCAGGTCTCGATAAAGACAAAGATTCGTCTGTTTTGGGAACATTGATCGCGTATTTGGCCTCTGTTCTGAATTTAATAAATTGATGTAAAATTATGCGTTATGCATGTTAACGAACATTTTTTTTCGTTGGATTACGAAGTGACCAATCTGAGTACACAATTGTATTCAGCAGTCAATTTTATGTATAAAACAGTAAAAAATTATGCAGTGTCATCCCAAAATCACCTAGATATGAGAGTCGGCATTGTATAACATCGAAAAAATCCAAAAGTACCTACACAATTTTTGTTCTCATAATTTGGGGACAGTGATCACGGCTTTAACCCTAAATTTTAATTTTTTCGATTTTTTTATATTTGAAATCCAGTCGGTTCATTCACTATAGGTAGGCTTTGAAATTAGTAAAATAAATGATTTTTTATTTAGATAACAATTAAAGAGTTCCGTACTAAACTTCTTCACAGTATCTAATGGTTATACACTATCGTAACCAAAAAATTGACATTTTCTGCAAAACACGATTTTATCTCGCAAACACCAATTCAGTTTTTACACATCATTATCGTAATCACGCTTCCCGACATTACGAATTCAAAACCACCTCATTAATCCTGGTATCAGTTCCATGCACCATTATAAATTTTTCACTCCTTATACATGCATAAACTGCATGCATCTCAAACCAATTAAACGCCGCACAACTTATTCAAATCGCTAAAACAAGGAAGCTTTAACCGAAGGTAACTACATTATAATTAAACCTTACTCATACTGACCTTAATTTTATTCGGACGCCACTACTGAAGTCGCACACTCAAATAAAATCCACATGTATGCACAGTTTTCAAAATATCACCACTAATACTGTCTGCGGTTACAAAACAGTCTTCTTACAGTCACGAATATCACCACGCCTATCAAATTCCTCGACCCGATGATGCAAGTAGATCTCAGTACAGATTAGTCCACATGGTCACTGAAAATCCTGGACACCCTTGGAGACTTCGATGGTCGAGCAAGCGAGAAACCCCCGGAGACTCAAACGCTGCGTCAAGCGAGAAACCCTTGGAGATTCAAACGGTGGGTCAGGCGGGAAACCCGAGGTGATGGTTCGATAGGGGGTGAGGAGGTAGTCCAGTGAGGTCACGATTCGCGTATTGAACCCTTGGTGGGTCAAGCGAGAAACCCTTGGAGATATCAACGAGCGGTGAGGCAGGAAACCCGGGTGATATCGATGAGGGGTCAAGCGACAACCCCGTGGTGGTGTTTCGATAGGGGGTGAGGTCACTGATCGGTGGTTGGTCCAGTGAGGTCGCGCGCGCGTACTGACTGACGTAAGACGGCAACACGTGCGATCGCGAGCGGCAAGTCGCAGGCGTGCACTCTCCGCTGTCACTGAGAGCGCACTGGTCCAGGGATTCGATAATCTAGCTGGCTTATACAAGAAAGACAGTTGCTCCAGTTCGCGGCACCGGCAGCAGCAGAGATCGAAAGTGTTTGGTCGGATGGGCATCAGAGCCGCCTGTGATAGGTACGGTTTAGGTTTTGTCTTTGTAATAGTGACGGGTGTATGGTCAGTTCCTGCTTGGGAGTAGTGGAGGAGACGTATATAGGGTGATGGCGTGCGGTTTAAATGACGATGCGCAGGATTGTTGATTTTTATTCGCTGGTTTTTGCGGGTGTTCGGATTTGGATTTTGATTTTTACTTCCCACACCGATAGGTGAAGAGAGTATTGCGATCGCGAAAGTTTTCGATTTTGAGATAATACGCTTTTGGGCGCTTTCTGATGTCTTCATAACGAAAACCCACATCAATCATTTCCGTCGCTCTGTCTGACGATCTGTCTGGATTGTGATGAAATTTGGGCAGCTATATGCTATGTGGGGTCGTATTAGGTAATGTTCCTATAATTTTGAAAAATCGGTGGATGGGCGGCGGGGTAATTAGCAAAAAACGAAAAAAATTAAATATTGCTCAAACTTGGTTTTTAGGCGTTTTAGGTGATCATTTTGTACCTTTTTTGAGTGGGGATGAAATTGGGGTGGTTTTGGGATGGTGGGTTGTAAAATTGAAAAATGTGTTGCCTTCATGGTAGACTGTCTACTAACCCGTGAAGGAAGATCTAGCGACATAAATAACTTTTTTAGTTCCATCCAAACATTGCCTTGCCCACTACAGAAACCAAAGGACAATTTTTTCTTGTGTAAACATACGAGAGTGTTGCTTTAGATTGTTCTATATTGTGTAACGAGGAAATTGTTGAATTGATTTTAATGAAATTTGACACAGTATTGCTACCGTGGCGAGGATGGAAAATGCGTATGGTTTTTATAAATCGTGCCAATGGCGGTGCAGGAATAATAAAAAAACTAAAAGTATGAAAACAACTAAAATTCGTTTTTAGATGTTTTGCGGGTATACCTACCTGATCATTTCCTACATTTTTTGGGTGGGGTTGAAATTGGGGTGGTTGGGGGGTGGGGGTTGTAAAACGGTTTGTAGTATTGATAATAGGCTGTCCATTGACCTGTGAATGTCAATGGACAGCCTATGTTGCAAGGATCTCAGACTATGTATGCTATGGAAAAATAATAAACTGGTGTCACCGTAATGTGTGGTACCGAGTCAATCAACTTGACTCCATTTTTTTTAATGAGATAATGAAGGACAACTGTACATTGTACATTGCATCTGAAAATGACAGTGCACTTGTCATAATACTTGTTTTATTGACACCACCGGTTAGAAAAAGGCTAGAAAGTTGAATTTTGCGGTGACATCATAACAGGTATAATTATAATACTATCTAAAATTTTCTCAATAATAAGGCATCAAACTTATCGTAACTTACAGTAGGAAAAATCTATTCAGATATTTTTTGCGCAACAAATCACTAAAAAAACTAAGAAAGACGCCTTTAAAGGACATCGAATTAAAAAATGAAAAAATAATTTTGAAATAAATGTAGCTTAAAAACTAAAACACTCAGGTGTCGACCATGCGACTAGATAGTTTGAAATAATATTCAAAATAAGCTGAGAACAACAACAAACGAAACATACTAGTACCTACCGGTTTAGGTTTTGTCTTTGTAATAGTGACGGGTGTATGGTCAGTTCCTGCTTGGGAGTAGTGGAGGAGACGTATACAGGGTGGCGTACGGTTTGAATGACGATGTGGAGGATTGATAATTTTTATTTGCTAGTTCTTGCGGGTGTTCGGATTTAATTTTTGTTTTTTTTTAATGAGATAATAAAGGACAACTGTATAGGGTGCGTCCCATTTTGGGCGCTTTTACGGGGTATCTCGGTTATTTTAGAAGACAGAGAGTTGCGGTTTTCGCGGCAGTGTGATGCTACTTGAAACTAGAGATGCCGTCAACAAAATTATCATGGCCCTCTTAGTTTTTGAGATACAGGGTGAAATCGAAAATTATCGATTCTGGGACCACCCTCGTATCTCAGTTGTCTTTTATCTTATTGAAAAGTTTAAAAAGGAATTTTTTCTGTAGAATTTAGTGAGGTAGTTTGATTTTTTCTTACTCTAGCCATTTTTCAGTTATGGATCAGACCCTTTTTTAAACTTTTCAATAAAATAAAAGACAACCGAGATAATTTTAGGCTTCACCCTGTATTTCAAAAACCAACAGAGCTATGATAATTTTGTTGACGGCATCTTTAGTTTCACAGAAAAGTAGCATACTGTCGCAAAAACCGCAACTCTCTATCTTCTAAAATATAACCGAGATACCCTTTAAAAGTGCCCAACATGGGACATCACCCTGTACATTGTGCGTTGCATCTGGAACTGATGACAGCGCACTTGCCATAATACTTGTTTTATTGATATCTCCGTTTGAAAAAAGGCTAGGAAGTTGAATTTTACCGTGACAATATAATTATAGTACTATATCTAAAATTTCCTCAATAATAATGCATCATACTTATCGTAATTTAAAGTAGGTAGGAAAAATCAACTCGGATAACTTTTATGCAACAAATCGTTAAATTAAAAAAGTAAAAAACACGCTATTAAAGAACATCGAATTAAAAAGTTAGAAATAATTTTATACCTATACTTAAATGTAGTTTAAGAAAACTAAAACACTCGTGTACAGACCATCGCACTAAATAGTTCAAAACAATTTTTAAAATGAAAAATAAGGTCAAAACAACAGTAGGCAATCAAAAACTACTAGTATATGACAGAGCAGGTCACAGAAAAGATCTGCCTGTGCGCAATATAGCACACGAAGATAACGGCAAACCAAAGAAAATCGCTGTTAAACAGCAGCAGATCTCTTGGTGGAACGCCACGGCGCGTCCGCTGGCCTAGCCAGAAGAGCGCGGTTCTATATGCTGCTGCATGTGAGAGTCGATATACTCCGTCAATCCACCAGTACGCAGATAGCTGTTTCACGCTTATAAGCGTGGTGGTGGATTGACCTATATATAGAGCAACCCTCGTAAATACTAATATTGATTGTGAAAAAATCGTGGGCGCTTTCTGGTATATTGTTCGTGAATTGAGTACCCGACACAATCATAATACTATTATTTCTCGTTCATTGTTGTTCTAAGCATATTTGAAAGTTATTTTAAACTTTTTAGTTTGATTTTCTGTAGAATCGTATTTTTTCAGTTCTTTACACTTATAATTATTCTTTTTGTTTTTTTTTATACTAATAGTCCATTTTATTAGTTGCTATACGCTATACTCGGTATTCTATTAGTGATTTCTTTCGAGCAAGTAACAAAGCCCTTCTTAATTCCACACCGAGATGTGAGGGGAGTATTGTGATCTCAAAAATTTTCGATTTTGAGGTGATAGTACATAACAAAAATCTACGTCATTCATTTCCGTCGGTCTGTCTGTCATTCTGTCTGTCTGTCTGTCGGTCAGTGGACAAACTATTATAAATACCTACAACAAATTTTTCAGTTTTGCAACCCCCACCCCCCAACGGTTCCAGTTTCACCCAAAAAAAAAATAGAAGATAGCCAGAAACCCATAAAACGCCTAAAAACAAAGTCTGAGCAATTTTTATATTTTTTCAGTTTTTTTATTATTACGGCCCGCCACTGACATGATTTTTCCAAAACATCCATCCATCCTCGCTGCGGTAGTAATACTGTATCAATGTTTCATTAAAATCAATTCAATAATTTTCGCGATACGCAATATAGAACGATCTGATACAATACTCGTACGTACGTATACATCACATAGTCCCTTTACCCATTCAATGGATAGCCCATTATGAATACAACAAATTTTTTAGTCTTACAACCGCCACCCCCCAACCACCCCAAATTCACCCCCACCCAAAAAAAGTAGAAAATGTTCAGGAACCCCTAAAACGCACAAAAACGAAGTTTAAGGAATATTTGAAATTTTTTGCTAATTACTCCGCCCCCCCGTACAATGATTACCAGAATTATAGGAACATTACGTACTACGACCCCACAACATATCGCTACTCAAATTTAATCGCAATCCATGCAGCAGTTACTGAGATTACGACGTTAGAAGAACGCAACAGACAGACAGATCGACAAACAGACAGGCCGACGGAAGTGAGTGACATGGATTTTCGTTATGTACAGATATCATAAAACGCCCAAAAAGCGTATCATCTCAAAATCAAAAATTATCGCGATCACAATACCCTCCCCACCTATCGGTGTGGGAAGTAAAAAGAACAAATGACCAATGTACGCCTAACAAATTGAAGATATTTGCGAGTTACGTACGTCAGAAATCGAATCTCACCGTCCTCTTCTGAAGTACCTGCCCGCAAAAGTGCTTTTTCATACGTATTTACGAAATTCAAAGAATGTGAAAGCACCTTATCTTAAGTTCTTATGTGAGGAAAGTATTTGTTTTAAACAAGATCTGTAACGCAAAAACAGTGAGAGAATCAATTTGGTACAGACCACATATACATTTAAATGTAATTTCGTACCGAGTGCTATTTCCTGCACTACTCACCGCTCTGCAGCTATTTTTATTGTTTTAAAATATCCCAAATCTGTTGTGGTTTTATGCAACTGTTTAAATTTATCGAAAAACAGAATGTGCTGTATGAAAAAATTCTCCAAATACCACGTACCTAGGTACATTTGAATTGAAGAAAGTGATCTCCTTTAAATGGATTGTATCATTCGCAGTGGAGACTTTTGGTTCTGATATGTTGGTAGTGAAGAAAGCAGTATAGTATAGAACAAGAAAGAGAAAGTTATCAAAAAAAAAATATATGTATTTGCCGCTACCCTAAGGTACCATATCATAATAGGGAGTGTATCTTGTTGATGTTTAACGAATTAGAATAGATTGGAAGAAGTAAACAACGATTTTGTGCGTTTGAACCATCATGGTGGCACAACATTATTTGAATATGTTTCAAAATCTTCTCTGGATAAAGTCATTCCAGGCTTGCCTAACAAATCGAAAATTTTTGTTTGCCTTTCTATTAAGTTGAAACCACATGTTTTGGATAGTTAGAAGGTTCTGGTTACAAATCCAATCGCAGTTTTGGTGTCCGTCTCGTTCGATGAAAGTCAAAATTTTCAGACCTTTCAAATTTTCAGGTTTACGTAACAAATCGGAGACTTTTGTTTGGCTTTCTATTGAGATCAAACCTCACCTTTGAATAATTTGAGGGTGCTGATTACAAATCCAGTCACATTTTCGAGTTTCCGTCTCGTTTGGCGAAAGTCAAAAATTTTAGATCTTTCATATCTTCAGGTTTGCTTAACAAATCGAATATCTTTGTTTTGGCTTTTTGACTAAGATCAAACCTCATATTTTGGATAGTTTGACGGTGCTGGTTACAAATCCAGTCACAGTTTTGAGTTTCCGTCTCATTTGATGAAAGTCAAGAAGTCTTTGTTTGGCTTTCTACTGTTACTTTCTGAGTTTTTTCACTGAATTCATGCACAAAATGTCTCTAAGCAAGGGAAAAATCCTTGCTGTTAGTGAGTTTGTGATATTTTTGCCACATCAGAGTTACTTCCTTGTTTAGATACATTATGTGCTCTCTTGGGGAGTCTTTCGTAAGACACCGTTCGGAAACTATTTTAGTGATAATACTTCAGTGTGGAATGCTTTTATTGAACAACCACTCCATTGTCCATGATGTGCTCTCGACCGAGTTCCTCGGGGTGTGATACTACTTGTCCATCCGGCATAAGGTTTGTTCAGTGATAACTGCGATCTGCATTCTGTTAGCATAAGTCCCATTAGACACTTCTAATCTAAAGACCTGGATTTGCGTGTCCAGTGTCGGCCACTCGACGGCGTGTGTCGTAATTTTCGAGATTACATATCGCGCTGGCCGGCAGTTGACTGCATGCTGTTTTCTTTTGTTAACAGAGACACCGGGCACGGCACACCGCGACTTAACTGCAGTAGTTCGGTAAAATTGAATATTTGCTAAGAGACTCTTTTATATGTATCCCGATATCGTCATTCAGGGTGGAAAGAGTCAAAGAGACCGTGATGTGTCTAGATAATAGATTCTCACTCACTATAGACCAATATCCAGTTTAGCAGAGGTCTTTGAAGAATTATTGTACACTACAGTGCAGGAATATCTATGGACAAATTCTAAATTTTAACTAATTATTACATACAAATCGATTTGGATTTCAGAAGATGAATCATTATCCTATACGCAATTTTAAGAATAGTGAGTGAAGTTTACAAAAATATCAACGTAAAAGTGCCCACTATTTGTATTTCTTGGATCTACAAAAGGCTTTTGATACCTTAATTCTAAATTTCTTAGAAAGTATGCTTTCATGGAAAAATTTACACTTCAATGGAAAATTGACTACCTCATATACTACAACCTGTTAAAGTATTGAAAACAAATCAATTCGGATTCTCAGAAGGTAAAACAATATCCGACGCAATTTTAAGAATAGCGAATGAAATTTATAAAAATCTCAACGCAAAAATACCTACTGTTTGAATTTTTGTGGATCTATAAAAGGCTTTTGATAGTTTCGATCACAGTTTACCTCTAAATTCATAAGACAGTATCTGCTTTCGTTCAAGAATAAAAAATTAACCATCTGGTGGACCACAATTTGTTAAAATATTGAAAACATTCAGCAAGGAAATGCTAGTAAAATGTGGTGTCCCACAAGGGTCAGCTTTGGATCCACTTTTATTTAATATGAATGAGCCATTTGAAGTAAAGTGTACTGGAAAAATGAACTTCAGTCCTATATTATAGCGGTAAAGACTGCCAGGTCAATGTTGCTAAAAGGTTTGTAGCAGGCTCTGACAAGAGTCGTTTCGAACGGTGATATAGAGAACATTTTGGTGGGGGGTTCTCATAGGCCACTGGCGACTGTGCAGACATTTATCACTTATGAGAATGGCTAAGGACTAAACAGCGTTTCAGTTGCTGGGTAGATGTGCTGTATGTCGCAGCCTCTGTATTCAGATACATTATTGTAGGTGATGATGCTACTTGAAATCCGAGAAGTAAATTTTACTATTTTGACTGGACTATAACGGATACCATTGACAGTAAAAGTGACCACGCCCGGATTGGTACAGATCGGTCCAAGAGCCTAGTTATGGTTATGGTTATGGTTCGCAGATGATATAGTGGATCGGTGCTTAAGCCACTAAGAGGTGACGTCACCGATGACAGTTCAACGCCACGCCAAACAACAAGGAGGCCTGACATTTTGAACAAAATGATAAGTTCAAATATAACGCCTGCATTGCCTATATCGTTTAATAGTCGGTTAACAAATCTATCAGCAGTATGATAAAATAAAGGCGAATACAAAAACTGTCCAGTGTTATAACATTTCGCCAATACGATATCCTGTTGGCAATACTCATGGATATTTATGCATTTTGCAACCGCGCTTTGAAGATAAGCAAAACGGTAGCCTTTCTCACACAATAAAGTTGCGGCATTTTCACATTATTGTTCATTTTTTTTCATTGCTAATAGATGCAGGTCTACAAGTGAGGTGGCATTTTTTTCTAATTAGTAATGCACAATATCTCAAACACATGTAAGCGCAACTAAGAAATGGGTGTGTATCTATTTATTGAAACAAGTGGACTCAAGGACCCTTAAAATTGAGATGTGAAAGGTGTGACATTTTTGATTTTGTTCAAACGAGACTGAAACTAAAAACGGCGATCTGATTTGTAATCAGCACCCTCAAATTAGCTAAAATACAAGGTTTCATCTTAATAGAAAGCCAAATAAAGATTTTCGATTTTTGAGGCAAGCTTGGAGATCTGAAATTTTGATTTTCGTCAAACGGGACTGAAATCCCAAACTACGAAATAAAGGCTTTCGACTTTTTAAGTATATCTGAATACATTAAAGATCTGATTTTCTTTTATCTCCCTCACACGAAACTATGACACAAAACTGCTACCGGAATTGTAATGCGCACCCTCAAATTATCGAAAACATGCGGTTTCATCTCAATAGAAAGCCAAATAGAGGTTTTCGATTTTTTAGAGAAACCTCATCAGAACCTGAAAAATCTGAATTTTTTTATTTTCGCCAAAGGTGACTGAAACTCAAAACTGCGACCGCATTTTTGTAATCAGTACAATCAAATTATCCATATCCATATGTTTTATCTTAACAGAAAGCCAAATAAAGTGTTTCCATTTTTTTAGGGAAACCTGAGAATCTGGAAGATCTGAAATTTTTTATTTTTGCCAAACGAGACCGAAACTCCAAGCTGTGACCAGATTTGTAACCACTCAAATTATCCAGAACACTATGTTTTATCTTAATAGAAAGCCAAATAAAGATTTTCGATTTTTTAGGGAAACCTCAGAATCTGAAAAATCGGAATTTTTTATTTTCCTCAAATGAAACTGAAACACCAAACTACTACCAGATTTGTAGTCAGCACCCTCAAATTATACAAAACACAAGGTTCGATCTTAATGGGAGGTCAAATAAAGAGTTTCGACTTTTTAGGGAAACCTCAGAATCTGAAAAATCTAAAATTGTTTATTTTCACCAAACGAGACTGAAACTTCAAACTACGACCGGATTTCTAATCAGCACCCTCAAATTATTCATAACACGACGTTTAATTTCAATAGAAAGTCAAATAAAGGTTTTCGATTTTTTAGTGAAACCTCAGAATCTGAAAAGTCTGATTTTTTTTTATTTTCGCCAAACGAGACATAAACTCCAAACTGCAACCGGATTTGTAATCAACTCTCGAGTTATCCAAAACAAGATGTTTTGTCTTAGTGGGAGTCCAAATATAGATATTCGATTTTTTAGGCAAGTCTGAAGGTCTGAAATATCTGAAATTTTGATTTTTGCTAAACATGACTAAAGCTCCAAACTGTATCTGTGTCTATGTATCCGTACTACTATTTTTTGTTCTAAAGAAAGATGCTTCCAGGTATAGAATGGAAGCATAAATTCAGTTGAAGGCGGCAGAAGACCTGATTTTTTTTAAGAATTTACCGTCACGCTGTACTTAGACGACACACACTAGCTGGGAAGTACTATTCTATACCTTGCGGACCTTTAATGACAAAACTAAAATAAAGACGACACTCTGTTAAGATTTCGGTTGGATTATTTTCAACGAAGAATTAGAAGAGCAAATTGCGGGTCACCACCTTAGCTATTCATTTGCTGAAGTCAAAAAAGAATTGAGAGGTCGAAGATTTGAGACGTTTTTAGAGCTGTGATTGGGATGCTGACCAAATTATCAAAAAAAAACGTTTCGCAGAAGTTTATGAGAGGTTGATAAAGCAATGGCATAAGTATATCTTGTACACACATAAAAAGAAATTCTCAAGTCAAGAATTGTGATATTCTTGTAAATACATACTCACAACAAGAATATCGGTTATCACTCTAAGAAAGAATATTTGATGAGAAAATTATAGAAAATTTGTATCAAGAATAATATATTTTTGATTTATATATTTCTTTTAAAGAAATATGCTCCGAAAGAAAATATAATTTTCTTTGCAACCAAGGCTATAATAATTTAATAACAAATATTTCATAATTGTATATCAAGATTATCATTTTTCCCAGCGGTGCCCAGTTTATTTCTATCAAGAATATATACAGCTTGCAAATGCGAACCTTCGTTTACAATATGATAATCTTGGTTTGAACATGAACGCTGTTTTACAAGCACACCCTATATTTGTATCAAGTAGATTATTTATTTGACGTCTACCAACGTCGGAATGCGCAGGCGCGCAGCGTGTCACGGGTCAACCCTAACCTCTCCACCCTCTCTACTGAACAGTCTGTTCCTGTTGCCCGTCCGCGTCCGCGCCGCCGCGCCATTATCGGTTTTCGGACTGTCGCATTCGCCGCCGTCTTTAGCACCGTAGCGTAATACCTGGATCCTGCATAATAGCACATAATAGTATCTAGTCAAACTGTTAAATAAATTGCCATTGCCACGTGATACCCGTGATACCACCGTAAACCATCAGTCATCGAACATGCCGGTAGTGCTGGTCCACCGCCATTTGAGTCGCGTCCCAGTTCCCGTCAGCTCCCTTATCACTGGATCTATCCAACCACGAATCAGCTATTAAAAAAATGGGATGCGAAGACCTGACTCAGGTGTTCCTAGATAAGTACTAAGTATATTAAATGTGATTTAAGAAATTTTGCAGAACTATTTCTCCAGAAAAATTTCTACATGCTCATAGAAGAGTTTGAATGCTCAAATTAATACTACTAGATTCCTCATCCAAGAATATCACAATTTTAGAATAAAGTTGAGCTACTTGCGTCAAATTTATGAAATGCTCCCAGTTAAGATTATGAAATGCTTCAGTCAAGATTATGAAATACCTCGGTCAAGATTACCATATGCTTGATTTAAGATTTTGGTATTCTTACTATCAAGAATTTCCCAGTTTTGCAATGAACATATTTTCTCAATCTAACCCTTATATGGTCAAAGATATCGTATTCTCACTTTAAGAATAGCATAACTTTGCGCGTATAGGAAGTTATGGTATACTTGAATTAAAGCATCTGTGCTCCATCTAAGAAATTATTTTTATGTGTGTATCGAGTAGAATAGGAACACTCTCAAGGATAGCTTCAAAGATTTTTAGACAAATATTTCAGGCTTATGTAAAAATGGTCTCTCGGTACATCTCGATAGGACTAACCATTTTCGAGAAAAATGCAAATTATTGAATCGATGCAGGCTATCGTAAATAAATAAAACATTCTCTATTTGTCTTAGTATTTTATTTCTTATTTGTTCAAACTCTTATTAAATAATGTTACTTTAAAAATAATACCTAAATGTTTCGTAATAACTCTAAACTGAATAAACTGACAGTTCTTAAGTTGTCTATCAATTATTGCAATTGTTTTTCACAGCACACTTACTAAAT
Source organism: Callosobruchus maculatus (assembly GCA_951848785.1). NCBI lineage: Eukaryota > Metazoa > Arthropoda > Insecta > Coleoptera > Chrysomelidae > Callosobruchus > Callosobruchus maculatus. The sequence continues at coordinate 5,854,266 of CATOUR010000003.1, forward strand.
AGATGAACATTTATTTATTTACAATAGCCTGCATCGATTCAATAATTTGCATTTTTCTCAAAAACAGTTAGCCCTATCCAGAAGTACCAGGAGACCATTTTTACGTACCTATAAATCTCTGAAATACCATATATTCTAAAATCAGAATGTCAAAAAAAAATTACCATTTAGAAAAGGGGTTATTTTTACCCTCCTCCCGTATGATACGCCTCTGATTAAAATTATGAAATGCTGAATTCAGAATCAGATTCAGTGTCAAAAGTTTACCCATCGTACCTAATTTCGTAATTTTGTTATGAATGGTTTCGAGAATATCGAGGGAAAACCGTCTTCAGGGTGCCCCATGCAAAGGAGCGTAGCTCCCTTAGGAAGCATTTCCAGACCCATGTTCATATGACATTTTCTTTGTATTTTTCGGAGTACTATTCGTGGTTAATGTTTGTTAATATACTTAATTAACACCCTGTATATCAATAATAATTAACTATGGCATATAAGGCACATAAACAGATTTGTCATAAAATATTGAGCCTGGTACAATAACATAAGCAAGAAATATTTGTTTGAAAATCTATTAATATTTTCCAGATTAAATTGTGTAAAGAACGTATCATTGTAACAATAAAAATGTTGCTTGGTCATGAACGACCAGCCAACACTTTTATTACTCATAGCAACCAGTAGCTCAGTAGGATTGCATAAGACTAGGGTATGTAGGTGCGTGCGTGTGTGCGTGAATGTGTGAGTCTCGTTAGCCGCCAAGAAATGAAAACTAGGACAACAATGGTTTAATAAAGATTTATTTTAGTATGTATACGAATGCAGTACATTTAATTTTTTTTTTAAAAAAGAACTTAGCTTCAGAAGGAAGTCCTCGTAGTAGTGCCCTTCCGAAAGGAAGGTGGTGCTCCAGAGAAGGCTGGCTTTTTGAGGAGTTCAGGTGGTGCCCCAAAGGTGTGGTGTCCCCAAAGAAAAGTTTTCTTCAGGAGTTCAGGTTGTGCCCCAAAGGTGTGGTGTCTTCATGATGGCACCCCGACCAAAAAAGAAGTTAGGTCTTCATGGTGGCACCCCGACCAAGAAAAAAGTGGTCTTCAATGTTGGCACCCCAACAAAAAAGAAGTTAGGTCTTCATGGTGGCACCCCGACCAAGAAAAGTGGTCTTCATTGAGGCACCCCGCCAAAAAAGGGTGGTTCTCCTGTGAAAGAGTTATGGCTGGTATTAGCACCTTGTGGAGAACTTCACAGGACTTCACGATCTGTTCCTGAAGTATGGATCTTCATGCGTTCTTACATTTTGATAAATTGCATTCATATACTTCAGAAACAAATCTATGAAGTAGCATGGGGGAATTAAAAAGACAAAAAGCAGATAACTTTCAAATGTTCACATGGTAAAGATTAAAAAAAATATAGATATATACAAGAGCGAATAGTTTAAAAAAACTCTTAAATACTTTGTATTTTCAGTCCTACCGGATCTTTTCAGATATATAGTGATAAATAAAATAAATGTACAAAGTATGTTCAAAAATTTACAAACTTTTTCCTCACGCCTTGTAAAACAAAATTACCAAAATGTCCAAAAGATCTTTTCATTGCGTTCTCAATTAGCAAATCTGAGTGCTAGGTATTTTTACGTAAAGAATGTTATAAAAAAAATGTGAAACATTAAATACACACAAAATAAGGCATCTTAACACAAAAATATATGGCTAGAAACAAAGAGTAGTGTTCAGCGAATCTTTTGTTAGGTAATTAATAAATATACAGTGTATGATTGACTTGATATTTAAACATTAAAATGTTCGCCATCACATGTTCATGAAAAGAACTGTATAAATCAAACAAAATCACATTCCTACACAAGATAAGATAAGATAAATATGCAGAAGCAATGAAAATGTGGGAAACCTTAGCAATTAAATCGTTATGATTACCTTGATTAAGACATAATGGCACAGACACAAAAGATTGTCTTAGAGAGACATAATTACGTTAGCTGTTAACTGTTTGAGTTCAAAACGCAAAAGGAAGGAGATATGTGTTTCGACATAAAAGGTAACCTTGGTGGAGAGCAAGAGCATATCCCCACTCATTAGATATGCGCAGGCGGTGTAATATAAATATCGTTCCATTTGAAAGAAAGTAGAGATGGTAAAAAGGTAGGGGTGAGAAGCAAAATAGTTATAAAAATGTACTAGTATAATGAGGAAGCAGTAGCTAAAAATGGAAGTTGTAAACTATTTGTATATGGTAGCCAAGTAAATAATATAAAAATAATTTTGAAAACGGGTGAACCGTTACACTCGGCCCCACTTAACGAAAAAAAAATTTGAGAAGCATTCGAGAATTTTTTTTTTTAAAAGAGAGTAAAGTTAAAGTTATCACTGAGGGATCAAAATCAATCATTTGTCCTGATAACAATGTCAGATTAAGTTTTCGTGCTTCCCCATGCAAATCTCAAGAAATTGTAGTAATCTACAACCTACAAAGTCTATCAAGGTGCATGAAAGAGCAAGAAGACGCAGGTAGAAAACAAAAATGTTGGAAGAGAAATGGGAAGAAAAAGAGATAGCCTCAAGTCTACCAAACAAGAGGGATGGTTATAGCACCAACTCGCTTAAAAGTACAGTGAAGCTGCACTGAATATGTACTACACAATGAAGGTAATAAATTGTGAAGTAAAAAAAACAAATGTACGCAACATATCAAACCCTAATATACTTAAGATCTAAAGGAAAAAAAAACTCGTCAAAACTTTGACAAAGACAAAGAGTTTCAAGACTCACTAAAATAACTACAAGATCGATACCTATACAAAATCTAAATACCCTAAATAACCATGAGTAATACTCAAACAAAATAGAGATAACCTTAATATTCTCAACAAAAGATTGTAAAATATTCCACTAAACAGACTTAAGAGAAAATTCAGATCTCTAAAGCATAAGTATAAGACCAAACTATTTCCATTTATGAAATACGAAATAAAAAAAATTGTAACACCATAAGTGCTTCTATGATGACCCAAAATAAAATTTAAATTTTGATCAAAATAATTTCTAAGTACTAACTATAATTCAGTAATGTTCTGATTTAATAAAAAAATTTGCAATCCAGTAATGTTCTGATTTGATAAAGAGCATTATGATTCAGTGATCAACAAAAAAAAGTTGGGCGCCAGCAGTCTAAAATGAGACTACAAAGAAAGAAGTAATCAAACATCTTAAGTGCTTGAGTGATATCATTTCAAAGTCAAATACCTACATGAAATTTTTCAAATAATAAACAACGAAGTAAGTTCAAAGAAGTGTTGTGTCCTATTAGATTCAAAAGAATAAATTTACAAAGGATTAACAAGATTAAATTCAAAAATCAATTCAGGGAAAATGTATACATTATATTAAACTTGAAAAGAAAATTCAGGGAAATTTTGTTCCTCAAATTGAATTCAAAAATAAATTTAGGGAAAATTATACATCATGTGACAATTTAAAGTAGGCAAAATTGCTTAAGTGAAGTAAGTATCACAGATCTAATGTTCATTAATAACTTGATTCCAAAAAAAATTCAAACATCAAACATCAGTGTAGGTTTAAGATCTAATCAAGAAAAATATTTTAAAGACTGCATCAGCCAATACAATAGAAATCAAAAGCTTGAACTATTTGTGAGCATGTAAGCACAAGGATCTAAGTCGATTAAAAATTATAAAGTTCAAGTAAGCTAACAAACGAAGATTAAATGCAAAATTTCAAGAAATGTTACCAAGATTTTAATCCATCAAATATCAGATTACTAAAACTGTAACAAACTCATATCAAGTTATGAGTGCAAAGCGAAAATCGTAAAGTTATAAATTCAAAGAGATTTAAAAAAACTAAACTGTGATAAACAGATCATATGAAAGAAACTAAACATGAAAATCTCAGGCCTACAAAAGTCATTCCAAGTACGCTGCAGATTTATAGAAACGCATACCAGGATAACTAAAGAGGATAGAGACAATCAGGGGTAATTTCGTTCATGAGAGCTAAGTGAAATTTTTTTTTTTTAAAGCCGTAAATTTTAAAGTGATTTTAAAGTCATAAGAAATCTACTATAATGAACATTGAACAAGTACCATGAAAACAAATCACACATGAAAATCGCAAACCTACAAAAGCCATTTCAAGTACGCTGCAGATTTATAGAAACGCATACCAGGATAACTAAAGAGGACAGCAACAATCAGGGATGATCTTATTCATAAGTAAAAATTTAAAAGTCCAAAAAAAAGTGTTTTATGAGCTCACACAAAGTTGAAATGACATGACATGGCATAAATGAACATAGGATTTCAGAAATCTACCAACAACAATGTACAATACAATGTACCATATCAAAAGTGTTTCTTATACGCCAGAGGTTTCAAGATCTGCCCGAAATACGCCAGATTTATAAGTATGCATATTACAGCAGACTCATGAACAGAAAGTGCATATAAAGAAAATGCTTTCGATCCAAGAAACTTTAACACAAAATATGGAGAAATTCCATCTCAAATAATATTTCTGAAAATATATTACAATGTACTACGGAATGTAATCAATTTATACTACAAATTAAATCGATTAATCAAAGTTTTTTTAGAAACTATCAAAAATATCAGTAAAAATTTAAGAATGTGCTCACAAATGTTCAGTACGGTTAAATTTAAGTTTGATCAGAATTTGGAAATCGATGTTAAATTACAATTGTCACAATAGTATGCATACAGAATTTTGGACTATATTGGTTCAAAAGGTTGAAGACGATGTTAAATGTCCTAAGTGGTCTATTGGCAGACTCTTACTGCCGCCTAGAATTTTTAAGGGGCGCTGGCTAATTCTTCCTTTGACACTGACGCTTGAAGGGAGAATAACAGCGCATTTTCCTTTCAGACGTCTCGCATCTTCGCCCAGTACAGCAGGGCGCTTGAATTTTTGGGACTATGATAGATCGTAAGGTTGATAAACAACGATTTTAAGTGTCCTAAAGAGATCTATTAGCAGACTCTTACTGCTGCCTAGAATTTTTGAGGGGCGCTGGCTAATTCTTTTTTGGATACTAATGCTTGAAGTGAGAATGGTGGTACATTTTCCCTCCAAACATTAAGCGTCCGCGCCCAGTACAGCAGGGCGTATGAAATTTTGTAACTGGGACTTATAAGCAAAAACTACACATGAAACAAACAAAAGTACTGATCACTTTCTGAATCTGAACTCGCTTACGCATAGTTACCTTAAAAAAAACTCAACTAGAAAATGGAGAGACAAAAGCTAACAAGAAGTGCAATACTTAAAAATATTAAACACTTCATCAAAAGATAAAAAAAACTCGAGCATGTATGTACTTGAAAACATTAGAAACTAGTATTCTGGAGTGATACTCAAAACATTAAAATTATTTATCTGGCCTCAACAAATACGACTGCCCTTATCAGTCTTTCAATCAAAACAAAACAGAGACTAAAATGCTCTAACTAATATCAAAAATATTTGCCAGATAAAACAACTATATATAGATAAACTCCAGAATGAAAACATTAAAAAAAATCAAAGACTAGTATCTGCTCAATGAAAGATCAAAAAAAACTTTTTTTTTTTTGAAGTATCAATATATTTCATGTGTGTGTGCCTGAATTTATGTGTTAATCTAGGAAATTAAATATATGTGCAAGTATATAATTGCACATATATAACCACCCTTTTATAAATAACAAAAAACTAAAGTCAGCTTATGAAAATTTCAACTACAAATGAGTTACTAAATGAATGTACCTAAATAACAAATTACCAAAGAAAAATGTAGTGAATTGTTCTCCAAATACTACACAAAATGTATAGCTACAAAAAAAAGCAAACCATACAAAAAACTGTAGGTATATGTTTATGACCTGTGAATAATATCCAAATGCCAGATATCTTAGAGACACATTTACAACATACGCTCAGATTTATAAATTAACGCATACGCGAAATGTCTCAAGACAGTACAAAAAATAATGCATTAGGAAATAAAATCTCAGTCATAAATAAAATATACTACTAGACAAAAATCAATAGAAAAATTTAAAGAACTTCAAATATATCTCAATAAAAAAAATTTTGACAATAGAAAATTTGGAACAACAATCACTCTGAAAACTACAAAAAAAAATATAAGCTGATAATAGTTAAAGAAAATTAAATAATAAAATATATATGCCAAATGAAAGTACTGCATCAAAAAAAATTATTAACTGGAATTTTGAGTCAATGAGCCGAAATGGAATTTTGAAAAAGTTGTCCAATTTTCACTTCAAGACAGCTCCAAGACTCACAATGCACAACTCCAGACATAGCCCATGTCTGGCCACACGTTGGCAGCGCCAATTTGTAACAATAAAAATGTTGCTTGGTCATGAACGACCAGCCAACACTTTTATTACTCATAGCAACCAGTAGCTCAGTAGGATTGCATAAGACTAGGGTATGTAGGTGCGTGCGTGTGTGCGTGAATGTGTGAGTCTCGTTAGCCGCCAAGAAATGAAAACTAGGACAACAATGGTTTAATAAAGATTTATTTTAGTATGTATACGAATGCAGTACATTTAATTTTTTTTTTAAAAAAGAACTTAGCTTCAGAAGGAAGTCCTCGTAGTAGTGCCCTTCCGAAAGGAAGGTGGTGCTCCAGAGAAGGCTGGCTTTTTGAGGAGTTCAGGTGGTGCCCCAAAGGTGTGGTGTCCCCAAAGAAAAGTTTTCTTCAGGAGTTCAGGTTGTGCCCCAAAGGTGTGGTGTCTTCATGATGGCACCCCGACCAAAAAAGAAGTTAGGTCTTCATGGTGGCACCCCGACCAAGAAAAAAGTGGTCTTCAATGTTGGCACCCCAACAAAAAAGAAGTTAGGTCTTCATGGTGGCACCCCGACCAAGAAAAGTGGTCTTCATTGAGGCACCCCGCCAAAAAAGGGTGGTTCTCCTGTGAAAGAGTTATGGCTGGTATTAGCACCTTGTGGAGAACTTCACAGGACTTCACGATCTGTTCCTGAAGTATGGATCTTCATGCGTTCTTACATTTTGATAAATTGCATTCATATACTTCAGAAACAAATCTATGAAGTAGCATGGGGGAATTAAAAAGACAAAAAGCAGATAACTTTCAAATGTTCACATGGTAAAGATTAAAAAAAATATAGATATATACAAGAGCGAATAGTTTAAAAAAACTCTTAAATACTTTGTATTTTCAGTCCTACCGGATCTTTTCAGATATATAGTGATAAATAAAATAAATGTACAAAGTATGTTCAAAAATTTACAAACTTTTTCCTCACGCCTTGTAAAACAAAATTACCAAAATGTCCAAAAGATCTTTTCATTGCGTTCTCAATTAGCAAATCTGAGTGCTAGGTATTTTTACGTAAAGAATGTTATAAAAAAAATGTGAAACATTAAATACACACAAAATAAGGCATCTTAACACAAAAATATATGGCTAGAAACAAAGAGTAGTGTTCAGCGAATCTTTTTTTAGGTAATTAATAAATATACAGTGTATGATTGACTTGATATTTAAACATTAAAATGTTCGCCATCACATGTTCATGAAAAGAACTGTATAAATCAAACAAAATCACATTCCTACACAAGATAAGATAAGATAAATATGCAGAAGCAATGAAAATGTGGGAAACCTTAGCAATTAAATCGTTATGATTACCTTGATTAAGACATAATGGCACAGACACAAAAGATTGTCTTAGAGAGACATAATTACGTTAGCTGTTAACTGTTTGAGTTCAAAACGCAAAAGGAAGGAGATATGTGTTTCGACATAAAAGGTAACCTTGGTGGAGAGCAAGAGCATATCCCCACTCATTAGATATGCGCAGGCGGTGTAATATAAATATCGTTCCATTTGAAAGAAAGTAGAGATGGTAAAAAGGTAGGGGTGAGAAGCAAAATAGTTATAAAAATGTACTAGTATAATGAGGAAGCAGTAGCTAAAAATGGAAGTTGTAAACTATTTGTATATGGTAGCCAAGTAAATAATATAAAAATAATTTTGAAAACGGGTGAACCGTTACATCATCATATCCAAGTTTTCGCGCGATTACAGAATTTTCTCCGCCTGTTCACGTGGCAAGCATCAAGGATGCGAAAAATTCATAGAATCAATACGGAAACGTATGCCTTAAGCAAACAGGACACGGTACCTTGTAGGATGAGGATTACCTTACATAATAATTATGCTCTGAATTCCCAGTGACACAAACACATCTGCATTCCGCTCTATACCAAGCTGATCCTGCATCATTTGCATTTCAGGTGTTATAATCGGAACCATCGATCAAACTAGTGATACCAATCAATTACATATACATAGCTGGAAAAATCAGGGATACTACAGCTGGCGACTCGAAATCCGTGAGTTTTTCCAATGAAGCCAAACACACGGAAATGACAAAGAGCTTTTCAGTAATTAGTCATTCTAATTACCCGAGAAGTTGTCTCATAATTCAACCATCTAGGACTAATTAATTATACAAACAATCAGTCTGAATATACATATTGCGTTCAATTTGTTGTCATTTCACTTTTACTCTTGCTCTGGCATCGGATAACGAAAAAGGTGCAACCTCAGGGAGAATGAGTACAGCCTGGCTTGACACCAGATTTTGAATCATAGCCACAGCATAGTAAACAATCAGCACAATATCATAGCGTTTTCACTGGTTGCACTTGGGCTGCACTGGATCGAACTGAGTGCAATAATTTCACATCGATTTCAAAGCGAGTGTCGTGGAAGTGAACCAAGAAAATGGCAGTCGGTTTGAGCGGGAAACTTCAAATCATAGCATTGTTTTTCAGCTGTTTAAACTTTCGATATCAAAATACGGTAATCCCTAGCTGATTTTCAATTATTTTAACTCAGAATGAGCAGAGTGAACAAAAAAATGAAACTATTAATTTCCTTACTTGAATTGGCAGAATCCAGCTCATCCTCTGATGAACAAATAATGTGTTAAGGAAGAAGCTTGGGAGAAAACTTTCCAGAATTGAGGTTTTGAATAATTTTTTTTTGTCATAAATGGAAAGATCATACTTAAGTTTTATAACAAAACTGTTTTTGTTGTCTTTTTTTCGCAATAATTCAAAAGTTATATCAAATTAAAAATGGGTGTCTGAATCGAGTACCGAAAACACGCCGACGGCTCCCAAACCCGTGTGACGTCACCATGGCGGTAAAAATGCTCCTTTGACCAGCGACGTCCTACTCCGATACTAGATTCTAGATTCCCAGCCAATCGCGAAAATACGTACTGCTAAACTGGTAACTAGTGTATATTTATTGCAACACAGTCGATGAATCAAGTTTGCAGCTCGAGACGAAGTCTATGATCGAAATAAATATGTATTTGAATGTTTGAAGTTGAAGTCAGATTACAGATTCCAGTAAGTAAGTACCTAATCAAATATGTTTCGTTGAAAAGGTCTCCTCAATCGAAGGATGGCCCAGTGGTTAGAGAGTCCGCTAGTGGATCTCAGGGTCTTTGGATCGAAACCCAGGCCTTGCAACTTTTTTTTAATTTTTTTATCAAAAATTTTATTGATGTGTTTTTTGAACTTGTTATTTTTTTACGATCAACATAAATATGTGTGAATCAAATTTTGTTATATTATATTATATATATTACTTGCACAAAAACAGTTTTGTTATAAAACTTATATATGATCTTTCCATTTATCACAAAAAAGTACTTTTTTTCTTAATTCAAAACCTCAATTAGCAATTACATGGAAACTATTGAACAGTTTTCAGACAAACGAGCAAGTAGTACATAACTATATATACAAAGATTGTTGTCAAAACAAGTTGTTGTTTTTTGATGTGTATTCCACTGGAAAAACCCAGTGCAAAAGTTTTACCCTAAGTGAACTCCTCCAGTATTCTGCACTCGCACGGAGTGCCCTAAAATAAGCCCAACAAAAAACGCAATCAGGTAAATTGGCGGCAATTACACGCGCATCCCCTCCTTTTGGATGATTATTATTTGTAGAGATGCTAACGATACTTCAATACTTGAAATGCATCGATGCTTCTGCACTAATATCGAGTATTTTTATCTGAGATACTTTATGAGCGATTCCAAGCTGATATCGCTACTTTTGTAGCGGCATCGGTATCGAAAATAATTATATAATTATTGAGGGGTGCAATCAATTGCACAGAGTTCTCTGTACGAACCAAAGGCGCCTTCACTGACGTGTACAGCTCTAAATATCGAAATGGTACCGGTACCGATATTTTTATTTTCGCATCTCTACCCAGACTTCACATCCAAAATGGCACCGTCAAGGTCAGATTCTGTGGGAACCATTTTTATATAGGAAATCCTCAGAGATATACTGCCGACTGTTTAGTATGCTTGTCGTAGTCTCATGGCGGCATTCAGCCTGCCAAGTCGATTTTAGGTTAGGGCCATTACAACACGTGCATTTCAGTATTTTCTACTTCCAATCTTTGTTAATCGTCAGATTTGATACATATTTTTACATCGTTGATACATTATGTTACGTGGTGTTCATCCCAATTTGAAATCCGGCCGTTGTTTTGAGTTACAGCCTCAGGTAAAGATGATCAAAAATTTTGAAACCCTCAGATCTGCATGTTCACAGTAAATATCTAAAATCGATATTTGACTTTCTATCAGGACGAAAACTCGTATCGCGTATAAAGAACTTCAAATCCGGCCGTTGTTTTGAGTTACAGCCTCAGGTTAAGAAGATCAAAAATTTTCAGTCCCTCAGATCTTCAAGTTTACCCTAAAGATCTAAAATCGTTATGTGTCATCCTATCAGGACCAAAACACGTACCGTGTATAGAGTGATGGTCCTAATTTTAAATCCAGCCATTGTTTTGAGTTACAGCCTCAGGTTAAGAAGACCAAATATTTTCACACCCTCAGATTTTCAAGTTTACCCTAAAAATCTAAAATCGCTATGTGTCATCCTATCAGGACCAAAACTCGTATCGTGAATAGAGTGATAGTCCCAATTTTAAATCCGGCCGTAGTTTTGAGTTACAGCCTCAGGTTAAGAAGATCAAAAATGTTCAGGCCTTCAGATCTTCAAATTTACCCTAAAAATCTAAAATCGCTATGTGTCAACCTATCAGGACCAAAACTCGTATCGTGAATAGAGTGATGGTCCCAATTTTAAATCCGGCCGTAGTTTTGAGTTACAGCCTCAGGTTAAGAAGATCAAAAATGTTCAGGCCTTCAGATCTTCAAATTTACCCTAAAAATCTAAAATCGCTATGTGTCATCCTATCAGGACCAAAACTCGTATCGTGAATAGAGTGATAGTCCCAATTTTAAATCCGGCCGTAGTTTTGAGTTACAGCCTCAGGTAAAGATGATCAAAAATTTTGAAACCCTCAGATCTGCATGTTCACAGTAAATATCTAAAATCGATATTTGACTTTCTATCAGGACGAAAACTCGTATCGCGTATAAAGAACTTCAAATCCGGCCGTTGTTTTGAGTTACAGCCTCAGGTTAAGAAGATCAAAAATTTTCAGTCCCTCAGATCTTCAAGTTTACCCTAAAGATCTAAAATCGTTATGTGTCATCCTATCAGGACCAAAACACGTATCGTGTATAGAGTGATGGTCCTAATTTTAAATCCAGCCATTGTTTTGAGTTACAGCCTCAGGTTAAGAAGATCAACTATTTTCACACCCTCAGATTTTCAAGTTTACCCTAAAAATCTAAAATCGCTATGTGTCATCCTATCAGGACCAAAACTCGTATCGTGAATAGAGTGGTGGTCCCAATTTTAAATCCGGCCGTAGTTTTGAGTTACAGCCTCAGGTTAAGAAGATCAAAAATGCTCAGGCCTTCAGATCTTCAAATTTACCCTAAAAATCTAAAATCGCTATGTGTCATCCTATCAGGACCAAAGCTCGTATCGTCTATAGAGTGATGGTCCGAATTTTAAATCCGGCCGTTGTTTTGAGTTTCAGCCTCAGGTTAAGAAGATAAAAAATTTTCAGACCCTCAGATCTTCAGGTTTACCCTAAAAATCTAAAATCGTTATGTGTCATCCTATCAGGACCAAAACACGTATCGTGTATAGAGTGATGGTCCTAATTTAAAATCCAGCCATTGTTTTGAGTTACAGCCTCAGGTTAAGAAGATCAAAAATTTTCAGTCCCTCAGATCTTCAAGTTTACCCTAAAGATCTAAAATCGTTATGCGTCATCCTATCAGGACAAAAACACGTATCGTGTATAGAGTGATGGTCCTAATTTTAAATCCAGCCATTGTTTTGAGTTACAGCCTCAGGTTAAGAAGATCAAATATTTTCGCACCCTCAGATTTTCAAGTTTACCCTAAAAATCTAAAATCGCTATGTGTCATCCTATCAGGACCAAAGCTCGTGTCGTCTATAGAGTGATGGTCCGAATTTTAAATCCGGTCGTTGTTTCGAGTTACAGCCTCAGGTTAAGAAGATAAAAAATTTTCAGACCCTCAGATCTTCAGGTTTACCCTAAAAATCTAAAATCGTTATGTGTCATCCTATCAGGACCAAAACACGTATCGTGTATAGAGTGATGGTCCTAATTTTAAATCCAGCCATTGTTTTGAGTTACAGCCTCAGGTTAAGAAGATCAAATATTTTCACACCCTCAGATTTTCAAGTTTACCCTAAAAATCTAAAATCGTTATGTGTCATCCTATCAGGACCAAAACACGTATCGTGTATAGAGTGATGGCCCGAATTTTAAATCCGGTCGTTGTTTCGAGTTACAGCCTCAGGTTAAGAAGATAAAAAATTTTCAGACCCTCAGATCTTCAAGTTTACCCTAAAGATCTAAAATCGTTATGTGTCATCCTATCAGGACCAAAACACGTATCGTGTATAGAGTGATGGTCCTAATTTTAAATCCAGCCATTGTTTTGAGTTACAGCCTCAGGTTAAGAAGATCAAATATTTTCACACCCTCAGATTTTCAAGTTTACCCTAAAAATCTAAAATCGCTATGTGTCATCCTATCAGGACCAAAGCTCGTGTCGTCTATAGAGTGATGGTCCGAATTTTAAATCCGGTCGTTGTTTCGAGTTACAGCCTCAGGTTAAGAAGATAAAAAATTTTCAGACCCTCAGATGTTCAAGTTTACCCTAAAAATCTAAAATCGTTATGTGTCATCCTATCAGGACCAAAACACGTATCGTGTATAGAGTGATGGTCCTAATTTAAAATCCAGCCATTGTTTTGAGTTACAGCCTCAGGTTAAGAAGATCAAATATTTTCACACCCTCAGATTTTCAAGTTTACCCTAAAAATCTAAAATCGTTATGTGTCATCCTATCAGGACCAAAACACGTATCGTGTATAGAGTGATGGTCCGAATTTTAAATCCGGTCGTTGTTTCGAGTTACAGCCTCAGGTTAAGAAGATAAAAAATTTTCAGACCCTCAGATCTTCAAGTTTACCCTAAAAATCTAAAATCGTTATGTGTCATCCTATCAGGACCAAAACACGTATCGTGTATAGAGTGATGGTCCTAATTTAAAATCCAGCCATTGTTTTGAGTTACAGCCTCAGGTTAAGAAGATCAAAAATTTTCAGTCCCTCAGATCTTCAAGTTTACCCTAAAGATCTAAAATCGTTATGTGTCATCCTATCAGGACCAAAACACGTATTGTGTATAGAGTGATGGTCCTAATTTTAAATCCAGCCATTGTTTTGAGTTACAGCATCAGGTTAAGAATATCAAATATTTTCACACCCTCAGATTTTCAAGTTTACCCTAAAAATCTAGAATCGCTATGTGTCATCCTATCAGGACCAAAGCTCGTGTCGTCTATAGAGTGATGGTCCTAATTTTAAATCCAGCCATTGTTTTGAGTTACAGCCTCAGGTTAAGAAGATCAAATATTTTCAGACCCTCAGATTTTCAAGTTTACCCTAAAAATCTAAAATCGCTAGGTGTCATCCTATCAGGACCAAAGCTCGTGTCGTGTATATAGTGATGGTCCCAATTTTAATTCCGGCCGTTGTTTTGAGTTACAGCCTTAGGTTAAGAAGATCAAAAATTTTCACACCCTCAGATTTTCAAGTTTACCCTAAAAATCTAAAATTGTTATGTGTCATCCCATCAGGACCAAAACACGTATCGTGTATAGAGTGATGGTCCCAATTTTAAATCCGGCCGTTGCTTTCAGTTACAGCCTCAGGTTAAGAAAATCAAAAATTTTCAGACCCTCATCTCTTCAGGTTTACCCTAAAAATCTAAAATCGTTCTGTGTCATCCTATCAGGACCAAAACACGTATCGTGTATATAGTGATGGTCCCAATTTTAAATCCGGCCGTTGTTTTGAGTTTCAGCCTCAGGTTGAGTAAATCAAAAATTTTCAGACCCTCAGATCTTCAAGTTTACCCAAAATATCTAAAATCGTTATGTGTCATCCTATCAGGACCAAAACTCGTATCGTGTATACAGGGATGATCCCGATTTCAAATCCGGCCGTGGATTTAAGCTTAAACGTCAGGTTGAGAAGGTCAAAAAATTTCAGACCCTCAGATCTTCAAGTTTACCCTAAAAATCTAAAATCGCTATGTGTCATCCTATCAGGACCAAAGCTCGTATAGTGTATAAAGTGACGATCCCTATTTCAAATCCGGCCGTTGATTTAAGCTTAAGCGTCAGGTTAAGAAGGTCAACAATTTTTACACCCTCAGATTTTCAAGTTTACCCTATAAAAATCTAAAATCGTTATGTGTCATCCTATCAGGACCAAAACTCGTATCATGAATAGAGTGATGGCCTCAATTTCAGATCCGGCCGTTGATTTAAGCTTAAACGTCAGGTTAAGAAGGTCAAAAATTTTCAGACCCTCAGATCTGCATGTTCACCCTAAATATCTAAAATGGATATCTGACTTCAGGATTGCCCTAAATAGCCAGAACCATTATCTAGCATTCAGGGCATTCATTGCAGGATGAAAACTCGTATCCTCTGTAGTTTGGGGGCGCCAATTTTTCAACCTTTTAGTAAAGACAAACTATTATTATTGCACGAATATATCAAAACCGGCGACGGGCAGCCTTCTAAATGACAATGAACGACAAAACCATTCGTCGGTTATTATTCCATTCTCTCAGGGTAAATTGTTTAGTAATACCATGGCATATGGTCAATGGATCCATGGGAACTGTTACCATTCATTAAACAGTCAATACGGCAACTCGACTAAAGTGATATGTTGTGTAGTGGAATATTTGGGAATAACGAAGAAGCAGTTGGCTCGTGAGAATACCGAACGGCTGAAATCTGGTTCACTTATCTGAAGTGAATTAATTCGAAAGATGTAACCTGTAAATTAATATTCAAAGATATGCACAGAATAAATGACAATGTTTTCAGTAAGCAGCAAACGTTGTGTTTGATGTGAAACACGGATTCCTATTTCCAACAGGGCTCACTTGTTTTTCAAACTACATACACAGTATTTCAGAAGACGATAGTTAAGACCTTCATGAATGATATCTGAGAGCAATTTTTTCAAAAAAGTTTTTTTGGTGTGAAAAAAAAACTCGCAATGCATAATCATACATTCTTCAAATGTCTGTGACAGGTATATATGTATATTTATAATAGATTAAGGGTTGTGATGTAGATTAGAAACGTTAAGGGAACTGGTAACACCCAGTATATTGTATTGCTCCAATTCGTGAGGAGGTTACCAGTTTGGGGTGTGAGATATTGGAAAATAAGCGTATATTTGTTTAACTAAAATTGTTTATAAACAGAGTCAGTGTGTTAAGTATGACAATAGGATGTGGGTTATATACAGGGTGGGCCAATAGTGCGTGGACGGAGGATCGTGGGCTTACTAAAAAATATTTCTAAAATCTTTCACTTCATCGTGGTAGGGATCTTTGAGGGCTATAGTATAAAAATATTTTCACTCAAATTTTGACGTTTATACAGGGTGATTCACATCAAACGTACATTTTTTTGAATGGAACCCCCTATATATTATTGCATATTTGGATTCCTTGGTCAATTCTAGTGTGACTTCATGTATCACATATGGTACTTTAAACGAACCGTTTAGGCGCAAATCACCATTTTTGGCATAAGTAGGTATCAGAAACAAATTGAATATCGCAGCGATTATAAAACTTAGAAGGATATGACTAAGTATGAAATGCGTCATCTTAGGTCAGATGGCTAAATTAGAATTCTTTTTGTACTTGGAGAAATCAGTAGATTAATTAAGGAAACTTCAATCACAGATAACTTGATTTTCTCAAATGGGAATGCCTATTTTGGTTTAAAGAATCAAGTGTAAAATTTTATTAACTTTCTAACGATATAGCATTCTCGGTATCAATCTTTTTTGGTTTTCATTTTATTTCGAATTTTCAGCCAAATCGGTGTTTTCCAATTTTCCTGCGTGCAGGCAACCTAGCAGGCCATGAAAAATAAACAAAAGCCTGCCAATATGGAAGAAACCAACTAACTTAGTAGAAAGGTGCAAACTAACTAGTGTAACGAGGCAAGATTATGAAAATTCCTTACAACATATTAGCTCTAACCAGAAACAATAGCTGTGACAAGAACGCTCATTTTTCACAGCCTACTAGCCAATTTCCAAAGTGAGTGAAAAAATATTTAATCAAAGGAAAACTACTAGTGATTGTTGCTGGCAGTAGAATATCTATGTCTTCTGAATAAATTTTCATATTTAATGCTATAAAAATGTAGCCATTTCCGTAAGTTAAAAGCAATAACACCTCTGACTGGAACCCTTCAAATTCTTCAGTAGGTACTCCTACTTATTAGCAAAATCGTGGAAAATGAAACTTGAATTACAGTCTGTTTGAATTGTGAAACATAATTTAGTTTGCACAAAACTACATGAAATAAACACGATTACAACATAGCGTTATTAAAAAATTCTAGCAATTATTTCAATAGATGTTCAGAATGCTCCAGTTGGAGATATCTTCACTTTTAACTTAACTAAACGGAAATGACTAATTTTTTATCCCATTAAATGTGAAATTTCATTCTAAACATGTTAGACTGTAAGAAAAAATCGCTGGTAGTTTTCCTTTTGTTTCAAAATTTTTAGTCGTTTCGGAAAGTTGTCCACGCACTATTGGCCCACCCTGTATAAGACACATCTGCAGTTTGTAATGAGGTCAGATCAATATACAACAAGTTTCAAGTATAAAGTGGTTTTACCATTGATTAACGTATTCCAACAGTACGTTGATTGATTAACGTATTCCTAACAGTACGTTAATCAATGGTTTCACTCAGGGCTCCCCTAAGCCTTCAGTTTAGTGCAGTGTGTAACAGAAAGATATATTACAGTCTGTAATTTAACAACCAAACACGATGTCAATAAAGGACCACCTCAATGACAAAGTACAAGCTTTCTTCCTCTTTTCTCCAGAAGCATCTGGTCATAGAGTTTCTCAGACCAAGAACTGACCCCTCTTCCTCATAATTGCGTACATAAGAAACCAAACATCTCCTCTAAACTGACATCCATAACGATCTTAGCGAAAGCTAAAATGGCCAGACCACTTCGGTAGTGAACAAATTGACATGGTCGGTAGTATAGTAAGCAAATTAATAATCTATACCAGTGACTTTATTCCCTTCATTATACTCGAAAACAATATATTAACACTGTCATTGTAAACAAGAATATTAAATGTTTTTAAGCCGAATAATAATTGGCATAACAAGGAGCCGAACTCCAAAAAACCTGTTCTCACATTCAATTTTGACAAATTAGCGACGTTTAAGTTGGTCGGGTAATAAAAATTTACAGCTACTGTTGTCTGAGGATTATTTTAATGAGGCTGTCGAAAAGGATTTTTTGTAAGTTAGCACATACTTTAAGTACAGTAAAAGTGCTACGTACTTTTTTTTTCTGAGTTATTTATCTTCGCTTGAAAGTCGCCTCGAAACTCTGAAGAATTTCATTCTAATCAGAGCGTTTTTTAGCTCTGAAAACAATGATTAAGTCATTATGACCTCCTAGGGTACTCAAAAATAGGGATACTGAGGCATTTCCTTACCCTCTGCTTCATTTTGTTTACTAGTACATCCATTTTAAAGCTTAAGAAAGGAATTCAAATTTAGTCTATTGTCAATGTGCAGCGTGCCAAACATCAGCATTGCATTGTTGCCTCATGAACTCGAAAATGGCGGTAATGACCCCATTTTCACAAAACAAACTGCTGTTTTGTGATTTGTCTTAGGCTAATACAGCTCAGTATTGCTTGCCCTTTTAAAGCAAACTTGCAAACTTCATTAAGGCAATAATATAACGTTGACGTTGGCATTTCTGATCACCAAAAATTTCTTTTATTTTACTTTTGAAATGCCCATTTTTATTTATTTTGCACCACCTATTAATTTTGGTTCCGTTGTTAATTTTTAATTTTATTGCTTATCTAAAAAACACATACAAGGTGAGTTTTTAGTACCGGCTCGGTCGATAACTCCACTACTGTAGAAGATAGCGAAAAAAGTTGTATATAAAGGTTGTAGCCACGGACATGCTTCTTGCTCAGAAAATATTTTGATTTATACAGGGTGATCCATAACTACGTGGTGATGCAAACATGCATTTTTTTAAATGAGACATCCTATATATTATTCCATATTCAAATTCTACTAATGATTTCCGTTCTTCCAATATAGGATATTGTTACATTATACAGGGTGTTTCAAAAGTTATGACCATTTTTGTATCCAAATCACGGTCAAATGAACGTACTGTATATCAAAAAGCAATCAATCAAACATCATTTTTTTCACATGAGAAGATTAGAAATATCCTCTCGTTTTAAAATACGTTTTAAAAAAATCCCGCGACGCATATTCGTATACAGGGTGATGTAGAATGCAAAATATAGATTTTCTCTCTTTTTTTAAATGTAACCCCCAATATTTTATTATACCAAAGAATTGCTTTTAATATGCTGTTTCATCTTTGTATAGCACTTATTATGGCTGCATTCATTAGTTTTTGAGATATTTCGATTTTTCTACAGATTTTAAATATACCTTCTATTTGTTTAATAAAATTTATTTATTTTAAGAAAATACTACCAAATTTTGTTTTTGTTCAACAAACAACTAAAATATAAGGCGATAATAATACTTGATCAAGTAAAAACACTGAACTAACAAGATATTATAGGTCAAGTAGTCAAGTGTGCTGAGGAAACAATTTTATAGACGTCATGCATAATTATCAAGCAGATGTACCAGGTAGGCTATGAAATATGAAACGACACAGTCCAAATAAAACGATTCTTCAATCTTTCAAACGCATTAGTTTTAGAGTGCCTCCGTTCTGGATATGGCTATTCATAGTTGATATACTCTAGAGGCAAGTAGACAATTTCTCAAAGATTCTCCTAAACACCCTCAATGGAAAAATTAATTTTCAAAGCGAGTTTTTCACACAGTACGGAATTATTGAGCAGGTTATGAAAACGCTCAATTTTTAAAAGCCTACCTGATAAAACTACTTGATAATTATGCATGACGCCTACAAAATTGTTTCCTCAGCATACTTGACTTTATTATCTCGATGATTTAGGGTTTTGACTTTATCAAATACTATCAAGACGTTATAATTTAGTTGTTCGTTAAATAAAAAACAAATCAGATAGTACTTTCTCAAAATAAATAACTTTCAGTACACAAATAGAGGCTATATTTTAAATTTACCGAAAAATCGAAATATCTCGGAAACTGATGGACGTAGGTACAACAAGTGCTATACAAAGATGAAAGACCGTATTAAAAGCAATTCTTTGGGACCATAAAATATTGGGGGTTACATTTGAAAAAAAAGAGAAAATTTGGATTTTGCATTCTACATCACCCTGTATACGAATATGCGTCTCGGGCTTCTTTTATAGCCGATTTTAAAACTAGAGGATATTTTTAATCTTCCCATGTAAAAAAAATAATTTTTGATTTATTACTTTTTGATATACAGTACGTTCATTTGTCCGCGATTTGGATATAAAAATGGTCATAGCTTTTGAAACACCCTGTATAATGTAACAGTGCTCTATATTGGAAGAACGGAAATCATTGGTAGAATCTGAATATGGAATAATATATAGGGTGTCTCATTTAAAAAAATGCATGTTTGCATCACCACGTAGTTATGGATCACCCTGTATAAATCAAAATATTTTCTGAGCAAGGAGCATATCCGTGGCTACAACTTTTATATACAACTTTTTTCGCTATCTTCTATAGTAGTGGAGTTATGGACCGAGCCGGTACTAAAAGCTCACCCTGTATTTATCGGTAATGTTTATTCACTTACTTAAAACCTTTCTATCTCACCAGCAAATAAGCATCCTTAAAGCCAACAAAGTTTGAGGGAAGATTTAGTTGTGCCTAGTGACTTAGAAAATATGTCACTGCTCCTATCAGATGTACCCATACGACCGCTGTATCTCATCCTAAGACGGTCGTTCTTCATACATCAAGAACTGAGCGGTACAACCGCACATTTATTCCCAGGGTGTCCAAGGCTTGGAATGGACTGCCAGAAGATGTATTTATTGGGCCTGCGGGTATTGGCCCATGGGCATGAATGCATTCAAATCTCACGTTTTCAAACTTCCCATAACATAACCCTTTCACAGCAGCCGCGGTACTCTGGTATTTAGGCTCTGCCTGCGCGGTCTGCTCAGTTATAAAAAAAGGGGATGCCCTGTGGGTCAATCTCTTGACTGTCACATGAAGAATGACTCTGTGAGAGTAAGTTTTGTTTGTAAAAATGGGAACAAGTGACAAAAGGACAACGTACTCAAAACGAATGAGGTGCAAACCGTCACTGATTCTAGAGGGGTAAAAACATTTTCTTAGCTTTTTCAGCTTTCACGTGCCCAGAAAAATCGTGGAAAAGTATGAGAAGGTTCTTATGTCATTCTTTATCATATGCAGTCATAAAAAAAATCATGACACTAGTCTAGCTGGAAGTTAAGTGGATCACAACATCAACTGTTGTGGAAGTAGCCCAAGCCTTAATGCTGATAAATGTATTTTGAATATCAAGGTGCGTGAAAAACTTTGTGAGCTCTTCTATTCCCTATTATAGCTCACTGCAATGGATCTACTAAGAACAAATTGCAAAAGCTCCAAGATGGTTGCCTTAGATTCGTATCTATTTATTAATTTTTTGTAATCTCTATCTCTATATGTCTCTAGAGCTTATGGTTACTATCCAGAAGGGTGCAATTAGACTAATCAATACGCCTAACCTCACAAAAGAACCCCACAGCCTGGAACGTTGAAGAAGGGTGGCTGACCTTTCTCTGTTTTACAGATTCTATCTCGGCAGATGTTCCAGAGGGCTCTCTCAGATAATAACACCGAAGACCGTCCGAACCAAGAATACTAAAGAGGCTCTGCGAGCTCATCCTTACCAGGTCGAGGTCCCTACTCCCAGAAGCAGTATTCTCCAGCATGTCTTCTTTTGGATACCCTCGACGCTGTGGAATGAGCTACCGGGGAATTTGTTTCCCGACGGCTACAGCCTGCATCGTTTCAAATCTAACGTGCACCGACACTTATCCTCCAGTTGTACTTTTACAGCGCCATAAGCATTCAACCTTACTAATAAACTAATAACGAGGGCACATAGTGCTACCTCCCCGTATGGGGGTGGGTTAGAATATCTCCCATCGTATACCCTGCGTGTCGTAAAAGGAGACTAAAAGGAACCGAACTACTGTCGGTACAAACAGTAACCTCTTCTCAACCAACAGCTTTGGGTGGACGAGTGAGAAGAGTCAGGACACCTTCTTGTCATTGGGGTGAGAAATTGCCCCTAAAGGCGGATGAACCAGTAGATACCATATGGTCAACGGCATGAGGATGCAGAAACCAAATGGGAAACTACTGCATCTTAAAGATATCCCAAGAGAAACTCCTAAAATAAGTAAATGCATTTCATGAGCTTACAACATGTCTGTTAAGACATTGTGACTATGATTACGATACTGCTACCAGAAAGCTCGCTGCAGATGGAGATAGGGCAGAGGTAAAATAGAAGAAACGGGTTTGCACCAGTTGGGCCCTGGTGGCTTGTCTGAGGGACGAAATTGCGTCCATTGGACATGACATAAGTGGACCCAAGCTTGTTCAACGGGGGAGCGGGCAGACTCTCTCTCACACTTCTGGTTGTCGCAGTGCGACGATCATGCCAACTTCCTAAACACTCTATAGTAACAAAAAAATACTAGATAGCTGCGATTTGTAATGCTTAATTACTGTAAATGTTAAAAAATGCCACAAGCTTACAGCTTGCTATCTATCCCGTTGTCCACATGTCCACTATTTCTCAACGAATTCAGGTGGCAAAAACACCCAATCAAAAAGAAAACAGAAGCCAGTCAGCCGATCTAAAATGGTATCTACGATAAATTACTATCCACCAAACAATGATTAACTCACCGAGTTACTCTCGTTAACCATACTTGTACGTTACAGTCAACTACAATCTAATCAGTAGCTGCATACAGGGTGTCTCAACTTCTATCGTTTAACCCTCTCGATGATACACTGGGTGTATACCAGGGTAATCAGGCCCAGGATGGTGTACAGTGCTATTGTATGGTGTCAAAGGTTCATCAAAGCACAGCATCTAAAGCGCCCACATGTGAGCATAGTGGGCGCCATGGAGGGTACACCAACTGCAACATTAGAGGTACTGCTCATTATCCCACCTCTTGATACTTACGTAGCATGAGAGGCAAAAATCGCTTCACACAGAATGCTGTGCCATTGCAACTGTTTTAGCACCCTGCAATGAAATACATCTTGACAACCTGCGATATACTTGACATACCACCTGACAGAATGTCAAGAGTCGTGTCACTTAAGTGACAGATCAGAATAGGCCTTAGGAGAACTTCGACATAATATGTTGCATGACATCACCCCTAGTAGACTGATGGCTCCAAAGATTCACCAGGTTTGGGCGAAACATAAGTATAGGCCTAAGTACGTTGATTACAGTTTTCCAAGCAGAAATAGATGCAGTTATGGAATTTGAAAGAATATCAATAGATAGAGAATACAGCAAAAAGACTATCTATACACAGACAACTGGGCGACCCTTAGGTTGCGTTTCCACCAAAGATGTGTAAGGACGTGTTAAGAGAAATGTGTTTTTAACGAACCAGTGGAATCGCTTGAATTACTTCGCCTCGCTCAGCACAGCTCTGGTGGATACGGCTTAGCGGAGTGAAGTTTCTGTACGTACAAAACACGGTATTTTCGGGAGGAATGTGTGCTATTAATGTTTTTCGAGAAATGTGCGCTAGAAATGCGTTGCGAGGGATGTGGGCGAGTAAAAATAAAACTCTGAAAAGAGGCCGCTACACATCCTCGCAAAGCTCATCTGCACACAGTTGCACGCAGCGTTGTGAAAATCTTTTTAGAGAACCCTTTTTGCTCCACAGAAGGGTATATGAATAGCTAGTCATTTGTTGTTTTCTTTTTACTTCCCACACCGATAGGTGAGGAGAGTATTGTGATTGCGAAAATTTTCGAGTTTTAAATAATACGCTTTTTGGGCGTTTTATGATGTCTACATAACGAAAATCCACGTCACTCATTTCCGTCGGTCTGTCTGTCTGTCTGTCTGTTGGCGTTTTTCTAAAGTCGTAGTCTCAGTAACCGCTGCATGGATAGTGATGAAATTTCGGCAGCGATATGTTGTGGTGCCGTAGTAGATAATGTTCCGATAATCTTGGAAACCGTTGTACGGGGGGTGGAATAATTAGCAAAAAACTAAAAATTTCAAATATTCCTCAAACTTCGTTTTTAGGCGTTTTAGGGGTGCCTGATCATTTTCTACTTTTTTTGGGTGGGGGTGAATTTGGGGTGGTTGGAGGGTGAGAAGTTATAGAACTGAAAAAATTGTTGAATTCATAATGGGCTGTCCAGTGAGCTGTGAATGAAAGACCTAGCGGCATAATACAATTTTTTAGGTCCATCCTAACATTGCCTTGCTTATAATAGAAAGCAAGGGACTTGGAATTTGTGATGTATACATCCGAGTGTTGTTTTAGATCGTTCTTTATTGGTAACGCGAAAATTATCGAATGGATTTTAATGAAATTTCAACACAGTATTACTGCCACCGTGAGGATGGAAAACGCGTATGTTTTGGAAAAATCGTGTCAGTGGCGGCGCAGCAATAATAAAAAAACTAAAAATGTTAAAATAGCTCAAACTTTGTTTTTAGGCGTTTTAGGGGTTCCTGATCATTTTTTACTTTTTTTTGGGTGGGGGTGAAACTGGGGTAGTTAGGGGGTGGGCGACTGTAAAACTCAAAAATTTATTCCATTCATAATAGTGTCCATTGACTTGTGCATACAGACTTAGCTGCATAGTAGACGTTTGTTGAGTCCATCCTCGGGTCCATCCTTGGCTATTACAGAAATCAAGGGACTTGGTATTGGTAGGGGTAGGTATTGCTTTAGATAGTTCTGAATTTAGTAATGTGGAACTTATGGAATTAATTTTAATGAAATTTAGACACAGTATTATTACCGCGGCAAGGATGAGAAATGCGTATGGTTTTCAAAAATCGTGTCAGTGGCGGCGCAGCAATAATAAAAAACTAAAAATATAAAAATAGCTCAAACTTCGTTTTAAAGCGATTTGGGGGTTCCTGATTGTTTCGTTTCGTCTAGTTGATGCTGAATTGTATCGTTTTAGTTCCTACGAAGAGATTTAGGAAACTATTTACTAGTTTTTTGTTGGATGTTTTTTGACGACAGGCGGGTTGCAGCAGTTATGTGTGAGAAGTACTGAGTCAATCAACTTAACTCCATTTTTTTACTACATTGCAATACTCTTTGTAGAGTCTTATGGAAATAAACGATGTATGTACTATTATGATTTATTGTTTGCACATATCAGTAGCTATAGACTACGACACCCTGTACATGGGTGGGTGTTACTGCAAACAGATATAAATAAAGCATAGACAGATATCTATTTAAGGCAGGATAATTTTGAAACGTCAACCGCGTGAGCCTCGTTAAGGCATCGTACGTTATAAAATGGTGTCCCGGTGCACTAGTTGATTATTGAAAAGTTGTCAGACAGGAAAGTTGCTTCACATTTTCACCCACATAAGTGAGATAGTGCGTAGAAACCCGATCCGGTACTTACAGATTAATCTACGTACCCGTTCGAGGTACTTTATTTCTGTAGACCAAGAGCTGGTGATTGGTGGTCAGATTTTCTTCTTCTTCTTAGAGTGCCATGCAGATTCCTGCGTAGGCGTACATCTTCTTCCTATCAAATTTCTCTATTCACAGCTGCATTTTGTATCTCTCCGAGGCTTCTCATTCCTGTCCACTGCCGAATGTTTCCGAGCCAGGATAGTTTTTTCTTCCTATTCCTCTTTTTCCTCCTTCGATTTTACCTTGAAGTACCAGGCGTTATAACTGATAACGTTCTCTCCGTATTAAGTGTCCCAGGTGGGCCATTTTTATTTTTTAATTATGTCGAAGAGCTTTCGGTCTGTTAGTTCAGCTCATCGGAGTACTTCTTCATTTGTTACATGGTCTACCCAGGGTATTTTTAGCATTCGTCTTAAGATCCATCTCTCGAGAGCTTCAATTTTGTTGATTGTGGTTGCTTTCAATGTCCACGCCTCCATTCCGTAGAGCAGAACTGACCAGACATAACATTTTAGCATTCTGTATCTGAGCCTGAAGTTTAAGTTTTTGTCAGTGAGAAATTTTTTAAGTTTTAGAAATGTTATTCGTGCTTGTTCTATTCTGCACTTTATTTCTTTGTCTAGATCCCATGTTTCATTTGACCATGCATCCTAGATATTTAAACTGTGAAACTCTTTCAATGTTTTTTCCGTTTATTTGTATCTGGGTGTTTGTTGTGTTGTTTCTACTGATCACCATTCACTTTGTTTTGCCAATATTAATTTTAAGGCCTAGATTTCTACTCGCCTCAGTGACTCGATTTAGTAGGTTCTGGAAATCACCTGCATTTGCTGTTATTATGGCAGTGTCATCTGCATACCGGATGTTGTTTATGGGAATTCCGTTTACTCTTATGCCAATTGAGTTGTTCGAAACTGCCTCCATAAATATTCTTTCCACATATAAGTTGAATAACATTGGGGATAAGATGCATCCCTGTCTAACACCTTTTCTTATTTCAAATTCTTGTGTTGTACCCGCGTTGTTTAGTCGGATCTCTGCTTTTTGGTTCCAGTACAGGTTACCTATAAGTCGTATGTCTTTTCCGTCTAACCCTATATCTTTAAGATATGATATGAGGAGGTCATGTTTGACGTTGTCAAATGCTTTCTTGTAATCGATGAAGCATATGAAAACATCTTTTCTTTGGTCCTGGCAGTTCTGTACCTGGAACTTACAGATTAATCTACGTACCCGTTCGAGGTACTTTATTTCTGTAGACCAAGAGCTGGCGATTGGTGGTCAGATTTAATCGTGACAGAAAAGTTCTTTCGATAAAGGCTATAAAAGCAGCCGAAACGTCAAAACAGAGACGATTATTCAAATTAATGTGGTTTTACCGACGAGCCAGTATGGAGAATCGTTACATTGCAAAGTTTCAGCTCGGAATTTTTTTCGATATTAACCTGGCGCAGTACGGGTAATAATAGTATTTGTCCAGATGTCTTAAAATGGTTAATTTTCAAGATACTGGGTGTCAAAGTTTTACTTTCAGGATCTCCCATCATCATAATCACAATGTCTTAACAGACATGTTGTGAACTCCTAAAATGCATTAAGTCGGAGATAGAGTATTGCCGACACGAATATTATCAATAGTTTTGAGAACTGTAGCTCGCCATCATTCGCGATTTACTGTCAGTTCAGTGGCGCTCTTGATACTCATATCTAGCAACTGTTTCGTCGTATCCACCCAGCGTGTAGGGGAACGGCCACGGCGCCGCCCACTCGGGGCGTGACCCTGAACTACAAGTTTCTCCATATTATCGCCTCTGTGTATATGTTCGAAGAATGTCAGTATTCTCGTCGACACAATGGAGGATAGTATCTTTGGATTACCGAGCTCATCCAATATGGAAACATTAGTTCGATGGGCGGTATAAGGAATTCTCAGCATTCTTCTCGACGTCCACATTTCAAAAGCATCTATGCGAGCTCGATCTGCCTTTTTAACAGTCCAAGTTTCCGAGGCATACAAAAATATAGAGAACACAAGAGACTGAACCAGTGACATTTTGGTAGCTTTAGTGATGTTATGGTCACGCCATATTTTAGTAAGCTTTGTCATGGCCACCCGTGCCTGTTGAATGCGCCGTCGAATGTCATTCTCACAGCTACCTGAATTGTCGATCAAAGAACCGAGGTACACAAAACTTTGAACTATCTCACAACGGCCTATTGACTTTATTTCTCGATGACTGTCATGCTCTCTATCTACGATAATAACCTTGGTCTTATTCTAGCTAATACCAAGACCATATGCTGCACTGTGTTGTTCTAAAACGTTCAATAGAGCTACTAGTTCCTCCTGAGAAGCAGCAATAAGGGTTGTATCGACAGCAAATATTAAGTTAAATATTTTGTTTCCGCCAATAGTTATACCGCCATTCCAGTTGTCCAATACCTGTCTCATCACAAATTCAGAGTAAATGTTAAATAACATCGGAGATAATACGTATCCCTGACGAACTCCTTTTCAGGTTGCTGTTTGACCAGACAGGTTACCATCAATTCTTACACGAGCTGAGCTAGACTCATAGAGTTGCTGTATGAGAAATACTAAGTGGTAAGGGACTCCCATGGAGCTAAGGATTTCCCACAGTTTAGGCCACTTTACGTTATCAGACGCCTTAGAATAGTCCACAAAGCAGATAAAAACGGGAAAATAATGCTCTCTGGCTTTTTCAATAATCTGTCTAAAGTTTAAGATCTGTTCACGCGTACCGCGTCCTTGCACGAAACCTGCCTGCGCCTGAGAAATTTGCCAGCCAATAAAACCCTCCAAACGAGACTGTACAATATATAGTAGAACCTTGCTTGCATGAGAGATTAACGAAAGTAGGCGATATTTGTCTGGATTTGTTGGAGATCCTTTTTTATGAAGTGGAACAAAAATGGATGTGCACCATTCATCTGGCCAAACACCAGAAGACCAGACCCTCTTACAAATATTATATAAAAGAGAGATGCTGTCTTCTCCCAAGCAATTTAATGTCTTAGCAGAAATAGCATCAATGCCTGTAGCTCTATTAGTTTTTATCTTGTTGAGGGCATGTTCCACTTCAGAAAAAAGAATATCAGGTTCATATTCAAAATCCAATGAGAGGGCCTGAGGGCCATTCTCATGGTACAAGTTTTCGCAGTAATTTCACCATACCTCAATAACCTCATGCAAGTTGCTAATTATCTGCCCCTCGGGATTTTTAACAGCCCAAGATTTGGATTTAAAATCCCGACTGAGGCATTTGACCTTAAAAAGCATCTCTTTCGGATGGTTAGTATTGGCATGCATCTCTATTTCCTGGCACAATTGCTGTATATAAGAGTTCTTATCTCTTCGGCATAGTCTCTGAATCTCGCGTGAGAACTGTCTCATATATATACATATATTGACTTAAACCCCTTTCTACCATCAAATGGTGTAGGGGTGAGTAATACACCTATTTCTCACAATAAACTATTTCACGCCACTGTTTTTTATCCATGGCCACTCTTCTAGCACATGACACCGTGAGTCCTTTGGCCTCAATGACACTCTGCTCTGCCTTATTCCATGATGTAGTCGGTCGCCTTCTTCTTCTGTTCGGTATTGTTTTACTTTCCGAGACCTTGCAGACTTGTCTATGGGTGTCCATCCTGCACAAACATATGTCCAAACCACTTCAATTGGTTCCGTTCCATTAAATTACATACTGACTCTATTCCTAGTTCGTTTCTAATTCTATCCAACCTTGTTACCTCCTTAATCTTCCGGAGGAATTTCATTTTCATTGCTTGCAGTTTTTGTTTCATACTTCCGTTAGTACCCACGGTTCTGAACCCGATAACAGTACCGGTATCACAATAGTCTTGTACACTTTTAGTTTGGGGGAAATTGACAGTTCTTTTTTACCGAAACACGAGACTGTCTATGCCCAGTACAACTTTGTCAGCAGCGCTAATCCTCTCGTTCAGGTTATGTACCTCTCTTCCACTGGAATCAATTACTATGTTCCTTTCGTAAAGGCTATAAAAGCAGCCCAAACGTCAGAAGAGAGTCGATTATTCAAATTAATGTGGTTTTACTAACGAGCCAGTATGGAGAATTGTTACATTACAAAATTTCAGCTCGTAATTTTTCGGCGCAGTACGGGTGATAATATAGGCTACCGTATTTATCCTGATGCCTTAAAATGGTTAATTTTCAAGATACTGGGTGTCAAAGTTTTACTTTCACGATCTCCCAAATCGCCTAAAATCGAAGTCTGAAATGCTTTTATATTTTCTGTTAACTTCCCACACCGATAGGTGAGGGGAGTATTGTGATCGCGAAAATTTTCGATTTTGAGATAGAGTATACTTTTTGGGCGTTTTAGGAGTCCTACAAAATACCGAAAATCCACGTCACTCATTTCCGTCGGTCTGTCTGCCAGTCTGTCGGTCTGTCTGTCGGTCTGACTGTCTGTCGGTCTGTCTGTCTGTCTGTCTGTTGGCGTTTTTCTAGCCTCCTAATCTCAGTAACCGGTGCATAGATTTTGATGAAATTTGGGTAGTGATATGATGTAGGGTCGTAGCAGGTAATGTAGCTACAATTTTAAAAATCGGTACATGGGCGGCGGAGCAATTAGCAAAAGACGAAAAATTTCAAATATGCCTCAAACTTTGTTTTTAGGCGTTTTAGGGGTTCCTGATCATTTTCTACTTTTTTTGGGGTGGGGTGAAATTGGGGTGGTTGGTGGGTGGGGGGTTGTAAAGCTGAAAAATTTGTTGTACTCATACTAGGCTGTCTACTGACCTGAGAGAGAAAGACCTAGCGGTATAATACACTTTTTTAGGTCCATCCGAACATTGCCTTGTGTACTACAGAAACCAAGGGACTTCTTTCTGATGCATACAAAATACATACGAGTATTACTTTGGATCGTTCTGTATTGTGTACGTGAAAACTTCTGAATTGACTTTAATGACATTTTGACACAGATTTATTACCGCGGTGAGTATGGAAAACGCGTATGGTTTTTAGAAATCATTTCAGTGGCGGCGCGGCAATAATAAAAAAACTAAAAATATAAAAAACACCTCAAACTTCGTTTTAGACGCCTCAAGACTTCCTGATCATTTAAAAATTTTTTTCGGTTGGGGGTGAAGTTGGGGTGGTTCGGGGTTGGGGGTTTGTAAAACTAAAAAATGTGTTGTATTCATGATAGTATGTCCATTCACCTATGAAAGAAGCACCTAGTAGAATAAAACACTTTTTTGCGGTCGGGCGAGCGATGATTTGGTTGCAGGGGCATCTAGACTATAGTTTCATGCTGTGGGAAAATAATAAATCTGGTATCATCGGAATGTGTGGGAGGTACTGAGTCAATCAACTTGACTCCATTTTTGCATGATTGCTGCACCACCATTGACTCTAAAAGCCATATGCGTTTGTTATCTTTGTAGAGGTTATAATACTGTATCAAAATTTCATTAAAATCAATACTACAATTACTAGGTTACACAATGAACTAAAGTAGTACTCGTATATTGTATATGAATTTTCTTGGTTTCTGTAATAGGTAAGGCAATGTCATAAATACAACAAATTTTTCAGTTATACAACCCCTTACCCCCCAACCACTCCAACTTCTCCACCTTGTCCACGAAAAAAGTAGAAAATTATAAGGAACCCCTAAAACGTCTAAAATTGAAGCTACTAATTACCTACTATGACACCACAGCATATCGCTATACAAAATTCATCACGATAGATCAGATAGATAGACAGCCAAAACGACAGGCAGACTGACAGAAATAAGTGACGAGGATTTCAAAAAACGCCCAAAAACGTATTATTTCAAAGTCAAAAATGGATACACAATGGACCAATATCAATCCTTTATCTATGTGTGGGAAGCAAAAGACCAGAGATTATAATGATTTTTTTTAGTTTTCAACGTTTTTCATTTCAGCAACGATATTCACAGTCAAGGATTCTTTTTCACTAGAAAGTGAGACTTCTAGATGGTCTTCAAAAAATGTAACATTCCTGCCCTAGCAAGTACCTAATGAAAAACATTTCTTTGCCAGAGGCGTTAATTATTTTTTGAATCATTAAGAAATGCGACCACTAGATGACTTTCAAAAAATTCAGTCCCAGCGACATTTTCTTTGCCAGCAGTTCCCACTAGTGGCATGCCTTTCATTTCTGTCACACAGAAGCTGAAAGAAAACAATTTGAATCCAGATATAAGACATAAAGTAAGACAATGTATAAAACTATCGCAGTGACAATAATAAAAAGGAAAAAAATCAATTAATCACCAATCAGCCACCGTTATTTGTCATGTTAACAATTGAGTTGCGGCAATAGCCGAATAAGTTATGGTACTAATTACTATTGCTGCTGTTCTTACATGAGTACCTGCTCTGCGCCATTGCAATTTGTATAATAAATAAAGCCGCGACTGAAACCGGGTACGATATGAATATTCAATTCGAAAAAAATGTTTACTTATTGGCGCCTTCACACACTTCCTTGTACATTTGTACGTATATGGGGCAAATTATAGACAGTAGCTAGCTTTATTTCAGAGAATTTATGTTTCTTTAGTGGTCAGCCTCCCGCAAGGGCTGAAAGCTTATGGAGCTGTAGAAGAGCTGCGAGAGGTTAAGTCTCGGTGCACGTTAGATTTGAAATACACAGTGTCGAAGTTCTCCAAAAGAATGAATGCTTAGTGAGTAGAGACCTCGACCTGGTAAGGACGAGCTCACAGAGCCTTTCTAGTGTTCCTCATTGGGACGGTAGTTTAATTATCCGGGAGAGCTCACTCGGACAGTCACCCTTCTCCGATGTACCAGGCTGTGGATGTCCTTTTGTGAGGTTACGCGTATCGATGATTAGTCTAATTACTTTCTTCTGGATGGCGTCCAGTAGCTTTAGAGGGTGCTTCGGAGCGCATCCCCACACATGCGAGCAATAATCCAACGATGGTAGTATCTGTGCCTTGTAGAGCAGCAGTAGTCGCTCTGATGTATACAGCTTCCTACAGCGGTACTAAACTACAAGCTTTTGGGATGCCATTTCAACAATATTGACGACGTGGTTGAGCTGGGACATGTTATTGTTGTGGTTGATCCCTAAAGGTTTGATCAAAGGTGACTCGACTCCACCATTTCCACAGTTGGTAAGCCAACGTAAGACTTCTTTGTCAGTGTTGTTGCCTGAGTTTTCTATACCTACGTTAAACTGTACTTTATTTTCTTCACAACTGTTTTGATATCTACGTTGATTTGTGAGGCATGTTGCTGTCGCCGACGTACTGTCCTCTGCGAAGCTGTGGATTGAACTGGATGTTACTTCCAGTAGCTCATTGATGTACAGTTGATGTACAGCAGATGGAAAATGGAAGTGAAGGCACTTTAAAAACATTGGCAACGATCGAAATAGCTATGACTTTAGGAAGTTCATTTGATTCGCTAGAGTCAAACGAATACTAACTTTCTACGACCATTTCTCGATGGACGGTTTATTTCAGTATCATTCACTCTCATTTAACATATGGCACATTATTATGGGGAAATTCAGTTAGATCCCACAGGGCGTTTGTCATGCAAAAAGCAGCCGTTAGGATTATTGAAGGTGTCCCTTACAACAGCCTTTGTCGTTCATTGTTTAAGAAAAATAGGATCCTTCCACTCCCATGCATATTCATACATGACACGTTACTTTACATACATAAAAACATTTACAAATTTGCAACCCACGCCAATATACATACGTACGATACGAGGTACGCCACTGACCTTGCAGTACCCCGATCACGTATACGCATGGCAGCTGTAAACAAGCCTCTAGTTGATATGTACAATATCTTTTTGAGATACCATAGAAATGATGATATACATGCTATGAATGTTTACCAATTTAGTAGGTTTGTCAAAAAGTCATTAAAGGGGTGATACACGTACGAACTTTAAGTACGCGGTTTTTAAGTTCGCGAACTTACTCGGCTAGACGTCGGTGACACACGTGAAGCTGAAATCACAAATTTTGATAATTTTCCTAAATAAACAAAACTTTTAACAAACGCCAAACACAACAAGCGTTGCGCATCGATGGCCTGCCGAAACAAAGTGGTGGCTCGCAGCTCGCAGTACGAGCCGAGACTAGCTACGAGCAAGATTTCAAACCAGTTGGATCACCGGCGGTTTGCGCGATGGTTTTAAAGTACGCGTACTTACGGTGACACACAGGTGAAAAAGGTCGTCGAGCCATAAGTACGCGTACTTGCTCGTACGTGTATCACCCCTTTTACTTACCGAACGCTTTCACTCTGTAAATGAATTTTACACACATATGTGTGTAACGCTATATAGGTGATGTATTGTATCTATATAATAATTTATTTATTTATTTATTTATTTACTCTACCCAACAGTTTAACACCAATTACAGGGTGAGATATACATGTACCTAACTTAATTTACTGATTAATAACTTAAAAATAGAAGAAACAAAAAACGTTGTAACAAAAATTCAGTGACAGTCAAGAATCTTACAAAAAATACTGCTTAATCTTTGATACACTGCTATTAAATATATCAAGCTGATTACCTATTGTATTACATTCCCTTAGCATACTAGGTAGAGGTGAGTAGTGCTTAATGTCTGTTCGGGCAGTTGGCAGATAGAAAGTGTCACTTGCTCTGGAGCACACTCTTGGAATGTTTAAAGAAAATTTGCTCAGCAGATTAATGTCGTCAATATCACCATTTAATAATTTGAATGCAAAAACAACAGACTGTAGTTTTCTTCTAGCTTCCAAACTGCACATACCATGTCTCTCAAGAAGGGAGTCGTGGGGTGTTCCTATAGGTGGATAAACGCCGTCCACTTTGAAAGAAAGGAATTTCAAAAACCGCCTCTGTACCGACTCAAGTTTCTGTACATGCGTTGAATGGTACGGATTCCAAACCAGCGATGCATATTCCAAGATAGGTCTAACATATGCATAATAAAGAATTTTGAGAGGTGCTGTCTGGGTGAAGTTACGGCAGTTTCTAACAATACATCCATATGTCCGACTTGCTGTAGCTATAACATTGTCAATATGCGGTACAAATGACAGCTTAGCATCAAAAATAACACCCAAGTCACGAAAATGTTGTGGCCTATGAAGAACGACATCGCCCAGTGAGTAGTCGAATATAATGGGATATTTTTTGATTGTGAATGACATAACATTGCATTTATTTAAGTTAAGTGCTAATTGGTTTTCCGAACACCATTGTTCCAAGCTGCGGAGGTTATTCAAAAGGATATGACAGTCAGCCTCTTGTTTAACTTCTTGGTATATTTTTAGGTCATCAGCATAAAGTAGACAGTTTATTCCAACCTTGTTAACTACGTCATTAATAAATATAACAAAAAGTAACGGTCCTAAATTACTTCCTTGAGGAACACCTGACGTAGCTATATATTCCAATGATTTGTGACCATAAAGCGCCACATACTGCTTCCTATTGTAAAGATAAGATTGAAAGAACTCCAGTAGTGAATCTGTTATGCCATTCTCACCCAGTTTTTTTAAAAGTATATTATGATTTATCTTGTCAAATGCCTAGATAATAGATAGATCTGTATAGACAACGTCAGTCTGGGAGTTTCAACTATATTATCTGCAATAATTTGCGTGATACTGATCAAATTCGTTGCGGTTGAACGTCCCTTCATAAACCCGTGCTGCTGAGGACAAATTTTTCTACTGATATGGTTGTATAATCTATCATAAATGAGCATCTCAAGAACTTTTGAAAAATTACAAATGATTGATATAGGTCTGAAATTTGAAATCTGATTTCTATCTCCACTCTTATGGATGGGGCATACTTTTGAAAGTTTCCACATTTCTGGAACTGAACAAGTTTTCAAGCAAATATTGATCAATTTTGTCAAAGGAGGGGCTAGAACATATGCACAATCGCGAACCATGAATGCCGGTATGTTATCTGGGCCAGTAGTAAATTTAGGTTTAATCCGCTTTAGTGCCTTCAGAACTTCCTCCTCATCAAAGTGTGTGATCTGTAGTGTTAAATCACTGTTAAAAATCATATCTAACATAATGTTATCATTTGGAGTGGTATATGCGCTGTGAAAATGTTCTGCAAATGCATTCACTATAGATTCAGGTGTCGCTAGCTCTTGATCCTGGTATATCATTGATTTTGATACATTTGTTTTCCCCTTTCTTGCATTAACGTAAGCCCAAAATTTATTAGGATTTTCTTTTATATTCTCTTCTGCCTGTTTTACATAATCTCTATAGGCAACATCTGTAGTACGTTTTATTTCAAGCCTTAACTCACTAAATTTTCTATATGCTGCTGCATCATTCGATCTCCTATATGCTCGGTGTAATTTTGATTTCTGCTTTATAAGTTTGATTATTTTAAAACTAAACCAGGGAGGATATCTATTACTATTACTGTGAGTGAATTTTGGTACACACTGATCAATTACATTGTAGAGTTTGTCATAAAAATGTGCACACGCATCATCAGCATTTTGGAAAGTATCAAGAGATGACCAGTTAATTTTCAATATCAAATCATACAATAGTGCAAAATTTGCTTTTCGAAAGTTATAGCAATTAAGGTGTGATGATTGGATGTTATCTCTACAGCGTGAAGAAATTTTTAAGTTGCATTTGATAGCGAGAGCAGGATGATGTGCATCCTCATTAATGAGAATATCAATTGGACGGTCCACAAGACATTGGTGTTTATAAAAGACTAAGTCAAGCATTCTATCATGCTGATTATGAATATGGTTATACTGGCTCATATCCAAAGCCTTGGCAAAATTTTCTAGCAAAATGGTTTTTGGATCTAATTCGTCATTTCTAATAAGATTCACATACTTACTTATATTAAAATCTCCTAACAAAATAATATTGCCGTCAAGTATGGCAGTCATTGACAGTATGCTATCAAACAACCTCTCATAGCTTGTAGCTGGAGTATCGGGTGGTATGTAAACATTGATAATATATACAGAAATTGATTCAATAGATAGCTTGACAGCTATTACGTGAATCCTAAGACTAGATAGTGTAGCATGATCTGGAATATGAATTCGTTTTACCCTGAATCTGTCATTTGTAGCGATTAACACCCCACCACCCCTTGTACAAGATGTAATACCATAGTTTCTATCTGTACGATACACGTTGAATGTTGGCGGAAAATACTCTCCGTCCGCAAAAGACTCATCCAGCCATGTTTCTGTTAAAATAATTATATCATAGTCACATTGTGACACAGCATTAAAAAATTCAACACCTTTTGTTCTAAGACCTCTTACGTTCTGATAATACAAAAACATGTACTTACTGTCATCTTTCATACAAGATGGTGAAGTGCTAGTCGCTGAATGCAATTCCGCTGGTTGCTATTTTATCAGAAGGTCCTGCTTTAACTTGTCAAGAGCGCTTTTGTACGCAGAACATTTTTCCTTCTCCCAGACAGCATGATCTATTTCAATGTTTTCATCTATCCGCCTCATTTTACCACAGTTGGAACACTTAGGGTTTAGAGAGGTGCAATTTTTTATTTCATGATTCTCACCACAGCGAGGACACGAAATTGGTTTTTTGCAGTTTTTAGACGAATGGTGAAATTCGTTGCAATTAAAGCACCGGTAAATATCGACAGCATCATAAATGACACAACTATCTAAACCAGCAAATAGGTAACCAGCCTTTACAATCGATTCACAGCTTGCTTTATCCACTACAATTATAGCCTGAAAAACGTTAGGATTCTTTTTTGTAGGAAATACCTTAAGGACCCTAAGTTCTGAGTTATCACAAAAAATATCGGTATTGCTATTCAACAGTAAGCTATTTAAGTCTTGGTTACTATATTGTCGCGTTAGTCCCACAACCCGTAACCGAGGATTAATGCCCATTACCTCACGAACTTCATAAGTATCTGCCATTTTTTCCTGAACAATAGATTTCAGCTTCATATTTTCTTCCTTCGTCTTACATCCAATAAGAACACCTCCATTACGGACATTTTTTACCTTGGTTAACTGCAAGTGAACGTCTGCTGGATTAGCATGAGCCAGAATGTCCGACTTAGTTTGATTGGGAAGCTGGTTAGAGTCCTTGGGTTGAATAATAAGTGCCGGCTGAGTTCTGTTCTTTACCACATCAGCATACGGAACAGGGGGTCTTCCAGTTATAGCATTATGAGCACATGTAAGGGGTTTCGACTCCTGAATTACTGCGCTCAGTTGATTCTTGATCGCCGACAGAACATCGTCAATCTTCCCTTCTACTAGCTGTTTGATATCTGCCTCATTAATTACCACGCATGATCGTGTGCATTTATCGCATCTCCAAAGAAGGCCAGGTGTGTTACTTATGGCCTGTAGTATATCTATTTTAGAGATACAACAAGAATGTGATGGTTTTTTGCAAGCATCGCAAAAAACAGCTGGCCTCGTTCGAGTGACCGGTGTTAAACAAATCTCACAGCTGACCATATTACGGATTAATTAAGTATGGAGCACTTACAGCCAATGCATCGATATGTTTTTAGGTCCACCCATCAGCGATGTCAAACTGCACACTTTGTGAAATTTTGAGGAATATATTCTCACTTATAACGTATATTTAGGCAACCATTTACGGAGCTCAGAAAACACAGCCGCTATATCGTTTGTTTACGTTACGTACGTACTATAATACTGTTAAAACCTCAAACACGTAACATGTAAGAGTGGTAATATACTATACTATACTATACTATACTATACTATACTATACTATACTATGAAACTTGTTTGCGACTTTAGGCGCTGCCACTATGGCTTTTTCTGTAGAGAAACAGTTTTAGACACCATTGCTAAAATAATTAATAACTAATTCAAACAGTCGTCAACCTTATTTTTTAATACAATAATATAAACAACATATCCCAAAGTATAAAAAAATGCTAATCTGTCATTCATATCTTTATTCGTTAATAACTTCTTGAAATAATCGATAAGAAGTCTTGAAATTTTGAGGGTAGATACCTACGCGATTGAGATTTTGAACTAAAAAAAATATTTTTTTTGTGATAAACGGAGAGGTCATATATATAGGTTTCATAACAAAACTATTTTCTACTTTTTTTTTCAAAATAATCAAAGGTAATTTCCAAATAAAAATTGAGATTTTTCAATCCAATACCGAAGACACGACAGCTCCAGAACAGACAGAATTTGTCAGAAAAAAAATATTAAAAACCCCAATTGGACTTATTAAAACTAAAAAGAATCATTTTTTCTACTAGCAACTCTAGTAACTGTCGTGAACGGAAATTTCGCAAAACAATAACAGGAGCAACTACAACAGGGTCTTGAATCTTGAAATTACAAAGAGTATTGGTCAGTTATATGCAAACACAGCACCCTTTAGGATTAAGCACAGTCTTATAAATTAGTTATTAATTAACTACGCTGATTAACTTCACAGTCAATGCTCAATGTTGCTGATAAATTATCTTAAAAAAAATAAAAAAAACAGACGAAGATATATTGACAAAGGCAAGAAAACACAGACGAAGATATACTTATAAAATAAAAAAAAATGTAATAAAAATAAAAAATAAAAAAAAACCAAAGTAAGTGATAGAAGGCTAGCCAAAAATTGTCTTCTAAATTAATATTATTATATATCTGTTCTAGAAACAATATGTGTATGTTTTTATAATTAAGCTGTTATGTAACTGGTAAAACAGGTACAGTTGATTTAAATTAATATACTTATATTTAATGTACTAAGAATGGCAATAAATCATGAAACAGGAGCAACTGTCAACTTGAAATTATTCTTTCACCCTTCTTGATATCCATTGCTGTCTTTCAGGAATTTTCAGTTCAGCCTATCTGTTATGAATATGGTACCTATGTATATTATTTGATTCACCATGTACATTTTGAGTGCATGCGATTTCATGAATAATTCATAACTGTACGCAATCCTTCACTCCGAAAATTTTTCGAAACGTCCATTTGCATTAGAGTATTAACAGGTTAATTGCCGTTAATTTTAGTCTAGACGACTACAGGCTATGTTCTGTTGCACTCTGTTATTATATAATTGTTTAAAAGTGACATTAGCAAATGCACCTATTTGCATTGAATATGCGCCTTATATATTGTGGGAAATTGATCAATTACCAATGGAAAGCTAATATTTGGAGAAGAAACAGCTACGTGTGATTGGTTTAGCCTTAAGTTTAAGGACGAAATGAGAGGTCTTGCAAAATCCTTCTATTTAATCCGAATAAATTCACTTTTGATTGTTTTTCCAGAAATTAGAAGTACATTTCGTATGTTGTATGTCTTTAGCAGAATTGCCTCTGGCTGATATAATGCTACCCAGGTATTTGAATTCCTGGGTGCTTCTTATTTCCCCTTGTGGTAATTTTATGTCTTGTCCCTGTCCTCCAACCCTCAGGTATTCTGTTTTTCCCAAATTTATTGTCAGGCTCCATTTTTGTACTAGAAGTACATTTCCTACAAAAAACAGCTCAAGAAAGTATGAGCTTATGTTCCTCTCATTCTCTAATCGTTAAAACAGGAACGTCATTGCTTTTGAGCTACTTCGTAAACCAGGTTTTCGTACCTTTCAAATTTAGGAACATCAAGAAGTCTCATGATGATAGGTTGGGGCTGTGCAGCGGATACTCAACTAATCTTACTTTTGACTCTTCCAAAAATTACCTTGTTTGTTGCACTATGGCCCGGTTGTATAGTCTCAGTTTAAGCCACAGTTCTATTAAACCATGCTCAATGATGAACTTGGTTCAAAAATTCGTTTCCGTTGTACAACTTATTTATAATCCCAGCTCTACAAAACCAGGTTCAAGAAAGAAGTAGTTAGGTTGGTAACATTAACGCATGCGTAGTTGGTCTGTTCTGTCAAAAATTAATTGTTTTAATGCTGTTTTGTTGGTTATGGGTTGATAGTAATTGTAATAAACAATAGTTTTTCAGGTAAAGATACGTATAAATAAAACGATTCAAAGAAAGTTTCCAGTCGCATAATACCTAAATGTGACCAGAACCATTTGTTCAGCAGTTACAGCACAGTTCCTGAAAAAGAATAGGATTACAAAGTACTTTTGATTCATTACATGAACAAAAAAGTACTCACCATTCTGTTGGAGACTTTATTTGTGCTTTAACCTGGTTTATAACAAATCGAACACCTTGTTTAGAAAGGCGAAACCTTGGAATGAATTCATCGTCATTCCACACCAAAAAACGATCAACTCTACCTCTGCATTTCTTTTGACGCCTTCTTGCGTTTCTTAATATTTCTACTGCTTCAAACGAAGTCTTCATCATCTGTTAGTTCCAGGAGATTTTCTCTGAGCTGCTGAGACATTACGTACTTTAATTTACAACAAATGATTTTGCAAAATTTTATCATAAATCAAATTATTAAATTAGATTACGACACATTAGGTCCTTAGAACTTGGTTTAAGCGCCCAAGTTCGAGCGCTCAGCTGAACCTTAAAAATATAAATTAGTGAACCGAGCTTAGAGTTGAACTGACCTTGTACAACTGGACTTCCATATTTGAACTGAGTTCAACCTTGAACTGTGCTTGAACTGAGACTGTACAACCGGGCCTATATGGGATAACGCATTGTCGTGCTGCAAAGCAATGTTGCTTCTGTTAGAGTAGAAGCTTGGCAACCCTGCCTGAATTGTCAGCTGTCACTGTGATATGTTTAAGTTTCATGGCGCAATGTATGTCTGTGCCTATGTTCTTAAGTGTACTTGTTTTGTGTGTATTCTAATAGCTCCCACGTTGTAAACTATAAAGTTGATATTTTATAGTTAAATAAAATCTTTATGCTTTTTAACACTGGTTTCTTTATCATTAACAGCATATTGGACATTGTGAGCATGGCTTTTCAAATACTTAAGGTAAACAAACTGTTCGTTGATCCTCGAAAGTCCAAAGGAGCACTGATAACAAGTCCACTTAAAAAAAAAACATTCCATCATTTTATTCCTGACACTGCACTTTTACTAGATCAGTTGAAAGCACCAATTGAGCTGGTTGGCGTATAGATTTAGACTTAAATGCACATATTATTTAAGTTTCGACACAAGTTATGTATCGTACTTTCTCTTAGATCTACTACAGCTCCTTTAACATTATGTTGATGATGCTTTAGCAATACTGACGACTTGATCATGCCAGAACATGTTATTGTTGATGTTGATCCCCAAAAGCTTAACGGAAGGTGACTCTACTATTGGGTGACCCTCCATTTCAACAGTTGATGAGCCAACGTGAGACTTCTTTGTCAGCGTTGTTACCTGAGTTTTATGTACGTTAAGCTGTACTTTATTTACTAGTCCCCACTCATTCATCAAATACAGCGCGAAGTCTCTCAGTAGATTGTTTCGGAAAGAGACCACTTTTGAAACCTTAAAGTATCATCGCACATGCGTCATGCGTCAAATATGATCTGACAGAGAAGAGCTAATTCTGAAATTTCCAAAAAAAAATAAAAATGTACAGGAGCAACGGTCAACTAGAAATTTTAGAATAGAATGGAATAGAATTTATTCATTACAATAGTATAACAAAGTACAAGTGATACGTCAATCATGCGAACAAAAAACAAAAAAAATAATACATAATTTAAAAATTAATACATAATAAAATAGTACACAAGAGCTCACATAGCATTCGCAGGTACAACAGGATGATCGCAGACAAATGGGGTATCTCTAAATTCCTCCAAATTATAGAAACAATGATCTAAAATAAATTTTTTCACAGTCATTTTAAAGCGGTTTTTGTGAAGGCTCTTAACAGCAACAGGTAGAGAATTATATAAATCCACTCGCAACGAATTTTTCACTGACTTAGTAAGTTTATACCCAGGCTGTCTGAGTACATTCATAGATCTAGTATTGTGATTATGAATCCCAGCACCAGTTGTGAAAAGGTGCAAACTGTTATGCACCTCAATGAATGTAGAATAAATAAAAATGTTAGACAGAGGCATGATCCGTAAGCGTTTGAATGGTGGCTGACAACTGGATCTAAAACCTTCACCCATTATCAAGCGGATTGCTTTTTTCTGTAAAACAAAAATTTTGTGCGCATTACACGAATTGCCCCATAAAATAGTTCCATACATCAAATGCGAGTGAAATAACGCAAAATATGTAGAACGCAATGTATCTAAATCAAGCAACTTTTTTAAGCTTCGAAGGACAAACAAATATTTTGATAGTGTGCTACACAGTTCGTCCACATGATTTTTCCAATTTAGCCTGTCATCATGGTGAAAGCCTAGTAGCTTTGTTGAACTACTATTTGCTACGTTGTTGCTTGTAGAAAAAATAATATTTGTTTTATTCTTATTTATCGCTAAAGAATTAGCCGTGAACCAAATCGTTGACGTAAATAATGAAAAACAAGGGACCCAGGACTGAACAATGAGGTACCCCATTAGATGCGACCTACATTTAAGTATAGGTTTAGGTTTATATGTGAGTGGATTATTTTTTGATCTTAAATTCTTTGATCTATTATAAATGACATTGGTCCACACCACTTCCTACAACATTTCGATCGCCATAGGTTGATGAAAGTACTGGATACTAAAATTACATCCCAGAAGTTTGGACCTTTGTACCGCTATAGAAAGCTGTACACAACAGAGCAACTACTGCTGCTCTATACGGCAAAGATCCGACCATCGCTGGAGTATTGCTCCCATGTGCGGACCTGCACAGCCTGGAACATCGAAGAAGGGTGGCTGACCTGCCTGTGTTCTACAGATTCTGTCACGGAAGATGTTCGAGTGAGCTCTCCTAGATAGTAGCACGAAAGACCGTCTGAACGAGGAACACTACACCTTTTCCAGCTGTCGTTTCTGAAGCGTCGAGTGATAATTCAAAACGGTCAAGTCAATTTTACAACTCGTAATTTCAAACTGTCAGGTGTAATTTATACTTGTCAGCTTGATTTTACAACTGATTCAAAACTGAGTTGACCGTTTTGAATTATCACTTGACGCTGCAGCTGTAGAGAGGCTCTGCGAGCTCATCCTTACAAGGCCGAGGTCCGTACTTCCCGAACCAGTCTCCTCCAGCATTCCCTCTTTTGCAGAGCTTCGTCGCTGTGGAATGAGCTACCGGGAAATTTGTTTCCCGACGGCTACAACCTGCAGCGTTTCTTATCTAACGTGCACCGACACTTATCCTCTCGCAGTGCTTCTTTAGCGCCACAGGCTTTCAGCCTTTGCGGGAGGCTGACCGTAAATAAAAGATCAAGACAGCGGTAGCACACTTACTCTTGGTCTGCATTGTGATATCTCAAGGAGTGTGTAAAACCAGCACTCCATTCTCATTTTCCAGTTCCTAAATTTAATGAACCTCATGTGAGCATGCGGCCAATCTGAAAACCACAGTGCATGCAGTGCCGTTTATAAAATACAATTCGCGGCTTAATTTCCACCCTTGTCAAGATAACAGGCACTCAACGAGAAAGGCTGCGTTTAAAACCGAAGTCCTT
Source organism: Callosobruchus maculatus (assembly GCA_951848785.1). Lineage (NCBI taxonomy): Eukaryota > Metazoa > Arthropoda > Insecta > Coleoptera > Chrysomelidae > Callosobruchus > Callosobruchus maculatus. The sequence goes on from CATOUR010000003.1 coordinate 5,898,157, forward strand.
AATGATCATATCAACACACCTTTTGTCTCGAATGCCTTTAATACGTCAATATATTGCACCGAACCTGTCTGATCGCTTTAATAACATTTACCGAAAGATAATATGTGTTGACTTCATTAAGTGGAGTATACTTGAACAGGGGAGGGCACGGAATTGCTTCCAAAGAGGTGCAAGCTCGATAGCGTAGAGTATTTTGCTCAAAAAATTTGGAGCTTTGATGTGGAGATAAATGCCACTTTTTTAGACAAAACAAGAGAATTTTGAACACAATAGAGAAGCAAGCGATACAGTGCGAGTATTGAGCAGGGAAAATTGATGGTTCTGAAAGTGAATGTTTTTTTTAAATGAATTTATTACTAAAGTAAACATTACAACACCATATATAACAATAGCTCTAAACAGTGCTTCAAGCACGGGCCTCGAGAAACAAAATTTAAACTTAGAAAGAGTGTGAGGTACAATTGTCCTATATTTGTATTAGTAAAGTAGGTTTTTAATTTATTTACAAAGGAACTGAAACTACTTGTAGTCTTTATGTCTACTGGTAAGTTGTTGAAAGTTGCATTTACAACAGGATTGTTGAGACTCGTGTTAGTTCTTGTGCTAATTTGGTAAATGTTGTTTATGAACCTAGTCTCATAATTATAGAATTGGTTAGCTAATATTAGACTAGTATTTAATTTTTGTTGATTATTGAGTACTTTGTATATGAATTTACATTGTTCAATTTGTAGTAATGAGGTTAGATTGAAGGTTTTCAGATCTTGATATAGTTTGCTTGTGCTAGTGAGTCTATCATAGTTATATAATACCTTTAATACTTTATTTTGTAATAATTGCATCCTTTGAAAATTCGATTTGCCACAAGTGCCCCATACAGGGTGTAAATATCTAAAATGCGATATGAAAAAAGCATCTAGGATCACGTCTTTAGTTTTTTTCGTTAAATAATTTCTGCACTTGAATACTATGTGGATCATCGGCAGAATTTTATTATTTAACTTATGTGTGTTCAGTCCAACTCAATGTATCATCGATGATTAATCCTAAATATTTGATTTCACTCACATGGTCTATATGTATATTATTCATGTGAATATTTATATTTTGTACAAATTTGTTTTTTTGCTTGAACCATGTACTTTGTTTTGTTTATATTTATTTTTAATCACTCTGGAGGTCTTTGTTGATCTCTCACACAACACATTCTAATTTAAACCTGTATAAACCAGAGCAGTGTCATCTGCAAATGTAAACTAGCGAGCTTTAAGACTAGCAGTTTCCAGACTTAGAACATATAAGGAGTACAACAACGGCCCCAGAACTGAGCCTTGAGGCACTCCATAAGAGTTTGATTTTATTTGACTTGTTGCATTTCCTACCTTTACAATTTGATTTCTGCCTTCAATAAATGTTTTAATTAGATTAAGCATTTTTCCTTTGAACCCCAAATTCTCCAATTTTTGTATTAATATATCAAAACTAACTATGTCAATGTTGGTTGTTGGTTATTGGAACTAAACATATTTTGAGATTTATTTATCACTCAGTTCAAGTTTTGTCTATGCCTTCGTCTGATTGTCACGATGGCCGCTTTTTCCTTAGCTCAACGTACTGTCTAATTTTTTGCTGCAAAGTTGAAGACAAACTCACTTAATCTTATCTCAGTCTCGACAACTTCAGGAGCTGATATAGGGTGAATGTGAACAAAACATTTTCATACCATTCAGTGCTATGTGGGAGGACTACAATATTTCTCATCGTCTGCCCCTATTCTCCGTCACTGACTTTTAATCACGATCGATTGGGTGACGAAGCGAAATGAAGATATTAATGCCAGATAAGAGAGGGAAATCTTCGGAAGGCATTGTCCAAGGTCCGTTCGGCGTATTTTCGAAACATATAGGTCGCGACAGAGGTGAAGTACGGCCGAGTCAGAAAGGATTCTCGAATCCTCGTGAAAGTACATTTCGACGTATTGTCTGGAAACATATTGTTAAGCTTAATGATACCTTGCAGCGGGTCCTTATTTCGTCGTTTTCGTTTTGGGACTTTACGTAAGGCGGGGTCATCTTGAAAGTGAAGAAGTGCGCAATCAAAACAAGCTTTACCGGCAGTGGCCGCAGATGAAATTATCGGGAGTGACTACGGAACCATCGTACTTTACGACTAAAGACTAATGTCAAAAATTTGCGATCTTCACGTTTAACTATAAAAATTGAAAACTTTAATTCGGTTTTATATCAGGACGTCACCTCGGGTCCTGAATAATATGAGCCCTCTATTTATAAATCCAGCCGCAATTTTAAGATTCAGTCTCGTTTAAAGAAAATAAAAAATTTCACGTTTAACTATAAAAATTGAAAACCTTTACTTAGATTTTTATCGCAACGAAACCTCATTTCCTAGATTATTTGAGGCCTCTGATTATAAATCCACCCGCAATTTTTAGATTCAGTCTCGTTTAAATAAAGTCAAAAATTTTGGATCTCCCGATATTCACGTTTAACTAAAAACCTATAAACCTTTATTTGGATTTCTATCGGAACGAAATCTCGTGTCCTGCATAATTTTAGAAGCGCTAATTACAAATACAGCCGCAATTTGAAGATTCAGTCCCGTTTAATAAAACCATATAGGCTGAAAGATACATTCTTTATTAGCGTTTCGGCCACCTCTGTAGTCAAAATATAAAATATTTTACAAATTCATAAGTGACTTTCTGTACCTCTTACCTGTCGATCAGTTTGTACCAGGATACACGATACAATTTAGAGATTTTGAAAATTTTGAAAATCATCAACACTGAAAAATGTTTAATTTAGAAAACTTTGGGATTTTAAGGATTAGATTTCTTTAATGGTCAGCCTCCCGCAAATGTTGAAAACCTATGGCGCTGTAGAAGCGCTGCGAGAGAATAAGTATCGGTACACGTTAGATTTGAAACACTGCAGGTTGTAGCCATCGAGAAACAAATTCCCCGGGAGTAGTTTATTCCACAGCGTCGAAGTTCTCTAAGAGAAGCAATATTGGAGGAGACTGGCTCGGGGAGTAGGACCCTCGACCTGGTAAGGATAAGCTCGCAGAGCCTCTATTGTCTTCCTCATTCGGACAGCCTTTGGTATTATTATCTGGGAGAGCTCACTCGAACATCTTCCGCGGTAGAATCTGTAAAACAGGGACAGGTATCAGCTACCCTTTTTCAATGTTTCAGGCTGTGGAGGTCTTTTGTGAGGTTAGGCGTATCGATTAGTCTAATTACCCTCTTCTCGATTGTGTCCAGAACCTTTAGAGACTACTTCGGAGCGTATCTCCACATATGGGAGCAATACTCAATCTGTGCCTTGTGGATCAGCAGTAGTTGCTTTGGTGCCTACAGCGGAACAAAACTTCAAGCTTCTGGGATGTCGTTTAAGCAATACTGACGACGAGGTCCTGCCAGGACATATTATTGTTCATGTTGATCCCCAACAGTTTGAAGGAAGGTGACTCGACTATTGGGTGACCCCCCATTTCCACAGTTGGTAAGCCAACGTGAGACCTCTTTGTCAGTTAAAAAGATCGGGAATGTTTTATATAAAATTTTGTTTGAGTTTGGGAATGTCTTATATGTCCTTATGTCGAATAAAGCGTATGCTAGGAGTTTAGATTGAATGTAAAAGATCGGACTTTATAACTGACGTACTGAGATCATAAATAGGGTTAGGAAAATAAATCGATAGCAAAACCCATACCGCTTGGAAAATTCGTCTCTATAAAGTAAAGCTGCAAACATAATATAGATGTACTGTGTAAGGCTTTCGCGGCCATCGTCCAATGAATTTGTGGTTCTTGGGTTTTTAGGCCGGCGTCGTTTAGCCGAAGTGAAATAGCTTCTGAAGATGCCATCCACTCGTGGTGGCGAAACGTCAACCTTAACGCTACACGACGCCGGCCTAAAAACCCAAGAACCACAAATTCATAATGTAGATGATTTTTTGATGTGAGAGATGAGATAAGGTCCTTATCTTGCGGTGCAGGAGACACGTCCAAAAATGAGGCATATCGAAAGGATGGCTAATTTTTTCGAGGTTAAAGAGTAATTATTTCTCATTCGATGCCGCATGACCTACAAGCCGATGTTGAATTTCAGTCTGTAATTCATTTATAAAAAATGCATCGACATACGTACCCATAATAGCAGTGTGCAACCACCTCGATTTAGGACTGTCAGACTGAAAAAGCCGGAAATTTGTGACAGTAGCTTTGTAATTATGAGCACAGATGTAAAGCAGGAACCTCTGACTGTACAGTAGAATATGACGATGATTTCCCTATTCTTATTTTTGAGGCTTATCCTCATTTCATACGTCAGTCGCAAGTGTTTAGAACTCACTAATTTGTTTGCTGTTGTCTACACTCTAAATTTATAGTGTGACATTCTTTCTTCCTCTTATCTTGTTATCTAGTGAGTACCTAAATAAAAGAGTTTCGGCACGTCTTTAAAATATAGTAGCGAGTTTAATTTTGTAAGATGCTTTAATTTTGACTATACTAAATTCGCGATGCAATTTTGTAGTTCACAGAGCCAGCCGCGGCTTGTGTGCTTGCGAATATGCTTGACTGTGTAAACTAAAGCTACCTACAGACGTTGATGCATGCTGCGATTCCTGAATAGACTCACGGTTTCATGACACTTGCATCAGTTACGTAAGTTATTACTCAAATCGAAACCTGTTGCGATACCTAAACCGACTTGGTATTTTATTCACATTTCATGCAACACAAGGATAGTAGGGTAGAGTTATTTTCTTGCATCTACGCAATACTATACACGTTGAAATACTTGAAACCTGCATCAGCGTCACCGACTCTGCGTCATGGCTCACCGACCAAAATGGGATTGCAGACTCTGCATCGCTGCAAGCCGCAACTGATGCCAAATACGTGATTCAGTACTACACACCCTGCTACTTGCATCATGTAACGTAGAAGTCGATGCCTGAATCGTAGCATGCAATGTCTGTAGGCCGCTTAACAAAGGGTTCTTGTACAATTCTGCTTGATTATGTTTTAATGAAGTCCCCTAAAAAAGGAACATCAAAATCTCTACGGAGACTGGAGGGTCTGGTTTGGAACATACCATGGAGCATCCGTAACTGTGCGTAAAATTCTGCTTTGCAGAACCCGCAGGACTCGCAAGTGCGTTTTGGCAAGGAAACACCAAGCTAAACATGCGTATGTCAAAAAAAAAGAATCGGTGAGAACTACAGAAGTATTTAAGGTCTCCGATCAATTTAGGGTGCGGTTATAAAAAACGAAGAGGTCCAAAACGTCTAAATGCCAACGTGCAGAAAGCATCCAGTCATTCCATTTTTTATTACCTTTGCTATAGCTTAGGAAGCTGTAAATGTTATAATAGCTCGTACAGATTATCAGGTTTACGAGTCCGATAATTAAAGCTGACACTCTTTCAAGTACCAGAATAAATCAATTGAATTAGGCTACCATTCCTCGTGTACCATAAATGTCAGAATTAGAAATAGAGGTCCATTGCGTGATAGCGTTAAGACAGGTTGTAAAATTATTGCGATAGCGATGGATGAATTATACAGGGTTACTGGTAACTCGACCACTTTCCTGCAGGAAGTGATAGAGGGACTCAAATGCAATAGATTCGATCCCCCATATGTAATTCCGAGAACCGATAGTTTTCGAGATAATTAACATTTAATGTTTTTCAACGATATGTCCAAATTTCCACACTACATCCCAAATTTAGAAAAAACCCTGCTGTCGATTTTAGTAATTTCTAATTTAGTTTTTTACTGACACATACGCAAATCTAATTTAGTATTTAAATGTGTAAAAATACTAAACAGTTTCAAACTACGTACAATTATTTAAAAAAACAAAATTTTCACATTCACCGTGAAATAAATTTTTAGCTCAAAAAAAAAGATACATAACCAGTCAAACAAATTATTTTAAAAACTTCCTTATCTGATGGCCTATTCCAAGGACAAGAATGTCAGTACAACCACAAGTAACTATTTAACAAAAATTATCAACATAATACAGAATCATCAACAACATGATATTCCAGCATGATGGTTGCGTCCAGCACATTACCGAGTCACAATTCGGCAGTTGTTGGACAATACATACCCGAACAATTGGATAGGGAGGGGTGAACCCATCCCATGGCCTGCGCGGAGCCCAGTCAGACAGCTCTTGATTTTTATGTCTGGGGTCACATGAAGGCATTGGTTTACCAGACTCCAGTTAGTACTGCTGACGAATTAAGGCAAAAAATTATCAATGCGGCGGAGGAGATGAAACGAACTTTTTCAACACAGGTTACAAAAACCAAAGTGAGGAAGCGGATCCGAAATCAAGGGCAACACATTGAGCAAGATCTCTAGGAACTTTGAGTGGATTTAATTTGTTTAACTTGGATAAAATCATCGACCGCATTTGCAAACATTTTAGTATGTAACTGAGTTATCACTAATGATTGTACTGTCATTCGTTCTTTTTGAATAGGTGATTTTTATTCATTGCTGTTTATAATCTTTCTGAAAAGGTTATTAGGTAGGAAAGTTTTTTTAGCGATTTGTTGAACCGTTTGTATAATTTTTTTTGAGCCAGATAATTTTCTTTCACGGTGAATGTAAAAATTTTGTTGATTATTTTTTAAATAATTTCTGTTTAGTTTGGAACTGTTTAGTATTTTGAAACATTTTAATACTAAGTTAGAAATACTAAAATAAAAATTATCAGAATCATACAACCGGTTTTTTCTTAGTTTAGGATCTAGTGTGGAAATTTGGACATTCGATTGAAAAACATTAAATGTTAATTATCTCGAAAACTATCGGTCTTCGGAATTAAATATGGGGGGTTAAATCTATTACATTTGAGTCCCTCTATCACCTCTTGCAGGAAAGTGGTCGAGTTACCAGTAACCCTGTATATTTGGTACTGTCACAGAAGCAAGAAAGGAGAACTATCTGTACTATATTTTGCGTCACCAGTATAGACGACGGAGTATTTGTAGTTTGTAGGTTGTTACGTTGAAAAGCAAGTTGTAGTAGTAGTAGTAGTATAGACGTTTATTTAGCATACATCAGCTATTTACAGGAAAACAGTAAAAATAAAACGTAAAAAAATAGAGCTATGAGTACAACTCATGAGTTTCACTAAACCTATGATTATATAAGTTTAAAAAAATATATATATTAAAATATTACATGTTAAAGGTTATCTAGCAGACGTCCTTCCTTTTTGTAACTGTTTTATGTCAAACTAGCTAATATATCTGTATTTTATTTATGTGAGAGTGAAAGTCATATGTAAAAAAAACAAAAAAAGTATAACCCGGGCTCCGACACACCGAGCTGCTGTTCCAGTTGTTGACTACTCCTCACACCAAGAGGAAGGACCCAAGGATATCTGGTGGCTAAGATATGCGCCGCCGCACGGCACACCGGTACTTTGCGCAGTATTCCTCATTCCACCTATGGATCCAATGACCATAAGCAGCAGACTTACAGTGTAGTCTGGCCAGAGCCTGCGAAGCTGTCCGAACAACTCCTGATATTTGGTCTGCTTTTCCTCCTCCTTAGAGACGATGTTCACCTCGGCAGGTGCCCAAAACTCTATAGCGAACATCGCCTTCTGTTGGTGGTCGAGAAGGACCATGTCGGGCTTGTTTGCCTAGACAGGCTCGAGCACTTGGAATGGGTCCTCTTCTTCTTCTTATGACGCCGTCTCCTTTCGAAGGTTGCCGATCCAAATAGCTAACGTAGTCCTAGATACGGCCATGCGAAAAATGTCAAGTGATGAACAACCAAACCATCTTCGGATGTCTTTCAACCAAGAATTTTGTCGTCTACCTACAGACCCTTTACCTTGGACTTTTCCCTCTATAATCAGTCGCAGAAGGTCGTATTTTTCCCCTCGCATGATATGATCTAGGTATATAAGCCGTTTTTCGTTCCTTGATGGTAAGCATGAGTTGTTTTTGTTTCTTCATACGATTAAGGACTTCAACGTTCGTTATTCTTTGAACCCATGATACTCTGAGTATGCGGCGATAAATGCACATTTCAAAGGCGTCGATTTTCTTTTCCAATGTAGCATCTAGAGTCCAACTCTCACATCCGTACAGGAGAACCGAGAAAATGTAGCATCTGACCATGCGTATCCGAAGTTTTAGGCTGAGATCTGACCTTATGAAAAATCTTCGTATACCCATAAATGCCTTTCTGGCCTGTTCAATGCGGCACCTTACTTCTTTCTTCGGGTGACATGCCTCATTTACAATACACCCCAGATATGGAACGGGTAGTTTCAATAAATTCATTATTTTTTATTCTACATTCGTTGACTTGTTTTAGTGAAGCCTTAAAAGAAATTCGATCTCAGCAGCTTTAATATGGGTTTTTATTCCTGTTTAGAAGTACTCAATTCTTCAGATTAAACATCTACATTAAACTTCTGTGAGCTCCGGTTACAAGGGTTTAAAAACGTCACTGGCACTGACAACGAAGTCTTACGTTGGCAGTGGAAATGGAGGCTCTCCCAGATAAAAACACCCAAGGCCGTCCGAACGAGGAACACTGGAGAGGCTCTGCGAGCTCATCCTTACCAAGTCGAGGTCCCTACTCCTAGCACCAATCTCCTCCAGCATTTCCTCTTTTGGAGAACGTTGACGCTATGTAATGAGTTGCTAGGGAATTTGTTTCCCGACGACTACAACCTGCAGCGTTTCAAATCTAACGTGCACCAATATTTATCCTCCCGCAGCGCTTCTACAGCGCCATAGGCTTTGTAACAATAAAAGCGCTGATTGGTGATGAGCCACCAACCAACATATATTGCCCATAGCAACCAGCAGCTCAATCAGTTTGCATAAGACAAGGGCCTATGGGTGCGTGCGTGTGTGCGTGAGTCTAGCTAGCCACCAAGAAATGAAAACAGGACAACAGTGGCTAAATAAAGATTTATATATGAATGCAGTACATTTGTATTCTATCTATTTTTTTTTTAAACAAGAACTTAGCTTCGGAGGGAAGTCCAGGGAGTACTTCTCGTGGTGCCCTTCCAAATAGAAGGTGGTGCTCCAAAGAAGGTGTTACATCCGCACCCCAAAGAAGAATGGTTATCCGGATAACTGCTGGTGATAGTGTTCACATGGTGGCACCCCAAGGAAGGCTGGCTTTCTTCAAAAGGAGTTTTGGTGGTGCCCCTCCAGAGAAGTGTGGTGCCCCTTCAAAGAAGTGTGGTGCCTCTTCAAAGAAGGTGGTGCCCCTCCAAAGAAGTGTTCATGGAACCCCAAAGAAGGGTGGTTTCCTCGGTTACATATTGCACACACACAAAAAATTGTCTTACAGAGGCATAGCTATTTTATGTGTTCACTATTCGATTTCAGAAATGCAAAGGGGAGAGGTATGTGCTTCGATTCATTAGATTTTCTCAAAATTTGTGCGCAGATTGTATAATATAATAATATTTCCAGCTGAAAGGAATAGAGATGGGAAAAGGAAGAAATTAAAAGAGAACAGTTATGAAAACGTTACTAGTAGGAAATAGATGCTAAAAATGGAAGTTACAAACTATCTGTATATGGTAGCCAAATAAAAATAATTTTGAAAATGGGTGAACCGTTACAGCTTTCAGCATTTGCTGGAGGCTGACCACAAAAAAACAGTATTATTTACCTAAGTGAAACAAGATCTATTGAATTAAACAGCTCGCTAGCATTTTAGCTACTATTCCTTGGGTAACAACCCCAGTGTAGTAGCTCGCATTTTGAACATATTTCAGACATTTTATAAAACTTTTAGCTCTGGTTATACGAAGTGATTTTGTACTATACTCCGTATCTAATAATTATATGGATCATTAAATGCAGTTTGTATTTAATCCCTAATTTACCACAAAACAATTAGACGCTTTACATAATGTTATTCGAGCGATATATTTATGCTTATATGAACTTTTATATGCAAACCGACACATATAATATGTAATATGCAAAACAATTGGAACGTAAACAAAGCACGTACCTACTGGTGTTTTTGTTGTGTAAATTTAGCAGCAGTTTATTATGTTAATGATTGCAGTTAAAAATGAGATAATTGTAATTATAGTAATACTTGTACTTACGTGAAACTTGGTGAATATGATAAGCAGTAGTTTGATAGACTTTATTTTAGCTTAGCCTCCCAGGCTGTTTTAAATGCTTTAGATTCCAACAAATACCTCAAAACTAACTAACAAAATAAAATGATTTGCTAAAAAAGTTGTCTATTTATTTGAGAAACTCCACTGTTCCGCCGCCATTTCTTTTTTCTTCTGTCACAGCATTAAAGATTTTTTACTTTTTACTTCCCGATAGGTGAGGGGAGTATTGTGATCGCGAAAATTTTCGATTTCGAGATAATACGCTTTTTAGGCGTTTTATGATGTGTACATAACGAAAATCCACGTCACTCATTTCCGTCGGTCTGTCTGTCTGTCGCGTTTTTCTACTCTCGCAATCTCAGTAACCGCTGCATGGATTGTGATGAAATTTGGGCAGCGTTGTGTTGTAGGGTCGTAGTAGGTAATGTTCCTATAATTTTGAAAATCGTTATACGGGGGGCGGAGTAATTAGCAAAAAACGAAAAATTTCAAATATGCCTCAAACTTCGTTTTTAGGCGTTTTAGGGGTTCCTGATCAATTTCTACTTTTTCTTGGGTGGGGGAGAATTTGGGGTGGTTGGGGGGTGGGGGGTTGTAATACTGAAAAATTTGTTGTATTCGTAATGGGCTGTCCATTGATATGTGAATGAAAAACCTAGCGGCATGATACACTTTTTTAGGTCCATCCGAACGTTGCATGCTTAATATAGAAACCACGAGACTTAGAATTTGTGACGTACACATACGAGTATTGTTTTAGATCGTTCGATATCGCGTAACGCAAAAATTGTTCAATTGATTTTAATGAAATTTTGACATAGTATTACTCCCAAGGCGAGGACGGAAAATGCGTATGTTTTGAAAAAATAGGGTCAGTGGCGGCGCAGCAATAATAAAAAACTAAAAATATAAAAATAGCTCAAACTTTGTTTTTAGGCATTTTAGGTGTTCCTGATCATTTTCTAGGTTTCTTTGGGTGAGGGTGAATTTTAGGTGGTTGGGGGGAAGCAGGTTGCAAAATTGAAAATATTGTTCTATTCTTAATAGTTTGTCCATTGACCTGTGGAAGAAATACCTAGCGGCATATTAAATCTTTTTAGGTCCATCTGAACATTGGCTTGCCTGTTACAAAAGTCAATTTTGTGATGGATACATACGAGTTTGCTTTATGTCGTTCTACATATATTGCGTAAAGCGAAAATTATTAAATTGGTTTTAATGAAATTTTGACACAGAACTTAGTGCCAGTGGCGCCGCAGCAATAATGAAAAAACAAAAATCAAAAAATCAGCTCAAACTTCGTTTTTAGATGGGTTGGAGGCTCTTGATCGTTTCGCATCGTCCAGTTCAAGCATGCAGAAAAAAACTGTGGCACCCTAGTTCCTAAGGAGGGAGACGCAAGTAACTATTTTCGAGGGTTTTTGTGTTGGATGTTGTTTTTGCGGGCGGATGGACGATAATTTTTTTAATTTTAGACTATAGCTTCATGCAATGGGAAAAGCATTAAAATGATATCATCATTATGTGTGGGAAGTACTGAGTCAATCAACTTGACCCCATTTTTTGTATTAGAAACTTGACACTCGATACACATACTTTATACTGGAGTCGTTATTTTCATAGATCTTCAAATCATTTTCACATAAAACAGTTTTTTCGTATTTCCTGAAAGTAGTGATTTTGGGAGTTGTGGGGTTTCTGAAATAAGCCATTCTTTCGTCAGTAGTACTTCATCCGCCTCTGTGTACGATTTCCGTCTGGTCCATTCCTATTAAATTACGACCATTTCTAAGCGCACGTCTTGTGAGTTACTGCATATTATGATTCGAAAATGCTCAGTTTGCACGTAGAGTACCCATATAGAGGCCGAAGCGGCAAGGCGGTGCCTGCTGTGAAGTTGCTGCGGGCGGTACGCTTCTTGGCGGTAGCGGAACCACTCCTGACGATGCCGATGGTCAGCCGGTCATAGACAGTGGTGGTACTACCTTCTTCTTAGTGTCCTTCAGCAAATCTGTCCTAAAATGGTACCCAAATCCAAATGTGCTTCTTAGCGGTAGCGGAACCACTCCTGACGATGGTCAGCCGGTCATAGACAGTGGTGGTACTATCTTCTTCTTAGCACTTTCCAGCAAATCTAGGTACTTTGTATCATAAAATAGTACCCAAACAGATGTGCTTCTTGGCGGTAGCGGAGCCACTCCTGACCATGGTCAGCCGGTCATCGATAGTGGTGGTACGACCTTCTTCTTAGTAGCTTCCAACAAATTCAGATATCCAGTGTCCCACGATGGTACCCAAACCCAAAATCAGCTTCTTGGCAGTAGCAGAACCAATCCTGACGACGCCGACGGTCAGCCGGTCATAGATAGTGGTGGTACTACTTTCTTCTTAGTATCTTTTAGGAAATCTAGATACCTTGTGTCCTAAAATGGTACCCAAACCCAAATATGCTTCTTGGCGGTAGCGGAACCACTCCTGACGATGGTCAGCCGGTCATAGACAGTGGCGGTACTATCTTTTTCTCAGTATCTTTCAGCAAATCTAGATACCTTGTGTGCTAAAATGGTACCCAAATCCAAATGTGTTTTTTTGGCGGTAGCGGAATCACTTCTCACGATGGTCAGCAGGTCAGAGACAGTGGTGGTACTACCTTCTACTCAGTACCTTTCAAGCAATCTAGATACATTGTGTCCTAAAATGGTACTCAAACCCAAATGTGGTTCTTGGCGGTAGCGGAACCCTCCTGACGCTAGTGGGACGGTCATAGACAGTGGTGGTACTACCTTCTTCTTAGTATCTTTCAGCAAATCTGGTCCTAAAATGGTACCCAAATCCAAATGTGCTTCTTGGCGGTAGCGGAACCTCTCCTGACGATGGTCAGCCGGTCATGGACAGTGGTGGTACTACTTTCTTTCCAGCACTTTCCAGCAAATCTAGGTACTTGCTGTCCTAAAATCGTACCCAAACCCAAATGTGCTTCTTGGCGGTAACGGAACCACTCCTGACGACGGTCAGCCGGTCGTAGACAGTGGTGGTACTACCTTTTTCTTAGTAGCTTCCAACAAAATCAGATACCCAGTGTCCTAAAATGGTACCCAAACCCAAATGTGCTTCTTGACGGTAGCGTAACCCCTCATGACGATGGTCAGCCGGTCATAGACAGTGGTGGTACGACCATCTTCTTAGTACCTTTCAGCAAATCTAGATACACGAGGGTTGTTGCCTACACATGTTTCACATGTTTTGTTAACATGAAATCCTGATGCTCTCTATTTCCGTCAATCGACCTATGGCGCACTGATGATCGTAAATAAGCGTGAAACAGCTGTCTGCGTACTGGTGGATTGACGGAGGTATAGCGCAACCCTCGTGTATCGGCTTTAATATGCTGCTTGCGTACAAAATCCGTGCCTCTAGTGGCAAAAGCGAACGAGCCTTGTCGTTCCACCAAGGAGTTTACTGCTGCTAGTAGCGTTTCTCTTTGGTTGCCGTTACCTTCGGGTGCTAGATGGCGCACCGGCAGAACTTTCTGCTTGTTGCCTACAAATCTAGATACCTTGTGCCCTAAAATGGTACCCAAAACCAAATGTGCTTCTTGGTGGTAGCGGAACCTCTCCTGGAGATGGTCAGCCGGTCATAGACAGTGGTGATACTACCTTCTACTTAGTACCTTTCAAGCAACCTAGATATCTAGTGTCCTAAAATGGTACCCAAACCCAAATGTGGTTCTTGGCGGTAGCGGATCCACTCCTGACGCTAGTCAGACGGTCATAGACAGTAGTGATACCACCTTCTTCTTAGTATCTTTTAGCAAATCTAGATACCTTGTGCCCCAAAATGGTACCCAAACCCAAATATGTTTTTTGGCGGTAGCGGAACTACTTCTCACGATGGTCAGCCGGTCAGAGACAGTGATGGTACTACCTTCTACTTAGTACCTTTCAAGCAATCGAGATACATTGTGTCCTAAAATGGTACCCAAAACCCAAATGTGGTTCTTGGCGGTAGCGAAACCACTCCTGACCCTAGTCAGACGGTCATAGACAGTGGTGGTACCACCTTCTTCTTAGTATCTTCTAACAAATCTAGATACCTTGTGCCACAAAATGGTACCCAAACACAAATGTGTTTTTTGGCAGTAGCGGAACCACTTCTCACTATGGTCAGCCGGTCAGAGACAGTGGTGGTACTACCTTCTACTTAGTACCTTTCAAGCAATCTAGATACATTATGTCCTAAAATGGTACCCAAACCCAAGTGTGCTTCTTGGCGGTAGCGGAACTACTCCTGACGATAGTCAGCCGGTCATAGATAGTGGTGGTACTACCTTCTACATCACAGTCATAATGTCTTAACAGACATGTTGTGAACTCGTAAAGTGCATTAAGTCGGAGCTGGAGTTTTGCCGACACGAATATTATCAATAGTTTTGAAAACTGTAGCTCACCATCGTTCGCGATTTACTGCCAGTTCAGTGGCGCTCTTGATACTCATGTCCATCAATGGTTTCGTCGTAACCACCACCCAGCGTGTAGGGGAACGGCCACGGCGCCGCCCACTCGGGACATGACCCTGAACTATAAGTTTCTCCATATTATCGCTTCTGTGAATATGTCCCAAGAATGTAAGCGTTTCTGTCGACACAATGGAGAATAGTCCCTTTGGATTACTGAGCTCATGCAGTATGGAAACATTATTTCGCTGGGCGGTATAAGGAACTCTCAACCAATCCAAAAGATAGTGTTAAGTTACCTTAGATAAGGGATTGAATTGGCATGCTGAATATTAAGATAAGCATATCTATGATTAGCTGTTTTATTGGGTTGACTTGATGCAAATATAAATTTTGCATAAATGGGAAACAGCTTTCCTCGGGTCATCGTTCACCTTGCCAATTTCAGTAAGGTGGACAAGTCCCTAGGGGACATCCCCCTTATTTGGGCAGGTGTAGGCCAAGACTAGCCGAACGCACATTCTCTAATAGAAGATAACTCCAGGCACTCACATAATATGACGTGTTCCACAGTTTTGTCTTCACTTTCACAAATTCTAGATATTGGTGTGTCACTTAACCCCATAATGTGAAGGTGTTCCCTGAGTTGACAATGGCCAGTCAGGAATCCTATTATTGACCTGGTCATCGCCAAGTTGTCCTTGGATATTGCCATACCAATAGCTGTAAGGGTTTCCTTGGAAAATCGGCACCATCGTTTTACCGTTTGTACGTGGGGGTGTTTTTTGGCTATTTTTGCAATTGTGGTTGTCGACATTCCAGAAAGTTACACGGTCCTAAAATTCTTAGGGCAGTAGCCTTCCTGGCTTCTTTGGTTTTGTTTGAAGGATGGGCTAAAGACTGGTCGCATTCCATTGCCCTAGCCCTGATGTGATGCAAGGTCTTTTCAGGATTAAAGATACATCTCTCCTGGTTAATTCATTTGCAGCTATCGATATTCCAGACAGTTCCGCTTGAACGACGCTGGCATTTTCACCCATAATCCACTTTATTCTTAGTAGTAGTAGTAGTAGTTTATTTGTGTTTTTGTATGAAGACGCTTACACACGTCAAAAAGGTAAGTACATATTGAATAAATTAAATAATAGTTTCTACATAAAAAGAGAATATACAAATATAAATATAACGAACAATAATAGGTAATCACAAACAACAGCTAGAAACAAAAACATTTAAAAAGATATATTTTTGAAGTTATCTGAAAGGTATTCGCCAAAAGAATTAAATGCCTGCGACAGAAGGTAATTTTTGATCCAACACTTAAATTGTGCATCATTTAGAGCTTTAAAATTGCTTGGTAGAACATTGTAGAACTTGATACCATGGTAATTAATTCCATTTTTAGATCTTTCGAGTCTTAGGTAGTTGCCATCAAAATTATTTTTGTGCCCTTGTATTGTACATACGCTCATCAGAATGTTTGGAGAACTTATGCATGTTACCCCTAACAAGCAGAGGCATTCTAAAATACAAATGCAGGGTAGTGTAAGTATACTGAGATCTATAAAAGCATTTCTGCAACAAGCATCGTAAGGAAGATGAGATATTATTCTAATACAACATCTCTGCAGCGAAAATAATGTTTTGATATGGCAAGGGTGGCCCCAATTTATGATGCAGTATTTTAAGTGAGAAAGGAAATGCCCATAATATGCCGCTTTTAATGTTGGTTGACTAGTGATGAAAGAAAGATTTCTGATCAGATAAATACTCTTTGACAGTTTTTTTGATACCTCCTTGATCTGCTGCTCCCAAGTCAAGGTACAGTCTAAGTGAACTCCCAGATATTTGACAGGTGTAGTGTCCTCCTTCAGATGTTTCATGTTGAAATTCAATTGTTGCGTCTTCAGATGATTTATTTTTAGTGAAGTTGCCAGGCACCAAACTTCTAATTCTGAGTGTTGTGCGTTGGTACGCTGGCTTAGTTCGTCAATAGCCTTAAATTAATTTAATTTTGTAGTGTCATCAGCAAACAGTAGAAACTTGGAGTCTGTATCGCAGTTCTGTAAGTCGTTGATATAAATCAGAAATAGTGTTGGGCCGAGTACAGACCCCTGAGGCACCCCATACGTTATATAGTTCCTGTTGGAGCTGAATCCATTGACTGACACATATTGATAACGGTCAGTCAAATAAGTTTGCATAAATGCTACACAATGTTCATCAAAGCCTCAAGTAACCATTTTTTGTAAAAGGATATCATGTGATAAACAATCAAACGCTTTAGGTTAGAGTACACACCACATCCAGTGCCTTCATTTGTTTTGGAGCCATCTGTGTTTATGCAAGTTGCATTCGTCACATTTGGCGTAGCATTCTGTTCCATGTTTCTTAAGATTCGGAGCACAGTTTAGAAATCGGTAGGCATTCAATTACGACTGAGTAACTCCAAGCCACTAATTCCTTGATCCATAAAACAATCACTCCCATTTCTATAATTTCTAATTATCCCGTCTAATTACAAACGGCTGTTATCTCTGTCCATCGATCTCCGCCAGAATCCAATATCAAAATTTTTCGAAAGATGCCCGAGATGCATCACCTGCGTAGAATTGCACGGCAGTTATGATTTTCATCTACGTGATGTGATACGAATCGATACGCATAGCTGATAAGCGGAGAATTCTCCAATAAATACCAGATGCATCGTGATAAGGAAGCACAGAGGCAGCGAAGCCTGTAATAGGTTATGGTGGAGCTGTCCGGCCGGTATCAAAGTGGTGAGTAATGTTAACTGGTTTATAGTACGGTCAAATTTCTATTAAGAGGCCCATAGACTTCGTTTTTAAGGTACTGTTTTGTTCGTCGAACAAATCCGTTCAAACAAAAACGACGAACGTGAATCGCACACGCACTTCAGTTTTCTTTGGCATTAACAAGTTCATTACTCTGCTGGTCTCTAGTTATCACACACACAATAATGCAAAACAAATAAAGATCAAAACGGACGAAACAGTGGTTTCTAAAAGAAATTGAGTTTTCTCACACAAAAATGTTATAAGAACTTAAACTGGAATCAGGAGATACTGCTCGCACCAAGCAAAACTGAGGCGGTCATTCTCCGGGGTTCTAGGATCACGAGAAATCAAGTGAGCTTCTGTCTTAGAGTAGTGCAAATAGTACCCAGAGGATCGATAGTGTACTCGGGGATGACCGCAGACAGCGAACAATGTTTCAACGAACATATAAAGAGAACTGCGGTGAAAGCAGAAAGAAAGGTGGCGTTCCTGTCACGTATAATGCCAAACGTAGGCGGCTCAGGTATAAGAAAAAGACAGATCTTGAACGGAGTTTTTTACTCAGTTATGTCATAAGGAGCTCCAGTATGGTATAAAGCTATGGAGAGGAAAAAGCACCAGCAAATCGTAGACAGGGTGCAAAGGAAGTCGTTGCTGAGGATGACCAGTGCGTATCGGACCGTCTCTGTCATGTTATAGCAGCGATATCGCTACTACATGTATTGATTAAGGAGAGGAGACATATGTATATTGCGAAAGGTGCTCTGCCAGAGCGACGGCAGACTGCCAAGCAGAAAACAATGGACGAATGGCAGGGGATTTTCTGGTCCAGTACAACGGAGCTGGCGCAGTGGACTAAGCGCCTGATTCCAAATATAAGAGAGTGGGCAGAGCGTAAACACAGGACAACCCGCTATTACCTAACGCAGGCGTTGTCGGGCCACGGTCCCTTTCGGGTGTATGGGAACAAAATAGAGCGAGCGACGGACAATCATTGTTGACATTGTGGCTAAAGCGACATAGTCGAGCACACCCTTTCTCAGTGCGGCAGATGGTCCTGTTACAAGCAAGAAGCGAGAGCGAACCTGACCGGGAACCTAACTCCAGAGAACATGGTGTCTATAATGATATCGAGCGATCAACGCTAGAGGATAGTACATACGATGGTTTAAGGCATTTTAAAGTCAAAAGAGGCAGAGGAACGTAGGGATATGTTTCAAGAAGAAGAGGGAGACTTACAACTCATCTTGCACCGCGAAGAATATAGGTCACGATGATGCCCGGCGCAGATGGAGATCGAGCTGAGGTAAGAAAAGACGGAACGGGTTTAATCCAGTCGGGCTGTGGTAACATGTCGGATGGACGCGTTTGTGTCCGTTGGACGTGACGTCAGAGGACTCAAGCTGGTTCAACGTCGAGCGGGCAGACTCTCTCTTGCACCCTCGGGTGTGCGAGTACTTCTGTCCTTGCGGTCAAGCCGATTTCCTAAACCCTTTATAATAAAAAAGACCTTCATTCAGTGATCAGTAAGGTCGACCTAAAAGATCAGTTGGAACAAATTTAGTACGTTTTGTAAAACAAGCTGTATGTAGACAACATGTTTAGGTCGATTTCAGACAAGTTTTTGGCAAAATTGATCACTCTATCTTGACGTAAGTCTTGTTGAATCGGGTATTGATAATTATTTAAGCCACTGTATAACTTCATACATGAATTCTTACAGACAAGTGATATCTGTGAACGGACACCATTCAGATGTAGTTACTTCGGGGGTTCCACAAGGAAGTCATTTGGCAGCTTGGCTGCTTTTTAGCATTTTCATCAACAACACTTCATCAGGTTTGCAATTCAGTGATGACCTGTTATATGGAGTTGATCTATAAATGTTTGAAAAACTAAAGCAAAATGTTTAACATCTGCACAATTTTCGAAGTAGAAGTATATGAAATACTCTCTGCTGTATGCAATGAGGAAGTCAGAAAGGGCACAGGGCATAAGGCTGACATCTGCTCTGACAGTCAGATGACACTAAGAGCCATCTGCGGACCCAGAATCAGGGCACTCATGGTTCAAGAGTGCACGAAGAGACTGCAAATGCTGGCGATGCTGAAAGAAGTTACCCTAAACATGGATAAACCATAGATGAACAGTGGTGGCAAACTGAGGGATGCTGACAAGCCAAGGATCCAAGCCGAACAGAACACATCTAGATCAGCATAGCTACAGAACCAAGGCCGATGGGCAACTAAAAGCCTTGTGGGTGCTCTGACGAGGCACTGCAGGCTCAGGCGGTATGTATCACTATTAGAAATTGAAGCTGACTCACTGTATGAGCTGTAGAGTGGCCGATGAAACGGCCTATCACTTCCTTGCAGAATTTGAGCTGCTAGGCAAGCTGAGATACGAATTACCCTCCGTAAGCTTTACCAACCTACTGGCCATTGTTAAAAGGTCGGGAAGGTTTTGCAGGGTGGGGGTGGCTGAGGCGTTATATTCTGTCAAAAAGGGTGTATTGGGGCCTACTTGCCAGTCGCGGTCATCCCACAGTTACTACTACTACGCCTACTACTACTATTTAATAGTAGCATTATTTATTGCAACCTGACTATAATACTGGAGTTGTCCAACATTGTATCTACCTAACACAAGCAACCTAAGCAAGCTTCCTTATTTTCATTTCAAACGTTTGACTTGCTTAATTATCTTTGAAGTGTACATTGCTGAACACTTGGAGTTACCAGTTGGTTGTTTTTAATTACGTATTCGAAAAATAATTATATAAACGCTATATATGCATGTTTTCTCAGCATGGAGCATTGTGAGAAATGAATATTTAATACGTGCATTTATAATTCTAACGATTTCTACTTGACAGTAATTTGAGCTTTTTTAGTGAAGTACTGACAAGTCATACTTTATGTACTCAATTTGTTGAGCCGTTATATGGGTTTTAAAGTTGCTTTATGGGGCACTATATTCAATAAACCTTTAAATAGCGGCATTCGCACTGCTAGTGGAGAAATGATTTTTGTTGCACCTGCAATATTATGCTAAATATTCAGCACAATCTACATCTACTTCAAATAGATTTAAGTATCTTCAAGATAGTATACTTTTATACTTATCCCTATAGATATGGCTCTTGATTGTATATTAGAAAAAATTTATAACCGTATACATTTTAATCGAGGACTATCAGCTGCCAATCATCAACTGTTGAGATATTTCAAGGTTATCCTGCAACTGTTTTATCTTGAGGATAGTAATCTAATTTCTAAAAAATTTTTGAGATACGTACTTAGGACAAATCCTCACATGAAACTGCAAGTTTTATATGGAATTAAAAAAGATTCTATTTTCTAAACCAATATTGATTTTGCAGTAGTCAGAAACGTCAAACTTCAGGAAAATAACCAAGACCATTTATGTTTTCTGTAATGGTGACTCTTAAAGGCTAGAATAAGTCACTTCTTAAAAAGCTAAAAGCACACAGTATAAGAGGATTGCGTTCAAAGCTTCTTGAGAGTTACACGAAGGATATAAAAAAATCTGAATTATGGAGTCCTTCAAGGCACAATATTCCTCTTCTGTTTGTCATCTACGTGAATCTATCTCATGCTCAAAACTAAATAGTAGTATAGACGTTAATTTATCATACATCAGCTATTTACAGGAAAACAGTAAAATTTAAACTAATACCTATGATTATACATATATGATCACTCATAAATAGTTCATCAGTTTTTTTCTAAACACAGCAACATTTGGAGAACATTTTATATATAGAGGGAGTTTATTATCCCATTATCAAATACACTTCTTTTGGTTATTGTTAATTTGGTAGGTCTTATATCAACATGATGCATCTGTCGTGTGTTGTAGCTATGAACATTGCTTCGGTATTGTATATTCACATGTAAATAATCTGGACTTAGACCATTAACAATTTAATAAATAAATGTAAGCGTCCGTACTTTAATATAATCCTCTACAGGCTTCCAATTTAGTATTTGTTGCATGTCTACTTTATTAGTATATATATTACAACCCAACAACAATCTCATGCATTTATTTTGTAACAATTGCATTTTATGCAAATCAGATTTATCAATAATATTGATGAACAATAATCAAAGTGAGGTTTAGTAATTGTATTGTAAGCAGTATGTTTTGCAAATCGTGACAGATGTTTGCTAATTCTGTACAAGAAACCAATTGTGCCAGATTTGCTGACGATACCAATTTTACAACCCATTGCCCTACTCTTCATGGTCTAGTTAGTTCCTGATGCTTTAACTCTAGCAGGAAAGATGGTTTAATCCCAATAATTTGATACTAATCAAAGACAAAACCCAAAGGTTAGTAATTCCTAAATACTCGAAATTAAGCTCACGGAAATTCAGTTAAACTTTTGGGATTTATAGATGACAAATCTTCGTGGACTCAGCACACCAATAGTTCAAGGCATTCATTATCAAGGATAATATTTTTGATAAGAAGGCTCCGCTCTTTTATCAGTTCCAATCTTTAAAAAACCTGCTATTTTGCTCTATTTAATTCTATAATCACAATACATATGCAATCACCTTATGGGGTCAAAATACGGCAGCTATTCCTGTTTTTAGGTTAGAAGAAAATGATCTTATGTGGTGTTCACTATCTCGCTCATTGTAAACCTCTATTCCATAATCATAGTCACAATGTATTAACAGTCATGTTGTGAACTCGTAAAATGCAATAAGTCGGAGTATTTTGGGATCACAAAACAATGTCTCTACCTTGCATATACATATACCTATCTACTATACTCTCGCAAAAATTCATCTTACAAAACTGAACTGCTTCCAACTAGCAAAAATAACTTTTATAATCTTAGAATCTGACTACCATTCCTCTCCATAAACTTAAGAAATCAAGTACAAATCCACTAAACTACAATTTATCCAACAAATTACCTGAGTCTTTAAAGAAAGTATCCCATAAAAAATTCAAAATCTCTATAAAAAGGTTTTTACTATCACAATTTAATGACTATTTATCTCAGAAATACTTCAAAAGCAATTTAGTATAGCTCACGTACTTATGTTAGTCTGCTTTTCATTGTTTTCTTTTTGTTGTTGTCATCTGTCTAATGTAGGGAGTATCTACGAACCTTCTTTCACTGTTTTATATTTTTTTATGACCGACTGGCTATAATGTATATTGTAGAATTAATAGTCAATAAATACTCTCCTCTTGGCAAACCTTGTTTTAAATTATAACCAAGACCTTAGGTACATGTTTGATAAAGCACAATACAGATAATAACACCAATGGCTGTTCGAACGAGGAACACTAGAGAGGATCTGCGAGCTCATCCTTACCAGGTCGAGGTCCCTACTACCCGAACCAGTGTCCTCGAGCATTCCTTCTTTTGGAGAACTTCGACGCTGTGGAATGAGCTACCGGGGATTTGTTTCCTGACGGCTACAACTTGCAGCGCTCCAAATCCAACGTGCACCAATACTTATCCTCTCGCAGCGCTTCTACAGCGCTTTGAGCCTTTGACCATAAAAAAACAGTTGTATGCTAGAGAAATGCAAAATGGCATTGTGTCTAGACATGGAAGGATTTAAAACATCTGCACCCCACTAATATACAGTAATACCATGAACTACTAGCTTTTCTATGATTTCGCATAAAATACGCTCTCTGAAGATAAGATCTGCACCAGAATCCACAATTACGTCACCCATCCTATTCCGTGAGGTAAGACACCTAATGGTAATCCGGACAACCCATGTCATCTATTTCTAAACGACTTGGTTAATTTTTCTCGTAATCTCTCTCCTTGTCACAATTGTCAATAACAAAATAATCTGATCTTAGCAACATATCGATGTGCCCCAATTCATGCGCTGCCCACTCGATTGTATTATAGTCGGTCAGACTAGTTCTTCAGCTGTTTCTACCGGGTGGCTACGATTTGCATTTCAGTGATATACAAGGTGCGTTAGCCTCACAGGTCACAGGGTTGGCTTTGCTCGTACTTTTTGTTAAAGAAGTAAGAAAGACTTTTTTTATGGTCAGCCTCCCACAAAAAGCGGAAAGCATATGGCACTGTAGATCATCATCATCATAGTCACAATGTCTTAACAGACATGTTGTGAACTCGTAAAATGCATTAAGTCGGAGCTAGAGTATTGCCGACATGAATATTATCAATAGTTTTGAGCACTGTAGCTCGCCATCATTCGCGATTTGTTGTCAGTTTAGTGGCGCTCTTGACACTCATATCCAGCAACGGTTTCGTCGTATCCACCCAGCATGTAGGGGGACGGCCACGGCGTCGCCGACTCGGGGCATGACCCTGAACTACAACTTTCTCCATATTATCGCTTCTGTGTTGTCGCTTCTGTAGAAGCACTGTAGAAGCCGCGTGAAAAAATAAGTACCTGTGCGCGTTAGATTTGAAACGCTGCAGGCTATAACCGTCAGGAAACAAATTCCCTGGCAGCTCATTTCACAGTGTTCTCCAAAAGGATTGCTAGGGAAGACTCTATCGGGGAGTAGGGACCCACCCGATAAGGATGGGCTGGTAGAGCCTCTCTAGTGTTCTTCGTTCGGACGGCCTTCGGTGTTATTATCTGGGAGAGCTTACTCGAACATCTGCCGTGATAGAATCTATAAAACATGAACAGATCAGCCACCCTTCTTTGATGCTCCAGGCTTGGATGTCCTTTGTGAGGTTAGGCGTATCGATTAATCCAATTGCTCTCTTCTGGATAACGACCAGAAGCTTTATAGAGTGCTTTAGAGCGCATCCCCACACATGGGAGCAATACTCCGACGATGGTCGTATCTGTGCCTTGTGGAGCAGCAGTAGTTGCTCTGAGGTATTCTGCTTCCTACAGCGAAGCAAAAGTCCAACCTTGTGGGATGCCGTTTTAGCAATACTGACGACGTGGTCATTCCAGGACATGTTAATGTTGATTGCTGGATGGTGACTCGACTATTGGGTAACCCTCCATTTCCGCAGTTGGTAAGCCTTTGCCAGTGTTGTTGCCTGAGTTTCCTGTACGTTAAATTGTACTTTATTCACTAATCCACACTCGACAGTTGTTTTGATATCTACGTTGATCTGTGAGGCATGTTGCTGTCGCCGACGTACCGTCTCCTGGGATGATACTGGCTTACCTTAATGAAATTTTCACGGTAGGTTGCTAGCACAAGGCCGAGATTGCTTCATAGTTTTTCAAAGTATATCCAGTATCATTGGAAAGTGTCCCTCTTATTTCAGTGAAATCTATATATAAGAAGTAAGCATTGTGTCAAAAATGAAAAAGCTTAACTGCTTTTGAAAAATAACCTTTATGGAGGCTCCAAAAAGATTTGGAGGAGGCACATTAGTCAATAGGGGTAAACGGGAGCTTGGTGTATACTTTTAATTGCCTTCAAAGTTCCATGTACGATATTAATGTACTGTCATCTGCAAAGCTGTAGATTGGATTGGATGTTTTGAGATTAGGTATACTGTATGAATAACTTAGTAATTTTTTTTATCTAGCACCGTTTAGTACAGGTTTTGTCCCACACTACCTGTCTCGTGCTTGACTTTAAAATTTTAAACAGTGACCGCTAAAGTCAAAGATACAGTTCACACAGATTCGTGATCCATATTCAATCGATATTACTGAGTAAATTTCGTGTAGGAATTCGAGTTTTTCGGATAAATCAAAACATTTATTTCTCATTCAATATGATGTGCTGTACTAACAAGGATTGTAGAAACTAAAACGCTGTCCGTCTTAAATTTATTGCATCTCCCCGGTAGATGGACGCATGGCCTTTGCTTGCTATGGTCCAGTCGGTACTCCATACCAGTTTTGCTCACTCTATTTTTTATTGTTGTTTACGTGTGAAAGTGGCTCTGCAACTTGAATTTTGTTGTTTTTATTGAAAAGTGCAAGTGATTTCTTATCGATAGGTAAAATTGAAAGTTCCGTTATATACAGGCGCTTGACGTTCTGTGATGATATGCAAATCTGAAGCAATTAGTTTATATATATCGGGCCACTGATTTGTTTAATTTATACTTTGATCAGAACAGGGGCATTTTTTTATAGCTAGATGCTACATTATAGACAGATGTTCATCACTTGTGATTATTGAGGATTATTTTAAAAAATGAAGTCAAGTTGATTGACTCAGTACTTCCCACAGATTACTATGATACCATTTAATTATCTTCCATACAATGAAGCCATAATCTGAGATCCCCTTACAACCAAATCATGGCTCGCCCGTCCGCAAAAAAACATCCAACACAAAATTTACGGTAAATAATTTCTTGCATCTCTCTCCGTTGCGACTAGGTCGACACAGTTTTCATTCTGCAATTTTCATCTGATATCTCAATCACATGACATCCGATTTTCTGAAATTTAAAAACAGATTATATTATAGTAAAGCCCAGAGATATACCATTTGTTTACAAAGTGAGGATCTCCGCAAAAAGTGCCGACAGAGAAAGGGAACGGGGTCGGACTGGGCATTCGAATTCGTTGGAGTGGGCAACAACGAAAATATTCATTCCATCCAATAAAGTGCTCATACATCAGTTGGTTGAACAAGATGTTTGAAACTTTATTATCTGTTGATAAATATATGGTAGAGACATTTCAATATAACCGTATAAACCATATGGTAAATTATTCCTTTCTATACTCAATTTTAACGTTCGATTCGTTGTTTTAGTTGTCCCCAAATTAATTCTATAGGACTGAAAATGCAAAAATAGGGAGGCAACCTTAAGACATCATGACCATACTTTTTAGCTATGTTTTCTATGACATATTGTTTCTCAAACTGTTCAGTGTGGAGAACTTCCAATAATTCAGCTTTTTTGCAAGTTTCTTCAAAGTACAAATCCTGTTTTATGAGAAAATCTTGTATTTCCGCCTTCGATAACGTTTAATTCGGAATGTTGTACCTTTGTCTGGAGTGATAGCTTGCATTGTCCATTACGATGACGCTAAATGGCTTTAAATTGGGAATAAGAGTATACTCAAACCATTGCTCAAATATTCCCGAGTCCATGTTTTTGTGGTAGTCTATATTGCAGTCTTCAATTTTCTTTCCGCATAATTTGAGTGCGTTTTCGACCTAGCCGTCAGATGATGCGCAGTGTAAGATAACTCTACGGGATCCCTTATTTGGTGGAACGCCTTTTAGCTAACACTTCTTTGTACCGTCGGTCCATCCCTTTTTAGCGGTATCATGGGTATCATACCAGGTCTCGTCAAGGTAGTACACTGACCTCCCCTCGTTCCGGTATTGCTCTATCTTATGCAAGTAATCGTGCCGCCATGCCACAATCCTTGCACTTTCCATTATAGCCATTCGTTTGTTCACAGTTCTGTACCTAAACCCAATCTTCCTAATCCATCGCTGCAATGTACTCCTTGGATACTGTTACCCCATTCTAGCCAATTGTCTTTGAGCGGATTCTATTGTGGGCAGTT
Source organism: Callosobruchus maculatus (assembly GCA_951848785.1). Classification (NCBI taxonomy): domain Eukaryota; kingdom Metazoa; phylum Arthropoda; class Insecta; order Coleoptera; family Chrysomelidae; genus Callosobruchus; species Callosobruchus maculatus. The sequence goes on from CATOUR010000003.1 coordinate 5,925,081, forward strand.
CATTAATTTTGTACTTTTCGTACACAATATTCCTCAATAATTTTGTGATCTTGGGATCTAGTTCTTTTAAAACACCAGCATCGAACCTACGCTTCCTCTTTTGTGGCCATTTTCTCAAAATTTCACATACTGTTGGATATGGAGCGTGTGTTAGAATTGACGTCTTTTTGACCATACTCCCCTTATTTTCATTCTCCGGATCCTTCGTTAGTTCGTTATCATTTAGTACTATTTGTTTTGCATCTGTGACCTTTTGTGAGGTTTTAATTGGTTTACCTCCACCTCCCTCTGTTCAAATTCATTATCAGTGTTCGTACTATAGTCACTACTTTCACCACCATAATGACAAACCGCCGACGTAGCTTCACTGCTGCAGGGTAATTCACATAGCTTGAAATCCCACACGGAAAAAAGCAGACTTGAGTATTTTTAAACAATATTGTGTGGTATGATTGTTGGTAATTTTTCTACATATTGTAAGATATTTCCAAAAGATTGTTGAATAAAGTTTCATTGGGTGTAGCAATATATTCCACCAAATTGCGTTGGCTTGCTGTGGATTCTTTCACAATCTGAGTATGTAGCTTTTCTACACAAACTATTCAGTTTCCCTTTCCGCAATCATACGATAGAAAAGTTCACATAGGGTTGAGCATTTTCCTACAATTTATTGTGAAAAAATCCACAAAACTGTTGTTGAAGAAGTCTGGACGAGTCTGCGCAAGTCCGTGTCTTTCTAGTTCTTTTCTTGTTGAGCTCCCATTTGGTTTGTGCCTGCGTATGAACAACCGACGGCGACGCCGACGTGTGAAGCATATAATTTATACCTATACCTATAGAAGATACCAGATACCATATATTTTAAGAAATAGAGGGTTTGAGTGCATTCCTATTTTTCTGGGTAAGTACTAGTTCATTTATTTGTGTCATTGTAATACAGACAGGCAGTCATAGGAGTTTGTAATTAAATGTGGAAGCAACGACTTACGTGTGTTATTTTCGCAATGCATTTTGATTCGAAAATACAAAGCTGTGTCCGCTAGTACCTATTGAACAGTTGTAGAAAAAATTCACGGGCGAAACTTTATATGTCGGAGATTATGATTTTATACGTAAATAAGTGTAAATGATTACGTAATGGCTACGTTTTAATGCTGTCGTTTGTCTAAAAGTAATGTCAATATGGACGCTGCACCTACATGGCAGAAATAGATATAGGGCTGTTTTCGTTCAGTGAAATTACCATGTTTTTTCAGATTTCTATAAAGGATTATTATTATAGCGCATAAAATTATTTAAACATAATAGGCTCAAAATCGAAAAAGCTATGCACCTTTATTCTATGCGGCGAAAGCTCACCGCTGTATAACGCCATAATGTCTTTCAAGTCCAGGCAGGGTTACAGGGGCATTTTCATTTGTATGGATCTGAGGTAGTATTTATCTATACAGCAAATAGCAGCAGAATAGCAAAGTATTGATTTATGCGAAATGTTAGAGTGTTTTAGGATTTACTAATTTGAAATTAACTATACGGGTTGGAACTATGTGGCTTGAATGATATGGAGATACTGTATTATTTATGCTACGTTATGATATTTTTATTTTTCAGTGCCATTGGACATCCAAACTATCCAATCGATGATGACTATTAGGAAGTGAATATCATTGTGGTCATACATACATACCAGTGTGATTATTTTTTGTATTCTTCTTGTGAACACCTTTATTGTATGAAAATAAACCATTTTATACATGCCTCATTTTACTTTTGCCTCCACAACTACCTCACTCATCACATTTATTATGGATTATTAAACCCCAATTTTGGAGTGTAATAGACTTCACAATATTGTTCAAAATTTTACTACAACAATGTGTTAAATGATTTTATACTTTTTGTGAAATATTAGTACATTGACTGAGTCGCCTATTAGTCTACAAATTGTTGCTATCCTGTTGTTACAATATTTGTATAAAAAATCCACAGGGGTCGCAAATAAACTCTCTCGGTGGTAGTAATATGGAACACAATTGTTGGGTCCATAGCTCCACAACTTAGTGTTACAAATATACACAAGTTGTTATTGTCCCTATATCATCCACAATTTGTAGTGAAAATGCCTACAATTGTGGAAAAATTTTCAACAGTCTTTTTTCCGTGCATTATCTTCCCAAGACCGAAACATACTCTAGCTGTCACACTTCCGAAAAAAACGTCCGATTCAGACAGAAAAGTAACGCACAAAAGTAAAAGCAGATTGGCGTTGCTATCAATAACGGTAGCAATACCTGCCTAAACAATTTGACTAAGTCCGGTCCTCTTCATCGATCGAGTCGCTAATAATCTTGAAATGTGTCGGTCTTATCATAGTTCAGTTAAAATATACATCGTGAACGTCATCCTACAGATTTACGTTCAAATACAACTTAGTATTTCATTTTCACCATTCTAAAAGGTAAGTTTTGTTAGAAAATTGGTTAAAAGCACATTCCATGAACTGGTTACGACTACGAAAGTAAAATAATGGTAACCATTGAATATTATCAAAACTGTATCTATTCCAAATGATGAACTGTACTAAGAGATGGTATGCAGTTTTTATATAGCGCAAAACGTACACAAATGTTATATCTCTGGGCTCTACTTTACCAGTTAGGGCTCATTTTTACCACTACAAAAAAGTATGAAATAATCGAACTGACTTTATCGATCTCTACCACGGTCCTCGGTACGGTCTAAAAATTTAACTGCCATCAGTGTGATACACACTACAGAATTATCTACAATAATATAATTTTAACTCTAAGGTAGTATTTGGACAAAGCTGAAAAGTATATTACATAGTTGTGTCGTTTCTTTATAGTGCAACGAAGAGGCCACTAGGAATACAATAAATTTTTTACCTCAATTTTACCCCCTCTAAAATAATGTGCAAAACTTCCAGATCCGCAGCTGACACGACTTCTAAAAGCTATACACGATTTCCATCACCGTCATGGTAATAATGCTGTGCAAAATTTCATTGAAATCAATTCAATAATTTCCACGCTACACAATAAAGAACGACCTAAAGTAATATTCGTATGTATATATCAGAAAAACGTGCCTTGGTTCCTGTAATATAGGCAAGGCTATGTTCAGATGGACATAAAAATGTGTATATCATGCCGCTAGATCTTTCTTTCACTGGTCAATGGATTGCCTATTATGAATAAAACAATTTTTTCAGTTTTACAACCCATCACCCTTTCAACGATTTCAATTTCACCCTCACCGGGGAAAAGTAGAATATGATCAGGAACCTCTAAAATGCTTTCTTTTTATTTTTGAATTGAAAGATTTTTCAATAAACAAAATACTCCCGCAATCACAATTATGGTTTCCATACAGCAGAGTGAGGCTCAAAATTTAAATTGGAAATGACGTTGGCAGTTTGGTACGTATACGTCTGTAAATAACCAACAAGATAGAGTCTATGAGCTGCTTCTAAACCCATTAGCTCCTAGCGATACATTTATGTAACACTAAACTGATGGCATTGGAACGCAACCCCTCTTGACCGTGGTATGTATTTTAGATTTTTAGTAGTTCAGCCCTAAACATAAATCATTAGGCTTTGACGTTTATCTAGTTGTCTCCTATAGTGCCTAAACTATGCTTCATCAAAATCCGACAAAATAAAATAGGTGTAAATACATGGACTCCGTCGATAAGGGGTAAGTATAGCTACTAACTTTTATATGATAAATTTGATGTATGTATTACTAGATTTATATGACTACTTTTGCTCTAAGAAAATTAAGAGTACTGAGAGAGGAATCTTTGTTCTTACATATAAATGTAACACTAGGATATAACGTGATCTCATAACACGCTACTTATTTTTTATGTAGAGGAGAAGGGTTGTGCCGAGTATGTAGAGATTCACGACATGACTTGATTTTCAAGCTACTTGACTTGACTGGATATCAAGTCAAGATCAAGTCAAGTATTTCTTTTCGAAATTCAAGTCAAGTCAAGTAGTTACACATCAAGCAACTTGAAAATCAAGTTTTTCAAGCTAACTACTTGATTTTTCTTGAAAAAATCATTCTTTTTTGATATTAATCTGACTAACTGCCAAAACGCAATTACAATAAAAATCTATGTATATAAAGATAAAACTCAGTTAAACAACGAGTGTAATAATATGAAATAAAAATACGAAATATTCTGAATTCTGACAATAATACATATAGAAGAACAATAAACTGAAATGTGGCTAGGTTGGCTCAGTGGTTAGAGTGGATGGCTCGTGCCGGAAGGCCCCGGGTTCGATTCTCGTTAGAGGCGGTAATTTATTTCTAGTTTTTTCTAGTTTTTTAAGTCAAATATCAAATTTTCAAAAGCTTGAGCTTTCAAGTCAAGTATTTAATAAATAAAACTCAAGCTACTTGGCTTGATGAATTCCTAAGGATGACCAAGCCAGATGACGAAACTGACTATAGTATTGAGAACAAGCTCCTGTTGCTGTAATTGTTTTTAATTCTATGTTACCAGAAATTTGTGAAATATATGTGCTCTTTAATCGGTTTTTTACGCCTACAGTAGCTCCTATAGCGTTACATATTATCTATCACCTCATAATGAGTGACCTAGAAACCCAGTAGCAAAAATTCACACATTAAATGTTCTTTTATGATATATCAACGCAGTTATATCAATTTTTGTCAATAAAATTGAGAAAATGGGTTAAATTGCCTTGATAATGGAGACCAACATGTCGAAAAGGCGTCGCCCAATCGAAGCCATATCTATTCTACGAACAACGTGATGCTAATAAACAAAACTTTCCATCTAGCCGGCTGTGGAGCGGTACGGCACGACGACGGACGCGGCGGCGATGAGTTAATTCCTCATTGGTCTAGTGCGATATGAGCGTACGGAGGGCGGGGGGAAAGCGGGGTGGGAGGGGGGAGCGGTACGATAGGAGCACCGGTACTGCATTCGCCTAGCCGCCGATGTGTGGGAGGCATAATTTACCAGCGATTGTGTTTGGGAGGGAAACGGGAGGCGGCACGAACGCGACGATATGGGAAAGGGGGAGGAAGGGGAGCGGTATGTGATGCTAGAGGTGTTATCGCCTATTCTACGAAATGGATGCTACTTTCTAATAAGGTGTCTAGATGTAGATTCAACAGTATTTTTTTAAGATGATGTTATGCGTATAATCAAACATAAACTGAAAAATAAAAACCCGTCTGGGCCTGACGGGATTTGTGCCATTTTACTAAAAAATATTTCTGACCACATAATCAAACCATTGACTCACATAATTAACTATTCTAGTATTTCCAAATACACAAGAAGCACCACGTTCTCGTTGGCCTACAATCCAACCCCGTTCAAAGGGGCTTAACTGCGGAAACTGGGGTGTCGTCTTCTAGGGGGCAACTTTGCACCACCAACTGGTCTCTCGCCACATTTGCAACAGATGTCATCGTTTTTGAATCGAAAAAAGCTATTATTATTTTATTATTATTTATTTTGTAATGCAATACAATATACCACCACCTCGAAGGCTATGCCTTGTGTGAGATATAGGCGAATAACTATACACTATAATTTGCTAGGTATACACTCAATTTCTTTCTGTTTTGTCTAATTTCGTTCGTCCTTCTTGGCAGCCTGGACCATACCTGGAACTGCAGCAGTACCCAGAGGAGGCTATAATCTCTCATATTTACTAATATATTAACATTTTGTACTTGAAATTTTGACGTGATATGACAAACGTTATGACATTTTCGGGACTTGTTTTTACACGTCTAGTGTTTTCTTAGAGGTGCCATCTGGGTAAATAGCGTCTGAATGAACAAAAAGTGTCACATGTGTACTAGAGATAGTACTCCTAAGCTGTGTACAAATTTTCAATGAAAATATCCCCTTTTTTCACCTAGAGTAGTATATTTAATTCCAGTTACCACCAGTTGTATAACACCAAGATCAGACTGCATAGCTGACCTATTCGAAATCAGCATGTATTTTGACTTAGTTTTTTATTATATTTAAGGTCTGGTTCATAACAGAGCTCCAGATGAATATTGTCTGCAAAAAGGTGCATGCTGCGTTCCCCAGCGTGAGCAGAGAACTATAAAATAGCTAGAGACCTAACACCCTTCCTCGAGGAACACCATACTTAACTATAATTTTGTTTGAAAATTTATCATTCACCTTAGTGACTTGATGTCTATGACAAAGATAAGATAAAAACCGCTGATATGTGTGATGCTAAATTACATCTCGTGTTTCTGAGTAACCAGTTTTCTATCGACAGCTTCATAGGTACGGTTGAGATCGATGAAAAGCTGCAACTATACCATGTTCCTTATCTAACGAGTATCTAAGATCATTTATTACTTATTGTAGAGCAGGGAAACTTTTCTTCAAATCCCAGTGCTCTAAATCTTCTGATATTGTCAGAAAATCATTTTATGCTAAATCAGCTACCATTTTGTACCAAGTCGTTAATTTCTGCAAATTTTGTGACAGTTCATGAAGTTTATGGTCGACCGGCACGAGATACATCTTCAGTTGAATTCACAAGTGTTTCTAAACTTCATATGTCATTCGAAAACTCTACAACGTGATAAACTGTCATCCGGATATGATACCTTTAATAAATACTATAAATGAGAAATGGGTTTGTGTCCAAAATTTTGAAGAAACACTGTGGGTCACTGCATAAAGGAGACTCTGGTGTCAACTATCAAGTTTTCGGCAATACTCATTGCCATCTGCAGGGCTTTAACGTTGAGGTTTGCCAATGAGAAAATAGCAGTGCATTGAATCAAAGACTTAAATGCCAGCTCTTATACATAATAGTAAAAGAATTTAAAAATTTGACTATGCTATCGTCGGTGTCTTCACAACAAGCAGGTCAGGAACAAACAAAAGTTCAGTTAGTCAGCAGATATCTCAATATTGCGTAGAAACATACATTAAAATGTTGCATTTTGAAGTTCACATAAATCTCAGCTTGAAGATGATTCTTTAGATAAACATATAACTGAAAATTTGTAATCCAAACAGTGGTCAATACTGATTGTATTTTGTTTGTACATATGAATTATGAAATAATAATATAGGTATAGTCTTTGTAATTCTAATGATTGAAACAAACTATTATTATTATCATCTATTTTTGCGTCTACGTATAATGGTCCTTAGCCATGGCTACTGAGCGTCTAGCAGATAATATCAACGTCGGCTAAAAACCCAGGACCCACTAGGTCATCGGTCTCCTTTATTTTCTTATTGTGGATACATTAGTTATTGGTATCGTAAATGTAAAGCTACAAAGACACTTTACATGTTACTTAAACACGGAAGCACTGAAAATTCGTGGCTTAAATACACACATTTTTTGATCTGATGGTCATGTAGGTCGTTGTGTCTTTGTAATTTTACATTTATATATTATTGTATGTTTCTGACCTGCTTGTGAAGACACCGATGATAGCATAGTAAAATTTTTAAAATTTTTCACTATTGTTGTATTATAGCTGGCGTTTAAGTCTTTGACTTAACGCAGTGGTTTTCCAATTGGTAAACCTCAACGTTAAAGCCCTGAAGATGGCAATAAGCATTGCCGAAAGCTTGGAGGTCAACACCAGAGTCTCCTTTATACAGTGACCCACAGCCTCTTTTCATAATGCTGGCCACAACTCCAAGATTTCTCTCATCTATACTAGTTTTTTTACCATTAGCTTCCTTGGTATTTTGATCGTTAAAGTACCAGTCTCGTTACTGATATTTACGCCTGATTGTAGAAATTTGTAGAAAAATTGCAAAGGCGGAAAATCCTTGTAAACTATTGCGCAGTAAGCACTGCTTTATTTTCGTTCTACGAAACTTGGTACTGATGCGAAGTTTACTTATATGGCTCGGTATATTTCACACGTAAAGGCGCAGCCATCAGGCTACACGCTGGCTTCTGAACCCGTAAATCTTCAGGTCTCATTGGGAGTACCCCGTCGGAACTTTCTTCCATGTCTAATAGGTGTGAAGGCCGTGAAACATACGGTCATCTGGTGTATTTCTCTGCTGGAGAGAATTACCATAAACAGGCATGTATAGGATGCGGCAATGCTTGAAACTGACGATGTTAACACTGGTGTAACCATTACCAGCCATTATGCCATTTATTTTATGGTGATTGTTGTTATCAAGGTAAAAGTTATAGTGTGGTAGGCCTTGTTGCGAATTGTTTGAAGAATATACTGTATTCAGTATTAAAAAAAAACATAATGACAAAAACAGTAAATCGAATCATATGGAGAAAGTCTCTGCTTAACTGTTTATAAAAATTCGAAGTAACATGTTGAACAAGTCAGAAAGGCCTAATATGACAAGGCCTTTCATAAAGTCAAATCTGAGCATAAAACTACGGATACGCATGGTCAGATGCTACATTTTCTCTGTTCTCCTGTACGGATGCGAGAGTTGAGAGAGAGAGAGAGAGAGAGAGAGATGCATCATTAGAAACGAAAATAGGCGCCTTCGAAATTTATATTTGCCGTCGCATAATTAGAATATCATGGGTTCCAAGAATAACGGACCAGTGAGTCCATAATCGTATGAAAAAACAGGAGGAACTCATGCTTACCATCTAGGAACGAAAAAAGACTTATATAGGTCATATGATACGAGGAGAAACATACAAACTGATTGTAGAAGGAAGAGTCCAATGTATAAGGCCTGTCGTCAGACAGTTTGGCTGCCCATCGTTTAACATTATTCGCATGGCTGTATCTAGAACTACGTTAGCTATTTGGATCGCCAACCTCCGAAGAAGAAAATAAAAGACTTAACCCTTAAGTACTATCTACCCGTCTCACAGACGGAATACCATATCTGAGTTTGTGATATCTCTCCCACCACGCGCATCACAGCGTCAACCGTTCATGACTTTACACTGCTTGTAGATACAAATTAGATGACCGATGGTCAGTTGGCGGAAATGCGTTGGTGCGGATATATTTCAATTCGAACTGCTAGTTCCGTCTGTGGGACGGGTAGATAGTGTAGGTGTAAGTTTTCCCTTATTTTGTGGAAAATGGATGACGGACCTGGAAGCTTCAAGAGGGTTAAATATGGCGACCCAGATTACGAAGATGTCCTTCTAAAGTGGTTCGAAGAAGTTGGAAGCGATAATAGCGACGTAGAGGCTCAATGTGATGAGAACTTTGCCATAAATAGTGTGCACAGAATGTGGCGAAAAGGCCCAACTTTAGGCTTTGCAGTTTTTTTACTGCTAATTTGTATTTTTTCTTGGCTAAGAATATTTCTTTATGTTTTCTTTTTTCGGAAATAAAAGATATTTTTGTATTTTTTCAAACAGTTTTTTTTAATATAATAAAAAGTAGAGGCGTGCCAAAGGTAAGAAAATGGATTGCACGTTTCCATTTTTTTAATCTTTTTCCAGTGAAAATAAACGTAAACTGTATTTTTTCTCATTGTATTCTAAAGCTTGATCATCAATTTACTTGTTTCTGTCAAAAAAAGAGCAATAAACAAAAAGTTCATTTTTTACAATCATTTTTCTGAAACCCGTCTATCAGACGGTAGGATAGTGTGAGTGTGATTATTTACGGAGCATAGTACTTAAGGGTTAACTTTCTTCAGAAAATTTGGTAATGATAAAGATTTTCATGTACTATCCATGCTATTGCAGAGTTTTACAGACAAATATGAAAAGCGGTATAAACAAGAAAAGGGCTTTTAAAGAGGACATTTCGATGAGAAGATATATAAAGGCTATGCTAATGCCTGAAGTACCCACTACAAGTATCACGACGAAAAATAAGCTTACCTTTCAACTAACTGGGTTTAGATTTTTCCATGATTCGATGGTCAAAATATGAGTATTAGTTTTTGAGAAAATCATCCATTATCTATCAACTAAGGGGCGAGAAGGTCCCAAAGGTGGTTATCTTATCTTAAACTGAAAACAAATCGAACGACTCGGTAATGAAATAAAAATACACGAAACAATTGTCGAGTGGGGATTAGCAAATAAAGTACAGTTCAACGTACAAAAAACTCAGGCAACAACACTTACAAAGAAGTCTCACGATGGCTTACCAGCCGTGGAAATGGAGGGTCACCCCATAGTCGAATCACCTTCCGACAAGCTTTTGGGAATCAACATCAACAATAACATGTCCTGGCACGACCACGTCGTCAGTATTGCCAAAACGGCATCCCAGAAGCTTGGAGTTTTGTTCCGCTGTAGGAATTTGTATACACCAGAGCAACTGCTGCTGCTCTACAAGGCACAGATCCGACCTTCGCTGGAGTACTGCTTCCATGTGTGGGGATGCGCTCCGAAGCACTCTCTAAAGCTTTTGGACACTATCCAGAAAAGAGCGATTAGACTAGTCGATACGCCTAACCTCACAAAGGAACTCCACAGCCTGGAACATCGAAGGAGGGTGGCTGACCTATCCCTGTTTTACAGATTCTATCACGGAAGATGTTCGAGTGAGCTCTCTCAGATAATAACACCACAGGCCGTCCGAACTAGGAAAACTAGAGAAGCTCTGCGAGCTCATCCTTACCAGGTCGAGGTCCTTACTCCCCGAACTAGTTTCCTCCAGCATTCCTTCTTTTGGAGAACTTCGACGCTGTGGAATCAGTTGCCGGGAATTTGTTTCCCGACGGCTACAACCTGCAGCGTTTCAAATCTAACGCGAACCTATACTTATCCTCTCGCAGCGCTTCTACAGCGCCATAGGCTTTCAGCCTTTGCGAGAGGCCGATCATAAAAAAAAACCTTTAATGTTGTTTGCATCTCCCTTATCGCTTTCTCCTATACAGCCATTTTGGTATCTTATGCTTTTATTTCAATATATTCGCTCATTACGCATGCCACTAATGTGATAAAAACGGCAACAAAAAGGGTCTGCTAACTTCTCACTTCTCACTGATGCTTGCTTATGCAGCATATCATCGTCAAGCAGTAGTCCTTCAGATGATTTTTGAGCATGTTTTGCGTTTATTTATTATGACTTCGCATACAGTTAACGCACCCTGGTATAACAGCACGTCTACACCACATCACCGTTTTAATTTTCAAAAATTTTCACCGACTTTTACGCGTGATTCCAATCCAAGGTCCACTGAATATCGCCTTTGCTACAATCTTACATCGCAATAGCATTACGAGAGCTTTTTCACTTTTTATCTTCAAGATATTAAACACAGTCGTTGTATAAGGTATTATTGTACAAGAGATTATTCCATAGATCAACCGCGCATTGGTGAACAAAAACTAACAATAAGCAAGGTCAACAAATTGCATAATGGAAACTCTGATCTAGAGTGAGTTATTCGAAGGTCCGGCTTCTCATCTGGCCGCATTAGATTGAAAAAATTGTTACGTTTGATCAACGTACAGTAGCGTTGACGAAATACGGAAATGTTAGCGATATCTGTCTGTCCATAGCTGGGACTCGGCGTGTCTTATCGGGAAAACTGACAGTAGGCATTTATCTGATTTCGGTGTGACCTTAGACAATTTCCTTCTGTACACATATTTCCATCGGTAGATTGGGCGTGGATTCGTAAGATGATAAACAGTACATTGGTATGCTAGTATTTAGAGTCATTTATAGGAGTACCATGTCAGAGAACTACCATCACTATTGCCTGGAGTAAATTGTAACAAATATAGCAGGAAAAGCCTAAATACCAGAGAACTGCGGTCCTATGTCTAGTAGACAGGCCATGCCATAACTGGTGGAAAACCATCTGAAATTTCCGAACTACGAGTGTCACTCCTACCTAGCAATTCAAAATTTTCGGAGAAATTGGGTGGCGGGAAAAAACCGGGTTATTTTTCCCGGAAAAACTGGAAAAAGTATTGGTCAATTCAGGAATCGTTTTAAACAGGTTTTAAATATAAAATGCAGTGTTACAACCCTCACAACATTGTTGTTGGACGAAAATGAAAAGTTTTCCTACAATGCTAGACCATTTCCGCTTTTAGAGCAGGCTGAAATGGATATTGAGCATATTCATGAATTCTAAGATGGCGATGTTAGGGAATCAGAATCAGAACCTGATACTTTCTCCGAAGACTCAAATCTTGATGATGACATGCCTCTAAGTCTTCTGAATTTGGTCAAATAATGTGTTTTACTTGTTTTGGCAGTTCTTTCCAGGGTTTTTTTATAGTTTCTGTTTATTATATTACCCATATTCTCATGTTTGTTAGTTTGTTAATCAAATAAATAAGTTTTATTTTTTATATACTTTGAAACAATGGTGGCTTTGCCCAAGTATGTTTTTTTAATACTTTGGCGGTCCTTTTATTTAATTGTATTCTTTTATCATAGAGGTTAGATACCTAGAAGTTTGTGTTAATTTGTTAATCAGTTTTTCTTTTTTTAAATGTTATGAAATAAAGAATTAATATATAATTATAATACATAATTTCTGTTTTTCCATCAAAGCGATTTATATTCACGAATATAAATTCATCTCACGATCATATTAACTTGTTTTTAAATTATATTTTCCGTTTCTTTCAATTTTTTCCAAGTTCGGGAGAAACGAAAAAAACCCGCGTTTTTTCCACTTTTCCAGTTTTTTTTCGAATCTTCAAACCTCGACTCTTGCCTGAGGAAAAATGCAGGAGTACTTGCATGTGTATGGAGCAACCTGCTCAAAAGCTTCCGCACTACAATCTCGTAGAAAGGACTCAAGCTTAACGTCAAACCATTCTCCAAGTTCATTTGCTGCTTCTACCGCGCATTCTCGGATAACAACTGGATAGACCTCCTTGATTATCTGTCTCAAAATATCGACTTCCTGAACACTGACTATCCGTCTTCAGACGTAGCTCTGATGGGAGACTCCAACGTCCACAATGAAGCCTGGTTGGGCTCCAACAAAACTGACGCAGCGAGGCGCGCCGTCGAAGCATCCACCTTGAGTCAAGTTCGGACTTAGCTAGTGAAAGAACCCACTTTCTTACCTCTTATCTCCTCTCACTCCACTAGCCTGCTGGATCTTTTTCTGACGACTCATCCTGTCCCTCACAAGATCGACGTACAGTCTCCTTCAGGCAACTCCGATCATGGCTTAGTCGAAGTTACGTTCCCATCTGCGACAGATGTGTCTCCGGAAATTCACCCAAGCCGCAAAATCTGGCACTAGGCCAGGCTGACTGGAATGGCCTGAGAGACTTTTTTCCAGTTTTTCCTGGTGCAAGGTTTGCTTTGAAAAACATGATATATCAACTGTATGCTCAGAAGCCACAAAGGTTATTCATGACGGCATGGAAACGTATATTCTGCATACAAGCAAATCCTACAAACTAGCTGGCTGGTCTGACAAGTCTTGTAACAGCTCTTCTACAAAAAGTTATGGTTCACCAAACTTCCTTACAGAACCTTCTGCATTCCAGATCGACACAGCTAGTTTATTGTTTATGATGCCTGCATGCAAAGTACTGTGATTCGCAAAACTGTACAAGTAAGTTTCTTGTGCTATATATACATAGAGTATAATTGATGTGAAGCAGATACAATGTAAACTAGTAATCTGCCATTTGTTATTATTACCTAGATGACAGTACCTAATTACTTTCGTGCTTTAAATATATTATAACCTTTTACCAAGCAGTTGTTGCATTCAGATATTATTTCAGAAGCTAGCAAAATGCATAGCAACAGTAGTAGTATTCAAACAATATTTATAGCAAACATCGCGTGATAACAACAACATTATATCCGAGGCATGTAAAGCCGAAGGTCCTTCAAGACACTGCCACTTTCTATTGATAAGATTTGAAAAGTCGCTGCTCGGCTTGCTTTACAAAACAAAAGGTAGTCGATCGATCTGTGAAGGCTATTGTGCATGAAATAGTAGCACCGTTTATTGATGCCAGTGCTGCCACTCTTACTGGTTTTTCGATAAAGTTCCAGTTTTCGGACAGCTATAAATATATATCAAGCAGATATATCAAGAGGTTCTGTGGAGTATACAATTTTTAAATAATGGAAGAATATTCAAAATATAGATAGTTAAAATAATTGAAAAACAAGCTTTGAAGAACATCGGACTAAAAAGCTAAAAACGGTTTTAAAAATAAGCTTAAATTGTCGGGCGCTAGATGTATGAATAATATGGCACAAAGTGCCTACAATTTTTTCACAAGCATACTAGCATTTTTCGTTAATTATTGTTTTAAGCTTATTTTAAAAATTGTTTTCAATTTTATTAGTCCGTTCGTTGTTCGTTAAAAGCGTGCTTTTCAGTTTTTTTAACTGGTATTCATTTCTTATTTTACTTTAAAGTGTAAAAGATGACGGATATTGAAAAGCCGCCAGAAAGTCTGTCCGACAGTAAGTCATATAAATGCTGCCAGAAAAAGCAAACTAAGGACTTTTGTATTTTATGCGGGAGTGTTTATCATCGCAGCTGCATTGAAAGAAAAATGTATGAATCGCTATAGATGATCCAAGAATAATTTGCCGTGACAAAAATGTAAACAGTGAAACATATAAAAAACGGTGAGGTGATAGTACGTATTCTGGAAGCAGAACACGTCTTGTTAAAACAGCTTGTCAAGAAGAAAGGTGAAAAGTATGCAATACTAGAAGGAAATAAAATATTATGGGAAGAAAAACTAGCCAGTGTAGCAAAGAACCGTTTATTCAATGAATCAGTGCGATTGAAAATATGAAGGAATCTCAGAACGTAATATCCGAGGTATCTAAAAATCAGAATCTTGCAGAAATCCAGAACAATCAGACTGTTCAAAAATATATTAATTTGGATATCAGTCCAGCACAGTCAGCATATTCCAATGTAGCAGCTGCAAACTCAAACGCAAGGAGCGGAAGTCATAACTCAACAAAATCTAATGCAGAAGCCTTAAGATGGACTAAAAGAAGTAGAAGCCCTCAACTAGCCGCTGCCTTCAATCCAACTCTGTACAAGTAACTAAGAAAAATGTCATGTCCATGGATAAATCAGCCCCACAAATTCTAACGGCGCTGTCACTGTGGAACCGGAAGCAATACTGACGGAGCCGGATTTCTTGCGGACTAGTTTTTTCATGCTGATTCCGAATCTGTATTTAGTTTTCCTCTAGCACCTGCAGTTTTGGCTATCCTTTGTATATGGACAGACGAACGGGCGGACGGACGGACTGACAGACAGAATCTCTGCATAAGCTCCCTTCAGTGAGAGCTAAAAATAGGATTATACTTGTACGACAATGACGTCTAACTAAAACCTTGGTAGTGTGCCGGTCCGGCACTGTCCTTTTCGAGAACCAGAGGACGTGAATGTTTGAGAAGCTATCCAGAACCACGGTAGCGCCGCGAAGATTCGCGGCGCTCGGTGGGCATCTAATATAACGCGCATGGGAGTTCACGGAGACAGTCAACAAAGTGTAGTGCAGTGAAAAGTAATACGCGATATACCGGTGGTGCGCGAAAATAAATGTAGGTACTGTGACATAAATTAGTGAAGTGAAGGACAAATATAAATTAATGTAGTGATTGAGTGACTGTAAATAAATTAGGCTATTAAGTATTAGGTTATGTACATAGTTAGTGCAAATAAATAGTTAAAACCGTACCAAGTGTTTTCTTGCCCAATTAAACTAAGACTTGCAACAGTAGCAATATTTGTGACATTTGCTACCTCAAGGTTTGTCGCATTGTATGGGAGGACACACTTGCCAAAAATTAATGTGTCAGATGTTCTATCCAACGTTGATGTCAACGTTGCATCGTATGAGACTGGCTTTACTATAACCTCCACTACATTGAACAATATTTTTTTTGTAACGGGTTGTGTGCCAGAATAAATCTGAACATTCTAATTGAGGCACTGATTCAACGATAATAAATTATGAGGGCAAAAAAGGACCTGCTCGAAGAATTTGTGAATTAAAACAAAGTAGAGAGATCCTACCTGGTCGACAGCAATCCAGCTTCTTGGAGGATCCTCCTGGTTCTTTTATGGCTTCTCGTAAAGCTTAATTCAGATGCATACGACATCCGACGATACGACTGTACGACACTGTTCCTATAGGTTGAAATATTCAAAATGATGTCAAATCAAAATATTTCAACCAATAGGACCAGTTTCGGACCGTCGTATCGTCGGATGTCGTCTGCATCTGAATTTAGCTTAAGTTGTCGTAACATAAAAAAAGGAACGTAAGGATAAAATGTTCGAAAAGAGGAGCACAACCGTTCTCGTATGCCGTCGCGTCAATTCTCCTCGGATCTCTCTCGAGTACTCCGAAATGCATCCGAGCAATGCTGTTGGCTGAGCCTGTTTGAATATTTTCTAGGGGGTTGAACCTAAGGTAGGCAACCAGGTATACTTTAAAGGTGAAGTATGAGGTATTAGTCGGCTGAGAAAATTATAGTAAACAATAAAAATCAGGTTGTTCTAAGTGGTCTGCCGAAGTTCGTCAAATGGGAGGTGGCAGCGCTGTTTCGCACAATGGTAGCAGGAACGCCGGCCGGCCGGGCGTCGAGCGGCAAAAAAAAGCGTAGCGGTAGCGCGGCGGGCGTAGCGCGGCGTGGTGTCGCGGTAGTTAGTTGCGTAGGCCGACCGCCCCAACCTCACCCGTTAGAAAGCAATCGCAGCGGACGCGGACGACTGACCGACGGCGAGGCGGCAGCCACACGGGCGGTCGGTGGTCGTAGCCACTATACAGGGTGGTCATTAGAGCACCACTACTATACCCAAGCACCGTACATTAACAAAGACAAAGTAGGGTCACTCTAAGCACCGCCCCCAATGCGGTCTTTCCAGTTCTGCTTTCGGATACTACGCAAGCTGGCGGATCGCTGGCAGATTCTGACACCCGCTGATCTCGAGCAGTAGCCGAACGCTAACAGCTGTGGCTTACAGGGTCAGGTCAGTCCACCTAACACTACCTAACACGCGACACAGTGCACGGGATACAATCGTCAACCGTGGATGTCGAGAATATCGCGCAGTCGGATTCCCCGTAAGTAGACAAGTCCGAGCCCGCACGAACTCAACCCCTCTTACATCGAGGCGGCTCGCATTTGTGAGACTCACATCAAAGTCGGCACGGCGAGTCACCCTACTTGTCTTTGTTAATGTACGTTGACCCAAGCCAGTCGATTCATGGGGAGTGTCTCAGAGATAATGCAAGACGCTTTGCGCATTGTGAAATTGATGTGGTGCAACGAGGTAGAGTTCATTTATTAGAAATACTGCCACACTCAAAGGTAGCAACCTTGTATGAAGGTATTGGCATAATTATGACATACACGCCACATTAATTTCATATGTATATCATTACCAGTATCAGCCACACTTGTGCACCATACAAGATGGGTAGAACCCAAGGCCAGCCTCGCATTTGCGATAAGGGCTGGACCCTGGACTTGGAAGCTAGGGTAAGGAGTGAGGCAATGGTACTAGGAGGATATAGGATGAAAATAAAAGACGTGTCTCCTGTACATCCGTGAGGTACTTGGGAGTCTATATAGACAAGTCGCGGCTTGATTGAATAAATGCCAACAATTTCGTACGAAACGTCGGCTCAGTATTGCCGGTGCTATGCGGCCTACACACATAAAAATAATTTCTTAGATGGAGCATAGATGATTTAATTCAAGTATACCATAACTTCCTATACGCGCAAAGCTATGCCAATCTTAAAGTGAGAATACGATACCTTTGACCATATAAGGGTTAGATTGAGAAAATATATTCAATGCAAAACTGGGAAATTCTTGAAAGTAAGAAAACCAAAATCTTAAATCAAGCATAATATGGTAATTTTAACCGAAGTATTTCATAATCTTGACTGAAGCATTTCATAATCTTAACTGGAACATTTCATAAACTTGACGCAAGTAGCTCAACTTTATTCAAAAATTGTGATATTCTTGGATGAGGAATCTTGTAGTATTGATTTGAGCGTTTGATAACTTTGATGAGCTGTTACCAAAGTCACTGCTGTTTCATTCCAAGAAATGTATTGTATTGAAGCAAGCATTCAAACTCTTCTATGAGCGTATAGAAATTTTTCTTGCCTAAGTCATTATCTGCAAGACATAATACACATGTAGAAGACAATTGAATTTTGGACTTGGAACATGTATGCAAAGTTTTCAAATATTTGTAAATCAGTCAGTGCCTGTTTTGTGATGGGTACACTGGAGAAATAGTTCTGCAAAATTTTTAAATCACATTTAGTATACTTGGTACTTACATAGGAACACCTGAGACAGGTCTTCGCATCCCCATTTTTTAATAGCTCATTCATGGTTGGATAGATCCAGTGATAAGGAAACTGATGGGAACTGGGACTCGACTCAAATGGCGGTGGACCAGCACTACCGGCAGATTCGTTGACCGATGGTTGACTGTGGTATCACTAGTATCACGTGGCAATGGCAATTTATTTAACAGTTTGACTAGATACTATTAGGTACTATTATGCAGGATCCAGTATGCAGGTATTACGCTACCGTGCTAAAGACGGCGGTGAATGCGACAATCCGAAAACCGATAATGGCGGCGAACGCGGACGGGCAACAGACGTCAAATAAATGACTTACTTGATACAAATATAGGATGTGCTTAAAACAGCGTTCATTTTCAAACCAAGATTATCACATTGTAAATGAAGGTTCGCATTTGCAAGCTGTCTATTATTCTTGATATAAATAAACGGGACACCGCTGGAAAAAATGATAATCTTGATACAAAAATTATGAAATACTTGTTATTAAACTATTATAGTCTTGGTTGCAAAGAAAATTATATTTCCTTTCGGAGCATATTTCTTTAAAATAAATATATAAATCAAAAATATATTATTCTTGATACAAATTTTCTATGATTTTCTCATCAAATATTCTTTCTTAGAGTGAGAACAGATATTCTTGTTGTGAGTATGTATTTACAAGAATATCACAATTCTTGACTCGAGAATTTCTTTTTATGTGTGTAGTACAATAGAAGTGATGCTGAATATGCCACCACTAGAAGTATACCTCAAAAAAAAAAAATGGTCCGAAACCGGTATACTCTGTAACTTGGAAACGTGTTTATATCATCGGGCAGTTTCGGGTGCTTACCACAGCGTGTCTACTACGCTGACATATTTACGAAGCCACCTGATGCCATAATACATAATGCACACACGTTTCTAAGTTGCAGAGTACCGGTGCTGGCAACGACAGTACGATTTGCCAGTTGTCTTGTTAATCCGAGAGTCCATTCTGGGTTACCTGTGAATCCCGCAGATCTGAAATAACCACCCTTCTCACTCTCACTTCTCACAGGTACTCGAATGGAGCCTAAGTGTTATGAGCTTGGCAGATCACCCTCCTTCCATATCAGAATCCATAATTCAGAAACGTGCAATGTTAAAAAGAATAGTTTTCAGCACTTGATAATCTAAATCAGTAATCAAGACACTAGAGCACCTTCACATGTATTCATTTATTTAATCTGTTTGTGGTACTGACACTGCATAATAAACAACCAGCATAATATCTCTGAGGATTTCCTATATAAGAATGGTTCCCAAAAAATTTGACCTTGGGAGAGTTTATGGGTGATTTTACGGCTGTGAAGATGCGAAAATGAAAATATCGATACCGGTACCAACTCCATATTTTCGAGCCAAATAGGCGCGTTTGGTTCTACAGAGCATTCTGAGCAACTGATTACACCCCTCAATAATTATATAATTATTTTCGATACCGATACAAAAGTATCAATACCAGCTTGGAATGCCTGAAAAATACTCGATATTAGTGCAGAAGTATCGAAGTATCGTTAGCATCCCTATGAAAAGCCCTCCAAAAGTGGGGATGCGCGTATAATTTCGGCCATCTTGGGTTATTGTGCTGGATGTTTACTATGCTGTGGTACTGATTTGGCATTGCGACATAAAGTCCACCTCAAGTTGAGTATTCAATTTCTACGAGATTGATGTCTTATTAAATATACACAGATTACCATAATCGTTTTATTTATATATTGTCCTTTATTGTTTAAAAGCTAATTTGGTAGGTATTGCATTCTACTTTAACCTTAATACTTAATTACTATCACTCTGCTGGCTTTGTCATTTCACTGGACGGTTAATGGTGTAGAAAAAATACTATATCTTTTTAACGACGGGATTTCCTTCTGAGAAACAATTACCGATGACCATTTTATGCGTCAGTGAGCATTACGAAAAATCCTGTGAAATCGAGGTATATCAGGGGATCACGTAAGAAAAGAGAAAATTTGTGATATGTCGCATATCGAGGAATCTGAATTGCTATGAATTTAGATATCCTTATCTTCTAATTTCCTGACTTTCATTCAGGAATTTTTATTGCTTACCACTTGGCATTTTCTAAAATTTATTTTCAAATATTTTGTAATGTTTTATTTATATATATATATATA
The DNA here is from genome assembly GCA_951848785.1 of Callosobruchus maculatus. NCBI lineage: Eukaryota > Metazoa > Arthropoda > Insecta > Coleoptera > Chrysomelidae > Callosobruchus > Callosobruchus maculatus. The sequence goes on from CATOUR010000003.1 coordinate 5,945,553, forward strand.
TATTTTTTTATTATATATTAGAAAAAGTCCTACACCAGTGCCTTGTGGAACATCGTATTTATTTCCCATCTCATTCGATTTTTGGCTCTGATATTTGACATACTGCTGCCATCAGTAAGGATACATGAGAGATACAACTACCTTCATTGGCCCCATACACAGAGTTAATATCTCTAGAGGGGGCCTAATTTGAATATTGGCTAGCCAACATTTATAGCGCTATTGCCACTCTTTTTTGTCCGCTTAAGGACCTTCCAGTTTTTTCAAAATTTGGCGGTTTCAGCAGTTTGAGCACATGTTCCTCAAAGTATTTAACTGGGTATTTAACTATACATTAAAATATACTTGCAATGAAACCGATTTACGTGAAGGTAATTTGTATTGATTTAATGAAATCTCAAAAATGGTAAACTTCATAGCGGAATGCCGCAGTAACTTCTAATATGTCGTAAATCTGGCAACCTACAATCGGCGTCCCCTAAAGCTGTCATATGGCTGTCATTGTGGTTGTGGTTATTGCGTATGTTGAGATTTTTGTTGTTTTAGTGTATATTTGAGTGACTTTGTGACTATTTGTTGTGTGAATTAAATTATTTATGAACAATATTGTCATAATTCCATGATGGGATGAAATAAAAAGTGCATAGTTTGCTGCAATAGCAACGAAACTGTAAACACCACTTATCATAGGTTAGTATAGGTTTTGTTTTGATTTTCAGTAGCGTAAAATATGGGGAAACGCTTCACGGTAATAATATATTATCAACTGTTACAATCAAGTTATAATAAGAGTAACTCTCTAACTATAGCTAAATACTAATACAACTTATTGTATCAGTTTGTAACATCACAGTAATAATTGAATCTATTAATGAACATCCAATTTTAATATAAAATCGTACGCCACAGGTAATGCCCTCAAGCTGTCAAAATTGCCGTTACATGTTGGCTGGTCAGCGACCTGTGCATTTTGTTGTTTACATTCCCTCTAGAGATGTTAACTCTGTGGCCCCATATGATGATAATTCATTTAAAATGAACAACACTCTGGTTGACACAATCAAAAGCCATTGTCATGACATAAAACCATTATTAACTACAATGACTGCTTCAGATGCAGGCAAATTTTTACGGTAGCCAAAATGACTAGCTTCTATAGCTTACAAGCTCATAAATTATAAGTGTTATTCCAATCAACACTGAAACATTAATTTTTTCAAACCCAGATATCAAGCTTCAGAGTTTATGGGACAAAAGATCCATCAATCAACACTATGATTAATATTATCAATAATTCGTATCCCTTTCTATTAATATTACTTACTTCTTTTGCAGCATGGTCCTAACCTCACTCATAGAATTTAAAGACATAATTTCTTGCAATGTTGTGGATTTTTCGGTTATCATCACATTCTCATGGAGAACTCATTAAATGGGAAACCAAAACTCTGTTAGGTTCAAATTATTTTGAGACTTTCACATATTTTCGGGGAGGTGTCAAAATCAGATACCTTTTAAATGAGATCCTTTGGTGCAGATTTGTGTAGTCACGAAATTCAAAAAGACAGTCATATCAGCGAATTATTCTAACATCTAAACACCGCAATTTACAAGTCCCTCTTGGTTATTAATAATAAACTAATAAACTAATTAGTTACTAATAATAAAATAATAAACTACAATTTCTAGTTGCTTGTTTATGCAATTTTGAACTGTATAAATTTATGTTGGATAGCCCATTTTAGAGCTTCTAAAGTTAATGTGCTATTTTTATGCCTCACTCTATCGACAGAACGTACAATATTTTTAGTATCCTTTATATTATTTTTAATAGAAGCACTTATCTTTCCATTTCAGGATTAAGTTCTTTATGATGATTTACCGTAAATTGTAAAGAAGGACAAATATATGTACTTCTTTATACTATAAATAATACTTATCATGTCATACTGAGTCATACTAGTATCAGTATATAACAAAGACAGTATGTAATAAAAATGAATTGCTCAACATATAAATCATGCATACGTTTTTTTTATATAATATAGAGAAAACAAATGATACATTTTCCCACGGATAGATCGATGATTAATGACATATAGTTACGGACAGTGGCGGCACATAGAGGGCACAGAATGGTGATGTGTCTATGAGATACCTGTTTTCATCAGTTTGGTGCTTTAATTTTTGGTATGTTGAGTTTCTATTTTTCTGTATGTATTGGAAAATAAGAAGATTTTGTAATTATTGTCATGATTATAATAATAAAGTGCACAAATGTGGTTAAACTTTGTTTTAATAATTTAGTTATACTCTCTTCATGCCTTTGAAGTGTTCAGGAAAACTAATATTATAACATGTTGACATTCTAGTATCTAAGGAGATATTTTCTAAGTTAAATTTAACAAAGTAAGCTCTATATAAAGGAATTTCCTAAATATTTTTTGCTTTTAACGTGGAGGTTGGTAGAGTTCTTAGGAAAAACGTTTCTCTTTTCTGAATTCTGCCATATTATTGTGTTGTCTTTTTATTTATTTAATGAAAATAAAGCCGCATCAACTGCGCAGGGTTATTAGCGGCTATACCGGGGTAACTAGATTAATTTGTAATATCCGATAGCTTTTAGGAACTTTAAAGTAGTCTTATACTGTTCGGTAAGGCATTTCTAATGTTTGTTGGCACTTGACAAGTCACTCTTTCACTAGTTTCACTGTTGGCTTTGCATAAAAGCACCTTTCTGGTACCGATAGTTTTTTACTCCTACCAAGGGATTCGTACGTGATTTAAAATGCATATTCATAAAAATACCACACTGTCACTTTTTCCAAATGAAGAACAACTTTACTTAAGGGTCTAGGGTGTAGCGCGCAAAATTGAGAATCCAAGAAAGTACTTACTCCTGTGTTAGCAAGGAGGCGTAGTATGTGGGTCTAACATGGATGAGATAAGTCCAGAAGTCCAAAGATAAGATCAAAAGGTCCAGAGGTCCAAAGGTCACCATAAAAATGAATTTCGCATTTCCAAGCTCCCGACGTTACCTTTAAACTTACAGTAGTGATTCAAAAAGCAGGTTGAAGAAGAAAGCTTGCGCTTTGTCACCTATTTGGCCTCTTTTGATATCGTGTTTAGTTGTTAAATTACAGACATTTGAAGAATGTATGATTTTGCATTGCGTGTTTTTTTGCATACTAAAAAGCTTTTTTGAGAAATTCTCAAATAGTTGTCATTCACTAAGGTTATAACCATCATCTTCTGAAATACTGTGTATGTAGTTTGAAAAACAAGTGAGTTCTGTTCGAAATGAGAATGTATGTTTTAACATGGCAAATACATAATTATGTTTATGTTTAAGTTAATCTGTTTATAGCCTACACCATCAATTGTTTTAGTTGCCTGAGGATGACTTAATATAAGTCGAAACGTCGCAAGTAGAAAAATAAGGAGTTTCTGTTTGAATGACCTTGTCGTACAGAAAGTAATTGAAGTTCATCACAGTAGGTCAAATCCTTTACAAAGAAACGTAGCCACTTAGCATGAGATTGCGTATATTATTATCTCTGAGGCTTCTAGCATCTTGCGTTTTGAATGATAAGAAGTTGATTCAAACTTTTTCATATATGAACATTTTTCTTATGATGAACATGAATTAATTTATCCCCTGGGTATTGTACATCAATGATAAACAACCTGTTCACTAAAAGCCTTGGTCTTACCTACAATAAGAAAAAGTCTACTCTAAAGCTTACCTTTCCCCAATTTCCCAAACAGTCCCACGCCTCTGTGCGCAAGGTACCAATACATGGATGTCTCTAGATTGACAAAAATAAAGTGAAATACTCCCGTGGCTACCCAGGATGTAATAAAATGGAGTAATTAATACATAAAATATCCTTGCATGTATGCAAACAACATAAATGACGTGAGAATATCGCGTACCATACGTGAGATCATCGATGGACTCAGTTGGAAATCAATTGGCCATGCCTAATGAAGCGGTCATTCGTCAAAAACTTTTTTAATGTTCGCACCACTCCACAAAAGGCTTCTGTATGGCATTTCAGGAACCATTTTACTGCGGAAAGATATGTTTATGGCATAGACAAGGCAGAAAGCTGTTATATATGTCTGGAATACAGTCTCATTGGGTAAATCAATATGTTAGAATATAATTCAAAAGGCATTACAGCAAATTCTAGTAACAAAAATAGCTTACAGTGAAGATGTACCCCTGAATTTCCTTGACTCGTGATATCCTCATAACAAAAAAAGTTCAAACGAGAATTGATATTGTAGTAGGTATCAAAGGGTCTATCATACCTAGCTTTCAAAAGGTTTTTTTTGTACCTCAACCTTTAAAACTCACCCCCCCAACTTCCTTTTTCCAAATAGCACCCTATAGCTTTTCCTATATACATGAAGTCCATATTTCATTTAAAATAATGTAGTACCTTTGATTTTACACATAAACCTATTTTGTGTGCTACAAAACTTTAAATAATGGCCTCATTTATATAGGAAAAGCTGTGGGGTGCTATTTGAAAAAATGTTGGGGGTGAGTTTTAGGGGTTGAAGTAAAAAAATGTTTCGAAGGCATGGCGTGATAGGTCAGTACTCTTTAAACGCCTACTTAGTTTTCTTTTTCATCCTTTTTTATTACAAAAATGTTTGCGTCAAATTATCACATTTGATTTCGAAAGATTGTACGATAGGTCATTCACTACCCTTATAAAACTACTTAGTTGTCTTTTATCCTTTTTTTTGCGAAAATACAAATAGTTATTTTATTAGTCTTATACTGTGAATTGTCCTGGAGGTATTGTTCCTACTTTATCAAGATCTAAGGGCAGGTTCAATTTAAGAGAGTTCACCAGTTCAATTATTTGAGCACCTGGTAGCCTAAAACAAACCATTTGCAACACCATCTTAATTTTGCTTCTCTCTTGTTGTTAAGAAATATAAAAATAATCTATTATTCTCGAAATATTTCTCCAAGTTCAGAGATTTGTTTTGCATTATCTATTTATTTAATTTTTCTAATGGCACACATGTACCGACGGTTTTTTCAAAATTTGGTTCAATATGGGCAACCGCACCCTACGTCTATGGACATATTTCGGATAATTTCGAGGTGCTGGTTACAAATCCAGCCGCAGTTTCGAGTCTCGAGTCTCATTTCACGAAATTAAAAATTTCAGATATCTCGCAGCTGCGGGTGTACCTAAAAAAATTGAAAATCTTTATTTGGCTTTCTATCAAGATGAAGCCTCGCATTTCGGATTATTTCGAGGTGCTGATTACAAATTCAGCCGCAGTTTCGAGTCTCAGTCTCGTTTCACGAAAATAAAAAATTTCAGATATCTCGGGGCTGCGGGTGTACCTAAAAAAATCGAAATTCTTTATTTGGCTTTCTATTAAGATGAAGCCTCGCATTTCGGATTATTTCGAGGTGCTGATTACAAATTTAGCCGCAGTTTCGAGTCTCAGTCTCGTTTCACGAAAATAAAAAGTTTCAGATCTCTCGCGGCTGCGGGTGTACCTAAAAAAATCGAAAACCTTTATTTGGCTTTCTATTAGGAAGAAGCCTCGCATTTCGGACTATTTCGAGGTGCTGACTACAAATCCAGTCGCAGTTTCGAATCTCAGTCTCGTTTCACGAAAATAAAAAATTTCAGATCTCTCGGGCTGGCGGATGTACTTAAAAAAATCGAAAATCTTTATTTGGCTTTCTATTAAGATGAAGCCTCGCATTTCGGATTATTTCGAGGTGCTGATTACAAATTCAGCCGCAGTTTCGAGTCTCAGTCTCGTTTCACGAAAATAAAAAATTTCAGATCTCTCGGGGCGGCGGGTGTACTTAAAAAAATCGGAAATCTTCATTTGGCTTTCTATTAAGATGAAATCTCGCATTTCGGATAATTTCAAGGTGCTGATCACAAATCCAGTCGCAGTTTCGAGTCTCAGTCTCGTTGGACGAAAATTAAAAGTTTCAGATCTCTCGGGGCGGCGGGTGTACCTAAAAAAAAAATCGAAAATCATTATTTGGCTTTCTATTAGGATGAAGCCTCGCATTTAAGATAATTCCGAGGTGCTGATTACAAATTCAGTGGCAGTTTCGAGTCTCAGTCTCGTTTTACGAAAATAAAAAATTTCAGATCTCTCGCGGCGGCGGGTGTACCTAAAAAAATCGAAAATCTATATTTGGGCTTCTATAAAGATGAAACCTCGCATTTCGGATTATTTCAAGGTGTTGATTACAAATCCAGTCGCAGTTTCGAGTCTCAGTCTCGTTTCACGAAAGTTAAACATTTCAGATCTCTCGGGGCGGCGGGTGTACCTACTTTTGCCTACCCGGTATAGGACCAGAATGCAGGTAAACGCAGGAGGATCGAAAAGCATCGGTCCACGTCTGAATCAGGTGGTGGAGCACCAGCGGTGGCAATGAAGTGTAACGGCGGCCACCGAACCGGACACGTATCCACACTTAAATTATACGTTATTATAACGGCACTTTTTGTAGCCGCGGCTTACTACGATTACTGCTACGGACGTTGCGCCCTACCTGCTGGTTGCATTGATGACGTTGCAATAGTTTCGGGACGTTTTCAAGGAGGACTGTCAGTTAGGTACATCGAAATATTTGGTGACAATTTCAAAATGCGGGGAGTTGGTTTTGGGATAAATATTATACACTACAAAGTATGCGATTATGGATAAGATGTTTTATAAAGAAAGTAGGAAAGAATTTACTTGAGTAAATTCGAACGGCGCTGTCACTGTGGAATTTGTTGGTAAATTTTTTTTTCATTATATTGAAAAAAACCGGATTTTTTCTGGAGTAGTAAACAAGAAATTGAGCATTTTATCTTAAAAAAAATTAAGTCAAGTTGATTGACTCAGTACTTCCCACACATTACGGTGATACGAGTTTATTATTTTCCCATAGCATGAAACTATAATCTGAGATTCCCTTGCAACCGAATCTTCGGCAGCCAGTCTTTCAACCGTCCACCCGCCAACCATCCCAGTTTCACCCCCACCCAAAAAAAAGTAGGAGGTGTTTAGGAACCTCTAAAACGTTTAAACACGAAGTTTGAGCGGTTTTTGTATTTTTAGCTTTTTCATTATATCTGCGCCGCCACTGACACGACTTATGAAAACCATACGTGTTTTCCATCCTCGCCACAGTAGTCATACTGTGTCACAATTTCATTAAAGTCAATTCAATAGTTTCCTTGTTACACAATACAGAACGATCTAAAGCAATACTTCGTATGTATACATCAGAAAAATTCTAAGTTCTTTGGTTTCTGTAATAGGCAATGTTTGGATAGAAAAACATTATTTATGTTGCTAGGTCTTCCTTCACAGGTCAGTGGACAGTCTATTATGAATACAACAATCTTTTCAATTTCACTACCCTCCTCCCCCAACCACCCCAAATTTCACCCCCACCCAAGAAAAAAGTAGAAAATAGTCAGAAACAGCCAAAATGCCTAAAACCAAAGTTTGAGCTGTTTTTATACATTTTTGTTTTTTATTATTGCTGTGTCGCCACTGACACGATTTCTAAAAATCATATGCTTTTTCCATCATCGCGACGGTAGTACGACTGTGTAAGAATTCCACTAAAATCAATACATCAATACAATTACTGTTACACAATATAGAATAGTGTAAAGTAATACTCCTATGTACATACATCAGAAAATGCTAAGTCTCTTGGTTTCTGTGATATGCAAGGCAATGTTCGTATGGGCTTAAAAATATTAATTATGCCGCTAGGTCTTTCTTTCAGAAGTCAACGGATAGGCTATTATGAATAAAACAAATTTTTCAATTTTACAACCCGCCACCCCCCAACTACCCCAATTTCACCCCCGCCCAGAAAAAAGTAGAAAATCATCAGGAACTCCTGAAACGCCTAAAAACGAACTTTGAGGAATATCTAATTTTTTTGTTTTTTGCTAATTACTCCGCCGCCCCTGCATAAATTTTCAGAATTATAGCAGCATTACCTACTACAACACCACAGCATATCGGTGCACAAATTTCATCGAAATCCATGCAGCGGTTACTGAGATTACGAGGGTAGAAAAACTCGAACAGACAGACAGACAGACCGACAGAGCGACAGACAGACCGACGGAAATGAGTGACGTGGATTTTCGTTATGTAGACATCATAAAACGCCCAAAAAGCGTATTATCTCAAAATCGAAAATTTTCGCGATCACAATACTCCCCTCACCTATCGATGTGGGAAGTAGAAAGGAAAAAAAAGTTGTTGACCGCGGTGAGATTCGAACCCACGGCCTTTTAGACTGGTGCCTAGCGTCTTAACCGCTCGACCACGCTGCCCTTCAGCAATACCAATACACCGTACATAATACGTCATCAGTTACCTGTCGCAAGTTAATTAATTTTTTACACGGGAAACGATGCCTATTGACAAAAGCGGATTTTTCCCGGACTCGTTTTTTCATGCTGATTCCGAATCTGTATTTAGTTTTTCTCTAGCACCTGTAGTTTTGATATTTTGTATACGGACAGAAGGACGGACAGACAGAGGGTCTGCATAAGCTCTCTTCAGTGACTTCAGTGAGTCAGTGAAAGCTAAAAATTGCTATAATTGGAGTCAGAAATATAAGATTTGTTTACATTTTTTGTGCTCCTACCGAGTGCCGACACTACATAGTATGCCTTATGTCTTCACAAGACGCCCGAGGAGTCCGACGACGGTAATCCCTTTCGGCATTTTTTGCTGGGCTGGCGCGGTCCTTACTCTAGTCAGAATATGTATATTGCCTGTGTATAACCAGAGGTCAATATACAATGTGTTCGATTATCGGTGTCGGAGTTCTTAGAGAGATAAAACACGTTAATTTTTATAGACAAATCACCTCTCAAAGGTAGTTTTTCTCCCACCATAATAAAACGGCAACCATATCGTTTTTTGTTTAATTGATGCACCAATGTTGTACTAACTTAGGCATAGCTTGCTAAGTAGAGGCTCTGCAAACACAAAATAAGTTTCATTCTATAGCGAAACATGTGTTTCCTAAAAATGAAGCTATACAACTTAATCCTTAGTAGAGTAGTTTAGAAGCTATGATGGTTTGAATATGGCCCTTTACTGTAAAATCTGACAGTTAAGGAAGCAATTAAACAAAATACTTAGTAGTCGCGACATTTATTTGGAAGGAAAAAGTCAAGTAGGGTCAAGTCCGGTGAACACGGTGGCCAAGCGATTGTTCCACCAATCCACGGCGAGTATCGTTTATTTCAATGGCGTTGGTTTTCTGTAAGCTTTGTTTTCCATTTCAGCATTTTTTCTCATTAACACGACAAGCAAAAAAGGAAGGCTGCTGTTCTCTTCTTCTTTTGTGAATTTCATGGATGGTTTTATGTTGTTCAGATGTGAAAAGAACGTTTCCAGTTGCCTGTCTCCACGGTTCCAGATTATTAGTCCGAATAGCAATAACCTGACTAGACGGTCCTTAATAACAGTTAAGTACATTTCAATACATCTGTGCATGTGAATTATACTGTTTCCAAGTTCTAGTGCCACCAGCGGTGTCTTATCTTGATTCTAATGTCGGCATCGTTATCTTTTCCTATCGTGACTGATAGCTGAGACACAAGTAGGGCAGTAGTTGTAACGTTATTAATTGCTCGATAGCAATTTCACGGATTCTGTCCATTTGAAGGATTGAACTGCTACTTCCTTTCAATGGGAATCTATTTTTGTTGGTTTATTCTATGCCATTTTGCACAACAGTTCAATTTTGTACGAGGTTGTATTAGAAAGTTTGTGGAGCTATTATATCCTTTAAAGTACTGTGCATGCTGTTCAATATCCTTATATCATAGTTTTATCTATCTGTCATAAACTTTGCATTGTTGAGCCATCAACCCTACTCAAACCTTTGACTTCTGAATTTTTTTTGAATAAAAATCAATTGAAGTATTTGACGCTGTAGTGTAAGATATTTAATTCATGTATTTGTGTTTTTTAATTTTAGTCTTGAAAATAAATTGCAAAACAATGTATTTATCTATTTTATTTACCCAGAAAAAGAACGAAATCACAGAAAACCTTAGATTATATGAAGTTCATGTATGGGGTCAGACAAGATTCATTTGGTATTTAGAACAAATCTTCTGTATTATATTGTTCAATTTAGCCATACTTTTGTTGTCAAAATTAGAGTCTGTTAAGCCTGTAAGAAAAAACAAAAACGCCTAGAAAAAAGATATTTTCGCATTAAAAATATGTACACAGCTTGGCTGAAATGGGCTTAGGATCATATCGTCCACATCTGGTGCTTCCACTCACTGCAACTCTTCGCCGCCAACAGTTAGATTGGTACCAAGAACACCGATAATGGCTTGGTGAGTGGCATCAGACGGCCTTCTCCGACGAGTCCAGGTTTTGTCTGGAGCACACGATGGACGCCAACGCATTAGACGATGACAATGGGGTGAATGACGTGATCCCCAGTTTGCTGTTGAATACACCGTCCTATTCGTTTTTTGGTTTGGGGCGCCATTGCATTTAACAAGTCCCCTTTTCTTGTGACTGAGACTAGTTCCATTGTAGTTCAATAGACCTGTTCATAGCAGCTACAACAAAAATCAGAATTGCCTTGAAGATTGCCAAAGTCCAAAGGGTGACAGTACCCTAAGAAGAAGATGTCCAAGACCTAGAAGAGGATTTTTTCCAGCAAGATAATGCACTTTCTCAGATTGCAAATGCATCGATGTGGTTCCTTCAGGAAGCTAAAGTCAAGGTGCTTCCCTGACCTCCACGATCATCCGATTTATCGCCAAATGAAAAAGTATGAGATTGGATAGAACACCACATTTACGATTTAGCTAATCCTTCGTCCAATCTGGATGAACTAGAAGAGGCATGAGGGCAGCTTGGTAGGATGTACATTTGGAGTTTACTAGAAACCAGGTTATGAGCATGCCATGTAGGCTAGAGGAGTGCATTCGTCAACATGGAAGGCCCACCCATTATTAAACTGCTGTATTTTCTTATAAACTAATTATGGCAAATAGGTTCGCTTATTCTTCTCTTTGGTCCTACCTTTTTGCTCAGTCCTTGTATTTCACCTGCGATAGTAGTTGACAAATAACAGATCGTTAAATAACGATTCTGAACTATATCTCCATTGGCCATTATAACTGATCCAGATCGTCCTTATGTTCTTCTTTCAGTGTAGCCAATAGCAGAAAAAATCCACATCCTTTATACGCCCGTATTATCCGAGTCAGTTACAAATTGCGCCTTTTTCATTCCGTCCAGTTGGCGGCATGTCAGATCATGCGAGAGCAAGCCTGCACCGTCCACGTGGGATGATGATCCATAAATTTACCCATCCATATTTAAAATTGCGACAGCATAAAAAATAACCGCCCCTAACGACATGCCTTCTTTCGCTTTGTCTCTCTCAAAGTGCCGCATTCTCTAACCGCATAGTCCAGTCTTGTGGGGATCATCATCATAGTCACAATGTCTTAACAGGCATTTTGTGAACTCGTAAAATGCATTAAGTCGGAGCTAGAGTATTGCCAACACGGATATTATCAATAGTTTTGAGAACTGTAGCTCGCCATCGTTCGCGATTTACTGTCAGTTCTGTGGCACTCTTGATACTCATATCCAGCAACTGTTTTGTCATATCCACCCAGCGTGTAGAGGAACGGCATGACCCTGAATTACAAGTTTCTCCACATTATCGCTTCTGTGAATATGTTCGAAGAATGTAAGCATTCTCATCGACGCAATGGAGGATATTCTCTTTGGATTACCGAGCTCATCCAGTACGGAAACGTTAGTTGTATGGGCGGTATAAGGAACTCTCAGCATTCTCCTCCACGTCCACATTTCAAAAGCATCTATGCGAGCTCGATCTGCCTTTTTAACAGTCCGAGGCATACAAAAATATGGAGAACACAAGAGATTGAACTAGCGACATTTTGGTAGCCTTAGTAATGTTATGATGACGCTATATTTGTAGGGAACGTTCAACAAAGTTATAAAAGAGAATTTCTGTCGTATGCTCAAATAAGAATACTGTAAAGGAAAACACGATCAGTATTTAGTCTATGGTAATGTAAGTTGCTGTAGAAGTTGAAAACACATGCTTCCTAATAATGCTATGTTTATAAATCTGGAAAAACAAGTAAAGGTATGCCCTTGGAGGCAAAATGAAAGCATAGATTTAGCTTCATCAAGACTTTTGGCTTTTTCAAGGGTTTTAATAATATTTTATTTCTGGAGAAATTTATACCGAAAAACCTGGCAATGTCGCACCTCTGAGAGGATGTAACAGTACGATTTTGGTAGAGATCAGAGTCAGACATTCGCAGCATTCGGTTATAAATCAGGTTATATAGTTTTACTTCCGAAAGCTTGGAATTCAGTTTTAAGAATACATTTACTACTACTTTATATATTTTTGCCGCTTTCAAGCTATAGTACAAACTTGTTCCTTAACAAGTCGACCAACGACTTACGCTTGCCTATAGTTTGACTTTATATACGCGTCACTATAGTGCGGGATTGTGCAACAGTTGGTACAATCCTTATTATTTTATTCTACTCTTCCTTTGTTTCCTTTTCGCCATTTGTTGAAAAGCAATTTTGGGCCCAAATTTGTGACGACAAATAACGGTAAGCGATACCCAACTTTTAATCATTACAGTCCATTTGCATCGAGAAGTTGATGAATATGTTTTTCTATATTCGTGTAAATTGCCCATGCAGAGGCTATAAGAACACCCTCTTACAAAAAACATCTAACTAACATCGCCTACCAGACGTCTTGACTAAAGCCAGTATGTCCCAACATCTTATTGAATACAGTGCCTTCTACTCAAACTTTGTCGTACCCAATATCGCCAGCGACTGAATAGCTTTTTGAACGATCGATCTCTGTTTCTTGTAGTCCAAGGCAGTTCATCAGACGTATTTCCAATAAACGTCGGTGTCCCTCAGGTACCTGTACTATCCTCTACATTGTTTGTCTACATCAACAAACTGCTGGAAATAACATCCAATCCAATCTACAGCTTCGCAGAGGAATATCGTGCTTGGAACCAAGCAAGCCACTATCAGCCCAGAAGGCCGCACGTTGGCGACAGAAACATGCCTCACAGATCAACGTAGATATCAAAACAATTGTCGAGTGGGGATTAGTGAATAGAGTACAGTTTAACGTACAAGAAACTCAGGCAATAACACTGACAAAGAAGTCTTACGCTGGCTTACCTACTATGGAAATGGAAGTTCACCTGCTGTCAAGCTTTTGAAGATCACCATCAACAACAACCTGTCCTGACACGACCACGCCATCAGTATTGCTAAAACGGCATCCCAGAAGGTTGGAGTTTTCTTCCGTTGTAGGAAGCTGTACTCACCAGAGTTATTACTGCTTTTCTACAAAGCACAGATCCGACCATCGTTGGAGTATTGGTCCCATGTGTGTGAGCTTCGAAGCACTCTCTAAAGCTTCTGGGCATTATGCAGAAGAAAGCAATTAGACTAATCGATACCTCTAACCTCACAAAGGACCTCCACAGCCTGGAAGAAGGGTGGCCGACCTGTCCCTGCTTCACATTCTATCATGGAAGATGTTCAAGTGAGGTCTCCCAGATAATAGTACCGAAGGCCGCCCGAACGAGGAACACTAAAGATGCTCATTCTTACCCCATCCTTCTTCTGCTGAACTTCGGCGCTGTAGAATGAGCTGCCCGAGAACTTGTTTCCCGATGGCTATAGCTTACAGCGTTTCAAATCTGACGTGCACCGACACTTATTCTCCACAGCACCATAGGCTTTCAGCCTTTGCAGGAGACTCCAAAAAAAGGCAAGGCAGGTTGCGGTTTTATGCATCTACGTAGGTACCTACTTAGCTTCATAATCTACTGAAAACACTGTGTGCATCCTGTTACTAGTCGACGGGACTATCAGTGGGTTATGAATTATTAAACGACATCATTAGAGTTAACCGGTAATTTTTACAGTCTTCCTGTATGTATACAGAGCGGACTGGAGAACAGGCCGACATAACGTCCGCGAATTTACACAATATAATAAGTCCGTATGTCTTTTGCGGTGACATGACGGATCTGGACTGCTTTATACTCCTCCTTAGTTGCGAACTGCAATGTGGGGAGATACACGGGCATCTTTGGTCGATTTAACAATGCCTAATCAGTTATTCATAATGTAACAATACTTTTTAAATAACTTCTTGTCCTTGAATATGGCCAGAGAAATAGATTAACTGGATATCTTATATGCATTAGATTAGGCTAGATTAAATTTAGTTGTTTGAAGTGAACTTTAGTACTGACACATCAACTGAAACTTATTGTGTGCTCTGTACATATTAATCATACTCATACTTATACTCATATAGTTTATTGGCCTTCTACATGATCAGGCATGCTTACAGTCAGAACAGGTACAAAAAAGGTAGCCTTACATCTACAAGAGGATAGTAGACATTACAAATATAAATAATATATACTACACTGTGAAATTACAAAAGGTGATAGTAGAAGTAATTAAAGAAGGACTCAAAAATAACATGATAAGCAAACAAACAAAATTTATAAACTAACAAACATAGATAAATTAACAGCAGCGATACTGATGAGTGACTTTTTCAGACTAACATAATTATTTAAAGGTCCAAATATTCATCAATGTTGTAAAAACAGTGCTCCAGAAGAAATGTCTTGGAAAATACTTTAAAAGCATTGAGGGTCATATTTTTTACCCGCATATGTTTGAACAATGTGTCCAATTTATTATAAATATGTATGTTGACCCTATTCATCTATGTCATGCGTAGTCTGCTTCTCAAAGGGATGATCGATTGGGCATTTCTGGTATTATAATTGTGATTAAATGCTGGCGTTGCGAATGTGCCAAGATTTTTATGGATATGGATGAGCGTCTGGAAAATATATATAGATGATAGTGTCATTATTCCATGTAATCTGAACAGTTCTCTACAGGGTCAATTCCTGCGTCCTTGGCCAAGTTCAGTAGCTTTTTCCCAATACTATAGTGAGTATCTGCATCTAGCTACGTCGTCACAGCAAACACAGGCCTTCTCCTCGCTCCAAGTGTCTTGCAATTCAAAATGATATTTCTAAAGTGTGTATATTTTTGGCAGTCCTGAAATGTAATGTAGCCACACAATTACCAAGATATATTCTATAGGCCCGCAGAAGATTAGGTTTGATTAGGTTAACTCCTCTGGCAAGTTGCAGATTCGTCATTGCCACCCACACCTGCATGGCCTGGCACCCAAAGCGTATAGACTATTCCCTACAGTGTTTCTGCTGTATATCAACGAGATGCTGGAGATGACATCCAATCCAATCTACAGATTCGCAGACAATAGTACATTAATACGGTGCATGGTACCAAGCAAGCCACAATCTTGCTAGAAGACGGTACGTCGACGACAGCAGTATGACTCACAGACCAACGTAGATATCAAAACAACTGTTGAGCGGGGGTTAGTCAATAAAGTACAGTTTAATGTATCGAAAACTCAGGCAACAACCATGACAAAGGAGTCTCACGTTGACTTACCAACTTTGGAAATGGAGGGTCATCCAATAGTCGACTTACCATCCGCCAGGCTTTTGGGGATCAACATCAACAACAACATGTCCTGGCATAACCAGGTCGTCAGTATTGCTAAAACAGCATCCCAGAAGCTTGGAGTTTTGTTCCTCTATGGGAAGCTGTATACATCAGAGCAACTACTGCTGCTCTAAAGCACAGGTCCGACAATCGTTGGAGTATTGCTTCCATGTGTGGCTCCAAAACATCCTCTAGAGCTTCTGGACATTATCCAGAAGAGAGCAATTAGACTAATCGATATGCCTAACCTCGAAATGTCCTCCACAGGCTGTACTCTCGAAGAAGGCTGGTTGACCTGTCCCTGTTTTACAGATTCTATCACGGAAGATATTCGAGTGACCTCGTCCTGATAATAACACCAAAGGCCATCCAAACGAGGAATACTGGAGCTGCGAGCTCATCCTTACCAGGTCGAGTTCCCTACTCTCTGAACCAGTCTCCTCCAGCATTCCTTCTTTTGGAGAACTTCGACGCTGTGGAATGAGCTACCAAGAAATTTGTTTTCCGACGCCGACGGCTAAAACCTGCAGCGTTTTTAATCTACCGTGCCCGCGTATATTCTAGCAGCGCTTCAAAAGCACCATAAGCTTTCAGCCTTTACGGGACGCATATCATAGAAAAATCTGAGAGTCCCATACCAGCTTTGACGTAATTTCTCCGGAATCTAAGGACTTTAAACCATCTTGATGGGGAAGTCTGAAAGGATTATAGTTTTTTTTCACATCCATTTAAACCTGTTTTATAGTATAGTGAGCTAGAGATAAGCATAATGAAGCATAAACAACGTTGGTACTAATACCGATCCCTGCGGGACTCCAGGGTTGATGTTATAGAAGGGTCAGGAGAAGGCATCTACCAAAACACAGACTTTGTGGCCAGAGAAAGAGTCTGCTAACTAAACCCTTATTTTGACGTTAGACAAGTAAACGAGGCAACAAACTTGTCGTAACATAACCTTTCCGTAATAGCCGGGGTACTCCGCTAGTTAGGCTTGGCCTTGACCTAGCCTTAGCTCACATATTTCATGCTCAGTAACGCAACAAAGACGCAGCCTTCTAAATTTTGTAATCGCTACAAAACTCAATTTTCTGATTTTTTTACCAAAAATGGTGATTTACATCTAGACGGTTTGCTTCAAACTCCAAGTGTGACACTTAAAGTCACACTAGAATTCACCAAGGAGTCTAAATATGCAATAATATACAGGGTGTTCTTTTTGAAAAAATACAACTTTGATACGTTTCGGGTTTTGGGACCCTGTACAACATGAAAATATTTTTGAAATGTTGTCTTGTTGGGTCCCTATATATACTAAATCCTTTTTTGCATCAGATGCAATAATGCTTTGTAGCGAATAAAGTGAATACGTTTACTGGTATAACAAAAGTCTGATCAGTGACGTCACCAAACTTAAATCCACCTTGCATAAGGCCTACGTTTCTGATTTAATTAGATATTCATAAGCGTTTACTATACTCACTGTCCACTTTTCAGTGCATTATAGAAACGTGGCTAGAAAATTCTCTCTTATTTTATAATTACTATCTATCATCCTGTTAGCTACAAAATTAACTGAAAACACTGCAAATAATTAATGCTCGACGTAAGAAAAAACCAATTCAGTAGCTGTAATGACGGATAATAGCGTAAACGAAAACGATTTTGACATTTCTTGGTCGCTTTGTGTAGATTACCAACTGATTTATAACGATCTTTATAGGTCGATATTTTGATTTCAATTCATTAGATTGCACGTTATGCAGTCGCGCTTTAGGCGTAGACGGATCGAAGGTATCATTAGTGTAATCGCTGTTTGTGTGCCAGACCTATGAAGCTTGCTATTGAAGATATGCAAATGGTAATTGGTAATCGCTCCACTAACTGAAACTCTATCGAGTCATTATAATCGATGTTTTTTTCTTTTTGAAAAGCCTAATGTTCCTCTCGGGTTCTTAGGCCGTCCTCTGTTGGAATTTCTTCCTAACGTTTCGCCAGCACTAGTGGCTAGCATCCTCAGAGGTCAGATGCTAGCCTCTCGTGTTGGCGGAAGCCTCAACACCTTCGATGTTTTTTTTTGATTGGGTTTTGAGGTTAGGATTTACAACCGTTTCGAAAATTATTTAAATGGACGACAACAAAGGGTACAGGAGACGGTGACGTTGAATAAGATACATCCTACATCAATGTTGGTATACCTCAAGGGAGTGTGTTAGGACCTATCTTTTTTAGCTACCCTGGTAAAGGAGAGGTAAGTTATTAGAGTCGGCCAGTTTGCACAAAGTTTACAGAAATGAACGTGCGAGGTGACACTTTCAAGATAAAATCGCCTACTGACTTATTTTTTGAAAAGGAAATGCTATGTTATATCATTATTTTTTCGAGTAACCCACACCACCCCCTTCCTTTAAATAGATAAGCTCTAAAAGTCGACCAAAAGATTCTTTATGACCGTAAACTTTGAAATTATTTGAATTATTTCTGTGAGAGTTACTGCCATTTTAAAGTTAGAAAATTTGCTACTTTTTATGAATTTCCATTCCGCCATTTCGAAAATTTTGTAGCATTACAATATTTTTCGTTATGACACTATTTTTGAGTTACCCCCTCCTCTACCCCTTTTTTATCATCACAGCAGGACCAAAAACTAGATTTTTGTTTCTAATGATAACCACTTACTCGATTACTAAAAAACGCCTCAAGTGATTGCTCCCAAAGTTTGGTGCTGTTTTGGTGCCGATGGGACAATGAGGGTTGGAAAAGGGTGGGGGTGCACAAAAAATATAACAAAACGTATACATTTGATAGCACCGATTGAAAAAAGGTGTGTTTTTATATCCAAAACGATATATTACACGTTAATTTTTTTTTTCTGAAATCGAGACAAAAAAAATTATATAATTGTCAATAATTGTCAAATTTCATTAACTGCTGTATTTATTTGTGCACTAAATTGTTTGATAACAGGAAGTCGTAAATAACTTAAAGATGTTTATTTCAAAATAATCGGAAGTTGATAGAAGGAGGTCTACTTCGTTTAATGTCTAAATTTTTATTCTGTACCTTGATGACATAAATTGATTGGTAAATTGCGATTTTATAAATCTTTTCGCAGATGATACTGCGCTTACATATTCAGACGTTGACCTAGTTACTGCTATTGTAAAAAATGAATTCTGCCATAAGTGCTGATAATTTAAAATCCACGATTATTACCACAAAACCTACATACAACCAGATTCAGTTTTTGAATGTATAAATTACTATTAATAATCAATACAGAACAGAGAAAGGTAATCGTGCTCTGCTCCTCAACCTCTTCCTTTTTGCGGCCATCCCAAAAAAAATTTCAACCTATTAATAATCAAAACATTGAAATCGTCTCTTTTCTCCTCTTACTACGCCAGATTGTACAAAGAGTCAATCGAGATTTATAAACATAGAAACAACTTCAGTAACAAAAAGGAAAGGCATACAAGCTCAACAGAATATGGATACCCACACTAAGAGACGCAAAGATTCTAGGACGCGCAGGAGATCTACAGGGTTTGGCGGTGCACAACGCAGCTGCCTCAACTACTAATTCGGGTTATATAAGTGCCAACCCTGTGACACGGTCTCAGTTTCTCGGAACAGGCCGAACAGGTAACAGCTTTTGAGGATACCAACCACATGTGTTGACGAAACGTCAAGCAGCTAAGCGCGACGGCGCCAAGGCGGCGGAGCGTGTCGACGCCGACCGAACAGCCCAAGAACGAACAGATCATCGAGTATAATAATATTGTGTTCCTCGGGGATCTGTCCTATTCCCTACACTATGTATGCTGTACATCAACAAGCTGCTGAAAATAACATGCAATTATAGCTTCGCAGACAACAGTACATTAATATCGTGTATGGAACTAGGAAAGCCACTTGATTGTTTGTTCTTCTGGCCCTCATACAAATTTTCTTCTTAATGACAGTTTATTCTTGAATTATTGCAATTACAAAGTGACATATAATGTCAACCATTATTAATTTCTTACCTCCAAGGTTACGCCAAGCAGTGGGTTCTTGAGGCGAGATTTCTTGACACCACTATCACAGCATAGTAAACAACCAGCACAATAACTCAAGATGGCGGAAATTACACACGAATCCCCACTTTTGGAGGGTTTTTTATAGGGATGCTAACGATACTTCGATACTTCTGCACTAATATCGAGTATTTTTGTCATCGATACTCTTTGAGGCATTCCAAGCTGGAATTGATACTTTTGTATCGGTATACGCGCCTATTTGGCTAGAAAATATCAAGTTGGTACCGGTAACGATATTTTCAGTTTTGTATCTCTACCCAAACTTCGCAGCCGTAAAATCATCCTTAAACCCTCCCAAGATCAAATTTTTGGGAACCATTTTATATAGGAACTCCTCAGAGATATTATGCTGGTTGTTTATTATGCTGTGCCACTATCATCCCAGGAGACGGTACGTTTGTAAGTTGTTGTAGTAACATGCCTCACAAGTCAAGGTAGATATCAAAACAATTATCGAGTGGGGATAAGTAAATAAAGTACAGTTTAATGTACAGAAAACTCAGGCGACAACACTGACAAAGAAGTCTCACGTTGGCTTAGCCACTGTGGAGATGGAGGGTCATCCAATACTCGAGTTGCCTTCTGTCAAGCTTTTGGGGATCAACATCAACAATAACATGTCCTCGCACGACCACGTCGTCAGTATTGCTAAAACGACATCTTAGAAGCTTAGAATTTTGTTCCGCTGTAGGAAGCTGTATACACCAGAGCAACTACTGCTGTTCTTCAAGACACAGATCCGGCCATAGAAAAAGAACCTCTCGCGAATATTAAACTTTTAGCTTGAATTCCTATAGGAGTTTACCTAGTGATTTGCTCCACTTATTAATAAACTATCGAGTGGCTCAAATGTCAAGGAAATCACTTTTTGTAATATTTGTGTTTTATTTTCTGCGTCTCTTTTGCCGATAATTATAATCATTAAGTCTCTTTTTAAGCGTCTTGCAGGTTATGTGTTTAGATAGTAATTAGACAATTAGTTTAATGGCATAGCTCATGTGATTTTTCAACATTATGAGCTAACAGTACCATTGACCGGTTGCTTACGTAACAATATTGACATTGATCGATCCAGATGTTAGATGAGGTGGAAATTTCTGTTTAATACTTTAAAAATTTTAGAGCTTTTAACACGTTGTTGGACACAACGGCTATAGCCGTCTGCGGCGAGTGATCGTGATACGCCACGACGGCTATATCAGTCAAAAAGTTATCTGCTTGTTACGACAGAACGGTGACGACCGTCAGAATGTCGGTATAGTTGCCTTGTTAAGCCATAACATAAAGTTCTTCATTTCTGAAATTGCCAAATTCTAACCCACTATACGCTGTCCCAACTATTCATGTTTTAAGGTGCATGGGTAAAACCGTCCATAACCTCCTATGTGATGCATTGACCACGTGTACAGCTGCCATATTGCAAGTGTGTTTTTATTTGAATTTCATGTTTTCAGTACTGAGTGGGATGTAGGTATAACCAGATATTTTCATCCTAAACAGATATTCGTCGTCCACCTATTATACATATAGAATATATTGTTTCATATCAATACATAAAACTCGAAGCACGTGTGAGAGAAGCTGCCCCTACCAGAGGATCATAAAATAAAATCCTATTTTCTTAGACGCAAACAATGTTTCAAGTCTGGAAAACGCAAAGAAACTAGCTATAGATGCAAGGGTTGTGAAAATAAACCTGCTTTGTGTCCAGACTGCTTTGAAGAGTGGCGTCAAACATAAATTTGTGCCTAAATTCTGTTTTGTTCGGCGATACCTCTGTTTGCTAATAAATTTGACTTTTTTTCTTTATACCGTCTATATTCTGAGAGATCCGTTTTTGTTTATAAATTTGATACAATAAAATGTTGTTTTTGTTTTAGCTTCTGTCTCGAAAATTGTCCTTTTCTTCCCACAAGATGTGTTTTACGATTAAACTGCACAGACGGCTATAGCCGTGGTTACCACTCTAGAACATAAAGTCTGCTCTGATATGACACGACGGATATAGCCGTCTTCTTTTATTGCCACCACAAGCCTCAAAAATTAAAAAAAAGAGTCAAAAATGAATACCCCTAAAATATTTTGATAACGCAATTCATGTTACAAACGCAAAAAAATGAACGACAAACGTCAATAGAGTACTGGTCCTTCAGAAAAGGTGCATCAGAATAGTTCTGATCTCTTTCAAAACTTTAACCGCCATCAGTATAATACTAGAAATAAAAGAGATTTAAAATCAAACACATTCAACACGACTCTCCTCCAGAAAAATGTAGAATACTCAATTACCAAATTTTGGAATACCACTTGCAGTAAGGGAAGCCCCTCTCAGTACTTTCAATAAAACAATGCAAACTGCTTTGTGCACCAAGGCATATTACCGGGTTGAAGAATTTCTGTCTGATAAATTCCTGTGATATTTTTGTGACTACACTGTACTTTTAGCTGAATTATATTTGTTTGTGTAATAATTTCAATATTGTAGTGTGCCGTAATTTCTGTCCCATATTGTAAAATATCTCATTTTAATTGCTTTATTATTGTACTGTGTATTTTGAAAGATATTTACTTAAACTTTTGTATTGACAAGTTCCATATCACTTATGTGATCTGACTGGAATAAATAAATAAAGATAGATAGACAGATACATATAGAGTAGAGTAGAGTAGAGTAGAGTAACTTTTATTCATGATGCCCATTTACAAGGATACGAAAGGTCAATTAAAATGCACTAAGCTATATAAATATGGATTAAAACAAGTTAAAAATCAAAATTATGTTGTGGGTTATTAGTGGGGCTTCTTATAAAAACTCTGCTAGGCTATAAAAACTATTCTCTATCAACAGATCTTTCACTTTGTTTTTAAACTTTGGAATACTTTGTATCTGTTTTATTGATGAAGGTAATTTATTATAGATGGTACTGCATAAGTAGAAAGGACTTTTTTTATACGTACTGAGCTGAAATTGCGGAATATGAATAGCACCGCAATTCCTGGTGTTGTGCTGATGGATATTACGATTCAACGTAAAACCATCTATATTTTGTTTGATGATCATAACTGATTCCAGTATAATAATAGATGGGAAGGTAAGGATTTTGTTTCTTTTAAAGTGACTGCGACATGATTCTAGTGGACCTAGTCCGAAAATTAATCTCATTAACCGTTTTTGAAGTATAAAAATGCGCTGCCAGTCTGATGCCATACCCCAATACTGAGTCAGGTACTTGATATGTGGGAAGGCTAGAGCATAATATACTTGCAGTAGATAGCTTCGCTCAACTACATTTTTTAGGTTTCTGATGGCATAATAAGCTGAGTTCAATTTTTTTGCGACAAAGTCGATATGGTTGTGCCATAACAGTTTGTCGTCAATATAAAGGCCTAGGAATTTTGTGTCCCTTACTTTTCCTATTTGTACTGAGTTGTTATAAATTTTAATTTCTGATTCCCGGTGATTTGAAATCATCATAAAGTTTGTCTTGCTGGTGTTTACTATGAGTTTGTTATTTGAGGCACATGTGTGAAACTTTTGCAGAAAATTATTGGTTTTGTATTCTAGTTCTGTAATCGAATCCGAACTTAAAGCTACGGTCATATCGTCAGCATATAAAACTAAAAGTAGACCAAACACTTCCTTGAGGTACTCCAAACTGTACTTCTTCTGTTTTAGACAAGTAATTTGCTATTCTTACCTGGATTTTTCGATGGGAAACAAATGATTGAATCCATGCATCTAGAGGAGATCGTATGCCTAACTGTCTCATCTTGGAAGTTAAAAATTTCTCAATGACAACCTCAAATGCTCGAGTTAAATCGAGGAAAAGTATAGCAATGTATTTCCCTTTGTCTAAAGAGTCATAAGTGAAATTTAACAAACTGAAAACGGCAGTACCAGTTGAGTAGTTGTGACGAAAGCCATGTTGAAATGGAGATAAAATGTTGTTTTCTTTTATAAAGCTATGTAATCTACCAGCAACAATCTTTTCCAGAAGTTTGGAAAAACCCGATATCAGGTATATAGGACGGTAGTTTTAGATTTTGGAGCATTCTCCTTTTTTATGTATCGGCATGACGGTGGCCAGCTTCAAGGCGTCTGGAAATTGACCTACATAGCTTGTTTCTACGTGATACTCTAGTATTCAACAATACTATCTCTCAGTATTTTTGGTTCAGAGTTGCTTCACGTTGTATTGTAGCTTTCTTATGCAAAGACAATCACTCTCTTCTATGCCATCAAATACGCGTGAAATCATCTGATAATACATATTGTGATATAACTGTTTTTTCCTAATGTATATCGTCTGACCAATGCAGAATAAGATTACACTTTCTAATACATAGCGAAGCAATTCGATATCGCTAACAAAAAAATTAATTAACCATACTTGCGTAGAAGTCATCAGATCGGCCTCTTACGCTATAAAGTCGCGGATAAGATGTGAAGGCGTTAGTAATATACAGAGTAGAAAGCTCAACATTGATCGTATTCTTTTAAAAAATTTAGTGTCCATAGATAACGTTTTCAAGTTCTTGGATCTGATTTTACATTTCAAAAAATATTAAGCAGGAC
Organism: Callosobruchus maculatus; assembly: GCA_951848785.1. NCBI lineage: Eukaryota > Metazoa > Arthropoda > Insecta > Coleoptera > Chrysomelidae > Callosobruchus > Callosobruchus maculatus. The sequence goes on from CATOUR010000003.1 coordinate 5,969,883, forward strand.
TAAAAATGAATTTTGACAAATGTGAATATCTTATAGTAAGAACGGACACATATGTAACCCATTACAACTGGAGAAAGAACAAATAAAGGGGGTAGGGCAGTGGCGTATACAGAAATCGATTTCGGGGGGCCCATTGGAAAAATTAAAGTTCATTTCATACGTTATAATATTGGCGTATTATAATCCTAACCTAAATACAGGGTGTCCCACGACGATTAAGACAAGCAATATATCGGAACTGGGCAGTAGTAGCGAATTATAATTTTGGGGGCTTAAATCAGAGCAATTGTTTTTGACCACGTGACATCCGATCCAAAAATTTTAATGGGACACCCTGTATATTTGTGACTTTTTGTGTTCCTCCCGATAAATCAATTCCAACAAACTAGCATACTTGGGGTCTAAAGTTATTTATTCAACAGCTACAGGTACTTAAAGGATGGTACCAATGTACCCCTACAGTTGAATTACTTTGGTAGTGTTTCATAATGGTAGTGGTATACAGTCCTTTAAGTATCTGTAGCTGTTGAATGAATCACTTTAGACCCCAAGTGTGCTAGTTTGTTGGAATTGTTTCATCGGGAGCAACACAAAAAGTCACAAATGTGGTGTGGGTGTCCCATTAAAAATTTTAAATCGGACGTCACGTGACCAAAAACAAATACCTCACTGGGTGACACAATGATAAGAAAAGATACTATATTTGCTCTAATTCACACCGTCAAAATTATAATTCGCTAATACTGCCCAGTTCCGATATATTGCTTGCCTTAATCGTCGTGGGATACCCTGTATAAAATAAAAATGTACTAATATCTACGAAAATAAGTATATATACCACATATGCATGTTGGAAATGCAAATTTCTATTTTTATAGATAACAATTCTAAATGGAAGCAAAGAAACCAAGGTGTACTTCCTAATCAGACATCTATGATCTTTAAAGTTGTCCTATTTGCTTTATTATTAGCTTATATTTTGATGTCGCTGCTAATTTTATTCAGTACTATATTTTTGACAACTACTTCAGCCTCTTCCCAGGCGTCAAAACTGAATGCGTGGCTAGTTTCGGAGGGGGAGGGCCTTATATACGCCAGTGGGTACAAGGGTGTAAAAATTTAGGGGTATTGTTTAACAAGCAAGGTACAAGTAACGTTGAAATACAAGAAAGACTACATAAGTAGAGGCAAGCCATTTAGGCTCTGAACTCTATGACTATGAAAAAACATACGATACGATAGTGACTTGCATAAATGGAGCAAAAATTTGGGACTTGAATAAACACAATGGAAGAAAGTTATTGGCTATAGAAATGGATTTCCTGGCTCGGCTTGAGAGAGTCAGGAATGGAGTTGTTAGAAGGAATATGGGCGTCGATAGGTATACATGTATTATAGACAAAGTTGAAAAGAAACGACTGAAACAACAATTTATGTCTACTTTGGTAGAATAACTTCAAGTTTCAAAACTAGGTCTTCTTTGTCAGTGTCAATATAAATAAACTTGGCATCGCTCCTATGAAGTGTTTTGGATGCCACTGTTCTTTCATAATATTCTATAATTTATATCTGTTTACATTGCCCAAAGCATTTACATAGTCTATGAAGCTTATATGCAATTCTCAGATGTATTCTCTGGTTTTTCTATAATTTATTGTATTGTGATACTCTGAAACCCATTTGTTCTTCTTCTATTAGATATTCTGTTATGACTTCAGTCTACTATCCAGTTTTCTGGCATACATTTTATGGGCGGTTTTAATTAAGCTAATTTCTCGGTGTTTTTGAAATATATTCTTGTCACCTTTTTTGATAACCAAGATTACCTTCGATTCTTTCCAGTCGTCAAGAATAGTGTAATTTTTCTTCATTTATTAAATAATAAGTGTAATATGAGTCCGCCGTATTTCCAATGTCCTGTTCTATTTTGGTATCATCCATATCAGTCGCTTTTCTGTTATTTGTAGCCTCAAAGGCTGATGTCACTTCTGTTATATCTATATCATACGACTTTCTTCGGTGTTCTTCTCGTATTGTTATTTTATCTGAATTTTCATTATATCAAAGCTCTTCGTAACGATTTGTCCTGTCTTTCTTCGTCTATGTTGCATATTCGTGTTCGAATATTTAGGCCTAAATGCACCAGCAATTCGTTCGATTCTATATGAGCCTTTGCATCTGAAATAACTTTGCTCTTTCTAGGTACCGCATCAGCTGACTGAGGAGCAGATGACACAGCATGTCACTTGGTGCTAGGAGGTACTAAATAAAATTGATTAGGATGTGCCGATCAAAGCTCAAAACAGAGTTTGAATCTTTGATGATGATAATGATATAATGATGTTGATGTTGTGTTTAGCTGTTTTCTGTTCTTTTCTGTCGTATTCAGCCATGTTTAGTCCTTTTATATTGTTTCCCGCTGTTATCTGCTTCCTTTCTGTCGCTCTGAGCTAGTTTTGACTCTATTCGGTTGTATTTGGTCGTTTTCTACCGTTTACAGCTGTTATCTGTTTGCTTTCTGTTGTTTTTAGCCGTTTTCTGCTCTTTTCTGTTGTATTCGGCTGTGTTAAGTCGTTTTCTGTTGTTTAGCGCTGTTATCTGCTTGGTTTCTGTTGTTCTGCGCCATTTTCGGCTCTATACGGTTGTATTTGCTCGTTTTCTGTAGTTTGCAGTTGTTATCTGCTTGCTTTCTCTTGCCTTTATCTGTTTTCTGCTCTTTTCTGTTGTATTCGACTGTGTCTAGTCGTTTTCTGTTGTTTCCCGCTGTTATCTGCTCGCTTTCTGTCGTTTTGAGTTAGTTTTGACTATATTCGGTCGTATTTGGTCGTTTTCTACCGTTTACAGCCGTTATCTGCTTGCTTTCTGCTGTTCTGCGCTGTTTTCTGTTCTATCCGGTTGTATTTGGTCGTTTTCTAGCGTTTGCAGTCGTTATCTGCTTGCTTTGTGTTGTTTTTAGCTGTTTTCTGTTCTTTTCTGACGTATTCGGCTATGTTTAGCCATTTTATATTGCTTCCCGCTGTTATCTGCTTGCTTTCTGTCGTTTTGAGCTAGCTAAGCTAATAGCTGTATTTTTTCGATGGAGTAGAATTTATTGTGGACCGCATCCTTCTTAGACACACAGAAGACAGCCACATCTAAGTAGTATACCGAATAGAAAAAACTTCGGTATTTGTATTTCCGGTCACAAAAAAAAAAACGAATCAAAGCATTGAAATTGACGATGATACAATTTACGACAGAAATGTTTATGTGCTTTGAATTATTAATGCGACGGAATACCAACAAGCGACAATTTGAATTTTAGATCGTAAAATATTTATTAGGTACAGCATAATACCTCTCGGCAGAGTATTGAGACCAACAATGAACATCTATGAATTTAAATCGCCATAACCGACCCCACAACGTGCGCTCTGGTACAATAAGATATTTTAATATATTTTTGATGATTGCGATAAGTTATTGCAATGGTTGTTGCAGTATTGCGGCATGCATGCGGTTGCTAGGATAGAGTCATGATTTCAAACGAGGAATTCCGATCTGAATCTCGGTCGGGATTGTTGTTAGTTGTGTGCTTTTACTAATGCTTAGTGCACGGTACAGATCAATGGAATCACAAGTGAAATGTCAAAAATATCAGGGAATTTGGAAATATGTACACACATGAATATAAATTCTTGGACTATGAATACACGTCTCAGGACGAATCCCGAAAACTTTATGGGATGATTTCTGGCACCGACTCATTATATAATATCATCAAATTATACAGGGTGAGTTATTAGTACCGGCTCGGTCGATAACTCTACTACTGTAGAAGATAGCGAAAAAAGTTGTACATAAAAGTTGTAGCCACGGATATGCTCCTTGCTCAAAAAATATTTAGATTTATACAGGGTGATCCATAACTACGTGGTGACGCAAACAAGTATTCCTTTAAATGAGACACCCTCTTCTCAAAATATAAGATATTATAACATTATACAGGTTATTTCAGAAGTTATGACCATTTTTATATCTAAATCGCTGCCAAACGAACGTACTGTATATCAAAAAGTAATGTATCAAAAATTATTTTTTTTAAGTACATGAATAGATTAAAAATATCCTCTAGTTTTAAAGTCGGCTATAAAAAATCCCGCGACGCACATTCCTATGCATGGTGATGTAGAATGCAAAATCCAGATTTCCTCTTTTTTTTTAAATGTAACCCCAATATTTTAGTGTACCAAAGAATTGCTTCTAATATGCTCTTTGATCTTTGTATTGCACTTGTTGTACCTACGTCCATCGGTTTCCGAGATATTTCGATTTTTCGGTAAATTTAGAATATAGTTTCTAGTTGTTTACTGAAATTTAGTTATTTTGTGAAAGTACTATCGAATTTGTTTTTTATTTAACGAACAACTAAATTATAAGGTTATGATAGTATTTGATGAAGTCAAAACCCTGAATCATCGAGATAATAAAGTCAGGTATGCCGAGGAAACAACTTTTTAGGCGTGATGCATAATTATCAAGCAGATTTATCAGGTAGGCTTTGAAAATTTGACAGTTTTCATAACCTGCTCAATAATTCCGTGCTGTGTTAAAAACGAGCTTTGAAAAATATTTTTTCGGTTGAGAATATTTAGGAGAATCTTTGAGAAATTGCCCACTTGCCTCTAGAATATATCAACTATGAACAGCAATATCCAGAACGGAGGCAGTCTAAAACTAATGCGTTTGAAAGATTGAAGAATCGTTTTATTTGAACTGTGTCGTTTGATATTTGATAGCCTACCTGATACATCTGCTTGATAATTATGCATGACGACGTCTATAAAATTGTTTCCTCGGCACACTTGACCTATAATATCTCATTAATTCAGTGTTTTGACTTGATCAAGTAGTATATTATATATTATAATTTTAGTTCCCTGTTAAGCAAAAATAAAATTTGAAAGTATTTTTTCAAAATAAATAAATGTTAGTAAAAAAATAGAGGATATATTTAGAATTTGCAGAAAAATCGAAATATCTCAATACAAATATGAAAGAGCATATTTAAAGCAATTCTTTGTTATAATAAAATATTGGGGGTTACATTCAAAAAAAGAGAAAAAAATCTAAGTTTTGCTCGAACACCATCCTTTATAATTTTCCTTTGGGGGTTTCAGCAAGTAGCTACAGCTGGCCTCCGTGGCGACGTTAACTGTCGTCTCCAAAAAAGAGATCTGTTGGCCAAAGCCCCAAATGTGCTGGCCGGCTCTTGTCAGTGGCTTCTGGCTGTGTGTTTTTTCCATACTTGTCTCCTCATGTTTCACCCGAAACCAAATGTTATGTTATGTGATCCCATCTAGATGTGGGCTTGTGACATCCAGTTGGGCCTCATGAAGCTAATTAGCAAAAATACATATCGCTCGGGTTACCATCCTTCAATTCTTCTGCACCACAACCTCTTCCCCAGGATTTTCTATTCTTTACATTCTGTGATCCGCACGACTACCATCGTTCATAAATAAGAATAACATCTGACATTTGAAGAACCAGAAGTATTTCTATCTTACACTCGTAGCAGGCTAGCAGAAGAAGCCTTAAATGAGGAGCACGACTTTAGCGAGTGGCCTGACCCTAACTATAGTAGTTAAAGGTAGTTAACGCCTCTTAGGGCCAGTTTCTCAATGTCCAGTTAAATATTTATCTGGAAGTCAACGGTTATCTGTCAGATAAATTGTTTAAACAATTGAAGGTTGAACTTACGAATTCACGTAAATCTCATCTGACAGTTGTATCCATAGAAACGCTATCTGGCAGCTACCTATCTGACACTTTTAACTGGGCATTGAGAAACCGGCCCTTAAAAAATAAAAATGACATTTGACATTTGAGGAACCAAAATAACTTCTAGCTTACATTCGTAGCAGGCCAGCAGAAGAAGCCCTAAAGGATGAGCACGACTCTAGCGAGTGGCCTGACCCTAACCATAGTAGTTAGGACCTTTTAAAAAAATAAAAATTACATTTGACATTCGAAGAACCAAAAGTTCTTCTACCTTACACTCGTAGCAGGCTAGTAGAAGAAGTCCTAAAGGATGAACACGACTCTAGCGAGTTGCTTGACCCTAACCATAGTAGTTCAGGCCTCTTAAAAAAACAAAAAGTAACATCTAGCATTTGAAGAACCAAAAGAACTTCTACCTTACACTCGGAGCAGGCCAGCAGAAGAAGCCTTAAAGGATAAGCTCGACTTTGGCGCGTTGCCTGATACTAATCATAGCTGTAGAGACCTCTCAGAGAAATAAAAATGAAATTGGACATTTGACATTTGAAAAACCAGAAGAACTTCTATCTTACACTCGTAGCAGGCCAGTAGAAGAAGCCCTAAAGGATGAGCATGACTCTAGCGAGTGGCCTGACTCTAACCACAGTAGTTGAGGCCTCTTAAAAAATTAAAAATGAAACTTGACATTTGAAGAACCAAAAGTACTTCTACCTTACACTCGTAGCAGGCCAGTAGAAGAAGCCCTAAAGGATGAGCACGACTTTGGCGAGTGGCCTGACCCTAACCATAGTAGTTGAGGCCTCCTAAAAAAATAAAAATAATATTTGAGATTTGAAGAACTAAAAGAACATCTAGCTTACACTCGTAGCAGGCTAGCAGAAGAAGCCTTAAAGGATGAGCACGACTTTGGCGAGTGGCTTGATCCTAACGAACTAGGCCCCCGGGAGGTGCATTCCTACCGCGCGCGCTTCTACTTGACCCCCAGCACCACTCGGATCGGCCGGTTCATCTTAGACATGCACCGTTGACCCCAATATCCTTCTTCTTTCTTCGTTTCCACTGCGAAGATCGCACCGCCGCGCCGCAGCCGTATTGTAATCGACCGGCCTTTTTCTCCCTCCGAGGTGTACAATTATTTACATGGACCGTTTCCCTAGTACAGGAAATTTTCCCAAACATTGTTGTTGAAGGATTTAGTTTTCTTTCCATGTCATATATACATATTGTACCATGTTGCACAAAATTGTCTGCATGTGGAGCCCTCAAATCAAGGTGCTAGGACCAAAAAATCCCAAATATTTACTAATACTCATTTTTTACGATTTTGGTCAAAAAAAATCCAGAAAATGCCGGAAAAAAGCCTACTGCCAGTGGGATTGGCATTGATCTCTGACCGAGTTCGACTCCCGGCGCCACCAGGTCGAGCTAGCACAGACAGCTCTGTGTAGGGAATGAATGTTATACCGGGTGCTACAACGCAACAACGCCCCACGCAATTTGGAAAAATTTCATATTTGAAGTAAAGAGGATGGTCTATTATGTATTTTTAAAGAAGAAAAATGGTGAAAGAAGCATTCTTTGAAAAAAAAATTGTTAAAACTCAGTATTTTCACCATACTTTCAAAACGTACCCGAGCAGTACAAGACAACTTTAGAATCGAAAACCCGCATGACAGACGTCAATAGTGTCACAAAGATGCAGTGTTGCCAGCAAGCAGCAGTTATCAGTTAACATACAACTAGAAATAGTTGGGTATGCGGTCAACACAACCAAAACAGGGGGCTCAATTGAAGTAGTACTCTTCGTTTAAATCAAGCTTTCGAAAAATTTTATTTTCTTCATCAAGATTCTACAAAATACAGAAAAACACCCAATGTTAAACCAATAGTACTATAAAATAAAGTTTTTAATACATACTGAACATGTGAGGTTTAACAAAGAAAGCATGCTCACTTTGTTGGAACGTGGTGATCTAGTCAGCTACAATGCAGTAGAACGGGTAACTATCCTTATTCTTAATTTTACATATCTTCCATCAAGAGAAAATAACATTTACACACGGTCACATAGTTAAAATTCATAAAACAAGACAACTAAAACATTTTAAAATAATTCAGGTGGCCGAAGCATTATCACGAGAACGGAAGGAAGCACCATTTTGTAACCTGTTGGACCACACAACAATAAAACTCGGGTGGATAGAGAGCACAAAACTTAAAAGTGCAAAATTCTTTGATTGACACGTGACATTTGGGATGACAACCATGTTGGTGCCTGCCATCTCAAACGCACAAAACCTCAATACTGACTGATTTGCTCTCAAACATGTCGGGCTCTCCCGACATGTGGACAATGGCATAAAACATGGTACATGGTAACATTCATTCATTCTCTACACAGAGCTGTCTGAGCTGGCTCGACCTGGTGGCGTCTGAGGTCGAACACGGTCAGAGATCAATGCTGCCCCAACGGGATGGCGGAGGTGGAGCCATCAGCGGACGTGAAGAGAACCCTACGCATCTTGGGGTCGCTTCGCCGGCTGAACTGCCAGCTGGTAAAAGTATCGGACTAGAATTCCGGTGGCGCGGGTTCGAATCCCGCTGTCACTCAGACACGATTGCCACATTCCCTGAGAGAGATTTATAGTATCCAAGCTAAGCAATATTTAGAAAAAAATATAAAAAATTATATTGAAAATAACTATAATTGATTAGAAGTATGACATTGACATGATTTTAATTTCAATCACACCCAAGTGTGTTTGATCAAGAATATAACCAGCACAAGAGGTACATCAAAGAAATGGCCCATATAGAAAATAACAAAGACGCCATGAATTTCAGAACTGACGAGGACAAAATCAGTACTATTTGCTATAATTAAGAGCTAATTGTACAAATGCAGGCTTAATTCGAGCTTTGTTAAACCAAAGCCTAGCTAAGCTCAGGCTTACACCAGTATGTACCGTAAGTCAGTTGCGCGATTAGTTACGTAAACCTGGATTAGATTATTTGTTTACTATGCACCGCAAACTGACAATTTTGACACTGCCACTGTCAAAACAATCTTGAGAACACAACCTTGCCGTATCTCCAATCTGGATTAGCAAAACATGATTAGGGACCTAGGACTGGAATCGCCAAACGGTGCATACGGGTGTAAGTCGACACCCGTTGTACAATCGTCGGCTTAGTTAAACCTGGTTGATAATGAAATTCACTACAGATGGCATCAATGAAGCAATAGGTACTGACATAATTATCCGAAAAATTACCTTTTTTGGTTAGGCACTTATGACAGTTTGTGTCAAATTTTGGCATCGACCGTTTTTGTCTCTGTTCTTTCATGTGCTTTCTTTGTTAAATTAGACACAAATCTTTCAAAAACTATGACCTTATAAAGTGACAAGCAACTTGAAGGTTCCTCCTTGACATATCGTGTCACTTGTGTCAAGTTAGGTTGAAACCTCAGCTAAGCTCGCGTTAAGCTTCGGCTTACGTAAGCTCGTGTCAATCTTGGAGTGGGGGGCTAAGCCAGCATTGGACAATGGACGTTTTACAACTAACGTGGTTTAACGGCGGCTTGCCTTAAACCGAAGCTTAAGCTTGCATTGTACAACCGGCCCATCATATAACTCCTGCATCTTCATACAAGTATTTTTCGATCTCATCAGTTACCTATGCTTGTTTCGCTTTATATTTTCATCCATATTGTTTTCTTTTTGTATTCTTTATCTCAATCCCTTCTAGTAATTTGTCAATCGGTAACACCAGTCGTTCTACTTTTAAATAGCATATACGTAGTTTCGACACACTACGTTTGTATTTTACGGTGCGTGTTTTTAAGTTCTTAATTTTTTTCCAGCGAAGAGGCCAAAGGTAAAAGGGGTGATACACGTACGAGCAAGTACGCGTACTTATGGCTCGATGACCTTTTTCGCTTGTGTGTCACCGTACTTTAAAACCGTCGTGCAAACCGCCGGCGATCCAACTGGTTTGAAATCTTGCTCGTAGATTGTCTCGGCTCATACTGCGAGCCACGAGCCTCCACTTTGTTTCGGTAGGCCATCGATGCGCAACGCCTGTTGTGTTTGGCGTTTGTTAAAAGTTTTGTTTATTTAGGAAAATTATCAAAATGAGTGATTTCAGCTTCACGTGTGTCACCGACGTCGAGCCGAACTTAAGAACTGCGTACTTATAGTTCGTACGTGTCACCCACTTTACGCACAGAACTTCCCCCACAGTCTTGAGAATTGCGCGTTTTTACTTCCCACACCGATAGGTGAGAGGAGTATTGTGATCGCGAAAATTTCCGATTTCGAGATAATACGCTTTTTGGGCATGTTATCATGTCTACATAACGAAAATCCATGTCACTAATTTCCGTCGGTCTGTCTGTCTGTCTGTCGGTCTGTCTGTTTTTCTAACGTCGTTATCTCAGTAACCGCTGCATGGATTGTGATGAAGTTTGGAGCGATATACATATTGTGGTGTCGTAGTAGGTAATAGTCCGATAATTTTGGAAATCGTTGTATGGGCGGTGGAGTAATTAACAAAAAACGAAAAATTTGAAATATTCCTCAAACTTTGTTTTTAGGCGTTTTAGGGGTTCCTGATCATTTTCTACTTTTTTTTTGGGTGGGGGTGAATTCGGGGTGGTTGGAGGGTGGGGGATTGTAAAACTGAAAAATTTGTTGTATTCATAATGGGCTGTCTAATGACCTGTGAATGAAAGACCTAGCGGCATAATACACTTTTTTAGGTCCATCCGAACATTGCCTTGCTTCTAATAGAAACCCAGGGACTTAGAATTTGTGATGTATACATACTAGTGTTGTTTTAGATCGTTCTATATTGCATAACGCAAAAATTATCGAATTAGTTTTAATGAAATTTTGATACAGTATTACTGCCGTAGCGAGGATGGAAAACGCGCATGTTTTGGAAAGATCGTGTCAGTGGCGGCGCAGCAATAATAAAAAAACTAAAAACGTAAAAATAACTCAAACTTAGTTTTTAGGCGTTTTAGGGGTTCCTGATCATTTTTTTCTTTTTTTTTGGGTGGTGGTGAAATTGGGGTGGTTAGGGGTGGGGGTTGTAAAACTCAAAAATTTATTCCATTCATAATAGGCTGTCCATTGACCTGTGAAAGAACGACCTAGCGGCATAATAGACGTTTGACAGGTCCATCCGAACATTGCCTTGGCTATTACAGAAATCAAGGGACTTAGAATTGTCTGATGTATTCATACGAGTATTGCTTTAGATCGTTCTGAATTTAGTAACATGGAAATTATGGAATTCATTTTAATGAAATTTAGACACAGTATTATCATCGCGGCAAGGACGAAAAGTGCGTATGGTCTTCAAAAATCGTGTCAATGGCGGCGCAGCGATAATAAAAAAAATAGAAATACAAAAATAGCTCAAACTTCGTTTTTAAGCAATTTGGGGGTTCCTGATTGTTTCGTTTCGTCCAGTTGAAGTTGAATTGTGTCATTTTAGTTCCTACGGAGAGACAGGAGACTATTTACTAGTTTTTCTGTTGGATGTTTTTTTTTGACGACAGGCTTGGCGATGATTTGGTTGTTGTTATGTGTGGGAAGTATTGAGTCAATCAACTTGACTCCATTTTTATGATTTCAGACGCAAACGGTTGGTGCGCTTGAATATCGCATGCACAGACGCAGATGCACGAAAAAGGTATCGCGTCTAAACCTGTATTCTTTCCAGTTTGCCCGTACCATAGAATTATTGCGCACCCTCGAGCTTGGAGAATATCATGAGGAAGTTTCGAGGCACGGGCAAATTTATCTGAGCAGCGAATGAAGTAAAACGCTATGGCTCGCCGGCGCAGACCGGAGAGTAGTAAATATACGGCGTTGGATCTGAATAAAACTGAAAGAGGAGCCCGCAGCGTTAGTTATACGCTTGATAAACGACAGGCCATCGTTGGTATTGGGCACCGACATTGAATCATCTTTCGTACGAGGCGCGTACACAAGGTTCGCCTTCCGGAAACTCACGGAAGATTCTTATCCTTATCCAACGAACAAATTGAACAGAATAGAATATAATATACCTTTATTCAATTGATCATCAATAGATATTTATTTATTTACGGGTTTACCCCATTAAAGAAAAAAATTACAAAAAATTAACAAAGGTATAGGTAAATTATCATTCCTAATACTGTGCTGTGCTACAGAACACTAGCAAGCTAGAAACTAAAGCTTATCTCAAAAAAAACTATATAAACTTAAATGTGAGTAAATTCACGACTCCTTTTTAAGCCTACGCTTATCAATAAAAAGTAACACAAGTCACTAAACTAAGGTACATGCATAACATTTTTGCAAATATGTTTAAAGGTTGACAAATCCACATCAAAAACATCAATATTAAGGTTGTTTAACATAGAGAGAATTCTATTGATTGGACTATTGGCCACATAGGCTGTTCTGTGAAATGGAATATTGAAAGTAGGTTGATTACTCAAACCATGATAGTAAGGTACATTAAGGTTAATTTGACTCAAAAGAGTTGGAGGATCTACACCTCCAGATATGATTTTAAATAGAAATATTAATCCAAATAAGTCTCTTGTCAAACATAATGGAGGTAAATTTAAATTTTTTTCCATATGGGTATAGTGATGATCCATAATCCTATCATCATATCTAAAGGAACAGACCCGCAGAAATCTATGTTGCACCCTTTCCAAGGAATCTGAATGAGTATGAAAAAACGGCGACCACATACCGAACAGTATGCAAGCTCAGACCTTACTAAGGAGCAATAGACCAATCTGGTGGCTTTGATTGAAAAATGTGTGTTTCTTAGGATAAAACCTAGCATCTTTGAACCAACAAATGAGAGTCTTTCATCAAAGGTGACACCAAGGTCTCTTATTGAAGATTTGTATTCAAGCTGTTGTTCATTAATGATATAATTTGTTTCAATTCTATTGGGTTTACGAAAAAAGCTTTTGAAACATTTCTTTACATTTAGGTACATTTTTTTTACATCAGTCATATAAACGATTTAAATCTTCCTGAAGAAGAACTTGGTCCCAGAGATCCTCAACTTTTCTCCAAAACTTGAAATCATCTGCAAATATAGCACACTTGCTATTTAAAAAACAGTTTACAATATCATTCACAAAGATGTTGAATAGAATAGGTGAACTGTGTCCCCCTTGGGGCACGCCTGAAATAACTTGAATTATGTCTGAGTAATAGCAGCCTATTTTAACTCTCTGTTTCCTATTTGACAGCGAACTTGATGATATAGAATACGTCATTAAAGTAAATACATATAGTATAAAATAGAGCACATTTTGTATTGTAGACATCGTGAATAATAAAAAAAAATTAAAGACAATTAATGGAAATAAGACACAAATACAAACAAATTGAGTAACTATGCACAGAGTACGTGAATTTTTACCCAAGAGTTGTGTGCACATTATCTCTAGTTCTCTACATAATTACATATTGATACAGTGTTACTGTAAACAGAAGAACTAAATACGTAATTCTTTAGCTAAAAGACGTGGGTTCGGAATAATTGTTTAATCCGTTTCTTCAGTGGATGTGAAAAAATCTTAACATCATTTGGACTGAAAATTGCATTTTGGCGAAAAAAATATACAAAAAAATTTAATGATCGTCAAATCAAGTTGATCAAGATATCACCACAAAAACTCTAGTAAATAAATGCTTGCATCTCTCTCCGTAGAAAATAGAACGTTACAGTTTTTATTATAAGAGCTTCAACTGGATGAAACTACATGATCAGAAATCCACAAATTGCCTAAAAACGAAGTTTAAGCTATTTTTATATTTTTACTTATTGCTGCGCCGCCACTGATGCGATCTCTAAAAACCATACAGATTTCCCATCCTCGCGACGGGAACAATATTGTGTCGAAATTACATTAAAATAAATTTCAGGTTACACAATACCAAAAATGTAAAACAATACTCGTTTGTAACATACATCACAAACAATCGGAGTCCCTTGATTTCTGTAATAAACAAGGCAATATTCCGATGGACCTAAAGAAGTGTCGCTAGGTTCTTCTTTCGCAGGTCAATGGAGAGCCTATTATGCATACAAAAAGTTTTTCAGTTTTGCAACCCCCCACCCCCAACCACACCAACTTCACCCCCATCCAAAAGAACAGAAAATGATCAGGAACCCCTAAAACGCCTAAAAACGAAGTTTGAGCTGTTTTTCTATTTTGATTTTTTATTGTTGATGTGCCGCCACTGACACGAATTCTAAAAACCATACGCGTTTTGCATCCTTGGCACGGCAATAATACGTTGTCAAAGTTTCATTAGAATCAATGTCACAATTTCCACGTTACCCAATACAGAACGATCTAGAACAATATCCTTCTGTATACCTCTATCAGAAAATAAGTCCCTTGGTTTTTGTAGCAGGTAAGACAGCGTTCAAATGAACCAAAAAAAGGGTATTATGCTATTAGGACTCTCTTTCATTGGTCAATGGACAGTCTATTATGAATACAGCAAATTTTACATTTGTACTACCACTCACTCCTCAACCACCCAAATTTCACCCCTACCAAAAAAAAGTAGAAAATGTTCAGGAGCCCCTAAAACGCCAAAAGTTTGAGAAATATTTGAAAAAATTTGTTTTTTGCTATTTACTCCGCCACTAATGTACTGACTTCCAAAATTATAGCCGTATTACATATTTAGCATACTGGTACCCAAATTTTGTCACAATCCATGCAGCGGTTACTAGATTAGGAGGCTAGAAAAACGCGCACAGACAGACAGACAAACGGAGAAGACAGGCTGACGGAAATGAGTGACGTGGATTTTCGTTATGTAAACATCATAGAAAGCCTATCGATGTGGACAGTAAAAAATAGTTGAAGTAGTGCAAAATCATCCAAGAACTAACAATCAATCGAATACATGCTGTATAATATTCGCAGATTGATTTTAAATGTGTGCTATTTATTAGAAAAGAGAATGATGTATTTTGCATTCATTTAATTTAAATTTCATCAGTTTGTGTTGAAATTTTTCATTATACCGCTAATAACTGCTACCCTAGGATTAATTATTTGAATAGTATATTTTTGATTTTTCGACGGGGTCACATTATGCTACTGCAACCGTCAACAAGCTTCAATTGAATCGCTGAGTCCAAGAATAGTATAAAAGTGCTGAAACATAGTTTTGAGATAAATTGAAAAAACATGTTAACTCCAAAACGAGTAAAGTAACTGTGTTTGCCATCGTATAAAAGTTGCTATAATTCTTTAGACCAATGATAATACAACATAATAGATCCGAAAGTCTCACCCTCCTCCAAGCTATTAAAAAAAATAGTTCATGCCCCGGTACTGTTCTAGGCTTTTTTGTATTTTTTAGTTTTAGCATATAATAACGTTATGACAACGTCAATAGAGGGTGCTAAGTATGTGAAAAATGTTTTATTATTATTATTATCAACGATATCGTGAACCGTGGCGCTGACAGCCAACAATGAGTTGACCAATGACGTTAAAATCAGTACATGTCCTGGGACTGTTTTTCGTCGTATAATGGGATTATTCTTATACTTTGTAATGTTTTCAAGCCCAACCGATGGATCTTCGTATTTTAAACGTTTTGGCCATCTTAAGTCAAAACGCCATTTTTTGAACTTGTACTGTTCTTGGACTCACCGATTCAATTGGTCGTTTAATTTCTGCTTTGACACCGCAATATCCATTTCTTGGGCTTCTTGTCATCCATGACATTTCTTCCAACGTATTGTCAGTGATGTCTTCGGCCTCATACCCTTCAAGAGGAATGCGGCGAACCAGGATGCATAGCGGAAGCTGCGGCAGATGTTTCTGCAGCCGTGGGTATCTAGATTGATGGACTGCTTCGCAGTTGTTTCGTTCTGAACGTCCGCAATTAAAGGTAGTCGACTATGATCGCAAAAATAAAATAGCTGAGAGCTGCCTGGGATGGGATTTACGATGAAGGAGATTGAAAATAGGAACTCGCTGGCTTTTGAAAGAAATACGACGATTTGGATTGCTGGAGTGCCTCTGCGTTATTTAGTGGCTTTTAGAGTATGGATTTGCGGTGATTATTCAAACTATGTAGAGTTTATCACTTAGACTTGAGAAGAATGAATATACATAGACGGGATGCACTAACCTTTATTTTCTTGCTGTTTCAAAGAGAGTTATATTTCATTCATACAAAACAAGGGTTGCTATTGGGTGAGTTTCTTTGAATAAAGATTATTGCAGCAGCTACTTGAAGTTGCCGAATAGTTAACAGTAATACATAAAATAGCGTAACTTTAGCACAACATAAATCATGTTAAAATAATAATTTCTTTATGTACTTATATCAGAGAAAGCTTAGCTTTCGAGATACAGGGTGTTCTACTTTTAATGAAAATCTGTGTTATTCTGAATATTGCCTGAATCGCTGTTTAGAAAAATTCTAAATTTAACGCACCAGATAAGCTAAGGATTCCTCATAATTTAGAAAATATAGCAATAAATTACAAAAATCAGTGGTGAAGATATGGGTATACAATTACCTTTTTTTTATGGAACTTCTACACCACTGACATTTTTCAAATAACAATAATATTTTGCAGCTTTTTAAATCAAAGAAAACTTTCTTGCCGATTTTTTTCGGTCACGTAAGACTACTGACAGCAAATAATCCTGAAGTGGGGTAATTTATTTTTGACGTTTTTACCAATTTAATACTTCTGAAATATCACTTCTAAACCACTATTTTTTGAGAGTATAAAAACAGGACCACTGATATTTTTTTCATTTACAAAGCATCCACAGTTTAGGTCCAGAGCAGAAAATATCATTTTGTTGGTGGCAACGATAGCGATTTCTTAAAAAAAAGTTCTGAGGATCGACGAATCATGTTTTACTCGACGTGGAATTGTGAACTTCTTAATCAACATCTATGGGCATACGGAAATCAACATCAAATTAGACCAACGAAAGTTTCAGCATGAATTCAGCGATTGATATTTAGCTGGATATGTACAATGATAATCGTTTTGGCCCTTGTGCACTCCCACAGCGATTGATCTCACGAAACATACATCAAAACTTATTTTATTAAAACGTGAATATCCTGTTATTCTTAACAAATACCTTAGGAAATCGGAAAAAATCTCGAGAACAGTCGTTCACAAGAAAAAATGCAAGAATATCTCTTTATCTTAAAAGCCATGAACCATCGGAAGATATTTTTATTATTTGCACCAAGGTCAGTGGTATAGGAGTTAAAAAAATGGAGTTAAGTTGATTGACTCAGTACTTCCCACACATTACGGTGATACCAGTTTATTATTTTCACATAGCATGAAGCTTTAGTCTGAGACCCCTTGAAACCAAATAATCGCCAGCCCTCCCCTCCCTAAAATTGTCTTATGCCGCCATGTCTTTCCTTCACAGGTCAATGGACAGCCTATTATCAATACTACAAACTTTTAAGTTTTAGAACACCTCACCCCCCAACCACCCCAATTTCACCCCCACCCAAAAAAAGTTAGCAAATGATCAGGAACCCCTGAAACGTCTAAAAACAAAGTTTGAGTTGTTTTCACACTTTTAGTTTTTTAATTATTACTACGCTGCCACTGACACGATTTTAACAAACATACGCGTTTTCTATCCTCACCACGTTAATAATAGTGTCATTAGAATCAATTTAATAGTGTCTGCGTTACAAAATACAAATCGATCTATAGCAATAAATATTCGTATGTATACAGAAAATTTTAAGTCCCTTAGTTTCTGTAATAGGCTAGGCAATGTTCGGATGGATCGAAAAAAGTGATTTATGTCGCTAGGTCTTCCTTCACAGGTTAGTGGACAACCTATTATAAATACAAGAAATTTTTCAGTTTTTCAACCCCCACCCCCCAACCACCCCAATTTCACCCCCTCCCAAAAAACGCAGAAAACGATCAGGAACCTCTTAACGCTTAAAAACGAAGTTTGAGCCGTTTTTATATTTTTAGCTTTCCTATTATTTCTGCGCCGCCACTGGCACGATTTATAAAAACCATACGCGTTTTCCATCCTCGTCACGGTAGTAATACTGTGTCAAAATTTCACTAAAATCGATTTAACGTTTCTTTGTTACACAATATAGAACGATCTAAAGCTATACTCTCGTATGTTTACACCAGAAAAGTCCTTTGACTTCTGCAACAGGTAATGCAATGTTCGGATGGGCCTAAGAAAGTTATTTATGTCGCTAAGTCTTCCTTCATAGGTTAGTGGACAGTCTATTATGAAAGCAACAAATTTTTCAATTTTACAAATTTCAAATGTTGTAAGCAACGGTTCAGAAAATATTTAGAATAATATAGTCTTCCCTTTTAATTTAAGCACCCTGTATCTCAAGCATGAAGCTATCTCGAATATAAATATATTGGGAAATTGTCATTACTTAAACATTATCTATGATTTCCTGAAGTTATCTCATTATAAACTGGACCAACCTGTATAGAACAGTCACAGAAGAACTGTGACAAGAAAAGCCCAGACCACAAAATGTATATTTTTACGATTTGCATTGAATCTGCAGCTTTATACCACAATAAACATGAATTCAGCCACTCAGACTCCGTATAATAATTCTGAATCTCTGATCATATATCACCTGTTCACTGTTACGAAATGTAGATTTTTAATTGCAGCAAACGTTGAAATGCACTGCTGAAAATACTCCACTTCAATAATGACCATCTCTTTATCTAGTTCGAGAGTAATGTTCGAGGCAGCAGGTGGTCCTCACGACCATCCGTATCTTTAGATAATAGTTTTGCTTTCGATGTTCTTCCATTTCGACACACCCATTACAGAAGTACTTTTACGTCTCGCGTCGATGGAAGATTGCTCAAACAAGACCGGTGAGCGAAATGGTAGGCCCAACGAGATTTTGCAAAGACGCTTCCACGGTCATCAATCATTCAAACTGGCGAAATGCACTCTATACAAAACCAGAAGCTTGTGCATCGTCAATCTTCTCTTTGGGTGTAGAATAATGCATTTTAGATACAGGGTGATGAAGGTAACTTCCATCTTTAGGCAATGCCACATCGATTCAAGCATTGTTGTCTAGTAAGAGTTGTTGCTCCTGATGATTATATGTATTCATAGATAAGATAATGTCACGACGGCAGCTTTTATGCTCTCCAGGGAATTAAACTGGACGTAATTTCACTTCACTTCACTTTACTTCACAATTCAATATAGAAGCACTCAACCTAATCCCAACTTAATTTCTCTCAACTACTACTGCTCAGCTCCTACCTTCCCATACTTCATCGAATCATCTAGAGAATTCGAGACTTTCAGATAACATTCTAGAACGGCCATTCGTCATTTCCGAAAACTCCGGACGATCCGATAACGTCTACACGTCAAAGATCTAACCTAACATTTTGACTTTACACATGTTACATGTTACATGTTACATGTTACATGTTACATGTTACATGTTACATGTTACATGTTACATGTTACATGTTACATGTTACATGTTACATGTTACATGTTACATGTTACATGTTACATGTTACATGTTACATGTTACATGTTACATGTTACATGTTACATGTTACAATATATTGTGATCCCTCAGGTGAGCAAACGGTTAGAAAGATGAATTGAGAAATGGTTGCTTCGTCTCAATGTAGCCAAGTGGTAATAAAAGAAATTCTCAATTCAAGAATTCTGATAATCTTGTTAAGATATACTCGCGACAAGAGCATCTGTTCTTTCTCTAAGCAAACTTATTTGATGAAAAAATTATAGTTAATTTGTTAAAGTATAACCATTTTTGGCTGCACATACGTTCTATAGAAATATGATCTGGCCATGAATATAATTTTGTTCACAACTAAAATTTTAGTACTTTTTAACCAAGTGTTTCATGAACTTTTAGTAATGATACCATATTTTCCAACTGAGGACCTATAACCCGACCAAGAATACCAACAAATTCTTTGTATTCTGTGGTAATCAGCATTTTTCACATTGAATTTGGAAAAATACTATACAGGGTGTCCCTGAATTTCATTGACACATGATATTCTCGTATCAAAAAAAAGTTCAAACGAAAACTGAGTCGAATTTTTAAAAGTACTATATGTAGAGTCTATCATCAAAAAATTTTTTTTTATACTGCAACCCTTAAAACTCACACTCAACTTTTGTGTTTCAAATAGCATCAAATAGCTTTTCTACGCAAATTGAGTCCATATATTATTTCAAGTCTTGCAGTATCTTTGCTTTGATACGCAATCTTATCCTTTTCATTAAATCATAAGCATAACATAAATAAAATAAGAATTTACTTGATGCAAAAAACGGATAAAAATAGAACGAATTGCATTATTAAAGGTAGTGAATGAGGAATGACCCATTATACATGCTTTCGAAACAAATGTCAATTTTATGCTTTTATTACGAAAATATTACGCCTCAAACAAATGTTTATTTTCCTTATGATTATGGCATTTCGAAAAAAAAATGGTTTGTATATGAAGTCAAAGGCACTATAAGATGAGCACTATTGGAAGAAAAGGTAGGGGGTCAGTTTTAGGGGTTGAAGTGAAAAAAATGTTTCGAAAGCATGGTATGTTAGGTCATTCGGTATGTTTGAAAGACCGTTTTAGTTTTCTTTTTTATCTGTTTTTCTTACGAAAATATTACGGACTCAAGCAAATACATATTTGATTTATTATATTTATTTTGTGCCTGTAACTTCACAAAAAAAAATAGGTATTTGTATAAGATCAAAGGTACTACAAGATTTCAGATAAAATAAGGACTTATTTTGTGTAGGAAAAACTATTAGGTCCTATTTAAAAAAACAAATTTGGGGTGAGTTTTAAGGGCACTAGTCGCAAGATCCGCAAATAAAAAATTAAAAAAGTTGTGTTTTAATTTTTTATGTTAGATCAACATCTAAAAAATGTGAACAAGAATGCTGCATGCCTCACAGAAAAATCGTGTCGTTAAATATTCACGTTTCCTCAAATTACAACAATGTTTTATCCGAGGTTTTATCCAATGGAAACTATATAGTATCTATTCTTATAGGTGATAGATTCATTGTTTTTGGTTTAAGATTATTATATTTTTGATTCTTTATACTCTCTCTTCTGTATTCTTATTTTCAAGCTTTACTAGTTTTGAATTGGAAATATTTACTTAATATGGTTATATTGTACATGATCAAAAATATCACATTCTAGGTTTATGATTACTACAGTCTTGCGCATATAGGAAGATATGGTATACAGGCATAAAATCGCACGTTCTTCTTCTGCGAATTTACTTTTATGTCTGAAATCTTCATCATCTATTAAGCCGATGCTTTATTTCACTTGTACAGGATGGTCCTGTGTAACAATCTATAACAGCCGCAGATGACATATGAGGCGTAGTGGCAGCATGTAGGTTAGGGACGCAAAACAATGTTAAGCCTTGTACACACTAATAGACCATATTCCGCGATTTATCTATAGACCGTCTATAGACAGTAAGAGACACGGTGTATGGACCGTCTGGAGACCTGATTTTCTTGTCTCGTCTAGCGTCTACACTACAATGTGCAGATTTAGTCGAGGCAAAGAATTTCTCAACGATTTTCTTTTCAACTTCCACCACTGTCACATTGTGCGCTGCAGCCAAAGATTCCAGAACCAATTTTCTTTTTACCCGGTTTTTGTAGTCAGGACTTGTAAGATCCGATAAACAATGAGACGCCTGGAAACCTTCAATCATTTGTAAAACCCTCTCGTTTGACCACGTCTTCACAATGTACTGTATAAAAACAAAAAATGAAGAGCCACACCAAGAGCCGAACACCAGAACAGTCGAACCATGCCACTCGGTAGCTGGGGACAGACTGGAACATCTCGTTTCTAGACTTCGATTGACGTCCAAACTGTCAAAATATTGAGCAACATTCTAATGTTGCATGAGGTTCCCATTCCTGTCGGGAAACCATAGACTTGCGATTTGTAGTCTCTCAACAGGCCAGTAGACGGGGACTGGTCTATAGACATGTCTACGTGGACAACTTTAGACACGTCTCTGAGCACAGAAAAAAATACTGTTGCGTTTCCAATTAATTGTTAGTATTTGGATGTTTTTCCATCGCTTTAAATATATTTACAGTCGTTTCAAATCCATGTAATTGAAAGAATTCAATCCTTATATTCGAAGTAATCACAGGTGCGACAATAAATTCAAAATAATTTTATATTCGTTCTGACAATACGTATAATCCTTCTAGTACCAGTATTGACATATAATGCAATCAAAATTTTATTTTGTTTTCGAAATTTACCCTGTGTTTCATTTAAGCCAAGCATACAATATATTCAATGTAATTATTACTGCAACAGCAGTTCGTGATGATTCATTTGATAAAAATTAATTTTGTTTCAATGGTCCTTGTTGTTCGCTGAACTATAATCGGTATGCGACCAGATTGATGTCCCGATTGAATGAACGTAAAAAGAAAGAACAGGGGGATCTCAGTGTTATTATCAGCACGGACCCGCCAACATGGACGAGGTTGTTTCGTTTTGTTGTTTCGATGTTAGCCGTGTTGTGTCACCTCGTGGTTTTGCGTATTACATCAGCAATTATGTGATTTAAATGCGTCCAGTTATATACTAAATGGAGGACCTACTGAGAAATTGGGGCTCAGAAGAGCTAACACCCACATCTGAATGCAGGTATTTAGATTAGTCAGACAGTTATATTTCAGGTAAAAATGCAACAACTGGTGCAGGCTTATGTCTAATTCTTATATCATGCTCCTTATAACTTCATACAAAATCACACAATTAAACATCCAAACGAATCGATCAGCTGTCCTCGCAATAAAATATGTTGGTCCAAGGAAAAGAAAGTAGTATAGAATCAATTACCAAACACAGATTCTATTCAACGACAGGCTGCGATTGAATCATTCATTGGAATCCAATGACGTCTTGTAGTTGAATCGACAATCCGATATAATTCGTTACCAACACTTACATACATACACTTCCCATTGGATAAAACATCGCTGTATTTGAGGAATGCTGAGTGTAACGTCCCATTGAATTCAAGCGTAAGTCTTTGATAGAACGACAGATTTTTCTGTGTGAAACCAAAATCGCGGAACATATCTACCAGTGTGTACAAGGCTTTACACATACATAAATTATTCCAGCCAAATACTCTACACAAGGCATAGCCTTCAGAGTGGCGTTACTTGTATCACTAAGTACGAATAACCTCTCCAAAAACATCTTCCGGAAGTCCTTTCTTTAAAATGCTGCAAAAGAGAAATAACGCAAGTAAGGCAATACACACGAACTTGTTAAATCATGATCCGCGTCAGCCGAGATAGCGAATAAAAATAATAATAACGATACGAATATCCAAAACGCCTACGCTGGGAATATATCTAAATACACTGACCTTGCGATAGAAATAATACGACTCTGGAAGCAAAACAGAGTTATTATTTTCCCTCCAATTATGTCAGTCTCAGGCCTTACACCAAACAGATTTACATCACACTTACAACAGTTAGGCCTGAATGGAAGAGTTACACAAAGCATTCCAAAAGTCCGTTGACCTGTCCGTAATAGTCCAGGTGTTGACTTGGCACAGCCCGTCAACATTTGTTGCTACCGCAGTCATGCGAGAGAAGCTTGAGTAACCAGGATAACAATAATGAGCCCTCCAAAAACATCTTCCGGAAATCCTTTCTTTAAAATGCTACAAAAGACAAATAACGCAGGTAAGACAATACACACGAACTTGTTAAATCATGGTCCGCGTCAGCCGAGATAGCATTTGTCCATTTCCAAGCACTGATCCGTATCGCTGTGCCGTGCAACAAGGAACAGTACGAGAGTAGGTATATCCACTATCCAGCACGGCGGTGGAGGAGTATAAATAAAGAAGGAGAGAGGCTACAGCCACGGCCCGACTAGCGTTACATAAGGACTATTAAAAATAATTAGTCCTTTCTTGCTGAGCGCGTGCCACCATTTCTGTTATAAATAACCTAATCGGGCAGACCGCTGCGCTGCTTAGCTTGCCTCTTAGGCCGTCGCCGTCGCGTTGTGTGCTCGGTGAAAGCGTCGTCGCCGTCGTCGTTTTGCTGCAGGAGCGTCGCAAAAAGGACGCTGCTTCCATACCGTGCCAGTACGAAAACACATAAAATATGAAAAGGTTAACACCAAGTGGCTAAAGTTATGTCCAAATTTGAAAAACCAATGTAAACGCGTGATCGGCAGCAGCAAGAAAGAACACAACAAAAAATGAAATCAAGCTAATTGACTCTGTGCTCACTACGCATTACGGCGACACCAGCTTACTATATTCCCATAGCAGGAAGCTATAGTCTGTAATCCCCTTGCAACCAAATCATCGACCGCCCGACCAAAAAAAGTGTGTTATGTCGCTAGGTCTTTCTTTCACAGATCAATGGATAGCATATTGTAAATACAACAACTTTTTGAGTTTTATGACCCCCACTCCCCAACTACCCCAATTTCACCTCTACCCAAAGAAAGTAGAGAATTATGAGGAACCCCTGAAACGCCTAAAAACGAAGTTTGAGCTGTTTTTATATTTTTAGTTTTTTATTATTGCTGCGACACGATCTCTAAAAATCTTAAACGTTTTCCATCCTCGCCACGGTAATAATACTGTGTGAAAATGACACTAAAATAAATCCAATAGTTTTCACGTTACACAATACAGAACCGACAGAAGCAATACTCCCATGTATACATCAGAAATTACTAAGTCCTTTGGTCCTTTGGTTTCTGGTTTCTCTAATAGGCAAGGCAATGTTCGGACGGACTTAAAAAGGTGTATTATGACTTTAGGTATTTCTTTCACAGGTTTGCGGACATCCTATTATGATTACAACAGATTTTTCAGTTTTACAGCCCCCAGTCTCCAACCACCCCAAATTCACCCCTACCCAAAGAAAAGTAGAAAATGATCAGGAAACCCTAAAACCCCTTAAAAAGAAGTTTGAGCTGTTTTTATATTTTTAGTTTTTATTATTGCTGCGTAACCACTAACACGATTTCCATCCTCACCGCGATAATAATATTGTGTAAAAATTTCATTCAACCCAACAGAATAGTTTCCACGTTACACAATATAGAATAATTTGAAGCGATATCCTTATGAATATGTCATGAATAGTACAGGATGTCCCCTGGTTTCTGTAGTATGCAAGACAATGTTCGGATGAACCTGAAAAAGTATATTATGACGCTAAGATGATGAGGCTAGAAAAACGCCAACAGACAGACAGACAGACAGACCGAAGGATACACAGACGTACCTAAGGAAATGAGTGATTTGGATTTTAAAACGCCCAAAAAGCGTATTTATCTCAAAATCTAAAGTATTCGCGATCACAATACTCCCCTCACCTATCGATGTGGATAGTAAAATTAAGAACAAGCTCCTCTCATGTCCTAGCTCGACCAGAACATTCTGGTTTGTAGCTAAGGCTAGTCAGAACTTCTCCTATTCGTCAATATCACCTTTGACCAGAGAGTACAACTCCATCACTTCTACTCCTAAAGGTAATGCAGATCTCTTAGGAAGGCTTTTCGCAGCCAACTCTACTGTAGACTTCCAAGGAAGTACTGCGAGCACCACCAAAAACGTGAACTCGAGAATGGCAGAGGTCAAATTTCAACGTCGAAATGTAAAAAGCATCCTCCAAAAACTGAACACGAAGGCCCTGATCAAATTCCAGCCATTGTCCCTAAACACTGTGCTGCTAAGCTTGCACCTATTCTTTGCAAGCTCTCCAGACTATCGTATTAATGAGGCGTGTTTCCCGCTGCATGGAAGATTGGCTGCTTAATACCCATTTCTAAGAAAATCAAAAAACCGATATCATCAATTATACAGGGTGTTTACGATCTTAGTGCATTAATTTGGAGGAACAATAGATCATGATATTTCGAACCTGAAACCCCAGTACCATTTCATTAGTTGACGCATAGTTAAAGACAATTAAAAAAGCATGACTGCAAAATCACAATCCGACAGCATTGCCCAGTATTCGCTCTAGTTTCTGTCAGGTGTTTTTGGAGATATTTACTATGTAAACAAATGTTATTATCTCTAGACTTGTTGCCGCATATTCTGTGTTATCAGAAAATGTTGCGATTTTTTTTTGAAACTTTGGGATATTCGTATTATATTTGTGCTGCAGGCCCTGCAATGATGTGTAATATTCGTACTTTCCGTAGCGGCATTAAGATCGTAAACACCCTGTAGACCTGTGGATTTACTCAGCAGCATGTCTAAGACTAAGGAGACTGTCATTAACACATAGCTCCTAAAATACCCTAACATAATAAATCGTCGCCAGTATCGCCTCCCTAACCATGGGTCTACGGGTCACCTTCTGGCCTACGCCACCCACCTGTGGAACAGGGGAATCGAAAATTATGACGAATCCCGTGTTGTTGCACTTGACATATCGAAAGCCTTCAACAGAGTGTTGCATGACGGTTTTCTGGTCAAGCTTGCTGCTTACGGACTACCACCTGGCCTACGCCAGTGGTTGAATAGCTTATTGAACGACCGATCTCTGTTGTAGTCGAAGGTTATTTATCAGAAGTATTCTCAATAAACGCCGGTGTTACTCAGGGATCTATCCTGTCTCATATACTGTCTCTGCTGTACATCAACGAGCTGCTGGAAATAACATCCAATCCAACCTTCAGCTCCGCAGACGACATTACATTAGTGTCGTGCACGGAACCAGGCAAGACACAATCATCCCAGGAGACGGTACGTCGGCGACAGCAGCATGCCTCACAGATCAACGTAAATATCAAAACAATTTGTAATGTGGTTCAGCTGAAATAGTTTGGACGCCACTGGATTTGAGTGCACGCTTTGTACTTGTTAGTGGGTGCGGTGAGAGACGAAATGTCGCTTCTAACCAGCAAAAATAAATATGGTTAATTGAACCATCAATATCACCATTGGGAGCTCAGATTGATAGATAGCCAAGCGCACCTGGACCATGTCTTGTCCGCAAGACTGTTCGAATCAGGCAATAATGATGCCGGGTTCGATTCTACCAATTGCGAGGTATTTGTTCATTTCCTCAGCTGATTAATTAGTCTAAAGGAATTCGGGGGACGATGCAAGACTAAGGCCCGTCTCTTAACCAATAGTTAAGGTACCCCTAAATAACACTCAAGGAATACTTAAGGGACTCTCAAGTGTGACCTTTTTATGTATATGGTTCCTAGATAATATCTACGAGAGAGCAATTCATTATGTCCGTGCCTACGCATTTTGATGTTTTCTGTTATCTCTTTTCGTGTTATGTGCCGGACATTTTTCTGGATATGGCAGAAACTGACAACACCGTTTTCCAAAATTAACCAACAATGTCGCCTTGACTGCAAAGCCGCAAATGGCATGCTTACATGTCATGTTGACATTTCGTCACTTGAGGAGTCTTACGTAAGGGACCCTCAAATCGCTGTCGAAACAAAAAACATTATTTAACGACCCTTATATATCACGTATCAGCCGCTTTTTGAGATACAGTCTCGTTTAATGAAAATCGAAAATTTCTGAGGCCCGGGTCATGAGGTTCACCTACAAAAAACCGAAAATCTTTATCTGTGCTCCTATGAGGACGAAACGTTGTGTCCTGAATAACTACAGCACGCTTATCACAAATCCGGCCGCTATTTTGAAATACAGTTACGTTTAATGAAAATTTAAAATCTCGGGCGCCCGGATCCTGAGGTTCACCCACAAAAAATCTAAAATCTTTATTTCACCTTCTACGAGAATGAAACCTTGTGTCCTGGATAATTAGAGGATGCTTATCACAAATCCGGCCGCTATTTTGAGATACAGTCTCGTTTAATGAAAATCGAAAATTTCGGCCGCCCGGATCCTGAGGTTCACCCACAAAAAATTTAAAATTTCTGAGGCCCGGGTCATGAGGTTCACCTACAAAAAACCGAAAATCTTTATCTGTGCTCCTATGAGGACGAAACGTTGTGTCCTGAATAACTACAGCACGCTTATCACAAATCCGGCCGCTATTTTGAAATACAGTTACGTTTAATGAAAATTTAAAATCTCGGGCGCCCGGATCCTGAGGTTCACCCACAAAAAATCTAAAATCTTTATTTCACCTTCTACGAGAATGAAACCTTGTGTCCTGGATAATTAGAGGATGCTTATCACAAATCCGGCCGCTATTTTGAGATACAGTCTCGTTTAATGAAAATCGAAAATTTCGGCCGCCCGGATCCTGAGGTTCACCCACAAAAAATTTAAAATCTTTCTTTGACCTTCGATGACGATGAAACCTTGTGTCCTGGATAATCAGAGGACGCTTATCCCAAATCCGGTGGCTATTTTGAGACACAGTCTCGTTTAATGAAAATCGAAAATTTCGGGCGCCCGGATCCTGAGGTTCACCCACAAAAAATCTAAAATCTTTACTTGATCCTCTATGAGAATGACACCTTGTGTCCTGGATAAATAGAGGATGCTTATCACAAATCCGGTCGCTATTTTGAGATACAGTCTCGTTTAACGAAAATCGAAAATTTCGGGCGCCCGGATCCTGAGGTTTACCCACAAAAAATCTAAAATCTTTATTTTATCTTCTATGAGGACGAAACCTTGTGTCCTGAATAATTAGAGGACGCTTATCACAAATCTGGCCGCTATTTTGAGATACAGTCTCGTTTAACGAAAATCGAAAATTTCGGGCGCCCGGATCCTGAGGTTTACCCACAAAAAATCTAAAATCTTTATTTGATCTTCTATGAGGATGAAACCTGGAATCCTGGATAATTAGAGGACGCTTATCACAAATCTGGCCGCTATTTTGAGATACAGTCTCGTTTAACGAAAATCGAAAATTTCGGGCGCCCGGATCCTGAGGTTTACCCACAAAAAATCTAAAATCTTTATTTTATCTTCTATGAGGACGAAACCTTGTGTCCTGAATAATTAGAGGACGCTTATCACAAATCTGGCCGCTATTTTGAGATACAGTCTCGTTTAACGAAAATCGAAGATTTCGGGCGCCCGGATCCTGAGGTTCACCCACAAAAAATCTAAAATCTTTATTTGATCTTCTATGAGGATGAAACCTGGTATCCTGGATAATTAGAGGACGCTTATCACAAATTCTGTCGCTATTTTGAGATACAGTCTCGTTTAATGAAAATCGAAAATTTCGGGCGCCCGGATCCTGAGGTTCACCACAAAAAATCTAAAATCTTTATTTGATCTTCTATGAGGACAAAACCTCGTGTCCTGAATAATTAGAGGACGCTTATCACAAATCTGGCCGCTATTTTGAGATACAGTCTCGTTTAACGAAAATCGAAAATTTCGGGCGCCCGGATCCTGAGGTTTACCCACAAAAAATCTAAAATCTTTATTTTATCTTCTATGAGGACGAAACCTTGTGTCCTGAATAATTAGAGGACGCTTATCACAAATCTGGCCGCTATTTTAAGATACAGTCCCGTTTAATGAAAATCGAAAATTTCGGGCGCCCGGATCCTGAGGTTCACCCACAAAAAAACTAAAATCTTTATTTGACCTTCTATGAGGATGAAACTTTGTGTCCTGGATAATTAGAGGACGCTTATCACAAATCCGGTCGCTATTTTGAGATACAGTCTCGTTTAATGGAAATCGAAAATTTCGGGCGCCCGAATCATGAGGTTCACCCACAAAAAATCTAAAATCTTTATTTGATCTTCTATGAGGACGAAACCTTGTTTCCTGAATAATTAGAGGACGCTTATCACAAATCCTGTCGCTATTCTAAGATGCAGTCCCGTTTAATGAAAATCGAAAATTTCGGGCGCCCGGATCCTGAGGTTCACCCACAACAAATCTAAAATCTTTATTTGATCTTCTATGAGGACGAAACCTTGTTTCCTGAATAATTAGAGGACGCTTATCACAAATCCTGTCGCTATTCTAAGATGCAGTCCCGTTTAATGAAAATCGAAAATTTCGGGCGCCCGGGTCCTGAGGTTTACCAACAAAAAATCTAAAATCTTTATTTGATATTCTATGAGGACGAAACCTTGTGTCCTGAATAATTAGAGGACGCTTATCACAAATCTGGCCGCTATTTTGAGGTACAGGCCCGTTTAATGGAAATCGAAAATTTCGGGCGCCCGAATCATGAGGTTCACCCACAAAAAATCTAAAATCTTTATTTGATCTTCTATGAGGACGAAGC
The DNA here is from genome assembly GCA_951848785.1 of Callosobruchus maculatus. Lineage (NCBI taxonomy): Eukaryota > Metazoa > Arthropoda > Insecta > Coleoptera > Chrysomelidae > Callosobruchus > Callosobruchus maculatus. The sequence continues at coordinate 5,999,993 of CATOUR010000003.1, forward strand.
CTTGTGTCCTGAATAACTAGAGCACACCTATCACAAATCCGGTCGCTATTTTGAGATACAGTCTCGTATAATGTAAATTGAAAATTTCGGGCGCCTGGATCCTAAGGTGCGCCTACAAAAATCTAAAATCTTTATTTGTTCTTCTATGAGGACGAAACCTTGTGTCATGAATAATCAGGGGACGCTTATCAAAAACCTGGCCGCTATTTTGAGATGCAGTCGCGTATAACGAAAATCGAAAATTTCGGGCGCCTGGATCCTAAGGTGCACCTACAAAAAATGTAAAATCTTTATTTGATCCTCTATGAGGACGAAACCTTGTGTCCTGAATAACTAGAGGTCGCTTATCACACATCTGGCCGCTATTTTGAGATACAGTCTCGTATAATGTAAATCGAAAATTTCGGGTGCCTGTATCCTAAGGTGCACCTACAAAAAATCTAGAATCTCTATTTGCTCTTCTATGAGGACGAAAGCTTGTGTCCTGAATAATTAGAGGACGCTTATCACAAATCTGGCCGCTATTTTGAGATACAGCCTCGTATAACGAAAATCGAAAATTTCGGGCGCCCAGATCCTGAGGTTCAACCACTAAAAATCTAAAATCTTTATTTGATCCTCTCTGAAGACGAAACCTTGTGTCCTGAATAACTAGAGGTGGCTTGTCACAAATCCGGTAGCTATTTTGAGATACAGTCTCGTTTAATGAAAATCGAAAATTTCGGGCGCACGGATCCTGAGGTTCACCCACAAAAAATCTAAAATCTTTATTTGATCTTCTGTGAGGATGAAACCTTGTGCACTGGATAATTAGAGGACGCTTATCACAAATCCGGCCGCTATTTTGACATATAGTCTCGTTTAATGAAAATCGAAAATTTCGGGCGCCCGGATCCGGAGGTTCAACCACTAAAAATCTAAAATCTTTATTTGATCCTCTCTGAAGACGAAACCTTGTGTCCTGAATAACTAGAGGTGGCTTGTCACAAATCCGGTAGCTATTTTGAGATACAGTCTCGTTTAATGAAAATCGAAAATTTCGGGCGCACGGATCCTGAGGTTCAACAACTAAAAATCTAAAATCTTTATTTGATCCTCTATGAGGACGAAACCTTATGTCCTGGATAATTAGAGGACGCTCATCACAAATCCGGTCACTATTTTGAGATACAGTCTCGTTTAATGAAAATCGAAAATTTCGGGCACCCGGATCCTGAGCTTCACCTGCAAAAAATCTAAAATCTTTATTTGATTTTCTATTGGGATGAGACCTTGTGTCCTGGACAATTAGAAAACGCTTGTCACAAATCCGGCTGCTGTTCTGAGATACAGTCTCGTTTAATGAAAATCGAAAATTTTGGGCGCCCGGGTCCTGCGGTTCACCCACAAAAAATCTAAAACCTTTATTTGATCTTCTATGAGGATGAAACCTGGTGTCCTGGATAATTAGAGGACGCTTATCACAAATCCGGTCGCTATTTAGAGATACAGTCTCGTTTGATGAAAATCGAAAATTTTGGGCGCCCGGATCCTGAGGTTCACCCACAAAAAATCTAAAATCTTTATTTGATTTTCTATGAGGATAAAACCTTGTGTCCTGGATAATTAGAGGACGCTGATCACAAGCCCGGTCGCTATTCTGAGATATAGTCTCGTTTAATGGAAATCGAAAATTTCGGGCGCCCGGATCCTGAGGTTCACCCACAAAAAATCTAAAATCTTTATTTGATCTTCTATGAGGATGAAACCTTGTGTCATGGATAATTAGAGGACGCTTATCACAAATCCGGTCGCTATTTTGAGATACAGTCTCGTTTAATGAAAATCGAAAATTTCGGGCGCCCGGATCCTGAGGTTCACCCACAAAAAATCTAAAATCTTTATTTGATCTTCTATGAGGATGAAACCTTGTGTCATGGATAATTAGAGGACGCTGATCACAAGCCCGGTCGCTGTTCTGAGATATAGTCTCGTTTAATGGAAATCGAAAATTTCGGGCGCCCGGATCCTGAGGTTCACCCACAAAAAATCTAAAATCATTATTTGACCTTCTATGAGGATGAAACCTTGTGTCATGGATAATTAGAGGACGCTTATCACAAATCCGGTCGCTATTTTGAGATACAGTCTCGTTTAATGAAAATCGAAAATTTCGGGCGCCCGGATCCTGAGGTTCACCCACAAAAAATCTAAAATCTTTATTTGATCTTCTATGAGGATGAAACCTTGTGTCATGGATAATTAGAGGACGCTTATCACAAATCCGGTCGCTATTTTGAGATACAGTCTCGTTTAATGAAAATCGAAAATTTCGGGCGCCCGGATCCTGAGGTTCACCCACAAAAAATCTAAAATCTTTATTTGATCTTCTGTGAGGATGAAACCTTGTGCACTGGATAATTAGAGGACGCTTATCACAAATGCGGTCGCTATTTTGAGATACAGTCTCGGTTAATGTAAATCGAGAATTTCGGCCGCCCGTATCCTGAGGTTCACCCACAAAAAATCTAAAATCTTTATTTGATCTTCTGTGAGGATGAAACCTTGTGCACTGGATAATTAGAGGACGCTTATCACAAGTCCGGTCGCTATTTTGAGATACAGTCTCGTTTAATGAAAATCGAAAATTTCGGGCGCCCGGATCCTGAGGTTCACCCACAAAAAATCTAAAATCTTTATTTGATCTTCTGTTAGGATGAAACCTTGTGCACTGGAAAACTAGAGGACGCTTATCACAAATCCGGTCGCTATTTTGAGATACAGTCTCGTTTAACGAAAATCGAAAATTTCGGCCGCCCGTATCCTGAGGCTCACCCACAAAAAATCTAAAATCTTTATTTGATCTTCTGTGAGGATGAAACCTTGTGCACTGGATAATTAGAGGACGCTTATCACAAATCCGGTCGCTATTTTGAGATACAGTCTCGTTTAATGAAAATCGAAAATTTCGGGCGCCCGGATCCTGAGGTTCACCCACAAAAAATCTAAAATCTTTATTTGATTTTCTATAAGGATAAAACCTTGTGTCCTGGATAATTAGAGGACGCTGATCACAAGCCCGGTCGCTATTCTGAGATATAGTCTCGTTTAATGGAAATCGAAAATTTCGGGCGCCCGGATCCTGAGGTTCACCCACAAAAAATCTAAAATCTTTATTTGATCTTCTATGAGGATGAAACCTTGTGTCATGGATAATTAGAGGACGCTTATCACAAATCCGGTCGCTATTTTGAGATACAGTCTCGTTTAATGAAAATCGAAAATTTCGGGCGCCCGGATCCTGAGGTTCACCCACAAAAAATCTAAAATCTTTATTTGATCTTCTGTGAGGATGAAACCTTGTGCACTGGATAATTAGAGGATGCTTATCACAAATGCGGTCGCTATTTTGAGATACAGTCTCGGTTAATGTAAATCGAGAATTTCGGCCGCCCGTATCCTGAGGTTCACCCACAAAAAATCTAAAATCTTTATTTGATCTTCTGTGAGGATGAAACCTTGTGCACAGGATAATTAGAGGACGCTTATCACAAGTCCGGTCGCTATTTTGAGATACAGTCTCGTTTAATGAAAATCGAAAATTTCGGGCGCCCGGATCCTGAGGTTCACCCACAAAAAATCTAAAATCTTTATTTGATCTTCTGTTAGGATGAAACCTTGTGCACTGGATAACTAGAGGACGCTTATCACAAATCCGGTCGCTATTTTGAGATACAGTCTCGTTTAACGAAAATCGAAAATTTCGGCCGCCCGTATCCTGAGGCTCACCCACAAAAAATCTAAAATCTTTATTTGATCTTCTGTGAGGATGAAACCTTGTGCACTGGATAATTAGAGGACGCTTATCACAAATCCGGTCGCTATTTTGAGATACAGTCTCGTTTAATGAAAATCGAAAATTTCGGGCGCCCGGATCCTGAGGTTCACCCACAAAAAATCTAAAATCTTTATTTGATGTTCTATGAGGATGAAACCTTGTGTCATGGATAATTAGAGGACGTTTATCACAAATCCGGTCGCTATTTTGAGATACAGTCTCGTTTAATGAAAATCGAAAATTTCGGGCGCCCGGATCCTGAGGTTCACCCACAAAAAATCTAAAATCTTTATTTGATCTTCTGTGAGGATGAAACCTTGTGCACTGGATAATTAGAGGACGCTTATCACAAATCCGGTCGCTATTTTGAGATACAGTCTCGTTTAATGAAAATCGAAAATTTCGGGCGCCCGGATCCTGAGGTTCACCCACAAAAAATCTAAAATCTTTATTTGATCTTCTGTGAGGATGAAACCTTGTGCAATGGATAATTAGAGGACGCTTATCACAAATCCGGTCGCTATTTTGAGATACAGTCTCGTTTAATGAAAATCGAAAATTTCGGGCGCCCGGATCCTGAGGTTCACCCACAAAAAATCTAAAATCTTTATTTGATCTTCTGTGAGGATGAAACCTTGTGCACTGGATAATTAGAGGACGCTTATCACAAATCCGGTCGCTATTTTGAGATACAGTCTCGTTTAACGAAAATCGAAAATTTCGGCCGCCCGTATCCTGAGGTTCACCCACAAAAAATCTAAAATCTTTATTTGATCTTCTATGAAGATGAAACCTAGTGTCCTGGATAACTAGAGGACGCTTATTACAAATCCGGTCGCTATTTTGAGATACAGTCTCGTTTAATGAAAATCGAAAATTTCGGGCACCCGGATCCTGAGGTTCACCCAAAAAAAATCTAAAATCTTTATTTGATCTTCTATGAAGATGAAACCTAGTGTTCTGGACAATTAGAGGACGCTTATTACAAATCCGGTCGCTATTTTGAGATACAGTCTCGTTTGATGAAAATCGAAAGTTGCGGGCGCCCGGATCCTGAGGTTCACCCACAAAAAATCTAAAATCTTTATTTGATCTTCTATGAAGATGAAACCTATTGTTCTGGATAATTAGAGGACGCTTATCACAAATCCGGTCGCTATTTTGAGATACAGCCTCGTTTGATAAAAATCGAAAGTTGCGGGCGCCCGGATCCTGAGGTTCACCCACAAAAAATCTAAAAATCTTTATTTGATCTTCTATGAAGATGAAACCTAGTGTTCTGGATAATTAGAGGACGCTTATTACAAATCCGGTCGCTATTTTGAGATACAGCCTCGTTTAATGAAAATCGAAAATTTCGGGCGCCCGGATCCTGAGGTTCACCCACAAAAAATCTAAAATCTTTATTTGATCTTCTATGAGGATGAAACCTTGTTCATGGATAATTAGAACACGCTTATCACAAATCCGGTCGCTATTTTGAGATACAGTCTCGTTTAATGAAAATCGAAAATTTCGGGCGCCCGGATCCTGAGGTTCACCCACAAAAAATCTAAAATCTTTATTTGATCTTCTATGAGGATGAAACCTTGTTCATGGATAATTAGAACACGCTTATCACAAATCCGGTCGCTATTTTGAGATACAGTCTCGTTTAATGAAAATCGAAAATTTCGGGCGCCCGGATCCTGAGGTTCACCCACAAAAAATCTAAAATCTTTATTTGATCTTCTATGAGGATGAAACCTTGTGTCCTGGATAATTAGAGAACGCTTATCACAAATCCGGTCGCTATTTTGAGATACAGTCTCGTTTAATGAAAATCGATTATTTCGGGCGCCCGGATCCTGAGGTTCACCCACAAAAAATCTAAAATCTTTATTTGATCTTCTATGAAGATGAAACCTAGTGTTCTGGATAATTAGAGGACGCTTATTACAAATCCGGTCGCTATTTTGAGATACGGTCTCGTTTAATGAAAATCGAAAATTTCGGGCACCCGGATCCTGAGGTTCACCCACAAAAAATCTAAAATCTTTATTTGATCTTCTATGAGGATGAAACCTTGTGTTCTGGATAATTAGAGGACGCTTATTACAAATCCGGTCGCTATTTTGAGATACAGCCTCGTTTAATGAAAATCGAAAATTTCGGGCGCTCGAATCCTGAGGTTCACCCACAAAAAATCTAAAATCTTTATTTGATCTTCTATGAGGATGAAACCTTGTTTCCTGGATAATTAGAGGACGCTTATCACAAATCCGGTCGCTATTTTGAGACACAGTCTCGTTTAATGAAAATCTAAAATTTCGGCCGCCCGGATCCTGAGGTTCATCACAAAAAATCTAAAATCTTTGTTTGATCCTCCATGAGGGCAAAACCTTGTCTCCTGAATAACTAGAGGACGCTTTAATTTTTTTGTGTTGAAGGACGCATTTTGAACGTTACCTACTAGATTGTTAGGAAACTCCTCTAATTGAGAATGAAATGATGTACTGTTATGAAGCCCTATCATTATTATAGGTAATTGACATACTGTAATATAACGATCCTTTTTGCTCTTAATTTCCATAACAAATAAAGGTACTTCCTTGATGCTTACACACAATGCAAACCAGCGCATTGCGATATTTTTACAATTATCCCTGTACAAATACTTAGCTATAATACTGCTTAAGATCTAACAGTGCAGCATTTGTATTTGAAGAATCTCGGTAACAAATGACAATCTGACAGGGCACACCTAACGTCTATCGGACAAATTACAATAGCACAGGGACACATTGAGGTACTTTGAATCGGTGAAAGTCCAGATAGTATGTTTGACAAAATATAGTTAAGGAAATGGCATCAAGTGATACAACTCAGTCCAAAATTAATAAAAAATGATTAGAATAGACAGTTAAGAGCAAACGTCTGTTTAGTATGAAACAATTAAAATTTAAACGTTATGTAGTGGTGTACAATATTATTATATTCTTGCAGATTGTAATATCAAAATCTAGCATAGACCTTTTTTAAGTGATATTAGATTTTTTTGAGGAAATTATATGTTTTAGTTCATCAAGTAAATTATTATACCCGGTTAGTGGAATTTCAATACCTGGAAGTTCTTCAACATGCAGAATTCAAAAGTACAGCAATTTTGCCAGATTTACTACTTTTACGTTACACGTCATAATGTTACTATTTTAAATAAAATGCCTTATTTGTTTTTTTTGTAATGAATATTACGCATGTTAAATTTAGTAAGGTCTTATGATTTCAAAATTTTGTTTTCTGAGATCTACTAATTTATAGACACTAGGATATTCAAGTTCACCCTAAATATCTAAAACCGTTACCTGGCTTCCTATTAGGACTAAAACTTGTATCGTGTATAATTTGAACCCTAAATGTCTAAAATCGAGACGTGACTTCCTATCAGGACGGAAACTCGTGTGGTGTATAGTTTGATGCGCCAATTTCAATCCGGCCGTTGTTTTTAGTTTCAGCCTCAAAGATTTTCAGACCCTCAGACCTTCAAGCCCATCCAAAATATCTAAAATCGTTATCTAATTTCCTATCAGGACGAAAACGCGTAAGTCGTATAGATTGACGGTGCCAATTTCAAGTCCTGCCGTTGTTTTGAGTTTCAGCCTCAGGAAACTGGGATCAAAAATTAGCAGACACCAAAGTTCACCCTAAATATCTAACATCGTTATCTGATTTCCTATCAGCACGAAAACTCTTGTAGTGTACAGTTGTTTAAGAGTACCAATTTCAAATCTCATGAGTTTCAGATTCGATTAAACAAGTTCAAAAATTTGTCAGACCCTCAGACCTTCCAGTTCAACCTAAATATCTAAAATCATTATCTGGCTACCTATCAAGATAAAAACTCGTATCGTGTGTAGCTTGATGGTGCGGACTTCAAATCCGGACGTTGTTTTGAGTTTAAGCCTCATATAAAAAAGATCAACATTTTTCAGACCCCCAGACTTTCAAGTTTACCCTAAACGTCTAGAATCGTTATCTGACTCCATATCAGGACGTAAACTTGTATGGTGTACAGTTTGGGGTATCAGTTTTAAATACAGCCGTTGTTTCTAGTTTCTGGAACTTGAAAAAATTCGTAATTGTTGTTAAATTTCGATACCTCACACCTCTTCAGACTTGCCTGCCCCAGCCAAAGTTTACGGAATACATATAAGTTGGATCACCCTCCGTCGGCACTTTGAAAATCTCACATCAAAGCGATGCCGCGGCCGCACGCACCAATTAGTTTTTGCGTTGGTTTTTGCCCAAGTACGAGGGTCTTTAAGCTCGGACTTGCTAACGCCTGGGTTTTACGTATATACGAGGGTCATTGAAAGACTAGGTATTGACAGCCGATTTTGACATACAAATACAAATATAACGTTTATACGTTTATTTTGCTAATACACTAAGTTACATAAATGGATATCAAAAATAAAACCTAGTAAAACTATTACTAATGAATTTCAAATGATTTCACATCCTGTAGCTATTTCGTAGATAAGTAAAAATGCCTTCAAAGGTACTGTAGCATTTTTGCTCAATGTTTTGTTTGGCTTATTTTTGAGACCACAGCTTATAAAATTTATTGTATAGTATATACGAACTCGCATGTACAATTTTAAAAGATAATCATGTGGAAATGCTTTACTTGGATGTGAATAAATAATTTTTGACATTTTGCTTTTTGCGTTTCAGTGTCATTCCAATTGCTACTGTAGAATATCAATAAAAATATTTCCGAGCTCTAAAATATAACTTAGGATGTCCCTGGGTGGTATGGTAGACCACCGAATGAATATTTTGTCTCACTATACGCTTTTAGCGTGATACAATCCTTTAAGTACCTGTAGGTCTTGAATTAATCACTTCATGCCCCAAGTGTGCTAGTTTGTTGGAATTGTTTTATCGGAACACAGAAAGGCACAAATGTACAAGATGTCCCATTAATAATTTTGAATCGGACGTCACGTGACCAAAAACAAATACCTCATTGGGTAGTACAATGACAAAAGAAGACACAACATCTGCTGTAATTTACATCCCCAAAATTATAATTCTCTACTACTGCCCAGTTCCGACATATTGCTTTTATTAATCGTCGTGAAACACCCTGTATTTATATCTTTTACATTTCAAGGTTTACCACAAAATAAGGATGTCTGATTGTCATTTTCCATCCGTTAATAAATTTAATTGATAAAATCAAACTTCTAAAAATATTATCCATTTGCTGCAAACAAATCCGAGATAATAAAATCCGATATTTTTGAGACACTGTATAGACTTCGCGTTAAACACGTCCAACCTCTACTTTGCGCCGCCCCGTATCTCCCGGCTGACATCGGTACACTGCTACCGATGTACCGGGGTGACGGAGCAAGGGGCAGGCCGTTTTGATATTTTTGCGGAGTGATCCAACTTATATGTATTCCGTAAACTTTGCCCCAGCTCCCCAGTCCAGCCCTGTTGCTGTCGATCCGCTACAATAACTTCCATGCATTCGTTGTCGGAGCGTACTAGTGATATTCTAAGCGCAGAATATTCTTCTGATAAAGGACCCCGCCCTCTCCCAGTTAGACACACACACTTACATGCATCTGAAAGGCTAGTTCGGAATTTTCAAAGGTCAGTCGTGCTGGCAACACGCGCTGCTTGCTCTACTGCCCGCCAGCACCGCTGATTGATTTAGGTGTTATTACTTTGTTAGGATATATTGCCTCAAATAAACTATTTGTATATTTCTGCCATTCCGAGCTGCAATTCTAACGCCTACGTGGAACATTCTTCGCATTCTGTCAGAAGAACCTCTGACATAATGCTTGGTAAGAACAAAGGTCTAAAACTGGACGAGAATGGCTTTGATGGCTTTGATAGGCACACAAAAAATTAAATTCTGTTTTCAAGAAGATTTGCTCTATGTGGTTATCAGTTATCAAAAAGATGCAACACCCTATGTGCTTCTAATTCCCATAGTCACCATAGATCAAAACATTTCTGTTGCCACAATTTATCGAGAAATCCGTGAATGCGAAGAGGTATTCCTTGCATAAATTCACCAAAAAGTGGACGTCCAAGAGCGTTGAATGTTGCTACGGTTCAAAGGATGGTCGACAGAAGTGAACATCGAGTTGTAACTTCAACACGAAAACTTGGACGCATCTTTCACGTCAATGCTAGCACAATCTGTAGAGAAATGAAGAGAAATAACTTAACATTCCGAAAAAGAGGAAAATGTCCAAAGTCTTCCCCAAATTAGTTAGAACGAATTCCTCAATGCTGTCGCAATTTACGTCGTGCTCATTTGGCTGGCAACATAAAAATTATTCTTAACGATTATTCTTAAAAGTACTTCACATTTTCGAACTCAGAAATCAAAAATAATGATGGTTTTTATACAAGAGACTTTGAAGCCTGTCCAGATAATGTCAAACTTAAACGACAAGAAAAGCCTGAAAACAAAGTGTTAGTGTGGTGCGCTATATCAAACAACGGTATTTCACAGCCGTACGTTGGACGAGTTAGGGCCGAAGCGGTCACCGCAGAAGTCTATACTCAAAGACGTTTGCCTAAACTACTTAGTATTATTAATACCCACCATGCTAATAACAATATAATGTTTTGGCCACATCTGGCTTCAAGTCGTTATGCTTTGCGTACGAGAAACTGGCTATAACAACACGGAATACCTTTTGTACCACGAAACGACAATTCCCCCAATCTTCCTCAAGCAAGACCAATCGAAACTTTTTGGGCTCAACTGAGTGCCAAAGTTTATAACAATGGCTGGAAAACTCAAAACGAGCAGCAGTTAAGAAGAAGAATAATGTTAAAGGTCAGAGAAATTGATTTAGAATCTGTCCAAAACCTAATGAGGAACATTAAATTGCGAGCCGTGGAAGATCATGGCCCGTTAGCAGTGCTTTAATATCAATTTTATATTAAGAAATATTGTTATTTTTTGTAGTTCTTGTTACAGTTCAAATATATTATTGTGAGATATTTTTTTAATTTTTTGAAAAACTAGCGTATGGTAGCTGTGGACTCTTTATACACATAGTCGATATGCTGTCCCGATGTGAGTCTTTTCTTATGGTCAGCCTCCCGCAAAGGCTTAAAGTCCGAGGCGCTGTAGAAGCGCTGCGAGAGAATAAGTGTCGGTGCACGTTAGATTTGAAATGATACATGTTGTAGCCGTCGGGAAACAAATTACCCGGTAGCTGATTCCACAGCGTCGAAGTTCTCCAAAAAAAGGAAAGCTGGAGGAGACTGGTTCGGGGAGTATAGATGTCAACCTGGTACGGATGGGTTCGGGAACCCTCTCTAATGTTCCCCGTTCACACGGCTTTTGGTGGTATAGAAATTGTAAGAGCTGTAAGCTGTAAAACGAGGACAGGTCAGCCCCCCTTCCTCGATGTTCCAGGCTGTAGTTTGTGAAGTTAGGCGTATCGATTAGTCTAACTGCTCTCTTCTGGATAGTGTCCAGAGAGTGCCTCAGAGCGCATCCCCACACATGGGAGCAATACTCCAGCGATGGTCGGATCTGTGCCTTATAGAGCAGCAGTAGTTGCTCTGGTGTGTACAGCTTCCTACAGTGGAGCAAAACTCGAACTTCTGGGATGCCGTTTTAGCAATACTGACGACGCGGTCATGCCAGGACATGTTATGGTAACTGGTAAGTGTTGTTGTCTGAATTTTCTTTAAGTTGACCTGTACTTTATTTACTACTGTCTACTGTCGATTACCCCTCTCAGGTACTTCACCTTCCTTCTCAGGACCACGAGGGCTCTAAAACCACCCACTTTCTTTCTGTGAGGGAACAGGGCCAGCTCAGTCTTCAATGGGTTGGTTGCGAGTCATGATTCGCAGCACTGCACTCTATCGCAGATGACATTTTGAATCAAAAGTTTACAAAACTTATTACATTGTCTAAATGCGCTTTAAGGCAGGTCTGTAACTATGAATAAATGAGCAATTTCTTATATTTTTCAAAACAAAGGATAGCTTTCGATTCGGAGATATTGTCACGTCCTATGTGAGAGAAGAAGAAGAAGAATGGAAATAAAATGCAAAAGAAAAATAAACGATAACAAAAATAAGGAATAATACTTACATTATTGGACACTGGTAGGCACAGCGCTCGCGGGGGGAGAATAATTTTGACTCGAGAGGAAAATGACTTTCCGCGATCCCCGCCAGGAAACGAGTCTCCCTTTCAACAATCTTTCCCTCCTCCATCGTTACCATATCCCCTCTATTGATCATCGATAGGTGCTGATACAGCTCTATGCATACGCGTGGTCGAAAATTAGCTAGATGCATCGTTACCTTTTCGTGATCAATTCTACACCTTGATGAGGCGATATGAGGCTTACAGGGTGGTCACTTGTTACAATATGATAAACGAATGACCATGTGAAAATTTATTATTTAAAACCTTTAGGGCCGATTTCATCCACATGCATATTTAACAAAAAATTCAACAAAGCTTTTCTATTGGATGTTATTTAGCAAAAGCTTTCTATTGGGTATTGAGGGCTATGTTAATAAGTATCATCCAATAGTATTTCATCCATATTGAAAACGAGGCGAGGCAGATACGTCAAAGCTGGATGACACTTTTGTCAAAGATATTTTAGAAATTCATGCATCAAAATCATAGCAGAATATCAGAACAAAGCGATTGATTTACAAATTAATGGCACATTTTCCATGTTTACATTATAGTTATTGTACAATTACTAATTGCAAACTGCGATAATTTGTGATAGAATAGTAGGTACCTATATCAATCACAGCAACTACCTGCGTTATTTAATAATTAAAAATCTCATGTCCGTCAGTCAGATGGATTATATGCAAATACATACTTTTATGAAGAATCAATCTTTCATTTACTGGATGCATTGTATATAAAATAGGGTTATACTGAATTTTAATTATAAAATGGCAAGCTTTGCCGTTCTGGGGTTCTGAATGGGCAACCAGTAATGCACATACGTTTGGGAAGTAGCTGTAACTTTTGAAATGTAACAAAATGCTATTTTTACCTCTTTTTACTATGGAACAAAGATATATTGCAGGTATTCATAATTATTATCGATAGTAAATTATTGTTTTATCCAAATAATGCAGTGAGTGAATTTCTTGTCATCATATCATTTGATACAACAAGAAACTAGTGATCAAATGTACAGCTTCCCTGAAATCTGATTGGTTGAGATTAACAATAATTGTTAAACTTTTTGTTAAACAAGAAAATGCAATTTTTCACCTATTTAGGATGGAAAATCAGACCTGAAAAGATACTAGATGGTTCACCATGGTCGATTGTATATAAGTTATGTCATTTTGACCTTTCCTAAGGTAAACTTCAAGAGAAATCAATAATTTTCAGAGTACTTTGACAGATGCATGTTCTTGAAAGGGCTGCTCTGATTGGTCAAAGTCTTTGTTAAAATGCCCATGTCGATAAAATCAGTCCTGAATGTGCCTTAAGGCAGGTCCGTAGCTGAATAAATGAGCACTTTATTATGTTCCGTATTTTTTAAAACAAAGGATAGTTTTCGATTCGGATATATATGATAAATGAATGACCAGGTGAAAATTTATCATTTAAAACCTTTAGAATCCGGCAAGAAAATTGTCATCCACACGCCATATTTCTGTTGGCAGAGCCATTACAGTTTAATTAGTGGTAAGGCTGTTGACGCCATTCGTGGCTGACGATAAATAACGAAGCCGTCCGATAAATCAATTGCCGAGAATGTTATAATAATTACACGAGCGACAACAGCGCGGCGGTTACGTAAGTGGTGGGCATGCGAGAGCGAGCATGCACGTCATTTTTGCCACATTCGGTAGTCAATGAAGGAAAAATGCCCGATCAGATTCCCCGGCAACAGCTTCCGTTAATAACGGATGTGAAATTGTTGCTCGGGGCTGATTTATGCTGAATATACAGAGCGATTCGTCAAGATTCAAGATTCAAGTTACACAGGATACGTGATTTCACATTGATAGAAAGCCAAATAAAGATTTTAACTTTTTAGGGCAAAACTGAAAATCGGGAGTGTCGGAAACCTTTGATCTTTGTTCTGCGCGACTGAAACTTAAAACACTGATCATATTTGTAATCGGCACCCTCAAATTATCCATGATACTGGATTTCATATCGACAGAATCCAAGTAAAGATTTTAGACATTTTGAGGTGAAACTGGTCAAGGGTTTCGGAAATTTTCGAACTTCGTTCTATGAAACCGAAACTTGAAATATCGGTCGGGTTTGTAATCAGCACCCTCAAATTATCCATGATACAAGATTTCATATTGATAGAAGGCTGACTAAAAATTTTTAACTTTTTGAAGTGAAACTGAAGATAAATGATGTCGAAAATTTTTAACCTGCGTTCTGCGAAACTGTAACCTAAAACATCGGTCGATTTGTAATCAGCACCCTCAAGTTATCCAGGATACGGGATTTTATATCGATTTTATTTATTTAATCGTGTCTGAACTACAACTTGTAACTAGAAATTATAAAATATCTAAAGATAAAAATAAATATTATGACAATATGTTGTGAATATAACTATAACTGTTCATATGTCACTCCAGTGTCTGGCGCACTTCACAGCATTTTCATTGCACGTCCAAAGGTTTCGGATGGTACATGGGGCTTGTAGAGATTGACACGCTAGAAGGTGCTCCATTGTCTGGAATTCTCCACATTCACACGTTTCCTCTTCCACGTATCCCCATTTCGAGAGGTTGTTCTTGGATGTCCCCATTTGGCACCGAAGTCGGTTGAGGGTTTTCCAGGTACCCCAGTCCAAGTCTGAGCCTGCAGAAAGTTCTTCTTTTGTATTCCAGGTTGGGATGTTGTTGACTGCTAGGCGCTGTTCCCATTTTGCCTCCTTGGTAGCAGTTTTAGAAGCTGTGAGGGGCTGTGTAGTTTGCATAAAGCATCGCTTTGATTTCAGTCTGGCCGCTGCCGGTATATATTGGTACAGAGGATGTCTGGTGTCTTCACATTGTCTGCTTTGTTCGGCCATGGCTAGGGTTTCCCTAAGTATTTGCGGTGGTGCTATTCCGGCTAGCATGTAAAGCTATCAATAGAAAGCCGAATAAAAATTTTAGACTTTTTGAGATGAAACTGAAGATCAGGGGTGTCGAAAACTTTTGATCTTCGTTCTGCGAGACTAAAACGTAAAACGTCGGTTGGATTTGTAATGAGAACCCTCGAATTATACAAGATACGGGATTACATATTGATAGAAAGCCGAATAAAAATTCTAGACTTCTTGAGGCGAAACTGAAGATCAAGGGTGTCGGAACTTTTTAATTTGTGGCGGTAGAGATTTGTCAACTTACGAGATGACTTCGCGTATAAGGTCGCCGCTTGAGTTGGAGAGGCAAATACAACCCAACTGGCGAAAACGGCGGAGTATCGAAGATCCGAAGACCGCGGGTTCGAGTCCCGCCGGTTGCCGACCTTTTCCTGGTAGAAATTCAAATCGAGAAGTCCACATTCGGATGAAAGCATGAACATAAAGACAATTAAGCCACATCTGTTGAAATACTAACCCCTTACTTATGTTTCTGTTAGTTCCTTAATCTTTGTCAACGAATGAAATGCTTTACAGGCAATCATTTGGAATAGGACATAATCTAAGGATACCGTATTACCTGCATTAAATTCTTCTCGACTATTGATTTTAATGAATCGCTAACAAAAATGAATAAGTAAAAGAGCATTTATAGACCATAGTCCTATATTTGAGCCAGGATAGTAAGTTTTTTTTTAATGGCACTAGGATCACGTCCCATCAGCCAGAAACGTAATTTAAATGTTGTATGTACTGAAAGTCTATACAAGTTGCCTGAATCTACACGAAGTCAAGGAAGGCCTACCAGACGAAAACTGATTTAACAAATCTGAGGGGGTAAAAAAGGATGATATAGGAGGGTTCGTTAGACAAGGGATACACGCTTCTCGCCCAGGGACCCGCCAGGGCATATAATAAAAAACAAACAAGACTAGGTCACGGATAGTAGGAGGATTTGTTCCCTATAGTACAACTTTACTAAATACGAATTCCAGAATTTTTAATGAATTTTACCAATTTGTCGATGATCTCCGGTTCATACACAGATACACTCTCCATATTGAGAGGGGCAGATATACCACAACGTATAAAATTGGTATAGAGAATATCGCAATGCGTCCTTACTTTCTTACATCCTAGAAATACATGATTAAGGTCACCTTCTGTACTACAGAACTCACATAAGTCTGACTGAATCAAGTGCAACCTAGCTAAGTGCGAAGGGAATGAACCATGGCCAATCTTTGCACGGATGATAATGGAAATATATTTTCTTGGTATCCTGTAGTTGTTGTGCCAAAGAGATTTTGGGATGTAGGGTTGAGCTCTGGTGTACCTTGTGGGATTTGTAAAGCAATATATTTGCCATTCTGCTTCCCATTCCTTGAACATATCTATCTTCACTTGTAATGGGAAAATAAGTTATCACAATCTTTTTTGATTTACAAAACATCATATGTCACGTCGGTAGAGCGTCACATCGGTAAATAATTTGAAATAGTTTCAAGTATATCAATTATGAATAATACCTACATCAAGTTACGTTTTGCTAGAACACCGCTCTTCCGTCTAACACACTAATGACTTAAAAGACCAATTTGTTTACAGGACATAAAAATTCAAGGCAAAGCGGCATTGGCCATTAGACCAATGTCATCAAGGAGACATTATACTTGACCATCAATTAAAGACGTTCCCACAGGCGACCGTTCATCGTTGCAGCGGTTCTCATCGCTGTAGGTACGACTGCTCTTAGGAGAGCAATAATTCGTTAAATTGTCGAATCGGGTACTTCACGTCTCCAAGAACACGCCAGCACAAGCTACAACTTCCTTTTTTGCCGGATCAGATTTTCTAGAATCCTGATTTAGCGGCATCCCAGGTAATGCGTAATCTGTCTTCATGGCTGTAGATCGAGAGACGATGTCGTTAAATTGATAGGCACACATAACAGCAAAAATCTTGTCCTTTCATTTTGGGCTCATAAAAGTCCAAATTGTACGATTGCAGGTAATGAAAACTAACAACAGGGATAATAAAAATACAACAAAGTTGTTATTGAGAGAGAATGAATAAAGATCAGGAACTTTTAACCACAATAAAACGAAGGAAAGCAGCATATTTTCGCCATATTTTCAGAAGTAGCAAGTATTGTTACAACTGATCGTTGAGGGAAAGATCGAATGACGACGAGGGATCGGGCGAAAAAAGTTCTCCTGGCTTCGGAACTTACGCCACTGGTTTAATATAAGAGAGGCCTGCACAATGATTCGTTTAGCCTAAGACAGAG
Organism: Callosobruchus maculatus; assembly: GCA_951848785.1. Classification (NCBI taxonomy): domain Eukaryota; kingdom Metazoa; phylum Arthropoda; class Insecta; order Coleoptera; family Chrysomelidae; genus Callosobruchus; species Callosobruchus maculatus. The sequence continues at coordinate 6,017,226 of CATOUR010000003.1, forward strand.
AAGAGTTCCAAATGATGGTCGCCAACCTCCGCTGAGGAAATGGTACTGAAAGAAGATTATTGTTATTAAGTTACTAATAAAATATAGTTATTATTGTCTCCCTCAATTTGTCGTTCTAAGTAACATAGATCCCTTTCCGTGAAATGCTTCAGTTATAATTCTTTTCATATCTCTTTCATTTCGTTTTTCTTCATTTACTCATAGCTACGTTTGCAGCATAGGCCCATTTTCAAGCGAAGGCTTCAATTGTTAAATTCTTCATATTTTCACTTTATTTCATCTTTTCCATTTACTTAAAACTACGTTTGTATCATAGAGACCCTTTTTCAAGCGCATTAAATTCTCTTCCCTTTAGTATAGCGTTTATTGTAAATATAAAATAAATAAAATACAATACACAACAAGTGCCCCAAAAAAGTAAAAAACTTGTGCTTGGGTACAAGGTAATTATTATAAAATAGAAACAACAAACAAGATAGATATTAGCAATAATAGGTATTCCCAATGGTATTACATATGTCTACAAGTTGGTGAATTTTAATGCGATTATTATTTACTATCCATTGTTTTAAACCATACTTGAATGAATTTAAAGGCACTAGACATTTTATGCTTTCTAGTATCTCATTGTATAGTCTTTGAGCCAGAAATGTATGATATCGCAATAAATTATTTTTCCTTGCTTTTGATACAACATTACATGCATACCTTATGCATTATTTATGTTCGTGTTTTATCAAGTTTGATTTATTTTTATATTGGTAAATACCTAATGACATGAAAAATGTTTGGCGGATATCTAGAATTTTTGTTTTAGAAAATAACAAGTCACTAGGATATGTACATTTCACATTATATAAAATTTTTATTAAACGTTTTTGTATAATTTCTATTGCTTTATTATTATTTTTACATGCTGCGCCCCACACCACAATACAATGTCGTATATGACTATGAACAAGTGCTTCGTATACAATGATCATCTGTTCATAGGTAAGTATAGTGGAAAGGAGTTTAAATTTGCTTATAACGTAACGTATCGTTTTGACAACATATTCTGTATGCTCCTTCCATTTGATATGGCAATCTAGATATATTCCTAAGTACTTGATACTGGTGACCATTGATATAGGAGCTACCTGTCTGCAACTGATTTGTAGGTTGGTGTATTTCGGTAAGCCGTTTGCGTACGACGCGAATGGAAAAAAGTGAGTCCTGTTGAAATTGACTGTTAAAAGTCGACTACTGAACCAGTTGAAAATTTTTTTAAAACCATTTTCAGCCTTTGATTTTAATATTTGCCAACTTTCAGCAGAAAATATAACAGCTGTATCGTCTGCAAAACTCACTACATCTCCACTCACATTAACCGCATTTATATATGTTAAAGAATAATGGTCCCAGTACCGTTCCTTGAGGAACACCGCATGTTATAGGCAATGGAGAACTAGAGCATTTATTTATCACAACAGTTTGTGTTCTATTACTTAAGTAACTTTTAATTAGATGATAGATTTGACCCCGTATACCATAATTTTGTAAAGTTTTCATGAGTATCATATGATCAACTGTGTCAAATGCTTTTGCTAGGTCCACAACGACACATAATGCTGGAATATTTCTGTCCACATTTTTGCATAGTTCTCCTATTACATATGTCACCGCATCTTCAGTAGATTTATTTTTAGTAACATAGAAGCTTTTTCAAGGAAGGCTTCAATTGTAAATTTTCTCAAATACTCATATCATTTCTTTTGTTTTTTCATTTAATCACAGCTACGTTTGCAACATACACCCTTTTATAAGGAAGGATTCAATTGTTGTTAAATTTTTCAGATTTTCATTTGACTTTTTTCTTTTTCAAAACTACTTTTAGTAACATAGATCCTTTTCCAAGAAATGCTTCATTTGTAATTTTTTCATATTTTCATGCCAGTTCATTCTTTTCACTTACTCCAAACTACGTTGGTAATATAGACCATTTTTATAGGGATGGCTTCAATCGTTGTTTAATTTTTCGTATTTAACGTCTCCACGGACTGGTTTATAAGAGCGTTAAGCAGCCCACAGACGCCCCGGAAATCCTCAGAGGAAGAACTGTACAGTCCTGGCCTCAAGCATTATCAGAGCATATGTGGAGGTTCGCCGGACTGTACAGGCCGCCGGATGTGGAATTGAAAAACCATTCGATCGCCCGCGCTAGCCGTCTTTTGATTTTGATGATTTTGCTAGACCTGAACTGAACTGAAATGTTTCCTGAGCGTCTGTGCACAGAAAAAGATACTGTTTGTTGCGTTTACAATTAATTGTTAGTATTTGGATGTTTTTCCATCGCTTTAAATATATTTACAGTTGTTTCAAATCCATGTCATTGAAAGAATTCAATCCTTATATTCGAAGTAATCACAGGTACGCCAATAAATTCAAAATAATTTTATGTTCGTTCTAACGATATGTATAATCCTTTTAATACCAGTATTGACATATAATGCAATAAAAACATCCTCTTAATTTCGAAATTTACCCTATGTTTCATATAAGCAAAGCACACAGTCTATTCAATGTACAAAAATTATTGCTGCAACAGCAGTTCGTGATAATTCATCTGATAAAAATTAATTTTGTTTCAATGGCCCCTGTAGTTCGCTGAACTATAATCAGTATTCGGCGGGACTGATGTCCTGATTCAATGAAGGTAAGAATAAAAAACAGGGGGATTCTCTTAGTGTCACTATCGCCGCGAACCCGCCAACATGGACGGTTGTTCCGTTGTGTTGTTTCGGTGTTAGCCGTGTTGTGTCATCTCGTGGTTTTGCGTATTGCATCTGCAATTGTGTGATTCAAATGTGTCCAGTTATATATTAAATGGAGGATCTACTGAGAAATTGGGACTTAGAAGAGCTAACACCCACATTTGAATGTAGGTATTTAGATTAGTCAGACAGTTATATTTCAGGTAATAGTGCAACAGCTGGTGCAGGTTTATGTCTAATAATTCTTATTTCATGCTCCTTATAACATCATACAAAATCACACAATTAAACATTCAAACGAACAATCAGCTGTCCTCGCGATAAAATCTGTTGCTCCAAGGAAAAGAAAGTAGTTTAGAATCGACTACCAAACACAGATTCGATTCAACTACAAGCTGCGATTGAATTATTCATTGGAATCTAATGACATCTTGTAGTTAATCGACAATACGATATAATTCGTTACCAACTATACACTTCCTATTGGATAAAACATCGCTGTATTTGAGGAATGCTGAGTGTAACGTCCCATTGAATCCAAGCGTAAGTCTTTGACAGAACTACAGAGTTTTCTGTGTGTGAAGGAGGGTGTATTCAGGCCCAAGTGCAAGGGCCTTCAGGCCAGGACTGTGCGATCTTTCCTCTGAGGATTTCCGAAGCGTCTGTGGGCCGCTTTAGAGACAGGAGACGGCTGTGCAAATTTCGCTTACGTCTATCGGCGCGGCTAGCTGGACAAAACTTATTAGCATGCGAAAAAGATTCTATCTGTTATTTTCACCTGTCGGCCGTATTTGAAGAAAACGAAAGTCATTTGAATCTGGAGCAAACATGTGTGTACGTATTACAAGGCGGTGCGGTGCGACGTCGCTTGTAGTGGCAGGAAAATCGTTTTGAATAATTTCATATATAATTTCATACACATAAAGTAACCTATCACTTGGTAACCACATACTACTCTTGTGTTTAACATATGTTACTTATTTTTATTGTTTTCTGTTATATTGTGGGGCATGCCGCCATAGTTGAGTCCCAATTAGCATAATATATTCAGAAGGAAGGGAAAGTGTTGCAATATAGCTTTATTTACTTGATTTTTCAAAATTATCTACACTACCTCTCCTACCCCATTCTCTAAACTTTTTCTGGTAAGTACACAAATGAACAATAAACAGTTCAATAGCATTATCTCTCAAGTAAATATGTAGCTTAAAGAAATTAAAGAACATCGGACTGAAAAGTTCAACATAATTTTTAAAAACGAACTTAAATGAACGCAAAATACTTTGTCTTACTGTGAAAAAAGCATCAGGTACTAGATTTACGAATAACATGATACAAACCGTGCTTTTTTCACAATTATACTAGTATTCTTCGTTTAGTATTGTTTTGAGCTTAGTTTTATCTTTTTAGTAGGTAGTTAGTAAAAGCATGGTTTTTATTTTTCTTAGCGAACTATATTTTCAATTTCTTAGTTAACTTTATCATTAAAACGCTTTTTATTACTTTTTTAACTCTATGTAATGAAGACGAATCATTGTTTTTGATAAACAAATGCTCTAGTTCTCCATTGCCTATAACATGCGGCGTCCCTCAAGGAACGGTACTGGGACCATTATTCTTCAACAAATATATAAATGACCTATTTGCGGTTGATGCGAGTGGAGATAAAGTCAGTTTTGCAGACGATACAGCTGTTATATTTTCTGCTGAAAGTTGGGAAATATTAAAAGCAAAGGCTGAAAATGGTTTTAAAAAATGTTCAACTGGTTCAGTAGTCGACTTTTAACAGTCAATTTCAACAGGACTCACTTTGTTCCATTCGCGTCGTACGCAAAAGCTTACCGAAATACACCAACTTACAAATCAGTTGTAGACAGGTAGCTCCTATATCAATGGTCACCAGTATCAAGTACTTAGGAATATATCCAGATTGCTATATCAAATGGAAGGATCATACAGAATATGTTGTCAAAAAGATACGTTACGTTATAAGCAAATTTAAACTCCTTTCCACTATACTTACCTATGAACAGATGATCATTGTATATGAAGCACTTGTTCATATACGATATTGTATTGTGGTGTGGGGCGCAGCATGTAAAAATAATATAAAAGCAATAGAAATTATACAAAAACTTTTATTAAAAATTTTATTTATTTTTATATTAAAATTGCTTATCCAGAAGACAGGTTATGACGATATAGACTGTTTCATTAGCATAGGAGTCTAAAGACTATAATAGATTAGTTGAAGATGAGTCTCGTTTCGGTCGACCTAAAACGACCTGTCACAAAATTTCAAAAATAACGACTTTGTACAAAACGTTGTATAATTCCACTCAAAAAATTGTTCGTAAAGATTTAGAGCACCGGAAGGTCAAGGCAAGATGGATTCTAAAAGTGATGACAGTTGAAAAATATCGAATTGAGTAACAATTTATCAGCAGTGAAAGAGCTGAATGCAACGTAATTCACAGTTTCTAAAAGATCATTGGGGCTCTGAGTAAATGTCTCAAAGTATACAATGGAAGAGCCAGAACTGTTACAAGCACTACTGGAGTAATGCTCCAGATCTTTTTTACTCTTTCTTTTTTCCTGACTCATTCTATCTTCTGAACTGTCAATAGCTAATTTTTGAGCAACCTGTATATTCATTCGCTGGTTCAGTCTCTTGTGTTCTCCATATTTTTGTAGGCCTCGGAAACTTGGACTGTTAAAAAGGCAGATCGAGTTCGTATAGACGCTTTTGAAATGTGGACATGGAGTAGAATGCTGAGAGTTCCTTATACCGCCCATCGAACTAACGTCTCCATACTGGATGAGGTCGGTAATCCAAAGAGACTATCCTCCATTGTGTTGACGAGAATGCTTACATTCTTCGGACATATACACAGAAGCGATAATATGGAGAAACTTGTAGTTCAGGGTCGTGCCCCGAGTGGGCTGCGCCGTGGCCGTCCCCCTACACGCTGGGTGGATACGACAAAACAGTTGCTGGATATGAGTGTCAAGAGCGCCACTAAACTGACAACAAATCGCGAACGATGGCGAGCTACAGTGCTCAAAACTATTGATATTATTCGTGTCGGCAATACTCTAGCTCCGACTTAATGCATTTTACGAGTTCACAACATGTCTGTTAAGACATTGTGACTATGATGATGATGATGTATATTCAAGTGTTGTATGATGGCCAATATGAATTTATCACTTCCAGCAAGCAGCTACGGCTCCTTTTCAAAATCCTGAATCCTTGCACTGAAATGTTGTGTAAAAGAACGAAGTCATAAACATTACCTTACCATGTGTTAATTAAAATGACTTAGCCGTAATTTAATGGAAATATGAAATATAATGTAATAAACTTGTCAGCCGATAACGAAGTGGAGATAAAAGATAAGCTTATTGCGTATCATTTGGGTTTTAGTAATTTCAATTAATTTAAAGTTAATGTTTGCTTAATGTCTTCACTCACAAACGATGATTTGTAGGTTGTACTAATTTTTGCTGACTGGTTTTTGTATCTATAGGTGACATAATTACGTTTTTTGAGGCCATCCAGGTAACTAAAAGGAGTTGCATGGATTATGGTGAAAAATATTCAAATCTGTTTGGTCCGAAGATCTAAATTTGAAATATTTATTTATTGTATTTAGTAGGTAGGTACTTTTTAATTTCGTTGTAGTTGATTAACAAGAATAGCTTCTAAAATGATCAAAGCTTAGAAGAAGTTAAGATACTATTTTTTTTCTGTGCCTAAATATATTAGAAAAAAAAATCGAAAGCGATCGGAAACCCCTAAAACGCCTGAAAACGGTTTGTATACGCAAAGGAATTAGGCTATGTGGCAATGTGTTATAATAATAAACATTACTGATTATGATTATCGCTTTTTAATTTTCTTCCCACAGAAATCATACCAACATAGTAATATTTAACGCTTCACCTTGAATTGGAGATCTGGATCAATAGTAAATTCATCACAGAAAATCTACGATACCTTTTTACAATATATCTGCATAAGGTGTTGTATCTTACCACTAGAACTACAGCTCTTATGGACATATATGTTGTAATTTATCTAGCAACAAGCAATCATAGCATTTTTTCGCACATTAAGAGAAACTGCTTCAAATTGCAATCAGGGCAATTACTCCAACATACGACTTTAATGATAATAGATGTCTAACTAAGGAAAACCGTGCACATATTGGACGCCTTTTCTCAGGCTGTAGAAATTATCTGACATCGAATACTCATTCCGCTTTTTGTGTATCATTTCCAAAGGACTAGCAATTCTGAACTAGGCTTGAGTTTTGTGATTGAGATCAGTATTAACCTGGTTGGTCCTTTTACCATTGTGAAAATATGTAATATTTAATTTTATGGAGCTGGAGCGTAGGCTTTATTACTACATCAATTTATACTTACAATAATTTTATTATTCTGGAAGTAGATAGTACCCCTAAATTCCGTGAGTAAGTTTACAAATATTGATAAAGAAAAATGAAGATGAAAACATTGAACAAATAAAAAATACTTTAGCAAACAGTTTCAGTTGCTACTAGCATCATATTTTCAAGGAAACTTAGAAAATTGCAATTTTGGTTGTTTCCGTTGTTTTACTTTCCACGCCGATAGGTTTTCGGTTTTGAGATAATACAGTTTTTGGCCATTGTATAATATCTACACACGAAAATTCACCTCACTTTTCACATTTCCGTCTGTATGTCTGTTGGTGTTTTTTTACCCTTGTAGTTTCAGTAACCGCTGCATGGAGTGTAATGAAATTTAGGTAGCGATATAGCGAAGCAAAAAAAAATAAATATTCAAATATTACTTTACCTTCGTTATTAGACGTTTTAGGAGGGTTCCTGATCATTTTCTCCTTTTGTTCGGTGGTGGTGAAATTTAAGGTGGTTAGGGGGTGGAGGGTTATTAAACTGAAAAATTTGTTGTATCCTTAATAAGCTGTCCATTACTGAATTCATTCAACGAAACTTTAACACAGTATTACTACCTTAGCAAGGATGGAAAAAGCGTATCATTTTTAGAAATCGTTTCAGTGGCGGCACAGCAATAATAAAAAGCCAAAAAATATAAAAACAGCTCAAACTTCGTTTTTAGGCATTTTAGGGGTTCCTGATCGCTTTCTACTAGTAGAGGGAGAATGTATGTTCTGGGGGGGTCAATGACCGAGCAACCTTGACCTACATGAGCAACCTTGACCTTTGACCTCTGACCTTTGACCTCTGAACTTTGACCTCTGATCTTTGGCCTCTGAACTTTGACCTCTGACCTTTGACCTCTGAACTTTGACCTCTGACCTTTGACCTTTGACCTCTGGACATTGACCTCGTGACCCCTCAACAAACAAAAAATTCTCAACTGGGAATCGAACCTAAGACCTTCTGTTTCACTAACACGTTCGCTATACAGGTGGCTACAACGCCATGTATATAGAATTTACTATAAGTACTATAAGATTGCAATGGCGTAGATAGGGTTTCATTTACATATGGTCTGGAGCGGAAGTCAGTATTAATTTTGGCAGTCTTTCGGGCTGGTGCGGTAGACAAATAGGATGAGTCATGTCAAGGTCTTTTTATTTTTAGCGTTGGGTAGCTATCTGGAATAAGCAGTGCATCGAGCGATAATTTACTCATACATACATACGCCACGGTTATATCGACGACAATCTTGTCTGGATTGTTAATTAGTGGTCATCACGATACAATACACTGAAGTGGTCATTGTCCGGAACTTGTTGGCTACCTGCTTCTATGCCAGTTATAGTACCGTCACTGTTAGCCGTTCAGATGCCGTGTTAATGCATGTGAATAATGCTATAGTACTGTAAAGTGGGAAAATATTACACGATAACCTGGATCATACAAAACAAGAGAGTGTTAACACGAAATTGAATGAGACATCAGTAGCATACGGTCAGTAACTAAATTGTGATTCTATATGGAGTTATAGTAGTCGTAGAAGGTTGCACTTTGCTGCTCCCGCGTAAATGTGTGTGAATAAAGTAGAAGTGAGGAAATATCACAGGGTGGCCTGGAATGACTTCTACCCTTGAACCGTGTCTTCTAAACTTTAGTCTATTAACCTTTGACCCCTTGACTGAGAGACTCAATTGCTCCTTGAAGCACGTATGCTGGTGACATCGAGGGGTGGGTAAACAAGAAAAACCAGTTTGTAGTGTAATGGTGGGGAAGTCGGAAAGCAGGTTTTGTAATAGATAGAGCCATATAAAATGAGAACCAACACAATGTGTTCTCATCAGTTCGCAGTTATCTACAGTGAATCGAAAACCAAAAATCAACGAAACATGGAGCTGACCAACTTAGAAAGAAGTACGTTGGAGTCGGTGAAACAACAGATCGAAACGGAGTTTGCTGAGTGGCAGCTAAAAATCGATATACCGGAAAGATATACGATAGCGGAAAAACTCCGACGGTTGCACAGATCTATAGGTGACTATGAAGATGGAAAGTTGTGTGTAAAAGGATTATTGAACAACATCGAGTATACCAAACGGTATGACTTATTTTATCCAATAATGAACCAGTTGCCCCCAGTGCTGAGGAGTGCGGTAATGGAGCAGAAAGCGAAGGCAGGCCAGCAAAGGCGATCAACGGAAGAGGGTGCGAAAACCATAAGAGTAGTGAAAACGGATGGGAAACGATTAGTATTCTTCTGCGAGTTATAAACGTCAATGCAAGTACAAAGTTTGGTAGCAGTTCTCACTTATTAACAGCGAATCAAAAGTAGATTAATCAAGTTAGAGAGAAGGACGTTGGAGCGTGTGAAACAATAAAACTTCTTCTAAGCCTTGATCATTTTAGGAGCCACTCTTGTTAATCAACTACAACGAAATTATAAAGTACCTACCTACTAAATACAAAAAATAAGTATTTTAAATTCAGATCTTGGGCCCCAACAGATTTGAATGAATTTTCTGATGTATACAAACACTACAAACATACGAGTAGATTTTAACGAAATTTTAACACAGTATTATTACCTTGGCGAGGAAGAAAACTCGTGTGGTTTTTAGAAATTGTGTTAGTAGCGACGCAGCAACAATTAAAAAAATTAAAATATAAAAACAGCTCAAGCTTAGTTTTTAAACGTTTTGGGGACTCCTGATCATTTTCTACTTTTTTTTCGAGGGGCTAAAATGGGGGTGGTTGGGATCTACAGCTTCATGCTATGGGAAAATAATAAATTGGTATCAGCGTAATGTGTGAGAAGTACTGAGTCAATCAACTTCAATTAATTCATTTTTCTCTAGGTGTCAGTATCTAACGACAAAAAATCTAACCGAGTTATAGCATAGTAGATTCTCATCCGCTCATCAGTCCTGAGGCGATAATAAATATTAAAATCGGCATTTACAGAGTTTACGCTATTATCTTTAATATCCCCAGATTTGATGGAGTATTCCTATCAATTTTTTCAACATTGATCGCTTGACAACACGCAATGGCCGGCTCAGGTTACAAAGTGCTAATGGCAGTCTTACGTCTATTAGAATATTAAGTGGACTATGAAATCAATATCATCATCTCCTGTTATCATCTCTAACGGACATGATAAGGTTGTTAATCAACGGTGTTAACGACAAGGCGTATCTCTTCCTGATCCCGACACCGAAGTGCTAGAGTTACGCATCTGAATACAACATGCATCCTGGCTAAAATTCGATGCAAATCACGTGCGTGTGGAGTGGACTCTTTCTGCGTAAATTGAGAAGAAACCTATCCAGTCTCATCACGCGAGCGTACGTATTTTGACGTGGATAGTAGAAAATGAAGGTGATGTAAACAATCTTGCTAGTGTTGAGTATCTGCAGGATAATGCGGACAGAGGAATATGAGTTATTGTTATTTACGGCGTACTTGCACGGTTTTATATTTTATTGAACATGGGGAGGCTGAGGAATAACTGATTTGTAGTTCATGGGCTGTTCGAACAACGACGACATACTACTGCGTGGCCTTATGTCAATCCATCTGCTACAAATGTGGCAAGAGACTAGCTGATTGTGTAAAGATGCCCCCTAGAAGACGACAGTCCCAGTTTACGCAGTTAAGCCCCTTTGAATAAGGTCTGATTGTAGACCAACGAGAACGTGGTGCTTCTGTCAGAGCAATTGCTGCAACCATGGGGCGTAGCGTGGCTACAGTTGTAGACAGACGCCGATGCGTTTGACGACGATGGGGTGAACGATGTGATCTCCAATTTGCTGTTGCATATCCTCATATTGCAAGGGTGTGGATGAGGTTCGTACAGGAAGCTGAGGTCAGTGTACTGCCCTGGCCTCCACAATCACCCGATTTATGACCAATTGAAAAAGTATGAAATTGGAGGATGGTTCCCTACATTCGCGATTTAACCAATTCTCTGACCACACTAAACGAACTGGAATATGCTGTGAGGGCAGCTTAGAAGGCTGTATCTCTAGAGTTAATTAACAACCATATAATGAACTAGCCGCGTAGACTAGAGGCGTGCATTCGTCAACATGGAGGGCTCATCCATCATTCACCTGTTGTTTTTTAGTATACATAACAATGTTAAAGTAGTTTAACTTAATTAGTCTTTATTGCAATTATGTTTGTAATGTACATGTGATTGTATCACACATCAAAGATAAAATAATATTCTGTGAACCACACACTGATAGGGCTTCTCGTTTTCTAGTTTTCCTGATTGCTCTATTCAGCAGGATCCACACGTAACTTTTGTAGTTAAAATCATTTAGCTGTTCGTGAGATGTCATCTATCGTCTCTTTTTTTGAAGGCCTAGAGAAGCAGTCAAGCGACTTCAAAAGCTAGGAAATAAAGTAGTTCTTGCTGCTTATTTGCAGCTATAGTGAGTCTTCATTAGTATTTGTCACACAAGAGTGGCACTATAAGAGCTGAAAATTTGATAGCACTTGACACTGTGTATTATCGTATCACATGCCTAATGTATTACGTGTTGTCTAATATCGGCTGCCCATATTTTCTCCCTATTCTGACTGCTATTACAATGCTAAGATAAGATACATATCATGCGATATGATATCATATACTATGTTTTACTATGGATGATTTGGCTGTTTTATAAAGGCTTGAAATGTGCCTCTACTCTCGGATTCTATAGACCGTCGTTAGGGACGCTTTTTTGTAGATTCTAGATGCTTTAAATTATCGTAGATGTCTCTGAATACATTTAACATGGGAGTGTAGTAAAAACATTCGAGATATACCGGGCAGTAATTTTATGGGCCTAATCTCTCAAAATTAAGGAAATATCGGCCAAGAATCAGATTCAGAGGAGTTGCTACCATTCAGGTTGATAATAATTTCATTTAAAAACGATGACTACTTTTATTACATGTTTAATGCAGTTTCGCCACTATTCTAATAAGATTTATAACTGCAGATGAGCTTTTGGGGTGATTATTGTATTTTATGATATTTGTTTTTAACTCGCTCCGTATTATGATTCAATCGGGTTAAAAATACAAAAATATGGTGGATATCTTAAATCTTGACATCATTATATCAACGATATATTTTTCTATCAAAATAGTAACTTTCCACAAATTCCTATAACTGACATTTTACTTTAATTTCTGCTGAAATTGTGATATTTTATTTTGTAAGAATTTCAATAGTCTCAGCCTTTCTAAACGGAGTTTTAAGCATTTTCTCCAATAGTCTCGAATTTATAGATCTCTATTTTTCCTATTATTTCCATTTCATAAAGCACCGGTTACTAGCGCGCGTTTCTGGATTAATCATGATAATTTTCTACCTGTTTTAAGACAATGACATTTCGTACACCCCAACAATAATACAAGTAGACAGGTATTCATTTAGATAATTCGACATTGTACGTAAATGATAGTCTCACTGAGGCTTTACTATTAATATACAATTATTTCAGTACTACCCTGGACAGAGAACGGTCTGCAGTAAGGGTTGTCTAATGTTTAACCACGTATAGCTGGTTTTGGGAGATCAACCTTTGAGACATTAAAGTGTGATAAAATTTACTGCGGGGTATATCTCGAGCATTGTTACTATAAATCTTGTACACGTGGAGCTAGAATATTTGCACATAAGTCATTTCTAGGCCGCTGTCATTCTCCCTTCGCATGTAACAAATTGCTCCTGCGATTCAGTGGAAACCATGCGTCATCTTTTCTCAATATCCACACGTTTAAGACATAACGCACGACCTTTTATACGCCAATTACAAGCGGTAATCAATTAAGAGTGCTTGCCTAGTGATTGACGTATAGGTAGCAATTAATCTCTTGTTGGGCTTTTTTTAAACGCAAACGGTTTAGATCATTATAGGTATGGAACTGTCGGTTCTTGGGGTTGACTTATAGCATATACTTCCAAGGTAGAACAATGATCAGTGACTTGATTATATTATTTATTTCAACCAGGAGAGTGTTGGTTGTATGTTGAGATTTCAACAAGTTTTGTATATTTTAAAACAGTCCAGAGTTCCAAGTAACATCACATGTGCTAACCCAATAAAAATTATATTTTAACATTTAAAATATGTTTCTAAACCACCACCAATAGGGTTGCCTTAAGAAACATGATCATAGCTTTGATTCATTAAGTTTATAGAAAGTAAACTCTTTTTCGAAAATATATGTACACAGTTGGATTTTGGGATCTAGAATGCTGACATAAACGCATCAGACGCAGATGCTGAGAACATACCTCAGTCTTTAACAGGTTCAACAGAGAACATAATATCCTCTCCCACTTCCATTCTTTAGAACACGCGTTCCCAGTGTTGCCAGTTGCGGCAAAAATCGTAGCTGGGAGATTGGCGACTTTTGGTGACGCAAAACTTGTAGCCAGCTAGCAACTTTTTACTATTTCTTACTAAAAATTTGATTTATTTTTTCCTCTTAAGGTCCGGTCAAATAGAGGGCGTATTATAACGCGGCATTACGGTGTTCTCTAACGCCGCGTTACAGCATTCCGTTGTTTGTACCAAACAGGCTTGTATGACGGGTTGAGCAAAAGCGTTACCCCAATTTTTGCCAAGATGTGCCTGGCTGTCAGTGTAGTGGGAATCTAAGATGTACGAGAGGCTAGGTACCTCTTTTTAACTGATGATTCAATCCAGTCTTGCCAATCGTGTATATTCAAATACAGACAATTTTATTGCAAATTCAGTATCTTATAGGGCTGCCTGGGGAGATCTGTTCATAAATATGGGTTGCCAGGCATTTAAGTTCAAAACCTGGAGATAGGAAGATGTGAGACAGAGAGGCACTGATCAGCTCAAAATGACGTTTAATAATGACAAAAAAAACAATCAATTTTATACTGTAATTTGCTTTGATTGCTTCTTTAAAAAGTTCCATTATTATGAAAATTGTATACAGCACTTATTGGCGCCTACTACGCCACCTAGTGGTTGTTTCAGAAAGTAAAAATATCATTTTTAGTGTTTTTACTTGAGTATTACCTGTAAAATGATTACTAAGACGATTAGACGGAGGCTATATCCCTATAGGGCGGCAATTGTTTCTGAAACTCACAGCACACTTGTCAGAATACTTGTTTTACTGATATCTCCGGTTTTAAAATAGCTAGGAGGTTAAATCTTTCGCTGACTTTTTAAGAATTTTGTCCTCTATATACTTATGTTAAAAGATATATAGCATACCATTTAAAATTTTCGTAATAATGCGTAATAATTGTTATTATGCCAAATATCGCCCTGTAGCTACTAAGTCAAGATAAACTTAGACAACTTTCATATAACAGATTATTAGGTAAGAACAGCTCTTTTAAACGAGACTTAGCTTGTTTAATTCCGTTAACTTATACCAAAGTTATGGCTATTTAAATAATAAGCTTAATGACATTCCCCCACCACTACACGTTACAAGATATAGCAAAAAACGATTAACAAAAAAAATCGAGAATTGTTCAGTCTACATGGCGGTAGAATTTATAATATATGTACCTTTATTTGCATATTTTTTGAGAAAAAGCCGTTTTTCTGATTGACCGTAACATTTACGCCCCCTACCGGCTACTTGCGGAACTTGAAAATAATTTCCAGCGATTTCTCTTTGCCGATTTACCTAATAATATTATATATATTAATATAGAGATATTGCCGGCGTCCATTCTTATTACGTCACCCTGTACAGATAGCAGGTAAAAAATTCTAAAACCGACAGCACTTATATAGAGGCATAATATAAATAGCTACTTTGTTTTGGTTGATCATTTCGGGTTAATTGTTACAGTTTTGAATTAATTTTGGGTTTTAACATGCATAAGTGTTAAAAGACTATTTTAAACAATTCCATCAAATTTAAATCCCGCAGATTTCTGTAAAAGATACATCTTTTGTGAACACAGGAAGTAATAACAACGGGATCTTAGAGTATGGGCGTTGCTTTTTCTAACCTATTCGAATTCGTTGGTTCCATATGATTATATTATCCCAAATCTTTTTTTCTCTGTGATTTGATTACTCTGTACTGGTTTTTTGCTTCTCTTGAAAATGTGTAATAATGCACAGAATGCAATTTGGAAGACTGCTCCTCACATGATCATCCAGAATATCTCCATAGAGACAATCCCTGTATATCAAGTACCGTCCATCCTTGTGCCGCTAGTACCACGACCAAGTACTCATACCGTTGATATACATACTAGCCGGGCTCGCACACCACACAATCTCGCGATTGTTGTGTAACAAACGGCAGCAGCGGCAGCGGTACGACGCCACGCGGTACCGCTCGGCGCTGGTGAAAGGAAGGGCATCATCTTGCGGAGTCTCGGACGGACCAAGGGGCCCCGCCTTGGCCGCAGGCTACGGCGTGGTACCACCGGCGCGCCGCCGCCGCCGCGGCCCCCGCAGAGCGCTACTACGCGCTCCAGTCGAGGTGAGTGCTGCTTGACTGGCCGCCCGCGATCACGCGCGCCGTTGCCACATCCACGATTAGGCACCGAAGTTCCTACTTTTCATGCTCCTATTATAATGGTATGAAAGTGCATTGATCGATTAACCGAATTAACCTACAAAAGGGCAACATTGACCAGGCACCTGATAATTCCAAGCATCGGTTCTGGGCCTATGCAGGGACTGCCGGCCTCTATCCTAGCTAGTCTCTTGTTACGCGGTTATAAATACAGCGAAAAAAGCTACTACACAGAAAAAAATTCTGTTGCGTTTCCAATTAATTGTTAGTATTTGGATGTTTTTCCATCGCTTTAAATATATTCACAGTTGGTTCAAATCCATGTCATTGAAAGAATTTAATCCTTATATTCGAAGTAATCACAGGTACGCCAATAAATTCAAAACAATTTTATATTCGCTCTAACGATATGTATAATCCATCTAATACCAGTATTGACATATAATGCAATCAAAACATCCTTTTGTTTTCGAAATTTACCCTATGTTTTATTTAGGCAAAGCATGCAATCTATTCAATGTACAAAAATTATTGCTGCAACAGCAGTTCGTGATAATTCATCTGATAAAATTAATTTTGTTTCAATGGCCCTTGTCGCTCGCTGAACTATAATCAGTATTCGGCAGGACTGATGTTCCGATTCAATGAAGGTAAGAATGAAGAACAGAGGGATTATCTTAGTGTTACTATCGCCGCGAACCCGCCAACATGGACGGTTGTTCCGTTGTGTTGTTTCGGTGTTAGCCGTGTCATCTCGTGGTTTTGCATATTGTATCAGCAATTGTGTGATTTAGATGTGTCCAGTTATATATTAAATGGAGGACTTACTAAGAAATTGGGACTTAGAAGAGCTAACACTCACATTTGAATGTAGGTATTTAGATATTAGTCAGTTATATTTCAGGTATAACAGTAATGCAACAACTGGTGCAGGCTTATGTCTAATTCTTATATCATGCTCCTTATAACTTCATACAAAATCACACAATTAAGCATCCAAACGAACAATCAGCTGTCCTCGCAATAAAATCTGTTGGTCCAAGGAAAAGAAAGTAGTTTACAATAAATTACCAAACACAGATTCGATTCAACGACAGGCTGCGATTGAATTATTCATTGGAATCTAATGACATCTTGTAGTTGAATCGACAACACGATATAATTCGTTACCAATTGTACACGTCCCATTGGATAAAACATCGCTGTATTTGAGGAATGCTGAGTGTAACGTCCCATTGAATCCAAGCGTAAGTCTTTGACAGAACGACAGATTTTTCTGTGTGTATGGTCAAGGACCTAGTACCTAAAATGAAACACATTATACTACTAGCACGTGTAGGGGATTTAAAAAAAACATTATTCTAGCATTTAATAATGCAATTGACAATTAAATGATCAAAATAAATTAAGTAAGAATACAATGAGATATTTAAACAATTAATTTATTAGGACTACCTAACTCGATCATCAATAAAAGATTGGGTGTGTATCAGAAAAATCAGAAAAAAGCGCTCGAGATGACATATCTAGAAATTAAATAAAAAATATATGAGTAATCAAAGTAGAATTTGGATAATAGAGTATCATATGTTTAATTTAAGCTTATGCCGTTATTTTATACTGGCCTGATTAACATAACAACCAGGTTAGTAATGGTCTAAATTAAACATAAAATATAAATAGTTTACACAACAAATAAATCTTTCTACAACAACTAGATAAAGTAATATATATTGTACAGTCATAGAGATCATATAGAACATAGCTCAAACATCTGTAGCGCCCTAGGTATTAAGGGTCAACCCTAGAAATATAGTTCCAAGGGAATAGCTGAAATAATATACTGTGTAATTATACAGAAAGCATATAACAAAATTCGAGCAGCTCTTGGGTCGTTAGTATTAAGGGTCAACTCGCGAAATACCTCTCCAAGAGCTCCAATCACTAGGACGGAGAATTATCATAATAACTGTGATTATTTCTCACTAAGATACTGGGGATCAACTCGCAAAGTATCCACTCTTCTAAACTAGTTAACCAGGAATGGTCAACTAGCCACTTCGAGAGTATGTTATATGTTTTCATATCACAAACATTAAAGAATTGAATTATCAAACCTTTAATGGTATGAATGTGTATATGACACTTTGTCAGGTAAACAAGTTTTATATTATATATTATATATATATTATATATTTAAGAGTGATATTTCTACCAAACCAATCGCACGAAGGGACGTATTTTCGAGAGTATCATATGCATAAAACAGACATTATACGCACTTCCGGGCCTCATTTTCAATGTGACGAACAGCCTTGTGAAGCTCATCAGACTGCTTAGAAAATAATATCAGCCGGATGATGATTTCTTATTCAGCTTTATGGCATTGCTTTCATGTTGCATGTACAACTACACTTTGGGTTAATACTATTTGATGCAATATATATATTGATATAAATATTTCTAGGTGCAGAAGAACTGGCAACACTGGAACTCTGAATCGGCGTATCATTCAGCGATCGGGAAATATGCGTTAGAATGTCGTGTTATCTGATAAACGGGCTCTAGCTGTATCTGTACGGTTGATATGCTAATGTACCCAGAGTGTAAGCTATGCTAGCTCAGAGCATCTACAGGGGAGATTCTATTATTACTTGCTGTGTAGCAATCTTTTAGTAACAGGCCTGATGCCTGGTTAAAACAAAAGCTTATGTTTTTTTATGCAACGTTTTGATTAATATATAGCCATTGCCTGGCATCAGAAACACAAAGCTTTTAACGTTTAATGCAACATGATAACAGTCTGGCTAGACGTGAGTTAGAAACGCTGATAACGGCGATAAAATGCAAAGGCACAAAACACACAATTAAAATTTAGGTTAAAAAAGAGAAGTAGTACATAATATGTGTCTGCACTATACAGAAGATTCACTTAGTCATACGGTAAAGTTACAGCCTTACAAGTTTTATGAACGCTGATATATTCAATTATTTTCTTTCGATATCCACTCATACCAAACATGTTGTTTTGCACCTAAACGGTACACTTTGGGTGCCATATGTGATACATCAAATCAAACTAGAATTGACCCGGGAATCTGAATATGCAATAATTTACAGGGTATACCATTTGAAACTGACATATGTCATGCTTTTATTAGATTTAAAAGTCATTATTATTTTTTGAAATGCAGTCCAATTTGACCTACATACGCTCGCATAGTTATTTTCCTGGAAAAGGAATTTTTCCTTCCTATGAAAAGTTATACTTTTTGTCCAAGGCGTTAGGCTCATGACGCTTTATATCATACTACAAGCAACCAGCGACTCGACTGAGCCAAAATTCCTTTTTAAGAAACGCTACAAAATAAAAAATTAAACAGAGTGCTGAACCAAATGTGACAAATGCAATTTGCATATAAATAGGTGGCTTCAAAACAAGGGAAGGCACTGGATGTGGTATTTAGTCCAGGTCTCTAAACCTAAGAATAAAGTGGGCTATGGGTAAAAATTCCAGTGTCGTTCAAACGGAACTGGCTGGCATATCGATAGCTGCTAATGAACTAACCAGGAGAGATGCATATGGCAAGACTTTAAAAATTTTCACTGACAGCAGATAAGCACTTCTAACCCTGAAAAGACCTTACACCATATCAGGGCTATCAATGGAATGCCACCAATCTTTAACCCATGCTTCAGACAACAACAATACTGTCATGAGATGGGTTAAAGGGCACAACAACAAATGCAACCGTATAGAAGACGGTCTAGCCAGAAAGGGTGCTGATCTAAGAATTTTAGGACCATGCAGACTTTCTGGAATGTTGACGAGGACAATTGCGGCAACAGCCAAAAAGATACTCCCATGCCAAAATGGTAAAACGACAGGAGTAACTACAAGGATGCCGATTTGTCAAGGAAACCCTTGCAGGCTTTGGCATGGCAGAATCCAAGAAGTACTTGGCAATGACCAGGTCTCACCTACGTCTCATAGTAGGATTCCTGACTGTCCATAGTCAATTCAGGAAACACTTCCACATTATGGGGTTAAGTGACACACCAATATGTGGAATGTGCGAAAGCGAAGACGAAACTGTGGAACACATCATATGTGAGTACCCACAGTCATCTTCTATGGAGAGTGTGCGTTCGGCGAGTCATGGCCTACACCTGCCCACATAAGGGAGATTTCTCTAAGCGACTTCCTCAAAATGTCAGGACAGTCGATGACCTGAGAAAACGACTCCCTGAGAGGATGCACAGTGGGCCAGTTGTGGCCTAAATGTAGTAGGTCTATTCATTCTGCCCACTCCACAGATATAGACATAAGGAGGTGTGACTCGTGACCGACACAGTTACGACAAGCAACTAAAAATAGTTGGGTATGCGGTCAACACAACCAAAACAGGGGGCTCAATTGAAGGAGTACTCTTCGAAAGCTTGATTTAAACGAAGAGTACTCCTTCAATTGAGCCCCCTGTTTTGGTTGTGTTGACCGCATTCCCAAATATTTTTAGTTGTTATATATATAGACGTATGTAGATACACGGAGCGTCAATAGAGAGTTAATCTTTCAACATACGTGGTTTTTAGTTATAATCCTGTCAAGGATTTTCATTGACGAGCCTCGTCTTTCAAGGAACACCCTGTATTGGGTCACGAAGCAGAGAAGCAAATATACCTACAAGAAACAACTGGAATAGTTTCATTGAAAAAATCAGATAGTGGCGAGCATGATCAATCACGTTTAGAGCTGGTGGCAAAATTTCGAATAGCTTCTGAGATATATCAATGGTGGTCTTATGCAATCCCATAGGCGAGGTCTAACATATGACGGGATTTATTACACATGATATATGCTGAATGCATGGATACTTAGAATTGGAGATACGTATCTGGCAGTTGTAGTTGAAGGTACTAATGGTCGGGGAATTGGTATATCATCAAAAATGTATCAGTGTTTGTTGATAGTTCAGTGAAAGTGTGTATGAAGTACACAAGAGATCTGATATACCACACACAAAATGAGAAAGCATATCAGCTATGACAGTGGTGTAGCAAAATTTGGTTAGAACTAGTTTCACTAACCCTAAACGTACAGAATACAATTGTAATGCAATTCGACGAATTCCTGTAGGAGGGCTAAAATGCAACAACTTTTGCTTAATATATGTATGGACAAAAATCAATAATTTTTGAGATTTCTCAGTTTTGATGGAATTCTAATAGTTTCCCAAAATCTGACATTCTTATCTAAATAATGAAAAAGCTACATGAAAAATCAGCAAAGTGTTCACTCATTTCAGTTTAATCTTATACTAAATCAATACCGCCATAAAAAGGTGAAACAGCACGATACTTGAAAAAAACAGATATTGAGTAAATAAAATTATTCTCCTTTTCGTTTTCATTTCTAGAGATTCAAAATCTTGGGAAGACACTGCGCATACCAATAACTAAAAGAACTTGCACATAAGCTCAGCTTCTCAAAAATGTGGAATTGCAAACCTACATTCAGGAGCATAAGTTCGTGAGACTGAGTGTAGCGGTTAGGATGTAGTACATCATAAACGTAGCCAAAAATAATTCGAGGGGCCCTTCAAATAACTATAATTTTTTTAGGTACACCTGCCAGCCCGAGAGGTCTGAAATATTTTATTTTCGTCAAACGACACTGAGGCTCAAAACTACTACTGGATTTGTAATCAGCACCTCCAAATTATCCGAAATATGAAGTTTCATCTTAATAGAAAGCCAAATAAAGATTTTCAAATTTTTTAGGTACACACCTGCCAGCCCGAGAGGTCTGAAATTTTTTATTTTCATCAAACGACACTGAGGCTCAGTGCTGCGACTGGATTTGTAATCAGCACCTCCAAATTATCCGAAATACGAAGTTTCATCTTAATAGAAAGCCAAATAAAGATTTTCAAATTTTTTAGGCACACCCGCATGCTCAGGAGATATGAAATATTTTATTTTTGTTAAACGAGACTGAGGCTCAAAACTGCGACTGGATTTGTAATCAGCACCTAAAAATTGTCCGTTATACGAGGTCTGATCTTAATAGAAAGCCAAATAAAGATTTTCAATTTTTTAGGTACACCCGCATGCCCGGGAGATCTGAAATTTTTTATTTTCGTCAAACGAGACTGGGGTTCAAAACTGCGACTGGATTTGTAATCAGCACCTCAAAATTATCCGAAATGCGAGGTTTCATCTTAATAGAAAGCCAAATAAAGATTTTCAATTTTTTTAAGTACCTGCATGCCTGGGAGATCTGAAATTTTTTATTTTCGTCAAACGAGACTGAAGCTCAAAACTGCGACTGGATTTGTAATCAGCACCTAAAAATTGTCCGTTATACGAGGTCTGATCTTAATAGAAAGCCAAATAAAGATTTTCAATTTTTTAGCTACACCCGCATGCCCGGGAGATCTGAAATTTTTTATTTTTGTCAAACGAGACTGGGGCTCAAAACTGCGACTGGATTTGTAATTAGCACCTCAAAATTATTCGAAATGCGAGGTTTCATCTCAATAGAAAGCCAAATAAAGATTTTCAATTTTTTTAGGTACACCCGCAAATAAATTGACTGAAGCTTTAAATGAAAATACAGGGTATAAACCTAGTCAAATAGCAAATGTTATTCAAGGAAACATTGTTGAAGATCTCACTTTATGCCAGTTTAACTCCAAAACTTAAATATGCCCCTATTCCCAATGTAGATGTTGAACAAAGACCTTCCCACTAAAAATATGCTAAAACTATGATCATCAATATGAGAATGGGATAAACCAAAGAAAATCGCTGCTAAACAGCAGCAGAATTCCTGGTGGAACGCCGTGGCGCGTTCGCTTGGCCGACCAGAAGAGCGCGGTTCTATATGCTGCTGCATATGGGAGTCGATATACGAGGGTTGCTCTACATCTCCGTCAATCCACCAGTACGCAGACAGCTGTTTCATGCTTATTAGCGATCATCAGTGCGCCATAGGTCGATTGACGGAGATAGAGAGCATCAGAATGTTCATGCCTACGAGACATGTGAAGCATGTGAGAGCAGGCGACAGAAAAATCTGCCTGTGCGCCATCTGGTACCCAAAGGTAACGGCAAACCAAAGTTAGTTAGTGGTTTATTCAAAAACGATAATCACTCTATTTAGTTAGGTCAAGATTTAATTTATTTTTTTATTTAAATATTTTTATTACAAAATATCAGCTATACACCTCCTTTTTTAGTTTAGTTTAGTTTATTGAGACTATTATATAGTTTATGTGTATGTTATTGTACATCATTATAAAAATTATACTAATGAATTTTACTTGTTTTCTTCTAATGCATTTTCTAAATTTACGTGCATGCCTATGTGCTTATTTCCGAAGTATTTTGAGTTCTTTTAAGCGCTTATTTTAGGTTTTTAAATACTGATAAATCCGAGCTCTGATTATGACACAAAGAATGAAGACCCCTGGACTATAAAAACCCAGAGTAATAACAAATTATGCAACTGAAAGGATTACAAATGATCGTGGCGTTGTCAGGAGATCTGCGTCTCGTTTTCGTAAATAAATAATCATCGTCCTGTCTTCATGAATGTCATGAACAGCAAATCAGTTACTTTGACCTAAAAACTGAAAACCGCAGTCGTTCGGCTTTATTTCGTTTGTTATGCCGCAATTGTTTCACGAATTCCTCCTCAAAGTTTCTATTTCTCGGTACATTTCAGCATTGCTTTTTGTCCGTTGCGACCGCTGCGAGATGACGCTGTTTGGTAACAGTGATAACCTAGATTTTTTTTGGTTGAAAGTAGGTGGGTTCTTTAACTGTCTAATGGAAGACCTTTTTCTGTAAGCCTATAATTTTCTTCTTTATAACCGCAGATTTAAATACTCCTGGTTGACAGTCGAATTTGATATGCCTAGGTATTTCCCTCAAAAGGGGTATCATTAGGCAACGAGACACTGGACTTGACTCACCCTGTATTACTGGCTCTCCTTTTGGCCATTTCTGTCTGGTCCTCCGGTGTTTGGCCAGATGAATGGTGTACAATTTTTGTTCCACTTCATAAAAAGGGATCTCCAACAAATCCAGACAATTATCGCCTACTTTCGTTAATCTCTCATGCAAGTAAGGTTCTACTATATATTTCACAATCTCGTTTGGAGGGTTTTATTGGCTGGTAAATTTCTCAGGCGCAGGTAGGTTTCGTGAAAGGACGCGGTACGCGTAAACAGATCTTACACTTAAGACAAATTATTGGAAAAGCCAGAGAGCATTATTTTCCAGTTTTTATCTGCTTTGTGGACTACTCTAAGCCGCTTGATAACGTAAAGTGGCCTAAACTGTGGGAAATCCTCATCTCTATGGGAGTTCCTTATCACCTAGTGTTTCTTATACAGCAACTCTACGAGTTTAATTCGGCTGGTGTAAAAATTGATCGTAACCTGTCTAGTCAAACTGCAACCAGAAAAAGAGTTCGTCAGGGATGTGTATTATCTCCGATGTTGTTTAACATTTAATCTGAATTTGTGATGAGACAGGTAATGGACAACTGGCTCTACTAAACATCTTAGAACAACATAGTGCACCGTATAGTCGTGATATTAACTTCAATAAGATAGAGAGTAGAGAGTAGAGCGCCACTAAACTGATAGCAAATCGCGAACGATGGCGAGCTACAGTTCTCAAAACTATTGATAATATTCGTGTCGGCAATACTCTAGCTCCGACTTAATGCATTTTGCTAGTTCACAACATGTCTGTTAACACATTGTGACTATGATGCTGATGAACACTTGCACAATGGATGCATGAGGTGGTGATGTTCTGGTCCATCCACTGCAAAATATAGAACCAATAATACTGCTGTCTGTAGCTAATAACTATGTCAGCTGGGCGACAGTAAAATCCCTAAAACCACCTTGTGACCTATAATAGACAATAATTTGCCCAGACCCTTCACCGTTAATACAATTATGCTTTTAAAGCGATACTTCTAGAAAACTGGAACTAGTTTATTTCGAGTTCAGATAAGCTTTTATGTAAACAATTAGATTAAATCACCCAATGGACGTGTGGGTGAAAATGTATATTTCACTGTGTACGTGTAAACGTTGATCTTTATGGCATTATAATGATGCCCAATAAACATTACTTCTTTGCGCCGGTTGAGGAAATGGACTAGTGTTATTTACTTAGACAAGCATTTATTCTTGGCATTGTCATAAATTCGAATTGTTAATAACTAGGTTCAAGGGTACAAATTGTGTAGTTTGTTAGTGCATATCAAGCCTACGGCCTACGGCTTTACTGGGAAAGGTGACATTTTACCCGACATTTAATGATAACGGCTGATAAAGTTTACGTAAGCCAGTTTTTTGTGTAATTCATTAATATTGTTACACGGCGAGTATAAAAAGTTACAAGAATGATTATTGTTTCTTTTTTTTTTCTAAAAAATGACCTTTTTGCTAATATGCCCTTCAAGTCTCAATTTTCACAAATTGTTGTTGTTTAAGCAAAGCAGGCATAGCAGCATGTGGAAGGGTTGCCAGAGAAGCCAAATGCCTGGGGATCAAGTTAGACGACAAGCTAACGACTAAACAACAAACTAACTTGCTCCAGCTCCATAAAGAATATCAGACGATGATGAGGCAAGCAGACAAGCGACCGGATGTATCTGAGATTTAACCTTCTCGATGGTAAACTATCTGCACACCAGGGTAATCAGACACACGATGGTGTACAGTGCTATTTTATGGTGGCCAAAGGTGTGGCACGAGGGCCTTCTCTATAAGTTGATATAAAAGTGCTTTCCATTTTGGTTTCTAAAACTTTTAAAATCCTTTCTTGAAGGAAAGAAATTTAGGATCAAGATTGACAATACATTTTCGACATTGCGACCTATAAAGACCGGAGTTCCTCAGGGTTCGGTCCTTGGGCCAATCCTTTACTCACTTTTGTTACTCCATGTCCCTTGCCCCGCAGTTGTGGAGTCTATATCTACGCTGAGGACACTGCAATTGTAGTTCAGTCGCGAACTGGAAATCTAGTCCGTGATGAGTTGCAGCTTACGGTGGATGAAGTGTTAGAGTAGGCGGATCGGTAGCTCATCAAAATCGAAAACGCAGGCTATATATTGTACGAAAAAACGTCGTGGTGCCCCGTTAGAAGTCTCAGTGGACGGTTCTAGTATGCCATGGGAAAATTCTGCAAAGTATCTAGGGATTACCCTCGACAAGGGCATGACTTGGCAGAAGTACACGCAAGCGTTAAAAACAAAATTCTAAAATACGTTTCGTCAGCTCTACCCTATGTTATGTAGAACTTCAAAGTTGGGTTTGGTGAATAAAATTCGACTTTGAAAGATGATTATTAGACCAGCAATTACCGCAGCTCGGACTGTGATCAAAATCAAATCATGCAATTTTGGAAACAACTAAATGTTTGCTCTTTTAGATATCGAATCTCAAAATTAACCCTTCAGGATAAATACAAAAATTACCGAACTCAAATCAACTATGTCAAACTATACCCTCCAACCAACACACTTTCTCCTCTTTGCTCTTCTCCTTTCGTCCTCTCTTTTCCTTCCTTTACTTCTACCTGACTTTGTCTGGTTACCCTTGGCATCGACTGCTCTGATCATTAACCTCGTGTTCTGTGTAGGCTTTGTTACTGTTTCCCGGCGCCACTCTAGGAACTGCACTTTTAATTAGAAGCCAACAGTGAAGACTCAGGTACACAGGGAAGAACACTGTTGCGTTTTCAATTAATTGTTAGTATTTGGATGTTTTTCCATCACTTTAAATATACATATTTACAGTTGTTTCAAATCCATGTCATTGAAAGTATTCAATCCCTATATTCGAAGTAATCACAGGTACGCCAATAAATTCAAAATAATTTTATTGTCGTTCTGACGATATGTATAATCATTATAATACCAGTATTGACATATAATGCAAACAAAACATCCTTTTGTTTTCGAAATTTACCTTATGTTTCATTTAAGCAAAGCATACAATCTATTCAGTGTACAAAAATTATTACTGCAACAGCACTTCGTGATGATTCATCTGATAAAAATTAATTTTGTTTTAATGGCCCTTGTCGATCGCTGAACTATAATCAGTATTCGGCGGGACTGATGTTCCGATTCATTGAAGGTAAGAATAAAGAACAGGGTGATGATCTCAGTGTTACTGAACATGCACGATGTTGTTCCGTTGTGTTGTTTAGGAGTTAGCCGCGTTGTGTCATCTCGTGGTTTTGCGTATTGCATCATCAATTGTGTGATTTAAATGTGTCCAATTATATATTAAATGGAGAGCCTACTGAGAAATTGGGACTTAGAAGAGCTAACATCCACATTTGAATGTAGGTATTTAGATTAGTCAGACAGTTATATTTCAGGTAGCAATGCAACAACTGGTGCAGGCTTATGTCTAATTTTTTAATCATGCTCCTTATAGCTTCATACAAAATCGCACAATTAAACTTCCACATGAATCAATCAGCTGTCCTCGCAATGAAATCTGTTGGTCCAACGAAAGGAAAGTAGTTTAGAATCAATTACCAAACACAGGTTCGATTCAACGACAAGTTGCGATTGAATTACTCATTGGAATCCAATGACATCTTGTAGTTGAATCAACAATACGATATAATTCGTTACCAACTATATACTTCCCATCGGATAAAACATCGCTGTATTTAAAGAATGCTGAGTGTAACGTCCCATTGAATCCAAGCGTATTTTTTGACAGAACGACAGATTTTTCTGTGTGTAGGGATTTCTTCGCTGAGTTTTTTTATGAATATTTATTTTTGATTAAATAAAAATGTATTATTATTATAGAACGTAAAAGCCTCAGTTGTCGAAGAGATTTTCTTCAACATCTCATGGTAACCACACCGATGTATCAATAAACTGCATTTCGACCTTGCTTGATTCAGTATCAGTGGGTGCCCACCCAACTTTACATCCTCGCCCCGAAGATTTGCATAATCCAGTGAAAGAAGGAGATAGTATCTGGATCGGTCTAGTAGTCACCTGAGTAGGCAGACTCAGCATGTACGTGTGTATCTATATAAGACGCACGTAGGTTGCATGGCATAAAACGTCTCATAAGTTGCAATTATCCCCGCAGAGCGTGTGTATGCGACGTCCTCCCATTGTGTACTGTCGCCAGGATTGCCTCCATAACTAACACCCCTTGACCAGTGGCGTAACTTCGACCCCGACCGGTCCATTCGATGACACCTGGCGGTCTTATACTTATTAATAAGTCTATTCGCAGAGAGAATCACAAACCAGTCAGAGCCAATCAGTATTCGCCATTGCAGTTGCCAAACTATTTCTGACCAGTACTGGCCAATCAAATTGACGCTGACTAGTTTGTGGTTGCTCTGCGAACAGCCCTAATGTATATCGCAGTTTTTTAGAAAAAAAAACTCTACCCGGTTTACTGGATGATGTACCATTAGGAACAAGACGTGGTTTATGCGAGATGATGCACCACCCTAGATTATTCCTTGCGGATTTTTCGGCAACCACTGATGGACTGATGAGATACTTGCATGATTGTGTCCAAGCTTGTGGAGGTCATTTCAAACATTTATTTTATATATTATTATTCAAGCAACTTACCCTGTGATTTTTGATGATAAAATGTTGTAGCTCTCGCAATTTTTTTTATCCTGTATTTCTGAAATGATAACGTAAAGTGGCCTTAACTGTGGGAAATCCTTATTTCTATGGGAGTCCCTTACCACTCAGTATTTCTCACACTGCAACTCTATGAGTCCAGCTTGGCACGTGTAAGAATTGATGGTGACCTGTCTGGTCAAACAGCAACCAGAAAAGGAGCTCGTCAGGGATGCGTATTATCTCCGATGTTATTTAACATTTACTCTGAATTTGTGATGAGACAGGTATTGGACAACTGGAATGCCGGCGGAAGCAAAATATCTAACTTAAGATTTGCTGACGATACAACCCTTATTGCTGCTTCTCAGGAAGAACGAGTAGCTCTATTAAACATTTTAGAACAACACAGTGCAGCATATGGTCTTGGTATTAACTTCAACAAGACCAAGGTTATGATCGTAGATAGAGAGCATGACAATCATCAAGAAATAAAGTCAATAGGCCATTGTGAGGTAGTTTAAAGTTTTGTGTACCTCGGTTCTTTGATCAACAAATCGGGTAGCTGTGAGAATGAGATTCGGCGGCGCATTCGACAGGCACGGGCGGCTATGACAGAGCTTACTAAAATATGGCGTAACCATAACATCACTAGAGCTACTAAAATGTCGCTGTTTCAGTCTCTTGTGTTCTCCATATTTTTGGAATTTTTTGGAAACTTGGAATGTTAAAAAAGCAGATCGAGCTCGCATAGATGCTTTTGAAATGTGGACGTAGAGGAGAATGCTGAGAGTTCCTTATACCGCCCATCAGTCTACTGTTTCCATACTGGATAAGCTCACTAATCCAAAGAGTCGACGAGAATGCCTACATTCCTCGGACATATTCACAGAAGCGATAATATGGAGAAACTTGTAGTTCTGGATCACGCCCCGAGTGGGCGGCGCCGTGGCCGTTCCCTACACGCTGGGTGGATACGACGAAACAGTTGCTAGATATGAGTATCAAGAGCGCCACTGAATTGACAGTAAATTGTGTCTGTTAAGAAATTGTGACTATGATGATGATGATTCTGAAATGACACGGTTCTTCAAAGTTCATTAAAGTAGAGGTAGATACATGATTTAATAATATGTATTGTAAATTCAAGGGAAAAGGTATATTAACCACAGTAACTCTGTAGTTCCCATGTATTTTCAAGTTCAGTACATCGTTTGCAAGGGTTTTGTACACTCCTTAAACAGAAATGTTCATAGATCTCAAAAATAAGGAAGTGAACTTTTATTAATTCAAGAAAAAACAATTCAACAAGATATTTACAGATCATGATAAATTAAAATAAGTTTGCCCTTTATCAAGTATGACAAATAAAACAAGCCTTGAGATAACTTGCCAGCCTTTCCTTGCAACCCTTTTGTTTAGAAGCTCAACATTCAGGGCAGATACGAGCAACCTCTCATGTTTACATATGCCAATCTAATAAAACATAACCTATACATCTCCCACCTTAACAACACCTAACTTCCTCGATATCAATTTTTAGTTGTTTTCTTTTTGTATATTTTTATCAGCTTAGTACTTCTATACCACTAGTATCTGACTAAACACATGTGCATTCGATTTATCTGTTGTAAGTTGTAATTTGCTTTATCAAGTTGTGAATAATATCATTTATTTTCCTTTCTCTTGTAATTCGTTGTATATTTTTATGAAATTTAAATTAATCTTCATAATTTTTATTTTTATTTTAGTTAACAGTCCTACCCTCCAATCTTGCGCTGTTCACAGATGGCTTCAAGTCAGAACTGGGGACAGGAGCGGGAGTAGCTTTTACTTATCCAAGAGTTGAAAACTCAGTAAAGCTTGGGAGATATACCAAGATCTTTCAAGCAGAAATGAAAGCTATAGAGTTGGGAGTCAGGAAGCTAAACAAAAGACCCTTGTTAAGTAAATCTGTAAAAATCTTTCCAGATAGTCAGGCTGGCCTCAACGCATTGAGTTCCAAACGGGTTGACTCAAGACTTGTATGGAATTGCATACATCTCCTCAACAAACTTGCAACAAGGACCAAAGTAAGAGGAGAAATCGAGTCTGTGTTCATAGGACTAGAACCATTCGCGTATTTTGCGTAAAGCACTGGCAAGAAAACCATCTCAAGTTGGGCAGATGGGAAAGCACTTCTGCACAGGCGAGATACACCAAGGCTACTACACTCAAAGGTGTTCTTACCATACCCCTCTAGTCAGAATTACTAAATTATATTAACCATTTGATGGTTCGTTTCACCAGAGAGACTAATATTTTGAGTTGCTAAGGGCCGGTTTCTCAATGTCCAGTTAATTATTTATCTGGAAGTTAACGGTTAATTGTCAGATAAAATGTTTGAACAATTGAAGGTTAAACCTGAACGAATTCACGTAAATCTTATCTAACAGTTAGTATCCATAGAAACGCTAACCAGCAGCTACCTAACTGACACTTTCAACTGGACATTGGGAAACCGGCCCTTAGGATTGCAAATATGGCTTCGACTTAACATGTTTTACAATTTGTCTCACCAGTTATTCATCTGAACCCAAATTCTTCCTACCATATTTGCTCCCTTTAGAAGAAAATTCCCAGCACCTCCCTGGCTTTGTTCGCATAGCCTTTCCGCCACAAAAGAGAATTATTGCACATGGTGTTTATTGTTATTTTTTCTGTTCCTCCTGACAAAATTATTGCTGTCGCTTAGTTATTTCTGAAGGATGTTGATGTGTCCGGTAACAAGGTGCTTGGGATCTTAGGAGGGGCTAGACTTTGGAAGGCAATCAGCTAGCTCTGCCGTAAGCCAAAAGCACTAAACTCGGCGTGACGACAGTCCAGCGAGGTATGACCTCTGATAGTCTGATGTACGAAGTAGCAAGTGCAAGTACACAGACACATATAGACAGGGGCGTAGCAATGGGGGTGCAAAGGAAGGATCTAAAAAAGTATACGTTTAATGAAATTATTTAATTTGATCACATTCACTAAGTATCTATTTGTATTCATCTTGTATCCTCTTTAAAGCTTTTGAGACCTCTTGTAATGTAAAATCAGTAGGAGTCCGTGTTATTTCTGAACTGTATCCTTTTACATCCCACACCGATAGATGAGAAGAATATTGTGATAGCAAAAATTTCCATTTTGAGGTGATACGCTTTTTGGGTGTCTTATCATGTCTACATAACGAAAATCCACGTCCCTCATTTCCTTCGGTCAGTCTGTCTGTCTGTCTGTCTGTCGATCTGTTTGTTTGTTGGTGTTTTTCTAGCCTCATAATCTCAGTAACCGCTGCATGAATTGTGATGAAATTTGAGCAGCGATATGCTGTAGGGTCTTAGTAGGTAATGTTAATAATAGTAATAGTTTTGAAAATCAATGCATGGGCGGCGGAGCAATTAGCGAAAAAACAAAAAAAATAATATTCTTCAAACTTCGTTTCTAGGGGTTTCAGGGGTTCCTGATTTTTTTCTACTCTTTCTTGGGTAGGGGTGAAATTGTTGCAGTTGAGGGTGGGGGTAGCGACATAAATAACTTTTTTAGGTCTATCCGAACATTGCCTTATGCCTATTACAGAAACTAAAGGACTTAGAATTTTTTCCGATGTATACATGCGAGTATTGCTTTAGATCGTTCTATATTATATAAGGAAGAAACTGTTCAATTGATTTTAATGAAATTTTGACACAGTATTACTACTGTGTCGAGGATGGAAAATGCGTGTGGTTTTTATAAATCGTGCCAGTAGCGGCGCAGAAATAATAAAAAAACTAAAAATATAAAAACAGCTCAAACTTCGTTTTTAAGTGTTTTAGAAGTTCCTGATCATTTTCTGAGTCTTTTTGGGTGGGGGTGAAGTTGGGATGGTTGGGGGGTGGGGGGTTGAAAACCTGACAAATTTGTTGTATTCATAATAGTCTGTCCACTAACCTGTGAAAGAAATATCTTAATCATAATACACTTTTTTAGGTCCATTCGAACATTGCCTTGCCTGTTACAGAAACCAAGGGACCTTTCTTTCTGATATATACATGCGAGTATTGCTTTTCATCGTTTTGTATTGTGTAACATGGAAACTATGGGATTGATTTCACTGAACCTTTTACACAGTATTATCACCGTGGCGAGGATGGAAAACGTTTATATGTTTTAGAAAGCGTGTTAGTGGTGGCAAAAATATAAAAACAGCTCAAACTTCGTTCTTATGTTAGGGATTTCCGATCATTTTCTACTTTTAACTGGGTGGGGGTGCAATTGGGGTGTGGGGGGTGGGGGTTGTGAAATTGAATGTTTCTTGTATTCATAACAGGCTGTCCATTGACCTGTGAAGGAAGGACCTGGCGGCAAGATACATTTGTTTAGGTCCATCCGAACATTGTCTTGCTTATCACAGAAACCAAGGGACTTAGTCTTTCCTGATGTGTACATACGAGTATTGGTTTAGATCGTTTTATACTGTGTAACGTGGAAACTTTTAAATTGATTTAAATTAAGTTTTGAAGTCGTGTCAGTGGCGGCGCAGCAATAATCAAGAGACTAAAAATATAAAAACAGCTCAAAACTCTTCTTTAGGCGTTTCAGGGGTTCCTGATTGCCTACTACTCTTTTGGGTGAGGACAAAATTGGGGTGATTGTGAGTGGGGGGTTGTTAAACTGAAAAGTTTGTTGTATTCATAATAGGCTGTAAATTGACCTGTGAAAGTGCCATAACATACTTCATGCTATGGGAGAATAATGATCTGGTGTCACACTAATCTGCGAAAAGTATTGAGGCAACCAGCTTGACTTAATTTTTATTTTGTGTAGCAGGAGGAACTTGTCCTATACCAAAAACCTTATCAAGTAAAGCAACTGAACAGTACGGCACTGCACACACGTTGCTCTACAAGTGTCAACATTTTGATTCGTCAGTTTCACCCCAGGAATGCGATTCTGGACAATTATAAAAACCTCTGCTGACCAATTAGACTAATTAAGATATAATTCTTATTTAGCGCGTACACTCGCGAATATGAAATGCTGGAAAAGTGTCTCATTACGTGCGTCCGTTCGCATTTTGTAATTAAATAGTAAATAGTAGACGTATAGAGTGTTGCAAGCCGAAATTGCACTATCAAGAACAGTAGTATACAGGGTTACTGGTAACTCGACCACTTTCCTGCAGGAAGTGATAGAGGGCCTCAAATGCAATAGATTTAACCCCCATATGTAATTCCGAAAACCGATAGTTTTCGAGATAATTAACATTTAAGGTTTTTCAACGATATGTCCAAATTTCGACACTACATCCCAAATTTAGAAAAAACCCTGCTGTCGATTTTAGTAATTTCCAATTTAGTTTTTTACTGACACATACGCAAATCTAATTTAGTATTTAAATGTGTAAAAATACTAAACAGTTTCAAACTACATACAATTATTTAAAAAATAAAGAACAAAATTTTTACATTCACCGTGAAAGAATATTGTCTTTTTCAAAAAAAGATACACAACGAGTCAAACAAAGTATTTTAAAAACTTCCTTATCTGATGACCTATTCCAAGGACAAGAATGACAGCACAACCACAAGTTGTTACACAAGTTAACAAAATTTATCAACATAATTCAGAATCATCAACAACATGATATTCCAGCATGATGGTTGTCCAGCACATTACCGTATCACAATTCGGCAATGGTTGGACAACACATACCCGAACAAATGGATAGGGAGGGGTGAACCCATCCCATGGCCTGCGCGGAGCCCAGATCGGACACCTCTTGATTTTTACGTCTGGGGTCACATGAAGGGATTGGTTTACGAGACTCCAGTTAATACTGCCGACGAACTACGGCAAAAAATTATCAATGCGGCGGAGGAGATGAAACGAACTTTTTCAACACGAGTTACAAAAACGAAAGTGAGGAAGCAGATCCGTACTTGTATCCGAAATCAAGGGCAACACATTGAGCGAGATCTCTAGAAACTTCGAGTGGATTTAATTTGTTTTACTTGGATAAAATCACCGACCGCATTTGCAAACATTCTAGTATGTAACTGAGTTATCAATAATGATTGTACTGTCATTCGTTCTTTTTGAATAGGTGATTTTTATTCATTGCTGTTTATAATCTTTCTGAAAAGTTTATTAGGTAGGAAAGTTTTTTTAGTGATTTGTTCAACAGTTTGTATAATTTTTTTTTGAGCTAGATAATTTTCTTTCACGGTGAATGTAAAAATTTTGTTGATTATTTTTTAAATATTTGTATACAGTTTGGAACTGTTCAATATTTTGGAACATTTTAATACTAAGTTAGCTTTGCGTATGTGTTAGCTAAATACTAAAATAAAAATTATCAGAATCAACAACAGGTTTTCTTCTTAGTTTAGGATCTAGTGTGGAAATTAGGGCATTTGGTTGAAAAACATTAAATGTTAATTATCTCGAAAACTATCGGTTTTCGGAATTAGGTATGGGGGGTTAAATCTATTACATTTGAGTCCCTCTATCACCTCTTGCAGGAAAGTGGTCGAGTTACCAGTGACCCTGTATAATTGACTCAAGCTGCTGTTTCTGCAAAGGATTGTCACCAGTTATACAGCGTTGCAATTATTTTAAATAATTTTTTCCATAACCTTTCTTTTCATACTGTTGCTTCATTTATCTTTCCAGTGCCTTTTTTTTTGTTACCTCATTCTGCCTCACACGCTGTTCGATTGACAAGACCCTCCGTGATTGACAGTGACATTTTGTATATACCAAGCCTAAAAATTAAATGGAAAAATAAAGTGTTCTATTTTCCACTCAATTTTTTTTCAATTTTTTTTTTAATATGATACTAGCGAATTTATACAGTTTATGAAAGTTTAAGAAGACGTGTATTCGTCCCTTTAGGAAGCTGGATAACGATTTTAGATATTTAGGGTAAACTTGAGTATCTGAGGGCCTGATATTTTTTTATCTTCTTTACCTGAGGCTTAAACTCAAAACAACGGCCGGATATGAAATTGGCATCATACACCATACGAGTTTTCGTCAGATAACGGTTTTAGATATTTGGGGTGAACTCGAAAATCTGAGGGTCTGGAAATTTTTGGCCTTCTTTGCCTGGGGTTGAAACTCAAAATAACCCCCGGGATTGAAATTGGCACCCTCAAATTATACACCACACGAGTTTTCGTCCTTATAGGAAATCAGATAACAGTTTTTGGTATTTTGGGTGAACTCGAAGATCTGAGGGTCTGGAAATTTTTGGCCTTCTTTGCCTGGGGTTGAAACTCAAAATAACCCCCGGGATTGAAATTGGCACCCTCAAATTATACACCACACGAGTTTTCGTCCTTATAGGAAATCAGATAACAGTTTTTGATATTTTGGGTGAACTCGAAGATCTGAGGGTCTGGAAATTTTTGACCTTCTTTGCCTGGGGTTGAAACTCAAAGTAACGCCCGGGATTGAAATCGGCACCCTCAACTTATACACCATACGATCTTTCGTCCTGATAGGAAGTCAGACAACGGTTTTAGATATTTGGGGTGAACTCGAAGATCTGAGGGTCTGGAAATTTTTGACCTTCTTTGCCTGGGGCTGAAACTCAAAATAACGGCCGGGATTGAAATCGGCACCCCCAATCTATACACCATATGAGTTTTTGTCCTGAGAGGAAGTCACATAACGATTTTAGATATTTGGGGTGACCTCGAAGATCTGAGGGTCTGGAAATTTTTGACCTTCTTTGCCGGGGGTTGAAACTCAAAATAACGGCCGGGATTGAAATTGGCACCCTCAAACTATACACCATATGAGTTTTCATCGTGATAGGAAGTCAGATAACGATTTTAGATATTTAAGGTGAACTTGAAGATCTGAGGGTCTAGAAATTTTTGACCTTCTTTGCCTGGGGTTGAAACTCAAAATAACAGCCGGGACTGAAATTGGCACCCTCAAATTATACACCATACAAATTTTCGTCCTTATAGAAAATCAGATAACGGTTTTAGATATTTGGGGTGAACTCGAAGATCTGAGGGTCTGGAAATTTTTGACCTTCTTTGCCAGGGGTTGAAACTCAAAATAACGGCCGTGATTGAAGTTAGCACCCTCAAACTATATACCATACGAGTTTTCATCCTGATAGGAAGACAGATAACGATTTTAGATATTCAAGGTGAACTTGAAGATCTGATGGCCTGAAAATTTTTGACCTTCTTTACTTGGTGCTGGAACTCAAAATAACGGTCGGGATTGAAATTGAAACCCTCAATTTATACACCATACGAGCTTCACCCCTTATAGTAAGTCAGATATTTAGGGTGAACTCGAAGATGTGAAGGTCTGAATATTTTTGAGCTTCTTTACTTGGGGCTGAAACTCAAAATAACGGCCAGGATTGAAATTAGCATCCTCAACCTATAGACCATACGAGTTTTCCTCCTGATAGGAAGTCAGACGACAATTTAAGATATTTGGGGTGAACTTGAAGATTTCAAATAACTAAAACTTAAAATAACGGACGGATATGAAATTGGCATCCTAAATCTATACACCAGACGAGTTTTCTTCCCGATAGGAAGCCAGATATCGATTTTAGATATTCAGGGTAAAGGGTCTGAAAATTTTTGATCTTTTACTTCCCACACCGATAGGTGAGGGGAGTATTGTGATCGCGAAAATTTTCGATTTTGAGATAACACGCTTTTTGGGCGTTTTATGATGGCTACATAACGAAAATCCATGTCACTCATTTCCGTCGGTCTGTCTGTCTGTCGGTCTGTCTGTCTGTCTGTCTGTGTGTCTGTCTGTCTGTCTGTCTGTCTGTCTGTCTGTGCGCGTTTTTCTAGCCTCGTAATCTCAGTAACCGCTGCATGGATTGTGATGAAATTTGGGCAGCGATATGCTGTGGGGTCGTAGTAGGTAATGCTGCTATAATTTTGAAAATCGGTGCATAGGCGGCGGAGTAATTAGCAAAAAACGAAAAATTTCAAATATGCCTCAAACTTCGTTTTTAGGTGTTTTAGGGGTTCCTGATCATTTTCTACTTTTTTTTGGGTGGGGGTGAAATTGGGGTGGTTGGGGGGTGGGGGGTTGTAAATCTAAAAAAATTGTTGTACTTATAATGGGCTCTCCACTGACCTGAGAGAGAAAGACCTAGCAGTATAATACACTTTTTTAGGTCCATCCGAACATTGCCTTTTGTATTACAGGAACCAAGGGACTTAGAGAATTTTCCGACGTATACATACGAGTATTGCTTTAGATCGTTCTGTATTTTAT
This sequence comes from Callosobruchus maculatus, assembly GCA_951848785.1. Lineage (NCBI taxonomy): Eukaryota > Metazoa > Arthropoda > Insecta > Coleoptera > Chrysomelidae > Callosobruchus > Callosobruchus maculatus. Next base: position 6,054,890 of record CATOUR010000003.1, read on the forward strand.
AATGTTGAAATAACTGAATTGATTTTAATGAAATTTCGGCACAGTATTACTAGTTTGGCGAGGATGGAAAACGCGTCTGATTTTTGGAAATCGTCTCAGTGGCGGCGCAGCAATATTAAAAAAACTAAAATTATGAAAACAGCTCAAACTTCGTTTTTAGACGTTTTAGGGGTTCCTGATCATTTTATACCTTTTTTTGGGTGGGGGTGAAAATTGGGGTGGTTGGGGGTTGGGGGGTTGTAAAATTGAAAAATTTGTTGTATTCATAATAGACTGCCCACTGACCTATGAAGGAAGACCTAGCGACATAAATAACTTTTTTAGATATATCTGAACATTGCCTTATGCCTATTACAGAAAACAAAGAACTTAGAATTTTTTCCGATGTATGACATACGAGTATTGCTTTAGATCGTTCTGTATTTTATAATGTAGAAACTACTGAATTGGTGTTAATGAAATTTCGGTACAGTATTACTGCTTTGGCAAGGATGGAAAACGCGTATGATTTTTAGAAATCGTCTCAGTGGCGGCGCAGCAATATTAAAAAAACTAAAAACATGAAAACAGCTCAAACTTCATTTTTAGACGTTTTAGGGGTTCCTGATCATTTTATACTGTTTTTTGGGTGGGGGTGAATTTAGGGTGGTTGGGGGGTGGGGGGTTGTAAAACTGGAAAATTTGTTGTATTCGTAATGGGGTGTCCATTGATATGCGAATAGAAAACCTAGCGGCATGATACACTTTTTAGGTCCATCCGAACGCTGCATGCTTATTATAGAAACCACGGGACTTAGTATTTGTGATGTATACATACAAGTATTGCTTCAGATCGTTCTGTATTTTATAATGTGGAAACCACTGAATTGATGTTAATGAAATTTCGTCACAGTATTACTACTTTGGCAAGGATGGAAAACGCGTATGATTTTTAGAAATCGTCTCAGTGGCGGCGCAACAATATTAAAAAAACTAAAAATATGAAAACAGCTCAAACTTCGTTTTTAGACGTTTTAGGGGTCCTGATCACTTTATACTTTTTTGGGTGGGGGTGAATTTAGGGTGGTTGGGGGGTTGTAAAACTGGAAATTTTGTTGTATTCGTAATGGGCTGTTCATTGATATGCGAATGAAAAACCTAGCTGCGTGATACACTTTTTAGGTCCATCCGAACGTTGCATGCTTATTATAGAACCGACGGGACCACGAGTATTTGTGATGTATACATACAAGTATTGTTTTAGATCGTTCTAGATTGCGTAACGTGAAAATTGTTCAATTGATTTTTAATGCATATTTCCTGGAGAGGGAGACGTAAGAAACTATTTACGAGCGTTGTTGTCTTGGATGTTTTTTTTGCGGGCGGGTGGGCGATGATTTAGTTGCAAGGAGATTTCAGACTATAGCTTCATGGCCTTCATGCAATGGGAAATAATAAAATGGTATCATCGTTATGTGTGGGAAGTACTGAGTCAATCAACTTGACTCCATTTTTTTACCTGAGATTGAAACTCAAAACAACGACTGGATTTGTAACTGGCACCCTTAAACTAGGCCCTGAAGATCAGAGGGTCTGAAGATGTTTGATGTTTGGTATCTGGTGCACTCTGTATGTATTCTTGAATAACATATGCATGTGTTGAATACCAGTTGGTTGCTCTAGGCTTGCATAACTTTGGTTGTTTATATAAATTGTCTGAACAAGTATGTTCTGCCCAAGCCCCGCTATCACTGATTGCTGTTAACAGGCATTCCGTGCATAATAACTGGAGCGCGAGAACTATGCGTAGTACCAGGGGACATCGTACCCGCGCTTCGCGATCCATTTTTACTTTCTGACTTTACTTTCCAATAATTCAGAGACTAATTGTGAAGGCAAATAATTATATACGAACTCGAAGTATGACTGAGACAGTATTGAAAAAAAATCACTAAATGCTATTGCGAAACCTTTAAAAAAATATAGCAAAAAAGGCAAATGGTTGGGCTGAAAAATGCTCATTTGAAAGCTGCTCACCACGGATTTATCAAAAACCACTGATTAAAATAAAAACCGCTCGAGACACGTCAAAAGATTTGTCAAGAAGGACAACTATTTAACCAAAAACTTCTTCACCCCCTTGTACCCTCTACTTCCCAGGATCATCTCCTTAAAAATTTTAAATGACAAGGGGTATCGCGTAATATCGTATTTCGAAGGTATTTCGAAGTCCACCATTTCAACGTCTGATTTTTTAAAACCAGTCGGTTCATTTTCGAGGAAATTTGAAAAATCTTTATATATATATATATTTTTTATTATAAAGGGTTTAGGCAATCGGCTTGATCGCAAGGACAGAAACACTGGCACACCTGGAGGTGTGACAGACAGTCTGCCCGCCCGACGTTGAACCAGCTTTAGTCCTCTGATGTCATGTCCAGTGGACGCAAACGCGTCCATCCGACATGTCACCACGGCCCGACCGGCTAAAACCCATTCCCTCTTTCCTTACCTCTGCTCGATCTCCATCTGCACCGGGCATCATCGTGAACGATATTCTTCACAGTGCGAGATGAGTTAAGTATGCCTTTTTCTTCTCTTCTTGCTTCTTCTTATTACATATCCCGACGTTTCTCTGTCTCTTTCAATTTTAAGATGTTGATATCTTGATTTGTTAAAATAGAAAACAAAGACAGTCGAAAATATCACTTTTTATTGCATGAATGGTTCAAAATTATGCCCTTTTTTGGTCAAACAATAATATAGGCGATGTTCAAATTCCTGACGGACAGTTGCAAAACCATATTGTGGAATATCATGGCAGCTTTCGACTATGCATTGACGAATGTCATCCAAACTTTCAGGCAGGCAACAAAACACAATAGATTTTAAACGGCCCCATAGGAAAAAAATCTGATGGCGTCAAATCGGGTGATCTAGCAGGCCATTCTATATACGCCCTCTCGCCCTATTCATGTATCTGAAAACGCGTCGTCTAGCCTTTACCGAACCGGAAGAACACACCGAGGAGAAGCGCTGTCTTGCTGAAAATAGTTTTCAGCCTCATCAGGTATAGGATTTCCACTCTATTTGATTTCGTTTTCAATTTTTTCATTTAAATTTCCATTATTAAACAATGGCACCTTTCCTAAGAGGCCATAGGACACTAGCGCGCCGCGGTCAGATTGGTCCTAATCCCACCGGTCAGAAGCGCCCAAAATATTTCGATCACTAGATGGGCCATAGGACACTTGCGCGCTGCGGTCAGATTTGTCCTAGTCCCACCGGTCAGAAGCCCCAAAATATGTTGGATAATAGGCAGGCAGTAAACTTATGTCTTATAATTTTAACCGACTTTAATTCATTCGTCATTTTTTGGGATCTTGCTAATAGTTACTGAAGAATTTGTAGAACTCCAGTCAGAGTTATCGCTACTTTTGACTTGACAGAAATGAATTGCTTTTTTATACTATTAAATACGAAATTTTGTTCTGAACATAATAAGTTAATCTGATCACTAAAATAGATGCAAATAAAGAAGCTGGTATTGTCAGCAGACCGAAATGCCTTTATAATACCCCAAACATTTTTAATTAAACAGAACGTGTTCTAATTTGTCACAAATTTGATCGATTTCTTGACGATGTAAAAAAAAGTCCGAGAAATTTACCTTCACAGCTTGTTTTGTGGGAGCATCATGGTTGTGCTCATTATTTCTTTTAAGAACAATCTCTTCCGATTGATCCATCAGCAAAGATGCTATGCATCCTCTTCTAGAGCATCTGTAGGCTACACCACGGGTGGTTTCTTTACAAGAGGTATAAATTTCTTCCCTTTCACACTTAATATGGTCTCCATGATGAAAAAATAGAACACAAATAATATTCACAAACAGCAACTAAGGATTGCAAACTACAGAAATATTTTCATTAAGGGTAGTTTTATATACCTACAGAAGCCGAATAGTCATTTAAATAATCTAAAAGGTAACTGTAAGCTACCGCAAGTCGTAAAAAGACAAGAATAAAAGGGATGTGGTCATTAGGAATAACCAAGCTCAATTTTCCTTCGCCGCGCAAGTGACCCGTGCCGATGAAGGCACCCTTTTTGTAAACAGGTAAAAATCAAACCGCGCGCGCTCGTGACCAATCACCTCCTAAGTTGCCTGCCCATACAATAAGTTTCTGGGGGTACTGGGTATACCCTTCTACAAAAGCACGATGATTTTCATTGCTCTTTTACCTGCAGTTATACTTATTAACAAATCCAGTTAGAAAAAATGTGCATTTTTTCACAAAACTCAACCCGTCGATGGAAGTTACCTTCGTTTATTTCGTGCACTATTTTATTTTGAATGGACAGATAAAATTCATGAAGCTTAGTAACTATTCATCCAACCTTCTCTGTTTTTTATTGGCAACTGACCCAGTTTGATTAAATCTTGTAACAAGATCCAAAACATACCTATGCGATATTATCTTCCCCGGATGTCTGGCGTTAAACGAAATAGCAGTTTGCCAGGAACATTGATTTTGGACACCATAAATTGTAAAAAACATTTCCACTGTTTTTGCAACTGTCAGGAATTTTTAACATCGCCTATATCATTATTTGACCAGTAACGGGCAACATTTGAGCACAGATTGCAATAAATTAAATTAAGATACATAAAGGTTTTTAGAATTGTCTCATAAACGAATCGTCCGATTTTAAAAAATCAAATTTCAAAATAAAGGACTTCGACATACTTTTGAAACAAACTATTACTCATTACCCCTTCTCATTTAGAACGTTTAAGGGGATCACGTAGTTCGCAGAAGGTACAATAATGGAGGAAAGTAGTTTTTTTAATAGTCGTCCCCTTGAGAAACCTTTTGACGTGTCTAGGCGTTTTTTCTTTTAATTAGTGTTTTCGTTAAATCCATTGTAGGAAGTACACATTTCATGTATGACATTGAACACTGTACTTTATTAGCGTTTTCGACTTCCTGCACTGATTTTAACTACGATTGCACTACATTGCACATTGAAAACTCGTCTGGTGTCCAGAAGTGCAATAAATCTGAACTGGTAAGTCGAGAATACACCAAATTTCAGTGCAATTCAAGTAACTGTTCTGTCAGTCAAATGATGACAGTTTGATGTCATTTTGCATCCCGACAGTTCAGTTATTTCATTATGTGGTGGTTTTGGAATTTGAGTTGTTTGAATTGGCCTTGTTTAATCATTTATTGATTGATCGACATAAAACCTAACAGCATTTTGTGCAATATGGCTTTTGCACCACCCTAGGGTTTGCCCGCTAAAAATGAATATATTTCTATATCAGTAAATACTTATGTATGTCTTGTTATATCTCTTCTTCCGTCAGTTTATGAACAACATCTCAACAAACATAAGTATTTTTGGGACACACGCAGCCGTTGTTTGCAATTTAACTAGATATGCTTCAATTTCCTCATCATCCGAAGATTACGCAGTTCTTTTAACTACACTTCCCGTACCTTCCGTAACTAATTCTAGCATCCATACTACTATGTATACTACCCCACTACCCAGTTCTTGATTCAAAAATTTATTTTCTTTGACAAACAAAATAGGTTATCGTTCATATTTTATAGACGTCAAAAATGCACTGAAGTCGCCACGAGCTCAGAGAGTCCGTGGCGATAATTTGCACTCAAGTGCAATTGAGCGGATAAGTCGAAAACAAAAAACCACACTAGTTTTGCGCTCAAATGTAAGACGAACATAATTTTGACATTCAGTTCCTATGAGTGCAGTGATAGGGCAATAAGTCAAAAACGCTATATGGTAATGATCAATCCTTCAAACAACTACATTTTAAACAAACAAATTGAGAACCTAAAACAAACCCTTTCAATTATTGTAGCTGACGAGAAGGCATAACTATAAAATAGAGCCGTTTGCCAGCCATTACATTTTTTCGCGTTATGTAGGCATAATTATAATCAAAGAGAAACGTTATTATAATCTCCTCATTATGTTTATAGTATGCGTCATTAAAAATGAAGTAGATCAGTTCCATGCCGGGTTTAAGTCCGTTAGAGGGAAAAAACGAACAAATGCAGGAGCATTGCATCACGTCAAACCAAACACCTGTGCTTTAATAAAATTAGTAACAAGCTAATTATTTTTCATCGATGGCAATTTGGTTTGTTCTGCGACATTTATGACGGAAATTAACGAGGCTTAGTGTTGCTGAGCTTCCTATTCGCGCAGATGCGGACTGGCTGGAGTAGCCTGTTCTCTGACATACGTAGCTAATAAAGTTGTAATAAATACAACTGACAAATAGCAATATAACTGCGATAGTAGTACAAAAAATAAGTGGTGGTGATAAATACTATTCGAAACAGTCTTCTTCTTCTTTCAGTAGCATCTCCTCAGCGGAGGCTGGCGACCATCATTGGGAACTCTTCTCTGTCTTGGGCTAAACGAATGATTGTGCAGGCCTCTCTGATATTAAACCACTGGCGTAAGTTCTGAATCCAGGAGAACTTTTTTCGCCCGATCCCTCGTCGTCCTTCGATCTCTCCCTCAACGATCAGTTGTAACAACTTGTACTTACTATTTCTAAAAATATGGTAAAAATATGCTGCTTTTCTTCGTTTTATTGTGGTTAAGAGTTCCTGTTCTTTACTCATTCTCCCTAGTACCCTAGTGTCTGTTACCCTCTCGGTCCATGATATCCTTAATATGCGTCTGTATAGCCACATCTCAAAAGAGTCCAAACGTGACATGGTCCGAGCTTTTAATGTCCATCCCTCAACTCCGTATAATAATGTGGACAGTACATAGCATTTTGTTGCTCGCCATCGAGTAGTCAAACTTAAATCTCGGTTGCAGAGTATCGTTTTCATTTTGAAAAAAGGATTTCTGTCTATTTCGATTCTGCTGCTAATCTCTTCATCAGGATCCCATTTATCATTTAGCCAGCATCCGAAATATTTGAATTTGTTTGCTCGTTCTACGTCCTGATCATCTATTTCTATTCTTGCATTATTAATATTTAATCTAGTGATGACCATAAATTTTGTTCTCTTTTTGTTTATTTTGAGACCATAGGATTGACTAAAACAGTACGTGGCGCTAAAATGTGGCCTCAAATTTCTTGGCAGCTCATTCCACAGCGTCGAGGTTATCTAAAAGAAGGAATGTTTGAGGAGATTGGTTTGGGGAGCAGGGACCTCTACCTGGTAAGGATGAGTTCACATACAAGTGGCGTCACCTTCATCATTTATTTATTTTTCAGCATACTGGAATGTAACAGAACAAGTGTTCCAAAAAAAACATCCGCTGTTTACTACTAAATAGGAATATTTTGTTATGGTCGGCCTCCCTCAAAGGTTGCACTTACACTTTAGATTTGAAACGCTGCAGGTTGGATCCTTCGGGAAACAAATTTCCCGACAGTTCATACAAAGCGTCGAAGTTCTCAAAAAGCAGGAATTCTGGAGGAGACGGGTTTGGGGAATAGGGACCTCAACCTGTTTGGACGGCCTTTGGTGTTATTATCTGGGAGAGCTCACTCGAACATCTTCCGTGATAGAATCTCTAAAAGAGGGATAGGTCAGCCGCCCTATTTCGATGTTCCAGGCTGTGGAGGTACTTCGTGAGGTTAGGCGTGTCGATTAGTCTAATTGCTCTCTTCTGGATAGTATCCGGAGAGTGCTTTGGAACGCATCCCCACGCATGGAAGCAATACCTCAATGATGGTCGGATATGTGCCTTGTAGAGCAGCACTAGCTGCTCTGGTGTATACAGCTTCCTGAAGCAGAACAAAACTCCGAGCCTCTGGGATTCCGTTTTAGCAATACTGACGACGTGTTCGTGCCAGGACGATGTTATTGTTGATGTTGATCCCCAAAAGCTTGACGAAAGGTGACTCGACTATTGGGTGACCCTCCATTTCCACTGTTGGTAAGCCAACGTAGGACTTCTTTGTCAGTGCTGTTGCCTGAGTTTTGTATACTTAGAACTGTACTTTATCTACTAATCCCCACTCGACAATAATTGTTTTGATATCTACGTTGATCTGTGAAGCATTTTGCTGTCGCCGACGTACCGTCTCCTGGGATGATAGTGGCTTGCCTGGTTCCATGCACGGTATTAGTGTACTGTCGTCTGCGAAGCTACAGATTGGATTGGGTGTTATTTCCAGCAGCTCGTAGATGTACAGCAGAAACACTATTGAACTTATCTATCAAAGGAAGTCAGTCACGTTAACTTTCCTTAACGTTAACTCATGTAACTTTTTAGGGACGATTCCCACTTAAGCAGAATCAAGTAGCAGTGTCTAAGCGGATTGTGACACAATTATTATTAGCAAAAAAATATACGCCACTGCCCTTAAAAGAATTTAAATGTTGTTTTTTCATTAAACAGACACATGATTTACTACTTTTTCGTAGGTATATAAAATTTACCGCGTACTTAGGTCCTGCGATATCTCATTCTCAAAGATAATTATTTTTGGAGAACAATACAGATCTGCGCTGAATGCAAAATTTTTTATTTAATTTAAATATTGGAAAATTTGGAACAGAGGCAAAATTCTCGTTCGATGTCCCCAAAATTAACTACCAAACGAGTCTTGGACAGGCTAAGAGCTTTGAACCATAGACCAACGGATCCATTACCCAACACTCTAACCACTAGGCCAGCCGAACATGCACCAGATAGTTTCAACAAGACATATTTGATTAGGTACTTACTTACTTACTGGAATCTGTAATCTACATTCAAAAAGATATTTATTTCGATCGTAGAGGTCGTCTCGAGTTGCAAACTTCATTCATCGGCTATATAGCAAGAAATATACACTAGTTACTAGCAAGTATTTTCACGATTGGCTGGGAATCTAGAATCTAGTATCGATGTAGGATGTCGTTGGTCAAAGGAGCATCTTAACCGCCATCGTTACGTCACACGGGTTCGGGAGCCGTCGGCGTGTTTTCGGTACTCGATTTTTTTTTATTATTTATTATGATATAACTTTTGAATTATTGCGAAAAAAAAAAGAAAACAAACACAGTTTTGTTATAAAACATATATATGATCTTTCGATTTATCACATAAAAAACTATTTTTCTCTTCATTCAAAACCTCAATTGAACTGGGAAAGAAAGATCTAGTGGCATAACACATCCTTTGTGCAGGCGGGTGGGCGATGATTGGTTGACTTCAGACTATAGCTTCATGCTATGGGAAAATAAGAAACTGGTATCACCGCAATTTGACTTTTAAATTTTCATCCTTTCAAAAAACTCTCGCTTCAATTTAAATGCGCTTAACTCAGGCTGCCCAATAGATGAAATTTGGAAAGATATGACGATAATCAATATGCTCAATACCAAATCAATATCTGACAACATATCTTGCCGTTCATTAAATCACTGGATCGAAATTTCTAACACAGTCCCGGCCGACACGTTAGAAAAGATTCATTTACATCCCGCAACAATTAATCAGGCGTGCGTCGAAGCAGACGTAGACGAACGATACTTCCTCAAAATAATCGGCGACTTCAATAAATTTGCATACATACGCGACTACCTATTCTCTACTGCTAAGACAAATTTCGCATTCAGATTTACGGCTTCGCTCTAACATAAATTACCTAGCTATACGTGAAAAATTATAGCCGTATCAGGAACTAATGGCTTTATAACTGAATATGATTTTGGCGTTAGGCCGTTGCTTTGACCAAGTAATCCTAAAACATTATTTATTTGTACGAGGGTTGCTCTATATCTCCGTCAACCCACCAGTACACAGACAGCTGTTTCACGCTTATTATCGCGAAACCCTCGTATATCGACTTTCATATGCAGCAGCATATAGAACCGCGCTTTGACCAAGTAATCCTAAAACATTATTTATTTGTACGAGGGTTGCTCTATATCTCCGTCACTCCACCAGTACGCAGACACCTGTTTCACGCTTATTAGCGTGAAACCCTCGTATATCGACTTTCATATGCAGCAGCATATAGAACCGCGCTTTGACCAAGAAATCCTAAAACATTATTTATTTGTACGAGGGTTGCTCTATATCTCCGTCAATCCACCAGTACGCAGACAGCTGTTTCACGCTTATTAGCGTGAAACCCTCGTATATCGACTTTCATATGCAGCAGCATATAGAACCGCGCTTTGACCAAGTAATCCTAAAACATTATTTATTTGTACGAGGGTTGCTCTATATCTCCGTCACTCCACCAGTACGCAGACACCTGTTTCACGCTTATTAGCGTGAAACCCTCGTATATCGACTTTCATATGCAGCAGCATATAGAACCGCGCTTTGACCAAGAAATCCTAAAACATTATTTATTTGTACGAGGGTTGCTCTATATCTCCGTCAATCCACCAGTACGCAGACAGCTGTTTCACGCTTATTAGCGTGAAACCCTCGTATATCGACTTTCATATGCAGCAGCATATAGAACCGCGCTTCGACCAAGTGATCCTAAAGCATTATTTATTTATACGAGGGTTGCTCTATATCTCCGTCAATCCACCAGTACGCAGACAGCTGTTTCACGCTTATTAGCGTGAAACCCTCGTATATCGACTTTTATATGCAACAGCATGTAGAACCGCGCTCTCTGGTGGCTAAAGCGGACGCGCCGTGGCGTTCCACCAAGAAGTCTGCTGCTGTTTAGCAGCGATTTTCTTTGATTGCCGTTACCTTCGGGTACCAGATGGCGCACCGGCAGAACCTTTCTGTCGTCTGCTCTCACATTATTTATTTGTATTTATATGTGTACACATGTTATATTCTACGGGGTGTTTCATATTGAAACACCCATTCATTCGAAACACCAGCCTACTAGGCTAATTTAAAAATTAATGTGTTTCACTTGAAATCGATTCGTTGTCGATTGATGTGAATTTATTAATGCACAGTCTACGCTGTCGTGCCCTTAAACAAAAATTAGGAGACAACTTTCCTAATAAACTTAAAAGAAAATATCTAATAAATTAGTTATTTGCTTTTAAGAAAAACCGAGCGTCGGATGAAAAAAAAATCAAGGCACCAAAATTGTTAAAAAATGGAAGGAGAATTCAAAATGAGCTTCTAGTTCAAAATCAAACAGTGACGTACCGCTTTTTTGTTAAAAATGTTGAAATTATGTCCCTCACGAACGCCACTGGTAGAAAGAAAAATAAGTTTCTGCTGCTAATATTTGCCTTGTATGTTGTCATCCAGTTTTAAGAATCAGCTCTGGACGCCACAAGGTCTATAGCAGTCCGTTTGCTGCAGTAATACTCAATTTCTAGAATATTTTCCTTAAAAAAACAAAAAAGAGCAGCCTGGGCTCCGACATATCGAGCTGCTGTTTCACTACCCAGTGACTACTCCTTACACTGTGAGGTGAGCAATCACTGGGTCCGCGAATCGTGCACCCTAAGTAGACGAAGGGGCTCAAGGATGACTGCCTTCTGCATTCTGGCGGCTAAGATGTGCGCCTCCGCACGACACACCAGTATTTTGCGCAGTGCAGAGAGGAGCGTATTCCTCATTCTACCTGGGGATCCAATGACCATAACCCGCAGACCTACAGTGTACTCTGGCCAGAGCCTGCGAAATTGTATTGAGTGCCTTAAGATTATTACAGCTTTGCGCATGTTTATAGGAAGATATGGTGTCCTTGAATGAAAGTATATACTGTTCGTCTGAGAATTCAGTTCTATATGTGTAATGTTCTCTGTAAGTTATTGTTATAAATATTTTGCGTTTTAGTTATTGGCTTGTGGGCTAAATTCCATTGAACATGCTGAAATTTGGGTGCAACACAAATGTTTTGAAATGGTAGGTTTTTTTCATATTAAGTTGATCAAAGAACCATCAAACTTTTAATCTATTCTACCCGTTGTACGATACTGAGTTGGAAAGACTGAAGCAACGTGACCAATCGTGAAACATCTGGTTATCATCAATCGATAAACAAACACAATAGAAACTTTTTTATGCGTTTAGAAATCTCCATGTTGTCGGAAATTTTCCGGCACTTTCAATTTCTCCGGAAGAAAAAGCAGCCAACTATTATCACAACATTTTTAGCAGCTGAGCCGTTTTATTGCCCTTTTATCATCGGTCGATTTACTCCATTTGTTCTATAATTGCCCCTCAATTAGAATATGATTGTCTCTGCTAATTGTAATCGTCGATTACATATTCATTACCCAATACTCTCCGACAAGAAAATCAAAGGCACCTTCGATAAATCAACATAATTAGTGCTAAACGTTGTCGTAAAAGTGTGGTTAATGAGACCCCCACCGACGTGTGTCACAACTACACTGGTACTAGTGGTTCTGCTGCCACTCGAAAGTTGTTATCAGTTATAAAATCTGCTCGAGTATTTTTAGATACGCGTCTGCGTTTGGTTTGACCGCTTTCTCCTACGTCTTGTGTAGGAGATTAGATTCTTCTTCCTCTTATTTTCTGTCCCCCCAGGTTTTCAAACGGTGTTGAGTACTAACCCAATAGCAGTTCTGAGTTTCAATCTCGTTTGACGAAAATAAAAAATTTCAGATTTTTAGGCTTGGCTAAAAAATTGGAAACCTTTATTTGGTTTTCATTAAATGGAACCCCGTAGTATGGACAATTTGAGAGTGTATATTACAAATCCGGTGGCAGATTTGAGTTTTAGTTTCACTTAACGGAAATATAAATTTTAAGTTTTTCAGATCTTCAGGTTTACCCCGTGATTTGAAGAACTTGAGGGTATTGATACCTAACCAGTCTCAGTTTTGAGTTTTAATATCGTTTAATAACAATTAAGAATTTCGAATCTTTCAGATCTTCAGGTTTATCTAAAAAATTGAAGATGTTTATTTGGCTTTCTATTAAGATGGAACCTCGCATTTTGGAAAACTTGAGGATGTTGATTGCAAAAGCAGTCTCAGTTTTGAGTTTTAATCTCGTTTAACGACAATTAAGAATTTCGAATCTTTCAGATCTTTAGGTTTAGCTAAAAAATTGAAAATGTTTATTTCCCTTTCTACTTCGATGAAACCTCATGTTATGAACAACTCGAGGGTGTTGATTACAAATCTGGTCACAGCTTTGAATTTCAAAATCATTTGACAAAAATAAAAAATTTAAAAATTTTCAGATCTTCAGGTTTACCTAAGAAATTGAAAATGTTTATCTGGCTTTCTATTAAGATGAAACCGCGTGTTATAGATAACTTGAGAGTGTTTATTACAAAAATAGTCTCAGTTTTGGGTTTTAATATCGTTTGAGAAAAAGCCAAAATTTAAAATCCTTAGATCTTCAGGTTTACCTAAAAAATTTGAAGTCTTTATTTGGCTTTCTATTGAGATGAAACCTTGTATTATCGAGAATTTGAGGCTGTTGATTACAAATCTGGTCACAGTTTCAATATCGTTTGATGCTGATTCCGAATCTGTATTTGGTTTTTCTTTAGTACCTCTAGTTTTGAGATGGACAGATGGACGGACAGAGGCTCTGTCTGCATAACCGCTCTTCAGTGACTTCATTGAGTCAGTGAGAGCTAACAGTAGCCATTTAAATGCACTAAAAAGAAGAAAATAAAATTTTCTTTTAAAACTTTAACCATCAACTTATAGTCTCATTATACACAAATACGATTTTGAAAGCTTTTTTCTTGCCTGCAGCCATCTCTCTCTCTCACTCTAACCACAGTAGAGTCATAACCAGTAAATTCACTCTCGCCAGAACACGCATTCTTTTTTCCGCCAATCTACGTATCGCGCTCACAAATTCACCGCCGTCGCCGCGGCCACAGCGCATCATCAGGCTTATATGCCGCCACTTCCGTTCAGAACCGCATTGAGTAGCATGGTAAATTTTTGTTAATCGGGTACATTGCAAAATGATGCTCTTACTCGATTGCTTTTATCATTCTAACAGAAACTGTGCTATCATAATACAAAAAATGCACGAGAACTCGGAGTGCTTCTCATCATACCTAGAAGGATTATCAGACTAAACTATTGATATACGGTATTTTTATTTGTGAGGCTTTTTATTAACATAGCAACAGTTTCAATCAAATTGCTTGTAAAGGTAATTCAACTTAAATGTCTCTCATTCATAGAAGCAGTGAGGACTACTTTAACAGCTAACAAGAAAAATTTTCACTCCATCAAATTTAACATAATCGAAGAATCATTGGACATAAGGATACAATAAGCTGAATACTATTTATTCAAAAAAGAGACGATATTTTTGCAGCTAAACATTAAAAAATTAAGAAACGACAAGAAATCCTAGAGTATTACGTTATGGACTTGATGAAAGGTTTGGCAAAAAATAAATAGCTATACAATACAATAGAAAGTGCATTCGCACATAAAAATAAATTGCGGTTTTTTTAGCCTATGACAAGGATTTATTAGGTGAAGGATGAGAAGGGATGAAAAGCTTTGAGGCAATTGCAATAGTGACTTCCGTTATATCATTGACTTTTACTGGAATATCCTTATAAAAATCTTTGATAATGAGCTTATAAATGACCGAAAATTCACTCACGTCGCCAAACAACCAGTTTCCTATTTCGATTGGGCAGTTTAAAGTTTCTGTTAGCATATTTTATACTATAATAAATCCTTATCCTAGCATATATGTAAGTTGTATAGAAATTCGTAATTGAAATCTTTACAGGGATGATGGAGGTTTAACAATTTAAAGGCACATACCAACCTCTTGACAATATTATTTTTGACACAAATGTTTTCGAAATTTTTCTGAAATATAAATTCCATCGATGCAATCTGCTGAATGAAATCATCATGTGGCATGTATAAATCACCAAACAGGTGTAATTACGTTTTTCTGAAGGCCTTATAAAGCGTAAATATAGAAGTTCCATCCAAGTCATCGCATAATTGATGCACGTTTGACACGAATGCTTAACTAGACATTTTCGGACTAAATATCTACCGATGTATTTAATGAAGCTTTTTTCCAACTCATCGGCTGCACATCGCCTTACACTACTCATCGTCGACAAAAATCAAAGCACGGCACTGTATCGCTGAACCACTCTCGTGTAGTGGCGTCGCCTGCTCAAGTTTGACTGATACGTCTGGGTCCCCAGAACGTCCCGCCAAGGATGCGCGCGGAAATCCACTCGTCTGACAAATATTGGCGAGAGTGAGAGTACTGGTTATGACTCTACTGTGCTCTAACCAAGTTTATGTCAATTCAGTTTTTTTCGCTAATTTTGAGTGAAGCGCACGCCACTGCGTTTGCCGGAAGGCGCGGCGCGGCGTGGCCGGGGTCGTTTTCTGCCATCAACTGGGGCAGCCGCCGCCGCCCGGGCAGCCGCTCGTTCCGTTTCGTCCTACGCCGCGCGCCGCGCTATAGCAACATCACAGTATATCCAATTATGCAGTAGCGCAACTCTCCAGAATTTTGGTGGTTCGCGCATAGCATCCCGCGCATCGTTCGCAGGATGTTTAGCACGGCGATCGCCTGAGTCGTGTTCAGTCTATGAGAGTGAAGGTAGTGTCTTTCACAGAACCGGATTAAGGAATTTGGTTATACGCTGAGATGGATATCGGGACGCGTGGAGTCAAATGTTGCGCCGCTGTAGGCTGTATTAACAATTCCAAAAACTGTGACTATAGTTTTTTTAAGTTTCCTCAAGATGCTGCCAGGTAAGCGATTCCTCCAATGTTTAATATGCTCCTTTATTACCTAATAATATTAAAGTGTGATAGCATAGCTTCATCTAACGAAGTTTGTCGGGTATTAGGGTAGCTGTGTATCCTTTCCAATTTTTAGAAGAGTTAGACGTTACGGAAAGTCCTTCTTTAATTATGAGCCTAAAGTCAGAGTGATAATTTCTCACTGTTTCCTCACAGCACCATAACAGCTTTCACGACATATAACAAAATGAATGTGATTATGCATTCCAGCATTATGAAATTTTAAGCAGGAAGTGAAGTCCATTTTAGTGGATGCTCAAATAGAAAGTTCACAATAAAAAGAGTCAACATGCTAGTTTCAAAAATATATCATTTTTATCTATAAACATGGATTCTTTTCTTCAATATGCCTATTCGCATGTAATATTCACATACAGAAGAAAACTGTAAACTAGATAAAAAACAGTTTTGCAATTTTTTATGAATAACAACCAGTTTATTATAATTTATCGTTGTTATGAACATATTGATCATTATTTTTTATGTACACCTAACAAGTTTTCGTCGGTTTTGCTGTTTGCCACGTTTTCGTACCTTAAACGTTTTTCTATGATGATTGATGCAGATAAATTTAAAGGTTGTGGGATAACTAGACATAAATGTTATTTTGGACACTACGTCGTTACATACCCATATTTGAACCATATAAGATGTTATAAAGTTTTTATATTTATTTAAATGTTTAAGGTTAAGTGAGATAAGATAAAATAAAGTTGAATAAATCTCGCATTTTCTTGTAATATACTTACAAACAATAAAGCCGCCTTGGAGTTAACAATTTTCTTTCATACACCGACTTATTCTTGTTTTGCTTCTAGAAAAAAATTTACACTCCAATTATATGCAAAGAATCCACGATGAATTAGAAGAATCAGTACAAAACATTTTCACGGACAATAAATGCGATTGCATGGACATAACTTACAAATTGTAATTCAGAATTCCAAAGACAACTGCCTAACGTCGATGAAGAATATCACGTTACCACAATGCTCTCAAAATTTACTCTATTTACAAGATATATCGCGTCCATTGAACTTATTGCAACACAATAATTACGCTACTTCACTCGATTATTGCTAAGCCGACCCTGTGCTCATAGTGTAAACGGCAATACTCGCGGCTCGTACTGAGGAGCCGACGTGGAATTATGAGAGATCATTTTTTCGGGGCCAAATTGTCTGCATGATTTCTAGGGAGTTGCGCTACTGTATAATTGGATATACTGTGGCAACATCTCAACACCCGTGCTCTGGCGCTGCGGGGCCGCAGAGCAGCGCGGCATTAGCGGCGGCATGGGGGGCCCCTGCGCTAACCCTGCCTATTATTTATTGTAATTAATGCGCCGAGATGCATGCCGGTTGAAACTGTGGCCGAACAGCTGATTTATAACGCCCGACTATGCCATAAATCTGGCCGTTGAGAAATGCCCACAGTCGCGTACGCGCTTAACATGTGGACGATGAAGTGCATAGGCAAAAAGGTTAGGCTATGGAATGGATCGCCGCCTTCCTTCCAAAAGGGCTTATCTCGAAAAATTGCTGACACGAGTTTGACCATTGGGTAGCAGTAAACTGCAGCTACCCTCTAACAGCGTACGTCAAATATGGATAGTTTCGGAGTTGCCTTTTTCAATTTTGACACATAAAGAATCTCACAAAGTGACCCACCCCAAGATAGGCCACTTGCAAGAAAGCTCTTGCAAAATCACTAAAAATTAGGAAGGCAACAAGATGTGTGTCGGTTCACCCGTTTCGAAAATTCATTTCCAATATCCTACTGGTATGTTTGTAAACCTACATGAACTTCTTTTTTTTCTTAAGGTACCATGAAGATTCCTGCGTAGGCGACTATCCTTTCTCTCATCAGATAATCCTATTAACTGCAACCCTCTATAATTCTTGGAAGTCGCTTATTCCTGTCCAGTGACGGATGCTTCTCAGCCACGATACCTAGTTTTTTTCTTCCAAGTCCTCTTCTCCCTCCTTCGATCTTTCCTTGATGAATGAGACGCAGGAGGTGATAGCTATCTCTGCGCATTATTATATGTCCTAGGTGAGCTATTTTCTTCTTTCTTGTAACCTCAAAAAATTCTCATTCTGTTAAACCGGCTCTCTCTTACACGATCGATTCAAGGCACTCTTAGCATTCGGCGCAGAGTCCACATTTCGAATGCTTCGATCTTATTTATAATTGCTGCCTTCAACGTCTATACTTCCACGCCGTACAATATAGTAGACCACACATTAATTTTCGTCATCCTGAATCTGAAGTTCAAGTTTTGTTGGTGAGAAATTTTCGAAGTTTCTTCTAGCTTGTTCAATTCTGCACCTTATCTCCTGACCTGGGTCCCATCATTCTTTTCTCATGTATCTCAAATATTTAAATTTGCTGACCCGTTCGATGCCTTTCTCCACTCAGGTGTATTCGGGAGATTGGGATATGGTTTCTGCTAACAACCATGACCTCGGTTTTGTTGATATTGATCGTTAGACCCAGCTTTTGGCCTTCTTCATTAAAACGACTTAGTAGGCTCTGAAGGTCATTCAAATTGTCTGCTAGTAAGATAGTGTTATTTGCATATCGGATATTGTTGATTAGAAATCCGTTTATTTTAATGCCGATAGGGCTATCCGAGGTTGCCTCAGCAAATGCTCTCTCCACAAATAGGTCGAATAACATGGGCGACAAAATACACCCTTGTCTGACTCCCTTCTGTATTAGAACATTACCTGTTTATACTACATTATGGACTCGAGTATTTGCTTTTTGGTTCCAGTACAGATTACTAATCAGTCTTAGTGGTCAACAACAGACAAAAATGGACAAGTGTGAAATCCACCGTGAGCCGAGTCATGAGCAGAAAAAGAAATGAAGACAGGTTGATGAGGTAGGTGGCGTCCAGATAATAAGCTTCTTCTTCTTCTTCTTTTACAAGTTCCATCTCCTAGCGGAGGTTGGATATTATCATGGCAATTTTAATTTTGTTTGCCGCTGTTCCAAATAGTTGATTTGATGTCATCCCAAACCAATCCCTCAAATTGTTCAGCCAAGAGTTTCTTCTTCCTTGGCTTCTCTTGCCCCTCATCTTCCTTTCTATAATTTTTTGTAGTAAAATGTATTTGGGTTCCCTTACGACATAATAAAGGTGTTAATTAGTTCTTCCTCTTTAGGATTATCTGCCGTAGTTGGACATTTGGGACCCTATCAGTCCAAGAGATCCTCAGCATTTTTCTATAACACCATCTTTCGAAAGGCCCCAGTCTATCCATTTCTGCCTTCTTAAGCGTCCAAGCCTCGGCCCCATATAGCAGAGTCGAAAACACTCTACTCCTCAGTATTCGTATCTATGTTTTCCGTTTATATCTCTGCTGCAAAGAACTTTCTTTAGTTTTACAAATGCAGTTCTTGCACTCCCTATTCGAGCTCTTGTTTCGATACTGCTCAGCAGTTTCGGTTAGCCAAGTTCCCAAGTATTACCTATAGCTTCTTAGTCACTCTATTGACGGGCTATCTATTGTAGTATTGCCGATTACGTTGTTATTTTTTGTAAAAACCATAAATATGGTTTTCTTTAAATTTATGTTTAGATAATGAGCAGGACTTGGGAAAATACGATATTGTACCTCTAAGTTCCACGACGAAAAAAGAGAGAGAAGACATGGGTTGGAAGATTTATTGATTGAAGATTTATGTCAACTCTCCAGGCTAGATATCAATTTATAACCTGGTAGCTATTTTAGATCGCAATTTTTTTATTTTGTGTTATTTGTCTTAACTATTCTACTTGTTTGATGACTTTTCTTCATCTACAACCATATACGCCTAACAAAATAAAAACGGGTTTTAAACGGTCAGAACCTGAAGGCATGTCGGTTGGACGCAATTGTGCATCAGAGCACTCAAAGTCGTACAACGTGGGAGGGTAGATTCTCCCTCACACTTCAGGGTACCGGAGTGCTTCTGCCCTACGATCTAAAATGGAAAAAACCCTGCCAATATTTGAACTGTAGTACGCAGACTCAGCTGATTTTTTATCCACGTAGCGCGCATATGGTGATACTGATACTGAGCGCTGACCGAAGAGATGTAACCGGCGAGTAGTACCAGCAGTACCAGCGGCTAGCAGCAGCGTAACCATGGACCACGCCCAACTACCGACCTACAAGCTCGCCGATTTTTGTCGCTCAGCCACGGCAGATTTAGTGCACTATTGCGGATATGCAATCGCTCGCTCGTCTATGCTCCGTACTACTCACTTTCGATTCCATTCTTATAAGTATGCACACATAGCGCATGGGCGTACTACCGTGGGTTCTGCCAGACCACATTTGCAAAATTTTCATACATTCAGCATTATCATAGTCACAATCTGACTTCAGCATACGACGCAGTTTGGAGGGAAGGCCTTCTTCTCAAACTCCTGAAAGTGATGTGTGTTCTTATAAGTATGCGCACATTGCTCATCGGTGTACCACCATGGGCTCTGCTAGGCCACATTCGCAAAATTATCAAACATTTATCATCATCATCGTGGTCACAATCTAGCTTCAGCATACGACATAGTTTGGAGGGAAAGTCTTCTTTTCAAACTCCTGAAAGTGGTACCGTGTGTTCTTATAAGTATGCGCACATTGCTCATCGGTGTACCACCAAGGGCTCTGCTAGGCCACATTCGAAAAAATTATCAAACATTTAACATCAT
Organism: Callosobruchus maculatus; assembly: GCA_951848785.1. Lineage (NCBI taxonomy): Eukaryota > Metazoa > Arthropoda > Insecta > Coleoptera > Chrysomelidae > Callosobruchus > Callosobruchus maculatus. The sequence goes on from CATOUR010000003.1 coordinate 6,075,308, forward strand.
CACATCGTCGTCACAATCTAGCTTCAGCATACGACATAGTTTGGAGGGAAGGTCTTCTTTTCAAACTCCTGAAAGTAGTACCGTGTGGCTGAATAACATTGCTATTAAACAATGTGCTTTGCGATATGCCATTCCAAGTAATGACGGGTGATAATAGAAGTAAAATGAGGCATCTAGATAATCCTATACAATGTGTCCCGTCATCGGTGTCGGAGCCCGTATATTATCCTCCCAAGGGCCGGTTCCTCATGTCCAGTTGGATATTTATCTAGAAGTTAACGGGTAACTGCTAGATAAATTGTTTAAACAATTGAAGGTTAAACTTACGAAGTCACGTAAATGTTATCTGACAGTTGTATCCATAGAAACGCTAGCTGGCAGCTACCTATCTGACACTTTAACGGGGCATTGAGAAACCGGCCCTTGGGAGGATAAAATTTCTATCGACAAATCACCCCTCAAAAGCAGCTTTTCTCCCACCATAATAGAATGGCAGCCATTTTGTTTTTTGTTTAATTGGTGCATGACTGTTGTACTAATTTGGCCGTAGCTACTTATGTAGAGGCTATACAAACACAAAATAAGTCCCGTTTCGATAGCGAAACATCTAGACCATAAAATAATGGTAAATATTTTCGAAATTTCATTTCGTACAGGGCAAAAAATTGTTAAGAGAAAATAATTATGCAATTATTCCATTTTTCCACAATTTTAGTTTTTCCAAAAAAATCTAAGCTCTTAACCAATTTTTTATTTCACTCACCTTCAACCTAACCTAGGTATAATGTTTTCCAAAGAAAAACTATTTACCAAATAAAAGCGCCGCCCTCGAAGATCAAGCTAAACAGCTACATGCGCGGTCAGCACTTGGGTGGGCGACCGCGGGAGCACTTGGCGGGGGACCCTAAAGGACCATCCGGAGAGGTCTGAGAGTTGAAGGACGATAAGCCTTAAAGCTGCAGTCCTGGCAACTCTCAGGGGAAAACATAAAAATAACGTCAGCATGATAAATCAACCTGACCAAAAATTTGCATCGCCCATATAGCAAATATAGAGATTATTTGAAGGTTAGAAAAAGTTTATGAGACATGCGCTGTAAGATAGAGTTATTTGTTACGTTTCTAGGCTTTTGCGTCACGAACCGTAGTCAAAGTTTACGGAATACATACAGGGTGGCCAATCGGGTGACGATAATAATTTTTTTTTAGTTAGCCCGTACCGAGACCTATCCAAAACACCCCCATGTATGTGTACCGATTATTGATAGTTTTCGAGTTATGATTTTTTTTTGAAAACTTAGAGCTTTTCCTGTTTTTCCAAGAAATCATCAAAAACAAAAACAAGAATGCTTTTTGGCTTTTATTTTTTTCTGCAGTTATACTCAGTAGAAAGCCTATTTTGATATCCAATAAAGAGAACCTGTACATCCGAACAACAATTGGGTAGTACAATGACAAAAAAAGACACAACATCTGCTCTAATTTACATCCCCAAAATTATAATGCTCTACTACTGCCCAGTTCCGACATATCGCTTGCCTTAATCGTCGTGAAACACCCTGTATTTATATCCTTCACATTTCAAGGTATACCACAAAATAAGGATGGATCTGATTGTCATTTTCCATCCGTTAATAAATTTAATTCTTAAAATCAAACTTCTAAAAAGATTAACCATTTTCTGCAAACAAATCCGAGATAACAAAATCCGATATTTTTGAGACACTGTATACACTTCGCATTAAACACGTTCAACCACTACTTTGCGCCGCCCCGTATCTCCCGGCTGACGTCGTTACACTGCTACCGGTGTACCGGGGAGACGGGGCAAGGGGCAGGCCGTTTTGATATTTTTGCGGAGTGATCCAACTTATATGTATTCCGTAAACTTTGCCGTAGTAGTCTAACTCTAAGACGAGGATGTGGGTTCGAAACCCACTGATGCATTTTTTCTCTAACGATTTTAGATAGTACTAAGAGTTGTACTTCTTGTGGAAACAGGGAACCTTAATTTACGCCACTGCCTATACACACACACGTTCTCCTAGAACTATTTATGGTTGACTTATGATTTGTTTATCAGATCTGTTGGCGTACGCTAAATTTCGTAATTGTTAAATTTTAAAAAATGAGCTCTCGTCGGGCGGAACAATGGACAATCCGAGATTGCGGCTAAGGCCGGTAAATATACGGGCGAGCTTTGAAGAAATGCTCCACCTGGAATGATATCTATGAAGCCAAACGAGATCTGCTTATTCCTGGTTATAGGTCTCTGTAGCAGCTTTTATCTAGTAAGTATATAGGACAATCTCTAAAATGAAACTAGAACCCATTCTTGTTTGCAAATATTTAATCATATTCTGATTGTGCCATTATCTAGCATATGATGCGGCTATACAGACAAATATTAATACAATAACTGCCATGTCTACTACAGTACTGTCGCTGCTGTTCAACTGAAAATGAAGCTTTACTGATTTGTGTAATTATAATTCATGTAGTTATATTTGTTAAATAAATAATATGTACTAAAATGTACTAAATAAGTCAAAAATTCGAACTCTGGAAACCGCCGCTGTAAATAGCTGGTTATTGGAGCAGTAACACCAATCTCTCAGATTTTTTTTCCACGAATGTCTTCTCCTTCCTATCGTTCTTTTTCCTACTATTATTACTTGAAGTTATGATATTTCTCCTCTCTCAAAACGTGTCTCAGGTAATGTAATAGAGATATGTAGTAGTAGTAGTAGTAGTGATGGGGAGGCGAAGCCAGGCAAGTAAGCCACTTTTCGCCCTTTTTGCCTACCCCAGTGAACCAATCACTGAAAACACTAAAATTCTACACCCTAGAAAGCTCGTTGTCGAACCTACCAGACCTCCTGACGAAAGTCAGTGTGTCCGACCATTTCGCTGAATATAGTGGCTCCTCCCTGAACTCCGTCGTGCTGAATATCTGAACCCTAAGGTTGCGATAAACTGCACATCTGCCCAGGAAGTGGAACGCTGTCTCGTCTTCCTCCCAGCATCTGGAGCAAATGGGGTCTCCTACCACTCTTATGAGTGACAAATGTCTATTCAGCCGGCAATGGCCAGTGAGAACCCCCACCAGAGGGTTGAGCGTCTCTCTGCCTTAATTCAAAGGCTATAGCATCCGGCCCTTATCAGGGCCTGCTATGAATCTTTTGCCTTCCTGCAGTCATCTCCCTCTAACCAGGCTTTCGCCAGTTCCTTGTAGGCCCAGTTGTCCAGAACCAGATTGACCTAGCGTCTGCTAATTCCCAGCATAGGTTCTGGGCCGATGCAGGGACTGCCGGCCCCTATCCCACCTAATCGGTTCGCTCTCTCATTACCCGGTACACCAATATGTCCGGGGACCCTCAGCAGGGTCACCTTCTTATGGCTTGCTAATTTCTGAAGGGCGGCAGAGCATTCTTGAGCCAGAGCTGATCTGGCCCTCGGAGCTGCCACCGCTTTTAGAGCTGCTTGGCTGTTAGAGCATATATTTATGCTCTGTTCAGAACACTGTTCGACTTCCGTCGAGTATGCTGCCATCAATATAGCGTACACTTCCGCCTGGAAGACAGTCGTGCAGGTTTCCAGCGCGAAGCTCCACCACACTTCTTTACCCTCCAGGCAGAAGCCTGATCCTCCGGATCCTGACTCCTTTAAGAGCGATCCGTCAGTGAAGCGTACCAGACTATTGGACAAAAATTTGACTTTCCCTCTCATTCAGTCGTCTCTTTCCGGGATGACTAGTGAGAATCTATTATCTAAATTTAAGATGTCTTTGGCTTTTTCCACTCTGAATGACGATATCGGGATATTATTCTTCGCGAATTGCTCTATTCTGGTGTCCTAGATAATGTAATAGAGATATTCTAGACGGTAATTTTAAGGTCCTTATTTCTTTAAAAGTTTAATCTCTTTTAATAGCCAGAAACGTGCAATATACAACGCACAGTGTCACGTGCCCCATATCGAGGACGAAACCATCCAAGGTCACACTAACGTTAAAGAAGAAAGCCAAACGTGGTTGCCTACTAGCATTTTAATCGATATTGATCAACATTGTAAAATGTATATTAAATAACATCATTAGTTAAGAATTCAAACGAAAAATGAGGAAATCAAAAGAATCTAACACAAAAGCCAAAAACATTTAGACTGATGATAGATTCTTGCGGTCGAGTATTTAAAAATGACAACTTTACTTTTATTAAATGCAGTTTCGCCACTTTTTTTAAGTTACTGAAAAATATGCCTGATCTGTAATAAGATTTATATAACTGTTGATGAGCTTTCGGGGTGATTCTCTACTATTTGATATTTCGTTTTAAATGTTTGAAAATATTCTTTGGAATATTTAGTTTGTATTATTGCATTAAAAAAAATAAGTTTGACGACCGTTTGAATTGGTTATTAGTTATATTAGTCACGGTAGTCAAAACTATTCCGGAAATTTAGAGACCATATTGAAAATTGGCAACAGCGCGCTGTTTTCTTTTGATTTATCTGAAAACTTTTGACGTCTAAGAGGTCAATGCTGGGAAACGCGCTGTTAACAAATTGGTTAAGTAATTGAAATTGAGTCAAAATAAGAAGTAACTTAGATTAATTTTTCATTTTTATTTTTTTTATACTGTGTCATCGGCGACTACTTTGGTCATTAGCCTCGTGTTCTGTGTAGGCTTTGTTACTGTTTCCCAGCGCCACCTAGGAACAGCACTGTTAATTGGAAGCCAACAGTGAATGCTCAGGTGGGGATTCTCGCTGAGCTTTTTTTATGGATACTTATTTTTAGTTGAAAAAACCAGAAATAAATTTCCGCCTCTAACGAGAATCGAACCCGGGACCTTCCGGTCACGAGCCCTCGACCCTAACCACTGGGCCAACCCACCCCCTTCATTTTTAATTAATTTAGATTATCCCATATTTTAAAATAGAGGCCTTGTAGATATCTAGTTTATACGAAAATAATTCATAGGTAATTGAAGATTGTTATGTTAATATACTTTGCAACTTTGCAATACCAACAAACGATAGGTCATTTATAGAAGGTGACCAAATTTTAAAACCATTCGAACGAGACTCCCCGATAAACATAAAAATGCGGAAAAGTTGAAAGCCCTATATTTAATTTGTCTTTATTATGATTATAATTAATAATGTAGTTTTTACTGTTTTAAAAATTGAGGTAATTTTATGAATTTTTAATATCTCTAAAATTTTGAAACGTTTTATATTTTTAAAATGTGTCGGCATACATGATCTCACTATAAATCAATAAATATCTCAATATATTATTATTTTATTACAATGCTGTGTTACTGTTGAAACAAATCAGCTGCCTCTAAACTGAATGGTGTAATTAATAAAATCGATAAAAAATTGACATATTCCTTGAGAAAACTCACGTTCACTGAACACACCCTCAGGCAAGGAGACCGTGCTTCAAATCCCCCCTCTTTTCTGATATGCCAAAGTTCTTGGGAAAGCTACCGTAACGACATCAGTATCGACCAATAGCATAATTAAAACGTCTGTTAATGTCATAATTAATAACCTTACATACATGTATCCCTAGCTACCAGGTAATCATATGCAACGGGTGACTAACTTGAACTAATTGTTGCAGCGCTCAGTATGTTCCCACGTTTTTTCTAATAAATCAAGTAAGCTTTGATAGTCTGTAAACGCTCCTTTAATTACTGTTGTAGCGTATGTATCGGCATTTAGTTAGGCTAGTCGGTAAATCTCAAGAATCTATTTAGGAGATGTGAAGATTCTTCTTTGGACTGGCAGCGCACTTTTTAGCTCTCACTGACTAACTGAAGTCACTGAGGAGAGCTTATGCAGAGCCTCTGTCTGTCTGTGTGTCTGTCCATATACAAAAGATAGCTAAAAATACAGGTGCCAGAAAAAACCAAATACAGATTTGGAATCAGCATGTAAAGACTAGTCCGGGAAAAATCCGATTTTGTCAATATCACTTCCGGTTTAAAAAAATTGAATTAAATCATAACAGGTAACTGACGACGTATTATGTACGGTGTATTGATATTCCTCAAGCAAAGGCAGCGTGGCCGAGCGGTTAAGATGCTAGGCACCAGTCCGAAAGAGCGTGGGTTCGAATCTCACCGCGGTCAGCAATCTTTTTTTTCTTTTTTTTTTTAAGATTAAATGTTAAATTAGTTGATTACTATTTCGGAAAAAGTCTAGTTTTGTCAATGTAATAGAAAAATTGAATAATTCTTTCCTTTTTTGATAAGGACACAACCATTATCTTTGCTGAGGCACCATTCTTCGAGGATACAAGGCCAACCCTTCTTCTGGAGTACCACACTTTTTGATAAGGGCACAACTACTTCAGCATATGAAGATCATTTTTTTGATAAGGGTACAACTTCCTCTGGGGTACATCCACACTTCTTGGTGAGGGTATAAGAACAAGCAACTTCTTTTCTACTGGGTGTAGACCACTACTTCTTGGAAAGGGCACCGCACTTCTTGAGAGTTCTATTCTTTCTGAGTACCACCACTATTATACGAGGGTGGGGGAGAACATTTTCTTCTCTGGTACCACCACACTTTTTATGCTCATTTGGTATTACAAATGTAATGTACTTGTTGTTTAGCAAAGCCCTTAGTAAAACACTTCGTGCTCAAAACATGGTGTATATTGATCTCTCCCTGTTACAAACTACAGATGTATCTTATATCTGACCCACATACGATTGACATACTTAACACACTCACTCTGTTTATAAACAGGCTTACCTAAACATATACATAACTATTTTCCAATATCTCACGCACCGCACTAGCAACCTTCTTACGAATTGGAACAATACAATGTAAGCCGACGTTAAACCACGTCAGTTGCAAAACGTCCGTTGTACAATGCTGGCTTAGCCCCCCACTCCAAGCTTAACACGAGCTTACGTAAGCCGAAGCTTAATGCGAGCTTAGCTGAGGTTTAAACCTAACCTCATACAAGTGACATGATATGTCAAGGAGGAACCTTCAAATTGCTTGTCACTTTATTAGGTCATATTTTTTTAAAGATTTGTGTCTAATTTAACAAAGAGAGCAAATGAAAGAACAGAGACAGAAACCTTCGTTGCTGAAATTTGACACAAACTGTCATAAGTGCCTAACAAAAAAAGGTAATTTTTCAGATGATTATGTCAGTACGTGTTGCTTCATTGATGTCAACTGTAGTGAATTTCATTGTCAACTAGGTTTAACTAAGCCAACGATTGCACAACGGGTGTCGACTTTAAGCCTGAGCTTAGCTAAGCTTAGGCTCAAAGTCAAACAAACACATATCAATAATTATAAGGAAATATTATCTAACGTAAAGGTACGTTTCCACGCTTGCCAAAGCTTGACAAGCATCCACAAGCCCCAAGCGTTCACAAATGTCGCTTGGCATTTGGAAGTCGTTTACACGCTTGCGAATGCGCCAGTGTGCTACGGACATCCAAGCATGGCGGACACTGACTCGAAGCATCTGCAACTTTCTTTTTACCTTTATGATTAACGTCTTTTGGATTCCAGATACGCGTTTCGTTCTGGTAATATTCCGAAAACATTATAACTCTCTTCGTTCGACCAGCCACTCATGTTGAATACAAAACTATACGTCCGCTCATCACGCTTCGTGCTTGCCGCAAACACCCTTTGATCTGTGTCAAAAAACCGACACCAGTCTTGATCGTATACAAGCGTCCGCAAGTTCACGCAAGCCAAGCCAAACGGCCTCTTTCTCAGAGTAACAACTGAACATAGAGGTAGTAAACAACTAATTCTAATAGGCCAACATATTTTCTTACGTTGTCATATCGACTACCAGATACGGCAATCATAATTGTTTACTGTCGTCTTAATTGTATAGTATCCAGAAATATTCCATTCTACGTTAAAAGAGACGGTATTTTGATGGTTCAGAAATGATTACACCAAAATCAATAGATATGTTGACCTCTACTGCGTTACTGCATGTTTCTTCATCATAAACGCAAATTCTGTGTTACATCAATTTTGAGGAGTTGGCAACGCCTATGTAATTTTCCTGCGATTTGTTTACGGTAACCTCCGACTGTCAAACGTTTGTTTTGTTTGTGCGTCTTTTATGCTTGGTCAATAAAATCGAATTCGCTATTTGTTGGTAACTGTAGTGAAGCTTCATGGACTCGCTGTGCTATATTCGAGTGTAGTTTAACAGTTTTTCGAGATGGGACAGTGCAGAGCAGTGTTTGTAATATGGGTTGCATTGGAAGAATTTTCAGGTTAGTTGGCAATGTTTGGGTCTAAAGTGTCAAAAGATGATGGCTTTGAGCACGCCATGCTGAAGTGGTTTGTTTACTACCTCTATGTTCAGTTGTTACTCTGAGGCCTCTTTACACGCTTGTGCTTGTAGATGATTGTCGAAGCTTGGCAAGCGTGGAAATGCGGCATAATGATTCTCCACACTATTTTTTAGATTTTTTCACTTTAGGAAACATTTCTTTTTCTCGTCACTCTACCAGATACACGAGTCAGTACGTAGAAAATGAGACTTGTCGACCGTACCATAACCATTCTGCACAGGCACGTATTATAAGGTACCAAAATGGTCCACGCTGCACTGTTAGTAATTCACCATCTTCGTATACGGCATCTGATGGTGGTGCCAAAGAAAGGCAAAAATGTTGCTATCGCTTAGTAAAAAACTCACATAAAATTAACATGCTATAAGGCAATGGCATTAGAATAAAACGAAGATGACTTCTTTTTTCAGGACGACTAGGAATGCTGCAGAGATTTCTTGCTACAGTATTTTTATCGCTTGCTTGTGTGCTTGAGACATGGCATTCTTCAAACGGTTCTCTAAGAATGTTGGCGGGATAAAAGGAAATTTGAACGGGAGATAGCTAAGATAACAGGTTTTTTATAGTAGTGAGTACATCTAGTTTTTTTTTGGACACCAATTAGGCGTATGTTTTTGCTAGATCAGATTTGATTGTTTGGGATGGACCGAAGCTTATTACGTACCTAGGGCCTATTAGTCGAGTAAGCCAATTCCAGTGCTCTTGACCAGGTACAGGGGCTTTGTCCGAATACTAAAGAGAGAACAGTGCTTTTCGTCGGATCAGATATAAGAGCTTCTAGTGGAAGAAACGCAGGATGCTTTTTTGTAAAACTAGGGCCTGATTTTATCAACATGCGTATTTTAACAAAGGCTTTGACCAATCAGAGCAGCCCTTTCAAGAACCTCCACCTGTCAAAGTACTCTGAAAATTATTGATTTCTCTTGAATTTAACCTCAAAAAGGTCAAAAATTGCATTATATACATTATTTGGATAAAACAGTAATTTACTATCGATAACACTTATAAATACATGCATTATATATTTATTTTATAGTAAAAAGGGGTGAAAACAGCATTTTGTTACATTTCAAAAGCTAAACACACGATTTAACTGTTATCCAAGCTATTTCCCAAGTGTGCATGTGCACTGCTAGTTGCATATCCTGAGCGTCAAAGCGGCAAAGCTTGCCAGCTGTTATATAACCTTATTTTATGTACACAAGCAAGAAACCTATCGTATCGTATAACTTTTATAGTTAAACGTGAGTGGCGGAGGGTACAAACGAGTGAAGTAGCTTTTGGTTAAAAAGTTGCCCCCCTTGAGAAATCTTTTGACGTGTTTCGGTGTTTTTTCTTCTAATTATAGTCTATTTGAAAATTCTTGATAGCTAAAATTTTATTGCATAACAGGTAAAATCGAGGGTAGCACCTGAAAACAGTGACGGAGAATTTCTAACATGAAATATTTAAAATTTACCTATATACAAGTATTATTATATATGTATAATACATATTTTCAACTTGGTAAACTGGGTGTATAATTTACTTATTTATAACGAAGAGATGGATATACTTAATAAAATTCGATGCTTATATCTGTCTAAAGATGTATTTTTGATTTCTAGGACCCCTAAAATGCTAAACGTGCTCTTTTAAATGTAAGTTGTGTATAAGCAGGTTTGATTATCACTCATATTGGAGGCGATAAAGGATTATTTGTCGAAGGATAGATTTGTTGCCGAGAAATTCTGTAATAGTGATGGACAATGCGAGTTATCACTCAAGATTTAAGGAACCTTTACCTAATACTAAATGGAAAAAGCAAGAACTTTTAGACTGGTTAATAAGCAAAAACATACAGCCACAAGAAGGATTACTCAAACCAGAGCTTTTGTCATTATGTAAATTACATTCATCGAAATTTAAGAGGTATGCTGTTGATGAAATCGCAAAATAACGTGAAATCAAGGTGTTACGATTACCACCGTACCACTGTGAGCTCAACCCTATTGAGTTAATATAGGCTCAAATGAAGGGATATGTTGCGAGAAACAATACAACATTTAAGTTGCAAGATGTGCGTCAACTATTGAAAGATTCAATATCAAAAGTTTCATCTAAAAATTGGGAAAATGCTATAAAACATGTCATGGCAGAGGAAGAAAAATTCTGGACACTCAACAATTTAATAGAGGAAACACTGGATCCAATTATCATTTCTTTGGAAGATGAGGAATCTGACGATGATGCTTTCTTACCGGACGATAATGACGTTGTTATTTAAGTATGTAATTCAGTATTTATATTAATTACTGTTCCATAAAGTTGCCATTGGGTAGCTAAACTATTTTAAATGAGGTAATATGCGATTATTTAAAAGATTAGTTTGTAAAAATCTGTAAATTTTAATTACGTGACATTTATTAGTACCTAAAATATTTTCAATATAACATATTAAGAGAATGCCCTAACTTAATATGTAATATAACATTTTTGTCATAAAGTAAATTCATGTCCTATGCCACCGAAGCCCAAAATTGTTGCGTAATCTGCTAAGGATTCCTAATTTGCATTTATGATGTATTGTATTCGAGGTATGTCAAGAGTGGTCCTCCTAAAGTCTTGTGAAAAACTAAAATAAGAAAGTTTAAATATTTACATTTTTTCTGCTTTGAGCGATCCTGTATTTTACCTAATTAGCACCTATGCCATAAAATGTTAGCTACCAATCATTTTCAAATATAGTATAGTGTAGCTGTTGCCCAAAGTAGCTATGTTCAGTATAAATAGCAACAACCTGCCTAACATCATTCTTCTTGAGTTTCACTAAGTAGCTAGTGAACTGCTCATTTGTGCCTATAAGCAGCTTCTTCCTTATTTGCGTGCTTGTCACAAAACTAATGTAGACGATTGGTGATTCGATGTACCTACTATTTTTTGTTCGTTGGTCCTAAGTAAGCTATGACGAGAGAACATCGATTGAAATGGTACCTCAGACATTCCTTGCGTTTTTCCAATCGTTTATTAAAACGTCATAACTTGGCATCGTGCAATCTCGCCAATTATCTCTGGAATTTCAATATAGTTGCGCCATCACTGTAATGCAAACTTCCAGTACCAACGTCTGTGTTTATCAGTTTCGCGGATTACACTACTAGGTAGTACCAGGAACTGCTTCTTCACAAGTCACTCCCGCCTATGTAATTTGCCGATGGAAGCGCCGTAGATGAGAGAGATCGAGAGATTCCCATCAACATATTTGCATGTGTTTGTGGTAAATTGTGGAATCGGAATATCAGATCATCAGAAGATGCAATAGCATGCATTCGTTATTATGTATAGTTTTGGTTCTTGGATGATTTTTTTAAATACCATAGTACCGCGGCTGCTAATGAAAAAGTTATGTTAGGGCAAATTTGATGAAGCTGGACTTCCTGGCTCTAAATAGGTATCCGAGTTTCCAGCAGACGTTGCAATTGACAAAACGTGTTCGTGCCAAATTATGTTTTCTGTGATATTGCCATTAACATTTACTCTAAATTTGTGACGAGACAGGTATTAGACAACTGGAATGGCGGTGTTACTATTGGCGGAAGCAAAATATGCAATTTAAGATTTGCTGACGATACAACCTTTATTGCTGCTTCTTAGGAAGAATTAGTAGCGCTATTAAACATCTTAGAACAACATAGTGCAGCGCATGGTCTTGGTATTTACTACAATAAGGCCAAGGTTATGATCGTAGATAGAGAGCATGATAATCATCCAGAAATAAAGTCAATAGGCCGCTGTGAAGTAGTTTTGTGTTTTGGTTCTTTGATCGACAATTCGAGTAGCTGTGAAAATGAGTTTCGACGGCGCATTCAACAGGCACGTGTGGCCATGACAAAGCTTACTAAAATATGGCGTGACCATAACATCCCTAAAGCTACAAAAATATTGCTGGTTCAGTCTCTTGTGTTCTCCATATTTTTGTATGCCTCGGAAACTGGACTGGGAAATGGACTGTTAAAAAGACAGATCGAGCTCGCATAGACGCTTTCGAAATGTGAACATGGAGGAGAATGCTGAGAGTTCCTTATACCGCCCAACGAACTAACGTTTCCATACTGGATGAGCTCGGTAATCCAAAGAGACTATCCTCCATTCTGTCGACGAGAATGCTTACATCCTTTGAACATATACACAGAAGCGACAATATGAAGAAACTCCCCTCCGCGCTGGGTGGATACGACGAAACAGTTGCTGGAGACGAGTATCAAGATCACCACTAAACTGACAGTAAATCGCGAACGATGACGAGCTACATTTCTCAACACTATTGATAATATTCGTGTCGGAAATACTCTAGCTCCGACTTAATGCATTTTACGAGTTCACAACATATCTGTTAAGACATTGTGACTATGATGATGATGATATGATGAAAGCATGAAAGAGTGACTTCTTGACAGCGAATCAACCGCAGTCAGCCTTATCCTTTTCTTTTGGGATTGGTTATTTAGGCATATAATTATTTTAAAGTATATAATAATTTAATAGGCATATTTTTGAAGAAAAAACAATTAAAGAACCAATAAAATCCTTCCCATTTTTAAATCTCCATTTTAGTTCCCACCCCGTTAGGGAAGTATTGTATTTGCGAAAATTTCGATTTTTAGATCAGTTTGTTAGCTCTATTTTTGTTTCCTGTACAAAACTTGAAATATGATAATAGGCCCATGTCTCATGCAATCCCATCGAGCAGCTGGTTACTGTGGGCAATATGTTGGTTGGAGGCTCATCACCAATCAGCATTTTATTTTGGAAGTCGCCGAAGTGAAATAGCTTCTGAAGATGCCATCCACTCGTGGTGGCGAAACGTCAAGCTTTAACGCTAAACGACGCCGGCCTAAAAACCCAAGAACCACAACTTCATTCAATCAGCATTTTATTGTTACAATGTTGCCTGGCTGTCAGAGCAGATGGTGTTCCGCCTGCTAGGCCCCTAAATTTCGTGAATTTGGATGCATTGCAAAAAAACAATAGTAATGGAAGTAACTCGCAGTTTCCTGTATGTGAGACTTTGTTGAGCAATATAATTTCATGAGATCTTGGAGGAAGATCATCTCATTCAGAACACAAATTCTCACACATTGGTTCATGTTCACTGCATACATAAAATGTCATCCCTGGTGACATTAGATCTGCGAAATCATCTGTAATTATCCATATCCAATTACAGATAACTGTTAAAGATAACTTTGCATATATATTAACGTGTTACTTTGCATGTATATCTTTGATCTGCTCTGATAACTACATTACAGGTTGTATTCGTCTTTATCTTCTGGAACTAAGTGGTGTAGTTTTTGCCACAAAGAACTGAGGAGGTCGTCCAGGTATCAGCCAACAGAATTATCAGTGTTATAAAAAATTGGTGTCAATTTAAATGCCTGTCGTCCCACGCATTAGAGTATACGTGGATTCAGCAGTCGTATCAAAATTCGAATTAGTAATGATAATGGTAAGATTATAGGATGGTCCCAAAAACCTCAACGTAATAAACACAGTACAATAACCATGTTTCATGATATTGCCCGCATATCGGGCGAACTAGAATTCCGGAGACGCAGGTTCGACTCCCCCTGGCAGTCGAGTTTTTTTTCGCCATTTTCTGGTAGCACCTTAAATACAGTACTACTATCTGGAAGTCCTTTAGTTACACCTCAAAATCACATCATCATCATCATCATCATAGTCACAATGTCTAGCAGACACGTTGTGACCTCGTAAAATTCATTAAGTCGGAGCTAGAGTATTGCCGACACGAATATTATCAATAGTTTTGAGAACTGTAGCTCGCCATCATTTGCGATTTACTGTCAGTTCAGTGGCGCTCTTGATACTCATATCCAGCAAGTGTTTCGCCGTATCCACCCAGCGTGTAGGGCAACGGCTACGGTGCCGCCCACTCGGGGCATGACCCTGAACCCTTAACTACAAGTTTCTCCATATTATCGCTTCTGTGTATATGTCTGAAGAATTTCAGCGTTCTCGTCGACACAACGGAGGATAGTCTCTTTGGATTACCGAGCCCATCCTGTAGGATGGGTTCGGTATTCCATATATGGAAACGTTAGTTCGATGGGCGGTATAAGGAACTCTCAGCATTCTCCTTCACGTCCACATTTCAAAAGCATCTATGCGAGTTGGATATCCCTTTTTAACAGTCCAAGTGTCCGAGGCTTACAAAAATATGGAGAACACAGGAGACTGAACCAGCGACATTTTGGTAGTTTTAGTGATGTTATGGTCATGCCATATTTTAGTAAGCTTTGTCATGGCCACATGTGACTGTTGAATGCGCCGTCGAATCTCATTTTGACAGCTATCCGGATTGTCGATCAAACGACCGAGGTATACAGAACTTTAAACTACTTTACAACGGCCTACTGACTTTACTTCTCGATGATTATCGTGCTCTCTATCTACAATCATAACCTTGGTCTTGTTGTAGTTAATACTAAGACCTTATGCTGCATTGTGTTGTTTTGAGATGTTTAATAGAGCTACTAGTTCTTCCTGAAAAGCAGCAATAAGGGTTGTACCGTCAGCAGATCTTAAGTTGGATATTTTGCTTCCGCCAATAGTTATACCGCCATTCCAGTTGTCCAATACCTGTATCATCGTAAATTCAGAGTAAATGTTAAATTAATAACGTCGGAGGTAATACACTTCCCTGACGAACTCCTTTTCTGGTTGCAGTTTGACTAGACAGGTTGCCGTCAATTCTTACACGAGCCGAATTAGACTCTTAGAGTTGCTGTATGAAAAACACCAGGTGATAAGGAACTCCCATAGAGATAAGGATTTCCCATAGTTTAGGTAACTTTACGTTATCAAACGCCTTAGAATAGTCCACAAAGCAGATAAAAACTGGAAAATAATGCTCTCTGGCTTTTTCAATGATTAGTCTTAATCAAAATGACAAGCTATTTGTATAATAGGCAAACTAAGAAAATTACCAAATTGGAAATACCAAAAATGTTCAACACCTTCCGAAATATTCATAGTTTTAAAACTCTTCAGAAATCTCCAAGTGTTTATCTCTTTTTAATTTGGTCATTTTCAGGCGTTTCCAGAAGAAACCATCTGGTTCCACCCTAGTAAGAACACTTAGAACCGGTTTCTCAATGTCCAGTTAAATAGTTATCTGCAAGATAACAGCAACTGTCAGATAAATTGTTCAAACAATTGAAGGCTAAACTTACGAGGTCACGGAAATCTTATTTGACAGTTGTATCCATAGCAACGTTATCTGGCAGATACATATCTGACACTTTAACTGGACATTGAAAAACCGGCCCTTCAGCATTCTATGAGCTCCAATTCCCATTTTTCTTGATCTAACCTTGTATGTCATGCAAAAGAACGCATCTTGACAAAAACCGCAACTAAATGCGTTGTAAGTCCTTGATAACCATCAAGTGATGTTAATTTATTTGGCCTGGCTATAATTCTTCCGAACGACCTTCTCGGTTTTCTTCGGTATAAGTGAACTTTAAATTTTAAAAATCGAACTAGTTCTACTTCTCGACCAGTTATTATTGCATAGGAAATGGTTTATTATAGCGGTTTACCAGGAATTATTGTCTCTTGGAAACACAGGCTGTGCTTGAATGTAAATATGGGCAAAAAGTTTGATTTAACTAAGCGATGTCGCAGCTATCTGCAGGTATCTATTTCCTGCATTATAATATGAGTGAGTTCGTTAACAACGCAATAGTTAAATTTATAATATATTTTAGGATGCAAGCCATTATATTTAAAAGAAAAAATAATTATTATGCAATTTAACTAAAGAGATATACAGAGTGTCTCACGACGATTAAGACAAGCAATATATCGGAACTGGGCAGTAGTAGCGAATTATAATTTTGGGGGTGCAAATTAAAGTGAATATAGTATCTTTTCTTATTATTGCGGCATCCAATGAGGTATTTGTTTTTGGTCACGTGACGTCCGATTCAACATTTTTAATGGGACACCCTGTATATTTGTGACTTTTTGTGTTCCACCCGATAAAGCAATTCCAACAGACTAACACACTTGGAGTCTAAAGTGATTAATTCAAGAGCTACAGGTACTTAAAGGACTGTAGCACCACTATTATGAAACACTACCAAAATAATTTAACTGTAGGGTACATGTTATAATCAGTGGTAGTTGTACCATCCTTCAAGTACCTGTAGCTTTTGAATTAATCACTTTAGATTCCAAGTATGCTAGTTCCTTGGAATTGTTTTATCGTGAGGAACACAAAAAGTCACAAATATACAGGGTGTCCCATTAAAATGTTTGATTCGGATGTCACGTGATCAAAAACAAATACCTCAATGGGTGACGCAGTAATAAGAAAAGATACTATATCTGCTCTAATTTAAACTCCCTAAATTATAATTCGCTACTACTGCCCAGTTCCGATATATTGCTTGTCTTAATCGTCGTATTTTATCCGTTGTTTAAGTGTGCTGTTGGTGACAATAGTTTTATATCTTATAATTTTTTTTAATTAATTTGTTTTAGTACACATGCAGGGAATAATTATTTTGATAACTGATTTCGTTCTTATTAACATGTTTGTATTTTGTACATAATTATGTTCCACAAAAAAGAAAAGGACAGATCAATTATAGTATTATAGACATACATCCAGTTCACACGAGACAAATAAAAACACTCAAAGTAGACGAAAGCTGTTCACCACTCAACCTCTTTTATCCAGACCACGCAGCAGATGCAGAAAATTATGTCCAATCACAACAAGAAAAATGGCAAACAGAGATAGTGTGTTACACAGAACTACGTAAATGAAGAACACTCATACACCTGACTACGGGATGGCGAGCTATTTCCAGAAACAGGAGGTTTTATATACTTGCTATTCAGGACCAAGTGACTGTCGCACGACAAGAAATATACAATTAAGGATCCATTCATAATGTACGACAACAGAAGATCACATAATAGGCGCATGCAAAACTCTCGCTGGAACCGAATACACGGCTACGCATAGCTCTGCAACTAAACTAATACACCAAGCACTAGCCACAACAAACTAATAGAAAATTCTATAAAACTACACTTTGGACTTTGAAATACATACAAAGAAAATTTTGGGGCAGCACATGTCGATACTGTTTCGTCTGGTGGACGAAACAGAGTCACCCGCATTCACAACAATTATTTTTTAGATGATGCAGAAGAAAATAAAGAAAAACAAATGTTCTTAAAGAGGTAAAATGTACGCAGTTCAGAAGTAGCAACCATGTTATCGACTCTCGTAAATTCTATGGAGATCACACTGTCTTTATCGTTGTCTTTGATCGAGAGAATATTCCGTATCTTGGCGACATCAACAAGTTGATTACATGATGCAAGGCAAGTCAAATGTATACAAAAGAAGCATTATAGGGCCAGAAAGGATCCCTGTGGGCAGCCACTAGGTACTCTTCTTCTGGTTGACAGCACATTATTATGAAACCTTACGGAGAATTCTCTGTTACTGATGAAAGCTTCGATTATTTCTAACGACCTGTGACCAATCTATATAAATGAAGCATTATAGGACCCAGAGCGGATAGCTGCGGGTCACCTCTAGTTATTCTTCTTGTAGTTGGCAGCGGAAAATTCTCTGTTACTGAGGAAAGTTTCGATCCTTTTTAACAATCTGCCACTCATGCACAAGAAGTGTTCCAGTTCATTGAGTTAGTGCCTGTGCTCGAAACTGTGATTTAAGCGCAAATGTTGGTACACCCCGTATATGAGATCTAGATGATTTAATGAATCGCTGTTGGTATTGTATCTAATGACATGACCTTTTGCCGGTGGTTCGTGGATTGTATTCGCAATTTCACCAAGTCGTAGATACAGCGGTGACATCTGGAGTGGGCGGACTTTATGGACTTGTCTCTGAGTATCTATTGCTCAAAATGAAAGTTAACTGATTGGTCTTCAGTAGATATATAATCTGCTTTATCAATAAAGCTAATATTTTACTGTCCGCAATTTTCAATCCAACATGAGGAGTGTAGCTTTGAAACTGCTAGCCGTCATATTAATCAAACAAATCATAAAGGAAAGTACATGAAATAGTAACGGCAAGTGTCGGCAAAAAGTCTTCTTGACATCCACCATAGGACATCATAATGGATTAATTTTCGTTCTTAATCAACAACCAATTAACAATAAACCAACTAATTACAGGAATTTTTTTTTTTTTTTAAAATGGCAGTAGAAACTTGTCCCATTAGCCAGTAATTAATGCTTTACTAAAAATGAAACTTTATTCCTATTGTGTGTATGTGAATCCAGAGAATCTAGACAATCTGGAGAACCTGGAGAATCTGGAAAATTTGTAAAATCTGAAGAATCTGGAGAACCCGAGAATCCAGAGAATCTGTAGAACATGGGGAACCAAGTGAATCCGGAGAATCTAGATAATTTGGAGAACCTGGAGCATCTGGAGAGTGTAGAATCTGTAGAATCTGGAGAATCTGGAGAATCTGGAGAATCTGGAGAATCTGGAGAATCTGGAGAATCTGGAGAATCTGGAGAATCTGGAGAATCTGGAGAATCTGGAGAATCTGGAGAATCTGGAGAATCTGGAGAATCTGGAGAATCTGGAGAATCTGGAGAATCTGGAGAATCTGGAGAATCTGGAGAATCTGGAGAATCTGGAGAATCTGGAGAATCTAGAGAATCTGGAGAATCTAGAGATTCTGGAGAAATTCGAGAATCTGGTGAGTCTGGAGGATCTGGAGAATCTGGAGAAGCTGAAGAATTTGGAGAACCTAGAGAATCTACAGAATCTGAGAATCTGGAGAATCTAGACAATCTGGAGAATCATCTGGAGAATCTGGAGAATCTGGAGAATTTGGAGAATCTGGAGAATCTGGAGAATCTGGAGAATCTGGAGAATAGAGAATGGAGAGTCAAGAGGATCTGGAGAATCTGGAGAATCTGGAGAATCTGGAAAATCTGGAAAATCATCTGCAGACTCTGGAGAGTCTGGAGAATCTGGAGAATCTAGACAATCTGGAGAATCATCTGGAGAATCTTGAGAATCTGGAGAATCTGGAGAATTTGGAGAATCTGGAGACACTGGAGAATCTGGAGAATCTGGAGAATCCGGAGAATGGAGAATCAGGAGAATCTGGAGAATCTGGAAAGTCTGGAGAATCTGGAGAATCTGGAGAATCTGGAGAATCTGGAGAATCTGGAGATTCTGGAGAAATTGGAGAATCTGGTGAGTCTGGAGGATCTGGAGAATCTGGAGAAGCTGAAGGATTTGGAGAACCTGGAGAATCTACAGAATCTGAGAATCTGGAGAATCTAGACAATCTGGAGAATCTGGAGAAAAATATGGAGAATCTGGAAAATGGAGAATCAGGAGAATCTGGAGAATCTGGAGAATCTGGAGAATCTGGAGAATCTGGAGAATCTGGAGAATCTGGAGAATCTGGAGAATCTGGAAAATCTGGAAAATCTGGAGAATCAGGAGAATCTATAAAATCTGAAGAATCTGGAGAACCTGAAAAATCTAGAGAATCATGTGGATCTGGAGAAAATGGAAAGTCTGGGGCATGTGGAAAATCTGGTGAATCTGGAGAATCTGGTAAATCTGGAGACTCTAGGGAATCAAGAGAATCTAGAAAATCTGGAGAACCTGGAGTATCAGAAGAATCAGGTGAATCTGCAGAATATAGAGAATCCGGAGAAGATGGAAAATCTGGAGAATCTGAAGAATCTGGAGAATCTGGAGTACCTGGACAACATGGAGAATTTGGAGAATCTAGATAATCTGGAGAATTTGTAGAATTTGGAGAATCTGGAGTATCTGGAGAATTTGGATAATTTGAAGAATTTTGAGAATCTGGAGAATTAAGAGAATCTGGAGAATCTGGAGCACCTGAAGAATCTGGAGAAACTAAAAAATCCGGAGCATCTGGAGAATCCTGAGTATTGGGAGAATCCTGAGAATTCAGAGAATCTAGAGAATCCAGAGAGTCTAGAACCTGAGATTATTCACATTTTGAAAGAGTCTCATTTGATGATAATGGTAATTATATAATCTCTCTTTCAATGTCGTCCTAAAGTTGCCAGAATCTCAAAATAAGTTACTAATACTTCGAAAATAGCAATAATTTGAAGAACTAGACCTACATACAACGCAAAGCCATGAACCTCATACTTTGGCATGTCCACGTGATATAACTTCTCAACGAGGAAGTACCATTTCTCTTCTTTCAGCTTCAAAACCGATACAGCTGTCATCTGGTGCTTTCATTCCATGGCTACCGTCGATCGTAAATCCCAATATCTTCGTTCCGCTTTGGCGAGCTAATGCTCGCATCCTTTTAGAGCTTTTCGTGATATCGGAGATTTATGCGATCGCTTAATATTTAAGATAAACGTTATATGCAACGATTGCACATGATATAATCTGCCAATGAAACGCGTTTATTTGATTTGTTTATGCTACTCTATTGCAAACGGCCATCAAAGGAATACTTTTATTTCATACATAATTGCAACGAAAGCTGAAAAAATAAATAAAAAAGGATCTCTAACAGATCCAGACAATTATCGCTTACTTTCGTTAATCTCTCATGCAAGCAAGGTTCTACTATGTATTTTACAGTCTCGTTTAGAGGGTTTTATTGACTGGCAAATTTCTCAAGCGCAGGCAGGTTTCGTGAAAGGATGCGGTACGCGTGAACAGATCTTAGACTTAAGACAGATTGTTGAAAAAGCCAGAGAGCATTATTTTCCAGTTTTTATCTGCCTTGTGCACTATTCTAAGGCGTTTGATAACGTAAAGTGGCCAAAACTGTGGGAAATCCTTATTTCTATGGGAGTCCCTTACCACTTAGTGTTTCTCATACAGCAACTCTATGCGTCTAGCTCGGCTCGTGTAAGAATTGATGGTAACCTGTCTCGTCAAACAGCAGCCAGAAAAGGAGTTCGTCAGGGATGTGTATTATCTCTGATGTTATTTAACATTTACTCTGAATTTGTGATGAGACAGGTATTGGACAACTGGAATGGCGGTATAGCTATTGGCGGAAGCAAAATATCTAACTCAAGATTTGCTGATGATACAACCCTTATTGCTGCTTCTCAGGAAGGACTAGTAGCTCTATTAGACATTTTAGAACAACACAGTGCAGCATATGGTCTTGGTATTAACTACAACAAGACCAAGGTTATGGTCGTAGATAGAGAGCACGACAATTATCGAGAAATAAAGTCAATAGGCAGTTGTGAGGTAGTTCAAAGTTTTGTGTACGGTTCTTTGATCGAGAATTCGGGTAGCTGTGAGAATGAGATTCGACGGCACATTCAACAGGCACGGATGGCCATGACAAAGCTTACTAAAATAAGGCGTGACCATAACATTACTAAAGCTACCAAAATGTCACTGGTTCAGTCTCTTGTGTTCTCCATATTTTTGTATGCCTTGGAAACTTGGACTGCTAAAAAAGCAGATCAAGCTCGCATAGATGCTTTTGAAATGTGGACGTGGAGGAGAATGCTGAGAATTCCTTATACCGCCCATCGAACTAATGTTTCCATACTGGATGAGCTCGGTAATCCAGAGACACTATCCTCCATTGTGTCTACGAGAATGCTTACGTTCTTCGGGCATGTTTACAGAAGCGGTAATATGGAGAAACTTGTAGTTCAGGGTCACGCCCCAAGTGGGCGGTGCCGTGGACGCTCCCCTACAGGCTGGATGGATACGACGAGACAGTTGCTAGATATGAGTATCAAGAGCACCACTGAACTGACAGAAAATCGCGAACGATAACGAGCTACAGTTCTCAAAACTATTCATAATATTCGTGTCGGCAATACTCTAGCTCCGACTTAATGCATTTTACGAGTTCACAACATGTCTTTTAAGACATTGTGACTATGATGATGATGATGCTACTGTAATGGAAACGGCCATCAAAGTGAAATAGTTTCTGGAGATGCCATCCACTCGTGGTGGCGAAACGTCAAGCCTTAGTGCTAAACGACGCCGGCTTAAAAACCCAAGAACCACAAATCCATTGTACGATGGCCGCGAAAGCCTTACACAGTACATCAAAGGTGTGCTTGGAATAAGTTTCATAGGCAATATAGAAAAACGAATACTTCTATTTTATGATGCTCAATAATTGCAACGAATGTTTCGAAACAATATTTTTCCGGCGTTACGGAAATCACAAAAAATGTCAAACATCTTGAAGCATTAAACTGTTGTTGATAACGGTTCTAGCTGTGTTTCAAAAGGTATTTAAGTGAGTATGTTGTTCTTGGCTTCCGCAATTATTTCAAAAACGTCTTTCCAACTTATTCACCTGGATATATAACTAACGTGCACACCTGAGGCGAATTTA
Organism: Callosobruchus maculatus; assembly: GCA_951848785.1. NCBI lineage: Eukaryota > Metazoa > Arthropoda > Insecta > Coleoptera > Chrysomelidae > Callosobruchus > Callosobruchus maculatus. The sequence goes on from CATOUR010000003.1 coordinate 6,098,093, forward strand.
TATCTATATCATTTACAGTTTTAAATATGTATACAATATGCAGAGTATCAAAGCTCGTATCGCAGCGAAGCGCAAAACGAAGCAAAACAAGGAAAATGTAAATAGGCAGGTAATAAACGTCCATTTAATGCGCTGAAAAGCACAATTAGAAATGACAATCCGTGGCGGCAGATAGAGAAATGATGTATGGTAATTGTATGTCCGTAATGATTCGCATATAACTGCTGTATTATTTCTTGCCTCTGTCCTTTTATACATAGTTGGTCCTGGAAATGTAACGGCCCAGACTGCTGAAGACAAGCTACTGGGTATCTGTTCGATCTATGGAAACGGGGGTTGACTGCAATCCTGGCTAGTTCTCGGTGACGTCACTGACGACAGCTGTGAAGACAGCTGTGATATGTATATATGTATATTTATAATAGATTAAGGGTTGTGATGGAGATTAGTAAAATGAAGGGAACTAGTAACACCCAGTATTGCTCCAATTCGAAAGGACGTTACCAGTTCGGGGCGTGAGATATTGGAAAATAAGCATATACAGGATGAGTTTTTAGTACCGGCTCGGTCGATAACTCCACTACTGTAGAAGATAGCGAAAAAAATTGTATATAAAAATTGTAGCCACGGATATGCTCCTTGCTCAGAAAATATTTTGATTTATACAGGGTGATCCGTAACTACGTGGTGATGCAAACATGCATTTTTTTAAATGAGACACCCTATATATTATTCCATATTCAAATTCTACTAATGATTTCCGTTTCTCCAATATAAGGTATTGTTACATTATACAGGGTGTTTCAAAAGTTATGACCATTTTTGTATCCGAACCACGGTCAATTGAACGTATTGTATATCAAAAAGTGATTAATCAAAAATTATTTCTTTTACATGAGAAGATTAGAAATATCCTCTAGTTTTAAAATACGTTATAAAAAAATCCGTGACGCATATTCGTATACAGGGTGATGTAGAATGCAAAATCTAGATTTTCTCTCTTTTTTTAAATGTAACCCCCAATATTTTATTATACCAAAGAGTTGCTTTTAATATGCTCTTTCACCTTTGTATAGCACTTATTATGGCTGCATTCATTAGTTTCTGAGATATTTCGATTTTTCTACAAATTTTAAATATACCTTATATTTTTTTAATAAACTTTATTTATTTTGAGAAAATACTACCAAATTTTGTTCTTGCTTAACAAACAACTAAAATATAAGGCGATAATAATACTTGATCAAGTCAAAACACTGAACTAGCGAGATAATATAGGTCAAGTGTGCTGAGGTAACAATTATAGACGTCATGCGTAATTATCAAGCAGATGTATCAGGTAGGCTATGAAATATGAAACGACACAGTCCAAATAAAACGATTCTTCAATCTTTCAAACGCATTAGTTTTAGAGTGCCTCCGTTCTGGATATTGCTATTCATAGTTGATCAAATATTCTAGAGGCAAGTAGACAATTCCTCAAAGATTCTCCTAAATACCCTCAATGGAAAAATTAGTTTTCAAAGCTAGTTTTTCACACAGTACGGAATTATTGAGTAGGTTATGAAAACTGTCAATTTTTCAGAGCCTACCTGATAAAACTACATGATAATTATGCATGACGCCTACAAAATTGTTTCCTCAGCATACTTGACTTTATTATCTCGATGATTTAGGGTTTTGACTTCATCAAATACCATCAAGATGTTATAATTTAGTTGTTCGTTAAATAAAAAACAAATCAGATAGTACCTTCTCAAAATAAATAAATTTCAGTACAAAAATAGAGGCTATATTTTAAATTTACCGAAAAATCGAAATATCTCGGAAACTGATGGACGTAGGTACAACAAGTGCTATACAAAGATGAAAGAGCATATTAAAAGCAATTCTTTGGGATAAAATATTGGGGGTTACATTTGAAAAAAAAGAGAAAATTTGGATTTTGCATTCTACATCACCCTGTATACGAATATGCGTCTAGGGCTTCTTTTATAGCCGATTTTAAAACTAGAGGACATTTTTAATCTTTTCATGTAAAAAAAATAATTTTTGATTCATTCCGTCTTGATATTCAGTACGTTCATTTGTCCGCGATTTGGATATAAAAATGGTCATAACTTCTGAAACACCCTGTATAATGTAACAATGCCCTATATTGGTAGAATGGAAATCATTAGCAGAATCTGAATATGGAATAATATATAGGGTGTCTCATTTAAAAAAATGCATGTTTGCATCACCACGTAGTTATGGATCACCCTGTATAAATCTAAATATTTTCTGAGCAAGGAGCATATTCGTGGCTACAACTTTTATATACAACTTTTTTCGCTATCTTCTATAGTAGTGGAGTTATCGACCGAGACGCTACTAAAAACTCACCCTGTATTTGTTTAACTAAGATTGTTTATAAACAGAGTGAGTGTGTTAAGTATGTCAATGGGATGTGGGTTAGATATAAGATACATCTGGAGTTTATAACGAGGTCAGATCAATATACACCAAGTTTGAAGCATGAAGTGATTTTACTCAGGGCCCCTCTAAGCCTCCAGTTTAGTGCAGTGTGTAACAGAAAGATATATTACACAGCCATGGAAGTTTTACACTGTCTAGATTGTATATATAGTAATTGTAGAGGTATCTGTGGTTTGTTTTTTTTTCTGAGCGTGCCAATGACAGTCAATTTAAAAAGGGCTTCGATTAGTTTATTGCTTAGAGGGATACTTGTAAACCAATTGTCGATCGTGATGTTTCGATTGGTTCTTCAAAGTGGCTACATAGTCAGTAACTTGGCAAGGTAACCAGCCAAAGGAGCTCCATTAGTGTTACTTGATTTTCCAAGATAGGGGCTTGCATTGAGAATGCATTTGGTCGCAACATCACAAAGCATAACGATCTTCATATCATATTTATTTGGTCTAATAGGCATGTAGATTTTAAATGGACACCTCCCACAAAAACCCACTAGCTGCTCATCAATACATAAATATGCGCTAGGTTTGTAGTTTCCTGTGCAACTATTCAAGATAGGCCGCTAAGATTAAAAGTTCAAACAAAGCCTTCAGCTCACTCATTGAGGTGACAGATAATTTGACGTTTGTGTAATTTGACGGCGAAACAGTGCAAATAAAATTGTAAGTTAGCTAACGTCATCAGACGTATTTTCAATAAACGCCGCTATTCCTCAGCGATCTGTCCTATTCCTTACACTGTTTCTGCTGTACATCAACGAGCTGCTGGAAATAACATCCAATCCAATCTACAGCTTCGCAAATGACAGTACATTAGTGTCGTGCATGGAACCAGGCAAGCCACTATCATCCCAGGAGACAGTACGTCGGCGACAGCAGCATGCCTTACTGATCAACGCAGATATCAAGACAATTGTCGAGTGGGGATTAGCAAATAAAGTACAGTTCAACGTACAAAAAACTCAGGCAACAACACTTACAAAGAAGTCTCACGATGGCTTACCAACCGTGGAAATGAAGGGCCACTCCAAAGTCGAATCACCTTCCGTCAAGCTTTTGGGGACCAACATCAACAATAACATATCGTGGCACAACCACGTTGTCAGTGTTGCTAAAACGTCATCCCAGAAGCTTGGAGTTTTGTTCCGCTGTAGGAAGTTGCATACACCAGAGCAACTGCTGCTGCTCTACAAGGCACAGATCCGACCATAACTGGAGTATTGCTCCCATGTGTGGGAATGCGCTCCGAAACACTCTCCAAAGCTTCTGGACACCATCCAGAAAAGAGCAATTAGATTAATCGATACGCCTAACCTCTCAAAGGACCTCCACAGCCTGGAACATCGAAGGAGGATGGCTGACATCTCCCTGTTTTACAGATTCTATCACGGAAGATGTCCGAGTGAGCTCTCCCAGATAATAACACCAAAATCCGTCCGAACCAGGAACACTAGAGAAGCTCTGCGAGCTCATCCTTACCAGGTCGAGGTCCTTACTCCCCGAACCAGTCTCCTCCAGCACTCCTTGTTTCGGAAAACTTCGACGCTGTGGAATCAGCTGCCGGGGAATTTGTTTCCCGACGGCTACAACTTGCAGCGTTTAAAATCTAACGTGAACCGGAACTTATCCTCTCCCAGCGCTTCTACAGCGCCATAGGCTATCAGCCTTTGCGGGAGGCTGACCAACGTTCACGAGTTTTGACCATCAACGTTAGCCAACAGTTAAGGAGCAAAATATTCGAGTTTTGAAAATAAATTCACTGATAATAGCAGCATTATTGATAGGAGGTCCAAAGTCCAAAAAGTCGATTTGCTTTGATCTTTTTTGCGCAACAAATGCTGAACTAGGCAACATATTTAAATAATATCGACATTAAATCAGTAAATAATATAGGTAACCAGACTTGTCGATCGTAGGAATTTATGAGTGCTACATCTAAAGCTAGTAAGAGGAATGAACCTGAGCACAGATTGCTCTCAGAAGAGCTGAACCACTTCAATAGATGCAAGCTGACTATAAGAGCACCAAATAAAGCCGCAAACAGAACATCGAAAAAATCAGAAATGGACTCAATTACCTAAACGTTGCGAAACATTAAGGAAGTACTGAAATCGGGAATTTCGACAATGAAAAACAATATCACAGAAGAAAGTAGAAATAATGCTAAATGGGGAGGAAACTATAGAACTTAGAGCAGATATTCAAGTGGTAGAAAGGCACAAAAAGGCGAACTAACAAAAGTGCTCGAAGCTGAAATTTGGAGCCCTGAAAAAGATAAAATTAGGAACAACTTAGTTATACCTGGTATTGACATGGAAACAGATGATAATGAAGTATTAAAAGATAGGATCAAATACACAATAGAGCGTAACATAGGGATGAAACAATCTATCAGTAAGGTTCACAGAATTTCCGAGAAAAAATAGAATAAAGCGACAAAACATTGAAATTCTTGAGGCAAAAAACAAGCTGAAGGATGAAGATCTTCATAGACAGACATACAAAAAAGAGACTCACACAAAAGAAGATCAGGGATGCTGCAACGGAAGAAAAGGCTAAACGAGAGAAGGTCAAACTGAGATTCCAACTAATACTGAATGAAAGGACCATGGTATGGAACCAAGAAGAGAATAGACATATGCCAAAAAACTAAACCTGGGCTAAGCTATCGAACAGGACAAACGAGAAAGGTTTAAAAGAAAATCTCCACATGGGTAGAACCGAATTAAGAGGAAACTCTCAAGGGCAGGAGACTGATGACCTCCTCACCTTAAACCAACTCATCAAAGAAACCTTTACACGCTTCGATTGAAGTGTGAGGACTAGCGGCTACCTCAGACAAATGCATCTGATCTAACCTTAAAAGCGCAATTCCAATGCATCCACGCAAGACCGTCGGAAACTCGTGGAGAAAACCGGGACTCAATGAACCCCCCTGAATAAATGAGCATATCCTGCGATGCACCACTGTATTACGTACCACCCTGTACATATGGAATCTCAGCTAAAAGACCTACCTTAGCGGCTGCAGTCTCCACATTATGTAAAGATTTTTTCCAAATTAAATTAAATAGGTATCCGCCGTCTCGTAACTTTATCTCTGTATTCCATTTAAAGGAACATAATTAAAACGTTAGTTCAGATTAACCGAAGATTTTTCATCTGACCGCGCCGGCTTGCCTAGCCGGCAAACTTTGTGAATGAGGAAGTGAAGATGTGGATCGTTGATACTGCAGCAGACTACGAGGGTCGGTTTAGAGTCTTGGAATACAGATGTACGGGAAGAAAAAGGACATCGTCATCAGCTCTTGTATTAGGAGATACCAACACCGGTAAAAACCATGTTGTCAGGCGCTTGTATGAAATACACGAAAATACTTTAACTGTCCACAAAACGAGTTGATGTTATTGCACACATATGTAAGCTGTGAGCGAATATTCAGCAACGTTTCTTCAGATCCCAGTTTTATGTTGAAAGTGAATTATTTTTGATTTGATTTCTTCATTTTCTAATTTTTTTTACTTACTTTATGACCAAAGTATCCCTGGATCCTTTGACTAACCAACATGCTAGCACCTTCAGGTAAAGATTTAGACTCGGATTTAGACTGAATTCTAACCCCTCTTACTTGTTCAAAAGTAGTTTTGTAATAGCTGCATAACGTATTATACAGGCGTCCCAGAAGTAACACGCCAGAGTGACATGGAAGGTAGATTGGCATTAGATCAGTCAGATAACATTGACATGACCTTAGTAAAAGTTTTCTAGTTTTCGAGATATTGCCACTTTTAAGGTTTTTCAGAAAATTCCTACTTTTACTCCTTTTGCTGCCTGTTATAGCTATACAGATTTGCGGACTCATTATCTTTTTTTTCTTGGGTTACTATTAATAGTTGGTTGAGACAACAGAGTATTGATTTTATTGAAAAAAATTTTTAAGAAGATGCAGGTTGCGTATAAGAGTGGGTGGTAAACATTTTAAAAATCTGTTATAGTGACTAAAAATCAATGGAAATAAAAAAACAGCTTTATGTTCTATTCAATTTTGATGCCTACAACGAATTAAAAAGGACAATGTATCTAGGCGTTTTAGACCCAGAAGTATTCCGACTTCTATGTCAAAACTTGGGGCTATTCAATTTTTAGTAACAAGAATCTATAAACGTTACACTATTTTTTAAAGAGCATTAAGTGGTTTGGTTTTTAAGAGCATTTGCTGATTCAGTCTGGTTCAATCGTCGTCACAGTAATCAGTTAAATCTTGGTTAAGGTTTTCGCATTGACACAAAATCTAAGAATTCGGTTGTTTTTTACCATGCTGTGATAGTTTTCAATGAAATCAATACTCTGTCGTCTCAACCAACTATTAATAGTAGTCCGACAAAAAAAGAGCATAAGTCTGCCATACCAGGCAACAAAAGGAGCAAAAGTAGGAATTTTTTGAAAAACCTTAAAAGTGGCGATATCTCGAAACCTAGAAAACTTTTACTAAGGTCATATCGATGTTATCTGATTGATCTAAAGCCAATCTACCTTCCATGTCACTCTGACGTGTTATTTCTGGGACACCCATATTCCCATTCAAAGTTTCTCTGTTGACTAAGAATTGGATTATTGGAAAGCAGCACCTTTTTGAAGATAATAGTAGAAATGAAATTAAGTGGATTGACTCAGTACTACCCACGCATTAAGGAGATACCAGTTTATTATGTTCCCATAGCGTGAAGTTATAGTCAGAATAAAGTTTTACAACCCCCCACCCCCTAACAACTCCAAATTTAACCTCCACCAAAAAAAAGTAGAAAATGATTCGGAATCCCTAAAACTTCTAAGACAAACTTTGAGGAATATTTGATTTTGTTTTCGTTTTTTGCCAATTACTCCGCCGCCTACTCACCGATTTTCAAAATTGTAGCAGCATTACTTACTTCGATACAACAGCATATCGCTACCCAAATTTTATAACAATCTATGCAGCGGTTACTGAGATTGGGAGGATAGCAAAGGGCCAACGGATCGACAGACCGACAGACCGACAGACCGACAGACCGACAGACCGACAGACCGACAGACCGACAGACCGACAGACCGACAGACCGACAGACCGACAGACCGACAGACCGACAGACCGACAGACCGACAGACCGACAGACCGACAGACCGACAGACCGACAGACCGACAGACCGACAGACCGACAGACCGACAGACCGACAGACCGACAGACCGACAGACCGACAGACCGACAGACCGACAGACCGACAGACCGACAGACCGACAGACCGACAGACCGACAGACCGACAGACCGACAGACCGACAGACCGACAGACCGACAGACCGACAGACCGACAGACCGACAGACCGACAGACCGACAGACCGACAGACCGACAGACCGACAGACCGACAGACCGACAGACCGACAGACCGACAGACCGACAGACCGACAGACCGACAGACCGACAGACCGACAGACCGACAGACCGACAGACCGACAGACCGACAGACCGACAGACCGACAGACCGACAGACCGACAGACCGACAGACCGACAGACCGACAGACCGACAGACCGACAGACCGACAGACCGACAGACCGACAGACCGACAGACCGACAGACCGACAGACCGACAGACCGACAGACCGACAGACCGACAGACCGACAGACCGACAGACCGACAGACCGACAGACCGACAGACCGACAGACCGACAGACCGACAGACCGACAGACCGACAGACCGACAGACCGACAGACCGACAGACCGACAGACCGACAGACCGACAGACCGACAGACCGACAGACCGACAGACCGACAGACCGACAGACCGACAGACCGACAGACCGACAGACCGACAGACCGACAGACCGACAGACCGACAGACCGACAGGCCGACAGGCCGACAGGCCGACAGGCCGACAGACCGACAGACCGACAGACCGACAGACCGACAGACCGACAGACCGACAGACCGACAGACCGACAGACCGACAGGCCGACAGACCGACAGACCGACAGACCGACAGACCGACAGACCGACAGACCGACAGACCGACAGACCGACAGACCGACAGGCCGACAGACCGACAGACCGACAGACCGACAGACCGACAGACCGACAGACCGACAGACCGACAGACCGACAGACCGACAGACCGACAGACCGACAGACCGACAGACCGACAGACCGACAGACCGACAGACCGACAGACCGACAGACCGACAGACCGACAGACCGACAGACCGACAGACCTACAGACCGACAGACCGACAGACCGACAGACCGACAGACCGACAGACCGACAGACAGACGACGGAAATGAGTGACGTGGGTTTTCGTTATATAGACATCATAAAAAGCTCAAAAAGCGTGTTACCACAAAATCGAAAATTTTAGGGATCACAATACTGCCCTCACCAATCGGTGTGGGAAATAGAAATGGCATGCCTAGCAAATGACAAAGTTTCCATGTGAGTCAAAAATTCGCTAAGGTTTTCCAAATTTTGGGGAATTCAAGCATACGTACGTTTGACACGTCTCCTGAATAAAAATCCCAAACACGCCACTGTGTATTAGAGTAGCCATGGCTAAACTTCGCCAGTTTCGGGAATTTGGACTTCTTATACCAATTCCTCGCAGCTTTCTCAACAGCCATATCAGTCACTTGAAATTGATGTTAAATCTATTTTCGGTGCATGCTTTTACACTTCGGTATGCGAAATATCGTTGCAGGAAACCCAAAAGCATAATTCATCGTGTAACGACAGCCAATTACTTCAATTACAACAAAATGCGATCGCTTTACTTTTACCTATAATTAATAATGTGAGCTGGCGCAGTGGCTTGTGTGTAAAAAGGAACAGAGAGCTTGTGTCTGAGCGACGTTATGTGCGAGCGTGCCGTGAAGACATCTGCATCGACCAATTATTATCAATTGATCGCCACCAGCAGAGAGTCAAATAGAAGAAATGGAGCTCAGCCATTTGCAGTAGCGTGCCAAGGTCTTCGGGGGCCCCTCCGCAATTTTTTTCATGGGGCCCCCCTTCTATATAAAAAATATTTCAAATCGGCTTATGGATAGGAAAAATTTGGTGTGACCTCAACTTCATATTTTTGTTTTTTTCTTTCGAGTTTTTGAAGAATAATAGTTCATAGACTTCAGGTACAATATAACTATACATCAATTCACATTAATATAACAAACACCATCTATATTATAATATGACCACTATGAGTTTTAGGTTTAGAAAACTACAGAATTTGAGATACAACTTTATTTAATAAACATTACTGACACAACACAAAATTATAACAAAATCAAAAATAAACAAATAAAACATCTTGACTCTAAAAATTCTATTATTATGCTTTGACTTGCATTTCATGTAAAGCAACACATATTTGGTATTCTGCAGGTTCATTTTCTATAGAAATCAATGCCAAAGAACTTAGGGGCGATTCACCCATTGTCGATTTTGCAAAACCTTTTATTATTTAGTTTTGAAAACGTAGCGCCAAGATATCGGCATCGACTGTCTGGGATTCCCAGAAATAACTTGTCAGCACCAACGAATTCGAATAGGTTAGAAAAAGTAAACAATCCAAAGTAGTGACCCGGTGGCAGCTTAATGATAGTATTTATAGCATACTGACCGCTGATAAACCCGTACACCCTTTGTTTCTGCACCCTTTTCGAGATAATAGGTAAAGAACTCTAAAAATAATGGCATGAATAGTGGAATAATATAAATAGCAACCTTGTTTTGGTTGATCGTTTCGGGTTTATTGTTATAGTTTTGAGTAAATTTTGGGTTTTAGCAGTGCAAAACTTAAAAGACTATTTTAAACAATTTCACAAGATTTAAATACTGCGGATTTCTGTGAAAAATAACATCGTGTTTAACACAGTAAATAATAACAACGGGGTGTTGGACACGTACACATGTCTGTTAGAGCATTTTTCCATAATCTATTCGAATTCGTTGGCACAGATACGCGTCGCGTCAGTGAAACGTTGCACTTATTCTTGCCGTTTTGGATTCTATGTTTGACTACCTTGTCGTGTTGTCAAATTTTGTCATAAAAAGTCCTGAAAAGGCAAAATATATTTTAATTTGATTTTGGAAAATTATGATTCCATCGCTATAAAATTAAGTACCTATATCTATTATAGTTATTACTATGTACAAAGTTTGCTCGAGATAGTCGAGGTCGAGGCTGCGCAGAGGCCCCCCGGATGCCCGGGCCCCCCCCCCCCCCCGCCGCGGGCCCTGCGGGCTCTTTCGGCACGCCACTGGCCATTTGAGCTGGAAGTGATAGTTCTCCGAAGCAGTGGCGGATCCGATTGGTCATACCGTTAGAAAGAGGTTAGATTATACAGCCTTCTCTAATTGAAGTATTACCACTATTTTTTAATGTTAATACCCACAACATTTGCATACGTCAATGTAAAGAAAAGTATTGCACAATTAAAACTCTCAACAAGTATTACTGTTCTTGTAAATACGGAAACACACTAACATAAAACTGATTAAAATACAGACATATGCAGTGAAATATACCTACTACCTGCAAATGACATCCGAATTCCGAGAAAAAAGGGTTGCGGTTGATGAAATGCAGTAGGACTAAGTACAATAATAAACTAACTCATTTGCCATAATTAATAATAATATTCAGGGTGTTCCATTTAAAAAAATATATGTTTGCTTCATAACTGAAAAATGGTTAGAGTATGAAAAAACCAAACTACACCACTGGATTCTACAGAAAAAATCCTATAAGACCCTTTTTCAAACTTTTCAACAAGATAAAAAAATAACCGAGGTCCCCCTTAAAGTGCCTAAAATGGGACACCCTGTACATGGCGCTCAACGGCAAACCGCAGATCACGTCGTTCACCCTGTCGTCGTCTTACGCGTTGGCATCCGTCATGTGCCCCCAGACAAAACCTGAACTCGTCGTAGAAAGTCGTCTGATGCCACTCAGGATTCCATTGTCGGTGTTCTTGGTACCAATCTAACCGTTGGCGACGATGAGTTGCACTGAATGGAAGCACAAGATGCGGACGATATGATCCTAAGCCCATTGCTCTCAATCAGTACACCATGCGGATTCGAATGGGCCTCCCTATAGCTGCATACCAAGCGTCAGCAACAGCTTAAGTGGATCGCATTCTGTTTCGAAGGGCCAATAGTCGTAGATGACGATCTTGCCAGACTGTGTTTCTTCTACGTGCTCCAGAACCTCTAGCTTGCTGCATTCGCCCTTCTGTCATCCATGCGCGCCATGCTGCTATAACTGTAGCCACGCTACGTGCCATGGTTACAGCAATGGCTCTGAAAGAAGCACCACGTTCTCGTTGGCCTACAATCCGACATGGTTCAAAGGGGCTCAACTGCGTAAATTGGGGCTGTCGCCAATTCATCTATTTTACACAACCAACTGGTCCATCGCCACATTTACAACAGTTATGATCGTTTTTGAATCAACAAAAAGCCATGTTTTCTTTTTACACGTCTAGAGTTTTTTGGAGGTGCTATGTAGGTAGATAGCACCTGAACGAACAAAATGTGTTACATGTATACTAGAGATGGGAATTGTGTAAAAATTTTCAATGCAAATATCCCTTTTCTACGTGTTCAGATTTCACTTGAAAGTGGTATATTTCTATGTCAATGCACTTGACCTATTTCTTATGAGCGAACTTCTTTGCTATGGCGACATGCAAATAACTGAATTGACATGAACATACAAACTGGTATGAGACTGTTTCCACACTCTCAGCTTACTAGCTTCATGGAACTTTATACACCTCATACACTTCTTTTTCCTTGTATTTTCCCTTGCACCATCAGTTGTAAAATGTGGTATCTTTCTCCACACATAACGTGACCCAGGTAAGAAAATTCCTCATTTTGAGAGCTTATACTGTTTTTGTTTCTTTATTCATACGCCTTAAGATTTCAACATTTGTGACCCTTTCCGTCCAAGAAACTCTGAGTATGCATTCATACACCCACATCTCAAGACTATATCTATAACTTCAAATCAGATGTGTAGACAGTCAGTCTCAAAAGACTGCCCGACATTTCAATTCGGACTGCAGTGAGGAAAAGGACTCTGTTTGGTGTGAGGAAACTGACTACTGAGGAGAAGCCCCTAGACCTAGTCACCGTACATTAGGAAAAACAAGTAGGGTCACTCTAAGCTCCACCCCCAATGTGGTCTTTCCAGCTGTGCTCTCGGATATTACGCAAGCTGGCGGATTCTGGCGCCCGACGATCTCGAGCAGTAGCCGAACGCTACCAGCTGTGGTTTACAGGGTCAGTCCACCTAACACCACCTAACACGCGACATGGTGCACGGAATACAATCGGTCGAATCTACTGGGGTGCCTAAATACATAAGTAGTGTGTGTATGTTGTTAAGCGTTTTGCGCGTATTTTTTTGTTTTTTTATATTTGTGCCTACTTATTGCCATTGATTTTTAAAATATCTGTTTTTAATACTTTTATTTTATTATTGACCTGACACTTAAGTTTTTTAAATTCATTTTCCAAATTCGTGTTTCCCGGTCCTTTAACTTTTTGTTGATAAAATTTGACTCGGTTTTCAATCATTTCGAGAATTTCTTGATTTATACAGTCGTTATTTTCACGTATCTTATACGTCTTTTTGAATTCCGAATCTTTTTTACAAGAAGTGATTAAGTCAACTAGTTCCTGAAATGATTGAACTCCTGTAGTTTGAATATTATGAATTTTTTATGATCTATTTTGTTTACTTCTTTACACCTAAGGTTATTAACAACAAATTATGAATGATCGGACTGTTATTGTTACTTACTACTTGCATCCTACATTTCAAATTACTATATCTATCTGACAAAACTTGATCTATAATGCTCCTCGAGCTATTTGCCACCCCAGTAGCTGCATCTGCAGTTATTGTGTTGAATGGTTTATTGAATAATAAATTATATTCTATCTATACTATAGAATTCATTTCTAGTGACCCCCGTATAAGTAAAGTGAACGTCGACCGTTGACGTCGACAATAAGGCACAGTCGGATTTCCTGTAAGAAAACGAGATCGCACGAAGGGAACCCCTCTGAATTCGAGGCGGCCCGCATTTGTGAGACTCACATCAAGGTGACCTAGTCAAAGGCACAAGCATTGGCTCACCCAACTAATAGGTACTGGGCACACAACAAACTTCAGATGATCTGCGTGGACAAGGGTGCACCCCAAACAACTTAAACTTGACGGTATAAGACACAATCTTATAAGTACGTTACCTTGACATAACCATCCAGTTTATAAATATAATTGTTGGAACGTGAAAGAATTCGAATTAGTCCATCACATTTTGAGAAGAGAAATCTAGTAGGCAATTCTTCAGCAGAGTGGCCGTCAAGAAAATATCTCTAGTAGACTTATTACATCAAGTCGGGCACTTTTATCTGTCGTTTCAGATCTGCATCTACGAAGAGAATGGTCAGTATAAAGAGAGTTAATAGCCAGACAAAAATCGCGAACAGACGATGTCGCTTTTCATGAAAGCACGTTCCGCAAACTTTCTTAAAAATGGGTCTCGCTCGAGTGTCACCTTCGAACTCGAGGCAGCCCACACACTTATAATAATAATAATGATAATAGAGTTTAGTCATTTATAATTACAGTAGTAAACCTATTTTTGTTCCGTTGAAAAGGCGAAGTTCACTTTAAGCTGGTCTTCCACTTAACCTTTAGCTTGCGGTATATAATATAACAAATTAAAACAAAAAAACTTTTTTAAAAAAAGCTTTTATTTAAATGTTCTAAGACCAGAATTCAATTAAACTGAAATTTTAACACAATTAAACTTAGCAGACCAAGTTAGTCAATTGAATAGGTACTAGTTAATTTACACAAGTAAATCGCGCGACAAGCTTTTATAATCATATAAATTGTGTATAATGAGGCTATAAGTTGATAGTTAATACTTTAAAGGAACATTTTATTTGCTTTTTTTAAAACATTTAAATAAAAGCTTTTTTTTAAGTTTTTTTGTTTTAATTTATTTTTTACTTTTTAGTTATTATATTTTATATCAAAAAAAAAAAATATTTATTCTCGGCAAACCCTTTTATTTGATACGCAGAAGTGCATTAAAAATAACTATTTCGCCGTCTTGGATAGTTCGGCATAGTTGATTTATAATGACGTCACATTATTTTCAGAGTCACTCTCAACAAGCTCCTCATATTGTAGAAGTATATAAAAATAACTAGTCCGCCATCCTGAATGGTCCGCCATATTTGATTTAGAATGACATCACATTATTTTTTGTTCACTGTGCAAAGACTCTCTTCTTCTCTCAGGTCGTAAACAAGGTTCATGCAGTGATAAAACAACTCACCGACTTTGGATAGTATATTATCCCCAAACTCTTACAACAAAATACATCGTATCGTATCTAAAAATACATATTATTTGCCATCATTTGAACGACAGTTTCTAACTTAGAATTTTTGCTATCCGGGTGTCATCTCATTTTCGTAGATTTCCTTTTATCAGACATCATGAAAACCTTAAACTAAACTGAAAATATGGACCTACTCTAAGCATAACCTTAAAACTGTGTTGGTGATAAGAGTCCACTAACAACACGAGTTTATTCCTATTACTTTCCCAAAGTCATTTCAGCACCCCAAATGTTCCTTTACAACTTATTATTGGAAAATCCTCACCACGGATCTTCTTTACCACTCACGTCGCGTCACAGTCATACATACCGGCTTCGTGTTGCTCGGTGCACCAGCGGTTCATTAGCTACCCCCTAATCTCATGTCGATGTCGTCACCGTCGTCGATACAACCTGGTGATGACCACTGCGTAGGTTGTATAAAGGAACTCGTACAATTCGATCCAGAATATCCTGTGACTGCTGCCGGATTCTTGCTCTCACCGCAAACCTCTAGTTGAGTGCCAAATACAAAAACTCTCTCAGGTCGTCAGGTTAGTGCAGTGATAAAACAACTTGCCGGCTTTGAATAGTATATTCTACCCAAACTCTCACAACAAAATTCGTCGTTTGACTAAAAATGACATCAGTGGATCTATTGTCAGTGATGTCATTCCTCTTATTAGATTGTAATTCCCCTTCCCATCTACTGGGCATTCTCATATCAATAAGGATACCCATATTGTAGAAATGCATTAAATATCTATTCCACTATTGGATTTAGAACAACGTCATACAGCTTATCGTGCATTGTCATCCAAACTAAACGTGTATAAAAATTTCAGCTCAATCAGGTGAAGATATCTGCTTCAAAATTGAGTTGCAAGATTCCACCCGAACAAGTGTACATACATTGTAAGTTTGATTTTCAACATTTTCACCTGGAGGAACAGCATCAGATGTAAAAAACGATTTATTAATATAATGAGGATAATTAATGCACTACCCTTTCAGTGCAGAAAAGTACTGTTATTTGAAAAGTTTTAAGGATGGGGTTTTTAAGACAGTTGAGGGCGAATTATATAGTTTCTACAGTTTATGCCTGAGTATCCTGGCACCTACTCCAAAGTTACTTTATTGTGTTCTGCCAGCCTTCCCAGTTCTTGTGGGCATTCCCAGACTAGCGCAAACGTAACTTTGGGACCTTCTAATGCCCCAAGTGTGGCTTGACTATCTGTAAGTATCGCGATCCTCTTGTTTTTGTAGGATCGCTCATTATTTATCCTTGCACAATGCAGGATGGCGTATACCTCTGACTGAAATACCGAAGCGTATTTCCCTAGCGGAATGTTGTGTCTAGTTCCTCTTCCAAAGATTTCTGCTCCTGTGCCCTGCCCAGTATTTGATCCATCCATATACCAGACCTTTTCCCGTTGCAGGTTGTTTACTTCACAGAGTTCTCGATCTCTAATTGTAGTCTCGAATCTCTTGCTGAAGACGTATTTCGTAGTTATATGGTCCTTTCCAGTGTACTAGACTCCTGGGCTCAGTGTTAACAGTTAAGGGTTAAGAAGAATGTTTATAGCGGCAATTTGTATGATTTGAAAGACACCAGCGATTAACATTTAGGCCTCTATCTGACAAACAACGACTGCTTCAGGATTATGTAAGACAATCTAGTCGCCAAAATCGTATTTTGAAAGAAAGCACCTAATCTAACATCTCATCCATCAAATCTACCACATAAAAAAGGCAAAAGAGAACCACACAGCATAAAATTGTTTGGCATTACGATGAAGTTGTTGGCGAATGTTACATATAACCTTTTTGCCTACACTTCACCTACATAACATCCATTAGACTCTGATAAAAAAGCTTGTACGAGGTGTATTGCGAATTTCTTCTTGATACCAAACCGCAAAAGTTGTTTAGCAAGTGGAATTCGTTCCGCAATCTCTTGATACGCTGTCTGTCGATGTCGTTTCGGAAAAAAGAATATTTTGCGCTGATTACAAAACATTTGCATAATAATAATTGGCACACTGATCTGAATAATTCTGCTTGCCATTTTTTCTTTGATACAGCTTTTAGACAAATTCGAAGTGTATCGGTTGTCCTTTAGATTTCTTGTCTATTTTATGGGATTCGCACATTACATTAATTTATAGATTCTTGTTCCTCATGTTTATTACTTTTTTTTATTCTTTTTTTATATATTATTTTGTATTACTTTCCTAATAGTACCTAAATAGAATTTGACAATAGTAGAGATTGTACACAGGATTTTATCCCCATAATAGACTTTTGGGGCACAATGATGTCAGATAGTCTTAACATCACACCCAAATTTTAAGTTTAGTAAATTGAAACAAAAGAAACTTTTAAAAAAAAGCTTCTATTTAAATGCTCTTAAAAGAAAAAATATAAATTTTTCTTTAAAATGTTAAATTTTTGGTATAAGTAGCTATCAGAAGGGAATTGAATATCGCAGTGATTATAAAAGCTAAAAGGCCGTGACTTTGAGGTACGACTAAGCATGAAACGCGTTATCTTAAGTCAAACGGTTAAACTAGAATTCCTTTTGTAGTTGGAGAAATGAGTAGATAAATTAAGGAAACTTTAATCGCAGATAACTTGATTATTTCAAATAGGAATGACTATTTTAGCTTGTAGAATCAAATGTACAATTTTATTACCTTTCTAACGATACAGAATTCTCAATATCATCTCCTTCATCTTCTCTAGTCCCTCTTCATCTTCTTCGGATTCCATTTTATTTCGAATTTTCAGCCAAATCAGTATTTTTCAATTTTCCTGCGTGTAAGCAACCCAGCAAGCCATGAAAAATTCCGAAATGCTTGTTAAGATGGAAGAAACCAGCTAACTCAGTAGCAAGGTGCACACGAATTAGAGTAACTAGGCAAGATTATGAAAATTTCTTACAACAGATAAGCTCTAACCGAAGACAACAGCGGTAAGATATCTAATGTCAATGAAAAACTGGAGTATGACAGACGTGTATTTTTTTCACAGCCTACTAGCTATTGAGATTTACTATAGATAGACACCTTTCTAAAACGATTAAAAATTTTGAAACAAAAGTAGAACTACCAGCAATTTTTGCTCACAATCTAACATCTTCCGAATTAAGTTTTACATTTAGTGGTATAACTAGCTCTCAGTCTTTGTATCTATCACGCTTAGACCTTATTTGAAGGTAGATTGAGTCATTTTATCAACTACTACACTACTATGACATTTCATCCACTTGTTGATTTTTAATTTACTAAAAACTTATCTGGATTGTTAACCGAAAAAGGTTGAGCCATTATACGAGAGAACCTTGACATATCCACCAAGCAAAAATGCAATGCATTTCTCCAATCCCGTTACAAAAAATACGTGAAATATTCGCCACTGCAATGAATTCCGCAATGATCGAAGGAAACAGGAAAGCTGTCAGCGTGCTATTTTTTATAGTCGAGGAGATATTCAGCTTTACTGAAGTGAGGTATTTTGCATTAAGCTTTGATATTACTGAATTATTATGCAAAAAAAATCTTGAAAAACGAATGCTGGGCAAATAACACGTAAATTTGATTTGAGTTCAAATTTATTGATCGGTATCACTGATTAAAAGTTCATATATATAACATTTCAAGTTCCATCTTCTACCGTATGTTGGATATTATCGTGGCAGTCCTGTCTTTGTTTGCAACTGTTCTAAACAATTGATTTCAGATCATTCCAAGCCAATTCCTCAGCTTTTTTAGCCAAGAGGTTTTTCGTCTTTCTTGGTTTCTACTGCCCTTCATTTTCCTTTTCATAATATTTTGTAGTAGTACATATTGGGGTCCCTTTATAACATGGCCAATGTACTCTGTTTTTTTTTTAGAGAGCGTTGATTATTTCCTTCTCTTTCTGGATCCAATGTCGTAGCTCCACATTTAAGATCATCTTTCGAAAGCCTCCAGTCTATACGTTTCCGCCTTCATAAACGTCCAAGCCTTGAAACCACATAGGAGAGTCAAAAAGGGACTGTGGCTATTTATTTAAAAAATAGTATGTCTTGATTTGTATCAGAAGATTTCTATACCTGATGTTTATTGAAAAACTGTAACGGACCTTTTGGTCCCTCACCACTAACGTATCATGTTCGGCTATAGCCTTCATCATTTATGGATGGTACGCCCATGGTCATTTTTGAAACTCTATGATGGTTATTCCTGCAACACCTTTGACATGACGACATGATACTGGTTGCCTAAGGCAGTTTCCAAATTTTCGGCTATGCGAAAACGTCTCCATCCTTCAACTTTCTCTAAAGCATGTGACAGAGTAAAAGTTTCCTAGTTGGATCAAATAGAGATACTACATCGCGCAAGGTTGAAGTTTTTTTTTCCACCGATGAGAGGGTCTCTGGTTGCATTGTCTTCTCCTTCACTGTGTGGTCGACGTTGTCGATTCTCGCTGCACTTTTAGATATTAATATTCTGGATGAAAACTCCCGCGTCCATGGAGTAGAGCCGTGGAGTTGGGATATTTTTCTGTCATGGTGAGTAAACCATTTTTTCCATTCCTGCACATTCCCTAATTGTTCATTGTTGACCCGATATTAAATACAGCACTCGGCTCACTCAAATACTGCCCTAAGGTACCGGGTTTATTAAATAGATGGAGAACCAATACTTTTTCAAAGTTCTGCTTCACAATATCTACTACTATATGTTGCTACTACTAATACGAGTCTTGCCAGCTAGGCACTAGCATGCAATTTCATTTACTCGTCTGAGGCCTAAATCACACTGAGGAGCTTTAATAAAAGCGAAACGACAACTTTGTCTGTGATTGGTTTCAAATGGATGAGGTAAATTGCTACTCTAACAAATCCATACACGAATCCTTAAATTCCTTGTTTTTGAGTAC
The DNA here is from genome assembly GCA_951848785.1 of Callosobruchus maculatus. Lineage (NCBI taxonomy): Eukaryota > Metazoa > Arthropoda > Insecta > Coleoptera > Chrysomelidae > Callosobruchus > Callosobruchus maculatus. The sequence continues at coordinate 6,117,940 of CATOUR010000003.1, forward strand.
GTAATACATCAAAATATTAACCTTACGGACTTCTATTGGAAGAGACCTGTGACTGAAATGCATTTCCTTTTTCTTTATGTGTAGAGCGCTAAGGGTCGTATTCACAGTCGATACACAGCATGGTAAACAAACAGCACAATATCTCAGATCGGCGGCAATTGAGGTTTTGAATCAATTTTTTTTTTGTCATAATTCGAGAGATCATATATAAGTTTTATAGTAAAACTGTTTTTGTTTTCTTTTTTTTCGCAATAATTCAAAAGTTATATCAAAATAAAAATGGGTTTTTGAATCGAGTACCGAAAACACGCCGACGGCTCCCGAACCCGTGTGACGTAATGATGGCGGTTAAGATGCTCCTTTGACCAACGACATCCTACATCGATACTAGATTCTAGATTCCCAGCCAAACGTGAAAATACTTGCTAGTAACTAGTGTATATTTGTTGCAATATAGCCGATGAATGAAGTTTGCAGCTCAGGACGACCTCTACGATCGAAATAAATATCTTTTTGAATGTTTGAAATCAGATTACAGATTCCAGTAAGTAAGTACCTAATCAAATATGTCTTATTGAAACTATCTGGTGCATGTTCGGCTGGCCTAGTGGTTAGAGTGTTGGCTAATGGATCCGTTGGTCTGGGTTCAAAGCTCAGCCTGTCGAATTTTTTTTTATTTTTTTTTATCAAATAATTCATTCATGTGCTTTTTGCACTTGTTATTTACATTTTTTTCTACGATCAACATAAATATGTTTTTGAAACAAATTCTATCAGACATATTACTTGCCCTGCATAGTGCAAAAACTAAGTACAGGACGCGGTGGACAATTCAAAAAATCAGTTCAATTGGTGTTTGTCCGTCAATATCAACCGCCAATATTTTTTTTTAAATGTAATAGTTGGTTAATAAAACAAAATCCATTCATTTTCACTTAATATAAACATAAAATAAAACTCGTAATCACAACAGTCTTCTGTTTATCACTTGGTATTTTTATTTATTTAACTTTGAGCAACGAAGCTTAATTATTAAATTTTCATAAAAATTTAACAAACAAAAATATATAAACGCAATGCAAACAAACAAAACTTATTCTTCTATGAGTTTCAACGTTATAATTATCTTTACTGTACGTAGATGCTTTTCTGTTAAAATATTTGTTAGTAATTTCATCTTATATGAAATGAATCCAATTTTTTTAATAAATTATTAATATGTACATCCCAACGTAAGTGTGAGTCTAAATATATTCCTAGATACTTTATACTTTTTTCTATGTTCGGGACTAAAAAATGTTTGTTGTTTACTTGAAGTGCTAGCTCTTATGTAAAATAATTATACTTATAGTTTATTTATCGTATAAGTATTTATTATCAATAATAATATTATATAATAAAATAATTATTTTAAGTTTTGGTCAAGAAGATAATTATAACATTGAAACTCATAGAAAAATAAGTTTTGTTTGTTTGCATTGCATTTTTATATTTTTATTTGTTAAATTTTTATGAAAATTTAATTATTAAGCTTCATTGCTCAAAGTTAAATAAATAAAGATAGCAAGTGATAAACAGAAGACTGTTGTGATTACGAGTTTGACTTACTTTATGTTTATATTAAAAACTTAAAAAATGAATGGATTTTGTTTTATTAACCAACTATTACATTTAAAAAAAATATTGGCGGTTGATTTTGACGGACAAACACCATTTGAACTGATTTTTTGAATTGTCCACCGCGTCCTGTACATAGTTTTTGCACCATGCAGTGCAAGTAATATGTCTGATAGAATTTGTTTCAGAAACATATTTATGTTGATCGTAGAAAAAAATGTACATAACAAGTGCAAAAAGCACATGAATGAATTATTTGATAAAAAAAAATAAAAAAAAATTGGACAGGCTGAGCTTTGAACACAGACCAACGGATCCATTAGCCAATACTCTAACCACTAGGCCAGCCGAACATGCACCAAATAGTTTCAATAAGACACATTTGATTAGGTACTTACTTACTTACTGGAATCTGTAATCTAATTTCAAACATTCAAAAAGATATTTATTTCGATCGTAGAGGTCGTCCTGAGCTGCAAACTTCATTCATCGGCTATATTGCAACAAATATACACTAGTTACTAGCAAGTATTTTCACGTTTGGCTGGGAATCTAGAATCTAGTATCGATGTAGGATGTCGTTGGTCAAAGGAGCATCTTAACCGCCATCATTACGTCACACGGGTTCGGGAGCCGTCGGCGTGTTTTCGGTACTCGATTCAAACACCCATTTTTATTTTGATATAACTTTTGAATTATTGCGAAAAAAAAGAAAACGAAAACGGTTTTGTTATAAAACTTATATATGATCTTTCGATTTATCACAAAAAAAAATATATTTTTTTCTTTATTCAAAACCTCAATTACACGCGCATCCGCCCCTTTTGGACGATTATTTGTAGGAATACTAACGATACTTCGATTCTTGAAATGTATCGATACTTCTGCACTAGTATCGAGTACTTTTATCTTAGATACTTTTTGAGCGATTTCAAGCTGGTATCGCTACTTTTGTAGCGGTATCGGTATCGAAAATAATTATATAATTATTGAGGGGTGTAATTAATTGCACAAAATCCTCTGTACGAACCTACGCACCTACTTGGCTAAAAAATATCGAATTTGTACCGGTATCGATATCTTCATTTTCGCATCTCTACCCAGACTCCACACCCGTAAAGTCATCCCAAGGTCAAATTCTGTGGGAACCATGTTTATATAGGAAGTCCTCAGACATATTCTGCTGGTTGTTTACTATGCTGTGGTCGATACTTAAGGGTCCCTTAATACTTGAAGGTCCCTTAAAGTAAGGTTTTGTGTTTCGACAGCTACTCCCTTACGTAAGCAACGAAATGTCAACATGACATGTCATCATGACATTTCGTTACAGTCAAGGCGATTGTGTAGGGTAATTTTGGAATACTGTAATTGTGTAAGCTACGTGGCTAACTTTAAAATTTTTAATTGCATATCCAGTTATCATTGTCATACAGCAAGGCACACACAATATTACGAATATATTAAACCACCATTTTACAACAGTATGATGCTGACAATGTGGATCGTCTCTGAGGCGACACGTCCGAGTATACGTGTCATTTAGGCCCATTTCGCACCAGATCAGTCGGCTACAGTCAAGTCTAGTCACGTCAGACGCTCCCAGATTCAACTAGAACTAGAACTTATATTGAAATTACGCATTATATGAAAAATTGCTTTCAGACTGACCGAGTCATGTCCGTTCCAGTCCCGTCTCAACGTGATCGGACTGTCTCTGACTCAGCCGATCGAATATCTATGCCAGTCCTGACAAGTCTTTTGAGAAATATTTCTTCCGGTGTAATAGCTTCTCGGTAATTTGTATTTTGTTTTGTTATATCAGCAGCTATAAGACTCGATAACTGAAAAAAAAAATCTGCACTCATTCTAAAGTAACTGTAAAATTTTCTTGGGTCGGCCAATAAATCAGGAAACAAGTGATTAAGTGATGCAAAATATAGCTTTCTTCTGTTAATGGGATGAATCCACAATCGTTTCTTTTTTTGCCTCATTTTTCCCCTTTGTTGTAATCGGCGTAAAATCATTGCTAGAAGAAACTCCTACATTTCAACTAGATACGGTAGTCTGGTCACAAAACGTTGAACTGACTGGTCGTCGATTTCGTTTGTATGACTTACTTCATGTGCAAGCAATTGATTTCGGTGACTTGATTGAATGCGACTTGACTAAACTTGACTGTTGCTGATTGATTTGGTGCGAAATGGGCCTTACGGTAGGTCCGAGGTTAAGGGTTAAACACGTTTGTGGGATCATACCTTTCGTGTTATATTTCCTCGACTATAAAATGAGGCTCTTTTCGCCGCCTTTGCATCACCGAATCGGTGACTTTTGAAGTAAAAGGTGGCCGAACGGCCGTCCGAAGCATAAAATGTGACCGGCAAATTGCCGCTTGTTATCGTTAATTAATTTGGCCACGATTTCGAACATTTCAAAACGTCACCATCACGGCCTGCGTCCGTGAAATGCTCCGCTAATGAATTGCAAGCGCAGACGTCGTGGCGTTTTGCAGTTTTCTGTGTACTACTGCTGGGATTATAATTTCTTTGCGAAATGATTTTCATAAAATTTGTCGTATGATATACTACTCGCAAGTGAAATCCGAACACCTACAAAAAAATGGAGTCAAGTTGATTGACTCAGAACTTCCCACACATTACGGTGATACCAGTTTATTATTTTCCCATATAGCATGAGGCTATAGTCATGCTCCAGATTTACGTCTCTCTGCCCGCTCCCCCCGACTACCCCAATTTTACCCACCCAAAAAAAGTAGAAAATGACCAGGCACCCCTAAAACGCCTATAAGCGAAGTTTGAGCAGTATTCATATTTAAATTTTTTTAATTAGTTCCGCGCTGCCACTAACACGACTCCTAAAAACCATCCCTCAAACTTCATTAAAATCAAATCAGTAGTTTCTACGTTACAGGATACAGAACGATCTGAAGCAATACTCGAATGTAGGTATAAATCAGAAAATTCTCCCTTGGTTTCTATAATGGGCAAGGCTATGTTTGGATGGACTTAAAAAAGTGTATTGTGTCGCTAGGTCCTTCTTTCACAGGTCAATGGACAGTCCATTATGATTACAACAAATTTTTCAGATTTACAATTTCTACAACCCCCTACTCCTCAACCACTTCAATTTCACCTCCACCCAACAAAAAATAGGAAACGATCAGGAACACCTAAAACGCTTAAAAACGAATTTTGAGCTGTTTTTATATCTTTAGTATTTTTATTATTGCTGCGGCGCCGCCACTGGCACGATTTCTGAAAACCATTCGATCTTCGCCTCGCTAAAAATCCTGTGAAATCAATTCAATAATTTCCAAACTACACAATACAGAACGACCTGAAGCAATGCTCGTACATATTATTATGTTTACATCAGAAAGTCCCTTGGATTCTGTATTAAGCAAGGCAATGTTTGGGTGGGCCTAAAAAAGAGTGTTATGGCGAGGTCCTTCTTTAACATATCAAGCGATAGCCTGTTATGAAAACAACATTTTTTTCGGTTTTACCACCCCCCACCCCCTAACCTCCCGAAATTCAAGCCCATCCAAAAAACAAGGTAGAAAATGATCAGGAACCCCTAAAACGCCTAAAGGAATATTTAATTTTTTTCGTTTTTTGCTAATTACTCTGCCACTCCTGCACGGATTTTCAAAATTATAGCAGCATTACCTACTAGGTTCCACAGCATATCGTTACCCAAATTTCATCGCAATCCATGCAGCGGTTACTGAGATTACGAGGGCAGAAGAACGCGAACAGTCAGACAGACAGACCGACGTAAATGAGTGACGTGGATTTTCGTTATGTAGACATCATGAAACGCCCAAAAAGCGTATTAGCTCAAAATCGAAAATTTTCGCGATTACAATACTCCCCTCACCTATCAGTGTGGGAATTTAAAAGGAAGATTTGCATTGAAACTTTGTACACAGCTTGGCAGTGCCATCTCTAGTATACATGTCACACTTTTTGTTCATTCAGACGCTATTTACCTGCATGGCACCCCTAAAAAGCTCAAGATGTGTAAAAACAAAGCATGTCGATCCAAAAACGATGATATCGGTTGCAAATGTGGCGAGAGACCAGTTGGTTGTGTAAAAGAGATGAATTGGCTGTGTAAGATGCCCCCTGGAAGATGACAGCCCCAGTTACGCAGTTAAGCCTATACAGATAACGGTTTTTTTTTTGAGTCCACCTGTCAACCACAAAATACAAAAGTGACATGTGAATGGCATTTTAATCTGGGACATGGGGCATCATTTATCACAAAACTATGTTTGCGATGTTGCCAAGCATTCGCAATACTTAGATCGCAATACTTAGATAAGCTTCACTTACCATTGCTGTGGTGCAAACCATCTTCACCCGAGTCTTCACCTTAAGGGTCTAGGGTATGAATGAATAAGGACCAGAGGCTATCCAGCACGGAATGTGGCTGGCGCATAGGCCACACGATGGGCCCTTTTGCGCCTCTATCCGCGCTAGTTCCTAAGACCTGCCCTTTTGGCAAGTACATTATTAGGTCCTATCCGTTTTATCTCTATTGGTTCCAAGGTTCTTGGGCCCAGCATAGTCTGCCTGTGATAACCCAGGGTTTCACAGCGACACAAGATGTGTGCCGAGGATTCTTCCTCTTCACCACACCACGTGCACGTTGGGTCGTTGACCACCCTCATCACAAACAAGTGACGCCTGAAGGTGTTGTGACCCGTTAATAAGCCTACTAGCAATCTCAAGTTACTCCTATCCAGAGAGAGACAAAATCGTCCTATTCTCTCTGCAGGCCCTACTAATAGCTCCTGAGCCTGACGGAGATGACCAGAGATGTTGTTCCATCTCAGAGAGTGTCGATTCTGGATCCACTCTCCAGTTGTTTTCCTAATCAAGTTTGCAGACAGTCCTAAGGCTGGTTCCGGGCCACAAAACTGTTTCCGGATCCCGTCCTGGCCAGATGATCCGCCATTTCATTACCCTTTACCCCAGCGTGCCCAGGTACCCACATCAGTGATACCTTGTGTTTAGCTGAGATATCGTCAAGAGCCCTCCTGCACTCCAGGACCAGTCCTGACGTTATTTTCCAAGCACTCGGTGCTTTGATGGCTGCCTGACTGTCGGAGCAGATCGTAATCCGCCTCCTAGATCCGTCAATTTTCCGAATACGATTTACACAGGCAAGTATCGCATAGACCTCAGCCTGGAATACTGTGGTGTGCCCCCCAAGAGGGAACGAAAGTCTTGTATGGGGTCCGTAGACTCCCGAGCCCGAGCCCTCTCTAGCGAGTGAACCGTCTGTGTACCAGACCTGTCCTCCTCCTCCGTCTTTCCCTAGACTCCCACTCTTCCCTTGACGGGAACACCACCGTAAATTTGCGATTGAAGCGATGCGTAGGAGAAACTATATCGCTCCTGGCCAACAAAATAGGACTATCCTCCTGCAACTCTGCTAGAATCGTCGAATGTCCTTTGCCTGGATTCATAGAAGTCCAGCTACCCTGACTCCAGAGACGGAACCCAGTTTTTCTAGCTTCCCCTTGAATTACCAGATCCAAAGGAGGAAGATTCAATAGTGTTTCAATGGCACTCAAAGGTGTTGTGCGCACTGCACTGGTTATACAGGGTCTAGGGTATAGCGCACGAAATTGCGAATTCAAGAAAGTAGGTATTCCCGCGTTAGTGAGGAGGCGTGGCCGCCTGTTCCCTTTCTCCAGTGTGTGTGTCTAAGATGAGGGGAGATAAGCCAAAAAATCCAAAGGCAAGGTCAAAAGGTCCAAAGATGAGGTCCAAGGGTCATCATAAAAATGCATTTCGCATTTCCAGGCTCTTGACGTTACCTTTAAACCTACAGTAAAGGTTCAAAAAGGATATTGAAGTAGAAAGCTTGCTCTTTGTTACTGTAGTGGTCCTGTTTTGATATCGTGTCTGGTTGTTAAGTTACAGACCTTTGAAGAAGGTACATTTTTGTATTGCGAGTTTTCTTGCACACTAAAAAACTTTTTTGAAAAAATTACTCTTTAATGTCATTCATTAATGTCTTAACTATCGCCTTCTGAAATATGTATATAATATGTATATGTGGTTTGAAAAACAAGTGAATTCTGTACGAAATGGGAATCCGTGTTTTACATGGCAAATACGTATGTACTGCACCCCCCCCAGACCCCTTAGGGTGCACATTAAGATGAACCTCCTCATAACTCAGTTTCATATTAATAATATGGACCGGCACAACTAGCAGCTAGTGGTTTAGGTTGCCTCTCTAACACTAATTTTCTATTGCAAATGATCCGTGAAGAATATTCTGCAACAATCTATCCAGCCAAATTCTGATTGCTTCAACAGTACGAGCTCATGAAAGGTCCGAGAAGGAAAGAGAATTAAAGTCAAACAATCACCGAATTAAGCAAGCGCAAAAATCGTCAGATGTTTCCAAACCTCGACCTTTATCAATCACGGCACACTTTTCTTTTACCTTTTGTTGCAGCAGTTCCATAATTTTTATCGGTGAGCGAGAGCGACCTACCATTTTGCTTGGGTCTCGTTGGAATAATTATCTTCATCGGGCAAATTAAAGAGGTTATTCTAATTAATTGGTCACAGGATGCAATCGGAGCGAGGTTTCGCAAAAATCGTTGAATTGCAAGCGAGCAGTTTTTTAATGATGTACATACTTCAGCTACAGCTTTCAGTTATCTTCTTCTTCGTCTTTATGTGCCGTCTCTTTTATAGCAGTGTTCTTCAACCTTTGTCGTGACATGACCCTTCTAATATCAAAAAGATGTTTCGCACCCCCCCCCCCCAACCATGTTTTTCATCGACGTTAGAAATGTTCAATCCATACAAAACTTTCAGGCGTCTGCGTTATTAGGTTTCGGATATAAATACATAATTAAGTACGTAAAACATATAGTTTTAATTTTTGAGAATTGTGTCATTAGTTTTCAGTGTTGGAGATCGACTAACACTGGGCAAATATGGACCTCATATCCGTTCCTCATATAAATGTATGAATTAAGCACAACCAATGCTATCCTGAAAAATATTCTACCTCAACATAATTCAGCGTGTCAAATCTACACAGACGCATAAATCCACTGATGGAGTAGGTTGTGCGTTCTACATACCAGCTGCAATGTCAAAGGTACGTTCAAATGTAACAACTTAACCACAATTTTCAATGGCGAAGCTACAGCCATCAACAAAGCTCTGGATTATATAGAGAACACAAAAGATGTACACCAATATATCATAATGACAGACTCACTCTCAGTGTTACAATCCCTAAACATAAAAAATCTCCAACAGCATCAAATTTCTATCATTTTTCTTTGGGTTAAAGGTCATTCCGGAATAATAGGAAACTTACAAGCTGATGCTCTAGCCAAGGAAGCAATTAATTCTAATAACTACATAGAACACATCTACCAACAGGACCTCATTCCCCTACTTAGGTATGAATTGAGAAATGCCTGGGAAAGGTATTACAAGGAGTTTGCCACAAAAAACCCGTGTCACTATACTCGAGCTACTCCGCAACTGCCTATACGACCAATATTCCAAAAACTTCATACATCCCGCAGAAACTATGTCAGCCTCCTCAGGTATCAATTCGGCATTGGCAACTACAAATCACTGCTACATAAAAAAAACATGGCACCAGATCCATATTGCGACTGTGACGGCTCCTACGAAAACCTTAATCACCATCTATTTACTTGTCACCTAAATTACGAGGCTGTTCATTACTTGCAGAGCATCCTGGGAGGTCTGAACTTACTTTCAGCAAACAGCACTATCGTTTCTGTTTTGTTGAACACTGATCTAGGTTTTATTCATAAATTCCTCAATTACATTCGCCAAACCAAACATCGCATTTAATGGTATTAAGTGAAATTATTATAGATAGATTATTATAGATTGTTTAGATTTGTACCCTGGGTAAACCCTCTAATTCCTCTCCATGCTCCCCTACCCATACCGTGGTCCTCTTTGTTTGTCTTAGAGAAAAGTCGCCCTGACAGACCCCTGGGCGTGAAGCGTGTGTCCCTGTCTAGTTTTATATGTGCTATTGTCAATTATAGGTTAGATTATAGATTATAGGTTGGATTAGAACAATTATTTTAGTTTTGGTTTGGCTGAATGAGCCCGTACTCAAAGCCATTAGGCAAAAAAAGCACAAAAAGAATCTGCTGGAATCATGTGCCGATGGGATGTTACATTTGGAGCTCAAGTCTGAAAATTTGGACACCTTTTGGTTAAAAAGGAAAACAGAATACCCGGAATTAACTTTGAAGTGTTTAATTCCGTTTTCCATGTCGTCCCAAGAACTAAGAAATCCCTTGAATGTTCCAAAAGCGGATCCACGCTGGAAGAGATTGATCTACAACAACATGCCCCACAGATCAATGTAGATATCAAAACAATTTTCGAGTGGGAATTAGTAAATCAAGTACAGTTTAACGTACAGAAAGCTCAAGTAACAACACTCACAAAGAAGTCTCACGTTGTCCTACCAACTGTGGAAATAGAGGGTCGCCCAATAGTTGAGTCACCTTCCGTCAAGCTTCTGGGGATCAGCATCAACAACAACAAGTCCTGGCACCACCATGTCGTCAGACGGCATCCCAGAAGCTTGGAGTTTTGTTCTGCTGTAGGAAGCTGTATACACTAGAGCAACTACTGCTGTCCTTTAAGGCACCGATCCGACCATCGTTGAAGTATTGATCCTATGCAGTCTCCAAAGCTTCTGGATACTATCCAGAAGAAAGCGATTAGGCTAATCGATACGCATAACCTCACAAAGAACCTCTACAGCCGGGAACATTGAGGAAGGGTGGCCGACCTTTCCCTGTTTTACAGATTCTATCACGGAAGATGTTCGAGTGAGCCCTCTCAGATGTCCAAACAAGGAACACTAGAGATGCTCTGCGAGCCCATCCTTGCCAGATCGAGGTCCCTACTCCACGAATTCCTTCTTTTGGAGAACTTCGACGCTGTCGAATGGGCTGCGGAGAATTTGTTTTCCGACGGCTACAGCTTACAGCGTTCCAAATCTTACGTGCACATATAGGCATTCAGCCTTTTGCGGAAGACTGAGCGCAACAAAAAAGAACAGTCTCAAGTGAAACCTTCAAATTAAAAGTAAACGAGTACTCGAAGATTTTAATGTTTGTTAATGGTTTGTTTGTGTTAGATAACATAACGGGTATCATTTTTTTAACCTTTTTGTAATATATCTACCTTTCTAAAATTGCTCTAGACCTCTTGTGATCCCCCTACAGAGGCTTCACAACCCGCCAGGGATTAGGGATCACAGTTTGAAAAACACTTTCTATAAGAAGGTTAGCCATCAAGTAAGTCTTCTCTTCGCACTCCTTTTTGTTTGTATTACCTAGGTAAGAAAGTTTCTCCATTTTTACAGTTTCTATGCGTCTATATACATTTTGAAAGTCTCAAGTCCTTCCAGATCAACTTGGTTTGATGTCCATGACTCCGCTCCATAGAGAAGGATTGAAAAACTGTAACATCTGGCAATCTGATCTTAAGTTCGATGTTCAGATTTCTAGAGCATATTTGTGAATACAGTTATACATTGACCTATGCTAGATCTTACTTCTCGAGTGGGTCAGGAGTCGAATATTTGACTTAAAGCTATCTGTGTAAACTAAAGTATTTTCAAGTGAAGTAGGGTAAGAGCACGTTAGAGTACACAGTCTGTAAGAGTACGCAGTGCCAAAATAACATAGTTGTAAGGTCGTCCGGTAGGTGTAGTCTACAGTGTAGATGAATTTGAAGGAAGGTTATTGTTGTACAAAATAAGGCGGTGTTTTTCGAAAAATTATTAGGAAAAAATGCAGGTAGAAATAATTTGTGCATTATTTTATAACTTTTTGCGAGATTACAATAGTTAGTATTTGACCAAAATGAAGTTTCATACTGGATTTTGACTACAAGGCGTAGTGGCGGTTTCATAGGTTATAAAATCATCCATATGCTTTGTGTAAACGTGGTTGCACGTTTTGACGGCATGCTGTTTTTTGTTTCCTTCATCATATCCCAAAGAGTACGCCCACAAAGAGTACGCGCGAATATTAACCTCCACACCATACAAAGATATGAAAAACTAGAGTTAAAAAAAAATATTGTGAAGAAAAAGGTCTTCGGTGAAAAATACAAGGCCTCAGAGGACCAACCAAGAAAAAAATTGGAGCATAAATTATCAGCTTCTAAGGGTTTTACCGACTCTGTAAGTAATGTTGCCTGCCCCTTGTGCAGCACTTCGGAATGGATTAGATGCGACTGTTGTGCTGCTTAGTGGCATGAAGAGTGTACCAAATATTCTGGGTTTGGTGAATTTGTATGCTACTTTTGTTGAGGATACCTGCGTACTCTTATGACCAACACTGCGTACTCTTTGAACCCAGAGTCTGCAAGAGTACGCATGTGCGTTTTTTTAAGTACCTAGTTGGAATTTATTTTGCTGATACCAAAATGTGTTATGTTGTTTTCTGGTGCCTAATAGACCAAAGAACTGATATTTATGTTGAATAAAAGAATATAAGTATATTTCAAGTGTTTGTCGCCTGTCAAACTTTAAGTGCGTACTCTTGAGTGTCTTTACCCTAGTTGTTGTTAAGTATATCGTTAGCTCAATTCTAACCTAGTCTGCCTATAATAACTTATCCTCATTCATGCTATCTTGTTTTGTGTGTACTGAGTCAAGCTCCTAGCTGCCATTTCTCATTTACGAAAAAACATTAAGGATAAACAGCATCATTCATTCCGAGTCGTACTTTCATTTCTACGGTAGTAGGATACGAAACTGACAGAAAAACAAACGAATATTCTAAGCGTTTATGGTCTAGGAGTCATGAACAACAAAGTGAGACATTTCTTCGGTCCAGTCTGCGGACTGACCTTTATTTCTTTTCAGGCGCAGTCAACAGAAGAATTCGAAAGCCCAAGCTGAACAATCAGCTGCAATTAACTTCTGTCCACTTACGTAATATATAAAACCGCTTGCCGTCACAGTGCTTTTATGTCCTATCAGTTCATACCATTCAGCAAACTTTTCATGCAATAACTGAGATTTTCTGCAGTATTGTCACGACGGCGGCTTCTTCTTTATTTCAAGAAATTAATCTCGACGTCTCTGCATATGAAAATGAAGCTAATACGGATGCGGTTTTCTAGTGATGAGGACATTCTGCAGGATTAGGACCACGACTGTGCTTCAACTCCTAAGCAACATTTGTCAGAAACAGTTTAAATGGTAATATACAAAACTTTGGTAATTATATGTATTATTGTAATGAAATCAAAACATGTAAGATCAAACTGATCAAATTATTTGGCACAGATTTAATATGATGTCTATAATAATATACTTCATTGGTTCTAACAGCTCATTCACATAACGTTGTGTAGTCATTGTGAAACGAATCACAAGTAAAGGTGACTTGCTATTGAATGTAGTTGCACCCCAAACCGTCAAACCAATAGGACGGTGTACATGGCGCTCAACAGCAAACTGGAGATCACGTCGTTCACCCCATCGTCGTCTTACGCGTGGGCATCCGTCGTGTGCCTCCAGACATTGCCTGGACTCGTCGGAGAAGGCCGCCTGATGCCACTCAGCATGCCATTGTCGGTGTTCTTGGCACCAATCTAACCGTTGGTGACAATGATTTGCAGTGAGTGAAAGCACTAGATGCGGACGATATGATCCTAAGCTCAATTCACTAAATCTGTGGTACATCATGCGGATTCGAATGGGCCTCCCTACAGCTACATACCAAGCGTCAGCAACAGCTCGGGTGGATCAAATTTTGCCTCGAAGGGACAGTAGTCGCAGATGACGATCTTGCCGGTCTGTAGTTCTTCAACGTGCTTCAGAACCTATAGCTCACTGCACTCGCCCTTCTGCGATTTATGCGCGCCATGCTGCCACAACTGTCGCCACGCTACGCCCCATGGTTATAGCAATTGCTCTGAAAGAAGCACCACGTTCTCGTTGGCCTACAATCCGACCCCGTTCAAAGGGGCTTAACTGCGTAAACTGGGGCTGTCGTCTTCTAGGGTGTATCTTTACACAACCAATTCATCTCTTTTACACAACCAACTGGTCTCTTGCCACATCTGCAACCGATATCATCATTTTTGAAGCGACAGAACATACATAAGTCGGTGACAGCAACCATTCAGTCAGGATTTCGACCTGGTTTTAGTTGTGGTACAGCGCTCCTCAACATTACTGACGACATATGTAGAGCAACAGATGAAGGTAAAACTACTGCGCCAGTTTTACTAGATTTCTCTAAGGCTTTTGACCGTATAGACCATAAAATGCTTTTGGAAATTTTGCATTTTATTGGGTTTTCTGAAGGATCTATTGAAATCATGGGGAAATATCTAGACAATAGAACTCAGTACGTCCAAATAAGTCAGAATATCTCTAGCAGCCAATCGATTACCCGTGGAATCCCTCAAGGCTCGATTTCGGCACCAGTTTTGTTCTACGTTTTTGTCTCAAATTTATCGAAATGCCTACTACATTGCTCAATTTATCAGTACGCAGACGATACACAGATTTATTTTTCATTCTATCCCGCTGACCGACTACGTGCCGAATATATCATCAATCAAGACATCGATAGTCTGTTAAAATAGTCTGAGGAACATGGCTTATCGATTAGTCCTTCAAAATCATTGTTAATTTGGTCGCCTAAGGGATAAATTTGAACAGTCTTTGGAAATAAAAGTTAATAATCAAAGGATTCGAAGTACTAAGTCGGCTAGAAATCTGGGTCTTGCGATTGATGTACATTAAGGTTCAAAACTCATGTCAATGTCTGTATAAAAAAAGCATACACTGGTTTGAAATCGCTTTATCCACATCGTTATTACCTTTGTCAGTCTATAAAAATACTACTGTGTGATACATTGGTCCTGAGTCACTTCAATTTTTGTGACGTCGTTTACGGGCATTGCCTGGACAAAACCGACAGCGCAAGGATTGAAAGGACTCAAAAGTCATGTCTACGTTTCATTTATGGCATCGGCAAGTACAAATTTACGCTTCCGTGGTTATATTTCTCCCCCCGCCCATAGCACAATATTTTTCCAAAGATCTTTTAGCTATAACATTTGCAAGATATACAATAATATTCCACATTTTCAAATTACATCATCCAAACCAGTTCAAATACGAATTCAAAAAATACATAAAGCAAACAAGTGATCTTTAAAACATAATTTTTATAAATTTCTTCACCCTTCAATTACTAGTTACCAAAAACGTAATATTTGCATTCCAACATGTTCTTTTTTCTTTTTGTAGTTTTCTAATTTGGCTTTACCAGGCAATTATGAATTTGTTTTTCTATTCACAGGGCTGGACTAGATCATTCTAGGGATGTTTCCAGTCCTTTTTGCAGCACATTTATGTAATAACTAAGCAGATATCGTTGATATGACATGTATATTGCTGTAAATAAACAGATATTATTATATTATTATTATTATTCAGGATTTTCGTGATTCGTACTGGGACACATTGTATAGTGATAGAATTCTGTCGAACGGTTTACCTTATGTTTTAGCCTTCAGTGAAGCTTAGCAATCTGGTTCAATAGATTCCTTTTCGATGGGAATATCAATCACTCGTCACGTCTTTCAAGAATAGCACGGAATAAACACATCGCTCGTCATTCCTCCCATACAAATCATTCTCGAAAAAATTCTTCGGATTAGCGAAGAAAGCCGACCGCATGCCTTTCCTGGCCTGCCGAGATTTTCCGATCTGGTTTTGCCTCTTCTAATTGGTCGCACAGATCACAGATACATGGAGAGCGGACGAACCAATAATGCCTTTTTTGTCACTTTCCTCTTTCGCTGCGGCTCGGACAAAAACGGTGTCGATTCAAAGTAAGGCAAACGTAACGCAGATAGAGAGGATGTTAACATGAACATGCAATTGTAGACACGTAACTTAAAGAGAAGAAAAAATAGATCATTGATCATAGATTGGATGATTTATTTTAACAAAAAAAAATTACACATTGGAAGGACTAGCTGATGTACGTCTTATTTATGGCGAAGTTGATTGCAATGTTTGTATTGAGGATATTTTCAAATTCACCTACTTCTACACCGTATTCAAATCCAAGGTGTAGATGATTGTAAACAAACAGGATACCACGCACACCGCCCGAGTAAGGCGGCATTCATTGCGATTGGCCGAAAGGCAATAAACATCTTCGCGGCTTGCCGCTCTGCCGCCCGCCTGGGTCGTTCAACAGAGTACAGGGTTGTATTTTATTCAGTTGCTTCGTGTGTTTATCACTGTATACGACGCGTCGTGTTAATGATAGCGTACATCGTGCTTTTATCATCGCATACCTGCCGTGTTGTTGTGCAAATTTTAGTGTTATCTGTGTTGTACTGTTGTTTTAATAGCTATTAGTGGTGTTCGTGTTATTCTCCGATAACTTGAAGGAAATATTGAAGGATGTCTATTAGCACAGACACTGCAGATGTATCCATGGATGTGGCCACAAGACAGGATTTAAGTCTACCAAGGAAGAGGCTTAGTAGCACAGACACTGCAGATGAACCCATGGATGTGGCTACAAGTCAGGATTTGTGTCCACCAAGGAAGAGGTCAAAAAGAGCCATTTTGACTTGAGGCTTAAGGAAGTAATACTAAACGTATATAAATACGAAACCCAGAAAAAATCATTAACAACTGCTGCTGACGATATTGTGGAAGAGGGTGCACTCAAAATAGGTACCAGACAGGTACCAGATAGGTACTTATTTTGAGTGCACCCTCTTGGCAGATGCCAACGGAGTGTCTATAAAGTGGTGCGAGAATGCAGAACCAGACACTCTTTTGCTGCACCTTTAACTTAATCAGAATCGCAAACGTTGCATTGACCTTGTGGACCATGACGATAAAAGTGCAATTAGGAGAAAGGTGCATCAGTTCTTTTTCCGAAATGAACTTCCGACTATTGATAAAGTCCTGAAAGAGGTGAATGACGATAATGACTTGCCCAATTTTAAGCGGACCACGTTTTATAAGTTATTAAGGAAGCTTAACTTCGTATTTGGGAAAAGAGGAAGGAAAAGTATTCTCATAGGGAGGATATAATTGACCCCTTCTCAACTTTACCCCCAAAATAAAGGTTCCTAAGGTAAGAGTAATATATAAAATCTAAAATATATCAATCCAGCTGTAATGGAAAAATATGATTCATAAATGCTACTCCACATCCGATACTATGGACTGCTATCGACTGCTATTTTGAATACGGCTCTGGCGACCGACATCCACAGGCCAGCCGCCAAGCGCGTGTTATTGTTTACAGCCACTGCACGGCGGATTTGAATACACTTTAATTACCAATTTATTATTCATCAAAAAGTTGTTATGCTTTAGGTGCAAATACAGTACTCGCAAGTGAAATACAGAAATTTAGAAAAAAAGAATATTCGTATTAAAAATCTGTGCATAGTTTCGCAGCAGATATTCCCCTCTTATCTAGTAGACATCTATCCCTTGTTATTCCTTTTATGCTATTTATCTGATATTAAGCCTCTCCAGTTGGTATTTGTTATTTGAGGCTTAAACTCAAACAGTCCGATTTGTAATTAGCACCCTCAAAATATACGTCACATCACTTTTCGTCCTAATAGGGATTCGAAGGTCTGAGGGCCTGGAAATTTTTGATCTTCTTTATTTGAGGCTGA
Source organism: Callosobruchus maculatus (assembly GCA_951848785.1). Taxonomy (NCBI): domain Eukaryota; kingdom Metazoa; phylum Arthropoda; class Insecta; order Coleoptera; family Chrysomelidae; genus Callosobruchus; species Callosobruchus maculatus. The sequence continues at coordinate 6,135,324 of CATOUR010000003.1, forward strand.
AACTCAAAACAGTGGCTGGATTTATAATTAGCACACTAAAATTATACATGACAGGAGTTTTACGTCCTGATAGGAAGTCAAATAACGATTTTAGGTTTTTAAGGTAAACTTTAAAATCAGAGGATCTGGAAATTTTTGATGTTTGTTACCTGAGGCTGAAACTCAAAACAACAGTCGGATTTGTGGTTAGCACCCTTAAAATATACACCAGATGAGTTTTTGTCCTGATAAGAAGCCAGTTAACGATTTTAGGTTTTTAGACTGAACTTGGGGGTTGGAAATTTTTGTTCGCTACCTGAGGGTGAAATTCAAAACAACGGACGGATTTGTAATTAGCACCCTCGAAATATACAGCAGACGAGTTTTTGTCGTTATAAGAAGCCAGTTAACGATTTTAGATTTTTAGACTAAAATTTTTGATGTTCGCTACCAGAGGCTGAAACTCAAAACAACGGCTGGATTCTAATAAGCACCATTAAACTATACATTATACTTACGAGTATTTGTCCTGACAGGAAGCAAGGTAAAAATTTTAGATTTTTAGAGTGAACTTGCAGATCTGAGTGTCAGAAAACCTTTGATGTTCGTTACCTGAGGCTGAAACTCAAAACAACGGCTCGATTTGTAATTAGCGCCCTGAAACTATATGATATCAGCTTTCGTCCTGATAGGTATCCAGATAACGATTTTAGATTTTTAAAATGAACTCGAAGATCTGAGAGTCAGAAAATTTTTGATGTTCATTACCTGACGCTTAAACTTAAAACAACGACCGGATTTGTAATTAACACCCTCAAGTTATACAGTGTTAGTTGATTAGTAATTACTCCAGATTTTGTCTGGTGGCACACGATGGGTGCCAACGCATTATACTTTTAAACGAAGTGATCTCCAGTTTGCAGAACATCGTTATATTAGTTTGAGGGTATGGTGTGCCATTGCATTTAACAGCAAGTCGCCTTTGTATGTGATTTGTGGCACAATAATAGCCCAAAGATATGCCCAAAGTCTTATAGTGGGTTTCTTCTAGCAAGATAATGCATACGGCAAGGTTATTTAGGCTCCTACAAGGACATCCCCTAGACGAGACAGCGTTCCACATTGTGAGTAGATGTGCTGTGTATTGCAGCGTTAGGGTACGTCCAAGGTGCACGCTGGTAAAAGCAGATTATCAGGCGCGGATTCTCAGCGCTGACTGTCTGACTACGGGCAGCAGGTTAGGTGTGGCCAATATGCAAGCAGACTGTCAGAGCAGACAGAACTTGCCAACGAAACAGCAGTGTACCACGGACCTTACAACAAAACAGGTTGCAGATTTATTGCTGCTTGGTGAGAATGTTACAATGAAGTTAAAACCAATAAGAAGTGGAGTTCACCCTATAAATGAATTTTTTTTATTTTAACTCCCAATTGACTTGCTATCTGTAGAACTAGTAACAATGAGCAAATAGTTGCACATGTAGGGAACAGTTCAGTAACTATTTCCTCTTACATCTTTGCACATACACAAAGTTCAGCACTGGGAACTACACTACACATTCACTCAAATCTTTCTGAAAGATCATTTGGGATGTGTCTCTTCAACCTGCGGCTGCCCTGATGCTGCATAAGGTGTCTGGCTAATGGGTTGGGATGCTCTTGAAGACGAGTTGTGTACCTCTCGGCGATGTTTGACACTTCTTCTTTCACTGATGGGATCTGCAAGTCGCGCCTGATAAATTCATTTGGAACATACCATTGAGCTTTAGTTAGGAGTCGTAATGTTTTGGCTTGGAACCTCTCCAGTATTTCGATATTAGAATTCGAGGCCGATCCCCATAGTTGTAATGATAATTATAATAATAATTGAAGATGTATTTACGGGGAGTACAAACACTTTTTTCCGCAATTGCTTGCCGACGAAATCAGATTTTTTGAATAATGAGCCCAGATACATTTTTTTTATTTTGGAAAAAATATTGGAGGATTCAGATAAACTTTTGAGATCAACTCCTCGTTATTCATCGTTGAAACAATAGAAGAAACAGAAATACAGCACAAGCGGCAGGTCTGAAACCCGAATAAACACATCATTTTGGTATAAATCTGAATCAGGCTGCCAGTACGCAGAAGCTCTGCGCGCAGGTGCATTATTTCCAGTCCCGCTTTGCGACATGGGACGATAGGCACGCAGAGTCTCTCTATGACAACAGGGGTGCCCCAAGGATCTGCTTTAGGGCCGTTACTTTAGAACATCCTGTATGATGGGGTGCTGAAGCTTCCGCTGCCCACCGGCGTAAAGGCGGTAGCATACGCCGATGATCTGGCACTAGTTATCGTGGCAAATGAACAGGCAGAGCTGGTTCATAAAGCCAATGCATCACTGTGCAAGATTAACAGGTGGATGTGCGATCACAAGCTTAAGTTGGCTCCTGAGAAAACAGAGGCAGTTATAATGCGCGGCCCAAAGAGCAAGAGAGCTAACGTGGTCTTTCAACTAAAGGGAGTGCAGGTCCTACCAAGCAAATCCATAGTGTACCTCGGAGTTACACTGGATAACGAGAGGTGTTATGGAGAACACCTTAAACGAGTAGTGACAAAGGCTGAGAAGAAGGCGGCGATACTGTCGCGACTGATGCCAAATGTAGGAGGGCTACAAGTAGCAACAAAAGGGCACTACTGTGCCAGGTTGTACTGTCGGTCGTCCTATACGGAGCTCCTGTGTGGTGTAAAGCCACGTAAAGGAAAAGGTATCAGAAGGTCTTAGGCAGCTTGCAGAGAAAGTCTTTGCTAAGGGTGGCCAGTGCTTATCGCACGGTATCTACTAGAGCCTTGCAAGTTATAACGGCGATACCACCATCATACTTGCTGGCCGAAGAGAGGACACTGATCCGCCATGGTCAAGCTGGCAATGCGATAAGCCGAACTGAGGCTAAAAGGCTGACAGCAAGTAAGTGGCAAAGCATATGGAACGAGACCACTGATGTCGGACAGTGGACGAAACGACTAATACCGTCGATAAAAGAATGGGCGGAATGCAGTCATTGGCAGACGTCCTATTTCCTAACTCAGGCACTGTCTGGGCACGGGCCTTTTCGAGTGTATAGGAAACGCATAGGACGGGTGATGGACGAAAGATGCTTACACTGCGAGGCGGAAGATACGGCCGAGCATGCCCTGTTTCTGTGCGACCGATGGGGGGCGTACAGACAAGAGGCAAGTCAAAAACTGGATGGGGAGCTGACCCCAGAGACTATGGTCCCGCTGATGTTATCCAGCGTAGAAGCATGGACCATCATACATGAGATGGTCAACAAAATACTCTCTGCAAAGGAGAAAGAGGAGCGCCTTCAAGGATAAATGAGGATTGGAAGTTATTCATAAGTGGGTTTTAATCATTACCTCATCTTGCACTGCGAAGAATATCGTTCACGATGATGCCCGGTGCAGATGGATATATAGGATAGGGTAAGGAAGAGGGAACGGGTTTTAGCCGGTCGGGCCGTGATGACATGTCGGATGGACGTGGTTGCGTCTATTGGACATGTGATCACAGGACTCAAGCTGGTTCAACGTCGGGCGGGCAGACCCTCTCTCACACTTCCGGGTGTGTGAGTGTTTGTTTTCTATCCTTGCGATCAAGCCGATTTCCTAAACCCTCTATAATAAAAAAAAAACGCACGCAGAGTCGGTGGCAATCGGCGCTGACTGTCTGACTCAGAAAACCAGCGTGCATCTTGAACGTACCCTTAGGGTTCGGGTATTCGGCACGACGGAGTTCGGGGAGGAGTCACTATATCCAGCGAAATGGTCGGACATACTGACTTTCGTCAAGAGGTCTTGTAGGCTTAACAAGGACCTTTCTGGGACGTAGGATCTTAGTGTTTTTAGTGGTATTGGCTAAAGTAGCCTTCTTGTATAGCAACCTAGCATTTATGGTTAACTGCACAAAAATAGGCCACGTGTACAAATTACACGTAGAATAAAAAATGCTGATTCGTAGTATATCTATATGTATACTCAGTGTCAGATGGTGTTAGTTACAAACTAATATTCATAACAAATTGTTAGTTTTGAGGTGAAAATGTGCTGTCAATTATAACAGAGCGCCATGTTAATAAACATAATTGATTTTTGAACAGATAGATAAGCAGCTTTTATGAATAATGAGCGTAATTATTTGAAATACCTAATGTACAGCCTTACTGAAAAAAGAAATTTTGCTGGAGTAAAAGGTTCATTTGAATTATTAATTTTGTACGCATATACATAAATTATATGTAACTATTTCCTCATAGTAACACGAGCCTTACTATTGATAACCGTAGTTACATTCTCAGTGATTAGTGCATATTTGCTTATGAGAATATGAAAATAATTCACTTGTTGTTGTTGTTGTTATTGGTAATGAGGAATGTAATATGCTCACTTGCCGTTACACACTGATGTTTGGCGGAGCCCTTAGTAAACACTTCATGCTCAAAACTTGGTGTGTATTGATCTCTCCTTGTTACAAACTACGGATGTATCTTATATCTAACCCACATCCTATTGATATACTTAACACACTCACTTTGTTTGCAAACAATCTTAGCTAAACATATACATAATTGTTTTCCAATATTTCACGCACCGGTCTTGTAACCTCCTTACGAATTGAAGCAATACAGTATACTGGATGTTACCAGTTCCCTTCGCTTTACTAATCTACATCACAACCCTTAACCTACTATAAATACACATATATCAAAACTAGAACAAATGCGTATCAATTATGAAGAAATATTATCTAATGAAATAATTCTCCCCAGGAAGCCGATAAGCTGGCGAGTCTCAGCACCGGGAGATCGTATGTTGGCCCAGATCTCATCAGGTAACGCCAGCCTTCGAGAAGTAGGTAAACGATACCATAGATGAATAGTGGAGGCAAAGTGAGGGATGCAAACAAGCCAAGGATTTTGTAGCCAGGATGAACTCATCTAGATCAGCATGGCTACGGAACCAAGGACAATGGGCAGTCAGAAATCTCGTGGGTGTTCTGACGAGGCACTGCAGGCTCAAGCGGCATCTATCACTATTAGGAATTGAAGATCACTCCTTATGTATGGACTACGGAGAGGTCGTTGAAATGGCCTACCACTTTCTTGCTGAATTTGGATCCAATAGACTCTAGCCACAGAAATTACCTTCCTTAAGGAAAGTAGCTTAGGCTGGGCCCAGCTTGGGCTGGGCTGACACGTATTCATAGTCGATACTTAAGGATGCCTTAATACTTAAGGGTCCCTTAATACTTGAGGTTCCCTTACGTAAGGCACACTTGAGTAATACTCAAGTAACGAAATGTCAACATGACATGTCAACATGACATTTCGTTACTTGAGTATTACTCAACATGACATTTTGTTGCAGTCAAGGCGATTTTAAGTAAGGTATTGTCAGTTTCTGTCACGTTCGAAAAAATGGCTGCAACAAAGCACGAAATACTAGCACAAAACAAAAAGAGATAACGAAAAGCATCAAAATGCGTAGGCCTAGGCGTAACAAATTGACTTATATTTAAAATGTGACAACCTCGCCAAATGAATCTCGCCATATCGTAGATATTGTCTAGGAAACAGATTCATAAGGAAAGCCACACTTGCAAGGGCGGATTTAGTATTTCTTCTAGGGGAGGGCGGGTAGCAAAAAAAAAGAAAAAAAGCTTTCAAACGAACTTTTGGTATTCAAATGAATATTCCGTGTTTCTATTTCCACTACACTTCCTATTACAGGTCTAGGGGGGCAGACCAGTGCTGCCGTGGTTTGAAGAGCAATAAAAAAATGGAGTCAAGTTGATTGACTCAGTACTTCCCACACATCATGATGATACCATTTTATTATTTCCCGTTGCATGAAGCTATAGTCTGAAATAACCTTGCAACTAAATTATCGCCCACCCGCCTGCAAAAACAACATCCAGCACAAAAACCCTCGTAAATAGTTTCTTGCGTCTTCCTCCTTAGGAACTAGGACGCCACAGTTTTTTTTCTGCATGCTTCAACTTCAAATCGTCTAAAAACGAAGTTTGATTTTATATTTTTGGTTTTTTGATTATTGCTGCGCCGCTACTGACACGGTTTTTCAAAAAACACAGTCGTTTTCTATCCTCGCCGCGGTAATAAATTCTGTGTCAAAATTTTATTAAAATTGATTCAATAATTTTCGCCTTACGCAATATACACAGAATGAAATAAAGAAAAACTCGTATGTACAGATCACAAAATTGGTTTCTGTAATAGGCAAGCCAATGTTCGGATGGACCTAAAAAAGTGTAATATGCCACTAGGTATTTCTTCTACAGGTCAAAGGACAAACTATTATGAGTACAACAAATTTGTCAGTTTTACAACCTACCAACCCCCAAACGCCCCGATTTCACCGCACCCAAAAAAAAAAATTGAAAATGATCAGGAACCCGTAAAACGCCTAAACACAAAGTTTGAGCTATTTTTATATTCTTAGTTTTTTTATTACTGCTGCGCCACCACTGACACCAGTTTTCCAAAACATACACGCCTTCCATCCCCGCTGCGGTAGTAATACTCTGTCAAAGTTTCATTAAAATCAATTCAATAATTTTCGCGTTACGCAATATGGAACGATCTAAAACAATACTCGTATGTATACATCACAAATTCTAAGTCCCGTGGTTTCTATAATAAGCATGCAACGTTTGGATGGACCCAAAAAAGTGTATCATCATGCCGCTAGGCTTTTTGTTCACATATCAATGGACAGCCTTTTACGAAAACAACAAATTTTTCACTTTTACAATACCCCCCACCCCCCAACCACACCAAATTTACCCCCACTCAAAAAAAGTAGAAAATAATCAAGAACCCCTAAAACGCCTAAAAACGAAGTTTGAGGCATATTTGGAATTTTCTGTTTTTTGCTAATTACTCCGCCCCCCGTATAACGATTTTCAAAATTATGGGAACATTACCTACTACGACCCAACAGCAGATCGCTGCCCAAATTTCATCACAATCCATGCAGCGGTTGCTGAGATTACGAAGCTAGAAGAAAGCGACAGACAGGCAGACCGACAGACAGACCGACGGAAATGAGTGACGTGGATTTTCGTTATGTACACATCATAAAACGCCCAAAAAGCGTGTTATCTCAAAATCGAAAATTTTCGCGATCACAATACTCCCCTCACCTATCGGTGTGGGAAGCAAAAGCGTATTTTTTGATATTTATATAGATATAATATGCTTTCGTAGAGCTCTAGGGGGGGTCTACGCCCCCCTCTAAATCCGCCACTGCCCACTTGAGGGTCCCTCAAGTGCCCCTTGAGTGCTACTTAAGGGAACCTTCAGTATTACTGAAGGGACGACTACGGGCGTCTTCAACTGGCCCTTGTTGAAAGGTCTGGAAATTTTGGCAGGTAGGGCGAGTCAGACAGTGGTGGTTGAGGGGTGATATTCGGGGATGGCAGAAAAGGCCTACTTTTCACCCTACAGCTACTATACTATATTTGAAAATGATTGATAGCTCACATTTTATGGCATAGGTGCTAATTAGGTAAAATACAGGATCGCTCAAAGCAGAAAAAATGTAAATATTTAAACTTTCTCATTTTAGTTTTTCACAAGACTTTAGGAGGACCACTCTTGACATACCTCGAATACAATACATCATAAATGCAAATTAGGAATCCTTAGCGGATTAAGCAACAATTGTAGGCTTCAGTAGCGTAGAACATGAATTTACTTTATGATAAAAATGTTATATTACGTATTAAGTTAGGGCATTGTCTTAACATGTTATTGAAAATATTTTAGGTACTAATAAATGCCACGTAATTAAAATTTACAGATTTTATAAACTAACCTTTTAAATAATCCCATATTACGTCATTTAAAATAGTTTAACTACACAATGGCAACTTTATGGAACAGTCATTAATATAAATACTGAATTACATACTTGAATAACAACGTCATTATCGTCCTGTAAGAAAGCATCATCGTCAGATTCCTCATCTTCCAAAGAAATGATAATTGGATCTAGTGTTTCCTCTATTAAATTGTCGAGTGTCCAGAATTTTTCTTCCTCTGCCATGACATGTTTTATATCATTTTCCCAATTTTTAGATGAAATTTTTGACATTGAATCTTATAATAGTGGACGCACATCTTGCAATTTAAATGTCGTATTGTTTCTCGCAACATATCCCTCCATTTGAGCCCATATTAACTCAATAGGGTTGAGCTCACAGTGGTACGGTGGTAATCGCAACACCTTGATTTTAGGGGTTCTATGGTTTACATTTTCTGGAAATAAAAAATACATCTTTAGACAGATATAAGCATCGAATTTTGTTAAGTATATCCATCCGTTCGTTATATTTAAGTAAATTGTACACACAGTTTACCAAGTTGAAAATATGTATTATATATAATAATACTTATATATAGGTAAATTCACAATATTTCATGTTAGAAATTCTCCGTCACTGTTTTCAGGCGCTACCCTCGATTTTACCTGCTATGCAATAAAATTTTAGCTATCAAGAGTTTTCAAATAGACTATACAATAGCTACTCTGGGGGCCTGATAACACCTCTATGCACTGTCTATAGAAAAATGCGTGAAAAACATCCCTTAGTACCAGATCGTAACAGCACCTTCGCAGTTCAAGCAGCGATCCGATTTAGCCGTCTAGTCGTGTCTGTGGTACCGCGTACCGTCTGTGCGGATGGTAACGGTACCCAAGGCCTGCTGGCGGCTGCTCTCGACGGTACGGCCACGCCGTGCCCCCAGGGTACCACCGCGACGGGCGTAGCACTTTCCTTCTTCTGACGCCTTGCCGCTGCGCGCCGCCGCCGCTGCAAGGACGGTGACGCTCACGGCTCCTCGACAGCGGATGCTGTTGCTCGCGGATAGAGATGGGCTGCACCAATTGAGGTTTTGAATTAAGAAAAAAAGTACTTTTTGTGATAAATGGAAAGATCATATGTAAGTTTTAGAACTAAACTGTTTTTGTTTCCTTTTTTTTCGCAATAATTCAAAAGTCATATCAAAATAAAAATGGGGTTTTGAATCGAGTACCGAAAACACGCCGACGGCTCCCGAACCCGTGTGACGTCACCATGGCGGTAAGGATACTCCTTTGACCAACGACGTCCTATTCCGATACTAGATTCTAGATTCCCAGCCAATCGCGAAAATACGTACTGCTAAACTGGTAACTAGTGTATATTTGTTGCAACACAGTCGATGAATGAAGTTTGCACCTAGAAACGAAGTCTACGATCGAAATAAATATGTTTTTGAATGTATGAAGTTGAAGTCAGATTACAGATTCCAGTAAGTACCTAAGTACCTAATCAAATATGTTTCGTTGAAAAGATTTCCTCAATCGAAGGATGGCCCAGTGGTTAGAGAGCCCGCTAGTGGATCTCAGGGTCTGTGGATCGAAACCCAGACCTTCCAACTTTTTATTTTTTTTTATCAAAAATTTTATTGATGTGCTTTTTGCACTTGTTACGCACATTTTTCCTACGATCAACATAAATATGTGTTTGAATCAAATTTTGTTAGACATACTACTCGCACTGCACAGTGTAAAAACTAAGTACAGGAGGCGGTGAACATTTCAAAAAGTCAGTGGAAATGAGGTTTGTCCGTCAATAACAATCGCCATTAATTTTTTTTTAAATTAACGGTTAATAAAACAAAATCCCTTCATCCATTCAATTCATACATTTTTAAGTTTTTAATGTAAAAAAAGTAACTCAAACTCGTAATCACATTCTGTTTATCACTTGGTATTATTATTTATTTAACTTTGGGCAATGAAGCTAAACAATATTAAATTTTCATAAAAATTTAACAAGCACTTTGCAGTGCAAGTAATATGTCTAACAAAATTTGATTCAAACACATATTTATGTTGATCGTAGGAAAAATGTGCGTAACAAATGCAAAAAGCACATCAATAAAATTTTTATAAAAAAAAAGTTGGAAGGCCTGGGTTTGGATCCCAAGACCCTGACATCCACTAGCAGACTCTCTAACCACTGGGCCATCCTTCGATTGAGGAGATCTTTTCAACAAAACATATTTGATTAGATACTTACTTACTGGAATCTGTAATCTGACTTCAACTTCACACATTCAAAAACATATTTATTTCGATCGTAGACTTCGTCTCGAGCTGCAAACTTTATTAATCGACTGTGTTGCAACAAATATATACAAGTTACCAGTTTAGCAATACGTATTTTCGCGATTGGCTGGGAATCTAGAATCTAGTATTGGAGTAGGACGTCGTTGGTCAAAGCAGCATCCTTACCGCCATGGTGACGTCACAGGGGTTCGAGAACCGTCGGCGTGTTTTCGGTACTCGATTCAAAAACCCATTTTTATTTTGATATAACTTTTGAATTATTGCGAAAAAAGAAAACAAATACAGTTTTGTTATAAAAGTTATGTATAATCCTTCCGTTTATGACAAAAAAAAAATTATTCAAAACCTCAACTATATTACAACCCGATTCTCAGGCCCATCCAGAAAAATCGAAAACCTTTGAACGCGCTTCCATTAGCTCCACCTGTATGTTTGTTTGTTTATGAGCTTGTAAGTATGCTTGCACCGTAGCGACAGGTACCGCGCTTTGGCCAGCGCCGAACCCGCTTGCAGCTAGAAGCAGGCGAGGCGGGAACCTGCCTCTGTCAGCGCGGGTTCCGCACGCAGGCAAGCACACACCAGTGTATTGTACAGTGAAACCAGGCAAAGCATGGTTTTCCTAGTAACGCACATTTTACGCGGCGTAGCACGTGATACTGCCGACGCAACGCAACATCCAATGCGCTGCGTAAAAACTGTTTTCCTAGGATTGTCAGCTACGTCCTGATCGTCGTTGTGAGTAAAAGAAGAAGAAATCACTTGCAGTGAGGATTTTTTTAATATACCTTAAAGCTTGCTAGATAGCATACTTTCTATGAAGATGAAATCCTGTGTCCTGGATCTTCTTGGAACAAGCTTCTAAGTAAATAAGCATTCGGCAATTTGACGTTATATAAGTCACATTTTTCCAAAGCATCCTTCTATCGAGTATCACAATATAACTCACAGACATTTAATAATTTCACCGACTTTCAACCATATCATCTCAAACATAATGAAATTGATTTACAGACAACAGTTTGGATAAAAATGTAAAAATTGTATGGATTAAAGGACATACAGGTATATCTCAAAACGACACAGTAGACATACTGGCAAAGATGGCGACTACAGATGGAATATTGATAAGAAATTTTAAAATTCCATACGGTGACTTGAACAGTAAATTAAGCAAGAACCTGGAAGAAAAATGGAGTGAACACTACCATAGAAATCCATCCGGAACGATATACAAACAGATGCAGCAGAACATAAGAACAGAACCCTGGTTTAAGAGAGAAACGAATAGACCACTTGTGAGAACACTTTGCAGATTGAGGTGTGGTCATTGCTTAAGCCCTCAACACAAAACTAGAATAGGGCTAGACGATGATCCTCACTGCACATGTGGAGAGATTGGTACTGCTCAACACTGTATATTAGAATGCCAATTGATCAGTAATGAGGTAACAGACCTGTAGCACAGATTGTCAAACTATATTCCGTTACCTGCTAATATGATCTCTATACTAGCTAGTGAAAACAACTGTGCATACAAACTATTATATAACTTTTGCACACAAAAACTAAAAATATCACTGTAACTTTCAACTATAACTAATATAAAACAATGTTCGTACTATTAAGAAAAAATAGATATCCATCCAAAATAGAACTGGCCAGTTGATCTCAGATCAGAGCCAATAACATAAATAAAATGAAAAACTCACAGATACGGTTAGAACTATGATTTATCTACAAATGACTATAAGGCCTGTGGCGGTCTGTCGATGTGCATAAGCAATGATACTCCACAGTATTAACACATGATATTCTAAAAAAAAACTTTAAAAAATATTTGGTCAAAGAATATTGAAATTTGAGTTGTGAAAAAAATTATATTCTTGATCGGAGAATGCTTCCTTAAAATAAGTAGTGAAACCAAAAAAACATATTTTTCTTACAAGCCATAACCATCAACAAGTAAATTCTCTAAAGCAACTGATGTTATTGTCGCAAGTATACGTTTACAAGATCATAGTTCTTGAATTGAGATTCCTTTTTATTTGTGTTTGAAAATTTCCGTCACAGATCCATATGTGCCAATATCTAATTTGAACAATTTTAAGACTACCGAATACTTCCTCTTGAATTAGCCCATCACTACAGCAACTGTTCTTCTACTGGAGCAGCGTGAACACCTTCCTCATTGAATAACGATGACGCTTCAAATGACATTGACGCGTTTACGTAGTTCAAGAATGATTTGCTGTTCAACGTTGTTATTCGCCAGGATTGCTATATTATTCAAGCCTCCAAGATATAAATAAAATCAAGTAGAAGTATTTCAAAAGCACTTTAAGGTATACCGGAATGTCAAAATAAGGACATGGGCATTGGATACTATCTATGCTTTACTTCGTCACCATTTGGAATGACGAAGTCTATGAAACTTATTTTTTTTTTATTGTCCCTAGCGCATGTCGCACCATAACATAAGAGAAGAGATTATAAGATTAGTTTTATGACAAATGTCTGGTCATTATAATTGTGCTTGAAGCGTATTAAAGAATGTGCATAGACACCCACTGCATTAATTCGTTAACTTATTTGCAAGAAAATTACAAATAACCCAGTGTTGATTCTAATCAGCACTAACATTTCACTTCTTCATAACAGAACTGTTGACAGCTTCTTTGGATTTTGCTTGTTGTTTTAACATATGCTCTATTGGACATTCTGCACTGTGTTTCACAAGAATTTCTATCGTAAGAACGAAGTTTGAGGAACATTTGTGTTTTTCGTCGCAATTCATGCAGCAGTTACTGAGATTACGAGGCTAGAAAAACGCCAACAGATATCATAAGACGCCCAAAAAGCGTGTTATCTTAAAAACTTTCGCAATCGCAATACGCAGTTTGCTGACAAAGCACATGCAAATCATTTATATAGATCAAGAAAAGGATTGGTCCCATGACTGATCCCTGCGGGCCACCAATGTCCAGTCTAGCTTCCACAGCCACACTTCCCGCCTTTACAGTCTGAAGGCAATCACAGTAATATAAGTTTCCTTCATTTTCATATGCAAATTTTTGAAATCTGACAATCATTCTTTCACCAATTACATTACCTACATGTTATTAGGTTAGCAAAGTATATCACCATTTCTGTTTGGAAGAAGCTCCTACGTAGAACAGTATGAATAATATCCAGCTAAGCTCATGTATCTAAACAAGGCAAATCAAACACGGACTTTATTTCTCTCTGTGGCTGACACTCCCACTCTCAAATAGATCCTTAGTATCAAAACCAATAAACTAATCAATCAGATACGTGATCTATTTGTAATTACTGTATTGCAAGACTTCATCCGGTTGGCGTTAGAATTTTTAATAGACTCAACGCCTGTCTTTTATTACCATATTCATTTGATTCCGTCTTTTGTTAGTACAGGGACAGTGAGTAGCAAAAGCTACTAGATGTTCTATCAACGGTTATCAAACTCTGTATTTGAGGAAGGTTATCTGCAAAAATCACAGCACTCTGGTCTTAAGGATCCTTCAGAACCGAATGTTCAGCCATTCGTTTATGGTACACATTACAAACACCAAAGGCATGTAATGGTAAATAAACAGAAATGTAAACAACAAAACCTACACTAAAACAAGTGAACAGGCAAGCTTTAGTTTAAACTGATTTTGATCCTTTGAGAGTTGTCTTGAATATATCTATGGAAGAACTTGTAGAAATCTGGTTGCATGTTGTAGCATTTTACTTATCAGCGAGGTGCTGGATTTATTAATGCTGAAAGTTTCATAATTTGAATTCCTAAGACTAATTTTGGGAACATTGATGTTTATATACTTAACTAAATCATAGTTCTTATATTTAGTACACGTAATAAGATAGTAAATAAATATCTCAGTCTGTTTATTTCTTCTGTCTAGTAGACTCTTGAACCCAACGTTATCAAGTGTGCTTTTCTATGAGACGATCTAAGGATAATTGTTGTATTTCCTGACAAAAATATCTCAAGAATCTCTTTCGCTCTTTTTGGATGTAGTTTATATGAGTATGTACTGAGGGCATCCAAATTTGTACCGCATACTCTAGCTGCGGTCTCATTAGGTAGAGCCTTATAACTGTTTGGAGTTCAAAAGGGCTACTACTTCTAATAATAAGCCCCACATTATTCATAAGGGTTGTTGATTATTTGGGTATAAAGAGAATTGAACCTCGTAGCCCTCTGAAAGATAACTCCTGAATTTTTGATTCTATTTTTGCATCCTAAGGGCCGGTTTCACCGATTCCTGATGAGTGTCAGATAGCTTATTTGTCAGACAGGCCTATGTTATTTATATGACTACGTCACTAATGGTCTATTTGTGCATCAGCTTTCCGTGTGAAGGTCATAACACGACATTTTTTGACGTTTACTGACATTTCGTTATTTTTGAGCCAAAAAATTATGGTATTTATATCTTTCTGTATCGAAAAGACTGTCTCGGGGAGAAGTTATTGTTTTTAAAAGTTATCCCAAAGAGTGAGGCAGGAGCTTTAAAGTCAACAAATTAGATTACAATGTTTGTACTTTGTATTGTTGACTGTATGTGTTTATGCTTTATTCGCACAGGAGATTCTACATTGAACGTATCTAACGCCGGTTCACATGGTACCATAATTGTGTATGCCCCATTCACTTTAACATAGAAAAATCGTAGAAAAAGTTTTTGAACCTTTTCTATTTAGTAAATACATATACCACTGGGCTAAAGGCATCACGATTTGCGCTGCGTACTCCAAATGCGGCCTCACTAGAGCAATGTAGAATTATTGCACCAATGCTTCAAACCGGAGTTTTTTGTCATTTCTCAAGATAAAACCAATAGTAGTAGTAGTAGTAGTAATAGTTTATTTGTGTTTTTCATGAAGATGCTTACATACGTCAAAAAGATAGGTACATATTGAATAAATTAAATAATAGTTTTTACATAAAAAGCTAATATACAAATATAAATATAACGAACAATAATAGGTAATCACAAACAACAGCTAGAAACAAGAACATTTAAAAAAGATATCTTTGAAGTTATCTGAAAGGTATTCGCGAAAAGAATAAAATGCCTTTGACAGAAGGTAATTTTTGATACTACACTTGAATTGTGCATCATTCAGAGCTTTAACACTATTTGGCAGAGCATTGTAGAACTTGATACCATGGTAATTAATTCCATTTTTAGATCTTTCGAGTCTTAGGTAGTTGCTATGAAAATTATTTTTGTGCCTTGTATTGTACATATGCTCATCAGAATGTTTGGTGAACTTATGCGTGTTACCCCTAACCCCTAACATAGCAGAGGCATTCTAAAATATAAATGTAGGGAAGTGTAAGTATACTGAGATCTGTAAATGCATTTCTGCAACAAGCATCGTAAGAAAGATGAAATAGTATTCTAATACAACGTCTCTGCAGTGAAAATAGCGTTTCGATATGGCAAGAGTGGCCCCAATTTATGATGCAGTATTTTAAGTGAGGATGCAAATGCCCATAATAGATCTATATGGCTTACTTACAATAATATAAGGGATGCTGAATTTTTTGTTAGACTCATAAAATACTCTTAGGTGATTTATTTCACTTACTCGATTCAATACCATACCATTCACATTTTAATCAAATTTAATATAAGTAGACTTTCTTGTAACGGGCAGAACATATTTTGTTTTCTTTTGACCATTTATTAACGCTTTCTATATCATCTTGCAACTTCCTATAATCTTCAGTTATAGACAATACTTTCCACAATTCAAAATCATCTGCAAATAGCAAGTCCAAAGACTATTTCAAATTTTCGCAACAATATAAAACAGTGTAGGAAGAAAAATGCTATGCTACAGCATTTTGCATTCTACAAAATCCGCGAGCAATTATTGTGACTGATCTATATAGGGACTAGTATGACCAGCATTAATATCTCACAATCGGATGAATTTTTTATGCCACACCGTAGCGAAGTGCATTTAAAACGCTGTATATATCGTTACCTATTGTTGATAACCAAGGTCGTTTGCATGTCCTACCTTTTGTTTTATGATTTATTTATACGCAAGTTGACATATATATTTTTTCTTCAACTTGCATCGCCGTTAGAACGCCTCTACTGTTCCGTACAAAAGAAGTGCATATAGATAGAGTCAGTTCACTCACTACCATCGTTCCGAAAATAATGAGGGTTCACACATAAAAAATGAAGTCAAGTTGATTGACTCAGTACCTCGGATGTACCTAAAAAGATCGAAAATTTTTTTTGGCTTTCCATTGAGATGAAACCTCGCATTTCGGATAATTTTGAGGTGCTGATTAGAAATCCAGTCGCAGTTTCGAGAATCAGTCTCGTTTGACGAAAATAAAGAATTTCAGACCTCTCCGGGCGGCGGGTGTACCTAAAAAAATCTAAAATATTTATTTGGCTTTCTATTAAGATGAAACGTCGCATTTCGGATAATTTCGAGGTGGTGATCACAAATCCAGTCGCAGTCTCGATGCCCAGTCTCGTTTGACGAAAATAAAAAATTTCAGATCTCTCGGGGTGGCGGGTGTACCTAAAAAAATCTAAAATCTTTATTTGGCTTTCTATTGGGATGAAACCTCGCATTTCGGATAATGTCAAGGTGCTAACTGGAAATCCAGTCGCAGTTTCGAGACTCAGTCTTTTTTGACGAAAATTAAAAATTTCAAATCTCTCGGGGCGGCGGGTGTACCTCAAAAAATCGAAAATCTTTATTTGGCTTTCTATTGGGATAAAACCACGCATTTCGGATAATTTCAAGGTGCTGTTTACAAATTCAGCCGCAGTTTTGAGTTTTAGTCCCGTTTGACGAAAATAAAAAAATTCAGATCTCTCGGGTCGGCGGATGTACCTAAAAAAATCGAAAACCTTTATTTGGCTTTCTGTTAAGATGAAACCTCGCATTTCGGATAATTTTGAGGTGCTGATTACAAATCCAGTCGCAGTTTCGAGTCTCAGTCTCGTTTGACGAAAATAGAAAATTTCAGATCTCGCTGGGCGGCGGGTGTACCTAAATAAATCGAAAATCTTTATTTGTCCTTCTATTAAGATCAAACCTCGCACTTCGGATAATTTCGAGGTGCTGATTACAAATCCATTCGCAGTTTCGAGTCTCAGTCTCGTTTGACGAAAATAAAAAATTTCAGATCTCGCTGGGCGGCGGGTGTACCTAAAAAAATCGAAAATCTTTATTTGGCCTTCTATTAAGATGAAACCTCGCATTTCGGATAATTTTGAAGTGCTGATTAGAAATCCAGTCGCAGTTTCGAGTCTCAGTCTCGTTTGACGAAAATAAAAAATTTCAGATCTCTCGGGGCGGCGGATGTACCTAAAAAAATCGAAAACCTTTATTTGGCTTTCTATTAAGATGAAACCTCGCATTTCGGATAATTTCGGGGTGTTTATTACAAATCCAGTCGCAGTTTCGAATCCCAGTCTCGTTTGACGAAAATAAAAAATTTCAGATCTCTCTGGGCGGCGGGGGTTTATTTGGCTTTCTATTAAGATGAAACCTCGCATTTCGGATAATTTCGGGGTGTTTATTACAAATCCAGTCGCAGTTTCGAGTCTCAGTCTCGTTTGACGAAAATAAAAAACTTCAGATCTCCCTGGGCGGCGGGTGTACCTAAAAAAATCGAAAACCTTTATTTGGCCTTCCATTAAGATGAAACCTCGCATTTCGGATAATTTTGAGGTGCTGATTACAAATCCAGTCGCAGTTTCGAGTCTCAGTCTCGTTCACGAAAATAGAAAATTTCAGATCTCGCTGGGCGGCGGGTGTACCTAAAAAAATCGAAAATCTTTATTTGGCCTTCTATTAAGATGAAACCTCGCATTTCGGATAATTTTGAAGTGCTGATTAGAAATCCAGTCGCAGTTTCGAGTCTCAGTCTCGTTTGACGAAAATAGAAAATTGCAGATCTCTCAGGGCGGTGGGTGTACCTAAAAAAAAATCGAAAATCTTTATTTGGCCTTCTATTAAGATGAAACCAAGCATTTCGGATAATTTTGAGGTGCTGATTACAAATCCAGTCGCAGTTTCGAATCTCAGTCTCATTTGACGAAAGTAAAAAAATTTCAGATCTCTCGGGGCGGCGGGTGTACCTAAAAAAATCGAAAACCTTTATTTGGCTTTCTATTAAGATGAAACCTCGCATTTCGTCCCGTTTGACGAAAATAAGGAATTTCAGTAGGTCTGAAAAATAAGAAATTTTAGTGGGTCTGAATTTGTAATCAGCACCTAGCTTGGCAGTTTTTTTTTTCAAAATTATGTCCACAACCCCAAGATTTTTTCATCTATATTAGATTTTTGGCCATAAGCTCCCTTGGTATTATATTTTCAGTCACATGTCGTACGCTGGCAAAAATGGTCAAAGGTGTCTTCCCTGCCCAGTGCCCACCGTAATACTTCCAGCACTCTAGCGCGTTACCGTCTTTGGCGATACCGACTCCACCCAACGCAACGTCGCTCTGCTTGGCAAAGCCGCGTTCATCTGTCACCGTCCAACGTCCTCATCGTCACGTTATAACTAGATCGAATTAGGCGAGAGCGGCATTCAGATGTTTCCAGACATTTGCATAGGTGAACTCATGTACGGACACCTACATTATGCCGCATTACCCTTTTTTTTTTAATTTGTTTATGCAGATACGAAGTCTGGCGATAAAGTAAGAGTGTTGGATTTTAATATTATACCAGCTAACGGTACTTGATATAGCTAACTTTTATATACAGGGTGATTAAAGAATTAATTGCTAAGGTATGAAGTCGGGCAATGAAGGGTGTTGGATTTTAATAGTAGTAGTAAACATGCCTTTTTGTCCAAGAAACATAAAAAACCTTATTGACAAAGCAACATCATAGTCACAATGTCTTAACAGACATGTTCTGAACTCGTAAAATGCATTAAGTCGGAGCTAGAGTATTGCCGACACGAATATTATAAATAGTTTTGAGCACTGTAGCTCGCCATCGTCCGCGATTTACTGTCAGTTCAGTGGCGCTCTTGATACTCATATCCAGCAACTGTTTCGTCGTATCCACCCAGCGTGTAGGGCATGACCCTGCACTACAAGTTTCTCCATATTATTGCTTCTGGGTATATGTCCGAAGAATGTAAGCATTCTCGTCAACACAATGGACCTTTGGATTACCGAGCTCATCATCCAGTGTGGAAACGTTGGTTCGATGGGCGGTATGAGGAACTCTCAGCATTCTCCTCCATGTCCACATTTCAAAAGCATCTATGCGAGCTCGATCTGCCTTTTTAACAGTCCAAGTTTCCGAGGCATACAAAAAAATGGAGAACACAAGAGACTGAACCAGCGACATTCTTGTAGCTTTAATGATGTTATGGTCACGCCGAGGTATACAAAACTTTGAACTACTTCACAACGGCCTATTGACTTTATTTCTCGATGATTATCATGTTCTCTATCTACGGTCATAACCTTGGTCTTATTGTAGTTAATGCTGAGACCATGCGCTGCACTATGTTGTTCTAAGATGTTTAATAGAGCTACTAGGTTGGATATTTTGCTTCCACCAATAGTCACACCGCCATTCCAGTTGTCTAATACCTGTCTCATCACAACTTTAGAGTAAAGCAGACTAAAGTACATATTAGGATAAAATAGAAATATATAAAATTTAAAATAAAACTGGGCCAAAGGTAAACCTATGGACATTGGGGGGGGGGGGAGGGGTAAATTTTACATTTTCTCATAAGTACAACTGCTGATGATGTCTAGGTACCTAGACGAAACGTCCTAGGAAAAGCAAGCTAAGTTTTATTTCACATTTCAACCAAAGGAGGAAATAACCAAAAAACAACCCGTACCTAAGTTAAACTACAATACAAAATAAAAATCAAAATAAATACAGTAGTTAAAAAACAGTCATAGATTTAAAAGTTTACTGACATTCCACTGACAAAGGCCACATCGACCAATAGGCATTCAGGAAAAGAGAAGTCAAAATATTCGTCCAGTAAGTAGAATGCTTGTATTATCAATCAGTACATTTTTCAATGTTTTACGGAACCTCGGAGTATCTGTTAACGACACTTGATATACCTAGGCTTTCATATACAGGGTGGTCAAAAAGTAAATTGCTCAGAGAAGTTAAAAGATTCATTTTTCGAAACTGTATATAATTTTATTTGCAAACTAGTTTGAAAAAGAAATACACAGTATCATTGAAAATTTGTGAGACGCTTCAACTTTTCTATTTAAGTCGTCTCTATACCTAATATTAGACTGATCACTAGCTACGAAACTATTCCGTCTTGAGCCCCCCCTCCACTTGACTTGACAGTTCAAGGGGAGGCAAGAGCGTCTGCGTTCCGATTGTGGAGTCAAGGCAGTTGCTCCTTTGTGAATCCTGGCAGAAGATACTTTGTCATCCTATCGGAGCTGCAAAGAAATGACCCTATCCCACATATGATGAGTGAAGTGGAGTGAAGTATCCTACAGGAGAAGAGGAAGGGTCAAGCGGGAGGTCTTTTGAGGTTAGAGAGCCAGTCTGGTATATAGACGGCTCTCTTACCAAGGAAGGCTCCGGTGCTGAGATTAGTGGGCCGAAAACAAAGCTCTTCTTCTCTCTTGGGTGATACCACGGTATTACAAGCAGAGATATATGCGATTTTAGCTTGTGCCTCTTGTATTGACGAAAATCAGGGGCCCAGGTGGCAGATTACTATCTCTGCTCTGATAGCCAGGCAGCGTTAAAAGCATTGAGTGCTTCCATGTTGACAGTAAGGCTCGTTCTGCAATGTAGTAAAGTCTTGGATGACGGATGACATTTCAGCGAGACATCAAGTGTCAATTATGTGGGTGCCGAGTCATGGTTGAGCTTGCGGTAATGACAATAGGCATCTTGTGAGATGGAGAGGATACTGGACATCTCCGTCAAGCTAGGACCTTTAACCAAAGTACGGCAGTTCTGACTCTCACTGGACAGAAGAAGTCCTGGGCACACATTCTGTGTTGCTGTGATGCTCTTAAGTCCCATAAGCAAGCTGTACTAGGTTCAAGAGTTCTTGAATCTGAAGACATAAGTTGGGCAGGACCCAAGGCCATCCTCACCTCTGCGATGAGGGCTGGACTTGGGAACTAGAGTGAGGAGAGAGGGACCTCTCGTAGACCTATACACTGGTGCCTTTATATTGGTACTAGAAATGATCCTTTTCTATTTTAGTCAATCATTCAGTGAGAGTTTTGAGAGTTAGTTATTCTCGAAAGTGCTCAGCAAAAAGGATTCGCTGGAAGACATTCATTTGACTAGTTATGATTGCTCTATTTGTGCTTAGTGATACAAACAGTGCCACTCTGAAGGTTATGCCTTCTGCAGAGTATTGGCGAATTTATGTAGAACTGTAATTTGCGTTTCTAACCTACATGCTGCCACTCTACCACTCTACGCCTCACGTCATCTGCTGCTGGTGTTTAGCTGCTTCAGTCAGGTTATCCGTAGAATGGTGCCTACGTAACACCACAGCATCCCATCTAATACTCTGTTCTGTTTGTAGCCTCTCTCACTAATGATTTTGACCGAAATATTTTGATGTGACATTATGTGACATATCGAAAAATAGTCAATTGCTTGTATAGTCACACCCTGTATATTAGCGTTGGCGGATAATGAGTCTGTATTTTTCTTGCGGTAATTTATAG
Source organism: Callosobruchus maculatus (assembly GCA_951848785.1). Lineage (NCBI taxonomy): Eukaryota > Metazoa > Arthropoda > Insecta > Coleoptera > Chrysomelidae > Callosobruchus > Callosobruchus maculatus. The sequence goes on from CATOUR010000003.1 coordinate 6,157,205, forward strand.
AAATTGGTAGAAAAAATCCACCAGACAGCATACATGTGAGTGTGTGGTTTACCTACCTATTGGCTTGCACTTTTATAATAGCAGCAATTTGCATAGGTAATTTAATAATTTTTTCAGAAGCTAGTAATTGTGGCTATCTTATTTTTCCATGTTACCCACAATAAAGTTTATAAATACATACACTACATGATTTTCTATGAACTATCATTGTGGGTGGACGTCCAAATACTGTCTATTGATGCATTAGTAGTTGTGGGAAGGCGAAGCCACCTTTAGCCCTTTTTGCGAACTCCACCGAACCAACACCAAAAAGACTATAAGGCCTCATCTTAAACACCTCATCGTTGAACCTACCAGGCTTTTTGACCCCTACCGGCATTGAATCACACTATCAAGTAGAGTGCTTCCTTTAGTAAATAACTACTACGAAGGTCGAACAATTTTACTTGCCTGTTCTTTCTCCTTGAAGAGTCACTATAATGGGCTAATTTATTCACACAAAAATATATTTTTTCAAGAGAAGTGGAAAATTGACGGGAATGTACGTTCATACAATTTTTTCAGAATTTTTATATATCTAGTTTCAGTAAAATTTGAGTTTGAAATTCAAATTATGGGGTCATAGACGTCACTGCCGCCACCGTATACCAGGATGGTCGGTAAATTTTATTGGAAATACGTAGGGGTTTTAAACATATCCCTCTCAAAATACAGGCTTCTACCGTATGCACATTAATCATCTAAGTGTTTAACTAGTGCCATATGTAAGTGTAGTTTTATGTGAGCGATGATGCTGAATTATAAACAGACATTGTAAAATCATCGTCCCTCGTACATACGGACCTCAAGCATCTGGCATCGCTGTATTGTAATCTGTGTTCCAGTTCCAGTGACGTCGTGCTATCATCTAGTGTCGCCAAAAAATTGTCAGATTTAGATTTGAGATTATCGTTGACTGGTTATCAGTATTATCACTGTCAGACAGAACATGACAGCTAAACGTAAGTGCCGCAACTAGAACCAAACCGAGATTTCGGCGTTGCCAAACTTCATTAGGGAGTCCGTATGACGTCATTCTGCAGTTTTTCTACTTTTTTTTTGCTTTTTGCCCTAATAAGAAGATCTTAAAAATTCTAAAAAAAAAAATGTATGTGAGAGAGCCATTCCAAGAAAAATGGTAAATTAGCCCATTAAACTTGTAAAACAATTGGCAATATTGCGACTTTATGTGGCTAGCCCTTATTTTTGAGGGGAAATCTAATGACACGGAAGTTAGAAATATCCAAAAGTCTCGTGTGTTCTAAACAATGGAAGTGGGAGGTAGGAGATATTGTGTTCTCTCTTCAACCTATCAAAGGCTGTCAGCTATCTGCATCCGATGTGTTTATATCGGTCATATATGGCCATCCTTCCGCAAAGGCTGAAAGTCTATGGCGCTGTAGAAGCGCTGCGAGAGGATAAGTGTCGGTTAGATTTGAAACGCTGCAGGTTGCAGTCGTCGGGGAACAAATTCCCAGTCAGCTCATTCCACAGCGTCGGAGCTCTCCAAAAGAAGGAATGCTGGAGGAGACTGGTTCGGGGAGTACTGACCTCGACCTGGTAAGGGTAAACTCGGAGAGCCTCTCTAGTATTCCTCGTTGGTACGGCCTTTGGTGTTATTATCTGGGAGAGCTCACTCGAATATCTTCCGTGATAGAATCTGTAAAACAGGGACAGGTCAGCCTGGAGGTCCTTTGTGAGGTTAGGCGTATCGATTAGTCTCTTCTGTATAGTGTCCAGAAGCTCTAGAGAGTACTTCGGACCGCATCCCCACACATGGGAGCAATACTCCAGCGATGGTCATGCCAGGACATGTTATTGTTGATATGGATTCCCAAAAGCTTGACGGAAGGTGACTTGACTATGAAGTGACCCTCCATTTCCATAATTGGTAAGCCAACGTGAGACCAGTGTTGTTGCCTGAATTTTCTGTACGTTGAACTGTACTTTATTCAGTAATACCCACTCGGCAATTGTTTTGATATCTACGTTAATCTGTGAGGCATGTTGCTATCACCGACGTACAATCTCCTGGAATGATAGAGGCTTGCCTGGTTCTATGCACGACATTAATGTACTGTGGTCTGCGAAGGCGTATATTGAATAGGATGTTATTTCTAGCAGCTCGTTGATGTACAGCAGAAACATTATAGAGAATAGGACAGATCTTTGAGGAACACTGGTGTTTATTAAAAATATGTCTGATGAACAGCCTTCGATCGCAACAAACAGAGATCGACCGTTCAAAAAGCTATTCAGCCACTGGCGCAGGCCAGGTGGTAGTCCATAAGCAGCAAGCTTGACCAGAAGTCCCTCATAGCACACTATATCGAAGGCTTTCGATTTGTCACGTACAGCAACCCGAGATTCGTTATGATTTTCAACTGCTCTGTTCCACAAGTGAGTGGCGTAGGCCAGGAGGTCACCCGTAGACCTGTGCTTACGAAAGTCATACTGGTGACTGTTTATGATGTTATTGTTGTCCAGGTATTTCAGGAACTGTGTTAATGCCAGTTTCTAGAACTGTAGACATTATGGTGAGAAGAGCCACAGGTTTATGGTTGCTGGGATCGGTTTTTTCCTTCCTTAGGGATGGGTTATACGGAGCCAATCTTCTTCATGGAGCGGGAAACACGCTTCGCTGATACGATAGCTTGAAGGGTTTGCAAAGAATAGATGCAAGCTCAGCGTTTAAGAACAATGGATGGAATATTGTCAGAACCAGTAGCTCCTTTCGTATTTAGATTTTGGAGGATGGTGGTTGGAGTACCTTCTATATTATTGGTTTTGGCTATAGTTATTTGTGTAGCCGTTTATATGTAGTACATTTAGAGCGTTTGTAGGAAAGTGCAAAACTGATTTGAACTTGACGAAGGTCAAGAATACATACCTGAGAACTAACCTTCCATCTAAGCACACCTTGTGTTGCAAGTACATGTATTATTATGTATTCCTGTCTTTACAGACTCGTTGGTTATTCTTGTACATACCTTTCTTCTTGGCATGCATAAGAAAGAGCAGCGCTGTACTATAAATCACACTTTGATATAATTTATAGACAAAAAACGCATTTCCTCGCATGGTTACGAGCAAAAAGTAAACATTCTTGACACCGTAGATTATTCTTTGCCATCTCATTATACGTCCACAATTAAAGGAAACATTTGTTAAAAAATGACGGCTGCGGGATTTTTATAATAAATTTACATTTAATTCTCGCTGTTGCCGCATAACATAGGCAGTTTATTATATTTTTATGGAAATAGTTCTGTTTGAATTTATTCGCTCTCTGGACAGAACACACACATACGCATTGAACGAAATGCTAAAGTGCAATCATCGTTGCCCACTGCTAGTAAGCATAGTTGTAAATAAACATGGTGTGCTCACGCGCATGCAGCCGTCCGAGCGCCGGCACGCTGTGACGTCAGCAACGAGATTTCTGTCGGCGAACTAGCATGATGGATTATATTTTAATTTCAAAGTGATAGATTAAAGGAGTTGAATGGCCAATTATTTGACAATTATGTTATAGAGAAGTGTAAAATGGGTAATTTAACGACTTTTTCTACAAAAATGTATTATTTATTGGTAAATTTGGTCATTTTTTTCCCTAAGTTTACGCCTACAATTTTCGAAACTAATCCTTTTGTTTAAATGTCTGAGCCTGACGTATATTCTCGTTCGTATTAGATATAATATTATTTTGTCAGGAAACCGTTTGATGGTTTCCACTGGGGTCTATCTCTAATAATTTTTTAAATATGTTTGATTGTTTAGAACACGACTGTTCATGGAATCTATCGAACTCTATCTCAACCAAAACGGGCTACTTTAATCATCTCCTCACTTGGATATACAAGACTGACTCCAGATAGAAACTCAATCCAGTCTGGGGCCCGATTAGAAGAATGAAATTTGGTTTGCGCCCCCAAAGCTAGATTAGGATATTCGTTTTTGAATCTGTAGGCCACATATCCGTCAATAAATTTCAGGCCCTCGTTGGAAATCGTGTCTGGCATTTTATTTCTTTTTCCAGTTGACACAAAAGATCATGTTCTTCAGAAATAAAGTTATCTAGGTCATAATCTGGACTCTGAAAGGTAAAGTTGGAAAAATGAATATCATTCGAATCATTCTCTGTCCCAACAATATCGCTGTCAAGAAGAACGTTCTTGAAAAACTCCTGAGTAAAGCCCACGTCATCAGCATCGATGTTAGAATTACTCGAAACTAAGTTTTTCACTTGTAATGGTTCAAGTAGGCACGATTCATTGCTTTCTTCTGCATATTTATTCATTGAAAATACGGCAGGTGAATATTTTCCGAGGATGTACCATAAAAATTTCAGTTTTAATAAATGTTTAATGCTAATTTGTGAAATGATTACAATTTTTGATATTAATTTCGTCCTTTCGGCGGCAAGCATTACTCCATTGCATTGCGAGATTTTAATTTTTCGGAAACTTATAGAATTTAACATTTGGCTCTTGCATCTTACTATGGTTTTTACAACCGACAACTCTACAATTTGGCATTATGTATACAAATTTCAGTCTTCTATAACTCAAAATAAGGAATACAAAGTAAATTAAACAAAAATCGTTAGTGATTCTATTTAAAACGCGATTAAACGGGCCGTGGTATCACGACGTCTAATAATTCCCCGCGCGAAAAATCTCGTTGCTGACGGAATGCGCAGAGCGATCCCAATTTCGTACGGCTGGCGAGCATACCATGTATACTCGCACCACGCTAGTAAGGAAATTGTTACAGCGTGTCCCAGCTAAAATTTGCCACCTACTTTATCTCTGAAACAATAAAAAAATAAAAAAAGAGGGGGAACTATTCTACCGAGTATTATCTTGTCAACGGTTCTGAAACTACGGGATATCGGTAAGAGGGGTATATACTGTAAAAAAACATGACGGATTTCATTCATAAAATAGCCATGGGCGTGCGGATTTTACGTGAATACTTCAGGGCTATGAAACGTCTTTCCTTTTGTATAAACGTTCATTTTTAAATAAGATAATAACAATAATAACGACGAAAAATACTGTACCTAACAAGCGACAAGACAATAAACTCGACAAAACAGATATTCAAATAGTTTGGGACAATCTGTGGAAAGATTATAAACATGACATACGAAACGCCACTGGTATTTCGATATTTCCAGATATAGAGAGAGACAGGAACATAAAGTTGGCAGGGCGGCCAATAGAGCAATTCCACGACCATAACCTCAAACGTCTTGATGAGCTGATCTTGGGCAAACATGGCTTGTTCGCCGTATACCGTCATGTAAAATTGAGGACTTTTATTTGTCTTTTTTTATAGTTTTTTGGACAATTTTAGTATACCTACTTATTGTTGTGTCGTGTTTTTCAAGGAACCTTTTTTGGCAGGTAAGCAGCTATGTCAATTAAAATGACGCAATTTATGAGATAATGCATGATGAAAACTTGAATGCATATTGAAAACAGCAAAGAGAAAACCGTTTATTCGCAAATTACAGTTATCTCATTCATTAGGGTGACAGGTGACAGAAATGCTTACCTGACAAAAAAATACCTTAAAAAACAGAACACAAGAACAATTATGATAAAAATGTCAAGAAAATTGTAAAAAAACACAAATAAAAGTCCTCAATTTTACATGGCGGTAAATACGGTAAACAAGCCGTGTTCGCCCAGTATCAGCTGATCATGACAGCACGCCGCGTCATCACGGAAGTGCTTTATAGCAAGATTTAGTCTCCATGGTAGCAGATCCTCAGCCAATAAGGTTCCCTGACAAGACGTTGGATGACAGGATTCGTGAGCTGAGCCGATTCACCTGACCTTGATGATATCTCCAGAAAATATGTACACTTTATAACAGGCAGACTAAGAAATATCGGTTATTAAATAAAAATACATCAACAAATATATAAAAATATCAGTTATTAAATAAAAATACATTAACAGCTATATCAAAGTAGCTATAAAAATATCTTAAATTGCTCTTACCGTTAATTTTGCTTTTTTATAGATAAACTTGGCAACATCGAAAATTTTTGTCCGCATTCCCTTTGTAGCTTCGGATCCGCTGGTCAGATAATACGTCATCATTGTGCCATCAACCCCCTCACTCCCAGCAACCCCTACTTCAAAATATTAGATGAGACGACCATACTTGTGATACATCATTTTGAAGGGACTTCACTGACAAATACAACAGTGCAATCGGATTGAAGATTGTTTCACTATTAGGGTTAATAAATAATATGGTGATTACCAAAATGAACTATTATTTTCATTACCTGAGACATTATCGTAAAAGTAGTTCCAAATGGGAGTCATTTTGTTCTATACAGACATATACATGCGGTATTCAAAATTTCTTCGCACATTTCTCTGCACAGAACTTTACGTAAATTATCGTCGTTTTCAAGTAGGTGAGAGATTATGGGGTTTACTGTTATCTAGAAATGATCAAGATACCTTTGCCGTTGCGTTTATAGGGATTAAAGAAATCATAGGTCAAAGTATTGACCCCTGTGGAACTCCCCTACACATTTCTAGCTTTAGCAGAAAGGCACAAATTACTGTTGTCGTTAACAATGCTAACTGTTTGAGGTCGGTTAGCTAAGTGAGATTTTATTAAGTCATTTGGAATGTCTGTTATGCCTTACTACTTCGATTTTAGAAAAAGTATTTTATGATCGATCAAGTTAAATGACCAAGAAACGTCAAAGTACATACCAGATGCTTTATTTGCGTTATCTAACTCATTCATCATGGCCCCTGGCTATTTTTAAATATTTCTAGAAATTCTAGTATATTTTGAACAGCGCCATTACATCTTAATAAAATACAAGGAATTTTATATTTAAAATCTGATTCAGTAGATCTGTTAAAATTCGTATAAACTTAACCTCTGAAAAATAAAATCTAATATCCAGATAATCTGTCCTTGTTTCGAGTTACTGTACTACTAGATATCTGTACTGCACATTTGTTAATAGAATATAACAACACACGTTCTGAATCTCATTTGTCTAGTTTTTCAAAGTCCACCGTATCTGAAATCTACATTTGTACACATAAATCAACTGTGATCTGCACGCTGAACCAATTAGTAGCAATTATAGTGTGTACCTGACAGCAGTTTTTCTAAAAACACTTTTGATAAATTTACAGATGTATCTATGATAAGGCGTCCATACACTACCAAATCGGAACCGATTTTCTTACAGGAAAGAAAATTAACCGAAACATTTGCACGTGATGGGACGTTCTACGTGTGACACATTTGTGACTTTCTTGTCATTATGTTGGCGTATTGAGGCTTGATCAAGCTGGACTCATAGCAAATGCCTGTAATGACTTGTTTTGTATTTTTGTTTTTGTTTGTTGTGAATTGTACCAGTTTTCGAGTATTGTTTGTTTATATCTTTTCCGTCTATTTTTCTATATTATCTCTAGACACTTTTTTATTTTTTGTTTATATGACTAGTCTTATATCATTGTATAGAGATCACAAGACAATAAATTCTACTCTATTCTATTCTATTCTGTGTGTTGATCGTTGTTAACATTTTTACTTTTTGTATCAGAAATGTTACGGGATGGGTTAAATCAACCCCAACTTACTGGCTACCAACACTCAGCCAAATAGCTGCACAACCTATCCGTCAGAAAATGCCCTTCTAAAAAAATACAAGAAAATCAAAAGAAATCCACGAAGATATACCTGATCTCTTCTTGCGCAAACTAAGGTCCAGAAAACCACCAATTACAGCAGCTTTCCAACTTGAGTCTAGATATTTTAACCCTGCAGTGAAATAGACAGAATTTTGGGCGACCCAAACATCAAAAGAGGTGGACGGTAATCTAGCTGTTGGTCAAGAACTCCCTGTTTTTCGACTCCACCGAAAGAAACAGTCGACCCTAAACAGAATACGCACGTAGCATGGAGTGTGCGCTGATTTGTTGTTTAAATGGAACATGCGCGAATCATAATAATGCGTCTGTGAAGCGGATCGTCAAACTGTCAGGAGTATAGTGCAAGAATGTGGCCTTAGAGCATATCCAGACAACAACAAGGAGTTCCTCCAAGGCCAGCCATCAGTCGTAGAATGGGCTTCTAGGCTCGATATTAACTTATAGCATAGTTACTAGTTAAATCACAATATTTTTTTACTTTGTAATGTTTGTCTTATCTGTTTCACCTTTTTTATTACTTTCTTTCATGTGTCTTACATCCATACGCTAAATAAAATAGGCCTACTTTCTTTCTTGAGCTAACCGACTTTTAGAAGGCATCATTCGCGGTTACCTGTAAAATAGTTAGGAGTGTTGTAGGTTAACCTTTTAGTTAACTAACGTCGAAGAAGACCAACCGATAACTGCAGGATATTTTTGAATTAAACAATACGAAAACATTTCTGTCTCATGCTCAATCATTGAAGTACAACTGTTTTGTATATTATGGATGACCTTCCGGGCAACGTGATTTATGCTATCAAGGGCACAACAGCAAGTCTTTCAAAGCTCATAGAAGGGAAGGTCGTGAAAAACAAATGTGCTGGGCTACATCTCAATAGAGAGCAATGCGGAGACAATGAAGGTTACTTAGAGTAACACAGCGCAATATCCAAGAAATAACCATGCTTAAAAAAACCTTTACATCAAATATTTAGATCTGTTTCGGCAGAACTGATCCATGGGACTGCTTCAAAGGAACAAAGTCCTTGTCACAAACATGTGTTTTGCCCCATTACTATTATATATTTTGGTGCTATCCACGGGTCTTTGGATGGCATCTGCAAATTGTCATGCACCACACCTGAAAGGGCGTCGACTGAGTTTTACATTCATGCAGAACGTAGAGACTAAGACTAATACAGAATATGTATTTACCTCATAATTTTCCAAAATCAAATTAATATATTTAATATTGCAAATTCTTTAATTTTGCAAAAAATATTCTCTCAATTTTACCTTACCAGTGCCTATTTTATGGCAAAATTTGACAACACGACAACGTGGTTGTACGTAGACTCCAAAACGGCTAGAACAAGTGGCAACGTTACACTTGCTACATTTCCACGGGCTTCCAAAATGTTTTGTGATTTTAGATTGCCGGTGTTTCCACGACAGGTTTCGAAACGATTTCAAAACGTTTTCAACTGACTCTCTTGACAAATTTATTTCCTAGCTTTATAACCTATTTTGTTGTTTATCATAAATATATAATTCAAATAAACTTGAATAAATTAACGATAGCGACATTAGACGGCTACGCACTGTGCATAGTTCATTTTACTCGTAAAACGTTTTGAAAGTGACAGTTGGTGTCTCCATGACATTTGGATCTCGATCTCGAGGATCTTAAAAATTAGCGAATAGACCTTGAACAGGATACGTTTTGAAAACGCATCCAATTGACGTTTCCACGATATATTTGAAAATGTCTTGAAAGCCCGTGGAAACGTAGTAACTGACGCGACGCATATGTGACGTTAATGGATGTAAAATCATATTGTAATAGGTAAGGTCTATGAATTCTCATTCTTCAAAGACACGAAAGAAAAAAAATTAAAATACGAGGTCACACCAAATTTTTCTATCTATAAACCGATTTGAAATATCACTGTAGACAGTAGTTTGGTTTTCTCCCAGTATAGGCAGTAGATTTTTTTATGTAAAGGGGACCCGAGAAAACAATTGCGGGTGGGGGGCGAAGACCTTACGAAGAAGATATTATTTAACTCTGCGACGTTATAGAACTGATATATCAAGTAACTGATTTCCATCATCTTCATTGGATTCATATAATCCTTTATAAGAGGTATACACAACATCCTTATAGTAATTCTTTAGGGCCTGCTGAAACTAATACCATATTGGTTAATTTGTTGTATAATGCAGTTCAAAAGGGCAATTATATAAATATTATTGAAGTGTGTCTATACGTATTGCATATGGATCATATAGCTTCAACCTTTTACTGTATAAACGTTGTAAAAAAATGGGCTCTCTTTGGTTGTATAGGTATCGTACTAGAGTTTAAAACCCGCCTATAGAATGAGTTGGTTTTCTCTGTTTTCATTTTATACATACCTATGCAATGCTTATAAATAAGATTCTGCTTCCTGGGTTGGTCTTTTCTCGCGGAGCTAACCTAAAACCATATCTGTAAGACTCATGTGACAGGATCGCACTTAAAAGTTCGCAGCGAACGAATAGTAAGTATTTTCTTACAATTTTGCTTTATTCTTCTGCTACCGATTCATCTTACATCAGCTTTGTCATTTCAAGTGCAGTTGTTTCGAAAGGTGAAAGTCTCAACTGTGAAAGTACCCTGTATACAAGGTCTTGAGTGAAGCTGTAGTGGACATATCCCTGTCCATTCCTTGTTTCTGGAGGTTGCAAGGTTAGAGCTAGTCAGATGGTGTTATTTTGCTCATCTAAAAGATGGCTGCTTGAGTCCGGCGAAGTTTATATCAGCAACATATGGAAAGTGATATTTTCGTTAACTTTGACGTACTCATCCATAACATGCGCAGGTATCCCGGCCCACTCTGTACAGTATGCATCAAGTGTCTTCTTCTTCTTCGTGTGCCCTGTGCAATTCCGCACGTCGGCGATCCCTCGCGTTCTTCTCGCATCATATGTAGGGTGCCATTTTCTGCCTGTCTGAATATTGTGGCGGCATCTCTTATTCCGCCTATCGACTATCTGGCATCTCTAAGGATATGACCAAGGTAAGATGTTTTTCGATATTTGACAATATCAAGGAGTTCTCTGTTTATGCCAGCGATTCTCAGTACTCCTTCGTTGGTTTTATGTGCAGTCCAGGGAATGCGGAGGCGTTTCCGGAGTGTCCACATTTTAAGTGCTTCTATGCGGTTCAATGTTCGTACTTTAAGAGACCACGTTTCTGCTCCGTAAAGTAATATGTACCTGTCAAGTGTCAAGAACTGTAAAAACGTATTAGTGTATGGACACCTCCAAAAGCACAACACAACACGTCCTTTCCCTATAACAATACCATTAACAAAGGCGATCGCGAAGCATATATATAAAGTAATTGCTATTCTTGAGATGCTAAAAATTGATCTCGGCTCAAGTACTTCAACCACACCTTGGATCTGGAGCATGTATAAGGCTGCAGATATCAATGTATACTGGCTGTGACGACCTCGTATACTATTTACTTTCATTAGAAGTGTTGAGTAACACAAAAAGTAATTAACATGGCAAAGACTTCTTGGCTGCGGTTGTTATACTTTTTATCATAATGTAACACCTCACGCTAGGATCCAGTTTTACAGGGTGCTTCAAGAAAATTTGGAACAGTAGCTATTTTAGATTTATATATCTTGTGATCGAAATATTTATTCATTTATTTTATTATGTATTATGCTGTATGTATGTATCTATGAAACATAATATTTTAACAAGATTTTTGTAAACTATGAAGCATCAAATTAAGCCAAAAGTCTGCAAAAGTCTTAAAAACTGATAAAAACATCCTGACCAGACTCGTCAATATTACCATATAGTATAATGACGATCTTCCTAAGAATACCAGCATTCCCTTGTACAGTATTACATGTTTGGGTTCATTGGTCAATTCTAGTATGAATTTATGTAACAGATGGAACTCAAAACGAACATTTAAGCGCAAATCACCATTTTTTATAATAATAATAATAATGTTTATTTCTCATACAAAATACATAGTTTAGAAAGAAAGTTTAAAAGGACATATATCAGAAAAAAATTGAATAGCGCAAGAATTATAAAACTTAGAAGGCTAGGAAAATAAACCAAAATGTTAACAATTATAAAAAAAATAGTTAAAAATATTAAAGTCAGCGATAGAAAAAGTACAATGAAATTCATACTGTCTATGAAGCTCACAGTAAGAAGTAGGAGTAGAGCTTAAGAAACAAAGTATGAAAAAACTGTTGCAGGTGTAGACTGCTTATATAGGGTGTTTTCTAAGCTGACAGTTTTTTTAATCTGTGTATATAAGTCGCTAAAATAAACAACATTTTCAAATAACTTTTTTTCCGAAAACTAGAATATAAGCGAGATACAGAACATTTATTTTATTTATTTATTTATTTATTTATTTATTTCATACATACAATCTCAAAAATAATACCACTAAAATTGAAAAAACACCGTGTGATTATGAGTATCAAAACAAACTTGTTTGACAATTTCAAAAAATAAAAGCAGATGCAGTAATTGACACAGTTGTAGAAAAAGTTTACATTGAAAAATGGAAACAAAAATACGAGTAGACACCTAAGCTGAAAGCTTGTGTGTGTCATATACTGGATGGAAACAACTAAAAGTGATGGTCATGGAGTATGTATATACACAAGAATAAGACAGAAAAAAAGTGATGATGAAAGAATTTACAAGAAAGTGATTGATAGGCACAAGAATAATTACAGCACTCAATTAATGATTGAAATAAGCTTATTTAAATTGTATAATATATATTTTTTAATTTCCCTCTTAAATGTATAATTGGTCATTTTTTTATATTCAGCTGGTATATTATTGTACAGCTTTACGCCATTAAATTTTATGCATTTCTGGCAAACAGATTTATTGACTCTGTTGTAAGTATAAGATATGTTAATTCTAGTTCTTGTGTCATACGTGTGACTTGTTAGTATTTGATCATTTTTAGTATGAATGTATTTTAAAGCAGCAAGTATATATAATCCTTTCACATTTAATAAGTTATTTTCAGTATAGATGAATTTGCAACTTGTCCGACATGGTACTTGAAAAATAGTTCTTAAGATAAAATTCTGGGTAGTTTGCAAAATTTTTAAAGTATTAGTGTATGATGCACCCCATATACTTATTCCGTACATCAAAATTGATACTACAAATGAGTTATATACCGTTAGCAGACTCTTTTTGCTTAGGATATTTCTAAGAACAAAGAATTTGTAAATAATTCTCCTCAGTTCTGTACTTATGAGCTCGGCATGACTTAGCCATTTTAAATAGCAGTCAACCATAACTCCCAAGTATTTGATAACAAAGAATAGTAAATCTGGGCTCGAGTATCAAGACGTACCTAGTCTGTTTATGTTTAGTTTTCCGCTTGGACTTTTGTCAATTTTGTCAATTAGTGCAATAGTCATTTCCAGTTTATCGTAGTTTATTCTAAATTGGTAAATCTCAAAAGTTGTTTCATAATAATGTGCCTCTTTAGGGTTCACCTAAATTAGCAACGATAAACAGTATCTGCTGCACTATATGACATGTACAATGCCTTATCGATTTGACACAAAGCCGAATAAAAAATCTGTACATAAACAGACTAGGTACGTCTTGATAGACAAGCTTACTTATATTACTTACTTTCTGTTTCGTTTATTTTTCAGCTTTCTGAAAAAAGTTATGTGGAAGAGATGTTTATTTTAAGTAGTTCTATATTCGATTAAAAAAGAAGTATCAAATTAGGACTCACGCTGTTTCGCTGACCCACAGAAGGTAGTGATCTTGTGTGTCGAATTTGACAATATAGACAAAATACACTATATAATATATGTTATATACCTACATACTCATACTAATACATACACGGATACTAGAATTGAATACATTAAAGGGTTATAAGTATGTCAGTAGAAAAATCTACTAAAAACGTTTGAAAAGATATTATCTCGTGATATAGTATAATATCTATTGTTTGACTTTTTTGTATGAGAGTTGAAACTTGATGATTTTCACCGAGATTTTCTCTGACACATATGACATATACGCTATTGAAGTTTTATAACTACTATTTTGTGGACAAAAATCATTATGTTACAGCAATATAATTATCGCATTTCCATTTTCTGGGATTCTCTATATAAACTTTCTGATGAGATCTTTAAAATAGAATCATTTTTAAACCATATTTTTGCGAAGTATCTATACTTTTTAAATTATTTTTTGAACTCCTCTCGAACTTATTATTATTCTTACTTTATTAATAATTGTACCTGGTGATACAAATAATACCACTCTGATGGCTATGGGTAATATACAATGTTTCTATATAAATAGCGTGCGTTCAGAAACTTGGAAATTTAAATTTAGGTAACAGTAGTCTGATTTTTTTACTGTAGATATTTAATTTGTGGTAAATTCTGATAATAGGCTTTATATAAAATACATACCAAAACAGCTCGTGATTTCATCTTTTTTCCTACTATCTTTGTTGGACTAAGTATACTTTAATTAAAATAATAATTTATTACAATCAAAAAAATTAGATGCTGAGAATTCTTTTCCTTTGCTTCAAACCTCGTCTAATAAGATAAAACCACCAAGGCATCAATATCAATTTTTATTTGTTGCATTTTTGTAATATTCCATTTTATAATTACTATTCTTCTCCACCACATAATATGACCGTGACAATGTTTTGCTAAAAGAACACACGAAATAAATTCCTATTTTGGCAAATACAACTTCCTATCTCCTTTGTTCTGATCGTAAGATAAAACAGCGGAACACCATCATAATTTGTGGTTCGCTTGTATGCAAAAAACGTGACTATGAAAACGCAGAACCAGTTAAGAGGACTATAACGTAATGAATCATGGCGCTGTCCAATTGGAAAATTTGCCAGTGTCTGCAACGTAATCAAGGCATAAAACCACCGTTTGGAAATTCAAAGGCTATGAAGGTCAATCGACCTTGCGTTATTCTATCATACTGATCTTGTTACATCAAATGACGAAGTGTACGGTATAAACAGGGTTGGACTCGCCCTGTAGGTTATATTTTATGGTTCAAATAGTAGCAGGCAATGACTTCCGAGTGAGTAGAGCATAGTAGCAACAAAATAAAAACAGGATAAATAAATTAAACCCAACTAACTTAAAGAAAAAGCTTTTATTTAAATGCTCTAAAATACTAATAGAACTTATTATAGCCTCATTATATACAATTTATATGCTCATAAAATCTTGATGCGAGGTTTACGTAGGTACCTATAAGTATTTAATTAATGAAATTTCAACACAATTTAAACTAGCAGATTAAGGTAGTCAATTAAGTAGGTACTAGAGTCGCGTTAACGAGGTAAGCCAAAGGCTGGGTCTGGAGATAAACATCAACAAAGCCAAGTTCATGGTGGTTAGCAGAAGCCATATCCCAAGCACCCGAATCCACTTTGAATGGAGCGGACATCGAACGGGTCAGCAGATTCAAATATCTAAGATACATGATAAACGAAAGATGGGACACAGATCAAAAAATAAGATGCAGAATTGAACACGCTAGGACAATTTTCCTGAAAGTTGGAAAATTTCTTACCAACAAAAATTTGAACTTCAGTCTCAGATACTGGATGATTAAGTGTTATATTTGGTCCACTCTATTGTATGGCGTGGAGGCATGGACGCTGAAGGCAGCTATTGTAAATAAGATTGAAGCGTTCGAAATGTGGACTTGAATGCTGAGAGTGTCCTAGGTCGACCATGTGAGAAATGAGAACGTTCTCCAGAGAGCTGGCTTGGCAGAACGAGAACTTTTTGAGGTTATAAGGAAGAGGAAAATAGCTTGCCTAGGCCACATAATGCGTGGGGAACGCTATCACCTCCTGTGTCTCATTCTTCAAGGTAAGACCGAAGGTGGGAGAAGAGGATTTGGAAGAAAAAAGCTATCACGGCCGAGAAACATCCATCACTAGACAGGAATGAGCGACTTCTAGGAATTACAGAGGGCTGCAATGAATAGGATGACCTGATGAGAGAAAGGATTTGCGTAACAAGCGTGAATTTTAAGCCGTTTTGCTTCGATTCTATATGACCAGTTCTAGAAAACTGATATACTTGATATTTGATCTAAATTCAATGCCCTTAGCCACTGAATACGGTTTTTATACTTATTTGTTGATTTTGATTGATAACCAGTTTTAAAAAAACATGGAAGACTGATTTTTTCAAAGCGTTTCAAATTTTAATGAAAAAATGACCTGGAAGTTGTCCTTGATCTTCTGAACGATTTTGTTTCTCATGTTTCTAAAGTTTGACAGCCGTGGATTGTCATCTACAATCACCTCAGCCACCTAAGGAATAAGCTTTCTAAATTTCATTGTCATGGTGCACAAAATAACAAACCTCTAATTAACTAACCAATATTCTAAACACTCAAAGTAAGTCCACAGCCTGGAACATCGAAGAAGGTCAGCTGACCTATCCCTGTTTTACAGATTCTATCACGGGAGATGTTCGAGTGACCAACAAAGGTTGTCTGTACGAGAAACACTACAGAGGATTTGCCAGCTCAGCGTTACCAGGTCGAGGTCCCTACTCCCCGAACAAGTCTCCTCCAGCATTCTTTCTTTTGGAAAACTTCAACGCTGTAAAATGAGCTGCCGGGAAATTTGTTTCCCGACGGCTACAACCTGCAGCATTTCAAATCTAACGTGCACAAACACGTATCCTCTCGCATCGTTTCTACAGTGCCATAGGATTTCAGGCTTCGCGGGTGGCTGTCTTTCAGTGTCAAAGTATTACAAGTCTTGTCATAATGCATAAGTCCGTGCCTGTCTACAGTAGACCATAATCAAAGCCGTTTACTGAAGTACGCTCTTTGATACAGTTAAGTATTATGACTAGCAAGAAAAAACATTTTATAGCTTGCGCTTAAAACTAATTTGGGAGTCGAACTTTTTATTGAAAATAATCGAATCTTTATAATGAAGGATATATTAAACAAAATATAATAAAGTTCCTTGCATACTAATTATTTCCTATGAAGCAGGTCGGTTTTAGGGGACTTTTTTGACGAAAAAATGACCCCGGAATAGCATTTCGTTCAATTTCTTCTATAATTATAAACTTGTTTGTTTTTAATTATGAAACCAAATTCTTTGCATTGAAATTTCGTGGTAGCTTTCTTCTCATTCTTTGCAAGGCTGATTATGTACAGGAAGGATATAAATATACAGGGTTGGGATAAAGTATGGAACCAAGCAAATAACTTTGGAACGGAAAGAGTGATATTGCTGAAAATTTGCAGGCAAGTGTAGTAACGTCTAATGCATCCGAAGACATTATGTTAGCTATTAATGTACTTCCGGTTTAACCAGAAGTACCGTCAACTTTTTTAATTTGAATGGGACACCCTGTATATTTTTGCAGATTTTAATTCATCTTTTTTTTCCGAATACGTCCATAGTGGGTTTAGTATTTGTTTCTTAAAAAAATTTTCTCTCAAATTCGTCCGTGGCGGTCTGCGGTCATCCCGTTTGAGGTAATTTTTTTTGTATTTTTTTTTTTAGTGACCGTCGAACGTGTAATAGGACCCCTGTCGGGACGTAAATCATTAAAAGTTGACACACTTCTTTTTGAGTTCTCACGCGAACGCCAAAACCGACTTTGGATGACCGGCATTTTAAACACCTGAAATGATAAAGAAGCTTTATCTTTCCCGTTTTTACAGAAACGAATACTAAACCCATTATGGACGTATTCGGAAAAAAAAGATGAATTAAAATCTGCAAAAATATACAGGGTGTCCCATTTAAATTAAAAAAGTTGACGGTACTTCCGGTTAAACCGGAAGTACATTAATAACTAACATAATGTCTTCGGATGCACTAGACGTCGCTACACTTGCCTGCAAATTTTCAGCAATATCACTCTTTCCGTTCCAAAGTTATTTGCTTGGTTCCATACTTTATCCCAACCCTGTAGATATACTACTCGCAAGTTAAATCCGAACACTGAGAAGAAAAGGGTTGCGGTTGACGAAATGCGGTAGGACCAGGTACAATAATAAACGAACCCATTTGCCAGAATTAGTTTATAAAAAAGCAACAGATTAATAATGGGTGGGGCCTCTATGTTGACGAATGCTCTCCTCTAGCCTACGCGGTATGCTCGTAATCTGGTTGTTTATAAGCTCTAGAGGTACAGCCAGTTCATCCAGCGTAGTCGGAGGATTGAGTGAATCGCCTATGTATCGACTCACCCAATCCCACACTTTTTCAGTTGGCGATAAGTCGGGTGTTCCTGGAGGCTAGGGGAGTATCCTGACCTTAGCTTCCTATAAGAACCTCATCGACACCTTTGCAATATGAGGACGTGCATTATGTTGCTGGAAGAAACCCTCTTCGAGGCCTCGGACATATGGAGCGGCAATTGGTTCTATAACACCTCATTCACATAATATTGCGCAGTCATTGTTCCACGAATCACAAGTAAAGGTGACTCGCTGTTGAATGCAATGGCGCCCCAAACCATCAAACCAATAGGACAGTGTACATGGCGTTCAACAGCAAACTGGAGATCACGTTGTTTGCCCCGTCGTCGTCTTACGCGTTGGCGTCCGTCATGTGCCCCCGGACATAGCCTGGACTCGTCGGAGAAGGCCATTGTCGGTGTTCTTGGCACCAAGCTAACCGTTGGCGACGATATGATACTAAGCCTATTTCACTCAATCTGTGGTACATCGTGCGGATTCCAATTGGTCTGTGATATGTATACAGTATATATGTATAGTTATAATAGATTAAGGGTTGTGTTGTAGTTTAGTAAAATAAAGGGAACTGGTAACACCCAGTATATGGTATTGTTCCACTTTGAAAAGGAGGTTACTAGTCCGTACGTGAGACATGGGAAAATAACTATGTATATGTTTCGGTAAGAGTGTTTATAAACTGAGTGAGTGTGCTAAGTCGGTCAATAGGATATGGGTTAGATATAAGATATATCTGTTGTTTGTAGTTAGTAGTCATAAAAGATCAATATGCATCACGTTACGAGTATGAAGTAGTTTTACTCGGGACTCCAGTAAGCCCCAGTTGGAGCAGTGTGTACTGGGGAAGTTATAGCACATCAATTGGGAGTGATATATCACAGGTCCCCCTATAGCTGCATACCAAGCTTTAGCAACAGTCGATCGCATTCTGTCTCGGAGGGCCAGTAGTCGTACATGACGATCTTGCCGGTCTGTAGTTCTTTAACGTGCTCCAGAACCTCTAGCTCGTTGCATTCGCCCTTCTGCGATCCATGCCCGCCATGCTGCCACAACTGTATCCACACTACGCCCTGTGGTTATAGCAGTTGCTCTGAAAGAAGCACCACGTTCTCGTTGGCCTACAATCCGACCTCGTTCTAAGGGGCTTAACTGCGTAAACTGGAGCTGCCGTCTTCTAGAGGCCTTCTTCATACAGCCAACTAGTCTCTCGCCACATTTGCAATAGATATAATTGTTTTTGAATCGACAAAAAGCCATACTTAGTTTTTTGGCGGTGCCATTTAGGTGCAAAGCGTCTGAATGAACAAAAAGTGTTACATGTGTTCTAGAGATGAGAGTAGTATAAATACTTACATCCTGTAGTACTATTATGGTATATCTTTCATAATAATAGATACTAGTTTTTGTTGGTTTTGCCCCTTGTCAAAATAATCTATGAATATCATACCATGCGCATCCCAGAGTACTGACGAAATGACCTTGCCAGCCGACTGTTGCGTTTATCCATGCCTTGGGGTCAGATTATCCACCCATCCATGGCCGACTCTACACTAGGCCGGAGCCTTACATGTGAAAACGTGGCTTATGTCAAATAGTGGTCCGGTTACCGTAAATTGTTTTATAGTTTCAGAATAATAATTATTACATTTTATATGTATCTCGGTTGATAAATTAAGAAAAATATTTTTTAGAACTACTACTACTAATACCACCATCTGATGTCTGGTTCATCGTAGTCAAACACTACAAAATAAAAATAAACGCAACCTGTTTCCTGCTGCCACTTCCACTTCCACTTAAATGAACACTCAATTTACTTTGTAAATTTTCACCTGAGCTAGAAAAATTCACTATTAGATCACTTTGAAGCCATTCTTGCTGGTCTTGATTCCCTTTCACTATCAAATCTTTTCATAGGTGTGCCCAGATGTGTTCTATTAGAACTGTATTTTTCTGTGGTATTTCGGAGGTCCAGAAAACATTGTAGGTACCACATTGTGCTTTAAAATAGGTCTTATCCTTGGAAATGTTTGTAAATTATTGTCTTTATTCTTATAAATATAACCAGCCCTTAGGAGGAATAGCTTCCACCCACTACTGTTTATGTCCTTTATTGGAAGCACAATTGCTAGTGCAACCTGGTACTACACACTTTGCAGGCATCTTTTTATCTTTATAGTTTCGTTTGTGCAGGTAAATAATTAGAAACACATTAAAAATCACCTTGCAATGTTCTTTTTACTCTGGAAAGTTATGTTTGGTATGTCCTTTATTGGAGGCACAATTGCTAGTGCAACCTGGTACTACACACTTTGCAGCCATCTTTTTATCTTTATAGTTTCGTTTGTGCAGGTAAATAATTAGAAACACATTAAAAATCACCTTCCAATCTTATTTTTTACTCCTGAAGAATTACACTAATGACAAAAGCTCTGTCCCCGATTCAGTGTTGCCATATTTCAATGCTCCGGCCTAGTCAGTAGAGCCGGCAATGACCCATCCCATGCAGTGAACCAAAAAGTCGAAATCACTTTCTTCAAGGGTCTCCAAAGCAAGCCTTCGAGCCAATAGTGTAATTCAACGCCGGTAGGGGTATTTGTCCTTAAAGTAATTGTTTCTGTTGCCTCACTGTTTTCATATCAGCCTGATACTTGGCTTACCTGAGATGCACCTGATGAGATCCGAAATATCGAAACAGCACTGTCATGGATTAGAGACATCGTGCCTGATTTGATTCAGGTCATGTGATATCCTTGAGCTCATTTTGGGTACGTGGACATCATTTTCTTCATATAACAATGACAATCAGAAAATCCTAAACAACGTTTGTATATATACTTTAATTAAACTTATATATTCATAGCAAAATGTTATTCAAATCCAGCTAAATACCGTTAAGTGTATCCATACACAGGTAAGGAGCTGACTGTGCGGTTTTAAATAAGACAATGTGTACATATAATAAGAAAAAAGTGATCTCAAGGAAACATATTTATTAAAGAGTTAGATATGAAGGTCTTCACAGTAGTCAATTTTATCTATAATTGGCCACACCCGAGTAAAATATGTCCTGATAATATAGTAAAGATGTATTGCCGCTATTAAATTAAGAGCATTGGAGTCATAGGCGTACGGCGTTTTCTTTTACTTTTCAGGTGCATTAAAATGATTAGCCCTTAATTACCACACTGGGGTCTGTGAGACCCTTGAATTATTTTCAACCTGCACTGCTTTTACTTCCCACACCGATAGGTGAGGGGAGTATTGTGATCGCGAAAATTTTCGATTTTGAGATAATACGTTATTTGGGCGTCTTATGATGTGTACATAACGAAAATCCACGTCACTCATTTCCGTCGGTCTGTCTGTCTGTCTGTCTGTCGCGTCCTTCTACCCTCGTAATCTCAGTAACCGCTGCATGGATTGTGATGAAATTTGGGCAGCGCTATGCTGTGGGGTCGTAGTAGGTAATGTTCCTATAATTTTGAAAATCGGTGCATAGGCGGCGGAGTAATTAGCAAAAAACAAAAAAAATTAAATATTGCTGAAACTTCGTTTTTAGGCGTTTTAGGGGTCCCTGATCATTACCTACTTTTTTTTGGGTGGGTGTGAAATTGGGGTGGTTTGGGGTGGGGGGGTTGTAAAATTGAAAAATTTGTTGCTTTCATAATAGACTGTCCACTGACCTGTGAAGGAAGACCTGGCGACATAAATAACCTTGTTAGGTCCATCCAAACATTGCCTTTGCCTATTACAGAAAGCAAAGAACTTAGAATTTTTTTTTTTTGATGTAAACATACGAGAGTATTGCGTCAGATCGTTGAATTGATTTTAATGAAATTTTGAAACGGCATTACTACCATGGCGAAGATGGAAAACGAATATAGTTTTGATAAATCGTGCCAGTGGCGGCGCAGAAATAATAAAAAAACTAAAAATATAAAAACAGCTCAAACTTCGTTTTTAAGCGTTTTAGAGGTTCCTGATCATTTTCTGCGTTTTTTTTGGGTGGGGGTGAAATTGGGTGGTTGGGGGGTTGGGGGTTGAAAAATTAAAAAAATTCTTGTACTCATAATAGGCTGTCCATTAACCTGTGAAGGAAGATCTAGCGACACAAATCACCTTTTTAGGTGCATCCGAACATTGCCTAGCCTATTACAGAAACTAAGGGACTTAGAATTTTCTGTATACTATACGAGAATTTATTGGTCTAAATCGTTTTGTATTTTGTAACGTGGACACTATTAAATTGATTCTAATGAAATTTTGACACAGTATATTGTTACCGTGGTGAGAATGGAGAACGCGTATGTTTGTTAAAAATCTTGTCAGTGGCAGCGTAGCAATAATCAAAGAACGCGACAAGTATGAAAGCAACTCAAATTCGGTTTTTAGATGTTTTAGGGGTTCCTGATCATTTCCTACCAGTTTTTTGGGTGGGGGTGAAAGTGAGGTGGTTGGGGGGGGGGGGGGTTGTAAAACTGAGAAGTTTGTAGTATCGATAATAGGCTGTCCATTGACCTGTGAAAAAAAGACCTAGCGGCATAAGACAATTTTAGGGGGGGGGGGGGTTGGCAATTATTTGGTTGCAAGGGACCTTAGACTAAAGCTTCATGCTATGGGAAAATAATAAACTGGTATCAGCGTAATGTGTGGGAAGTACTGAGTCAATCAACTTGACTTCATTTTTTATTTTGCATGGAATATCTTGGCGCATCCACCTAAATCTAGTTCACTTTGATATAGACATGTGCATGCGGTCTAATATGTTAGTTTGTCCAGAGCTGTGGAGCCGTTAGCGTGTGAAGTTTTGTTGTTTCATTGAATATTTCCAAAAATAAAAATATCCAATAACGATTTCCACCGCCCTCTGACGTAGAGAGAACTAGAGTTGGAAATTCAGAATACTTTAGTTAAAAATGCAGAGATGGGCCTTGTTGGAATCCCCTTATGCCAAGCCCATTTGTGAATAACATAAAAACTCAATTTGCGTGAACTGTAATGCCAAAATGCAAAGCTGGTGTGATTAATTCAAGAAAAGGAACCTTAGAGACATTTCGAGTTGGAAATTGAGAATATTTTAGTTGAAAATGCAGACGGGTACCTTGTTGGAGACCTCATGTGCAAAGCCCATTTGTGACGAACATAAAGACTGAATTTGTGTGAATGAAATGTAAATATGAGATTATTAATTTAAAAAGAGGCGCTTTAGACATTACTAGAGTTACAAAAGTTTTATTTTGTCATCTTTCCTTTGTTTTCATATATCAGTGTGTGTCTTAGTTTTTGATTAAGAATTTAGGTTACATTTTTGTAAACAACTCATGTGTATTTTGTTTATTTTTAATCTTTTTGAGAAGTGTTATGCTAATAAAAAAAATTTGAGTAATAAGTTAGCTATGTAAGTGATATTTAAAAAATTTGAAAAACGACTTTGGGGTTAGTCAGACCCCAGTGTGATAATTGTGTCACAAAAAATAAGTGTGTAAATTAAAGGTTACATTAGATATTATAGATATTGTATGAAGCTTCCAAGAACGATAATTCCATCATTCCTTTTGAAACTTTACTAGCCAGCTAGTGATCAAATGGCATCAACGGTTTTAAGATGCTGTTGATGTTTTTTTCATGAACTATGAGGTTAGTTAACTGATTCCGAAGTACATAGTTTGTACTAAAGTGTCCATATTATGAATATTGTTCAACAAGCTCCTGAATATAATTAGGTAGAAAGAGCTCGTATTGGCTATTTTTCATTTTTCAGTCTAATCTCCTTTCCATTCTATACATTTTTGTAATTGTTTCCTAAAATATTTCAAGCCATCCAATAAATTTTAGGGGAATAAGGAAAAGCCACTGGAGACCAAATTTAGTGGGTACGGTGGATAGCGAATTTTCCGACTCACCTTGTAAGATGCCTAACGATACGCCATTGATTCTCAACATAATTTATTAAATATAGGATCCGTCCATTTCTGAAGGTCAGCGTTCAGTACTTTCCAGCTGAGGTTAGCCATCAGTGTATTATCTCTGAAATTATCTTGAAAATTGATTTGAAAAAATCCTAAGTATACCCATTGAACTTCTGCTAGATTTAATCACGTTTTTTTTAATCTGTAAATTACCCATATCTGTAATCTGAAATTTCTAGATGATTTCCAAAATAGGGGGAGATACAACCTTACTAAATTCGTGTACCTCCAAGAATTTTGATATTGTTGATTTACATATAGCAGTAACTCCAATGATAATATGTTTTATTGTTGGAGTTAAATCTATAGGTATAGGTATAGGTGAGGGGGGTATTATGATCGCAAAAATTTTCAATCTTCGATTTAGTAATCAAAAAAAAATCAATTTTAGATTTAGTAATTAGTAAAAAACAAAAAATTTCAAATACTCCTCATCATTTTCTACTGTTTTGGGTGAAGGTGAAATTTGGGTGTTTGTGGTGGGGGGTCGTAAAACTGAAAAATATGTTGTACTCATAAAAGCCACAATTGCGCAACAATCCTTCAATGAGATTATACCAATATAACACACAGACCATGGTAAAATTTTGAATTATTGACCAATGACTATGACGCTTGTAGTGATCTGTCCATGTGCGAGTTGGGAAATATGATATCCTAACTATAAAACTTTATGAAATATTTGGTCACAGAGTATTGACATTTTATTTGTAGAAAAAATTATATTCTTGGTCAGAGCATAGTTCTTTAGACATAATTTTCTCATTAAGGGTCTAGGGCATAGCGCGCGAAATTGAGAATCCAAGAAAAGACGTATTCCCATGTTAGCAAAGAGGCGTGGCCGCCTGTTCCCTTTGTCCAGTGTATGTGTCTAGGATGAGGGGAGGTAAGTCCAAAAATCCAAAGGTAAGGTCAAAAGGCCCAAAGGTAGGGTCCAAAGGCTACTATGAATTTCGCATTTCCAAGCTCCTGACGTTGCCTTTGAACTTACGGTAAAAATTCAAAAAGCAGATTGAAGAAGAAAGCTTGCGCTTTGTCACCTATTTGGTCTTTTTTGATATCGTGTTTGATTGTTTAATTTACAGGCAGTTGAAGAATGTATGATTTTGTCTTGCGAGTTTTTTTGCACACTAAAAAACTTTTTTGAGAAAATCGCAAATAGCTGTGATTCACTAAGGTCTTAAATATCACCTTCTGAAATACTGTGTATGTAGTGTAAAAAACAAGTGAGTTCTGTTCGAAATAGGAATCTGTGTTTTAACACGGCAAATACACGTGTATAACTGTGTATACTTAGACCCCTTAGGTGAATTTTCCTGGAACCAGAACGGATGTTCTTGCCGCAAGTATTATAAGAATTCTTGAATTGGGAATTTCATTATGAGTAATCATTTTGAAAACTCAAAAGAAATCCGCAGCTTGAAAAACAAAATATCGTAGTACACTGAACCCTAACCTCATTGTTAAAGTGTACGTTAACGGCATATCCAAAGCGCAACCGATTAGTAACCGATAACCAAATCCCAGTTACCTCATCCTACTTGCAAGCTGCATAGGAAAAATACAAAAAATTGTTTCCACAATGCCGATATTGCATCCTAAGCTGATCAGTTATGTTGCGCATTGGTGCGAAAAAACTGACACCGTGCCATTTCGTAAATTTTATTGTCCGTCTTTTTGCTTTGTGCCGTAGACCAGTTGTATTACAGATTGCATGAAGTCTCTCTTGGAATGCTGTTATAAACCAGGTGCATTATTTTGAGTAGTTTAAGAGTATGAAGTGGATAAAAGAAGAAAAAGTGCAGTCGAGTTGACTGACTCACTAATTCACACGCATTACTGTGATACCATCATTATTTTCCCATAGTATGAGCTATAGTCTGATATCCACTTACAAATAAATCATCGCCAGCCCGTCCTCAAAAATAGCTTATTATGCGGCTAGGTTTCACAGGTCATTGGGTAGTCTATTATGAGAACAATAGATTTTTCAGTACATCACCCCTACCCAAAAAGGTAGAAAATGATTCGAAGCCCCTAAGCCTCCTAAAAACAAAGTTTGAGCTGTTTTTATATTTTTAGCTTTTTTATTGTTGCTGCGCCGCCACTGACACGATTTCTAAAAACCATACACGTTTTCCACCCACGCCACGGTAATAATACTATATCAAAATTATATTAAAACCAATTTATTAATTTCCACTTCACACAATACAGAACGCTCTAAAGCAGAGCTCGTATATGCAAACATCAGAAAATTCTAATTCTCTTGATTTCTGTAATAGGCAACACGGTGCTAGGATGGACCTAACAAAGTGTATTATACCTCTAAGTCTTTCTTTTAAAGGTCAATGGATAGCCTATTATGAATACAAATGAAAACAAATTTTTCCGTTTTACAACCTCCCACCCCACAATCATATCAATTTCTACCCCACTCAAAAAAGTAGAAAATGATAGGATACCCCTAAAATGCCTAACAACGCAGTTTGAGGAATATTTGAAATTTTTGGTTTCAATAATTATAGCATCATTACCTCCTAGCGACCCCACAGCATATCGCTGCCCAAAACTTCTTCAACGCTCAAAAAAACGTATAATCCCAAAATCAAAAATTTTCACGATCACAATACCTCTCTGACCTATCGCTGTGGGATGTAAAAGGAAAAAGGAGATATAGGACACATTTTTCGCCATGAAGATCTTCAGTACGCAAAATAAGATGTTGAACGTGATATCAGGCAAGTTATTGAATTTTCCACAGGTCATAATTCATCCGTCGATCCAGGAAAATCAAGTTCTATCAAGAAAATCGAGGGCAATGTATAGAATCCGTTTTAAAATGAAGCCTCGGAAGCCAAGAACTCCTCGTCTGGTAGACAAATGGCTCTGTTATGCTTTTAGATACCATTTACGAAATTTTCTTAAACTTCAACGCCAGCTGTTTTAAACATTAGAGATGTTTGAAACATGTTTTTGATCCAACATTAATTCATGCGGGAATACCTCTCTTGATCACATTTTACAAACAATTGCGATACCTTGAAAATTATAACGAAGATTATCTCGAAAACGGTTACCTCTAGCGGCATAAACAAGGTAAACCTTTTTACTTAAATTATATTGGGGAAGCGGTCTTTTAATATGGTACTTGTAGAGGTCGTGAAATCGTCTCGGGAGTACACGTAGCGTAAAGAAAACCATATCAAGGAGCAGTAGGAGACAAAAAACATGATTTTACTGACGGCCAAAAAAAGATATTTGCAAAATAAAATAAAGATATATTCAAATTTTTCCACGTGACTTAAAACAAGGACTGACGTCACAGGTATCTTATCGATATCAACAATCGATACTGCTACAGCGCAGGTCAGTGAGATTAAGCTGCAAACTAGAGATGATCTAAATTCTTTAACAATGCGGCTCAATTTATTGATACTTAAACATATTTGAAACAGGCAATTAACCCACTAGAATTTTCGTTGCAATACATTTTTATATCTGATAGGTATCACAGTTCATCCTGTTTGTGACCGACATTCGCAACTAATCGAAGCCATCATTTTATTTCGACGCATCCCATTATGAATGAATCCAAAGATATAATCTAATTCAAGCCCATCCCTACAAAGTGAATTAGTAATCTAGCCTAACTTGTATTTTTTTGACCTTTGTACTTTTGTGTGTGACTGTGTTTTGTGGTTATAATGATCAATGTCAAAATGTTAGGTTAGCACTGGCTATCGATATCGAATATCAATACTTCACATCCCATCACTATAGGATATCACTGACGTAAGAGGATGTTTGCGCGGCATTTTCCGGCATTTGAAATAATTTTTGGAATATCTCTCCCAGCCAATTCCAAAAAACCAAACCAGTGATTTTGTCATGTTTACTAGGCTCTAAGGAACGCGTAGACGACATAATATTTTTTTTCCGCAAGTACCCTAAAACTGAAAAAAAGAATTTAGATTTCTCGTTTCAAAAATCCCCCTAGAAGTAATTTTATATCACTGTGCCATTTTATTGCGGAATAATTGGGAAAAAACGAAAATAAAAGTAAAACGATGACACCCTGCATCTTGAAAATCAAGCATTTTAAGGCTCCATGTTCCTAACCCAATATTCATAAAAATGCGGGGTCACCTGTCAAGCGTTGTTGGTCAAATATCCGGACACCCTGTATAATAAGCTTCTATTGACGTATTTTGGAAGTCGCCGAAGTGAAATAGCCTCTGAAGATGCCATCCACTCGTGGTGGCGAAACGTCAAGCCATAACGCTAAACAACGCCGGCCTAAAAACCCAAAAACAACAAATCCATTCTGTTGACGTGTTAGGATCTGACTTTGTTCCTAACATTCAAATCTAATCTAAATCTAATTTAACTGGACTAAGACGACGTTTCATCATCTTCACCGTGCATAAGCGTAGAGTTGCAAATCTATGCCAAGGCAGATACACTTTTTGTCAGTGGCATATTCAAATTATATGGTGGTACATGCAAATAAGCTAACAATCGATCGAAAAAATATTCTGCAAGTGGCTACCTAGTTGACGTTTCTAGGTGAAGCAGTGGAGGAAAAAAAATGTAATTTGCCGATGTACGTACACCTTCGTCACGTGGAACCTTCATGCAAATTGCTTTTTGATACGCATGGTAAAAAACAAATGAGAAGTTCCAAATTTATATCGGACCAAATAGATACCGTGGATAATGGTTGTTACAAAAGCAGGTGTTGAAATGGTGCAATCAGAGTTTATTAAAATTTGCGTCTGGTTCATTTTTTGCCAGACCTTTAGTCTGGCGTCAGAAATTATCCCTGAAATACTCGCGAATCCACAAGCTGGTCTCTGAGACCCATACCGCCATTGAACTGCACTGTCCTGAGTCGCAGTAGGCATGAAGTTGAAGTCGTTTTTTATCTTTCTCCAAAGGAAGCACTTGAGCCTTATACATGGTGGCCCTGATTTTCCTTGACACGGTATACCCTCGTAACAAAAAAAAAGCTCAAACGAAAACTGAGTGGAATTTTTGAAGTTACTATAGGGTATATAATACCATGCTTTCCAAACATTTTTTTCGTACGTCAACCCTTAAAACTCGCCCCCAACTCTTTTGTTTCAAATAGCACCCCATAGGTTTTCCTACATAAATAATATCTTTATTTTATTTAAAATGTTGTGCTACCTTTGACTTTATACGCAAACTTACTTTTTGTGGGGAATCATAAGATAATGTAAATAAAATCAGAACTTATTCGACGCAAAATACGGACAAAAAAGAAAGCTAAGTAGGTTTTAAAGGGTATTTTATACGTACTTAAGTACATTTTATTTATCTTATGCTTATGACCCACCCATGTGGGGGCGGGTTAGAATATCTCCCGTCGTATATCCTGCGTATCGTAAAAGGCGACTAAAAGGAACAGAACTACTGTCGGTATAAGCAGTAACCTCTTCTCAACCAACAGCTTTGGGTGAACGAGTTGAGAAGAGTCAGGACACCTTCTTGTCCTTGGGGTGAGAAATTGCCCCTAAAGGCGGATGAACCGGTAGATACATCTGGTCAACGGCATGAGGATGCAGAAAGCAAATGGGAAACTACTGCTTTAAAGATCTTGAAGATATCCCAAGAGAATGGGTGCATTTTAAGTGTTCACAACATGTCTGTTAAGACATTGTGACTATGATGATGATGCTTATGAAATTGGGAAAAATTGCGTTGTGTATGAAAGGCATTACAAGACTTTGAATAAAATAATGACATGTACGTGGAGTGCTATTTGAAAAAAAAGTTGGGGGTGAGTTTTAGGGGTTGAAGTACAAAAAAAAATATTTCGGAAGCGTGGTATGATCGGCTATTCAGTACCCTTGAAAAACCCACTTAGCATTCTTTTCAACTGTGTATCTTACGCAAATATTATGCTTCAAACAAATCCAAAAATATAGGTTTCTGTAAAAAATTAAAGGTGCTACAAGACTTTAAATGAAATAAGGACTTTCAAAAATTCCACCCAGTTTTCGTTTGAACTTTTTATTTGTTACGGGAATATCACGTGCCAAGGAAATTCAGATGTGTATCAAAAAGAAAACAGAGTACAGTGATTGAAATTTAGGTAAAAGTTATATCAGGTATTTGTTAGAACATGATTGGGGTACCACAGGGTGGTGTTTTGAGCCCAGTGTAATTCATTATGTCTATAAATGATTTGTTCGAAATAAATGATGACCCCATGAGGGGTTTAACTAACTTTTCAGATGATACAAACATAGTTGTATCTGAAAATCTTGCAGATAGTCTAATCAGCAGAGAGTGATTCAACAAAAGTAGGCTACTTACACTTTTATATCGTTTACCTTCAATCACTGATCATTTATTTTATATTTTTAGATTTACTTGATTCTCCACTTACACTGAACTCAAGTATATATTTTGATATTAAAAAAAATTGATACTCATTATTTTAATAGCGTTGAGGATTTTTCGAAACAATAAACATTATTCTATTCTACAGACTGACCAAAAAAAAAATATCTCAAAATCGAAATAATTTGAGATCACAATACTGGTGTAGGAATAAGAACCTGAAATGGTTAAATCCAATTTTCAGTCATGTTTTGCATAGTTTGAAAATAAATATACTTAGAATTTTGAAATGTTCAACCATTCCTGAAATTTATCAATAAGGAAGTTCCAGTTTCACGGCTGTCCAATCTCTGAAGCTGCAAACTCAAGGACAAGAATCTCTCTCTCTCTCTCTCTCTCTCTTCATCAACCTTTTTCCGTCCACTCCTGAACGTAGGTCTCCCCTATCCTTTGCCACTCTTTTCTGTTCTGCGCTACTTGATGCCATTTGGTTCCTGCTTTTTTCTTTATGTCATCGATCCATCTTTGTTGTGGTCGCCCCACACTTCTTTTGTTTTGTCTAGGTCTCCAGTGTATCAGTTGTTTTGTCCACCTTTGATTATCTTGTCTAGCTACGTGTCCTACCCAATTCCATTTCATTTTACTCACACTTGTGATCACATCCGTTACTTTGGACTTGTTTCTGATGACTTCATTTCTGATGTGATCTCGTAGGCTTATTCCTAACATTCTTCAAGGACAAGAATAAACTGCTCAATCAAGCTCTTTAATAACATCGAAAACCGATTACCTCACCAATCCTGCAAGAGAGCCGTCAGTAATACACAATGTGCGGTGACCTGGATCCAAAAAAGAAAAATGTGTCACTGTTACAGAAATTCTTTTCCGCCGTATCCAACTTTTTAGCCCCATTTATCGAGATCAAATTAGATTTTTATGCCTATCCGAAACACCAGACGCTGGACGTAATCGAACGCAATCTGATGATTACTCCAGTGGCGTATCAATAAACTATACAATGAATATGGTCGACTTTGCTAGAATTTTGTCTGGTTGGAACCTATCTTATTAGTTGTAGCTAAATCATACGAAGTATTGTAACTAGTTTCATCTTCAGGGCACGATGACAAGTGAGACTAACCTTAGAACTTACCTGACTTTCATACAGGGTGTGGTTTCCGAAACTGGCTCGGTGTCGGTGCTTTTCCTCTAAGTCAATACCTGAACTATTATTGATCTGAATTTAGGAATATACAATATTACAGGTCTTTGGGATTACAGACTTTTGGAATACTTTCTGTAACATTTCGTCCAGGCCCAACTGTTGCAGGTGTCGTGTAAACGTGTTTGGTGTAAGGCTTGAGACCGACATAATTAGGGGGACAATAGTAACTTCTTTTCATTTCCAGAGTCGCCTTATTTCTATGGCAAGGTCAGCGTCTTTAGATATATTCCCAGCGTAGGTGTTTTGGATATTTATATCATTGAGAATAGCAATATCTATTAGATAAGTAACTTTGTCTGCCTTTGACTGAAAAACTATATCTGGCCTATTTGCTGGGACAGTATTGGCTGTACGTATTTCCACGTCCCAGTATAGTTTGTATTGATTGTTTTTGGTACTGATGATGTACAATTGTAATATGAATCAGTGATTTCTATTAGAATGTTTGTGGTGGTTAGTGCTTGGTGTATCACTTTGGCTGCAGAGTTATGTCTGGCTGTGTACTCGGTTCCAGCGAGAGCTTTGCATGCGCTTGTTATGTGGTGTATTGTTTCTTTTTGAGCGTGAACGTATATAATGTTATTCTGGACCTTACTCAATTATTTCTGCATCTTTGCACCATAAAGGATACAATATTTTTTTTAATATAAATTTACTACTGTAGATATTAGCACAAGCATATTTTCATTGTTCGGGCTCCTATAGAATATTTGGTATTTTGTTATATTTCCTTTATAGAAGAATCACTACTGATGGTAAATAGAATAGCCATGCCGCCAGCATAGCTGCTGTAGATTGCGACTTTTTTAATTTGAAGTTCAATAAAGCTCTGATACTTTTACGAGTATTATTGATCAGAAAGACTACTTTTTGATGGTCAGTCTCCCGCAAATAAGGCGGAAAGCCTAAGGCGCTGTAGAAGTGCTGCAAGATGATGAGTATCGGTGCACGGTAGATTTGAAACGCTGCAGGTTCTAGCCGTCGGGAAACAAATTATCCGGCAGCCCAATTCACAATGTCGAAGTTCTCCAAAAGAAGGAGACTGGTTCGGGGAGCGAGGACCTCGACCTGGTAAAGATGAGCTCGCAGAACTTCTCTAGTGTTCCTCGTTCGGACGGCCTTTGGTGTCATTATCTGAGTGAGCTCAGTCGAATATCTTCCGTGATAGAATCTGTAAAACAGGGACAGGTCAGCCACCCTTTTTCGATTATCTAGGCTGTCGAGGTCTTTTGCGAGGTTAGGCGTATCGATTAGTCTAGGATAATGACTAGAAGCTTTAACCAGTGCTTCGGAGCGCACTCCCCACACAAGCGAGCAATACTCCAACGATGGTCGCATCTGTGCCCTGGAGTAGTTGCTCTGGTGTATACAGCTTCCTACAGCGGAACAAAATTCCAAGCTTCTGGGATGCCGCTTTTGCAATATTGACAACGTGGTCATGCTAGGACACGTTGATCCCCAAAATCTTGACGGAAGGTAACTCGACTATTGGGTAAGCCTCCATTTCTACAGTTGGTGAGCAAACGTAGGATTTTTTGTCAGTGCTGTTGCCTGAGTTTGCCGTACGTTAAACTGTACTTTATTTACTAATCCCCACTCGACAATTGTTTTGATATGTACGTTGATCTGTGAGGCACGTTGCTGTCGCCGACGTACCGTCTCCTGTGATGATAGTGGCCTGCCTGATTCTATGCACGATATTAATGTGCTGTCGCCTGAGAAGCTGTAGACTAGAGAATGTAAGACCCGGCTCATTTGAATGACCCAGTTCACAACGGGTCATTCACGGCTATGACCCGGTCGTTAAGACCCGTTCAAATGAACGAGACTCGCTGCGCTGTCAAGCGAATCGAGTGCTGGCGCGACAGTACACAGTTCATCTACTTGTATAGGTAGTAACTCGTAAATATGTTAATCAATGGTAGTAATCAGTATTATAGCGGAAGGCGGATTATTCGAATCAGAATGTTAATTTGACAAAAATACCTGGGAGAGGGAGATGAGAGAATATATCGAAAAGACAAGCAGTCTCGTAATAGGTTTTGTGCTGTTATGTACTGTGAAAACCAAAACGAGATGTTGACTGCAGAAGAAATAATTGTAGGTCTAATGTTGGTAGCAGAAGAAGAACAAGAAGGAGAAGAAGGAGAAGAAGAAGAAGAAGAAGAAGAAGAAAGGTCAAGAACTCGAGAAAAACCCAGATTTTGGATTCATAGAATAAATCGCAAGAGATTAGAGCACCACCGTAATTAATTTGGGAACATCCATGCTCGCTTTGCAACCAGTATTGCTCAACCGAAACGGCGGAACGTCTGTACCGAAGCACGTGCAGGCACGCGCCGAAGGGCTGATGAGTCATCGGTACGGCCGGTCGGGACGGTCGGGATACCTAGAAATCTTTCTTTCGGGATTTTATCGGACGGCGGAGGGTGTGGATGGTCCTGTTCCGACAGTGACGACCCAGTGCGCGCACCCATAGGCAAATCAATGTTAAACATTTTTGAAAAATCCCGTGCGTACCCTTCGTACCATACCGTCCGACCCATTGCGTTCAAGCCTTTAACCTCATAACTGCGCATTCTTGTTCAACCTACGCCACTGGATTTTCCCCTTCGTAAACCAGTTGCGTCGCGCCGCGCCGTACATATTACTCAAAATTATAAGTGTAATTTTCTATTGAATATCTCTCAATTGTAATTGTAAACTTTGTAATACATAATCAGGCTTGCGGTTGCAGCCGCCAGTCGCTCGTTGTTGTGATTTCACGATGTGAAATAGATTTCAGTGTTTTTTTCTTAGCGGCAGCGCTCTGGCTTGCAGCGGCTTTCAATGTCGATTGGTGGTCTCGGTCTGGGCGGAATATTCACCAGAGAAGACACGCAACGTTTCCTGTTATTCATTTGTTCGAAAGTAAATATTAGTTTGATTGTAAGTAATGTCACGTACGCCAGTGTGGTCTACCCAAGGTCACCTGTCAATATGTACCAGCATTAGGTAGAGTTACCGTTCGAACAGCGGTAGCAATAAATGTAGTTTAAAAAAAAGCAGGCTTTTAAAGGGCTACAAAATTCAAAATGATTTTTAAAATAAGTTTGAAACACCAACGAACGAAGAATTCCAGTATTTTTGTTAAAAAGTACTACTAATATTTATTGTTTTTTGAAGAACGTGCTGAACACCATGAACTAACGGTCAACTCAGTTCAGTAAAACAAGTGAAAATCTAAAGATGCATCAAGCCAAGTAGCTTGACTTTTTTCTTAAATACTTGCATCGACCTGAAAGCTCAAGCGTTTGAAAATTTGGTATTTGACTTGACTTGATTTTCGATCTGAACTACTTGACTTGATATCAAGTAAAATCAAACTACTTGATATTACTTGATATCTATCTGTAAAATGCGAATCGTAGAGTTAAAATAGGTGAATCACCGAGGTTACGACAGCAAGCAGGCACTCGATGACTTTGAAACTTCAAAGCCAACCGACACAGAATGGTCGCTAATTGAACGAATTTTCCAGTGCCTTAATGTTTTTAAGAGTATTTCCATTATTTTTGCATTAATATGCTGCTCGATAGACTAGATTCGTGGGCTATGGAACTTGACAATAAACCTGATCGAGATGAAACCGATGAACAGATTATAAATAGTGTTCAAGCGGCAAGGGACGGTACTGAAGATATTTTAGAATGGTGGAAAATACACGAATGGACAAACACTTTTTGACAACGCCAGCTTCTTCAGCTCCAGTTGAAAGGCAGTCTTCTAGAGCTGTCTTCACTCTCACCAAAAGTGAGAAATCGATTAGGTGATAACTCCGGTAGAAGTCTTATGTGTCTCAAATGATGGATGGCAAATGAGGATGATATTAAATTTTTTTTACCTCTGTGTCACTGGGATCGACTGCTCTGGTCCTTAGCCACGTGTTCGGCTTTGTTACTGTTTCCCGGCGCCACTATAGGAGCAGCACTGTTATTCAAAAGCCAACAGTGATGGCTCAGGTGGGGATTCTTCGCTAAGCTTTTTTTATGGATATTTATTTAACGAGAATCGAACCCGGGACCTTTCGGTCACGAGCACTCGACTCTAACCACTGAGCAAACCGACCACTATTTGAGTTTGTTGTTTTTCGGTTTTATTGTCAGAATTCAGATTATTTCGTATTTTGATTTCATATTATTATATTCATTATTTAACTAAGTTTGTTGGAGTTTTCGTTTTTGGATGTTTTTTTAAAATTAAGATTAGGTACATATTTATATACACAGATTTTTATTGTTATTGCGTTTGGGCAGTTAATCAGATTAATATCAAAAAGAACTATTTTTTCAAGAAAAATCAAGTAGTTAGCTGGAAAAACTTGATTTTCAAGTTGCTTGATGTGTGACTACTTGACTTGAAAATCAAGGCAAGTCGTGAATCTCTGTTAAAATCTTACTGTGGTGGCCGACTTTGAAACTAGACACGGTTTACTGACGATCTAGGCATCTGCACAGCATAAAGAGTAAACGCATCTGTTTACTTTTTTCATTTTCACACCGGTCTAAATTCTCTCTCAAACCCAGCACGGATTCAGGGAAAATAGATCCAAAAGAGAATGACCGCAGATAGAAAATTAATTCTTAGAGGATTGTTTACGTAAAAGGGTTTGTAAAAATAGATCTCGTCCATTTGGGACTTGACAGTACAATACCTACAAGCCATATTTCTTAAACGATTTTGGCGCGGGTCAAATGTTGTATTCTTAAGGAGCCATATCCTCGATCACCTTGTGGATGCTCTCCTTCTTCACAAGACAACATTGACCAGAGTAGTTCTTCCTTCATTATGGATGTCAACAAGACTGCGCATACAAAATGACACCATGTCGCCGCTCTATTTTTGCAACGTTTTCATTCAATTTTAAAACTGCACAGACAAAACGTTGTGAAAACGTAACGTCTAGATCAGGCTTTAGTCAAACGTTTGACAAGGGTGCTACACTTCAGATAGAAACAATGCCAAAACGGGCATTGTTGCACATACAAAAATTCCTTTCCTTTTTAAAATCCACAAAAAGTCTAATATACATGTTTCTATCACACGACTTTTATCCTTAAAATAGAACCTGGAGAGAAAGTACGGTGCGATCGATCTATTCACCATGTACCGATTAGTTTTTATCCTTTAGAATATATTAAATGGCGTATTACAGCTGATAATGGTTTCCTTGCTCGAAAAAAAACTATATTGAAAACGGAATAGCTGTATATATACGCTTTTTTCCTAGACGATACTGCTTAAGCAATATTAATTGTAATTACCGTATAGCGATTCAGCTGTATACAGGGTGGTTTCAGAAAACGTGACTTTCCCACGACGTGAGTCATGTTACACAATTATGAAGATCGCCTTGAAAATTTATATAAACTAATTAACAAACTCATCAGTTAAACTGTAATACAATTTCTCAAACTTGTAGGTAACGTAAATGCTTCCACAGGATTGTTCGAACTACTTGTTCTCCACGCTCGAGCTTGCACAAGCAAACATGCTCGAAATAGCCCTCCTCGACCACCAAGACAAGACGGTGTTCGTTATTGTGTTTTTGGCACCTGTCAAGGTGAACATCGTCTCTAAGGAGGAGGAAAAGCGGACCAAATATCAGGAGTTGCACGGGCAACTTCGCAGACTCTGGCTAGAATACACTATAAGTCTGCTGGTTATGGTCATTGGATCCCTAGGTGCAATTCACTGCGCGCAATACCGGTGTGCCGTGCGGCGGCGCACATGCCTTCGTCTACTTAGGGTGCACGATTCGTGAACCCAGTGATTGCCCACCTCTCGGTGTGTCGGAGCCTAGGCTACACTTTTTGACAAAATAGAATCTCCAATATTCAAATAAGATGTGTTCATAGACCCAAAACTGTCTATGATAATGTATCCAACTAGCTATGAGAGAGTCTCTGGAAAGATGAATGAATATAGCCAAAAAAGATATCATGATACAGTATTGAAAAGCAAATCAGGAAATTTGATGATTCCAAACACGGATACAGAAAAACGACCCAAATAAGAATTTGCAGCCTCTATTGTTCAACATACGCATTGAAAAATGTAAATGAAATGGTATTTATATAAATACGTAGTACACACATAAAAATAATTTCTTAGATGGAGCACAGATGCTTTAACTCAAGTATACCTTAACTTCCTATACGCGCAAGGTTATGCTAATCTTAAAGTGAAAATGCGATATCTTTGACCATATAAGGGTTAGATTAAGAAAATATCTTCAATGCAAAACTGGAAAATTCTTGCTAGTAAGAATACCAAAATCTTAAATCAAGCATATGGTAATCTTGACCGAAGTATTTCATAATCTTGACTGAAGCATTTCATAATCTTAACTGGGAGTATTTCATAAACGCAAGCAGCTCAACTTTATTCTAAAATTGTGATGTTCTTGGATGAGGAATCTAGTAGTATTAATTTGAGCATTCAAACTCTTCTATGAGCATGTAGAAATTTTTCTGGAGAAACAGTTCTGCAAAATTTCTTAAATCATATTTAATATACTTAGAACTTATCTAGGAACACCTGAGTCAGGTCTTCGCATCCCAATGTTTTAATAGCTCATTCGTGGTTGGATAGATCCAGTGATAAGGAAGCTGATGGAAACTGGGACGCGACTCAAATGGCGGTGAACCAGCACTACCGGCAGATTCGATGACTGATGGTTGACGGTGGTATCACGGGTATCACGTGGCAATGGCAATTTATTTAACAGTTTAACTAGATACGATTATGTGCTATTATGCAGGATCCAGGTATTACGCTACGGTGCTAAACACGGCGGCGAATGCGACAATCCGAAAACCGATAATGGCGCGGCGGCGCGGACGCGGACGGGCAACAGGCTGTTGAGTAGAGAGGGTGGAGAGGTTAGGGTTGACCCGTGACACGCTGCGCGTCTGCGCACTCCGACGTTGGTAGACGTCAAATAAATGATTTACTTGATACAAATATAGGGTGTGCTTGTAAAACAGCGGGCATTTTAAAACCAAGATTATCATATTGTAAATGAAGGTTCGAATTTGCAAGCTGTCTATATTCTTGATAGAAATAAACTGGGCACCGCTGGGAAAAATGATAATCTTGATATAAAATTATGAAATATTTGTTATTAAATTATTATAGCCTTGGTTGCAAAGAAAGTTGTATTTTCTTATGGAGCATATTTCTTTAAAATAAGTATATAAATCAAAAATATATTATTCTTGATACAAATTTTCTATAATTTTCTCATCAACTATACTTTCTTACAGTGAGAGCCGATATTCTTGTTGTATATATTTACAAAAATATCACAATTCTTGACTTGAGAATTTCTTTTTATGTGTGTACAAAATCGAAATCGGTATTCCTCATAATTATGTAGCATGATAGATTTTGGAAAATGAAGCACAAGATGAAACATTCAAAATTCTTGGTATGACCTTTAAGGGGTTATCTCACCGGCTTTGATCTTTATAATGGCCCCTAACTGTGACACAAATACAATACCTATCGACCACAGCGCAGATTTTAAAAATGTTCAAACAGCGAAAAATTTGAATATTATGAAAATTTTCAAAATTTTTTAAATCTGCTCTGGTAGTTAATAAATATTATACTTTTATCATATAATATCCGTCGTTTCGCCACATTTATTATGATTCCTGGTTTTGCAGAAACAACATTTTATATACTCCCCCTGCATATAAATAAAGCTATGGACATAGTTTGGTGATTGTATGACTCATCTCTATCAGAACGAATGCAAATTTGTAACTAGTTAAAAAATCGCTACCAGTAACTGGCCTTTACAAAACATTTTTAATTGAAAATTCTCCTATACGGAATCTCTCTGTATATAGTTTTAGGTAGATACAAGTTGCCATCTTTTTTCATGTAGCTACGAAGCAAAACCGATTAAAATCTATATAAAACTGTTGCGCAATGCACGATTTTAATCGATTTGTTTATTGGAAATTACATGCATAATCTCCACAATGTATCACTAATTCAGAAAATTATTGTTTTAGAATATGTGCAGATATTCGAAAAACTTAATCTTATTACTGCATGGAATGCGTTCGCTTGTTTTTTGATACCAACTCAAGGTGATGGATATCTAAAAGCTGCTTTTTCATTTTCATCGTAGTTCCGAACTATTTTGGTAATTATCTTTTTGGCAAGGTGCGGCATTTGAAAAAAAACTTATGGGATGACAGGCAAGTTGTGCAGTTATTTGTTTTTGAATATGCTTAGCAAAGATTTCATTCTATTCACATTCATGCGTAAATATAAATTCAAAATATTATTGAACATCTAAAAATATGACATCAAGTAGCTAGACCCTTTACGACGGTTCAGAGTACTATAGCTGTTCAAGCAGTAGTTCAATAAGATCAAATTACATTTGTAAAGCGTCAATTTATCGTAAACTCAAACTGTCACCAAACGAACATCTATATGAGGTCATCGCAACCTCAACTGCAGAACAATTGTTTCATGAGAGTATAACAATATAACACACAGACACAGGTAAAGTGACTTATTTAACAAACATCTACAGGGTGTTCAAAAAGTCCCGGACCGGATGAATAACTTGGGAAGTAGGGGCCACACAAAAAAATGGTCAAAGGTAAAGTCGTAGAAAATTTTCCGAGCTATCCGATGGTGACCTTGACGGTGACCTTGAGCTTGACATTTAAGGTGATTTCAAGGTCAAGTTTATTTTTTTAAATAGAAACCCCTATTTTTGACACTGGAAATGAAAAGTACTGAAAATTCTACGCCCAGATTATGACTTTGACCTCTTGAGAAATTTGACCTTGAACGGTTAGGTCTAGGTTAAAGTCAACTTGTGATGTGCAGGGCATCTTGAGAAGTAGGGGTCACATAAAAAAATGGTCAAGGGTAGTGTCGTAGGAAATTTTCTGAGCTATCCGATGGTGACTTTGACGGTGACCTCAGGCTTGACCTTCAAGGTCATTTCAAGGTGAAGTTGATTTTCTTAAATGGAAACCCCTATTTTTTACACCGGAAATGAAAAGTACGGAAAATTCTACGCCCAGATTATGACTTTGACCTCTTGAAAAATTTGACCTTGAACGATTAGGTCAAGGTCAAGTTGTGTAGGGCAAGGTATCTTGAGAAGTAGGGGACACACAAAAAAATGGTCAACAGTAAAGTCGTAGGTGTTTTTCCGGGCTATCCGATCATGACCTTGACTTTGACCTTCAAGGTCATTTCAAGATCAAGTTGATTTTCTTAAATAGAAACCCCTATTTTTGACACCGGAAATGAAAATTACGCAAAATTTTACGACCAGAACATGACTTTGACTTCATGAAGTATTTGACCTTGAACGGTTAGTCAAGGTCAAATTGTGACATGCAAGGTATCTTGGGAAGTACGGGGCACACAAAAAATGGTCAAGCGTAAGGTCGATTTTCTGGGCTATCCGATCATGACCTTGAAGGTCAAAGTCAAGGTCACCATCAAGGTCATAATCGGATAGTCCGGAAAATCTCCTACGACCTTACCCTTGACCATTTTTTTGTGTGACCCCTCCTTCCCAAGATACCATGCATGTCACAATTTGACCTTGGCTAACCGTTCAAGGTCAAATTCTTCAAGAGGTCAGAATATGATCTGGTCGAAAAATTTGCGTAATTTTCATTTCCGGTGTCAAAAATAGGGGTTTCTATTTAATAAAATAAACTTGACCTTGAAATGACCTTGAAGGTCAAGCTCAAGGTCACCATCAAGGTCACTATCGGATAGCTCGGAAAATTTTCTACGACTTTACCCTTGACCATTTTTTTGTGTGGCCCCTACTTTCCAAGTTATTCATCCGGTCCGGGACTTTTTGAACACCCTGTATAACACCTGAACATGAACCATGAACCAAGACTATCCTACCCTGGATGGTACTCCACAATTCTTAAACTTTTTGTATTCTTGATCGGAGTTACAGGTGCCCAGTCTGAAAATATGACTTTCTTACTATTATTTTGATTTTCTTATAATCATTATTTTCCTTTGGGGCAGGTTACGTCTTGTATAGGAAATTACTAACAAATACCTAAAACTAAAAGGCTATATAAACCTAAACCTACGTAAAGTACTCCTCTGCGAGATAAAAACAGTTCGAGACAAGAAATTCTCTTAACAATATCTGAAATATCATAATATTATCACATCTTTTTATTACATTAAGTAGAATATTAAAAAATTTTGGACCACGTACACTAGGTAATCTGTATGAGCTTTTAAACAGGGTGTCCCACGACGAATAAGACAAGCAATATATCGGAACTAGGCAGTAGTAGTGAATTATAACTTTGAGGGTTTGAATTTGAGCAAATAAAGCATTTTTTCTTATTATTGTGTCACTCAATGAGGTATTTGTTTTTGATCACGTCCGATTCAAAAATTTAGTGGGACCCCCAAATACATTTGTGACTTTTTGTGTTCCTCCCGATAGTACAATTCCAAAAAACTAGCACACTTGGGGTTTAAGGTTATTAATTCAAGAGCTACAGATACTTAAAGGATGGTACCATTACCATTGATTTTAACATGTACCCCTACAGTTAAATTACTTTGGAAGTGTTTCATAATGGTAGTGGTACAGTCTCTTAAGTACCTGTAGCTCTTGAATTAATCACTTGAGATCCCAAGAGTGCTAGTTTTTTGGAACTGCTTTATCGGGAGGAACACAAAAGTCACAAATATACAGGGTGTCCCATTAGAATTTTTGAATCGGATGTCACGTGACCAAAAACAAATACCTCATTGGGTGACACAATAATAAGAAAAGATACTATATTTGCTCTAATTTATACCCCCAAAATTATAATCCGCTACTACTGCCCAGTTCCGATATATTGCTTGTCTTAGTCGTCGTGGGACACCCTGTATTTAGCGACTGGTACCCTAAGATCACTTTATATCATTTCATTGATTTATTGGTGTGAAAATACATTTACGTGTTTAAACAAGTAAGATTAAAGAGTCTAAAGTCCAAGATTATTGATATTACAATAAAATTGTTTAAAATGCCGAAATAATTCTATTAAAA
The DNA here is from genome assembly GCA_951848785.1 of Callosobruchus maculatus. Taxonomy (NCBI): domain Eukaryota; kingdom Metazoa; phylum Arthropoda; class Insecta; order Coleoptera; family Chrysomelidae; genus Callosobruchus; species Callosobruchus maculatus. The sequence continues at coordinate 6,199,940 of CATOUR010000003.1, forward strand.
AACACAGGCAGACACAGATTTACAAATTACAGTATCTAATTAAAAAATGGTTTTTGTCCTAGTATTGTTTTTGTAAACTTCACTACTGTACAAAAAGTTTGCCTTATCCTTGAAAACATTAACACGTAAAGACTATACCAAGTTAAAATATTAAAATTTAACTTAATTTATTTATTATTAATTTCAAATCATTTTTGCACGAGGTACGTTTTGAGATCCCCGTCATACATCTAACTACTCATTTCTGAGCTAAAACACATGAATTGAGTAAGCCGACAAACCCCACAAAATAACTATATTTTAGCCTGCTATCAAGCACAATACCTGCACTACCCGGACATTTTTTAAAATATTTTTTTTCAGATTACTCGAAAAATAAATATTTGAACCAAGTATGGATAGCACATATTCGCATTGTCTTTTGAAAAATATATTCTTACCCAACAATTTGACCAAAAATTTTACATCATTAAATAACGGAGTATTATTGTAAATACTAATGGACAACCCCCTGCATGACTTTATGATGTGCTCGGTGGAAGAGTATCACCGAAATTTTAGAACGAGGATTGGAAACCAAAATATACCTTTTTTTGGTTCAATATAACCATAATATATAAATATTATCAGAATTCTTGAATTGAGATTTTTTGCGTGTATTCATTCTAATTCCGCTTGGGTGGTGAAGTAGCTCTCAATGTTATTAAAACGATCAATTTGTTCGCATACTAAATATCATCTTTTTCTATTAGCAAATATATCCTGTGGTCATGAAAAAGCTATTCATATTATTAGGACACTTCAGGTGAACCAGAGCGTAAAATTTTACACCGTTTTTCGGCAAGACGCTACGAAATTCAGACTATTTTTGGGTCATCAGGCATTCTTTGTTCGATGAAGAGCGTTAAAGTTATTAGGAAACACTACTGGTCTTGACAAAGATGACCTTAATATCTGCAGACCATCACAAATATGGACGAAACTGTAGAATGTGGTAGATCTTATTGAATTGTTTGATCAGCATGAAGTTTCGAAACGATAATATACACCCATAGGATACTTTTTTAATACTCTTTAAGTCCCCTATATTTATGCTCCACCAATATTCAGTGTAACCCTAACGACTGAACATAGAGGTAGTAAACAACTAATTCTAATAGGCCGACATCTTTTCTTACGTTGTCATATTGACCACCAGATACTGCAATCATAATTGTTTACTATCGTCTTAATTTTATAGTGTCCAGAAATATTCCATTCTACGTTAGAAAAGACGGTATTTTCATGGTTCAGGAATGATTACAGCAAAATCAATAGATATGTTGACCTCTACTGCGTTACTGCATGTTTCTTCATCACAAACGCAAATTCTGTCTTACATAAATTTTGAGGAACTGGCAACGCCTATATAATTTTCTGAGATTTGTTTACGGTAAACCTCGACTGTCAAACGTTTGTTTTGTTTGAGCGTCTTTTACGCTTGGTCAGTAAAATCGAATTCGCTATTTATTGGTAACTGTAGTGAAGCTTTACGGACTTGCTGTGCTGTATTCGAGTGTAGTTTAACAGTTTTTCGAGATGGGACAGTGCAGAGCAGTGTATGTAACATGGGTTGCATTGAAAGAATTTTCAGGTTAGTTGGCAATGTTTGGAGGCTGAACTGTCAAAAGATGGTGGCTTTGAGCACGCCATGCTGAAGTGGTTTGTTTACTACCTCTATGTTCAGTTGTTACTCTGAGGTGTAACCCTATATAATCGAAGGTACAAAATTCTTGGTATAAGATTGTTACAGCTTTGCGGGTATAGGAAGATATGGTATACTGAAGGATATACAGGGTGAGTTTTTAGTACCGGATCGATCGATAACTCCACTATTGCAGAACATAGCTAAAAAACTTGTATCTAATATTTGTAGCCAAGGACATGCTCCTTGCTCAGAAAATATTTTGATCTTCACAGGGTGATCCATAACTACGTGGTGATGCAAACATTTTCCTTAAACGGGATGTTCTATATATTATTCCATATTTCCATAATTCCAGTTCTTAAAATATAAGGTATATGATCATTTTTATATCAAAATCACTGACAAATGAACGTACTGTATATTGAAGAATATGAATAAAATTGTTTTTTGCATCATCGAGAGGTATAAAATGTCCTATAGTTCTAACAAAGGCTGTAAAAAATGACGACGCATATTCATATACAGGGTGAGATAGAATGCAAAAACTAGATTTTCGTTTTTTTAAATGTAACTGGAGTTATCAACCCATCCGGTACTACAAACTCACCCTGTATATTCTTCGTCAAAGGATTTATTTTTATGTGTGAAAAGCGTTCAAAAAATATCTCGAAATCGAAAATTTTCGTGATCATACCTAGAGTTTGAAAGTGAAAATATTCAACCGTTTTCAATCAGAACCTAAAATATGACATATATAGAGGCAATCTTAATCGTCCAGTACAGTCCAATAAGTACCTATCTATAGTACCATAAATCTTGGTACACATCCGCGTCTCTGTAACATACCATGTTGTATAATGTACCTGGGAAGTCGTAAATAACATTTATGCCAGACGCATTAAAAACAATCGATTGTCGAGATGTCCATTTGCAATATATGGAATATCGCTTGGCATATTTAGAAGAGGTTGCTGTACTTGTCCTCTAGTTATGGAAATGTCAGCTCTCTTATGAAGACATTAATATTCATTTGAATTCGTGCCTACAGTATGGTATTATTATCTTATTATAGTAGGAGGTATATAGGAAACTACGATGATTGGGTTTTTGAAAAAAAGCATTTTGTGAGAAATGGAAATACCTACATATACAGGGTGAGTTTTCAGTACCGGCTCGGTCGATAACTCCACTACTGTAGAAGATAGCGAAAAAGGTTGTATATAAAAGTTGTAGCCACGGATATGCTCCTTGCTCAGAAAATATTTTGATTTATACAGGGTGATCCAAAACTACGTGGTGATGCAAACATGAATTTTTTTAAATAAGATACCCTGTATATTATTCTATATTCAAATTCTACTAATGATTTCCGTTGTTCCAGTATAGGCTACTGTTGCATTATACAGGGTATTTCAAAAGTAGATGATATTTTTCATCAATCCGTGTTAAAGAGTGATTTTTGATTCATCACTTTTTGATATACAGTACGTTCATTTGACAGCGATTTGGATATAGAAATGGTTATAACTTTTGAAATACCCTGTATAATGTAACAATACCCTATATTGGAAGAACGGAAATCATTAGTAGACTTTGAGTATAGAATAATATGTAGGGTTTCTCATTTAAAAAATGCATGTTTGCATCACCACGTAGTTATGTATCACCCTGTATAAATCAAAATATTTTCTGAGCAAGGACCACATCCGTGGCTACAACTTTTATATAAAACTGTTTTCTTCTATAGTAGTGGTGTTATCGACCGAGCCAGTACTAAAAACTCACCCTGTATGTTTTATAACATAACAATGTTTTCCTTTTTTTGCAATAATTTAAAAGTTACATCAAACCAAAAAAAGGGCACGCCGACCCGTCATGAACAAAACTGGATGTGTGACGTCGTATTGTTAGTTTTCACTCACTGCAGTTGTGGGTCTATCTGTCGGTCTGTCGCTCTGTTGGTCTGTCTGTTTGTCTGTTGGCGTTCTTCTACCTTCGTAATCTCAGTAACCGCTGCATGGATTGTGATGAAATTTGGGTAGCGATATGCTGTGGGGTTCTAATATTAGTAGTAGTAGTAAATTTTGAAAATCGGTGCATGGGCGGCGGGTAATCAACAAAAAAAGAGTATTTTAGATATTCCTCAAACTTCGTTGTTACGCGTTTTAGGGGTTCCTTATCGTTTTCTACCTTTTTTGGGTGGGGGTGAAATTGGGGTGAATGGAGTGGTGGTTGTAAAACTGAAAAATTTGTTGTATGTATAATAGGCTGTCCATTGACCTGTAAAACATATGCCTAGCGGCATAATACACATTTTTCGATCCGTTCGAACATTGTTTTCCTTATAACAGAACTTTTCTGTAATGACTTGAAGTTTCTGATGTAAACGAGTACTGGTTTAGTTAGTTCTGTATTGTGCAACGTGGAAACTATTGAATTAGCTAAATGAAATTTTGACACAGTAACCGTGGCGACGATGGAAAACGCATATAGTTTGTAGAAATCGTGACAATAGCGGCGCAGCAATAATAAAAAACTAAAGATATTAAAACAGCCTAAACTTCGTTTTTAGGGGTTCCTCATTTTTTTTGGATGCGGGTGAAACTGAGATGATTGGGGGGTGGACAGTTGCAACACTAAAAAAAATGTTGTATTCATAATAAGATGTCCATTGACCTGTGAAATAAACACCTAGTGGTCTAACGCACTTTTTTGCGGGCGGGGGGGATTTCACACTATTGATTCATACTAAGGGATAATAATAAATCGGTATCACCCTCATATGTGGGAAGTACTGTGTCAATCAACTTGACATACATACTATACATACATGAAAAATATCGATAACTTTTTTTTTCCAAAATAAACTCAAATCAACTACTTTAACGAATATGATCTATGCATTTTTTCACATTTATTTATAGAATGCTCCCTGTAGATCCAGTTCTGTTTCTCAGCTACCATACGCTGCCAATCGGAGATAAACACCTGATAGACATGTTAGCTAAAAGGTTATAATACGAGAGATATGGCGCCATAACGTAGCCGGACAAAGACACATATAACTAAAGATAGCCGGCATCGTTGACATATTGCCGGAGTTTATTCAATGCTCTCCGTTTTTTCTTTATGCAGTCACCGGCGCGCCGATATTGCTCGCGATATTTATGTGGGACTCGGATCGGGAAGGCGAGATGGCCTGTTGACAGGATGGACGATGGTTTACGAGCTCCGGGTATTCAGAAAAAGCGGATATGTCGATGGAGGCTATCGAAGCGAGCAGATCCACACAAATAGTGAGTGTTTGATTACAAAGTCGTATTGATTAGCTGAGAAGGAATCATCGTCGCAATGTCTTAACAGACATGTTGTGAACTCGTAAAGTGCATTAAATCGGAGCTGAAGTATTGCCGACACGAATACTATCAACAGTTTTGAGAACTGTGCTCTCCGTCGTTCGCGACTTACTGTCAGTTCAGTGGCGCTACAAGTTTCTGTATATTATCGCTTCTGTGAATATGTTCGGAGCATTCTCGTCAGCACAATGGAGGATAGTCTCTTTGCGCCGGTACTCTGTAACTTAGAAACGCGTTTCTATGTACTATAGGATCGGGTGGCTTCGTAAATATGTCAGCGTAGTAGACACTATCTGGTAGGCACCCGAAACTGCCCGATCATCATGGTCGTCATGGTGATAGAAACACGTTTTGTATATGTTATGTTACATAGTACCGACGCTGGACTACCAAGCTCATCCAGCATGGAAGCTGAAGTTCGATGGGCGGTATAAGGAACTCTCAGCATTCTCTTCCACGTTCATATTTCAAAAGCATCTACGAGAGCTCGATCTGCCTTTTTAACAGTCCAAGTTTCCGAGGCATACCAAAATATGGAGAACACAAGAGACTGAACCAGCGACATTTTGGTAGCTTTAGTGATGTTATGGTTACGCCATATTTTAGTAAGTTTTCTCATGTCCACATATGCCTCTTGAATGTGCCATAGAATCTCATTTTCACAGCTGAGGAGGAAAGACAGGGATATATAGATATAGATATCACTAGGATCGTCTACCCTTTTTAGTGTGATACATGGATTGGAGAACCATAGAATGTTAAACGTATTACAAGGGTACTAGGAATGTAAAACTGAAGAATTTGTAGTATTCATAATAGGCTGTACATTAACCTCTGGAAGAAAGATCTAGCGGCATAATACACTTCTTTAGGTTCATCCGAACATTGTCTTGCTTTTTACAGAAACCAAATGAATATTCCTTAAGATCCTTCTGTATTATGTAGCCTGGAAAACATCGAATTGATTTTAATGAAATTTTGACACAATATTATCGTTGCCATTATTGAAAACGCGTATGGTTTTTAGAAACTTCGTTTTTATGCTACATGGAGGTTCCTGAACGTTTGCTAGAGGTTTACTTCTCGGAATGATAGGGGATGGGGATGTATTTTAATATCAAAGGTTCCAGATTTTGAGATAATACGATTTTTGGTCTCTGCAACTGAAAGTTGAAACCTGTCTTCGGCAACATACTCGTAATAGCGTGTGTCTACCTTTTACTTTTTTCTACGAGGATTTGCTTGCAAAGATGAGGAAAAGATTATGAATACGAAATAAAGCAAAATGCTTTTCTTCTGCCTTTTTGTTCTGAGCTATACCTTTTCCTCCTACCTTGAACAGATCTTAAACTTAAGACTCATTACTGAAAAAGCCAGAGAGCATTATTTTCCAGTTTCTATCTGCTTTGTGGACTATTCTAAGGCGTTTCATAACGTAAAGTGACCTAAACTGTGGGAAATCCTTATCTCTATGGGAGTTACTTGTCACCTAGTGTTTCTCATATAGCAACTCTACGAGTCTAATTCGGCTCGTGTAAGGATCAATGGTAACCTTTTTGTTCAAACAGCAACCAGAAAAGGAGTTCGTCAGGGATGTGTATTATCTCCTATGTTATTCAACATTTACTCTGAATTTGTGACGACATAGGTATTGGACAACTGGAATGGCGGTATAACTATTGGCGGAAGCAAAATATCCAACTTAAGATTTGCTGACGATACAACCCTTATTGCTGCTTCTCAGGAAGAACTAGTAGCTCTATTAAACATCTTATAACAACATAGTGCAGCGTATGGTCCTGGTATTAACTACAATAAGGCCAAGGTTATGATCGTAGATAGAAGGCATGATAATCATCGACAAATAAAGTAAATAGGCCGTTGTGAAGTAGTTCAAAGTTTTGTGTACCTCGGTTCTTTGATCGACAATTCGGGTAGCTGTGAAAATGAGATTCGACGGCGCATTCAACAGGCACATGTGGCCATGACAAAGCTTACTAAAATATGGCGTGACCATAACATCACTAAAGCTACAAAAATGTCGCTGGTTCAGTCTCGTGTGCTCTCCATATTTTTGGAAACTTGGACTGTTAAAAAGGCAGATCTAGCTCGCATAGATGCTTTTGAAATGTGGGCGTGGAGGAGAATGCTGAGAGTCCCTTATACCGCCCATCGAACTAACGTCTCCATACTGGATGAGCTCGGTAGTCCAAAGAGACTCTCCTCCATTGTGTCGACGAGAATGCTTACATTCTTCGGACATATACACAGAAGCGATAATATGGAGAAACTTGTAGTTCAGGGCCATGCCCCGAGTGGACGGCGCCGTGGCCGTCCCCCTACACGCTGGGTGGATACGACGAGACAGTTGCTAGATATGAGTACCAAGAGCGCCACTAACCTGGCAGTAAATCGCGAACGATGGCGAGCTACAGTTCTCAAAACTATTAATAATATTCGTGTCGGCAATACTCTAGCTCCGACTTAATGCATTTTACGAGTTCACAACAAGTCTGTTAAGACATTGTGAGTATGACGATGATGAACTTTGTAGGAAATACTTATATTTTAGAAATACTGGCTCATATCTCTAGAAGAATCGGTGGCGGTTTCCCGTTAGTGAGGATAATCTCCAGAATCTTCCTCTATACGCTCTTCTGGCCTGTTGATAAACTTGGCGAAATAAATTGAGTCACCGGTAGTAATAATGAGAGGCCACCAATGTTCAGTCCAGAGTACGGGTCGGCATTCAGGGAACTTTTGAAGACTCTAGGATGTGCGGACGATCTGGTAATTCTAAAGCAAGAAAAATTCAATAGCGCGGTAAGAGATAAAATTCAAAGGGCTTTAAACGTTGTAACAAGCTGAACACTTAAGGAGGAGCTGAACGGCAGTTTCTCCAAAACGTCCATGATTGCTTTCACCAGAAGGAAAAAAGTAGAGGGACTAGGACCTCTACAACTTCTGGGTAGCCAAATACAGCTGTCAGGGGAGGTTAAATACTTGGGGGTAGTACTTGACTCTAAGCTAACCTGGAACCCTCAGCTCAAAAGAGTGAAAAGAAGAGTTGAGATGGCACTATTGCTATCGAGGCGCTCGCATGGTAAGACATGGGTTTTAAGTCCAGCCATGTTTCATTAGATATACATAATGGTGGTAAGACCCATGATTACATATGCGTCTTTGGTGTCGCGGCCAAAGGTGAAACAGCGAGCTGCTGTAACAGAACTAAGCAAGGTGCAAAGACTGTCCATAACGGATGCAATGGAAAACGCACCCACTGCAGCCTAGAGACCATCCTGGACCTCCCTCCATTGCAAATTGTAATAATGGACGAGGCGAGAATGGGCTACTCTAGAGTACAAGCTCCACCAAGAGGAACTTACAAGCATCTTTGACACAACCAAATCGCAAAATATGTAGGACATACCATAATGGGTGCTAGAAAGGACCACGTAACTCCGAAATATATCTTCAGCAAGAAATTCGAGACTATAATCGAGATCGAGAACACTCTGAAGTAAACAACCTGCATCTAGAAATAGTCTGGTAGGTACACAGATAGATCAAAGACCGGGCAAGGCACAGGAGCGAGAATCTTTGGAAGAGGAACTAGACAGAGCATTCCGCTAGGAAAATACGCTATGGTATTTCAGTGAGACGTGTCCGCCATCCTGCATTGTGCAAGGATAAATAATGAGCGGTCCTACAGAAACAAGAGGATCGCAATACCTACAGACAGTCAGGGCACTAGAAGGACCCAAAGTTACGTCTGCTCTAGTCTGGGAATGTCTACAAGAACTGGGAAGGCTGGCAAAATACAACAAAGTAACTTTGGAGTGGGTGCCAGGATACTCAGGCATAAGGGGCAATGAAAGCTAGCTAGCAAGACTAGGCTCGTCTGCTCTATATATTGGAGCAAAACCCGCCCTGGGGATACCCAAAAGCACAATTAGACGCCACGTCGTGGAATGGATGAAGCATCAGCACAAGGAGCAGTGGAACTTGTTGCCGGGATAAGTTCATGGAAAAACATTCATTACAGCTCCATGCAAGAAAACAGCTGAAACACTGCTCTCCTTGAGTAGGAATCGGCTCCAAATAACGACGGATCTTCTCACGGGACATTGTGGCTTGAAGGAACACCTGAATAAAATGGGACTCTACAATGAAGACCTCAACTGCAGACTGTGTGGTAGAGGGACCAAGTCAGCCCTTTATGTGCTCTGTGAGTGCGAGGCGCTAGATCACAAGAGACAACAGCTGTTTGGGAAGACCAAGCTAGAATCAATGGAGTGTAGCTCAGCACCAGGACCAGTAGCAAAATTGCATAAACTTATGCAGGGATCTAGGTTGCTGGAGTGGATACTGTAAATGAGAGGAGTTATAATACCATAGGCCTTAAGGCTTCAGTATTGACGGGGACAGCATGTTCGGACGGCTCCTGGAAAAAATAGTTCCAGAATCTTCCTCTGCACGCTCTTCGCTTGTTGATAAACATAGCGAAATAAATTGAGTCGCCGGTAGTAATAATGAGAGGCCACCAATGTCCAGTCCAGAGCACGGGTCGGCATTCAGGGCACTTTTAAAAAATTTACAAGCGTAAGTTATACAGCGATTGTTGCAACCGCCCTGATAAACGACGGGACGGTCGGAAGAAAAGAAGCGGGCGCAATGAATGGAGAGCCAGCCTGGAGAGAATTACTATGCACCATAGAAACGGGCTTTTTACAATTCCGATAAATGTCTTATTTAGCACAAAGGCGAACTCACTTAGTGTCAGCCTCTTATCTCCGTGCGGCATCTTTGCTCTTCGTGCTCTTGTGCGTAGCTCCTCGCTACCACCGTCCTCCAATTATTTAAGATGCGTATGCGTATGCGTACAATGCTAAACGGAGAAGCCAGTATGAGAGCAATTTTTATGTTCAAATGCGCGTTTGGGCGCAATCTCAGAGTAACAACTGAACATAGAGGTAGTAAACAACTAATTATTATTGGCCGGCATCTTTTCTTACGTTGTCATATTGACCACCAGATACGACAATCATAATTATTTACTACCGCCTGTTTTAATTGTATAGTATCCCGAAATATTCCATTCTGCGTTAAAAAAGACGGTATTTCAATGATTCAGGAACGACTACAGCAAAATCAATAGATTTGTTGACCTCTACTGCGTACTGCATATTTCTTTATCATAAACGCAAATTGTGAAGTCTTAGATAAATTTTGAGGAGCTGGCAACGCCGATATAATTTTCGTGCGACTTATTTACGGTAGAACCTCGACTGTCCAAGGTTTGTTTTGTTTGCGCGTCTTTTTAATTTTTTGATTTTGAGACAATATGGTCCAGTCGTTAAGTCTTTAAAAAAGGCGTTTGGACACCATAAGAAAAAATCAAGTGGGGTCAAGTCCGGTGAACTCAAATATACGAAGCCATTTAAATGAACGATATTCACCGTGGATTGGATGCGGTGGAGCATTCGCTTGGCCACCGCTTTCACCGGGCTTGACCCCACTTGATTTTTTCTTGTAGTGTACAACGAAACAGAAAGATTATGTCGACGTGTCAAATAGACGCGAGTAGCTTATTAGCAAATTTATTCAAGTCGAAAATGAATTACGCAATGACAAAGCGATGATCAGCCTCTCTATGCAACGGCATGTCTGCAACACCAAGGATGACATTTCGAACAATTGTGGTAACATTCTTAGGGTAAACTTGAAAATGTAAAGGTCTAAAAATTTTTAAATCTCGTTACCTGAGGCTGCAGCTCAAAACAAAGCCGGATTTGTAATTAGAGCCCTCTAGTTATACACGACACGGGTTTTCTTCCTGATAGGACGCCAGATAACGATTTTAGATTTTTAGGGTAGACTTGAAAATCTGAAGGTCTGAAAATTTTTGATTTTCGTAACCTGAGGCTGCAGCTCAAACCAACGGCCGGATTTGTCATCAGAGCCCTCTAGTTATACACGACACGGGTTTTCTTTCTGATAGAATGCCAGATAACGATTTTAGATTTTTAGAGACTTGAAAATCTGAAGGTTTAAAAATTTTTCATTTTCGTAACCTGAGGCTGCAGCTCAAAACAACGACCGGATTTGTAATCAGCGCCCTCTAGTTATACACGACATGGGCTTTCTTCCTGATAGGACGCCAGATAACGATTTTAGATTTTTAGGGCAAACTTGAAAATCTGAAGGTCTGAAAATTTTTGAATTTCGTAACCTGAGGCTGCAGCTCAAAACAACGGCCGGATTTGTAATCAGAGCCCTCTAGTTATACACGACACGGGCTTTTTTCCTGATAAGACGCCAGATAACGATTTTAGATATTTAGGGTAAACTTGAAAATCTGAAGGTCTGAAAATTTTTGAATTTCGTAACCTGAGGCTGCAGCTCAAAACAACGACCGGATTTGTAATCAGCGCCCTCTAGTTGTATACGACACAAATTTTCTTCCTGATAGGATGCCAAATAACGATTTTAGATTTTTAGGGTAAACTTGAAAATCTGAAGGTCTGAAAGATTTTGAATTTCGTTACCTTAGGCTGCAGCCAAAACAACGGCCGGATTTGTAATCAGAGCCCTCTAGTTTTACACGACACGGGTTTTCTTCCTGATAGGACGCCAGATAACGATTTTAGATTTTTAGGATAAACTTGAAAATCTGAAGGCCTAAAAATTTTTGAATTTCGTTACCTGAGGCTGCAGCTCAAAACAACGGCCGGATTTGTAATCAGAGCCCTCTAGTTATACACGACACGGGTTTTCTTCCTGATAGGACGCCAGATAACGATTTTAGATTTTTAGGGTAAACTTGAAAATCTGAAGGTCTAAAAATTTTTGAATTTCGTTACCTGAGGCTGCAGCTCAAACCAACGGCCGGATTTGTAATCAGAGCCCTCTAGTTATACACGACACGGGTTTTCTTTCTGATAGGATGCCAGATAACGATTTTAGATTTTTAGGGTAAACTTGAAAATCTGAAGGTCTGAAAATTTTTGAATTTCGTAACCTGAGGCTGCAGCTCAAAACAACGGCCGGATTTGTAATCAGAGCCCTCTAGTTATACACGACACGGGTTTTCTTCCTGATAGGACGCCAGATAACGATTTTAGATTTTTAGGGTAAACTTGAAAATCTGAAGGTCTAAAAATTTTTGAATTTCGTTACCTGAGGCTGCAGCTCAAACCAACGGCCGGATTTGTCATCAGAGCCCTCTAGTTATACACGACACGGGTTTTCTTTCTGATAGAATGCCAGATAACGATTTTAGATTTTTAGAGACTTGAAAATCTGAAGGTTTGAAAATTTTTCATTTTCGTAACCTGAGGCTGCAGCTCAAAACAACGACCGGATTTGTAATCAGCGCCCTCTAGTTATACACGACATGGGCTTTCTTCCTGATAGGACGCCAGATAACGATTTTAGATTTTTAGGGTAAACTTGAAAATCTGAAGGTCTGAAAATTTTTGAATTTCGTAACCTGAGGCTGCAGCTCAAAATAACGACCGGATTTGTAATCAGAGCCCTCTAGTTATACACGACACGGGCTTTCTTCCTGATAAGACGCCAGATAACGATTTTAGATATTTAGGGTAAACTTGAAAATCTGAAGGTCTGAAAATTTTTGAATTTCGTAACCTGAGGCTGCAGCTCAAAACAACGACCGGATTTGTAATCAGCGCCCTCTAGTTGTATACGACACGAGTTTTCTTCCTGATAGGATGCCAAATAACGATTTTAGATTTTTAGGGTGAACTTGAAAATCTGAAGGTCTGAAAGATTTTGAATTTCGTTACCTTAGGCTGCAGCCAAAACAACGGCCGGATTTGTAATCAGAGCCCTCTAGTTTTACACGACACGGGTTTTCTTTCTGACAGGATGCCAGATAACGATTTTAGATTTTTAGGGTAAACTTGAAAATCTGAAGGTCTGAAAGATTTTGAATTTCGTTACCTTAGGCTGTAGCTCAAAACAACGACCGGATTTGTAATCAGAGCCCTCTAGTTATACACGACACTAGTTTTCTTCCTGATAGGACGCCAGATAACGATTTTAGATTTTTAGGGTAAACCTGAAAATCTGAAGGTCTGAAAATTTTTGAATTTCGTAGCCTGAGGCAGCAGCTCAAAATAACGGCGGGATTTGGAATCAGCGCCCTCTGGTTGTATAGCACACGAGCTTTCTTCCTGATAGGATGCCGGATAACGATTTTAGATTTTTAGGGTTTTATTTTTTTCCATGACAAGGTAGGTTTGTTTTGTTTTATTGCCCTCTCAACTGCCACATTAGACAATAAAGGGTCATATTCAAACCATCATAGCTTCTAAATTACTTTACTTAAGGCGAAGATGTACAGCTACTTTTTTAGGAAATATCATGTTTAAAAAAAATGTAGGTTAACAGCTCAGATTTTTTGAAAAAACTGAAATTGTAAAAAAACAATTTTTTTGCCCTGATCTGGAACGAAATTTGGAAAACATTTGCCATTATTTTATAGTCTACATGTTTCGCTAGCGAATGATGCTGATTTTGTGTTTGTAGAACCTCTATGTATGTACTTATGGCTAAATTGGTACAACACTCGTGCATCAATTGAAAAAAAACAATATCTCTGCCATTTTATTACTGTGGGAGGAAAACTACTTTAGGGGGTGATTTATCGATAAAAATTGACGTATTTTATTCCACTAAAGGCCAACACCGATGACCGGACACATTGTATACCTATTATGATGCAAACCATTATAAAATAGTTCTGTTATAATTAGAATCGAATTATTTCAGTATTATAGAGTAATGACAATTTTATTGGGAATACCGCTATCCAAATTACCTGCACTCTACGACATACGCCTTTATTGCAGCCTTTTTAGTCAACCTCAAGCTTGAAGTAGTTTGGGAGTGGTTAGACCAGGGGTTTGACTGTTTGTTGTTTGAAGCCAATTGGTATTAAAGTACCTTCGAAGGTATATTCTTGGTGATATAATGTAAAAGTCATGTGTCGCAGAAATTTGCGTGAATGCAACCCAACGGGGCAATAACCGTATCGGTATTGCCCGCCTACGCTTAAACGTCCTCTGGCTCTACTCACATCTAGAGATGGGACATAATTTCTTGTAGACTTTTCTTCTAGCGATCTTAAGCTAAAGTTACATTTACGAGTTGGTCGTATACGAGTGAACGAATCGTATACGGTTTTGGATGTGTAAATGGCAGTTCGTAGGTCGTATGCATATCTGTTGCAAATTGGCGAGAGGTCCGAGAGTTTTTTATTAATCCAAGATGGCTGAAAACAAGTTACCGTGTCAGGAGATCGACCAATTTATCGACTTATACAAACCAAGTGTTTTTGGTTTGAGTAATACTCATACATTAGAAAAGGGAGGAGCGCGCGGTTTATTACAATCCATTCCTTGACTCAAACCATTTCACTTTCTTACTTGCCACTTGCCATCATGGAGCGGTAGACGCTAGAACAACGCGTGGCATATGGCGTGGCATCATTGGCCCATATCTTTTTGGAGAAAATGGGGTCACCGCTACAGTAACATCTCAACGTTACATTCATATGGTGAATACCTTTTTCATACCTGAGTTGCAAGGAAGAGATGTGGATATCAAAGATTTGTGGTTCCAGCAAGATGGGGCCACGGCACACATCACCAGGGCATCCGTGGCTGTTCTTTGCCACCTGTTTTCAATCGTTCAATTTCGAGGTTCGGTGGCATTTCATGACCTCCTTGGTCTCCATACCTATCAATTTGTGATTTTTTCTATGGGAGTAACTCATATCACGTGTTCAAAGGGCCAAGCCCTGTACGCTAGACGCAGAGAAGGAAGCGATTCGCCATGGAATCTCTCAAAAATCAACAGAGACATGCTGGAAACAGTGGAGTGCAATTTTCGTGAACGGCTGCATCATATGCCAGATGTAATTTTTGCACTTAGATATTTCAAAATGGTTTATTATCAGTTATGTTCTACTAACAATAATTTTTTTTAGAGTAAAAACTAATAATTTTATGATTATTTCAAAAACACTTGATTATTATGCCCTACCCTGTATTACAATATGAAGTGTTTATGGGACGTGAGAAGTAGGGAGTATAAAGATACCAATGTAATAAGGAACAAATCGTATTCAGCAATAGCAGACATCCTAAACATATCGGTGGAAACTGAAGAATAAAATTAATAATCCACGTTCGACGTATAATACAGAGAAGAAAAAAATTGAAGCTTCTCAGAGAACAGGTGGATCGATATATTTTTGTAAATGAAATTATCAACTTTCATTTCTCACACCGATAGGGCATTCATCTCAGTGCCCATCTCTATTTGTGGTACGCTGGACACTTGAGATAAGAAGACGCATTGTACGACGCAACGTTACATTGCGTTGTACGAACAGACTACAAAAGAGAGTAAGTGTAACAACCTAAAGTTGGACTAAGTATACCGTGTATTGGAGCAAGATAGAAAAATTGTTGCAGCTGTTTAGAGAAAATCTTGTGTGCAGGTGTTTGTTACACAACAACCACTAGGAAGTATTGTAAAATATAGTAAAATTAGGACCGATTGTATGAGGCGTAAACAACCACTTTTGTAGTACGCACCATATTCAGATTCAGGAATCAAGAAAATCCACGTACCTGTAGAACAATTAATAGTCACTTAATACGTGTTTTACTGCTGACAACTTTTTTGAACCAACTAGTTTAAAAGATTTCGTTTCTACTGTGAACGATAATAGGGAGGGAAAAGGACCCAACTTGGCCTCTTCAAGAAGGTTAAAATTCATTTATTTATTTATTAATTTCATTGGTGCTTTACAATATATGAAATTTTACACCGCGTATATAACAAAAATTGTTAAAAAAACCCACGTTACACAGGAAAAAAGGAACAGAGTGACATGTTCACTGGCAATAAATATTTCACACAACATTTCAAGGCAAAAAATAGAAAAAAATATCAGTGCATACCGTCTGCAAGATCATTATTTAAGTACTCATTAAAGTTGTAAAAATGTAAAATAACGCTTCATTCTCATTTTGAAATATTTTGAGGCTATAGTTGCCTAACATGACGAGGAAGAACATTATAAAATAGTATGCCATAAAAATGGGCACCATTTCTGGTCTTATGGAGCCGAAGTTGAGGCAGGACTAGATTATCATTATGGTGTGTATACCACTTTCTCAGTGCGAACGTGAAGCCAACAACTAAGTCATTAATCACACAAAATCGAACAACACGCAATTTTCTTTGAAAATTTGTACACAGCTTGGCAGAACCATCTCTAGTACACATGTAATACTTTTTGTTCATTCAGGTGCGATTTACCAACAAGGCACCTCTAAAAATCACTATACGTGTAAAAACAGAGCATGGCCTTTTGTCGATTCAAAAACGATGATATCTGTGGCAAATGTGGCGAGACACTAGTTGATTGTATAAAGATGTCCCGTAGACGACATCCCCAGTTTATGCAGCTAAGCCCCTTTGAACGGGGTCAGATTATAGGCCAACGAGAGCGTGGTGCTTCTTTCAGAGCAATTTCTGTAACGTATGCAGCTATCTTCTTCTTTAAGTGCCGTCTCCTATCGGAGGTTGGAAATCATCAATGCTATTTTTACTTTATTTGCCGCTGCTCGAAATAGTTCTATGGAACTGCATTGATACCACTCCCTTAAATTTCGCACCCATGATATTCTCCTTCTGCCGACGCTCCTTTTTCCTTTTATTTTACCCTGCATTATAATTTGTAACAAACGATATCGTTCTCCCCTCATTATATGTCCTAAATACAGCAGCTTTTTTAATTTTTATATTTTTTAGCAATTTCACAACTTTCACCCATTAGTCTAAGAATTTCTGTATTAGTTTTTCGCTGCGTCCAAGATATTTTTAGAATTCTCTATAACATCACATCTCGAATGCTTGTAATTTATTTATGTGTTCTTGTTTTAGTGTCCAGCTCTACAATCCGTACAACAATGTTGAGAATACGTAACCTCTAAGGGTTCTAATTCTTAATTCCAAAGAGATGTCTTTATTACATAGTATTTTCTTTAGCTTTACAAATCCTGCTCGTGCTATTTCGATTCTTGAACTTATTTCTAAGGTCTGGTCGTTATCGTGAGTTATCCAGGTTCCCAGATATTTATACTTTTTGACTTGTTCGAGTGTTTGACCTTCTAAGTTTATATTTGCAGTTACATTTGGTTTCTTTGTAAAATCATGTATTTTGTTTTTCTGGTGTTCATTTTAAGACCGTATTCTCCGCAAAACGTATTTGTCCTGTCCAACAGAGTTTAAAATTCTTCCGCTGAGCTATAGGGAGGCCCATTCGAATCTACACGGTGTAGAAATGGGTTTAGGAACATATCGTCCGCATCTAGTGCTTCCACTCATTGCAAATCACCGTCGCCAACGGTTAGATTGGTGCCAAGGACACCGACAATGGTATGTTACTGCTGCTTTTGGCCCCTTTCAAAATAATAGATAAATATCATACCACGCGCATCCAGAATACTGATGAAATAGGCTCGTTCAGCATATTTTTTTTATTGCATATTCTAAAAGGGCGTATTGAGTTTAGCAGCTGTGCAAAATTTCAGAATTTTCTGAGCTCGATTTCATATTCTAATAAATTATCAAAGTGCTGCAAATTTAAAACGCGCGGCACTTGCGAGTGCGCGACGGTGACGTCACTACACCTCTCCGACCGGCGCGGCGCGGCATCTTGGCCACGCATTGTACGGGTGCTTGGTAAATAATAACGCTGCGGCGCATCCTACTTGCTATGCAAGCTTTGTGATCTGCATACGCGTCTATTGGATAATTTTTTTAATTGTTTCATCGACACTGAATACTGACCAAGCTATTCGAATTCGTTAATACTGAGTATAATAATGGTAGGAGGACAGATGAAGAAAAATTATAAATATTGTATGGTTCCCCAATGTGAAAATACGACAGTGACCACTCCTGATGAATTTTTATTGGTTTGCCACGAAATATAAAAATCAGGAAATTGTGGCAGAGAGCTATGCGTAAGAATGAATTTGTGAACGTGAGTCAACAAAGTACTCTGTCAGGACTCTGTGAGGACCATTTTAATAAGTATTTTTATAACTAAGTGAATTGTATTATTATCAAGAATCCGCATTTGTGAATGCCATTCTAAAGGTATATTGACGTCAGTTGTTAGCAGATTTTGCTGGTACTGGTATACTAAAACGTAAGAGATACAAGTAGATTTTTTTAATCCAAATACTGAATTAATCATATACCTAACAATTATAAAAGCGTTGGAGAAATCAATTCTCATTGATATGTGGAACATGTGAAAGGCTGTTTTCAGTCCTTTGATGTAGGTAACCAAAATTCATATGTATTTTGATTATGTAGAAAAAAATGTTTTATATTATACTGTCTAGTTCATTGTGTCTCACATTTCTGTATTTTGGGTAGAAAATCGTGGGTACTTAGCCTACAAAATATCCCTACTTCAAATGTGTATCTCAGTCTTGTATATTTTGTTTAAGTTTGAGGAAGATGTTGAAAATTACATGTGTTACAAACTAATGAAAGATGTAAAACTTAAGATGAAACCGGAAGTACTTCCGCACATTTTTGTTTGTCAATAAGACCAACAAGCCTTACACGCTAGAGATCCTCGGAATGTTTTCCTTAAGACAACGAAAATGAGATTTAGATGAACCTAGTACCAGCCCAAAAAAAAACTCGATGTTCGTCACCAAGCAGCGAATCTAGCACCAATGTTTCGCAAGTATAACTAGAATGTACTGAAGACAACGAGAGAGGGAACGTTGGAAGGCAGATAAGTGAGTCCAAGTCAATATAAAGGCCGAAGGCCGAACATATCCCAAAATAATGTTACTCCTTAACCAGTGGTTCGAGTTCGGATCATTCAGCAAGGAACTTGTAGAAAAGCGAACTGCTTTTCTTATAGAAAATGATCCGAAAATTTATGTCGGGATACCCAGTCGGTCATTATTTATAATTAATATGCTTGCTTACTTGCTACAAAGTTGACAAAAATCGAGAAATTTGTAACTTTGAAAAAAATGAAACTTAATCTTCCACATAAAATTATAGCAGACGATTTCTGTATATATCAACACTTTGCTCAATAATTAAAAAAAACCGTTCCAAAATTAGTCGAACATTTAAAATTATTTACTCGAATTTCCATCAAAAAACCAAGAAACACAATCCTGCAGTCATTCTCCTGGTCAGAATATAAAAAAAGCAACCCTATCAAATATCTTATAGCTTGTACTCCTGATGAGCTTATTTCCTACTTATCTAGAGGTTTTGAGAACTACCGATAAAATGATTGTAGAGGAATCTGGATTTTTGAATGTGTTAGAAAAAACCACCCGATCAAACAAAAGATATCGTCAACCAAAGCACTTGAACGTATTACAAACGTATGCTGGGCGCTGTCGCTGTACAGCCGCCAGCCGGTCTGGGCTCGCCGACAGACCCAATGACGTCACAACGATGAATTTTGAGTGCACGAAACATTTTAATCTTTGAAGGCACGTAACTTTTTCAATTCTCATCCAATTAAGTTGAAATTTTTTTTGTATGTTATATATAAGTAATACTTCATGAAAATGCGCATAAATATGGTTATTGGAATTTCACTGAACGACCCTATTACCCCGAACAAAATCAACGCTAAATAAACAAATCGAAGTCGTGCTTTCGGTGAACATGTCGTCCCAATGCCCCTCCGCATTCCTGTCTTTTCTCAGTCTGATTCTTGCACGTTATTTCATTGTTCCTCGGAGAGAAGAAACATCCGAAGAACCTTCCTTAACGGACATGCCTGAAGGCGGCGCTATGTTATTAAACAGCCAAACCGCCATTTACGAACGTGCGGAAGTAAAAATCACGGCGCGGCCAATCGGCATTCGCCATCTTGGCCATATTTGGCCGGCCGTGGATTCCTCAGCCGCGTCGCCCTTTTGACATTTTAGTGCATTTGCAGCGGAAAAAATTGCAATCGCCGCTGGACGTCGAACTTGGGAACTTCGGTGCTTTCTCCCAAGCTAATATTGCCAATATACCAGGGCGAGTCAGAAGTTAGTGTCGTCATATTCGTAGCTTTAGGCTCACAATCCAACGCTACACAAAAAGCGACAAAAACCTCCATGTACTGTTTATTGTCACTAACCAAAGTGAGTTAAGGATATCACAATACTTGTTCGTCCATGCGCTGTTTCGATCTTTCGGATCTCATCAGGTGGACCTGGGTAAAGAGCAGTATCAGATCTTTAAGTTCACCCTGAATATCTAAAACCATTTTCTGGCCTATCAGGACCAAAACTCAGATCGTGTACATTTTGAGGGTGCCAATTTCAAATCCGGCCGATGCTTTGAGTTGAAGCATCAGGTAAAGAAGATCAACAGCTTTCAGACCCTCAGATCTTAAATTTCACCCTAAAAATCTAAAATCTCATCAGGCTTTCTACCAGGACAAAAACTCTTATAATGTATAAAGTATAATTTGGGATGCCAATTTCACATCCAGTCCTTGTTTTGAGTTTCATCCTCAGGTACAGAAACATCAACATTTTTCAGACCCTCAGATCTTAAAGTTCATCCTAAAAATCTAAGATATTTATCTGGCTTCCGATCAGGACGAAAACTCGTATGATGTATAGTTTGATGGTGCCAAATTCTGCTGTTGTTTAGGGTGTAATCCTCAGGTAAAGAGGTTCAAAAATTTTCAGACACTCAGATCTTAAAGTTCAGCCCCAAAACCTAAAATCGTTTTTTGGCTTCCTATCATGACGAAACCTCGGATGGTGTATAATTTTAACGTGCTAATTTCAAATTTGGTCGCTGTTTTGAGTTTTAGCCTCAGGTAAAGAAGATCAAACATTTTCAGACACTCAGATCCTAATGTTCACCCTAAAAATCTAAAATCTCTGTCTGGCTTCCTATGTGGACGAAAATTCATATCGTGTATAGTTTGAGGGTGCTAATTTCAAATTTAGTCCTTGTTTTGAGTTTCAGCCTCGGGTAAAGAAGATCAAACATTTTCAGGCCCTCAGATCTTAAAGATCACCCTAAAAATCTAAAATCTCTGTCTTATTTCCTATGTGGACGAAAATTCATATCGTGTATAGTTTGAGGATGTTAATTTCAAATCCAATCCTTGTTTTGAGTTTCAGCCTCAGGTAAAGAAGATCAAAGATTTTCAGGCCCTCAGATCTTAAAGACCACTCTAAAAATGTAAAATCGTTATCTGGCTTCCTATCAGGACAAAAACTCATATTGTTTTTAGTTTGAGGCTGTTAATTTCAAATCCGGCCATTGCTTTGAGTTGAAGCTTCAAGTAAAGAAGATCAAACATTTTCAGGCCCTCAGATCTTAATGATCACTCTAAAAATCTAAAATCTCTGTCTGGTTTCCTATGTGGACGAAAATTCATATCGTGTATAGTTTGAGGATGCTAATTTCAAATCCAGTCCTTGTTTTGAGTTTCAGCCTCAGGTAAAGAAGATCAAACATTTTCAGGCCCTCAGATCTTAAAGATCACTCTAAAAATGTAAAATCGTTATCTGGCTTCCTATCAGGACAAAAACTCATATCGTCTTTATAGTTTGAGGCTGTTAATTTCATATCCGGCCATTGCTTTGAGTTGAAGCATCAAGTAAAGAAGATCAAACATTTTCAGACCCTCTGATCTTAAAGTTCGCCCTAAAAATCTAAAATCGGTATCTGCCTTCCTATGAGGATGAAAACTCATATCGTGTATAGCTTGAGGATGCTAATTTTAAATCCAGTCCTTGTTTTGAGTTTCAGCCTCAGGTAAACGAGTTCAAAGTTTTTTAGTCCCTCAGATTTAAAAGTTCACACTAAATATCTAAAATCTTTATCTGGCTTCCTATCATAACGAAAACTCGTATCATTTATAATTTCAAAGTGCTAATTTCAATTCCTGTCATTATTTTAATTTGAAGCATCAGGTGAAGAAGATCAAAAATGTTCAGGCCCTCAGATCAAAGATCAAAATCTAAAATCTTCATCTGACTTCCTATCAGAATGAAAGCTCGTATGACGTACAGTTTGAGGGTGCCAACTTCAAATCCGGCCTTTATTTTTGGGTTTAAGCATCAGGGTAAAGATCAAACATTTTCAGACACTCAGATCTTAAAGTTCACCCTAAAAATCCAAAATTTCTGTCTGGCTTCCTATGTGGACGAAAATTCATATCGTGTATAGTTTGAGGATGCTAATTTCAAATCCAGTCCTTGTATTGAGTTTTATTTTCGGGTAAAGAAGTTTAAAAATTTTCAGACCCTCAGACCTTGAAGTTCACCCTGAGAATCTGAAATCGATTTCTAGCTTCCTATCATGACAAAAACTCGTATCGTGTACAGTTTCAGAGTGCTTATTCCAAATCCGATCAAAAGGTCAAAAATTTTCTGACACTCATATTTTCAACTACACCATAAATATCTAAAATCGTTTAAGGCCACTATTGTCAGTTTATTGAAGTTTAGTGATACTCGAAATTTATGGTAAAAAACAAAATAGGTTATAAAACTAGGAAATGACACTTTAAAATATTTCGCAAGAGTTTAGAGCCTCTGTTTTATGGTCTGTGGTTTCGAGAATCGCTTTGAAACCTCGAGGCAACATCGACAATCCAAAATCGCAAAACGTTTTGAAAACAGTTTTGAAAGTCCGTGGAAACGTAGTAACTTTTGGACAAAATGTATGTATTAATGTTTATAAATGGATAGGACTGTCTATTAATTTATCATCGGTGTTGACAATGCTATAATCCGACACCACTTGGCAACGTCTGAATATGGCGAAAAACGGGTGTGGTGTAAGTTGACGTGACGTGACGTGTATTTATGTCCCATAGCCAGCGATCGCCGATCGCGGATGTTCTCATAGATTCTGTCATGTAGCTTCACTCCCAAAATGGACATTACAGCGTTTTTGCCGTCCATCTGCGTTTCTTCATTCGCGCTTTTTTATCAGCTATGTGTATCGAAGGCTTATAAGGCAGAGGAACGTATCAAATGGGCAATTAGGTTGAGAAGATGAGTTTTGTACGCAGCAGTAATTATGACTGAATTAGCTGCGTTATGGTATTGATGGTAAAATCTTATACCTTATCAGCATTTTCATCAGATTCAGATGTTTACCTTTTTAGGTTTCTTTGGTTCTCTGGGCTTATTACAATACGATAATAAATTTAGTAAAATAGAGACAAACAAACGTAATTGGGGTCTTGAATAATTATTTTTTGTGATAAATGGAGAGACCGTTATATATTTTTTTAATAAAACTATTTTTGTTTTCTTTTTTTTCGCAATAATTCAAAAGTTATATCAAAATAGAAATGGATTTTTGAGTCCAGTACTGAAGACACGCCGACAGCTCCCGACCGTGTGACGTCACGATTGTGGTCACGATGCTGTTTTTCACCAACGACGCCCTACTCTTATAGTAGATTCTAGATTTTCTTAAAAATAGTTACTTGTAAATGGTGTATATTTGTTGCAACATAGAAAATACATGAAATTTGCAGCTCGAGATGAAGTCTACGATCGAAATTAATATCGTTTTGAATGTTTGAATTTTTGAAACAAATATTTATTAACGAAATAAACATTTTTTACTTTTTTTTTAATTTCTCTAACCAGTGCTTGCAACATTGACCTCGCGAAAACTGACCTAAAATAAAAATATACAGAGTATAACACTTATACATATATATTATAAACCAGAAAAAATGTGCTTTTTCGGTTTTGCAACCAAGGAACTAAAATTTTGTATACTCTTTATATCTTTAAGTAGATTATTAAACGTTTCTGACACATTTACTATAGGATTGTAAACATCTAAGTTAGTTCTTGTATTTATCTGATAAATATTGTTTATGATTCTCGTTCCACAATTATGAACCTGGTTAGGTAATATTAACACTGTATTTGGCTTCTGTTGCTTATATTAGATTACAAATTCTAGTACACACATAAAAAGAAATTCTCAAGTCAAGAATTGTGATATTCTTGTAAATACGTACTCAGAACAAGGATATCGGTTCTCACTCTAAGAAAGAATATTTGGTGAGAAAATTAAAGAAAATTTGTATCAAGAATAATATATTTTTGATTTATATACTTATTTTAAAGAAATATGCTCCGAAATTCGATATAATTTTCTTTGCCAAAGCTATAATAATTTAATAACAAATATTTCATAATTTTATATCAAGATTATCATTTTTCCAGCGATGTCCAGTTTACTTCTATCAACAATATAGATAGCTTGCAAATGCGAACCTTCAATTGCAATATGATAATCTTGGTTTGAAAATGAACGCTGTTTTACAAGCACACCCTATATTTGTATCAAATAAATCATTTATTTGACGTCTACCGACGTCGGAGTGCGCAGGCGCGCAGCGTGTCACGGGTCAACTCTAACCTCTCCACCCTCTCTACTCAACAGACTGTTGCCCGTCCGCGTCCGCGCCGCCATTATCGGTTTTCGAATTGTCGCATTCGCCGCCGTCTTTAGCACCGTAGCGTAATACCTGCATCCTGGATCCTGCATAATAGCACATAATAGTATCTAGTCAAACTGTTAAATAAATTGCCATTGCCACGTGATACCCGTGATACCACCATCAACTATCAGTCATCGAATCTGCCGGTAGTGCTGGTCCACCGCCATTTGAGTCGCGTCCCAGTTCCCATCAGCTTCCTTATCACTGGATCTATCCAACCATGAATGAGCTATTAAAAAAATGGTATGCGAAGACCTGACTCAGGTGTTCCTAGATAAGTACTAAGTATATTAAAAGTGATTTAAGATATTTTGCAGAACGATTTCTCCAGAAAAATGTCTACATGCTCATAGAAGAGTTTGAATGCTCAAATTAATAGTACTAGATTCCTCATCCAAGAATATCACAATTTTAGAAGAAAGCTGAGCTACTTGCGTCAAGTTTATGAAATGCTCCCAGTTAAGATTATGAAATGCTTCAGTCAAGATTATGAAATACTTCGGTCAAGATTACCATATGCTTGATTTAAGATTTTGGTATTCTTGCTATCAAGAATTTCCCAGTTTTTCATTGAAGATCTTTTCTCAATCTAACCCTTATATGGTCAAAGATATCGTATTCTCGCTTTAAGATTAGCATAACTTTGCGCGTATAGGAAGTTATGGTATACTTGAATTAAAGCATCTGTGCTCCATCTAAGAAATTATTTTTATGTGTGCGGATCCAATTTTTTCCAAACGTGTGTTGTCGCCTTGTCCGCAATACGAGCAGCCATTAGCCACGGTCTGTGGTCATGCCATCAACTGCAGCCCAGAGGCAGCTATAGCTGCACACCACCAGGAGACAATAGAAGTTATGGTCCCTTTCACACCTCTCGATTCGGATCCATCTAAATTACAAATCTTAACTGCTAATGCGTGTCTCACACACTTTGGTCGCTCGCTAATGGATTGCGCAAAATCTGATAACGAGCGACTCGTATGTGTGATAGATGGAAGTGGTTCTCGCTAAGTGCCAACTGTGACCGTTACTAGGTCTCTTCGGGGGATGCCACTTATTGATCGTCTATGTGTGTGCAATAATGTAATTATTGTTCCAAGCGTTTTTTTCTACGACAGCTTATTAGAGTACAAGAAGAATATTGCTTTCCTGGAACAGAGTTTGTTTTTTTTCCAGCAAAAGTTCTGAACTGATAATGGGCAATACATAACTAAAGTAGCAGTAGGTCGTTTTCGTTGTTCTTAATTAGTCTTACCGCTTCGGTTAACAAATACGTTGTCAGAACCGCTATTTGACAGATAAATAAATAGTTTTTGGAGCAAGACACCACAGTAAGATGCCCCCTAACCTTATTTTGAGCTACAACTTTGACACCATAACGTCAAAATAGCAGATAAGTATTGTAAAATGTTATTGTTTGAAAGAAAATCATAATTCAATAGTTTTCGCTGTAGTTTGCCCTAAAATGATGGACGAGTTGATTTTATTGGACTCCAGTGATGACTCAGAAGTATTTGGCAACAACAACATCGATACAGGGCTGACCTTAACGGGAGATTCAAGTTAGATATGCTCTTGGAGCACGAGTGTAAAGTGAATTTCCGCTTCGAAAAACGGCATATTCCGAAATTGGTACAAGCAAGGATCCGCATAAGGATTATTTGCCAGTATTTCTGTTAATAAAATTTGATGGTCTTCCTCGGTAAAACGAACTCTGACTCTTTTTATTGTTGCAGATCTACTCAAAAGCCAAAACTAGTGTCACTGTTAAAACCAAAACACCTTCTTATCTAACTTCTATTCGTGTTGCGCATGCGTGTCTCTTCGTTAATCGCTATGACTATCGTCCGTACAATACCGGCATTTAGCGGTTACTGAAATGCAAATGTCAAAGTTGTCAAATAGCGTTAAACGGAACATCACTTTATAAGTACCGAAAACTGTCACTAACATCAGAATTCGAGGTTCGATTATTGCTTTTGCTTATTGCACTAAAAGTTTGGGTTTACATCTTGATGAGGATTTAAAATTATAAACAGCATTTAGTCCATTATCATGCGAAATTGAGCTGACAGATAATGAAATCCTTAAATGGTGAAAGCAGCTGGAGTCCGCAAAATAACAGCTAAAGATATGCTATACCAGGGAAGATGAGTGGTTAAACCTCTATTTTCGATTTTCTCCAAATCTGTCCGGATGGACTACTGTCGTTCTTCCCCTGTAGTCTTCATTCAATAACCATTGCGGCTTGAATAAAAAAAATAAATAACTGGACTCTTTTTACTTCCCACGCCGATGGGTGAGGGGAATATTGTGATCGCGAAAATTTTCGATTTTGAGATAATACGCTTTTTAGGCGTTGTATGATACCTACATAACGAAAATCCACGTCACTCATTTCCGTCGCTCTGTCTGCCTGTCGGTCCGTCTGTCGGTCTGCGATCTGTCTGTTGGTCTGTCGCCGTTCCTCTACCCTCGTAATCTCAGTAACCGCTGCATGGATTGTGATGAAACTTGGGCAGCAATATGCTGTGGGATCTTAGTAGGCAGTTTTGCTATAATTTTTAAAATAGGTGCATGGGCGGCGGAGTAATTAGTAAAAAACAAAAAAAATCAAATATCCCCAAACTTCGTGTTGAGGTGTTTTAAATGTTCCTCATCATTTTCTATTTTTTCCTGGGTGAGAATGAGATTTTGGGTGATTGGGTGGTGGGGGGTTGTATTAGACTATCCACTGACCTGTGAAGGAAGATCTAGCGACATAAATAATTTTTTAAGTCCATCCGAACGTTGCCCGAGGCCATTTTTCTGATGTAAACATAAAGGCACATTTTGCTTTATATCGTTCTTCTGTATTGTGTAATGAGGAAACTATTACATTGACTTTAATGAAATTTTGACACAATATTTCATAGTTCGTGTCAGTGGCGGCACAATAATCGAAAAACTGATTTTATGAAAACAGCTCAAAAATGGTTTTTAGGTGTTTTAGGCGTTTTAGATCATTTTCTAACCTTTTTTGGGTGGAGGTGAAATTGGGGTGGTTAGGGGGGTGTAAAAGTGAGAAATTTGTTGTATGCATAATACGCTGTTCATTGACCTGTGAAGGAAAGAACTATGAAATTTTGACACAATATTTCATAGTTCGTGTCAGTGGCGGCACAATAATCGAAAAACTGATTTTATGAAAACAGCTCAAACATGGTTTTTAGGTGTTTTAGGCGTTTTAGATCATTTTCTAACCTTTTTTGGGTGGAAGTGAAATTGGGGTGGTTGGGGGGGTGTAAAAGTGAGAAATTTGTTGTATGCATAATACGCTGTTCATTGACCTGTGAAGGAAAGACCTAGCTGCATAACACAATTTTAGGGCGGGGGAGATTATAGTTTCATGCTATGGGAAAATAATAAACTGATATCATCGTAATGTATGAGAAGTACTGACTCAATCAACTTGACTTCATTCATTCTGTACTGTAACACCTCCGATAAACCAACGAACATGAACTCTATCAATTACATTACCTATAACATTGGTACTTTATACCTTTATAAGCTTAAAATTATCTTCTTCTTCTTCAAGTTCCATCTTCTAGCGGAGGTTGGATATTATCATGGCAATTTCAACTTTGTTTGCCGCTGTTCTAAATAGTTGATTAGATGTCATTCCAAACCAATCCCTCAAGTTTTTCAGCCAAGAGGTTCTCCTTCTTCCTTGGCTTCTCTTGCCCTTGATCTTCCCTTCCTGTTTTGTAGTAGAGTATATTTGGGTCCTTCTTGCAACATGGCCAAGGTACTCTAGTTTTTTTGTTTTGAGGGTGTTAATGATTTCTTCCTCTTTTTGGATTCTCTGCCGTAGTTGCACATTTGAGACCCTATCAGTCCAAGAGATCCTCATTCTCCTATAACACCATCTTTCGAAAGCCTCCAGTCTATCCATTTCTGCCTTCTTAAGCGTCCAAGCCTCGGCACCATATAGCAGAGTTGAAAAGATACAACAACTCAGCATTCGTAGTCTAAGTTTCAGGTTTATATCTCTACTGCAAAGAACATTCTTTAGTTTTACAAATGCAGTTCTTGCACTCTCTATTCGAGCTCTTATTTCCTGATATTGCTCAGCAGTTTCGGTTAGCCAAGCTCCCAAGTATCTATATCTTCTTACTCGCTCTATTGACGCGTTACCTATTGTAATACTGCCGATAACGTTGTTATTTTTTGTAAATATCATAAATTTGGTTTTCTTTAAATTCATGTTCAGACCATAACTTTTACAGCTGGTGTATAGATTTTGTACGACCGTTTGTAGATCTTCCAGTCTATCGGTCACTACGACAGTGTCATCGGCATAACGCATATTATTTATGATCTGTCCATTTATGGTAATTCCTTCTTGGCAGTCATTTAGGCACGCACTGAAAATGGCCTCACTGTATACGTTAAACAAAAGTGGGTAAAGTATACAACCTTGGCGAACGCCGCGCAAAATCTCCACTTCCTCAGACAACTGGTCTTCAATTCTGTCGAATAACTATAAACTTTTTTCCTTCTGCCCTTAGAACACTTTTCACGGTTCTAATATAAATCTAGTAATATTTTTTGGTAGATAAACATTATACAAAATATAGTAAATGCCTTCCAAGTTAGCTAAAGACAATAGAATCAATTTTTCTTCACTACAAACATGATTAACTATAAAAAATATCCAGTACAGACCTTGTGTCAGAAACACCCACATAAAAATTTAAGCGCTTCGATTTTTAACAAGGCTACTGGATCTATTAACAGATGTAATCAACCTCCAAATAAAAAAGCATCCTGAAATGGCACCTATCGAGTTACAGGAAGCTGCTTTCAGTGGCCGTCACTTTTCAGAACCATAAATCATCAACGGTATGTTTGTAATTATACTTACACTCCTGATGCTATCTTACCTTATGAGTTATGGTGCATAAGATCGCCCAAAACTAAAACATAAAGTTCAACAATAAACGTACAATGTTGGAAGGCTTCTTGACAGTAATATTTTTAGACTGTACAATATTAGAGATTGCTACTACACCTCTTATATAAATTATGTAGGGTGTTAATTAAGTATGTTAACATAACTCAACCACGAATAGTACTCCGAAAAATAGAAAGAAAATGTCATATGAACATGGGTCCGGAAGTGCTTCCTAAGGGAGCTACGCATGGGGCACCCTGAAGACGGTTTTCCCTCGATATTCTCGAAACCATTAACAACAAAATTACGAAATTAGGTACGATGGGTAAACTTTTGACGCTGAATCTGATTCTGAATTCAGAATTTCATAATTTTAATCATAGGCGTGTCATACGGGAGGAGTTAAGGGTAAAAATAACCCCATTTTCTAAATGGTATTTTTTTTGACACTTTGATTTTAGAATGTGATATTTCATAAATTTCTACGTAAAAATGGTCTCTTGGTACATCTCGATAGGGCAAACCGTTTTCGAGAAAAATGCAAATTATTGCTATTGTATTCAATACATACTTAATCAACACCCTGTATAGTGATTCGAATTTTGAAAGACAACCTTTTTATACTTTTATCCATTTAATGAATCGTTAGTCACTGTTGCGATGACACTTTCTGTACCTTCACTTATTTGCGAATTACAATAGCTATGAAAATGAAAAAAATTATGAGCGCATTATCTAGCCCATACACGCATGAAAATAAGTCCTTGCACGAGGAACATATACCTTCATCCTTGTATACCATATCTTCCTATATGCGCAAAGACTAAATAATTTAAAAAATAATTTTAAAAAACTTTGATAATTTGGAACATTATTTTAGTGTTTGGATTATCTTGAAAATTTGAATGAATTTGATAATTTTATTTTTCAAAATTTTGAAGAGATTCAATAAAATACATATCCCTGTTTGTCAGCTTTAGAACCACATAATGCTCTTAAATGAACCCATATTCCATATTCATAACAGCATACACATTACATTATTACATTATTAATTGCAACAGAGCATACAACTTTTATAGAGTATGTCAAGACTTTAAAGTGTGAGGTGCAGCTGGCAAGTTACTCTTGAACAGCTGAATTGGAAACAAGTGGCCTGTTATATATGTAACACCTTACAACTTGTAGGAAAAAACTAACATATGGGAGAATCTTAAAAACGTTTGTGTCTATAAAACTTTTGCGATGGCCTGAGTAAGGTTTTCAGACCTTCCTGAACAGTCACTTTGAAGTCATACCTATGAAGTTGTAGCATTGTTTATATATGATATTCTTACAAACTTGAACATGCTTACCTGACTGCAATGATATTTTGACACTTTACCATATTATTGTGCAAGAGATATGCCCAAAATATGTTCACTTCACTGTAAACCCAAAAGCAGACTGTGTAGTTATTGGGTTGATTCAAATATAGGTTGCTCTGGCAAAATTGAATGTGAACAAGCATGCAGTGCAGGTGAGTTATTGACAAAAAATCGATTTCTGATACATAATACTTATACTTTTGAAACTTTTGAAAATTCTGAAAATTTAGAATAGGTATTTGCAAATTTACAAAACTTTGAAGACCTTGAAAACTCAATACCTAATGAAAATTTTGAACAGTGCGAAATAGAATTTCGTTGGTTGAAAAAATGGATGCTAATTACCCTAAACTTTTGTGTTATACTGTACCTTTCTTGAGTCTTCGTCTTCAATAAACCTTGCAAGATAAAACTTCAATATCCATATCCTCATTGATATCAAAGTGCTGCGCTCCTACGCCAAATATTCCGCAGCCACCTAAGACCCAATCTACTGTAATTATCATCACCGTCTTTTGTTTCCTTCTTTGTATCCACGTTGGCCATGAAGTGATCTGGTTACAGTGATAGACATCTCCATAGGAGGGAAGTAGGTGGATACACACCGTGCGGAGGTACGACTTTTTACCAGAAGCAGCTTATGGTACTGGTGAATAAATAATCTGCATTTATATGAACACTGAACACACAAGCCCTCAGCATGGGATTTAAGTAATAGTCTTATTTAGAGAGGGTTATCAAAAGGTATAATAAATATGCTTCTATACTCGGTCCACCGAAGAATAAGAGCGCAAAAAATTCATGCTGTTCACGTGCTCTCGATATTTGCGAGACCTTTTTACACGGTAACCACCAACGGTAACAGTCTTTTCAGGAACGACAAATGGACGGTGTTATTCAAAAGTGACGTGAGCTACCGATCTGTTGTTTTGAGAAAATTAGTTTTGTATTAAGCTGCCTTCTGGACTGTACTAGTTAAAAAACACTGTTATTATAATTTTTTATATTCAAATAAGATTAGGAAAAAATTACCAAACCAGACATAAGATTTATTAACAGGAATGGACCACCTATCTACCCAAATAAGCTGCAGTACGCTGAATTTAATAAAGGTGTTTTTACTCAATCTCTGAATCTGAATCACGACCACTTCTTCCAAGGTGTTATCAAAACCTTGACTTTGGAAATTATTTCAAACGAGAGATGATTATGCAAAACGTGAATGAGCTTGGAGACCAGCTTAATATTATGACCATCGTAGGATTTTGACGATATGAGTTCCTTAACAGAAGCACGTTTATTTGTATTTACATATTTACGTGAGCAGTAACCAACTTGCTTTTGCGTACTCATCCTAGGTTCATATTCTAATCAAATACTGAAAATACCCCTACCTAGTCTGCAGATGAATACACCTTCAAGGAATACGTTGAACCTAATCTTGTACAACTTTGATATCATATTTCATCTAGCAATCTACACTAACGACTGTATTGTGGATTATAATACTGCTGTATTTATCCAGCGGAAAAGCAGGGCACAAAAAAATGTGATGTTCATGTTCATGTGTTTTCGATGTTTGGCAAACCTGTTTAGACCACAATACGACCGCGGCCATATTATGAGGAGGCGTAGACAAACAGCTGTGTATTTGATTCTTCAGGGAAGGTGGCCTATTCTCCAAATTTGTCGGTGCCAGGCGTACGCTTAGGCATTGGCATTTCCAAGTGGTGTAAGCTTGCCTCTGACCAAGCTACGAGAACTCACTCATTGCTCATCTGTTTTTCCGTTTCTCCGATGGATGGATATTAATGAATTTCTTCATTAGATTATTAGTTTGACAATATGGAATAGGAACTTGCCTACAATTGTCGCCAAAATGTGAACAGTGGTTTAGGACATTTATGCTCAACCTAGACTGGAACGTCCAGGTTTTGGTATCAAATAAACGATTACAACCAAAATTATGTGAAATTCTTTATGGCACAACGCCATCCACATCGTGTTCGTTTCAAGAGGCGGTCTGCTGTGGTGTAAGCTTGGCCACGGCCAGGCGACAAGAATTCACTCATCTTGCGCGTGATCACTCTTTTCTTTCGCTGGACAGAGAATAGTAAGGAAGAAGGGTAATGGTTTTTGCGATATGGCCCACACATTATGCAACCTGTAGTTTGGTCAGTTATACTACAGATTGGACTCGTTTTGAGGCATACCTGTATGTCCTTTAATTCACACAATTTTACAATTCTATCCAAATGTTTATGTCTGCTAATCAACTTAATTATTATGTTTGAGATGATATGATCGAAATTCGGTGATATACTTAAATGCTGTAATGTTGTAGCTGCACTCTTGCTGTCGTGAAGGTTATAACATCTCTAAGGTCAGTATTACTGAGAGAATATTTTAGGGCTTTTTGAATGGATGTCAACTATACCAACGACCAGCCAATCGGTCCATCAACAAGAAGCTTTATATACGCCGACGACGTAGCTATCACCTGCCGGTCAAAAAACATCGCAGAGATAGAGGAGCACATAACAGAATCACTATCAAGATTAAATGATTATTACAGATCAAGTCAGCTCCGCCCAAATCCAGCGAAAACGCAAACATGCCTATTCCACCTCAATAACCGACAGGCGAGAAGGGAACTGCAAACAGAGTGGAACTCAGTCAGACTGCAACATTGCCCAAACCCAGTCTATCTAGGTGTTACATTAGACAGCTCCCTAACGTTCAGAAAACATATCGACAAAACCAAGGCCAAAGTCAACACCAGAAACGGCATTCTCCGGAAACTGACTAGTGCTCGTTGGGGGGCAGGCCCTAACGTCCTGCGCTCCTCGGCCCTTGCACTGTGCTACTCCACAGCCGAGTATGCATCCACCGCATGGGAGAGATCATCACACGCCCAAAGACTGGACCCTGTCCTGAATGACACGTGTAGATTAATAACCGGATGCCTAAAACCCACTAACCTTGATCAGCTCTACATGCTAGCCAGAATAGCACCACCGCAAATACGTAGGGAAACCCTAGCCATGCGAACGAAGCAGACAATGTGAAATACCAGACATCCTCTGTACCAATATATACCGGCAGCGGCCAGACTGAAATCAAGGCGAGGCTTTATGCAAACTACACAGCCCCTCACAGCCTCTAAAACTGCTACCAAGGAGGCAAAATGGGAACAGCGCCTAGCAGTCAACAACATCCCAACCTGGAATACAAAAGAAGAACTTCCTGCAGGCTCAGACTTAGACTGGGGCACCTGGAAAACCCTCAACCGACTCCGGTGCCAAATGGGGAGATCCAAGAACAACCTCCTGAAATGGGGATACGTGGAAGAGGAAACGTGTTAATGTGAAGAATCCCAGACAATGGAGCACCTTCTAGCTTGTCAATCTCTACAAGCCCCATGTACCATCCGAGACCTTTGCACGTGCAATGAGAATGCTGTGTAAATGCGCCAGACACTGGAGTGATATATGAACATTAGTTATATTCACAACATATTGTCATAATATCTATTTTTATCTATGGATGTTTTATAATTTCTGGTTACAAGTTGTAGTTCAGACACGATTAAATAAACTCAGCTGTATATATTGAACAACCTGGAGGGAGCTTGTATAATTCTTGATTGTTTTTATCTCTATGGTAGAACGCGCAGTCCACACCGTTTGTCGCCTTTGAACCGTCTATGTATATGCGTTCACATTGATCCCATTTTTCTTCTATCTGCTGTTTAAACTTGATGTATGTGGTAGGGTCAGCTTGATGAAAGTTCGTATATTCTACTCCTAGCTAGAAGTTGTAGGTCTTGTATTTTGTGGTAAAGCAGGGGTGTAATACGTTGTAATATATTTTGTCTCTGACTCGCAATAAGTATTGATAGCTTTCTATAAGTTAAAGGAGTTTTTTATACCGCCAGTATTTGCTAGTCATCCCCAAAATGAAAAGTTTATGAATAGATGCATTCTTGTCTTTGCTAATCTGCTTCAGTACTGATCTTTTACTTAGTCGTTATCTTCTTAGATACAAGGGAGGTTCATTGCACTCTACCTCCATTACACTGTTTTGAGGTGCTTGGTAAG
Organism: Callosobruchus maculatus; assembly: GCA_951848785.1. Classification (NCBI taxonomy): domain Eukaryota; kingdom Metazoa; phylum Arthropoda; class Insecta; order Coleoptera; family Chrysomelidae; genus Callosobruchus; species Callosobruchus maculatus. The sequence continues at coordinate 6,234,980 of CATOUR010000003.1, forward strand.
AATGCAATACAAAGTCTCAGACATTTTTTTTAATTTTTTTCTATTTTTTTATAGATTATGGTTTGATGCATTGCCATATTGAATCGATCCATAGTAGTGTAGTATTGATTTAACTAGAGACCTGTAGAATGTCAGACAGGTATTTGGGTCTGCTCCCCGTTTGTTTCTGTAATGTTATTATTCCAAATTGCTACCTCTACACAGACCTAAATGCACATACTCTCATTAACCGCTCTACCAACTTCCTTGGGTTTTCATGGATTTATACAGATTTATTGGATTTATTCCAAAAAAAATGAATGTCTCGTGTACACATTTTGAACAGCTGCTTACCACAGAAAAAATAATCATCTATTAAAAGCGCCAACATAACAAAGAAGATACTTAGTACATCCATTTCCCTGATCCCTGTCATCTCCGCCAATATGTCCATAAATATCTCCGGAACAGAAACAGTTTGATACGAAAACAATTGCCTGTTGTTGGCTGTCTATTAGCGTGGAGTGCATTTAATCATCCGGTGCAGCGGATCAATCGCAGAAAGCCATGGAAATCAATCGTGCATCTCGGAGCGATGTTCATATGTTTGTTGTTGTCGTTGTCGTTGTCATGGTAACAACGACCGATCTGGGTGATGAGAGATCCGGCATGGGCCCACCCACGGCTCAACCTATCATATAGAAGAAGAAGAAGAAGAAGAAGGTAGAATGGATCGTGTGATGCGAACCACCAATTAAGGAAACTAACGGAGTTTCAAGCTCATCATGCTGACCCCACATAAAAAGATACTGTTGCGTTTCCAAATAGTATCTGGATGTTTTTCCATCGCTTTAAATATGTTTACAGTTGTTTGAAATCCATGTCATTGAAAGAATTAAATCCTTATATTCGAAGTAATCACAGGTACGCCAATAAATTCAAAATAATTTTATATCCATTCTAACGATATGTATAATCCTTCTAATAACAGTATTGAGATATAATGCAATCAAAACATCCTTTTTGTTTTCTAAATTTACCCTATGTTTCATTTAAGCAAAGCATACAATGCATTCAATGTACAAAAATTATTACTGCAGCAGCAGTTCGTGATAACTCATCTGATAAAAATTAATTTTGTTTCAATGGCTCTTGTCGTTCGCTGAACTATAATCAGTATGCGGCAGGATTGATGTCCTGATTCAATTTACGTAAAATTGATTCAATTTACGTAAAAACAAAGAACAGGGGATCATCTCAGTGTTACTATCGCCGCGAACCTGCCAACATGGACGATGTTGTGGCGTTGTGTTGTTTCGGGGTTAGCCGTGTTGTGTCATCTCGTGGTTTTGCGTACTGCATCAGCAATTGTGTGATTTAAATGTGTCTAGTTATATACTAAATGGATGACCTACTGAGAAATTGGGACTTAGAAGAGCTAACACCCACATTTGAATGTAGGCATTTAGATTAGTCAGACCGTTATATTTCAGGTAAAAATGCGACAACTGGTGCTGGCTTATGTCTAATTCTTAAATCATGCTCCTGATAACTTCATACAAAATCACACTATTAAACATCTAAACGAATTAATCAGCTGTCCTCGCAATAAAATCTGTTGATCCAAGGAAAAGAAAGTAGTTTAGAATCAATTACCAAACACAGATTCGATTCAACGACAGGCTGCGATTGAATCATTCATTGGAATCCAATGACGTCTTGTAGTTGGATCGACAATACCATATAATTCGTTACCAACTATACACTTGCCATTGGATAAAACATCGCTGTATTTGAGGAATGCTGAGTGTAACGTCCCATTGAATTCAAGCGTGAGTCTTTGACAGAACGACAGACCTTTCTGTGTGCCCAATCGAAATTTCTAACAGATTCTTAATGCGGAGGAATGATAGTTTGAGATAACAAGTTTTTGGGGCGCTCTGAAATGTCCAGATTTTTCCATATTATCAAATAGTTTCAAACCCTCCAAATTTTCAAACTCTTCAAATGTTGAGGTTTGATTTAGATTTTGATTAGTACTTCTCTGCAATATACCCTGCTTCCGAACGACTCCATTTTATCAGTGTTATGTTCATGTTCTGGTATCACTCATAATTTTGTACGATACAAATACATAAAGAAAACTGTAAAAAATTCCAAATTTTTAAAATTCTCAAATGATCTAAGTTACAGTACCTCAATGATCAAATCACCTCTATCATCTTGTACACTCATTTGACCAATCCTTGGATCGCTGGGAACTCAATTAGTTCGTGAAGAATTTTTGAGCCGTTTTCTAGCAGAGGGTCAAAATCTGTGTCAGATAAAAACCACGTTCAAAACTAGTACCAGTCCTAGAACTGATTTCAAAAAAACATAGAAGTGAAAAACAAAGCTTCATTGTTTATGGCGACCCAATAATAGGAAGAAAAAATCTGAAAAATAAACAGTATACACCACATTTTATTTTCCACAAAATCTAAATCTGTCATCATTCAGAACGGGAAAACAACTTGGCGTTATAAAATTGACAAATATTTCCCCTATCTACGACCTGACAGTTCTGAGAATACTTTAGAATGGCGACTCAGATGCGAAAACGGTTTTCCAAACTCATCTGTAGTTGCCAGATATTTTTTGACTACACCAGCGTCCTCAGCTCTTGAGCAGAGCAGCCCTTATTGTTTAAAAACTAGTTTCATAGATTATTTGTTCCATACTGATATATTTCCCCGCGCTAGGTGTTTGTAATTTCCTGGAGATATCAAATCAAGATTAGTATAAGGTAAGCCGACAAGTAGTACTAACAGAAATTATTATTATTGAATCACCATCCTGTGACTGTGGAGAGCCCCGGCAGACTGTTCAGCATATTGTCACCGAATGCCCGATTACCGCATATGCTGGACAACAGTCGGACTTCTTCGAAGCCTCGAAGTCTGTAGTTGACTGGATAAATGGTCTTAATTTTAAAATCTAAAAACTATTTATTTTTGTTTGTTTTAAATTTAATATTTGTATTTTGTTATATTGTTTAAGACTTATTACCAATCAATCCATGTAGCCATACGCTAAATAAATAAATAAATAAATTCTATTATTATTATTATACAATAGATATGAGTAAAGTACAAGGTACTATAAACTCATATACAAAATAAGGGGAAAAAATCAGAATGTACAGACATAAACGTTCACAAGGTGTTAGAAATTGCACGAACCAGAATTACAAGTTTTGGTCACAACACCACCTGTCATATTTGGTCTTGAAGCTTGTGACGGAATTTGTGTTCACCACATCGACGGGAAGTCTGTTCCAAGAGTCAAACACGCGATTGGTAATAAAGCACTGCCGGATTGATGTTCTGAACGGCTCCTTCTGTAGTTTCAGGTTGTGTCCTCGGAGATTGCTGTGTGATAGCTGGAACATATACCTCAGGTCAGTGCTAAAGAGGCCAGGCAGTGCGCGAAATGTGATTATAAGATCACCTCGAAGTTTTCTGTCAGCGAATGCTAGGAGCCTGAATAACTTGAGGTTTTCATCATAGGTGGGTCTCCGGGCTCCAGAGGGAATGCGCGTCGCACGACGCTGGACTAGCTCCAACAGGTTCTTGTCAAGAATGAGGGCTGCCTCCCACACCGGACCAGCAAACCCCATTACTGGTCTCACGAAAGTGGTGAATAGGAATGAACAAGTGCAAATGCTACAGCCGTTAAATGATCTTTCCATCATATATAATAACCTTTTCGCTTTGTATGCAACTTGCTGGATGTGCTCAGACCAGTAAAGTAGTTGAGACTAACTGCTTGATTTTTCAAGTTTTAGAAATTATAGGTGCTTGACTTTAACTTGACTTGATTTCAAGTTAAGACAAGCCAGGTAAAGTAATGAAACACTAGATGCGATTGCAAACGAGAAGACAAAAGGTAGAAGTCAAGTTGATTGACTCAGTATTCCCGATTATTGTGCCGCCACTGACACGGATCATGAAAACCACACGCGTTGTCCATTCTCGCCATGGTAGTAATATTGTGTCAAAATTTCATTAAAATCAATTTAGTGGTTTCCTTCTTACACATTACAGAACAATCTAAAGCAATACTCGCATGTATACGTCAGAAAATACAAGTCCCTTGGTTTCTGAAATGGACAAGACAATGGTCGGATGGACCTAAAAAAGTGTATTATGACTTTCACAGGTTAGTGGAGATCCTGGTATGAATACAACAAATTATTCAGTTTCACAACCCCCCACCCCTCAACCACCCAATTGCACCCCCACCCAAAAAAAGTAGAAAATGAAATAGAAACTCCTAAACGCCTAAAAACGGGAAGTTTGAGGGACATTTGAAATTATTTGTTTTTTGCTAGTCACTCCACCCCCCATGCACCGATTTTCATTACCTGCTACGACCGCACACCACGCAGCAGTTACTGAGATTAAGAAGCTAGAAAAATGCCAACAGGCAGACTGACAGACAGATAGATCGACGGAAATGAGTGATGTGGATTTTTCTTATGTCATCATCATAGTCACAATGTCTTAACAGACATGTTGTGAACTCGTAAAATGCAATAATTCGGAGCTAGAGTATTGCCGACATGAATATTATCAATAGTTTTGAGAACTGTAGCTCGCCATCGTTCGCGATTTACTGTCAATTCAGTGGCGCTCTTGATACTCATATCTAGCAACTGTTTCGTCGTATCCACCCAGCGTGTGGGGGAACGGCCACGGCGCCGCCCACTCGGGGCGTGACCCTGAACTACAAGTTTCTCCATATTATCGCTTCGAGGAATGTAAGCATTCTCATCGACACAATGGAGGATAGTCTCTTTGGATTACCGAGCTCATCCAATATGGAAACATTAGTTCGATGGGCGGTATAAGGAATTCTCAGCATTCTCCTCCACGTCCACATTTCAAAAGCATCTACGCGAGCTCGATCTGCCTTTTTAACAGTCCAAGTTTCCGAGACATACAAAAATATGGAGAACACCAGAGACTGAACCAGTGATATTTTGGTAGCTTTAGTGATGCTATGCTCACGCCATATGTTAGTAAGCTTTGTCATGGCCACCCGTGCCTGTTGAATGCGCCATCGAATCTCATTCTCACAGCTTTTTCTTATGTAGACATCACAAAAAGCCCGGAAAGGGCATTATCTTAAAATCAAAAATTTTCGCAGTCACAATACTCACACACACGTGTAAGGGTGGCCTAGCTGTTCTAATAGGTCTACTTCCAACCTCCGTTATTTGCGTCGTCGCAGTTTATCTAGAAAACTAAGTTATGGACATTTTATAGATGAATACAGAATGCTTATCCATGCGTATCACCCTGGTAGGTCATAACAGCTTTCTTGTAATAACTATGTAAATCAACCGTTGTCTATAATATAGTACAACGAAAGTAAGAGTGGTTCTGGGCAGCTTCTAAACTGCTTAATCATCGTGCTTTATTAACCGAAAGGAAATCGTAATGATAAATTATAAATTACGACAAATGCATGTTCCATTTTTAATAGGCCAACGGGTAATACACTGCATATACCTACCGGAGTATATGCAACAAAATCTCAATTAAAATTCCATATAGATTTTCTGATCGATCAGTTTATTGGTGCTGCTATCGGTCCTAGGGATTCATTTTTAGTCCAGTTATTTTAAGAAAGATGATTACTTTTTTATTTCAGTCGGAGCGGTGGTTAAGATCTCCAAATCATTTGGTAGCTGCCTCATGTTTCTTAAGGGTCTACGGCAAGAAAATACGTATTCCTGTGTTAGCGAGGACCCACCTAACACTATATGGATATGTACATTCACAGAATGTAGAGTAGAGTAGAGTAGAGTAATTTGTTGGTCATATTGTACATAAATAAATACTTATGACAAGTCAAACAACTGGACAGTAGAACGATTAAAGAAAAATGGTACATAGGTACCTACAAGTAAGATGAATATAAACAAACAATAGCTACATATATGTGTATAGAACGAGGACATAAGCATACACAAAGTATTAAAACTTAAAATTTAAAAATTCGACTGAGTCGTAAAAACAATGGTCGAGGAAGAAGTTTTTAATGTGCTGTTTAAATTTTATATAGTTTAGCTGTCTGATTGTTCTAGGAAGTGTGTTGTAGAGGTTTAAGTTTAATGAATTGCGTGCAGAGGCTGCTAATCTAAATCGTGGAGGTCTTATAGCAGATGCTCCTGTGGTTGGATATTGTGTATACCTATCTGAGTGGCAAGTATACGTATTGGAGTTTTCGTGAATATGTAGAAGCGTATAAAAAATAAAAACACAAGGCAACGACAGTATTTTTAGCATTTTAAATAGAGGTCTGCAATGGTCATCAAATTTAGCACCTGCCACGATCCTCACCGCCCGTTTCTGCAACTTGAATACTCGCGCTGCATGGCAAGATCCACCCCAGAGAATAACTCCATAGACCAAATGCGAATGAAAAAGTCCAAAATAAGCATTCAGCACTCCTTCCAAAGTTGAAATACGTTTTAGTTGACGTATGACGGAAATCTGCGTTGATAACTTACTGCACCTCCCAGTTGAGTGAGTTATCAATTTTCAGGCCAAGTAAGGGTACTGTTTCATTTTTATTCAGTCTATCGTTCACTGAAAGAGTTATTCTCCGAGTTTTGTCTCTATTCAATTTCAAGCAGTTTGCTGTAAACCATCCTTCTATTTTATTTTCTACTTCATAGGAATTTGCGATCAGACCATTCTGATCGGTATGCGATTGAATTAGTGTAGTATCCTCAGCGAAGCAGACGCACTTGACCGGTAGTAAAAAGTGAAAAATATCATTGAGGTACAGGACAAAAAGTATAGGTCCGAAAATAGAGCCTTGGGGCACCCCAGATTCCGTAGACCTTAAATCGGATTCCTTGCCATTCGTGCTTACGATCTGAGAACGATTTTCTAAATATGATGTAAAAAATTGTCCACGAATACCATAAAACTCGAGCTTCTGTAATAAGATTTTATGCGAGACACAATCGAAGGCTTTGGAAAGATTGCAATGCGTCAGTTGTGTCAGTTTACCTTCCTCGAAACTTTCAACCGCACATCTGACAACTTCAGCAACAGCCTGCGTGGTAGAGCATCTTTGTTTAAAGCCATATTGATTCTTGTCTAATACATCAGCAAAGTCAAGAAATTACTGTAACCTATTTTTTATTAGTTTTTCAAATAACTTTGCTATTACCAGAATTATGGACATAGGTCTGTAATTGTCAATACCAGTGGTTTGCACCAGTCATAGTTAAACCTTTGGCTTAACTAATTAAAGCTTAACTTTAATTAAGGCTTAAAGTTGTGTGTCTTTGCGCCGGTCATGATTAACTTTAATTATGAGTTAACTTTTTCTTACAGGGAAATTTAACGAATTTCAGATTTTACGTTGGCAATCATGTCGTATTTTTGATGTTCTGTGATGGAAAAGAAGGTTCATGTCACTGTCGTTGATGGCTGTCAAACATTATCTTTCAAGTTCAACTGAGGCTAATTGTTTTGATTAAGAAATTTCGGATTCATTTTAATATTTTTAGTTTCATTTTCGTTAATTGATAACCCATTATCGTAAATATCCAACTCACAGAATATAACAACAGTGGTAAAAGTAAATCCTTGAAGTAAATGCACTTCTTTAGGCAAGATTTTGTCTATGAAATAGTTGATTGCAGTGACCCATTTGGTGGATTTTGGGTGTCTTAATTCTGGATTCTCTTGTATAGGAGTGGCTACAGAAGACATCAGAGTAATAAAATTTATGTCGGATCTGTTTGTGGTAAGTAAAAATATATAGAAATGTTCAAAGTGCTGAGGTCAACTAAAGACATCTTTATTATACATTTATAGTGTTAAACTAGCAAAATGTCCATTCATAGGTAATAATTACAATTTTTATATGTATATATAGGTGGTTTCAAGGAATGAAACAATTAAAACAGTAATCTTTTGGCATAACCTTAAGATGAGTTTCCGGAACAAGTGATATGTGCAACGAACAATATACATATTATGACTATCAACTTCTCTATATTAAAACAGATTTGTGATATATGCACTACTATAAAATACTTTCTTTTTGTCATTGCAGGTGTGGAGAAAGAAGTATTCAGGTTGCCAGGTATTTGAGAAAGAAGAGGCAGACCGATACCATGAGGCGAAGAGCACATAATGTTATGCATTCAGAGCTTCATTGTGATGGCTTTAAAGAGAGTAAATACTAATATGTTCCACATACTGTGTAAATTAATAGAACCAATAAATGCATATGTTATCCATATATTGTAATTATATCTGTTAATAAAGGTGGAGAAAAAAAATAACTTTCTTATAACTTCCCATATAACAAAATATAAAATATTTCATAGTATCAGTAGCTAATATGTGATATAAAATGGTGTCTAGATATAGAATGCCTTGTTAAAAATATGTATTTTCAATGATAGTTTGTATAACATGCTCACAGATAGCGATTAATTTCTGTCTTGTCAAACAAGGTGATTATTTAAAAAAACACTCATTGGGTGACTGCACCCATCAGAAGGTAAGTTTTATTACTTGAACAAAAACTACTGGTTGAGTTCTCTTATATTTTTATTATATATATATATATATTTTCTTTCAATATATCAGGGCTTGTCCTGAATAGTAGAAAATTGAGTAATTAGGATAAGGTGATCGGTGGAACACACAACAGTGATGTGCTGCCGCAGTGCTCAATAATACAGTATGGGTCAATATTATTCAAATTACTCAGTTTTTGTTAATAAAGAGGCTTCAGTTTTTCACTAGTCCCTTAAAGTATTCTTACCATCTGTGGCATCTGTGATCCTGAAATAAACAATATTTTTATTAAAAATAGAAGGAAATTAACTAATGGGTGGTGAATATGAATTAAATAAAATCCATGTGAGAACGGGAGGACACTTGCATTCTAATTTTTACTGTAATAAGTACTACTGTGATAGCTATTCACATAATAATACTGCATCTTGCTGCAAACAAAATAATTCAAGCAGATCAATTTATTTTCTTTATATGGTAAAAATTGGGCGACTAAGATGCAGTATCGAACAACTGTCCCGAGTGAATGTGATAACTGTAATTTACAAATAAACGTTTTATCTTTGCTGTTTTCAAAATCCATCCAAGTTTTGAGCGCCCATTATCTCATAAATTACAGCATTCTAAATAACTGATTTGCTTACCTGCTAAGATAGACTCCTTGAACAAGACAGCAGTAACACAACAATGACCAAAAAGCTGTTGAACACGAAAAATATCATAAACCATAACACGGTGTCTTACAACAGTGATATTTGTCCAATTCCAGTATCAGCTTTATATGGTTGTAGATTGAGGTTATGGTCGTATCCTCAGTTCCTCACGACTTGATATTGAATCCAAGTGATCTATTTTGATTCATAATTGCTTATAGGATATAGAAATAATTTTATAAAATATATTTCACAAACTAACCAAACTTTATTTCCGTAGTGATCTGTCAGAATATGTTAACCCACAAATGTCAAAAGTTAAGCCAAGAAACGTCAAAGTTAAACCCTACTTTGCCTTTGGCTTAAAGTTAATTATGAGTTTGACGCTAACTACAACCGGTGCAAAGCAATTCGTACTTTAATTAAGGCTTAACTTTAATTACAACTTTAACTATGACTGGTGCAAACCACTGTACATGATATATCTCCTTTTTCATGAATAGGTATAATTTTATTTATTTTAAAAGCATCAGGATAGATGCCTTTAGTAAAACACAAATCGAACGGGTTAACGGTTCTGAGAGTACTTCTAAGGTTAGCTTTGAAACTTTGCTATTTAGGTCGTATACATCCATGCATTTAGAATTTTTGGTAGCATTGACATATTGACATCTATTGGACAGATAAGTTTCAATTAAATCGATACATTTATTGTAAGACCCATAGTAATGCAGCTTTGCCACAAGCAGTTCCTTTCTTATTGTGTCAAAACCTTATTGATATTAAGCAAAACTAATGATGCTACGTTTCCTCTATCGACAGCAGTTATTATGTCATCCATGACATTAGTTAGATCAATTACTAATTTCCCTGTACCATCTGTCGAATCTCCATTATATCTGAGAGTGATTCATTATCGAGTGTCCTAGCAAGTCCTGCTGTTGCTACAGTTTTGCAATCTAATTGTGTCTGCAGCACCCGCCACCGTGACCGCGCTGCCTTCAGTTGTTTTTTTTTCACTTTTGTAACAAGCGTTTGCTAAATCGACCACTCGACGAATGGGTTAGTGGGTTTGTTACACTGCACTTGACCCATCACTCTACCGGGTAAAACCAAAATCATCATCAATATGCTTGAAGAAATAATAAAATGACATGTAAGATTCCATTACAAGTCATTTTATTATAGATCATTACTGTAAAGATAATTATTACAGTAGATAGTAGACTGGCAAAAATATCGAGTTCTGTCGTACTCCAGCTTCCTTTTGACCTTTAGATATGTTACCGCTGTCGTTTCTAGTTAGAGTTGGTTTGTAAATAATCAGTATAATCTTTCGGCTGTATGTTTCTGCTAAGTTAGCTGTTTTCTTTCTTCTGAACAGGCTTTTGTTTATATTTCACGGCCTACTAGGTTGCTTATTATAGGTAGAAAGATTAGATAACACCGATTTGATTAATAATTTAAAATCGAACTACTAGAGATTGATATTCACAACCTCATACCATTAGAAAACCTATCGCATTTTACATTTGGTAGTCTAACAAAAATAGACATTCTCATTTGAAAAAATCAAGTTACCCTTGATTGAATTTTGTTTAATAAATGTGCCAATTTGACCGTCTAACCTATAAGTTAACGCATCTTATGCTTAGACGTACCGCAAACTTATAGCCCACTAAGTCGCTGCGATATTCAATTTTTCCAGATATCTACTTATTATACCAAAAATGATGTTTTAAATCCCAAATGTGATACAGGAAGTCACACTAGAATTCACCAAGGAATATGAATATATGCAATAATATACAGTTCCGTTTAAAAAACACAAGTTTGATATGTCACGCTTTCATTAGACACCCTGTATAAAAATCATTATTTTTAATATGTAGTCCAACTCACATAATACAGGGTGGGCCAATAGTAGGTGGACGGAAGATTGTGAGCTTACTAAAACAAATTTTAGAAAGCTGTCACTTGATCATGGTTTGACGTTTATACAGGGTGATTCATATTAAACTTATTTTTTGAATGGAACCCCCTATATATTATTGTATATTTAGGTTCCTTGGTGGTTTCTAGTTTGACTTTATGCATCATATATGGAACTTGAAACAAACCGTTTAGGCTTAAATCACCATCTTTGGTATAAGTGGGTTCCAGAAAAAAAAATGAATATCGCAGCAATTATAAAACCTAGAAGGCCGTGACTTTGCACGAAACGCGTCACCTAAGGTCAGACGGTTAAATTTGAACTTTGTTTGTACTTGGAGAAATCAGTAGATTAATTAAGGAAACTTCAGTCGCAGATAACTTGATGTTTTCAAATAGGAATGCCTACTTTGTTTTGTAGAGTCAAATGTAAAATTTTATTATCTTTCTAACGATATAGGATTCTCAATGTCAGTGCTTTTTGATTCTCATTTTATTTCAAATGTTCCATCAAATCGGCGGTTTTAAATTTTTCTGCGTGTAAGTAACTTAGCAAGCCATGAAAAATAAACAAAAGCCCGTTAGGATGGAAGAAAACAACTAACTTAGCAGAAAGATGCAAATGAACTAGAGTAGCGAGGCAAGATCATGAAAATTCCTTACAACACATAAGCTCTAACCGGATACAACTAACAGCGGTAAGACATCTAATGTCAATCAGAAGCTGGGGTATGACAGAAGCGTTTTTTTTTTCACAGCCCACTAGCTATTAAGGTCCACTAGAGTTTGATAACTATTCAAAATTTTAAAACAAAAGGAAAACTACCAACGATTTTTGCTCACAATGTAACATTATGATAATGAAATTTCGCATTTAATGGGATAAAAAATGAGTCATTTCCGTTTGGTTAAGTCAACAGTAAAGATATCTCTAACTAGCCGGCATGTTGAATTTCAATCTTTTAGGCTTATGTGAATTTCTCTCGGTCCGGTAGACCCCACAACGCCGGTTAAGGGTTGATAATAATGCTTATTGTATGAGAGCACTCAAATTCATTCGGTTATCGGTCTAAGGAGTACAAGACAAAGGGGACATGTTTCCTTTCCCCGGTATCAATGGTTGTTACGTTATCTAGATCAATCAGGATAGATTTGAGTCGGAGTGTGGCGTATTCTGCCGAGCAGCAGCGGCGGTATGTGATCATTAAAAACGGGGTCAAACAGACCACGCCCGTCTCGTTAATTAGGCGCTGCTATCTAAGCTCCGAGATATGCCAACGATGCAGCCACGATGATGATTGTAAAGGCACAGATTACGTCAACGTACTGATGAATTGTTTTTCAATGTAACAATTGCAATCACTGATGATTAGAATGCGATTTACAAGACAGGTTGGTTCAGCGTCAATGTCATGTGAAGTTTTATCCCATATTTTTTTATGGTCAGCCTCCTATAGCGGTGTAGAGACGCTGCGAGATGTAAAGTGACGCGGCACGCTATATTTGAGACGCTACAGGTTGTAGCCGTCGGGAAACAAGTTCTCTAGCGGCTTATTCCACAGCGTCGGCCTATTCCAAAAGAAGAAATGCTGGGGGAGACTAGTATGGGAAGTAGAGACCTCGACCTGGTAAGGATGAACTCACAGAGCCTCTCTAGTGTTCCTGAATCGGACGGCCTTTGGTATTAGTATCTGAGAGAGCTCACTTGAACATCTTCCGTGATAGAGTCTGTAAAACAGTGACAGGTCAGTCACCCTTCCTCCATGTTTGAGGCTGTGGAGGTCCTTTGTGAGGTTAGACGAATCGATTAGTCTAATTGCTCTCTTCTGGATAGTGTCCAGACGCTGTAGAGAGTGCCTCGAGGCGCATCCCCATATATGGGAGCAGCATTTCGACGATGGTCGGATCTATGCCTTGTAGAGCAGCAGTAGTTGCTCTGGTGTATACAGCTTCCTACAGCTGAAAAAACTCCAAGCTTCTGGGATGCCATTTTAGCAATACTGACGATGTGGGTGTGACAGGTTATTGTTGATGTTTATCCCCAAATGTTTGACGGAAGGTGGCTCTTGGGTGCCAATCCATTTCCACAGTTGGTAGACCAACGTGAGACTGGTTTTTAAGTCTGGTTTCATGAGTTTTCTGTACATTAAACTGTACTTTATTTACTAACTTTTCAATACTTTTACAATTTTTCTCCTACAATTGCTACTTTCTTTTTTTTGTGTGATAGGGTCCAAATCAAGCACAAATTTAAATTAAACTTGCCAACGTTTCGAAAATTGTATTTTCATCTTCAGGGTTTATTTGTGTGGTAGCCAACAGGTTCTTTAAAATATGTACATGCAAGTATCTTAGATATTGAGATTTTGGTGTTTATATTTGCACACTTTAACTACAGGAGAAGTCACTTCTCTTAACAAACATTATAAGTAGACTGACTTACTAATCCCCAGTCGTCAATTGTTTTGACATAATATAATAGAGTAGAGTAGAGTTTTCGTTTGAACTTTTTTTACTACGAGAATGTCACTTGTCAAGGAAATTCAGGGACACCCTGTATATCTCAAATAGTATACAAGAATGTATTATCAAGGATAGTTTCATGATAAAAATCTTGGGGTTGTATCCAGACATTCTGGAGGAGATTAACAGATATACAAAAGATACTGTTGTTAACTGACAGCCCCCAACAGTGTTCGTTACTAGGGCTTCAAAAGCGGTTTTAGCCTTGGTACAGAAGTTCAGGTACGAATATCAGTTATATTGTATAATTTTTAGTACATAGCAAATGGCTGAACTCATATCTTTAGAGAATTTAAACGTAAACATCAAATACTGATATTTAAAGCAAGCTTTCTCTGTGTATTGGTATATATGTATATGTACTTGGTTTTATGAATCCTCAGATAACGACAATGACGTCAACGGTTTCGATTATCATGCAGATGTGTATTTTTTGTGATGGTGATGCAACAATCATGTCTTATTTGCAGGATCAGAATTGCATGGGACATCCTGAGGATGAGATGAGAATTTTCTATAGTAAAAATGCCTGTAGAAGCCTCTAAATAAAGCTACAGACAAGACATACATTGTTGCATTGAATAGTGATTCCAGTTTCAATTACAGTCCGTTGAAGCTTTCAGTAGTAAAACCTGACATTTACTGCAAAATTATGCGTTATTCAGGTAGGCAAGTTTTTTCTCATATATCTAATAATTCCTTCGATATACTTTACCGCAGAAACGGAATTATTATTTATCGACCTTAAATTATAATTTATCTTGCTCATGACCTTTAACTGATGAAGCAAATCTGTAAGGTCAAGTACATTTACTTGAACAGTTTCTTTGTCATTTCAGGTACAGGCGAAATCATTATCGCTGTTCAGATATAAATATATGGTTGATTTACGTGACTTTGTGAATAAATTTGATGGCATTCTGGTCGATTATGGTGCTCAAATCAAATCCTTTGTATATTCGTTGATGCAGATATTACTCGTCCGGGGTGGCACAGAGTAGCTTATAAGTTGAATCGTTTTTTTTTTGATCGAACGCATTAGGAGATATAAAATCATTCGACGTCACTATTCTGTGTCCAGCAAAGAAAAAGCGTGGACACGCGCAAGATGAGTGATTTCTTGTCGCCTGGCCGTAGCCAAGCTTACACCACAGCAGACCGCCTCTTGAATCGAACACGTTGTGGATGGCGTTGTGTCATAAGGAATTTTACATAATTTTGGTTATAATCGTTTATTTGATATCAAAATCTGGACGTTCCATTCTACATTGAGCATAAATATTCTAAACCACTGTTCACATTTTGGCGGCATCTGGGGGCAAGTTCCTACTCCATATTGTCAAACCAATAATCTAATGAAGAAATCCATTAATATCCATCCAGCGGAGAAACGGGAAAACAGGTGAGCAATGAGTGAGTTCTCGTGGCTTGGCCAGAGGCAAACTTACATCACTTGGAAATGCCAATGCCTAAGCGCACGCCTGGTACCGACAAATTTGGAGAACGGGCTGCCTTTCTTGAAGAATCAAATACAAAGCTGTTTGTCGACGCCTTCTCATAATATGGCCGCGGACGTATTGTGGTCTAAACAGGTTTGCCAAACATCGAAAACACATGAACGAACATGAACATCACATTTTTTGTGCCCTTTTTCTCCGCTGACTAAATATAACAGTATTATAATCCACAATATGTGAGATATACACCATTATTGAAAAACTATAAGTCGTTAGTGTACATTGCTAGATGAAATATGATAT
Organism: Callosobruchus maculatus; assembly: GCA_951848785.1. Classification (NCBI taxonomy): domain Eukaryota; kingdom Metazoa; phylum Arthropoda; class Insecta; order Coleoptera; family Chrysomelidae; genus Callosobruchus; species Callosobruchus maculatus. The sequence continues at coordinate 6,250,424 of CATOUR010000003.1, forward strand.
CAAAATTGTACAAGATTAGGTTAAACGTATTCCTTGAAGGTATACTCGTTTGCAGACCAGGTAGGGGTCTTTTCAATATTTGATTAGAATATGAAGCTAGGATGAGTACGCAAAAGCAAGTCGGTTCCTGCTCACGTAAATATGTATATACAAATAAACATGCTTCTGTTAAAAAACTCATATAGTCAAAATCCTACGATGGTCATAATATTAAGCTGATCTCCAAGCTCATTCACTTTTTGCATAGTCATCTCTCATTTGAAAGAATCCGCAAAGTCAAGATTTTGAAAACATCTTGGAAGAAGTGGTCGTGATTCAGGTTCAGAGATTAAGGGAAAAGAACTTTGTTAAACTCAGCGTACTTCAGCTTATTTGGGTAGATAGGTGGTCCATTCCTGCTAATAAATGTTATGTCTGGTTTGGTAATTTTTTCCAAATTTTATTTGAATATAAAAAATTATAATAAGACTGTTTTTCAACCAGTACGGTCCAGAAGGCAGCTTAATACAAAACTAATTTGCTCAAAACAACAGATCGGTGGCTCACGTCACTTTTGTATAACACCGTCCATTTGTCGTTCCTGGAAAAACTGTGTTTTCTTCGGTGAATCGAGTATAGTCGTGGTTAGGTTTTCTGATGTTTTTTCTTTTTTTTACTTTATTATATAGGTCTTGTGTTAAATCAATCTGCAATACAATTTTCTAACAGTTTTTTCTTCTTCCTTTTCAAGTCGTCAGTCTGTTTCAGTCCCTAGGCATTTTATTCGTACTATAATACAAAAATACAACCTGCAGCATTCAAATCTAACGTGCACCGACACTTATCCTCTCTCAGCGCTTCTAAAGCACCATAGGCTTTCAGCCTTTGCGGGAGGCTGATCATAAAAAAAATATTTTTACAAAATTAGTTGCATTGCTTTATTCAGTCACTTGAGTAACCTCGAAGAGAATTCATCTAACCTATATCTAGGTGAAAAATTGCATAATGGATTGCACTTCTCATGTAAGGCACTGTAGGAGTTACTGGCCATTTCAGGCATTAAGACCGAAATTATTGAACATTTAAGGAACTGCTGGTGCATTGAGAGAATTGCAGGTGCCTTTTGGGCATTAGCGACGAAAAATACAGACTAATGCCTGGTAATGGGCATTTGTGTACAAATTTTAGATCAACGGTTTATTTACCCTCCGCTAATATTATTAGCAAAATTATATTGGAAACTTCGATGGTACCACAGACCAGAAACCTCGTATTTAAAAAAATGGTGAATGCACTCTTACTTCTCGCTGACGGCATCGGCATTGTGAAATTTGTAAAAGCTTGTAAAAGTTACTTGGAACCTACGAAGCTGATGCAATTTAATAACAGAATGCCACTTTACACATAAATATTTACGTCAATAATGTATATACCACAAGTGTGAAAAAAATTTTAAAGGGTCAAGGAAGCAGTACGACAGTAAAGTTGATCGGTACAACGAAATAGTAACAAATAATCATATAATAATAATACTACACTGTAAGTCTGCTGGTTATGGTGATTGGATCCGTAGGTGGAATGAGGAATACGCTGCTCTCTGCACTGCGCAAAATACCGGTGAGCCGTGCGGCGGTGCACATCTTAGCCCCCAGAATGCAGAAGGCAGTCATCCTTGTGTCCCATCGTCTACTTAGGGCGCACGATTCGCGGACCCAGTGATTGCTCACCTCACGGTGTGAGGAGTAGTCATTGGGTAATGGAACAGCAGCTCGGTGTGTCGGAGCCCGGGCTGCACTTTTCTTTTTTTTTAAATATATAATAATAACTAATTATCGACAGGCCCCACTCCACAATTCCTGGAGGTAATGAATAAAACCTATTGAACAGTAGTGGTTATAAGAGTAAAACATATAGCACCAAAACCAAGGTATAACATTAAGACATGGACCTCAATTCTAAAATTACGCATTGGTCATACTCGCACTCTGAGTTAGTAGCACTTACGTTGTTTGGGTGGGACAAGGGAGGGGCACTTGCTCCCCCCCCCTCCCCTGGAAGTTGCATAATGTATTTTTTAGTTTTGGTATTCACGAAATCTTGTATTTATCTGTGCATGTATCATGTGGCCTTGTTTGAACCGGCTGAAGCTTAATAAAATATTTATATCATGTCACCTATGTCCTTGCTCCCTCTTAAAATTTACAATAACAATGCCCATGGTTAGTAGAGAGAGATCTAAATTACATAAAAAGAACAAAAATAAAGATATCCATACATGCAACGGTTGGCATTACGTTAAAGATTTTACTAAAACTTCAAGAAGACCTTAACTGCTATAAGTATTTGGGGGTCAAAATTGATCATCACATTAGGTGGTTTGAACATATAAATTATGTAAATAAACGTATAAGAGTTTTAATAAGCAAATTTTACAGAGATATTTTTTCTCGAAAGGTATTGCTCATAATGTACTATGCTCTTGTAGAGTCCGTCTTGAAGTATTGCATTACAATCTGGAGTGGCGCGTTCTCAACCACTTTGAATTTTTTACAAAGGACTCAAAACACATGCTGCTAAAAATAATATACCGCAAAAGAAAAGTATTTTCGACAGAGTTACTCTATCATGAGATGAAAATTTTCAGGATAAAACATATTTATGTCTATCAGTGTCTCCTAAAAATGTATTCCCAGCAAGTTTCAGAAAATTGGCCACTGCATCTAGAGCAACAACTAATTTCAATATGGGTGTTCACTTTTTCAAGAAAACTCTGACACAAAGAACATTTCTTTACCACGGGCCCAATTTTTTCAATATACTTCCAGCAAATTTGAACTGTATAAAGAAATTTAACGAATATAAAAACAAAATAAAAAACTTCATAATAAAAAATCAAGAAAAATTCAAATTTAAAAAAATTCGACTAAATTCCCAGCTCCAGCCTTGTTTTTTTTCTATTTGTTCTTCCCTTTTTTTTTCGTTTCTCTGTTTATTCTCTTTTGAGCAATTTAATATGCACATTTAATATTACATTTTTACATTTATTTTCTACCATAAGTAGTACCTACAATTTGTATGTATATATGCAATTTTCCTGCTGTCCAGCGAGTTGTATTTGTTATGGTGCGGTAAATAAATTTGAATTTGAATAAAAAGTAGCGTAACGCCACTGTTCGCCGATGGTCAGCCTGACCCATCCCTGAGACTTTCAAAAATGAGCATCCCGTCTCTTCGCTGACCTTACCCAATATGCAGACGCGCACAACCGGTCGCGGTTACGTTCATAACGTCAATTGGATGGCACATAAGGTACCACTAGGCTCTGGTACCACTTAGATGGTCAATGTCATTGAAGCAATTGATGAAGATTCCACAATATCGCAATATTTGCATATCCCGCCATATTCGAGAGTCATGTTGACGTAACGGATCGAAAGTTGACATATATGGATCGTATTAGCAGTATTATCGCTAAAGTTTTATATATTGCATCTCCTGCAATAGTTTTTAATCAAATACAACATAATATCGAAATGGCGCCGGGAAACGGTAACCAAGGCCTACGTAGAACACGAGGCTGATGACCACAGCGGTCGAGGCTGCTAAAACCAGAAAAAAAATAATTAAAAATATATGGGGCTTTGTCTTTAGTGCCTCAGGGATCAAATTTAGGGCCAATGCTGTTTCTTATAATCATAGTTGATGCTATGCTGGTAATTTAAAAATATATATCTAGTGATTGCTATTGACCACAAAGACATCTCTGTGTGGTGCGGTCTTGGTGTACTGATAATAAATAAATGTGAGATGGTGAGCTTTACCAGAAAAATATAAAGCATTGGTTTTGGATACAGTATAAATGGGCATAAATTAATTAGATCAAATACTTAGGGGTTATTTTCCCTCATCTTTTTCAAGCTATGTGAAAGAAAGTGTATCTGAAGCCCTAAGATCTTATGTGTCTTTGATAAGGAATTGTATGAGTTTTTTCACAAAATTGACGTTATAGAAATTATACACTTCACTTACATTTGCTCTAAACTTGAGTATGCTAGCGTTGTATAGTATCTATATAAGATGAGTATAAGGGAGTTTAGAGAAGGTTTCTTAAATTCTTCTCTTCAAAATCGATTATATCCGCCCAGAGAGATGTATGTATGTAGTGTCGCTTTAAAATTCCAAGCCTAGGGTATGAAAATAATTCCGCGACAGCTATTTTTCTGTCTAAGTTGTTAAATACCTAACCATACGGATTGTTCTTCAATTCTTGAAATATTTGAGCCGTTGTACCTTGTTTACGTCTCGGAATCATGTTAAATTGAAACCTCTTAGAGCTAAAACTAATATGTTGCTGAAGTCTAAATATGCTATGAGTAATAACTTGAATCATGTTTGTACACGCTGATGTATTATATTTTCCGATTTCTACGTGAACATATTAGGATATGTTGTTATAGATATGTGTATTTGAATTTTGATAATTTTATCTTGATACTGCTCAATTATGTTTTATTGTTTCAATTATTATTATAACTATCTTCACGTCTACAAAGTCCAACAGACTGAACAACATTTGCCAGCAAAATCATGCACAGTAAAGGTATTTTACCAATTGGATACTTGAGCCAACAGAGAGTGTTTCTGCAAACAAAATTATTTTCAGTGATAATAGTATTCAACAGCAATACATTCAAAATTTGCCACTATTTGGTATGCATTGTGGTTTTTAGTAATAAATGAACTATATTTTTCGAGGATAAAGGCATTACTAAAGGTGTATAATGGAAGCTATCCTTATATGATAACAAGGTTTCTTGCCATATATCTTGCCACTTGTGAAACTTCTTCTGACTTGCACAAGTTTGCTCTTGATCGTGTCATTCCCTGGTTTAGTGACAAGGATTAGGAAACAGGTTCTTGTGATGTAACACTTTTGAGATTTTGCGTATCTAAAGTCACTGAATTCCGCCAAAAAGCCCGCGACCACTGAGACATTGAATATTGAAATTAAATCCTCTGAAGGCAAAAAAATTCTACTTGTAGAATAAGTCTCCTAAGCAAATATTGAAATTGTTAAAGATACCCCTCATATTGGTTAACAATATGTTCGACAGCAGACTTGTTGTCTGAGTAATATTGACCATCTGAGGGCACCTTATATGGGCCTGACATTCAGACTAATTGGTGGCCTTGCACATTTTATTATTATTTGCTTGTGATAAAAATTAGCACGTCGAGCAGTCTTGTTTATCTCAATGGACGTATTTAGTAGAAATTTATTACATACATATTACATGTTTACGTCTCCTATGCAGCTTTGCTGAATCACCACAAAGCGGTTCAATACTGTATAGGCAAAAGTGCTAAGACAGTATATTCTACAACTACTTTACAATTTAATTTGATACAAATGGTAGGTTCCGTATTTGAGCGTTAGCGATCGTTTGGAGACTATGGACAGATTGAAGTTTCATTCTTCTGGGTTTGACCATGAGGAACTCGATAGTGCCAAAATAATATGTTTGCTTCTATTCGCCCTATATGTGGGGCAAACTTATCCTTGCGTAAAACAGGGACAAGTCAGCCACCCTTCTTTTGTGTTCCAGACTCTGGAGATCCTTTATGAGGTTAGGCGTATCGATTAGTCTAATTGCTCTCTTCTGGATAGTGTCCAGAAGCTTTAGAAAGGAGTGCTTCGCAGTGCATCACCACACATGGGAGCAATACTCCAACGATGGTCGGATCTGTGCCTTGTAAAGCAGCAGTAGTTGCTCTGCTGTGTACAGCTTCCATATGTCAAGTGCAACAACACGGGATTCGTCATGATTTTCAATTGCTCTGTTCCACAGGTGAGTGATGTAGATCAGGAGGTCATCCGTAGACCTATGCTTACGGAAGCCATACTTGCGATCATTTGTGATGTTATTGTTGTCCAGGTATTTCAGGAGTTGTGTGTCGACGCGAATGCTTACATTCTTCGGATATATTCACAGAAGCGATAATATGGAGAAACTTGTAATTCAGGGTCATGCTCCGAGTGGGCGGCGCCGTGGCCGTCCCCCTACCGCTGGGTGGATACGGCGAAACAGTTGCTGGATATAAGTATCAAGAGCGTCACTGAACTGACAGTAAATCGCGAACGATGGCGAGCTACAGTTATCAAAACTATTGATAATATTCGTGTCGGCAATCTACTCTAGCTTCCGACTTAATGCATATTACGAATTCACAACATGTCTGTTAAGACATTGTGACTATGATGATGTGTTAATGACAGTGTTGATAACCTCAGACATGATGCTGAGAAAAACCACAGCTCCATAGTTGATGGGATGATTTTTTTGCCTCTCTTAGGAATGGGTTGTATCCGCAGCCACTCTTCCATGTTTTAAAACATTGTTCATTAGGCTTTATAACTTGCTGCACAACACTATTCTAAAATACGTTGTTTCACAACTTGTTGCATAGTTTAAATGACAAGCAGCTAGCCGTACCAAATGTACTTTGGCTCCCTGACTTTGACAGTTCACGTTGACACGGAACATAACCTAAAACTAAAAGGCCCGCATTATTTTGGGATTTTCGCCGCTTTCGCGGTTTATGTATCGCTGATATTTCTCGTCTGAGAGTCTGAGGTTTTTAATAATATTGGAATTGAACTAACGTCTATTATTTACTGTGAATTAATTAAAAAAAATAGCTTTAAGTTGTACTATATGCAATACATTATTTTCAAAGCATTGCAATTTAAGGCTGCATGTGAAAAATTTCATCCTAGTAAGTTCACAACAGAGACGTCTGCGTCTTTACAAAACAAAAAAAAACCGCCATCAAAAGATTAAAATACTTGCCAAACCAGACGCCAAAGAAGCAAAATAATATCCCGCTGAACCTTTTGTATCCACCAGAATAAAACTAATTTAATTTCAATATAAGTAATTTGTTTATTATTTTTTATTTTGATCATTTATAATTTTAAAACTGATTCCTTTTCGAATACCTAAGTATATTAAACTAATTAATTTTACAACTATAAAGAAATAAAAGATTGATATATAGTATGGTCAACATACGGGAAACTTTATATGTTGCTCACTATAATGACCACAGTGTATAATACATAGGCACATAATAAAATAATACAATTTACATCATATTTTCATTTTCAAGTTTAAAAATATAAGGCGCGACAAATTTCAAATCACAACATGGTATTAGTCCTCTGCGCATGCGGAAGTCAGGGAGCCAAAGTACATTTGGTACGGCTAGCCGCTTGTGTTTAAATGCGCCTAAAGATATACCTAACTTCACACCTGATATTTATGAAAAGACTGACGACAAAAAAATCCAATCTTCACATTTAATTGATGCCGTGTACCAATTAGGACCCGGTTACATATTCAAAAAGTCGCCATCCCATCTTAATACAGCAATTCCTCAAAATACCGCTAATCAGTATTTATGAATAATCCTGAATTTGGTGGCATTCCTCCATTGAAAAAACTCCGCCAAGCAGTATCGTAAATTCCTTAATCCCTTGCTTTAATCCCCGGCTTAATATTCATGTATGCAAGAGGATGATCGGCTATCGACCGTTCTCACACCTTCTTCGGGAGCCTAATTGAAAAAAGTTTATGCCTTTTACACACGAAAGGGAAATTAGCATAGATTCAGAGCGCTGACAGTTTGCCGACCCGATGGCAGTCCCATTGCGCGCTTTCCTTTCTTGAACCAAATTGATAAAAACGGCGAGTAATGTCTAGCACGTGTGCTTTTTGTTGTCTTTTTGCTCGGATGTGTCTTATGGTTGCATGCGGAGAACGGGGACAAGGATAAGAAGTGGGAGCTTCACTTTATGTAGCGCCGAGCACGGTCTAGAGCTTCCCTATGAAGGAGTTTTTTTTTACGGTCAGCCTCCCGCAAAGGCTGAAAGCCGGTGGCGCTGTAGAAGCGCTGCTAGAGGGTAAGTGTGTTTCACGTTAGATTTGAAACGCTGCAGAATATACAGATTCCCCGGCAGCTCATTCCACAGCGTCGAAGTCCTCCAAAAAAAAGGAATGCTGGAGGAGACTGGTTCGGGGAGTAGGGCCATCGACCATCGACCTGGTAAGGACGAGCTCGCAGAGCCTCTCTAGTGCTCCTTGTTCGGACGGCCTTTGGTGTTATTATCTAAGAGAGCTCACTCGAACATCTTCCATAACAGAAACAAGTCAGCCACCTTTCTTCGATATTCCAGGCTGTGGAGATCTTTTGTGAGGTTAGACGTATCGACCAGTCTAATCGCTTTCTTCTAAATAGTGTCCGTTTTAGCAATACTGACGACGCGGTCGTGTCAGGACATGTTCTTGATGATGTTGGTCCCCAAAATCTTGACGGAAGACGACTCGATTATTGGGTGACCCTAGATTTCCTCAGTTGGCAACATGAGACTTTTTTGTCAGTGTTGTTGACTGAGTTTTTTGCACGCTAAATTGTACTTTATTTACTAATCCCCACTCAACAATTGTTTTGATAACTACGTTGATCTGTAAGGCATGTTGCTGTCACCGACGTATCGTCTCCTGGGATGATAGTGGCTTGCCTGGTTCCATGCATAGTAGTAGTAGTAGCTGTGAAGCGGCCGCGCCTGGCTAGTAGGCCCTTTTTGACATCCCTTCATCCACCGCTGGCTGTCTTCTCTCCAGGCCAAACCTTCCTAAGCTTTTAACGAGGAGGCCAGTATGTCGGCCCAGCTTAGAGAGGGCAATTCCACTGGCTGCAGGATATTGGATTCAAATATCTCGCCTAGCATCTCACATTTCGCAAGGAAGTGGTAGGCCATTTCATCGGCCTCTCCACTACCCATACATAGGGTTTCAGGTCCTAATAGTGATAGATGCTGACCGTCTAAGCCTGAAGTGCCCCGTTAGAACATCCACGAGGTTTCTGATGGCCCATCGGCTTTGGTTCCGTAGCCGTCATGCTGATCTAGATGTGTTCAACTCGACTATAAAATCCTTGGCTTGTTTGTATCTATCACTTTGCCTCCACTGTTCATCTATCTATGTTCACCCACTTTTTGAGGGCTGACGTTACCTGCTGCCCATTTACTCCTAGTCTAGTCAGCATATCGGCTTCCTCATTACCAGAAACCCACGTATGATCCTGGACCTACATCAAGGAAACTTCCTTCAGCCCCGCCAGCTCTTCCAGTTTCTCAGTGCACTCCTGATCCAGGGGTGCCCCGGTTTTGAGTCCGCACATGCCTTTCAGTGCCGCCTCTGACTGTCAGAGCAGATGTAGACCTTCTGCTCCGTGCCCTTTCTTACCTTCTCCAGAGAGTATTGCATATACTTCTGCTTCGGAAGCCGTGGTGTTCGTGCCTAGAGAGTAACTCTCTTATACTCCTCAACTTTCCACGTACATCCCTGCTCCTGGAGCCTTTCCACTAGCTAGACGAGAGCCGTCCGTGTAGCATACCAATGCCTCTCCTGGAAACTGAATCTCCCCTCTTTTCCACTCCTCTATATTGCGAATGCCTTAAACTAAGATTGAAGTTTATCGAGTGCTACGTATGGTCACAACTACTGTACGGAGTAGAAACTTGGACTCTCAAGGATCGGACCATCAAAAAACTGGAGGCTTTTGAAATGTGGCTTTATCGCAGAATATTAAAAATACCCTGGACGGCTAGAGTTACCAACGAGGAGGTCTTGAGACGAATAGGACAAGAGAGGAAACTAATAATAACAATCAAACGGAGAAAAACAATATACCTCGGCCATATTCTAAGGAATAACAAATACGAACTACTGCAGACTATCATGCAAGGACGAGTAGATGGAAAAAAGGGCATAGGAAGAAAAAAGAAATCCTGGCTGAGAAACATTAGAGAATGGACTGACATGAGTGTAGGAGAACTGTTCCACATTGCAAAAGACAAAGATGCATTCAGAGAAGTGGTCGCCAACCTCCGTTAGGAGACGGCACTAGAAGAAGAAGAAGAAGAATACTACGAATGGTCAGAGTGAAAGATTTATCCAACCTTGATAGACAGTTTATCTGGACAACTCTGTAGGCGGAGATAGACAATGCTTCCTCCATCAACCTGGTTATCTTTTCGTGGCAAACCGCCTTTCCCATTATCCGTCAATTACTTGAGTTCCGCATTCTTAGATGTGCTGTCATCGCTGTCATCCTAATCTAGGCTGACATCATCGGTAGTCGTAGCAAGACCTTAAGTGCTGTAGCCTCCTTCATTGCTCCTATGATGTCCATGCAGGCAAGACTTTGTGTGCCCTAGACTTTGGACCAATGTGGATTTCTGCAAACAAGGCCAGGAGAAAATGGGTAAAACCCTTCTCGAGCAAAGTATGCTATATCCAATACATCGATAACTGTCTTGCGAGTTTATCTGGCTATGAGGTATTCAGCAAATCTCCCAGAACGGATCTCAGGGCTAGCCTAGGATAATACTCTTCCAGGCTAATATGTATATCTGGCATCTAAGCCAGGTCTTGAGTCTTGACAGACAATACCTCAACAAGACTATTGCAATCTTCTCAGGCTTTGGACACAACAGAGACCATTGACTCTCGATCATCAACCATTGACCCTCGACCATAGCATCCGTTGTGTCCACCCGCTAAGCTCAAATTTACCCTGGTACGATGGGTGCTCCGTTGTGACCACAGAGACTCTGTGTTTATTTTTTTTTTTTGGTGAGCTGAGTTAGGGTACCCTAGGGTACGATGCTATGGTCGGAGGTCGAGGATCGGCGCTCTGTTGTGTTTGCCCACTCAGGCTGCTTCAAGGGCTTTGAACGCGGACAACATCAAAACGGGTACTTCCGGTATCTACCGGCCTTCTCCGCCCAAAGTGTGAGACTCTCCTCTGTACCTCGCTATACTTACACAATCCATGAGACATTGTTTTTGTATCCTACTCAAGTGTTTGATGCAATAAATGGCAGGACAGATGATGGCAGCAAGATAGGGCGGTAGCTAGTTGTTCGAAGAGGCAGATCCCGGATGTGAAGATATGGTCACGGTGCCAACACGGCGAAGTAGATTACGGTATCGGTCAGGTGGTCATGGCCATGAATGTTTTCAAACTTATCTCAAGCGCTTCAACCTGGCAAATACGGATCTATGCTGTTATTGTGGTTCAGTCGATACTGTAGGACACACTTTCGTTCAGTGTGACAGGTGGGAGGAAATTAGTGCCCAGGCACAGAGGGACGTAAATAAAACCGTGACACCAGAAAATGTGGTAGAAATTATGCTAAGTAGTAAGGAAAGTTGGAAAGCAATACAAAACATGGTGGCCAAAATTTATTAATGAAAGAAACTGAAGAGAGGGCCATAAAAGCTAACTCTAACTAATGCACGCCCTGAGAAAGACTGAAATAATAAGGTAACAGGGTGAAAGGACAAAGGGAAAGAATAGACACATCAAGACATAGAAGTAATGCTCACGCGGTTCCTGTGCCTTGAGACAGCTGAAGGGGGAAGGGTTTTAGTCCATAGGCACTTCAGTGAATCGGACGCCTCTGAGTATTAGATGCAGTTAGAGCCAGCTCAGAGCGTCCTTTGAAGATTTCCAACTCCCTCGTTGAAAAGAAAAGTGTGATGCATTTCATCGTGGTGGATAGCACCATGTTACCAAGAAGTACTTGTTGTTGCTATTTAGCTGTCTAAATACACAGCATTACGCTTGGTACGCACATTGGGTGGGGTGGGTGTAGTCGCTTTCACTGCCCCGGTAGCGGCGATAGTTATGGCGCGAGCACGGCACACTCGATGCCTGTTTGCGTACTTGCGTCACCAAGGACAAGTCGATATCACGCCCAACGCTCGCTTGTTTCATCAGGACATCGTTTGTTATGCAGAGCAGATCCAGTGCTCTGGTTGCAATGGCGTAACATGCAGCAGAGTCCTGGCAGAATCTCACTTGTTTTGTGCAAAGTAATAAAAAGTACAAGAATATATTCATAATCATTATTATTACAGTAATTATCAGTCCATGGAACAACCCTGGAAGGGACCCAAGGATAACTGCCTTCTGCATTATGGCTGCTAAGATGTGCGCCGCCGCACGGCACACCGGTATTTTTCGCAGTGCAAAGGCAGCGCAGCGGATTCCTCATTCCACCTAGGGATCCAATGACGATAACCAGTAGACTTACAGTGTAGTCTCGCCAGGGCCTGCGAAGTTGTCCGAGTAACTCCTGATATTTAGTCCACTTCTCCTCCTCCTTGGAGACGATGTTCACCTCGGCAGGTGCCCAAAACTCTATAACAGACATCGTCTTCTGTTGGTGGTCGAGAAGGACTATGTCGGGCTTGTTTGCCTGTACAAGCTCGAGCGTGGGGAACCAGGCATCTCTCGTTCTCCACAATGGACTCTATATCCCCCGGAGCGTATGGCAACACCGCTGTCTCATCTATACAGTATGATTGCCTTAAATGATAATAGAACACTCGTAGAGCCGCGTTGTGCCGATGAACATAAGTTGTCCCAGCGTACGTTCTACATGCTGCCAAGCTCTATACCGGGTGTCGGGTACATCTGCACCCATAACCCTTTTACGGTATACCAAGCTGTTGAAGACACCGTCTTGGCAGGCCATTATGAAGCCGTCAGTCTCCGACTTCAACCCACTAGACCTTAAGAAAGAGAAGGTCAACTGCTCAGACAAGCCATGCTTTTCTAGATGTTTGTAGAAGATTCCATGCATCGGATTATCTTTATGAAGTCTTAAAAGGAAGTCAACTTCGGCAGTTTTAATGTGGGATTTTGATTGTGTGGAAGCAAGTTCCGTAATGGACTGCTGATACCTCCGCTTGAAGTCGAGTGTGAGGCTGAGCTCCTCGGCTGCTCGTTTCGCTGCGCTAAACAGAAAGGCTCCTTTACCCGCATTCTCGTGTTCTCGCACAAAGCAGATCAGGGGATCGGTGCTGTTCGTTACATATCGGGCAGTGGCCAATACTACCCTGTTGTGCAGACGCTCCAAACTCTATAGTCCACGACCTCCCAGGTGTCACGGGAGGTATATTCGCGGCACAGAGGACTTAGGATGCAGACTTCTCTCCATATTCATCCTTTTGCGGATCTTCGTGACGATTTCCTTCGGCTCGTTCACTTTCCAGTGTATAGTACCCAAGGTGTATAGTAACAATGGGACCGCAAGCATGTTTGTGACAGCGACTTTGTTTTTGCAGGACAGTTCTGAGGACCAGATCTGCCGGAGTCGGTGCAGTTACTTGCGGCGGAGACGCTCTTTGACCAATTCCGGCTGTTAGATATGACGCTGCGCCACTCAAAGGTAGGTATAGTTATCCCCGGCATGCCGTTCTCGCAAGATGCTCCCATCAACGAGTTGTTTCTCATCTCCACTATCTCCGCTTCGTCCTTTCTTGAGATGAAGCAATGCACATTTGTCTGTCCCGAACTCCATTCCGATAACATGACTGTAATCCTGCACGACCCTCAGCGACTGCTGTAGTTCGCGTTGGCCGGAGGCATAAAGTTTTAGGTCGTCCATATAAAATAGATGGGTGACCTTGTGCCTCCGGTATAATTGGGCGTGCCACAGCTGTATCCTTTAGTATTTCTCAGCGCTATGGACAGAGGCAAAAGTGAGATGCAAAAGAGCAAGGGACTCAAAGAGTGTCCTTAGAAGACACCTCTCTTGAATGACACCAACTCTGTCCAAACTCGAGCTTCACCTGATGCTATAGTGAACCGGGTCTTCCCTGATTATTATTATTTCAATACGTTAACAGTTAACGTTTTCTTGTCAAGATATTTAAAACGGCCCACCATACTGAATGTGAGTTTGTATCTACTCAAACAATATCGCTAAAACCATTTTTCTTGCCGACAAATGCCCCTCTTTGTTTCTCATACTTGTTGAACGAGACGCTACTGGAGTAGGTAAGCCGATCATTGTGATATTATTTGCCTTAGATGACCTCATTTTAATACGGTTTTAACGCTCGTTGCTAATATCATTTCACAATTATTATTTACGGTTAGACTGGCTGAATCTGGATGTATACCATAATTGTAAACGCGTTTTGTACAAAAAGGTATTGAATGGCCTGCTATTAGGGAAGTCAACACCCATAAGGAAGTTTTGCTTGAGGGATATAGTCTTTCTTCTTCTTCATCATCAGAAGAATGTCCTTTGTATGAGCGGATAGGATGCATACTTACGAGGGTGATCCGATAAGTACCTAGTCTGACATAGAGGTGGCAGCAGTTGTTTGAAAAGGATCACTTTTGTCCTTTGTATGAACAAATAGGATGCATATTTACGAGGGTGATTCGATAAGTACCTAGCCTGACTCAGAGGTGGCAGTAGTTGTTTGAAAAAGATCACTTTTGTCCTTTGTATGAACGGATAGGATGCATATTTACGAGGGTGATCCGATAAGTACTCAGTCTGACCCAGAGGTGGCAGTAGTTGTTTGAAAAATATCACTTTTGTATTGTGTGAGACTCTCGGAACACGCCTAAAAGGTGACATCAGCTTCTGAGGATGCCGATCCCTCGTGTTGGCGCAATGTCAAGCAGAGAAGCTCGCCGACGCCAAGGCGGCGGAGCGTATCGACGCCGGCCGAACAGCCCAGGAAAGTATTAGAAAGTACACAATATATAATCCATATGTTTCAAGTTTGGAGACACCACGTGATTTAAGGAGCATTTGACGTGGCGTAAGACTTAAGAATTAATTATTTATTTTTTTGGCCAGTAGATAGTAGTATATACTTTTGAACCTTTGTCATTTTTGTTACTTCCCGTGAAACTTGGCAATATTGGTATGTGATATTCTACACCACACCTTGAACCTTATTGCTGCTCAGTTGGTGTTTGGATTAGGATAGCGTAATACAGATCTGTGAAGTGTTGAAGATTTAGACCACGTGCAGAGTAATATTTTATGAACTTGGCGAAAAACTTAAATCAAACTAAAACAATGTAAGTTTGTTCTTTCAAAATTTTAGAAGTTTTCTATTAGATAGCAGGGTTTCATAGCGCTATTTAACAATAGTATTTTCAAAAACCCATTTAAATATGGGGTTGATCTTGATATTGGAGCTAGGCGCTCAAATTGAACCACTTAAGAAACCTTTAATTTAACCTCTGGTTCTTCTAAATTTCTAATGTTCCAGAACGTTCGTAGTTCTGTACTGAACATGAGACTGAAGACCACTTCGAAATGGATTAGTGCCTTCACTGCCACACCTGGTTTCGTTGCAAGTGTGTTAGTATTGTGCCAAAAAAGAAAATATTCATGTTTTCTTGCAGAAAAAAAACAGGTTTAACATTTTCTTACATATTTTGTCAGCAGTTGTTAGAAAAACATATTTTTCACTATTTACCAACTTTTCTTGAATAGAAATTAGTTCATTTCTGTTTAAAATCCATTCCTGGAACCTACTTTAGCAACTTTGAAAGCAGGTTCAGTTTAAGATACAATTAGTCAATTTTAGCACCTGGTTGCCTAAAATGAACTAATTGCAACTCCATCTTAATTTGGCTTTTCTCTTGTTACTTAGAAATATAGAAATAGTTTATGCTACTCAAAATATTCTTCAAAGTTGAGAGATTTGATTTGCGTTATCAAACTGTTTTATTTTTTTAACGACCTTACCCTATACAGTTACCCATCTAAGTTATTAACATAGGAAATTACTGGGGAAAATGTTACAAAATGTACTTTTTCTAAAAATTGTGTTTCCTTTGTTGAAGAAGTACTCGACTTCTTTGGCAACCCTAATATACTACAATTACTTTTTTTAAAATAAATTTTGCGTTAACAAACTTCCACTAACATAGCCCTTTCACAGCAGCCGCGGTACTCTGGTATTTAGGCTCTGCCTATACGGTCTGCTCAGTTATAAAAAAAATTAATCAAATTTGCGTAACCTATACCATAATTAAATAAACAATTGAGGCATCTATGATTTTTGAAAGGCTAAACCCCCCAAATTCCACAAAGCAACTAGCTGCTACTCATATGATGAGATGGGAAATGGTTTTTGTCAAGAAGTATTTATTATATTTGTATAAATAAAAATCGGACGTTCAAGTAATAAATTTATTTATATTGTACAGTCAGTGTCAATAACCTATTTATTGATTTATTAGTGATATAGTAAAAACTGATTTTTAACCTCTACCCTAGTACGTCCATTGCTATAGAGATAAGATTTATTACAAAAAATAAAAGTATAAATATTAACCTTTGGTTCAAATTTCACTATTTCAAAATAAATAATACTTTTGAATACCGAACAATTTAACTTACATACATAGCAATTCAAAATAGTGTCCGAAAAACAATGCTTTTGAAACAGCTGATTATATGTAGTTATCATCAGAACAGACAAATTTTGAAAAGTTATTATTTGAATGTAATGGTATTGAAGACAACATGCAGAAGTACTGTATTCCGTAGAGCATGTTCCATACATTGCTGTTTCAAGTTATAGCCGAAAATAAGTGCTGAAGATTATACAGGGTGTGAATTTATATATGCTGTTCTTTCGTCACAAATTAAATTTGAACTGGATGAAGAGCAGTCTTTTCTAAAAACGATAATCCTAAATTTGAGACACCCTGTATAAAAGGTGTGGAATATCCAATTCTTTTCCATGTTTTACTTTTTTCGCAGCCATTTCAGCATATGAGTCTTCTAAGGGACCTTATTCGTGAATCACTTTGCATTCAGCTTGAAAATATCAACATTATGTACGAAAGATTATGTCATATATACATTTTTCAAAAATTCGTTTCTCGTAAACCGTACACTGCTTACATGAACACATTTATTTACCTACCAAAACATTCATAAGTACAATTAATCAACAAATATTGACTTATCTACAAATATTTACATGTAACCGATTTTGGTATAAATATTATTTACAACGTAATCAAAACTGGCATGAAGAGGATGCTTAAAGAATTTGCGAATGATTTTTGAGGTTGAATTCTGACATAATTGTGAGGTGAAGTAGGTATAACATAAGCTTTAAAAAATCATTAGGAATCTACTTTATCCACTATATTGTATATTATCCTAATATTGAAATGTGACTACGTAAACACTTTTTCCAAAAAATGATCCAGCAAAAAAGCTTTAATCATAGTTGAATTTGAATTTCTCCCCTTAAAAAACCCTCCAATACGTAACCTTAAATTATAGACCTGTGGCTCTTCTCAGCATCATGTCTAAGGTTATGGAGACTGTCATTAACACACAGCTCCTGAAATACCTGGACAACAATAACATCATAAATGATCGCCAGTATGGCTTCCGTAAGCACAGGTCTACAGGTGACCTCCTTGCCTACGTCACTCACTTGTGGAACAGAGCAATAGACAACCATGGCGAATCCCATGTTGTTGCACTTGATATATCCAAAGCTTTCGACAGAGTATGGCATGACGGACTTCTGGTCAAGCTTGCTGCTTATTGACTACCACCTGGTCTGCGCCAGTGGCTGAATAGCTTTTTGAAAGACCGATCTCTGTTCGTTGTAGTCGAGAGCTATTCATCAGACGTATTTTCAATAAACGCCGGTGTTCCTCAGGGATCTGTCCTATCCCCTACACTATTTCTGCTGTACATCAACGAGCTGCTGGAAATAACATCCAATCCAATCTACAGCTTCGCAGATGACAGTACATTAGTGTCGTGCATGGAACCAGGCAAGCCACTATCATCCCAGGAGACGGTACGTCGGCGACAGCAGCATGCCTCACAGATCAACGCAGATATCAAAACAATTGTCGAGTGGGGATTAGCAAATAAAGTACAGTTCAATGTACAAAAAACTCAGGCAACAACACTTGCAAAGAAGTCTCACGACGGCTTACCAACCCTGGAAATGGAGGGTCACCCCATAGTCGAATCACCTTCCGTCAAGCTTTTGGGAATCAACATCAACAATAACATGTCCTGGCACGACCACGTCGTCAGTATTGCTAAAACGGCATCCCAGAAGCTTGGAGTTTTGTTCCGCTGTAGGAAGTTGTATACACCAGAGCAACTGCTGCTGCTCTACAAGGCACAGATCCGACCATCCCTGGAGTATTGCTCCCATGTGTGGGGATGCGCTCCGAAGCACTCTCTAAAGCTTCTGGACACTATCCAGAAAAGAGCGATTACACTAATCGATACGCCTAATCTCACAAAGGACCTCCACAGCCTGGAACATCGAAGGAGGGTGGCTGACCTATCCCTGTTTTACAGATTCTATCAAGGAAGATGTTTGAGTGGGCTCTCTCAGATAATAACACCACAGGCTGTCCGAACCAGGACCACTAGAGAAGCTCTGCGAGCTCATCCTTACCAGGTCGAGGTCCTTACTCCCCTCTCCTCCAGCATTCCTTCTTTTGGAGAACTTCGACGCTGTGGAATCAGCTGCCGGGGAATTTGTTTCCCGACGGCTACAATCTGCAGCGTTTCAAATCTAACGTGAACCGATACTTATCCTCTCGCAGCGCTTCTAAAGCGCCATAGGCTTTCAGCCTTTGCGGGAGGCCGACCATAAAAAAAAAGCTTTAAAAAATCATTAGGAATCTACTTTATCCACTATATTGTATATTATCCTAATATTGAAATGTGACTACGTAAACACTTTTTCCAAAAAATGATCCAGCAAAGAAGCTTTAATCATAGTTGAATTTGAATTTCTCCCCTTAAAAGACCCTCCAATACGTAACCTTAAACTGTTGTGCCATTTTATTGCGGAATAATTGAGGAAAAACGAAAACAAAAGTAAAACTTTGACACCCTGAATCTTGAAAATTAAGCATTTTAAGGCTTACTGTTTCTATCTCAATGTTCATAAAAATTTAAGGTCTATCGCCTGTCGGTCAAATGTCTGGACACCCTGTATGGAGGAGCCCTTTTTCTATCATAAAGGGATGAATCATTTCACTAGAAGGATGATATACGCTATATTTGAAACAGTGGTACTACAACAAAGTGGAAGAAATTAAAAATAAATTTTTTATTAGTACAAAACCGATGCCATACTTCAAAATGATGTCAGAAGGTACTAGCGAAATCACAATATATAGGGAACGCTTTTGTTTAAGTGAATGTTAAAAATGCACCTGTTTATGCAACGAATCTCATCATATCGATAGTTTGAAGACTTTAAAATATACGTTCGTGAAAAGCAAGAGACTGTAGTTCCTATTTTCTAGTAAAATGTGACTATGAATAAAAAGCAGTCTATAGAAGGTGCTAGTTACTACTAATTTGACAGTGCTTTATAAGATATGTCGAAAGTTAAACATGTAGTTTTCGTGTGTAGGAACTTTTAAAATTCTTAGGTAAATCTATGATTTAAGTGCTTACCTTCTACAACCTATATACAACAAAGTGCTTAAATCTAGATAAGTTTTAGCCTAAAATCACATAATAAATATATTATACATCATTATTTCAAAAATATACAGCCCATGTGACGTTGTTGTGATGTATAGAAACAGAAATTGTTGATAGAGCCAGGCCATTACTATAACGGTAAATTCCATAAGCCTTGTGTCCACTTGCAAGTAACTTGTGGTAGTTTTTGCAGCAAGTACTTGCTTGTTTGTCTACACTATCTTTTAACTGTTCACAAATTTAATCTGGCAAAGTGCTCTCGCAATTTCACTTGGGCTTGATTGTTCTGATTCCGTGTACACTATAGATAAGATGTCGTATGCAAAATCTGTAGCTGCTACGGTAGTTGTGGGGTATTTAATTAAAAAAAAATAAAACAAGAGAAAGGTAGTAAAATGCGCAGAAAATGTTGGGAGAGAAAGAACTCCCAAGTATTCTTATATATTTCATTAGTCCCTTTCCCACTTTTCTTCTTTTGAAATTTTCTTCACTCTTGGTTAACTTGCGTTCTCAAATTATGTAGATTCTTTTGAATTTCCGCTTCAGAAATATTGAATAAGTCGACCAATTTTTGTAATGCATTCTGCTTTTTAAATCTGTCGTTAAATTCTGGAGTATGTGCATTCCATAATTCAGGATATAATTCAAAATATTCAATTAAAAGACACGTGTCTTCTCTCGTGCATTTGAAGTTCTCCATATTTGATCGACAACACTTCTTGCTGCAAAACTTTCGAAACAGGCTCGAAATTTCCTAATTTCCTGAGAGTAACCGTGTTCCCTACACGCTCTCAGCAACTCGCAAGTCTTTTATGTGCAAGTAATTTTGCTGCAATGTTTCTCTAATGACGTCGGGCACACGCTACGCAAGTGACTTGTGAGAGTAACTCTAGCAATTTTATTTGCTAGTGGACACGAGACTTTAATGTTGTAGTTATTGATGCTACTGAGTGTGATATATGAAATTAGTTTTAACTGAGGAACAACTTGACTTGAAACTATTTTTGGACAGCTTTCGAGAAACCTGCAATTTGCAAATAAAAAGTAGTTCGGCCAGCCGACATGAAGGCAGAAACGAATAACATTGCTTTAAAAAAATTATATCTCATTTCTTGTTGTTTTCTTTTAATGGCCAGGCATGATATTCTGACATCAAATCCGCTATATACCAATAATATTTTGTTTCCATACACCTCAAACTTCAAAAAAGTTTAATTAACAAGTACGTTACTATGCAGACACCTCAATAGATTGATCATTGTTGTTCAACAGCGTGTCCTTATCCTTCTCGTAATCTTCCGCTCCCGTTTCCGTCGTGTAAGACTCTTCGTCGTCTTCGTCTTTGCCCACCACGTCAATGTCATTGTCGTTGTTGGTGGGGGATGAATAAAGTCGAGTGGGGTTGTAACAATCGCTCGCGTTGTACGTCACTTTACCGATGAAAGAGCGTATTTCGTAGCAGGCGTCTTCTCGTTCGTTTTCGTTGCTGCTGCCTGGAGAATCCGCTACTGGAACACCTGGAACCAATAGAAGTGTGGTTAGGAACGATATGGATAACAAAACGTCTACCTGGTCTACCCCTGTTTGGATAGTACCTAAGAAATTTTTTCCGATTTCAAAAAATCATATAGCACTACTACATACCATGACATCACTAAAGCTACCAAAATGTCGCTGGTTCAGTCTCTTGTGTTCTCCATATTTTTGTATGCCTCGGAAACTTGGACTGTTAAAAAGGCAGATCGAGCTCGCATAGATGCTTGGACGTGGAGGAGAATGCTGAGAGTTGCATATACCGCCCATCGAACTGACGTTGCCATACTAGATGAGCTCGGTAATTCAAAGAGACTATCCTCCATTATGTCGACGAGAATGCTTACATTCTTCGGACATATCCACAGAAGAGATAATATGGAGAAACTTGTAGTTCAGGGTGATGCCCCGAGTGGGCGGCGCCGTGGCCGTTCCCCTACACGCTGGGTGGATACGACGAAACGGTTGCTGTATACGAGTATCAAGAGCGCCACTGAACTGAGAGTAAATCGCGAATGATGGCGAGCTGCAGTTCTCAAAACTGTTGATAATATTCGTGTCAGCAATACTCTAGCTCCGATTTTACTAGTTCACAACATGTCTGTTAAGATATTGTCACTATGATGATGGCACTACGACAGCTCTTCTGAATTTCATTGATGGCGTTATCAGAGCTCTGGACAAAGAAATATCTGTTACCATGGTCTCGCTAACCTTTTCTAAGGCCTCTGTTGAAACAAAACAGGCTGTTGATTGCTAAGCTTGAATATTATGACTTTGATGTAACTTGTGTTACTTTTTTGGATGCATATCTCAAAGAAAGCTAATTAGTACGACTACTTGAATGATTCTCTATCTGCAAGACGTTCTGTCGCATCTAGGGTTCCTGAGTGATACGTTTTGGGTCCTCTACTATTTTTGTACCATTGTTTCAAGTTTCCAAGACTAGTTAATTTTTAATATTTTAGTTTTTGCATACAAAAGTTGACACTATATTGCTCAGAGACAAAATCCGTCCAATCACTTGATTTTTTCTTATTTTCTTCCATAAATAAAGTTGAATTACCTCCATTGCCATCGTCAGCCTCGTGCTTCTTCAGATGCCTGTCCAAATTGGTCTGCTGTCCGAAACACCTTTCGCACAGTGGACACTTGAACGGTTTCTCTTTATTGTGAATATTCCTCACGTGCCTCTGAAGGTTACTGGATATGCTGAAAGACCTCTCGCAGTACCTGCATTTGTAAGGTTGCTCGCCGGTGTGGGTTCGCAGATGCCTGGTCAGGTTGGCCGACCTGGGGAAGAGCTTGCCGCAAAACTTACAGGCGTACCTGGAATCAGAAGAGAAAGTATGTTTCAATCTGCCCCATTTTTAATTATTCAAAATTTCCAACAATGTCAAAATTTCCAAAATTTCCTCAATTTCCAATATTTCCAAAAATTACAATTTCAATTTTCAAGATTTCCAAGATACCCAAGATTTCCAAGATTTCCTCGACTTGCAAGATTTCCAATATTTCCCAGATTTCCAAACTTTCCAAGATGTCCAAGATGTCCACGATGTCCACGATGTCCAAGATTTCCAAGATTTCCAAGATTTCCAAGATTTCCGAGATTTCCGAGATTTCCGAGATTTCCGAGATTTCCGAGACTTCCGAGACTTCCGAGATTTCATAGATTTCAGAGATTTCCGAGATTTCCGAGATTTCCGAGATTTCCGAGATTTCCGAGATTTCCGAGATTTCCGAGATTTCCGAGACTTCCGAGATTTCCGAGATTTCAGAGATTTCCGAGATTTCCGAGATTTCCGAGATTTCCGAGATTTCCGAGATTTCCGAGATTTCCGAGATTTCCAAGATTTCCAAGATTTCCAAGATTTCCAAGATTTCCAAGATTTCCAAGATTTCCAAGATTTCCAAGATTCCCAAGATTCCCAAGATTCCCAAGATTTCCAAGATTTCCAAGATTTCCAAGATTTCCAAGATTTCCAGGATTTCCAAGATTTCCAAGATTTCCTAGATTTCCAAGATTTCCAACATTTCCAACATTTCAAAGATTTCGGAGATTTCCAAGGTGTCCAAGATTTCCAAGATTTCCAAGACTTCTATGATGTCCATGACTTCCAAGATATAAGAGATTTCCGAAATTTTTTAGATTTCCAAAATGTCCGAGATTTCAGAGGTTTTCACGATTTTCAAGGTTTCTAAGATTTCCAGTATATCCAAGATTACCAAATTTTCCAACAGTTCGATGATTTCCAACATTTCCAAGACTTCCAACATTCCCAAGATTAGCAAGATTACCCAAATTTTCCAGATTTCTAACATTTCCAACATTTCCAAGATTTCCAAACTTTCCTAGATTTTCAAGATTTCCGAGATATCCAGGATTTTCAAGGTTTCCAAGATTTTTAAGCTTTCCAAGATTTCCTATATTTACAAGAGATTTAAGATTCTCAAGATTCCCGACATTTCCAAGATAACCAAGATTTCGGAGATTTCCAAGATTTCGGAGATTTCGAAGATTTCCAAGATTGCCAAGATTTCCAAGATTTCCAAGATTACCAAGATTTCCACTATTTCCAAGATTTTCGGGGTTTCCGGTATTTCCAAGTTTACCAAGATTTCCTAGATTCCCAAGACCTCCAAGATCTACAAGATACTCAAGATTCCGAAGAATTTCAACATTTTTAAGACTTCCAAGGCTTCCAAAGGTATCCTAAATTTCCAATATATCCTAGGCTTCCAAGAATTCCAACATTTCCAAGACTACCATGGTTTCCAAGATTTCCAAGATATCTTAGATATCCAAGATTTTCCAGATTTCCAAGATTTCCAAGATTACCACGATTTCCAAGATTTCCAGGATTTCCAGGATTTCCAAGGTTTCCAAGGTTTCCAAGATTTACGAGATTTCAAAAATTTCCAAGATTTCCCAGATTATCAAATTTTCCAAAATTTACAAAGCTGACAATATTTGAAAATTTTCCAAAATTTGGAAACTCTAAATTTTCTAGATATTCAAAATCTTCAAATTGTATTTTCCAAAATTTTGGGTGTTACCATCTACATCATGATAAACTGTAATCCAAATATAAACTTTTATTCATTTCAAACGTTTGAGATTGGTGTTTTACGGCTGAAGCCTGATTTATCATATTTCACGCTATTCGTTTATAGGTTCAAAAATATCAATTCAAGAATAGTGTGGTACCTGCTGTATAACTTAATGGGACTACATAAAATCTCCTTTCACAGTGACCCTAATGACGTGTATACCAGAAATGAATGAACACTCACCTGTCCTTCTTGCTCTGGCTCTGTTGTTGCATCACGTTGTGGAACGGCCTGATCCCTCCCAAATCCTGCATGCCAGGCCTAGGCAGGTCAAACCGCTGGTGAGGCAGCAAGAAAGGAAACCTCAAATGGTTGAAGGCAGAATGCAGGATCCTGTCACTTTCCTGCTGCGTTTCGTAACACGTCATGTAAGGGGGATACTTTGGACCGCAAGCCTCCAACATGGGATGAATTGGTCTGGGGTACACCATGGGAGGATTGGGGATCTTCTCCATCTGTGAGGTTTTGTCTTCACGAGACTCTGCTACTTCGATGGTTTCTTCTTTCACCGATTGTGGGGATGGCGGCAGATCTGGGGACTGTTTATAGTGTTTATAAAATTTGTTCAAACTTCAATGACATTGTACATTTATGAAGATAGAACCACAGATGTATTACTGAAGATTAAGATGAACGTAGGTATTTTGTTCAAGAGCGTCATTACCATAAAGATGCGATACTTGCTTTCTGTCATCGACATGAAGAAGAAGAACAACAACAACAACAAAATGGCTCATTGATGACAGAGAACAAATATGGAATCTTTCATATTTGTAATCTAGCAGCATGCAGTCAAATTCGATTGAAGACCAAATGAAAGTTATCCAAATACAATATAGATACGGATCGGAAATAAAAGATATATTTAGAATCAACCATTGGTTTTTTTGTGGGGACAAATAGGACCTAACTAGCCCACAGAAACGTCTTTATGGTAAATATGATCGAAAATTTCAACTATTGGGTTGACATCTTAAATCCAGTCGTCGTGAAGATTTGAGTGATATAATTTGCTAATCACAAATGGCATAGTAGAACCACAAATATAAAATACTTGACTTAGTTGAAAAAAAAGGTTTCTAGCCTTCATCTGCATTTAATTTTCTTGGTAATATTATTAACATCTCCACATTGTTGTTTATTAATAATAGTGTTCCTGCAGTACCTGTTTTGCGGGAATGGCTTCAGGTTTCGAGCTTTCCTTCATTTCTGGCACTAGCTGGGCATTCTTCCAACCACTCAAATCTAAAGGTTGCTCTCCATCTTCACTGCTAGGTGACGAGGGAACCATTAAACTTTTCTCGGAGGCCTTGGTTAAATCTGTTGGAAACTGTTCTTCATCTTCTGACATATTTGTGCACGAACTGGTAGGGTGTGAAACTGTGTCGAAAAAAATCATATATAAAGTAATGGAATGATAAATTTGTCCTATTTATTTTGCTAAATACCAAGCTACAAGATAGTAAAAATAGTTGAATACGTTGACCAAAACCCACAAAATCGCTATAAGGATAACCCAACCACGTTAAGTAATTGACTACGCCTCTGATTACGAGATAGCTTCTTTACATTCATTGCTGGTAAGTGTTAGATGCGTTCGCGCCATCGGGATTCTGACACTGTGACGTACCATTCTGATCTTGGTTCTATTATAGCACGAAATATGACGAAAAAATCATAGAAAACGATTTGGAACAGGATTATATAAGATGTGATTGAAAATTGTTGATTTCTCTTGAAGTTTACCTCAAAAAGGTGAAAAATGACATGCTTTATATACAATCGACCATTATGAACCATCGAGTATCTTTTCCAGTCTGATTTTCCATCCTAAATGGGTGGAAAATTGCATTTTCTTGTTTAGCAAAGACATTAGCAATTGCTAATCTCTGGTAAATACAACAAAATGTTATTTTTACCCCTTTTTACTATAACACAAAGGTATATTTCAGGTAGTTATAATTAATATCGATAGTAAATTCAAAAAATGCAGTAATTTGAATTTTCTGTCATCATTACCATTTCATAGACCAACAAGCCAGTGATCAAATGTAATGGTTTTGTGGGATCTGATTGGTTCAGTCTTTGTTAAACAATTTTCCACCCATTTATGATGAAAACTCAGACTGGAAAAGGTACTAGATGGTTCACGATGGTCAATTATATACATATAAAGCATGTAATTTTTCACCTTTTTGAGGTGAACTTCAAGAAAAATCAACAATTTTCAGAGAACTTTGAGAGATGCCTATTCTTGACTGGGCTGCTGTGATTGGTCAAAACCTTTGTTAAAATGCGCGTGTTGATAAAATCGGGCCTTAGGCTATTCTTACCATGTGTGTTGTTAGGTCTAGCAGGCGATG
Organism: Callosobruchus maculatus; assembly: GCA_951848785.1. Classification (NCBI taxonomy): domain Eukaryota; kingdom Metazoa; phylum Arthropoda; class Insecta; order Coleoptera; family Chrysomelidae; genus Callosobruchus; species Callosobruchus maculatus. The sequence goes on from CATOUR010000003.1 coordinate 6,276,806, forward strand.
GCACAACATCAGCTTCTGACGCTTTCGGTGGACTTATCTTGGACACCATCGGATTCTCCCTTGGAGGGGTGAGCGTTTCTAATTTGACCAAGGAACTCTCCCTAGAAGGAAGCCATTCCGACTTCACCACAGGAGCTTCTCTTTCCAGCCTTACCATAGAAGGCTCTCGTTCCAGCTTTATCGCAGAAGCCATTGCAATCTCTCTGGAGGGGCTGATCCTTTCTGACTTCACTTCCAACTTGATCTTTTCGTCAGGACTATACAATCTAAGCTTTTTCGATGGAGGCGTGCCCAGTGCAGAGAGTGAAGGATCTTCTGGTAGCTGAAATAGTTAGTCAGGTTTAATCAACACACAGTTAAAAAAAGCAGGGTAGAAGAGCTTTCAAGTTGATGAAATTTTCTAAGATACAGAACTTTTCAGACTTCGTAATAGATATATAATTTTTGTTAATATTTTGCGGACACAATTGATTTTTGCGTCCCGGTTCATAGAGCTGTCAATGTGAACAACATCACACTTCACTGATTGTGGATGGTCATTATTAAAATCACGACTGCGTACAGTGACTGTCATTGACTTTTTTAATTTAAATGGGACACCTTGTATATTTTTGCAGATTTTAGTTCATCTTTTTTTTCCGAATACGTCCATGGTGGGTTTAGCATTAGTTTCTGTGAAAACGGGAAAGATAAAGCTTCTTTATCATTTCAGGTGTTTAAAATGCCGGCCATTCAATGTCGGTTTTGGCGATCGCGTGAGAACTCACAAAGAAGTGTGTCAACTTTTAATGATTTACGTCCTGACAGGGGTCCTATAACACGTTTTACGGTGACTAAAAAAAAAAGAATACAAAAAAATTACCTCAAACGGGAAGACCGCAGACCGCCACGGACAAATTTGCGAGACAAATTTTTTAAGAAACAAATACTAAACCCACTATGACCGTATTCGGAAAAAAAGATGAATTAAAATCTGCAAAAATATACAGGGTGTCCCATTTAAATTAAAAAAGTTGACGGTACTTCCGGTTAAACCGGAAGTACATTAATAGCTAACATAATGTCTTCGGATGCATTAGACGTCACTACACTTGCCTGCAAATTTTCAGCAATATCACTCTTTCCGTTCCAAAGTTATTTGCTTGGTTCCATACTATATCCCAACCCTGTATAATAAGCTTGTTGTTTGGACTCTTGGGAAGGCAATTTAGTAGGTATATCAGTCATATATAGACAAAAACAAGAATGGACCAAGCACTGATTCTTGTGGAACGCCATGCAAGTCGTCAGTGACTTTATATTCCACGATATTCTGCCTTCCAGCTAAATATGACACTAAGAGCTGCATACTAGATAGAGCCATTAAATAAAACCATAGCTTTCAAAGAAGTATGACATGTTGAACACAGTCAAGGGCTTCGGTTGAGTCAAAAAAGTTTGCCTTCAAGTATAGTTTTTTTCCAAAGCAGTTGTTTCTGAAGCGCTGTATTGGCCAGAGTTCAGTATTTTGTTGCATTCCAAGTAAATAGTTAGATCAAATTAGATTTAGACGGTCCTCAGACGTACTATAGTCAGTTTCGGCATCTGGTTGCATCATACTAAACAAAGTAGAGATCTAGACCTGGTAAGGAACTCGGAGAGCCTCTCTAGTGTTCCTCATTCGGGTAGCCTTGTGTGTTATTATCTGTGAGAGCTCACTCGAACATCTTCTGTGATAGAATGTGTAAAACAGAGACAGGTCAGCCACACTTCTTCGATGTTCCAGGCTGTTGAGGTCCTTCGTGAGGTTAGGCGTATCGATTGGTCTAATTACTCGCTTCTAGATAGTCTCCAGAACACGTCTAGAAGCATTAGAGAGTGCTTCGGGGCGCATGCCCTCACATGGGAGCAGGAAGAAGAAAAAGGTGGTAAAGAGAAGAGTCATCAAAAAGCAGAAAGATGACAAACAAGAGAAAACTGAGATAGTGACTGTAGAGGAAGAAGGTCAAGCACCACAAACAACAGTGACTGTAGGGAGGGCTGATGAAATAGAATACCCAGAACCACAAGATGAGGTATTGGAGTTTCCAGAAGAAATCGAAGAGGAAGAATACACAACCAAGACAGGTGACAAGAAGAAACGAACTGTGAAAAAGAGAGTGATCAAAAAACAAAAAGGTCACAAACAAGAAAAGACAGAAATAGTCACGGTAGAAGAAGAAGGCAAGCTACCTGAGATAACGGTAACCGTACAAGAAATTCAGAAACCTGAAGAAATTGAACATCCAATGCCTGTCTACGAAGTAGAGGAACTCCCTGAACAAGTACAGGTTGAAGAGATATTAACACCAGAAGGAAGGAAGAAGAAAAAGGTGATAAGGAGAAGAGTTGGTCGATGATCGGTTCTGTGCCTTGCAGAACAGCAGTAGTTGCTCTGGTGTATACAGCTTCCCACAGCGGAACAAAACTTTTGAGATTCTGGGATAACATTTCAGCAATACTGATGATGGGGTCATGCCAGGACATGCTATTGTTGATGTTGATCCAAAAGCTTGACGGAATGTAATTCCGCTATTCAGTGACCCTCCCTTTCCACAGTTGGTAATTCAACATGAAACTTCTTTGTCAGTGTGATTGCCTGAGTTTTCTGTACGTTGAACTATACTTTATTTACTAATCCCCACTCCACAATTGTTTTGATATCTACGTTGATCTGTGAGCAACCTGAGAGTCTAAGAGGATCATAATAGCCTTGTTAGGTAGATTTTTCAGTAGAATGAATTTGTGGTTCTTGGGTTTTTAGGCCGGCGTCGTTTAGCGTTAAGGCTTGACGCTTCACCACCACAAGTGGATGGCAACTTCTGAAGCTATTTCACTTCGGCGACTTCCAAAATACTGCCTTACACAGTACATTCTTCAGTCGAATCCCAAAAATTTTGCGTAATTCTCTAGTGATTTAACTTACCTGATTCAACGTACCTAGATTCTTTGGAAGAATTTCAAAAAAAATTTCGTAGCTCTAGTGAGATTTAACTTACCTGGTTCAACTCCCTTTTGGGCATGTTGTTGAAGATGAACGGCGGGATGGAGATCCCGTGCGGAAACAGCGGCGGGTAAGGGTAGGGAAGTGAGTACGGCATCGGACAACCTGGAGGTCTGTAGACGTAAGGGTTGTTGCTGGCCATGTTGGAGAAGGAGGACAGCACCTGGTGAGAGGGGGTAGCTACGGGGGCAGTGGAGTCGCAGAATCGCTTGTGCTTCGACAGCGACGTCACCGTCGAGAAGCACTGGCCGCACTTCACGCACTTGATGCGCATGCGACAGTCCGCGTGCATCCGCTTGTGTCTGCACAGGTTCGAGAACTGCGTGTAAGACTGGAAAAAAAAATAAAAAAATTAAATAAACATCTTCAGTCTTCGTAACTAAGATCCTAAACTAAAGTAACTACTCTCACTTCACTGCCTTTCTTTGTTGTTCAAACCTTGGGGTTATGTGCACATACCCGTTGTCCTATGCATATTTATCTTTTGACTTAGGTCAGAATGTCCTAACTTCAGTGTATTTTTTTATGGTCAGCCTCAGCTTCCCGCAAAAGCTGAAAGCCTATGGCACTGTAGAAGCGCTGCGAGAGGATAAGTGTCGGTGCACGTTAGATTTAAAACGCTGGAGGTTTAAGCCGCCGGGAAACAAATCCCCTGGTAGCTCATTCCACAGCGTCGAAGTTCTCCAAAAGAAGAAATGCTGAAGGAGACTGGTTCGGGGAGTAGGGACCTTGACCTGGCAAGGATGAGCTCTAGTGTTCCTCGTTCGGGCGTCCTTCGATGTTATTAACTGGGAAAACCCACTCGAACATCTTCTGAGATAGAATCTGTAAAACAGGTACAGGTCAGCCACCCTCCTTTACGTTCCAGACTGTGGAGGTCCTTTATGAGGTTAGGCCTACGGATTAGTCTAACTGCTCTCTTGTGGATACTGTCCAGAAGCTTTAGAGAGTGCTTCGGAGCGCATCCCCACACATGGGAGCAATACTCCAGCGATGGTCGGATCTGTGCCTTTTAGAGCAGCAGTAGTTGCTCTGTTGTATACAGCTTCCTACAGCGGAACAAAACTCCAAGATTCTGAGATGCCGTTTCAGCAATACGGACGACGTAGTCGTGCCAGGACATATGTTGTTGATGTTGATACCCAAAATCTTGACAGAACTGCTCGACTGACTCGACTATTGGATAACCCTCCATTTCCACAGTTGATAAGCCAACATGAGACTTTGTCACTTTGTCAGTGTTGTTATCTGAGTTTTCTGTACATTAAACTGTACTTTATTTACTAATCTCCACTCGACAATTGTTTCGATATCTATGTATGTTGATCTGAGAGGCATGTTGCTGTCTCCTGGGATGATAGTGGCTTGCCTGGGTCCATGCACGACATTAAAGTACTGTCGACAGGGTAGCTGTAGATTGGATTAGATGTTTTTTTTTCAGAAGCTCGTTGATGTACAGCAGAAACAGTGTAGGGGATAGGACAGATCCCTGAGGAGCAACGGCGTTTATTGAAAATACATCTTATGACCCTTCGACTACAACAAACAGGATCGGTGGTTCAAAAGGCTATTCAGCCACTGGCGTAGTCCAGGTGGTAGTCCATAAGCAGCAAACTTGACCAGAAGTCGTTCATGCTACAGTCTATCGAAGGCTTTCGATATGTTAGGTGAACATAACGTTAAACGTAAAAAACATAACCTAACTCAAAACTTCAAGTTAAATTTTTAGTACAATTTGTTGTTACAGCTACTATAGCATAACTTAAGCTGTTGTACTGACCTTAAAGCAGACTTCACACTGAAAGGGCTTAATAGAAGAATGGATATGTGTATGCTGTTTCAGTCCTGATGATGTGCCGAACGTTTTTCCACACTCTGGACAAGCATGTGACCGTGCTCCAACGTGATGGGTTCTGATATGCCTCTGGAGGTTGCTGGGGTCCGTAAATATCTGTAAGAGTTTAAGTAGGGTTAAGTGATTACACTTATTCTCGTAACTATGCCTAATTTTCAATTATATCTAAAATAATTGTCCATTTAGTTATTTATTACAAAAGTGAGTGGGGCAGAGCTGCCTCCTTCCACTGCGACTCAATTGTGTCTATTGTGGCTCACACCTTTTTAGAGTTCACCGTACAGTCCGCACCTCTTTACGAAGGCGATCAACGTGAGGGGAGGGGTGAAACTTCCTTGAAGTCATGAGGTTCCAGTTGGACAAATCCGAATGTCTGGAACCTAGCATAATCCAGTACTGGACAGGAGCAAAAAATATGCTCCACTGTTTCGTCCTCCACGTAGCAGAAGCGACAGTCTGAAGTTTGTTCCGCATATGGTACCTTAGGCGTCCATGTCCCGTCAGCAGACCGACCAGAATGCGGAGTTCGTACCTATTACATTCCATGATCCTCGGGGGGGCCTCACTCGAGGGGTATCTTATAAACGCTTTCGAGTGCAGTAGCCCTGGTTTATCTCGTCAGTTCAGGAGTGCTTTCCTCACTGCCCAGTCCACTAACAGCAGTGTGGTGATTGTAAATGATATAACGTTTAACATACAGATACTAATCGGATACCGTCGTGCTATTCTCGTCTATTTACAGAGGCATCTTATTTTGCGAGCATCATATTTAGTGTACGAAGTTGTCACACAGTACTTGTAATGTATTAAAATGAGAAGCAATTCTTTTACAGATCATCTGTTTGATGTCGTGGGACTAAAATGCAATATTACCTTTGGGCAGTTCTCGCAGTGGTACTTTTTGGTCTCCCCGTGCTCAACAGCTTTGTGCTTGATCAAGCAAGGTCGATCTGAGTAGGCTTTGTAGCAATAATTGCATTTGAACTTGTTTTTCTGGTGGTTGTGCTTCAGTATCAGATGCTCGTCTAACCTGGAAATAATATAACAGTTAATAATATAATAATTTATTCACCAACAGTACAATCAATGGGGTAAATAAATAGTACGACCCACAGAAAGTAGTAACCTGGTGTGTGGAGTTTGACAGGAAAGACAAAATACAATATATATGATTGTATATACTAGAATTGGCTAGATTAAGGGTCTAGGGTATAGCGCGCGAAATTGAGAATCAAAGAAAAGACGTATTCCCGTGTAAGCGAGGAGGCGTGGCCGCCTGTTCCCTTTCTCCAGTGTGTGTGTGTCTGAGGGGAGATAAGTCCAAAAATCCAAAGGGAAGGTCCAAAGGTTACCATAAAAATTAATTTCGCATTTCCAAGCTCCTAACGTTACCTTTAAACTTACAGTAATGATTCAAAAAGCAAACTGAAGAAGAAAGCTTGCGTTTTGTCACCTATTTGGCCTTTTTTTCGAAATCGTGTTTAGTTGTTAAATTACAGATATTTGAAGAATATATGATTTTGCATTGCGAGTTTTTTTGCACACTAAAAAACTTTTTTGAGAAAATTGCAAATAGTTGTCATTTATTAAGGTCTTAACTATCACCCTCTGAAATATTGTGTACGTAGTTTGAAAACAAGTGAGTTCTGCTCTAAATGGGAATCCGTGTTTTAACATGGCAAATACACATGTATAGCCAGGCTCCTTAAGGGGTTATAAGTATCAGTTGAAAAATCTGTAAAAAATATTTGAAAGAATATCTCATGTGCCTTACATCCATTTTTTTACTTTTTTTGCCCTATTGAGGTCTTTAAATCTTATTCCTGGTTCTTGTATTATGTTCAACCCTTAACACAGTAAAAGCTTCTCAACTCATACCCATATCTTCTTTGCGTGACGAACAGACATAAAGGGTTCCAAGTAAATCGATGATGACAATAATAATAAATCCAAAAGTGTAACTTTCACACGGCAATCGCAAATACAATTTTCCGTACTACCGTAGATTATGATTCGGTATTTACGATTCAATTTTGATTTTATTACTTTACGATCTCCGACGTCTCAGACATTATAAAAGTTTTGAATTACTCTAAAATTGGTTGGTTCGATGTGTGGAACGAATTACATTATGGTTAGTGTTTTCTGAGTGATGTGGTCTTATGACGTTCTTACTTTCACGATCTATATTCAATTAATTTCAGATGATACAGCTCTACAAGTATGCAGGTTGAACAGTGTTCAATGTATTTATTTATCTATTTATGAAACATTTTAGCAGAAACAAAAAGAAAATACGTAATTGTTATGGTGAAAAGGTGTGGTACTTCAGTATTTCGTGTCCGTTTGACATTATTATTAAATTTTATAAAATCCAGCAGCTCAACGTAAATCAGTTTTTTACAGATTTTTTCTATACGTCCTTTTTACTTCCCACACCGATAGGTGAGGGGAGTATTGTGATCGCGAAAATTTGCGATTTTGAAATAATATACTTTTTGGGCGTTTTATGATGCCTACATAACGAAAATCCACGTCACTCATTTCCGTCAGTCTGTCTGTCGGTTTGTCGGTCTGTCTGTCTGTTGGCATTTTCCTAGCCTCCTAATCTCAGTAACCCCTGCATAGATTTTGATGAAATTTGGGTAGTGATATGGTGTAGGGTCGTAGTAAGTAATGTTGCTACAATTTTGAAAATCAGTGCAGGGGCGGCAGAGTAATTAGCAAAAAACGAAACATTTCAAATATGCCTCAAACTTCGTTTTTAGGCGTTATAGGGGTTCCTGATCATTTTCTACTTATTTTGGGGTGGGGGTGAAATTAGGGTGGTTGGGGGGTGGAGGGTTGTAAATCTGAAAGATTTGTTGTACTTATAATGGGCTGTCTACTGACCTGAGAGAGAAAGAACTAGCGACATAATACACTTTTTCAGGTCCATCCGGACATTGCCTTGCCGATTACAGAAACGAGGAGACTTCAAGTTTCTGATGCACACAAAATACATACGAGATACGAGTATTACTTTGGATCGTTTTGTATTGTGTTACGTGGAAATTTCTGAATTGACTTTAATGACACTTTGACACAGATTTATTACCGCGACGAGTATGGAAAGCGCGTTTGGTTTTTAGAAGTCATTTCAGTGGCGGCGCGGCAATAATAAAAAAACTAAAAATATAAAAAACACCTCAAACTTCGTTTTAGACGTTTTAGGGGTTCCTGATCATTTTAAACATTTTTTTGGTTGGAGGTGAAATTGGGGTGTGGGTTTGTAAAACTCAAAAATGTGTTGTATTCATGATATATTGTCCATTGACCTGTGAAAGAAGAACCTAGTAGAATAAAACACTGTTTTTGCGGTCGGGCGAGCGATGGATGATTTGATTGCAGGAGCATCTAGACTATAGTTTCATGCTGCGGGACAATAGCAAAACTGGTATCATCGGAATGTGTGGGAAGTACTGAGTCAATCGACTGCATTTTTTATTTGACTTTTAGCCTAAAGTACAGTTTTGCAGTTAATATGGTAATAGTAGTTGTAAGCTTTATTGGAATATATTGAAAATGAATGTCAAAAGGCGAAGTTGAGTATGAAGAGATTAGAGGAATTTAGCTGCTCTGCTCAAACTTATCTAAGTAGGTATTCTAATGAAAGAAAAAAAGTTCAGAAAAAACAAATTTCATCCATCTTGTCTGTGATAGTAGACTGTACCTACATGTTTTCGATACAGATATTTGATATTTTGTGGAGCCCTGCTATATAACTTATAATTTCAATAACGTACAAGCAGACACCATCTTCCGCACGCACTGTTGACTCACCCTGTATACATGGTTGAAATCTAGAGTGCGAAATCTCCAATGCAACTAAAAGGAAGGTACCTACATACGGGCAAACCCATTAGTCAAAACAGATACCTGACCTCTCATGCATCCTACATTTACAGCCAGGCGCAGTATGAAAGCAGTTTCGGTGGAATGTATGTGTACATGGCGCTCAACGGCAAACTGGAGATTACTACATCCACCCCGTCACGCGTCGTCGTCTTACGCATTGGTGCCCGTCATGTTCCTCCAGACAAAACCTGGACTTGTCGGAAAAGGCCATCTGATGCTACTCAGCATGGTTGTCGGTGTTGTTGGCACCAATCTAACCGTTGGCGACGATGATTTGCAGTGGGTGGAAGCACTTGATGCTGACGATATGATGCTAAGCCCATTTCATTCAATCTGTGGTACACCATGCGGATTCGAGTGGGCCTGTAGCTGCATACCAATCATCGATAACAGCTCGAAAGGATTGCGTTCTGTCTCGAAGGGCCAGTAGTCGTAGATGACGATCTTGCCGGTCAGTAGTTCTTCTATGTGCTCCTGAACCTCTAGCTCGCTGCATCCGCCCTTCTGCGATCCATGAGCGTCATGCTGCTACAACTGTAGCAACGCTACGCCCCATGGTTACAGCAATTGCTTTGAAAGAAGCACCACGTTCTCGTTGGCCTACAATCCGACCCCGTTCAAAGGGGCTTAATTACGTAAACTGGGGCTGTCATCTTCTAGAGGGCATCTTTACACAATCAATTAATTCATCTTTTTTTTGCACAACTGGTCTCTCGCCACATTTGCGACCGATATTTCATGAACAAATCATAAGCATCTGTAAGCATATTTAGAGCTCCCACAGACAGTATCGATGTGTTTAGTTTGTAGATTTAGTTCTCATATTTCCATTTATCCTTTTTTTCAATTTACTACGAACAAGGATTGAGTGGAAGATCACTATTTAAGTGAACTCCTCCTTGAGGTTTTTCCAGTAGATTAGTATAGTCTAAGGATGTAATTTTCCTTTCTATAAATACAAAACCTTCTGCGAAAATAAAGTTTATTATTATTATTATTATTTATTATATCATCGTTTTTGAATCGACAGAAAGCCATGCTTTGTTTTTACACGTCTCGGTGCCATGTAGGTATCTGAATGAATAAAAAGTGTTCCATGTGTATCAGAGATGGTACTGCTAAGCTGTGTACAAAGTTTCAATGCGAATTTACCCTCTTTTTCTAGGTGTCCGGATTTCAGTTGCGACTAGTATACATAGACATTACTGTGTATTTGTTTTTTTTTTTTTTAGTTCAATAAATAACATTTCAATATTAACAATCCATCTATCTAATCCACTTTGGCGAAATAACTGCACACTGGCAACACTGTGAGCGCGTGTTCTAGAGAATGGAAGGTGGAAGGTAGGAGATATCGTGTTTTCCGTTCAACCTGTTCAAGGCTAAGCTATCTCCTAGGCTATCTGTATATAGGGTAACAAGAGCGAAAGCTACACACATAGCACCGGATGGTATGAGAATATTCTGTTCACATTCACTACAGATATTATGAATATTCTGGAAAAATTCCATGGATAATTAGAATATTTACAGAATATTCTGTAAATGTTCGAAAGGGGAAAAACACGCTATATTCCTAGAATATTCCGCTGAATATTCGGCACGGATATTAAATGAACAATCGTGGTAGAACGTTTTTGAATATTCTAGGAACATTTTGTGTAAATTACCTCATATACGAAACATTTTTAGGGAAATATCGATACTGTTCCAAAAATAATGGCACCTACTAGTGGCAGATGGTCACAAAAGTTAAGTGGTTAGACATCTCAGTCCAGATGCCTGAATAAAGTATAAAAATTTGAACTTGTTGCATTTAACCTCAAAATTCTACTCACATTATATAATGAACCTTACACCATAGTAGGTGACCATAATTTGGAACACTGTCACAGACTTCATAACAACCAGCAACTTTATTGTACAAAATTGGGTATAAATGCAGGCCTTTCAGGCATAAAACTCATGGATTCATGAATTGCTAAAATGCTGACATCCACATGTTGAAGCACAGAATGACAGAAGACTTGAAGTGAGTGACAACCAGACAAGATTGACAACTGACGACACCATAGTCACCATACATCAGCATAAGATGCTGTCACTTTATCGTCGGTGGATGCCGTATCTGTATTGCTGGCAATGGCTAATGATTAATGAACTTTTGAAAATTGCACATAATACTTATTAGGTATATTTAGGATGAAAGCAAAACGAATGAAGGTTTTTTAATTCACTGAGAAATGTGCAAATATAAATTAATAATACCTCATATTGAATATTTGCCTACATACAGATATTTCTATTACAAATATTACTAAATGTTCATCAGAAAATAGCTACATCTTGTTCTTAGTAGATTATTAAAATAATATTCTATGAAGAATATTACTGGTATATGCGGGAATAATTCAGACATTAAACGAATAATCACTGATTATCCTAAGTGGATAAAATAATAATATTCTATAAAGAATATTATGTTAATAATCCAGAATAATCAAGAGAAATAACGAATATTCTATGATTCTACTGAATATTCATGAAACTTATAGGAGATTTAAAGAATATTCATAGAATATCCAGTGCTATGTGGGTATACGTAAACGAACCTTGCCCTTTACAAGACAACCTTTCTAGTACTTCAATCTACTATACAGAGAAGGAAACCTTCATTCAGTTTACTAGTATACAAGTTTTCCAACTAATGTGGGTACAATTGTTTTTGAAGGATATACATACACATCCTAATGACTTTGCGCCAGCCAATCACGCTATCCCGTGGGAGAACCGCCACCTGTCGTGGAGGTTAATCGACAAATAAAAACGGATGATCGCCGATCGCGTCAAACAAATGAATTATTCATTAATTAGGTATGGCGATCGCATCGGTGTGAATGATGAAGTGAAATGTAGGTATTAGTGTTAATATTTTTTTTTTATTTATTTTATTTATTTGTTCTAAAATACACAATTTCCAATGTTATACCTACATGCCTAAAAATCCTCTTAAATGTCTGAACATTATAATTAACGAATACATTTGAAACATTATACCTACAGAAATTCTGCAAGTGGGGAAGACAAGGCTGGAGGCGGGTGCTGCTAAGACAATCTTTTAAGAACTAAACTTATCCTGATTCTCAGTTATGAATTCCTTAACTTTGTATTTAAATTCCTTGAATTTATTTACACGTTTTAGATCTGCTGGGAGTACGTTGAAAAACTTAGGTCCATGATAAAAAAAAGTTTTTTGTGTAAGTGTTTTTTTAAAAATATCTATACTCAGATTTAAATTAGCTGCTGCTCTAGATACTGTGCTTAATTTCTTGAAGCTTCTTTGCTTGAGGTACATTTTTGTGAGACACTGATATACATAAATAAACTTTATATTGAAAAAATTAGTTTCTTTGTAAAGTAAATCTGTGGGAAATAGTTTGTGTTTATTAAAAATAATTTTTATTAAAATGTTTTGGGCTCTTTGTAGATTTTGCAATGTTGTTGTAAAAGTGCCACCCCAGATCGTAATGCAGTATTTCAAAACAGAAGCTACAAGTGCATTATACATCATGATTAAAACTTTTCTTGAACATATATCTCTAAGACTGTAAAATTTGCTTATTAGAACCCTCACACGCTTATTTACATAATTGGTATGATCTATCCACCTAATGTGTTGATCAATATTGATACCCAAATATTTAATGATAGCCTCTTTTTGCAATATTCCGGTAGAGTTGTTGACGAATCCATATTTACCGGACATTCAATAATAAATCCTGGGATATTGTCAAATATTATACTTCAAAAAAATGGAGTCAACTTGATTGACTCAGTACTTCCCAAAAATAACAGTGATATCATTTTATTATATTTCCTTTGCATGAAGCTATAGTCTGAGATCCTTTGCAAACAAGTAGTCGTTCGCATGTCCTCAAAAAACATCCAACACAAAAACTAGTAAATAGTTTCCGAAGTCTCTCCGTAGGAACTAAAACGACACGAATTTTTATTCTGCCAGCTTCAACTGGATGACGCGAAACAATCAGGAACCCTCAAATTGCTTAAAAACGAAGTTTGAGCTATTATTATATTTTTAGTTTTTTTATTATTGCTGCGCCGCCACTGACACGATTTTTCCAAAACATACGCGTTTTCCATCCTCGCCGCGGCAGCAATACTGTGTCAAAATTTCATTAAAATCAAATCGATAATTTTCGCGTTACGCAATATAGAACGATCTAAAACAACACTCGGATGTATACATCACAAATTCTAAGTCCCTTGATTTCTACTATAAGCAAGGCAATGTTCGGATGGACCTAAGAAAGTGTATTATGCCGCTAGGTCTTTCATTCACAGGTCATTGGACAGCCCATTATTAATACAACAAATTTTTCAGCAACACCCCACTCCCCAACCACCCCAAATTCACCCCCACCCAAAAAAAGTAGAAAATGGTCAGGTACCCCTAAAACGCCTAAGAACGAAGTTTGAGGAATATTTGAAATTTTTCGTTTTTTGATAATTACTCCCCCCTCCCCCGTACAACGATTTCCAAAATTATCGGAACATTACCTACTACGATACCACAACATATCGCTACCCAAATTTCATCACAATCCATGCAGCGGATACTGAGATTACGACGTTAGAGAAACGCCAACAGACAGACAGACAGACCGACAGACAGACAGACAGACCGACAGACAGACAGACAGACAGACAGACAGACAGACAGACAGACAGACAGACAAACAGACAGACAGACAGACAGACAGACAACCGACAGACAGACGGACCGACGGAAATGAGTGACGTGGATTTTCGTTATGTAGACATCACAACACGCCCAAAAAGCATATTACCTCAAAATCGAAAATTTTCGCGATCACAATACTCCCCTTACCCGTCGGTGTGGGAAGTAAAATATATAATTTTAACGACGCTTCGACGTTAATAGTGCGTCATCTTCAGGTTATGGAGGGTATGTATATGATACTACAACAGTCTCGAATATTTTTACCGGATGGTGTTGGCAACTTGGCAAGTTATTCACAGTTAGGTATTGCATCAAATAGCCGAATCAGTTTTTTAGTTAGGGATGAGTTCCGTCCCAGTTAACCACAAACTGCGCGACCCGCCTCAAAAATTACAGAAATGAACGACTTCGTACAGAATGATCGTCGTACTGACATACAGAGTAGGCTTAAATACTGGACACAGTCAACTGTTTTGTTAGGTAGTGGTCATGCCACGTTGAAAACGCCGGCTGTCGTCGATCGCCGAAGCCAAGCAGCGTCGGGCGCGGTTAGTACTTGGTCGGGGCCTGTAAACACCGCGTATCGTTAACTTTTTGAAATATTATTATTTTTTAATATAGATTGGTTTTTATAATCCTTGCATAAGGTCTGGCAGGTAGGACAGTGTCTGTTGGGACTGAGATAACTACAAAATTAAAAAAATAAAAGATTTAATGTGAGGTTAACTAAAAAATTGAAAATAAATATAGTCTATAAAAACTAATAAACCCGCTTCTAGAGAACATCAAACTAAAATGTTAGAAGCAATTTTTAAAATAAGCTTAGAACAACAATGAACGAAAAATGCTAGTATGCTTGTGAAAGAAGCTTCGGGGCCTGGATTTATGAATAATATGGTACAAAGCGCTCAGGCTTTTTTCACAATCATACTAGTATTTTTTTTGTTCAGTTTTGTTTCAAGCTTATTTTAAAAAGCATGTTTAACTTTTTAGTTTGATGTTCTCTAAGAGTGTGTTTTTAAGTTTTTTTAAACTATATTTATTAAGTATTACAAATGTTGTCTCAAAAGTCACATACATATGTCAATGTGTAACCGTCCTTATTCTAAGTCAAAGTCGAGAAGATCAGTTTTTTGAGAATATATTGTTTTCTGTGTTTCCTTTCGTATTTGAATTTATCATATCAGAAGAAGTGTAGAGAATTAAATTCTCTACAATTTTTTTAAACAATTTTATACGTTGAACCTTTTTTGAGATAGAGGACACAGGGTGTGGGGTAATATGAATATTAATGATAATAATACCGAGGTCATACACCTAGCACTAGCCAAAACAAACAAACTAATAGAAAACGCAGATCCATATTACAGTTACACTCCAACATCAGTACTCGAAAACGATCGATACAAATTATACTGGGTCGTTAAAATACATACAGACAAGACTATCCCAGCCAATAGACCAGAAAATTCTCAGCAATTGGAACTATATAATGTGTTACCAGCCACAGTTAGAAATCTACATTATAGTAAGTTCAACGCCACAATCAAAACTTTCCTACAAGAAAATGCATTCTATATCGTCCGTGAGTACATGGAGACCATGAGAGCCAGAGTAGAAGTGTAAAAACAGCTGTTGTGTGTTTAAATGTATTTTGTCTCTCTTATGTTTGTCATTTACTCTTATATGTAATACTAAATTAATAATGTGTTTTCGAATTATTGTACTGACGTGCTACAAATGTAATGTATTGCATAATGTAGTCAAATAAATCTATTCTATTCTATTCTATAGTTTTCCAGTCTAAGGCCGACAAAATTACCTATTTGATAGATCTTGCCATTCCCAATGATGTGAATATCGAAAACATCTACGCTGGGAAGATATCTAAATACACGGACATTGCCATGGAAATAAAACGACTTTGGAAGCAGGACATTATGTCGGTCTCAGGCCTTACACCAAACACATTTACACCACACCTACAGCAGTTAGGCCTGGACGAAAGGTTACACAAAATATTCCAAAAAGTCTGTAATTATGAAGACCTGTAATATCGTACGATCCTTCCTAAATTCAGATCAATAATAGTCCGGGTGTTGACTTGGCACAGCCCATCAACACTTGTTGCTACCGCAGTCATGCGAGAGAACTTGGAAGATCAGAACAATAATAAACCGTCTTTATTTATACATCAGTACAAAAAAGGCGAAGTCTCGCTAACATTTGCGTTTTTTAGCTTGCCCTAATAGTAGTAGTAGTAGTATCAAAATAAAAATATATCGACAACGCCTATCACACACTAAAATCAGCTATTATATCATTGGCGAATCACATGGAAGATACCTGATAAATAATTCAAGTAAATATCATCATGCACACTCATATCGCGTTTAATTGGCTGTTACCTTCGTTATCACTCCAGTTTATCAACAAAAAGCTTCAAGTGGTTTTCGTGACGATTACTCCAATCCATGTCCAATTCATTATTCACAACGATAAAACGTAGAATTAATGAAATTTTAATAATGATGGCTTCAAATTGTTTTTTCATATTTGCCGATGACCCTATCTTGGTTATTCTGACGATGTTTCATGTCCATGGTTGAAATTATAGGTTTGGTGAGAAACATAAATCATATGTGTTTACTGAAAAGCATGGATACAATGGATATGTGTATTGTCACAACACGAAGCGATATTTTGGTGCGGTGCAATGCTTGACACAAAGGTACTTCCAGATGATCAGTATGATAATTTGATAGGTCAAGGCTGGGACTAATCTCAAAATACAAAAGAATGGCCACATACCTTTCAGATAGTGTATAAAGGAATCATCGCATGCCTTATAAGACAAATAAGCTATCGATATAACAGTAATGCCTTACGAAGAGTTTATTAGAGTATCGATTAATAAATACACACAGCTACTACAAAATAATTGTTTTGAAGTTTTATTACAGCTGCTTATAGTGCTTATTTGTGGTGCAAATTTTCTACCACACGAACATTTACAAAACTATTGTGTAAGGATTTTATAAGCTATAACAAAATAACTGTGTAAGCACTGTCTATAAAGCAAATTAGCTGCAATGAGTATTATTATAAAGCTGTAATAAATTAATTTAGCTGCATTAGCTAATATATCGAACAAGAATTGTTATATAGACGTTTATAAAGTAGTTTTCATGTTGTTTCATAGGATACTTTATAATTTTGCTGTTAAAACGTTTTTACAGCTAGCTAGTATAATACTTCGGCTGAAGGCAGCTGAATGATTGTTAGGCAACTAACTGACTTGATTTTCTTCAAATTGGGCTAACGTTATGTTGTGAATTATCTTGTCGTAAAAGTGTGTTGTAGATGCACTCTAGAGGCATGATATACATAGAAGTGAAATAGGATAAATTCCCTATAGTATAGTATTCCTAGAACATGGAGGGAGCCTACAAATCACATTTCGGGTGGCTATTTCTGTGTTATCGACTTAAAAGCTTACGAAATAAATCTACGCAACAGTCTTGCTTATCCTGATTCACCATTACCAGTGCACCAACACATAGTAAGCTGCCTCTTGTGCCGTTTCCCAATGTCACAAGTTTCCTTGCTAACCACAAGAGTCAAGATTATACTGAGATTCTCAACATTTATTAGAAAATTTTAAGGAAATGGGATGCCGCATGTCATTGAAAGTACACTATTTGCATTAACATCTTGACTTTTTCCGTGAAAATTTGGCAGATGTCGGCAAAGAACTTGAAAAAAGATGCCATCAAGATATTAGGGCAATGGAAAAGCGATACCAAGGGAGGTTGTAAAAGACAATGATGGGTGACTATGTTTGGAAACTACTTGAGAAAGAAAATTCACCATATAAAAGATAAAGTTGTTTTAATATTCATTTTTGAGCCAATGTAAGGAACATATTTTTAGACTGTATGTTTTGTTAAAAGAATAATTCTGAGTTGAATTTATTTTCCTTACTTTTTTTGCTTTTGATACAACTGTATTTGAATCTATATGAGCCTATCCAAAGTTCCTACTTTTTTTCATAACAAACAACTTCTTCAAATAACTTTTTTCAAAAAACTGAAAAATAGGCGAGATTCAGAACAGACCTACCTAGTCTGTATTTATTTTTTTGCTCTGATTTTTTCCAAAATCGATTAGGCATTGAAATTGTAAGATAGTGCAGTCGTCGGTTTTTTTATTTAAAATTGGTAAATCGTAAAAGTGGATCATTATTATGAAACAGCTTTTAGGATTAACTAGTTTAAGATTAACTATGATAAACCGAAAATCACAAATGCCTGAAGTAAAGTCAAAATTTCGAGCATAAAACTCATAAGCAGACTAGGTACAACTTATACACAGGCTCAGATTTACTCTTTTTGATTCAGTATCTCGCTCATTTCTCAGTTTTTGGGAAGAAGTCATTTGAAAAAGTTGTTCATTTTAACGAATTCTATACACAGCTTAAAATAGGTATCAACTTAAGACTCACCTGTATAAATAGCCCTTAAAAAAATGAAAAAACTAAAGACTACAATTTTCAAATAGGTTAGAACAGTTCTTTGGCATACAAATAATGATAATATAAAAAAATCAATAAACAAGACAAAAATTAAATTTTGTTATATAGTGAATAGTACTCACTTGTCAATATCGAAGTAAGGCTGGTCGCACACGTAACACCTGATCTGAGACTCATCCTCTTCATCTTCTTCTCTGTCGTCCACCGTTCCACTGTGTTGAGATGCTGAAACAAGAATATGAATCTCATGAAACGCTCATATTTCAATAAGTCGTTGCATAATTTTCTTTGTGTCGTCTGGCGTTACCAGGTCCTGGGATGACTTTTAGGTAATCAGAACGCTGACCTATCTTACACCATTCAAGGTTTACGCCAAACAGATAACCAAATGTCTGACTGTAAGGTGTATGACCTGTTGGCGTAATGCTTTTTTCGAACTAGGAAGAATGTGATGTCTGCTTTCGGTAGCCTCGAATGGTTGAATCATTTTAAACTGTTAGAATCAGTACATATTCATTCTGAGATAATTGTTGTTGAATTACACTGGAAGGTGTTTTAAGTTGCGTTTATTTTTAAGGTCCTCCAACAAGTTGGTTTGCTTTTGTTTCTTCTTTACGTTATGTGGTTAAGAACTCATGAAAAATTTGCAAAGGAATCCTGTACAAGAAACTAAATCATAGTATCAATTTCCCTGTGTTTTGTAGGCGTTATATGTTTCCAAAAAATTAAAGTTGTCCTTCGTGGGTATTTTTGCACTTTCCGAAGTTTTTTTCTTTAATGTAATAATTATGTTCAGTCGTCATCAGATGAAAGGCTAGAATGCACAATATTTCGAGAAGAACGAAATGCTTTGTAGTCAAATTGACTACAATGAAACTCCTTCAAAATTGTTTGTGCAGAACAGCAATCTTGGTATAAGTAGATATCAGAAAAAATGAATATATTGTATATAATATTAATATCACAAAACTTAGAAGACTGTGGCTTTACCGTTTAACTAAGCATTAAATGCGTCAGGTCAAGTTAGACGATCAAATTTGAATTATGTTTTTGAACTTGAGAAATCGGTAGATTAATTCAGGAAACTTCAAACTTTCAAACGGAAATGCCCATTTTTTAAAACAAGCAAATTAATGCAAAATTTGATTGATGATAGAGGGTTGTGAATATGGTAGTTTGCATTTAATTTCAAATTTTCAATCAAATCGGTGTTTTTTTATTTTCCTGCCTAGCAGGCCATGACATATAGACAAAAACGTGGTCAGATAGAAAAAAAAACCAACTAACTTGGCAGAAATATACAGAATAGGGTTTAAGGACAAGATTATGGAAATTTCTTTCAACAAATAAGCTCTAACCAGAAACAACATCTTTAAGGTCAAAAGAAAAGCTGGAGTACGGGAGAAATGGATGCTTTTCACAGCCTACTAGCTATACTGCAATGTACTAGAGATAAAAAATTTCCAAAACCATTGTATTGTGAAATGAAAGGAAAACTACCAGCGAATGTTACTGGCAGTACAATATATCAAGGAAACAACACAAGCACATTTGTCAAAGCTGAATTTGCATAAATGCTTCAAACAGTATATTGTTGAATTGCACAGCTTTCGCTTAAAATTAAAGCAACAATTGTGACCAACTCTGTATGCATACTTTATTTCTTTACTACTTACTAGACAACCAATCACCCAGAACCGTTTGTATTAAATGTTCTTCAATATTATTGTTAACATTTATTAAACGATAAAACAATTTCTAATGTATTTAAATTTCAATATTATAAACATTCTGCTCATTTTCCAGATATGTAGAGGTATCAACTATTTTTCAGGTTTAGTTATTGAACTACCACAATAAACTAATATATTAACATTTTACAAACCATTTATCAAAAGATGTTATATATGACAATAATGGCAATTTCGCAGGTTAGTATTAAAAATGTATATTTGCTACTCTGAAGGAGAAGGGAAGCATATTTTCGTGTCTTTCAAAAGGTCTAAAGAAGATAAAAACATAGTTGTAGAATCCTTCAGGTATCTCCTAAACAATTCAAAATGCTAAACAGAAAAAGGAGGCTACAAATAAGCAAATTACAAAAACAAGGCAATGTCATCCATTAAGAAATCGTTCATACTACTCTGCAAAATTAAATAAAAATCCAAAAAGAAACAAAAATCTGTATTTTTTCTGAATTCACACCTTTTTCTGTATCTACTATTAAAAACCATACCTCAAAAAACCAGAAGAAAGTAACTTCCAAAATCCGCGCCAGTATTCCAACACACAGACCGACTGTCACCACCCCTTAAAAACCAATCCACAGGTAATAAAACACAAACATAAACTAAATTAGTATCAAATTCTCGTCGCTGTATTGCACCTTCACCTGCGTTCCGATTGGTGGATCATCCCTCTCTGTCCCACCCCGTCAGTCAGGGGGTTGAAAAGGACGGAGATAGGGTGAAACGTCAACCGCATCAAGTGAGTGATTTTGTTAACCCCGTTTTAAGGGGGGCGGACAAGATACCATTGTGTGTGTCGTTGTGAAATTCGTCCCTATAGGGGCAGACGGGGGGGTGATTGGGGGGAGGTTTCTGTTGATGTGGTCTGATTCGATGGGAGTTTGTTATAACGGATACATTTCGAAGTACTGATTATACTGTACATACAGAAAGAGATATTTCTACTTCCAACACCGATAGGTGAGGGGAGTATTGTGATCGCGAAAATTTTCGATTTTGAGATAATACGCTTTTTGGGCGTTTTATGATGTCTACATAACGAAAATCCACGTCACTCATTTCCGTCGGTCTGTTTGTCTGTCTGTCTGTCTGTCGGTCTGTCTGCCTGTCTGTCGCTTTTTTCTAGCCTCGTAATCTCAGCAACCGCTGCATGGATTGTGATGAAATTTGGGCAGCGGTATGCTGTGGGGTCGTAGTAGATAATGTTCCCATAATTTTGAAAATCGGTGCATAGGCGGCGGAGTAATTAGCAAAAAACAAAAAAATTAAATATTGCTGAAACTCCGTTTTTAGGCGTTTTAGGGGTCCCTGATCATTTTCTACTTTTTTTTGGGTGCGGGTGAAATTGGGGTGGTTGGGGGGTGGGGGGTTGTAAAATTGAAAAATTTGTTGCTTTCATAATATACCGTCCACTGACCTGTGAAGGAAGACCTGGCGGCATAAATAACTTTTTTAGATCCATCCGAGCATTGCCTTGCCTATTACAGAAAGCAAAGGACTTAGAATTTTTTCTGATGTAAACATACGAGAGTATTGCTTTAGATCGTTCTATATTGTGTAACAAGGAAACTGTTGAATTGATTTTAATGCAATTTTGACACGGTATTACCACCGTGGCGAAGATGAAAAACGCGTATGGTTTTAACAAATCGTGCCAGTGGCGGCGCAGAAATAATAAAAAAAAGCTGAAAATATAAAAGCAGCTCAAACTTCGTCTTTAAGCGTTGTAGAGATTCCTGACAATTTTCTGCGTTTTTTTTGGGTGGAGGTGAAATTGGGGTGGATGGGGGAGTGGGGGTTGAAAAATTAAAAAATTTCTTGTACTCATAATAGGCTGTCCACTAACCCGTGAAGAAAGATCTAGCGACACAAATCACCTTTTTAGGTCCATCCGAACATTGCCTAGCCTATATTACGGAAACTAAGGGACACTACATATTAAATTGATTCTACTGAAATTTTGACAAAGTATATTGTCACCGTGGTGAGAATGGAAAACGTGTATGTTTGTTGAAAATCGTGTCAGTGGCTGCGTAGCAATAATCAAAGAACTGGTATCAGCATAATATGTAGGAAGTACTGAGTCAATCAACTTGACTTCATTTTTTACTGCAGTAACAGTCCGCGATTTTTAAGGCCAGTGCTGAAATTAGGCTTGTATTTCAAATGCATTCGTTCATCTTGATCGGGAAACCATTTGAAGTGCCAAAAACACAATTTGATTTTTCTGTGCATGAAATGTTTGCTGCGCAAATTTTTTTATGAAAAATATAGTTTAAAGACGTTGGAGCGTTCAAAATTCAGTCCGACCTCCAAAGAAGAGTTACAACTCCAACAAACAAATAAATAAAAAAACATACAGGTGAAACCGATTGAGGTGTGTTAAAAAAATGGAGTCAAATTAATTGACTCAGTACTTCCCACACATAACAGTGATATCATTTTATTATTTTTCCTTTGTATGAAGCTATAGTCTGAGATCCCTTGGAACTAAATCATCGCCCGCCTGTCCTCAAAAAACATCCAACACAAAAACTATTAAATAGTTTTTTAAATCTCTCCATAAGAACTAAAACTACAACTACTACATTTTTTTCTGCGAGCTTCAACTGGACGAAACGAAACAATCAGGAACCCCCATATTGCTTAAAAACAAAGTTTGAGCTATTTTCATATTTTTAGTTTTTGTATTATTGCTGCGCCGCCACTGAGACGATTTTTGAGAACCATAAGTACTTTTCATCCTTGCCACGGTAATAATACTGTGTCAAAATTTCATTAAAATCAGTTCTATAGTGTTCGTGTTCCTAAATTCAGAACGATCTAAAACAATACTCGTATGTATACATCAGAAAATTTAAGTCCATTGATATCTTTAATAGCCAAAGCAATGTTCGGATGGACCTAAAAAAGGTTATTATGCCGCTAGGTCTTTTTTTCAGAGGTCAATGGACAAGCTATTATGGATAGAACAAATTTTTAAGTTTTCCAACCCCCCACCCCCTAACTAACCCAATTTCACCCCCACCCAAAAAAAGTAAAAAAGACCAGGAGCCCCTAAAATGCCTAAAAATGAAGTTTGAGGGATATTAGTTTTTTCGTTTTTTGCTAATTACTCCGCCGCCCCTAAACCGATTTTCAAAGTTATAGCAGCATTACCTATTAGGACCTCACAGCATATCGGTACCCAAATTTCATCACAATCCGTGCAGCGGTTGCTGAGATTACGAGGGTAGAAAAACGCGAACAGACAGACCGACAGACAGACCAACAGACCGACAGACAGACAGGTCGACGGAAATGAGTGACGTATATTTTCGTTATGTGGACATCATAAAACGTCCAAAAAGCGTATTATCTCAAAATCGAAAATTTTGGCGATCACAATACTCCCCTCACCTATCGGTGTGGGAAGTAAAAGGGGACAGGAATTGCTTATTTCTGCATAATCAACCTGTCAAAGATATTTTTCTGACATTTATCAATCAAACCTTTTAAATGTACCTGACTAAGTTTCGCAGTTGATTCATGTATAATGAAAAAGTTTCTTATTAACTACAAAAATAGTATAACAGGCATTGAACCAACAATAATTTTGAATATAATGATTTTGTGTGTCAATCTCTATGTTGTTTAACATTTTTCATAAATAAACAGCAGGGCAAATGTTTTTATTATATTTTTTTGACAAGCTTTCAAATGTCACCATTTTCTAATCAATAATTTATCTGTGAAAAACAAACATTCTTTGAAAACAAAACTTATATTGAATCCACTTGCCTGTAGAAGTTGGAGATGTAAACTTTAGAGAAGTAGTTATGAATGGGATTTTGCAAACGCTGTTCAACCTACAGAGCCAAATGTTTTAATCATTTTACTTCCCACACCGAAATTTAGGTAGCGAAGTGACGGAGGGTCGTAGTAGCTAATGCTCCTATAATTTTGGAAATCGGTGCATGGGCGGCGGAGTAAAACAAAGTTTTATATATTTCTCAAACTTCGTTTTTAGGAGTTTCTGACAGTTTTTCTACTTTTTTGTGAGTGGGGGTGAAATTGGGGTTGTTGGGTGCGAGTGACAGGTATAAAACTGTAATTATAATACATTGCCTATTGCCTATTACAGAGAAACAAGGACTTGGAATTTTCTGATATATGCATACGAGTATTCTGTATTATGTGACATGGAAATGATTGAATTGATTTGAATGAAATTTTGATACAGTCTATTACCGTGGCGAGGATTGCAAAGTCATTTAGAAATCGTGTCAGTGGCGGTGCAGGAATAATCGAAAACTAAAAATATAAAAACTGCTCAAATTTCGTTTTTAGGCGTTTTAGAGGTTACTTATTATTTTCACCTTTTTATTGGATGGGGGTGAAATTGGGGTAGTTGGGGGGCGAGGGATTATAAAAATGGAAAAGTAGTAGTATTCATGATAGGCTGTCCATTGACCAGTGAAACAAATATAGTGGCATGACACACTTTTTTGATTGAAAGGTGATCTGTGACTTCATGCTATGGGAAAATAATAAACTCGTATAACCATAATGTATGGGAAGTACTGAGTCAATCAACTTGACTTCGCTTTTTGGAGAAAGTCTAATCTCACAAGCTGATCTATTTTGATGATTTTCAGCAATGTTACAATACGTTTGACAACAAAGCAATACTCCAGAGCCCAACAAAGCAACCAAAAAAGACGTTAAACTGCCTTCACCGACAGTTATACCAGCTATCACAAAAAAAGCCACATTATCACCCCTTCACCATATAATCTGCAGTACGCACAATACCTCTGACAAATAAAAAAAAACGTTGGGCATTCCAAAAAAAGCATACCGAGCGCCATATAAAGGCTCTCCCACACAGAAACCTATTATGTCCTAAACGGCGTTTCATAGCCTGCTCCGATTGAAATGACTGGGCCGGCGCGTGAGGAACAATTGACTGCGGTGCCCGACAATGGTCACGTGACAGCGACGTTCTTCGCACGGGAGGATTACCGCACCCCTTGCCCCCCCCCCCGCAAGGGATGCGGCGCTGCACCCTTTCGGATGGAGTTGTCATAGGACACGTCAAACTTTATTTATGGTCCTTCCCGGCTTATTTATTATGAACACTGCCAAATCGTGTGCACGAGATGCTGGGAGCAGGGTTGGACTTTTCTTCACAAGGGAGACTTTAGCTTAAAGCCTCGTGGCCACTAGCAATAATAAAATTGCTAGAGTTGCTCTCACAAGTCACTTGCGTAGCGTGTGCACGACGTCATTAGAGAAATATTGCAGCAAAATTACTTGCACTTAAAGAACTTGCGACTTGCCGAGAGCTTGTAGTGTACACGGTTACTCTCAGGAAATTAGTTTACCGCAAAAATTTCGAGCCTGTTCCGAAAGTCTTGCAGCAAGTAAAATAAAATAGTGTAAATCGAGCAAATATGAGAAGTTCAACTGTACGAGAGAAGACACGTGCCTTTTGATTGAAAATTTAGAATTATTTCCTGAATTATGGAATGTACATACTCCAGAATTTAAGGACAGTATCAAAAAGCAGAATGCATTACAAAAATTGGCCGACTTATTTAATACTTCTACAGCAGAAATTCAAAGGAAGCTACATAATTTGAGAACGCAAATTAACCAAGAGTGGAGAAAAGTTCAAAAAAAGAAAAGTGGACAAGCGACTAATGAAATATATAAGAGTACTTGGGAGTTATTCGACTCATTAAAGTTTATAATTGACTCAAGTATACAGAATACTACCGACGATAATATGGTAAGTTGAAAATCGATTTTTATAAAAAAAGAATGTTATGTTGTATTTCTAGCAGTAATTGTAGCAATGGACGGAAAGTAATTAATTAGGCTACGTCAGGTTCAACACTATTCTTTATTGACTCTCGTTCTTACAACTCTCCGTAGGCAGGCAACCCGTCATACATACACATCCTCAAAAACTCTTTAAGCTCCATCGGATATTCATTTCTCAATTCAGTAAGCAACTTTTCGTGTATCCCTAGAGTAGTTCTATGTTGAATCCACTTTCTCACCCAACATTTTCTCCGCCTCTTACTATCTTTCTCTTGTTTTCTTTTTTTTTAATTAAATATACCACAACTACCGCCGCAGCTGCAGATTTTGCGTACGACATCTTATCATCTATAGTGTACACGAAATCAGAACAATCAAGCCCAAGTGAACTTGCGAGAGCAACTTGCTAGATTAAATTAGCGAAACATTAAAAGATAGTGTAGACAGACAAGCAAGTACTTGCGGCAAAAACTATCGCAAGTTACTTACAAGTGGACACGAGCCTTAAGATTTAAAGTGCAAGGAGTGTGTTTTAAAAAATGTGCAAGGCGCTTGTGTTTCGATGAAGGACTACCATAGCATTAATGCTGGGGTTCCGCAGGGATCGGTATTGCCTCCGACATTGTATCTGCTGCACATCAATGATCTACTCTCTAGCACTACAAACCCAATCCATAGTTTT
This sequence comes from Callosobruchus maculatus, assembly GCA_951848785.1. Lineage (NCBI taxonomy): Eukaryota > Metazoa > Arthropoda > Insecta > Coleoptera > Chrysomelidae > Callosobruchus > Callosobruchus maculatus. The sequence goes on from CATOUR010000003.1 coordinate 6,303,114, forward strand.
GCGGATGACAGTACGCTGCATGCAGGCATCATGAGCAAGAGACCGATCTCTGTGATCGAGCTGGAACGCAGAAGACTGGCAGTGGCAGCTTCACTTTCAAAGAATCTCGATACCATTACCGCTTGGGGACTCAAGAATATGGTAAAATTTAGTGCTTCCCAGACCCAGTATTGTACGCTATCAAACAATAAGTGCCCAGGTTCTAATGAACAACCGGGCTCTGCGAAGGAGTCAGTCACTCAAGCTGTTAGAAGTTAATATTACAGAGAATTTGATCTGGCACGAACACATTGCGTCAATTGCAACAGCTGTGGGTAAAAAGCTTGGGTACCTATTTAAAGCCAGAAAGTACTTCTCACCATGTAACCTCCTCACTCTATAGAAAGCCCAGATAAGACCTGGCCTGGAGTATCACTCTCATGTCTGGGGAGCTGCTGCCCCTACTACCCTGTCTATACTAGATGCCATCCAGAGAAGGGGAATTCGACTAATTGGCGATCCGGCCTTAACGCGCCACCTACAGCCACTTTCTCACCGGCGTGTTGTTGGTGTCCTCACTCTTCTACCGATATTCAAACGGAATCTGCTCCTTTCAGCTATCCTCTATCGTTTCACCGCTCACCGCTCTTATCAGATGCACCCGCGCGACTGCTGCATCTTATCCTATGGCGGTGGTTCTTCATACATCAAGAACCGAGCGGTACGACCGCACATTTATTCCTGGGGTATCCAAGGCTTGGAATGGACTGCCAGAGGATGTGTTTATTGGGCCTGCGCGGGTGTTGACCGCGTTAACAAGCTTCCCTTAACCTTACCTTTTCACAGCAGACGCGGTATTCTGGCATTTAGGCTTCGCCTACGAGGTCTGCTCGGTTATAAAAGAAAAGAATGTAATCTATGCATGCACTGTTATACAGGGTGTTAATTAAGTATGTTAACAAACTTTAACCACCAATAGTACTCCGAAAAGTAGAAAGAAAATGTCATATGAACATGGGTCCGGAAATGCTTCCTAAGGGAGCTACGCTCCTTTGCATGGGGCACCCTGAAGACGGTTTTCCCTCGATATTTTCGAAACCATTCATAACAAAATTACGAAATTCGGTCGGTGGGTAAACTTTTGACGCTGAATCTGATTCTGAATTCAGAATTTCATAATTTTAATCAGAGGTGTATCACACGGGAGGAGTTAAGGGTAAAAATAACCCCATTTTCTAAATGTTAATCTCTTTGACATTTTGATTTTAGAATATGGCATTTCAGAGAGTTCTGCGTAAAAATGGTCTCTTGGTACATCTCGATAGGGCTAACCGTTTTCGAGAAAAATGCAAATTATTGAATCGATGCAGGCTATTGTAAATAAATAAATGCATTTTTCTCGAAAACGGTTAGCCCTATCGAGATGTACCAAGAGACTGTTTTTACGTAGAAAACTCTAATACACCATATTCTAAAATCAAAATGTCAAAAAATTGCCATTTAGAAAATGGGGTTATTTTTACCCTTAACTCCTCCCGTATGATACGCATCTGATTAAAATTATGAAATTCTGAATTCAGAATCAGATTCAGCGTCAAAAGTTTACCCATCGTACCTAATTTCGTAATTTTGTTATGAATGGTTTCGAGAATATCGAGGGAAAGCCGTCTTAATGGTGCCCCATGCAAAGGAGGAGTGTAGCTCACTTAGGAAGCATTTCCGGACCCATGTTCATATGACATTTTCTTTCTATTTTTCGAAGCATTATTCGTGGTTAAAATTTGTTAACATACTTAATTAACACCCTGTATAATGACATAATACCTTGACAAGGATTTCTCTGAAGTATTTTATGATTAGGAATCCTAACAATCATTTTGTATGTTTCGTTGCAGCAATATTCAATATGTACCTAGTTCTCCTATTACAAAGTGCGAAATACGGTCCTGTGTTGCATCCCTTTCATCGCGCAAGGGACAGATGCAAGGAGTCACGGATTTTTACATCTATATACGACAGCACGTCTGCTTGCGTCACTATTAGAGATAAACTATTTAGGGTGGATATTATGTTTGGGTGGTAAGCGTATGATTGATGAACATGTTTTGCCATATTGTGTACGGATCAGGAATACTTAGCTTAATATTTTTCGCCGAAGACCCATGCAGAGGCAAGGGTTCGGGGTGCATCGTTCTGCGAAAAATGTTATTGGGCGAATGTAGGTGTTATTACTTTTCCTTTTAGAGAGTTCAGAGGTTTAAAGGTTTAAAGCACAAAAGTACTAGTCGATCTCAAGATCACTGTAAGAAATAATCATAGTTGTAGTAGCTATGTCAGGCAAGTAGGCCACTTTTGGCCCTTTTTTACAACACTCACTAATTCACCAAAAGGTTGAGCTTTGAGTTCTTGAGCTCTGCCTCAGTTCAATAGGGATAACATATGACCATTGCCTGCACCTGCATTTTTTTAAAGCTTTTATTTAACTTGCAATGTATCTACGCTTGTTCGGGTGGAATCTTGCAACTCAACTTTGGAGCAGATATCTTCAACCGATTGAGCTGAAATTTTGTATACACGTTTAGTTTGGATGACAATGCACGATAAGCTGTATGACGTCGTTCTAAATCCAATACTGGAATAGTTATTTAATGCATTTCTACAATATGGTTATCCATATTGATATGAGAACGCCCAGTAGATGGTAAGGGGAATGACAATCTAATGAGAGGAATGTCATCACTGACAATATTGGTGTCATTGATGTCATTTTTAGTCAAGCGACGAATTTTGTTGTGCGAGTTTGGGGAAAATATACTATTCAAAGCCGGCGAGTTGTTTTATCACTGCATGAACCTGACGACCTGAGAGAAGAGTTTTTGAATTTGGCGCTCAACTAGAGGCTTGCGGTCTGAGCAAGAATCTGGCAGCTGTCACAGGAGATTCTGGAACGAATTGTACGAGTTCCTTTATACAACGTACGCAGTGGTCATCACCAGGTTGTATTGACGACGGTGACGACATCGACATGAGGTTAGGGGGTAGCTAACGAACCGCTGGTGCACCGAGCAACCACGAAGGACCGGACAGCCGGTGTGTATGACTGTGACGCGACGTAAGTGGTAAAGAAGATCCGCGGTAAGGATTTTCCAATAATAAGTTGTAAAGGAACATTTGGGGTGCTGGACTGACTTTAGGAAAGTAATAGGGATAAACTCGTGTTGGTAGTGGACTCTTATCACCAACACAGTTTTAAGGTTATGTTTAGAGTAGGTATATTTCCAGTTTAGTTTAAGGTTTTCATGATGTCTAATAAAAGGAAATCTACGAAAACGAGTGGATATCAGGATAGCGCAAATTCTAAATTAGAAACTGTCGTTCAAATGATGGCAAATAATTGTATTTTTAGATATAATACGATTTGTTTTGTTGTAAGAGTTTGGGAAAAATATACTAATCAAAGTCGGTGAGTTATTTTATCACTGCATGAACCTTGTTTACGACCTGAGAGAAGAGGGTCTTTGCACAGTGAAAGGGCTTGTTGCGAGTGACTCGAAGAATAATGTGACGTCATTCTAAAACAAATTTGGCGGACCATCCAAGATGGCGGCATAGCTATTTTTAATGCACTTCTACAATATGGGTATCCAATGAAATGGCTTGTTGGTGCAATAGTCATTTTTAATGCACATCTGCAATATGGGTATCAAATAGAAGGGCTTGCCGAGAATAAATGAAATTTTTTTTTGATATAAATGCAAGTTAATAACTAAAAAGTAAAAAATAAATTAAAACAAAAAAACTTTTTTAAAAAAGCTTTTATTTAAATGTTCTAAAAAAAGAAAATAAAATGTTCCTTCGAAGTGTTAAATATCAACTTATAGCCTCATTATACACAATTTATATGATCATAAAAGCTTGTCGCGCGATTTACTTGTGTAAATTAACTAGTACCTCTTCAATTGACTAACATGAATTTTCAGTCTAATTGAATTCTTATAGGTACTTACGTAAACCTCGCGACAAGCTTTTATGATCATATAAATTGTGTATAATGAGGCTATAAGTTGATATTTAACACTTTAAAGGAACATTTTATTCTCTTTTTTCAGAACATTTAAATAAAAGCTTTTTTAAAAAAGTTTTTTGTTTTAATTTATACCTGTCTGCAGTCATTTTTACAGGATTTTGATCTGACTGACAGATCTTCCTTCATATTGGAGGTTCTGTGATAGGAGGCTATGGCCTCTTACTTCAATTATCCGTAATACTTTTCTCTATTCAGAAGTCTCCACAAGCTATTATAGTTCATATTTGGTTGAATAGTTGCCGATACTGGCGTTCAACGTTGTAGACATAATTTACACCACATATTTCTTATTTGAGATTAATTAAACACCTCTCATGACTTATGGTACCCAAAACACATTAAAAATTATCACCTCACACCAAGTGACCTGGGCCGCTTCACAACCGGCTGCACATTCCCGTCGCGCTTCAAGGAACCAAACAGGTGCGCCGTGGGTACCGCGCGACGCGAGGACCGGTAAGGTACCATCGGTACGACCCATAAGGTACGCGTATTCAAATTTCGTAACGTTTTTGCCTGATGGACAGCTCTTCCGTGGGAAAATCCAGTACCATAAGGAACGGCGATGCGATATGGTTTGATGGGTGTGAAAATGGGTCCTCTTTGGGTACTAATGGCATAGAGTTGTTGTTTTAGTGGACAGTTCTTCGCTTGAGCAGTTAGACTTTTTTTAAATTTTATTTCATTTTTTAGCTTTTTGTATACTGAACTTCCTTGACACGTGATATTCTCGTACCAAAAAAAAGTTCAAACGAAAACTGAGTGGAACTTTTGAAACTATAGTTTACTATACAGGGTATTAATTAAGTATGTTAACAAACTTTAACCACGAATAGTACTCCGAAAAATAGAAAGAAAATGTCATATGAACATGGATCCGGAAATGCTTCCTAATAGCCTGCATCGATTCAATGATTTGCATTTTTCTCGAAAACGGTTAGCCCTATCGAGATGTACCAAGAGACCATTTTTACGTAGAAATCTCTGGAATACCATATTCTAAAATCAAAATGTCAAAAAAGGACCATTTAGAAAATGGGGTTATTTTTACCCTTAACTCCTCCCGTATGATACGCCTCTGATTAAAATTATGAAATTCTGAATTCAGAATCAGATTCAGCGTACCTAATTTCGTAATTTTGTTATGAATGGTTTCGAGAATATCGAGGGAAAACCGTCTTAGGGTGCCCCATGCAAAGGGGCGTAGCTCCCTTAACAAGCATTTCCGGACTCATGTTCATATGACATTTTATTTCTATTTGTCGGAGTACTATTCGTGGTTGAAGTTTGTTAACATACTTAATTAACATCCTGTATAGTATACTACAGGGACCATCATACTATGCTTTAAAAAATTTTTGTTGATACTGACCTGTTCTTACTTTACAGATTCTATCACGGAAGATGTTCGGGTGATTTGTCCCAGATAATAACACCAAAGGCCATCCGGATGAAGAACACTAGAGAGGCTCTGCGAGCTCATCCTTACCAGGTCGAGGTCCCTACTCCCCAAACCAGTCTCCTCCAGCATTCCTTCTCTTGGAGAACTTCGACGCTGTGGAATGAGCTGCCGGGGAATTTGTTTCCCAACGGCTACAACTTGCAGCGTTTAAAATCGAACGTGCACCGATACTTATCCTCTCGCAGCGCTTCTACAGCGCCATAGGCCTTCAGCATTTGCGGGAGCTTGACCATAAACAAAATTTTTGGCTTTTTATATACAGGGTGAGTTTTTAGTACCGGCTCGGTCGATAACTCCACTACTGTAGAAGATAGCTAAAAAAATTGTATATAAAAATTGTAGCCGCAGATATGCTCCTTGCTCAGAAAATATTTTGATTTATACAGGGTGATCCATAACTACGTGGTGATGCAAACATGCATTTTTTTAAATGAGACACCCTATATATTATTCCATATTCAAATTCTACTAATGATTTCCGTTCTTCCAATATAGGGTATTGTTACATTATACAGGGTATTTCAAAAGTTATGACCATTTTTGTATCCAAATCACGGTCAAATGAACGTACTGTATGTCAAAAAGTAATGAATCAAAAATTATTTTTTTTACATGAGAAGATTAGAAATATCCTCTAGTTTTAAAATACGCTATAAAAAAATCCCGCGACGCATATTCGTATACAGGGTGATGTAGTATGCAAAATCTAGATTTTCTCTATTTTTTTAAATGTAACCCCCAATATTTTATTATACCAAAGAATTGCTTTTAATATGCTCTTTCATCTTTGTATAGCACTTATTATGGCTGTATTCATTAGTTTCTGAGATATTTCGATTTTTCTACAAATTTTATATATACGTTCTATTTGTTTAATAAAATTTATCTATTTTGAGAAAATACTACCAAATTTGGTTTTTGCTTAACAAACAACTAAAATATAAGACGATAATAATACTTGATCAAGTCAAAACACTGAACTAACGAGATAATATAGGTCAAAGTGTGCTGAGGAAACAATTTTATAGACGTCATGCATAATTATCAAGCAGTTGTATCAGGTAGGCTATGAAATATGAAACGACACAGTCCAAATAAAACGATCCTTCAATCTTTCAAACGAATTAGTTTTAGAGTGCCTCCGTTCTGGACATTGCTATTCATAGTTGATATATTCTAGAGGCAAGTAGACAATTTCTCAAAGATTCTCCTAAATACCCTCAATGAAAAAATTAATTTTCAAAGCTGGTTTTTCACACAGTACGGAGTTATTCAGTAGGTTATGAAAACTGTCAATTTTTCAAAGCCTACCTGATAAAACTACTTGATAATTATGCATGACGCCTACAAAATTGTTTCCTCAGTATACTTGACTTTATTATCTCGATGATTTAGGGTTTTGACTTCATCAAATGCTATCAAGACGTTATAATTTAGTTGTTCGTTAAATAAAAAACAAATCAGATAGTACTTTCTCAAAATAAATAAATTTCAGTACACAAATAGAGGCTATATTTTAAATTTACCGAAAAATCGAAATATCTCGGAAACTGATGGACGTAGGTACAACAAGTGCTATACAAAGATGAAAGAGCATATTAAAAGCAATTCTTTGGGATAATAAAATATTGGGGGTTACATTTGAAAAAAAAGAGAAAATCTGGATTTTGCATTCTACATCACCCTGTATACGAATATGCGTCTCGGGCTTCATTTATAGCCGATTTTAAAACTAGAGGATATTTTTAATCTTCCCATGTAAAAAAAATAATTTTTGGTTCATTAATTTTTTATATACAGTACGTTCATTTGTCCGCGATTTGGATATAAAAATTGTCATAACTTTTGAATCACCCTGTATAATGTAACAATGCCCTATATTGGAAGAACGGAAATCATTAGTAGAATCTGAATATGGAATAATATATAGGGTGTCTCATTTAAAAAAATGCATGTTTGCATCACCACGTAGTTATGGATCACCCTGTATAAATCTAAATATTTTCTGAGCAAGGAGCATATCCGTGGCTACAACTTTTATATACAACTTTTTTCGCTATCTTCTATAGTAGTGGAGTTATCGACCGAGCCGGTACTAAAAACTCACCCTGTATATATGATTGTTATTTAAAGGCAACCCTTTAGCAGAGTACTGCAATTCAAATGCCAGAACTTCAGCTCTTCAACATGATTGACTTCAACAACTGGTAAGATCAAGGATTTGTTTTGAATCTGTAACCTCTATCTTCCTCTGACAAACTGTTAAATAAAATCAACCCTTTAGGCAGATTATTCCCCGTTCATATACGAAGGCTTCATCGTTCAACATAATTGATTTCAATAACAGGCGACACTATCGCAAATCAAAAATTTGAATACGTGCTTTGAACCCGCTATCTTCATCCCCATCAAAAACCAACCACTCTCTGTCCTTTTTTATACCGGCACTGGGTCGACTTTTTGATTCCCTGAAGGCATACAAGGATTAGCACTCCAGAACCTAATCAAGCGGACATCTCAATTTCAAATGAGTCGAAATAATCTCCTCTTGATGTTAAGTTGGTGATAGAGGCTGCTGTGCGTGACAGTGGCTTGCAGAAGGGTAGGTTAGGTTTTATAGGGGAGGCAAAGGCTTGTACGCTAGGTTATATGCTATAGACGTGTCTAGTTTAAAAAGTGGAAAACATTTTTTTATAAAACACTGTTTAAACAATATAATTTGAAAATTAACGAAAGATAAAAAATTATGTCTATTATTTTTTACATTTACTTAAAAACAACAAGTTAGATACAAGAATTATATATGAGTAAAATTAAATATATTATAAAACATTTGAATTGTAAAACATGACTTACTTATTCGAAATCTTTGACCTTGTTAAAAGATATCAGCATATCTATTATAAAACAAAATTTACATGATAGAAAAGGTCATTTGTTCCGATATTTCCCGACTTTCCAGAGTAATGGAAATGAGCTGGATTTCAAATATCTCAACATAAACCCAGAATAAAAAAAAATAATATTCTACGTTATCTAGAATCGTCTTTTTAATGGTTGCTTTCATTTTGACAATTCTCTTCAAAAACTCAACTGAAAAATGCTACGAGTGCAAGGTTGATTTTTATTGATTAATTTAGAAAAAAACAGAATAAATTTGACTGTATATATTTAAGCAGTCATAATTCTATAGATCCTCAAAAACTTCCAGGTATCTGTAATTAATTCTAACGCAGCAGCTAACGCATGTTTCACATGTTTGGTTAACATGAAAGACCTGATGCTCTCTATTTCCGTCAATCGACCTATGGCGCACTGATGATCACAAATAAGCGTGAAACAGCTGTCTGCGTACTGGTGGATTGACGGAGGTATAGAGCTACCCTCGTATATCGGCTTTCATACGCTGCTGCGTACAGAACCGCGCTCCTCTGGTGGCTAAAAGCGAACGAGCCTTGTCGTCCCACCAAAGAGTTTACTGCTGTTAGCAGCGTTTCTCTTTGGTTGCCGTTACCTTCTGGTACCAGATGGCGCACCAGCAGAACTTTCTGTCATTTGCTAACGCATGTTTCACATGTTTGGTTAACATGAAAGACCTGATGCTCTCTATTTCCGTCAATCGACCTATGGCGCACTGATGATCGCAAATAAGCGTGAAACAGCTATCTGCGTACTGGTGGATTGACGGAGGTATAGAGCAACCCTCGTATATCGGCTTTCATACGCTGCTGCGTACAGAACCGCACTCCTCTGGTGGCTAAAAGCGGACGAGCCTTGTCGTCCCACCAAAGAGTTTACTGCTGTTAGCAGCGTTTCTCTTTGGTTGCCGTTATCTTCGGGTACCAGATGGCGCACCGGCAGAACTTTCTGTCATTTGCTAACGCATGTTTCACATGTTTGGTTAACATGAAAGACCTGATGCTCTCTATTTCCGTTAATCGACCTATGGCGCACTGATGATCGCAAATAAGCGTGAAACAGCTGTCTGCGTACTGGTGGATTGACTGAGGTATAGAGCAACCCTCGTATAAAACGATGAATTCTTTACCCACAGGCTGTGCTACTAGGCTAAACCACTTATGAGAAATACGCTGAATATATTTCTGTCTAGGGTAGTGAAAAAAAATTACTGTTTGGCAAAACGTTTCGTCATTTTTAGACAACGCTGAAATAGCTCATCATGATTTTCTAATATTTTGTGACACAATAGAGATATGACAGATACAACAGTTTTTAGACGTGCCGTTGAGAACCTGAAAGTCGTAAAAGAATTACAGCCTCCAAATTCGGTTGGAGTATTCAAAAAGAAAAAGCAGCCTTCCTTTTACAACTTAGACAGACTGAGAGAAGAGAGAAGAAATATATACGAGAGGAATAATAATAGTAATAATAATAAAGCTTTATTGCCAGTCATAGACACTTTACAGAGGAATCAAGTTATAGAGAACTATAAAAATTTATAATAAATGTACAACTTAACTACTAAACTTATATAAACTGAAGACAGTAATAAATAGGTAATAACATAGAAAAATAAAACTACTAAACTAATCAAACGTCACATACAGGGTGAGTTTTTAGTACCGGCTCGGTCGATAACTCCACTACTATAGAAGATAGCGAAAAAAGTTGTATATAAGAGTTATAGCCACGGATATGCTCCTTGCTCAGAAAATATTTGGATTTATACAGGGTGATCCATAACTACGTGGTGATGCAAGCATTCATTTTTTTAAATGAGACTCCCTATATATTATTCCACATTCAAATTCTACTAATGATTGCCGTTATTCCAATACAGGGTTTTGTTTCATTATACAGGGTATTTCAAAAGTTATGACCATTTTTATATCCAAATCGCGGACAAATGAACGTACTGTATATCAAAAAGTAATAAATCAAAAATTATTTTTTTTTTACATGAGAATATTAAAAATATCCTCTAGTTTTAAAATCGGCTATGAAAAAAGCCCGTGACGCATATTCGTATACAGGGTGATGTAGAATGCAAAATTCAAATTTTCTCTTTTTTACTTAAAATGTAACCCCCGATATTTTATTATCTCAAAGAATTTATTTTAATATGCTCTTTCATCTTTGTATAGCACTTGTTGTACCTTCGTCCATCAATTTCCGAGATATTTCGATTTTTCGGGAAATTTAAAATGTAGCTTCTATTTGTGTACTGAAATTTATTTATTTTGAGAAAATACTATCTAATTTGTTTTTTGTTTAACGAACAACTAAATTATAAGGTCATGATACCATTTGATGAAGTCAAAACCCTAAATCATCGAAATAATAAAGTCAAGTATGCTGAGGAAACAATTTTGTAGGCGTCATGCATAATTATCAAGCAGATTTATCAGGTGTGCTTTGAAAAATTGACAGTTTTAATAACCTGCTCGATAATTCCGTACTGTGTGAAAAACCAACTTTAAAAATTAATTTTTCCTTTGAGGGTATTTAGGAGAATCTTTGAGAAATTGTCTACTTGCCTCTAGAATATATCAACTATGAACAGCAATATCCAGAACGGAGGCAGTCTAAAACTAATGCGTTTGAAAGATTGAAGAATCGTTTTATTTGGACTGTGTCGTTTGATATTTCATAGCCTCCCTGATACATCTGCTTGATAATTTTGCATGACGTCTATAAAATTGTTTCCTCAGCACACTTGACTTATATTATATCGTTAATTCAGTGTTTTGACTGGATTAAGTATTATTATGGCCTTATATTTTAGTGGCTTGTTAAGAAAAAACCAAATTTGATAGGATTTTCTCAAAATAAATAAATTTTAGTAAACAAATAGAAAGTATATTTAAAATTTGTAGAAAAATCGAAATATCTCAAAAACTGATGAATGCAGCCATAACAAGTGCTATACAAAGATGAAAGAGCATATTAAAAGCGATTCTTTGGTATAATAAAATATTGGGGGTTACATTTAAAAAAAGAGAGAAAATCTAGATTTTGCATTCTACATCACCCTGTATACAAATATGCGTCACGGGTTTCTTTTATAGCAGATTTTAAAACTGGAGGATATTTATAATCTGCTCGTGTAAAAAAATAATGTTTGATTCATTACTTTTTGATATACAGTACGTTCATTTGACCGTTATTTGGCTATAAATATGGCCATAACTTTTGAAATACCCTGTATAGTGTAAAAATACCCTATATTGGAATAACGGAAATTATTAGTAGAATTTGAATTTGGAATAATATATAGGGTGTCTCATATAAAAAAATGCATGTTTGCATCACCACGTAGTTATGGATCACCCTGTATAAATCTAAATATCTTGTGAGCAAGTAGCATATTCGTGGCTACAACTTTTATGAACAGCTTTTTTCGCTATCTTCTACAGTAGTGGCGTTATCGACCGAGCCGGTACTAAAAACTCACCCTGTATATGGGATATTTTGTTGAAATTATTAAATGGTATGTACAGGTGACTTAACAGCGGCATTAGTTCTGAGTATATTGCAGTAAAATAAGAAGTGCTGACGAGACTCAAGCCTGGGGACGACAAAATTAATTTGACACAAAACTCCGGAGCAGTCAACTGAATGATAAAAGCTTACATAGAAACAACAACAGAATTTAACATCTTCAATATAAACAAAAAATAAAATAGATGGAAAAAACATGAAGAACGATTGCACGAAAATAGGATTCCAGTCAGAGGTGATTCTATCAATGCTCTGGAAGAAGAGACATCGAAAGACCGATCGAAGTAAAGTGTCCTTATTCTGCCTGATTCCAGGCGTAGGCACTGCCTATGCGCACCCACGTGGAGCACTTTTAAGGGGTGATTTTCACGTTTTTAAGGGTTGTGTTGTGCCAAATGCACAGCTGGGGTTAATCGGATTTATTGCTCATAGAAAGCGCGCGTACACTGATATGGTCTCGTCACCTTTTGTTGGAGCCCCTGACAATAGGGGGCCGTGTTTTCTACGGCTACGGGACATATTTATTTTGCAACGCGTAATGGCCATGGCCCCGAATACATGTGTTAGAGGCGTGCGCCGACAGCTTAATCATTTTTTATGGGATGACGAAGGATCCCTGAGGGAGGCCGATCTTTGCAACTGAACGCAACATCGATGCTGCGGTTTTTCGACTTTGTATACGTAATTTTCTTACAAATGATCATTTGATTCAGTTCGACCGACCGATGGCATTGCCTTAATGCGCCATTTCCAGCCTATATAGGCGGTCGGTGACCCAGAGCATTTCTATCGATACTTTTCTGCAACCTTAATCATTTTTAATAGGATTATGAAGGATATCTGAGGGAGGCTGATCTTTGCAGCTGAAACATCGATGCTACGATTTTTCGACTATGTTTTTGTATATACGTATTTTTGCTCAAGTATAGCAGAACGAAGTAGACAGTCACTAGACAAAGTCACTCCAGACTTAAATCCAGGAAGAATTTCATAATGTCAACAAACCCATTGACAGACTCTCCACTGAAATGGAGGACCTGGAAAAGTCTCAGGAGGATTGGCTGCCAAATGTGCAAGTCTAGTCATGACCTTTAGAGATGGGGATACGCTAAGGATGATATATGCGTCTGCAGGGAGAATCAGACGATGGAGCATCTCCTATCTTGCTCAAAGTGAGTACCTACTGCACTATCTGACAGGTGGGCAGTTCCACAAACAGAGGAATTTTGATGTGCTCAGCTCGTAAATTCTTCAATTTTCAAATTTTTCTACTTACAAAATATGGAAACATATAGGCGTTATACTGGATCAAAAATTTCTTTATAATTTTCCAAATCTATCTTTAATTCAAAACTCAGCTCCATTATCAGATTCTTGCGGCTATCTTCACTTGCCTGTCCTCCCAAAATTGAAAAAGGGCTACAAGATGTATAATTCTAGACATATATTGTCTGGTCAGCTTATAAACAAATTACCTGTACTGAAACCATACAGAAATACCCACTTTGGAGTCAAAATATCTTAAAAAAAAGATAAGGCTAAAAATCACCCCATTTTATTCCACCGCTTGTAGAATCAGCCAGGTATAGATGAAGTCAGAAATATATGAGTTATTTACATTTTTTATGCTCCTACCGAGTGCCGACACTACAAAGTATGCCTTATGACTTCACAAGACACCCGACGAGTCCGATGACCGTAATCCCTTTCGGCATTTTTTGCTGGACTAGCCAGGGGGCTGGCGCGGTCACTAGTGTAGTCAAAATTGTATACTGTCTATGTATAATTGGATGTCAATATACAATAAATAGATCAATTTATTTTGTTTTTTTTTTATCTATTATAAATTGGTATTTGCGATTATTTTGATCTCCTACCACTTTCTGAATTATTATAATATACAGGGTGTTAATTAAGTATGTTAACAAACTTTAACTGCGGATAGTACTCCGAAAAATAGGAAGAAAATGTCATATGAACATGGGTCTGGAAATGCTTCCTAAGGGAGCTACGCTCCTTTGCATGGGGCACCCTGAAGACGGTTTTCCCTCGATATTCTCGAAATTATTCATAACAAAATTACGAAATTAGGTACGACGGGTAAACTTTTGACGCTGAATCTAATTCTGAATTCAGAATTTCATAATTTTAATCAGACGCGTATCAGACGGGAGGAGTTAAGGGTAAAAATAGCCCCATTTTTAAATGGTAATTTTTTTGACATTTTGATTTTAGAATATGGTATTTCGGAGATTTCTACGTAAAAATGGTCTCTAGGTACATCTCGATAGGGCTAACCGTTTTCAAGAAAAATGCAAATTATTGAATCGATGCAGGCTATTGTAAATAAATAAATGTTCATCTATTTAGTTAAGTTAAATAATGTTACTTTAAAAATAATACCTAAATGTTTTGTGATAACACTAAACTGAATAAACTGACAGTTTTCAAGTTGTTTATCAATTATTGCAATTGTTTTTCACAGCACACTTATTAAATAGATGAACATATATTTATTTACAATAGCCTGCATCGATTCAATAATTTGCATTTTTCTCGAAAACGGTTAGCCCTATCGAGATGTACCAAGAGGCCATTTTTACGTAGAAATCTCTGAAATACCATATTCTAAAATCAAAATGTCAAAAAATTACCATTTAGAAAATGGGGTTATTTTTACCCTTAACTCCTCCCGATTAAAATTATGAAATTCTGAATTCAGAATCAGATTCAGCATCAAAAGTTTACCTATCGTACCTAATTTCGTAATTTTGTTATGAATGGTTTCGAGAATATCGAGGGAAAACCGTCTTCAGGGTGCCCCATGCAAAGGAGCGTATCTCCCTTTAGGAAGCATTTCCGGACCCATGTTCATATGACATTTTCTTTCTATTTTTCGGAGTACTATTCGTGGTTAAAGTTTGTTAACATACTTAATTAATACCCTGTATATTTTGTACAAGATGATTACGTTTTTATCATTACTCAGGTCTACGTTATAACGTAACTGCACTATAGAAGTGTCGGCACTGATTGAGACCTGAAAGAAATATAAATAACTCATATATTTCCAACTTCATCTATACAATGCCTCAAGGATAATACAAAAATTCAAGCAAAAAACTAAAAATAAAGAGACTAGGTACGTCTTGATACACAAGTCCAGTTTTATTTTTTTTATTTTGACGACCTCTATACACAGTTGAAAAAAGTATCAACTTAAAGTATATAGTATGACTGTTATTTTAGTGTCAGATTTTGTATATCATTAATGATTATCCGCCCGTGTGGGGGCGGGTTAGAATATCTCCCATCGTATATCCTGCGTGTCGTAAAAGGCGACTAAAAGGAACACCGAACTACTGTCGGTATAAACAGTAACCTCTTCTCCACCAACAGCTTCGGGTGGACGAGTTGAGAGGAGTCAGGACACCTTCTTGTCCTTGGGGTGAGAAATTGCCCCTAAAGGCTGATGAACCAGTAGGTACCATCTGGTCAACGGCATGAGGATGCAGAAAGCAAACGGGAAACTACTGCATTAAAGATCTTAAAGATATCCCAAGAGAAACTCGTAAAATGTGTAAATGCACTTTACGAGTTCACAACATGTCTGTTAAGACATTGTGACTATGACGACGAATGATTATCATTCTTTTGGGCTCAAAGTTATTCTTTAATGTATACAACTGGAATTCTAGTTTGCTGTGCTTGTGAAAAGATTGAAGAATTTGTACTGGTTTCAAATTGAGTGAGTAAAATGTTGTATAGTTGAAAATTATTGAGTACAGAAAGTACTTGATATGGTATCAAAGTATCGAGTAACTACTCGTGTTTACTTGTATAGCCTCATCCCTGAAATACTTCACATACAATAAAAAAAAAATCTGGCAAAATTGTTTTTATTTTTATATTGAAAAAACTAAAAATAATATCGCAAGCGTATTCGACTGAATGTCACTAGACACCCCACGTATATAATCACGATGCATGTCAAAGATGTCTGCATGATAGCCCGCGCCATATGTTGTACCCTATTGTTTTATGGTGGTACGCTTTTACCCCATGCGATCTCTTTCTAATCGTATATGCACGTACTATAATTCTGTGACGTGATGAATATTCGGAATCGGGGGTTGAAAGGACAGATGTTTAAATACGTTTAAACGCAGCACCTGACTATTTGACCTAACCGACATGATTTTTCGTCTGATTGCTTTATATCACGTGAAAAGTGTCACAAAAGACCACCTCACCTTGATGAACTGTGGAACAATTAATAGTTCCTTTCAGCGATTCTTGTTTTTTTTTTCAAGTTCCATCTCCTAGCGGAGGTTGGATATTATCAAACAACTGTTTTGATGTCATTCCAAACCAATTTCTCGGCATTTTGCCGAGGTAACAAGCATCGCTTTATTTACAAATGCAAATAGCTTCCAGTTTTATTATAAAAAAACGTCGTTATATTATTATAATGAAAATAAAACTTGAAGTTGTTTTTTGTTTATCTGAATGTGTTTCTTGATGGAGAGCTAAATATTTCAAAAACATTTCAAAATAAGGTGAATGAACTCTACATTTTTGAAAACAAGAAAAAATATATTTCTCTCCGTGATACAATATACATTGAAAAAATAGAATTTCATACGATAAAATGGTTTTTTATTATTTTTCCGTTTTTTGTCAAATTTTGAGTGTCAAGAAAAACTATGAAACTTTAATTTAAAAACTTTTTCTTTTGAGGGTAATTATTATTAGTTCCTCTTTCTAGATTCACTGTCGTATTTTCACTTTTTAGACCTTATCAGTCCAAGAGTGATTCACGTTACCTTATAAACTGTACCATGTATATGGAGCTTGCCATTAGAAAACTGAGGAGACATTTGGTCTAACACATACTAAAAAGGTAGCATCAAATTCAAATCAAAGCTATTTTCAATGGTTGTTAGAAGTGTCAAACTTTTTTTCTATAATTAGCAACAAGAATACATTGCTCTCTACCTGTTTGTACCCGTACCACAGAAGGCAGGTGTCCAGGATTTAATTTTGGGGGGTACCTTTTAATTTTGCTCGAGCAGGAGACATGATGGTTAACAAAATATTCGTTGGCGACCCTGGGCCCCCCTAAATACCTGCCTGCACTACAGAATTAAAATTGTTTTCTGAGCTTGGGCTCAGTGGCTAGAGTCGAGGGCTCGTGACCGGAAGGTCCCAGGTCCGATTCTCGTTAGAGGCGAAAATTTATTTTTGTTTATTTCAAACAAAAATATCCATAAAAAAGCTCAGCGAAGAATCCCCACCGGCGCTTCTAATTAACAGTGCTGTTCCTAGAATGGCGCCGGGAAACAGTAACAAAGCCTACACAAAACACGAGGCTAATGACCAGAGCAGTAGATGCCGATGACACAGAAGCAGAAAAAAATCTATGCCTGCACTAGATGCGATATCAGAGTGCAGTGCGGATTTCAGTTCAAGTTGTATCAGACACCGAAATCGCCATCCTCACACAGAGAAAACAGGAGATAGCAAACGAAAACATCTAGCAAGAAGTAGTCGTTGATAGAAAACGGTTGGAAAAAAGGCGAACCAAACCACCGTTACGACTGGCCGAACGAACGTCTAAACATCTTTTCCGATATTAATTAAATGGCGGCCACAGGAAATGTGTAGAAAGAGGAGAGCGAATCAAAGCGACCGCTGACCATATCTCGATTATCTTCGGTGGCAATCCGTGCATTGACAATATCCAGTCGACTATGGATAAGAGGATTTATTAAACAATATCGCATCGCGCTTCGGTTCACCCTCTTTCACTTACAGGGTGGCCATGCTAAGTACATACACAAGACATTATAGCATCAGATAAGTTGTTATAAGCAAATTAGGTTAGAAGTGAGCTTACGAAATAATTCAACTCAAAACTGCGACGGGATTGATAATCAGCACCCTCAAATTATTCAAAATACGAGGGCTCATCTCAATAGAAATAAAAATAAAGATATTCGATTTTTTTGGGCAAACCTGAAGAACTGAAAGATCTGAAATTTTTTATTTTCATCACACGAGACTTAAGCTCAAGACTATGACTCGATTTGTAATCAGCTGCCTCAAATTATCCAAAATACTGGGTTTCATCTTAATAGAAATCAAAATAAAGATTTTTGATTTTTTAGGCAAACTGAAGGACTGAAAGATCTGAAATTTTTGACTTTCCTCACACGACACTTAAGCTCAAGACTATGACTCGATTTGTAATCAGCTGCCTCAAATTATCCAAAATACTGGGTTTCATCTTAATAGAAATCAAAATAAAGATTTTTGATTTTTTAGGCAAACTGAAGGACTGAAAGATCTGAAATTT
The DNA here is from genome assembly GCA_951848785.1 of Callosobruchus maculatus. Lineage (NCBI taxonomy): Eukaryota > Metazoa > Arthropoda > Insecta > Coleoptera > Chrysomelidae > Callosobruchus > Callosobruchus maculatus. Next base: position 6,321,462 of record CATOUR010000003.1, read on the forward strand.
TTGACTTTCCTCACACGACACTTAAGCTCAAGACTATGACTCGATTTGTAATCAGCTGCCTCAAATTATCCAAAATACTGGGTTTCATCTTAATAGAAATCAAAATAAAGATTTTTGATTTTTTAGGCAAACTGAAGGACTGAAAGATCTGAAATTTTTGACTTTCCTCACACGACACTTAAGCTCAAGACTATGACTCGATTTGTAAACAGCTGCCTCAAATTATCCAAAATACTGGGTTTCATCTTAATAGAAATCAAAATAAAGATTTTTGATTTTTTAGGCAAACTGGAGGACTGAAAGATCTGAAATTTTTGACTTTCCTCACACGATACTTAAGCTCAAGACTATGACTCGATTTGTAATCAGCTGCCTCAAATTATCCAAAATACTGGGTTTCATCTTAATAGAAATCAAAAAAAGGTTTTTGATTTTTTAGGCAAACTGAAGGACTGAAAGATCTGAAATTTTTGACTTTCCTCGCACGATACTTAAGCTCAAGACTATGACTCGATTTGTAATCAGCTGCCTCAAATTATCCAAAATACTGGGTTTCATCTTAATAGAAATCAAAAAAAGGTTTTTGATTTTTTAGGCAAACTGAAGGACTGAAAGATCTGAAATTTTTGACTTTCCTCACACGACACTTAAGCTCAAGACTATGACTCGACTTGTAATCAGCTGCCTCAAATTATCCAAAATACTGGGTTTCATCTTAATAGAAATCAAAAAAAGGTTTTTGATTTTTTAGGCAAACTGAAGGACTGAAAGATCTGAAATTTTTGACTTTCCTCGCACGATACTTAAGCTCAAGACTATGACTCGATTTGAAATCAGCTGCCTCAAATTATCCAAAATACTGGGTTTCATCTTAATAGAAATCAAAAAAAGGTTTTTGATTTTTTAGGCAAACTGAAGGACTGAAAGATCTGAAATTTTTGACTTTCCTCGCACGATACTTAAGCTCAAGACTATGACTCGATTTGTAATCAGCTGCCTCAAATTATCCAAAATACTGGGTTTCATCTTAATAGAAATCAAAAAAAGGTTTTTGATTTTTTAGGCAAACTGAAGGACTGAAAGATCTGAAATTTTTGACTTTCCTCGCACGATACTTAAGCTCAAGACTATGACTCGATTTGTAATCAGCTGCCTTAAATTATCCAAAATACGGGGTTTCATCTTAATAGAAATCAAAATAAAGATTTTTGATTTTTTAGGCAAACTGAAGGACTGAAAGATCTAAAATGTTTGACTTTCCTCATACGAGACTTAAGCTCAAGACTATGACTCAATTTGTAATCAGCTGCCTCAAATTATCCAAAATACGGGGTTTCATCTTAATAGAAATCAAAATAAAGATTTTTGATTTTTTAGGCAAACTGAAGGACTGAAAAATCTAAAATGTTTGACTTTCCTCATACGAGACTTAAGCTCAAGACTATGACCCAGTTTGTAATCAGCTGCCTCAAATTATCCAAAATACGGGGTTTCATCTTAATAGAAGTCAAAATAAAGATTTTTGATTTTTTAGGCAAACCTGAAGAACTGAAAGATCTGAAATTTTTTATTTTCGTCACACGAGATTTAAGCTCAAGACCTTGACTGGATTTGTAAACAGCTGCCTCAAATTATCGAAAATATGAGCTTTCATCTTAATAGAAAGAAAAATAAAGATTTTCGATTTTTTAGGCAAACCTGAAGAACTGAAAGATCTGGAATTTTTTATTTTCCTCACACGAGACTTAAGCTCAAGATGACCCGATTTGTAATCAGCTGCCTCAAGTTATCTAAAATGCGAGGTTTCATCTTAATAGAAATCAAAATAAAGATTTTCGATTTTTCAGGCAAACCTAGAGGACTGAAAGTTCTGAAATTTTTGATTTTCGTCATAGGAGGCTGAAGCTCAAAATTGAGACCTGATTTGTAATCAGTAGCGTCAAATGATTCAAAATGCGAGGTTTTATCCTAATAGAAAGCAAAATAAAGATTTTCGATTTTTTAGGCAAACCTGAAGGACTGAAAGGTCTGAAATTTTTGATTTTCATCATACGAGACTGAACCTCAGAACAACGTCGTAGGCTGTCGGCATTGAATGCCTGCTCCCCCACCCTACCTTTCAGCCTCACCCGTCTCTCGCATTCTCTGCCTGGTCGAACAATACTTCTTTCTGAGGCGTTTTTACTTTGTGACACCCTGTATACAACTAACGACGCTAACGTGCGTTCTCCGCTAGCGTCATTAGAAAATCCGGCAGCGGCGCGGCGTTTATGTGTGGCGCGGCACGCGACTGATTTGGTTTTCTGATTTTTTTAACGATTTACCGGAAGACGGTGACCATATCCGGCCAGATGCGAGCGCGATGAGGACAGAAGGGAGGTTTCCATTGGGCTTGGTTTTGACTCCACTTGACACATTAATTGACACCGAGTGTACCTTCGTTCACCTAGGTGTATCGGGGTGATTTATTCCAACAGGATGCAATTATCGATCGTTTCGACCATGGGTGACGTTGAAAAAGGTTGTTGGGGCGATTGTGTACAAGTCACATCGCGTTTTTTTTTTTGAAATTTGTTGGCCGAAAATTTTCTAGTTCTAATATTTTTTACTTCCCCGACAAAGGAGGGCTAAGTTATTAGAATAGGCTTGTTTTGAGATGTCATTTCCAAGGTAAAACCAACTCCTAACTCATTTTTGAAAAGCAAATGCTATGTTATGTTATTATTTTTTCGAGTAACCCTCACCACCCCCACCACTTATGGTGATCCGGAACGCGCTCCTGGCTGTCATACGTTTGAACGCACCTTTAGCTGTCAGGTTGCCAAAGTTTGACATTGATGGCAGTGTCAGATGATAGAAGGAGAATCAAATAAAATTTGTTAAGATGTATGAGTGTAGTTATTTGATGAAGTTCAGTTAAGTAATTTATTTGATTATCCTATATTGTTCAAATATTTTGTTATTGGTCAGATCATGAGTGATTTTTCATAGAGCAACCGATTCCGTGTTAATTTTCAATCCGTGTTCACAGAAAAAGATACTGTTCTGTGATGCTTTTGGGTTTTTCGGTTTTGACTTGAATAGAGTAGTGAGTTGTGGTAATTGTTGCCATAGTTTTGTTGAAAGTTTGTTTATTAATTACGAGAGGGGATTGGTGCAAAACGTAACAAGCTGGAGACCAAAATTTCAACAGAGGGGTTTTTGAGTCTTTTTCACGAATATTTGCAGGTATGTTGTTTTTTTGAGTTTGTATTATTAACTAATGTGGTCTGGCTACGATATTTTAAAGTGCTTCACAATGTATACATTCGGCTTTTAAGACGACTTTATATGGTGTTGGGTCTCTGATTTACTCTAGGTATTGGCGAACAGAGGTAACTCTGTCTTATTTAGGTGTATCTATTTCAACCTTTACTGATTCTCTTTATGAATATACGATATTTATTTTATGGTTGTGGAAACCACGGTGACTGTCCCCGAACTGACTACCTAATCACTTACCCAGAGTGGAAGTGGGAATGATTCAACGCGTTCACACGTACCATACGTTTTCTCTAACCAGCCCTTTTATATGTTGTTTATTGTTTATATTTATCTATTGATCTATTTATGCGCTTAGATACCATGCTTGCTATGCTGTTATGCTTGCTATGCTGCTATGCTTGCGATGCTATGTTTATATTTTATATACCCTATCCCATTTACCCACTTTATTTAATCCTTTATATGTTTGATCATATTTATTTATTCATATATATGCTGATATTTTACATTCTTTCACATTCTACCCATATTCCCCTATTTGACGTTGAGCAGAGACCTAGCCCACCATGTATTATTATTATTATTTATCATTTAGAGTGTGAATGTTTATAACCATTTCTTTATTAAACAATATCAATAACAAGAGCCAGTTTACCACTATTATTAAGACATTTTTGAATCGTATATTTCAACATATCAATATAAATACTTCACCAGTAAAATATATGAAATACAAAGCACTCATGATTTGATAAATACAAGAATCAAGTAATAATATCATAACATAAACACTCAGCACTCATGATTAATAAATACAAAACAAATGTTAAGAAACAAATAATAAAAAAACCATATCCTCACATTTCTGTGTTTTGGTTTCATTCTCTCTGAGTTGGTACACATGCTTGCTAAAAGAATCTGGTTACCACGGGCACACATACAACATTGGGTTCTAAATTTCCACCACTAGACGTCTTGATCGCTTTGGCTATTTCTAAATTTGGTATCGGTTTTGACAGTGACCAGTTGCTCACTATACACTAAATCATAAATTTGCACCAAAAGTGGATCAGATGATAGAGAACAAAAATCTCTTTATGACAGTAAAGCTTAAAATCATTTGGGTCATTTTTGTGACAGATACTGCCTTTTTAAAGTTCGAAAATAAGTATGCTACTTTTTATGAATTTTTATTCCGCCATTTTGAAAATTTTTTGACATAAGAGACCGTGCTCTTTATTATGATATCATTAGAATTTCACGTTATGGCAATACAAAATTTTACATAATTATTAAAGATATACCTTATATGGTCTAATAAGGACTACTGAGTAGCGTAATAACATTAATTTAGCGATCAGCCACTTTTTCAATAGCTTTTTGAAAACTACAAGAGCTTTGCATTCTCGTATAAAAGATGGGAGTTCATTAACAATCTCCACACCTTTGTAATTAGGTGACGATTTTGTTAATTTCAAATTGGGAGTAATAATACGGTAATTATCCTTATATCTTTTATTAATACAATATGATGTCTTTGTTCTTTAAAAACTCATTCATGTTTTTAAAAATATAATATATAATTAATCTTATTTTCTTCTTTTATACGTTGCTGTATTCTATTTATAATGGAAATGGCAAATAATATATATCACATACAACTAATTCATACAACTTGTAACTATAGCCGGGAACAGAAGATTTTCTTCCCCACCTTAAAGACGGTGAAACATCATGATTGGATAACCGCTGCAGAGAAAATTTAATATCCATTTGTACCTATCCTAAAGGACCTGAAGACACTGCCATATCGCGAAAGGGCGGGGCTACCAGCGCTACCCGTTTGGGCCACGTCACTGTTAACAGGTATAAATACAGGTGCAGATCCACCAGGCGTCAGGTCAGTATTTTGGAAGTCGTGAAATAGCTTGTGAAGATGCCATCCATTCGTGGTGGCGAAACGTCAAGCTTTAACGCTAAACGACGCCGGCCTAAAAACCCAAGAACCACAAATTCATTTAATATCCCTGTTTTAGATTTTTTCTCCATCCCTTTTTAGATTCCAGATGATAATGTCGATCACCACCTGAGGGAATCTCAGTAATTACAGTTATCCACCCCTTTTTCCACTCACATGTACGTCGATGTGTCGGTGTAACACAAACAGGATGCAATTTTGATGTTTAGCAGTGAAAAAAAGACGGTTGATCCGAATGACTTTTCGATTTTTGCGTGTAATGATTTGTTTTTCCGTAGCACGTGCATGATGGTTTGGGGTGCAAGCCCACCTGAAATCAGTTCGTGCATAGACCATTGTTTACATTAATGACATTTTGAAGACTGGTTTGTTTCGATTCACTGGCTTTGTGACGAATGTTAACGTCATTATAAGGGTTGTCAAGTATTATGGTTGTAGTGATCATAAGCCCTATGTGTCAAAAAATAGTTAATTTTAGATAAGACGTTCTAACAGCTAAAAAGATCTTTGAAATAAAGATAATTCAGCAATACATCGCCTCAAGAATTCTGATTAGAAGTAGATTAGAATTCTACACTAACCAAATGAAGTCATAATTATCTTTTTCATAAAATATTATGGTGACTCTGGAATTTATTAGTTTTAGCTCTCACTGAAGTCCGTCCGTCTGTCCGTATACAAAAGATAGCCAAAACTACAGGTGCTAGAGAAAAACTAAATACAGATTCGGAAGCAGTATGAAAAAACTAGTCCAGGAAAATCCAGTTTTATCAATATCGCTTCCGGTTTAAAAAACATTGAATTAAAGCACAACAGGTTACTGACGACATATTATGTACAGTGTATTGATACTCCTGAATCATAGGCAGTGTGGCCGAGCAGTTAAGACGGTAGGCACCAGTCGGAATGGATGTGAGTTCGAATCTCACCGCGGTCAACAACTTTTTTTTCTTTTTTTTTTAGCAATAAATGTTAAATTTATTGATTACTAGCCCGAAAAAAATCGGGTTTTGTCAATATAATAAAAAAATTAAATTTTTGTACCAACAAATTCCACAGTGAGTGCGCCGTTTGAATTTAGTCAAGTAAATTCTCTCCTAATTTTTTTTATTTACTCCCAATAAGTTACACTACCTATAAACAAACTGTTCGAAGAGTGTCAACTATATTGTCCAAATTTATTTCAAATTCATGTTTAAGATTATCTGAAGCACGATATCTGGTTCTAGCAAAACCTGATTAAATTAATTTGCAAATACCTTTCTACGATTTAAAACAAAAAAAAAAACATGAATTACTAACTGTGCTAGTACTACAGCAAATCAAATTAATGTAACATAATCTATACAAACATACTGACAACAGAACGGAACTAACCTCTCGAAATACACTAGATAGTTTTACACTTAATCACCTATCAAAAGGTATAATTCCTAGAATCGACATTTATGGTTTATGATATAAAAAAGGTACTAACTTATCAGTTTCATAATGCTCTTTACGTGCTTCAATCATTTGTTTATCTGACATTTCGCCATACAAGCCCCCGAGGGATATAGTACAGTGCGAATAGGGTTTAACTAGAGAAAAATACATTTAAACACGTGGTAGAAAAAAATATCATATTGGGGAAATAAAAGTCATTATAATACAGAATACAGAATACAGAAGGGCTCCACTGGCCTTTAATAAATCTGTTTCAATATAAACTCTTTACGGATATTTCGGTTTGAATTTGAACATTTTTACCTTGCACCATACAATAGCACTGTACAGGGTGGGACACCTAAGATGACCCACAGTCTTATCTCAGAAACTATACGAGATAGAATAAAAAATTGAATACAAAAGTGGTTTGAAGTGAGTTAGACTTTAATTTTGCATCTTTAGGGTGACCCGTTGTGCCTGAATCAATGTCAACTTTTTTATTTCAAATGGAATACCCTATATATTTTTCGATTTTCAGATTATGCTCTTAAATTCAAATATTTTTGCAGGTCAGTTTTTTTTTTCAAATTATGTCTAGTTTTTGTGTGAATCGAAATTACACTGTTCTTTTTTAAGTCAATGTTTCTAAATATCGCATTTTAACTGCTCTGTAAGACACATGTGTCACTACTACTATGATCTAAGAGATCAACTAGGAAAAAGTTTAACAATGTTTGTATATCCATTGAGAAATAATATACAGGGTATTTGCTACAGTCACTGGAAAAAACGAATTCTTCAAATACCGATATCTTAAATGTTTCAAATGTGAACCAAATGATATTTTGGTTTGGTCGAATTCACTGCTAAATCTCTGTGTTTTAATATAAGTATGTCCTATACCTAAAGTTCACGGATTCCAAGGAATTTGGAGTTATTTAATTCAACGCCATGTTTCTCTTAATTACATTCGAATACTGTAGATGGAGCGTACACCCTGTATATATTAGTATTGTCGGATTGTCTGACTAATTCTCTGTATTTTCATATAAACGTTTCCTATACGTAAAGTTGATAGATGCCATATAGTTTGTATTCTTTTAACTCAATCCGATATCACTCTTACGGAAATTTGAAACTCTTATAGTAGGCTTCAACCTCAGAGTAACAACTGAACATAGAGGTAGTAAACAAACCACTTCAGCAAGGCGTGCTCAAAGCCATCACCTCTGACACATCAGCCTCCAAACATTGATCAGCTGTGACCTCGCAGTGACAGATCAAATTGTAAACAATGCTGTGTAACGCCAACTAACCTGAAAATTCTTCCAATGCAACCCATGTTACAAACACTGCACTTTTTGACTTTCGTCTCGAAAAACTATTAAACTACACTCGAATATAGCACAGCAAGTCCGTAAAGCTTCACCACAGTTACCAAAAAATAGCGAATTCGATTTTACTGACCAAGCATAAAAGACGCACAAACAAAACAAACGTTTGACAGTCGAGGTTCTGTCGTAAATAAGTCGCATGAAAATTATATCGGCGTTGCCAGCTCCTCAAAATGTATGTAGGACTTCAGAATTAGCGTTTATCATGAAGAAATATGCAGTAACGCAGGTCAACATACCCGATTTTTGCTGTAATCATTCCTGAACCATCAAAATACAGTCTTTTTTAACGTAGATTGGAATATTCCTGGATACCTTACAATTAAGACGATAGTAAACAATTATGATTGCCGTATCTGGTGGTCAATATGACAACGTAAGGAAAGATGGTTCAGCTGCTACTCAGCTTCAATTAGAGGTTTCTTAAAAGGTTCATTATGAGCACCTAGCTCTAAATTCGAGACTAACTCCATATTTGAATATGTTTTAGACAAGATATTTTTTAGAAGCGCTATAAAACAGCTATCTAATAAACGAATTATAAAATTGAAGGAAACAACCTATATTGTGGCATAGTGTGATATCTTTTTGGAATATTAGATTTTTTCGTATCCCTTCTAATGAGTCGGACAAGTTATTTTGCAGGAAATCTAAATAAGCCGCTCCATCCAGCCTAGATGGCAGTTCGACAGCGCCTATTAGTTGTCCATTCACTACTACCGTCCACAAGTTGACACTAAGGCCCGATTTTATCAACATGCATATTTTAACAAAGCTTTTTCTATTGAGTGTTGTTTAGCAAAAGCTTTCTATTGGGTATTGAGGGTTCTGTTGGTAAGTATCATCCATATAAATATTGGAAACAAAACTTCAAAGCTGGATGGCAGTTTTGTCAAAAATATTTTAGAAATTCATGGATCAAAATCATTATTATAATTAATGTATAAATACTAATTGCAAGTTGCGATAGTTTGTGACAGAATCATAAAAGTAGTATCAGCTGACGTCAGACATGGGAAATTTCGGAGCCACCAAGACAGACAGTCAGACAGACTTCAAGATATGTTATCGAGCTACAAATCGCTTAGCTCTAATGGCACCGGGTTAAAAAATCGCCATACAGAGTACAGAATTGCAATTATTATAGGCTATTTTGCTATAAGAATAGGAATGAAGGTCCTGCTGATTTATTGTTTTAAATTACAATAATTATGTATAATTCCGCGCTATCAAGTAGCAATGTAGGTTAGCCATTACTAGAGGAAATCGCAGGCAAATTGCTGTTGCTCGCGTTCGAGCGACTGATAAGCATTCCTCAGAATGCAAATCTCACTGCAGGAATGCTTACGTAACAGAAAGTGGTGGTGATGGCTTAATAGGAGCAGGCTAAAAAGTTGTCACATGCTAGAAGACCGACACCTAATTGGTCGTATCAAACCAGTTTTCGAATGTAAGACTTCCTGATAGGTTCTTGTTGGAAAAAATAACCAAATATAAGTTATTACACCCTTCCGCGTACTAGATAAATATTAGATGTACAAGATAGGTCAATAGAGAAATTTCTCAGTTGGTCATGGTAGGGTGTCTTGAAAGCTAAAACTTTAAAATATCTCCACTAAAAGTGAAAAGTGCATTTTTCAAAATATCTATATTGTTTTCGTCAATTCTAGTATGTCTATCACACATGAGATCTAACACAAACCGTTCAGGGGCAAATCACCATTTCTGCTGTAAGTATATAAGAGAAAAAAATTAATATTGCAGTTATAACAAAACTCAGAAAGCTGTGGCTAACCATAGGATGTGTCATTTTAAGTTAGACGGCCAAATTTGGATTGTTTTTGTACTTGAAGAAATCAGTAGATTAGTTATGGAAACTTCAATCAGGGGTTACTTGGTTTTTCAAAAGGCAATGCCCGAATTCTTTATACGATCAAATGTAAAATTCAACAAAGATATACGGCTGTTATTATCAATATCTTGTTTCATTTCATTCAAAATTTTCAAGCAAATTGGTGTTTTTCAATTTTCCTACATATAAGCACCCTAGCAGGCCATGAAAATCAACAAAAACCTGTTCAGACGAAAACAACTAGAATAACAAGACAAAATTATAAAAATTTCTCACAATGTATTAGAACCTGAAACAATAGTGGTAAAAGTATAAAATCAAAGAGAAGCTGAGGTGTGATAGTAAAGGTTATTCCTTACAGCCTACTAGTTACGGAAATGTACTAGAGAATGACAAATTCCCAAAATGATTAATCATTTTGAATGCCTTTATCTAGCCATTATTTTGTCGATGGTCGGTGTTGATATTCTTATTCGACAACCTACTTGTTCTCGTAGCCCAGTGTTTATTTTTTTGTGATCAAACTATCAACTTTATGATTAAAAGTCAAGACATGAGCAGTTGAAAATTGAATATTGCTTGCCATAAAAATGTAACAATTGATTTTCTATCCCTTTGTGTTAACATTTTGGAATTCCAAAAACTGTCTCGAATTATCATTTTATTATAGAGAGCTGCAAATCGAATTCTTCTTCCTAAAAAATGTATGGATTGCTTGCATTTAGTTTTTACAATTTTAAGTGTATATAGTCAGATATTTTTGAAACGAGAACAATTATTGCTTGCCTCTTCAATGGTTAAAAAATTAAGCAATAGAATCTTTAAATGGGTATTACCTGTTTCTCTGTCTGCAGTTTCGTCAGCTGACGTAGAATCACTGAACATGTCCTGTAGGTTCAAAGGTTCCCTTGGACCAAGGATGAGTTCTGTACCATGTGGGATATCTCTGAAGGTTTCGTACCATAGCTGAAAAGAATTGGACTGGTTTGTAGCATCATTGCAAGTAAACGGTAATGGTAGTGGTACACGAAAAACATACAGTTATTTTTGCGTGGTTATAAACAAGGCACTGAACACAGTTTCGGGAAAGAGTAAGAGTTACTGGATAGAATAGAAATACTTAGATCGAAAAAAGGTTTAAACACGAGTTTTTTTAATCTAAACTATACCTTGTTATCACAATTGATGGCACCAAATGAGTACAAACTGATCAAAATCAATATTATCAGGTGCCCCTCTAACAAACCTACTACAGGTCGGCAAATTGTACTGAGATCAGTGATGCATAAGCTGTCAGAAAGAATCTGTAATCTTCCATCTAGTGCACAAATCACTTAGATATCTAGGGATATCCATATGGCGTTGGTGCCATCAATCTTGGTAACAAGATCAGGGCCGTAGCTAGGTGTTGACCATGGAAGGGGTACATGTTGACCTTCATGTATAAAAGAATATGTAATGTCTTAATTTGCTTAAAATCTGTATAGATTGTATCGCTGCTAATGTGTCATGAGCGTCGAGGGATTGGCTAGTTGTAGAATAAATCACTAAGCTTGGAGAAAGTATCTTGATTATTTTTTTTGTATTATTTTAGTAGCTATTTTATTCATGGGAGGAATACTCATGGGGGGGTTTGAACCCCCTAAATCCCCCTCTTATATACTGAACAAGATATATGCAGGATTGATCACGAAGTCTGCGCATCTTAGTTGCTTTTTTTAATAAAATAAAATAATTTAGTAAACATAGCAAACATCTTTTTTAAAACCAGGTAACTGACCTGTCCACCTTGCAGGAAATGCCTGATATTGGCAGCATTCTTGTCTGGAGCGCACTTGATTAGCTTCAGCCAATTTCGATGATCCAAGGACCCATCTAGCCACCCCCTTACTCCAGATCCAGCTACTACCTATAACAAAAGAAAGGGTTCAAGAAGATTGACTCCGTGTTTTCTATTTACTCGAATTATTAGCTTAGTCCTCATGATTCCCTAATATGCATTTGAGAATTTACGAGTTAGTAGTATCAGCAGAAACACAATTCGAGTGTGACACTTTATCTGTCATTACAGCGATCATACCCATAGTATGTTTGGATGAAAAATCATCACAATAAGTGATAATAAGTAATAATAAAAAACAAACGTATAAAGATGCCATAAGCATCATTTGATTTCATTACAACAAACTAACATATGTGCTTGGTGACCAGATTAGAAGCATATTCCGAATGTGGTGTCAATAAGAAAGCACATGGTCTATAGTTGTTTGGATCTTCATATCTTTGCTATTACGCAAGACAGAACTAAGAATTCTATAAACCTACAATATGAGTACAATGACTGATAAATCTAAACTTTTGGTTGAATATCACTCACAAATCTTTGACCTCTAGACACCTCTTTAGTTTACAGCCTCCAATGTAATATTCTTCTACCATTAGTACATTTACCTTTCAAGAAAATGAAAACTACACAGCACTTCAATACCAAAATGGCATTTGCTTTATCTGTAAGCCAGTTCATCAATAAGGTCAGGTGATTTTGAAAAGCAACAGAATAATTTCTACCATATATCGGCCTGAATAACTAAAAATCATCAGCAAACATTAACCTATGGAATTCATCAGACACTTTTTACAACTGAATATCTTATGAGTGACGATTTGGGGAATATCAGATATAGTTGAGTAGAGTAGATTTAAATAATACGTCATAGCAATTCACAGTGGTGTATAACTTAACGTAGTTTAAAATACATAGACTGCAAATCGGCAAAAAAAATTTGCAACTAGAAAGTACAGTCAATAAAAAATATGCAGAAATGCACATAAATATACTAAAAAAACAATAACAACGATAAGAACAAACCAATATCGAACCTCCATTTCCAGCATTCCATTAGTCTGACAAAAAATTAAACATGAAATTGCTGTGAAGATATTCTTCTACGAAATAAAGGCAAGTTAGTAGATACTGTTTTGTTGGTTTTTTAAATTTTTTATTTAAGTGATTTCAGTAGATGTTGAAGTATACATGCTTTATAGCACAAAGAGTTTGAAGCCGTTTTTGATAGTCTATGAACTGGACTAGTGATTAAATCTGATTTCAAATTGGGAGAGTGATTCATATAGATGCTGCATATTTTTTGATGAATTTCAATTAACGTAATTAAACGAATACAGATGGCAAAGGCATAATTTTATGAGCCTGAAGATCTTGACCTTGAAGATAAGTACCGGATCATGGGAAGTATCTACTTGACTTTATTTTACTTCCCAAACCGGTAGATGAAGAGAGTATTGTGATCGGGAAAATTCTTGATTTTGAGATAATACGCTTTTTGGGCGTTTGATGATATCTACATTTAACGAAAATCTACGTCAGTCGTTTCCGTCGGTCTGCCTGTCTATCTATCAGTCTGTCTGCCTGTCTGTTAGCGTGCTGCTTCCACCCTCGTAATCTCAGTAACTGCTGCATGGATTTGGGTACCGGTATGCTGTGAGATCCTAGTACGTAACTCTACTATAATTTTGTAAATCGAAGCATTGGCGCCGAAGTAATAGGGTCGTTCAGTGAAATTCCAATAACCATGTTTATGCGCATTTTCATGAAGTATTACTTACATATAACATACAAAAAAAATTTCAACTTAATTGGATGAGAATTGAAAAAGTTACGCGCCTTCAAAGATTAAAATATTTCATGCGCTCAAAATTCATCGTTGTGACGTCATTGGGTCTGCCGGCGGGCCCAGACCGGCTGGCGGCTGTACAGCGACAGCGCCCAGCATAGGTTTATAATACGTTCAAGTGCTTTGGTTGACGCTATGTTTTGTTTGATCGGGTGGTTTTTTCTAACACATTCAAAAATCCAGATCCTTCTACAGTCATTTTATCAGTAGTTCTCAAAACTCAAAATGAGTGACTGGGTATCCCGATATAAATTTTCGGACTATTTTGTATAAGAAAAGCAGTTCGCTTTTCTACAAGTTCCTTGTTGGATGATCCGAACTCGAACCACTGGTTAAGGAGTAACATTATTTTGGGATATGTTTTAATGGCATTTGTTTCTGCCTTCCCTTAGTGGCTGCCTTAGTATATTGCGCTCAACATATTTTGATATAACTTTGGCCTTTATATTGACTTGGACTCACTTATCTGTCTTCCAACGTTCCCTCTCTCGTTGTCTTCAGTACAGTACAGTAGATTCGCTGCTTGGTGACGAACATCGAATTTTTTTTGTGCTGGTACTAGGTTCATCTAAATCTCATTTTCGTTGTCTTAAGGAAAACATTCCGAGGATCTCTAGCGTGTAAGGCTTGTTGGTCTTTTTGACAAACAAAAATGTGCGGAACTACTTCCGGTTTCATCTTGAGTTTTACATCTTTCATTAATTTGTAACACATGTAATTTTCAACATCTTCCTCAAATTTAAACAAAATATACAAGACTGAGATACACATTTGGAGTAGGGATATTTTGTAGGCTAAGTATCCACGATTTTCTACCTTTCTAACTAGATAATGTAATATAAACCAATTTTTTCTTCATAATCAAAATACATATGAATTTTGGTTACATCAAAGGACTGAAAACAGCCTTTTACACGTTCCACATATCAATGCGAATTGATTTCTCCAATGCTTTTATAATTGTTAGGTATATGAATAGTTCAGTATTTGGATTAAAAAAATCTACTTGTATCTCTTACGTTTTAGTGTACCAGTACCAGCAAAATCTGTTAACAACTGACGTCAACATACCTTTAGAATGGGATTCACAAATGCGGATTCTTGATAATAATACAATTTATTTATAAAAATACTTATATTAAAATGGTCCTCACAGAGTACGTTGTTGACTTATCGCTCACAAATTCATTCCTACGCATAGCTCTCTGCCTCAATTTCCTGATTTTTATATTTCGTGGCAAGCCAATAAAAAATTCATCAGCAGTGGTCACTGTCGTATTTTCACATTGGGAAACCATACAATATTTATAATTTTTCTTCATCTGTCCTCCTTCCATTATTATACTCAGTATCACCGAATTCAAATAGCTTGGTAAGTATTCAGTGTCGATGAAACAATTAGATAAATTATCCAATACACGCGTATGCAGTTCGCAAAGCTTGCATAGCAAGTAGGATGCGCTGCAGCGTTATTATTTACCAAGCACCCGTACAATGCGTGGCCAAGATGCCGCGCCGCGCCGGTCGGAGAGGTGTAGTGACGTCACCGTTGCACACTCGCAAGTGCCGCGCGTTTCCAATTTGCAGCACTTTGATAATTTATTAGAATATGAAATCGAGCTCAGAAAATTCTGAAATTTTGCACAGCTGCTAAACTCAGTACGCCCTTTTAGAATATGCAATAAAAAAATATGCTGAACGAGCCTATTAACGGAAAACGAAAAAATCAATCTATTGGACACCATGTTTTCTGTTATTCATTAAAAAATATACTTCTTCGTAATTATAGCTCCCTATTGACGTATTTGAGTACAAATTACCAACCAAAACTACAGTAGCTTCTCTTGCAGCAAAACCGCAATCCCGCATAATCTCGTGTCTGTTCGCCCCGCTTGCTTCCCACCAATTAAAGTTGGGTCATGTCAAGGGCTGGAAACAAGAGAGCGAGCAGCGAGAAGCGCGCTTGGAAAGTTGTGTGGGGTGAACTCTAATTGTCGAGGCTTTCGGGAGCGCCCTGCGACCTCTAATGGCTTGATCCTTAATCCTGTCGTTATACACATCCTGACATGAAAGAAAAGGCGACGACACGGCTATAAATCCTGCCCGCCATTATTGAATCACCGCTTTAAATTGTCTCACGCTTTCTTGCCTCGGAAGTGGGCGTACACTTTGCGGGATAACTGCGGGATTTTGCAATTGAATGGGATCTAAGTGGCGCTGCGATTTATTTAGTTATTTATTTATTTATTACACAATTTGGGGTATAGACAGTACAGACGATAAGTATACCAATACTAAATAGCAAGTATAAAAAATAACAAGTATTGTACACCAGTACAAAAAAAGGTATCAGTTTGCTGCTAATCCCTTAAGGGTCTAGGGTATATAGCGGGCGGAATTGAGAATCAAGGAAAAGACGTATTCTCGTGATAGCGAGTGTGTGTGTCTAAGATGACGGGAGATCAGTCCAAAAATCCCAAGGTAAGGTCAAAAGGTCCAAAGGTAAAGTCCAAAGGTCACTATAAAAATGAATTTCGCATTTCCAAGCTCCAAGCTGACGTTATCTTTAAACTTACAGTAATGATTCAAAAAGCAAATTGAAAAAGAAGGCTTGTGGTTTGTCACTTATTTGGCCTTTTTTTAATGTCGTGTTTGGTTGTTAAATAACAGACATTTGAAGAATGCATGGCTTTACAGTGCGAGCTTTTTGCACACTAAAAAGCTTTTTTGAGAAAATCACAAATAGATGTCAGTTGTTAAGCTCTTCACTATTACCTTCTGAAAATACTGTGTATGTAGTTTGAAAAACAAGTGAGTTCTGTTCGAAATGGGAATCCATGTTTTAACATGGCAAATACATATGTATAACTGTGTATACCCAGGACCCTTAAATCTAGACAGTAGAATATCGTATTCATAATAATCGTATTACAGTTAATGTAAAATTTACTATTACCTACTTATTATTAACGAGCAGGTTTAATCTTGGGGTTGTAGCCGTAGTAAAAATGGTGAGACCAATGAAGGAAATGAAACTAATTGTTCATGCTGAGCTTTTGGAGATGTTTATTCCCAGCTTCAGAGCTTGAACGGAAGATTTCGTCGTCAGGAGTCTCGAGCTCAAACAACGTAAGAAAACACCAAAAAACATCAAATACCGTACAATAACAGGTCACAAAGTTTAAAATTGATCAATGTAAGGTGAGGTAATGATTAAAATGGTGAAAAACTTCATCCACAGTTATGCTCCCAATACCATTGTTTGGACCGGTATGAAATATACAGCAGTCTTCAGGGCAATATAAATTTCTTCATGGATAAATAGCTTCGATTTTGATCCTTTTTTTCTAACAAAATCTTCTGATCAAATTATAATAGAGCATCAATTATTCAATAAGTACAATATATATGATGAACATTATCTATCAAAAGATTATGGATCACCGCAACTACAGAAAAATGTTCCACCATTTTCTTTGGCGACTAATCTTATATTTGGTACTGGAAATAGTCCAATATAACACCATAATCCAATTTCCACAGGTTTAAGAAGCGTATTTGTTAAGCAAATAGGATTTTGCAATTTCAATAACTCCCCACCCCAATTTGGTCTTGCCGCAAAGAAAGAAATTATCAAGAGTCTCCAAAAGACCCAAAACGAGCTTTGAGTATTTTTTAATATTTTTCTTCTTTTTTTGATCATATCTCCACCTCAGTCTTAGTGTAGGTAGTCAAGAATAGGCAAAGTGTCATTCTCAGAATAGATGACAAAATAAGACTTAACACAGTCTAGTTAACCCACCCCTCCATAAATTTCATGAAATATGTTTGTCTGAGTCTCAGTGTAAGTATTCAAGAATAGGCAAGGTACCATTCTCAGAATAAATGACAAAATAAGACTTAAAACAGTCTAGTTAAATGTCAACTACCGTTGACAGCTGGTAACATGTCAGAATCTGGATGCTATTACCCTTGTTAGTCCAGTATAAGTGACGTCACGGGTTTGGCGGTAAAAGATACAACATTTATGCAAAATTATTTATATGTTTGGTTTGTAGGTTTAGATTCAGCCAAAAAAAGCAGAAACAGTGGACATGCCCATTACCTGACATGGAAGAAATAACTCTAATAGCTTATAGAAAGTGAATAGCTGATTTTACAAGTAACATCAGAATGGGCCTATACCGTGATCTCAAATTGATCAATTTATTTACTGCGGTATTATTTTTGATGATACATAGGACCGTTTACTGTAAAAAGTCAGCAGAAAACTTGATCCAAATGAGAATAACACTAAAAAGAAAATTGTACTGCAATTTGAAATAGCCGATGATGACGTCACCTGTAGGGAACCAATGAGAAGCGTCCTTTCTGTAGGGAACCAATGAGAAGCGTCCTTTCGTGGTCGGATGACTACGAGCGGATGCTATTGTTTTGTACCAGTGAGCTCTTATTGGTTCCCTACAAGTGACGTCACGACCTGGGCGGGAAGTGTACGGATTAAAAAAATTCAATATTTAGAGCAATTTTTTTCGATTATAAATACGATAGAAAAATTTTGTAAAATCATTTATGGCATCTACGTGGTGTCAGGGTTCGTTTAAGCCAATAAACCAAAAATGTGGTATAGGCTTATTGAGATGAGATCAGATGATGATCTCCCACAAAAAGAAGGACCAGGAAAAAGCTACTCCCCCAGAAATTCAACAACCAAAACCGGCGTTGCACTTTTCTACTTCGATATCGATTTCAAGAGAGCTCGAAGGGCATAACGGCGAAGCAACGAAGCCGAAAGACTACATAAAAATCGAATCTAACTGAGCGGGGGACTCAACTGTTATCAATTATCACACCCCCGGTACCCACGCTTCTTTGACGGGACGGTGTTGCGTCGTTCTGCCCTATGTGTAATCCTCACCCCCCAGGACTAAGGTGGGGTTCAGAGATATTAAGAATTCACTAGTAAACTTAGTTCAGAATGCGTAATTGCGATGACCAAAATTATGGAAGGTAAATTTCAATTAAATAACTAAATAATAAATAAATAATTAAATACAAAGGCAATGCCCCCACTGGTGCTGCCACTTGATCTTCGGCTTTTTTCCAACACCTTTTTTACTATTCTCTGTATATATATTTTTTTGAGATTACAGACCTATTATTATTATGATTCTTATTAACTATTACAATATCGAAATCATCAACAGTGGTCGGGTACGCAATGATTTCCAGAAGTTAACAAATACTTTCCTCACTCCGAAAACAGTGCAGCATCTATACTGGAGAACTGGAGCCCTCAATGTTGTACAGACGACTCTGCACCAGTTAGGGGTAAACGGCAAAAATATAAAATTCCTGTGGGTACCATCACATATCGAAACCTTCTATCTAGATGCGAGAAGATAAAAAAACCTAACCTATCCACGGCATAAAAAAGCGTTCCTATACGCCAAACTGATAAAGAGTTGAAATTTATTAATTAATTAATGCAATTGTTTTATATTATGTCATCTAGACCGCTAATAACCCTACAAGTGGTTGATGGGTTGTTGCGGATTAACTGTTAAATGAAAAAAACACAATATCCACTGTATTCGCCAGATTAACCCCAGTGACTTTTTCTAGCACAAAGACTTGAATAAATGACTTAGCAGGTAAATATTCTGGTTTAAAAAGTAATTTATCGCAAAAACAAATGCCGATTTTAAGGAGCTTCCCAAATCCTACTTTTTAGACGACTAAAGATGCTTTGACAAGGAGGTTATGTTGAAAGTATTGCCAAAAAAGTATTTTTTTAATCATTTATCGAACCACGTCGTTCAAGTATTTGTACATTGTATGAGACAGATACAAAAATAAGCTCCTGATAAACCACACCCAGGATAGTCTAAAAATCTTACATAATATTATTTAGTATTACTATCTTATCAGAATTTCCGTCAATAAACACAATGATTTCCCTTTTTTTTTAATTCAATTGGAGCACTCCTAATAATAATTGTAAAAGTTGTGTAGAATTTTGATTCTCCTTCTTAGAAAGATTATTTTATCATTCTGATTAAATTGCGATACTTTGAAATTAAAAATCACGAATGATTCCTGAACACCTGTATGAGACTCGCTTCCATCAAATGCAAAATAAGTCAGACAGTCATTTAGAGGACATCATTACAGATGTATACCCCATTTGGGGTATATATCTGTATGCTTCAATAAAGGCTATTATTATTGTTATTATCATTATCCTATTTTTCTATTTTTTCTCGCATAGTTGCAGTAGTAGCAAGTATTGACGGGCTGTGCCAAGTCAACACCTGACCTATTTTTATTCGGAATTCAAGAAGGACCATAAAATGCTACAGGTCTAGTGGATTACAGACTTTTGGAACATTTTGTGTAACTTTTCGTCCAGGCCCAACTGTTGCAGGTGTGGTGTAAATGTATGGTGTAAGGCCTGAGATCGACATAATGAGAGTATGTCAGTCTCAGGCCATATATTTTGGAGAATCTGCGGTACAGTAATGCAAGTGTATTTCTTTATAAAATGGAGTTATGTATCCGATATTAGAATGTATGATTAAATGAACGAAATTAAGAGTAATTAGGCTAATCGATACGTTTAACCTCACAAAACCTGGAACATCGAAGAAGGGTGGCTGACCTGTCTATGTTTTACATGAGCTTTCCATGATAATAGGTAGTTTTCGTTGTTCTTAATTAATCTTACCGCTTCGGTTAACACGTTGTCAGAACCGCTATTTGACAGATAAATAAATAGTTTTCGGAGCAAGACACCACTGTAAGATGCCCCCTAACCTTATTTTGAGCTACAACTTTGACACCATAAAGTCAAAATAGCAGATAAGTATTGTAAAGGTTGTTGTTTGAAAGAAAATCATAATTCAATAGTGTTCGCTGTAGTTTGCCCTAAAATGACGGACGAGTTGATTTTATTGAACTCCAGTGATGACTCAGATTTTGAAGATGCGATCTTGTTGGAAGTATTTGACAACAACAATATCGAATACAGAGCCGACCTTTACGGGAGATTCAACTTAGATATGCGCTCGGAACAGGAGTGTAAAGTGAATTTCTGCTTCGAAAAACGACATATTTCGAGGTTGGTACAAGCAAGGATCCGCATAAGGATTATTTGTCGGTATTTCTGTAAATAAAATTTGGTCGTCTTCCTCGGCAAAACGAACTCTGACTCTTTTTATTATTCGTAACACACTCTTTGAGCTTGACGAATTTGGAAGCATTTTTGTAAAACAACTAATAATTGTTGCAGATCTACTCAAAAGTCAAAACCAGTGTTACTGTCAAAACCAAAACAGGTTATGATCTAATTTTTATTCGTGCTGCGCATGCGTGTCGCTTCGTTAATCGCTATGGCTATCGTCCGAACAATACCGGCATTTAGCGGTTACGATATACGTAAAACGAAATGCAAATGTCAAAGTTGTCAAATAGCGTTAAACGGAACATCACTTTGTAAGTAACGAAAACTGCCTAATAACACAGAAGGCCATCCGAACCAGCAACACTAGAGAGGTTCTGCGAGCTCATCTTTACCAGGTCGAGGTCCCTACTCCGTCGGGGAATTTGTTTTCCGGCGGCTACAACCCGCAGCGTTTCAAATCTAACGTGCACTGATACTTATCCTCTCTACAGCGCCATAAGCTTTCAGCCTTTGCGGAAGGCTCTGACAATAAAAAGAAGCTTCTTCTACTTACTTCCAACTTTCCAAATTGTCGTATTCGCATCACCTACCTACCTAACCTCAAATTAGACAAAATAAAGCCTCATGAACATATTAATTATGAGCGATTCATGTCTTCCTATCACTATTAGTTGTAATTATAATTTTATGCAATTAACCGATGAGGACGATTTGACAAATGGCGGATACGACGCGATGTAAATCGGAAATCGTTAGCAATTTCCATATGAGAACGACCAAAAGAGGAACACGCGCAAAATATGGTTAGAAAGCATTGGAAAGTCGACGCCTCACAGGATTCTGTATAAATGAATGAATATGAGCTAAATCGAGTTTAGTTCTTTTTGTCCAGACGGACACGCGTATGAACAATGAGTTACGACAATCCACACCATCAATTAAGTAATTTAATTAGTTGATTAATGGTTGAAAGTGTTGATGTAATGGCGGTAATTGATTGGTTTGTGCTTTCGTTGTATATGGTTATTATGGGATATCGAGATAGCAATAAACTGTTTTCTGTTTCTTTTCGAGTCAAGCAATACACTGTCAACAGAGCTGGCTGTGAAATAGGTTTCATCTGACCATCATCATAGTCACAATGTCTTAACAGACATGTTGTGGACTCGTAAAATGCATTAAGTCGGAGCTAGAGTATTGCCGACACAAATATTATCAATAGTTTTGAGCACTGTAGCTCGCCATCGTTCGCAATTTGTTGTCAGTTTAGTGGCGCTCTTGACACTCATATCCAGCAACTGTTTCGTCGTATCTACCCAGCGTGTAGCGGAACGGCCACGCCGCCGCCCACTCGGGACATGACCCTGAACTACAAGTTTCTCCATATTATCGCTTCTGTGTATATGTCCGAAGAATGTAAGCATTCTCGTCGACACAATGGAGGATAGTCTCTTTGGATTACCGAGCTCATCCAGTACGGAAATGTTTATTCGATGGGCGGTATAAGGAACTCGCAGCATTCTCCTCCACGTCCACATTTCAAAAGTATCTATGGGAGCTCGATCTGCCTTTTTAACAGTCCAAGTTTTCGAGGCATACAAAAACATGGAGAACACAAGAGACTGAAGCAGCGACATTTTGGTAGCTTTAGTGATGTTATGGTCATGCCATATTTTAGTAAGCTTTGTCATGGCCACACGTGCCTGTTGAATGCGTCGTCGAATCCCATTTTCACAGCTACCTGAATTGTCAATCAAAGAACCGAGGTACACAAAACTTTGAACTACTTCACAAGGGCCTATTGGCTTTATTTTTTGATAATTATCCTGCTCTCTATCTACTATCATAACCTTGGTCTTGTTGAGGTTAATATCAAGACCGTATGCTGCACTGTGTTGTTCCAAGAAGTTTAATAGAAGTACTAGTTCTTCCTGAGAAGCAGCAATAAGGGTTGTATCGTCAGCAAATCTTAAGTTGGATATTTTGCTTCCGCCAATAGTTATACCGTCATTCCAGTTGTCCAATACCTGACTCATCACAAATTGAGAGTAAATGTTAAATAACATCGGAGATAATACACATTTCTGACGAACGCCTTTTCTGGTTGCTGTTTGATCAGACAGGTTACCATCAATTCTTACACGAGCCGAGCTAGACTCATAGAGTGGCTGTGTGAGAAAGACTAAGTATAAGTGGCCGACCACCATGTGTTTTAAATTTTATAATGCAGCTAGAACTTGCTTTTGGGAACCAACATCAGCAGTAACATGTCCTAGCATGACCCCATCATTAGTATTGCTTAAGCGGCATCCCAGAGGCTTGGAGTTTTGTTCCGCTGTGGGAAGTTGACTACACCAGAGCAACTACTGCTGCTCTACAAGGCACAGATCCGATCATCGTTTGAGAATTGCTGCCATGTGTGGGGATGCGCTCCTAAACATTCTCTAAAGCTTCTGGACACTATTCAAAAGAGAGCAATTGAAGACCTTTTGGCAAAAGTAGTACTTGTCAAATTAGATTGACGGTCTATCTTGTACTAGGAGGGAATATCTTTCATACGCTATACTTATTTCTTGCATAAAGGACATACATTCCTTTAATTTCAATCTCAAATATCACACACTTCTGCAGAAACGACACATATCCACCTCGCCTTCCGTGTAAAAGGTCACATGTCCTGGACTTGTGTTGTTTTTGTTTGAAACCCAAACTCAAGGAACCTGTTGACAGGCAACCAACGAAATGACATTTCGTTGCAAGCAACATATGTGCTCCTAACCTAAAATACTCGTAGTAAAACGTACTTGTTAATAGTAAAGTGTACCTACATTCTTGTTTTGAAATGGACAATAGTGAAGAAAGTGGATTGCAGAGACCTACAAAGAATGGCGATATGTTATTTTATTTCACTGATTACACTGAAAATATACCTACGGATGCACAAAAACGTCCGACCATTTTTTTCAATAATCAATTTTTTTTTCAACCTCTTATTTCAATAGTGAGTGAGCTCTCCCAAATGATAACACCGAAAGCCGTCTGAACCAGGAACACTAGAAAGGTTCTGCGAGCTCATCTTTACTAGGTCGAAGTCCATATTCTCCGAACCAGTCTCCTCCAGAATCCCTTATTTTGGAGATTTTCGACGCTGTGGAATGGGCTGCCAGGGGATTTGGTTCCCGACGGCTACAACCTGCAGCGTTTCAAAACTAACATGCACATACACTTACCCAGACAGCACAATATATTCCTGGAATATTCTTATTTCATCCAAAATAGATTGAGAATATTCAGAACATTAACAGAATGTTCTATGGATGTTTTTGTAGGTTTCATTCCCATGAGGATTTACGAGGAATACTACGTCATGATTACTCCATGAACGTGTCGATCAAAATATTCTGATAATATTCATAAATTAATATTATCTAAAGAATAATCTATGAATATGCCTTTTGGTATGATTCTTAATGTAGGCGTGGTACCGTTACAGGTTAGGTTAGGCTTGAGAACTTTGAGGTTATCGTCATTGGTCACGGTGGCGGTGGTCGGTGGTGCCTGTTTGTGCTTGTGCATTTTTCTCCTGTGATAATTGGATAGTTATCTGTGTTCTGGAACGTGATTTTCCTTGTTATTTAGTTTACAACTTCATCTAGGAGCGACTAGGGTGAGTGTAACTATTTTGTCTCTGCAAATTATCGACTTTGTAGCACCATGTGGTAGCAACTCTCTTGTTCAAGAGTCTAATATCTATGTTCTAGTCTCACTTGTCTTAGGTACCCTAATTAATATATAATAACAACAACTAACAACACATTTGCTATATTTGTGACTATGAATTTCCATTGTTTATACTAAAATTGATTAAAATACAACGACAACATTTTGGTGAAAATCTAGCATTGTAGTTAATGAAGTGTATTTGAATGTACATCGTATGCTTTAAAATAAAACGGTTTTTTCTTATTTTGCAGGATAATATAAGAGCACGATTCCGTGCAATGTGTTTTTAATGTGTACATCAAACTTATGCAATTATAAATACAGCTTCCGAGTTCCGTTTTATATATATTTGTCATCAATCCCTATAATTGGTGTGTGCCTAAATCAATGCTGCCCAAAACTCTGTATGAAAGTTGGATACTAGGTTATATGTATACTACTCGCGTTAAGTACCTAGGCAGACAACAAGACTTAAAAATAAATGAAATGAAGTGGTAAAAGGTATTAATTTCTTTCAACATTATATTCTTCAAAGATATACCAGGAATCTTCCTAAAATATTCCATACATCTTAATAATAATCGTAGAATATTCTGAGGGAATAACCTATGCATATTTTTTGGATTCGCATTTTCACATTCTTGGAATGTTCATCAGATAATCTATATATTCATGTACTTTTCATGGAATGATGGAATGATACAATGTTCCAAAATGGTGATTCTTAGAATGTTCCTAGAATATGTTGTGCTGTCTGGGTATGTTCTCGCAGGGCGTCTACAGCGCCATAGGCTTTCAGCCTTTGCGGAAGGCTGACCATAAAAAAAATCAACAACAATACCCCCTCAGTAGCAAAAAGCTAATAATTAAGACAATCACAATGATGTCCCTTGTGTTATTTCGGCATCGCGCCCCTGCCCCTGTTTTTGCGAACGGGGGTGAAGATAGACATGCTGGGGTAGTAAAGTGACATAGCGGCATTGTAATCGTGCTGCGATTTGATAAATTGCGGACAATCCTTGCCTCCGAAAGTGAAATGTGGCTCTAATTAGCACCAAGTGCCCTTTTGAGCAGGGGAGAATTGAATCTCACTTCGTTGTTTGATTTATTGTCGCCAATTTTGGAGCCGTTACAAGATTTGTGTATCTTCAGAAAATATACCTAATTTCCAGAATAAGTCAATATGATTGGATTGGATAGGATTAGTAAATTCTCATCTACTTATGACTTGGCCCGTGTGGGGGCGGGTTAGAATATCTCCCATCGTATATCCTGCGTGTCGTAAAAGGCGACTAAAAGGAACCCAACTACTGTCGGTATAAGCAGTAACCCACACAGCACTGGATATCCTATGAATATTCTTTCTCCTATATGTTCCATGAATATTCAGTAGAATCATAGAATATTCGTTATTCCTTTTGATTATTCTGGATTATTAACATAATATTCTTTATAGAATATTATTATTTTATCCACTTAGGATAATCAGTGATTATTCGTTTAATGTCTGAATTATTCCAGAATACACCAGTAATATTCCTCATAGAATATTATTTGAATACTCTACGAAGAACAAGATGTAGCTATTTTCTAACGGACATTTAGTAATATTTGTAATAGA
This sequence comes from Callosobruchus maculatus, assembly GCA_951848785.1. Taxonomy (NCBI): domain Eukaryota; kingdom Metazoa; phylum Arthropoda; class Insecta; order Coleoptera; family Chrysomelidae; genus Callosobruchus; species Callosobruchus maculatus. The sequence goes on from CATOUR010000003.1 coordinate 6,347,597, forward strand.
AATATCTGTATGTAGGCAAATATTCAATATGAGGTATTATTAATTTATATTTGCACGTTTCTTAGTGAATTAAAAAACCTTCATTCGTTTTGCGTTCATCCTAAATATACCTAATATAATAATGTGCAATTTTCAAAAGTTTATTAGTCATTAGCCATTGCCAGCAATACAGATACGGCATCCACCGACTATAAAGTGACAGCATCTTATTCTGATGTATGTATGCATGGCCGATGTATGTGGTGTCGTCAGTTGTCAAGCTTGTCTGGTTGTCACTCGCTTCAAGTGCTCTGTCATTCTGTGCTTCAACATGTGGATGTCGGCATTTTAGCAACTCACGAATTCACGAGAGTTTTATTCCTGAAGGGCCTGCATTTATACCCCATTTTGTACAATAAAGTTGCTGGTTGTTATAAAGTGTGTGACAGTGTTCCAAATTATGGTCACCTACTATGGTGTAAGGTTCATTATATAATGTGAGTAGAATTTTGAGGTTAAATGCAACAAGTTTACATTCTTATACTTTATTTAGGCATCTGGACTGAGATGTCTAACCACTTAACTTTTATGACCATCTGCCACTAGTAGGTTCCATTATTTTTGGAACAGTATCGATAATTCCCTAAAAATGTTTCGTATATGAGGTAATTTAGACAAAATATTCCTAGAATATTCAAAAATATTCTACCACGATTGTTCATGTAATATCCGTGCGGAATATTCGGCGGAATATTCTAGGAATATAGCGTGTTTTTCCCATTTCGAACGTTTACAGAATATTCTGTAAATATTCCAATTATCCATGGAATTTTTCCAGAATATTCATAATATCTGTAGTGAATGTGAACAGAATATTCTTGTATCATCCGGTGCTATGTGGGTTATGACTTGGCCCCTTGTGAGGGCGGGTTAGAATATCTCCCATCGTATATCCTGCGTGTCGTAAAAGGCGACTAAAAGGAACACCGAACTACTGTCGGTATAAGCAGTAACCTCTTCTCAACCAACAGCTTTGGGTGGACGAGTTGACAAGGGTCAGGACACCTTCTTAATTCTATGTCATTTGCATTTAAAAATCTAAGAACAGTTCTTAATGAAGACCAGTTAGCTACTTTATATTATGCACAAATCGAATCTCGACTCAGGTACTGTATCTGTTTTTGGGGCTGCTCTTCTAATGTAGAAAATGTTTTTATAAGCCAGAAAAGAGTAATTCGATGCATGACTGGAGTTTCCAGTTGATACAGTTGTAGAGAAATTTTTAAAAAGCTTAAAATACCTACACTGCCATCTCTTTATGTATATGAATTGGGTGTATATACGTTTATCAAAAGAAATGAGTTTATTTTAAACAGATATTCATAATAGGGAGACCAGACAAGTAAATGACATTAACGTGCCATTTGCTAAGTATAAGCTGGGTAGTAGGTCGCCAAATATTTTAGGACCAAGAATTCTAAACAAACTTCCAGATTATATTAAGAAAAGCTTCACATTGAGTCAGTTTAAGCGTCAGTTGAAATCTTTTCTGGTTGACAAGTGTTATTATAATGTATGTAATTTTATTGTTTGTTGATAATTAGGCCTATGTTTGTTGTATATTGTATTTATATGTTCGTAGCCTAATTTTGACGAATCTTATACACTATATGTGTCAGAGGATAATAAAGATTTTATTATTATTATTCTTGCCCTTGGGGTGAGAAATTGCCCCTAAAGGCGGATGAACCGGTAGATACATCTGGTCAACTGCATGAGGATGCAACTCGTAAAATGAGTTTAATGCATTTTACGAGTTCACAACATGTCTGTTAAGACATTGTGACTATGATGATGATGATGATGATCTACTTATGACAGTATTTAACTTTGAATCCAGAATCCACTATATTGGAATCCCATTGTACCGGAATATACCGGAATCGGCATAGAGGCGCCATCTGCTAAGCGGTCGTCGAACTACCTTGTACCGGAGCCAAAATGCAGGCGCAATACCTGTACAGGTGAACTCACCGTTCAGGTAGGTAAAGACACCGGAAAGCAGGTGACCGGAAAATTATTCGGTTTACGCTCTAGGTCGCTAGATGGAGACTGCTACATACAATCTTTTAAATAGAAAGATTAGAACTCATTAGAAGGTGGAAAAGCCAAAGAAGTCCAAAATTGACAGTTTTTAACTGAGATAGCCAAAATCATATTTCAACGTGATCACTTCTGATGTGTTGAAGAACAGTATAACACACAATGTACGCATTTTCGAGGGTACTTGTTATTGGATTGAGTGGAAGAACGGTACAACTCTGGTTGTTATATCGTTTTTCCACTCAATATCCGATTTCCGTCCTTGCTGCCAGAGTTCGACAATCGACATGCGATAAGCTGGTGGCCAAGGTACTATAAAAACTGAAGTCGAGTTGATTGACTTAGTACTTCAAACACATTACGGTGATAGCAAATTAATATTTTCCCACAGCATGATGCTATAGTCTGAGATTCAACCCATGCAACCAAATCATCGCCCGCCCGCAAAAAAGTGTATTATACCGCTAGGTATTCCTTTCACAGGTCAATGGCAGCCTATTATGAATACAACAAATTTTTCAGTTTTACAATACCTAAAATTAAGTTGGAGGAATATTTGAATTTTTTTTTGCTAATTACTCCGTTACCCATGCACCGATTCTCAAAACTATAGATGCATTATCTACTAAAGCTCCACAGCATATTGCAACCCAAATTTATGTAGATACCATAAAACGCCCAAAAAGCCTATTATCTCGAAATCTAAAATTTACGCGATCGCAATACTCCCTTCACCTATCGGTGTGGGAAGTAAAATTCTGTAAGTCGGTCCTGAAAGGATATATTGAAATCTCAGTATCAACTTATCATCAGTTTGTTGATCTATGGCAGTTCTACACCAGGGTATTTACGGTTTCACTGGTTTTCATTGGAGGACTAGGTACAAATACGTTTGAACCGCTTAAACCTAATGTCATCCCCGTTTCTCCAAATGAAGCAGCCTACAAAAAACCATTATCAATGAATGCAAAGAAGATCAACGATTTAAAAAAAAAGTCATAAAAGTACAAGAATTGTGAAATTTTGGACATTTACTACCATATTACCTCTTGGGAGACCACCAACAAAGATCAACCGGAATGATAATAGGGATTATGACAATCTAAAGCTGACATAATTTGTATGACATACATTAATAATCGTTTCTCAATTAAAAATATTTACATTTTTTATGTTCACTAAATATTGAGTGGAAAAACAGTATAACTCCAAGTTCTTTTTTCTGCTTTACTGCCCTCCAGGACACACTTAAAGGAACCTGCTCAGCAATTTTATATAGAGGAAGTCATCCTTTATAATATTTCTGTAGACTTCATTGCTGTGAAATGAAAACTTCATAGTCAAAACGTATATTTGTGTTTTTCTCAAAACAAGGATTATAGAGATGTATTATTTTTCCACTCACCAATTCAATTAAATAGAAAGATTAGAAGGTGGAAAAGCCAAAGGATCAAGTGATATAGGTACTCCTGAAAGTTATGTGGTTGAGCTCAAGATGCACATCAATCCATCTGTTCTGATTTTTATCGAAACCCATTATTATGCTCTGGCATTTATTTATTTTCTGTCTGTATTTATGTATGCATGATCGGACAGGGAATGATCTTGAATGGTTCTAGGAACAAAATCGCCCTGTATTTTGTTCCGGAAGTATCTACACCGTTTCCAGCTGTAGTTTCTAAAGCGTCAAGTGATAATTCAAAATGGTCAAGTTAATTTTCCAACTTGTCAATTATAAATTCAAACTGATAGGTACATATGACACCTGACAGTTTGAAATTACAAGTGACGAGTTGGAAAATTAACTTGACCGTTTTGAATTAACACTTGACGCTTTAGAAGCTACAGGTGGAAGAGGTCTAGAGGTCTGTTTTTACAGAGAATCACAAACCAGTCAGAGCCAATCAGTATTCCCCATTGCAGTTGTCAAACTATTTCTGACTAGTACTGGCCAATCAAATTGACGCTGACTAGTTTGTGATTGCTGTAAAAACAGACCTTATGTCAGTACTGTCAGTAGGCAGTTTTCGTTACTTACAAAGTGATGTTTCGTTTAACGCTATTTGACAACTTTGACATTTGCATTTCGTTTTACGTATATCGTAACCGCTAAATGCCGGTATTGTACGGACGATAGCCATAGCGATTAACGAAGCGACACGCATGCGCAGTGTCCTTCATACCCCCCTTTTAGGCTGACAATGATACCATCAGGACATGTGGCTGCCTGGTACTTAACAAAATGGTACCTCTTGTGGCCCGAATAATAAGTTTCTTGGTTTTCTAAAGGTCTGCATATGGCTCGAGTAGTGCCATCAATAAAAGCTCAACAGTTAGGAATGGGGGATCCTTTTAGTGTTACTGCATTGGCATACAACCTTAATCTTTCCAAATTCAACCAGGGCCAGTTCCGTAAATTTGAAAGAAGATGACCAAAATTGTCATATAGGTACATGGCTTATCATGACATCAATTATTTTTGATAGGGCGGTCATTGATCGTCCAAAGGATGGCTCTAGGTCAGCTAACCTGTTGGGGTAGCTCAATCTTCTGAGCAAAATACAAAGCGCTTCTTGCGCAGAAACCTTATGTTGGCTGTCTGTATTAAGCTCATCTGGAATTTTGAGTGCTTGTACCAACCTCGGAATATGCCTTTTTTCGAAGCGGAAATTCACTTTACACTCCTGTTCCGAGAGCATATCTAAATTGAATCTCCCGTAAAGGTCGGCTCTGTATTCGATGTTGCTGTTGTCAAATAGTTCCAACAAGTCATCACTGAAGTCCAATAAAATCAACTCGTCCATCATTTTAGGGCAAACTACAGCGAACACTATTGAATTATTATTTGGTTTCAAACAATAACCTTTACAATACTCATCTGCTGTTTTGACGCTATGGTGTCAAAGTTGTAGCTCAAAATAAGGTAAGGGGGCATCTTACGGTGGTGTCTTTCTCCGAAAACTATTTATTTGTCTGTCAAATAGCGGTTCTGACAACGTATTTGTTAACCGAAGTGGTAAAATTAAGTAAGAACAATGAAAACTACCTACTATCAGTAGTAGACAGACGTTAACCAAAAACACCATCACACCGGTCATTATAATTTTTTACAACATGTCGCCATCGTTTATGCAAAAAGATTAGTAGGTAGTTCAATCACGACCGTAGGTATTGGTCCACCATTAAAGCAAAAATTGAGGAGACTATCGTACTCATCACAAAATATAGGGCAAGGTACACAACGTTTAGTTTCTCAAACTGTGGGCAGCAAACCTCCAAACCGACACCATCTATGGCTTGAATAAATAAAGGCAAAGACAAATATGTGCTTCGAGAAGAAGAGACATGAGATAAGGTGTAATTTTTAAAACATAGAATACAGCTGATAGCTTACACTTTTTCTAATATCTAAGATGAAATATTTATTTTTTGTAGGTTATCTAAAGTCATTCACCTTGAACTGCCTAAATTTGCTATTATCAGAAACAGAGAGTATTATAAAATAGTGCTTTGACATCATGCAACAATCTAATATATTTTGCATTTAAGTGGGGAGCTTAAGACCCTAAGTAAACATGACATCCTCGTGAACATATATATAGCCATCCAAAATCCAGAGAAAGAGACAGATAAAGAAAATCAATCAGTGTCCGTGTTCGGGTCACTTTTGTACACCAGAACAGATGCATCACTTTCAGCTGTCAATGAGATAGTCGACCAGATAAGTCGAATACCCCTCGTATTAGTCCAGTCACAATAGTCATAAGAACATAATATTGTCGCACTTTTCATAGAAGTATCAAGAAGAAGAAGAATGTTTGACACTTCTAACCACCATCGAAATTTCCGCATTTTGTATGATATCGTTTGTTTATCCAATCAAGTCCACGTTACACTGATAATTGCTTTCAGTGCAATTATCAGTTGCTAAGACTACACAATTGAGTTCATTCGAAATTAGTTTCAAAATGTCACATTTTCCAATACCCAAAAATAGAACCCAAGTCATAAATACGTGTGGGGGGTGTTTATGGAATTTTGCTATCAACGAAAACACTAACTAAATGAACACAAGCGTAGAAGAATTAATGTTTAATTTGAAAGATAGAGTGGTCGATTCGCGAAAGAAAGACGGAACCGAATTCAAAGAAGCAACAATGTAAATTGTTTCAAGTAAGACGCAAGAAAAATACTATAATGATTATAAAATTATGATTCATTCAACAATATAGCTGTCAAACCAGCCCGCGATGTGCTCGATGCAATGAGGAAGAAACTACAGGGAGGTCCATCTGATATGGTTGAGTTTGTCTGAAGTCACCAAGATAATATTGTTATGGGATAAAAATAGTCCTGGAGGTTTACTCCTGGAATTAACCCGCCGAGAGGCAGTTGATTGGTGGATTTTTTTTCAAATTGAGTAAAATAACTATGGTTCTCCAACAAATTGCATTGAATATAATACAAGAAATGTGCCAAGGTGGTTCTCAAAGCTGTGCTAGTAGTAAATGGTTGGTTTCCAATAGTGAAACACAAAGCTGTCCTGTACGACTTTCTTATAAAGCGTTACCAAAACGAGGCGCCAATATTACCACGACTATTCCTAAAAAACATGATGGTGGACAATATTGGAAGAAATACTTTTAATGGGTGGACTGAATCTGCTGCTGAGACAATTGGCTTGAATGTAAAAGACAAGAATAACAAATCACTCGAATAGATCAATTGTTGATGTTACCCAATTGGCAAAAAGTGGTGTAGAAGAACAACAATCGCTGAAAATTGCTGGCCGTAGTAATCAAAATTCTATAAAACCATATTTGAATTTGAATCTGTTCTCAAGAACATCACAATAAGATCATAAGTATTATTGTTAGATCTTCTATATAGTGGAGAATAGCAACGAAGCTAACGTTAAGTTAAATTTTAATCATTGTACTTTCAGTAACGGTCCTTTCAATAAATGAATAAGTGTTTCGTTGTATGGAATTAAAGGTACGTTTTCAAAAAAAAAATTATGTGTCTCATAATTTTCTAAAAAGCTCGTTACTTGGTACATTTTTAAGTTTCAAAAAATCATGTCACCTGTGATTGAAATGTATTTATTTAATCTACTAATTTCTTCACGTACAAAAAGAACTTAAATTTGATCGTCTAGCTTAAGCACATTCCATACTTAGTATCATTGCAAAATCGCAGCCTTCTAAGTTTTATAGTTGCTGCGATATACAATTTTTTTTGATATCTACTTATACCAAAAATTGCAATATATGCCTAAACGGTTGGTTTAAATTTGCATGTGTGATACTCAAAATTATACTAGAAATCACTAAAAAATCTAAATATGCAATAATAGGTCGTTCAATTTATAAAATGTAAGTCTGATATGATTCACCCTTCCGTATAAACGTCAAAATTTAAGTGAAAATATTTTAACTTTATATAGCCCTCAAGGCCCCCTACCATGATGAAATGACAGACTTTTGAAATATGTTTTAATAGGTCCACAATCTTTCGTCTACTCACTATTAGTCCTCCTTATATTATTGACCTCCGCCTCCAAAACTTTGCTTTCAGAACGTTGGCCACATGCTGACTACATTGACTGGCCTATAAGCCTCGACGACTCATCTGATCGACTGCGTTAACACCTTAGGTATCGACAACAATAGAGAAACCGATCATTATTGAAAAAGCTTCCGATAGCAGATCAGTCGACTGGAATTAAACCGATTACTTCAGACCTTTTCCACGATTTTGGCAATGGAGGAGATCAATTTTTGGTGCCGAAAATGCGAAAACGTGTGAAGTTCGGCGATCGTTAGGGCATCCGTGCGTTTCAAGGGCTGTCGAGGATCAAGGGTTGATGCTATTAACTAAATTAGTATGATTGAGACAGGTTTGACAGGATTTTCGGTTTTTTAAATGTTAGGGGGGAACTATGGAAAGCCATATTAGTAGAAGATCCGAATATAAGACGACCTTCACCGAACTGGTTAGTGGATCAAAACCACTTTATATTAAATCTAATATGTTAAAAAACATATCACGAGTGGGTTGGCTGAAAAATTTCAGTCCAGGATATGATTAATAAAATATTGAAAAAAAAATTTTTTTAACATTTCACTGGTTTGGTTAATGGACAGATCACATACCAGTCGAAAGTATGAAGCCCATAAAATATGGAAACATCAGGTTGTCTACGTTTTTCCCGTCCCAACTATAGGGGTGGCAGGTATAAACAGGTACATCAATAATAGTAATTTGCACCGGTGTGGTTAATTCTTGAAACTTATATCAAAATAAAGATAATTTTATTGCAAACACGTCGACATAGGGTTGTCTGCAAAAAATCAGTTTGGAATTCCGGTTGCCGAATTTTAAAGATCAAAATATTGCTGCCAGTGAATACGTGCGCCAGAGCGAACTATCCCGTGTATTAACAAAGGACGCAGCATAGCAGCTGCGTGTAGCTCGGCCATTGAATGAAAGAGTGTGCGCATGTCATGTGTCCGTGAAATTGAAAAGGATAGCGATACACTCGTAAATGCTGTGCATCATTGTATTGGAACAGTTTGCCTCATTTAACCAAACCAGTGAAATGTTTAAAAAAAATTAATTCTTCAATATTTAATTAATCATATCCTGGACTGAAATTTTTCAGCCAACCCACTTGCGATATGTTTTTTAACATATTAAATTTAATATAAAATGCTTTTCGTCCATTAACCAGTTCGGTGAAGGTCGTCTTATATTCGGATTGTAGACTATATAGCAAAGCATGATCCTGCAGGATGTTTTCGGTATACAAGTCACCAGACATTCGTTCAATAACTAGTGCCTCCTCAGAGCATTAAACCCCATCTCCAAAACAGTTCTTTCTATGAGATTGCATCAGTTGGCGAATCGTTCTCCAACTTTTCTGTAGACGTAGTTTCGTTCATCTGGCTTCCATAATTATTGTATTCTAGTCTCACCTCTGAAAAGTACATTTTTTTCCTATTTTTTCATATTCCACTGAATGTGTGCGCTGGCAAATGCTAATCGACGGGGTTTGTTTTAATCATCGTGTGACGGTTTTTGAGCTTATATTAGTTTGTATGGATTTAAATATCAAAAATCGATGGAGAATTGCTGTTGTGCACCTCTTAGGTACGCCCTTGACTGAGTTTCGCTTTCAAAATTTCCAGTTTTTTGATAGTTTTTCAGACGTCAGCATTGCTAAAACGGTATGCCAGCAGAAGCTTGGAGTTTTTTCCGATGTAGGAAGCTGTGTACACCGGAGAAACTACTGCTGCTCTACAAGGCACAGATCTAACCATCGTTGGAGTATTGCTTGCCTGTGTGGGGATGCGCTGTGAAGCACTCTAAAGCTTCTGGACACTATCCAGGAGAAAGCAATTAGACTAATCAGTACGCCTAACCTCACAAGGGACCTCCACAGCCTGGAACATCAAAGAAAGGTGGCTGATCTGTCCCTGTCTTACAGATTTTATCACGGAAGATGTTCGAGTGAGCTTTCCCAGATAATAACACCAAAAGCCGTCGAAACGGAGAGCACTAGAGATGCTTTGCGAGCTCATCCTTGCCAGGTCGATGTCCCTACTTCCTCAAGTAGTCTCCTCTGGCATTCTTTCTTTTGGGAAACTTCAACGCTGTGGAATGAGCTGCCGGGGAATTTGTTTGCCGACGGCTACAACTTGTTGCATTTTAAATCGAACTTGAATCGACACTTATCCTCTCGCAGCGCTTTTACAGCGCCACAGGCTTTCAGACTTTGCGGGAGGCTGACCACAAAAAATGGTGGTATTGATGGTATAATAAAATTTTGCAATGAAACCAAGATTTTTGAAAATCGTTTAGTCGTTTTGGTGGTGTAGCTGTTTATTAAAAAAATATTGAATTATCCCACAGCACCTCGTCTCAATAGATATGTCAAAAGTTTGAAACAAAAATTACCCCTAGCTTCGAAAAGCACATATTTTTTTGGTAACATTTACAAGGTGGATTTCGGTGAAGAATTACTTTAAATATTTAAGACCACGATTTCGCTCCCTAGTCACAATCTTGGAAATCTAAAAATATTTTCCATGGTCTTTCTAGATCTTTAGTAATAATTTCTCTACCACAAGGCTCTTCGTGGGGAATAATTTCCGAAATACAGCACTTATACCCGTTACAATAATCAGTTTCTTAACTAGTATTCCAAAAATTAAAATTGTCTTGATGGATGCTAATAGCTTAGCTTCTATGCACTACTATACAGGGTGAGTCAAGCTCAACGCCTCGGACTCTTGTGACCAAACGATACCACTTTTCGAAAAAACTACTTTGCGAGTGTATGTAGGTCAAGTTGGATTACATTTTAAAAATAATGACTTTTATACAGGGTGTGTAATAAAAGCGTGACATATCAAAGTTATGTTTTTTTAAATGGAATACCCTACATATTATTGCATATTTAGATTCCCGGGTGCATTTTAGTGTAACTTTATGTATCCCACATGGGACTTTAAGTGAACCGATTAGGTGCAAATCACAATTTTGGGTATAGGTAGATGTCACAGAAAAATTGAATATCGCAGCTATTATAAATCTTAGAGGGCTGTGACTTTGCCTTTTTACTAAGCATGAAATGTGTCAGCTTGCGTTAGACGGTCGAGTTCGAATTATATTTGTACTTGGAGAAATCGGTAGATCAATTAAGGAAACTTCAATCAATGGTAACTTGATTTATTCAAATGGGAATGGATAATTTTTTTTATACGATCAAATGTGCAATTTGATAAGCTTTCTAATGATATGCAGTTGTAAATATCAATCTCTGGTAGTTTTGATTTAATTTAAAATTTTCAGTAAAACCGGTGTTTTTCAATTTTCCTACCTATAAGCAACTTAGCAGGCCATGAAATATAAACAAAAAACTGTTCGGATGGAACAAAACAACTAACTTAGCAGATAGTTACGGATGAACTAGATTAAAGGGACAAAGTTATAAAAATAACTTACAACAAATCAATTCTAACCAGAAGCAAACATAACACATCTAAGGTCAAAAAGCAGCTGGAGTACGACAGAAATGGGTATTTTTCACAGCATACCAGCTACTACAATATTCTAAAGATCGACGATTCACAAAACCATTGTGAATTTTGAAATGGAAAGAAATCTACCACGTAATGTTGCTGGCGGTTTAATAGCTTCAGAATAAAATTTCACATTTCATGACTTAAAAAATAGTAACCGATACCTCTGACTGGAGTTCTGCAAATTCTGCAATACTCATAAGCAAGATCGCCGGAAATGAAGAATAAATTAAGAATCTGCTCAAATTATTAAACATAATTTACCTTGCAGAAAATTAAAATATGATTTGTCAGTATTCCTTTTTTTGCGATCTTGCTAACAGATACCGAAAAATTTGAAGGACGACAGTAAGAGGTATCATTACTTTTGACTTTGATGGAAATGACTACTGTTTTATACAATTAAATGTGAAATTGCGTTCTGAAGATATTAGTCTGACGGCAACGATCGCTGAAAGTTTTGCTTTCATTTCAAAGTGTTTAGTGATTTTGGAAATTTTTAATCTCTAGTACATTGCAGTCGCTAGTAGGCTGTAAAAATTATCCATTTCTGTCGTACTCCAGCTTCTCTTTAACCTTAGACATGTTACCGCCGTTGTTTCTGGTTAGAGTTGATTTGTTGTACAGAATTTTAATAATCGTGTTCTTTTGCTCTAGTTCTGCTGGATCTCTTTGCTAAGTTAGTTGTTTTCTTCCATCTGAATACGATTTTGTTTATATTTCATGGCATGCTAGTTTGTTTATAGGTATGGAAATTGAAAAATCGAAATGATTGAAATCTCGAAATTTAATAAAAACTACCATAGATTGATGTTCACAACCCGATATAATTAGAAAGCCTATCAAATTGCTCATTTGATCGTATGAAGAGAATTATGCATTCCCTTTTGAAAAAATCAAGTTACCTTTGATTGAAGTTGCCTTAATTGATCTACTGATTTCTCCAAGTACAAATGTAATTCGAACGCGACCGTCTATCGTAAGCTGACACATCTCATGCTTAGTAACAAGGCAAAGTCACAGCTCTCTAAGATTTATAAAAGCTGCGATATTCAATTTTTTTCTGACATCTACCTATACCCAAAATTGTGATTTGTACCTAAACGGTTCGCTTAAAGTCCCATGTGTGATAAATAAAGTCACACTAAAATATACCCAGGAATCTAAATATGCAATAATATAGAAAGTGTTCCATTTAAAAAAACATAACTTTGATATGTCACGCTTTTATTAGACACCCTGTATAAAAGTCATTATTTTTAAAATGTAGTCCAACTCGATCTACATACACTTGCAAGGTCGATTTTTCGAAAAGTGGTATCGTTTGGTCCCAAGAGTCCGAGGCGTTGAGCTTGACTCACCCTGTATAGCGTAGCCCACATCTATCAATGTGACAATTGTATGGCCAAGAAAACTGACATAAAAAACTTAAGTGTCATATATTCAGACCTCTTTCAATGTGAAAAATTACATAACACCAACAGATTAGCCTTGCTTAATGTTTCTCCCTTTCAAACCCTAACAGTTGTTACCACAGAATAGTAAACAACCAGCACAATAACTCAGGTTGGCGGCAGTTACACGCGTGTCCCCACATTTGGATGATTTTTTTGTAAGGATGCTAACGATACTTCGATACTTGTACTTCTGCACTAACATCGAGTATTTTTATCTTAGATACTTTTTGAGCGATTCCAAGCTGGTATCGATACTTTCGTAGAGGTACAGGTATCGAAAATAATTATATAATTATTGAGGGGTGTAATCAATTGCACAAAATTCTCTGTACGAACCAAACGCGCCTATTTGGCTAAAAAATATCGAGTTAGTACCGGTATCGTTAATTTCATTTTGCATCTCTACACAAACTTCACAGCTGTAAAATCATCCACAAATCATCCCAAGGTCAAATTTTGTGGGAACCATTTTTATATAGGAAAGCCTCAGAGATATTGTGCTGTTTGTTTACTATGCTGTGGTTGTTACTAACTAAAAGTTTGCCATATAAAAAAAAAGTTAATAAATAAAATAATTTATTTTTGTTCCTGATAACTATTTCTGTACCACTAAGGTTCTCGTCCATCACCACTTATAATAATTACAAAATAATTTAGACAATCTCATCTTAAAGTTTATTACAAGCAACATCTTCATTTTGTGACTGGTATTATGTTGCCTGGACTATCGTGATATTTGATTGATATCCCCCACTCCAGGTACTTCATAACCTTGCTTCCTGTCTTGCGTTTGAGAAGTTTCTTCATTGTGGTACCATTCCTCGAACGAAATAGGAATCTAATTTTATATTTCCAATCTCTAAATGTTGTGTGTGATGAATTAACTGAGGAGGATATCAATAAATATCATAATATTTTGAGTAATTTTTGTGATAGTCTAACCAATATATTCCATTTCGTGTTTTCTAACCTAAACAACAATCTCAACAAACTTTGTAAGTATAAACTCCATTTTTGCTTACCTGTTGCTTAAGTTAATTCAATATTTCAGCCCTGATGATGAAGGCATAGTTCTCCGAAAGCTTCGAGTTCAGTTTAAAGAGTACACTTCGCTTTAATATATTTTTGCCGCTTCCCAGGTATAGCATAATTTTGTTAGCATAGCAAAGCTATAAGTCTATTCGCTGTACATGTAGGAAAGACAAATGGGAGACAATTAGGACAGCATGCATAAAGGGCTGCGCTGTAGGCATGATAAAATGTGTCGGACAACACGTCATCATGAAAGAGATGAATTGGGCTTCGGTAAAAAGTGTACTGGCGCCATACTGTACCTCCATCAGATTTAATCATCATCACTATATTTTGCAGCGTCATCTGCACGCTGGGTTCAGTTGCGATGTTATGAATTTGTGTTTCGATGTTTACGTGGTATAGTCACGAAGCCAATAGAATACTCAAAATTAAATAGCATTTATGAGCGGATGTATCATCTGTCATAAACGTCACTTTATAACCCATGAGTCTTTTTGTAGCCCTTAGTCTATAATGATATGTCAAACACCAAAAGTATAATAATAATAATAATACTAGCTCATTCCCTGAAGACACCTGGGTACCTAAAGAGGTCATCCAATAGAATTAAGAAAAATTGCACATCAAATAAAGAGTTAAAAAAAATAAAAAATTCATTTTAAAAAACTTATACTTCGGATATTTGAGATAAACTGCATGTTTTCGGAATTTCAACAAAAACAAATTTCCCGACAACTTGTGCATTTCCCATTCCTATACGCCAAAAAAGAAACGAGCGTATCCCCATTTGTCGGATGTAAACCACCTTTAATAAATTTCTGAATAACTTGGACATCTATTGTTGTTAATCACATTCGATAGCTTTTGGTCTTACTATCAACTTCTAGGCCGAACAGACTCTTGCTTCCGCCAAGCTCCAGCTATCCCAACTATTGAAGCAACCTGTTTTAAGAAATATTGATTAACACTTCTAAATCAAATTATGTAAATTCATCACCTTGTCATTAGGTATATTTTTCTGGAGCAAGATTACTAGTCCTTCTGCGGTCAAGACTTTAGGCTTTTTGGATCCCTCTTTTCAAAAATTCAAATAAGCTTGAGTAGTGACTAGTATCTATCTTTAATTGTTGCTTTCAAGATAGAATAGTAGAGCCTTATCACAAAAAATTCATTCGTGCATAAAATAGTGTATAATAGTGGGCGTAATTTGCTCTTATTTTTTTTATTTTTTTATTAAAAGGAAACTCTATTGTTTACAATTATTGTAGATATTACAAGTTTAACACAACGTAGTGGCAAAAAAACTAACTGTATATAACAAACAGTAGTTCAGCAAAACTAAAAATAAACATATTTGTCCCATCAGATTGTTTGACATAGAAACCAGACACTTAATCTTATTAGATGAAAATTTATCTTTATATATTTTCCTCTTTTCATTTCATTCTTGTTCATTGAAAAATGTTATGTCTCTATTATATAATTATTCATCTATTTTTGTCATTACAATAAGGTTGAGTGGAAGAACAAGATGTCCCGAACTCTGCCTTTTGACAAACTATATACTTATTATTTATTTTATCTAGTTGTCATTATGTCTTTTTATGTATAGATTTGCCAGTAAAAGTGATTATTATTATTTTTATTATTATTAAATTCTAAAGGGGTCAAGGTTAATACAATTCAAGATTCTACACATCCATTTATATGGCCCTACAGCCCGGCTCTTCTCTTGAAATAAGGCTCCCAGCCGTAAAAGCGTCTCTATGCCTTGAATACTTTAATAAATATCTTAGATTTCATCAGTCGGGCTTTTCTTATCTGATAAAAAACCCCGCAATACCTGCCATTTTATTGCGAAATAATTGATAAAATCGAAAATAAAAGTAAAACGTTCACAACCTGTATCTTGAAAATTGAGCACTTTAAGGTTCTATGTTCCTATCTCAATGATCATGTTGTCGGTAGAATATCCTGACACCCTGTAGAATCGCTGCAGTATCTTATAAAGACGTCCTATAAATCCAGAAGCCCGTGTGGGGGCGGGTTAGAATATCTCCCATCATATATCCTGCGAGTCGTAAAAGGCGACTAAAAGGAACCGAACTGTCGGTATAAGCAGTAACCTCTTCTCAAACAACAGCCTTGGGTGGACGTGTTGAGAAGAGTCAGGACACCTTCTTGTCCTTGGGGTGAGAAATTGCCCCTAAAGGCGGATGAACCAGTAGATACCATCTGGTCAACGGCATGAGGATGCAGAAAGCAAATGGGAAACTACTGCATTAAAGATCTTAAAGATATCCCAAGAGAAACTCGTAAAATGAGTAAATGCATGTTACGAGTTCACAACATGTCTATTAAGACATTGCGACTATGATGATGATGATAAATCCAGAAATGCATTACTTCTAATTCAAAAACTGAAATGCTACGTTATTACTTCCTATCAACTTACTTCAGATGGTACGTCAATAGGCCAGTTCAACATCACAATAATCCATTCTCTAATAACTTACACCCCTCTACGGGCAAGGCGAAATTTCCAGATTTATTAATTATTCCCCCTCATTTTGTACATAAAAAACGTTGCGGGTCCCGATACGGCGGAGCTTTCCGGAAAAGTCCGGGAAATCGTGCGCGAAAATCCCCAAGGAGCAGGACTGAACTTGAGAGCGAGCGCCGGGAGTAACTTAGTGGAAAATTCGCAGCAGCCGAGCCAAGCATCTTTGAACATTGATGAGTTATGGTCCCGATATTACGTAATAACAGCTGCAACTAACTGATGCCGACGAGAAGATTGTAAGATGGATGATAAACGACAATTTTCGGCATTACGGAACTCTTACATACACACAAAAAAATGTAGTCAAGTTGACTGACTCAGTGCTTCCCACACATTCCGATGATACCAGTTTTATTATTTTCCGACAGCATGAAACTGTAGTCTAGATGCCCCTGCAATCAAATCATCGCTCGCCCAACCGCAAAAGAAGTGTTTTATTCTACTGCTTCTTTCATAGGTCAATGGACAATATATCATAAATACAACAAATTTTTGAGTTTCACAAACCCCCACCCCCAAACCACCCCAATTTCACCCCCAACCAAATTTTTTTTTAAATGATCAGGAACCCATAAAACGTCTAAAACGAAGTTTGAGGTGTTTTTTGTATTTTTAGCTTTTTTTTATTATTGCCGCGCCGCCACTGAAATGATTTCTAAAAACTATACGCGCTTACCATACTCGTCGCGGTAATAAATCTGTGTCAAAATGTAATTAAAGTCAATACAGAAATTTCCACGTAACACAAAACAAAACGATCCAAAGTAATACTCGTATGTATTTTGTATGCATCAAAAAGTTCAAGTCCCTTGGTTTCTGTAATCGGCAAGGCAATGTTCGGATGGACCTAAAAAAATGTATTATTCCGCTAGGTCTCTCTCTCTCTCAGGTCAGTAGACAGCCCATTATGAGTACAACAAATTTTTCAGATTTACAACCCACCACCCTTCAACCACCCTAATTTCACCCCACCCAAAAAAAGTAGAAAATGATCAGGAGCCCCTAAGACACCTAAAAAGGAAGTTTGAGGCATATTTGAAATTTTTCGTTTTTTTGCTCCGCCGCCTATGCAACGATTTTCAAAATTGTAGCAACATTACCAACTGCCACCCTACAGCATATCACTACCAAAATTTCATCAAAATCTATGCAGCGGTTACTGAGATTAGGAGGCTAGAAAAACAGACAGACAGACCGACAGATAGACCGACAGACAGGCCGACGGAAACGAGTGACGTGGATTTTCGTTATGTAGGCATCATAAAACGCCCAAAAAGTATATTATCACAAAATCGAAAATTTTCGCGATCACAATACTCCCCTCACCTATCGGTGTGGGAAGTAAAAGTGAAGTCAAGTTGATTGGCTCCCACACAATATAATGATACCAGTTCATTGTTTCCCCATAGCTTGAAGCTGTAGTCTGACATCCCCTTGTCACCAAATCATCGCCCGCCTCCCCGTAAAAAAAGTGTGCTGTGCCGCTAGGTCTTGCTTTCACAGGTCAATGGGGACATGACGCATCCCCCCACCAACCACCCCAGTTTCACACCTACCCAAAAAAAAAGGTAGAAAATGATCAGAAACCCCAAAAACGTCTAAAAATGAAGTTTGAGAAATATATATTTTTTTCGTTTTTTGTTCATTAATCCGTCGCACATGCACCAATATACAAAATTAAGCATTTCTTCACTTTGGCGCAAGCTGTCAACTGTCTTGAATTTTTGTAGCTGAAAAAAAATACGTCTTATATACGCAGAATTGGTACAAGCAGAAGTGTAAATAAAAGCTAAGCATTCAACATCAGTAATAGATTATTGACAGTCATTGTTCATTATACAGTGATTAATCATTAAGGAGAAAGGAGATGAGTGCGGCCAGTGGGCGTAAACCCTCAGAAAAAAAGAGATGTACCCAATATAGTACAATTACCAGCAGCTAATATAGGAGACGAGTATTTTGACAAAAAAGATGGTATGTATACGGAGAGAGTAATTCAGATAACTTCTAAGGTAAATTGAATCCCGTAAAGGTAGGTGAAATAATCAGGCACGTATTTAGAGGGGGGGTCCGTTGTCTAAAAAATGGAATCCACAAATTTTTGCACCCCCTCCCCCCCCCCCCAAATAATTTTGAAAACATCACCAGATATAGACAATCAAATAAAGAAAATAGAATCTATAGGCAGTAATAGAATTAGGATTATATTTAGAAATGCACTGGCCACAAATACTCTACCAAGAATTTTTTTGGAATTACTATGACACCACAGCATATCGCTACTCAAATTTCTTCACAATCCATGCAGCGGTTACTGAGATTATAAGGTTAGCAAAACTCCAACAAACAGACAGATAGACCGACTGACAGACCGACGGAAATGAGTGAGTGGATCTTTGTTAGGTAGATTATCATAATATGCTCAAAAAGAGTATTATCTCCATATCGAAGGTATTCCCGATCACAATACTCCCGTCACCTATCGGCAAGGGAGGTAAAAAGGTAGTGTTTTTTTCCTTTGGGAAGCCTTGAAGGCCTATTGTACTATAACTTTCTAGAGGGGGGACGGTGCACGGCCAGCACTGTTGGAATGATTACACCATCATCATCATCCCGGATGGTCCGTCGGTGGTCCCCCGTCCGGGCCTTCCGGTCGATCATCCAAAGTGCCGGCCGCGTAAGATGCTCCGCTCAGCGCTCGTGTGGCCGACACCAACGCGGTCGAATCTGAATGCCCTACGTATGTTCAGACACCCACCCAAGCGCCAACCGCGCACAAGACTGCTGCTGTCCCACAATCGGAGGAAAACGGTAGCGTTATATTTGACTATCAATTTTGGGTTACATTTGTACGAATATATCTACTGTGTTCTATCCGAATTTCCAAAATCCTTTCCTTATCTACTTCAGAAGCAAATGCTATAATTTTAACAAAATTTGAGAAAATGTAAAGCTTGTAGAAAAAAATCGTCTTTTGTTAGGTCGCCAATGTAGCTAGAACGTGTTAGAAAAGATATGAGGAAGTCTTGCTGTAGTCGTTATTTTCTGACCCGTCTACGCTTCGTGTAAATGTGAACCTTGCTGACATAAATTCAATGTAAGTTTGGCCATAGCATTGAGGTTTCACATAAAAAACAAATACAAAAATGAGGTTACCAATATCGCCATTGCAGTTATTTTGAGTTATTGCACATAGCGCATTAGGCAACTGCTTTAGACAGTCAATATGTGGAGCATCCAAGTAGAAGTCTGGTGGGACTTCAGTCTGGGAACGTGTAAATTTAGTTCATGCTAAATTTGTGGGCAATAAATTTTATTTGCTATATATTTTTGGTCGAAACTTACATCATATTCAACCCGCCTTTCATACATTATACAGAAAGGTGACCAATAAAGTATGGTGGAAAGAACCACTTGATGTGCGTTCTATACTAGCGAGTTCTGGATAGGAAGGGGGTTACATATTTAGTACGTTACAAAGTTACGCCCCTGACAAAAACATAAATGTAGCTTATTCTTATTCTTCTTCTTTACGACACACCGACACATTATGGCGACGAATAAAATGTTCAGAAATAGCAGAAAAAGCAGGCACCCGAAATGGGAACGGAATCTCTGCCTAGATTAACGCAACACAATACGCACAGTTCGGGAGCATGCTTAAGCCCTTAGGACGCAGCTTTAGCGTGTAGATGTCACTTTAGAATCGACAGGCGGTCCCTTTTTTCGGAGGTGTCAACCATTCTACGCAGAGATGATCACTTATTCCCATCCGAACGCCTCATCCCCTCAGAATGGGAAAGTAACAGTAAAGCCTTCACTACACCCAGAGAAAGGTTATCATGATTCAGGTGTCTCCTCTTTAGGGGTTAGGGATTAGTGTTGAGTGCTGAGTGTAATATAAATACACGAACTACTCGAAGATCTACATTCCCAAATCAAAAAGCCTCCACCCACTAAAGTGGGTGGTGTACCTCCGAATATTACGGACTTGTCGAAAAAAAATGTTGCTATTTTTGACCTTACTCATGAGGAGGGTTTTGAGCCTTAAAAGCAGGTAGCAGAGTGCATGGATGCAAGTACCGGACAGACCAGCCACGCAGACAATGAACAACTTCAAAGTGTCCATAACAGTCGCCCGGAAAAGGAGACCGTTTGTCTCCTTTTCCGGGCTGAAAGATAAGTGTTATTCTAACAATATCTTTGTTTATATAGAAAAAAACTTTTAGGTGATTGTTTATTTGAAACGGGAAAATTTAGTTAAGTACACGAAGGAACCCGAGTATGACTGACTTCTGCATTCTGGAGGCTAGGATGTGCGCCGCCGCACGGCACACCGGCATAGCACGCAGTGCAGAGAGCAGCGCATTCCTCGTTCCACCTAGGGATCCAGTGACCTTAACCAGCAGAGCCTGCAAAGTCTTCTGATCAACTCTTGATATTTAGTCCGTTTTTCCTCCTCCTTAGAGACGATTTTCACCTCGGCAGGTGCAGAAAACTATATAACGAACATCGTCTTCCGTTCGTGATCGTGAAGGACTATGTCGGGCTTGTTTGACTGTATAAGCTCGAGCGTGGGGAACGGGTAGTTCCAGTAAGTCCGGCATCTCTCGTTCTCCACAACGGACTATTTAACCCTAGAGCGTATGGCAGCACCGGTGTCTCATCTGTACCGTATGGGTGCCTCAAATGATAGTAAAGCCGCGTTGTACCGATGAACGTAAGACGTCTCAGCGTACGTCTTACACGCCGACAAGAGATGGATAAGTGTCCCTAGGCTATACAAAGGGTGTCGGGTACATCAACACCAATAACCCGGCTAAGGTAAGGCGAGGTGTGAAAGACAGCGTCTTGGCAAGCCATTCTGTTGCTTATAGAATTATTATTAGGACTTTCTAAGTTCCTCTGGCATGATTGTGGTAGCAACAAGTGTTGACCAGCTGTGCCAAGTCAACACCTGAACTATTATTGATATGAATTAGGAAGGATACGTACAATATTAGAGGACTTCAGGATTGCAGACTTTTGGAATACGTTGTGTAACTTTTCTCCAGGCGTAGCTGTTTCAGGTGTGATGTAAATGTTTTTGGTGTGAGGCCTGACACCGAAATAGGGAGACAATAATAACTTTTTTTATTTCCAGAGTCGGTTTATTTCTATGGCATGCTCTGTGTATTTAGATATCTCCCCAGCGTAGAAGTTTTGGATATTCGTAATGATACGAATATCCAAAACTTCCAGGAATGACAATATCTGTGAAATAGGTATCTTTGTCTGCCTTTCACTGAAAAACGATATCTGGTCTATTGGCCGGGATAGTCTTGTCTGAATGTATGTCAACGTCCCAGTATAGCTGGCATTGATTGTTGGTATGTGATTGTAACATGGATCTGTGTTTACTATTATAGTCTGTCCACTGAAGAAAAGGAGTAAAAAATTATTTCAAACCCATATTTTGGGGCTTTACTCGGATAAATCGAACTTAATTTTTCTGTTTATAATAACACCACTGCTCTCAGTATGCAGTTTTGTAGATGGTGTGCATATAACCCTTGACCATACAGTAAAAATTTACATATATTCTGCATGGTTACTCCGTTTGTTCGGTGGATAAGGTATAGTTTGTTTGTTGTGGCTTATGCTTGGGGTATGACTTTGGCTGCAGAGTTATGTCTTGCCAGGTACTCACTTCCAGCGAGAGCTTTGCATGCGCTTGTTATGTATTGTTTGTATTGTTTTCTGTTGGCGACATTGTTAATAGTAACATATGCACAATTAACTTATAGCGTTTTCGACTTATTGCACTATCACTGCACTCATAAGAACTGAGTGTCAAAATTATGTTCGTCTTAGATTTGAGTGCAAAACTAGTGTGGTTTTTTGTTTTCGGCTCATCCGCTTAATTGCACTTGAGTGCAAATTATCGCCACGGACTCTCTGAGCTCGTGGAGATTTCAGTGCATTTTTGACGTCTATAAGTATTAAATATACCCTATTTTATTTGTCAGAGAAAATAATTTTTTGAATTAAGAACTGGGTAGTGGGGTAGTATATACAGGGTGGGCCAATAGTGCGTGGACGGAGGATTGTGGGCTTACTGAAAAATATTCCAAAAATCTGTCACCTGATCATGGTAGGGACCCTTGAGGGCTATTACGTAAAAATATTTTCACTTAAATTCTGACGTTTATACAGGGTGATCCATATCAAAGTTACATTTTTTTGAATAGAACCCCCTACATATTATTGCATATTTGGATTCCTTGGTCAATTTTAGTGTGACTTTATGTATCACACATGGAACTTTAAACGAACCGTTTAGGCGCAAATCACCATTTTTGGTATAAATAGGTATCAGAAAAAAGTTGAATAACGCAGCGATTATAAAACTTAGAGAGCCTTGACTTTGCAGTACGACTAAGCATGAAATGCGTCACCTCAAGTCAGACGGCTAAATTTGAATTCTTTTTGTACTTGAAGAAATCAGAGGATAAATTAAGGAAACTTCAATCACAGATAACTTGATTTTTCCAAATGGGAATGCCTATTTTGGTTTAAAGAATCAAATGTAAAATTTGATTACCTTTCTAACTATATAGCATTCTTGATATCAATCTTTTTTGGTTTTCATTTTATTTCAAATTTTCAGTCAAATCGGCGTTTTTCAATTTTCCTGCATGCAAGCAACCTAGCAGGCCATGAAAAATAAACAAAAGCTCGTTAATATGGAAGAAAGCAACTAACTTAGTAGAAAGATGCAAACTAACCTGAGCAACGAGGCAAGATTATCAAAATTCCTTACAACATATTAGCTCTAACCAGAAACAATAGTGGTAACAAGAACGCTCATTTTCCACAGCCTACTAGCTATTATCCAATTTGCAAAGACAGTAAAAAATATTTAATCAAAGGAAAACTACTAGTGATTGTTGCTGGCAGTAGAATATCTATGTCTTTTGATTAAATTATCACATTTAATGCTATGAAAAAGTAGCCATTTCCATAAGTCAAAAGTAATGATACCTCTGACTGGAACCCTTCAAATTCTTCTTCTACTTATTAGAAAAATCGTGGAAAATGAAACTTGATTTGCAGTCTGTTTGAATTGTAAAACATAATTTAGTTTGTAGGAAATACATGAAATAATTGCAATTACAACATAGCGTAATTAAAAAATTCTAGCAATTATTTCAATAGATGTTCAGAATGCTCCAGTTGGAGATATCTTCACTTTTGACTTAACTAAACGGAAATGACTAATTTTTTTATCCCATTAAATGTGAAATTTCATTCTAAACATGTTAGACTGTAAGCAAAAGTCGCTGGTAGTTTTCCTTTTGTTTCAAAATTTTCAATCGTTTTGGAATGTTGTCAAGCTCTAGTAGATCTCAATAGCTAGTAGGCTGTGAAAAACAAACACTTCTGTCATACCCCAGCTACTCATTGACATTAGATATCTTGCCGCTGCTGTATCCGGTTAGAGCAAATATGTTGTAAGAAATTTTCATAATCTTGCCTCGTTGTTCTAGTTAGTTTGCATCTTTCTACTAAGTTAGTTGGTTTCTTCCATATTAACGAGCTTTTGTTTATTTTTCATGGCCTGCTAGGTTGCTTGCACGCAGGAAAATTGAAAAACACCGATTTGACTAACGATTTGAAATAAAATGAAAACCAAGAAAGATTGATATCAAGAATGCTATATCGTTAGAAAGGTAATCAAATTTTACATTTGATTCTTTAAACCAAAATAGGCATTCCCATTTGAAAAAATCAAGTTATCTGTGATTGAAGTTTCCTTAATCAATCTATCGATTTCTCCAAGTACAAAAAGAATTCAAATTTAGCCGGCTGACCTTAGGTGGCGCATTTCATGCTTAGTCGTACCGAAAAGTCACGGCCTTCTAAGTTTTACAATCGCTGCGATATTCAACTTTTTTCTGATACCTACTTATACCAAAAATGGTGATTTGCGCCTAAACGGTTCGTTTAAAGTTCCATGTGTGATACATAAAGTCACACTAGAATTGACCAAGGAATCCAAATATGCAATAATATATAGGGGGTTCCATTCAAAAAAATGTAAGTTTGATATGAATCACCCTGTATAAACGTCAGAATTTAAGTGAAAATATTTTTAAGTTATAGCCCTCAAGGGTGCCTACCACGGCCAGGTGACAGATTTTCAAAATATATTTCAGTAAGCCCACAATACTCCGTCCACGCACTATTGGCCCACCCTGTATAATAGCATGAAAGGTGCGGAAAGTGTAGTTGGAAGAACTGCGAATATCGTCATCTTCGGATGATGAGGAAATTGAAGCATATCTAGTTATGTTGCAAACAACGGCTGCGGGTGTCCCAAAAATACGAATATTTGTTGAAGATGTTGTTCATATACTGACGGAAGAAGAGATACAACAAGATATACATTACATAAGTATTTACCGATATAGATAGATATTCATTTTTAGCGCAAAAGCCATATTGCACAAAATGCCGTTAGTTTTTATGTCGATAAATAGAATAAATTATTCAATAAGGCGGATTCAAACTATTCAAATTCCAAAACCACTACAGAATGAAATTGAGCTCTCGCGATGCAAAATGACATCAAACTGTCATCAGTTGGCTGACAGAACAGTTACTTGAATTGCACTGAAATTTGGTGTATGTTCGACTTACCAGTTCAGATCTATTGCACTTCTGGGCACCAGACGAGTTTTCAATGTGCACTGTAGTGCAATCGTGGTTAAAATCAGTGCAGTAGGTCGAAAATGCTATTAGTTCTACAGTCACTGGGTCAAGCTAGAGACATTGGAATTTAATGAATCCTTAACGGTAGCCGAATCTACAAAGTACATTTTCTTGAAAAAAGGTGTTCTTGTTACCGCTGTTGCAAGAAAATTGCCGGCGTTTAACCGTTCATTTTTCTTACTTTTACTTGATCGTATTTTTTTAAGCTCTGCCTATTACGCCAAATCTAAAATAGCAAATTGCAAGTGAACTTTTCTCAGTGTAGTGATAGATTCGAGCTCCAAGTCGTGAGTAGGTAAAACGGTAGCGTGTCTGGTACGTCTTTATGTTTTGCCGAAAACTTTTGGGCCCTAAATCTATTATGGGTCGCATCGTCCCGAGGGCATTGTAGAATTTTTCTGAATGGGCTAGAAGGGTGGGTGAGATCTATTGTAGATTCGTTTCGGTGGCTTTATGATTTTATTAATTATTGGTTTATGCTAATAGGCTTATTTGTTAGGAGGATGTACTTGTAGTGTAATAATCGTTATGCAGAACTGTTATTGGAGAAAAAGGGTATGGGATATTTGCACTTTGGGATTTGGTTGTCCCGCATTTCAGGAATGAAGTGGATAAATGGGTAGGAGTTAGTAATAGATAATAATTGAAAACTTGCTTGAGTAGTAATTAGTTTGTTGACGAGACTACATATAATTTAACATATTAAAAAATTAACAGGACCAACTTCAGTACTTCCCAGTCATTATTGGTACTAAGAATAAATTCGGAGTTCCTCTATTCCTAGATCATCCTTATCAAAAAAAAAATGAAGTCAAGTTGATTGACTCAGTACTTCCGACACATTACGGTAATACCAGTTTATTATTTTCCCATAGCATGAAGCTTTAGTCTGAGATCCCCCCGCCATCGCCAGCAACCCCCCCCCCAAAAATTATCTAATGCCACTAGGTCTTTCCTTCACAGGACAGCCTATTACAATACTACAAACTTTTCAGTTTTACAACCCCCCTCCCCCAACCACCCCAATTTCACCCCCACCAAAAAAGGTAGAAAATGATCAGAAACCCCTAAAATGCCTGAAAACGAAGTTTGAGCAATATTTAATTTTTTTTGTTTTATGCTAAATACTTCGCCGCCCATGCACCGATTTTCAAAATTATAGAAACGTTACCTGCTACGACCCCACAGCATATCGCTGCCCAAATTTCATCATAATCCATGCAGCGGTTACTGAGATTACGAGGCTAGAAAAACGCCAACAGACAGACAGACAGACAGACGGAAATAAGTGACACGGATTTTCGTTTTGTAGACATTATAAAGTACCCAAAAAGCGTATTGTCTCAAAATCGAAAATTTTCGCGATCACAATACTCCCCTCACCTATCGGTGTGGGAAGTAAAAGTAGACAATAATCAAGGAGAATTTTCGTTTTTTGTTGATTTTTCTCCTGCTACTATCCAAGTTGGAACAACGATACACTGTTACCATTTCCTCCACAGTAGTAATACACAATTTCATTACAATCAAGTAAATAGTTGCTAAGTTACACGTTATATGATCATAAAATGTATCAGATTATTCAATGGATATAAAATTCAAAGGCAATATTCGGATAGGTCTAAAAAGTACGTCATAGGTTTTCCCTAAATAAATGATATCTGTATTTTATTTAAAATCTTGTGGTATGAAAAAAATACCTTGGACGTTATACGCAAACTTATTTTATTCGTAAAATCATAAGCATAACATAAATATAGTAAGAATTTGCTTGACGCATAAAACTGACAAAAAAGATAATTTGGGATGTTAGGGGTACTGAATGACTTATCATAAATGCTTTCCAAAACAAATGTCTTTTTTATCCTTTTTTTATTACGAAAATATTTTACCTAAAACAAATCCTTTGTTTTATCTATATTATATTT
This sequence comes from Callosobruchus maculatus, assembly GCA_951848785.1. Taxonomy (NCBI): domain Eukaryota; kingdom Metazoa; phylum Arthropoda; class Insecta; order Coleoptera; family Chrysomelidae; genus Callosobruchus; species Callosobruchus maculatus. The sequence goes on from CATOUR010000003.1 coordinate 6,374,502, forward strand.
ATGACTTTACGGAAAAAATTTGGTTTCTGTATGAAATCAAAGGCACTATAATATTTTGAATGAAATAGTGACTATTTACTATTTGAAAAAAATGAGGTTTAGCAGTACAAAAAAAGTGCTTCGAAAGCAGTTTATTCATTCAGTACCCTTGAAAGACCCACTTACTTTTCTTTTTTATCTGTTTTCCATAAGAAAATATTACCAATCAAACAAAGCCTTATTATAATTTTCTTATGCTTATGACTCTACGTAAAAGTAGGTTTACGTATAGAATTAAAGGTACCACAAGATTTTAAATAAAATAAGGACTTAATTTGTATAGTGCGTTTTAAGGATTGAAGTAAAAAATATGCTTTGAAAGCATGGTGTGATAAACCCTATAGTAATTTCAAAAACTTCCTTGTTTTCGTTTGAAGTTATCTTTATCACGAAAATATCACGTGTCAAGGAAATTTTGGGCTTTTGATCTATGATCAGAAATAATATTATAACGTTCACCAATTATTCATTGTAGTGGTACATATTTTTCTGTGTATCCTTGAAATGCCCACTTAGTTTTCTTTTTTACCTGTTTTTCATACGAAAATATTACAACTCAAAGGCTTATTATAATTTTCTTATGCTTATGACTCTATGAAAAAATAGGTTTATGTATAAAATCAAAGGTATCATAAAATTTTAAATAAAATGAGGATTTAATTTGTGTAGTGCGTTTTAACGGTTGAAGTAAAAAACCTTTTGAAAGCATAGTTATGATAAACCCTATAGTACTTTCAAAAATTCCCTTGTTTTCGTTTGAATATCACGTGTCAAGGAAACTTTGGGATTTTGATCTATGATCAGAGATAATATTATAACATTCACCGATTATTCATAGTAGTGGTACAACATATTTTTCTGTGTAAAAGACCCAAACCACAAGCCCTTGAGATTAGGTCAGAAATGTTATTACCTCAAACCATCATACCCTGAAGAAGACGTACTCAATAACAGAGGACAGCAACATTTTTCACACCTTTAACGACTGAGGATCGGTTCGACTGATCTGTGCAAAGATACCTGCGATCTTTATCTGTTTGTCGCTTTGTAACACGTCGTCGGCAGACATAAAACTCTACCTAGGATGCCCCGGAGATCGCATGAAAACCGAGAATTCCATCTTTTCTTCGTGACAATGCGGCATATTATAGGTCTCTTCTGCGTGGACATCTGACCGTCCATCCTTTGGGGAACAATAAATCTTCGGTGGAACTGTTTGGCCGTCAATTGTTCGGCTGACAGTCGAACGACGATCAAGATGTCTTGATGTGCGGGAAAATTAATGGAGATGTTTGAAAAATTGAAAAATTAAGACGGTGCGAGAAACAGTTGCCAATCGGAGGGTTCCGACAAAATGTGAGACTAAATGATTTTTTAATATAGGTTGCAGTTGGGTCAACTTATAGCGATGTCGCAAGCCAAATTAATGTACGTGCTTTATATTTATTAATTGGTGCTCTATACAATTATATGCACATATCAGAAAAATAAATTAAAATATAAACAGCGGTTCTCAAAGTCTGGGGTGTGACGTCCAAGGGGGGCGCAATGAAGGTTCAGGCTCAAAACAACGTACGGATTTGTAATTAACACCCTCAAGCTGTACATGTCACGAGTTTTCGTTCTTATAGGAAGTCAGATAAAGATTTTGAGTTTTGAGGCTGAACTTGAAGATCTGTCTCATGGTCTGAAAATTTTGTATATTCGTTACCTAAGGCTGAAAATCAAAACAACGTCCAAATCTGTAATTAGCTCCCTCAAGCTATATACGTTACAAGTTTTTATCCTGATAGGAAGTCAGATGACGATTTTGAGGATTTTGAAGAGCTGAGGGTGTGAAAATTGTCGATGTCCGTTACCTGAGGCTGAAAGGCAAAACAGCGGTCGAATTTGTCATGAGAGCCCTGAAACTATACATGATAAGAGTTTTCGTCCTGATAGGAAGTCAGATAACGATTTTGGATTTTGAGGCTAAAGTTGAAAATTTGAGGGTCTGAAAATTTTTGATGTTCGTTACCTGATGCTGAAACTCAAAACAACGGTCAGATTTGTAATAAGCACCCTCAAACTATACACGATACGAGTTTTCGCCTGATAGGAAGTCAGATAACGATTTTAGATTTTGAGGGTATATGAGGGTCTGAAAATTTGTGATGTTTGTTACCTGATGCTGAAACTCAAAACCACGACCAGATTTGTAATGAGCACCCTCAAACTAGACATGATACGAGTTTTCGTCCTAATAGGAAGTCAGATGACGATTTTGGATTTTCAGGCTAAAGTTGAAAATTTGAGGGTCTTCAAATTTTTGATGTTCGTTACCTGAAGCTGAAACTTAAAACAACGGCCAGATTTGTAATAAACACTCAAACTATACAAGATACGAGTTTTCGTCCTGATAGGAAGTCAGATAACGATTTTGAATTTTGAGCCTAAAGTTGAAAATTTGAGGGTCTTAAAATTTTGATGTTCGTTACCTGAAGCTGAAACTTAAAACAACGGCCAGATTTGTAATAAGCACCCAAACTATACATGATACGAGTTTTCGTCCTGATAGGAAATCAGATAACCATTTTGGATTTTGAGGGTAAAGTTGAAAATATGAGGTTCTAAAAAATTTTTATGTTCATTACCTGAAGCTGAAGCTTCAAACAACGGCCAGATTTGTAATAAGCACCCTCAAACTATACATAATACGAGTTTTCGTCCTGATAGGAAGTCACATGACGATTTTGGATTTTCAGGCTAAAGTTGAAAATTCGAGGGCCTTAAAATCTTTGATGTTCCTTACCTGAAGCTGAAACTTAAAACAACGGCCAGATTTGTAATAAGCACCCTCAAACCATACGTGATGCGAGTTTTCGTCCTGATAGGAAGTTAGATAACAATTTTGTATTTTGAGCCTAAAGTTGAATATCTGAGGGTCTGAAAATTTTTGATGTTTGTTACCTGAAGCTCGAACTAAAAACAACGGCCAGATTTGTAATAAGCACCCTCAAACTATACATGATACGAGTTTTCGTTCTGATAGGAAGTCAGATGACGATTTTGGATTTTGAGGCTAAAGTTGAAAATTTGAGGGTCTGAAAATTTTTGTCGTTCTTACATTACCTGAAGCTGAAATTCAAAACAGCAGTTCAATTTGTAATAAGCACCCTCAAACTATACATGATACGAGTTTTCGTCCTGATAGGAAGTCAGATGACGATCTTGGATTTTCAGGCTAAAGTTGAAAATTTGAAGGACTGAAAATTTTTGATGTTTGTTACTTGAAGCTGAAACTAAAAACAACGGCCAGATTTGTAATAAGCACCCTCAAACTATACATGATACGAGTTTTCGTCCTGATAGGAAGTCAGATGACGATTTTGGATTTTTAGGCTAAAGTTGAAAATTTGAGGGTCTGAAAATTTTTGATGTTCATTACCTGAAGCTGAAATTCAAAACAGCGATCCAACTTGTAACAAGCACCCTCAAACTATACATGATACGAGTTTTCGCCCTGATAGGACGTCAGATAACGATTTTAGATTTTGAGGCTAAAGTTGAGAATTTGAGGGTCTGAAAATTCTCGATGTTCGTTACCTGAGTCTGAAACGCAAAACAGCGGTCGAATTTGTAATGAGCGCCCTCAAACTATACATAACACGAGTTTTCGTTCTGATAGGAAGTTAGATAACTATTTTGGATTGTGAGGCTGAACTTGAAGATCTGAGGGTCTGAAAATGTTTGATGTTCGTTGCATAAGGGTAAAACTCCAAACAACGGCCGGATTTGTAATAAGTGCCCTGAAACTATACATAACACAAGTTTTCGTCATGATAGGAAGTCAAATAACGGTTTTGCATTTTAAGGCTGAACTCGAAGATATGAGGGTCTGAAAATTTTTGAGTTCGTTGCCTGAGGCTGAAAGATTTGTAATTAGCGCCCTCAAGCTATACATGAAACGGATTTTAGTCAGGATAGAAAGGCAGATAGCGGTTTTGCATTTTGAGGCTGAACTCGAAGATCCGAGGGTCCAAAAATTTTTTATGTTCATTACCAAAGGCTGAAACTCAAAACAGCGGCCGGATTTGTAATTAGAGCTCTCAAGCTATACATGCCACGAGTTTTCATCATGATAGGAAGTCGGATAACGATTTTGGATTTGAAGAACTGGCGGCCAAAATTATTTTATACTTTCGCGGCTGGAGGCTGTTCAAAAGTAGTTTGGAGATCGCTATATAACTATATGAAATGATGAATAAAAACATTTTTAAACCATATTATGAAGAAACTTGCCCCGAAAACGCAACCCCTATAATACGTGAGAAACTCACAATACGGCAAGATGGAAAGACAAGGGAGCTTAGTGTCCTGCCTACGCTATGTCATCAAATAAATCAGAGGGAAACAATATGGATTTGACCTTTATGTGATAGCGACAAATGTTATCGGTGTCCCCAAAACTAGATGTCCGACGACAGCTGCCGTTTGATTTGCCGTATTAGGAAAATTGAAATTTATCGAAGCCCGAGTCGACTGCTGTTCCACACTGCGCCAACATTTATTTTATTGCTTCGAGAGGATTACGATTGGGGCCCTACTGGATTTTGGCCATATATGTTAGTTGTAGAGTGTAAGATAAACCCTACAAATTGTCCAGCATAAGCGTTGCACCTTCTGGTTACATGCATCTCTCGGCCTTAGCTAGAAGCTCGTCAGTGCAGCTCGGTGACCGAAAGTTTTTATAACACAAAGGGTAGTAGGAAGATTTTTCAATACAGCTCAATTCATTTGATCCTTACAAAGTAATTTCCTGTGCAATAATGTTTTTATGGTCGGCCTCCCGCAAAGGCTGAGATCCTATGGCGCTGTAGAAGAGCTGCGAGAGGATAAGTGTTAATTTTGAAACGCTGCCTGTTGTAGCCGTCGGGAAAAAAATCTCCGGCACCTCATTCCACAGCGTCAAAGTGCTCCAAAAGAAGGAATGCTGGAGGAGACAGGTTCGGGAAGTAGGGACATCAACCTGGTAAGGATGAGCTCTAAGAGCCTCTCTAGTGTTCCTCGTCCGGACGGCCTTCGATGTTATATCAGGGAGAGCTCATTCGAACATCTTCCGTGATAGAATCTGTAAAACAGAGACGGGTCAGCCATTCTTCTTCAATATTTCCGGCTGTGGAGGTCTTTTGTGAGGTTAGACGTATCGATTAGTCTAATTGTTCTCTTCTGGATAGGTGTCCAGAAGCCTTCTGGCTTCTGCTTAGAGGGTGCTTCGGAGCTCATCCTCACACATAGGAGCAATACCCCAACGATGGTTGGATCTGAGCCTTGTAGAGCAGCAGTAGTTGTTCTGGTGCATACAGCTTCCTACAGCGGAACAAAATTGCAAGCTTCTGGAACGCCATTTTAGCAATACTGACGACGTGGTCGTATTAGGATGTGTTATTGTTGATGTTGATCCTCAAAAGCTTGACGGAAGGTGGCTCGCCTATTGGGTGACTCTCCATTTCCACAGTTGGTAAGCCAACGTGAGACTGTTTCGTCAGTGTTGCTGTCTGAGCTTTCTGTACTTAAAACTAATCTTTATTTACTAATCCCCACTCAACTGCCCTAGAATATACACCTCTCCATTATCCAAAACCACCCTTTAAACCAGTGTCATCAGGAATTCAAGCACACCTGTTGTCTTAACCTCGTCATCACTAGAAAGCCGCCTCGTTTTAGCCCCATTTTCACATGCGGTCATAGTGTAAAGTCACACGGAGCTAGGTCTGGACTCTATAGAAGGTGCACTAGAAGATTCAGTCCTGTGGTGGTCAAACATTCGGTGCAGGCCTAGACATGGTGAGCTAGAGCGTTATCGTGATGAAGCGATACTCTCTAACTTAGAGATAGAGATAGAGACGCCTTCATGTACGATCGGGCGATTTCGGTTTTGATTTTTGATATACTACCCTGACATATTTACCAGAAAATATTGACTCTGCCATGCGAATTGTGTTTTATGCATGAATGGAATATGGTTAGAAGCATGTGTTGTTTTATGTTAAGGTTAGGTCAATATTTTCAATTTGCTGTTTTTGATTGATGTTCGATTATTTAGATTTGGATTGTTTATTTTTATTTAAAATTTTTAAAGCGAAACCTGAGAGTCTCTTCTAATTCATTTCTACCATTGAAGTTATTTGGTTTTCGTCCTTGCACCCGTGGTAAAACTCATCAACAATTGGAAAATGTGTAAAACACAATGCCAATATTATAAAATCCCAATCAAAGCACAACCATCCATTTCTTCACAAAGCCTTTCATATAACCCTTTCAAAAAGCGGAAAAGTCTTAAGGTGGAGATACACATGCCTGTAAAACGGAATAGTAGCTTGCGTGCAAGTTAAAGGCATGTGCAAGTAACTAGCACACTGTGGATACATTTGCAAGTCAAACTTCCATGCAATTTGCGCTCTTGCATGCTAGTTTCTCCAAGACGTATACATATGCCAGTTCACAAAACAGTGCGTGTCTGTTGCTTTTGCTTTTCTGCAATGGAAGATATCCGAGGTGAATTAAATACTATCATATTGCATCTAGGCGTAAAATGTGTGGCTAAGTTAATAAAGCAAAAAGAAGAAGACATATTTGGGTGAAGAATTGGATTAGTAGAAGGGAAAATTTTGGAGCAAGTAGCTGTCTTCTTACAGAAATGCGACAAGAAGATGGAGGTGGTTACAGAAACCATTTAAGAATGTTTCCAGAAAAATTTGACGAATTATTATCAAAAATTGTCGACAACATTAAAAAAAAAATGATACCCATATGCGAAATGCAGCTACTGGCATGCCTTTAGCTGTCGCGTACGTCCACACGTGCCGGTTTTACAGCCCCCCGCGCCCCTCTTTCAGCATGCATGCCAGTAGATCAAATGTGCTATCTACTTGCATGCCAAATAGAGGCATGCCAGTTAGCGTATACACATGATAGTAGGTGGCACATGCAAGGAGCTGTTATGCTAGTGTGCCAGCTACAGGCGTGTGTATCTCCGCCTTTAGAAATTCAATGTGGTAAATTTTGATTTTGAAAATGTTTTTATTTTTTTATTTTTTATTTTGGATTTGGAAAATAAGTTTACTCTCACGGTATTCAGCCCTACCTACTTATTTGGCTACCTCTGTTGTTAAATATAATTTGACTGGATTCAGTTTAAATTTTTAAATAATAAACGAACAAAGTCTAACTATAACTAACCAAATATCGATCAAAAATGGCAAGTTGATAATGTTACAGAGTCTCAATGTTTTCAGGTAAATATGTCAGGGTAGTCACCAAAAAATCAGAATCAAAGCTTCCCGATCGTCCATAGAGACATCTCTATCTCATCTCTAAGTAAAGGAGTACCGCTGCAGATGCCTATTCTAGAATTTTCCTGTATAACCAAAATCTTTTAACGAAATGCTGTTAAATCAGGTCTATACCCATAATTTGCATAAATGTCAATCGTATATGCAAATGCTCGTCAAACCTGTCAATCATCTATGAAGAGTCAAGGGTGGGCTGGGCTATCCATGGTATTGATTGTTCAATACAATACTTTTTAATTAGAGAGAGTACAGGCAATATGTCGTCTATATGAGATTATGATGGGAACATCTAGATCCCACGGTATAGCTATCGGTTCTTTATATAAACGTCTGGCTCTCAAGATACATAGTGTTAATGTTTGGAAAAAATGGATTTTTTACTAATTTCTTAAAGATCTAGAGCTGTTTTTTTTATTTGGCAGCTCTGTTCACTGTAATAAACCGCTAAGACAGCATTGATTCAAAATTAATTATATTTTCAGTTGCATCTCAGAGGGCAGTCCCAAGAGCCCAAGATAAGCAAAAGCATATATCAGAGACCTTAAAAAAATATTTACTGCTGTTGTTTAGATTAAGCACATAAAAGCACAACTTTTTTTCTCATGACGTCTTTTCGTATCTCACCTTGTTCTCGATAAAAGTATTGAAACAATTTAACTTTAGCTTCATAGCCAGTCGAAAAAATGTTAAAATAAAACAACTACTTCTTTGTACTTGTTATTGACAAGGAATAATTCCAAACTTTGTGTCCTAAAGGGTCTCATTTTCAAGATACAGGGTGTCAAAAATTTCGAAAAAAATGTTATTTTATAACACCAATATTCTTAATTAGTTCTTTGCGCTGATGGTACCGTTAAGGAATTTGAAGTATGTAAGGGTTTGTTTGAATCTCTAGAAGGCTCTATGTATGACAGCAACCTGTAGAGAGGTATGCCCCAAAATTAAGCATTTCGTACAACAAATTTTTGAAAATTTTGAATTATTTTTCTTCCAAGATTTATTTTCGGCTTGTGAATATGCAATAGGATAATGGATAACGCTTTCAAAATACCACGAACCATTTCAAGCGGCTGGGAGAGAAAACAATGCTCTTTGGGACACATATTTTTGTAAACTGTTCTATTTGAACTTAGATCAGAAATACGATTTATATTTTCTTAGATAGTTTCCAATTGTACTATACTGTAATAATCTAGAAATTTAACAACCGATATGCAGTAAAAAAATTACAGAAAAAATCAGTATGTGGAATCCACATTTTCAATATTTGAGTGCGTCATACATTGGAACGTGCAGTCAAATATATTTTTGAGATGGTTGTCAAGTACTACATGACTCCCTGAAATCATTGTCCTGCTGATTTTCAGAAACCGCACGAATTTTTATATCAAAAAGCACGACTGCAGCACTTTGGTCTATCTTATTTCGAGTCTCGATAAAAATCCAAATGTTTTTTGTATCCCTATTGCATTACAAATAGCTATATAATCTAAACAAGCATTGTTTTTGAATCATTTTTTGGTATGTATTGTGCTCCATAGTCCTTTAACCGATAATTTTAAAACTAATAACTTGGATGCTTAGTATCTGGACACCGTTCCTGTGCAACATTGCAAATAATGCTGCTCTAAACAGATTTATACAGTTACAGACGTATAAAAACTCATATTTGAATGCTAATTTACCTCATCGATGTCTCCCTTTATTGTTGCCTGATGCCACTCCCAAACCTATTTAAAGTTTTGGAAAACGATTTCCTCCTGTGAAGATTTGTCCAAAAACGTTTGATCATTTTGTGTCATCGGCATCGACTGCTTTGGTCATTAGCCTCGTGTTTTGTGTAAGCTTTGTTACTGTTTCCCGGCGCCACTCTAAGAACATCACTGTTAATTAGAAGCAAACAGCATCTATGTGGGTGAAAATGGGATAATGGGGAGGGTAGATAATGTATGGGAAGCACTGATTTTTCTTCTGAAAATCTGTGACTGTTCTCGAGAAACCTCATAGACTGTATATTCCCGGTTTTGACTTCCTTTCTTGTGATACCGCGAGTCTCTCTGAACAATCCATCAAACATCAAGAAAACATCCCCACATCCCCCAAAAAACTAATTAATAGCTTGTAAAACACGCGCTTGGGGAACTTCTTAAACGATTCGCTAACGCTCAGGTTTTCCTTCGCTGTTATAAATGATCCCGGCTACGTTGCCGGTTCCTTCCAAGTTATCTAAAAGTTATTTCCTAAACGTCAAAACAAGAGCCACGTAATTGATCATATACGCCGTGAGACACATCATCTTGGATTCTGCACAGGACAGGACTCAGCGAGAAGAGGGATTCCAGGAACAAAGGTGAAGAAGCAATTTTTTTATTTAGGGTCTCTTTGTAGTACTAAGAGACATATGAGCAAATGGTCCAATTACCACCAGTTTGGAGGTCATCTTGAAAACAATGTCATCAAATGTCTTGACTCAATACTTCAGTCATAGGTGCTGACAAAAAATTTGGAGTTCCTTTATCTAAAACCTAAACTGTGGGCAATCCTTATCTACATGGACGTCCCTCACCACTTAGTATTTCTCATACAGCAACTCTATGAGTCTAGCTCAGCTCGTGTAAAAATTGATGGTAACCTGTCTGGTCAAACAGCAACCAGAAAAGGAGTTGGTCAGGGATGCATATTATCTCCGATGTTATTTAACATTTACTCTGAATTTGTGATGAGACAGGTTTTGGACAACTGGAATGGCGGTATAACTATTGGCGGAAGCAAAATATCCAACTTAAGATTTGCTGACGATACAACCCTTATTGCTGCTTCTCAGGAGGAACTAGTTGCTCTATTGAACGTTTTAGAACAACACAGTGCAGCAGATGGTCTTGGTATTAACTACAACAAGACCAAGGTTATTATCGTAGATAGAGAGTATGACAATTATCGAGAAATAAAGCCAATAGGCCGTTGATGAGGTAGTTCAAAATTTGTGTACCTCGGTTCTTTGATCGACAATTCAGGTAGCTGTGAGAATGAGATTCGACGGCGCATTCAACAGGCACGGATGGCCATGACAAAGCTTACTAGAATAAGGCGTGACCATAACATCACTAAAGCTACCAAAATGTCACTGGTTCAGTCTCCTATGTTCTCCATATTTTTGTATGCCTCGGAAACTTGGACTGTTAAAAAGGCAGATCGAGCTCGCATAGATGCTTTTGAAATGTGGACGTGGAGGAGAATGCTGAGAATTCCTTATACCGCCCATCGAACTAATGTTTCCATATTGGATGAGCTCGGTAATCCAAAGAGACTATCCTCCATTGTGTCGATGAGAATGCTTACATTCTTCGGACACATTCACAGAAGCGATAATATGGGGAAACTTGTAGTTCAGGGTCATGCCCCGAGTGGGCGGCGTCGTGGCAGTTCCCCTACATGCTGGGTGGATACGACGAAACAGTTGCTAGATATGAGTATCAAGAGCGCCACTGAACTGACAGTAAATCGCGAACGATGGCGAGCTACAGCTCTGACTTAATGCATTTTACGAGTTCACAACATGTCTGTTAAGACATTGTGACTATGATGATGACTCCCCATCACAGACTACACCCCCATCACGTACTCTGAATAACGGACATTTTGTTTGTCATTCGCTAGGTCTCTGTAACCAGGCTAACCTCACTTTCCATTCGCGGTTTTTTTTGTATGGTTTTTTTGGTTTCTGCTTTTCTGGACAATGTAGAAGTTAGTGTGAACTGTGTAAGTTTTTTAGTTGGCTACAGGTAAGTAAAAATTCCAGTTATGGATAGAGCAAGGCAGATATGCAAACCTGAATTAGTCTTTATATCAGGTAAAAATCAACTCTGTATTATAAATTCAATAGTATACAAAATATTCATTCATATATTCCGATGCTTTTGCAAACTAAAATCATGAATTTGAAACGGGAAAGCCAAAAGGCTTGCATCTTATTTTGTATGACTTATTAAAAGCTTAATTTTGTGGCGTTAAGGTTAAAATGTAGTGAAAATCTTGAATGTACATCTAAGAGATACCTTGAGGTCCTGAAGATGTCTGAATTTCTATAGGTTCTTAGACGTTTAATAGACGTGAATGGATATCTCTAAGACATCTTTTAAACGTAGCTGGACATCTTCAAGACATCTTTTAGACGTAACTGAATACCTGTAAGATGTCTCAAACATGTTCTGGAAAGTCTAAGAGAGACATCCTAAAAATGTATCAAAGATACCTTGATGACATTTTAAAGATGTCTTAATTAAGTCTTTTTTACACAAACTACCTTCTGAAGATGTTTAATAACGTGAATCACGCGTAAGTGAATGTTTTTTAGACATCCTGAATAACAATATCAGATATCTATTAGACGTCACGAAGATGTCATTGTGTCAACTTGACTTCATTTTTCACAACTGAAATTCCAATACTCTTCGACCAAGCATTTCATAAAGTTTTAGTAAGGTTTTCATATTTTCCAACTGTGCTCCTATTACAGCGATCAAAGGTACAAGCATCCTGAGGATTACCCCCACTGACAATATGATAATTTTTGTGCATACAGATTGACAGATCTAGAGGGCTGCTCTAACCCTCCGTCAATCCACCAGTACGCAGACAGCTGTTTCACGCTTATTAGCGATCATCAGTGCGCCATAGGCGTATAGCACCCGCGCTCTCTGGTGGCCAAGCGGACGCACCTTGGCGTCCCACCAAGAAGTCTACTGCTGTTAAGCAGCGATTTCCTTGGTTTGCCGTTACCTTCGGGTACCAGAAGGCGCACCGGCAGATTTCTTTCTGTCTGCTAGACAGACATCTATTAGACATATCAAAGATATCATTGTGCTATCTGGGTTTCATTCCTTCATCTTGTAACTGTTAAACTGTGCTCTTTATAGGTTGATTTGATAATTATACCTTTGTACCGTGTATATTTACTCACGATAAATGCATTTATTTATATAAAATAATCAAATAAACCCAGCTCTGGAAGTATGAGCACTATGCGCCGAAAATTCCACAGCCTACTGGATCCGGTCCTATTCGCACCCTTCAAGAAATCGCTTATGCCATGAAACAAGGGAGATACGGCAGGCAGCGCCAACTAGATAAAGGTCAAACGCAGAACGCGTACGGAAGAGCCATCATTGGCAGCTGTCAGTTGATATACGAGCTAATAACAGCAAGGAGACACTTTTCATTTACTGACGGCGCTATTGAGGCGATATCCAGACGACGGCTTTCTTAATTAAGTTTCCGGATTAATTAGTGCGACGAGTTGATAATCAGCCAGAAGATATTGCACGATATAATGGCAAGGAGCAAAATACAGAAGCTAAGAAGCTAGCAATTCACCAGAGGTTGCTAATCTGGTGAGAGAGTTGAGGGGGTTGCTTAAAACTTAACTCTGGTAGTAATACTCTATGAAAATAGGTGATAATTCGAATCTTGCATAGATGATATTTTCCTTAGCCGTTTTATGATATCTAAACGTATTTGTTATTAAGCAGTTTTCGTTACTTACAAAGTGATTGTCCGTTTAACGCTATTTGACAACTTTGACATTTGCATTTCGTTCTACGTATATCGTAACCGCTAAATGCCGGTATTGTACGGACGATAACCATAGCGATTAACGAAGCGACACGCATGCGCAGCACGAAAAAAAATTACATCATAACCTGTTTTGGTTTTGACAGTGACACTGGTTTTGACTTTTGAGTGCTATTGAATTATGATTTTCTTTCAAACAACAACCTTTACAATTGGCAATTCCAAAAATCGATGAGACCTCTAGCGACAAAAATCTACACTGACAAAGCAGGTACTCGAATTTCGGACGACACACAATTAACATGCCATTAACCGTTCATATGCCGTTTATGTTTCTTCGTTCAGTCGTGTTTTTGAGTTTGTGCTTTGTTAATTGGTATACAGTGTGTTAGAATATTTCTTCGGACCTTCTTCATACGCTATTGTCAAGAATATGGCATCTACGTCAGGCTTCAAATCAAGAAAGGCTAGCAAGTTTAATACAAACTGTAGTGTTTATGGTTGCCACTCCAAAAAAGACTATGATAAAGGTATTCATTGCCACGCATTTCCTCCAAAAGCGTGTCACAGCGTGCAGGATACCTGCTATCCTCCATATTTGTTTACAAACGCCAGCGCCCTCATCGGTAATTGGAATCGCCAATACTCATCTGCTATTTTGACGTTATGGTGTCAAAGTTGTAGCTCAAAATGGGGTTAGGAGGCATCTTACAGTGGTGTCTTGCTCCGAAAACTATTTATTTATCTGTCAAATAGCGGTTCTGACAACGTATTTGTTAACCGAAGCGGTAAGATTAATTAAGAACAACGAAAACTACCTAATATTGTCTGTCACAGGTAAAGTGTTAAGCAAGGTAGAATTATGAACTTTGACGAAAAAAAGACGATTTTATTCAGCACAAAGGTCAACGAAACATTAAAGATATTTGTTTCCTTATGGTGGTTGTTCAAAATTCAAAACGCCCACTTGTTCTTCTCGTAAAATTGAATTGCACTGCTTTTAAAGCTTGTTCATTCTGAACTGAACCTGAATCTTTATTTGCAATTGGTAGTATTGAGGATATTTCACAAATGCATACAATCGCTACAATATCATTTTCAATTTTTTTTTTGAAAAATTTACAGATCGACTACAGATAAGTTGGAAGCGAATGTTTGTGTTTGGTTGATCACTTTTTGAACAACATGGAAATTCTGAAGGAAGTATGAATCATAGCATTTTTATTCCATTAGTTATTCGTCAAATTTCAATCAAACTGTACAAATCGTTAGGGAGTAAAGCCAGGAAACTGGTATTTACTCTAGAGCCCTCTTACGGCTAAACGCAGCAACATTATATATAAAAATGTTGTGCTCAAGGTCAACATTAGTCTCCGACGTTCATCCTATCAAAAATCTATCCAAATGTTTAATTCATACTCCAAAGATTTCAAACACAAAGTTTTTTGCGCTCTCTACCCTCAATGTCACCTCTTTCTAAGCCGAATCCAATGAAATGCCTAAAACGTGATTTAGAGACGTTCTGACACTAATTTTCATTTTTTGCTTAAGTCTCGACGCCACTACAATGAGCTGAAACCATGCCGTTTCCTGCGATTCATCAAAATCAATGCAGCGATTATTGAGTTTATGTGCCAAGTACGATGATGCAGGGGCAGATCAACGATAATGAGTGACATGGAATTTGGTCATGTGTAGACATCATCTAAAAACCGTATGATCTTGGAGTCTAAAGCTTTCGCTATCTCCTGACCTATTGAAGTAGCTTGTCTAGGGTTAGTGCTTAATCGAATAGTATCAAACGTCTTATCTGCACAAGTTTTTACACCAGGTAGACTCCACTATCATCATCATAGTCACAATGTCTTAACAGACGTGTTGTGAACTCGTAAAATGCATTAAGTCGGAGTATTGCCGATACGAATATTATCAATAGTTTTGAGAACTGTAGCTCGCCATCGTTCGCGATTTACTGTCAGATCAGTGGCGCTCTTGATACTCATATCCAGCAACTGTTTCGTCGTACCCACCCAGCGTGTGTAGGGACGGCCACGGTGCTGCCCACTCGAGGCATGACCCTGAACTACAAGTTTCTCCATATTATCGCTTCTGTGAATATGTCCGAAGAATGTAAGCATTCTCTCTTTGGATTACCGAGCTCATCCAGTATGGAAACGTTAGTTCAATGGGCGGTATAAGGAACTCTCAGCATTCTTCTCCACGTCTACATTTCAAAAGCATCTATGCGAGCTCGATCTGCCTTTTTAGCAGTCCAAGTTTTCGAGGCATACAAAAATATGGAGAACACAAGAGACTGAACCAGCGACAGTTTGGTGGCTTCAGTCAAGCAAGGTGAAATACGTCACCCTTGTGTTCCGATGCACATTTTCACATAAAAAACTGGCCTACAAAACGGACTTCCAAAGGTCAAGACACGCATGTAAGGGAGAGTCTATATTCATAATTGGAAGCACAATAGATGTCACGGATGTGTCAACTCGTCATTTTTGTCGGATCGACCCTACATGTGGACAAACATGTTATTTTTACAGCGAGAATGAGAGGCTAATCTTGTTATTTAAATTCTTCTTTGAATTTTGACGGACAATGGCGAAGGAATTCGGTGGAACGTGGATATACTGGATTTCGCAGAGAAAGGTCAGATTTGTGAGAAAATCTTGATTGGATGCATTTGGGTCGCATTCTGAAATTGATACCTACTTGATTACAAAGAAATCTTGCTAACAATACATGGTGGGTTACGCAACTAACTTGATTCTAACTTCTAAGCTTGCGTCCCCATAACATAAAGTACGATATTTTTAGAACTTACACTATAGCGTTTTCGAGAAATGAGTCCAAACTGTCACCTTGGTCCATGGTTCCAATAGGGTACTTGCAGAGGTCGTGAAATCGCCTCGGGAGTATACATAGCGTAAAGAAAACCATATCAAGAAGCAGTAGGAAACAAAAAACATGATTTTACTGACGGTCAAAAAAGATATTTGCAAAATAAAATAAGGATATATTCAAATTTTTCCACGTGACTTAAAACAAGGGCTGACGTCACATGTATCTTATCGATATCGACAATCGATACTGCTACAGCGCAGGCCAGTGAGATTCAACTGCAAACTCAATTTATTGATACTTCACATTTGAAATAGGCAATTAACCCACTAGCATTTTCGTTGCATTACATTTTTATATCTGATATGTATCACAGTTCATCCTGTTTGTGACCGAGATTCACAACTAATCGAAGCCATCATTTTATTTCGGCGCATCCCATTATGACTAAATCCAAAGATAGAATCTAATTCAAGCCCATCCCTACAAAGTGAATTAGTAATCTAACCTAACGTTTATTCTTTTGACTTTTGTACTTTTGTGTGACTGTGTTTTGTGGTTATAATGATCAATGTCAAAACGTTAGGTTAGCACTGACTACCGTTATCGAATATCAATACTTTACATCCCATCACTATAGGATATTACTGACGTCAGAGGTTGTTTGCGCGGCATTTTCCGGCATTTGAAATAATTTTTGGAATATCTCTCACAGCCGATTCCAAAAAACTAAACAAGTGATTTTGTCATGTTTACTAGGCTCTAAGGAACGCGTAAACGACATAATATTTTTTTCTGCAAGTACCCTATTGGTGCAATTGGTCCATTGGTCCAATTTGAAAAGAATATGTGACAGAGTGTTTTTTGCTTTAGATGTATCTTACAAATTAATTTTTTCCACACTCTTTGGTCAAAACTAAAGTTTGCTTATTTTCTAAAATAAAATTTGCTTATCATCGAGATTTCTGCTTTTGAAAAATGTTACTGATGATTATACATATACCAACAAACCACCAAAAACTGACAATAGGTATAGTATGCGCATGTCAATTAGGTTTATCTATTTTTTGTTTATTATCCTTATTGTTATACCTACCCTCTTACTTTGCTTTATTTTGCTGTTAATTAGCCTTAATTGTTAAGATTTATTCACATTGATTATTTCTTACTACCTTTGCTTGTTGAATTCATGTATCGCTTTGTGATGAATTAATATTGAAGTTTAATAATAATAAAAATTTGGGGAGTGGGTTGACTCAGTGGTTAGAGTCGAGGGCTCGTGACCGGAAGGTCCTGGGTTCGATTCTCGTTGAAGGTGGAAATTTATTTCTGGGGTTTTCAATCAAAAATAAATATCCATAAAAAAGGCTCAGCGACAATCCCCACCTGAGCCTTCACTATTGGCTTCTAATTAGCAGTGCTGTTCCTAGAGTGGCGCCGGGAAACAGTAACAAAGCCTACACAGACCACGAGGCTAATGACCAGAGCAGTCAATGCTGATGACACAGAAGTAATAAAAAATCAATTTTAAATTGCACTTTATTATTGTTTGTTACTTTTAAAAGTTCCATTATTATGAAAATTGAATACAACACTTATTGGCGCCTACTTTGCCAGCTAGTGGTTATTTCAGAAAGTCAAAGCATGATGTCTCATGGTTTTACTTGAATATTATCTGTAGAATTAGTACTAAAACGTTGTGAAGGAGGCTATATCCCTATAGGTAAGGTGACCATTCGTCCCGGATTTTGTGGGATTGTCCCGTTTTCAGACGAGCCGTCCCGCATTCACACCGTCCCGGAAAATGTCCCGGATTTTATATATTTCTTTTTTGTATATATTTTTTTAATTTATAAAACAATTCCATCCCCACGTCACGGCTGACACAGCAGAAGATGGAAACACCACCGCCGACGCGTCATCTTGACGTCACATAACCCAAAGTGACATATAAATTTTGACATGTGACGTCACAATAACGCGTCGGTGGCGGTGTTTATCTTTAGCTGTGACGTCACACAAGCAGTGTCCTGGCTAGATCTTTCTACGCGCCGCGCCGTCCCGCATTGGCGTCAGAAAAAAATGGTCACTTTACCTATAGGGCACAAATTGTTTCTGAAACTCACAGCACACTTGTCATAATATGTATTTCAATAATATCTCCGGTTTGAAAATAGCTAAGTAGTTGAGTCTTCCGATAACTTTGTAAGAATTTCGTCGTCTATCTGTCTATCTATATTAAAAGAAAGACAGTTTAAAATTTTCGTAATAATGCGTAATGATTGTTATGATGTCAAATCCGCCCTGTAGCTACTAAGTCAAGAACAACTTGGAGAATTTTTATGTACCAGATTATTATGTAAGAAACGCTCTTTCAAACGAGACCTAGCTCGTTTAATTCCCTTATTTTATACCAGAGTTATTGCCATTTAAATAAAGACTTTTTGGACGTTCTCCTACCACTACATCTCACAAGATAGAGCAAAAAACAATCAACAAAAACAATAGAAAAATGTCCAGTCTACATGATAGCAATATAGCTTTATTTGGATATTTTTTTGAGAAAAGATGTTTTTTTTATTGATTTACAGCCCCTAGTGTCCACTTATTTCTCCTAAAAGATTTACCTAATAACCTAATAAACAGTTAGATGCCGAGATATATCCGGCGTTCATTCTATACTGGGATAGCTTTTTTGTTTAACTTGATCGTTCCCGGTTTCTCAATGTCCAGTTAAATATTTACCTGGAAGTTAACGATTAACTGTCGGATAAATTGTTTAAACAATTGAAGCTTAATCTTACGAATTCACGCAAATCTTGTTACATATTTTTAACTGTAGATGATTCGATTTGTGGGATATTAATATGAGATGAGATTTGTGAGCCTTGCCATACTACAATTATATATAATAAATTCATGGATCTTCAACAAAACCCTTGGGCCAACTGCCATGAATGTGAGCACATATTCTACTAATCCCTTACCCATCTCCTTTCAAAGTCCTTCCCATCATAGCCAAAATTCGTTGAATCTAATTTCGTATTTCCGTTCAAATATGTGTCAATTTCACGCTCGGATAAGCTGGATTATTTCTCCCTTATTTTAGGAAACACTCACTGTGTACACAGAGGGCCAATTCTCACCCCACAATTGAAAATCGAACCCTGTTCTCGCACGTTACAAGTAACCGGATCTTTTCATAAACCAGGCAGTATTTTTGACAATTTGTGCGATACTTCGCACCACGATTGTATCGAAATTAGACCACTTGATGACAATAAGTGACATAGGTGTATGGGGTTGAAGACAGTTTCTATGGACTTGGATGTGCGCAAAATTCTCCTTTTTTGCGGTCAACATCTGTTCTCGCTCTGAGAAAATAATGGTTATAATTTGAAAAAAAAAATACATTTTTGTGTTCAATACCCATTCTAGAGATATATGCTCCGACTAAGAATATAATGTTCTTTACAACTAAAATTTTAGTACTCCTCGACTAAGCATAAAGTTTTAGTAAGGATTTCATATTTTCCAACTGAGCTATTACTTCGATCAAGAATACAAGCACTTTGAAAATATGATAGTTTTGGTTCATACATATTGACAGATCACCACAGGACTTAAAGTCATTTGTTATTAATTTGTAATTGTACTTGTGCCTTGTGTACTTTTCTTCGCAGAATGTTCCATGACCAATCCATGGAAGTCTTTAAATTAATCACGTCAAAGGTTTACTATATTATGTCTCCATACTTGACTACAGTAGCACTTTTACGTCTTTATATGATAATATGAACTATAAGGTGCCTAGTGAAAACAATAAGGTCACATTTCCTATACAGTTGTGAACTATAAAAGAACTATTTTGTCGTGCTTAACTTACCTCCCAAGCGAACCTGATGTCCTGTGGAACACTAGCCCATTTACCTTGAAAAGGTCCGTACTTCGTCCCTTTAGGTATCAGCACCTTGGAGAAAACGCCATTTTCCTTCAGCTCCAGCTGTGCAGGTAAAATCCCAGTCGCTAGAAGGAAATTCTATATAAGAAAACCAAGGGGCCTATACCCTGATCACACACAAATCAATTACTTATGATGACAAATATCATCATTCACTCTAAGAATCCAGGAAACTTGAATTTAATAAAAATAATATTATAGAGAAAACTGTACTGCAAATTAAAATAATCATAATTTGCAAAAATATAGTAATAAGTTCCTTCTGGAAAAGATACAATGGTAGCTTCTTTAGATAATTTTGGGATAGAGTTATAAGATGTGGATTTTAGACATCCAGTTTTGACATTGTATACTGGTGCTTGAGATGTTGCTTGTTTCATAACCGTGATCTATTTTTTTGTAAATCTGTTGAGAGCTCTCACATCCTATATAGCTTTCGTTCTGAGTAAATTACTAAGTCTCTGGCGATTCTGCATTTTAAATATTATTCTTAGAATTTTATAATTTTGACAGACCTGAGTAAATTATTAATTCTCTGGCGATTCTGCATTGTAAATATTATTCTTAGAATATAATTTTGACAGACCTGCATTTTTTTAGGTTTGTCACACAAATTCCATATCTAGGACTAAATTCAACTAAGCTGCTGTGTACAGTCATACGTATTTCTTATTAAGAATAATTCGCAAGGTGTAAGACTGGTAAGCTAACTTTTTCAATTTATTTTTTAATGAATTAATTTCATTTAACATATCTGTCAATGTGAACACCAAGATACTTTACTGATTCTATTTGGTCTATTACTGCACTTGACCTCACTTGTTTTTCTAATTGTTAGAATGTTTTTGAAATATGATGTGTGTATTTAAGAACCATGCAGAGGTAGTAGATATGTTAAATAATTTTGGTTCCTATATGTGACTTTTGAATTCTTTCCAACGGATTATTCTATAAAAAGTTTAGACTTTTGACTCACCCAAAATAACTTCTTTCAAGTAGAACATATCCACTTTTCCATTAGAAGCCTTTTCGAAAATTTCTTCGGTAGTGGGGATATTTTCTATGAGCGAGTAGTACTTTTCGGTACATTCTGGGACAGAGTATTGAGGATCGGTTTCTATTTGAGGAGGAATCATCGTTGTCGCCATAGAATGAGCGTCGGCCTCTGAGTGCTGGGAAGAAACTTCTATTTCATCTTCGGAGCCTTCTGGAACAATAATGATTGTTATAATATTTCTTTACCCACAAAATTTTTGATAAAGTTTATATTTAACTTCCGGTTCCTTTTAAAGAATATTCATTTTAGAAGTTAAGGTGCTTTTATTATACAAATATTATATACAAATGTGATATTATAAAAAAAGTTCTAAAATGTCAAAATTCACACATTTCTCAATTTTCAGACCTTCTATTCTGAGAGTTTCGAAAAAATTTTAATTCTGAGAGGAATGTGAGTCTTTCTTGTCCATTCGTCCCAAATCAAAAGAAAATATTAATTAGTGTGGAGGTTCAAAGTAGAATTTTGGGAAAAAATTGGAAAATTTGGAATTTTGAGAAGATGGAAAATTTTGAAAACTATGCAAATTTTGTACGAAATTCAGCATCCTCTTAGACTAAGCATTCCCCACCACGCTGTCTCAGCGCTCATTTGACACCCAACCACCCGCCCAACTACTTCGGAAATATTGTACCTCTGAAAAATTCTGAAAATTTAGAAAAAGCTGGAAAAATCATGAAGATTCTTAAATTTTAGAAACTCTCAGTTTTCAGATTTCGAGGATTTGAAACTGAATAATTCTGGAAAATGATGAGTATTTTTTAAGTCTAAAAATTCTGATAATCTGAAAATTTTGGAAATTTTTAACTCTGAGAAGGATGTGGAACTTCGTTGTTTCATTCGTCCTGTATTCGCAAATATTCAGGACAAAACCTTGCCCATCAAATTGACAGTGTTATTGCCTGAATTTTCGGTATGATTGTACCGTCTCATGGGATGATAGTGGCTTGCCTGGTTCCATGCACGATGTTAACGTACTATCGTCTGCGAAGCTGTACATTGGATTGGATGTTATTTCCAGCAGCTCGTTGGTGTACAGCAGAAACAGTGTAGGGGATAGAACAGATCTCTGAGGAACACTGGAGTTCATTGAAAATAGGACTGATGAACAGCCCTCGTCTACAACAAACAGAGATCGGTCGTCCAAAAAACTATTCAGCCACTGGCGTAGGCCAGCTGGTAGTCCATAGTGAGCAAGCTCGACCAGAAGTTCCCCAGCCACACTCTATTGAAGGCTTTCAATATATCAAGTGCAACAACAGGGATAAGCCATGATTTTCAATTGCTCTGTTCCACAGATGAGTGACGTCACCCGTAGACCTATGCTTACGGAAGTCATACTGGCGATCATTTATGATATTATTGTTGTCTAGATATTTCAGGAGCTGCATGTTGATGACGGTCTCCTTAACCTTAGACAAGATGCTGAGAAGAGCCACAGGTCTATGATTGATGGGATGTTTGTTTTGCCTTTCTTAGGTATATTTAGTAAAACAATCTTGGGATACGGTCACTTCTTATATTTCCAAAATATAAAATTTTTTACGACGAATTGGTTTACAAAATCAATATGGTCAGGGAGATACCTTAACTTCGATTCTAACGTGCCGAAGACATATAAAACCAGTGTAATAAATAGTCTCACCGATCGAGCCATTTTGCTTTCTGACGTCAAAAACAGACCTGACAATCTCAAAAAGTTTTAATACCTGAAGATGACGCCTAATAGAAGCGTCGAAACGTCGTAAAAAATTTTATATTTTGGAAATATAATAAGTGACTGTATCCCAAGATTGTTTTACTAAATATTTGATACCGACGGTCAGGATTCAAAAAGTGAAAAATTTCTTGGGTATGTGTTGTACGCAACCAATCATCCATGCAACGAGAAACACGCCTCGCTGATACGATAGTTTGAAAAGCTTGCAAGGAATAGGTGCAAGCTCAGCGGCACACCGTTCAAGGACAATGGCTGGAATTTGATCTGGACTAGCAGCTTTCTTTATGTTTAATTTTTGGAGGATGCTATTTACATGTCTTGGAAGTTTACATGAAAAATGGTTGCAAAAAGCTTCTCTAATATGTCTGCTTTTACTTTCTCTGGTTAATGGTGGTATTGACGAAAAGTTGTTCTTGTTTCTTGTTGTTCTTAATGTTTTGGTTGTGCTCCTCCTTGCTGCTGCAAATCACGCGTTTGCAGTTATTTCAACCAAGGAAAAACAGCTAGTTCGCAGATGCCTAATTGGACCAGACTATAAGACTCACTGTTTAAAAACCATAATTTTCCCCAATATCTGCCGATGATGATAACGCCGATTAGGGTAGGGTCCCGCCGACGTTTGTCGGTGCGAAATGCGATTCCATTCAAACAAGTGGATGGCCCGAACACCGCCATGTTGACACAGGATCATAGACCCAATCCAAATGATGCCGCCTGTAGCATGTTTTGGCCATTTCGCAGGCCTGCCGAAGATGTGGACAGGGATTTATCTCGCACGACAGCGTCTGATAAAAAGAGGGTGTTTGTCTTTCTTACAGGCGATAGATATGTTCTGGAAGGTGGTTTTTGAGGTTAGGGTGTTTGACAAGGGATTGGAGTTAACGTCTTGATCGAATTTGTGTAGTACTCACAAAGTTAACATCTCTAGAGGGAATGTACACAACAAAATGCACAGGTCGCTGACCAGCCAACATGTAACGGAAATGTTGACAGCTTGAGGGCATTACCAGTGGCGTACGACTTTATATTAAAATTGGATGTTCATTAATAGATTCAATTATTACTGTGATGTTACAAACCAATACAATAAGTTGTATTAGTATTTAGCTATACTTAGAGAGTTACTCTTAATATAACTTGATAATAACAGTTGATAATTTATTATTACCATGTAGTGTTTCCCCATATTTTACGCTACTGAAAACCAAAACAAAACCTATACTAACCTATGATAAGTGGTGTTCACCGATTCGTCGGTATTGTAGCAAACTGTGCAGCTTTAATTTCGTCCCATCATGCAATTATGACAATATTGTTCATAAATAATTTAATTCACACCACAAATAGTCACAAAGTCACTCACATACACTAAATCAACAAAAATTACAACATATGCAATAACCACAACTACAATGACAGCCACATGACAGCTTTAGGGGACACCGATTGTAGGTTGCCAGATTTACGACATGTTAGAAGTTTTTTTTTAATTTGGAAAAAAACCACATCAACCGCGCAGGGTTACTAGTGGCGTACGGTTCTGACATTTATTTATTTATTTATTTATTTATTTATTTATTTTTATTAACGATTTGAGATCGTGGTACGGGATTTGTCGAATGATCTTTGAATGACTGGTGATTGCTCGTGTAGCGGCTTGGTCAGCTTTTTCGTTGCCTACAATTTCAGTATGAGAGGGTACCCAAAGGAATTTGACAATTTTGCTTGATATTTTGGGTACATCTGCTTAAGTTCTAGTAGAATTATTGCGACATTCCGCTATGAAGATTACCATTTTTGAGATTTCGTTAAATCAATACAAATTATCTTCACGTAAATCAGTTACATTGCAAGTATATTTTAATGTATGGTTAAATACCCAGTTAAATACTTTGAGGAACACGTGTTCAAACTGCGGAAACTGCCAGATTTTGAAGAAACTGGAAGGTCCTTAAGCGGACGAAGAAGAGTGGCAATAGCTCTATAGATGTTGGCTGGCCAATATCTAAATTAGGCTCCCTCTAAAGTTGTTAACTCTGTGGTAGTACTTTTAGTGCTAGACCGTATGAAAATGTTAACGTTATCGTAAAAGTGTAAAAAACGGGCATCAAGTGTCTTAGATTAGGTTAGAACTTTATTGGCCACAAAAGGCAAAGAAAGTATATGGCAAGTCAAAATGTACAAGAAATTATAAGATAAAATTACAATACAACGTTTAATATGGATGCAACCAAGTGTTATATAGGCATCCTCAAAAACATATAAATATAAATAAAATACTAATGATAAAATTAGACCAAAGCAGCACTATAGCACTTACAGGATCAAGATCAGTTCCAGAACTTACAGTTCACACTGTACACATATTCCTTCATAGAGTGAAAACAGTGATCTAATAGGAGTTTTTTTTTTACTTCAAATTTGAGTTTGTCATATGGGTTGATTGATCTGATACTCGATGGAAGTTTATTGAATAATATAACACAATTATAGAAGGGCGAGTGCTTGAAATGAGTTGATGAGTGCTTTATTTTGTATTGATAGAAGTTCGTTATGTCTGGTGCTGTAAGTACGAAACTCTCCCAACGTACTGAAACGTTTGGGATTGCTTTTTGCGAGTGTTACATATTTCATGATATACAGGGTGTCCCACACCAGCAAAATTATAATTCGCTACTACTGCCCAGTTCCGATATATTGCTTGTCTTAATCGTCGTGGGACACCCTGATGCTAATGTAAGAATCCTGCAAGATTTAAATATATATCTACAACTCCCTCTGCCCTTACAATCAAATATTAGTCTTAGAATTTTTGGGCAACAAGTATTGTTTCAACATCTCTAGCAGTGCCCCAGGTCATAATATTATTTTACATAATTATGAGAATATGCGTAGGCATAGTATATAGTTGTTTAATAGTGATGATCTATCTAAAGTATCCTTTAGCTGTAATATAGCATAAAATGCCTTATTACGTTATTTGCTTGCCTTAGTACCTCCCAAACATTATCAATGCCAACAAAAATGCGGAGTTCCTCTATTGCTACACAATCCTCATCAAAAAAGTAGACAACAATCAGAAACCTTTGGAACATCCAACACCAAAATTTGGGTTGCTTATAGCTGCGCCGCCACTGACACGATTCTAAAAACCATACACCTTTTCCATCCTCGCCACGGTAATGATATTTTATTCAGACCAATTCAATGTTTTCCAGGTTGCACAATACACAGCAGTTTTGTACAATATTGAATGAATTAACATAATAGAGACATGCTAAAACCCTGTTGTGGTAGATTTTTTTGAAAATTTTTCACCGTTTTCTTTAAATGTAAGGATGACAAACATTTGACAGAAGAAAGAATTACATTATAATTATTGGCTGTTAATATAAATTGAAGACTTGGTAAATGCACTTGTCCTATGCAATGGGAATATCCAAAATACAATCTACAAATCTGAGTCTAGCTTCATGCATTTGGCAGCGATAGTTTATAGTGGAAGAGTACCCAATGTAATAGGATAGTCAAGTGAAAATAACACCTTGGCTTCGTATTTGGCCATTTCTTTGTACGAATGCTATATCTAAAATACAGCATATTATTTTGCACTTTCTGAATGATATAAGATTCACCCTGATTTAAGTAGGAGTCGTACATATAGCAACAATACTAGTAAGACCACATAAATGAAAAACATTCAAACACCTGGCTGCAGGATGGCCAGCTCTTTCCAGAAACGGAGGGTTTTATGCTTGCTGTCCACGGCCAAGTGACTGCGATTCCAAATTACAAGAAATACATAATTAAGATCCATCGATAACCGACGATAACTGCAGGAAATGTCACGAACAGAAAGACACAGCTAGACATAACTCTGCAGCCAAGGTAATACCCCAACCATTAGTCACAACAAACAAACTAATAGAAAACACAGATCCATGATACTACAATAATTACATAGCGATATCAGTACTCGAAAACAATGAATACAAACTACACTGAGATGTTGACATACATACAGATAAGACTATCCCAGTCAATAGAGCAGATATATAGTTTTTAAGTCAGAGAACTATATAAATAATAATGAATATAATGCCATAGACTCTGGAAACAAAAAAAACAAAGGTATTATAGCCCTCCTCATTATATCAGTCTCAGGACTTACTCCAAAGATATTTACCCTATACCTGCAACAGCTGGCCTGGACGAAAAGTTACACGAAGTATTCCAAAAGTCTGTAATCCTGAAGACCAGTAATATTGTACAATCCTTCCTAAATTCAAATCAATAACAGGTCAGGTGTTGACTTGGCACAGCCCGTCAACACCTGTTGCTACCGCAATCATGCGAGTGGAAGTTAGAAAGCAATAATAAAGAACTTTAGTTATTTATACTGATACATTATGAATGGGCGAAGTTTATTCTAAGCTATTCTTCCAGCAAGACTTTAAAATCAAAGTATACAAAGAGAAAACAAAATGTGGTGTAACTTATTTACCTTAATATCCAAGAAAGGGTGTATTGCTATCTATAAAGAGAACAAAATTACAAAACCTAGGACACGTTATGATGGGGGGAGAAGTATCATCTACTTCAAGTAATAATAGAAGGAAAAATCCTAGGAAAAAGAACGATAGGAAGATGACATTCGTGGCTGAAAATTTCAGGGATTGGCATAATACTTGCTCCAATAACCAGCTATTTAGAGCGGCAGTTTTCAAAGTTCGAATTTCTTTGATGGGGATCGCACTTAAGAAGATCTTTTTTCGTAACGTAGCGTCTTAGAAAATGTTTTTACGCAAGTACCGTGGCAGACAAGGTGTTAAGAAAAAGTCATAGTCAAAGACCCTATAAAAATTCAATAGTCAGCTTACCACCACTCCAGCAAAACCTAAAATTCGCAAATCCACAAGTTGCTCACTGATCAGGTCACCAAAAAATGACGAAGCTCCTACACGTCTCAAGTACATCCGTTCACGCGAAGTATAAACATGAAAATGATCTTTTACGCATACAATGAATACTTTGCAGACGCCAACTAAATGAAATTTGATACTCAAAACATTAGACAGACTACGTTGAGGTATTCCTGGTGTGACCGTTCCAGACACGTAAATGAAAAATCAGGAACTCTTATATTACATGATGACGATGAGTTCATTGATCTAAACACGCTGTCAACGTTAACAATGTTGGGCTAGTTTATGTTTCGTTGTATTGGCATAGGTTAGGGACGTTGTGCATTAAAGTAGCAGACGCCATCAACGTCGTTGTGTAGTTTTCCTAGTAATTTGGGTTCAAGAGCAGAACAGGGACAGTGCATAATGCTTGATTTCCACATGAGGTGTGATATCCACATAAGTTATATTATTAAAAAAGTACGTTCATTTTCTATAAGTTCAGATATCTTAAACAAATTTTCAGAATTCGTCATTTGAGCACTTTAGCATGCTCCGATTGAACCACATTAATTATATGGGATTGCCACTTGGGGGGGGGGGGGGCGGTAGAACTATAATCATACATTGCAGCTAGAAAGAGCCTAAAGGAGGATATTAAAATTCATTCTCTGCAAAGATTCTACATATCCTACAGAAGCCTTGCATAAGAGGTGTGAAATTTGATATTTGCCAATAATTATTTTGCCACGCAGTATTAAGGGTCTAGGGTATAGCGCGCGAAATTGAGAATCCAAAAAAAGACTTATTCCCGAGTTAGCGAGGAGGCGTGGCTACTTGTTCCCTTTCTCCAGTGTGTGTGTCTAAGATGAGGGCAGATAAGTCCAAAGATCCAGAGGTAAGGTCAAAAGGTCCAAAGGTAAGGTCCAAAGGTCACTGTAAAAATGAATTTCGCATTTCCAAGCTCCTGAAGTTACCTTTAGGTTTACAGTAATGACTAAAAGAGCAAATTGAAGAAGAAAGCTTGCGCTTGTGCAACTATTTAGCCTTTCTTTGATATCGTGTAGTTTGAAAATAGAGTGTGTTATGCGAGAAATTGTGAGTCCTTGTTTTACATGGCAAATACGTATGTATAAATGTGTGTATCAAGGCCCCTTAATAAGACAGCATTATAATAGATTGGAGCTCATCAGCATTGAACGCTACTATGCCACCCGTTATTACTTCCTTGGACCTAGACTATACAATCTTCTTCCAGATGAAATTAAAGAATTGAATTCAAAATCAATGTATAGAAGTATTTCAAAAAATAGATGAAATCAAAATTGAGAAAAGAAATATATAGGCTCTTACGTATATGTCGCAGGCTTATCATAATATCAGTTTTATTATAATACGCCTAGGCGTTTTCAATATGACTAGGCGTAATGTAAAACTAACAAAGTAAATGAAAATCTGACAATATGACTGATTATTTAAGACGTGTTATAATACGCCTGACGCTTCTTAGTCTCATTGTTCAAAAGAATCTGTAGGGGGTTGTTTTTAGAATTTGACTGTATAAAATACGTCTTATTATATTACGACTGGCAGTGTGCAAATTATGAAAATCGCTCACAGGGCAAAGAAATAAATAATTATAGATTTGGGTTATATATTAGAACACGATCCACTGTTACGCCGCCCAATTTGCCAGCACAGCTAAAACTCCCTATTAAAACTTTTAAAATTTTAAGATTATGGTATGGTATGGCTATTACAAGTTCTCACTTTGTAAAACTTTTCAAGTTCTTCATAATACTTGTCCTTGTGGACAAATACACCTGGCGAATCATCACTCATTTTCAATGCAATCATTTGCACTAATATTGCACAGAGAAACTGAACAGTAAGTCACAACCACAATAACATACAATTAGCCTGACAAGTCGTCAGTCGTATTATAATACGACGAGTATAACCAATCAGAATCCAGAGTAATCGCGCGCTATTGAAATTTGACAATAGGCCTAATAAGCAACAGGCGTATTCTAATACGCCTTAAATTGTCAGTCAAGTTGTGAGTTCCTCGATTATTTCGGCGATATAGCAATACGCCTAGTCGTATTGAAAAAACCTAGCCGTATAATAATATGACTAATTTTACAATAAGACTACGACATATATACACCGTCTTCACCATGTCTGCTGCTTGAATGATGTTCCACTCTTTACATTCTTCATATTAATTATTGAATATGGGATACCACTGCTAGATGGCAGTCTTATATTGGTTTTTTCAGTCGTCAGTCCTCACTTTACGGTGCTGGCAAGACCAGTAGGTAATGCTTCTATTTGAGCATTGGGGTGTTCCTGTTAAAATCAATGTGAGCACCTTTCTCCAGATATATTGTATATAGGGTTGTGAACATTGAATGTACGATATCTTTATAGTGAATATGAAGCTGTATAGCAGTTTTTCTTCTGATTTATTTTTTCTTCTGTTACAGTTATGTTTTTCCTCCTGACCTCTGACCTTCACGTGGCTTTCCAATGTGTTTATAATTATAATAAAATTTACTAAAATATTGAAAACTGTTTGGTATTTGCATATATTGAATAAATACATTTTTGTACTTTATTGTATATAAGAATCTTGTAGCGGGGGTAATTACAGCTGTTACCCCCTCTCACCCCTTGTATACGCCAGCGATGTCGTTTGTCCTTCGTCGATGACATTAACCTCCACTCCGTGGAACCTTCCTTAAACAACGGAGAGGAGACAAACGTTCACCGTGAAATCCTGAAGACGATGCATGCCAGTGATTCTCAAAACCAATACGCCGATGCATGAATGGTCTTCTCTTGCACACACCAGAAGGTGTGCAGTAATATCAATTAGTTTATTGGCATGGGTTTTTGTCTCTCGGCCGCCAGATACAGAAGGCACATCTCTTTCTCAGAACCGGACAACTGATCAGCGTCTTTGTTGTGACAGAGACAATGGATGCTTTCAGATGTCACACCAACGGTACACGAGACAATTCCGGGAAAGTTGACAATACGGCTGGAGGTTTTAGATGCGTTTCGCGCTGTCGTGACAAATTTCCGAATTTTAATTTCTCCAGTTCTCATCATCACAGTCACAATACCATCGCCATCGTTCGCTATTTACTGTCAGTTGGGTGGCGCTCTTGATACTCATATCCAGCAACTGATGTTTTGTCGTATTCACCCAGCACGTAGGGGAACGGCCATGGCGTCGCCCACTCGGGGCATGACCCTGAACTACAAGTTTCTCCATATTATCGCTTCTATGAATATGGAGGATAGTCTCTTTGAATTATCGAGCTCATCCAGTATGGAAACGTTAGGACGTTATAAGGCATTCTCCTCCACGTCCACATTTCAAAAGCATCTATGCGAACTTGATCTGCCTTTTTACAGTCCCAGTTTCCGAGGCATACAAAAATATGGAGAACACAAGAGACTGATCCAGCGACATCTTGGTAGCTTTAATGACGTTATGGTTATGGTTATAGGCCACACGTGCCTGTTGAAGTCGCAGTCTCCAGCTCTAGAACTGGGAAAACAGACATGAAATCATTGTACACCAACATTCATTTGATGCCGATGAGTAGCCTAGTTATAGTGCATTTCATAAATCAGTATAGAGCAATTAAGTCCAAAATGCCTACTTGCTTTGACCATTTTCGGTGTTGGTCATAGGCGTAGGTAAACTTTACCATCTTACCTGATATATTGACCCTCATTATTCATTTATGACGGAGTAAAGGACATGAATGACACCTTAATGATAAAGTAATTTATTAAATTATACGGTAGCGTCTGTAAAAGTATATTTGTCTTTAGTTTAACGTGTCAGTATTTTGTATTAAGTCGTAGTGTTTATAGTATTATTAAAAATGACGTCATTAACACCAATGAAAAGATGTTGCAATAATTCTCCATCAGTGAGGAAAAAAGTTACTATTTTAAATGTACATGTTTGCATAATATACAATTACCCTAATTTTCCTGTGCAAGAAACCGTCGTACGCGTTGCCGAATGACTGGAGCAGGGGCGTATCCAGACCTTAGTCTTGGGGGGGTAGCGGGGCATGGAGTTGTGTATGCTTTCACCATTTTTTGTAATACCTTCGTGAAGGACGTTGATGCAAGAGAAAAGGAAAATGTTAATAGCATTAAAATAAAAAAGAAGATATAAACAGCAAGTGAAAAGTGGAGTATCAGGTATTTTAGGGAGATGAAATGAAACATCTATTGATGCATTAAACAATTTTAATTTACGGAAATAATATGTAATACCTATCATCCGTGAACATTTTATTGGCACAGCATACAAAATTAAACGATCATGAACACTTAACAGTCAGGTACCCTAGTATTTCGGGGCAATTTCCAAAACAGGTAATTAATGAGTTAGGTAAATTTTTGTGACAAACTATCACGTTGTATAGGACATTCAACTGATTATGTAACAATGGGAATATATTAGATATGCATCACTGTAATAATGCAAAACGAACCCTTTTGTAATTTAGTTACTGCAAAAAAGTTTTTTTTTCAGTGCGACAATGATTGTTTGAATAAATAAGTCAAATAAAATAAGTCGAAATGAGTTTTTTTTTTTTCGAAAATCTTGGGAGGGGTAATTACCCCTATTACCACCCCCCCCCACTTGTATACGCCTGTGGACTGGAGTTGGAAAGTCCAGCGTTTTTAAATTACTACGGAAGAGAAGAACTGCAGGTGAGAGAACCGCCCAAGAAAACTCCAGGCAGACCAGTAAAAGTCCTTGATGAAGACACCAAAAGTGTAATTCGAAGAACAGTTGACCCTTTTTATTGAAAAAAAGAGATACTCGCCCTAGATAAGATTTTAATGCAGCTTGTCCAGGATCCCAGTATTCCGCTGATAACCAGAGAACTTTTATGGACTGCCTTAAAAAATAGGGTTTTGCCTGGGAAAAGCATAACCGTAAAGCACTTTTACTGGAAAGAGATGGAATTGTTTGCTGGGGACGAAAATACTTGGGAAGTATAAAGCAGTACCGAAGAGAGTAGAAGAAAATCTTTTATTTTGATAAGACGTGGGTTAATAAAGATTATATAGTACCTAAAATGTGGCAAGACAAAAATATAAGCAGTACTCGCCAAGCTTTCATAGAAGACCTATCAACGGATATTACCTTTACTAATGGGAAAGAGACTAATAATCGACAATATTGGAAACTAAGGCAGATTTCTAAAAAAAGGTTTGTTAACCTTTCAGTCGGTTCATATGGAAGAGGCATGCATTCCGATGTTTTTCAAGACTATTTTAGTGAAATGATAAAATATCTTCCGGCTGATTTCATTCACGTCATCTTGAAGAAAACAAGAACTATATCGACTGGTTAACCTCCAGAGATGCTGAATTTGAAGATATTTTGTTAAAAAGGAGCTTTTACATATAGCAGCTTTACACAAACATCGTTTTATGGAATACGCCGTAGAAAATATAGCAGCAGAATATGGAGTAACTGTGGCAGGCCCAAAACTTATATAGGCGCAACTGAAAGGATTTATACCCAGACATAACACGACATTCAAACGGTGCAATGTCTTGTATACTAAAAAAACCATCTGGCTTCTGTTTGATTCAGAAGACATAAAGTATAGTATTAAACTCGTGGTTGTTTTTTTTTCGAACTTTAACTACATCAGGTATTACAGTCACTAGCGCTCGTTGAATAGTATACTATTCACCGATTTTGATACGTAGACCATCGTCAAGTTTTAAGAACAAAAACAGGTAGTGGAAATGCAATAAGATATAACAATCTGCTTCGGCATTATCTTTGGTACAGCCCACATGAAACTGGGAAGTGTGTTAATTAGAGGTTATGCGGTTAGGTATCTACAACTGCTAAATTAACCGCAAACCAGATAGGACACGCTTTATATCGCAACGTATCCGTCTATAGTAGGCAGCAATTCGATTGCGTATTTTTAGCATTTTCCC
Source organism: Callosobruchus maculatus (assembly GCA_951848785.1). Taxonomy (NCBI): domain Eukaryota; kingdom Metazoa; phylum Arthropoda; class Insecta; order Coleoptera; family Chrysomelidae; genus Callosobruchus; species Callosobruchus maculatus. The sequence goes on from CATOUR010000003.1 coordinate 6,407,944, forward strand.
GAAAAGCTTTTAGAATCGCATACAGTAAAGACAAGTTCATTCACTTTGTGGTTCAATTCGAACTGAATTTAATTTTTATATTGAATACTGGATGTAAACACTGCAAAATTCAGATCGAAAGTGACTTGAGTTTCAAGGGCGATACCGCTCTTCTCTGGGATCGAATGTTGATCAGGATCACCCTTGGAAAGACGTACATGACAAAAGTTGCAGTATTGCATTGTTCCAAAGTAGGTTGTATCCTATTTTGGGGTGTTGTCTAACTTCTTCTTTTATTATTAAGGTCCAAATGAGTTCTATGGTGAATTTAAGTGAATATTCAGCCGAAAATTCTGTTTTGTTTATAGCCTTGTCAATAAGAATCTTGTGACACTTCAGACAATCAAGTGTACCTATCTATCTATATAGTTGGATTGGCAACAAGAGTGAAAATCGTTTCATAGTATTTCACTGATCCTCTATTAAAAACCAGATATTCTAGAAGATAAACTTCACTCAGATTTCGGGCTCCTCTTCATAAAAATACAGAATTTTTACTTTAATAAAGGCCACAGTTTTTATTAAAAGGCCTGTAAAAACACGACACTACAGATAGGCAACCAAAGAATAAGTTGCAGGATTGATATTAAACCTAAATTGCTATGCAAACATATCAACATTTGTCTCATTGGTTTTAGTAGTCTCATTCATTCTCTCTCTTTTAATATCCGATGTAACTCCAATGGATGTGTTTCTCTACTTGGCATTATACCTAGTTGATTTTTGTATTAAGGCAACTGAGGTATGTCACTCATAAAAAAAGCATTACTGAATGTTTACTTTGAACTTTTTGATTATCATCTCAGCATATTTAAAACTTCAGAACGAAGCAGTAACAATCATAAGAAACTCGATATTGAATGACCACTGTATGCCTTTATTCTAAGGATGATGTCACTGCCTTCAATTTTCGTATTTTATAGTCTTCTGTGTATTCATAAAAATATTATTAAGTACAGTACTCATTCTAATATCCATAAGTACCCCCACAAGAGCCGCTGGAGCACTTATAACTCCTAGATTCCAAATAGCAGTATCCCCCAACAATTCTCGGAATATTAAGTTACAAGTATCATGCTTAGCCAGATTTCTATAGCACTGATGAGTTTTTGAATTTTGTATCGTCATTATAGTTTGTGAGTCTCAAAGCCCTGTGTCCTTATACTTAATTCTATTGTAGTCTTTTATGTAATTTTGTGTTATATCCCACATTTTCAATGTTCTTTCAAAAGGTCTGCTTCGGACTTGCATTGTCTATATCATTTTGGATTACAACGTTTCGATTTCAATCGTCAAACTGAAGTTTACCTGAAGACGAATACCATATCAATCGAAACGTTGTAATCCAAAATTATATAGACAATGGAAGTCCGAAGCAGACCTTCTGAAACATCTACCTTGTCTCCAAATTTCAAACAACAGTTCAATGTTCTTATTATGTATATCAATTTCGTATATATCGTAAATAATAATTCCATAGAAAAAAATTATATAAAAGTTGTTTAATATCGCATTTTCCATAATACATAGTTTCAGAAAATAAATGAGTAACGAAATAAATTTGATTTTTTTTTAAATAGCAGTATACCCGTTCATTAGGCTGATTTGATAGATTTTTTTCTCTTTTCAATGACATAACATGTGCATACTCAAATACAAGAAAGTGTCTCTAAAAAATTTAAAAAAGACTCTATCAAATGAGTCTCATGAAGGAATATATTACTATTTAAGAAATCACTCAATATTTTTTTTCGTTTCTCATTCGTTTTCTGAATACTGTTGTTATTACGGGAATTACAATATTAAACAACTTTTACGTAAAAAAAGTTTTTTTACAATTATTATTTATTGAGATGCATACTATATTCCATACTTCCATAAATCTACTAATACTACTACTACAACTAGTCAAAATCGATCAACAAATCAATACCTGTCATAATTTCATCCAACATCAGTAACCGCTCAACAAGCAACCGCAGCGTAAAACTCCATCCACAGCATCAATCTTACGTCAATGTCACTACAGCACTATATGTCATGTCACTAATCAATGTCCAATAAAAACAGTCAATTACTGAATGCTTACTTTAAAGTTTTTAGTTATCATCTCAGCATATTTAAACTTCAGAAAAAACAGTAAGAATCATAAGGTTGAATGACCTGTTTGTTTTTATTCAAGCTTCTAAGAATAATAGGACTGCCTTCAATTTACGTATTTTATAGTCTTCTGTGTATTCATAAAAATCTCATTAAGTATAGTACTCATTCTGATATTCATAAGTACCCCACAAGAGCCGCTGGAGCACTTATAACTCCTAGATTCCAAATAGCAGTATCCCCAAACAATTCTCGGAATATTAAGTTACAAGTATCATGCTTAGCCAGATTTCTATAGCACTGATTAGTTTTTGAATTTTGTATCGTCATTATAGTTTGTGAATCTCAAAGCCCTAGTGTGTCATACCTATTCTATTGTATTCTTTTATTTAATTTGGTATTATATCTAATGTTTTTAATGTTCTTGTTATGACGTACCATATACAGTGTGCCCGTTACGTATGGTATATCGTATATATCTTCTTAAATAGTAATTTCATAGAAAAAAATTATATAAAAGTTGTTTAATATCGTATTTCCCATAATATATAGGTTCAGAAAATAAATGAGTAATAATACATTTGATTTTTTTTAAATAGCAGCATACCCGTTCATTAGGCTCATTTAATAGATTTTTCTCTTTTCAGTGACATATAACACGTGCGTACTCAAATACAAGAAAATGTTTCTAAAATTAGAAAAAATCTATCAAATGAGCCTCATGAAGGAGTATATTACTATTTGGAAAATCATTCAATAATTTTCTTTTCGTTTCTCATTCGTTTCCTGAATACTGTCGTATTATGAGAATTACAATATTAAACAACTTCTACATAAAAAAGTCTTTTATACAATAATTATTCATTGAGATGTATAATACATCCATACATAATACGCACCCTGTATACTCCAATGTATTAAATGCACTTATCATAATAGGCGCTTTCCTTTCACCTGATTTATCTGATAAATCTCGCTTGTGACGTCATGACTCATTTCGATGTACGTTCCTTTTGTCTTCTGAATCTGAGTCTAAAGTGAGATATTTTACCCCCACTTAAGCCCATCTGCACAAGATCGAAAGGTAGATCAGTTGTCTCAGATCATTTAGATGTCAAATAATTCAATAGATGAGCTTAGAATTTTTTGTAAGTTTGAATTTTAGCGGGTTTTGTGGTGTATGGATAGTCGATAGTGTATGGTGAGCTACGAAAAACGTAAAAAATAGGTTATGGAAAGGATCGACAGATTATAGAACCATAGCATATTGCAAAATTTCGAGGATTGACATTTAACTACACAAACACGTTCCTTTAACTCATCTGAGCATCTGAGGTTTCCAACTGAGCTGAGCCATCTGATTTTTAAGTGATCTGAGTTAGTGCAGATGTAAAAGGAAAGCACCTTATATCAAATGGTTAATAAATTTACTAATACTACTACTACAACTAGTCAAAATCGATCAATAAATCAATACCTGTCATAATTTCATCCAACATCAGTAACCGCTCAACAAGCAACTACAGCGTAAAACTCCATCCACAGCATCAACCTTACGTCAATGTCACTATATCATACAGCGCACTATGTCATGTCACTAATCACTGTCCAATAAAAACAGTCAGTCAATTACGCAAGAAAGAGAGTGTCACACGCAACGTCTGCCCTCTGTGTCGGCACTGGATTCGGGATGCTCCAGGGAAGCGCGTTGCTTCCCTGTGTGTTAGGGGCGTGTCTCGGGGGGAGGAGCCCAGTAGGATGGGCTATCCCGCAGGATAACATCCCCTCCATCTAGCCGCCGAACCCGGATGCCTCTGCCAGCCAAGGCCGCGTTGCCGCGGTGAACGTTTTGGATGAGGTTTTACGAGTGCGTATCTTTATAGCGGTTGTATGCACGGAATCAGTATGTGTACATAGTATTAATGAAAATGTACACCAAATTAATGGATCTTCGTCATAAGGTGCCAACTCCATTTAATAATGCTTCTCTAGCTTGTGCTGAGCATAGTATGAGAATCCAGACCCATTGTTTGTTTTTTTTTTTCATTATTGCGTCACTTCTTTCTAAAGGGTGATTCATTGAGAGTTTCCACATTACAATCTGAAATATTTTTGAAACACCACTGTATTTGTTGATTATCATCTGAGATTTCTAACCTGAAAACATAAACAAAATTAGTCATGGAGCAATATAAGACTGAACAACGTTTAAAAATGGTGCAAGCCTATTATGAAAATAGTCGATCAAGAAAAAATGCATTTCGGACTCTACGTGATTTTTTCGGCGCGCAAAATCGACCTTCTGAGAGGACAATTTGCAATGTGGTTCAAAAATTCGAGCAAACTGGATCTGTAACCAACCTCAAAGTCCCTCAACGTGCTCTTGCAGGTCGATCAGATCAAAATATTGCCATTGTTCGCGAAAGTGTAGCCAGAGATCCAAAGACATCGATTCGTCATCGATCGCAGCAAGTGGGCCTTGCGTATTCAACCATATAGCGAATTTTAACAAAAGACTTGTATCTACACCGATATAAAGTCCAAATAACTCAGGAGTTGAAACCTCGAGATCATCAACAACGCCGCGTGTTTGCCGAATGGATACGAGACAAAGGGGTTCATTTTGCAACGAAAATCATCTTTAGCGATGAGGCACATTTTCACGTTGGTGGCCTTGTAAACAAACACAATGCTCGTATTTGGCGATTAGAAAATCCAAGAGAGATTGTGAAAAATCAATGCATCCTCAAAAAGTGACTGTTTGGTGCGCCTTTTGGTGCGGAGGAATCATTGGCCTTTTTTTAGAGGATAATGCGGGAAACGCTGTTACGGTCAATGGTGTTCGGTATCGAAACATGATATCTGATTTTTTCTGGGAGCAGTTGGAAAGTATGGACACTGAAGATTTTTGGTTCCAACAGGATGGCGCCACTTGTCACACATCCAGAGAAACGACGCAATTGCTGCGCGGCAGGTTTCCAGTTCGGATTATCTCACGTAACGACGATATCAATTGGCCGCCGCGATCATGTGATCTTACTCCCCTAGATTTTTTTCTTTGGGGGTAGGTATCTAAAAAGCAGAGTGTATAAAAATAAAGCAAACGCTATTCCAGTGTCCAGAGGTTAAACAGGAGATTAGACGCGAAATAGCCGGCATAGCACCTGAATTGCGTGTCAAAAAGTGATAGGAACGAATAACGTCATGCCATATGAGTCGCGGGAGTAATTTGCATGACACCACCTTTCATACCTAATTGTAATACACTAACCTAAAATGGCAAATAAAAATATTTGTATATTTTTCTATTCTTCCGAGTTTTCTTATCATTTTAATGTGGAAACCCTCATTGAATCACCCTTTATAATTTCTTCTTTATTCCTTCCTTCATGTCTCTCTTTATCACTTGCTTTTTCATTTTCTTGCTTTTCTCCTTTCTTTTTTTCTTCCTTCTTCCCTTCTTTCTTTTTTTTCTTTCTTCCGTTCTTTTCATCTTTCTTCCTTCCTTTTTCCTTTGTTCATTCCTTTCTCTTTATACTTCTTTGTTCGTTTGTTTGTTTGTTTGTTTCTTTCTTTCTTTCTTTCTCTCTTTCTTTCTTTCTTTCCTTCTTTTTCCTTTCTTTCTTTTTTTCTTTCTTTCTTTTTTCTTTCTTTCTTTTTTTCTTTCTTTCTTTCTTTCTTTCTTTCTTTTTTCTTTCTTTCTTTCTTTCTTTTTTTCCTTCTTCCTTTCTTTCTTTCTTTCTTTCTTTCTTTCTTTCTTTCTTTCTTTTTGCGAGTGTGTACCTTTATAGCACTATATTAACGGTTGCATGAACGAAATCAGTATGTGTACATCGTATTAATGAAAATTTACATCAAATCAATGGATCTTCGTCACAAGCTGCCAACTCCATTTAACAATGCTTCTCTATCTTGTGCTCCTCTGAGTATAGTATGAGAATCCAGACCCATTGTTTGTTTTTTTTTTCATTATTTTTTCATTTCTTTCTATATTTTCTTCTTTATTCCCTCTTTCGTTTCTTTATCTATCTCTTGCTTTTTCATTTTCTTGCTTTTTCCTTTCTTTCCTTCTTCATTCTTCCCATCTTTCGTTGTTCTTTTCTTTCTTTCTTCCTCTGTTTTGATCTTGCTATCTTCCTTCCTTTTTCCTTCCTTCATTTGTTTCTCTTTTTACTTCTTTGTTCATTTGTTTGTTTGTTTCTTTCTTTCTTTCTATCTTTTTTATTTCCCTTTTCTTTCTTTCCTCCTTTCGTTCTCTCCATCTTTCTCTCGTTCTGTCTTGCTTTTTTCTTTCTGTCTTCCTTTCTTGCTTCCTTTCTTTCTTTCTTTATTTCTTTTTTTGTTTCTTTCTTTCTTTCCTTCTTTCTTTCTCTCTCTCTTTCTTTCTTTCTGGCTTTTCTTCTTTCCTTCCTTCTTTCTTTCCTTCTTCGTTCCTTTCTTTCATTCTTTCTTTCTTTCTTACTGTCTTTCTTTCTTTCCTTCTTTATTTCTTGCTTTTTTCTTCCTTTCTTTCTTTCAATCTTGCTATCGTTCTTTCCCCCTTTCTTTCCTATTTTCTAGTTACACTGCTTGATACTTTGATTTTGACAGTCCTTCGGTTCACCATAATGAAGACATGATCATTGTATGATTGACACTGATGTGCTTTCTTTCTTTCTTTCTTTCTTTTTTTCTTTCTTTCCTTCTTTCTCTCTCTCTTTCTTTCTTTCTTTCTTTCTTTCTTCCTTTCTTTCTTTCTTTCTCTCTTTCTTTCTTTCTTTCTTTCCTTCTTTATTTCTTTCTTTCCTTCTTCATTTCTTTCTCTTTTCTTCCTTTCTTTCTTTTTGTCTTGCTTCCTTTCCTTCAATCTTGCTATCGTTCTTTCCCTCTTTCTTTCCTATTTTCTAGTTACACTGCTTGATACCTTGAGTTCGATAGTCCTTCAATTCACCATAATGAAGACATGATCATTGTATGATTGACTACGCTGCTGTGCAAGCTATAGACTGGATGACAGAACCAAGCTGCATATACCATAAATTATAAAAACAATTAAGCAATTTTTTCACAAAATCATTGTTTTCATGTGCTATTTTTAGGCTTTGCCAATTTAAAATTAACTAAGATAAATAACAGAAAGTGACTACTGCACTAACTGAGCAAAAGACTAAACATAAACAGGGTAGATATATCTTGATACGCAAGACCAGATTTACCTTTTTACAAGCTTTTATTTAACTTGCGATGTAGGTATGTACCTATGCTTGTTCGGGTGGGACCTTGCTACTCAATCTTGAAGCGGATATCTTCAACCGATTGAGGTGAAATTTTGTATACACGTTTAGTTTGGATGACAATTCACGATAAGCTAGGTGACGTCATTCTAAATCCAATATGGCGGACGATGCAGGATGGCGGAACACTTATTTTTAATGCATTTGTGCAATATGGGTATCAAATGAAGCTGAATGAGCTTCTTGAGCACAAATCAAAAAATAATGTGACGTCATTCTAAATCCAATATGGCGGAACATCCCTGTCGGTGTGTGAAGTAAAAGGACGGAAATGCCAAGGTGGGTCTTCTGGCATGCTTACACTTGATATGTCATCAAAGAGCGAGCCGCTGTCGCTTAGAGTTTTGAATAAACTTTACATGCCTGTAACTGAGGGTGAGACTTCGCATTCGGGAAATTGACGGGTCTAGGGGGCGGATTACTATCTGCTCTGACAGTCACGCAGCCACCAAAGCACTGAGTACTTGGAAAATAACGTCGGAACTGGTCCTGGAGTGCAGGAGGGCTCTTGACGACATCTCAGCTAAACACAAGGTATCACTGATGTGGGTACCTGGGCACGCTGGGGTAAAGGGTAACGAAATGGCGGATCATCTGGCTAGGATGGGATCCGGCAACCGTTTTGTGGGCCCGGAACCAGCCTTAGGACTATCTGCAAACTTGATTAGGAAAACAACTGGAGAGTGGATCCAGAATCAACACTCTCTGAGATAGAACAACATCTCTGGTCATCTCCGTCAAGCTCGGGAACTATTAGCAGGGCCTGCAGAGAGAATAGGACGATTTTGTCTCTCTCTGGATAGGAGTAACTTGAGTTTGCTAGTAGGCCTATTAACGGGTCACAACACCTTCAGGCGTCACTTGTTCGTGAGGGTGGTCAACGACCCAACGTGCACGTGGTGTGGTGAAGAGGAAGAATCCTCAGCACAAATCTTGTGTCGCTGTGAAAACCTGGGTTATCACAAGCAGGCTATGCTGGGCTCAAGAATCTTGGAACCAATAGAGATAAAACGGATAGGACCTAAGAATGTACTTGCCTTTGCCAGAGGGGCAGGTCTTAGGAACTAGCGCGGATAGAGGCGCAAAAGGACCCATCGTGTGGCCTATGCACCAGCCACATTCAGTACTGGATAGCCTCTGATCCTTATTCGTTCATATTCATTCATTCGAGGGTGAGACTTTGTCAGTGTAGACGTGGCAACGCCGACTAGACCCATCGAGCGCGCGGGACCGAAGGGCATTATCTTATTGACGTTGATAACTCTATTAGGCCGGCAGTTGTTTTGCTTTGTTGGGTTTTGTTTGTTCGTTGCTGTTGTATAAGGGCGGTTGGCGGGTTACAAAAAGGACCTGTTCCTCTACCGCGGCCCTTTACAACCTCGGCCTCGCCTCGGGTCGATTTAGGCTTTCCAAATGTAAATATTTTGTTATGGTTTCGAGCCGTAATTATATTTTGACAGTGGACGCGTGGACAAGCCGCTAAGCGTGGTACCAAGTCATCAAGAAGGCATTGGAGAGTGGATGCATTGTTTCTGCTAGAATGACAATTGCTTTGACATAATGACGGCATTCTGAAATATATGTAGATCTAACGTAGCCTAAAGGCTAAAGATTTCCTATTTATGACAAAGGGTAGACAAGTATCCAAAATTTAGTTTTGAGTGTGGTCCAAATTAAGGTTGCCACCTTTTAGTTTTGCTTGACCAGGAGCCTTTTTTTATGGTCAGCCTCCCACAAAGGCTGAAAATATCTGACGCTGTAAGCGCTGCAAGAGGATAAGTGTCAGTATACGTTAGATTTGATACGCTGCAGGTTGTGGCCGCCGGGAAACGAATTCCCCGGTAGCTCATTCCACAGCGTCGAAGTTCTCCAAAAGAAGGAATGCTGCAGGAGACTGGTTGAGGAGCAAGGACCTCAACCTAGTAAGGATGAGCTCGCAGAGCCTGTCTAGTGTTCCTCGTTCGGACGGCCTTTGGTGTTATTATGTGATGGGAGAGCTCACTCAAACATCTTCCGTGATAGAATCTGTAACACACAGGGACAGGTCAGCCACCCTTCTTCGATGTTTCAGGCTGTGGAGGTCCTTTGAGAGGTAAGGCGTATCGATTAGTCTAATTGGTTTCCTCTGGATAGTGTCCAGAAGCTTTAGAGAGTGCTTCGGAGCCCATCTGGATGTTATTTCTAGCAGCTCGTTGATATACAATAGAAACAGTGTAGGGAACAGGACAGATCCTTGAGGATCACCGGCTTTTATTAAAAATCCGTCTGATGAACAGCCTTTGACTACTACAAAAAAGAGATCGGTCGTTCAAGAAGCTATTCAGCCACTGGTGCAGGCCAGGTGGTAGTTTATAAGCAGCAAGCTTGACCAGAAGTCACTCATGCCACACTCTATCGAAGGCTTTCGATATGTCAAGTGAGACAACAAAGGATTCGCCATGATTTTCAAATTGCTCTGTTCCACAAGTGAGTGACGTAGGCCAGGATGCTATGCTGAGAAGACCCACAGGTCTATAACTAGTAGGATCGGTTTTTTGCCTTTCTTAGAGGTGGGTTGTACGCAGCCAATCTTCTATGATGCGGGATACACGCCTCGCTGATACGATAGTTTGAAGAGCTTGCAAAAAATAGACGCAAGCTCAGCGGCACACCATTTAAGGACAATGGCTAGAATTTGGTCAGGACTAGTAGCTTTCTCCGTGTTTAGTTTTTGGAGGATGCTTTTTACATCTCGATGTTGAAACTTGACCTCTGCCGTTCTCGGGTTCGCATTTATGGTAGTGTGGTCGGAGTACTTTCTTGAAAGTCTACAATAGAATTGGTTGCGAAAAAAAGGAAAAGCTCTGACTAATAACCTTGGCTAAAAACGAGAACGTTCTGGAACTGGGGCATGAGAGGAGCTTGTTCTTAATTTTTTGGTTGTGTTCCTCCTTGCTTCTGTCAATCACGCCTTTACAGTAGTTTTTCGAGTCGATAAAACTGCGGTGGTCCTTGGCATTTGGATTTTTTGTTCTCTTCTTCTTCTTCCTCGGCATTTTCTGTTACGAGTTCGCCATTTTTGTCCTCGACAGCTCTCTTATATGCCACTCCCCTACTCTCGGGTCTCTATATATCATGGCATATCCAATGTAGGTCTCCCATCTTAGTGCTGATCATCCTCTACGTCTCCTCCCTGGAGGCTCCCATTCCAGTATTCGTTTTGACCATCTGTGTTCTGGCATTCTTTGGACGTGACCATACCATTGCAGTGCTCTGTTTCTAATGTTCTTGTTATTGAGTAATCGATTCTCATTCTTTGCCATATCTCTGCAGTTCTTATTTTGTCAGTTCTGGTGACTTGCAAGCATCTTCTCATGTAGTCTAATTCTTATTTTGTTCCTTATTGTTGTTGTCATTGGCCATACCTCTGCTCCGTATCTGCATCTGCATCTGCATTTAGCAGTTTGTTTGTTTATTGTACATTGTTCATTACAATAAATTCACAATTTAGAATAATATTCTATACAAAATAATGCCATATAGTAATATGTCTAAGTCAGTATTATATAAATCTTTACGTCAAGTGGGGATTGAACTAATAGAGCTATCACATTAGGCTTGGAAGTCTGTTTCGTAATAGTGTATTGCTCAATCCCATATATCATGCACAGAATATTAATATTAGGTATGCAACTTAAGCTAAAATACAGAAACAAATTACTAATGCATATTAACTACACCTACCAACCTTTAAGGGAGTAGTGAACGACGCGGCCATGGAGTAGTGTTTCAGAAAAATATACAGAAATCGGTATAAATTTAAATAATGAATTTTTCTTCATTGTTTTGTATAAATGTTTTAGTTTCTTTTTTAGATACGTGAAATTTTGATATCAATTTTAATTTTTTTGGAAGTTTGTTGAATAATTTGGGTCCGTAATATGTTAAGGGGTGTTGTGTAATAGTTTCATGAGTAAATTCTGTTTTAAAATCAAGGTTACTTTTCGACCGGGTATCTCTCATATAACATGGTAAATTTATTTTGATCATGAAACATTCTATTTAAACAGCTGTAAACATATAGCAAATGTACATTTAGTAATTTAGATTCATTGAACCATGGCCGACTCTACTCACTAGGCCGGAGCATTGAAATATAGCAACACTGAATATCGGGCCGAGCTTTTATTTGTTAAGTCATTAGAGTAATCTTCCAGAGCAAAAAAGGAGATTGGAAGGTGATTTTTAATGTGTTTCTAATTAATTACCTGCACAAACGAAACTATAAAGATAACAAGATGCCTGCAAAGTGTGTAGTACCAGGTTATCCTAGCAATTGTGCTTCGACCAAACATAACCTTCCAGAGTAAACAAGAAGAATGGAAGCTGATTTTTAATGTGTTTCTAATTATTTACCTGCACAAATGAAACTATAAAGATAAAAAGATGCCTGCAAAGTGTGTAGTACCAGGTTGCACTAGCAATTGTGCTTCCAATAAAGGACATAAACAGAAGTGGGTGAAAGGTATTCCTCGGAAGGGCTGGTTATATTTATAAGAATAAAGACAATAATTTACAAACATTTCAAAGGATAAGACCTATTTTAAAGCACAATGTGGTATCTACAATGTTTTCTGAACCTCCCAAATATCACAGAAAAATACAGTTAATAGAACTCATCTGGGCATGCATCTGGGCATACCTACGAAAAGATTTGATAGTGAAAGGGAATCAAGACCAGCAAGAATGGCTTCACATTGACCTAATAGTGAATTTTTCTAGCTCAAGTGACAATTTACAAAGTAAATTGAGTGTTCATTAGCAATTGTGCTTCCAATAAAGGACATAAACAGAAGTGGGTGAACGGTATTCCTCGTATGGGCTGGTTATACTTATAAGAATAAAGACAATACTTTACGAACATTTCAAAGGATAAGACCCACTTTAAAGCACAATGTGGTCCAACAATGTTTTCTGGACCTCCCAAATATCACAGAAAAATACAGTTAATAGACCTCATCTGGGTCTGGGCATGTATCTGGGCATACGTAGGAAAAGATTTGATAGTGAAAGGGAATCAAGACCAGCAAGAATGGCTTCACAGTGACCTAATAGTGAATTTTTCTAGCTCAAGTGACAATTTACAAAGTAAATTGAGTGTTCATTTAAGTGGAAGTGGAAGTGGCAACAAGAAACAGGTTGCGTTTATTGTTATTTTGTAGTGTTTGACTACGATGAACCAGACATCAGATGTAAGTGGTATTAGAGTAGTAGTTCTAAAAAGTATTTTTCTTAATTTATTAACCAAGATGAACTCTAATACATATAAAATGTAATAATTATTTTGAAACTATAGGCCCGTTATTTGACAGCTAAGCCACGTTGCCGCATCTAAGGCTCCGGCCTAGTGAGTAAAGTCGGCCATGATTGAACAGTTCTTTAGTTGGGCTTAGACTCAGTAAGTTTAATATTTTCTTTCCCTTGCTCATCCGCGCATGGAGGATTCATGACTAGCATCGCCCATCTACACTTTCCTTATAAATTTGCATCGAATCGAAGCACCGAAACTCCAAATTATCCAATAAATAATAAACAGCATCGAAATCGAGCCATAACTCACTTATTAAATCATCCAAGTATCCCCCTGCTCGAAATCCACTCCAGCCGACAAAGTAGAAAAAGATTTTTCAAACATCTGCGCGTGCTGGCTCGTTATCGGAGCACCAGTTCTCGAGCTCTTCGCTCTAAATGAAATCGAATTAGAATAATATCCACTTTTAACAATTGCAATAAACGCAACGGCCGTTCTTGTTTTGTTTTCGCCTATCAGGACGAATTTGTTTCGCATTGTGGGCTTTCTAGTGGGCCATGTAGGCAGATGGAAGGTGGAGGTTGTATGGCCAATTCTTTCGTTTTCTGTAGGGTTGGGCGTGATTCGACAGTGGCAGATTGAAATGGTTTTATTAGTGTGTATGTAACTGTGGGGGGTTGTGTTTTATGGTGAAACAATGCTATGGTTATCCAGACTGCTTGTATATATCCACCGACGACAAATAGGTCAGGCCCCTCATCACATCCATGATTATACATTTGTTTACGTTGGAATATTGGAAGGTAGACCAGCGCCAGCGGGTGAACCAAAAGACGAATGATTCTGCAGGCCTCTCTAAGGCTTAGTTCACATGACACGCGTCCAACGCGCGTTCCCTTGACGCTCGTTTTGAAAATACACATAATTAATTCAATCTGTTCATATGGACGCGCGCATGACAAATTGTACGCGCGTACGACGCCACTAGACTCAGAGCCCGTCCAGATGAGGCGATTTACGCGCGAGTGGACTCGCGCGTAGTCAATTTACATTGCGTCCAAATGTCGCGTTTCACTTGCGTTTCTACGCTGGGAGAGATTTCCTTCCAGTTAAAAACATGGAGTTCGATACAGCAGTTGTGTTGTGGCGTGCATACCAGCGATGGAATCTTCGTAAACAAAGAGAAAGGCGACGATTCAACATGCACCCAATTCTACATGACAGAATGGCGCACAGTATGTTTATAAAATTATACCCAAAGCTGAGAGAACACAGTGAAAAGTGTTTCAACTATACCTTCCCAGTGCCTACGTTTTATGAGTCTATTGGACTAATGGGATGATTTCATATCCCATATGGCTACTCTTTTTTCGACTGCGTCAATGAAAAGTTCTGTATCGAAGTTATCACGCTCCATTTTCAAAAACAAATACGTCCACACGCCACGGACTGGCGCATTGTACTGGACGCAACAATGTCGCCCAAATATCTCGACTCGCGCGGCGCTCGCGCGTACAACGGGCGAGTCGAGAGTCCCGCGCGTTACAAGCGTTTTACGCGCGAGTGCAACAACGCGCGACAGCATCTGGACGGGATGTATGTAACTCTGGTATCTCGGGGACGCGCGAATGACTACGCGCGAGTGCACTCGCGCGTAAATCGCTTTATCTGGACGGGCTCTAAGGCTTAGTTCAGATGACGCGCGTCCGACGCGCGTTCGCTTGACACTCGTTTTGAAAATACACATATTTAACTCAAGCTGTTCACATGGACGCGCGCACGACAAATTGTACGCGCGTACGACGCCACTAGGCTCAGAGAATCTCAGTATGCGCGTCGGTCAGCGGCGACGCGCGTATTGAAATACTAGACGCTCCCATTGCCTGTTCAATTGGCACGCTTCTTTTCTAGCGTTCAGTCGACGTATCTGGTGTTTCTTTGCAAAAATTTATTTCTCACGTATATGCTATTGAAATGGAAACAGAAGAATTCAATACAGATGTTTTCATTGATGAAATTGAGAAGAGGCCTACAATTTGGGATATGCATTCCAAATTATATTCAAATAAGGCGGCAAAAAAGAGCGCCTGGGAGGAACTGGTCCTAATGTTTTGCAAATCCGATGATAAAAATTGAGGTTCGTGATTTCGCAGGCTGTAAAAGTATAAACTAGTAGAAAGTCTATTCCTTAAAATTGGATGAACCCAGTGTATCCTTTCCCTCCTACGTCGTTTCCTTCTTCTATGTGCTAACCAAACACAAACAGCTTCTTCTACATCCATTCTCGTTAATAAAAACGAATAAACTGACACTCAATTGCCTAGTCTCACTCTATATAAAAGTTGTACGAAGTCCTACGCGTGTCGTCCGAACACAGACGCAACAAACGTGCGCCGCGTCGACGTCATCTGAACTAAGCCTTATATTAAACCACTGGAAGTAGAAGTTTTTATGGCCTAATCTCTCATCGTCCTTCGATCTTGCCCTCAACGATCAGTTATAACAGATCGTACCTACTTTTGCTGAAAATATGACCAAAATATGCTGCTTTACTTCGTTTATTGTGGTTACAAGTTCCAGTTTTTATTCATTCTTTCTTGTACCCTAGTGTTTGTTACCCGCTCGGTCCATGACATCCTTAATACGCGTCTGTATAGCCACATCTCAAAAGAGTAGAAACGTGACATAGTCTGAGCTTTTAATGTCCATCCTTCAACTCTGTATAATAATGTGGACAGTACATAGCACTTAGTTGCTCGCTATCGAGTAGTCAAACTTAAATCTCGGTTGCAGAGTATCGTTTTCATTTTGAAGAAAGCATTTCTGGCTATTTCGATTCTGCTTTTAATCTCTTCATCAGAATCCGCATTTGTCATTTAGCCAAGACCCCAAATGTTTGAATATCCATACTCTTTCTACATTCCGATTGTCTATTTCTATTCTAACATTATTAATATTTGACCTAGTAATTACCATAAAGAAAGCACGACAATCATCGAGAAATAAAGTCAGTAGGCCGTTGTGAAGTAGTTCAAAGTTTTGTGTACCTCGGTTGTTTGATCGACAATTCGGGTAGCTGTGAAAATGAGATTCGACAGCGCATTCAACAGGCACGTGTGGCCATGACAAATCTTACTAAAATATGGCGTGACCATAACATCACTAAAGCTACCAAAATGTCGCTGGTTCAGTCTCTTGTGTTCTCCATATTTTTGTATGCCTCGGAAACTTGGACTGTTGAAAAGGCAGATCGAGCTTGCATAGATGCTTTTGAAATGTGGACGTGGAGGAGAATGCTGAGAGTTCCTTATACCGCCCATCGAACTAACGTTTCCATACTGGATGAGCTCGGTAATGGAAAGAGACTACCATCCGACATATTCACAGAAGCGATAACATGGAGAAACTTGTAGTTCAGGGTCATGTCCCGAGTGGCCGGCGCCGTCGCAGTTCTCATACACGCTGGGTGGACACGACGAAACAGTTACTGGATATGAGTATCAAGAGCGCCACTGAACTGACAGTAAATCGCGAACGATGGCGAGCTGCAGTTCTCAAAACTATTGACAATATTCGTGTCGGCAATACTCTAGCTCTGACTTAATGCATTTCACGAGTTCACAACATCTGTTAAGAAAGTTTGACTATGATGATGATCTCTGAAACAGTTGAAAGTCAGGCCCTACTTTATATAAGCTTTTTTATTGGAAACAAGTTGTGCAGTCTTCTCCATTTTTATTACACCTAATTAATATCACTACTAACAATTCTGCGTGTTACACTATACCGACTATACCGACCGCAACATAAATTTTAACAAAAATTAAACAGGCAATCTGCATACAGGTCTTGGAAAAGTACCTGCGTCATACTTTGCGGAAATCCCTAATTACATGCTCATACACAACTTACATTTAAAAGAGCACGTTTAGTATTTTAGGGGTCCTATGGTTTACATTTTCTAGAAATCAAAAATACATCTTTAGACAGATATAAGCATCGAATTTTATCAAGTATATCCATCTCTTCGTTATATTTAAGTAAATTATACCATTGATTAACATATTTAAACGTAAATATGTTAATCAATGATTATACATACAGTTTACCAAGTTGAAAATATGTATTATATATAATAATAGTTGTATATAGGTAAACTCACAATATTTCATGTTAGAAATTCTCCGTCACTGTTTTCAGGTGCTACCCTCGAGTTTACCTGCTATGCAGTAAAATTTTAGCTATCAAGAATTTTCAAATAGACTACAAAGTATCTTCTACACGTATATTGATATATCATCGTACGAAGCATATTGCCATCTTTTTAAGAATAAAAAAAGACTGATCATATCGATAGGGGTGATATACATCATGAGAAAATCCTTGAACCCACTTCCAAAACCCGCAAATACCAATTTACTTCGATTGTAAAAAATTTCGCGTATCATCACGCCTTTCCATCCCGAGGACAAAAAAGATAAAAATCCCTTCGCTGTCCTATTGTCGAAGGGCCCAGAACCAGAAGCGGCCAAAACACCGATTTCACACGGTCAAACGTTAAGGGGTTAAATTTAGGTATTTTCTACCCTTTTCTAAATCTTGTTAAAATTATATAAAGTAAGGAAGTAACCAGCGTGTAACCGCTTTTGAATAACAAAAAGGGCGCCAAAGGTAGGGAAACCCTTTGAGGGCTTTGTTGGCGTGACAAGATCAGGTAAAGGCGAGATGAACAGGTAAGTTTCCTTCTTGCAAAGTGTGATTTCACCCTTTCCGTGGCAAAAAATACGGTTTTTATACATCTACATTAAAAACCACAATTAGGACTATTGTGGAGTGTGTCTTTTTTGCTGTAACGGAAGTTCTAGGTTCGATGTGGCCTACATGTTTCAAATTTCATGGAGTTGTTGTGGATACAGCCGATTGAAAAGCTACTAAAACGAACTTGTTGCATATTATATACTGTAGAGTGCTGTCAATTTGATTTCTTGAAAAAATAACGGTTTTCATTGAACATTAGACAGTTTTAGTGACCATACAAGGCATAAAATCGATACTTTAGCTGCCATATAGAAAACAAAAAGAAAAGGATGGAAGTCAGCCTCGTGTTTTGGGTAATTTAGCAGTGCTGATCAGAAATTCGGTCATAGTTTTAAGATTCAGTCTCGTTTGACGAAAATAAAAAAATCAGATACCTTTCAGATTTTCAGTTTTGCCTAAAAAATAGAAAATCGTTATTTAACTTTCTAGTAAGGCGAAACCTCGTGTTTTGGATAACTTGAGGATGCTGACTACAAATTCGGTCGCAGTTTCGAGCTCCAGTCTCGTTTGGCGAGAATAAAAAAAATCAGATATCTTTCCAATTTTCAGATTTGCCTAAGAACTCAAAAATCGCTATTTGGCTTTCTATAAATATGAAACCTCGTGTTTTGGATAATTTGAGGGTTCTGATTGCACATCCGGTCGCAGATTTGAGTTTCAGTCTCGTTTGACGAAAATAAAGAAATCCAGATACCTCTCAGTTCTTCAAATTTGCCTAAAAAATCGAAAATCGTTATTTGGCTTTCGATTAAGATGAAAAATCGTGTTTTGGATAACTTGAGGGTGCTGATTACAAATCCGTTCGCAGATTTCAGTTTCAGCCTCGTTTGACGAAAATCAAAAAAATCCAGGTAGGTATCTCTCAGTTCTTCAAATTAGCCTAAAAGATCGAAAATCGTTACTTGGCTTTCGATTAAGACGAAAAATAGTGTTTTGGATAATTTGAAGGTGCTGATTGCAAATCCGGTCGCAGATTTGAGTTTCAGTCTCGTTTGACGAAAATAAAAAAATCCAAATATCTCGCAGATCTTCAGATTTGCCTAAAAAGTCGAAGATCGTTATTTGGCAGTCGATTAGGATGAAAAATCGTGTTTTGGACAATTTGAGGGTGCTAATTGCAAATCCAGTCGCAGAATCGAGTTTCAGTCTCGCTTGACGAAAATAAAAAAATTCAGATATCTCTCAGTTCTTCAAATTTGCCTAAAAAGTCGAAAATCGTTATTTGGCTTTCGATTAAGATGAAAAATCGTGTTTTGGATAACTTGAGGGTGCTGATTGCAAATCCGGTCGCAGATTTGAGTTTCAGTCTCGCTTGACGAAAATAAAAAAATCCATATATCTCTCAGATCTTCAAATTTGCCTAAAAAATGAAAATCGTTATTTGGCTTTCGATTAAGATGAAAACTCGTGTTTTGGATAACTTGAGGATGCTGATTACAAATCCCGTCGCAGATTTAAGTTTCAGTCTCGTTTGACGAGAATAAAAAAATCCAGATGTCTCTCAGATATTCAAATTTGCCTAAAAAATCGAAAATCGTTATTTGGCTTTTGATTAAGATGAAAAATCGTGTTTTGGATAATTTGAGGGTTCTGATTGCACATCCGGTCGCAGATTTGAGTTTCAGTCTCGTTTGACGAAAATAAAGAAATCCAGATACCTCTCAGTTCTTCAAATTTGCCTAAAAAATCGAAAATCGTTATTTGGCTTTCGATTAAGATGAAAAATCGTATTTTGGATCATTTGAGGGTGCTGATTGCAAATCCGGTCGCAGATTTGAGTTTCAGTCTCGGTTGACGAAAATAAAAAAATCCAGATATCTCGCAGATCTCCAGATTTGCCTAAAAAGTCGAAGATCGTTATTTGGCTTGCGATTAAGATGAAAACTCGTGTTTTGGATAATTTGAGGGTGCTGATTGCAAATCCGGTCACAGATTTGAGTTTCAGTCTCGCTTGACGAAAATAAAAAAATCCAGATGTCTCTCAGATCTTCAAATTTGCCTAAAAACTCGAAAATCGTTATTTGGCTTTCGATTAAGATGAAAAATCGTGTTTTGGATAATCTGAGGGTGCTGATTGCAAATCCGGTCGCAGATTTGAGTTTCAGCCTCGTTTGACGAAAATAAATAAATCCAGATACCTCTCAGTTCTTCAAATTTGCCTAAAAAGTCGAAAATCGTTATTTGGCTTTCGATTAAGATGAAAAATCGTATTTTGGATCATTTGAGGGTGCTGATTGCAAATCCGGTCGCAGATTTGAGTTTCAGTCTCGTTTGACGAAAATAAAGAAATCCAGATATCTCTCAGATCTTGAAATTTGCCTAAAAATTGAAAATCGTTATTTGGCCTTCGATTAAGATGAAAACTCGTGTTTTGGATAATTTGAGGATGCTGATTACAAATCCGGTCGCAGATTTGAGTTTCAGTCTTAGTTGACGAGAATAAAAAATCCAGATATCTCTCAGATCTTCAAATTTGCCTAAAAAATCGAAAATCGTTATTTGGCTTTCGATTAAGACGAAAAATTGATTTGAGGGTGCTGATTGCAAATCCGGTCGCAGATTTGAGTTTCAGTCTCGTTTGACGAAAATAAGAAATCCAGATATCTCTCAGTTCTTCAGATTTGCCTAAAAAATCGAAAATCGTTATTTCGGTTTCGATTAAGATGAAAACTCGTGTTTTGGATAATTTGAGGGTGCTGATTGCAAATCCGGTCGCAGATTTGAGTTTCAGTCTCGTTTGACGAAAATAAAAAAATTCAGATATCTTTTAGATTTTCAGATTTGCCTAAAAAGCCAAAAATCCTTATTTGGCCTTCTATTAACATGAAAACCCGTGTTTTCGGTAATTTGAGGGTGCTGATTGCAAATCCGGTGGCAGATTTGAGTTTTAGTCTCGTTTGACGAAAATAAAAAAATTCAGATATCTTTCAGACTTTCAGATTTGCCTAAAAAACCAAAAATCCTTATTTGGCCTCCTATTAAGATGAAAGCTTGTTTTTCTGGTAATTTGAGGGTGCTTATTGCACATCCGGTCGCGGATTTGAGTTTTAGTCTCGTTTGACGAAAATAAAAAAATTCAGATATCTTTTAGATTTTCAGATTTGCCTAAAATCCTTATTTGACCTTCTATTAAGATGAAAAGCTGTGTTTTTGGTAACTTGAGGGTGCTGATTGCAAATCCGGTCACAGACTTGAGTTTTAGTCTCGTTTGACGAAAATAGAAAAATTCAGATATCTTTCAGACTTTCAGATTTGCCTAAAAAACCAAAAATCCTTATTTGACCTTCTATTAAGATGAAAGCTTATTTTTCTGATAATTTGAGGGTGCTGGTTGCAAATCCGGTCGCAGATTTGAGTTTTAGTCTCATTTGACGAAAATGAAAAAGTCCGGATATCTCTCAAATCTCCAGATTTGCCTAAAAAATCGAAAATCGTTATTTGGTTTCTGATGTTAAGATACAACGTTGTGTTTTTGGATCAATTGAGGATGCTGACTACAAATCCGGTTGTCGATTTCAGTTTCAGTCTCATTTGACAAAAATAAAAAATACAGATATTTTTTAAATTTTCAGATTTACCTAAAAAATCCAAAATTGTTATTTGGCCTTCTGTTAAGATGAAAGTTTGTGTTTTCCTTAATTTGAGGGTGCTGATTGCAAATCCGGTCGCAGATTCCAGTTTCAGTCTCGTTTGACAAAAATTAAAAAGTCCAGTAGATATCTTTCAGATTTTCAGTTTTGCCGAAAAAATCTAAAATCGTTCTATTAAGGCGAAACCTCATGTTGTGGATAATTTGAGCATGCGTATTAGAAGTCTGGTCGCAGATTTGAGTTTCAATCTTGTTTGATGAAAATAAAAAAATTCAGATCTTCCAGATCTTCAGATTTGCCTGAAAAATCGATGTTTTGTGGCTTTCTATTAAGATGAATCCTCATGTTTTGGGTAATTTGAGTATAATAATTACAGATCCCATCGCAGCATTATGTTTCTGTCTTGTTTGACGGAAATAAGAAAGTTCAGATAGAATTGTATAAAAAAATCGAAAATTGTTATTTGGCTTTCTATCAAGATGAAACCTCGAGTTTTGAATAATTTGAGGACGCTGATTACAAACCCGGTCGCAGATTTGAGTTTCATTCCCCTTTGACGAAAATGAAAAATGCAGATATCTTTCAGATTTTCAGATTTGCCTAAAAATTCAAAAAACCTAATTCGGCATTCTATTAAGATGAAATCTTGTCTTTTTGTATAATTTAAAAAATCGAAAATCCTTCTTTGGCTTTCTATTAAGATGGAAACTCGTGTTTTGGATAATTTAGGGGTGGTGTGATTACAAATCCGATCGGCAGCTTTGGGTTTCAGTCTCGTTTGACAAAAAGGTTCAGATATTTTTCAGATCTTCAGGTTTGCCTAAAAAACCGAGTGTTTTGGATAATTTGAGGATGTTGATTACAAATCCGATCCTTCAGGTTTATTAATACTTTGAAGACATCTTTGCAGTAATTAATTTACAAAAATAACTGTTGATAGGTCTAATAGTTCGAAAAGTGGTCGGTCTTATCATCCCGTGTGAACGACTGAAAGGCAAAAAGTCCGTTAAACGACATCACGAAATAATGAGTAGTTTAGCCCCCCGGGCGAATACTGGCAGACATCAAAACGCATTGTGCGTATCCCACAACTAGATGACTCGATCTGATCGCGAGAGCAGACTCTGCTTCCGCTTTCTTTTCAAAATAAAGAACTTCCGTGCACCTTTTATGCCTCATATTCATCAAGGGAGGCCACTAATAATATATATAGATGTTGGACTCGTTGATAGAGTCCCGCGGTGCTTTGTCTACACTCGGCGACTTGGAATTTGGTATGTGCTCGTCAAGGCAGGGGCGTAGCATAGAGAGAGTCGGAGGGTTGTAAGGTAAAGTCCAGTTTCAGCTGTTGCCCTTAAACTCTGTGCCGCTGAGCTTGTGTCTATTCTTTGCAAGCTCTTCAAACTATCGTATCAGCAAAGCGTGTTTCCCGCTGCATGGAAGATTGTCTACGTACAACTCATTCCTAAGAAAGGCAAAAAATTGATCCCATCGACTATAGACCTGTGGCTCTTCTCAGCGTTATGTCTAAGGTTATGGAGACTGTCATTAATACACAGCTCTTGAAATACCTGGACAACAATAACATCATAAGTGATCGCCAGTATGGCTTCCGTAAGCATAGGTCTACGGGTGACCTCCTGGCGTACGTCATTTACTTGTGGAACAAAGCATTAAATATCATCGCGAATCCCATGTTGTTGCACTTGACATATCAAAAGCCTTCGATAGGGTGTGGCATGAGGGATTTCTGGTCAAGCTTTCCAATGGCTGAATAGCTTTTTGAACGACCGATCTCTGTTGTCGTCGAAGGCTGTTCATCAGACGTATTTTCAATGCCTCACAGATCGTCGTAGATAAAAACAAATTGGCAAGTGGAGGTTAATAAGTAAACTACAGTTTAACGTACAGAAAACTTGGGCAACAACACTGACAAAAAAATCTCACATTGGCTTAACAACTGCGGAAACGGAGGGTCACCCAATAGCCGAGTCACATTTCGTCAAGCTTCAACATCAATAATAGGTATTGCTAAGACGGCATCCCAAAAGCTTGGAGTTTTATTCCACTGGCACTGTAGAAAGCTGTATACACCAGAGCAACTACTGCTGCTCTACGGGGCACAGATCCGATCATCGTTGGAGTATTGCTCCCATGTGTGGAGATGTGCTCCGAAGCAGTCTCTAAAGCTTTCGGACACTATCTAGAAGAAAGCAATTAGACCAATAGATACGCCTAACGTCACAAAGGACCTCCACAGACTGGAACATTGGAGAATGGTGGCTGATCTGTCCCTATGCTTTACAGATTCTATCACGGTAGGCCGAGGAACACTAGAGAGGTTCTGCGAGCTCATCTTTACCAGGTCGAGGTCCTTACTCCCCGAACCAGTCTCCTCCAGCATTCCTTCTTTCGGAGAACTTCGACGCTGTGGAATGAGCCGAAGAACTTGTTTCCCGGCGGTTACATCCTGCAGCGTTTCAATTATAACGTGCACCGACACTTATCCTCTCGCAGTGCTTCTGCAGCGCCATAGCCTTTGAGCCTTAGCGGGAGACTGATCATAAAAAAAATATACAGTAGGTAGTATATGGCTCAAAAATATAAAATTCATAGACTAGCACGTACGTTGTACACTTTCAAATTCAAACGTCCAAGCAATCTTAAATCTGTCAAGGTCAAGGCAAACTAACTCGAAGTAACCCAAGCCGCAAGGTCAAAGTAACTCGAAGAAGTAACCCGCAAACCTGTGTGACTTAAGACAGCAGACATAAAACAAGACGATAGAGGGTGACGCGCCATCTAGCGTATCTGTCACAGAACAATGTTGGGCAGGAATAGCAAAGTGACAAATCTAAACAGTGTTTTTGTGATCTGTGACCACAGTAGTTAAGCTCCGGTTAAGCCACATGATTCGTCAGTTTATGCTAAGCTCGTGTTAAGCTTGGAGTGAGGTGGTTTAACGGCGGCTTACCTTAAACCGAAGGTTAAGCTTGCATTAAATTGACAGATTATATAGATTAATTTATTTCACTACCATTTATGTAAAATTTACATTTGTAGCAAGTCGGATTGAAATAGTATATCCATATACACATATAAAATGTAAAAATATAAAATCAAATTGTAAAAACCGAGACAATACACATAAAGTAAAAA
The DNA here is from genome assembly GCA_951848785.1 of Callosobruchus maculatus. NCBI lineage: Eukaryota > Metazoa > Arthropoda > Insecta > Coleoptera > Chrysomelidae > Callosobruchus > Callosobruchus maculatus. Next base: position 6,432,213 of record CATOUR010000003.1, read on the forward strand.
AAACAACAATACAAAGGTACTACTTTACGAATTTTAAAGTACCTGTCGTTTTGAGGGTTTCCATGTCCTCACGGATTGAATAGAATGCATTTTCCTGAAGAAATGCTTTGTTGGAGGCTTTAAATTTTGCATGCTGTAAGTTTTTGAGAGGAGCTTGTAAGATTTGTAAGTTCCTAGCGGACTACTATCTAGGAACTCTTATTCGTTCTGCAGATCACGTATTATAAGGATGGTAATTTGAATTTGTGCTGAAGTTGTTGTTATTTTTATGAATGTCCACAAGATGCGAGTAAATGTATAACGATGGCAGTGTCGTTATCTTGAGTTAAGTGAAATGCTCCATAAAGCCAGCACCTACAATAATACGTACAACTTTGTTCTGAAGAATAGAAATATTAACTGTCTAAGAGCCGATTTTATCAACATGCATATTTAACAAAGAATTTAACAAAGCTCTTCTATTGGATGTTATTTAGCAGAAGCTTTCTATTGGGTATTGAGGGCTATGTTAATAAGTATTATCCAATAGTATTTTATCAATATTGAAAACAACACGTCAAAGCTGGATGACATTTTTGTCAAAGATATTTTAAAAATTCATGGATCAAAATCATAGCAGGATATCAGAACAAAGCGATTGATTTGCAAATTAATGCCACATTTTCCATGTTTACATTATAATTATTGTTTAATTACTATTTGCAAACTGGGATAATTTGTGATAAAAGTAGTAGGTACCTATATTAATCACAGCAACTACCTACCTTATTTAATAATTAAAAATCCCACGTCCGTCAGTCAGATGGATTATATGAAAATACATACTTTTATGAAGAATCAATCTTTCATTTACTGGATGTATGTTTGTTATAGATCTTCTTATAGAAGTAGGTGCATTGTATACATCAAATAGGGTTATACTTAATTTTAATTATAAAATGGCAAGCTTTGGCGTTCTGGGGTTCTGGATAGGCAACCAGTAATGCACATACGTTTGGAAAGTAGCTGTAACCCTTGAAATGTAACAAAATGCTATTTTTACCTCTTTCTACTATAAAACAAAGATATATTGCAGGTATTCATAATTATTATTATCGATAGTAAATTATTGTTTTATCCAAATAATGCAATGAGTGAATTTCTTGTCATCATAGCATTTAATACAGCATGAAACCAGCGATCAAATGGAAATGGAATCTGGAATCTGATTGGTTGAAATTAGCAATTGCTGAACTTTTGATTAAACAAGAAAATGCAATTTTTCACCGATTTGGGATGGAAAATCAGACTGGAAAAGATGCTAGATGATTTACAATGCTCGATTGTATATAAAGTATGTCATTTTTGGGCTTTTTGAGGTCAACTTCAAGAGAAATCAATAATTTTTAGAGTACTTTGACAGATGCATGTTCCTAAAAGGGCTGCTCTGATTGGCCAAAGTCTTTGTTAAAATCTGCATGTTGATAAAATCGGGCCTAAATATTATATATTGTACAACTGGCTCTAAAGGGCAGCTCAAGACTACGCCACTGGTCACGTTCCTGAGCACCGTCAAAGGAGCTGCTGAACGGTTTCTTGTTTAACGTATTGATGTCTCGAGTGGCGAACTGTTTGATTTTCTAACCTCTTGATTTCGATTGTGAGCCGGAGAGAGGGGCGAGCATTCCTTTAACTGACTTACCACCGTCTGCCCCTTTGGAAGGATTTTTTGCCTGGATACGATGAATTTGAATAATTGTTACTTGCGCCCAGTCTAATTGCGAGGGTTTTTTAGTGAATCCGTTGGTGTCCCGCTGTCTTAGTAATTCTACAGAAGAATATTTTGTGTCGATGAATTGTTGTCAAGTTTTTGAGTATTAACTCCATTAAATATAGTTTAAAAAAACAAAAAACACTCTTTTAAAGAGCATCGGACTACAAAGTTAAAAATAATTCTTAAAATAAGTTTAAAACAATAATGAGCGAAAAAATACTAGTAGGACTGTGAAAAAAAAATTGGGCGCTCGATTTATGAATAATACTGCATAAAATACCCACGATTTTTCCACGATAATACTTGTATTTTTCGTTCATTACTGCTTTAAGCTTATTTTGAAAATTATCTTTAATTGTGTAGTCCCATGTTAGTAGCATCTTTTTTACTATTTTAAGTTATATTTATTTTTAGTGTATCAGTTAACTGCATCGTTAAAGCCTGATTTTTTAGTCTTTTCAGCTGTATTTTTTAATTTTCTGTTTAATAAAGATTATCGATCGTTTTTTATCAATATTGATAACACATTTTCATGCAGTAATGAAAATGTGATAATTAAAACTGTCGACCTTCCTGAATCAATTGGGCAAAAATAGCTATTCCCAAACAGTTGGATGGCACGCCTTTTAAGCTCTCGTAGTTACGCCTCTGTCTAATACTAACAAGCTTTAAGGTGTCCGGTCTTTACGCCATCTCTTAGTCAGCAGATACGGCCGCTGGTGCGACAAATTTGAAGCCTTTAAATTTGTTTTCACGGAAAAGTTGGAGCGTTCAATGTTCGGTCTGACCTCTTGATCCAAAGGCGAGTTACATACTCACAAACAAACAAACAAACTTACAGGTGAAGCTAGTAAAAGCGTGTTAAAAATTGGTTATTGGTGCAATGATTTTTTGAGCCTAGATAAATAATAATAAATACATTGAAGTGGTTAGAGTACCAACCTTGCACTATGAACACATGATGAAATTGCTAGATCCATTTCTATCAATACAATAGGTATGTTCCAACTAGAAACCGTTTTTAAGGTCAAGGTTCTGAGTAATAACTGAAGCGTGATCCATAAAAAGTTACTGATAACTGTCAAATGATTAGCTGTTCGAACCCGGAATCAGAATACTCCGAAAACTGTCAGAATAAGGTCTGAATAATTTTCACATTGTTTTCTAACCTGTCATTCTGTGCAGGTGTGTAAGTGAAATAACCTAAAAATCGCCGAAGTATCACAACAAGAATCGTTTAATCGTTTCTCTGTATTTACAATACTTGGGATGTCGCCGAAGTGAAATGAGCTTTTGAAGATTCCTTTCACTTGTGGAACCAGGAACCACAAATTCATTGGACGACAGCCGCAAAAGCATTACACATTACAGTGTTGATTCTTTTCTCCTATTTTTACAGCTAAGTGATGATAGGACGTATTTCTGTACGATATGTCCCTTTAAAAGCCTAATATTTCGGAAACATGAGCTCCATCAGTATGTACATTGCAATTTACCAGGTGTTAAAGTGCTCACCAGCTTCTCTTGAACGGAAAGCCGGACCAAAACATTATGATGGCCACATCAGCTTGACGCTGAACGTGATCCCTTTATTTCAATAGTTAGGTTTTACTAGTGTAGGTATAGTTGATGGCGCTTATGATATTCGATGACTTTCATGCAAATATTCAACGTAAATTTTTATTTAGTTTTCTGGAGTATGTTTCACAAACTATTCCATACAGTTGAGCATTTAGACCATTCATTCATCATCATCATAGTAACAATGTCTTAACAGACATGTGAACTTGTAAAATGCATTAAGTCGGAGCTAGAGTATTGCCGACACGAATATTATCAATAGTTTTGAGAACTGTAGCTTATAGCTTGCCATCGTTCGCGATTTACTGTCAGTTCAGTGGCGCTCTTGGTACTCATATCCAGCAACTGTTTCGTCGTATCCACCCAACGTGTAGGGGTACGGCCACGGTGCCGCCCACTCGGGGCATGATCCTGATCTAAAAGTTTCTTCATATTATCGCTTCTGTGAATATGTCCGAAAAATGTAAGCATTCTCGTCATAATGGAGGATAGTCTCTTTGGATTACCGAGCTCATCCAGTATGGTAACGTTAGCTCGATGGGCGGTATAAGGCACTTTCAGCATTCTTCTCCACGTCCACATTTCAAAAGCATTCTATGCCAGCTCGATCTGCCTTTTTAACAGTCCAAGTTTCCGAGGCATACAAAAATATGAAGAACACAAGAGACTGACCAGCGACATTTTGGTATAGCTTTAGTAGCTTTGTCTTGGAACTACAACCTGAACCTCAGGTCGTTGCTTTAATTCTATCTAAGCTTCGTCTTCTTGCCCGCCTAGCTACCATGAAAGCAGCTACCGAGAATCTTTTGATAAAGCGACTCTAGCTTAAAATGTTGAACGTCGGAAGTACCCATGAATAAAAGCATACCGTTCCAGAGGGAACATACTTTGTAGTTCAGTGCACCCATCCGCGTAGCTCTGGCGCGGCGTCGTCGTAATTTCGGTTTTAATTAAAACTTTTAATCTAGCAGGCCTTGCCGCTGTCGTCTCGGCTCTCCAGCTCAACCTCTTCATGAGACAATGTTCATCGTTTAGAGTGTAATAAATGTTATAACGTTCAAGCGTAGATTGCCGAGATTGTGCCAACAGTGCACTAGTATTATTCTTCATACTTTATAGACTCGAATGTATACGTTAATGGATGAAATGTATGAACCATGCCTATGTAGAGCATCCCTGACTTGTTTAGTGACTAATATATTCATGGTTATACAAGGTGTAACTAAATAAGTATAAAACATTCGAGGGGGTCATTCCTCATCGAAAAAAAGATATGATCTTTCATATAAAAAAACTTCATTGGAGCATCCCTTGTTAAGATACAGCCCCTTAAAGGGGGTAAATAAAATTTGTTTAACAAGTTTCTTCACAAGCACTAAAAAAGTTTCAATATTGAAATTAACCTGACATTTTCTACTACAAAAAAGACACATAGCCTGTAATTTATTTGGTTTACCCCATGGTTGTAAGGGGTGAAAAACGCACCCCCTAAAATTTATTTAAAAATTTATTTCCTATAACCTGTTACATTCTAAACAAAAAATGATTCTTGCATTTTTCCCCTAAAATAAACCAGTTCGTAGCAAAACATTATTTTATTTTATGTCGATATGTATCTTGTCCGTAAAATAATTTTTTGACCCGTGACACTTTTGACCGGTGGTACACAACTGAGCAGCAACCCCTCACTACTAAAAAAAACCTATACTTAAACGCTCATTTACCTGTTGGAAATGAATCCTTGCTTTTAAAATACACTGCTGCTCAAATAACTATCCTAGGTGCCCAGGGTGTGTAATTTCAAAATAAAGCAGCTAAATAAGTATAACTTGATCTCACGTATCAACAACTCAGTCCACGGCTCCGTCCCTTGATAAAGGAGAGCACAATATATCAACTCGTAGCCCGCTCTGAACCGGTGACGAATCTATAGATTTTCGCCGAAAGTTTTCCAACAAAAGAACCAGAGCGGGAATAGATGGCCATGTCTTATCTAAATGTGCGCTTTAAAGTCGGGGGCATTGCATTTAAATTTGGTCATTTTGACTCGTGGTCCTCTCTGCGCAAGAAATACTGTAAACTGATCTTATCGTCACTACCACTGGGGTTCGATCCAATATAAATCTCTTGCTCTGTCCGTTTGCCCTTTGTGCGTCTATTTATATTGCAATATTTTGTAGATAAGGTGGATGAACCGTAATCATCGCGTTTTTGAACGTCAAATTTTGGAGTCTGTTACTATTATCATGCACCTAAATAGACGTTCTAAATTCAAGAATTCTGATACTCTTGTAATATATGTATACTAGTGACAAGAACATAAAATTTTCTTGATAAGGAAATTATGCACAAGAACCAGCACCCTGCTATGAAATATACAATGTCGCCTTAAGGGTCTAGGGTATAGCGCACGAAATTGAGAATCCAAGAAAATACGTATTCTCGTGTTACCAAGGAGGCGTGGCCGCCTGTTCCCGTTCTCCAGCATGTGCCTAAAATGAGGGGAGGTAACTAAGTCCAAAAGTCCAAAGAGTGAGGTCAAAAGGTCCAAAGGTAAGGTCCAAAGGTAGCCATAAAAATGCATTTCGCACTTTCAAGCTCTTGACATTACCTTTAAACTTACAGTACTGATTCAAAAAGCAAATTGAAGTATCGCGTAATTATTCAAAAAGGAGATTGAAGACGGAGGCTTGCGCTTTGCCACTGTAGTGACCGTTTTTGATATCGTATTCGGTTGTTAAATTACAGACATTTAAAGAATGTATGATTTTGCATTGCGAGTTTATTTGCACACTAAAAAACTTTTTTGAAATAATTGCTCTTAGATGTCAATCATTGAGGTGTTAACTATGAGCTTCTGAAATACTGTGTATGTAGTTTGAAAAGCAAGTGAGTGCTGTTCGAAAAAATAATGCGTGTTTTACATGGCAAATACATATGTATAACTGTGTGTACCCAGACCCCTTAACAGTGAAGCAAATACTTGTAATGATAGAGGCTTATAGAATTAGTTGTAATAGTAAAAACAGCTTTGTGTAATGATTTTGACCTGTTGTGTCGAATTTAGTTGTAATTTTTTTAGGGTTATGTCAGCAGTAAAACAAAAACTTCCGATTGTTCTTTATCATCAGGCATCAAAATGTCGAAGTTTTCATGGTATTAAACAACCAGACAAGAGTATCGCTAGATATAGCTAAAGACACTACCCACAGTAACAAAATTCACCGTAAATTTTTATACATATGTGCGTCCGTATTGTGTAAAAATTTTTGTTGTAATTTATTACTGTGGGTAGTGTCTTTCGCTACCTCTAATGATACTCTTGTTTAATACCATGAAAACTTCGACATTCTGATGCCTGATGATGACTACATATTAGTCAAAACGTCGCATGGATAAAAAATGATAAAAAATTTTTGTTTTATTGCCGACCTAAGACTAAAAAATTACAAGTAAATTAAAAGCACCATATCAGATACTTTAGGTCCACTATGTTATGCTACAGATTCGATTAAATTTCTTAATCTGGCTTTGTAAAAAAATTGCAAATAAACAAAGCATCTAGTAACCAATAGGTTGATGCAGCTAAATAAAAATGCTTAATACTTGTTACATATTTTTATCGCTCAGTATTCTTAAATTCAAACAACAATACACAGAGTATGGTTAATGTAAACAATAAAAATCGTTTAAAAAATAAAAAAACACGCTCTTAAAGAACATCGAACTAAAAAATTAAAAATGATTTTTAAAATAAGCTTAAAACAAAAATAAACGAGAAACACTAGTATGCTTGTAAGAATAGTGTGGGAGTTTTGTGCCATATTATTCTTCAAGTCGAGCTATTCTTTAAAAGCCTGTTTTTTGTTTTTCTAAACTATATATATTTTTTATTTTATAGTTATAGTTTTTAAATTAAAAATAATTTTCAAAATAAGCTTAATACAATAATGAACGAAACATACTGGTATGATTGTGAAAAAAAAGGTGAGGCCCTCGATTTACGAATTATATGGCACAAAGCACCCACGCTTTTCCTACAATTATCCTGGTATTTTTTGTTCATTATTGTTTTAAGCTTATTTTAAAAATTATTTTTTAACTTTGTAGTCCGATGTTCTTTAAAAACGTGTTTTTTACTTTTTTTAAACTATATTTATTTTTAATTTTTTAGTTAGCTTTGTCATATTGGTTTAGATTTTTTCAATTGTATTTACGAATATTCTACGTAATGAAGATGAACAATAATTGTATTTGATCAATATCATTACCATTACTGCATGAACGACAATTGCAACTGTCGACTTTCCTAAATAAATTTCACAAATATCATCACCATAGTTGCAATGTCTTAACAGACATGTTGTGAACTCGTAAAAAGCATTAAGTCGGAGCTGGAGTATTGCCGGCATGAACTGTAGCTCGCTATCGTTCGCGATTTACTGTCAATTCAGTGACGCTCTTGATACTCATATCTAGCAACTGTTTCGTCGTATCCACCCAGCTGGCAGGGGAACGGCCATGGCGCCGCCCACTCGGGGCATGTGCCTGAACTACAGGTTTCTCCATATTATCGCTTCTGTGAATATGTCCGAAGAATCAAGCATTCTTATCGACACAATGGAGGATAGTCTCTTTGGATTACCGAGCTCATCCAGTATGGAAACGTTAGTCCGATGGGCGGTATAAAGAACTCTCAGCATTCTCCTCCACATCCACATTTCAAAAACATCTATGCGAGCTCGATCTGCCTTTTTACCATACAAGTTTCCGAGGCATACAAAAATATGGAGAACACAAGATACTGAACCAGCGACATTTTGGTAACTTTAGTGATGTGTCATACCAAACTCCTAAACAGTTGAATGTCACGCCTTTTAGGCTCTCGTCGCTACACCTCTGTGTAGTATTAACAAATTACAAGGTGTCCACGCCATCTCTTAGTCAGCGGATACAACCGCTGATTTGACGGATTTGAAGCCGTCAAAATCCATTTCACGGCAAAGTTGAAGCGTTCAGTGTTCAGTCCGACCTCTTAATCCAAAGGAGAGTTACAAGCTCACAAACAAACAAACATACAGGTGAAGTAAATAAAAGCGTGTTAAAAATGGAGCTTCACTTCCATAAAAAGACATAACGTTAGCAAGATTCCACTAGAGGTCCAGCATAATGATATAACTGTCAAGGGAGGACAAGATATTAGCAACGCGTTTGCTGATTATTTCAGTAATGCTTTGGAGCCTGAATGATTTAGCTTTAATCATAGTTCTCCGAATAGTTCTATACATAATTCTCATCTTAGCTTAATTCAACTGTCAGAAAAAGAGGTTTTGAATAATTTGTTACAGACGGATACAAAAAAATGTGCAGGTCCTAACATGCTACCCCCAGTGTTTCTGAAAAATTGTGCATTATCTCTATATATTCCTTTAACTTTTCTTTTTAATCAATCATTAGAGCTAGGTATATTCCCAGAAAGATGGAAGGTATCATCTATTTCAAAAGTGGCCAGAAAAAATTAGTTAAGAATTACAGACCTATAAGTAAATTATCAGCTATTCCAAAAATATTTGAGAAAATCATTTATAAATATTTGTTTACTTTAGTAAAAAATTTAATTATTGATGAACAGCACGGGTTTTTTAAATATCGCTTATTGGAATCAAATTTGATATCATATTCGGAATTTTTATTTAAATGCTTGGATAGTCAGACACAAGTAGATACCATTTATACAGACTTCAGTAAGGCCTTCGACAAAGTTAGTCACAACATTTTGTTGACTAGACTTGCTGAGGTCAGGGTAAGTGGGTCTCTTCTGAGATGGATTGAGTCTTACATCAAAAACAGATCCCAATTTGTAAGTGTCCAAGGTTTTAAATCGATAGCTTATCCTGTAACGTCTGGGGTCCCTCAAGGATCCCACTTGGGACCATTGTTCTTTATTATATACATAAATCCTGTAAGATCAGTCTTTAAAAATTCGGAAATACTATTGTACGCAGATGATTTGAAAATATTTAAAGAGATTACCTGTGCAAGCGGTTGTACCGCCCTTCAAGATGATTTAAACATGTTTACTGAATTTTGTAATAATAACGGATTATTTTTAAATTTAAATAAGTGTTGTTCAATGACATTCACAAGAAAAAGTCAACCGTTTGCCTATCAACATCATATAAACAGTGAAAAGCTGCCACCCGTTAGTGAATTTCGGGATTTAGGCATTATTTTCGACAAAAAATTGATGTTTGATAAACACATAGATCACGTGATTAACTCCAGTTTGAGAATGCTTGGCTACATATTTAGGACTTGTAAATACTTCCAATCATCTCAGCCAATCCTGAGTGCATATAATGCCTTTGTTTTAAATGAATTAAATTTTAGTACTGTAATTTGGTCACCTATATACGACACGTATAGCAATAGAATCGAAAATATTCAGAAAAAATGTCTCAGGTATTTAAATCGCAGAAATACCTCTGGCGATGAGTTGAAACTTTTTGCGTTAAAAGACAGGCGCATAATGAATGATTTGTCGATTCTACACAAGATTATTATTAATGGAACCATTCAAAGTCCAAATCTGTTGTCACAAGTAGCCCTGAATGTTCCACAGCGAAATTTAAGGAGCTCAGAAACGTTTCATGTGCCATTTCGTCGAACAAATTATTCTCAAAATTCACCTCTTTGTCGTATGTTAAGAAGCGCTAATTATTTCATTGGACACGTAGACTTTTTCGGCACATCAATAAAAACACTAAAATTTGAGATAAAAAAACATTTGTTATGCCAACGAAACCTGTTGTTCTATCTTGTCTACACTTCCATATACATATAATTTTTTTACCTATATTTTTCGTCTGTATTTGTGAACTTAACAGTCATCATTTACTCTTTTTTTCTGAAATAGCTGATTTATTTATGTATACTTTACATTAGTACCATAGTTACCGATAAATAATTGGAAATCTAGTTTGTAAGTTTTGCGGTGTTACACCTATAATTATTGTAATTTGTGGATACTTTTGTAGATCCTGTGTCTGTTGTATCCCTAAATAGTGAAATAAATAAATAAAATAAATATATAAAATGAAATCAAGAAGATTTTCATCCTTACCTCCCGCGCTCTGGCGTAAACTCGTTTCAGAACAAAACCCCAGCTTTTAGCACTCCAATTTAAATCCCTTTATTTATACAGCGAAATTAACGTCGGAGGAGTGGGGCGTCTCGCAGCGGAAGACCCACGGATTTTTAACCCCGCGTGTAAAGCGGAAGGTGTCGAGACATGACATCGCCAGATGATCCCCGCCTTCAGGAGCAGACCTCCTTTTCAGCACCTCGCAATTATGAAGCCCGCATGACGTCGCCGTGTATCATCAAAGTGTTAGAAAATAAACGGCACATAAATTGAATTTAATATCAAAAGGACTGCTGGATCCCAGTAGGCGCAGTCGCCTGCGTGATCGCGACGTGTTTCCAGGGCCAACTTCAATTTTAAAGCCGCGACGGGGACCGATACGAAGCAGGAGCTGATTTAGAGGGGAATAGAGGGGGGTTGAGTGTGGACGGTTCTGTTATTTCTCTTTCGTTTGAGATTGAGCTGATGATGATGGTAAAGTATTCTATTTCATATTTCATAGAATGCTCAATAAGCATGCCATCCCAGACAGCATTGCAGCACATGGAACATTCTTATTTCATCCAAAATAGATTGAGAATATTCAGAACATTAACAGAATTTTATATGGATGTTTTTATTGGTTTCATTCCCATGAGGATGTACGAGGAATATTACGTCATGATTATTCCATGAACGTGTCGATCAAAATATTCTGATAATATTCATAAATTAATATTATCTAAAGAATAGTCTATGAATATGCCTTTTGGTATGATTCCTAATATAGGCGTGGCACCGTTACGGGTTAGGTTAGGCACAGGCTTGAGAACTTTGAGGTTAGCTTCATTCGTCACGGTGGCGGTGGTCGGTGGTGCCTGCTTGTGCTTGTGCATTTTTCTCCTGTGATAATTGGATAGTTATCTGTGTTCTGGAACATGATTTTCACTTGTTATTTAGTTTACAACTTCATCTAGGAGCGAATAGGGCGAGTGTAACTATTTTATCTCTGTAAATTATCGACTTTGTAGCACCATGTGGTAGCAACTCTCTTGTTCAGAGTCTGATCTCTATATTTTAGTCTTACTTGTCGTAGGTACCCATTAATATATAATAACCACTAGCAACACATTTGATATATTTGTGACTATGAATTTCCAGTGTTTATTCTACTAAATTTGATTAAAATACAACGACAACATTTTGGTGAAAATCTAGCATTGTAGTTAATGAAGTGTATTTGAATGTACATCGTATGCTTTAAAATGAAACGGGTTTTTTTATTTTGCGGGATAATACAGGAGGACGGCTCCGTGCATTGACATGTTTTTTTAATGTGTACATTTAACTTAAGCAAATATAAATACAGGTTCCGTGTTCTGTTTTATATATATTTTTTTCATCAATCCCTATAATAATTAGTGTGTGCCTAAATCAATGCTGCCCAAAACACTGTTTGAAAGTTGGATACTAGGTTACGTATGTTTACTTTTCGCGTTAAGCACCTAAGCAGACAACAAGACTTACAAATAAATGAAATAAAGTGATAAAAGGTATTAGTTTCTTTCAACATATATTCTTCAAAGATAAACCAAGAATCTTCCTCCAATATTTGATACATCTTAATAACCATCGTAGAATATTCTGAGGGAATAACCTATGCACATTTTTTGAATTCCCATTTTCACATTCTTTGAATGTTCATCAGATAATCTATATATTCATGGACTTTTCATGGAATGATACAATGTTCCAAAATGGTGATTCTTAGAATGTTCCTAGAATATATTGTGCTGCCTGGGATTATTATGAGCATGTGATTCTGTACCTTTGCAGAGAAGTTGACCGGTGTTCAAAACGAAGCATATGGAATGAAAGGTGCTTGCTCACACAAAAATCGGAAAAATGAAGGCTACCGTCTGGATTCGAACCAGCGTCTCCGGCATTCTAGGCCGACGCGATACCAACTACACTACGGTGCCCCGTGCAAATAGCGATGGGAGATTCACACTCACCCAACAGCCGACTAGATCTCTCTGGATGACTGAAATACTTGGTTCGCAGAGAGATACGGGGGAGTGGTGGGTGTCGGCGGAGTCTATACCTTGTCGTCGGCGCTGTGTATAGGCACCGTAGGGGCACCGCAGTGCAGTTGGTGTCGCGTCGGCCTAGAATACCGGAGACGCTGGTTCGAATCCAGACGGTAGCCTCCATTTTTCCGATTTTCCTGTGACGCCGCCTTACGCGGTATAAAATGGGTGGAATACCATATAAAAAGGTGTATGTTTTACAGTATCTGTAAGGAAATTCAAAAAAGTTCCGAATAATGTATATAACTGTGAACTGTTGGTTCTTGAGAGGTAGTTCCGCTAACACGAGTAGAACGGGGCTCAATCGTTCCTTTTGGTGATTCTATTCCACGGTATCGATTCCTTTTTCGGAATCGATTCCTTCGATTCGTTCACAATTCCCTGTGATGCCGCGCCCATAAATCCTAGACCGCGGACTCGCTCCATGTCCATTGTATCGATTCCTTTTTCGGAATCGATTACTCCAATCCGTTCACTACGTTCACGATTCCATTAGTTTCCATTACAGCCCAGTGCTGCCGTTTCGGTACAATTGTACTAAATTCAGTACGTTTTCAAGTAATTCAATAAAAAAGAAAAAAATTTAATTTTCTTCTTTTTAAAGCATTTAAGTAAAAGATTGTTTTAAAAAAGTTTTTTCTTTTAATTTATTTTTTACTTTTCAATTATTAACCTCCAATTTTATGCTCAGCGAACCGTTCGCCTAATACTAATATTATAGGAAAGCATAAAAAAACTTCAAAAGTCTGCCATATTGGATTAAGAGTGATTTCAGAATATTTTTCTAATTATATTCTTGGCAAGCCCTTTATTTCATACCCATATTGCAGAAGTGCCTAAAAAAATAGGTAGCTATTCCGCCATTTTGGATGGTCGGCCATATTAGATTTAGAATGAAGTCACATTCTTTTTCGAGTTACTCTCAACAACCCCTTTAATTTGATACCCATATTGTACAAATGTCATTAAAATTTACTATTCCGCCATTTTGGATGGTCCGCCATATTGGATTTAGAATGACGGCACACAGCTTATCGTATTGACATCTTCGAACATTAAAGGTAATTGACATCAAAAAAATTGAGTAGCAAGATTCCAGCCGTGCAAACAAACGTACATTGTTACAAGTTAAAGAAAAACTTTTAAAATTTCTGTACAAGGTAGGTACTTCACAAAGAAAAAGTAATGGAATTGCCAGAAATAACTACACTGCACTACAGCAGCGTCAGGCGTGAATGGCGTGAATTGTTTTGTTCATCTCGTTCATGATTCCTGTACAACGCGACGGAATCGACAACACGATTCACTAGTAAGTTTTGCTAACCGACACCAACATCGACAGTCCGAGTCCGAGCGGATTTGTCAATTCCAATTCCAAACCATCGGAATCGATTCCTTTGATTCCAATTACGGTATCGTTCCTATGGAACGATTCGTTCGGAATTGACTCACCTCTAAACACGAGTGTTTGGCATCCTCAGAAGCTGATGTTACCTGTTCGGCGTGTTCCAAGCACTGAGCACTTATATACCCTAGATTAGGAGTGGGGGCGGCTACGCCGATCCCTGTGGATCTCTTAGGCATCTCAGAATCTTTGCTTTTCTTAGGGCGGCTATCCAGATTCTGTTAAGCTTGTATGCATCTTCTTTGTTGTTGAAGTTGTTTTTATGTTTCGCATTCTCTCGTCTTCTAGTCTGTAGGTTAGATTAATTTATAAATGCTCATAGCTTTCTTTCTAATGTTTGCCAAGGGTGAGTGGAAGAGCACCTTGTTGTGAACCCTCCCTTGAGGTCTTTCCTGTGGTACATCACTCTACAAACCATCTTCAACTGTTTGCTTGTTCTTTTTGGGAAAAGAAAAGGCAATATTTTTATATAAATTTCAATGGACTGCGGCGTAATGAGAGGAGGTCATAGCAAGAACCTGTGTCTCATCACACTTTACCTTGCTGTCACCTGCATGCTTAGCTACTGTCGATTTTCCTGTCTAACCTAATCGGTAGTTTGATTTGTGTTCCAAGTTTAGGTTTGTACAGATCTCTATGTTGTTCCGATGTATACACTGTCCACAGATCCATTTTGCAGATCTTAAATGCTGTTGTATTTTCCCAGTTGGTTTGTATATTGTAAGCTTTTGCTACAGGTGGTGGTTGTGGTTGCTTTTCTACTCTACCAGCTCGCACAGATCTTGTTATTTGCTTCTCTGAGTAGCCGTTTGCCTTCGAAGAATTTTTCAGACGTTCGAGCTAGGCACTAAGTTCGGCTAGCTCGCACACTCTTCTTGCCGGTTCTATTAGTCTTTTGATGATTCCGAACTTCTGTGATGTATGGTGGTTCGAGTTGTTCATATAGCGATCGCTGTGTGTCGGTTTCCTATATAGTGTTATGTGTGTCCCAATGTTGATCATTTTCCGGTTAATAGCACATCCAGCAAAGCCAGTTTTTTATTTTCCTCCACTTCCATCATGAACTGGATGCTCATTTACCGAACAAACTATGCAACTTTGTGATGCAACTGGAATTACCTTATAGTTCAGATACTTTTAAGATGTAATAAGTTGTCTTATTCACAGACAGATTGATTATTCCCTGAAAACTGATTCGCGACACTCACATTAGGTGTATAATATCACAGATTCAATTTATAAGACCTAAAATTAGTTATTTAAAATAGCACATGAGTTGTATTTATATACCTATTATATATCTCTCCCCCACTATGAACATGGATTGATTCATTATAAATTATGTATATGTGTAATATTCCATTAACAACGAAAATCAATTTATTCCGAAAATTTAAATCCTCCAGTCTTCCTACTTGAGATTATGTCCTTTTGACAATTTTCTGATATCTATATCAAGGAAAACTGTGGCTGATTCCCATCCACCTGTCTCTTGTTTTTACGGTAATCCTTTGCTTCTGTTTAATTGAAAAAGTACTGAAGCCATGTTGATATCAAATTGTAAGTTGGTGTAGAAATGGAGTAGAAGGAGTTGTATCCCTATTAGAATATAGAATAGGATATTTTTAGCAGCTATAATCTCTTTGTTTGCCTATGCTTGTAGAAGAGTGCCCTTAATCTACGATAATATCTATAAGCATCGGTATTTTGACTCATCTACCAGATCGTACGAGAGGGCCATCAGCAGTATGTTTTTATCACTGGATCTGACTGCCAACCCTTTGCCAAATCAAAAAACTTCGAGTCTCCATAGTCAGAGATATATCATACCAATGAAATAAGATTGCAAATATGCATTCTACTCTATTCGACACAAGGAACCTTTAAATCCCGATTTTCATAAGGAAGACTAATACATTCCAATTTGGAGGACGTAACATCGCACACAACGTCACACCATAATGACAGTCATAAATAAAAACTTTCTCATATATGTTGGTGATATACATGCATACAAACAAGATGATAACCCCATTACGTCACGACACACATGCGAAAAGGGCGGGTCACCCTTCTTCCTCTAGCACACACGACCCGAACGAGTGACTTTTCGTCTTTTTGCTTCCCACGACAAAACACTGCAGGGTCGCGAAGGATATTGAAATTGAGGTTTGTAAAAGTAAGAGAAAAGCTTAGGAAAGATGTGTTTCAAATTATTGTTATTTTTTTGTGGATGCCGGTCAATAATTCAAACTGCATTCTTCTTTAAGACGTTTCGGTTTGATATACTGAACTGTGTAAACTGGAGCTGTCGTCTTCTAGGGGGCATCTTCATACAACCCACTAGCCTCTCGTCACACTTACAACAGATATCATAGATTTTGAACCGACAAGATCCATGCTTTGATTTTTCACGTCTAGAGTTTTTTTAGAGGTGCCATGTAAGCAAATAGTGTCTGAATGAATGCATGTGTAGCAGAGATAGTGTGGGGGCGGGTTAAAATATCTTCCATCGTATATCCTGCGTGTCGTAAAAGGCGACTAAAAGGAACCGAACTACTGTCGGTATAAAGCAGTAACCTCTTCTCAACCAACAGCTTTGGGTGGACGAGTTGAGAAGAGTCAGACACCTTCTTGTCCTTGGGGTGAGAAATTGTCCCTAAAGGCGGATGAACCAGTAGATACATCTGGACAACGGCATGAGGATACAAAAAGCAAATGGGAAACTACTGCATCAAAGATCTTAAAGATATCCCAAGAGAAACGCGTAATAATATGTATGTTAAGACATTGTGACTATGATGATGATGAGAGATATTACTGCCAAGCTGTGTACAAATTTTCAATGCAAACATCCCTTTTTTTCTAGGGGTTCGGATTTCACTTACGAGTAGTATATGTTTCATAAGAATATGCCACTTTTAGGATTTACCAATTTAAAATTAATAACGATAAATAGAAAGTGACTACTGCATTATCTGACAACTACGATGCCTAATCGATTTGGCAAAATCCGAGCAAAAAACTAAACCTAAACAGAAGGAACGTCTTGGTACACAAGCCCCGATGGTTTTTTATTCTGTACCTTGCTTATTATTCAGTTTTCTGCGAAAAGATATTAAAAAAATTTGTTTATTTTAACGACTTCTATACACGCTTAAAAAAAGTCATCAACTTAGGACTTACCCTATATACGTGTATCGCCTAACTGATTAATATTGGATCGGACATTTATTGAACTTGGGTAATTCTTAATTTGAATCATTTTCTGAGTATTTCTTTCAAGTTGGTTACCTTCATGTTTTAGTATTTTTATTTTCTCAAAATTAAATCTGATCTGTGCCTATACCGTATTATGCTGGATGTAAAAATTCCACAGTGCAGTGGTGAGTAAAACAATGATAAAACTTTAGTAGACTATTTCTATAGACAAAGATTTATTTATTTAGTGACTATTGCAGAAGCTTCAGAAATTTTATTCTTTCTAGCTGTAAACCTGCAAAAAGACTGTAAGAAACCTAATTGGTAGCTGGATGAACTGCGAGAGCATATTTTTTATTCATTTCCTTATAATGTATTCAAAAAAGATACCTATGGAGGCAGAAGGTCACAAGGGTATCATAAATTTACTGTATGCTTGGGGCACATCGAGTTAAAGAGAACAATGAGTTTGACATTATTGTTACAGATCGGTTTTTAAGAGAGTGATTTACATATCAAACCCTAGTCAGCCCCTCAGATATGAGCTTCCTTTAAATATTCGAGATATGGATAACTTCTCAGTGACATATAATACTTTATGGTTGATTTTTTTAGGGGTTCGCATATATGACATCATTTATAGGAAAAAATATGAGATATGAATAAATATATTTCATTATTCAGTAGGAATGTGAGATAGATTCTAGGAGGAGATTAAAATCAATTTTTTGAGATACGTTTGTAAGAGAAATTACCTATTTTATTTATAAATGACATCGCTTGATATATATGCCCAGGCTGGCGATTTTGCAATTTCAGGTATCAAACTAATCTCATGACGTTTTTCTAAAATGGAGGTCCTCTTTATCTCCTACTCCGTAGTGTTGTGATCCAGCAAATGTACACATGATATTACAATTTTCAACCTTTTCTGTATATTCTACAGAAATCAAAGCTTCTTACATTTTATTCCATTAAAAAGAGGGTACGGTAACAAAATTTTATATAAATGATTTTATCTGGAAAAAATCTAGGTCTGTATTTCGACGAAAATCTTCGATTTGAAAAGCGTATTTGCAAAAATTCCTCGTATACTAAAAACTCAACCTGTAAGTTATGATGCCACTCCTATCATATTTGTATGGATAATATGTTTATATAACGTAAAACAGGTTGCCTATGGATTTGGTATAATAACAACGTAAGCAAATTGCCTTGAATAGTTTTGTTATAACTCTATCTTAAGGGTCTAGGGTATAGCTCGCGAAATTGAGAATCCTTGAAAAGACGTATTCTCGTGTTAGCGAGGAGGCGTGGCCGCCTGTTCCCTTTCTCCAGTATGTGTGTCTGAGGGGAGATAAGTCCAAAAATCCAAAGATAAGGTCCAAAGGTCACCACAAAAATGAATTTCGCATTCCCAAGCTCCTGACGTTACCTTTAAACTTACAGTAATGACTCAAAGTGCAAATTGAAGAAGAAAGCTTACGTTTGAGCAACTATTTAGTCTTTTTTTGATATCGTGTTTGATTGTTAAATTACAGGCATTTATATAATATATGATTCTGCATTGCGAGTTTTTTTGCATATTAAAAAACTTTTTTGAGGAAATCGAAAATAGTTGTCATTCATTAAGGTCTTATCGCCTTCTGAAATATTACATAAGTAGTTTGAAAATAGAGTGAGTTATGCGAGAAATTGTGAGTACGTGTTTTACATGACAAATACGTATGTATAAATATGTGTGTCTAGGCCCCTTGAAGAATGTCGTTTTGGAAATTCTGGAAGTTTCTTTACATCATTGACCTTTTATATCAAATCTACAGACGTTTGTTCACGAGAGGTGCTGTAGATGAAACTATTTTTTCCTTCTCTCAGTTTCAGTAATAGCATAGGTATCTATCCTCATTCAAAGCTTCTTGTCGATCATTTTAGAAAGTTATTAACTTTTAAAAATCCGAATTTCAACATGGGACGTTTTTTGAATTTAAAGAAAGAATAAACATAAGGTCTGTTTTTACAGCAATCACAAACTAGTCAGCGTCAATTTGATTGGCCAGTACTAGTCAGAAATAGTTTGACAACTGCAATCGGGAATACTGATTGGCTCTGACTGGTTTGTGATTCTCTGTAAAAACAGATCTATATTTTAAGAGTTGATACAAAAATAAATAATGCCTAGAAATAATCTTTGGAATATGTAGTTTATACTTTTACATTAAAAAAATTAGGTTGACGACAATTTGTATTAGTTATTAATTATTTTAGTAATGGTAGTTAAAACTGTTTCGGAAATTTAGAGACCATATTGAAAACTGGCAACATAGCGCTGTTTTAGAGACTCACAGCCTTCTCATTCTTTACCAAAAGCCAGTGTGACTATTAATATATTAATATACTTTGCAATTTCTTTAAAGGCCCGAATACATTCCATAGAGATTTAGTACTTAATTGATAAAGATTATTTTTGTGAACAGTGATTTTTCTTTTTTTAATAATCGTTATCACAAGTTCCAGGAAACGTAAATATCACCAAGAAAGGGCTATACCGTAGCGTACCGTAACAGTTAAAAAACTGTTAACTGACAATGCATTCTACTCTCTACTCTGTGGATGAGTTTAGGAACTATTTTAATAGTACTTAGGAGCAATGTGAAACTGTTAGGTAATGAGTTTGTGTTTGTGACTGTTTATTAATTTTATTATGAACTGTTTTAATGTGTCAACTGTGTCGTAGAAATTTTAACTGACCTCATTTTATTTTATTTTATTTTTTACAAATATTTACTATTTATGTATTTAGTCTATGGCATCATTGTTTGCAGTTTATCTGTAATTTATTGACTTATCCAATCCACCTTGGTGGCTTACTGGATGAAATAAAGATTGATTGATTGATTGATAAAATACGATCCCATCCGTCATTATTGACGCTTTTTATAGATCAGGAGAGGTTACAAAATTAGCTATAGCTGGGAAGCGGCCAAAATATATTAAAGCGATATTTAATAATATCCTCGTCAATAATATCATAATATTTTAAAGAATTTTGTGACAGTCTAACCAATATGTTCCATTTCGTATTTTCTTATATAAGCAACAACCTCAACAAACTTTCTCTGATGATGGAGGCATATAGTTCTCCGAAAGCTTGGAATTCAGTTTAAAGAGTACACTTCGCTTTAATATATTTTTGCCGCTTCCCAGCTATAGCTAATTTTGTTTCCTAACAAAGTCGGCAAACGACTTAGGCTTGCCTATAATCAGGAGAGGTTATCTATATCTATGATGCCACTATCCACATAGTCGGTAACGCCAATACTAAATCCATTCGATATAGTTATAAAAGGATGACCTAAGCAAAAGGCATCAACATAAATAATAAATACACCCCATTACAACTGCATGTGTAGCAAACAGGAGGGCCTAAAGGAAAAAGGTGCAATAAGAGTCGGCAGCACAGCGTATGACTTGAACCCTGCTGTCAGTGGAGAGAAAAATGATTTGAGTCGATCATTGAAAGCAAGAGAAATGATGATTAGTCCACATGGACTTGTTACTCAAAAGCTAGAGTGATTTCAAAAACATATACTGCGTCCTAAAATGGTAAGTGACTTAAAAAGAATGAAGAAAGTAAAAAATTGAATCAAACATTTTCTCCAGCTCAATACTGCCCTCACTTTTCGTGTAGGATTTGAAAAGCAAACATAAATAGTCCATTCCCTATTTTATAAAATGTAATAGGGTTTAGGGGGTACCTTGAGTGGCAGGAATATTTGTTTCAAGTAGCGCCTGTGCTAAGTGCACTCGATATAGTTACAAAAGGATGACCTAACCAAAAGGCATCAACATAAATAATAAATACACCCCATTACAGCTGCATGTGTAGCAAACATAAGGGTCTAAAGCTAGAAGGTGCAATAAGAGTAGGCAGCGTATTACTTGAACCCTGCTATTTCACAAGCATTTCAATTTAACACAGAGTCAATAAGTCAACATCAAAATGAAAGATTGACGTAAACGTCGTGCGTATTTTTTTAATTTTGTGTCTACGGCATCGACTGCTCTCATCGTGTTCTGTGTAGGCTCTGTTATAGTAAAGCCCAGAGATATACCATTTGTTTACAAAGTGAGGATCTCCGCAAAAAGTGCCGACAGAGAAAGGAAACGGGGTCGGACTGGGCGTTCGAATTCGATGGAGTGGGCAACAACGAAAATGTTCGTTGCATCCAATAAAGTGCTCATACATCAGTTGGTTGAACAAGATGTTTGAAACTTTATTATCTGTTGATAAATATATGGTAGAGACATTTCAATATAACCGTATAAACCATATGGTAATTATTCCTTTCTACACTCAATTTTAATGTTCGATTCGTTGTTTTAGTTGTCCCCAAATTAATTCTATAGGACTGAAAATGCAAAAATAGGGAGGCAACCTTAAGACATCATGACCATACTTTTTAGCTATGCTTTCTATGACATATTGTTTCTCAAACTGTTCAGTGTGGAGGACTTTCAATTATTCAGTTTTTTTTTGTAAGTTTCTTCAAAGTACAAATCCTGTTTTATGAGAAAATCTTGTATTTCCGCCTTCGATAACGCTGAATTCGGAATTTTGTACCTTTGTCTGGAGTGATAGCTTGCGTTGTCCATTACGATGACGCCAAATGGCTTTAAATTGGGAATAAGTGTATTCTCAAACCATTGCTCAAATATTCCCGAGTCCATGTTTTTGTGGTAGTCTATATTGCAGTCTTCAATTTTCTTTCCGCATAATTTGAGTGCGTTTTCGACCTAGCCCTCAGATGATCCGCAGTGTAAGATAAGTATACGCGGTATCATGGGTATCATACCAGGTCTCGTCAAGGTAGTACACTGACCTCCCCTGCTCGTTCCGGTATTGCTCTCAAGTAATCGTGCCGCCATTCCACAATCCTTGCACTTTCCATTATAGCCATTCGTTTGTTCACAGTTCTGTACCTAAACCCAATCTTCCTAATCCATCGCTGCAATGTACTCCTTGGATACTGTTACCCCATTCTAGCCAATTGTCTTTGAACGGATTCGATTGTGGGTAGTTCATTAATTTTGTACTTTTCCTACACAATATTCCTCAATAATTTTGTGATCGTGGGATCTAGTTCTTTTGAAACACCAGCATCAAACCTACGCTTCCTCTTTTGTGGCCCATTTCTCAAAATTTCACATACTGTTGTATATGGAACGTCTGTTAGAATTGACGTCTTTTTGATCATACTCTCCTTGTTTTCATTCTCCGGATCCTTCGTTAGTTCATTATCATTTAGTACTATTTGTTTTGCATCTGCGCTAAGATGTGACCTTTTGTGAGGTTTTAATTGGTCTACCTCCACCTCCCTCTGTTCAAATTCATTATCAGTGTCCGTACTATAGTCACTACTTTCACCACCGTAATGACAAACCGCCGACGCAGCTTCACTGCTGCAGGGTAATTCACATCGCTGTGAAATCCCATTATCTTCCCAAGGCCGAAACATACTCTAGCTGTCACACTTCCAAAAAAAAAACGTCCGATTCAGACAGAAAAGTAACGCACAAAAGTAAAAGCAGATTGGCGTTGCTATCAATAACGGTAGCAATACCTGCCTAAACAATTTGACTAAGTCCGGTCCTCTTCATCGATGGACTCGCTAATAATCCTAAAATGTGTCGGTCTTATCATAGTTCAGTCAAAATATACATCGTGAACGTCATCCGACAGATTTACGTTCAAATACAACTTAGTGTTTCATTTTCACCATTCTAAAAGGTTACGTTATGTTAAAAAATTGGTTAGAAGCACATTCCATGAATTGGTTACGAGTACGAAAGTAAAATAATGGTAACCTTTGAATATTATCAAAACTGTATCTATTCCAAATGATGAACTGTACTAAGAGATGGTATGCAGTTTTTATATAGCGCAAAACGTACACAAATGGTATATCTCTGGGCTCTACTATACTCTTTCTCGACGCCACTTTAGGAACAGCACTGTTAATTAGAAGCAAGCGGTGAAGGCTCAGGTGAGGTTTCTCGCTGAGCTTTTTTTACGTCGTGCTTATTAATTTTTCTCTTAGACAGTATCTGAATACATTTTTCTTTTCTCAAACCATACTCTTGATCGTAATGTATGATCACTGTAAAGACGCTATTTAGATGTTAGAAGCTGCCTCACGCTAAAGAGGCATCATAAATGCTAAGTGCAGTACTCGATATAGTTATAAAATGATGACCTAACCAAAACGCATCAACATAAATAATAAATACACCCCATTACAACTGCATGTGTAGCAAACACAAGGGCCTGAAGTAAAAAGGTGCAATAAGAGTCGGCAGCACAGCGTATGACTTGAACCCTGCTGTCAGTGGAGAGACAAATGATTTGAGTCCATCATTGAAAGCAAGAGAAATGATGATTGGTCCACATGGATTTATTACTCAAATGTTAAGGTGATTTCAAATAGATATACTGGGCTCTAAAGTGGTAAGTAACTTAAAAACAACGAAGAAATAAAAATATTGAATCGAACATTTTCTCTAGCACACACTTTTCTTGTAGGATTTGAAAAAGCAACATAAATAGTCAAGTATCTAATAGGGGTTAGGGGATACCTTGAAGGGCAGGAATATTTGTTTCAAGTAAGGCCAATGCTAAGTGCACTTGATATAGTTATAAAAGGATGACCTAACCAAAAGGCATCAACGTAAATAATAAATACACCCCATTACAACTGCATGTGTAGCAAACACAAGGGCCTGAAGGAGAAAGGTGCAATAAGAGTCGACAGCACAGCGTATGACTTGAACCCTGCTGTCAGTGGAGAGACAAATGATTCGAGTCCATTAGCGCTATCCGATGGCACACATCAGTGATATAAATTCGCAATCACACCCTCGCCTCGGTTCGCGCTTAGATAACAAACGGCCTCCGGATTGAAATTGAGCGGGCTAGCGACGACATATGCTGCGTATCTAATAAAAAGAGAGACGCAGTTTATTTATCATTTTGCAGTCTCCGAATTTATTCACAAGAAGATCGTAAATCTTCAGAGACGCGGAGGGTCCTGGGTGAAAATTGGAAAAGAATAAGTATGAATATTTGTTATAAATTTAGTGTCTTATTTAATTTTAAGGGCCGGTTGTACAATGCAAGCTTAAGGGTCTAGGTATAGCGCGCGAAATTGAGAATCCAACAAAAGACGTATTTCCGTGTTAACGAGGAGGCGTGGCCGCCTGCTCCCTTTCTCCAGCGTGTGTGTCTAAGATGAGGGGAGATAAGTCCAAAAATCCAAAGGTAAGGTCAAAAGGTCCAAAGGTCACCATAAAAATGAATTTCGCATTTCCAAGCTCCTGACGTTACCTTTAAACTTTTTTTTTTTTTTTTGAAATATTTATTGATCATTAGACATTTGCTCAGTTACTTATCATTTGAATTCCCTAAGCAGTGTATTAAAACACTGGTATCAGGAATAATAACTAGTTACAGTTACAACTACGTCAATACAGTATTTCAATCTATATGTATAAATAATTATAATGGATACCTAATTAAATGCTAGCTTAAAAACATAAAACTAAGAGAACAATAGCAAGTATACCTAATGTGTTCTACAATTTTAGATATTCTTTAAGTTTTATTAGAAATCTATTATAATATGTTATATTTTTTATGCTGTTTGGTAAAAGATTATATTTAGTTATAGCCTGACTCAAAGGATTACTAAGTCCAATATTAGTTCTTACATTTTCCTGATAGATATTGCTTTGCACTCTAGTCTCATGTACATGGATATCTCTATTGAAAGATAGCGGTGTATTACACTTAAGATTTCTATTTACTACTTTATAGATATACTTGCATTGTTCTAGTTGTAATAATCTGTCCAACTGTGTGAGCCAGTCATATGAAAACAAAATTTTTAAAATCTTATTTTGTAAAACTTGCGCAGAACTAAATCTAACCACTCCACAGGTACCCCATACATGTATCATATATCTAAAATGAGATAGAAAGTATGCATTATATACGTTGAACTTGCTTTTTTGAGATAGATAATGTCTACATTTATAGAGCATACTGATCATAGGCATTACCTTCTGTGATATGTAATGCAGATGTTCCCCAGAATTCAAATTTTGATCTAATACATATCCTAAGTATTTAATGTATTCGACTCTTTCTATGCTTATATTATTTATTCTAATATTTGGAGTGACGAAACTCTTATTTTTTTGCTTAAAAATCATGAATTTAGTTTTATTGATATTTAACCTTAATTTATTTAACGCAAGCCAGTTAATGTATATGTTGAGATCATTATTCACAATATTCTCTAAATCATGATCACCCTCGTACACAAGTACTGTATCATCAGCAAATGTGAAGTACTGAGCTCTCAACCCTGCGATCTTCAGATTTAGGACATAGAGTGTATACAACAGTGGTCCTAGGACCGAGCCCTGGGGAACTCCATAATTACATACTTGCCTATCACTATATTGCTTGTTTAAAGCTACATATTGATGCCTATTTAAAAGATAAGATTCTATCAGATTATATGCTGTACCCCTTAAACCCATCTTCTTTAATTTAGCTAGTAAAATATCTAAACTTATTGCATCAAATGCTTTCCTTAAGTCTACAAATACTGCAATTACAACTTTCTTATTATCAACTTCTTTAGATATTTTGTTGATTAGATCAGTGACAGCACATGAAGTATTACTATTATGTACAAATCCATATTGATAATCGTCAAGTAAATTGTATTGCGTTATGTGAGAGAGCAATCTATTTCTAATAACTGATTCTAAAATTTTTGAAAGTGTAGATATTACAGAGATTGGCCGATAGTTGTTTGCATCATCCCTAGGACCCGATTTATGAATTGGAGTCACTTTGCATATTTTCAGTTCGTCAGGAAACGAACCATCTGTTAAAACATTGTTGATCAACTTTACTAAAGTTGGGATTATTATGTCCTTCAGATTCAATATATCAATTGTAGTTACTTGATCGTTCCCAGGAGATGAGTGTCTTTTTAGATTGGAAATGATTTGTTCCACTTCTTCCTCATCACACAAAGCCATATCTAAGTTGTTATAACATATAATCTCCTTATAATTAATGTCATTGTCCATATCTATTACAGTTTGATTCATTTCTAGACTAATTTCCTGTACTATTGTTTTACCTATATTTGTAAAATGATTATTCATCACATTTGCTAGACTTTTTTGATCGGTTATAACTGTATTATTAAATTTAATGCTTTCTATATGATCATCTGATTTTTTATTTTTTATAAAACTATTTATAAACTTCCACTGCTTTCTTGCATTTCCACCCGTTTTATTCCATAGATCCCTAAAATACCTGTTCTTTAAAGATTTGATCTTATTGCTAACCCTGTTTTTGGCTAACTTAAACTTGATTTCAATATCTACATCACCTATATGTGCCTGCTTTTTATCATACAGCTTATCACGTTCCTTCATCATTTGAAGCAACTCGTCATTAATCCATTTATTATTTTCGTGACATTTTATTTTTTTACAGTAAGTAGCGCTTTGCTTACATGTCTGTATTGTTTGAACTAGCTGCTGAAAAGAATTTATACTAATTGACTCACATTTTTGCTCAAATAAGGATACAAATTTTTTATGATTAACATTTAGACTTTCATAGCAAATTTTTTTCTTGTGTATTTGGATTTTCTGTTTAATCATTATATTCAGTCTATTATGATCGGAGAGTAAGTTATTTTTTACCGACACTGAACATACATTTTTAGTTCGATGACATGCTATAACATGATCAATGATAGTCGATGTAGTCGGAGTAACTCGAGTTGCATCATGTATAGTTAAGGAATTTTTTATAGAATAGTTGTTCATTGATATAATGTTTTTATAATTTTTTACAGTATTATTTTTGGAGTCCATCAGATCAATATTACAATCACCTATTATGATATGATTTTGTTTATATTTAATTAAAAGGTTTTCAAGATTACTCAAGAATTCGTCGACACTGTATGAGGGAGGCTTGTAAATTGCGGTTAGTTTCAGGTTGTTGAAGCCAATCTCTATAGTTAAATGATTAAATAATTCATCAGATCCGGACTTACCAACTTCCTGAAATTGAATACCTTCTTTTACATAAAATGTAACTCCTCCTCCTCTTTTTTGCCGGCAAGCATGCACAGCTTTATATCCATTTAAACTATATGAACTAGCTTCAACATCACACAGCCATGTTTCACTTAAGACTAGCACATCACAAGGATTATTGATCACAAAACATTGTATATCATCTAATTTGTTTCTTATACTCTGGATGTTCATATAAAACACTTCTAGTTCCTTGACGCTAAATTTGATATATTTTGCTCTGTTTCCACCATAATAACCTTCGACTTTTCTTCTTTACGAAGTAGTATGGTGCCATTTTTGATCCATAAAAACTTATAATGATTTTCCTTTCTGAACGTTTGGGCCTTTTTCAGTAGTTCCAGGTTAGTTTTTGTCAAGTCATGGTTTAGGAAGATTGTATTATTGGAGCGGAGCCCAATACTGTGGCATTTTAGCTGGAACCTTTTTGGAGACTTTATAAACAGGTTTTTCATTTCAGCCTTTTCAAAGATGACTTTAATTGGTTGAGACGTCTTGTTAGTACTACTTGAGCTATTACTATCCCTGCCAAGCCGATAGCAATCAAATTTGTATTGATCAGCTGGTATCTGCAGAAATTGTCCAATGTTTTTAACAATTTCTTTCGTACTTTCATTTTCAGCAAAAGGAATTCCATGAATAACCATATTGTTAATCAGCTGTTTTTGCTCAGCCTTATTTAGTTTATTTTTTATTTCAGAGACCTCCTGCTGTAGTACTTCATTGACTTTAACTTGTTCACTATATTTCTGCAGAAGGTTATCATATTTCTTGTCCATTTCTTGCAGTTTGTTTATAATATCATTCAGCTGAGTGGATAACACCGTATTACTTTGTTTTTTATCATCAATACAGGCCTGGCAATTCCACCCACTTTTGCTTTCTGACAACTTTACATAGGTTTTTGTTGTCATTCCTATACACTTTCTATGCTTCCACACTACACATTGTTCACACAACAATCCATCATCATCATCTTTTACCACTTTATTACAGAGATCACACATGTCTTTCTCACCCATGTTTATGTTTGGTGCCGTAGTACTATTGCACACCACTGGTATACTGGTATGGTATGTCTGCTTGTTTGGGTTTTCAGAGCCGATTGAAGAAAAAGTGTCTTATTATCACTATTGGCTTATCTTGACGGTTTTTCGCCGTTGTAACATCAAATTCACACACGTTACACTTTAGATCACGCGTCAACAGAAAATGCCGATTTAAATCGTAGTTTTTCTAACGAAAACTTCAAATTTTCCAAGGAGCTGGCGATTAACGTGTCGACCCGTAACAGCGGCGTAACAATTTCTTAACTTACAATAATGACAGAAAGAGCAAATTGAAGAAGAAAGCTTGCGCTTGTGCAACTATAACCTTTTTTTGATATCGTGTTTGGTTGTTAAATTACAGGAATTTATAGAATGTATGATTTTACATTGCGAGTTTTTTGCACACAATTGTGAGTCCGTGTTTTACATGGCAAATACGTAGGTATAAGGGCCGGTTGTACAATGCAAGCTTAAGCTTCGGCTTAACGTAAGCCGACGTTAATCCACGTCAGTTGCAAAACGTCCATTGTACAATGCCGGCTTAGCCCCCCACTCCAAGCTTAACACGAGCTTACGTAAGCCTAAGCTTAACGCGAGCTTAGCTGAGGTTTAAACCTAAACTAATACAAGTGACATGATATGTCAAGGATGAACCTTCAAATTGCTTGTCACTTTATTAGGTCATATTTTTTGAAAGATTTGTGTCTAATTTAACAAAGAAAGCACATGAAAGAACAGAGACAGAAACGGTCGTTGCCAAAATTTGACACAAACTGTCATAAGTGCCTAACAAAAAAAGGTAATTCTTTGGATGATTATGTCACTACGTATTGCTTCAGTGGTGTCAACTATAGTGAATTTCATTATCAACCAGATTTAACTAAGCCGACGATTGTACAACGGGTGTCGACTTTAAGCCTGAGCTTAGCTAAGCTTAGGCTTAACAAAGCTCGTATTAAACCCGCATTTGTACAACCGGCCCTAAGTTGTACAAAAGGGCACCAAGTGTCTTCACTCGAAAAAAAATTTGGAGTTGGTCTATCCCTACATCATCCACATCAAAAAAGTGGAAAATGATCATGGACTTTCGAAACATCTAAAAATTAATCTACAGCGATTTTAAATTTTTTCGGTTTTTGTTCACTTCTTTTATGTCACTGGCAAGAGTTCGAGAAACGATACACTGTCACCATTTCCTCCACGGTGTCAAAATTTCATAACAATTAATTTAGTAGTTTCCAGGTTACACGTTGTGATTATAATAGGTATGCATCAGTGTATTATTCCATAAATAAATATATAAAAAATACAAGACATAACCAAATTCAACTCTTTTCAGCGCAATATAGAGTATTTTATAAATATAGCAAGCAAATTTTCAATCCCCCCCCCTCCCCCCCGAATGGAAAAGGGTCAGATAGCCCTGAACCGTTTAAAAACAAAGTTTGGGGGGGTTTTAATAATTTTTATTAGCAGCATATTGCTGCCCAAACTTCATCACAATTCAAGCAGCGGTTAGCGAGATTATGCAACTGGAAGGACGCCAATAGACAGACAGACAGATCAACGTAGGTTTTTGTTACGTATATATCATAAAACGGTCAACAAGTGTATTATCTCAAAATCGAAAATTTTCGCGATCACCTACCCTCATCTATCAGTGTGGGAAGTGACAAAGTAGTTGCTATCAAAACTGCATATCAGAATTCTATTAAAACTTAGGTATTAATTGAGAACAATGTCTTGTCAACTCAGGACCAAATTTTCATAAGGTAAAACATAGTCATCTAAAAACTAGTTCTCCAATACTGCAAGCTTTCTGTACCCCAAATCAACCTCTTGCTACAAAATGATAATGATCAGAAATCTCTAAAAAAAATTAAAATCCCACAATATGGTTTGCGATTTTAAAAAATATAGCAGTTTTAATTACTTTTACAATTACAGGATATATGAGATTATAAAAGGTACTAGTAATTCATCAAAATGTGTAATTTGGCTAAGATGTCTTGCGTTTACCTCCAAATCCACCACACTATTTGTAATTTTTACTTCCCACATCGACAGGTGAGGGGAGTATTGTGATCGCGAATTTCGATTTTGAGATAATATGCTTTTTGGGTGTTTTATGATGTCTACATATAGAAAATCCATGTCATTAATTTCCGTCGGTCTGTCTGTCTGTCTGTTGGCGTTTTTCTAACGTCGTAATCTCAGTAACCGTTGCATGGATTTTTATGAAATTTGTAATAGTCAATACTGCTGTAATTTTTAAAAGCGGTGCATTGGCGTAGTAATTAGCAAAAAACGAAAAATTTCAAATATTTTCCAAACTCCGTTTTTTGACGTTTTAGGTGTTCCTGATTATTTTCTACCTTTTTTAGGTGGGGGTGACATTTGGGGCGGCTGGGATATGGGGGGTTGTAAAATTGGGGGGGGGGGGCTGGCGATGGATTGGTTGCAAGGGGGGATCTCGAACTGTAGTTTCATGTTATGGAAAAATAGTAAACCTGTATCACCGTAATGTATGGGAAGTACTGAGTCAATCAATTTGACTTAATTTTTTTGTAGTATAATAATAAGATATAAAACCCTGGTTAGTGATTTACCTACCAGGTAAAGACTCTTTATTACAGTTGCTTCCAGATGATCTGGCAACCCTGATCAGGCCCTAATTTTCTGATTACATTTAATCACTGTTCCAAAAAACTGCCCGCCAACCCATACATACATATTTGTTATGGCTCAGAGCTAACCATAATAAATTACAATAGATGATCCAATATGAAAATCTAATTTACAGGGTCGGTTAATAATTTAGAGGAGTACACACGATACAGCATATTGCAAACGTCGTAAAATGGCCTGCAGCTATGTTGCCATGAATGTTCGCTGTATGTTTACATAAATAACCCTACTGCTCACTTGCCTGTGGATCCATATTTCATCGATCCTGCATTAGTAACGACCTTTTGGTTTATATTAAATTTGAACGGAATATTTACATTGTTTCATCCGGAAGACAGCTTAAAGTTTTGTTCATAGCGGGTATAGATGCTATAAATGGCCTTGCTGTACAAACAACTAGCATACCAGTGAGCTAGGCGTTCACAAGCAAACTATACATTCAATACTACACCTTTTCCAGCACAATTTCTCAACGAATCAAATTACATTTCCAAAGCGTCAATGGCAATTTCAAATAGTTAGTTCTAATTCACAAAACGTCTATTGCACGAATTTTCTGAATGAACAGATATAGTTTCAGATAGTTTATTTTGAATTTGAATGCCTCAGTTGTAAATTTCAAATAATCACATGAATCTTCTAAATCTTCACATATAGTCAATAGTCAATTTCAGATTTTAGTGAGCCAGTTGTAGATTCAAGTAGTCAGATGAGTTTTCTAAAGCGTCAAAGATAGTCTAAGATGATCAAGTTTGAATGCGAATGAGACAGTTCTGGTTACAAATAGTTAGTTCTAATTTCCAAAGCGTCAATTGCAGTTTCAAGTAGTCAGATGAATCTTCTAAAGCATCAAATATAGTCTAAGATGGTCATGTTTAAATGCTAATGAGACAGTTCTGATTACAAATAGTCAGATACAATTTCCATAGCGTCAATTGCAGTTTCAAGTAGTCAGATGAATCTTCTAAAGCATCACATATAGTCTAAGATGACCAAGTTTGAATGCTAATGAGACAGTTCTGGTTACAAATAGTCAGGTCTAATTTCCAAAGCGTCAATTGCAGTTTCAAGTAGTCAGATGAATCTTCTAAAGCATCACATATAGTCAATAGTCAATTTTAGTTTCCAGTGAGCCAGTTGTAGATTCAAGTAGTCAAATAAACTTTCTAAAGCGTCAAATATAGTCTAAGATGATAAGGTTTGAATGCTAATGAGACAGTTTTGGTTACAAATAGTCAGATCTAATTTCCAAAGCGTCAATTGCAGTTTCAAGTAGTCAGATCTAATTTCCAAAGCGTCAATTGCAATTTCAAGTAGTCAGATGAATCTTCTAAAGATGATCAAGTTTGAATGCTAATGGGACAGTTTTGTCTACAAATATCTAATTTTCAAAGCTTCAATTGCAATTTCAAGTAGTCAGATGAATCCTCTAAAGCATCAAATATAGTCTAAGATGATCAAGTTTGAATGCTAATGAGACAGTTCTGGTTACAAATAGTCAGATCTAATTTCCAAAGCGTCAATTGCAGTTTCAAGTAGTCAGATCTAATTTCCAAAGCGTCAATTGCAATTTCAAGTAGTCAGATGAATCTTCTAAAGATGATCAAGTTTGAATGCTAATGGGACAGTTTTGTCTACAAATATCTAATTTTCAAAGCTTCAATTGCAATTTCAAGTAGTCAGATGAATCCTCTAAAGCATCAAATATAGTCTAAGATGATCAAGTTTGAATGCTAATGAGACAGTTCTGGTTACAAATAGTCAGATCTAATTTCCAAAGCGTCAATTGCAGTTTCAAGTAGTCAGATGAATATTCTAAAGCATCAAATATAGTCTAAGATGATCAAGTTTGAATGCTAATGGGACAGTTTTGTCTACAAATATCTAATTTTCAAAGCTTCAATTGCAATTTCAAGTAGTCAGATGAATCTTCTAAAGCATCAAATATAGTCTAAGATGATCAAGTTTGAATGCTAATGAGACAGTTCTGGTTACAAATAGTCAGATCTAATTTCCAAAGCGTCAATTGCAGTTTCAAGTAGTCAGATGAATCTTCTAAAGCATCAAATATAGTCTAAGATGATCAAGTTTGAATACTAATGAGACACTTCTGGTTACAAATAGTCAGATCTAACTTCCAAAGCATCAATTGCAGTTTCAAGTAGTCAAATGAATTTTTTAAGGCGTCAAATATAGCTTAAGATGATCAAGTTTGAATGCTAATGGGACAGTTTTGTCTACAAATACCTAATTTTCAAAGCTTCAATTGCAATTTCAAGTAGTCAGATGAATCTTCTAAAGCATCAAATATAGTCTAAGATGATCAAGTTTGAATGCTAATGAGACAGTTCTGGTTACAAATAGTCAGATCTAATTTCCAAAGCGTCAATTGCAGTTTCAAGTAGTCAGATGAATCTTCTAAAGCGTCAAATATAGTCTAAGATGATCAAGTTCGAATTCTAATGAGACACTTCTGGTTACAAATAGTCAGATCTAATTTCCAAAGCGTCAATTGCAGTTTCAAATAGTCAGATCTAATTTCCAAAGCGTCAATTGCAGTTTCAAGTAGTCAGATGAATCTACTAAAGCATCAAATATAGTCTAAGATGATCAAGTTTGAATGCTAATGAGACAGTTCTGGTTACAAATAGTCAGATCTAATTTCCAAAGCGTCAATTGCAGTTTCAAGTAGTCAGATGAATCTTCTAAAGCGTCAAATATAGTCTAAGATGATCAAGGTTGAATACTAATGAGACACTTCTGGTTACAAATAGTCAGATCTAACTTCCAAAGCATCAATTGCAGTTTCAAGTAGTCAAATGAATTTTCTAAAGCGTCAAATATAGCTTAAGATGATCAAGTTTGAATGCTAATGGGACAGTTTTGTTTACAAATATCTAATTTCCAAAGCTTCAATTGCAGTTTCAAGTAGTCAGATGAATCTTCTAAAGCATCAAATATAGTCTAAGATGATCAATTTTGAATGCTAATGAGACAGTTTTGGTTACAAATGGTCAGATCTAATTTTCAAAGCGTCAGTTTCAGTTTCAAGTAGTCAGGTGAATTTTTTAAAGCCTCAATTATAGTCCAAGATTATCAAGTTTGAATGCTAATGAGACAGTTTTGGTTACCAATAGTCAGATCTAATTTCCGAAGCGTCAATTGCAGTTTCAAGTAGTCAGACGAATTTTCTAAAGCGTCAAATATAGTTTCAGATAATCAATTTTAAATGCCAATGCGTCAGTTGTAGTTACAAATAGTCAGTTCTAATTTCCAAAGCGTCAGCAGTTGCAGTAACAAGTAGCAGATGAATTTCCTGAGGCATCGAATATAGTTTCGCATAATCAAGTTTAAAAGTGAATGAGTCAGTCGTAGTTACAGATAGTCAGTTCTGAATTCCAAAGAGTGATTTTCAGTTTCAAATAGTCATATGAGTTTACCAAAGCATCAAATATAGTTTCGGATAGTCAATTTTAAATTCCAATGCGTCAGTTACAGTTATAGTCAGTTCTAATTTCCAAAGCGTCAATTGCAGTTGCAAATAATCAAATCAATATTCTAAAGCGACAAATATAGTTTCGGGTAGTTAATTTTAATTCCAATGCGTCCGTTGTACCTACAAATAGTTAGTTCTAATTTCCAAATCGTCAATTACAGTTGCAAATAATCAAATGAATATTCTAAGGCGTCAAATATAGTTTCAGACAGTCAACTTTAAGTACTAATAGCTATTTTGGTATTGTTAAGCAGTTTGCTGAAAAGTTTGATGCCCATGTACTTAGGACTGGACTTTGTGACAGACAACCTATGTGCTGGTATCTCCAAGATATGCAAATTTCTCATAGTATAAGTGTTGTTCCTGTTATTCTTTTAACTTGGAACCTAATACACCTAGATGAGCTGTTGTCAGGAGGCAAGGTTAGTTCAGTGTAGTCTACAAGTCCGACACTTGATCATTTTATCTCAACGCTTGTCCAAACTGTGGTCTCGTAAAACACGAATTCAATACGTTCCCTGCCGCCCCAACGCAAACAAAGCTCGTAAATTTCGCTCCGAAGCTATAACTATTGATCAAGTGATTCCTGAACGTGACTTTGGATGAATTCTTCGCTCCCAGCGATGTTCTGCGTTTAGAACGCACGAGCGTAGACCGACGTTTTTTCGCCAGGTGGCAATCGAGGAAGCAATAAGCGATCGCTTGATGTGTGTTTACGTTCGCGTTACCTGTGGTATTTTCGGAAAACGGATCGTTTGTTTCTTGCTGATCGGCAAGGTAGAGGTGCAACAATCGCAGAGCAGTTTAAAAATAGATAATAGTTTAACGTATGACGGCCGGTTTCTCAATGTCCAGTTAAAAGTGTCAGATAGGTAGCTGCCCGTTAGCGCAACTGTCAGATAATATTTACGTAAATTCGTAACTTTAAACTTCAATTGTCTAAACGATCTATCTAATAGTTAACCATTAACTTTCAGATAAATATTTAACTGGAACATTGAGAAACCGGCCCTGAATAAGATTAGGCTTGTATAACTCTTCGAACTTAAAGTGTGAAATGAATTTAACTACGGTTTGCACTAACGAAGAATAGTCATTATAATAGGTATCTACTACCCATTTTATATCAACAACAAATCCATGATTTCGATGATGGATTCAGTTCGTGGTCAAATTTGACAAGTAGGTACAAAATTTGATGTCAAATAAGTCTATGGATTTCTTCAAGCATTTAGAACTTGCTCTAATTTGTGGTCAAATTTGACGTCAAATTCGGTAGATCCAACCATAAAATCATATCCCTTCTAATTCCCTTCTATGCCGGGGTTGTTTTTATTCAGTGCAAGAATTTTTAAATTATAGGTTTTAACTATTTTATGTACTTATTTGTGATTTTACACTTCTATTTGTTGACATGTCACTTGTGATATTTTTTAGTGAATGTGATAAATATACTATTCTGTTCCATTCTATTCCATGATCCATGTCTGCATGTTGCATGACCATCTCTGTATAAACATTTTCTAAATAAAAAATCGCAATCAAATCAAGAGTTTTACTGTCAAGACGACAAAAAAATACAAATTGATTAGAAAACTACCAAACGATATGAGAGCACCAGTGTTGGCAGCACTGCATACTGTCACAAAATCCATCCTCAAAAAGTCTAAAATCTTCACTCGGCTTTCTATCAATGAGAAATCCCGTATCCTGAACAACTTAAGAGTGCTGATTGAAAACCTACTAGACGTTTTAAGTTTCAGTCTCGTAGAACAAAAATCAAAAATTTCCCACATCCTTGATTTTCAGTTCCACCTCAAAAAGTCTAAAATCTTTATTCGGCTTTCTATCAGTATTAAATTCCGTATCCTGGACAACTTAAAGGTGCTGATTGAAAACCTAGTCGACGTTTTGAGTTTCAGTTTCGCAGAACAAAAATCAAAAATTTCCCACATCCTTGATTTTCAGTTCCGCCTCAAAAAGTCTAAAATCTTCATTCGGCTTTCTATCAGTATTAAATCCCGTATCCTGGACAAACTAAAGGTGCTGATTGAAAATCTAGTCGACGTTTTAAGTTTCAGTCTCGTCGAACAAAAATCAAAAATTTCCCACATCCTTGATTTTCAGTTCCACCTCAAAAAGTCTAAAATCTTTATTCGGCTTTCTATCAGTATTAAATCCCGTATCCTGGACAACTTAAAGGTGCTGATTGAAAACCTAGTCGACGTTTTGAGTTTCAGTTTCGCAGAACAAAAATCAAAAATTTCCCACATCCTTGATTTTCAGTTCCGCCTCAAAAAGTCTAAAATCTTTATTCGGCTTTCTATCAGTATTAAATCCCGTATCCTGGACAATGTAAGGGTGTTAATCAAAAATCTAGTCGACTTTTTAAGTTTCAGTCTCGTAGATCAAAAATCAAAAATTTCCAACACCCTTGATTTTCAGTTTCACCTCAAAAAGTCTAAAATCTTTATTCGGCTTTCTATCAGTATTAAATCCCGTATCCTGAATAACCTAAAGGTGCTGATTGAAAATCTAGTCGACGTTTTAAGTTTCAGTCTCGTAGAACAAAAATCAAAAATTTCCCACATCCTTGATTTTCAGTTCCACCTCAAAAAGTCTAAAATCTTTATTCCGCTTTCTATCAATACTAACTCCGTTATCCTGGATAATTTAAGGGTGCTAATTTAAAAATCTAGTCGACGTTTTAAGTTTTAGTCTCGCAGAACAAAAATCAAAAATTTCCGACACCTTAGATTTTCAGTTTCACCACAAAATGTCTAAAATATTTATTTGTCTTTCTATCAATAGGAAACCCCGTATGCTGAATAATTCAAGGGTGGTGATTACAAATCCAGTCAGCGTTTCAAGTCTCAGTCTCGCAGAACGAAGGTCAAAAATTTCCTGGACCCTTAATCTTCAGTTTCACCCCAAAAACTCTAAAACCTTTATTCGTCTTTCTATCAATACGAAATCCCGTATCCTGAATAATTCAAGGGTGGTGATTACAAATCCAGTCAGCGTTTCAAGTCTCAGTCTCGCAGAACGAAGATCAAAAATTTCCTGGACCCTTAATCTTCAGTTTCACCCCAAAAAGTCTAAAACCTTTATTCGTCTTTCTATCAATACGAAATCCCGTATCCTGAATAATTCAAGGGTGGTGATTACAAATCCAGTCAGCGTTTCAAGTCTCAGTCTCGCAGAACGAAGATCAAAAATTTCCTGGACCCTTCATCTTCAGTTTAACACCAAAAAATCTAAAACCTTTATTTGTCTTTCGATCAATAGGAAACCCCGTATCCTGAATAATTCAAGGGTGGTGATTACAAATCCAGTCAGCGTTTCAAGTCTCAGTCTCGCAGAACGAAGATCAAAAATTTCCTGGACCCTTAATCTTCAGTTTCATCCCAAAAAATCTAAAACCTTTATTCGTCTTTCTATCAATACGAAATCCCGTATCCTGAATAATTCAAGGGTGGTGATTACAAATCCAGTCAGCGTTTCAAGTCTCAGTCTCGCAGAACGAAGATCAAATATTTCCTGGACCCTTAATCTTCAGTTTCACCCCAAAAAATCTAAAACCTGTATTCGTTTTTCTATCAATATGAAACTCCGTATTCTGAATAATTCAAGGGCTTTGATTACAAATCCACTCAGCGTTTCAAGTCTCAGTCTCGCAGAACGAAGATCAAAAATTTCCTGGACCCTTAATCTTCAGTTTCACCCCAAAAGATCTGAAACCTTTATTCGTCTTTCTATCAATATGAAATCCCGTATCCTGAATAATTCAAGGGTGGTGATTACAAATCCAGTCAGCGTTTTAAACCTCAGTCTCACAGAACGAAGATCAAATATTTTCTGGACCCTTAATCTTCAGTTTCACCCCAAAAAATCTAAAACCTTTATTCGTCTGTCTATCAATGTGAAACCCCGTATACTGAATAATTCAAGGGTGGTGATTACAAATCCAGTCAGCGTCTTAAGTCTCAGTCTCGCAGAACGAAGATCAAAACTTTCCTGGACCCTTAATCTTCAGTTTCACCCCAAAAAATCTAAAACCTTTATTTGTCTTTCTATCAATAGGAAACCCCGTATGCTGAATAATTCAAGGGCGGTGATTACAAATCCAGTCAGCGTTTCAAGTCTCAGTCTCGCAGAACGAAGATCAAAAATTTCCTGGACCCTTAATCTTCAGTTTCACCCCAAAAAGTCTAAAACCTTTATTCGTCTTTCTATCAATACGAAATCACGTATCCTGAATAATTCAAGGGTGGTGATTACAGATCCAGTCAGCGTTTCAAGTCTCAGTGTCGCAGAACGAAGATCAAAAATTTCCTGTACCCTTCATCTTCAGTTTAACACCAAAAAATCTAAAACCTTTATTTGTCTTTCTATCAATAGGAAACCCCGTATCCTGAATAATTCAAGGGTGGTGATTACAAATCCAGTCAGCGTTTCAAGTCTCAGTCTCGCAGAACGAAGATCAAAAATTTCCTGGACCCTTAATCTTCAGTTTCACCCCAAAAAATCTAAAACCTGTATTCGTTTTTCTATCAATATGAAACTCCGTATTCTGAATAATTTAAGGGCAGTGATTACAAATCCACTCAGCGTTTCAAGTCTCAGTCTCGCAGAACGAAGATCAAAAATTTCCTGGACCCTTAATCTTCAGTTTCACCCCAAAAGATCTGAAACCTTTATTCGTCTTTCTAACAAGATGAAATCCCGTATCCTGAATAATTCAAGGGTGGTGATTACAAATCCAGTCAGCGTTTTAAACCTCAGTCTCACAGAACGAAGATCAAATATTTTCTGGACCCTTAATCTTCAGTTTCACCCCAAAAAATCTAAAACCTTTATTCGTCTGTCTATCAATGTGAAACCCCGTATACTGAATAATTCAAGGGTGGTGATTACAAATCCAGTCAGCGTTTCAAGTCTCAGTCTCGCAGAACGAAGATCAAAAATTTCCTGGACCCTTAATCTTCAGTTTCACCCCAAAAAGTCTAAAACCTTTATTCGTCTTTCTATCAATACGAAATCCCGTATCCTGAATAATTCAAGGGTGGTGATTACAAATCCAGTCAGCGTTTCAAGTCTCAGTCTCGCAGAACGAAGATCAAAAATTTCCTGGACCCTTAATCTTCAGTTTCACCCCAAAAAATCTAAAACCTGTATTCGTTTTTCTATCAATATGAAACTCCGTATTCTGAATAATTCAAGGGCAGTGATTACAAATCCACTCAGCGTTTCAAGTCTCAGTCTCGCAGAACGAAGATCAAAAATTTCCTGTACCCTTAATCTTCAGTTTCACCCCAAAAGATCTGAAACCTTTATTCGTCTTTCTAACAAGATGAAATCCCGTATCCTGAATAATTCAAGGGTGGTGATTACAAATCCAGTCAGCGTTTTAAACCTCAGTCTCACAGAACGAAGATCAAATATTTTCTGGACCCTTAATCTTCAGTTTCACCCCAAAAAATCTAAAACCTTTATTCGTCTGTCTATCAATGTGAAACCCCGTATACTGAATAATTCAAGGGTGGTGATTACAAATCCAGTCAGCGTTTCAAGTCTCAGTCTCGCAGAACGAAGATCAAAAATTTCCTGGACCCTTAATCTTCAGTTTCACCCCAAAAAATCTAAAACCTTTATTCGTCTGTCTATCAATGTGAAACCCCGTATACTGAATAATTCAAGGGTGGTGATTACAAATCCAGTCAGCGTTTCAAGTCTCAGTCTCGCAGAACGAAGATCAAAAATTTCCTGGACCCTTCATCTTCAGTTTAACACCAAAAAATCTAAAACCTTTATTTGTCTTTCGATCAATAGGAAACCCCGTATCCTGAATAATTCAAGGGTGGTGATTACAAATCCAGTCAGCGTTTCAAGTCTCAGTCTCGCAGAACGAAGATCAAAAATTTCCTGGACCCTTAATCTTCAGTTTCATCCCAAAAAATCTAAAACCTTTATTCGTCTTTCTATCAATACGAAATCCCGTATCCTGAATAATTCAAGGGTGGTGATTACAAATCCAGTCAGCGTTTCAAGTCTCAGTCTCGCAGAACGAAGATCAAATATTTCCTGGACCCTTAATCTTCAGTTTCACCCCAAAAAATCTAAAACCTGTATTCGTTTTTCTATCAATATGAAACTCCGTATTCTGAATAATTCAAGGGCTTTGATTACAAATCCACTCAGCGTTTCAAGTCTCAGTCTCGCAGAACGAAGATCAAAAATTTCCTGGACCCTTAATCTTCAGTTTCACCCCAAAAGATCTGAAACCTTTATTCGTCTTTCTATCAATATGAAATCCCGTATCCTGAATAATTCAAGGGTGGTGATTACAAATCCAGTCAGCGTTTTAAACCTCAGTCTCACAGAACGAAGATCAAATATTTTCTGGACCCTTAATCTTCAGTTTCACCCCAAAAAATCTAAAACCTTTATTCGTCTGTCTATCAATGTGAAACCCCGTATACTGAATAATTCAAGGGTGGTGATTACAAATCCAGTCAGCGTCTTAAGTCTCAGTCTCGCAGAACGAAGATCAAAACTTTCCTGGACCCTTAATCTTCAGTTTCACCC
Source organism: Callosobruchus maculatus (assembly GCA_951848785.1). Lineage (NCBI taxonomy): Eukaryota > Metazoa > Arthropoda > Insecta > Coleoptera > Chrysomelidae > Callosobruchus > Callosobruchus maculatus. The sequence goes on from CATOUR010000003.1 coordinate 6,473,381, forward strand.
CAAAAAATCTAAAACCTTTATTTGTCTTTCTATCAATAGGAAACCCAGTATGCTGAATAATTCAAGGGTGGTGATTACAAATCCAGTCAGCGTTTCAAGTCTCAGTCTCGCAGAACGAAGATCAAAAATTTCCTGGACCCTTAATCTTCAGTTTCACCCCAAAAAGTCTAAAACCTTTATTCGTCTTTCTATCAATACGAAATCCCGTATCCTGAATAATTCAAGGGTGGTGATTACAGATCCAGTCAGCGTTTCAAGTCTCAGTGTCGCAGAACGAAGATCAAAAATTTCCTGTACCCTTCATCTTCAGTTTAACACCAAAAAATCTAAAACCTTTATTTGTCTTTCTATCAATAGGAAACCCCGTATCCTGAATAATTCAAGGGTGGTGATTACAAATCCAGTCAGCGTTTCAAGTCTCAGTCTCGCAGAACGAAGATCAAAAATTTCCTGGACCCTTAATCTTCAGTTTCACCCCAAAAAATCTAAAACCTGTATTCGTTTTTCTATCAATATGAAACTCCGTATTCTGAATAATTCAAGGGCAGTGATTACAAATCCACTCAGCGTTTCAAGTCTCAGTCTCGCAGAACGAAGATCAAAAATTTCCTGGACCCTTAATCTTCAGTTTCACCCCAAAAGATCTGAAACCTTTATTCGTCTTTCTAACAAGATGAAATCCCGTATCCTGAATAATTCAAGGGTGGTGATTACAAATCCAGTCAGCGTTTTAAACCTCAGTCTCACAGAACGAAGATCAAATATTTTCTGGACCCTTAATCTTCAGTTTCACCCCAAAAAATCTAAAACCTTTATTCGTCTGTCTATCAATGTGAAACCCCGTATACTGAATAATTCAAGGGTGGTGATTACAAATCCAGTCAGCGTTTCAAGTCTCAGTCTCGCAGAACGAAGATCAAAAATTTCCTGGACCCTTAATCTTCAGTTTCACCCCAAAAAGTCTAAAACCTTTATTCGTCTTTCTATCAATACGAAATCCCGTATCCTGAATAATTCAAGGGTGGTGATTACAAATCCAGTCAGCGTTTCAAGTCTCAGTCTCGCAGAACGAAGATCAAAAATTTCCTGGACCCTTAATCTTCAGTTTCACCCCAAAAAATCTAAAACCTGTATTCGTTTTTCGATCAATATGAAACTCCGTATTCTGAATAATTCAAGGGCAGTGATTACAAATCCACTCAGCGTTTCAAGTCTCAGTCTCGCAGAACGAAGATCAAAAATTTCCTGGACCCTTAATCTTCAGTTTCACCCCAAAAGATCTGAAACCTTTATTCGTCTTTCTAACAAGATGAAATCCCGTATCCTGAATAATTCAAGGGTGGTGATTACAAATCCAGTCAGCGTTTTAAACCTCAGTCTCACAGAACGAAGATCAAATATTTTCTGGACCCTTAATCTTCAGTTTCACCCCAAAAAATCTAAAACCTTTATTCGTCTGTCTATCAATGTGAAACCCCGTATACTGAATAATTCAAGGGTGGTGATTACAAATCCAGTCAGCGTTTCAAGTCTCAGTCTCGCAGAACGAAGATCAAAAATTTCCTGGACCCTTAATCTTCAGTTTCACCCCAAAAAGTCTAAAACCTTTATTCGTCTTTCTATCAATACGAAATCCCGTATCCTGAATAATTCAAGGGTGGTGATTACAAATCCAGTCAGCGTTTCAAGTCTCAGTCTCGCAGAACGAAGATCAAAAATTTCCTGGACCCTTAATCTTCAGTTTCACCCCAAAAAATCTAAAACCTGTATTCGTTTTTCTATCAATATGAAACTCCGTATTCTGAATAATTCAAGGGCAGTGATTACAAATCCACTCAGCGTTTCAAGTCTCAGTCTCGCAGAACGAAGATCAAAAATTTCCTGGACCCTTAATCTTCAGTTTCACCCCAAAAGATCTGAAACCTTTATTCGTCTTTCTAACAAGATGAAATCCCGTATCCTGAATAATTCAAGGGTGGTGATTACAAATCCAGTCAGCGTTTCAAGTCTCAGTCTCGCAGAACGAAGATCAAAAATTTCCTGGACCCTTCATCTTCAGTTTAACACCAAAAAATCTAAAACCTTTATTTGTCTTTCGATCAATAGGAAACCCCGTATCCTGAATAATTCAAGGGTGGTGATTACAAATCCAGTCAGCGTTTCAAGTCTCAGTCTCGCAGAACGAAGATCAAAAATTTCCTGGACCCTTAATCTTCAGTTTCACCCCAAAAAATCTAAAACCTGTATTCGTTTTTCTATCAATATGAAACTCCGTATTCTGAATAATTCAAGGGCAGTGATTACAAATCCACTCAGCGTTTCAAGTCTCAGTCTCGCAGAACGAAGATCAAAAATTTCCTGGACCCTTAATCTTCAGTTTCACCCCAAAAAGTCTAAAACCTTTATTCGTCTTTCTATCAATACGAAATCCCGTATCCTGAATAATTCAAGGGTGGTGATTACAAATCCAGTCAGCGTTTCAAGTCTCAGTCTCGCAGAACGAAGATCAAAAATTTCCTGGACCCTTCATCTTCAGTTTAACACCAAAAAATCTAAAACCTTTATTTGTCTTTCGATCAATAGGAAACCCCGTATCCTGAATAATTCAAGGGTGGTGATTACAAATCCAGTCAGCGTTTCAAGTCTCAGTCTCGCAGAACGAAGATCAAAAATTTCCTGGACCCTTAATCTTCAGTTTCACCCCAAAAAATCTAAAACCTGTATTCGTTTTTCTATCAATATGAAACTCCGTATTCTGAATAATTCAAGGGCAGTGATTACAAATCCACTCAGCGTTTCAAGTCTCAGTCTCGCAGAACGAAGATCAAAAATTTCCTGGACCCTTAATCTTCAGTTTCATCCCAAAAAATCTAAAACCTTTATTCGTCTTTCTATCAATACGAAATCCCGTATCCTGAATAATTCAAGGGTGGTGATTACAAATCCACTCAGCGTTTCAAGTCTCAGTCTCGCAGAACGAAGATCAAAAATTTCCTGGACCCTTAATCTTCAGTTTCACCCCAAAAAATCTAAAACCTGTATTCGTTTTTCTATCAATATGAAACTCCGTATTCTGAATAATTCAAGGGCAGTGATTACAAATCCACTCAGCGTTTCAAGTCTCAGTCTCGCAGAACGAAGATCAAAAATTTCCTGGACCCTTAATCTTCAGTTTCACCCCAAAAGATCTGAAACCTTTATTCGTCTTTCTAACAAGATGAAATCCCGTATCCTGAATAATTCAAGGGTGGTGATTACAAATCCAGTCAGCGTTTCAAGTCTCAGTCTCGCAGAACGAAGATCAAAAATTTCCTGGACCCTTAATCTTCAGTTTCATCCCAAAAAATCTAAAACCTTTATTCGTCTTTCTATCAATACGAAATCCCGTATCCTGAATAATTCAAGGGTGGTGATTACAAATCCACTCAGCGTTTCAAGTCTCAGTCTCGCAGAACGAAGATCAAAAATTTCCTGGACTCTTAATCTTCAGTTTCACCCCAAAAAATCTAAAACCTTTATTCGTCTTTCTATCAATATGAAACCCCGTATCCTGGTGAGGTGGTAATTCAATACGCAGATTGACATATTTAAAACACGTCCTAAAATTCGAACACAATGGATATAAAAGCGCGCAGTAGTGAATGCGCAGACATCACATTTTTTGACGAAAATGTTTGTCGAAAAATCCCTTATTACTCAGCTATCTACGCCTATGAAGGTCTCAACCGACGGGCGACGGGCAGGTTCTCTGAAAAATGAATATATTCATATTTTATTGCTTGAACAAATTATGTGCAGACTAACACCAGTTACAGGACGCAAATACGGTCTGGCGTGTATTTTGATTTTAAAATTATTGGTAATTTGACATGACAGACACAATATCGTTCAAGTTTAACAGCGACAAAACAACGTTCGGAGAAACGGGGATATTTATGTTCCTCGAGAACATCGGGAAACGGTATTATGGCTATTTATTTATGAATGGTGGAGAAGATGTTAAAAAATAAATTACCCAGAATGACTTCATCCTATGATGAGTATAAGTAACACCGGCACACAAAAAAGTGGTGTGTGTAACTACGCACATTTGATCAGACCAATTATCTGTCCATTTCTTGATATGCTGAATCTCAGTTAGTTCTCCTTTTTATCTGCAGACTCCCCAAAGTTTCGAGTTTCCTTTTAATGTAAGGTATATGTTAAGGGTCTAGGGTATAGCGCATGAAATTGAGAATCCAAGAAAAGACGCATTCCAGTGTTAGCAAGAAGGCGTGGCCGCCTGTTCCTTTCTTCAGTGTGTGTTTCTAAGATGAGGGGAATAAATCCAAAAATCCAAATGTAAGGTCAAAATGGCCATAGGTAAGGTCCAAAGGTCATCATAAAAATTAATTTCGCATTCCCAAGCTCCTGACGTTACCTTGAAACTTACATTAACGATTCAAAAAGCAAATCTAAGAAGAAAGCTTGCACTTTGTCACCTATTTGGCTTTTTTTGATATCGTGTTTGGTTGTTAAATTACAAACATTTGAATAATGTATGATTTTGCATTGCGAGTTTTTTGCACACTAAAAAACTTTTTTGAGAAAATCGCAAATAGTTGTCATTCACTAAGATCTTAACTATCACCTTCTGAAATACTGTGTATGTAGTTTGAAAAACAAGTGAGTTCTGTTTGAAATGGGAATCCGTGTTTTAACATGGCTAATACATTATTTATGTATAACTGTGTATATCCAGGCCCCTTAAAGTGCAAAAATAAACCCATATTTTTCATTATATGCAGTTATATACTTTCGAGCCAAAATACATGATCTTTCAATTATTGAAGTACCATTGAGTTTGCATGATTTTCAAACTAGACTTAGGAAGCTAGTTGTGAGGTGTTACAATTTCCAAACTGTGAGATCAGTTTCCATGTGATTTTTGGTATTCCCACAGTACATATAAAGCAAGCGTATTTTTTTATTTCTGAGTGAACAAATAAATCCGATCAATACTTTGTATAGGTAGTATTTCCTCAAGATGTGTCAATAAAAAAATAGGTATTCAGAATAATTGTTATATGAAGAATGAAAAGATATTTATCAAAGGTACAACAGAAAAAATGATATATGACATTTCTAAAGTTCTTTTAACCGCAACTAAAGCTTTGATCTTCTACTTTCCATTTTCCTCACAATGCAAAATATTATGAAACACTAGCAAAATAATTTAACTGTAGTTAGAATTGTTTTATCGAAAGGAACACAAAAATTCACAAATATACAGGATGTCCCATCAATAACTTTGAATCGAACGTCACGTGACCAAAAACAAATACCTTATTGGGTAACACAATGACAAGAAAATACACAACATTTGCTCTAATGTACACTCCCAAAAATTATAATTCTCTACTACTACCCATTTCAAGTACCTCGGATGCTGGATCAACGAGTCCTTGGATCCTGATGAGGAGATAAAAGCACGCGTAGGAATGGCAAAATCGACATTAACGAAGTTAAAATCGATACTTTGTAATCGCTCTCTCGATATTCGACTGAGAGAGCGTCTAGCTAAATGTTATGTCTGGTCAGTATTCCTATACGGTTGCGAGACTTGGACCTTAAAGACCAATTCTATGAATCGGATCGAGGCGCTTGAAATGTGGATTTATAGAAGACTTCTTAAAATACCGTGGACTCGAAAAGCGCGAAATGAGGAAGTTTTAAGAACTATTGGCCACGATCGCTTGCTTCTTCAACAGGTGAAAAGAAGGAAATTAGAATATCTAGGGCATATCCTTCGTGGTCCCAAATATGAATTGCTGCGTCTTATCTTGAACGGTAAGATAGAAGGTAAGAGGGGAATTGGATGTAAAAAGATGTCGTGGTAAAGGAATCTCCGTCATTGGACTGGACTGTCGGCAGATGAACTGCTTCACGCTGCTCAAGATAGACAACGATATCGAGAAATCGTAGAAATGGGGGTCGCTAACGCTTAAAATAAGCATGGCACTTGAAGAGAGACTACTACCCAGTTCCGATATATTGCTTCTCTTAATCGTCGTGGGACACCCTGTATTTGGTTTTTGCAGTATTTTTGGATTCAGCATATTGAAAAACATTTATGAAATAGAACACACCCTTCATCACCTCATCCGCCACCACTGGCTGTAACAGACACATGTGCATAAGATGATTTATATATAAATATCAATAGACTTTTGTTCCCACGTAGGTATATATATGTATTCTTCATGACTGTTCGAATTGATAACCAATGAATCTTCCAATAACAATACAGGAGTTTCTTGGAAGCCAACTCATCAACAATTCCAACTTATCTTTCATTGAAAATTCCTGATTCCGGATTGTGTACGATTCAACGTTTAGGTCATCAGCATTTTTTCCTCAAACAGTCACTCTTAAAATAGCAGAAAAACATTTTGCCGATAAACACACATGCGGTTATCTGTTCGAACTGCAAAAAATTTGAATAAACAGACTTTCCCTAAAATACGATTTTTTTGACCGTTATCAGTGCATAAGCTAAGGCGAATGCATTACAGATAGATACTAAGTAGCTTGAAGCGTAGGATAATCGTTTTGTTTGCAGTTTGTCAGAATTCTGGTGCAGCAATGATAGACGTCAAGTAAATTGACTCAGGGCCTGAGCACACGGGAGACAATAAGAATAAGGGGAACCCCCACCACAATTGAAGAGGTTTCCACCGAAGCGGAGCAAAAAACCCATAAAATTATAATTATATTTTCATTAACAATAACACTTTTCTTGCATTTCCAATCATAACACCATTTTCTCCAGAAAAATATTCTAGCAAACCAAAATGAGTGATCACAAAGAAAGATTGCGTTTTCACCAGAGATGTGCTAAGAAAATGAACGCAGTGAAGATGTGTAGCGGAGCTGTGAAACGGTGTGCAGATGAGCGTTACGAGGATGTGTAGCGGGCTCATTTCACGTTGCTAGCGAGCACGTATTGTTAAATATAATAATGTCTTTCTCCGTTGATTCACATTCCTTCCTTACTATATCTGCACATCTACCTCCAACAAACGCAATCTCTAAATTGACTGCTAGTAGCTTTTTGCTCAGCTACATCCACAGCACAAATCCCTAGCACATACTGCTCGCATCCCTCCCTTGAAACCCATTCCTAGTACACATTCCTCGGCAACATGCCTTGTTTTGTACATATGTTACGCCCAATACCTGAATTCGGGCAACGCCCGAAAAAAATACGCAGAACTAGTTTTGAGCAAGGAATATTTCCCAAACCCGAAATATGAAGTTTATACGGCTATTGGGTATTACCAAATAGGCAGAACTAGTTTTGCGCATCTTGAAATACATAGAACTAGTTTTGCGCAACTTGAAATGTACAGGACAGGACTAGCTCTGTATATTTTATGAATGACCAGCACAAATTCTGCTTCTTCAATTTAATCAGCGCCAGCGACTGACTCAAATAAATATAAAGTTGGAGAAGTTAAATATAGTTTAATGAATATCAACAAAAAATAAATCGCCAACTGAGGCTTGTTTAAATGTTTATTTGATTGTGTGAGCATCAAATTGGCTTGTGCTTCCAAACCTCTTTTTGCGTTTTCACGATTCGTACTTATATTGCAGGAACGTGGTAAAGAAACCTAACCTAACTTAACCTAAACGATAGGTTTTTGCTGATTTTTGACACACAATAAAATTCATAACGAATGTTCACCTTGGTTGTCATTCCGTACCACATAACTAGTTCTGTGCATTTCAAATTGCGCAAAACTAGTTCTATGCATTTCAAGATGCGCAAAACTAGTTCTGCCTATTTGGTAATGTTCAACAGCCGTCGAAAATTAATATTTCGGGTTTGGGAAATATTCCTTGCTCAAAACTAGTTCTGCGTATTTTTTTCGGGCATTGCCCGAATTCGGCTATTGAGTGTAACACATACAAAAGCCGTTTCCATCACAGCTGTGCTGAGCGAGGCGAGGTGTTTCAAGCGATTCTATTGGTGCGTCAGAAACACATTATTCGTAGTACATCTTCGCACATCTCTGGTGGAAACGCAGCCTAAATGGCCTGCTATTACTCAAGTTGTAAATACAATCCAAAAAATTATTTGGATAAGTTTTTCTACGTAAATTTGTATGTAAAACTGAAGAGACGGGAGTGGGTTGGCTCAGTGATTAAAGTCAAGGGTTCGTGACTGGAAGGTCCAGGGTTCAAGTCCCGTCAGTGGCGGACATTTATTTGTGTTTTTTTTTTCAAACAGAAGTTAATTTCTATAAAGAAGGTCAGCGACAATTCCCATCTGAGTGTTCACTGTTGGCTTCTAATTAACTGTGACGTTCTTAGAGTGGTGCCGAGAAACAGTAACAAAACCTAGACAGCACACGAGGCTAATGACCAGAACAGTCGATGCCGTTGACATAGAAGTAAAATAAATAATATTTCCTGTAGTAGGTTTTCGGGGATGAGGTTCCAAATTGCAAAAAATGGGGGGAGAGAGAAAAACAAAGTTTTGTCTCAGAAAGTTGGTGGAAACGTTTCGACCACTTTGTGGGCTTCCTCAGTCATTGTTTAATCTTTTCAAAAACTTCAAAAACTACAAAAATATTATTAATTAGTTACATAGAATTTGATACTTATAACCTATATACCTACCAAAAAAACATTGAAAAGCAGACTAATGATATAGGTAATAAAAGAAGGGAGCGGCGTAGGCTGTCAACAGCCCCGGCCTATAAGGTGTTTAGTACATCTTTTTTTGCGCTTTTTCATACCAGAAATCGAAATTTAACTTTAAATTGGAAAAATACGTCCAAAAACACGTGCAGCGCGTGTGAAGGTGGTTGCAATCACAAAACGGGTTGCAGTGGCCACAGAATGACAAAAGCAGGCACAGAACATTTACATTGAGAAAAATACTTTACATGGATTAAATAAATATGTAGATTTGATAGATGAATACAAATTAGTATGCAACAAAATAATATTTTGACTCATGACCTCAGGAATATTGAGGATATGAAATTAGTCGCAACATAGTAGATCGAAGACTTTTATAGACAAAGCAAGTCGTCAGTAGTTCTCCTGAACCTGATTATTACTTTTCTTTAACTTCTTCTTCTTCTTCTTCACTTCAGGTTTTAGGCACTTTGCCTGTTACGATACCCATTTTTTTCTCAGCCTTCCGATATCTCTTTTTTGAGAGCATTGATAAAATCTGGCTCTGGCTGGAATCCTATTTTCATGCATTTTTTCTACGTGTTCTTCTCATTTAGTTTTATTTTCTTTTATTTTTTCGTTTTTATCGAAGACGTTTAATTCCGCTCGTATATCTCTGTTTCTTAATCTGTCTAATTTCGTGCAACCTTTCGCTTTTCTTAGAAACTTCATTTCTTGTATTTATATCTCATTTTCTTCTTTTCTGGTTGTTGTCCATGTTTCACTACCCTATAAAAGGGTTGGAACAGATATCGTCTTGTAAACATTCCCTGTTTTCTTTTTTAATGATGATAGTTTCGCAAATATTCGGGAATTTGTTAACCTTTTCTTCTATATCTTTGCTTCTATCACAAGATATATCGCAGCTCAAGTATTTGAAGTGTTTTGCCTGTTCCAGTACTTCATCATTTACGACAATCTTTGTTCTAATTGGATATTTACCTGAGAGCCATGGTTTTAGTTTTCTTCAGTCGATGTCTTTGTTCGACAGGTTTTTGACTTATGTCGAATTAGAACTTTCATTCAGATAATTACATTTTAATGGTTGCTAAAGCGAAGCGATATTTTATTGTCAGTGGTTGCAACTTCGTCGATTTTTATTTCATTTTCGATCCTTTGTTCAATCCCGAACATCGATTAGAGTTGTAGCACGTGCGTTGGGGTAGCGCTTACATGCAGCCTCCCTAAAGTTGTCCTAAAAAACACTACCCAGTCTGACGAGGGAGCACCGCCAAAGAACTTGCAAATTGACTAGAATGCTCACAGATGCTTCTAAACCTTATTACCTCAAAAATGTTTTTATGAAATATGTACATATAACAAAATCAGGTTTAAGCTTAAGACAAGGTACAAACGTATATTGAGTTTATAAGTCATGCAAGTTAATGTTAACTCATATATTAACATGAAAAATTGCATTTGCGAATGAAGCTAGAAAAAATAGAAACCAATACTAAAAACAAAACCTTACAATTAATTTCCAATTTGTTGTAATCAAAAGCACTTCACATGCACAGGTTTTAGGCACATATAAGACAAAAATCCAGTTTATTGAGGGGAATATGCAGCAATTCGTAGATTTTTCCAAGAATTTTGATTTTATTTTAGCAATTTCCTCTGAGATGCATAGAAACTCTTTTATATTTTCTCGTAGCTTTCGTAAAATAATTTTCTTTCAGTGAGGGCTAAAACAGCTAAAATGTTAGTACTCGCACATCTGACTTACTATTTAATCGATTGAAGGTAGATAGACGCATAGAGCCAAAATCAGATGGCAAAATATATACAGGGTGTCCCAGAAGTCAACATCAAGCCGCAACGGGGTGACAGGATTGGTTGTAACTATCATGAGAAAAATCAGAAAAAAAATCTATCCCACGTAGTTTGAAAATTATGAGCTGCCAAAGAAAACCTAAAAATTTGGTCGACTTATAACAATTTTTCGGTTATTGTGGTTAACTGTTATTATTTTTGTTCATTTAAACTTTGGAACCGTAACCCTAAATAACATGTCTAGAAGCACAGTCAAAAATAATGACACAATTGCCCGAAGTTTTCTAGAATGAACACTATTTATTAAACTATGAATTTAAAATTTTCAAAGTTTGCCGACCTTGAAAGGCCCTCCTTTAAAAAAAATATACTAAAGTTCCTTGGCAAGTGCCACTAAAAGTTGGCGCATTTAACCAGGATTGTAAAATGGTACAATACTTGTTAGTTTTATACTAAAAAAAACGAGTAAAAAAAGGAAAACCTCAAGTAACCCGATTTTTGCTAACCCATTTCACTCAGGCCAGATGTTTTTTATTCGCACAAGCTTCGGGTAGGTTCTTAATTTTACGGCAAAATTATGAGGGAAATGAATAATGAACATATCTGCTATGAGTGGGCGAAACAGACAGTGACGCCACGTTTAGTAAAGTCAACAAAAATAAGTAAAATTAATAAAATATTGAAAAATGTTGACTTAGTTTAGTTTAGGTTTATTGGTATAAAGATCGGGCAATAAATATTCAAATTGTTTACCATCAGCCTCAATACACGCCCTACATCTTCTTAAAAAAGATCTACTTATTAGCCAGGCATATCCTCGAGAGTAGTTGTCCTCAGCAACTTGAGGAATTCGTTTAGGCAGCTCGGCTATGCTCTCAATGGGCTTTGAATAAACTTTTTCTTTGAGAACACCCCAATAACAAAATTCCAGGGGATTTAAGTGTGGGGAACGGGCTGGCCACGAGATAGTGCCTGAACGTCCACCTCCACCTCCCAGATATTTTTAGTCAAGGAAACCTCTTATTTGCACTGCGTAATGCGCTGGGGCTCTTGTTGATACCTCATGTGGCGAAGATCTGTTAAGCGGTCTACAGACGTTGATGCATGCTACAGACGTTGATGCATGCTGCGATTCAGGTATCGACTTCTACGTTTCATAACGCAAGTAGCAGCGTGTGTGGTACTGAATCACGAATTTGGTATCAGTTGCGGCGTGCAGCGATTCTGGAATCCTATTATGGGCGGTGAGCCATGTCGCCGAGCCGGTGACGCGGATGCAGTGATGCAGGTTTCAACATGTATAGTACTGCGTCGATACAAAGATATAAGCACACCCTACCATTCTTGTGTTGCGTAAAACGTGCATGAAATATCAAGTCGATTCAGGCATCGCAACAGGTTTCGATTTGAGTAAGAACTTATGCAACTGATGCAAGTTTCATGAAACCTTAAGTCGATTGAGGAATCGCAACTTCCATCACCGTCTGTAGGCCGCTTAGTGGTACGTCCTCTAACAAATTTGGTAAATTTTATCGTAAAAAATGTATGTAATTCGAGCCATTCAAATTCTCAGGCAGCTCAAAAAGCCCAACAATTTTGCCGTTTAAAATTCCGGTCCACAGGCTTACTTTAAAGCGATACTGGGATCCGTCTTCTCGCATTAAATGTTTCTGGCTAATAAGTATCTTTCTTAAGAAAATGCAGGACGTGTATTGAGACTGATGGTACACAATTTGAGCTTTTATTGTAATAAAAAATGTTATTTTCGTATCTGACTTCTAATCCAACAAACTTAAAGTACTTAAACTAAGCTAGGTCAGGATTTTTCATTATTTTATTAATTTTACTTATTTTTGTTGACTTTGCTAAAAGTGGCGTCACTATCTGTCTTGCGCACTCATGGCAAACATGTCCACTATCCACCTCTCTCATCACTTTGCCGTAAAATTAAGAGCCTACCAGAAGCTTGTGCGAATAAAGAACATCTGACCTGAGTGAAATGGGTCAGCAAAAATCAGTTTACTTGAGGTTTTCCTTTTTTTACTCGTTTTTTTCAGTATGAAACTAACAAGTATTGTACCATTTTACAATCCTGGTTAAATGTGCCAACTTTTAATGGAACATGCCATAGCACTTTATTACATTTTTTTTAAAAGAGGGCCTTTCAAATTCGGCAAAATTTGAAAATTTTAAATTCATAGTTTAAAAAACAGTCTTCATTCTAGAAAACTTGGGGCAATTGTGTCATTATTTTTGACTGTGCTTCTAGAAATGCTATTTAGGGTTACGGTTCCAAAGTTTAAATGAACAGAAATAATAAAAGTTAACCACAATAACCGAAAAATTGTTATAATTTGTCCAAATTTATAGGTTTTCTTTAAATGCCCATAATTTTCAAACTGCATGGAATAGATTTTTCTTCTGATTTTGCTCATGATAGTTACAACCAATCCTGTCACCCCGTTGCGGCTTGACGTTGACTTCTGGGACACCCTGTATAGTAATGTACTAATGTCAATTTCTAACCGTCTCACAGACGGTCGAGGTCAAAACAACTAGAGTCAAGAATGAACTGTTTTTCTAAACTTCGACATCTATGGGACGAACTTCAGACGTCTGTGGATTGGGCAAACTGAGGAGCGAATGGAACAAAGCTCAGCCTCCCTCAATTATTAACAATTTGAGCGAGATCCACTTCGGTAATAGCGAGCGGTTAGATGAGTGCGCGCTCATCAAGTGTCCTTTGAACGGCAGACAAATGAACGACGTCGACTGCTCCCGCAGCCTACGCGATCGTTTACCGTCAAGAGGCTTCACTGATGGCTTTGCGGTTTGTTAGGTTCGATTATACAGTTTGCTCCGACAACTTGATATGTTTGGCACAAAGTTTTGGTTTAATGAACACATAATGAATTACCAGAGTGAATGAATGCGCTGAAGGTATACATCCTGACCAAAATACCACCCTAAGCTCTATTTTATATGCCGATGACCTAGTACTTTTAGCCGAAACAGAAGACGATCTACAGAGAAAAGTCTACACCCTACAAAAAATATGTCAAAAATACGACATGAAAATATCGACAAATCACGACTTATTACAGATTATTAGAATATTATATTTATTTGATGGAATTGATATAGGCACTTAAGCATTAATAAGGTACCTAGAACTATATTATATCATTATGTCGGGTAAAAGGTTCTACCAATGAAGACATCATTAGAAATATAGCATATAACGATATATCATGATGGATTTTTATGTTATTGGTATCATCTGTCAAGCAATATTTAATTCACATAAAAGAATATGAAACCCTAAGGCTTCCTGATAATAATTTATCGAATCTGTGTTTATTGTAGTGCAGTCAGATTTGACATCAACCGAGTTTTTTTATTTTTGAAATCAGACTGAAAATAATACTTATTCAGATTATAGTAATTATCAGAATTACATTTTCGCCTAAAAATTTATTTAAAAAAGTATTTCAATAAACACTATGCTTTTGAAATAAGATTTCAGTAGTAAGGGACGATTTATAGTGCTGTAACGTAAGAGGTAAGGTAAGAGGTATGAAAATAAACCTGTGGAATCAGATGAGAGTGTTTATAGTCGTAACGTTTCTTCTTACGTTACGACTATAAACACTCTCATCTGATTCCATAGGTTTATTTTCTTACGTCTTACGTTACCTCTTACCTTACCGCACTCTAAACGATACTTCATAGTAATTACATGAAATATTATATAAGCTTTTCCTTACTTACATTATCTAACTTCTTGCCACTTCTCTCCAAAAACCTGCGTCTGTTCCAACCACGACACGCCAATCGAGGCAAGGCCACCTATCTCGTTATAAGTCGACCGTCAACTGTCAAAGCGCATCAAAGCGCGAGTACGAGTAGTAAAAAGCACACACACGAGAGTCACGTCGTGATAACAGTCAAGCGCTTTCCCACACTTCTTATCTCGTCATTAGGTGGCTCTGGATCGGCTGCTGTCTCTTTTGTTTCACAGCCTGCTTATGCACTATCTCTCTACTCTGCCGTTATAAGAGCTTTATCTGCTTCGATTAACATGTGGTTTGTTTATGGAGGATAGATAGCTGATGCAGTCCCGTTTAACCGATGGATGTTGGGTATATATGTGCTGGAATGCGGCAGTTTTTCTCCGACACCTTTGACTTTCAGTTGCACTCAAAAAATCTAAAATCTTTATTTGGCTTTCTATCAACATGAAATCTCGTCTCGTGAATATCTTGAGGGTGCTGATTACAAATCCGGTCGATGTTTTGAGCTTCAATCTCCCAGAACGAAGATGAAAAATTTCCGTCACTTTTGATTTTCAGTTTCACCTCAAAAAATCTGAAATCTTTATTTGGCTTTCTATCAACATGAAATCCCGTGTCGTGAATATCTTGAGGGTATTGATTACAAATCCGGTCGATGTTTTGAGTTTCAGTCACGCAGAACGAAGACGAAAAATTTCCGACACCTTTGATTTTCAGTTTCACCGCAAAAAATCGAAAATCTTTATTTGGCTTTCTATCAACATGAAATCCCTATGTCGTGAATATTCTGAGGGTGCTGATTACAAATCCGCCCGATGTTTTGAGTTTCAGTGTCGCAGAACGAAGATGAAAAATGTCGGACAACCTTGATTTTCATTTTCACCTCAAAAAATCTAAAACCTTTATTTGGCTCTCTAACAACATGAAATTCCTTGTGAATGTTTTGAGAGGATTAGGTCACTTTCAGTTTATGCTCCGCCGTTATCGACTGTACATCGTGAATCCCAGAGCCTTATTCAGTTGTTTTATTGGGTTTTTGCCGGTTTTCCGGGATTACCGAGTTAGTACCTGCCCAAATTGTTTGTGTGCTATCTTTTCATAGTTGTTTTTTAATGGTTATTCGGACCATTGTACCTGAGCGTGCGTATAATTGGAGTCACTATGGGATTTTTTTCGGATACAATATTCTCACTCAGGTCCTGTATGAATCGCTTCTCTAACGCGATGGTCGACTCGATACCCGAAAAATTCATCAAAATGTCCTCAAACATTTGGTTTCAATTGCGCTGCTAGTGTACTCTTTATGCTGTGGTTGCAGCTAGGGATGACACATCAGTTACAAGAAACGGAAGGCAACGACAACTTCATCCACAGAGTTAACATCTATAGAGGGAGTGTAAACAACAAAATGCACAGGTCGCTGACCAGCCAACATGTAACGGAAATTTTGACAGCTTGAGGGCATTACCAGTGGCGTACGACTTTATATTAGAATTGGATGTTCATTAACAGATTCAATTATTACTGTGATGATACAAACTGAACCAATAAGTTGTATTAGTATTTAGCTATACTTAGAGAGTTACTCTTATTATAATTTCATTGTAACAGTTGATAATTTATTATTACCATGGAGTGTTTTTCAAAACATATCTAACAGTGTTCTGGAAGGTAGCCTGTTGGAATGGCTGCATTGTGTTTTTACTTCAGCAATAAAATATAATAATTGCATTAGGTAATCTCCAGTTCTATAAAATTCTCATAGATAGATTTTCTGTAAGTAAATGTGGCATACATTTTTGCATTTCACGTCCTCAAATAGTTTTAAAAACGGAATTTGGAAAATTCATGTTGATTGACATGAATGTAATGCATGTACTTACCACCTGGTAAAGAAACTGTATAAGGGCGATAGGTAAAAACAATAAATAGTATAGAATACAGATATGTATGTATTTATTCACATGCAGTAATAACCTGTTCCTCAAACTGAAGTGAAGTTACTTTTGTTCCCAGTTATACCCATATATTACGCTACTGAGAACTAAAACAAAACCTATACTCACCTATGATAAGGAGTGTCCACCGATTCGTCGCTATTACAGCAAGCTATGCACTTTTACTTCCCACACCGATAGGTGAGGGGAGTATTGTGATCGCGAAAATTTTCGATTTTGAGATAATACGTTTTTTGGGCGTTTTATGATGTGTACATAACGAAAATCCACGTCACTCATTTCCGTCGGTCTGTCTGTCGGTCTGTCGGTCTGTCTGTCTGTCTGTCTGTCTGTCTGTCGCGTTTTTCTACCCTCGTAATCTCAGTAACCGCTGCATGGATTGTGATGAAATTTGGGCAGCGGTATGCTGTGGGGTCGTAGTAGGTAATGTTCCTATAATTTTGAAAATCGGTGCATAGGCGGCGGAGTAATTAGCAAAAAACAAAAAAAATTAAATATTGCTGAAACTTCGTTTTTAGGCGTTTTAGGGGTCCCTGATCATTTTCTACTTTTTTTTGGGTGGGGGTGAAATTGGGGTGGTTGGGGGGTGGGGGGTTGTAAAATTGAAAAATTTGTTGCTTTCATAATAGACTGTCCACTGACCTATGAAGGAAGACCTGGCGACATAAATAACTTTTTTAGGTCCATCCGAACATTTCCTTTGCCTATTACAGAAAGCAAAGGACTTAGAATTGTTTTTGATGTAAACATACGAGAGTATTGCGTCAGATCTTTGTAACGAGGAAACTGTTGAATTGATTTTAATGAAACTTTGAAACGGCATTACTACCATGGCGAAGATGGAAAACGCGTATGGTTTTGATAAATCGTGCCAGTGGCGGCGCAGAAATAATAAAAAAATTAAAAATATAAAAACAGCTCAAACTTCGTTTTTAAGCGTTTTAGAGGTTCCTGATCATTTTCTGCGTTTTTTTTTGGGTGGGGGTGAAATTAGGGTGGTTGGGGGGTTGGGGGTTGAAGAATTAAAAAAATTCTTGTACTCTACTCATAATAGGCTGTCCACTAACCTGTGAAGGAAGATCTAGCGACACAAATCACCTTTTTAGGTTCATCCGAACATTGCCTAGCCTATTACAGAAACTAAGGGACTTTTGTATTTTGTAACGTGGACACTATTAAATTGATTTTAATGAAATTTTGACACAGTATATTGTTACCGTGGTGAGAATGGAAAACGCGTATGCTTGTTAAAAATCTTGTCAGTGGCAGCGTAGCAATAACCAAAGAACGCGACAAGTATGAAAGCAACTCAAATTCGGTTTTTAGATGTTTTAGGGGTTGCTGATCATTTAATAATAATAATAATATAGACTTTATTGAAGTGTACAGAGATACACTTCAAATGGCGGAGTTCACTAAAATAGTGCTGTTCCACTCAACCAGTTTTTTGGGTGGGGGTGAAAGTGTGGTGGTTGGTGGTTGTAAAATTGAGAAGTTTGTAGTATCGATAATAGGCTGTCCATTGACCTGTGAAGGAAAGACCTAGCGGTATAAGACAATTTTAGGGGGGGGGCAATTATTCGGTTGCAAGGGATCTTAGACTAAAGCTTCATGCTATGGGAAAATAATAAACTGGTATCAGCGTAATGTGTGGGAAGTACTGAGTCAATCAACTTGACTTCATTTTTTATGTTGTCTCAGCATGCAATTATGACAATATTATTCATAAATAATTTAATTCACACCACAAATAGTCATACACTAACATCACAAAAATCTCGACACACGCAATAACCACAACTACAATGACAGCCACATGACAGCTTAAGGGCACGCCGATTGTAGGTTGCTAGATTTATGACATATTAGAAGTTATTGCGACATTCCGCTATGAAATTTACCATTTTTGAGATTTCATTAAATCAATACAAATTATCTTCACGTAAATCAGTTACATTGCAAGTATATTGGAATGTATAGTTAAATACCCGGTTAAATACTTTGTGTTCAAACTGCGGAAACTGCCAGATTTTAAAGAAACTTGAAGCGGACGAAGAAGAGTGGCAATAGCGCTATAGATGTTGGCTGGCCAATATTCAAATTAGGCTCCCTCTAGAGATGTTAACTCTGTGGGTGTCATCCTTGACAAATCTTTTGATGTATCTGTATCTCGCCGTTTCTTCTTTCAGTGGTTTCCGCTAAATCCGTGGTGGAAATTTTCCAAATGAACTCCCTGTATAACCGACACATTTTTTTTCATAGATGCAGCAAGGGATGACACATCAGTTACAAGAATCGGAAGGCAACGACAACTTCATCATAATAGCCGAGAATGACCCGCAGACTCGTCGATGCCGTGTGAAATGACGGGAAACCAAGACCCGGTCACGTGGCGTCACCGCAGCACAAGGAGTATGGAGGGGGAGGGGGACACAATTGGGTGCTGCCAGAATCACATCCTCCGTGAAAAATGACTGGACACAACCGCCCCGTGTTAAGTGAAAAGCGATGTTTAGGCGATGATGCGACAGGGAGCCCCCATCGCGTTAACCCCTTGGAGTGTGAAGCGAGGAGACACGCCGTTGAGGTTTTCGAAGGGCGATCCCTTGCTTCTTTGATAGAGACGATAAAGGCAGGGTGTTAAAATGTCTATTTTTCAGATTATAGAGCTCTCCATTTTGTGTTCCCACTTTGTTGAACCATTTCGATTCTCAATCCTATAATATTGCAGTAAAATTAGGAGAAACGAGTTCAAGTGTCCTTAGGAATACTTGGTTATTACCATGGAAACTCAGAAATGTCTGAAAAAAATGGAGTCAAGTTGATTGACTCAGTACTTCCCACACATGATGATACCATTTTATTATTTCCCATTGCATGAAGCTATAGTCTAAAATCCCCTTGCAACTAGATTATCGCCCATCCGCCCGCAAAAGCAACATCTAACACAAAAACCCTCGTAAATAGTTTATGCGTGTCTCCCTCCTTAGGAACTAGGGCGCCACAGTTTTTCCCTGCATGCTTGAACTGGACGATGCGAAACGATCAAGAGCCTCCAACCCGTCTAAAAACGAAGTTTGAGCTGATTCTATGTTTTTGGTTTTTTGATTATTGCTGCGCCGCCACTGACACGATTTTTCAAAAACAGAGTCGTTTTCCATTCTCGCAGCGGTAATAAATTTTGTGTCAAAATCTTATTAACATCAATTCAATAATGTTTGCTTTACGCAATATACATAGAACGAAATAAAACAAAACTCGTATGTAGAGATCACAAAATTGGTTTCTGTAACAGGCAAGCCAATGTTCGGATGGACCTAAAAAAGTGTAATATGCCGTTAGGTATTTATTCTACATCAGGTTAATAGACGGACTATTATGAATACAACAAATTTTTCAGTTTTACCCCTAAAATGCCTAAAAACGAAGTTTGAGGCATATTTGAAATTTTTCGTTTTTTGCTAATTACTCCGCCCCCCGTATAACGATTTTCAAAATTATATTAACATTACCTACTACAACACCACAGCATAACGCTGCCCAAATTTCATCACAATCCATGCAGCGGTTACTGAGATCACGAGGGTAGAAGAACGCGACAGACAGACAGACCGACAGTCAGACAGACAGACAGACAGACCGACAGAAATGAGTGACGTGGATTTTCGTTATGTATGTATATACATCATAAAACGCCCAAAAAGCGTATTATCTCAGAATCGAAAATTTTTTCGATCACAATACTCCCCTCACCTATCGGTGTGGGAAGTAAAAATAGTGATCCCTAAAACTTAAAAAAATAAATTTGAGCCTTTTTCATTTAATTTGTTTATCTTTTCGCTTTTTCTATATCTGTTTTCCAAAAGTGTAAAGTTTCTTCTTTTCAATAATCGAGTCACCTTCCGTCAAGCTTTTGGGGATCAATAACATCAACAATAACATGTCCTGGCACGACCACGTCGTCAGTATTGCTAAATCGGCATCTCATCAGAAGCCTGGAGTTTTGTTACGCTGTAGGAGATATATAAACCAGAACAACTACTGCTGCTCTACAAGGCACAAATCCAACTATCGTTTGAGTATTGCTCCCATGTGTGGGGATGCGCTCCGAAGCACTCTCTGAAGCTTCTGGACACTATCCAGAAGAGAGCAATTAGACTGATCGATACGCCTAACCTCAAAGAGGACCTCGACAGCCTAGAACATCGAGGCAGGGTGGCTGACCAATCCCTGTTTTGCAGATTCTATCACGGAAGATGTTCGAGTTCTCAGATAATGTCATCAATGGCTGTCCCAACAAGGAACACTAGAGAGGCTCTGCGAGCTCATCCTGCTGTGGAATGAGCTGCCGGGAATTTGTTTCTCGGCGGATACAACCTGCAACGTTTCAAATCTAATGTGCACAGACACGTATAGTATCGCAGCGCTTCTACAGCACCATAAGCTTTCTGCCTCTGCAGGAGGCTGACCATAAAAAAAGAAAAATAGTGCTCCAATACTTTCCGAATTATGCAGAGACTAGGTATTACCAAACAGATGACAGACCGACAGAGATTCGTGACATTTCGCGACATCGATGTTAAAACGAACAGAAACATATTTTCTCAAATTCTAATTTATTCGCGATCAAAATTACTCTTCCTTGCCTACTTCTCTGGAAGGTAAAACTAACAGTGATAGAATAATGTGACATCTGAAACTCACAAGATATATTCTGTGCACGATGTTTCAGCTAGCTAAGACATCTCTAATTTACAGGCTCTATGTGCTATGTCGCTAATATTTGCAATTTTTAAGTACCTCTAGCTCTTGAATTAATCACTTTAGACCCAGATGTGCTAGATTTTTGAAATTTTTCTATTGGGACGAACACAAAAAGTTACAAATATACACGGTGTCCCATTAATAATTTTGAATCGGACGTCACGTGACCAAAAACAAATACCTTATTAGGTCAGGGGTTCCCAATCTTTTTCAACCCGCCGCGCACTTTCAAGTTTGGCATTTTGTCACGGCGCCCTACCTTAGACAGCTATTTTAAATAGATTCTGTCGAAACAAATAGATACCTACAGTAATAGTAGACACAAAAATAAATACTTCCTCGATAGGAAATGAAGTTTATTTTATTATATTTATAAGAATTCAGAATTGAAACAGAAAACAAAAAGAAAGACTCAAGTAAAACAAAAATAAAATACGACAGTCAAATGAATGTGATGATTGAGCTTGGTAATCTCCGCATAGTTTTTCAAAACGGGGAATAAAATTTAACACTGTGACTCTCATTTCTTGCTCCTCGTTAGTCCTTGAGCGATATTTGTTCTTGATTACAGCTACGGCTGAAAATTCAGCTTCATATAAATATGACGTTGCGAACGGAATAAAAATTCTTAAAGCTTTTGAAGTTAGGTTTGGATATTCATTTTGAATTGATAACCAAAACTCTACCAAAGCGGATTTAGAGAATTCTAGCGGAGCTTGCGTATGAAAGGGATCTTGGATCCACGTAAACCTTTCGACATCATCATCTGCAAAGTATTTCGAAAACGCATATTTATACAATTGTGGAAAGCAATCTTGACCGTCGCCTTCATTCATCTTTTTTATCCAAACTTGTAGTTTCTTCCTGACCGTTGTAATCTTCTCCAGTAGTTTCAAAGTGTGGCGAGCGTCAGAATAGGTACTGTTGCTTTTTAGGCACCCACAAATATTTGTCCTTTAGACTTAGAGGATCGACTCACGGCGCCCCTCTTTACTTTCTACGGCGCACCAGGGCGCCGCGGCGCACAGCCTGGGGACCCCTGCATTAGGTAATAACAGAAAAAGATACAACATTGTCTCTAATTTACATCCGCAAAATGATAATTCTCTACTACTGGCCAGTTCCGATATATTGCTTGTCTTAATTGTCGTAGGACACCCTGTATATGAAAAATAAATGGAAAAAGCGAAAAAATATATATAAAACTAACCAATTAATTCAAGTGTAGCTCAGATAGGATTCTTCTTCTTCTTAGAGTGCCATCTCCATTCAATGAAGATCGGCAACAATCATGGCAAATTCCTCTCCATTTTGGGCTCTTCTCAACAAAGTATTTGAGTCCAAGCCGGTCCAGTCTCTGATGTTCTTCAGCCAGGAGCATTGGCGACGTCCGGGTCCGCGCTTTCCCTCAATCTTGCCCTCGATTATAAGCTGGAGGAATTCATACTTGCTATGCCTCATAAGATGAAATAGGCTGTTTTCCTCTTTTTTACTATGTCGAGGAGTTCTTGCTCCTTGTTCATTCGATGTAGAACTCGTTCATTCGAGACACGGTCAGTCCATGGTATTCTGAACATTCTGCGATATACCCACATCTCAAATGCTTCTAACTTATTCATTGCGCTCGCTTTGAGTGTCCACGACTCAACTCCATAGAGTAGTGTGGAAAGGACGTAGCATTTGACGAAGTTATCTCTTATATGAATGTTGAGACGTCTATCGCAGAGTAGGTTTCGCATTTTTAAGAAGTTCGATCTAGCCATTTCGATGCGAGCTCTAATTTCTAAGTCTGGGTTTAGGTCTTCACTAATCCAACTGCCCAAATATCTAAACTTTGAGACTCTTGTTATCGGTGTCCCATATACGACTACATTCGTTGTTTGTCTTGTATTTCGGTTTATTACCATGATAGGATTAAATAAATAAAATAAGAAGCCAGATGACTGAATCTCGGGCATTCTTAATAAATGAGAGAACAGAAGAATAAATCAAACGGCAGCTGCAGGCGGCAAGATCGATCCCTGACTTCCCATCGGTATCCCCGCACGATAAAAACAATCGCCGAACGCCCTACTACCGGTTATCGATCCCGTCATTCCCGTCGTTCCCGTGTCTCCCAATGACATTACTATGGTAATACCTTGGATACGCTTCCTTCCTTCCTTCGAACACTTGAACGTGTCAGGCTAATTATGCAATCATAACGAGGCTCCCCTGTGTCAATTCCGATTGATAGGCCGGTCGATTTAGTAATCATAAGTACCATAAGCCCGATTTCATTTATCACAGTCCTAGAGGAAGTTATGAAAGAGACCCGACTGATCATGAGAGGATTGTAGGTTGGAGACAGCGTTATGCTTGCTATTACAATTGCACTGGACCTATTACAATTTACCCATAGCTATTACACTGTTACTACAATAGCGAAAATCCCGAAAATGTATTACATTTTAAAAAAATTCACAAAAAATATTTCAAAAATATTAAAATCAAAATCTTGGCTATGGTCTTGGTCCTATAACCGGCGGGAAGAGCACAGGGCAGGAATCACTGATCTCTCTTTCTCACGTATTGTTTATTTCATAGTAAATTGTAATTTATAAATTTCTTGAACTGCAGTTGAATCCCCACGATACACCGTGTCCAGGACGAATCCCGTGATGAGGTTAAAAGTATATCAGTCCATTACACAACCCCACTTTAACTATTGTTCTTCTGTACTATACCTTTTTAACTCAAATCAACTGTCACAGTTACAAAAGATGCAAAATCATGGGATGAGAATTATCTTAAGGTCGAATCGATATACACCTATTCAATTGATGATGTCAACCCTTAATTGGTTATCTGTATCACAAAGACTATATTATCTTACCATGGTATTTGTTTTTAAAATAGTGTCAGATATGGCACCAACGTATTTGCAATGCTTCAGCTATAATAGTGATATACATGCACATCAGACTAGAAAACAAACTATTTATATTTCTAAAACTAACAAGAAAAGTAGCATGAATTCTTTATTTTTTAAAGGATTCAATGAATACAATAATCTTCCAATTACAATAAAATATTTAAACAACAATTATTAAAGTACATAAGAGCCATCTGATAATCTTTAGACTCACAGTTAACTTCTCTCTATTATTGAGGTTTCTAATATTGGCATTGTATATTAGCGTAGTATATATAGTATCAGCATTAATTTAATTATCTTTTAGTGTTAATTTTATTATTTTGGAATAACCAATTTGTATTTTTTAGGTATGACTACTTTATTTTGTATTAGGGTAATCCTATTTTGAAATAAAGCTTCTTCTTTTTCTTCTTCTATAAGGGGTGATTTCTGTCACCGACCTGTATTATAATATGTTTGAATTATATTTTTATTCTTGATAGCAAAAAAGTTGAAATGCCCTTAAATAGATCGCGAAATCGTTAAAGTGTGGTTACCATATTCGTACGTCACTACGTCACCTGCGACCTGCTGAGGTAAACAATCCACAAAAACATTAAAAAAGACCTGTTAGCGTAAGCGTACTAAACGATCTTCTCTCTTTTTTTGCTGTAAAATCGAAAGTGTTATAGAAAGTGAAAGTGGTGAAATTAAGTGGGCTACACACGTTTCAATCATCTCTACAACAAAACTTCAAACGTTGATTTCTCTGTAACAAATGCGAATTTAAGAATACTTCCTTTTGATATTGGCTTCACATCTCGAAACCTAAGTGCAATTTCTTTTTCCGAGATTCGTTCTGAGACTTAGAGTATAGTGAATAGCGAAAAGGTTAGGGTTTGATATTATCAAGGGCAACGATAAGGGGGGTAATTACTACCCTCCCCCCCTCCAAGAATAATAAATAGTACCTAATCAAGTATTGATTTGCTTCAAGTCAGGCACGTATACGTAACCAACAAATATGCAACCCTCCCCCCCCCCTGGATAATATTTTGACTTTTGACACCCATGGACGCTATCGCATCACACAGAGGCAAATTTTTCACATCACTGAACGAAACTGATACCGTAATAAGTAGTAACTTATGCTTAACGCGGCGAGATGGCGTGCAACTTCGGATCTACTCGTATTACAATTTATTGCAATCTATTACATTTTCTAGTACAATTGTCTTACCCCAAAAGCACAACGCTGGTTGGAGATCGAAATTCTCATTCAGTAGAGTTACCTGAACGTGCTTTCACTGATGACCTAGCTATCTTTACCAACAAGGAATGAGACTTACAGAGAAATCTAAATACATGGAATAATATCTTCGAACAGTTTAACATGAGAGTCAATGTGATCATCATAGTGACAGACATGTTATGAACTGGTAAAATGCAATAAGGCAGAGCTAGATTATTGCCGACACGAATATTATCAATAGTTTTGGAACCTAGCTCACCATCGCTCGCGACTGTCAGTTCAGTGGCGCTCTTGATACTCATATCCAGCAACAGTTTCGTCATATCCAAGGCGCCGCCCACTCGGGGCATGGCCCCGAACCTGAACTACAAGTTTCTTCATGTTATCACTTCTGTGAATATGTCCGAAGAATGTAAGCATTCTCGTCGACGCAATGGAGGATAGACTCTTTGGATTACAGAGTTCATCCAGCATGGAAACGTTAGTTCGATGGGCGGTATAAGGGACTCTCAACATTCTCCTCCACGTCCTCATTTTAATAGCATCTATGCGAGCTCGATCTGCCTTTTAACAGTCCAAGTTTCCGAGGCTCACAAAATATGGAGAACACAAGAGGCTGAACCAGCGACATTTTGGTAGCTTTAGTGATGTTATGGTCACGCTATATTTTAGTAAGCTTTGTCATGGCCACACATGCCTGTTGAATGCGCCGTCAAATCTCATTTTCACAGCTACCCGAATTGTCGACCATAGAACCGAGGTACACAAAACTTCGAACTACTTCACAACGACCTACTGACTTTATTTCTCGATGCGAAACTATATTGGGCACTAAATAGACCATGATTCAGTAAGAGAGACAGAGAGAGATAGAGAGAGAGCTTTCAATTACAACAAAGTTAAAAAGTATATATAGTCTTGTTGGTACTACTATGGGGCTCTGAATCTTAAGTACTAGGTATCTAAAAGATCGAAGCACCTGTCACGCCATGGAAATGAAATTTATACGGTGAAGCAATGGCGTGACCAGAGCAGATAGAATCAGATATGAGCACATCAGGAAAGAACTTGGCATAGAATCAGTTGCTAATTTGTTTTGAAAGAAACTAATTAGAGCAGTTTGGCCACATGTGTAGAATTGATAGAAAGAAAAGTTATAAAAGTTGGGGGCCCAGAAAAAAATCTGTCTCCGATTTAAATATATATTCATCACAACCTTTTTTATGGCACATAGAAAGGCTCAAACAGACTTGTCTTCACAGTAGCAGTCCTAATTTACCTGAACCATAATCACTTTGACATCTGACGCCTCGATCAAATATTCATTTATTTATTTGATTGCTTTGTCTTCTTCAATTTCGGCTATAAGAAAGAATAATACCTTGCAATATGCTCGGAACCCAAATTGGCAGTTAGATGTTATAATTTCATTCAAATGCGGTGATGTTATGAATCAATAACTGGATAAGCATATTAATCATGAGAAATATTTTTACATGTATTACTGGTTTGAAGCAGTCCGTTAAAAGGATAGACTATTCTGGAGCATCAGAATACGTGAATAGTGTGAGAGTAGACGACTGGTAAATAGTATGACATAGATGATATAATAATAATAATGTATATAATAATAATAGCCGAGCTCAGCCTCACACTCGACTTCAAGCGGAGGTGTCAGCAGTCCATTACGGAACTTGCTCCCGCACAATTAAAATCCCACATTAAAACTGCCGAAGTTGACTTTCTCTTAAGACTTCATAAAGATAAGCCAATGCTTGGAATCTTCTACAAACATCTAGAAGAGCATGGCTCGTCTGAGCAGTTGACCTTCTCTTTCCTAAGGTCTAGTGGGTTGAAGTCGGAGACTGACGGCTTCATAATGGCTTGCCAAGACGGTGTCTTCAACACCTTGGTGTACCATAGAAGGGTTGTGGGTGTAGATGTACCCGACACCCATTGTAGAGCTTGCCGACAGGCGCCAGAGACGCTTATGCATCTCTTGTCGGCGTGTAAGACGTACGCTGGGACGTCTTACGTCCATCGGCACAACGCGGCTCTACGAGTGCTCTACTATCACTTAATGCACTCATACGGTATCGATGAGACACCGGTGCTGCCATACGCTCCAGGGGATATAGAGTCCGTTGTGGAGAACGAGAGATGCCGGATTTACTGGAACTACTCGTTCCCCACGCTCAAGCTTGTACAGGCAAACAAGCCCGACATAGTCCTTCTCGACCACCAACAGAAGACGATGTTCGTTATTGAGTTTTCGGCACCTGCCGAGTGAACATCGTCTCTCAGGAGGAGGAAAAGCGGACCAAATATCAGGAGTTGCTCGGACAACTTCGCAGGCTCTGGCCAGACTACACTGTAAGTCTGCTGGTTATAGTCATTGGATCCCTAGATGGAATGAGGAATACGCTGCTCTCTGCACTGCGCAAAGGCGCAGAAGGCTGTCATCCTTGAGTCCCTTCGTCTACTTAGGGCGCACGATTCGCGGACCCAATGATTGCTCACCTCACGGTGTGAGGAGTAGTCACTGGGTAATGGAACAGCAGTTCGGTGTGTCGGAGCCCGGGCTGCACTTTTTTGTTTTTCGTATAAAATAAATATAACTCTCGCTGGAACCGAGTATACAGCCAGGCATAACTCTGCAGCCAAAGTCATACACCAAGCACTAGCTACAACAAACAAGGTAATTGAAAACACAGATCCATATTATAACTACACACCGACCTCAGTAGTCGAGAACAATCAATTCAAACTATACTGGGACAAAACCATCCCAGCAAATATGCCAGATATAGTTTTCCAGTCAAAGACAGACAAAGTGACCTACTTAATAGATAGTGCGATTCCCAATGATATGAACATCCAAAACACCTACGCTGGGAAGATATCTAAATACACCGATCTCGCCATAGAAATAAAACGGCTATGGAAACAAAACAAAGTTGTCATTGTCCCCCTCATTATGTGGGTCTCAGGCCTTACTCCAAATACATTTACACCAACACCACACCTGCAACAATTGGGCCTGGATGAAAAGCTACATAAAACCTTCCAATAGTCTGTAATCCTCAAGACCTGCAGCATTGTACGGTCCTTCCTGAATTCAGAATAATAATAGGTCAGGTGTTGACCTGGCACAGCCCGTCAATACTTGTACTACCGCAACCATGCAAGAAAAAATAAGAAATGCAAAATAATAAATATAATTTTTATTTATTTATTTGCAATGACCTTATTTACAAAGAGGTGTCTAAAAAAGGCATATAATATTATGTAATTACAAAAAGGACTGAAAACAATTTTAAAAAAAAGATCCAGTTCAGCCCTATTAATCTGGGAGGTTACGATACAATATGTCGCACAACATAATCGATTAAAAAATATTCGACAAAAAAAGTATTTTTTTTATGCAGCAATTTGCCTTAAAAGTACTTATGAAAATTAAAAATCTAGAAAAAGGAAAATATGAGAATCTTCTATCACTGGGCATTGATTAGATATTTTTTAAAACCGTACTCAAAAGTTTTTGGCTCTAACATTTTTAAATAGTCAGGAACTTGATCATATAAATAATAAATATTATAAGAATATGATCTGCGGAATATAGAAATCATTTGAACAGACAGCTTCAATTGGTCTCAAATGAACTGCGAATTGAAAGAATAGACCTTCATTAAGAATTGGAATTCTTTGAAGAATCTGGCTTTGTCCCCTTTCTTTCCTGCACTTTTTCTGAATTTACGACTGCTTTAAAAATCTTAAAAACCATCTTGCAACACCGCATATAAGTTTAACTTTTATAGACAGGATGAGCCACTTATAGCTTGTAATGTTTATATACTAAATTTAACTGCTGCTATGTGAATCCCAAGTGAATAAAAAAATAGAAAAATCGGCAAAACAAACAGATAGAACATCCTGTATCAATGAGTATCATAGATAAACGTTATCATATTCAGTGAAGTATGCGCGAGTTGATTGCATTTCTGTTTTTCCAAGAAAAGGAACAGCCCATCACTTATTTTCGCAACATATCATTATCTGATCTGGCTCACAGAGTGGCAAAAGCTTTTAGTTCGGGAGCTAGTAAATCTGAAGTTACGTATTATTCAAAATATAACATAATATAAATAATCAGCACGTTAAAATTATCCGAAATCCGAAGTTTCATCTCAATAGCAAGCCAAATAAAGATTTTCGATTTTTTTAGATACACCCGCCAGCCCGAGAGATCTGATTTTCTTCATTTTCGTCAAACGAGACTGAGACTCGAAACCGCGACTTAATTTGTAATCAGCCCTTGAAATCATCCGAAATGCGAGGTTTCATCTCAATAGAAACCCAAATAAAGATTTTCGATTTTTTTAGATACACCCGCCAGCCCAAGAGATCTGATTTTCTTCATTTTCGTCAAACGAGACTGAGACTCGAAACCGCGACTTAATTTGTAATCAGCACCTTGAAATTATCCGAAATGCGAGGTTTCATCTCAATAGAAATCCAAATAAAGATTTTCGATTTTTTTAGATACACCCGCCAGCCCGAGAGATCTGATTTTCTTCATTTTCGTCAAACGAGACTGAGACTCGAAACCGCGACTTAATTTGTAATCAGCACCCTGAAATTATCCGAAATGCGAGGTTTCATCTCAATAGAAAGCCAAATAAAGATTTTCGATTTTTTTAGATACACCCGCCAGCCCGAGAGATCTGATTTTCTTTATTTTCCTCAAACGAGACTGAGACTCGAAACCGCGACTTAATTTGTAATCCGCACCTTGAAATTATCCGAAATGCGAGGTTTCGTCTCAATAGAAGGCCAAATAAAGATTTTCGATTTTTTTAGATACACCCGCCAGCCGGAGAGATCTGATTTTCTTCATTTTCGTCAAACGAGACTGAGACTCGAAACCGCGACTTAATTTGTAATCAGCACCTTGAAATTATCCGAAATGCGAGGTTTCATCTCAATAGAGAGCCAAATAAAGATTTTCTATTTTTTTAGATACACCCGCCAGCCCGAGAGATCTGATTTTCTTCATTTTCGTCAAACGAGACTGAGACTCGAAACCGCGACTTAATTTGTAATCAGCACCCTGAAATTATCCGAAATGCGAGGTTTCATCTCAATAGAGAGCCAAATAAAGATTTTCGGTTTTTTTAGGTGCACCCGTCAGCCCGAGAGATCTGAATTTTTTTGTTTTCGTCAAACGAGACTGAGACTCGAAACTGCGACTGGATTTGTAATCAGCACCTTGAAGTTATCCGAAATGCGAGGTTTCATCTCAATGGAAAGCCAAATAAAGATTTTCAATTTTTTTAGGTACACCTGCCAGCCCGAGAGATCTGAAATTTTTTATTTTCGTCAAACAAGACTGGGACTCGAAACTGCAACTGGATTTGTAGTCAGCACCTTGAAATTTCCGAAATGCGATGTTTCATCTCAATAGAAAGCCAAATAAAGATTTTCGATTTTTTTAGGTACACCTGCCAGCCCGAGAGATCTGAAATTTTTTATTTTCGTCAAACGAGACTGGGACTCGAAACTACAACTGGACTTGTAATCAGCACCTTGAAGTTATCCGAAATGCGGGGTTTCATCTCAATAGAAAGCCAAAGATTTTCGATTTTTTTAGGTACACCCGCCAGCCCGCGAGATCTGAAATTTTTTATTTTCGTCAAACGAGACTGGGACTCGAAACTACAAACGGATTTGTGATCAGCACCTTGAAGTTATCCAAAATGTGGGACTTAATCTCAATAGAAAGCCAAATAATGATTTTCGACTTTTTTAGGTACACCCGCCAGCCCGAGAGATCTGAAATTTTTTATTTTCATTAAACGAGACTGAGACTCAAAACTGCAACTGGATTTGTTATCAGCACCTGGAAGTTATTCGAAATGCGAGGTTTCATGTCCGAGAGATCTGAAATTTTTTATTTTCGTCAAACGAGACTGGGACTCGAATCTGCGTCAGGATTTGTAATCACCACCTTGAAATTATCCGAAATGCGATGTTTCATCTCAATAGAAAACCAAATAAATATTTTCAATTTTTTTAGGTACACCCGCCAGCCCGAGACATCTGAAATTTTTTATTTTCTACAAACGAGACTGAGACTCAAAACTGCAACTGGATTTGTAATCAGCATCTGGAAATTATCCGAAATGCGGGGTTTCATCTCAATAGAAAGCCAAATAAAGGTTTTCAATTTTTTTAGGTACTCCCGCCAGCCCAAGAGAATGAAATTTTTTATTTTCGTTAAACGAGACTGAGACTCAAAACTGCAACTGGATTTGTTATCAGCACCTGGAAGTCATTCGAAGTGCGAGGGTTCATCTCAATAGAAAGCCAAATAAAAAATTTTGATTTTTTCAGGTACCCCGCCAGCCCGAGAGATCTGAAATTTTTTATTTTCGACAAACGAGACTAAGAGTCCAAAATGCAACTGGATTTGTAATCAGCACCTAGAAGTTATCCGAAATGCGAGGTTTCATCTCAATAGATAGCCAAATAAAGCTTTTCGATTTTTTTAGGTACACCCGCCAGCCCGAGAGATCTGAAATTTTTTATTTTCGACAAACGAGACTGAGACTCAAAACTTCGACTGGATTTGTAATCAGCACCTAGAAATTATCCGAAATGCGAGGTTTCATCTCAATAGAAAGCCAAATAAAGATTTTCGATTTTTTTAGGTACACCCGCCAGCCCGAGAGATCTGAAATTTTTTATTTTCGGTAAACGAGACTCAGACTCAAAACTGCAACTGGATTTGTGATCAGCACCCTCAGATTATCCAAAATATGAGGTTTCATCTTAATAGAGGTCCAAATAAATATTTTCGATTTTTTAGATAAACCTGAAGATCTGAAATTACTTATTTCCATAAACGGAACCGAAACTCAAAACTGCGACCGAATTTGTAATCAGCACCCTCGACTTATCCAAAATACGGGATTTCATCTTAACAGAAAACCAAATAAAGGTTTTCATTTCTTTAGGCAAGTCTAAAAAATCCGATTTTTTTTTATTTTCGTCAAACGGTACTGAAACTCAAAACTGCAACTGGATTTCTAACCAGTACCGTCAATTTTTTCGAAACAAGAGGTTTCATCTTAATGAAAAGCTAAATAAAGGTTTTTAGTTTTTTAGGCAAATCTCAAAGTCTGAAAGGTCAGAAATTTTTGATTTTCATGGAACAAGGCTGAAATTGAAAACTGCAAAATAAGGTGTAATCAGCACCCTCAAATTATCCAACACACGAGGTTTCATCTTAATAGACAGCCAAATAAAGATTTTATATTTTTTAAGGTTAATCTAAACGTCTATAAACCTTAATAGAAAGCCAAATATATAGATAATAAATTCAACATTTCATATTTTTTTAGTTTAGTGCTGCAGTAGGTTTACGCAGAGTAGCTACTCAAACTGAGCTTCGTCTGGTGTAGAAATATTTAGCGAAGACGATTCAGTATTATTGTTAATATGGTTTGCTATAAAAACGTTATATTACCACTACTACTCGACGTGTTGCATTAAGTGAATCACTCCATTGCATCCTCCTTATCACTCCCCACCCCCTGCTGTGCCAACTGTTGCGTCTACTCAACACCCCGTGGAGATTCTGCACCCTTGTAGGAAGATCCGACATTTAACGGGGATTGTTTTCTCATATTAAAGATACCATTAGGCGATAAAGCTAATGCAAGCCCTTCATCAATACTGAGTATACGAAAAAGATACTATACGAACGTTAGAACAGCAAGAATAGGTTATCTTTATATTGTTCTAATAATAAAAGGTCTTTATTTGTAATGCTTTACAAAAAGGCAAAGCACAGCGATCAGGCTGTTCAAACTTAACCTAACTTTAATGTAGATGCTAGTATTATGGATTTGAAAACAATCATTAAATTATTATAAACTCTTAGTATATATGTTAGGAGCAAAGACCGATTTCGGCCAATGGACGGAAAATATGGTCAAAACGCGTTTTGGCTGCTACCGTTTTGCCAATGTCCGAATTATCGCTTTCCGGCTGTTCAATGTAGCCCAGAACGCGTTTTGGGTGAACCAGGATTGCCAGAACACGTTCTATATTCTACTACGAATAAATAAATCTCAATTATTTGCCGTGTTGTGTTACAATATTTCCTCTGAGCTTAGAATTCATAACTAAAATGAATAAAAGCACTTGTAGATCTTAGGTCCGTGAAAAAAAAACTGAAAGAAACATACCTCACAATCTCTTATGTCCAGCTACCACATGAGCGGAATGAATAATGTCAAATAACTCGTGGGTCATGCAAAAATAACGCAGTTCGGCTGTTTCGTCTGTCCTTCTTTCAATTAGCTTTCCGATATAGCCAATTTTTAAAATAATCATACCTTTTCAATCGTTGTCTTTGTTTCGAAGATATTGTATCACCGTTACTTTTACAAGCTTTTGCCGCCTTTATCTCTGTTAAGTGTTTGGCCGTATCTTTCTCTTGTACAAATATTAC
The DNA here is from genome assembly GCA_951848785.1 of Callosobruchus maculatus. Taxonomy (NCBI): domain Eukaryota; kingdom Metazoa; phylum Arthropoda; class Insecta; order Coleoptera; family Chrysomelidae; genus Callosobruchus; species Callosobruchus maculatus. The sequence goes on from CATOUR010000003.1 coordinate 6,507,066, forward strand.
TACGATCATTGCTACCACTTATGACTTTTTGCAGTTCGTCATTAAAACATAGCCTTAGGTCTTCCATGGCACTCTCTAGCTACTGTCTAACCCACACAAAGATCAAACACTAAATGAATACACTAGCTCCAGAGGTATCGTTTACAAGCTGAGTCACTCACAAAATTCACCACGCGTTATGGCAATCGCAGTAGAACAGGGCGCGTTTTGGCAATCGTAGTTGAGCCAAAACACGTTCTGGGCTACATTAAACAGTCGGAAAGCGATAATTCGGACATTGGTAAAATGGTAGCAGCCAAAACGCGTTTTGGCCATATTTTTCGTCCATTGGCCGAAATCGGTGTTTGCTCTCAACATATACAAAAAATGGAGTCAAGTTGATTGACTCAGTACTTCCCACACATAACAGTGATATCATTTTATTATATTTCCTTTGCATGAAGCTATAGTCTGAGAATTCTTGCAGCCAAGTAATCGTTCGCATGTCCTCAAAAAACATCAAATACAAAAACTAGTAAATAGTTTCCTAAGTCTTTCCGTAGGAACTAAAACGACACAATTTTTATTCTTCCAGCTTCAACTGGACGAAACGAAACAATCAGGAACCCCCAATTGCTTAAAAACGAAGTTTGAGTTATTTTTAAATTTTTAGTTTTTTTATTATTGCTATGGCGCCACTGACACGATTTTTGAAAACCATACGCATTTGTCATCCTCGCCACGGCAGTAATCTGTGTCTAAATTTCATTAAAATCGATTTCATAATTTCCATGTTACTAAATTCGGAACGATCTAAAGCAATACTCGTATGCCGCTAGGTCTTTCTTTCACAGGTCAATCAGCAGCCTATTATGAATAGAACAAATTTTTGAGTTTCACAACCCCCCGCCCCCTAACCACCCCAATTTCAGCCCCACCCAAAAAAAAGTAAAAAATCATCAGGAACCCCTAAAACGGATAAAAACAAATTCTGAGCTATTTTTATATTTTTGGTTTTTTTATTATTGCTGCGCCGCCACTGACATGATGTTTCCAAACATACGCGTTTTCCATCCTCGCCGCGGCAGTAATACAGTGTCAAAATTTCATTAAAATCAATTCGATAATAATTTTCACGTTACGCAATATAGAACAATCTAAAACAACACACACAACCACAAATTCTAAGTCGCTTGGTTTCTAGTATAGGCAAGGCATTGTTCGGATGGACCTAAAAAAGTGTATTATGTCGCTAGGTCTTTCATTCATAGGCCATTGGACAGCCCATTATGAATACAACAAATTTTTCAGTTTCACAACCCCCTACCCTCCAACCACCCCAAATTCACCCGCACCCAAAAAAAAAGTAAATACGAAGTTTGAGGAAGCTTGGGGAATATTTGAAATTTTTCGTTTTTTGCTAATTACTCCACCCCCTATACAACGATTTCTAAAATTATCAGAACATTACCTATTACGACACCACAACATATCGCTACCCAAATTTCATCACAATCCATGCAGCGGTTACTGAGATTACGACGTTAGAAAAACGCCAACAGACAGACAGACCGACAGACAGACCGACGAAAATGAGTGACGTGGATGTTCGTTATGTAGACATCATAAAACGCCCAAAAAGCGTATTATCTCAAAATCGAAAATTTTCGCGACCACAATACTACCCTCACCTATCTATCGGTGTGGGAAGTAATAGGTGTACTGATGCATTTCGTTACTTTCTGCATCATTTTTTCGCTAATAATTCCATTTTGAAGTTTAAGAAAAGGAATTCAAATTTAGCCAACCATTGCGATATTATCAGCAGTGCATTGTTGCCTCGTCAGCCCCCAAAATCGCGGTATTGACGCAATTTGAAAAACAACCATATCAAAAAGTATTATATAGCGAAAAACAGCATACTACTATTTTTAACAGTACGGTTGGCAACCCCAACCACAGACTTTCACTCCCTCTTGGGGGGCACACCACAGTATTCCAGTCTGAGGTCTATGCGATACTTGCTTGTGTAAATCGTATCCGGGAAATTGACGGGTCTAGGAGGCGGATTACTATCTGCTCTGACAGTCAGGCAGCCATCAAAGCACTGAGTGCTTGGAAAATAACGTGGGGACTAGTCCTGGAGTGCAGGATGGCTCTTGACGACATCTCAGCTAAACACAAGGTATCACTAATGTGGGTACCTGGGCACGCTGGGGTAAAGGGTAACGAAATGGCGGATCATCTGGCTAGGATGGGATCCGGCAACAGTTTTGTTGGCCCGGAACCAGCCTTAGGACTATCTGCAAACTTGATTAGGAAAACAAGTGGAGAGTGGATCCAGAATCAACGCTCTCTGAGATGGAACAATATCTCTGGTCATCTCCGTCAAGCTCGGGAACTATTAGCTGTGCCTGCAGAGAGAATAGGACGATTTTGTCTCTCTCTGGATAGGAGCAACTTAAGATTGCTAGTATAGGCCTATTAACGGGTCACAACACCTTCAGGCGTCACTTGTTCGTGATGAGGGTGGTCAACGACCCAACGTGCACGTGGTGTGGTGAAGAGGAAGAATCCTCGGCACAATCCTTGTGTCGCTGTGAAACCCTGGGTTATCACAGGTAGACTATGTTGGGCTCAAGTACCTTAGAACCAATAGAGATAAAACGGATAGGACCTAAGAATGTACTTGCCTTTGAAAGGGCAGGTCTTAGGAATTTCACACACATTCCGTGCTAGATAGCCTCTGGTCCTTATTCATTCATTCAACCCTAACCACATCAGTAAAACTAAATCTAATCTACTCCTTATTGACTGAATTTTTGATTTTTTTTTATTCCTCATAACATCAAACGGGATCCTTTTGACCTAATAAAACACAAGACGTCGCACTCGTTAGCAACAAGAAGCGATGCATCTGCCGCGAATGTTTTGTACGCAGTGCACCTTTGCACGTAACTCGATCCCTGCGTACCCTTACAAAAGAAAAATCACCTTTTAATCTGGCGATTTTCCATTGTTGAGTGAGTAATGGCGAGGCGCGTGTCTTGGGCCGTTTTCGCCTCTTCCGGGCCACTGACAGTCCCATTTCCGGTGCAGTACGGAGCGGCGGTCCTTATCCTGTCTGTCTGTCCGTCTGTTTGTGTGTGAGTCACTGAAGAAGCGGGTGTTCGGTCCCCTTTGGTTCACGCCTTCATTAAATCTCTAAGAAGACGACGCGTGCCAAGGGGTTCATGTTGCATCAGTAAATGTGCTAGTGAATAAATAAACATTTGAGGAACTTCCACCCAAAAGAGAACAAGTCCAACTTCATACCAAATTGAGTTATATACAAATTTATGTAGTTTAAGATGGAACAGCATGGAAATATTAAGCATTCATACAAAATGCAACAAGTCCTACTACAAGAGTTTTTTCATCGAAAATCGAACAAAACCTAACAATTCCCTGAGAGTATATTGGGCTAGATCTAGGAATTCATGCAAAACTCAACAAGTCTACCCACGCCTGTCTATGTGGAGTAATAAATTTATTTTGTAGCTGCGTGGCGACTTTTATGCAAGGCAAGTATAAGTTCTGAACAGTCAGACATCTAAGTATGATATGCGCTAACTGAAATGGCGATGCGATTTTAGGAATCCTGGAATTTAAAGCACTTTACTGGTTTAGTAGTCTTGGTAACCGTCAACGGCGGCATAACCCCGATCTCATACAAAACCGAAAACCGTTATTATAGTTGTTTAGAATTGTTTGTTGGCTGTGTTTATTACTGCAAAAACTCGAGGATGGATTCACATGATATATCAGTTCGGGAGGGTAAGTTAGGAACTCGTAAAAGGCAGGAGAAATACACAAAATGGGAGTTCCAATATCGTGAAAGGTTTATTTCAGTTTCTTTTCAAATGATTTCTGTTTGTCAGAGTGATAAATATTTGTTAACCTTTTATAGGTACAACATTCCTGATGTCATCTTGAGCTCAAAAAACTGTAGACGTAAAGGAAAAAATATGAATGTTCCAAGGTCACAGCACTGGAAATAAACTGCTGTAGGAATAAAATGCAAGGTGTAACTAAATAAGTGTAAAACATTTAAGGGGGTGCTTCCTCATCGAAAAAAAGATAGGATCTTTCATATAAAGAAACTTCATTGGAGCATCCTTGTTAAGATACAGCCCCTTAAAGGGGGTACATAAAACTTTTTTTACCACAAGCATTAAAAAAGTGACAATGTTGTAATTAACCTGACATTTTCTACTACCAAAAGGACACTTAGTTAGTATTTACTTGGTTTATGCCATGTCTGTAAGGGGTGGAAAACGTAAAATTTATTTCGAATGCAACTTTTTGTCTTATTATTTGTTTACCATTTAAACATTTATTTCCGATACCCTTCAAAACACAAAATGTCTCTTGAATTTTTTGCCCAAAATAAACCAGTTCGCAGCACAAAAATATTTTAAACAATTATTTACAATTATTATTTTAAACAACTCATCGAAAAACATTGCGTTGGTGAATCTATAGCTACAGATCATCGCCTCTTACACCAAAACAATGATAAGGGCTACGTTTGCGATTGCTTGATAGAAGAGACGCCGGCGGTCATATTCAGATTTTTTAGTTTTTACTGTGAAATACAAATTATAAAATAATACAAAATAGTTTATACAAAGTATTTTTATTGTGTCTTCCACCTAGAATCAAAATTTTAAAGCTTTTCATTCAAAACTGAACAAGTCCAAGATGCAATCCATGCAAAACTCAACAAATACGTATCGTTGTTTCAAAAGTGCACAAGTCCAAAACAAAATCTGTATTAAAATGAAACCTCCTTTCTTGAAAGATATGGATTCATACTCAAAATATGGACAAATTAAGCTACTATTTATCATGCGAAAACTGATTCAAATGAATAATTATTAAAGGTATTATTCAAAAATTGCGTTTCCTGAACAATTATTAAAAGTGGACATGTTGAGTTTTGCGTGAAAGCTCCCCATTTTCACACGTAAATCTGGATTTTATTCGTGGAATTTACGAAGACACTTATCTGCAAAATAACGCTATCCGAATTTCGTTAAAATCAGGACAGCTATGGGAATGACAGATTTTCATGGTGAAGCAGGGGCAGTCCCTATCCTGTCTGTCTGTCCGTCTGTTTGTGTGTGAGTGACTAAATAAAGATGCGGGTGTTGATTCAGCCCCCTCCCCCCCCCCCCCCCGACACACGCCTTCGATAAATCTCTAAGAAAACGACGCGTGCTAAGGGGTTCATGTTTTCTTATTTTTCCTCAATGTATACCCCTCCCTGCAGTATTGGAAAAAGTAGGAACGAATTTATTTGAGTAAATTCAAACGGCGCCCTCACTGTGGAATTTGTTGGTATAAAAATTCAATTTTTTATTATATTGATAAAACCGGATTTCTCCCGGACTAGTAATCAAAAAACTTAACACTTAATCTTAAAAAAGGAGTTGTCAACAACCCAATTCGAACCCACGCCCTTTCGGACTGGCGCCTAACGTCTTAACTTCTCGGAAACGCTGCCTGTGCTCTCTGCCTGTGCTTCAGGAATATCAATACACCGTACATAATACGTCGTCAGTTACCTGTCGTAATTTAAGTCAATTTTTTTAAAACCGGAAGCGATATTGACAAAACTGGATTTTTCCCGGACTAGTTTTTTCATGCTGATTCCGAATCTGTATTTAGTTTTTCACCAGCACCTGTAGTTGTGGCTATCTTTTGTATACGGACGGACGGACCACCGGACAGACAGACACTCTGCATAAGCTCTGTACAGTGACTTCAGTGAGTCAGTGACAGCTTAAAATTAGTGATTTAGTACAGATCATCATACGTGATTCTGAAGAAGTGTTCTTTCATGGAATGTAAAAAGACACAAATATATCTGTTGAGTCTGCTTGCTAGCATCTTTTGAACTCTGTTTTCTTTTATGGTCAGCCTCCCGCAAAGGCTGTGAAAGCCTATGGCGCTGGAGAAGAACTGATAGGAGATAAGTATCGATGCACGTTAGATTTGCAACACTGCAGGTTGCAGCCGTCATGAAATAAATCCTCCGTCAGCTCATTCCACAGCGTCGAAGTTCTCCAACAGAACGAATTCTGAGGGAGACTGGTTCGGGGAGTAGAGACCTCGACCTGATTAGGATGAGCTCGCAGAGCCTCTCTAGTGTTCCTCGTTTGGACGGCTTTCGGTGCTATTATCTCACTCGAACATCCGTGATAGAATCTGTAAAAGTGGGACAGATCAGCCACCCTTCTTCGATGTTTCAGGCTCTTTTCTGGATAGTGTCCAGAAGCTTTAGAGAGTGCTTCGGAGCGCATCTCCACACATGGGAGCAATACTCCAGCGATGGTCGGATCTGTGCCTTGTAGAGCAGCAGCAGTTGCTCTGGTGTATACAGGTTTCTACAGCGGAACAAAACTCCAAGCTTCTGGGATGCCGTTAAGCAATACTGACGATATGGTCGTGCCAGGACATGCTATTGTTGATCTTGGTTAGTACGTTCAACTACATGAGGCATCCAAACAACTGTATATTCTGTCCTAACAAAAAAATCTGTGTCTTCATGAAAATAAAAGTATTTTAGAATCAGTTATAAAACACGGTTTCACTTCAATAAAAGGTTGTAATTGAAGCACTAACTGAAATTCAATAGTACTCTGTCATTGGATCGACAGCAGGATATACTTATTTACTCACCAAGTACATCCCTCTCGTTCCATAAAACACTGATGTATTTCAGAAATATTGAATGCAAGCTATCGTTGGATTAAAACTTGAGTAATTCTTGCTGCAATTATCTTATTTGTAGTTTTCCGTCACATCTCGAGAAGTAAAATCACCTTTTTTCCCATACGTTTCGAAATTTATTAAAATATCATCCTCAGTAGAGTTCTAAAATGTAAAATTGTACATTTAGAAGGATAGTACATACATAAAAAGAAATTCTCAAGTCAAGAACTGTGATATTCCTGTAAATACATACTCACAACAAGAATATCGGTTCTCACTCTAAAAAAGAATATTTGATGAGAAAATTATAGAAAATTTATATCGAGAATAATATATTTTTGGTTTATACACTTATTTTAAAGAAATATGCTCCGAAAGAAAATATAATTTTCTTTGCAACCAAGGCTATAATAATTTAATAACAAATATTTCACAATTTTATACCAAGATTATCATTTCTTCCAGCGGTGTCCAGTTTAGTTCTATCAAAAATATAGACAGCTTGCAAATGCGAACCTTCATTTACAATATGATAATCTTGGTTTGAAAATGAACGCTGTTTTACAAGCACACTCTATATTTGTATCAAGTAAATCATTTATTTGACGTCTACCAACGTCGGAGTGCGCAGGCGCGCAGCGTGTCACGGGACAACCCTAACTTCTCCACCCTCTCAACTCAACAGCCTGTTGCCCGTCCGCGTCTGCGCCGCCATTATCGGTTTTCGGATTGTCGCATTCGTCACCGTCTTTAGCATTGTAGCGTAATACCTGCATCCTGGATACTGCATAATAGCACATAATAGTATCTAGTCAAACTGTTAAAAAATTGCCATTGCCACGTGATACCCGTGATACCACCGTCAACCATCAGTCATCGAATCTGCCGGTAGTGCTGGTCTACCGCCATTTGAGTCGCGTCCCAGTTCCCACCAGGTTCCTTATAACTATATATATTAAGTATATTAAATTTGTTTTAAGAAATTTTGCAGAACTATTTCTCCAAAAAAATGTCTACATGCTCATAGAAGAGTTTGAATGCTCAAATTAATACTATTAGATTCCTCATCCAAGAATATCACAATTTTGGAATAAAGTTGTGCTACTTGCGTCAAGTTTATGAAATGCTCCCAGTTAAGATTATGAAACGCTTCAGTCAAGATTATGAAATACTTCGGTCAAGATTACTATATGCTTGATTTAAGATTTTGGTATTCTTACTATCAAGAATTTCCCAGTTTTGCAATGAAGATATTTTCTCAATCTAACCCTTATATGGTCAAAGATATCGTATTTTCACTTTAAGATTAGCATAATTTTGCGCATATAGGAAGTTATGGTATACTTGAATTAAAGCATCTGTGCTCCATCTAAGAAATTATTTTTATGTGTGTACGAATTGTAAAAGGCAAAACAAAAATAATTAATCACAAAATAAAAATACTTACAATGTAATAACAATGTCTAATGTGTATTTTGTGATTAATTATTTTTGTTTTGCCTTTTACAATTCGTACAATCCTTCTAAATGTACAATTTTATATTTCAAGACTCCACTGAGGATGAGATTTTAATAAATATCGAAACGTATGGGAAAAAAGTGTTTTTATTCTTCGAGAAGTGACCGAAAACTACAAATAAGATAATTGAAATTCCATCTACGGTCAGGAGCATATATACTCTAATTATTATTATTATTGCTCGAACGACATATCCTTCTGTGGTGCGCTAGCACACAACGCACACGCCCTTGAAAAACACAACAGACCAAAAGTACCAAAAAAGCCCCATCATATTATATACGCATGGTTAAATTAAGCTCTCTTGATGAGATTCCAGCCATTGACGCGTATAAAGTCACTGGCGTCACCGCCATTGTGTTTCACCGGACCAGGTGTCTGCGCTGAATGGAGATGTTAGATAGGAAGGATCTTCCTGGGTCTCGATGGCCCCCCTACCTACGACATGGGTACGAACAACCATTATGCGCTTGTATCTATCAAAGGGTCTCGTCGCTTACCGTGATTTATGTTTATGAATGTGTGCAAAAGAGAGGAATCCACATAGGGTGGATGTGGGTATCCTTGATGACGCACAATTGAGGATTCAGTTGAATCGGTGAATCCAAGAACAGTACACGTCCAAAAAATGTAGTCAAATTGATTGACTCAGTACTTCCCACACATTCCGATGATACCAGTTTTATTATTTTCCCACAGCATGAAACTATAGTCAAGATGCCCCTGCAATCAAATCATCCTTCGCCCTACCGCAAAAAAAGTGTTTTATTCTACTAGGTGCTTCTTTCACAGGCCAATGGACAATATATCATAGATACAACAAATTTTTGAGTTTTACAAACCCCCACCCTCGAACCACCCCAATTTCACCCCCAACCAAAAATTTTTTTAAAATGATCACGAACCCCTAAAACGGCTAAAACGAAGTTTGAGGTGTTCTTTATATTTTTAGTTTTTTTTATTATTGCCACACCGCCACTAAAATGATTTCTAAAAACGTGCTTTCCATACTCGTCGCGGTAATAAATCTGTGTCAAAATGTCATTAAAGTCAATTCAGAAGTTTCCACGTAACACAATACAGAACGATCCAAAGTAATACTCTTATGTATTTTGTATGCATCAGAAAGTTCAAGTCCCTTGGTTTCTGTAATCGGCAAGGCAATGTTCGGATGGACCTAAAAAAGTGTATTATGCCGCTAGGCCTTTCTCTCTCAGGCCAGTAGACAGCCCATTATGAGTATAACAAATTTTTCAGATTTACAACTCCCCACCCCTCCAACCACCCTAATTTCACCCCACCCCAAAAAAAGTAGAAAATGATCAGGAACCCCTAAAACGCCTAAAAACGAAGTTTGAGCTGATTTCATATTTTTGTTTTTTTTAATATTGCTGCGCCGCCACTGAGACGATTTCTAAAAATCAGACGCGTTTTCCATCCTCGCCAAAGTAGTATAATACTGTACCGATATTTCATTAACATCAATTCAGTAATTTCAACATTATAAAATACAGAAGGATCTAAGGCAATACTCGTATGTATACATCGGAAAATAAGTCCCTTGGTTCCTGTAATACACAAGGCAATGTTCGGATGGACCTAAAAAGTGTATTATACCGCTAGGTCTTTCTCTCTCAGGTCAGTAGACAGCCCATTATGAGTACAACAGATTTTGCAGCTTTACAACTCCTCCACCCCCCAACCACCCCAATTTCACCCCCACCCAAAAAAAAGTAGAAAATGGTCAGGAACCCCTAAAACACCTAAAAACGAAGTTTGAGGCATATTTGAAATTTTTCGTTTTTTGCTAATTACTCCGCCACTCATGCACCGATTTTCAAAATTGTAGCAACATTACCTACTACGACCCCACACCATATCACTACCCAAATTTCATCAAAATCTTTGCAGCGGTTACTGAGAGGCTAGAAAAACGCCAAAAGACAGACAGACAGACCGACAGACAGACTGACGGAAATGAGTGAAGTGGATTTTCGTTATGTAGGCATCATAAAACGCCCAAAAAGTATATTATCTCAAAATCGAAAATTTTCGCGATCACAATACTCCCCTCACCTATCGGTGTGGGAGGTAAAAATGGCGTTTTGACTTCAGATGGTCAAAACGTTTAAAATACGAAGATCCATTGGTTGCGCTTAAAAACATTACAAAGTATGAGAATAACCCCATTATACGCACCATCTGTGTATGGCGTTGCGATGAAAAACATTACAAGTCCCAGGACATGTTTGGATTTTAACGTCATTGGTCAACTCATTGTTGACTGTCAGCGCCACGGTTTGCGATATCGTTAATAATAATAAAACATTTTTCACAAACTTAGCACCCTCTATTGACGTTTTCATAACCTTATCATACGCTAAAACTAAAAAAAAATACAAAAAAGCCTGTAAAAGGAAGACTGAGCTCAAGAACAGTACAAGGGCATAAACTATTTTTCTTAATAGCCTGGACAAGGGTGAGACCTTCGGATCTATTATGTTGTATTATCATTGGCCTAAAGAACTATAACAACTTTTATATGATGACGAACATAGTTACTTTACTCGTTTTGGAGTTATTAGTTTAATTTATCTCAAAACTATGTTTCTGCACTTATACTGTCCTTGGACTCACGATTCAGTTTTGGAGCGCTAGAATTGTTTTTTCAATAAAAATGCTTATGCTAAGAGTGTAAATTTAATCATAAGAAGCTTCATTTTGTACCGAGTTTCATTTTGCGTCGGTTGCTCGGCAACAAGTGCAATATGAAGTATGTGAATACTAACCAAACTAAATACATACGTTTCTGTCATGCAAATCACGATTTTGACCACAGTGTTGTTAGTAAAATCACTTAAAAACTCAGTTCGAAATTGCTAGGCATCAATTTGAATAGCTCTCTTTCAAAATTGGACGACCATGTAGGGCATCTACGGGTATTGGAAGCAGAGGAGCGAGCACTTTGAACAAAATTTATAACTTCATACAAAAAAAAATGGTTAATTCTTGTATTGACTGCACTTACCCTTAATTTTGACAAGTTACTTGAGCCACGAAGTTTGGCTAACCTCTGCCAAACATGCTGTAATGCTGTATTTTTAAAAGATTTTATTTAATTTGCCATTTATGTATGTATGCTTGTTCTGGTTGAATCTTGCTACTCAATTTTTACTATTATTATAGTTATTTTTAATGCATTCCTGCAATATGAAATGGTGGTTTTTTATTCACTTATGTTTCAAATGAAAGGGCTTGATGGGAGAAACCAAAAAATGATGTGACGTCATTCTAAATGGCGGACCATCCAAGATGGCGGAATAGTAATTTTTTATGCTCTTCTGCAATATGGGTGTCAAATGGAAGGGTTTGCCGAGAATAATTAGAAAAACATTCTGACATCAATCTTGATCCAATATGGCGGACTTTTGAAGTTCTTTATGCGTTCCCCTTAGTATGGGTTTTAGATGAAAGGGTAAAAATGCCGGTTAATAACCAAAAAGTAAAAAATAAATCAAAAATAAAAAAAACCTTTTTTGAAGGAAGCGTTTTTTAAATGCTCTAAAAAGAAGAAAATAGAGTGTAAGTACCTATAAGTATTTAATTGAACTGAAATTTAAAAACAATAAACTTAGCAGATAGGGTTACTCAATTAAATAGGTTTATTTACAGAAGTAAATAGTACGCCAAGCTTTTATGATCATATAAAAATGGTGTGTAGTGAGAGCTATAAGTTGATAGTTAAAATTTTAAAGGAAAATTTTATTTTCTTATTATCAGAGCATTTAGATAAAAGCGTTTTTTTGAAAGGTTTTTTGTTTTTAATTTCTCAATTTGTCGTTGTACTGAGTTTTACGATAATACACAACAAATAGACTCTAAGGGCCGGTTGTACAAACGCGGGTTTAACACGAGCTTTGTTAAGCCTAAGCTTAGCTAAGGTCAGGCTTAGGTGTCGACATCCGTTGTACAATCGTCGGCTTAGTTAAACCTGGTTGATAATGAAATTCACTACAGTTGGCATCAATGAAGCAATACGTACTGACATAATCATCTGAAAAATTACCTTTTTTGGTTAGGCACTTACGACAGTTTGTGTCAAATGTCGGCAACGACCGTTTCTGTCTCTATTCTTTCATTTGCTTTCTTTGTTAAATCAGACACAAATCTTTCAAAAAATATGACCTAATAAAGTGACAAGCAATTTGAAGGTTCCTCCCTGACATATCATGTCACTTGTATCAGGTTAGGTTTAAACCTCAGCTAAGCTCGCGTTGAGCTTCGGCTTACGTAAGCTCGTGTTAAGCTTGGAGTGGGGGGTTAAGCCAGCATTGTACAACGGACATTTTGCAACTGACGTGGTTTAACTTCGGCTTACCTTAAGCCGAAGCTTAAGCTCGCATTGTACAACCGGGCCTAAATATTTTGGTGGCATACGTTTGAACAGTTCGCTAGTAATTTAACCATCCTTATTATTACCATCTGTAAACGAATCACTTTGTGGATTTGGATGTGGATATCTCTAATTGTCAAAGCTCGCATGACAACCAGCCCTAAAGCACCAATTATCAAAGAGAATACAAGGAATCACGCTTCTGTCTGCCAGCGAAGCCAAAGTTGCGAAATCGTTTGCCGCGACTGTAAATTAACAGGTAGAGAGCAGAATAGATATTAAATTAGTAGAAATTGCTTGGAGTTCGGCCGGATTCAACTCGATGAGTTAATTGGTTCTTCCAGGAGTGCACAATGAGACTGGAACACGCGATCACGTGAAGCCTCCTGGATTTATTCGGATCAGGGTAGGCGGCGCGGTAAATGGTTCGGCACAGATACAGAAGGGGGATCAATTTTAATTGTATGATAGACGGAAATTGGGAAATGGGGTTTTTATACAGGGTGAGTCTACCAGGATGTATCAGAAAACAACAAGACAGGTGCTATTATATAACAATGCAATATTTATTCGGATTAGTATTCGAATTATTATTTCGATTAGTGTTCGGACTAGTATTCGGATTATTGTTCGGATTATTATTCGAATTACTATAACAGTGCAATATTCATTCGGATCAGTGTAGGCAGCGCGCTAAATGGTTCGGCACAGATGCACAAGGGGGATCAATTTTAATTGTATGATAGACGGAAATTGGGAAATGAGGTTTTTATACAGGGTGAGTCCACGATATATCAGAAGATAGCGAGACTGGTGTTACAGTATAAGAATGCAATATTTATTCGGATTAATATAAGAATAAATTATTATTGTTCGAATTAATAGTCGGATTATTATTCGGATAAGTATTCGGATTATTATTCGGGGCGGGTCGGCGGCACAAGGTGGATTAATTAGTTGTGTCATAGAAGGAAACTGGGAAAAGGGTTTTTATACAGAGTGCTGTTGTATAACAATGCAATATGTATTCGGATAAGTATTCGGATTATTATTTGGATTAGTATTCGGATTGGTGTTCGGTATATTATTGGGATTAGTATAACAGTGCAATATTCATTCGGCTCAGTGTAGCCAGCGCACTGAATGGTTCGGCACAAATGCACAAGGAGGATCAATTTTAATTGTATGATAGACGGAAATTGGGAAATGGGGTTTTTATACAGGATGAGTCTACCAGGATGTATCAGAAAACAACAAGACTGGTGTTACAATATAAGAATGCAATATTTATTCGGATTAATACAAAAATAAATTATTATTGTTCGAATGAGTAATCGAATTATTATTCGGACAAGTATTCGGATTAGTATTCGGATTATTATTCGGGGCAGGGTCGGCGGCACAAGGTGGATCAATTTTAGTTGTGTCATAGAAGGAAATTGGGAAAGGGGTTCTTATACAGGGTGCTGTTGTATAACAATGCAATATTTATTCGGATTAGTATTCGGATTATTATTCGGATTAGTATAACAGTGCAATATTCATTCGGATCAGTGTAGGCAGCGCGCTAAATTGTTCGGCACAGATGCACAAGGGAGATTAGTTTTAATTGTATGTTAGACGGAAATTGGGAAATGGGGTTTTTATACAGGGTGAGTCTACGATATATCAGAAAATAGCGAGACTGGTGTTACAGCACAAGAATGCAATATTTGTTCGGATTAATATAACAATAAATTATTATTATTCGGATAAGTATTCGGATTAGTATTCGGATTATTATTCGGGGCAGAGTCGGCGGCACAAGGTGGATCACTTTTAGTTGTGTCATAGAAGGAAATTGGCAAAGGGGTTTTTTATATAGCGTGCTGTTTTATAACAATGTAATATTTATTGGAATTAGTATTCAGATTACTATTTGGATTAGTATTCGGATTGGTGTTCGGAATATTATCCAGATTAGTATAACAGTGCAATATTGATTCGGATCAGTGTAGGCAGCGCGCTAAATGGTTCGGCACAGATGCACAAGGAGGATCAATTTTAATTGCATCATATAGACGGAAATTGGGGAATGGGGTTTTTATACAGTATGAGTCTACAAGGATGTATCTTGCTTTTGTGCTACAAAAGTTTGGAAAGAAATGAAATTTGGTGGCATCATAGGCATTAGTCCCCTGAATGTACACCTAAGTTTGCGGCTTCGGGGGTTGCCGCTCGAGGGTGTGGGGGTAAATTGCTTTGGTATTGGCAGGGAGTACTGACTCAGAGTTACAAAAAACCCCAAATGTGCTGGCAAAATTTAAATATGCGCCTGTAACAAGTGTTGACATAGAAAGGACTTTTTCCGACTACAGAAGTATTTTAAGTGATAGAAGACAGAACTTTACTATGGAACATCTAAATCAAAATTCAGTTATTTCCTGTTTCTGCAAGAACTAAGGACTAAGTTATTTTTCTTTCCGTTTTGTTGTTCAATAGAGACTGTGTTTATTTTAATGTCTGTCTGTCCTTCTTATGTATGTTATAGATAAGCAATAAATTTTGATTTCACTTTCATGCCTTGTTTATGCATATTTGATGCCTTTTTGTGTAAAATTGTATACTTTTTAAGCGCTTATTTTAACTTTTTTTATGCTTTTTAATCCGGACTCTAATGATAAGAGAAGAGGTACTGTACTCTGAGAGATCCTTATGTATATTTCTGTGGTACAAATCCCGACATAAGGGAACATTATATTGACAAACAAAATACGCACATTGTGTATATGATAGTTAAAATGGAAAAAATAAGTGAAATATTCCTTTTAAATGCAGCATCTGTCCCTAATTCACACCATATCATTATTTATGACAAGAAAATTATTAAGATGTTACGTTCCATATGACAACACGTTTCACCCTCGACTATCTCTGTGCCCTTTAGGGATTTGTCATCATTATGTGCAGCAGATGTCACAGTCAGTGGACAGTAGCGGAGCAAGAAGGGACACATATGCTGAAAAAGGACCTAGCTAAACAACTATATGATGACCACTGTTCTGTAATAACAGAATGTTATCATAAGAATTTTTTCCATAAAAATTTTGGATTACACTGACAGGGCAGAGACTTGAAGGTCACATGATATTTGAATCTCTACGTTTGAGTATTCTAGATGTTACACTGATGCTCAGTGAGGATAGTCCTTTTATTATTATTGTTTGTTTTAGCTGGAACATTCATGTCATTTTTGTTGAACTTCTCAAGTTGCCATTCGTTTAGCCATTGTTTATTAATGTTAACTCTTTTTTTAGTTGGTACGAGTATTGATGTCTTTATAATATAAGCAGAAAGATATAATGGTTAGGTACCTACATAAAATGGAAAACTGATAGGCTTACAATAGAGGGAAAGTAGCATGCATGCATTTACCTGAATGAACCTAAAGCCTATCGGTAATAAAAAAATGAGCTTTACAAGATTTGCTTAGTTTTGACGAACATTATCTAGGATATCCTGGATACTCTACCCAGAAAATTATTTGAAGGTTATCTTGAAATTTTCAAATAGAACACGTGACCCCTAGTGAAGTAGGACTACGAGCTTTTAATTATCATTTGGTAAACTTAAAACTCCGGTAAAACTTTTCGATAACCATACATACTTGAATCTGAGACATTTTTTAACATTGATCATAAATATGAGTTCCCATTCTTGGGTCCCTCCGTCTATTTAGGATATACGATTCGCGGACCCAGTTATTGCTCCACTCACAGTGTGAGGAGCAGTCGCTGGGTAATGGAACAGCAGCAGTGGTGTGTAAGAGACGGGGCTGCACCTTTTTGTTTTAAAATAATAATTTATTATCATAAAGTTTACGTATATAAATAAACATTGACGAAGTCAAAAACAGAGGTATGTCCTGAATAAAACAGTAAACATATTTGAAATAAAGTAAAAACATGCATTGAAAACAGCCTAGCCATTTACTTATCATAACATTCTTGCAGGCTGTGAAACGCCTTGACTAATAATAGGTACGCCTTTAAAGTTCTTTTGAAGTTAAACATGTTCAAAATGTCTTTTATGTGACTAAAGGATTGAGATTTTTTATACCATTTTAGTATAGGCTTTTTTCCTAGGTACAGGGTACAGTTTAGCTTTGTGGATTGGTACGCATAAATTATTGTAGTTTCTAGTAAGCATGTTCTTGTAAAAGTTGCCGTTTGTACTGAATTACCGAGATTTATCTTAGTATCAACAAAAATGCTAAAAATATACCGGGTGTCCCAGAATTTCCTTGACACGTGATATTTTCGTAACGAAAAACGGTTCAAGCAAGAACTGAGTGGTACTTTTGAAGGTACTATAGGGTCTATCATAACATGCATTCAAAACATTTTTTTTGTACGTCAACCCCTAAAACTCACCCCCAACTTTTTTTTTCAAATAGCACCCCATATGTTTTCCTACATAAATGATATTCCCACATTATTTAAAATCTTGTGGTACCTTTAATTTTATATGCAAACTTATTTTTTCCGTAAAATCATAAGCATAAGACAAATGAAATGATTGTTTGACGCCTGATATTTTTGTAACGAAAACGGATAAAAAAGAAAACTAAGTGGATTTTTCAAGGGTAGTGAATGACCTATCATTCCTTGCTCATGAATCATCCTTTTCTTACTTAAACCCCTGGAATCCACCCCTAGCTTGTTCTTTCAAATTTCAATCCACAATTTTGCCTGGAAAAATAAATTCTTCACTTGAATTTAATTATCGTAGTATCTTACTTTTTATGCCCCTACTGCAATGTACCGTTAATTTTGGCGCCCGTGTGCGGGGCACACCCTGCACACGGGGTTGGCGCGGCCCCTAAGTAGCCATAAAACTTTTTCACGTTTTTGCACTTAGTTTTGTTGTCACATTTTTTTATTAGTTGATTCATGATAATAAAAAAAATATTTTCCACGCATGTGTTTTAATTAATTTATGCTTACGATTTCATGGATTAAACGAAAAAAATAAACGATAAATTGCAGTAGGGGCATAAAAAGTAAGGCACTACGATAATGAAATTCAAGTAAAGAATTTATTTTTCCATGCAAAATTGTGGATTGACATTTGAAAGAACAATCTAGGGGTGGATTACAGGGGTTTAAGTAAGAAAAGAATGATTCATAAGCAAGGAATAATAGGTCATTCACTACCCTTGAAAAGTCCACTTACTTTTCTGTTTTATCGTTTTTGTTATAAAAATATCAGGCGTCAAACAAATTATCATTTCATTTGTCTTATGCTTATCATTTTACGGAAAAAATTAGTTTGCATATGAAATTAAAGGTACCACAAGATTTTAAATAAAATGGGGATATCATTTATGTAGAAAAACCTATGGGGTGCTATTTGAAAAAAAAGTTGGGGGTGAGTTTTAGGGGTTGACCTGCAAAAAAAGATGTTTTGAATGCATGTTATGATAGACCCTATAGTACCTTCAAAAGCACCACTCAGTTCTTGCTTGAACCGTTTTTCGTTACGAAAATATCACGTGTCAAGGAAATTCTGGGACACCCGGTATATTTTTAGCATTTTTCAGAGCTGTACGTATAATTATTCTGACAAATAAAAACGCCATTGCATTTCGGTGAGTGGAACTACAACTCAATACTACAGTCTATTACAGATTGGTAGCTTAACTTAAAAAACACACCATCGTCTCGAATAAAAAAATAAAGCCGTGGCACGTCAACCCTTTGCGCCCTTTTTTCCCCCCGACCATGTCGAATTTTCATGTCGTCCGAAATCCGTGAACCTAGCCGACACGCGTGCTGCCTTAAACGGTATCTATTAAAGGTCTCTATACAATAGCGTACAGTCGGCCAGACAAGCACTGGGTTTGGAATGAAGGAAGCACCGCTCGCCCTACAAAGGGCCGCTTGGGAGGATTATATGGCAAATTATGGGTGAATATTATAACATTAGTTGTGAATTATATTCGGAACAGCTCGCTGGCATATAATTTATTCTGTACACTGTGCTTAAAAAAATTGTCTACGATTTTTAGCTTTCCCGGGTTAATGGGGTATTTTCCAACTTGCTAATATTGCTTGTTTAATGGCTGAAATGGATAGCTTGTATCTAATTTGTAATGATGCCACTGTTTGCTCAATTTTTTCTGCCCACCTGGAGTAAAGACAGAGTTTGAAAATCATCCCTTTAAAAAGAGCTCATTTAAATCTCTTAAACCTCCCGCCTAAGAAATCAACCAATCAAAAGTCATTTTTATGCCGGATGTAGATAGGATGTGACTATATTAATTTGAATTATGCGTAGATTCAAGGTTGTCACGTTGTTAACATTTTGCCTAGTTTTTCTACATATAGAGGATGTAAACTTAATTTTATGTATTATGTTTATTTAGTTTCCCTCTTTTTAACTGAATAAAAGTTCATGTTGGCAGACTATAAATGTTATATTACACTGCAAATCCATTTTTTGCATTATTATGTAATTAGCAGTTTACTCTGAGAATGTTTCCTAGTTACTTTTCACAATTTTACTCGTCATTCTTTAACAGCCTGTCACTAGTGTCATGCCATACATAACTTCCTCTGGTCTCACGACTGTCACGGTATCTAATACTACGTTCCAAAATCCCATCAAAGACCTCGATTTGCTCTGTAGAGTTTCAGTATTCACTCAACATCAAACTGTCAACAAAAATCTGTGTTCCGTTATTGCATTTCCGAGGCGATGGATGTCATCGTTTTGCTCGGAAATCAAATTGAGATTTTAGCGACTTTTGTGTCAAGACCGTCAAGAGCTATTTTTCACTTGACAGCTAACAACTTATCATAACCTATTCTGCTTTATTTGTATGCATTGACATTCTAACGGGTACGACTACTCTGATACTCTGCCTCTGAGAAAACAGCAGTTATGTGATATGTCAAAATTGTCAAAAAAAGATCTTTGCCGTTTCATAAATATTCCAACATCCCTAACATCTGGAATCACGTGACTATCCTCGAAAATTCATTTGCTCACTGGATAGATGGGATTTTGGAACGTATTATTTATGTCCTTGAAATTAACCATGATGAAATGATGTAAACAAACATCTGTCAATGTCAATACGAAGTGGAGGTTATGTTTGTAGATGGAGAAAAGGAGGTCAGACGACAAAGTAGGAGAGCACCACGAAGGACTTGTTACGTCACGCTAAGATTTATTACGTGACAGCTTTGGCGCGAAATTTTATGTTTGAACTTTGGAGGGAATTTTAACCCACTTCGCGTTCACAATAAAACGTAAAAATGTTCGTTACATGGTTTTTGGCGACGTAACATCAATATTCCGTCATAAAATTTTGTTCGAAAAATACCCCACTATTAGAATCAGCACGTTTTCGCAAATTTTACCAATATCAACGTGCGAGGTGTCATTTCCAAGGTAAAATCATCTCCTGATTGATTCATTTTCTGAAAACAAAATGTTACATTATATTATTATTCTTCCGAGTAACCCTCACCCCTCCCCCCAACCATAAATCATAGATTTGCACCAAGATGTACCAGAAGATAGAGAACAAAAACCTCTTTATGACAGCAAAGTTTAAAATTATTTGGGTCATTTTTGTGGCAGTTGCCGCCATTTCAAAGGTCAAAAATTTGCTACTTATGAATTTTTCCGCCATTTTGAAAATTGTACGGCAAGCGCGGTAGTGTTTTCGATATGCTCTTTATCGTGGTAGCATTAGAACTTCACGTTATGATATTAGAGAGATATTGCTGTAACCAGATGTGTCAAGCGGTAATAGGTCTGTTTTTACAGAGAATCACAAACCAGTCAGAGCCAATCAGTATTCCCCATTGCAGTTGTCAAACTATTTCTGACTAGTACTGGCCAATCAATTTGACGCTGACTAGTTTGTGATTGCTGTAAAAACAGACCTATTACCGCACGCGCTATTTTGACATATAAGCATGCGCAGATGCGTTGGAGGTGTATGGTGCGCTATTTGGGAATAGCGCCTGGCGTTACTCACGGAACATAACTACCGTGCGGTATTGTCGCGGTATCGCCATTCGGGAAGTAATCGTCAACACTCGCGACGATTCGTAGTTTGATTGTCATTGAGCCAAGCCAAAATAAAGCATTTTATGCCTTTATAGTGGTTTTATATTTGTTGTTCTAAAACCGTACCTATTTTGTGCTGAAAAATGTCTGCCTAATTTGTTGATTTCACCGGTTATGGACTGTTATATCTGCCTCTTCACAAATTCGAGTGAATTAAAATATGAATACATCCCTATCGTTGGCTCCAGTCAAAACTAATGTTCCTAGATCTTAATGTTTTTTACGATAGAAATAGCAAAATCAACTACGATAGTGAGGAACAATATGCAAACTATAATGCAAACAACAAACCAAAGCAGTGTAAACTGAAAAAAAAAGTAATTTTTGAGAGCTGTCACTTGTTTCTTGTCTCTCTTGACAAACTTCAAAGCAGAATACGGCAGCGCAACGTATGTATGGCAATAACTATCAATTTTGTAAGGACGATAACGCCGCGCTATCTACAATACCGCTGCGCAAATACCGCAACGTATGCTGTAGAAATAGAAATAGAAATAGAAATTTATTGGTTTTTCAGTTACAAAAAATGCGACTGAAGTAACAAGTCAAAAAAAAGTAGATACAAGTAGTGGAGTAAATGACACACAATTTTTGTTGATAGTACATACATACGACATAAAAGGATGAAACAGAACAGCAACTGTTTGGTGGACTTTTTTTTTTATGATTTCACTAGAGCGCAGAACTCGTCTAAACTGTAAGGCTCTAAATCGCATATGTATTTATGAATGGTTTTCTTGAATAGATGTACTGATGAAATAGATTGTATGTTTTGTGGTAACAAATTGAACATCTTAAGTGCTGAATAGTGTGGGCATTGTTTAGTAGAACTCAGTTTATGAGATGGATAAATATATTTCCGATTTTTTCTGGTATTATATGTGTGGTTGAAGACATTTCCTACAAAGTTTTCTTTATGTTTAAATATAAAAAGTAGAGTGCGATAGATATATATACCGGTGAATGTCAGAAAATTATGTTTTTTGAAAATTCCTCTACATGATTCCCTGGGTTTCATTTTGAACATAGTTCTTAATATTCTTTTTTGTATAATAAAAATTCTGTTCGCCGCAGAACTACTACCCCAGATAGTTATTTGATATGACATAATAGAATACGCGAGACCGTAGTAGGCAGACTGCACAGCGTATAATGGCAGATGGTATGCAAGCACGCGTATTGCATAGCATGCTTGATTAAGTCTAGCCGCAAGATTGTCAATGTGCTTATTAAATTTAAGATATTTGTCATATGTTACACCGAGAATTTTTGTGTCATTTTTGATACACAAGGTATGTATCTGTGGTTGGCAATATCTCTCTATTATTTTTTTCGTTACCCCCACCCCCACCTCTTTTTTATCATCGCAGTGGGACCAAGAACTAGATTTTCGTTTCTAATGATAGCTCTTTTATAGTGGCCAAGTTTGAAGAAAATCGGAAAACTTTGGTTTTATTATGACTGTCTGTGAGTCTGTATTCGTTCTCCAACGATTACTCAAAAACGCCTCAAGCGATTGCTCCCAAATTCGGCAAACTTGAATTAATAAAGCTTCTTTTGAGCTGAACAGGTTTTGGAGCCGATCGGACAATGGGGGTAGAAAGGGTGGGGGTGAACAGAAAAAGTATAATACAACATATGAATTTGATAGCACCAGTTAAAAAAGAATGTCTAAAACGTCACATGTCCATTTTTTCTGAAACGGAGGCAAAAAAATTAAATAAACCGAAACACTCAAATGCCATTAACTGCTGTATTTGTGCACTGAACTGTTTGATAGTAGGCAGTCGCAAATAACTTAAAGATGTCTACCTCAAAATAATATACATAAATAGAGGCACAACTAAAATTAGGAGCTACAGTCAATGACTGTAACTTCACAATACTGATATTAGAAGACATACCAAGTTGAAGAATACTCAACAAAGTGGTTAAAAAAGTTATGACCCAGAAATAAAAGATGAGAGAAGAGATAAAAACGATGGTAATACTGAGGATCCAGGTGTATCCACTCCGAACCCCTAATCACCAATGGTGGACGGGGAGTAGGAGGGAAATATGAAGAACAGTGACGGAGGTCAAGGTTAACAGCTCTATTCGAGAAGATATGTCTTTATTTATTTATTTATTCATTGTAGCTATACGACCAACAACAATTGGTATAAGCATCGTCATAAAATCTAAGGATAAAAATTTTTTACAATACATACCTAAAGAGAAAAGACAGCACCTAATTACTGACCAGATAACATAGTTTATGGATAACTTAAATTTAGGTTCATATATTCGTCTACACTCTATACAGGATTCTCAAGTAGAATCTGTTTTACAGTTATTTGGAATTTCCTGAAGAGATTTATTGATTTTATAAATACCGGTAGCTTGTTGAAAAGTTTAATAGGTAAAACAACCGGACCTTTCGCCGATGCAGCTAAACCATGTTGAGGAAGTTGAATGTTGTATGTATTGCGGAGGTTGTAGCCACTTGCTGAGCTAACGTCAGATCGAGCAATAAAGCTAGAATGATTCTGTTTGATATAACATAAATAGTTGAGTATGAACAAGGCATATACGGTTAGGATTTTATGTGATTCGAACAAGTTTCTGCAAGATACTCTGATATCACTGTGGGTCATAGTTCGTATGATTTTCTTTTGGACTAGAAACAATTCCTGCACATATGCACTATTTCCCCAGCATATCACACAGTAGTTTAGTACTGAGTGGACGTAGGCAAAATCGTACATCCTCAGGATATTGAAGTCCAAGGACTGCCTCATCTGCCAAAGCACAAAACAGTGTTTTGATATTTTACTGATGATGGTGTCGATATGACTTCTCCAACTAAGTTTTGAGTCAACCATAATGCCCAAAAATTTGACAGCGTCCTTCTGTATAACAATGATATAGATTGGACTCTTAAGCGTTAAAGGTAGTGGGGTTTATGGTGGATGAACAACAACCACTTGAGTCAGGAAAGTTCCTAGAACGAGGTTTGCCTCGTTCAACGTCCTTTTTTTGTGATGGCGTTGGTTTTGTAGTACGTGTTAAGCTGTATTTCTTTTTTAATTCTCATTTTTACAACTTTTTATTTGTATCTATTTTTAATGTTTATATTACACTTTAACAAGAAAAATGAATATTCTTATTATAAATGGATGTCCAAACCTGTTCATACCTTTTTCTTTGGTTTCACAGTTTCTCTCAAACTGGCTTATTCATGTGTCTTGAATGAAATGCCCTGACTTTTTTAAGGTGGGCTCCAGCAAAGGTTGAAAGCCTATGGCACTGTAATACCGCTGCTAGAAGATAAGTGTAAGTGCACATTAGATTTGAAACGCTGCAGGTTATAGCCATGGGGAAACAAATTCCCTAGCAGCTCATTCCACAGCGTTCAAGTTCTTCAAAGGAAGGAATGCTGGAGAAGACTGGTTCGGGGAGTAGGGACGACGACCTGTTAAGGATGAGTTTGCAGAGGCTCTCTAGTGTTCCTCATTCGGACGGCTTTTGATGTTATTATCTGGGAGACCTCACTTGAACATCTTCCGTGATAGAATCTGTAAAGCAGGGTCAGGTCAGCCACCCTTCTTTGATGTTTCAGGCTGTGGAGGACCTTTGTGAGGTTAGGCGTATCGATTAGTCTAATTTCTGTCTTCTGGATAGTGTCCAGAAGCTTTAGAGAGTGATTCGGAGCGCATCATCACACATGGAGCAATACTCCAACAATGGTCGGATCTGTGCCTTGTAGAGCAGCAGTAGTTGCTCTGGTTTATACAGATTCCTACAGCAGAATAAAACCCCAAGTTTCTGGGATGCCGTTTCAGCAATACTGACGACGTGGTCGTGCCAGGACATGTTATTGTTGATGTTGATCCCCATAGGTTTGACGGAAGGTGACTCGACTATTGGATGATCCTCCAATTCCACAGTTGGTAAGCCAACGTAAGACTTCTTGTCAGTGTCGTTACCTGAGTTTTCTGTACTTTAAACTGTACTTGATTTACTAATAACCACTTGACAATTCTTTTGATATCAATGTTGATCTGTGAAGCGAGTTGCTGGGATTGTTCCCTGCATGAGCAAAAATTTGGATTTAGAGAATTATTTGAATAGCTAGTATACAAAATCTCCATCCATGTCCTAACATCCAGTCTAGAAGATCGTAACTTTAATGACCATAACATTCGGTCTGCGTTCCTTAGCTGTTGACACAGTTAATCCCCAATATCTCAAGTGGACAATTTTACACCTATTTAGGAAACCACAAGAGTATCGCCTTACATATGCTTGTCGCTACCTTGTTTTCGGCCAATCTCAAAGAATCCGTTGTTTGTTTTGGATCAGGGGTGACGTGATGTCGCCGTAAATATGTGAGTCGTTAAATTTTTATTTACCGAAAAATGGGGTGGTTCTGGGAATCTGGGGATAAGAAGCTCGGTTGAGTTCAAAGCGTTTTATATGAGAGGATTAAATCAAATTGGTTCAGTCTAGATGCGGATTCTATTTTTAGTGATTTTGGACAGCTATGTTCAGACAGTAGGGGTTGAAAGAGTGCTTGACTGTAGCTGGTGGAAGATATGAATTAGCTGTAAAATAAATTCAAAATTATGAGTACAAACTTGGGTATCAATATTTTTATAATTTTCAAAATTTTCATAATTTTCAAGCTTCTCAAAATATTCGAGACTCGAAATTTTTAGGTATCAATACGTACGCCGATTTTCATCTTGTGGCGATCATAACCTCACAAAGATATAGCACCATCTCTTCTTTCTCCAGATTCTATACCCAGGCGATGATTTTATAACCACTGGAGTCTGCTGCCTATCAAATTCCAAACTTATAGGGCCGATTTTATCAACATGCATATTTAACAAAGAATTTAACAAAGCTTTTCTATTGGATGTTATTTAGCAAAAGCTTTCTATTGGGTATTGCGGGCTAGGTTAATAAATATCGTCCAATAGTATTTGATCAATATTGAAAACAAAACGTCAAAGCTGGATGACACTTTTCATCATATCGTATATAAGCTTTATAACAAAACTATTAAAATATTCATTGATGTGCTTTTTAATCATGTTCCATACATTTTTTTGTATCATCGACATAAAAATGTTTTAGAATTAAATTTTATTAGACATTTTACTTGACATATTGCAAAAGCTAAGTACCGGAGGCGGTGGAGAATTCAGTCAGTGGAAGTGAAGTTTATCCGTCAATATCAATCGCCAATTGCTCTGATAGCGGTATCAAAATGAAATTGTTTCAAAAAAGTAAAATTATTCGTAATTTTTGTTGTACTAGTAAAACATCTAATAACGTTTGATTCAAAAACACATTTATGTCGATGGTACAAAAAAAATGATATAACATGAATAAAAAGCATTCCAATTAATATTTTGAACAAAAAAAATTAAAAAAGAAGTTGCACGGGCTGGGTCTCGAACCAACACCACCGGCGAAACCCAGTCATACGATGTCGACCACTATCCCACTCGGTCACACAGCATGCTAGAGAAAAAATCGCCTCAGAACATATTTAGGTACTTTATTACTGGGATCTGTGATCTAATTTCAAACATTCAAAAAGATATTTATTTCGATCGTTGACTTCGTCTCGAGCTGCAAACTTCATTCATCGCCTATGTTGCAACAAATATACATTTTAGTTACAATTGTTACAAGCATTTTCACGAAGTACGTCACACGGGTTCGGGAGCCGTCGGTGTGTTTTCGGTTCTGGATTCAAAAACCCATGTTTATTTTGATATTACTTTTGAATTATTTCGCAATAAAAAGAAAACAAAAACAGTTTTCTTGTAAAAGTTATATTTGATCTGATGCATTTATCACAAAAAAAATTATTCAAAACCCTAATTTTTTGTCATTATTATCATTTAGCAGAAGAAAAAACCAGCGATCAAATCTACAGTTTTTGCGGATTCTGATTGGTTTAAATTAACAATTGTTGAACTTTTTGTTAAACAAGAAAATGCAATTTTTCGCCCATTTAGGATGGAAAATCAGACTGGAAAAGATACTAGATGGTTCATAATGGTCGACTGTACATAAAGCATGTCATTTTTAACTTTTTTGAGGTAAACTTCAAGAGAAATCAATAGTTTTCAGAGTACTTTGACATCAGATGCATGTTCTTGAACGGGCTGCTCGGATTGGTCAAGGCCTTTGTTTAAATGCGCCTGTTGATAAAATCGGCCCAGAGAGTAGATACTCAGCTGGTAGGGTATACACAATTATTTATTTCTAGCAAACAGCAATCTTATAATGAGTAAATGCTTAATTTCAATAAATGACCCATTATATCAATCAACTGAAAACTCAGACTGAAAGGTATTGGATAATTTTTACATACCTTGCAGTCAAAGACAAGTGTACATTAAAGATCATAAATTATTATGTATCGACTGAATCATCGATGAGCGATTCCACTTGAGTAATCAAATTGTAACGACTTTGTTAATATTCTTGCAAAGTTGCAAGGCAATAAGATTCATTCATACATCGTAACAGTATCCTTGTATGGAGATAAGCACGTGCAATATTGTATATCTCAAATTGTCGAAGTTGGCTCTCAATTGTAACCAATTTGGCAATTTGATATTCGGAACTGATAAACAAAGAATTTTGTAGTCAAAATAATGACTGATATTCCCAGAAGATCGTGTACTGATGGTGATTCTATACTTTAAAGTCCCACATCAACAAGCCTGTGAGTTTTATAAACTGTACAGGACAAAAAACCGTGTTAAACATTTCCGTAGGATCTTCTGTCTGTCATCTGTCAACTGTCTATCTATTGTCTGTGCGGTCAACATTCGTCTGTCTATAACTAGGAAAGTACTGGAACATTGTTCATGAAATGTTCATTGTTTGTTACTCTCCTTTATAACTTGTAATCATCATCATAGTCACAATGTCTTAGCAAACTTGTTGTGAACTCGTAAAATGCATTAAGTCGAAGCTGGAGTATTGCCGACACGAATAATATCAATAGTTTTGAGAACTGTAGCTCGCCATCGTTCGCGATTTACTGTAAGTTCAGTGGCTCTCTTGATGCTCATATCCAGCAATTGTTTCGTCGTATCAATCCAGCGTGTGTGGGAACGGCCACGGCGCCGCCCACTCGAGGCATGACCCTGAACTACAAGTTTCTCCATATTATCGCTTCTGTGAATGTGTCCGAAGAGTGTAAGCATTCTCGTCGACACAATGGAGGATAGTCTCTTTGGATTACCGAGCTCATCCAGTATGGAAACGTTAGTTCGATGGGCGGTATAAGGAACTCTCAGCATTCTCCAGCATAGCTTGAAAAGCACTGATCTAATATTAGTGTGAGGTGGTAGTAGTAGAATACTTATATAATATATATAGATGCTTGATCCAAGAAAACCAAAATGTTGAGCGGTTTGCGCCAAAACTATGAAATGCTTCAGTTACAGTATCTTTACAGACGATATACTCATTATTATGTTTTCAAGATTATACTATGCTTGATTTAAAATTTCAATATTATTACTTTCAAGACTTTCCCAGTTTTGAATTGAAAATATTTACTTAAATATAACCCTATGTGACCACATTCGTGGTTTAAGATTATTACAGCCTTGCACCCTTGCACATATGTATATGTATAAAGATATAGTATAAATGAATGAAAGTATATGTTTTTCGTCTAAGACGAGAGTACTTGACTCTAAGTTTTGTATTGACAGAGCATAATATTACAATGAAAAAAACTACAAGCTATTTTATCTGCACAGAAATACCATTATAGAGATAATATTCACACGTATGTGTTGAAATGTATTTTGTTTTATATTAGTCATTTTCATCAGATGCCGACATCACCCTAAACTCGTTTACATTTTCTCCCCTTTGAAATGAAGCAAAGATAAATATTATAGTTAATAAGAACTCTAAATAGCAACATAATTTCGCTGTTAAATACAAAAATACAAACGGTTGAAATTTAAAAGATTCGCAATCCAAACAGTAATTAAAAGCTTTAACTTAGAAGTATGATCGTGACAGTATTAATGAGAAATAGCAGTGGCGTAGAGAATTTCAAATGACTCATTTGAAATGAGTCATTCGCTATACGTTACTAAAATAGCAACTACGATCACATTGAGGTTATGTTATACGTAAGATTATAATAGAAATAGAACAGTCAGTTCTCTAACAAGGTTATAATAAAAATTTGGAACGAGTGGCATATTTGTGAGAGTTGGCGAGTATATCAAGTAAGCTACAAGTAGACCAAATATTCATTGTAACCAGAGGCGCTTCCTCCTTGAGGCGCAAAGCCACCGCAAAAGAAAAAAATACAAAACCGGATTCAAATCTAAGGTGCAGAAGATTGTAAACAAATAGGATACCACGCACGCCGCCCGAGTAAGGCGGCATTCATTGCGATTGGCCGAAAGGCAATAAACACCTTTGCGGCTTGCCGCTCTGCCGCCCGTCTGGGATGTTGAACAGAGTACAGGGTTGTATTTTCTTCAGTTACTCCGTGTGTTTATCATTGTATACGACGCGTCGTGTTAATGATAGCGTACATCGTGCTTTTATCATCGCATACCTTTCGTGTTGTTGTGCGATTTTTAGTGTTATCTGTGTTGTACTGTTGTTTTAATAGCTACTAGTGGTGTTTTTGTTATTCCCCGATAACTTGAAGGAGATATTGGAGGATGTCCAGTAGTACTGACACTGCAGATGAATCCATGGATGTGGCTACAAGACAGGATTTAAGTCTACCAAGGAAGAGGCTTAGTAGCACAGACACTGCAGATGAACCCATGGATGTGGCTACAAGTCAAGATTTGAGTCCACCAAGGAAGAGGTCAAAAAGGAGCCATTCTGGCGCGAGGCTTAAGGAGCTAGTATTGAACGCATATAAATACGAAACCCAGAAAAAATCATTAACAACTGCAGCTGACGGTATACCAACAAATGCTTCCAGGAAATTAGATATTCAGAACTGGCTTCGATCAAAAACATTAGTTTTGACGAATCATTACTGAAAGTTGAATTACTTCAAATTGTGAATGAGCATAAGGCTGAGTGCAATAAATATAGAATAGATGAAATGGCCAAAGAGCAAAATAAAATAGTTTTGAGGCTTCCACCTTACCACTGTGAACTCAATTCTATTGAGTTAGTTTGGGTTGAAATTAAAAACACTGCAGCTGAAAAAACACTACGTTCAAGTTTGCTGATGTGAAAAACTATTTCCAAGAAGCAATAGAATCTATTACTGCAGATAAATGGCAAAAATGCATTCGACATGTCCAAGAAAAAGTGGAACAGGAAATGTAGCGATTAGACACCATAATAGAGAATATTGAACCTGTTATAGTTAACCTCAATGGTAGCAGTACATCAAGCTCATCAGACTCGGAATAGATGGACAAATATAGCTGAAGTATTGACCCCTTCTCAACTTTACCCCCAAAATGGAGGTTCCTAAGGTGAGAATAATATATAAAAGCTAAAATATATCAATACAGCTGTAATGGAAAAATATGATTAATAAATGCTACTCCACACCCGATACTATGGACTTTATGACTGCAATTTTTGAATATGGCTCTGGCGACCGACATCCACAGGCCAGCCGCCAAGCGCGTGTTATTGTTTACAGCCACTGCACGGCGGATTTGAATACACTTTAGGTCTGTATGCAGAGTACCTATTTCTACCTGATGTCGTCAGATGACGAAACTGATTGTATTGAGAAAAAAATGCTGGACCTTTTTTCGAAATGGTAGTAGGAACTTGTCCCATTAGCCAGAAGCTATATGATTTTTTAGGACGTAACAAGCCTTAGAAGCTTGACTATAGAGAAGCCTAAGGGAATAAAATGATAAAATTCAGGAAACAAGAGGTCATGTAGCATAAAAGTGTCAGTAGAGCAGATAAAATTAACCATTCCTTAACATAGGAAGGATTCAGGATAAGGATTTACACAGGGTCATACTTTTTCTCCTAAGGACCCATCACCATCAGTGAGTGTTCATTTTAACACACACACATAAGAATTAGGCCACGGTAGGGGCGGTAATATTGAACAGAGGTTATGAGCAAAGGCAGTAACTATAACAACTCATATTTTAACACCAGCGTTTTTGATGAATACAATAAATTGAAAGTAGATGTCTTTCCTGTACACATAAGTCAGATCATGTTATGGGAGCAGTAACACCTAATCCGGTAAGACCTATTTAACGCAATATATTCGAGGGGAGTAATTCCTAAAGAAGGGTTGTTACCTACTTTTGTGATGTTTCCTAAAAAAGTAAATGCTAGACGTTTTGCACATTACCGCATAAGGCATTCGATAGGGTTCAACATGATCATCTAATGAAACTACTAAAATACAATGGACTAGACCGCAGAGATGTTACATTAATATCAACACTATATTACCACCAAGCAGCTAAGATAAGAGTAGAGCACAACAAAATGAACGACGTTGAAATAAAGAGAGGAGTCAGTCAGGTATGCATCCTTACACCGGTCACCCAATGATCGAGCCTTCCGTCAAGCTTTTTGGGATCAACATCAACAACAACAACATGTCCTGTCATTACAAAGTCGTCAGTATTGCTAAGACGGTATCCCAGAAGCTTGGCGTATTGTTCCGCTGTAAGCACAAGGTACAGATCTGATCATCGTTGGAGTATTGCTCCCATGTGTGGGTTGCGCTCCGAAGCACTCTTTAAAGCTTCTGGACACTATCCAGAAGAGAGCAATCAGACTGATCGATACCCCCAACCTCACAAAGGACCTCCACAACCAGGAACATCGAAGAGAAGTGGCTGACATGTCCTTGTTTTACAGATTTGATCACGGAAGATGTTTTGAGTGAGCGCTCCCAGATAATAACACCAAAGGCCGTCCTAAAAAGGAACACTAGGGAGGCTCTGCGAGCTCATCCTTACCAGGTCGAGGTCCCTACTCCCCGAACCAGTCTCCTCCAGCATTCCTTCTTTTGGAGAACTTAGACGCTGTGGAATAAGCTGCCAGGGAATTTATTTCCCGCGGCTACAACCTGCAGCGTGTCAAATCTAACGTGCATCGACTCTATCTGCTTCTACAGCACCATAGGCTTTCAGCCGTTGCGGCAGGCTGACTATAAAAAAAGTTATTACTGAATATTTCATTCTGTTCTTACTTAATTTATTTTGTTCATTCATTTATTGAATTATTACCTTAATAAATATTTATATATCACGCCCAGAATAATTTTTTGATATTCTTCATACATTCCGCGAAAATTGGTAGAATGTTCGATGTTATTCAACCTATATGTGAAGAGAGGATTTGCTGAGGCAACCTTAGATAACCCTATCGGCATTAAAATAAACGGATTTCCAATCAACAATCTCCGATATGCAGATGACACTGTCATACTAGCAGACAATGTGAATGACCTTCAAGCTCTACTGAGTCGCGTTAACGAGGAAAGCCAAAGGCTGGATCTGAAGATAAATATCAACAAAACCAAGTTCATGGTGGTTAGCAGAAACCATATCTCAAACACCCGAATCCACTTGAATGGAACGGGTCAGCAAATTTAAATATCTGGGATACATGGTAAACGAAAGATAGGATCCAGATCAGGAGATCAGATGCAGATTTGAACAAACCAGGACAATTTTCCTGAAACTTCGAAAATTTCTTACCAACAAAAATTTGAGCTTCAGTCTTAGATACAGGATGATGAAGTGTTATGTTTGGTCCACTCTGTTGTATGGCGTGGAGGCATGGACGCTGAAGGCAGCCATTGTAAATAAGATTGAAGCGTTCAAAATGTGGACTCTGAGACGAATGCTGAGAGTGTCCTGGGTCGATCATGTAAGAAATGAGAACGTTCTCCAGAGAGCTGGGTTAGCAGAACGAGAACTTTTTGAGTATATAAGGAAGAAGAAAATAGCTTACCTATGCCACATAATTCGTGGGGAACGCTATCACCTCCTGCGCCTCATTCTTCAAGGTAAGTTCGAAGGTGGGAGAAGAGGAATTGGAAGAAAAAAGCTATCATGGCTGAGAAACATCCGTCACTGCACAGGAATAAGCGACTTCCAGGAATTACAGAGGGCTCCAATGAATAGGATGATCTGATGAGAGAAAGGATGAACGCCTACGCAGGAATTTGCATGGCACCCTAAGAAGAGAAGTTCGATGGAATCTACGTCCCTGTTTCGTAATAATCTCGAAGACCGTCAAGATCTTAGCAGGCTCCTTCAGAATTATGTTATGACGACTTTGGAATCGTGACAGCCGGCGCACTGTTTGCCGTAATTAAAACCCATGGAAGATACGACCCCATTACTTGTCACATAATTAATAATTATAAATTTTATGAGGTTTCATTTCGAAAGAGCGTGCAGTTTTGAGGAGGAGAGAAGCTCGTTCAGTTGGTATTCTAGCTACATTGATGTGATTGAAGGGAGAGGGGGGGGAAGGCTCCAAGGGCATTCTTAAAACCAAAGGGCCATGAGTCATGAATTGTTAAGAGATATGTTTTTTTGTCCACTCGTTGCCGCGGATGCATTTACTGGGCACGTTGTCAATTGTGAGAAGTGTGCATATGCTAACAGGCTCATCATGAGTTATGGTGCTTCACTTCGATCATATACAGGGTGTCCCAGAAAGACGGACCCATAGAAGAACCCCCATCTCACTGAGTCAAAATATTGCGAATAAACACAACATACCTATACACCAAGTTGCACCGTTTGACCGTGAGAGGGCTTCAAAGTCAAGAATAATTTTTCAATTTTTGTTGATAACTTCACAACGACATTTGCGATTTGAATGAAATTTGGTAAACGTGTAGCACCATAAAAATGCCACATTTTAATACTTTTAACTCTAACACTATGGTGTTTTGGAATGGTGAACCGATGTCTTCGCCACTTACATTAACCACTATTTTTCTTATTTTTAGTGCTTTCGGTTTGAAATTTTTCCACAACAAAGATACATCATTGACAAATATTTTTTGACTCTTAGTAAATTTTCGGATCTGTCACGGTTTAACAGTTAAAAATAATTCTGTGATACTTTAGTAAAAGCACACTTCAAAAAATACCGGGGGTCTATTTTACCCGGAAATCAATTGATTGCATTTTGTTAGTTGATAGGACCCTTCCGACTTTCCATACGCCTCAATGGTGAAAACTATCTTTATTTTCTCCAAAACAGTTTACCACAACTGTTAGAAAATGTTCTACTGGAGTTACGAAGGAATATGTGGTTCATGCAAGATGGTGCACCTGCACATTTCACACGTGCAGTACGAAATCACTTGCACGAGCATTATCCTGGAAAATGAATTGGAAGAGGTGCAGATGCTCCAATTCAATGGCCACCGCGCTCGCCAGATCTTACTCCATGCGACTTTTTCCTTTGGGGGGCCATAGCTGACAAGGTTTATAAGGAGCGAATAGACACAGAAGAACAGCTATGGAACAGAATTGTAACCGCCGTGCGCCAACTTCAAAATGTCGATTCTCTAAGAAGAATGCAGTTCAATTTTTCAAGGAGAATAAATTTATGCAGAGAAGTGAATGGTGATCATTTTGAACAACTGATGACATAAATAAATAATATGAATCTGCTCTAGTCCTACATTTGTTTGGTCAATACATTTAACGGTTTTACACGATCTCATAACCCGATCACAAAAATTGTTACTCTTCATCTGCGATTTGCTTGTAGATTGATTTGGTACAGTTTGACATTAATGAATTTACTATCCGTTCAATTTTTGATATCTAATGTTTGTTGAAATTGCGAAATATCAATAACATTTTTTCAATTTATTTACTGTCAATTTGTGCGAAAAAGTACCGAACCGACACATTTTGAAGCATAACTGATTGACCCTGATAACGATAATTTTACAAGCGAAAGACTAACAAAATGCAATCAATTAAATTCCGGATAAAATAGACCAGTGCGCTACTACTGAAGTATCACAGAATTATTTTTAACTGTTAAACCGTGACAGATACGAAAATTTACTAAGAGTCAAAAAAATATTTGTCAATGATGTATCTTTGTTGTGGAAAAATTTCAAACCGAAAGCACTAAAAATAAGAAAAATAGTGGTCAATGTAAGTGGCGAAGACATCGGTTCACCATGCTAAAACATCATAGTGTTAGAGTTAAAAGTATTAAAATGTGGCATTTTTATGGTGTTACACGTTTACCAAATTTCATTCAAATCGCAAATGTCGTTGTGAAGTTATCAACAAAAATTGAAAAATTATTCTTGACTTTGAAGCCCTCTCACGGTCAAACGGTGCAACTTGGTATATAGGTATGTTGTGTTTATTCGCAATATTTTGACTCAGTGAGATGGGGGTTCTTCTATGGGACCGTCTTTCTGGCACACCCTGTATAACTAGATAAATTATGCAGAGGATAGTTCCCGAGTCCAAGACAGGGATAGATACACATAAGCGTCAACTGGCTTGGTAGATTTTAAATTTGGCGCGCTTTGTCTGTCAACGAAGAAAGAGACAGAGGTTAACCGGCCAGCGTTTAGGCGTCATTTCACGATTTAATCTTTGTTTACGTTGGTGGCTGAGTGTGTTTTGAGAAGTATTGTGCAAATTGTGATTAAAAACAATGGTTGGAACTTGTTCTCTGTGCAAAAAGGAACATATACCGGGTGAGGGTCGATCTTGTCACACGTAAGTAACGTTTATGTCATATTTGCAGTGGTGTAACTTTACAGTATGTGCTTGCAACAGTCTCTTAGCGCCTGACGTTCCTTTATCAAGTTTCCATTTGAAAAACGCATATGGGCAGTTAACAAATGCATCTCAGTTTACTATAAATCTGCGGAAAAATATCTCAAAGACCAGTTGTCCTTTAAAAAACTGAATCCACGATTTTTAAAAGTACCGACTTTTTATTTATCTGATCAGGAGCACTGTCTTAATCTAACAAAACTTGTTTTAAAAAATATTTTAGTTTAAGATTTCACCATGAAACCTCTAAGTTGAAGTCAGTTGAAAGGATCAGAAATATATTCACCAAAACCTTTTTACTTAAAAATGAATGAGAAGTATAGCTTGTAGATGAAGAATCTTGAAATAGGTAAGGCACGAGCTGATGTAAGTGCTAACTTAGGACATACAGACCTACTTCAAAAATAATAAATTTTGCTGAAGGCAGCTTACAATGTCTAATCATCAGAAAAGTAAAGTAGTTTATTATGCGATGAACTTTTCACTTAGTGCTAAAATGGCTAAATATTCAGTTGAAAAGGTTCAGAATAAGTTGTCTGTACTCTGTACTAGTCCACTGAATATATTGAAATACATAATCAGAAACTTTCTGTTAGGTAAGGCATACTATGATTGCAAGGATTCTTGAATGATCAACTAGTACTGTGATAACTGCTCAGTTTATTTACTTTTGTTTCATATGAAGTACTGTTGAACCTTTAATGTGAATATGTATTGGACAGAATTTGACGAATATATGGATGAGTATACATTTTTGTATGTTTGTATGTTTTCAATTTTATTTTATGTATGTAATTTGTCTTATTCTTTTGACAAGTTCTATACCCTAATATGGTTATTTGGAACTAATAAAGATTATCTATCAATCTATATCCTTTTGGTTGTAGATCCAGTGTTCTGCTGTCTTTGTTTTAACACAAATTATATCTGTTATTGTTGAGTGATATACTATGATGATTTCATTGACTTTTTTTAATTTATTACTTTTAAAGGATTAATAAAATATTTGTTTTGTATAGTGCTTCATTCGTAAGTATTTTGATGTAACAGAGCTAACAATCAACTCCCATATTCAGTATACTGTTGTTAAAAGTGGACTGACGACACTGAACACATTTACATATAAATCTCAGATAGAAGTTCGTGACCCCCCTTCAAATATACCTATGTCCTGTCTAGGGTAAACGTCTTGGTTGTTTACAAAATCCACTAAAATGATGCAAGCAAACAATCACTGTGTTGAATAGCTACCATTACTTATCTAATTATACATATGTATATGATCGAAGGTGCTTCATAATTATATTATTTTTCCAAGTAGAGGCTTATAATACGCGCACATAAATCGGCATCGGACGGACGGTACGGATCGGAAAAAGTTATAGTAAAGCCCAGAGATATACCATTTGTTTACAAAGTGAGGATCTCCGCAAAAAGTGCCGACAGAGAAAGGGAACGGGGTCGGACTGGGCATTCGAATTCGTTGGAGTGGGCAACAACGAAAATGTTCATTCCATCCAATAAAGTGCTCATACATCAGTTGGTTGAAACTTTATTATCTGTTGATAAATATATGGTAGAGACATTCCAATATAACCGTATAAACCATATGGTAAATTATTCCTTTCTACACTCAATTTTAACGTTCGATTCGTTGTTTTAGTTGTCCCCAAATTAATTTTATAGGACTGAAAATGCAAAAATACGGAGGCAACCTTAAGACAAATCCTGTTCTATGAGAAAATCTTGTATTTCCGCCTTCGATAACGTTGAATTCGGAATTTTGTACCTTTGTCTGGAGTGATAGCTTGCGTTGTCCATTACGATGACGCCAAATGGCTTTATATTGGGAATAAGTGTATACTCAAACAATTGCTCAAATATTCCCGAGTCCATGTTTTTGTGGTAGTCTATATTGCAGTCTTCAATTTTCTTTCCGCATAATTTGAGTGCGTTTTCGACCTAGCCGTCAGATGATCCGCAGTGTAAGATAAGATACGGGATCCTTTATTTGGTGGAAGGCCTTTTAGCTAACACTTCTTTGTACCGTCGGTCCATCCCTTTTTAGCGGTATCATGGGTATCATACCAGGTCTCGTCAAGGTAGTACACTGACCTCCCCTCGTTCCGGTATTGCTCTATCTTATGTAAGTAATCGAGCCGCCATTCCACAATCCTTGCACTTTCCATTATAGCCATTCGTTTGTTCACAGTTCTGTACCTAAACCCAATCTTCCTAATCCATCGCTGCAATGTACTCCTTGGATACTGTTACCCCATTCTAACCTATTGTCTTTGAACGGATTCGATTGTAGGTAGTTCGCTAATTTTGTACTTTTCGTACACAATATTACTCAATAATTTTGTGATCGTGGGATCTAGTTCTTTTGAAACACCAGCATCAAACCTACGCTTCCTCTTTTGTGGCCCCTTTCTCAAAATTTCACATACTGTTGGATATGGAACGTGTGTTAGAATTGACGTCTTTTTTATCATACTCCCCTTATTTTCATTCGCCGGATCCTTCGTTAGTTCATTATCATTTAGTACTATTTGTTTTGCATCTGCGCTAAGATGTGACCTTTTGTGAGGTTTTAATTGGTCTACCTCCACCTCCCTCTGTTCAAATTCATTATCAGTGTCCGTACTATAGTCACTACTTTCTCCACCGTAATGACAAACCGCCGACGTAGCTTCACTGCTGCAGGGTAATTCACATCGCTGTGAAATCCCATTATCTTCCCAAGGCCGAAACATACTCTAGCTGTCACACTTCCGAAAAAAACGTCCGATTCAGACAGAAAAGTAACGCACAAAAGTAAAAGCAGATTGGCGTTGCTATCAATAACGGTAGCAATACCTGCCTAAACAATTTGACTAAGTCCGGTCCTCTTCATCGATCGAGTCGCTAATAATCCTGGAATGTGTCGGTCTTACCATAGTTCAGTCAAAATATACATCGTGAACGTCATCCGACAGATTTACGTTCAAATACAACTTAGTGTTTCATTTTCACCATTCTAAAAGGTTACGTTTTGTTAGAAAATTGGTTAAAAGCACATTCCATGAATTGGATACGAGTACGAAAGTAAAATAATGGTAACCATTGAATATTATCAAAACTGTATCTATTCCAAATCATGAACTGTACTAAGAGATGGTATGCAGTTTTTATACAGCGCAAAACGTACACAAATGGTATATCTCTGGGCTCTACTTTACCTTCTATTAAATTTAATAGACCATCGCACATACGTGCGGACGGTAGGCATCGGATTTTCAAAATCCGGCGATAGAAATAAAACCGGCCGATGCGTGCTGTGCGTGCCGATACCGACGTATGTGCGATGCTGATCGGCGATTGCCGAGGCACCGTCGGCATTTTCCAAGTTTCTACCTGTACTGCCTGCAGACAGTGTTGCCATTCATAGCAACTTGCCGTGAAAATAGCGACGTTTTGATTACGTTGAGACGTAGCGGCGATTTAACACAATAAACCGATTTGTAGCGACTTTTTGAAAAATTCTGTTACTATCTTTTTTGCCACCGCTTACTGCTTGTTTATTATTCCTTCGGTTTTGCCCAGACTGTCTTGTATTGGTGTCGAGACCACAGCATAGTAAACAATCAGCACAAATCTCAGGTTGGCGGCAACTACACGTGCATCCCCCTTTTTGGATGATTATTTGTAGGGATGCTAACGATACTTGAAATGTATCAATACTACTTTTGCACTAATATCGAGTTTTTTTGTCCTAGATACTTTTTGAGCGATTCCAAGCTGGTATCGCTACTTTTGTAGCGATACCAGCGGTAGCGGTTTCGAAAATAATTACGAACCAAACGCGCCTCCATTGGCGTGTATCTCTACCCACATTTCGGTTTCGGTGTCGAGACTATGTATCGGGTAATCCACTATTTTTGAATGAAAGGCTATATTATATTATACATATACCTAACATTAATTGCACCCCCCCCCACGAATAAAGGTATACAAAGGCTGAAATATACGTTATTTTTGTGCGACACTCAAGGCGGCTCAGTAGCGAATTTCAATCTGATCTGCCTGGCAACACTGCAACTGCAACATATTTGCAACTGATTCTTTTCTTCCAGATTTGATCATAGGCTGATGTTTCCTATTTCGATCTAGATTGATCCCGGAGATCGATATTACCATAAATTAAGAAAAGAATGTAGTCAAGTTTATTGACTCAGTTTTTATTCTGCAATATTCAACTTTAAAGCTCAATGAAAAGTGTTTCGGGGTTTCCGAACTCGACTTTAAAAAAAAGGTAGAAAATGGTCAGAGATCCCAGACTTCCTAAAAAGAGTTGGAGCGGCTTTTATATTGTACTGATTCTTTTTTCATTTAGTTTCACCGCCACTAATACAATTCCCAAGAACCGTAAACTTCATGAACCTCTACCATGGCCCACGATTCGATTTAGAAATGTCACTGCTATCATTTTAGTGATGAGCTACATACACTACAGAATTATCTAAAACAATATAATTTCGAAAATTATTTTTTTTCTAAGATTCGGAAAAAGCTGAAATGCATATTATGTCGTTCCCTTACAGTGCAATGGAGAGCCCACTACAAATACAACAAATTTTTTACATAATCCCTCACCCAAAATTACCCCAATTTTACTTCCTCTTAAGAAAACTATTAGGTTTCCCTAAATCGCCTAAACACAAAGTATGAGAGCTGTTTTTATATTTTTAGTTTTTTGATCATTGCAGATACGAGGGAAGCTTATGGCCAAAAAACTTAATTCAGATGAAAAAATCTTGGGGTTGTGGCCAAAATTTTGAAAAAAAGAGACTGGGTCACAGCATAAAGGAGAGCCTGGTGTTAACAGCCAAGCTTTCGGCAATGCTTATTGCCAGCTTCAGAGCTTTCTACATAGAAGAAAAAAAAGAAACTTAATTTCAAAATATATAATAAATTTTTTAAAAGATATACTCACAACGTTGAGGTTTGCCAATTTAAAAAACAGCAATTGCATTGAGTGCAACGACTTCTTAATGCAGCTACAATAATCGTCACAATTTTTCCAGAAATTTAAACTATGCTATCATGGCGTCTTCCATTAACAGGTCAGGAAACAAACACCATATAATTATAAATTGCAAACACACAGAAACGACCTTTACAATACATGTTAAAATTTAAACCCAAACGTATTGTGAAATCCGTGGTTTGAAAACACACATTCTATGATCTAGA
Source organism: Callosobruchus maculatus (assembly GCA_951848785.1). NCBI lineage: Eukaryota > Metazoa > Arthropoda > Insecta > Coleoptera > Chrysomelidae > Callosobruchus > Callosobruchus maculatus. The sequence goes on from CATOUR010000003.1 coordinate 6,547,867, forward strand.
TTTTCTTAAATAAAGACTTTCTAGGTGTAACAGGTGATAAAATGGCCGTTATTTTGTGAGATGTGAGACAGAAAGTAACATGGGAAAATGATTGACATATGAAATTTTAATTATATTGACAGTTGAACGATACCAACACTGAGAGAACAAAAGAACACCTAAAACCGAAGAAGAGAATATTGAATTTTTTTGTTTTTTGCTAATTACTCCGCCACCCATGTACTAGTTTTCAAAATTGTAGCAACAATACCTACTACGATCCCACATCATATCGCTGCCCAAATTTCATCACAATTCATGCAGCGGTTGCTGAGATTACGAGGCTAGAAAGACGCCAACAGATAGACAAACAGGCCGACAGACAGACCGACGGAAATGAGTAATGCAGATTTTCGTTACATGGATTTAAAACGTCCAAAAAGCGTATTAATCCAAAATTTTCATGATCACAGTACTCCTCTCACATATCAAGGTGGGAAGTACATATACAGGGTGTCCAGTTAGTGCGTAATTCTTCGATATCTCGTAAGATTTACCTGATAGAAGAAAATGTCAAATACAAAAGTTATTTGACTGCCTAAGACACATATTCTAAAAATATTTTGAAATATACAGGGTGTTGCGGGAAAGTAGGATGGTGGTCAACTTGATTTTTTTATATGGAACTATAGCTTTTTCTTAAATTCTTCTAGTTTCCATCATTTATCTCTATTCAACCCTAAAATATTTTTGAGACCGGTTGCGACTTTGCCAAGTTATAATTTATGTTATATTAATTTCCGGATTTGCAAGGTCGCAAGTAATACGTCCAAATTGATATATTCCTTTAACTTTTCTAAATACTGTTATACACCGAGTTACTTAAATATTAAGTGGATATTATTTTGAATGTTACCAGCAATTTGTATTTACAGGGTGTTTTTGGCAGATTTTTAAATTACGGCAATTTGATGGTCATTTTACTTTGTTTTTTAAATGTAACACCCTGTATTGATGCCACTATATAAAAATTCTATGTAAAAAACATCAACAAGACACAGACAAGCAGAAACCCGTCATTTGCTAAGACAATTTTCTGTCCGTAAATAAACATAGGGTGGTTCAGCGTCGTATCTGACTTGATCGACCCATCAAATTAGACGGTGTTGCGAGTCAATTTGAATTGGAGGGGCCCAGCCTGGCTCTTTGGTATTTCCAGTATGCCACAGACACTTCGATCGGTATCTAAATTACGAAACAAGCACCCTACAACGGCGTTAATAGTCTCCTATTGGGCTGGATGGCTTCCTTGATAGCACGGAATATCGCTACCGCTTATTTTATAACATAACGAAAAAAGAATAAGGAGAAATCTTCTAGAATTTAAGACTAGAACACAGTTGATCAGGTTTGTGTAAAACGAATGCGCCTGACATGTCTCAGTAACTGCTGTACCGACTTTAACTGAATAAAAATAATTAGGATTTATTGAATCTTAATTTTTATGCGTTTTCGTGGCTCCTGGTTACTTTTAGTTTCTTATGAGTATGTCAAATAAGGGTTATAAGGAGAGTCTAAATTTGATTCTGGTAATACATATTTTAAAAAATCCCAAGACTCGCTCAATGCCTTGAAACGCAACTTTTTTGATACATCTTAAACAATCACATCTTGATACATGATGCTTATACCACTAACAGCATTATTATAAAGAAACTACTCACCTAGTTCTGTCAGGTTTTTGACTGATTGGAATCCTTCCAAATTGAGTTCATAGATACTACTCGTACATATATATGTGACGTAAAATCTCTCTGATTAGAGCACCTAGTCAGCTTACAAGATATTTAGCTTAAATTTTTAAACCCTAAACCTATATAAGTTCTCTTAGTATATGAGATGAAGGTTTCATGTCAAGAATTATACCATTTTCTGAACCTAATGAATGCATCTCGAGCAACAACAGATATAAAGAGGTAAAGACTGACCTTGATCATATTCTGTACTTTGTAGGCCAATATGAACATTGCTTTTGAAGATACATGTGGTAGATTTCTCATACTCCTAATATTTGTGTTCAAGTAAGCAAGTACTCGTTGGACTATGAACTTTGAAAAGAGAGAATTACATATTGGAATATTTACTGACCTGTCCAGGACATTTGATTGCATAAACATAAAAAACTACACCACTATGGTGTCAGAGGCATTGTAAACAACATCATACATTCATACCTAAATAACAGAACCCAAAGTGTTTATATCCATGAAGATATTAGCCAAGAACTAACCATGAGAAGAGGTATACCGCAAGGGTCAATTCTTGGTCCTTTTCTTTCTATAATCTATTATATAAATGATATCAGTAATCATTATGCTAAGGTCAAACAAAAATATAAAGACGATCATCTATGCGTCTGACACTATTTTTGGTTTTTCTGTTGAGAGAAATAAAGCTGACAGTATTGGCAAATTTAACATTTACTCTCAATTTGTGATGAGACAGGTATTGGACGACTGGAATGGCGGTATAACTAGCAAAATATCTAACTTAAGATTTGCTGACGATACAACCCTTATTGCTGCTTCTCAGGAAGAACTAGTAGCTCTATTGAACGTTTTAGAACAACACAGTGCAGCACATGGTCTTGGTATTAACTACAAGAAGACCAAGGTTATTATCGTAGATAGAGAGCATGACAATCATCGAGAAATAAAGTCAATAGGGCGTTGTGAGGTAGTTCAAAGTTTTGTGTAACTCGGTTCTTTCATCGACAATTCATGTAGCTGTGAGAATGAGATTCGACGGCGCATTCAACAGGCACAGGTAGCCATGACAAAGCTTACTAAAATGTGGCGTGACCATAACGTCACTAAAGCTACCAAAATGTCACTGGTTCAGTCTCTTGTGTTCTCCATATTTTTGTATGCCTCGGAAACTTGGACTGTTAAAAAGGCAGATCGAGCTCGCATAGATGCTTTTGAAATGTGGGCGTGGAGGAGAATGCTGAGAATTCCTTATACCGCCCATTAAACTAATGTTTCCATACTGGATGAGCTTGGTAATCCAAAGAGACTATCCTCCATTGTGTCGATAAGAATGCTTATATTCTTCGGACATATTCACAAAAGCGATAATATGGAGAAACTTGTAGTTCAGGGTCACGCCCCGAGTGGGCGGCGCCGTGGCCGTTCCCCTACACGCTGGGTGGATACGACGGAACAGTTGCTAGATACGAGTATCAAGAGCGCCACTGAACTGACAGTAAATCGCGAACGATGGCGAGCTACAGTTCTCAAAACTATTGATAGCATTCGTGTCGGCAATACTCTAGCTCCGACTTAATGCATTTTATGAGTTCACAACATGTCCGTTAAGACATTGTGACTATGATGATGATGATGATGATGATATTGGGCAAATTACTCAAGAAGTCTTAAGTCACTCTAAGAAGTGGTTTGCATCCAATGAGCTGTATCTTAATAGTGATAAGACTGTGACTTTTGGTTCGACTCGAAGGACCAAAAGTGTTCGATATGTTTGTGTGTTTCGATATTTGATATTAAAAAGTGGTCTGTTTAACGATAGCAAGTTTGAATGATAAATATGATATAAAATTGTGATAGATTGTAATATAGAATGACGATGATATAAAATGATATATAAGAATGATTATATAAGAATGATAAAAATACTCATATATACAAAACATGAAATATATAAGGTGACAAAATGAGTATGAAATGATTTTATAACGCCAACAGGTCCTTCAATAGGATGTTCTTGGTGATACCTGACTGCTCTGAGGTACCTTCAAGGGTGGCTTTCCTTGTGTGTCTGTTTCCTAGAGAATATCTAACGGGGCTTCTAAACGGGCAACACTTTTACAGCAATGTGTATCTGCAATAGTGTAGCCGGCAACACTCTCGGCAACAACGGCCAGACTGAGTAATATTTCTTGTATGGCCTGGCCATATAGCCACATATATTCGGCATTGCCGATATATTTTTATGTGTTGCCGGCAGATGGCCGGACGATCGCTTGGCTACCGAAAACATCGGCAATATTTCTTTATTTTGGTGTTTGTTTATTGTGGATATTGAACATTTTGGTAGGAAAATGGGTAATACTTGGACCAACGAGAAGATTATTGATTTCATCAATGAAATACACTTACATCCTGAGTTATGGAAAGTGAAAATTCTTAGAATTTCCTTGACACTTCATATTGTAATAAAAAAAGTTCAAACAAAAACAGAGTGGTATTTTTGAAAGTAGTATAGGTTCTGTCATACCATGCTTTCAAAACTTTTTTGTGTACTTCAACCCTTAACAATTACGCACAACTTCTTTTTTAAAATAGCACCCCACAGCTTTTCCTGCATAAATGAAGTCATTATTTTATTTAACATCTTGTAGTATCCTTGATTTCATACACAGACCATTTTTTTCGTGAAGTCATAAGAGTAAAATAAATAAAATAAGAATTTGTTTGAGGCGTAATATTTTCGTAATAAAAAAGGATAGAAGAGACATTTTTTCGAAAGCTTGGCATGATAGGTCAGTACCCCTAAAAACCCACTTGGTTTTTGTTTTTCCGATTTTTGCGACAATACTAGCTGTCAAATAAATTCTTATTTTATTTATATCATTTTACGTGGTAGAAATTTTTGTAACTCTTTGATACAAATAAATTGAATTGAATAAGTTTGCATACAACATCAAAGGTTCCATAAGATTCCAAATCGGTGCTATGTTTGAAATCAAAAAGTTAAGGCGAGTTTTCGGGGATGACGTACAAAAAAGATTTTAAATGCGTGATATAGTCTCTATAGTATCTTCAGAATTACAACTGAGTTCTCGCTTGGACCGATTATATGCATATACATGTCTAGTTGTTAAAAATCGCCAGTCTTGTACTAACAGGTATTGCTTTTTTCATGTTTCTATCATTTCTTTTTATTTATGGTTCAGTTTCCTTTGAAATAGACTCTTTGACATTATTGAAGTTTTTAAATAGCACATTATCAAGACCTATTTCTAAACTCAAGTTATCTAAAGTTTCACGTCTATTGAGAAAAAGTCGAATCCATTGTCTTCTCTCTTTTTAATTTAATGTTTTGTTTAAAACAAAATAAGTCACTGCGTCAGCCATTGCTGCCCGACTATATAGCCCGCCTATGAACAAATTTTTGGGCTATACTATTGCAGAAAGTATTGGGGATATATATTGCCGAGCCATATGCTGCAATAAAATGTTGTCGTCATGGCCGGGCTATAGTTACTAGGAATATAGCCAAATATTGCAGTAAAAGTATTGCCCGTTTAGAAGCCCCTTAAGATGGCGGGGTTCATTTGGCGACGTTGTCATATCTCAAATGTCAATTTGTTATGCCTGTATGCCTGCGCATTTTGATGTTTTCTGTTATCTGTTTTTGTTTTGTGCTGGGCATTTTTCCGTATGTGACAGAAAGTGACAACACCGTATTCCAAATGTCATGTTGACATTTCATTACTTGAGTATTACTCAAAGGGAGCCTTCGAAACACGAAACTTTACGTAAGGGACTCTCAAGTATTAAGGTACCCTAAGAATACGACCTTAAGCTAGTGAGCCTTCCTCCCCCCCTAAGTGAAATCCTGGTTACGGGCCTGGTTGGAGGGCTCCTAGAGAAAAGGATATATTGACACCACCCTGTAAATTGCAGCCCATTTTGCGATTAGAGATTTCAAACCTCGGCCGTCCAACAAATCAAACTGACCAAATGACCATGTCGAAGGGTACGTGTTCAAATTGGAAATGGAACTACAGAAGAAAAACCCCGAATCGGCCGATGTCAAATCCAGCGATAGACCCAATATACTGCTGACGGGTGTGTTTTGAATATGGCGACCATACTCCCCCACGTGACAGTCAATCGAAACTTTATAAAGTGACCACGACCGCTCTCGCATATCCCGGCGTGCTGGCGGACAGTTGAATGTGCATGCACAGCCAACTTTGTGCTTTGTGTCCGCTGTGCACGCTCGGCAGCCGACAGCTACCGAATCATGGGCGGGGACAAGATCTTCATCATAGTCGCAATGTCTCAACAGACATGTTGTGAACTCGTAAAATGCATTAAGTCCGAGCTAGAGTATTGCCGACGCGAATATTATCAATACTTTTGAGAACTGCAGCTCGCCATCGATCGCGATTTACTATCAATTCAGTGGCGCTCTTGATACTCATATCCAGCAACTGTTTCGTCGTATCCACCCAGCGTGTAGGGGAACGGCCACGGCGCCGCCCACTCGGGGCGTGACACTGAACTACAAGTTTCTCCATATTATCGCTTCTGTGGATATGTCCGAAGAACGTAAGCATTCTCGTCGACACTATGAAGTATAGCCTCTTTGGATTACCGAGCTCATCCAGTATGGAAACGTTAGGTCGATGGGCAGAATAAAGAACCATTTTCCTCCACGTCCACATTTCAATAGCATTTATGCAAGCTCGATCTGTCTGTTAAACAGTCCAAGTTTCCGAGCCATACAAAAGTATGGAGAACACAAAAGACTGAACCAGCGACATTTTGGTAGCTTAATGCCCGATTCTATCAATATGCTCCACTCCAACGAACAGATTCTATTCGTTGACTTTTAACGAACTCTTTCTATTGGGCATTGAGGTCTGTAGTTAATCATCCAATAGAATTTTATCAATATTGGAAACAAAACGTCAAAGCTGGATGACACTTTTGTCAAAAATATTTTAAAATTCATGTATCAAAATCATAGCACAAAATCAGAACAAAGCGAGTGATTTGCAAATTAATGCCAGATTTTCCATGTTTACCTTATAATTGTTATTGTATAATTACTAATTGCGAACTGCGCTGTTTTGTAACACAATCATAGGAGTGGTATCATCACAGCCACCTTAATTAATAATCAATAATATCACCTCTAAGTGATGTTATGGTCACGCCATATTTTAGTAAGGTTTGTCATGGCCACACATGCCTGTTGAATGCGCCGTCGAATCTCATTTTCACAGCTACCCGAATTGTCGATTAAAGAATCGAAGTACACAAACCTTTTAACTACTTCACAATGGCCTACTGACTTTTTCTCGATAATTAGCATGCTCTCTATACTTGAGCTTGTTGCAGTTAACGCCAAGACCATATACTGCACTGTGTTGTTATAAGACCTTTAATAGGGCTACTAGTTCTTCCTGAGAAGCAGCAATAAGGGTTGTATCGTCAGTAAATCTTAAGTTGGATATTTTGCATTAATAATTCACATTCACAATGTCTTGTAAATGAGATAACATGACTATGTGTTCTCGACACTGGGACAATCGCAATAAAATTACGAGTACCAAAATGAACCAATTGATCAACAGACATCTATTTTTTCTTAATAACTATGGTATTCTTCTTCAGCCCTAAATTTTTCGATCAAATACCTTCATCATCATAGTCACAATGTCTTAACAGACATGTTGTGAACTCGTAAAATGCATTTACACATTTTACGAGTTTCTCTTGGGATATCTTTAAGATCTTTAATGCAGTAGTTTCCCATTTGCTTTCTGCATCCTCATGCCGTTGACCAGATGGTATCTACTGGTTCATCCGCCTTTAGGGGCAATTTCTCACCCCAAGGACAAGAAAGTGTCCTGACTCTTCTCAGCTCGTCCACCCGAAGCTGTTGGTTGAGAAGAGGTTACTGTTTATACCGACAGTAGTTCGGTGTTCCTTTTAGTCGCCTTTTACAACACGCAGGATATACGATGGAGATATTTTAACCCGCCCCCACACGGGCAATCAAATTCCTTACAAAATGAGAAATGAGAATTTTTATAAGAATACTGGACAAACGATTTCCTTTTAATATATCCTTTTCTGCATATCTACCGTACCACCATCGTGTTCTTTCATCTGTATATTTTACCTTTCTTTTGCTTTTATCTCTACCCGCAGATCTATTGGGAGTGTAAATTTCTCTCCGTTCTAGGCACTACTACCTAGGTAGTGGTGCGTAGTTCTCGGGAAATTTTCATACTCTAAGGGCCGATTTTATCAACGTGCATATTTAACAAAGAATTTAACAAAGCTTTTCTATTGGATGTTATTTAGCAAAAGCTTTCTATTGGGTATTGCGGGCTAGGTTAATAAATATCGTCCAATAGTAGTTCATCAATATTGAAAACAACACTTCAAAGCTGGAGAGATTTTAGAAATTCATGGATCAAAATCATAGCAGGATATCAGAACAAAGCGATTGATTTGCAAATTAATGCCACATTTTCCATGTTTACATTATAATTATTGTATAATTACTAAATTGCAAACTGAGATAATTTGTGATAAAGGTAGTAGGTACCTATATCAATCACAGCAACTACCTACCTTATTTTATAATTAAAAATCCCACGTCCGTCAGTCAGATAGATTGTATGAAAATACATACTTTTATGAAGAATCAATCTTTTATTTACTGGATGTATGTTTGTTATAGATCTTCGTAGAGAAGTATTCACAGGTGCATTGTACATCAAATAGGGTTATACTTAATTTTAATTATAAAATGGCAAGCTTTGGCGTTCCGGATAGGCAACCAGTAATGCACATGCGTTTTTTTGGAAGTAGCTGTAATCTTTGAAATGTAACAAAATGCTATTTTTACCTCTTTTTACTATAAAACAAAGATAAATTGCAGGTATTCATAATTATTATCGATAGTAAATTATTGTTTTATCCAAATAATGCAATGAGTGAATTTCTTGTCATCATAGCATTTAATACAGCATGAAACCAGCGATCAAATAGAAATGGAATCTGGAATCTGATTGGTTGAAATTAGCAATTGCTAAACTTTTGATTAAACAAGAAAATGCAATTTTCACCGATTTGGGATGGAAAATCAGACTGGAAAAGATGCTAGATAATTTACAATGCTCGATTGTATATAAAGTATGTCATTTTTGAGCTTTTTGAGGTCAACTTCAAGAGAAATCAATAATTTTTAGAGTACTTTGACAGATGCATGTTCTTAAAAGGGCTGCTCTGATTGGTCAAAGTCTTTGTTAAAATCTGCATGTTGATCAAATCGGGCCTAAATTAAGTCAATTGTGCATTTCACATACTGTACAACTTAGAGAATAATATGCAATAAACAATAACCTAATTGCTATATTGTTACTGTTTAGGTAGATATATTGCTACTGGGAATATTACTTTGTTTTTTGTTTGGAATATATTATATTACATACAACATAAGATGTTTAAACAATCTAAGATTACCATTTGTGGAATTTCTATTCATAAATCGATAACAATGTTATTGAGCTGTATATATGTGACTAAATTATTATACAATTACGATGAATTTGAAACAACACGTTGAATGAATATGTACTTTATTTTTATCAGAAACTAGATTTCAATACTAATGTCTTATTTTCGCAATCACTTTCACACGAACCTTGAGTTAGTTACTAAGTATACCATATGTGAAAGGATTATCCGATGCAGTCAGAAGAATAGCACATGAATATTTAAATTTCAAGCACTATTCTCAAGAGGTAACACTTCTAAAATTTCGATTTTTCCAAATTTTCCAAATCTCCCATATTATCCAAACCTCCCAAAGTTTGCAAATTTTCCAAATTTTCCAAATCTTCCAAATTATCCAAACTTTCCAAACTTTCCAAATTTTCCCATTTTTCCAAATTTTCCGAATTTTCCACATTATCCAAACTTTCCAGTTTTCAAATTTTCGAAATTCTCCCAATTTTCGAAATTTTCCAAAACTCCCATATTATCCAAACCTTCCAAAGTTTCCAAATTTTTCAAATTTTCCAAATTATCCAAAACTTTCCAAATTTTCCAATTTTTTCAAATTTTCCGAATTTTCCACATTATCTAAACTTTCCAAAGTTTTCAAATTTTCCAAATTTTCCAATTTCTCCAAATTTTCCATATTTTCCAAATTTTCCAAATTTTCCAAATTCTCCAAATTTTCCATATTTTCCAAATTTTCCAAATTTTCCAAATTTTCCAAATTTTCCAAATTTTTCAAATTTTCCAAATTATCCAAACTTTCCAAATTTTCCAATTTTTCCAAATTTTCCGAATTTTCCAAATTTTCCAAATTTTCCAAATTTTCCAAATTTTCCAAATTTTCCAAATTTTCCAAATTTTCCAAAATTTCCTAATTTTCCCAATTTTCTATATTTTCCATATTTTCCATATTTTCCATATTTTCCAAATTTTCCAAATCTTCCAAATTTTCCAAATTTTCCAAATTTTCCAAATTTTTCAAGTTTTCTAAATTTTCCAAATTTTCCAAATTTTCCAAAATTTCCAAATTTTCCAAATTTTCCAAATTTTCCAAATTTTCCAAATTTTCCGAATTTTCCGAATTTTCCAAATTTTCCAAATTTTCCAAATTTTCCAAATTTTCCAAATTTTCCAAATTTTCCAAATTTTCCAAATTTTCCAAATTTTCCAAATTTTCCAAATTTTCCAAATTTTCCAAATTTTCCAAATTTTCCAAATTTTCCAAATTTTCCAAATTTTTCAAATTTTCCAAATTTTACAAATTTTACAAATTTTCCAAATTTACCAAATTTACCAAATTTTCCAAATTTTCCAAATTGTCCAAATTGTCCAAATTTTCCCAATTTTCCAAATGTTCCTAATTATCCAAATTTTCGAAAATTTTGAAAAATTTTCAAATATTTTGGAATATTTGCAAAATTTTAAGTTTAAATTCCTAATTGTCTATGATTTCTGTTAAGAGTTTTTTCATCGGTAATGAGAATGAGAAAGGTGGTTAACTGCGTTATTTTGTCATGTGATTTTGAAAACCTCCTTCCACGCCAAATCGATTACGTGTTTTCAAAAACGTGCTTAGCTTCAGGGTAGAAAAATCCAGCGGACTCTTAGACTATTTTGTAGTAGTTTGTTAATTTGTACAACATTTATACAGGCATGGAAATAAATTTCATTTAATTTGATTTAGTTTTGAATACGCAACTTCGATTATTGATTACCTGTTTACAAAAAGGGTGCCTTAATCGGCACCGGTCACTTGCGCGCCGAAAGAAAATTAAGCTTGGTTATTTCTAACGACCACATCCCTTTTATTCTTGCGACCTTTCATATGTCTTTTTCCGACTTGCGGTAGCTTAGTTACTTAGATTATTTAAATGACTATTCGGCTTCTGTAGGTATATAAAACTACCCACAATGAACATATTTCAGTAGTTTGCAATCTTTAGTTGCTGTTTGTGATATTGTTTGTGTTCTACTTTTCCATCATGGATACTATGTTAAGTGTGAAAGGGATAGTCCTTGAAGAGTATACGTTCAGAAAAGATAAAGAAACCACCCGTGGTGTAGCCTGCAGATGCTCTAGAAGATGCATAGCATCTTTGCTGATGGATCAATCGGAAGAGATTGATCTTAAAAGAAATAGTCAGCACAACCATGATGCTCCCACAAAACAAGCTGTGAAGGTAAATTTCTCGGACTTTTTTTTACATCGTCAAGAAATCGATCAAATTTGTGACAAATTAGAACACGTTCTGATTAATTAAAATTTTTTGGGGTATTTCGGTCTGCTGACAATACCAGCTTCTTTATTTGCATCTATTAAGTGATCAGATTAACTTATTATGTTCAGAACAAAATTTCGCATTTAATAATATTTAAAAAAGTAATTCATTTCTGCCAAGTCAAAAGTAACGATACCTCTGACTGCAATTCTACAAATTCTTCAGTAACTATTAGCAAGATCGCAAAAAATGACGAATGAATTAAAATCGGTTAAAATTATAAGACATAAGTTTACCTCGCCGCCCAGCGCGCTGGTGTCCACATACCTGCCTATTATCCAAAATATTTTGGAGGCTTCTGACCGGTGGGATTAGGACAAATCTGACCGCGGCGCGCTAGTGTCCTATGGTCCATCTGGTGATCGAAATATTTTGCGCGCTTCTGACCGGTGGGATTAGGACCAATCTGACCGCGGCGCGCTAGTGTCCTATGGCCGATTATTGTATAGGCATTGGTCGCTTTTACGGTACGTTTTTATCGTTACGGTAGAATGAGAGAGCAAAATGTGCAGGATTATATGGAGATGCTTTTAATTTACCGTTGACGGTAACGGCATGCCGTGAATGTCAACGTTATGCCGTGCCGTCGTCGTAGCTGTCTTAGCTCCCTATCGTGCCGCCGAGCAGGAGAAGCGTGTTTGCAACAAGTACGCATGTACTGTGACAAACAAAATGGTTGAATAACTTTGTTGGAACTCGTTGAAGCTAGGCCCTGTATTTGGGATGAATCTATATCAGAATTTAAAGGCCGAATTCTAATGACCGAAAATAATGAAAAGTTTTCATTGACATCCCGAAGTATTGAAAAACTTCTTTGGATATTTTTTTAGTTTCTCAAAAAGAGTGTAGTACGACCCTTCGAGGTATTTTACTTTTAGTAACAGGTGTCTCCAATACCTACTTGTGATTTGTCTCTTTTTACGTCTTAAATACGACAAATAAAGAAGGAGTAACCGCCGTTTGTCCATGACTGATCACTGACGGAAGCAGACTGTAACGATTTTATTGTGGAATTATAAAAGTTTTTCCGAGGGTTCATACCGCAGTGGTATTCCACGGCACGGCACGACCTACAACATTATCGTGCCGTGCTGTGCAACGGAAAATTATAAAAGTGACTATTTGTAGAACCCCGCCTATGTTTGATGCTGGCTGTTTGTGACGTCGGGGTATTTCGACCGCAACGGTTCGGAGAGCTTTGAAGCTACTCCATCCATATAGCCACTGCTAACACAAAGCACCACGCGCCACATCCACACATTATTGCATCCCTATCACACCGTTTGTAACTTTCCAGGAAGTCCGGTCTCACTCCGGGGTGGAAAGGTGAAATTGAAAAAGCCACTCTTTGGTTCCGGAGGGGCGATCGACAATACACGTGAAAAAATGTCAGCAAATAGCCTGATTTGGAATTTCACTCATATCACTACACGCAAAGAGAAGTAGTGTCAATTTTAAACAATATTGTTTTAACGCTGTGGTAGCACTAAACACTAAATAAATTTAAAACATTTAAGGGGGTGATTCCTTATCGAAACAAGTACATAATCTTTCATAAAAAAAACTTCATTGGAGCATCCCTTGTTAAGATACAGCCCCTTAAATGGGGTACATAAAATTTGTTTAACAATTTTTTCCACAGGCACTAAAAAAGTTACAATATTGAAATTAACCTGACATTTTCTACCACCAAAAAGAGACTTAAGGATGGAAAACGCAACCCCTAAAATTTATTTCCATAGCAACTTTTTGTCTTATTATTTGTTTACCATTTAAATTTTTTTTCCGATGGCCTGTTTCATTCTAAACAAAAAATGTCTCTTGACTTTTTTTGCCCAAAATAAACCGGCTCGCAGCAAAACATTATTTTACAATATGGTGATATGTATCTTGTTGGTGAGGCAACGGTCTCAGTTTCTCGGAACGCGCCGAACAGGTAACATCAGCTTCTGAGGATGCCAATCACTCGTGTTGACGAAACGTCAAGCACCGAAGCGCGCCGACGCCGGCCAAACAGTCCAAGAACCGATGGTTCATCGGATCATGGCCACGAAACTCTTACACAAAACATTTTTGTTACTTTCTTACTTATGTCAAGAGACAAAATCAAAATATGTAGATAAGCTATCTCACACTCATCAGGAGTTGGTGAAACATGCTCTTGGTATACTAAAGTTTAATTTTATGAACTTATACAATGGGCAATAAGGTATCATCATGATTATCATATTATCGCTGTTTTCAATTTTGACTCAATCTACTTGACGCCTTCTTTTAAGTCTCTGATGTCCATTTTATGAACTCACACAACCTCACGGTGATTTTTGGTGGTGCATTTTTCTAGAACTAGATTAATTTTGTTGGGCAATAAAGTATTTTCATTATTATTATCACTATTATCAATTCTAACCCAATCTTCTATGATTATTATCACTATTATCAACTCTGAGTCAATATACTTGACGCCTTCTTTTAAGTATCTGATGTCCATTTTATGAACTCATACAACCTCATGGTTATTTGTGGTGATGTATTTTCCTATAACTGGATTTATTTTGTTGGGCAAATAAGTATTATCATGATTACTATCACTATTATCAATTCTGACTGATTCTACTTGACGCCTTCTTTTAAGTCTCTGATGTCCATTTTATGAATTCATACAACCTCACGGTGATTTTTGGTGATGCATTTTTCTATAACTGGATTTATTTTGTCGGGCAATAAAGTATTATCATGATTCCTATCACTATTATCAATTCTGACTCAATCTACTTGACACCTTCTTTTAAATCTCTGATGTCCATTTTATGAAAACATATAACCTCACGGTTATTTTTGGTGGTGCATTTTTCTATAACTGGATTTATTTTGTTGGGCAATAAAGTACTTTCGTGATTATTATCACTATTATCAATTCTGACTCAATCTACTTGACGCCTTCTTTAAGTCTCTGATGTCCATTTTATGAACTCATACAACCTCACGGTGATTTTTGGTGATGCATTTTTCTGTAAGTGGATTTATTTTCCTGGACAATAAAGTATTATGATTATTATCACTATTATCAATTCTGACTCAATCTACTTGACACCTTCTTTTAAATCTCTGATGTCCATTTTATGAACTCATATAACCTCACGGTGATTTTTGGTGATGTATTTTCCTATAACTGGATTTATTTTGTTGGGCAATAAAGTATTATCATGATTATTATCACTATTATCAATTCTGACTCAATCTACTTGACACCTTCTTTTAAATCTCTGATGTCCATTTTATGAACTCATATAACCTCACGGTTATTTTTGGTGGTGCATTTTTCTATAACTGGATTTATTTTGTTGGGCAATAAAGTATTATCATGATTATTATCACTATTATCAATTCTGACTCAATCTACTTGACACCTTCTTTTAAATCTCTGATGTCCATTTTATGAACTCATATAACCTCACGGTGATTTTTGGTGATGTATTTTCCTATAACTGGATTTATTTTGTTGGACAATAAAGTATTTTCATGATTATTATCACTATTATCAATTCTGACTCAATCTACTTGACACCTTCTTTTAAGTCTCTGACGTCCATTTTATGAACTCATACAACCTCACGGTGATTTTTGGCGATGCATTTTTCTATAACTGGATTTATTTTGTTGGGCAATAAAGTATTATCATGATTATTAACAATTCTGACTCAATCTACTTGACGCCTTCTTTCTCTGATGTCCAGAGCCCCAAATTCATGGCGATGTTCGCAAATGATCACTCAATCAGGGTTGGCTGCACAGCTGGCAGATGTTTTTCCTCACCCTTGTCATTATCGCCCGTGCACTGCAAAAAGGGGCCAAGGGGGAGAGGAGGGGTGTGATTATATCCCTGTTTGCGGAATAGAGATGCTTAATGAGTGGTAATGGGATAAATTTACAGCCAGGGATAGAATGGAGCGAATGCTAGAGACAGGAATAAAATGACATGCATCATAAAACGAAATTATTTGTGTCAGAAATAAAAACATTTTTGTCGATTGAAGTTTGTAGACAATTCAGTTCAAAAATGCAGTTTGTTTTAATTTACACTTCGAACTGACAGTTTGAAATTACAAGTGACGAGTTGGAAAATTAACCTGACCGTTTTCAATTGTCACTTGACGCTTTAGAAAGTACAACTGAAAAAGGTGTCCAACTCTCACATCTATACAGCAGAACCGAAAAAATGAATCATCTTTCTGACCTGGTCAATGCGGCATCTGACTTCGTTCTTCGGGTCACATACCTCATTTACAACATTGCTCATATATTTGCATGACGACACTTGTTCTACCATACTAGTGTTGATAACCAGATGAGCCTGTATAAGCATCGTGGCACATGCAATAGCTTTAGTTTTTACCGTATTTCTGAGAAGGCCAAAGTGTTCACTAAGTATATCGAACAAAATGATCTTAGCCTGATCAAGTCATGCGCATGCTCAGTTAACACTACGGTGTCGTCAGCTTATCCGATGTTATTGATTATTTTCCCGTTGATCTTAATTTTATATCCCATTCTTTTCAGGGCTCCTTTGAAAATAGCATCTGAATACCTACACGTTGGATACGTGAGGCGATAACACAATATGTCTTACACATCTTTTAATCATGTTAATCATGAAAGTTTTTCATTTTATGCTTGTGCTGTGGAAACTGCTTCTTGAAGAAGATGCGGCTCAATCTCTTGAACTGTAAAAATTGACTGGTCTCATACAGAAGTTTCTATCATCATCATCATAGTCACAATGTCTTAACAGACATGTTGTGAACTCGTAAAATGCAAGTCGGAGTTAGAGTACTGTCGACACGAATATCATCAATAGTTTTGAGCTCGCCATCGTTCGCGATTTACTGTCAGTTCAGTGGCGCTCGTGATACTCATATCCAGCAACTGTTTCGTCGTATCCACCCAGCGTGTAGGGGAACGGCCACGACGCCACCCACCCGGGGCACGACCCTGAACTACAAGTTTCTCCATATTATCGCTTCTGTGTATATGTCAGACACAGTGGAGGATAGTCTCTTTGGATTACCGAGCCCATCCAGTATGGAAACGTTAGTTCGATGGGCGGTATAAGGTACTCTCAGCATTCTCCTCCACGTCCACATTTCAAAAGCATCTAGGAGCTTGATCTGCCATTTTAACAGTCCAAGTTTCCAAGGCATACAAAAATATGGAAAACGCAAGAGACTGAACCAGCGACATTTTGGTAGTTTTAAGGATGTTATGAGCACGCCATATTTTAGTAAGTTTTGTCATGGCCACACGTGCCTGTTGAATGCGCCGTCGAATCTCATTTTCACAGCTACCCGAATTGTCTTATTGGTCTTATTGTAGTTAATACTAAGACCGTACGCTGCACTGTGTTGTTCTAAGATGCCGAATTAGACTCGTAGTGTTGCTGTATGAGAAACACTAGGTGATAAGGGACTCCTAAAGAGATGAGGCTTTCCCACAGTTTAAGCCACTTTACGTTATCAAACGCCTTAGAATAATCCACAAAGCAGATAAAAACTGGAGTATAGTACACTCTGGCTTTTTCAATAATTTGTCTTAAGTTTAAGATCTGTTCACGCGTACCGCGTCCTTTCACGATACCTGCCTGCGCCTGAGAAATTTGACAGCCAATAAAACCCTGCAAACGAGTTCGTAAAATATATAATAGAACCTTACTTGCACGAGAGATTAACGAAAATAGGCGATAATAATTGTCTGCGCCGGTACTCTGTAACTTAGAAACGTGTTTCTATGCACGATGTACTATGGGATCGGGTGGCCTCGTAAATATGACAGCGTAGTAGACACATGTTAGGCACCCGAAACTACCCGATCGTCATGGTCGTCATGGTGATAGAAACATGTTTCTATCTCTTAAGTTAGAGAGTACCGACGCTGGATTTGTTGGAGGCCCCTTTTGATGAAGTGGAACAAAAATTGATGTGCACCATTCATCTGGCCAAACACCGGAGGACCAGACACTCTTACAAATATTATTCTATAGACTTTGTCAAGTCTTTTTGTAGAACCAAATTTGTCTAACTAATGAGAAAAAGCTGACAAAATCTAAACCGCCACCAGTAGAAAGTATAATGAGAGTCAAACAAATTAATGAATAATGTATAATATGACGCTGTTCGTTGATGATACGTTAAAGCCGGTTGCACGCAACAGTAAAAGACAAAAGCAATTATTCGAATTTCTTTCGAAAGCGTCGCGGCAATAAAAGTTCGTCATGCGGGGATGGCAGCAAAAGCTAAGCGGTCCTGGCGACCGTACTAAATCACGTCGGACAATCTTATCGGCCGACCGGACTCGTAAGGACACACAATATGGCGGCGCTCGCGTGCCACCAGGATCGCGTGTCGATCGGGATTTTCCTTTGGAGCCTTCCCCGAATGCTCGCCGCACCGTTGTGCTTTTCACGCCAATATCGCGGAAAGAGTGACAACAGGGGATGCGAGGACTCTACCCTCTACCGGTTTGCGTTTATCTTACCAACACTTAATTTTCTCTCTAAAGGCCAGTTCATAAACTCGACGTTGGCGATGCCGTTGGGCGCGCTGTTCGACATAACCACAGTATATCCAATTATACAGTAGCGCAACTCCCTAGAAATCATGCAGACAATTTGTCTCCGAAAAACTGGCCTCTCATAACCCCACGTCGGCTCCTCAGCACGAACCGCAAGTATTACCGTTTGAGCACAAGGTCGGCTTAGCAATAACCGAGTGAAGAAGCGTAATTGTTGTGTTGCAATAAGTTTAATGGACGCGATATGTCTCGTAAATAGAGTAAATTTTGAGAGCAGTGTGGTAATGTGATATTCTTTATCGAGGTAAGGCAGTTGTCTTTGGAATTCTGAATTACAATTTGTAAGTTATATCCATGCATTCGCATTTATTGTACGTGAAAATGTTTTGTACTGATTCTTCTAATTCATCATGGATTCTTTGCATATAAATGGGGTGTAAACATTTTTTTCAGAAGCAGAACAAGAAATAGTCGGTGTATGAAAGAAAATTGTTAACTCCGAGAAAATAAGTGGCTTTATTGTTTGTAAGTAAATTAAAAATATGCGAGATTTATTCAACTTTATTTTATTTTACCTTGCTTAACCTTAAACATTTAAGTAAATATAAAAACTTTATAATATTTTATGTGGTTCAAATATGGGTATATGTAACAACGTAGCGTCCAAAATAACATTTATGTCTAGTTATCCCACAACCTTTAAATTTATCTTCATCAATCATCATAGGAAAACGTTTGAGGTACGAAAACGTGGCAAACATCAAAACCGATGAAAACTTGATATGTGTACATAAAAAATAATGATCAATATGTTCATAACATCGATAAAATATACTAAACTGGTCGTTACTCATAAAAAAATTGCAAAACTGTTTTTTATCTAGTTTACCAAGACTACCTTTCCTTCAGTTTTTGTACATTACATATGAATATTGAAGAAAAGAATCCATTTTTATAGAGGAAAATGATATATCTTTGAAACTAGCATGTTGATTCTTTTTATTGTGAACTTTCGATTTGAGCATCCATTAAAATGGACTTCACTTCCTGCTTAAAATTTCATAATGTTGGAACGCATAATCACATTCATTTTGTTATATGTCGTGAAAGATCTTTTGAACGTTGTGGTGTGAGGAAATAGTGAGAAATTATCATTCTGGCTTTAGGCTCATGATTAAAGAACGACTTTCCGTAACGTCTAACTCTTCTAAAAAACTGAAAAAAAAAACACAACTACCCTAATACCCGCCAGACTTTATTAGAGACAAATGGAGCTATGCTGTCACACTTTAATATTATTAGGTAATAAAGAAGCATATTAAACATTGGAGGAATCGCATACCTGGCAGCATCTTGAGGAAGCTTAAAAAACTACAGTCATATTTTTTGGAATTGTTAATACAGCCTACAGCGGCGCAATATTTGACTTCACGCGTCCCGATATCCATATCAGCGTATCACCAAATTCCTTAATCCGGTTCTGTCAAAGCCACTACCTTCACTCTCATAGACTGAACACGACTCAGGCGATCGCCGTGCTAAACATCCTGCGAACGATGCGCGGGATGCTATGCGCGAACCACCAAAATTCTGGAGAGTTGCGCTACTGTATAATTGGATATACTGTGACATAACTATCTTTCAACTTTTGCCGTCCGCCGTTAGTAGCCAGCGTCGTAGCCGGCGTATAAGCCAATCATAGTCGTCGGTACCGGTCATGTGATATTGTTATTATTGTTGACGTCTAGCTGTCAAAAGCTTTCTGGGTTTTCTCCATGGTTTTCTCAAGTTTTCTGTATTGATTATTGGTTTTGACTCTGTCCGTTTTCACCAGGAAAATTTAAAGACCTGTCACAAAGCCAAAACCACTGATGATAAATCGAAATAGAACATGTTTACAAACACGATGGGAAAGCTAGGTTAACGGCGTGAACGTCGAGTTTATGAATAGCAGCCTCTACGAACATCAACGCCAACGGCCAACGTCGAGTTTATGAATTGGACTTAAAGCAGGGTTGCTCAGATTTGAACTGCTGACGACCTACCTCAATATTTTCAGACTACGATCAATCGGTTCTGAGAGGGGCCAGTATGTGTGATGCTGGATATCACTGCAAAAAAATGTGGGTAAAATCACATTCTGCATTGTGTAAAATTCGCTTAACATATCATGTTTGCCATGACACTATACTACCCTGTGCGTTTACATAATGCTGTGTTATTACACATATAATGTACCTACTAATATGTAAACAAGTACATGTAATAAAAAGAAAAAGTCACAACTGTCAAGTCACCGTCCACTTTAAATTCACACAAACACTCTGAATCTCTCTAAATTATTTGAAATCACATAACATCACCACACAGCATTTGATATCCTCTGGATAGCCCCAGGCTGTCCTTAAAGGGATATGCAACATGGGCATGGGACAGCCTATAAACATCCTGATAGGTCTTTATTAGACCGCCATAGGTAAGCCTATAGGGAAATCCTCAGGTTGGCCCAAAATGTTATCATTTAGTCTGCCGTAGGTTAGCCCATAGGTATATTCTTAGGTTGTCCTAAAAGATAGCAGTACGGACCGCCATGAGTTAGGTCAGGGGTTCCCAATCTTTTTCAACCCGCGGCGCACTTTCAAGTTTGGCATTTTGTGACGGCGCCCTACCTTAGACAGCTATTTTAAATAGATACCTACTGTCGAAACAAATAGGTATCTACAGTAATAGTAGACACAAAAATAAAAACTTCCTCAATAGGAAATGAAGTTTATTTTATTATATTATAAGAATTCAGAATTGAAACAGAAAACAAAAAGAAAGACTCAAGAAAAACAAAAATAAAATACGACAGTCAAATGAATGTGACGATTAAGCTTGGTGATCTCCGCATAGTTTTTCAAAACGCGGAATAAAATTCGACACTGCGACTCTCATTTCTTGCTCCTCATTGATCCTTGAGCGATATTTGTTCTTGCTTACAGCTACGGCTGAAAATCCAGTTTCATATAAATATGGCGTTGCGAACGGAATAAAAATTCTTAAAGCTTCTGAAGTTAGGTTTGGATATCCATTTTGAATCGATAACCAACACTCCACCAAATCGGATTTGGAGAATTCTGGCGGAGCTTGCGTATAAAAGGGATCTTGGATCCACGCAAATTTTCCGACATCATCATCTGCAAAGTATTTCGAAAACCATTCAGTGAGCTTCCACAAGTGTTCCGTGAAAAGGGCCATCAGGTCTTGTGAGACAACCAGTTCATCGGATCCCGCGTATTTATACAATTGTGGAAAGCAATCTTGACCGCCGCCTTCATCCGTCTTTTTTATCCAAACTTGTAATTCCTTCCTGAACGTTGTAATCTTCTCCAGTAGTTTCAAAATGTGACGAGCGTCAGAATAGGTATTGTTGCATTTAGGCACCCACAAATATTTGTGCTTTAGACTTATAGAGGATCGACTCACGGCGCCCCTCTTTACTTTCTATGACGCACCAGGGCGCCGCGGCGCACAGGTTGGGAACCCCTGGATTAGGTTATAGTGACACACTTAGATTACTCGAAAACAGGATTATTTTTCAAGAACTGTTTTCCTATACTCCTCTGGCTGAGATACCGGGTTATTCTGGACACAGATTAGCTAATGTGGCACATTCTTCACTAGCATCATCACCATTTACAGATCCAATACAGCTACCATCCGAGTGTTTAACACAATTCAATCTAACCTCATTCTGTTCCATTGCTTCATGAAGTGCATTGTTATATAAAGTTTTGCCTATATGTTCCTATATAATGTTGACTTGGACAATTCTACACCCACCTTGCGAAAGTAAACAGGTTACCGAATGATTATTTGACTTGCAATTTGTGGTTTGTACTTGGGAGCCCTTGGCATGTCGGATGGTACAGATCACAGGTACATATGGTATAGGTATTGAAAAATATGACAAACGACGAAAAACGATCCAGGAACCAGGAATTACTGGAAGCTACTAGCTTGCTTTGCTGAACTTTGCTGCAAGTCACCTTCACCTTTCACATCTTCCGTCTTTCTATCGTCAACACTGTCAGATTTCAAATGTCAGATTTTGTATAAACAAGGGTATGGTCTTGAAGGGATATCCCTTAAACCGCCTCATAGTATAAAAGCTGAGGATTTCCAAAACCGTCATCCTTAGGTTATTCCAGTGATAGACGGCCCAGAGGAATGTCCAAAGGATGTCAATGCCTGCCTGCCACAAGATATTCCAAACAGGTTATCCTAGGGCTAACTTAGGACAATCTAGGATAGCCTACAAATCACCTGTAGATGACATTCTGGTCTTATCCCAAATTTGGGCGATACGGCTTCATTTAGGATGTCGTGGGGATATCGGGTGCTGTATGGGTTATCATAGAACCGCCTTCGTTTTGTACAGTTGCGCCATCTTTTCATAGGTTTTGAACGCATAGCCTAAAACCTTCATGTTTCTCAGAGAGAACGTACAATGGGCGTTATCATCCACCTCCTTCAACCCGTTTAAGTGATTTATGTGTGTATTGCACTGATGCACGTATTACATTTTTTCATGAAAAAAAAGACATTCGATAGCCATAATAATTTGCTAGGAATAGTTTTCAACATTTTGAATAGCAGATAAAAAAAGGTTTTTCAAATAAAAATAACTTCTCCTTCTGACCCCTGCCAATATCAACTATTACTGTCATAAATTTACACACTTATTCAAAGAGCTATCAGCAAAATCATTCGTGGTGAGTTAACCCCCACACACCTACGCCCTTAATGTTATTAATACCCTGCCCACCCCCCCCCCCTGAAATCCTAGCTACGCCCTTGTAAGAATGCAGCCTTAATAGAAGCATGGATCGAAACTGATAATACTGATATACCTGAAGATTTTATTTACTCTTGTCTTTAAAGTATTAACTAGAGTGCGGTAAGGTAAGAGGTAACGTAAGACGTAAGAAAATAAACCTGTGGAATCAGATGAGAGTGTTTATAGTCGTAACGTAAGAGGTAACGCAACACTCTCATCTGATTCCACAGGTTTATTACCTTACGTCTTATGTTACCTCTTACCTTACCGCACTCTAGTTAATCCCTAAAGCAAAGCTTCAGTCTACGTTACTCTCCGTACCGTAAGGTAATCGCAGCTGCGAACGAGACAGAAATGGCAAACGGCGATGGTTTGAAAATGGATCGATCGAGAGCCGTGAGGTCAGTGATTCGACGAGGCGTCTCCGTGCCTCCTCTTGTCGCTCACAAGAAGACGAAACCGAGAACGTAAAGCTCGCCTTACACGAAAATCCAGGCGTCCACACACCAGTCGTTCGGAGTTATCCAGTTAGGAAATTCACTTCACTTCTGAGTGGAACCTCTGTTTGGTTTGGGTCAAACTTCGAACTTAAGTCAATTTTGTAGTGCCCTGAAGATGTTCCGTTCAATCCTTATTTTCATTGTCGATAGAAGTCAAATTCAAATTCTTTGTTGCCCTTTAGACATTCAAACGAATGTACAGGATTCGTCATAAAAAAGGATACAAAAATACAAAACACAGAGAAAATAGGTATATAAATCAAACAAGTATATAACAATCGTAAAGAAACTCTGGCCACGGTCATACATCAAGCACTAGCCACAACAAACAAACTAGAAAACACAGATCCATATTACAATTACAGTACTCGAGAACGATCGATACAAACTATACTGGGACGTTGAAATACATACAGACAAGACTATCTCACCCAATAGACCAGATATAGTTTTCCAGTCAAAGGCCGACAACACTACCTATTTGATAGATATAGCCGTTCCCAATGATGTGAATATCCAAAACACCTACGCTGGAAAGATATCTAAATACACGGACCTTACTATGGAAATAAAACGACTTTGGAAACGAAACAAAGTCACAATTGTCCCCCTCATTATATCTGTCTCAGGCCTTACACCAAATACGTTTACAGAACACCTTCAAAAGTTGGGCCTGGACGAAAAGTTACACAAAGCATTCCAAAAGTCTGAAGACCTGTAATATTGTGCGATCCTTCAACAATTGTTGCTACCGCAATTATGCGAGAGGAACTTAGAAAGTCAGGCGAGGCGAGGGGTTGCTAGATCCTCTCAGTGGCGCCTTCCCAAGGTGGCGGATAGGGGAATGCCTCCCAGATATGGGTGGTACCGGGGAAATGAAATACCCGGGGCGGACCAAAACTAGCACAGTGGAATAGCGTCTGCATCCAGAGGTTCGGCTATTCCACAATTAATAGGACACGACGGATCTCCATGTGAGGAGCGGTACTCCGACAGCGTCTGTTCTTCATGTTAGAAGCGGCTGTTTTCATAAACCCCCAGGAAGCCGCCTAAAATCAACAGGCTATTCGGTGCGTGGCGACACCGAGGGGTATACCGAAGCCAAAGGATGTAAGTCGGTCGGCAACCTTCACAGGTCCATCCTCTGGAGGCAATTTGGACGGCTGCCTCCGGAAATATCGGCTGCGGGCCCTAAGGCTAACCACCTGACGGGCCCTATCTTCGGGTTCGACCACCTCGAAGGAAAAGCACCCACACCGAGCCGGTTTCGGAAGCCGACGTTGGGCAAGGTGGCGGTGCTTCGAATTGCCCTGATGACGACCCCCGCAATGACATGGACCGTTTTAGGTGGACGACGGAGCTCAAGGATGACCTGCTGAGCTGCTACGAGAGCAGTAGCCCGCGCCGTAGGGGGTACATGTCCCGCATGTATGAGAGGTGGTGTGAAATGCACCCAGAGCATAGCACGCTTACCTCTCAGAATTTGCGAGATTATGTATCGTACCTCCGGAGGCAGGGATATGTTCGGGCTCCAGCTCAGCCTACCCCTTCGGCGGACGGAAGGCCTGTTAACCAGGCTGAAAGTTCGCCGGTAAGGCCCGCTGAGAGGGAAATCGACCAAGTCGTCTCACCTGGGGATTTCAGAGACCGAAGGGCCTTGCATAACAACGGAAGGTCCCTGAAGCTGGCAGATTTCAAGAGAGAGGATGAGGTTGTTGGTGAACGTCTATCAGAGGCCTCTGACATTTGGAGCATCAATTGCGAAATTTACGCTGCGGCTCTGAGGCTAGCTAGACAGGGGAGAGTGAGAGACTCTCCTGTTGAGAGAGCACAGAGACGGGTGCGCCAAATGGAAGCGAAAATCCAGTTGGCTCGCCAGGAAGCATCCCGTATCCAGTGTGTGATGGAATATAGAGCGGCTGGGAAGCCATTTACGCGCCGAGTGCGCCAGATAGGCTACGGGTTGAGGCGCGACCATCATACACTCAGTCAAGCGGTACTGGTTGTTGTCAAGCAACACTGTCTTGACAGGATACGGATGCTAATCGCTGCTAAGCGATCGTTGGTGGCGCGGGCGAGAGGTCTGGAACAGAACAGAATGTTCTACGAAAGACCTTCTCGCCTTTTCCAACAGCCGCCTCCAGCCATAGAGCAGCCGCCAACTGCTGATCGCGTGGAGGCCTTTTGGAGGGACATTTACGAACAGCCCAAACCTCTCTCAGCAGACACTCCGGCCTTGGCGCAGTTCGAGTCCGTTTGTAGGAGGACTCCTAACTTGAATGTACTGCGTCACCCGATAAACACGGAAGAAATTCTTGACGCCTTACGAGGCGCAAAGAATTTCGCAGCTCCTGGCCCGGATGGCATAAACACCTACTGGTGGAAAAAATTCCCCAGTTGCCACCGGCATTTAGCTAGAGTCTTTAACTCGTGGCTAAATCAGGAGCAGACAATTCCGGCTTGGTTTGTCGAGGGTCGAACCGTGCTTCTCCCGAAGACCGGAGATTTGTCTGATCCCAAAAACTACAGGCCAATAACATGTCTGAACGCGTGTTACAAGCTCTTCACCAGAATCTTGTACATGCGTATCCTTCAAGCTGTGAACCCTGTATTTCTCGACGTGTATGAACAGAGAGAGTCAAAGAAAGGAGTAGCTGGCTGCAAGGAGAACCTGTTGATTGACCGATGTGTCACGCAGGACTCTGTGCAGTACAAGCGAAACCTTTCTATGGCCTGGATTGACTATCGCAAGGCATTCGACAGCACGTCTCATGGCCTCATTGTGCGGCTGTTGGAATGTCTTTCGGTGGATAATCAGATAGTGGGATGCATCAAACAACTGATGCCACTCTGGAAGACCCGGTTTACCATAACATCAGGTGAAACTCGGGTTCAGACAGAGTTGGTGTCATTGAAAAGAGGTGTCTTCCAAGGAGACTCCTTGAGTCCCTTGCTCTTTTGCATCTCACTTTTGCCTCTGTCCATAGCGCTGAGAAATACTAAAGGATACAGCTATGGCACGCCCAATAACCGGAGGCACAAGGTCACCCATCTGTTTTATATGGATGACCTAAAACTTTATGCCTCCGGCCAACGCGAGCTACAACAATCGCTGAGGGTGGTGCAGGAGTACAGTCATGCTATCGGAATGGAGTACGGGACAGACAAATGTGCATTGGTTCATCTCAAGAAAGGACGAAGCGGAGATAGTGGAGATGAGGAACAGCTCGTTGATGGGAGCATCTTGCGACAACTGCATGCCGGAGATACTTATACCTACCTTGGAGTGGCGCAGCGTCATGTCCAAGAGGCAGCATTGGTTAAAGAGTGTCTCCGCCGCAAGTATTTGCACCGACTCCGGCAGATCTGGTCGTCAGAACTGTCCGGCAAGAACAAAGTCGCTGCCACAAACATGCTTGCGGTCCCATTGTTATTATACACCTTTGGTGCTATACATTGGAAAGTGAACGAGCTGAAGGAAATCGACACGAAGACCCGCAAAAGGATGAATATGGAGAGAAGCCTGCATCCTAAGTCCTCTGTCCCGCGAATATACCTCCCGCGACACCTGGGAGGGCGTGGACTATTGAGTTTGGAGCGTCTGCACAACAGAGTAGTACTGGCCACTGCCTGCTATGTAACGAACAGCACCGATCCCCTGATCCGCTTTGTGCGAGAGCACGAGAATGCGGGAAAAGGAGCCTTTCTTTTTAGCGCAGCGAAATGAGCAGCCGAGGAGCTCTGCCTCACACTCGACTTCAAGCGGAGGTGTCAGCAGTCCATTACGGAACTTGCTCCCGCAGAATTAAAATCCCACCTTAAAACTGCCGAAGTCGACTTCCTTTTAAGACTTCATAAAGATAAGCCAATGCATGGAATCTTCTACAAACATCTGGAAGAGCATGGCTTGTCTGAGCAGTTGACCTTCTCACCTTCTCTTTCCTAAGGTCTAGTGGGTTGAAGTCGGAGACTGAGGGCTTTACAATGGCTTGCCAAGACGGTGTCTTCCACACCTTGGTGTACCGTAAAAGGGTTATGGGTGTAGATGTACCCGACACCCTTTGTAGAGCTTGCCGACAGGCGCCAGAGACGCTTATGCATCTCTTGTCGGCGTGTAAGACGTACGCTGGGACGGCTTACGTCCATCGGCACAACGCGGCTCTACGAGTGCTCTACTATCATTTGAGGCACTCATACGGTGTCGATGAGACACCGGTGCTGCCATACGCTCCAGGGGATATAGAGTCCGTTGTGGAGAACGAGAGATGTCGGATTTACTGGAACTACTCGTTCCCCACGCTCGAGCTTGTACAGGCAAACAAGCCCGACATAGTCCTTCTCGACCACCAACAGAAGACGATGTTCGTTATTGAGTTTTCGGCGCCTGCCGAGGTGAACATCGTCTCTAAGGAGGAGGAAAAGCGGACCAAATATCAGGAGTTGCTCGGACAACTTCGCAGGCTCTGGCCAGACTACACTGTAAGTCTGCTGGTTATGGTCATTGGATCCCTAGGTGGAATGAGGAATACGCTGCTCTCTGCACTGCGCAAAATACCGGTGTGCCGTGCGGCGGCGCACATCTTAGCCGCCAGAATGCAGAAGGCAGTCATCCTTGGGTCCCTTCGTCTACTTAGGGCGCACGATTCGCGGACCCAGTGATTGCTCACCTCACGGTGTGAGGAGTAGTCATTGGGTAATGGAACAGCAGCCCGGTGTGTCGGAGCCCGGGCTGCACTTATTTGGTTTAACATACAATAATGTCTTTATTGAACAAAAAGATCACAGTATGACGAAGTTTAGTAGATCATCTAAACAAAATACCATAGTATTAGGAGTAAAAAGAAACTATGAGATGATAGAAAAAATACCAGCTAACAAATATAAGAACAACAAACAACACATCATAGGATTAGAGACAGCGTAGTAACACTGAGAAATAAGAAAGTCTTTCAGCTTGATCCTAAACTTGTTGATATTTGAACAGTCTTTAATATTCTTTGGCAATTTATTGTAGATTCTAGGTCCCAGTATATCGGGCGATTTCTTACTCACATTGTATTTAGCAAAGCCACGTGGAGATCTGCTCAATTGTTGTTCTGAAGTCAAATTGGTAATGCTTATCTCCATTTTCTTCTTTATATATGCAAGTGAAATGCGAAAAAAGGTCTGCGTTTCATGTAATGCTGGACTAAAGACAATAATAGACGAACCGGACGAACCCATTTTCCATAATTAGTTTATACAGAATTAAACAGGTATTATAATGATAATAAACTAATATACTCTAGAAGTAGAACCTCCCAAGTTATCCTCACAGCATTTTTCATTCATCAACCGCATACTTGTTCAATTGGCAATGAATCGGGTGATCGTGGAAGCCAGGGAAGCACCTTGACCTCAGCTTCCTGTAGAAACCTCATCGACACCGTTGCAATGTGAGGACGCGCATTGTGCTAGAATAAACCGTCTTCAAGATCTTGGACATATATGTAGAATCGCAACTGGGTCTAACATCTCACTGACATAATGTTGGTCCGTCATTTAGCCACGAGTCACAAGATCAGGTGACAGGTGACAAGGTGACTTGCTGTAAAATACAATAGCACTCCATAGATGGTACCCCCCTTTAGATGGTTCTCTCCTGTTGAAGGATTGTGGGCAACAAGTTGCCGAGTTTGAGCGCCATCTATATCTGTCAATCTGTAACACTCCAAACCGTCAAACCAATATGACAGTGTACATGGCACTTAACAGCAAACTGGAGATCACGTCGTTCACCCCGTCATCGTCTTACGAGTTGGCATCCGTCATGTGCCCCCAAACAAAACCTGGACTCGTCGGAGAAGGCCGTCTGATGCCACTCAGCATGCCATTGTCGGTGTTCTTGGCAACAATCTAACCGTTGACGACGATAAGTTGCAGTGAGTGGAAGCGCTAGGTGTGGACGGTATGACCCTAAGCCCATTTCACTCAATCTATGGTACACCGTGCGGACTCGAAGGGGCCTTCCTATAGCTGCATATCAAGTGTCAGCAATAGCTTGAATAGATCGCATTCTGTCTCGAAGGACCAGTAGTCGTGGAGGACGATCTTGCCAGTCTGTAGTTCTTCTGCGTGCTCCAGAACCTCTAGCTCACTGCTATCACCCTTCTGCGATCCATGCGCGCCATGCTGTTACAACTGTAGCCACGTTACACCCCATGATACAGAACTGCTCTGAAAGAAGCACCACGTTCTCGTTGGGCTATAATCCGACCCCGTTCAAAGGGTGTTAACTGCGTAAACTAAGGCTGTCATCTTCTAGGGGGCACCTTTACAATACCAGCTAGTCTGTCGCCACATTTGCAACAAATATCACAGTTTTTGGATTGTTTTTAAACCTATAGAGCTTTAGGGAACTGCCATTTGGATAAATAGCGTCCGTATTTCACTTGCTAGTAGCACATAATAATTTTAGCCCTCAAGAAAATGTAGAATAAATGCCCAAACGTAGGGCTTTCATGAAAAACCGCTGCATTTTTTTTTATTATATGAGGACATCGACTGCTGAGCTCATTAGCTGCTTGAAGAGGGTTAATAATATTTTTAGTACCTAGTTCTATATTTTCAGGTACAAGTTTATGATTTTCAAAAAGTGTCGGATTTTTTTAAATCTGCTGAGGTTTGTACCAGTGAGTCCCTGTTGAAGAGCGTTAACGACGACAGAACTTTGCCGAGCTTGGAAGTACAAGGGACACTTTAAAATTATATGGTCCAGAGTCAGTTGACATTCGCAGTTTTGACATTTGAGGTGGTCTGTTCTTTGTAAATAGTG
This sequence comes from Callosobruchus maculatus, assembly GCA_951848785.1. Lineage (NCBI taxonomy): Eukaryota > Metazoa > Arthropoda > Insecta > Coleoptera > Chrysomelidae > Callosobruchus > Callosobruchus maculatus. Next base: position 6,578,160 of record CATOUR010000003.1, read on the forward strand.
CATGTGTGTAATGTTTGCGTGACCTAACTGTAGCCGAGTAAGAACTACTTGGTCTCTCCAGCTCAACACTGGTAAGTATGACTTTTTAATGTTAGGCTTAAACCTCTTAAGGGTAGTATCGCATTTATTTTTTTTTATGGTCGTCCTCCCGCAAAGGCTGAAAGCCTATGGCGCTGTAGAAGCGCTGCGAGAGGATAAGTATCGGTTCACGTTAGATTTGAAACGCTGCAGGTTGTAGCCGTTGGAAAACAAATTCCACGGCAGCTGATTCCACAGCGTCGAAGTTTTGCAAAAGAAGGAATGCTGGAGGAGACTAGTTCGGGGAGTAAGGACCTCGACCTGGTAAGGATGAGCTCGCAGAGCTTCTCTAGTGTTCCTAGTTCGGACGGCCTGTGGTGTTATTATATGGGAGAGCTCACTCGAACATTTTCCATGATAGAATCTGTAAAACAGGGATAGGTCAGCCACCCTCCTTCGACGTTCCAGGCTGTGGAGGTCCTTTGTGAGGTTAGGCGTATCGATTAGTCTAATCGCTCTTTTCTGGATAGTGTCCAGAAGCTTTAGAGAGTGCTTCGGAGCACATCCCCACACATGGGAGCAATACTCCAGCGATGGTTAGATCTATGCCTCGTAGAGCAGCAGCAGTTGCTCTGGTGTATACAACTTCCTACAGCGGAACAAATTTCCAAGCTTCTGGGTTGCCGTTTTAGCCATATTAAGAGATTTTTTATTGTTTAAATGTTTTTTTTAAATCTTCTGGATAAACTAGGAGGTTTCCATCAGGGGAACCAGATGCAGCCTAATGTGACAGTTCATCTGCGCGCATTTTTATTTTTAACACCCCTAAATCCAAACAGCACCCCTTGTACTTGAAATAAAGATATGAGGTAAGAATTGCCCTCTATTGAATAATTCTAAATTATTCAACTTATTTTACAAGCCATATCAAAGAAAGGTGCAAGAACAATCAGTTGTATATAAAAATCCATACAAACGAATACAAACGCTCCTTAAACATGATGGATAACGTCATTAAAAATCATATCCGTAAGCCCCTTCCTTAACGCACTACTAAAAAACGGCAGTTTAATACAAAGTAGGCACAAGTGTAATCGAAGCACTTGAAAAAAGACTTAGTCAAAGATCAACCGATTTAGAGCACCCAGCTGTGTCGTACAGACAATAAATATTTCAAGATCGGCGAGAGGATAAAATTTTAATGTTTTTCTTAAACAAAGCTCTCGGTTTATCAGCGTTTCAAGTGGGCTGCGGTTCCCCCTCCGTCGCGGTTTTCCTCTTTTGTTCTCGATGGTAGGTCAACGATTAGCAGAGACGGTTAAGATATACGCGCCCTAATGGGATTCATTAAGGGCTCGCCTTTCACCGCGTTTTGCCTTCGTAGGGCGAAGTCGATCAATGAGCGAACTGATGTAATAAGTTACAGGGACTACAAGGTATGCAATTGAGGCGTTTATCGGAAAAACGTCATAAGTCCAAAACTAATATATATTTGGGAAAATGAAAAAAATTCCCAGCATCTAAAACTTTGATTAGATTGATTTATTGCCATACATGGTAGAAGTAAAGGTGTATAAGACACATCGTCCACAAGCAGTAATTATTTTATTGTGAAACACATATGAAAAAAAAATGGAGCCAAGTTGATTGACTTAGTACTTCCCACACATTACGGTCATACCAGTTTATTATTTTCCCATAGCATGAAGCTTTCGTCTGAGATCCCTTGTAACCAAATAATCGCCAGCCCCCCCCCCCCTAAAATTGTCTTATGCCGCTAGGTCTTTCCTTCACATGTCAATTGACATTCTATTATCAATACTACAAGCTTTTCAGTTTTACAACCCTCCACCCCTCAACTAACCAAATTTTACTCCCACCCAAAAAATGTAGGAAATGATCAGGAACCCCTTTTAGTTTTTTGATCAAAAACCTCTAAAACTCCTAAAAACGAGGTTTGAGCTGTTTTTATATTTTTAGTTTTTTTATTATTTCTGCGCCGCCACTGGCACGATTCATAAAAACCATACGCGTCTTCCATCCTCGCCATGGTAGTAATATTGTGTCAAAATTTCATTCAAATCAATACAACAGTTTCCTCGTTACACAATATAGAACGATCTAAAGGAATGCTCTTACACCAAAAAAAATTCTAAGTCCTTTGGTTTCTGTAATAGGCAAGGCAATGTTCAGATGGACCTAAAATAGTTATTTATGTCGCTAGGCCTTCCTTCACAGGTCAGTGGACAGTCTATTACGAAAGCAAAAATTTTTTCGATTTTGCAACCCCCCACCCCCCAACCACCCCAATTTCACCCCCACCCAAAAAAACGTAGAAATTCAACGCCTAAAAACATAGTTTGAGCTGTTTTTATGTTTTTAGTTTTTTTATTATTGCCGCGCCGCCACCGACCCGATTTTTCCAAAACATACGCGTTTTCCATCCTCGCCTTGGGAGTAATATTATGTCAAAATTTCATTAAAATCAATTGGACAATTTTCGCGTTAAGCGATACCGAACGATCTAAAACAATAATATTCGTATGTATACATCACAAATTCTAAGTCCCGTGGTTTCTATAATAAGCATGCAACGTTCGGACGGACCTAAAAAAGTGTATCATGCCGCCAGGTTTTTCATTCGCATGTCAATGGACAGCCCATTACGAATACAACTAATTTTTCAGTTTTACAACCCCCCACCCCCCAACTACCCCAAATTCACCCCCACCCAAGAAAAAGTAGAAAATGATCAGGAACCCCTAAAACACCTAAAAACAAAGATTGCGGAATATTTGACAGAAAGACCGAAGGAAATGAGTGACGTAAATTTTCGTTATGTACACATCATAAAACGCCCAAAAAGCGTATTATCTCGAAATCGAAAATTTTCGCGATCACAATACTCCCCTCACCTCTCGATGTGGGAAGTAAAACACAAAAAATACATGGACATATGAGGTTTTTGAGAGAAAAGGTTAACAAATTAGTGAACTTAATACAAACAGCATGAAAATAAAATAAATTCCTATACAAAAAACGCAGAAAGAGTGATAGTGAACAACTATACCTAACAAAAAAACCGACTAACTGAAACAATCAACTCTGGCTAACCAAAAAACCCGATATCTATCACCCAGTTTTCGCAATCACTACACTACTATATTATCATCGTTGTCCACCTCGTTGTCGATGACAAAGTTACCAGCAGTGTCAGGTGCTGTGTTGTACTGTTTTGTTATCAAGTTTGCATGACAATTTATATGCACAAATGGCTTTCTTAGGTGAAAGAATATGACCTTACGATGTTTTTAGAAGAAAAAGTCAATTTTCCTCTGTAAATAGTACGGAACCTATAACATTTTTTCGAGAAATAATTATTTCTGTTCATGTATATGGGTGTTAGAAATGCGATGATGCCATTATTTAAATTTTGGCAAATATTGACTTATGAGGTTTTTCCGAGAAACGCCTCAATTGCAAAGGCAAGTTCTACAGCGGTTCCTGTGGTAGTTTCCAACTGGTAAGGATAAGGAAGGGTGGAAAATGATAAAACCGAAAAAGTTACTTTAAAAAAAAATGGAGTCAAGTACTGTCCCATGCCGCTTGAATACTATTTATAATCTGTTCATCGGTTTCATCTCGATCAGGTTTATTGTCAAGTTCCATAGCCCACGAATCTAGTTTATCGAACAGCATATTAATGCAGAAATGATGGAAATACTCTTAAAAACATTAAAGTACTGGCAAATTCGTTCAATTAACGACCATTCTGTGTCGGTTGGCTTTAAAGTTTTAAAGACATCGGGTACCTGCTTGCTGTCGCAACCTCGGTGATTCCCCCATTTTAACTCTTCGATTTGCATTTTACAGATCAATATCAAGTAATATCAAGTACAGTTTGATTTTACTTGATATCAAGTCAAGTAGTTCAGATCGAAAATCAAGTCAAGTCAAATATCAAATTTTTAAAAGCTTGAGCTTTCAAGTCAAGTCAAGTATTTAACAAAAAAGCTCAAGCTACTTGGCTTGATGAATCCCTAGTATCAAGTGACAGTCACAGGAATGCATGTGTGAATTAGTCATTGAACTGCAGAGGAAATCACAGTTAAGCTATGCATAGTTTGAGTGCATATATTTCGTCTCCTTGGCATCAATCTCGATCGCATTCCAGATAAAACATAATAATGGTGTCATAAAACACCAACTCCCGACCAATCACAGCCGAACAATGCACCAATACCAGCAGTGATATCATCCGCCATGTTTATTTCCAATATTTTGCAATCTTTATCGTCCCAGGGTTCGCTTGTGACACGATAAGAATAATGAGCCATTGAAAGCTATTCAGTTTTCTGAAAAACAACGTTTCTCTATACGTGATTTATCTTTATATATTTCTCTCCGCTCCAGCCAGATCATTTAATACCACCAACAAATCACAACAATAAAAACCGTTAATGTGGACTTTTAAAATGGCCTCGTTAAAAAGTGAATAGAACAATCGCGTGTTTTGATGTGTGGCGTAATTTAGGGGTTTACTGTTAGGCGAGGTTAGCTTTGTGCATAAATCTACTTTCTTAGAAGGTCCTTTCTCCATATAGTAACCGTCAAGCAGGTTTTTTTTTTAATTTAACTCCCAATTGATTTGCTATCTGTAAAACTAGTCACAATGAGCAAATAGTTTGTTGCACTAACACTAACATGTAGGAAACAGTTCAGTAACTATTTCCTGTTACATCTTTGCTCATACACAAAGTTTAGCACTGGGAACTACACACTACACATTCACTCAAATCTTTCTGGAAGATCACTTGGGATGTGTCTCTTCAACCTGCGGCTGCCCTGATGCTGCATAAGGTGTCTGGCTAATGGGTTGGGATGCTCTTGAAGATGAGTTCTGTACCTCTCGGCGATGTTTGACGCTTCTTCTTTCACTGATGGGATCTGCAAGTCGCGCCTGATGAATTCATTTGGAACATACCATAGAGCTTTGGTTAGTAGTCGTAATGTTTTGGCTTGGAACCTCTCCAGTATTTCGATATTAGAATTCGAGGCTGATCCCCATAGTTGTATACCATAACACCAAATTAGTTTTATTATGGCCTTATATATCAAGACTTTGTTGCTCAGCGATAGAGAGGATCTGTGACCTATCAACCAATATAGGTTTTGAAGATTCAGCACTAGCTGTTTCGGTTTAGTAAAGATGTGTTTTTTCCATGTCAGTCTTCGATCAAGGTGCATGCCTAGATATTTTACATATTCTTGTTGTTGTAGATTCTGGCCATTTAGAGATACAGTCAAACAGTTGTTCCTCCTGTTAGTAAACGTTACATGGACGGATTTTGATTCGTTCGTTTTGACACGCCACCTCCTGAGCCAAGTTTCTGTGTCGTCAAGGCTTTTTTGTAACTGATTTGATGCCTCCATGTGGTTAGGATGCACTGATAGTACTGCAGTATCATCAGCATAAGTAGCTATAGTGACGTCATCCTTTGTGGGTAGGTCAGCCGTGAAGAGAATATACTGTAAGGGTCCTAATACGCTACCCTGTGGAACCCCGGAACTGATTGGAAAAAGTGATGTTTGCGGTGAGGTGTCGGTCATGTAGATATGACTTAAGGATAAGGAAGTAGTGGTAGGGAAGATTCATTCTAATTTTGTAGAGTAGACCAGTATGCCAAACTTTGTCAAATATCTGAGATATTAAGCAGGTTCCACAGGAATTGTCACTATAAGATTTCGTACTCGATTGTGCGGGACATCCTCAGAGCACTATTACGAGACTACGACTACGGACTAAGACTAACCGTAGCACTTACCTAACCTATACACTGTATGAGTTTTTAGTACCGAATCGGTCAATAATCCCACTATTGCAGAAGATAACGAAAATAGTTGTATATAAGAGTTGTAGCCAAGGATATGCTCCTTGCTCAAAAAATATTTTCACTTATACAGTGTGATCCATAACTACGTGGTGATGCAAACATACATGGGGCACCCTATATATTATTCCATATTTAGATTCCACTAATGATTGTCGTTCTTAAAATATAAGGCATTGTAATATTATATAGGATGTTTCAAAAGTTAGGACCATTTTTATATCCAAATCGCCAAAATTAACGAATCAAAAATTATTGGAATTATACATGGAAAGACAAAAAATATCCTCTAGTCCACCCGTGTGGGGGCGGGTTAGAATATCTCCCATCGTATATCCTGCGTGTCGTAAAAGGCGACTAAAAGGTACCGAACTACTGTCGGTATAAGCAGTAACCTCTTCTCAACCAACAGCTTTGGGTGGACGAGTTGACAAGAGTGAGGACACCTTCTTGTCCTTGGGGTGAGAAATTGTCCCTAAAGGCGGATGAACCGGTAGATATACATCTGGTCAACGTCATGAGGATGCAGAAAGCAAATGGGAAACTACTGCATTAAAGATCTTTAAGATATCCCAAGAGAAACTCGTAAAACGAGTAATGCATTTTCCGAGTTCACAACATGTCTGTTAAGACATTGTGACTATGATGATGATGATGAGTCTTAGCACAGGCTGTAAAAGAACAAGATTTCTTTTAAATGTAACCTCCCATTCTTTATTCTATCAAAAATATAGAGGGTATTTAGGAGAATCTTTGTCTACATGCCTCTAGAATGTATCAACTATTAACAGTGATATCCAGAACGGGGGCGCTCTAAAACTAATTCATTTGAAAGATCGAATAATCGTTTTATTCGGACTGGGACAGTTAAGGGGCCTGGGTATACACAGTTATACATACAGGGTTGGGATAAAGTATGGAACCAAACAAATAACTTTGGAACGGAAATAATGATATTGCTGAAAATTTACACGCAAGTGTAGCGACGTATAGTGCATCCGAAGACATTTATGTTAGCTATTAATGTACTTCCGGTTTAACCGGAAGTACCGTCAACTTTTTTAATTTAAATGGGACACCCTGTATATTTTTGCAGATTTTAATACATCTTTTTCTTCCGAATACGTCCATAGTGGTTTGGGTATTAGTTTCTGTAAAAACGGGAAAGATAAAGCTTCTCGGTATGTTTAAAATGCCGACCATTTACCTCCTGACGTCCTGATCCTGACGTGAATTGATTCGACTAGGTAACTCAGCAATTTTGTCAACAGACTTGCATATTGTCAGGAAGTAAACGGCGGGCATTTTGAACGTCTGAGATAATTCCTTGATAATTCATTTTAAATTTTCTTATTGTAACACATCAAATGAAATGAACGTTTCGGTAAATAAAAAAATTGTATCTTTCCCATTTTTACAGAAACAAATACTAAACCTACTATATACGTATTCGGAAAAAAAGATGTATTAAAATCTGCAAAAAATATACAGGGTGTCCCATTTAAATTAAAAAAGTTGACGGTATTTCCGGTTAGACCGGAAGCTAACATAATGTCTTCAGATGCATTATGCGTCACTATATTTACCTGCAAATTTTCAGCAATATCACCCTTTCCGCTTCAAAGATATTTGCTTGGTTCCATACTTTATCCCAACCCTGTATGTATTTGCCATGTTGAAACACGGATTCCCATTTCGAACAGAACCTTCTTGCTCTTCAAACTACATGCACAGTATTTCAGAAGGTCATAGTTAAGACCTTAATGAATGACATCTCAGAGCAATTTTTTCAAAAAAGTTTAAGACTCGCAATGAAAAATCATACAATCTTCAAATGTCTGTAATTTAACAACCAAACACGATATCAGAAAAAGCCAAATAGCTGACAAAGCGCAAGCTTTCTTCTTCAATCTGCTTTTTGAATCATTATTGGAAGTTTAGAGGTAACGTCAGGAGCTTGGAAATGCGAAATTCATCTTTATAGTGACCTTTGGACCTTACCTTTGGACCTTTTGACTTCACCTTTGGATTTTTGGACTTATCTCCCCTCATCTTAGACACACACTGGAGAAAGAGAACAGGCGGCCACGCCTCCTCGCTAACACGGGAATACTTATTTTCTTGGCCTGTGATCTTTTCTGGTTTGCTAAATGATCACACTATCAATTACAAGTTGTTATTCTGATTTGCTGAGTTCATCTGGCATGATAGTGGTAGCAACAAGTGGTGACGGGCTGTGCCAAGTCAACACCTGAACCACTACTGGTCTGAATTTAAGAAGGATCGCACAATACTACAGATCTTCAGGATGTCAGATTTTTGAAATACTTTGTGTAACTTTTCGTCCAGGCCCAACTGTTGCAGGTGTGGTGTGAATGTGTTAGGTGTAAGGCCTGAGACCGACATAATTAGGGGGACAATAACAACTTTATTTTGTTTCCAGAGTCGTTTTACTACTATGGCAAGATCTGTGTATTTAGATATCTTCCCAGCGTAGGTGGTTTGAACATTCGTATCATTAAAGGGGTGACACACGTACGAACTTTAAGTACGCTGTTTTTAAGTTCGCGAACTTACTTGGCTCGACGCGGTGACACACGTGAAGCTGAAATCACTCATTTTGATGATTTTCCTAAATAAACAAAACTTTTAACAAACGCCAAACACAACAAGCGTTGCGTATCGATGGTCTTCCAAAACAAAGTGGAGGCTCGCTGCTCGCAGTACGAGCCGAGACAAGCTACGAGCGAGATTTCAAACCAGTTTGATCGCCGGCGGTTTGCGCGACGGTTTTAAAGTACGCGTACTTACGGTGACACACAGGCGAAAAAGGTCGTCGAGCCATAAGTACGCGTACTTGCTCGTACGTGTATCACCCCTTTTAGAGATAGCAATATCTATTAAATAGGTAACTTTGTCTGCCTTCGACTGAAAAACTGTATCTGATCTATGGGCTGGGATAGTTTTGTCGGTATGTATTTCGACGTCCCAGTATAGTTTGTATTGATTGTTGTTGAGTACAGATGTCGGTATATAAATATAATATGGCTCTGTGTTTTCGATTACTTTATTAGTTGTGGGTAGGGCTTGGTGTATCCCTTTGGCTGCAGGGTTATGTCTGGCCGTGTACTCGGTTCCAGCGAGAGTTTTGTATGTACTTGTTATGTGATCTATAGCTTGTTGCATCTTTAATAATGTATTTTTTTGTATTATTATAATTATTACTTATTCAGTAGTGAAGAGCAATGGATATCTAACTTTCTCAGGCACACGGGTGGTTCATCAAACCCGAATCAACCAGCAAATGGAATAAAGCAAAACAAAAGCGCTGAGACAGTGGGAGAGTGGATCTAAAGACAGGATGTTCTTTGATAGAGTGATCGCGGACGAGTAAAAGAATCTCCTGAAAAATAATACGATTGCTCAAACAAATGAAAAAGGATGCGTTGTGGTCTAATCTGTCTGCCATCAGGAAAAGCCAGTGGTGTATCAGAATTGTTTCAAATCCCGGATTAAGACTTAAAATACAGTTGAAATCCAGTTGAAAGTAATTCTTACATTAAACTAAAAAGAACGTAATCAAAGAATTGTTTGACGTTATGACTGAACCTGGTATATCCATTAAATAGTTTGTAAGTATAAAATATTCATATTCTCTCACACTGTCTTCAGTGTACAGCAGCATATATCAATAAAAGGTGTATTGACGAACGGCATTTACGATTCTTTTTATCAATTTTCTCGAATGTTTTTTGTTGTTTATTAGGGATGTGTTATTCCTTGTTGCTATAGGGGTGTGCTCAATAGATAAGGATGTATGCTTTGCATTTTAGTGTAGTTTAACATTTGAACGGAAAATTGTATTATATTTTTGACTCTTATATTTTATGCAATGTACCGGCTTTTATTTTTGATTGTGCTGACGAGTTAACTTTTTTAAATTTTAATTGTAACTTTATGTGTAAAAATTTTAAATTTTTTAAGTTTGTTTGGTAGACTGAATTGTCAACGTTTGTACTCATCGTCTTGGCACTCTATATTTTTTACTTATATATTTTTTTGTCTTCGTATGAATTTTAGCCCTGAAGAAGGCGTAAAATAAACGCCGAAACGTCGGCTCTTTGAGTTAAAACCTCTTGCATTGATTTATCCCAAAATCCGAAGAAACCTTTTCGACTTAAAATACTGAATTAATAAAAAAATGCACTTCTAGGTTACTCCAACGTGCGTAAGAGATAACGTTACCTAAACTTTGTTTAATTAGTTACTGTTTCTAATTTAGCGATATATAAAATCAGGCAATGTCGAATTTAGATGAATAGTGACTATAGGGGGCTTTTGGGTCACTCAAAATAACGTCGGAAAAACCTTGCTAACTTTAAATACAAGGACATCAAGTATTGCTAGACGAAAATCCCTCTTGAGGCAATCATCATCATAGTCACAATGTCTTAACAGACATGTTGTGAACTCGTAAAATGCATTTACTCATTTTACGAGTTTCTTTTGGGATATCTTTAAGGTCTTTAATGCAGTAGTTTCCCATTTGCTTTCTGCATCCTCATGCCGTTGACCATCAGATGGTATCTACTGGTTTATCCGCCTTTAGGGGCAATTTCTCACCCCAAGGACAAGAAGGTGTCCTGAATCTTCTCAACTCGTCCACCCAAAGCTGTTGGTTGAGAAGAGGTTAAATTTGCAGTGATTTTCTTTATGAAATAATTTGGTATGACAAATTTGCATATTTCATAACTTTCTCCAACTTGTTGATTTACAGCACTCGCTTCCGATTCGTGCTGCAAACTTCAACGCGTGAGTTATTACCGCCATTACCGCATCGTTGAATAATATACTAATATCTTGATTATAATTATATATTTAGACCTTATTTACCATTTTGGATGAAAACATCAAAAGGTGTAATCCAAGTGATGACTTTATTTACTAAACTTCATCATCATAGTCACAGTGTTTTAACAGACATGTTGTGAGCTCGTAAAATGCATTAAGTCGGAGCTAGAGTATTGTCGACACGAATATCATCTATAGTTTTGAAAACTGTAGCTCGCCATTGTTCGCCATTTACTGTCAGTTCAGTGGCGCTCTTGACACTCATATCTAGCAACTGTTTCGTCATATCCTCCCAGCGTGTTGGGGAACGGTCACGGCGCCGCCCACTCGCGGCATGACCCTGAACTACAAGTTTCACCATATTATCGCTTCTGTGAATATGTCCGAAGAATGTAAGCATCCTCGCCGACACAATGGAGAATAGTCTCTTTGGATTACCGAGCTCATCCAGTATGGAAACGTTAGTACGATGGGCGGTATAAGGAACTCTCGGCATTCTCCTCCACGTCCACATTTCAAAAGCATCTATGCGAGCTCGATCTGCCTTTTTAACTGTCGAAGTTCCGAGGCGTACAAAAATATGGAAAACACAAGAGACTGAACCAGCGACATTTTGATAGCTTTAGTGATGTTATGGTCACGCCATATTTTAGTAAGCTTTGTCATGTCATGGTCACACGTCCCTGTTGAATACGCCGTCGAATGTCATAATCACAGCTACCCGAATGTCGATCAAAGAACCGAGGTACACAAAACTTTGAACTAAACTTGGGCCATGGGATAAAAAAAGAAGTCATTTAAATTCAGGAAGTAGCTTTACATACGGGCATATCTGCACACATAAAAATAATTTCTTAAATGGAGCACAGATGCTTTAATTCAAGTATACCATAACTTCCTATACGCGCAAAGTTATGCTAATCTTAAAGTGAGAATACGATATCTTTGACCATATAAGGGTTAGATTGAGAAAATATCTTCATTGCAAAACTGGGAAATTCTTGATAGTAAGAATACAAAATCTTAAATCAAGCATATGGTAATCTTGACCGAAATATTTCATAATCTTGACTGAAGCATTTCATAATCTCAAGTAGCTCAACTTTATTCTAAAATTGTGATATTCTTGGATGAGGAATCTAATAGTATATTAATTTGAGCATTCAAACTCTTCTATGAGCATGTAGAAATTTTTCTGGAGAAGTAGTTCTACAAAATTTCTTAAATCACATTTAATACACTTAGTACTTATCTAGGAACACCTGAGTCAGGTCTTCGGATCCCAGTTTTTTTAATAGCTCATTCATGGTTGGATAGATCCAGTGATAAGGAAGCTGATGGGAACTGGGACGCGACTCAAATGGCGGTGGACCAGCACTACCGGCAGATTCGATGACTGATGGTTGTCGGTGGTATCACGGGTATCACGTGGCAATGGCAATCTTTTAACAGTTTGACTAGATACTATTATGTGCTATTACATAGGAGGATCCAGGATGCAGGTATTACGCTATGGTGCTAAAGACGGCGGCGAATGCGACAATCCGAAAACCGATAATGGCGGCGCAGACGCGGACGGGCAACAGGCTGTTGAGTTGAGAGGGTGGAGAGGTTAGAGTTGACCCGTGACACGCTGCGCGCCTGCGCACTCCGACGTTGGTAGACGTCAAATAAATCAATTTACTTGATACAAATATAGAGTGTGCTTGTAAAACAGCGTTCATTTTCAAACCGAGATTATCATATTGTAAATGAAGGTTCGCATTTGCAAGCTGTCTATATTTTTGATAGAAGTAGAAGAAGACACTGCTGGAAAAAATGATAATCCTGACATAAAATTATGAAATAGTTGTTATTAAATTATTATAGGCTTGGTTGCAAAGAAAATTATATTTTCTTTCGGATCATATTTCTTCAAAATAAGTATATAAATTAAAAATATATTATTCTTGATACAAATTTTCTATCATTTTCTCATCAAATATTCTTTCTTAGAGTGAGAACCGATATTTTTTGTTGTGAGTATGTATTTACAAGAATATCACAATTCTTGACTTGAGAATTTATTTTTATGTGTGTGCTAGTTTTTTTTATATTCCTTAAAATTTAATAATGTACTGCCACTGTGGGGTCTCATAGCACCGTCGAGAGCGGAAATATGCATAAACTGACGAACCTGGGCGGATTATTTACCTTTGTTTGAACCGGATAGAGTGGGAGCTTCTTTTCTTTTGCACCACGGACCTATTGAGGCTTGAAAGGGCCCTCAAGAGAGCCACTATGCCAGCACTCGAGAAAACAATAATTACCTGAATTCGGAAGACGCTGCAACTTGATATTATACGAGTACAGGACTATTCCGTGATTGTACTTGTCAGTATGGATTAATTACTATACTTACTACACCAGCTAAAATTTGTCACTTACCTTATTTCTGAAATGATAACAAAAAATAAAAATCGCCGTAGCACGTCGATTTTTATTTCGAGGGGAACTCTTCCATCGTATACGTCAGTATTGTGTGATCAACCGCCTCACCCCTAGCAACCCCTACTTCAATATCTTAAATAAGACCACCATACCTGTGGTTCAAGCGGAATCGCACAGCAACCCTCTGTTGCGCGAGTCAGTGGACTACACAGTCGAGCAAGTTCGCAAGCACACAAGGCCGCGGCTCGCACTGTGATCAAAATCAAATCGTGCAATTTTGGAAACAACTAAATTTTTGCCCTTTTAGATACCGAACCTCAAAATTAACCCTTTTGGTTAATCCCAAAAATTACCGAACTCATATCGACTATGTCAATAAGCTATACCCTCCAACCAACACACTTCCTCCTCTTTGCTCTTCTCATTCCTTCCTCTCTTTTTCTTCCCTTACTTCTCCATGACTTTGTCTGGTCTCTGGGTAACCAGACCTGACAGACCGATCGACCGACACGACTGCAACTAAGAGCAAAGGTCCTCCGGACCGCTCTGACTAACAATGACGAATAGTACCATACCTGTGGTACATCATTTTGAGGGGAATTCATTGAAAAATACAGCATTGTAATCGGATTGTAGATTGATTCGCTTAATAAAGTATTATTTTCATTACCTGGAGTATTATCGTAAGAAAGGTTCCAAATGTGAGCAATTTCGTTCCATACAGATGTACAGGTGATTTTCAAAATGTTTCAAATTTCAAATAGGTAACTTTGCCTTTGACTGAAAGCTATATCTGGCCGATTTGCTGAGATAGCCTTATCTATATGTATTTCAACGTCCCAATATAGTATGTATTCATTGTTTTCGAGTACCGATGTCGGTGTATAATTGTATTGTGTATTCCATCAGCTTGTTTGTTGTGTGCTTGGTGTATGACTTTGGCTGCAGAGTTATGTCTAGTCTAATTCGGTTTCAGCGAGAGTTTTGCATGCGCTTGTTATATGGTTTATTGTTTCTTTCTGTTGGTGGCACTTTTTGCAATTTTCGTGGGATATGGATGTATCTTTAATTATGTATTTCATCATAGGCGTAGTTAGGTGGGGGCTCGGGGGGGCTTAGCCCCCCAAAAATCCTAAAATAATTCGTTCTGTTAAATCTTTGTATCTAGGGCGGGAACTTGAGCCCGCCATATCCAGGGACATAAGCCCCCCCCCAGATTCAGGGACTTAACTACGCCTATGTATTTCATGTAGTTTCTTGTCGCAATCACTTGGTTCTAGATAGCAAGCATAAAACCCTCAGTTTCTGGAGTTGGCCATCCTGCAGCCAAATGTATGACAGTTTTTCATTAATGTGCTTTTTCGTAACGCGATATCTGTGTTTGCTGTGGACTGCTTTCTGTGAGCAGGTGTTTATTTTTTCTTGTTTTAACTCAGTTTTGTTTTTAGTAGTCTAATGCGGTGGTCTCTAAACTCTTGTGTTAGTTGAGCCTTGACTTGTGAATTATCGATCTTAGAGCCGGTTGTACGATGCAAGCTTAAGCTTCGGCTTAAGGTAAGCCGACGTTAAACCACGTCAGTTACAAAACGTCCGTTGTACAATGCTGGCTTAGCCCCCCACTCCAAGCTTAACACGAGCTTACGTAAGCCGAAGCTTAACGCGAGCTTAGCTGAGGTTTACACCTAACCTGATACAGGTGACATGATATGTCAAGGAGGAATCTTCAAATTGCTTGCCACTTTATTAGGTCATATTTTTTTGAAAGATTTGTGTCTAATTGAACAAAGAAATCACATGAAAGAACAGAGGCAGAAACGGTCGTTGCCGAAATTTGACACAAACTGTCATAAGTGCCTAACCAAAAAAGGTATTTTTTCGGATGATTATGTCAGTATGTATGGCTTCATTGATGCCAACTGTAGTGAATTTCATTATCAACCAGTTTAACTAAGCCGACGATTGTACAACGGGTGCCGACTTTAAGCCTGAGCTTAGCTAAGCTTAGGCTTAACAAAGCTCGTGCTAAACCCGCATTTGTACAACCAGCCCTCAATATTCTAATTTAAGCCCAGGTGCCTGTACGTTTCGTCCTTGCCCATGTTGTCCAGCGTTTGGCCAGTTAATATTTCCTGTTCTGAATAGTTCTTCCATTGGCCTTTATTAATGTGGAGCACCTTTCATTTGCTCATTCCGAATTCCATCCGGACGTCTGACGTACAAACTTCTGTTAGTCTGAGTAATGCTGCCTTTCAGTGTCTGCATATATGTAGTTTTTTATATCATTCTGTGTTGGTTGAGTTTCTGGTGTCTGATGTTGAAACCATAATTTGTGTTGTTAAGTGCGTTAGAGAGCGGATTTTAACAAAGACAGAACCACAGTGAACTGAGTGAATCACCCTGGAAGATACCGCGTCATATGAGTAGCTCTTCCGTTTGGATATGGCTGTCCATTTAAGATGTATGTTCGCCATGTCTCTATGGCTTTTGTAAGGAACTGACGATACTGGGTTAATTTTGTATATTTGAAGAGCTTTGGTTAGTCAACTTTGGGATACAGAGTCAAAAGCTTTGATCTTTATTATTATATTTTTATTATCATACTTTTATTATCTACATTATTATTATGAGGAGACTTAAACACAAGCTATAAACTCTTATAACATAATATAGACATTTGACTGGATTCTTATCTGCATTATAGCATGAGTAGCAAAAGAAACCAAAACTCTTTCTTTTCCAAACAACACTTTTCTCATTTGCGATGGGCATCTGAGATTTTTGATACCCTCTTTTCTCATGCTTGCTGCCTCACATTGTTTCATGCTGTAATAATAGCATTTATTGCCCAACAGACAAAATCCCTTTACAGAACAATTTACTTATAAACTGTTTCCACAAATATTAAGTGAAATATTATTTCTAGCAGCTAATTTTAATTCACTCAGGCTGTCTGCAAGTATATCAGCTTGTGATATTTTATTCAATTTCGCACACATCATTGTCATTGATGACTTTAGCATTAAGTTCGTCCTGGCAGCAGCACAATAATAATAATAATAATAATCTTTATTTCCCTATCCCGGCAAATCGGCCAGATATAGTTTTCCAGTCGAAGGCAGACAGAGTTACCTATTTGATAGATATTGCTATTTCCAACGATACGAATGTCCAAAATGCCTACGCTGGGAAGATATCTAAATACACTGACCTTGCGATAGAGATAAAATGGCTTTGGAAGCAAAACAAAGTTACTATTGTCCCCCTAATTATGTCTGTCTCAGGCCTCACACCAAACACATTTACACCACACCTAAAACAGTTGGGCCTGGACGAAAGGTTACACAAAATATTTCAAAAGTCTGTAATCCTGAAGACCTGCAATATTGTACGATCCTTCCTAAATTCCGATCCGTAATAGATCAGGTGTTGACTTGGCATAGCCCGTCAACATCTGTTGCTACCGCAGTCATGCGAGAGAACCTTGAAAAATCAAAATAAAAATCTTTATTTCAAAGTATGCTTACAAATACATTAGTACTATCAAGCATAAAATGAAATAGTGTCACAAAAAAAACAACAGAAACAACATAATATGAGGGAAAGAATGAACATTTGTATAAAATGGTGGCTATTATTGCTCTGTTAGTAGTGGGGTTGACAGAAATTCTTCGATTGTATAAGGTTCTAACTGTATAATAAGCGATTTAATTTGGTTTTTAAATTCTCTCTCTGATTGAATATTCTTTATCTTGCTAGGTAATGTATTGTAAAATTTTATAGCCATGTAATACGGCGATTCTTCAGTTATAGTTAAGCGATGCTTCGGATAATACAAATAATCGTTTAGGGTGTTGTAACTATGACTAGGTTTACTGGCATCCTCAAAATTATTGCGATTCCTAAGAAAAACATGAGACATTCATACACATACAGACCATAAATTGTCATTATATTATTTGTACTAAAAATGCGTTTACACGTCTGATTATACTTCAAACTGTACATAACTCTCATTGTTCTTTTTTGTATCACAAATAATTTGTCTACAGTACGATTGCGACCCCAAAATATGATGCCGTATCTTGCAACAGATTCAAAATTTGCGTGGTACAAGATATTAATTGTTTCTCTATCTAAGTCAATAATGCCTCAATAAGAGGCATAGTGACAATACTTCTGTTCGATTATGTTATTTTAGAAGGCGCGTTGTACATTTCTCATATCTTCGCACACCTGCACTGAGTGTGTCTAATTGGCGATAACTCGGTCTCCACGAGCGTCAGCGTAGCCGTGTGTGTAGCACTCTCGTGAATATTCCACTATTCACAGCGCGCCGTAACTATCATTGTTGCTGGCAGCGTGGAGCAATTTGCGAGACAAGATTGTCGACGAAAACGCATAAAAGCCTCAGCTACGTGCTAAGACTGGTTTCGAAAAGCAGGTAAACACATAGAACGGTTATCTGCATGCGGTGTTCACTGTTCAGTCAGGTTATTGTCAGGTCCACAACGTTTCAGTTTGAAATTAAGGGGCCTGGGTACACACAGTTTATACACATGCACTTGTAGACGAATTCTCATTTCGAACAGAACTCACTTATTTTTGAAACTAAATACACAGTATTTTAGAAGGTGATAGTTAAGACCTTAATGAATAACATCTAAGAGCAATTTTTTCAAAAAAGCTTTTTAGTGTGCAAAAAAACTCTGAATGCAAAATCATACATTCTTCAAATATCTGTAACTTAACAACCAAACACGATATCAAAAAAGGGCCACCACAGTGACAAAGCGCAAGCTTTCTTTTTCAATTTGCTTTTTGAATCATTACTGTATATTTAAAGGTAACGTCAGGAGCTTGGAAATACAAAATTCATTTTTATGGTGACTTTTGGACCTTACCTTTGGACCTTTTGACCTTACCTTTGGATTTTTGGACTTATTTCCCCTCATCTTAAACACACACACTGGAGAAAGGGAACAAGCGGTCACGCCTCTTCGCTTACACGGGAATACGTATTTTTTTTATCGCGCGCGATACCCTAGACCCTTAAATGTGATATATTGTGTATATTTCGTTCAGGAAGTAACATAAACCATTGCACAACATAATTTTCTTTTAACTAGTCCAAGCGACACGATGGTTTTTCGAAGTAAAGGATTATTATTATATTTCCTAAATAATAAGCTTTTCTCAAAACAAAAAAGTAGATATACTTTTTTGAGCGCAAGACAAAAAGGCTTCAAAAATTAACTCCGTCTTAACCCTTAACTGGTAACGTGCTGTCTGTGAGACTGCAAGCAATCTTAAATTCGAGCCTACAACAAAACATTACCGCATTTCTGGTAAATGACCTCATCTAATCTATCTGCCATTGGTATCCCTTTTATATCCCATTTATCAATAAGTTTGCGTAAACAACATTCCAGATGTACTTAGTTGTTAGTTCGGTTCAGTCTGTGAGACGGAACGTTACGGTTTACGTTATAATTTTTCTCAACTGGTAGTCATGGCAGGTCCGTCATTTTTTACCAAAATATTTTTATAGGTGTATTGCTTTACTTATTATCAATCACAAAATATATAGATTTGAGTGTGGTCAAAGTTCTTTTTTATTATCTTGGTCCTACAAATTTGTGCTGCTAATTTGGGTTCTAGTTAATAATTATCATAATTTTTTTTCTTTACATCACATGTTCTGCTACTTTATACAAAATTATTATTAAAGGATATAACCAACAAATCTACATACATTTTTTCCAAAAAATAATTAGGAGAGTTTGACTTTTTAAGCTTCAAAGACATTACAGTCTTACAGACTGCACGTTACCAGCTATGCCTCGAATTTGCACGTTACCGGTTAAGGGAATTTATTTTATATACCATTATTGTATGTGACTAGTGATTCTGGTGAATGTGCAATTCACCATTCTGGTGAAAGCGTTGTCTATTTTCAATAGGGCTTTACCAAGAGACTGGACAGATACAAGTGAAATTGCTTCAAAATTCAAACAGATGAAGGACAATTTGACAAGGTCTATGCCGTATGTATTTCGAATAATGTGTAAAGCACATCACGTACTACGAAACTGTAGTGAAGCTTCATTGTTTTAAAGGCAAGTTTTAGTTATGTGCTGTATATAGTTACCATTGAGACAGATCCAAACGTCATTCACAAAACAAGCCCTAGTTATTATACCGAAAGACTGAACAAATGGATAACAAGAAGTATCACTTTTTCCTCAGCTTCCAAGCAGTGCTGATGGCATTCCAGAAATTCTAGTAAATAAGGTACTGGGATACATAGTTAAGACATTTGTCCTTTTGGTAAATATTTTCTTTTGTACTGGAAGATTTCCTCAAAGTTGAAACCTAGGAAAGTAATACCAATTTATAAAAATGGAGATCCTACTGAAATAAGTGGTTATAGATCAGTAACAATCACTTCTTGTTTATCCAAAATAACGTGTTATCAGCCAACTGTTCTGTTTCGTTTTATTTTGTTTTGTTTTCTTCAAAGATTTATCTGTATTTCAGTTACACATCATGCAGCTTTAGCCACCTACGCACATATAAAACCACCATTAAATCCAAATCGTCATTGTCCATATCTCTCTTCACGGTTGTAAACTTTCTTATTGAATCTTCGATGAAATTAAATGTTTATTACTTATTGTTTTAGAATGAGCGGCATGTATATATTTATTTCATTATACGTATATTTCATATGCAGATATGCGTATCTATTGACAGTTGGCGCCATTTTGTCACTTCAGTTTATTGATCAGATATCCATCTTTCAGGTATTGTAAAACAGATGGATTCCACCAATATTTAAACTTACTGGTACGCATACCAGCGTGTTAGTCATTGTGAGATAACCTAACTTATGAGAAGTTTTATTTAAATATACGAATATTAATAGTTTATTGAGTATATTTTCATGTTAAATGTTAAATGAAAATATACACAAATGCGGAGGTACATCAATTAAGTATATAAATTAATTATGGTATGATTATTATAATTATTATAAGGTTTAAGGGATATAAATTATGCATTAACTATGTAGTACATAAATAAGTACTATATTTGAAAATGGAGAAAAACGATTATAAAATACGAGTGTGCACGAAAATACAATACTTCTTGAGCAAATAGTAACTTTCAATCCTGCAATATTTGAATTGGAATTGTTTATTATATTTTAGTTCTCTACAAATATCTCACACTACGTCGAGATCATTTTTTGGATAAGTATGTCCAAATCTGGTCTGGTAAGCGCAATTCGAGTAAAGTAGTAGAATTGGCCAAATCAAGTGTCCAAGTGAAGTTACTACTACTAGATAGTAAAAGTCAGATAAGCTTGCCGGTGGTTATATTGGATTATATCGGACAATCCTGACCTTGCGTCCAGAAATATAGGAATTTACTGGAAAACACTTGGGTCGAATCAGCTAAGTCTTGGTGGACCCCTACAAATACACCACTGATTAGAAATGACACCGTTCATAGCTATCAGTGAAAGAATTTTCCTGCAGACGAAAGGTGTATCTCCTGCGAGCGTATTGGCTTTAAGGATTCTCCTCATAGGAGGATGAGTCGGTTAGACACTCCTATTCGATCCCCCCCCCCCATAAGGAGATAGCAGGTGACGTGCGCATCCGCACATCTTTACTGCTGGTATCTCTTATTGGAGGGGGAAGTTGCAACGCTCCCTGCAGGGGCAGATTATCTCTAGCGGTGTAGCAGGAAGCTTATGCCATATACCTACTAAACACGTGGAGGGTAAGGAAACATTGATATTCATGTCACCATAATTGCCACAACAGTTACATTTTTGTTTCGAGACAGATAGATAGACATAGACAAATACCAGTGTACTAGTGCCTCTTTTGAATAATATGATAACTAATTTATTCTTTCTTCGATATTTCAGGTTAGGTATAAGATATCGACACACAGTTTTCGCTAGCCTATTTAGATATCTTATGGTTAGATTTTTATAGAAAAGAGTCACACCATTGCGTTTGATTTTTTAGAGAATTTCGAGTATTATATTAAAAAACACACTCTAGTGGTATCACTAGGAACTATACATATCTTATGTAAGATGGGATTGATGGACTAATAAATGCTTTTTCCAGTAAGACAAAGTCTGTTGAAATCAGCTAAGTCGTTCAGGAGTTATAGCTATGTATTTAAGAAAACATCTCTTTATCTCAATAGATACGTCAAAACGTGCTAAAAAAAGGTTACTCTAGTAGAGTCTAGCTTTGAAGAGCACATATCTTTTGGCAACATTTAGAAGGTGGATTTCAGTGAAAAATCACTTTAAATGTTTAAAGCGGCGATTACGCCCTTTGGTGACCATTTTGAAGATATGAAAAAAATTTTCAGGGTCTTTTATAGTCGCCACAGTAATATCTTTTTACTACCGCAATTTCTATGGCAGCATTTTGCATTTTTGTCTGACCAGCCGGTACAATTTACCTGCAATTTATGGTAATATTAATTCTGGGTTGGAATTTAAAGGTACTCATGAATCATTATCCATAATTTTGAATCAATCCGAGGTAATAAAAAATCCTACTATCCTCGAGCCGCACTGGGAAGTAATGTACACCAAGTGTAGATTTTTACGCAAGTAACTATCAGCTAGTCTTGTTCTTCTTCTCTTCACTGCATGTTATGATACCCATCTTTTTCTCGGTCTTCCGATATCTCTTTACCCAGAGCAATGAGAAAATCTGGATCTGGCTGGAATCCTATTTTTATGCATTCGTTCTACATGTTCTTTCGATTTAGTTTTATTTTTTTTTTATTTTTTCGTTTATATCGAAGATGTTTAATTCCGCTTGTATATATCTCTGTTTCTTAATCTGTCTAATTTTGTGCAACCTTTCGCTCCTCTTAGAAATTTCATTTCTTGTGTTTGTATCCTATTTTCTTCTTTTTTTGTTGTTATCCGTGTTTCACTACCGTATAAGAGGGTTGGAACAGCTATCGTCTTTTGTACAATTTCATTCGGGTAGGCTTCCTTGTTTTTGTTTTTTTAATGCTCTGCTGATCAACATTATCATCATCATAGTCACTATGCCTTAACAGACGTGTTGTAAATTCGTAAAATGCATTAAGTCGGAGATAAAGTATTGCCGACAGGAATATTATCAACAGTTTTAGAAACTGTAGCTAGCCATCATTCGCGATTTACTGTCAGTTCAGTGGCGCTCTTGATACTCATATCCAGCAACTGTTTCGTTGCATCCACCCAGCGTGTAGGGGAACGGCCACGGCGCCGCCCACACGGGTTATGTCCCTGAACTACAAGTTTCTCCATATAATCGCTTCTGTGAATATGTCCGAAGAATGTAAGCATTCTCGTCGACACAATAGAGGACAGTCTCTTTGGATTGTCGAGCTCATCTCATATCTGCTGATAGTTTCGTAAATATTCGAGGATTTATAAACTTTTTCTTCTATATATTTGCTTCTGTCATAAGATATATCGCAGCCCAAGTATTTGAAGTGAGAAACCAAAAATACTGAATTGATAAAGTGTATCAATGCAGAATCGGAAAAGTGGCAAGTAAAAAACTAAATATTTTATGGAAGGTAGACAATGACATACTTCAAAGACTAGAGTTAAAGGAATTTAGCTACTAAGTAGCTAATCTTGATAAACACATACATCAAAGATGTATTTAACCTACCTGCTCATTATTTACAAGCAAGCATAATTTGAAAAAAAAATCATAGACATTCATGGAAACACTGACTCAGCTAGCCCACTTTCTGTTCTTATCGAATCCTGTCAAATCTATATTATTCCCTGACTGATGGATTGTACGACCAATATAGTTCGATAGAAATCTCATAAACCATCGTCTTGCATTAATGATCGGCGAAAACATCGTAACTGCCACCGTAGTTTTCCTCATTTCCGAAAGACAAACTGCACTGAGAATATCATTTTGAGGTCACGGTTTAATTTTAGACTTTATGCGATGGGCCTCACGTTTACGATTTCAATCAGTGGCGCGTTTTGCAAACGTATATATTTAAGAATGTTTATATTTTCGTGAATTAATGTTCTGTAAGACGGTAAGACATATTTATACGCCATACAAGCAAAACGAGCGAGAGTCAATAATATATTTCTTTAGATGTCAGGCAGGAGTGGAGCTAGTCATCGCGTTCAGTGAAATTTCTATAAAAATGGAGTCAAGTTGATTGAGTCATTACTTCCCACACATAATGGTGATACTATTTTATTATTTTCCCATTGCATGAAGCTGTAGTTTGAAATTCTCTTGCAACTAAATCATCGCCCACCCGCCCGCAAAAAAACATCCAACACAAAAACTCTCGTAAATAGTTTCTTGCGTCTCCCTCCTTAGAAGCTAGAACGCCACAGTTTTTTTCTGCATGCCTTTAATTTACGATGTAACACGGTCAGGAGCCTCCAAAACATCTAAAAACGAAGTTTGAGCTGTTTTTATATTTTTAGTTTTTTATTATTGCTGCGCCGCCGCTGACATGAGTTTTCCATGTATACATGTATACATCACAAATTCTAAGTCCCTTGGTTTTTATAATAAGCAAGGCAATGTTCGGATGGGCCTAAAAAAGTGTATTATGCCGCTAGGTCTTTCATTCACAGGTTAATGGACAGCCCGTCATGAATGCAACAAATTTTTCTGTTTTACAACCCTCCCACCCCCCAACTACCCCGAATTTACCCCCACCCACAAAAAGTAGAAAATGATCAGGAACCCCTAAAACGCCTAAAAACGAAGTTTGAGGAATATTCGAAATTTTTTGTTTTTTGCTAATTACTCCGCCCCCCGTACAACGATTTCCAAAATTATAGGAGCATTACCTGCTACGACACCGCAGCATATCGCTGCCCAAATTTCATCACAATCCATGCAGCGGTTACTGAGATTACGAGGCTAGAAGAACGCCAGACAGACCGACAGATAGACCGACAAACAGACCGGCAGACAGACAGACAGACAGACAGACAGACAGACAGACAGACCGACGGAAATGAGTGACGTGGACTTTCGTTATGTAGACATCATAAAACACCCAAAAGTATTATTAGTATTACCTCAAAATGGCAAATTTTCGCGATCACAATACTCCCCTCACCTATCGGTGTGGGAAGTAAAAGTATCTATAAGTAGGTATCATAGGCGTCCTTTGGGCTTCCCTGGAAGTTGTATAATATATTTTTGGTATTCATGAAATTGGTTACCTTTTCTCTTTAATTATGTAATCCCAAATTCTCTATTTCCGAAGCTTTGGCATATTGATGCTTACACTGGATCTCTGAATGGTATAGAGATCTGACGAACATTGCCGAATAACGACGTCTATTTCAATAATCATCGCATTTGTTTCCATTTGCTGACATAAGGTCCAGGCACAATCATACTGGACCTTATTTTTAAGGATATTTTGCTGGCTATTGCTAATCATTTGGAGCGTTACTAATTTACTGTACTGTACTGAACAGCTCAGATCTATGATTCAAACACTAACTTCGATTTCAAGCTTTACATGTAACATGTTCCTTTTGTATAGGTTGTTATGTCTTTTTTTAAGATGTTTCAATTTTTGTGTGCATAATTTGATCTCGTTTTGTATCAATGAAATCCACATTTCATAAATTTCACTTTATTTTGTCGTCCCACTGCCTAGCAGAAAAAATATTATTTTAGCTTTTGTATTAATTAGATCTCATTTTGTACCTGCATCCTTTAGCTTTTATTATTAGTATTTGTATGAACTGTGTGCTCTTGTTTATTGTATCTATATCATCAACAATATGTTTGTCTCGCAAATTTCAGTTTCTTTTCTTGTTGAACTGCCCAGCAGAAAAAATACGATTTTTATTTTTGTATGCATAATTTGATCTCCTTTTGTACCTGTATAAATATTTAGATGTACAAGGTGCTCTGCTATTTTGGATCTATATTATCAATGAAATGTATTATATATTTCACATTATTTTCGCGTTGCCCAGTAGAAAAAATATTGTTTTTTCCGCTGCATGTATCATAATTGTGACCTTGTTTTGATCGGCTAAAATATTTATATTCTGTCACATATGTCCTTGTCCCCCCCCTTAATATTTAATGTAGTGACACCCTTGATAACTACACAGGGTGTTTGTTCAGAAAATAGTTTGACTTTTTGTTTTGATATATTTGTCAAATTTCTACTCGTATATATATATATATATATATATATGTATGTCTAAGGTATACTTCCAAGACATTAGCTGCGGTATTCTCGACAGTTCCAAGACATTTTTACAGTTCCAAGACGGTCTTGGAAGAAATTTATGTTTAAGGTATAGTTCCAAGACTTTCGAAAATGTCTTGGAAGTTTTTTATGACTAAGGTATAGTTCCAGGTCCTATTCCATATACGTAAGGGTTACTTCCGGGACACTTGTGTCTTGGAACAATTTTAAGCCTACCATATGTTTAAGGGGTAGTTCCAAGACAATACTTTTCAATGTGAATAAAAAAGATGGTTTGTACTCTGGTAAACACTTTGGAATACACAAGTCTTCCTAGTGAGGCTAACTAAATATTCAGAAGTCATCGATAGGAAGATTTTACATGTTTTTATTTTAGTTTAAGATTGGGGTATTATCATCAAAGGAGCATAATATAGCACGCGCAAAAAAATATTAAAAAAATGCGTTCGACTTATAAGATTGCTGTAAAAATGGGACTATAAAATAGACTTAGACATATTTTTTTGTTTCCTTGGTTTCCAGTGTTGCTTTAAACTTGTCTTCAGTGGCGCATTTACAAATTTTGTTCCGAGGTGAACCTATTCCAGAATACTCTTGTTATAAGCCTCAAGATTTGGAAGTCCATTCTACTTCCCGCAGTCCCACACCGATAGGTGAAGGGAGTATTGTGATCGCGAAAACTTTCGATTTTGAGATAATACGCTTTTTGGTCGTACCTATATACCAAAATTTACGTCACTCATTTCCGTCGGTCTATCTGTCTGTCTGTTGGCGTTTACATAGCCTCGTAATCTCAGTAACCGCTTCATGGACAGTGATGAAATTTAGGTAGCGATATGCTGTGGGGTCGTAGTAGGTAATGCTGCTGTAGATTAGGAAATTAACGCATGGGCGGCGGAGTAATTAGAAAAAAAACAAAAAATTCAAATATTCCTTTGACTTAATTTTTAGGCGTTTTAGGGGCTGATTTTCTACATTTTCTTGGGTTGGAGTAAAATTGGGGTGTTTGGGGGTGGAAGTTGTAAAACTGAAAATTTTTTGTATTCATAACAGGCTGTCAACTGACCTGTGAATGAGAGACCTAGCTGCATAATAAACTTTTTTGAGTCCACCTGAACATTGTTCTAGCTATTACAAAAGTCAAAGAACTTAGAATTTTCTGATGTAACTTACGAGTATTGCTTTAGATCATTTTGTATTGTGTTAATTATTGTACTAATGACAATAAAATTTTTACAAAGTAATGTTACCGTCGCGTCGCGAGGATGGCAAAAACGTCAAAGCTGGATGACAGTTGTCAAAAATATTTTAGAATTCATGGATCAAAATCATAGCAGAATATCAGAACAAAGCGATTGATTTGCAAATTAATGCCACATTTTTCATGTTTACATTATAATTATTGTATAACTACTAATTGCAAACTGCGATAATTTGTGACAGAATCATAAGAGTACCTAGTATCAATCACAGCAACTACCTTATTTAATAATTACAAATGCCACCTCCGTCAGTCAGATGGATTACAGAAGAAAAAAATACATACTTTTATGAAGAATCAATCTTTCAATTTCTGGATGCATGTTTGTTATAGACCTTCTTATAGAAATATTCACAGAGGATCTAAAGATGCAGCATATATATAAAATAAGGTTATACGCAGCTAAATAGTGAGCTTAGCCGTTCTGGATAGGCATCTAGTAATGCACATGCACGCTTGGAAAATAGCTTCCTTAACAGTTAAACCGTTTGTTTAACTTTTGAAATGTAACATGCTATGTTTACCACTTTTTACTACTCACACCGATTGGTGAGGGGAGTATTGTGATCGCGAAAATTTTCGATTTTGAGATAATACGCTTTTTAAGGGCGTTTTATGATGTCTACATAACGAAAATCCACGTCACTCATTTCCGTCGGTCTGTCTGTCCGTCTGTCGCTATTTTCTAACCTCGTAATCTCAGCAACCGTTGCAGGATTGTGATGAAATGTGAGCGATATGCTGTGGGGTCGTGGTAGGTAATGTTCCTATAATTTTGAAAATCGATGCATAGGCGGCGGAGTAATTAGCAAAAAAAAAATTAATATTGCTGAAACATCGTTTTTAGGCGTTTTAGAGGTTCCTGATCATTTTCTCCGTTTGTTTTGGGTGGGGGTGAAATTTGGGTGGTTGGAGAGTTGGGGGTTGAAAAACTGAAAATTTTCTTGTACTCATAATAGGCTGTCCACTAACCTGTGAAGGAAGATCTAGCGACACAAATCACCTTTTTAGGTCCATCCGAACATTGCCTAGCCTATTACGGAAACTAAGGGAATTTTCTGTATACATACGAGAATTTGTTGGTCTAAATCGTTTTGTATTTTGTAACGTGGACATTATTAAATTGATTCTAATGAAATTTTGACACTGTATTGTTACCGTGGTGAGAATGGAAAACGGGTATGTTTTTAAAAATCGTGTCAGTGGCAGTGTAGCAATAATCAAAGAACCAAAAATTATGAAAACAACTCAAACTTGGTTTTTAGATGTTTTAGGGGTTCCTGATCATTTCCTACCTGTTCTTTTTTTTGGGTGGGGGTGAAATTGGGTGGCGGTGAGGTGGGGGTTGTAAAACTGAGAAGTTTGTAGTATTGATAATAGGCTGTCCATTGAC
This sequence comes from Callosobruchus maculatus, assembly GCA_951848785.1. Lineage (NCBI taxonomy): Eukaryota > Metazoa > Arthropoda > Insecta > Coleoptera > Chrysomelidae > Callosobruchus > Callosobruchus maculatus. The sequence goes on from CATOUR010000003.1 coordinate 6,606,280, forward strand.
CTGTGAAGGAAAGACCTAGCGGCATAAGACAATTTTAGGGGGGGAGGCTGGCGATTATTTAGTTGCAAGGGATCTCAGACTAAAGCTTCATGCTATGGGAAAATAATAAACTGGTATCAGTGTAATGTGTTGGAAGTACTGAGTCAATCAACTTGACTTCATTAATTACTATAAATCAAAGATATATTGCATGTAACTATAATTATTATCGATAGTAAATTGTTTATCACAAATAATGCAGTCAGTGAATTTCTTGTCATCATATCATTTGATACAGCATGAAACCAGCGATCAAAAGTACCGCTTCTCTGGAATCTGGTTGAGATTAGCAATTGCTAAGCTTTTGAACAAGAAAATGGAATTTTTCACCCATTTAGGGTGGAAAATCAGACTGGAAAAATACAAGATGGTTCACAATGGTCGATTGTATATAAAGTATGTCATTTTTGACCCTTTTGAGATAAACTTCAAGAGAAATCAATAATTTTCAGAGTACTTTGACAGACACATGTTCTTGCTCTGATTGGTCAAAGTCTTTATTAAAATGCGCATGTTGATAAAATCGGGTCTTAGCCCCCCAAGAATGATATTAGCCCCCCCCCCCCCCCCCAAAAATCCAAAAATAATTCGTTCTGTTGAGTTTATTGTATTTAGGGCGGGGAGTTAAGCCCCTACAAAGTCAGGGACTTAACTACGCCTATGATTACGCCCCTCTATTACTTTTGTTTAAGACCGCCAGTGATTTTCCGGCAATCGTATTCCGATAATGTTTTATAATAAACAAACATATTTTTCTTGTCTTCTTTATTTACGTTCTTATATCGAGATGACAAATCAGAAAGGTTAGTGAGCTATCATTCTCGAGACCCAATTCAATTCCAAATAAGTGCACACTTGTAATTAAACTTTTAGGATATGAAGCCCTAATAATGTTATTGATTTGCTATAAATTTTTATTTCACTGACGCCACCTCAGAGCTCGCAAACAAAAAAAGAATAATTAGCTGTGTATTCCCACCCTCTGGTCCCCTTGCAAGGCTACACTACTTGACCGTTTTTATACCTGCGCCCGGTATTAATAACTTCTCTGTAATTTTTTTACGATAACGTTCTGCTTTCCGGAAGATATAGTACAGGGAAGTGAGGAAAAGAAGTCATGGTTAGTGAGTGGGGAGTTTCATTCATCCAGCGAGCTGACAAAGTTTTGGGTCATGTTTACCTACCTTAATGTTTGCTGCGTAAGATTTATGAGCAAGTAAAAGCTATAAACAAATAAAACTAAAAAAATGTATTCAAGTTGATTGACTCAGTAGGCACTAGCCACAGATTAGGATTACGCTGTTACTATTTTACTATTTCCCCATAGCATGAAGCTATGGTCTGTGGTCACCTTGCAACCAAATCATCGGGCCGCCCGCCAAAAGACATACAACTCAAAAACTCCCGTAAATAGTTTCCTGTAGTTCTCTCCGTAGGAACTAGTACGATACGAGTTTTTATTATGCCATCCACAATTGATGTCCAGCTCACATGGCGAACCAATTTTCCGATAACAACAGATTATATTACCAGTATCAATCTAAGGGCAATGGAAAGTGTTGTACATATACAAAAAATGTCGGGGTTTGCCAGCCATCATATCTGAGACGCCATACTACCTAGACTCATTTCGAATACTCAAAAAAAAAGTAAAAAATGATGAAAGATCCCTAGATTACCTAAAAACAGAGTTTAGACGGCTTTTGTATTATTTCTTTTTTAATTTAGTTTCATCGCCACTAACACAATTTTCCATAGACCATGAACTTTATCGATCTCCACCACGGTCCACGGTACCCTTTAGAAACTTCATTGCTATCAGTTTAGTGCTGAACTACACATATTACAGAATAATCTACAATAATAAAATTTCAAAAATTATTTTTTGTCTAAAGTAGGGCAACATTCGAATAGAGCTGAAAAGTATATTAGGTTGTTATTTCACAGGCCAATGAAGAGGCACCTGCGAATATAACAAATATTTAACTTCCAAAACCCTGTACCCCAAACTACGTCAATTTTATCCCCTCTAAAAAATATGGAAAACGACCAGAAATGTCCAAAGCGCGTAAAAATGAAGTTTGAGTTGTTTTTATATTTTTAGTTTCGTTTACTGCAAGAGGTTTCTTTACTCAAGAAGCAGACGTTTCAGCGCTTATTTTATGCCTTCTTTAGGGCTAAAATTCATATTAAGGCGAAAAATATATAAGTTGAAGTCTCGGTGCACATATAAATTGAAAAACGTTGAGTATTAAATTTGACAATTCAGTCTTGCAAACAAATTTGAAGTTTTTTACACATAAAGTTTACAATTAACATTTAAAGGGAACATATCCCTTTGGATCAAAAAACAAACAACATTCCAGAAGATGGCTAAAAAAGACTCATAAATGACAAATACCGTTAGTCAATACACCTAATTTTGGCATCTGCCATCGAAGCCAGTGTCAGAAAATTATGAATATTTATACTTACATACATATTATTTTATAGATATACCAGGTTCAGTCATAAAGGCAGACAAATATTTGATTGTGTTGTTTTATTATGGTTTGAGTTTAATGTAATTGGTAATCAATAAATTATCAATGTGGCTCAGATCGAGAGTATCAGATTTCTTGTAGATGAAGAAGAAATATATGAGTTGTTTACATTTCTTTCAGGTCTCAATCGGTGCCGACAGTTCGATTGTGCAGTTGCGTTATTATGTAGACATGAGTAATGATAAAAACGCAATTATCCATACAAAATTATTATAATAATTCAGAAAGTGATAGGACATCAAAATAATCTCAAATACCAATTTGCAATTGATAAAAACAACAAATTGATCTATTTGTTGTATACTGATATCTGATTATACACAGACAGTATACAGTTTTGACCACGCTAATGACCGGCTAAGCTCCCTAGCCAGCACAGCCAAAAATGCCGAAAAGGGATTACAATAGTCGGACTCGTTTGGCGTCTTGTGAAGGCATAAGGCATACTTTGTAGTATCGGCACTCGGTAGGTTCACAAAAAATATAAACAACTCAAATATTTCTGACTTCATCTATAGCAAGCCTTGGGATGTAAATCATTTCGCTGATCAGTCGTTTCTTGTAATTAATCTCACTGTCAAGTATAGTGACAGAATCGAATTTAAAATGATTATTATACTCGAAATGTTGAGACGACTGTATGATCCCTATAATTTTTATGAGTGTCTTAACATGATGACATATGGACTCATTTTTTTGTACAGTATATATCTATATATTATGCTATATCAATAACTTAATATACTTAAAAAGAACTTTAAAGCATAGAACTCTTCGTTAAAAACTATTCACATACCTCAAACTTCAATGAGAACATACGAATATTTTTTTTTTCGAAAAAAACATTGTTATTCATTTACACAATTTACACGGTTAAATAAATATTAAATTAGAATAACTAAAATAATAAAAAGCAAAATCCATCAATACAGTACAGAGATTTATATCACTGTACTGTATTATGAAACCAACCAATTTGGATGCGATATTCAATTTTCTGAGCCCACGGATTTGAGTGTTATCTCACTACCTATCCTAAAGCCAAGTCTATTTCAACTCTTTGAAAGCTTCAGAGGCGCATTTGGAAACGTGCAAATCTTTCTAAAACTGTTACAGGAAAATGTACAGAGTGATTGGTAAATTGGTGAAGGTGGCATGCTAATAAATGGAAAATTAATAATCCTATGTCCAATTCCTAATAGTTTCCGAAATAAATTTAATTTTAGTAATGTTTGTTAAGCTGTAGAACTGCAAACGAAAACCCTAGTAAAACAAAATCTTATTGTCAGATCAAGAAATTTGGTGTATTAGTCCCTAGAAAATATGCTATTTCGTCATTATGGACGAGAATAATGTGATCATTTATAAAAAATTTCCCATGATTAAGTTACAAAAGAATGAATTTGAGTACAAAGCTTCATTGGCGCGTTTGGCAATAACTTGGCATGGGATTTCTAATTCTTGTTATTGGACTTGGATAATATGCTATTTTTTACTTTCGTGTCAACGATATCGACTGCTATGGCCTAGTGTTCCGTGTAGACTTTGTTACTCACATCACGATTAATCATAAAAAGGAATCAGTCAACCAAAACTTCGGCATGGTATCTCAAAATTGTATAATTTTAAAAGAAACATTTGTTGTTACTTAGAATATATTCGTCTTAAACAGTTGCTAGGTAATCAAACAGAACATGCAAATCATATTAGAAAGCATCTTGTATCCGTAGATTTTTAATCATGTACGTATGAGATATCCAAAACATGTTAAAACTATTAATTAAACTCTAAGACATCGTAAATCATGTAGAACTAACTAGGACTAACATTTGCATCATTAAAAAATCAATTATTGGTTTAATGTTCACAGAACATTCCTTCGAAATACAGTTAGTGTGCATTTGGAAGATGTTCCGTGACAACTTAGACAACACATCATGGTATATCAGGACGATGGCTGCCCGGCGCATAGTCGTACGGTAATCGTTGTATGCAGTAATTGCACTATATCCAGATTGTTGGGGTCTCATGGCCAGCAAGATGTTTAGACTTAACACCGATGGACTTTTACGTCTGGGGACGTATCAAATCGTTGGTGTACGACCCTCTATGCGGCCGCGCTCAATCAACGAAATACCTTCAACGAGAATCGTCGAAATAGAGGCACATGTCGGGATGAGAGCTTCCATCAGAAATAGAGGTGGACAATTTGCACAAGATCTGCAACCATTAAATCGAAAAATGGTTTTTTCAACCACTCAATTCTTTCCTAATTCGTTAATTCGATCTGTCTAATTTGCGATCTCTCAGGTTTTAGTTAGTAAATGTAACATGATTTGCGAATCTGATTTGTACATAACTGAAGATCAACGGATAAAAGGTACTTTGTAACATGGCTTGCATGTTCTACGTGGTTATCTAGCGACATTTTGAAACAAATCCATTTTAAATTACAACTTTAATTTTTCTTTTAAAATTATACAAGTTTGTGATACTGTCCCGAAGAAGACTTTTTACTTTTTACGACTCGGCATGCTGTATTAGCACCTTATTCAAGCACGAATAAAAAAAACTAGAAATCTGATGACAAGTTTTCTATTCTCGAAAATCCATATGCTTCTAGGTCTGGGGCTTAAATGCAATCTTCTTGCCTGTGCTTAACACACTTCCAACAACTTCGTGGTACCAATGGATAACTAAAAAGATATGCATGTTTTTGCTGCAATGTGCAAGGTTAATTATAGAGTAACTTTTTAAGACTAATTTATTTTTTGGCAGTTGCTCATGGATTGACTTTTCAACACATAATAGTTTTTAGACTATCTCGAGAAGTTTTTGATACATGATCACTTTCTTTCAGTCTGTAATAGCGTATTAGCATATTTTCTAAGGACTAATACAAAAATTTCGAAAACTCGTAAACTCGACAATAATAGGGCTTGCATTTGTAGTTCTGTGTTTTAATAAAATAAAATAATAATAAAATTCAATATATCTTGGAAACTATTGGGAATTGGACATGGGATTATATTTATTAGCTAACCAGATCGACTCACCTCCTCAAAGAAATATATTGAATAACCAATTACCCTGCTATAATTTCTTCTTGAAGATAGTGTATCTTAAAAACACAATTAAACACTTTTTACTGGTAACTACTTTAAGAAGTCTATCATTTTTACCCCTCTATTTATAACTTTTGTTTGCTTATAAAAGTTACCCTGTGAACAGCTGGTTTACCTTTGTGGGTAAATATGACCCAAAAATTGTGTCAAATTTCTGGATCAAAGGGTGTCACGAGAAAAACCTTATTTTCCTGAACTAACAAAGAGGAACAGTCTGTGATGTGTTTCGGGATATATGTAGATATACATTTGAGAAAAGCATACTTCCAAGACTTTCAGTTATTCACACGAGGTGCCAGTCTTGTTTCAGCTTAATCTCTGTGTGGTGTTAGAGAGAGAAGAGAATAATATCACGAAAATACGTTATACCAGAGGGGAACCCCGCGGCACTTGCGAAGGGGAAGGGGGGGGGGGGGCGCAAGGCACTGTAGGGTCGTGTGCTGATGCAAGGTGGAAGGTGTATCTTGGGTTGATTTTTTTTGTTTTGCCAACGCGCTATCTTGAATATATAATTATTAGTATTGTTAGCCTGATATATTTTTATATAGGTTAGTATAATTTTATGCTTTCTTATAGAAAATTTCTTAACAAGTTATGATCATTTACAATCTCTGATAGCTATATTTATTTGAGCTACTGTTAACAACTAACTTTTGAGCATAGCGATTGCGATAGCACAATATAGGAATACTTGGATGATTTGATGCTTTGTTAGGAAATACAGGAACAGTAGTGATATATAATACACTGTGTTGATTGGATATCTGAATAAATATCGATCATGACTAGTTTTAGTATAAAAGGTACCTACAGTTTATTTTCACAATACTTAATTATAAGTATTCAGCTAGTTATCAAATATATTTTTTGTTGTAATATGCACCAGAAGATAGTTCAAAGGCAGATCAAATAATGTAATGCAGACTTTTTTATAGTGTTATTAGTGCTACAACGTGGCATAACCTAAATTCTTCAACCTATTAAAAGCCTTTTACAGGCGCAAAGTGAGCAAGCGTAGTGGAAAGAGTACATAAGAATGTCCAATAAATATTTTCTATCTAGTATGTATTTACATAAAAATGATTAATGTCCTAATGAAAACAAAATATCCATCTCGCCCATGCTTCTCAAAGAAAACGTCGATTGTCGGTCAGGATTTGATTGGATTTTTAGGTGACTCAATTCACATTAGTTATACCATCAGGCGGGGGTGGTCCAGTTGGTCCAGACCCCCCTCCCCCAAAACGTTATATAACAATCTCCCCCGCCCCCCGCCCCGTCCAACGGTAAAGAATTATTTTCCTCAAGTCTCAGTAAAGCAAAATTAAAAGTTCCCAATCCTAATATCTCGACCCCCCCCCCCCCCCCCGAAACTAAATCCTGGATACGTACCTGTATACGATACTTAATTTCATTCATGATTTTCGGAATTTAAAAAGCATTTACAAAACCAATGCATTTTTCTTGTCGTCTTATATACAGGGTTATTTACGTTATTCGACACGGAGCATTATGGCTAAAGTATTTGATAAAAAAGAAAATGATAATTTCGGACGGATAGAGACCCATAAAGGGTACATTTTAAAAATATTTTCATGTTATACAGGGTGTTCCAAAAGCACGAAATGTATCAAAGTTATGTTTTTTTAAATGGAACACCCCCTATATTATTGCATATTCAGATTCCTTGGTGAATTCTATTGTGACATTATGTATGATACATGGGACTTAAAGCGAACCGTTTTCGGTATAAGTAGATATCAGGAAAAAATTGATTATCGCAGAGATTATAAAATTTGGAAGGCCGTGACTTTGCCGTATTACTAAGCATAAAATGCGTCAGCCTTGATGAGACTGTCAAAGTTAAATTACGTTTATGCTTGGAGAAATCGGTCGATTAATTAAGGAAACTTCGATCAGCAATAACTTGATTTTTTCAAATGGGAATGCCTAATTTTTGTATACGATTAAACGTAGAATTTGATAACCTTTCTAATGATATAAGGTTGTGAATCTCAATGTCTGGTAGTTTTCATTTAATTTTAATTTTTCAAACAAATCGGCGTTTTTCAATTTTCCTACTTATAAGCAACGTAGCAGGCCATGAAATATAAACAAAAACCTGTTCAGGTAGAAGAAAACATCTAACTTAGCTGAAAAATACACACGAACTAGACTAAAGGGACAAGCTTATAAAAATTACTCACAACAAACAAAGTCTAACCAGAAACACCGGCGGTAACATATCTTTAGTCAAAGAGAAGCTGGAGTATGACAAAAATGGATTTTTTCACCGCCTACTAGCTACTGCAATGTACTAGAAATTGGCAATTTCCAAAACCATTAAAAATTTTGAAATAAAATGAAAACTACTAGATAATGTTGTAAGCAGTTTATGATTTTCATAATAAAATTTCACATTTAATGATATAAAAAAGTATGCAATTCGGTCAAAACTCAAGTCAAAAGTACCTCTGACTGGAGTTCTGGAAATTCTTCAGTACCTATCATCAAGATCGCAGAAAATGAAGAATGAATTGAAATTTGTTCAAATTATAAAACATAACTTAAATGGCAGAAAATTTAAATCTGATTTGTCAGTATTGCTTTTTTGCAGTATTGCTAATAGATATTGAAAAATAGAAGGGCTCCAGTCAGAGGTATCGACTTCGATGCAAATTAGTACTTTTTTACACCATTACATATGATTGATAGTTGCGTGCTGGAGCAATAGTCGCTGGTCGTTTTTGTTTCATATCAGGGTTTTTAATTGTCTTGGAAATTTTTAACCTCTAGTAAATTGCGGTAGCCAATAGACTGTAAAAGATATCTATTACTGCCATACTCCAGCTTCTCTTTGACCTTAGATATGTTATCGCAGTTGTTTCTGGGAGAGTTGATTTGTTGTAAGGAATTTTTATAATCTTGTCCTTTTAGTCTAGTTAGCGTGTATTTTTCAGCTAAGTTAGTTGTTTTCTTCTACCTGAACAGGTTTTTGTTTATATTTCATGGCCTTGTATTGCTTATAGGTAGGAAAATTGAAAATTGCCGATTTGTTTGAAAATTTAAAATCAAATGAAAACTACCAGAGATCGATATTCATAACCTGATATCATTAGGAAGATTATCAAATTCTACGTTTAACCGTGTAAAAAAAATTAGTCATTCCCATTTGAAAAAAACAAGTTATCGCTGATCGAAGTTTCCTTAATTAATCGACCGATTTCTCCAAGCGTAAACGTAATTTAAATTTGACAGTCTCATGAAAGCTGACGCATCTTATGCTTAGTAATACAGCAAAGTCACAGCCTTCTATATTTTATAACATCTGCGATAATCCATTTTTTCCTGATATCTACTTATACCGAAAATGGTGATTTACACCTAAACGGTTCACTTTAGGTCCAATGTATGATACATAAAGTCACATTAGAATTCACCAAGGAATCTGAATATGCAATAATATACGGAGTGTTCCATTTAAAAAACATAACTTTGATACATTTCGTGTTTTTGGGACACCCTGTATAACATGAAAATATTTTTAAAATGTAGCCTTTATGGGTCTCTATCCATCCGAAATTATCATTTTCCTTTTTATCATATACTTTAGCCATAATGCTCTGTATCGAATAACGTGAATGACCCTGTAGAGATGATAAATCAGAAAGGTTAGGTTAGTTTTTGATTTATTTTAATTTTTATTTCAATGACAACACGGCGACCCCTCAGAGTTTACAAACAAAAAAATAATGGCAGTGGATCAGGTCCCGGCTGCAGAGATTTTCTATATCAGAAAATAAATCCCGGCAGCCCGTCCATTTCATCAAAAATTTTGCAATTTTTAATATTATTGTGAGTTGTACTTAAATGAAAAAAAAACAACCAAACAACCATTGTTGGTTTTGTAGTGAAACTATGCATTACCTTTGGAGAACTAACAAATAAAAATCTACGTTAGATAGACAAAGATAACACTATTTACACAAATGACTATATTAGACACGTTTGTACAAAATAGTACGTTTCTATTTCATTTACAGGCTACAAACTTTCAGTTATTATTTAACATACTAATACAGTTTTATTACATTTATTCTTTGTTTATTAAACTAACACATCCGACAAAACCAATACTTCTGTTTAGGTCTTCTTGCCAGAGAAACACATATCAAGCAGCTACTACATCTGATGAAACTTTCATTGAGATCATGGTTACAAACAGCAAATATCCACTGGTTCATTTTTTTTTCTTTTTAATGATGGATTCTAGAGTATTCCATGCTTCATTTGTGAAATATCTTCGAATATCAAAAACGTTCACAAGTGACTCTTCAATAATCTTGTTGTTGATAAGATCCGGTTTGTATATATCATAGTCCTGTATAAGAAAACTAGGTGAGGATATGTTGTCAACTTCATTTGTGTCTTTGATAATCCAGGACAATAACAGTTTTTCTTTTTTATTGTAATTAAATTTGATGAAAGGAATTTTTTCAATAGCTTTTCTTTTCTTGTGTATAACCATTAATTCGATGAAATATAATTGTTTATAGAATTATTACCTAGTCTTTCTGAAACTCTTTTTTTCCTTAATTTTTAGCTTTTGACCCCCTTGTATACAACAGTATTTGATGTAGTAATACTTTAAATTCACATTAGCTTTCTCTATAACATGTGGTACACGTTTTCGGGCAGGAGTACCTAAAAGTTCTATTATCTTTCATCCAGTATTCGGTTAATATTTGCTTTTTATGCACTTTATGAAATCTTTAAGTGGATTAAACTTATCTCCAAGTTTCATTTTCACCAACAATAATAGTAAAAACCGAGGTTAAAACTAAAAACACCATTCACCAAAGACTGAAGGTAAACAGAGCATGAAGATAACCTCAAACTTCATATGTGGAAATGCCGGGTGCCGGGATTACTTTTCTAATGTAAAAAATGCCGGTTGCCGGGACCTGAAAATTACAGTCAGTATCCTGAATGCTGGGATTTCAAATTAAAATGTAATAAATTCCGGTTGTAATTTTCATGCCCCGGCTGCCGGGACCTGATCTACTGCCAAAAATAATAATCTGTGTGATTCTTCCGTGTGTTCCCCTTGCCACGCGGCACCGCTTCACCCTCCTTTATACCTGCACCTACTCTTTGCCTGCACCCGGCACCCGCATCAATGTGATTTTTTATCATAACGGACATATTTACTGATATCCGGAATGTATAGTCCAGGGAAGTGAGCAAATAAAGCACTATTTTATTATTTTCCCATAGCAAGAAGCTATGGTCTGAGATCTTTGAGATAATTATGCAACCAAATCATCGGCCCGTCCGCTAAAAAACATACAACTCAAAAATTCTGGCAAATAGATTCCTGCAGCTCTCTCCGTAGGAACAAGCACGACGCGAGTTTTTATTCTGCAATCTCCAACAATATCAATCTAAGGCCAATGAAGAGTGTTGTACAGACTACAGATACAAAAAATGTCGGGGTTTCCCAGTCACCCTATCCGAGACGTCATCCTACCTTGACCAGTTCTGAATATTAAAAAAACAAAAATTGAAAATGAGGAGAGATCGCTAGATTACCAAAAACAGTGTTTGAACGGCTTTGTATTGTTTCGTTTTTAATTTGGTTTTACCGTCACGAACACAATTTTCAAAAACCATAGAATTTATCGATCTGCACAATGATCCACAGTGTAGGTTTAGAAATTTTATAGCTAAAAATGTGTAAGGCAAAAATGTTTTTCCTTCACAGGGCAATGACGAGGCAACTACAAATATAAAAAATGTTTCACTTCCAAAACCCTGTACCTCCCAGCTACCTCAACTTTATCCCCTCTAAAAATATAAAAAACGACCAGGAACCTCCAAAGCGCCTAAAAACGTTTGAGCTGTTTTTACATTTTTAGTTCTTTGATTATGCCTTTGCCACCACTGACATGATTTCTAAAAACCATACGCGTTTTCCATCCTAGCCACGGTAATAATACTGTGTCAAAATTTCACTGAAATCAATTCAATAATCTCCAGCTTACACAATGCCGAATGATCTAAAGCAATACTCGTATGTATCAAGGATAAGGTCCTTGGTATGTATACATAAAATTTCCTTGGTTTCTGTAATAGGCGACGCGCTGTTCGGATGGATCTAAGAAAGCATACTATGTAGTTCTTTCTTTCACAGGTCAATGGAGGCTATTATGAATACAACAATTTTTTCAGTTTACAATCCACCACCCCTTACCATCTCGATTTCACCCCCCCCTCCAAAAAAAAAGTCAAAAATGAACAGAAACCCCTGAAACGCCTAAAAACGGGGTATGAGATATATTTGAAATTTAGAGTTTTTTGCTTTCCCAAATGAATGCAGCATTATCTACTACGACTCCTCAGCAAATCGCTACCCAAATTTCATCACGATCAATGATTACTGAGTAATCTCAGTAATCACGAGGCTAGAAGAACGCCGACAGACAAACCGACAGACCGACCACCGACAGACACACCAGCAGACTAACAGATTATGTTGTGTAAGCGTATCATCTCATAATTGAACATCTTCGCGATCGCAATACTCCCCTCACCTATCGCTGTAGGAAGTAATATGTCAAATTTTCTCTTAAAGTGGTTACAAGTAAAAAGTGTTAACCTGTGTTTTTGATACAAACTATCTTTAAAAAGATGCCTTAAGCTTTTAACTATAAAACGGCGAAGATTTCGAAAAATTAAGGAAACGTAATTTAACAATAATAATTGCAAAAATAATCTATGGTTATTTTGGTACAGAATACGTCGTTAGCAACCTTAACCAGAACCTTTTGATGACATACTCGCTGCAGTGCGCAACGAAATTTTCTTGTGGTGCATGTTATCTGGTTCAGACATGAACTGCGAATCTGTCTGGAGAAGCTCATTTCTTGAGAATAATCTATCCAGCGGTCCATTCTCAGTGCTGAGTTTATATAAGCCATCATCGTTAATTTCGGCAACGATGGCTAATATATTCCGTGGGGTTTTGGTATTGAATAAGAACCAGAGGCTATACAGCACGGAATGTGGCTGGTGCATAGGCCACACGATGGGCCCTTTTGCGCCTCTATCCGCGCTAGTTCCTAAGACCTGCCCTTTTGGCAAAGGCAAGTACATTCTTAGGTCCTATCCGTTTTATCTCTATTGGTTCCAAGGTTCTTGAGCCCAGCATAGTCTGCCTGTGATAACCCAGGGTTTCACAGCGACACAGGATGTGTGCCGAGGATTCACCACACCACGTGCACGTTGGGTCGTTGACCACCCTCATCACAAACAAGTGACGCCTGAAGGTATTGTGACCCGTTAATAAGCCTACTAACAATCTGAAGTTACTCCTATCCAGAGAGAGACAAAATCGTCCTATTCTCTCTGCAGGCCCTGCTAATAGCTCCCGAGCCTGACGGAGATGACCAGAGATGTTGTTCCATCTCAGAAAGTGTTGATTCTGGATCCACTCTCCAGTTGTTTTCCTAACCAAATTTGCAGACAGCCCTAAGGCTGGTTCCGGGCCCACAAAACTGTTTCCGGATCCCATCCTGGCTAGATGATCCGCCATTTCATTACCCTTTACCCCAGCGTGCCCAGGTACCCACATCCGTGATAACTTGTGTTTAGCTGAGATGTCGTCAAGAGCCCTCCTGCACTCCAGGACCAGTCCCGACGTTATTTTCCAAGCACTCAGTGCTTTGATGGCTGCCTGACTGTCAGAGCAGATAGTAATCCGCCTCCTAGACCCGTCAATTTCCCGAATACGATTTACACAGGCAAGTATCGCATAGACCTCAGCCTGGAATACTGTGGTGTGCCCCCCAAGAGGGAATGAAAGTCTTGTACGGGGCCCGTAGACTCCCGAGCCCTCTCTAGCGAGTGAACCGTCTGTGTACCAGACCTGTCCTCCTCCTTCGATGAGCTGTCTTTCCCTAGACTCCCACTCTTCCCTTGACGGAAACACCACCGTAAATTTGCGATTGAAGCGATGCGTAGGAGAAACTGTATCGCTCCTCGCCAACAAAATAGGACAATCCTCAAGGTTAATCGACCTCTATCAACATCCGGTATCGAATCAAAACATTAGCCCCTTTTTTTAAAAGAGCAAATATTTTATTTGACTCGGTCAGCATTTTCGTGGCTTGAATTTTGATCATTTTATGTGATTCATCTCTCTCTCTTAATATCCTTTTGTTTCTTTGAGTTAGCTCATTCAAATTACTGCCAACTTCACCTTTTTCTAGAATACTACCACATTATATTTATATGTAATAGGACAATAAAGACATTATTATGTTTAAACCAAAAAAGTGCAGCCCGGGCTCCGACACACCGGGCTGCTGTTCCATTACCCAATGACTACTCCTCACACCGTGAGGTGAGCAATCACTGGGTCCGCGAATCGTGCGCCCTAAGTAGACGAAGGGACCCAAGGATGACTGCCTTCTGCATTCTGGCGGCTAAGATGTGCGCCGCCGCACGGCACACCGGTATTTTGCGCAGTGCAGAGAGCAGCGTATTCCTCATTCCACCTAGGGATCCAACGACCATAACCAGCAGACTTACAGTGTAGTCTGGCCAGAGCCTGCGAAGTTGTCCGAGCAACTCCTGATATTTTGTCCGCTTTTCCTCCTCCTTAGAGACGATGTTCACTTCGGCAGGCGCCGAAAACTCAATAACGAACATCGTCTTCTGTTGGTCGTCGAGAAGGACTATGTCGGGCTTGTTTGCCTGTACAAGCTCGAGCGTGGGGAACGAGTAGTTCCAGTAAATCCGGCATCTCTCGTTCTCCACAACGGACTCTATATCCCCTGGATTATTATAACATTATATTTCAAAAAACAAAAAGTGCAGCCCGGGCTCCGACACACCGAGCTGCTGTTCCATTACCCAATGACTACTCCTCACACCGTGAGGTGAGCAATCTCTGGGTCCGCGAATCGTGCGCCCTAAGTAGACGAAGGGACCCAAGGATGACTGCCTTCTGCATTCTGGCGGCTAAGATGTGCGCCGCCGCATGGCACACCGGTATTTTGCGCAGTGCAGAGAGCAGCGTATTCCTCATTCCACCTAGGGATCCAATGACCATAACCAGCAGACTTACAGTGTAGTCTGGCCAGAGCCTGCGAAGTTGTCCGAGCAACTCCTGATATTTGGTCCGCTTTTCCTCCTCCTTAGAGACGATGTTCGCCTCGGCAGGCGCCGAAAACTCAATAACGAACATCGTCTTCTGTTGGTGGTCGAGAAGGACTATGTCGGGCTTGTTTGCCTGTACAAGCTCGAGCGTGGGGAACGAGTAGTTCCAGTAAATCCGGCATCTCTCGTTCTCCACAACGGACTCTATATCCCCTGGAGCGTATGGCAGCACCGGTGTCTCATCGATACCGTATGAGTGCCTCAAGTGATAGTAGAGCACTCGTAGAGCCGCGTTGTGCCGATGGACGTAAGCCGTCCCAGCGTACGTCTTACACGCCGACAAGAGATGCATAAGCGTCTCTGGCGCCTGTCGGCAAGCTCTACAAAGGGTGTCGGGTACATCTACACCCATAACCCTTATACGGTACACCAAGGTGTTGAAGACACCGTCTTGGCAAGCCATTATAAAGCCCTCAGTCTCCGACTTCAACCCACTAGACCTTAGGAAAGAGAAGGTCAACTGCTCAGACAAGCCATGCTCTTCCAGATGTTTGTAGAAGATTCCATGCATTGGCTTATCTTTATGAAGTCTTAAAAGGAAGTCGACTTCGGCAGTTTTAAGGTGGGATTTTAATTCTGCGGGAGCAAGTTCCGTAATGGACTGCTGACACCTCCGCTTGAAGTCGAGTGTGAGGCTGAGCTCCTCGGCTGCTCGTTTCGCTGCGCTAAAAAGAAAGGCTCCTTTTCCCGCAGTCTCGTGCTCTCGCACAAAGCGGATCAGGGGATCGGTGCTGTTCGTTACATAGCAGGCAGTGGCCAGTACTACTCTGTTGTGCAGACGCTCCAAACTCAATAGTCCACGCCCTCCCAGGTGTCGCGGGAGGTATATTCGCGGGACAGAGGACTTAGGATGCAGGCTTCTCTCCATATTCATCCTTTTGCGGGTCTTCGTGTCGATTTCCTTCAGCTCGTTCACTTTCCAGTGTATAGCACCAAAGGTGTATAATAACAATGGGACCGCAAGCATGTTTGTGGCAGCGACTTTGTTCTTGCCGGACAGTTCTGACGACCAGATCTGCCGGAGTCGGTGCAAATACTTGCGGCGGAGACACTCTTTAACCAATGCTGCCTCTTGGACATGACGCTGCGCCACTCCAAGGTAGGTATAAGTATCTCCGGCATGCAGTTGTCGCAAGATGCTCCCATCAACGAGCTGTTCCTCATCTCCACTATCTCCGCTTCGTCCTTTCTTGAGATGAACCAATGCACATTTGTCTGTCCCGAACTCCATTCCGATAGCATGACTGTACTCCTGCACCACCCTCAGCGATTGTTGTAGTTCGCGTTGGCCGGAGGCATAAAGTTTTAGGTCATCCATATAAAACAGATGGGTGACCTTGTGCCTCCGGTTATTGGGCGTGCCACAGCTGTATCCTTTAGTATTTCTCAGCGCTATGGACAGAGGCAAAAGTGAGATGCAAAAGAGCAAGGGACTCAAGGAGTCTCCTTGGAAGACACCTCTTTTCAATGACACCAACTCTGTCTGAACCCGAGTTTCACCTGATGTTATGGTAAACCGGGTCTTCCAGAGCGGCATCAGTTGTTTGATGCATCCCACTATCTGATTATCCACCGAAAGACATTCCAACAGCCGCACAATGAGGTCATGAGACGTGCTGTCGAATGCCTTGCGATAGTCAATCCAGGCCATAGAAAGGTTTCGCTTGTACTGCACAGAGTCCTGCGTGACACATCGGTCAATCAACAGGTTCTCCTTGCAGCCAGCTACTCCTTTCTTTGACCCTCTCTGTTCATGCACGTCGAGAAATACAGGATTCACAGCTTGAAGGATACGCATGTACAAGATTCTGGTGAAGAGCTTGTAACACGCGTTCAGACATGTTATTGGCCTGTAGTTTTTGGGATCAGACAAATCTCCGGCCTTCGGGAGAAGCACGGTTCGACCCTCGACAAACCAAGCCGGAATTGGCTGCTCCTGATTTAGCCACAAGTTAAAAACTCTAGCTAAATGCCGGTGGCAACTGGGGAATTTTTTCCACCAGTAGGTGTTTATGCCATCCGGGCCAGGAGCTGCGAAATTCTTTGCGCCTCGTAAGGCGTCAAGAATTTCTTCCGTGTTTATCGGGTGACGCAGTACATTCATGTTAGGAGTCCTCCTACAAACGGACTCGAACTGCGCCAAGGCCGAAGTGTCTGCTGAGAGAGGTTTGGGTTGTTCGTAAATGTCCCTCCAAAAGGCCTCCACGCGATCAGCAGTTGGCGGCTGCTCTATGGCTGGAGGCGGCTGTTGGAAAAGGCGAGAAGGTCTTTTGTAGAACATTCTGTTCTGCTCCAGACCTCTCGCCCGCGCCACCAACGATCGCTTAGCAGCGATTAGCATCCGTATCCTGGCAAGACAGTGTTGCTTGACAACAACCAGTACCGCTTGACTGAGTGTATGATGGACGCGCCTCAACCCGTAGGCTATCTGGCGCACTCGGCGCGTAAAAGGCTTCCCAGCCGCTCTATATTCCATCACACACTGGATACGGGATGCTTCCTGGCGGGCCAACTGGATTTTCGCTTCCATTTGGCGCACCCGTCTCTGTGCTCTCTCAACAGGAGAGTCTCTCACTCTCCCCTGTCTAGCTAGCCTCAGAGCCGCAGCGTAAATTTCGCAATTGATGCTCCAAATGTCAGAGGCCTCCGATAGACGTTCACCAACAACCTCATCCTCTCTCTTTAAATCTGCCATCTTCAAGGACCTTCCGTTGTTATGCAAGGCCCTTCGGTCCCTGAAATCCCCAGGTGAGACGACTTGGTCGATTTCCCTCTCAGCGGGCCTTACCGGCGAACTTTCAGCCTGGTTAATAGGCCTTCCGTCCGCCGAAGGGGCAGGCTGAGCTGGAGCACGAACATATCCCTGCCTCCGGAGGTATGATACATAATCTCGCAAATTCTGAGAGGTAAGCGTGCTATGCTCTGGGTGCATTTCACACCACCTCTCATACATGCGGGACATGTATCCCCTACGGCGCGGGCTACTGCTCTCGTAGCAGCTCAGCAGGTCATCCTTGAGCTCCGTCGTCCACCTAAAACGGTCCATGTTATTGCGGGGGTCGTCATCAGGGCAAATCGAAGCACCGCCACCTTGCCCAACGCCGGCTTCCGAAACCGGCTCGGTGTGGGTGCTTTTCCTTCGAGGTGGTCGAACCCGAAGATAGGGCCCGTCAGGTGGTTAGCCTTAGGGCCCGCAGCCGACATTTCCGGAGGCAGCCGTCCAAATTGCCTCCAGAGGATGGACCTATGAAGGTTGCCGACCGACTTGCATCCTGTGGCTTCGGTATACCCCTCGGTGTCGCCACGCACCGAATAGCCTGTTGATGTTGGGCGGCTTCCTGGGGGTTTATGAAAACAGCCGCTTCTAACATGAAGAACAGACGCTGTCGAAGTACCGCTCCTCACATGGAGATCCGTCGTGTCCTATTAATTTTGGAATAGCCGATCCTCTGGATGCAGACGCTATTCCACTGTGCTAGTTTTGGTCCGCCCCGGGTATTTCATTTCCCCGGTACCACCCATATCTGGGAGGCATTCCCCTATCCGCCACCTTGGGGAGGCGCCACTGAGAGGATCTAGCAACCCCTCGCGGGGTTGCATTATTATTATTATTATTATTATTATTCACCATCACCAGACATGCTATTATATTATCATTGGGCGCAATTTCTGTGAACGCGTTTAGTCCTTTGTTTTGATCAGGGTCTTGATTCTCTGAATCCTCTTGGCAGGAATTTATACTAGTGCTTCCAATGTTATTAACATCTGTTAAGTTTGTTAAATCATCACCGCGCCCGTTTACCATCCTGTTTATTAATTTTTCTAAGTATTCATTTTGCAATGTTTCAAGCACATCTTCTAATAGTAGTGTAGACCTATTAGATGACTCTATGTAGAGTTTATTCAAACCATCCTCGAATTCTTTTCGAAACGTTTCTATCGATTCGCTAATTTTACTAAAAATTATTCTAAAATTACGCTATGAATGGACAAAAAGCAACTGTAGCACTTATATTAGGTTATCCGATTTCACCGCTTTGTGGACATTTCTATTACCCATAACGCGAAAATGGTCGGGTGCTTCCGACCGCATTAGGAGTTTCGCATTGTGGGTCTTTGTAATTTACCCACAACGCGTTCTGCGCATACAAGGATTACTCAGAACGCGATGTGAGAAATTAGAGAAATCCACAACGCGTTCTGGGAATAAATTTCGGTCAGTGGCCGAATTCGGTTATTGAGTACGTATACATCTTTCTTTTTTTTACTAAATTCTGATACTCTTTCTGGAGTCTTATGGAAATAAACGATGTATTAATTATGTCCATGCTATTTATCCATAACTTAATATGGAGTTCATTAAAAGCGATTCTTTTTTAACAAAAAACAAAAATAAAATATTTGAATGAATATTAGGTGAAAAGGTACACAAAAAATAAGAACTCTCATCGTATGCTTATTAATTTTGTTATCTTAATGTATTATTTATAACAACGCTTCGTTGAAAAATATTCGCATACTTCAAACTTCAATGAGAACATACGAAGAAATGGTTTTAGTTCGAAAAAGGAAATTATCAATCATTTACATGGTTGAATAGATATTAAATTATAATAATTAAAGAAAGAAAAATCAAAGTACATCAATGCAGCCCACAGATACATCTGAATGCGATATTTCATTTTCTGAGCCCACGGGTTTGAAGGTTATTCCAGCACCTACCCTAAAGCCAAGTTCACTTAAACTATACTTTGAAAGCTTTTGAGGGACATTTGGAAACGTGAAAATATTTTTGAAATTGTTACAGGAAAATATACAGGGTGATTGTAATGGTTAACTAGAAATATAAGCATGTTTCTACTGCTATGTGTGCATGGTTAATTATTTGGCAACTGTTTAAGATGAATTCATTGTTTGGTAATTTAATCTTGGGAAGCTTTTGGTACATGATCACTTCCTTTTCGTCCATAATGACGAAACAGAATATTTTCTAAGGACTAATATACCAAATCTCTAAATTTGACAATAAGATTTTGTTTCATAATGATTTCCGTTTGCAGTCCTACATTATAATAAAAATCACTAAAATTCAATTTTTCATCATCATTTTATAATTTAAGGCATCTTCTTGAAGAGAGTTTGTCTTAAAAACACTTACAATTCAAGTTCGTCATGTTTACCCGTTTATTTATTTATAACTCTTATTTGCTCATAAATCCTGCGCAGTTTACTGCTGCTGGTTTACTTTTGTGGGTAAGTATGACCCAAAAAACTTGTCAAATTGGTCGATGAATGGGTGTCACGAAAAAAAACCTTATTTTCCTGGACTAATCAAGAGGAACAGACCACTCGCCACTGTGATGTTTTTCGGAGAATATACATTTGAGAAAAGCATACTTCCAAGACATTCATCAGGTATTCACACGAGGTGGGCACCCCTGTTTCAGCATGCATGGTGTCATAAACGGATATTGGCATATTCCAGTGGCGAACGCGGGGGGGGGGGGGCATAAGGCACTATAGAGTCGTGTGCCTATGAAGGGTGTATGGTGCGTCTCTGGTCGTCTTCAAGGTCAAACTGATTGTGTTTTACATCTGTGAATAAAACCATGCATTTTGTGACAGCATGCAGTGCTGCCAACACTGTTGCTGCCATGATTTCGCGCTATTCGCAAGATTATTTAATTCGCATTCTTGGTGGCCTTTTGACAGTAAAACTTAATTTGCATGATTGCGAATTTTTACTGAAAAAATGTTTAGTAATATACAGAGACGGGTATGCAGTATGCATGACATGCATCATATGATTTTTAAGGTTGGCACTACCGAATTTTACGTGAAACTTGACCACAGACTAGAGCAGGTTCAGTGAAGAAATCCATGAAGAAATGCATTGACTTAATTGACGTCAAATTCCTGCTTTACACTTATCAGGTTTGACCTCGAACTGAATCCACGAATTAAAACCATGGACTTTTTGTTGATGTAAAATGGGTATAAACTACTTGCTTCTTGCACTATTTACTGCGAAAAAGGCCTATCAAGTTGGAGCACAGCATACTAAACAACCAACAGAATATCTCTGAGGATTTCCTATATAAAAATGCTCCCTACAGAATTTGACCTTGACGGCGGATGGGTTTGAAATCTGGGTAGATATTCGAAAATAAAGAGTATGGATACTGGTATCATTTCGATATTTTTTGGCCAAGTATAGAGCTGAACACGCCAATGAAGGCGCTTTGGTTTGTACAAAGAATTTTGTGCAATTAAGTACACACCTCAATAATGATATAATTATTTTCGATACCGATAGTCCAACAAAAGTATCGATACCAGCTTTTAATCGCTAAAAAAGTACCGATGACAAAAATACTGGACAGAGTAATCTAAAATTTTTAAGTCATATTTTGCTTGTTATGTTTTAAGTTGCTATTCAAATAATATAAAAAAAATATCATACTTGACATTTTGCAAAAAAATGAAAAACTTCTTTTAATTGTGAATAAGAAACTTTATTCATAAAAATATAAGAAAGAGGTACGTTTTTGTACATGCACAAGGCTATCGTGTTTTGAAATGTACTGAAATTAATCTTAAAAACTGAATTCCAGAAACACCTTCTAGAAAGCAGTTCAAAATGGTATAAAATGTCGACAATAGGCTTGCATAAAATTTAACTCAAAAGCGTGCTGGCTGATTAGCTGTTATATATCCAAAAACTTAAATCGTCTCGATCGATCTGTAAAAATAGTGTCCGTACATATTTTATTTGTAGGTTATAATTATGTACTTACCTTAAGGCATCATTCGAGAATCTAAAAAAACTTTTTCTGCAATTACATTACTTATTTCTGCAATGTTTATCAGTACACACATTTCCAGCACATTTTTTATCATTATGAAAGATCAACTATCGACACCGCGTTCCTATGCATTTTGTTTCAGCAATGACCAAATACTAGCGTCGATCTTGCGTCAATGGTTTCCACCAACGATGTCAGTTGGACGTCGTTGGTTTCCACTGACGTTGTGCCTATTTTGACAGATACACACCCACAATGGCGGGATGCGGGTGTGATTGGCGCCAACCTGAGATATTTTGCTTATTGCTTAGTATGCTGTGGTTGGAATCCTGTGGCGACTGTGAGTCAGTCGAGTCGATTTTAGATTAGGGCCGTTATAACACGCGCATTTTGGTATTTTCAACTTCCAAACTTTGTTAGTAGTGCTATTTGATACATATACTACTGGCAAGTGAAATCCGAACACTGAGAAGAAAAGGGTTGCGGTTGACGAAATGCGGTAGGACTAAGTATTTGCTATAATAAGTTTATAAATAAATACAACAAATCAATGATGGGTGGGTCCTTCATGTTGACGAATGCACTCTTCTAGCATACGCGGCTTG
Organism: Callosobruchus maculatus; assembly: GCA_951848785.1. Classification (NCBI taxonomy): domain Eukaryota; kingdom Metazoa; phylum Arthropoda; class Insecta; order Coleoptera; family Chrysomelidae; genus Callosobruchus; species Callosobruchus maculatus. The sequence continues at coordinate 6,628,620 of CATOUR010000003.1, forward strand.
TTCGGAATCTAGTTGTTGATACACTCTAGAGGTACAGCCTCCCAGCATGTTCCAGTTCGTCCAGCGTGGTTGGAGGATTGGGTAAATCGCCTACGTATCGTCCCATCCAATGCCATACTTTTTCAGTTGGCGATAAATCGGGTAATCGTGGAGGCTAGCGGACCCTGACCTCAACTTCCCGTAGGAACCTTATCGATACGCTTGCGACATGAGGACGTGCATTTTACCTTGCTGGAAGAAACACTCTCCGAGCCCTGGGCTTATGGAACGCCAATTGAATTTACAATCGACGCTTTAGAAATGTAATTTGATCCTTTAGAAACTACTGCTGAAATAGTCAGTTCATGCCTTATGGCGGATGTTTTGACGGCTCGTCCCGCTGCGTCAGTTTTGTTGGAGCCCAACCAGGGTTCATTTTAAATGTTGAAGTCACCCAATACAGTTGTTGTCCGCGAGTGAGCGGTAGAGGCAACAGATGCACTTGAGAAATGGTTTAAGGTCCAGCTTATAAGCCATATAAGATGTTCTTTCTACCAGATTCTAGAGCTGGATAGGTTGCTATGTACAAAGGCCAGTACTCCTTCAATTTTTTCTCAGCCATAGTATTCCCCGAGGACACCCTCCTTTTGGACATTCCGAATGAGAACACTTTTTATGCCCGGAAAAAAATTTTGTACATTGAGGGTCATCATTGTTGTTGCTACGAAATCTGAAGAAAAAGAGTAAGGAAAGGACAAAGATTAAATCTGACCAGAAACCTAAGTGAGGACATTTCACCTCAATAATATGCGTGGTATGGTGCTACCCTCCTTTCTGTTTTCTGGTTGATTGGAGGGGGTGTAATATCTGAACTTGCGTTGGCTATTGCTGTGTGACCATTCTATTCTATTTCCATCTTTCACGACTTGTTTAATTTGCTATATAAAGGCAAATAATTTATCTTCACTTAATATCCTATTTATATACTTCATAAAATTTACGTCTACAACCGGCAACAGCAGATTTTATTTCCCGCCTTAAAGGCGGTCGAGCATCGGGATTGGATAATCGCAGCAGATTATATTTAATGGCCCTTTTATACTTATGTTTTCTATCCCTTTCACTTCCCACACCGATAGGTGAGGAGAGTATTGTGATCGCGAACATTTTTAAACTCGACATGATAATGACGATCGCTAGTTGAGAGAACCACCCGCTTCCCTTTCTCATACCGCGCTGGTCAATTTACAATAGCCACTCAGTAGTGCCTTATCTGCGCTACTGGTATATACATTACATAATCACATTTAAGGTTCCTTTTTTAACAAGGGAACCGTAGCATAGAAGAATGACTAACAGACACGAATTTGCCTCTGATGGCCCTAGAAAGCAGTGTATGAGTTATACAATGAAAGGCATCGTTTGAAAGACTGGCTTTTACCTCTTCATCAAGAATTTCAGACTGGAATAATGCCGTGACAGCTTCTCAGTGTTTTATTTAAATCGCAAAGAGGAAAAAATGATAAGTCTTACATATAGGTCTTATATAAAATACAGGGTGTCCCACGACGATTAAGACAAGCAATATATCGGAACTGGGCAGTAGCAGGGAATTATGATTTTGGGGATGTAAATTAGAGCAAATATAGTATCTTTTCTTATTATTGTGTCACCCAATGAGGTACTTGTTTTTGGTCACGTGACGTACGATTCAAAATTTTTAATAGGACACCCTGTATATTTGTGACTTTTTGTGTTCCTCCCGATAAAACAATTCCAATAAACTAGCATACTTGGGGTCTAAAGTAATTAATTCGAGAGCTACAGGTACTTAAAGGACTGTACCACTACCATTATGAAACACTTCCAAAGTAATTTAACTGTAGGGGTACATGCTATAATCAATGGTAGTGGTCCCATCCTTTAAGTACCTGTAGCTCTTGAATTATTCACTTTAGACCCCAAGTGTGCTAGTTTGTTGGAATTATTTTATCGGGAGGAACACAAAAAGTCACAGATATACAGGGTGTCCCATTAAAAATTTTGAATCTGACGTCATGTGACCAAAAACAAATACCTCATTGGGTGACGCAATAATGAGAAAAGATGCCAGATTTGCTCTAATTTACACCCCAAAAATGATAATTCCCTACTACTGCCCAGTTCCAATATATTGCTTGTCTTAATCGTCGTGGGACACTCTGTATACATATAGCCCGATGTTTTTATTGTATCGTAAAAATTGGAAAAATCAAATTTTGAGCGTAATTTTCAAAACAACTTAATACTAATATATACTTTTGAAAAGCTTGAATTATTTCCAATTGACTTCAATAATAATATACAGGGTGTTCTATTTAAAAAAAATATATGTTTACTCCATAATTAAGAAATATGGTTATAGTAAGAAAAAATCAAGCTACACCACTGGATTCTACTAAAACAAATCTATAAAACCCTTTCTTAAACTTTTCAATAAAATAAAAGACAACCGAGATACGAGGGTGGTCCCAAAATCGATAATTTTCGATTTCACCCTGTATCTCAAAAACCAAGAGGGCCATGATAATTTTGTTGACGGCATCTTCAGTTTCACAAAAGAGTAGCATACTGTCGCGAAAACCGCAACTCTCTATCTTCAAAAAGAACCGAGATACCCCGTAAAAGTGCCCAAAATGGGACACCCTGTACAACCGGCCCTAAGAGGTTCTATTTCAAGGCTGTCGAAGATCTGTCAAAATCGTTAATTTCCATTAAAGTACATCTCAAATGAAAGAAAAAAAAAGAATCTAAAGAAAGTCAAAAGCCTATATAGAATTTTGACAATCTTACCAACAGACAGACAGACCAAAAGACAGACTGACAGACAGACCGACGGATATTCAGATAAAATTGCGGTATTGCAATACATCAACTGTTGCCCTTTTAAATTAAGGAAATAATTAAAATGGTAAATAATAAATTACGTGCATGCATTTGAGAGTACAAAGCTCCGGCAGGTGACAGAAAGTGCACTCAGCACTAACAAACGTATCTTTAAACAATGACAGAGCGACCAAAAATATAGACCTACAGAAGGCCTGGAACTGATTAATTGTGAATAATAACTAACATGCAAGGTACATTTAGGTATATATAGGTCCTGCAGATGGCAGAAGGTATGTACCAGAGATGCAACCTTATGTACACTTTATGCACTCAACATTAGCAAATGTGTAGAGAACAACGGAAGAGCAACCAAAAAGATACAAGTCCTGGAACTAATTAATAGAGAATAATAACCCACATGCAATGTACATTTGGGTGTATATAAGTCCAGGAGGTGACAGAGGGCATATACTAGAAAATCAACCCTATGTATACTTTATGTACTCAACACTAGCAAATGTACAGCGTATGTACGAATGTCTCGGAACTACCCCTTACGCATATATATATATATATATATATATATATATATATATACTGTCGTTTTGTATATTTTTAAGGATTTTCTTCCGACAAGAACCATATTTCTTACAGTTTCTAACAAGTAAATTGCTTGACGGATGACATAAAGCAGGAATATCTTTGTCTCTTTTAAGCTTGCTAATACGCCAAAATCTTTAAGCTAAACTTATTTTTGCAGCAAATCTATAAGCAGTGTTATGAAGTATTGGGATACATCAATACAAAAATTATTGCATATGGTATCTTTTTTTTAATTTCAACAGACTGCAAAAGAAATAGTAAACCTCAGGGTGAACTACCGAATCCTTTATTGAGGAGGGAATCTTCTTTTCCACATCCTGGTGTCTGTAAGCTTTCGTATAGTCGTAGGTTTGTTTATAGGTACTTTAGCTTTTAGCTTTCGAATTAAATAAAGATCGGTATGAAGAATAAAGTTGGTGACCTTAGGGGTGTCATTTTCCTACTAAATGTCATCAAAATAAGAAGAATTCAAGAAGATTTTTCAGCTCTTCAGAAGTGCATCGACTTGTAGGGCGCTTTTTGTCTTGTGAAAAACTCAGTGACAGGTGCAAGGAAGCAATTGTTTAAGAGCAAAGTCACTCAGTAAATGTTTTGTCATTTACAGGTTCGGTATGTATCAACATAGGGATAGATGGGTCGTCAGAACACGTCGTTAATGGTTAAAATAAGGGTGGGGGGTTAAATATGCAATGTTTTTCGCATAATACAGCTCTCAAAATTTGCAATACAAACGGAAATATTATAATAAAGTGGAGAAAACATTTGTCAGAAGCGTAGGCGACAGGTAAAGAGCCATCAGAGGGCGCTAGTTAAGTTGCAAAAAAAGTTGCAATAATTATGTCGCTCGGTACACAAATCGTCAAAAGGCTAGGTGGAAGTTCATAACTTATAGTAGATATGCATTGTTTTGGACCCGTCAAGCAGAACCAAAGCAGACGATTAATTTTGCCTTTTGAAAAACTTGACAATCCTAGTGGCAGGCGCAAGCAAGCAACATTGTCTTAAAAAAAATTATCCTACCTTGCGGTGACACTCTCCTAGCGACGGATTTAGATCTCATATTGCAGCCAACTGTCACTGGAAAATGTCATTGAGGATCACCACTACGGGCCTAATGACACATACGATATGCAATACGTCGATTTTGGTTGGTCTTTGGTATGATTTTTAAGAGTGTTAGGTTATTCTAAACTAACTACTAAAATACATAATATTTGACTCATCAGAATTGAGTTTCACGAGGTGTGGTTTTGATAAGTCTTTAAGCTTAACTACTGAGTTCCCCATTTATGACTATATCAGCAGTATATTAGGAGTCATTTGAATGGTAACTCAGGTTATATTTTTCAAATGTATTTAATATGTCGGATGTATAAACAAAGAAAAGTAAAGACACTGAAGCTTCATGAACACCAAAAGGTATTTCTGATTCTGGAGACAGCTTTTCTTCCTTCCTCCGAGAACGTACTCCAAATAAGAAACGCATTTTTTTTGTCAAATCCATAATGCTGTAGAAGCTCATGCTTATGATAAACTTTGCCATTTGAAAAACATGACAATCCTAGTGACAGGTGCAAAAAAACAACATTGTCTTAAAAAAAATGATCCTACCTTGCGGTGACACTCTCCTAGCGACGGATTTAGATCTCATATTGCAGCCAACTGTCACTGGAAAATGTCATTGAGGATCACCACTACCGGCCTAATGACATGTACGATATACAATACGTCGATTTTGGTTGGTCTTTGGTAAGATTTTTAAGAGTGTTAGGTTATTCTAGTCTAACTACCAAAATACATAATATTTGACTCATCAGAATTGAGTTTCACAAGGTGTGGTTTTGATAAGTCTTTAAGCTTAACTACTGAGTTCCCCATTTATGACTATATCAGCAGTATATTAGGAGTCATTTGAATAGTAACTAAGATACCTATATTTTTCAAATGTATTTAATATGTCGGATGTATAAACAAAGAAAAGTAAAGACACTGAAGCTTCACGAACACCAAAAAGTAATTCTGGTTCTGGAGAGAGCTTTTCTTCTTTCCTCCGAGAACGTACTCCAAATAAGAAACGCATAACCTTGCACAAAGACGCTCATGCTTATGATAAACTTTGCCATTTGAAAGACATGACAATCCTAGTGACAGGTGCAAAAAAACAACGTTGTCATAAAAAAGATCCTACCTTGCGGTGACACTCTCCTAGCGACGGATTTAGATCTCATATTGCAGCCAACTGTCACTGGAAAATGTCGTTGATGGTCACCACTACCGGCCTAATGACATATACGATATACAATACGTCGATTTTGGTTGGTCTTTGGTATAGGATTTTTAAGAGTGTTAGGTTATTCTAATCTAACTACCAAAATACATAATATTTGACTCATCAGAGTTGAGTTTCACGAGGTGTGGTTTTGATAAGTCTTTAAGCTTAACTACTGAGTTCCCCATTTATGACTATATCAGCAGTATACCTATATTAGGAGTAATTTGAATGGCAACTGAGATACCTTATAATTTTCAAATGTATTTAATATGTCGGATGTATAAACAAAGAAAAGTAAAGACACTGAAGCTTCACGAACACCAAAAAGTATTTCTGATTCTAGAGAGAGCTTTTCTTCTTTCTTTCGAGAACGTACTCCACATAAGAAACGCTTTTTTTTTGTCAAATCCATAATACTGTAGCCTTGCATAAAGAAGCTCATGCTTCTTTGCCATTTGAAAAACATGACAATCCTAGTGACAGGTGCAAAAAAACAACGTTGTCATAAAAAAGATCCTACCTTGCGGTGACACTCTCCTAGCGACGGATTTAGATCTCATATTGCAGCCAACTGTCACTGGAAAATGTCATTGATGGTCACCACTACGGGCCTAATGACAGATACGATATACAATACGTCGATTTTGATTGGTCTTTGGTATGATTTTTAAGAGTGTTAGGTTATTCTAATCTAACTACCAAAATACATAGTATTTGACTCATCAGAATTGAGTTTCACGAGGTGTGGTTTTGATAAGTCTTTAAGCTTAACTACTGAGTTCCCCCTTTAAGACTATATCAGCAGTATATTAGGAGTCATTTGAATGGTAACTGAGATAGCTTATATTTTTCAAATGTATTTAATATGTCGGATGTATAAACAAAGAAAAGTAAAGACACTGAAGCTTCACGAACACCAAAAAGTATTTCTGATTCTAGAGAGAGCTTTTCTTCTTTCCTCCGAGAACGTACTCCAAATAAGAAACGCATTTTTTTTGTCAAATCCATAATGATGTAGAAGCTCATGCTTATGATAAACTTTGCCATTTGAAAAACATGACAATCCTAGTGACAGTTGCAAAAAAACAACGTTATCATAAAAAAGATCCTACCTTGCGGTGACACTCTCCTAGCGACGGATTTAGATCTCATATTGCAGCCAACTGTCACTGGAAAATGTCATTGATGGTCACCACTACCGGCCTGATGACATATACGCAACGCACTAAGTCAAGACAGCCATGGCCGGAGAGACAATACGAATCTTGATCGTCTTTTTTTCCGAGTAGTCGGCGGAGAGCACCAATCAGAGGCCGGTATTCGCTGTCATGTTTTATCACTTCGCAGAGGCGACTGTGCCGTAATTTTTGATCGGGGATCGCGGTCGCCGGCGCGATAACAAAAGACAACTCGTCCGTCTTTTGTTTCACTCGTTCGCAGCGCGGCAGGGGCGGCGAGTAGGTCGACGGTGCGTCTTTTGTCGGTGCGCAGACCCGCGCGCAAGGCCACGCCCAGCGGGATACCCCCCGCACGTCGCCGGTGGGCAGATAAGAGCATCACTACTCACGGTCGATATTCCGGGATAGTCCGGGGAGCTTCCCCGGAATCCTGGCTGCTCTCTTGCCCCGCGTCTCTCTTTTCCACCCGCGCGTTCTTCCCCTCCCGTGCATCCCCTTCGCTCCCGGGCTTCACATCGACGGAGCTTTTCCGTGCCAGGTAATCCAACTTTGTTCGGTAGAAATCCTGTCAGGTAGATCGACTCCAGTCGCCAGGGGGATCCAGAGGCCTGCGTAAGCTGCATACCAAACGTCAGCAATAGCTTGAGTGGAACGCATTCTGTCTCGAAGTGCTAGGAGTCGTAGATGACGATCTTGCCGGTCTGTAGTTCTTCTGCGTGCTCAAGAACATCTAGCTCGCTGCATTCGCCTTTCTGCGATCCATGCGCGCCATGCTGCTATAACTGTAGCCACGCTACGCCCCATGATTACAGCAATTGCTCTAAAAGAAGCACCACGTTCTCGTTGGCTTACAATCCGAACCCGTTCAAAGGGGCTTAACTGCGTAAACTGGGGCTGTCGTCTTCTAGAGGGCATCTTTACACAACCAATTAGTGTCTCACCACATTTGCAATAGGTATCATAGTTTTTGGATCGACAAAAAGCGATGCTTTGTTTTTACAAGTCTAGAGTTTTTTAGAGGTGCTATAATAGTAGAAGATCCGAATATAAAACGACCTTCACCGAACTGGTTAACGAATGAAAAGCATTTTATATTAAATTTAATATATTAAAAAACATGTCGCGAGTGGGTTGGCTGAAAAATTTCAGTCCAGGATATGATTAATTAAATATTGAAAAATTAATTTTTTTAAACTTCCACTGGATTGGTTAATAGACAAATCACATACCAATCGAAAGTATGAAGCCCATAGAATATGCAATCATTAGGTTGGCTACGTTTTTCCCGTCCCAACTATATAGGGTAGGCTGGTATAGGCAGATATGGTTAATACATGAAACTTATATTAAAATAAAGATAATTTCATTGCAAACACGTCGATATAGGGTTGTCTGCAAAAAATCAGTCTGGAATTCCGGTTGTCGAATTTTAAAGATCAAAATATTGCTGCCAGAGTGCGCATATGTCATGTGTCCGTGAAATTGAAAGGGGATAGCGATACCTTCGTAAATGCTGTGCATCATTGTTTCGGAACAGTCTGTCTCATTCTTCTGAATTGAAAAACGTGCTACTACTACTATACTGATTGTTGTATTGTTGTTATTTATAAACATTAAATTGTGATAAAAAATGGCTAAAAAATGTTTTCTATGCAATTCGGACGATGATGTTCTTGATTTTAACGATGAAACGTATAAAAACTGTTTGTTGCAATTAAATTTTCATCATTACTCGATTTTGTAGGTTATCATACCACGTGCTACAAAAAAGTGACTGCTTTGGGTAAAAAATATAATGAAGAGTTTAATAACTTTCTTGGTGAGTAGGTATACGGTAATCTGACCTTCAAAACTATCTTAGTAAATACATCTTTTATTCAAATAAATCATTTCAATTTCAAGGACACATGACATGCGCACTCTCTTTCATTCAATGGCCGAGCTACACGCAGCTGCTATTCTGCGTCCTTTGTTAATACACGGGATAGTTCGCTCGGACCTCTCTGGTGCACGTATTCACTGGCAGCAATATTTTGATCTTTAAAATTCGACAACCGGGATTCCAGACTGATTTTTTGCAGACCCTATATCGAACTGTTTGCAATAAAATTATCTTTATTTTGATATAAGTTTCATCCATTAACCAGTTCGGTGAAGGTCGTTTTATATTCGGATATATGGGGATGCCACCATTTTTTAAGGACTTCTTTATAAAGCCTTCAGTATGAACACCTTGTGATGCCACATGCTTATCTTATCTTCTTATTTATAATTATGAAACAAAATTAGACAGTTCGTTCTTTTTGAAAATGTAACGTAGAATTTCTTAGTATGAGTTTAATATTTACGCTTCTAGTGTTAGGGTTATGATGTTGACTCAGACTTGACAGTATATCCGTATTTACTTTCAAGAACGTACCAGATCTTAAAATAAACATGGAAGAAAATGAGAGTATGCAAGAGGATGGTGAAATTAACTTATCTAGTGAGTGACTGAGATATACTGGAAAATTCTTGTCACTGCAGAGACCATAAAAGCCTATTTAAGGATGACGATGAAAGTGTGTATACCAACCTGCAATATTCCATCCCTCCCACGTGTATGTTCTTGACGGAAGTGAAGGAAAGGAAGTATGAGAATGCAAGAGAATGGCGAAGTTAAAGCGGCTCCTACGGAGACCGTTTAGGTCATTTACAAATGGTTTAATCCCAATTCCTGACGCTCTAGTTTTAAACAATTTTTCATGAAATTTTTACATGAAGTTTAAAAGGGAATTACACAGGGGGCTATCGAAGCATTTATTGAAAAAAATAATGATTGAACATGAAATATGATCGCTTGAAGTTGCCTATTTTCTTCGTCAACTTTGTATTTTTTTTAAGAAAAGCCCAGAAGCAAAAATGAATAAGTGCTTCGATATCACTCTGGGCAATTTCCTTCTAAACATCATGTGAAAATTTCATGTAAAAATATTGGAAAATGAGGCATCAGGAATTGGGATAAAAAACATCTGCAAATCGCCTTCTTCTTCAATTTTACAAATTTCGGGCGACGCGCTAACATGACTGTTTCCATTTCTTTCTGATGTAGCGCGCACCTGTTTATTTATCACGCCCATCGTCGGTTCCTTTTAAGCTCCCCGCATCTTCCGGAGAAACTATTCCGGATTGTAGGAGCAGCGTTGTAAGTGGCTAAGATAAACTGGAAAAAATTGTAGAAAACATAAAAGCCTATTCAAGGAAGACGATGAGAGTATGTACATCAACCTGCAAAATCCCATCCCCACCACGTCTACGCTCTTGACGGAAGTGCCGGAAGCTGTGTGCCCAGCCAGACCGGATTGATGCATACGAAATTTGTTTGCCCGCGTGTTCGGAAGCCCGCCCGCCTTTGTTTGGACAACTCCGCGATCACGAGCGCAAACAGATGCTTGCTCGCTCTGTTTGCTCGCCTGGCTGCTTGTTTGCGGTCCACGGCGGTCCACCCCCTCATCTCCATGGGAGACTTTGATAAAGCCACCTACTTGCACGTCTTCTTTTGTTACGAATATCTTTGGATAACAACAAAGATAGGGCCCGATTTTATCAACATGCATATTTTAGCAAAGGTTTTGACAAAGCTTTTCTATTGGGTGTTGTCTAGCAAAAGCTTTCTATTGGGTATTGAGGACTATGTTGATAAGTATCATCCAATAGTAACTTATCAATATTGAAAACAAAACGTTCGCAGGATGTTTAGCACGGCGATCGCCTGAGTCGTGTTTGGTCTATTAGAGTGAAGGTAGTGTCTTTGACAGAACCGAATTAAGGAATTTGGTGATACGCTGATATGGATATCGGGACGCGTGAAGTCAAATGTTGCACCGCTGTAGGCTGTATTAACAATTCCAAAAACTGTGACTACAGTTTTTTTAAGATTCCTCAAGGTGCTACCAGGTAAGCGATTCCTCCAATGTCTAATATGCTGCTTCATTACCTAAGAATATTAAAGTGTGATAGCATACCTCCATATGTCGGGTATTACGGTAGCTGTGTGTTTTTTTTCAGTCTTTAGAAGAGTTAGACGTTACGGAAAGTCGTTCTTTGATCATGAGCCTAAAGTCAGAATCACAAAATTCGAAATGGGACATCCGATATAGCGACTTTAGCCACTTTGTGCCCGCCGATTTAACGTACTGGACGAGAAAAATAAAATGTTTTCTCAAAATGCATGAATTTTTGTGTTTTCGGTCTTTGATTATGAACCTAAAATAAATGGTAGGCCTATTCTAAAAGCTAATTTTATGAACTATTTATTTTCTACAACTAAGCATTGCGTCAGCCAGCTGAATCTGCTCTAGTCTATGTATTAATGTTTCATATTGGTACTATTTTGACCTTACAGGGCAAGAATTTGGATTATGGCATGTAACAGAGAAGATTTCTTTGCTTCTAAAAAAATGTTTACATCCCAATTAGGTATATGCAAAGAATCCATGATGAATTATAAGAATCAGTACAAAACATTTTCACGTACAATAATCATGAATGCATGGATATAACTTACAAATTGTAATTCAGAATTCCAAAGACAACTGCCTAACCTTGATGTGGAATATACACATAACCACATTGCTCTCAAAATTTACTCTATTTACGAGATATATCGCATCCATTAAACTTATTGCAACACAATAATTACGCTTCTTCAGTCGCTAAGCCGACCCTGTGCTCAAAACGTGAACGGCAATACTCGCGGCTCGTGCTGAGGAGCCGACGTGGAGTTATGAGAGGTTTTTCGGAGACAAATTGTCTGCATGATTTCTAGGGAGTTGCGCTACTGTATAATTGGATATACTGTGGCAAAAGTATACAAAGTCACGAAATGTAAATTTTAAAGGAGAAGCTTTTTTTGTTTTTGAGAAATTGTACGTTGACAAATTGATTGATAAAATTTACGTAGACATATAAGACAACTGGTTAATATTAAGGTGCATTACATGAAATTGAGAGATCCTTTTAGTCCTTATAGAACCTTTTAAGGTGGCTCAACTATTTGGTGACCATCCATTTGCACAATTGGTAAGCCACCGTAAGCCATTTTTGTATACAGTAAGATGTTATAATGATTTAATCATTGTTTTCAAGCCCACGATACTAGTCCACTACCTTATCCAAGCTCCATTTCCGGAAACGTAGAAAACCGTGCTGTGACAAAGAGCAATTTTCTTACGCTCAGATAGTTTGTCTGGAAGCGGCCATTGTTTCCGCGACTTTGGCGGGGAAGACGTCGTAGAATGGCGGGAAAGCTGGTTATTATGTTAAGTCGGTTGCATAACAGCGCATTTCCCTTGCGATAATTTCCCCGCTTTTGAATTTACCTTGTTTGCGGATCGAGGCGGCTTGGGTTACGGAATACTTTGTTGTTTGTCGGTTGTTTGTCGGCGTTTCCTACGGGAAATCTCGCCGATTGGGCTGTCAGGGTCGCCTTTGACTCTAGGCGCATACGTTCAACTCAAGTTAGGTAAAAGTTGAGTCTGTTCTTGTGCTTACCGTGAGCCCAGTGGCTGAATAGCTTTTTGAACGACCGATCTCTGTTCGTTGTAATCGAAGGCTGATCATAAGACCTATCTTCAAAAACATGTGTACACAGAAAAAAATACTGTGACATTTGCAATTAATTGTTAGTACATGTCCCTACTCGCCAATTATTTGAAGAAAACGAATAGTTCAACGTTCGCTCAATATATATCTTTAGCTGCTTAAAAAGTGAGAAAATAAATTTTTCGCAAGTACACACCGTACGAACAAGGGCCAATGAAAATATGAACATTAAAGTTGACTTTTTTAGTAAATCTACCACTCAAAATTCTTTTCTTTTTTATGGCCCCAAATTTTTTAATAATATTCCAAAAAGATTGAAGGAAATCTCGAACTACAACAACTTCAAAAAGGAAGTTAAACAATATATAAAAGATCATCCAAATCAATTCTAATTATTCTATTCGAAGTGCTTTTCTAATTAAACCGATTTTTTTATATATTTTATTTATTTTGTTTCTATTGGCTCATAGACATGCTCGAACTGCTGCCTACTTCCATCCAGGATTACTTATTACTTATTACACCAATAGGTTTCTTGTTATATCAGTTAAATGCTCTGCTGGAACTGCGGCTCACTAGACAGGCCTCGTGGCCTAGCGTCAGCTGCTGTTTGGTAGGGTATTTTTTTTAACTTATATGTAGCCTGTATATTATTTATGTATCTTTATATCATTATCAATAAACAATAAACTTGGATGTTTTTCCATCGATTTAAATATATTTACAGTTGTTTCAAATCCATGTCATTGAAAAAATTCAATCCTTATATTCGAAGTAATCACAGGTACGCCAATAAATTCAAAATCATCTTATATTCGTTCTAATGTATAATTCTTCCAATACCAGTATTGACATATAATGCAATCAAAACATCCTTTTGTTTTCGAAATTTTACCCATGTCTCATTTAAGCAAACCATGTCCAAAAATTATTACTGCAACAGCATTTCGTGATAATTCATCTGATAAAAATTAATTTTGTTAACAACAAACAATAACCCATGCTTTCAAAACATTGTCTATGCTGTTAAAGAAATTGGTAGTAGTATTCGTGAAAACATATATCGAATTCAATGGCACTTGTTGGTCGCTGAACTATAATCAGTATTCGGCGGGACTGATGTCCCGATTCAATAAACGTAAAAAGGAAGAACATGGGGATCATCTTAGTGTTATTATCGGCGCCAACCCGCCAACATGGACGAGGTTGTTTCGTTGTGTTGTTTCGGTGTTAGTCGTGTTGTGTCGTCTTGTGTTTTTGCTTTTGCATCAGCAATTGTGTGATCTAAATGTGTCCAGTTGTATATTAAATGGAGGACCTACTGATAAATTGGAGCTTAGAAAAGCTAACACCCATCACATTTAAATTTAGGTATTTAGATTACTCAGACAGTTATATTTCAGGTAATAATGCAACAGCTTGTGCAGCCTTATGTCTAGTTCTTATATCATGCTCCTTATAAGTAAAATCACACCATTAAACATCCAAACGAATCGATCAGCTGTCCTCGCAATAAAATCTGTTGGTTCAAGGAAAAGTAAGTAGTTTAGAATCAATTACCAAACACAGATTTGATTCAACGACAGGCTATGATTGAATCATTCATTGGAATCCATTGACATCTTGTAGATGAATCGACAATATGATATAATCGTTACAAACTATACACTTCCCATTGGATAAAACATCGCTGTATTTGAGGAATGCTGAGTGTAACGTCCCATTGAATCCAGGCGTAAGTCTTTGACAAACTGACAGATTTTTCTGTGTGTATACATCAACGATCTGCTGGAAACAACATCCAATCCAATCCAATCTACAGCTTTACAGGCGACAGTAAAGTAATATCGTGCATGGAACCAGGCTAGTCGGCGATAGCAACATGGCTCTCAGATCAACGTAGATATCAAAACAATTATCAAGTGGAGATCAGTAAATAATAATAATGATAGAAAAATAAATTTTTATTTCAAGGTACAAAAGGTTGCATTATTTATTACATTGTGCAGGATTGAATTATATAGTGCCAAGAAATCTCAAGGGGTAGTTCGCTCTAGGTGTAGAGTGCTCCTCCACTTAGCCCAAGATATACCAACATTTATTTAGAATTGTACAACGCAAATACCTATAGTACCAGAAACAAATTCCAGCAAATATTAGTATATGTACACTGTACAGACACCAATGAGGGAAAAGCAAACGAAAAGTGAATCTTAAATATTTACACTAATCTGGCTAATCTAATATCTATATAGTACCTACAATTATCGACTAACTGTTTGCTAAAAAGAGACGGAGATAGCACACGTATATAACTAGGAACCTAAATAACATTCTTTTATGGCTTTTTTAAATTTAACTAAATTGTATTTTTTGAATTCATCAGGTATATGGTTGTATAATTTATACACACAATAAATAAATAAAGTACAGTTTATCGTATAGAAAACTCAGGCAACAACACTGACTAAGAAGTCTCACGTTATGGCTTACCAACTGCGGAAATGGAGGATCACCCAATTGCCGAGTTACCTCCGTCAAGTATTGCTAAAACGGCATCCCAGAAGCTTAGATTTCTGCACCGCTGTATAGGAAGCTGTATACGCCAGAGCAACTACTGCTGCTCTACAAGGCACAGATCCGACCATTGTTGGAATATTGCAGCCATGTGTGAGAATGCGCTCCGAAGTACTGTTTAAAGCTTCAGGACAATATTCAGAAGAGAGCAATTAGACTAAATGATATGCCAAACCTCACCTAGGACCTCATAGCCTGGAATATCGAAGAAGTGTGGCTCTGGCTCTGTTCTACGGATTCTATCACGAAAGATGCTCGGGGGATCTCTCCCAGATAATAACACCGAAGGCCGTCCAAACGAGGAACACCAGAGAGACTCTGCAAACTCATTCTTACCAGGTCGAGGTCCCTACTCCCCGAACCAACCTCCTCCAGCGTTCCTCTTTTGGAGAACTTCGACGCTGTGGAATGAGCTACCAGGGAATTTGTTTCTACAGCGCCATAGGCTTTCAGCCTTTGCAGGAGGCTGACCATAACAAAAAGGGGTGGCAGCTCTACTGAAGAATTAGTAGATTAATTTATTTTACCCTTGGTCTACTGATCTGCCGATTTTTGATGGAAATCTGTTTATGTGTATAGAGATAATGTTCAAACTTATAAAAAATCTACGAGTTATAGTCTTAACCATCTAACATTACCAAGTAAGAAGTTGCGTATAAAAAGAACTGTGCCATTTGTAACTGTTTTACAAATAGGTTTTTTAACTTTTTATTATTTTAACTTTTACTTCACTTCTCAATGTTATATAGATGATCTGTACTATACTGATTTTTTCTACTGAAGAAAATGATTTCCACCTTACCCAAAATGAGCTCAAGGATATCACAATCCTTGTTTGGAATGCCTCTAGTCTACGACGGCACTGTTTTAATGTTTCGGATCCTATCAGGTGAGCTAAGTTGAAACAGCGTATATGTCAACATATCGGCGGTTTGGAAAAAGACTGTCATATTTAAAAATTTTCACTTTTTGAGGGTTTTGGTTTAACCATCTTGAAATAATGCATATTTTCTTGTCTAAAAGTATCATAAACGTACCTCGCCTCTTTACCCATAGATAGCGCATTGTAAAAACGTCACATCTTTATTTTTGAACGCTGCGGTTAAAGCAAGGCAGAAACATTTCAGTTGCATTACAACCGCTGATCAGAACGGCACGCGTTTTTTGCAAAAAGACCATCACAAAACAAAATAACATATACTTTACGTCGCACTTCTTTGGTGCAAAAGTGTCTTATTCTGAAATAGGACAGCTCAGAATAAAAAAAAATAATAAATATGATAAAGACTGTGAGAGCAGACAGAAAGAATTCTGCCGGTGCGCCATCTGGTACCCGAAGGTAACGGCAACCAAAGAAAGTCGCTGCCAAAACAGCAGCATGCTTCTTGGTGGAACGCCACGGCGCGTCCTCTTTGAGCCACCAGAGAAACGCGGGTTCTATATGCCGCTGCATATTAAAGCCGATATACGAGGGTTGCTCTGTATCTCCGTCAATCCACCAGTACGCAAACAGCTGTTTCACGCATATTAGCGATCATCAGTGTGCCATAGGTCGATTGACGGAAATAGAGAGCATCAGTTTTTCCATGTTTATTAAACATGTGAAACATGCGCGAGCAGACAGAAAGAATTCTGCCGGTGAGCCATCTGGTACCCGAAGGTAACGGCAACCAAAGAAAGTCGCTGCTAAAAGCATTTCCGTCAATCGACCTATGGAGCACTGATGATCGCTAATAAGCGTGAAACAGCTGTCTGCGTACTGGTGGATTGACGGAGGTATAGAGCAGCCCTCGTATGATAAAGACTGCCACAACTCAAAAATAAATTATAAATAGTAAAATATGGACTCATTGCAAAGACACAAAATACTCAAACTCTAGGCATGTGTCACTATACTCATTAAATGATAATTAAACCTTTTACTAATTGTTGATTGGAAAATAATTGTAATAGTGTCCGTTTGATAAAAGTTTAACAAGCTCTTTTGAAAATATACATTTTTTTGAGATAAAACAGTATTTTTCCAAACAGACGATATGTGGTTTTAATTGAGGGCCATCCAGAGCACAATCAAATGGTACATTCCGGTAAGGGAATCATGAAAAAACTATATGGCGATTCGACTATAAAATCAAACCATTTCTGCATGTTTTACACCTTCGTAAGGCTATGAGGATTGCCCAAGTGTGACTAAAATGTTCCCTTCAATAAACGTGGTTTTAATTATGATTGGTCAGATAAAGCGTGACTGTTTAACTAAGTGGGCGCACTCAGCCGTAGTGCAGCCCTTGTCTGGTCTTGATTAGAAGTTTACGAGGCACTCAGGGCGTTTGCATATCAGCAGCTGGCAATCGCTGCGCTGGCAATCGCGAAACGTCCATTGCGACGCCTTCCAAATCACGCTACAGGGCGTTGGGATTGTGCACTTGCTGTTTAACCATCTGAAAGTGGGGTGCGATAGCCTTCTCAGACCGTCACGCATTGTTACTGCTTCTGTAATGTGTATTAGAGAGCGAATTATCTAACTATAGCTAGGCTTTATCAGGCTTTCCCTCAGAGTAACAACTGAACATAGAAGTAGTAAACAAACCACTTCAGCATGGGGTGATCAAAGCCATCATCTTTGACACTTCAGCCTCCAAACATTGATCAGCTGTGACCTCGCAGTGACAATTCAAATTGTAAACAATGCTGTGTAACGCCAAGTAACCTGAAAATTCTTCCAATGCAACCCATGTTACACACAGTGCACTTTTTCAGTTCCATCTCGAAAGACTGTTAAACTGCACTCGAATACAGCACAGCAAGTCCGTAAAGCTTCACTACAGTTACCAACAAATAGCAAATTCGATTTTACTGACCAAGCATAAAAGAGGCACAAACAAAACAAACGTTTGACAATCGAGCTTCTACCGTAAATAAGTCGCACGAAAATTATGTCGGCGTTGACAGCTCCTCAAAATTTATGTAAGATTTCACAATTTGCGTTTATGATGAAGAAATATGCAGTAACCCAGTAGAGGTCAACATATCTATGGATTTTGCTGTAATCATTCCTGAGCCATCAAAGTACTGTCTTTTTTAACGTAGAATGGAATATTTCTGGATACTATACAATTAAGACGATAGTAAATATGATTATGATTGCCGTATCTGGTGGTCAATACGACAACGTGAGAAAAGATGTCGGCCTATTAGAATTAGTTGTTTACTACCTCTATGTTCAGTTGTTACTCTGAGGGCTTTCCCAAAACAGAAATAGCTCCCAGTGCCCATAAAGCCGAGGGTATACCACAAGCTATAAGGCACACATAAAAAGAAATGCTCAATTCAAGAATTCTGATAATCTTGTCTAAACAATAAGTACCAAGGTTGTGCTATGCAATATACTCGTGATGTGATTAGTTGCACATTCCTCTAGGTCAAAAATACAGGTGTATATTCTTTATATTCTGTGCTAATCGGCATTTTTCAACATGAATTTGTCATAAGGGTTGGTGCCGAGCAAAAGATGGTTGTGGAGAACAGCAGTGTATCTGACACGAATCTATTTTACGCGTGGAAGTGTGATGGAAGGCGTCCATGGAGTAACTGTCCTTTTTTGGTTTTTCAAAAAGGTGTTTTCGGCATCTCACGGATGCGTCTTTTTACCAGAATTTTCGATCCATGTTTTTTGACTTGGGGGCTACTGATTTTGACTTGTTGAGCAGATTGCTTAGCAGGTAGCATATTATTGCCTAGGAATACATATTTCTATGTGTCCAGGTACAGCCTGACAGGTGTAGCAAGAGACTTGAGAATTTCGCCGCTGTCTCACACGCACACGTTATGTCATATCCTCTCGTCTCTTGCTATTCTTGTCTATTTCATATTTCTCACGGCTCTTGTTACACTTGTCAGGTTGTACCCAACTGATTTTTTTACCCGCCTCTTTTCAAGGATTTGTCAGAAGCCAGAGGAGTATAGGAAAAAAGTTCTAGAAAAAGAATCCCGTTGTTTTAGAGTAACCTAAGTATTTCGCTATAAGTTAACCCATAGGGGTCTGTACTGCTATCTTTTAGGACAACCTAATAATTTACCTATGGGCTAACCTACGGCAGACTAAATGATATTTTGGGCCACCCTGAGGATTTCCCTATAGGCTTACCCATGGTGGTCTAATAAAGTTCCATCGGGATATTTATAGGCTGTCCCATACCAGGTCATCCAGGATATGGCTTTTCCTGGGACATTTTGCATATCTCTCTAAGGAGAGCCTGGGACTACAACACTGGTTATCAAAAGGCTGTGTTGGCATTACCGCCATAGCTCAGCTGGTAGAGCGTCGGACTAGAATTCCGGAAGTTGCGGGTTCGAATCCCGCTGGCAGTCGGTTCTTTTTCCAGCATTTTCTGCTTGCATCTTGATTTGAAAGCCCACATGAAAAAAATAGGCTTTACAAAATAATGATAAATGATCCGTCAGTAGAAAATAAAGAAAAATATAAAAAATATCATAATAAGCTTACAAATTTAATCAGAGCTAGAAAACTGTCATATTATCAAGATAAAATCATGAACCATACCAAAGATACACAAAAGCTATGGAAATGTGTGAATAACGTTATAGGTGTAAATAACTCTGGTAAAGACATTGGTAAAATTATGTCTCAAAGTGGAGACATGTTGAACACTAACTTAAATATTAGTAATGAATTTAACCGATACTTTTGCTCTATTGGTAAACATCTAGCAGAAAAAATTAAATCAAGTATCCGATACCTAGACACACAAACAATCAGACTCTCAAACTCCATTGTATTACAAGAAATCACTGAACAAGAAGTAATTAATTCAATAATGCTGCTGAAAAATGGCAAAACACCTGGAATAGACAATTTAACTGCTGAAACACTCAAAATCGTAGCACATCTGGTTTCGGAGCCATTCACTAGAATAATTAATTGTTGTCTGGAAAAGGGTATTTTCCCATCTATACTCAAAATTGCGACTGTGATGCCTGTACATAAAACTGGTGATGAATATGATTTATCCAATTATAGACCTATCTCACTCATCTCCTGTTTGGCAAAGGTTTTTGAAAATATAATAAAGAACAAATTGACAGAATTTTTAGAGAAATATAACATATTTTCTGATAAACAGTTCGGTTTCAAAAAAAATAAATCTACTGAAGATGCGGTGACATATGTAATAGGAGAACTATGCAAAAATGTAGACAGAAATATTCCAACATTATGTGTATTTGTTGACCTAGCAAAAGCATTTGACACAGTTGATCATATGATACTCATGAAAACTTTACAAAATTATGGTATACGGGGTCAAATCTATCATCTAATTAAAAGTTATTTAAGTAATAGAACACAAACTGTTATGATAAATGAATGCTCTAGTTCTCCATTGCCTATAACATGCGGTGTTCCTCAAGGAACGGTACTGGGACCATTATTCTTTAACATATATATAAATGATCTATTTGCTGTTGATGTGAGCGGAGATATAGTGAGTTTTGCAGACGATACAGCTGTTATATTTTCTGCTGAAAGTTGGGAAATATTAAAATCAAAGGCTGAAAATGGTTTTAAAAAAATGTTCAACTGGTTCAGTAGTCGACTTTTAACAGTCAATTTCAACAAGACTCACTTTCTTCCATTCGCATCATACGCAAACGGCTTACCGAAATACACCAACTTACAAATCAGTTGTAAACAGGTAGCTCCTATATCAATGGTCACCAGTATCAAGTACTTAGGAATATATCTAGATTGCCATATCAAATGGAAAGAGCATACCGAATATGTTGTCAAAAAGATTCGTTACGTTATAAGCAAATTTAAACTCCTTTCCACTATACTTACCTATGAACAGATGATCATTGTATACGAAGCACTTGTTCATAGTCATATACGATATTGTATTGTGGTGTGGGGCGCAGCATGTAAAAATAATATAAAAGCAATAGAAATTATACAAAAACGTTTAATAAAAATTTTATATAAAGTGAAATGTACATATCCTAGTGACTTGTTATTTTCTAAAACAAAAATTCTAGATATCCGCCAAACATTTTTCATGTCATTAGGTATTTACCAATATAAAAATAAATCAAACTTGACAAAACACGAACATAAATATGACATAAGATATGCATGTAATGTTGTACCAAAAGCAAGAAAAAATACTTTATTACGATGTCATACATTTCTTGCTCCAAGACTATACAATGAGATACCAGAAAGCATAAAATGTCTAGTGCCTTTAAATTCATTCAAGTATGGTTTAAAACAATGGATAGTAAATAATAAGCGCATTAAAATTCACCAACTTGTAGACATATGCAATACCTATTATTACTGATATATATGGAATACATAATATTTAAATATAAATATTCCTGAATTAACCCTTATTTGTTGTTTCCATTTTATAATAACTACTTATACCCAAGCACAAGTTTTTAACTTTTTTTGGGTCACTTGTTGTTTATTGTATCTTATTTATTTTATATTTACAATAAACGCTATACTACTTACTAATACTAACATGCGGCCAATAGAATGAAAATGTAATACAAACCTTGTCATACCTGCAGGTACACTAAACTTATGCCAGAAACAACTGCACCTTGTGGAGTACAAGTTAATTGGTAATATCGGCAGCCCACCTGAGGTGGTGCAGTACTACGACCGTAGTACCGTCTGCTTCCAGAACCAGTGGCGTAAACAGGGATTTTATTCGGAGGGCTTCAAACTGAGACAGCCTATTAGGCAAACCGAACCATGTGACTTTCTAATATACAAATAGATGCAAGACAATGATGGCGTATTTGCAGTGTCATGCAATCGACAGAAAAGGAACAACCTAACACAAATTTGGTGGTCGTATGCCAGATGTGGACAGTCGTTTGTTTATATTTTGTGATCTTTTGCACGTCAACCGCCATAATGCATCGTTGATTTAACGGGTCGTTAGACTGCCTAATTGCAGTATACTTTAAATGTGTTGTTTATTCACCTGGGTATTATAACATAACTTTTCGTATGTAAAGCAAACTATAGCTTGAGGTTTTTCTTAAATACTTGACTTAAGCTTTTAAAAATTTGATATTTGACTTGATTTTCGATCTGAACTACTTGACTTGATAACAAGTAAAATCAAACTACGTGATATTACTTGATATCGATATGAAAAATGCGAATCGAAGCGTTGAAATAGGGGAAGCACCGAGGTTACGACAGCAAGCAGTCACCCGATGACTTTAAAGCCAGCCGACACAGAGTGGTCGTTAATTAAACGAATTTGCCAGTACCTTAATGCTTTTAAGGATATTTCCATCATGTTTGCATTAATATGCTACTCGATAGACCAGATTCGTGGGCTATGGAACTTGACAATGAACCTGATCGAGATGAAACCGATGAACAGATTATAAATAGTATTGAAGCGGCAAGGGACAGTACTGAAGATATTTTAGAATGGTGGAAAAGACACGAATGTATTTTTCCAAACCTTGCCGTAATGGCCAAAGACTTTTTAGCAACGCCAGCTTCTTCAGCTCCAGTTGAAAGGCAGTTTTCTAGAGCTGCCTTAACTCTTACCAAAACAAGAAATCGATTAGGTGATGACTCCGTTAGAAGTCTTATATGTCTCAAATCATGGATGACAAACGAGGATATTACATTTTTTTTATTTCTATGGCATCGGCATCGATTGCTCTGGTCATTAGCCTCGTGTTCGGTGTAGTCTTTGTTACTGTTTCCCGGCGCCACTCTAGGAACAGCACTGTTAATTAGAAGGGGTTTCTTCGCTGCGCCTTTCTTTATGGATATTTATTTTTGATTGAAAAAACCAGAAATAAATTTCCGCCTCTAACGAGAGTCGAACCCGGGACCTTCCGGTCACGAGCCCTCGATTCCAACCACTGAGCCAACCCATCCCAATTTGAGCTTGTTGTTTTTTTATGTATTATTGTCAGAATTCAGAATATTTCATATTTTTATTTCATATTATTACATTCATTATTTAACTGAGTTTGTTGGAGTTTTCGATTTTGGATGTTTTTTTTTCAAATCTCTATATATACATAGATTTTTATTGTTATTGCGTTTTGGCAGTTAAGCAGACTTATATCAAAAAAAGTTAATTTTTCAAGGAAAATCAATCAAAACTTGATTTTCAAGCTGCTTGATGTGTAACTACTTAACTTGAATTTCGAAAACACATACTTGACTTGATATCAAGTCAAGTCAAGTCAAGTAGCTTGAAAATCCAGTCAAGTCGTGAATCTCTATGGGGGGGGGTACGGATCCAGTGGACCCCGCCTAAACACGCCGCTGTTCAAAACGAATCGCCAAGCGGAGAAGCGTTTCACCTGCGTCCATCTCCGAACGAGACTCGCCTCGACGGGTCGAGTGTCGGATTTCAGCGTCTCGGACAGTTGTAAATTTAGACACAAAAGGCAGCATGTCTAAATCGGAGCGGTGGAGCCGTGCGTTGCGATACGCCCTGCCTAGACGATCGCCACCGAGGCACGTTCCTGATTTACGAGGCTGCTCTCGCTTCGGTTTTCCCTTTTTTTCCTTTTGGTCCGAAGGCATCTTGCTTGGATGCCGATCTCGAGACGTAAACATCAAGCAGGCCATGCTTTCTCTACTTCATCATCTAAAACATCATATATCCGAGCTGAACATTCAAAGATTATAAAGAAATGGAGTCAAGTTGGTTGACTCAGTACTTCCCGCACATAACGTTGGTATCATTTTATTATTTTCACATTGCATGGGATGTCTGAGATTCCCTTGCAGCCAAATTATTACACGCCCGTCCTCAAAAAAAGAAACATCCAATCAGGGCTGCGCGAACCCCGTGTACACGGTGCACTGAAAAAAGCGTGGGTATTTTTACAAAATAATTACAAGCATTATTGGAGCGATTTTACTATGCCATGTTGTAAAACCACAGTAAAGTTTAGCAAAAGTACAATAGTTTTTTAGATTTACTAAATTTTGTAAAAATGGTTGAGCATTTTACAGAAAAAATACAAATAATTCATTTTTTCACAAAATATTTGTAAAATTACAAAACTGTGTTGCATTTTTGTAAGACAAAATTACAAGATAATTGCCATTATACAAAATGTTTGTTTTTTTTACAATCTTCTTTTGTAAATTTATAATTATTTTAGAAAAATACTTCAATAATGTTAGTAATATAATTGATTTCTTAGGTTGGTATCAATGGTAATTTGACTGAAACGCTTTATATGGCCACTTGCCCTCAGTACAGATTACGCGTTACCGATGAAAGGTAGCACTGGCGGGCGAAAAGAATCAGCTTGTGTGAATAGAAAAACAGCGGACGGGTCGTTATTTTATGGATTTTGTTTTGGAAGTGCCGGTATATAACGTGTAGTGGTGGTGTTTGAAGTTTGAAAATTCATTGGATAAAATGAATACAAGGTGCATTTAAACAAGGTAAGCCGCCATCTTGGAACTGTGGCCATCCTGTACACCAAATTCATTTTGGGATGCATTCATTTTTATTTTTCTTCGATATGATATGGTTAATTAATGAAAAAGTTTTCGAATCATAATATTTACTTTACTTTAAGAACAATATTTTCTTTAATTTCAGATGAAGAAGGAAAAAGAAAATTTCCATTTACAACGAAAAGATCCAGCTCATCAATGCAAGTTCCTTTGAAGAAGCAATAAAATTATTATTTGTCATATATTTCAATTCTAACCGGATTAATCCAAAAAATGTTTCGGTAACTTTGGAAATGACTCAAACATATCTTAAAATGCTTCTTGACTTTGACTTTGCGTCACACTCCCAGTAGGAAAGCAGTAATTTCTTTTATTAATAAACTGGCACGTTAACTAGCTGTTTGCCTGGCCAACAAGGTGATATAATATGCCTTGTCGGCTTTGTCAGCCGATAAGATTGAAACAGTTGATTTTGTGTTTGTATAGAATTTTAATGTTGTGTTACCTTATTTTCATACATAAAATAAAAATATGTTTATAATGACAGCGTTTCTTAAAACCTATTATAGCAGGTTTGTTGTAAGACTACAAAGTCATTTTATAAAATGAGGTAAAATTACAAAATAAATCATTAAAAAATTTGTTAGAAAACGTATAATGGTTTTACAATATAATCTAGTGATATTACAAGTAAATTATGTGAAATTAGATATCATACAAAATAGTTTTACAAAACATATATGTAAAAAACCAATATGATATCCTTAAAGTTGTGTAAAATCGCATAATAATTTTACAAATTATCATGTTAAATTACAGACAAATGTTGTGATATTACAAAAATGCGTTTTTGCGAATTTACAATATTAGAAAATTGCTAAATGAAATTACAAATCAGATTTGTAATATTACTAACAAAATCGGTGGCACTAAATAACCTACGATTTTGTTAGTAATTTTACAAAACAATTTCTAGAGTGTGTGCACTGCACACGGGCGGCAGGCTTGAAAGGGCGGCGGCGCAGCGCCCATGATATTTCGTTCATCTGGATAACTCTGTGTTTTTTTAGACTTCATTATTTTGCGATCAGCTCAGTCCTGGAAGTCCCGCTTACCGCTCGATACGTCTATTACAGTTATGTACCGCCCACTATGGGACATCCCAGCAAACATTTTTCATACGGCCGTCATGACTGCTCCTAAGTTTTTAAAAAATATTTTATATTATTTTATAGGAGCTTTTGTTTTTAAGTTTAAAGTACATAATTATGTTTGATTTTTTCCCTGTTTAAGTTTAAAACACTAAACTTAAGGTTTTCAAAATATTTAATTTTTTTAGGAAGTTTTTGTTCTTAAGGTTAAAGTACATAATTATATGTTTCGTTTTTTTTTTTGTTGCTTAGTTTTAAGGATTTTTATTTATGTGGTATTTGTGTAAAAAAATTTTTTAATTTTTAACAAAACTTAAAAGTAAACGTCTCTGAAATTTTATAACCGTCTCTCAGTGCTTGGGGTAATAGGGGGCGGCCACTTATCATTTGCACACGGGCGGCAGAAACACTTGGCGCGGCCCTGCATCCAACACAGGAGCTCTCTTTAAAACCTTCTTGCTGTACATAGTAATTCTCGTATGTATACATCAGAAAATTCACTTTGCCTTGGTTTTTGTAATAGGCAAGGCAATTTTCCTGGACTTAAAAAGTGTATGCGCCTAGGTCTTTCTTTCACATGTCAATAGACAGCCTATTATGAATACAACAGATTTTTCAGTTTTTGCAACCTCCTACCCCCTAATCACCCCAATTTCACCCGCACCCACAAAAAAAGTAGAAAATGACTTAAACTCATAAGCGTTTTCTATCCTCGGCAAGGTATAGTAATATTGCGTCAAAATTTCATTAAAATCAATTTCATAATTACCTCATTATATAATAAAGCACGATCTAAAGCAAAAGTCATCATATGTTTTTCGCTTTTTACCAATTACTCCGCCGCCCATGCACCGATTTTCAAAATTATAGCATCATTACCTACTACGACACCACAGCATATCACTACTCAAATTTCATCATAATTCATGCAGCGGTTACTGAAATTAAGAGGCTAGAAGGTGCGACGGACAGACAGACCGACAGACAAAGACGGAAATGAGTGACATGGAATTTCATCATGTAGATATAAAACGCCCAAAAATCGTATCTCAAAATCGAAAGTTTTCGCTACCACAATACTCCCCTCACCTAGAGGTGAGTTCCAAGCGTGGAATAGGACAAAAGTGAACAATAATGGACCGATATCAGTCATATCCAGTTTAGCACGCATCTTTCTTTGCTGGAAAATCCAAATGGCGAACGATTCAGCAGGAATCAAAAGATGATTAATCATGGAAAAGTTAATGAGCATATCAGAAGCATATGAACCTAAATTCTAGTTTTTCTATACCGGGAGATGTTCACGCACAAGGGAGTGCCTTCTGTGAATGACCTTCATTTATTCATGTAGCTTTTAAGATGAATAAATAAATAAATAAATTCAGCAGTAAATATACTAGCTGTTTCGTTCACTGTTTCCTGCTACTACTACTGCTCCAACACCATGTTGAGTTTTCGAACCATCCGTATATATCACTAGGTCTTCTTGAAAATCATGAAACGCTCGCAGAAGGTGGGATATGTAAGCTGTGTTGGGTAATTATTTGAAAAATATTATACACTAGAATGCGGCAACATCTAAACAAATTTGAAATTTTCAGTACAAATCAATTTGGATTTTCTATTTTAGTAAGATGTACTGGAAAAACAGCTTGGCCGATGATACTGCAGTCTGTATACCGCGAAAGACTGGGTTGACCTGAAAAATGTTACTGAAAATGATTTCTGTAAAATTATTCAGTGGTTTACTACAAAAAAAAATTAACAATAAATTTCTTCAAAACTTCTCGCCTGATTTGAGAAGGGGCTGTTCCACTAGCATATATAGGTGGTACAGGTTGGTAGGTTTTAGATAGCGGTGATTATCCTACGTGTGTCCAGTTTGTTAGCATGAGTTGATCTGGACCATACAGGGCATGTGCATTCGGCTGGGGCAAAGCACATGGCAAGGGATGTCGCCCGCAATACGCCAGGGTGGACCCCAGGGGTCCAGGGGGCCCGGACCCCCCGAAACGTTATAGAATGCTCTCTCAAAAATGGAATCCACAAATTTTTGCACACTCCCCCCCCCCCCCCTCAAAAGGTCAAGCAAGTGACACCCATATTCTGGACCCCCCAAAACCAAATCCTTGTGGCCCCCCCATTGGGAGTTAACCAGCTTGCGAATAATACTGTTGTCACTGATGACCTTTGGCCTATGATGTAAAAATCACGAAGTTGTTTAAACTTCATCGATACGGTTTGCAAAATGTGACAGACTATAAATAGGATACACAACACGAAATATAATATAGCCTTAATGACCCTACACGTGACTGATGGGAAAAATTGTTACCTGAGAAAGAAGGAGGACTTTTCGTATATAATATATCGCTGATAGCGGAATATAAGTGGTTTTTTTATAGTTTTATGTATTTTCGGTGTAATTTATCGCGAAGTTTCGTGACAAGATGGACATCTCTAATTAGGAGTTTTACGGTATTTTTTGCCACGAAGGCTTATTGTTTCCTTAGGAAGAAACAAGGAATGGAATAGAGAGCATACAAGGTGTTTCCAGACAAAGGGAAAAACCTTGGGAAGTGGACTTTGTTAAAAAATTAGGAAAATGAAATATAGTATAGTGGTAGTAGTGAGGTACGAGCAAAGTCTGACAAGTAGGCGATCCTTGGCCCTTTTTGCGTTCTATCTTTTTTTTAAGGTGCCTTATCCTTGAGGACTTTGGCTATCACATTTGCCCATTTAATCTTATTTGTGCCAACTCTAAATAATTCTATTAAGGGTCTAGAGTATAGCGCCCACCTGTTCCCTTTCTCCAGTATGTGTGTCTAAGATGAGGGCAGATAAGTCCAAAAATCCAAAGGTAAGGTCAAAAGGTCAAAGGTAAGGTCCAAAGGTCACTATGAAAATGAATTTCGCATTTCCAAGCTCCTGAAGTCACCTTTAAACTTACAGTAATGACTCAAAGAGCAAATTGAAGAAGAAAGCTTGCGCTTGTGCAACTATTTAGCCTTTTTTTGATGTCGTGTCTGGTTGTTAAATTACAGGCATTTATAGAATGTATGATTTTGCATTGCGAGTTTTTTTGCACATTAAAAAACTTTTTTGAGAAAATCGAAAATAGCTGTCATTCATTAAGGTCTTAACTATCGCCTTCTGAAATATTATATATGTAGTTTGAAAATAGAGTGTGTTAAGCGAGAAACTGTGAGTCCGTGTTTTACATGGAGGTTTTTGAGCCAGGAGTTGCGTCTTCTTCCTGGTCCCCTCTTGCTATTGATTTTTCCTTCGATGATAAGACGGAGCAGTTCGTATTTTTGGTTTCTCATAATATGGCCAAAGTATTGTGCCTTTTTTCTTTCCCTTGTGAGGTTCATTAGCTCTGTTGTCTTGTTCATTCTCCGCAGGACTTCCTTATCTGCCCTATGACTCACGTAAGATATTCTAAGCGTTTTACGGTAACACCAGAGTTCGAAAGATTGTACTCTTTTTTGTGCTGCTTCTATCATTGTCCAAGCCTCAACACCGTACAGTGGAGAAAACATAGCATTCCAGTATTCGAGCTTTTAATAGGATATTAAGTTGGCGGCTGCATAATACCTTTTGCATTCTATAAAATACGTTACGTGCTTTTTCTATGAGTGTTCTTATCTCTAGTTTTTTTTGCTATTATAATGACTCTGGTCAGAGACCAACAGGCCAGTTCATTTTGCCCATCCTTTCATAAGGAGGGCAAATTTTAAATTGTATTAGATAAAGGACAGTGGAATATAAACCATAGCTATGGAGTAGCAGTATTTCATTTCATGTTTTCTCTTACGTTTTCTTTTTTTGTATGTTTTTTATTAATTTTGTTTTTGTTTAGCTATTTATATAATTTTTTATTTTATTTTAAATATTTTTCTGCATCTTAGTATATACTACAATTGCTGAGTCGTGCCATTTCATATACAATTAGTTCTTATTTAATTTTCTATTATACTTATAAACTAGTTCATATATTGATATACTATCTTATTTCCAGTGAATGGTCCCAAACTTCATCAAGATTACTTTCAAGGTGATTTATTCTTCTTACTCTTTCAAGCTCTGTTCCTTTGACGTTAATTTTGACTTTTGTGTTCTAATGTTTCCTGATAACCATTGTTTTTGTTTTCTTTTTATTTAATTCCATTCTAATCCATTCTATGCAGTTAAATATCGAGCCGCCAAATGCTCGCATAAGTTTTTGTTTCACAAATCCTGATGTAAGTGTCCAATTTTACTTCCCACACCGATAGGTGAGAGGAGTATTGTGATCGCGAAAATTTTCGATTTTGAGATAACACCCTTTTTGGTCTTGTTATGATGTCTACATAACGAAGATCCACGTCACTCATTTCCGTCGGTCTGTCTGTTTTTCTACCCTCGTAATCTCAGCAACCGCTGCATGGATTGTGCTGAAATTTGGGTACTTATATGCTGTAAGATCCTAGTAGATAATGCTGCTATAATTTTGAAAATCAGTGCAGGGGCGGCGGAGTAATTAGCAAAAAACAAAAAAAAATTAAATATCCCTCAGACTTCGTTTTTAGGCGTTTTAGGGGTTCCTGATCATTTTTTGCTTTTTTGAGTGGGGATGAAATTGGGGTGGTTAGGGAGTGGGGGTTATAAAACTCAAAAGCTTCTTCTATTCATAATAAGCTATCCATTTATTATTATTTAAAGAAACAAAGTTCTTTGATGTCAGGCAATTATTCTTCCATTACATAATAATATCTCAATATAAGAAAAAATATAGACATAGCACCTCATCACATGACTACAAAACTAGAAATAAAAATGAACTAGATGTTCCCAAACCTGCAAAAAATGTGATGCAAAGGTCATTTTTATTTTTAGGCCCTAGATCTTATAATCTCATACCAGATTATATGAGACACGTCCAATCTATTCATTCGTTTAAATCGATGTTGAAAAATTGGATAGCTAGCATTCCCAGGTATCAGGTGCATCAGTACATTGATGTAAAAAATATATACTATGGTACTAAATAAATAAAAAAAATTTACATTGTCTATACTTTCGTGTGAATGAATTTTTTTTAGCTATTTTGTGTATCTAGTCTTTTAGTAGTAGTATAGATGTTTATTCAGCATACATCAGCTATTTACAGGAAAACAGTATAATTAAAACTTAATGTCTTGATGTTTTATTATTTTTAAGTAATTTACATATTAAGATGATTTTATAAAAGTTTTGAACACTTCCTCACGCACAAGGTTTTACCTTCAGTGAGTGTTCTCATATTTATTTGCCTGTGTACAAATGTTTATACCTTATCAAATAAATATTATTATTATAAAAAAAATATTATTAACCTGTGGAAAAAAGACCTAGCGGCATAATAGACGTTTTTTAGGTCCATCCGAACATTGCCTTGGCTATATTATAGAAATCAAGGGACTTGGAATTTTCTGATGTATACATACGAGTATTGCTTTAGATTGTTCTGAATTTAGTAACATGGAAATTATGGAATTGATTTTAATGAAATTTAGACACAGTATTATTACCGTGGCGAGGACGCAAAATGCGTATGGTTTTCCAAAATCGTGTCAGTGGCGGCGCAGCAATAATAAAAAAAACTAAAAATATAAATATAGCTCAAACTTCGTTTTTAAGCAATTTGGGGGTTCCTGATTGTTTCGTTTCGTCCAGTTGAAGCTGGCAGAATAAAAATTGTGTCGTTTTAGTTCCTACGGAGAGACTTAGGAAACTATTTACTAGTTTTTGTGTTGGATCTTTTTTGAGAACAGGCGAAGACGATGATTTGGTTGCAATGCAAGGGATCTCAGACTATAGCTTCATGCAAAGAGAATATAATAAAATGATATCAATGTTATGTGTGGGAAGTACTGAGTCAATCAACTTGACTCCATTTTTTTATTATTGACCGCTCCGTAACGTCCGAAGGAGCGCAATTGCACAAACCAAACAAGGAAAGGGTCGAGTCGGCGTTATGAAATCACGGATATGTGACAAATGACGGTCGACCCTTAAACACAACATGCATAACTCGGTGAGATAGCGGCCACCAAGTCACGCGACCCTTATAGTGCAGGCAGATAACCACCGTGCGCAATATGTTATTTTCCATATTTTATTACGCCACATTTTTATGGTAATTACTGAACATAAAACGTATCACTTGCCCTCCAGATTATCGGTAAGGAAAATGAAATACTGCTTAGCCTTTGAGCTTCGGAGGGGTAGGCATAAGAAAGGAAACATTTTTGAAGTCCACTTTAGCAACTAGGAAGTTTCATACCCAGTTTAGTATATACACCAGCGCCCATGGTATCTTACGGGTAACCACCAACGAATTCGAATAGGTTGGAAAAAGCAATGCCCATGCTCTAACAGGCATGTGAGTGTGCCCAAGATCCCGTTGTTTGTTATTTACTATGTTCATAAACACGGTACTATTTTTTATTTAAATTTTATGGAATTGTTTAAAACAGTCATTTAGCACTTATGCACTGTAAAAACCCAAAATTCATTCAAAACTATAACACCGACACCAAAGATCAACTGGAGATCTCCTGGCTTAAGTCACACATGTGTGGAGCAAACTCATTCAGTCATTTGGCGAGGCGCACGTCGTTGCTCTCGATATTTCAAAGGCATTCGATCAACTGTAGCATGCAGCTCTCCTAAACAAGCTCCCGTCTTATGGGCTCCCTGTTAAGCTTTGCGCAGACTTCCTCTCAGGACGGAAAATCTCTGTCGTGGTAGACGGCTTTTCCTCTTCTTTCTATAGCATCAATGCCGGTGTTCCGCAGGGATCGGTATTGGCTCCAGCATTGTTTCTGCTTCACATTAATGATCTACACACTAGCACTACAAACCCAATCCACAGTTTTGCGGATGACAGTACGCCGCATGCAGGCATTATGAGCAATAGACCGATCTCTGTGGTCGAGCTGGAACGCAGAAGACTGGCAGTGGCAGCTTCACTTTCAAAGGATCTCGATACCATTACCGCTTGGGGGCTTAAGAATATGGTTAAATTTAATGCCTCCAAGACCCAGTATTGTACGCTATCAAACAAGAGGTGCCCAAGCCAACATATTTCTCACCATCTAACCTCCTCACGCTATATAAAGCCCAGATAAGACCTTGCCTGGAGTATTGCTCTCATGTCTGGGGAGCTTCTGCCCCTACTACTCTGTCTATACTGGATGCCGTCCAGAGGAAGGCAATTCGACTAATTAGCGATCCGGCCTTAACGCGCCACCTTCTGTCACTTTCTCACCGGCGTGTTGTTGGTGACCTCTCACTCTTATACCGATATTCCAACGGAATCTGCTCCTCTGAGCTATCCTCTATCGTTCCGCCGCTCACTGCTCCTATCAGATGTACCCGTGCGACCGCTATATCTCATCCTAAGACGGTATAGTTCTTCATACATCAAGAACTGAGCGATACAACCGCACATTTATTCCCAGGGTGTCCAAAGCTTGGAATGGATTGCCAGAAGATGTATTTATTGGGCCTGCGGGTATTGGCCCATTCAAATCTCGCGTTAACAGACTTCCCCTAACATAACCCTTTCACAGCAGCCGCGGTACTCTGGTATTTAGGCCTTGCCTGCGCGGTCTGCTCAGTTATAAACAAAAATTAAACCGAAGCGATCAACCAAAACAAAGTAACTATTTATATTATGCCTCTACATGAGTGCTGTTATTTTTAGAATTATTTACCTGCTATCTGTACAAAAGGTATATGATGGGTTTTATCAGCGATTCAGTGGTCAGGATGCCGCGAGGATTGTGGGGTCAAACAAAAACCTTGTTTACTTCTGCTAACCTATTCGAAATCGTTGGTCACCGCACAGCGAGCCGATACCGCTGTGACGTCATCCTAGATGTATACAACGTCATCAGGCCACGCGACGAATGAGGTTTCGCCAGTTTCGGAAACTGATACCCAAATCCAAACTGACACCGATGGTAAACTTACCGACAGATACCTTATATCAGTCACCCACGCAGCTGACTTGCTGAAGTTCTTTACATTTCGATTATATTTTATTCGGTAATATAACTTGCTGAGTACCTCTTAAGTTCTTTACATTTCGATTATGTTTTATTCGCTAATATACCACCAGATTAAATATAAGTCAGATTTGAGAAATATCGTAGCATCTCTGGTGGCAATTATCATGTCACTGTCACACAAATTTTAGAATCGGAGCATAAATTAAAACTGTTAAGTATTTTAATACTAAAATCATCAAAACTTGGTGAATTTCATATTAAGGATTTTTCGACCCTATGCATGGATGAAGATACTCTTTTAGATCTCGTTGATGTGTTCCTTTTTAGAAATTTAGATCGGTATCAATGAAGTTCACATAACTGAAAATGACTCAATGAGATCCAAGTTCAAAATATATATATATTGAAATCGTTAAAACATCAATGATTATCAGTTTTATTAGTTGTTACGAGTTTTTTTTTCTTTAATATGTCATAATAAAGTAAAATAATAGTGTCTTAAATCATTTTGGGAATTCGTGAATCATCACCTTTTTACCTTTAACAGTCACGTACGGCGCAAAATGCCGCGGTACTCTGGTATTTAGGCTCTGCGGCGATCTGCTCAGTTGTATAAAAAAAATGTCCCCATAAGTGTTATTTTTTTATTATTATTTCGAAAGAGTCTCGCAAAATTTTTAAAATCTTCTTAGAGTTTAGAGCTCCAGAACAACGCATACGTATTTTTAATGTTATTTTGAAAGTTTTGGTCTCCTGACTAAAAACAGTGATTTCAAACTTTGGGCCCAAGATGTACTTAATTATTGGTCGGATGTATAGTTTTTCTTTATCGGATATCTAAATAGGCTTAATACTGAGTATAATTACAGAAAAAATAAAAGCCAAAAAGCATTTTTGTTTTTGTTTTTGACAATTTCTTGAAAACAAGGGAAAATCTCTAAATTTTCCAAAAATAAATCATAGCTAGAAAACTATCAATAATCGCTACACATACATGGGGGTGTTTTGCATAGGTCTGGGTACGGGCTATCTAAAAAAAATAATAACGTCACCCGATTGGCCACCCTGTATAATACAAAATTCATTTAACAATGAAACTAAAAGAGTGACTTAAATCAGCAGCATTGATGTGTCGATAAATTTTCATCCAAATGGGCCTGAACTTATGTTCTAGAAGCAACCCTGTAGCTGGTCACAAGAATAGCATGAAGCTAAAGTATGAGTCTGTGTAGGAGACACTAAAATATAAAAAAGTGCTATGCTTTGATAAGCGCGGTGTATAAGGGAAGCGTGCGTTTGGAAAATCAACCCTTATTCCCTTGAAGGTTGAACATATTTTCCCATGCAATCTATTATGTAAATCACGACCATTAGAGATCGCGGGCGTTAATAGAAAATATGATGCATAGTAACTGTCTGTGTGGGGTTTGTTTATTCTGTGTGGTCAGTAGCGGGCAGATTCAGGGTCATATTGTATCATAGTTTGTTATCAATGTAATGTCTGAAGGTTAGATATAATATATTTAGTTTTATATAATATAATATAATATAATATAATATAATATAATATAATATAATATAATATAATATAATATAATATAATATAATATAATATAATATAATATAATATAATATAATATAATATAATATAATATAATATAATATAATATAATATAATATAATATAATATAATATAATATAATATAATATAATATAATATAATATAATATAATATAATATAATATAATATAATATAATATAATATAATATAATATAATATAATATAATATAATATAATATAATATGATATAATATAATATAATATAATATAATATAATATAATATAATATAATATAATATAATATAATATAATATAATATAATATAATATAATATAATATAGTATAATAAGGTAATTTTTTTTTAGTTTTGTATCGCAATCACTTCGTCCTTTACATTAAGCATAAATATATCCGTTTCTGTGTAACACGATATCTATGTTTGACATGAAGTGCTTTCTAGGACCAGGCGTTTATTTTTTATTTGCTCTTGTAATTGCATGTAGTTGTGTGCGTTTGCTGTGTGTCCTAGACAAAACAAGACAAGAAAGGGTAAGTCGTGTAAGGTTTTTGTCTTTGCTCTGGAAAGAATGCCTGATTATTTGGATTTGTATTGTATGAAGTGCCTGTATGTCTGTAGTTCCGCTGTCCCCTTGTTTTCTATGGTAAACCTTTCCTTGCTGTGTTTCGTGAGTTCTATTCCTATGAGTATAGTTATTATGGATGTTTTCTGTGTCAATGTATTACTACTTGATGATGCCGAAGGAGTATGTGAGGACCGGTATCGCAAATGTGTTAATGGCTTTCGTAAGATTTCGAGATTTTATGTTTTATTATTATTATTGTAAAACTAATTATTATCA
The DNA here is from genome assembly GCA_951848785.1 of Callosobruchus maculatus. Lineage (NCBI taxonomy): Eukaryota > Metazoa > Arthropoda > Insecta > Coleoptera > Chrysomelidae > Callosobruchus > Callosobruchus maculatus. The sequence goes on from CATOUR010000003.1 coordinate 6,664,781, forward strand.
AATTATTTGAAGAGCAGTTGCAAAAATTTGATAAAATCTGGTATAGATTCGTATATAGAACCTAGCGAAATGTTATTTCTTTTTGAACTGATATAATTGGTCAATTTTTTGTATTTCGTGTAATGGGAACAATATCTTTTCATTCCCCGGTATTATGGACTTTACTAGACTTCAATGAAGGTAGGAGCTTTGATATTTTTAACGCGGTCCGCACCACTATTTATGACTCAGTTATTAACTGTAACTCCTTGTAAACTGGTACATATTGGCGATGCTGCATGTACTTTAGTGAGAGAACATTAATTTGCTATTTTGCAATATAAAATAGATATATTGTTAAAAATGGATATGCTATACTAATGAGGTGGAAGTTTAACGATGATATAAATCTTTTTTTTATTTAAATCATTTAATCTAAAATCTTTTTCCAGGGCAGTGATTTAAGATTTGTGATTTAAATATTCTTCGACAAAGAGATTTGACAAAAAGATTCAAAATAATTTTCTAATTATTTAAAACGCTTGGGGGCTCTCTACATGCTGCATTTCATTTCACGTTGTTCCTATTGTCTCTTGGGAGACGATTCAAATCATAAAATTAAACAACGATTTAAATCAATCCAAACTTGGCCAAAATCATGCGGTTTTTGAATCAAATGAATTTCACCCCCCAAAAAAGGATAAAGGATTTGAATCATTTTTCGAAAATATGATGATTTATGATTTAAATCTTTTTGAAAAAGATTTGTCTCAGCTCTGTACACTATATCCACAACAAGACACAACGTCCCTCCCCGATCTGTGAAGATATTCGCCGCCACTGCAATCTCTCGATCTACCCCCGACGACCAAGGAAGGAGTAGAGTGGACAGCAGCGTCGTAGGTCGATGCAATCACGATAAGGGCCACAGATAAGGGCTCGCCGGACACGGAAGAACGACCCGACTTCTGCACAGTCCCTGAGAATTATGACACACGTCATACCGCTTGAAACGAGGAGCGGAAAGTGGAGGCTCGATACGACCGCGACTTGGTAGTTTACGTCATGCGATCAGATCGAGCCCAGGAACGGTATCTGGTCATTAAAAAAATGTATCTCGCGTGTCCTTTTTCGATATGAGATAAGAGGTGTATGAATATATGTATGCGTATTGCTGAATAACTTGGGCGATGATTCTTTTGTGTGGAGTCAAGCAAGAAATGTAGACAGAAGACACGAAATCTGAAGGTTATACGACCCTCATGGAGAATAGATCTAGTTTTAACCCCAGCATACTAATCATTTGTGAAATTTACTATAACTTTTCAATAAGATACATACCTACAGGGTGAGTTTTTAGTACCGGCTCGGTCGATAACACCACTACTATAGAAGATATCGAAAAAAGTTGTATATATAAGTTGTAGCCACGGATATGTTCCTTGCTCAGAAAATATTTTGATTTATACAGGGTGATCCATAACTACGTGGTGATCCAAACATGCATTTTTTTAAATGAGAAACCCTATATATTATTCTATATTCAAATTATTCTAATGATTTCCGTTCTTCCAATATATATATACCCTATAGGGTATTGCTACATTATACAGGGTATTTCAAAAGTTGTGGCCATTTTTATATCCAAATCGCTGTCAATTGAACGTACTGTATATCAAAAACTGATGAATCAAAAATAATTTTTTTACACGGATAAATAAAAAATATCATCTAGTTCTAAAATCGGTTATAAAAAAAGCCCGCGACGCATATTGGTATACAGGGTCAAATCAGACAGCAAAAAAGAGCGCCTGGGAGTAGCTGGTTCTAATGTTTCGCAAATCCGATGATAAAAATTTAGTTTCGTGATTTCGCAGGCTGGGATACAATGTAAAGTATAAACTTGTAGAAAGTCTATTCCTTAAAATTTATGGGTCAACCCAGTGTGTCCTTTCCCTCCTACGTCGTTTCCTTCTTCTATATGCTAACCAAACACAAACATCAGCTTCTCCTACATCCATTCTCGTTAATAACAACAAATAAACTGACACTCATTTGCCTAGTCTCACTCTATATAAAAGTTGTACGAAGTCCTACGCGTGTCATCTGAACACAGACGCAACAAACGTGCGCCACGTCGACGCGCCTCGTACGCGCGTCATCTGAACTAAGCCTTAAAGGGATGACATTTGAAATGTATTCAGGAAAGTCGACAGTCTTCATTTTCCATTTATGCAGTATTGGTATTTAACGATTATAGATGCATATTGATCAAAAACAATTGTTCATCTTCATTATATACAGAGTATTAATAAATACAGTTTAAAAACTAAAAAACACGAAATGATAAAGTTAACTAAAAAATAAAAAAAAATATATATTATAAAAAAATTAAAAAAGACATTTTTAAAGAATATCGAACTAAAAAGTTAAAAATAATTTTTAAAATAAGTTTAAAACAATAATTACTGAAAAATACTAGTATTAATGTGAAAAAAGCGTCTGGCGATCGATTTACGAATAATATATGGCAGAATGCGTCCATATCGTGCTTTTTTCACAATCATGCTAGTATTTTTTGATCAATATTGTCTTAAGCTTATTTTAAAAATGATTTTTAACTTTTTACTGCGGTGTTCTTTAAGTGTAAGTGTAAGTGTATTTTTAGTTTTTAAACTATATTTATTATACCTTTGTAGGTACTATATTGCTTTTTGAGGTAAATTAAATAAATCATGGCGAATAAATGGGAAAATATAAGGTCCCTAATTTCTAATTAAATTTTGGATTTGAAATCGGAGATGGAAAAAATGTTGCAAGAAGAGAAGAATGGTGCAACCCAGGAATCTAGCACGCGCAGGCGTATACAAGGAGGGGGGTAACAGGGGTAATTACCCCTCCCAAGATATTGGAAAAAAAACAATTCAACTTTGACTTATTTCAATTGTCTTATTTATTTAAGCAATTGTCACACTGAACATTTTTCTTTTGCAGTAGGTGCCTAGCTAAATTACAAAAGAGTTTGCATTATTACACTATGATGCATATCTAACATATTCCCATTCTTACATAATCAGTTGAATGTCCTATACAACGTGGTAGCTTGTCACAAAAATTTCCCTGTTTTGAAAATTGCACCGATTAGAAAAGTTAAAACACTAATTTAAAAAAATGGAGTACGTGTTGTAGCTACTAGGGTACCTGACTGTTGAGTGTTATTGATCGTTTAATTTTGTATGCTATGCCAATAAAATGTTCACGGATGGTACATATTACATATTATTTGTATTCCGTAAAATTAAAATTGATTAATGCATCAAAAGATTTTTTTATTTCATCTCGCTATAAAATACCTGATACTCCACTGCGTTTCACTTGCTGTTTATATCGTGTTTTCTATTTTAATACTATTAACATTTTCCTTTTCTCTTGCATCAACGCCCTTTACGAAGGTACTACAAAAAATGGTGAAACTACCCACAACTTCATGCCCCGCTACCCCCCCCCCAAGACTGAGGTCTGGATACGCCCCTGCTAGCGCGGAAGCTTCTAATGGCTCAGAAACTGAGGACAGCTTGCAAAACGTTTCTCCTGAGTCCTTCTGATGGGTCAGAGTTTGAACCAGACGCTTCGGACTCGGAAAGCAGCAAAATCCATTGCAAGAAAGGAATTTCCCAACACTCGTCTGGGACAACTTGGCATGGCTTAGTAACCTAGTACTCGTATATTGCTCACATACCTATCTGTGGGGTGCTGGTGCCCCTAATACCGACAACTTGGTGACGCGCTACCTCCAGTCGCTTCTTCACCTGAATGCGGTCGGTGACCTGACCTCTCACTTTTCTACCGGTATTCACACGTAGTTTGCTTTTATGCTGGGTTTGGGTATCCTCTATAATTCCTCCAAGAATCTAGTGGAACGACCTCACATATCCTTTTAGGGTATACCCACCTACAATTTCTCTCTATTCAAACCCGCATCGTATCTTTTAAGAGTCTCGATTTCCTATCACTGCACACCCTGTATATTCCATGTTAAAGTGGTTTTCTTGAATAATTGCGGTGGAATAATGGATTGGACAAAGGAAGAGGTAATAAAAGGTGGCTTTATCTCTGCCGCTATGGCTGAATATGGAAATATGAGTTCTGTAAGGCGCAATATATACATAGACTCTTGATTTACATTTTATGACTGCGATCAGGAAATTAAAATGTCCCTTGCTCGTATAATTTGTCTGTATAATGAACCCGAGGACAAAAGGGAAAATTTCAGGTGGATTGTTGAAGGAGCAGGTTATAACAAGCTTAGGAGAAAGCTCCGAAGAGGTGGTTAGAATTTCAGCATATAAGGTTTTTCCAATAGTATATCATCGACTGATAAATTAACCGATGGTCATAATATACAAGGTGTCCCAGAATTTCTTCGACACGTAATATTCTCGTAACAAGAAGAATTACTATACATGGGGTCTGTCATACCATGCTTTCAAAATATTTTTCTGGTACTTCAACCGTTAAAACTGACTCCTATTTTTTTCCAAATATATAGCACACAATAGTCTCTCCTACATAAACGGTGTCTTTATTTTATTTAAAATCTTTTAGTACCTTTGATTTTGTACACAAACCTATTTTTTTTTTTCGTAAAGTCATAAGCATATCTAAATTAAATAAAATAACGATTCGTTTGATGCTCAACATTTTCGTAAGAAAACCAGCTTAAAAAAAACTAGGTAGGCCTTTCAAGGGTACGGAATGATCTATCATACCGCATATGCTTTCCGAAATTTTTTGTACATCAACCTCTAAAACTCACTCCCAACTCCCAACGTTTTTTCAAATAACACCCACAGCTTTTTCTACATAAATGAGGTCATTATTCTATTTAAAATCTTATAGTGCCTTTAATGTCATACACAAACCAATTTTTTCTAAGCATAACATAAATAAAATAAGGATTTGTTTGAATCGTAATATTTTCATAATAGAAAAATAAAATAAAGTTGATTAACTCAGCCGTACTTCCCACATATTACGGTGATACCAGTTATTATTATTTTCCCATAGCAGGACTGCATGAGGCTATAGTCTGAGATCCCCTTGCAACCGCCTGTTCTTAAAAAAATGTGTTATACCGCTAGGTCTTTCTTTCGCAGGTCAATGTTCAGTTTTTTATTAATACAACAGTTTTTTCAGGTTTACAACCCTATACCCCCCAACGGTCCCAATCTCACCCCCACAAAAAAGTAGTAAACCATCAGAAACTCCTAAAACGCGTAAAAATGAAGTTTAAGGAAAACTTTTCAGAACTGTAGTAGCATTACTTACTACCGCACCACAACTTATCGCTACCCAAATTTCATCACATTCCATGCAGCGGTTATTGAGATTACGAGGCTATAGAAGAACGCCAACAAACTGACAACCGACAGATAGACCGACGGAAATGAGTGACGTGGAGTTTCGTAATGATGTAGGTGTCATAAAACGCTCAAAAAGGACGAATCTCGACAACTTTAAGGGATGATTTCTGGCACCGACTTGCTATGCTATGATTTTACGAAAAAAAAATAAGTTTGCGTATAGTAACAAAGATACCACAAAATGTTAAATAAAATAGTTAGGGATATCATTATGTGGAAAAATCTATAGGGTGGCTTTTTGAAAACAAAAATAAGTTGGGGATGAGTTTTCGGGGATGACATACAAAAAAATACTTTGAATGCATGGCATGATAGACCCTATAGTACCTTCAGAATTACAACTCAGTTTCTGCTTTAACCAGACCCATATTCAGGGGGGCCCAGAAGGTTCGGTCTCTCCTATTACGTGTCAAGAAAATCTTGGGACCCCCTGTATACAGCCCAGATATGCAACATTTAACTGTTTCTTACATCTAGTTCCATTAGAATTGGAAATACTATGTTTGAAAGGCTCGATCCTCCCCCCAACAATCGTCTATGCCGTCTCTGGGAGAATCGCTTTCACGCCACCACAGCACAGCGCCTACATACTTAGTCTGCTGTGTGCACAAAAACATCCGCCGCTCACAAAACAAGCGAGCAACGAAGACGCTCCGGGAGGACTGATAGAGAAGATGCGCCGGCGATGCGCATGTGTCTTTCCATGGCCGGTCGTGATTCGTGCGCACCGTGGGGGCTACAAATCGCTTGCATGCGGATGAGCTCGTGAGATAAGAGAGTGACGCATCACCACGCCTTCTGGCCTCCGACAAAATGGCGACGGGAAATACCGTGGAAACATTCGATTGTTAGTTTTTCATGGCCTGCTATAGCATGAAAGTTTTTTTTGCAATCTTGGTTTGACTGATTCTGATTTACGTATTTAGATCTGAAGTAGGTGCATGTAGGAATCGAATCCCGAAAACTTTAAGGAATGATTTCTGGCACAGACTCATATAGTAGGTATGGATGGGTTATGGGAAATGGTTAATGTGTGGCCGCCCTTATCATATTCGTTTGTCACTAAACGATCAACAAAAATGTTAAAAAAGACCTGTTAGCGTAACCGTACCTACTCATCGACCTTTGCCCTTTTTTTTGCTGTAAAAATAAGGTGGGCCACACACGTTTCGATCATCTTTACAACATAACTTCAAATGTTGATTTCTCTATAGCAAATGCGAATTTAGGAATAATTCCTTTTGATATCGGCTTCACATTCCAAAACCTAGGTATATAGGTACGTGCGATTTCTTTCTTCGGGATTCGTCCCGATGGGACAGGGTGTATTACTGGAGTCATGAGCTTATCTACCCATCTGTTGGTCGGGTCGCCCATATTGAACCAAATTTTGAAAAATTGTCCGTACCTACAAGATTGTATTATGGTATTGACAAACGGCATTTGTAATTCTTTTTTGACCAGGAATGTTTTTTGTTTTTTGACCCAAAGGGATATATTACCCCTTGTTGCTATAGTGGTGTATACTCGATATAGGTAAAGATGTAGGTATGGCTTTACATTTTACTGTTATTTTAACGTTTTAGTGATATTTCTATTTTCCATATTTTTCCATATTTTTATCCAACTGGTCCATATAGGTATATGTTAATTAAGTATGTTAACAAACTTTAACCACGAATAGTACTACTCCGAAAAATAGAAAGCAAATGTCATACGAATATTGGGTCCGTAAATGCTTCCTAAGGGAGCTACGCTCCTTTGCATGGGGCACCCTGAAGACGGTTTTCCCTCGATATTCTCGAAACCATTCATAACAAAATTACGAAATTAGGTACGATGGGTAAACTTTTGACGCTGAATCTGATTCTGAATTCATAATTTCATAATTTCAATCAGAGGCGTATCATACCGGAGGAGTTAAGGGTAAAAATAACCCCATTTTCTAAATGGTAATTTTTTGATTTTAGAATATGGTATTTCAAAGATTTCTACGTAAAAATGGTCTCTTGGTACATCTATATAGGGCTAACCGTTTTCGAGAAGAATGCAAATTATTGAATCGGTGCAGGCTATTATTGTAAATAAATAAATGTTCATCTATTTAGTAAGTGTGCTGTGAAAAACAATTGTAATAATTGATAAACAACTTGAGAACTGTCAGTTTATTCAGTTTAGAGTTATTACAAAACATTTAGGTATTATTTTTAAGGTAACATTATTGTTTTTCACATCACATTTACTAAATAGATGAACATTTATTTATTTACAATAGCCTGCATCGATTCAATAATTTGCATTTTTCTCGAAAACGGTTAGCCCTATCGAGATGTACCAAGAGAACATTTTTACGCCGAAATCACTGAGTACTATATTCTAAAATCAAAATGTCAAAAAAATTACCATTAAAAAAATGGGGTTATTTTTACCCTTAACTCCTCCCGTATGATACGCCTTTGATTGAAATTATGAAATTCTGAATTCAGAATCAGATTCAGCGTCAAAAGTTTACCCATCCTACCTAATTTCGTAATTTTGTTATGAATGGTTTCGAGAATGTCGAGGGAAAACCGTCTTCAGGGTGCCCCATGTAAAGGGGCGTAGCTCCCTTAGGAAGCATTTCCAGACCCATGCTCATATGACATTTTCTCTCTATTTTTCGGAGTACTGTTCATGGTTAAAGTTTGTTAACATACTTAATTAACACCCTGTATATAGTCCAGTGCTGTACCGGTTTTCTAATTTCAATTTATTTGCCGAGTTGCAATTTTCTTTTTAAATGGTTCAAATCCTTGAAATCTAATTGTGAATTTTATGTTATACTATATTATATTTGTGTTTTGATATTAGGTATATTTGTGTTTTGATAGCCAGGTAACTTTGTTCGTCATCATCAGAGCCTCTCCAGTCTGACGGGAAGTTTGCGATTGGCTTGGAACGGCATTAACGAGGTGTGTCGTCGTATAAACGGAAGCTGATAGGGATTCGAATATCCACCATCGATCACACAATCGCAGCAGCAGCTGCTCGTTCAATTTGGAATCCGCATCTCCGGCGTCTAACATAAAATCAGCCGCAGTTCAAAGGTTCAACTCGCACACCTACGTAAATTACAGTGTCGTGCAGACACGTATTTAGGGGGGTCCAGGGGGTCTGGACCCCTCCCCCGAAACGTTATAAAATGCCGTCTAAAAAATGGAATCTACAAATTTGCACCCCTCCCACCCGCAAATTTAAGGTATGGTAATTTTAATTTGGACCCCCCCCCCGAAATGTGAACCAAGTGACATCCATAATCTGGACCCCCCCCAAAACCAAATCCTGGATACGTGCCTGGTGTCGAAGCTATTCTTCGTCCGACTTAATGACATGACCTGAAAAATGTTTTGAAAGCATAGTATGATATAGGTACCCTATAGTACTTTCTAACATTCCACTCGGTTTTCGTTTGAAAAATTTTTTGTTACGAGAATATCACGTTTCAAGAAAATTCAGGGACATCACCCTGCGTACAGGGTGTTAATTGAGTATGTTAACAAACTTCAACTACGAATAGTACTCCGAAAAATAGAAAGAAAATGTCATATGAACATGGGTCCGGAAATGCATCCTAAGGGAGCTACGCTCCTTTGCATGGGGCACCCTGAAGACGGTTTTCCCTCGATATTCTCGAAACCATTCATAACAAAATTACAAAATTAGGTGCGTAAACTTTTGACGCTGAATCTGATTCTGAATTCAGAATTTCATAATTTTAATCAGAGGCGTATCATACGGGAGGAGTTAAGGGAAAAAATAACCCCATTTTCTAAATGGTAATTTTTTTGACATTTTGATTTTAGAATGTGGTATCTCAGAGATTTCTACGTAAAAATGGTCTCTTGGTACATCTCGATAGGGCTAACCGTTTTCGAGCAAAATGTATTTATTTATTTACAATAGCCTGCATCGATTCAATAATTTGCATTTTTCTCGAAAACGGTTAGCTCTATCGAGATGTACCAAGAGACCGTTTTTACGTAGAAATCTCTGAAATACCATACTCTAAAATCAAAATGTCAAAAAAATTATTATATAAAAATAGGGTTATTTTTACCCTTAACTCCTCCTGTATGATACGCCTCTGATTAAAATTATGAAATTCTGAATTCAGAATCAGATTCAGCGTCAAAAGTTTACCCATCACACCTAATTTCGTAATTTTGTTATGAATGGTTTCAAGAATATCGAGGGAAAACCGTCTTCAGGGTGCCCCATGCAAAGGGGCGTAGCTCCCTTAGGAAGCATTTCCGGACCCATGTTCATATGACATTTTCTTTCTATTTTTCGGAATATTATTCGTGGTTAAAGTTTGTTAACATACTTAATTAATACCCTGTATATATTATCTTGTTTTCTACTTTAGAATTCAAATATGACACTGTACACACCGTACTTTATCATAATAATAAATCTGTGAAATCTATAAAACTTTAAAAAACGTGTAAACATACAATATGCGAATATACCATCTAAAAAAATAAACAAAGAATCTTGCGGGCACGGGATGAAGGTGCGCCGAACGAGCGACATCAGGGCGGCTGTGGAAAAACAGTGGGAAATCGATGACGACGGTGAGGTCGTCACCGTCCTGCTCTTCTCGCTCGTCCCGGCGGGGGCGGCCAGCGGGGGCAGGTGGGGGGGCAGGGGAGTGTAGCGGGGGCGGCGGGACAGCATCACTCCGAAAGTCGGACGAGCCGACACGACGAAGGTGGTTGCCTAGGAGACGCGGCCAAGATAGATACGGCAGCGGTCCCAAAACTTTTATATTTCGCAACTGATGCCCTTAACGGGTTTATAAAATAGGCTTGATCGCACACCCGAGTGAAAGCAGTTTGAGTCCTCTGATCACATGTCCACCCAACATGCCACCACCGCCCGACCGGTTAAAACCGGTTCCTCCTTTCTTACCTCTGCTTTATCTCCATCTGCACCAGGCATCATCGTGAACGATATATACCTACCTCGCAGTGCGAGATGAGGTAATGATTATTCAATTTTGAAATATCTTCTTATCTTCATCTAATAATCTTGCAGTCGTTCCTTCTTCATATTTTGTTTACCTTTCCCCGTCTCTATTATACGCTGGACAACATCAGTGGGGCCATAGTCTCTGGGGTTAGCTCCCCCTCCAGCTTTGTCACTTACTTGCTCTCAGTCTTTTAGCTTCATTGCGGCATATATATCGCATTGCACCCACGGGATAGTATCCGGCTTTACAAGACCGCTTAGTGTCCCGACTGCACAACTTTAACTGTTTTTCAAAATTTTCCCAAAAAGGAAATTGATGCCGTAATCACAGATATCAAAAAACATATAGCCAATTAAGGCCCGGTCAAACAGAGGGCGTTCTAGAACGCGGCGTTACGGCGTTTTCTATCAATGTAACGGAACGCTGTATCGCCGCGTTCTAGAATGCCCTCTGTTTGACTTGACCTTGAGTTCATCTATGTTCGAATCACTACATATCTTGACAAAAATTGACGTAACGCTTTTGCTCAACCCGTCAAACAGGCCTGTTTGGTACAAACAACGGAATGCTGTAACGCGGAGTTAGAGAACGCCGTAACGCCGCGTTATAGACCGCCGTCTGCTTAACCGGGCCTTAAGTTAAGTAAAAAATACTCAGCTTTACTTAGCTGGCTTGTTTAAGCAAAAATTGCGTGACTAACTATCCACAAAACCAATTAACCAAATACCATAATCTTACTTTTGAAATCATCACTTGTAACTCATCATCATCATAGTCACAATGTCGTAACAGACATGTTGTGAACTCGTAAAATGCATTAGGTCGAAGCTAGAGTATTGCCGACACGAATATTATCAATAGTTTTGAGAACTGTAGCTCGCCATCGTTCGCGATTTACTGTCAGTTCAGTGGCGCTCTTGATACTCATATCTAGCAACTGTTTCGTGGTATCCACATAGCATGTAGGGGGACGGCCACAGCGCTGCCCACTCGGGGCGTGACCCTGCACTACAAGTTTCTCCACATTATCGCTTCTGTGAATATGTCCGAAGAATGTAAGCATTCTCGTCGACTTGTAACTTACTACAGATTAATTAGAATGGGCACTAGCTATCTCTGAGAGTACTTTATCTACATCGAATATAACCAGCAATTGTCAAACTGGGCTCTTTCCCGTTTTAGCTAACCTGCCCCTAATATTACCAAGTGAATATAAACTTGAAGGTAATGTTATTTAAGTCTTCTATGATATTACTGTAACTTTCGTTACATACCCGCGTAAGTTCTCTCGGTAATAGGCAGGTGATTGCAGCGAACAAGGAACGAGGTGGCAGAAAAATGTCATCGAGATAAATTGTGGTTGCAAAGAGAGCTTTCAGGATCTCGTCACGCTTCTCACCGCGTGATAATGGGTCGCTGCTGGCGGTGCTGGAGATGATAATGGCGTTTTTCACTTACTGTGTGGAGTCGGTCGACGGTGCTTGGATAAGTGGAAAATGGGCACGACGGAGATACTCTGGAGAATCGCTACGAAATCAGAGACGTATTCGTCAGGATTTTACTTTGCAGGTTCACGTTATTTGATTTCAGTCATTGCGAAATCTCTCTGAAAAATGACTTTCTTTATGTACTCCAGTTAAGTTATAAGCACTGCATATAAATAGCGCTAAATTTTTCATAAGTTACGCTTCAGCCGTGAGTTATGAACAATGCCTACTAGATGCAAATATTGGAGAACTTTCAATTAGTTATTACTTGAAGGACAACAAAATTTTGTCGGTTTGCTGACTTAAATATAGAATGGATCCATCATAAGAAATATGAAAATGAGTAATTGAAGATATGAAGATACAGTAAAAGGGAGAAATGGAGAAGTTAAGAAATAGAGACGTTGAGGAATGGAGAAAGAAAGCAATGGAGAAACGGAGAAATAAATAAATGGGAAATTGAGAACTAGAGAAATGCAAGAATAATGGAAAAATGAATTAGTGGAGAAAAGTTAAATGAATATGAGTATAGAAAGAGAGGAATTGAGATTTGGAAAAACGGAGAAATAAAGCAATATAGAAATGGATAAATATAAGACAAATGGAAAATTGTAGAAATGGAGAAACGGATAAATGAAGAGAGGAAAGGAGAAACTGAGGATTGGAGAAACGGATAAAAAAAGAAATAGTAAAAATAGAGAAATGCGGATACCAAGAAAGGAAAAAGCACAAAGGTAGATAAACAAAGAAAATGAGAGAATGGAGGAAATTATAGAAAAAAGGATAAATTAATAAATGAAGAGATGGAGAAAATCTTGGTTGCGTTTCTCATCCTACAACATCTACATCGGGAGTCAAATTGACTACAAATTTACTGTTGCCCATTTGTTTCAAATGTACTTTCATTCAAGACCTAAAAAGAATCTTTGTAAGTTAATTCCTTAAATTTTAAGATCCTGATTATTTACACAATGAATGGGAAAAACATTTTTTCGTTAAAAGTCGATTAATATTCTCTTTATTGATAATATGAGTGTACCTACCGGACCCCAGGGACGTCTCCAGGATTTGGTTTTGGGGGAGGTCCAGATTAGGGTTTGTCACCTTTTCAATTTTGTCTTTTCCAGTTAGTGTGTAAGCCTTCGATATCGCGCAAGGTATACCTGATAGAAGAAAATGTCAAATACAAAAGTTATTTGGTTACTTAAGACGCATATTCTAAAAATATTTTGAAATATACAGGGTGTTGCGGGAAAGTAGAATAGTGATCAACTTAATTTTTTTATATGGAACTATAACTTTTTCTTAAATTTTTCTAGTTTCCATCATTGATCTCTATTCAACCCTAAAATATTTTTGAGATCAGTTGCGACGTTGCCAAGTTATAATTTATTTTCTATTAATTTCCGAATTTGCAAGGTCGCAAGTAACACGTCCAAATTGATATATTGCTATAACTCTTCTGAATAATATTATACAGCGAGTTACTTGAATATCAAATGGATATTATTTTGGATATTACCAGCAATTTTTGTCTAAAGGGTGTTTTTGGCAGAATTTTAAATTACGGCAATTGGAAAGTAATTTTACTTTGTTTTTTTAAATGTAAGACCCTGTACGTTTCATTTTAAATCGAAATATCTACTAATACCCTATCTCGCCTTGTAATTTTTTTTCGCGTTTGCGGTGTTGCCAAGTTACGAATAATTTTTCAAAATTTTGACTTTAATTTATTTTAAATAGAATCCTCTACTTATTTTTATTGCAATGAATTGCACATGTCGAACTTAGTAAGATCTCACAATTTCAAAATTTTGTTTCTGTTAATTATTGAGATTCGGCAACGCCGCTTTTTCAGTAATCATCAGTACCGGAACGCTTAAATATTTCCAAAACTGCGACAGCTGGAACGGTAAAATTCAATACTTGGGGCTTTTTGAACATACAGAATTCAAAAACGCTAACATCAGTGTTGTCAGATTTTACTTTTTACTTTTACGTTAGACTTCATAAATAGGGCATTCCATTCAAAATTATGACGTAAAATAGGTAAATCTGACAACACCGATATTAGCGTTTTTGAATTCTGTATATTCCCAAGTATTGAATTTTACCTCTCCAGCTGTGGCGGTTTTGGAAATATTTAAGCGTTCCGGTACGGTTTACTGAAAAAGCGGTATTGCCGTATCTCAGTAATTAATAGAAACAAAATTTTGAAATTGTGAGATCTTACTAAATTCGACGTGCGCAATTCATTGCAATAAAAATAAGTAGAGGATTCTATTTAAAATAAATTAAAATAGGGTAGATGTATTAGTAGATATTTCGATTTAAAATAAAAAATACAGGGTGTTACATTTAAAAAAAACAAAGTAAAATGGCCTTCAAGTTGCCGTAATTTGAAATTCTGCCAAAAACGTCCTGTAGATACAAATTGCCGGTAACATCCAAAATAATATCCACTTAATATTCAAGTAACTAGGTGTATAATATTGTTAAGAAAGTTCAAAGGAATATATCAATTTCGACGTATTACTTGCGACCTTGCAAATCCGGAAATTAATAGAAAATAAATTATAACTTGGCAACGTCGCAACAGATCCCAAAAATATTTTAGGGTTAAATAGAGATCAATGATGGAAACCATAAGAATTTAAAAAACAGTTATAGTTCCATATAAAAAAATTAAGTTGATCACTATTCTACTTTCTCGCAACACCCTGTATATTTCAAAATATTTTTAGAGTATGCGTCTTAAGTAACCAAATAACTTTTATATTTGACATTTTATTCTATCAGGTATACCTTGCGAGGTATCGAAGAATTACGCACTAACTGGACACCCTGTATAATGTTTTGGGGGAAGAGGGGAGTCTAGACCCATTAGAGTTATCACCTTTTGAATCTTTTAAATTTACTCTCGTCGTGAAGAGTGCATATTTGCGGATTTTTTGGACGGAAGTATATAAATTTTCGGGGGAGTCTGGACCCCCTGGACCCTTCCCCTAAATATGTGCCTGCCGGACCCTCAAATGTCTGTATAGGCTATGTGATGGTCATGTTTAGTTTGTTGCGGACTTTCTGTACTTTCAAGAACGTGTTTTTTTTTCTTTACCGAGTGTAGTTTTATTTATTAGCAAAAGTAGCATGTTGTACCTTCCCATCAAGCAGAGAATATCCACACATAACACAGCTATTAATAAAAGGCAATTAGTCAAGAAGGCAAACACCAGGCGTCCTGATCCGCCCACTCTTCAGTCCTTCCGCCATGGGCGTGGACCCATGGAACATCTGGTCCTAAATTTGTCCCTTTGGCGGCGATTTCACGCTCTGTTATACCTCAGCTTTGCCGCTAATCATCCCAAGTGTGAAATATTGAGACGAATGGTCTTTTAAAGCGGGATTATATGTGGTTTTTGGTTTGAAGAGGAAATCGTTCGATATAAAGTATTGTTTTTATCTGTTAGGGGAGGTTTTAAAGGGTGCACAACTTCTTTTGAATAAACACTCAAATTAATTCAAACTGCTTATGAGTTAATTTTCTAACTGTTTTGCTTGTAAACATCTTCTTAACCTCGCCTCAGTTCTCCCGAAATAACCGAATCGGCTAATAACCGATAAAGTTGTACGTTGTCTACGGAAGGTTACGGTACGTATGATTACGGGCGGTATTGCCAGGTCTAAGACGCTATGCCGCAATGAGAATAGAACCGTGATGATTTTGATAGCATCAATAGTTATTATTTGGTCTATCGTTGTAGAAAAAGATGAGGTTTTCTTCCATCAGTTTTTTTGACAGTATTATCCAATAAAAGCTACAAAATTAGGCGTCTCCGGCAACAGCGTGTTACCATCCTGGAACTGAACCATGAGAGTGAAACGTCATGCTTCGGTGATCCTGCAAAACCCATATTGTTAGGTGTTTATTCGTTTATCCAGGCGCGTACACAGGATTTTCGTTTGGGGGGGTGGTTTCAAAAAAAAAGTAGGAATAATTTACTTGAGTAAATTCAAACGGCGTTCTCACTGTGGAATTTGCTGGTATAGAAATTTAATTTTTTATTATATTGACAAAATCGGATTTTTCCCGGACTAGTAATCAACAAATTTAACAGTTAATGTTAAAAAAAGGAAAAAAAGTTGTTGACCGCGGTGAGATTCGAACCCACGCCCTTTCGGACTGGTGCCTAGCGTCCTAATCGCTCGGCCACGCTTCCTGTGCTTCAGGAGTATCAATACACCGTACATAATGCGTCGTCAGTTACCTGTCGTAATTTGATTAATTTTTTTCTTAACTGGAAGCGATATTGACAAAACCGGATTTTTTCCGGACTAGTTTTTTCATGCTGATTCAGAATCTGTATCTAGTTCTTTCTCTATCACCTGTAGTTTTAGCTATCTTTTGTATACGGACAGACGGACGGACGGACAGACAGAGGCTCTGCATAGAAGCTTCAGTGAGTCAGTGAGAGCTAAAACCAGATACCTTTTATAATTGCAAAATAAACAAAAAGCGACATAGCACATATATGAATGGATCAATACTAAACTGGTCAGTTGATAGAGGTCCACATCCAGCCAACAAACCAAAAACTGCCAACAAAACAGCAACACAACAAAACTTCAAGTTGTCGAAAACAAAAACTGTCAAATGCTGTCCACATATTATCTAGACAACATTTAGTCAACTTCGTGGCCGTCGATAGAAAACGTGGACTGCTCAAAATTGCGAATCGTGATTTCTATTTATTGACCAAAAAGACGAAACACTTTTTTGAGTTAGACCCAGACTAAAAAGAACCGACCCTCATCTGAAGAAGCATCACAAAATATTCCTTATAGCAATTATACAACCAGATTACATAAAAACTCAACTTCTGTATAAAGTTCGATTAATTTGCACGTATTTTCAACATTCTATTTTATTTTTTCTCACGACATACTCCGTAGCCGGGACCATCGATGGTAGCTATCGAAGGTCCCGCCGTAGCACACATCAACGGGGCAAACTGAACCAAGGATTTATTTTATCTTCCTCTAGCTGAGCCCGTACACATCGTCAGACCAGAAGCGCGGACAAAACATTAACACTTTGACATTTTCCGACTGGCCACATGAAAACGATAAGTAGCTGAAAACACCAACAAAGCAAAATATTTGCCTGAACGTTTTGGTTTTGTTGCCAAAATGTTAGGAAAAATCGAGTTGCTGTTTTGTCTTTGTTTTGATGGTTTGATGAAATGAAGAACCACAGTTGCAATGCATGTATTGTTAGGGTTTTTCCCTCCAATATTTAGACTATAAGTTTCTGTTCGTACTGCTGCTAGGCTAGACGAGGTTCATGCTTACGCACATGATTGTGCGCGTTTTCACGCTAGCATTGTTGTTTAATATTTCGCTGTGATATGCTGATACTTAGTCACTAATACTTAATCACGGGTTATTATCTACATTGAAAGCGTGACGGCGTCTTAACCGTTGATATTTTTTATTGCAATTTTTTGAAATTTCGGGGGGGTTTTAACCCGATAACCCCCCCTCAGGTACGCGCCTGCGTTTATCATCACGTCGAATATGCCGCCGACGGCGACGTCTCAAAACGATGTCCAAGGTTTGTTCCATTCTGAGAGTTTGCAATACAAAGACTACAAAAACCATAAAAAAACACAAAAAGCCTAAAGCACGAACCTCACTTATATTCTACGCTACGATAAACAAAGGTGTATGCAAAAAGTCAAAATTGTGTACTCTACATAGCGTAACGTTAGAATCGTTTGATGACGTAAATAACCGCTGACATTTCACTACTGACACTTTGGAAAGAGCCGTGAAAAAGCTCCCTATTAGCCGATTCGGTTGTTTCGGGAGAACTGCGTGTCACAAATAACCGATAACGTGAAATAACGTCAGACAACCGACTTGCAAAAGGTCCTGTAGTGAGCAACAGGTCACTGTCAAAACCGATACCAAATTTAGAAATAGCCAAAGTGATCAAGACGTCTAGTGGTGGAATTTAGAACCCAATGGTGTGGGTGTGTGTGTGCCCGTGATAACCAGATTCTTTTAGCATGCATGTGTACCAACTCAGAGAGAATGAAATCAAAACACAGAAGTGTTATGATATGGTTTTTTATTACTTGTTTCTTAACATTTGTTTTGTATTTATTAATCCTGAGTGCTGAGTGTTTGTGATATGATTTTATTACTTGATTCTTGTATTTATCAAATCATGAGTGCTTTGTATTTCATATATTTTAGTGGTGAAGTATTTATATTGATATGTTGAAATATACGATTCAAAATGTCTCAATAATAGTGGTAAACTGGCTCTTGTTATTATTATTTGTATAATAAAGAAATGGTTATAAACATTCACAGTCTAAATGATAAATAATAATAATAATACATGGTGGGCTAGATCTCTGCTCAACGTCAGGGAGAGAAATATGGATAGGATGTGGAAAAATGTAAAATATCAGCATATATAAATAAATAAACATAACCAACCATATAAAAGAGTAAATAAACGAGATAATTGGAATAGGTCCGACCTGGGTTGTTGCCAGGCTATCGGCCTTCCATAAATAAATATCATACATAGAAATCAGTAAGGATTTAGATAAATGCACCTAAACACCACCAAGCTGCAAACTCCAGGACCTAATACCTAGAATAGACGGAAATCAGAGACCCAACGCCATATAGTGTCGTCTCAAAAGCAGGATGTATTAGTATACCTTGTGAAACACTAAATTTTGTAGCCAGATCACATTAGTTAATAATACAAACTCAAAAGACAATATACCTGCAAATATTTGTGAAAAAGATTCAAAAACCCCTTTGTTGAAATTTTGGTCTCCAGCTTGTTACCTTTTTCAAAAATAATCCCCGCTCGTAATTAATAAACAAACTACCCACATAACTATGGCAACGATTACCACAACCCACTACTTTATTCAATTGACAAAACACAAAACCCAAAAGCATCACAGGACTGTAATGTAGCTTTGAGTCACAGATTGAAAATTAACACAGAACTATTTACTCTATGAAAAGTCACTCATGATCTGACAAATATCAAAATATCTGAACAATATAGGATGTAGTAATAGATAAGTACATTACTTATCTGAACTTCATCGACTAATTACACTCATACTCAGACCTTACAATTTTTTATAGATCATCCGTCGATGCCGCCAATGTCAAGCTTTGGCAACCTGGCAGCTGAAGGTGCGTTCTAACGTATGGCAGCCAGAAGCGCGTTCCGGATCACCACAGTCCCTAATATGTCGGGGAAGACTGGTAAGTGACAGCAAATACAATGCGCCGCGCGAAAAACAAGATACAACTTTGAGAGCACCCTGTATGGCGACTCCGGTCAAAAAGTCAAAGGTCATCGTTGGGTTATGAGCGACCATGCCCATGCCACATTCAGTAATGATACGAGAAATCAGCAAAGCGCATTGCGTGCCACATGGAGCGCACTCATTTGATGTCGTTCGGTGCTCGCCACAGCCTTCCTGATTGATCTCGCCGCGCTCACATCACGAACGCTAAATTATTGCGAATATTTTACCTTTAATCTCGCCTTGTCATTTTATATGAATAATAAGGTCATGCATAGAAATTAGATGTACCTGGTGGACGGTCTGAGTCATAACCACAACAATTTCTTATGTATAATGGCCTAAAGCCATCTGAATATGTCTGGAATACCGCAAGGCAGTAATCTCGGTCCTCTATCGTTTAGTTTATATATTAATGACATTGTTAGAGCTGTTGGGGAAACGTTGTGCTGTATCTATGCGGACGACTTAAAGATTTTCCAACACCTTGAGCAGGTTAGGTAATTGGTATGCACGAAACAACCTACCATTAAATATTAGAAAGTGCGATTTTAAATTTGTGCCAGAAAATGTCGCACAAAGTTGGCGACCGTCGGGACTCGAACCCAGGACCTCCAGATTCGTACTTCGGTGTTCTCACCAGTCGAGCCACGGTCGCCTTGTCAATCCAACGTCAACTAGAACTACGCGCGGGAAGGGTCCGCCCACCGACGACTCTCTCGCGCCACCTTCTGGTACCACCAGCGGCCCGCATCTACGACATCAAGTGATCTGATGGGTCGATATTGATCTCCGACCACGCTAGATGCGACACGTCCGGGCTGGCACAGATACGTCTGTGTGCATGAAAGTGTTGTTTCATCGCTTATATATGTTACGGTTAAAG
Organism: Callosobruchus maculatus; assembly: GCA_951848785.1. Lineage (NCBI taxonomy): Eukaryota > Metazoa > Arthropoda > Insecta > Coleoptera > Chrysomelidae > Callosobruchus > Callosobruchus maculatus. The sequence goes on from CATOUR010000003.1 coordinate 6,684,916, forward strand.
TATATAAACCATCTAAATGTCTCGTTATTTTAATGGAAAATTATATTTCTACTAAAATAGCGATGAATATTGGTTGGTTTGTATACTATCCAGCTAGTTTATAAACTATACAAGATATGCCGCTAATGTATTATACCACAAAGATATCACCCATATTAACCAGTGTTTCTGGTTAGTTTACAAACTATCCACATCATTTGGATAAAGTATGCACCTAATATCTCTAGTAATACATAATATCCAACTCGTTGGTTAGTATGTAAACTAACCAAACCTCTTTGGTTACTTTAGTTTAAAAAATCAATTTTTAATCAAAGGTAAAGTTTATTCATAGATACAACATACAATTGCTATAATTACATAAAATAAGTAAAACAAACGGAAATACTATTTGCGTAACAAAATATTCATATAAAATGAACCTCTAGACCCTGGGCAGCTTTAATGGCATCATAGGTTTCACTCAAACGTAAAATAATCTTTCCAGATCTTTTATATTAGATTACATAAGATGATTCGATTCTCTGTAAATCATAAGTATTCATTTCATGATAATCAATCTTGTTATTAGTGTTAGGTCCTTGTTCGCGTATTCTCTTTATATGTTACAGAAGTACATTATAATCACTGTCGCTCATTAATTTTGAATTTTGGTACTTTTTCTCGTAACATTCTAATAGCAACTTTCCAAACTGCTGTTGCTGATCCATTTTTGGTAACTAGATACCTGTTCTTCAACAAATGTTACAAGGCACGACAGTAAACAATACCAACACGTCACTCTTGCACTTGTCATAAACATAACGTCACTTTTCTGTTAAACTGACCAAAGAAAATTAGTTAGTTTACATACTAACCAACGAGTTGGTTATTATGTATTATTAGAGATATTAGGTGCATACCTTATCCAAATGATGTGGATAGTTTGTAAACTAACCAGAAACACTGGTTAATATGTGTGACATCTTTAGCGGCATATCTTGTATAGTTTATAAACTAGCTGGCTAGTATACAAACTACTTTTAGTTGAAATATGAGTTTCCATCAAAATAACGAGGCATTTGAATAGTTTGTATACTATCCACCTAGTATATAAACTGTCAAAGTAAACACTTTAACCGTAACATATATACTTTAAAAAAGAGTCCTTTTTATATATCTATACTATATTGGATGAAACATTTGATCTCCAACTAACCTTTGTTGCCATATGGACAACAAAATTTCGAAGGCAAACCATATGCATGGTTTCGTTGGACAAAATACGCATTTCTGGTTTTGAGTCCCCACCAAATCAGACATATGAAAGAATAGAGTGCGATCAAATAGGTTTTTTGATGTGTTTGTCCCTTTCGGAAGATTGATGACTGGACCAGAGTGATCATCAGCACGACAGTCATGAAAGTTGAATGTCTACACGTTAAAGGGCATTGTGATAGCAGCAAGTAGGTACAGAACAGAACTCAAAGCCCAAGAAACTTTCTTCTTCTTCTTCACTGTATTCATGAGGTCTGCCGATTGTTTTCGGAAACCTTTAATATCCCCCTAGAAATTTTAAAACATCAAATCTTTCAAACATCTTTTACACAAAACATAAACAAAACAGCAGAAATTGGTGCCACACAAGAGAGATATTTCAAATGAACTATATGTTGTTGTATGCTCGGTGACAGTAGATGTGATAGTTCAAACACTATCGTGAGAGAACCCTCAACTATCTTGTCAAACGAGATAGTGTAATAGCACTGTCGCGACAGTGCAATAGCGACTATCACGTTGTCTATATACGGAGACATTTTTTGTGATAGTTGCTATCATGACAGCAACTATTGCAGCAAGTATCGTCGTGAAAACGAGGCTTATAGCTCCAAAAAAGACTGAGGCAGTGATACCACGAGGGCACAAGATATAGAGGAAGGGCGTGAACTTCCAGCTTAGAAAAAGAAGGATAATCCTCAGCAAATCCTTGAGTTACTTGGGAGTCTATAGATAGACCAGACACCGCTGTCCAACCTAATGATTCGTTAGCTAATGAATCAATGTATAGACAACGAGAGGTACTTCTCAGACAACATTAAGAATTCAACCTAGAAGGCAGAAGCTAGAAATCTAATGCTATCTAGGCTGGTGCCGAATATTGAGGGATCCGGCAGTAGAAAAGGAGCACTCCTGAACGGATTCGTCCAGTTGATTGTCCTTTACGGAGTCCCAGGATGGCACAGAGCATACAAATGGAAAAACCATCAGCAAAAGCTGGACAGACTGCAAAGGAAGTCACTGCTGAGGGTAGCTAAGGGCTAAGCCTTGCATCAAGTGGTGACAGGGACACCACCCTTGCACTTGCTTTCTGAAGACGTTCCACAAGGGGACACATTGACAAGGCAGAAGGACTGCAGACACGTGACTATAGAGAAATCATTACAGACATAGTCTCAAACGACGGAGGTTGCGCAGTGGATCTAAAGACTGATACCATCAGTAGGATAATGGGTAAACTGTGTACACAGGACTACCTACTATTTCCTGACTCAGGCTCTAACGGCACATGGCCTATTCCACGTCCAGGGTAGGAAGAGCTACCGATATATGAGTCGTTCCATTTCAAAAATCGTCTTATCCACTTTTTATGAAAATTGTACTAACCTCGCAATTGGAATCTTTGCCATAAGCTCTACGTTTTCAGTAGAGAATATCGCTCCGGAACTTGCCTTAACCAATAGCAAAATGAAGGAGAAGACTGCGAATCGCTCCAAAACTCGCCTAATCCATTCAGTATGTCGCGCCAAAGGTTCCCTTATCCCACTGACCAATCACAGCGCTTTGAATGGTTGGTATAGACGTGTAGCCGGTGTTGCGTGTTTCAGTGTGCAATGAGCTGCTATATCATAGATATCACGTTCTATTATCTTGTTTAGACTCATATTTTGCCATAATGGAAGTAGAGAACCTAGGATTTAGTTTGCTTTCTGTTACTTATGTTTATGTTGTATAACCCGAATTAGTTTCCTATCTGATACTTAAAAACAACCTTATTTCTTGTGTTAAATGAAAGAAGTCTTGAGTTTATATTAATTCATTTGTTTCTTTTTATACGCCTTCACGTGACGATTTTTTTGCATCAAAACTTGCTTTATCCACTAGTGATACATCAAAACTCGCCAAGTCCAAACCAAAAAGTTGAAATTGTTGTTATTTATAACAGTTTTCTTTAAATAAAAAACACCGTTGCTGTTGCTATCACCTTATAGATACATAAAGAAACTATGCACCGATAGTGTAATTAGTGTGTTCAAAAAACGATTTTCTTCATTTACCTAAAATTGGGTAAACCGGCTAAGAAGACCTTTGACATGGAACGACTCATATGCAGACAAGAAGCCTGTGCAAACCTACCGGATGATCTGAAAGTAGGTAACATGGTAAGGCTGATGACCTCCCATAACATTTATTGGAAGACCATCCACATGTCGTTCGACGAAGGTTCTGTGAGTGGTAGAACAGCTTGGAGGTGAGAAAAAAGGAAACGGGTTTTAACCGGTCGGGCCGTGGTGACATGTCGGATGGACGCAATTGCCTTCGTTGGACATGACATAAGAGAACTCAAGCTGGTACAACGCAGACTCTCTCTTAGACTTCTGGGTGTACTCTAACCCTCTACAGGGTGAGTCAAGCTCAACGCCTCGGACCCTTGTGACCAAACGATACCACTTTTCAAAAAATCGACTTCGCGAGTGTATGTAGGTCGGGTTGCACTACATTTTAAAAATAATGACTTTTATACAAGGTGTCTAATAAAAGTGTGACATATCAAAGTTATGTTTTTTTAAATGGAATACCCTACATCTTATTGCATATTTAGATTCCCGGGTGCATTTTAGTGTGACTTTATGTATCACACATGGGACTTTAAGCGAACCGTTTAGGTGCAAATCACAATTTTGGATATAGGTAGATGTCAGAAAAAAATTGAATATCGCAGCTATTATAAATCTTAGAAGGCTGTGACTTTGCCGTGTTACTAAGTATGAAATGTGTCAGCTTACGTTAGACGGTCGGGTTCGAATTACATTTGTACTTGGAGAAATCGGTAGATCAATTAAGGAAACTTCAATCAAAGGTAACTTGATTTTTTCAAATGGGAATGCATAATTTCTTTTATACGGTCGAATGTGCAATTGAATAAGCTTTCTAATGATATGCGCTTGTAAATATCAATCTCTGGTAGTTTTGATTGAATTTCAAATTTTCGGTAAAACCGGTGTTTTTCAATTTTCCTACCTATAAGCCACTTAGCAGGCCATGAGGTATAAACAAAAAACTGTTCAGATGGAACAAAACAACTAACTTAGAAGATAGTTACCGACGAACTAGTGTAAAGGGACAAAGTTACAAAAATGACTTACAACCAATCAATTCTAAACATAAATAGCAGACATAACACATCTAAGGTCAAAAAGCAGCTGGAGTACGACAGAAATGGGTATTTTTCACAGCATACTGGCTACTACAATATTCTAAAGATTGACGATTCACAAAACCATTGTGAATTTTGAAATGAAAGGAAATCTACCACTTAATGTTGCTGGCAGTTTAATAGCTTCAGAATAAAATTTCACATTTCATGATTTAAAAAAAGTACAATGCAGTCCCTAGTAGGCTGTAAAAATTATCCATTTCTGTCGTACTCCAGCTTCTCTTTAACCTTAGACATGTTACCGCCGTTGTTTCTGGTTAGAGTTGATTTGTTGTGGGCAATTTTTATAATCTTGTTCTTTTACTCTAGTTCTGCTGGATCTTTTTGCTAAGTTAGTTATTTTCTTCCATCTGAATACGATTTTGTTTATATTTCATGGCCTGCTAGTTTATTTATAGGTAGGGAAATTGAAAAACACTGATTTCATTGAAATCTCGAAATCTAATAAAAACTACCATAGATTGATATTCACAACCTGATACAATTAGAAAGCCTATCAAATTGCACATTAGATCGTATAAAGAAAATTATTCATTCCCATTCGAAAAAATCAAGTTACCTTTGATTGAAGTTTCCTTAATTGATCTACCGATTTCTCCAAGTACAAACGTAATTCGAACTCGACCGTCTAACGTAAGCTGACACATTTCATGCTTAGTAACACGGAAAAGTCACGGCCCTCTATGATTTATCATAGCTGCGATATTCAATTTTTTTCTGACATCTACCTATACCCAAAATTGTGATTTGCACCTAAACGGTTCACTTAAAGTCCCATGTGTGATACATAAAGTCGCACTAAAATGCACCCAGGAATCTAAATGTGCAATAATATACAGAGTGTTCCATTTAAAAAAACATAACTTTAATATGTCACGCTTTTATTAGACACCCTGTATAAAAGTTATTATTTTTAAAAGGTAGCCAAACTGGACCTACATACACTTGCAAAGTCGATTTTTCGAAAAATGGTATCGTTTAGTCACAAGAGTCCGAGGCGTTGAGCTTGACTCACCCTGTATAATAGCAAAAGTTACCATAGCTACCACTAAGCTGAAACCATTATCCGCATATTTTTTGCGGAGGCAGAGGAATGGCCAAGACGACACGTGGACAAAAACTAAATACGGTATACAATATGCCACCCTGTTTAATCAAGACCTATACACACACACTAACATAAAATCGAACAGTGAGCTTGGAAGTAAATGTAAGCTTTCTGCCGCATTCCTTGTAAGATAAGCTTTATTAATTTCTTGTAGGAAAATCGAATCATTTATAAGCAGTGACGTTATCGAAAGAAACTAGGTCACTTTTTTTGTGATCATAATGTTGTGTTCTATGTCACGAGGTAGGCATGGTATAAAAGAAAGAATTGTTGATGCATATGAATATTAATGAAGTACGTATTCAGATATACGGCAATATAGCTTAATTATACAGAGTGAGTGTTAGGTATGGAGCTCCTCAAATATCTCGGAGACTAATAGTGACAGGCGCTGCCTGACTTAATTGTCTCTGAAATAGAAATATTGCTGCGTTATGTCAAGCGCGGATTTAATTCTAACCTAAAAATCTGATCTAAATATGATGAATGTTCAATCGTGGTTTTAAAGGGGCAATACTTTTACTGCAATATTTGGCTATATTCCTGGTAACTATAGCCCGGCCATGACGACAACGTTTTATTGCAGCATATGGCTCGGCAATATATATCCCGGCAATATTTTCTGCAATAGTATAGCCCAAAAATTTGTTCATAGACGGGCTATATAGTCTGGCAGCAATGGCTGACGCAGTGGCTTATATTGTTTTAAACAAAAAATTAAATAAAAAAGAGAGAAGACAGTGAATTCGACTTTATCTCAATAGGCGTGAAACTTTAGATTACTTGAGTTTAGAAATAAGTCTTGATAATATGCTATTTAAAAACTTTTCAACAATGTCAAAGAGTATCTTTCAAAGGAAATTGAACCATAAATAAAAAGAAATGATAGAAACATGAAAAAAGCAATACCTGTTAGTACAAGACTGGCGGTTTTTAGGATCTGGAGATGTATATATAATCGGTGCAAGCAAGAACTGAGTTGTAATTCTGAAGATACTATAGGGACTATATCATGCATCCAAAATCTTTTTTGTACGTCATCCCCGAAAACTCGCCCTTAACTTTTACTTCCCACACCGATAGGTGAGGGGAGTATTGTGATCGCGAAAATTTTCGATTTTGAGATAACACGCTTTTTGGGCGTTTTATGATGCCTACATAACGAAAATCCACGTCACTCATTTCCGTCGCTCTGTCTGTCGGTCTGTCTGTCGGTCTGTCTGTCTGTCGGTCTGTCTGTCTGTTGGCGTTTTTCTAGCCTCCTAATCTCAGTAACCGCTGCATAGATTTTGATGAAATTTAGGTAGTGATATGGTGTAGGGTCGTAGTAGGTAATGTTGCTACAATTTTGAAAATCGGTGCATAGGCGGCGGAGTAATTAGCAAAAAACGAAAAATTTCAAATATGCCTCAAACTTCGTTTTTAGGTGTTTTAGGGGTTCCTGATCATTTTCTACTTTTTTTTGGGTGGGGGTGAAATTGGGGTGGTTGGGGGGGTGGGGGGTTGTAAATCTAAAAAAATTGTTGTACTTATAATGGGCTGTCTACTGACCTGAGAGAGAAAGACCTAGCGGTATAATACACTTTTTTAGGTCCATCCGAACATTGCCTTTTGTATTACAGGAACCAAGGGACTTAGAGAATTTTCCGATGTATAGGTACATACGAGTATTGCTTTAGATCGTTCTGTATTTTATAATGTTGAAATAACTGAATTGATTTTAATGAAATTTCGGCACAGTATTACTAGTTTGGCGAGGATGGAAAACGCGTCTGATTTTTGGAAATCGTCTCAGTGGCGGCGCAGCAATATTAAAAAAACTAAAAATATGAAAACAGCTCAAACTTCGTTTTTAGACGTTTTAGGGGTTCCTGATCATTTTATACCTTTTTTTGGGTGGGGGTGGAAATTGGGGTGGTTGGGGGTTGGGGGGTTGTAAAATTGAAAAATTTGTTGTATTCATAATAGACTGCCCACTGACCTACGAAGGAAGACCTAGCGACATAAATAACTTTTTTAGGTCTATCTGAACATTGCCTTATGCCTATTACAGAAAACAAAGAACTTAGAATTTTTTCCGATGTATGACATAGAGTATTGCTTTAGATCGTTCTGTATTTTATAATGTAGAAACTACTGAATTGGTGTTAATGAAATTTCGGTACAGTATTACTACTTTGGCAAGGATGGAAAACGCGTATGATTTTTAGAAATCGTCTCAGTGGCGGCACAGCAATATTAAAAAAACTAAAAATATGAAAACAGCTCAAACTTCGTTTTTAGACGTTTTAGGGGTTCCTGATCATTTTATACTGTTTTTTGGGTGGGGGTGAATTTAGGGTGGTTGGGGGGTGGGGGGTTGTAAAACTGGAAAATTTGTTGTATTCGTAATGGGGTGTCCATTGATATGCGAATAGAAAACCTAGCGGCATGATACACTTTTTAGGTCCATCCGAACGCTGCATGCTTATTATAGAAACCACGGGACTTAGTATTTGTGATGTATACATACGAGTATTGCTTTAGATCGTTCTGTATTTTATAATGTAGAAACCACTGAATTGATATTAATGAAATTTCGTCACAGTATTACTACTTTGGCAAGGATGGAAAACGCGTATGATTTTTAGAACTCGCCTCAGTGGCGGCGCGGCGCAACAATATTAAAAAAACTAAAAATATGAAAACAGCTCAAACTTCGTTTTTAGACGTTTTAGGGGTCCTGATCACTTTATACTTTTTTGGGTGGGGGTGAATTTAGGGTGGTTGGGGGGTTGTAAAACTGGAAATTTTGTTGTATTCGTAATGGGCTGTTCATTGATATGCGAATGAAAAACCTAGCGGCGTGATACACTTTTTAGGTCCATCCGAACGTTGCATGCTTATTATAGAACCCACAGGACCACGAGTATTTGTGATGTATACATACAAGTATTGTTTTAGATCGTTCTAGATTGCGTAACGTGAAAATTGTTCAATTGATTTTTAATGCATATTTCCTGAAGAGGGAGACGTAAGAAACTATTTACGAGGGTTGTTGTGTTGGATGTTTTTTTTGCGGGCGGATGGGCGATGATTTAGTTGCAAGGAGATTTCAGACTATAGCTCCATGGCCTTCATGCAATGGGAAATAATAAAATGCTATCATCGTTATGTGTGGGAAGTACTGAGTCAATCAACTTGACTCCATTTTTTGATTTCAAATATAGCACAGATTTAAAATCTTATGGAACCTTTGATGTTATACGCAAACTTATTCAAATCAATTTATTTGTATCAATGAGTTACAAAAATTTCTACCCCGTAAAATCATATAAATAAAATAAAAATTTATTTGACAGCTAATATACAATAATATAAAAAACAAGAAAACAAAAACCAAGTGGGTTTTTAGGGATACTGATTGACCTATCATGCCAAGCTTTTGAAAAAAATGTCTCTTCTATCCTTTTTCATTACAAAAAGATTACGCCTCAAACAAATTCTTATTTTATTTATTTTATTCTTATAACTTGACGAAAAAAATGGTGTGTGTATGAAATCAAGGACACTACAAGATGTTAAATAAAGTAATGACTTCAGTTATGCAGGAAAAGCTGTGGGGTGCTATTTTAAAAAAGAATTCGGGGGCAATTGTTAAGGGTTGAAGTATACAAAAAAGTTTTGAAAGCATGATATGCTAGACCCTATACTGCTTTCAATGATACCACTCAGTTTTTGTTTGAACTTTTTTTGTGACAATATGAAGTGTCAAGAAAATTCTGGGAACTTTCACTTTCTATAACTCAGGATGCAAGTGTATCTCATTGATGAAATCAATAATCCTCTCGTTGGTCCAAGTATTAGCCATTTTCCTACCAAAATGTTCAATATCAACAATAAACAAACATCAGAATAGAGCAATATTGCCGATGTTTTCGGTAGTCAAGCGATCGTCCGGCCATGTGCCGGCAACACATAAAAATATATCGGCAATGCCGAACATATGTGGCTATATGGCCAGGCCATACAAGAGATATTGCTCAGTCTGGCCGTTGTTGCCGAGAATGTTGCCGGCTACACTATTGCAGCCACACATTACAGTAAAAGTGTTGCCCGTTTAGAAGCCCCATTACATAGAGCATAAAACTTTGCCGTTTTGTTTTTATTCAATAATGTCAATGAATTAGTTATGGAGGAGATTTTGGCGACAATTAAATATTGTAGTAGACGGAACTTCGATTTAGTTTTTGGTACACAGAATTCCATAATTTCCACCTGCGGTACAATCACACAGTAACAAGCTTTTGAAAACTGTTATTGACCTGATTTCAACTATTTAGATGATATATCTTTAATCTTGTATGTATTTATTTGTTGAGTGTACAACTAAATATTAGTCCTAATTTCTCAAAAAGCTTTTCTATTTTAGCGTTCTGTTCACCACTTTACCAGTCACATCTACAAAATAACAAATTTCATGTCTCAAAATAACGAAAAGAATATTATGTCAAAATAATGCCTTGGCAGTGCCACGACACAAGGCGTCCATAAATAGTATCAGGCACTAACTTTATTAATCCTAGGCAGCATTTTTGTCTTAGTGCACATGTTAAATATTGTGATCGCGAAAATTTTCGATTTTGAGATAATATGCTTTTTGGGCGTTTTATGATGTCTACATAACGAAAATCCACGTCCCTCATTTCCGTCGGTCTGTCTGTCGCTTTTTTCTAACCTCGTAATCTCAGCAACCGCTGGATGGATTGTGATGAAATTTGGGCAGCGATATGCTGTGGGGTCGTAGTAGGTAATGTTCCTATAATTTTGAAAATCGGTGCATGGGCAGCGGAGTAATTAGCAAAAAATGAAAAAAAATAAATATTACTCAAACTTCGTTGTTAGGCGTTTTAGGGGTTCCGATCATTTTCTACTTCTTTTGGGTGGGAGTGAAATTGGAGTGGTTGGGGGGGTGGGGGGTTGTAAACTGAAAAGTTTGTAGCATTGATAACAGGTTTTCCATTGACCTGTGAAGGAAAGACCTAGCGGCATAAGACAATTTTAGGGGAGGAGGGGGCTGGCGATTATTTGGTTACAAGGGATCTCAGACTAAAGCTTCATGCTATGGAAAAAATAATAAATTGGTATCACCGTAATGTGTGGGAAGTATTGAGTCAATCAACTTGACTCCATTTTTTTCTTTAAAAATGTGTATTTCTGTCGGACATACACTATTTATGAACACGAATACGAAGAGACACATGGTGTGTTTGTGCATTATGCACTTATTGACATTTTTTTATTGATGTGTTTGCGGTGTGACGGACGGGGCGATCGTCAATTATTATTGCCGTTTCGTAAGCACACTCGGGTCTAATTAGGGTGTCATAAACTGACAAATAAGACACGTATTCAGTTTGCCTGGCCAATTAAAACGCCATCAATGAATTATGTAGCGTCTGTGTTTTCACGGATGGAAAGACTCGCTAGCTGTCGATGCATGGTGGGAGACTGAAAGGCTTCTACAGAGGGTTTATTTTCTGAATCGGCCATCAGGAACGTCATTCCTTCTGCTTCCTCTTATCATAACTGAACTATCAGGGAAACTAAGGGCCGGTTTCACAATGATGGGTTAACTCAAGGTTGTGTGTTGACCGGAGGTTAACCCTAGATGTCATGTTTCACAAATGTTGGTTTTCGATTTTACTTGAGGTTAACTCTGAGTTAACTTGACCCCAAGGCCTTCTTGAGTTAACCCCAGGTTTGCGGTGACTCATGCGCATTAGGTTATGTCACTTTTGTTTTGCTACTTGCTAGACGTTTGAAGTTTCATATTTTATCGTTTACCTTAACGCTTTCCATCGTTCTTTTTTATTTCAAATGGATGGTTGTGGTGTAAATGCGTATAGCAGTGATGAGGAAGCAATGAGACCAAGAATATTTCGACCTAGAGTCAATTATTTTGAGGAATATGATGACCATGACTCCTTGGTCTTTTTTAAACTTTTGTATTTTTCTTTCAGCACCTTTACAGATCTGCGGCTATTATTTGCACATTTGCAATTAAATTCTTCTCTTATCTTTTCCCAGGCGTTGTCTTTTTCGCGCCATGTTGTTGCATGCCTGTACTTTTCTACTAACGAAATGAACAGATATTCTTCATCGTTTGAAAAGTGGTTCGCTCTTTTTGGTTTTTCTATGCTGACACACAAGTACATGCACGGCTATTATTTGAAAAAGGCCCCAGAAACAACTACAATGCCAAGCAGTCCAAACACCAACCCAACCTAAAAATCTTTTATCTATGCCAAACACCAAATATCTGCGAATGAGATGAAAAAATTTCAGTGGAAAAAAACAAAATGAGGTTGGAAATCGCATGGAACTGACAACTCAGCGAACTTATCCTTTGACAGTCTTGTCAGAAAAACACAAAGCACCAGCACGAAACACCTGACGAAGGAAAGAAGAAGAAGAATTTTAAATATTGCGGACACAGTACCACCAACCGCTAAAAATAAAATACAACTCGCGTTCAGTTAGCCCTACGTCATTTTATGATTGCGAAGCAAGAGGCGTTCCATTGTTCGAGTTAACCTTGAGGTCGAGGTTAGTAAATCGTCAGAGTGACCACTGATTGTGAAACTGGGCCTAAGCATTGATTAACCGTAAATACGTTAATCAATAGCCTAAGGCCTAGGGCCCAGTTTCACAATCGGTAGCTAACTAGAGGTTAAAAGAACGCTAGTGGTTACCGAACACTTTGCGTTTCATAATCGGCGGTTTACATCAAAAGCTCTGGTTATCCAGTAGTTAAGTTGACCTAAGGATAAAGCATGGGTTATCTCTCACGTTTGTTTTGGTCAACCGATGGCACATAAGCTTGATTTGGAGGTTATAAAAACATGCATTTTGACATTGACGTCTAAGACGTCTATGGATTTTGACTATAGCCTCTTGTGACACAAGTCAAAAATATGAATACCTACAAAGGTTAGGTTTATTTGTGAAAGGGTTAGGTTGTATTCACAGGACACAATTATTTCAGTGGTCTGGGACCCATCCATGTGGCCAACTTGGAGATAAATGAGCTTAGCTACGTTTTCTTTCTGAAACAGAGAGATCCGATAGCTACTGGTTAGCTTCCATCTGAGTGACTACCAGGGGTTACTAATGATTGTGAAACTGTGCCTAAAAGTTGTGCTTAGTGGGGACTCATCCACGGTCCTGTGTACTTCGGTACATGTGCAGTTACCCAGATTTAAAGTTGTTGCTGAAGCGAATGTTAGGAAAAGAAGTTATTCATTCTATCATTTAGGCCCAGTTTCACAATCATTGGTAACCTCTGGTAGTCGCTTAACCGACAGATGGAAGTTAACCAGTAGTTATCAGAGAGCTCTGTTTCACAAAGAAAACCAATGGTTGAACTTATTTATTTTTAAGTTGGCACCACGGATTCATCTCAGAGCACTGTCACAATGGTATTCCGTGAATAAAGGCTAACCCTTTGACAGAGAAACCTAACCTTTCTTTACATATTTTTGATTTATAGCATTACAAAGTACCATCGACGTCTTAGACGTCAGTATCAAAATCCATGTTTTTATAACCTCCAAAGCTGTCATCGATTGATCACAATAAACGTCAAGATAACCCATACCGCATCCTGTGGTTAACATAACTACTGGTTGACCAGAGCTTTTGACGTATACCGTCTATTATGAAATCGCTAACCACTAGTTTTCTCTTGACCACTAGTTAACTAACGATTGTGAAGCTGGGCCTTATTCATTATAATAAGGGACATCTACAGATAAAATCCCCAATAGTACATCCATTTACTAATTTATAAACTATATTTTACTTTCTTCTTATTTTCTCAATATAATATATATAGGGTGCATGGTCCAATAACTGCGCGGTGCTCTCTAGCGGCCATGCCATTCAAATGAGAAAAAAATGGTTTATACATAATATAATAAGCTTCTTTCCAAATGGTCTACTTGCAGAAAATAACTTTAAAGATGGCGGTCATCCAGATATACCGGAAGTATTAAGTAGATATCTATTTTAAATAGAACACCTTCTATATTATTGTGTATTTCAATTCAGCATTTATTTTTTGGTCCAGTTTTTTAACCATAGTTTGAGTTTCCTGATGGCTACAGTCTGCAACGTTTCAAATCTGACGTGCACCAATACATAGATTTTCAGCCTTTGCGGAAGGCTGATCATAAAAAAAATGCTATCTCTACAACTAATTGATGCTTGCCATTACTTCAACCCAAAACTATTTATTAAACCGAGGTCCTTCATTTTTTAAAGTGATCTATTTTTTAGAGTTGGCAGCCCTAGCTTAAACCTCAATTGGTGACGTCTATGCTCGGGGAGCATCGTTATAGCCATTGATATGCGTGGGTATGTACGTTTAATTAAATATTATTCCAGGGATAACGAGGCCGACATTGCTAAGGTAATCGATACGTTATACCTGGTATTTATATTATTTTACTTCACCATCGTTAACGCAGAATGAGACATAACACCAGCTAGGTACTAATCGTACCACCAGTAAATCATCATATACACCAGCTCATAAAGATATCAGGTCACGTTCAGAGAAACGTTTCGTTGAGAGTAATTTCTACTTGCATGTGCTTTGAGGTGGAGTATTGCAACTACTCTTTGAAAATAACAATTTATTTATTTCATCATAATCAATTTGGATCTGGGCAAAAACTCCACCACTGATGCGCTAATATAGGGTGTGGTTGCCCATATTGAACCAAATTTTGAAAAATTGTCCGTACATGTGTGCCACCAAAAGAAATAAAATAAATTCATAATACAAAACCTTGAGGAACATTTTAAGTAGTATAAATTACTTTTGTATTTGTTAACAACAAGACAAAAGCAAAATTAAGATGGTGTTGCAAATGGTTCATTTTAGGCAACCAGGTTCTCAAATTATTGAACTCGCACCTAAATTGAACCAGCCCTCATATCTTGATAAGGTAGAGATAATTATTCTTTAAGAAAAGTTGGTAAGTACCGAAACGTAATTTTTTGTCTAATAATTGCTAAGAGAATGTGTCACAAAAATTCTGAACTGCAAGAGATGAACACTTGAATGTTTACTTTTTTGGTCCAACACCAACACATTTCTCAAGCATGGCAGGGGAGGCACTGAATCATTTTAACTTGGTCTCCAGGCTTGCGTTCAGAACAAAACCACGAAGGTTCAGGTTCAAGAGCTCTAGAAATTTTGAATGGTTTTAATTGAACCGGGCTTTCTTAAGTGGTTCAATATGAACACCTAGCTTCAAAATCAAGACTAACCCCATATTTAAATAAGTTTGACAGTGTTGTTAGTTAGCGCTATAAGGCACTGCAATATAATAGACAAATTATAAAATTCAAAAAACAAACCTATTTTGTTTTAGTTAGATTTGAAGCCTTCGCTTCATAAAATATTACATTGCGCGTGGTCGAAATCTTCAACACTTCACAGATCTGTGTGTTGTCCTAATCTAAATAACAACTGAGTCGCAAGAAGGTTCAAAGGTGTGGTGTCGATTACCCGATGGCAACATTGCCAAGTTTTGCTGGAAGCAACCTAAACGGCAATTTCAATTTGGGAGACAGTTCAATATATGCAACTGCAATATATATCGTGGAGTCTATATTTTGCGACCTACAAAAGGCTTTTGATTGGTGTTAATGAAAAAATCTCATAAGCTCTACTGATAGGTTTCTCAAAATTCCTTGCTAAATTTATAAATCGCTGAAGATTACTAACAGTATGTAGCCGTAAACGAGAAACAGCCACATTTATTGGCTGGAACAAAAATTTCCTGCAGCATTTACCGTAAACCGTAGATTCCAGAGGACAGGACCGTAACAAGGGTTACCCAAGATCACTTAGGACCAGAAGAGTGGCTCACAATTTCTGCTGATACTGAACTATAACCAATGTGCTCCTTTATTGTGCTGCCTTGAACTACCTGTGTGGTTCCTTTGCATACCTTGAGGCTTGAGCTCAGGGTTCGGCGAGTCTTATTATGACAGAATATTATGCGACTCATCAAATTTTGTACTAAAAGCTAAAGAATCAAACTGTTCTTAGTATAACACTGGAAAGAAGCCCAAATCCGAACACATTTCTTGCAAAAATTGTACAGTGAAGTGCCAGTTCCTCAGTCTCCTGGAATGTCTCTCTTCAAGTCAAGCTTTAGTGTTGCTTGATTTTAGTAAAGCTTTTGATACCTTGGAGTGGGGGGAATTACTGTTGAAAAAAGCACACTATAAATTTATTAAACTCGTTCGGAAAACTATCTTTCAAACCACTATCAATATGCTACAATACAAGATAAATTTTCAAGTTCGCGACCTGTGCTGAAAGGACACCACAGGGTTCAGTTCTAAGCCCTTTACTATGCTTATCATGTACTATGGATATCAAGCAAAATGTATTGTGTAAGGCTTTCGCGGCCATGAGCCGATGAACTGTTGGTTCTTGGGCTGTTCGGCCGGCGTCGACATGCTCCGCTACCTTGGCGTCGGCGCGCTTCGCTGCTTGACGTTTCACCAAAATGAGTGGTCGGCATCCTCAGAAGCTTAACTAGGTAAAAGGTATGTAGAAAATTTGGTTTTCTTAAAAATACTTTTGAGGATACTGTTGATATGAGTGGCCGCAACATAATTATACTAGCAATAGTTTAAAACAAAAAAAACTTTTTTGAAAAGGCTTTCATTTAAATGGTGTGGTTGAGGTGACTAAATCGATCTTTATCAGTGAATGAGTTTTCCCAACGTTGTTGCTCCAACTAAAAATGAATGGAAAAAAAACTTGTGTGACGTAATGAATACTCACACAAAGTTTGACAGCTTGCTTTAATGAGATGATTCTATTGATCCCAGTAATAGTAGTGGGCTCGTGTAGAATTAGTTAAAGTCAGTAGGGTGATATTTATGTAATATATCCCCATGGCAGCGTATCAGTATAAATGTAATTAACTACAAGCTTATCATCATAAGGACTCAAAGCTAGTTTGTTTTGTAAAACTGAATAGACTTCATGTTTCTTGGATACGATCAAATTTTGTTCAATTTCAACTTGTGTATTGCGAAACAGGCATCTATGGTAGTCCTCAAATGTAATTTCTTTCAGTGCAGCTTTCTGAACACCTTTAGCTTTTTTTGTTATACAATGTTTCTCTCCCCATTTTTTATCACATAGAACTTTTATTGTGTACATTTTTTATCTCAATCCAATGAAATGTGTCATAATTTTACCAGAATTTTCATCTTTCATAAGACCCAATACTTTTTTATTCATTTGAGGAATCCCATAAACATTGTTTAGTGGATAGTCAGATTTGTGTATGTCATTTTTCATGTGGGAGTAAATGTCGTCAATAAAAAAATGGTAAATTAAACTATCCGTATCAGTATATAGAAGCTTAGCTTGATTGTGAAACTTTGGTTTCACATAATTATAGTGAAAGTCATATAAAATTGTTTTAGATATATCCAATACTGAGATACCAACGTATATTGGTTTATTTAAGTTAACTTTGAAGCGTTTCATTTCAATGATCACTATATCTTTATCAAAAATGATACAGCTGTGAAAGTTAGTTTGGTTAATAAAATAATTCGCCCCATAACGACCTGACCACCTGCTAATAAGCTTGACATCCCTGTACTTTTTTGTGTTCTCTATTGTCTTACCGAATACAGCGTTCACGAAAATTTTAAATAAATTCTTTTTAAATTCATTTGTACTACGCTTTCGTAATTCTATATTGAGAGAGACATATTTTTTTAACCATGTTGATTGCTTGAACTTCAAGCAACGGTGAATTTTGGTAAGCTTCACCCCCAGCTGAAGTGCCTGCTTCAACGCTTTATAATGAATCTATAACTATCACTCATAGCCTCATTATACACAATTTATATGGCTATAAAAGCTTGTCACGAGATTTTTTTGTGAAATGAACTAGTATCTATTTAATTGACTAACTTTATAAGTTTAATTGTGTTAAAATTTCAGTTCAATTAAATACTCATAGGTACTTACGTAAACCTCACAAAAAACTTTTAAGATTATATAAATTAATAATGAGGGTATGATAGTCAACATTTTAAAGGAACATTTTATTTTCTTTTTATTAGACCATTTAAATGAAAGCTTTTTTAAAAAAGTTTTTTTTGTTTTAATTTATTGCTAGTGAGATTATGTTGCGGCCACTCAGATTAATAGTATTCTCGAAAGTATTTTTAAGAATACTAAATTTTCTAAATACCTTTTACCTAGTTATTAGCTTAAAAGTAAATTAAATCTCATTATCCTGCTTTCAGTCTGCTGAAAAAATTAAATCCAGGAGACTGAGGAAGCAGGAGAATGAGATTTGTTAGAAGCAAGTCACAAAAGTAGGCGAAATTAGAACACAGACCAAGAAAAAAAAATGGGGTCAAGTTGATTGACTCAGATACATAATGATTTCATTTTATTGTTTTCCCATTACATGAAGCTATAGTCTGAAATCCTCTTACAACCAAATCATCGCCCATCCTCCCGCAAAAAAACGTATTGTACAACACAAAACTTTCGTAAGTAGTTTATTGCGTCTCCCTCCTTAGAAACTAGGATGCCATAGATGCAAAACGATCAGGAGCCTCTAAACCATCTAAAAGCGAAGTATGAGCTGTTTTCATATTTTTAGTTTTTTAATTCTTGTTGCGCCACCACTGACATGATTTTTCAGACACTGGCGCGTTTTCCGCTCTCGCCGCGATAGTCAATTCTTTGTCGAAATTTCGTTAAAATCAAGTTAATAATTTTTGCTTTACGCAATACACATAGAACGAAATCAAGCAATACTCGTATATGTTATACATCACAAAGCCCCTTTGTTTCTGTAATAGGCAAGGAAATGTTCGGATGGGCCTAAAAAAAAGGTATTATGCCGCTAGGTTTTTCATTCACAGGTCAATGGTCAACCCATTATGAATACAACCAATTTTTCAGTTTTCCAACCCCCCACCCCCCAACCACCCCAAATTCACCCCTACCCAAAAAAGTAGAAAATGACCAGGAACCCCTAAAACGCCAAAAGTTTGAGGCGTTTTCATTTTTTTATTTTTTATCATTGCCGCGCCGCCACTGACACGACTTTTCCAAAACATACACGTTTGCCATCCTTGCCGCGGTAGTAATACTGTGTAAATTTCGTGAAAATCAATTGAATAATTTTCGCGTTACGCAATATAGAACGATCTAAAACAATAATCGTATGTCTGTATCACGTCTATCACAAATTCTAAGTTCCTTGGTTTCAATAATGAGCAAGGCAATGTTCAAATGGACCTAAAAAAGTGTATTATGCCGCTATGTTTTTCATTCACAGTTCAATGGACGGCCCATTATGAATACAACACATTTTGCAATTTTCCAACCCCCCACCCTCCACCCCAATTTCACCCCCACCCAAAAAAAAAGTAGAAAATGATCAGGAACCCCTAAAACACTGAAAAGCGAAGTTTGAGGAATTTTAATTTTTTTTTGTTTGTTGCTAATTACTCCGCCGCCCCTGCACCGATTTTAAAAATTATAAGGACATTACCTACTATGACCGCGATCACAATACTCCCCTCACCTATCGGTGTGGGAAGTAAGACGGTTCGAAAATAAAAAAATTCAAGAAAATGCAAATGCAAATCAGATGATTGTCCTTGCCTCATCTTCATGTTTTATTCATCCTGTTTCAAAACGTTCTTCGGTACTTTATTATCCCAAAATTCGAAGAACCTTTTCTACCAAATAGTAAAAAAGCTGGGATTGGATTTACTTTCTACTATATTTAAGAAAATGTATGGAAACTATTGAGTCCATCAACTTGACTCATACACAATAACCGACCGTTTCCCATTCTTCCATTACGGTCCTGATGCTGAGCCGTCCCGTAATAAAACTAAACCTTTTGACATCATAACTCTGCAATCATAAAATATGACATTAAAAATACGGTCTAATATTTCAGTCCCTCCGTCTGGTGTCGACCAACGCGGTAATCCCGCTGAATCCTGCTTCCTGCCGGCAGGACTGCGGTTGGGCCGCTCCACTTCCCTGGGAGATACGAGCCAGGTTCATCGAAGCGCACACTGCATTTCAACCACTTATCCACTCACAGATACTCTTAAAGATTTTTCAGGCAATTTTCCCGCCGCTGTTGTGGGGAGAAAACTCCCAGGGATGGGGCCGTAGCTTGAACGCTGCGGTTTTTGAATTTAGTTAAACGTTCCTGCTAAAGATGTGTGAAGCCCGATTCACACTCAGGTGGACTAGATACTTTTTCTCACAACGATAGGTGAGGGGAGTGTTGTGATCGCGAAAATTTCCGATTTTGAGATAAGACGCTTTTTGGGCGTTTTATGATGCCTACATAACGAAAATCCAGGTTACTATGCGATCTGTTCTGGTCTGATACCAAATTTTTAGGTATACAATTGGATGAAACCTTGAGCTGGAACAAACATATCGATTATATTGCGTTAAAGTTAAGTAGTATTTCGTATGGTGTACGAACAATTAGTAAATACTTAGATAGAGAAACAATTAATATATTGTACCACGCAAATTTTGGATCTGTTGCAAGATACGGCATCATATTTTGGGGTAGCAATCGTACTGTAGACAAATTATTTGTAATACGAAAAAGAAAAATAAGAGGTGGTATGTACAGTTTGAAGTATAATCATTTAGTAGACGCATTTTTAGTACAAATAATATAATGACAATTTATGGTCTGTATGTGTATGAATGTCTCATGCTTTTTTAGGAATCGCAATAATTTTGAGGATGCCAGTGAACCTAGTCATAGTTAAATACCCGAAATGATTATTTGAATTATCCGAAGCATCGCTTAACTATAACTGAAAAATCGCCGTATTACATGGCTATAAAATTTTACAATACATTACCTAGCAAGATAAAGAATATTTAATCAATTGGGGAGTATAAAAACCAAATTAAATCGCTTATTATACAGTTAGAACCTTATACAATCGAAGAATTTCTGTCAACCCCACTATACGAACAGAGCAATAATAGCCACCATTTTATACAAATGTTCGTTCTTTCCCTCATATTATGTTGTTTCTATTGTTTTTCTGTGATACTATTTCATTTTGTGCTTCATAGTACAAATATATTTGTAAGCATACTTTGAAATAAAGATTATGATGTATGTACTCATTTTCGTCAGTCTGTCGGTCTGGCGGTCTGACGGCCTGTCTGTCAGTCTGTCTGTCGGTCTCTCTGTCTGTCGCTCTGCTGGTGTTTTTCTAGCCTCGAAATCTCAGTAACTGATGCATGGATTGCGTATCCTAGACTCTGCTCTCTGTAATCAGTAAAGATGATGGAGAAATGCATCAACCAAGAGCTTATGAAATAATGACAATATGGATTCCGATACCAAATATCAACTGGAAATCTCCTGGCTTACGTCACACATATTATGTGGAGCAAACTCATCCAGTCATTAGGCGAGGCTCACGTCGTTGCTCTCGATATTTCAAAGGCATTCGATCAACTGTGGCCTGCAGCTCTCCTAAACAAGCTTCCGTCTTACGGGCTCCCTATTAAGTTTTTCGGTAGGCTCGCAGACTTCCTCTCAGATCGACAAATCTCTGTCGTCTCTTTTTTCCATAGCATCAATGCTGTGGTTCCGCAGGGATCGGTATTGGCTCCGACATTGTTTCTGCTGCACATCAATGATCTACTCTCTAGCACTACAAACCCAATCCATAGTTTCGCGGATGACAGTACGCTGCATGCAGACATCATGAGCAATAGATCGATCTCTGTGGTCGAGCTGGAACGCAGAAGACTGGCAGTGGCAGCTTCATTTTCAAAGGATCTCGATACCATTACCGCATGGAGGCTCAAGAATATGGTAAAATTTAATGCTTCTAAGACCCAGTATTGTACGGCTTCAAACAAGAAGTGCCCAAGCCAACACCCGATTCTAATGAACAACCAGGTTCTGCTACGGAGTCACTCATTCAAGCTGTTAGGAGTCAACATTACAGAAAATCTGATCTGGCACGAACACGTTGCGTCAATCGCAACAGCTGCTAGTAAAAAGCTTTGGTACCTATTTAGAACCAGAAAGTACTTCTCGCCATGTAGCCTCCAAACGCTATATAAAGCCCAGATAAGACCTGGCCTGGAGTATTGCTCTCAAGTCTAGGGATCTGCTGCCCCTACTACCCTGTCTATACTAGATGCCATCAGAGAAGGGCAATTCGACTAACTGGCGACCCGGCCTTAACAAGCTACCTCCAGCCACTTGCTTACCGGCGTGTTGTTGGTGACCTCTCACTCTTCTATCGATATTCAAACGGAATCTGCTTCTCTGAGCTATCCTCTATCGTTTCGCCGCTCACCACTCCTATCAGATGTACCCGCGCGACCGCGGCATCTCATCCTAAGGCGGTCGTTCTTCATACATCAAGAACCGAGTGGTACAACCGCACATTCACTCCCAGGGTATGTCCAAGGCTTGGAATGGATTCCCAGGAGATGTATTTATTGGACCTGCGAGTGTTGGCCCATTCCCGCGTTAACAAACTTCCCCTAACATAACCCTTTCACAGCAGCCGCGGTACTCTGGTATTTAGACTCTGCCTGCGCGGTCTGCTCAGTTATAAAAAAAGGCTCTAGCGGCACGTCAGCATGAGGCACAAGTTGCCTAGGATGAGATACCTCAAGAGGAAATCGACCAAGGTGTTAGGAGTATACTCAGACGTGTTCTAGGTGGACAAGATAAGATACCATGTATAGATCCAATTCATTATTAATTTTTCACTCTCTTTGTAATGGTTAGATTTTTCTCAAATATTGATCGATTTCTTATAGCGTTTTCGATTCACTGCTCTCAGAGCGAGCATAGATCATCCGCAATCAAACTAGAGATCTGTCAAGAGTTGATAGGGACACTTCACAGAACGAACATGATCAAACACAAAAATGACTTCTTGTTTTGTGCAAGTGACGGTTGATAATAAAGCCGCAATTTGAAATTTAAGTTGTTCTACGTGCCGACTATAAAAATTATAAAATAGTCAGTGCCTACCTTCGAATATTAAAGGTATTAAAACCCAGTTTTCCATATTATGCATTATGTGCTTTTTACTTCTCCTGCAATCACCACAATTTTCTTCAGATGATCGAATGTTTTTCACCTTTTTCTACCAACCACAAAATACTTCTCCTCGCAGAAAACAAAGCCTTCAATACTTTTTTGACATACAAGACGTCGCTCTCAAATGCTCTGACCTGGCTTCTCGGAGCAATCAAGTTCAATCTGAGAGCGTTCCACGAGCGAACAACAAGTAAATCGAATTTGCAAATCTGGAGCAGAGCCATCAAACCGAACATACAATTTACATCAAATGCGCTCTGAGAGCGACTGAGAGCAGTAAATCGAAAACGCTGTTACATAACCTTAAGACACTTGTATACAAAAAACTGTTGTAATAAATTCATAAATAAAGGGTGCTCTATTTTCTATGTCACTCAGTATACTAAGCATACCCTCCAAGTGCCAATTATTGGAGTTTTTACGAAGCAATTCCTCCCGCATATTCCCCCTCTCCCCCTCCAAATCCCAGCAACAAACCGCTGTCCTTCATCGCCGCTAATTAACAAAAAGAAACCACAGTGGGTCCAGCGAGGCCAAAAAGGGCCCATTAAAATGCGCGCGGCATAACGTCGTATCCCCAGCACCCGTACAGATGGCGCTCTAAATCAATTGCGGTCGTAAATTTCCCAGGGTTTCCCGGCCCAGATTGTCCTGCCTTATGAAATACGGCGCTCGGCTGTGTTCTACTACGCCCATAAAAAATATTGCGAAAGTTACACGGCCACCTTGCTTGCTCTGCGGAATGCATCTCCTCTGGAATGCCTTGGCTTGCGCTGGTATGAGCTTCTTATGATAGTAATGATGATACCGGTGTGCCGTACGGCGGAGCACATCTTAGCCGCCAATTAAGCGGTCGAGAACTTAAACTTTGTTTTTACAAAATTTATTTCCCGATCAAATAATACAATTTATTTGGAACCGAACCGTTTGAGAGCTCAAGACAGACTGACTCAAAAGCGTCAAAATAGTACGTAGGTAAACTCTGCTGATCTCTCTAACGTTTACAGATATAGGTTTTATATGAAGTCAGCATTGAATAATATAATAGTACAGTCATTTACAACCACATAACTCGCCAGAATGCAGAAGGCAGTCATCCTTGGGTCCCTTCGTCTACTTAGGGCGCACGATTCGCGGACCCAGTGGTTGCTCACCTCACAGTGTGAGGAGTAGTCACTGGGTAATAGAACAGCAGCTCGGTGTGTCGGAGCCCGGGCTGCACTTCCTTGTGTTTTAAACATAATAATAAAGCAGACTCATACAATCTGTCGGAGGTACCTATACGTACCTTGGTGTCATGTCCAAGAGGCAGAGTTGGTCAAAGAGTGTCTTCGCCGCAAGTATTTGCACCGACTCCGGTAGATCTGGTCGTCAGAACTGTCGGGCAAAAACAAAGTCGCTGCCACAAACATGCTTGGGGTCCCATTGTAATTATACACCTTTGGAAAGTGAACGAGCTGAAGGAAATCGACACAAAGACCCGCAAAAGGATGAATATGGAGACAAGTCTGCATCCTAAGTCCTTTGTCCCGCGAATATACCTCCCGCGACACCTGGGAGGGCGTGGACTATTGAGTTTGGAGCGTCTGCACAACAGGACAGTATTGGCCACTGCTATGCGAACAGCACCAATCGCTGATCCGCTTTGTGCGAGAGCACGGGAATGCGATTAAAGGAACCTTTCTTTTTAGTGCAGCGAAACGAGCAGCCGAGGAGCTCAGCCTCATACTCAACTTTAAGTGGAGGTGGCAGCAGTCGATTACCGAACTTGCTCCCGCACAGTTAAAATCCCACATTAAAACTGCCAAAGACGACTTCCTTTTAAGGCTTCGTAAAGATAAGCCAATGCATGGAATCTTCTACAAACATCTAGAAGACCAAGGCTTGTCTGAGCGGCTGACCTTCTCTTTCCTAAAGTCTAGTGGGTTGAAGTCGGACACTGAGGGCATTATGATGACTTGCCAAACGGTGTCTTCAACACCTTGGTGTACCGTAAAAGAGTTATGGGTGTAGATGTACCCGACACCCTTTGTAGAGCTTGCCGACAGGCACCAGAGAAGCTTATGCATCTCTTGTCGGCGTGTAAGACGTACGCTGAGACGGCTTACGTCCATCGGCACAACGCGGCTCTACGAGCGCTCTATTATCATTTCAGGCACTCATATTACATCGACAAGACACCGGTGCTGCCACACGCTCCAGGGGATGTAGAGTCCGTTGTGGAGAATGAGAGATGCTGGATTTACTTGAACTACTCGTTCCTCATGCTTGAGCTTGTACGGGCAAACAAGCCCGACATGGTCCTTCTCAACCACCAACAGAAGACGATGTTCGTTATAGAGTTTTCGGCACCTGCCGAAGTGAACATCGTCTCTAAGGAGGAGGAAAAGCGGACTAAATATCAGAAGTTGCTCAGACAACTTCGCAGGTTCTAGCCAGACTACACTGTAAGTCTCCCGCTTATGGTCATTGGATCTCTAGGTGGAAAGAGGAATACGCTGCTCTTTGCACTGCGCAAAATACCGGTGTGCCGTGCGGCGGCGCACATCTTAGCCGCCAAAATGCATAATGCAGTCATTATTGGGTCCCTCCGTCTACTTAGGGCGCACGATTCGCGGTCCCAGTATTTGCTCACCTCACGGTGTGATCAGGAGTCACTGGGTAATGGAACAGCAGCTCGATGTGTCGGTGCCTGGGCTGCACCTTTTCCTTTTTAAGAATAATAATTATAAAGCAGACGCACACAATCACATACAATTACAACAAGAAAAAATAAACACCTGGTCACAGAAAGCACACAGAAATTGCGGACAGCGGATTTTTTAGCGTAAAACTCAAGCTTAGTTGGCGAAAAAATCTTTTTTCATCCGATAATAAAATAAAAATTAACTTTTTTTTATATTTCGAATGGCAATTTTGCAACAGTGCACACAGCAAATTTTGGGCAGAGGTTAGGAAATACAAGGTAGTACTGCCATTTTCCGAAGCAGATGTGGAAAACATTTTTAGTTCCTTAAATATGGGGATTTGGGCATAAACAGTTCGTTTAAGTCCCATATGTGATACATAAAGTCATACTAGAATTCACCAGGGAATTCAAATATGCATAATATTCATATTAAAAAAAAGCAAGTTTGATATGAATCACCTGCAAGATTTAATTGAAAGTATTTTAACGTTATAGCCCCCAAGGCTCTAGATCAAAACCAAGTGACAGACTTTGGAATATGTGTTAGTAAGCCCACAATCTTTCTTTCACTCACTATTAACCCACCCTATATAGTTGAAAAACTGATAATTTTTTATCATAACATTCACAAATATATTCCATGAAATTCTTTTTCATAAACTCATTGATACTGGATGTTCTATTTTCTATGTTACTTGTCACTTGTCACTTGTCGTTCAATGGAAGCCGACTACTACAAAATTAATTTTCTTGTAGAATTTCTTCTCCACGTTTCTGGTCGTCAACTGTTCAACGTCCTACATTCATAATATACACTTATCCAAATACCAAGACCATCAAACACAGCATTGCTATTTGCAAAAATGGAAATGGCTTTGCGGCAATACTTTACATATAATGTCTATAAGCACTTTTTCTTATCTTTCTGGTCTAAATGTAAAATCTGTTAAAGACTTCTTCGCCTGACAACAGGAATGCAAATGTAGGTTAGCGTCTAACAAGTGGCGGGCGTTATTAAGAAAAATCAATGTCCTGCCATCAAGACGTTATATGAGGAAAAACACAAATAAGTACTTTCCACCGTAAATGTATAATATGAAGTCACCTAATCTTTCCAGATATGTAAGACCAGATTAACTCAGTGGCGCCGTCAATATTTCTTATTATTCTTCTTGCATGGCCTGGATACACACATTTATACATATTTTTTGCCATGTAAAACACGGACTCACAATTTCTCGCATAACTCACTCTATTTTCAAACTGCATAATACAATATCTCAGAAGGCGATAGCTAAGAACTTAATGAATGACAACTATTCTCGAGTATCTCAAAAAAGGTTTTTAATGTGCCAAAAAGCTCGCAATACAAAATCATACATTCTATAAATGCCTGTAATTTAACAACCAAACACGATATCAAAAAAAAGCTAAATAGTTGCAGAAGCGCAAGCCTTCTTCTTCAATTTGCTCTTTGCGTCATTACTGAAGGTTTAAAGGTAACGTTAGGAGCTTGGAAATGCGAAATTCATTTTTATGGTGACCTTTGGACCTTGCCTTTGGATTTTTGGACTTATCTCCCCTCATCTTAGACACACACACTGGAGAAAGGGAACAGGCGACCACGCCTCGTCGTTAACATGGGAACACGTCTTTTCTTGGATTCTCAATTTCGCGCGCTATACCCTAAAATCCCTCAGATCTTCAAGTTCACCCTCAATATCCAAAATCTTTATCTGGCCTCCTACCAGGACTAAAACTCGTATCATGTATAGACTGAGGGTACCAATTTCAAATTTGGCCATTGTTTTGACTTTCAGCTTCAGATAAAGAAGATCAAAAATTTTCAGACCCTCGGATTTTCAAATTCACCCTAAATATCTAAAATCGTTATCTCGCTTCCTATCAGGACTAAAACTCGTGTCCTGTATAGATTGAGGGTCTCAATTTCGAATTTAGCCATTGTTTTGAGTTTGAGCTTCAGGTAAAGAAGATCAAAAATTTTCAGACCCTCAGATCCTCAAGTTCACCCTAAATATCCAAAATCGTTATCTGGCTTCCTATCAGGACTGAAACTCGTATCGTGTATAGATTGAGGGTGCTAATTTCAAATTTGGCCATTGTTTTGCGTTTCAGCTTTAGGTAAAGAAGATCAAAAACTTTCAGACCCTCAGATCCTCAAGTTCACCCTAAATATCCAAAATCGTTATCTGGCTTCCTATCAGGACGAAAACTCGTATCGTGTAGAGCTTGATGATGTCAATTTCAAATCCGATCGTTGTTTTAAGGAAGATGGAACTGAAAAGTAAAAAATATGTTCAATATGTTCAATCAACGGTTTAAACCAATATAAGGCCAAATTAGCCAATAAACTTGATGTCTAGTGAATAAAATGACTTCCAGCTTACCCTAACTGAGCTCAAGGATATCACAATCCTTCTTTGCAACATGTCGCATCAACCCTGTTTCGATTTCTCGAATCTCATCATGGGGACTTGGGTAAAAACCCAGTATCACGCTAATGCGAAAGCAGTGAACCAGCAAAAACAACGACAGACGTAGATATCAAAACAGTTGTCGAGTGGGGATTAGTAAATAAAGTATAGTTCAACGTACAGAAAGCCCAGGCAACAACACTTACAAAGAAGTCTCACGTTGGCTTACCACCAGTCAAGTCACCTTCCGTCAAGCTTTTGGGGATCAACATCAACAATAAGATGTCCTGGCACGACCACGTCCGTCGTCAGTATTGCTGAAACAGCATCCCAGAAGCTTAGAGTTTTGTTCCGCTGAGCAACTACTGCTGCTCTACAAGGCACAGATCCGACTATCGCTGGAGTATTGCTCTCATGTGTGGGGATGCGCTCCGAAGCACTCTCTAAAGCTTCTGGACACTATCCAGAAGAGAGCAATTAAATTATACATACACCTAATCTCACAAAGGACCTCCACAGCCTGGAACATCCAAGAAATGTGGCTGATATATCCCTGTTATAGATTCTATCCCGGAATATGTTCGAGGGAGCTCTCTCAGATAATAACACCAAAGGTCGTCCAAACTAGGAACACTAGAGAGGCTCTGCGAGCTCACCCTTAGCGGATCGAGGTCCCTACTCCCCGAACCAGTCTCCTCCAGCATTCCTTCCTTTGGAGAACTTTGACGCTATGGAATGAGCTGCCAGGGAATTTGTTTCCCGACGGCTACAACCTGTAGCGTTTCAAATCTAACGTACACCGCCACTTATTCTCTCGCAGCGCTTCTCCAGCGCCATAGGCTTTTAGCCTTTGCGGGACACTAACCATAAAAAAAAGCATAGTGGTCAGGGGTAGATTCATTAATACAGTCTCCGAGGTAATGCAAGGCGCGCTGCGTGTTGTGGAAATGTGGTGTAATGAGGTAGATCTGTCAGTGAACGCTGAAAAGACGGAGCTCGTTATGTTCACTAGGAGAAGGAAGATGGAAGGCCTCGTGAGGCCTACCTTTTTCAGAACGACACTTGAATTGTCTCAGTCAGTAAAGTATCTAGGAGTCATACTGGATCACAAGCTGACTTGGAACATTGATTAACTTATTCAAATAAGTTAATCAATTCTTGGAGGCAGCACGTGGATTATAAGGTAAGCAAGGCTCGAAACTCATTATGGGCCTGCAGAAGAGTTGTCGGTAGTAGCTGCGGCCTGAGCCCAAAATTGGTGCACTGGCTCTATACTACAATAGTCAGACCGTCATTAATATATGGCTCCATAGTGTGGTGAACCTGTATGAAGATGGAGGCAATAAGAGCCAAACTTAATATGGTTCAACGTTTGGCATGTCTTAGTATAACCAGTGCAGTGCGCACAACACCTTTGAGTGCCATTGAAACACTATTGAATCTTCCTCCTTTGGATCTGGTAATTCAAGGGGAAGCTAGAAAAACTGGGTTCCGTCTCTGGAGCCAGTGTAGCTGGACTTTTATGAATCCAGGCAAAGGACATTCGACGATTCTAGCAGAGTTGCATGAGGATAGTCCTATTTTGTTGGCGAGGAGCGATATAGTTTCTCCTACGCATCGCTTCAATCGCAAATTTACGGTGGTGTTTCCGTCAAGGGAAGAGTGGGAGTCTAGGGAAAGACAGCTCATCGAAGGAGGAGTACAGGTTACAGGTCTGGTACACAGACGGTTCACTCGCTAGAGAGGGCTCGGGCTCGGGAGTCTACGGACCCCATACAAAACTTTCATTCCCTCTTGGGGGGCACACCACAGTATTCTAGGCTGAGGTCTATGCGATACTTGCTTGTGTAAATCGTATTCGTGAAATTGACGGGTCTAGGAGGCGGATTACTATCTGCTCTGACAGTCAGGCAGCCGTCAAAGCACTGAGTGCTTGGAAAATAACGTCGGGACTGGTCCTGGAGTGCAGGAGGTCTCTTGACGACATCTCAGCTATACACAAGGTATCACTGATGTGGGTACCTGGGCACGCTGGGGTAAAGGCTGACGAAATGCCAAGTCATCTGGCCAGGATGGGATCCGGCAACAGTTTTGTGGGCCCGGAACTAGCTTTAGGACTATCTGCAAACTTGATTAGGAAAACAACTGGAGAGTGGATCCAGAATCAACACTCTCTGAGATGGAATAACATCTCTGGTCATCTCCGTCAGGCTCGGGAACTATTAGCAGGACCTGCAGAGAGAATAGAACGATTTTGTCTCTCTCTGGATAGGAGTAACTTGAGATTGTCAGTAGGCCTATTAACGGGTCAAAACACCTTCAGGCGTCACTTGTTTGTGATGAGGGTGGTCAACGACCCAACGTGCACGTGGTGTGGTGAAGAGGAAGAATCCTCGGCACACATCTTGTGTCGCTGTGAAACCCTGGGTTATCACAGGCAGACTATTCTGGGCTCAAGAACCTTGGAACCAATAGAGATAAAACGGATCGGACCTAAGAATGTACTTGCCTTTGCCAAAAGGGCAGGTCTTAGGAACTAGCGCGGATAGAGGCGCAAAAGAGCCCATCATGTGGCCTATGCACCAATCACATTCCGTGCTGGATAGCCTCTGGTCCTTATTCATTCATTCATTCAACCATAAAAAAACTTTCCTCCTCATTGAATTAGGTAAATTGGACTGGAAACGAAGCTAATAAAGGCGTGTTAACAAAAAAGCAACTTCTCTGGAATTTCGGGAGGATGGGAGTATAAACCCCATTGCCTCCACCTCTGGAGATTAGCAGCAAGGAGTGCACACGCAAAGGCCGGAAGATTAGCGCTGTCCGTGTGTCCCCGTGACACGCACTTCCGTTGCGACGACACGGCAAAACCGACCCTAAGGGCCCCCCGCTTAAGGTGGCCGACTTGATTTCGCTGTCGCCACTGGTCAATAGAAACATGTCCCGCTGCTCCGAACGTCGTTACCTTATGAGCGATTTTTTTTTGCTGGCGATATTACGTCAAGATGATTTGTTGCTCTAGTCGATTTTAGGTCACATTCTACGCGTATCAGATTTACACAGACATCCAGTTTGCTGAAAGTACCTTTGAATATGAATTAATATGAATATGTGCTGGTTGTTTAATGCTTGTATATGTTGTAGACCGATGCCGAATTTAGCCCGAGGCCGAAATAATGGGGTATTTTCCAACTTGCTAAGGCAATAGCCTGTTTAATGGCTGAAATGGATTGCTTGTATCTAATTTGTAATGATGGCAGTATTTGCTCATTTTTTTTCTGCCCAAGTGGAATAAAAATAGACTTTGAAAATCTTCCCTTTGAAAAGAGCTCATTTAAATTTGTTAAACCTCCCGCCTAAGAAATCAACCAATCAAAAGTGATTTTTATGCCGGATGTAGATAGGATGTGACTATTTTAATTTGACTTGAGCGTAGATTCAAGGTTGTCACGTTGCTAATATTTTGCATAGTTTTTCTATAAAGGATGTAAACTTTATTTTATGTTTATTTATTTCCCTTTTTTTTGTAGACCATAAATGTTATATTGCACAGGTATTCCATTTTTTGCATTGTTATGTAATTGGCAGTTTACTCTGAGAATGTTTCATAGTTACTTTTCACAATTTTACTCGTCATTCGGCAACACTCGTCTTTAACAGCCTGTCACTAGTGTCATGCATACATAACCTCCCCTGGTGTCACGGTATCTCATTTAACCAAGATAGATCAAGACTTATTACGTCACGCTTAGATGATTCATTACGTCACAGCTTTGGCGCGAAATTTTATGTTTGAACTTTGCAGGTGCTTTTAAGCCACTTCGCGTTCACAGTAAAAAGTAAAAATGTTAGTTACATGGTTTTTGGGGACGTAACATCAATATTCCGTCATAAAATTTTGTTCGGAAAATACCCCATTAGACATTTCGCGATCTGTCCAAACTAGATTTGCCAGCAGCCGAAACAATGATACATATAAGCATATATCAAACGTATTTTGGCCATGTCGCGAAATGCGCATTGCTACATTATGCCGTTGCCAATCAAGTTATAAATAAACAACATAAACTTAATTTATTATTTTTATTTGTTCCGACAAGAAGTACTTGAATGACATTATTACATTTTATCTTATACTCATTACACATTTGCATTTTTTGTTACCACATTGTTTACTACGACAGTTGCATCGAATAAAATCTTGAAAAGAATCAGATTCCTTTGCGGCAATTCTCCCCAAACTGAATTTTGTATTAACTGGTAGATCTGAGGATGTTAAAGTATTCATTTGGAAGGGCCGCAATACAAAAATATTTGAAAAAGTCCAACTGTATTAGTGATATTGATTCATTTATTGCGTATACTTTTTCTCAAACGCCAGTTGATGTACCAAATTGGTACAAACCATCTTTTTCTGGTAAAACAACTGCCATAATATTACGAGGTAGCTCCTCGTCCACATCAAGAATTATGTTTATTATGTTTCGATCGGCAACGGCGTAATGCACAAACGCGCATTTTGCGACATGGCTAAATTGGGTTGGTCAGATGTCGAATCGCTCATTGTTTCGGTATCTGGCAAATCTAGTTTGGACAGATCGCGAAATGTCTAATTATCTCGGCCTTGGGCGGAATTCGGCATCTGCCTCCAACATATACATTTGTCCCCCCCCCCTTCGGGAGGATGAACACAATGAACAGAATGAGAACTCATTCTGTTCATTGTGTCAGGTGCGTATCTGAGGGGGGGTCTCGGGTTAAACCCACCCCCCCGAAATTTTAAAAAATTTCAATAGAAAATATCAACGGTTAAAACGCAGTCACACTTTCAATGTAGATAATACTAAAGTTTAATTAAGTATTAGTAACCAAATATTAGCAAATCACAGCGAAATATTGAACAACATGGCTAACGCGAAAACACGCACTTGTGCGTCAGCATGAACGTCTAGCCTCTAGCCTATCGGCATTACGAAGAGAAACTTACAGTGTAGATACTGGAGGGAAAAATCCTGACAACAAATGCATTGCTACTCTAATTCTTCATTTCATGAAATCAACAAAACAGAAACTCAATTTTTTTGCCAACCTTTTGGTGGTTTGTTGGTGTTTTCAGCAACTTTTCATTTTCATGTGGCCGATAGGAAAATGTCAAAGATAAAATAAATCCCTAATTCGGTTTGCCCCGCCTACAGACTATGTTGTGTGGAAAAATAAAATAGAATGTTGAAAATACGTGCAAGTTCTGATTATAGAATCGCTATAAAAGGACAGACGCGGCGCCGTAAAGGAATTTGAAATATTTCATGATGCTTCTTCCGAGGGTCCCATGATTTATATTATAATTTCATTAACAGTACGTTTTCAAAGCTAGATCACATTTCTCTATTAATACCAACCTTACCTTTTTTCGTAAGCCTCCCAAAAATTCCTCAATATAGCTTTTGTGTCGGTTCTTTAGGCTGGGTCTAACCCAAAAAAGTTTTTCGTTTTTTGAATCCCAATTTCGAACACAACTCACTTGCTTTTTAAACTACATAAACAGTATTTTAGAAGGTGATAGTTAAGACCTTAATGAAGGACAACTATTTGCGATTTTCTCAAAAAAGTTGTTTAGTGTGCAAAGAACTCGCAATGCAAAATCATACATTCTTCAAATGCTGTAACATAACAACCAAACACGATATCAAAAAAAGGTTAAATAGGTGACAAAGCGCAAGCTTCCTTCTTCAATTTGCTTTTTGAATCATTACTGTAAGTTTAAAGGTAACGTCAGGAGCTTGGAAATGCGAAATTCATTTTGATAGTGACTTTTGGAACTTACCTTTGGACCTTTTGACCTTACCTTTGAATTTTTGAACTTATCTCCCCTCATCTTAGACACACACTGGAGAAAGGGAACAGGCGGCCACGCCTCCTCGCTAACACGGGAATACGTCTTTTCTTGGATTCTCAGTTTTGCGCGCTATACCCTAGACCCTTAATAATAGAAAACCCGATTCGCAGTTTAAGCAAGCTACGTTTCTATCGGGGGCCATGATGTTGACTAATTCTTGTCTATGTGTGGACAGCAGTTGACAATTTTCGAAAACTTTCAATTTTGTTGTGTTGCTGTTTTGTTGGCAGTTTTTGTTTTGTTGGCTGGATGTGGTCCTCTATCGACTGACCGGTTTAGCACTGATAACTATCCACTCATATACCTATGTGCTATGTCAGTCTTTGTTTATGTTGCAATTATAACAGATATCTCGTTTTTTTGAAACCCCCACGAACGAAAATCCTGTGTAGGCGCCACGCGCCTGCATGATGTTCTCCTGATGTATTCTGTATTCTCCAGACTTGCTCCTCGAATAGCTTACAAATATGGCATGGTCTTACCTTCTAAACTGAATCTATCATCTTTTTCGGCTATACACCTAATGTGATATATGCAGGGTGGTTCAATAAGCGCGCGGTGTTCTCTATAGCGGCCATACCGTTTAAATTAGACTAAAATGTTTCAAATAAAAAACGTTTCTGTTCAAATGCTCTATATTTAGAAAATAATTTCAAAGATGGTTATACCGGAAGTAGGCATCAACTTCCTTATTTTAAATGGAACACCCTGTATACTGTTACGTTTTTGAATTCAACCCGCAACTTTCTATCGCGTTTAGTTTCCGAGATATTAAAGTTCCTTGTAAAGTACTACAAACGTCAAATTTTGTGAAGATTGCTGAATAACTCCGAAAATAGGCTTCGTAGATATAAACAATGGTTAACAAACTGGACCTAAAAATCGATGCTGATTTGAAAAACGTAATAATACAGGGTGTTCCATTTCAAATAAGGAAGTTGATGCCTACTTCTGGTATAACCGGAGGTCCGCCATCTTTGAAATTATTTTCTGAATGTAGAGCATTTGAGAAGAAACGTTTTTTATTCAAGACATTTTCGTCTAATTTAAACGGTATGGTCTAGAGAGCACCGCGCGCTTATTGGACCACCCTGTATATGTAAGCACTTCTTTAAACGTGATTTTCGTCAACTTCAGATATTCGGATTTGGCCAAAAATCGCCATACGAGTAAAGAATGAATGACAAAACAATAATTCGATACATTTGTTTCAATATCACAACCTGTACATCCATCAGAATTAAAGGTAAATTCATTTTACTTGCACTTTCACCATTTTTAACAATCCTTACTAAACTGCGCGCATTCACCATTTCTGATAAAACTTCAATTTAAATTTTAAATCGTAGCAATCTAAGCCGAATGCAAAAAATGGCCACCACCACTTTTTTGATCTCACACTTATTTTGTATTTGTTTATGTTTTGACAGTGACTAGGTATATTTTGCAAGAACGCTGTGTTGGATAATCGGAATTTTCTTCAGTTTCAAGACATTATACAGAAACGTTTTGGAACTTTTGGACTGCTTGCAATAATTCTAGATAAAATTTACAAAACGTATCGCCATTCATGAGTAAGTTACTATTAAGCATTAAGCGAGAACAACAATTATTTGTTTTTCCTTTCCTGGCTTTGCAGTCTAGTACCTGGTGTACTGTCGAACTATATATACGGTTTATAATTGAACCATGAAAATTAAATAATCTCTGATATACCTACAGCAGTTGATAAAAAAAATATCTGAACATTTGTCCAACCAAATCTCTATAGGAAACCTGTTTAGATTATGAATAATCGATTTGTTAGTGAAACTACCATAATATAGATGGCGGCACGACCTTACCCATGGCGCCATCTATTAAATAATTCCATAATACTTATGCCAGTGATTTGAGTTATATAGGATACTTCTGCCAGCTTTACTTTATATCGAAGCTTGTAAAAATGTTTTCCCATAGATGGCGCCACCATTTTACACCTGGCGACATATACTGAAAAAAGTAGTAACATGTATGCCAGCCATTAGCCAATTAAGTCATATACGATACTTCTGCGAGCTCTACTCAACATCCGAGGTTGTAAGACTATCTTCTCATAGATGACGCCATCAACAGAAGCAGTGATGCCAGCTCTCCTAAAAAGTCAGTAAATCTACTGATTTACTCTACTGATTTTTGTCCGGAAATCTACTGATACCTATATGGGATAAGATTTTAAAGATGTTCCGTTTTACTACTGGTTTTACTTTGAAACCTACTGAAAACTGTGCGTGATCTGTGACACATCATCTGTCAATAAGTAGGAGCTGGCGCTCCATTCATAATCAATGGCATTAAGCCTCGCGTCCACGTGCAAGTAACTTGCGACAGTTTTTGCAGCAAGAACTTGCTTGTTTGTCTACACTATCTTTCAGTTGTTCGCAAATTTAATCTAGGAAATTGCTTTCGCAATTTCACCTGGGCTTGATTGTTCTGATTCCGTATACACTATAGATAAGGTGTCGTATGCAAAATCTGATGTAGCTGGCTGTGGTAGTTGTGATATATTTAATTAAAAAAAAAAAAGAAACAAGAGAAAGATAGTAGAAGGCGGAGAAAATGTTGGGTGAAAAAGTGGATTCAGCGTAGAACTACTATAGAGTAGTATAGAGAAATACATGAACTTTAATGAGTCAAAGAACTCCCAGGTACTCTTATATATTTCATTAGTCCCTTGCCCACTGTTCTTTTTTGAATTTTTCTCCACTCTTGGTTAACTTGCGTTCTCAAATTATGTAGCTTCCTTTGAATTTCCGCTTTAGAAGTAGGTATCAAATAATTCGGCCAATTTTTGTAATGCATTCTGCTTTTTGATTCTGTCCTTAAATTTTGAGTACCTATGTACATTCCATAATTCAGGCTATAATTCAAAATTTTAAATTAAAAGCACGTGTCTTCTCTCGTCCAGTTGAACTTCTCCATATTTGATTTACAACACTCCTTGCTGCAAGACTTTCGAAACAGGCTCGAAATTTTTGTGGCAAACTAATTTCCTGAGAGTAACCGTGTACCGTACAAGCTCTCAGCAAGTCGCAAGTCCTTTATGTGCAAGTAATCTTGCTGCAATATTTCTCTAATGACGTCTTGCACACGCTACGCAAGTGACTTGTGAGAATTACTCTAGCAATTTTATTTGCTAGTGGACACGAGGCTTTAGAATGTTTTCACTTTCTCTCCAGCCGTCAGATGTAGGTAGTTGGGTATTAATGAAAAATCGTAATATGAATATTGTGCGTTGTGCTAATGCTCTAAAAGCAGAATCGCTGTTTATACAAGAAGTGGTTGAATAATTGTTTCTGTGATCTGTGGGTAATGTGCGTTGACAATGACAAGTACGTTCACGCTCCCTTGACATGACTTTTGTTCCATGTCTGTTTCATGTATTGTACGATAGTAGATTATAAGTCCGTATTCATAGTTGTTTCTAAAGTATCCCTTAAGTATTACTCAAGGGATACCCAATAAACCAATGTACGTCATAAAGACGTATTATGTACGTAGACGTCTGACGTAGCGTACGTCTTATGTACGTACGGTAGTTCCGTTTGGATATCTTTAAGACGTACATAGTACGTACTTTGTCCACCCTTTTTAACATCTTATGTACGTACTTTTTCGACGTATTTCTGACATAGATATGACATATATAGGACGTAATTTTACTTCATATGGTATTTGGATTAATAGAGGTATATATTTTTTAACATTTTATTTTTTCATATAACAAACTGGTATAATATATTTAAAAAATAATAATAACTCTAGCTCAAAAAAAATAGGAACCATTCTGGTTTAAATAATAGTATTTTAAATATTTAAATAATATACTATCTAAAGTTTATCTATTCTTTGCTTTTAGGCGGTCAGTGGCTCTGCGATGCCATGTGGCTATTGCTTCTTCACTTTCCTTTTTTTTTTTTTGGAATTCTGGAGTCCTCCGCAGCAGCTAAAATTTATTTCATTTTTAGGTACATTTCATCTAAAGGAATTTGTATGGCTTAGGTGAAATCAAATTAAAAGTTTTGACCTGTAAAATTATTCATTAATAAGTTACTTCTAAACTTAAGACTGCAATAGGTATGTCTTAATCTGGTTTACGACATACCTAGGACAAGCTTAGCAAATAAAGTATCGCAAAACTTATTTTTCTGTCTGCGACCTAGTCAGCTATATGTGCTGGCAAGGGAGTCAGTCATTATTTTACGCAGACATCATGAAACTAGTAGCTTTTTTTCCTTGGACTTCAAGATTACGTTCAAAACATTCCAGGTGTCTCTTGGCAGTTCTATAATGTTTATTTAATTTTGACTTATTGGTATTCATTATCTAAAATTATGTGCAAAAATAAAAAGCTAATAAACGCTTTACTGGTTACACTAGCTAGTTAACATACAGTAATAATGTGTTTTAGTTTTAAATTTCTTTAGTTCGTTTTTGTTTCTAGTAGTAATTTTCTTAGGTTATCAAGAATTCGTTGGCCACTGGTACTTTCTGAGATTCTATGCATGCACCCCTCTTATTAAAGAGTTAAAATAATGTTCAAATTATCCTACGTTTTATACTATGCATTTAATCCACTTACCTGTATACTGGTTAATAGAATTTTCTTTTTTTTATAACCAACGCCACACCAGCACCGTAAATTCGGATTTCGGAGAAAGAGAACCAAAATTGCTACTACTGTCAGTACTCAGTTGTCACCTTTCACTGCTGTCAATCCAATGCTGCCAGATTTCAATTTTTTTACCTACTTTTGTTAGTATTCCCCAAGTGTAGGATAAAAAATTTAAAACTTTGCTACTTATTTAACTATCACGTCAAGGCAATTACCCCAATATTCAACGGTAAACAAAATTACCTCAATAACGATTAAAATTCATCAAAGATTAATATCTATTTCGTTTTGATTTCGTTTCCGAAGTGGACCGTTTCGGGACAGTCAAACCAACTGACAACACTGCTTAAACATGACTTTTGCAAAGCCTTCTGTTTTCTACAATGTTACTCCGAAGTCTGAGGCTTTGTGATTTGTAAAATAAGCTAAATTCTGCTGAATGGCTGAATTTTTTTAACTATCCATAATTTTTCCCACACTTTTTGGAAGCTCAACAGAAATGAATGACATAACCTATAACGTTCGGGCAGCAAACGGTTAAAAAACATTAATTTTTTGAATGACAGTTTCACGTCCAATTTAAATAGTTTTCATAGTTTTTAGAAGTACCTATGGATTACGCTGCACGCTGCGGCTCTAAGGGGGTGTTGGCTCTTCGCTCTTACCCTCTTGGCCCTTTTTGCAGCAATGACTAAACGTACCTATTCAAAGAAATCTACAGTATTTATAAAAGATATCCGTCAATAATTTAATATATTTGATATAAGCTTATAAATGAACATTTTTAACAACGTCCATGATCATGACAGTTACCTCAGAAAAGGTATAACTATATAGTAAGTTCTTTACGTAGTAGTAACTACGTCTTATGTACGTATATTATGTATGTACCATGTACATCCCAAAATTTACGTACATAATACGTACATTTTATGTCCATGGACGTACGGACGTAAATATGACATAAAATGTACGTCTTATGTATGTACTGTGTTTACTGGGTACTTGAGGGTTACTCAAAGGACTCCAAAGTGTGACTTTCCTTGTATATCTGTTTCCTGGATAACATCTACCAGACGGTGCGGTTCATTTAGCGTCGTTGTCACATTTCAAATATTATGTCAATGGCTATGCCTACGCATTTTGTTATATGTTATCTCTTTTTGCTTTGTGCCGGTATTTCGTGTTTTGTGCCGGACATTTTTTCGGATGTGACAAAAACTGACAACACCGTACTCCAAAGTTAACCAACAAAATCGCCTTGACTGCAAGGAAAAGGCATGTTGACATTTCGATAGGTACTTGAGTATTACTCAAGGAGCCTTACGTAAGGGACCCTCACGTATTAAGGCACCCTTAAGTATGGATTATGAATAGGACTATAGTTTTCCAAGAGATTACGGAAGCGTCGCATTGGCGATGTTGTCAGATCTTCCTTTTCCGCTCATGATCGCAAACGTTTAAAAAAGTTTTAACGTTGATTTTTAAAAAGTCTGGCAACGCCTTTATGCAAAGCAACGATTTTCAGCATTTTCATTCAAGAAACCTTCCATTCCAAAAACTGCTTCCTAGGGTTAAATAAAACTCAGCAAGAATGTTTAAAGACTTTACTTATATTATTATTATTATAATTATACATCGATTAACTTAAAATAAACCTGGACTGTCACAGCAAAACTTAGTAATACAGAGTAAAACATCCTACTTATTTTTATAGGTCCAGGCTTCTACCATTGCATTTCGGAAAAAACCATGGCGCCTCACTGAGTGGCTACAAAAAAAAACTCCAACAACAGTGGGACCCTTCCTTTTCTTCATCGAGTCAAATAAAAATACAAAATATTCAAACAATACATGCACGCTCCTGAAATAAAATGTCCACTATCTATTTGGAAGAAACTAAGTCAACAGACCGCCGCAAATATCATGGAAAACGATTTGAAGTTAAATTTGAAATTGAAGGCGATTCAAAATTTTCTGAAAGGGATTTGTATATACAAAACTCTTAGTGATCAAACTATGCATCTTAGGGTTTCGGCTAGAAGAGGTTCCTGCCAAGCCAATGATTCCAAACGCCACTATCAGACCCTCATTCAGAGTACTCAGAGACCGACAGATAGATAGATTTTCCATAGTGCACCTTTAGCGTTTGGCATCACTGGTTTTCAAACTTCAAAAAAGGATAATTTTATTTGTTTAAAACTGTTTTCCACAAGCTCTGGCCTTTACCTTTCCTTGGAAGATACTGAAAATCGATAGAGGTACATTTTAGCTCAAGTGCGTGCATGAGCTGCCGAAAAAAAAATTGGAATACAATGCGATAAGATAAAGTATAGAAAAAATGTATCTAATGAACACTTTGTATGCGAAATGTTGAATTTTTTCTTTCGTAGAAACGATCGCTAAAAAACTAACACAACACCACATTTACATACGGACACTCGCAACATTCTATTACTCACAAAAAAATATGTTGACCATCAAATGGCCGCGACAAAAAAAAAACTATCATCGGAATTAAATTTATACAACGAAAATTTTACTACAAAAATCCTAAAAATATTAGTAATAATCTCAACAAATGGAGCAGTCAAATATACACAGTTTCCCAAAAAAATGCAAAAATGCGTTGTCACAAAAGGACAAAAAAAAAACATGCAATAACATTATGTACATTTTGTTCTCTTAGAGAACTTAATAATTTGAATTTGAGCTATCTGTTATATTGCTGAGAAGGGAGGAAAAAGACAAGGCACAAGATAATTGCAAAACAGTTCTGGTAAGAGGATTTTTACAAATACGAAGTTTTGTCGCAATTTAATTTGCTTTTCGCTTGTTTTGT
Organism: Callosobruchus maculatus; assembly: GCA_951848785.1. Lineage (NCBI taxonomy): Eukaryota > Metazoa > Arthropoda > Insecta > Coleoptera > Chrysomelidae > Callosobruchus > Callosobruchus maculatus. Next base: position 6,726,203 of record CATOUR010000003.1, read on the forward strand.
TAGTATATCATATTTTTTTATTATTAATATAATATAAAACAATAAATTTCGTTCGGACTTCTTTCTGCTTTGCTGGATATAAAATCTGAATTCTACCAAATTAATTCACATATACTCCAAGCAAACGAATTAATACAGTTCCAATAACAATCTAGTTTTTGCTTTACTATAATGTACTTTTACAAACAAGTATATTCTGATGGGGTATAGGTTTAGCTACACTTTTGTGGCAGTAGCTGAGGATCAAAATCAAAAGGTGCCAAAAATCTATTTCTGTATCTATACATTTGCTTGTGTTTAGAAGAATTGATTATATGAGAATAAAATGGGCCCAAGTCCATATTTTTAAAAATTGACTTAACTGCGCACAATCAAAGTTCACACTTCGTTCCATCATTGATTGTGAAAACAGGCCCAAGTCGGGCCTGTTTAAAACCGGATTTGTTTTATTTTTGACAGTTGCATCATGAGTTTTAGTTAGGTTATGTTATTCTTTCACTGTCACTCTGGTTTCCCTCGCTTCTGATAGCGAAATAACGTCTAAAGAAAGCGAAAACCTGAAAGTTGGAGTGTAATTATCAGAAAAAAATGTTTTTTTGTAATTTGAAAATAAAACTGGCCATATTCCATATTCTTTGTTATTTTTTCTCTTGTAGTATTTTGTGAACATTTAGTGGCGTGTCCTTCCAGTTTCGGTATCTAAAATATCATATATTTGATGTTAGAAAAGTTGGAAATATATGATATATAACAAAAAAAAATATGAAAGCCAAAAATTGATTTTGTTAATTTTCCAGAATTCTTTCTGTTGGACTTAAGCCCTTTTCATTCTCATATAATCAATTAGAATCAAAAAGTTATTAAAAGAAACAAAATCATAACGGATACTGAACCATTGGTGTCTGATCCATCGAACAAAGCATCTTATGCAGATATTAGAATTTGGTTATGAAAAAATAGTATTTGAATTTTCCTGGAAAACCGTATAGAACCTTATTTCGATACAAATAGACATAAATTACGTGGAAACTGGCGCTAACTAAAATATTTACAAAAATAAGTCTAATATTCTTACATACAATTAAATATATTCTTGGTGTGTGTCTGTGTGTATGTAATTGCCTGAGCACTTACAATAATTATTTTATCAACTTTATTTTTCCATTAAATTTATATTTCCTCACTACAAATCGAATAACCTGTGTTTGTAATGATTTACATATAAAATATGGTACAAGATCGATTGAAACGAAGTTATTACACATGTTACATTTCAAGTCTTAGGCATATTGCTACGTTTCTCCTTTTGAGGAAATAAATAATAACTTAAAGTAAATACTGGCAAAAGTTAGTTGAATGTAGTAGAAAGCTTTTCAGACTACCACTTGTTCACTATATACTACAGTTAATTAGCGTTACAGGCATGAATATTTTCAAAAAAAAGAACTCTTTGGAAACCCCTTTAAAAAGCTGTTTCAAGAATGAAGAAAATTTTGATTTTTCTTCAAATTTCCTGACGTTTGTTTAAAACGCTAAAATCGGGGAAAGTCATCTTATGAAGCATGAAACTGAGTCTGATTAGGGGTACATTCCCACTAAAACACATATTCAAGAGCTCAGTATATAAGGCACCATTGAAATGTCTCAACCAAGAGAATCATTCACGGCTATACGTTTTAAGCCAACAACAATAGAAAACAGTTCGACAAATTTACAAATATGTTTGACAATAATAAAAAATATAAGTAGGGGTTTCAGGTATATTCACTTCGATCAAAATAAAAACGATATATATCTGTTTGGAAAAAGACTGTTTTATCTCAAAAAATGTATATTTTCAGGAGAGCTCGTTAAAGTTTTATGAAACTGACACTGCAGTTATTTTCCAATCAATCAATATGAGTTAATGAGTATAGTGATATATGCCCAGGGTTTGAGTATTCTGCGTCTTTGGAATGAGTCCATATTTTATTTTTTTTAATTTTTTTCAAGTTGTGACAGTCTTTATCATATTTTATTTTTTTTTTATTTTTATTCTGAACTGTACTATTTCAAAATATGAATTGTATTGTTCCAAGATATTTAAACCAAAAACCACAAAAAGTGAACATTTTGACATATGACAGGCTTTTTCCAAACAGACGATACATAATGGTGCTCCAATAGCAGACCATACAAAAAATAAAAAAACTGAAAACCACTTTGTACTGCATAGTCTCTAGGTGTTTTGTAAATGACCGATCTTGTACTCACATTCACACAATCGAAAATAACGAAAAAAATACCAAAAATATAAACCAATCTGTAAAGCTTTGTAACTGTTCAGAGGAAGCCGTGCTTTAAGGATAATATTACAATTTTTTGTTCAGAAGACTGAGTTACAACTATATACATCGTGTTATGGCTACCATCCCCGAATTAAAAGCAGACCTCATTGAAAGGCCTATTTCGAGATCAACCAGTTAAGTTTCGTCGATTTAGTCCAGCCATGAGAAAAAATGCACGTTTTGATAACCTAATGAAAAACAAATCTGCACGACTTCAAAATTTTCAAGACCACCCTCTATATTCATGGTGTTCATGAAAGAAAAATTTTTTGATGATACTTACAAACGGTATGCATTAATAAAAATATTTTATAACACCTGAATACCGAAATAGGCTACAAGGTTTTAACAATCCATCAATTGTTCACCTATAAAAAGTTCGAAATTTATCCCAAGAAAACAATTCCAAAATGAAATCGTGCAGTGTTTTTCCTCAAACAATAACTGCGTTTTCTTGCAGTGTTAAATAAGTTCCGTGAATTTTGAGATATGAGGGTCTTGCAATACAGCCGATATTACGATGGTATTTACAATGTTGTCATATGTATCATTTTTCTTGAAATATAATAAACTTTGCTATTTCAAATGGATAACCCTATATATTTCTACCTTTTTGGAATCCTTGAAAAATACTGGTTATTTTTTGTATAACGTTTCCTATACCTCAACCTCGTAATTTCGGACAACCAAATTTACAGTGCATTCGCCCAAATTAAAATAATTAAATAAGATTTGCAAAATGTACTGCGAAATTTCAAAAACGACATGGCTTCTTGTATTTAATTAAAAGGGCAACATTTTGAGCATTTGGTGTAACAGCCTTCATGTTTTTTAAATGTCTTATTTTAACTTGAACAGATGCCATGTAAATTTGGTCGTAACTCCGAAATTATGACGTATAGGTATACGTATACGTATATATTATACAAAAAATAATCAGTATTTTTCAAGAATTCAAAAATGTACAAATATACAGGGTGATCCATCTAAAATAACAAAGTTTGTTATTCTTCCGGAAAAAAACGGTAGATCTGACAACATTGTAAATATCATCGCAAGATTCGCCGTATTGCATACACCAAAAGTCATGCATACTTTGGACTCACTCTGTATGGTAACGTTTTCAAAATCGGATTAAAACCATCCATGACCTCAATCATTTTATAAATTCAATTCCATCAGAATTCTAAGAGTTTGCAAATGGAATCCGTTTGGTACAGTTAAACAAAGAAATTGTTGTAGAACGAACAATGCTTCATCTCTCTAAATGAACACGAAACTGAGATTTTTAATAGATTTTTTGAAATGCAAAAACTAGAATTACTTTTTGTATATGTTACGGTTAAAGTGTTTACTTTGATAGTTTATATACTAGCTGGATAGTATACAAACTATCCAAATGTCTCGTTATTTTGATGGAAGATTATATTTCTACTAAAATAGCTATGAATATTGGTTGGTTTGTATACTATCCAGCTAGTTTATAAACTATACAAGATATGCCGCTAAAGTATATACCACAAAGATATCACACAGATTAACCAGTGTTTCTGGTCAGTTTATAAACTATCCACATCATTTGGATAAGGTATGCACCTAATATCTCTAGTAATACATAATAACCAACTCGTTGGTTAGTATGGAAATTAACCAATCCCCTTTGGTTAGTATGTAAACTAACTAATTTTCTTTGGCCAATTTAACAGAAAAGTGAGGTTATGTTTATGGCAAGTGTGACGTGTTGGTATTGTTTACTGCCGTGCCTTGTAAAATTTGTCTAGGAATAGGTATCTAGTTAACAAAAATGGATCAGCAACAGCAATTTGAAAAGTTACTATTAGAATGTTACGAAAAAAAGTCCCAAAATTCAAAATTAATGAATGACAGTGATTACAGTGTACTTCTGCAACATACCTATAAAGAGAATACGCGAACAAGAACCTAAAACTAATAACAAGAATGATTATCATATGATTTACAGAGAATCGAATCGAATAGCAATTATATGTTTTATCTATGAATAAACTTTAATTTTGATTAAAAATTATTGTTCCAAACTAAATAACCAAAGAGGATTGGTTAGTTTACATACTAACCAACGAGTTGGTTATTATGTAGTACTAGAGGTGCATGCCTTATACAAATGATATGGATAGTTTGTAAACTAACCAGAAACACTGGTTAATATGTGTGATATCTTTGTGGTATAATACTTTAGCGGCATATCTTGTATAGTTTATAAACTAGCTGGATAGTATACAAACCAACCAATATTCATAGCTATTTTAATAGAAATATGATTTTCCATCAAAATAACCAGGCATTTGGATAGTTTGTATACATCCAGCTAGTGTTTAAACTATCCTAGTAAACACGTTAACCGTAATATATACAAGCCAAACGACTTTACATGCGTGTTTCAGGAATGTTTAAATCAAATCCTTGATCAATATCCTAGGACTCAAGAAATTTGTCTTAGACGTCAAAACGTCTGCATGGAGACCTGAAAACGTATTAAATACACCCGAAAATGCAGCAAATTCTCGCATTTCTTCTGACATGGCTGAACTAACTTGTGCTATGACGCGTAGCACGTATTTCTTTCCCCTATTCTCCAACTGAATATTATACACAAAGATAGTTATATACTTGGACACTGACCTTGAGATTCACGTACCATCATCACAGCACACATCGTGGAGCCCCCACTTGTTTGTTATATCACCCCCCTCCCCCCCCCCCCCCCCTCCCAACTATAATCCGTTTCCCTTTGTATGTGTACAAGAAAATGTCCACGCCACGCACCACACGAGTCAGTTCTTTTAATCTTTATTTTTCATTTTAAATATGCGTTAATATGTCGCTTCGAGCCCAGCAACCCATATCACTTGTGTAGTTCTGGCTCGAAATTCGTGGAACCATGGATTCTCTCGAATACCTTCTCCTTTGAAAAAGATTCGCATTGAATTGGTTCACAGGTAACCAACAAGTCGGTTTTCAATATTTTGTGAATCATGTGTTACGATCTGGCAACATTGCGACAGCAAGGGTAGACAGCGGACAGCCGTCAGCTGTCAAGGAGACTTCCGATGATGGCGTTCTGACGTTAACATATATATCAAATGTATTATGATTATTTTTCCTCCAAATGAACCAATAAAAAGTACAGAGACCATAAATAATTAGCGACGAGAGACCAAAAAAAAGAGACCAGCTTCACGCAACAAAATGGATGTTGTGTGGGCCATTATTGGCACATTAACTAGGAACAAAAGCAATGCACACTTTCAGGATTTCAAATCGCATAAGTTTTTCAATCAGCTTATACCGTGATCTCAATTTGATTACATTAGTATTACGTTTGATGAAAAATAGCATCGTTTTATATAAAAAAATTGCAGAAAACTTGAACCTAATAAGAATTAGAAAATTGTACTGCAAATTGTCTATAATCTTGAACCCACTATAAATACGGCACAGGATCTAAACCAATAATATTCGTTGTTTCCCTATCACGTGGTTAACGATAATCTGGCAACCATGTGTCACTCTTGGAACACAAACTTCAGTCGACAGTGCTTTTTTCTTCTTTTTGGACGATAGCCTTTGCCTTCTTAGTGGCAACTGGCCATTCAGACGACTGTTGACAGTCTCACAGAACATACGACGTTACGTGACAGTTGACATTTACTTGACACGACACTGAGAAGTGTACACGCACACATAAATAACCTCAATCCAATTTCAATTGAACTTCTTTCCGTTTTTTTGGACATGGTGATTCTCTCCACTCAGTGGCCAGATTCACTGCAGAGGGCGCAAAGATAGCATGTCACTTTAGACACTTGACACCCAAAGATTTCAATTGTTACTACAGACAGCAAAGTGCTGATCTCAGTACGTAGAGACATTTTGTAAGCAAGATTTGGTGGAAACTTGCCTATACCGAAAAACATTTGCAGCCAAAGTCTCACTTATTTTGGTGTGAAGATCATTTTGATGTAAGTCATATCTTAAACCTGTGCGTTATGCTGGATGTTACTATGTTTCGTTTCGAAAAACAAAAAATGGTGTATAGGCCCATTGCAATTTCGAAAACTTTTGAATTTTTTTTTTGCCGATTTGACTACAATTTGACCAATCAGGATTTTGAAAACGGCTTTGAAAATCGAGTTGTAAATGATGCCAAAAAATTGCCAGTATCGTATCGTGGTCCAATAGCTTAAGAAATAGCAATACAGGATTTGCTTTGTGCTTTTCAAGAAGAGCCAGTCATTTTAGTCGCTTAGTTAGTCTATGGAATAAAATCAATGTTATATGTGAACTTTGATTTTATGTATTTTGGAAATGAGATTTTTTACGAATTATGTTTATATGAACATTTATATTTTATCAACCCAAAAAGGCAATTATGCTCAACCCTTCTAGGATCATCCAATTAAAATTTTTATCAACAGAATTAGTGTATAAAGTTTCCAATTGAAAGGAGAAATATTCGAAAATCCATATCCACAAATTTCTCTCAATATAAGGTTACCGTTACTGGGCTTTTGCCTTAATATTTGGTTACTTTACTTCCCTCGTCATTAATCTACAGCAGTAACACTTTTTACTTTGTAAAATAGCAGCAGCATTTTTTTGTTATAATAACAGTTCCATTGCCACTGCAACGCTAACACCCCACAACGCTGGTTCAAAACAAGAACAGAAAAATCACAGCATTTTTAGAATGCCTTGTCTGGTTTCACATGTAGAACTTTAGTCAGGCGAAGAAATTAAAAAATAATTTAGTTTTCTATGGCTTTCTGAGAGGCAACCAGTTCAGATCTATTCATCAATGTCTTTGTATAATAATTATCCTGTTATCCTGAAGAACAGAGATGTTAAAAAAATATCTGTGGTTAAAGTCTTGAAAAAGTGAATGTATGATGATTTTTGTTAAATTAGAAAACCACACAATTAAAGGCTTATACGATATATGAAAGACGAATGGTTTTCAAAATCGGAAAGTCGAGAATTGGTCGTTATCTGAAGGGTAAGAAAATTTTACGTAAAAAATGATAGAAATTTAGTATTGAGATAATACTTAGGATACCTAAAAGTAAGTTCGAATCTTAGTAATTTCATTTTAAAAATAAATCAGTATTTTTTGTTCCTCGACTTTCATTTTGCTAAATTATCTAAAAATACCAATAGATGGCTGATTTAAACAGCTTAATTTGAGTTGAATTTTATTTCATTTTGAAAAGCTTATTATATCAAATATGTTTACAACCAAAGATGGCGTTTGAACAAAGGTTTATGACATATTAGACAAATACTGCTACCAATGCTTTGGTTTCTTTTTGAAAGCAACCTTTGTTCAAGAAATTTTGAGATAACGCCAATCTCAAGTTTGAAGAACGTGACAAAAAACTGCGAACACAAAGGAAAATTAGTGAATTTGGAGAAGCACATGAAATTAAGCTCTTAAGCTTCTTCAAGCTGATCAGTGGGGGAATTCTATAACTCTAAGCGAAGCGATAGCGACATTCTTCAACGCTTTCGCTCGTTTCGGTATTCCATAAAAATGTCTTTGCTCCGACTCGGACATAACGAACGCAGACGAACGGTATAAGCGATAGCGAAAGATTTTGGATCTCGTTTGTCAAACTTTGACGTTATTATTGCTGTGTGTCAAAGTGACAATTTGCTTAAATTTATTTGTGTACTTAATTAACAAGCAATGAATCGAAGAGAAAAAACTAATCCTTCGCAATGGTCGGCATTGCTGGATTTTGCAAAGTCTCATCCAGAGATATTTAAGCCAACTCGTGATTGCTCGTGAGTCATCGAACTCCATGCCGAAAGCGTAACGAAGCGTTAAACTTTAGCTATGGAATGTCGTCAAAAATCGTTTTCGTAATTGATTAGCTTCGTCTTCGCCTGCTTTCGTTACTATAGCGAAAGTTCGAATCGATCCACAGAATCTGTATGAATAAACTAGATTGAAATAACCTTCAAAAAAGCTTTCGTCCGAGTTTTAAGACCGTTTCCAAGTGGCGTATGGAACTGAAACCCCTTTTTCTATTTGATCCGTAAAAAAACAGATTTTCACGAGCTTTTTTGAAGCTGTAAAAATTTTGAAACAATATTTATATTACAAAAACATTGCTGAATTAAGATTCTTGACAGCCAACCTCCAAAAAAAGCTTTCGCCCGAGTTTTAAGACCTTTTCCATGTAGTAGGTGGGATTGAAACCCTTTTTTTTCTGTTCGATCCGTTTTGAACCGGCGATGCGTAGTGTCCGCCCGCGCACTAACAGGAAGAACACAGCCCGTCGTCGACCGAGAGGTATTATCTCCTGTCTCTGTACAAGAGGTAAGTCTGTAACGCCTGCGGCAATTGCAGGTTCATCGTTTTCTCTTCTAGATGCTGTTTGCCCAGTCGCTGTCGTATCACGCGCCGGCACAGGTCCATTAGAGGTAGTGGTTCGGCTGAAAACAAAAAGGATAATTTCATCAATCATTCGAACCTTGGTCGATCGAGCAAAGAATATTTGTAACACACAACAAGGACTAGAAGAAGAACTACGTCAAATTAAAGGAGATCTGTCAAAGAACGCATATCCCAAGAGGCTAGTGGAAGCAACAATGCAAGAGAATGATACTAGCAGAAATAAAGGTCCTGAAGAACACCAGCATTCACTAAGTATACCATACGTGAAAGGACTATCAGATACAGTCAGAAGAATAGGTCAACACTATAAAATTCAAACACGATTCTCAAGATGCACCACTCTCCGAAGTCTACTAACGAAAACAAAACCCAAGAATGAACATCAAGAAACCAAAAACTGCATCTACGAAGTACCATGTGAATGTGGCAAGGTATACATTGGTGAAACGAAAAGACGTCTGGAAGCGAGAATTAAGGAGCACAGACAGGAAAGTCCGGACTAGCAGATCACGTTTAGACAGAGCATCATAAAATTATTTGGGAAGATGCAAAGGTTATTGACAAAGAACCTCAATGGTATCGCCGGAAATTCAAGGAAGCAGCTGATATCGCTAGCTGCTACGACTTATATTAAGTCATCCTCATCCTATAAGTCGAAACGTCGCATATAGAAAAATAAGGAGTTTTTGTTTAAATGACCTTATCCTACAAAAAATAACTTACTGAAGTTCATCAACGTAGGTCAAAACCTCAGAGTAACAACTGAACATAGAGGTAGTAAACAAACCACTTCAGCATGGCGTGCTCAAAGCCATCATCTTTTGACACTTCAGACCCAAACATTGCCAACTAACCTGAAAATTCTTCCAATGCAACCCATGTTACAAACACTGCTCTGTACTGTCCCATCTTGAAAAACTGTTAAACTACACTCGAATATAGCACAGCAAGTCCGTAAAGCTTCACTACAGTTACCAACAAATAGCAAACTCGATTTTACTGACCAAGCATAAAAGACGCACAAACAAAACAAACGTTTGACAGTCGGATGTTACCGTAAACAAATCGCAGGAAAATTACATAGGCGTTGCCAACTCCTCAAAATTTATGTAAGAAAGAATTTGCGTTAATGATGAAGAAACATGCAGTAACGCAGTAGAGGTCAACATATCTATTGATTTTGCTGTAATCATTTCTGAACCATCAAAATACCATCTTTTTTAACGTAGAATGGAATATTTCTGGATACTATACAATTAAGACGATAGTAAACAATTATGATTGCCGTATCTGGTGGTCGATATGACAACGTAAGAAAAGATGTCGGCCTATTAGGATTAGTTGTTTACTACCTCTATGTTCAGTTGTTAATAAGCATATTCAAGTAGTACTCACGATCTAAGCCCCCGATGTATCTCATGGTGATCTCGCAGTGTCCCCACACCGCGCTGACTATGGGGTACAGCTTCCGGCCCTTCAGCCCCCTGAAGGCTACACCCAGGTACTGGCCATCAACGACGAAACTCAGCGTACCCTCGTCCATGTCGAGTACGACCAGGAATTTGTCGGGTACTATGAAGGTTTCGTCCGGTTTCAACAGGGCGGGGTACGTCACACCGGGACAGTTTTTCGAATCGTGGTATAATTTGTTACGACCTGGACAGAAATGACACATGGCCAATGCATTTTTAAGTAAAACTTGATCTTGGACTATCTGATATTTGATTTTTACAAGTTTGATATGCTGTTTAGAAAATTGAGGCCCGATTTTATCAACACAGGCATTTTATCAATCAGAGCAGCCCATTTAAGAACATGTATCTGTCAAGGTTCTCTGAAAATTATTGATTTATCTTGAAGTTTACCTCAAAAAAATGAAAAATGACATGCTCTATATACATTATGAACCATCTAGTATCTTTTCAACTCTGATTTTCCATCCTAAATGGGTGAAAAAGTTTAGCAGTTACTAATCTCAACCAATCAGATTCCACAAAAGCAGTACATTTGATCACTGGATTGTTGTACTATCAAATGATATATAATAATGACAAGAAATTCAAATTAATGCATTATTTTGATAAAACAATAATTTACTATTGACAATAATTATAAATACCTGCAATATACCTTTCTATTATAGTAGAAAGGGGTAAAAATAACATTTTGTCGCATTTCGTAAAGCTAAACACACGATTTAACTGTTGGCCAATCTGTTTCCCAAGTGTGCATTACTGGTTGCCTATCCTTCTTAACGACAAAGCTCGCGGACTGACAAAAGTATAACCTATTTTCCTTTACATCCTCTGTAAATATTTCTATAAGAAGGTCTTTAACAAATATGCATCCAGTAGATGGAAGTTTCTTCATAAAAGTATGTATTTGTCTATAATCAATCTCACTAACTGAGGTGGGATTATTAATTAAGGTGGCTGTGATTGATACTACTTTTATGATTCTGTCACAAACATTCGCAGTTTGCAACTAGTAATTATACAATAATTATAAGGTAAACATAAAAAACTGGCATTAATTTGCAAATCAATAGCTTTGCTATGATTTTGATCCATGAATTCTAAAATATTTTTGATAAAAGTGTCATCCAACTTTGAAGTTTTGTTTCCAATATTGATAAAATACTATTGGATGAGACATATTAACATAGCCCTCAATATGCAATAGAAAGTTTTTGCTAAACAACATCCAATAGAAAAGGTTTATCAAAGCCTTTGTTAGAAAATGCATGTTGATAAAATCGGGCCTTAGACTGTTAAAATGAAGACCTAATATCTGACCTATTATGTCTAAACCTTATCCTGTGTATTGCAATAGTGCAGTGTGCAACAATACAACACCAAAATAACGATAAAAAACTAATTTAGGTTTGAAGTGATAATCATAAGCAAATCAACCAACGTTAAACCACTTATTTACCCATTACTCCACATTATATATTATAAAGTGTGACAATGAGAACCACTTCGGTTTAATTAAACGTTAGTATTCTTTTAATGAATTCACAAGATCCTAACGTTAACGATCAGTTGTTTAAACATTCTAGAACATCAGCTATAAAGTAGCAACAACTGAGTCAACACAATCCAGTATGTTACTGAAACAACGTTCATCCCTATTTTCGAAAGTACGTCTGCCTGGGCCCATAACCTATTGCACGCAGCATTCAGAATAACGAGCTGAAAAACATATGGTTTGTCATTACATCGACAAAATACTCAATAACAATGTACAGCAACACACGTAATCTATCAAACAACAGTTCTGACAACCAAAACTCGAACATCTATGCCCATTTGCACCAACTCTTCTAGGGAATCCTTAAATGTTAAGCATCCTTAAATCATGCTTATATAGAATATTTCATTGCACCAACATTTAAGGAATGCTCAAAGTCTCCTTAAACCTTCCTTTATAAAGTGCTCGATTTTAGCGACTTAAACACGACTTAACTGCCTTTTGAATTTAATTATCGCATCATTGTGATCTGGTGCTGTCCTTCTACCTTGATTATGGAATATTTCGATTTTTTGGATGATGATGTGGAAGTTGTCGATATCGTGGAGTGTGGAGTATGGAATTCCTAGGCGTATTTACCACAGGCCAAATTATTTTGAGGAGCTAGATGAATTGAGCTTTTTCAAAAGGTTTAGGATTTACAAAAATAGTTAGCTTCAATACTTCAAACTGCAACCTCCAATCCAAGGAACCACGGAATTTAACAAGAAGAAATGGTGAACACGAACACAATACACAAAATATGAGTGACAAGACACAAAATAGGCGTGACAGAACCAGCGTTGCCACATATAACATGTAGGTACTTAACTAAGTAAGGTTCGATTGACGTCCGTGCAAACGATTGGAACTTTAAGGTCACCTTAAATGTTGAGGTTTCCTTTGTTAATCTTTCCTTAAGTGAAAGTTGGAGCAACTGGGCACTATAGTTTCATGGATAGTACTCACCTAAATCCCATCCCCACGAAGTGTCTGTGCTACCGACGAGACTCTGGTACCCTACGGAATGCAAGGGGGCTTCCGCTGTCGCTACCCCCACCACGGCGTGGGTTCCTCGCTGCCTGGTCGACCAACACACCTCCCAGCAGTGCATACCTTTCGTAAAACCTACTTTGCCACGTATGCAGTCTGTACTCTGGGCTACCGGATGCCTGGAACACAAACACCGATCAAAATTTTTTTTTTTAAGGGAATAGTTTATACAGGGTGTCTCAGAAATAACACGCCAGAGTGACATGGAAGGTAGATTGGCTTTAGATCAATCAGATAACATCGACATGACCTTAGTAAAAGTTTTCTAGTTTTCGAGATATTGCCACTTTTAAGGTTTTTCAATAAAATTCCTACTTTTGCTCTTTTTGTTGCCTGGTTTGGCTAAAAGATTTGCGGATTATTATCCTTTTTTCTTAGCCTACTATTCCTACCTCTATTCATTACTTTGATGCTTACAACAAATTAAATAGGCCAATGTATCTGGGAGTTTTAGACGTAGAGGTATTACGACTTCTATGACAAAACTTAGGGCTATTCAATTTTTAGTAAAAAGAACCTATAAATGTTAATACTACTTTTGAAAGAGCATCAAGTAGGTTGGTTTTTTAAAGCATTTGCTCATTCAGTCTGGTTCATTCGTTTTCACAGTAATCAGTTAAACCTTAGTTAAGGTTTTCGCATTGACACAAAATCTAAGAATTCAGTTTAACGTACCGTAATAATTTTCAACGAAATAAATACTCTGTCGTCTCAACCAACTAGTAGTAATAGCCAGGAAAAAAAGATCATAAGTCCGCAAATCCTTATAGCCATAACAGGCAACAAAAGGAGCAAAAGTAGGAATTTTTTGGAAAAGCTTAAAAGTGACAATATCTCGAAAACTAAAAAAATTTTACTAAGGTCATGTCGATGTTATCTGATTGATCTAAAGCCAATCTACCTTCCATGTCACTCTGGCGTGTTATTTCTGGGACACCCTGTATATTTTGATCAATATTTTGATACCTATGCGTATTATTTTTTTCCAGTTAATTCATATGCACGACAAGAAACAAAATATTCTATAAAAATAATAAACTCTCGATAAATATGGTGAATGCCCGATATAAAATTTATCCGCTTCCTAAAATAATGAATATTCGATAAAAATAATAGATGCTTGACAAATAAAACAATTTCTCCATTTCTCCAAATTTTATATGCATTTATATGGACGTGTGTTAATGCTTTGTTGTATAGTTACATGAATAAATTGAGTATGAGTATGAGTCTTAAATTATTAAATACTCGATATAAAAATAATACAGGCTGAATAAATGTAACGAATGCTCAGTATCAAATTAAAAGATTTCCTAAAGTAAAAAGATATTTGTCAAAAAATAATAAGACTGTTGATTATTTCGGTATAATGCTTGTTAAATTTATAAATATTCATTAATAGATTAAAAGGTCGATAAATGTAGAATCAACGTTTAATTGAAAACTGACGATACTTACGCTTCAACAAGTTCAAATCTTTTATACAGTAGGTACCTTTATTTTAATCGAAAATAACAAAAACAGCGAACTCAAACATTTGTTCAGTAGAATACAATAGCCTGCATCGATTCAATAATTTGCATTTTTCTCGAAAACGGTTAGCCCTATCGAGATGTACCAAAAGACCATTTTTACGTAGAAATCTCTGAAATACCATATTCTAAAATCAAAATGTCAAAAAAATTACCATTTAGAAAATGGGGTTATTTTTACCCTTAACTCCTCCCGTATGATACGCCTCTGATAAAAATTATGAAATTCTGAATTCAGAATCAGATTCAGCGTCAAAACTTTACCCATCGTACCTAATTTCGTAATTTTGTTATGAATGGTTTCGAGAAAATCGAGGGAAAAGCGTCTTCAGGGTGCCCCATGCATCCCTTAGGAAGCATTTCCGGACCCATGTTCATATGACATTTTCTTTCTATTTTTCGGAGTACTATTCGTGGTTTAAGTTTGTTAACATACTTAATTAATACCCTGTATAATACAGGACGAACTACTGTAACTCAAAAATAATTACATGTTTCTGGATATCTGGTAACAATCTATTCCAAAAATAAAATAGTCTCATCAAAATTAATTTTTGAGGATAGATGAGGGGGAAGATACCTGTGATTAAAGTTATTAAAACTGCAAAAAATGGATTTCATGTACCAACAAGAGAGATAATTTTATTTGTGGTTTTATTTATTTGTCTATTATTAGATCATATTTTCATAGCCATTGCTCAGATACCTTAAGCGGAATATGTTTTCTCGGTTTCGAAATTTTTATATTATGCCTTAAACCAAGGGCGTGGCCAGGTACGGGCAGAGGGGGGCACCTGCCCCCCTCCACTGACATTTACTTACACACTTATTTAAAAAATGGGGTCAAGTTGATTGACTCAGTACTTCCCACACCTAACAGTGATTATTTTATTATATTCCCTTTGCATGAAGCTATAGTCTGAGAACCCTTGCAACCAAATCATCGCCCGCCTGTCCTCAAAAAACATCCAACACAAAAACTAGTAAATAGTTTCCTAAATCTCTCCGTAGGAACTAAAACGACACAATTTTTATTCTGCGAGCTTCAACTGGACGAAACGAAACAATCAGGAACCCCCAAATTGCTTAAAAACGAAGTTTTATATTTTTAGTTTTTTTATTATTGCTGCGCCGCCACTGACACGATTTTTGAAAACCATAACCATTTCTCATCCTCGCCACGGTAATAATACTGTGTCTAAATTTCATTAAAATCAATTCCATAACTTCCATGTTACTAAATTCAAAACGATCTAAAGCAATACTCGTATGTACATATTCCAAGTCTTTTGATTTCTGTAATAGCCAAGGCAATGTTCGAATGGACTTAAAAAAGTGTAATATGCCACTAGGTCTTTCTTTCACAGGCCAATGGACAGCCCATTGTGAATAGAACGATTTTTGAGTTTTACAACCCCCTCCCCCTAACGACCCCAATTTCACCCCCACCCCAAAAAAAAAGTAAAAAATGATTAGGAACCCCTAAAACGCCTAAAAACGAAGTTTGAGGGATATTTGTTTTCGTTTTTTGCTAATTAGTCCGCCGCCCCTGCACCGAATTTCAAAATTATAGCTGCATTACCTACTAGGACCTCACAGCATATCGGTACCCAAATTTCATCACAATCCATGCAGCGGTTGCTGAGATTACGAGGGTAGAAGAACGCGAACAGACAGACCGACAGACAGACCGACGGAAATGAGTGACGTGGATTTTCGTTATGTAGACATCAAACATAAAACGCCCAGAAAGCGTATTATCTCAAAATCGAAAAATTTCGCGATCACAATACTCCCCTCACCTATCGGTGTGGGAAGTAAAAAGTGTCAAAAAATTCTGCATCGAGGGTTGAGTCCCTAACCACGCTCTTGTGTCTGCGAAAGCATTTTTTTACACATACCTTACAATTTTTCTCGATAACCCAGACTATATCATAGCATAATCGCTAAAATTTAATTCTCTACATTGCCCGGACTATAATATACTAACCTATGAAATGTGAGTTTATCATCTTCTTTAACGAAAATGTTCAGTGATCGGTCGTCTTGGTTCCATCCGTACTTTAACTGCGTTTCTCTAAGCGCTGGAGGCATGTCCAGCAACATGTCCAGTCGAGGGGGCCTCGCGAAATCCTGAAATAAAAAAAAATTAGCATCATAGAGCAATATACCGAGCAAATCATACCTTGGGCAAAGGTACGTAGTTATTGTTGTTCAACATCACGGAAAAAATCCCAAGACTCTACGATAATGTGATACTAATTCATCACGCCAGGAATTCCAAAGTTATATGCACAGAACATGTTATATGTTTTGAAATACAAATGTAACACGTATTGTTGCACTTTAGAATGAAAACAGAGCGATATGGGCACCAAATAACTTCAGTGTGGTTTGTTAATAAACGTCAAAACGTCACATTAACAATCAGTATACCGTACGAAAAATAAATAATTATTTTTAAGAATCTATTTGGATAGCTGTTATAATACACCAAAAATTTGTAGTTTTACAATGGAACAGTTGGTTTGGAATCTCACGAAGCAGCTAACAAAATGATTCGATAAAAAACGAAACCTGCTATTCTACAAAAAATATGTATACAGAAGCGACTGATATGATATTACAATATATTCCTTTCTTTGTCGAAATGTTATTAGTCTGGGAACGTGCGTTCTGCAATATATTATTGTTGCTGAAAAATTCGTAAAGTTATCGTATTTAATGATAATAATGAATGAGGAAATGTCGAAACATTAGCTAAATAAAATATATCATGGAATAGTCAAATGTTTTCGCACTCCTTCAGCAGTGGCGTGCCAAAAGGGCCCGAGCATCCGGGGGGCCCCCTTTGACACCATTCAGTCACTTTATGTTTTTTTTTTTTGCGAAAGTCTGCCCCGTTGACAGGCCTTAAACACTGACATAAAAAAAAGTAAAACTGCGGGATCCATTTTAAAAAAACTCATGCCTCACCAGATGGTCATCCAAGGTCGAATCGATCATTTTATTGAAAAGTAACTATTTAGTCGTCTTTAAATTTTTGTAGACACTAGCTATAATAGCAAAGAAAACATTTGATGGGGATGAGGCAAAGGTCTTACAAAATAAAATAGAACATTTTGAATTTATATCCTTGTTAATATTTCAAGGAAAAATATTTGAAAACGTCAATTTACTTTCAACATTTTTGCAAAAAAGTGATATAGATATTGAACAAGCCACAGATTTAATTGCATACGTTTCAGATCAATTAGGGAATTTAAGAAATAATTTTGAAAATAACTTCAGTAACAATAGCAAAAGAATGGGGGTATTTAACCACAATTTAGAGACAAAAGAATTCGTACTACTAAAAAGTTTTTTGATGAAATGGCGGTTGATGAACCAATCCGAAGACCCTAAAAATCGTTTAAGAATTTTAGTATTCAACACATGCCTAGAACTGTTTCAGTACAACTAAAAAATAGATGTGAGGCACTCACAAATGTCTATTCAAAATTCGATATTTTAAACCCCAAAACACTTATTGAAGCGCAAGAAATTGAAATTATTAATAAAGTAACAGAACTAGCTGAAAAATATCCAGTCGATCTCACACAAAATTTTGCGTCGGAACTAATTCAAATAAAAAATCTTCTATATGTAAGCAGTATTAGGGAATTTTCTGATTTTATTTTCGAAAAAAATCAATTGTTGATTAATAATGTACCTGAGATTTGCAGCGCATTTCAGTTGTTTCTAGTACTGCCTGTTACTTCGGCTCAAGCATGCTCATTTTCAAAATTAAAACTTATAAAAGCTTTTGCAAGATCGACAATGGGTGGATCGTCAAATCATAATAATAAAATTTTTCGAGTTAAGGTGTTTTATTTGTTTATTTTTGTTACATTTTTGTGTGTCATAAACGTTTTTTCTGTTGATTTTTGTTTTAGTTATAGTTTTGTATTGTGCGTTAGGGCCGGTTGTACAAACACAGTTTAACTCGAGTTCAACTTTGAACCGAGTTCATCTCTAATTTGCTGTTGTACCAACAAAGTTCAAGCGTTGACTTCAGTTCAACCTCGGATCAAGTTGAACGGCCACCGGGGAGCGTTTAACGGCGGTTCAAGGTTTAAAATGGCGATGTTTACGACCAGCTGATCAGTTTCTAACCCTAATATCCGACGTGAGTGTCATAGTCAAATGCGATATTTTCACTTGAGTTACATGATGCGAGTACTTTAACGAACCTTTGACCGAGGATGACATTATTAGGAAAAACGACCTGAAAAATGCCAAATGATATTTGTACCTAATGTATCGTGAACAAATCCTCAATTAATTGTAGGCACATCAGCAATAAAAGTTTCCGCATCATCGTCGAATGTAGATGTGAATCCTGTTATTTGTGGTCCGATTTTTCTTTTATTGATATGTCCAAGTCCTCTATTTTGAAATCCTGCGAAGGCCCACCGCCGGTATTATGGATGTACTGTCTCTCATCGGCAAATTTTTGTTTTGTCCTTTTTTTTATTTTCGTAATTGCTTTTCAGTACCTTTGCTTCACGAAATGTCTCTCCACGCAAAGTGTTGGACAAGTTCAACCTTTCCGTTTTGATTCTATGAATATTTGTATCCGTTTTCTGGCATTCCAAAACAGTCTCATATTTTTTCACAAATTCTATTAATACGGCCTCTTCTTTCGCCGTAAAATTAGTCGCCCTTTTTTTTGTATTCCATTATAAAATTGCAAAATACTTCTTGACCGACAACAAAATTTGATGAATGCCAGAATTTGACATTCATAGACGTGACACTAACATAACCAGCATAACATTAAACATTAAAAACGAAAAGTAACTAGTTTCTCCACCAAATACCCTATATCCATTGCTACCAATCCTCTTTTGATCCAGTTCTGCTGATCCTTCTCAGAACGGAGTTTGTACAACGCGTCAACGGTTGAACCGTCTTCATCGATTAACTTAAGGTTACGTGATCGGGAGTTCACTGAGCGTTTGTACAACCGGCCCTTAGTAATGTTTATTAAATAAACTTATATCTCAAATTCTGTAGCTTTCTAAACCTAAAACTCATAGTGGTCATATAATATAGAGGAAGTTTGTTCTTCAAGCACTCGAAAGAAAAAAAAATAAAGTTGGGGTCACACAAAATTTTTTCTATCTATAAACCGATTTGAAATGTTATTTATAGAAGAGGGCCCCGTGAAAAAAATTGCGGGGGGCCCCCGAAGATCTTGGCACGCTAGTCTTTCAGTACACCACATAATTAATTTCGTACATAAAGCATCAAACCGAGTAGAATGACACTACTCTTAACCCCATTTTAACCCATTTTGACGTTAACAGCAACAGCTTGACCGGTCGGGTTAAGTTAGGTTAGGTACTGAAACTTTAAAGTGCCGTAGTTTTTCACAGGAGCGTTTTCTCGGTCTGGGAATGGTCTCGTTTTACTCAGGACGTCAAACCGAGTCGATTGACATTACTCAAAGACTTTCACAGACTGGCGCGAACTATTCGTGCCTATCGCGGATTCGCCTTAGTTGCGGAAGTTTCGCGTTAGCTGCGGTAGCGATAGTCGCTTACCTGTTCACACTCAGGCGTCACAACACAGACGGTGTCGCAAAGAAAGTATTGTTAAAAATATAATACAAAACATAGAAATGACACTTCTACTAGTTGAGACTGACCCAAGGAGGGCAGCAAGAATTTCAATTTTTACCCGACACAAATCCACGGAAAAAAACAATGTTTTTAGTCTGATTCCGTTTCGGTGGAGCTACTAACCTGTGAATTTTATTTTTGGTAAATATGGCTAGAAGGAAGTGGCAAGCAGAACACGGGTCTAAATATTGCAGTGAAGCGAAATAATCTCCAGTTGCAAAATATCCTTCCAATTTCAATTGGTGTTAGTTAAAGCGCCTCTCATGTATCAGATTTTTTTTAGCACGTTACGTCATAATCTAGAAGACTTTGAAAATCATCCGTTTTTGAAAGTCTTTAAAATACCACATGAGAATTAAAGGTATTATTTACTGCTTACAACAAGTTCTTTTGATATTTGGTCCCATATTTGATCTTTTTTTTGCACATTCCTATAATCTTCTTGGGATAAGTAGAATAGCGGCGAAATAAACGCCGTCAAATCCGCAGTCGCGGTGGAAAAAATCGTACAGGTCTGAACAGGCACGTATGCCGCTACGTCAACAGTATGGTGCGATTTTCACCGACGCGAATTATTCGCAGTCGTCGCGAAACATTCGCGCCAGTCTGTGAAGGTCTTTAACCCTCAATTCGGTTTCCGCTAAAACGAAGGTAAATTATCAAATGTTCGTTGACGTACCTGCGCCAATTCTCTGGGAATGACCGGTTTGTATGGCGGCTGCTGGTGGTCCCTGTTGACAGTTGCCTTGACACTGTTGGACACCTTCTGGCCCATGCTCATGCCCCGGGCCCTGCGACGGGCCGTTTTACACGACGGCAACACCTGAAAAACAATTCAATAAATTATAAATTCCAAAATCCAGAAAACGATAATAAAAAAAAACAGAAAAAAATATTGTTGGGTATTTAATTCATTGTTAGTATTTTTATGCGTTTCCATTACTTCAAATATATTTACAGTTGTTTCAAATCCATACCATCCAAACAATTTACCCTTCAGTCAGTCACGTATTTAGGGGGGTCCGTCACACGCCGACGGCTCCCGAACCCGTGTGACGTCACCATGGCGGTAAGGATGCTCCTTTGACCAACGACGTCCTAGTCCGATACTAGATTCTAGATTCCCAGCCAATCGCAAAAATACGTACTGCTAAACTGGTAACCAGTGTATATTTGTTGCAACACAGTCGATGAATGAAGTTTGCAGCTCGAGACGAAGTCTACGATCGAAATAAATATGTTTTTGTATGTTTGAAGTTGAAGTCAGATTACAGATTCCAGTAAGTACCCAATCAAATAGGTTTCGTTGAAAATATCTCCTCAATCGAAGGATGGCGCAGTGGTTAGAGAGTCCGCTAGTGGATCTCAGGGTCTTTGGATCGAAACCCAGGCCTTCCAACTTTTTTTTTATTTTTTTTATCAAAAATTTTATTAATGTGCTTTTTCACTTGTTACGCACATTTTTTCTACTATCAACATAAATATGTGTTTGAATAAAATTTTGTTAGACATATTACTTGCACTGCCCAGTGCTTGTTAAATTTTTATGAAAATTTAATATTGTTAAGCTTCATTCCCCAAAGTTAAATAAATAATAATACCAAGTGATAAACAGAATGTGATTACGAGTTACTTTTTTACATTAAAAAACTTAAAAATGAATGAATTGAATGGATGAAGGGATTTTGTTTTATTAACTAACTATTACATTAAAAAAAATTAATGGCGATTGATATTGACGGACAAACCTCATTTCCACTGATTTTTTGAATTGTCCACCGTCTCCTGTACTTAGTTTTTGCACTGTGCAGTGCAAGTAATATGCCTAACAAAATTTGATTCAAACACATGTTTATGTTGATCGTAGAAAAAATGTGCGTAACAAGTGCAAAAAGCACATCAATAAAATGTTTGATAAAAAAATAAAAAAAAAGTTGGAAGGCCTGGGTTTCGATCCAAAGACCCTGAGATCCACTATCGGACTCTCTAACCACTGGGCCATCCTTCGATTGAGGAGATCTTTTCAACGAAACATATTTGATTAGGTACTTACTTACTGGAATTCCGTAATATGACTTCAACTTCGAACATTCAAAAACATATTTATTTTGATCGTAGACTTCGTCTCGAGCTGCAAACTTCATTCATCGACTGTGTTGCAACAAATATACACTAGTTACCAGTTTAGCGGTACGTATTTTCGCGATTGGCTGGGAATCTAGAATCTAGTATCGGAGTAGGACGTCGTTGGTCAAAGGAGCATCCTTACCGCCATGGTGACGTTTTGTTTTAAAACTTATATATGATCTTTCCATTTATCACAAAAAAGTACTTTTTTTTCTTAATTTTAAATGAATGA
This sequence comes from Callosobruchus maculatus, assembly GCA_951848785.1. Taxonomy (NCBI): domain Eukaryota; kingdom Metazoa; phylum Arthropoda; class Insecta; order Coleoptera; family Chrysomelidae; genus Callosobruchus; species Callosobruchus maculatus. Next base: position 6,748,591 of record CATOUR010000003.1, read on the forward strand.
GTAATACTGACCGCCGCCTTGTAGGCCCTTCTCGCCTCGCAAGCCCTCCCACCGCCTCCCGCTTGTCCGTGTGTCGCCACCCCGCCCCCCACTGCCAACCCTCCAGCGCCCGGCGCGGCGGCGGTTGCTGTGCTCGTCGGTACTACTCCTCCTCCTCCTCCTCCTCCGCCTCCGGCTCCTCCGTGCGCGCTCCTCAACGCCCCGCCGCCTCCACTTACGCCGCGGATACCGCTCTTATATCTGAAACAAACGAAAAACACAACGTAAATATATTGAGATGTACACCAAAACCATTGGAAGAATGTGACATTAACGCCGCCTCTAGTGGCGCCGTGATTTGCTTATGTTAAGCCGGCGCCACATATGCGGGTATTTGCCGAATATCAATATTCGCCGTTTTTTCAACCTTGCTCGCCGAATAGCGAGCACGTATCGCCATACATGTGCGTAGTTGGCTATGTTTAGTTTCGATAAGAAAGGGAATGGGAAAGCCCGACCATTCGCACAAACTGCTCCAAGGCCTTTACGGAAACACTGATCTGGATCCGGATAGATCAGTTATATGTCAAACAGCTGTTAAATGGCATTTATGATTCCATTAATTTAACGGACATCCAACAACGAAAAAGTTTGTTTAACAATAAAAAACACATGGCAAAGTAAAGCAGCTACGGATCTGAATCATCCGATCGCAATCACTTACTGTACAAGAGTGAACTACCCTATTTCTGACCGATCCCAGATCACTTTCCGAACGTCAGGATCAGTGATCCAACTGATCGGGTTAACCCGATCATAGTTTCCGTAAAGGCCTCCAGCCCCACTAGTAGGCGTTTGCCAAATTGCGAATATTCGCTGTTCGTTGTTCCCTAAACGCCGCGTGTGTGGCGCCGGCTATGACGCCGGCTGAATGCTCGGTGCTCGGCATATGGCGAATATTCGGGTAAAATCCTGCAGCCACATAGCCGAATAGCAAATAATCGGGGTTCGTTGCTCGCCGAATCCCGCATATGTGGCGCCGGCTTTAGGACCAAACACCGATTTCGGCCAATGGACAGAAAATATGATCAAAACGCGTTTTGGCTGCTACCGTTTTGCCAATGTCCGAATTATCGCTTTCCGGCTGTTCAATGTAGCCCAGAACGCGTTTTGGGTCAACTACGATTGCCAGAACACGTTCTATATTCTGCTACGAATAAATAGATCTCAGGTATTTGCCGTGTTGTGTTACAATATTTCCTCTTGAGCTTAGAATCCATAGCTGAAATGAATAAAAGCCATTGTAAATCTTAGGTCCGTGAAAAAAAACTGAAAGAAACATACCTCACAATGTCCAGCTCCCACATGAGCGGAATGAATAATATCAAATAACTCGTGGGTCATGCAAAAATAACGCAGTTCGGCTGTTTCGTCTATCCTTCTTTCAAATAGCTTTTCGATATAGCCGATTTTTATATATCATACCTTTTCAATCGTTGTCGTTGTCTCGAAGATATTTTATCAGCGTTACTTTTACAAGCTTTTGCCGCCTTTACCTCTGTGAGTGTTTGGTCGTATCTTTCTCTTGTACAAATATTACTACGATCATTGCTACCACTTATGACTTTTTGCAGTTCGTCATTAAAACATAACCTTAGGTCTTCCATGGCACTCTCTAGCTACTGTCTAACCCGCACAAAGATCAAATACTAAATCAACACACTAGCTCCAGAGGTATCGTTTACAAGCTGAGACACTCACAAAATCCACGACGCGTTATGGCAATCGCAGTAGAACAGGATGCATTTTGGCAATCGTAGTTGAGCCAAAACACGTTCTGGGCTACATTAAACAATCGGAAAGCGATAATTCGGGCATTGGTAAAATGGTAGCAGCCAAAACGCGTTTTGGCCATATTTTTCGTCCATTGGCCGAAATCGGTGTTTGCTCTTAACATTTATACTAGTTGCCGAGAGACCGGTAGTCATTTGATGCGCTCACGCCATCAAGAAGCTGATACAGTGACATACCATATTCTGCCAGTCCGGCCCTGGACGGCCGGCCATATGCGTGAATTCTAGAAAGTTTTCTTCTCGACCCGTATTGTATAGCCGCGAACTGTCTAGGAGGCACAGAGACGCACTCAGAGTGACAGTTAGTGTCAATAGAGTGAAGCAGTCAGTGTTCGCGACGTTCCTGGGGCGCGCGCGATAAATGAACTGTGACATAAATTAGTGAAGTGTAGGACCAATATAAATTAGTGTAGTGACTGTAGATAAATTAGACTGTTAAGTATTAGGCTAGGCGTAGTGTACATAGTTAGTGAAAATAAATAGTGAAATCCGTATCAAGTGTTTCCTTGCCCAATCGGACTAAAGACTTGTAACAATATTGTATATGCTATAACGAATAAATTACGAGAATCTGCACGTCACTGAACTTTCCACAGCAAACAAAAAGTAATAAACAATGCAAAGCAATAATTCAACAAACAATAGGACATTAAACTTTACGAATCCAGTCATCAACTTTCAGACAACGCGCTAGAGTTTATGGCAGAAAGCCATAGACTAATAAATGCTAGCATTATGATTACGAGTAAACTGTATCGTTCGTAATATCAATGCTCGACGGTCATAGATTCATGCTCACTGTTTATTGATATAACGTACAGCGGCCGAATGCCGTGATCACTTTAAAACCAGCAATCAGGGATCTATGCAAGTCGTGGGCTCAATGCGCGATTTAAGAGGTTGAACAGAGACCACAGTATCCCCTACCTCTCGCTTCCATTCTTTAGAACACGCGTTTCCGCAGAGTTGCCAGGTGTGGCGAATTTAAGGCAAAGTGGCGATTTCAAAACCGAGATAGCGACCAAAAAGAGCGATGAGCGACTTTTGGTGGGACAAAACACACATGGAGTTGGCAAATTTTCTATTTCTAACTTCCATTTCATTGGTTTCCCCCCTCGAAAATAATTAATAAATAATTAATTAATTTTAATTAATCTAAAAGTATTCTTTGTTACAAAATATCCAAAAAAATACTTTTTTGGCTTTTTTGGTTCTTAAAAATCTTTAAGCTCGTAATCGTTTTCTTCAACTGACAGCACCCAAAGATCAAGTTTACCGAACCAACTGGAAAAGAACCGACAATCAGCTTTTCTCGACGTCCCAGTCATCAAAACCGAAAGTTACCGAAACAAACTCATCCAAACATAATTGCACAAACTATTAAACCAACTCTGTTTTAATTCTTTTTAATTCAGACTTTCAGCAAATAAGGCCACATATCCCCACTTGAACCTTCGCTGTTGGCTTCTAGTTGATAGTGCCGTTCCTGGAGTGGCGCCGGGAAACAGTAACAAAGCCTACATAGAACACGAGGCTAATGACCAAAGCAGTCGATGCCGATGACACAGAACATGGCCGACTCTACTCACTAGGCCGGAGCATTGAAATATGGCAACACTGAATCGGGGACCGAGCTTTTATTTGTGGTAAAGTCATTAGTGTAATCTTCCAGAGCAAAAAAGGAGATTGGAAGGTGATTTTTAATGCATTTCTAATTATTTACCTGCACAAACGAAACTATAAAGATAAAAAGATGCCTGCAAAGTGTGTAGTACCAGGTTGCACTAGCAATTGTGCTTCCAATAAAGGACATAAACAGAAGTGGGTGTTCCTCGTATGGGCTGGTTATATTTATAAGAATAAAGACAATACTTTACAAACATTTCAAAGGATAAGACCTGTTTTAAAGCACAATGTGGTACCTACAATGTTTTCTGGACCTCCCAAATATCACAGAAAAATACAGTTAATAGAACTCATCTGGACATGCATCTGGGCATACCTACGAAAAGATTTGATAGTGAAAGGGAATCAAGACCAGCAAGAATGGCTTCACAGTGACCTAATAGTGAATTTTTCCAGCTCAAGTGACAATTTACAAAGTAAATTGAGTGTTCATTTAAGTGGTAGTGGCAGCAGGAAACAGGTTGCGTTTATTTTTATTTTGTAGTGTTTGACTACGATGAACCAGACATCAAATGTAAGTGGTATTAGTAGTAGTTCTAAAAAGTATTTTTCTTAATTTATTAACCGAGATGAACTCAAATACATATAAAATGTAATAATTATTCTGAAACTATAGGCCCACTATTTGACAGCTAAGCCACGTTGCCACATCTAAGGCTCCGGCCTAGTGTAGAGTCGGCCATGCAGAGAAGCAAAAAAAGACCACAATCTAAACTATCCATGAAGATAAAAATCTGTCTTTACATTGAACAACGCACAATTTATTGTGAACAAAAGAGAAACCGACGATGAATGCCCCTGTCATCTGTCAGTGGTTGGCTGCAGTTTTAATCGCCGGATCGTTGACCCAAATCTTTGGTCTACCCTATCTGCATATCTGACTCACCCTATACATAAACATTTTTTTCGAATGCATAATCGCATTATGCAACGTCATGCTCGCTGTAAATTAGTGCAGCACCCCATAAAAAGCCTGCCAACCCTCCAAAAGCGGGCGCTCCCCATAATAAGGAACGCCAGATGCTGCAGACGAAACATGAATTAAAACTTGGACTGCATTTGAACCAGTTGAGGTTAGCAGAACACATTTATTTATTTATTTATTTTATTATTTATTAATTTATTTCATTATTAATTTATTTATCTTATTAATTATTTATTAATTTTATTATTTATTTATTTTAGTATTTATTAATTTATTTCTTTATTTATTTATTTATCTTATTAATTATTTATTAATTTTATTATATATTTATTTTAGTATTTATTAATTTATTTCATTATTTATTTACTTATCTTATTAATTATTTATTAATTTTATTATTTATTATTATGCAGCTAGTAGAGCACAGTCTCAAAGAAAGGTACCAACAAACTGAATCGAGGAGGATCTGTCGCTAGTTTGTTATCAAAATGTTCTCATTTTGTGCGTTTTAGATCAACATTTTGCTATAACGTATTAGAATAACGTCAGCATAACACATGCCCAAAAAAATATCAATGTATCAAACAAATTAATATGAAAAGAAAAATGTGTATCTTTTAAGAATCAATTTTTTGCTGACTTATTATATAAAGTGAAAATGAAAATAAAATAAAAAACTTATTTTTATATTCAATGTCTACTACCACTATACAAAGTTGTTATATTAAGCGCCATCATGCTAACATGATTTGAAAACATATGGATCAAGAAAAGTTGCCGCTAATATTCATTTTATTCCGAGTTCTATTCATTTTGTAGTTCTTTTTTATTCTTCAGTATCCCTAAACATTTTCCATTCGTCATAGAAAAATACTTTCATAACTTTTAAATTAATCTCGTAATTGGTTTCTCTAAAATAAATGTTGTTCCTCAAATAGATAATTCAACAGGCACGTGTGGCCATGACAAAGCTTACTAAAATATGACGTGACCATAACATCACTAAAGCTACCAAAATGTCGCTGGTTCAGTCTCTTGTGTTCTCCATATTTTTGTATGTCTCGGAAACTTGGACTGTTAAAAAGGCAGGTCGAGATCGCTTAGATGCTTTTGAAATGTGGATATGGAGGAGAATGCTGAGGGTTCCTTATACCGCCCATCGAACTAACGTTTCCATACTGGATGAGCTCGGTGATCCAAAGAGACTATCCTCCATTGTGACGAGAATGTTTACATTCTTCCAACATATTCACAGAAGCGATAATATGGAGAAACTTGTAGTTCAGGGTCATGCCCCGATTGGGCGGCGCCGTGGCCGTTCCCCTACACGCTGGGTGGATACCACGAAACAGTTGCTGAATATGAGTAGCAAGAGCGCCACTGAACTGACAGTAAATCGCGAACGAGGGCGAGCTACAGTTCTCAAAACTATTGATAGTATTCGTGTCGGCAATACTCTATAGCTCCGACTTAATGCATTTTACGAGTTCACAACATGTCTGTTAAGACATTCTGACTATGATGATGAGGTAATTGGGTATGTTTGCATTATGATCCGCGAAAACCCTGTAACAGAAGCTTGAAAACTTTATTTTAATGAAATTTTGATACATTGCGACTGCGAGTACCAAAAGGCGTAGGAAACTGAGTCCAGCTACTTAGCGCAATTTTTTCATGTCACAATTCAGAAAATAGCAGTATTTGTAACCTTTCAAACGCCCTGCAAAGATACTCTGGGAATACTTAAAATTATGAAATGGACTCGGTGGACCGCTAAGACATCAAAAAATGACCTTCAAATACTGAAGATGCGTCTTAAAAGATGCCGTTACAGTAAAAGCACTTCCTTTCATTTTTCATTCCATTCTCTCTTCTATCGAAGACTTTTGACCGTATCTACTTTCAGTTTCTTAAGTAAACGTACTATAAGGCATTAGTCCAGTCGAGAATTCGTGTAGTTTTCGAGTGAAATAAAAAAAATGGCGTTATACGATATATATAAGAAAATATTTTCGACGTGTTCTTCGACTTTCAGGGTCATCGATCTTTTATCGATTATTAACACTACTCCCTTCATTTCGATCTGTGTCATCTGTAAAGAGTGATAGACAAGTGACAAGTGTCATTGCTTCTGGATGTCATTCATTTAAAAACGACATTTCCACGTGGTTAAATTAAGAGAGAAATAACCGACTTAATTACAGATATCTGGTTTTAATGTGTTTCCAATGTTTCGTGACAATGAATTTGTGTTTCCAAACAAATTGTGCTATTTATGTGAAGTCTCTCCCTTTTAACATCATTATGCATCAATCTCGCTAACTTTTGTTAAGTATATATAAAAACCTTTTTTGAGATTGTGACTCATGTTTAAAATTTTATTGTAGCCCTGATGATGGAATCATAAGTTTCCGAAAGCTTGGAATAAAGTTGAAAGAGTCCACTTTTGCGTTTATTTGCCGCATTCCCAATTATTAACCGATTTGTTACCTAACTGGTTTTTGTTTCGGCAATGACCACTCCCTCTCTACAAAAAAGAGACTCTAGTGCTACCCACTTAAAAATATGGATGCGCCTTGTATACCTTGTTAGCAAACCAACAGCATGCAGATATATCTAAGTGATTTGGACACCAGATGAAGAATTAGTCACTCTCATTCAAGCTTATGCATACACACTAATCTTAATACAATTTGCAAACCTACAGTAGTTTGTTAAAAGAGCTTGTGGCAACATTGCTCTTGCTCAGCTTGCATTCCTTTGGTGCCTTCAATTTTGATAACAAGGTATAACAACAGTTTTGACAGCATGACAATGACGTGACAGAAATGACAGCTGTCAACGTGACTGTGCTACTAATGAATGAATACGGTCACCGTGCAAACCCGACTATAACTTTCGGTTCGCCTATTCGGCCGTGTTGAGTTACGCAACAGCACGTTCTCCTTTTAATAAGGATGATTCAAGTTGAATAACTGGTGTCTGGGAACATACTGACGACGACTTAATAGCGAACAATTGCCGGGTTAATTGTATTAATCTGCTAACGTAATTGTGGTCGAATTGTTGGCATTATTGCTATCGCTGCACAGCAGCTGTTACGGAAGCGGATAGAAAAAATGTTCTATTTTTTACACGGCAACTACCTACCAATAATGCTTTCGTAGTGAACTAGTTTTCTACAATGTAAGTTACGAAAAGTGCCATGGATCTAGAACCCACTGCGCACTCGACTGCGCATCAGTGGGCCCATGGTAAAGGTATGCGTTGAAATAAGGTTCTTTCCAAAAGGCCTGAATACCGTACAATGTATCGTCACGGACATGCGCAGAACGTGAAATGCGTTCCAACACGGTCCATAAAGCGTTCCAACAGATTACGTTACCGTTCAAGGAACAGATTCTGTACGGTCAAATCGGTACTTGGTCCAGAGTAAGGACTGTGAGAACTGACATGAGCAGTAGAAAGTAAATCGCCTGCTTGGCGCACAATTTCATTTTGTCATTTCTATGCGCCTTCGGTTTTCTTGCTTCCTTGAGTCTTGAGTGTTGAGATTGAGTGTGATTTGATTTTGCTTCTTTTGTTTTTGCTGTTGCTTGTTGTTTAGCTGGCTCGTTTGTTGGCCGAAACTTCACCAAAGCCAAAAATGGAAATGGAATCAAACAATAATGTTATATGTACATGGTATGTTATGATAAATTCTGTCATTTTTATGGAAAACGTAACCCAGGTTGTTTGTTTATCGAGCTACAGAAATACCTGTTTGTGAGTGGCAACCATTATTCATGGCTAAAATTACCCAAATAATCCTCATTCTTCGGTTGTGGTTGATGGACTAACACCAAGTCATCGTCAGAAAACTCAGGCCCCGATCAAAAGCTCTTGGCGTCTTTGCGTTTGACGGTGGCTTTTGAAATGAAATCGAGGTTAGTTTTTTTTGATAGCTGACATAACTGACACGAGTCAGTGAAATAAGAAAAAGAACCGTTGCAACAGATTTTCCTGTTTGTACGGTCACGAAACCATCCAAAATCAACGCATGCGCACCACAAACGATCCGAACAGTTTCGTGACGGTTCAATGGACGGTACAAAATATGCTGTTGGAAAGAACCTCCAAACAACTCACTATCGTTTCAGCTATCTCAGTAGTCTAAAAACCTTCTCTAAAAACTGCTCACTACATTATCTTTTGGGCAAGATTTGGTTTAATTTTTTGAAATGGCTAGCAACATACAGCAAATTCTTTCAAAAGCGTAAATTGAACCAAAACCTCATAATTTAGGGGTACCTCAGGGCAGCATACTTGGACCTTTTCTCTTCTCGTCTATGGGCCTCCTATTTGCATACGATTTTAAATTGTTCAAAGTAGCTTCTACAACTGAAGATTATATGCAGTTGCAAGATGGTACAGAAAGTGTTAGTAAATGGTTCAAAAACAACAAAAAGCTCCTAAATTTAAGAAAATGTTCTGTAATGTCTATTACCAGAAAATCTATTTTTATTAAATTTGATTATAATGTTGATGGTAATGTGTTGAATCGATTAAGTGAAATGAAAGATCTAGGAGTCTCTTATCAGTCCAACTAAAAATTCAACCATCATTATACAGGGTGTCCCACGACGATTAAGACGAGCAATATATCGGAACGGGGCAGTAGTAGCGAATTATAATTTTGGTGGTGTGAATTGGAGCACATATAGTATCTTCTCTTATTATTGTGTCACCCAATGAGGTATTTGTTTTTGGTCACGTGACGTCCGATAAAAATTTTTAATGGGACACCCTGTATATTTGTGAATTTTTGTGTTCCTCCCGATAAAGCAATTCCAACAAACTAGCACACTTGGGGTCTAAAGTGATTACTTCAAGAGCTACAGGTACTTAAAGGACTGTACTACTACCATTATAAAACACTACCAAAATAATTATTTAACTGTAGAGGTACATGTTATAATCAATGGTAGTGGTACCATCTTTAAGCACCTGTAGCTCCTGAATTAATCACTTTAGACCCAGGTGTGCTAGTTTGTTGAAATTGTTTTATCGGGAGGAAAACTAAGAGTGACAAATATACAGGGTGTCCCATTAAAAATTTTGAATCGGACGCCACGTGACCAAAAACAAATACCTCATTGGGTGATACAATAATAAGGAAAGATACTATATTTGCTCTAATTTACACTCCAAATATTATAATTCGCTACTACTGCCCAGTTCCGATATATTGCTTGTCTTAATCGTCGTGGGACACCCTGTATATAGTGTAAATAAGGCATATTGATCCCATAGTTTTATGTTTCGAAATAGCAAAAATTTCCGGGATGAAACATAGATATTGAGACTGTATTTGGAGCATGCTCCACAAATACGGATGCCCATAGCCCTGCATCATATAAACCGAATAAGAAAAGGTTCAGGAACGTTTTCCGTTTTTTTTTCAGTGCATTTACAATACTAGAATAACACGTTATTTATAGCAGAAATCTAAATCCTAAATTAAATCAAATAGACACACGTGTTGTAGATTTACGAAACCTGTTAATGTTGTAATAACTGCAAGAATTACGAATGAATATGCGGTTTTCATCATATGGAATTTCCATTCTATACTCAAGTGAATGGTTGATGAGAATACCATTACGTAGATCAATTCCTATAAACGCATTTGAGTAACGATTTGTGATTAATTTGGATCACCATTATTAGATGATTTTTAATACACGTTTATCTACTCCCACCAAGTCATACAGCGACTACCAAACTAATTATGAACAAGTAATATTACCTATAAACAAAATTCGTTTAATCTCTGTGCTATTCGGTAGGAAATCAAACATAGACAAACAAACTGATTTAAGTGCATGGACACAATGCATTTTGATTGGGATTTTCGTATCTTGTACCTTGTACCACACAGTTCAGGAGCTCAAATAATAACTGCAATACGCCAAAAAAAACTGTGACAAACTAGTAATGTATGGAACTAGATGTCTTTGAATGCAATTTAAAAAAAAAAAATCGTCTACATATACTATTATACTACGATTATAATACACGAAACTCCATTCTTTCAGCAGGTATCAGAAAATTAGGTATAGTACAACCTGACAAGTGTAACAATAGCGGTGAGAAATATAAAATAGACAAGGATAGCAAGAGACGAGAGGATATCAAATAAGGTGTGCGTGTGAGACAGCGGCGAAATTTACAAGTCTCTTGCTACACTTGTCAGGCTGTCCACGTCAGAAATATAAGAGCTGTTTACATTTTTTGTGCTCCTATCGAGTGCCGACACTACAAAAATTTTATAAATGAAAATTTGGAAAACCTGTTGGAAAATTTACCACTGGAGTTTTTAAGAATAATGTGGTTACAGGTAGATGGAGCGAAAGCATATTTTGGTATTAGAGACCAAAACACTTTGAATGAAAGGTTTCCTGCCAACTGTTTCTTCTGCGAGCCACGCCACCTACGATTTTTCCAATTTCTACGCCATAATTACAAAACCGTAAATATCTTGAAAACCATCAAAGACAGAACCACATGTGCCTGGATAAAAGTGAAAGAGAATTTGATTTCGCATCCACTTATGTGAAACTTATCATACCATCCTATTTGAAAAAAAAGTTTTTAACGTCTTTAACTTTTCATATTTGAAAATTGCTAGTCTATTGATTTAATGTTCTTTTGAAACAATTATTCCACTGAAACACAAGTATGTCCCTTGCTTGTTTCAATACCGAAAACCGCATCTTTTTATCGCGTTTAATTTCCGAGATATTAACGTTTCTTGTAAAGTACTACAAACGTCAAATTTTGTAAAAATTGCTGAATATTTCCGAAAATAGGCTTCGTAGACATACATAATGGTTAACAAATTGGACCTAAAAATCGATGTTGAATTCAAAAACGAAATAATATACAGGGTGTTCCATTTAAAATAAGGAAGTTGATGCCTACTTCCGGTATATCCGAAACTCCGCCATCTTTATTAAATTATTAAATTATTTTCTAAATGTGCACTTCAAAAGAAACGTTTTTATTTAAAACATTTTCGTCTAATTTAACCCTTAACCGGTAACGTGCAAATTCGGGACATAGCTGGTAACGTGCAGTCTGTGAGACTGTAACGTCTTTGAAGCTTAAAAAATCAAACTCTCCTAATTATTTTTTGGAAAAAATGCATGAAGATTTGTTGGGTATATATACTTTAATAATAATTTTGTATAAAGTAGCAGAACATGTGATGTTAAGAAAAAAAATTATGATAATTATTAACTAGAACACAAATTAGCAGCACAAATTTGTAGGACCAAGATAATGAAATAAAACTTTGACCACACTCAAATCTATATATTTTGTGATTGATAATAAGTAAAGCAATACACCTATAAAAATATTTTGGTAAAAAATGACGGATCTGCCATGACTACCAGTTGAGAAAAATTATAACGTAAACCGTAACGTTCCGTCTCACAGACTGAACCGAACTATCAACTAAGCACATCTGGAATGTTGTTTACGCAAACTTATTGATAAACGGGATATAAAAGGGATACCAATGGCGGATAGATTAGATGAGGTCATTTACCAGAAATGCGGTAAGGTTTTGTTCTAGGCTCGAATTTAAGATTGCTTGCAGTCTCACAGATGGCACGTTACCAGTTAAGGGTTAAACGGTATGGCCGCTAGAGAGCACTGCGCGCTTATTGGACCACCCTGTATAAGTGAACGAGTTCCTCAAAAATTACGTTTGGCGCTATATAGGTAATTTTACCAATTCCATTTGGCAACACGGGCAACCCGATATAGTAGATGATTTTCAGGGAATAGTAAAACAGTAGGCAAAAAAGACGAAAAAAACCTTACATTCTTCTACGTCCATCACCGGTACAATCCAAGCAGGCACAAGGCGGCATTTTATCTCTACGTATGATCACACAACACAGACTGGAACCCGAACCCTTATACAACAATCACCATTGTTTCCTCCACAACCCGGCACGAACCAACTGAACCACAACCGACGAAACGATGTTGTTCTCGAAAGGCAGGCCAAAACGCTACTGCTCAAGTGTTCAGGCTAGCCGGTCAAACTTTTCAGTACATTCCACTTACAAAGGAAATAATATTAGAATGTGAACCGCGGTTTCAAGGTTGGGAGACAGGGAGATGTCAATGGCATCTCTCTAGAGGTATAAATAATACGACAAAAATTCACACCGACACGGCTACGGCTACGTGAATACCGAGATGCGATCGGTGAATCATTCGAGTGAGCCGAAATGAGGGTATGCCACGATGAATCACTTGTAGAGGTGGTGGAAAATGCTGAAACGGCCGCTATTATACTCGCTCCACCGAAGAAAAAGAGCGCAAAAAATTCATGGTGTTCACGTGTACTCGATATTTGCGAGACCTGTTTACACGGTAACCACCGACGGTAACAGTCAGTCGTTCCTGGAACCTGGAACGACAAATGGACGGTGTCATACAAAAGTGACGTGAGCCACCAATCTGTTGTTTTGAGAAAATTAGTTCTTTATTAAGCTGCCTTCTAGACTGTTCTAATTAAAAAACATTCTTATTATAATTTTTTATATTCAAAAAAATTAGAAAAAAATGACCAAACCCGACATAAGATTTATTAGCGGAATGGACCACCTATCTACCCAAATAAGCTGAAGTACGCTGAGTTTAACAGTGTTGTTTAACAATTCTTTTTCCTCAATCTCTGAGTATGAATCACGACCACTTCTTCCAAGATGTTTTCAAAATCTAGACTTTGAAGATTCTTTCAAATGAGAGATGACTATGCAAAACGTGAATGAGCTTGAAGACCAGACCATATTATGACCATCGTAGGATTTTGACCGTATGAGTTTCTTAACAGAAGCATGTTTATTTGTATTTACATATTTACGTGAGTTTGCGTATTCATACTAGCTTCATATTCTAGTCAAATATCGAAAATACCTGGTCTGCCAACGAATAGTCCTTCAGAGAATACGTTCAACCTAATCTTGTAGAGTTTTGATATCATATTTCATCTAGCAATCTATCTATACTACATGTGTACATCTCACATATTGTGGATTATAATACTGCTATATTTATGCAGCGGAGAAACAGGAAACAGAAAGATATGATGCTTATATTCATGTGTTTTCGATGCTTGGCAAACCTGTTTAGACCACAATACGTCCGCGGCCATATTATGAGGAGGTGTCGACAAACAGCTGTGTATTTGATTCTTCAAGAAAGGCCAAGCCACGAGAACTCACTCTTTGCTCACCTGTTTTCCCGTTTGTCCGCTGGATGGATATTAATGAATTCCTTCATTAGATTATTGCTTTGACAATATGGAAAAAGGAACTTGCCCACAGATGTCGCCAAAATGTGAACAGTGTTTCAGGACATTTATGCTCAACGTAGAATGGAACGTCCATGTTTTGGTATCAAATAAACGATTATAACCAAAATTATGTTAAATTCCTTATGGCACGACGCCATCCACATCGTGCACGTTTCAAAAGGCGGTCTGCTATGGTGTAAGCTTGCCTACGGCCAGGCGACAAGAATTCACTCATCTTGCGCGTGATCACTCTTTTTCTTCGCTGGGCAGAGAATAGGAATCGACTAACGAATAAACTGCTACAAAGATATGCTTTGTAAAAGATCAACTACCTAGCTGTTTTTAATTCGCAAGTTATCAGGTTGAAGAGGTAATGCAATCGCGAAAAAAAATGTTGAAATATGTTAATGACGTTGTCGAGACATATGTCTATTTGGCTGCTCAATAATACCTAGGTGCTTTCCTTTTACACCTGCACTAACTCAGATCACTTAAAAATGAGATGGCTCAGCTCAGTTGGAAACCTCAGATACTCAGATGAGTTAACGGAACGTGTTTGTGCAGTTAAATGTCGTTCCTCAAAATTTTTTAAAATGCCATGGTTCTATGATCTGTCGATCCTTTCTATAACCTAGTTGTTTACGTTTTCGGGAGAGATCGTCGCTCACCATACACTATCGACTATTCATACATCACAAAACCCGCTGAAATGGTGAAATTCAAACTTACAAAAAATCCTAACCTCATTTATTTGACATCTAAATGATCTGGGACAACTGATCTACCTTTCGAGCTAGTACAGATGGGCTTAAGTGGGGGTAAGATATCTCACTTTAGACTCAGATTCAGTAAACAAACATCGAAATGAGTCATAACGTTACAAGTGAGAATTATGAGATAAATCATGTACAAGGAAAGCACCTTACTAATAATTGACCCTTCTCTATAACGTGGAAAGTAAAGTAAACTATCAGAAAATTGATGAAAGAACATAACTAATGAAAACTTTCAATAACATTTTGAACTACCATAACCCAAAATTCCATACATTTTCAAAATTATACCAGAGGCGACGAAACAATCTTTGGAAAACGGGAATTTCGTGATCCCATTGCAACTTGGAAACCACTACTCTGATTCTTACTTCGTTTGAAAGATAGAAGGATAAACAATAAAAAATTAGGTCGCAAAGAACTATCACAATTAATTATTATAAAAGTGCACTGTCAAGCTACTTGTCACTTTGTTCCTGGAATAGTATCTTGAACTACATCAATTTAGTCGGTAAAAAACCATATTGAGAAGGTGCAAACTTGGATTGGTCAGATACAATACATATTTTTGTGAAAACTTGACAACTCATGGCGTTGTGACACCAAGGAAAAATTGACACATTTATGAAAGCGACCGTTGACCATAACAAGTCTGTTAAATGATATCGATTACTTTGAAATGATTGGAAAATCTGAAATTCTTCATCTGCATCATGCTCAATTAAGAAACAAATCAATGATTATCCTAGGAAACATTTTCGATCTCTAGTCAGATCAAGAACAGCGCAAGGCTAATCCTGAAACAACTAGAGACATTCGGACTGTGGCGAAATTGTTTGTCCGTTTTACAGAAACCATGTGAAGAAGTGTTGCCTTTGAGAAAAGAACAAAAATATATACTTCTAAATACTTCATAACTCCCTGTAAAAAAATGGAACATGAAAAGTAATGAAGTCATATCCTTAAGCACATTATAATCATCGTATTGCACCACCACGATTTGAGCCGTAAGCTAGTATACCAGTTGTCCCATCTCTAGCACAACCCATCCTCGTTGCACGCTGACTGGTTGGTGGTTATATGAGAGCAAACAAGATACCTGCCTGCGAACCTGACTAAATTTATACCGTCGGCAAGACGGCAACAAACCAACAACGGCTGCGATTTGGAGAGACGGATAATGCTAATGGCTTGCACATGTTCAAGCGATCATCTGTTTTTCGTGGAGGACAAACGGTGGGGCTCGCAAAGAGCGGAATTTCATTCATACGTACGAAAATGACGTACTGGTCAAAGACTTGATGAATACCTTCAAGGAATGACAGCGGAAACGCTGAAAACGCTAAATATGGAAAGAGTATGATGAACCAACGAATTCGAATAGGTTGCTGAACCGATTCTGATATGGAAGACGAAAACACGGCTCAACAAACAATCAGCTGTCCTTTATGATGACGTGTTACTTGTTGCAAATATCTGACGTCAGCGACGCCATTTTGGGATAGTTTCATTCGCCCTGACAGGGGCGGAGTAGAAAAAGTGTAGAACAGGGTAGAATTAAGAAATAATACTCAACCTGTGCGATGTAAAAGGAATGTAAACATTAAAGATAACAAAGTTTATGTTGTCCTTAAAGTAACAGGAGGCAGTTGGGCTTTTTTGCAATATGTTGATACATTTTTTTGAGAGTTTTTTTAAATAACCTCGAGAGTTTAATGTAGTTTGTTTATTGATTATCACAACTAATCGATCTTTTTATAACAAGTAGGTACAAATTGACATGTATCGTACATGTATAGAGCTGCTTAAGATTGTTTCTTATTTCATATCCCCGATCTATTTTTCGTAAATCTGTTTCCATATGAATTACTTTTAGAACTACATGAATGTAGGTCATATATCATTCTTAGAATATAATTTTAACAGACCTGTGTTTTTTTGAATTGTCAAGTAAGTAGATCCCCACACGCAAAAAAAAGGAATAGATTCAACTAAACTACTGTATACAATTTTAATTATTCTTTTATTAAGAATATTTCGCAAGATGTAACATTTATCAGTTATTTATTAATAAGTTTATTATTTGTGGTGACCATTGTCTGTCAATTTAGACACCATAATCATGATTCAACGCTGTATAATCCAGAACCCAGTCCCTTTATCGTGTTATTGTATAATAGTTAAAAAGTAGTTTACAGGCTCGTTTACAGATTATATTACCAGGATGTTAAAAAAGTTAAATCAACAATAAGAACTATTTTTTTCTTTCGTTAGTAAATGCATAATTACACCGATCTGAATAGGACAACCTAGATCTTCCAGCTGTGGCAGTTTTGGAGGTATTTAAGCGTTCTGGTACTTTTCTAAAAAAGCGGTGTTGCTGTATCCCAATGATTATTAGATACAAAATTTTGACATTATGAGACCGTACTAAATGCTCAATTCATTGCAATAAAAATAAATAGGGCATTCCATTTAAAATAACAAAATTATGACGTGCATCGCAAATGTCGTAAATCTAGCAACATTGCTGTCAGCATTTTTCAATTCTGCATGTTTAAAAACCCTCAAGCATTTAATTTTACCTCCCAGTCCCATAAAGTATGTACTAGATTTGCGCTGTGATCTATATTATTTATCTCTATGCTCATATTCTATGTAGACAGCCATGACCCTGCCGTGCCGCCGCTGTTCAAATCTATCTCTTTCTAACCCAAACGCAAAGGGATCGGCGCAAAGGGATCCCCAGACTTTGAGTAAGACAGCTGATTTTTTGTTGAGCCGTGACGAAAATATAGAGATGACAAATAACAATTAACAAGATGAATAACGTCATACAGGGTGGCCAATCGGGTGACGATAATAATTTTTTTTTAGATAGCCCGTACCGAGACCTATCCAAAACACCCCCATGTATGTGTACCGATTATTGATAATTTTCGAGTTATGATTTTTTTTTTGAAAACTTAGAGATTTTCCAGTTTTTCCAAGAAATCCTCAAAAACAGAAACAAGAATGCTTTTTGGCTTTTATTTTTTTCAGCAGTTATACTAAGTATTAAGCGTATCTTAATATCCAATAAAGAGGACTTGTACTTCAGAACAATAATTAAGTACATTTTGGGCCCAAAGTTTGAAATGTCTGTTTTTAGTCAGGAGACCAAAACCTTCAAAATAAAATTAAAAACACTGATGCCTGGTTCTGGAGCTCCAATCTAATCTTAAAAACTCTGCAAGACATTGCACTTTCGAAATAGTAATTAAAAAATAGTACTTTTGGGGGCATTTTGCGCCGTACGTGAGTGTTAAAAGGTAAAATGGTGATAATACACGAATTTCCAAAACGATTTAAAAAACTATTATTTTACTTTATTATGACAAATTAAAGAAAAAAACTCATAACAACTAATAAACATGATAATCATTGATGTCTTAATCACTTTTAATAAAAAAAATTAATACCTGTGCTTTTTGCTGTGTACTATTGAATTTCTGCTAAATTAAGCTGTATGGAAAGTTAACAAAGGGAAATAATAATAAAACAAGAATCTGACTTTTAATTCCATGGCGGAATTACCTGGGAAGCGTTATCGTAGCATACGCCATCCCTTTTACTTCTCACACCGATAGGTGAGAGGAGGATTGTGATCGTGAAAATTTTCGATTTTGAGATAATACGCTTTTTGGGCGTTTTATGATGTCTACATAACGAAAATCCGCGTCACTCATTTCCGTCGTTCTGTCTGTCGGTCTGCCTTTCGATCTGTCTGTCGGTCTGCCTGTCGGTCTGTCTGTCTGTACGCGTTCTTCTAACCTCGTAATCTCAGTAACCGCTGCATGGACTGTGATGAAATTTGGGCAGCAATATGCTGTGAGGTCTTAGTAGGTAATGCTGCTATAATTTTGGAAATCGGTACATGGGCGGCGGAGTAATTAAAACAAAAATTTCCAATATTCCTCAAACTTTGTTTTTAGGCGTTTTAGAGGTTCTTGATCATTTTCTGCGTTTTTTTTTTTGGTGGGGGTGGAATTTGGGTGTGGGGGGGATGAGGGGCTGAAAAACTGAAAAACTTGTTGTATTCGTGATAGGCTATTTACTGACCTGTCAAGAAAGACCTAGCGATATAAATCATCTTTTTAGGTCCATCCGAACATTGCCTTGCCCATTACCGAAAATTAATTAACACAACTGCGCTTCGCCGACATGAGCTCGCAAAAAGCTACTCTGAACGAAAGGGATGGCGTATGTTACGACATCGCTTCCCATGTAATTCTGCCATGAAATTGGAAGTCAGATTATTGTTTATTATACCTTTCCTTTGTTAACTTTCCATACAACTTAATTTAGCAGAAGTTCAATAGTACATAGCAAAAACACTTCAAAAATCACAATTTGGGTACTAGTTTCTTTATTAAAAGTATCAAAACATCAATGATTATCGGATTTATTAGTTGTTACGAGTCTTTTTTTCTTTAATTTGTCATAATAAAGCAAAATAATAGTTTTTTAAATCGTTTTGGAAATTCGTGAATTATCACTTTTTTACCTTTAACTCTCACGTACGGCGCAAAATGTCCCCATAAGTGCTACTTTCTCATTATTATTTCGAAAGTGCAATGTCTTGCAAAGTTTTTAAGATTAGTTTGAAGCTCCAGAACCAGGCATAAGTATTTTTAATCTTACTTTGAAGGTTTTGGTCTCCTGACTAAAAACAGAGATTTCAAACTTTGGCCCCAAAATGTACTTAATTATTGTTCTGATGTACAGGTTCTCTTTATTGGATATTAAAACAGGCTTAATACTGAGTATAATTGCAGAGAAAAATAAAAGCCAAAAAGCATTCTTGTTTTTGTTTTCGACGATTTCTTGGAAAAACTGGAAAATCTCTAAGTTTTCAAAGAAAAAATCTTAACTCGAAAACTATCAATAATCGGTACACATACATGGGGGTGTTTTGGATAGGTCTTGGTACGAGCTATCTAAAAAAAAATTATTATCGTCACCCGATTGGCCACCCTGTATATACACCAATAATACACAATACTTTCATTTTTATTTTCTCTAATAAATCTTGATAATTATTAATATGAATCACTGAATGAGTATTACAGACTTCATAATGGATGATTCAGTAACGTAAGAAGTGAACATTAATTTTAGTATTGATTGTTTCGGACGACTGATTCACATATATGCAGTGAATTCAACCCTCCCCACCTCTTGTACAATTTAACAGTCAAAGAGGGCATACAAATCCACAACAATGGCATATACCGGGTGACTCAGAATTTGCTTGACATATTCTCGGAACCCCATGATTTAAAAAAAATGTTTACTTCAACCCTTCAAACTCACTCCCATCTTTTTTCAAATAACACCCAATATTTTTTCCTTCTGATTTTATACATAAACCTATTTTTCGTAAAGCTATAAGCAGCATAAGATAAATAAAATAAGGATTTGTTTGAGATGTAATATCTTCATAACAAAACCAGATTGAAAAAACTAAGTGGACCTTTCAACGGTACTCGACAGCTTTTTCTACAAAAATAAAATAAAGTCATTATTGTATTTAAAATTTGATTCCACAAACCGTTTTTTTTTTTCGTAAAGAAATAAACATAAGATAAATTGAGCATTTGTGTGAGGCATAATATTGCGGAAATTTAAAAGGATAAAGGAAAAGGAAAAATAAAATAAATAAGATTCAGTAACCTTAAAAACCTACTTAGGTTTATTTTTTATCAGTTTTTTCTTTGCAAAATATTAGACCTCAAACAGATTCTTATTTTATTTTATATTATGCTTATATGATTTTACGAAAAAAAAAAAATAAGTTTGCGTATGACATCAAAAGCACCACAAGATTTTGAGTAAAATAGGGATATCATTGATATAGGAAAACCTATGGGGTGCTATTTAAAAACAAACAGTTTGGGGTGAGTTTTTATTTTAAAGCACTGCACTATGGTACGAAACTTACTGCTTTGGTGTACTGCAGTTTCACAGATCATCTTAAATGTTACATACCTATCTCCGATTAGTCAATCTATCTGTCACAACGTGTTGTGCTATATTCCACTCGTACCGACTATAAACTAACTGACTTAAAGCACGTAAGTGGTAGATAGTACCACTAAGAATTCTTTGCAATTCATAGGCATTTTTTTAAAATTACAATACCACTGGACTACCTACTTGAATCAACTATTTTCAACATTGGCGCATATGTACCTAATCAGAAAACGGTTAAGATAAACACAGTCAAAACAGATTATAAGTGAAAATGTAAACAGTTCAAGAGTTATTTTTGATAGATTAGAAAGAGTTAATCACAAAACGAGAATCTTGAATGCAACTAGTGCGAAAAAAAAATTAAACTGGGATGGAAAACGTTTTCACCAAAATCTTCGTCAGATTCGAAGACCAATAAACAGAAGATATATGGTCATCTGAATGTTGTGATGCAACTGAAAAAACAAATAAATACGGGTAAAATTATTACATATCATTGTTGATCAAAATTAAGCGGCAATTAATGATATTTTCATGACAAAAAAGTACTTGAGTAAATTCAAACGGCAAAATTTTTCATTATATTGACAAAATCAGATTTTTTCCGGACTAGCAATCAACAAATTTAACATTTAATCTTAAAAAAAAATGTTGATCCCGCTGAGATTCGAACCCAGACCCTTTCGGACTGGTGCCTAGCGTCTTAACCGCCCGGCCATGCTGCCTGTGCTTCAGGAGTATCAATACACCGTACGTAATACGTCGTCAGTTACCTGTTGTTGTTTAATTCAATTTTTTTGAACCGGAAGCGATATTAAGAAAACAGGATTTTTCCCGGACTAGTTTTTTCATGCTGATTCCGAATCTGTGTTTACTTTTTCTCTAGCACCTGTAGTTTTGGCTATATTTTGTATATGGACAGACAGAGGCTCTGCATGATCTCTCTTCATAACTTCAGTGAGTCAGTAAGTCAGTAAGAGCTCAAAAAGTCAAGATAACAAATGTCAGGGTGACAAAATTTTATAATTCAAAAATACTATTATCCAAGAGTGTAGTTAAAAGTACAACGTAAAAACGATGCTTTAAAATGCTAGGAAGACCGAGTTTCAGTCGAATGTAAGATAAACAACTAAACATCTGGCCCTTATTATTTTCTAAACAGTTTGAAGAGCGTCACAGTAATTTAGGCGGTTCGTCACGTTAGAATAAAGTCCAAAGTTGGATAATGTTTACTTGATACCTGCATGCAAATACGTCCGTCCCTTCAGACTAGTCGACCACAAAAATCATTTCATATAGTACCTAGTTATACTTCGTACAATAAAGTGGTCTAGTGAATTGTTGGTGATTGAGCAACAGCTTGGGTGAGTTTATCTCACAGAGTACCCAATTCTATTAATTGTCTCTTTGTTTATTGATATATTTATTTATTTCATTAATTCATTTGAAAACTTGTTATTAGACAATTGACAACTTTGATACACACATTTATATCAAATGGTTCGATAATTCAACTACTGAATGTCTGCGATATGAAAACAGATAACAATCTCGAAGTACGTCGCGAGTTGACCCTTCGTGCTGAACTAGTACAAAGGAGTGGATACTTTGCGAGTTGACCCCTAGTATCTTAGTGAGTTGGCGTCACAGTTATCATGATAATTCTCCGCCCTAGTGATTGGAGCTCTTGGAGAGGTATTTCGCGTGTTGACCCTTAATACCAAAGACCCAAGTGCTGCTCGAGTATTGTTATATGCTTTTTTGTATAATTGTACAGTATTATATTTCATCTATTCTCTTGGAGAGGTATTTCGCGAGTTGACCCTTAATACCTATGACCCGAGAGATGTTCGATTTATGATCTGTATAATTTGTATGACCACATAAGATGTGGATATGATTTTATCCGTTTAGGGTTAAAAGTTATATTTGCTGTGTTATCTATTTGTATGTGTGTGTGTATCTATTCTGCCTGTTTTATAATCACGCCAGTATAAAATAACGACATGTTCATTAATTTAACATATGTTAATACATTTTTTTA
Source organism: Callosobruchus maculatus (assembly GCA_951848785.1). NCBI lineage: Eukaryota > Metazoa > Arthropoda > Insecta > Coleoptera > Chrysomelidae > Callosobruchus > Callosobruchus maculatus. Next base: position 6,771,224 of record CATOUR010000003.1, read on the forward strand.
TGTATCATTCTTCAATGAATTGGTTACTCAGGTATCTTTTAATTTAATTTGCAGATGTGTCGTCTCGAGCGCTTTTCCTGATACAGGCCCAACCTCTTATCGATGTTAAATTAGGTAGTTCTAGTAAGTTATTGTTTAAAGATTTAATTGTGATCTTACTTAATTTATTTTGATCATTTGTTTATTGATTGAATTACTACCTTATTCAATGTTTGTTTTAAAAACACGCCCAGAATGATCATTTAATCATTAATTCGTTTTTATCTCCTACACAAAAGACTTTTTTCAGTGCAGAACGTGAAGAATTCTTATGAAAACGCAGGTTAAACCAACAGATTTATTTCTGATCCGATGTGTAATACAGACATAATTTGTGTTCAAAAAATGCCGAAGTAGCTACCTCTTGGTCTGTGAAACCAACACTTTTCAAAATATCCATCTTCCAACTAAGTTATTAGAGAGCTGCACCAATTAGGTGGTTCTAGAGAGTCTGCACAAAGTAACAAATTGCCTCTATTCTTAGAACTTGAGAACATGTGTTAGTGGTTACGTGGCAACACTGCGACTCACGGTCCGTGCTTGGATCTCGCGATTCTGCTCAAGGTCAAGATCAGGGAGAGGCTTGTTTTAGATTTCATCTTCGGATGGCTTTGTTTGTCCTTGCTTCAGATCACAGCTTCATACGAACGCTGCCCAAGTAGTACTGGGTCATTAATTTCTATATTAGAATATCAAAATGATACATAGTGAGCCATGGTACAATCATCCTAGTATAGTTGCAAAGAACAGAGCATCTAGAGAGTAAGCGTTACGATAAAAGGATAGGTACGGCGTGAAAAAAATACAGGGTGATATAGAAAAAAGTCAATAATTGGTAGTATGGGTGAAAAATAATAAGAAACTGAAGCAACAGTTTCACTGGAGTCGCTGTGTCGCTATCATCGAGGTAGAATCCCATGGAGGCGCGATAAAGTGGCTGAAAGCAGGTGCAAGTTGGTCATATTGATTCGACACTTATGTCAAACAGCTGACGTTTCTTTGACAATTTCGTGTTTGCTTTTTTTGAGTGTTTTTACCGAGATTTTTAGTTATTTTTAAGTGATATTCTAGTGAATTCATAAAGGAAATAATGGTTTCATGCGCTTATCGTAGTTGCTCTAGTAGAGATGGCATGGATAAGAAGAAATCGACAGGAATTACATTTCATAGGTATGTATGCCAAAAAATAACAATGTACAGGACCGCATTTGTAATCTTTATCTCAATAAAGTGTAACGTATCGCAGCAATAATACACTTGTATTATTCAATTGATGATGAATGTCGTCTCTACAAAGCCTTTTTTTTCATATACTTAACTATGAATTTCGCTTTAGATTGAAAAATCAACCCAATACTTCATATTTAAATCATCATTGTAATGAATTTTCAAAATTATTTACATAAGAAAGTAATCCGGCTCTGGCGAGGCGTCCATATTGTTACCACACTTAGCCACGCCTCCTGCTACCGTTTCTGTTATGCGAAATTGAACCTTATAGCGTCTCCTTGGGATTCTACCTCGATGGTCGCTATGCACTAGTGTTGGCGAAAAGTCAAGCAGCGAAGTGCTTTGACGTGTATTACCACCGGCCGAATGGTCCAAGGGCAACATTATTTCAAACGACAAAAAAATATGATACAGATTTGACAGTTTATATATTATGCATAGAACGATAAAGCATGAACTATTGGCAATTCCAAAAATCGATGAGACCTCTAGCGGCAAAAATCTACACTGACAAAGCTGGTACTCGAATTTCGGACGACACACAATTAACATGCCATTCGTTTATATGCCGTTTATGTTTCTTCGTTCAGTCGTGTTTTCGAGTTCGTGCTTTGTTAATTGGTATATAGTGTGTTAGAATATTTCTTCGGACCTTCTTCATACGCTATTGTCAAGAATATGGCATCTACATCAGGCTTCAAATCGAGAAAGGCTAGCAAGTTTAATACAAACTGTAGTGTTTCTGGTTGCCACTCCAAAAAAAGACTATGATAAAAGCATTCATTGCCACGCATTTCCTCCAAAAGCGTGTCACAGCATGCAGGATACCTGCTATCCTCCATATTACAAACGCCAGCGCCCTCATCGGTAATTAGAATCGCCAATTGTGGTCTTGTAGCCGTTTGACAGCATGAGAATTCAATAGCTTATAACAACTGTCAACTCACGTGTGTGGTTTTATAACGTATGCCCTGGTTTAACATCTATAACAGGACTTTTGAACATTTTACATACAAAGCGAATGATTGAAGTCATCCAATTTTACTTTCCACACCGATAGATGAGGGGAGTATGTATTGTGATCGCAAAAATTATCGAATATTTGGTTGCAAGGGGATATCAGACTATAGCTTCATGCAATGGGAAAATAATAAAATGTGTGGGAAGTACTGAGTCAATCAGCTTGAATCCATTTTTTGTATGTTATTGTCCAATACTTAGAATGGAAAATTTCATCGTAACATAATTGTCTGAAGTCCCAATATTGTTCTCTATAAAAAATGGACACCCAAGCGATTACCTGGTTCTGATTGGTTCTGAAACACTGATAATCGTTCAAGTTTTTAGGAGTCAATATCCCAGAAGACATGAACAAATCTCGTAAACTACAATGCCTTTTAGGCAAAAATATAGTTTTGAAAAAACTAAAAAAAAAATACGCTTTTATAGGTCTAAGAAGTGAAAAATAATTATTAATAAGAGCTCAAAATAATAATGAACGAAAGCTACTAGAACAATATAGTATAATTATAGGGCGAGTCCTAAGTTGATACTATAAACGCGGGCTACTTTGGCCCACTTTTTAGTAATTTTTGTATGTACTTTTTTCTAGAAACTGTTGTTTTCACTGCCCAGAAGTTCTGGTAATCTTTTTTACAACTAAAATATCTTAAATTTTAATTAGTAATTCTGTTTTTACTTACAAAACGTTTTTTGAAATTAATATATATTTTTTTTAAATTTTGGGCCAATGTTATCCTGCGGTTAGGGCAACTTTGGCCCAAGTCAATTTTTAGCGTTAGAAGCATGATACAAATGGTATGGACAAAGAAGGACTTGGATATTGACTAGAACAGGTTCGTCAACGAAGATTATATTACCAAATGTTATCAAGTTTCGTCATAATTAAGAATGTTGTGAGGTGAAACATCTTTTACCACCTCTTTCAGATTTTCAATATAGTCTGTGATGATTTGTTCATGAATCTGAGTACGATTTCTTTTGATGTTCGACGAAAACTTGACAGTCAGTTGAGGGTGTCTCTTTAGAAACGATTTGACCCAGTCACTTCCTGGAACATAGTTGCAAAAACACTGCACAGTCTTCTATTGCCTAGTCAAATAAGATTTTATGATGAATCTTAAATCTAGTTCATCGAGAATGCTAGTTTTTCTTCTCGCGAAAAAACTGTTGGATGGCCTGGTGAACTTGAAAACAAATTTTTCAACTTGTTTTTAATAGGGGGTATCTTGAAATGATCAGCAGCTTGCCGTTGCGTCATATCACCAGATCTGATTGCTTCTAGACAAGTTAGAAGTTGTTCGTTGCTATAGCCAGTGTATATTGGGCCTCCAGGAAGTCTTTTACGGCATCCTAAACAAGCTGATGGCGAGAATACGCAATATAAATACGAAAATAAAATTTTTCAAAGTTTTTATAGCAATTCATAACTAATATTATGGGTTTTGGCCCAAAAAAAGTTGGGCCAAAGTACGGCGTTTTTTATACATTCTCGGGTCTGATTTAAAAAAAAAATGAAAATAAAAAAACTTGTTGAGTTTAACAGTGTTGTAACTACAGTACGACTTAAAGAAATGAAAATTGTTTAATAGGGGGTACTTACCAGATTTGTTCAACAAGAAATACTTTTTTTGTAAATTGAAGTTTGGGAGGTAACAACGGAGGTAAAGATTGCACGTGGTTTTACTAGTCAAACAACTATAGGTGCTGCTTTCTAGTGGACAGCAAAGGAACCACTGGACTTATCAGACAGCCTGTATAGTGCGTCTACCTAGCGGAATGAGCCGGAGGTATTTTAAATATAGTCACAAATATCTTTATAGAGTACGATTTTGTTTTGTTTTCATTTGGGCCAAAGAAGGACGTTAGGGCCAAAGTAGCCAATGTTTACGGTACTTTTTTGGACTCACTCTGTATAGATATCCTAATTATTTTCGCAGTTCTAAAATTCGAAATATCCTAATTACGCCAACAAGTCCGTTACACACAACATCGTAATATCCTGTAAGACAATAGAGATATTTTTGTGCAAATCATACAGGCAAAAGGAAAAGCAAGGACCGACATATTCGAAAGTTCCTATTTGAAATACAATTCCACTTTTATAAACTTTTTATTCGTTTTGTACGCCAGCGCAGCGCCTGTCACTTTTCGTAACATTTAGGTAACAGATATGCTTCTGGCCAGTAAGCGGCAGCACTTTCGAATATTTTTCAACGATTTTTTATCGGATTATATAGAAAAAAACGGTAGTTATGCAATTGTGTCACTCTTGATGAAATTCGATATTATGCTGGTATACTCGTATATAGGAATGGAAGCAGGTACAGAGGTGTATACATTTTTTTATGTGCGCGATGGTAGAAAGGTCAATATCAAGGACGGTGTCATATAAAGAAAACAAACGCACGACGAGGAATGGTTAATAGAAAAAAATATACAAATATATCGACGTCCATTAATCTCACTTTGAATGGCGATCCGATAAACATCGCAACGAAAATAGCAGTGTGGTCATTAGAATGATTTGAATTACATATAGTCCAGTCAGTAAAAACGGAAGAAAGACTGAGCAGGGCACAGGAGCGGGAATCTTTGGAAGAGAAACTAAACTAGACAGAGCATTCCGCTGGGAAAATACGCTTCGGTATTTCAGTCAGAGGTGTACGCCATCCTGCATTGTGCAAGGATAAACAATGAGCGATCCTAAAGAAACATGAATGTCTACAAGAACTAAGAAGGCTTCAGGAACACAGCAAAGTAACTTTGGAGTGGGTGCCAGGACACTCCGGTATAAGTTGCAATGAAAAGGCGGATGAGTTAGCGAGACAAGACTCGTCTGTTCTATACATTGGAGCAGAACCCGCCTTGGGGTGCTTAAAAGCACAATCAAACACCAGATCGTAGAATGGATGAAACATCAGCCCAAGGAGCAGTGCAACTTGTTGCCGGGATGTGTTCATGGAAAAACATTCATAAAAGCTCCATGCAAGAAAACAGCTGAAACACTGCTCTCCTTGAGTAGGAATCAGCTCTGAATAACGACAGGTCTCCTCACGGGACATTGTGGCCTGAAGGATTACCTGAATAAAATGGGACTCAACTGCAGACTGTGTGGTAGAGGGACTGAGTCAGTCCTACATGTGCTCTGTGAGTGCGAAGCACTAGATCACAAGAGACAACAGCTCTGTGGGAAGCCAAAGCTAGAACCAATGGAGTACAGCTCAGCGCCAGGACCAGTAGGAAAACTGCATAAACGTATGCAGTGGATACTGTAAATGAGAGGAGTTATAATCCAATAGGCCTTAAGGCTTCAGTATTGACGGGGACAGCATGGTCAGACGGCTCCTGGGAAAAAAACCTAAGAAACTGTCAATCTGGTCAGCAATTCTGTAAAAAGCTAAATTGTCGTCATTGGGTAGCAGACAACCCAAGATCAAAACATGAAAAGCCCCTACATTCACCCAAAGTGACTGTTTAGGCAGCAATGTCATCCCATGGGATCATCGGTCCTTATTTTTTCGAAAATCAGCGAGAACAATCTGTGACTGTGACTTCCGACCAACAGTTGCATCGATTTGAAGGATTTGGTTTCAACAAGATGGCGCGACGTGATATCGCGTGTAGGGGACATTCCATGGCCTCCCAGGAGTCCGGATTTAACTCCTCTTGACTTTTTCTTTAGGGATACTTGAAGACTCGAGTATACATGGTAAAATCAATATCAATACTTCAATTGAAAGCAATTATCCTCTACCTCCTATCCTTTCTGCAAATTGAGCAATAGTTTTCTTCTGTGATTATTTTAAATCCGTTCAACTCTATGACCCACCCCTGTATATTATATTTTGGCAATTCTCCATACAAATTGCTTCGGTATTAACCTCAACACATTTCAAATTAATTTCTCTTCAATTAGTTTTTTGAATAATCATAATTATTACTTTCCACCTCGGCAGGCAATCATTTACGGTTTTCTGGAAAATATTTAATGATTGCATTCATCGGATAAACGTCAATATAAATACTGACATGATTTTATTATTTTGCGGATTCTGTGGGTGCCTATAGACATTGAATAGTAGCCATTAATTTAATATGTAACGAATTATTGGCCGATACAACTAAAAAATTTGGATATAAATTGTCCGTAGACAAATTCAAAAGTTTGGTTTCTGTTATGTGCTATGCTGTCATGTGTTGCAAATAAAAAGGTAATTTGCTAAATAAATGTAGAATAGCGTCCGCCTCAAGTATCATAGGAAATAGCAGATCTGTCACTGTTCAGCTAATTCTATCATAGCCGAATGCTAGAGAGGCCTATAGGAAACGGTACCTAGGTACCAGCAACATGCCTCATAGATCAACGTAGATATCAAAAAAATTGTCGAGTGGGGATTAGTAAATAAAGTACAGTTTAACGTACAGAAAACTCAGGCAACAACACTAACAAAGTAGTCTCACGTTGGCTTGCCAACTGTGGAAATGGAGGGTTACCAAATTGTCGAATCACCTTCCGTCAAGCTTTTGGGGATCAACATCAACAATAACATGTCCTGGCACGACCACGTCGTCAGTATTGCTAAAACAGCATCCCAGAAGCTTGAAGTTTTGTTCCGCTGTATGAAGCTGTATACACCAGAGCAACTACTGCTGCTTTACAAGGCACATATCCGACCATCGCTGGAGTATTGCTCCCATGTGTGGGGATGCGCTCCGAAGCACTCTCTAAAGCTTCTGGACACTATCCAGAAGAGAGCAATTAGACTAATCGACACGCCTAACCTTACAAAGGACCTTCACAGCCTGGAACATCGAAGAAGGGTGGTTGATCTGTCTCTGTTTTGCAGATTCTATCACGGACGAGGTTCGAGTGAGCTCCCCTAGATAATAACACCAAAGGCCGTCCGAACGAGGAATACTAGAGAGGCTCTGGGAGCTCATCCTTACCAGGTCGAGGTCCCTACTGCCCGAGCCAGTCTCCTCCAGCATTCCTTCTTTTGGAGCACTGCGACGCTGTGGAATGAGCGGCCAGGAATTTATTTCCCGACGACGGCTACAACCTGAAGCGTTTTAAATCTAACGTGCACCGACACGTATCCTCTCGCAGCGCTTCTACAGCGCCATAGGCTTTCAGCCTTTGCGGGAGACTGACCAAAAAGAAGTCAGCCTTAATATTCAGCGGTGTGTGAACTGAGTTACTAGGTAGGTTAAGTCCCTAATAGGTTGGACCAAAATGCCAGCATAACACAGCTGAGGATATTTGGCGCAAAGTTAAAGTATAAATAAAAATAATTTCTTAGATGGAGCACAGATGCTTTAATTCAAGAATACCATAACTTCCTATACGCGCAAAGTTATGCTAATCTTAAAATGAGAATACGATATCTTTGACCATATAAGGGTTACATTGAGAAAATATCTTCAATGCAAAACTGGGAAATTCTTGATAGTAAGAATACCAAAATCTTAAATCAAGCATATGGTAATCTTGACCGAAGTATTTCATAATCTTGACTGAAGCATTTCATAATCTTAACTGGGAGCATTTCATAAACTTGACGCAAGTAGCTCAACTTTATTCTTAAATTGTGATATTCTTGGATGAGGAATCTAGTAGTATTAATTTGAGCATTCAAGCTCTTTTATGAGCATGTAGAAATTTTTCTGGAGAAACAGTTCTGCAAAATTTCTTAAATCACTTTTAATATACTTAGTACTTATCTAGGAACACCTGAGTCAGGTCTTCGCGTCCCAATTTTTTTAATAGCTCATTCATGGTGGGATAGATCCAGTGATAAGGAAGCTGATGGGAACTGGGACTCGACTCAAATGGCGGTGGACCAGCACTACCGGCAGATTCGATGACTGATGCAATTATGAAATTTTATATGACTATTTAAAAGAGTTGCCCTATGAGCCCATTGCAACTCAAAAGTAGCCAGTTTCCAGTTTGAAATGATCATAAGGCAATGAATACTTGACACTGCATATTTGGATCTACTTTCCAGTCAGCCTTGGAGATTTTGACTTGCCAGATTATAACACACAATTTACACATAATGTACTGGACTATTAGGGACCCCACCGACACGAGCCGATCACGCACGCGGGCTTGTTTTCATTTGGTCTAGCTTGGCTGTGAATACAGTATAGAGCATTCGATACGGTTTGCCTGAGATGTTCTAAATCCGATCCTGTTTCTTTTGTGACAGTGAACTTAAAAGGTCCCCTTGTCTTCTCGGTCGTGAGCCGAAATACATATCGCTTGTATACATCCTTTTTTTGTTCAATGAATGCAGTCCCGCCCATTCTCTAACCAGACAACAATCGCATTGATTCTTCGCCCTACTGTTCGGTTAAAAAATTTCATACAGATCCGGCGTAGCCCACTCGGTATGACTTACCAAATCAACTACGGTCGAAAAACATAGATCTTTCTATTCGTTCATATAACATTGTTCTAAACATCGACAAGATATACAGCCATGGCAGACATATTGCGTTTACATGTCAGAAGATTTGTCAAAAAATATAGGCGTATCAGAATAGGGTACTTGCAGAGGTCGTGAAATCGTCTCGGGAGTATACATAGCGCAAAGAAAACCATATCAAGAAGCAGTAGGAAACAAAAAACATGATTTTACTGACGGCCAAAAAAAGATATTTGCAAAATAAGGACATATTCAAATTTTTCGACGTGACTTAAAACAAGGGCTGACGACACAGGTATCTTATCGATATCGACAATCGATACTGCTACAACGCAGGTCAGTGAGATTCAACTGCAAACTAGAGATGATCTGAATTCTTTAACAATGCGACTCAATTCATTGACACCTACTTAAACATATTTGAAAAAGGCAATTAATCCACTAGCATTTTCGTTGCAATACATTTTTATATCTGATAGGTATCACAGTTCATCCTGTTTGTGACCGAGATTCGAAACTAATCGAAGCCATCATTTTATTTCGGCGGATCCCATTATGAATGAATCCAAAGATAGAATCTAATTCAAGCCCATCCGTACAAAGTGAATTAGTAATCTAGCCTAACTTTTATCCTTTTGACTTTTGTACTTTTGTGTGTGACTGTGTTTTGTGGTTATAATGATCAATGTCAAAATGTTGAGTTAGCACTGGCTATCGATATCGAATATCAATACTTTACATCCCATCACTATAGCATATCACTGGCGTCAGAGGTTGTTTGCGCGGCATTTTCCGGCATTTGAAATAATTTTTGGAAAATCTCTCACAGCCGATTCCAAAAAACCAAACAAGTGTTTTTGTCATGTTTACTAGGCTGCTAAGGAATGCGTAAACGACATATTTTTTTCTGCAAGTACCCTTTTTGCAAATGCCTAAATATAAAGGCGTGTTTTATAAGGTCTTCATTTTTACCTCGGGTGATTACTGTTTTATATAAAGATATTGTCTGTAATATTACAAAATATCATTAAAAATTCAAGGACAAAACCACCAGTGGTCACATATGGAGCAGAGGTGTGGGATGTTAGTATAGCAGAAATAGGAAAAAGCTGCAGGTTACAGAAATGTATTATATGAGAAGAAGTTGTAGAGTGGGAGGGATAGAATCAGCAATGACGAGATAAGAGACAGAATGGGGTTAGACAGAGATATAGTGGACGAGATTCAAAAAAGGCAACTTGTGTGGTTTGGTCATGTGAATAGGATGACAGACAAAAGATGGCCTAAACGAGTACTAAAATGGACTCCACCCGAAAGAAGAAAGAGAGAACGACGCAGGAGAAGCTGGAGAGCCGACATGAATGAGCCATGCAAGGCAGAAATCTAGAAGAGAATATCTTCTGTATTCGTAAATTATGGAAAATGGGGGCGGAGAAACGTCGACAGTTGTAAAAATCCGCAAGTATATACATATAAAGGACAAAAAATGAAGAAATCCGTTGCCGTAAATAATACAACATAGCACGTAAGTCAAGTTTATATGGGTGAAGTTGGTATCACAGATTTGGTAGTATTTCGCATTCAAAGTACTGTGGGACGTTGTCAGACGCTGCACGCGAAAAATATTTTTTTCATCGAGCTAAGGATACAGTCTATTGCAAATTAGTTGATTTCACTATAACGAGAACGGAGACTCAAAAAAAAAATATCTTTACTTAAAAATACCGAAGTCTCTTGAAGATCTGAACCCTGAACGTCTAGATCAACTGAAAATAACTTTTTCAAATGCGGTTTTGTTGAAACAATTTGTTTTACTTCTGCTAATGCCTCTAAAAATTTATATTTTTTTATTATCTATGTATATCCATTTTTACAACGGAACTTTTGCTAAGCTAAGAAAATACAATGTAATAAGATATGATTCAATATGTTGTTTCAGTATCCTGGCAATAACCATCAGAATTAACGACTAATTATTTATTGAGCTTATTCACCATTTCTAAAAAGTAAAGCACCTAGTTTAGCCGATAGAAGAAAACGGAAAAGGTGGTGTAAAAGTGGTATATGTATATTATAAAATCTAATAGTTCATAGTACAATATGATATACATCATCCACAGATGCCCCAGACTACAAAGACTGTTCATATTTCTTCTTCTCTTCCCTGACATTGCTTCTTAAATTATTACTTTTTTTTCACAACCTCTGCCTTATCAGTATTCGGTTCAGTTTCCTTTAATTTTTGTATGAGTAACCCATAGGCAGCTTCTTTTTTTAAAAGGCATAGATGACTTCTGTATATTTCAATGATATCTTCAAGTATTCTCTTGTTATTTGGATTTGGTGGGGCCAAACGGGCGAAAACGGTTCGTTATAAGCGAAGTTCGCTATAAACGATAAATAAAAAAGATGTGGTATTTTTATTAATACATTTATTAATAGATAGATAGATATGAGGGTACATAAAATATATTTTTTAATATAATAGATACATTAACAACTGTTCTTGAGAGTCTAATTTAAAAAAATCTTTTATTTTAGTTTGTTTTATTTTTGTGAAATGAATATCATTAATATGTAATTCTATTTCGGCTAATTGATTAAAAACACTTTGCGGAGTATTTCGCGACTGAAGAAAATAACGAACGTTATCAATATGTTCAAGTGCCTCTGATGTGGTTGGAACTGGTCTCAATTCTGTACTCACAGGTTCTTCATCTTCTGCCTCCTCATCGTTATCAATATAAACTGAAGAAGACACAGAAGTGACAGTGGCATCATCATCCAAGTATTCAACACTTACAAGATTATCATCAATACGGACAAATTCACTAAGTTTGGCGAAACATCAAGGAGTGAAGCGTACCAACGCCGTCCGAACAGCCCTGAAATCACTAGTTTGTCGGACGATGGACGCGAATGCCGCACACTCGGTAGTACCGATCGAGCGGTACTGGCACCTAACAAATCATCGCGATCGGCGATAGCAATAAACAATTACTTAGCTGTAGGTGATTAGCAGCCCATAAAACGGAAAATGGGACTCACGCTCGCTAGTTCGAATGCACCTTAGTTGTGATAGGCTGGGAGCCCGTTGACAGTGTTGACACCATGATGAGCTTATTTTGGAAAGGCTGAAATGTTGTGTAAACGTTGTTACTGGTGTTTCTTACGTGTTTCACACGCACGTCTCCTTAAAAAATTCTGATCTTAAACAGGCTGAAACTGATTTAACCATTTTCTAATTTCAAACTTTGTTATTATCGCGAATATTTCTACATTTGATCCTTATCATCAGTAATATTAATCTAGTATATATTTTACATCAAAATGAAACAATAGTAGTCAGTCAGTGTATAAATGCATATCATTATTTTTTTTCATAAATGTATATATATCGCCTAACTATTGATTTATTCTGTTGGATTTTCTTCCAGAATTTTCATTCATTTATACAAATTTCAAAGCAGAAAAACTTTTTTAAAAAAAGCTTTTTTTTAGATGTTCTAAAAAGCAGAAAATAAAAGTTTCATTTAAAATTTTACCTTATACTTAAAATTTTAAATGAAAATTTTATGTTCTTCTTTTTAAAGCATTTAAATACCTAGAAGGTTTTTTTAAAAAAAAAAGGTTTTTTGCTTTTAATTTATCTTTTACTTTTTAGTTATTAACACGTACTTTTATTATCAGCGAACCTCTTCATTTAATATCCATACTATAGGAAAGCATAAAAACTTCAAAAGACCACCATATTGGATTAAGAGTGACATCAGAATATTTTTCTAATTATTCTCGGCAAGCCCTTTCATTTGATACCCATATTGCAAAAGTGCATAAAAAATAAGTACTCCGCCATCTTGGATGTTCCGCCATATTGGATTTAAAATGGCGTTACACAGCTTATCGTGTATTGTCATCCAAACTAAACGTGTGTACAAAATTTGAGCTCAATAGGGTGATGATATCTGCCTCAAAAATTGAGTAGCAAGATTCCATCTGAACAAACATACATTGCAGGTTAAATAAAAGATTTTAGTAAAAAAAACGTTTACGTTTACTTCCCTAACTGAATTCAGAAATATGATCCAGAAACTACCATCTAAATGACGCCAGAGTAAATTTTAATGACGTATGATGAATGATAGCTGTCAAATATTAGACATGACATTGACATAGAAGACGTAAGAGAATTGCAGTCAATGACATTTGACAGCTAGCTCTTAGACTATGATGGCAAAGCTGCTGCACCCGTTCGTAGCCGTAGGCTCTGAGGTCGCCATTTTTATCTATTATCTGGATATTTTTCCTCTCGAGAGAGTGAGGCCACGGCCAGTAGCTTATTGTTTAGCAGATAATCGCACTCGCGAGCCGAGAGGAGATCTATTGTTTATAATTGTCGGCGTTGCCTTGAACGTTTACCATCGCATCGGGGGAAATGACGCGCACTCCGAGGTCATCTCCAGGAAGAGCCGGTCTTATCGGAGATCTACACCGGATCAGCCGTCAAAAGTTGCCGAATGGAAAAAATAAGGGATTAGATCTTGCGTAGAACCACAGGTTTATTACCTTTTTTGTGCGTGCCACAGAAATATTGACATGGTTATACAGTAATGTCCGCCTATAACGAACCCGCTTTTTGCGAAATTTCGTTTATAACGAATCAAATGTAGAGGTACGAAACTTTGGTATTACTCAACGTGTGTTAATTTTTTCACATAAACGAACCCTTTTATAACGAACTTTCGGGTAAAACGAACCTTAAACTTTGATATTTTCGTAAGATCTGTCTCTTATAACGAACCCAAAACGATATTTCACCGCTGGTGATTCCCCGAATTCTAAAATAATCCATCTTAGATGGTATAAACTTCCTTCATATGGCATGGCAGAGGGTATCAAAACAAACAATTTTTAACTGTTTTCAACACAGTGGTTTCCTGAAAGTGGAAAATGATTTAGATTCAGACGATGACTTCACATTAGCCGAATGGCGGAAAAAAGTTGTACAGGAAGATGATAACAATATTCTAGACAGTCTTCCTTGTTCTGAAAACGAGTTCAAAGAAAAAGCGATGTACGTTGTTTAACCGGCACCTTCACCATTACATAGTACTACCGAGTGTGCGGCACTCGCGTCCATCGTCCGATAAACTATTGATTTTTGAGTTGTTCGGACGGCATCGGTACGCTTCACTCCTTGACGTTTCGCCAAACTTAGTGAATTATCGTATCGTCACCGCTCCTTCATAAGTTTACAAAGTTTAAATTGAATCTGTGAATCAACATCGGCTATTAATTTATGTATCTCATTCACCATTTTTTAAAAACGCGATGTATGTTTAAATGGCACCTTCACCATTACGTAATACTACCGAGCGTGCGGCATTCGAGTCCATCGTCCCACAAACTATTGATTTGTGGGCTGTTTGGACGGCGTTGGTACGCTTCACTCCTTGACGTTTCGCCACTTGGTCAATTATCGTATCGTCACCGCTTTTTGATAAGTCTAAGTTTAAATTGAATTTGTCCAACAATATCGGCGATAAAATTATGTATCTCATTCACCATTTCTTAGAAAAGCGATGTATGTTGTTTAACTGGCACCTTCACCATTACATGGTACTACCGAGTGTGCGGCATTGATTTGTGGGCTGTTCGGACGGCGTCGGTACGCTTCACTCCTTGACGTTTCGCCAAACTTAGTGAATTATCGTATCGTCACCACACCTTGAAAAGTCTACAAAGTTTAAATTTGATCTGTCCATAAATATAGGCGATACATTTATGTATTTCATTCACCATTTCTTAAAAAGCGATGTACGTTGTTTGACTGGCACCTTCACCATTACATAGAATCTTCAAATAAAGTTCACCATGAATTGCGTTGTGGAGGGGGTTTCCTTAGCTATTTTATGTTGAAACAACCTCTTTCGGTGTGATGCTACACACTCTGTACTCTGCCATTTTACAACGTCCGCAACCAATTTGAATCACATCAGTTGCACAGTTACACCACACGAAGTTTTGTAAACCTCTTCAGCGAATAAATCTGCAAGTAGCTTGGCGAAATATTTTAAAATTAATTAACAGCATATTGTATATAAATATACACATATGGTTGTGTCGGCGCGGCATCGCAACCATGTTGTAATCGTTTGGGAAATATATAAACATGGAGATCCTTAAATGGTGTTTGCATGTCAACAGCTGTGAGATCTGCTGGTAGCTGTGCCAAGCCGGTCGAAAGTTCTACGAATCCCCACAAACATTCTGCCAGAATCCATAAATATACTGTTTCCATTATACATGGTGATCCAGAAGTTTTATATGCATAAGGGAGAGACCTCAGAGTAACAACTGAACATAGAGGTAGTAAACAACTAATTCTAATAGGCCGACATATTTACTTACGTTGTTATATTGACTACCAGATACTGCAATCTTAATTGTTTACTATAGTCTTAATTGTATAGTATTCAGAAATATTCCATTCTACGTTAAAAAAAGACGGTATTTTGATGCTTCAGGAATGATTACAGCAAAATCAATAGATATGTTGACCTCTACTGCGTTACTGCATATTTCTTCATTATAAACGCAAATTCTGAAGTCTTACGTAAATTTTGAGGAGCTGGCAACGACGACATAATTTTCGTGCAACTTATTTACGGTAGAAGCTCGACTTTCAAACGTTTGTTTTGTTTGTGTCTTTCTTGGTCAGTAAAATAGGATTTGCTATTTGTTGGTAACTGTAGTGAAGCTTTATGGACTTGCTGTGCTATCTTCGAGTGTAGTTTAACAGTTCTTCGAGATGGAACTCAAAAAGTGCAGTGTTTGTAACATGGGTTGCATTGGAAGCATTTTCAGGTTAGTTGGCGTTACACAGCATTGTTTACAATTTGAACTGTCACTGCGAGGTCACTGCTGATCGAGCTGATCAATGTTAGGGGGCTGAAGTGTCAAAGATGATGACTTTAAGCACGCCATGCTGAAGTGGTTTGTTCACTACCTCTATGTTCAGTTCAGTTGTTACTCTGAGGGAGAGACTGGTGGTGTAATTTCTTTCCACGCAGAATTTTATAAAACGCCAGTAGAGACATGAAAACCTTATCTTTAAGTAGGCTTTGACTTAATGTTTGACGTTTGTAAACAAAATTAAAGACCTGGCCAAACAGAGGGCGTTCTGGAACGCGGCGTTACGGCGTTCTCTAACCTCGCGTCACAGCGTGCTAGAACGCCCTCTGTTTGAACTGGCCTTAATTATTGAAAGGTCAGTATTTTTGCGTACCCATAGAAACAATACATTGGAACAAGTTCAGTTAGGCGAAACATCAACTAAAACAAAACAAAGTTATTATTGTCCCACTAATTATGTCAGTCTCAGGCCTCCAAACAGATTTACATCACACCTGCAACAGTTAGGCCTGACCGAAAGGTAACACAAAATATTCAAAAAGTCTGTAATCCTGAAGACCTGTAATATTGTACGATCAGTCCTAAACTCAGATCAATAGTTCAGGTGTTGACTTGGCACAGCCCGTCAACACCTGTTGCTACCGCAATCATGCGAGAGAAACTTCTAAAATCCGTATAATAATAAAATTGTTTTTGTTTTAATGCCTTAAAAGAATTTTCTGAAGGCGAAGGTTAGCTAAAGCTACACAAAAAGCTCGACAAAAAGGGTGAGTAAAAATATGAAAAATAATACAATGTAAAATACAAAAATCAACTAGTAAATGTTTGATCTACACGTCTTTAAACATAAACTGATCCAGAAACTAATTACATAGATTAAAGAAAGCCTAAAATTAAATTTCTAAGTTTTCTTTGAAACTAGGATACTATCAATGCTGTTGTCAAATTTCACAGACAAATACGAAAAGCAGTTTTTGAAAAGGGAAGGGGCGATATTGAACCTTCAAGTGCCTACTGTGAATATCACCAAGACAAGTAAGCTTATTTCTCACATAGCTGTAGGATTAGACTTATTCATGATTGGTTGGACAGAAACTATATATGTATAAAATTATAATATATAAATAGCTCTGAAAATTTGACAAATCAATCCATGCTCTATAAGCAAGTCTTGAGTCTCTTTTAAAATTTTCACGAGATTTTGTTTTGAGTGACATTTATGTCTTTAGATTTGGTTTTTTCTCGAAACTCTAAACCAAAGCTGCGAAACACACGCCGTTTATTATTTTGTTTGTATTACCATTGAGGATAAATATAAAGCAACATAAATATCAAAACTAATTATAAGAGCCTGGCCATATATTTTTATAACAATAATTACTTGGGATGAAAAAGGAAACGTTTTGCAGTTATTTTCCATATTTTCTAATTCGGTCGAAAATGTGCGTCCTGTTATAACTTTTCAGTGATATATATGTTCCGTCCATAATCCATATTCGTGGTATATCACCGGAAGTAATTTAAAAACACATGGCGACAAACTACCACAGACGACGTAGGGAACAACTCAAATTTCATTATAGACGCCTGTTTCAAGCTTGCTAATAGGACGATTTATACAGGGAGATACACACGCAGTGCTACACTTTCCTTCTTTCAAATGCTTCATTATTTTTTGCTTCGCACAAATTAGGGCTTCAGCTTTTGATCATATAGTATACTATTGTTCGAGGAAGAATGAATCAGAATTGGAATAAAATTGATTGACCGTTACATTATAACATGTTTGAGTTTACATTAACACTAACAAAGTCTACAAACTCCTGTGTGGAATAAAAGCAATGATCTAAAAGTAAAGACTTAATTAACTTCTTGAATCTAAATTTGTTTAATAACTCTATATTTACATTTATGAAGTATTTTCTAACTAGGTTGTATAACTGTGGGTCAATCTTATTTGGTTTAGTAATCTCAATCCTCGAGTAATCGCTTCTTAAAGTATTTGCCATCTGGGTTTACAGCTATGCATGTCTGAAGACTTGGTGTACTTGGGCAAGTTCATATGTACCCGCAATACATTCTACAAAATTATTATGCACGGCCGTGGTAAAATTTTATGCCTACGGAAAATCTCATTACATATGGGCCATACAGTGTAGCGCGATCAATAATCCGGACGGCCTTCTTCTGATGAACAAAAACCTTATTCACCCAAGTGAAGTTACCCCAGATCAAGATACCGTATGTTAAGCGACAGTGGATGGTTGCATGGTACACCGTTTTTAAAACACTAGTGGGTAAAAATAAACTCAATATTTAGCACAAATATCTGTGAACAGATTCGGCAACACGTATAGGTTATGTGATTATGCCAGTTTAAGCCAACACCCAGGAATTTGACTGGCTCAGATTTTTTCTGTAGTTTGTCAGAAAAAGAAACCCCCTGAAAATCTCTAAAAACAGTAATTTATAATTCCATATTATCAAATCTTTAGTGCTACGTATAAAAGTATTCTAGTACACGTACAGTATTGCCTACGAATAATGTAACTGTCTGGTGAAAGAGGTATTATTGCCTACACTCTCTTTCATTATTGTTGTTTGTCGACACTATTGACAATTTACGAAATTCCTCATGGCTGTAGAATATTAATACTCAGCTATGTCCTAACACATTATGCCATTATGTTGACTATGTATAGCTATCACACATTACCCAATTCTGGTTAGTGCAGTCGTACTGGGTTTTTTACCATGCCAGAAACCAGAGTTGTTATGAAATCAGTCAATCTAAATTAGTTATTATTTTGACATTGTAATTAGTTAATCTGTCAACAGCGCGTTTCTCAGCATTGACGTCTGAAAGTTAAATGAAATTTTTGAAATACCTTTTTTTGATTTGCTCTTTAAAATGTTGACAGTCCAGTCCAAAGGTTGCACAGTTCCGGTTAGTACAGTCATGATGAGTGTTCACCATGCCAGAAATCAGAGTTGTTAAGATATTTATAAGGCCTCTATTTTGAATTATCAGTCAATCTAAATTTTGACTCCAACAGCGCGTGTCTCAGCATTGACATCTTAAACGTCAACTGAACTTAGTGATGGGCTTACAAATAACAAAATATCTGTTAGTATTGAAAACTGCTGTGTAGTTTAATTTTCTCGAATGGCAAATGTGCCTTGGACATTGGAAACTGTAAACTAGAGATGTGTCAAGAAGTCAAAGATTTGGAAGTTAAATTCCTCCAGAAGTTTAGATTTATCAGTCATCATGATCACATTGTTAGAATTCCTGGTTTTGCCATGCGTAATCGCAAAGATATGAATGTCCAAACAACTATACGACTTTACACTTTCTTAGTGAGACCACACTTGGAATATGCTTCTAATATCTGGTCAGCAAGCACTTATGTCAATAGTAATGAAATCGAAAATGTTCAAAAAGGATTTTTAAGATAACTTTATATTAAAAGGTACAATGTATATCCATTTATGATTTCTTCAAAATCAGTGCTAAAGAGTTTTAACCTGTATTATGTTATCTGTTAGGAGGAAGACTCAGACTGCCACTGTGTATTATGTGTAATGTTCCTAAAATAAACTTAGGAACATTGTCGTGTGATCTCTTCTATGTAGATAATAAGAGTATGTGATCCTTGGGTAACATGGTCTCCATATGTAATATAATGCTGTCAAATAGCACATTGTGTAACATATTTAATATTATCCTTAGATCTGACGTGCACTCTCTTGCTGCATCAGGGCATAACGCATACCTAGAAACATGTATTTTTTTGTCTATCCTTGCTATTGTTTGTTTTACTGTTAGTTTTTTTATTATTATACAGGGTGGGCCAACAGTGCGTGAACGAAAGATTGTGGGCTTAGTAAAAAATATTTCAAAAATTTGGTAGACCCTTGAGGGCTATAACGTAAAAATATTTTCACTTAAATTATGACGTTTATACAGGGTGATTCATATCAAACTTACATTTTTTTGAATGGAACGCAGGAAAATCGAAAAACACCGATTTGACTGAAAATTTGAAATAAAATGAAAACCAAAAAAGATTGATATCGAGAATGCTATATCGTTAGAAAGGTAATCAATTTTTACATTTGATTCTATAAACGAAAATAGGCATTCCCATTTGAAAAAATCAAGTGATCTGTGAATGAAGTTTGCTTAATTAATCTACTGATTTCTCCAAGTACAAAAAGAATTCAAATTTAGCCGTCCGACCTAAGGTGACGCATTTCGTGCTTAGTCGTACCGCAAAGTCACGGCCTTCTAAGTTTTATATATATAATTTATATTAAAATGGCGATTTGCGCCTAAACGGTTCGTTTAAAATTCCATGTATGGTACATAAAGTCACACTAGAATTGACCAAGGAATCCAAATATGCAATAATATATCTATAGGTAGTTCCATTAAAAAAATGTAGGTTTGATATGAATCACCCTGTATAAACGTCAAAATTTAAGTCAAAATATTTTTACGTTATAGCCCTCAAGGGTCCCTGCTATGATCAAGTGACTGATTTTTGAAATATTTTTAGTAAGCCCACAGTCTTCCGTCCACGCACTATTGGCCCACCCTGTATATTTGTAAAACACGCACGCTGTTGCCAACTGTATGGTCTCTTGATTTGATATAGGAAGAAAATAGCGGAACAACCAACGATATATATTCACTAGCCTCTAAGATAAATAAGAAAAAGATGTATACCTCAGCTAAAATGAAGAAAAGAGAGCTAGCAAATAGAGAATGGGTGTTGAAGACGACAAACTCCTAAAGAGACAAACGTTGGAATAATATAATCTTGCACAGTTTATCGAAACCAATTATATGATTGAGATCAAAAACAATACTTCTGATCAAAAAAAGTGCACCGCAACTAGGCCACAAGTAGACACCGTCAGTACCAGAACATTACGATTTTGTCCAAAACGAGAAAGTACATCATGCTTTTAATCGCAATTAGTCTACGTTCACTTTCACTGTACTATGACCGTTCTGGTTGCCCAATTCCAGCTAAAGGTTCTCGAAACCTTGGACTGCCCCGCCAGACCGTTCACATATTTCCACAATTATTTTAAAATTTTTGCATTTAACCCAGTTTCAAACTATCGCATAGACAAATATCTAGGTT
Source organism: Callosobruchus maculatus (assembly GCA_951848785.1). NCBI lineage: Eukaryota > Metazoa > Arthropoda > Insecta > Coleoptera > Chrysomelidae > Callosobruchus > Callosobruchus maculatus. The sequence goes on from CATOUR010000003.1 coordinate 6,792,018, forward strand.
GTGGTTATATGTACATGTGAATGTGTTGTTTTTCTGTGACCATTTTTGGTTAGGCTAAGGTTACATTCTCTGCAGGAGGTGTATTGTGGTACTATGAATAATGGTAAATTAATTTTGCAGTATTATCACTGCGACGAATTGACAAATGTTTATCTATCTTGCTATCATCAGGATCATATCAGGATAGAATAAAGTTGATTTTGGTATTGTTTTATGGTATTTATTATTTTAGCTTGTGCCTATCGTATTGAAGTAGAGGTTCAGAGGTTCGGAAAAAACCGGAAAAACTGAAAGAACACGGGTTTTTTCGTTTTTTCCAAATTTGGGAAAAATTAGAAAATAAACGGAAAATATTTCTTTTAAACTAAAGCCAAAAATCTGAAAACAAGATAATCGCTATAATAAGAAACAAAAATTATATATTATAATTATATATTCTTACTTTATTTCATAATATTTAAAAAATGACAAAACTCTGGTTAACAAAACATAATAGATACGTAGATAATTTAAAAAAAAATGAAAGAACTGCCAAAGTAAGTAAAAAACATACTTGGGCTACCATTATTTCAAAATATATAAAAAAAGAAAAATTCTATTTGGTTAACAAAATGACAAACTCGAGTACATGTAAATATACTAGACAGAAATCAACATCAAGAAAATTTGAAAAGAACTGACAAAACAAGTAAAAAACATTATTTTGAAAAAGCCAGAAGACTTAGACGCACTTCATCATCAAGATCTTAGTCTTCTGAGAAAGAATCTGGTTTTGATTCAGATTCCCTAGCAACACCATCCTAAAGTTCATGTATATGCTCAATATCCATTTCGCGATGCTATGAAAACGGAAATGGTCTAACATTGTCGGAAAATTTTAAATTTTTGTCCAACAAAAATGTTGTCAAGGTTGTAACGCTGCATTTTATATCTAAAATGTGTTTAAAACAATTGTTGAATTGACTAACATTCAATACGTATACCTCCCTGAATATTAATTTTTTTTTTATTTGTAAGGAAAATGCATTTTTCCGGGAATTTTTTTTCCGGGCAAAACTCCTGGTATTTTTCCGCCAATTTTGACTGTCAGAGCAGATGTAAACCTTCTGCTCTTGTCATTAGGAAGCCTCTACTTCTTTTATTCATTAATTGACCAATAAATTGTGTTTAAATTTTATACAGGTAAAATGCTCTATGAAACTATTTTTCATTCTAACTCTTGTTCAAAAAATTGAACCAAATCTTGTTCGAGAGATAGTGGAGTCCAATGCCATCTTTAGAGAGATGCTGCATTGATTAAAATAAACCATGATATTAAATTTTAATATTTTCAACGATGCCAAATAATTATACGAAACATCTAATGAACATCACTGCAAGACTTCATAGATTTTTAACATCATCTTCTTCAGTAATGTGGCTGTAGCCAGTCCGTCTCTGTCGTGTTACAGTATTCTTACTCGCTTTTTGTGATCCTACTTTCAAATTACGTAACAGTGATAGTGTTTTTTGTGTAAAGCTAGCGTAACAATCGAAAGTAACTACTTTGATTAAGACTACCGATTTCAGTTTCGATCTGAATTATTTATCACCTGGAGATATTTGTAACGAGCGAAAATAGATTAGTCAAACTACCTTCTGATACTTATCCTCTGGTCTCTCAGACCCATCGTGGTGTTGTGACCAATAAAAAACTATATTCTTATTATTTTTCTTGTACTTATGCAGGGTGAGTCCTAAGTTGATCCTTCTCTTTTTCTGAAATAAGGTTTTTCAGAAAACTGAAAAATAACGCGAGATACAAAATAATAAAAAAATGAAGTTGATTGACTCAGTACTTCCCACAAGTTACGGTGATACCAGTTTATTATTTTCCCATAGCATGAGGCTATAGTCTGAGCTGAGAGCACCTTGCAACCAAATCATCGCCCACCCGACCAAAAAAGTGTGTTACGCCGCTAGGTATTATGAATACAATACCCCCCCCCCTCCCCAATTTCACCCCCACTCAAAAAAAGTAGAAAATGATCAGGAACTCCTAAAGTTTGAGGAATATTAAAAAAAAATTGTTGTAAATCTGGGCTTGTGTATCAAGACGTACCTAGTCTAGTTATATTTAGTTTTTTGCTCGAATTTTGGTCTTATCGATTAGGCATTGCACCTGTCAGATAGAGCCGTAATCACTTTTTATCTATCACTGTTTATCTTTGTTAATTTTATATTGGTGAATCCTAAAAAATGATGAAGGCAACTTTTAGGGCCGATTTTATCAACACGCGGATTTTAACAAAGATTTGGACTAATCAGAGCAGCCCATTCAAGAACATGCATCTGTCAAAGTACTCTGAAAATTATCGATTTCTCTTGAAATTTACCTCAAAAAGGTCAACAATGACATGCTTTATATACAGTCGACTATTATAAACCATCTAGTATCTTTTCCGATCTGATTTTCCATCCTAAATGGGTGAAAATTTGAATTTTCTTGTTTAACAAAGAGCTTAGTAATTGCTAATTTCAACGGATCAGATTCCAGAGAATCATTTGATCACTGGTTTCTTGTGGTATCAGATGATATAATGATGACAAGAAATTCATATTACTCCATTATTTTTATAAAATAATAATTCACAATCGATAATAATTATAAATACCTGCAATGTACCTATGTATATAGTAAAAAGGGGGGAAAATAACATTTTATTGCATTTCGCAAAGAGGCACATACGATTTCACAAGTGTGCATTACTGGTTGCCTACCCTCTTAACCTTAACAGCAAGGCTTGTGATCTGGCAAAAGTATAACTATAACCTTATTTTTCCGAGAAAACTTTTGTATAGTCAAAAAGTGAATAAGGTGGTTTATATAAGTGTGTTTCTGCACTACGGTGCTTTTTACGTAGTGCCTTTACAATCTTTATATCCTCTGTGAATATTTCTATAAGGAGATATATAACAAACATGCATCCAGTCTACAATCAATCTGACTGCAATTGTAATTGGTACAATACTTATAAGGTAAGCATTAAAAATCTAGCATTCATTTCCAAATCAATCGCTTTGTTCTGACTTTCTGCTATGATTTTGATCCATGAATTCTAAAATATTTTTGATAAAAGTGTCATCCGGCTTTGACGTTTTGTCTCCAATATTGAAAAAATACTGTTGGATGATACTTATTAACAGCCCTCAATACCCAATAGAAAGCTTTTGCTAAACAACATCTAATAGAAAAGCTTTGTCAAAGTCTTTGTTAAATATGCATGTTGATAAAATCGGGCCTTCGGATTTACCAATTTAGAATTAACTACGATAAACTAAAAGTGGCTATATAGTGTTACTAATTGACAGGTACAATGCCTGATCGGTAAGACAAAAGTCCAAGCAAAAAACTAAACATAAACAGACAAGGTATATACGTCTTGATATACAAGTCCAGATTTACTTTTTTTGATTCTGTATCTCGCTTATTTTTCAGTTTTCGGAAAAAAGTTATTTGAAAAAGTTACTTATTTTAACGACTTCTAAGTATCAACTAAGAGCTCACCTTGTACAATCATACAATATTATTTAGTGTTTGAACGAAACTAATTCTTACATCTGAAACAGAAAGCGGTAAATATAGGTACTTTAAAATATGCTATTTCTTCCAAATATATTCCCCAAGCAAATAAAAAATTCCTAAGTAAATAAGCCGCCATATTTCGTACAATGTTTACTCACTAGCCAACTGGCATCGTTGTAAAAATGAATCATTAAGCGCAACATGACAAATCGGTCACATGTGGCTTAAGTGACCATCAGCCATGAATGTCATTGTACTCTGCCGTCTAGGTGAACGCCATGGCGTTTCCACCATAACCAAGGGTGAATTTCCTATCCGATTCGAATTACTTATGCGTAGATATAATTACTCGCTATCCACAACGGTCGTTTAACTTTTAACGTTTCTGTTTGGTGTCCGTATAAGAGCAGATGCAAGTTTGTTCGTATGCGGGACGGACGTTAACCTACGGGAATTTTTATTTTTGCCCCTGCTAACGTTCTTGTGAGACGTGGACCATAGAGGTGTGCCAAACTGCGATTTTTTAGGAGCAGTGACACGTTGCGACTGCTCCGGCCGCGGAGCAGTGACAAAGAGCAGTGATTTTTCGGAGCAATCGTGGAAAGTCGCAACAGCCGAAGTTGGAACAGATAAATATCGCCGCCGCCACCGGCTGCTCCGAGCGTACACTGGTGCTACACCGAAATTTTTGTTTTGTTTTTATGCCAAAGAATTGCCAATGTTTAGTTTCTTTATTTATGTTTTAAACTATTTTAGTAATATATTATTTATTTTAAAAAATCTAACCCAGCAACTGTCTCAGGTGAAAACCTATTTATACTTTTAACCTTCAAATTTATTGGTATATTAGATTTGTTTTCAATATACTTATGTATATGCATATAAACTCGATCGAGTTTGGTGCAAATCGTGAAACGGAATCTCGATGCAGGTCACGTTAGGTTAATCTATTGAGGATTGGAGCTATTTTATAACTATGATTAACAGATAAATAATTTACAATAATAGTACACTGTGCACCGGAAGAGAAAAGAGCCGGTTCCAAGTACTAATTTTAGTACAAGTAGCGGAACGACTGTCCCTCCACCTGTTTTCAATCCTCAAATACGGAGGGAAAACAAGTGTTTTCGCTCCGCTTCTGTAGAAAATAATATTGCGACCATAAATTGAGATGTAGGCTATCCTACCTTTCAAACTTTCAAGTTGATCAAACTGCATACGGTATACGGTGTGCAAATTTGACTAAAATCGATTAATTAGTTTAGGAGTCCATTGCACACAAACATGTGACACGTAATTTATATATATACCTATTATTAAGAAGAAGATATTATACCATAAGCATAAATCACCAAGGAGATAAAAACCCTGCTACACCGACCGATCACATCAATCGCGCAAGATAACCAGCGCCGCCGCCGAGCATACGCTGCTCCTTGTGCTGCTCCCGGTCTGCCTGAAAAAACTGCTCCGAAATGTAGCTGCGATTTTGAGAGCAGCGGAGCAGGTTGCGACTGTGACAACGTCGGAGCAGTGACAAAGTAGCAGTTTGCCAAATCGCAACACACCTCTAGTGGACCACGGCTGTGCGTAGACTATTAACAAAGAGGAGGAAAAAAATTATAAGATGGGAAAGAAAAATGTTGAGAGCTATTTATGGAGGCGTAAGGACAAACGAAGGATGGAGAAGAAGAACGAACCAGGAACTGGAAGACATGTATGAGAACCCCAATATTATAGCAGTCATCGAAGGGCAGAGAATGGCAAAACTAGTTCTCAACCGGAGACCAACCAATAAGAAAAAAAATGGAGTCAAGTTGATTGACTCAGTACTTCCCACACATAATGATGATACCATTTTATTATTTCCCATTGCATGAAGCTATATTCTAAAATCCCCTTGCAACTAAATTATCGCCCATCCGCCCGCAAAAACAACATCCAACACAAAAACCCTCGTAATTAGTTTCTTGCGTCTCCTTCCTTGGGAACTAGGGCGCCACAGTTTTTTTCTGCATGCTTGAACTGGACGATGCGAAACGATCAAGAGCCTCCAACCCGTCTAGAAACGAAGTTTGAGCTGATTTTATGTTTTTGGTTTTTTGATTATTGCTGCGCCGCCACTGACACGGTTTTTCAAAAACAGAGTCGTTTTCCATTCTCGCAGCGGTAATAAATTCCGTGTGAAAATTGTATTAACATCAATTCAATAATTTTCACTTTACGCAATATACATAGAACGAAATAAAGCAAAACTCGTATGTACAGATCACAAAATTGGTTTCTGTAATAGGCAAGCCAATGTTCAGAAGGACCTAAAACAGTGTAATATGCCGCTAGGTATTTCTTCTACAGGTCAATAGACGGACTATTATGAATACAAAAAATTTTTCAGTTTTACTACCCCCACCCCCCAACCGCCCCGATTTCACCCCACCCAAAAGAAAATTGAAAATGGTCAGGAACCCGTAAAACGCCTAAAAACAAAGTTTGAGCTGTTTTCATATTTTTAGTTTCTTTAATATTGCTGCGCCGCCACTGACACTATTTTTCTAAAACATACGCGTTTTCCATCCTCGCTGCGGTAGCAATACTGTGTCAAAATTTCATCAAAATCAATTAAATCATTTTCGCGGTACGCAATATAGAACGATATAAAACAATACTAGTATGTATACTTCACAAATTCTAACTCCCTTGGTTTTTATAATAAGCAAATCAATGTTTGGATGTACGTAAAAAGTGTATAATGCTGCCAGATTTTCATTCAAAAATCATTGGACAACCTATTATGAGTACAACAATTTTTTCAGTTTCACAACCCCCCACCCTCCAACCACCCCAAATACACCCTCATCCAAAAAAACGTGGAAAATGATCAGAAACCCCTAAAACGCCTAAAACCAAAGTTTGAGCTGTTTTTATATTTTTGTTTTTTTATCATTTCCGCGCCGCCACTGACCCGATTATTCCAAAAACGTACGCGTTTTCCATCCTCGCCTTGGGAGTAATACTATGTCAAAATTTCATTAAAATCAATAGAACAATTTTCGCGTTACGCGATATCGAACGATCTAAAACAATACTCGTATGTATACATCACAAATTCTAAATCCCGTGGTTTATATAATAAGCATGCAACGTTCGGATGGACCTAAAAAAGTGTATCATGCCGCTAGGTTTTTCATTCACATATCAATGGACAGCCCATTACGAATACAACAAATTTTTCAGTATTACAACCCCCACCCCCCAACCACCCCAAATTCACCTCTAGGCATATTTGAAATTTTTCGTTTTTTTGCTAACTACTCCGCCCCCCGTAAAACGATTTTCAAAATTATAGGAGCATTACCTACTACGACCCCACAGCATAACGCTGCCCAAATTTCATCACAATCGATGCAGCGGTTACTGAGATTACGAGGGTACAAAAACGCGGCAGACAGACAGATCGACAGACAGACCGAGAGACAGACCGACGGAAATGAGTGACGTGGATTTTCGTTATGTACACATCATAAAACGCCCAAAAAGCGTATTATTTCAAAATCGAACATTTTCGCGATCACAATACTCCCCTCAGCTAACGGTCTGGAAAGTAAAATTGATATGATGCAATGAAAAACAAAAACATAACTGACATTTTGGTCCAACAATCTTGTTCAAATTCCAAATAACATTCAAGTAGCTGCTAGTTAAAGATTAAAAAATAGCATTTAGGGAAATGTGACATAGTGTCCTTCACACCTGAGCTACAGAATTATTATAATCCTTATAAAAGAAACCTATCACTATTGGTATGGCACATACAATAAAAAAATATACATACAGTATGGTGAAAATAGTAGGTACTCTGTAAAAGTAAACAAAAAAAAAAACGAATAAGCAAAAGGTTTTTTGAATACCGATCCACAGAACTGATCCAGCAACTGTTAGTTTTTGTCAGTCAAGAATCTTTGTATTTCTTAAGGGTCTAGGGTATAAGCGCGCGAAATTGAGAATTAAAGAAAGACGTATTCCCGTGTTAGCGAGGAGGCGTGGCCGCCTGTTCCCTTTCTCCAGTGTGTGTGTCTAAGATGAGGCAAGATAAGTACAAATATCCAAAGGTTATGGTCAAAAGGTCCAAAGGTAAGGTCCAAAGGTCACTATAAAAATGAATTCGCATTTCCAAGCTCCTGACGTTACCTTTAAACTTACAATAATGACTCAAAGAGCAAATTGAAGAAGAAAGCTTGCGCTTGTGCAACTATTTAGCCTTTTTTTGATATCGTGTTTGGTTGTTAAATTACAGATATTTATAGAATGTATGATTTTGCATTGTGAGTTTTTTGCACATTGAAAAACTTTTTTGAGAAAATCGAAAATAGTTGTCATTCATTAAGATCTTTACTATGGCCTTCTGAAATATTATATATGTAGTTTGAAAATAGAGTGAGTTATGCGAGAAATTGTGAGTCCGTGTTTTACATGGCAAATACGTATGTATAAATGTGTATATCCAGGCCCCTTAAGGCACAATTATTATTTCTCGTTTTATCTTGCCGGACAGATTAAAAATGAATATACAAAGTTTTTTTGGGGTACTTCTAGGGATCACCAGTGATGCAAGGACCTCCCGGTAAGGTTAAGGGGTTAAGAACCAACCCCTGTTCTAACGCAACACAAAACAGCTGATTTCCTTTGTTACACCAGCTGCGTCATCTGCCTTCCCACACTTTGTAAAATCTATACCAAAAAACAATAAATGGAGGTTTTTTTCCATAGCGTCCTCGAATTACCTTATATGAGATGGCATCCTAGATGCGGAATCCGACGTTACGGCCCTGAACTCGACGTTCAGCCCCTGAACGATATTATACTGCCCGCAAACGTCACACATCCACGCCACCCTGTACATATACTGCTCGACACTACCAACGGCCACACAAAAAACACAAAACAGAGATACCTAGTAGGCGACGCTCACAAACAAAAAAGGGACAAACAACGGCCAACTTACTTCCGTCTGGCTCTAGCGAATTCCATTCCTGATCCGTTAACGCGCGTTAATTATTGACAAATCGCGGCACACTCGATAACGGCCGAGCGTACGATGAGTAACATTCGATTGTTCGCGCGATCGATCGAAAAGGCGCCAAATCGCACGAAACAAATGCAACACGCGCCGCCTACTGCCAGTGGGCGCCGATTCCGCTCGGTAGTTCGAATGCTACTAAATGGTCGGGGAGCGCTGGAACGAGCGGAGGACCCCTCTCTCTTTCGACGACGTTGCTCGGACTCGGACCGTCCGTGTTTTCCAATGGGCATGGCAACGTCGAACGTGTACAGGGTGTGTCGAAATGACTCTCAGAACGGCCACTTTTAAGGGCCCCACAGACATCGTTCTTTTTCATCAGGTTTGCACGACGTGCCAACCGATCACACTCATTTCGGTCCGTGTGTGCCGAAAAACCGTCGTGTTGACCGTCGTTCCAAAAAATCTGTCCGAGCTTGATTCTCGTCGGTTTCGAACGCCATCGTGCAACTCGGTACTGTGTGGCCGTTCATCGTGCAATCACGACGGGATTTTGCAGTGTCGTATCTAGGGTTAGCGACACCTATCAAAAATGTGCTGTCAGACGTTCATGAGGGGAAATACTTTGTCACATCCAAGTATCCTGTTTTTTTATTAGAGGTGCTACTGAATTAAGTAACTCTAAGTATGTTTCTTCATCCATCCTCAAACAATTGTACCAATCCCTTGGTTCCAGACGCAATTCTTCTAATAGATTTATATGGGAGAATTGGCCTCTTTTTAAAAGCCACCTTTTCACACATTCAGAACGTTTTTTCTTGCTGTATTTCACTTTAATAGCTAAAGCCGCCGCCAATGCTAAAGTATTATCCATGTTTAACGGGCCAAAAAATTTGCGAAACTGAAAGAAGACCGAACAGTGTGTGGAGGTATCGTTCCATCGGTTTAACCGACATCGGTTGGCACGTCGTGCAAACCTGATGAAAAAGAACGATGTCTGTGGGGCCCTTTACTTCTGTCCTGCTATCCTGCTAAGCTGAAACGTCCTATCAGACTTTTGGAAGGATTCGATTTTTGTTTCTATATGTTTCACTACGTAGAAAAATGAAACTTTGGCATATGTTACCATTTAAGAATACAAGACAGTAAGTATATTTTTTTTAAAATGCGTGTTTCTTCAGAGCTTTGATTTTTGTTAGAACGTGTTTTCCCAGCGATCTGAAAAAATGGAAACACATAGGACAAAAATACAATATGAAATAATTTTAATTATATTATAATTTGAAATGAACATGCAAACAGAATGTAAAAATAAGTATAAAAAACAAAAATCTCTACATCCTTTGAAAATAATAGTAAATAATAATAATAACAGTCTTTCATTAAATATGGGTCAGGTAAGTAAGTATATTGGAATCGTCTTCGTATGCTTCACAATTCACACTTAGATCTTTCCAGAATTGCGAGCGACTGCCAGAGATAATTGGCATTAGAGATATGATTTCATTTTTTCTACTTTCGTCTACCCCTCTGTTTCGTATGCTTTCAGTAGGCTTTTCAACATCATCTTTGATGGACAATCAAGGACTTTAGATTCTTCATGTTCATTCATACGTCGTTTTGTATTTAAAGTTAGTTATTCCTTGCGATAAGTTGAGTTTCAGCCTCATTTGACGAATATAAAAAATTTCAAACCTTTCAGATCTTGAAGTTCGCCTAAAGAAACGAAAAAGTTTAGTTGGCCTTCTATTCAGATTAAACTTCGTGTTTTAGATAATTTAAGGGTGATGACTACAAATCCGGTCGCAGTTTTGAGTTTTACTCTCGTTCGACGAAAATAAAAAATTGCAGATCTTCGGGTTTGCCTAAAGAATCGAAAATCTTTATTTGACTTTCTATCAAGATGAAACTTCGTGTTTTGGATAATTTAAGGATGCGGATTACAAATCCGGTCGCAGTTTTGAATTTCGGTCTCGTTTGACGAAAATAAAAAATTGCAGATCTTCAGGTTTGCCCGAAGGTTTGCCTAAAAAATCGAAAATATTTATTTGACTTTCTATTAAGATGAAACCCCGTGTTTTGGATAATTTGAGGGTCCGGATTACAAATTCAGTCGCAGTTTTGAGTTTCAGTCCCGTTTCAGGAAAAGAAAATCCGATACCTTTCAGATCTTCAGGTTCTCCTACAAAAAAAAAACGAAAATCTTCAGTTGGCTTTCTATTAAGATGAAACTTTTGTGTTTTGGATATTTTGGGGGTGCTGATTACAAATGCCGCAGTTTTAGAGTTTGAGTCTCGTTTGATGAAAATCAAAAATTCAGAGTTTCAGGTTTTCCTTGTTGTTAAGTATTCAGACTCTTTCTTATCTTTATATAACGTATATGGTAGAGCCAGCCATACACCAAACCTCCATACCAAAAAAATATCCCACAGATGCGGTTTCATATCGACTTGTCCATTTTACGTACCTACATACATTAAAAAAATATTCGCTATTCTCAAATATTGTTTTCAGCAACAAAAAGGTATTAAATAACTTTCACGTGTTTTTTTTCTTTCCCATGAATTGTCGTTATGCTTCTAGGAAGCAATCAAAAAGCCCGCCCACATTTCACAGAACAAAGCCTCGGAACGATTAACATTCAACTGCTCTAACTTCCGCCATATTATATTATGAGTGTGTGTGTGTATGTATGTAAGCTGGTAAATGTACAGTTGCCACTCAAACAACGTGACACTTTTCGCTCAGGACTGCATATTAAAATCCACACACGAACTGTTTCTATTTGCAAGAAATTTTACGACAAAAATTGAGCTATGACATATATCTACACACTACACAGATTAAAGATGAAACAGTTGGTAAGGGTGTTTTTTTTTTTTTATAACTGAGCAGACCGCGCAGGCAGAGCCTAAATACCAGAGTACCGCGGCTGCTGTAAAAAGGCTATGTTAGGGGAAGTTTGTTAACGCGAGATTTGAATGGGCCAATACCCGCAAGCCCAATAAATACACCTTCCGGCAGTCCATTCCAAGCCTTGGACACCCTGGGAATAAATGTGCGGTTGTACCGCTCGGTTCTTGATGTATGAAGAACGACCGCCTTAGGATGAGATACAGCGGTCGCACGGGTACATCTGATAGGAGCAGTGAGCGGCGGAACGATAGAGGATAGCTCAGAGGAGCAGATTCCGTTGGAATATAGGTAGAAGAGTGAGAGGTCACCAACAACACGCCGGTGAGAAAGTGACTGAAGGTGGCGCGTTAAGGCCGGATCGCCAATTAGTCGAATTGCCTTTCTCTGGACGACATCTAGTATAGACAGGGTAGTAGGAGCAGCAGCTCCCCAGACATGAGAGCAATACTCCAGGCAAGGTCTTATCTGGGCTTTATATAGCGTGAGGAGGTTACATGGTGAGAAATACTTTCTGGCTCTAAATAGGTACACAAGCTTTTTACCAGCACTGTTGCAATTAACGCGACGTGTTCGTGCCAGATCAGATTTTCTGTAATGTTGACTCCTAACAGCTTGAATGAGTGACTCCTTGGCCGAGCCTGGTTGTTCATTAGAATCTGGTGTAGGTTTGGGCACTTCTTGTTTGATAGCGTACAATACTGGGTCTTGGAGGCATTAAATTTAACCATATTCTTAAGCCCTCAAGCGGTAATAGTATCGAGATCCTTTGAAAGTGAAGCTGCCACTGCCAGTCTTCTGCGTTCCAGCTCGACCACAGAGATCGGTCTATTGCTCATGATGCCTGCATGCAGCGTACTGTCATCCACAAAACTGTGGATTGGGTTTGTAGTGTTAGAGAGTAGATCATTAGTGTGAAGCAGAAACAATGTCGGAGCCAACACCGATCCCTGCGGAACCCCGGCATTGATGCTATGGAAAGAAGAGGAAAAGCCGTCTACCACGACAGAGATTTTCCGACCTGAGAGGGAGTCTGCGAGCCAACCGCAAAGCTTAGCAGGGAGCCCATAAGACGAGCGGCTTGCTTAGGAGACCTGCATGCCACAGTTGATCGAATGCCTTTGAAATATCGAGAGCAACGACGTGAGCCTCGCCAAATGACTGGATTAGCTTGCTCCACACATGTGTGACGTAAGCCAGGAGATCTCCAGTTGATCTTTGGTGTCAAAATCCATATTGTCTGTCGTTGATTAAGTGATGGAGCTCTAGGTATTTAATGAGCTTTTGGTTGACGCATCTCTCCATCACTTTACTGATTACAGAAAGCAGAGCTATAGGTCTATAGTTGGTCGGATCAGTTTTGGATCCCTTTTTTGGCACCGGCTGGATGCAAGCTGTTTTCCAGTCTTTTGGGAAAATGCCGGAATCGTGTGTATGTCACAATGTAGATATATTGTCACGGATTTTTTAGTTATTACTAAAGGTTGTAATTTTGGATATTATGGACTTTTTTTATGTTAGTGACTTTTTTGATCAAGTTTAATCGTTTACTTTTCCGAGCTTCAATGTCTGAAAGTTTGAAGCTTTTTTTGTTAAGTCATTCATTTTAAATATTTTCACATCTCTATTAATAATAGTTACCTGGAAACTTGAATTTAATATATCCGCACAAGAGTTATGAGAAAAACGTGCATTAAATAGGCAATTTATACCTCAAAATTATATTTAATATTAACCTTCAGATTCCCCTATGATTAATTTTATTGATATCCGCTGGTGTGAATGTCATAGAAACTGGGTCAAATATTATTCGAAATAAATATTTTGTATATGCCAAATTCTAAAATAACACGGCTTAATGAACGGATAAATATACGATGACGCAAATTATTTATTATTATCAGGCATGCGAAATTCAAAATATAATTTTGATTTTGTAAAGGTATTACAAAATATACGACTGAGGGGAAAGAACATTCTACGATCATTGCTGTTTTACTTCTATATCATTAAGTGATGCCTGAGTAACAAAAAAAACCTTTTCTACTCTTGTCTTAGTTATGTCTTGACTTGTATGTGGTCTCTCTTAACGTTCTGATTGAACCCCAGGTGCTTGTACGTTTCGTTCTTCTCCATGTTGTCCAGCGTTTGGACAGTTACTACTTCCCATTGGAGATGGTTCTTCACTGGCCTTTGTTGATGTGGAGTACCTTGCATTTGCTCATTCCAAAATCCACCCTGACATCTCTCAATTACACTTCAGCAGCGGCATCAAGTTTTGTATCATCCATGTAGAGATGATTGATTTTATGTTGATATACTTCCTGGTGTTGAAACCATAGTGTGCGTTTTTGAGTGTGTTGGAATCACAGTAAACTGTGAGTCACCTTGGAAGATATACGTACTACGTTCCAAAATCCCATCTATCCAGTGAGCAGATGAATTTCCGAGGATAGTCACGTGATTCCAGATGTTAGGGATGTTGGAATGTTCATGAAACGGCACAGATCTTTTTTTGACAATTTTGACATATCACATAACCTGTGCTGTTTTCTCAGAGTCAGAGTGTCAGAGTAGTCGTACCCGTTAGAATGTCAATGCATACAAATAAAGCAGAATAGGTTATGTTAAGTTGTTAGCTGTCAAGTGAAAAATATCTCTTGACAGGACTGACACAAAGGTCGCTAAAATCTCAATTTGATTTCCGAGCAAAACGATGACATCCATGGCCTCGGAAATGCAATAACGGAACACAGATTTTTGTTGACAGTTTGATTTTGAGTGAATACCGAAACGCTACAGAGCAAATCGAGGTCTTTGATGGGATTTTGGAACGTAGTAACGGTATCTTGTAGGAAATTGACGAAGACCTGGATTCTCTAGCTCTCGCTTTGCAGCTAGACTTCGTCACCAGTTTAAGCTACATTTCACTTAGATGCTTTTTTTAACAAAAAGGTGTAGTCCTGGCTCTGACACACCAAGCTGCTGTTCCATTACCCAGTGACTACTCCTCATACCGTGAGGTAAGCAATCACTGGGTCCGCGAATCGTGCGCCCTAAGTAGACTGTGGGACCCAAGGATGACTGCTATCTGCATTCTGGTGGCTATAAGTTGTGCGCCGCCGCACGGCACACCGGTGTTTTGCACGGTGCAGAGAGTAGCGCATTCCCTCATTTTAGCTAGGGATCCAATGAACATAACCAGCAGACTCACAGTGCAGTCTGGCCAGAGTCTGTGAAATTGTCCAATTTGGTCCGCTTTTCCTCCTCCTTAGAGGCGAGTGCCTCTAAAAATTTAAATGGTCCCCTTTTCACTAAAGTGAAGCTTGTAAAGTGGTTTGATCACAACAAAAATGCGATAATAACATATAAGCATAAAATACAGAAGTTTTTGTTAAATAAAATTAAGGAGATGTACCTTGTATAAGAGTAAATGAAATATTTTGAAGCCAAACATAAATAGAACTTAAATAGCTCAATGATTAGTTACTTAATCTTATTCTAACAACAAATGTATGAAAAACATAATTCCTTTAAACATAAAAAATCCAAAGAACAGCAATTTTCACCTTGGCAAGTGCCGAAAGCTCTATAACGAACATCGCCTTCTGTTGGTGGTCGAGAAGGAATATGTCAAGCTTGTTTGCCTGTACAAGCTCGAGCGTGGGGAACGAGTAGTTCCAGTAAATCCGGCATCTCTCGTGCGTTCATTTAGATGCTTTATTTTTTATCTTTACTTCTGTGACAACGACATCGACTGCTTTGATCATTAGCTTCGTGTTTTGCGTAGGCTTTGTTACTGTTTCCCGGCGCCACTCTAGGAACAGCACTGTTTATGAATAAGGACCAGAGGCTATCCAGCACGGAATGTGGCTGGTGCATAGGCCACACGATGGGCCCTTTTTCGCCTCTATCCGCGCTAGTTCTTAAGACCTGCCCTTTTGGCAAAGGCAAATATATTCTTAGGTTCTATCCGTTTTATATCTATTGGTTCCAAGGTTCTTGAGCCCAGCATAGTCTGCCTGTGATAACCGAGGGTTTCACAGCGACACAAGATGTGTGCCGAGGATCCTTCCTCTTCACCACACCACGTGCACGTTGGGTCGTTGACCACCCTCATCACGAACAAGTGACGCCTGAAGGTGTTGCGACCCGTTACTAGCAATCTCAAGTTACTCCTATCCAGAGAGAGACAAAATCGTCCTATTCTCTCTGCAGGCCCTGCTAATAGTTCCCGAGCCTGACGGAGATGACCAGAGATGTTGTTCCATCTCAGAGAGTGTTGATTCTGGATCCACTCTCCAGTTGTTTTCCTAATCAAGTTTGCAGATAGTCCTAAGGCTGGTTCCGGGCCCACAAAACTGTTGCCGGATCCCATCCTGGCCAGATGATCCGCCATTTCGTTACCTTTTACCCCAGCGTGCCCAGGTACCCACATCAGTGATACCTTGTGTTTAGCTGAGGTGTCGTCAAGAGCCCTCCTGCACTCCAGGACCAGTCCCGAAGTTATTAACAGCACTGTTAATTGGAAGCCAACAGTGAAGACTCACGTGGGGATTCTCGCTGAACTTATTGGTTTTAAAAAACCAGAATATTATGATTTGTATCGCAGAATAACCTTGCGGGTTCAATGAGCTCTAGGTCTGGCTGCGGCCATAAGGTCGACCAGACATGGTCATCAAAATTCATCTGGCACGTCCAGGAAACGCATAGCATCATACCGACAGACTCCTGGCAGGCAATTGTTTCCAAAGCGATATTATGTACGCCGTGTAATGCGCACACCCAAACGTGAGCTGCAGGACGTTGTTGTATATATGCTCAAAACTCAAAAACGCGCATCAGTCGTGCGATTACAAACTGCATGCGCAGCCTGCATAATACTGTTTCAAATGACGCGACGGGTAAATCGTAGCTGGCCAAGACAGTGGCGTGCCCAGCAGGCACGTATCCAGGATTTGGTTTTGGGGGGTCCAGATTGTGGGTGTCACTTGGTTGACGTTTCGGGGGGGGGGGGTCCAGATTAGGGTTGCCACCATAAATTTGCGGGGGGGGGGGGGGGGGGAGGTTGCAAATTAGTGAATTCCATTTTTTTAGACGGCATTTTATAACGTTTCGTTCTAAATAAGTGCCTGGTGCCCAGGTAGTTTGAAGGGCAAAAGAGCATTATTTTCAGTCCAGGAAGCCAGGAGGAAGGAAGAACGAATTCAACTTCAATTCAATTCATTAACAAGTTCCGCAGGGATCGGTATTGGCTCCGACATTGTGTCTGCTTCACATAACCTGAAGATCCGGGGGTATGAACATTTCTATTTTCGTTAATCGAGACTGAAACTAAAAGCAGCTTCTGGATTTGTAATAAGAGGCCTCAATTTGTCTGAAGCGCAAGATCCTGACTTAATAGAAAGCCAGATAAAGATTTTAGTTTTTTAATTTATATGAACTTGAAGATCCGGTGGTATGCACATTTATGTTTTTGTTAAACGAGGCTAAAACTCAAAACTGGAGCCAGATTTGTAATCAGCGTCCTCAAATTATCCAGGAGACGAGATTTTGGTTTAATAGATAGCCAGATAAAGATTTTAGATTTTTGATTAGATGAACTTGAAGATCCGGGGGTATGCACATTGCACATGTTTATTTCCGTTAAACGAAACTGAAATTCAAAGCCGTAGCCATATTTGCATTTGGCACCCTCAAATTATCCAGGACTCAAAATTTTGGCTTGATAGAAAGCCAGATAGAGATTTTATTTTTTTTTAATTCAGGTGAACTTGAAAATCTGGGGGTGAAAACATTTTTATTTTCGATCGGCGAGACTAAAACTCAAAATAGCATCCAGATTTGTAATTAACGCCTTCAATTTATCCGGGACTCAAAATTTTGGCTTGATAGAAAGTCAGATAAAGATTTTGGATTTTTGATTTGGATGAACTTGAAGATCCAGGGGTATGCACATTTTTATTTTCGTTAAACGAGACTGAAACTAAAAATCGCAGCCATATTTGTAATTAGTACTCTCAAATTATCCAGGACACATGATTTTGGCTTGACAGAAAGCCAGATAAAGATTTTAGATTTTTGATTTAGATGAACTTGAAGGTCCGGGGGTATGAAAATTTCTATTTTCGCTAATCGAGACTGAAACTCAAAACTGCATCCGGATTTGTAATTGATGCCCTTAATTTATCCAGGACTCAAGATTTTGGCTTGATATAAAACCAGATAAAGATTTTAGATTTTTAATCTAGATGAACTTGAAGATTCGGGGGTATGCGCATTTTTATTCTCGTTAAACGAGACTGAAACTCAAAATCGTATCCACATTTGTAATTAGTGCTCTCAAATTATCCGGGACAGATGATTTTGGCTTGATAGAAAGCCAGATAAAGATTTTAGATTTTTAATTTATATGAACTTGAAGATCCGGGGGTATGAACATTTTTTTTTCTCGATAAACGTGACTCAAATTCGAAACCGCAGCTAGTTTTGTAATTAGTAACCTCAAATTATCCAGAACACGAGATTTTGGCTTGAAGGAAACCCAGATAAAGATTTTAGTTGTTTAATTCAGGTGAACTTGAAAATCTGGGAGTACGAACATTTTTATTTTCGCTAAACGAGCATCCAGATTTGTAATTCACGCCCTCAATTTATTCAGGACTCAAAATTTTGGCTTGAGAGAAAGCCAGATAAAGATTTTAGATTTTTAATTTAAATGAACTTGAAGATCCGGGGGTGTGGACATTTTTATTTTTGTTAAACGAGACTGAAACTCAAAACAGCTTCTGGCTTTACGAGGGTTGCTCTATATCTCTGTCTATCTTCTGGGTTTGTATTTAGCGCCCTCAAAATATCCAGTAAACAGTATTTATCCTCAGAATAAAATTTTATCTCGGAGGTTAGCGAATGGGTCCATTTAACTTCAGAATACTGATATCTTTGGAATACGTTCACCGGTTCACTTTATCTGAAAGATTAAGGGTCTAGGGTATAGCGCGCGAAATTGAGAATTCAAGAAAAGACATAGTCCCGTGTTAGCGAGGAGGCGTGGCCGCCTGTTCCCTTTATCCAGTGTGTGTGTCTAAGATGAGGGGAGATAAGTCCAAAAATCCAAAGGTAAGTTCAAAAGGTCCAAAGGTGAGGTTTAAAGGTCACCATAAAAATCAATTTCGCATTTCCGAGCTCCTGACGTTACCTTTAAACTTACAGAAATGACTCAAAGAGCAAATTGAAGAAGAAAGCTTGCGCTTGTGCAACTATTTAGCCTTTTTTTGATATCGTGTTTGGTTGTTAAATTACAGGCATTTAAAGAATGTATGATTTTGCATTGCGAGTTTTTTTGCACGTTAAAAAACTTTCTTGCGAAAATCGAAAATAGTTGTCATTCATTAAGGTTCTTAACTATCGCCTTCTGAAATATTATATATGTAGTTTAAAAATAGAGAGAGTTATGCGAGAAATTGTGAGTCCGTGTTTTACATGGCAAATACGTATGTATGAATGTGTGTATCTAGGCCCCTTAACCTATTCGGAACTACGCACGCCACTGTATACGGAGAGCGTAATTAATTCATGTCAGTAATAACAACAAGAGTATCGTTGGAGGAGCGCGACGTTCAACGCTCGGGCGTCAGCGCGGTACACGCATATGGTCAGATAGTGCATGGGATGTGCAACAACAGCACTCACTACACTGACTACACAAACACACACACACTCATCCACCAATCCGACAGCAGAAGAGCGCGCGTACAAAGAGCACACTAATTACAACAAAACACTCGCTGGACGGGCTGTATATACATACACCTATGATTATTATCGCCATGATAAACTCACCTGTCCGGCCAATGTAATCAGTATCAGTTTATGTTTGATAGAGCATTGCTTTATGCTCTACGAGTCGTTCTACGCTCTGCGCCGGTACTCTGTAACTTAGAAACGTGTTTCTATGCACTATGTGCTATGGGATCGGGCAAGGCCGACTCTACACTAGGCCGGAGCCTTAGATGTGGCAACGTGGCTTAGCTGTCAAATAGTGGCCCTATAGTTTTAGAATAATTATTACATTTTATATGTATTAGAGTTCATCTCGGTTAATAAATTAAGAAAAATACTTTTTAGAACTACTACTACTAATACCACTTACATCTGATGTCTGTTTCATCACAATCAGACACTACAAAATAAAAATAAACGCAACCTGTTTCCTGCTGCCACTTCAACTTCCACTTAAATGAACACTCAATCTACTTCGTAAATTGTCACTTGAGCTAGAAAAATTCACTATTAGGTCACTGTGAAGGCATTCTTGCTGGTCTTGATTTCCCTTTCACTATCAAATCCTTTCGTACGTATGCCCCAGGCCATGCCCAGATGAGTTCTATCAACTGTATCTTTCTGTGATATTTAGGAGGTCCAGAAAACGTTATAGGTACCACATTGTGCTTTAAAATAGGTCTTATCCTTTGAAATGTTTGTAAATTATTGTCTTTATCCTTATAAATATAACCAGCCCTTCCGAGGAATACCTTTCACCCACTTCTGTTTATGTCCCTTATTGGACGCACAATTGCTAGTGCAACCTGGTACTACACACTTTGCAGGCATCTTTTTATCTTTATAGTTTCATTTGTGCAGGTCAATAAGTAGAAACCCATTAAAAATCACCTTTTTAATCTGGAATAAGGTTATGTTGGGCCATGGTTTGGTAGTCCTCTCCTGGGCTGCAACCTGGTACTACACGCTTTGCAGGCATCTTGTTATCTTTATAGTTTCGTTTGTGCAGGTAAATAATTAGAAACACATTAACAATCACCTTCCAACCATATTTTTTGCTCTGAAAGAATACACTAATGACAACAACAAATAAAAGCTCGGCCTGCGAACAGTGTTGCCATATTTCAATGCTCCGGCCTAGTGAGAAGAGACGGCCATGGATCGGGTGGACTCGTAAATATGACAGCGTGCCGTGACAGCGTAGCAGATACGTGATAGGCACCCGAAACTGCCCGATCGTCATGGTGATAGAAACATGTTTCTATCTCTTAAGTTAGAGAGTACCGACGCAGCGTCGGCTGGAGTTGTGACCTCACTGAGTCAGAATGAATGAAGGAGGGAGAGAGGCTTTCTGGTGACCAGAACCACCAGTGCATAGCCCTACAAGCGGACCCTTATGCACCTCTCCTTACTCTAGTTTCCAAGTCCAGCCCTCATCGCAAAGGTTAGGATGGCCTTGGGTCCTGCACATCTTATATCCTCAAGAACCCTTGTATGGTCTGCTTGTTATACCCAAGGGCTTCACAACGACATAGAATGTCTGCCGAGGACTTTTCCTCCTGCACGTTCGGGTCACTCCCCCCCCCCCCCCATCACGTACAAGTGACGTTTGAAGGTGTTATGACCGGATAGCAGGCCGACAAGTAACCTTAGCCGGCTTCCTCACTGAGTCACTGAAGGGATATTTCTGAAATACGTGTAAAGTTGCCAACCGTACTATGCAAAGGGTACTGAACTGTCCGGTTAAGAGCAAAGTCGCTTCCACAAAAATGCTTGCAATCCTATTGTTAGGTATTATGCACATTTGATGCAGCGACAAATTGAAACGAAGATTCTCAAAACGATGAATATGGAGAGAAGTCTACATCCTAAGTCCTTTTGTCCCGCAAATGTAGCTCCCACGACACCTGGGAGGTCGTGGACTATAAAGTTTGGAGCGTCTGCACAACAGGATAGTATTGGCCACTACCTGCAATTTGACGAGGAGCACCGATCCCCAGATCTGCTTTGTGCGAGAGCACGAGAATGCGGGTAAAGGAGCCATCCTTTTTAGAGCAGCACCACGAGTAGCCGAGGAACTTAGCCCCACATTCGACTTTACCTGGAGGTAATCCATTACCAAAAGTCCACTGCCGAAGTCGACTTTCTTTTAAAACTTTCTCAATGCATGGAATCTTCTACAAACATCTAAGAGCTTGGTTTAACTGAGCAGATGAGCTATACATCAAGGTTCTGTTGGAAATAACATCTAATCCCATCTACAGCTTCGCAGACGAAAGTACATTAATATCACATGGAACCAGGCAAGCCACAATCACGGTATGTTGGCGACAGCAACATGCCCCACAGATTAACGTAGATATCAAAACAGTTGTCGAGTGGGGATTAGTAAATAAAGTACAGTTTAACGCACAAAAAAACTCCGGCAACAACACTGACAAAGAAGTCTCAAGTTGGCTTACCAACTGTGGAAATTTAGGGTCACCCAGGCTTTTGGGAATCAACATCAACAATAACATGGACTGGCACGATCACGTCGTCAGTATTGGAGTTTTTTGTTCCGCTGTATATACCAGAGCAACTACTGCTGCTCTACAAAGCACAGATCCGACATTCGTTGGAGTATCGCTTCAATGTGTGGGGATGCGCTCCGAAGCAGTCTCTAAAGCTTCTGGATACTATCCAGAAGAGAGCAATTAGAATAATCGATACGCCTAACCTAACAAAGGACCTCCACAGCCTGGAAGATCAGAGAAGGGTGGTTGACCTGTCCTTGTTTTACAGATTCTATCACGGAATATGTTCGAGTGACCTCTCCCAGATAATAACACCGAAGGCCTTCCGAACGAGAAACACTAGAGACGTTCTGGGAGCTCATTCTTACCAGGTCGAGACCCTACTCCCCGGGTCAGTCTCCTCCAGCATTCCTGCTTCTTTTGGAGAACTTCGACGCTGTGGAATGAGCTACCGGGGAATTTGTCTCCCGACGGCTACAGCATGCAGCGTTTCAAATCTAACGTGCATCGATACTTAGCCTCTTGCAGCGCTTCTACAGCGCCATAGGCTTTCAGCCTTTGCGGGGGGGCTGACCATAAAAAAGGGCCAGTAAAATTCGACGAAACAAAGATGCAGCAACATTAGTCGTAAGAGTTTTAAGCGGCCCTCAGACGCTCCGGGAATCCTCAGAGGACAAACTGCATAGTGAATTTGTGGTTCTTGGGTTTTTAGGTTAAGGCTTAACGCTAAACTACGCCGGCCTAAAACCCAAGAACCACAAATTCATTGGACGATGGCCGCGAAAGCCTTGCACAGTACAAACTGCACAGTCCTGTCCTCAAGGATTATCGGAGCGGATGTGGAGGTTCGTCGGACTGTACAGGCTGTAACGAAATTTTTGTTAATTTCGTTACACGTCGTCTGTGACTCCTTTTATAGCTCCATCCTTCCAGAATAATATTCGATTGACAGGTAAATATACGTTCCTCCCTTATGCTTTGCCATTACGCTATTAAAAGAACCACCTTTCCGCGCCTATGGATACCCATAATACTCATGGTATTTGCTGACTGAACGTACTCATAGATTTTTGTTTCTTTTGGAGTTATCGTTTTAACATTGCAATATTTATTGAGGTATAGTTGCTCGTACCTGGCAACTACCGTTCATATAGTTTCAATTTTCTGGATTATTTGTGATCTTGGATTTTTTAGGCATTTTTATAAAGCACTAGCTGACCCGACAGACGCTGTCCTGTCTTAGCTATGAATATTGAAATTGAACTTAAATCTGCATTAAATAATAATTACCTATCTGGAGAGCATAGTGATCATTGAAATACTTTTTGATATCCAACATGTTTTGTTTCGTTTTTGGGCCCCTAAATAAATAATGAGGATTTTGTCAACACGGCACAGGCTGTAGCCATGAGGAAAACATGCATTATCAAGATTGATCCCACAAACGTTCAACGACTGTCCTTGCTATTCAGTTATCGTCATGCAAATGCAAGCCGCACTGAAAACTGCAACCGCTTAAAGTCGAAGGGCATGTTGTTTATTATCATAGGGATATGTGGAATCAAGACTTCTTCGCTTTTGCATTCCCCTGTATTTTTAATCAATTTTGCGTTTTTGCTCTGAACGAAGTTCCGACCCAAATTCAAGTAGAAAAGTTCACTTAAACATGTGCCTAAAGTCTGGTCTTCAAGGTACATGGTGTCAAAGTTTGGAAAATATAGGACCACTGACCTTAAAAAAAAACTGTTTTTCAGACGAAACAGATGACAGACTTTGTCTTTTGATGTCTCTTCGTATCTCACTTTGTTTTGGAGGAAAAAAATTAGAACCATTTCATAGCCCGTCAAAAAAGTGGAGCTATGAAATGAAGTGGTTCTTATTTATTTGTTCCAAATCAAAGTGAGATAGGAAGCGACATTAAAAGAAAAGGTATTTTTATCTGTTTAATCTGAAAAACAGCATTTAATTTTTTCAAAGTTAGAGTCATACATCTTTTTGCTAATATTCTCGTGCGACTGCCCCCCGACCCCCGACACGCCACTGGAAAGGATAATTATCTTCTAGTCAGTGGTGACTTAGATTCTTAATGCAGTGAAAGGCTACAGATTAAAAAAACAGCTCATTAATTTTTAAGTCATTGATAAAAAAAACAATTTTATTTCCAACTTTCAGACCCTGTATCTTGAAATCCAGAATCCCCAAGATACATCTCGATCCATTGTTTATTCAGGGTGGATGACCTCGCATTATTATGGACATTCAGATAGGGACATGATGCCTTAATATGCTTAATTTTCAAGATACAGGGTGTCAATGTTTCCTTTTATTTTGGTTTTTTCTCAATTATCACGCAGAAAAATGGCACAACGTATCTAAAATTATGTATCGGGAATTCAACTACGGTTTTGCTAACATGAATAGAGCGCGCCACCTACGGCACTTCAAACTCTTTTAAATTAACAAAACTTTTTTCCGTTTTGGAGCATCAACCTGAATATTAAAAACATCGTTTCTTCAATATGTGTTACGAAAAAAAGGTCTTTATTTAAGTCCATAGAGGTAACCGTTTTCGAGATAACCTTTATTATAATATCCAAGGCAGCACAATTACTTGTAAAATGTTATCAAAGGAATTATGGATTTTCTGGCACGAATTAATATTAGGTAGGTCAAAAAACATGTTTCAAATATACCTGATTTTTAAAATAAATTGAAATTTGAGAATACTTCAAAAATGGTATTTAAAACTATGAGACTAAGCCTAATATTCATTCGTGCGAAAATACAGATAACTCTTTCGATCGAAATTTACAATTCAGTCGCATTGGAAGTTTCAATGAAGATTATGACGAAAAAATTTACCTCTAGAGACTCAAACAAATCATACGTTTTTCATGTAAAACATATTGAGGATTTTTTGATACATTGATGCAGCAAGCCGGAAAAAAGTTTTGACAATTTAAATCCGTTCAATGTTCCTTGGGTGGTGCCCTCTATTCATGATAGCAAAACTATGGTTGAATTTGGATTTTTCACCTTAAAAAAAACCCCGATACGTAATTTTATATCGTTGTGCCATTTTATTGCGAAAGAATTGAGAAAAAACGAAAATAAAAGAAAACATTTTGACACCCTGTGTCTTGAAAATGAAGCACTGTAAGGCTTCATGTTCCTATCCCAACGTTCTTAGAAATGCGGGGACCCGCTGTCGGTCGATTATACGGACACCCTGTATGAACTTTTTTTATTTGAACTTGAGTCATAAATATGCCCTTGAAATTACGGTCTATCAATAATGAACACTCTGTATACGCATTTGTCATCATTTATACGACGGACGCACACTTGACGGGATCGAAATTTCCAGATGATTTCTCGACGTTTAAACATCTTAACACCTAACCGGTCTTTTTGACAGCAACGTCATACATGACAACAATAACAAACAAATCACTAACACTACACACCCTTCGTGGTTGTCAAGTTTTCTCACATTTTTTCAAATTTTCTAATGTTCTGAATGATTTTCCTTAGATTTTTTTCCGTAAGAACCTTCTACGAAGTAATAGCCAACGTATAAAAAAAAGATGGATGAAATTGGTAAAGCCGTTCTCACGTGATGCCGTGACCAAGGGAAAAAGGGACTCATTTTTATATATAGAGAAGATTAGTGGGCTTGATAATTTTTCTTTTTGCATTACCTTTCAAGATTCTAAATTTCTGGAGCATTAGAGCCAGCAGCAACTTAGATAGAATCATAGCCTTGATTTTTGTTTTTTTTTTAAATCAATTAAACTGCTTTGAACTTAAGTGAACTATAGCCTTGCTCACTTCAAGACCTTTTTTTTAAGTTTTATTTTATGTATTAGACTTGAAAGGCCTATCAAGTATCTAGGTTAGGTGATACTTTGTTGATACATTATTGATACTTTATTTTAAAATTATATCCCTTTTTACATATGCAGATTCAATTGTGAACCGTTGTGGGGAGATATCTGCTATAGCTTTTGTGTTTAACTTTTAAGGAATTTTTAGTATAGAATTTAAGCATTTTATAAGGGATCTTTTGTTAAATTTAAATAGATATTGTTTCAACTAAATTGTTGGGGGCTTTTGACTGTTCAATTCAAAGCCAAGTAGTACGCCTGAGCTTGCATAACGTTTTACATCCTGGGGTTTCGCCATAGAGGGTCCAGACACTAATCCTTCCTTTTTTCAATACTTTGCATGACGGCGGCTGGAAGTGGTGGCCGAGCCAGACCCAGAGACCCTTTAGCCTGAAAAGGGAGAACTCAAGCAGGAGTGGTCTGGCCTAGGGAACCTGAAGAGGCTGCCAGTCGTCAGAGAGGACCCTCTGAAGGAGCTGTTAGAAGGAGCCCGCAAGCCGACCTAGGAGGAGAAGTCAACCTCACTTAAGCAAGCCAGGTTGTATCGTTCTTCTAAGCCAGCAGTCCCCCTTTACAAACTGTACATATAGTCCACGACTCACTATTTATTATACTTTAAAATTAATATACTTGTTACTGTTTAATTCTCTTTTAAATTTTCTGCACCTATCCCTTCAGTGTTTCTGGAGAGGTTGGGTAATTTCACTAACTTCCATGGAGTTTGGAAGTGAAAACTCCTGGCGCCCTTTCCTTGAAGTTTTTTTTTGAACCTTTAGAGTAACCTCGCGTTAAAGTTAGTGATTTTGCGTGACATCTCTTACAAGAAGAAAAGAGTAAGTTGCCAAGGATTCACGACCCGCCGTAAGTAAACTAAGCAGCCCAAAGGCACCCCAGTTTCTGCCAGCTTGAGGGTCTCAACTTAGTTGGGACTTTCAATCTAGCATTACAAGGCCGCCGGATGTGGGATTGAAAAACCATTCGATCGCCTGCGCAGGCCGTCTTTTGATGCCATGCTTGCTAGTATTAAAGGGTTCCCTGAGCGTCTGTGAAGGAGGGTGTATTCAGGCCAAACTGCAAGGGCCTTCAGGCCAGGACTGTGCAGTTCTTCCTCTGAGGATTCTGTGGGCCGCTTTTGAAATAACATCGATCAAGCCTCGACTTGTAGCAACGTTGTTTACGCATCCACAATCCCGTCATCAGTCTCGTCGTGTGCACCCCAACGAACTTAGCATACTTCGTTATATTTAGCATACCAGACTGGTTTCGAATAATGAAACGAGAGCCGGAGCGTGAGCGACATATTGCATACAGTGCACCGCGGCACACGGACAGACGGACAGACGGACGGACGGATAAGAAAAACCGTTTACTCGTTTAATACGAGTGAACGCTGCAACTGAACGGCAGTCGACGTCCATTGAAAAGTTCGCATCGAAATGTCAACCAAAGGTCAACTGTGCCAATGAAAAATTCCGTCATCGGTGCCCGGCGAACGACTCTGGCGAAATGAATAATTGTTGCCCTTTGCTGTTGCAGGCTGGCTGATGTTTGTTTCAGATGTTTCAACTTCATCACATCGTCATTGTAGTTCAATGAAATAAGCGCAATAAACTTGGTTCAAATAAACTAAAAACAAAGTCGCTTTTACACGTCAATCTGAAAGGTGAAAAATGGACGAGACTATAAAAATAGACGAATTATTTTTCACATTTTAGTTCAGGATAATGAGAAATACATATTAAATTATAATACTGATGTCACCGGTTCTATATAAGTGTGCCAAGTTTAAATTAAATCTTTTCGTTTAAAGTTGGTCAGAATCGAGTCCAAAGCAGTCAGTCACAAGCATACAAACAAACATACATGTGAGGCTAATATAAAAGCGTGTTAAAGATCACGAGATAATTAGAATCATTATTATTTTCAGTTATATTAAGAATTTTTTTCACATTTTAGTGTGATGTGTTATGAAAGCGTGTTTTTCAAATTATATTTATAAATTTTAAAGCTCAAGTTTTCTTCTTTGATATGCTACCTGTAAGATTGTGGTATCTTGACATTATTTTCTGTGTTATAGCATTGCAAAAAATCTCCGCGGGATACAGTTTGAATGTCATTCAAATCATTTCAAGAATCGTTCTAAAAATTTAATCTCATACTCTGTATTCTGTATCAAAAGACAATATCGGAATCCTAGGTTCATTCTCGCAAGTGTTATTGTAAAATTACGTTCAAAAAAGCTTAAAACATCTTCTTGAAGATAGCTAGCCTTAAAAACACTTACAGTTCAACGCTTCTTACCAGTAACCACTTTAAGACTCTCTCATTTTTACTCCTTATTTGGTTATGCCTTTTATGTGCCCATAAATGTCACCCATCAAACAGTTAAGTTTTGTTCTTATAGGTAAATACTAAATATGACCTAAAAAACTTGTCAGATTGCTGGATAAGAGGAGTATGCAAATTTGTCACTTACAGCACCAGAAATGAGTTTTGAGTATTTTGTTTTGGTAAAGAATCGTATCAGGAGGCTCCCCCTCATATCTCACTGCAGTGGAAAATAGTATAGTATACTATAACTACTCTTCTTTTTACTTTTGATTTCTTCGCCATACCTCTGCTGAATAATTGGCCAAATTTTGTTAAGAATCCTTTCTATTCAGTTGGACCGTCCATGAGTACTTACCTGAAAAAGAAAAAAATATATTAGCTTTTGATCCTACAATAATCAGAACAGAAACCTAACATAACCGTTAATTATATCAATAAACTTCTTTAGTAAAAAAAATAAAAAAGGCCTGGGCTCGAACCAACACCACTTAACACGGACATGTTGGGTCGGAGGATTAGGTATTTTATTACTGGAATTTGTAATCTAATTTCAAACATTCAAAATTATATTTATTTCGATGGTAGAATTTGTCTCGAACAAAAAACGTCATTGATTGTCTATGGTGTAACAAACATACATTAGTTAAACTATTTTCACGTTTAGTTGAGAATCAAAAAAAAAATAATGGTAATAGGTATCGGAGTAGGAGGTCTTTGGTGAAAAGACAACATTCCACAACATTCTGACGTCACACGCGATCGGGACCTGTCCGCGTGTCTTCAGAACTGGATTAAAAAATCAATTTTCTAGTTTCACATTTATAATTCTTTTATTTAATTTTTGTTTCTCGTATTTTTATTTATTATATTATACACACACTTTTCAATTCATTTGTAGACACCTGAAGATGGTTTATATAAAATAAATCGAAACGTAGTGAAGAAAAATGCCAGTTTCAATGTTTGACCGAAACCCATGAAAAACAACCATAATATAACTCTTGAATTATTGCGAAAAAAGAGAAAAAAATAGTTTTGTTATAAAACTTATATAATTATGATCTTTCCATTTATCACTTTAACTTTTTTTAATTCAAAACTCCAACTGTGCAACCGCTTTATCGAATAGTTAACTGTTATGCTAGGTAAGGCTTGGTGCATGGAAACACCGGACTTAAAACAGGTTACCAATAGTTGCGCAACTGCCCCTGAGTGACACCATTATAGAAACTACCAGACGAAATCCTGAGAATCACCCTGTACACAGTCATAAAATAATTTTCTGCGGTTTTCTAGCAAATCAGAAATGGGCCCAGGTGTGCAGAAGGGATAATGGCGAGGTTCTGGGAAACAGCTTTCGATTCTTTTCATTGGCATTAGGTCCGTATCTTTTGACTGGGAGAGGTAGTAAAAAGACATTTTCGGTGTTTCTCGATTCCTTGCCTATACACATGAGCAGTCTATAGAAATAGGTAGACGATAGGTTTTGTTTTTTATAATGTCATAAATCACGATTTGAAAAAAACACGATTCTCCCATGAAAACATTTAGGGAGAATAACCGTCGAGCGAAACGAATATATTTTTAAAATAAATATGATTATATTCAATTTAGGTTTGTTAAAGGATATCGATGAATTAATATTTCGAAACTTGCCTCCCATTCTATTTTTGTTTATACTTTTTAAAGGGGTGATACACGTACGAACTTTAAGTACGCGGTTTTTAAGCTCGCGAACTTACTCGGCTCGACGCAGTGACACACGTGTAGCTGAAATCACTCATTCTTATGATTTTCCTAAATAAACAAAACTTTTAACAAACTCCAAACACAACAAGCGTTGCGGATCGATGACCTGCCGAAGCAGAGTGGTGGCTCGCGGCTCGCAGTACGAGCCGTGATAAGCTACGAGCAAGATTTCAAACCAGTTGGCTCGCCGGCGGTTTGCGCGACGGTTTTAAAGTAGGCGTACTTACGGTGACACACAGGCGAAAAAGTTCGTCGAGCCATAAGTACGCGTACTTGCTCGTACGTGTATCACCCCTTTTAATACTAGGATTGCTAGGAAACCGTTTCCATGCTACTCCTATTTGGGTCATTCTAATCAAAAACAAAAAAAATCTTGGTGACCGCATGTTATATACACAAAAAAACGAAAAGCTAGTCAGATCAGTAGACCAAAAAGTATGACACAAAAAGAATGTTTATAATTCGATTACTTTAATATGCTGAGTTTGGTGAGAATAGCCCATTTGTAAGCACGGGTCACCTACATATTTTTTTATCAACGTTGTATAGTATGGCATAAACTCTTCTTTCGCCTGGTTTTACATCCAATAATTGATTTGATAACCACTCCAAAATTTCTTGGTTTATATTATTGTGTATCGTGGCCAAACTATAGTCTGCTGTTAATAAGACTCCAACATTCATGGACAAGACACTCACCCCCAAAAGTATGAACAATGATTTACTCTTAGCAAAAGTGAGAATATACTCCCAACAATATAAGTATAGATGAAGTTAGAAAGATGAGTTGTTTACATTTTTTGTGCTCCTACAGAGTGCCGACACTACAAATTATGACTTATGCCATATTACCGCTGCTGTGAATATGTCCGAAGAATGTAAGCATTCTCGTCGACACAATGGAGGATGGTCTCTTTGGATTACCGAGCTCATCCAGTATGGAAACGTTAGTTCGATGGGCGGTATAAGGAACTCTCAGCATTCTCCTCCACGTCCACATTTCAAAAGCATCTATGCGAGCTCGATTTGCCTTTCTAACAGTCCAAGTTTCCGAGGCATACAAAAATATGGAGAACACAAGAGACTGAACCAGCGAAATTTTAGAACCTCTAGTGAAGTTATGGTCACGCCATATTTTAGTAAGCTTTGCCATGGCCACACGTGCTTGTTGAATGCGCCGTCGAATCTCATTTTCATAGCTACCCGAATTGTCGATCAAAGACCCGAGGTACACAAAACTTTGAACTACTTCACAACGGCCTACGGACTTTATTGCTCGATGATTATCGTGGTCTCTATCTACAATCATAACCTTGGTTTTGTTGTAGTTAATACCAAGATCATACGCTGTGCTGCTGTGTTATTCTAAGATGTTTAATAGACTTACTAGTCCTTCCTGAGAAGCTGCAATAAGGGTTGTATCGTCAGCAAATCTTAAGTTGGATATTTTGCTTCCCCCAATAGTTATACCGCCATGCCAGTTGTCTAATACCTGTCTCATCACAAATTCAGAGTAAATGTTAAATAACATCGGAGATAATAATACACATATTCCTTTCCTGGTTGCTGTTTGACCAGACAGGTTACCATCAATTCTTACACGAGCCGTGCTAGACTCATAGAGTTGCTGTATGAGAAATACTAAGTGGTAAGGAACTCCCACAGAGATAAGGATTTCCCATAGTTTAGGCCACTTTACGTGATCAAATGCCTTAGGATAGTCCACAAAGCAGATAAAAACTGGAAAATAATGCTCTCTGGCTTTTTCAATAATTCGTCTTAAGTTTAAGATCTGTTCATACATGTCCGTATCAGTAAATAAACATGATTTCACCCAACGTGAACAATAAACTAATATCAACAAGTACAAACGTTTGAAAGCAAAATTCCTTGTTCATAATCTAAATACCAGTCTGACATTCATACTCGTTAATCCAATTTAGGAAATGCCAAGCTAAAGACGATAATATATCGAAATAATATTCAAACAGCTGCCTCA
The DNA here is from genome assembly GCA_951848785.1 of Callosobruchus maculatus. Taxonomy (NCBI): domain Eukaryota; kingdom Metazoa; phylum Arthropoda; class Insecta; order Coleoptera; family Chrysomelidae; genus Callosobruchus; species Callosobruchus maculatus. The sequence goes on from CATOUR010000003.1 coordinate 6,823,777, forward strand.
AGAATGCAATTTACTTTGGTTAATACACACTAGCACGGGATGAGGTAACTGATATCTCGTTTTTAGTATTGAAACTCAACTGAAAAACATCACGACCGGCTGTCGATTGGAAGGTATACTATGTAAGTGTATAAAAAACGTTTTCCTTATTCAATGAAAAACCTTGATTATAGAAAGGCGTATGTAGAAAAACTGACACACGTGTGTCGAGATTTTGAAATTCTATACCTACAGAAGTGGAATGGCGACGGCCTGGTTTGTTTTTATTATATTATTTATATAAACGTCTTTTCCCACCCACATGCATTGTGTAACGATCTACCCGTATGCAAGGTACGATGTAGTAAGTTTTTTCATTTCAGACTTTTGAATTTTTATTTATGTCATACCTCGATCTTCATTACAGCTAGGACAGCTAAGATAAGGCACGTAAAGCAAGTCTGTCGTTTCAATAACTATGAAGTACGTTTTTCTTTATTCAAAATCTCAACGGCAGACACTAACTCCGGTTCCTAATGTTTTAGTTTTAGTTTCTTTTAATGCTGTTTAATTAGTAAAACAGAGCGACATTATAACGTCTGCCAGTATTTTGGAACCCGCCTAGTTGTGTCTACCATTCACAAGCTATATTTATAATAATAATGCTAATAATCCGAACAGAACTCACAAAACACAGAATGTCACATCCCAACGCATGCAAGGAAAGGCTCACCATAGACAGAAAACAAGGGGGCAGAGGAATTATAGAGTTACAGTCACTTCATGCAAAACAAATAAAATCACTCAGACATTTTTTCCACAGTAAACAAACAAACTTGCATAAAGCAATAGTAAAAGCAGACAAAAACTACACACCACTCGCCCTTTCTTGTCCAAACCACGCAGCAGACGCACACAACCACATACAAGCACAACAAGAAAAAATAAACACCTGGTCGCAGAAGGCACTCCACGGCAAACATAGATACCGTGTTACACAAGACCACATTAATGAAAGCAGTCATACACCTGGCTGCAGGATGGCCAGCTCTTTCCCGAAACGGAAGGTTTTATGCTTGCTATCCAGGACCAAGTCATTGCGACACGAAATTACTATATGTAAGTACATAATTAAAGATCTATCCATCACTGACGATAATTGCAAAAAATGTCACCAACAGAAGGAAACAATAGAACACATAACAAGTGCATGCAAAACTCTCGCTGGAACCGAGTATGCAGCCAGACATAGCTCTGCAGCCAAAGTCATACACCAAGCACTAGCTACAACAAACAAGCTAATCGAAAACACAGATCATTTTACAACTGCATAAAGTACTCGAAAACAGTCAATTCAAACTATACTGGGACATTGAACTAGATGCAAACAAAACCATCCCAGTAAATAGACCAGATATAGTTTTCCAGTCAAAGGCAGACAAAGTGACCATTTGATAGATATTTCTATTGGTTTGAGTTGTTTTCTGTTTTTTCCTGTTGTATTTGGTTGTTTTCTTTTGTGTTTGGGTGTTTTCTGTTATTTTGAGCTGTTTTCTGTTCTTTTCTGTCGTATTCTGCTGTATTTGGCCGTTTTCTGTTGTTTTGAGCTATTTTCTGTTCTTTTCTATCGTATTCTGCTGTATTTGGCCGTTTTCTGTTGTTTCCCTCTATTTTCTGCAGTTTGTGTCTGTTTTCTGTTCTTTTCTGTTGTATTTAGTTGTTTTCTGTTGTTTCTCGCTATTATCTGCTTGTTTTCTGTTGTTTTGAGCTCTTTTCTATTGTATTCGGTTCTATTTATCTACTCTTATCTAAATACACAGATCACGCCGTAGAAATAAAACGACTCTGGAAATAAAAAAACAATTTGTCCCCCTCATTATGTCGGTCTCAGGTCTTATTCCCGACACATTTACACCACACCTGCAGTAATTGGGCCTGGACGAAAAGTTACACAAAACCTTCCAAAAGTCTGTAATCCTCAAGTCCTGTAACATTGCGCGGTTCTTCCTGAGTTCAGTATCATAATGGTCAGGTGTTGACTTGGCACAGCCCGTCACTACTTGTTACTACCGCAACCATGCGAGAAAAAATAAGAAATGCATAATCATAATAACATATAATTATCATCTTCATCCTTGCTAAAATAACGTAAGTTTGCATAAAATGTTCAACATTTGAAATTTTATAAAACACATTAGGAACTGTACTAGATGTCTGCCATTGAGTTTTTGTATAAGATAAGCAACTTACAAAATAAAATTTTTACATTTTATGATGCTTAATACCTTACAGTTAACGTTTCAAAGCCTTTTTTTGGGTTCTATATGTTGCTACTATTTACGTATATAACCATTATGAATAATCTAGTATCTTTTCCAGTCTGATTTTTCATCCTGCGAGTGGAAAATTGCATTTATAAAGCATGTCATTTTTTCACCATTTTGAGGTCCACTCCAAGAGAAATCAATAATTTTTAGAGAGCTGACAGATGCATGTTCTTGAGTGGGCTGCTCTCATTGGTCAGTTTCTTTGTTAAAATGTGTGTTGATAAAATTGGGCCCGAAAGTGCTAAATATTTCTTTAAACCGAATCAACGACTTAGAGACTAAATTTAGAATTTTGAAAAGCTACTTCCAACAATCAGGTATTTTTTTTTTTTTTTTTTTTGGTGCAAGGACTAGAATTTAGCCTAATTTAAAGCGCTAAATATTTTTTTGAACCGAATCAACAACTTAGGGACTAAATTCAGGATTTTGAAAACTTACTTCCAGCACACAGATATTCTTATTTATACATTTATACATCTATATAAAAACAATTAATCAGAACGTGTTGCTTCTCAGAAGAAGAAGACATACTAAAGGCAACGACACCAGGTACCTCGAAGAATCCGACACAGTCCCATTAAAGGTGCCCAGAGACAGGTAAGGGAAAGATCTTCAGCGTCCGATGTGATGATCGCGTTTACCTCTACAGACGTTAAACAAAGAAGAACCTTGGCTTGTTCTTCGTCTTCTTCCTTTGGTGAACCGTGTGTTGTCGTCATCATCGTTCCGTCAAGGTCACGAGAATTTCATCGGATACCTCCCGAGTAGGTATATGCCCGCTGCCCGGTCTCTCTCGTTTTCCTTTGTCCGTATATTCAAAATTGCCCTTGATTGTACTCTACAGGGCGATACAGCGTACTGTGAAGGCACTGCACCGAGAGTTTAGGTATTTCGGGTCAAGATCTGAGGGTCTGAAAATTTTTGATGTTTGTTGTTTGAGGCTGAAACTCAAAACAACGTCCGAATTTGAAATCCTCACCATATAACTAAATACGACACGAGTTTTCGTCCGGATAGGAAGCCAGATAGCGACTTTAGATATTTAGGGTGAATATGAAGATCTGAGGGTCTGAAAACTTTTGATTTTCTTTACCCGAGGCTAAAACTCAAAACAACGACCGGATTTGAAATTGGCATCCTCAAACTATACACCATACGAGTTTTCGTCCTGATAGGAAGTCAGATAACGATTTTAGATTTTTAGGGTGAACTTGAAGATCTGAGGGTCTGAAAATTTTTGATTTTCTTTACCCGAGGCTAAAACTCAAAACAACGGCCGGATTTGAAATTGGCACCCTCAAACTATACATCATTTGAGTTTTCGTCCTTATAGGAAGTCAGATAACGATTTTAGACTTTTAGGGTGAACTTGAAGATCTGAGGGTCTGAAAATTTTTGATCTTCTTTAACTGAGGCTCAAACTCAAAAGAAAGGCCGGATTTAAAATGGACACCCTAAAATTATACACCATACGAGTTTTCGTCCTGATAGGAAGTCAGATAAAGATTTTAGATTTTTAGGGTAAACTTGAAGATCTGAGGGTCTGAAAATTTCTGATCTTCTTTACCCAAGATTGAGACTCAAAACAACAACCAGATTTGAAATTGGCACTCTCAAACTATACACCATACGAGCTTTCGACCTGATAGGAAGTCAGATAACGAATTTAGATTTTTAGGGTAAACTTGAAGATCTGAGGGTCTGAAAATTTTTGATCTTCTTTACCCGCGGCTCAAACTCAAATGAAGGTCCAGATTTAAAATGAACACCCTAAAATTATAGACCATACGAGTTTTCGTCCTGATAGGAAGTCAGATAACGATTTTAGATTTTTAGGGTAAACTTGAAGATCTGAGGGCCTGAAAATTTTTGATCTTCTTTACCTGAGGTTCAAACTCAAAAGAACGGCCGGATTTAAAGTGGACACCCTAAAATTATACACCATACGAGATTTCGTCCTGATAGGAAGTCAGATAAAGATTTTAGATTTTTAGGATAAACTTGAAGATCTGAAGGTCTGAAAATTTTTGATTTTCTTTACCTGAGGCAGAAACTCAAAAGAAAGGCCGGATTTTAAATGGACACCCTAAAATTATACACCATACGAGTTTTCGTCATGATAGGATGTCAGATAACGATTTTAGATTTTTAGGACAAACTAGAAGATCTGAGGGTTTGAAAATTTTTGATCTTCTTTACCTGCGGCTGAAACTCAAAATAAAGGACTGATCTAGTGAAATTTGATTATTAGAGATAGGAATGTGGGAATAGAGGAGAACTCAATTTTTTTTGTTACTATCGAGAATACGGGTGAAGTACCGCGTTACGTCATTTGACCATTCCCCCCCCCCCCCCCTTCAAAAAAAGGCGAAAAAAGCTAATACCAACATAGCGAACAATCAAAAAGGTTCATTTTGACTACGTATGGACATGGAAAATTACCATGAACATTTTTGGAGTATCTAATCAAAAGCAGGGGTTCGTGTCGTGTCGTATATAAAATATGCACCCCGAAAATCGTTATTCTACTTTTTATACATCTTGGTCGTTACATGACGCGAGGGTCATTTCCCTATGATACCCGCCAAATAGTGACTGATGAGTTATGAAGACGTTATGTAAACTGTATTCACATACCACGGGATATCCATTATCAGTATTATTAAAATACTAAATATAGCAAAAAAAACTTGAATAATAAAATTTATAATCCTAGTATAGTTTAAAAAAATTTATAAGTATAGTCAATAGCCACTTCTGTATACCATCCACGATCTCCTTCTGTGAATAAAATTTATCTATTATTTTATTAATCTATCGAATGACTGTTTTTCTTTTCTGCCTATGTTTATTTTATTTTATTATTATTATTATTGTCGGTACAAGCCCCGTTAAATAAGCTTATGTACAATATAACGAAGATGGCAAAAGGAGCTCACAGCAAGACAGGCAGCACTTGCCTAGGCAGAGCTTCTTCTAACCATGTTCTTCTAGTGATAAGGTAGATTAATATACAAAGTTTGTACCTAATAGAAGTAAATTGAATTGGAATTGAAAAAAAATTGCTACAACCAGGTAGTTGTGAAAAGTTTGTAGATGGATACTCAGAGAGTAGGTGTACAACTGTAAATGGATGAACAAAAGTAGCTTGGAATCATCATCATAGTCACAATGTCTTAATGTTGTGAACTCGTGAAATGCATTAAGTCGGAGCTAGGGTATTGCCGACACGAATATTATCAATAGTTTTGAGAACTGTAGCTCACCATCGTTCGCGATTTACTGTCAATTCAGTGGCGCTGTTGATACTAATATCCAGCAACTGTTTCGTCGTATCCACCCAGCGTGTAGGAGAACGGCCACGGCGCCGCCCACTCGGGGCATGACCTTGAACTACAAGTCTCTCCATATTATCGCATCTGTGTATATGTCCGAAGAAAGTAAGCATTCTCGTCGACACAATGGAGGATAGTCTCTTTGGATTGCCGAGCTCATCCAGTATGGAAACGTTAGTTCGATGGGCGGTATCAGGAACTGTCAGCATTCTCCCCCACGTCCACATCTCAAAAGCATCTATGCGAGGTCGATCTGCCTGCGACATTTTTATAGCTTTAGTGATGTTATGGTCACGCCATATTTTAGTAAGCTTTGCCATGGCCACACCTGTCTGTTGGATGCGCCGTCGAATCTCATTTTCACAGCTACCCGAATTGTCGATCAAAGGACCGAGGTTCACAAAACTTTGAACTACTTCACAATGACCTACTGACTTTATTGCTCGATTATTATCGTGCTCTCTATCTACGATCATAACCTTGGTCTTGTTGTAGTTAATACCAAGACCATACGCTACACTGTGTTGTTCTAGGATGTTTAGTAGAGCTACTAGTTCTTCCAGAGAAGCAGCAATAAGGGTTGTATCGTCAGCAAATCTTAAGCCTGGAAAATGGGTATGAAAAAAAATTGATCTAATTATATACTTTACGCATCGTTCGAATGTAACTCAATCAATACTCGTATATTGAGCATAGTTTGAGTCATTAATTTGATTCACCGCGAGACCACATGTACTTACCAGGAACATATTAAAAGACTGATAGCAATATCAACGACTTGAAACAATGCCTTTCATTTCCTTAGTGCATATCATGATATCATCAAACGGAAATCCTATTTATAATACTCATGGTACTTAATGTGGGTATAATTATATATCTACAATGAATAGTTAGTTCTACAAATGTTATTCCATCCATATCCAAAGTTGAACCTACTGTTTGAAATACTTTAAGTTTATGATGTATACTACTCACATTTAGATTATAGTGTTTTCAATAAGCTTTCTAAAATCAATAACCATACGAAATTTCCTTTTTCCTGACGCATCAGCCTTTTTGGGGATGAGCCAACAAGGGGATGAATATGGACTTATGGAGGGGCGTATAATATTGTTTTCTAATAATTTATTAATCTGAGATGAAATTTCTGGGAGCATTGCTCTCGGATATCGACAGGTTCGAGAAAAAATGGGTTTGTCATCCTTAGTACGGATAACATGTTTAACAGAGCCTGTGCAAGTGAGAGGAGAATCTTCTGTATGAAAAATGTCCTTGTACTGATGACATAATCTAAGTATTTTTTGTTTTTCTTCTGCATTTAAATGCTGAGTTCGAATCATGTTGATATTGAAAGAATTACTATACCTTATCCACCGAACAAACGCAGTAACCATGCACAATATATGTAAATTTTTACTATATGGTCAAGGGTTATATGCACACCCTCTACAAAACTGCATACTGAGAGCAGTGATGTTATTATAAACAGAAAAATTAAGTTCGATTTATCCGAGTAAAGCCCCAAAATATGGGTTTGAAATAATTTTTTACTCCTTTTCTTCAGCGAATGCAGTATAGGTGGGTTATCTGGAAGCTTTTCGTCAAATTCTGAAAGAGGGGTAACAGAGACGGGCTCTGAAAAATGTAAGTCAATATCCTCTGACTTGGGAATTCCAATATATCCATCTTTAGCACAATGTATAGACTCCGGTAAAATAATTTGGCCTTCATGAAAGATTTCTGGGACAACTATCTCACCATTATTCACAGATACTGGAATACTGAGGCGATTAGCCGAACGGTAAATAATTTTGAATGGAATTTCACTGTTCAATTTTCTGATAGAAAATATATGAGATTCATAATCAATATTAGCACCTAATTGATCAAGTTTACTAGTACCAAGAAGAATATCAAAATCATCGTGCCAATCGGCAATTCTGACTGTGAGGGGTTGCTGTATGCCAATTTCATCAAATATGGGATAGTAAAGATCTCGATTGTAAGTTTTTGGAGTTTTCATAGAAATAAGGGTAAAGGGTTCATAGAATTCATATCTAGAATCATAGATTTCAGCAGCTTTTGGAGTAATAACGGTATCTGATCCACCAGAATCTATTAAAACTTTAAGATTTGAATAGGGCAGGTAAAAATAAGGCAACTTTGTGTGCTTTGAAAAATTATTCAATTGGATGGTTCTGGGTCGGGGGGTTCTAAAACGGCTAGTTCCTGAAAATTTTCAGAAAACTCAAAATTTTCATATCCTTATAATTTGTAGCTTGGCAGTACCATCTCTAGTACACATGTAATACTTTTTGTTCATTCAGACGCTATTTACCTGCATGGTATCTCTAAAAAGCTCTAGACGTGTAAAAACAAATCATGGCTTTTTGTCGATTCAAATATGATTAAATCGATTGCAAATGTGGCGAGAGACCAGTTGGTTGTGTAAAAGAGATGAATTGGTTGTGTAAAGATGCCCCCTAGAAGACGACAGCCCCAGTTTACGCAGCTAAGCCCCTTTGAATGGGGTCGGATTGTAGGCCAACGAGAACGTGGTGCTTCTTTTAGAACAATCGCTGTAACCGTGAGGCGTAGCGTGGCTACAGTTGTAGCAGCATGGCGCGTATGGATCGCAGAAGGGCGAATGCAGCCAGCTAGGGGTTCTGGAGCACGTAGAAGAACTACAGACCGGCAAGATCGTCATCTACGACTACTGGTCCTTCGAGACAGAATGCGATCCACTCGAGCTGTTGCTGACGCTTGGTATGCAGCAGTAGGAAGGCAGATTGTGTGGAATGGGCTTAGGATGATATCGTCCGCATCTAGTGCTTCCACTCACTGCAACTCATCGTCGCCAACGGTTAGATTGGTGCCAAGACCACCGAACATGGTATGCTGAGTGGCATCAGACGGCCTTCTCCGACCAGTCTAGGTTTTGCCTGGGGGCTCATGACGGACGCCAATGCGTAAGACGACGAGGGGATGAACGAAGTGATCTTCAGTTTGCTGTTGAGCGCTATGTACACCGTGTGCTTTCATTCTTGTCATCCCTATTTTAAATCTACAATCTTATGATGATTCTTTAAGTTCTACCATAGATAGGTAATATGTTATCAAACTTCGAAACTCATTTGACGATTCTGGTCTAAACTATGAGTTACTTAAATTCTATGAATTTAGTGATGACCAGGTTGAAAATTGGTTAAAAATATACACCTGATTACCAAGATACAATGATCCAAGAAATATTGCTAGAACACAATGCTAAATACCAGGGACTTAAAGGCTTGACTAAGAAAATGATGTTAGAAATAGAGAAAATCAAATGATTCTACATTTGTACTAATCTTCCATTGTGACTGAGGTTTTAATATAAACTATTTTTCAAATTCTTGTAATAATTCAAACCTAGATAGTTAAGATCTAGACAGTAGCAGTGATAGGGGATTTGATCGAATAAATAGTCTAAAATGTACTGCAAACATCATAACAACTTCCACCAGTAATGTCAAATATTTTATGTGGTTAGATTTGGTTTAATGGTTTGGGGTGCCACTGCATTCAACAGCAAGTCACCTTTACTTGTGAAGCATGACACAATGACTTCGCAACGTTAAACGAATGAGGTTTTAGAACCAAGTGCCGTTCCATATGTCCGAGGCATCGAAGAGGGTTTTTCCAGCAAAATAATGCACGTCCTCATATTGAAGGGTATCGATGAGGTTCATAGAGGAAGCTGAGGTCTGTTTCCTCCTGGCCTCCACGATCACCCGATTTATCGCCAATTGAAAAAGTATGGGATTGGATGGGTCAATACTTAGGCGATTTACCCAATCCTCCGACCAGCTTGGGAGGCTGTACCTCTAGAGTTTATCAACAACCAGATAACGAGCATGCCGCGTAGGCTAGAGGAGTGCATTCGTCAACATGGAGGGCCGACTCATTATTGATCTGTTGTATTTTTTATAAACTCATTATGGCAGATGAGTTCGTCTATTATTGCGTTTAGTTGTCGTTGTCTTGAAATTGCGTTTTACAGATGTCAGGATAGAATACCACTACAAGAATCAAGGTCATACTTGTCAATTTTCCACTGAAATATTATTGCCCCGAAAAAAACTATTTTGCTCAGGAATAAAGTACTGAATATTCTCAAAAATGTTTCTACAAGATATGATTTTTTAATGACTGACATATCTTAAATATAGGTTAAAAAATATAAAAATATTAAAAAACACGCTCCATAGCAATAAAAAGTTAAAAAGCTAAAAATAATTCTTGATATATAAGCCGAAAATAGCCACGCTTATTCAACAATAATACTAGTATTTTTTTATTTTTTAATGCTATAAAATCGTGTTTTTTAGTTTTTTAAAATTATATTTATTTGTTTAAATGTTCCTTTTCATCAAGCTGACCCTACCACATACATCAAATTTAAACAGCAGATAGAAAAAAAATGGGATCAATGTGAACACATATACACAGACGGTTCAAAAACGACAAACGGTGTAGGATGCGCTTTCTACCATGAAAATAAAAAATATCAAGAATTATACAAACTTCTTCCAGATTGTTCAATATATACAGCTGAGTTGACAGCCATTCAAAAAGCACTAGAGTATTCTCTCAGTAATACTGAGCTTAGAGACGTTATAATCTTCAGCGACAGCAAGAGTGCAGCTATGAGATTAGAGCATTTAAGAATTTCACAGACTTTCAACCATATCGTCTCAAACATAATGAAATTGATGAATAAAAATGTAAAAATTGTATGGATTAAAGGACATACAGGTATACCTCAAAACGACACAGTCGACATACTAGCAAAGATGGCGACTACAGATGAAATATTGATGAGGAATTTCAAAATTCCCTACAGTGACTTGAACAGTAAATTAAACAAGAACCTGAAAGAAAAGTGGAGTGAACACTACCATAGAAATCCATCCGGAACGATATACAAACAGATACAGCAGAACATAAGAATAGAACCCTAGTTTAAGAGAGAAACGAATAGACCACTTGTGAGAACACTTTGCAGATTGAGGTGTGGTCATTGCTTAAGCCCTCAACACAAAACTAGAATAGGGCTAGACGATGACCCTCACTGCAGATGTGGAGAGATTGGTACTGCACAACACTGTATATTAGAATGTCAATTGATCAGTAATGAGGTAACAGACCTGTATCACAGATTGTCAAGCTATATTCCGTTACCTGCTAATATGATCTCTATACTAGCTAGTGAAAACAACTGTGCATACAAACTATTATACAACTTTTGCACACAAAAACTAAAAATAACACTGTAACTTTCAACTATAACTAATATAAAACAATGTTCGTATTATTAAGAAAAAATAGATTTCCATCCAAAATAGAACTGGCCAGTTGATCTCAGATCAGAGCCAATAACATAAATAAAAAAAGAAAAATGTTTCTTTAGTTTCCTCAAGTAGCCGAGCCCGGTATTTGGACCACTAGTTTTCAGCAGCCGATTTATCTTTTATCGGAAATTTTATCTCGTGATCGTTTCTCCAATCAGACACGCTGCGGTAACTAGATCAATTCAATTACCTAATCATTAGATCAGAGGCGTTGTTTTCATTTTTATATTATAAGCTATTTCTATAAGTCGAAATAGATCAAGGATCTATACGATCTATTATTTATATTCCTATAATAACCTGCGGTGAACGCAAATAGCCGCACATAATGGATTATTGTTTATTAGCCGTTTTTGTTGGGATTTTTCTCGCGGGACGATCAAATACCGTTGCAAATGATAGCTGCCGTTTCATAAATAAACAAGTTAATATTCAGGTAGTATATCATTACAGTTCCACGTCCTATGTGGATCTAGCACGGCTCTGGAGATACAGTGTACGCAATATTATTTCTAATTAAAATGAAAATTTCTTTTTTTCGAGCAATTTGCTCTACATTTTATACATCTTTCCTTCCTCAAAAATTTATCTTTAAATCAGCTCTGCCAATTGTTACTATGGATTAAAGCACACTCATGGTGTCAACCCCGCAGAAGGTCCTTATTACTTCCCTTAATATTTTAGCCACGTTATAAAATAACTTGTATCCGTAGATTTTCAGTTATGTATGTACTCGTCCGTCCAAAGAATCCTACTTAAAAAAGTGACATCTTCGGTGTCAACAGGAAGCATAAATCGACAAAAATTCATTCTGCTGGTAGAATCGCCTTCCTTCAAAATGGGTACTGGCGCTGTAGATTAACAAAGACAATTAGGGTCACTCTAAGCTCCGCCCCCAATGTGGTCTTTCCAGCTGTGCTCTCGGATACTAAGCTGGCGGATTCTGGCGCCCGGCGATCTCGAGCAGTAGCCGAACGCTAACAGCTGTGGTTTACAGGGTCGGTCCACCTAATACCACCTATCACGCGACACGGTGCACGGGATACAATCGGTCGGATCTACCGGGGTGCCTAAACAAGTAGTGTTTGTGTATTATTATTGAGCGTTTTGCGTGTATTTCACAAAAAAATGCCGGCGACATGCTCTGTATATGGCCCCATGGTTTTTTTATATCTGTGCCTACTTATTCCCATTGATTTTTAAAATATCTATTTTTAATACTTTAATTTTATTATTGACATGATTCTTAAGTTTTTTAAATTCATTTTCCAAATTCGTGTTTCCCGGTTCTTTAACTCTTTGTTTTTAAATTTTGACTCGGTTTTCAACCATTTCGAGAATTTCTTGATTTATCCAGTCGTTATTTTCACGTATCTTATACGTCTTTTTGAATTCCGAATCTTTTTTACAAGAAGTGATTAAGTCAATTAGTTCCTGAAATGATTGAACTTCTGTAGTTTGAATATTCTTTTCAAATTTTGAGATGAATTTTTTATGATCTATTCTGTTTACTTCTTTTCTAAATTTTGTCGCAAGTACTTTTATGTTTACACCTAAGGTTATTGACAACAAATTGTGAATGATCAGACTGTTACTGTTACTTACTACTTGAATCGTACATTTCAAATTACTAACATCTATCTGACAAAACATGATCTATAATACTCCTTGAGCTATGTGCCTCCCCAGTAGCTGCATCTGTAGTTATTGTGTTGAATGGTTTATTGAATAATAAATTATATTCTATCTATACTATAGAATTCATTTCTATTGACCCCCGTATAAGTAAAGTGAACGTCGACCGCTGACATCGACCATATCGCACAGTCTGATTCCTTTTGTTTTCGAAATTTACCCTATGCTTCACTTAGGCAAAGCATACAATCTATTCAATGTACAAAAATTATTACTTCAACAGCAGTTCGTGATAATTCATCTGATAAAAATTAATTTTGTTTCAATGGCCCTTGTCGTTCGCTAAACTATAATCAGTATTCGGCGGGACTGATGTCCCGATTCAATGAATGTAAGAATAAAGAACAGGGGGATGAACTCAGTGTTACTATCGCCGCGAACCCATCAACATGGACGAGATTGTTCCGTTGTGTTGTTTCGGTGTTAGCCGTGTTGTGTCATCTCGTGCTTTTGCGTATTGCATCAGTAATTGTATGATTTAAATGTGTCCAGTTATATATTAAATGGAGGACCTACTGAGAAATTGAGACCTAGAAGAGCTAACACCCACATTTGAATGTAGGTATTTAGATTAGTCAGCTGTTATGTTTCAGGTAATAATGCAACAACTGGTGCAGGCTTATGTCTAATTCTTATATCATGCTGCTTATAACTTCATACAAAATCACACAATTAAACATCCAAACGAATCAATCAGCTATGCTCGAAATAAAATCTGTTGGTCCAAGGAAAAGAAAGTAGTGTAGAATCAATTACCAAACACAGATTCGATTCAACGACAGACTGCGATTGAATTATTCATTGGAATCCAATGACATCTTGTAGTTGAATCGACAATACGATATAATTCGTTACCAACTATACACTTCCCATTGGATAAAACATCGCTGTATTTGAGGAATGCTGAGTGTAACGTCCCATTGAATCCAAGCGTAAGTCTTTGACAAAACGACAGATTTTTCTGTGTGTACATCTGGAGAGAGACGATTTTAGCATTATATGCAATGATATTACATTTAATGCAATATCTGCACCGTTATGAAATTTTCCGCGAATAGCAACGCCCACAATTCCATTTAATTAATTAACATCACATTCAAGCAGGACTCTGATTTTTCCATTTGTGAGCGGCTCGTTTCCCTGATATTTAACATTATAAAAATGATTTCATATTTTTCAGAATAGGCGCGTAATTGCGTTATGTACGCTTTGAATGAAACAATTAATCTTTATTTACTCAACTCTCATACTATACAAATAGCAATTGCTGCGTGCCTATTATGTAACGTCCAAGGCTACAGGACTGTACACAATAGTGTTCAGATCGGCCTATCAACAGAAGTTGATCGCGATGACTGTCAGATCTTCAGGCGTATCTCTGATTGTTTTCCACGAAAATGATTCATTTGAATACATTGTCGTGTCTGACGTCGTCCGTGACAATGAAACACTTGAACAGGTTGCATATATCGGGCAATTTATATGGATGACATACAAGGTTGTATTTTTGTAGTGGCGATACACCCGGTTCAAATTTACAAAGAAGTATACCACAGTCTTCCAAACAGAAATGATTGCCATAGAGCTGGGAGTCAGGGAACTAATCAAAAGGCCCCTGACAAACAGATCTATAAAAATATTTTCAGACAGCCAGGCTGCATTGAAAGCACTGTGCTCCAGTCGGGTTGATTCAAGACTGGTATGGAGCTGCATGCACCTCCTCAACAAACTCGGAACGGGAAACAGGGTATCCTTGATTTGGGTTCCGGGTCACTGCGGAGTGGAAGGCAATGTATTGGCCGACACGCTAGCAAAAGGAGGAACTGAATCTGTGTTCATAGGACCAGAGCCATTCGCGGGCATTGCAAAAATCACCGTTAAAAAGCCATCTCGGACTGGGCAGTGAGGAAAGCACTCCTGAACTGGCGAGATACACCAGGGCTATTGCACTCGAAGGTGTTTATAAGATACCCCTCAAGTCAGGCCCCCCCGAGGATCATGGAATGTAATAGGTACGACCTCCGCATTCTGGTCGGTCTGCTGACGGGACATGGTCGTCTAAGGAACCATATGCGGAAGTTGGGTCTTGAACAAACTTCAGACTGTCGCTTCTGCTACGTGGAGGACGAAACAGCGGAGCATATTCTTTGCTCCTGTCCAGTACTGGATAATGCTAGGTTCCAGACATTTGGATTTGCCCAACTGGAACCTCATGACTTCAAGGAAGTTTCACCCGTCACGTTGATCGCATTCGTAAAGAGGTGCGGACTGTACGGTGAACTTTAAAAAGGTGTGAGCCACAATAGACACAATTGAGTCGCGGTGGAAGGAGGCAGCTCTGCCCCACTCACTTTCAACCTAACCTAACCTATGTTGGCTTACCAACTGTGGAAATGGAGGGTCACCATGGGCGCCGCGATGGGGGGCAAAGGGGAGCACTTGCCCCCCCCCCCCGGCAAATCAAATCATATGTACATACATGGAAAGTGTTACTTTCCCTTGCTTCTGCGAGCGCAATTAAAATTTTCCTCTCTTTGCCACCTACGACTTGTTCCGTTCAACGTTCATTCAGTACGCTAAGGAGGGTCAAGACTTGTTTGAGGTCAACAATGAGCGAAAATCGATTGACTGGTTTATGTATGCTCAGCGTTCACAAAAAAAAAATGACTGTGATAAAACGCAATTCATAAAAAACAGTAATCAACAAATTTGCCCAAGACCGAAGGAAGCTGAAGTTCGATTTCGAATAACTTCTCTAGTATTTTTTTCCAACAGTGAATACAAAATGCAGATTTATGTTTTATAAATAGTTATTTTTTCAGATGTATTTTTTTCTTGTTCTTTTATTATTTCTGTTCTTTTATTGTTTTTAATTTAGATACTGTACTGAGTATGGGTACAATCCTATATTGTTCATGCATTTCTGTTTTTTAAGATGTTTACATCTTTTATTTTGCATATGTTCTATGCTATTTTTTGTTTAAATACAGAAAAAAATCATGACAAGAAATATTCTTTTTGCCCCTCCCCCCTGGCTTTTTTTCTGGCGGCGCCCATGAGGGTCACCCCATAGTCGAGTCACCTTCCGTTAAGGTTTTGGGGATCAACATCAGCAATAACATGTCCTGGCACGACCACGTCGTCAGTATTGCTAAAACGGCATCCCAGAAGCTTGAAGTTTTGTTCCGCTGTAGGAAGCTGTATACACCAGAGCAACTACTGCTACTCTACAAGGCACAGATCCGACCATCGTCGTTGGAGTAAAGCACTCTCTAAAGCTTCTGGATACTATCCAGAAGAGAGCAATTAGATTAATCGGTACGCCTAACCTCTCAAAGGACCTCCACAGCCTGGAACATCGGAGAAGGGTGGCTGAGCTATCCCTGTTCTACAGATTCTATCACGGAAGATGTTCGAGTGAGCTCTCCCAGATAATAACACCAAAGGCTGTCCGAATGAGGAACACTAGAGAGGCTTTGCGAGCTCATCCTTACCAGGTCGAGGTCCCTACTCCCCGAACCAGTCTCCTCCAGTATTCCTTCTTTCGGAGAACTTCGACGCTGTGGAATGAGCTACCGGGGGATTTGTTTCCCGACGGCTACAACCTACAGCGTTTCAAATCTAACGTGCACCGACACATATCCTCTCGCAGCGCTTCTACAGCGCTAAAGGCTTTCAGCCTTTGCGGGAGGCTGACCATAAAAAAACAGCAATGCCACATTTTGGATTCGAAGGTTTATTCTGCATTCTGTAGGTAGTGGAAGAATTATGGTTGTTTTTTCATGATGGTCCTTTAATGAATGCTTTAAAGATCTCTTAAAGTTGGTGCAACACGCAGAAATCGCTAAAGAACAGTTAACCTAATGGTTTCTTAAAAAAAAGTAGGTGCAAACTGGCCTTATTCTTATATTGTAAAGGAGCTTCTTTAGCTGACAACGTCCAGTGGCAGAACCAGTCGCAATGGACTAGTATCACGAGGTTAAGAACATGATTTAATTGTTATAACCGCTTAGTGCATACAAAAATAAACGTACTGCTGCATTTTGTTACTTTCTACATCATTTTGTTTTTTAGTAATTTCATTCTAGTAAGTTTAAAGAAAGGAATTCAAATTCAATCCAATCAGTGCCAACCGCGCGAATCATCAACAGCGCATTGTTGCCAAGAACAGCTCCGACTCGCAGATGGGAACAGAAGACACGATAGATGAGCCAGCCCGCGTACAGCTCCGGCATTTCGCGCGCCATCAGAATGCGGCAACACAGCACACATATCTGTCTTTCGATTGGCTGTTCGCCTTTAGGGCAGTGACGGCACTGCCCTAGGAGAATTTAAATATTTTCCTTATTTTCACGGCTCTCCTGTGCCCAAAAAATCGGAGAAAAAAATGAGACGCTTTTTATGACGTACTCTTATCATATGCAACCAAAAAAAATCGTGATACTAGTCCATTCAAAGGAATTGTCTGGGCATGGAAGATAGTACTTAGGTACCTCCTCATTGAAGCGGCCCACAGACAATCCGGAACTCCTCAGAGGAAAAACTGCACAGTCCTAGCCTCAATGATTATCGGAGCGTATGTGGAGGTTCGCCGGACTGTACAGGCCGCCGGATGTGGAACTGAAAAACCATTCGATCGCCCTCGCAGGCCGTCTTTTGACGCCATGCTTGCTAGAACTGAACTGAAAGGTTTCCTGCGCGTCTGTGAAGGAGGGTGTATTCAGGCCAAAGTGCAAGGGCCTTCAGGCCAGGACTGTGCAGTTTTTCCTCTGAGGATTTCCGGAGCGTCTGTGGCCGCTTAACGTAGCTAAGAAGTTCCTTAGCAGTGTAGCGACCAATACTCCTAAGCACTTATATTATATACCGATGGTTCCAAGGCAGCAACAGGTGTGGGATGTTCTTTAGTAATAGATGGTGCTCAAAGTTCATGGACTTTGTGTCCACTCACGTCCGTATTTACAGCAGAGCAATATGCCATTTGGCAAGGATTAAAGTTTGCTCAAATAGCGGCAACCAATAGAAGCATACTTATTGTAACTGACTCTCTGTCTGCGTTAAGAGCACTCAGTAACAGGTATTCGCCAGACTCTCTTGTTCAGATGTGCCTCCAGACCCTAGTAGATTTAAAGCAAGCTGGTAAGGAGGTTATTCATCTTTGGGTACCTAGTTTGTGATCAAAAAACCCACATCTCGCATTGTATAAACACTCTATGGCAAAGAGAATGGGAGAGAACAGGATCACAATTGATACAAGTCAAACCATCTGTAGCTCCATGGCATTCAATTCTTAATTTGAGCAGAAGAGATGCCGTAAAACTACATTGTCTGAGGATGGACCATACAATGGTCACACATTCATATCTCTTGTGCAGATCACAACAACCACTGAAGGGCATCTTCATGTGATGTAGTTCTTACAATACCCCACATTATTGGTGACTGTCCGTCACTGACTAATCTTCGTGATTGCTACGAGATGAGTGGCAACTGGACGCAAAATCTCAACGACCCATTGCGGATCGAGATTATTATTTCTCAGAAGTACAGGGTTCTACTATAAAATTTAAGATTTAAATTAAAAGAGGTTCAATATTTTGTTCCGGGCAGTTTGCTAAAGTACAGCCTTTGCTTAACATTTGACAGTCAAACTTTTCTCCTTTCTAAGTTGACCAGATTTTTAAGTAAATTCTACTAAGTTTTCTCTTAGCGATTCAGTCAGGCAAGAGATACTTCAAGCTACAGAAATTCCGATAGAATTCCAGCAGCTGCTATCACGAATTCCATCACCTTGTTGTCTGTTGCTCGCGGTCACGTTTAAATTATTATCAGCAGAAACGTTATTTTATGTTATTCAATATTATACAAACTCGAGCTGCACGATCTGCTACCCAAGAGACTCATAATATTAAATATTAATGCAAGAACATTATTCAAAGCTTGTGAGTTGCATGACGATGTTATGTAGCTACCGCACGTATAGGTATTTCTTATGAAAAAAGGATCGGACGAGAGAGTACCTATAAACATTCTGAGGCCACCAAAAGGCAGATGCCAGATGAGCTATACTGAAAATTATCGATAAGTACTCGCAAATCACAATCATTATTATTAGGAATATTACGTATATGAGGAACCAAAGAAAATCAGAAGGCAATAATTATATTGGGGTTCCGCAGGGATCGGTTTTGGGACCGATTCTCTTTTTAATAGATATTAATGATCTGCTCTTCCATACTGACGAGGAGAAATGAACTATTTCTGCAGAAGATACTACAGTGTTTGCCGGCCTGGCTCTTGTATCAATTGCAAGTGATCAGGTGATACTCAAGCACGTAAAAAATAAGGCTCTTCAAGCTATAACATCAATGCTGGGGTTCCGCAGGGATCGGTTTTGGTGCCGACATTGTTTCTGCTTCACGTCAATGATCTGCTCTCTAGCACCACAAACCCAATCCACTGTTTTGCGGATGATAGTACTTTGCATGCAGGCATCATGAGCAATATACCGATCTCTGTGGTCGGGCTGGAATGCAGAAGACTAGCAGTGGCTGCTTCGCTTCCAAAGGATCTGGAGACCACTGCCGCTTGGGGCTCAGGAATATGGTAAAATCTGATGCTTCCAAGACCCAGAATTGCATGCTATCAAATAAGAAGTGCCCAAGCCAGCACCTGGTTTTTGTGAACAAGCAGGCTTTGCCAAGGAGTCTCTGTTCAAGCTCTTAGGAGTCAACATTACAGAAAATCTGACCCGGCACGAATATGTTGCGTCAATTGGTAAAAAGCTAGGGATGTATTTATTGGGCCTGCGGGTGTTATACAAGTCCCGCGTTACCAACTTTACCACCAACTTCTTCGAGAGAAAACTGGATAGAAAGGATCAGCAAAGACCAAGACAGTAACGGTTTGATTAACCTTGTACCCTGAACTAAAGAAGACGACACTTGAAATTATTGTCATTGTCAATTATACAAATGACTCCAATAGCTCAACCATCTGAGTAGCTTTTGAGTGTAATTCTATTTTTTTAATTATGGTTATGTTTATTATTAAGCGAATGTCAAACATTATAATCAAATAACAATACAATAGCATAAATATCACACTATTAACATTTACAAGATAAACTCCAACAACATCTAAGTGACATCGGAGAATGGCTGAATAAATGTAAAATTAAAGTGACTGAAACGAAATCCAGCCACATAACATTCACCCTCTGCAAAAAACAATGCCCCCCAGTAACCTTAAACCAAGTTGTCATATCTCAGCAGGAAAATGTAAAATACCTAGGATTGCACCTGGACAATAAACTCAACTGGAAGACTCATATATCAAAAAAAAAGAAAACAAATGGATGTGAAAACTAAGCAACTAGACCGGCTCATAGGTCGTAGGTCTAAGCTAGGAATAGAAAACAAACTACTTATATACAAAGCTGTCGTCAAACCAATTTGGACATACGGTATCGAACTTTGGGGTTGCGCAAGCAAGTCAAACACAGCAATCATCCAACGAGCTCAATCCAAAATACTCAGAAGTATAGCTGATGCACCATGGTATGTCTCCAATCATACACTCCATAGAGACTTCAAGATCTCCTACGTAAGCGAAGTCATCAAAGAAAGAAGCGTCAAGCACCATGCCAGACTCGGCGATCATCCGAACCCACTCCTACCGTCACTGTTAATACCCGCTGAGACCAGGAGACTCAGAAGAAAAGTACCACTCGATCTACAAATCTGAGGTGATATCGCTGGATGTTTACTTCTTCACGTCATTACGGGTACAAATATGTGAAGTATTGTACTAGCCATTAAATTAGCTTATAGAGTGTAACATTCTGATTGCTAATAAAGTTGAGGAGAAAAAAAAATTTACAATTTTTACAAGAGATTTTCAACTTCTAGATTTGCCCGTCCATACATCTAAGCTATTTATAGTACAGCATAACTAAATATAGTGGGAATATAGTTTCAGTGCGTATATCTCATAAATAACTTCAAATCTATGATACCGGTATCTGTGACCCACCCTGTATGTAAATACCAGACGTCAGCCCGACAAATGCGTGAGGCATCTCACACAGAGTTGGCATGTGGTATGCACACATAGGCGAAGCCAAGAGATGTCAGTGGCCCCCTAGGGAGAGCAGCCGAACTATATTTAGCTTCTCTAAAATTACGTCAATGCACGTGTAAAGCTACACTGGCTTGGATATCGCTCTGTTGGTCCAGTTAATGTACATACATTCTCGTTTAGAGTAGATATGTACCTAGGGTCACTCTCCTGATTGAGACACTTAATTTAGGTCTGTTATAACAAGCTTCAGTTTTTGTTCCTATATAAACACAGGACTTTTTATAGCTTCGTTTTAGCATGTTTTCCTGTCCATTGCCTCGCATTCTTAGGAAGTAACAGCTGCTTCGATCTTGCACTCAAAGCATTTTTCTCTCCGCTAAAGAATTGATAAATGATTCTTTTAAATTTGTGCCCATCGAAAGCTGTTGTGTTGGATGTTTTTTTTTGAGGGGATTTCAAGCTATAGCTTCGTGCTATAGGAAAAACATAACATGATATCACCGTTATGTGTGGGAAGTAATGAGTCAATCAACTTGACTCCATTTTTATTTCTGGTGAAAGACTCCTCGATATTAGTAAGATTTTAATAAAAGCGAAACGACGTCGTCTGTGATTTTTCGGATGAATTAATGAAATTGCTACTCTTTAATTGAGTTAAGTTGCTTTTTAGCAATAAACCGAATGTCGGGAGTGTTAAATGAGTGTTCCACAAAAAATGAGTCTGTTTGTTGTCGTTTTCTATACCTGATGATTTTAAACGGGTCACATAAACCGTGCTCGGATACTCAAACTAAACTCTTTGGTAGATAGATGGCGAACCAATACTTTTTCAAAGTACTGCTTCCAAATAGCTATATGTTGCTACTACTAGTAAGATTTTATTAATGGAAATACGTTCCTTTTATGCTTCCAGTTTTTTATCATATCAAGCTTTACAATACGTTTATTCAAACTTCTGGGGGTCAATATTACAAACACCTTTCGTCAACGTTATCAACTGCTGGCAAAAAGCTCTTGCACATATTCCCTATTAGAATAATACTCCTCAAAACTTATACGAAACTCTAAGAACTGGGAACTGGGATTAGCAAATAAAGTACAGTTCAACGTACGAAAAACTCAGGCAACAACACTTACAAAGAAGTCTCACGATGGTTTACCAACCGTGGAAATGGAGGGTCACCCCATAGTCGAATCACCTTCCGTCAAGCTTTTGGGAATCAACATCAACAATAACATGTCCTGGCACGACCACGTCGTCAGTATTGCTAAAACGGCATCTCAGAAGCTTGGAGTTTTGTTCCGCTGTAGGAAGTTGTATACACCAGAGCAACTGCTGCTGCTCTACAAGACACAGATCCGACCATCGCTGGAGTATTGCTCCCATGTGTGGGGATGCGCTCTGAAGCACTCACTAAAGCTTCTGAACACTATCCAGAAAAGAGCGATTAGACTAATCGGTACGCCTAACCTCACAAAGGACCTCCACAGCCTGGAACATCGAAGGAGGGTGGCTGACCTATCCCTGTTTTACAGATTCTATCACGGAAGATGTTCGAGTGAGCTCTCTCAGATAATAACACCACAGGCCGCCCGAACCAGGAACACTAGAGAAGCTCTGCGAGCTCATCCTTACCAGGTCAAGGTACTTACTCCCCGAACCTGTCTCCTCCAGCGCTCCTTTTGGAGAACTTCGACGCTGTGGAATCAGCTGCCGGGGAATTTGTTTCCCGACGGCTACAACCTGCAGCGTTTCAAATCTAACGTGAACCTATACTTATCCTCTCGCAGCGCTTCTACAGCGCCATAGGCTTTTAGCCTTTGCGGGAGGCCAACCATAAAAAAACTGGTGCTGCTATCACACCCAATTTGACTAATCGGTGACACTGACTCAACGGGTCACCTCCAGCTGCTTTCTCATTGTCAGTGAACAAACAAATTTCTGCTGCTATCCTAGCGGAGCTTACTCTCCATAACTCCGTTGGATAGAACTCTGCATCCAATTCCAATTCGACAATAATCCTTACAAAGATGATATGACCACATATTTGCCTTCAGGTTTGCCTTAGTCTCTGTCTGTGAAGGTTTAAAAGTCCCTAAACTCTTTATAGTAGTCCAAGTACTCAGGCTTCGTTAATACACGTACAACAAAACTACTCACAGAAAAGATAAACACCTTGGACTGTAAGAGTCTATCTGATGGGACTATGGAACTACAAATAATTGAGAAACCAAAATGGAAATCAGCTGGACTCTGAAAAGAAAGCAAATCTTTTGTGTCCCAGATCACAGGAGAAATGTGAAATGGGTGCAAACAACAATAGAACAAAGAGCTGTCTCAGTCAGGGGTCCAGTTAGAAATCGCTGTAGTTGAACAAGAAAAATCATGACAACCCATGTTTTCAAAAGATCTATGATACAGTGTTATATAATCCACATGAGCGCTATAGCAACATCCATGAAGTATTATCAATAGCTATTTAATGACCGATGTTCTGCAGTGATTCGACCGAATTACAAATCTGTTTCTTCAAAATATCTTGCATAACATTTTCCTTTCACCTTTTTTCTTTAATTGCTAAATTACCACTATCCGTGCACAGTTATTAACAGCAAATAACAATCATTGTGTATTACTGAAGTTGATTTTTTCCTTCACTGAAAAAGAATTTCTCATTTTTTTCCATATCAGGTAAAAACGATACCGAGAGATACCGAAAATAAAAACAATATACACTCACACACAATAAAATCACTAATCCATAAAAAAAAGGTTTGAATCTACGTAGAACTTGACATACTGGTCGAAGAAAACTATGCAACTGTCATGGTTTGGTTGAAAATTATACATAAATTTGTCTTTTTTCGATCATACTTAAACTGAGTAAGGAAGTGAATTAGTTTTTTTTGCTAATACAAAACAAAGTCTTTGACCAGCACTTTGGAATATGCGGAAAAATTGGTTTCAAAGGTGATATATGTCTGGGGATTCCGAAATATGGTTTTCTTAATCATCATCGATTCAATGAAACCGTTTCAAGGACAAGAACAGCTGCGCCTCATAAGCACCTAGCAGCATTATTAACCTTGAAATTAACAGTTTGGGGACGCAGAACAAATCACAATGACGAGCAAAAACAAAATCGTAACAGTTTTGATACCATCTGAATTGCAGTGTGTTATTATACTGTTTTTAGCTATCAAGATACGGTTCCCCTATTTGTCTGGTGAAAAAAATATTAATAGTTTTCGTCCCATGTCAAAACTGCTGTTAAGGTAGCAAGACTTATATGTCCGTGGCAAATTTTCATCTTATTCCTACGCAAACTACGGTCCCCTGTCTGTTGAAGAAATGACCAACAGTGTTCGTCCCATGTCCACCATACTCAACAAAACCAACAAGAAAAAAATCAACAAATTATGTTCTAGAAGTACCTTACTAGGTTACTGCACACTGTGTGAACGCAAGAATATCCAGCTAGAAGGACCAATGCCAAATTGGGAAAAACTCTCACATTATGAGACAAAAAGTGTGATGGATGTATATGTCAAATTTCTTCGCCTCAAATTCAAAATTTTCATCTTATTCCACAGCTTTTCGAAATACGGTTTCCTTAATTGCCTGTTGAAGAAAACCGTTTGTAAAAGTAAGAACAGCTGCCTCCTGGTGGTCCTATCCAACAAACACCTAGGCCGCATTATCAACAGTTTTGGTCCGTAACAAACGCACCATTCTTTCTCAATGTCAAATTAAGGAGAACTCTCACAGTTTGGAACATAAAGGCTGACGGATTATATTTGTAACATTCTTTCGCCTCGGATAAACTGAAAGAGCTTTTCTGGGATTAGACATGACCTTGATCAGACCTTCGAAATAGTATATAGGGCAAACAAGACTTACGTGTCGTATGGGCAAATTTTCATCTTATTCCACAGCTTCCCGAAATACGGCTTCCTTAGTCGCCTGTTGAAGAAAACCGTTTGTAAAAGTAAGAACAGCTGCCTCCTGGTGGTCCTATCCAACAAACATCTAGACCGCATTATCAACAGTTTTGGTCCGTAACAAACGCACCATTTTCAACAAAACCAACAAGAAAAAATCAACAACTTTTGTACTAGAGGTACCGCACTAGGTTATTGCACACCGTGTGAACGCAAGAGTATCCGGATCGAAGGACCAAAATGTCAAATTAAGGCAACATTCTCAACAAAAACAACAGGAAAAAATCAACAATTTTTGTCCTAGAGGTACCGCACTAATTATGAACGCATGATTATCCGGACCAATGCCAAATTGAGGAAAATTCTCAGAGTTTGGGAAATAAAGGCTGATATATTTGTAACATTCCTTCGCCTCTGATAAGTTAAAAGAGCTTTTCTGGGATTAGACATGACCTTGATCAGGCCTTCAAAAAAGTATATAGGGCAAACAAGACTTACGTGTCGTATGGGCAAATTTTCATCTTATTCCACAGCTTCCCGAAATACGGCTTCCTTAATCGCCTGTTGAAGAAAACCGTTTGTAAAAGCAAGAACAGCTGCCTCCTGGTGGTTCTATCCAACAAACATCTAGGCCGCATTATCAACAGTGTTGGTCCGTAACAAACGCACCATTCTCAACGAAAACAACAGGAAAAAATCAACAACTTTTGTACTAGACATATCGCACTACGCTACTGCACATCGTGTGAACACAAAACTATCCGGCTCGAAGGACCAATGCCCAATTAAGGAAAACCCTCTCAGTGTGGGAGAGATACATGTGTCAATATTCTTTTGCCTCAGGCAAGCCGAAAAATGACCTTGATAAGGCCTTCAAAAATATATATGCCAAAACTGCTTTCAAGTCAGCGAAACTTACGTGTCGTATGGGCAAATTTTCATCTTATTCCACAGCTTCCCGAAATACGGCTTCCTTAATCGCCTGTTGAAGAAAACCGTCTGTAAAAGTAAGAACAGCCGCCTCCTGGTGGTCCTATCCAACAAACACCTAGGACGCATTATCGACAGTTTTGGTCCGTAACAAACGCACCATTCTCAACAAAAACAACAGGAAAAAATCAACAACCTTTGTACTAGAGATACCGCACTACGTTATTGTGAACGCACAATTACCCAGCTCGAAGGACCAATGCCCAATTAAGGAAAACTCTCTCAGTATGGGAGAGATAAATGTGTCTATATTCTTTTGCTTCAGGCAAGCCGAAAAATGACCTTGATAAGGCCTTCAAAAAATATATGCAAATGCACAAAAGTATCCGGCTCGAAGGACCAATGTCAAATTAAGGAGAACTCTCACAGTTTGGGACATAAAAAGTATATAAGTGCAACAAGACTTACGTGTCGTATGGGCAAATTTTCATCTCATTCCACAGCTTCCCGAAATACGGTTTCCTTAATCGTCTGTTGAAGAAAACCGTTTGCAAAAGTAAGAACAGCTGCCTCCTGGTGGTCCTATCCAACAAACATCTAGGCCGCATTATCAACAGTTTTGGTCCGTAACAAACGCACCATTCTCAACAAAAACAACAAGAAAAAATCAACAACTTTTGTACTAGAGATACCGCACTACGCTACTGCGCCTCGTGTGAACACAAAAGTATCCGGCTCGAAGGACCAATGTCAAATTAAGCACCAATCTCACAGTTTGGGATATAAAAAGTATATAGGGCAACAAGACTTACGTGTCGTATGGGCAAATTTTCATCTTATTCCACAGCTTCCCGAAATACGGTTTCCTTAATCGTCTGTTGAAGAAAACCGTTTGCAAAAGTAAGAACAGCTGCCTCCTGGTGGTCCTATCCAACAAACATCTAGGCCGCATTATCAACAGTTTTGGTCCGTAACAAACGCACCATTCTCAACAAAAACAACAAGAAAAAATCAACAACTTTTGTACTAGAGATACCGCACTACGCTACTGCGCCTCGTGTGAACACAAAAGTATCCGGCTCGAAGGACCAATGTCAAATTAAGCACCAATCTCACAGTTTGGGATATAAAAAGTATATAGGGCAACAAGACTTACGTGTCGTATGGGCAAATTTTCATCTTATTCCACAGCTTCCCGAAATACGGTTTCCTTAATCGTCTGTTGAAGAAAACCGTTTGCAAAAGTAAGAACAGCTGCCTCCTGGTGGTCCTATCCAACAAACATCTAGGCCGCATTATCAACAGTTTTGGTCCGTAACAAACGCACCATTCTCAACAAAAACAACAAGAAAAAATCAACAACTTTTGTACTAGAGATACCGCACTACGCTACTGCGCCTCGTGTGAACACAAAAGTATCCGGCTCGAAGGACCAATGTCAAATTAAGCACCAATCTCACAGTTTGGGATATAAAAAGTATATAGGGCAACAAGACTTACGTGTCGTATGGGCAAATTTTCATCTTATTCCACAGCTTCCCGAAATACGGTTTCCTTAATCGCCTGTTGAAGAAAACCGTCTGTAAAAGTAAGAACAGCTGCCTCCTGGTGGTCCTATCCAACAAAGATCTAGGCCGCATTATCAACAGTTTTGGTCCGTAACAAACGCACCATTCTCAACAAAACCAACAAGAAAAAATCAACAACTTTTGTACTGGAGCTACTGCACTAGGTTATTGCACACCGTATGAACGCACGAATATCCAGCTCGAAGGACCAATGTCAAATTAAGGACCACTCTCACAGTTTGGGAGATAAAAAGTATATAGGGTAACAATGACTTACGTGTCGTATGGGCAAATTTTCATTTTATTCCACAGCTTCCCGAAATACGGCTTCCTTAATCGCCTGTTGAAGAAAACCGTTTGTAAAAGTAAGAACAGCTGCCTCCTGGTGGTCCTATCCAACAAACATCTAGGACGCATTATCAACAGTTTTGGTCCGTAACAAACGCACCATTCTCAACAAAACCAACAAGAAAAAAATCAACAACTTTTGTACTAGAGTTACCGCACTAGGTTATTGCACACCGTGTGAACGCACGATTATCCGGCGATTCGAAGGACCATCGGTCGGGAACCCGCGCGCGGTCTGACGGACCGTTCGAATGGGTAGGTACAAACCGAAAAGGTTCCAAGGCACTCTGGGACTGATGGGCAAAAGGGTCGTCGTAGTGTGCGTTGTATAGCGCGCGCTAGCGACAGTGTTTTGTTAGCCGCTCCGTCGAAACGGAGATCCGAAACCGACTAATGGTAGCCGACGTCGACCCTCCGCGATGTTGCCAAGTCTGCGTCGCGCCTGCCTTATGGGATACCGGGCGCAGATTGACTACAGGGAGAACACTCTACCAGATGTATCCGATTAGCCTTGATCGTGATATCGCGCAAGTTATCAAATACTCTACAGATCATAATTCATCAGTAAATCCAGCAAAATCAAGTGTAATACTTTTTTGTCCAGAAAATCAGAGGCAGCATATACAATCAGTTTTGAAATTAAACATCGGAAGCCAAGAACTCCAGTTTCAAGATACAATAAAAATATTAGGCGTAACAATAGATAATCAATTGAAATTCACTGCTCACATAAAAAATATAATGCAAAAAACATATTTAAAATTAAGAACGTTATACGCACACAGACATATTTTAAATTTTAAAATGCGCAAAAAGCTATCTGAGGCCTTGGTACTACCTGCCTTCAACTACTGCAGTATCGTCTATTTTTATTTTATCAACGAGCAAATTAAGAACAGAATCCAAATTGTTCAAAACTGTTGTGTCCGATTTGTTTTTAGTTTAAAAAAATTTGACCATGTTTCGGAATTCTTCGTCAGACTAAATTGGATGAGAATGGTTGACCTCATCAAATACCAATATATAGTTTTTGTCCATCGTATTATGATGAAATCAAAACCCAGCTACTTGCGAGACAAATTTATTTTTCGTTGTGATACTCATAGTAGGCACTTGAGGGATCAACATAGTCTCTGTATTCCTTACCATCGAAGTACCCTCTTCAAAAACTGCTTTACATATTTATCTGTAAAATTTTATAACAGTATTGATAGTACCTGGACATCCTTGCCATTACCAAGTTTTAAAAGGAAAGTTAAATCTTTTATCTTAGGCACCCTTTAATCCCTGTGATACATTAGTTTCTAAATCAGTTTGTGTAAGTAGATAGATATGTGCAGATAGTTGTGTGTAGATAGATATGTGTCTTTTCCATAAATTTATTCGCTGGTCCTTTTACATAGTTATCTAGGTTGTTTTGTGCAACATTTATTTGCTAATCGTTGTATTTTTACATTTTATGTTTCTTTTGTATTTTTTCTTACACCTTTTATATACTGTGTTGAAGGTTAAGTGTAAGAGTAGCTTTAGCTAAACTTCGCCTCCATCACACTCACTCTAAGGTATTGTACCGTTGGAAATAAAGAAGATTTTATTATTATTTTTATTATATCGTTAGATAAATGTTGAGAAGTCACAAATCATCAAAAAGAGTCTAGTAAAAAAACTTTAATTAGTACTTAGATAGTAACACAAAAAATCTACAATCAAAAAAAATGTAAATAGTTACTCCCGTAGTAGGTACAAATAGACCTTTTGTTTGAAGTTCTCCAAACTACGTGCCTCACTAATGCTATTAGGTAATTCATTTTTGTTTTTTTATAACTGAGCAGACCGCGCAGGCAGAGCCTAAATACCAGAGTACCGCGGCTGCTGTGAAAGGGTTATGTTAGGGGAAGTTTGTTAACGCGAGATTTGAATGGGCCAATACCCGCAGGCCCAATAAATACATCTTCAGGCAGTCCATTCCAAGCCTTGGACACCCTGGGAATAAATGAGCGGTTGTACCGCTCAGTTCTTGATGTATGAAGAACGACCGTCTTAGGATGAGATGCAGTGGTCGCACGGATACATCTGATAGGAGCAGTGAGCGGCGGAACCATAGAGGATAGCTCAGAGAAGCAGATTCCGTTGGAATATCGATAGAAAAGTGAGAGGTCATCAACAACACGCCGGTAAGAGAGTGGCTGAAGGTGGCGCGTTAAGGCCGGATCGCCAATTAGTCGAATTGACGTTCTCTGGACGGCATCTAGTATAGACAGTGTAGTAGGGGCAGCAGCTCCCCACCCCAGACATAAGAGCAATACTCCAGGCAAGGTCTTATCTAGGCTTTATATAGCGTGAGGAGGTTATATGGTGAGAAATACTTTCTGGCTCTAAATAGGTACCCAAGCTTTTTACCAGCAGCTGTTGCAATTGACGCGACGTGTTCGTGCCAGATCAGATTTTCTGTAACGTTAACTCCTAACAGCTTGAATGAGTGACTCCTTGGCAGAGCCTGGTTGTTCATTAGAACCTGGTGTTGGCTTGGGCACTTCTTGTTTGATAGCGTACAATACTGGATCTAGGAGGCATTAAATTTAACCATATTCTTAAGCCCCCAAGCGGTAATGGTATCGAGATCCTTTGAAAGTGAAGCTGCCACTGCCAGTCTTCTGCGTTCCAGTTCGACCACAGAGATCGGTCTATTGCTCGTGATGCCTTCATGCAGCGTACTATCATCCGCAAAACTGTGGATTGGGTTTGTAGTGCTAGAGAGTAGATCATTAATGTGAAGCAGAAACAATGTCGGAGCCAATACCGATCCCTGCGGAACCCCGCCATTGATGCTATGGAAAGAAGAGGAAAAGCCGTTTACCACGACAGAGATTTTCCGACCTGAGAGGAAGTCTGCGAGCCAACCGCAAAGCTTAACAGGGAGTCCATAAGACGGGAGCTTGTTTAGGAGAGCTGCATGCCACAGCTGATCGAATGCCTTTGAAATATCGAGAGCAACGACGTATCGTCAATACACAAGTATTAATGAATAAAGTTTAAAAAAACTAAATAAACACTCTTTAATGATAGAGTTAACTAAAGAAATTGAAAAGAAACGTAGTTTTAAAACACGCTTGTCAAGGACATCGGACTAAAAAGTAAACAGTTTTTAAAACAAGATTTAACGTCAAAATTCCCTATGTAAAAATACTCAAAGAATTGAGACTGATTGAATTAAATGGACTGCTGTAGACCTTGTAACTTCCAGTGAAGGTCCCTAAAAGTGAGCAAAAACGAAAAAGGCAAACAATAGAGACAGAATGATGAACCATGAAGTCCATGCAGATGTAGGTACTAGAGTGTGGATAAGAGAATGACCATCCATTGGGACCCAAAAGAGGGTTTTTGCTTGAGCGACGATAATTGATGATTAGTGCGTCGACTTCGTCAATAAAATTTCATTTTTAACATAAAATGTGGTTTTAATGATAGGCCAGCAAAGCACGATGAATCAAAGAGACTACAATAGAATAATTTTCAGAAACTAAAATTAAATTGATGTATTTACAACCCTAAGTTCCGCTTTAAATCATGATTATTACATACTGTATAATAAACACATGCGTATGTACAATACTGCTAAAGATATGCGTGACTTTTAGTGACGTATATACGGAAGCGAAAAAGCTGCTTCAAATGTCATGGTTACAGAACCACAAAAAAAACCGAATATCGCTAATATCATTGTAATGAGTTACTGAAGTTTGATATCTTATTAGTATTTTTATTGCTGCATTCATTAGAGATTTTTCATAACGAAAGATTGTACTATTGTACTAGATATGCTTCAACATGGATTTTCACTAATTATAGTGATGTCAAAGAACAATATTATAATCTATTAGGCTCGATGTCGACCCTATCAACAGTAAAAAAAGATTCTAATCTAATGTAGGTGATGTAGATGAATACAGGAAGACCAAAGAATATGTTCAAATGACTTTGAACGATATCTCTCACATTTCTCGTTGGGGTGCTCGTTGAGGTGCTCTAACTGAAACTGACAAACAAATCAACCAGCTTTTCTCTTATATCCTTATTTGAACTCGAAATTGGATATTTTGTTATTCTCACAACGTATTGGAGAATACCTGCATCTGATTATCGGCTTGTATAGAGCTGCACCTTGATAAACAATTCTGGAACAAGACTACTGTAATCCTTTCAGACTTCCAGACTGCTTGGTTTCCAAAGAAATTACATCAAAACCGGCACGAGACTGTTTCAACGCTCTGAGATTACTAGCTTCAGCAAATTTGTACATCTAGGTTAAGTACCAAGCCATACAATGCAGGTATAGAGTAGTGGCAGACCAGCATGCAAGAAGACCTGCGAGCATGCCACCCTTTGGTCAAGAACCAAGCAGTGGCATAAGCAAAGCTATCCCCAAAATGTTACCACACAATGATCCAATGAGCATGCCACTCTTCGGTCAAGCACCAAGCAGTGGCATAAGCAGAGCTATCACCACAAGGTTATTACACGATGGTCCAACATCTCCAGCGATGGTGAGCATACTCTGGACAAGCAGTAGGCAAAGAGCTGCCCACAAGCCTAAGTACCTCAAGAGGATTGAGGTTGGGCAGATTGTTGCTCTTATTACTGGATATAGCCCTTCAGACAACATCTAGACACTCTTGGAATCACCAACACGAGTGTAAACTTTGCCACCACTTTCAAGATATATTATTTTGGACTATAACAAGGCACTCGAAGCGAGGAGGACTGACGCAGCCAGATGAGGTATAGTATTGGAAGACAGCTTCTGGATCTGGTCAATGGCACAGGAGTTGGCTTATGTGACTAATAGGTTTCAGATGTTAACAATTAAGGCCCAGTTTTACAATCACTGGTAACATCTGGTATTCGCTTAACCGACAGATGGAAGTTAACCAGTAGTTATGGGGAAACTCTGTTTCACAAAGAAACCCAATGGTTAAACTTATTTATCGCTAATTGGTCTCAGTGAGCACTGCCATGATGGCATTTCGTGAATACAACCTAACCCTCTGACAAAGAAACCTAACCTTCCTTATCATATTTTTGGTTTATGTCATTACAGAGTATAATCAAAATCCATCGACGTCTAAGAAGACAGTTTATGTTTTTATAACCTCCAAAGCTGTCATCGGTTGACCACAACAAACGTCAAAATAACCCATACCTTATCCTTGGGTTAACATAACTACTGGTTGACCAGAGCTTTTGACGTAAACCGTCAATTATGAAATGGATTACTTTCGCTAACCGCTCTTTTGATCAGTAGTTAACTAACGATTGTGAAACTGGGCCTAATTGTTCCAATCACTCAAACTCAGTGAAATACACAGGAGGAACAGATATTTTTAGAAAGAACTTTCGTTCCAGTTCTTGACAAACTAATTAATTAGTTAATTGTCTGGTTCCATGAAGACAGTAAATGACCTGTCATCTGCAATACTAAATAGAGTTGCTTATTATCGAATAAATCTACACTGATTCTGATCATCATCATCATAGTCACAATGTCTTAACAGACATGTTGTGAACTCGTAAAAAGCATTAAGTCGGAGCTAGAGTATTGCCGACACGAATATTATCAATAGTTTTGAGAACTGTAGCTCGCCATCGTTCGCAATTTACTGTCAGTTCAGTGGCGCTGTTAATAATAATAATAATAAATCGACTTTATTAGCTCTGATATATGTAGGTACAATAACAAAGGAAGTACAATAAACCTGTGGCGAAGTCTAGCCAAGCTGCTATTCCACTTAACCACAGGTGGGATAACCCAAAAAAAAAAAGAAACCTTAAGTAGTAAAAGGTAGTGTAATGTGTACAAGTACATAGCCTTTTCACTTAATATTAAAAAAAAAGAAACCTTAAGTATTAGTAGGTAGTGTAATGCGTACATATCTAGCACCTGTTTCGTCGTATCCACTCAGCGTGTAGGGGAACGGCCCTGGCGCCGCCCACTCGGGGCGTGACCCTAAACTACAAGTTTCTCCATATTATCGCTTCTGTGAATATGTCCGAAGAATGTAAGCATTCTCATCGACACAATGGAGGATCGTCTCTTTCGATTACCGAGCTCATCCAGTATGGAAACATTAGTTCGATGGGCGGTATAAGGAATTCTCAGCATACTCCTCCACGTCCACATTTCAAAAGCATCTGTGCGAGCTCGATCTGCCTTTTTAACAGTCCAAGTTTCCGAGGCATACATAAATATGGAGAACACAAGAGACTGAACCAGCGACATTTTGGTAGTAGTGATGTTGTGGTCACGCCATATTTTAGTAAGCTTTGTCATGGCCACCCGTGCCTGTTGAATGCGATTATGAACGAACTCTGAAAATACAGGGTGTTTTCAAAGTTGGAATTTTTGTTTTCAGAAGTAACTGCCTTTGAAACGACAAAGCTAACGTGTGGTGAAATAGCAGCAGTAGAATAAAAAAATGTAAGAAAATACTTACTGTTTGTCCGCTGCGAAGTTATAAGTGCGGTCCTGTCATATGAGTTTTATAGATACAGTTCGAAATTCGCGCCGCAAGACTGAAAAACGCAAGTATTTCTTCTTCAATTTGGACCCTTCAAAGCTATCTAGGTCTTCCAGCGTGTTAACCATGATGTAGATACAATCATCCTGGGTCTCTAGCGCTTTGCACGAGATAGACAAATCGACAGGGTGCAGGGTAAATACGGTCAGTGAAACGATCAGCATACACTCGCGAAGCCCCAGAGATATTTTCACCACATTCACCGTACAAAAAAATATTATGTCTACCATTTCATTAAAATTATTATTGTTGTACTATCTTTGATATTTTTGAGGCCCGATGTAGCACAACTCGAGAGATCTCAAACGCGCCCTGCTTGGCATGCTTCGTAATCACTTGCGTTTTTTGCATTTGTTTTGATCTAATCGCACAGGGGTGGAGTAAGAAATTGAGGATCTCGTTATCGGTCAATATCTTGATATGCCTAAACATTTTGTTTATATACTATATTAATGGGAAAAATTCCTTTTGGCGAGTATTATATGCCCTATGAAGAATACTCCCAACTTAGGAACACCCTGTATACATGACAAGAAGGGCCGCTCTAAGCTCCACCCCCCAGTACTTTCTTTTTAGCTTCCTCCCTGATGCCAATTTTTTTTAGCAAATCTTGGCAAATTTCAAATCCCAGGCAGTATGTAGGGTAGAAGTACAGGATTACATACCGCGCAACACCATTGGCGGCTAGCTATAGTGCGGCTCTTGAAAAGTAACAGTTGTATCGAGTGTTGTGTGCGAGTTTCGTACACTAAGGGCCGATTTTATCAACAGGCGCATTTTAACAAAGGCTTTGACCAATCAGAGCAGCCCGTTCAAGAACATGCATCTGTCAAAGTTCTCTGAAAACTATTGATTTCTCTTTGAAGTTTACCTCAAAAAGGTTAAAAATGACATGTTTTATATACAAATCGACCATTCTGAACCATCTAGTATCTTTTCCAGTCTGATTTTCCATCCTAAATGGGTGAAAAATTGCATTTTCTTGTTTAATCAAAAGTTTAGCAATTGCTAATTTCAACCAATCAGATTCCGCCATAACTGTACATTTGATTGCTGGTTTTTTCTTCTGCTAAATGATAATGATGACAAAAAATTAGGGTTTTGAATAATTTTTTTGTGATAAATGGAGAGATCAAATATAAGTTTTACAACAAAACTGTTTTTGTTTTGTTTCTTGGCGCAATAATCCAAAAGTTATATGAAAATAAAAATGAGTTTTTGAATCCAGAATCGAAAACACGCCGACGGCTCCCGATCCGTGTGACGCACTTCATGAAAATACTTGTAACAGTTGTAACTAAAATGTATATTTGTTGCAACATAGGCGATGAATGAAGTTTCGAGCTTGAGACGAAGTCAACGATCGAAATAAATATCTCTGAATGGTCGAAATTAGATCACAAAATCCCGGTAAGAACGTACCGAATTTCAAATCAAATATGTACCGTTGAGGCGATCTCTTCGCCGAGATGGCGGGTGGCCGAGTGGTTACAGTGGCCGACCACGCGTGCCTGTTTTGTGCGATGTGCTGATGGCTGTTGGTTCGAAACCCTGTCCGTGCAACTACTTTTTTTAATTTTTTTAACCAAAATATTTATTGATATACGTTTTACTCATATTACACACATTTTTTTTGTACCATCGACGTGAGTGTGTTTTTGAATCAAATTTTATTACATGTTTTACTAGCACAACAAAAATTCCGAATAATTATACTTTTTTGGAATAATTTCATTATACCGCTATCAGAGCAATAATTGGCGATTGATATTGACGAATAAACTTCACTTCCACTGACTGAATTCTCCACCACCTCCGGTACTTAGCTTTTGCAATTTGTCAAGTAAAATGTCTAATAAAATTTGATTCAAAAACATTTATGTCGATCGTACAAAAAAATTTGTGTAATATGAGTAAAACGTATATCAATAAATATTTTGGTTAAAAAAAAATGAAAAAAAAAATTGCACGGGCAGGGTCTCGAACCAACAGCCATCAGCACATCCCACAAAACGGGCATGCGTGGTCGGCCACCGTACCGCTCGGCCACCCGCCATCTCGGCGAACGGATCGCCTCAACGGTACATATTTGATTTGAGATTCGGTACTTTTTTACCGGGATTTGTGATCTAATTTCAACCATTCAAAAAGATATTTCGATCGTTGACTTCATCTCAAGCTCCAAACTTCATTCATCGCCTATGTTACAACAATAGTTTGATGAAAAGTGGCATCCAGCTTTGACGTTTTGCTTCCAATATTGATAAAATACTATTGCACGATATTTATCAACCTAGCCCGCAATAGCCAATAGAAAGCTTTTGCTAAATAACAACCAATAGAAAAGCTTTGTTAAATATGCATGTTGATAAAATCGGGCCTAAATATGATAAATGTAACTTCTAAAGCTTATTATGTGGCTGTCTCTTTGTGCCATCGTATTTCACTGACAAAGTTATGTCTATGTTCGCTGTAGAATAAAAATAAACAAAAAAAAATTTTAAAAAATAATGATAGAAATAGAAAAGATAGTACGTCGTGCAAAATGTCATACGAATAAATAATTGCACAGATAAAACAGCACGATGGTTTTGCGACCGATACATACAATTTAAATCATTAATTTCGATATTCCGCACCGCCCTCCAATCACCCCAAATACATTAAACAAAACCTCTTTAATTTTGTACGTCCAGCAATGATTTGCAAAGTGGATATGGCGTGCACTTAAAACATTCAAATCCCGTATAATTCCGGTGGCACGCAATGAAAAAAAACTGCCATATCATTGCCCTACATATACATTACCGTCCATTAGAATTTTATGAAACGGCCGAGTAAGTGAGGAGGTGAGGGTATGAGTAATAAACATTCCTCCCTATATACCGTTATGCGCCCCGAATGGGCTAGGGGGAAGGGAGATTCCCCCTCGACCACTCTCTGTCTGTTCTGTCTCGTCCATTTACAGGGAGATTCGAAGGTCTCTGCATACCTATCTTATGGTACAGAGTTTAAACGGTGTTCCAAAACTCGATGTGTAAACATTAGGATACGACAGAGTGTGTTCGATAAGACTAACCATAAAAATATCAGAGAAAATCAAACTCAAAGGGATCGGAAATGATAGGTATTTTTTTTTAAATCGATAATGCCCACAATTTTAATTTTCTTAAGTAATCCTGCATAACGCTTCTGTAAACCGTTATCTTAAATTGAAAGCTGATTGCAGTTTGGAAAAACAATCACTTCCTATCGAAACAAGAATCAAATATTACTACTTTGCCCAGTTTCAACTGATTGTACTGGAAAAAATGGAGTCAAGTTGAATGACTCAGTACTTCCCACACATAACAGTGATATATATCATTTTATTATATTCCCTTTGTATGAAGCTATAATCTGAGATCCCTTGCAACCAGTAATCGTTCGCATGTACTCAAAAAACATCCAACACAAAAACTAGTAAATAGTTTCCTAAGTCTCTCCGTAGGAACTAAAACGATACAATTTTTATTCTGCCAGCTTCAACTGGACGAAACGAAACAATCAGGAACCCCCAAAACGAAGTTTGAGCTATTTTTATATTTTTAGTTTTTTTATTATTGCTGCGCCGCCGCTGATAGATTTTTAAAAACAATACGCATTTTTCATCCTCGCCACGGTAATAATACTGTGTCTAAATTTCATTAAAATCAATTCCATAATTGCCATGTCACTAAATTCAGAACGATCTAAAGCAATCCTCGTATGTATACATCCTGACCTGACAAACGTCTATTGCCGCTAGGTTTTTCTGTCACAGGTCAATGGACAGCCTATTATGAATAGAACAGATTTTTGAGTTTAACAACCCCCCACCCCCTAATCACCCTAATTTCACCCCCACCCAAAAAAAAAGTAAAAAATGATCAGGAACCCCTAAGACGCCAAAAACAAAGTTTGAGCTATTTTTATACTTTTAGTTTTTTGTTATTATTGCGTCGCCACTGACACGATTTTTCCAAAACATACGCGTTTTCCATCCTCGCCGTGGCTGTAACACTGTGTCAAAATTTCATTAAAATCAATTAGATAATTTTCGCGTTACGCAATATAACCATCTAAAACAATACTCGTATGCATCATCACAAATTATAAGTCCCTTGGTTTATATTATAAGCAAGCCAATGTTCTGATGGACCTGAAAAAGTGTATTATGCCACTAGGTCTTTCATTCATAGGTCATTGGACAGCCCATCATGAATACAAAAAATTTTTCAGGTTTACAACCCTCACCCTCCAACTACCCCAAATTCACCCCCACCCAAAAAAACGTAGAAAATGATCAGGAACCCCTAAACGCCTAAAAACGACGTTTGAGGAATATTTCAAATTTTTCGTTTTTTGCTAATCACTCTGCCACCCCCCGTACAACGATTTCCAAAATTATCGGAACGTTACCTACTACGACACCACAGCATATCGCTGCCCAAATTTCATCACAATCCATGCAGCCGTTACTGAGATCACGACGTTAGAAAAACTCCAACAAACAGACAGACCGACAGACAGACAGACCGACGGAAATAAGTGACATGGATTTTCGTTATGTACACATCATAACACGCCCAAAAAACGTATTATCTCAAAATCGATCATTTTCGCGATCACAATACTCCCCTCACCTATCGGTGTGGGAAGTAAAAATAGAAGATTTTTCATAAATTTAATAAATCATAGCATCCTAACAATAGCTGGTAACAAACAATGAAATTTATCAAGAAGAAAACCAACTTTTAAAGCAGAAAAAGATTTCTGAGAATACAGGTATGACGTGTCTCGTTCACATTTCGAGAATCCCAGAGTTATGTTATGACTTCAAGAAAAGTTTTAGGTACACTAGAACCATTCAAACTTGCCTATCCTAGGAAGTTAGTTTTTTTTTGCATAACTGAGAGAGATGATCAAGCAAGTGCCATACCACTTTGGAATCCTTATTAAGGCACCTGGGTATACACGATACAATACATATGTATTTGCCATGTTCAAACACGGATTCCCATTTCGTACAGAACTAACTCACTTGTTTTTCAAACTACATACACAGTATTTCAGAAGGTGATAGTTAAGACCTTAGTGTATGACAACTATTTGCGATTTTCTCGAAAAAAGTTTTTTAGTGTGCAAAAAAACTCGCAATGCAAAATCATACGTTCTTCAAATATTTGTAGTTTAACAACCAACCACGATATCAAAAAAGGCTAAATAGGTGACAAAGTGCAAGCTTTCTTCTTCAATTTGCTTTCTGAACCATTACTGTAAGTTTAAAGGTAACGTCAGGAGCTTGGAAATACGAAATTCATTTTTTTGGTGACCTTTGGACCTTACCTTTGGACCTTTTGACCTTACCTTGGGATTTTTGCACTTATCTCCCCTCATCTCAGACACACACACACACTGGAGAAAGGGAACAGGCGGCCACGCCTCCTCGCTAATACGGGATTACGTCTTTTCGTAGATTCTCAATTTCGTGCGCTATACCCTAGACCCTTAAGGGCTCCAATTTTCAGACTACTTGCCGAATTAGCAAAGTATAATGTTTTTCGGTAGAGTCAGTTGGAAATAAGCAAAGTATTAATCTTTGTTTCTTGCTTCGGCAAAAGGTGAGATTTATCCAAACTGGAGCAATTACATTTTAATTTTCGGTAAAAGCTTCAGGATACGTAATAAACATTAAATTTGACA
Source organism: Callosobruchus maculatus (assembly GCA_951848785.1). Taxonomy (NCBI): domain Eukaryota; kingdom Metazoa; phylum Arthropoda; class Insecta; order Coleoptera; family Chrysomelidae; genus Callosobruchus; species Callosobruchus maculatus. Next base: position 6,863,675 of record CATOUR010000003.1, read on the forward strand.
ATATTCAACGATTTGTAGTAGTACCAGTTGGGAGACCGTACTTCACAGCACTTCTAACCCTGAAAAGGTCTCGCATCACATTCCATCATTTTCGAGCCTCAGAGCCCAATTTAGTCCCGTCGAAAAAGTAAATCTACCCATATAAACAAGCTCGTTTGGAAAATTGCTTGTGTTCAAGCTTACACACATAAAAATAATTTCTTAGATGGAGCACAGATGCTTTAATTCAAGTATACCATAACTTCCTATACGCGCAAAGTTATGCTAATCTTAAAGTGAGAATACGATATCTTTGACCACATAAGGGTTAGATTGAGAAAATATCTTCAATGCAAAACTGGGAAATTCTTGATAGTAAGAATACCAAAATCTTGAATCAAGGATATGGTAATCTTGACCGAAGTATTTTATAATCTTGACTGAAGCATTTCATAATCTTAATTGGGAGCATTTCATAAACTTGACGCAAGTAGCTCAACTTTATTCTAAAATTGTGATATTCTTGGATGAGGAATCTAGTAGTATTAATTTGAGAATTCAAACTGTTCTATGAGCATGTAGAAATTATTCTGGAGAAATAGTTCTGCAAAATTTCTTAAATCACATTTAATATACTTAGTACTTATCTAGGAACACCTGAGTCAGGTCTTCGCATCCTAATTTTTTGAATAGCTCATTCATGGTTGGCTAAATCCAGTGATAAGGAAGGTGATGGGAACTGGGACGCGATTCAAATGGCGGTGGACCAGTACTACCGGCAGATTCGATGACTGATGGTTGACGGTGGTATCACGTGGCAATGGCAATTTATTTAACAGTTTGACTAGATAGGTGTGCTATTATGCAAGATCCAGGATGCAGGTATTACGCTACGGTGTTCAAGACGACGACGAATGCGACAATCCGAAAACCGATAATGGCGGCGCGGACGCGGACGGGCAACAGGCTGTTGAGTAGAGAGGGTGGAGAGGTTAGAGTTGACCCGTGACACGCTGCGCGCCTGCGCACTCCGACGTTGGTAGACGTCAAATAAATGATTTACTTGATACAAATATAGGGTGTGCATTTTCATTTTCAAACCAAGATTATCATATTGTAAATGAAGGTTCGCATTTGCAAGCTGTCTATATTCTTGATAGAAGTAAACTGGAAAAAATGATAATCTTTATATAAAATTATGAAATATTTGTTATTAAATTATTATAGACTTGGTTGCAAAGAAAATTATATTTTCTTTCGGAGCATATTTCTTTAAAATAAGTATATAAATCAAAAATATATTATTCTTGATACAAAGTTTCTATAATTTTCTCGTCAAATATCCTTTCCTAGAGTGAGAACAGATATTCTTGTTGTGAGTATGTTATTTACAAGAATACCACATTTCTTAACTTGAGAATTACTTTTTATGTGTGTACATACCCATGTCAATTTCTCAATTTAAATTCGTACCAGAAAACGTCGAACGTCGGAAATGCCGGAGTACCAATCTGGAGGTTATGGGTTCGAATCCCGCCGACATTTTTTGGTACGAATTTGAACTCGTTTGGAGACACTTTTAATTCCTTGCGCTCTATTGTTCGGATCAGCTGAAAGGCCGGCGAGGGACGTGGCAACAGCGCTATCGACCCTCGGCACCGAAGGACGCAGGGCCGGACTGGCCCTTTCGGCGAGCACGTGGACCCAGTCACGCCGGATCGATATACAGCGCGGCTGAATGGGGATTGGGGGAAAGCTGGATGCAGAGAGGGTGTCTCGCTTCCCGCGTTGCCTGCTTGCATGCACTTCGATACAGGATGAGTCAAAGCTGCTACCATTATGACTAACCCTTAACTGGCAATGTGCCGTCTGTGAGACTGCAAGCAATCTTAAATTTGAGCCTACAACAAAACCTTACCGCATTTCTGGTTAATGACCTCATCTAATCTATCTGCCATTAGTATCCCTTTTATATCCCGTTTATCAATAAGTTTGCGTAAAAAATATTCCAGATGTGCTTAGTTGTTAGTTCGGTTCAGTCTGTGAGACGGAACGTTACGGTTTACGTTATATTTTTTCTCAACTGGTAGTCATGGCAGGTCCGTCATTTTTTACCAAAATATTTTTATAGGTGTATTGCTTTACTTATTATCAATCACAAAATATATAGATTTAAGTGTGGTCAAAGTTTTTTTTATTATCTTGGTCCTACAAATTTGTGCTGCTAATTTGTGTTCTAGTTAATAATTATCATAATTTTTTTTTTACATCGCATGCTCTGCTACTTTATACAAAAATATTATTAAAGGATATACACCCAACAAATCTTCATGCATTTTTTCCAAAAAATAATTGGGAGAGTTTGATTTTTTAAGCTTCAAAGACGTTACAGTCTCACAGACTGCACGTTACCAGCTATGCCCCGAATTTGCACGTTACCGGTTAAGGGCTAACAGTCACACCAATGCAATGAAAGGGCGGACGAGCTAGCAAGACTAGTAGTAGCAATAGTAGTAGTGATGGGGAGGCGAAGCCAGGCAAGCAGGCCACCTTCGGCCCTTTTTGCCAACCCCACTGAACCAATCACTGAAAACACTAAAATTCTACACCCAAGGAAGCTCCTTGTCGAACCTACCAGACCTCCTGACGAAAGTCAGTATGTCCGACCATTTCGCTGAATATAGTGGCTCCTCCCCAAACTCCGTCGTGCCGAATATCTGAACCCTAAGGTTGCGATAAACTGCACATCTGCCTAGGAAGTGGAACGCTGTCTCGTCCTCCTCCCAGCATATGGAGCAAATGAGGTCCCCTACCACTCTCATGAGTGACAAATGTCTATTCAGCCGGCAATGGCCAGTGAGAGCCCCCACTAGAAGGTTGAGCGTCTCTCTGCCTTTATCCAAAAGCCATAGCGTTAGGCCCCTATCAGGGCCTGCTATGAATCTTTTAGCTTGCCTGCAGTCGTCTCTCTCTAACAGGCTTTCACCAGTTCCTTGTAGGCCCAGTTGTCCAGGGCCACATTGACCTGGCGTCTGCTAGTTCCCAGCATAGGTTCTGGGCCGATGCAGGGGCTGCTGGCCCCTATCCTAGCTAATCGGTCCGCTCTCTAGTTACCCGGTATAGCAATATGTCCGGGGACCCACAGCAGGGTCACCTTCTTATGGCTTGCTACCTTCTGAAGGGTAGGCTCGAATGGTCTATACATTGGAGCAGAACCCGCCCCGGGGGTGCCTAAAAGCACAATCAGACACCAGGTCGTAGAATGGATGAAACATCAGCACAAGGAGCAATGGAACTTGTTGCCAGGATGTGTTGATGAAAAAGCATTCATTAAAGCTCCATGCAAGAAAACACTGCTCTCCTTGAGTAGGAATCAGCTTCGAATAACGATGGGTCTCCTCACGGGACATTGCGGCCTGAAGAAACACCTGAATAAAATCGGATTCTACAATGGAGACATCAACTGCAAACTGTGTGGTAGAGGGACTGAGTCAGCACTACATGTGCTCTGTGAGTGCGAAGCGCTAGATCACAAGAGATAACAGCTCTTTGGGAAGACCAAGCTAGAACCAATTGAGTACAGCTCAGCACCAGGACCAGTAGGAAAACTGCATAATTAAATAAAAATAATAAAACATAAAAATGACTGAAACCGGAAAATCTAGTGAGGTGTGGAGTGAGGAATATGAAAAAAATGTTATGCATATTTTGCAAGCTATAAAGAATGGTGAAATTATTGATAAAAGCAGACAATTTTATCATATTAAAAGCACATACAAACTGGAAAATAGTTTTGGCAGAAAAAGAAGGAGAATTTAAAGTCGGTACAAAGCATGGAATTGTAGATACCTGGTTAGAAAGAAATTCTCTGCAGTCAGCAAAATTCAAAAAATTGAAATTAAACGACGTGCCTAATTATGAAACAAATATTCGAACGCTTGTTCGTAAAGGTTCAGTTGGTTTTGGACAAGGATATAAACGCTGTAAATGTTCAAGAATGTGCAATTCAAAAAGGTGCAAATGTGTAAAAACTAACTATCTATGCAATTCAGCTTGTCATGGTGGAAGAAGCTGTAATAATCATCAATTTTCATATAAAAGTGTAATGCCTGTATGTATCGAAAAAATACATATTTTCTATTTTTTTTAATAAAATTCTGACAACTATAGGCTTTTATCTTTTATTAAATAGTTTTTTTACGACTCGTTCTTCTGGAAGGAACAAAAAGTTCTTTACAGAACATGTTTGTAACTCGGTATATTGGTTATAATCGGTTGCTAAGGCTAAAAGCTAAGCTTCTGCTAAAAATTCTGCTTATTCCTTGAAATAGGCAAAATAAAATTACAGAATTGCCCATTACATGAAATGTGCAAGACTGCTGCCTTCCTATAAAAAAACGTAAAAAATTGTTTATTTATGAATAAATATAAAATAAATAATTGATAACAAAACAATGTATTATTTTTATACCACTTTTGTAATGGAATGCAAACAAAATCATTTCTTTATTCTTATCATCGAAACAGCCATGGAAGAATCGGAAAAAGAAAGAACCAACAATCATCATTGAAGAAGACATTGATTGGCTTAATAGAACGAATTCAGACCCATCAACGACAAATTTACTTAAGGAAAATTGAAACTACACTCTTGAAACAAACAATCGAAACTCACTCACGACGTTTCGGTTTGATGGTTCAAATATAATAAACCGATATGTTTTACAATTTTTGTTATGGTTGTTTTTCATGGGTTTCGGTCAATGATTGAAACTATAATTTTTCTTTACTACGTTTCGGTTTATTTTAATCTAAACTATCTTCAGGTGTTTATAAATGAAATAGAAAATGGTCTGTATATAATAAAAATAAGAATAAAAATAAAAAAAAAACAATAAAAAAACAGTTAAATAAAAGTATAAATTGTATGTGTAAAGTAGAAATATAACTAATTATAAATGTATACAGGGTGTTAATTAAGTATGTTAACAAACTTTAACCACGAATAGTACTCCGAAAAATAGAAAGAAAATGTCATATGAAAATGGGTCCGGAAATGCTTCCTAAGGGAGCTACGCCCCTTTGCATGGAGCACTCTCGATATTCTCGAAACCATTCATATCAAAATTACGAAATTAGGTATGATGGGTAAACTTTTGACGCTGAGTCTGGTTTTGAATTCAGAATTTCATAATTTCAATCAGAGGCGTATCATACGGGAGGAGTTAAGAGTAAAAACAACCCCATTTTCTAAATGGTGATTTTTTGACATTTTGATTTTGGAATATGGTATTTCAGAGACTTCTACGTGAAAATGGTTTCTTGGTACATCTCGATAGGGTTAACCGTTTTCGAGAAAAATGCAAATTATTGAATCGATGCAGTCTATTGTATTCAATAATTTGCATTTTTCTCGCAAACGGTTAGTCCTATCGAGATATACCAAGAGTCCTTTTTTACGTAGAAAGCTCTGAAATACTATATTCTAAAATCAAAATGTCAAAAAAATTACCATTTAGAAAATGGGGTTATTTTTACCCTTAACTACTCCCGTATGATACGCCTCTGATTAAAATTATGAAACTCTGAATTCAGAATCAGATTCAGCGTCAAAAGTTTACCCATCATACCTAATTTCGTAGTTTTGTTATGAATGGTTTCGAGAATATCGAGGGAAAACCGTCTTCAGGGTGCCCCATGCAAAGGGGCGTAGCTCCCTTAGGAAGCATTTCCGGACCCATGTTCATATGACATTTTCTTTCTATTTTTCGGAGTACTATTCGAGGTTAAAGTTTGTTAACGTATTTAATTAACACCCTGTATATAGAACTTTTAAACATAAAGTTAGTGATTTTAATTTTGTTTATTGAAAATGAATATAAATAATAAGCATTACAATTTTTGACCATTTTACAATTAACTACACTATTCCAAGTAAATTGAGATTGAAAAAATTTTGTTTCCTAACTTTTGATATAAATTGCGATCGATAAAAGTTGAATAAACGTTAAATGCTAGCATGAGAACATATCAGTTGGGCTTTTTGAGCGGTGTGAACAGTGAAAGCCAATAACACAGCTCATTAAGCAATTCTAAAATCTATGTTTAGCAAACCAAAACTGTATCCTAGTGATGATTTGTTCAGGGAAGCTCTGACATACGATGTCAGGCAACTTTATTTCTTACATACTATCACTCGTTATCACAAAAATTCAAATGAGCAAGACAACATCAAACACGGTCATAACACAAGATACAAATTACATGCAAAAAGCATACCTAAAACGAGAAAATCGATTATGCAGAAATCAAACATTTATTTGGCGCCAAAACTATATCAAAGAGTACCTAATGATATAAAGGAATTATCCAATAAACGATTCAAAAAATCTCTTAAAGAATGGCTAAGTTCAGTAGACAGAAAAGAAATACATGAATTAATAAATAAGTCATATTATAACTAAATCCATAAGTAATCTTATAATTTTATAAACAATTTCATTCAAATTACTCATAACCCTATTTATCTTATATGTAACATTTATATCTTATACATGCGTAAGTATTTGTAATATTTATGTGTGTATAATATGTACATTGTAACACTAATTTGTCCATGCACAGGCCTAGTCCTTCTGTGGATGTTAACATATTTATTTACTCCTTTTTTTCAACAATTTTGTTTTTTATGTACTTTGCGAGTAAATAAATATTATTATTATTATTATTAAGCTTTACACGCCACTGGTTCACAAGAACAATAAAGGCACGACCGTCGCTTCTCTGAAGATCAGCAACAAAGGTAAGGTTGCCACAATAAACCCAAAGAACAAAATATGTATTAAGTTTTAAAATCCCGGCTTATAGTTTTACCTAGGCTTCAACTCATTAAAGAATTTCATTAAAACTTTTATGGTAGGTGTATATATAAAGATGGAGCGGTTCTTTACCTGGTCCTATGCTCGGATATTACTAAATATTCATGTTGATCCAACAAGCCAAAGGCAAAGGGTACCCAAAGTTTCCTAGTTTCGTATCTCTTGAAGTTTATATCAGGGATTAGGGGATTGGTTTGGAATCACGCTAACTGGAAACAACGTAGCCACATACCGATAGTATTTCGTTTGTTTTATAGAAAGACGGTGTTATTTGGAAGCTTGTGTTCAACAGGCTTGCTGGCAGAATGCGAGTCCGAGGAGTAGTAGTAGTAGTAGTAGTCATTTATTGGTCTAGCACAAAATAAAATTTGTTCGCACAAGTCAAAATTTAGTAGTTAACTAATATAAATATATATAGTTAAAACTGAAATAAAAACATTGACATGTCTAACCTAAAATAACACATTAAAAAGTTAATAAAAGATACATAGTTAAAAAATTTTACAAATTAATTTTGGCAAATATGTTACACATTAAAATCACTGAAGTCATTGTGGAGGTATTCCTCATGATCATAGAATGCTTTTTTAATGAAGTATTCTTTGATCTTGTCACGAAAAGTATTAATTTCCAATACTTTCACCCTGCTTGGTAGAGCATTGTAGAAGTGCAAGGCATAATAATTTATGCCTGTTCTTGATTTAATAATTCTGGTACTCTGTATTTTAAAATTGGCAGCTTTTCTTGTATTATGACTATGGAATTCGTTATGTCTGGCATATGATGTTTCGTTGTGTTTTACATGACATAAGCATTCTAAAATGAAAATACAAGGTAATGTAAGTAGATGCAATCTTATAAATGCATCTTTGCAGGGCTCTCTATATTTCAGGTTGGCCAATACTCTTACGCATCGCCTCTGTATGCCAAAAATCTCTTTGTAGTGTGTAGGGTAGGCTATTATATGCCAACGAAATGGACAAACATGGAAGAAGTCTAACGAACTGAAGTTTTGACATAAACATACGTATATCTTAGCATTTTTGCGAATTAGTGTGCAATAATAATTCCCTAAAAATATAAAAAACGTTATCAGAGTTTCGGCTACCTCTGCTCTGGGGGCAGGGGGCATTCTTCTCACATCAAGGATTTGATTTGGGGGGGGGGGGGGGTCATCTAGATTACATTGGTCACCCTTTAGTTTTGCTTGATCTTTGGGGGGGGTCCAGTTTAAAGTTGCCACCTCAAATTTATTCTCGTCAGGACCCCCTCTTACGTGCCTACATCAAAAGGACTTTGCCATGCAAAAGCGTTGCTCATTCAAAACAGAGTTCAGCAAATTAAAAATACTGACTTTACCTTGCGCATACATTTTGACCTATTCATTGCATATTAAGAAAAACTTCAGTATTTATCTGATACCTAGAGATTTTCATTCATATGCAACTCGTCATAAAAATAACATCTGCCTAGTCATCATCGTCTTGTAAGAACCAGGAATGGTACACATTTTTAAGGTAAAAAATTCTTCAACTAATTACCTAGCACTGTCAAGTCACTGGATTTTAAGACTTTCTATAGAATCCTTAAAATTTATTTAATAGAGAAGTCGTTCTTTATTATCGATGAGTATTTGACCAACAATGTTTGTGGTATGACTTGAGTTTCCTGTTTCTCTACTACAATGCTGTCTGTTTTTGTGACTCATATTGGTCTCATTGTGATATCTGCTTGTCAATTGTTATATGTTTGTGAATTGTTATATTCCATATTTTAAACAATTTTTTGTATGTTAAGACTTACTATTAGAGTAGTATTACAGTACACAGTTTATATTTTTGATACCATTTTTTACTTCCCACACCGATAGGTGAGGGGAGTATTGTGATCGCGAAAATTTTCGATTTTAGATGATACGCTTTTTGGGCATTTTATGATGTCTACATAACGAAAATCTAGGTCACTCATTTCCGTCGGTCTGTCTGTACGCGTTTTTCTAGCCCCGTAATCTCAGTAACCGCTGCATGGATTGTGATGAAATTTGGGCAACGATATGGTATGGGGTCGTAATAGGTAATGTTCCTATAATTTTGAAAATCGGTGCATGGGTGGAGGAGTAATTAGCAAACAATAAAAAAATTAAATATTGCTCAAACTTCGTTTTTAGGCATTTTAGGGGTTCCTGATCATTTTCTACTTTTTTTTGGGTGGGGGTGAAATTGGGGTGGTTGGGGGTTGAGGGGTTGTAAAATTGAAAAATATGTTGCTTTCATAATAGACTGTCCACTGACCTGTGACGGAAGACCTAGAGTCATAAATAGCTTTCTTAGCTTCATCCGAACATTGCCTTGATGCCTATTACAGAAACCAAAGAACTTAGAATTTTTTCTGGTGTTAACATACGAGTATTGCTTTAGACCGTTCTATATTGGGTATCGAGGAAACTGTTGAATTCATTTTAATGAAATTTTGACATAGTATTACAACCGTGGCGAGGATGGAAAATGCAATGGTTTTTATAAATCATGCCAGTGGCCGCGCAGAAATAATAAAAAAAACTAAAAATATAAAAAACAGCTCAAACTTCGTTTTTAAGCGTTTTAGAGGTTCCTGATCATTTTCTGCGTTTTTTTTTTGGGTGGGGGTGAAATTATAGGGTGATTGGGGGAAGGGGGGTTGAAAAACTGAAAAATTTGTTGTATTCATAATAGGCTGTCCACTGACCTGTGGGGGATGTCGATGATTTGGTTGCAAGGGGATGTCAGACTAAAGCTTTATGCTATGGGAAAATAATAAACTGGTATAACCGTAATGTGTGGGAAGTAGTGAGTCAATCAACTTGACTTTTTTACTATGACCTATGACCTGTGTAAGCACTTCTGTGTATTAACACTAATAGATTACTACTACTAAATATGCATCCTTAAACAAAATTAATTTTCCTGTACATTTTCCTTCTATAAGATAGCTTTGGCGACACCGGAAAAGCGTATTTTGTCTATTGTTTTTTTTTGTCGTTTCTATTACTATTATTAAAATATATTTTGAGATCTATAAAGCAGATGTTTACCTACAGCCTTTTTTGTATACGTTTTTATTTCACTAAAACTGAACAAAAAAACCTCCTCGGCTCATAATTATTGAAACAATTTTTTCCTTAATAGCGCGATCGATAATTTTTTGTGATCTACTTCCTTCGCTCCCTTCGATACAAAAAACATCTTCAATCATGACAACTCACACTCTCACACACACATAAATGTATACACCCTATAGAAACACTTGCTTTCATGGCATACCTTTTCCTATCTCTAGCCCATCCGTCGCTTTCAGGTCCCTATAACCTATTTAAAGTTATACCTGCGTCTATTTCAAAATAGACCCAGACCAGTGGCATGTTCAGGAATTTTGGTTGGGGGTCCTACTCATACATACACTGGTAGGACCTTTTTTTCATCGCCAAGTTTCACTAGGTATTAAAGCACACTGATTTTACCTTCATTTTCAGATGTGAAAACAGTGCAAAGTCGCTGGCAACACGGCCTGGACTTTAGGGAGGGTACACAAGAAGTTCAGTCCAGTCGTGGTCAACTGTTCGGTGCAGGTTCTGGCGTAGTAAGTTTTGGCCTTTATTAATCCAATGGCTTTGGACAGTCACTGTTCAGTATAACACGCGCAGCTAGACATAGCTCTGCAGCCAAAGTAATTCCCCAAGCACTAGCCACAATAAACAATAACGGCAAACACAGATCCATATTACAATAACACACCGACATCAGTACTCAAAAACAATCAATACAAACTATACTGGGACGTTGAAATATACACAGTGAAGACTGTCCCAGCAAATAGACCAGATATGGTTTTAGCTCTCATTATATCTAGAAATAAACAATACTTTGCACTGCTGTCAATTTGGGTTTAGAACTAAATGTTCAACGATTATGGCGGTCCGAAAAATTGTTGATGCAATAGTGGAATCCTTTGAGAGAGGTAAGTATGTGTCCCTTACACTATGCGACCTCTCTAAGGCATTCGACTGTGTATCACATCAGCTACTACTTACAAAGTTGGAAACTTACGGATTTAGGGGCCATATAAAAAAACTTTTTCACTCTTATTTATCTGACAGAAAACAGTGTGTTATGGTTAGTGGGAGCTATCATCCATGGAAAACATCAATCATGGTGTACCGCAAGGCTCAATATTGGGGCTTTCTCTATTCACGCTCTATCTTAATGACCTGTTCCACTTCATGCTACCCAATTCTTGTATAGCGTATGCAGATGATACTACACTCATATCTGTGGATACCAACTTAGCCACGCTTAAAATAATGGCTTCCCTTAGTTTAGAAAAAGCTAATAAATGGTTCTCAGCCAATAACCTAAAATTGAACCAAAACAAAACTAAGAATATTATATTATCTACCAATAATTCTATATCAACGGGTAAGACAGCTAAGTTAATTGGAATAATTTTAGATGACTCGTTAAGTTGGACTCAGCACATCGATTTCCTTGCTGGTAAACTTAGTAAATCCCTTTTTCTCCTACGAAAACTTAAACCTGAAGTTAACATACAGGTATTGAAAAGTTGTTACTTTGGATTGTTTCATTCACATTTAAACTACGGAGTAACTTTATGAGGAAACTCGAACATCGGCAAGCTATCGAAGCTATTCGCTATCCAGAAGAAAGCTATCAGAGTCGTAGCTGGCCTGGGATACTACGACTCATGTAGACCACATTTTAAAAGCCTTAAAATAATGCCACTACCTTCTATGTATATCTATGCTACCTTGGTAGATGTCCACAAAAACAAAAATAATTTTGCTGTTAACTCGGATTTCCATAGTTATCTGAACAGTTCATCTAAGGATTTGAGAGCTCCAAAATTTTCTCTACTGAAATCAAAAAAGAACTTTCCACATATAGATTTGTATAATCACTTACCGCTAAGCGTTAGAATACTGAGCACACATTTGTTTGAAAAAACTGTGAAAAAACACATGCTTGACAATTGCTTTTATTCTATAAGTGAATACTTTGATACAGACTTTTTGAGAAACAGATGAAGTTGACAGATTGTCAATTTTACTGAATGTTTTTAAATGTATTAATTTTAACTATTTATTTAATTTATACATCTTAGTATGTATACTATGTTTTGACATGTCTATCTTGTACATTGTACTTGTTTACAGACGAAATATATATCTATCTATCTATCTATACATGGCGTCGTCAAAATTCTCAGAGCAATGAAAGAATATTTACAATAGTCTATATAATGTAAGCCGGCAATAATCCTAAAGCATCGTCGCTGGACTGCAAATATCATGGATTGACCTCAGTTCAAAATAGCATATTGAGAATTTGACTGAAAATACCCGAAGTAAGCCAGTAACATAGTTCGCTTGGATTGAATATCATTAAGATTTCGAATCAAATATGAAATCCTAGACAATTTCTTAGACAGATTCCTAATATGGGGCTAGTAGTATCCCACATAACACTATATGGATATGTACATCCACAGAATGTGCATTAGATATTCCAGTTTGAACATGTATATTTTGAATATTCATAGGACGTTAAATGTAGACCTGAAAAATGATATACACTAGTGTAATATATTATGTATATTCACGTAGGTATATACATATGTGAATATACATAAGATGTTGGTCTATGTATCATATATACATCTAGTAGTTTACGCCTGCGCGAAGGACAGCTAGTGCCGCCATTGCTGATTTCTAGCCATTCGTTGTAGTTAGCGTGTGTGTGCTGGTGCTGGTTATGCCTGATTAACTGATCGAGTGTAATATTGTGCAATGTTACTTACCTTCTGACTACTGATAACACTCGCATCCAGCGTTTGACGGTAAGTCGTAAGCGGAACAAACCACCTACAAAATTGTATAACCTTGGTTTCTTTGTGACTTTAGACAAGCCATTCAACAGGAAAGAGATAACAATCATAGTAATCGATTTTGCCAAGTATTATTATTGTAACTAGAAATTGAATTAATAACAATACATAATGAAAGTATAAAGTTTGTTTATCTTGCTGCCTCTACATCGAACTTTCATACACTATGCATGTGCATTAAAAGTACATGAATGGATATACCATGGATGTGTAAATTCGCGACAAACGTACATGAAATGTAAATTTGTGTATGTCTATTTTACATCCATTAGACGTTCATGCTCCATTTGTGGATATACATACTCAATGTATGTACAATGTATATACTTTGGTATGTAGGTATATACATGATATATATTATGAATATACATGTTCATACCTGGACTATGTTACATATACTATGCATGTTCATTAGACGTACATATGTACATTCTATGGATATGCCATGGATGTGAAAGTTCGCGACAAACGTACATGCAATGTATATTTTTTTGATGTCTATTTGACATTCATTGGACATTCTTGCTCCATTTGTGGATATACATATCCACTGATTCGATATCCAGTATATGTACATTGTATACACTTTTGTTATGTGGGATACCTATTTTTACTAAAGGTAAAAGTCATGGAATCTGGCAAAGCGTTCCTTTCGTGTCTTGAAAATAGTTTGTGTGCGCCGCTGTGTCGAATAACAACGCATCCGACAACCACCTTTTATCAGCTGGAAAGCCTGTCTACCTTGATTCGTTTCAGCTCTGTGTGTGTGTGTATGTGTGCGAGAGATGCTGTTTGCTGGGAAGAATTCAAAGCTGCACTCTCTGCCTCTGCCCGCCTGGTGGCTGCTTCTTTCCACACCGCACGGGGTTTACACACTCACAAACATATCGCTGTCTCGCTCGATCCCTCCGTTTTTCTTTTTGGTGGTGGATGGTTTTGTTGAGCACCGACGTTGTCGGCTCTCCAGCGACGTTGCCAGCCATATTTACGAAAGTAACTAGACACGAGGGTTGCTCTATATCTCAGTCAATCCAATCTCCAGAAATGTCGTGTCTATCAGACATGTAAAGCATGTAAAGAGTAGGCAGCAGAAAATATCTGCTGGTCCGCCATCTGGTACCCGAAGGTAACGGCAAACCAAAGAAAAACGCTGCTAACTGCAGCAGACTTCTTGATGGAACGCCACGGCGCGTCCGCTTGGCCAACCAGAAGAGCGCGGTTCTATAAGCTGCTGCATGTGAGAGTCGATATACGAGGGTTGCTCTATATCTCCGTCAATCCACCAGTACGCAGGCAGCTGTTTCACGCTTATTAGCGATCAGAATTTTCATGTTCACCAGACATGTAAAGCATGTGATAGTAGGCGGCTTAGAAAACCTCAAACAATTTAGTGCCACGAACAAGGTAACCCTGAAATGGGTGCCAGGGCACAAGGGAATTGAAGGGAACGAAAAAGCAGATACCTTAGCACGAAACGGATCGGCATCCAGTTTTACTGGCCCCGAACCGGCGATAGGCATTACAAGGTCTTTGGTAAGAACTACGATAAACCAGTGGGTGCATTCACAGCACCTAAAATAATGGCAATCACACCCGAAGTTCAGACACAGCAAGCCGATGGTGAAACAACCCACACCAAAACTAGCTGAAGAGCCCGAGATATCTGAAATTTTTCATTTTCGTCAAACGAGACTGAGTCTCAAAACTGCGATAGGATTTGTAATCAGCACCTTGAAATTATCCGAAATGCTGGGTTTCATCTCAATAAAAGGCCAAATAATGATTTTCGATTTTTTTAGGTACACCCGCCAGCCCGAGGGATCTGAAATTTTTCATTTTCGTCAAACGAGACTGAGACTCAAAACTGCGATAGGATTTGTAATGAGCACCTTGAAATTACCCGAAATGCGAGGTTTTATCTCAATAGAAGGCCAAATAAAGATTTTCGATTTCTTTAGGTACACCCGCCAGCCCGAGAGATCTGAAATTTTTCATTTTCGTCAAACGAGACAAAGACTCAAAACGGCAACTGGTTTGTAATCAGCACCCTGATATTATCCGAAATGCGAGGTTTTATCTCAATAGAAGGCCAAATAAATATTTTCGATTTTTTTAGGTACACCCGCCAGCCCGAGAGATCTGAAATTTTTCATTTTCGTCAAACGAGACAAAGACTCAAAACGGCAACTGAATTTGTAATCAGCACCCTGAAATTATCGGAAATGCGAGGTTTTATCTCAATAGAAGGCCAAATAAATATTTTCGATTTTTTTAGGTACACCCGCCAGCCCGAGAGATCTGAAATTTTTCATTATCATCAAACGAGACAAAGACTCAAAACGGCAACTGGATTTGTAATCAGCACCCTGAAATTATCAGAAATGCGAGGTTTTATCTCAATAGAAGGCCAAATAAAGATTTTCGATTTTTTTAGGTACACCCGCCAGCCCGAGAGATCTGAAATTTTTCATTTTCGTCAAACGAGACAAAGACTCAAAACGGCAACTGAATTTGTAATCAGCACCCTGAAATTATCCGAAATGCGAGGTTTTATCTCAATAGAAGGCCAAATAAATATTTTCGATTTTTTTAGGTACACCCGCCAGCCCGAGAGATCTGAAATTTTTGATTTTCGTCAAACGAGACAAAGACTCAAAACGGCAACTGGATTTGTAATCAGCACCCTGAAATTGTCCGAAATACGAGGTTTTATCTCAATATAAGGTCAAATAAAGATTTTCGATTTTTTTAGGTACACCCCCCAGCCCGAGAGATCTGAAATTTTTCATTTTCGTCAAACGAGACTGAGACTCAAAACTGCGACTGGATTTGTAATTAGCACCCTAAAATTGTCAGAAATGCGCGGTTTTATCTCAATAGAAGGCCGAATAAAGATTTTCGATTTTTGTAGGTACACCCGCCAGCCCGAGAGATCTGAAATTTTTCATTTTCGTCAAACGAGACCGAGACTCAAAACGGCAACTGAATTTGTAATCAGCACCCTGAAATTATCAGAAATGCGAGGTTTTATCTCAAGAGAAGGCCAAATAAAGATTTTCGATTTTTTTAGGTACACCCGCCAGCCCGAGAGATCTGAAATTTTTCATTTTCGTCAAACGAGACAGAGACTCAAAACGGCAACTGGATTTGTAATCAGCACCCTGAAATTATCCGAAATGCGAGGTTTTATCTGAATAGAAGGCCAAATAAAGATTTTCGATTTTTTTAGGTACACCCGCCAGCCCGAGAGATCTGATATTTTTCATTTTCGTCAAACGAGACTGAGACTCAAAACTGCGACTGGATTTGTAATTAGTACCCTGAAATTATTAGAAATGCACGGTTTTATCTCAATAGAAGGCCAAATAAAGATTTTCGATTTTTTTAGGTACACCCGCCAGCCCGAGAGATCTGAAATTTTTCATTTTCGTCAAACGAGACAGAGACTCAAAACGGCAACTGGATTTGAAATCAGCACCCTGAAATTATCAGAAATGCGAGGTTTTATCTCAATAGAAGGCCAAATAAAGATTTTCGATCTTTTTAGGTACACCCGCCAGCCCGAGAGATCTGAAATTTTTCATTTTCGTCAAACGAGACAGAGACTCAAAACGGCAACTGGATTTGTAATCAGCACCTTGAAATTATCCGAAATGCGAGGTTTTATCTCAATAGAAGGCCAAATAAAGATTTTCGATTTTTTTAGGTACACCCGCCAGCCCGAGAGATCTGAAATTTTTCATTTTCGTCAAACGAGACAGAGACTCAAAACGGCAACTGGATTTGTAATAAGCACCCTGAAATTATCCGAAATGCGAGGTTTTATCTCAATAGAAGGCCAAATAAAGATTTTCGATCTTTTTAGGTACACCCGCCAGCCCGAGAGATCTGAAATTTTTCATTTTCGTCAAACGAGACAGAGACTCAAAACGGCAACTGGATTTGTAATCAGCACCCTGAAGTTATTCGAAATGCGAGGTTTTATCTGAATAGAAGGCCAAATAAAGATTTTCGATTTTTTTAGGTAGATCCGCCAGCCCGAGAGATCTGAAATTTTTCATTTTCGTCAAACGAGACAAAGACTTAAAACGGCAATTGGATTTGTAATCAGCACCCTGAAATTGTCCGAAATGCGAGGTTTTATCTCAATAGAAGGCCAAATAAAGATTTTCGATTTTTTTAGGTACACCCGCCAGCCCGAGAGATCTGAAATTTTTCATTTTCGTCAAACGAGACAGAGACTCAAAACGGCAACTGGATTTGTAATCAGCACCCTGAAATTATCCGAAATGCGAGGCTTTGTCTGAATAGAAGGCCAAATAAAGATTTTCGATTTTTTTAGGTACACCCGCCAGCCCGAGAGATCTGATATTTTTCATTTTCGTCAAACGAGACTGAGACTCAAAACTGCGACTGGATTTGTAATTAGCACCCTGAAATTATCAGAAATGCGCGGTTTCATCTCAATAGAAGGCCAAATAAAGATTTTCGATATTTTTAGGTACACCCGCCAGCCCGAGGGATCTGAAATTTTTCATTTTCGTCAAACCAGACAGAGACTCAAAACGGTAACTGGATTTGTAATCAGCACCCTGAAATTATCCGAAATGGGAGGTTTTATCTCAATAGAAGGCCAAATAAAGATTTTCGATTTTTTTATGTACACCCACCAGCCCAAGAGATCTGAAATTTTTTATTTTCGTCAAACGAGACTGAGACTCAAAACTGCAATTGGATTTGTAATCAGCACCTTGACATTATCCGAAATATAAGGTTTCATCTCAATAGAAAGCCAAATAAAGGTTTTCGATTTTTTTAGGTACACCCGCCAGCCCGAGAGAACTGAAATTTTTTATTTTCGTCAAACGAGACTAAGACTCAAAACTGCAATCGGATTTGTAATCAGCACCTTGAAATTATCCGAAATGCAAGGTTTCATCTCAATAGAAAGCCAAATAAAGATTTTCGATTTTTTTAGGTACACCCGCCAGCCCGAGAGATCCGAAATTTTTTATTTTTGTCAAACAAGACTGAGACTCAAAACTGCGATAGGATTTGTAATAAGCACCTTGAAATTATTCGAAATGCTGGATTTCTTCTCAATAGAAAGCCAAATAAATATTTTCGATTTTTTTAGGTACCTATACTGCATATTATACGATGTGAAAATATAAGTTTAACTACTCATGTCACTCTTCTCGGGTACAGCCTATCTTGTAGCTGTTATTTTGCGGACTCCAGCTGTTTTCACCAATTAACGATTTCTTTATCTGATAGTAAATACAATATGTCATAAAGAGGGACAGTCAGCTCAATTTCTCATACAAATGGACTAATGCTATTTTCCCCTGGACCCTTCGAATGCAAAAATTACATTTCAGCGATTAAACAAGGAGGCAACATTAGCATGTTGAAAAAAACCCCATCGTTAAGGGCTCAACAGACATCGTTCTTTTTCATCAGGTTTGCACGACGTGCCAACCGATGTCGGTTAAACCGATGGAACGATACCTCCGCACACTGTTCGGTTTTCTTTTAGTTTCTTGCAAATTTTTGGTCCGTTAACATGGATAATACTTTAGCATTGGCGGCGGCTTTAGCTATTAAAGTGAAATACAGCAAGAAAAAACGTTTTTTTAACTCCTTCCTGAACGATCCGCGAATGGAGTCAATCTTCCTTTTCACTGAATCTGTATTTGCAGAGTGATCTATGTCCCTCCATTTTTTCAACAGTTCTCCGTAGGCCTTATTTTTCTTGTCTCTGTTTGCATACTTAGCGGATTTGACTTTCCAGAGACACGGAAAACTCCTATACATGTGTATGAATTCCATCATAAATTGTTTGCTATTTTGCCGTGTATCGCACATTTTTGAGGTGTCGCTAACCCTAGATACGCTTAATCGAACGACACTGCAAAATCCCGTCGTGATTGCACGATGAACGGCCACACATGTACCGAGTTGCACGATGGCGTTCGAAACCGACGGGTAAAATCAAGCTCGGACAGATTTTTTGGAACGACGGTCAACACGACGGTTTTTCGGCACACACGGACCGAACTGAGAGTGTGATCGGTTGGCACGTCGTGCAAACCTGATGAAAAAGAACGATGTCTGTGAGGCCCTTTAGAACGCAAACATCATCAAATCTTGCAAGACGGTATCCTAGCGACCATTGTACGACAAAAATAACTTGACACCACCAAAAGTCCATCCCATCGCACACATTCCTCCCGAGAGTCCCGAGAGAAGTTCAAACAAAAGCCCAACTAACCGAGCGACCTTTGAAGGGCGGGCAGTGGACAGGCAGCGTCTAGTTGCGTTCTCGTCCGAAGTTTAGTTTAGGGTGGATACATGTCGGGTTTGTGTGCTGTTCGCCAACAATCCGGGTCTCTCTGGCCGAGCCGAGAGTGCACGGAAACTATTTATTTTCCTTTTTAGAGCCGCCAAGTCCCGACCCAACAGCAAAACGGATCGAAGGGCAGAACAGGGGCGTATTCAGAGGGTTCGAAGGGAAATAATAATAATATAATAAAAATGGGTCAGGTGTTGACTTGGCACAGCCCGTCAATACGTGTTACTACCGCAACTATGCGAGAAAAAATAGGAAAATAGGAGATAATAGTAATAAACTCATTTATTGAGATAAATCTCCAAAGGATAGGGTATTGTATAAACATTTTTCAACCCCACCTTCAACAATATATAAGAGTTCAATAGAGGTAAATTTAAAAATAAGACAAACACTTTAACAAGAACAAACAGTATCAAAAGGAAACCATTCAATCGTTACATAGTAGGAGAGTTTAAATGACCTGAATTTATCAATTACATAATTTGGAAATAACAAAAATCAAAAACACAAATCACAGTGGTTAGTATATACAGGGTGAGTCAAGCTCACCGCCTCGGACTCCCGCGACCAAACGAAACCACCATTCGACCTTGCGAGTGTATGCAGGTCGAGTTGGACTACATTTCACAAATATGGCAATACTTCCTGTACATAATACACCGTCTTCTGAAGATTATAGACAGTTCTGCAGGCGAAATTATTATTATTATTAGTTTGCACAACATGCCATGAAGGCCTAGGACAGAAATGAGTAGTCTGATCTTATACCGCTAAAATTTATATAACTTAAAACTGTCTTTGGATACTTTCACCACCTATTTCTGAGTATATCCTGCGCTATTCCACGCCACCTATTTCTGTCTGCCGTCTTCTCTTTCCAGTGTTTAATATTAATTTACTTTAAATCATCTGCTGCCTTCTTCAGCCATCTCTCCCTTTTTCCGGTTGAAAACTAGTTTTGTCATTCTCGTCCCATTCAGCCTCTCCACATGTCCCAGCCACCTTATTCTCTGCGCTTTGATGACTGCTATAATATTGGGGTTCTTATACATGTCTTCCAGTTCCTGGTTTGTTCTTCTCCTCCATCCCTCGTTTGTCCTTACGCCTCCATAAATAGCTCTCAACATTTTTCTTTCCCATCTTATAATTTTTTCTTCCTCCTCTTTGTTCATAGTCCACGTCTTACAAGCATATGTCGCTGTTGGTCTTATAACAGTTGTATAAATTCTTTCTTTGGTCTTTCTGGATACATATTCGGGTTTCATAAGATTTTTCAGGGCTCCATATTTCTGGTTTCCTTTGATGATCCTTGACTGTATTTCTTGTTTCTCCCGCCCCTTTGCTCTATGATTACCCCTAGCTACATAAATTCCGCAGTCCTTTCAAAAGTATATTTATATGTTGTTGACCGTAAAAGTTAGCTTGGGTTGATCATCGGAAGTTTTTTCCATTTGTCCCATGACCATATATTTTGTCTTACTTTATTTACTCCATCCCAAATCTCCTTGCTTCCGTAGCTATCCTTGCCGTAATGTTCGCAGGCGAAATGATAGTGAAAGGAATTCTAAAAAAAGAAAGCTTTTACAGATCTGCGAGGAATGCAAGAATGTTCATCTATACTTTAAACACAGCAAAATTCGGCACAGAGGCCGATTTCTGGATCAATGATCCTAAATTATCCAACACAGGAATGTTTGCCCTGGTTGACAACCAAAGATTTTGCGCGGTTCTTCTTTCGTAACACGCTTGCATTAGCTTCACCTGTATGTTTGTTCATTTGTTTGTGAGTTTGTAACTGAAAAATGCTAGTATGATTCTGAAAAACTGTGGGCGCTTTGTGCCATATCGTTCGTAAATCGAGGGTCCAACGCTTTTTTCATAATAATACTAGTATTTTTTTCGTTCATTATTGTTTTAAGCTCATTTTAAAAAGCGTTTTTGACTTTTTAGTCCGATGTTCTTTACAAGCATGTTTTTTAGTTTTTTTAAGCTATATCTATTTAGAAAAGGGCGGAACCTTTGGATTTTTCCGATCTTACAATGCCGCCTTACATATCTAATTTTGGGATACTACCTCATTATTTCCTGCACCCTCGTATAGAAAATTTACCGCCAAGTACAATGGTGTACTCAGATTGGCCATGCGAAGGAAAAATTATTTATCGTCAACTTTGACTACGGCAAAATTCGGAACTAAAAACTACCCAAGCTCTGTTATGCATGAACATTTCTAGTAAGCAATTTTTTGTAGTTTCCGAGTTATGAATTTTTTTTCTAAATTTTAGAGAATTCTCTACCTTGACAACTTAAATCTGTTCCAAAACAAAAATTAAAAGACTTTTCCAAATTCTCTTTTTTTGCTACTTAATCTTTAAGAGTGTACTGTTCACACTGTTGAAAAATTCACGTTCTGTGAATTCTGACTTGGATTTTCGACTCGCAATTAAAAATCTAAAGAGGTGATTTCATGATTTCTATGCAGGTCTAAAAAATTTTTCAGACTCTCAGCTATCATAATCATTAAAAAAAGGAGTACTTAATGAGGCTACTTTGTCTCCAATCGACCTTCAACGACAAGAGGTGGAGATTTCTTGAAATTAGCGATGGGATTTTAAAAGAAACAATAACTAAGTTTAGGGCGCTAATAGCCGAATGATTGTCAGTGCCGCAATAAAAAACGTTCAGTGCGACCAGAATATCGATAGATGACCATCTGTGTCACTTTGCTAAGATTTTTTGTTACATGTACGACTTCTTTTTTGCAAGTGGGAAATTGTAAAATAAAACGAAATTATCAAATTTCTTCACTAAGTTTATTAAATTTCACAAGAAATTTTCAAAATGTCTACCTTCTTGTTCGATGCACAATCTACATCTTCCGAAAAAAATTGTTTTTTAAATTAACAAAAGCTCTTCGATTGTTTTTTATTGTTTGTTCAGCCTGTGTCAATTTGTTGCGTAATTCGCTGATGTTTGACACACTTTAGCATAAACTAGTTTTTTGTAGTAGTCCCAAACAAAAAACTCTCGGATTTAAGTCAGGTGACCGTGGCGGCCATTCAGTGGTTCCACCACGACCTATCCATTTGTTGCATAGTCTCTTGCAGAAAACAGCATCCTTAAATTCAGTTGTCGTACACTCAAGGTCCGTAGGAATAGCCAAGTAGTCAGACAACAGAAACAACACCAATCCAAACAAAAGCGTATCGTTTTAAAGCCGCAAAGACAGACAGACGACTGAATAAAGACAACGAAAAAAACCTATGCAATGACACATTTTGAAAAGACATCACAAACAATATCATAGCTATCTCTTTCTAACATCGCCATCGTTTACGCGTTAGCGTTAGCCCTTTTAGTTGGCGCTCAGGTAAGAATGCGCTCCTTGTTGTTTTTTAGCAAGAAATAGGACCTTTTTTAATAAATGTTTAATTTATGCAACGTTTTTAACGTTTTTTATTGTGGTACTGACAATCAATCTGCTATTAACGCGTTAACATAAGTTATTGATGAATTGAAAAACACATCGCTAATTTCAAGAAATCTTTGCCTCTTGTCTTTGAAGGTCAATTGGAGCGAAAGTAGCCCCATTAAGTACTCCTTTTTTAATGATTATGATAGCTGAGTGTCTGAAGAAGTTTTTAGACCTACTTAGAAATCATGAAATCACCTCTTTGGATTTTTAGTTGAGAGTCGAAGATTTCAGTCATAATAATCAGATCGTAAATTTTTCATGTTACACTAAAATTTTTATGACTTTCATCAAAGTTACGAAGCCGATTATTTTATGTATGAACAGCAAACTCTTGGGGACTAATTACCAAAAAAGATAATTTGGAAAAGTCTTTTAATTTTTCTTTAACTTGCCGAGGTAGAGAATTCTCTGAAATTCAGAAAAAAATTCTTAACTCGGAAACTACAAAAAATTGCATAACATATATGCGGGTGATTTAGATACTTCTAGGTGTGCTCTATCTCTGGACTTCCGCTTGACACTATTTTTTAGGACACCCTGTATCGTATTATTCCAACGGAATAACAAAATATTACGTTCACTCAAGGTTACACGCATGTTCTACCAGTTCAAAACACCAACTCATAAAAACATGGGAACTCACCTACTCTGTAGCCTTAGATACTTTTCAATTTACGGATATTCGTACCTGAAAATGAAAAAAATTAAAATTAATACGTTAGAATGGAGAACAGGATACAGATTCATTAATAATTCAATAATCAGTAAAATATAACTTTTACTTGAATTTAAACCTTTCTCTTTGATATTGCAATATAAGCAAAAATTGCATAAGCTAGGAATACATTTACTCCCATAACATTTATCTGGAAAGGAACTCTGATTTTCTAAGTCAAAAATAATTTGAGTTTACAATTTAGAAGTAGGCATTGTCATTTGTAAGTGCTTCAAACTCAAGAGAAATAATGTTTGCAGTCACGCAGGGAAACATTTCTTCAGTACTTTGAATGAAGTAAGTCAACCGAATAGTTAGTAGTAATTTGTATTTTGGTATGTACAGACCAGAAATAAGAGCAGTTTACATTTTTTGTGCTCCTATCGAGTGCCGACAATACGAAGGACCCTTTAATCCTTCACAAGACACCTGACCGGTCGCTTTTGGCTTTTTTTGCTGGGCTGTTATACGACCATTAGTATGGTCAAAATTGTATATCTGTGTATAAAGAGATGTTATTATACAATAAATAGATCAATTTATTTTGTTTTTATCTACCGCAAATTGGTATATTCGATTATTTTGATCTCCTACGACATTCTGAATTATTACTCAGGTCTACATAATAACGTAACTGCACTATAGAAGTGTCAACACTGATTGAGACCTGTAAAAAATGTAAACAACTCATACATGGTACTACGACTTTAGAAGGTATGCTCACGCGCATGATGTCTTCCGTCTCGCTTCCACCTGTGACGTCAGCGTGTGACAAACGGGGTTGTTTACTCGTTTAGTTACAGGTTATAGCCGAACATTTTCAGTTTATTTTCTTGAGTTTACTCGTTTACCGTAGTAAAGTTTGATAAAACATTAATTATCTGCGATTCTGGAGTTTAACACATATTTGAACAATGGTTTATTTTGTGGTTGTGGGATGTAATAATAAAAAAGTAAAAACTATTCGTCACACTACCGCTACTTGGGATGGTTTGGAAAATTTGGCAGGTTTCATTGCATTTAAGTTGAAAAATAAGGAGAAACTGGGTTATATCCCAGATTGCACAGATACTTCTCTCAGTTGGGTCAACCATTTAACAGAAGGTGGACTATAAAAACATACAGACGAGTTCTTGGCAAAATGTAATGAGCTCGGCCATATATTTTCCAACTATAATAGAAACGCTTTTAGAATTGAAAAAAAACTATCTTGCGAATTTAAACAAATTATCAGACAATGTATATGTGACTGATGAAGCAAAGATGAGCTTGTTTTCTAGATGCAAAATGTACTTCCACCCCTTTTTCAGTTCTTATTGTCTGTCCAAAATATATTTCCCCATAGACTCATATATACAGAATCAATACCTTACTACAACACAAGAGATCAACAACCTAATTACAACACAAGATAGCAAC
This sequence comes from Callosobruchus maculatus, assembly GCA_951848785.1. Taxonomy (NCBI): domain Eukaryota; kingdom Metazoa; phylum Arthropoda; class Insecta; order Coleoptera; family Chrysomelidae; genus Callosobruchus; species Callosobruchus maculatus. The sequence goes on from CATOUR010000003.1 coordinate 6,888,433, forward strand.
AAATATACCCAGGCCACCAGAAACCATCACTACAAGTGGATCAAACTTTTTAATTCAAACATATTATTAAACAGATACATCGTGTGAAAACATTTTGTAAAAAATTGAGGAAAAACCTGTTATTACTAGAAATCTTTGGTATATGAGAATTCACCTGTACTAGCTAAATACAATGCCCAGAAAGATATTGTATTGTTGTATTCTGATATGTTTTCATTTTATGTTTAACATATACGCGGTTGTGACATATATTTGAATAAATAAAAAATAAGAAAATTTGGTAATGTATTTTTCCACCAATCATTAGCAGAAAAAAGTCAGTATTCAATCGCCATAAACATAATGCCATTATGCTTGTTCATGATTTTTAAAAACCTCTAATAACAAAATCATGTTATTTATTCCTTGTCTACCTTTTATTAAGAGAATTATACAGTAAATACATATGCAAATTGGCTTGAAGAGCTGGTGATGCAACATCATAATCTATATATAAAAAACAAGAACGGTAATCAAAGGCTCCTGAATGGAGTATATAAAAATTCTACCCCCTACCCGAGAAATTTTCCCACAAAAAGATGGTTTCACTAGGCACTCCAATCAGCCTCTTATTTGAGATTTCAGAAAAATACGTCCAGACCGCTCTGGCTCTGTTCTTTTTCCACAACGTAAAGTTTTTTTGAGTACATAGATTCAAATTTTTGTATCTGAAATTCAGAACGCTCGAAACTACTGCAAACGGGTCAGGCGTCAATTAATATCAATTCTCTGTATAACTATTTCACCAATTTTTTATTCAGATACAGAGCAATTTGTTTCGTTTATATTATACTGTGCATGAGCTATTTTCATTTCGTATGAATATTAAATATCTAAGACAGATATAACAGGAAACGAAATAAAACTTTCAAAAATCAATGCTTTGGCGCCATGTGCTTGTACACTTTTGTCACACGGTGACGTCATGCGCAGACCGGTTCGAAATCTGTCCGCCAAGTGATCATATCTGTCAGTGTATTAGTATCATGCAACTCATATACAGGGTGTTAATTAAGTATGTTAACAAACTTCAACCTCGAATAGTACTCCGAAAAATAGAAAGAAAATGTCTTATGAACATGGGTCCGGAAATGCTTCCTAAGGGAGCTACGCTCCTTTGCATGGGGCACCCTGAAGACGGTTTTCCCTCGATATTCTCGAAACCATTCATAACAAAATTACGAAATTAGGTACGATGGGTAAACTTTTGACGCTGAATCTGAATTCAGAATTTCATAATTTTTATCAGAGGCGTATCATACGGGAGGAGTTAAAAGGGTAAAAATAACCCCATTTTCTAAATGGTAATTTTTTGACATTTTGATTTTAGAATATCGTATTTCAGAGATTCTTATGTAAAAATGGTCTCTTGGTACATCTCCATAGGGCTAACCGTTTTCGAGAAAATGCAATTTATTTATTTACAATAGCCTGCACCGATTCAATAATTTGCATTTTTCTCGAAAACGATTAGCCCTATCGAGATGTACCGAGACCATTTTTACGTAGAAATCTCTGAAATACCATATTCTAAAATCAAAACGTCAAAAAAATTACCATTTAGAAAATGGGTTTATTTTTACCCTTAACTCCTCCCGTATGATACGCCTCTGATTAAAATTATGAAATTCTGAATTCAGAATCAGATTTAGCGCCAAAACTTTACCCATCGTACCTAATTTCGTAATTTTGTTATGAATGATTTCGAGAATATCGAGGGAAAACCGTCTTCAGGGTGCCCCATGCAAAGGAGCGTAGCTCCCTTAGGAAGCATTTCCGGACCCATGTTGATATGACATTTTCTTTCTATTTTTCGGAGTACTATTCGTGGTTAAAGTTTGTTAACATACATAATTCACACCATGTATATCTGACTTCTACAATATTGTCTGAAACTCTGGTGGTTATTTTGACACTCAGGTAAATATAGGTGATAATTATTTTCAAATCTTTTAACAACGGGGGTATATTCCAGGTCCTAATACTCAAGTTATAAAAGGTATACACCAAGATAATAAAATTTTTTTCGTCGCCATATTCCCAAGCAGGTAGAACGTACTGCCTGGTTGAGTTTTATTTTTAAATAAAACATTAATGTGTAAATTGCTCTTTGTAAGACAGCATTCGACTGTAAAGTAGCTATGCCTTTTCCTGCTATTATATACACCAGTTACTATGAAGATTGTTCTTCGTGATCGTGCTGGATTAAAACCTTATTTTTATCGTATTTCTGCGTAAGCTGAAGGTTCGCAGTGTATACAAGGTGTAAATAGCTACGTGATAAAACTCCAAAAAGAGCCGATCCTTAGAGTAGAAAAACGCTCTTAAAGTTTATATTTCTCTCTGGAAATATTACCTGACGAATAACCATTCGGTAGTCTTGTTCGAGTGACCATCCGTGCGGAAAACTTTGGAGCCAGATGTCCCCCCCCCCCCCCACAACCAAACACAGGGGATTAGCAAACAAAGTACAGTTCAACGTACAAAAAACTCAGGCAACAACACTTACAAAGAAGTCTCACGATAGCTTACCAACCGTGGAAATGGAGGGTCACCCCATAGTCGAATCACCTTCCGTCAAGCTTTTGGGAATCAACATCAACAATAACATGTCCTGGCACGACCACGTCGTCAGTATTGCTAAAACAGCATCCCAGAAGCTTGGAGTATTGTTCCGCTGTAGGAAGTTGTATACACCAGAGCAACTGCTGCTGCTCTACAAGGCACAGATCCGACCATCGCTCGAGTATTGCTCCCATGTGTGGGGATGCGCTCCGAAGCACTCTCTAAAGCTTCTGGACACTATCCAGAAAAGAGCAATTAGATTAATCGATACGCCTAACCTCACAAAGGACCTCCACAGCCTGGAACATCGAAGGAGGATGGCTGACCTATCTCTGTTTTACAGATTCAACCACGGAAGATGTTCGAGTGAGGTCTCCCGGATAATAACACTAAAGGCCGTCCGAATCAGGAACACTAGTGAAGCTCTGCGAGCTCATCCTTACCAGGTCGAGGTCCTTACGCCCCGAACCAGTCTCCTTCAGCGTTCCTTCTTCTGGAGAACTTCGACGCTGTGGAGTCAGCTGCCGGGGAATTTGTTTCCCGACGGCTACAACCTGCAGCGTTTCAAATCTAATGTGAACCGATACTTATCCTCTCGCAGCGCTTCTACAGCGCCATAGGCTTTCAGCCTTTGCGGGAGGCCGACCATAAAAAAAAGCCCAGCGTCCGGAATTGATGTATTAAGTATATGGTAACCCTAAGGTCCGGTTTCACAATGATGGGTTAACTCAAAGCTGTGTGTTGATCGGATGTTAACCCTAGATGTCATGTTTCACAAATGGTGGTTTTCGATTTTACTTGAGGTTAACTCTCAGTTAACTTGACCCCAAGAAATTCTTGAATTAACCCCAGGTTTGCGATGACTCATGCGCATTAGGTTATGTCACTTTGGTTTTGCTACTTGCTAGGCGTTTGAGGTTTCATATTTTATCGTTTAACTCAACGCTTTCCATTGTTCATTTGAAATGGGTGGTTATGATATAAATGCGTATAGCAGTGATAAAGAAGCAATGAGACCAAGAATATTTCGACCTAGGGTCAATTATTTTGAGGAATATGACCATGACTCCTTGGTCTTTTTTAAATTTTTGTATTTTTCTTTCAGTACCTTTACAGATCTGCAGCGTTATTTGCACATTTGCAATTAAATTATTCTCCTATCTTTTCCCAGGCGTTGTCTTTGTCGCGCCATGTTGTTGCACCTTCTGTTTTGCATTCTATTACATGCCTGTACTTTTCTACTAACGAAATGAACAGATATTCTTCATCTTTTGAAAAGTTGTTCGCTCTTTTTGGTTTTTCCATGCTGACACACGGGTACATGTACGGCTATTATTTGAAAAAGGCCCCAGAAACAACTACAATGCCAAGCGATCCAAACATCAACCCAACCTAAAAATTTTGTATCTATGCCAACCACCAAGTAACTGCGAATGAAATGAAAAAACGTCAGTGGAAAAAACCAAAATGAGGTTGGAAATCGTATGGAACTGACAACTCAACGAACTCATTCTTTGACAGTCTTGTAAGAAAAACACAAAACACCAGCACGAAACACATAACGAAGGAACTAAGAAGAAGAAGAATTTTAAATATTGCGGACACAGTACCACCAACCGCTGAAAATAAAATACAACTCGCGGTCAGTTAATCCTACGTCATTTTATGATTTGTGAAGCAAGAGGCGTGCCATTGTTCGAGTTAACTCGCAGGTCGAGGTTAGCAAACCATCAGAGTGACCACTGATTGTGAAACTGGCCCTAAGTCTTGTACTTTATTACTTTTAGATTGAGCGACATCAAGTAAGAGCTAATTTAGTGGTCTACTTTCGAAGATTTAGTTTTTCTCAAAAATGGAATTTGGCGATTTTTCTTTGAATGACAAAAGGTTCAGACAAACATGTACATACTTTAATGTATTTCTATTTTATAATAATATACGAGAATATAAAATACACTGCAAATACAAAAGTTACTCATAAATATCGGTGTCTAACACCCGTATGCACCGTTTGGCGATTCTAATCCTAGTTCCCTCATCGCGTTTTGCCAATCTTTGGCATCTAGCCATGCACCGTCAAGAGATTAACTGATCCAGATTGGAGATATGGCAATGTTGCGTTCGTAAGATTTTTTTGACAGTGACAGTGTCAAAATTGTCAGTTTGCGGTGCATAGTGAACAAATAATCTAATCTAGGTGTACGTAACTAATCGCGCAACTGACTTACGGTGCATACGGGCATAAGTCTATTGCTTCATCAAGAACTTTATTTTCTTAGCCAGGACGCATAACCCTCACTCTCCAGCCACCCCTATTTCACCCCACCCAAAAAATAGAAAATGATCAGGAATCCCTAAAATGCCTAAAAACGAAGCTTTTTCATATTTTCAGTTACCATGACTGTCAAAATGTCATTAAAAATAATGCCACAATTTCACCGTTAAGGCTATATGTCACGGTCTTATTTTCCATCCAAATATTGGACAAAAAATAGGAAAACCAGTAGGATGGCTGCGCATTCGCTACTGCGCAATTTTACATCCAATTTATTGGAATATTTAGGACGTGTTCTGAATATTTGGGCAAACTGGATGTAAAACTGCGCACTGAATTACTGCGCATTCGAATCATTTGCTGGTGACAGCAAATTGAATATTTTTAGTTTGCATGTTTTTGTCTTTTGTCTTCGCAAAAAAAATTAACCACAACAAGCAAAAATCCTCGGAATAAGAAAACAACCACAAGTATCAGGTTAGAATAGGATCACAAACTTGACAGTTTAGAGATTATGTATAGAATGCGTTGGAGTGGCTTATTGACAGTACGACAATAACTTTGACAGAAATGATAACTTTCAACAGACAAATGACTGTGTCTCTTGAATTTTTCGCCCAAAATAAACCAGTTCGCAGAAAAAAACTATTTTACGAATATGCGATAAGTATCTTGAGTTCGTAAAATAATTTTCTGCTGCGAACTGGTTTATTTTAGGTAAAAAATTCAAGAGACATTTTTCGTTTAGAATGAAACAGGCTATCGGAAATACATTTTTAAATGGTAAACAAATAATAAGACAAAAAGTTGCATTGGAAACACATTTTAGGGATTGCGTTTTCCACCCTTACAACCATGGGGTAGGTAAACCAAATAAATTACTGGCTAGGTGTCTTTTTGGTAATAGAAAATATCAGGTTAATTTCAATATTGTAACTATTTTAGTGCCTGCGAAAAAAATTGTTAAACAAATTTCATGTACCCCCTTCAGGGGCTGTATCTTAAGGGACCTGGATACACACATTTATACATACGTATTTGCCATGTAAAACACGGACTCACAATTTCTCGCATAACGCACTCTATTTTCAAACTATACATATATATATAAAATTTCAGAAGGCGATAGTTAAAACCTTAATGAATGACAACTATTTTCGATTTTCTCAAAAGTTTTTTAATATGCAAAAAATCTCGCAATGCAAAATCATACATTCTATAAATGCCTGTAATTTAACAACCAAACACGATATCAAAAAAAGGCTAAATAGTTGCACAAGCACAAGCTTTCTTCTTCAATTTGCTCTTTGAGCCATTACTGTAAGTTTAAAGGTAACTTCAGGAGCTTGGAAATACGAAATTCATTTTTATAGTGACCTTTGGACCTTACCTTTGGACCTTTTGACCCTACCTTTGGATTTTTGGACTTATCTGCCCTCATCTTAGACACTCACACTGGAGAAAGGTAACAGGTGGCCACGCCTCCTCGCTAACACGGGAATACGTCTTTTCTTGGATTCTCAATTTCGCGCGCTATACCCTAGACCCTTAACAAGGAATGTTCCAATGAAGCTTCTTTATATGAAAAATCTATCTTTTTTTCGATGAGGAGTCACCCCCTTAAATGTTTACACTTATTCAGTTACACCCCGTATTTTTAACGTATTTCCTCAATTGCCTATTTATTCATACAGTCAACGTCGCCGTCGACATACATTCACCTTATCAACGTAATATCTTCAGAAGCAAAAGTGAACGAACCTTTTTCCGATACCTGTTCTTGTCGATTCGAATTTTCCTATATAGATAAGTCACGTTATTTGAACAATGTCAATAATGATCGCTAACACACGTTTAATTCCAATGCCGATTGGATCTCTGGTTGTAACCGGTGTTTGCTCGCCATATCGATGAAAGGTAATCGATATTATGGCTTATGGCAGCCCGCCAGCCACCGACAATAATGAAATATGTAAATTATCTCATTGGAATTATGTCAGATTCTATTACGGGATATTTCAAACATTTATCTTGGTTTTTGTTTATCAAATACAATACAGAACGTTTCATAGTTGGACACTAATGATAATAGGCTACTTGCAGAAAAAATATTATGTAGTTTACGTGTTCCCTAGAGCCTAGTAAACATGACAAAATCACTTGTTTGGTTTTTTGGAATCGGCTGTGAGAAAGATTCCAAAAATTATTTTAAATGCCGGAAAATGCCGCGCAAACAACCTCTGACGTCAGTGATATCCTATAGTGATGGGATGTAAAGTATTGATATTCAATATCGATAGCCAGTGCTAACGTAACATTTTGACATTGATGATTATAACCACAAAACACAGTCACACACAAAAGTACAAAAGTCAAAAGAATAAAAGTTAGGCTAGATTACTAATTCACCTTGTAGGGATAGGCTTGAATTAGATTCTATCTTTGGATTCATTCATAATGGGATGCGCCGAAATAAAATGATGGCTTCGATTAGTTGCGAATCTCGGTCACAAAGAGGATGAACTGTGATACCTATCAGATATAAAAATGTATTGCAACGAAAATGCTAGTGGGTTAATTACCTGTTTCAAATATGTTTAAGTATCAATAAATTGAGTCGCATTGTTGAAGAATTCAGATCATCTCTAGTTTGCAGTTGAATCTCACTGACCTGCGCTGTAGCAGCATCGACTGTCGATATCGATAAGATACCTGTGTCGTCAGCCCTTGTTTTAAGTCACGTGGAAAAATTTGAATATATTTTTTATATATATTTTGCAAATATCTTTTTTTGGCCGTCAATAAAATCATGTTCTTTGTTTCCTACTGCTTCTTGATATGGTTTTCTTTACGCTATGTATACGCCCGAGACGATTTCACGACCTCTCCAAATACCCTATTCAAAAATTATACTTCTTAAAATGTGTTGTAAGTCAAGTGCAACAACACGAGATTCTACCAGCAACTTGGTACTCTGTATGCCACCCTCAGAGTCACAACTGAACATAGAGGTAGTAAACAACTAATTCTAATACGCCGACATCTTTTCTTACGGTGTCATATTGACCACCAGATACGGCAATAATAATTGTTTAATATCGTTTTAATTGTATAGTATCCAAAAATATTCCATTCTATGTTAAAAAAGAGGGTATTTTGATGGTTCTGAATGATTACAGAAAAATCAATAGATATGTTGACCCCTACTGCGTTACTACATATTTCATCATCATAAACGCAAATTCTGAAATTCATAAATTAGTGTTGAGGAGCTGGCAACGTCGATATAATTTTCCTGCGATTTGTTTACGGTAGAAGCCCGACTGTCAAACGTTTGTTTTGTTTGTGCGTCTTTTATGCTTGGTCAGTAAAATCGAATTCGCTATTATTTGTTGGTAACTGTAGTGAAGCTTTACGGACTTATATTCGAGTGTAGTTTAACAGTTTTTCGAGATGGGACAGTGCAGTGCAGTGTTTGTAACATGGGTTGCATTGGAAGAATTTTCAGGTTAGTTGGCAATGTTTGGAGGCTGAAGTGTCAAAAATCTGTTGTTTATTTACTTAAGATGATGGCTTTAAACACGCCATGCTGAAGTGGTTTGTTTACTACCTCTATGTTCAGTTGTTACTCTGAGATGTCACCTAAATATCGATGTTCGATGTAGACAAGCATCACCTGGTATGCATGAGTCATTTCTTCTAACCACTATTTAAACCAACTTCTGGTTTTTCAGATACTTTTCTGTTGCTACGGAATCTATTTCTAAAATACTCGGTGGGGCATAAAAACCAAGTGTTTTTGGTTTAAGTAGTACTCATATATTAGAAAAGGGAGGAGCGCGCGGTTTATTACAATCCATTCCTTGACTCAAACCATTTCACTTTCTTACTTGCCACTCGCCATCATGGAGCGGTAGACGCTAGAACAGCGCGTGGCATCATTGGCTCATATTTTTTTGGAGAAAATGGGGTCACCACTACAGTAACATCTGAACGTTACATTCATACGGTAAATACCTTTTTCATACCTGAATTGCAAAGAAGAGGTGTGGATATCAAAGATGTGTGGTTCCAGCAAGATGGGGCCATGGCGCACATCGCCAGAGCATCCATGGCTGTTCTTAGCCACCTGTTTCCAAATCGGTTAATTTAGAGGTTTGGTGGCATTTCATGACCTCTTCGGTCTCCCGACTTATCAATTTGTGATTTTTTTCTATGGGGGTAACTCATGTCACGTGTTTAAAGGGCCAAGCCCCGTACGATAGACGCAGAGAAGGAAGCGATTCGCCATGAAATCTCTCAAAAATCAACAGAGACATGCTGGAAACAGTGGAGTGGAATTTTCGTGAACGGCTGCATCATATGCCAGATGTAATTTTTGCGTTTAGATATTTCAAAATGGTATATCATCAGCTATGTTCTACTACTTACCAACATTTTTTTTAGCGTAAAAACTAATAATTTTATGATTATTTTAAAAACACTTGATTAATATGCCCCACCCTGTATTAATCAACAATTTTTCCCCGTTGTGCACTAGTATCCCAGCATATACATTTCATAATACTTAGATACAAAAGCCTTAGGAATATCTGCTTTTTATTATTATTCCATGAATATCGTCTAACTTATTTTTTGGGCTTTCGCAGTTAGCTGTCTTTTTTGTATGTATTAAATTTTAGATGGGCTATAGGCTTTTTTGTCCCCATGAACTTTTTCTTGCATCTATAGTTAAATTCCACATTCGATGATAGCTGCATCACGCCGGGTAGCAGTGGCGCGCTCGATTTCTTTGAAGGTCTAGATAGGGATTCAGAGTCAATATACAATTTAAAGCTATCATAAAATTCTATACGTTCTGTATTCATTTTTTACAAATATGTTTACCAGATTTTATTTTGAAATGTAAAGATATATTTTTATGATAAAATATTACTTCTCTGAATCATAAGTTATATGCTCGGTTATATGTACATATATGTTGTGACAGTTGTGCTTTGAGCATAGTCTTATCGCATTCTATATTTTTTGACAAGAGCCAGTCATAGACATCCGTTTTTTTCGAATTAGAAGTCGGAAGAGCTTTTATACTCCGACTACGGTAGGACGCGTTATCTAATACAATAACCGAACCGGGTTCTAATTTTATCAATATGGATTTAAACCAAGATTCAAAAACTACAGCGTCCGTATCCTCATGGTAATAACCAGCTTTCCAAGATTCAAAGACGTTCAATCCCTCATCCACAAACCCAGATTCGTTGCCAATATGCGTTATTATTAGCCGACGGTCTTTGACTGAAGGGCATTTTAATCCCGTACTTAGGCATTCAAGATGGACTTGTCTACGACTCGTTATATTCAAATCCTGCCAACACTTAGTAACCGTGTGACCTTCATTCAACCAAGTTTCGTCCAAGTAATAAATTTGTATTCCCCCGGCGTTACGGATACTACGTATTTTTCTTAAATATTCTCTACGCCATAATACTATATCGTCCCTTTCAATCAATGCGCTGTTCTGCTTTCTTTTTACATATCTGATATTTACTTCGCGTAATGTTCTCAATAAACCCCGACGTGATATCATTGGCAGACTTTCATCATTTTGTAATTCCTGTTGGAGTTTTTTTATTGTTGGGAGTCCATTACGGAGATAAAATGAATGGACTTTTCGACGAATCGCATTTTTCACGTCGCCATCCAAAACAATCTTTTTAACTCCTCTTTTTTGTTTATGTAATTTTACCACAAATACTACGTCGTGCTTTTTTTCCTTCAAAATTCTGAATATTGTTGCAACTGAGACCTTAGTCACATCGCTGCAAAGTTTAAAGATTTCCTTCACCGGCCTTTCAGGAAATCGTGTACGTACACCATCGTAAACATTCTTCACTATATTGCGTTCACCGGTTGATAAAACGTCGTTTGGATGCTGTATTGCTAACCGATGTGCCTTGCTGCAATGTTATTAATTGTATCGTCTAATCTCCTGCGCAGCGTCTATAACGTTACGCCCCTGGCCGAGACTGGAGCGTCAAACCCAACACTCGGCTGATCTTGCGGCATTGTCAAACCGTCCGTAATTGCTGCGAAACTGCTGTGATTTCATGGCCCCTCTCACAATGCGTCACAGCGTCACATCGCGCAAAATACATAAGCGACATGGCGTGAGCCTGAAACTGGTGTCTGTTTTTTGATGAACATCAAAGAAACATACGTGTACGTTGGTGCTCTAATTGACGGTTTTTTTGCTCCTCAGAAATTTTTATCACGATACCGAATAGATCAACCGACTTGAGTTCGCACAGATATGCGACAGTACAAGTCTGCGATGAACGTTCTGAGTGCGAATATATTGAGTACACTCGCACATGTATAGCTTCCCACAGTATGCGTGTTCATGCCTGTACCGATCTTTAGGCTATGACTAAAGGACCTGCACAAAGGGGCAACGCCGAGAGCCCGCATGCCGGGATTTCAAGCGCTGTTGCCAAGTGTACGTATGTTTCAGCAGTCGTGCTACCGTTGGTATGATTGGACGTGGATTAGGCATATTAGAAATTAAGGATTGCAATTAATGTTTGACTCCACATGGAAAATTGAGAAACATTGTTGAATAGTTGCTCACAGATTATGCAAACGATCAAGCAATCAATAATACCTATTCGTTATCTGAGCATCTAAGGGATTTTACGATTTTGTTATCTAAGCGCGTGACAACATTGTTTGCGCTGATTTGCCGCTAGCGGAGGTATCATGCAATGTGGAATTTAACTATAGTAGAAATGTGCGTAGGTATCCTTTTATTGCCTTTCATTGTTTCTATAATCTGTCTTTTGAAAAAAAAATCCATGTGCGTGACATTAAAAATGCGCGTGATGTAGAGTCAACCTTCTTGATGTAATTTTTTTAAAGTGTAACGTTTACGAGCGGCACGCGACAGAATGTCGATGTCGGTTGTATGCAACAATTGAATAATAGGCCAAGGGTAAACAGCGTCATGGTTATTAAAAGGTTACCGGTAGTAATATTTCGCAACTTAGTAGTGCACTATAGCAACGCGTTAATAAATCACTTAACGTGAGAATCCTAGATGCTGGTCGAAAAGAACAAGCATTAGGTTCTTTCCAACAGCATATTTTGTACCGTCCATTGAACCGTCACGAAACTGTTCGGATCGTTTGTGGAGCGCATGCGTTGATTTTGGATGGTTTCGTGACCGTACAAACAGGAAAATCTGTTGGAACGGTTCTTTCTCTTATTTCACTGGACTCGTGTCAGTTCTGACAGCTATCAAAACAAACTAACATCGATTTCATTTCAAAAGCCACCGTCAAAGCCAAGACGCCAAGAGCTTTATTAAAATTGATCAGGGCCTGAGTTTTCTGGCGATGAGTTGGTGTTAGTCTATCAACCACAACCGAAAAATGAGGATTACTTTGGTAATTTTAGCCATGAATAATGGTTGCCACTCACAACCAGGTATTCCTGTAGCTCTTTTTATAAACAAAGAACCTGGGTTATGTTTTCCATAAAAATGACCGAATTTATCAAATCATACCATGTAAAACATTATTGTTTGATTCCATTTCCATTTTTGGCTTTGGCTTTGGTGAAGTTTCAGCCAACAAACGAGCCAGCCAAACAACAAGCAACAGCAAAAACAAAAGGAGCAAAATTAAATCACACTCAATCTCAACACTCAAGACTCAAGGAAGCAAGAAAACAGAAGGCGCATAGAAATGACAAAATGAAACTGTGCGCCAAGCGGGCGATTTACTTTCTACTGCGCATGTCAGTCCTCACAGTCCTTACTCTGGACCAAGTACCGATTTGACCGTACAGAAACCGTCCAATGAACGGTAACGAAATCTGTTGGAACGCTTTATGGACCGTTTCATGAACGGTCACAAAACGTGTTGGAACGCATTTCACGTTCTGCGCATGTCCGTGACGATACATTGTACGGTATTCAGGCCTCTTGGAAAGAACCTATTGACACACGATCTAATTTTTTTAGCTCAATTTTTTTATGGTCAACCCCCTCGCAAAGGCATATGGCGCTGTAGAAGCGCTGCGAGAGGATAAATGTCGGTGAATGTTAGATTTGAAACGCTGCTAGTTGTAGCCGTCGGGAAACAGATTCCTCGGCAGTCAATCCCACAGCGTCGAAGTTCCCCAAAAGAAGGAATGCTGGAGGAGACTGATTCGAGGAGTAGGGACCTCGACTTAGTAAAGATGAGCCTTTCTAGTGTTCCTCGTTCGGACGGCCTTTGGTGTTATTATCTGGAAGCGCTCACCCGAACCTCTTCCGTGATAGAATTTGTAAAACATCATCATTATAGTCACAATGTCTTAACAGATATGTTGTAAAATGTCATTTTACGAGCTTCTCTTGGGATATCTTTAAGATCTTTGATGCAGTAGTTTCCCATTTGCTTTCTGCATCCTCATGCCGTTGACCACATGTATCTACTGGTTCATCCGTCTTTAGGGGCAATTTCTCTCCCAAGGACAAGAAGGTGTCCTGACTCTTCTTAACTCGTCCACCCAAAGCTGTTGGTTGAGAAGAGGTTACTGCTTATACCGACAGTAGTTAGGTTCCTTTTAGTCGCCTTTTACGACACGCAGGATTACGATGGGAGATATTCTAACTCGCCCCCACACGAGGAATCTGTAAGACAGGGACTCTCTTTATTATCCTTTGTAAACATCTTCTGGAATGTTTTTTGTTGTTTGACCCAAAGGGACATGTCATCTCCGGGTGCTATAGGGGTATGCTCGATAGCCCTGAAGAAGGCGTAAAATAAACGCCGAAACGTCTGCTTTCTGAGTAAAGAAACCTCTGTAGTACTTTTATTATCCCAAAATTCGAAGAACCTTTTCTACTAAATAGTGCAAAAGCTGGGACAGGATTTACTTTCGACTGTATTATGAAGAGCTTTATCGCAAGCGTGTGCAAAAAAAAGGGATGAACAAGCAACATCAACTACGGGTTCCTGGACCCCTAATCCTCGTTGAAAGAGGGACGGAAGTATAGGGTGCCCTAGGAATTCGAGATGCTATTGGGAAACATATGATAGAAGATAGAAGAACAGACATCCTGGCATTCTGATGATACGTTATGATTGACGGTTCCGGAGTGCGGGGTATTTCGCATGACCCATTCGCTCCTGGTTGCAGCCCTTTTTTTATAACTGAGCAGACCGCGTAGGCAGAGCCTAAATACCAGAGTACCGGGGCTGCTGTGAAAAGGTTATGTTAGGGGAAGTTTGTTAACGCGGGATTTGAATGAGCCAATAACCCCAGGCCCAATAAATACATCTCCTGGCAGTTCATTCCAAGCCCTGGTCACCCTGGGAACAAATGTGCGGTTGTACGGCTTGGTTCTTAATGTATGAAGAACGACCGTTTTAGGATGAGATACAGCGATCGCGCGGGTGCATCTGACAGGAGCGGTGAGCGGCGGAAAGATAGAGGATAGCTCAAGGAGCAAATTCCGTTTGCATAGCGGTAGAAGAGTGAGAGGGCACCAACAACACGCCGGTGAAAAAGTGGCTGGAGATGGCGCGTTAAGGCCGGGTCACCAATAGGGTACTTGCAGAGGTCGTGAAATCGTTTTGGGAGTATCTTCTTCTTCAGGTGCCATCTCCATTTAATGAAGGTTGGCGACAATTTCGGCGTACTTATTTCGGTCTTGAGTGGTACGAATTAAAGATGATGTGTTCATACCAGTCCAATCGCGTATGTTTTTTAACCATGAATGTTGTCTGCGACCAGGACCACGTTTACCTTCGATTTTTCCTTCTATTATTAGTTTTAGTATATCATACTTGTTGTTCCGGTATATGTGGCCCAGATAAGCAGTCTTTCTTCGTTTTATTGTAGTAAGTAACTCTCTTTCCCTTCTCATACGTCTAAGCACTTCATCGTTAGATATGTGTTGAGTCCATGATATTTTTAATAACCTACGGAAGGTCCACATTTCAAAAGCTTCAAGTCTGTTCATGGTATCCACTTTTAATGTCCATGTTTCTGCTCCATATAAGAGAACTGAGTGCACGTATGCCTGTACAAAACGGTATCTTAGGTTTAAGTTCAAGGTTGGGTTACATAACAGGTTTTTCATCTTTAGGAATGTGGCTCTGGCTTGTTCTATGCGTGATCTTACTTCTACGTCAGGGTCTACATTTGTCGTTATGCAGCTGCCAAGATATTTGAATTTCTCAACTTTCTCTATTGCGGTGTCATATATGTTTATGTTCAGTTGTGGGTTTGGAGATCTTGTTATCGCCATTACTTTAGTTTTTGTGACATTAATTCTCATGCCTAGCTGATCTCCTACCTCTACAACTTTGTTGATTAGGCGTTGAAGGGCCTCTGGACTGTCCGCAATGATAACCGTGTCGTCTGCATAACGTATGTTGTTCAATATCCTACCGTTGATTTTTATGCCGTCTTCCTCATCGCCTATTGCTAGATTGAATATGTGCTCAGAGTACATATTAAATAGTATTGGCGATAACACACAACCCTGTCGTACCCCCTTTTCTATACACACCGGTTCAGATGTTGCTTGTCCATATCTCACCGTTGCTTCTTGTTTCCAATAAAGCTTTCGAATGAACTCGATGTCTTGTTCGTCTAACCCTTTTTTCTGCAGTAATGACATAAGGACGGTGTGATCTACTCGATCGAAAGCTTTCTCGTAGTCTATGAAACAGGCATATACATCTTTCCTCATGTCTCGACATTTCTGGAAGAGGATTGATAAACTGGCTAGTGCTTCCCTTGTTCCTAATCCTTCGCGAAATCCAAATTGCGTATCGCTTTGATCGGCTTCACATTTGTGGTAGATTCTAGCTTGTATAATTTTAAGTAGGATCTTAAGCACTTGGCTCATCAAGCTTATTAGCCGGAACTCATCACATTTCTTGGCTTTAGATTTTTTAGGGAGGGGAATAAATATAGAGGTAAGCCAGTCTTTTGGAATATTACCTGTTGCATAAACTTTCTGTAGTAACTGGAACAGTGGCAGCAAATTTTCTTCTTCTAACAGTTTTAGCATTTCTATGTGGACTTCGTCCGGACCCGTTGCTTTTCCGTTTTTACTCAATTGAATTGCTTTCATTATCTCCGATTTTAGAATCTTTGGAGCCTGTTCACATGCATTACTGCTGTCATACATTCGTGGCGTACCACTAGCGAAAGTTTTCTGTATAAATGCTTGCCATACTTTTAATATTTCTTGCTCTTCTGTTACCATTTCATTATTTTCATTTAGTATACCTACTAAGGGTTGGCTTTTGTTGGAATGCATTATCTCTTTTATTTTCTTATAAACTCCGTGGTTGTCTTGTTTATACTGAAGTAATTCAATCTCCTCGCACCTCTCTTTCATCCACTCTTCTTTTGCTGTTCGGATTTTCTTCCTTATTTCTTTATTTATTTGTTTATATTTTTCCACGTTTTTGTGCTTGTGCTCCCTTCGACTGTCCATCATATGTAGTATTTCATCTGTCATCCAGTCTTTCTTGGCCTTAGGGCTGGCATACCCTATTTCATCTTGTTCTATTTTTACTATTGCATCTTTAATTTGATCCCATACGTTATCTGTATTCGTATCTGGTGTTGTAGTTGACTTTATTCTTGCAAACTCTTCATTTATTCGTTCTTTTGCGTTTGTCTGTATTTCTTTGTCTTTAAGTTTTTTTATGTCAACACCTTTTTTGTTACTCTTTTTTGTAACTTTTAATTTCACACCCAGATTACCGACCACAGGATTATGATCTGAGCCTATGTCGGCACCAGGATATGCTTTTATACCTTTTATTCCGTTCTTAAATCTAGTTTTGATTAGGATGTAGTCGATTTGGTTACGAACTATGTTATCTGGACGGTGCTGCGGAGATTGCCAAGTATATAAACGTCTTTCTGGTAGTTTAAAAAATGTGTTAGTTATCACAAAATCCTCTTCTTGGCAAAATTGTACTAGCTTGTCTCCCCTACTATTGCGTTCACCTAAACCGTATTTACCGACGATTTTATCTACTTCAATGTTGCCAACCTTCGCATTGAAATCGCCCATTATTATAGTAGTTTCGTTGTTTTTGGTATATCGTAGCAGTTCTTTTATTGCTTTATAAAATATTTCCACCTCTCGATCAGGTTTTTCTGCGGTTGGAGCATAGCACTGGATAATATTTATGTTTGTAGGTTGAGCATTTAGTTTGATGAACATGGCTCTATCTGAGAGTGGGATGAAGCTAGTTACAGCCTGACTTGTTCTGTTATCCAACAATATACCGACTCCATTAGGATGGTTTCTTTCATCGCTTCCCGAATAGTATAGTGTTGTTTTATTCTTTTGGCATTTGCCACTTCCAGGCCATCGGATTTCGCTTAAACCCAGGATTTTGATCTTTAGTCTGTGCATTTCTCTAATAGTATTGTCTAGTTTTCCTGCCATAGTGTTGTTTTATTCTTTTGGCATTTGCCACTTCCAGGCCATCGGATTTCGCTTAAACCCAGGATTTTGATCTTTAGTCTGTGCATTTCTCTAATAGTATTGTCTAGTTTTCCTGCCATCAACAAACTTCTTACATTCCAGGTGCCAATTCTGGGAGTTTTGATTTTATTGTTTTCTACTCTCTTTTGGGTCTGAGATGTTACTATATTTTGAGCCTTTTTTGATGTTATTTTTGCATTGGCTTTACAGGGATTTCGCAGACTGACGACCTGGGAGGCCCTGTAGTCTATTTGTGAGTTTCCTCCCCTGCCGGATCTTGTGCTCCGTACATCATGATCAGTATGTTCTATTCGTTCATTTGATGCCATTCTTGTTATACTAGGGATGCCCATAAGGACCTTTAATGAAGTGGTTTCCCGTTGCCTTCTTCATTCCCACGCCGTTGACTGCTTCCAGTTCATCCGCCTTTTAGAGCGATTTATCACTCCAAGGACAAGAGAATGCCCTACCTTCAGTTTGCTCATCCACCCTCCTATATATGAAGAGACTGTTGGCAATACTGCAGAGTCTGCTTATACCGGCAGATACTCGGTTGCTTTTATACTACCCCTAAAAAGCAGGGTTGCCACTTCCGCTGGATCCGTCGTATTGAAGGTGATCTTCTACGCCTTTTCCACCGTTATGGTCTTCATCCGTAACCCTGGATAAGGGGCCCTCACAGAGTACTATCAGCCGGAGCCAGCTGAACTTTGGGAGTATAACATAGCGTAAAGAAAACCATATCAAGGAGCAGTATGAAACAAAAAACATGGTTTTACTGACGGCCAAAAAAAGATATTTGCAAAATGAAATAAGGATATATTCAAATTTTTCCACGTGACTTAAAACAAGGGCTGACGTCACAGGTATCTTATCGATATAGACAATCGATACTGCTACAGCGCAGGTCAGTGAGATTCAACTGCAAACTAGAGATGGTCTGAATTCTTTAACAATGCGACTCAGTTTATTGAAACATATTTGAAACAGGCATTAACCCACTAGCATTTTCGTTGCAATACATTTTTATATCTGATAGGTATCACAGTTCATTCTGTTTGTGACCGAGATTCGCAACTAATCGAAGCCATCATTTTATTTCGGCGCATCCCATTATGAATTAATCCAAAGATAGAATCTAATTCAAGCCCATCCCTACAAAGTGAATTTGTAATCTACCCTAACTTTTATTCTTTTGATTTTTGTACTTTTGTGTGTGACTATGTTTTGTGGTTATAATGATCAATGTCAAAATGTTAGGTTCGCACTGGCTATCGATATCGAATATCAATACTTTACATCCCATCACTATAGGATATCACTGACGTCAGAGGTTGTTTGCGCAGCATTTTCCGGCATTTGAAATAATTTTTGGAATATCTTTCACAGCCGATTCCAAAAAACCAAGCAAGCGATTTTGTCATGTTTACTAGGCTCTAAGGAACGCGTAAACGACATAATATTTTTTTCTGAAAGTACCCTATTAGTCGAATTGCCCTTCTTTAGACGGCATCTAGTATAGACAGGGTAGTAGAGGCAGCAGCTCCTCAGACATGAGAGAAATGCTCCAGGTCAGGTCTTATCTGAGCTTCATATAGCGTGAGGAGGTTGCATGGTGTGAAGTACTTTTTGGCTCTAAATAGGTACCCAACCTTTTCCAGCAGCTGTTGCAATTGACGCAACGTGTTCGTGCCAGATCAGATTCTCTGTAATGTTGGCCCCTAACAGCTTGAATGAGTGACTCCTTGGCAGAGCCCGGTTGTTCATTAGAATTTAGTGTTGGCTTGGGCTCTTCTTGTTTGATAGCATACAATACTGGGTCTTGGAGGCATTAAATTTAACCATATTCTTAAGCCCCCAACCGGTAATGGTATCGAGATACTTTGAAAGTGAAGCTGCCACTGCCAGTCTTCTGCGTTCCAGCTCGACCACAGAGATCTGTCTATTGCTCATTATGCCTGCATGCAGCGTACTGTCATACGCAAAACTGTGGATTGGGTTTGTAGTGCTAGAGAGAGTAGATCATTAATGTGAAGCAGTAACAATGTCGGAGCCTGGCGACGGTCCATGGAATAAAGATCTGATTCTACAAATCGCTTGAGATCAGTAGCTGGCTGACACCCGTATGCACCGTAAGTCAATTGCGCGATTAGTTACGAAAACCTGGGTTAGATTACTTGTTTACTATGCACCGTAAACTGACATTTTGACGCTGTCACTGTCAAAATAATCTTGCGAACACATCCTTGCCGTATCTCCAATCTGGATTAGTTAATCTCTTGACGGTGCATGGCTAGATGCCAAAGATTAGCAAAACGTGATTAGGGAACTAGGATTAGAATCGCCAAACGGTGCATACGGGTGTTAGTCATTTCCGACTGATGACTGCGCAGTAAACCCACCTTCGGCGTCGTCATCAGAAGGAACTCGACGATCTCGAGGAGATTATCACGCCAATGAACTTCAACTGCGGCGAAAAAGGTCAATACGTTGCGCGCGCTCGGTGATGTGCTCGACGGGCGGCGCGCGATCAAAAGTAGGCCATGAGTATTTCTATTCAATTTCCATATAATAAAGTGGCGAGCTCGGCCAAGGTCACCTCACGCACTTTGCCAACCCACCGACGACGGCTACGGCGACGACGGCGGACGGTTTCCCAATGCATCGCCGGCCCATTTTGCGCAATTCGACACATTTTTCGAAATCGATATACGCCGGACGCCAACGAGGCGAGCACTTTTCTTACTTTCATACCAGTCGGAATAAGCAACATCACGTATACCATCTGCTCGAGTAGCAGTAGCTGTGGGGCGGTCACGCCTTGCAAGTAAGCCCCAGTAGACCCTTTTTTGCCATTCTCTAATATCACCCTCAAAACAAAAAAACTAGAGTACCTTGGTCATGTTATAAGAGGACCCAAATACACTCTACTACAAAACATTATGGAAGGGAAGATCAAGGGCAAGAGAAGCCAAGGAAGAAGAAGAAGAACCTCTTGGCTGAAAAACTTGAGGGATTGATTTGGAATGACATCTAATCAGCTATTTAGAACAGCGGCAAACAAAGTTAGAATTGCCACGATAATATCCAACCTCCGCTAGAAGATGGAACTTGAAGAAGATGAAGAAGAAGAAGAAGAAGAAGAATATCACCCCTCAGCCACCACTGACTGCCTCCTCCTCTCTGCCAAACCTTCCCGACACAGAGTTAACATCTATAGAGGGAGTGTAAACAACAAAATGCTGGTCGCTGACCAGCCAACATGTAACGGAAATTTTGACAACTTGAGGGCATTACCAGTAGCGTGCGACTTTATATTAAAATTGGATGTTCATTAATAGATTCAATTATTACTGTGATGTTACAAACTGATACCAATAAGTTGTATTAGTATTTCGCTATACTTAGAGGGTTACTCTTACTATAATTTCATTGTAACAGTTGATAATTTATTATTACCATGAAGTGTTTTTCAAAACATACCTAACAGTGTTCTGAAAGGTATCCTGTTGGAATGGCTGCATCGTGTTTTTACTTCAGCAATAAAATATAATAATTGCATTAGGTAATATCTAGTTCTATAAAATTCTCATGGATAGATTTTCTATAAGTAAATGTGGCATACCTTTTTGCGTTTCACGTCCTCAAATAGTTTAAAAAATGGAATTTGGAAAATTCATGTTGATTGACATGAATGTAATGCGTGCACAAAACATACATTAAACAACCATTATTATTCCTCAAACTGGACTGAAGTTACTTTTGTTCCCAGTTATCCCCATATATCACGCTACTGAAAACTAAAACAAAACCTACACTCACCTATGATGAGAAGTGTTCACCGATTCGTCGCTATTACAGCAAACTATGCACTTCTTATATTGTCTCATCATGCAATTATGACAATATTGTTCATAAGTCAAACTACACTAATATACACTAAAATCACAAAAATCTCGACACACGCAATAACCACAACTACAATGACAGCCACATGACAGCTTAAGAGCACGCCGATTATAGGTTGCCAGATTTACGACATATTAGAAGTGATTGCGACATTCCGCTATGAAATTTACTATTTTTGAGATTTCATTAAATCAATACAAATTATCTTCACGTAAATCAGTTACATTGCAAGTATATTGGAATGTATAGTTAAATGCCCAGTTAAATACTTTGTCTCCAAACTGCCGGATTTTGAAGAAACTGGAAGCGGACGAAGAAGAGTGGCAATAGCGCTATAGATGTTGGCTGGCCAATATTCAAATTAGGCTCCCTCTAGAGATGTTAACTCTGTGCTTCCCGACCTTTTAACAAACGCCAGCATGTCGGCTCAGCTTAGGAAGGGTAATTCCTCTGGCTGAGGTCTATCGGATCCAAAGATTCGTATCTCATCTCGCTTAGCAACCTACATTCCGTAGCCCAGGCTACACTTAGGGTACTAGAAGAGCCCAAATTTACGTCTGCTCTAGTCTGAGAATGTCTACAAGGCTGGCAGAACACAACAAAGTAACTTTGGAGTGGGCGTCAGGACACTCAGGCATAAGGGGAAATGAAAGGGCGGACGAGCTAGCAAGACTAGGCTCGTCTGCTCTATACATTTGAGTAGAACCCGCCCTGGGGGTGCCTAAAAGCACAATCATACACCAGGTCCGAGAATGGATGAAACATCAGCACAAGGAGCAGTGGAACTTGTTGCCGGATGTGTTCATGGAAAAACATTCATTAATGCTTCATGCAAGAAAACAGCTGAAACACTGCTCTCCTTGAGTAGGAATCAGTTCCGAATAACGACGGGTCTCCTCACAGGACATTGTGGCCTGAAGGAACACCTGAATAAAATGGGACGCTACAATGGAGACCTCAACTGCAGACTGTGTGGAAGAGGAACTGAGTCAGCCCTACATGTGCTCTGTGAGTGCGAAGCGCTAGATCACAAGAAACAACAGCTCTTCGGGAAAACCAAGCTAGAACCAATGGAGTATAGCTCAGCACCAGGACCAGTAGAATAACTGCATAAACTTATGCAGGGATCTGAATTGCTGGACTGGATACTGTAAATGAGAGGAGTAATAATACAATAAGCCTTAAGGCTTAAGTATTGACGGGGACAGTAAGGTCGGACGGCTCCTGGAAAAAAACCTACATCCGCAAGGAAAAGGAAGGCCTTTTCATCTGCCTCTCCACAACCCATATATAGGGAGGGAGTCTTCTTCAATCCCTAATAGTGATAGATGCCGCCTGAGTCTACAGTGCCTCGGCAGAACACCCAAGAAGTCTCTGATTGACCATCGACCTTGTTTCCGTAGCCATGCAGATCTAAATGTGTTCAGCCTACTTAATTCTATAACGGCCTCCGGGCCAACAAACTGTTCTCCAGAGCTGAGTCTGGCCAGCCTATCGGCTTCCTCATTACCAATAACCCTCGTATGAACCGGGACCTACATCAAGCTAACTTCCTTCAGAATCTCCAGCTTTTCCAGTCTCTCCGCGCACTCCTGAACCAGGAGATTAATTACTGGCACAACTATTACTATGAATGCTTGATGTATTTATTTTGTCAAGTTTGTGGAGCAAGTATGTTTAGTGGGTTTATTAATTTCTTTTCAGGTGCGCCACAGACCGTCGCCGAGAGTCGCCCTACTCCCATGTGCCCATAAGGTCTTGCTTATTTTACTTCCCACACCGATAGGTGAGGGGAGTATTGTGATCGCGAAAATTTTCGATTTTGAGATAATACGCTTTTTGGGCGTTTTATGATGTGTACATAACGAAAATCCACGACACTCATTTCCGTCGGTCTGTCTGTCGGTCTGTCGGTCTGTCGGTCTGTCGGTCTGTCGGTCTGTCTGTCTCTCTGTCTGTCGCGTTTTTCTACCCTCGTAAACTCAGTAACCGCTGCATGGATTGTGATAAAGTTTGGGCAGCGGTATGCTGTGGGGTCGTAGTAGGTAATGTTCCTATAATTTTGAAAATCGGTGCATAGGCGGCGGAGTAATTAGCAAAAAACAAAAAATTAAATATTGCTGAAACTTCGTTTTTAGGCGTTTTAGGGGTCCCTGATCATTTTCTACTTTTTTTTGGGTGGGGGTGAAATTGGGGTGGTTGGGGGGTGGGGGGTTGTAAAATTGAAAAATTTGTTGCTTTCATAATAGACTGTCCACTGACCTGTGAAGGAAGACCTGGCGACATAAATAACTTTTTTAGGTCCATCCGAACATTGCCTTTGCCTATTACAGAAAGCAAAGGACTTAGAATTTTTTTTGATGTAAACATACGAGAGTATTGCGTCAGATCGTTGTAACGAGGAAACTGTTGAATTGATTTTAATGAAACTTTGAAACGGCATTACTACCATGGCGAAGATGGAAAACGCGTATGGTTTTGATAAATCGTGCAGTGGCGGCGCAGAAATAATAAAAAACTAAAAATATAAAAACAGCTCAAACTTCGTTTTTAAGCGTTTTAGAGGTTCCTTATCATTTTCTGCGTTTTTTTTTTGGGTGGGAGTGAAATTGGGGTGGTTGGGGGGTTGGGGGTTGAAAAATTAAAAAAATTCTTGTACTGATAATAGGCTGTCTACTAACCTGTGAACGAAGATCTAGCGACACAAATCACCTATTTAGGTTCATCCGAACATTG
Organism: Callosobruchus maculatus; assembly: GCA_951848785.1. Lineage (NCBI taxonomy): Eukaryota > Metazoa > Arthropoda > Insecta > Coleoptera > Chrysomelidae > Callosobruchus > Callosobruchus maculatus. Next base: position 6,912,468 of record CATOUR010000003.1, read on the forward strand.
CCTAGCCTATTACAGAAACTAAGGGACTTAGAATTTTCTGTATACTATACGAGAATTTATTGGTCTAAATCGTTTTGTATTTTGTAACGTGGACACTATTAAATTGATTCTAATGAAATTTTGACACAGTATATTGTTACCGTGGTGAGAATGGAAAACGCGTATGTTTGTTAAAAATCTTGTCAGTGGCAACGTAGCAATAATCAAAGAACGCGACAAGTATGAAAGCAACTCAAATGCGGTTTTTAGATGTTTTAGGGGTTCCTGACCATTTCCTACCAGTTTTTTGGGTGGGGGTGAAAGTGGGGTGGTTGGGGGGGGGGGGGGGGGTTGGGGGTTGTAAAACTGAGCAGTTTGTAGTATCGATAATAGGCTGTCCATTCACCTGTGAAGGAAAGACCTAGCGGCATAAAACAATTTTAGGGGGGGGGGGGGGGTTGGCAAGTATTTGGTTGCAAGGGATCTTAGACTAAAGCTTCATGCTATGGGAAAATAATAAACTGGTATCAGCGTAATGTGTGGGAAGTACTAAGTCAATCAACTTGACTTCATTTTTTTCATTGTTTCCCTTTTGATTATTTTATATTAAATTTGGCAATATTACATCCATGACATTTTATTAATTATTATTATACATTACTATTCAACTCCAACCATTTGAATTACACTACAAAGTCTTACAATTGTGAGGATTTTCTAGACCCAATACATATTTGGGAGGAATACAGCAGTCAATGCCTGCCTGCAGAGAGCAGAGGCATGATCACAGCATCCACACTGCATTCTTCGGGACATTTGCTATTGGAATCCTCTGTGAAAAGTGAAATTTTTCAATTCCTACGTGGTGACATACGACAACATGTTCGCTCCGTGTGCTTAATGGGCATTGTCTAGTCACGTTTTGACACTTTTTTCGTGTCCCCCGTGAAGTGTCGGTGGCATACGTTACACCCATTAGCACAGTATTATATATACAATTTCTAACGATTGCCCAATACCTAGCGTTTCAGTTGCAATCTGTGAGACAAATCGCTTGTGTCAACTTTCAGCGGTATTGCTTGCCGGCGATAAAATAAGGTACACCGCCAATATGTGGTAACTTCTATGTGTTGTTCTAACCGTTTAAATTGTAAATGTCCATTATAGGTACGAATTTTGCTGGTTATAAAATCAAAATATGTGCTAACTTGAACAGATTATTTCTGCATAATCTTCTCATAGCTGTCTTTTAAACGAAATGCCGACCATTGTTCCCGAGCATGCATATAATTATCACTATGCACTATGGGATTTTTCTTGAACAAAAACGGTCGAAGTGAGACCCGAAAGATTCAAGGTCATCAAAACGCCCTGAAAGATTCGGCTTGAGTTTCGCTGCTGGTTTACTCTTTATGCTGTATCCACACGCAACGTTTTATCTGCAAAATTTTGAACTGCACAGACAAAACGTTGTGGAAAACTTAGCGTCTAGACCAGGCTTTAGTTTAGACAGGTAGGGGTTTCGGGGTTTTTATAATTTTTCGTTGTAAAAATAAATTGTGGCGAATCAAGTCATTTCAACAATATGCATTACCAAAGAAAAGTCTATTATAAACAAATTTCAATGCTCAATCTTCATTTTTATCAGAATAAAATCTTTTAGCCGTTCTTACCGAAAAAACAACAACAAGTTAAAAACTAATAAGAGCTACAGGCATTGACGCTATTTCTGCCGAAACATTAAAATGCTTGGGTGAAGACGGCTTCTCTCTTTTATACAATATTTGTAAGAGGGTCTGGTCCTCCGGTGTTTGGCCAGATGAATGGTGCACATTGCACATCCATTTTTGTTCCACTTCATAAAAAAAGAATCTCCAACAAAGCCAGACAATTATCGCCTACTTTCGTTAATCTCTCATGCAAGCAAGGTTCTACTATATATTTTACAGTCTCGTTTGGAGGGTTTCATTGGCTGGCAAATTTCTCAGGCGCAGGCAGGTTTCGTAAAAGGACGCGGTACATGTGAACAGATCTTAACCTTAATACAGATTATTGAAAAAGCCAGGGAGCATTATTTTCCCGTTTTTATCTGCTTTGTGGACTATTCTAAGGCGTTTGATAACGTAAAGTGGCCTAAACTGTGGGAAATCCTTATCTTTATGGGAGTCCCTTACCACTTAGTATTTCTCATACAGCAACTCTATGAGTCTAGCTCAGCTCGTGAAAGAATTGATGGTAACCTGTCTGGTCAAACAACAACCAGAAAAGGAGTTCGTCAGGGATGCGTATTATCTCCGATGTTATTTAACATTTACTCTGAATTTGTGATGAGACAGGCATTGGACAACTGGAATGGCGGTATAACTATTGGCGGAAGCAAAATATCTAACTTAAGATTTGCTGACGATACAACCCTTATTGCTGCTTCTCAGGAACTAGTAGCTCTATTGAACGTTTTAGAACAACACAGTGGAGCATATGGTCTTGGTATTAACTACAACAAGACCAAGGTTATTATCGTAGATAGAGAGCATGACAATCATCAAGAAGTAAAGTCAATAGGCCGTTGTGAGGTAGTTCAAAGTTTTGTGTACCTCGGTTCTTTGATCGACAATTCAGGTAGCTGTGAGAATGAGATTCGACGGCGCATTCAACAGGCACGGGTAGCCATGACAAATCTTGCTAAAATATGGCGTGACCATAACATCACTAAAGGTACCAAAATGTCACTGGTTCAGTCTCTTGTGTTCTCCATATTTTTGTATGCCTCGGAAACTTGGACTGTTAAAAAGGCAGATCGAGCTCGCATAGATGCTTTTGAAATGTGGACGTGGAGGGGAATGCTGAGAATTCCTTATACCGCCCATCGAACTAATGTTTCCATATTAGATGAGCTCGATAATCCAAAGAGACTATCCTCCATTGTGTCGATTAGAATGCTTACATTCTTCGGACATATTCACAGAAGCGATAATATGGAGGAACTTATAGTTCAGCGTCACGCCCCGAGTGGGCGGCGCCGTGGCCGTTCCCCTACACGCTGGGTGGATACGACGAAACAGTTGCTAGATATGAGTATCACGAGCGCCACTGAACTGAAAGTAAATCGCGAACGATGGCGAGCTACAGTTCTCAAAACTATTGATAATATTCGTGTCGGCAATACTCTAGCTCCGACTTAATGCATTTTACGAGTTCACAACATGTCTGTTACGACATTGTGACTATGATGATACCGAAAAAACGTCATAACATCCTGAAACCCGTTTAGCAGATGAAGCTGGTCTCCACCTTTTAGAGTTTAGCGTGATACATGCAAGTCATTCCACGTTAAATAGTATGGTTCTAAGAAGCACACACCTAATGACTTTCACACCAAAAAAAAATCTGATTTTTTCTGAAATATTAATAGCGGTTAATTTATTTACCCTTCAACCTTTGACTGTACGTACAATCTATAACCCTTTGAAGGAAATCCCGTTGGGCATGATTCCCATGGAAGGTTGATATACATCACGAAACCGGTTTTCCCTAACATTCATGTAAAATATATGCATATACACGCACACATCAGTCTCAACGTTCTCGGGTCGCGACTATACATAAAGGCCCTTCGAAGGCCCTACAACTTATCAGGCCCGGAGCTAGGGGACACGAAAGAGGGCATTTACATTGAGTCGTAGGTCTATGAAGGGTTGTAACCAGACCTTCGACCAACCGTCAAATGCCAAGAGCCAAGAGTTCTTGTGAAGTCGTCATATAGCCACATTAAAATTCAATCAATTAGAATAAATTTATTGTATCGAACAATTTTTTTTTACAAAAGTGAAGTTAAAAAGGTATACACACAAAACATCATTATAGAAATCATATTGTAGAGTCTGCAGCCATGTACTCCTCAAATGAATAAAAAGCATTTTTTCAAATGGCTTTTTATGATCATTTTAAATGTGTTATTTGGTAATGATCTGATTTGCACTTCTAACGTTATGGAAGTGATCTGGTAATGCACTTATGTTTATTTGTCTGATAAAAATTGGTTTGCAGCATTCTCTATATGGTACCCCAGTCAAGATACTAATCGCATTTTTTCATAACACTAGAAGAATGGCCTTACAACAATACTCCAACAGTTTATATGAGAAAAAATCAACGAATAGTATGTGTTTAGTAAAATACTAAAACTAATAATATTTTTAAGCTTTCTGAAAAGATATGTATAACTTAAGCTTGTGACACAATAAGTTTTTGCCAATTTAGATTATCATTTATTTTTACACCGAACAGTGAAACTGACTCACCATCTGATAGCCTCGAATTACTTGATACTATTGTAATTTGTGTTTTGTTGGGATTCATCACTACATTAAGGTCTGTACGGCACTGTAAAGAAAGTAGTGTCATCTGCGCGTTTCTGGAAGTAAGTAAAAGTAGAGAAAAGTAGAGATCGTACATGATAAAGAATAGTGGTCCCAGTATGGAACCCAGAGACACACCATAAGTGCGATATATTTTGTGACAGAAGCGAAGATATAGAAGAGATACTTAATAAATTCACGAATATTTGCGGAACTCGCGACAGAACATTAAAGAATAAAACAAGAAAAGATATTCAAATAAAATTTTACAAGAAGATAGCTGTTTCAACCCTCTTATATGGTGGTGACAACAACAAAAAGGAAGAAAATAGGATACAAACACAAGAAGTGAAAGGTTGCTTTAAATTATACAGACTACGAAACAAAAACAGCCAAAACTAACACCCCAACTTTTTTTTTCAAGTAATATCCAACAGTATTTTTTTTTAAATCTTGTTATCTTTGATTTTATAAACACACTTTTTTTTCGTAAGGCATAAGATAAATTAAATAAGGATTTGTTTGAGTCGCAATATTTTTGTAATAAAAACAGATAGAAAATAAAACTAAGTGGGCCTTCCAAGGGTACTGAACGACCTATCATAACATTTTTTTTTACCTCGACCTCCAAACTCATCCCTAACATTGTCTTCAAATAGCACCCCACAGTTTTTCTTAGATAAAGGAAGTCATTATTTTAATTAATATCTTGTAGTGCTTTTCATTTAATACAAAAACCAATTTTCATTATTATATTATTTTATATTGTATAAGATGAATAAAATAAGAATTTGTTTAATGCATAATATTTTCGTAATAAAAATGCATAAGAAAGAATTTTTTTTCGAAAGCATGGGATGATGACCTATCATGACCAGAATGACCATTCAGCACCCTTAAAAATCCGCGTAGTTTTCTTGTTTACTCGTTTTTGTGCAAAAAAGACTATTTGACAGGATATTTTTATTTATTTATATTATGGTTATCATTTTACGAAAAAAATAAGTTTACGTATAACATCAAAAGATTTTAAATGAAATAGGGATGTCAAAAGTTAGGGGTAAGTTTTCTGGGATGACGTACAAAAAAATGTTTTGAATGCCTAGTTTGATAGACCCTATAGTACCTTCAGAATTACAACTCAGTTCTTGAATGAACCGTTTTTCGTTACGAAAATATCACATTTCAAGAAAATACTGGGACACCAGGACATTGCTGAAACATTTACGAAGAGTCTGCAGCTTATTATTATTGTTTGGGACTGGCAAAACAGCTTGTAACCGCCAATTCGAGAGTTCTCGCGAAATTCCCCAAGTCCATCACTGTTGTTGCCGAGTCCCGCTATTCTCAAGGTTCAAGCCTTCTCGTCGCCGCGTAAGGACCGAAGGGACTTGACCCAGCGGAAAATCTGCGGAATAAGGTACCTGCTAAAAGGAACTGAGCGGTTAAAAACTTTAAAAAGGAGATCAGCTGTGTTGTGTCTGTACGATGCACGACAACTGGGGCTTCTTTGGTAACAATTTGTAGGCCAGGGAATAAAAAGGGTTGAATAAGGACCCAATTAAATTTCGGGGCCACAAATCTTCCAGTGCGTACGATAGAAGTCGACCCTTTGGTGACCCTTCTAGTTGATTATTACGTTAACAAAGTTATTATTAACCAGAAAAAAGAAATTAGGTTAAAGAAACAGTGAAGGTAATACCTAATGGCACCATAACAGTATCTAAACCAAATCACTGAGTCATTCAATAATATACAGGGTGAGTTTTTAGTACCGGCTCGGTCGATAACTCCACTACTGTAGAAGATAGCGAAAAAAGTTGTATATAAAAGTTGTAGCCACGGATATGCTACTTGCTCAGAAAATATTTAGATTTATACAGGGTGATCCATAACTACGTGGTGATGCAAACATGCATCTTTTTAAATAAGATGCACTATATATTATTCCATATTCAAATTCTACTAATGATTTCCGTTATTTCAGTATAGGGTATTGTTAAATTATACAGGGTATTTCAAAAGTTATGACCATTTTTATATCCAAATCACGGTCAAATGAACGTACTGTATATCAAAAGGTAATGAATCAAAAATTATTTTTTTACATAAGAAGATTAGAAATATCTTCTAGCTTTAAAATCCGCTATAAAAAACCCGTGACGCATATTTGTACACAGAGAATGCAAAATCTAGATTTTGTCTCTTTTTTTAAATGTAACTCCCAATATTTTATTATACCAAAAAATTGCTATTAATATGCTCTTTCATCTTTGTATAGCACTTGTTATGGCTGCATTCATTAGTTTCTGAGATATTTAGATTTTTCTACAAATTTTAAATATACCTCCTATTTGTTTACTAAAATATATTTATTTTGAGAAAATACTATCAAATTTTGTTTTTGCTTAACAAACAACTAAAATATAAGGCCATAATAATACCTAAGCAAGTCAAAACACTGAATTAACAATATAATATAGGTAGGTCAAGTGTGCTGAGGAAACAATTTTATAGACGTCATGCATAATTATCAAGCAGATGTATCATGTAGGCTATGAAATATCAAACGACACAGTCCAAATAAAACGATTCTTCAATATTTCAAACGCATTAGTTTTAGACTGCCTCCGTTCTGGATATTGCTGTTCATAGTTGATATATTCTAGAGGCAAATAGACAATTTCTCAAAGATTCTCCAAGTACCTTCAAAGGAACAATTAATTTTTAAAGCTGGTTTTTCACACAGTACGGAATTATTGAGCAGGTTATGAAAACTGTCAATTTTTCAAAGCACACCTAATAAATCTGCTTGATAATTATGCATGACGGCTACAAAACTGTTTCCTCAGCATACTTGACTTTATTATCTCGATGATTTAGGGTTTTGATTTCTTCACGACCTTATAATTTGGATGTTTGTTAAATAAAAAACAAATTAGATAGTACATTCTCAAAATAAATAAATTTCAGTACACAAATAATAGAAGCTATATTTTAAATTTACCGAAAAATCGAAATATCTCGGAAATTTGGATTTCGCATTCTACATCACCCTGTATACGAATATGCGTCATGGGCTTTTTTTATAACCGATTTTAAAACTAGAGGATATTTTTAATCTTTTCGTGTAAAAAAATAATTTTTGATTTATTACTTTTTGACATACAGCACGTTCATTTGACCGCGATTTGGATATAAAAATGGTCATAACTTTTGAAATACCCTGTATAATGTAACAAAACCCTATACTGGAAGAACGGAAATCATTAGTAGAATTTGAATATGAAATAATATATAGGGTGTCTCATTTAAAAAAATGCATGTTTGCATCACCACGTAGTTATGGATCACCCTATATAAATCTAAATATTTTCTGAGCAAGGAGCATATCCATGGCTACAACTCTTATATACAACTTTTTTCGCTATCTTCTATAGTAGTGGAGTTATCGACCGAGCCGGTACTAAAAACTCACCCTGTATAAAAATAAGCATTTTTGTTTAAAGGTAGAATAAAAACATATTTTTAGAGTGGACACAAAATAAATTATGTTTAAAAATATTCTTTGGAATATGTCGTTTATATTATTGCATTAAACAATAGGGTGACGATTGTTTGATTAATTAATAATTATTTTTGGTCATAGTAATTAAAAACTGTTTAGGAAATTAAAAAAACCTATTGAAAACTGGCAACTGCGCTTTGCTTTATAAACGTAAAGCCTTCTCTCTCTCTCTTCTCAAAAAACCGTAGTGACAGTGTTTGTTGGTCTAAAACATCAATGCTGAGATTCGCACTGTTGACAAATTTATTAACTAGTTACAATGGTGTTAAAATAACTAATTTAGATTAATTGATATATTAAAATAGAGACCTTATAAATATCTAGTTTATATAAAACAGCCAAATGACTACTAGTACTAACTTTCCATGAAATTTATTAGGGACTTTAGAAAAGTTACAATTATTTTGCTATGAACAAATGCCATAGAAGTTAAGGTTCAACGAGCGTTGTTTGCTTAATACTCTGTTTCAAATTTAATTTCAAGATTTTTATTTTTGAGCCTCTAGATATAATAATAATTGTTCTAGCGAACCTACGCTTTCAAGGAACATATTACCACATGATTCTTATACAGTACATTCGTACATTACACAACATATGAGTTATGCTAAGTGTGTAGATACAGATAGATATAGCTTTAATCGCCTTTGTTATAACACTATTGTTAGCAGTTAGATATATTTTCTCTGCGTTAGTAAAATCTGGTTGCAAATGTTAATGGGTAAATTAAAGGTTTTGCATAGACGTACTAACAAATTTTTCGCTCATCTGATTTTAGGTTTAAAAATGTGATTAAACTTATCAAAATTGAAAAAATATTAATTTCATTTAGCAAAGATTCTCGTGAACAAATATCCTTGAAGATAAAAAATGTAGTCAAGTTGGTTGACTCAGTACTTCCCACACATTTCGATGATACCAGTTTTATTATTTTCCCATAGCATGAAGCTATAGTCTAGATGCCCTTGCAACCAAATCATCGCTCGCCCGAACGCAAAAAAGTGGTTTAGGTACTTCTTTCACAGGTCAATGGACAATCTATCATGAATACAACAAATTTTTGAATTTTACAACCCCCCCACCCCCAACCCACCCCAACTTCACCCCCACCCAAAAAAAGTAGAAAATGATCAGGAACCCCTAAAATGCCTAAAAAAGAAGTTTGAGCTGTTTTCATATTTTTGTTTTTTTTTAATATTGCTGCACCGCCCCTGAGACGATTTCTAAAAATCAGACGCATTTTCCATCCTCGCTAAAGTAGTAATACTGTGCCGAAATTTCATAAACATCAATTCAGTAGTTTCCACATTATAAAATACAGAACGATCTAAAGCAATACATCGGAAAATTCTCTAAGTCCCTTGGTTCCTGTAATAGATAAGGCAATGTTCGGATGGACCTAAAAAAGTGTATTATACCGCTAGGTCTGTCTCTCTCAGGTCAGTAGACAGCCTATTATGAGTACAACAAATTTTTCAGCTTTACAACCCCCCACCCCCCAAACACCCCAATTTCACCCCCACCCACAAAAAGTAGAAAATGATCAGGCAGGTTTGAGGCATATTTGAAATTTTTCATTTTTTGCTAATTACTCCACCGCCCATGCATCGATTTTCAAAATTGTAGCAACATTACCTACTACGACCCTACATCATATCACTACCCAAATTTCATCAAAATCCATGCAGTGGATACTGAGATTACGAGGCTAGAAAAACGCCAACAGACAGACAGACAGACCGACAGACAGACAGACAGACAGACCGACGGAAATGAGTGACGTGGATTTTCGTTATGTAGGCATCATAAAACGCCCAAAAAGTAGATTATCTCAAAATCGAAAAATTTCGCGATCACAATACTCCCCTCACCTATCGGTGTGGGAAGTAAAAGATAAGGCTTCACTGTTTCATTTTATATGTTATAAAGTTTGAGAGAAGTTACAGCAGCTAAGATGGAATATCAATACAACAAATTAAATAAAAACACAGCATCTAAGCTTATCAGACTTTGTGAAAACTTTTGACAATGTAAACTGAAGTAAATTATAGAATATGATGAAGGAATAGGGGTATCCAAAACACTTGAATAAGAGCAATACAAAGTTTATACATAGACAGTAAAACTGCTATAGATATGGGAAAAAATTAACCTTAAGAAATACCAGTAAATAAGGGAGTTGGACAACGCTGGTGTATTTAACCAACACTATTTAACATAATATAGATGCCATTATAAAAGAGTGGAAAACGAAATGCCCTGAAGGTTTACTTCTTCTTCTTAGGGTGCCATGCAGATTCCTGCGTAGGCGTTCATCCTTTCTCTCATCAGATCATCCTATTTATTGCGGCCCTCTGTAATTCCTGGAAGTCGCTTATGCCTGTCCAGTGACGGATGTTTCTCAGCCATGATAGCTTTTTTCTTCCAATCCCTCTTCTCCCACCTTCGATCTTACCTTGAAGAATGAGACGCAGGAGGTGATAGCGTTCCCCACGCATTATGTGGCCTAGGTAAGCTATTTTCCTCTTTCTTATATACTCAAAAAGTTCTCGTTCTGCCAATCCAGCTCTCTGGAGCTCTGAAGGTTTACATCTTGACCGAAATACCACCCTAATACCACCCTAAACTCTATTTTATATGCAGATGACCTAGCACTTTTAGCCGAAACAGAAGAAGATCTACTGAGAAAAATAGATTTGGTTGGAAAATTTAGTGACTGACCCAAGTTGACATTTGTGGAAAAACCACTTAATAGTAATAATAGTACTTAGCTATGTTAAGCATTGCGCTGGGGGCCTGCACGACTTTCTTCCAGGCGGAGGTGTAGGTGATGCGATATTGATGGCGGCACACTCGACGGCAGTCGAACAGTGTTCTGAACAGACAGGGGGTGGCAGCTCCGAGGGCCAGATCAGCTCTGACTCCAAAATGCTCTGTCCCCTTCAAAAATTAGCAAGCCATAAGCAGGTGATTCTGCTGTGGGTCCCCGGACATATTGGTGCACCGGGTAATGAGAAAGCGGACCGTTTATCTAAGATAGGTGTCGGTAGCCCCTGCATCGGCCCAGAGTCTATGCTTGGAATTAGCAGGAGCCATATCGAGCGTAGCCAGGTACAGGCAGGGGGGGTAGCTGCCCCCCTAGCAGGCTATGGGTAACCACATGCTACGAGTCCGATTGAACCGAAAAATGTAGCTAGGAGTTCTATAGCCAACAGTTGAGAGGAGGTGGTTGATTAACCTTGTGTGAGTTCGTTATATCCGTCGGTTTGATAGCCACAGTCGACCCCCCCCTCAGCTATGCCCTTGATGTTATTAATATCCTGTCTGCCCCCTCTGGTCTTGTGATCGTTCCTCCTTCTCCTTTGCAGAGAGAATTTCGTTTACCATCCCATGTATAATGTTCCATGCCTCTACGCTGGATAACATCAGCAGGACCATGAATGAATATGCATGAATAAGGACCAGAGGCTATCCAGCACAGAATGTGTCTGGTGCATAGGCCACACGATGGGCCCTTTTGCGCCTCTATCCGCGCTAGTTCCTAAGACCTGCCCTTTTAGCAAAGGCAAGTACATTCTTAGGTCCTATCCATTTTATCTCTATTGGTTCCAAGGTTCTTGAGCCCAGCATAGTCTGCCTGTGATAACCCAGGGTTTCACAGCGACACAAGATGTGTGCCGAGGATTCTTCTTCTTCACCACACCACGTGCACGTTGGGTCGTTGACCACCCTCATCACGAACAAGTGACGCCTGAAGGTGTTGTGACCCATTAATAGGCCTACTAGCAATCTCAAGTTACTCCTATCCAGAGAGAGACAAAATCGTCCTATTCTCTCTGCAGGCCCTGCTAATAGTTCCCGAGCTTGACGGAGATGACCAGAGATGTTGTTCCATCTCAGAGAGTGTTGATTCTGGATCCACTCTCCAGTTCAGCAGGACCATAGTCTCTGTCTGTATGTCCCCCATCAGTCGCACAGAAACAGGGCATGCTCGACCGTGTCTTTTGCTTCGCAGTGCAGGCATCTTTCGTCCATCGCCCCTCCTACCCTTTTCTTTTACACTCGAAAAGGCCCTTGCCCACACAGTGCCTGAGTTAGGAAATAGGACGTCTGTTGATGGCTGCATTCTACCCATTCTTTTATCGACGGTATAAGTCGTTTCGTCTACTGTGCGACATCAGTGGTATCGTTCCATAGGCTTTGCCACTTGGCTGTCAGTCTTTTAGCTTCAAGGCGGAATATCACCTGCCTGACCCTGGCGGATAAGTGTGATAGTAGTTTCATAAAGAACATAGCTCAAGTTATGCAGTCAATCTCAGAAGATGGCCAACTGAGAAGTTTCAAGAACACTCTTTGAAATTTTTCAACGTTTCGTCAATGTTTATTGACTTTTTCAGGAAAACTACTATATGAATAAACAATGCAAGCAAATGAATCGAAAAGTTCTGAATGTTACTTACTTTTCGTGAGGTTAACAAAAAGTCACTAGTCGTCGGAAAGACAGAAATATCATCTTAGATCTACTGTCCCCGTCTTGTTAAAAACTTTAAACACACAACATATTAAAATTTAAATTTAAAATATAGGATTCACCCTGATTAAATAAAGAGGAATACACAAAATTTCACATTTTACATCTTTAATGTTATCACAAGCCCACCATAACATGGAACAGATAAATAGGAATGGTTTGACTTTAATGAATAACAACTATTTGTGATTTTCTCAAAAAAGTTTTTAGTGTGCAAAAAAAATCGAAATGCAAAATCATACATTCTTCAGATGTCTGTAATTTAACAACCAAATACGATATCAAAAAAAAAGGCCAAATAGGTGATAAAGCGCAAGCTCTCTTCTTCAATTTGCTTTACTGTATGTTTAATGGTAACTTCAGGAGCTTGGAAATGCGAAATTTATTTTTATGGTGACCTTTGGACCTTACCTTTGAACCCTTTGACCTTACCTTTGGACTTTTGGACTTACCTCCCCTCATCTTATCCACACACTGGAGAATGAATAAGGACCAGAGGCTATCCAGCACGGAATGTGGCTGGTGCATAGGCCACACGATGGGCCCTTTTGCGCCTCTATCCGCGCTAGTTCCTAAGACCTGCCCTTTTGGCAAAGGCAAGTACATTCTTAGGTCCTATCCGTTTTATATCTATTGGTTGCAAGGTTCTTGAGCCCAGCATAGTCTGCCTGTGATAACCCAGGGTTTCACAGCGACACAAGATGTGTGCCGAGGATTCTTCCTCTTCACCACACCACGTGCACGTTGGGTCGTTGACCACCCTCATCACGAACAAGTGACGCCTGAAGGTGTTGTGACCCGTTAGTAGGCCTACTAGCAATCTCAAGTTACTCCTATCCAGAGAGAGCCAAAATCGTCCTATTCTCTCTGCAGGCCCTGCTAATAGTTCCCGAGCTTGACGGAGATGACCAGAGATGTTGTTCCATCTCAGAGAGTGTTGATTCTGGATCCACTCTCCAGTTGTTTTCCTAATCAAGTTTGCAGATAGTCCTAAGGCTGGTTCCGGGCCCACAAAACTGTTGCCGGATCCCATCCTGGCCAGATGATCCGCCATTTCGTTACCCTTTACCCCAGCGTGCCCAGGTACCCACATCAGTGATACCTTGTGTTTAGCTGAGATGTCGTCAAGAGCCCTCCTGCACTCCAGGACCAGTCCCGACGTTATTTTCCAAGCACTCAGTGCTTTGATGGCTGCCTGACTGTCCGAGCAGATAGTAATCCGCCTCCTAGACCCGTCAATTTCCCGAATACGATTTACACAAGCAGGTATCGCAGAGATCTCAGCCTGGAATACTGTGGTGTGCCCCCACTGGAGAAAGGGAACAGGCGGCCACGCCTCCTCGCTAACACGGGAATACGTATTTTCTTGGATTCTCAATGTCGCGCGCTATACCTTAGACCCTATAGAACGTGGCCCGCCCATGTCGTATCCACAACATTTGTAGCACATAAGAGAACTATGCGTTCGCAAATGTTATCCGATTGCCAATTGGACCTTTTTGAATCGATCTTTATAAGAAACGGATAAGTTATTGATATTTATGAGTGGTAAATGTCAACGGGTGTATGTGCGCCAGCTCGCATGCACCGAATACAACGGGTGTGTTGATTTCTTAATATCGCGCGACTGGTATTTCGAATGATTTTTCAAAGACAAAAACCAACGGCCTTTAGGCGTTTATTTACAAATAGGCGGTTTCGCCATATATGAATTTTACAGTAAACTACTTGTAGGAAAGTTAAATGTTATATTGGTTGCGATATGCGTTCTATAAATTAGTTTTGGAATTAATTTCTTCGATGATTTAATGTCTTGTAATATTATGACACGATAACATATACACGTTAAAAAGTTCGATATGGTACAATGGGTATATGTCAGAAGAAAGTTTCCTCATACCGTTTGTCAATATATTTATTTATTCAGCGTATGGTTGTAGTACACATGAAAAAAAATCATAAAAAAAGTAAAACAGTTAAGAGGGTCTATTGCGCAAGGGCGCCCCACGCGATTTGAGAAAATTTTGTTATCAATGTAAAGTGGATGGTCTGTTATGTGATTCTCAAAAATAAAATTTGCGAAAGAAGCACGTTTTTTTGGAAAAAAATTGATAAAACCGTATTTTCAACATATTTCAGTAAGGCATGCACACAGAACTATACGATTTTAGAAGTGAGGTACTGTTTGACAAATGATAATAGATGCGGTGTTGCCAACATTTGATAGATATTTAATATCGCTTCGACCGTATATATCTATATATATTAAGATTGAAACGTTACAGAGAAGATTATCATGGCCCCTGCGCAAGAATAACACAAAAAATCGTGAATCGATCTACATTTTTAACTATCTGAATTTAAAGATATCTTATTTCAAATATTCCTTTCTTTCTAGCTCATGTTTATGATTAAGCTTTATTGTTATATTTGGCGGATATCAACTCCAATAAATCACTGAAATGTGCGACTGACGTTGGACCGTTGCCACTAAAAGCCGAACAGGTGACAATCTTACCTGAGGTGAGGTTGGTTAGATGTTTCAACATATTTGATACCAGGCCCTCCCCGTTACCACCTGGTACAAACCTAATTAAGCCTAAAATAGCCTAAATTTAGATATCTTTCATATTTAACCCAACCCAGTAAGTATATGAACACAACTTCAACTTCCATTTCAGTTTCTGACAAAATCAGGTCAAACTTAACCCCTTTTGAACATCTGTGTATGAAAGTCCCAAAATGATTTATTTTCATCTTTTCCAAAACACATTGAATGAATTTTCCATGTTTTTCACTAACCTAAAAAAATTGCACTTGCACAATTTCGTGAAGTACATTAACTAATAACTGCTGCTGCTAAAATTGTACTGTTCGGGTACGTTTTGAAAGTGTGGTGAAAATACCGAGTTTTAACTATTTTTTTTTTTTCAAAAAATGCTTCTTTCACCAATTTTCGTCTTTAAAGGTACATAATAGACCATCCCCTTCAATTCAAATAAGAAATTTTACCAAACTACATGGGGTGTTGTTGCGTTGTAGCACCCAGTTAAGACAACCAACACAAAATAAAAAAATGTCGATCTAGATAGTAACTAGGATAGTTAATACTGACACCAAACTAAGTGAGACAATGAGGATAATTAGTGGCTGTCTAAAAACTATCCCCCTGCCTTGGCTGATCGTGCTGTGCCACATCACTCATCCT
This sequence comes from Callosobruchus maculatus, assembly GCA_951848785.1. Lineage (NCBI taxonomy): Eukaryota > Metazoa > Arthropoda > Insecta > Coleoptera > Chrysomelidae > Callosobruchus > Callosobruchus maculatus. The sequence goes on from CATOUR010000003.1 coordinate 6,928,112, forward strand.
CATATCCGCAGACAGGAAAAACTCGAGAAGGAATACAACAAAATATTATCCAATCCTAAATTTCCACTGCATAGTGATCTGGCTGATGCGGATCTTCGGAGTGTGAGGGTGAGTAAATCTTATAACGCGAAAGTACTATTATTCCAGAGTTAAAAAGTTAAAAATGCATCGTAAACGTGACACCATAAAGGCCACTAGATAAAGGAGAGCTAAAAACCAGACTCTTGTAATAAATTTCCACTCGACCGATATTGTCTTCTGAACAGCCTAAAGAGTTTCACATACTTTATTATTTCAAGATGTTTGCCAGACTGAAATAAGGTTCAAAATCGCATATAATGTTTGGGGTTGATACCAACTTGAAATCACGGTCCTTTTGTCGAAAAGGCACTCAAAACAGTAAAAAGTTGTATCACGTACAGTAAAGAAGTGTTGTGATTTGTTTTGTGATCGTGCATAGACTGTGTATAGGTGAGTCTATCTCACAGAGTACCCAATTCTACTAATAGTGTGGTTATTAATTTATTGATGTATTGATTTATTTTATTAATTTATTTGAGAACTTGTTTACTAGACAATTTTCAAAGTTTCATACACACATTCATATCAGTAATGGTTTGATAATTCAATTATTGAACGTATCCGATATAAAACAAATAACAATCTCGAAGTACGTCGCGAGTTAACCCTTCGTGCTGAACTAGTACAAAGGAGAGGATGGATACTTTGCGAGTTGACCCTTAGTATCTTAGTGAGTTGGCCTCACAGTTATCATGATAATTCTCCGCCCTAGTGATTGGAGCTCTTGGAGAGGTATTTCGCGTGTTGACCCTTAATACCAAAGACCCAAGAGCTGCTCGAGTATTGTTATATGCTTTTTGTATAACTATATAGTATATTATTTCATCTATTCTTTTGGAGAGGTATTTCTCGAGTTGACCCTTAATACCTATGACCCGAGAGATGCTTGATTTATGTTCTGTGTAATTTGTATGACCACACAAGATGTGAATATGATTTTATCCGTTTGGCGTTAAAGGTTATATTTCCTGTGTAATCTATTTATATTTGTGTGTTTAATCCTTACAATTACTTTGTCTGTTTTATCAATGAGACCCGTATAAAACAACGTCATGTTTTTGAATTAAAACGTATGTTAACCTATTTCTTTTATTTAAAATTCTTCAATGAATTGGTTACTCAGGTATCCTTTTATTTAATTTACAGATGTGTCATCTCGACCGCTTCTCCTGAAACAACTTTTTTGTTGATGTTCATTTAGGTAGTCCCAGTAAGTTATACTGTTTAAATATTTCGTTGTGTTCATACTTAGTTCATTTTGGTCATTTGTTCATTTATTTGAATTATTACCTTATTAAATGTTTACATAGAAATCGCCCAGATTTATTTTTTTATCTCGCCTACAGAAGGCTGAAGTCTAGAAATCCCTCATTACTCTCGTGACTAGTCTAAAAATTTCAGGTCCCACAAATACACCTCCTGGCAGTCTATTCCAAGACTTGGGACGAGATCCGATAGAAAAGTCGGAGGTCACCAACCGGAAGTCGGTGAGAAGATGGCTGGAGGAGGCGCGTCAAATTCAGGTAACTGATTAGTTGAATGCTTTTCTCTGGAATGTATGGACAAGGTTACTACCTTGGCAGCAACTACCCATAACTACCCAGTTAGTGTGTAATTCTTCGATATCTCGCAAGGTATACCTGATAGATGAAAATGTCTAATACAAAAGTTATTTAGTTACTTAAGGCGCATATTCTAAAAATATTTTGAAATATACACGGTGTTGCAGGAAAGCAAGATAGTGATCAACTTGATTTTTTTATATGCAACTATACCTTTTTTTTAAATTCTTCTAGTTTCCATCATTGATCTCTATTTAACCCCAAAATATTTTTGGGATCGGTTGCGACGTTACCAAGTGATAATTTATTTTCTATTGATCTCCGGATTTGTAAGGTCGCAAGTAGTATGTCCAAATTGATATATTCCTTCACCTTTTCTCAATAATATTATGCAGCGAGTTACTTGAATATTAAGCGGATATTATTCTGTATGTTACCAGCAATTTGTATCTACAAGGTGTTTTTGGCAGAATTTTAAATTACGGCAACTTGAAGGTCATTTTACTTTGTTTTTTTTAATGTAACACCCTGTATCTTTTATTTTAAATCAAAATATCTACTGATACCCTATCTCGCCGTGTAATATTTCTTTTCGCGTTTGCGACGTTGCCAAGTTATAAATTATTTTTCCAAATTTTTAAACAAATATCACCGATCTTAATTTATTTTAAATAAAATCCTCTACTTATTTTTATTGCAATGAATTGCGCATGTCAAATTTAGTAAGATCTCACAATTTCGAAATTTTGTTTCTATTAATTACTGAGATAGGGAAACACCGCTTTTTCAGTAAATGGTACCGGAACGCTTAAATCACCGCAGCTGGAGAGTTCAAATTCAAAACTTGGGGGTTTTTGAATATACAGAATTCAAAAACGCTAACATCACTGTTGTCAGATTTACTAATTTTACATCATAATTTTGAATGGAATGCCATATTTATGAAGTCTAACGCAAAAGTGGTAAATCTGATAACACTGATGTTAGCGTTTTTTGAATTCTGTATGTTCAAAAATCCCCAAGTTTTGAATTTCACCGTTCCAGCTGTGGCAGTTTTGGAAATATTTACATGTTCCGGTACTGTTTACTGAAAAAGCGGTGTTGCCGTATATCGATAAAATCTAAATTTTGAAATTGTGAGATGTTACTAAGTTCGACATGTGCAATTCATTGCAATAAAAATAAGTAGAGTATTTTATTTAATATAAATTAAAATCGGGGATATTTGTTTAAAATTTGAAAAAATAATTTATAACTTGGCAACGCCGCAAACGCGAAAAAAAATATTACAAGGTGAGATAAAGTATTAGTAGATATTTCGATTTAAAATAAAACATACAGTGTTACATTTAGAAAAAAAAACAAAGTAAAATGACCTTCAAATTGCCGTAATTTAAAATTCTGCCAAAAACACCCTGTAGACACAAATTGCTGGTAACATCCAAAATAGTATCCACTTAATATTCAAGTATCTCGCTGTATAATATTATTGAGAAAAGTTAAAGTAATATATCAATTTGGACGTATTACTTGCGACCTTGCAAATCCGGAAATTAATAGAAAATAAATTATAACTTGGCAACGTCGCAACCGATCCCAAAAATATTTTAGGGTTGAATAGAGATCAATGACGGAAACTAGAAGAATTTAAAAAAAAGTTATAGTTCCATATAAAAAAATCAAGTTGATCATTATCTTACTTTCCCGCAACACCGTGTATATTTCAAAATATTTTTAGCATATGCGCCTTAAGTAACCAAATAACTTTTGTATTTGACATTTCCTTCGATCAGGTATACCTTGCGAGATATCGAAGAATTACACACTAACTGGACACCCTGTATAAGAGCAATACTCCAGACCAGGACTAGGTTTTATACAGCGTAAGGAAGTTCGATGGCTATGAATAGGCATCCGAGCTGTTTTCTGTAATATTTTTGAATGTATTTTATTTTCACTTGAATACATTTAAAATCACGAAACCCTCTGTTATTGAAGTCAGCATGTTTATATTGTAACAAAAATACCGTCGACTTGCATTTATACAAACTTCTTTCATGCACATTCGAATCCGTTTTCACGTATAGTTGCGGATTGCGTTATGGAAAGTGAGCTTTACCTCGGGTTCCTTACATTCGCACTTGACCCAAATGACTAGGTCTGCATGTAACAGTTTATTGTTGAATGAATTAACTTTATCGTAAAATTTAATGATAGTTTTCCTCCAATAGTTCAGTTGAAATGGGTAACGAAAAAAATGCTAGTCGAATTTGGCAGAATCAATCTAATTTTTATAACCTATGCAACACTCAAATCATTGAATGTCATCCCTTCTAAGTTATGTTTTGTGCTTTGAGGAAGCCTACAGAGGTGGCCCAAAGGTCAATAAACAGTTTATATTTCAAAATATATTGTTCTAATTATGGGCTAGTATTGTAAAATTGCATTATCTGGCGTTGAACCCAAATTAGGCAAAAAATTATAAAATCTTTTATTCGGTTTTCTATCAATATCGAAAATCTCCGGCACGCTTGATTTTCAGTTTCACCTCAAACAAAACTAAAATCTTTATTCGGCTTTCTATCAACATGAAACCCCGTATCCTGGATAAGTTGAGGGTGGTGATTACAAATCCGGCCAACGTTTTAAGTTTCAGTCTCGCAGAACGAATATCGAAAATTTCCGACACCCTTGATTTTCAGTTTCACCTCAAAAAAAAACTAAAATCTTTAGTCGGCTTTCTATCAATATGAAACCCCGTATCCTGGATAAGTTGAGGGTGGCGATTACAAATCCAGTCAATGTTTTAAGTTTCAGTCTCGCAGAACAAATATCGAAAATTTCCGACTTGATTTTCAGTTTCACCTCAAAAAAACTAAAATCCTTATTCGGCTTTCTTTCAACATGAAACCCCGTATCCTGCATAAGTTGAGGGTGGCGATTACAAATCCGGTCAATGTTTTAAGTTTCAGTCTCGCAGAACGAATATCGAAAATTTCCGATCCCCTTGATTTTCAGTTTCACCTCAAAAAAACTAAAATCTTTATTCGGCTTTCTATCAACATGAAACCCTGTATCCGGGATAAGTTGAGGGTGGTGATTACAAATCCGGTCAATGTTTTAAGTTTCAATCTCGCAGAACGAAAATCGAAAATTTCCGACACCCTTGATTTTCAGTTTCACCTCAAAAAAACTAAAATCTTTATTCGGCTTTCTTTCAACATGAAACCCCGTATCCTGGATAAGTTGAGGGTGGCGATTACAAATCCGGTCAATGTTTTAAGTTTCAGTCTCGCAGAACGAAAATCGAAAATTTCCGATCCCCTTGATTTTCAGTTTCACCTCAAAAAAACTAAAATCTTTATTCGGCTTTCTTTCAACATGAAACCCCGTATCCTGGATAAGTTGAGGGTGGCGATTACAAATCCAGTCAATGTTTTAAGTTTCAGTCTCGCAGAACGAATATCGAAAATTTCCGATCCCCTTGATTTTCAGTTTCACCTCAAAAAAACTAAAATCTTTATTCGGCTTTCTTTCAACATGAAACCCCGTATCCTGGATAAGTTGAGGGTGGCGATTACAAATCCGGTCAATGTTTTAAGTTTCAGTCTCGCAGAACGAATATCGAAAATTTCCGACACCCTTGATTTTCAGTTTCACCTCAAAAAAAAACTAAAATCTTTAGTCGGCTTTCTATCAACATGAAACCCCGTATCCTGGATAAGTTGAGGGTGGCGATTACAAATCCAGTCAATGTTTTAAGTTTCAGTCTCGCAGAACAAATATCGAAAATTTCCGACTTGATTTTCAGTTTCACCTCAAAAAAACTAAAATCCTTATTCGGCTTTCTTTCAACATGAAACCCCGTATCCTGCATAAGTTGAGGGTGGCGATTACAAATCCGGTCAATGTTTTAAGTTTCAGTCTCGCAGAACGAATATCGAAAATTTCCGATCCCCTTGATTTTCAGTTTCACCTCAAAAAAACTAAAATCTTTATTCGGCTTTCTATCAACATGAAACCCTGTATCCGGGATAAGTTGAGGGTGGTGATTACAAATCCGGTCAATGTTTTAAGTTTCAATCTCGCAGAACGAAAATCGAAAATTTCCGACACCCTTGATTTTCAGTTTCACCTCAAAAAAACTAAAATCTTTATTCGGCTTTCTTTCAACATGAAACCCCGTATCCTGGATAAGTTGAGGGTGGCGATTACAAATCCGGTCAATGTTTTAAGTTTCAGTCTCGCAGAACGAAAATCGAAAATTTCCGATCCCCTTGATTTTCAGTTTCACCCCAAAAAAACTAAAATCTTTATTCGGCTTTCTTTCAACATGAAACCCCGTATCCTGGATAAGTTGAGGGTGGCGATTACAAATCCGGTCAATGTTTTAAGTTTCAATCTCGCAGAACAAAAATCGAAAATTTCCGATCCCCTTGATTTTCAGTTTCACCTCAAAAAAACTAAAATCTTTATTCGGCTTTCTATCAACATGAAATCCCGTATCCTGGTTGAGTTGATGATGGTGATTACAAATCCGGCCAATGTTTCAAGTTTTAGTCTCGCAGAACGAATATCGAAAATTTCCGGCACCCTTGATTTTCAGTTTCACCTCAAAAAAACTAAAATCTTCATTCGGCTTTCTATCAACATGAAATCCCGTATCCTGGATAATTTGAGGGTTGTGATTACAAATCCGGCCGATGTTTTAAGTTTCAGTCTCGCAGAACGAATATCGAAAATTTCCGATTCCCTTGATTTTCAGTTTCACCTCAAAAAAACTAAAATCTTTATTCGGCTTTCTATCGACATAAAACCCCATATCCTGGATAACTTGAGGGTAGTGATTGCAAATCCGGCCAATGTTTTAAGTTTCACTCTCGCAGAACAAATATCAAAAATTTCCGACACCCTTGATTTTCAGTTTCACCTCAAAAAAACTAAAATCTTTATTCGGCTTTCTATCAACATGAAATCTCGTATCCTATATAAGTTGAGGATGGTGATTACAAATCCGGCCAATGTTTTAAATTTCAGTCTCGCAGAACGAATATCGAAAATTTCCGACACCCTTGATTTTCAGTTTCACCTCAAAAAAACTAAAATCTTTATTTGGCTTTCCATCAACATGAAATTCCGTATCCTGGATGACTTGATGATGGTGATTACAAATCCGGCCAATGTTTCAGGTTTTAGTCTCGCAGAACGAATATCGAAAATTTCCGACACACTTGATCTTTAGTTTCACCTCAAAAAAACTATTTCTTTATTCGGCTTTCTATCAACATGAAATCCCGCGTCCTGGATAATTTGAAGGTGGTGATTACAAATCTGGCCAGTGTTTCAAGTTTCAGTCTCGTAGAACGAAAATCAAAAATTTTCGACACACCCCAAAAAGTCCAAAATCTTGGCTAAGCACTCAGATCTGAGCGATCTTAACCGATCACCCCTCTACCTATACGTACACATCAGTTTTCAGATGTGACACCTCCTAAGAATACGGCTTCAAGTGGCATGCATGAAAGAAAAAACAATGTGTTAACAGTGCTCTCTCATTAAAGCGAATGTAGTTAAATGACTGATTTTCCGAAGTTATTTCCACTTGGGGTCCTAGTTTCCTTCCCATTTTGACTGGAGCATTGTAAACTGGTAGTTTGTTGGCATTTTTATGTATTCTTGGGTTGGTAATTCACAAGTTTATCGCTACCGTACATCTTTGGCTGGGTGGTTTCGACCCGAAATACACCGACATCCAACCAAGAAAAGGTCGTAGGGAAAACGAAAACGACTACGCCGATCGGTGAAGGCTTTTTCATAATACTGAACAGCGCAACAAAATACTGCTTTCAAATCGACATACGAGGGTCACGGAATTATACTGAAGTTTCAATATCAAAAATGTTCATTGACAAAAAATTGATTCTGATTATGCTGCTTATGGACTACCACCTGGTCTGCGCCAGCGGCTGAATAACTTTTCAAACGACCGATCTCTGTAGGCATGGCCGACTCTACACTAGGCCGGAGCCTTACATGTGGCAACGTGGCTTAGCTGTCAAATAGTGGGCCTATAGTTTCAGAATAATTATTACATTTTATATGTATTAGAGTTCATCTCGGTTAATAAATTAAGAAAAATACTTTTTAGAACTACTACTACTACTACTAATACCACTTACATCTGATGTCTGGTTCATCGTAGTCAAACACTACAAAATAAAAATAAACGCAACCTGTTTCCTGCTGCCACTTCCACTTCCACTTAAATGAACACTCAATTTACTTTGTAAATTGTCACTTGAGCTAGAAAAATTCACTATTAGGTCACTGTGAAGCCATTCTTGCTGGTCTTGATTCCTTTCACTATCAAATCTTTTCGTAGGTATGCCCAGATGCATGCCCAGATGAGTTCTATTAACTGTATTTTTCTGTGATATCTGGGAGGTCCAGAAAACATTGTAGGTATCACATTGTGCTTTAAAATAGGTCTTATCCTTTGAAAAGTTTGTAAAGTATTGTCTTTATTCTTATAAATATAACCAGCCCATACAAGGAATATCGTTCACCCACTTCTTTTTATGTCCTTTATTGGAAGCACAATTGATAATGAACACTCAATTTATTTTGTAAATTGTCACTTGAGCTAGAAAAATTCACTATTAGGTCACTGTGAAGCCATTCTTGCTAGTCTGGATTCCCTTTCACTATAAAATCTTTTCGTAGGGATGCCCAGATGCATGCCCAGATGAGTTCTATTAACTGAATTTTTCTGTGATATGTGGGAGGTCCAGAAAACATTGTAGGTACCACATTGTGCTTTCAAATAGGTCTTATCCTTTGAAATGTTAAGTTAGTAAATTATTGTCTTTATTCTTATAAATATAACCAGCCCTTACGAGGAATACCGTTCACCCACTTCTGTTTATGTCCTTTATTGGAAGCACAATTGCTATTGCAACCTGGTACTACACACTTTGCAGGCATCTTTTTATCTGTATAGTTTCGTTTGTGCAGGTAAATAATTAGAAACACATTAACAATCACCTTCCAACCTTATTTTTTGCTCTGGAAGATTACACTAATGACTTAACAACAAATAAAAGCTCGGCCCCCGATTCAGTGTTGCCATATTTCAATGCTCCGGCCTAGTGAGTAAAGTCGGCCATGCTGTAGGAAATTATATACACCAGAGGAACTACTGCTGCTCTACAAGGCACAGTTCCGACCATAGTTGGGAGTACTACTCCCATGTGTGGGGATGCCCTCCGAAGTACTCTCTAAAGCTTCTGGACACTATCCAGAAGAGAGAAATTAGACTAATCAATACGCCTAACCTCACAAAGGACCTCCACAGCCTGGAACATCGAAGGAGGGTGGCTGACCTATCCCTGTTTTACAGATTCTTTCACGGAATATGTTCGAGTGAGCTCTCCCAGATAATAACACCAAAGGCCGTCCGAACCAGGAACACTAGAGAAGCTCTGCGAGCTCATCCTTACCAGGTCGAGGTCCTTACTCCCCGAACCAGTCTCCTCCAGCATTCCTTCTTTTGGAGAACTTCGACACTGTGGAATGAGCTGCCGAAGGGTACAACCTGCAGCGTTTCAAATCTAACGGCCACGCTTTCAGCCTTTGCGGGAGGCTAACCATATAAAAAAGTATAAAATATCAGCAAATCAACTTTTTAAGGTAATAGAAAGTCCTTTATGAGTACAAACATTTTTGATTTTGGATGAACAACAAAGCAGCACTAACAACTGCCACCGTTACTTCTCTCATGGACTGACCCCCCTCCCCTTCAGATCTATACGCCAGCAAAATACCGAGCTTGTTATAATAAACGCTACCGCTTTCTTTTTCGATCACCTCACCGACCGTCCGTACATAATACACACTTCGAGCACTATTTCATAACGATTACGTTTTCACCAGGAATTTTGAGTTCATTCAAGTGAAAGAATCTGCTTTCAGTTTCAATACCTACTTTCCAAGCGGCTTAGTAAGTCAAGATATTCACAGATCGCGCCTTCGCGTCAGTGTTGCCAACAGTAAAAAATATTTTCCGCTAAGTACAGGCTTAAAATCCTCCAGATTGGATTATTTTCCGCTGAACATACTACCCCCCCCCCCCCCCGCGACATTCCAGGTCAAACATAAATTTAAAGGTGCCAAACAAAAAAGTTATGTTAACATAAAGTAATTGATAATTTGGAGAAAGGCAATACCTACAAGGACGCCCAAAGCAAACTCACATGTTTCTTTAAAAGGGTTTTCTCCACTCGCGTCTCCATAAGCCACTTAATTGTGTCAGTAGTATTTTCCCAATTAAGAAAATATATGTTTGTGTATTGCTGTTCAATCAAAACTATAATGTTTTCTAGCATGTTTAAATTCTGTAGCAGACTTGATAGTTTTTCATTACCTTTTTGTTGCTTTAGTACATTTTGGACCGAAATTAATGATATTTTTTCTAAATGTTTTATATTATCCGGCAAACGTTGCTTTAACTGGTTATACAAATCGATCAGGAAATCTCTTACTGTTTCTTTCATCAGCAGCTGTTATATGTTTGTTTTGAACTAATTCATTAATCCTTTTTTCAAACTGGAAGCCCAAATATGGTTTAGGATTTAAATACTTTTGTATATTTTTTTCCACATTTTCTACTTCCCAGTCTGGCAGAAAGCTTGCAAATTAGATTTTCCTCATATGTCTAGTTATTGTTTACTTATCTGAAAATTAATAAGCTAAAATCAGTTCTCAAAGCTATTGATAATATTCGTGTCGGCAGTACTCTAGCTCCGACTTAATGCATTTTACGAGTTCACAACATGTCTGTTAAGACGTGACTATGACGATGAAAATCAGCTGATAAAATCTCATAATCCATCAAAAATTCCGCTATCCGCTATCGCCAATTTTGTCCGCTAAATTTAAACCAAATTCCGCTAAATCTAGCGGAAATTCCGCTAAGTTGGCAACACTGCTTCGCGTTCTCTGTTTGCCGTCTTTCTCTTTCGGGCTCGGAGCGAGTCTTATGGATTTTATTATTATTAATTATGACTGCTTTTACTTTTCGGCTTCGGACGAACAAATGAAAAGCGTAGTTGATACGGAGCAGAAAATCGAATGTAACGCTATATCGACTATGTTTTACATAATAACCGCCTAAAATTAACCAAAATATTCCGACGGTTTTGCAACGAAGCTAGTAAAGTTAATAATAGGCCTACTATAAAATAACAGTGCGTTGGTTGAATCGAAAGTATACACACACCTACACTATGTTTTTAGTGAATAACTGGATGGCGACAAATTTATACCAAAACTATACCATCGTTTCAAAAGGTCTGCTTCGGACTTCCATTGTCTATATAATTTTTGGATTACAATGGGATTTCGATGGATGTGGTATCATGTGGTAACATCAACAAAGAAAGGAGTCATTCGAACCTTGGTCGATCGAGCCAAGAATATTTGTAACACGGAACAAGGACTAGAAGAAGAACTACGTCAAATTAAAGGAGATCTGTCAAAGAACGCACATCCCAAGAGGCTAGTGGAAGCAACAATGCAAGAGAATACAAGAATAGGACAACACTATAAAATTCAAACACGATTCTCAAGAAGCACCACACTTCGAAGTCTACTAACGAAAACAAAACCCAGGAATGAACATCAAGAAACAAAAAACTGCATCTACGAGGTACCATGTGAATGTAGCAAAGTATACATTGGTGAAACGAAAAGATCCCTGGAAGCGAGAATTAAGGAGCACAGACTCAACACCCAGAGAGCAGAGACAGGAAAGTCCGGAATAGCAGATCACGCTTGGACCGAGCATCATAAAATTATCTGGGAAGATGCAAAGGTTATTGACAAAGAACCTCAATGGTATCGCCGGAAATTCAAGGAAGCAGCTTATATCGCCAGCAACAAAAACGTGTACAGCAAGCCTAGTGTGGAAATTAGACCAATATGGCAGCCCTTCATAAGAAATATAAAAAAAAACTAAAATTGAACAGAACAAACTTGGACACAAACGTGGGACTCAGTGACTATCAACGGCCACGTCATCATCAGCAAGAAGCGACGTCACTGACGTACTCAGTAGAACGCGCAGCAACCAATCAGGACAAGCCACGAAAAACGACACGTCATCTAGACGAGAATAAATAGCAATGAAAGGAACATGTTCGAGAGCTTACCCGAAGACGATTGAAGATACCACATCAATCGAAACGTTGTAATCCAAAAATTATATAGACAATGGAAGTCCGAAGCAGACCTTTTGAAACATCTGCCTTGTCTACAAATTTCAAATATACCATCGTTCATAAAATTAGCTAATATTGATCTCATAATTTTTTATAGTCGGCCTCCCGCAAAGGCTGAAAGCCTAAGGCATTATAGAAGAGCTGTGAGAGGATAAGGCTTAGTTCAGATGACGCGCGTACTACGCGCGTCGACGTGGTGCACGTTTGTTGCGTCTGTGTTCAGATGACACGCGTAAGGACTTCGTACAACTTTTATATAGAGTGAGACTAGGCAATCGAGTGTTAGTTTATTTGTTGTTATTAACGAGAATGGATGTAGGAGAAGCTGTTTGTGTTTGGTTAGCACACAGAAGAACGAAACGACGTAGGAGGGAAAGGACACATTGGGTTCACCCTATTTTAAGGAATAAACTTTCTACAAGTTTCTACTTTATACTGTATCCCAACCTGCGAACTCACGAACCTAAATTTTTATCATCTGATTTGCAAAACATTGGGACCAGTTCCTGGCAGGTGCTCTTTTTTGCCGTCTTATTTGAATATAATTTGGAATGCATGTCCCAAATCGTAGGCCTCTTCTCAATTTTAGGGAACCGTAGTAATGGGCTAATTTATTCACACAAAAAATATAAGAGAATTGGAAAATTGACGGGAATGTACGTTAATTCAATTTTTTTCAGAATTTTTATACATCTAGTTTCAGCAAAATTTGAGTTTGAAATTCAAATTATGGGGCTAGTGACGTCACTGCCGCCACAGTATACCAGGATGGTCAGTAAATTTTATTGGAAATACGTAGGCGTTTTAAACATATCCCTCTCAAAATACAGGCTGCTACCGTATGCACATTACTCATCTAAGTATTTAGTTAGTGCCATATGTAAGCGTAGTTTTATGTGAGCGATAAATTCAATGAATTGCTGAATTATAAATAGACATTGTAAAATAATCGTCCCTCGTACATACGGAACCCAAGCATCTGGCATCGCTGTATTGTTATCTGCGTTCCAGTGACGTCGTGCTGTCATCCAGTGTCGCCAAAAAATTGCCATATTTAGATTTGGGGTTATCATTGGATGGTTATCAGTCATGATACTACGACACTGACAGATATGATCACTTGGCGGACAGATTTCGAACCGGTCTGCGCATGACGTCACCGTGTGACAAAAGTGTACAAGCACATGGCGCCAAAGCATTGATTTTTGAAAGTTTTATTTCGTTTCTTGTTATATCTGTCTTAGATACTCAATATTCATACAGAATGAAAATAGCTCATGCACAGTATAATATAAACGATACATATTGCTCTGTATCTGAATAAAAAATTGGTGAAATAGTTATACAGAGAATTGATATTAATCGACGCCTGACCCGTTTGCAGTAGTTCCGAGCGTTCTGAATTTCAGATACAAAAATTTGAATGTATGTACTCAAAAAAAATTTACATTGTGGAAAAAGAACAGAGCCAGAGCGGTCTGGACGTATTTTTCTAAAATCTCATATAAGAGGTTGATTGGAGTGCCTAGTGAAACCATCTTTTTGTGGGAAAATTTCTCGGGTAGGGGGTAGAATTTTTATATACTCCATTCAGGAGCCTTTGATTACCGTTCTTATTTTTTAATATAGATTATGATGTTGCGTCACCAGCTCTTCAAGCCAGTTTACATATGTATTTACTGTATAATTCTCTTAATAAAAGGTAGACAAGAAATAAATAACATGATTTTGTCATTAGAGGTTTTTAAAAATCATGAACAAGCATAATGGCATTATGTTTATGGCGAATGAATATTGCTTTTTTTTCTGCTAACGATTGGTGGAAAAATACATTACCAAATTTTCTTATTTTTTATTTATTCAAATATATGTCACAACCGCGTATATGTTAAACATAAAATAAAAACATATCACAATACAACAATACAATATCTTTCTGGGCATTGTAATTAGCTAGTAATAACAGGTTTTTCATCAATTTTTTTCAAAATGTTTTCACACGATGTATCTGTTTAATAATATGTTTGAATTAAAAAGTTTGATCCACTTGTAGTGATGGTTTCTGATGGCCTGGGTATAGGGCACATTATTTGTTGCGCTCTTGTGTTGTAGTTAGGTATTGATTCTGTATATATGAGTCTATGGGGAAATATATTTTGGACAGACAATAAGAACTGAAAAAGGGGTGAATAGGAGCATATAGAACTAGCCGTTCTCTATATGAACTGAAAATGAAATATCAAAATACGTTCTGCAACCTGTAAATCTCCAACCATCTTTTAGCGCATTTTTATTTTATGTAGCATTTTTTTTATTCCAAATAGTAAAGGCGCTAGGAAAGCTGAATGCACCGTCGCAGGACCCTGTATACTTATTACTTTATACTATTTTACAATGTTAGTGAATTTCAGTTTTCTAGTATTCGAGGTCTCTCTAATTTCCCTATCAAGAGTTCGTATTCTGAAATACATTTTGCATCTAGAAAACAAGCTCGTCTTTGCTTCATCCGTGACATATACATTCTCTGATAATTTGTTTAAATTCGCAAGATAGTTTTCTTTTCAATTTTCAAAGCGTTTCCATTATAGTTGTAAAATATATGACCGAGCTCATTACATTTTTCCAAGAACTCATCTGTATATTTTTGTAGTCCACCTTCTGTTAAATGGTTGACCCCACTGAGATAAGTATCTGTGCAATTTGGAATACAACCCAGATTCTCCTTATTTTTCAACTTAAATGCAATGAAACATGCCAAATTTTCCAAACCATCTCAAGTAGCGGTAGTGTGACGAATAGTTTTTATTTTTTTATTATTACATCCCACAGCCACACAATAAACCATTGTTCAAATATGTGTTAAACTCCAGAATCGCAAATAATTAATGTTTTATCAAACTTTACTACGGCAAACGAGTAAACTCAAGAAAATAAACTGAAAATGTTCCGCTATAACCTGTAACTAAACGAGTAAACAAACCCCGTTTGTCACACGCTGACGTCACACGTGGAAGCGAGATGGAAGACATCATGCGCGTGAGCATACCTTCTAAAGTCGTAGTATCATGGTTATCAGTATTATCACTGTCAGACAGACAACAGACTACTGTCAATGTCATCGACCATA
The DNA here is from genome assembly GCA_951848785.1 of Callosobruchus maculatus. Classification (NCBI taxonomy): domain Eukaryota; kingdom Metazoa; phylum Arthropoda; class Insecta; order Coleoptera; family Chrysomelidae; genus Callosobruchus; species Callosobruchus maculatus. The sequence continues at coordinate 6,943,159 of CATOUR010000003.1, forward strand.
GAACATGGAACGGCTTATTTAGCGTTCACAGAACACAACAGCTAAACGTAAGCGCCGCAACTAGAACCAAACCGAGCTTTCGGCGTTGTCAAACTTCATTAGGGGGTCCGTGACGTCATTCTGCAGTTTTTCAACTTTTTTTGCTTTTTTGAAGGTCGTAAAAATTCCAAAAAAAAAATTGTATGTGTTGGTCTCGTCAAAAACTATCCAGAGAGCCATTCCAAGAAAAATTGTAAATTAGCCCATTGTTGAGATCGAAAAGGAAAAATATTCTGAGCATAAACAACCATTTTTGGAATTTTTTGATGAAGTAGATAATTAGTTTATGCTCACTCTCTATTGTTCTGTAGTGTGCGCATGATTGGTTACTTTTATTAATTAATTATTAATTAACAACTCAATCAAAAAATTCCAAACTTGGATTTTTGGGCTAAGAACATTTTGCTCTTTTTATCTCATCTAGGGTACTTGCAGAGGTCGTGAAGTTGCCTCGGTAGTATACATAGCGTAAAGAAAACCATATCAAGAAGCAGTGGCAAACAAAAAACATGATTTTAGTGACGGCCAAAAAAAGATATTTGCAAAATAAAATAAGGATATATTCAAATTTTTCCACGTGACTTAAAACAATGTCTGACGTCACAGATACCTTATCGATATCGACAATCGATACTGCTACAGCGCAGATCAGTGAGATTCAACTGCAAACTATTTCTGATTTCCAAATTTCTTTTTAAATATTTACGGTTAGCCATATATCAATAATTTATTTTACGAGCGTGTTTTGTTATATGGGTATACATATTCCCAAATGAAATAAGACCTCTTTTATCCTACTACAGCCGTAGTTCCTCAGTGAGTAATACTGCGAGATACAAAATGCAAAACGAAATCATATCAGCTGTTCGAATGCAACCATATTTTCTTTGTGGTTTGCCAACTGCGCATTTGACTAGAGATGATCTGAATTCTTTAACAATGCGACTCAATTTATTGATACTTAAACATACTTGAAACAGGCAATTAACCCACTAGCATTTTCGTTGCATTACATTTTTATATCTGATAGGTATCACAGTTCATCCTGTTTGTGAGCGAGATTCGCAACTAATCGAAGCCATTATTTTATTTCGGCGCATCCCATTATGAATGAATCCAAAGATAGAATCTAATTCAAGCCCATCCCTACAAAGTGAATTAGTAATCTAGCCTAACTTTTATTCTTTTGACTTTTGTACTTTTGTTGTGTACGTTGTGCACGTGCTTGAGTTTGAGAGTAAATTTTCATGGTTATAATCTTATGACTTATGACTGTGTTTTGTGGTTATGATGATCAATGTCAAAATGTTAGCTTAGCACTGACTATCGATATCGAATATCAATACTTTACATCCCATCACTATACGATATCAATGACGTCAGAGGTTGTTTGCGCGGGATTTTCCGGCATTTGAAATAATTTTTAGAATATCTCTCACAGCCTTTTCCAAAAAACCAAACAAGTCATTTTGTCATGTTTACTAGGCTCTAAGGAACGCGTCAACGACATAATATTTTTTCTGCAAGTACCCTATTGTGTGCGCGACTTTCCAGACCATGTATAACGAAAATCAAGTAGCCATCATTGGAGTTTCTCTACCGATACTGGATACCTCCTAAGCTTTACAAAGTGAATTTCCAGGAACGTTTCAAAACTGGTCCCAATTAAAAAAATTAAAGTTCATCGTCTCAATCATAGCTACGGCGACGACCTATATTACATCTAATGACCAATTACACCGCCATTACCAAGATCATTTTATTTGACATTTCGGACTCGTCATGCGACAACGTCATTCGGTAACTACATTTCAAGCTGATCGGTAACATCCCAATTTTTTTCTACTTTTCTTAGTAATTTGCACGAAGCGTGGTAACTCTTAGGTCAAGCATTTTTTGACTGGAATACTGGAATTTTTCAATTATTTTAGAGGTTAGGACACCCTGATACAAACGAATGATGACAATGATGATAGTATACGAGTAGGTATACCAGGTGTCCCCAGAATTTCCTTGGCACGTGACATTTTCGTAACTAAACCGGTTCAAGCAGGAACAGCAGCAGCATGGGGGAAACTTTGGTGACTTTCTAATGACAACTGATTGACTTGATCACAGAGTTAACATCTCTAGAGGGAGCCTAATTTAATATTGGCCAGCCAACATCTATAGCGCTATTGCCACTCGTCTTCGTTCGCTTCAGGACCTTCCATTTTCTTCAAAATCTGGCAGTTTCCGCAGTTTGAACACATGTTCCTCAAAGTATTTAACTGGGTAGTTAACTATACATTAAGATATACTTGCAATGTAACTGATTTACGTGAAGATAATTTGTATTGATTTAACAAAATCTCAAAAATGGTAAATTTCATAGCAGAATGTCGCAATAACTTCTAATATGTCGTAAATCTGGCAAGCTACAATCGGTGTCCCCTAAAGCTGTCAAGTGGCTGTCATTGTAGTTGTGGATATTGCGTATGTTGAGATTTTTGTTGTTTTAGTGTATATTTGAGTGACTTTGTGACTATTTGTGGTGTGAATTAAATTATTTATGAACAATATTGTCATAATTCCATGATGGGACGAAAAAAAAAGTGCATAGTTTGCTGCAATAGCGACGAATCGGTGAACACCACTTGTCATAGGTTAGTATAGGTTTTGTTTTGGTTTTCAGTCGCGTAAAATATGGGGAAACACTTCATGGTAATAATAAATTATCAACTGTTACAATCAAGTTATAATAAGAGTAACTCTCTAAGTATAGCTAGATACTAATAAAACTTATTGTAGCACTTTGTAACATCACAGTAATAATTGAATCTATTAATGAACATCCAATTTTAATATAAAATCGTATGCCGCTGGTAATGCCCTCAAGCTGTCAAAATTTCCGTTACATGTTGGCTGGTCAGCGACCTGTGCATTTTGTTGTTTACATTCCCTCTAGAGATGTTAACTCTGTGGACTAGATCAAATGTGTGTTTGTGAATTGGACTAACTCTTTTTTATGTACTTTTATGTGTTTTGTATCATATAAAGCCATGCGACAAATATAAATATTAGTTGTAATTCTGAAGATACTATAGGGTCTACCATACCATGCATTCAAAACCTTTTTTTGTACGTCATCTCCCAAAACTCACCCCCAACCACTTCCAAATAATACCCCATAGGTTTTCCTACATAAATGATATCCCTATTTTATTCAAAATCTTGTTTATTTTTTGGTCAGCTTCCCGCAAAGGCTTAAAGCCTGTGGCGCTGGCGTGGTTAAAGTTTGTTAAGATACTTAATTAAGACCCTGTATATATATGATAAGCAACCGGATGTATTTAGGTTACCTTCTGTTTTGTGATAGGTTTGAGGTGTCTAGGCCGGCGGAAATACTATGTTACTCCTGATGAACATTCCTAACCTTTCGAATGCACCTGGTAGGCTAGGCCGCAAATAGTAGGAAGGGCTGGTGTCTCTATGCTCTATCCAATATCGTCAGATTACTGCGAGAAGTGACTAACTGACTTTTTGTGGAAAAAATAACTAACTGCATCTTACACCTTATTTTCATTGTATTTTTTAGTTTTGGAAGTCACTAACTGTCTATATGTATCAGATCAGATTATATCTATATATTAAAAATCATCAACAAAATAGAAACTAAAAATCGTAATACGAAAAGTCCTTAAGTACCTCAATGACTTCTCGCATAAACGCTTCATACATGTTTGAACTTGGCGCGTGAATGCAAAAACTCACTAAAAGCAATACTGTTGTCTGAAGTTTGTAAACAAAGTAGATGTTTCAGACGACCAGTTTCTGTCTGCCATCACCATTTCGATGCTATTTATTCTCGTCTAGCTGACGCGCCGTCTTTCGTAGTTTGTTCTGATTGGTCGGTGCCGCGTTCTGCTGAGTGTGGCAGTTCTTGATGACGTGCCGTTCTTCGCGGCTTATTCTGACCGGTCGCTGTTGTGTTCTAGTTCAGTGGCGTTGCGCGTCGGTCCTTACTGACGATGACGTGGCCGTTCGATGGTCACTTCGTTACACGTTTGTGTCCAAGTTTGTTTTGTCCAATTTTACTTTTCCTATGTTTCTTATGAGGGGCTGCTATTTTGATCTAATTTCCACAGTAGGCTTGTTGTACACGTTCTTGTTGCAGGCGATATAAGCAGCTTCTTTGAATTTCCGGCGACACCATTGAGGTTCTTTGCTTAGCGTCTGTCCAAATAATTTTGTGCCGCATCGCCACAAAATCACCCATGGGCCAAGATGTTAAAATTATTTGGTAAGACGCTAAGGTTATTGACAAAGAACCTCACTGGTAACGCCAGATATAAGGCCGCCTAAAAAATCTAATCCACAAAATAAAAAAGTGGCAACCCTAATCTGGACCACCCTCCAAACCAAAAAGAGCTGAATCCTGCATACGTACCTACTGATTAAAAACTATGTCGCAGGAATATTATACCAGAAGAGCTGGTATCAGTCCCTCATAACCTCCAATAGCTTGTCAGATTACACTACGGAACCTGCCCAAGAGGGCGACGAACAAGAAGAATAAGCTATTTTTCCTTCTACTGACATTATTTCTTATTTAAATCATAATATTGCCTGTACAAGTGGGCGAATAAATAACTAGTTCCACAATGCTTATTTTTTTACTGCCAAAAGTCACTAACTCAGTTTGTTTATTTTTTATTATACTTTAGGAGGAATAAAACTGATTTTTACTACTAGAATTAATTAGGTATTTTATTAGCAGAACGCAGGAGCATAGCTTGCGTGAAAAAAAATAAAAGCTGATTTAATAAATAGAAAACAAACTTCAAGCTGAAATATCTCGAAAGTAAGTAAATGTTATAAGTGTTGGTGCACATTAGATTTGAAACGCTGCAGGTTATAGCCGTCGGAAACCAAATTCCCCGGCAGCTCATTCCACAGCGTCGAAGTTCTCCAAAAGAAATAATCCTGGAGGAGACTAATTCGGGGAGAAGGAACCTCAACTTTCTAGTGTTCCTCGCGCGGACGGCCTTTGTGTTGTTATCTGGGAGAACTCAGTCAAACATCTGTGATAGAAACTGTAAAACAGGGACAGGTCAGCCACCCTCCTTCGATGTTCCAGGCTGTGGAGGTTAGGCGAATCGATTAGTTTAATTGCTCCTTTCTGAATAGTGTCCATAAACTTTAGAGAGTGTTTCGGAGCGCATCCCCACACATGGGAGCAATACTCCAACGATGGTCGGATCTATGGCCCTACATCACCATCGGAACAAAACTCCAAGCTTTTGGGATGCCGTTTTAGCAATACTGATGAGGAGGTCGTGCCAGAACATGTTTTTTTTTTTATTGGAAATAAGGCATCGACTGCATGGTCATTAGCCATATATCTTTGATCAACTATTTTGTACTGAGCGATTTATAATGTTAGGTAATGAGCTTATGTTCGTTGGTTTATCGGAGGTCTTACAGTTTGAAAAAGAGTCCAGTTATTTTAAGGAAGGTGACTAATTTTCTTATTTCAGTCGGAACGGTGGTTAAAATATTCAGATCATTCGGTAGTCGCATCATGTTCCTTAAGTTTGTGTATAACTGACAATCATAAAAGGTGTGCCTTATTGTAAGGGTGACTTGACACTGTTCACATATAGGAGGGTTCTGGCCTAGAAGTAGGTATGATGGGTGTGACCTATTCTGATTCGAGATACTATCACCTGCTCTCTGCGTTGGAGTGAGGTGCCTTTATGTTTGCTATTCTTAACCGAATTACATATTTGACGAAGTTTGTTATTGGTGTCTCTGTACCATTCATCTTGCCAACTGTCTTGCATTTTGTTTTTAAGGAAACACTTTAGGTAATCTGCTCTGACTACTCGATCTGTAGATGAACTCCTTGGTGCACTGCGAGCTGCAACATGTCCCGGTGTCCAAATGAATATAAAAAGCTTACCTTGCTGTCGCAGGCTGTGGTGGAGTTGTAGAGCTTTTTGTACCAAGGGGTCGGTGTTAAAAATATTTTATGGGATTTCAACGAACTCAGAGAGTCTGAACATATTGAGGTGGTCCCTATTTCCCAATCTTCTATGTGCTGTAGTGCTTGGTATATAGCGAAAAGTTCAGCAGTATACACAGACGCTATAGGATTCATGCTCCATTGCCAAACTTCGTCTTGAGATACTACTGCAGCACCCACACCAGCGTCGGACTTAGATCCATCAGTGTAAAGCACTCTGCTCGTTTCATAGGAGTCTATAATGCTTCGAACAGTTGATAAGTATACGGCTACATTTGTTTCTTTTTTTGTGTGGGCAGAGCAATCTAAATGGATTTTGGGGGCTTGAATTGTCCAGGGTGGTACATTGGGAAAATTCATGTTGGTCATTTGGTAATGCTATAGAATTATTTTCTAGAAGCTCCTTCACTCGTACTCCAATGGGTCTGGTGATAGTTGGTCTGGATCTGAACATATCATTGTTGATTTTAATCCCTAAAAGCTAGCTAGCTTGTGGTACCTTTGATGTTATACGCAAACCTATTATTTTCGTAAAATCATACGCATAATATAAATAAAATAAGAATTTGTTTCACCACTAACATTTTTGCAAAAAAAAAAGGAAGAAAAACGAGACTAAGTTGGATATTCGAGAGACTACTGTACCTACTAGTATTTGAGGACGTGAACCTCCTAGTTAGTCTATAAGCACGTTGTCGCGATGATTTCAGTCACCTTCCACCTTGTATAACCCTGAACGGGCATTTTATTGTATTGTATAATAATAATGGCGTTTAACAATGAAACTTTCAGCCTTGACACGGCCTGAAAAGTTATAGTCGTTGTTCACGAAGCCTACTGGTTATGCTGTACACACCGTGTTTGCTTAGATGAAGGTGTATAATGATCTCAGATGATCTACGTTAACGACCATCTGTGCACAGAGCGCACGAAAACGGAACGGTATGACGAACTTTTATCATTATGATTGGCGTCAAGTGGCTTGAATCAATACTCCACACACATAAAAAAATTGAGTCAAGTTGATTGACTTAGTACTTCCCACACATAACAGTGATAGGCAAGGCAATGTGCGGATGGACCTAAAAAAGGATATTATGCTGCTATAGGTCTTTCTTTCACAGGTCAATGGACAGCCTATTATGAATAGAACAAATTTTTGAGTTTTACAATCCCAACCACCCCAATTTCACCCTCAACCAAAAAAAAGTGAAAAATGATCAGGAACCCCTACAAAGACCTAAAAATAAAGTTTGAGGGATTTTTTTTGCTAATTACTCCGCCACTCCTGCACCGATTTTCAAAATTATGTCAGCATTACCTACTAGGACCTCACACCATATCGGTACCCAAATTCCATCACAATCCATGCAGGGGTTGCTGAGATTACGGGGGTTTAAACACGCGAATAGACAGACCGAACTCTTAAAACGCCTTAAAAGGAGGTTTGGAGCGATTTTGAGGATGTTCTTTTTTTGCTACTTACTGCACCAACTATGCAGTTACTTTCACCTACCCATTACACTTACAAAATCATTGAAGCGGTTGCTGGAATTATGCTTTTAGAAAAATAATAACAGACAGACTGAGGGAAATTAGAGACTAAGTTTTCGTGACGTAATACGTCCAAAAAAACGTATTATCTCAATTTAGCTTTTAGCAATTTATTTCTTAAGCTTTACAATACCGTTAACATTACATCCAGTATTTTGATGGTTGTGAGTTGAAAAACTATTTTTTTGGCTTTATTGACTACATCGTCAAACCATTTTTCATGTTTTTATGTGAAGCAACATATTATTTTTTTTCGAGATGATAAGCAATTCAACGGCATGTTCAGACAGATAAATTGAAAAGAAAATATGATGAACGATTCCAAACAGTAACAAATAAACAACTCAGAACATGCCTAATCTCTTCTGTAATAGAAGATAAAGTACATTTATAGACTTTTTAGTAGGGTTGGCACCACTGGTTTACTCCATAGTTGCCTTGTTGTTGACCACTGGGAACTGCAGTGACAGAAGACTCATATCTTTCACACTAATACCACAGCATAATAAACAACCAGCACAACAACTCAAGTTGGTGAAAATTACACACGCATCCCCACTTTTGGATTATTTTTTGTAGGGATGCTAATAATACTTCGATACTTCTACACTAATATCGAGTATTTTTCTCGTCGATACTTTTTGAGACATTCCAAGCTGGTATCAATACTTTTGTATCGGTATTGAAAATAATTATATAATTATTGAGGGGTGTAATCAGTTGCATAAAATGCTCTGTACGAACCAAACGCGCCTAAGAGGCTAAAAATTATCGAGTTGGTATCGGTATCGATATTTTCATTTTAAAAATCCCTACCAAAACTTCGCAGCCGTGAAATCATCCATAAATCCTCCCAAGGTCAAATTTTGTGGGAACCATTTTTATATAGGAAAAGATATTATGCTGGTTGTTTATTATGCTGAGCTAATACTATGCGATTGAAAGACAAAAAACTTCTCTAATGATCGGGTGAGAGTACTGTGATGTACAGGTGACATAATTTACTAAATTTCTAACAAATAACTAGCAAAATAAGTTGAAACTTCTTGAGAACTTGAAATCATGACAGTTTGTTTGGTCTGACATCAAAAAATATGCAATTCTCCGTTTCGCGACTTTGTCCATCACTACATGTACATGTATAAATACCTGATGATGATTCCCTCTTATTGTTGAAAATCAGAATTACCTAGAACAAAAAGTAAATGTTAGTTTTATCACTCAAATGTGCAAACTCGGAAATATTGTAAATTGTAATCCATTTATTCATATGACACACATATGCTAAGAGGATAAGAAGTGTCGGTGGACGTTAGATTTGAAACGCTGCAGGTTGTAGCCGTCGGGAAACAAATTCGCCGGCAGCTCATTCTACAACGTCGAAGTTCTCCAAAAGAAGAATGCTGGAGAAGACTGGTACCGGGAGTAGGGACCTCGACCTGGTATAAGGATGAGCTCGCAGAGCCTCTCTAGTGTTCCTCGTTGGGACGGCCTTCGATGTTATTATCTGGGACAGCTCACTCGAACACCTTCCGTGATAGAATCTATAAAACAGTGACAGGTCAGCCATCCTTCTTCGATGTTCCAAGCTGTTGAGGTCCTTTGTCAGGTTAGTCGCATCGATTAGTCTAATTGCTGTCTTCTGGATAGTGTCCAGAAGCTTTAGAGAGGGCTTCGGAGCGCATCCCCACACATGGGAGCAATATTCCAACGATGGTCGGATCTGTGCCTTGTAGAGCAGCAGTAGTTGCTATGGTGTAGATAGCTTCCTACAGCGAAACAAAACTCCCAGCTACAAGTTTTTTGAAAAAAAAAATATTTCTTGACTTTTTTGTCACTCTGTATGATGAGTTGGACTATACGTTTTAAAAATAATGACTTTTATACTAAGTGTGACATAACAAAGTTATATTTTATTAAATGGTTTACTAGTGTATCTATGGATTTCTTGGTAATTTCTTCTGTGACTTATTTTATTAAAAATTGTCGGTTAAAACAAAAATTGCCAGACTTCGCTACATTTATTTGCGTCCACCCAAATAACAAATACACAAAGTTTCGACAGTTTCGAAATTTTCGTTTAGGTATGGACTCAAGGACTATCACGTCAAAATTTCAAGTACAAAATGTTTACATATTGGTAAATACGGGAAGTTATAGGCTCCTATACTGTTGCAGTCTCAGTTATGGTCCAGGTCTATTGTCTACGAAGAAGGATGAACGAAGTGGTAGGAAACAGAAGAAAAGGTTAATTAGCTGCAGATAAGGTGATACGTTAGACAAATTGACTGGCACAGCATAATAAACAACCAGCATAACATCTCTAAGGATTTCCTATATAAAAATGGTTCCCAATAAAATTTGACCTTGGGAGGGTTTATGGATGTTTTTGCGGCTGTGGAGATGCGAAAATGAAAATATCGATACCGGTACCAACTCCAATTTTCTAGCCAAATAGACGCGTTTGGTTCGTACAGAGCATTTTGTGCAACGAATTACACCCCTCAATAATTATATAATTATTTTCGATACCGATACAAAAGTATCAATACCAGCTTGGAATGCGTCAAAAAGTATCGATGACAAAAATACTCGATATTAGTGCAGAAGTATCGAAGTATCGTTAGCATCCCTATAAAAAACCCTCCAAAAGTGGGGATGCGCGTGCAATTTCCGCCATCTTGAGTTATTGTGCTGGTTGTTTACTATGCTGTGTTGACTGTATGTACCTAGTAAATTGTAGTGTACCTCATGTGGGGGATGATTGAGAGCAGGACAGCGAAAATAAAACTACCTATATGTCAAGCGTAATAGAATGTATTAGAAATATTTGTAGGTTTTCTGTAAAAGATTGACAGCGAATCACAGCAGCTTGCCAAGTTCACTGCCGAGCTTTAAAAACTTCTTGGAGCCGCGTGCGAAGAGAAAATGGAATTGTAATTGTGAACTAAACTGAATAACTGAGAAAATATAACTTTGAATCAACCAATTGAGAATGGAATGTCCATTTCGGACTATAACAGAATTGATAATGACGCGCAGCTTGATAGACTTTTTTCAAGCCTCTTTTTGACTGTCATGATGACAGACGCATGGCCTGCTATGTGGCCTGCTACCCGCTTTCTACTGGCGTATACCGTGTGATCCTTTTTGAGAGGGCATAGTGTAAATTTTATATTTTTTGATTAGAGAAATATGTGTTTGGTTGTTCACCAACACCTCATACAAGGCATAGCCTTCGAGGTGGCACTATTTTGTATTGCAATTACAGGCCTAAAGCAGTACCCAGTCGGAGTCCGTCCCTGTGCTGCGGACCATATGTCCGTAAAAAATCGAAGAAATTTTTAAAAAGGGTACAAAAAACGGTACGTCGACGCGGCGCAGCGCGCGTATAGCGGGTACCTACAGAAAGCCAGCCCAGACCAGACGACAGATGTTGGACGTTTGTTTCAACGTTATCGCTCGCCGCACCGGCGGCTGTCGACAACAATAAAAATAATCATCGTCCAATGAAACAATGGCACACGACGAATACCGCGCCGCAGACGTTCAAGGAGAGAGATCTACTTCTGTCGATCATCAAGAGACCAATTTCTACAGGGTCGACAGCAAATGGTTGCTCTCTAGAGCGCAGAGTTATTTCCAAAGAACGCCTTACTCAAAAGCTAATGCTCAACAGATTGCTCTTACTCTGCTCTATAGACTCGTTGCTTGAACCAAAGTGAAGGTTATGAAATTCCACCAAAAGATTATAATGATTAAGTATACAGGGTGATTCACTTAAACCGTTGGTTAGAATAATTTTGGACTTGGCCTAGCCCGTTACTGCAGATGTGATCGTCTAGTGTGCCTTGAGAGAACAAGAAAGGTAACATCTCTTACGTGCTTAACTCCTTAAGGCGGAGATACACATGCCTGTAGCTGGCACACTGGCATAACAGCTCCTTGCATGTGCCATCTACTGTCATGTGTATACGCTAACAGGCATGCCTCTATCTGGCATGCAAGTAGATAGCACAACATTTGATTTACTGGCATGCACGCTGAAAGAGGGGCGCGGGGGGCTGTAAAACCGGCACGTGTGAACGTACGCGACAGCTAAAGACATGCCAGTAGCTGCATTTCGCATATGGGTATCATTTTTTTTAAAGTTGTCGACAATTTTTGATAATCATTCGTCAAATTTTTCTGGAAGCATTCCTAAATGGTTTCTGTAACCACCTTCATCTTCTTGTCGCATTTCTGTAAGAAGACAGCTACTTGCTCCAAAATTTTCCCTTCTACTAATCCAATTTTCCCAAATCTGTCTTCTTCTTTTCTTTTTTTGTCTTATTAACTTAGCCACACATTTTACCCCTAGATGCAATATGGTGGTATTTAATTCACCTCGGATATCTTCCATTGCAGAAAAGCAAAAGCAACTGACACGCACTGTCTGTTTTGTGAACTGGCATATGTATACGTCTTGGAGAAACTAGCATGCAAGAGCGCAAATTGCATGCAAGTTTGACTTGCAAATGTATCCACAGTGTGCTAGTTACTTGCACATGCCTTTAACTTGCATGCAAGCTACTATTCCGTTTTACAGGCATGTGTATCTTCGCCTTTAGAGTAATTGGTTGAACCAGAAAAGACGTTGTAAAAATCCACAAACAGATAATAATGCTCAATATATCACATGGTGCATCGTATAACAAAATAGGTGTGTATTCACCCCAAATAATGACTAACTTGAGGATCTAGTTTTTTTTGACTACGACTTCAATTTACTGGAACTTCATCACCATCATCATCATCGTAGTCACAATGTCTTAACAGATATGTTGTGAACTCGTAAAATGCGTTAAGTCGTTGCTAGAATACTGGCGACATGAATATTATCAGTAGTTTTATAAATTGTTGTAGCTCGCCATCGTTCACGATTTACTGTCAGTTCAGTGACGCTCGAGATACTCATTTCCAGCAACTGTTTTGTCGTATCTACCCAGCGTGTAGGGAAACCACCAAGGCATACAGGAACTTAGAGAAGCAACAATTAAATTTAACTCTTTTACCAAAGAAGCTACGGCTAAAAACTACTATGATCTCAAAAAACTTAGGTTTGAAGCTTTATGAGAATTTTCTCTCCGAACAAAAACACTGTTCGTCACAACGTATGGCAAATTAATAACTCGTCAGGAAATCATGAGTATCTCTTAGGCCCAGTTTCGCAATCATTGGTAACGCCTGGTAGTCACTTGAACGACAGATGGAAGGTAACCAGTAGTTATCGGATCGCCCTGTTTCGGAAAGAAAACCAGTGGTTAAGCTTATTTATCTTCAAGTTGGCAGCTCGAATGGGTCTCAGAGTACTGCCATAATTGTTCTGTGAATGCAACCTAACCCTTTAACATATAGACCTAACCTTTGTATGCATATTTTTGACTTGAGTCATCGCAAACTATAATCAAGATCCATCGACGTGTTAGACGTCAATGTCAAAATGCATGTTTTTATAACCTCCAAAGCAAGCTTATGTGTCATCAGTTGACCACAACAAACGTCAGAGATAACCCATACTTTATCCTTAGGTTAACTTAACTACTGGATAATCAAAGCTTTTGACGTAAACCGCCGATTGTGAAACGCAAAGTGTTCGCTAACCTTCAGTTTTCTTTTAACCTCCAGTTAACTGCCAATTGTGAAACTGGGCCTTAGTTTTCTTAGGCTACTAATTCTGTCCCCAATATAACGATGCTTAAAAACCAGAAGCTGATCGTAGGCAATGTTCAAGACACCCAAAAACCCAATACTTCTTCTGCGTGTTTTCAATGATAACAAAAATGTATAAACAGTAACAATGACATTGAATAATAGTTGTAAGCTAAAAGAAGATAGACTAACCTTGACATTGAATAATAGTTGCAAGCTATAAGAAGATACACTTATCAAAGTATATGTTCCTGACCGTAGATTGAATTCCAGTTATACTATTTGTAGTTTTCGGTCACTTCTCGAAAAATAAAATCACTTTTTTTCCATACGTTTCGATCTTTATTAAAATATCATCTTCAGTGGAGTAAAAAAAGCCTGTCCATTCCTTTCCCTAAAGTTATGTAAATGTTATGCATTGTTATAATACCACATTACTCCACTGAGGATGATATCTTTATAAATATCGAAACGTATGGAAAAAAGTGATTTTATTTTTCGAGAAGTGACCGAAAACTACAAATAATAGAATTGGAAGATACAGTTAGTGTGAGGGGTACCTACTGGTTTGTAGGATGAAACTAACAAAATTGCACCTTTTGCAGCTCATCATTATATCTAAGAAATCCTGCGAATATCACTTTTGGTCGACTACGGCCAGGTAGATCCGTCAGGCAGGTAGAAAGGGGAACACATTTTCGTTTGTTGGACTAATACTGATCTCATCGTATAATGGAGGCTCAATAGTACAGGGCAATTGTTAATTCAGAAGATAAAATCGAATACTTCCGTTAATCTAAGAATTTGTTATTAGTTCATGTTTTACCTGTGTATATTTCATGTATTTTTGACAAGTGAATTATGTTTTACAATTTGAACAGACTGTAATTCAGTCTTCATTTTCTGATATCTTGCTAAGAAAGTATTGAAAAATAAGAAGTGCTCCACTCAGAGGTATCTTTACTTTTCACTTGACGCAAATTACTACTTTTTCATACACTACCAGACCCTAGAGTGCCAGTAACAATCGCTTTCATTTTGAAATTTTTAATAACTCTAGAATCTTCTAAATCTCTAGTACATCTCAAAAGTTAGGCTACGAAAAATAGGCATTTCTGTTATACTCCAGCGTCTCATTGACATTAGATATGATGCCTCTGTTGTTTTTGGTAATATATTGTAAGGTATTTTTATAATCTTGTCTCATTCACTATTTCTTTTGCATTTCGCATCGCAAATCAGTTGTTTTCTTCCATCTGAACAGGCTTTTGTTTATTTTTTGACGCCTGCTGGGATGCATACAAGTAGAAAAATTTGAAAAACTCAAATTTCGAAACAAAACAAGAGATTGGTATATCGACAGTCCTATATCGTTAGAAAATGTATAAAATTTTACTTTCAAAAACTGTATAAATTAGGCATTTCCATTTGAAAAATCAAGTTACGTGTGATTGTACTTTCCATAATTAATATACCGATAGCTTGATGTGCAAAAAGAATTCAGATTTGACACCTAAACTGACACATTCATACTTAATCACAGCCTTCTAACCTTTATAGATGCTGCGATATTCAATATTTTCTAACATCTAATTATATCAAAAATGGTGATTTGCGCCAAAACAGTTCGTTCTAAGTATCATGTGTGACACATAAAGTCACACTAGAATCGACCAAGAAATCCGAATAAATATGCAATAATATACAGGGGCTTCTATTTAAAATAAATGTAACTTTGATAAGTTACACATTTATTGGACACACTGTGTAATGGTAAATATTTTTGGAACATAGATTTTATTGCCCTCTACATTTTTAATGGAGACATTTTTCCTGTCTCAAATAGAGAAGCTGCTTTCGTCCGTCCACACGTCGTTGATACACCCTGTATAATATGAGTACCGTAAGGCAATTGCGCGATTAGTTACGTAAACCTGGATTAGATTAGGCAGTTTTCGTTACTTACAAAGTGATGTTCCGTTTAACGCTATTTGACAACTTTGACATTTGCATTTCGTTTTACGTATATCGTAACCGCTAAATGCCGGTATTGTACGGACGATAGCCATAGCGATTAACGAAGCGACACGCATGCGCAGCACGAATAAAAATTAGATCATAACCTGTTTTGGTTTTGACAGGGACACTGGTTTTGACTTTTGAGTAGATCTGCAAAAATTATTATCCGTCGTTTTACAAAAATGCTTCCAAATAGCTCAAAATAAGGTTAGGGGGCATCTTACAGTGGTGTCTTGCTCCGAAAACTATTTATTTATCTGCAAATAGCGGTTCTGACAACGTATTTGTTAACCGAAGCGGAAAGATTAATTAAGAACAATGAAAACTACCTATTATTTGTTTACTATGCACCGCAAACTGACAATTTTCACACTGTCACTGTCAAAACAATCTTGCGAACACAACCTTGCCGTATCTGCAATCTAGATTAGTTAATCTCTTGACGTTGCACGGCTAGATGGCAAAGATTAGCAAAACGTGATTAGGGAACTAGGATTAGAATCGCCAAACGATGCATACGGGTAGTCAATGAATATGATCTTTTTTTATGTTTCAGCCACGACTTTTCTCTAGGGGCATAATATAACTCGTTTTTATCTACTTTGTGGACTATTCTAAGGCGTTTGATAACGTAAAGTGGCCTAAACTGTGAGAAATCCTTATCTGCATGGGAGTCCCTTACCACTTAGTATTTCTCATACATCAACTCTATGAGTCTAGCTCAGCTCGTGTAAGAATTGATGGTAACCTGTCTGGTCAAACAACAACCAGAAAAGGAGTTCGTCAGGGATGCGTATTATCTCCGATGTTATTCAACATTTACTCTGAATTTGTGATGAGACAGGTATTGGACAACTGGAATGGCGGTATAACTATTGGCGGAAGCAAAATATCTAACTTAAGATTTGCTGACGATACAACCCTTATTGCTGCTTCTCAGGAAGAACTAGTAGCTCTATTGAACGTTTTAGAACAACACAGTGCAGCATATGGCCTTGGTATTAACTACAACAAGACAAAGGTTATTATCGTAGATAGAGAGCATGACAATCATCAAGAAATAAAGTCAATAGGCCGTTGTGAGGTAGTTCAAAGTTTTGTGTACCTCGGTTCTTTGATCGATAATTCAGGTAGCTGTGAGAATGAGATTCGACGGCGCATTCGACAGGCACTAGTGGCCATGACAAAGCTCAATAAAATATGGCGAGACCATAATATCACTAAAGCTCCCAAAATGTCACTGGTTCAGTCTCTTGTGTTCTCCTTATTTTTGTATGCCTTGGAAACTTGGACTGTTAAAAAGGCAGATCGAGCTCGCATAGATGCTTTTGAAATGTGGACGTGGAGGAGAATGCTGAGAATTTCTTATACCGCCCATCGAACTAATGTTTCCATACTGGATGAGCTCGGTAATCCTCCATTGTGTCGATGAGAATGCTTACATTCTTCGGACATATTCACCGAAGCGGTAATATGAAGAAACTTGTAGTTCAGGGTCACGCCCTGAGTGGGCGGCGCCGTGGCCGTTCCCCTACACGCTGGGTGGATACGACAAAAGAGTTGCTAGATATGAGTATCAAGAGCGCCACTGAACTGACAGTAAATCGCGAACGATGGCGAGCTACAGTTCTCAAAACTATTGATAATATTCGTGTCGGCAATACTCTAGCTCCGACTTAATGCATTTTACGAGTTCACAACATGTCTGTTAAGACATTGTGACTATGATGATGATGATAATATAATCCAACTTGACTGTGTTATTAAATCTATGTGTAAATAGTGATAGGTCGGTCTCTCGGTGGTACGGTTGAAGGCTCCAATATTTTCAAAGGCGATGCCCTCTGACAATGGCAATGGCTGTGTACCGTGTAGGGAGGCCCTACGCAGTACACACGGAGACTAACCTGATCCCCCTGCGACCGAGGATTCTCACGGATGCCTCTTTCCACACCGACCGGACGGAAAGTCTTTGCGGTGTTGGTTTTCAGTTGCAGAGTGCTAATCAGTAGCGCCGAATGCTGTTGGGAAAAGGGGCAATGGGCCTGCCCCCCACTTTTGTTTTTTCTTGCTTAAGCGAAAAATTGCATGGTACATAAATATGGTCAAATTCGTTTACAGTTTTTTTTGTCTGTGAGAGGGTTGGCATCAGAATGACTCCATTTTCCACAACAGACATATGTTAAATTAGGAAGCACATACATTTGGTTTCATGATTTTAGAATCTTATTTGTTTTTTATAATTAAATATCTAGTTTAATTCTTTTTAAAAAGTTAACCAAGCGATTAAACATCTGTTTATCATGCATACTCAACAAAGATGCTATACTCGTAGGTAGCTGATATTTTTGTTTTATTTCTTGTGCATAATAGTTCCTGCATGCAAAAAATATATGGTTTAAATCTGTGGTTGACATATCATAACGAGTGCATTTGTCAGAGTTCTATTTTAAAGAGATTGCTTAGAGATGTATTACCATTTTTCACGCTATTAGCCGCATGCCGGGCTCTCAAATCGAGCTGTCGAAAAACGCCGTAAAAAGAACCGACTGCCAGCGGGATTTGAACCCGTGGCCTCCGGAATTTTAGTCCGACGCTCTACCAGCTGAGCCATGGCGGTCATGCCAACCAGATTTCCTGGTTCCTGCTTTTTATTCCTATATTTTCCGGTAGCGTCTTCGTTTACAGGTATTTTATAATAATAATATTTATCATGAAATAAAATTGAAGGATCCAATGCAAGAAGTACCTAAGTCACATTTTTCTGTTTTTGAGAAAAAAACGCTTTTGAAGTTCATATTTCTCTCTGGAAATATTACCTTTACGAATTATAGTTTGATTTGTTATAATCTTGTACCTTATTACTTTTAGAGTAAGCGACAGAACCTAGTTCAGTTGTTTACTTTCGAAGATTAGTTTTTCAAAAATGGACTTGGGCACTTTTTTCTTTGGATTACAAAAGGGTCAAAAAACTGTACATACTTTGAGGTATTTGTATTTTATAATATATGACAATATAAAATACATTACAAATACAAAAGTTATTCATAAATATCGGTGTCAGAGTATATTCCTTCATTAGACAGTTAAAGGTAACACAGAAGAAAGATTAAAACTGACAAAACACTTAAAAGTCTAAAAAAACATTATATGCGAAGTGGAGGAAAACACTACAACACTTGGCTCTTTATCTGAGAGAGGATAGTGTTAAATATATCAAAAGGGTTTTCCCTATTCAAGATATTGCACAGCTCCATCATTTTATTTAATGGGGATAACTTATCCTGACTAGTTTTAAATGTATCCACACTAAGAATCCTTAGGTTAATTCTAGGTACTTTAAAATTAATAAACTCAATTAGATTACATTGTTTGTACTTTGCACTATTGACTACATTATATATAAATATCACAGCTTGAATGTTTCTTCTTTGAACAAGAGAAACTACTTTGAACATACCTAGCATCGATTCATATAAGACCATAACTGGGTATGTCCCATTTAACTTGACATACAGAAATCTTAGAAAACGTTTCTGAACCTTTTCAATTTAGTTTTTATGGCATATTATCGACAATATTAAAAAAACCCACTTACCTGTGTTTCGTATACCATTTCTCCACAATTTTTCAACTATAAATAATTAGACAAATTGAGTGAAATAATAAATCACTAGAAGCACGTTTTTATCAATGAATGGAAAAACGAATGGTAAACCACGAACTAAGCATAAATAATACGCTCTTGGATTAAGGCAATTTTTGCGTTGAAGTGGACATTCATAGTGACTAACAGACCGTACACTTAGGAAGCTCATCTTCCATTGAAGATATTTTATCTAATATTTGGCTGGACTTAGGCACAAGTTGCCCTGAACTGAGAACTATTTTAAATAACTCATATGCTCATATAATAACTTAGACAACAATTTTAGATATACTACCAGAAAGCTAACAAAATGTTCACATAGATGGCACTGATAGTCTATAGTTGATGAAAATATGACACTTCTTGCATTCAACCCTTCAATTGCTTGACATGTACGTATTTATCGTTCAAACCTATTATGTCACCTGTACTAAACCAATAAGAAAAATAGCATCCTGAGTTATGAGCATTTTGTTCTTGCTTCATCAGCACGCACTTGTCAGATTGTCAGTTATCACATGTCAAGTAGATGTTAACTGTCATGGGATCCTATGAATGTAAAAAAACGTGTTTTTGTCGTCATATTTCCTATATATTTATTTAAGTACATATTACTGTTACATTATCGTTAGCCACTTACTTGAGAGGATGAATATTCTTGGTTTAGTACATGTGACGTAATTATGGCAGATATTTGATTTTCTGTGCTTTTACTTCCCACACCGATAGGTGAGGGGAGTATTGTGATCGCGAATATTTTAGATTTGAGATAATTTGCTTTTTGGGCATGATAAAACATGTCTACATAACAAAATCCACGTCAGTAACTCCGGCATGGATTCTGATGGGGTTGTAGCAGGCAATGCTGCGATAATTTTGAAAATCGGTGTAACGACGGCGGAGTAATTAACCAAAAACAAAAAATTCAAATATTTCTCAAAGTTCGTTTTGAGGCATTTTGCGAGTTCCTGATTTTTTCCATTTTTCTTCAGGTGGGGGTGAAATTGAGGTGGTTGAGGGGTGGGGGTTGTAAAATTTAAAAATTCGTTGTATTCATAATAGGCTGTCCATTGACCTGTGAAAGAAAGACCTAGCGGCATTACACACTTTTTTAGGATCATCCGAACATTGTCTTGCATATTACAGAAACCAAAGGAATTTTCTTATGTACACATACTAGTATTGTTTCAGATAGTTCTATATTGTGTAACCTGGTAATAATTGAGTTCAATGAAATTTTGACACCGAATTATTATCGTGACGAGGATGAAAAACGTGTTTGACCACTTCTGTAGCCTATTTCAAAGTGCAAAAAAATTGAACTTCGGAAGCAGCTATTGTTTTTTGCGAACTATCTTCCAAAGTCGAAGCGTATTGACTTTGGCCAAACAGCCGAAATTTCATCGAACCATGGCCACGAAAGCTGTACACAACACAATCCCTGCACTGTGTCACCCTGTAGGGATACTCGGGTAGTCTAGGTATGGTCGGGTCTGTGACCGTACCTACGTATACCTCCAGCCCAGCCGAATCTGGTATTGAAGGAAAACACCTGCTTCCTTCCTCGTGCCCAGGCGGACAGCAACCAGACTGCCAGACAGTGACTCCGTCTTTTGTACCGTTGCCCTTGCGTTGTTACCCTGCTCGGTCTTTGGGTCGTCGCTCGAGATAGGGATGTGACAAAAGCTACGATTCCTTTTTTAAAGAATCGGTGTTCCTTTTTTTTCGCACTATGTATAAGTGAGGCACTTATTGTGATCATAAACATTTTCGATTACGATGTCCTAATCTTTTTTTCGTTTTATGATGACAAAGAATTGTCACTTCTGTCGGTCTCTGTCGTGTCATTTTTGTTGTCACATAATAATTTAATTTTTAGGCGTTCTTGATCGAATGGGTGGATCAAAGACCTCCAACGATGGGGAGGGTAGTAATAAAAAAATGGAGTCAAGTTCATTGACTTACCATAACTCTCGTAAATAGTCTCTTGCATCTCCTTCAGTAGAAACTAGGACGACACAGTTTTTATTCCGCAACTCCTTAAAATGAAATTTGAGCTTTTTTTATGTTTCTAGTTTTTTTATTATTGCTGCGTCAGCACTGACACCATTTCTAAAAACCATACGCATAAGTATACATCAGAAAAAGGCCCTTGGTTGTGAATACAGAAGTGAATTATGCCGCTATGTCTTTCTCTTATGCCTACTATGAATACAACAAATTTTTCAGGTTTACAACCGCCCACTCCCCAACCACCCCAATTTCACCCCTCCCCAAAAAAATAACCTCAATATAATCATTACACATTTACTCGCATCTTGTGGACATTCATAGAAATAAGAACAATTACAGCCTAAATTCTAATTACCATTCGTATAATACCCGATCCGCAGAACTAATAAGAGTTCCTAGATATCGGCTAGAGAAGTCTGCTAGGAACTCTTCACAATTATATCTATACAATATCTTACCAGCTCCTCTCAAAAACTTAGAGCATGCAAAATTTAATGCCTCCATCAAAGCATTTCTTCAGGAAAATGCATTTTATTCAATCCGTGAGTACATGGACACCCTCAAGACGACAAGTACTTTCAAATTTGTAAAGTAGTTATTTTTGTATTGTTGTTTTTTACTTTATCTGTATTGTCTCTGTTTTTACAATTTAATTTTATATTTTTACATTTTATGTTATATATGGAATATTTTATTCTGACTTGCTACAAATATAAATTTTACATATCGTAGTGAAATTAATCTATCTATCTATCTAACGAAGTTTGAGGAGTAATTGAAATTTTTTGTCTTTTCCAAATTACAGCAGAAATCGACTACGACCTCATAGCATATCACTACCCAAATTTCATCACATCTATACAGCGGTTACTGAGATTACGAAACTAGAAAAAGGCCATCAGACAGACAGACCGACGCAAATGAGTGACATGGATTTTCTTTATGTAGATATCATAAAACGTCCAATAATCGTGTTACCATAAAATCGAAAATTTTCGCGATTACAATACTCCGCTCACGGTGTGGAAAGTAAAATAAGGGATTAAAAAAAATTGATTCGTTTTAGTTGACTTTGATCCCTACTTTTTTGTCTGAAGAGGCTTAAATTGGCACTAAGGCCAACATATCTTTTATTAATTTATTGTTAAACTTGATGATCCTTCTATAACCTAAAATTCGGAAACTTATGCTTTAATTGTAATGGAATTTTCACCTTGTTAGTGCACAAAATGTTGAAATACTGAGTCAATCAATTTGGCTCCACTTTGTTATGTACGACACAATAAGATCTATTTCATTTAGGTTCTTGTTCATTACCATTTTTTGGCAGGGGGCAGCCAGGGTGTTTGGGGCGGGGGGCTCCAAATATCTAAACGACTTCGTCTTTTTTGACCCTTGTGAAATCTTGAAACCTTCAATTCCAAAAAACATGTACTAATTTGACTACGAATTAAAAAAAAATTAAATAATTTGGATAGCTATAACCTTACATTGTGTTTGATGCGAGCATTATGTATTTTCGCCAACCCTCTCTATGAGAATTAGTATTAACGATAAACTAAAAACGCTAAATTTTCAATTTTATTTGATTTTTTGGTATAGCTGTTTCTAGCTACGAGGGGAACTCATGAGTAGCTTCATTATATCATCACGCTGTATGAAAAACGAGAAAGTGTGGGAGCTCTGCAGCTTTGCTCTAGTTTTTTTAGTCCATCGGGAAGAATACTTTTGCAAATCAAGATGCTCCTAGAATATATATACAGGGTGTTTACGATTTTAGTGCATTAATTTGGAGGAACGATAGATCATGATACTTCGAACCTGAAACCCCAGTACCATTTCACTAATTAACGCATAGTTAAAGAAAAAAAAATTAAAAAAGTATGACTGCAAAATCACAATCCGACAACATTGTCCAGTATTCGCCTTAGTTTCTGTCAAGTGTTTTTGGAGATATTCACGTAAACAAATGCTATTATCTCTAGACTTAATGCCGCATATTCTGTGTTATCAGAAAATGTTGAGATTTTTTTGATTTGGGATATTCGTATTAAATTTGTGGTACAAGCATTACAGTGATGTGTAATATTCGTACTTTACATAACGGCATTAAAATCGTAAACACCCTGCATACACGGATTTCTACGGCGGTCGCCACTTCTCCGTACCCAGAGTCCAAAATTTTCTGTTATAACACATATGTCCTTGTAAATCTCTAGCTTCCATTGCTTCGTTGATATCATCCCTCCAGCTTCTTCTTGATCGTCTACAACTTCTCCGTATAAAATCCATTTCAGTCGCCCGTAATTTTCTTCTGTTGTCCTTGGTTACATCCCAACTTTCTGACTCATATGTAATTACACTGTTTACTATTGTATTGTATATCCTCTTTTTTGTATGTTTTCTAATGTTTCTTTCCCACAATATTGAGTTTAGTGCTCCAATGGCCTGTCTTCCTTTACGTATCCTTTCTTGAATTTCGTCATTGCTTGTTCCACCCCCTTTATTTGTTCCTTTTCTAATCTAATGTATTGCATGTATTATTTCCTACTATGAGGTATTCACATTACAAAAATGTGAGATGCTCCCAGAAAATGCCGGAAAAAGAATCAACTGTCAGCGGGATTCGAACGCGCGGCTCCGAAATTCTAGTCCGCCGCTCTGCCAACTGAGCCATCGCGGTCATGCCAACCCAGCCGGTGACGCGATCTCAAGAAGCATCGAATTGAAGATGGCGGCAGTGGAACCGTCAGTGGGACTGAGAAAATTCGCTGCCTCTTGAGATCGCTTCGCCGGCTGGCGCTGGATTGCCATGACCGCCAATGCTCAGCTGGCAGAGCGGCGGACTGCACAATACAATTTCGGAGCTAGGTACATAAATGATCGTTGGAATATCGTTTTGTGTGGTCGAACTAAGTTTGATGACCATATTTTGTGCCTCGTGCTATATACATGTATATGCTTATGTTTCATTTCATTAACACAGATTTTGTGGAATAAATTGCTGGTATGTTAGAAACAAAGTTGCCTAGTATCGAGTATCTTTGTTTCTTGGTATAAATCGTTTGACGGATAGAGCTTAGATTTATGAAATATAGATTTCAGCACATATTTTTGAAATATATCCAATTCAGAAATATATGTCTTGCAGGCAGATCCCCAAGCTGGTAATCCATATATTAGATGTGTTTCAATGAAAGCATGATATAATATTTTAAGGAAATTATCTGTTAGAATGTTGGATAGAATTTTTAGTTTATATGCTACAAATCTTATTTTTTTCATCACATGTAAAATTTGCTTATCCCACTTTAAATCTGAATCTAGATATACTCCAAGATATTTCATACTATCTACCCTACTAATGTCAGTCTTTTTTGTATGGTATTTAATGGAGAGGTGTTCATAGCAAGGTAAAAATCTAGCATACGAAGTGAAGGCAACGAAAATGATCATAAACATTCGAATTGTCCCATCTCTACAGCAAAACGCGTGTACGTTTCTCCCCAACCGACACGGATAGTTCAGTGCTCCAAACGTCCCTCGCCAACCACCGCACCACCGCCCTTGCTGCTTAGCTTAGCTGCACACCAAAGCCAAACACACCCATAGGCGTTGCACTGGCGTTGCAGGGGTTTCACCTAACCACCGACCCCACCGTCGACATCGGTTATTGACCCTTTACCACACTCGGTGTGTTGGCCAAAATTGTACCACGGTAAGGGGTCGTCCACCCAGCTACTTTCATTGAAGTAAGTCACGTTTTCAGTTGAAATTTTGGTCCTTTAAACCGGATAACTAAACTATCAACACATTTTAATTACAGAAAATGGCTATTAAGGGCCGATTTTATCAACATGCATATTTAACAAAGAATTTGACAAAGCTTTTCTATTGGATGTTATTTAGCAAAAGCTTTCTATTGGGTATTGCGGGCTAGGTTAATAAATATCGTCCAATAGTATTTTATCAATATTGAAAACAAAACGTCAAAGTTGGATGACACTTTTCATCATATTGTATATAAGTTTTATAACAAAACTATTGTTGTAACAAATGTATATTTGTTGCAACATAGCCGATGAATGAAGTTTGCAGCTCGAGACGAAATCAACGATCGAAATAAATATCTATTTGAATGGTTGAAATCCCAGTAAAAAAGTACCTAATCCCAAATCAAATATGTACCGTTGAGGCGATCCCTTCGCCGAGATGGCGGGTGGCCGAGTGGTATGATGTTCGACAACGCCTTCCTGTTTTCGTGGGTGATGTTGGTGGGTGTTGGTTCGAGACCCAGCCCGTGCACCTACTTTTTTTTTAACCAAAATATTCATTGTTATACGTTTTACTCATATTACACACATTTTTTTGTACCATCGACATAAATGTGTTTTTGAATCAAATTTTATTAGACATTTTACTTGACATATTGCAAAAGCTAAGTACCGGAGGTGTCAGTCGAAGTGAAGTTTATCCGTCAATATCAATCGCCAATTGCTCTGATAGCGATATCAAAATGAAATTATTCCAAAAAAGTAAAATTATATGCGATTTTTGTTGTACTAGTAAACCATCTAACAAAATTTGATTCAAAACCACATTTATGTCGATGGTACAAAGGAATGTGTGTAGCATGAGTAAAAAGCATATCAATGAATATTTTGGATAAAAAAAAATATAAAAAAAAGTAGTTGGACGGGCTGGGTCTCGAACCAACACCCACCAACACCACCCACGAAAACAGGAAGCCGTTGTCGAACATCATACCACTCGGTCACCCGCCATCTCGGCGAAGGGATCGCCTCAACGGTACATATTTGATTTGGGATTAGGTACTTTTTTACTGGGATTTCAACCATTCACAAAGATATTTATTTCGATCGTTGACTTTGCATCGAGCTGCAAACTTCATTCATCGCCTATGTTGCAACAAATATACATTTTAGTTACAACTGTTACAAGTATTTCCACGAAGTAGGTACGTCACACGGATTCGGGAGCCATCGGCGTGTTTTCGGTTCTGGATTCAAAAACCCATTTTTATTTTGATATAACTTTTTAATTATTGCGAAAAAAGAAAACAAAAACTGTGTTGTAAAACTTATATTTGATCTCTCCATTTATCAAAACAAAAAATTATTCAAACCCCTAATTTTTTATCATCATTATCAAATGTATAGGTTTTGCGGAATCTGATTGGTTGAAATTAGCAATTGCTAAACTTCTTGTTAAACAAGAAAATGCAATTTTTCGCCCATTTAGGATGGAAAATCAGACTGGAAAAGATACTGGATGGTTCATAAAGGTCGATTGTATATAAAGCATGTCACTTTTAACCTTTTTGAGGTAAACTTCAAGAGAAATCAACAGTTTTCAGAGTACTTTGACATATGCATGTTCTTGAACGGGCTGCTCTGATTGGTCAAAGCCTTTGTTAAAATGCGCCTGTTAATAAAATCGGACCTAAGTCCACGAGGTCCACGTTTTTTGTTCAGATTTTAGCCATACGAGCCAGATAGATCAAATTATTAAATCTAAATTTTAAGAATTTTAAATAACAAATAACATAGTTTTAACCTATAAATACGTACAGGTTCAGTGAAATACAACTACTTCGTTGCGAGTTTCCAAGGCAATGAATTTATCGTGTCTATTTGACCATAATATGATCCTTGCACCCAAAAAAAAAATATTACATTGTGGTGTTTTTTTCACCACAAAAAGGAACATTTCTGTCCATTCTCTCTATGGCATTCAGGAAACTGTGTTGGTTATTGCAATATAGATATTTATGATTTCGATTCCTCATTACGCCTTGTGTTTTTCTTTAATTGCAGCGCCATTCCTTAATGACTCTGTGTGGGCTTAACTTGAACTGAAATCAGCCACGTTGCACAACGCTCAAGAGCACAGTCAGCATGGGAAGCTATAATCACTTTATCCTTGAATAAGTACTGGTTATTTATACACAGTGCGTCTAGTTACAAGAGGTTTTTTTAATTTTTTGACTAGAGTTCGTTTTAGCGAAACCCGAAACGGGCGTTGAGATTGGTGTCAATCGACGCGGATTGACGCCCTGAGTCGAACGACATCACTCCTAGACTGAGGAAATGCCCCGGTAAAATTCTATGACACTTTAAAGTTTCAGTACCGAACCTCACTTATGCCAAACAGTCAACTTATTGAGGTCAAATTCGGTTTAATTGGTCGTCAAGTAAGTGTTAATCGATTCTGCTTGATGTCCTGAGTCGAATTACGCCCCTCCAAGGCTGAGGAAACGCTCCGATGAAAATCTGCGCCACTTCAAATTTCAAACCTAACCTCAAAATTACTTCGACATTTCGATGATTTTTCATGAAATATGTGGTCAAACGAAACCACTAGATGAGTACAACACAACGCCACCAGTCGCAACATCCTAAAATGGAAAATAAAAAAGTTATGATAATTTAAATGTTTAATGTCAAAGCTATTGAGGAAATATGAATAACCGAAAACCAGGTTAGTTTATGTTGAATTAGGTTTGTGTAAACGTATAACGGGGGGTCTGGGGGCCCCCCCAGACGTCGCTGTCTTTGCATATTTTGAATAGTCTAAGCAACACAAGTTTCCCAAGTAAGATTCTCACCTGTTTTTTCCGTAGCATGCGGGGGTAGGGCCCAGAGGAACTTATTTCGATTAATTTCCAATTGAGAATCAAAATAAACGGTTATCCAGTCTAGATTTGGTACAATTTAAGTCAAGATATCAGGTTGAGTCGCTAGACATACCTTTTTACCTCAACCGATTTGCTTACTTTATATTATAGGTAAGCTATTGGAATTTGTGAATTTCAAAGAAGCGTAGACTTTCACCAAAAATGTTTTCTCGCGCTCGTAATGGTCTAGTTCGTCTCAGGACTTCAGGCCGAGTCGATTAGAACCCATTTCAGCTTCAATAATTCAACTAGTTTGGTTAAGTTAGGTTAGGTTTGGAATCTTTAAAGTGCTGTAGTTTTTCACCGGAGCGTTTCCTCAGTCTGGGAGTGGTATTGTTCGACTCAGGGCGTCAATCCGCGTCTATCGACACCAATCTAAACGCCCGTTTCGGGTTTCGCTAAAACGAACCCTTACCAATTTTTTTTATGGTCAGCCTCCCGCAACGGCTGAAAACCTGTGGCGTTGTAGAAGCGCTGCGAGAGGATAAGTGTCGGTGCACGTTAGATTTGAAACGCTGCAGGCTGTAGTCATCGGAAAACAAATTCCCGGCAGCTCATTCCACAGCGTCAAAGTATTCAAAAAAAAGGAATGTTGGAGGAGACTGCTTCGGGGAGTAGGGACCTCGACCTGATAAGGATGTATTCAATACGATTTGTGGGAGAACCATCGCTATCTTTCACGATTTGAAAAAAATCTGCCTGTCCTCCTCGCCCCGCTAAGGCTATCCGCACTCTGGATGCGAATTTGAATCACACATTTGTTTTCTTAAACCAAGTTAATTAATCTTTCTGCACCCATTTTTTTAACGGTTCAACTCACGAAAACGTTTGAAAATCGCAACAAGTTCGGATTGTTTTCGGACGTTGAAACTACACGTGCGTTTACGAATTTGCACGAGTGAAATTTATACGAAAATGCACCAATATAGCAAAATGTACGCATAAGACCTTCAGCAGTATTTTCATTCCAAAACAGTATTATTTTGTTAACTTCAGGCACATTCCACGATACTGATCTGCTCTTTCGTTTATACGGATCTTCCTGTAGTTTCTTCCTCATTGCATAGTCAGATTCTGGAGAACAGGCATGCATTCACACTTCCTCGACCAGGGCGTTGCAATCACCCATCTAGCGAGTACTGGAAAAATGCAGCCAAAATTGTCTCTCCAAATGCAGTGGATTGGGCGATACAGTCCTTCTCACCATACAAATCACCCGAAGAGGACGGCATTTTCCCTGCTCTTCTGCAAAGAGGGCAGGACATTATAAGGCCGGTCCTAGTAAAGATCTTTAGAGCAAGCCTGGCTTGGAGCTATATTCCGCTAGGGTGGACGTTGGGAAGAACTGTCTTCATTCAGAAGGCGGGTAGAGTGGATACGTCTCTGCCCAGTTCCTTTCGTCCTATCTGCCTAACATCCTTCCTCTTGAAAATCTTAGAGAGAATCGTGGAGAATCACATTAGGGAGGGACCTTTGCGGTTAACACCGCTGAGTCCTCACTAATACGCATACATGGCAGGTAAATCAACTGACCTTGCCTTATTCAACCTAGTGGGCAACATCGACCAGTCTTTGGGAAATAAAGAAATTGCGTTGGGTGCCTTCCTAGACATTGAAGGAGCGTTCAACAACGCACTCCCTCAAACGCTCCAGGTAGCCCTTGCAAAAAGAGGCATGGGAAGATCACTTGCGACTGGATCAGCTGTATGTTGGCAAACAGGAATGACGTGACATCATTGCATGGTGAGCCGATTAGGTTTAGGCCCGCCAGGGGATGTCCCCAGGTGGGAGTGCTCTCACCGCTCCTGTGGACCATTCTGGTGGATGACCTGCTGAACGAGCTCTCCATCAGTGGTGTATACGTGCAGTGCTATGCGGACGATCTGGTTATTGTAGTCAGAGGGAAGTATGAAAGGACCATCTCTGTGAACTTCTTCAACAAGCGTTGAACACAATCGACAGCTGGTGCAGGAGGGAACAAATGTCGATAAACCCCCATAAAACAGTTGTCGTTCCGTTCACCAAAAGACGGAAACTAGACAAGCTCTGCTTACCTAGAATAGCGGGAGAGTCAATCCAGTTTGCAGAGGAGGTGAAATATCTTGGTCTTATACTGGACAAAAGACTCACCTTCAACTCTCACCTGGATAACAGAATCGAAAAGGCCCGCCTCGCCCTCTGGACACCACATTTACTGATGGTTCCAAGTCTGAACTGGGGGCTGGAGCGGAAGTAGTGGGTACCAATCCAAGAGTTGAAATTTCAGTCAACCTTGGGAGGTATACCACAGTCTTCCAAGAAGAAATGATTGCCATAGAGCTGGGAGTGAGGGAACTAATCAAAAGGCCCCTGACAAACAGATCTATAAAAATCTTTTCAGACAGCCAGGCTGCATTGAAAGCACTGTGCTCCAGTCGGGTTGATTCAAGACTGGTATGGAACTGCATGCACCTCCTCAACAAACTCGGAACGGGAAACAGGGTAACCTTGATTTGGGTTCCGGGTTACAGCGGAGTGGAAGGCAATGTATTGGCCGACGCGGTAGCAAAAGGAGGAACTGAATCTGTGTTCATAGGACCAGAACCATTTGCGGGCATTGCAAAAAGCACCGCTAAAAAGACCATCTCGGACTGGGCAGTGAGGAAAGTACGCCTGAACTGGCGTGGGCTACTGTACTCGAAGGCGTTTATAAGATACCCCTCGAGTCAGGCCCCCCCCCGAGGATCATGGAATGTAACAGGTACAATCTCCGCATTCTGGTCAGCGGAAGTTGGGTCTTGAGCAAACTTCAGACTGTCGCTTCTGCTACGTGGAGGAGGAAACAGCGGAGCATATTCTTTGCTCCTGTCGACTACTGGACAGTGCTAGGTTCCAGACATTCGGATTTACCCAACTGGAACCTCATGACTTCAAGGAAGTTTCACCCTTCACGTTGATCGCCTTCGTAAAGAGGTGCGGACTGTACGGTGAACTCTAAAAAGGTGTGAGCCACAATAGACACAATTGAGTCGCAGTGGAAGGAGGCAGCGCTGCCCCACTCACTTTCAACCTAACCTAACCTTCCCCATTGCATCGCGGGCTGGTTTGAATACTATATTGTTGAATGGGTCAATCATGATTTTATAATCATTATGATATTTTTCTTGCAACAGATTACTTAATACGTTCCACACTGTTTTCACCGTCGCTTCTTTGAATTTGGTACCGTCTTTCTTTCGCATATTGACCGCCCAATTTGTCAAAACCAACCAAGGAACGAGCTTTCGATTTTCATAAAATTATCTCGTCTATTTTCAATGTCCTGGGGATATTAGTACTGATATCCAACAAGCATTTAAAGTTAAATTTACCTGTTTCTTACTTCCAAGCTAGACCCAAACCCTGTTGCATCAAGTCAAATTTACCTCTTTTCGACGCTATTTTTCCCAAAGTGGGGAATGATATCAACGTAATTTAGAGGTCAAAAATAGGTAATGATAGTTTTCTGGATCTTAAAGACAAAACCTATTTTGGTGCTAAATGTCTAGACAGAGGTAAATAATTGGTAAAAATGTGGTTGTTAATTCCCTAAACAGGCCCAAATATAAACCTATAAAGATATAAACGTATACTGAATGTGGTTGACAATAGGTCATAGGAATTTCGTTTATAGTTGGGTACATCAATAAAGCATGAAGTGAATATCGAAACGCTGTTCATACTATGAAGTTTCCAGCATGGACGGCAATATTCCTGATACACATCTAGGTATGAACAATATCTAGATCTCCATACCCGTTGTACAAACCAAAATTTCGTTGCACAGCAAAATTTATTGTGAATATTGGATACGATACTACAAAAAAATAAGCGGGCCTTAAAAAATCGGCATATTTATTAATAATATAAAATTATAACGTTATAAATGTTGGCCTTGAATTCCATTATTTCAATTTTTCTCAGCTCGGTGTCATAACTTGGATACTTAAACATTTAAAATACCGAAACACTGAAAATGTATGAACCATTTTGATTTTATTTAGTGTAAATGTTGAATATTTATGAAAATATTTGGTGTCAATATGACTCCCATAAATAAAAAGTGACGAGGAAATATTTATCAACTTTGGAATTCAGATTCACCTATTTTTTTACTTTCAGGCCACTTTTTCTTAAACAAGTGATAATCGACAAAATATTTTTGCCCTCAAAGTTCACTATTCCTTCATTTGAGGAAAAATCTGGTCACAAAGCACAGTGAATAATACCTAGTTAGAATTAGGTCGAATTTTGGTAACAAAAGGTAAAGACACGCTTCAGCGATGGTGGCATCATTCCTACACGATCGATGTTCGATGCGAATTTTAAAGACACAAGCAGTGATCGTATATTTTATTATAAATAGATTGTAATGAAGTTTCCTTTATCTTTAAATAACTATTGACTCATTTCAAAGCAAACATTCTACTTTAATTATTTATTAACCTTGAAGCTGAAGTCAAAAGTATCGTTGAATATCGAAAACGCAACTATCGACCTTCGATGCCTTTTTGTACTAACATTACCAACTCTATTCGGAGAAACTAACCTCACAATCCTCACATGTGTTTGCTTTTGGCACTCAGCGTGCCTTGTGTTTTGGTTTTGCTTTTGCTGTAAGAATATCTAGGTCCTATCTAAAAAAAGTAGTCGGTTATGAACAATAGAGGGGCATCGTTGTTATTGTCATTTTGACTGCACGCAAGCCGATGTTTCTCTATAGAGTTAAAATTAACCTATTTTTTTATTCACATGCGGCCTTCTCAGATTAAATAAAATACTAAATTTGGCCATTGACTATAAGGGACTCAGTAAGTCAAATGTTAGTAATAAATTTGCATTTTTAAACCCACAATTCTCCTTCTCTGTGTTTTAACTATTAAGCAAAGAGTTGGGTAAAAAATTACCTTTTAATAACACGAATGGCTCCTTACTTTGTCCTTAGAACTTGACGGATTTTTTAATGTTACAATGGAGTAAAATTATGGTAGAGGTTTTCACCAAATATTTTCTTGGCATATGAAAGCAAAAATTATGTCAAAATCAAGTAATTTGAAACCAAACATTATAACTTTGAGGGCCATTGCCTTCAAGGGCGATATATAGTTTAGAAATATCTAATTTAAGATATACTAAAAAGAATAATAGGGAATTTTAACTATCAAGGCCTTTTCGTACCGCAAAATGTAGTAGTTTATTACCTCATTATCATTAGGTTATTTTCTACAAAGAATTGGGATTTACGGCTGCATTTGTTTGTTGGTTAAGAACATAGTGTCAATGAACGTCATGTACCTACTACGTCACCTCCCGAACCGCACGCAAGTCAGCCGCCCTTTTGGGGATAATTTATTCGTCTGCTGGCATACCTCCCCCCCCCCCCAGCCCCGTCTCGACGGCTTTTTCCTCGATCGCTCCCTCCCATTTTCCTCCCTTCGTGGATGTCACGACACGGAATGCGTCACTGGAAATTTGGGCGCTTCATGTGTTGCCGTAGTGATAAATGGAAATGCACGATATACTGGAAAACAAGGCCTGGTACCATTCGGGTGGGGTGGGCGCTGATAATGGATCTATTCAGGTTTAAGAGTGGCAGATAAACACAAATAGGGTGCAGGTGAGCGAAAATATAAGGGACACGTATTCTAGAATAGCCACACTGATTGGAATCTGAGATGGAAAAAGCATTCAAAAATGTAGTCAAAAGACTTTTCGGACAACGTTCAAAAGAAGTGATAACTCGTGAGTCATATACAGGGTGTCCCAGAAGTCGACGTCAAGCCGCAACGGGGTGACAGGATTGGTTGTAACTATCATGAGAAAAATCAGAAAAAAATCTATCCTATGCAGTTTGAAAATTATGGGTATTTAAAAAAACCTAGAAATTTGGTCAAATTATAACAATGCTTCTGTTATTGTGGTTAACTTTTATTATTTTTGTTCATTTAAACTTTGGAACCGTCTTGAACCATCAAAATACCGTCTTTTTTAACGTAGAATGGAATATTTCTGGATACTATACAATTAAGACGATAGTAAATAATTATGATTGCCGTATCGGGTGGTCAATATGACAACGTATTTTTTTTTTTTTGGTCGGCCTCCCGCAAAGGCTTAAAGCCTATGGCGCTGTAGAAGCGCTGCGAGAGGATAAGTATCGGTTCACGTTAGATTTGAAACGCTGCAGGTTGTAGTCGTCGGAATACAAATTGCCCGGCAACTTATTCCACAGCGTCGAAGTTCTCCAAAAGAAGGAATGCTGGAGGAGACTAGTTCGGGGAGTAAGGACCTCGACCTGGTAAGGATGAGCTCGCAGAGCTTCTCTAGTTTTCCTGGTTCGGACGGCCTCTGGTGTTATTATCTGAGAGAGCTCAATCGAACATCTTCCGTGATAAAATCTGTAAAACGGGGATAGGTCAGCCACCCTCCTTCGATGTTCCAGGCTGTGGAGGCCCTTTGTGAGGCTTGGTTTGGTTTAGTCTCTCTTTTCTGGATAGCGTCCAGAAGCTTTAGAGAGTGCTTCGGAGCGCATCCCCACACATGGGAGCAATACTCTAGCGATGGTCGGATTTGTGCCTTGTACAGCAGCAGCAGTTGCTCTGGTGTATACAACTACAGCGGAACAAAACTCCAAGCTTCTGGGATGCCGCTCTAGCAATACTGACGACATGTTATTGTTGATGTTGATTCCCAAAAGCTTGACAGAAGGTGATTCGACTATGGGGTGACCTTCCATTTCCACGATTGGTAAGCCATCGTGAGACTTCTTTGTAAGTGTTGTTGCCTGAGTTTTTTGTACGTTGAACTGTACTTTATTTGCTAATCCCCACTCGACAATTGTTTTGATATCAGCGTTGATCTGTGAGGCATGCTGCTGTCGCTGACGTATCGTCTCCTGGGATGATAGTGGCTTGCCTGGTTCCATGCATGACACTAATGTACTGTCATCTGCGAAGCTGTAGATTGGATTGGATGTTATTTCCAGCAGCTCGTTGATGTACAGTAGAAACAGTGTACGGGATAGGACAGATCCCTGAGGAACACCGGCGTTCATTGAAAATACGTCTGATGAACAGCCCTCGACTACAACAAACAGAGATCGGTCGTTCAAAAAGCTATTCAGCCACTGGCGCAGGCCAGGTGGTAGTCCATAAGCAGCAAGCTTGGCCAGAAGTCCGTCATGCCATACTCTGTCGAAAGCTTTCGATATATCAAGTGCAACAACACGGGATTCGCCATGATTGTCTATTGCTCTGTTCCACAAGTGAGTGACGTAGGCAAGGAGGTCACCTGTAGACCTGTGCTTACGGAAGCAATACTGGCGATCATTTATGATGTTATTGTTGTCCAGGTATTTCAGGAGCTGTGTGTTAATGACAGTCTCCATAACCTTAGACATGATGCTGAGAAGTAGGAAAAGATTTCGGCCTATTAGAATTAGTTGTTTACTACCTCTATGATCAGTTGTTACTAATAAAGTGGCAATGCACATAACATGCATAATGCATAGAAGGCAAGTGCGAGTAAAACGGATGAGTCTACTTTAGAATTTCCTCCAACAGGTCAATTATTTCGAGCACGTCTGTGACCGGGTGAACATATAGCGACCGACCATTGTTTCGGATTGTTCAATTATATCGTCGTAATGTTATATAATTTGTTGCATTGCATTGAAATGGACAGTGCGATTCACGATTATCGTTGTTGCAATTGCTCGCGTACCAGGTGGTTTTTAATTGCATCTGCCCTTTCGTTCACTTTCAGTACCTATTACTGTGTAACAGAGTTTGAAAAAAGTAACGCACTATGTTCAGGTCCCTGTCGAATTATGGTACAAAAAACTAATTTACCTGAGGCTGAAACTCAAAACAATGGCTAGATTTGAAATTGTCAATCTCAAACTATACAGGATACGAGTTTTCGTCCTGATAGGAAGCCAGATAACGATTTTAGATTTTTACGGTGGAATCCAAGATGTGAGGGACTGGAAATTTTTGGATCTTTTTTACGTGAGGCTCAACCTCAAAACAACGGCTGGATTTGAAATTGTCAACCTCAAACTATACAGGATAGGAGTTTTCGTCCTGATAGGAAGCCAGATAACGATTTCAGATTTTTAGGGTGGAATCGAAGATGTGAGGGACTGGAAATTTTTGGATCTTTTTTACCTGAGGCTAAACCTCAAAACAACGGCCGGATTTGAAATTGGCACCCTCAAACTATACAGGATAGGAGTTTTCGTCCTGATAGGAAGCCAGATAACGATTTCAGATTTTTAGGGTGGAATCGAAGATGTGAGGGACTGGAAATTTTTGGATCTTTTTTACCTGAGGCTAAACCTCAAAACAACGGCCGGATTTGAAATTGGCACCCTCAAACTATACAGGATAGGAGTTTTCGTCCTGATAGGAAGCCAGATAACGATTTTAGATTTTTCGGGTGGAATCGAAGATGTGAGGGACTGGAAATTTTTTGATCTTTTTTACCTGAGGCTCAACCTCAAAACCACGGCTGGATTTGAAATTGTCAACCTCAAACTATATAGGATACGAGTTTTCGTCCTGATAGGAAGCCAGATAACGATTTTAGATTTTTCGGGTGGAATCGAAGATGTGAGGAACTGGAAATTTTTGGATCTTTTTTTCCTGAGGCTAAACCTCAAAACAACGGCCGGATTTGAAATTGGCACCCTCAAACTATACAGGATACGAGTTTTCGTCCTGATAGGAAGCCAGATAACGATTTTAGATTTTTCGGGTGGAATCGAAGATGTGAGGAACTGGAAATTTTTGGATCCTTTTTACCTGAGGCTAAACCTCAAAACAACGGCCGGATTTGAAATTGGCACCCTCAAAATATACAGGATAGGAGTTTTCGTCCTGATAGGAAGCCAGATAACGATTTTAGATTTTTAGGGTGGAATCGAAGATGTGAGGGACTGGAAATTTTTGGATCTTTTTTACCTGAGGCTAAACCTCAAAACAACGGCCGGATTTGAAATTGCCACCCTCAAACTATACAGGATATAAGTTTTCGTCCTGATAGGAAGCCAGATAACGATTTTAGATTTTTAGGGTGGAATCGAAGATGTGAGGGACTGGAAATTTTTTGATCTTTTTTACCTGAGGCTAAACCTCAAAACAACGGCCGGATTTGAAATTGGCACCCTCAAACTATACAGGATACGAGTTTTCGTCCTGATAGGAAGCCAGATAACGATTTTAGATTTTTAGGGTGGAATCGAAGATGTGAGGGACTGGAAATTTTTGGATCTTTTTTACCTGAGGCTAAACCTCAAAACAACGGCCGGATTTGAAATTGGCACCCCCAAACTATACAGGATACGAGTTTTCGTCCTGATAGGAAGCCAGATAACGATTTTAGATTTTTAGGGTGGAATCGAAGATGGAGGGACTGGAAATTTTTGGATCTTTTTTGCCTGAGGCTAAACCTCAAAACAACGGCCGGATTTGAAATTGGCACCCTCAAACTATACAGGATGCAAGTTTTCGTCCTGATAGGAAGCCAGATAACGATTTTAGATTTTTAGGGTGGAATCGAAGATGTGAGGGACTGGAAATTTTTGGATCTTTTTTACCTGAGGCTAAACCTCAAAACAACGGCCGGATTTGAAATTGGCACCCCCAAACTACACAGGATACGAGTTTTCGTCCTGATAGGAAGCCAGATAACGATTTTAGATTTTTAGGGTGGAATCGAAGATGTGAGGGACTGGAAATTTTTGGATCTTTTTTACCTGAGGCTAAACCTCAAAACAACGGCCGGATTTGAAATTGGCAGCCTCAAACTATACAGGATATAAGTTTTCGTCCTGATAGGAAGCCAGATAACGATTTTAGATTTTTAGGGTGGAATCGAAGATGTGAGGGACTGGAAATTTTTGGATCTTTTTTACCTGAGGCTAAACCTCAAAACAACTGCCAGATTTGAAATTGGCATCCTCAAACTATACAGGATAGGAGTTTTCGTCCTGATAGGAAGCCAGATAACGATTTCAGATTTTTAGGGTGGAATCGAAGATGTGAGGGACTGGAAATTTTTGGATCTTTTTTACCTGAGGCTAAACCTCAAAACAACGGCCGGATTTGAAATTGGCACCCTCAAACTATACAGGATACGAGTTTTCGTCCTGATAGGAAGCCAGATAACGATTTCAGATTTTTAGGGTGGAATCGAAGATGTGAGGGACTGGAAATTTTTGGATCTTTTTTACCTGAGGCTAAACCTCAAAACAACGGCCTGATTTGAAATTGGCAACCTCAAACTATACAGCATACGAGTCTTGGTCCTGATAGGAAGCCAGATAACGATTTTAGATTTTTCGGGTGGAATCGAAGATGTGAGGAACTGGAAATTTTTGGATCTTTTTTACCTGAGGCTAAACCTCAAAACAACGGCCGGATTTGAAATTGGCACCCTCAAAATATACAGGATAGGAGTTTTCGTCCTGATAGGAAGCCAGATAACGATTTTAGATTTTTAGGGTGGAATCGAAGATGTGAGGGACTGGAAATTTTTGGATCTTTTTTACCTGAGGCTAAACCTCAAAACAACGGCAGGATTTGAAATTGGCACCCTCAAACTATACAGGATATAAGTTTTCGTCCTGATAGGAAGCCAGATAACGATTTTAGATTTTTAGGGTGGAATCGAAGATGTGAGGGACTGGAAATTTTTGGATCTTTTTTACCTGAGGCTAAACCTCAAAACAACTGCCAGATTTGAAATTGGCATCCTCAAACTATACAGGATAGGAGTTTTCGTCCTGATAGGAAGCCAGATAACGATTTCAGATTTTTAGGGTGGAATCGAAGATGTGAGGGACTGGAAATTTTTGGATCTTTTTTACCTGAGGCTAAACCTCAAAACAACGGCCGGATTTGAAATTGGCACCCTCAAACTATACAGGATACGAGTTCTCGTTCTGATAGGCGGCCAGATAACGATTTTTGATTTTTAGGGTGAAATCGATGCTCTGAGGGTCTGAAAATTTTTGATCTTCCTTACGTGAGGCTGAAACTCAAAACAACGGCCGGATTTGAAATTGGCACCCTCAAAATTTACATCATAGGAGTTTTTGGCCTGATAGGAAGCCAGATAACGATTTTAGAATTTTAGGGTAAAATTGAAGAACTGGGGGTCTGAAAATTTTTGACTATCTTTACCTGAGCCTGAAACTCAAAACAACGGCCTGATTTGAAATTGGCACCCTTAAACTTTAGTTTGGGTTAAAAAAAGAAAAAACATTCTAGAAGATGGTTAAAAATAATAACGAATGCCGTTTGTCAACACCTGATTTTTCATATTTGTACACTGTAGTAAAAACCATTGCAGTCTTTTTTTATCCCAAAATCCGAAGAACCTTTTCTACAAAATGGTATGACTCGGAAAGATCACATTCTGTATATTAAGAGATAATCACGACACGTGCAACTAGCAAAAGTACCCGTACAACGCTCCATAGAAACGTGACAATTTCGCATATTTAAGCTTTCAGCTTGAATGGGTTTCAATTCGACGACGCTTCATGCTTCAAGCGGAACACGACGCGGCGTTTTAAGAGTGCATCGTTTCAAGTGCGCGTACAGAAGCTAGACGTTTGCACGCTAATGAGCGCCCCATACGGCGGGCAATTTCATTTGAAAGTAGCCGGCCAGAAATAGGAACTGACAATTATAATCAAGGTTTAATTTTTTCGCGTTACGACTGGTGTATGATTAGGAGCCCACGCGTCGACGATGTGCTTCGACGCCTCGCAGCATTAGCGCCATCCATGGCCGACTCTACACTAGGCCGGAGCCTTAGATGTGGCAACGTGGCTTAGCTGTCAAATAGTGCGCCTATAGTTTCAGAATAATTATTACATTTTATATGTATTAGAGTTCATCTCGGTTAATAAATTAAGAAAAATACTTTTTAGAACTACTACTACTAATACCACTTACATCTGATGTCTGTT
The DNA here is from genome assembly GCA_951848785.1 of Callosobruchus maculatus. Taxonomy (NCBI): domain Eukaryota; kingdom Metazoa; phylum Arthropoda; class Insecta; order Coleoptera; family Chrysomelidae; genus Callosobruchus; species Callosobruchus maculatus. The sequence continues at coordinate 6,982,826 of CATOUR010000003.1, forward strand.
TCATCACAGTCAGACACTACAAAATAAAAATAAACGCAACCTGTTTCCTGCCGCCACTTCCATTTCCACTTAAATGAACACTCAATTTACCTTGTAAATTATCACTTGAGCTAGAAAAATTCACTATTAGGTCACTGTGAAGCCATTCTTGCTGGTCTTGATTTCCCTTCCACTATCAAATCCTCGTAGGTATGCCCCAGGCCATGCCCAGATAAGTTCTATTAACTGTATTTTTCTGTGATATTTGGGAGGTCCAGAAAACATTATAGGTACCACATTGTGCTTTAAAATAGGTCTTATCCTTTGAAATGGTTGTCAATTATTGTCTTTATCCTTATAAATATAACCAGCCCTTCCGAGGAATACCTTTCACCCACTTCTGTTTATGTCCCTTATCGGACGCACAATTGCTAGTGCAACCTGGTACTACACACCTTGCATGCATCTTTTTATCTTTATAGTTTCATTTGTGCAGGTAAATAAGTAGAAACCCATTCAAAATCACCTTGCAACGTTCTTTTTAATCTGGAATAAGGTTATGTTGGGCCATGGTTTGGTAGTCCTCTACTCATGCCTCTACTGGGCTGCAACCTGGTACTACACGCTTTGCAGGCATCTTTTTGTCTTTATAGTTTCGTTTGTGCAGGTAAATAAGTAGAAACCCATTCAAAATCACCTTGCAACGTTCTTTTTAATCTGGAATAAGGTGATGTTGGGCCATGGTTTGGTAGTCCTCTACTGGACTGCAACCTGGTACTACACGCTTTGCAGGCATCTTGTTATCTTTATAGTTTCGTTTGTGCAGGTAAATAATTAGAAACAAATTAATAATCACCTTCCAACCATATTTTCTGCACCTGGAAGAATACACATGACATAACAACAAATGAAAACACGGCCTGATCTCCAACGTTGCCATATTTCAATGCTCCGGCCTAGTGAGTAGAGACGGCCATGCGCCATCAGATGCTGTGGTTTATTTAAGGTACGCGCACATAAATCGGCATCGGACGGACGGTACAGATCGGAGAAAAATACTTTCTATGAAACTTAATGGACCATCGCACATAATATGTGCGGACGGTAGGCATCGAATTTTCAAAATCCGGCGAGAATATAGCAACCATAGTGTAAGTAAACATGGTGTGCTCACACGCATGCAGCCGTCCGAGCGCCGGCACGCTGTGACGTCAGCAACGAGTATTTCTGTCGGCGAACTGGCGGGAATACCACATGATGGATTATATTTTATTTTCAAAGTGATAGATTAAAGGAGTTCAATAGCCAATTATTTGACAATTATGTTATATAGGAGTGTAAAATAGGTAATTTAACGACTTTTTCTACAAAAATGTATTATTTATTGGTAAATTTGGACATTTTTTTCACGTTTACGCCTACAATTTTCGAAACTAATCCTTTTGTTTAAATGCCTGAGTCTGACGTATATTGTCGTTCGTATTAGATATAATATTATTTTGTCAGGAAATTGTTTGATGGTTTCCACTGGGGTAGCTCTATCTCTAATAATTTTTTTAAATATGTTTGATTAATTAGAAAACGACTGTCCATGGACTTTATCGAACTCTGTTTAAACCAAACGGGCTTCTTTAATCATCTCCTCACGTGGATATACAAGATTGACTCTAGATAGAAACTCAATCCAGTCTGGGGCCCGATTAGAAGAATGAAATTTGGTTTGCGCCCCCAAAGCTAGATTAGACAAATGCAAAATTTGGCATTATGTATACAAATTTCAGTCTTCTGCAACTCAAAATAAGGAATACAAAGTAAATTAAACAAAAATTGTTAGCGATTCTATCTAAAACGCGATTAAACAGGCCGTGGTATCACGACGTCTAATAATTCTCCGCGTGAAAAATCCTCGTTGCTGACGCAATGCGCAGAGCGATCGCAATTTCGTACGGCTGGCGAGCACACCATGTATACTCGCACCACGATAGCAACTAGGATTAAATGCCGGCCGATGCGTGCCGTGCGTGCCGATACCGACGTAGTCCGATGCTGATCGGAGATTGCCGAGGCACCGTCGGCATTTTGCAAGTATCTACTTACCTTAAGCATATCATCAAACCTTTCTTTTGTTCTAATAGGTGGGCGAAATGGACATTTTCCTTCAGTAATGGCTTCTCTCATGGCCTCCAGTAAAGAATAGAATTTAAAACGAGTCATTCTGAAGTAACTGAAGAGCTTTTTGACGTCATTCATTAAGCGCGGAAATAAATGTACATATTCCCAAAAACTGCCCTTCTCTGACATACCTACTTCATGAACCCACACCCGTCTACGCTTTCTTCATTTTTGAAAATGGGCCTATACCGTGATCTCAAATTCATCAATTTATTTACTGCGGTATTATTTTTGATGATACATAGGACCGTTTACTGTAAAAGGTCAGCAGAAAACTTGATCCAAATGACAATAATACTAAAAAGAAAATTGTACTGTAATTTGAAATAGACGATGATGACGTCACCTGTAGGGAACTAATGAGAAGCGTCCTTTCTGTAGGGAACCAATGAGAAGCATCCTTTCCTGGTCCGATGGCTACGAGCCGATGCTATTGTTTTGTACCAGTGAGCTCTTATTGGTTTCCTACAGGTGACGTCACGACCTGGGCGGGAAGTGTATGGATGCAAAAAATTCAATATTTAGAGCAATTTTTTTCGGTTATAAATACTATAGAAAAATTTTGTAAAATTATTTATGGCATCTACGTGGTGTCAGGGTTCGTTTAAGCCAATAAATAAAAAATGTGGTATAGGCCCATTGTCTTCTTTCAGCACAATCGCCAACTCGTCACCTCTCGAAGACATATTTGCAACTGCCTTCCAATTCTTCCGTCGATTCCGATCAGATATGTGCGATACTCTAATGAGAAATCCGTACCGTACCGGCCGTTCCATCCGTCCCGTCCGTCCGATTTATGTGCGCGTACCTTTATGGTACTTACATTGACGGTACGTAAGCTTGGGGGGGGGGGGGGGGTTATTCCTTTGTGTTCCGTTGTCGATAAGTTGGAGCAGTTGACACACAATAGTACTCCACGTTCATCAAATTTAGCATGAGCATAGGTTTCAGTTTCCTCAGCACTGCACTTACTCCACACAACCATGGTTTATTGTTTCGGAAGTGGTGGACACACCAATATTTTAAGGTCGTTTTGAAGGTCACCTTCCTTTTTTTGAATATTAGAATTTCGGTAATGTGTGACGAATTTTTCAGAAGCATTTACTAGAAAATAACTTCATTTTTTGCCAGTGTTCATGTTTTATCTGCTTTGTGGACTATTCTAAAGCGTTTGATAACGTGAAGTGGCCTAAACTGTGGGAAATCCTTATCTCCATGGGAGTCCCTTACCACTTAGTATTTCTCATACAGCAACTCTATGAGTAAAGCTCGGCTCGTGTACGACTTGATGGTAACCTGTCTGGTCAAACTGTAACCACAAAAGGAGTTCGTCAGGGATGTGTATCATCACGATGTTATTTAACATTTACTCTGAATTTGTGATGAGACAGGTGTTGGACAACTAGAATGGCGGTATAACTATTAGCGGAAGCAAAATATCCAACTTAAAATTTGCTGGCGATACTACCCTTATTGCTGCTTCTCAGGAAGAAGTACTAAATCTATTAAACATCTTAGAACACCACAGTGGAGCATACGGTCTTGGTATTAACTACAACAAGACCAAGGTTATGATCGTAGATAGAGAGCACGAAAATCACCGAGGAATAAAGTCGGTAGGCCGTTGTCAAGTAGTTCAAAATTTTGTGTACGTTGGTTCTTTGATCGACAATTCAGGTAGCTGTGAAAACGAAATTTGACGGCGCATTCAACAGCCACGGGTGGCCATGAAAAAGCTCACTAAAATATGGCATGACCATCACTAAAGCTACCAAAATGTCACTGGTCCAGTTTCTTGTCTTCTCCATATTTTTTGTATGCCTCGGAAACTTGGACTGTTAAAAAGGCAGATCGAGCTCGCATAGATGCTTTTGAAATGTGGACGTGGAGGAGAATGATGAGAGTTCCTTATACCGCCCATCGAACTAACGTTTCCATACTGGATGAGGTCGGTAATCCAAAGAGACTATCCTCCATTGTGTCGTCGAGAATGCTTACGTTCTTCGGACATATTCACAGAAGCGATAATATGGAGAAACTTTTAGTTCAGAGTAGGCAGCGCCGTGGCCGTTCCCCCCCAAACAGCACAGACATCTGTCGGACGTCCGAAACAGATCCCAAATAGGTATGTACGGCTGGGACATAAAGTGGACGTCCGTCAGATTTCTTTCACTGGACCACTTTTGTACTTAAAGTTTAAGTCCCAATAAGTCCCAAATAGGAACGTACTAGCAAGTCCCAAAAGTGACGTCGTTTAGACATCCGTTGCTGGACTTCTTATGTACTTCCAAACTCAGACTGGATTGAGAAGTACGAAAATTTTTTTTCTCTTCATCTCTAAATAATAATAATTATCTAACATTGTCTCAAGTTTTTTGTTATTATATGGTAACCATCTTACGGGCAGTTTACGAAAAATATAATTGTACTATTTAGAAGATATATGACTATCATGCTGAATCAATAAAAATACAGTTATATACAGAAATTTACCCGGTAAAATTTGCCAATCTCTCAACCTTCGATCATTGACTTCTACTACTTATGACGTTTGAAATTCGCGGGCTCGCGACCAACTTGCATAGTTGTCGGGCGCATGCGTATGCACCGTTTAGCATTGTCAGATTGTCAGGGCTAGTACCATTTATGCTAATCTAGCACACAATTTTTTGACTTCTCGCTTCTGGAAGCGTTTTCGATTCATGTATTCATATAAGCGATAAACTGACAGACAAGCATAGCAAGCTAAAAGTTAAAAATTTTGTTTCACTACATTTATTGAATCGTAATCAGCATTGATGATATTGGTGCGATTCCTTTATGGTACAGTTCCAACTCAAATCGTGAGTTAATATGGCAACATTGCTTTCGTCACAGGTTGGTTTCATGTCCATGCCAATCATGCCATGCCGAAGCCGACTTTGCCGTTTGTTTGTGTTCGACTGTTCGCCATTCTGTGGTTCGCCATTGAAATTTTTCAAGGATTACAGTATTTTGAGCATCTATTTGATCTATTTTTCGTTAGTTGTTTAAAGTCGATCAGGAGAGTAGTCAATTCTGTGGTTGTGAACTCGTGCAATATTACAGTGAATACAGTGATTTCAAGGTGTTAGAGAAACGTTTTTATTCAATACCGCCATCATCTCAAATGTTTTTTTAGAATAGATATTTAAAAATACAATGTTCCTTGATATGAGGTGCTGAGAAAACTTCAAGAGAAATTCGTATAGAACAAAAATATATGTGCAAATACCGTTTTTTATATAATACACACGCTAATATATAATATACAGAAGTATGGATTTGAACTTCCTGCTGATGAGTATGGTAGCCTTCATTGCCTCAATTGCCTGGCATCATACAGAACTACAGAAGTACTATTTAGAAACAAGAGACTCTATATTTAGGTACAAGGGAAGCCATATTTAGGTAAAAGGGAGGCTCTGTTTAGGTAAAAGGGAGGACCTATTTAGGTACGAGGGAGGACCTATTTGGGTACGAGGGAGGCTCTATGTAGGTACAAGGCAGGCCCTATTTAGGTACCAAGGCAGGCCCTATTTAATTACAAGGGAGGTACGATTCAGGTACAAAAAACCTATATCGGACGTCCCTCGGACCAATAATTTGGTAACATCGGACTTCCCACAGACGGCCGAGGAACGTCGAACGACTTATTCAGGACGTCCTACAGACGTGTGAAAGTCCAAGCCGGACTTCATTAGAACGTCTCTCGGACGTCTGTGTGCTGTTTGGGTACACGCTGCGTAGATACGACAAAACAGTTGCTGGATATGAGTATCAAGAGCGCTCCTGAACTGACAGTAAATTGCGAACGATGGCGAGCTACAATGATTTCTAAAACTATTGATAATATTCGTGTCGCCAGTACTCTACCGCATTTCACTTCACAACATGTCTGTTAAGACATTGTGACGATGATGATGATGAAGAGTTGCTATTCTTACGCCGCAATCTTTTTACGCCCATGTAAATAAAATGTACAAACGAAAAAAAACCAGGCACGCCACTGCACAACACGCGTATCCGTCATTAAGCAAATGGCGAATCAACGGAACGACGCATTGCGGTTGAAAAAATATTTTTTCAATATGCATCATCACGGGCTTTCAAATCGCGCAGGTTGGATTGCTATTACGTCATATTATTTATAATGTGTGTGTATGTGTGCATAAAATTGTGGACATTTTTCCTAGTGTCACGGTCGAATATGCTCACCTGCTAACTGCCGTGCCTTCTATCTTGATCTATGATGTGTACGAGGACGGACTACGGAAGCTTCTACCGACAACGTCACTGAACATACGCATTTTTCCTTTCAAGCCAAAGAAAATGGCATCAAGTAGCTAGACGTAGCAATGCAAAGGGTACCTACTAGGAACGTTTAGCAATATAGCTTTATTCATTTCATTTATTCAACGTAATTTCCTCTATAATCATTGCTTTCAACCCGTTTTGCCAAGTGTCATTTGAAGCACACTCATGGTCCCAACGTCCTCATCACTAGAAAACCGCCCCCCTTTTAGATTCACTTTCAAATGAAGAAACTCAAAAGTCGCAGGGAGAAAGTTCTGGCAGAAAAAACGTTTAAGATATCCCTGGCAGTAATTTTATGACCCAAACTTTTCAAAAAGTTAATATATGTTACGGTTAAAGTGTCTACTTGGATAGTTTGTAAACTAGCTGGACAGTATCTCATCATCATAGTCACAATGTCTTAACAGACATGTTGTGACCTCGTAAAACGCATTAAGTCGGAACTAGAGTATTGCCGACACGAATATTATCAATAGTTTTGAGAACTGTAGCTCGCCATCATTCGCGATTTACTGTCAGTTGAGTGGCGCTCTTGATACTCATATCCAGCAACTGTTTCGTCGTATCCATCCAGCGTGTAGGGGGACGGCCACGGCGCCGCCCACTCGGGGAATGACCCTGAACTACAAGTTTCTCCATATTATCGCTTCTGTGTATATGTCCGAAGAATGTAAGCATTCTCGTCGACACAATGGAGGATAGTCTCTTTGGATTAGCGAGCTCATCCAGTATGGAAAAGTTAGTTCGATGGGCGGTATAAGGAACTCTCAGCATTCTCCTCCACGTCCACATTTCAAAAGCATGTATGCGAGCTCGATCTGCCTTATTAACAGTCCAAGTTTCCGAGGCATACAAAAATATGAAGAACACATTTTTGTAGCTTTAGTGATGTCATTGTCACGCCATATTTTAGTAAGCTTTGTCATGGCCACACGTGCCTGTTGAATGCGCCGTCGAATCTCAGTTTCACAGCTACCCGAATTGTCGATCAAAGAACCGAAGTACACAAAACTTTGAACTGCTTCACAACATCCTATTGACTTTATTTCTCGATGATTATCATGCTCTCTATTTATGATCATAACCTTGGTCTTATTGTAGTTAATTAATATAATAATAATTAATAAACCTACTAGTTCTTCCTGAGAAGCAGCAATAAGGGTTGTATCGTGAGCAAATCTTAAGTTGGATATTTTGCTTCTGCCAATAGTTATACCGCTATTCCAGTTGTCTAATACCTGTCTTATCACAAATTCAGAGTAAATGTTAAATAACATCGGAGATAATACACATCCCTGACGAACTCCTTTTCTGGTTGCAGTTTGATCAGACAGGTTACCATCAATTGTTACACGAGCCGAATTAGACTCGTAGAGTTGCTCTATGAGAAACACTAGGTGATAAGGAACTCCCATAGAGATGAGGATTTCCCACAGTTTGGGCCACTTTACGTTATCAAACGCCTTAGAATAGTCCACAAAGCAGATAAAAACTGGAAAATAATGCTCTCTGGCTTTCTCAATAATTTGTCTCAAGTTTAAGATCTGTTCACGCGTACCGCGTCCTTTCACGAAACCTGCCTGCGCCTGAGAAATATCACAAAGGCCTGAATTTATTAAATCGAGGACGTTCATTCACGAGAGTTGTTGGTAGATGAAATTAATTTTTTTTAAGTTTTTAATCACATCTGCCCTAAAAAATTCAAAACTTCTTATCAATCATTCCAGAAATAAAAAAATTACAATTTTTTCTTACAACAGTTTAGCGCTTTTATTATATTTAAAGATAGAATAAACATATTTTACGAGTAGATACTAAAATAAATAACATTCGAAAATACTCTTTGGAATATATATTTGATATAATTGCATTAAAAAAATTGGGTTGACGACCGTATGAATTACTTATGAATTATTTTAGTCAAGGTAGTTAAAGCTGTTTCGGAAATTAAGAGACCATTTTGAAAACTGGCAATTTTACAAACCCACAAAAATTCATAGTGACAGTGACGTAAGTGCGCAGTGTTTTTGTCAGTTAGGTTAGGTTGCTTTGTTGATTATATACCCTGTTACCCGATACTTTAAACTGTCAGCCGTGTCAACAGCGAACAGCTGTTCGGTTAGTGATAACTAAAAATACTCCAGATTGAGTCATGACATATCAATCTTAAGCTTTGATGGAATGCAGGCCTGTATTGAGTGGAAGCATTACTAATAACAAGTAATTGACACTTGGTGACGTTTTCATCTATGCTCTGAGGTCTATGCTTATTTTACATTTTCTCGGAAAATCCGGCGTGTCTTTCAGTATATTAGTATGGCTGGTCTGAATGATGATAATTAGGGATACTTTAAATGAGGTAAGAATGAATATAAAAGCATTTTTTGCTTAAGTTCAGTTAGACTACCTTATTATATTAATCTTACTCCATGTACTTACTTTATACTTTTCTCCGATCGTACCTTGTACGTTTCAACCACTAAATATCCCACTAGTGCTAGTTGCTAAATGTAGGAGTATTGTGATAGTCTCTAACAATATACAAATCAATAATATAATCTATTTCTTTTAACTAACCATTTTTGCTGCGAATTTCTGGATATTGAAGGAATTTCTTGTTTACAACAATAGTCATTACTTTTTGGCAAATATTCAATAAGAATATTACTAATACGGTCCTGATCGCAGGATTGCCAATCAACACCACTATTAAAAAATTAAATTTGAGATACACTTCTTCGTCAGCTGATACCAATCAAATAGACGTCAAGCCAGTTTAAAGTGTCAGGTAACAGAGTATAGTTTATGTGTCATCTTTTGATTTGTCTGAAAACTATTGACGTCTAAGTTGTCAATGCTGACAAACGCGCTGTTGACAAATTGATTAATGAATTACAATGGAGTTAAAATAATCACTAATTTATATAAAACTGATATTTTAAAACAGAGACCTTATTATTAAATTTTGCAACTTTTCTAAAGTCCCGAATACATTTTATAGAAAGTTAACACATATTTGACACTCTAACGTAGCGAATGAACGGTCTTTTTTTTCCTCTGGGAGCCGTCAGCACTTAAGCCTTTAAGGCCTATTGTACTATGACTTCCCAGAGGGGGGACGGTGCACGGCCAGCACCGTTGGAATGGTCTTAAAAGTATCTGTAATTTGCTCAATCACAGAAAAGCATGGCACCATTAAGCTTTTTTCAAGCATTTAGTTAGGGTTAAGGTTCGATTCTGTTATTTCACACTAATTCCACATAATTTCTTCTTTTTCGAGAGAATTTGTAGAACAAGGTCGACCTAACCGGGTTAAACACCTATCACCGCTTCATATAATCACTCGCCTTTGTTTTCAAATAATCGCAGCGGCGAATGATTGACATTTAACTTTGCCCATACAGAAGAGAGAAAAAAAACAATCACAGAAATAAGTACGTGTAATTATGTGCTTGAAAAGAGAAAAATCTACGAGCAAGTCGTACACACCGATTTGCAGCATAGTTCAGGGGAAAGGAAATGTCAATAGAACACCTACAATAAATGATACCGATCGTAAATGCTACGAATTAATAAGTTCATGATATGGGTGATTCTAAAAATTGTGAGTAATTGGTTGTCCCTCATCAATATCTACCTCATAAACTAAATTCCATACCAAAACATGGTACTAAAAAGTCGAAGATAATATTTTCTCGTTATCCGTCAAAGAGGTAAGAGAAATTTAAATTAATTTAATTTTTTTTCCAGCTTTTAAACTCTAATTGTCATTCGCGTGTCTTGTCCCCAGCATGTCTGGGGAACTTTAGTCAACGAATTTAGCTACTCACAATTATAAAATATAATAGTTGCTTACGTATAGTACTTAGAAAAGTATTAGATTTCATTATCTTATAGGAAAAATACACAACAGTTTTTTTCTAAAGCAGAAAAACGGGTAAAACTTCTGTCCCGAAGAAAATGCGTCATTGGCGTGTGCTGACTAATAAAATCCCGCGCAAACTGAACGACGGTTAATATCAAGGTCATACGGTCTCCGTAGCCTCTCCTGTCCCCGCTTCTCCCAGTTAGTTTTAAATGAGCAGGCAGAGAGTGAACATCTTGTGCGGAGAATATTTTGAAACACCATTATTCCGCGTGTAACCTACAGGTGCATCAGTAGCATGGTAAGTAATATATGTATTCTGGAGCATTATTCTTCGAACTTTTTCGGTACTTGGTACTCAACAATACAAACCCCACTGTTACTGAATATTATTGGGAACAAAAGTTGACCCGTTTACTTTCAATTTGTAAAAACCATAATAAAAATCATTCGCGTGTCGTCATTCGCGTGTCTTTTTTTTGACACGCGAATGACGAGTTAGACACGAGAATGATGAGATAGAAAAAAACCAATTATCGAAAAAAATATTCCACATAGATGTAGTAAAAACGTCTTAAGGTAAGCTAGCTGTATTTAATCATGTTTGATGACATTTTTTGCAAATCATTTTCAGTAACCATTAACATAAACAATTCTGTTGATCTTGTTTGAAGTTTGTTTTTATAACTTGAATTTAAATGTCATAGGTAAACGCTACTGCAAATATTTTTTTTTTTGAAAATTTAATCAAAAGTGTATATATCAATTTGAAAGTAAATTACTTTTCCGAAAAAATGGAATTTTACAATTCCAAAAAATTTTTTTTAGATAAATTTTCTGTCAATTTACTATCTCACTTCATTTGCAGGGACCACATTCCAAAAAGACAAGGGAAGAAATACTAGCAGCGAAAAGAGAGCGAGAAAAGGAAAGACGAAGGAAAATTAAAGAAGACCCAGACAAATATGAAGTCGAGAGGAAAAAGAAACATGAGCGGTATTTAAAAGCAAAAGAAAACAAAACTAGAAAGAGTATTACAGACATGACAAATAGAGAGCAAAGAATGGTTAGAAAACAATGGAAGGAGAATTCAAGAAAATATAGACAGAGAAAAAGGGAAAATCAAAATAACACCACCGACCTAGTACTGGAAGATAACCTTTGTTCGAAACCTGAAGAGAACAAAGAAAATGATACACCAATACAAAAAAGCAGAAGAAATTTGGGACGCAGATTAGCGTGCAGAAATAAGATGAGACGTTTCAGGGAGAATCAAAAAATAAAAAGAAAAATAAAAAATTTGCAGAGAAAAGCAAATTATTATAAGAAGCGGTATCAAAGACTTCTAGAAAAAAATAGTGATCCCGGTAATGAGGTTAGTAAAGAAAATAACCCAAGTATTAATGATGTTACTCCTCTATCTAAGGTTAATGCTATATTGAGTGATCTTGAAAGGAACAATGTCGACACTCTAAAAATTCAAAAGGTAAAGAAAAATTTGCTATTTGGAGAAGTTGTTCAACAACAACTCTCTGAATCTTACAAAGACTTAAATACTTACAAATCGAAACAAATATTTAAGAAAATTTTAGATGGAAAAATAGTAAAAAGATACAAAATAAGAACAAGACTTTCAGAATTAATAAAGTACCGAAAAACTCCTAATTACTCGAGCAATAATATTACAACGTTTGATAGAAAATGCAACTTGAAGAGAAATACTATGGTTTATCTAAAGACTAAAATAAAATCATTTTTGGAACTTGAAAACAATAGCAGAATGTGTCCTGGAAAAAAGGAATTTGTTACCAAAAATAAAGTTACCAAACAGAAACGTTTTCTCTGTAATACATTAAAGAACTTGCATCGCGATTTCCTTCAAGTACACCCAAATTTGAAAATTAGTTATAGCTATTTTTGTCAACTAAAACCATTTTGGATCAAACAGATGAAGGTAGCTGATAGAAATACAACCAAATGTGTAATACACGCCAACATGGAACTACTAATTAGTGGTCTATATTTGAATGGAATCATTTTTGAGAAAACGGCAGGAGACGTTATTAACGATATTTGTTGTAGTACCAAAAATGAAAACTGCTTATTACGATTATGTAATGAATGCAAAAATTCCAAACCTCATTTAAAAATTTTTGATGAGAATGAAAATGTTACATATTTTCAGTGGGTTAACTTAACCTTCAATTATGTAGACAAGAAAACTGGACAAATCAAGCAAACAAAAAGAATAGCAAAACAGCTTCGAGGAGTAAAAGCTAAAGATCTGTATGCTTTATTTTTGAAGAGGTTACCTTTGTTTATGTCTCATGAAGCTAGGATTTTACATCAATATAAAGTCATCGCCAAGCTAAAAGAAACTCTAGATAAAAATGAAATTTTAGTACACTGTGACTACAGTGAAAATTATTCTCTCAAATATGCAGAGGAGATACAGTCATACCATTTCGGAGGTTCCAGGCAGCAAATTACCCTCCACACGGTTGTGGTCTATTCAAAAGGAACAAATGGTAAAACAGTTGTAAACAGCTTCTGCACCCTTTCTGAATCATTGGACCATGGACCTTCGGCAGTCTGGGCTCATCTTAGTCCAATTTTAAATATTTATGTACAGAAGGACATTAATACTGTCCACTTTTTAAGCGACAGTCCCAGCACACAATACCGCAACAAGCAAATGTTTTCTTTCTTAGCAAATAATCTACGAACATGTTTTCCTGGCATCAAAAGCGCTACGTGGAACTACCATGAATCGGGTCATGGCAAAGGTGCTCCAGATGGTATTGGTGGTACTTGCAAAAGAAATGCTGATCGGGTAGTAGGTGAAGGAAAAGATATATCAAGTTTTGATGAACTTTATGAGATCTTCAGAAAAACTTGCCCTCGTATTTGCTTCTTAAAAATTGGTCCTGATGAGATTACTTATTTTGAAAATATCATCAAAAGTAAACCACTTTTAACTTTCAAAGGAACCATGAAAGTGCATCAAGTAGTAGTTGCAGAAAGCAAACTATTTCTGAGATATTTGTCATGCTTTTTGTGCAAAAAGCATTGCCGAGACTATGAAATTGGATGCCTAAAATATCCCAAAGGCCTGCAGACTACATTACATCCGAAATTCAAGGATAACTCAACAACAAACGATGAGGATTCAGATACACCTTTGTCAAGATTAACTCTTCCTTTACCTAAGAAAAAACTGAGTATATCTGAGGACGACGATTCAGATACACCTTTGTCAAAATTGATTGTTCCTTTACCCAAGAAAACACTAGGTATATCAGAAGAGGAAGATTCTGATACACCGTTGTCAGAATTGGGTCGTTCTTTACCTAAGAAGAAACTAAGAATATCTGAGGTCTACAGTGATGATGATGAAGAAGAAGCAGGTTGTTCCAGTGGCAAAGCCACGTATAACAAAGGTAACTGAACGAAGACCGCACGAGATACATAAAAGAAGAACAGGAACAACATCTTTAGTTATTAATAGGCATCGTCTTTTGTACAAGCTTATTCAAAAAGTTAATCTTCCTCTGCAAGAACTATTTTATTTTTAGTTTAATTCGTTTTTCATTAGATATTTCTTGATAGACAAGTAAAAAATTATATGTATGGTTGTGATCATTAGCGTGTAGAATAAGTCATTTGCATGTCTCAAATCAAGAAAAACTTAATACTCTTTTACTATGTACAACTACTAAATACTTCGGTTCCTGTAAGTACAACTTAATAAATCTGTATTCAATGTTTGGACTACTGCTTTTTTTAGATTCGGATATTTGTCTGATATCAATCATTTTAATAGGTTTGTCATTTGCGTGTCATATAGTTGTCATTCGCATGTTCCTAATGTTCAGAAAAACAGCAATACTCAAAAAAATATATTATTTTAAACTGGTTAACTATTAAAACTAATTTAGATATTGAACGCCCTTTTGGACACTACTAGTTTTAATTTAAATTTGTTTACTTTTGCTCTGGACATAACACACCTTCAAATTACTCAATATTTTTAGAATTACCCATATAACATTTAGGAAAGTGGCAGTCGGTTTCGCCGTAACGTTCTTGAGATCACATTTCGATCATGTCAGCGTAAATGTTTTTAACAGGCTTCTATTAACCTTAGAATTGAATAGAATAGAATTTAATGTCTTGTGATCATTATAGAATGATATAAGACTAGTCATATTAAAAGTGTATAGAGATAATATAGAAAAATAGACGGAAAATAAATATAAACAAACAATACTCGAAAGCTGGTACAATTCACAAAAACTAACAAAAAGAAAAATACAAAACATTCATCATTATAGTCACAATGTCTTAACAAACATGTTGTGAAATCGTAAAATGCATTAAGTCGGAGCTAGAGTATTGCCGACAAGAATATTATTAGTTTTGAGAACTGTAGCTTACCATCGTTCGCGATTTACTGTCAGTTTAGTGGCGCTCTTGATACTCATATCCAGCAACTGTTTTGTCGTATCCACCCAGCGTGTACGGGGGGACGGCCACCGCGACGCCCAATCGGGGCATGACCCTGAACTACAAGTTTCTCCATATTATCGCTTCTGTGTATATGTCCGAAGAATGTAAGCAACTCTCAGCATTCTCCTCCATGTCCACATTTCAAAAGCATCTATGCGAGCTCGATCTGCCTTTTTCAAAGTCTAAGTTTCCGAGGCATACAAAAATATGGAGAACACAAGAGACTGAACCAGCGACATTTTTGTAGCTTTAGTGATGTTATGGTCACGCCATATCTTAGTAAGCTTTGTCATGGCCACACGTGCCTGTTAAATGCGCCGTCGAATCTCATTTTCACAGCTACCCGAATTGTCGATCAAAGAACCGAGGTATACTAAACTTTGAACTACTTCACATCGGCCTATTGACTTTATTTCTCGATGCTTATCATGCTCTCTATCTACGATCACAACCTTGGTCCTATTATAGTTAATACCAAGACCATACGGTGCATTATGTTGTTCTAAGATGGTTAATAGAGCTACTAGATCTTCCTGAGATGCTGCAATAAGGGTTGTATCGTCAGCAAATCTTAAGTTGGATATTTTGCTTCCGCCAATAATTACACCGCCAGTCCAGTTGTCTAATACCTGTCTCATAACAAATTCAGAGTAAATGTTAAACAACATCGGAGATAATACACATCCCTGACGAACTCCTTTTCTGGTTGCAGTTTGACTAGACAGGTTACCATCAATTCTTTCACGAGCCGAATTAGACTCGTAGAGTTGTTGTATGAGAAACACTAGGTGATAAGGAACTCCCATAGAGATGAGGATTTCCTACAGTTTAGGCCACTTTACGTTACCAAACGCCTTAGAATAGTACACAAAGCAGATAAAAATGGGAAAATAATGCTCTCTGGCTTTTCCAATAATTTGTCTTAAGTTTAAGATCTGTTCACGCGTACCGCGTCCTTTCACGAAACCTGCCCGCGCCTGAGAAATTTGCCAGCCAATAAAACCCTCCAAACGAGATTGTAAAATATATAGTAGAACCTTACTTGCATGAGAGATTAACGAAAGTAGGCGATAATTGTCCGGATTTGTTGGAGATCCCTTTTTATGAAGTGGAACAAAAATTGATGTGCACCATTCATCTGGCCAAACACCGGACAATCAAATACTCTTCCAAATATTATGTAAAAGAGAGATGCCGTCGTCACTCAAGCATTTTAACGTTTCAGCAGAAATAACATCAATGACTGTAGCTTTATTAGTTTTTAACTTGTTGAGGGCATGTTCCACTTCCAGAAAAAAAGTATTCTCCGAAAAATCAGAACAAATCTCAAAAACGCCTATCGGTGTGGAAAGTGAAATCAATTAAATTAACGTATACCAGAATTTTTAATTTTTTATAGTTCAGTGGAGACGACATTGTCTTTATTTACAAAACGTATGGGAAATCCCTTTATCTATTTATTTATATTTTCAATAGTAAGTTATTCATATCTGGCATGAATACAGAAGACGTAGTCCACAAAACACAGTTTCCAATGAGTCTATATATAAACTTGGCCAACGTTTTTCTGCAAGTGCAGCTAGCTGGTACCCAAAGTACAAACTATGGAGAAGTATAATCTTGTCATTTTCTTATCTCTTGAATGAATTCTCAAATTTACGACAACGGCGATTAGCACATCGTCACGTAAAGACCCAAAAGGTTACCATTCTCTAACAGATAACTGATAATTTCGAAGTAGTCAATAACTTATCCGTTAATAGGTTCTAATGGCGCAAAATATACACTCATAAACCATGGTTGAGGTTGGACGCAGGCGTGATCATAACAGAGTGCACTCAGCCGCGTTGGCTGAGTGGCTGGGGAAGCATGCAATTACGAATTTTCAACACTTTATTATTATTACAATATATTACGTTAGCGCTGAAAAACTCTTCCAAGTAATTGCCTTACGGATTATACCGGGGATGGTAGATATTAAGAAGGACCCGCCGGTGGAGGAATTAGAAGGGCGGATGCAAATTACAGCCGCGGTTAGGGTATAATCTTATATATCTTAAATGTGACCATACAAGATGTTGAAAATTGCAGCGAGGATCCCTTATCGGCGCAGGGGGAGGATTAGGGTTAGTCTACCTGTTTGAAGGTATTTTAAAAATTAATTTGGATTTGTAAAAATTTGCAAAATATTATATAAAAATAATATTATGTGACAGGTCAAATTAATTTTTATCTGAAGCAACAATTTGGTGGCATTTACTTACCTACTCCTGTTAGTGATTCAAAAAAACTTGCTTCTTTTTAGTTGTTGCATTTGGAGCGTGCTTCATTCTGACACTATTCATTTTATTGTATGTGTCTGTTTGAGTATTTATCAAAGACTCTACAAAAATAAGCAATGATGGATGGCTGTTATAAAAACTCTAGTTAAAGTGCGCATGAAATGATTCACAGGCATTGGTAGTGCGAGATGTGTTGGCAGAGTGTTCTGCCCAAATTTCTGGAGGAAACTCAGAATCCCCCGATATATAATCTTCGACTAAATAGTCTGCATATAAAAACACCCTTGCCTCAGCAGGCTGAATTCCTGCAAAGTCGAAAGCATAAGCGTCACCTACTTCGTTAGGATTCAGAAATTGTAAGCCAAATGTATATTCTAACAATCTGAACTTCAGGCCAAACATTTTTTACTGCAGTGTGTATTGCTTTTCCAAAATCTATGACTACAGTTGTTGGTTCTAAATTTAAACTATTTTTACAATAAATATTTTTGAGAATAGCAAAATATTTTTCATAAGATGTTAATAATTTATCTTTTAACAATTTAAAAACCGATGGAATGTAATGTCCATTCTTTAGTCCATGGATTGTAAACAGCTGTAAATAGCTGCTTGAGGAATTTTGTACAGTACTGAAAAGTATCGTCAGCAAATATGCATTCAACACTGCATAAAAATGTCAAATTAGTAATAAGTAATTACTATCTCATCTATCCCTAACAGAGGGTCGTCCGCTGCAATTTACATGTTTACCTGAAATGAAAAAATAACCAGCCGCTGCAATTTTCATATCCCGGATTAAGAATACTTGACCATCGCTGCAATTTGCAATCGTCGAATTAGAAGTATGGTGTCCCTCAGGGTAGCGTGCTAGCGCCACTTCTATACAATTTGTACAGGAATGATCAACGTGTAGATCCTTCTACAGGTAGTTTCATCTACGTCGATGACGTAGCCAGAGTCTTTAGTCCCGAATACTACAAATTAAACCAGCTACGCCCAAACCTAGATAAAACTCAAACTTGTCTATGTCACCTTGAAGCGAACAGGGAACTGCAAATAGAATAGAATTCGACCAGGCTACAGCACGGCCTAAATTCGGCTTATTTGGGTGTTACCTGAGACAACCTTCAACAGGCACGTGTGGCCATGACAAAGCTTACTAAAATATGGCGTGACCATAACACCACTAAAGCTACCAAAATGTCGCTCGTTCAATCTCTTGTGTTCTTCATATATTTGTATGCCTCGGAAACTTGGACTGTTAAAAAGGCAGATCGAGCTCCCATAGATGCTTTTGAAATGTGGACGTGGAGGAGAATGCTGAGAGTTCCTTATATCGCCCATCGAACTGACGTTTTCATACTGGATGAGCTTGGTAATCCAAAGAGACAATCCTCCATTGTGTCGACGAGAATGCTTACATTTTTCGGACATATACACATAAGCGATAATATGGAGAAACTTGTAGTTCAGGGTCATGCTCCGAGTGGGCGGCGCCGTTCCCCTACACGCTGGATATGGGTATCAAGAGCGCCACTGCGCCACTGAACTGACAGTAAATCGCGAACGATAGCGAGCTACAGTTCTCAAAACTATTGATAATATTTATGTCGGCAATACTCTAGCTTCGACTTAATGCATTTTACGAGTTCACAACATGCCTGTTAAGACATTGTGACTATGATGATGATGATGACCTTAGACCCTGTCCTATAAAAAAACACGTAGAGAAGACTAGAGTGAAAGTTAATACGAAGAACGGTGTTATTTGAAAGCTGGTCAACTTCCAGTGGGGGGGGGGGGGGGAGGGCTCACACTGGCGTATTACGGACGACGTTCCTTGCCATGTGAATAGAATTGACCAGGAAATAGAAGATCTTGGATTTAGAGCGGGGCGGCTTTGTATCGATAGTCTGTTCTGTTTGAAGCAAATCATGAAGAAGGAAATGTCTTCCAACGATAAGTGTTGTCAATTAAAATAGACTGAGAACTTTCTTTTTGCCTATTTTAAACATAGCAAGTTCTTTCTGCCTGTACCTTTCATTTTTGAGTGCCAAATGTAAAATTAAACTTTCCTCCTCGGCCTGATAATGTAATAACATTGAGATAACTGCCCTTTTATTAATATCCATCTTCAATATGCAACTTCTCCGTTCACTAGAACTTTGTCTTTTCTTGGATTCTCAATTTCGTGCGCTATACCCTAGACCCTTAAGGATTCAAAAACTCGCAATGTTGATGAAACACTTCTAAATTTTAATATTCCAGCCTCAATATGCTATCTTTCTTCTACGCTGCTCACCTTGTACACCATTGTGCCATTACCTGGTGTATCGACGTATCGATTTTGACCAATATAAATCGTTCCGAAAATTGCCACACACGCGGGCCGTTGCAAAAACTTATCTTTGGAGGTCGCGCGGTAACCTTTTAGGAAATGCATTTATTTTAAAACCGATCGTTACTTTCAATTCATATTTATCAGCAGGTGGTAAAAGATGACAATTGGCCATAATTTTATATCGAGGCAATTTTGCTGAACAATTTTGCGATATTGCGGTTATACAAGGTCTGATGAAGAGTTATATGAAAGCTCCTAAAGTAGGTATTACGAAAATTTGTCAGATATTGTTTTTCCTAATACCCGTTTTACATTAACAATAAATCCATGGTTTTAATTCGTGGATTCAGTTCACATTGACAAGTGTAAAACAGGAATTTGACGTCAAATAAGTCAATGGATTTCTTCACTGATTTAGAGCCTGTTCTAATCTGTGATCCAGTTTGACGTAAAATTCGGTAGTGCCAACCTTAAAAATCACATGATGCATGTCATGCATGTTGCATACCCGACTCTGTATATTATTAAACATTTTCTGAATAAAAACTCGCAATCAAATTGAGAGTTTAACTGTCAAAATGCCAGAAACAAATGCGAATTTAATAGATCTTGCGAAAACCGCTAATCATATCATAGCGACAGTGTTGGCAGCACTGCATGCTGTCACAAAATCCATGGTTTTATTCACAGATATATAATACAATCAGTTTGACCTTGAAGACGACCATAGATCTGCTATGCTATGCTCTGACAGTCAGGCAGCCATCAAAGCACTGAGTGCTTGGAAAATAACGTCGGGACTGGTCCTGGAGTGCAGGAGGGCTCTTGACGACATCTCAGCTAAACACAAGATATCACTGATGTGGGTACCTGGGTACGCTGGGGTAAAGGGTAACGAAATGGCAGATCATCTGGCCAGGATGGGATCCGGCAACAGTTTTGTGGGCCCGGAACCAGCCTTAGGACTATCTGCAAACTTGATTAGGAAAACAACTGGAGAGTGGATCCAGAATCAACACTCTCTGAGATGGAACAACATCTCTGGTCATCTCCGTCAAGCTCGGGAACTATTAGCAGGGCCTGCAGAGAGAATAGGACGATTTTGTCTCTCTCTGGATAGGAGTAACTTGAGATTGCTAGTAGGCCTACTAACGGGTCACAACACCTTCAGGCGTCACTTGTTCGTGATGAGGGTGTGGTCAACGACCCAACGTGCACGTGGTGTGGTGAAGAGGAAGAATCCTCGCCACACATCTTGTGTCGCTGTGCCTGGGTTGTGCCTGGGTTGTCACAGGCAGACTATGCTGGGCTCAAGAACCTTGGAACCAATAGAGATAAAACGGATAGGACCTAAGAATGTACTTGCCTTTGCCAAAAGGGCAGGTCTTAGGAACTAGCGCGGATAGAGGCGCAGAAGGGCCCATCGTGTGGCCTATGCACCAGCCACATTCCGTGCTGGATAGCCTCTGGTCCTTATTCATTCATTCGCGGAGAAAATGTCGATGTAAAATGGGTATAAGATGTTGTAGTTAACATATTGGTGGCGTCCAAAGAATTCGAGTAGGTTAGGAGAATTAAACAAAGACTTTGTTTTTCTGATGATGGTGGATGGTAGCACAGGATGTTTGCCAGATCTCCTCTGGGTAAAATCATTATAGTCTAAGAGCCCGCTAGTTTTTATCAACCTTGAAGCGAACCACACCTTTGAAAACACGTAATTGATTTCTCGCGAAAAGACGTTTTCAAAATGGCAACAGTGCCGTTGCCTACCCTGTCCCAACCCCTTGCACTGTGGCGATAAAGAGGGTGGGTAATCGCAGTTAGCCACCGTTTGCATCACCGACGAAAAGAATCTTAACAAAAACCTTAGATAAATTACCTAACGAATTTAAATTTAAAATTTTGAAAATTTTGCAAATATTTTGAAATTTTTGAAGATTTTTTTTGGGTTAGGGGATTGACACGCCGAAATTCGGAAATTTTGAATTTTTTTTTTTGGTTGGCGTTGGAGTTGTGGTTCTGGTTGAGGTTGGGTTTAGTATTGGTATTGGGATTGGGTCGGAAAACCCTGAAATTTTGCAAGTAGATATATTTTTGGGGTTGGAGTTGGCGTTGGGGCTAGGGTTGGGATTCGCACGGAAAAAATCAGAAATTTTTAGAGTTTATCAAGTTTACAAAATTTACGAGATGATTTACCAGATTTACACGATTTACAAGATTTACAAGATTCACAAGATTTACCAGATTAACAAGATTCACAAGATTTACCAGATTTACAAGATTCACAAGATTTACAACAACTGGATTACTAAAATTTACAAGTATTACAAGATTTACCAGATTTACATGATTTAAAAAAATTACAAAATTTATAGAGTTCCAAAATATACACAATTTACAAGATTAACAAGATTTACCACATTCATATGATTTAAGAAATTTACAAAATTTATAAAATTCACAAAATATATTCAATGTACAAAATTTTCGAATTTAGCTATGGCAATTTCGATCCTAACCCCGACCCCTAGAACCCAATCTAAAAAATAACTACCATTAGTAATACTGCAAGTTGGACGCAGCACTGCACTGCAGGGCAGGAAACAGATACTCTTGGTTGAGAGTGAACCTCACGCGCTACCGGACATAATCCTTCGCTGTGCTAATTTCCTCCCAAGCAACGTTAGCAGCAACAGTGAAGATTACAAGATTTACACGAATAACAAGATTCAAAAAATTTACTAGATTAACAAGATTCAAAAGATTTACAAGATTTACAAGATTTACAAGATTGACAAGATTTACAGGATTTACAAGATTTAAAAGATGTACAAGATTTACATGTTTGATTTACAATATTTACAAGATTTAATGATTTACAAGATTTACCTGATTTGCTAGATTTACGAGATTTACAAGATTCACAAGATCGATTAACAAGATTTACCAGATTTACATGATCGTGATTTACAAAATTTAGAAAATATATAGAATTCACAAAATTTACAAAATATACACAATTTACAAAATGTTACACAATTTTGCCGTGCCAATTTCGATCCTAACACTAACCCTAACCTCAAAAATCACTACCATTACCAATACTGCAAGTTGGACGCCTATTGGCAACACTGCACTGCAGGGCAGGAAACAGATACTCTTGGTCGATGGTCGAGAGTGAACCTCACACGCTACCGGACATAATCCTCCGCTGTGCTAATTTCCTCCCAAGCAACGTAAGCAGCAAGGAGTTATATCAAAAAGCGACAGCAGCTGTGCAGGTGGAGCAACAAACTCGACAGCAGCTGCCGAATTACGGCACGTGTTGGGCTGGCGATATGTAGGGCTCTCGGTACTCCAATTACCGAGCGTACGGGATTTCTTCGGAATTTTGGGGCGCAGACGGACGCTCGTTGCTAATCACTGGGTAACAGGGTCAGCTAGACATCACATGGTCTGTTTGGAAAAAGACTTGTCACATGTCAAAATTTTCACTTTTTGAGGTTTTTGGTTTAACCATTTTGAAATGATGCATATTTTCTTGTGTAAAAGTGTCATAAACCTACCTCGCTTCTTTACCCATAAATGGCGCCATGTAAAAACGTCTTATCTTAATTTCGTGACGCAGCGTTAAAGCAAGACAGCAACATCTCAGTTGTCTTACAACCGCCGAACAGAAAGGCACGCGTATTTTTGCAAAAAGATCATCACAAAACGTCACTCATTTCCGTCGGTCTGTCTGTCGGTCTGTCTGTCGGTCTGTCTGTCTGTCTGTTGGCGTTTTTCTAGCCTCCTAATCTCAGTAACTGCTGCATAGATTTTGATGAAATTTGGGTAGTGATATGGTGTAGGGTCGTAGTAGGTAATGTTGCTACAATTTTGAAAATCGGTGCATGCGCGGCGGAGTAATTAGCAAAAAACGAAAAATTTCAAATATGCCTTCGTTTTTAGGTGTTTTAGGGGTTCCTGATCATTTTCTACTTTTTTTTGGGGTGGGGGTGAAATTAGGGTGGTTGGGGGTTGTAAATCTGAAAAATTTGTTGTACTCATAATGGGATGTCTACTGACCTGAGAGAGAAAGACCTATAGGCATAATACACTTTTTTAGGTCCATCAGAACATTGCCTTGCCGATTACAGAAACCAAGGGACTTCCTTCTGATGCATACAAAATACATACGAGTATTACTTTGGATCGTTTTGTATTGTGTTACGTGGAAACTTCTGAATTGACTTTAATGACATTTTGACACAGATTTATTACCGCTACGAGTATGGAAAGCACGTATGGTTTTTAGAAATCATTTCAGTGGCGGCGCGGCAATAATTAAAAAACTAAAAATATAAAAAACATAATATCAAACTTCGTTTTAGACGTTTTAGGGGTTCCTGACCATTTTAAAATTTTTTTGGTTGGGGGTGAAATTGGGGTGGTTCGGGGGTGGGGGTTTGTAAAACTCAAAAATTTGTTGTATTCATGATATATTGCCCATTGACTCGTGAAAGAAGCACCTAGTAGAATAAAACACTTTTTTGCAGTCGGGCGAGCAATGATTTGATTGCAGGGGCATCTAGACTATAGTTTCATGCTGTGGGAAAATAATAAAACTGGTATCACCGTAATGTGTGGGAAGTACTGAGTCAATCAACTTGACTACATTTTTTAGATACGTATGATCAAAAGTTTACTTTAAACGGTTGATCACGCTACTTTTGACTTAGTTTAGTTATCTTGTAGAACATTGAGATCTGCAAGTATATTTAGGAGGTACATATTTATAATACAAAGATGGATATTTTATTAAAAAACGGTATGTTTGAAGACACTTCTTCGAAAACAAGGACAACAAAACAAACAAAACTGAACATACTAAAACCTACTTAAACCACTAATGATAATGTGTTCCTGTATGTGTTGCGTATCCCGAATGATGTGTACCATTCTCGGTCCAATACGCTCTGGTGAGGTCCTGAGATTTACTGGTTGCGAACCACGTGGCGTGGTTGTAGTGACTGTTAGCGCGGACTCTCAGGACTGTGTTTTTTTTTGTATAACTGAGCAGACCGCGCAGGCAGAGCCTAAATACCAAAGTAACGTGGCTGCTGTGAAAGGGTTATTTTAGGGGAAGTTTGTTAACGCGAGATTTGAAAGGGCCAATATCCGCAGGCCCAATAAATACATCTTCTGGCAGTCCATTCCAAGCCTTGGACACCCTGGGAATAAATGTGCGGTAGTACCGCTCAGTTCTTGATGTATGAAGAAGGACCGTCTTAGGATGAGATGCAGCGGTCGCACGGGTACATCTGATAGGAGCAGCGAGCGGCGGAACGATAGAGGATAGTTCAAAGGAGCAAATTCCGTTGGAATATCGGTAGAAGAGTGAGAGGTCATCAACAGCCCGCCGGTGAGAAAGTGACTGAAGGTGGTGCGTTAAGGCCGGATCGCCAATTAGTCGAATTGCCCTCCTCTGGACGGCGTCTAGTATAGACAGGGTAGTAGGGGCAGCAGCTCCCCAGATATGAGAGCAATACTCCAGGCAAGGTCTTATCTAGCTTTATGTAGCGTGAGAAGGTTACATGGTGAGAAATACTTTCTGGCTCTAAATAGGTACCCAAGCTTTCTACCAGCAGCTGTTGCAATTGACACGACGTGTTCGTGCCAGATCAGATTTTCTGTAATGTTGACTCCTAACAGCTTGAATGAGTGACTCCTTGGCAGAGCCTGGTTGTTCATTAGAACCTGGTGTTGGCTTGGGCACTTCTTGTTTGATTGCGTACAATACTGGGTCTTGGAGGCATTAAATTTAACCATATTCTTAAGCCCCCAAGCGGTAATGGTATCGAGATCCTTTGAAAGTGAAGCTGCCACTGCCAGTCTTCTGCGTTCCACCTCGACCACAGAGATCGGTCTATTGCTCATGATGCCTGCATGCAGCGTACTGTCATCCGCATAACTATGGATTAGGTTTGTAGTGCTAGAGAGTAGGCCATTAATGTGAAGCAGAAACAATGTCGGAGCCAATACCGATCCCTGCGGAACCCCGGCATTGATGCTACGGAAAGAAGAGGAAAAGCCGTCTACCACGACAGAGATTTTCCGACCTGAGAGGAAGTCTGCGAGCCAACCGCAAAGCTTAACAGGGAGCCCATAAGACGGGAGCTTGTTTAGGAGAGCTGCATGCCACAGTTGATCGAATGCCTTTGAAAAATCGAGAGCAATGACATGAGCCTCGCCAAATGATTGGATGAGTTTGCTCCACACATGTGTGACGTAATCTAGGAGATGTCCAGTTGATCTGGTGAATCCATATTGTCTGTCGTTGATTAAATGATGTAGCTCTAGGTATTTAATGAGTTCTTGGTTGACACATCTCTCCATCACTTTACTGATTACAGAAAGCAGAGCTGTAGGTCTGTAGTTGGTCGGATCAGTTTTGGATCCCTTTTTTGGCACCGGCTGGATGCAAGCTGTTTTCCAGTCTTTTGGGAAAATGCCGGAATCGTAAGACATCCGAAAGATGCGGGTAAATATGGGAGCGAGCTCCGGTGCGCACTTCTTGACAACAATGGAGGGGATCATGTCGGGCCCATTCGCCTTATTAAAGTCAAGTGACTACAGCACCTTCCGAACTATTTTTGTTCTGAACGTTATTTCGTTCATGGCTTGGGGTACTCTCGGAATGGATGGTAACTGGGCACTAGATGGGACGTTTACAGTGGAGTTTGCTGCAAATGTCTTGGCAAATATTTCGGCCTTGTCCTTGGAAGCAGTTGCTACTGTTCCATCCGCACATGTGATCGGTGGGAAGCTACTCCTCGAGAAGTTACCCTCTATTTGTTTGACCAGAGTCCAGAAGGAGCGGCTGTCATTGTAGTGTAACATAACCTCCTTTTTTATTTTTTGTATCGGACTCTGAGCAACGAGAGCAAAAGTAACGAAAGTAACGAGTCTTTTCGAAATGGAGGACTCGCTACCTTTAGTTACTCATTAGTAACGATTACTTGTAATAGTTATTTGATTATTTTACATCACTAGTGACTGTCCCTGTGTGTAGTGACCTACTCCGTGTCAGTTTTGAACAGTGTATGTGGTGATGGGCGCGCCATAGCTATACCGTCCTCCCTCACCCCTCGGTGCCCCTGTCTACCGTATTGATTTTCCTCCTCCCAGTCTGTCTCTGTGCCGCTGCACCCTGTCTCTCGCAACCCCCCCTCCCCCCTCCCGAACGCCCCCTCGTCATCAACGCGGCCCCCCGCTCTCTATACGCAGTGATGAAATTTTCCGAGCTGATGGGACTTAATCTACTCCTCTCATTATCATGCTAAACCGTAGCCCAATAGGGCTGCCAATGGAGGACCACCTTTGAATGCAGCCATGGAAAATTGCGTCTGTGCGAATGAGGATCTGATTTCTGATACTTTGATAACGGCAAAAGATCGGAGCTATTTTGTAGAAGTGAAATGATCCAGAGACTGAATTGGTAAACTGAAATTTTGAATACGGGAGACGGTTTGATAATGGGCCTATACCGTGATCTCAAATTGATCAATTTATTTATTGCGCTATTATTTTTGATGATACATAGGACCATTTACTGTAAAAAGTCAGCAGAAAACTTGATCCAAATGAGAATAACACTAAAAAGAAAATTGTACTGTAATTTGAAATAGCCGATGATGACGTCACCTGTAGGGAACCAATGAGAAGCGTCCTTTCTGTAGGGAACCAATGAGAAGCGTCCGTTCGTGGTCCGATTACTACGAGCGGATGCTATTGTTTTGTACCAATGAGCTCTTATTGGTCCCTACACGTGACGTCACAACCTGGGCGGGAAGTGTATGGATTCAAAAAATTCAATATTTAGAGCAATTTTTTTCGGTTACAAATATGATAGAAAAATTTTGTAAAATTATTTATGGCATCTACGTTTATTTCACTTTCTATTAAGATGAAACCTCGTGCTTTTGATAATTTGAGGATATTGATTACAAACCCGGTCACAGTTTTAAGTTTCAGCCTATTTTGACAAAAATCAGAAAAATCCGATATTTTAGATTTTCATGTTTGTCCAAAATATTGAAAATCTTTATTTGCCTTTCTGTCAAGATGAAACTTCGTGTTTTGGATAATTTGAGGGTACTGATTACAAATCCGGTCGCAGTTTTGAGTTTCAGTCTTGTTTAACGAAAATAAAAAAATTCCGATATTTCAGATTTTCATGTTTGACAAAAATATCGAAAATCTCTATTTGCCTTTCTATTAAGATGAAACTTCGTGTTTTGGATAATTTGAGGATACTGATTACAAATCCGGACGCAGTTTTGAGTTTCAGTCGTGTTTAACGAAAACAAAAAAATTCCGATATTTCAGATTTTCATGTTTGCCTAAAATATCGAAAATCTCTATTTGCCTTTCTATTAAGATGAAACTTCGTGTTTTGGATAATTTAAGGATACTGATTACAAATTCGGCCGCAGTTTTGAGTTTCAGTCTTGTTTAACGAAAACAAAAAAATTCCGATATTTCAGATTTTCATGTTTGCCTAAAATATCGAAAATCTTTATTTGCCTTTCTATTAAGATGAAACTTCGTGTTTTGGATAATTTGAGGGTACTGATTACAAATCCGGTCGCAGTTTTGAGTTTCAGTCTTGTTTAACGAAAACAAAAAAATTCCGATATTTCAGATTTTCATGTTTGCCTAAAATATCAAAAATCTTTATTTACCTTTCTATTAAAATGAAACTCCGTGTTTTGGATAACTCGAGGGTACTGATTACAAATCCGATCGCAGTTTTGAGTTTCAGTTTTGTTTAACGAAAACAAAAAAAATCCGATATTTCAGATTTTCATGTTTGCCTAAAATATCGAAAATCTTTATTTGCCTTTCTATTAAGATAAAACTTCGTGTTTTGGATAATTTGAGGGTACTGATTACAAATCCGGTCGCAGTTTTGAGTTTCAGTATTGTTTAACGGAAACAAAAAAATTCCGATATTTCAGATTTCCATGTTTGCCTAAAATATCGAAAATCTCTATTTGCCTTTCTATTAAGATGAAACTTCGTGTTTTGGATAATCTGAGGGTACTGATTACAAATTCAGCCGCAGTTTTGAGTTTCAGTCTTGTTTAACGAAAACAAAAAAATTCTGATATCTCAGATTTTCATGTTTGCCTAAAATATCGAAAATCTTTATTTGCTTTTCTATTAAGATGAAACTTCGTGTTTTGGATAATTTGAGGGTACTGATTACAAATCCGGTCGCAGTTTTGAGTTTCAGTCTTGTTTAACGAAAACAAAAAAATTCCGATATTTCAGATTTTCATGTTTGCCTAAAATATCGAAAATCTTTATTTACCTTTCTATTAAGATGAAACTCCGTGTTTTGGATAATTCGAGGGTATTGATTACAAATCCGATCGCAGTTTTGAGTTTCAGTCTTGTTTAACGAAAACAAAAAAAATCCGATATTTCAGATTTTCATGTCTGCCTAAAATATCGAAAATCTTTATTTGCCTTTCTATTAAGATAAAACTTCGTGTTTTGGATAATTTGAGGGTACTGATTACAAATCCGGTCGCAGTTTTGAGTTTCAGTATTGTTTAACGGAAACAAAAAAATTCCGATATTTCAGATTTCCATGTTTGCCTAAAATATCGAAAATCTTTATATGCCTTTCTATTAAGATAAAACTTCGTGTTTTGGATAATTTGAGGGTACTGATTACAAATCCGGTCGCAGTTTTGAGTTTCAGTATTGTTTAACGGAAACAAAAAAATTCCGATATTTCAGATTTCCATGTTTGCCTAAAATATCGAAAATCTCTATTTGCCTTTCTATTAAGATGAAACTTCGTGTTTTGGATAATCTGAGGATACTGATTACAAATTCAGCCGCAGTTTTGAGTTTCAGTCTTGTTTAACGAAAACAAAAAAATTCTGATATCTCAGATTTTCATGTTTGCCTAAAATATCGAAAATCTTTATTTGCGTTTCTATTAAGATGAAACTTCGTGTTTTGGATAATTCGAGGGTATTGATTACAAATCCGATCGCAGTTTTGAGTTTCAGTCTTGTTTAACGAAAACAAAAAAATTCCGATATTTCAGATTTTCATGTTTGCCTAAAATATCGAAAATCTTTATTTGCCTTTCTATTAAGATGAAACTTCGTGTTTTGGATAATTTGAGGGTACTGATTACAAATCCGGTCGCAGTTTTGAGTTTCAGTCTTGTTTAACGAAAACAAAAAAATTCCGATATTTCAGATTTTCATGTTTGCCTAAAATATCAAAAATCTTTATTTACCTTTCTATTAAAATGAAACTCCGTGTTTTGGATAACTCGAGGGTACTGATTACAAATCCGATCGCAGTTTTGAGTTTCAGTTTTGTTTAACGAAAACAAAAAAAATCCGATATTTCAGATTTTCATGTTTGCCTAAAATATCGAAAATCTTTATTTGCCTTTCTATTAAGATAAAACTTCGTGTTTTGGATAATTTGAGGGTACTGATTACAAATCCGGTCGCAGTTTTGAGTTTCAGTATTGTTTAACGGAAACAAAAAAATTCCGATATTTCAGATTTCCATGTTTGCCTAAAATATCGAAAATCTTTATATGCCTTTCTATTAAGATAAAACTTCGTGTTTTGGATAATTTGAGGGTACTGATTACAAATCCGGTCGCAGTTTTGAGTTTCAGTATTGTTTAACGGAAACAAAAAAATTCCGATATTTCAGATTTCCATGTTTGCCTAAAATATCGAAAATCTCTATTTGCCTTTCTATTAAGATGAAACTTCGTGTTTTGGATAATCTGAGGATACTGATTACAAATTCAGCCGCAGTTTTGAGTTTCAGTCTTGTTTAACGAAAACAAAAAAATTCTGATATCTCAGATTTTCATGTTTGCCTAAAATATCGAAAATCTTTATTTGCGTTTCTATTAAGATGAAACTTCGTGTTTTGGATAATTTGAGGGTACTGATTACAAATCCGGTCGCAGATTTGAGTTTCAGTCTTGTTTAACGAAAACAAAAAAATTCCGATATTTCAGATTTTCATGTTTGCCTAAAATATCGAAAATCTTTATTTGCCTTTCTATTAAGATGAAACTCCGTGTTTTGGATAATTCGAGGGTACTGATTACAAATCCGATCGCAGTTTTGAGTTTCAGTCTTGTTTAACGAAAACAAAAAAATTCCGATATTTCAGATTTTCATGTTTGCCTAAAATATCGAAAATCTTTATTTACCTTTCTATTAAGATTAAACTCCGTGTTTTGGATAATTCGAGGGTACTGATTACAAATCCGATCGCAGTTTTGAGTTTCAGTCTTGTTTAACGAAAACAAAAAAATCCGATATTTCAGATTTTCATGTTTGCCTAAAATATCGAAAATCTTTATATGCCTTTCTATTAAGATAAAACTTCGTGTTTTGGATAATTTGAGGGTACTGATTACAAATCCGGTCGCAGTTTTGAGTTTCAGTATTGTTTAACGGAAACAAAAAAATTCCGATATTTCAGATTTCCATGTTTGCCTAAAATATCGAAAATCTCTATTTGCCTTTCTATTAAGATGAAACTTCGTGTTTTGGATAATCTGAGGATACTGATTACAAATTCAGCCGCAGTTTTGAGTTTCAGTCTTGTTTAACGAAAACAAAAAAATTCTGATATCTCAGATTTTCATGTTTGCCTAAAATATCGAAAATCTTTATTTGCGTTTCTATTAAGATGAAACTTCGTGTTTTGGATAATTTGAGGGTACTGATTACAAATCCGGTCGCAGTTTTGAGTTTCAGTCTTGTTTAACGAAAACAAAAAAATTTCGATATTTCAGATGTTCATGTTTGCCTAAAATATCTAAAATCTCTATTTGCCTTTCTATTAAGATGAAACTTCGTATTTTGGATAATTTGAGGATACTGATTACAAATCCGGCCGTAGTTTTGAGTTTCAGTTTCGTTTGACGATGATCAAAAAATTCCGGTATTTCGGATTTTCAGGTTTCCCTAAAAGATCAAAAATCTTTATTTGACTTTCTATTAAGATGAAACCTCGTGTTTTGAGTAATTTGAGGGTGCTGTTTAGAAATCCGGTCGTAGTTTTCTATTAACATGAAACCTCGTGTTTTGAATAATTTGACGGTGCTGATTACAAATGAGTTTCATTCATGTTTGACGAAAATACAAAAATTCCGATATTTAAGACTTTCAGGTTTTTCTTCGCCTGAAATGGGTATAGTATAAAAGAACAGAATATGAAGATATTGAGTTGTAACTCTCTTCTTGCAAACAGACGAAATAGCACTATATGTCAATATTCGAAATTGTCAGTCAGAGCGAAATGTAGGATTTATTATATTACGAGTGACCGAATGCATGCAAGACTCCATAAACCAAATGTCTGGGTACCATGATCGCCAGGCAGATAATAATAATCGTCTTTATTGAAAATAAACATATCATGTAAGATAGCTTACATCAGGATAGGGCATCGGTGGCGAAGTTTAGCAAAGTGCTATTCTTACACTTAACCACCAGTGTCTCACATTTATTAGATGTTAAAAATAAACTAAAAAAACAAGCTTGATTATAATAATTTGGCGTAGCAGTAGTTTCCCAGCTGTTACGAAGAGTTATTGCGATATTAAAGACCAAACATTAAGGCCTTGACTTTTTTTTTGAAAATGTTCAACGACATTTCTTTATACTGGGCACTAACCGAGTTATAAACAACAGCAGCGTTATACGAGAAGCTACGTTGAAAAAGTGTGGTAACATGGTAGGGTATAGTAAGACTGGAACCATGTCTTATATTTAGATTGTGCGCATCCGCCCGTAGTAATAACTTTTCCCTCAGATACTGTGGTTTTGAGGTCGTAATAACCTTATGAACAAATACGAGATAATGGAATTTAATTAACTGAGACATTTTCAGCCATGTAACATCGACGTAGAAGAGATGTAAAGCTGGAGAACTGAAGACCGCTGCTGAAGACCTGCTAGATCTGTCACGAAGTGTAAAAAATTTAATGTTTCATTATTATCAGCCAATACCTTTATAGAAGTTATTACTTTCAAAGGTGGCCTTTATTTGTACTGGTACTTGTATGAATAAATAATAATAATAATGTAGCTACCAATAACATAATCAGCCCGAATGGGCACTTGTACGTTCGTCCGTTACAGGCTGAGTCTCTACTGAGTACCTAAATCACATATACGGTACGTAAATTTAAAGATTGCTTTGCAACAATGGGATATTGCGGCAGTGATTTACCACCGTCGAGAGAGTATTCTTCTTTTGTTTAATTAGATAACCATAGCGGGTTGCATCGCGGTTGCAGGTGCAACGCAATCCAAGGATACTCTGGAAATTAATCGTCGCCGTGTAAAAGGAAACGCTCCAAGTTACAACACGGTACATTGTGTTTTCGATAAAATGAACGCCGCGCCGCGCCGTTGGGAAAGACTTTTGGTGGGAATGCTAAAATAAAAGATCAGTGAATGTACATACAGGGTGAGTTTTTAGTACCGGCTCGGTCGATAAAAATTGTATATAAAAGTTGTAGCCACGGATGTGCTCCTTGCTCAGAAAATATTTACATTTATACAGGGTGATCCATAACTACGTGGTGATGCAAACATATATTTTTTTAAATGACATACCCTATATATTATCCCATTTTCTAATTCTACTAATAATTTCTCTTCTCACAATATAAGGTGTTATAACATTATACAGAATATTTCAAAAGTTATGACCATTTTTATATCCAAATCGCTGTCAAACGAACGTACTGTATGTCAAAAGGTAATGAATCAAAAATTACTTTTTTTACATGAGAAGATTAAAAATGTCCTCTAGTTTTAAAATCGGCTATAAAAAAGCCCGTGACGCATATTGGTATACGGGGTGATGTAGAATGCAAAATTTTCTCTTTTTTTTTTTAATGTAACCCCCAATATTTTATTATCTCAAAGAATTGCTTTTAATATGCTCTTTCATCTTTGTATAGCACTTGTTGTACCTACGTCCATCAGTTTCCGAGATATTTCGATTTTTCGGTGAATTTAAAATATAGCTTTTATTTGTGTACTGAAATTTATTTATTTCGACAAAGTACTATCTAATTTGTTTTTGTTTAACGAACAACTAAATTATAAGGTCATGATACTATTTGATGAAGTCAAAACCCTAAATCATGGAGATAATAATGTCAAGTATGCTGAGGAAACAATTTTGTAGGCGTGATGCATAATTATCAAGCAAATTTATCAGGTGTGCTTTGAAAAATTGACAGTTCTCATAACCTGCTCAATAATTCCGTATTGTGTGAAAAACCAGCTTTAAAAATGAATTTTTCGTTTGAGGGTATTTAAGAGAATCTTTGAGAAATTGTCTACTTGCCTCTAGAATATATCGACTATGAACAGCAATATCCAGAACGGAGGCAGTCTAAAACTAATGCGTTAGAATGATTGAAGAATTGTTTTATTTGGACTGTGTCGTTTGATATTTCATAGCCTACCTGATACATCTGCTTGATAATAATTATGCATGACGTCTATAAAATTGTTTCCTCAGCACACTTGACCTATATTATATCGTTAATTCACTGTTTTGACTTGATTAAGTATTATTATGGCCTTATATTTTAGTTGTTTGTTAAGCAAGAACAAAATTTGATAGTATTTTCTCAAAATAAATGAATTTTAGTACACAAATAGAAGGTATATTTAAAATTTGTAGAAAAATCGAAATATCTCAGAAACTAATGAATGCAGGCATAACAAGTGCTATACAAAGATGAAAGAGCATATTAAAAGCAATTCTTTAGTATAATAAAATATTGGGGGTTACATTTAAAAAAAGAGAGAAAATCTAAATTTTGCATTCTACATCACCCTCTATACGAATATGCGTCACGGTCTTTTTTATAGCCGATTTTAAAACTAGATGATATTTTTAACCTTTTCATGTGAAAAAAATAATTTGTGATTTATTACTTTTTGATATGTACACTACGTTCATTTGACCGCGATTTGGATATAAAAATGGTCATATCTTTTGAAATACCCCGTATAATGTAACAAAACGCTATATTGGAAGAACGGAAATCATTAGTAGAATTTGAGCATGGAATAATATATAGGGTGTCTCATTTAAAAAATGCATGTTTGCATCGCCACGTAGTTATGGATCACCCTGTATAAATCTAAATATTTTTTGACTAAGTAGCATATCTGTGGCTACAACTTTTATATACAACTTTTTTCGCTATCTTCTACAGTAATGGAGTTATCGACCGAGCCGGTACTAAAAACTCACCCTATATATGCCACTCGGGAAGAAAACCATACAAGGTCACTCACTTCAGGACGTTCGACCACGAAGAGAAGTTTTTTTTTTCAGTTTTGATACGTCTAATCAGATTACGCTGAATTTGTGATGAGACAAGCATTGGACAACTGGAACGGCGCTATAACTATTGGCGGAAACAAAATATCTAACTTAATATTTGCTGACGATACAATTCTTATTGCTGCTTCTCAGCAAGGACTAGTAGCTCTATTAAACATCTTAGAACACAGTGCAGCGTATGGTCTTGGTATTAACTGCAACAAGACCAAGGTTATGATCGAAGATAGAGAGCTTGATAATCATCGAGAAATAAAGTCAGTAGGCCGTTGTGAAGTAGTAAGAAGTTTTGTGTACTTCGGTTCTTTGATCGACAATTCGGGTAGCTGCGAAAATGAGACTCGACGGCGCATTCAACAGGCACGTGTGACCATGACAAAGTTTACTAAAATATGGCGTGACCATAACATCACTAAAGTTACCAAAATGTCGCTGGTTCAGTCTCTTGTGTTCTCCACATTTTTGTATGCCTCGGAAACTTGGACTGTTAAAAAGACAGATGGAGCTGTCATAGATGCCTTTGAAATGTGGATGTGGAGGAGAATGCTGAGAGTTCCTTATACCGTCCATCGAACTAATGTTTTCGTACTGGATGAGCTCGGTAATCCAAAGAGACTATCCCCCATTGTGTCGGCGAGAATGCTTACATTCTTCGGACATATTCAAAGAAGCGATAATATGGAAAAACTTGTAGTTCAGGGTCACGGGCGGCGCCGTGGCCGTTCCCCTACACGCTAGGTGGATACGACGAAACAGTTGCTGGATATGAGTACCACTGCACTGAACTGACAGTAAATCGCGAACGATGGCGAGCTACAGTTCTCAAAACTATTGATAATATTCGTGTCGGCAATACTACTTTAGCTCCGATTTAATGCATTTTACGAGTTCACAAAATGTTTGTTAAGACATTGTGACTATGATGATGATGATGAATCAGATTTCCAACTGTTTGAAATCGTCTGAGTATGCGCAATGACGAAATCATGTTCAAGCAAGATAAATTCTAGTTTGTAACTGTTCTTTGTGCGTTCGAGCAACAACAATTTGTAGTTTGAGGACTAGTTTTGGACGGTCAAAATAGTACAAAGGATTTCGGTGGGACTGGATGTTAGGCACATGCGCATATTGTAGATTTTCCTTCTGTGTTTCAAAGTTGAGGCTGTGAAACTAACTTTTCTTGTTTTAAAGAGGTAACATCACGGAAGTAAACATAATATAGAATAAGGTAGGTTTAATTATTATTTATTATTCTATCCCGATGTCTACTTTTTTGCTGCTGTTTCACCGCACAACAGCTTTGCTATTGATTTCAAGGATTTTGTTTTCAGTACAGCGATCAACTTTAAAGGCTATATTTGCATTCAACTTCCATGCTTATACCGCATCTCGAGTTCTAATATCAAAGTGCTACCAAAAAATACCGGAAAAAGAAGCGTCTGCCAGCGGGATTTGAACCCGAGATCTCAGGACTTTCCGCCATCTTCTGGTAGTACGGAGCAGCTCGTATCAGTGCCATCGAAGGAAATCTGTTGGGTCAGTATTAATCTCCGACCACGTTGGACTCCAAACACCCCTGCGTAGGAAGTGAATATAATACCATTGTCCATTGGTCGAATGTCGGGCTTTCAAATCGAGGTACTACCAGAAAATGCCGGATAAAGAATCGACTGCCAGCAGGATTTGAACCCTCCACCTCCGGAATTCTAGGCCGACGCTTTACCAGCTGTATATGTGATTAAGCCAACTTGTGTCCATGATCATCATGCGATGTGAATATATACTTACGAATCAGCTTATCTACCAGAAGAGGATAATTTTTACCTGTAACAGAAAACCTGCGTGTTAGGATATTTTCATTTGCTCTTGAAAGCTTTAGTTTATACTATAAAACGTATAGCAGTAGAAGAGAATAAAACAATAATTTAATACTGCCGCTGTTGAGGACTCAGATATCGTATACTGCCACATCACTTAGCTTAGCTTCATACCGAGTAATAAGTTTTGGTGTATATTTTATAATTTTGGACTGTTCTGTACACTTATTATTAGCAAGTCAAAAAAAATAGAATGCCGTAAAAGAAAATATCGCAAAGAGTCGGCTGTCGCTGGGACTCGAATCTGCGATCTGCAGATCAGTACCCCGACGCTCTGGCAATTTGAGCTACGAAAACCCCGACCAGATACGCAAAATGATCCTGTCAGGCGACACATCTGTACCGCCACCTTCTGGTACCACCAACGCAACGGCCCATATCTATGACATCAACTGATCTGATGAGTCGATATTTTTTATCTCCGACCGCGTTCAATTTAAAAGAGCGCTCAGAGTCACATAACGTAAGACATAACGTAACGTAACGTAACTTAAGAAATAAGCAAACGGTTGAGAGTCAAGAATGTCAAGAAAGTCTAACATTATGCAAATTGTGTGATACAAACCAGCTCCTAAAATCTACTATTGCAGAATTTACAGTGATGAAAGGTTTTAAAAATGAAGTATATGATTTCTATTTAAATTATTTTCATTACTCTCTATTCTAGGAGGAAACAAGGCGGCACTAGACTCAGTCGTTTATTTGGCTTTCTATTGAGATGAAACCTCGCATTTCGGATAATTTCAAGGTGCTGATTACAAATTCAGTCGCAGTTTTGATCCTCAATCTCGTTTGACGAAAATAAAAAATTTCAGATCTCCCGAGCTGGCGGGTGCACCGGAAAAAATCGAAAATCTTTATTTGGCTTTCTATTGAGATGAAACCTCGCATTTCGGATAATTTCAAAGTGCTGATTACAAATTCAGTCGCAGTTTTGAGCCTCAATCTCGTTTGACCAAAATAAAAAATTTTAGATCTGCCGAGCTGGCGGGTGCACCGGAAAAAATCGAAAATCTTTATTTGGCTTTCTATTGAGATGAAACCTCGCATTTCGGATAATTTCAAGGTGCTGATTACAAATCTAGTTGCCGCTTTGAGTCTCTGTCTCGTCTGACAAAAATAAAAAATTTCAGATCTCTCGGGCTGGCGGGTGTACCTAAAAAAATCGAAAATCTTTATTTGGCTTTCTATTGAGATGAAACCTCGCATTTCGGATAATTTCAAGGTGCTGATTACAAATTCAGTCGCAGTTTTGAGCCTCAATCTTGTTTGACGAAAATAAAAAAATTCAGATCTCCCGGGCTGGCGGGTGCACCTAAAAAAATCGAAAATCTTTATTTGGCTTTCTATTGAGATGAAACCTCGCATTTCGGATAATTTCTAGGTGCTGATTACAAATCCAGTCGCAGTTTTGAGTCCCAGTCTTGTTTGACGAAAATAAAAAAAATCAGATCTCCCGGGCTGGCGGGTGCACCTAAAAAAATCGAAAACCTTTATTTGGCTTTCTATTGAGATGAAACCTCGCATTTCGGATAATTTCTAGGTGCTGATTACAAATCCAGTCGCAGTTTCGAGTCTCAGTCTTGTTTGACGAAAATAAAAAAATTCAGATCTCCCGGGCTGGCGAGTGCACCTAAAAAAATCGAAAATCTTTATTTGGCTTTCTATTGAGATGAAACCTCGCATTTCGGATAATTTCTAGGTGCTGATTACAAATCCAGTCGCAGTTTCGAGTCTCAGTCTTGTTTGACGAAAATAAAAAAATTCAGATCTCCCGGGCTGGCGAGTGCACCTAAAAAAATCGAAAATCTTTATTTGGCTTTCTATTGAGATGAAACCTCGCATTTCGGATAATTTCTAGGTGCTGATTACAAATCCAGTCGCAGTTTTGAGTCCCAGTCTTGTTTGACGAAAATAAAAAAATTCAGATCTCCCGGGCTGGCGAGTGCACCTAAAAAAATCGAAAATCTTTATTTGGCTTTCTATTGAGATGAAACCTCGCATTTCGGATAATTTCTAGGTGCTGATTACAAATCCAGTCGCAGTTTCGAGTCTCAGTCTTGTTTGACGAAAATAAAAAAATTCAGATCTCCCGGGCTGGCGAGTGCACCTAAAAAAATCGAAAATCTTTATTTGGCTTTCTATTGAGATGAAACCTCGCATTTCGGATAATTTCTAGGTGCTGATTACAAATCCAGTCGCAGTTTCGAGTCTCAGTCTTGTTTGACGAAAATAAAAAAATTCAGATCTCCCGGGCTGGCGAGTGCACCTAAAAAAATCGAAAATCTTTATTTGGCTTTCTATTGAGATGAAACCTCGCATTTCGGATAATTTCTAGGTGCTGATTACAAATCCAGTCGCAGTTTTGAGTCCCAGTCTTGTTTGACGAAAATAAAAAAAATCAGATCTCCCGGGCTGGCGGGTGCACCTAAAAAAATCGAAAATCTTTATTTGGCTTTCTATTGAGATGAAACCTCGCATTTCGGATAATTTCTAGGTGCTGATTACAAATCCAGTCGCAGTTTCGAGTCTCAGTCTTGTTTGACGAAAATAAAAAAATTCAGATCTCCCGGGCTGGCGAGTGCACCTAAAAAAATCGAAAATCTTTATTTGGCTTTCTATTGAGATGAAACCTCGCATTTCGGATAATTTCTAGGTGCTGATTACAAATCCAGTCGCAGTTTCGAGTCTCAGTCTTGTTTGACGAAAATAAAAAAATTCAGATCTCCCGGGCTGGCGAGTGCACCTAAAAAAATCGAAAATCTTTATTTGGCTTTCTATTGAGATGAAACCTCGCATTTCGGATAATTTCTAGGTGCTGATTACAAATCCAGTCGCAGTTTTGAGTCCCAGTCTTGTTTGACGAAAATAAAAAAATTCAGATCTCCCGGGCTGGCGAGTGCACCTAAAAAAATCGAAAATCTTTATTTGGCTTTCTATTGAGATGAAACCTCGCATTTCGGATAATTTCTAGGTGCTGATTACAAATCCAGTCGCAGTTTCGAGTCTCAGTCTTGTTTGACGAAAATAAAAAAATTCAGATCTCCCGGGCTGGTGAGTGCACCTAAAAAAATCGAAAATCTTTATTTGGCTTTCTATTGAGATGAAACCTCGCATTTTGGATAATTTCTAGGTGCTGATTACAAATCCAGTCGCAGTTTTGAGTCCCAGTCTTGTTTGACGAAAATAAAAAAAATCAGATCTCCCGGGCTGGCGGGTGCACCTAAAAAAATCGAAAATCTTTATTTGGCTTTCTATTGAGATGAAACCTCGCATTTCGGATAATTTCTAGGTGCTGATTACAAATCCAGTCGCAGTTTCGAGTCTCAGTCTTGTTTGACGAAAATAAAAAAATTCAGATCTCCCGGGCTGGCGAGTGCACCTAAAAAAATCGAAAATCTTTATTTGGCTTTCTATTGAGATGAAACCTCGCATTTTGGATAATTTCTAGGTGCTGATTACAAATCCAGTCGCAGTTTCGAGTCTCAGTCTTGTTTGACGAAAATAAAAAAATTCAGATCTCCCGGGCTGGCGAGTGCACCTAAAAAAATCGAAAATCTTTATTTGGCTTTCTATTGAGATGAAACCTCGCATTTCGGATAATTTCTAGGTGCTGATTACAAATCCAGTCGCAGTTTCGAGTCTCAGTCTTGTTTGACGAAAATAAAAAAATTCAGATCTCCCGGGCTGGCGAGTGCACCTAAAAAAATCGAAAATCTTTATTTGGCTTTCTATTGAGATGAAACCTCGCATTTCGGATAATTTCTAGGTGCTGATTACAAATCCAGTCGCAGTTTTGAGTCCCAGTCTTGTTTGACGAAAATAAAAAAAATCAGATCTCCCGGGCTGGCGGGTGCACCTAAAAAAATCGAAAATCTTTATTTGGCTTTCTATTGAGATGAAACCTCGCATTTCGGATAATTTCTAGGTGCTGATTACAAATCCAGTCGCAGTTTCGAGTCTCAGTCTTGTTTGACGAAAATAAAAAAATTCAGATCTCCCGGGCTGGCGAGTGCACCTAAAAAAATCGAAAATCTTTATTTGGCTTTCTATTGAGATGAAACCTCGCATTTTGGATAATTTCTAGGTGCTGATTACAAATCCAGTCGCAGTTTCGAGTCTCAGTCTTGTTTGACGAAAATAAAAAAATTCAGATCTCCCGGGCTGGCGAGTGCACCTAAAAAAATCGAAAATCTTTATTTGGCTTTCTATTGAGATGAAACCTCGCATTTCGGATAATTTCTAGGTGCTGATTACAAATCCAGTCGCAGTTTCGAGTCTCAGTCTTGTTTGACGAAAATAAAAAAATTCAGATCTCCCGGGCTGGCGAGTGCACCTAAAAAAATCGAAAATCTTTATTTGGCTTTCTATTGAGATGAAACCTCGCATTTCGGATAATTTCTAGGTGCTGATTACAAATTCAGTCGCAGTTTTGAGCCTCAATCTCGTTTGACGAAAATAAAAAAATTCAGATCTCCCGGGCTAGCGGGTGCACCTAAAAAAATCGAAAATCTTTATTTGGCTTTCTATTGAGATGAAACCTCGCATTTCGGA
Source organism: Callosobruchus maculatus (assembly GCA_951848785.1). Classification (NCBI taxonomy): domain Eukaryota; kingdom Metazoa; phylum Arthropoda; class Insecta; order Coleoptera; family Chrysomelidae; genus Callosobruchus; species Callosobruchus maculatus. The sequence continues at coordinate 7,024,169 of CATOUR010000003.1, forward strand.
TAATATAAAGGAGCTGATTACAAATCCAGTTGCAGTTTTGAGTCTCGTTTGACGAAAATGAAAAATTTCAGATCTCCCGGGCTGGCGGGTGCACCTAAAAAAATCGAAAATCTTTATTTGGTTTTCTATTGAGATGAAACCTCGCATTTCGGATAATTTCAAGGTGCTGATTACAAATTCAGTCGTAGCTTTGAGTTTCAATCTCGTTTGACGAAAATAAAAAATTTCAGATCTCCCGGGCTAGCGGGTGCACCTAAAAAAATCGAAAATCTTTATTTGGCTTTCTATTGAGATGAAACCTCGCATTTCGGATGATTTCAAGGTGCTGATTACAAATTCAGTCGCAGTTTTGAGCCTCAATCTCGTTTGACGAAAATAAAAAAATTCAGATCTCCCGGGCTGGCGGGTGCACCTAAAAAAATCGAAAATCTTTATTTGACTTTCTATTGCGATGAAACCTCGCATTTCGGATAATTTCAAGGTGCTGATTACAAATTCAGTCGCAGTTTTGAGCCTCAATCTCGTTTGACGAAAATAAAAAAATTCAGATCTCCCGGGCTGGCGGGTGCACCTAAAAAAATCGAAAATCTTTATTTGGTTTTCTATTGAGATGAAACCTTGCATTTCGGATAATTTAAAGGTGCTGATTACAAATTCAGTAGTAGCTTTGAGTTTCAATCTCGTTTGACGAAAATAAAAAAATTCAGATCTCCCGGGCTGGCGGGTGCACCTAAAAAAATCGAAAATCTTTATTTGGTTTTCTATTGAGATGAAACCTTGCATTTCGGATAATTTAAAGGTGCTGATTACAAATTCAGTAGTAGCTTTGAGTTTCAATCTCGTTTGACGAAAATAAAAAATTTCAGATCTCCCGGGCTAGCGGGTGCACCTAAAAAAATCGAAAATCTTTATTTGGCTTTCTATTGAGATGAAACCTCGCATTTCGGATAATATAAAGGAGCTGATTACAAATCCAGTTGCAGTTTTGAGTCTCGTTTGACGAAAATGAAAAATTTCAGATCTCCCGGGCTGGCGGGTGCACCTAAAAAAATCGAAAATCTTTATTTGGTTTTCTATTGAGATGAAACCTCGCATTTCGGATAATTTCAAGGTGCTGATTACAAATTCAGTCGTAGCTTTGAGTTTCAATCTCGTTTGACGAAAATAAAAAATTTCAGATCTCCCGGGCTAGCGGGTGCACCTAAAAAAATCGAAAATCTTTATTTGGCTTTCTATTGAGATGAAACCTCGCATTTCGGATGATTTCAAGGTGCTGATTACAAATTCAGTCGCAGTTTTGAGCCTCAATCTCGTTTGACGAAAATAAAAAAATTCAGATCTCCCGGGCTGGCGGGTGCACCTAAAAAAATCGAAAATCTTTATTTGACTTTCTATTGCGATGAAACCTCGCATTTCGGATAATTTCAAGGTGCTGATTACAAATTCAGTCGCAGTTTTGAGCCTCAATCTCGTTTGACGAAAATAAAAAAATTCAGATCTCCCGGGCTGGCGGGTGCACCTAAAAAAATCGAAAATCTTTATTTGGTTTTCTATTGAGATGAAACCTTGCATTTCGGATAATTTAAAGGTGCTGATTACAAATTCAGTAGTAGCTTTGAGTTTCAATCTCGTTTGACGAAAATAAAAAATTTCAGATCTCCCGGGCTAGCGGGTGCACCTAAAAAAATCGAAAATCTTTATTTGGCTTTCTATTGAGATGAAACCTCGCATTTCGGATAATATAAAGGAGCTGATTACAAATCCAGTTGCAGTTTTGAGTCTCGTTTGACGAAAATGAAAAATTTCAGATCTCCCGGGCTGGCGGGTGCACCTAAAAAAATCGAAAATCTTTATTTGGTTTTCTATTGAGATGAAACCTCGCATTTCGGATAATTTCAAGGTGCTGATTACAAATTCAGTCGTAGCTTTGAGTTTCAATCTCGTTTGACGAAAATAAAAAATTTCAGATCTCCCGGGCTGGCGGGTGCACCTAAAAAAATCGAAAATCTTTATTTGGTTTTCTATTGAGATGAAACCTCGCATTTCGGATAATTTCAAGGTGCTGATTACAAATTCAGTCGTAGCTTTGAGTTTCAATCTCGTTTGACGAAAATAAAAAATTTCAGATCTCCCGGGCTAGCGGGTGCACCTAAAAAAATCGAAAATCTTTATTTGGCTTTCTATTGAGATGAAACCTCGCATTTCGGATGATTTCAAGGTGCTGATTACAAATTCAGTCGCAGTTTTGAGCCTCAATCTCGTTTGACGAAAATAAAAAAATTCAGATCTCCCGGGCTGGCGGGTGCACCTAAAAAAATCGAAAATCTTTATTTGACTTTCTATTGCGATGAAACCTCGCATTTCGGATAATTTCAAGGTGCTGATTACAAATTCAGTCGCAGTTTTGAGCCTCAATCTCGTTTGACGAAAATAAAAAATTGCATATCTCCCGGGCTGGCGGGTGCACCTAAAAAAATCGAAAACCTTTATTTCGCTTTCTACTGAGATGAAACCTCGCATTTCGGATAATTTCAAGGTGCTGATAAAGAACAAAATTATGCGAAAAACTCAAACTCTTATAAATACCCACAGTCAACGATGCAGTCGAAGAGAATCAAGAAAAAACTTAAAACTAAGAGAAACAATAAGATGCGCGTTATAAAAATTACGGAGGGAAAATATATTGAAATGAAGGTATGAGCACACGTATATACCGCACTTTGAACCCTTTCACATGTCTTTGTTTTCTTAAGTCTTACGTTATGTTATGTCTTATGTATTGCGTTATGAGACTCTGAGCGCTCCTTAAATGCCATTCGTCCGGTCTGGCACAGAGACGTCTGTGCAGGATGGGGGTTGAATTATTTCTCTTTTCATGCTTTCATCTACATGTGGATATCTCAATTAAAATTCATACCAGAAACTTTTTGAACGTGAACGTCTAGATAGCCGGCGATGTCTTTGGAAGTTGAATCACGACATCGGCACTGGCAGTCCTTCACACCGAGTGGCGCGTTACGGAGGTTATTTTCCGAACAAAAATCAACGCCAAGGCTTCGCACGGGTCCGACGGAGAATTCCAAAAAGAAAGATCCGAATCTGGCTAGCGGGCCTGCAGGCGACAGCCACACCGACAGACATGTGTGTGAGTTGCATGGCAAACCTCTCGCCACCAGTTCAGTTTCGTATTGAAAACGAACAGATAACAATGTTAAAGATTTTGTATTTTTTTAGAAATTCGCTATGTAGAACTACAGGAGGTACTACAAAAGCTTTTATTTAATTTTTTCGAATTAATTTCCTCTACTTTTTAAACTTTGTGGTCAAATACGCGGTACAGGCTTTGGCGCGGTGAGTTTGAGCATCATCGCGATGGAGGATGAATCAGGTTATTTGTAGATACAACGACTTTAGGCTTGGAGTTTTGTTCCGCTGTAGGAAGCTGTATACACCAGATTCGACCATCGTTGGTGTATTGCTCCCATGCAAGGACGCTTCCAAGGACGGGTGGTAGAGGGGGTAATTACCCCCCCCCCAGAACACGGAGCAAAACTGATTAATTAAAAATAAGATGCAATAAGATGCATTGAAATTTAACTGTTTATGTTTAAAGTCTGGTTTTGTTATATATGTTTTGTTAATTTTCCTTATAATAAAAAATGGAAAATACCTGTGTAATGTTTAATTTGATTTTTGCGGCTGAAAAATTTTAATTTCATAAATATTCATGTCTCACCGTATTATATCTTCATTTGACAACATGTTTATTGTACCCTCCCCCCCCTCTCCTTGGCGGCGCCCACTGCATTATCTATAAAGTAACTACCCCCCCAGACAAACTTCCTAGAAGCGCTACTACTCCCATGTGTGGGGATGCGTTCCGAAGCACTCTCTAAAGCTTCTGGACACTGTCCAGAAGAGAGAAATTAGTCCTGTTTCACGGATTCTATCACGAAATATGTTTTTTGTGAGCTGTCCCAGACAATAACACCAAAGGCCATCCGAACACTGGAGAGGCTCTGCGAGCTTATCCTTAACAGGTACCAACATTCCTTCTTTTAGAGAACTTGGACGCTGTGGAATGAGCTGCCTGGGAATTTGTTTCCCGACGTCTACATCCTGCAGCGTTTCAATCTAACGTGCACAGACACTTATTTTCTCGCAAAGTCTCTTCCGCGAGAAAAAAAGTTGTAAGTCACTGTTAACAATATATCGACTACGCTATCATTGAAATCTTGCATTTGGAGACTAACTAGACCACATTTTGTTTTTGGACAACCAATGACTAAAATGGTAGCTTAAACTGTATTTAAATCACCGGTAAAGCGACTAATGTTTAACTCACCAGTTCCAATTCACTGGCAACAATATATCGACCATGATATCACTAAAATCGTGCATTTGGAGACTAATTAGATCACATTTTGTTTTTGGAAAACCAGTGACTAAAATCACCGCTTAAATCGAATTTCAGTCGCCGGTGAAGCAAGCGCTTCTTATTTGACCAGTTCGAACTCGCTGTTATCGACATATCGCCCAACACTACTTTATGGTAACATTGGAATCGTGCATCTGGAGACTAACTAGATCGCATTTTGTTCTTGGACAACCAGTGATTAAAATAACCGCTTAAACCGACTTTCAGTCACCGGTGAAGCAAGCGATTCTTATTTGGCCAGTTCGCACTCGCTGTTATCGACATTTCGCCCAACACCTCTCCATGGTAACATTAAAATCGTGCATCTGGAGACTAACTAGATCACATTTTGTTTTTGGACAACCAGTGATTAAAATAACCGCTAAAAACGAATTTCAGTCACCGGTGAAGCAAGCGATTCCTATTTGGCCAGTTCGAACTCCCTGTTATCGACATATCGCCCAACACTACATCATCGTAACATTGAAATCGTGCATTTGGAGACTAACTAGATCGCATTTTGTTCTTGGACAACCAGTAATTAAAATAACCGCTAAAAACGAATTTCAGTCACCGGTGAAGTAAGCGATTCTTCTTTGGCCAGTTCAAACTTGCTGTTATCGACATATAGCCGAACATTACTCCATGGTAACATTGAAATCGTGTATCTGGAGACTAACTAGATCACATTTTGTTTTTGGACAACCAGTGATTAAAATAACCGCTAAAAACGAATTTCAGTCACCGGTGAAGCAAGCGATTCCTATTTGGCCAGTTCGAACTCCCTGTTATCGACATATCGCCCAACACTACATCATCGTAACATTGAAATCGTGCATTTGGAGACTAACTAGATCGCATTTTGTTCTTGGACAACCAGTAATTAAAATAACCGCTAAAAACGAATTTCAGTCACCGGTGAAGTAAGCGATTCTTCTTTGGCCAGTTCAAACTTGCTGTTATCGACATATAGCCGAACATTACTCCATGGTAACATTGAAATCGTGTATCTGGAGACTAACTAGATCACATTTTGTTTTTGGACGACCAGTGATTAAAATAACCGCTTAAACCGAATTTCAGTCACGGGTAAAGCAAGCGATTCTTATTTGGCCAGTTCCAACTGGCTGGTATCGACATATCGTCCAACCATACTCCACTGTAACACAGAAATCGCGTTTCTGGAGACTAACTAGATCACATTTTGTTTTTGGACAACCAGTGATTAAAATAACCGCTTAAACCGACTTTCAGTCACCGGTGAAGCAAGAGATTCTTATTTGGCCAGTTCGAACTCGCTGTTATCGACATATCGCCCAACACTACTCCATGGTAACATTGAAATCGTGCATCTGGAGACTAATTAGATCGCATTTTGTTATTGGACAACCAGTGATTAAAATAACCGCTTAAACCGAATTTAAGTCACCGGTGACGCAAGCGATTCTTATTTGGTCAGTTCGAACTCGCTGTTATAGACATATTGCCCAACACTACTCCATTGTAACATTGAAATCGCGTTTCTGGAGACTAACTAGATCACATTTTGTTTTTGGACAACAAATGATTAAAATAACCGCTTAAACCGAATTTCAGTCACCGGTGAAGCAAGCGATTCTTCTTTGGCCAGTTCAAACTTGCTGTTATCGACATATAGCCGAACATTACTCCATGGTAACATTAAAATCGTGCATCTGGAGACTAACTAGATCACATTTTGTTTTTGGACAACCAGTGATTAAAATAACCGCTAAAAACGAATTTCAGTCACCGGTGAAGCAAGCGATTCCTATTTGGCCAGTTCGAACTCCCTGTTATCGACATATCGCCCAACACTACATCATCGTAACATTGAAATCGTGCATTTGGAGACTAACTAGATCGCATTTTGTTCTTGGACAACCAGTAATTAAAATAACCGCTAAAAACGAATTTCAGTCACCGGTGAAGTAAGCGATTCTTCTTTGGCCAGTTCAAACTTGCTGTTATCGACATATAGCCGAACATTACTCCATGGTAACATTAAAATCGTGCATCTGGAGACTAACTAGATCACATTTTGTTTTTGGACAACCAGTGATTAAAATAACCGCTAAAAACGAATTTCAGTCACCGGTGAAGCAAGCGATTCCTATTTGGCCAGTTCGAACTCCCTGTTATCGACATATCGCCCAACACTACATCATCGTAACATTGAAATCGTGCATTTGGAGACTAACTAGATCGCATTTTGTTCTTGGACAACCAGTAATTAAAATAACCGCTAAAAACGAATTTCAGTCACCGGTGAAGTAAGCGATTCTTCTTTGGCCAGTTCAAACTTGCTGTTATCGACATATAGCCGAACATTACTCCATGGTAACATTGAAATCGTGTATCTGGAGACTAACTAGATCACATTTTGTTTTTGGACGACCAGTGATTAAAATAACCGCTTAAACCGAATTTCAGTCACGGGTAAAGCAAGCGATTCTTATTTGGCCAGTTCCAACTGGCTGGTATCGACATATCGTCCAACCATACTCCACTGTAACACAGAAATCGCGTTTCTGGAGACTAACTAGATCACATTTTGTTTTTGGACAACCAGTGATTAAAATAACCGCTTAAACCGACTTTCAGTCACCGGTGAAGCAAGAGATTCTTATTTGGCCAGTTCGAACTCGCTGTTATCGACATATCGCCCAACACTACTCCATGGTAACATTGAAATCGTGCATCTGGAGACTAATTAGATCGCATTTTGTTATTGGACAACCAGTGATTAAAATAACCGCTTAAACCGAATTTAAGTCACCGGTGACGCAAGCGATTCTTATTTGGTCAGTTCGAACTCGCTGTTATAGACATATTGCCCAACACTACTCCATTGTAACATTGAAATCGCGTTTCTGGAGACTAACTAGATCACATTTTGTTTTTGGACAACAAATGATTAAAATAACCGCTTAAACCGAATTTCAGTCACCGGTGAAGCAAGCGATTCTTATTTGGCCAGTTCCAACTCGCTGTTATCGACATATCGCCCAACACAACTCAATGGTAACATTGAAATCGTGCATCTGGAGACTAACTAGATCACATTTTTTTCTTGGACCACCAGTGATTAAAATAACCGCTTAAACCGAATTTCAGTCACCGGTGAAGCAGGCGATTCTCATTTGGCCAGTTCAAACTCGCTGTTATCGACATATCGCCCAACACTACTCCATTGTAACATTGAAATCGCGTATCTGGATACTTCGGAGCGCACAGACACAAACATTGCCCAGTCCGCAAACTAAATCAGTTCGGCAGCACAGAGCAAATTCCGAATTGTGTTGTGAATTCGACCAAGTTTCCAGGGATACGTTTGAATATGGATCAGCGGACTCTCGTGTTTCCTTACCGGCAAACAATGAGCTTCCACGATATTTGCCCTCTCTACTCGTTCGTTCGGAATGTGATTAGACACCGTTTGATTGGAAACTTTCGCTTCAAATTCGCCCACACGGTTTCTCGATTCAACTCCTCGTGTTCCTAGTTTTCAACAAAAATGAAGTCATGTTGATTGACTCAGTACCTCCCGCACATTACGGTGATATCAGTTTATTATTTTCCCATAGCATGAAGCTATAGTCTGACCCCCAATAGGGTACTTGCAGAGGTCGTGAAATCGTCTCGGGAGTATACAAAGCGTAAAGAAAACCATATCAAGAAGCAATAGGAAACAAAAAACATGATTTTACTGACGGCCAAAAAAAAATATATTTGCAAAATAAAATAAGGATATATTCAAATTTTTCCACGTGACTTAAAACAAGGGCTGACGTCACAGGTATCTTATCGACATCGGCAATCGATACTGCTACAGCGCAGGTCAGTGAGATTCAACTGCAAACTAGAGATGATCTGAATTCTTTAACAATGCGACTCAATTTATTGGTACTTAAACATATTTAAAACAGGCAATTAACCCACTAGCATTTTCGTTGCAATACATTTTTATATCTGATAGGTATCACAGTTCATCCTGTTTGTGACCGAGATTCGCAACTAATCGAAGCCATCATTTTATTTCGGCGCATCCCATTATGAATGAATCCAAAGATAGAATCTAACAGATTTAGTAATCTAGCCTTTTACTTACTTTACTTTACTTACTTACTTACTTTTATTCTTTTGTACTTTTGTGTGTGACTGTGTTTTGTGGTTATAATGATCAATGTCAAAATGTTAGGTTAGCTCTGGCTATCGATATCGAATATCAATACCTTACATCCCATCACTATAGGATATCACTGACGTCAGAGGTTCTTTGCGCGGCATTTTCCGGCATTTGAAATAATTTTTGGAATATCTCTCACAGCCGATTCTAAAAAACCAAACAAGTGATTATGTGATGTTTACTAGGAGTGACGTGGATTTTCGTTATGAACACATCATAAAACGCCCAAAAAGCGTATTATCTCAAAATCGAAAATTTTCGCGATCACAATACACCCCTCACCTATCGGTGTAGGAAGTAAAAATGTAGGCGTTCTTCCAATTCCGTATCTTTCTCATCCCAAATTGCTGTCCAAAAAACTAAGGTAAGGTCGAGGGTGCCAATTACAAATTTGACCGCAGTTTCGTTTAACAAAAATCAAAATTTTCATATCCTCCGGATCTTCGCACAGCAAATTTACGCCTGTCACCTACAAATTTGATTTTTTCGCGACAACTACACTTCATAAGACAGGGAGAGAGAGAGATAGAGGGAGATGGAGATAGAGAGATAGAGATAGAGATAGAGATAGAGAGAGAGAGAGAGATAGAGATAGAAATAGAGATAGATATAGAGACATAGATATAGAGATAGAGACATAGAGATAGAGATAAAGATATAGAGATAAAGATATAGAGATAAAGATATAGAGATAGATATATAGAGATAGAGATATAGAGACAGAGATTCTATATCTAGATAGAGATATATATAGAGAGAGAGAGTTGGTATTCACGTCACGCACCTAATGGTGTGAGAAACCCTTCCAAAAGTTATTTCTGCTTTGCGTACCAGTCTTGACGGCTTGTTCAAACGTTTTTCTTCGAGAGAAATCCTTAGAAGAAGGAAAAGCGTTATAAAAGGCACTTTCTGATACAGCCCAACTTCCGTCGTTCAGAAAAATGCGCCCTGGCATGATATGGAAGTGCCTGCGGTAGCGAAACAGCGCTAGCCATTTCCAGAAATTAATTCCAGCTTAGGCACGATAAAAGTTGGAAAAGTGGATTTTCTTTCGTACTTTACAGTCGTGAGGGAAAGTTGTTTTTTAGAGCCGCGCGTCGAGATCAAAAAGGGATCTAACTGATACGCGGTTGATTATGGAATTAGTTAGGCAATTGCCTTTATTTTACACAGTACGCTTGCGATTTGGAATGGCAGAGTTTCAATTGTAGCCTATGAAATGGTTTGCTTCGTGTGCGTATGGGCGCAGAAGTTATCCTGGAATCGCTGAAGTTTCAAATGAAGGTTTTTAAAGAGTTTCATTGCCTATACAATGCTTGACCTTATAGCAATTCCTTCTTCTTCTTTATGTATCATACGATTTGGCAGTGGCGGTTATCTGTCCTCATAGTCAGTCAGTGATGTATAGAATACTCTCCTGACTATTGTTCAGATGTCGTTGAAGTGGCACTAGTTTAGTGCTGCTAAACAAGCCATGGTTTAATCGGCGTTGTAGAGATGCAGTTACTTCTAAAAATCAACAATATAAAGAATGGACGAAAAATCCAAAAGCCGAGAACCACCGCAGTTTTGTGGACGCCAGAAATCACTGTAAACGCGTAACTGACAGCAGCAAGAAGGAACACAACCACAAAATTAAGATCAAGCTCCTCTCAAGTCCTAGTTCGTCCAGAACATTCTGGTCTGTAGCTAAGGCTGTTAGTCAGAACATTTCCTATTCGTCAATACCACCATTGACCAGAGAGGACAAGTAATCGCTTCTACATCTAAATAAAAAGCAGACGCCTTAGGGAGGCTTTTCGCAGCCAATTCTACTGTATAATTTCAAGGATGTACTCCGACCACCACCACAAACGTGAACTCGAGAATGACAGAGGTCAAATTTTAACATCGAGATGTAAAAAGCATCCTCCAGAAACTAAACACAAAGAAACCTATTGGTCCTGGCGACATTCAAGCCATTGTCCTTGAACGCTGTGCCGCTGAGCTTGCACTTATTCTTTGCAAGCTCTTAAAAATATCATCTCAGCGAGGCGTATTTCCCTCTGCATGGAAGATTGGCGACATAAAACCCATTCCTAAGAAAGGGAAAAACCGATCCCACCAACTATAGACGGTGGCTCTTCACAGTTTCATGTCTAAGGTTATGGAGACTGTCATCCAGCTTCTGAAATACCTGGACAACAATAACATCATAAACGATCGCCAGTATGGCTTCCGTAAGCATAGGTCTACGGCTGACTTCCTGACCTACGTCCCTCACTTGTAGAACAGAGCAACTGAAAATCATAAATCCCGTGTTGTTACGCTTGATATATCGAAAGCCTTCAACAAGGTGTGGCATGAGGGACTTTTGGTCAAGCTTGCTGCTTATGGACTACCACCTGGCCTGCGTCAGTGGCTGAATAGCTTTCTGAACGACCGTTCTTTGTTTGTTGTAGTCGAGGGCTGTTCATCAGACGTATTTTCAATAAACGCCGGTGTTTTTCAGGGATCTGCTCTATCCCCTACACTGTTTCTGTTGTAGATCAACGAGCTGCTGGAAATAACATCCACCAACAACTTCGCAGACGACAGTATATTAATATCATGCATGGTACCAGGCAAACCGCTATCAGCCCAGGAGACGGTACGTCGGCGATTACTAAGGTAATTTAATTATTTTTGATATCATTGTAAAACCAAGTATTTAGATTGAAATTTTATTTATTTATATTATGAACTCGGAATTTTTTCTTATTTTTTCCTTTTCTTATTTTTCCATTGTGGCACTTAAACTTAATACAAAGAGTGTCTCTTCTGACGAACTGCTCATTGTATCTCACTTGGTAAAGTACCGCGTTCAACTGCTGAAACAAAATTCGCGTCGCGCCGTTCAAGACGTTAAGGGCCCCACAGACATAGTTCTTTTTCATCAGGTTTGCACGACGTGCCAACCGATGTCGGTTAAACCGATGGAACGATACCTCCACACACTGTTCGGTTTTCTTTCAGTTTCTCGAAAATTTTTGGTCCGTTAAAAATGGATAATACTTTAGCATTGGCGGCGGCTTTAGCTATTAAAGTGAAATACAGCAAGAAAAAACGTTCTAAATGGGTGAAGCAGTGGCTTTTAAAAAGAGGCCAATTCTCCTATATAAATCTATTAGAAGAATTGCGTCTGGAACCAGGGGATTGATACAATTATTTGAGGATGGATGAAGAAACATACTTAGAATTACTTAATTCAGTAGCACCTCTAATAAAAACAGGATACTTGGATGAGACAAAGTATTTCCCCTCATGAACGTCTGACAGCTACATTGAGATTCCTTGCTACGGGTAGAAGCTACGAGGATTTGAAATTTTCAGTTACGATATCTCCCCAAGTTTTACAAATTATACCTGAAACCAGAACGACACTGCAAAATCCCGTCGTAATTGCACGATGAACGGCCACACATGTACCGAGTTGCACGATGGCGTTCGAAACCGACCAGTCAAATCAAGCTCGGACAGATTTGGAACGACGGTTAACACGACGGTTTTTCGGCACACACGGACCAAAATGAGTGTGATCGGTTGGCACGTCGTGCAAACCTAATGAAAAAGAACGATATCTGTGGGGCCCTTTAGGCAGAGCTTCGCCCCAGTGCGCGGACGTCAGCTAAATGACGTTTCGCCTCGCAACGCTTCCATTCGCGACACTTCGTCAAGTGCGCGGGCACCTTTAACCTACGCGAAATCGTTCAGTCGCTCTGCTGCTTCGTGAGTAGGCTGTGGCGCTGGCGTACGGTTGGTGCTTCATGAGGCCTTTCAAAACTCATTCAATTACCACGCATAAACAATCGATCAATCATATTATGGCGTTTGGTTGCACCGGCCATTCAACCATCAACAGCCAATGAACGTTTATTACCAGTATGTGTGTTTTGTAAACGGGGAAATGAATTGGGAAAGCGACGCTTCGCGCGGCGCGTTGTTGATGTCATCAACGTCAAATGATGAAACCAGGAATTCCCCGAAATTCCTGGTCATTCCTCGGGATATTGAAGAATATTTTGCTCGAAACAAATGAAGGGCAGACTTTCAAAATCCATTTTGTCCAAATTTTCCATATTTGAGATAGTGGTGGTGTGGTGAGGATGCAATCCTTCTTATGGCTTGCTACATACATAAAAATAATTTCTTAGATGGAGCACAGATGCTTTAATTCAAGTATACCATAACTTCCTATACGCGCAAAGTTATGCTAATCTTAAAGTGAGAATACGATATCTTTACCATATAAGGGTTAGATTGAGAAAATATCTTCATTGCAAAACTGGAAAAGTCAAGCATATGGTAATTTTGACCGAAGTATTTCATAATCTTGACTGAAGCATTTCATAATCTTAACTGCGAGCATTTCATAAACTTGACGGAAGTAGCTCAACTTTATTTTAAAATTGTGATATTATTGGATGAGGAATCTAGTAGTATTGAGCATTCAAACTCTTCTATGAGCATGTAGAAATTTTTCTGGAGAAATAGTTTTGCAAAATTTCTACAATCACATTTAATATACTTAGTACTTATCTAGGAACACCTGAGTCAGGTCTTCGCATCCCAATTTTTTTAATAGCTCATTCATGGTTGGATAGATCCAGTGATAAGGAAGCTGATGGGAACTAGGACGCGACTCAAATGGCGGTGGACCAGCACTACCGGCAGATTCGATGACTGATGGTTGACGGTGGTATCACGGGTATCACGTGGCAATGGCAATTTATTTAACAGTTTGACTAGATACTATTATGTGCTATTATGCAGGATCCAGGTATTAAAGACGAAAACCGATAATGGCGCGGCGGCGCGGACACGGACGGGCCACAGGCTGTTGAGTAGAGAGGATGGAGAGGTTAGGGTTGACCCGTAACACGCTGCGCGTCTGCGCACTCCAACGTTGGTAGACGTCAAATAAATGATTTACTTGATACAAATATAGGGTGTGCTTGTAAAACAGCGTTCATTTTCAAAGCAAGGTTATCATATTGTAAATGAAGGTTCGCATTTGCAAGCTGTCTATATTCTTGATAGAAATAAAATGGGCACCGCTGGGAAAAATGATAATCTTGATATAAAATTATGAAATATTTGTTATTAAATTATTATAGCCTTGGTTGCAAAGAAAATTATATTTTCTTTCGGAGCATATTTCTTTAAAATAAGTATATAAATCAAAAATATATTATTCTTGATACACATTTTCTATAATTTTCTCATCAAATATTCTTTCTCAGAATGAGAACCGATATTCTTGTTGTAAGTATGTATTTACAAGAATATCACAATTCTTGACTTGAGAATTTCTTCTTATGTGTGTAGTTTCTGAAGGGCGACAGAGCATTCCTGAGCCAGAGCCGATCTGGCCCTCCTGGCTGCTACCGCTTTCACTCGTGCAGTTCTCCAGCACCTTCACTGCAGGCAGAAGCCTGCTCCCCCGGATCCCGACCCTTTTTAACGCGATCCAGACTAGGCTAAGTTCCGTCCTCCATTATTCATCCGTTAGGTGTACGCAATAGCATCGAATGTCACTCTCTATTTGTCAGCATTAAGACCTAATCTGAAATTACGCAGTGCAACTATGGCGCGCCCATACATCCACGTCCATCTAGTCCACTAGGAGATACCGCGCCAACGGACGTTACTTATTGGTTACCGCGGCGTCGGCCATGACACCCGTGATGACGTGGCTCTCTGTATAGATCAAATTAAACTACAGTTAATGGATAATATTGCCCCACGTGATATGGGACGCCATCGCATCACATCACATCACATCACTGGAGGGTTACATGCCCTATGCATATAGCGTGGCAAACATTAGTTACATCGGTAATTACGTCTAGTACATGGTATACAGGGTGTCCTTATGCGATACGAAAAGCGTTGTTCGATAGACTAAAGTTCGTATTTATATTCGTTTCTCAAGTATCTCTTAAGTCCAATCATTTGGTTCACAGAAAAATCGGAAAAATGAAGGGTACCGGCTGGATTCGAACCAGCGTCTTCGGCATTCTTGGCCAGCGCTCTACCAACTGTGCTACGATGCCCCGCACCACAGCCGATCTACAGCGCCTATGACCCGGTGTCGACTCCACCGACCCTTAAGTATTGCTCAAGGGATACCTGAGGGTTACTCAAGGAACCCTCAAGTGTGGCTTTCCTTGCGTATTGGTTTCCCAGACAACATTTACCAGACGGCGAAGTTTATTCAGCGACGTTGTCATATTTAAGATATAAGTCAATTTGTTATGAGTATGCCTACGCATTTTGATGTTTTCTGTCAGCTCTTTTTGTTTTGTGCCGGTATTTCGTGTTTTGTGCTGGACATTTTTCCGGATATGACAGAAACTGACAACACTGTACTCCAAAATTAACCTACAAAATCGCCTTGAATGCAACGAAGGGTCATGCGGGTCATGTTGACATTTCGTTACATTATACGTTACTCGTTTCGTCGTCTCTTGAGTAATACCTGAGGTTCCCTTAAGGGTCTAGGGTATAGCGTGCGAAATTGAGAACCAAGGAAAGACGTATTCCCGTGTTAGCAAGGAGGCGTGACCGCCTGTTCCCTTTCTCCGGTGTGTGTGTCTAAGATGAGGGGAGATACGTCCAAAAATCCAAAGGAAAGTCAAAAGGTCCAAAGGTAAGGTCCAAAGGTCACCATAAAAATGAATTTCGCATTTCCAAGCTCCTGACGTTACCTTTAAACTTACAGTAATGACTCAAAGAGCAAATTGAAGAAGTCTTGCGCTTGTGCAACTATTTAGCCTTTTTTCGATATCGTGTTTGGTTGTTCAATTACAGGCATTTATAGAATGTATGATTTTGCATTCGAGTTTTTTTGCACATTAACAAACTTTTTTTAGAAAATCGAAATTAAAATTCATTAAGGTCTTTAACTATCGCCTTCTGAAATATTGTATATGTAGTTTGAAAATAGAGTGAGTTATGCGAGAAATTGTGAGTCCGTGTTTTACATGGCAAATCATCATCATCATCATCATCATAGTCACAATGTCTTAACAGACATGTTGTGAACTCGTAAAATGCATTTTACGAGTTTCTCTTGGGATATCTTAGAGATTTTTAATGCAGTAGTTTCCCATTTGCTTTCTGCATCCCCATGCCGTTGACCAGATGGTATCTACTGGTTCATCCGCCTTTAGGGGCAATTTCTCACCCCAAGGACAAGAAGGTGTCCTGACTCTTCTCAACTCGTCCACCCAAAGCTGTTGGTTGAGAAGAGGTTACTGCTTATACCGACAGTAGTTCGGTTCCTTTTAGTCGCCTTTTACGACACGCGGGATATACGATGGGAGATATTCTAACCCGCCCCCACACGGGCACATTATAGACCAATTCTGTACTTATTCCAACTTTAACGTGAATATCCAATGTATTTACCTTCATCACCAGCGCTGTAAAAAGAAATTATAAATCGCAAGATCTGAATGCTCCAAGGGATAAAAATATAAATACTCCTTTTTATTTATTCATTATTTAGCGAATGATTGTAGTACACATGAAAAAAATATAGTCAAGTTGATTGACTCAATACTTCCCACACATACCAATGATACCAGTTTTATTATTTTCCCATAGCATGAAACCATAGTGTAGATGCCCTTGCAACCAAAACGTCGCTCGCCCGACCGCAAAAAAGTGTTTTATTCCACTAGGTGCTTCTTTCACATGTCTCACCCCGTCACCATCCCAATTTCACCCCACTTTCGCCCCACCCAAAAAAAAAAAATTGCAAATGATCAGGGACCCCTGTTATTTCTGCTGTTCACCTTAGCTGCGATGGACTGAATGTTTTTTTTAAAAAAACGACAGTGTCCTATCCAATGTGACACCTAGGTATTTGGGTGTGGGCTTATAGGGCAGCAAAGTGCCATTAAGATAAAACTTTAGCTCTCTGTTTGCGATTTTATTGTCAAGGAGAAAACACGATGTTATAATAATAATAATAATACAGGCAAACAAGCCCGACATAGTCCTTCTCGACCACCAACAGAAGAGGATGTTAGTTATTGAGTTTTCGGTGCCTGCCGAGGTGAACAACGTCTCTAAGGAGGAGGAAAAGCGGACCAAATATCAGGAGTTGCTCGGACAACTTCGCAGGCTCTGGCCAGACTACACTGTAAGTCTGCTGGTTATGGTCATTGGATCCCTAGGTGGAATGAGGAATACGCTGCTTTATGCACTGCACAAAATACCGGTGTGCCGTGCGCCAGAATGCAGAAGGCAGTGATCCTTGGGTCACTTTGTCTACTTAGGGCGCACGATTCGCGGACCCAGTGATTGCTCGCCTCACGGTGTGAGGAGTAGTCATTGAGTAATGGAACAGCAGCTCGGTGTGTCGGAGCCCGGGCTGCACTTTTTCATTTTTTGTTTTTTTAAATAATAATAGCTTTATTGTCCAACAGTTACCCATTTACAGGACAATGCAGCACAAAAATTACAAAAAGAAAAGGTATCAAAAGGAAAGAGTTTAAATTAATAGATCATAATACAAAGTGAGACTTCTTCGCTTCCCTAATTAGAGATTTTAAGGCTGTATTAGACTACCATATTTTTGAAATCAGATTTGATTTCATTTCTTGAACTGCTCAAATAGGCTAGTGTAATACACGAAATTGTTTCAAATTGACAGATTGAACCAAAATTGAGATGGAATTTAGAAAGTGTTCTATTTCCAAATCATTTTTGGGCTGGGGGCATGCGCATTTGAAACATAAATGTCATTGCGTCGGGAAAAAGGTAAACAAAAATAAGGACAGTAACCTTACTTTTTAAATTCGGTCGGCTTTTGCAGAATGCTCTCTGGTACTAATATAAATTGAGAAATCCACATTCGGATGAAAGTACACCAATAAAAACAAGTAACATGTTAATCCTACGGCCCAGCTAGTAAATCTCCACCGGACCGGAATGCCCCGCGAACATTGAGATTTGAAGTATTTTGAACTGGTTATGGAGTATGAAAACCCCCAGCCCCAAGATAGGTGCTTTTGTTACCTTTGTGGCGAGTTTACCAACATTCTTGCGAGTTGTGTGGAAGCAATTGGCAATTTGAAGACAATATAACAGGTAAGATGTTAGTATCTTTGCAATTATGTTTCATATCAATTTCATATACAATAATAGCCCTGATTATATTAAAAGTAAGGTATAGTCCAAATTGCACTATAAAAAATTTGTTTTTACTCAGCAGATTCGGTAGACTTAGTTTGTAATATTGTATTAAGTCCTACATCACATTTTGGATGTATTAACTATTAGTTATGTACAATGTATTAAGTGTATGTAATATTTTGCCTCAGTGTATGGCAACATTGTCACTTTTTATTATGGTGTTTTCCTATATTTTGTTGTTTTTTCATATTGCAAAGGTTCTCGATTAAGTAGCCACACTGGACTGCGCTGAGGATAACAGAAAGGCATTCAATATTAAGAGTAACATATTTCTTTTGATTTAAGGATGACTGGTCTACTGAACATATATCTCTGCTGATGGAGATATACGAACAACATCCCTGCTTGTATGTGGTCAAGTATGTGTACTACCACAGTAAAATCAAATGGAGTGCTGCTATCACTGCCATAGTAAAGGCTCTGAAACCACTAAGATCTACTGTAACTGAACAAGAGGTACAGAAGAAGTTTATGGGCTTAAGGTCAACATATACACAAGAACAGAGGAAAGTTTTAGTCACTTTGCACTAGAATGGGAGAATACGAGGTAAGAGTCTCAGCTTATCATAAATGAAGTGCTGCAGTATTGATATAACAGTGCCAAATTTCTACTAATAACTATTGAATTGCACTTTGAGCCAAAGGAATAACCTAACATGTACTTGAATATATTGTTAAATTTTTTTGCCTTAACTTCCCTATAACTCGAACCTACGTGTAAAAATTGTATGTGCATATATTAGGAAGGCTAAACTTTCAATGCAGTATTTTGCTTTCAGGCAAGTCAACAAGGAATATGAGGTTAGTCATGCTGGGATTCTATCACCCACAAGCGAACTATCAGATATGCCTAAATTGACTCGCTCCACTCACAGATACCAAGTACAGGTGGTGTTCAAAAAAGAGGGGGAACAGACTGCATTAGTAACTCACCCAAGCGTATAAAATACAACAAGTACCAGCAGATGCGGAAATAAAGGTGCTGAAGAATACTGCTGACGAAACATTGAAAACTTCTCCTCGCTCTACAGTCCACAAAGGCACAACCATTTTGCAACTGCGGATAACCATATGGCGGAGTTTATTGCATCTCAATTGAAATAAATAAAAAATTAAAATACCAAACAGAATGTATATTTTGAATTTCATATAATATTACAAGATACAAGAAAGAAAGAAAAAGTATAATGTTTCCATTTTTAATTCAATTCCTTTAGCCTTATTTTGCCAAGATTTACTAAAGCTCCAAATGTATTCTCAACTGCTGTTCTAGTTCTAAACAACAAATATTTGATTACAATTGGTTCACACAGTTCTGGAACTATCAGACTTATCGTACTCTCATGGCTTCGAGCCGCTGGATGGTTTCACTGGCTAAACATCGAAGAATTATTGCTAGCCTGAAAATGGAAATGTTTATTACTTTTTATTCATAAGGTTTACTGCTAATATTACCTATTTTCTCCTGTTATGCATTCTCATAGATGGTTATCTAGCTTGTCAAATTATGCTAAGTAGCTTACTGAAGATTTTATTATTCATTCGTAAAAAGTCCTTCTAATGATCTAGATCTTCTAGTAATAGCTCTTCTCTCAACATATGTAGCATACCTGTGCCTTCATCTCTTGTTCTCAGCCGCTTCTTTTGTCAATTTTTTCCTTTAGTAGTTAGCCTCTTAATTCGCCTGTCTACGAGTTTTTTGCAACGTAGATGGATAAATACATGTTCTAGCATTATCTTTTTCCATTGCCGGGTGAGTCAAGTCAAGTGTAATGAATGAGAATTTCAATAAACAGTAGTCGATAAACTACAAACAATTTACAATACCCAAAAAAGCTAGGTTGTGTGGTTGTGATTTTATTTTGACCATTGACATTTTGACACTGACTTCACACAATCACAAAACATGTAATTGCAAAATACGTCATGTCAGATCTGACAACTTTGACTGTAGAGGACATCTGTGTTCGGACAGTTGACAGATCAGATGTATGCAACCCATGATTCAACGAATGTAATGCGCAGAATCGCAAATCAATTCTTGAACCAAATTTGGTGTAGTGTCAAACAGACAAAATGCTGGGCCACAATTTTTGAGATCATTTTTCATTTCAAATTTGGTTCAAGAAATGAAATCAAATCTGATTTCAAAAATATGGTAGTCTAATACAGCCTTTAAGGGACAGTTGAAAATATCACAGTTTCGGCTGATTCTATTATAATTACTACACATAATATAAAAAGGTGATTTGAGCAGCATGTTTATTATTATTATTTTGCTCATACTTGGCTTCAGCTTCCACTTGCTGAAGTATAATCCCGACAGTTAGTGTGGACTTTAGAATGTCAAAATTGGTATTTATGTACGCTACAGCCAGGTTTTAGGTAGATCTCAGGTATATATGGAACAAGACGAGCGATAGAACGGAGCCCTGGGGTAATCCTTTATTTAAATGTCTCACTTGGCTGGTATCAGAGCTCATGACAAGCTGGAATGATCTGGATGAAAGCATATTGTTTATTAGGGTGCCTATATTTAGCAGGGTACTGCTTGCATGAGAGCCCTTCTCTCCAGACGGTGTCATAGGGTGCCCGATAAGCAAATAAGCAAATTGATGTAATTTAAATAGACTTCATCAAGCAAGTTTGGAGCATTTGTTTAGCAAATGAAGAAAATGTTCCAAACTTGCTTGGTAGGGTCTAGGTAAATTATGTCAATTTGCTTATTCCCCCAAATCGTCTTATCTTTGTTGCATGTTTACTATCCATTTTCTGCAATTTTATCATCGAAATAAGATAACACTACCCTAATTCACATTCCACCATATGATTTGCTTTTAGGTTATTTCAAACCCTTTGATTATGTCAAACGCCACGTGTCATTAAATGGTTCATAAATAATATGCAGGATTTTCACTTCAGCCGAGAGCATCCTGCCAAATATATGTGCCAAATATAAACCAGACAGACAGATCAATAAGTTTATTTTGACCTATTTGGGTTGAACTCTGCAAGCTGGGAGGATAAATTATTTATCAAATCCAACTGCAGCACTCTGTGTCAGATGTTCAATATAAATTATTTCAACTGTTTATTACCAAATCAATGACAGGTGACGTTAAAGTCACCAAATAAGTGGTTGGTACGTTTTGAATAATTACTTGGACATTTTGTTCCATCTAAAATTAAAAATTGTGTATACTGTTAGAAGAGACTAGAATTGAGCTTGCGATATACTTCAACTACAACTACTTCACTTCACTTGAATATACTTTAGTTTATAACGATAACATTAACTAAAATATTAATAATAATGAAATAACAGCACACAACAAATAGCATCCAATCCAATCCACAGCTTCGAAGACAACAGTACATTAATAACGTGCATGGAACCAGGCAAGCCACTATCATCCCAGGAGACGGTACGCCAGATCAACGTAGATATCAAAACAATTGTCGAGTGAGGATTAGTAAATAAAGTAAACGTACAGAAAACTCAGGCAACAACACTGACAAAGACGCCTCACGTTGTCTTACCAACTATGGAAATGGAGGGTCACTCAATAATCGAGTCACAATACATCTTCTGGCAGTCCATTCCAAGCCTTGGACACCCTGGGAATAAATGTGCGGTTGTACCGCTCAGTTCTTGATGTATGAAGAACGACCGTCTTAGGATGAGATGCAGCGGTCGCACGGGTACATCTGATAGGAGCAGTGAGCGGCGGAACGATAGAGGATAGCTCAGACGAGCAGATTCCGTTGGAATATCGGTAGAAGAGTGAGAGGTCACCAACAACACGCCGGTGAGAAAGTAACTGAAGGTGGCGCGTTAAGGCCGGATCGCCAATTAGTCGAATTGCCCTTCTCTGGACGGCATCTAGTATAAACAGGGTAGTAGGGGCAGCAGCTCCCCATACATGAGAGCAATACTCCAGGCAAGGTCTTATCTGGGCTTTATGTAGCGTGAGGAGGTTACATAGTGAGAAATACTTTCTGGCTCTAAATAGGTACCCAGCTTTTTACCAGCAACTGTTGCAATTGACGCGACGTGTTCGTGCCAGATCAGATTTTCTGTAATGTCGACTCCTAACAGCTTGCATGAGTGACTCCTTGGCAGAGCCTGGTTGTTCATTAGAACCTGGTGTTGGCTTGGGCACTTCTTGTTTGATAGCGTACAATACTGGGTCTTGGAGGCATTCAATTTAACCATATCCTTAGGCCCCCAAGCGGTAATGGTATGGAGATCCTTTGAAAGTGAAGCTGCCACTGCCAGTCTTCTGCGTTCCAGCTCGACCACAGAGATCGGTCTATTGCTCATGATGCCTGCATGCAGCGTACTGTCATCCGCAAAACTGTGGATTGGGTTTGTAGTGCTAGAGAGTAGATCATTTATGTGAAGCAGAAACAATGTCGGAGCCAATACCGATCCCTGCGGAACCCCAGCATTGATGCTATGGAAAGAAGAGGAAAAGCCGTCTACCACGACAGAGATTTTCTGACCTGAGAGGGAGTCTGCGAGCTAACCGCAAATCTTAACAGGGAGTCCATAAGACGGGAGCTTGTTTAGGAGAGCTGCATGCCACAGTTGATCGAATACCTCTGAAATATCGAGACCAACGACGTGAGCCTCGCCAAATGACTGAATGAGTTTGCTCCACACATGTGTGGCGTAAGCCAGGAGATCTCCAATTGATCTTTGGTGTCGGAATCCATATTGTCTGTCGTTGATTAAGTGATGGAGCTCTAGGTATTTAATGAGCTCTTGGTTGACGCATCTCTCCATCACTTTACTGATTACAGAAAGCAGAGCTATAGGTCTGTAGTTGGTCGGATCAGTTTTGGATCCCTTTTTTGGCGCCGGCTGGATGCAAGCTGTTTTCCAGTCTTTTGGGAAAATGCCGGAATCGAAAGACATCCGAAAGAGGCGGGTAAATATGGTGCGCACTTCTTGACAACAATGGAGGGGATCATGTCGGGCCCATTCGCCTTATTAATGTCAAGTGACTGCAGCACCTTCCGAACTATTTTTGTTCTGAACGTAATTTCGCTCATGGCTTGGGGTACTCTCGGTATGGATGGTAACTGGGCACTGGATGGGACTTTTACAGTGGTATATAATTGAAAGAACCGGTTATAGGACTAGTTTAAGAATGTTTTAGGTTTAAATAGAGGATATTAGATAAAACGATCAAATAGGTATAATACTTTCCAAATTATAGAGAGGTCAAGATTAACCGCACAGCAAACAGACAAACAGATGTAGGTGAGCGAGAAACAACTTTGTACGAAGTATATACAGAGAACACCTCCAAACTCACTGTTCTCACAGTATAAGTAGCCGTCTCATTTCCTGAATGCATACACAGTGCAAACGTTAGGGGCATTACATAAATTATTCTTGAATTAAAGCTGTTCCGCAAACTGAGTTTAGGAAACGTTGCGTTTAGAGAACTAGACACTTCGTGGCATGCCTTCCTACCAGTGACGTGCACATAATATTTCTAAAAGGGGTGACACACGTACGAACTTTAAGTACGCGGTTTTTAAGTTCGCGAACTTACTCGGCTCGACGCGGTGACACACGTGAAGCTGAAATCACTCATTTTGATAATTTTCCTGAATAAACAAAACTTTTAACAAACGCTAAACACAACAAGCGTTACGCATCGATGGCCTGCCGAAATAAAGTGGAGGCTCGCTGCTCGCAGGACGAGCCGAGACAAGCTACGAGCAAGATTTCAAACCAGTTGGATCGCCGGCGGTTTGCGCGACGGTTTTAAAGTACGCGTACTTACGGTGACACAGGCGAAAAAGGTCATCGAGCCATAAGTACGCGTACTTGCTCTTACGTGTATCACCCCTTTAAGAGATATACCATGCATACATAATTACATATACTGCCAATTCTATATAACTTATGAGTCATCCTTAAAAATGGCTGGACACATCCAGACCGCTAGTCTGGAGCTCAGTGGTGGGGTATACGAAGAAGAACATAGTGTAACGTCTATGCAAAGTTAATTTAGTGATCGTTGTCAATACGTGTAAGGATTATATAACTTATGGCGTGCCTCAGGGCTCTGTGCTTGGCCCAACTCTATTTCTGATTTACATGAACGACTTACAGAACCACGATGATAATTCAAAGTTTCTACTATTTACTGATGATACCACAAAATTAAACCAATCTAAGACCATTGACGAACCAAGCCAGCACAGCAATCAGAATTAGAAGTTTGGTGCTTAACGAATACACTGAAAATAAATCATCTGAAGACGGACAGATTTAATTTTAATATCAAACATTTGGAAGACACCCGTCAAATATCTGGGAGTTCACTTAGATTGTACCTTGGCTTGGGAGCAGCATATCAAGGAAATGTCAAATAATTGTCTAAGGCCCGATTTTATCAACATGCATATTTTAACAAAGGCTTTGAAAAAGCTTTTCTATCGGATGTTACTTAGCAAAAGCTTTCTAATGGGTATTGAGGGCTATGTTAATAAGTATCATCCAATAGTATTTTATCAATATTGAAAACAAAACGTCAAAGCTGGATGATACTTTTGTCAAAAATATTTTAGAAATTCATGGTGATTCTCATGGATCAAAATCATAGCAGGATATCAGAACAAAGCGATTGATTTGCAAATTAATGCCAGATTTTTCATGTTTACATTACAATTATTGTATAATTACTAATTGCAAACTGCGATAATTTGTGGCAGAATCATAAAGGTAGTATCAATCACAGCAACTACCTTATTTAATAATTACAAATCCCACCTCCGTCAGTCAGATGGATTATAGACAAATACATACTTTTATATAAATAATAATAATAATACTACCGCAACTATGCGAGAGGAACTTAGAAAGTCAGATAATAATAATATAAAATCTTTCATTTACTGGATGCATGTTTGTTATAGACCTTCATATAGAAATATTCACAGACGAAGTAGAGGTGCAGCGTACACATTGTAAGGCATACATAGGAATAAAAATCCCTCCTGCTAGTTGTTCCCTTTCTCTCAAAAGTCTATCAAGCACCTGATTCACGTTTGACTATACAAGTTATACGACAGGTTTCTTGTCTAGGTACATAAAGTAAGGTTATACGCAGCTAGCGAGCTTTGCCGTTCTGGATAGGCAACCAGTAATGCACATGCACGCTTGGAAAATAGCTTGGTTAACAGTTTAATCGTGTGTTTAGCTTCTGAAATGTAACAAAATGCTATTTTTACCCCTTTTTACCATAAAACAAAGATATATTGCATGCATTTATACTTATTATCGATAGTAAACTATTGTTTTATCCAAATAATGCAGTAATTTGAATTTCTTGTCATCCGTATCATTTGATAGACGAAAAAACCAGTGATCAAATGTTCCGCTTCTGTGGAATTTGATTGGTTGAGATTAGCAATTAATAAACCTTTTGTTAAACAAGAAAATGCAATTTTTCACCCATTTAGGATGGAAAATTAGACTGGAAAAGATACTAGATGGTTCATAATGGTCGATTGTGCATAAAGCATGTCATTTTTTACCTTTTTGAGAAATCAATAATTTTCAGAGTACAATGATAGGTGCATGTTCTTGAAAGGGCTGCTCTGATTGGTCAAAGTCTTTGTTAAAATACGCATGTTGATAAAATTGGGCCTAAGAGTGATTATCTGATCAAGCATTTATCTTTCGTCACTAGTCAACCAACACTAAAAGCGGCATATTATGGACGTGTCCAGTCTAACTTAAAGTACTGCATCATACATTGGGGCCACTCTTGCCATCACAAAACCCTATTTTCATTAGAGACCTTGCATTAGAATATTATCTTCCTCATGATTCTTGTTGCAGAAATGCATTTATGGATCTCAAAAGCATTTAGCGTATATATTCAGGTTGAATTTTACAATTATTGACGAGTTGGAAAATTAACTTGACCGTTTTGAATTATCGCTTTAGAAACTACAGCTGGTGGTTTAAAGAGTGGTTTCAGATATATGCATTGAATGTAGTAGAAATGACTTAAAGAATTACAACATCATCATAGTCACAATGTCTTAACAGACATGTTGTGAACTCGTAAAATGCATTTACTCATTTTACGAGTTTCTCTTGGGATATCCTTAAGATCTTTAATGCAGTAGTTTCCCATTTGCTTTCTTTATCCTCATGCCGTTGACCAGATGGTGTCTTCTAGTTCATCCGCCTTTAGGGACAATTCCTCACCCCAAGGACAAGAAGGTATTCTGACCCTTCTCAATTCGTCCACCCAAAGCTGTTGGTTGAAAAGAGGTTACTGCTTATACCGACAGTTCCGTTTAGTCGCCTTTTACGACACGCAGGATATACGACGGGAGATATTCAAACCCGCCCCCACACGGGGCTAAAGAATTACATACATGGAGTTAAAAAAATCAGGTCATCATCGTATATGAAAGATAGTGACCTCTGTTCAAGGTATCTTGTACTTTCAGGGTACTCCACTGTTAATCACCCTTCTCTCTACATGTAGGAATATAACTAATAATTTCAGACGAGAGAGCACTGCGCACTTCAGGCGCGTGTGAGTTAGGCGTTTAACTTTATGAAACTCAAACCGCACCCGCCTGACTTCACGAGAATATAATTTCTCACCTCCCGTTGTATATTTTCTGACAGATATTAGGGAACGCTTTGAGAAATGAGCCGCTGGCTTTCTTGGGTTAGGTCCCGAGTTTCTGCTACTAATCTGATTCCTTAAACTCATTATGTATAATGCACATTATGATTCCTATACTATAACTCAAGCCAAGGAAGTTTCATCATCATCATAGTCACAATGTCTTAACAGACATGTTGTGAACTCGTAAAATGCATTAAGTCGGAGCTAGGGTATTGCCGACACGAATATTATCAATAGTTTTGAGAACTGTAGCTCGCCGTCGTTCACGATTTACTGTCGGTTCAGTGGCGTTCTTGATACTCATATCCAGCAACTGTTTCGTCGTATCCACCCAGCGTGTAGGGGGACGGCCAGGGCGCCGCCCACTCGGGGCATGACCCTGGACTACAAGTTTTTCCATATTATCGCTTCTGTGTATATGTCCCAAGAATGTAAGCATTCTCGTCGACACAATGGAGGATAGTCTCTTTGGATTACTGAGCTCATCCAGTATGGAAACGTTAGTTCGATGGGCGGTACAAGGAACTCTCAGCATTCTCATCCACGTCCGCATTTCAAAAGCATCTATGCGAACTCGATCTGCCTTTTTAACAGTCCAAGTTTTCGAGGCATACAAAAATATAGAGAACACAAGAGACCGAACCAGCGACATTTTTGTAGCTTTAGTGATGTTACGGTCACGCCATATTTTAGTAAGCTTTGTTATGGCCACACGTGCCTGTTGAATGAGCCGTCCAATCTCATTTTCACAGCTACCCGAATTGTCGATCAAAGAACCGAGGTACACAAAACTTTGAACTACTTCACAACGGCCTATTGACTTTATTTATCGATGATAATCATGCTCTCTATCTCTGATCATAACCTTGGTCTTATTGTAGTTAATACCAAGCGATCCGTGAATACGAAGAAGGTATTCCTTGTATAAATTTACCAAAAAGTGGACGTCCAAGAGCGTTGAATGCTGCTACAGTTCAAAGAATGGTCAACAGAAGTGAACATCAAGTTGGAACTTCAACACGAAAACTTGGACGCATCTTTTACGTCAATGCTAGCACAATCTGTAGAGAAATGAAGAGAAATAACTTAAAATTCTGAAAAAGAAGAAAATGTTCAAAGTATTCCCCAAATCAGTAAAAAAGAATTCCTCAATACTGTCGCAATTTACGTCGTACTCATTTTGCTGGCAACATAAAAATTATTCTTGACGATGAAAACCATTTCACATTTTCTAACTCAGAAATCAAAGGTAATGATGGTTTCTATACAAGAGACTTTGAAGCCTGTCCAAATAATGTAAAATTTAAACGAAAATAAAAGTTTGAAAACAAAGTGTTAGTGTGCGCTATATCAGGCAAGGGTATTTCACAGCCGTACTTTGGACGAGTTAGGGCAGAAGCGGTTACCGCAGAAGTCTATACTCAAAGATGCTTGCCTAAACTACTCAATTTTATTAATACCCACCAAGCAAATAACAATATAATGTTTTGGCCAGATCTGGCTTCAAGTCATTATGCTTTGCGTATGAGAAACTGGCTAGAACAACACAGAATACCTTTTGTACGACGAAACGACAACCCTCCCAAATCTTCCTCAAGCAAGACCTATCGAAACTTTTTGAGCTCAACTGAGCGCCAAAGATTATAACAATGACTGGGAAGCTCAAAACGAACAGCAGTTAAGAAGAAGAATAATGGTAAAGATCAGAGAAATTGATTTAAAATCTGACCAAAACCTAATGAGGAACATTAAGAGGAAATTGCGAGCCGTGGAAGATCATGGCCCATTAGCAGTACTTTAATATCATTTTTATATTAAGAAATATTGTTATTTTTTGTAGTTCTTGTTACAGTTCAAATATATTATTGTGAGATATATTTTTAATTTTTTGAAAAACTTCTCACAACTTTTGAAACATACGTTGTTCTGAGATTTTCTCAATAACCATTGTTGCACATAATGTGGAAGCATAATGTTATTACCAATCTGGATATGCCTCATCTTCATTTGCTAGTCCTCAATGTGCTTACCTGGAAAAAAAAGAAAAAGGTGTTAGATTCCCACTCCAAATTTTAATGGTTCTAGTATTTACTCTAGGCGCAGGAATGTCTAGAATAAACAACAGTCGGTACTTTTAAACGTTCATGTGAGAAAAAAGCAAATATCACATGGGTAAACAGCTTTCTGGCACCGCGAGCATTTATAAATTAGTACAGACAGGAAGCAAGATCTGGAAGTTTGTTTTCACAAGCTGCATCATGTATATCGTGTGTGTGCATGTAGTTCAAAGCCCGGTTTCAAACTTGCGAAACGTCTATCTTTAGGCGAGCAAAATAATTTATAAGCGTATTAAACAAAATTTAGATTACTACTATTCGTTTTTTTTATTTCTAAAAAACCGCATAAACCTGATGGTCATTAGCGGCGGAGTGGATAGTTTATATTTCATACAGTAAATTTGAGTCTTTAAGGAACTTAATAATACTGACAACATCACAGTTAGTGCCTAACAGTACATTGATTGGGCCATAGAAATTATGTCTTAACCTATACACTTCTAACATTGGGCACTCAATAAGGATGTGGTTCACTGAAAGTATCACGTCACACATTGTACATCGCGGTTCACCTGAGCGTGCAATGAGGTAGCCGTGAGTTGCTCTCGTATGTCCCAGGCGTAGACGAGTGATGATGGATTGTTGCCTCCTGTTTGTAGTCACTGTGGTCCAGGGGCCGAATTTTGGCTTCAAATCTCGCAGTTTTGATGGGTTGCTTTGCCACTTGAGGTTCCATTGTTTGATAGCTAGGTCAGCCACGTGGATTTTCATGTTTGACGCTGGAAGGCTGTAGGTTGGGGTGGTGTCCATATTTGCTGCTTCTTTAGCTGCTTGATCTGCTAACTCGTTGCCCGTTATACCCACGTGAGAAGGAACCCAAATAAATTTGACATCGGTATGACTTGTCGTGAGACAGTATATTAATTCATGTATTTGGGTGACGATATAGTTTCTTACAAATGTTTTCCCAATCAGCTCTAGGGAGTTCAGCGAGTCTGTTACAATTATAAATTTATGATTGTTACTGTATCTTATGAATTTTAGTGCTTCCAGTATGGCGTACAGTTCTGCACTTAGTATGGTTGTGTAATCGGCAAGTTTTATGGTACGTTTGTATGAATGTGTGACTATTGCTGCTCCGGATTTTTGGTCGCTTTTAGATGCATCTGTGTAAATTATTGTGTATCCAGGGTAGAGATCGAGTATCTTTAGAGAGTTTTGATTGATGAGAGCTCTTGGAGTGTCCTGTTTATCGAATTCTGTCAGCGTTGTAATGATGTCTATTGTAGGTATGATCCAAGGAGGGATAGATGGAGGCAGTTCTGCATAAATTGAAAAATCTGGAGAGATGTGGGGACCTTCCAGATAGAGGTTAATTCTTTGGTTGAATGGGACTCCGACGATCGAGTTTCTGTTACAGGTAGGACTGAATAGATATTTATGGATGGGTATATTTGGCTCGGATGCAATTTTAAAGGAGTATGATATGCTTAAAAGTTTTCTTCTCATCTGAAGTGGCGCCTCGCCGGATTCTTGATACAAGCTGTTGACGGGAGTGGTTCTAAAAGCGCCCAAAATAATGCGTATGGCAGAATTATGCATCGTGTCTAGTTGTTTCAGAAGATACGGTTTAGCTGATGCATAGGCAATACATCCATAATCAATCTTTGACCTGATTAAATTTCTATATATATGATAGTCGTTAGGCGGTTTGGAGGACCTTTGCCGTATTGTTATATACTTTGTCATTCTTTTCGTCTGCTCACCCGGATCCCAGACAACGTTAGGGAGGAAGGAAGAAGAAGAGCAAAGAAAGAAAAGTACAACAATAAAATAACAGACAACCAAGATACGAGGGTGGCCCCAAAATCGATAATTTTCGATTTCACCCTGTATCTCAAAAACCAAGAGGGTCATGATAATTTTGTTGATGGCATCTTTAGTTTCACAAAAAAGTAGCATACCGTCACAAAAACAGCAACTCTCTATCTTCTAAAATAACCGAGATACCCCGTAAAAGTGCCCAAAATGGGACACCCTGTAGAGTGATACCACTCTCGTAAGTTTTTCAGCCGTGAAGTGCGTCTTGCTCCGCACTTTTCTTCCTTGTATTTTCCTTTGTATTATTAGTTGTAGAATATGGTTTCTTTCTCCACGCAGGTAAGAAAGGTTCCCTATCTTTACAGTTTCTATTACCTATGTTTCTTTATCTATACGCCTTAATATTTGAACATTTGTGACACCTTCTGTACAAGAAAATCTGAGTCTGCGTCTATATACCCATATTTCGGAAGTAGAAGTGCAATTCTAGCTTGATCTATTCTAGATCTTTTTTATCAAGTGTCCGCCAGTTCAGTTTAAAATGCTACCCAGGTATTTGTACTCTCTTACTCTCTCCACTGCCTCATTGCGAACACACAATCACAGCTCGTTGATGGTATAGCATAAAGAGTGTAGGAGATAGGACAGATCCCTGAGGAACACCAGCGTTTATTGAAAATACATGTACAATACATGTTGGTACAAAATGACTTTTGAGCAGATAGCCAATCTACTTGACTGACTTCCATTTTTTTTCTTATGTGTCATCGGCATTGACTATTGTGGTCATCAGCCTCGTGTTCTGTGTAGACTTTGTTACTGTTCCCGGTGCCACTCTAGGAACAGCACTGTTAATTAGAAGCCAACA
The DNA here is from genome assembly GCA_951848785.1 of Callosobruchus maculatus. Classification (NCBI taxonomy): domain Eukaryota; kingdom Metazoa; phylum Arthropoda; class Insecta; order Coleoptera; family Chrysomelidae; genus Callosobruchus; species Callosobruchus maculatus. The sequence goes on from CATOUR010000003.1 coordinate 7,055,442, forward strand.
ATGAACGCACATGTGGGGATTGTCGCTGAGCTTTTTTTTTATACTGATATTTATTTTTGGCAGTGGATCAGGTCCCGGCAGCCGAGACCTGAAAATTGCAATCAAAATTCCGGCAACCGGGATTTTTTACATTTTAATTTGAAATCCCGGCATCCGGGATTTTGATTCTAATTTTCAGGACCCGGCAACCGGCATTTTTTAGATTAGAAAAGTACTACCGGCACCCTACATTTCCACATAAGAAGTCAGAGGTTATCTTCATGCTCTGTTTACCTTCGGTCTTTGGTGAATGATGTTTTTAGTATTAACCTCGGTTTTTACTATTATTACTGGTGAAAATAAAGCTTGGAGATAAGTTTAATTCATTTGAAGATTTCATAAAGGAACTAGAAGTACATAAAAAGCAAACATTAACTGAATACTGGATGAGAGATAATAGAACTTTTAGGAACTTCTGAGAATTTAAAGTATTACTACATCAAATACTGTTGTATACATGGGGGTCAAAATCTAAAGATTAAGGAAAAAAGAGTAACGGAAAGACAAGGTAATAATTCTATAAGCAATAATTATTATATTTCATCGAATACCCAAGAAAAGAAAAGCTATTAAAAAACTCCTTTCATCAAATGTAATTACAATAAAAATGAAAAACTATTATTGTCCTGGATTAATATCAAAGATACAAATAAAGTTGATAACATATCCTCACCTAGTTTCCTACGTCCTATTAGGACTACGATATAAACGAAGCAGATCTTATCAACAACAAGATTATTGAAGAGTCAATTGTGAACGTTTTTTTGTTTGTAACCATGATCTCAATGAAAGTTTCATCAGATGTAGTAGCTGCCTGAATCGGTATACCATTTGATATGTGTTTTTCTGTCAAAAAGACCTAAACAGCAGTATTGCTTTTGTCGGATGTTTAGTTTAATAAACAAAGAATAAATGTTATAAAACTGTATTCATATGTTAAATAATAATAACTGAAAGTTTGTAGCCTGTAAATGAAATAAAAACGTACTATTTTGTACAAACGTGTTAAATATAGTAATTTGTGTAACTAGTGTTATCTTTGTCTATGTAACGTAGACTCTGATTTGTCCTGGCTGCCGGGACCTGATCCACTGCCTTTATTTTTCATTGAAAAAAACCAGAAATAAATTTCCGCCTCTAAAGAGAATCGAACCTTTCCATTTTCCTTGTAAATTCTATAGATTTCATCACGTCTTGTTCGATAGTTACAAATCCTCTCTGCATAACAACTGCAACGATTGTACTTATTTAAAGATGTGGTACATTCACTATTTCATAAACCGTTCTCCATACCTTAACCTGTCATAATCTCCTTTCATTTTTTCCGTACGTACATACACACACAAGCCTGTTTTGTTCTAGATATACAGAATGCAGTAATTGCTATCAAAAGGCTCACGAGAATTATGAAATTGAGCACTTATGTAAGCTATATAATATCCAGTAATTAATTTTTGTTAAGGATCGATCGAATCTCATTCATACTGTGGATCTATTCAGAACGGCAAATAGAATGAAAAATTGTTTATTTAGATTTTTTCTCTGTGCGCTAGTTATTATATATTACTACACCATATTTATAGAGTATTATTGCGTACGGTACGAATGAACCATAGGTTTCAATATAGGTTTGATCGATCACTTTCAAATTCATTGCTCACGTTCAAAGCCCACGTATTATTAACACGCCTCGGTTTCATCTGTATGTTAGTTTGTTTGTGAGTTTGTAACTCTCCATTGGATTAAGAGGTAGGACTGCCACAACTTTGTAGTACTTTACAAGAAACATTAATATCTCGGAGACTAAACGCGATAGAAAGATGCGGTTTTCGGTTTTGAAACAGGCAAGGAAGGTATTTGTATTTCGGTAAGATCGTTGTTTCAAAAGAACATTAAATCAATAGACTAGCAATTTTCAAATTGAAAAGTTAAAAACGTTAAAAACTTTTTTTTTCAAATGGGATGGTATCATAAGTTTCACATCGGTGGATACGAAATTAAATTCTACGTCACTTTTATCTAGGCACATGTGGTTCTATCTTTGATGGTTTTCAAGATATTTACGGTTTTGTAATTATGGCGTAGGAATTGGAAAAATCGTAGGTGGCGTGGCTCGCAGACGAAACAATTGGCAGGAAGCCTTTCATCCAAAGTGTTTCAGTCTCTAATACTAAAATGTGCTTTCGCTCCACCTACCTGTAACCACATTATTCTTAAAAACTCCAGTGGTAAATTTTCCAACAGGTTTTCCAAATTTTCATTTAGAAAATTTTAGAAAACCTTAGTTAAATATGGGGTTTCCAATAATACCACCCCAAATGCTTAGACTCCATGCTGGTTGTCAACAAACCTCCCAAAATTTGGATTTACGTCGGCATAAAAATGTAAATCATACCAGTTTACATGGCCGTTAATGATAACGCTGTAGCTACATTTCATAAAAAAGAAAATGAAAGAATTTCATAAGAAATGTAGCTTCATTCGTAAACAACACACTGTTGAAAAGGAGTGCATCTTCTTGGACTCGAGCACGACTCCAGTTACAGAAATTCATTCAGTTTTCAAAGCCTTGTCTCTCAATTGCTTGATTTAGCTGCACGTGATAAGGATGCTATACATATGTACTCCGTTAAGATCATGTTCACAGATGTTTGACCAATGCCCAAACAGCGACTAATTTCTGCTCTAGCACTGCTATGCGGAAACTACAATTGCAAGAATGTCAAACTCACTATCTCCATGTATTACTACTAGATGTTTCCTTCTCTCATATTTTACGCCCACGTAAATCCAAATTTTGAGAAGTTTGTTGGCAACCAGCATGGAGTCTAACCATTTGGGGTGGTATTATTGGAAACCGCATAATGATCTAATGTTTTCCAAAATTTTCTAAATGAAAATTTGGAAAACCTGTTGAAAAATTCACCACTGGAGTTTTTAAGAATAACGTGGTTACAGTTAGATGGAGCGAAAGCACATTTTAGTATTAGAGGTCCAAACATTTTGGATGAAAGGTTTCCTGTCAATTGTTTCGCCTGTGAGCCACGCCACCTACGATTTTTCCAATTCCTACGCAATAATAAACCATCAAAGATAGAACCACATGTGCCTAGATAAAAGTGAAAGAGAATTTAATTTCGCATCCATCGATGTGAAACTTATCATACCATCCCATTTGGAAAAAAAAAGTTTTTAACGTTTTTAACTTTTCAAACTTGAAAATTGCTAGTCTATTGATTTAATGTTCTTTTGAAACAACGATCTTACTCAAACACAAGTACGTTCCTTGTTTGTTTCAAAACCGAAAACCGTATCTTTCTATCACGTTTCATCATCATACTCACAATGTCTTAACAGACCTGTTGTGAACTCGTAAAATGCATTTACTCATTTTACGAGTTTCTCTTGGGATATCTTTAAGATCTTTAATGCAGTAGTTTCCCATTTGCTTTCTGCATCCTCATGCCGTTGACCAGATGGTATCTACTGGTTCATCCGCCTTTAGGGGCAATTTCTCGCCCCAAGGACAAGAAGGTGTCCTGACTCTTCTCAACTCGTCCACCCAAAGCTGTTGGTTGAGAAGAGGTTATTGCTTATGCCGATAGTAGTTCGGTTCCTTTTAGTCGCCTTTTACGACACGCAGGATATACGATGGGAGATATTCTAACCCGCCCCCATACGGGCAGTTTAGTTTCAGAGATATTAACGTTTCTTGTAAAGTACTACAAACTTCAAATTTTGTAAAAATTGCTGAATTACTCCGAAAATGGACTTCGGAGACATAAACAATGGTTGATAAACTGGACCTAAAAATCGATGCTGAATTCAAAAACGTAATAATATACAGGGTGTTCCATTTAAAATAAGGAAGTTGATACCTACTTCCGGGACCACCCTGTAGGTATATATATTCTTTTCTACTTTTTTAAAATGCGTATTATATAGATCTTCTATTATTTGGGGATGACCGCAATGTCACCAGAGCTGATCGACCCCATCGTCGGCTGGGTGTCTGCCTCGGCATAATCCGAGATCGATAGAGGATGTAGGATATCCTCGGCCGTATCCAGCATTCGGTTTCCCGTTTTGCTGGGCACTCGTCGCGGAAGCCTACTGTTTTATTCACTGTCACGGAACGTACGCCACACACGGGACTTACCCGATCTGAGTTTTACGGTTTGAATAATGGAGCGACGCCGTTATTGGTGGTTTGCTGATGAGCTAACGGTAACGTGCAAATTCGGGGCATAGCTGGTAACGTGCAGTCTGTGAGACTGTAACGTCTTTGAAGCTTAAAAAATCAAACTCTCCTAATTATTTTTTGGAAAAAGTGCATGCAGACTTGTTGGGTATATATCCTTTAATAATAATTTTGTATAAAGTAGCAGAACATGTGATGTAAAGAAAAAAAATTATGATAATTATTAACTAGAACACAAATTAGCAGCACAAATTTGTAGGACCAAGATAATAAAAAAAACTTTGACCACACTCAAATCTATATATTTTGTGATTGATAATAAGTAAAGCAATACACCTATAAAAATATTTTGGTAAAAAATGACGGATCTGCCATGACTACCAGTTGAGAAAAATTATAACGTAAACCGTAACGTTCCGTCTCGCAGAGTGAACTGAACTAACAACTAAGCACATCTGGAATGTTGTTTACGCAAACTTATTGATAAACGGGATATAAAAGGGATACCAATGGCAGATAGATTAAATTAGGTCATTTACCAGAAATGCGGTAAGGTTTTGTTGTAGGCTCGAATTTAAGATTGCTTGCAGTCTCACAGACGGCACGTTACCAGTTAAGGGTTAACGGACACCGAATTCATGCACCAGGGGGTGACCATATTTGCAGCAGTGCTGATCTCAGGCACACGTTCAAATTACATTTTCTCAATAATTTATTTTATTAACATTAATGCAATTTTATTAACATTCACGGAATTTTTACTTCCCACACCGATCGGTAAGGAGAGTATTGTGATCGAGAAAATTTTCGATTTTGAGATAATACACTTTTTGGGCGTTTTATGATGCCTACATAACGAAAATCCACGTCACTCATTTCCGTTGGTCTGTCTGTCGGTCTGTCTGTCTGTTGGCGTTTTTCTAGCCTCCTAATCTCAGTAACCGCTGCATAGATTTTGATTCAATTTTGGTACCGATATGGTGTGGTGTCCTAGTAGGTAATGTTGCTACAATTTTGAAAATCGGTGCATGGTCGGCGGAGTAATTAGCAAAAAACGAAAAATTTCAAATATTCCTTAAACTTTCTTTTTTAGGCGTTTGAGGGGTTCCTGGTCATTTTCTATTTTTTTTTGGGTGGGGGTGAAATTGGGGTGGTTGGGGGGGGTGGGGGGTTGTAAAGCTGGAAAATTTGTTGTACTCATAATAGGCTGTCTACTGACCTGAGAGAGAAAGACCTAGCTTAAACTTTTTTAGGTCCATCCAAACATTGCCTTGTCTATGACAGGAACCAAGATCTTAGAATTTTCCGACGTATACATACGAGTATTGCTTTAGATCGCTCTGTATTTTATAATGTGGAAACTCCTAAATTGATGTTAATGAAATTTCTACACAGAATTACTACTTTGACGAGGATGGAAAACACGTGTGATTTTTATTTAGAAATCGTCTCAGTGGCGGCGCAGTATTATTAAAAAAAACGAAAAATATGAAAACAGCTCAAACTTCGTTTTATGGGTTTCCTGATCATTTTCTACTTTTTTTTTAGGTGGGGGTGAAATTGAGATGGTTGAGAGGTGAGAGGCAAAACTGAATTTTTTTTTGTATTCTTAATAGTTCGAAAAAATAATAAAACTGGTATCTGGAATGTGTGGGAAGTAATAAGTCAATCAACATTTTTTTTTTTTGAAATGAAATGAAAAAAATCGAAAATCATTAATTGGCTTTCTAATACTCTAATATGAAACCTTGTGTTTTGAATAACTTGAGGGTACCGATTAAAAATTTGGTCGTAGTTTTGAATTTCAAACTCTTTTGATGAAAAGAAAAATTCAGATATTTCAAATCCTGAAGTTTACCGAAAAAAATCGAAAATCTTTATTTGGCTTTCTATTAATATGAAACCTTGTGTTTTGGATAATTTAAAGATGCTGATTACAAATCCCGTCGCAGTTTTGAGTTTTAGTCTCGTTTAACGAAAACAAAAAATTTCAGATTTTTCAGATCTTGAAGTTTACCCAAAAAATCTAAAAACTTTATTTGACTTTGTATTAAGTTGAGTCCTCGTATTAATGATAATTTGAGGATGCTAATTACAAATTAAATCGCAGTTTCGGGTTTCAGCCTCGTTTGACGATAATCAAAAATTCCGGATATCTCAGATCCTAATTTACCTAAAAAAATCGAAAATTGTATTTGGCTCTCTATTAATAGGAAACCTTGTTATTTGAATAATTTGACGGTGCTGATTATATATCCGGTCGCAGTTTTGAGTTTCGGTCTCGTTTAATGAAAATAAAAAATTTCAGATATTTCGGATCTTCAAATTTAGGTACCCCAAAAATCGAAAATCTTTATTTGGCTTTCCATTAAGATGAAACCTCGTATTTTGGATAATAAGGTGCTGAATACAAATCTGAATACAAATCTTGCCACAGTTTGGAGTATCAGTCTCGTTTAATGAAAATTAAAAATTTCAGATCTTTGAGATCCTCGGGTTTGCCTAAAAAATCTAAAATCTTTATTTGGCTTTCTATTAAGATGAAACCTCATATTTTAGATAATTTTTTGAGGGTGCTAATTACAAATCTGGTCGCAGTTTTGATTTCGGTCTCGTTTGACAAAAATGAAAAATTTTAAGATGAAACCTGGACAACTTAAAGGTGCTGATTTCAAATCCGGTCGCACTTTTGAGTTACATTCTCATTTGACGAAAATAAAAAATTTCAAAAATTTCGAATCTTGAAATTTATCTAATAAATCGGAAATCTTTATTTGGCTTTCCATTAATATGAAACCTTGTGCTTTGGATAATCTGAGGGTAATGATTACAATTCCAGTTGCAGTTCTGAGTTTCAGTCTTGTTTGACGAAAATCAAAATTTTCAGATTTGTTATTGGATGTTCCTGTTAATAATAAACATCTATCTATCCATTTATTAAAAAAATATTATGTTCAGGAAAACAGCACAGTATCAACGGAAATATGAAAAAACATCATGTAATTCGCTTGGAATGTTACACGTCAAATTAATTGCGCACCGTTGGAAGCGTGTTCAAATTAGAAAATACGGGAGTTTACACTGTTTTATTAAAAAACGTTTTTCGGCGATGGATAAATTAGCGATAATAATCAATATCACATATTTTCCATATATATATTCGGATAACAGACCAAAGCGACAGCACGGCTAGTGAAACGAGCTTAATACACATCGGAATATTTTGCTGAAGCAAATTAAAACGCACCCGTTATGAAAATATAGGGTGATTTGCCGAAGATCCGACCCGTGAGGGGGCGGGTTAGAATATCTCCCATCGTATATCCTGCGTGTCGTAAAAGGCGACTAAAAGGAACACCGAACTACTGTCGGTATAAGCAGTAACCTCTTCTCAACCAACAGCTTTGGGTGGACGAGTTGAGAAGAGTCAGGACACCTTCTTGTCCTTGGGGTGACAAATTGCCCCTACAGGCGGATGAAACAGTAGATACCATCTGGTCAACGGATGCAGAAAGCAAATGGGAAACTACTGCATTAAAGATCTTAAAGATATCCCAAGAGAAACTCGTAACTATACACCCTAAAATGGCACTCAAATCATACCACATATAAGTACGCAGGTACTTCTGTGGTTATTCTTGTTTTATTGACGGCTGAAATTTTATTTATACTACTGTAAAATTCTATATGTCATTAAACATTATTATTATTATTATGTATGTGGTTTGTATCAGAAGGTCAGAGAAAAATGGTAGAGATTGAAACAGACGTCAGGTACAAATTTTTCATTTTCTGCGATTCATGATTCCTCTCTCGTTAGGGTGCAAGTTAAAAACGTCAGGAAGGCTGCACCTAACTATACTGCCTTCTGTTAGTTAGTTAGAAGTTATAAAATGGAGTCAAGTTGATTGACTCAGTACTTCCCACACATAACAGTGATATCACTTTATTATTTTCCCTTTGCATGAAACTATAGTCTGAGATCCCTTACACTGCAACCAAATCATCGTTCGCCTGTCCCCAAAAAAGATCCAACACAAAAACTAGTAAATAGTTTCCTAAGACCCCGTAGGAACAAAAACGACACAATCTTTATTCTAGAGCTTCAACCCCCAAATTGCTTAAAAATGAAGTTTGAGCGATTTTTGTTTAGTTTTACTTCCCACACCGATAGGTGAGGGGAGTATTGTGATCGCGAAAATTTTCGATTTTGAGATAATACGTTTTTTGGGCGTTTTATGATGTGTACATAACGAAAATCCACGTCACTCATTTCCGTCGGTCTGTCTGTCGGTCTGTCTGTCGGTCTGTCTGTCGGTCTGTCTGTCTGTCTGTCTGTCGCGTTTTTCTACCCTCGTAATCTCAGTAACCGCTACATGGATTGTGATAAAATTTCGGCTGCGGTATGCTGTGGGGTCGTAGTAGGTAATGTTCCTATAATTTTGAAAATCGTTATACAGGGGGCGGAGTAATTAGCAAAAAACGAAAAATTTCAAATACGCCTCAAACTTCGTTTTTAGGCGTTTTAGGGGTTCCTGATCATTTTCTACTTTTTTTTGGGTGGGGGTGAATTTGGGGTGGTTGGGGGGTGGGGGGTTGTAATACTGAAAAATTTGTTGTATTCATAATGGACTCTCTAATGACCTGTGAATGAAAGACCTAGCGCCATAATACAATTTTTTAGGTCCATCCGAACATTGCCTTGCTTATAATAGAAACCAAGGGACTTAAGAATAATTTGTGATGTATACATCCGAGTGTTGTTTTAGTTTTAGGTCGTTCTTTATTGCGTAACGCCAAAATTATCGAATGGATTTTAATGAAATTTTGACACAGTATTACTGCCACGGCGAGGATGGAAAGCGCGCATGTTTTGGAAAAATCGTGTCAGTGGCGGCGCGGCAATAATAAAAAAACTAAAAATGTAAAAATAGCTCAAACTTTGTTTTTCGGCGTTTTAGGGGTTTCTGATCATTTTTTACTTTTTTTTTGGTGGGGGTGAAATTGGGGTGGTTAGGGGGTGGGGGGTTGTAAAACTCAAAAATTTATTCCATTTATAATAGTGTCCATTGATCTGTGAAAGAAAGACCTAGCGGCATAATAGACGTTTGTTAGGTCCATCCGAACATTGCCTTGGCTATTACAGAAATCAAGGGATTTGGTATTGGTAGGGGTAGGTATTGATTCAGGTCGTTCTGAATTTAGTAACATGGAAATTATGGAATTAATTTTAATGAAATTTAGACACAGTATTATTACCGCGGCAAGGATGAAAAATGCGTATGGTTTTCAAAAATCGTGTCAGTGGCGGCGCAGCAATAATAAAAATCTAAAAATATAAAAATAGCTCAAACTTCGTTTTTAAGCAATTTGGGGGTTCCTGATTGTTTCGTTTCGTCCAGTTAAAGCTGAATTGTGTCGTTTTAGTTCCTACGGAGAGATTTAGGAAACTATTTACTAGTTTTTGTGTTGGATGTTTTTTGACGACAGGCGGGCGATGATTTGGTTGCAACTGTTATGTGTGGGAAGTACTGAGTCAATCAACTTGACTCCATTTTTTTATTATTGCTCCGCCGCCACTCACCCGATTTTTGAAAACCATACGCATTTTTCATCCTCGCCACGGTACTAATACTGTGTCTAAATTTCATTAAAATCAATTCCATAATTTACATGTTACTAAATTCAGAACAATCTAAAGAAATACTCGTATGTATACATCAAAAATTTCTTGATTTCTGTAATAGCCAAAGCAATGTTCGGATGGACCTAAAAAACGTCTATTATGCCGCTAGGTCTTTCTTCCACAGGTCAATGGATAGCCTATCATGAATAAAACCAATTTTTGAGTTTTACAACCCCCCCCCCCCCACCCCCTGCCCACCCCAATTTCACCCCCACCAAAAAAAAAAAGTAAAAAATGATCAGGAACCCCTAAATCGCCTAAAAACGAAGTCTGAGGGATATTTAATTTTTTTGTTTTTTGCTAATTACTCCGCCGCCCCTGCACCGATTTCCAAAATTATAGCACCATTACCTACTAGGACCTTACAGCATATAAGTACCCAAATTTCATCACAATCCATTCAGCGGTTGCTGAGACTACGAGGATAGAAGAACGCCAACAGACAGACCGACGGAAATGAGTGACATGGATTTTCGTTATGTAGACATCATGAGACGCCCAAAAAGCGTATTATGTCAAAATCGAAAATGTTCGCGATCACAATACTCCCCTCACCTATCGATGTGGGAAGTAAAAATCGCGCTAGTCTGTGGGAATACGAATCACCCTGTAAAGTGCGCCCACGGAACAGTTGACACAAACAAGGCTGACTGTATTATTAAATTATTTCGAAACGCGAAACGCGGGGAAAGGGTTAGCGTAATATATTGGATTTTAATAATTTTCATTTATTAGTGACAAATTCGGAAATTGAATCGGGATGCGATAGTACGTAAATTTATGTATGGTAATTCGAGAGTGCATCTAGTATTTATTGATAGGCTGCGCCTATTGTGTTGTTCGGGCGTGTTTGTGCCCATGCGAGACTAATTAAGTAGGTTAAACTATAGTGTTCGCATGAAACACGTATCTATTTATCAAAGTGTTGATAACAGGACAGCATGAGCTAGATTTCGCCATTAGTTTAATACGCTATTGTCATTATTATTATTTTCTTGGTTTAGTAATGTCATATTATCACATATTTATCACAAACAAAAAGGTGCAGCCTGGGCTCCGGCACACCGAGCCGCTGTTCATTCTCCTTCTTCTATCCTTGAGGACGTTGGGTATTACATTTGCCTATTTAATCTTATTTCTGGCGGCTCTAAATAATTCTATGGAGGTCATATTTGACCATTGTCGTAGGTTTTTGAGCCAGGAGTTGCGTCTTCTTGTCACCAACAGAACAGAAACAATAGATCACATAACAAGCGGGTGCAAAACTCTCGCTGGAACCGAGTACACAGCTAGACATAACTTTGCAGCCAAAGTCATACACCAAGCACTAGCCATAACAAACAAAATAACAGAAAATCCGAAGATCCGTATTACAGTTGCACTGTGACATCAGTACTCGAAAATAATCAATACAAAAAAGTATTTCTGATAAATGATCACCACGTTTATTTAAAAACTTGTGACAGTTGTAACTATTATGGCTAATCGTTTGTTCTCCGAAAACCATCGGACAGATTTAGTAATGGTAAATTATTTAAATCTGTTTGGTCATTAAGGAGGTTACCTGAGAATTTGAGCTTGTTAATTTCTAATGCTTCTAAAAATTTAATTTGCGTCCTTTCTGTTGTGTGTATGTGTAATATTTTAAAATCTTTGTTGAAATGATAGTTTTCGGAGATCAAATGAGTGGCGCAATTAGATTTATTGAGTTCGTTAATAAACGACTTTTTATGTTCGTTAATGCGGTTCTTGAATACTCTTCCACTTTATCCAAAATAAACTTTAGGGCAATCCACACATTCTAATTTGTAGACACCAGACTTTTCGTTTCTAGTTGATTTCATTTTATTGTTTTTAATTAAATTGACTAGTGTCTCTTTGCATCTGAAGGATATATTGCGGTCTAATTTCTTGAGTTTAAGTGCAACGTTTTCTGATAATTGTCCTATGTATGTAATTGAGTTATATGTGTTATTCGATCGATTATCGGTAATCCGAGGGTATACTAACTGCTTTTTTGTATTGCTTCTTTTTTATTATAGAATCGATTAGAGTAGGGCTATAGCCATTGTTTGAGGCAATTTGTTTTATTATATTTAGTTCTTTATTATAATTTTCGTTATCTATGGGCACGTTAATTAGTCTATTGACATAACTATGATATGCTGCAATTTTATGTGAGTATGGGTGGTTGGAACTGCTGTGTATTGTGGTATCTGTGTGCGAACAAACATACATACAAACATATTCAATTTATCATAAACACTCGCATCAGAAATACTTTTTTGTACAGTATGGATCTCCATCAAGTAACGGCCAACTCCATCGACTATAATCAATACAACCTATATTGTGACGTGGAAATACATACAGACAAGACTATCACAGCCAATAGACATGACACAGTTTTTCAGTCGACAAAGTTACATATTTGATAGATATTGCTATTCCCAATGATGTGAATATCCAAAACCCCTACACTGGGAAGATATCTAAATACACGGACCTTTTCGTGGAAATAAAACCACTTTGGAAACAAAACAAAGTTACTATGGTCCCATTATGTCGGTCTCAGGCCTTACACCAACACAACACCTTCACAGTTAGGCCTAGACGAAAAGGTACAGAAAGTATTCCAAAGTCTGTAATCCTGAAGACCTGTAATATTGTACCATCCTTCCCAAATTCCGATCAATAATAGTTCGGGTGTTGACTTGGCACAGCCCGTCAACACTCTTAACGCTGCCGCAATTATGCGAGAGGAACTTAGAAAGTCACAATATAAAATCGTTCAAGATTCCTGAGGTACGACATCAAGAGTCTCCCTGTATTGTCTATCGTTTGACATGAACATTTCATCCAATCATAGAGATCCGAACGGTTATGGCGCCCCACGCAGTTAATTAATTGCTAATATATAACGCAAATTGAGCCCCCACCGCAGACTATCTGCATGTATCAATATCGTAATTCAGGCGAGTACCTACCTACTTAATGTACCTAATTAAATTTTCAATTCGATACCTATTACGCTATTACACAATTATACATTATGGGCGCAGAGATAAACAGAGCGATGGGTTGACATTTGAGACGATATACGGTCATCCTAATATGTCTGCTGACGGAGATATGCCTGGAGTCATACGAGGAAGTGTCAGAAAATAACTCGGCTAGATTATCAACATACACTGCTGGAGCTTAATTTTGCATTTGCTTTGTCATTACTATGCTGTTGTATCCGATTAGAGCTAATATGTTGTAAGGAATTTTCATAATCTTACCTCGTTGCTCTAGTAAGTTTGCATCTTTCTACTAAGTTAGTTGGTTTCTTCAATATTAACGAGCTTTTGTTTATTTTTCATGGCCTGCTAGGTTGCTTGCACGCAGGAAAATTGAAAAACACCGATTTGACTGAAAATTTGAAATAAAATGAAAACTAAAAAAGATTGATATCGAGAATGCTATATGGTTAGAAAGGTAATAAAATTTTACATTTGATTCTTTAAACCAAAATAGGCATTCCCATTTGAAAAAATCGAGTTATCCGTGATTGAAGTTTCCTTAATTAATTTACTGATTTCCCCAACAACAAAAAGAACTCAAATTTAGCCGTCTGACATAAGGTGACGCATTTCATGCTTAGTCATACCGCAAAGTCACGGCCTTCTAAGTTTTATAATCGCTGCGATATTCAATTCTTTTCTGATACCTACTTATACCAAAAAAGGTGATTTGCGCCTAAACGGTTCGTTTAAAGTTCCATATGTGATACATAAAGTCACACTAGAATTGACCAAGGAATTCAAATATGCAATAATATATAGGGGGTTCCATTCAAAAAAATGTAACTTTGATATGAATCACCGTGTATAAACGTCAAAATTTAAGTGAAAATATTTTTACGTTATAGTCCTCAAGGGTCCCTACCATGATAGAGTGACAGATTTTCAAAATATTTTTTAGTAAGCTCACAATCCTCCGTCCACGCTCTATTGGCCCACCCTGTATAAACTATCAAAGTAAACACTTTAACCGTAACATATACATTATGAAAGAACATATGAAGCTACTGAACATATTTCGTTCAGCTATAAAGCAAACAATATTAATTTATTATCACCTCGAACGCACGTAATCGATTCGTTTCCGTCAGAACCGTCACGTATCATCCCTTAGGAAAGGAAACATTGTTTTCGCTTTTCCCCGAGCATGTACACAGACTCGAGGGGTGTAAAATATCGCCACTTCAGCGCAAAAATAGAACCATTACGGCTCACGCGGTTCGAAAAGATCCATTACCCATGCGCAACCCTAGTAAATTGGCGATTTTTTTCGCATGTGCCCCAGCTGATGCGTGATAGTTGGGGGGTAGGGGGGGAAGGGGGGGAGGCATTGTGAAGGGTTGTTGAACCTACACTCTCTCTCGTGCGGACCTAATTTCGCCAACCAACGGCTAGAAAGAGATCGATACAAGTATATAACACTCGTTTTATGGAGCAAGAAGTGTAGAATACAGCGATTTTCTTGCTATGAATATGAATTCTAAGCATTATAAAGGGTGTCTTACAAGAAACGACTTATAAGACTGATATTTTCGTTCAGTTCCCTTCTATATTTATTTATTTATTTGCAGTAAATATACAAAAAAAGTGTTACTGTAACTGGAAATTTAAATTACATTTTACATTTACTGCAACAGAGACTGCTAACAACATAGTGCTGATACAAAATAGCAGCCTCATGGGTATTTAAAACAACCACTAAACAATTTTGTACATTACCAGAAAGAAACAGAAAAAAGGACAGTTGTAAGAAAAATAGATTGATAAAACAATACAATAGGAAAAAGAGTATATATACAATGGTCAAAGAGGTCATAAACGATCACAAAAGATCACTCACAGTCTTGCAGAGCCAACAAATGTCTAAAAAGGGCTGACCCGAAAGCGTTAAGTTTTAAATCTTTGATAAATGCTGGTATTGGGTTATACAGGTCATATCAAATAAGCCATTTTGTGATATTGATTTCAAATTTTTTTTGTTCTAATACATTATCTATCAAAAGATAAAACCTGGTCAGGGGTACCGCTCTCATATTGTGTAAGTAGCTACTCTCCAAACTACCCTGTCTATCCTCAATTCACAGAAGAGCAATTCTGGTCTGAAGTACTGTTCCCAAGTCTGGTCCACCTCTAATACCCTGTTATTAATAGGTTCATAGAAGCGTAATTCGACTGATCAGTTGACACTGGCTTGACGCGCCACTGTCAGCCAATTTCACCTGGAGGCGGTTGGTGACTGGGAATTACTATCCATATGCTAACGGATGGCTCAAACCTTTACTCCATATTTTCGCACCCTAGTCCCGTTTCATCCATAGCTTGAAATGGACCAAAAAATTATGTTAACGATCTTTACATATTTTAACAAACAATTCATGTTTTTATCATCATCATCATCATCATAGTCACAATGTCTTAACAGACACGTTGTGAACTCGTAAAATGCATTAAGTCGAAGCTAGAGTATTGCCGACACGAATATTATCAATAGTTTTGAGAACTGTAGTTCGGTGGCGCTCTTGATACTCTTATCTAGCAACTGTTTCGTCGTATCCACCCAGCGTGTAGGGGAACGGCCACGGCGCCGCCCACTCGGTGCGTGACCCTGAATTACAAGTTTCTCCATATTATCGCTTCTGTGAATATGTCCGAAGAATGTAAGCATTCTCATCGACACAATGGAGGATAGTCTCTTTGGATTACCGAGCTCATCCAGTATGGAAACATTAGTTCGATGGGCGGTATAAGGAATTCTCAGCATTCTCCTCCACGTCCACATTTCAAAAGCATCTATGCGAGCTCGATCTGCCTTTTTAACAGTCCAAGTTTCCGAGGCATACAAAAATATGGAGAACTGAACCAGTGACATTTTGGTAGCTTTAGTGATGTTATGGTCACGCCATATTTTAGTAAGCTTTGTCATGGCCACCCGTGCCTGTTGAATGCTCCGTCGAATCTCATTCTCACAGCTACCTGAATTGTCGATCAAAGAACCGAGGTACACAAAACTTTGAACTGCCTCACAACGCCCTATTGACTTCATTTCTCGATGATTGTCATGCTCTCTATCTACGATAATAACGTTGGTCTTATTGTAGTTAATACCAAGACCATATGCTGCACTGTGTTGTTCTAAAGCGTTCAATAGAGCTACTAGTTCTTCCTGAGAAGCAGCAATAAGGGTGGTATCGTCAGCAAATCTTAAGTTAGATATTTTGGCAAAAGTTATACCGCCATTCCAGTTGTCCAATACCTGTCTCATCACAAATTCAGAGTAAATGTTTTTATCATATCTGATGTCAAATGTGGTGCTTCTAAAATCTTTAGTACTGCCCTGTATTGCATCCCTAATAATTTAGAGATTTTTTTCAAATATCAACTAAACATCGAACATAGCGAACACGTTCACGTACATATGCAATTCTGCATATATAAACAAGGAATTATATCCAACAATATAAACCATAAAACGTTAAATTATGATAATAAAACTGTACAAATAAAACACATTAAAATTAAATTGTATATCCCCCAAAAATACTCGCAGTTTTCAACCGCATGCGATGGTTTGTTAATGGCTGTCGTTTTACGTATTTTATAGTCCATAAGTTTGCTCTCAAATAATATTGCGTTGGATTTAATGTTTGTACTCGAATAGAATCATTTTTTTGCCCATGCGGACAAATATTTTGTATTGAAAAAATCACAGTCGTTCTCTTAGTGGCAAAAACGGACATCAACTTAGAAGGTAACCATCTGATCGCATTCAAGTTTTTAAAGTAGATCGTTATTGTAACAAAGTCAAAATCAAGTTGATTGACTCAGTACTTCCCACACATTACGGTGATACCAGTTTATTATTTTTCCATAGCGCGAAACCATAGTCTGAGATCCTCCTGCACAGGAGATAGGACAGATCCCTGAGGAACACCGGCGTTCATTGAAAATACGTCTGACGAATAGTCTTCGACTACAACAAACAGAAATCGGTCGTTCGAAAAGCTATTCAGCCACCGGCGCAGGCCAGGTGGTAGTCCATAAGCAGCAAGCTTGACCAGAAGTCCCTCATGCCACACTCTGTCGAAGGCTTTCGATATGTCAATTGCAACAACACGGGATTCGCCATGATTTTCAATTGCTCTGTTCCACAAGTGAGTGACGTAGGCCAGAAGGTCACCCGTAGACCGGAAGTCATACTGGCGATCATTTATGATGTTATTGCTGTATTGCTGAAATACCATTTCAGAGGCTGTGTGTTAATGACAGTGTCCGTAACCTTAAGACATGATGCTGAGAAGAGCCACAGGTCTATAGTTGGTGGGATTGGTTTTTTTTCCTTTCTTATGGATGGGTTGTACGCAGCCAATCTTCCATGAAGCGGGAAACATGCCTCGCTGACACGATAGCTTGAAGAGCTTGCAAAGAATAGGTGTGAGGATTCAAACGATTAAATCTGATCTAATCTAAGAAGTATTGATGTAAACTTCAGTTACTTTGAAGGACTTGTAACGATTTGTTACTTTCCACTTCAGGACTCGTTACCCGAAATTCGTTACTCGTTACTTTAGTTACCTTTTGTTGATATGTATGTTCAAGAGTTTACTTTAAACGGGTGGACTCACAACTTTTGATTTAGTTTAGTTATTTGTAGAACAGTGGGATCGGCAAGTATATTTAGTAAGACCTTTCTTCGAAAACAAGGACAACAGAACAAACAAAACTGATAAAACAAAAATCAAACTAAAACCTACTTAAGCCTACTTAAACCACCACTATCGAGAATGTGTTTCTGTATGTGTTGTGTATCCTGAATTAGGACCAATACGCTCTGGTGCAGTCCTGGGATTTACTGGTTGCGGACGGCGTGGCGTGATTGTAGTGACTCAAGGCTGTGTATCTGAGTCTGTAGGCATTCACAGTAGCGGCTCATAAGAGCGTTGGAGAGCGTTGGAGTGCGTTGGCCAACGCCGAGTCCCCTCGGCAGGTAGAAGCAGGCCGGCGCCGGTTCCGCACGTAGTCAAACACACCAGTGCATGGTACAGTGAAGACAGACAAGAAGAAGAGTACAAAGATTGGCCAGTCGCATCTAGACACGGTATAGGAAACATGCAATCAGGGTTCAAAATGTTGCCCATTATTAACAAAACAATGAGGGACAGTTGCAAAAACACTGGAAATGATTCCCCTGAGGGGCTAGAGGGTACAATAGGGGGTGAAATAGTTTTTGGTTAAAAACTTGTCTCTCTGGACAAATATTTTGACGTGTCTTGGCGTTTTTTCGTTTCATCAGCGGTTTGTGATAAATCCGTGGTGGGAAGTTGTCAAATGAACTATTAGTACATACATATACAGGGTTGGGCTAAAGTATGGAACCAAGCAAATATCTTTGAAACGGAAAGGGCGATATTGCTGAAAATTTGCAGGTAGATGTAGTGACATATAATGCATCCGAATACAGTATGTTAGCTATTAATGTACTTCCGGTCTAACCGGAAGTGCCGTCAACTTTTTTAATTTAAATGGGACACCCTGTATATTTTTGCAGATTTTGATTCATCTTTTTTTTCCGAATACGTCCATAGTGGGTTTAGCATTAGTTTCTGTAAAAACGCGAAAGATAAAGCTTCTTTATAATTTCAGGTGTTTAAAATGCCGATCATTCAAAGTCGGTTTTGGCGATCGCGTGAGAACTCACAAAGAAGTGTGTCAACTTTTAATGATTTACGTCCCGACAGGGGTCCTATAACACGTTTGATGGTGACTAAAAAAAAAAAATACAAAAAAATTACCTCAAACGGGAAGACCGCAGACCACCACGGACGAATTTGTGGGACAAATTTTTTAAGAAACAAATACTAAACCCACTATGGACGTATTCAGAAAAAAAAGATGAATTAAAATCTGCAAAAATATACAGGGTGTCCCATTTAAATTAAAAAAGTTGACGGCACTTCTGGTTAGACCGGAAGTACATTAATAGCTAACATACTGTATTCGGATGCATTATATGTCACTACATCTACCTGCAAATTTTCAGCAATATCGCCCTTTCCGTTTCAAAGATATTTGCTTGGTTCCATACTTTAGCCCAACCCTGTATGTAGGCTCACATCATATACATTAGAACCATTTAGTTGAAATTTGTCAATCAGATGAATATGTGACTGATACTGTACATGTTCAACGAATTCTTGTGCGCGTCTTATTAAGGAAGCTATCCACTCTGGTAGAGACTGTTTGAATTGCTTTGCAAACAAGTTTTTGGTATCAAAAGGTAGAAGTGTTGTATCATTTTGGCGCTAAATTGAAATATGACCGCCGTATGACTGATTTGTTTGGTTTGGGAATTATTGTGGTACCTAGCCTTTATCTAGTGTTGTGGTTGTGTATAAATGTGTTATGCTCATTTGAATATATCTCTGATACTAAGTGATAGTACGTAGTAAATACAATTGCCTAACGGGTCTCGTAATATCATTGGTCGGGTACATTGTTATTTAGTTAAACATTAATATTAGAATAGCTTTTACTTCCGATACACACCGATAGGTGAGGGCAGTATTGGGATCTCGAAAATTATCGATTTTGAGATAATATACTTTGTGGGCATTGGGAACAACATTGACATTGGACGCGCTACATAAGGAGGCTCCTTTCGTAACCGCCGCACTTATTTCCTTCCAACATTTTTCTATCGCAGTGCGGTTATAGTGCAGCTTGTGTCGCTGGTAAGCGGTCGAAAACTCAGTTGAGCAGGTTATCCTGCATGCGGTACCTGCACGCCTTCGCACGCCCTTGCACGCTCACTAAAAAGCCCCACTGTGTTTGCGCGCTCTGAGTAACGAGAGCAAAAGTAACAAAAGTAACGAGTCTTTCTGTAATTGAGGACTCGTTACCTTTAGTTACTCATTAGTAACGATTACCTTGTAATAGTTACTTGATTATTTTACATCACTACCAAGAAGGTGCTGCAGTACCATCGAGGTAGAATCCCAAGGAGACGCTATAAGGTTCAATTTCGCATAACAGAAACGGTAGCAGGAGGCGTGGCTAAGTGTGGTAACAATATGGACGCCTCGCCAGAGCCGGATTACTTTCTTATGTAAATAATTTTGAAAATTCATTACCATGGTGATTTAAATATGAAGTATTGGGTTGATTTTTCAATCTAATGCGAAATTCATAGTTAAGTATATGAAAAAAAACAGGCTTTGTGGAGACGACATTCATCATCAATTGAATAATACAACTGTATTTATTATTGCTGCGATATTATACACTTTATTGAGATAAAGATTACAAATGCGGTCCTGTACATTGTTTATTTTTTTGCATACATACCATGAAATGTAATTCCTGTCGATTTCTTCTTATCCATGCCATCTCTGCTAGAGCAACTACGGTAAGCGCATGAAACCATTATTTCCTTTATGAATTCACTAGATTATCACTTAAAAATACCTAAAAATCTCGGTAAGAACACTCAAAAAAAGCAAACACGAAATTGTCAAAGAAACGTCAGCTGTTTGACATAAGTGTCGAATCAATACGGCTAACTTGCGCGTGCTTTCAGCCACGTTATCGCGCCTCCATGGGATTCTACCTCGATGTGCAGTACCAATGAAACAAGAGTGCTAAAACCTACTGTCACTGGTCTGTTAAATGCGTTGTTCCGTTGCATTATTGCAAACGATGACGAATGCCGCAATCATTTTTGCATAAAAAAATAATTCATAGTTATAGTAATGCTCTGTGACATTTTGTATAATTAAAGAGTTGCATGTTATAAATATGATTCAGCGTTCGCTTGAATCTCGGGTCTCATGTGAGTCAGATTGTTTTGCAACTGTCACCCGTTTCGCGACAAAATTGACATTTGATACGCTCGATTTTTTGCAATAGTTGAATATCGCGAAATTAGTATCCGCTCGGAAACTTTCTATCTATATATCTATACATATTTCGTTTTTTGTCTCATGACTGTCTAGCCAGCTAAGTAGTTATTCAACCATATAAATGCATTGACAAAGTTTTGGTTTGTTTCAAAGCTCTGCTTGTAGGTGTCGCGTTATGGAGGGCTAGAGCGCTAGAAATTTACCTGTGATAAGTGATACATTTTCGGTAACCGCTAATGACAGCTACTACATATAGCATTAAACGGGCGTGCGGTATCCCTTCTCTTTCCTTATCTAAGGCTCATTCAAATAAATAATTTTTATCTTGGGGGAGGGGGGGGGGTGCAAATCTGTGGTTTCCATTCATTAGACAGCATTAGACGTTTCGGAGGGAGGGCGTCCGGACTCCCTAAATACGTGCCTGGCTCCAACGATAGTCAGATATGTGCTTTGTAAGAGCTGCAGTAACTGCTCCGGTGTATACAGCTTACTACAGCGGAACAAAACTACAAGAATCTGGAATGCCGTTTTAGCAATACTGACGACGTGGTCGTGCCAGGACATGTTATTGTTGATGTTTTCGTCAAACGAGACTGAGACTCAAAACGGCAACTGGATTTGTAATCAGCACCTTGAAATTATCCGAAATGCGAGGCTTCATCTCAATAGAAAGCCAAATAAAGATTTTCGATTTTTTTAGGTACACCCGCCCGCCCGAGAGATCTGAAATTTTTTATTTTCGTCAAACGAGACAGAGACTCAAAACGGCAACTGGATTTGTAATCAGCACCTTGAAATTATCCGAAATGCGAGGCTTCATCTCAATAGAAAGCCAAATAAAGATTTTCGATTTTTTTAGGTACGCCCGCCCGCCCGAGAGATCTGAAATTTTTTATTTTCGTCAAACGAGATTGAGACTCAAAACTGCAACTGAATTTGTAATCAGCACCTTGCAATTATCCTAAATGCGAGGTTTTACCTCAACAGAAAGCCAAATAAAGATTTTCGATTTTTTTAGGTACACCCGCCCGCCCGAGAGATCTGAATTTTTTATTTTCGTCAAACGAGACAGAGGCTCAAAACGGCAACTGGATTTGTAATCAGCACCTCGAAATTATCCGAAATGCGAGGTTTCACCTCAACAGAAAGCCAAATAAAGATTTTCGATTTTTTTAGGTACACCCGCCCGCACGAGAGATCTGAAATTTGTTATTTTCGTCAAACGAGACTGAGACTCAAAACTGCGACTGGATTTGTAATCAGCACCTTGAAATTATCCGAAATGCGAGGTTTCACCTCAACAGAAAGCCAAATAAAGATTTTCGATTTTTTTAGGTACACCCGCCCGCACGAGAGATCTGAAATTTGTTATTTTCGTCAAACGAGACTGAGACTCAAAACTGCGACTGGATTTGTAATCAGCACCTTGAAATTATCCGAAATGCGAGGTTTCATCTCAACAGAAAGCCAAATAAAGATTTTCAATTTTTTTAGATACACCCGCCAGCCCGAGAGATCTGAAATTTTCTATTTTCTTCAACCCCAAAAGCTTGACGGATGGTGACTCGACTATTGGATGAGCCTCCATTTCCACAGTTACTAACCCAACCTGAGACTTCTTTGCCAGTGTTGCTGCCTCAAGTTTTCTGGACGTTAAACTGTATAGTAGTTGTATCGTACATGTTTCTGGCCTTTAGAGTAGATTAACTTTCTGAGAAATTAGGGACATAAAATTACTGCTTATTTTACTATACTCGATTTTGTAATCTGTATGCGGATCTCAGAGTAACAACTGTACGTAGAGGTAGTAAACAAACCACTTCAGCATGGATGGCGTGCTCAAAGCCATCATCTTTGACACTTCAGCCTCCAAACATTGATCAGCTGTGACCTCGCAGTGACAGTTCAAATTGTAAACAATGCTGTGTACGCCAACTAACCTGAAAATTTTTCCAAGGCAACCCATGTTACAAACGCGGCACTCTCTAAGTTCCATCTTGAAAAACTGTTAAACTACACTCGAATATAGCACAGCAAGTCAGTAAAGCTTCACTACAGTTACCAACAAATAGCGAATTCGATTATACCGACCAAGCATAAAAGACGCTCGAACAAAACAAACGTTTGACAGTTGAGGTTATACCATAATAAAGTCGCATGAAAATTATATCGGCGTTGCCAGCTCCTCAAAATTTATGTAAGACTTTAGAATTTGCGTTTATGATGAAGAAATATGCAGTAACGCAGTAGAGGACAACGTATTTATTGATTTTGCTGTAATCATTCCTGAGTCGTCAAAATACCGTCTTTTTTAACGTAGAATGGAATATTTCTGAATACTATACAATTAAGACGATAGTACACAATTATGATTGCCGTATCTTGTGGTCGGTATGACAACGTAAGAAAAGATGTCGCCCTATTAGAATTAGTTGTTTACTACCTCTATGTTCAGTTGTAACTCTGACGTACGAATAAAATGAAAACTCCCGTTTATGCGCAGAAAGTCAAAGTATTTCATAAGTGAATTTGGAGCGTTCCGTCTCAAACGCGAGTCGTCTCCTTGAACCCCCATCCTCCACATCGTTCGGCGCAAGGGCAGGGTTGCCAGACCTAGCGAAATCTCCCTAGATCTAGGGAATTTTACGGCACAATAGGGAAAAAGAGAATTTTTATCCTTTTAATATGGAAAATAGGGAAATACTGATATATTGCGTGAAGGAGAGAAAAATGACTAAGCTAATCATTAAATAAAAACTAGTAAATAAATATTTGTCTTTTTAATAACAGACTGATTTTAAACTATAGTCTGTTCTTAATTGAAAATAAGCTTAGCTCAGTTGTGCCAAGTGCCAAGTGGAGGCAAGTGACTGTAATATCAATAAGAAATGAATTGCCGTTTTTTTATACAATTTTATTTAAAAAACGGTGTTCTAATTAAAAGTAATTTTATTTGTAAATTAGAAGATAACCAGTCAACCAAAATTGCCGTGTTTTATCGGAATTTCAATACCGTACAGCTGTGCAAATGTGTAAGTAAAAAACCATAAAAACACGGCAATTATTGCGTTGTTGACACCACTGCTTAGTTGTTTACGTATCAAAGGGCAAGCGCTTTCGGTATTTCCCCACTTAGGCTAACGATCGGTGGAATCAAAATGACAATTGACCACCACAAAAATACAGACCAGTGTTGTTAAACAGCCTGCGTCTTTGTATTATAAAATTTTTTGTTTGTATATATATTTAATGTAGATGTACGTTTTTTGGCATAACAAAAAACAAAAAATAAAGAATTGTATATATACTGAATGACTAATAATTCATTTATATCCCAAAATATAATATATTTATCTAGAGAAATCTAGGGAATTCTGAAGTCAAAAATCTAGGGAAATAAAAAAAATTCATCTGGCAATCCTGCGCAAGGGTCGTCGCATCGTCGAGATATATCTGTCAGCCGACGCCGCCGACCGTTTTTTATTGTACTCCCCCCCCCCCCCTTCCTCCCGCCCACCCCTTCCCCCCCCCAACCCTATTCGTCCCCCTTTTAGCACAGACCCGCACTTGCCAACGGATGACGGCGACGGCGGCGGATCCTTTGTGCGGTGCCTGCAGCACCAGCGTCGGGGCTCATATGGGCGGCTGCTGGAGTGCATTTGTTCCCGGAATAAAAGGACGATGACGTGTCCCCCATCATCCCGTATCTCGGGTGCGTCCTCCCATGGTGCGGCTACGTGATCTAGCGACCACACGTTCGAATATAGAGCCCAGCGAATCGACCGCCGTATATGGGCGTCGTGTTTTACGGTGGTGCAAATATCTTCAGACACCTTCATCAAAATCTACATACTTATATTAATATCAAAAAGTTTACTAACCATGGCCGACTCTACTCATGGCAACACTGAATAGCGGGCCGAGCTTTTATTTGTTTTTAGGTCATTAGTGTAATCTTCCAGAGCAAAAAAGAAGATTGGAAGGTGATTTTTAATGTGTTTCTAATTATTTACCTGCACAAACGAAACTATAAAGATAAAAAGATGCCTGCAAAGTGTGTAGTACCAGGTTGCACTAGCAATTGTGCTTCCAATAAAGGACATATTAGGGTGTTCAATTTTCCTCAAGACGAGCATTTCAAACAGAAGTGTGTAAAAGGTATTCCTCGTAAGGGCTGGTTATATTTATAAGAATAAAGACAATAATTTACAAACATTTCCAAGAATAAGACCTATTTTAAAGCACAATGTGGTACCTACAATGTTTTCTGTACCTCCGAAATATCACAGAAAAATAATGTTCTGATAGAACACATCTGGGCACACCTACGAAAAGATTTAATAGTGAAGGGGAATCAAGACCAGCAAGAATGGCTTCAAAGTGACCTAATAGTGAATTTTTCTAGCTTAAGTGAAAATTTACAAAGTAAATTGAGCGTTCATTTAAGTGGAAGTGGAAGTGGCAGCAGGAAACAGGTTGCGTTTATTTATATTTTGTAGTGTTTGACTACGATGAACCAGACATCAGATGTAGGTGGTTTTAGTATCATTGAACATAAACATTTCTTTAAATCAATAAATCATAATTTGTTGGTGATTTGAATTAGATTTTACTACTGTCATTAAGAATATCCTGTTGGTCTCAAATAGAAAATATTTTGGCACACTATTTTCAAATAGGTTTTCTCTTGATTATATGTTAAAACCTTTTCTATGTCCGGCCAAAGAAAGTTTACAATTTTATGAGAGAGAATAAGTTGCCAATTTTACCACCATCCTAAATATTCCTCAAAACTTTACAGTTCTTTAAAAATTGCACCTGACAGAAAATATGCTTACATTAAAACTGTTGCAGAGGGTTTATTATTCTCGGAAAAGTATATTGTTTTACAAATTGATGAA
This sequence comes from Callosobruchus maculatus, assembly GCA_951848785.1. Lineage (NCBI taxonomy): Eukaryota > Metazoa > Arthropoda > Insecta > Coleoptera > Chrysomelidae > Callosobruchus > Callosobruchus maculatus. The sequence goes on from CATOUR010000003.1 coordinate 7,081,229, forward strand.
ATATCAGCCTGTATAAATGTTCTTGTCATTACAAAAATTATAGGTAGAACAACAAGGACAAAATTGTTTGATAGGTATATTAAATACATACAGATTATAGTTGGTAGGCGTAACCCTTCCATCAGAGTATACAGCTCAAATTACAGTCCTTATTCACAATAGGTATTGTTAAAATTTTGATTTCAGGCCAATAGGTACAAAAGTAAGTTTTTGGGCAATTGCACAAAGCAGTTTTAATGAAAATTGCAAAAGAATACATCAATATACATATAGATGAGTTTGTTTTAGACACATTTGTTCATGTAATCAACCCCAAACTGATGAAATTCTGCTTGAATATTTTTCTTTTTTTCTATTAATAATTACACTGAAACAGTTCAAGACAAAATACAGACTGACAAAACTAAAAAGAGGAAATCTAATGGAAATAAGAAATGTCCAACAGAAGGGAAAATCTCTAAATCTAAATACATGTACATTTTTGTACTGTTACTACTGGCATTTTTCACCATTCTTATTTTTTCAAAAAGTATTTTTCTTAATTTATCAACCGAGATGAACTCTAATACATATAAAATGTAATAATTATCCTGAAACTATAAAACAATTTAAATTTTCCGCGGAATGCCCGCCGTTCGGCCCACGGTAACCGGTCCACTATTTGACAGCTAAGCGACGTTGCCACATCTAAGGCTCCGGCCTAGTGTAGAGTCGGCCCTGCGCTAACACTATATTTTCATCCAAAAATATATGTAAATCAAGTTGGAAAGTTAACACTGAAGAAGGAAGACTACCTCAAAGACTGCCGGTGCATTATTGATCACCCCAGAAATTTTGAATAACTATTTTGTTACAATTGCCGACTCGGTAATTGATACCTTGCTAATAGTGAGTGTTAATTCTACTCATGTGTTAAATAAATTACATAACCTTATTTCTCATTTTTGATGCCACCATTTACCGAATCGGATGTAAGACAGGCACTCCCCCAGTTAACCAATAAAATGTGCATTCATCAGTGAGACAAATATTCTTTACATGAATGGTATTACCATTAATCGCTGTAGTGATTTGTTCGAAAAACTTAACTCGACGATCGAAATCGTCTTCGGCTAACTCTTGCACTATTTTCATTTTGAATAAATAAAATTTATGGGGTTAAAAACTGTGTATACAGGGTATTTCCTAATTGAATGTCAATATTTATTGGGGCGATTTTTGGGTCCCTTTTAAGAAGAAAACTTCATATGAACGTATGTCCTAAACGCCTTTCCTTTTGAAATACAGGGTGGTAAAATTTTCAAAAATAAATAATTTATTATTAATATCTACAATACCACTTCAGGTAATTTAATGAAATTCGTCGTACAAAAAATATGCCTTTTTTTGTTTTGTGTGTCTCAATAGTTTTAAGTTTCTACCTTGCCATTACTTGTAACTATCTGTAACGTGTTTGTAGAGATGTCATCATCATAGTCACAATGTCTTAACATACATGTTGTGAACTCGTAAAATGCGTCGCAGCTAGAGTATTGCCGACACGAATATTATCAATAGTTTTGAGAACTGTAGCTCGCCATCGTTCGCGATTTACTGTCAGTTCAGTGGCGCTCTTGATACTCATATCCAGCAACTGTTTCGTCGCATCGACGCACTCGGGGCATGACCCTGAACTATAAGTTTCTCCATATTATCGCTTCTGTGAATATGTCCGAAGAATGCAAGAATTCTCATCGACACAACGGAGGATAGTGTCTTTGGATTACCGAGCTCGTCCAGTTGGAAACATTAGTTCGATGGGCGGTATAAGGAATTCTCAGCATTCTCCTCCACGTCCTCATTTCAAAAGCATCTATGCGAGCTCGATCTGCCTTTTTAACAGTCCAAGTTTTCGAGGCATACAAAAATATGGAGAACGCAAGAGACTGAACCAGTGACATTTTGGTAGCTTTAGTGATGTTATGGTCGCGCCATATTTTAGTAAGCTTTGTAATGGACACCCGTGCCTGTTGAATGCGCCGTCGAATCTCATTTTCACAGCTACCCGAATTGTCGATCAAAGAAGAGAGGTACACAAAACTTTGAACTACCTCACAACGGCCTATTGACTTTATTTCTCGATGATTGTCATGCTCTCTATCAACGATAATAACCTTGGTCTTGTTGTAGTTAATACCAAGACCATATGCTGCACTGTGTTGTTCTAAAACGTTCGATAGAGCTACTAGTCCTTCCTGAGAAGCAGCAATAAGGGTTGTATCGTCAGCAAATCTTAAGTTAGATATTTTGCTTCTGCCAATAGTTATACCGCCATTCCAGTTGCCCAATACCTGTCTCATCACAAATTCAGAGTAAATGTTAAATAACATCGGAGATAATACGCATCCCTGACGAACTCCTTTTCTGGTTGCTGTTCGACCAGACAGGTTACCATCACGAGCTGAGCTTGACTCATAGAGTTGTAGAGATGTAGCACTAAATAAATGAATCCTCGAAAAATTCGAGTCTGCTGTAAACGAAAACCAAATAGAAAGTAAAACCAGAGTATACAATTTTTCCAAGAATTTTTCGATTCCTGTACCTACACAAATACTTGGAAAGCAATAACGCCGGTGCGCGTTCGATTACTAATGAACAAGCGGCATTGAAGAGACAACATGTACCATTTAATAAAGCAAATGCTCGTTCAAAGTAACACACGGCACAGCACACTTTACAATTTAAAATAATTAATTTATTACAACGTACATGCACACGCCGTATGTAATGCAACCATTACCATTTAGCCTATTTACACAACGACAACTTTTGCAATTCGCCGTGTTGTACTAGTTTTTCGAAATAAAATAAACCAAGGATATGGCGATATTGATTCTTATGTGTGCGCGTAAAAAACGTAAACAAAACGATTGTGATATTTTTAGCTCGGGCGATGTGAATGGATATGGCAGATAATCGCTAGAGACTTGGAAGTTGAGGTTTTTATGGAATGGGTAGGGTGCATATTTGAACTGTTTGCGAATAAAACGAAAACGCGGAAAAATTTCGGATAAAACAGAAAAATACAGGCGACATTTATGCAGATGAATACTCGTCTTAAAATATTAGCCATAAGAGCTACACTTTCATTTTCCTTTTACTACGCACAAGCAACAATGGCTCGTAGTTTTCCTTTCATTTCAAAGTTTTTTAAACCGTTTTTACTTCCCACACCGATAGGTGAGTGAGGGAGTAATTAGCAAAAAACGAAAAATTTCAAATACGTCTCAAACTTCGTTTTTAGGTGTTTTAGGGGTCCTACTTTTTTGGGTGGGGGTGAAATTGGGGTGGTTGGGGGGTTGTAAAGCTGAAAAATTTGTTTTACTCATAATAGGCTGTCTACTGACCTGAGAGAGAAAGACCTAGTGGTATAATACTCTTTTTTTAGGTCCATCCGAACATTGCCTTGTGTATTACAGGAACTAAGGGAATTGAACTTTCTGATGCATAAAAAATACATACGAGTATTACTTTGGATCGTTTTGTATTGTGTTACGTGGAAACTTCTGAATTGACTTTAATGACATTTTGACACAGATTTATTACCGCGACGAGTATGGAAAGCGCGTATGGTTTTTAGAAATCATTTCAGTGGCAGCGCGGCAATAATAAAAAAAATTAAAAATATAAAAAACACCTCAAACTTCGTTTTAGACGTTTTAGGGGTTCCTGATCACTTTAAAAAAAATTTTTGATTGGGGGTGAAATTGGGGTGGTTCGGGGGTGAGGGTTTGTAAAACTCAAAAATTTGTTGTGTTCATGATAGATTGTCCATTGACCTGTGAAAGAAGTACTTAGTAGAATAAAACACTTTTTTGCGGTCGGGCGAGCGATGATTTGGTTGCAAGGGCATCTAAACTATAGCTTCATGCTATGGGGAAATAATAAAACTGGTATCATCGGGATGTGTGGGAAGTACTGAGTCAATGAACTTGACTACATTTTTTATATTTTCAATCTAGTTAGTAGGCTGTAAAAAATATCCATTTCTGTCGTACTACAGTTTCTCTTAGCCTTAAATATAATATTACCGGTGTTGTTTCTGGTTTGAGTTGATTTGATGTTAGAAATTTTTATAATCTTATCACATTTCCGTCTGTCTGTCTGTCTGTCGGTCTGTTTGTCGTCTGTCGGTTGGCGTTTAATCTCAGTAACCGCTGCATGGATTGTGATGAAATTTGGGCAGCGTTATGCTGTGGGGTCGTAGTAGGTAATGTTTCTATAATTTTGAAAGTCGTTATACGGGGGGCGGAATAATTAGCAAAAAACAAAAAAATTCAAATATGCCTCGAACTTTGTTTTTTGGCGTTTTAGGGGTTCCTGATCATTTTCTACTTTTTCCTGGGTGGGGGTGAATTTGGGGTGGTTGGGGGGTGGGGGGGTTGTAAAACTGAAAAATTTGTTGTATTCGTAATGGGCTGTCCATTGATATGTGAATGAAAAACCTAGCGGCATGATACACTTTTTTAGGTCCATCCAAACGTTGCATGCTTATTATAGAAACCACGGGACTTAGAATTTGTGATGTATACATCCGAGTGTTGTTTTAGATCGTTCTATATTGCGTAACGCGAAAATTATCAAATGGATTTTAATGAAATTTTGGAAAAATCAGGTCATTGGCGGCGCGGCAATAATAAAAAAACTATGAATATAAAAACAGCTCACCCTTTGTTTTTAGGCGTTTTAGCGGTTTCTGATCATTTTCTACGTTTTTTGGGTGAGGGTGAATTTGGGGTGGTTGGAGGGTGAGGGATTGTAAAACTGAAAAATTTGTTTACTCATAATGGGTTGGCCATTGATCTTTGAATGAAAAACCTAGCGACATAATACACTTTTTACGTACATCCGAACATTCCCTTGCTTATTATAAAATCCAAAGGACTTAGAATTTATGATGTATATCTACATACGAATATTGTTTTAGATCGTTCTATATTGCGTAACGCGAAAATTATTGAATTGATTTTAATGAAATTTTGACACAGTATTACTACCGCAGCTAGGATGGAAAACGCGTATGTTTTGGGAAAATAGTGTCAGTGGCGGCGCAGCAATAGTAAAAAAACTAAAAACATAAAAACAGCTCAAATTTTGTTTTCAGGCGTTTTACAGCTTCCTGATCATTTTCAATTTTTTTGGGGTGGGGTGAAATCGGGGATTTCAGACTATAGCTTCATGCAATTGGAAATAATAAAAAGGTATCATCATTATGTGTGGGAAGTACTGAGTCAATCAACTTGACTCCATTTTTTGTTTTGTGCCAGTATTTCGTGTTTTGTGCCGGAAATTTTTCCGGATATGACATAAACTGGCAAGACCGTACTCCAAGATTAACCTACAAAATCGCCTGCACAGCAACGAAATGTCATGTTGACATTTCGTTACTTGAGAATAACTCAAGGGAGCCTTACGTAAGGATCAACTTCCTTTGATGAACGGACAACTTTCTCTCTGCTGGCGCACCGCATGAGCCCGTTCAGCTCAACATTCGTCTCATTTGCTCAGATCTGTACGCGGCTTTACGCAGATGATTTTCATAAAAATAATCGACATATTTTTTTGGCGCAATCCATGACGTGACTAAAATGGCTCTATTTCAGAAAATGTAAATCATTGTCATTTTCGTAAAATTATCACCCAACCTGCAATAGGGTACTTGCAGAAAAAAATATTATGTCGTTTACGCGTTCCTTAGAGCCTAGTAAACATGACAAAATCACTTGTTTGGTTTTTTGGAATCGGCTGTGAGAGATATTCCAAAAATTATTTCAAATGCCGGAAAATGCCGCGCAAACAACCTCTGACGTCAGTGATATCCTATAGTGATAGGATGTAAGGTATTGATATTCGATATCGATAGCCAGTGCTAACCTAACATTTTGACATTGATTATTATAACCACAAAACACAGTCACACACAAAAGTACAGAAGTCAAAAGAATAACAGTTAGGCTAGATTACTAATTCACTTTGTAGGGATGGGCTTAAATTAGATTCCATCTTTGGATTCATTCATAATGGGATGCGCCAAAATAAAATGATGGCTTCCATTAGTTGCGAATCTCGGTTACAAAGAGGATGAACTCAGATATAAAAATGTATTGCAACGAAAATGCTAATGGGTTAATTGCCTGTTTCAAATATGAAGTATCAATAAATTGAGTCGCATTGTTACAGAATTCAGATCATCTCTAGTTTGCAGTTGAATCTCACTGACCTGCGCTGTAGCAGTATCGATTGTCGATATCGATAAGATACCTGTGACGTCAGCCCTTGTTTTAAGTCACGTGGACAAATTTGAATATATCCTTATTTTATTTTGCAAATATTTTTTTTGGCCGTCAGTAAAATCATGTTTTTTGTTTCCTACTGCTTCTTGATATGGTTTCCTTTACGCTATGAATACTCCCGATACGATTTCACGACTTCTGCAAGTACCCTATTTATAAATGGATCTCTTTTGGTCAACTTTTTCGTACGAATATTTCCATAACGCCACGGAGTACAGATCAAGCAGCAACTGTCTTCGCCACATTGCACAATAAATTTCTTCAGCCCATCGAAACAGCTGCTCGCGCCTGAGTGTCAATTACAATGATTTCATCGTCGTACGTCTCGTACACAATGGGCACATCATTCGGATCGCTCTACCAAAAAAGGGGAGAATTTCACTTTCGACCCGATGAACGCGGCGCAATCAAAACCGTTGTCGAGACGGACCCAGCCCATGCCCACCCACCGGAATTACCATCGCAGACGACAAAACAATAAACATCGCTTGGTATTGTATTTTAATCATTTACGGACGGTACGGTGCAATTTGGATTAATCCCATGTTTCGAAAGTCACCGATTTATCATCGAAAATTGGGTCTCTTGGTACAAATCATTTTCGAGAATACGATGATAAGGCGCTCTGCACATTGAACGGACGTCAGACAAGGACGTAGCACATGTGGCATATGCAGATGATCTGGCTTCTTCAAAAATACCGACATTGAAATTCTAGAGTCCATCGTGTTTTCAACTTTACAATAAAATGGCAAACAAGGAGCTAAAGATCTACCTTAACGACACCTTGCTGTCATATAATCCCAGACCCAAATAACTAGGTGCCACACTAGATGGCACACTGTCGTTTAAAAAACATATTCAGTCCATCGCAGCCAAAGTAAACAGCAGAAATAACATTCTGCTAAAATTATGTGGAACCTCTTGTGCCTAGCAACACTCAGCCATCTGTCGAAAAGATGCCCTTCTGAACCAATTATAACAGCTTTTCAACTTGAACCTGATGGTTTTAACCCTGCAGTTAAATGGGCAGAAATTTGGACATCCTTAACATCAGAAGAAGTGAACAGTAATCTAACTGTTGGCCAAGAGCCCCCTAGTTTTGACCTCCACCGAAAGGAATCGTCGACCCTAAACAGAATTCGCACGTCGCATGGAGTGTGCGCTGATTCACTGTTTAAATGAAGCCGATTTCCCACGATGCGACTGTGGAGCGAAATGTCAAACTGTCAGGCATATAGTGCAAGAATGTGGCCTTAGGCATATTCAGGCAACAATAACGACTTCCTCCAAGCCAGGCCATCAGCCGTAGAATGGCAGGCTCGATACTGACTTATTTTTTTTTTATAACTGAGCAGACCGCGCAGGCAGAGCCTAAATACCAGAGTACCGCGGCTGCTGTGAAAGGGTTATGTTAGGGGAAGTTTGTTAACGCGAGATTTGAATGGGCCAATACCCGCAGGCCCAATAAATACATCTTCTGGCAGTCCATTCCAAGCCTTGGACACCCTGAGAATAAATGTGCGGTTGTACCGCTCAGTTCTTGATGTATGAAGAACGACCGTCTTAGGGTGAGATGCAGCGGTCGCACGGGTACATCTGATAGGAGCCGTGAGCGGCGGAACGATAGAGGATAGCTCACAGGAGCAGATTCCGTTGGAATATCGGTAGAAGAGTGAGAGGTCACCAACAACACGCCGGTGAGAAAGTGACTGAAGGTGGCGCGTTAAGGCCGGATCGCCAATTAGTCGAATAGCCCTTCTCTGGACGGCATCTAGTATAGACAGGGTAGTAGGGGCAGCAGCTCCCCAAACATGAGAGCAATACTCCAGGCAAGATCTTATCTGGGCTTTACATAGCGTGAGGAGGTTACATGGTGAGAAATACTTTCTGGCTCTAAATAGGTGCCCAAGCTTTTTACCAGCAGCTGTTGCAATTGACGCGACGTGTTCGTGCCAGATCAGATTTTCTGTAATGTTGACTCCTAACAGCTTGAATGAGTGACTCATTGGCAGAGCCTGGTTGTTCATTAGAACCTAGTTACTGTTTTGATCGCAATTTTTTTTATTTTGTGTTGGTTGTTGGTTTTTGACTTTTTTCCTGTGTACTGAAACCATACGCTAAATAAAATAATAATAATGTCACTCCTTTATAAGCGCTGCTGTCAGGTTAACTTATCCTATACTATTCTTATAAATTATTATTATTATTTGCTTTTTGTTAATCGGTCATCAGTTTTGTAATCCATCTTCTGGTACGCTGAACCTTCATGAATCATTTTTTTAGTGGAACTGTGAGACGAGTTACCATTGTCAGAAATTGGTTTTACGTCAATCTGGCGATCATTTTGTACAAAGTCATTAATCTTTGCAATTTTTATGGCAGTTTCATCTTCAGCTGATTCACAATCGTCTTATGCCACTCAAACACCCTATATGGTGATAAAAAGATCGCCTGGTTATGCACTTTTAATGATCCCAAAAGTTTTACTTGGTGATTCGCTCAACCAAACAAAAAACTTTCATGCATATCTAGTGAATGAAGTAAAAAATATTAAAACTACATGAAATATACGTCACCCATATCACTCATCGGCTAAAAAATTAATCAAACAAATGACTAACTTTTTAAGTGTCGTTTTGGGTCACAGAAAAGTTTCCTATATATTTATATCTAATTAAAATGTAATTTAAACTTCCATTAACGGCGGTAATTAAGGGTGCCCCAAGTGCGACGTTGACGATTTTATCGCGCTACTAAACGGAATAAAAATTAGCATGATTAAAACGGGAATTCAAATTACTCTTTGTGTTTAGATTACGTCCACTGCTTTGGTGGTCGTGGCTTACATATTCTTTGGACGTGTATAAATAGAAAACTAGAATATACGAATTAACAGGGTGGCCAATTGGGGGACGTTATTTTTTTTTTACATAGCCCGTACCGAAACCTATCCAAAACACCCTCATGTATGTATAGCGATTATTGATAGTGTTCAAATTATAACGTCACCCGAAATCCTTACAGAACAAAACTTAATAATAACCAAAATACAGGGTGTCAAAGTTGTAATTATGATTTAGTTTTTGCTTAATAATTCATCTACATGATGGTGTAACAGCATGAAATTAATGATTCGGTGGTTTTTTGAGGCAAGAAATTGAAATCCGTTCCTAGTTCGGATGCCACTTCTAGATCAGGGCACCAATTATTATACATTAAGGCCCGATTTTATCAACATGCGCATTTTAACAGAAACTTTGACCAATCAGAGCAGCCCTTTCAAGAACACGTATCTGTCAAAGTTCTCTGAAAATTATTGATTTCTCTTGAAGTTTTTTTACCTCAAAAAGGTCAAAAATGACATGCTTTATGTACAGTCGATCATCATGAACCATCTAGTACCTTTTTCAGTCTGATTTTCCATCCTAAATGGGTGAAAAATTGCATTTTCTTGTTTAGCAAAGAATTTAGCAACTGCTAATCTCAACTAATCCGATTCCACAGAAGCGGAACATTTGATCACTGGTTTTTTCGTCTATCAAATGACAAGGATGACAAGAAATTCAAATTACTGCATTATTTGGATAAAACAATACATAATTTACTATCGATAATAATTTTAAGTCGATGCAATATATCTTTGTTTTATGGTAAAAAGGGGTAAAAATAGCATTTTGTTACATTTAAAAAATTAAACACACGATTTAAGTGTTAGCCAAGCTATTTCCCAAGCGTGCATGTGCATTACTGGTTGCCTATCCAGAACGGCAAAGCTCGCTAGTTACGTATAACCTTATTTTATGTACAATGTTTACGCTGCACCTTTACATCCTCTGTGAATATTTCTATAAGAAGGTCTATAACAAACATGCATCCAGTAAATGAAGGATTCTTCATAAAAATCGTTATAAAAGTATGTATTTGTCTATAATCCATCTGACTGACGGAGGTGGGATTTGTAATTATTAAATAAAGTAGTTGCAGTGATTGATACTACTTTTACGATTCTGTCACAAATTATCACAGTTTGCGATTAGTAATTATACAGTAATTATAATGTAAACATGAAAAATCTGGCATTAATTTGCAAATCAATCGCTTTGTTCTGATATCCTTCTATGATTTTGATCCATGAATTTCTAAAATATTTTTGACAAAAAAGGCAATTCGTACTTCTTGTGCAAATCTAAACATCAGACCACTAAAATCATTATTTTTGAATGTCTTGAACTATCTGACTCACCCTCGTAACAGAAACCCAAGACAGCATCAAACTGTCCGTTACGAAATTTGGAAAATGGATTACGCAAGAAGGAGCTAGCGGAAAAATATTTGGAAACAACGAAAAGATTGTTCGTGTATTAAATTATTTTATTACGTATAGTAATTACTTTCTTCTATCAGGAACTGATTGTCATCGCTCTCAAAGGAAAATGATTTGTATCGGTTTATAATAACGGCGTGCCTAGGAACTGAGATGTCGGACTTCCTGGTAGCCGAAGAAAGTTTGATTCTTTCGAACGACTTGGTCGACTGTTCCTATATTACTGAAAATCTAATGTTCGTAAATAGTTTATTTCAAAGAACGTCATTTTCTGTCAGCCTAGTGAAGAGCTAAGACAAGTAGCTGTCTGCATACTTTGAGATGGTGCTTCAGTTTTGAACAATAACGAGTATTTTTAAAGATTACTGTCAAGGACATAAATAAATTAATAAAATAAGATTGAACAGTTGTATCTTAGCATTGGAGAATGCATTTGAAGAAATGGATGAAACATTTGTCAACGTAAAAAATATTTAATTAAGTCATTCACAGAGAAATGAACGGTTTATTTTGACGCATCTGGTTTTATTCATAGGCCAATGAAGCGCAAATTGGAGGGGGGCGTATAAGCGTAGAAAATGGATTGAAGATTTGAGATATACGAGCCTCATTTGAGGATGCACCTGAACCAATGAGGGAAATGAATCGGTGGACTCTAGGCTTTTACTTCCCACAGCGATAGGTGAGGGGGGTATTGTGATCGTGAAAATTTTCGATTTTGAGGTGATACGCTTTTTGGGCGTTTTATGATGTGTACATAACGAAATCCACGTCACTCATTTCCGTCGGTCTGTTTGTCTGTCTGTCGATCTGTCTCTGTTGGCGTTTTGCTAACCTCGTAATCTCAGTTACCGCTACATGGATTGTGATGAAATTTGGGTAGCGATATGTTGTGGGGTCGTAGTAGATAATGTTCCTATAATTTTGGAGATCGTTACATGGGGGGCGGAGTAATTAGCAAAAAACAAAAAATTTGAAATATTCCTCAAACTTCGTTTTTGAGCGTTTTAGAGTTCCTGATAATTTTCTACTTTTTTTGGGTGGGGGTGAATTTGGGGTGGTTGGGGGGATGGGGGGTTGTAAAACTGAAAAATTTGTTATATTCATAATGGGCTGTCCATTGACATGTGGAAGAAATACCTAGCGGCATATTACACTTTTCTAGGCCCATCTGAACATCGGCTTGCCTTATTACAGAAACAAAGGGACTTAGAATTTTGTATACATAAGAGTTTTGCTTTATTTCGTTTTATGTATATTTTTTTATGATTTACTGAGGATTAAACTGTATTGATCGTTTCGCATCGTTTTTTGTGGGCGGGTGGGCGATGATTTGGTTGCAAGAGGATTTCACACTATAGCTTCATGCAATGTGAAAATAATAAAATGGTATCATCATTATGTGTGTGAAGTACTGAGTCAATCAACTTGACTCCATTTTTTCGCTTGATTGTGTACTTAACAGCTTGATTCTCATTTGATGACGTAATAATGATAACTGACGGCCTAACCAATGATTTTGTTTATGTTTGATATTAAATTATTTTTTTGGTCATAGGGCAAATCATATGATTGGTGTTCGCAATTTTATGCGTGAGTAGCTTGAAAATGAGGAGCATCAAGCTTGTTTTTTCTGTGTTTACAATATGAACATTCTAGGTCTTTTTCAACATTTGTTGTTTTATCTGAGACTGAAATTTCTGCAGGATCTACTTTGAAATATTCGCTTACACTTGAGTCCTCTAAAACGAGAATCAGAAAGAACCAAATCAAGACGTCAAAAACAGAACCAGACATAAAACGAAAAATAAATGCCATTCGATTTGTTGTGGAGACCCCCCAAAAAAAAAAAAGAATGACTTCAGTACCGCGCTTTTCGTTTCCAAAGCACCTGGACATGCTGTGCGTATACGCGCTATCGGTTGAAAATGGGTGGTGGTACCTTGTCTCCATAGCTTGGACGGTGGGGTAGTTCTGGAAGATAGCCAGTTCGTTCCATAAACCACCGACATACGGAGCAAAGAGCTGTCCGACCGTTAGGAAACACTGAGGCTGTCCACGGTTCCACGGCTGGAACCGTCCAAGGAGCTTGGATGACGAGGACGAGGACGAGGATGAGGATCCGCTGCCGCTATTGTCCAACGCGGTGGGCACGCCGTTGTTCAATGCGTGGTGGCGATGGTGGTGTTGGTTCAAGTGAGCACCATGAGGCAATACCCAGTAGCCCAACAGAGGAGAAGCTATCATGACCGTGGCCGGCGAGCACTGAGAGATGCCAAAAGCGACCCGCCCGACGCGCGACGGCGGAAATCGCGCTCCAAGCGACGTTGCCACGTCCAGGAATGTCCACCGTTAAGGTCCGCTACCTCACAGTAACAACTGAACATAGAGGTAGTAAACAACTTATTCTAATAGGCCGACATCTTTTCTTACGTTCTCATATTGACCACCAGATACGGCAATCATAATGAGGAAGTTTCCATTTTTTCAAGTTTTATTTAATCAGATAGTCCCAAAAGAGTTAGAGAACAACGGCGAAAAAATTTTGTAATTATCTCCATTAATAGAAAAGTTATAGTCCTTCAAAGTTTGAATTGCCGTATCCTCCGCGCGAAGCCGCTGTGACGTCACACGTCACACGACACAACGCAAGCCTGTGTATGCCCTGTCGAGGATGCTGCTCCCGCAAGCCACCGCGCCACCGCCGGTCTCCTCGTTCATGTTGTTATTCCTTGTTTTCAGTAGGGTAGGCGACGCCGACGGTGAGAAAACGATACACTGCAGTTTATTGGTACTCGTCTTATTAGAATATGTCTAGCAGACCGAGAAACTATAAATATTGCATTGTACTCAGGTGTACTAACACCACCATAAAAACACCAAACAAATATTTCAATAGATAGCCTATTATGAATACAAAAAATTGAGTTTTATGACCCCCCAACCCCCAACTACACCAATTTCACCCCCACCCAAAAAAGTAGAAAATGATCACGAAATCCCTACAACGCCTAAAAACGAAGTTTGAGCTGTTTCTATATTTTCAGTTTTTCTATTATTGCTCCGCTGCCGCTGACACGATTTTCAAAAATCATAAAGATTTTCCATCCTCGCAGTGGTAGTAATACTGTGTGAAAATTTAATTGAAATCAATCTAATAGTTTCCTAGTTACACCATACAGAATGATCAGAAGCAATACTCTCGCATGTATACATCAGAAAATTCTAAGTCCCTTGGTTTCCGTAATAGCCAAGGTAATGTTCGGATGCACCTAAAAAAGTGTATTATGACGCTAGGCCTTTCTTTCACAGATTAGTGGACGGCCTGTTATGAATACAATAATTTTGCAGTTTTACAACCCCCCACCCCCAACCACCCTAATATCACCTCTATACCCAAAAGAGTAGAAAATGATCAGGAACCTCTAAAACGCCTAAAAACAAAGTTTGAGAAATATTTAAAATTTTTGGTTTTTTGCTAATTACTCCACCGCCCATGCACCGATTTTCAAACCTATAGGCACATTACCTACTACTACCCCCACCGCAAATCGCTGCCCAAATTTCATAACAATCCATGCAGCGGTTACTGAGATTACGTGGCTAGAAAAACGCGTACAGACAGTCCGACAGACGGAAATGAGTTGTGTGGATTTCCGTTATGTAGTTCATAATTATGTCGAGATCCACTTTAGGAAGATTACTAGAATCACGTAACCTTCCTCCATACTTCAAAAATATACTGGCGTCTGCCCGTTACAACAAACACTCCGCCGTTCCACTAAAGTCTAAATGTCGCACACCGTACAGCGCAGGGTATGCATAGCGGAGTCCCGGCTCCCGACTATGGCTGCAGCGAACGATTCATGTGATGTGACGTCATACGACAATTCACCGCCGCGGTCGCTTTACGCAAATATAAGATTGAATAACTCAGCCGTTTTTTGGAATATTCAGATGATTTTTTCGATATTCTTCAAGTGAAGAAATAGACTATCGGATAATAATGAATTTTCCAAATTTTATTTTTTAGGAAACTTCTCCATTATATTTACTATCGTCTTAGTTGTATCTTCTTCTTTCATATGCCGTATCAGGTCCTCCTGACGTTGGCGATCACTATGGCTAGAGCGGATATATCTTCCGCCATACGGAACAGTTGTGCTGCACTGCGTATTTCCGTCCATTCTCGTACATTACGGAGTCAAGATTGTTGTCGTCTCCCAGGTCCCCTTCAACCGTCGATTTTGCCTTTCAGTATTAGTTGTAACAAATGATATTTTTCACTTCTTAGTACGTGGCCCAAATATGCAATGTTACGACACTTAATGGTGGTGGTGGTCAACAATCTCTCTGTATTCGCCCTACGTAAGACTTCTGTGTTTGTTACATGGTCTAACCATGGAATGCGAAGCATTCTTCTGTGCAGCCACATCTCGAATGCTTCCAGGCGAATCATAGCTGATACTTTTAGAGTCCACGTTTCTATCGCATAAAGCAGTACCGACCATACATAGCATCGAGTCATTTGTTGTCTCAATTTCAAATTCAAGTTGTTGTCACAAAGTTAAAGATCGGATACTGTTGAAACTAGCACGAGCCATCTCAATACGACGTTTAATTTCGAGATCCGGGTCCAAGTTCTCCTTGATTATGCTTCCGAGATATTTAAATTGCTCGACTCGCTCAATTCGAATTCCATCTAGTTGCAGGACAGCATCACCAAACGGTCAGCGACTAAAAACCATAAATTTAGTTTTTGAGACATTTATTTTTGGATCATAAGTTTTTCCTGTTACGCTGATATTGGTTAGAAGTTCCTGCAGCCCCCCGAGAGAATCCGACACGATGACTGTATCGTCTGCGTATCTTATTGTAGTCAAGGGTATTCCGTTTACTTTAACACCCAGATGTTGTAAGTTGGCTAATGCTTCTTTAAATATCTGATCGGAGTACAGATTATCTATACGTAGGTATAGAATCAAAAAATAGTAGGAGGGGGGGGGGGGGTTCAGGCGATCCTGCTTCACCTATTTGTAAAGTCACCGGGCGCCACCGGGACTGAATGTGGAGATTACAGAAACGGCTACGATTTACTTTAGGGTACAGCCGCTAGGTGGCACCCCTATATGTCAATCGAAAGGGCTCGAGGTGGCGAGCAATAATTGTCCATGGGCATAACACCCGGAAACGAAAAACAACAAAGTTATGGAGGAAACAATTTCCCATGTTGTCTATGGGAATTTTTCTTTCTCGTTAAAAGTGAATGAAATCTTCCACGTACGTTAGGTTAGGTTAGGCTGACTAGTCAGCTTTATGACTGTTTGTTGCATATGCTAATAGATGGCGCGACAGCTGACTCCGCCTCGCATTCTGATTGGTTGGGGGAATCGAAACAAGAGACGCCATTTCGCGTTTTCCCTCAGTTTTCATCTAGACTTTGTGTGTGTGTGTGTTTGTCTTTAAATTGTATTTTATTTTCGTTTGTAGATGGATATGAATTGATAAATAAAATAAACATGTTCCTTTTGATTCCAATGACTTTTAATGCATAACTTTTTCGTCTTTCGTTTCCGGGTGTTGTGCCCATGGACATTATTGCTCCCCACCTCGAGCCCTTTCGATTGACATATAGGGGCGCCACCTAGCGGCTGTACCCTAAATTTTCGAAGAATTCCCATAGACTTAACGTGGGAAATTGTTTCCTCCATAACTTTTTTGTCTTTCGTTTCCGGGTGCTGTGCCATGGACATTATTGCTCCCCACCTCGAGCCCTTTCGATTGACATATAGGGGCGCCACCTAGCGGCTGTACCCTAAAGTAAATCCTTACCACAGAATCATTTGGCCTGAAACGATTCCGTCGATCAGTTGAACACCCTGTATGCATGGCTCGATTTGGCAACACCGTCAGACGGCGCCCGGCGTCGCGGCGCAGTATTGGCAGACGGCCCGAGGCCGATCGTCGACCGCCAATCAGGGGCGTGCGTGCCGACCGGGGTTTTCGAATATATCGCACGCTCCACGTGATTTGCATACTTGTTTCTTTTCGACTTGCCGCAGAACGTCCATTCACTGGCCGAGTAATTATAGTAAGATTGGAGTGGTTATGCAGGGTGGGCAAATAGTGCGTGGACGGAAGATTGTAGGCTTACTAAAAAATATTTCAAAAATCTGTCACTTGATCATGGTAGGGATCCTTGAGTGCTATAACGAAAATATTTTCACTTTAATTTTGACGTTTATACAGCGTGAACTTAGATTTTTAGAATGGAACCCCCTATATATTATTGCATATTTGAATTCCTTGGTCAATTCTGGTGTGACTTTATGTATCACACATGGAACTTTAAACGAACCGTTAAGGCGCAAATCACCATTTTTGGTATAAGTAGGTATCCGGAAAAAATTGAATATCGCAGCGATTATAAAACTTGGAAGGCCGTGACTTTGCGGTACGACTAAGTATGAAATGCGGCACCTGGGATCAGACGGCTAAATTTGAATTCTTTTTGTACTTGGAGAAATCAGTAGATTAATTAAGGAAACTTCAATCACAGATAACTTGATTTTTTCAAATAGGAACGCCTATTTTGGTTTAAAGAATCAAATGTAAAATTTGATTACCTTTCTAACATATAGCATTCTCGATATCAATCTTTTTTGGTTTTCATTTTATTTCAAATTTTCAGTAAAATCGGTATTTTTCAATTAGCAGGCCATGAAAAATAAACAAAAGCCCGTTAATATGGAAGAAACCAACTACAGTTTAATAATTTATAGCAGAAAATCAATAAAAATAGAATAAAAAATAAAAAAATAAAAAACTTCGATTTTTCTAATAGAAAATCCATTTAATGCTGTTGAAATTCCTTCAACCCTGTACAGTTCACCCCATTTCCAGTTGGACCAGCAGCAATCTAGATATGGTGTCGCGCGCGGCAAACCAATATAGATAGATACGTCAGCCGTAATGCGAGGTCCCTGAAATATTTATACAAGAAAAAAAATGAAGTCAAGTTGATTGACTCAGTACTTCCCACACATTACGGTGATACCAGTTTATTATTTTCCTATAGCATGAAGCTTTAGTCTGAGATCCCCTTGCAACAAAATCATCGCCCCCTCACCCCCCAAATTGTCATATGCCACTAGGTCTTTCCTGCACAGGTCAAACGACCTAAAGCTACAAGTACAAGTATCTATACAGAAAATTCTAAGTCCCTTAGTTTCGGTAATAGGCAAGGCAATGTTCAGATGGTCCTAAAAAGGTGATTTATGTCGCTAGGTCTTCCTTCACAGGACAACGGACAGCTTATTATTAATACAGCAAATTTTTCAGTATTTCAACCCCCCACCCCCCAACCACCCGAATTTCACCCCCACCCAAAAAAACTCAGAAGATGATCAGGAACTTCTAAAACACAGGAACCTCTAAAACACTTAAAAACGAAGTTTGAGCTGTTTTTATATTTTTAGTTTTTTTATTATTTCTGCGCCGCTACTGGCACGATTTATAAAAACCATACGCATTTTCCATCCTCGCCACGGTAGTAATATTGTGTCAAAATTTCATTAAAATCAATTCAACAGTTTCTTCGATACATAATATAGAACGATCTAAAGCAATACTCATATGTTTACACCAGAAAAAAGTCCTTTGGTTTCTGTAATAGGCAAGGCAATGTTCAGATGGATCTAAAAAGGTGATTTATGTCGCTAGATCTTCCTTTAGAGGTCAGTGGACAGTCTATTATGAATACAGCAAATTTTTCAGTTTTTCAACCCCCACCCCCCCAAACACCCCAAATTCACCCCCACTCAAAAAAAACTCAGAAGATGATCAGGAACTTCTAAAACACTTAAAAACGAAGTTTGAGCTGTTTTTATATTTTTAATTTTTTTAATATTTCTGCGCCGCTACTGGCACGATTTATAAAAACCATACGCATTTTCCATCCTCGACACGGTAGTAATACTGTGTCAAAATTTCATTAAAATCTATTGAACAGTTTCTTCCTTACATAATATAGAACGGTCTAAAGCAATACTCGTAGAGAGGTAGAGAATCATGGGGCGAATCCGCAAAAAAGGAAGAGGTTGAGGAGCAGAACATTTAAAGGATGGTAACCCGAGCGACACGTGTTTCTGCTAATTGGCTTCATCAGGCCCAAATGGATGTCATGTGCCCACATCTGGATGAGGTCACATAACATAACACTTGGTTTCGGGTGTAACAGTCAAGGATGGAAAAATCAAGCCAGAAGCCACCGACAAGAGCCAGCTGGCACATTTGTGGCTTCGGCCGAAAGATCTCGCCTTCCGAGACAACAATCAACGTCGCCACGGAGGCCAGCTATAGCTACCTGCCGACGGACTTCTACAGCCCCTAGGGAAGACGAAACAGACAATACTCGTATGTATACATCGGAAAAAAATTCTAAATCCTTTAGCTTCTGTAATAGGCATAAGGCAATGTTCGGATAGAGCTAAAAAAGTTATTTATGTCGCTAGGTCCTCCTTCACAGGTCAGTGGGTAGTCTATTATGAATACAACAAATTTTTCAATTTTACAACCCCCTAACCCCCAACCACCCCTATTTACACGCCCACCCAAAAAAAAGCAGAAAATGATCAGGAACACCTAAAACGCCTAAGAACTAAGTTTGGGGAATATTTGAAATTTTTTGTTTTTTGCTAATTACTCCGCCGCCAATGCACCGATTTTCAAAATTATAGCAGCATTACCTACTACGACCCCACGACATATCGCTGCCCAAATTTCATCACAATCCATGCAGCGGTTACTGAGATTACGACGTTAGAAAAACGCCAAGAGACAGACAGACGCACAGACAGACCGACAGACAGACCGACGAAAATGAGTGACGTGGATTTTCGTTATGTAGACATCATAAAACGTCCAAAAAGCGTGTTATCTCAAAATCGAAAATTTTCGCGATCACAATACTCCCCTCACCTATCGGTGTGGGAAGTAAAAAAAAATTAAATTGGGAAATTAAAATAGCAAAATGATACAACACAATACAGTTCAATAATACAATAAAAAAATGGAGTCAAGTTGATTGACTCAGTACTTCCCACACATAACAGTTCCAACCAAATCATCGCCCGCCTGTCGTCAAAAAACATCCAACACAAAAACTAGTAAATAGTTTCCTAAATCTCTCCGTAGGAACTAAAACGACACAATTCAGCTTCAACTGGACGAAACGAAACAATCTGGAACCCCCAAATTGCTTAAAAACGAAGTTTGAGCTGTTTTTATATTTTTAGATTTTTATTATTGCTGCGCCGCCACTGACACGATTTTTGAAACCATACGCATTTTTCATCCTTGCCGCGGTAATAATACTGTGTCTAAATTTCATTAAAATTAATTCCATAATTTCCATGTTGCTAAATTTAGAACGACCTGAATCAATACCTACCCCTACCAATACCAAATCCCTTGATTTCTGTAATAGCCAAGGCAATGTTCGGATGGACCTAACAAACGTCTATTATGCCGCTAGGTCTTTCTTTCACAGGTCAATGGACACTATTATAAATGGAATAAATTTTTGAGTTTTACAACCCCCCACCCCCTAACCACCCCAATTTCACCCCCACCCAAAAAAAGTAAAAAATGATCAGAAACCCCTAAAACGCCGAAAAACAAAGTTTGAGCTATTTTTACATTTTTAGTTTTTTTATTATTGCCGCGCCGCCACTGATACGATTTTTCCAAAACATGCGCGCTTTCCATCCTCGCCGTGGCAGTAATACTGTTTCATTAAAATCCTTTCGATAATTTTGGCGTTACGCAATAAAGAACGACCTAAAACTAAAACAACACTCGGATGTATACATCACAAATTATTCTAAGTCCCTTGGTTTCTATATAAGCAAGGAAATGTTCGGATGGACCTAAAAAATTGTATTATGGCGCTAGGTTTTTTATTCACAGGTCATTAGAGAGCCCATTATGAATACAACAAATTTTTCAGTATTACAACCCCCCACCCCCCAACCACCCCAAATTTACCCCCACCTAAGAAAAAGTAGAAAATGATCAGGAACCCCTAAAACGCCTAAAAACGAAGTTTAAGGCATATTTGAAATTTTTCGTTTTTTGCTAATTACTCCGCCCCCCGTATAACGATTTTCAAAATTATAGGAACATTACCTACTACGATCCCACAGCATAAATTTCATCACAATCCATCCAGCGATTACTGAGATTACGAGTGTAGAAAAACGCGACAGACAGACAGACAGACATTTTTTTCTCAGAAAAATCATAGTATATTTAATGCTGTTGCAGTTCCTTCAACCCTGTACAGTTCACCCCATTTCCAGTTGGACCAGCAGCAATCAAGATACGGTGTCGCGCGCGGCAGACCAATATAGATAGACACGTCAGCCGTAATGCGAGGTGACAGATATTCCATTTTTATCAGCGTTGGCCGCGTCCCATCAACATCGGGGTGGGCCGATAAAACAAAAGCCTCGTAATATATATGGGCGTACGCCGTATATAGGGGTGGAAAGTACGCGTACGAATGCGCGTGCATGTGTATACATTTCTGCGCGGTGCGACGCGGAATGGTAACAAATGTTTCATACTTACGTTTTCATGATGTCCAGAATTAATAATAATGGCCGGCCATCAATTGTGGGGCCAGTCGAATGGTGCGGTCACGCCAAATGTACAGGAATGGTCGATGGAGGCTTTTGTTGGTTGAAATTTGTAGGTAATCTGGGTGTTGTAGTCGGTTTTTTAGTAGTCGCGGTACCTTGGTATTCAGGCTTTGCCTTTGCAGCTGCTTATGACCACTGGTTCGCCGCTATTATCATCATAGTCACAATGTCTTAACAGACATGTTGTGAACTCGTAAAATGCATTAAGTCGGAACTAGGGTAGCTCGCCATCGTTCGCGATTTACTGTTAGTTCAGTGGCGCTCTTGATACTCATATCCAGCAACTGTTTCGTCGTATCCACCCAGCGTGTAGGGAACGTCCACGACGCCGCCCACACGGGGCATCACCCTGAACTACAAGTCTCTCCATATTATCGCTTCTGTGAGTATGTCCGAAGAATGTAAGCATTCTCGTCGACACAATGGAGAATAGTCACTTTGGATTACCTAGCTCATCCAGTATGGAAACGTTAGTTCGACGGGCGGTATAAGGAGCTCTCAGCATTCTCCTCCACGTCCACATTTCAAAAGCATCTATGCGAGCTCGATCTGCCCTTTTAACAGTCCAAGTTTCCGAGGCATACAAAAATATGGAGAACACAAGAGACTGAACCAGCGACATTTTGGCAGCTTTAGCGATGTTATGGTCACGCCATATTTTAGTAAGCTTTGTCGTGGCCACACGAGCCTGTTGAATGGGCCGTTGAATATCATTTTCACAGCTACCCGAATTGTCGATCAAAGAACCGAGGTACACAAAACTTTGAACTACTTCACAACGGCCTACTGACTTTATTTCTCGACGATTATCGTGCTCTCTATCTCCGATCATAACCTTGGTCTTGTTGTAGTTAATACCAAGGCCGTATGCTGCACTGTGTTGTTCTAAGATGTTTAGAGCTACTAGCTCTTCCTGAGAAGCAGCAATAAGGGTTGTATCGTCAGCAAATCTTAAGTTGGATATTTTGCTTCCGCCAATAGTTATACCGCCATTCCAGATGTCCAATACCTGTCTCATCACAAATTCAGAATAAATGTTATATAACATCGGAGATAATACACACCCTGACGAACTCCTTTTCTGGTTGCTGTTTGACCAGACAGGTTACGATCAATTCTTACACGAGCCGAGCTAGACTCATAGAGTTGCTGTATGAGAAATACTAAGTGGTAAGGAACTCCCATAGAGATAAGTATTTTCCCACAGTTTAGACCACTTTACGTTACCAAACGCCTTAGAATAGACCACAAAACAGATAAAAACTGGAAAATAATGCTCTTTGGCTTTTTCGCCTCTATGGAACCAGGCAAATGGTGGGCAAACCTACAAGAATGGTCGATAGCTTTTGTTGATTGAAACTTGTAGGTACGTAGATGTTACGGTCGGTTTTTTAGCAGTCGCGGTGCTTTGGTATTCAGGTTTTGCCTTTGAAGCTGCTTATCATCACTGGTCCGCCTCTATGGGACCAGTCGAATAGTGCGGTCGCGCAAATGTATAGTAATGGCAGATGGTTAAAATTTGAAAATAATGTTATGTTGCTGCCAAAGTTTTGTGGTCGGTATATTAGAGCACTTTTGCCAGAATGCAATGTAGGAGAGCCAGGTTCACAAGAAACATGTTCATCTCTTTGAGTATCATTAGAACTGTTGAGGATAGGCCTTGGGGTAAAAATTAGCAATAATATATTAAATATAATGCTCGAACAATATCTATAAATCCTCAACACTGAAGAACTTAACGTGTAACTTAAAAAAAAAGGAATGTAGTTTGTAGCACAGACGTCGACAATTTATTTTGCACTCAGCAACGTCACTAGATGGTATAGCAGTTTCATTTGCGATAACACCATTTTGTCTTTAAAATTTGCTGCAGTTTGCGTGTGTGTGTTTATTGTTTCGAGTGAATTTCCTGCTGATGATATGTATAAAAAATATATAACCATTAGCTTGAATCACACACATTTATTAGGTAGGTGAATGTAAGATTCAACTCCGACCACCACCAAAAAAGTGAACTCAAGAATGGCAGAGGTCAGATTTCAACATCCAGATGTAAAAAGCATCCTCCAAAAACCAAACACGAAGAAAGCTACTGCCACTGTCCTTAAACGCTGTGGCGCTGAGTTTGCACCTATTCTTTGCAAGCAGCTGTTCAAACTATCGTATCAGCGAGGCCTGTTTCCCGCTGCATGGAAGATTGGCTGCGTACAACCCATTCCTAACAAAGGCAAAAAAACCGATCCCACCAATTTTAGACCTCTCGCTCTTCTCAGCATCATGTCTAAGTTTATCGAGACTGTCCTTAACACACAGCGATCAAAGCACTGAGGGCTTGGAAAATAACGTCGGGACTGGTCCTGGATTGCAGGAGGGCTCTTGACGACAACTCAGCTAAACACAAGGTGTCACTGATGTGGGTACCTGGGCACGCTGGGGTAAAGGGTAACGAAATGGCGGATCATCTGGCTAGGATGGGATCCGGCAACAGTTCTGTGGGCCCGGAACCAGCCTTAGGACTGTCTGCAAACTTGATTAGGAAAACAACTGGAGAGTGGATCCAGAATCAACACTCTCTGAGATGGAACAACATCTCTGGTCATCTCCGTCAGGCTCGGGAGCTATTAGCAGGGCCTGCGCAGAGAGAATAGGACGATTTTGTCTCTCTCTGGATAGGAGTAACTTGAGATTGCTAGTAGGCCTATTAACGGGTCACAACACCTTCAGGCGTCACTTGTTTGTGATGAGGGTGGTCAACGACCCAACGTGCACGTGGTGTGGTGAAGAGGAAGAATCCTCGGCACACATCTTGTGTCGCTGTGAAACCCTGGGTTATCACAGGCAGACTATACTGGGCTCAAGAACCTTGGAACCAATAGAGATACTCGTAAAACGGATAGGACCTAAGAATGTACTTGCCTTTGCCAAAAGGGCAGGTCTTAGGAACTAGCGCGGATAGAGGCACAAAAGGGCCCATCGTGTGGCCTATGCACCAGTCACATTCCGTGCTGGATATCCTCTGGTCCTTATTCATTCATTCATTCAACACATAGCTCCTGAAATACCTAGACAGCAATAACACCATAAATTATCGTCAGTATGGCTTCCGTAAGCATAGGTCTACGGGTGACCTCCTGGCCCACATCACTCACTTGTGAAACAGAGCAATAGAAAATTATGGCGAATCCCGTGTTGTTTCACTTGACATATCGAAAGCCTTCGATAGAGTGTGGCACGATAGACTTCTGGTCAAGCTTGACGCTTATGGCATGCGCCAGTGGATGAATAGCTTTTTGCACGACCGATCTTTGTTTGTTGTAGTCGAAGGCTGTTCATCAGACGTTTTTCAATAAACTCCGGTGTTCCTCAGAGATCTGTCCTATCCCTTACACTGTCTCTACTGTACATCAATGAGCTGCTGGAAATAACATCCAATCCAATCAGCTTCGCAGATGACAGTACATTAATATCGTGCATGGAACCAGACAGGCCACTATGATCCCAGGATACGGTAAGTCGGCGAGATCAACATGCCTCACAGAGCACTGTATATATCAAAACAACTGTCTAGTGGGGATTAGTAAAGAAAGTACAGTTAAAAGTACAGAAAATTCAGGCAACAACACTGACAAAGAAATCTCACGTTGGCTTACCAACTGTGGAAATGGAGGGTCACTCAATAGTCGAGTCACCTTTCATCAAGCTTTTGGGGATCAATATTAACGATGACATGTCTTGGCACTACGACGACGTCAGTATTGCTAAGGCCCGGTTGTACAGTCTCAGTAAAGCCACAGTTCTATTAAACTATGCTCAATGATGAACTTGGTTCAAAAATTCATTTCCGTTGTACCTATCTATAATCCCAGCTCTACAAAACCAGGTTCAAAAAAGAAGTAGTTAGGTTGGTAACATTAACGCATGCGTAGTTGGTCTGTTCTGTCAAAAATTAGTTGTTTGAATCTGGTTTGAATGCTGTTTTGTTGGTTATGGGTTGATGCGTTGATGGTAATTGTAATAAACAATAGTTTTTCAGGTAAAGATACGTATAAAACGATTCAAAGGAAGTTTCCAGTCGCATAATACCTCAATGTGACAAGAACCATTTGTTCAGCAGTTACAGCACAGTTCCTGAAAAACAATAGGATTACAAAATACTTTTCATTCATTACATGAACAAAAAAGTACTCACCATTGTGCTGGAGACTTTATTTGTGCTTTAACTTGGTTTATAACAAATCGAACACCTTTTTTAAAAAGTCGAAACCTTTGAATAAATTCATCGTCATTCCACACCAAAAAATGATCAACTCTATCTCTGTATTTCTTTTGACGCCTTCTTGTATTTCTTAATATTTCTACTGCTTCAACAAAGTCTTCATCATCTGTTAGTTCCAGGAGATTTTCTCTGAGCTGTTGAGCCATTACGTACTTTAATTTACAACAAATGATTTCGCAAAATTTTATCTAAATCAAATTATTAAATTAGGTTACGACACATTAGATCCTTAGAACTCGGTTTAAGCGCCCAAATTCGAGCGCTCAGCTGAACCCTAAAAATATAAATTAGTGAACCGAGCTTAGAGTTGAACTGATCTTGTACAACCGGACTTCTATATTTGAACTGTGCTTGAACTGAGACTGTACAACCGGGCCTAAAACGGCATTCCAGAAGCTTGGATCCTTGTGATAATCGGCATCTTTATAAAACTGCCATGTAGATCTAAGAATACAAGCAAAATATGGCAGTATAAAATTTATTAATGTTCACCCTGAAACCCTAAGTAGTAACATAACAGGAGTATTTTAGCGAGACCACCCAGTAAAATGCCCTTTTGGCTGGCGTATATCTCTCGAAAATTTGGATATAATGTCGAGAGCTGTCGCACCCATGTTCCACGCTCAAATGGGCTGCGAGGATAAATGGGGTGGAGGATCAGTCCTTTTTTCTTCGTTTCGCGACATAATGCACTCCCGATATTTTATGCCGCTTTTAGCATACGTTAGGTGACAAAATATTTTTTTAATCCTTGTTCAAGTACGTGATTCTAACGAGGATAAAGTAGCTATGTACTTTGTTAACTTAACCATGCCGTTTTCTTACATATCACGAAGTCACATTTTTAAACTAGATCGTATCGATTTCCAAAAGCCAAGTAATTTATGTTTCTTTTACTTCTCATAGCGATAGGGTGGTTGCAAAAATTTTCGATTTTGAGATAATACGGTTTTTGGGCGTTTTATGATACCTACATAACGAAAATCCACGTCGTTCATTTCCGTTGATCTGTCCGTTT
Organism: Callosobruchus maculatus; assembly: GCA_951848785.1. Lineage (NCBI taxonomy): Eukaryota > Metazoa > Arthropoda > Insecta > Coleoptera > Chrysomelidae > Callosobruchus > Callosobruchus maculatus. Next base: position 7,107,885 of record CATOUR010000003.1, read on the forward strand.
TTCTAGCCTCGTAATCTCAGTAACCGCTGCATGGATTGTGATGAAATTTGGATAGCGAAATGCTGTAGGGTCGTAGTAGGTAATGCTGCTATAATATTGGAAATCGGTGCTTGGGCGGCGGAGTAATTAGCAAAAAACAGATAATTTGAAATACTCCTTAGACTTCGTTTTTAGGCGTATTATAGATTCCTGAAAGAAAGACCTAGCGGCATAATGCACTTTTTTGCTCCATCCGAGCATTGCCTAGCCTATTAGAGAAACCAAGGAACTTTCTGATGTATACATACGAGTATTGGTCAACAAATATTTCTGTTTCACAATCCGCCACCCCCGAACTACCTCAATTTAACCCCCTCTGAAAAAATGTGCCGTTATTAGCGGTCACTGAAATTACGAAGCTAGAAAAACGCCAACAGACAAACAGACCCAAAGGCGTATTATAGGGTGCCCCAATAAGAACGATAGGTACAAAAAATCAAATAAAACAGCAACTGTGTGAGATATCAAATTGGTTTTGGCTTTATTTTGAAGCTACATGCTACATCCATGACATTATGTATGGAATAGAACATCATTCAAATGTCCGCCTCGGGCTCGCTGGCAGTGCTTCAAGCGGTCGGTCCAATTGCGGATGTCATTTTCGAGCATTTGCGGCGTTATGGCGTTGATGGCTACTCGAATATTGTTTTCGAGGGCATCCAAAGTGGCTGGTTTGTTGGAGTACACCAATGATTTTACATACCCCCAAAGAAAATAATCGAGAGGTGTCAAATCACATGATCGCGGTGGCCAATAAATGAACGCCCGTCTGGTGATGATCCAGTCGCCAAACTTCTGTCGAACAACTTCGACCGTTGATGCGTCGCTTGTGTGTCTCGTGGCTCCATCCTGTTGCAACCAAATGTTGGTAATATCGATGTTCTCGAGCTCTGGCCACAGAAATTCTTCCAACATCGCTCGGTAGCGTGGCCCATTGGTTGTAACGGTGACTCCTTCCTCATTTCGAAAGAAATAAGGACCGATGATGCCGCCATGCCACAATCCGCACCACACATTCAATTTTTTCGGGTACTGGACCACTTCTTCGGTCATTTGTGGATTGTTCATAGCCCAGTAATGACAATTCTGCTTGGTGACAGAGCCACTGAGGTAAAAATTGGCTTCGTCTGAGAAGATGATTTTTTGGCCAAAATTAGGATCTTCATCCAACATTTGTAGCGCCCAATTTGCGAACTTACGGCGACAGCCTATGGCCGTCCTGCTTCAATTGTTGCGTCTTATGCGGGTGCAGTCCCAAATCCAAACGCAAAAATTCGCCGAGATGTCTCTTGGGAGAGGCCCAATTCCGCGGCTCGGCGTCGATACGACAAATTTGGGTCGTCATGAACACTGGCCGCTACGGCGGCCACATTTTCTTCACGTCAAAAGTTCGAATTCGAGTTTGTTTCCTTAGGTCCAATAGAGTGTACTCACGCTCAAACTTTTCCACAGTGCGACGAATTGCCTCCTCACTGAAGCCATGATGAGGGCCGAGTTCACGACGAAATGCGCGTTGCGTATTTACAATTGAGCGGGAATTTCCGTAGTACTTTTTAATAATTTACAAACGATCGGCAAGCGTGAAACGATCCATGATGAATTGTCAAACTTTACTGTATATTTTGACAGTTGGATGACGTTTGTACCTTGGACAGCTATCTAGATATCCCTCTTAGAAAACCTATCATTTCTATTGGGGCACCCTATATCTCAAAATCGAAAATTTTTCCGATCACAATACTCCCCTCACCTATCGGTGTGGGTAGTAAAAAGGGGTCAGTACAGACAAATATTGCAATTAGTTCCCTAAATAGTGTGACTAAAGAAGAAAATCAGTGTAATATTCCCAGTATGGGTCATCATACTCAATCACAGCCTTAAATATATCTGAAACAATGACAATAAAACCAAGACATTGAACTAGCACCCACCAGTTTGTTAATAATATTAAGACGTGGAATTTGCGCACTTATTTTTTTGCATACCATTTCCGAGTCATTACCTCCACTTTAGACAACGAACTAGCAGGCCTTGACATTACCATGCGATCGAATAGCACCTGCTAGTTTTTTCTATCTTTTTTTTTCAGTGGTAAACAAGATATTGCCTTTGTGCGAAATTTTGCATAATTATCACCTGTTCGTTTTTGTCAAAAGATATGACCGGGGTGCCAACACTTATTGCTAACTTTTGAAGATTTATATTTGGTTGTGTAAGGTTCTTTCCAACAGGCCTGAATACCGTACAATGTATCGTCACGGACATGCGCAGAACGTGAAATGCGTTCCAACACGTTTTGTGACCGTTCATGAGACAGACGGTCCATAGAGCGTTCCAACAGATTTCGTTACCGTTCATGGGACGGTTTCTGTACGGTCAAATCGGTACTTGGTCCAGAGTAAGGACTGTGACGACTGACATGCGCAGTAGAAAGTAAATCGCCCGCTTGGCGCAAAATTTCATTTTGTCATTTCTATGCGCTTTCTGTTTTCTTGCCTCCTTGAGTCTTGAGTGCTGAGATTGAGTGTGATTTGATTTTGCTTCTTTTGTTTTTGCTGTTGCTTGTTGTTTGGCTGGCTCGTTTGTTGGCCGAAACTTCACCAAAGCCAAAAATGGAATTGGAATCAAACAATAATGTTATACATGATATGTTATGATAAATTCGGTCATTTTTATGAAAAACATAACCCAGGTACTTTGTTTATAGAGCTATAGGAATACCTGGTTGTGAGTGGCAACCATTATTCATGGCTAAAATTACCCAACTAATCCTCATTTTTCTTTTGTGGTTGATAGACTAACACCAAGTCATCGTCAGAAAACTCAGGCCCCGATCAATTTTAATAAAGCTCTTGGCGTCTTGACTTTTGACGGTGGCTTTTGAAATGAAATCGAGGTTAGTTTTTTTTGATAGCTGTCAGAACTGATACGGGTCCAGTGAAATAAGAGAAGGAACCGTTCCAACAGATTTTCCTGTTTGTACGGTCACGAAACCATCCAAAATCAACGCATGCGCACCACAAACGATCCGAACAGTTTCGTGACGGTTCAATGGACGGTACAAAATATGCTGTTGGAAAGAACCTGTGGACATCTGCTTAGTAGTGTTTCAGTTATAAAAAAAACCGGTCGCTGAGACGTGGAGGGTTGCATTTCCAACAAAGATGTGCGAAGATGTGTTAAGAGGAATGTGCTTTTAACGAACCAATAGAATCGCTTGATTTACCTCGCTCCGCTCATCACAGCTCTGGTGGAAACGACTTAGCGGAGCGAAGGTGCTGTACGTACAAAACAAGGCATGTTGGAGAGGAATGTGTGCTATTAATGTGTTTTGAGAGATGTGCGCTAGAAATGCGTTGCGAGGGCTGTGGGCGAAGGACGTGTGCTGTTGATGTAGGCGAGCAAAAAGAAAACTTTGAAAAGAGCCCGATGCACATCCTCGCAACGCGCATCTGCACACCGTTTCACAGCTCCGCCACACATCTTCCCACCGCTCATCTCTGATGGCAATACCCACACCGTTTCACATCTCCGCTACACATCCTCGCTGAGCACATTTTCCTCACACATCTCTCGGGGAAACGCAGCGTAACGTCAGTAAGGTACACAGATGTGTTGCTCTCTGGTGCAGGAGTCCAAGTCGTTTGGACACTAAGGCAATTGTTACACTTTCTTTTTTTTAGAGTGACCAAGTAACAGAACTTGTTACTGCCATCAAATATAGTAAAAGGATTGGAAAAGGTACTTACTAAAAGATGTACCGTGACTTTCGATGTTGCCTACCTGCAAAAAAAAAACGTACAATTAGGATCAACAAAATCAGTTGAAGCTTACCACATAAAGTTTCGTTTGCTCAGATTTATGTAAAAATAACAACTATAAATGATCGGTGTTGATTTATAACACAACCGGGCTTTACCCAGGTCCACCTGATGAGATTGTCGTGGACAATTGAAAAAATGTATTGAATAAAAAATAATAATATAAAAAATCTATTTTAGCAAATTGGAAGCGACGGCATCTACATAAGCCTCCTTGGAATAGAAACACAAGTTATAAAAATGTCTCTTTAGAAGAGACCTAAATTTAAAATTACTCATGTTTCTGATTGTTTGGGGCAAAATATTATATAAACCTATTTCTAAAGCTTTTTTTACTTCATCATCATCATAGTCACAATACAATGTCTTAACAGACATGTTGTGAACTCGTAAAATGCATTTACTTAGAATATTTAATTTTTTCTGTTCTAATTCAATCACAGTTTCTGGCCCTATAATTTACATTAATTAGTTTAAGGGTATCTTTGTTTTTCGAAATTTATGACTTTCGGGCAGTTGATAATATGTATACAACGCTGGAAGGGGCATGATTTTGAATTTTTTCACAAAGGGTTGACAATGCTCATTGCATTAGCAATAATGCGAATGGCTTTCTTTTGGACAGGAAATGCCTGAATAGCATATGACGAGTGACAATGGACAAATGAAAAATAAACAATCAAAAGAGATTTGAAATGGACTAGCCTTTCGAGCCTACGAAGGACGAATATGGATGACGCTAGTTTTTTTTGTAAAATTGTCAATATGGGCAGACCAGTTAAGACTGTCGTCCAATGCTACGTCTAATAATGAAGCCGTTTTACCCGATGTAATATTATTATTAGTTGGAAAAATATTTTTTGTGTTTTCCCTAGATTACATTACATCTTCTCTACAACTCTAAAAATCTTCACATCACCAGCAAACATAAGAATTTCACTATTCCTGCAGTAGCCAGATCGTTAATAAATATATTAAACAAACAGCGGCCCGAAATGAGAACCCTGTGGTATACTCCCAAAGTTACGATAATACTGCGAGATGTACACCCACCATACTTGACCATCCGAGATATTCACATTCCGAAACCTAAGAGCCAAACTACACGAGCGGCGTATTTCACGCGGCGGTTTGCAGGTCCTAATAAGAACCGTGCTATCAAACGAGCGCAACTAGATGAACGGAAAATCCGTCGCGTTGTGTTTTTTTCCGTGGGCGGTGAGCGTATAGAACGCTCTCGACTGCGTTAAGATCGTCGCCGCCCACAACGCAACGTGTTGTTCAGTACTGTGCCAGTCCGGCCCTGGACGGCTGGGTATATCTACGTGAAGTCTAGAAAAGTTCCTTCTCGATTCGTGCTGTTATGATCGCGAGCTGTCGCGAACGTTCCAGAGATGGCGCCGCATAATATAAGGCGTCATCGCACGAAAGACGGGGACAGTTAGAGTCAATAGAGTGCAGTGCAGTGGAAAGCAATACCCGAGCAATACGCGACGTTCCAGTGGCGCGCGCGAAATAAACGAACTGTGACATAAATTAGTGAAGTATAGGACCAATATAAATTAGTGTACTGACTCGGTGACTGTAAATAAATTAGACTGTTAAGTATTAGGCTAGGCGTAGTGTACATAGTTAGTGCAAATAAATAGTGAAATGCGTACAAAGTGTTTTCTTGCCTAATCAGACTAAAGACTTCAGTACGAAGTAAACCAGACGAGGTGACGGCGCGCGACGGATACTTTGACCGACAGTCGAAGAAAAATGTGTGACACTGGAATTTTTATTGGTGAAATTGAAAACGAGCTCCAATTTACAATATAAAAAGTAAAGACTCTAGCAATAGAGACGTTAAAGCAAAAATGTGGGCAGATGTGGCCATGATTGTGTACGAAACTTGCACATACAACAGCAGCGCAACCTAAGGCCTTGTACTCACTAGTAGACATGTTGCGCGATTTTGGTCTCAGAGACGTGTTTAAGGGTGTCTACGTAGACATCAAATATAGTAAAAGGATTGGAAAAGGTACTTACTAAAAGATGTACCGTGACTTTCGATGTTGCCTACCTGCAAAAAAAAAACGTACAATTAGGATCAACAAAATCAGTTGAAGCTTACCACATAAAGTTTCGTTTGCTCAGATTTATGTAAAAATAACAACTATAAATGATCGGTGTTGATTTATAACACAACCGGGCTTTACCCAGGTCCACCTGATGAGATTGTCGTGGACAATTGAAAAAATGTATTGAATAAAAAATAATAATATAAAAAATCTATTTTAGCAAATTGGAAGCGACGGCATCTACATAAGCCTCCTTGGAATAGAAACACAAGTTATAAAAATGTCTCTTTAGAAGAGACCTAAATTTAAAATTACTCATGTTTCTGATTGTTTGGGGCAAAATATTATATAAACCTATTTCTAAAGCTTTTTTTACTTCATCATCATCATAGTCACAATACAATGTCTTAACAGACATGTTGTGAACTCGTAAAATGCATTTACTTAGAATATTTAATTTTTTCTGTTCTAATTCAATCACAGTTTCTGGCCCTATAATTTACATTAATTAGTTTAAGTGTATCTTTGTTTTTCGAAATTTATGACTTTCGGGCAGTTGATAATATGTATACAACGCTGGAAGGGGCATGATTTTGAATTTTTTCACAAAGGGTTGACAATGCTCATTGCATTAGCAATAATGCGAATGGCTTTCTTTTGGACAGGAAATGCCTGAATAGCATATGACGAGTGACAATGGACAAATGAAAAATAAACAATCAAAAGAGATTTGAAATGGACTAGCCTTTCGAGCCTACGAAGGACGAATATGGATGACGCTAGTTTTTTTTGTAAAATTGTCAATATGGGCAGACCAGTTAAGACTGTCGTCCAATGCTACGTCTAATAATGAAGCCGTTTTACCCGATGTAATATTATTATTAGTTGGAAAAATATTTTTTGTGTTTTCCCTAGATTACATTACATCTTCTCTACAACTCTAAAAATCTTCACATCACCAGCAAACATAAGAATTTCACTATTCCTGCAGTAGCCAGATCGTTAATAAATATATTAAACAAACAGCGGCCCGAAATGAGAACCCTGTGGTATACTCCCAAAGTTACGATAATACTGCGAGATGTACACCCACCATACTTGACCATCCGAGATATTCACATTCCGAAACCTAAGAGCCAAACTACACGAGCGGCGTATTTCACGCGGCGGTTTGCAGGTCCTAATAAGAACCGTGCTATCAAACGAGCGCAACTAGATGAACGGAAAATCCGTCGCGTTGTGTTTTTTTCCGTGGGCGGTGAGCGTATAGAACGCTCTCGACTGCGTTAAGATCGTCGCCGCCCACAACGCAACGTGTTGTTCAGTACTGTGCCAGTCCGGCCCTGGACGGCTGGGTATATCTACGTGAAGTCTAGAAAAGTTCCTTCTCGATTCGTGCTGTTATGATCGCGAGCTGTCGCGAACGTTCCAGAGATGGCGCCGCATAATATAAGGCGTCATCGCACGAAAGACGGGGACAGTTAGAGTCAATAGAGTGCAGTGCAGTGGAAAGCAATACCCGAGCAATACGCGACGTTCCAGTGGCGCGCGCGAAATAAACGAACTGTGACATAAATTAGTGAAGTATAGGACCAATATAAATTAGTGTACTGACTCGGTGACTGTAAATAAATTAGACTGTTAAGTATTAGGCTAGGCGTAGTGTACATAGTTAGTGCAAATAAATAGTGAAATGCGTACCAAGTGTTTTCTTGCCTAATCAGACTAAAGACTTCAGTACGAAGTAAACCAGACGAGGTGACGGCGCGCGACGGATACTTTGACCGACAGTCGAAGAAAAATGTGTGACACTGGAATTTTTATTGGTGAAATTGAAAACGAGCTCCAATTTACAATATAAAAAGTAAAGACTCTAGCAATAGAGACGTTAAAGCAAAAATGTGGGCAGATGTGGCCATGATTGTGTACGAAACTTGCACATACAACAGCAGCGCAACCTAAGGCCTTGTACTCACTAGTAGACATGTTGCGCGATTTTGGTCTCAGAGACGTGTTTAAGGGTGTCTACGTAGACATGTCTATAGACCAATCCCTATCTAAGGGCCTGTTGCGAGACCAAAAATCGCAGGTCTATGGTCTCCCGACAGGAATGGGAGACTTCATGCAACGTTAGATATGTTGCGCAACATTTTGACAGTGTGGACGTCAATTGGAGTCTAGAGACGAGATGTCCCAGTCTGTCTCCAGCTATCGAGTGGCGTGGTTCGACTTTACATATTGTTTTAATGCTGATAGATGTTCACATTGCAAACTTCTGGTATCATCTTTCATATAGACTGCTTGGATGTTCTGAAGGTGTACATGAGGCTCGTTGAGTGAGTCTCCACATGTTAGGAAACGCAGTGTGACTGCGCGTCGAAGATAAGCTGGGATTGTTTCTCTAAATTTTGTTTCTGGGTGAAATTGCTGAAACCCATGGCGCCTTTCAGTCTTAATTTGTTTAGTAGTGTATTGCCCGAACGTAGAGAAATGATGAGAAATTCTTTGACTCGTCTAAATTTGCACATAGTGGTGTAGACGCTAGACAAGACAAAAAACGGTGTCTCTAGACGGCCTATAAACAAATCGCGTAACTTGTCTATTAGTGAGTACAAGACTTTACACATTGCTGTCCATTTTGTAACAGAACAACGGAAAACACGCTTTCTGTTTGCTGCCAATTCCAACGCGTGAAATACGCCGCGGAAAATCCGCTCGTATAGTTTGGCTTTAAGTGTGTTTTCTCTTTTAAGCGGCCCACAGACGCTCCGGAAATCCTCAAAGGAAAAACTGCACAGTCCTGGCCTGAAGCCCTTGCACCTTGGCCTGAATACACCCTCCTCCACAGAAGCTCAGGAAACCTTTCAGTTCAGTTCAGTTCTAGCAAACATGGCATCAAAAGACGGCCTGCGCAGGCGATCGAATGGTTTTTCAATTCCACATCCGGGACCGTCGAAAGCTACCGGGCCTGATGTATCCCCACCACAGCGTCTACGTCACGCGAGGCGCCGAGCGATCGTCCGGTCGCGTTTGTAATCGTCACATACCGGCAGGGATTTTTCATTAAATTTTCGGGTTTTACGTGTATCTAGCCAAGAATATCGTCTATAGTTGCTGTGCACCCTTCTGCAATAATAATCATTATATAGATGTGGATTTTGTAAAATACTGCTTAACAATTACTATAAAGTGCACGCATTCAAAAATTTGTTTGTGCATGTCAGCACCGAAAACTCGCCCCCAACATTTTGTTTTCAAATGCACCCCATAATATTTCCTACATAAATGATATTCCTATTTTATTTAAAATTTTGTGGTACTTTTATTTTATACGCAAACCTATTTTTTTTGTTTCGTAAAATCATAAGCATAATATAAATAAAATAAGTATTTGTTTGACATGAAAAACTGATGAAAAGGGAAACTAAGGGATTTTTAAGGGTACTGAATAAACTATCGTACATGCTTTCGACAAATGTCTTTTCATCATTTTTATCACGAAAATATTACGCCTGAAAAAACTTATTTTATTTATCTTATGCTTTGACTTTACGCAAAAGTGTTTTGTGTATTAAATCAAAGGCACTACAAACAATGACCTCATTTATGTAGCAAAAGTTGTGGACAGCTATTTGAAAAAAAAAATGTTGGGGGTGAGTTTTAGGGGTTCAAGTACAAAAATTTGTTTTCAAAGTATGATATGTAATATATGTCCTTCAGTACCCTTGAAACGCCCACTTGGTTTTCATTTTTATCTGTTTTATTTTTTATTATAAATAAATATTAAGCCTCAAACAAATCCTTATTTTATTCAAATAACGACTAGGCAAAAAATAGGTTTGTGTATAAAATCAAAGCTACTATAAGATTTTAAATAAAATAAATACTTTTTTTGTGTAGCAGTATTGATTGCTACATGAAAAAAAGTTGGGGGAGTTTTAACGGATGAAGTACAAAGAAAATGTTTTGAAAGCATAGTATGGACCCTACAGTACTTTAAAAGATTCCATTCAGTTTTCGTTTGAAGTTTTTCTGTTAGGAGAATAGTATCACGTATCAAGGAAAATTCTGGCACACCCTGTATACTACAGCTCCTAAATTCTCTTTTGCTACTACTGCTACTGCAATCATGACAGCTATAATATGACTATGCACATCATTTTGTGAACAATAGATAATTTTATATCATTTGGGTGCGTTTACGTCCAACTTTTATACCTTCTCACGTCCAAACGATTCTAGTTAAATAGGTACCAATTGACTCCATCCATTACAAATTCAATTTCCTATAAATTCATTCCTATACATTACTTTTGTATATCTGACCGTTTTCTCAGTATTTCAAGAAAATGCTCGTAGCGCCAGACTTTCTCTATTAATCCCTGCAAATACGTGCGGCGTCTGGTGTGACGTCACACGCAGCACCATCAGGCCCGGTAGCTCTCGACGGTCCCGGTACAGTCCGGCGAACCTCCACATACGCTCCGATAATCCTTGCGGCCAGGACTGTGCAGTTTTTCCTCTGAGGATTTCCGGAGCATCTGTGGACCGCTTTAGTTGTATTCAATAGCAAGAGTTACAATGGTTGGATATAGTTTAGACGCGCCATTACAAAGTCGCTGTGCTCTCCAAGGGTGTTTTTAACGTTATTTACACAGTTATTCGAGTTTAAGTAACAATTTCCCCGCTACCTTTGGACGATAACGAGCCGAATGCAAATGCAAACGCCCGAGCCGAGTACAGAAGAATAACAGAAGCTGTTACATATTCTGACGAGTTTTGAAATTTTCATTATTACCATAAAAATTCGATTTGGTTTATGCGGCTGCTAATTTCGGCGATGGGAAATGTACACAATAACGCGGGGAGTGGAAACTGCTGTCGGGAAAAGTGTTGTAGTTCGCGAACACGCAACGTTTGGGCGGAACTCCGGATGAATTATTTACAAGTGAGGTGCAACGGTACCCGGTTTCTAGGATAGCTATTTGTGGACTGATCAAATGTGTATTGATCTCAGAGTAACAACTGAACATAGAGGTAGTAAACAACTAATTTTATTTTATTTTATTTTATCTACACCATCCAACAGATAAACATCCATTTACAGGATGGGACAAAACGTGAATCACAAAACACAAAATGCTAATTAGAAAATTTCAGTACAAAAACATACCTACGATAATACAAAGCACATGAAATAAGTAATTACATAATAAAGCAATTTTTAAAAAAAATGTCGATAATCCTAATAATAGGCCAATATCTTTTCTTACGTTGTCATATCGACCACCAGATACGGCAATCATAATTGTTTACTATCGTCTTAATTGTATAGTATCCAGAAATATTCCATTCTACGTTAAAAAAGACGGTATTTTGATGGTGCAGAAATGACTACAGCAAAATCAATAGATATGTTGACCTCTACTGCGTTACTGCATGTTTCTTCATCATTAACGCAAATTCTGTCTTACATAAATTTTGAGGAGTTGGCAACGCCTATGTAATTTTCCTGCGATTTGTTTACGGTAACCTCCGACTGTCAAACGTTTGTTTGTGCGTCTTTTATGCTTGGTCAGTAAAATCGAATTCGCTATTTGTTGGTAACTGTAGTGAAGCTTTACGGACTTGCTGTGCTATATTCGAGAGTAGTATAACAGTTTTTCGAGATGAGACAGTGCAGATCAGTGTTTGTAACATGGGTTGCATTGGAAGAATTTTCAACTTAGTTGGCAATGTTTGGGTCTGAAGTGTCAAAAGATGATGGCTTTGAGCACGCCATACTGAAGTGGTTTGTTTACTACCTCATGTTCAGTTGTTACTCTGAGGTATTGATATTCCAGTCGATCGCGATGAGCTTGGACACGTTTCAGCGATGTGTCCAAAAGATATTGAAAGTTGAAACTCTGGCCGGATTTGTAATCACCACACTCAAATTATACAGGATACGAGATTTCATATTGATAGAAAGCCGAATAAAAATTTTGAATTTTTTGAGGTGAAACTAAGAATCAAGGGTGTTGGAAATTTTTGATCCTTGTTCTGCGAGGTTGAAACTCAAAACGTTGGTCAGATTTGTAATCACCGCACTCAAGTTATCCAGGATACGGGATTTCATATTGATAGAAAGCCGAATAAGGATTTTGGATTTTTTGAGGTGAAACTGAGAATCAAGGGTGTCGGAAATTTTTGATCCTTGTTCTGCGAGGTTGAAACTCAAAATCCCGGTCGGATTTGTAATCACCACACTCAAGTTAACCAGGATACGGGATTTCATATTGATAGAAAGTCGAATAAAGGTTTTGAATTTTTTGAGGTGAAACTGAGAATCAAGGGTGTCGGAAATTTTTGATCTTTGTTCTGTGAGGTTGAAACTCAAAACCTCGGTCGGATTTGTAATCACCGCACTCAAGTTATCCAGGATATGAGATTTCATATTGATAGAAAGCCGAATAAGGATTTTGGATTTTTTGAGGTGAAACTGAGAATAAAGGGTGTCGGAAATTTTTGATCTTTGTTCTGCGAGGTTGAAACTCAAAACCTGTCGGGAAAAGTGTTGTAGTTCGCGAACACGCAACGTTTGGGCGGACCTCCGGATGAATTATTTACAAGTGAGGTGCAACGGTACCCGGTTTCTAGGATAGCTATTTGTGGACTGATGAAATGTGGTTATAACGGTATTGATATTCCAGTCGATTGCAATGAGTTTGGACTCGAGCTTGGATGCGTGAAAAAGATACTGAAAGTTGAAACCCCTGCCGGATTTGTACTCACCACTCTCAAATCATCTAGGATGCGAGAGTTCATATTGATAGAAAGTCGAATGAAGATTTTGAATTTTTTGATGTGAAAGTGAGAATCAAGGGTGTCGGAAATTTTTTATCTGTTCTGCGAGGCTGAAACTCAAAATCTCGGTTAGATTTGTAATAACCGCACTTAAATTATCCAGGATACGGGCTTTTATATTGATAGAAAGCCGAATAAAGATTTTGGAATTTTTTGAGGTGAAACTGAGAATAAAGGGCGTCGGAAATTTTTGAACTTTGTTCTGGGAGGTTGAAACTCAAAACCTCGGTCGGATTTATAATTACCGTACCCAAATTATCCAGGATACGGGATTTCATATTGTTAGAAAGCCGAATAAAGATTTTGAATTTTTTGAGGTGAAACTGAGAATCAAGGGTGTCGGAAAGTTTTGATCTTTGTTCTGCGAGGTTGAAACTCAAAACCTCGGCCGGATTTGTAATCACCACTCTCAAATTATCCAGGATACGGGATTTCATATTGATAGAACGCCGAATAAAGATTTTGAATTTTTTGAGGTGAAACTGAGAATCCAGGGTGTCGGAAATTTTTGATCTTCGTTCTGCAAGGTTGAAACTCAAAACTTCTTTCGGATTTGTAATCATCGCACTCAAATTATCCAGGATACGGGATTTCATATTGATAGAAAGCCGAATAAAGGTTTTGAATTTTTTGAGGTGAAAGTGAGAATCAAGAGTGTCAGGAAATTTTTGATCTATGTTCTGCGAGGTTGAAACTCAAAACTTCGGTTGGATTTGTAATCACTGCACTCAAATTATCCAGGATACGGGATTTCATATTGATAGAAAGCCGAATAAAGATTTTGGATTTTTTGGGTGAAACTGAGAATCAAGGGTGTCGGAAATTTGTGATCTTTGTCCTGCGAGGTTGAAACTCAAAACCTCGCTCCGGATTTGTAATCACCACTCTCAAATTATCCAGGATACGGGATTTCATATTGATAGAAAGCCGAATAAAGGTTTTGAATTTTTTGAGGTGAAAGTGAGAATCAAGAGTGTCAGGAAATTTTTGATCTATGTTCTGCGAGATTGAAACTCATAACCTCGGTCGGATTTGTAATCAGCGCACTCAAATTATCCAGGATACGGGATTTCATACTGATAGAAACCCGAATAAAGATTTTGAATTTTTGAGGTGAAACTGAGAATAAAGAGTGTCGGACATTTTTGATCTTTGTCCTGCGAGGTTGAAACTCAAAACCTCGCTCCGGATTTGTAATCACCACTCTCAAATTATCCAGGATACGGGATTCCATATTGATAAAAAGCCGAATAAAGATTTTGGATTTTTTGAGGTAAAACAGAATCAAGGGTGTTGGAAATTTTTGATTTTTGTTCTGCGAGGTTGAAACTCAAAACCTCAGTCGGATTTATAATCACCGCACTCAAATTATCCAGGATACGGGATTTCATATTGATAGAAAGTCGAATAAAGATTTTGAATTTTTTGAGGTCAAACTGGGAATCAAGGGTGTCGGAAATTTTTGGTCTTTGTTCTGTGCGGTTGAAACTCAAAACCTCGGTCGGATTTGTAATCACCACCCTCAAATTATCCAGGATACGGGATTTCATATTGATAGAAAGCCGAATAAAGATTTTGAATTTTTTGAGGTCAAACTGGGAATCAAGGGTGTCGAAAATTTTTGATCTTTGTTCTGTGCGGTTGAAACTCAAAACCTCGGTCGGATTTGTAATCACCACCCTCAAATTATCCAGGATACGGGATTTCATATTGATAGAAAGCCGAATAAAGGTTTTTGAATGTTTTGAGGTGCAACTGAGAATCCAGGGTTTCGGAAATTTTTGATCTTTGTTCTGAGAGGTTGAAACTCAAAACCTTGGTGGGATTTGTGAACACCGCACTCAAATTATCCAGGATATGAGGTTTCATATTGATACAAAGCCAAATAACGATTTTGAATTTTCCGAGGTGAAACTGAGAATAAAGGGTGTCGGAAATTTTTGATCTTTGTTCTGCGCGGTTGAAACTCAAAACCTGTCGGAAAAACTGTTGTAGTTCCCGAACACGCAACGTTCGGGCGGAACTCCGGATGAATTATTTACAAGTGAGGTGCAACGGTCCAGAGTTTCTAGGATAGCTATTTGTGGACTGATGAAATGTGGTTATAAACGGTATTGATATTCCAGTCGATTGCAATGAGTTTGGACTCGAGCTTGGATGTGTGAAAAAGATACTGAAAGTTGAAACCCCGGCCGGATTTGTAATCAGCACACTCAAATTATCCAGGATACGAGATTTCATATTGATAGAAAGTCGAATGAAGATTTTGGATTTTTTGAGGTGAAACTGAGAATTAAGGGTGTCGGAAATATTTGATCCTTGTTCTGCGAGGTTGAAACTCAAAACTTCGGTCGGATTTGTAACCACCGCACTCAAGTTATCCAGGATACGAGATTTCATATTGATAGAACGCCGAATAAAGATTTTGAATTTTTTTGAGGTGAAACTGAGAATTAAGGGTGTCGGAAATATTTGATCTTTGTTCTGAGAGGTTGAAACTCAATACCCCGGCCGGACTTGCAATCACCGCATTCAAATTATCCAGGATACGGGATTTCATATTGATAGAAAGCCTTAATAATGTCGATTATCGTACTGTCTTGTGACGTCAGCACCCCTTTTCAGTTACGTGGAGAAATTTGAAAAATCTGTAAATTATAATTACAAATTTCTTCATGTAAACAACATCAAGAGTGGAAGTTGTGTTATAGACAGCCTTTGAATACGTTTTTCTTTCGTCTAAACATATCCTTAGTTAAAAATTACGACGACTGCAAGTACCCTATTGGGTGGAGTGTCTGTCTGTTTTTACCAGATTTTTTCAGTCTATACTGCAAAGTGCTCAATCGGTCGAAAAGATCGTTTGTTCATTTTTTCATCTGGTAAGTTTAAAATAACATGTTATGATTAATTGCTATTTATTATCATATGCGTTCTGCATTCTGGCGGCTAAGATGTGTGCCGCCGCATGGCACACCGGCATTTGGCGCAGTGCAGAGAACAGCGTATTCCTCATTCCACTTAGGGATTCAATGACCATAGCCAGCAGACTAACAGTGTAGTCTGACGAGAGAGCCTGCGAAGTTGTCCGAGCAACTCCTGATATTTGGTCCGCTTTTCCTCCTTAAAGGCGATGTTCACCTCGGCAGGTGCCAGAAACTCTATAACGAACATCGTCTTCTGTTGGCGGTCGAGAAGGACTATATGCCGGGCTTGTTTACCTGTACAAGCTCGAGCCTGGAGAACCAAGTAGCTTCAGGAAATCCGGCATCTCTCGTTTTCCACAACGGACTCTATATCCCCTGGAACGTATGGCAGCACCGGTGTCTCATCGATACTGTACGAGTAGTAGTAGAGCACTCGTAGAACCGTTGTGCCGATGGACGTAAGCCGTCCCAGCGTACGTCTTACACGCCGACAAGAGATGCATAAGCGTCTCTGGCGCCTGCCGGCAAGCTCTACAATGGGTGTCGGGTAAGTCTATACCCACATTATGTTACGGTGTACAAAGGTGTTGAATACACCGTCTTGGCAAGCCATTATAAAGCCCCCAGTCTCTACCTTCAACCCACTAGACCTTAGGAAGGAGAAGGTCAACTTCTCAGACAAGCCATGCTCTTCTAGATGTTTGTAGAAGATTCCATTGCATTGGCTTATCTTTGCGAAGTCTTAAAAGGAAGTCGACTTCGGCAGTTTTAATGTGGGATTTTAATTGTGCAGGAGCAAGTTCCGTAATGGATTGCTGACACCTCCGCTTGAAGTCGAGTGTGAGGCTGAGCTCTTCGGCTGCTCGTTTCGCTGCGCTAAAAAGAAAGGCTCCTTTACCCACATTCTCGTGCTCTCGCACAAAGCGGATCAGGGGATCGGTGCTGTTCGTCTCATAGTAGACAGTGGATAATACTACCCTGTTGTGCAGACGCTCCAAACTCAATAGTTCACGCCCTGCCAGGTGTCGCGGGAGATATATTCGCGGGACAGAGGACTTAGGATGTATACTTCTCTCCATATTCATCCTTTTGTGGGTCTTCGTGTCGATTTCCTTCAGCTCGTTCACTTTCCAGTGTATAACACCAAAGGTATATAATAACAATGGGACCGCAAGCATGCTTGTGGCAGCGACTTTGTTCTTACGGGACAGTTCTGATGACCAGATCTGCCGGAGTCGGCAAATACTTGCGGCGGAGACACTCTTTGACCAATTCTGCCTCTTGAATATGACGCTGCGCCACTCCAAGGTAGGTATAAGTGTCTCCGGTATACAGCTGTCGCAAGATGCTCCCATCAACGAGCTGTTCCTCATCTCTACTATCTCCACTTCGCCGTTTCTTGAGACGAACCAATGCACATTTGTCTGTTCCGAACTCCATTCCGATAGCATAACTATAATCCTGCACTACCCTCAGCTATTGCTGTAGTTCGCGTTGGCCAGAGGCATAAAGTTCTAGGTCATCCATATAAAACAGATGGGTGACCTTGTGTCTCCGGTTATTGGGCGTGCCATATCATTTAGTATTTCTCAGCGCTATGGACAGAGGCAAAAGTGAGGTACCAAAGAGCAAGGACTCAAAGAGTCTCCTTGGAAGAATGACACCAACTCTGTCTGAACCTGGTGATGAAAGACATTCCAACAGCCGCACAATGAGCTCATGAGACGTGCTGTCGAATGCCTTGCGATAGTCAATCCAGGCCATAGAAAGGTTTCGATTGTACTGCTCGGAGTGACACATCGGTCAATCAACAGGTGCTCCTTGCAGTCAGCTACTCCTTTCTTTGACCCTCTCTGTTCATACACGTCGAAAAATACAGGATTCATAGCTTGAAGGATACGCATTTACAAGATTCTGGTGAAGAGCTTGTAACATGTGTTCAGGCATCTAGGGAACAGTCAAGTCTTCGGTCTCTGGGAGAAGCACGGTTCGACCTTCGACCTACTAGGATACCTTTGCAATTTAGAAGCCCTACTATTTGTCGGTATAAACCTAAAAAAATGGAGTCAAGTTGATTGACTCAGTACTTCCCACACATTACGGTGATACCAGTTTATTATTTTCCCATAGCATAAAGATTTAGTCTGAGATCCCCTTGCAACAAAATCGTCGCCAGTACCCCCCCCCCCCAAATTATTGTCATATGCCGCTAGGTCTTTCCTGCACAGGCAATGAACAGCCTATTATCAATAATACAAACTTTTGTATTGAATTTCACCTCTTCAGCTGTGGCAGTTTTGGAAAAATTTAAGCGTTGCGGTACCGTTTACTGAAAAAGCGGTGTTGCCGTATCTCATTAATTAATACAAACAAAATTTTGAAATTGTGAGAATTCATTGCAATAAAAATAAGTAGAGGATTCTATTTAAAATAAATTAAAATCGGCGATACTTGTTTAAAAATTTGGGAAAATAATTTATAACTTGGCAACGTCGAAAACGCGAAATAAAACAAGGCGAGATAGAGTATTTGTAGATATTTCGATTTAAAATAAAAAAGACAGGGTGTTCCATTTAAAAAAACAAAGTAAAACGACCTTTAAGAGATACAAATTGCTGGTAGCATCCAGAATAATATCCGCTTAATATTCAAGTAACTCGCTGTGTAATATTATTGAGAAAAGTTAAAGGAACATATCAATTTGGACGTATTACTTGCGACCTTGCAAATGCGGAAATTAATAGAAAATAAATTATAACTTGGCAACGTCGCAACCGATTCCAAAAATATTTTAGGGTTGAATAGAGATCAATGATGGACACTAGAAGAATTTGAGAGAAAGTTATAGTTCCTTATAAAAAAATCAAATTGATCTCTATCCTACTTTCCCGCAGCACCCTGTATATTTCAAAATATTTTTAGAATATGCGTCTCAAATAACCAAATAACTTTTGTATTTGAGATTTTCTTCTATCAGCTATACCTTGCGAGATATCGAAGAATTACACACTAAATGGACAGCCTGTATACATCGGAAAAAATTGTCCTTTAGTTTCTGTAATAGACATAAGGCAATGTTCGGATAGACCTAAAAAAGTTATTTATATCGCTAGGTCTTCCTTCACAGGTCAGTGGGTAGTCTATTACGAATACAACAAATTTTTCAATTTTACAACCCCCCACCCCCCAACACCCCAATTTCACCCCCACCCAAAAAAAAGTATAAAATGATCAGGGACCCCTAAAACGCCTAAAAACGAAGTTTCAGCAATATTTATTTTTTTTTGTTTTTTGCTAATTACTCCGCCGCCTATGGACCGATTTTCAAAATTATAGGAACATTACCTACTACGACCCCACAGCATACCGCTGCCCAAATTTCATCACAATCCATGCAGCGGTTACTGAGATCACGTGGCTTGAAAAACGCGTACAGACAGACAGACAGACAGACAGACCGACGGAAATGAGTGACGTGGTTTTTCGTTATGTAGACATCATAAAACGCCCAAAAAGCGTATTATCTCAAAATCGAAAATTTTCGCGATCACAATACTCCCCTCACCTATCGGTGTGGGAAGTAAAAAGCCTAATCGTACGGCAATCCCTTGTGCGTCTGTAGATTACGTACAGGTATATGCTTCTGGACGATACACCGAAAGTACAAAAAAGATCTCGCCGTGCATCATAGCTTGTTCCGCAAAACCGGAAAACGCTCTCGCGTACCACGGACGATTTTTGTTTCTTTTCCCGTTCGGAACGAGTTGATTGGTGAAAACCGAGCGACGCGACGTGACCGTCCGTCCGCTACGGGCGGGCACAGTATATCCAATTATACAGTAGCGCAACTCCCTAGAAATCACGCAGACAATTTGTCTCCGAAAAACTGGCCTCTCATAACCCCACGTCGGCTCCTCAGCACGAGCCGCGAGTATTGCCGTTTACGTTTTGGGCACAGGGTCGGCTTAGCAATAATCGAGTGAAGAAACGTAATTATTGTATTGCAATAAGTTTAATGGACGCGATATGTCTCGTAAATAAAGTAAATTTTGAGAGAAATGTGGTAATGTGATATTCTTCATCGAGGTTAGGCAGTTGTCTTTGGAATTCTGAATTACAGTTTGTAAGTTATATCCATGCATTCGCATTTATTGTACATGAAGATGTTTTGTACTGATTCTTCTAATTCATCATGGATTCTTTGCATATAAATGGGGTGTAAACATTTTTCTTAGAAGCAAAAGAAGGAATAGTCGGTGTGCCAAAGAAAATTGTTAACTCAGAGAAAATAGGTGGCTTTATTTTTTGTAAGTAAATTACAAAAATGCGAGATTTATTCAACTTTATTTTACCTTATCTTACTTAACCTTAAACATTTAAATAAATATAAAAACTTTATATGATTCAAATATGGGTATATATATAACGACGTAGCACCCAAAATAACATTTATGTCTAGTTATCCCACAACCTTTAAATTTATCTGCATCAATCATCACAGAAAACCGTTTAAGGTACGAAAACGTGGTAAACAGCAAAACCGATGAAAAGAAAACTTGTTAGGTGTACGTAAAAAATGATGATCAACATATTTATAACAACGATAAAATATACTAAACTGGTCGTTTTTCCTAAAAAAATTGCAAAACTGTTTTTTATTTAGTTTACCAAGACTACCTTTCCTTCTGTATTTGTACATTACATATGAATAGGCATATTGAAGAAAAGAATCTTTGTTTATAGAGGAAAATGATATATTTTTGAAACTAGCATGTTGATTCTTTTTTTGTGAACTTTCTATTTGAGCATCCGTTAAAATAGATTTCATTTCCTGCTTAAAATTTCATAATGTTGGAATGCATAATCACATTCATTTTGTTATATGTTGTGAAAGATCTTTTGAACGTTGTGGTGCTGTGTGGAAACAGTGAGAAATTATTATTCTGACTTTAGGCTCATAATTAAAGAACGACTTTCCGTAACGTCTAGCTCTTCTAAAAACTGAAAAAAAAACACACACAGCTACCCTAATACCCGACAGACTTTGTTAGAGACAAATGGACCTATGCTATCACACTTTAATATTATTAGGTAATAAAGGAGCATATTAAGCACTGGAAGAATCGCATACCTGGCAGCATCTTGAGGAAGCTTAAAAAGCTATAGTCACAGTTTTTGGAATTGTTAATACGGCCTACAGCGGCGCAACATTTGACTTCACGCGTCCCGATATCCATATCAGCGTATCACCAAATTCCTTTATCCGGTTCCGTCAAAGACACTACCTTCACTCTCATAGACTGAACACGACTCAGGCGATCGCCGTGCTAAACATCCTGCGCATGATGCGCGGGATGCTATGCGCGAACCACCAAAATTCTGGAGAGTTGCGCTACTGTATAGTTGGATATACTGTGGGGCGGGCAGCATTCCCAGTCGATGCCGTTTATTTTCCTGTATATGCAAATTGATTGGGGACCGGCCGGCCAGCGAAATATCGGTCTATTAAAACCGTGGAAAAATTCAATTAAAACTCGCAATCTCCAACTTTTAATTGCGCGATTTCGCCCGAAACCGAACATCGTTCCGTTGTTAGTTCCCGCTACCGCCACGCTGACAACAACCGAAAGGGGGGGGAAGGGGAAAAACCATCGGACGGCAGAAAAATTCGTTGACGCTGTTATATGGTTTATGGGTTACGAGCTCTGAACACGTTTCAAAAGTTGGATACGCTCTGATTTTTAGTCATTTCACCCGATTTGTATTTCAGAATTTGTTCTGTACACATAAAAATTACAAAGAATATATACTTTCATTCAATTATACCATATCTCAGTTTGAGTTGTTTTTTTTAGTTTCAGTCTCGCAGAATGAGGATCAAAAATTTGCGACACCCTTAATTTTCAGTTTCAGCTCAAAAAGTTTAAAGACTTTATTTGGTTTTCTATCAATACGAAAACCCGCATCCTGGATAATTTGAGGGTGGTGATTACAAATCCGATCTTGTTTTGAGTTTCAACCTCGCAGAACGAAGATCAAAGTTTTCTGGCACTCTTGATTCTCAGTTTCACCTCAAAAAATACAAAATCTCTATTTGGTTCTCTATCAATATAAAAACCCGCATCCTGGATAATTTGAGGGTAGTGATTACAAATCCGACCTTGTTTTGAGTTTCAACCTCGCAGAACGAAGATCAAAATTTTCTGGCACCCTTGATTCTCAGTTTCACCTCAAAAAATTCAAAACCTTTATTCAGCTTTCTATCAATACGAAATCTCGTATCCTGGATAGCTTGAGTGTAGTGATTACAAATCCGACCAAGGTTTTGAGTTTCAACCTCGCAGAACAAAGATCAAAAATTTGCGACACCCTTGATTCTCAGTTCCACCTCAAAAAATTCAAAATCTTTATTCGGCTTTCTATCAATATGAAATCCCGTATCCTGGATAATTTGAGGGTGGTGATTACTAATCCAACCCAGATTTTGAGTTTCAACCTCGCAGAACAAAGATCAAAAATTTGCGACACCCTTGATTCTCAGTTTCACCTCAAAAATTCAAAATCTTTATTCGGCTTTCTATCAATATGAAATCCCGTATCCTAGATAATTTGAGGGTGGTGATTACTAATCCAACCGAGGTTTTGAGTTTCAACCTCATAGAACAAAGATCAAAAATTTCCGACACCCTTGATTCTCAGTTCCACCTCAAAAAATTCAAAATCTTTATTCGGCTTTCTATCAATATGAAATCCCGTATCCTGGATAATTTGAGTGCGGTTATAACAAATTCGACCGAGGCTTTGAGTTTCACCATTGCAAAACAAAGATCAAAAATTTCCGACACCCTTGCTTCTCAGTTTCACCTCAAAAAATTCAAAATCTTTATTCGGCTTTCTATCAATATGAAATCCCGTATCCTGGATAAGTTGAGGGTGGTGATTACAAATCCGGCCAATGTTTTAAGTTTCAATCTAGCGGAACAAAAATCGAAAATTTCTCACACCCTTGATTTTCAGTTTCACCCCAAAAAAACTAAAATCTTTATTCGGCTTTCTATCAATATGAAATCTCGTATCCTGGATAACTTGAGTGCGGTGATTACAAATATCCGACCGAGGTTTTGAGTTTCAACCTCGCAGAACAAAGGTCAAAAATTTCCGTCACCCTTTATTCTCAGTTTCACCTCAAAAAGTTCAAAATATTTATTCGACTTTCTATCAACATGAAATTCCGTATCCTGGATAAGTTGAGGGTGGTGATTACAAATCCGGCCAATGTTTTAAGTTTCAATCTAGCGGAACGAAAATCGCAAATTTCTCACACCCTTGATTTTCAGTTTCACCCCAAAAAAACTAAAATCTTTATTCGGCTTTCTATCAATATGAAATCCTGTATCCTGGATAATTTGAGTGCGGCGATTACAAATCCGATCGAGGTTTTGAGTTTCAACCTCGCAGAACAAAGGTCAAAAATTTCCGTCACCCTTTATTCTCAGTTTCACCTCAAAAAATTCAAAATCTTTATTCTACTTTCTATCAACATGAAATTCCGTATCCTGGATAAGTTGAGGGTGGTGATTACAAATCCGGCCAATGTTTTAAGTTTCGATCTAGCGGAACGAGAATAGAAAATTTCTCACACCCTTGATTTTCAGTTTCACCCCAAAAAAAACTAAAATCTTTATTCGGCTTTTTATCAATATGAAATCTCGTATCCTGGATAACTTGAGTGCGGTGATTACAAATCCGACCGAGGTTTTGAGTTTCAACCTCGCAGAACAAAGGTCAAAAATTTCCGTCACCCTTTATTCTCAGTTTCACATCAAAAAATTCAAATTCTTTAATCGGCTTTCTATCAATATTAAATCTCGTATTCTGGATAACTTGAGCGCGGTGATTACAAATCCGACTGAAGTTTTAAGTTTCAACCTCACAGAACGAAAATCGAAAATTTCTCACACCCTTGATTTTCAGTTTCACCCCAAAAAAACTAAAATCTTTATTCGGCTTTTTATCAATATGAAATCTCGTATCCTGGATAACTTGAGTGCGGTGATTACAAATCCGACCGAGGTTTTGAGTTTCAACCTCGCAGAACAAAGGTCAAAAATTTCCGTCACCCTTTATTCTCAGTTTCACATCAAAAAATTCAAATTCTTTAATCGGCTTTCTATCAATATTAAATCTCGTATTCTGGATAACTTGAGTGCGGTGATTACAAATCCAACTGAAGTTTTAAGTTTCAACCTCACAGAACGAAAATCGGAAATTTCTCACACCCTTGATTTTCAGTTTCACCCCAAAAAAACTAAAATCTTTATTCGGCTTTCTATCAATATAAAATGTCGTATCCTGGATAACTTGAGTGCAGTGATTACAAATCCAACCGAGGTTTTGAGTTTCAACCTCGCAGAACAAAGGTCAAAAATTTCCGTCACCCTTTATTCTCAGTTTCACATCAAAAAATTCAAATTCTTTAATCGGCTTTCTATCAATATTAAATCTCGTATTCTGGATAACTTGAGTGCGGTGATTACAAATCCAACTGAAGTTTTAAGTTTCAACCTCACAGAACGAAAATCGAAAATTTCTCACACCCTTGATTTTCAGTTTCACCCCAAAAAAACTAAAATCTTTATTCGGCTTTCTATCAATATAAAATGTCGTAGCCTGGATAACTTAAGTGCGGTGATTACAAATCCGACCGAGGTTTTGGGTTTCAACCTCGCAGAACAAAGATCAAAAATTTCCGACACCCTTTATTCTCAGTTTTACCTCAAAAAATCCAAAATCTCTATTCGGTTTTCTATCAATATGAAATCCCGTATCCTGGATAATTTGAATGCGGTGATTACAAGTCCGGCCGGGGTATTGAGTTTCAACCTCTCAGAACAAAGATCAAAAATTTCCGACACCCTTGATTCTCAGTTTCACCTCAAAAAATTCAAAATCTTTATTCGGCTTTCTATCAATATGAAATCTCGTATCCTGGATAACTTGTGTGCGGTGATTACAAATCCGACCGAGTTTTTGAGTTTCAACCTCGCAGAACAAAAATCAAAAATTTTCGACACCCTTGATTCTCAGTTTCACCTCAAAAAATTCAAAATCTTTATTCGGCTTTCTATCAATATGAAATCTCGTATCATGGATAACTTGAGTGCGGTGATTACAAATCCAGCCGAGGATTTGAGTTTCAACCTTGCAGAACAGGGATCAAAAATTTCCGACACCCTTGATTCTCAGTTTCACCTCAAAAAAAAACTAAAATCTTTATTCGGCTTTCTATCAATATGAAATGTCGTATCCTGGATAACTTAAGTGCGGTGATTACAAATCCGACCGAGGTTTTGAGTTTCAACCTCTCAGAACAAAGATCAAAAATTTCCGACACCTTTTATTCTCAGTTTCACCTCAAAAAAAACTAAAATCTTTATTCGGCTTTCTATCAATATGAAATCTCGTATCATGGATAACTTGAGTGCGGTGATTACAAATCCAGCCGAGGATTTGAGTTTCAACCTTGCAGAACAGGGATCAAAAATTTACGACACCCTTGATTCTCAGTTTCACCTCAAAAAATTCAAAATCTTTATTCGGCTTTCTATCAATATGAAATCTCGTATCATGGATAACTTGAGTGCGGTGATTACAAATCCAGCCGAGGATTTGAATTTCAACCTTGCAGAACAGGGATCAAAAATTTCCGACACCCTTGATTCTCAGTTTCACCTCAAAAAAAAACTAAAATCTTTATTCGGCTTTCTATCAATATGAAATCTCGTATTCTGTATAACTTGAGTGCGGGGATTACAAATTCGACCGAGGTTTTGAGTTTCAACCGCACAGAACAAAGATCAAAAATTTCCGACACCCTTGATTCTCAGTTTCACCCCCAAAAATCCTTATTAAACCCATCTCTAACTGTAAATGACAACCCCAAAAAGCACAAAACAACATGTTGTTCTGTGACAGAAACATAAGGTAAGTTTTGTTTACGCCAATCTTGTGTCGATCTTCCATTTTGATTTGTGATTTGGACTTGTCGACGCCAAAGTCGTGATGATGTATTGTAACCAAAATTATCGACCAAAAAAAAGTGCTTATGATACCTCAAAACTCATCACTATAATGTCTTGTGACGTCAGAGGTCGTTTTCGCGCCGGTTTCACTATAGTTCAAATTTATAGTTGGAATAAGCCTCACAAGCAACTTAAAAAATCAAAACTTCTATGTTACGACGTTAAATACGTTATACGCTTTAAAGCAATATTTTTTTGGGTGCAAGGTCTCTATTGTGGCTATCAATCTTAAACCGTCGTAATGTGGCCTCTTTCGGATGTCTTACGATTCCGGCATTTTCCCAAAAGACTGGAAAACAGCTTGCATCCAGCCGGTGCCAAAAAAGGGATCCAAAACTGATCCGACCAACTACAGACCTAGAGCTCTGCTTTCTGTAATCAGTAAAGTGATGGAGAGATGCGTCAACCAAGAGCTCGTTAAATACCTAGAGCTCCATCACTTAATTAACGACAGACAATATGGATTCCGACACCAAAGATCTCCTGGCTTACGTCACACATGTGTGGAGCAAACTTATCCAGCCATTTTGCGAGGCTCACGTCGTTGCTCTCGATATTTCAAAGGCATTCGATCAACTGTGCATGCAGCTCTCCTAAACAAGCACCCGTCTTATGGGCTCCCTGTTAAGCTTTACGGTTGGCCCGCAGACTCCCTCTCAGGTCGGAAAATCTCTGTCGTGGTAGACGTCTTTTCCTCTTCTTTCCATAGCATCAATGCCGGGGTTCCGCAGGGATTGGTATTGGCTCCGACATTGTTTCTGCTTCACATTAATGATCTGCTCTCTAGCACTTCAAACCCAATCCACAGTTTTGCGGATGACAGTACGCTGCATGCAGGCGTCATAAGCAATAGACCGATCTCTGTGGTCGAGCTGGAACGCAGAAGACTGGCAGTGGCAGCTTCACTTTCAAAGGATCTCGATACCATTACCGCTTGGAGGCTTAAGAATATGGTTAAATTTAATGCCTCCAAGACCCAGTATTGTACGCTATCAAACAAGAAGTGCCCAAGCCAACACCAGGTTCTAATGAACAACCAGGCCCTGCCAAGGAGTCACTCATTCAAGATGTTAGGAGTCAACATTACAGAAAATCTGATCTGGCACGAACACGTCGCGTCAATTGCAACAGCTGCTGGTAAAAAGCTTGGGTACCTATTTAGAGCCAGAAAGTATTTCTCACCATGTAACCTCCTCACGCTATATAAAGCCCAGATAAGACCTTGCCTGGAGTATTGCTCTCATGTCTGAGGAGCTGCTGCCCCTACTACCCTGTCTATACTAGATGCCGTCCAGAGAAGGGCAATTCGACTAATTGGCGATCCGGCCTTAACGTGCCAACTTCAGTGACTTTCTCACCGGCGTGTTGTTGGTGACCGCTCACTCTTCTACCGATATTCCAACGGAATCTGCTCCTCTGAGCTATCCTCTTTCGTTCCGCCGCTCACTGCTCCTATCAGATGTACCCGTGCGACCGCTGCATCTCATCCTAAGACGGTCGTTCTTCATACATCAAGAACTGAGCGGTACAACCGCACATTTATTCTTAGGGTGTCCAAGGCTTGGAATGGACTGCCAGAAGATGTATTTATTGGGCCTGAGGGTATTGGCCCATTCAAATCCCGCGTTAACAAACTTCCCCTAACATAACCCTTTCACAGCAGCCGCGGTACTCTGGTATTTAGGCTCTGCCTGCGCGGTCTGCTCAATTATAAAAAGAAAGGAGCATCTCCTCCGCCATACCTAAACTATGAATAATATAGTAGCCGATAAGTGCTGTGTATGCCCAGGGACTGTTACTAATCCATCAGCTGTGTAATCTACCGACGGTCTGGAGGCAATCAACACTAGGCTGCGTCACAACATGCATTCTGAATAATTACCCGGTTTACTGAATTATGCTAACTAGTTGTAGCACTACAAGATCCCCCACGACTCTAGATCATCGGGGATGGGGGTCGAAGGTAGACAGTCGATACATTGCGTTTGATTATTTGATGAGGCATCAGGACGTTGGAGGTCAATTTTGGGGTATACAGGGTGAAAACAGGCATATATGTCGTTCTCACAAAGTCCAAATTTCCATTCAATTTACAAGATATATGCAATGGCAAAATTTTTCGAATTTGAGATACACGAAAAACAAGTTTTACTCTTGGACCGTTGAGCACCTATATACCCCTAATCAGGAGTGGGGGCGGCTGCGCTGTGCATCGCAGATCCCTGTGGATCTCCTGCGCATCTTAAAACATAGGCGTAGTTGAGTCCGTGGATCTGGGGAGGCTTAAGCCCCCCGTCCTAGGTACAATAAATTCAGCAGAACGTTACTGATTTGGATTATTTTTGGGGGGGCTAATTTCATTTTTAGGGGGGCTTAGCCCCCCAAGCCCCCACCTAACTACGCCTATGTCTTAAAATCTCTGGCATCGACTCCTACGTTTCATGCAGCAAGTAGCAGCGTGTGCAGTACCACCGTACATTAACAAAGACAAGTAGGGTCACTCGCCGTGCCGACTTTGATGTGAGTTTCACAAATGCGTGCCGCCTCGAGAGGGGCTCCCTTCGTGCGGACTGGTTTACCTACAGGGAATCCGACTGTGCGATATGGTCGACGTCAACCGTCGACGTTGACTTTTATAGGGGGGTCAATAGAAATGTCTATAGTACAGATAGAATATAATTTATTATTCAATAAACCATTCAACACAATAACTGCAGATGCAGGTACTGGGGTGGCAAATAGCTCAAGGAGTATTATAGATCATGTTTTGTCAGATAGATGTAGTAATTTGAAATGTACGATTCAAGCAGTAAGTAACAGTAACAGTCTGATCATTCATAATTTCTTGTCAATAACCTTAGGTGTAAACATAAAAGTACTTGCGACAAAATATAGAAAAGAAGTAAACGAATAGATCATAAAAAATTCATCTCAAAATTTGAAAAGAATATTCAAACTGCAGAAGTTCAATCATTTCAGGAACTAACTGACTTAATCACTTCTTGTAAAAAAGATTCGGAATTCAAAAAGTCGTATAAGATACCTGAAAATAACGACTGGATAAATCAAGAAATTCTCGAAATGATTGAAAACCGAGTCAAAATTTATAAACAAAAAGTTACAAGAACCGACACGACACGAATTTGGAAAATGAATTTAAAAAACTTAAGAATCATGTCAATAATAAAATTAAAGTATTAAAAACAGATATTTTGAAAATTTTTTTTGTGAAATACGCGCAAAACGCTCAATAACACACAAACAATACTTATTTAGGCGCCCCGGTAGATCCGACCGATTATATCCCGTGCACCGTTGTCGCGTGTTAGGTGGTGTTAGGTGGACTGACCCTGTAAACCACAGCTGTTAAGCGTTCGGCTACTGCTCCAGATCGCCGGGCGCCAGAATCCGCCAGCTTGCATAGTATCCGAGAGCACAGCAGGAAAGACCACATTGGGGGCGGAGCTTAGAGTGACCCTACTTGTCTTTGTTAATGTACGGTGGTAGTACTGAATCACGTATTTGGCATCTGTTGCGGCTTGCAGCGATGCAGAGTCTGGAATCCCATTATGATCGGTGAGCCATGATGCTGAGTCGGTGACGCTGGTGCAGGTTTCAACCTGTATAGTATTGCGTCGATGCTAAGACGATATGAATAGTCCGCTGGCTCATGTACTTTTAGCTCTTTCAATAAATTTGCATTTTAATAATGTTTTCTTTCTATAAACCGCCTTTTAGGCCATTTCCTTTTTGATTTTCTTGTTCGTTTATGGAGTGCCCCAACTACTGCTAAGAAAACTGGTGTTGGCAAAACATACCTCATTTTGTTCGACATGCAAATAATAACGCACTAGTTTTAAAAATAACTCCACCCACACTAATTCTATGTTGTATGAAACGTGTATAAAATATCAAGTCGATTCAGGCACCGCAACAGGTTTCGATTTGAGCAGGAGCGTATGCAACTGATGCAAGTTTCATGAAACCTTGAATCGATTCAGGAATCGCAGCATGCATCAACATCTGTAGGCCGTTTAAACCGATAAACTTGAATGGTCCAAATTGAAAAAGAAATAGACTTTTCAATCTCACGGCGCGACCTTTGAACCATATCTATAAAGCAGCCCACAGGTGCTCCGCAAATCCTCAGAGGAAAAACTGCACAGTCCTGGCCTGAAGGCCCTTGCATTTTGGCCTGAATACACCCTCCTTCACAGACGCTCATTAAACCTTTCAGTTCAGTTCAGTTCTAGCAAGCATGGTATCAAAGGACGGCCTGCGCAGGGAATCGAATGGCTTTTCAGTTCTACATCCGGCGGCCTGTTCAGTCCGGCGAACCTTCACATACGCTCCGATAATCCTTGAGGCCAGGACTGTGCAGTTTTCCTCTGAGGATTTCCGGAGTGTCTGTGGGCCGCTTTAGACTCATGTGACAGGACCGCACTTGAAACTTCGCAGCGAACGAATAGTAAGTACATTCTTACCATTTTTACTTCCCACACCGATAGGTGAGGGGAGTATTGTGATCGCGAAAATTTTCGATTTTGAGATAATCCACTTTTTGGGCGTTTCATGATGTCTACATAACGAAAATCCACGTCACTCATTTCCGTCGGTCTGTCTGTCGGTCTGTCTGTCGGTCTGTCTGTCTGTCTGTCTGTCTGTCGCGTTTTTCTACCCTCGTAATCTCAGTAACTGCTGCATGGATTTTGATGAAATTTGGGCAGCGATATGCTGTGGGGTCGTAGTAGGTAATGCTGCTATAATTTTGAAAATCGGTGCATTGGCGGCGGAGTAATTAGCAAAAAACGAAAAATTTCAAATATTTCCCAAACTTCGTTTTTAGGCGTTTTAGGTGTTCCTGATCATTTTCTACTTTTTTTGGGTGGGGGTGGAAATTGGGGTGGTTGGGGGTTGGGGGGTTGTAAAATTGAAAAATTTGTTGTATTCATAATAGACTACCCACTGACCTGTGAAGGAAGACCTAGCGACGTAAATAACTTTTTTAGGTCTATCCGAACATTGCATTATGCCTATTACAGAAACTAAAGGACTTAGAATTTTTCCGATGTATACACTATACATACATACGAGTATTGCTTTAGATCGTTCTATATTATGTAACGAAGAAACTGTTCAATTGATTTTAATGAAATTTTGACACAGTATTACTACCGTGTCGAGGATGGAAAATGCGTATGGTTTTTATAAATCGTGCCAGTAGCGGCGCAGAAATAATAAAAAAACTAAAAATTTAAAAACAGCTCAAACTTCGTTTTTAAGTGTTTTAGAAGTTCCTGAACATTTTCTGAGTTTTTTTGGGTGGGGGTGAAATTGGGGTGGTTGGGGGGTGGGGGGTTGAAAAACTAAAAAATTTGCTGTATTCATAATAGGTTGTCCACTGACCTGTAAAGGAAGATCTAGCGACATATAAATCACCTTTTTAGATCCATCTGAACAGTGCCTTGCCTATCACAAAAACCAAAGGACTTAGAATTTTTTCTGGTGTAAACATACGAGTATTGCTTTACATCGTTCTATATTATGTGACGAAGAAACTGTGGAATTGAATTTAATGAAATTTTGACACAGTATTACTACCGTGGCGAGGATAGAAAATGCGTATGGTTTTTATAAATCGTGGCATAAACAATAAAAAAACTAAAAATATAAAAACAGCTCAAACTTCGTTTTTAAGTGTTTTAGAGGTTCCTGATCATTTACTGAGTTTTTTTGGGTGGGGGTGAAATTCGCGTGGTTGGGGGGTGGGGGGTTGAAAAACTGAAAAATTTGCTGTATTAATAATAGGCTGTCCGCTGACCTGTGAAGGAAGACCTAGCGACATAAATCAGGTCCGTCCGAACATTGCCTAGCCTATTACGGAAACTACTGTATACATACGAGAATTTATTGCGGTTTAAATCGTTTTGTATTTTGTAACGTAACGTGGACACTGTAAAACTGAAAAGTTTGTATTATTGATAATAGGCTGTTCATTGACCTGTGCAGGAAAGACCTAGCGGCATATGACAATTTGGGGGGGGGTACTGACGATGATTTTGTTGCAAGGGGATCTCAGACTAAAGCTTCATGCTATGGGTAAATAATAAACTGGTATCCCATAATGTGTGGGAAGTACTGAGTCAGTCAACTTGACTTCATTTTTTTTTATTCTTCTGCTGCTGATTCATCGTACACTAGCTGTGTCATTTCAAAGGCATTTGTTTCTGAAAAGGACAGTCCTGACTTCGAAAACACCCTGTATAATCACCGCTACTGACTAATTAACAGTCCGGTATTGTCACATCAATCTGATACCCGAAGGACTACGATGGAGGCCGAATGTTGTCGGTTTGGGGGCATTCAAAATTTAATGACGGGGCAAAGGTCAGCTTCCCTTCAGTGTGTATCCTCGCCCCAAACTATTGATTGATCAATTATAATAAGTAGTGATTTATAATAATCCTCAGCCTCTGGCCTCGCATTTCTACCGATTTTACTTCCCACACCGATAGGTGAGGGGAGTATTGTGATCGCGAAAATTTTCGATTTTGAGATAATACGCTTCTTGGGCATTTCATGATGTCTACATAACGAAAATCCACGTCACTCATTTCCGTCGGTCTGTCTGTCTGTCGGTCTGTCGGTCTGTCGGCCTGTCTGTCTGTCGCGTTTTTCTACCCTCGTAATCTCAGTAACCGCTGCATGGATTGTGATGAAATTTGGGCAGCGTTATGCTGTGGGGTCGTAGTAGGTAATGTTCCTATAATTTTGAAAATCGTTATACGGGGGGCGGAGTAATTAGCAAAAAACGAAAAATTTCAAATATGCCTCAAACTTCGTTTTTAGGCATTTTAGGGGTTCCTGATCATTTTCTACTTTTTCTTGGGTGGGGTGAATTTGGAGTGGTTGGGGGGTGGGGGGTTGTAATACTGAAAAATATGTTGTATTCATAATGGGCTATCTAATGACCTGTGGATGAAAGGCCTAGCAGCATAATACAATTTTTTAGGTCCATCCGAACATTGCCTTGCTTATAATAGAAACCAAGGAACTTAGAATAAAATTTGTAATGTATACATCCGAGTGTTGTTTTAGATCGTTCTTTATTGCGTAACGCCAAAATTATCGAATTGATTTTAATGAAATTTTAACACAGTATTACTGCCACGGCGAGGATGGAAAGCGCGTATGTTTTGGAAAAATCGTGTCAGTGGCGGCGCAGCAATAATAAAAAAACTAAAAATGTAAATATAGCTCAAACTTTATTTTTAGGCGTTTTAGGGGTTTCTGATCATTTTTTACTTTTTTTTGGGTGAAAGTGAGATTGGGATGGTTAGGGGGTGGGGGGTTGTAAAACTCAAAAATTTATTCCATTTATAATAGTGTCCATTGACCTGTGAAAGAAAGACCTAGCGGCATAATAGACGTTTGTTAGGTCCATCCGAACATTGCCTTGGCTATTATAGAAATCAAGGGATTTGGTATTGGTAGGGGTAGGTATTAATTTAGATCGTTCTGAATTTAGTAACATGGAAATTATGGAATTAATTTTAATGAAATTTAGACACAGTATTATTATCGCGGCAAGGATGAAAAATGCGTTTGGTTTTCAAAAATCGTGACAAGTGGCGGCGCAGAAATAATAAAAAAACTAAAAATATAAAAACAGCTCAAACTTCGTTTTTAAGCAATTTGGGGGTTCCTGATTGTTTCGTTTCGTCCAGTTGAAGCTGAATTGTGTCGTTTTAGTTCCTACGGAAAGATTTAGGAAACTATTTACTAGTTTAGGTGTTGGGTTTTTAGACGACAGGCGGGCGATGATTTGGTTGCAATCGTTATGTGTGGGAAGTACTGAGTCAATCAACTTGACTCCATTTTTTCATTTGCTCACAGAATCTATCAGAACTTTGGAAAACAGAAAACTGGCAGTAGTATTGAAAAGATAGTAGTAACAGTGTTATTAAAGTTTGATTATTGCCAGGTTGGTTCTGTCCTAAAGACATAACCACTGAAGGCAAGTGT
Organism: Callosobruchus maculatus; assembly: GCA_951848785.1. Lineage (NCBI taxonomy): Eukaryota > Metazoa > Arthropoda > Insecta > Coleoptera > Chrysomelidae > Callosobruchus > Callosobruchus maculatus. The sequence continues at coordinate 7,141,688 of CATOUR010000003.1, forward strand.
GTGATATGTCTCAAATAACAATAACACCTATTGAAAGTTAATGAATTTGTGGTTCTTGGGTTTTTAGGCCGACGTCTTTTAGCGTTCAGGCTTGACGTTTCGCCACCACGAGTGGATGGCATCTTCAGAAGCTATTTCACTTCGGCGACAAAATACTGACGGCTGGTGGATCTGCACCTGTATTTATACCTGCTAATGGTGACGTGGCCCAACCAGGTAGCGTTGGTAGCCGCCACGCCCCCTCGCGACATGCCAGTGTCTTCAGGTCCTTTAGTATGGGTACCCATGTCCGGTTCATTTTCTGTATCTCTTCCTTTCTATTAAAATTATTGTGGTGTTTTTGTATTTCGATGGCTTCTCTGTTAAGTCTGGCATTGTATGAAGACGTTGCAGCAAGAACCTGAGTTTCTTCAAACTTTACCCTTACCCCTTAATCGCATGTTCGGCTACCGCTGATTTGCCCGTATAACCTAGTCCTAAAGGACCTGAAGACACTGTCATATCGCAAGGGCCTGGGCTACCAACGCTACTTGGTTGGGCCACGTTACCGTTGACAGATGTCTACATACAGGTGCAGAACCACTAGCCGTCAGTATTTTGACCACCCTGTATTTCATAATAATTGAGACGTCTAGAAAGTACACACGGATTATTCAACGTCTCTGAAACGCCAGCTACATCATTTAAACTTTTAAAATAACACTATATAACGTAATTAACTTGCTGAAGTTACAGTTTTGTAAGATGTGTCTGACATTTGTTAAAAGTCGCAACTTTAAAACTTCGCGAAAAGTTCCCTAAAGTGCACAGAAAAAGTTTCAAGATTGAATTCGAGCCTTGTTTGGATATTGCATTGTGTAATTGTGAGAAAGGAAAAGAATAGAATGGGTACGTAAACGGCAACGAACTCTTTGAAAACTGAAATTTCTGCAAATCCTGGAAACTTCTTACATGAGTGTCATGAAATTTTGATACCTTGTGAGTGCAGAGAATGTAGAAGCTTTGAGTCAATCAACGTGAATCCGTTATGATTGCTCATTCTGTCATTTGCATCAGATAGTTTTTAATGAATGACTTTCAGTATGTACCGTGTAAGGCTTTCGCGGCCATCGTCCAATGAATTTGTGGTTCTTGGGTTTTTAGGCTGGCGTCGTTTAGCGTTAAAGCTTGACGTTTTGCCACCACGAGTGGATGGCATCTTCAGAGGCTATTTCACTTCGGCGACTTCCAAAATAAAATAATAAAATACTAGAGTATTTTGGAAGTCGCCGAAGTGAAATAGCTTCTGAAGATGCCATCCGCTCGTGGTGGCGAAATGTCAAGCTTTAACGCTAAACGACGCCGGCCTAAAAACCCAAGAACCACAAATTCATTGGACGATGGCCGCGACAGCCTTACACAGTATATCCAGAAATACATTTTTTATTCTCTACCTCGCTCATTTTTCAGTTTTCTGAAAAAAGTTATTTGAAAAAGTTGTTCATTTTATCGACTTCTATACACGGTTAAAAAAAGCATCAACTTAGGACTCACCCTGTATTCGAAGATTAAATCACTATTTCCATCAATCATTGCATTTCAATTCTCGCTTCCATTCACGTATCCAAGATTACGCAACGTTTCTTAGGTAGGTGACTCGTCTTAATCACATTATCTATACGAAAAACCTTTCAAATTTATGCGCTTAATTTACACGATGTTGTTTGATCTTTAACCATTTCCTGGTCAATTTACAATTCAAAACGTGGGAGGCTTTGCACCTTCCAAAGTCGAACTGTAATATACGTTTCGTTTTCCGAGTTTGAACAGGTTGTAACTGTTAATTTGTCGCTTGTGTTTTACATAGTGCAGAACCAGTGTTACCATATCTTCTGTTTTAACAGGAGATCTACTATTTCCACCTCAGAGATTCTGTTGTACTGATTCTACAGTGTTACACTAAAATTTCCTTTCGCAACTACCTATTATACGCTCTTACACCTTACACCTACGTCACACCGCCATGATAGTATGGCAAAGCAAAGTTTTTCGGTTAGCCCTATAGAGATGTACCAAGAGACCATTTTTACGTATAAATCTCTGAAATACCATATTCTAAAATCAAAATCTCAAAAAATGACCATTTAGAAAATGAGGTTATTTTTACCCTTAACTCCTCCCGTATGAACGCCTCTGATTAAAATTATGAAATTCTGAATTCAGAATCAGATTCAGCGTCTAAAGTTTACCCATCGTACCTAATTTCGTAATTTTGTTATGAACAGCTTCGAGAATATCGATGGAAAACCGTCTTCAGAGTGCCCCATGCAAAGGAGCGAGCTCCCTTAGGAAGCATTTCGGGACCCATGTTCATATGACATTTTCTTTCTATTTTTCGGAGTACTATTCGTGGTTAAAGTTTGTTAACATACTTAATTAACACCCTGTAAATTTTGAATAGATAATTACGGTTTTATCATTACTCAGGTCTACATAATAACGTAACTGCACCATAGAAGTGTCGACACTGATTGAGACCTGAAAAAAATATAAACAACTCATATACTATCTGACTTCTACAATATTTGAACATACGAATACAGTGCCACCTCTATCTCAAATTCGGAAAATTTGGTCAAAATGCATTCTGAAAGTCTACTCCTCATTTGCTAAGTTCGGTGACAATCTATAGCTGATGCACCAATCATACATTAATCAAAATAATTTGTTACTTTTTTAATGCTGCTAATAATTTTTGTTATGGTCAGCCTCCCGCAAAGGCTGGAAGCCTATGGCTCTATAGAAGTGCTGCGGGAGGATAAGTGTCGGTTCACGTTAGATTTGAAACGCTGCAGGTTGTAGCCGTCGGGAAACAAATTCCCCGGCAGCTGATTCCACAGCGTCAAAGTTCTCCAAAAGAAGGAATGCTGGAGGAGACTGGTTCGGGGAATAAGGACCTCGACCTGGTAAGGATGAGCTCGCAGGGCTTCTTTAGTGTTCCTGATTCGGACGGCCTTTGGTGTTATTATCCGGGAGAACTCACTCGAACATCTTCCGTGATTGAATCTGTAAAACAGAGATAGGTCAGCCATCCTTCTTCGATGCTCCAGGCTGTGGAGGTCCTTTGTGAGGTTAGGCGTATCGATTAATCTAATTGCTCTTTTCTGGATAGTGCCCAGAAGCTTTAGAGAGTGCTTCGGAGCGCATTCCCACACTTGGGAGCAATACTCCAGCGATTGTCGGATCTGTGCCTTGTAGAGCAGCAGCAGTTGCTCTGGTGTATACAACTTCCTACAGCGGAACAAAACTCCAAGCTTCTGGGATGCCGTTTTAGCAATACTGACGACGTGGTCGTGCCAGGACATGTTACTGTTGATGTTGATCCCCAAAAGCTTGACGGAAGGTGATTCAACTATGGGGTGACCCTCCATTTCCACGGTTGGTAAGCCATTGTGAGACTTCTTTGTAAGTGTTGTTGCCTGAGTTTTCTGTACGTTGAACTGTACTTTATTTGCTAATCCCCACTCGACAATGGTTTTGATATCTGCGTTGATCTGTAAGGCATGCCTGGTTCCATGCACGACACTAATGTACTGTCATCTGCGAAGCTGTAGATTGGATTGGGTGTTATTTCCAACAGCTCGTTGATGTACATCAGAAACAGTATAGGGGATAGGACAGATCCCTGAGGAACACCGACGTTTATTGAAAATACGTCTGATGAACAGCCCTCAACTACAACAAACAGAGATCGGTCGTTCAAAAAGCTATTCAGCCACTGGCGCAGGCCACGTGGTAGTCCATAAGCAGCAAGCTTGACCAGAAGTCCCTCATACCATACTCTGTCGAAGGCTTTCGATATGTTAAGTGCAATAACACGGGATTCGCCATGATTGTCTATTGCCCTGTTCCACAAGTGAGTGACGTAGGCAAATAGGTCACCTGTATACCTGTGCTTACGGAAGCCATACTGGCGATCATTTATGATGTTATTGTTGTGCAGGTATTTCAGGAGCTGTCTGTTAGTGACAGTCTCCATACCTTAGACATGATGCTGAGAAGAGCCACAGGTGTATAATTGGTGGGATCAGTTTTTTTGCCTTTCTTAGGGATGGGTTGTACGCAGCCAATCTTCCATGAAACGCCTCGTTGATATGAAAGTTTGAAGAGTTTGCAAATAATCTAACCTACCGTTTCCATGCATCTTTCAGCATGATACACACCGAATCGCGCTAATATTCAACCGGTGAATGTGATTGATTACGAATTTAGAAGGTACACAGGTAGGTATCTTTCAAAATAAACCCGATTACAGACACACAACATTGCCTTGACATTTCGCGTATAAAATGCACATTCTGGTAGGTCTATACTTATATGTTAATATATGATATGATGTAATTCTTTGTTGTTAATTACACGAAAGGGATAATATTATATCGATTCGATGATTCACGCTCATATTTGATTCGCCTCGGACGTATACGAACCAATCGCAATGATGGTAATGACCTAAAACTGATGATTGGTTGGATTGAAGACGAGGAGAACATTCACCTGATGCCTAGCTTCTCAAAAAATGTGTTTGCACTTCGACACTATTTTCGCTGGTCTCGAATTCGAACATTCACCTGATGCCTAGCTTCTCAAAAAATGTGTTTGCACTTCGACGCTATTTTCGTTGGTCTCGAATTTTCACCACCAAATCATCAACCGTTTTCTGGCGACAGATTTCCTCTCCATCCGTGTAAAGCACTTGATTTTTAAGAGTTTCGAGCATTAGTTCTGATGCTAAAAGGCTATTTATATCTCAATCTTTGAAGCCTACAGACTCATGTAGGGAGTTTTTTAATCGCATAAATATACTTACGCTTCCCTGTATTTATATTTTCAAAGGCATTCAGGGTAAAAGAAAATATTTCAGAGTAAATTAGAAATGCAGACTGTCATGGTTATCCCACCAGAAGCAATAGTTTACTTAGACTTCCCAAGCATAATACTTCTTTTACTTCCCACACCGATAGGTGATGGGAGTATTGTGATCGCGAAAATTTTCGATTTTGAGATAACACGCTTTTTGGGCGTTTTATGATGTCTACATAACGAAAATCCATGTCACTCATTTCCGTCGGTCTGTCTGTCTGTCGGTCTGTCTGTCGGTCTGTCTGTCGGTCTGTGCGCGTTTTTCTAGCCTCCTAATCTCAGTAACCGCTGCACAGATTTTGATGAAATTTGGGAAGTGATATGGTGTAGGGTCGTAGTAGGTAATGTTGCTACAATTTTGAAAATCGGTGCATAGGTGGCGGAGCAATTAGCAAAAAACGAAAAATTTCAAATATGCCTTAAACTTCGTTTTTAGGCGTTTTAGGGGTTCCTGATCATTTTCTACTTTTTTTTGGGTGGGGGTGAAATTGGGGTGGTTGGGGGGGTGGGGGGTTGTAAATCTGAAAAATTTGTTGTACTTATAATGGGCTATCTACTGACCTGACAGAGACAGACCTAGCGGTATAACACACTTTTTTAGGTCCATCCGAACATTGCCTGGCCGATTACAGAAACCAAGGGACTTGAGCTTTCTGATGCATACAAAATACATACGAGTATTACTTTGGATCGTTTTGTATTGTGTTACGTGGAAACTTCTGAATTGACTTTAATGACATTTTGACGCAGATTTACTACCGCGACGAGTATGGAAAGCGCGTATGGTTTTTAGAAATCATTTCAGTGGCGGCGCGGCAATAATGAAAAACTAAAAATATAAAAAACACCTCAAACTTCGTTTTAGACGTTTTAGCGTTTAGGGGTTCCTGATCCTTTTAAAAAATTTTTTGGTTGGGGATGAAATTGGGGTGGTTCGGGGGTGGGGGTTTATAAAACTCAAAAATTTGTTGTATTCATCATATATTGTCCAATGACCTGTGAAAGAAGCACCTAGTAGAATAAAACACTTTTTTGCCGACGGGCGAGCGATGATTTGATTGCAGGGGCATCTAGACTATAGTTTCATGCTGTGGGAAAATAATAAAACTGGTATCATCGGAATGTGTGGGAAGTACTGAGTCAATCAACTTGACTACATTTTTATGAAAGTAATTCGTATTACATAGGAGCTAAGTTATACAACAATTTAAATGACGATATAAGAGATACAAACGACGTCAACTGCCTCAAGAATATATTGAGGAGATACCTTATAAACCATAGTTTTTATAGTGTTGCTCAATACATGTCTGCCTAAAACGTGTGAATCGCATTCTGTGTTCAAATTTTAAAAAAAAGTGATGAGTCTGTGATAAATTTGTAAAACATCTTTTATAGTGTCAGTGTCTTCTATACATCTAAGTATCATTTATCCATATTTTTTTCTATTGTCATTAACAGTAATTATTGTATTGTAGGTTAACTTATCCAATACCATGTAATTTGGTCTTCCTGGATGAGATAAATTATTATTATTATTGGTTAACGCTTAAAGAAATCAAAGTTGAGTTAGTCATAGTTCAAGGACATGAGACCCTCTCGTATCCTTACACACTGAAAAAATTATATCGTCTGCATACAAAGGACATGTTGATTGCTTGAATACACTTTTGATATCGTTGATAGTAGCAACATATACAGGGTTGGGACAAAGTATGGAACCAAGCAAATAACTTTGGAACGGAAAGAGTGATATTGCTGAAAATTTGCAGGCAAGTGTAGTGACGCCTAGTGCATCCGAAGACACTATGTTAGCTATTAATGTACATCCGGTTTAACCGGAAGTACCGTCAACTTTTTTAATTTAAATGGGACACCCTGTATATTTTTGCAGATTTCAATTCATCCTTTTTTTTTTTCGAATACGTCCATAGTGGGTTTAGCATTAATTTCTGTAAAAACGGGAAAGATAAAGCTTCCTTATCATGTCAGGTGTTTAAAATGCCGGTCATTCAAAGTCGGTTTTGGCGATCGCGTGAGAACTCACAAAGAAGTGTGTCAACTTTTAATGATTTACGTCCCGACAGGGGTCCTATAATACGGTTGGCGGTGACTAAAAGAAAAAAATACAAAAAAATTACCTCAAACGGGAAGACCGCAGACCGCCACGGACGAATTTGTGACAATTTTTTTTAAGAAACAAATACTAAACCCACTATGGACGTATTCGGAAAAAAAGATGAATCAAAATCTGCAAAAATATACATGGTGTCCCATTTAAATTAAAAAAGTTGACGTTACTTCCGGTTAAACCGGAAGTACATTAATAGCTAACAATGTCTTCGGATGCACTAGACGTCACTACACTTGCCTGCAAATTTTCAGCAATATCACTCTTTCCGTTCCAAAGTTATTTGCTTGGTTCCATACTTTATCCCAACCCTGTAGATATTGGGAAGCAGTACTTAAGAAAAGTATTGGTTCGCCATCTATCCTGACCTAAATCACACTGACGAGCTTTAATAAAAGCGAAACGACGTCGTCTGTGATTGGTTTCGGATGAATGAATGAAATTGCTACTCTTTAATTGACTTAAGTTACTTTTTAGCATAAACCGAATGTCGGGAGTGTTAAATGAGTGTTCCACAAAAAAAAGAGTCTGTTTGTTGTCGTATCCGCAGGTTCCTATACCTGATGCTTTTAAACGGGTCACATAAACAGTGCTCGGTTCCTCAGATTAAACGTTCAGGTACCGGCTTTGGTAGATAGATGGCGAACCAATACTTTTTTTAAGTACTGCTTCCCAATATCTATATGTTGCTACTACTAGTACGAGTTTTGCCCGCTGGGCACTAACAGGCAATTTCATTTATTCGTCTGAGACGTAAATCACACTGACGAGCTTTAATAAAAGCGAAACGACGTCGTCTGTGATTGGTTTCGGACGAATGAATGAAATTGCTACCCTTTAATTGATATCGTTGATATAAATTATGAAAAAAGGGGATCCAGATGACTTACCGGTGGTACTCCTGATGTTGCTGTAAACGGTTCAGAAACGAATCTATTCACTGTTGCTGTTTATTTACGATTTGTGACGCCAGGTTTAGGGCTGCATCAGAGGTACCCCAAGGTAGCATACTAGGACCTTAGTTCTGTTCTCTATTTATTAATATTTTGCCTAATTGCTTGAGGTCTATGGGCCTGCTATTTTCAAACGATTTTAAATTGTTCAAAGTAGTGTCTACAACTGAAGATTATATGCAGTTGCAAGCTGATTCTGAAAGTATTACTAAATGGTTTAAAAACAACAAAATGTAGGTACCTAAATATAAGAAAATATTCCATTATCAGGAAATTTACTAGTCGCTGGAGTGAAATAGCTTCTGAAGATGCCATCCACTCGTGGTGGCGAAACGTCACGCCTTAAGGTTAAACGACGCCGGCCTAAAAACCCAAGAACCACAAATTCATCGAACCTAAAATTCAACAATCATTATACACATATAGTAGGTATATAAGACATATAGATCCCTTAGTTTTATCTTTAGAAATGGCAAAAATCTCCAAGTTGAAACATTGGTACAACTCTACAAGGGGCTGTCTGTCGGTCTCTTTTTTGAGGTTCTTCTAGCCTCGTAACCTCAGTAACCGCTGCATGCATTGTGATGAAATTTAGGTAGCGATACGCTGTGGGGTCGTAGCAAGTAATGTTGCTATAATTTTGAAAATATGTGCTCGGGCGGAGGAACTTCATTTTTAGACGTTTTAGGGGCAGGGGGGTGTAAAACTGAAACACTGAAAAATTTGTTTTATTCATGATAGGCTAACCATTTACCCGTAAAAGAAAGACCTAGCCGCATTATACACTTTTTACTTCCCACACCGATAGGTGAGGGGAGTATTGTGATCGCGAAATTTTCGATTTTGAGATAATACACTTTTTGGGCGTTTTATGATGCCTACATCACGAAAATCCACGTCACTCATTTCCGTCGGTCTGTCTGTCTGTCGGTCTGTCTGTCTGTGTCTGTTGGCGTTTTTCTAGCCTCCTAATCTAACCGCTACATAGATTTTGGTGAAATTTGGGTGGTGATATGGTGTAGGGTCGTAGTAGGTAATGTTGCTACAATTTTGAAAATCGGTGCATAGGCGGCGGAGTAATTAGCAAAAAACGAAAAATTTCAAATATGCCTCAAACTTCGTTTTTAGGTGTTTTAGGGGTTCCTGATCATTTTCTACTTTTTTTTGGGTGGGGTGAAATTGGGGTGGTTGGGGGGGGTGGGGGGTTGTAAATCTCAAAAATTTGTTGTACTTATAATGGGCTGTCTACTGACCTGAGAGAGAAAGACCTAGCGGTATAATAATACACTTTTTTAGGTCCATCCGAACATTGCCTTGTGTATTGCAGGAACCAAGGGACTTAGAGAATTTTCCGATGTATACATACATACATACGTGTATACGAGTATTGCTTTAGATCGTTCTGTATTTTATAATGTTGAAATTACTGAATTGATGTTAATGAAATTTCGGCACAGTATTACTACTTTGGCGAGGATGGAAAACGCGTCTGACTTTTAGGAATCGTCTCAGTGGCGGCGCAGCAATATTAAAAAAAACTAAAAATATGAAAATAGCTCAAACTTCGTTTTTAGGTGTTTTAGGGGTTTCTGGTCATTTTCTACTTTTTTTTGGGTGGGGGTGAAATTGGGGTGATTGGGGGGGTGGGGGGTTGTAAATCTAAAAAATTTGTTGTACTCATAATGGGCTGTCTACTGACCTGAGAGAGAAAGACCTAGCGGCATAATACACTTTTTTAGGTCCATCCGAACATTGCCTTGCCGATTACAGAAACCAAGGGACTTGAACTTTCTGATGCATACAAAATACATACGAGTATTACTTTGGATCGTTTTGTATTGTGTTATGTGGAAACTTCTGAATTGACTTTAATGACATTTTGACACAGATTTATTACCGCGACGAGTACGGAAAGCGCGTATGTTTTTTAGAAATCATTTCAGTGGCGGCGCGGCAATAATAAAAACACTAAAAATATAAAAAACACCTCAAACTTCGTTTTAGACGTTTTAGGGGTTCCTGATCTTTTTAAAAATTTTTTTGGTTGGGGGTGAAATTGGGGTGGTTCGGTGGTGGGGGTTTGTAAAACTCAAAAATTTGTTGTATTCATGATATATTGTCCATTGACCTGTGAAAGAAGCACCTAGTAGAATAAAACACTTTTTTGCGGTCGGGCGAGCGATGATTTGATTGCAGGGGCAGCATCTAGACTATAGTTGCATGCTGTGGGAAAATAACAAAACTGGTATTATCGGAATGTGTGGGAAGTACTGAGTCAATCAACTTGACTACATTTTTTAGGTCTAGTCGAACCATTGTCGGCTACTACAAGGTACTTTTCTGATGTATACACAAGAGTATTTCTCGTTCAGTATTGTGTCACTTGGACATTATTGAATTGACTTTATTTAAATTTTCACACAGTATTATCACCATCGCGAGAAAGTAGGGTCAATAGCGGCGCAGCAATGGTATAAAAGGAGAAATATAAAAACATCCCAAACTTCGTTTTTAGATATTTGCCTACTTTTCCATGAGGATGATGTGAGGATAGAAAAACTCAAAAAAGTTTTTGTTAGTACTGATAATGTGTGGGAACTACCGAGTCAAGAAACTTGACTTATTATTTATTTCGACTATATACTTATATACGGTGAATTATGAAACTGCCTTCGTATCTTAGTATCTAGCGATTGTTCACAGTTTTTTTTCAAGATTGACCTTAAAAACATAGGTGCGAACAGAATCGTGCCACCTTTTTTCCTTCGCATGCCTGTGCCCCCTCCACGCGCCAATTATGAAAATTATGTTTTGATTTATGCCAGCGACTAATTTGAATAATAATTAATATTTATTTGATTTTAGTCGACTGCAATATCGTATGATGAAGTGTTGATTCTCCTATTGGTATTTCAAAAGCATAACCGCCAGAGAACAATATGCCTAGGATAATCGTAGAGATTATTACAATGAAAAATCACCCGGTTCCTAGCACTGACATGGTAATTATTATCATTACAATCGTATGGTGAACGTATCATTGTAAGTGATAATTTCATTTATTACAATCGATATTGACATTTCACTGGAATAAGACGCGTAAACACCATAATGATGGATATGGGTTTTTAGGCAGTGATGCTAAAACGTTGGAGCGCTGTTTTTGGTACACAGCTTGCATCCAGTCGGTGCCAAAAAAGGGATCCAAAACTGATCCGACCAACTACAGACCTATAGCTCTGCTTTCTATAATAAGTAAAGTGATGGAGAGATGCGTTAACCAAAAACTCATTAAATATCTAGAGTTCCATCACTTACTCAACGGCTGGCTTACATCACACATGTGTGGAGCAAACTCATCCAGTCATTTGGCGAGGTCCACGTCGTTGCTCTCGATATTTCAAAGGCATTCGATCAACTGTGGCATGCCGCTCTCCTAAACAAGCTCCCGTCTTATGGGCTCCCTGTTAAGCTCTGCGGTTGGCTCACAGACTTCCTCTCAGGTCGGAAAATCTCTGTCGTGGTAGACGGCTTTTCCTCTTCTTTCCATAGCATCAATGCCGCGGTTCCGCAGGGATCGGTATTGGCTCCGACATTTGTTTCTGCTTCATATTAATGCTCTACTCTCTAGCACTACAAACCCAATCCACAGTTTTGCGGATGACAGTACGCTGCATGCAGGCATCATGAGCAATAGACCGATCTCTGTGGTCGAGCTGGAATGCAGAAGACTGGCAGTGGCAGCTTCACTTTCAAAGGATCTCGATACCATTACCGCTTGGGGGCTTAAGAATATGGTTAAATTTAATGCCTCCAAGAGCCAGTATGGTACGCTATCAAACAAGGAGTGCCCAAGCCAACACCAGGTTCTAATGAACAACCAGGCTCTGCCAAGGAGTCACTCATTCAAGCTGTTAGGAGTTAACATTACAGAAAATCTGATCTGGCACGAACATCGCGTCAATTGCAACAGCTGCTGGTAAAAAGCTTGGGTACCTATTTAGAGCCAGAAGGTATTTCTCACCATGTAACCTCCTCACGCTATATAAAGCCCAGATAAGACCTTGCCTGGAGTATTGCTCTCATGTCTGGGGAGCTGCTGCCCCTACTACCCTGTCTATACTAGATGCCGTCCAGAGAAGGGCAGTTCGACTAATTGGCGAACCGGCCTTAACGCGCCATCTTCAGTCACTTTCTCACCGGCGTGTTGTTGGTGACCTCTCACTCTTCTAGCGATATTCCAACGGAATCTGCTCCTCTGAGCTATCCTCCATCGTTCCGCCGCTCACTGCTCCTATCAGATGTACCCGTGCGACCGCTGCATCCCATCCTAAGACGGTCGTTCTTCATACATCAAGAACTGAGCGGTACAACCGCACATTTATTCCCAGGGTGTCCAAGGCTTGGAATGAACCCTTTCACAGCAGCCGCGGTACTCTGGTCTAAAATTGTACGATTTGTTTTATTATAAGAGGATAAACAATACTATTCGCCATTGATAACATTTTTTTTTATATTTGTGATGCGCCCTCTGGATACAATAGCGCAAATTTTTCTCTCAAACATGGCGTTTTTTATATCAAAAAAACAAAAATGGCCTTTCCAAGGGGATAGGGGGTAGGACCTCTCTTATGAGAGTAAATTGGGGGTGAAATGAACTATTTATTCTACATGCTCTTCAAATATCGCTAGTTGGTAACCAAACACACTGTATATCCTCTTTTAAAACTATCCTTGTCATAATATTTTTCAATATTTCTTATAAACTACTATAAATAAAACAAAACACATTAAAAATTCATAGTTTATATTAATGATTTTCTGAGTTTCATTAAAAAGTTCCTCAACCTATATAACTTTCTAGGGTTCTCCGGTTTCACAGAAAAAAGAACTAACTATCCCTAAGTCTTTTCCGTTTTATTGCCGCTTCGTTTTCCGTACATTTAAATATAGAAATAATTTATGTCCACCAAGGGTGCCTTAAATTTCCTAGAAAATTATACCCAAGGAAAAGCGAGTAGCGTATATAATATATTATTCTTTAAATACGGGTATGGATATGGTAATTTGCCGCAATATATTTTGCAGTTTTTTTCAACATTGTTGCATTTTATTTCGCTACTTTTACACCAGTGGGAATCACGGCCGGCTATCAAGTTATTGTACTACATTTTTTTATACTTTAAATGCAATACTTATGACATCTAGCATTAGCGCAAATTTCTCTCAGTAAATATAATATTTTTCCAAATGCACACCAATTTCCAATATACAAAGAATCTGCACCTGTTCTGTTGAAGTAGAAGTAAATGTTACGCCCGCCGGTCTTCTATCGTTTATTTTATACCTTTTTACTATTTATATTAAATATATCGCATGTCACATACTTCATACTTGTCTGATGTTTTGAGAGGCTGGAACTCAAGACATCGACCGGATTTGTAATCACCACCCTCAAATTATCCAGGATACAGGATTTGATATTCATAGAAAACGGAATAAAGATTTTAGACTCTTTGAGGTGAAACTGAAGATCAATGGTATCGGAAATTTTTGATATTCGTTCTGCGAGACTGAAATTCAAAACAGAGGCCGGATTTGTAATCACCATCCTCAAATTATCCAGGATACAGGATTTGATATTGATAGAAAACGGAATAAAGATTTTAGATTTTTTGAGGTGAAACTGAAGATCAATGGTATCGGAAAATTTTGATATTCGTTCTGCGAGACTGAAGCTCAAATCAGCGGCCGGATTTGTAATCACCACCCTCAAATTATCCAGGATACAGGATTTGATATTGATAGAAAACGGAATAAAGATTTTCGACTTTTTGAGGTCAAACTGAAGATCCATTCGGAAATGTTTTATATTCATTCTGAGAGGCTGAAACTCAAAACAGCGGCCGGATTTGTAATCACCACCCTCAAATTATCCAGGATACAGGATTTGATATTGATAGAAAGCGGAATAAAGATTTTAGATTTTTTGAGGTGAAACTGAAGATCAATGGTATCGGAAAATTTTGATATTCGTTCTGAGAGACTGAAACTGAAAACAGCGGCCGGATTTGTAATCACCACCCTCAAATTATCCAGGATACAGGATTTGATATTCATAGAAAACGGAATAAAGATTTTAGACTTTTTGAGGTGAAACTGAAGATCAATGGTATCGGAAATTTTTGATATTCGTTCTGAGAGACTGAAACTCAAAACAGCGGCCGGATCTGTAATCACCACCCTCAAATTATCCAGGATACAGGATTTGATATTGATAGAAAACGGAATAAAGATTTTAGACTTTTTGAGGTGAAACTGAAGATCAATGGTATCGGAAATTTTTGATATTCGTTCTGAGAGGCTGAAACTCAAAACAGCGGCCGGATTTGTAATCACCACCCTCAAATTATCCAGGATACAGGATTTGATATTCATAGAAAACGGAATAAAGATTTTAGACTCTTTGAGGTGAAACTGAAGATCAATGGTATCGGAAATTTTTGATATTCGTTCTGCGAGACTGAAATTCAAAACAGAGGCCGGATTTGTAATCACCATCCTCAAATTATCCAGGATACAGGATTTGATATTGATAGAAAACGGAATAAAGATTTTAGATTTTTTGAGGTGAAACTGAAGATCAATGGTATCGGAAAATTTTGATATTCGTTCTGCGAGACTGAAGCTCAAATCAGCGGCCGGATTTGTAATCACCACCCTCAAATTATCCAGGATACAGGATTTGATATTGATAGAAAACGGAATAAAGATTTTCGACTTTTTGAGGTCAAACTGAAGATCCATTCGGAAATGTTTTATATTCATTCTGAGAGGCTGAAACTCAAAACAGCGGCCGGATTTGTAATCACCACCCTCAAATTATCCAGGATACAGGATTTGATATTGATAGAAAGCGGAATAAAGATTTTAGACTTTTTGAGGTGAAACTGAAGATCAATGGTATCGGAAATTTTTGATATTCGTTCTGAGAGACTGAAACTCAAAACAGCGGCCGGATTTGTAATCACCACCCTCAAATTATCCAGGATACAGGATTTGATATTGATAGAAAACGGAATAAAGATTTTAGACTTTTTGAGGTGAAACTGAAGATCAATGGTATCGGAAATTTTTGATATTCGTTCTGAGAGGCTGAAACTCAAAACAGCGGCCGGATTTGTAATCACCACCCTCAAATTATCCAGGATACAGGATTTGATATTGATAGAAAACGGAATAAAGATTTTAGACTTTTTGAGATGAAACTGAAGATCAATGGTACCGGAAATTTTTGATATTCGTTCTGCGAGACTGGAACTCAAAACATCGGCCGGATTTGTGATCACAACCCTCAAATTATCCAGGATACAGGATTTCATATTGATAGAAAGTCGAATAAAGATTTTAGACTTTTTGAGGTGAAACTGAAGATCAATGGTGTCGGAAATTTTTGATCTTCGTTCTGCGAGACTGAAACTCAAAACAGCGGCCGGATTTGTAATCAGCACCCCCAAATTATCCAGGATACAGAATTTCATATTGATAGAAAACGGAATAAAGATTTTGGATTTTTTGAGGTGAAACTGAAGATCAGTGGTATCGGAAATTTTTGATATTCGTTCTGCGATACTGAAACTCAAAACGTCGGCCGGATTTGTGATCACCACCCTCAAATTATCCAGGATACAGGATTTGATACTGATAGAAATCGGAATAAAGATTTTAGACTTTTTGAGGTGAAACTGAAGATCAATGGTATCGGAAATTTTTGATATTCGTTCTGCGAGACTGAAACTCAATACATCGGCCGGATTTGTGATCACAACCCTCAAATTATCCAGGATACAGAATTTCATATTGATAGAAAACGGAATAAATATTTTAGACTTTTTGAGGTGAAACTGAAGATCAATGGTGTCGGAAATTTTTGATATTCGTTCTGCGAGACTGAAACTCAAAAACAGTGACCGGATTTGTAATCATCACCCTCAAATTATCCAGGATACAGGGTTTGATATTGATAGAAAACTGAATAAAGATTTTAGACTTTATGAGATGAAACTGAAGATCAATGGTATCGGAAATTTTTGATATTCGTTCTGCGAGACTGAAACACAAAACATCGGCCGGATTTGTAATCACCACCCTCATATTATCCAGGATATAGAATTTCATATTGATAGAAAACGGAATAAAGATTTTGGATTTTTGAGGTGAAACTGAAGATCAATGGTATCGGAAATTTTTGATATTCGTTCTGCGAGACTGAAACTCAAAACATCGGCCGGATTTGTAATCACCACCCTCAAATTATCCAGGATACAGGATTTGATATTGATAGAAAACCGAATAAAGATTTTAGACTTTTTGAGGTGAAACTGAAGATCAATGGTGTCGGAAATTTTTGATATTCGTTCTGCGAGACTGAAACTCAAAACATCGGCCGGATTTGTAATCACAGCCCTCAAATTATCCAGGATACACGATTTCATATTGATAGAAAACTGAACAAAGATTTTCGACTTTCTGAGATGAAACTGAAGATCAATGGTGTCGGAAATTTTTGATATTCGTTCTGCGAGACAGAAACTCAAAATATCGGCCGGATTTGTAATCACCACCCTCAAATTATCCAGGATACAGGATTTGATATTGATAGAAAACTGAATGAAGATTTTAGACTTTTTGAGGTGAAACTCAAGATCAAGGGTGTCGGGAGAATTTTGTTGTCAAGAAATTGTAGTCTTGGTCAGAGCATATTTGTTTAGAATGAGTATTAAAATCAGAAATACATTTTTTTGGTTCAAATTAACCATAATTTCCTCATCAAGTAAATTTTCTTAGAGCGAGAACAGATGTTCTTGCAACAAGTATGTCTTTACCAGATTCTCAGAATTCTTGAATTGAGAATTTCTTTTGATATGCGTATTTATTCAATAAAGACCCGCACTATTCGCTCATGAACAATGCCGATGAAAACACGACGTGACGTTTCGGAAATTCAATCAATTTCCGTTAGGAAGAGTGTGCAAAATTGACCGATCTGCCAATTTGCTGGTGCGCCGTGGACCGAATACAGTATACACGTCAATAAATCAACGAGCAGGTGTTTGCGGACAGTCCTCCTCCTATAGGTAAACGCTGTCGCATGTTGTGGACATGTCTAGTGCGGGGATTGCCCTATCGATTTCCCATTCGTTGCGTTAAATCCAATTTGGAGTATCACAAGCTACATCACATCAGTATTACCCTTTTCCATGTTATTGACCGCATGTCAAATCAAGATGCCGCCAGAAAATACCGGAAACAGAACCGACTGTCAGTGGGATTCGAACCCGCGCCCTCCGGAATTCTAGTCCGACGCTCTACCAACTGAGCCATGGCGGTCATGACAACCCAGCCTGCAAAGCGTCGACCAGATGTGTCGAACCCTCACGCCTCAAGTGCATTCTGGTAATAGACTAGAATTCCAGAGGTCGCGGGTTCAAATCCCGCTGCCACTCGGTTCTTTTTTCCAGCATTTACTGGAAGCATTTTGATTTGAGAGCCCGACAAACGGCAATAGCATTAAAAACGGTAATACAATCTCTCTCTGCACCATGGCTGACTCTACACTAGGCCGGAGCCTTAGATGTGGCAACGTTGCTTAGCTGTCAAATAGTGGGCCGGTTACCGTGGGCCGAACAGCGGGCATTCCGCGGAAAATTTAAATTGTTTTAGTTTCAGAATAATTATTACATTTTATATGTATTAGAGTTCATCTTGGTTGATAAATTAAGAAAAATACTTTTTGAAAGAATAAGAATGGTGAAACATGCCAGTAGTAACAGTACAAAAATGTACATGTATTTAGATTTAGAGATTTTCCCCTCTGTTAAACATTTCTTATTTCCATTATATTTCCTCTTTTTAGTTTTGTCAGTCTGTATTTTGTCTTGAACTGTTTCAGTGTAATTATTAATAAATTATTAATAAAAATATTTGCTATTTGGGGTTGACTACATGAACAAATGTGTCTAAAACAAACTCATCTATATGTATATTGACGTATTCTTTTGCAATTTCCATTAAAACTGCTTTGTGCAATTGCCCAAAAACTTACTTTTATACCTATTGGCCTGAAATCAAAATTTTAACAATACCTATTGTGAATAAGGACTGTAATTTGAGCTGTATACTCTGATGGAAGGGTTACGCCTACCAACTATAAGATGTATGTATTTAATATACCTATCAAATAATTTTGTCCTTCATGTTCTACCTATAATTTTTGTAATGACAAGAACATTTATACAGGCTGATATTTCATCAACTTGTAAAACAATGTACTTCTCCGAGAATAATAAACCCTCTACAACAGTTTTAATGTAAGGCATATTTTCTGTCAGGTGCAATTTTTAAAGAACTGCAAAGTTCTGAGGAATATTTAAGATGGTGGTAAAATTGGCAACTTATTATCTCTCACAAAATTGTAAACTTTATTTGGCTGGACATAGAAAAGGTTTTAACATTAAATCAACAGAAAACCTATTTGAAAATAGTGTGCCAAAATATTTTCTATTTGAGACCAACAGGATATTCTTAATGACAGTGGTAAAATCTAACTCAAATCACCAACAAATTATGATTTATTAATTTAAAGGAATGTCTATATTCATTGATACAACTATCACCTACATCTGATGTCTGGTTCATCGTAGTCAAACACTACAAAATAAAAATAAACGCAACCTGTTTCCTGCTGCCACTTCCACTTAAATGAACACTCAATTTACTTTGTAAATTTTCACTTAAGCTAGAAAAATTCACTATTAGGTCACTTTGAAGCTATTCTTGCTGGTCTTGATTCCCCTTCACTATCAAATCTTTTCGTAGGTGTGCCCAGATGTGTTCTATTAGAACTGTATTTTTCTGTGATATTTCGGAGGTCCAGAAAACATTGTAGGTACCACATGGTGCTTTAAAATAGCTCTTATCCTTGCAAATGCTTGTAAATTATTGTCTTTATTCTTATAAATGTAACCAGCTTTTACGAGGAATACCTTTCACCCACTTCTGTTTGGAATGCTCGTCTTGAGGAAAATTGAACACCCTAATATGTCCTTTATTGGAAGCACAATTGCTTGTGCAACCTGGTACTACACACTTTGCAGGCATTTTTTATCTTTATAGTTTCGTTTGTGCAGGTAAATAATTGGAAACACATTAAAAATCACATTCCAATCTTCTTTTTTACTCTGGAAGATTACACTAATGACTTAAAAACAAATAAAACCTCGGCTCGCTATTCAGTGTTGCCATATTTCAATGCTTCGGCCTAGTGAGTAGAGTCGGCCATGTCTACACAGAAGTATCTGTGCTGGCTCGACCTAGTGACATCGGGAGTCGTACACGGTCGGAGATTGTTATTGACCCAACAGATTTCCTTCCATGAAAATGGCGGCAGTGTAGCGGTCAGTTGGCGTGAAGATCCGACCGGGACCGTCGAGAGCTATCGGGCCTGATGCTGTATCCCCACCACAGCTTCGACGTCATGCAAGTCGCCAGGCGACCGTCCAGCCGCGTTTGTAATCGTCGAATACCAGCACGGATTTTTTAGTAAGTTTTTTGGTCTTACGTGTATCCACAGCATAAAGAGTAAACCAGCAGAGAAACTCAAGCCGAATCTTTCAGGACGTTTTGATGACCTTGAATCTTTCGGGTCTCACTTCGACCGTCGCGTTCAAGTCTCGTTAGAGAAGCGATTGGTACAGGACCTGAGCGAGAATATTATATCCGTTAAAATCCCATAGTGATAGTTATATGCACGCTCGGGAACAGTGGTCGGCATTTCGTTTGAAAGACAACTATGAAAAGATTATGCAAAAATGATCTGTTCAGGCACGGAAAAACCCCAATGTGCAAGATATGAATATATTTTCGGAATGCCTCTTTTCGAATTATGTAATCGGTAAATAATGAAAGGCTGATCAAAAAAGGACAGGAAAAATAACAATCTTTATTTATACAATGATAGCACAACAAAACAATTCAATACAGCCCTGGAATTCACGATGTACACTTGTCAACGACAAAGCGTATACTGAGACTGGCCTATCGCTCTGCATCGGGAACGCATCGGGAAGTAGCCAAAAAAGTTTGTGCATGTTTCTCGCTTCAATTTGAAGAGTTGCGCTGCTGGTTTACTCTTTATGCTGTGGTGTATCTAGCCAAGAATACCCTATATAGTTGCTGTGCACCCTTCTGCAATAGTGGATACAGAGCGCATACCTGTGATTAAATTACCAAAAGATGTAATGAAACGGAATCAGTAGTTACGCACTATATAACTTCACGATAAAGGATTCTTCTGTAATATGAATCAAACACTTCGAAGGGAGATCTGTAATTCGTACTGATACTGCTACAAGGTCCGATGGTACAACTTTAATAGTTCCTCCAGCTAAGATTAAATTGTGTATCTAACAATTATTGTAGAGTGATGCATTCAAAACATTTTTTTTTGTACGTCAGCCCCGGAAACTCACCTCCAACGTTTCGTTTTCAAACAGCACCCCATATATTTTCCTACAGGAATTACATATCTTGTGGTACTGTTAATTTTATACGCAAACCAATTTTATTTATTTCGTGAAATCATAATCATAATACAGGGTGGGGCATATTAATCAAGTGTTTTTAAAATAATCATAAAATTATTAGTTTTTACGCTAAAAAAAATATTGGTAGTAGAACATAGCTGATAATATATCATTTTGAAATATCTAAGTGCAAAAATTACATCTGGCATATGATGCAGCCGTTCACGAAAATTCTACTCCACTGTTTCCAGCATGTCTCTGTTGAATTTTGAGAGATTCCATGGCGAATCGCTTCCTTCCCTGTGTCTATCGTACGGGGCTTGGCCTTTTAAACACGTGACTTGAGTTACCCCCATAGAAAAAATCACAAATTGGTAAGTCGGGAGAACGAGGAGGTCATGAAATTCCACCAAACCTCGAAATTGAACGATTTGGAAACAGGTGGCGAAGAACAGCCATGGATGCTCTGGCGGTGTGTGCCGTGGCCCCATCTTGCTGGAACCACAAATCTTTGATATCCACACCTCTTCTTTGCAATTCAGGTATGAAAAAGGTATTCACCATATGATTGTAACGTTCAGATGTTACTGTAGTGGTGATCCCATTTTATCCAAAAAAATATGAGCCAATGATGCCACGCGTTGTTCTAACGTCTACCGCTCCATGATGGCAAGTGGCAAGTAAGAAAGTGAAATGGTTTGAGTCAAGGAATGGATTGTAATAAACCGCGTGCTCTTCCCTTTTCTAATATATGAGTACTACTCAAACCAAAAACACCTGGTTTTTATGCCCCACCCTGTATAAATAAAATAAGAATTTGTTTGACAAAAAAAAACGGATAAAAAAGAAAACTAAGTGGGTTTTTAAGGATACTGAATAACCTACCATACATTGCTTTCGAAATACGACTCGACTCTCATATGCAGTTGGCATAGATGCGCGCCTATCTGGTGAGGTCAAGCGAACGCGCCTTTGCGTTCCACCAAGAAGTTTGCTGCTGTTTAGCAGCGATTTTCTTTGGTTTGCCGTTACCTCCGGGTACCAGATGGCGCACAGGCAGTTCTTTTCTGCCGCCTACTCTCACATTTAGGTACGTTTTAGCGAACGATCGAAAAATGGAACGCTTTTCTAGCTGCGTCACCTCGCGGAACGTTCAGTTGCCAGCGACCTACTTCCAGCCAATTTACAAACTGAAAACTGCCACTTTCGCACAGTCGACAACTGCAATAATATTTCCCGAGGCATTTAATTTTTTTCGTCTATCCACGGTGGCAATCTGGAAGCTTTTATACACTCCGTCGTAAAACACAACAATGCAGCTGTGCGCTTTTTTGAGGCGATGGAATAGAGATAAGCCGTGGTCCAGGTAAGCCTGGATTTGATAGCGCCTTTTATTAAAAGAGAAAGAGAATAGAGCCATTTTTCGCCGTTTGCGGTGATTGCGGGAAGATAATGTTCAGAATTTACGTATTTTATTCGGAGTCATCTAGTACTTTGTACAAATAAAGATAGTAAAAAAAAATAAAAACAAACACGCTTATATAGCATATCAAACAAAAGAGCGAAAAAGAATTCTTAATGAGCTGAAAATAATAACGAACAAAAAGTATTATTGTTAAAACAATGAAGTCAAAATGATTGCCCAAACTTATGGAGATACCAGTTTATTATTTTCCCATAGCATGAAGCTATAGTCTGAGATCCACTTGCAACCAAATCATCGCTCACTTGCCCACAAAAAAAGTACCTATGTTATTCTACTAGCTCTTTCTTTCACAGGTCAATGGACAGCCTATTAAAAATAAACAAATTTTACGCTTTTACAACCCCCTCTTCTCAACCACCCCATCAAAAAAAAAAAGTCTAAACTGATCAGGTAGCTCTAAAACACTTTTTTATATTTTTAGTTTTTTTATTATTGCTGCGCCGCCACTGACACTACTTCTAAAAACCATAAGCCTTTTTCATCCTCGCCAAAGTAACAATACTGTGTCGAAATTTCATTAACTTCAATTTAATAGTTTCCACGTTACACAGTACAGAACGATCTAAAGCAATACTCCAATGTTTAAACTTGAACAAAATTCTAAGTCCTTAAGTTTCTGTAACTGTAATAGGCAAATCAATGTCCGGATGGACCTAAAAAAGTTATTTACGTCTCTAGGTCTTCCTTAACAGATCAGTGGACAGTCTATTATGAACGCAAGAAATTTTTCAATTTTACAACCCGCCAACCACCCCAAATTTCACCCCACCCAAAAAAAAGTAGAAAATGATCAGGAACACCTAAAACGCCTGAAAACAAAGTTTGAGGAATATTTGAAATTCTTTGTTTTTTGCTAATTAGTCTGCCGCCCATGCACTAATTTCCAAAATTATAGCAGCATTATCTACTACGACCCCACATCATATTGCTGCCCAAATTTCACCATAATCCATGCAGTGGTTACTGAGATTACAAGGCTAAAAAAACGCCAACAAACAGACAGACCGACGGAAATGATGACGTGGATTTTCGTTATGTAGATACCATAAAATGCCCAAAAAACGATTATCTCAAAATCGAAAATTTTTGCGATCACAATACTCCCCTCACCTATCAGTGTAGGAAGTAAAATCTTTATTTGACTTCCTATCAAGGTGAAACCTCGTGTTTTGGATATTTGAAGGTGCTGATTACAAATCCGATCGCAGTTTTAAGTTTCAGCTTCATTTCACGAACATAAAAAATTTAAGATTCCTCGGGCATATGCGGGTTTACCTAAAAAAATTTAAAATCTTTATTTGACTTTCTATCGAGATGAAACCTCGCATTTCGGATAATTTCAAGGTGCTGATTACAAATCCAGTCGCAGTTTTGAGTCTCAGTCTGGTTTGACGAAAATAAAAAATTTCAGCTCTCTCGGGCTGGCGGGTGTACCTAAAATCTAAAATCTTTATTTGGCTTTCTATTGAGACGAAACGTCGCATTTCGGATAACTTCAAGGTGCTGATTACAAATCCAGTTGCCGTTTTGAGTGTCTGTCTCGTTTGACGAAAATAAAAAATTTCAGATCTCTCGGCCTGGCGGGTGTACCTAAAAAAATCGAAAATCTTTATTTGGCTTTCTATTGTGATGAAACCTCGCGTTTCGGATAATTTCAAGGTGCTCATTACAAATCCAGTTGCCGTTTCGAGTGTCTGTCTCGTTTGACGAAAATAAAAAATTTCAGATCTCTCGGGCTGGCAGGTGTACCTAAAAAATCGAAAATCTTTATTTGGCTTTCTATTGAGATGAAACCTCGCATATCGGATAATTTCAAGGTGCTGATTACAAATCCAGTTGCCGTTTTGAGTCTCTGTCTCGTTTGACGAAAATAAAAAATTTCAGATCTCTCGGGCTGGCGGGTGTACCTAAAAAAATCGAAAATCTTTATTTGGCTTTCTATTGAGATGAAACCTCGCATTTCGCATAATTTCAAGGTGCTGATTACAAATCCAGTTGCCGTTTTGAGTGTCTGTCTCGTTTGACGAAAATAAAAAATTTCAGATCTCTCGGGCTGGCAGGTGTACCTAAAAAATCGAAAATCTTTATTTGGCTTTCTATTGAGATGAAACCTCGCATTTCGGATAACTTCAAGGTGCTGATTACAAATCCAGTTGCCGTTTTGAGTGTCTGTCTCGTTTGACGAAAATAAAAAATTTCATATCTCTCGGGCGGGCGGGTGTACCTAAAAAAATCTAAAATCTTTATTTGGCTTTCTATTGAGATAAAACCTCGCATTTCGGATAATTTCAAGGTGCCAATTACAAATCCAGTCGCAGTTTTGAGTTTCAGCATCATTTCACGAAAATAAAAAATTTAAGATTCCTCGGCCATGCTGGTTTACCCAAAAAAATTAAAAATCGTTATTTGACTTTCAATTAAGGTGAAACCTATTCAAAGTCCCTCGGTTTCTCTAATAGGCAAGGAGATGTTCGGATGGACCCAAAAAGTGTATTATGCCGCCAGGTCTTTCTTTCACAGGTCAGTGAACAGTTTTTTATGAATACAACAAATTTTTCAGTTTTACAACCCCCATCCCTCAACCACCCCAATTTCACCCACACCAAAAAAAAGTAGAAAATGATCAAGAACCCTTGAAACGCTTAAAACGAAGTTTGAGCGTACGCTAAGCTCATATCCACCAGTTCATTATAGTTATACCGGTTGCACCATTTTTGTTGTTTTTAAGGCCCATGGAGCACGTCAACAACTCAAGACACGTCAAAAGCGCGCTGCAACATCTATGATCCACAATAAACTGGGATTTTTCGTTTTTTGCTTCAGTTTTGATCTAATCGCGCAGGGACCGAATTAGAATGAGCATTTCATTATTAGTCAATATCTTGATATCCCTAAACATTATGTTTATATGTTACTAGTAAAAATCACTCCTTTTTGGCACGTACTATATGCCCTATGAGGAAAAGTCTCAACTAGGAAACACCTTGTATAGTGACTAGTTCCTTCTCGTCTATTATGGTACTTGTCCTCCTAGTCATAATAATATGCACTCCTACACAATGAAGTTAGTAGCAGAAGCACTACAGCACCGATACCAGGCGGAGGTTTGTTTGGCGTCAAGCGGGATAAACAGGGAATGATTCGATTATCCGGGAGTACAAAGGAGAGACAATTACATCATGTAATCAACATGTTCATTGGCAGATGCAACGGGA
Source organism: Callosobruchus maculatus (assembly GCA_951848785.1). Lineage (NCBI taxonomy): Eukaryota > Metazoa > Arthropoda > Insecta > Coleoptera > Chrysomelidae > Callosobruchus > Callosobruchus maculatus. The sequence goes on from CATOUR010000003.1 coordinate 7,166,959, forward strand.
CGAAACTGAGTGGTGGGTGGGAATTATCTGCATACGAAATTAGTGTTTAGAAAGGTGACATTTAGGGCCGGTTTCTCAATGTCCAGTTAAAGTGACCGCCAGATAGCGTTGCTATGGAAACTATCTGTCAGATAAGATTTACGTGAGTTCGTCCAGGTTGGTACGCCCGAGTGACCATGATCATATGTTTTATGAAAAGACAAGTGTGTTTTGTGGTGTGGTATGTTTTATGAAAACGTAAATTAATGTGTTTTGTGATAACCATAAGGATAAACATGGCCGTCTCTACTCACTAGGCCGGAGCATTGAAATATGGCAACGTTGGAGATCAGGCCGTGTTTTCATTTGTTGTTATGTCATGTGTATTCTTCCAGGTGCAGAAAATATGGTTGGAAGGTGATTATTAATTTGTTTCTAATTATTTCCCTGCAAAAACGAAACTATAAAGATAACAAGATGCCTGCAAAGCGTGTAGTACCAGGTTGCAGCCCAGTAGAGGACTACCAAACCATGGCCCAACATCACCTTATTCCAGATTAAAAAGAACGTTGCAAGGTGATTTTGAATGGGTTTCTACTTATTTACCTGCACAAACGAAACTATAAAGATAAAAAGATGCCTGCAAAGCGTGTAGTACCAGGTTGTAGCCCAGTAGAGGCACGAGTAGAGGACTACCAAACCATGGCCCAACATCACCTTATTCCAGATTAAAAAGAACGTTGCAAGGTGATTTTGAATGGGTTTCTACTTATTTACCTGCAGAAATGAAACTATAAAGATAAAAGGACGCCTGCAAAGTGTGTAGTACCAGGTTGCACTAGCAATTGTGCGTCCGATAAGGGACATAAACAGAAGTGGGTGAAAGGTATTCCTCGGAAGGGCTGGTTATATTTATAAGGATAAAGAGAATAATTGACAAACATTTCAAAGGATAAGACCTATTTTAAAGCACAATGTGGTACCTATAATGTTTTCTGGACCTCCCAAATATCACAGAAAAATACAGTTAATAGAACTCATCTGGGCATGGCCTGGGGCATACCTACGAAAGCATTTGATAGTGAAAGGGAAATCAAGACCAGCAAGAATGGCTTCACAGTGACCTAATAGTGAATTTTTCTAGCTCAAGTGATAATTTGCAAAGTAAATTGAGTGTTCATTTAAGTGGAAATGGAAGTGACGGCAGGAAACAGGTTGCGTTTATTTTTATTTTGTAGTGTCTGACTGTGATGAAACAGACGTCAGATGTAAGTGGTATTAGTAGTAGTAGTTCTAAAAAGTATTTTTCTTAATTTATTAACCGAGATGAACTCTAATACATATAAAATGTAATAATTATTCTGAAACTATAGGGCCACTATTTGACAGCTAAGCCACGTTGCCACATCTAAGGCTCCGGCCTAGTGTAGAGTCGGCCATGGGATAAAAGAAGAAGAATTGTTTTGTGGTATGAAATGTAGTTTGGAGTTTTATGTGTTTGTGCATGCGCAGTCACAATACTGTCACTGCAATCATTCAAATTTCAATATTTGAAAACATATTTAAATAATTCTGGGTATGATGGAAACAATCCAACAAAAAAAAAGAGAGAGGCCCCAATTTCTCGCCGTAAGAAAAAAATATGATTACAGTATATCGACGCGGTTGCCTCTCTTGTTGCAAAAATTCAATGATTTCCTCGTCATCATCGCTAAATAAATCTGTCTTGGAGTTGAAGATCCATTTTTGGCTAGACAAAAAATATTTCTAACAACAACAACAATAAACAATAACCTACAACCAATCACGGCATCACAAAATACGGAATGTCGATTCCACAGAAATCAACGATAGACTTCTATGGCCTAAATGATATTGTTTTGTGCAATTTTATCTTTGAGTTATGGTTTAAATTATAGGTTGGTAATGTTGGTATTAGTGTCAGTCAAAAGTGAGTCAAAATATCCTCTAGATAAGGATTTGACGGTAAGATGAAGTTTAACCTTCAATTGTTTAAACAATTTATCTAACAGTTGCTGTTATCTTGCAGATAAATATTTAACTGGACATTGAGAAATCGGCCCTTAACATCTTATACTCAATCTCATCATCATAGTCACAACGTCTTAACAGACATGTTGTGAATTCGTAAAATGCATTAAGTCGGAGCTAGAGTATTGCCGACACGAATATTATCAATAGTTTTGAGAACTGTAGCTCGCTATCGCTCGCGATTTACTGTCGGTTCAGTGGCGCTCTTGATACTCATACCCAGCAACTGTTTCGTCGTATCCACCCAGCGTGTGGCAGAACGGCCACGGCGCCGCCCACTCGGGGCATGACCTTGAACTACATGTTTCTCCATATTATCGCTTCTGTGAATATGTCCGAAGAATGTATAAGTATAAAGGATAGTCTCTTTGGATTACTGCTCATCCAGTACGGAAACGTTAGTTCGATGGGCGGTATAAGGAACTCTCAGCATTCTCCTCCATGTCCACATTTCAAAAGCATCTATGCGAGCTCGATCTGCCTTTTGAACAGTCCAAGTTTCCGAGGCATACAAAAATATGGGAAATACAAGAGACTGAACCAGCGACAGCGACAGCTTTAGTGATGTTAAGGTCACGCCATATTTTAGTAAGCTTTGTCATGGCCACACGTGCCTGTTGAATCTACTTACCTGATATTTTTTTCTGCTGGCGCTGATCGTCATCGTCTGTTCGCTTCTGAAACAACAATAAAAAAAATTAATGAAAAATATACGCCCAAGAGATAAGATAATAATTCAGAATATAAAAAGTAATAGTTATAATTTTTAAAAGCTTTTAATCAAGATGCAAGGTATGTTTGTTCGGGTGGAATCTTGCTCCTCAATTTTGAAGCAGATATCTTCAACCAATTGAACTGAACTTTTGTATACACGTTTGGTTTGGATGACAATACCCGATAAGCTATGTGACGTCATTCTAAATCCAATATGGCGGACCGCACAAGATGGCGGAATAGTTATTTTTAATGCATTTCTACAACATGGGTATCAAATGAAAGGGCTTGTTGAGAGTAACTCAAAAAATAATGTGACGTCATTCTAAATACAATATGGCGGACCATCCAAAATGGCGAATAGTTATTTTTAGTGCATTTCTCTACAACATGGGTATCAAATGAAAGGGCTTATTGAGAGTAACTCGAAAAATAATGTGAGGTCACTCTAAATCCAATATATCGGACCGTCCAAGGTGGAGGTAGTTATTATTAATGCATTTCTAGAACATGGGTATCAAATGGAAGGACTTGTGGTGAGTAACTCGAACAATAATGTGACGTCATTCTAAATCCAATATGGCGGACCATCCAAGATGGCGGAATAGTTATTTTTAGTGCACTTCTACGATATGGGTGTCAAACAAAAGGGCTTGCCGAGAATAATTAAAAAAATATTCTTACATCACTCTTAATCCAATATGGCGGACTTTTGAAGTTTTTCATGTTTTTCTAAGGTATGGGTATTAAATGAAAGGGTTCGCTGAGAAAAAAATGCATGTTAAAAAAAGATGATGATTATAAGCTCCGTTGCTCTAAACCACATGAAATTTGGTGTAGAGACCTCGCAAGTATAGGGTAAAATCATTAGGAGATTGAAGAGCTATAGACTGCTCGAAATTAATCGGCAAACGATCTTGCAGCAATAATGCGTTGAATGAGCTGAACAGACTCGGAAACCTAGCTAGCGATAACTAAAAAAGTAAAAAATAATTGAAAAGCAAATAAACCTTTTAAAAAAATAATTATTGGTCACGTAATATGTCGTACAAACAATTATGTTTCACAAAACGTGACAACGTCGCATCGACCGACCGCCGACTTTGGGCGAACAGGTAAATACAACAGATAGTGGCATCGCGCCTTGTTTTGGTTTCATCCCATCTTGTTTACACTGCGATTTTCGAGTTAATTTTAGATGTTATCAATGCATAAGATGGTAAAGTGTTGTACGATTTGAAAGAGACGATTTGAGAGTGATCAGTGCAGATGTCATCATGGGTAAGAATGTAAACTGTCACATGCCTGTTAGAGAGCATGGACTGTGTTTCTATTCTAAGTGCGCAAACACAGTGGGGCATTTTAGTGCGCGTGCAACTGCGTGCGAAGGCGTGCAGGTACCGCATGCAGGCTAACCTGCTCAGCTGAGTTTTCGACCGCTTACCAGCGTCGGAAGCCCGCTTGAACGCCTTTATAGTAACAGACATTTAGTTTGCTACCTGGTTTCGTCTGTGCCGGTCGAAGATGAGTAGCGATAAAGAATTACTTATAGCTTCAGTGTTTGCGAAAACACCTATTTGGGGTAAAAGACACAAGCTGCACTATAACCGTACTGCGATAGAAAAATGTTGGAAGGAATGAGCATTTAACGATGTTATAATTATCTTATAGCTGGCGGGCCAGCCCAAAGGATCTGTCCGACACGGGAATTCCCACTGAACCCAGGTCGTTCCTGATGCATTGCCAAGTGCAGGGGCCTCCTTATGTAGCGCGTCCAATGTCAATGTTGTTTCCAATGCCCACAAAGCATGTTATCTCAAAATCGATAATTTTCGCGATCACAATATTCCCCTCACCTATCGGTGTGTATCGGAAGTAAAAGCTATTCTAATATTAATGATTAACAAAATAACAATGTACCCGACCAATGATATGACGAAACCAAAATATATAACGTTAGGCAATTGTATTTACTAGTATCATAGATATATTCAAATGAGCATAACACATTTATTATACACAACCACAACACTAGATATAGGCTAGGTGCCACAATAATTCCCAAACCAAACAAATCAGTCATGCGGCCGTCATATCTCAATTTAGTGCCAAAATGATACAACACTTCTACCTCTTGATACCAAAAACTTGTTTGCAAAGCGATTCAAACAGTCTCTACCAGAGTGGATAGCTTCCTTAATAAGACGCGCACAAGAATTCGTTGAACATGTACAGTATCAGTCACATATTCATCTGATTGACAAATTTCAACTAAATGGTTCTAATGTATATGATGTGAATCTACATGTGTATGTACTAATAGTTCATTTGACAACTTTCCACCACGGATTTATCACAAACCGCTGACTAAACGAAAAAACGCCAAGACACGTCAAAATATTTGTCCAGAGAGACAACTTTTTAAACAAAAACTATTTCACCCCCTATTGTACCCTCTAGCCCCTCAGGGGAATCATTTCCAGTGTTTTTGCAATTGTCCCTCATTGTTTTACCAATAATCGACAACATTTTGAACCCTTATTGCATGTTTCCTATACCGTGTCTAGATGCGACTGGCCAATCTTTGGCTTTGTCTTGTCTGTTTTCACTGTACCATGCACTGGTGTGCTTGACTGCGTGTGGAACCGGCGCCGGCCTGCTTCTACCTGCCGAGGGGACTCGGCGCTGGCCAACGCACTCCAACGCTGCTAACTGCCGCTACTGTGCATGCCTACTAACTCGTTGATCTAACAAAACTGCGCTGTATGCAGCTCAAATGCAAATGGCAACTTTTTTGTTCGCTCAAATAGCAAAAATCGCATCGTTCGCATAATAAACAGCGTTTTCAATGATACCGAGGAGAACGTATACTTTGGCATTTCCAAACCCGATATTAACATTTAAGGAGAGCTATCGCAAGCTGAAGCAAGGGTCTGTGACCTTACCGTCGTCGTACCGTTTTTTTTTCGCGGCCAGATACTCTTTTGCCAACAAGTGGTTTATGACTGCGACCTTCCGCTTATTCAAATTTCCTCAGTCATCGCGATGATAACGTTCGGTTTGCAGTAGGGATGGGACATCGAAAAAAAAACATCGATGTTGGACATCGATATCAACATCGACGGTCTGCCATCGATAACTACGATATATCGTATTTAAAACATCGATGTTTGAACATCGCAAAAACATCGATATATTCGGGTATTGGTGTTCTTCAATTTAAATGTTAGAAATAAATAATGATAAGTATTTTACTACTAAGTATTTCAAATTTCACAGCATAGAAAACAGGAAATAATAAAGACCAAAAACTAGCTAAGCTAACGAATTTTATTAAATTTTAATAAAAAAATAAAAATAAGTTTTGGTTGTCTATTTCCTTTTTCAAATTGCTTTGCAACTTTAGCGAATTTAAGAAGATGAAATCAACCAATGTCAAATGTCATCTCAAATCAATTTGAAATAGGACAAACAAAAAACTATTCACATAGAAAACTCCATTGTGAGGATGTGAGCCGAGGTTTTTATCAGCTTACCAAATCTAGTAGCTTGTGATTATACCCCCCCCCCAAAAAAAAATTCGTAATGACGTCAATCAGTCACCATCGCGTCGGTGTTGTTTTGGTACAGAATAGTAGTAACTAGTTCACTGAAAGGAAGTAGAATGCACACCTCTACAAAGGAACCCAAAGCGCCTTCAATTGGTATTTTAAGTCATGGGGCAAAACCGAAGACCAGAAAACTGCAGACTCGCTAAATTTACTTTTTTGTATATTTTCAATTTGTAATTGAAACTTTTAAGAAAACATCGATGCAAATTTTTTAAAACATCGATGTTTTCATCGATGGTTCAAGTTGACAAGATCGATGGTAAAAACATCGAACATCAGACGTGAAACATCGATGTTTTCCAAACATCGATAATTATCGCCCACCCCTAGTTCGCAGCCTTGCCGTCAACTATATTTAAATGTTAAACGCAGACTATTTGTTATGATTATTCTTGATCTTCTTCCATTCTTTCGTTGGAAAGGGACAAGGCTACAAGAGTCAGTCACAAAACAATAGGTAGCGCGTCACCGATGACAGAATAGACTACTTGAGAAATACAGAGTGACTCGCTTCTGGACCGCAATGAAGAAGTTTCCATTTTTTCAAATTAGAGTTAATCAGATAGTCCTAAAGAGTTAGAGAACAACGGCGAAAAAATTTTGTAATTATCTCCATTAATAGAAAAGTTATAGTCCTTCAAAGTTTGAATAGCCGTATCCTCCGCGCGAAGCCGCTGTGACGTCACGCGACACCACGCAAGCCTGTATGCGCCCTGTCGAGGATGCTGCTCCCGCAAACCACAGCGCCGCTGGCCTCCTCGTTCATGTTGTTATTCCTTGTTTTCAGTAGGGTAGACGACGCCGACGGTGACAAAACGATACACTGCAGTTTATTGGTACTCGTACTATTAGAATATGTCTAGCAGACCGAGAAACTATAAATATTGCATTGTACTCAGGTGTACTAACACAACCATAAAAATACCAAACAAATATTTCAATGGATAGCCTATTATGAATACAAAAAAATTGAGTTTTATGACCCCCCACCCCCCAATTACCCCAATTTCACCACCATCCAAAAAAGTAGAAAATGATCACGAAACCCCTAAAAACGAAGTTTGAGCAGTTGCTATATTTTTAGTTTTTTTATTCTTGCTGCGCGGCCACTGACACGATTTCTAAAAATCATAAAGATTTTCCGTCCTCGCAGCGGTAGTAATACTGTGTGAAAATTTAAATGAAATCAATCCAATAGTTTCCTAGTTACACCATACAGAATGATCAGAAGCAATACTATCGCATGTATACATCAAAAAATTCTAAGTCCCTTGGTTTCCGTAATAGCCAAGGTAATGTTCGGATGCACCTAAAAAAGTGTATTATGACGCTAGGCCTTTCTTTCACAGGTTATTGGACGGCCTATTATGAATACAATGTTCCAGTTCTACAACCCCCCACCCCCCAACCACCCCAATATCACACCCCCAACCAATAAAGCAGAAAATAATCGCGAACCTCTAAAACACCCAAAAACAAAGTTTAAGAAATATTTAAAATTTTTGGTTTTTTGCTAATTACATTACCTACTACTACACCACAGCATATCGCTGCCCAAATTTCATCACTATCCATGCAGTGATCACTGAGATCACGTGGCTAGAAAAACGCGCACAGACAGACAGACCGACGGAAATGAGTTGTGTGGATTTTCGTTATCATAAAACCCCCAAAAAGCGTATTATCTCAAAATCGAAAATTTTCATTTCATCACAATACTCCCCTCACCTATCGGTGTGGGAAGTAAAAGTCCATAATCATGTCGAGATCCATTTTAGGAAGATTACTAGAGTCAGCACAAACGTAACCTTCCTCCATACTTCAAAAATATAGTGGCGTCTGTCCGTTACAACAAACACCTTAGCCGTTCCACTCAAGTCGAAATGACCAGATTGTGGCTGCCGCAAACAATTCATGACATGTGACGTCATACTGTATTTCACCACCGCGGTCGCTTTACGCAAATATAAAATTGAATAACTCTGCCGTTTTTTGGAATATTCAGATGATTTTTTCGACATTCTGCAAGTGAAGGAACAGACTATCAGATAATAATGAATTTTCCAAATTTTATTTTTTAGGAAACTTTTCCATTCTCGTAATTCACCTCCGAAACGACACGTTTTGAATGCGCTAAGCGAAACGTATCGTATGGCAAGGGCGCTCAGTGACTCGTTTTGGTATTTTGTTGACGTGCGTTACGATTTTATCCAATACGTATGGCACAGTTTGGCAACACAGAGCTATAGTGTTTTGTTGCTGGAAGTCAATCAACACAAAACGAAAAACTTCATAATCGCTCAAACGTCGTTTTTGGATGTTGCAAAGGAACACTGTTTACTTTTTTGACGAGGATGATGTAGATATAGAGGAACTCCACATTTTTTGTTAGCACCGATAATGCGTGGATAATACTGAGTTAAGACACTCGATGCCATTTTTTTTATTTTTCCATAAAAGTAAATCAATATTTAATCCAATTAAACGGTTGTATTTGTCAATGAATTACCTTCAAAATGATGTATCACAAATACGGTGGTCTCATTTGAGATTTTGAAGTAGAGGTTGCTGAGGTTGATAGCACAATGATGACGTATTCGGTGATAGAGTTCCTCCACGGAATACAAATCGACCTGTCACGGCGATTTTTATTTTTTTATCATCTCAGAGATAAGGTGGGTGGTAAATTTCAGCTGGGACACATTATATATTTTATTTGGTACGCACTAAATGAATTTTTGAATCATTTTTTTACACCATCCTGTTGGTGAGAGTTTAGATGAAACATATTTTAATTGATAAAATATAGTTTTTTATTCGGTAACCGGATCAGTGAGGATCAATTTTATCTGGGATCCTACTAATGTTTCCGTAAGTGATTGGGGGGGGGGGGAGGGAGGGGGGGTTGACTCAGTGGTTAGAGTCGAAGGCTTGTGAGTTCGTTTCTGGTTTTTTCGGTCAAAAATAAATATCCCTAAAAAAGCTCAGCGAACAATCCCCACCTGAGCCTTCACTGTCGGCTTCTAATTAACAGCGCTGTTCCTAGAGTGGTGCCGGGAAACAGTAACAAAGCCTACCAATAACACGAGGCTAATGACCAGAACAGTCGATGCCGATGGCACAGAAGTAAAAAAATGAAGTCAAGTTGATTGACTCAGTACTTCCCACACATTACTGTGATACCAGTTTATTATTTTTCCATAGCATGAAGCTTTTAGTCTGAGATCCCCTTACAACCAAATCATCCCCCTAAAATTGTCTTATGCCTTTTGTCTTTCCTTCACAGTTCATTAGACACCCTATTATCAATACTACAGACTTTTCAGTTTTACAACCCCCCCCCCCCCCAACCACCCCAATTTCATCGCCACCCAAAAAAGGTAGAAAATGATCAGGAACCCCTAAAACATCTAAAAATGAAGTTTGAGCTGTTTTCATATTTTCAGCTTTTTGATTATTGCTATACACTACCATTGACACGATTTCTAACAACCATACGCGTTTTGCATCCTCACCAGTAGTAATACTGTGTCAAAATTTCATTAGAATCAATTTAATAGTTTCCACGTTACAAAATACAAAACGATCTAAACTAATAATTACTCGTATGTATACAGAAAATTCCCTTAGTTTCGATAACAGGCTAGGCAATGTTTGGATGGACCTAAAAAAGTTATTTATGTCACTAGGCCTTCCTTCACAGGTCAGTGGACAGCCTATTATGAAAGCAACCCCCCACCCCCCAACCAGCCCAATTTCACCCCCACCCAAAAAAAGTAGAAAATGATCAGGAACCCCTACAACGCCTAAAAACGAAGTTTGACCAACATTTATTTTTTTTTGTTTTTTGCTAATTACTCCGCCGCCCATGCACCGATTTTCAAAATTATAGGAACATTACCTACTACGACCCCACAGCATATCGCTGTCCAAATTTCATCACAATCCATGCAGCAGTTGCTGAGATTACGTGGCTAGAAAAACGCGTACAGACAGACAGACCTACAGACAGACAGACCGACAGACAGACCGACGGAAATTAGTGAAATGGATTTTCGTTATGTAGACATCATAAAACGCCCAAAAAGTGTATTATCTCAAAATCGAAAAATTTCGCGATCCCAAAAATTCCCCTCACCTATCGGTGTGGGAAGTAAAAACTTCGAAATTCGTGAAAAGTACAAATCCAATCCCCTTGACGAAATGTTCCTAAAACGTTGTGTATGAATAGTAGTCCAATAGTGTCATCTACTCCGAGGCTGCCAGCGTGAAATTGATCAGGTATTTACAACAATTAATCCTTTGTTTGTTCATCACGCTGATATTTACATCATATTTGTAGGTACGGGCGGGCGCCTAATGAAATGCATAAACATTGTAATCGAACGTGTGCATATAATCCATGTTTACGTGTATCCTGCGTTGGATGTGCGAGCTACACGGTGCACGCTGTTGAATTATGGATCTGTTTCACGTCAATTCCAGGGTGTGATCGAATTATGCAAGGCGCAGATCTAATCGCCGAACATGGCTCCCGTTTTGCACAGGCTGTCCGCTATCGTGACGTCATAGTGGTGGAAGACCCAGCTATCTTAATTTGCAAGAGGGACAAAGTCAGCAACATTTACTTGATTTACAACGTAAAGATTTATAAACCGAACTAGAGATGGGGGTAGTTGTTTGGAAAAGATCGCTGCATTAGAGATTATACAATCAAACACTTGTATTTCATTGGTGAACTTGATGAGCTGTGGGTGCGAAAATTTTTGATGTTCGTTACCTGATGCCAAAATTCTCTCTCTCTCTGTAGGGTCACAACCCTTCATGGGTTTTTGCTGCAAGCACGATCTGCCTCCATCTATCGCGGTCCATAGCTTTCTCTCTCCAATCTTGTATTCCTAGGGCCTCTATGTCTTTTTCGATGTTACCCCTCCCTCCATCTAAGCCTAATTCACAAGACTGTAATATTGTAATAAATGCCCTCAAATCACACATGACACGAGTTTTCGTCCTGATAGGAAGCCACATAATAGTTTTAGATTTTTTGGGTGAACTTGAAGATCCGCGGGTCTGAAATTTTTTCATGTTTGTTACCCGAGACTGAAACTCAAAACAACGACCGGATTTGTAATCAGCGCCCTCAAACAATACATGACACGAGTTTTCGTCCTGATAGGAAGCCAGATAACGGTTTTAGATTTTTTGGGTGAACTCGAAGATTCAAGGGTCTGAAAATTTTTGATGTTTGTTACCTGACGCTGAAACTCAAAACAACGACCCGATTTGTAATTAGCGCCCTCAAACTATACATGACACGTCCTGATAGGGAGCCAGATAACGGTTTTAGATTTTTTGGGTGAACTTGAAGATCCAAGAGTTTGAAAATTTTTGATCTTTGTTACCTGAGGCTGAAACTCAAAACAACGACCGGATTTGTAATCAGCGCCCTCAAACTATACATGACACGAGTGCTCGTCCTGATAGGAAGCCAGATAACGGTTTTAGATTTTTTGGGTGAACTTCAAGATCCGAGGGTCTGAAAATTTTTGATGTTTGTTACCTGAGGCTGAAACTCAAAACAACGACCGGATTTGTAATCAGCGCCCTCAAACTATACAGCACACGAGTTTTCGTCCTGATAGGAAGCTAGATAACGTTTTTATATTTTTTTGGTTGAAAACTTGAAGATCCGAGGGTCTGAAAATTTTTGATGTTTGTTACCTGAGGCTGAAACTCAAAACAACGACCGGATTTGTAATCAGCGCCCTCAATCTATACATGACACGAGTTTTCGTCCTGATAGGAAGCCAGATAACGGTTTTAGATTTTTTGGGTGAACTTGAAGATCCGAGGGTCTCAACATTTTTGATGTTTGTTACCTGAGGCTGAAACTAAAAACAACGACCAGATTTGTAATGAGCGCCCTCAAACTATACATGACACGAGTTTACGTCCTGATAGGAAGCCAGATAACGGCTATAGATTTTTTGAGTGAACTTTAAGATCCGAGGGTCTGAAAATTTTTGATCTTTGTTACCTGAGGCTGAAACTCAAAACAACGACCAGATGTGTAATTAGCGCCCTCAAACTATACATGACACGAGTTTTCGTCCTGATAGGAAGCCAGATAACGGTTTTAGATTTTTTGGGTGAACTTGAAGATCCGAGGGTCTCAAAATTTTTGATGTTTGTTACCTGAGGCTGAAACTAAAAACAACGACCAGATTTGTAATTAGCGCCCTCAAACTATACATGACACGAGTTTTCGTCCTGATAGGAAGCCAGATAACGGTTTTAGATTTTTTGGGTGAACTTGAAGATCCGAGGGTCTCAAAATTTTTGATGTTTGTTACCTGAGGCTGAAACTAAAAACAACGACCAGATTTGTAATTAGCGCCCTCAAACTATACATGACACGAGTTTTCGTCCTGATAGGAAGCCAGATAACGGTTTTAGATTTTTTGGGTGAACTTTAAGATCCGAGGGTCTGAAAATTTTTGATCTTTGTTACCTGAGGCTGAAACTCAAAACAACGACCAGATTTGTAATTAGCGCCTTCAAACTATACATGACACGAGTTTTAGTCTTGATAGGAAGCCAGATAACGGGTTTAGATTTTTTGGGTGAACTTGAAGATCCGAGGGTCTGAAAATTTTTGATGTTTGTTACCTGAGGCTGAAACTCAAAACAACGACCGGATTTGTAATCAGCGCCCTCAAACTATACAGCACACGAGTTTTCGTCCTGATAGGAAGCTAGATAACGTTTTTATATTTTTTTGGGTGAAAACTTGAAGATCCGAGGGTCTGAAAATTTTTGATGTTTGTTACCTGAGGCTGAAACTCAAAACAACGACCGGATTTGTAATCAGCGCCCTCAAACTATACATGACACGAGTTCTCGTTCTGATAGGAAGCCAGATAACGGTTTTAGATTTTTTTGGTGAACTTCAAGATCCGAGGGTCTGAAAATTTTTGATGTTTGTTTCCTGAGGCTGAAACTCAAAACAACGACCGGATTTGTAATCAGCGCCCTCAAACTATACAGCACACGAGTTTTCGTCCTGATAGGAAGCTAGATAACGTTTTTAGATTTTTTGGGTGAAAACTTGAAGATCCGCGGGCCTGAAAATTTTTGATGTTTGTTACCTGAGGCTCAAACTCAAAACAACGACCGGATTTGTAATCAGCGCCCTCAAACTATACATTGTACGAGTTTTCGTCTTGATAGGAAGCTAGATAACGTTTTTAGATTTTTTGGGTGAACTTGAAGATCCGAGGGTCTGAAAATTTTTCATGTTTGTTATCTGAGGCTGAAACTCGAAACAACGACCAGATTTGTAATCAGCACCCTCAAACTATCTACGATACGAGTTTTCGTCTTTATACGCAGCCAAATAACGGTTTTAGATTTTTAGGCTGGCCTTTAAGATCTGAGTCTGATTTTTTTTATGTTCGTTACCTGAGGCTAAAACTTAAAGCAACGACAGGATTTGTAAGTAGCACCCTCAAACAATACACCTTTCAAGTTTTCGTCCTGACGGGAAGCCAAATAACGATTTTAGATATTTAGGGTAAACTTGAAGATCTGAGGGTGCGAAATTTTTTTATGTTTGTTAGCTGATGCTGAAATGATGAATAGCTGATATCGGCAGAAGCAAGATAGTTCTTATTATAAAACGAGCATCGAAATCTTCGCAAAATCTCTGGGAAAAGTTTACAGAGCTGAAAGGAGAGTACGTTGAAAAGTGAAAAATATTTTTGCGTTTTCTTTGCTGGCTCTGGTACTTCTGGGATCACCCTCGTCAAAGCGACACAAATAACCACTCGAAGAAATACCAAACGCCAAAAAATTCCTATGGTTGCGAGCGTGTTGGTAGCGTTCGCCGCGTACGGTGTGCCAGCCGGGCCCCGGGCCCTCGTTCTCTCCGGAGACGGCGTCCACCGTGGAACATTGACCGTGTCCAAGGTTGGCCTGGCCGATGTTGCGATTCTACCTGTGCCGGCGTCGCCCTCGGACGTCCACCTTCCACGACGGTCGGTCGGTCCGTCGGTCCAAGGAAAACGACATCCTCCTCCTCTTCTACCTTGCAACAAAGCCATCGCACCAAAAACCGCTCTGCTGCCGAACAGCTTAATTTTCTGTGCAATTGGCCTGTCCCAAGTGCTGCCGTTTTAGTACATTTGTACTATTGCTAGTACATTTATTTGTACTAGCTATAGTACATTTTCGACCTCGTTAGTACATTTCATTATTTCCCGGATGTCCACCTTCCACGACGGTCGGTCCGTCGGTCGGTCCGTCGGTCGTCCAAGGAAAACGACATCCTCCTCCTCTTCGTCTTCTACCTTGCAACAAAGCCATCGCACCAAAAACCGCTCTGCTGCCGAACAGCTTAATTTTCTGTGCAATTGGCCTGTCCCAAGTGCTGCCGTTTTAGTACATTTGTACTATTGCTAGTACATTTATTTGTACTAGCTATAGTACATTTTCGACCTCGTTAGTACATTTCATTATTTCCCGGATGTCCACCTTCCACGACGGTCGGTCCGTCGGTCGGTCCGTCGGTCGTCCAAGGAAAACGACATCCTCCTCCTCTTCGTCTTCTACCTTGCAACAAAGCCATCGCACCAAAAACCGCTCTGCTGCCGAATAGCTTAATTCTCTGTGCAATTGGCCTGTCCCAAGTGCTGCCGTTTTAGTACATTTTTTGTACTATTTCTAGTACATTTAATTGTACTAGTTCTAGTAATTGTTCGACCTCAAAGTACATTTCATTATTTCTCGGACGTCCACCTTCCACGACGGTCGGTCCGTCGGTCAGTCGGTCGGTCGGTCAGTCGGTAGGTCGGTCGGTCGGTCTGTCGGTCGGTCGGTCGTCCAAGAAGAAGGCCTCCTCCTCCTCCTCTTCTACCTTGCAACAAAGCCATCGCACCAAAAACCACTCTGCTGCCGAGCAGCTTAATTTTCCATGCAATTGGCCTGTCCCAAGTGCTGCCGTTTTAGTACATTTGTACTATTGCTAGTACATTTATTTGTACTAGTTCTAGTACATTTTCGACCTCAAAGTACATTTCATTATTTCTCGGACGTCCACCTTCCACGACGGTCGGTCGGTCGGTCGTCCAAGAAGAAGGCCTCCTCCTCCTCTTCTACCTTGCAACAAAGCCATCGCACCAAAAACCGCTATGCTGACGAACAGCTTAGTTTTCTGTGCAATTGGCCTGTCCCAAGTGCTGCCGCTTTAGTACATTTGTACTATTTATAGTACATTTATTTGTACTAGTTCTAGTAAATGTTCTACCTTTAAGTACATTTTATCATTTCTCGGACGTCCACCTTCCACGACGGTCGGTCGGTCTGTCGGTCGTCCAAGGAAAACGGCCTCCTCCTCCTCTTCTACCTTGCAACAAAGCCATCGCGCACCAAAAACCGTTCTGCTGTCTCATTTTTCTTAGTCCAGGCGGTAGGGGATTTTTGACAGCAAAATTATGAGAACGTCAAAATTCTATATGTAAAAATACTCCAAGAAGAAGAAGAATCCGGTACACAGACGGTTCACTCGCTAGAGAGGGCTCGGGCTCGGGAGTCTACGGACCCCATACAAGGCTCTCACTCCCTCTTGGGGGGCACACCACAGTTATTCCAGGCTGAGGTCTATGCGATACTTGCTTGTGTAAACCGTATTCGGGAAATTGACGGGTCTAGGAGGCGGATTACTATCTGCTCTGACAGTCAGGCAGCCATCAAAGCACCGAGTGCTTGGAAAATAACGTCGGAACTGGTCCTGGAGTGCAGGAGGGCTCTTGACGACATCTCAGCTAAACACAAGGTATCACTGATGTGGGTACCTGGGCACGCTGGGGTAAAGGGTAACGACATGGCGGATCATCTGGCTAGGATGGGATCCGGCAACAGTTTTGTGGGCCCGGAACCAGCCTTAGGACTATCTGCAAACTTGATTAGGAAAACAACTGGAGAGTGGATCCAGAATCAACACTCTCTGAGATGGAACAACATCTCTGGTCATCTCCGTCAAGCTCGGGAACTATTAGCAAGACCAAGGTTATTATCGTAGATAGAGAGCATGACAATCATCGAGAAATAAAGTCAATAGGCCGTTGTGAGGTAGTTCAAAGTTTTGTGTACCTCGGTTCTTTGATCGACAATTCAGGTAGCTGTGAGAATGAGATTCGACGGCGCATTCAACAGGCACGGGTGGCCATGACAAAGCTTACTAAAATATGGCGTGACCATAATATCACTAAGGCTACCAAAATGTCACTGGTTCAGTCTCTTGTGCTCTCCATATTTTTGTATGCCTCGGAAACTTGGACTGTTAAAAAGGCAGATCGAGCTCGCATAGATGCTTTTGAAATGTGGACGTGGAGGAGAATGCTGAGAATCCCTCATACCGCCCATCGAACTAATGTTTCCATACTGGATGAGCTCGGCGTCGATGAGAATGCTTACATTCTTCGGACATATTCACAGCAGCCACAATATGAAGAAACTTTTAGGTCAGGGTCACGCCCCGAGTGGGCGGCGCCGTGGCCGTTCCCCTGCACGCAGGGTGGATACGACGAAACAGTTGCTGGATATGAGTATCAAGAGCGCCACTAAACTGACAGTAAATCGCGGACGATGGCGAGCTACAGTTCTCAAACTATATATTCGTGTCGGCAATACTCTAGCTCTGACTTAATGCATTTTACGAGTTCACAACATGTCTGTTAAGACATTGTGACTATGATGATGATAACCTCAGTAACTGCTCTACCGATTTTTATGAAATTCGGGACGTGACAGTAGCCTCTTCATGATCGGTGATCTTATCAATTTCATCTGACAACCCTATCCTTGACGAGGAGCCGATTTGGCAACATCGCAAAACGGTCGGTATCGATTCGCCGCCGCTGCCGCGTTGAATGGCGCCCCCTTAGCCCGCCCGCCCCCACACCCTCCCACCCCTCCAGCGATCCGCCATCCCCCTGCCGACATACGACCGACCCCCCTTTTTGCATGCGCCCGACCCCGCGTCCAACGAGAGGGTGAGAGAGGGTGATTTTTTAATTTTTTAATGCGTCGCGCGGCATTTTTCACTTGTTTTTATTTTTTGTACATTTCGGATTCGATCATCCGTTGGGGCGTGTTATGCGGCCAGCGTGTACAGGGTCATTCGCGCATTGTTCGGGAGCACAGAAGAAGAAGGGATACTCCCAAAATTGCCTATAATTCTAAACTAATAAGTATAATACCTAGACTTGAAGAGCTGAGAGCCTGAAAATTTTGGACATTCGTTAATTGAGGTTGTATCTCAAAACAGCGGGTGGATTTGTAATTAGCGCCCTCAAACTATACAGGACACGAATTTTCGTCCTGATAGGAAGCCAGATAACGATTTTAGATTTTTAGGGTGGACTTTAAGATCTGAGAGCCTGCACATTTTTGATATTCGTTACTTGAGGCTGAAAACCCAAAACAGCGGCCGGATTTGTAATTAGCACCCTCAAAATATGTATGACACGAATTTTCGTCCTGATAGGAAGCCAGATAACGATTTTAGATTTTTAGGGTGAACTTGAAGACCGGAGAGACTGAAAATTTTTGATATCCGTTACTTGAGGCTGAAACTCAAAACAGCGGCAGGATATGTAATTAGCAGCCTCAAAATATATATGACACGAATTTTCGTCCTGATAGGAAGCCAGATAACGATTTTATATTTTTAGGCTGGACTTTTAAGATCTGAGAGCCTGAAAATGTTTGATATTTGTTACTTGAGGCTGAAACCCAAAACAGCGCCCGGATTTGTAATTAGCACCCTCAAAATATATATGACACGGATTTTCGTCCTGATAGGAAGCCAGATAACGATTTTAGATTTTTAAGCTGGACTTTTAAGATCTGAGAATCTGAACATTTTTAATATTCGATACTTGAGGCTGAAACTCAAAACAGCGGCCGGATTTGTAATTAGCACCCTCAAACTATACAGGACACGAATTTTCGTCCTGATAGGAAGCCAGATAACGATTTTAGATTTTTAAGCTGGACTTTTAAGATCTGAGAGTCTGAACATTTTTGATATTCGTTACTTGAGGCTGAAACTCAAAACAGCGGCCGGATTTGTGATTAGCACCCTCAAAATATATATGACACGAATTTTCGTCCTGATAGGAAGCCAGATAACGATTTTAGATTTTTAAGCTGGACTTTTAAGATATGAGAATCTGAACATTTTTGATATTCGTTACTTGAGGCTGAAACTCAAAACAGCGGCCGGATTTGTAATTAGCACCCTCAAACTATACAGGACACGAATTTTCGTCCCGATAGGAAGCCAGATAACGATTTTAGATTTTTAAGCTGGACTTTTAAGATCTGAGAATCTGAACATTTTGGATATTCGTTACTTGAAGCTGAAACTCAAAACAGCAGCCGGATTTGTAATTAGCACCCTCAAACTATACAGGACACGAATTTTCGTCCTGATAGGAAGCCAGATAACTATTTTACATTTTTAGGGTGGACATGAAGATCTGAATTTTGATACACTGTAAGATTTGTATTTATTTTTTATTTGTTGTAACTGGGCTGTTATCGAAATTACCTGTAAGTTTTAAAGCTTGTTGCTAACCTCATTAGTTAGGTGTAAGAGTAGCGCAAGCTAAACTTCGCAAAATGAGGTTTTCTATATTTTTTATGATGTAATTGTAGCAAAATAAAGACGACAATTATTATTACTATTACCATAAATAAAACGATTTTTTTACATTTTTCGTCAAGTAAAGATTTTTTTTTAATTGAGCAGTTGGGTAAAAATTGGCTTCCGGTCGGACACTGTTTATTTGTAGCAGCAATATATAGATACTGGGAAGCAGTACTTTGAAAAAGTATTGTTTCGCCATCTATCTACCAAAGCAGGTACCCGAGCGTTTAGTTTGAGGATCCGAGCACTGTTTATGCGACCCGTTTAAAAGCATCAGGTATAGAAACCTGCGGATACGACAATGAACAGATTCTTTTTTGTGGAACACTCATTTAACACTCCCGACATTTGGTTTATACTAAAAAGCAACTTAACTCAATTAAAGAGTAGCAATTTCATTCATTCAGCCGAAACCAATCACAGACGACGTCGTTTCGCTTTTATTAAAGCTCGCCAGTGTGATTTAGGTCTCAGGCGAATAAATGAGATTGCAAGCTAGTGCCTAGTTGGCAAAACTCGTACTAGTAGTAGCAACATATTCAACGTGGTACCGTCCCAAAATATCGAAACGCCAACTCTGTCGTCACGTTAGCGTCACAGAGTGGAAGCAGGGTATCATTCCCCGGGTGCACGGACCGACAGACAGAACTAGAGGTGTGCCAAACTGCGATTTCTTAGGAGCAGTGACATGTTGCGACTGCTCCGGCCGCGGAGCTGTGACAAAGAACAGCGATTTTTGGAGCAAGCGTGGCAAGTCGCAACATCGGAAATCGGAACAGATAAATATCGCTGCAGCCACCGACTGCTCCGAGCGTACGCTGGTGCTGCTCGGATTAAAACGATAAACACCAAAAATGCGACGAATGCCGAAGCAGAATGCGCCTATTTCTCTTTTCACACTTCACGACTTCACGTAAATATTTTGTGGATTCCTTATTTTTTAGGCCTTTTCGCTTGAAATACAAAGGCGAGTTTTGGTTCTAAAAAGAAAAACGTTAACTATTAACCTAAATTAAATGAATATGTACAATTGTAGAGTTAGATTTATTTAATTTTGAAATGTGATACCCTATGTATAATAATATGCGATTAAAACACAAACGTTTTTTGTTTCTCGGGACTTTGTAGATGTATTGTATTCTCAGATTTTAATGATAATGATATAATCAAATAATTTATATCGCCGATAAAAATGATTTTATATACAGGGTGTTTCTTGTTTCCTAACCTTTCTGACAAAATGAAGGAGGTAATCGTCGCTTAACTCTAAGACGAAATCCAGATTAATTTTTTTCTCCAAGCGTATAATAATCTATAACATTAAAACTTGCTAGCTCCATCTCTCTCTAACAAAGTTTTTCGGGTCCTAAGGTAGGGGTGTGGTTTTTTCGATTTTCAGAAGGGTTAGACGTTACGGAAAAGGCTATTTTCGATGCGTGCGTTGAGAGGAAGTTTTAGTGAGCGAAAAAGGCCATAAACGGACGCGTCGAATCAACTGTTTTTTGAACTCCTCCCAGGGGACTGGACAGATAATCCTTGGGATTTTTTTCAAAGTACTATATCATACTCTCCATGAGTTTTTCCGAGATGGTCCACATTTACCTTTTTCATCGCGAGAAAAAAAAAATCAGCGTTAACGTATAACGCCTGCGCTATTTAATTTTTTACTCAAATTTTAGGACAGATAAAGAGAAAAAAATTGCACGATATTTTAGCTAAAAGATGGTTCAATAGTGCTAATAATTCTCCTCTGAGGAATTTACACATTTATCATCGTTTCGGGACAATATTATCTCGAAAAAAGTGATTCCTCAGCGTATCTCCACAATTACATTGCGATGCGACTATATCACAACCACTTTTACAATCAAAATAGGATTTTTTTCGTTGGGTAGCTCGCAATTTCCGCCATATTTTTTCACCTTTCGCTTAATCAATATTGCAAATTTCATCTTAAAAAGAAAAAAGTTTTCCTTTAGCCCTTACAAGTCGCATTTCTCTTGATAATTATAAAAATCACGCTTCTGATTGGCTGATGGATTTACGGGCCATTTTGAAGTATCACCGTGCATACCGAATCTAATTAGTAACAGCTCTTTTATTTCAACGAATAAAATCGCATTTAGCTTTCACAAATCGAAAAACTGGATCTTCTGCATTAATTCGATACCCTAAACATACCTAGAATCCATGTATTAAGATCAGGAGATTGCAAAACGGGAAAATATACATTATGAAAGGCGTATTGTTTACAAGGTGTTTCGCCCTGCCAGAGAATAAGCCCCGTGCCCCGCCCTCCGTCGTTTGTCAGCTCGCATTTTGCGCCGCCGCCGAGAGTACGCTGCTCCTGCTCTGCCTGAAAACTGTTCCGAAATGGAGCTGCGATTTTGAAAACAGCGGAGCAGGTTGCGACTGTGACAACATCGGAGCAGTGTCAAAGTAGCAGTTTGTCAAATCGCAACACACCTCTAGACAGAACAGACGCACGTCTGAGACTGGCCTTTCACTTGAAAGCCTGCCTGACAAAGGTCACATCGCGCTCAGCCGAGAGCAGAGCAATGAAATGGTAACGACCATTTCAGGGTTAAACCCATAACGATGCCGGCAACGAAAACAAGAGCACCAAAGACGACGCATGATAGTATTATTAACAGTCGACACGAGGACTACCAGCGCAATAGTGATGTAACAATGCGATTTGATAAGATATTCCTTCAATTCGTCATCGTTTGTCAGAGCGAGCGGTCCCTAATAGGGCCCTCAAAATGCGATACTTGCTTGTGTAAATCGTATTCGGGAAATTGACGAGTCTAGGAGGCGGATTACTATCTGCTCTAACAGTCAGGCAGCCATCAAAGCACTGAGTGCTTGGAAAATAACGTCGGGACTGGTCCTGGAGTGCAGGAAGGCTCTTGACGACATCTCAGCTAAACACAAGGTATCACTGATGTGGGTACCTGGGCACGCTGGGGTAAAGGGTAACGAAATGGCGGATCATCTGGCCAGGATGGGATCCGGCAACAGTTTTCTGGGCCCGGAACCAGCCTTAGGACTATCTGCAAACTTGATTAGGAAAACAACTGGAGAATGGATCCAGAATCAACACTCTCTGAGATGGAACAACATCTCTGGTCATCTCCGTCAAGCTCGGGAACTATTAGCAGGGCCTGCAGAGAGAATAGGACGATTTTGTCTCTCTCTGGATAGGAGTAACTTGAAGATTGCTAGTAGGCCTACTAACGGGTCACAACACCGTCAGGCGTCACTTGTTCGTGATGAGGGTAGTCAACGACCCAACGTGCACGTGGTGTGGTGAAGAGGAAGAATCCTCGGCACACATCTTGTGTCGCTGTGAAACCCTGGGTTAACACAGGCAGACTATGCTGGGCTCAAGAACCTTGGAACCAATAGAGATAAAACGGATAGGACCTAATAATGTACTTGCCTTTGCCAAAAGGGCAGGTCTTAGGAACTAGCGCGGATAGAGGCGCGAAAGGGCCCATCGTGTGGCCTATGCACCAGCCACATTCCGTGCTGGATTGCCTCTGGTCCTTATTCATTCAGGGCCCTCAAATAGCAAACATACGTAAATCGCAACGAAAATGTCTCTATACTAATATAATCAAGGCAGCCATAGAAATCAAGGAGGCTGAAAACAAAAGCGTAATTTTTGTCTGGTTTGACAGCATAGTTTTGAGTTGACAGTTGCTCGTGTTATTTTTTTGCGAAATCTCAAAATCAGCTCTTCTCTGTGTTACACCTTTATTGTAAATTTATTAATGTACACCTATACCACAGCATAGTAAACAACCAGCACAATATCTCTGAGGATTTCCTATATAAAAATGGTTCCCACAAAATTTGACCTTGGGATGACTTTACGGCTGTGAAGGTTGGGTAGAGATGCGAAAATGAACAAATCGATACCGGTATCAACTCGATATTTTTTTGTCAAATAGGCGTGTTTGGTTCGTACAGAGAATTTTGTGCAATTGATTACACCCCTCAATAATTATATAATTATTTTCGATACCGATAGCCCTACAAATGTATAGATACCAGCTTGGAATCGCTCAAAATTTATCGAAGATAGTTCAAGTATCGAAGTATCGTTAGCATCCCTACAAAAAAAATCATCCAAATGTGGGGATGCGCGTGTAATTACCGCCAACCTGAGATATTGTGCTGGTTGTTTACTATGCTGTGCCTATACTCTGTTATCCGATACTTTGGACTGTCAGCTGTCATTATTTTTTGGCAATCAGATATTCAGTAAAAATATTACTAAGACGGTACTGACTTGCAGGATTGCCAATTCAGACCACTGCTCAACACATCGTCAGCTTGTACCTATAAAATAGAGCCAGTCCAAAGTGTCAAGTAACAAAGTATAGTTGTAGTGCGAAGATCCATTCTGTATTATTTTATACTGTCCAGACCATTATGCATTTTGGTGTGCACCTACTGATTGGTTCAATATTAGTCGAAAGCCAAATCCTTAGCTTCAGTGCCTGAAAATATAGATAGATAATATGCAACTCATATTTGCATTTGTTTATCTTTTACATTTGACAGGAGAAAGTTAGGTTAAAGTTCCCCAGAAGATGACTCTCTGTCTGACTAGACATAACATTATTCTATCAAACTAGACATAACATTATTCTATCAAACTAGACATAAATTGGACTTTTGTTTCTAGTTTGTACAAAATTAGACAAGACTAAAAAAATAGATATAAGAGTGGGATTAAACTAAACGTCTTCAATATAAACGAAACAATAAAAGAAAATAAAACCAAATGGAAAGAACATGTAAAGCCTTGTGTCCACTTGCAAGTAACTTGTGATAGTTTTTGTAGCAAGTGCTTGCTAGTTTGTCTACACTATCTTTTAATTGTTCGGAAATTTAATCTGGGAAATTGCTTTCGTAATTTCAGTTGGGCTTGATTGTTCTGATTCCGTGTACACTATAGATAAGACGTCATATACAAAATCTGTAGCTGCTGCGGTAGTTGTGATATATTTAATTTAAAAAAAGAAAACAAGAGAAAGATAGTAAAAGGCGGAGAAAATGTTGGGCGAGAAAGTGGATTCAGCGTAGAACTACTCTAGGGATACGTGAACTTTAATGAGTCAAAGTACTCCCAAGTACTCTCATATATTTCATTAATACCTTGTCCACTTTTCTTTTTTTGAATTTTTCTCCACTCTTCTCCACTCAAAGTGCCTAAAACCTGAAGTGAAGAAAAGGTTTCCAGCCTCCTTGATATCCACAGCCTTGATTATGTTAGTTTGCAGAAATTTTCGGTACCAGTGACGAAGGAGTTCTACCACATAAATCGGAACTGCCCATCACTATCAATACATACCAATTTCTCTCATTTTATCCGCGATCCAGTCGGACATTGGCACGTCGGCAATGAGAAGCTATAATGATAAAATGAACGACGCGGGACTGTTGTATGCAATTTTAAACATCCTAACCATTCTGTTTCTCAGACAATTTGCAACATCTTCCTCAATTAATAGTCATACAGTTAAGGTATGGTTACCAGAAACGCTGTAACAGGGGAATGAAAATAATCGTTACAGGTAACGATCGTCATCATCATGTCGAGTCTCAAAAGGGATAGAACACACATAAGTAAAACAGGGAGATTAAATATTGTCTACTGCAACTATCCAATCCAGATGCTGGATCGTCTTTAAGGTGGGGAGTCAATTCTGCTGTTGCCGGTTGTAGTTAAGGGGTATTAAGTGAATAATCGCCATAATGTGCGAAAAGTACTGAGTCAATCAACTTCATTTTTTGTGGTAAACTCAAAGTGAAAAAACATAAATTAGTGGTGAAACAACGTAAAAACCCATGAAAAAGTCATTATGGAGAGTTCAGAAAATTTGAAACACTGAAAATTTTAAGACTACTTTTGACCTTTGATTTTAATTTTTTTATAACCAATTGTGTAAGAAAGAAACGGTATGGTGCACATTGTAAAAAGCGATGAAAAAAACGGATTATGCTGATAATTTTGACAAATTTTAGAAACTCTAACGCTTGAGTTTTCATTTTCACTTTTCACGTTACCTACTGTGTAACCAAAAGTGGAAAAAGATTTTTTTTACATTGCGCTTTTGTCTAGACACATCGCTTTGAAGTAACATGTAGTTTTTAAAAGTAGTGCCGCCCAAACTTTGTTTTTATTTGTTTTATATATCTTTTAACAGATTCACACTCACTCAAATGCAGCCACTATACAATATTATCGTAAAATATATCCGTACACTGTTGTTTCACGCACATTTATTCCCGCCCTATTTCTGCAGCAGACTGTACACCGACGCAATGCAACAAAAAAAAACTGCAAAAATGAAAAAAATATCTGGATTTAATTTCCACAGCTCAGCGAACTTGAAAGCATAGCATCAGAATATTACATCTGGCTGTTCCTACCGTTCCTCTCTGCATCCTCTAAATATATTTTTTTTCGCGAATCACGCACAGAAAGACCCGCGCCCGTTTGTTGAATTTGAATGCAGAACGAAATTCGAAAATATTTATGGGTAATTCTAAAAATATTGAGTAATTTGAAGGTGTGTTATGTCCAGAGCAAAAGTAAACAAATTTAAATTAAAACTAGTAGTGTCCAAAGGGGCGTTCAATATCTAAATCAGTTTTAATAGTTAACCAGTTTAAAATAATATATTTTTTTGAGTATTGCTGTTTTTCTGAACATTAGGAACATGCGAATGACAACTATATGACACGCAAATGACAAACCTATTAAAATGATTGATATCAGACAAATATCCGAATCTAAAAAAAGCAGTAGTCCAAACATTGAATACAGATTTATTAAGTTGTACTTACAGGAACTGAAGTATTTAGTAGTTGTACATAGTAAAAGAGTATTAAGTTTTTCTTGATTTGAGACATGCAAATGACCTATTCTACAGGCTAATGATCACAACCATACATATAATTTTTTACTTGTCTATCAAGAAATATCTAATGAAAAACGAATTAAACTAAAAATAAAATAATTCTTACGGAGGAAGATTAACTTTTTGAATAAGCTTGTACAAAAGACGATGCCTATTAATAACTAAAGATGTTGTTCTTGTTCTTCTTTTATGTATCTCGTGCGGTCTTCGTTCAGTTATCTTTGTTATACGTTGCTTTGCCACTGGAACAACCTGCTTCTTCTTCATCATCATCACTGTAGACCTCAGATATTCTTAGTTTCTTCTTAGGTAAAGAACGACCCAATTCTGACAACGGTGTATCAGAATCTTCCTCTTCTGATATACCTAGTGTTTTCTTGGGTAAAGGAACAATCAATTTTGACAAAGGTGTATCTGAATCGTCGTCCTCAGATATACTCAGTTTTTTCTTAGGTAAAGGAAGAGTTAATCTTGACAAAGGTGTATCTGAATCCTCATCGTTTGTTGTTGAGTTATCCTTGAATTTCGGATGTAAAGTAGTCTGCAGGCCTTTGGGATATTTTAGGCATCCAATTTCATAGTCTCGGCAATGCTTTTTGCACAAAAAGCATGACAGATATCTCAGAAATAGTTTGCTTTCTGCAACTACTACTTGATGCACTTTCATGGTTCCTTTGAAAGTTAAAAGTGGTTTACTTTTGATGATATTTTCAAAATAAGTAATCTCATCAGGACCAATTTTTAAGAAGCAAATACGAGGGCAAGTTTTTCTGAAGATCTCATAAAGTTCATCAAAACTTGATATATCTTTTCCTTCACCTACTACCCGATCAGCATTTCTTTTGCAAGTACCACCAATACCATCTGGAGCACCTTTGCCATGACCCGATTCATGGTAGTTCCACGTAGCGCTTTTGATGCCAGGAAAACATGTTTGTAGATTATTTGCTAAGAAAGAAAACATTTGCTTGTTGCGGTATTGTGTGCTGGGACTGTCGCTTAAAAAGTGGACAGTATTAATGTCCTTCTGTACATAAATATTTAAAATTGGACTAAGATGAGCCCAGACTGCCGAAGGTCCGTGGTCCAATGATTCAGAAAGGGTGCAGAAGCTGTTTACAACTGTTTTACCATTTGTTCCTTTTGAATAGACCACAACCGTGTGGAGGGTAATTTGCTGCCTGGAACCTCCGAAATGGTATGACTGTATCTCCTCTGCATATTTGAGAGAATAATTTTCACTGTAGTCACAGTGTACTAAAATTTCATTTTTATCTAGAGTTTCTTTTAGCTTGGCGATGACTTTATATTGATGTAAAATCCTAGCTTCATGAGACATAAACAAAGGTAACCTCTTCAAAAATAAAGCATACAGATCTTTAGCTTTTACTCCTCGAAGCTGTTTTGCTATTCTTTTTGTTTGCTTGATTTGTCCAGTTTTCTTGTCTACATAATTGAAGGTTAAGTTAACCCACTGAAAATATGTAACATTTTCATTCTCATCAAATATTTTTAAATGAGGTTTGGAATTTTTGCATTCATTACATAATCGTAATAAGCAGTTTTCATTTTTGGTACTACAACAAATATCGTTAATAACGTCTCCTGCCGTTTTCTCAAAAATGATTCCATTCAAATATAGACCACTAATTAGTAATTCCATGTTGGCGTGTATTACACATTTGGTTGTATTTCTATCAGCTACCTTCATCTGTTTGATCCAAAATGGTTTTAGTTGGCAAAAATAGCTATAACTAATTTTCAAATTTGGGTGTACTTGAAGGAAATCGCGATGCAAGTTCTTTAATGTATTACAGAGAAAACGTTTCTGTTTGGTAACTTTATTTTTGGTAACAAATTCCTTTTTTCCAGGACACATTCTGCTATTGTTTTCAAGTTCTAAAAATGATTTTATTTTAGTCTTTAGATAAACCATAGTATTTCTCTTCAAGTTGCATTTTCTATCAAACGTTGTAATATTATTGCTCGAGTAATTAGGAGTTTTTCGGTACTTTATTAATTCTGAAAGTCTTGTTCTTATTTTGTATCTTTTTACTATTTTTCCATCTAAAATTTTCTTAAATATTTGTTTCGATTTGTAAGTATGTAAGTCTTTGTAAGATTCAGAGAGTTGTTGTTGAACAACTTCTCCAAATAGCAAATTTTTCTTTACCTTTTGAATTTTCAGAGTGTCGACATTGTTCCTTTCAAGATCACTCAATATAGCATTAACCTTAGATAGAGGAGTAACATCATTAATACTTGGGTTATTTTCTTTACTAACCTCATTACCGGGATCACTATTTTTTTCTAGAAGTCTTTGATACCGCTTCTTATAATAATTTGCTTTTCTCTGCAAATTTTTTATTTTTCTTTTTATTTTTTGATTCTCCCTGAAACGTCTCATCTTATTTCTGCACGCTAATCTGCGTCCCACATTTCTTCTGCTTTTTTGTATTGGTGTATCATTTTCTTTGTTCTCTTCAGGTTTCGAACAAAGGTTATCTTCCAGTACTAGGTCGGTGGTGTTATTTTGATTTTCCCTTTTTCTCTGTCTATAGTTTCTTGAATTCTCCTTCCATTGTTTTCTAACCATTCTTTGCTCTCGATTTGTCATGTCTGTAATACTCTTTCTAGTTTTGTTTTCTTTTGCTTTTAAATACTGCTCATGTTTCTTTTTCCTCTCGACTTCATATTTGTCTGGGTCTTCTTTAATTTTCCTTCGTCTTTCCTTTTCTCGCTCTCTTTTCGCTGCTAGTATTTCTTCCCTTGTCTTTTTGGAATGTGGTCCCTGCAAATGAAGTGAGATAGTAAATTGACAGAAAATTTATCTAAAAAAAATTTTTTGGAATTGTAAAATTCCATTTTTTCGGAAAAGTAATTTACTTTCAAATTGATATATACACTTTTGATTAAATTTTCAAAAAAAAATATTTGCAGTAGCGTTTACCTATGACATTTAAATTCAAGTTATAAAAACAAACTTCAAACAAGATCAACAGAATTGTTTATGTTAATGGTTACTGAAAATGATTTGCAAAAAATGTCATCAAACATGATTAAATACAGCTAGCTTACCTTAAGACGTTTTTAGTACATCTATGTGGAATATTTTTTTCGATAATTGGTTTTTTTCTATCTCATCATTCTCGTGTCTAACTCGTCATTCGCGTGTCAAAAAAAAGACACGCGAATGACGACACGCGAATGATTTTTATTATGGTTTTTACAAATTGAAAGTAAACGGGTCAACTTTTGTTCCCAATAATATTCAGTAACAGTGGGGTTTGTATTGTTGAGTCCCAAGTACAGAAAAAGTTCGAAGAATAATGCTCCAGAATACATATATTACTTACCATGCTAATGATGCACCTGTAGGTTACACGCGGAATAATGGTGTTTCAAAATATTCTCCGCACAAGATGTTCACTCTCTGCCTGCTCATTTAAAACTAACTGGGAGAAGCGGGGACAGGAGAGGCTACGGAGATCGTATGACCTTGATATTAACCGTCGTTCAGTTTGCGCGGGATTTTATTAGTCAGCACACGCCAATGACGCATTTTCTTCGGGACAGAAGTTTTACCCGTTTTTCTGCTTTAGAAAAAAACTGTTGTGTATTTTTCATCTAAGATAATGAAATTTAATACTTTTCTAAGTACTATACGTATGCAACTATTATATTTTATAATTCTGAGTAGCTAAATTCGTTGACTAAAGTTCCCCAGACATGCTGGGGACAAGACACGCGAATGACAATTAGAGTTTAAAAGCTGGAAAAAAAATTAAATTAATTTAAATTTCTCTTACCTCTTTGACGGATAACGAGAAAATATTATCTTCGACTTTTTAGTACCATGTTTTGGTATGGAATTTAGTTTATGAGGTAGATATTGATGAGGGACAACCAATTACTCACAATTTTTAGAATCACCCTTATACAGGGCGAATCAGGCTGGTGCCTGATAGGTCATTTAAATTCTAATGTAATCGAAATAGTAACTGTGACAAACAACCTCGTGCTTGACAGACAGAGCGGGAATTTTACAGATCGTATTGAGACTTTTGCGGCCATGATCCCATGAACTGTTAGTTCTTGGGCTGTTCGGCCGGCATTCTCCCCCACGTCCACATTTGAAAAGCATCTACATATGCGAGCTCGATCTGCCTTTTTGACAGTCCAAGTTTCCGAGGCATACAAAAATATGGAGAACACAAGAGACTGAACCAGCTACATTTTGGTAGCGCCATATTTTAGTAAGCTTTGTCATGGCCACACGTGCTTGTTGAATGCGTCATCGAATCTCATATTTACAGCTACCCGAATTGTCCATCAAAGAACAGAGGTACACAAAACTTTGAACCACTTCACAACGGCTTACTGACTTTATTTCTCGATGATTATCGAGCTCTCTATCTACGATCATAACCTTGGTCTTGTTGTAGTTAATACCAAGAACGTATGCTGCACTGTGTTGCTCTAAGATGTTCAAAAGAGCTACTAGTTCTTCCTGAGAAGCAGCGATAAGGGTTGTAAGGGTTGTATCGTTAGCATAGTGTATCGTCCTAATGCTTGCTTTCTACAGTAACCTCCCAATTCTGACTATGACCCAGAGAACATCAGGTAGGAAAGCTTTTGCTACTGGCGGTAGTTGTGGTTGCTTTTCTACTCTACCAGCTCGCATAGATCTTGTTATTTGCTTTTCTGAGTAGCCGTTTGCCTTCAACGCATTCTTCAGATGTTCAAGCTCGGCACTGAGTTCGGCTCAAACACAATGGGATTACCTTGGATCTCGATGAGCTTCTTACGGCTTCCCTGCTTTTAACTTCAGACTGGTAGGATCAATTTTCTCTGCTACGTTCTTTGAGAATCAGGAACACTTTCCTTGTACAATGCTTTATTGGCGACTTACTTTTTAACATGATTGACAGTAGTTGCCACACTGACTGACTGTTTTTACAAACAACAGAAACGATAATATTTTAATAGAAATAAACATTTCCGAATACACTCTTCTTGTCCGTTCGGTCAGTATTTTGATGATTCCAAACTTCTGGCATGGATGGTGGTTCGTGTCGTTGTGCAGATAGCGATCGGTGTGTGTCGGATTCCTGTACACTCAATGTCTCAAGGTTGATCATTTTCTGGTTAAAAGCACATCGAGAAAAGCCAGTTTTTTGTTTTCCTCCACTTCCATCGTGAACTGGATGTTCGGATGTACACTGTTTAGGTGTTGTAGAAATTCCGCTAGCCTGTCTTGTCCGTGGCTCCATACCACAATTGTGTCATCCACGTATCTGAACCATATTTTGGGCTTATACTGAGCGCTGTTCAAGGCCGTCTGCTCAATCTTCTCCTTCATAATGTTAGCCACCATTGGACTCGGATACAGGCGTCAACCGAACTGCAGCTATAGCCAGCTCTGCAAAATTTATTCCTATCGAAAAAAATCGCGTTATTACGAGATGCATTAGAGTTCCGATCGTGAAAGCTTTTATCGGCCGTTTTCCGCGAAAATCCGTTGGTGGAAAATCTTTTTTAATGACCGCCACGACGCGACGGTGGCATCTGGAGAGAACGGTTGGTTGTTTTCTGTTGTTTCCAGCTGCTTTCTGCTTGTTTTCTGTTGTTTTGAGATGTATTCTGTTCTCTTCTGTTGTGTTCGGTTGTATTTGGTCGTTTTCTGTTGTTTCCTGCTGTTATCTACTTGTTTTCTGTTGTGTTTGGATGTTTTCTGTTGTATTTAGTCGTTTTCCGTTATTTCCAGCTGCTCTTTGTTAGTTTTCTGTTGTTTTGAGCTATTTTCTGTTCTTTTCTGTTATATTCGGTTGTATTTGATCGTTTTCTGTTATTTCCTGCTGTTATCTACTTGTTTTCTGTTGTGTTTGGATGTTTTCTGTTGTATTAGTCGTTTTCTGTTGTTTCCAGCTGCTCTTTGTTTGTTTTTTGTTGTTTTGAGCTGTTTTCTGTTCTTTTCTGTTATATTCGGTTGTATTTAATCGTTTTCCGTTATTTCCTGCTGTTATCTACTTGTTTTCTGTTGTGTTCGGATGTTTTTTGTTGTATTTAGTCGTTTTCTGTTGTTTCCAGCTGCTTTCTGCTTGTTTTCTGTTGTTTTGAGATGTATTCTGTTCTCTTCTGTTGTGTTCGGTTGTATTTGGTCGTTTTCTGTTGTTTCCTGCTGTTATCTACTTGTTTTCTGTTGTGTTTGGATGTTTTCTGTTGTATTTAGTCGTTTTCCGTTATTTCCAGCTGCTCTTTGTTAGTTTTCTGTTGTTTTGAGCTATTTTCTGTTCTTTTCTGTTATATTCGGTTGTATTTGATCGTTTTCTGTTATTTCCTGCTGTTATCTACTTGTTTTCTGTTGTGTTTGGATGTTTTCTGTTGTATTAGTCGTTTTCTGTTGTTTCCAGCTGCTCTTTGTTTGTTTTTTGTTGTTTTGAGCTGTTTTCTGTTCTTTTCTGTTATATTCGGTTGTATTTAATCGTTTTCCGTTATTTCCTGCTGTTATCTACTTGTTTTCTGTTGTGTTCGGATGTTTTTTGTTGTATTTAGTCGTTTTCTGTTGTTTCCAGCTGCTGTCTGCTTGTTTTCTGTTGTTTTGAGATGTATTCTGTTCTCTTCTGTTGTGTTCGCTTGTATTTGGTCGTTTTCTGTTGTTTCCTGCTGTTATCTACTTGTTTTCTGTTGTGTTTGGATGTTTTCTGTTGTATTTAGTCGTTTTCCGTTATTTCCAGCTGCTCTTTGTTTGTTTTTTGTTGTTTTGAGCTGTTTTCTGTTCTTTTCTGTTATATTCGGTTGTATTTAATCGTTTTCCGTTATTTCCTGCTGTTATCTACTTGTTTTCTGTTGTGTTCGGATGTTTTTTGTTGTATTTAGTCGTTTTCTGTTGTTTCCAGCTGCTTTCTGCTTGTTTTCTGTTGTTTTGAGATGTATTCTGTTCTCTTCTGTTGTGTTCGGTTGTATTTGGTCGTTTTCTGTTGTTTCCTGCTGTTATCTACTTGTTTTCTGTTGTGTTTGGATGTTTTCTGTTGTATTTAGTCGTTTTCCGTTATTTCCAGCTGCTCTTTGTTAGTTTTCTGTTGTTTTGAGCTATTTTCTGTTCTTTTCTGTTATATTCGGTTGTATTTGATCGTTTTCTGTTATTTCCTGCTGTTATCTACTTGTTTTCTGTTGTGTTTGGATGTTTTCTGTTGTATTAGTCGTTTTCTGTTGTTTCCAGCTGCTCTTTGTTTGTTTTTTGTTGTTTTGAGCTGTTTTCTGTTCTTTTCTGTTATATTCGGTTGTATTTAATCGTTTTCCGTTATTTCCTGCTGTTATCTACTTGTTTTCTGTTGTGTTCGGATGTTTTTTGTTGTATTTAGTCGTTTTCTGTTGTTTCCAGCTGCTGTCTGCTTGTTTTCTGTTGTTTTGAGATGTATTCTGTTCTCTTCTGTTGTGTTCGCTTGTATTTGGTCGTTTTCTGTTGTTTCCTGCTGTTATCTACTTGTTTTCTGTTGTGTTTGGATGTTTTCTGTTGTATTTAGTCGTTTTCCGTTATTTCCAGCTGCTCTTTGTTTGTTTTTTGTTGTTTTGAGCTGTTTTCTGTTCTTTTCTGTTATATTCGGTTGTATTTAATCGTTTTCCGTTATTTCCTGCTGTTATCTACTTGTTTTCTGTTGTGTTTGGATGTTTTCTGTTGTATTTAGTCGTTTTGTGTTATCTCCAGCTGCTCTTTGTTTCTTTTCTGTTGTGTTGAGCTGTTTTCTGTTCTTTTCTGTTATATTCGGTGGTATTTGATCGTTTTCTGTTATTTCCTGCTGTTATCCACTTGTTTTCTGTTGTGTTTGGATGTTTTTTTGTTGTATTTAGTCGATTTCTGTTTTTTCCGGCTGCTTTCTGCTTGTTTTCTGTTGTTTCGAGATGTATTCTATCCTCTTCTGTTGTGTTCTGTTGTATTTGGTCGTTTTCTGTTGTTTTCTGCTGTTATCTACTTGTTTTCTGTTGTGTTTGGATGTTTTCTGTTGTATTTAGTCGTTTTCTGTTATTTCCAGCTGCTCTTTGTTTCTTTTCTGTGGTGTTGAGCTGTTTTCTGTTCTTTTCTGTTATATTCGGTTGTATTTGATCGTTTTCTGTTATTTCCTGCTGTTATCTACTTGTTTTCTGTTGTGTTTGGATGTTTTCTGTTATATTTAGTCGTTTTCTGTTGTTTCCAGCTGCTTTCTGCTTGTTTTCTGTCGTTTTGAGATGTATTCTGTTCTCTGCTGTTGTATTTGGTCGTTTTCTGTTGTTTCCCGCTGGTACCTGATTGTTTTCTGTTGTCCTGAGCCGTTTTCTGTTGTACTTCGCCGTTTTTTGTTGTCATGAATATTTATGGTACCATTACTTATACTGATTTTAACTTTAGGCTCTAGATAATTTCGAGCTGTTTTCTTTGCAAATATTAACGCTACTGATTTAGAAGGATTTAGAATAAGAGAATGATGAGGTTCGACATCAGCCAGACATTTTAGATCACCGTTAAAAGTATTGTTCATAGCATCTACATCAGCAATTAGGAAAGATAAATAAATTTTAATTTGGTTACAGAGGAGGATGATGTCTTGGCGGTGGACAGGCCTCAACCGAACTGCAGCTATAGCCAGCTCCCCAAAATTTATTCCTATCGAAAAAAAAAATCGCGCTATTACGACACGCATTAGAGTTCCGATCGAGAAAGCTTTTAGCAGCCATTTTCCATGTTTGAGTGTTTTTTGATGTATTTAGTCGTTTTCTGTTATTTTCAGCTGTTTTCTGCTTGTTTTCTGTTGTTTTGAGATGTATTCTATTCATGTCTGTTGTATTCGGTTGTATTTGGTCGTTTTCTGTTGTTTCCTGCTATTATCTGCTTGTTTTCTGTTGTACTTATCCGTTTTCTGTTGTCAATAATATTTTTATGGTACCATTACTGATACTGATTTTAACTTTAGATGCTAGATAACTCCGTGCTGTTTTCTTTGCAAATATTAACGCTACTGAAGAGGAGAATGATGAAGGTGCCGCATCAGCCAGACATTTTAGATCAGTGTTAAAATTAATGTTCATAGTATCTACATCAGCAATTGGACAAGATAAATAAATTTTGATTTGGTTACAGAGGAGGATGAGGTCTTGGCGGTGGACAGGCCTCAACCGAACTGCAGCTCCGCCAAATTTATTCCTATCGAAAAAAAAATCGCGTTATTACGACATGCATTAGAGCTCCGATCGCGAAAGCTTTTATCGGGCGTTTTCAGCGAAAATCCGTTGCTGGAAAATCTTTTTTAATGACCGCCACGACGCGACGGTGGCATCTGGAGAGAACGGAAGTTGAGACAATGGGCCGGGAGTTGCCCGCGCCTCTTCCGAGATTGTTCTTTGATGGTAGACCAGGGAGTTCCGGCCGACGCTGATGCTGATGCTGTCGAGAAGTTTTGCTACTTTTTTTAATGGGCCTTCTCTTAATGTCTTCGACCGAAAGAGAATTACAAGTCGACAAAATAAAACCTTTGGAATAACGAATTTATGCAAATCCCAATCATGTTCGTTAGATATGGCGTATGATTTTTAGAAACCATTAAGAAAGTTTATTCAATTTCATATAATAGCTACCAGCCCCAAGTCACTGGGTTTAGCATAGTATATGGTTATCTAGCATAAATATTATACTGTCGAGAAGCTTTACTAACAAAGAAATGTACTACTATACAGATTTATTTATTTCCCTTTACCTGCCAGGCCGGGAGGTGAGTACTGTGATTGCGATTTTTTTCAATTTTGGGATAATACCACGTCATTCTTTAGTCAGCCTGTCTGTCTCCTAATCTCAGTAACCGCTGCATGACAAGTGGTGAAATTTCGGTAGCCATATGCTGGAGTGTAGCAGGTAATGGTGCTATAAATTTGAAAATCGATGCAAGGGCGGCGGATTGCTTTAGATCGTTCTGTATTGTATAAAGTGAAAACTATTGAATTGACTTTAATGAGATTTTGACTCAGTTTTATTAGCGTGGCGAGAATGCAAAACGCATATGGTTTTTAGAAATCGTAGCAGTGGCGAAGCAGTAATACTAAAAAAAAACTAAAATTAAAGAAACAGTTCAAATTTCGGGGCAGGGGGGTTTGGACCCCATCGTGCCTGTCCGTATATAATCATCAAAAAAGGTAAAGGTCTATGATGAACTAAAACTTATGATGAATGATTAATGTATTAATCCAGCCATGTGCGATCTCCGATGTTATTTTAACATTTACTCAGAATTTGTGATGACACAGGTATTCGACAACTGGAATGGCGGTATAACTATTGGCGGAAGCAAAATATCTAACTTAAGATTTGCTGACGATACAATCCTTATTGCTGCTTCTCAGGAAGAACTAGTAGCTCTACTGAACGTTTTAGAACAACACAGTGCAGCATATGGTCTTGGTATTAAGTACAACAAAACCAAGGTTATTATCCTGGATAGAGAGCATGACAATCATCGAGAAATAAAGTCAATAGGCCGTTGTGAGGTAGTTCAAAGTTTTGTGTACCTCGGTTCTTTGATCGACAATTCAGGTAGCTGTGAGAATGAGATTGACGGCGCATTCAATAGGCACGGGTGGCCATGACAAAGTTTACGAAAATATGGCGTGACCATAACATCACTAAAGCTACCAAAATTTCACTGGTTTAGTCTCTTGTGTTCTCCGTATTTTTGTATGCCTCGGAAACGTGGACTGTTAAAAAGGCAGATCGAGCTCGCATAGATGCTTTTGAAATGTGGACGTGGAGGAGAATGCTGAATTCCTTATACCGCCCATCGAACTAATGTTTCCATACTGGAAGAGCTCGGTAATCCAAAGAGACTATCCTCCATTGTATCGACGAGAATGCTTACATTCTTCGGACATATTCACAGAAGCGATAATATAGAAACTTGTAGTTCAGGGTCACGCTCCGAGTGGCGGCGCCGTGGCCGTTCCCCTACACGCTGGGTGGATACGACGAAACAGCTGCTAGATATGAGTATCAAGAGCGCCACTGAACTGACAGTAAATCGCGAACGATGGCGAGCTACAGTTCTCAAAACTATTGATAATATTCGTGTCGGCAATACTCTAGCTCCGACTTAATGCATTTTACGAGTTCACAACACGTCTGCTAAGACATTGTGACGATGATGATGTGCGACTATAAACGCGTCGGCCAGATCGACCTTTGTGCGGAGGCACTCACTCTGCTGGTTGTGTATATGCTGTAACAATATCTTCAAGACACTGCTTGCCTGCCTCCCTGTCCCAGCATAAGGAATGGTTAGACTCCTTTTCCGTCACACGAATCGGTCACTCGCACTTCCCTGGTGCCTTTCAGTGCTGTCCAAGAGACACAACCGAGTCCATTAAGTGTACACGGTGTCTACACAAAGGAGTGTCCAATGCCCAGATGCCTGCGGTTCGCACCACATTTTTACATCTACCTTCTACTTATCCACTATTTTTTTTGTTTACCTTCTAGTCCAGTCAAATGAGGTATCGTAAGATTTTATTCGGCCAAACCCACAAGCTACTCTGCCTGCTTTATTTATACAGGGTGGGCCAATAGTGAGTGGATGGAAGATTGTGGGCTTATTACTACAGCATATTTCAAAAATATGTCACTTGATCATGGTAGGTAGCCTTCAGGGCTATAACGTTGTAATATTTTCACTTAAATTTTGACATTTATACAGGGTAATTCATATCAAACTTACATTTTTTTGAATAGAACCCCCTATATATTATTGCATATTTGGATTCCTTGCACAGAAAAAAATACTGTTGCGTTTCCAATTAATTGTTAGTATTTGGATGTTTTTCCATCGCTTTAAATATATTTACAGTCGTTTCAAATCCATGTCATTGAAAGAATTCAATCCTTATATTCGAAGTAATCACAGGTACGCCAATAAATTCAAAATAATTTTATATTCGTTCTAACAATATGTATAATCCTTCTAATACCAGTATTGACATATAATGCAATCAAAACATCCTTTTGTTTTCGAAATTTACCCTATGTTTCATTTAAGCAAAGCATACAATCTATTCAATGTACAAAAATTATTGCTGCAACAGCAGTTCATGATAATTCATCAGATAAAAATTAATTTTGTTTCAATGACCCTTGTCGTTCGCTGAACTATAATCAGTATTCGGCGGGACTGATGTCCCAATTCAATGAAGGTAAGAATAAAGAACAGAGGGATTATCTTAGTGTTACTATAGCCCCGAACCCGCCAACATGGACGGTTGTTCCGTTGTGTTGTTTCAGTGTTAGCCGTGTTGTGTCATCTCGTGGTTCTGCGTATTTCATCAGCAATTGTGCGACTTAAATGTGTCCAGTTATATATTAAATGGAGGACCTACTAATAAATTGGGACTTAGAAGAGCTAACACCCACATTTGAATGTAGGTATTTAGATTAGTCAGACAGTTATATTTCAGGTAATAAGGCAACAACTGGTGCATCCTTATGTCTAATTCTTATATCATGCTCCTTATAACTTCATACAAAATCACACAATTAAACATCCAAACGAACAATCAGCTGTCCTCGTAATAAGGAAAAGAAAGTAGTTTAGAATCAATTACCAAACACAGATTCGATTCAACGACAGGCTGCGATTGAATTATTCATTGGAATCCAATGACATCTTGTAGTTGAATCGACAATACGATATAATTCGTTACCAACCATACACTTGCCATTGGATAAAACATCGCTGTATTTGAGGAATGCTTGAATTGAATCCAAGCGTAAGTCTTTGACAGAACGACAGATTTTTTGTGTGTGGTGAATTCTAACATTTGAATATCGCAACGATTATAAAACCTAGAAGGCCGTGACTTTGGGGTGCAACTAAGCATGAAATGCGTCACGTCAGATCAGACGGTCAAATTTGAATTCTCTTTGTACTTGGAGAAATCAGTAGAATGATTAAGGAAACTTCAATCGCAGGTAACTAGATTTTTTCAAATGGAAATGCCTATTTGTGTTTATAGGATGAAATGTAAAATTTGATTACCTTTATAACGGTATAGGATTCTCAATATCAATCTTTTTCAGTTTTCATTTTATTTCATATTTTCGGTCAAAACGATGTTTTTTATTTTCCTATGCATAAACAACCTAGCTGGGTATGAAAAATAAACAAAAGCCCGTTCAGATGGAAGAAACTAACTAAATTAGTAAAAAGAGACAAATGAACCAGAATAACGCTGCAAGATTATAAAAATCCCTCTCTCACTCCAGCTTCTCATTGACATTAGATATCTTAACGCTGTTGTCTTCGGTTACAGCTGATGTAGTGTAAAGGATTTTTATAATCTTGCCGCGATACTCAAGCTGGTTTGCCTCTTTCTACTAAGTTAGTTAAATTCTTCCATCTGAACGGGTTTTTGTTTATTTTTCATGGCAGGTTGCTTATACATTGGAAAACTGAAAAACACCGATTTGACCGAAAATTTGAAATAAAATGAAAACTAAAAAAGATTGATATTGAGAATCTTATAGGGATAGAAAGGTAATAGGCATTCCCATTTG
The DNA here is from genome assembly GCA_951848785.1 of Callosobruchus maculatus. Lineage (NCBI taxonomy): Eukaryota > Metazoa > Arthropoda > Insecta > Coleoptera > Chrysomelidae > Callosobruchus > Callosobruchus maculatus. The sequence goes on from CATOUR010000003.1 coordinate 7,206,532, forward strand.
AAAAAATCAGGTTACCTGTGATTGAAGTTTCCTTAATTAATCTATTGATTTCTACCAGTGCAAAAAGCATTAAAATTTGGCTGTCTGACCTGAGGTGGCGCATTTCATTCTTAATTGTACCGCAAAGTCGCGGCCTTCTAAGTTTTGTAATCACTGCGATATTCAATACTTTTCTAGTACCTACTTAAACCAAAAATGGTGATTTGCGCCTAAACGGTTGGTTTAAAGTTCCATATGCGATACACAAAGTCACACTATAATGTACAAAGGAATCCGAATATGCAATAATGTATAGGGGGTTCTATTAAAAAAAAATGTAAGTTTGATATGATCACCCTGCATAAACGTCAAAATTTGAGTAAAATTATTTTAACGTTATAGCCCCGAAGTCTCCCTACCATGATCATGTGACCAATCTTTGAAATATGTTTCAGTAAGCTAACAATTTTCCGTCCACTTACAATTGGCCCACCCTGTATACCGTCTTTAATTTCAGAATAAAATAAAATTGTACTTTATACCTGTATTTAAAGACAATAGTCGGAAATGTTTAAAATTCTTTGTAGGAATGTAGGTACCAATAATACACGTGATGTTGGATGGGGGATGGGGAGTAGTCTTAAATCTCACTACATATCACCAAAGGGGAGGGGAGTTAAAACATGCTAAATAAAAGATCATGTGATTGATGGACGCCCCCTTTACACAGTACAACCTGGAGAGTATTTTGAAGGATAGTTGTTGAAGTTCAATAACTTTTAAATAAATATTCCATTGTTATATATATTATATATGATATTCTGAAATATTCTCGGCTCCTACGGAGAGCATAAACGGTCATTTTCAAGTGATTTCATCCCAATTCCTGACGCTCTAGTTTTCAATATTTTTGCATGAAATTTTTACATGAAGTTTAAAAGGAAATTACACAGGGGGCTATCGAAGCATTTTTTGAAAAAAATTGATTGAACATGAAATATGATCGCTTGATGTTGCCTATTTTCTTCGTCAACTTTGTAATTTTTTTAAGAAAAGTCCAGAAGCAAAAATGAAAAAGTGCTTCGATATCACTCTGGGCAATTTCTTCTTCTAAACATCATGTGAAAATTTCATGTAAAAATATTGGAAAATGAAGCGTCAGGACTTGGGATAAAAACCATCTGCAAATTGCCTTCCTCTTCAATTTTACAAATTTCGGGCGACGCGCTAACATGACTGTTTCCATTTCTTTCTAATGTAGCGCGCACCTGTTTATTTATCACGCCCATCGTCGGTTCCTTTTCAGCTCCCCGCATCTTCCGGAGAAACAATTCCGGATTGTAGGAGCAGCGTTAAAGTCACCTTAGTTTGACCGGACCATACCTTCACTACATTTTTTTCAGTTTACCTTTAGCATTACCTGTAATTGTGTATCACAGTGACCTCGAGCCGGGCAGGTTCGATGACTCGAAAGAAGAAAAAAATCGCGGTGATGCAGGCAAAAACCTCAAACCCGATCGTTCACTGCTCAAGCAAGTGCGTAGTATATCGATCGATTGCTATATAACGATCCGTGGACAGAATGGTTTTTTTTCATCGAATCAGCAGGTGCTGGAGGGTATTCAAATTCATAGCAGGCATGCACAGTAGCGGCAGTTAGGAGCGTTGGAGAGCGTTGGCCAGCGCAGAGTCCCCTCGGCAGGTAGAAGCAGGCCGGCGCCGGTACCACACGCAGTCAAACACACCAGTGCATGGTACAGTGAAAACAGACACGAAAAAGAGTACAAAGATTGGCCAGCCGCATCTAGACACGGTATAGGAAGCATGCAATAAGGGTTCAAAATGTTGCCCATTATTGGCAAAACAATGAGGGGCAGTTACAAAAACACTGGAAATGATTCTCCTGAGGGGCTAGAAGGTACAATAGGGGGTGAAATAGTTTTTGATTAAAAAGTTGTCTCTCTGGACAAATATTTTGACGTGTCTTGGCGTTTTTTCGTTTAATCGGCGGTTTGTGATAAATCCGTGGTAGGAAGTTGTCAAATGAACTATTAGTACATACACATGTAGATTCACATCATATACATTAGAACCATTTAGTTGAAATTTGTCAATTAGATGAACATGTGACGGATACTGTACATGCTCAACGAATTCTTGTGCGTGTCTTATTAAGGAAGCTATCCACTCTGGTAGGGACTGTTTGAATCGCTTTGTAAACAAGTTTTTGGTATCAAAAGGTAGAAGTGTTGTATCATTTTGGCGCTAAATTGAGATATGACCGCCGCATGACTGATTTGTTTCGTTTGGGAATTATTGTGGCACCTAGCTTATATCTAGTGTTGTGGTTGTGTATATATATTTTGGTCTCGTAATATCATTGGTCGGGATTTTGAGATAATATGCTTTGTGGGCATTGGGAACAACACTGACATTGGACGCACTACATAAGGAGGCTCCTGCACTTGGCAACGCATCAGGAACGACCTAGGTTCAGTGGGAATTCCCGTGTCGAACAGATCCTTTGGGCTGGCCCGCCAGGTACAATATAATTATAACATCATTAAATGCTCATTTTGTTACCTCATATATTTTATATTTTGTATAGATTTGCCAGTCGTAGCTAGACACCCTGTAGAAAGCATGTTCGTCTTCTTCAGATGACTTTATGGCGTTAGAATCGGTGTTTACTAAATTGAAAAGGAAAAAAGTTGGTATAACATACGCTTAATCGTGAAAGAACAAAATATGGAGAATATCATCATTTATTCCAAAGTTTAAAGAATGATAATCAAAGATTTTTTCAATATACCAGAATGACCCTGGATACGCTTAAATATATTTTGGACAAAGTGGAATATCGCTTAACAAGGAAATGGTGCAATCTACACAAACACAGCCTATTTTCCCAGAAGAAGGGCTTGTTATAACTTTGAGGTAAGCAGTTTTGTTATACTATTTTTTTGATATTACTAATTTTTATTATTTATGAAGTATACGTTAGATAACAATTATAATAATTTATTTACTCGTGAGATACAAAATTACTGAAAAAGTAAATAAATAGGGAAATTGCCAGAGAAGGCATATGGCTGTACACGGATCAATTGAGTGTTGAACATATAGAGTGAGTCTAAAGTATGGTTATAGTGCAGCTTGTGTCTTTTATCCCAAATAGGGTTTTTCGCAAACACTGAAGCTATAAGTAACTCTTTATCGATACTCATCTTCGACCGGCACAGACGAAACCAGATAGCAAACTAAATTTCTGTTACTATGAAGGCGTTCAAGCGGGCTTCCGACGCTGGTAAACGGTCGAAAACTCAGTTGAGCAGGTTAGCCTGCATGCGGTACCTGCACGCCTTCCCACGCACTTGCACGCACACTAAAAAGCCCCACTGTGTTTGTGCACTTACTGCTGATATTACAATATTGTGAATATGAGAGGAGAATGAAAGTTCCTTGTTATAAACACCTCATAAAAATACATAAACTTCTTATCGTTTCGGCTGAATATCCGGAACTCCCAATCTCTGTTTTTTTACGATCTCGTTTTTTTTTGGAATTACGTAATAATCCTTTAGATTCCGCTTAGGAAATGTCTTTTCAAATTAACACAATGGATCTAAACGAGCGAGCGTATTCATTGTTAACTAAATTCGATAATTTATTCACGTAGGCTTGTAAGTAAGCAAACGCTGTTACATATGGATTTGACCATGGACACTTCCTTATTGCGAATACGATTTTTTCACTGTTTCAAATCTGATCTCAAGCTGCTCGTGATTTTGCAACAGCGCATGTGAGGTGCGGTATAATAATATTCACTACCTTTACACTTTTTTCCACAGGGTTATTCACGTTATTCGACACGGAGCATTATGGCGAAGTATTTGATAAAAAAGAAAATAATAATTTTGGATGGATAGAGACCAATAAAGGCTACATTTTAAAAATATTTTCATGTTATATAGGGTGTCCCAAACACACGAAATGTGTCAAAGTTATATTTTTTTAAATGGAACACCCCGTATATTATTGCAAATTCAGATTCCTTAGTGAATTGTAGTGTGACTTTATGTATCATACATGGGACTTAAAGCGACCCGTTTAGGTGTGAATCACCATTTTCGGTATAAGTAGATATCAGGAAAAAATTGAATATCGCAGAGATTATAAAATTTGGAAGGCTGTGACTTCGCCGTGTTACTAAGTATAAAATGCGTCAGCTTTGATGAGACTGTCAAATTTAAATTGCGTTTATGCTTGGAGAAATCGGTCGATTAATTAAGGAAACCTTGATCAGCGTTAACTTGATTTTTTCAAATGGGAATGCCTAATTTTTCTTATACGGTTAAACGTAGAATTTGATAACCTTTCTAATGATATAAGGTTGTGAATATATCTCTGGTAGTTTTCATTTAATTTTAAATTTTCGAACAAATCGGCGTTTTGCAATTTTCCTACCTATAAGCAACGTAGTAGCATGAAATATAAACAAAAACCTGTTCAGGTAGAAAAAAACAACTAACTTAGCAGAAAAATACACACGAACTAGACTAAAGCTGGGGTGTATGGCAGTAATAGATATTTTTTTACAGTCTACTGGTTACCGCAATTTACTAGAGGTTAAAAATTTCCAAGACAATTAAAAACCCTGATATGGAACAAAAACAACCAGCGACTGTTGCTCCAGCACGTAATTATCAATCATATGTAATGGTGTGAAAAAGTAGTAATTTGCGTCGAAGTCGATACCTCTGACTGGAGCCCTTCTATTTTTAATATCTATCAGCAATATTGCAAAAAAGGAAGTGACAAATCAGATTTAAATTTTCTGCCATTTAAGTTATGTTTTATAATTTGAACAAATTTTAATTCATTCTTCAATTTCCGCGATCCTGCTAATAGGTACTGAAGAATTTTCGGAACTCCAGTCCAGTGAAATTGTATTATGAAAATAACAAACTGCTTACAATATTGTCTAGTAGTTTTCGTTTCATTTCAAAATTTTTAATGGTTTTGGAAATTGCCAATCTCTAGTACATTGCAGTAGCAGGTAGGCCGTGAAAAAATCAATTTCTGCCACACTCCAGCTTCTTTTTGACCAAAGATGTGTTACCGCCGTTGTTTCTGATTGGACTTTGTTTGTAGTGAGTAATTTTTATAATATTTGTCCCTTTAGTCTAGTTCGTGTGTATGTTTCTGCTAAGTTAGTTGTTTTCTTCTACCTGAACAGGGTTTTGTTTATATTTCATGGCCTGCTACGTTGCTTATAGGTAGGACAGTTGAAAAATGCCGATTTGTTTGAAAATTTAAAATTAAATGAAAACTACCAGAAATTGATATCCACAACCCCGTATCATTAGAAAGGCTATCAAATTCTACGTTTAACCGTATAAAAAAAATTAGGCGTTCCCATTTGAAAAAATCAAGTTATCGCTGATCGAAGTTTCCTTAATTAATCGACCGATTTCTTCAAGCATAAACCTAATTTAAATTTGACAGTCTCAACAAAGCTGACGCATTTTACGCTTAGTAATACGGCAAAGTCACAGCCTTCCAAATTTTATAATCTCTGCGATATTCAATTTTTTCCTGATATCTACTTATACCGAAAATGGTGATTCACATCTAAACGGTTCGCTTTAAGTCCCATGTATGACACATAAAGTCACACTAGAATTCACCAACGAATCTGAATATGCAATAATATACGGGGTGTTCCATTTAAAAAAACATAACTTTGATACATTTCGTGTTTTTTGGACACCCTGTATAACATAAAAATATTTTTAAAATGTAGCCTTTATGGGTCTCTATCCACCCGAAATTATTATTTTCTTTTTTATCAAATACTTTAGCCATAATGCTCCGTGTCGAATAACGTGAATAACCCTGTATATATTGGTCAATCTCAACTAGCTGAATCTGGAAGTATACAGGGGCGTCTCAAAAGTCATGAAATATAAGGTCTGTTTTTACAGAGAATCACAAACCAGTCAGAGCCAATCAGTATTCCCCATTGCAGTTGTCAAACTATTTCTGACTAGTACTGGCCAATCAAATTGACGCTGACTAGTTTGTGATTGCTGTAAAAACAGACCTATAGTTTTTTGTCATGCCACTTGCGAATCCGACAATAATTTTCCTCTCGTGAAAATCGACAATACCTCGGCAATATTATTTCAGCTCCGGCATTCCTCAATATTTTCCAGTCTCTTCGACCTTGCAATGTCCCCGCGCGCGGCATATCGCTGAAAGCTGCAAATGGAATTCCGTCCAAGCGGCGAAATACTCGGGATAACTTGATATCGAGCAGGACATCGCGACACGTGTATCGCATCGGAAATTGTATGCATGAAATGAGGAAGACGACGGGTTTCCGAACGGTCTTATTTTTACCTCATTTATTTTATGTTTTGTATCATCCCTTTAACATATTTACACTATATCTGTATCAGATTTCTATCATATTGATATCATTGCTTTATCATATTCAACCATAGGTTTACCATATTTATACTGTATTTTTAATAACGTTTATCATTAAAAGTTGTCATCGTTAAATAGCCAACTTTATAATATGTAATACCGAAACAAACCAACATATCGAATATCAGACATATGTCAATTATATAGGTACAGAAGAAGATATACAGTTTGAACAGGAATGCCTAATACCCCATCATCTCGGACTAGAAAATGGATTAGGCGTAATTACCAGTAAATGCCTCCAAATGAGGCCAAAACAATTCGAGATATCTTTGTTAAATATTTTGCAGAGCACCTTTTATCTATCACTACCACATGTATAACAAATTTCTTGATGTATTACCTCAGTTCCGAGCTTATGAATATATCCAAATAAATATTTTATATAAACTAACCGTCTACTTTCATAACCGCACTTATTTCCTTCTAATATTTTTCTATCGCAGTGCGGCTATAGTGCACTATAGTGCAGCTTGTGTCTTTTATCCCAAGTAGGGGTTTTCGCAAACGCTGAAGCTATAAGTAACTCTTTATCGATACTCATCTTCGACCGGCACAGACGAAACCAGGTAGCAAACTAAATTTCTGTTACTACAAAGGCGTTCAAGCGGGCTTCCGACGCTGGTAAGCGGTCGAAAACACAGTTGAGCAGGTTAGCCTGCATGCGGTACCTGCACGCCTTCGCACGCAGTTGCACGCACACTAAAATGCCCCACTGTGTTTGCGCACTTACACTTGGTTCTATATATTGGTCAATCTCAACTGACTGAATCTGGAAGTATACAGGAACAGGGGTGTCTCAAAAGTCATGAAATATAGTTTATTGTCATGCCACTTGCGAATTCTACAATAACTTTCCTCTCGTGAATATCGACAATACCTCCGCAATATTATTTCAGTTCCGGCGTTCCTCAAAATATTTTCCATCCCCTTCGACCTTCCAACGTCCCCGCGCGCCATATCGCTGGAAGCTGCAAATGGAATTCCGTCCAAGCGGCGAAATACTTGGGATAACTTGATATCGAGCAGGACATCGCGACACGTGTATTGCATCGGAAATTGTATGCATGAAATGAAGAAGACGACGGGTTTCCGAACGGTCTTATTTTTCTCCTGTTTACTTTGCAGTCTCTATCAACGGGTATTTTCAGCGCTTGCTCTTCTAGATTCCGGTCAAGGATGTGTATTATCTCCGATGTTATTTAACGTTTACCCTGAATTTGTGATGAGGCAGGTATTGGAAAGCTGGAATGGCGGTATAACTATTGGCGGAAGCAAAATATCCAACTTAAGATTTGCTGGCGATACGACCATTATTGCTGCTTCTCAGGAAGAACTAGTAGCTCTATTAAACATCTTAGAACAACACAGTGCAGCTTATGGTTTTGTTATTAACTACAACAAGACCAAGGTTATGATCGTAGATAGAGAGCACGATAATTATCGAGAAATAAAGTCAGTAGGCCGTTGTGAATTAGTTCAAAGTTTTGTGTACCTCGGTTCTTTGATCGACAATTCGGGTAGCTGTGAAAATAAGATTCGACGGCGCATTCAACAGGCATGTGTGGCCATGACAAAGCTTACTAAAATATGGCGTGACCATAAACTGTCGCTGGTTCAGTCTCTTGTGTTCTCCATATTTTTGTATGCCTCGGAAACTTGGACTGTTAAAAGGCAGATCGAGCTCGCATAGATACTTTTGAAGTATAAACGTAGAGGAAAATGCTAAGAGTTTTTTATATCACCCATCGAAGCTCGCTTGGATGCTTTTGAAAAGTGGACGTGGAGAAGAATACTGAGAGTTCCTTATATCGCCCATCGAACTGAGGTTTCCATAATGGATGAGCTCGGTAATCCAAAGAGACTTTTCTCCATTGTGTGGACGAGAATGCTTACTTCTTCGGACATATTCACAGAAGCGATAATATGGAGAAACTTGTACTTCAGGGTCACGCCCCGAGTGGGCGGCACCGTGGCCGTTCCCCTAGACGCTGGGTGGATACGACGAAACAGTTGCTGGATATGAGTATCAAGAGCGCCACTGAACTGACAGTAAATCGAGAAACGATGACGAGCTACAGTTCTCAAAACTATTGATAGTATTCGTATCGGCAATACTCTAGCTCCGACTTAATGCATTTTACGAGTTCACAACATGTCTGTTAAAGAATTGTGACTATGATGATGGTTACTTTGAGGTCTGTATCAAAACGGGTATTTTCAGCGCTTGCTTTTCTAGATTCTGGTCAAGGTTACAGGCACTTTTGCGTTCTATTTGCAGTTCAAATTCAAATCCTTCATTATGCCGCTATATATGGGAATGTGGTAGAGATAAGAAAAATGCACTCAAACGTCGTCTGGAACAAAACCTACAATCTTGCTGCATACAACGAATACTGGTGTCAGTTTTAAACTAGTAGTACTATTTTGACACTATGGTAGCGTTGTATACAATATACATATAACCTATATTACCGTAAAGTCGTGATGAGTCTATTCTAGTTTAAATACGTATATTTGTGTTAAGTAAGGATATGGTTAAATTGATACCAACGTCAATATCAGTGATCCTTGAGATCGGGAAAACCTAAACATAGTTTCCGTAAAGGCCTATGGCCACCCACAAAACTGTAGATTGAGTTTGCAGTGCTGGAGATGCAAATAAGTTACAAAATTGCATGTTGGGATTTTCAGATTCGGGGGGGGGGGGGGGCGATTACACTTGGCTGCACTTATATATGTTTCGCGAAACAACTAAAATTGATGATCGCAACATCAACAGTAACATGTCCTGGCACGACCACATCGTCAGTATTGCTAAAAAGGCATCCCAGAAGCCTGGAGTTTTGATCCGCTGTAGGAAGCTGTATACACCAGAGCAACTACTGCTGCTCTACAAGGCACAGATCCGACCATCGCTGGAGTATTGCTCCCATGTGTGGGGATGCGCTCTGATGCACCCTCTAGAGCATCTGAACACTATCCACAAGACAGCAGTTAGACTAATCGATACGCCTAACCTCACAAAGGACCTCCATAGCCTCGAACGTCAAAAAAGGGTGGCTGACCTGTCCGTGTTTGGTGATAACACTAGAGAAGCTCTGCGAGCTCATCCTTACCAGGTCGAGGTTCCTCCTCCCCAAACCAGTCTCCTCCAGCATTGCTGCCTTTGGAGACCTTCGACGCTGTGGAATGAGCTGCCGGGGAATTTGTTTCCCGCCGGCAATAACTTGCAGCGTTTCAAATCTAACCTGAACCGACCCTTATCCTCTCACAGCGCTTCTATAGCGTCATAGGCTTTCAGCCTTTGCGGGAGGCTGACCATAAAAAAAATCGAATAATGCCTTTAATGCTACTTATACCATACATCCTGTCACCGTGATGTCTTCGTTTACAAAAAGACAATAAACCCGCAGACACGTAAATAAATACGTACGCATATGGAACGGAAAGGTCTCTCACACAACGGCAGACGTAAATTCTAAACATGTGCTGCGTCGTCGTTTGAAAGACAAGGCAGCAGCAGCTGAACTGCATTATTTGCCGGTCTTTCGAAGTCTGGGCCCACACAAAGTCACAAAAGGTATAGGACGTCTAAAAGATATAATGTCTAATAAATTTGTCACGGGACTGAATCGGCAGGGAAGAAAAAGAACATAGCGGTTACTGGAGACGTATGACGAGTCATTAGCGATTTTACCTCGAATCTTATACCGACTGGGCTGAAGCGCAATCGTGAGAAATTTCTTTTCTTCTCAACGACCATTACTGAATGTAATAATCGAAAATCGTTCACTGGCTAAAAAGAAAATACTTGTTACTATTATTTCTTGTGAATCTCAACGTTTGACCCTTCCGTCTCTTCTCTCAACCAGAAGAGGTTCTTTCTTCTTCTCTTCAGGTTTTAGGCACTTTGTCTGTTACGATACCCATCATCTTTTTCTCGGCCTTTCGATGAATGAATAAGGACCAGAGGCGATCCAGCACGGAATGTGGCTGGTGCATAGGCCACACGATGGGCCCTTTTGCGCCTCTATCCGCGCTAGTTCCTAAGACCTGCCCTTTTGGCAAAGGCAAGTACATTCTTAGGTCCTATCTGTTTTATCTCTATTGGTTCCAAGGTTCTTGAGCCCAACATAGTCTGCCTGTGATAACCCAGGTTTTCACAGCGACACAAGATGTGTGCCGAGGATTCTTCCTCTTCACCACACCACGTGCACGTTGGGTCGTTGACCACCCCCATCACGAACAAGTGACGCCTGAAGGTGTTGTGACCCGTTAGTAGGCCTACTAGCAATCTCAAGTTACTCCTATCCAGAGAGAGACAAAATCGTCCTATTCTCTCTGCAGACCCTGCTAATGGTTCCCGAGCTTGACGGAGATGACCAGAGATGTTGTTCCATCCAGTTGTTTTCCTAATCAAGTTTGCAGACAGTCCTAAGGCTGGTTCCGGGCCCACAAAACTCTTGCCGGATCCCATCCTAGCCAGATGATCCGCCATTTCGTTACCCTTTACCCCAGCGTGCCCAGGTACCCACATCAGTGATACCTTGTGTTTAGCTGAGATGTCGTCAAGAGCCCTCCTGCACTCCAGGACCAGTCCCGACGTTATTTTCCAAGCACTCAGTGCTTTGATGGCTGCCTGTCTGTCAGAACAGAAAGTAATGCGCCTCCTAGACCCGTCAATTTCCCGAATACGATTTTCATTTCGATATCTCTTCTGCCAGAGCATTGATAAAATCTGGCTCTGGCTGGAATCCTACTTTCATGCAATCGTTCTATACATTTTTTCCATTTTGTTTTCTTTTCTTTTTTCGTTTATATTGAAGATGCTTAATTCCGCTCTTATATCTGTGTTTCTTGATCTATCTAATTTTGTGCAACCTTTCACGCTTCTTAGAAATTCTATTTCTTGTGTCTGTATCCTATTTTCTTCTTTTTCGTCGTTGCTCATGTTTCACTACCATATAAGAGGGTTGAAACAGGTATCGTCTTATTAAATTTGATTTGAGCTTCTTTTCTTGTTTGATTTTTCAATGTTCTGCTGATAGTTACACAAATGTTTGTGACTTTATTAAGTTTTTTTTTCTATATCTTTACTTCTGTCATAAGATATATCGCAGCCTAAGCATTTGCAGTGTTTAACCTGAATTTGTGACGAGATAGGTATTGGACAACTGGAATGGCGATATAACTATTGGCGGAAGCAAAATATCTAACTTAAGATTTGCTGACGATACAACCCTTATTGCTGCTTCTCAGGAAGAACTAGTAGCTCTATTAAACCTTTTAGAACAACAGTGCAGCATATTATTTTGGTATTAACTACAACAAGACCATGGTTATGATCGTAGATAGAGAGCATGACAATCATCGAGAAATAAAGTCAATAGGCCGTTTTGAGGTAGTTCAAAGTTTTGTGTAACTCGGTTCTTTGATCGACAATTCAGGTAGTTGTGAGAATGAGATTCGACGGCGCATTTAACAGGCACGTGTAGCAATGACAAAGCTTACTAAAATATGGCGGGACCATAACATCACTAAAGCTACCAAAATGTCGCTGGTTCAGTCTCTTGTGTTCTCCATATTTTTGTATGCCCCGGAAACTTGGACTGTTAAAAAGGCAGATCGAGCTCGCATAGATGCTTTTGAAGTGTGGACGTGGAGGAGAATGCTGAGAGTTCCTTATACTGCCCATTGAACTGACGTTTCCATAATGGATGAGCTCGGTAATCCAAAGAGACTCTCTTCCATTGTGTCGACGAAAATGCTTAATTCTTCGGACATATTCACAGAAGCGATAATATGGAGAAATTTGTAGATCAGGGTCACGCCCCAAGTGGGCGGCGCCGTGACCGTTTCCCTACACGCTGGGTGGATACGATGAAACAGTTGCTGGTTATGAGTATCAAGAGCGCCACTGAACTGACAGTAAATCGCGAACCATACCGAGCTACAGTTCTCAAAACTGTTGATAATATTCGTGTCGGCAATACTCTAGCTCCGACTTAATGCATTTTACGAATTCACAACATGTCTGTTAAGACATTGTGACTATGATGATGATGAACCTGTTCCAGTACTTCATCGTTTACAACAATCTTTGTTCTAACTGAATATTTACCTAAGAAATCCATGGTTTTAGTTTTGCTTGTTGATATTTTCATGTCATATTTTTGACATATTGTCTGTAGGATGTATATTTTTCTCTGTAGGTCGTCTTCTGTTTCGGATAAAAGTACTAGGTCATCGGCATATAAAATAGAATTCAGAGTAGCATTTTGGTCTAGATGTATCCCTTCAGGGCATTTTGCTTTTCGGCTAAAAGAGACAACCCCAAGAGAAAAACCGGGTCCTTACAGTAAGAAGGTTGACCAGATGGCTATAGTAACCAGCTCTCATAAATTTTTTCTCAGAGATTGTTTCGTATACAAAATATTCATCTACGTAGTAGTACTGGTAGTAGTGGTGGTGCTGGGGAGGTCACATACGGAACAGAATCTTCTTCTACGTACATCTGATGATGGCTTAAATATTAAAAAACAGAAACATCGTGACAAAATAGAGGTGTTCTAACCGACTTCCACGGAAAAAAAGAAAAGTTAGAAAATTTTCCTAAGGATAAATGAAGAAATGTTCGCGAAATGTAATTTTTGACTTTGCGAAAAATTTTAAACGGTCTGCCATAAATTTCAAATCTTCCAGAAAAATAGTGAACGGACGTTTTTTTTGCAGAATATTAGTCTTCAAACTCTCAAAATTATGAGCTAATGTGAAGTCCTTTGATCCTATGTCCTGTATCGACCCACAACCGGTTCTTAGTTCGTCTCTGTATGAACGAATGCAAATACAAGAATCAGAGCACCTGGCGCCATCTATCGGTGATTCAGTGAACCCTCAGTAGTAACAATATAGCGCGCTATGCACGGTCAGGGTGTCCTTACTACAGAGTTGCCATATCAACGGATTTTTCAGGATCTACAGGAGTTTCACCTCCACGGTCCATGATTTGAGATGGGATACCTTCATTACATTGTCTCTTTGAATGATTTCTTGCATCTTTCGAAATTCCGAAGGTCAGGTCAATTCCTAAGTGGATTTTTGGGGTTTAGATCTTGGGACATTAGGGTATTTTTTTAACTTAGATTTATGTGTTATTGCTTGAATCATGGGTATCGTCAAGAAAGACTGTTGTCTCCACCTCAATAAACTGAAATTTTTTGTTAAACGTACAGGGTGAGAACTTAGTTGATACTTTTTTTAGCTGGTATATGGAAGTTGTTAAAATAAACAAATTGCTGGGCTGAGGTATATTCCGTAGCTATTGGACACAGTAGGTAGTTAATTAAAAATTGCTGGAAAATGAAAAAATGCATTTCTGAGTACAAAACTTTTTGAGCCCTAGTATAAATTAAGGGACCCGCAAGTGTGGCTTTCCTTGTGTATCTGTTTCCTAGACAACATCTTCGAGACGGCGGGATTCATTTGGCCACGTTGTCATATTTCAAGTCAATTTGTTATGTCTATGTCTACGCATTTTGAGGTTTTCTTTTATCTCTTTCTGTTTTGTGCCGGACATTTTTCCGAATGTGACAGAAAATGACAACAGCGTACTCCAAAATCGCCATGACTACAACGAAACGTCATGTTAACATGTCATTACTCAAAAGAGCCTAACGTAAGGTACCCTCAGGTAGCTGTCGAAACACATAACCCTATTAATGGACCCTTAAGTATCGACTATGGATACAACCCATAGTTGCGATCCTTAAGGGTCTAGGGTAAATCCTAGCACGCGAAATTGAGAATCCAAAAAAAGACGTACTCCCGTGTTAGCGAGGAGGCTGGGCCACCTGTTCCCTTTCTGCATTATGTGTGTCCAACATAAGGGCAGATATGTCCAAAAATCCAGGTAAGGTCAAAAGGTCCAAAGGTAAGGTCCAAAGGTGACTATAAAAATGAATTTCGCATTTCCAAGCTCCTGAAGCTACCTTTAAACTTACAGTAATGACTCAAAGAGCAAATTGAAGAAGAAAGCTTGCGCTTGTGCAACTATTTAGCCTTTTTTTTGATATCGTGTTTGGTTGTTAAATTACAGGCATTTATAAAACGTATGATTTTGCATTGAGAGTTTTTTTTTGCACGTCAAAAAACTTTTTTGAGAAAATCGAAAATAGTTGTCATTCATTAAGGTCTTAACTATCGCCTTCTGAAATATTATATAATTACTACGTTTACATGGGGATTCAATTCGAATTGAATACGATGCCATATCCGGCGTTTCCTGTGTTTACATGTTTAGTTTTCAGATCGATTTGAATCCATTTCGTGAAGTGGCGAGCAAGCTGTCAAAACTATCCTAACCTATAAATCTCACATAACCTACAACCTAGCCTTGTTTTCATTGAGTACTCGACCAAGAATAACAAAACCGACGTACCCGAACTTTAGAACCATTGTGTGTTCACGATTTTGTTCTCTTTGTGGTTTTCTTGTTTAGAAAAGATATTACAGATTCAGAGAGCCGTACGCGCAGTCGCCGATTCGGTTTCAATACCGCTGCCTGTTTACATGGATTTCAGTCCGATACGATCCACATTCGATCCCAGAAAAGAGCGGTATCGACCTTGAAACTCAATTCACTTTCGATCCAAATTTTGCAGTGTTTACATGCAGTATTCAATACCAAAATCGAATTCAGTTCGAATTGAATTCCACATGTAAACGTAGTAAATGTAGTTTGAAAATAGAGTGCATTATGCGAGAAATTGTGAGTCCGTGTTTTACATGGCAAATACGCATGCATAAATGTGTGTATCCAGGCCCCTTAATCTACACCCTACCCACAAAAATGATCTTCAAACACTATTTAATTTACCCTGCACAATATTATACATGAAATTAACAAAAAAAACACTTACCTTCAAAGTTTCAAGCGCAGCGTCAAAATATCTGAAAAAAACAAATACCACTAAAATTATACATCTCATCATAACGGGTACTCGATCAAAATAACAACAATAAAAACTACAACGACATTGTCAATCACGTAAATATAGGAAATAAAGATGTCTGATTATTTCCCGCAGCTGCAATAACTGACAAAAAAAAATTTCAACAGAGTTAACTCCAACCTTGTCGTGTAGGTAAACATACAATTTTTATAAACCCATGATCAAGATACCAAGGTTTATGTACCGGTTTATTTAACGTAATTTATGGAAGATCTCGTTACCAAAAACCTGAGAAAATGGTTGTCTAGTTATGTAGACTGCAGGTGATTTAGTGTTTAGTTCAACGTGTCAAGAATTTTTTATTTTTTTTTTATTTAAATGAAACCTTACATTATACAAATGTGATAATAGTATATCGTTCAACGATGCGGTAATGACGGTAATAACTCACGCGTTGCAGCACGAGCCGGAGGCACGTGAGCTATTACCATTACCGCGAGTTGAATACAATAATACTTTATCTACGACAATTAATAGTACGACGTAAATACATAATAATTTGCGAATTATTGACAACGTAACCTCACTTCCGTACCATCTCCAGTACACATGTAACACTTTTTGTTCATTCGGACGCTATTTACCCACTTAACACTTCTAATGCCGGCTACACACGAACCGGCAGGCCTGTCAGTTCGAACTGAACAGTCCGCCTGGAGTCCGGTCGCCTGAGCGTGTATATATTCCGGTCGACTTGTCAGTTAAGACTGTTCAGGCGGCCGGAGAAGAATCAAAAGTATGTTCGTCCATCCGTAGAGAACGCCGGAACGCCGCGTTCTAGAACGCTGTCTGTTTGACCGGGCCTTAAATGCTGTACATCGTCGAATCAGCGTTTGGCGTCTCATGTCATAGCCACCTTTGCAGATATTATAGCGTGGATTTAATCATAAATGCGTTTCCAAGAAATCGGTACTGGTATCTAGTAGGCATTATTCATAACCCACGGCTGAAACGTGAGGTATGGAAAATAATTCAGGATCTTTGTTTATAGCTAGTATTTATTACCTACACAAAAGTAGTTTGGTAGTATAAACATCATTGTGTTAGTAATCCCTCGAGATACACATCACTTCAGCCAGAGTTACCCAGATCACAGTGGCATAATAATTTCCAAATTCCAAGGAAATATATTACACGTATTGTTCGAATGAAACTAGGTCATGGATCTTTTCCTTCGCATCTTGCTAGACTGAGTTTGATTTCTTCCAATCTGTGTGATCACTGTAATGTTGAGGGTGACCTTGATCATGTTTTTTTTTGGATGCCTCAAACATAGGGACCACTGCAATACACTATATACAAATCAAGTGTGGACTCACTGCTCCATTCAATATAGTCTCTCTACTTGCACTACAACGCTCTGACGTTACCTCTTGTTTTATAAACTTTTTGAAATATTCAGGTGTTAGAATTTAGATCAATTAATAATATGTTCTTCTATCCTCCTTACCGTGGCCCTCTTGTGTGTGAAAAAAAATGCCTTGGAAGGCCCCTAGGCGAGAAGACTCTGTAACCCTGTTCAGATCCCAATTATCCTTCCATCCTTCCTTACGTTAGGTTAGATTGTAATCGGTCTTCTAATAGTGTTTTTCTAGACACTTGGTGGTTGAGCTATTAGATAGTTAGTTAGATTAGATATTTTGTTTCTGGCTGATGGGAAAGTTCCTAGTGCCAAAAAAAAAAGTGATTTCATCCCAATTCCTGACGCTCTAGTTTTCAATATTTTTGCATGAAATTTTTACGTGAAGTTTAAAAGGAAATTACACAGGGGGCTATCGAAGCATTTTTTGAAAGAATTGATTGAACATGAAATATGATCGCTTGAAGTTGCCTATTTTCTTCGTCAACTTTGTATTTTTTTTAAGAAAAAGCCCAGAAGCAAAAATGAAAAAGTGCTTCCATATCACTCTGGGCAATTTCCTTCTAAACATCCTGTGAAAATTTCATGTAAAAATATTGGAAAATGAAGCGTCAGGAATTGGGATAAAAAACATCTGCAAATCGGCTTCCTCTTCAATTTTACAAATTTCGGGCGACGCGCTAACTTGACTGTTTCCATTTCTTTCTAATGTAGCGCGCACCTGTTTATTTATCACGCCCATCGTCGGTTCCTTTTCAGTTCCCCGTATCTTCCGGAGAAACTATTCCGGATTGTAGGAGCAGCGTTAATGATAGTAGATAAAATGCATTTCATTTCATTTAAATGCTGCTTACTGTAGGAAAACCTATCACCCATAAACCCACATTAACCTGAAATAGGATACGGTTTTTTGCCGCATAATCTATATGCATATACATATATTTAATTTAGCCGTCATTATTGTTTTATTACAATGTGCATTGTTCAGCAGCAGCAATAATTTATTGTACACGATATTTGTTAAAGCGATCTCAGGTGGTGCAGGTCAGTATTTGCGTACACGATGTATTTCGTTACAACAGGTTTTTTTCTGTATAAGCATTATGCAACGACTGGTAAGACCAAGAACGATTTAATTTGTAATTCAGTTTTTTACGTGTATCTTTTAATGTCAGGAAGAACTCATAACAAGGAATAATATAATATACAATTAATTTATTTGCGGACTTGACTGCTATAATTATACGTTGTAGAATATTATAGCGTGAGTACACTTTAGTTATGAGACAACTATAGCTGTAGACGCCGAAAATTGGTATTACTTTAACTATTATTTTTCTGGGTATACAATGCAAAGAGAATTACAAAGTTTAAGTAACAAAATATACTATACAGGGTGTTAATTATGTTAACAAACTTTAACCACGAACAGTACTTCGAAAAATAGAAAGAAAATGTCATATGAACATGGGTTCGGAAATGCTTCCTAAGGGAGCTACGCCCCTTTGCATGGGGCACCCTGAAGACGGTTTTCCCTCGATATTCTCGAAACCATTCATAACAAAATTACGAAATTAGGTACGATGGGTAAACTTTTGACACTGAATCTGATTCTGAATTCAGAATTTCATAATTTTAATCAGATGCGTATCATACGGGAGGAGTTAAGGGTAAAAATAACCCCGTTTTCTAAATGGTAATTTTTTTGACATGTTGATTTTAGAATATGGTATTTCAGAGATTTCTACGTAAAAATGGTCTCTTGGTACATCTCGATAGGGCTAACCGTTTTCGAAAAAAATGCAAATTATTGAATCGATGCATAAATGTTCATCTATTTAGTAAGTGTGCTGTGAAAAACAATTGCAATAATTGATAAACAACTTGAGCCTCGTAATCTCAGTAACCGCTGCATGGATTGTGATGAAATTTGGGCAGCGAAATGCTGTGGGGTCATAGTAGGTAATGTTCTTATAATTTTGAAAATCGGTGCAGGGGCAGCGGAGTAATTAGCAAAAAACAAAAAAAATATTCGTAACCTCGTTTTTCAGTGTTTTAGGGGTTCCTGATCATTTTCTACTTTTTTTTGGTGGGGGTGAAATTGGGGTGGTTGGGGGGTGGGGGGTTGGAAAACTGCAAAATTTGTTGTATTCATATGGGCGGTCCATTGACCTGCGAATGAAAAACCTAGCGGCATAATACACTTTTTTAGGTCCATTTGAACATTGCCTTGCTCATTATTGAAACCGAGGAACTTGTGATGGATAAATATGAGTATTGTTTTAGATAGTTCTAGATTGCGAAACGCGAAAATTATTCAATTGATTTTAACGAAATTTACACAGTATTACTACCGTGGCGAGGATGGAAAACGCGTATGTTTTGGAAAAATAGTGTCAGTGGCGGCGCAGCAATAATAAAAAATAAAAAAAATAAAAACGCCTCAAACTTTGTTTTTAGGCGTTTTAGGGGTTCCTGATCATTTTCTACTTTTTTTGGGTAGAGGTGAATTTGGGGTGGCTGGGGGGTGGGGGGTTGGAAAACTGAAAAATTTGTTGTACTCATATGGGCTGTCCACTGACCTGTGAATGAAAAACCTAGCGGCATAATACCCTTTTTTAGGCCCATCCGAACATTTCCTTGCCTATTACAGAAACCAAGGGACTTACAGTTTTGTGATGTATACATATACGAGTATTGCTCAATTTCGTTCTATGTGTATTGCGTAAAGAAAAAATTAATAAATTGATTTTAATGAAATTTCTACAAAGAATTGACTATCGCGGCGAGAGTGGAAAACGCGCCAGTGTCTGAAAAATTGTGTCAGTGGTGGCGCAACACTAATTAAAAAACTAAAAATATGAAAACAGCTCATACTTCGCTTTTAGACGGTTTAGAGGCTCCTGCTCGTTTTGCATCGTTCAGTTGAAGCATGCAGAATGAAAACTATGGCATCGTAGTTTCTAAGGAGGGAGACGCAAGAAACTATTTACGAAAGTTTTGTGTTCTACAATTCCTTTTTTTTGCGGGAGGGTGAGCGATGATTTAGTTGTAAGGGGATTTCAGACTATAGCTTCATATAATGGGAAAACAATAAAATGAAATCATTATGTGTGGGAAGTACTGAGTCGATCAACTTGACTCCATTTTTTTGTCCGTTTAATGGAAAACCGGCATTACATTGACTAACGTAAAGGTAATTAATAGGTAATAATACACTTCCAACCAACAAAACATAATTGTGGAAAATGAACCATAAATTTCCATTCGCAGCCTCAGTCGCGAATTGCACAAGTTGACCAAAGTTAATGAAAACCCCATCGAAGGTTGCGATGGATATTCTTGGAATGTTACGAAACCGAATTGAAGACGTGTCGTCACGTAGCAAGGTTTTTTATAAATTATTTTTTAATAGCACATTACCGAACGGTCGGTCATCAGTGAGATACGACTGCTAATGGGATACATTATATCGATCGTAACATGGCTTGCATAGGAAAGTGCATCGGAAAATTCTAGCGTGAATTCGCACGTATTGATTTTCTACGTTCTTAGATGTTCGCGTAAATATATACCAGGCAGTACGAAAGCCACAAGGTCACAGTTGAGCCTGCCAAGCAATATGTCTGATTGCCTCAGTACTCTAAGGCCCGATTTTATCAACACGGGCATTTTAACAAAGGTTTTGACCAATCAGAGCAGCCCATTCAAGAACTTGCATCTGTCAAAGTTCTCTGAAAATTATTGATTTCTCTTGAAATTTACTTCAAAAAGGTGAAAAAAGACATGCTTTATAATATAATCGACCATTGTGAACTCTCTAGTATCTTTTTAACCCTGATTTTCCATCCTAAAGGTAAAAACTTGCATTTTCCTGTTTAACAAAGAGTTTAGCAATTGCTAATCTCAACCAATCAGATTCCACAAAACCGACACATTTGATCACTGGATAAAATGTACTGTTAATTTAATGATGATGATGACAAGGAATTCAAATTACTGCACTATTTTGATAAAACAATAATTTACAATCGATAATAATTATAAATACTTCCAATATACCTTTGTGTTATGATAAAAAAAGGGTAAAAATAACATTTTATTACATTTCACAAAGCTATTATAGACACACACGATGCAAGCGTGCATTACTGGTTGCCTATCCTGCTTAACAGCAAAGCGTTGCGATCTGGCAAAAGTATAACGTATATCCTTATTTTTCCTAAACCAGAAACCTTTTGTATAGTCAGAAAATGAATAAGGTGCTTTAAATAAATGTGATTCTGCGCTACAGTGCCTTTTACGCAGTGCCTACAATCTTTACATCCTCTGTGAATATTTCTATAAGGTCTATTCTATAACAAACATGCATCCAGTCTATAACCAATCTGACTGCAATTGCAATTGGTAATTATACAATAATTATAAGGTAAACATTAAAAATCTAGCATTAATTTGCAAATCAATCACTTTGTTCTGATTTTCTGCTATGATTTTGATCCATGAATTCTAAAATATTTTTAATGAAAGTATCATCCAGCTTTGACGTTTTGTTTCCAATAATGATAAAATAGTATTGGATGATACTTATTAACCTAGCCCGCAATACCCAATAGAAAGCTTTTGCTAAACAGCATCCAATAGAAAAGCTTTGTCAAAGTCTTTGTTAAATGTGCATGTTGATAAAATCGGGCCTAAATATTAAAGAACTATAGTTTATTTGAAAAGTACTGGTTTATTCAAAAAAATTTGAACATTAGTATTATCATTAGCCTGCCCATTTTTCTTCTTTTTTTTTAGTAATTACACTCACTGCTTACGATCGAATCCCGAAAAAAGAAATCGCACTTAGGTTTCGGAATGTGAAGCCGATATCAAAAGGAATTATTCTGAAATTCGCATTTGTTACAGAGAAATCAACGTTTGAAGTTGGGTTGTAAAGATAACTGAAACGTGTGTAGCCCATCTTATTTCCTTGCAAAAACAGAGAAGGTCGGATTACGCTAAGGGTTATTTTGAATGTTTTTGTCGATTGTTTACAGCAAATATCATAATTATGTTGTATTACTTGTACGGTACGAATATGATAAAGGGGCCCACCCATTTCGCGATCTAATTAAGGGAATTTCAATTTTTTGCTATTAAGAATAAACATATAATTTAATCATATTATAAGTGGTGCCAGAAATCGTGCCTTAAAGTTTTAGGGATTCGTCCAGGGACACGGTGTATAGTCTGAGATCCCAAAGCTTGATCTTGATGGTATCTGTTTTTTTTTTTTGATAAAAGTAATTCTAAATGAATCTTGAGAAATTATAGAATGGATTAACGATAGGTTGCCGTTTAAAAATAAGCCGCAATTGCCTGTAATTCATTTTAGCGTAATTCATTCGCTAATATAACTTGCAACTATACGTATTTTAGTCAATTTTACGATATTTGAGAGAAAATGTTGTAAAGAATTGAAAAAAAATGGTTGCCAGGTGTGGACAAGTATATTAACGTTAATTATCTGGACTCACTTGTTTTTTTAACTTTAATACAAAATTGAAATTTGATATGGCGTTCTAGCAGGTTCTAATGAACAACCGGGCTCTGCCAAGGAGTTACTCATTCAAGCCGTCAGGAGTCAACATTACAGAAAATCTGATCTGGTACGAACACATTGCGTCAATTGCAACAGCTGCTGGTAAAAAGCTTGGGTACCTATTTAGCGTCAGAAAGTAATTCTTGACATGTAACCTCCTCAAGCTATATAAAGCCCAGATGGCCTGGAGTATTGCTCTCATGTCTGGGAAGCTGCTGCCCCTACTACCCTATCTATACTAGAGGAGGGCGATTCGACTAATTGACGACCCGGCCTTAATGCGCCACCTCCAGCCACTTTCTCACCGACGTATTGTTGGTCACCTCTCACTCTTCTACCGATATTCAAACGAAATCTGCTCCTCTGAGCTATCCTCTATCGTTCCGCCGCTCACCGCTCCTACCAGATGCACCCGCGCGACCGCTGCATCTCAGCCTAGGGCGGTCGTGCTCCATACATCAAGAACCGAGCGGTACAACCGCACATTTATTCCCAGGGTGACCAAGGCTTGGAATGGACTACCAGGAGATGTATTTATTGGGCCTGCGGGTATTGGCCCATTCAAATCCCGCGTTAACAAACTTCCCCTAACATAACCCTTTCACAGCAGCTGCGGTACTCTGGTATTTAGGCTCTGCCTACGCGGTCAGCTCAGTTGTAAAAAACTATCATCACTCATAGAGCAAACATTTCCCAAACGGAAGAAACAGACCGAAATTAAGCAACCAGCAAAGTAAAGCATAATATCCCTGTTATATTCACAAAATCAAGAATGCAGGAAAGAGTAGAGTTTAACAAAAACAGTAGGCGTATAATACGTGCATCCACATGTAAATCTGAGTGCCCTAGTTTCCATTTTATAAAACGCTGTTGTCAAGACGGCCCACATGCGTCTCAAAACACTACGGTCGACACGTTGATATAGTCCAGTGACATTATGCCGGCTACGGACGATCATTTTTAACTGACAGTTTTCACTGAACACTGTAAACTGTCAGTAAAAACTGACCTTCGTTCTGTCTACATACGTTCAGTTTTAACTGACAATGAGTCAGATGATTCAGATCCCCTAGCTATACGTGGTCTGTCGTTAATTTTAAATAATCAGAAGAGGAAAAATAAAGTAAAGAATGGTTCAGAAAAAGGGCTGCTTATTCACATGTTAAAATATAATTCCAAAGAATTGGCACAACTATCTCAGAATGAGGTGAAGAAAATTACCTACATCTGCTACCTCTCGTAACCCCCATTATTAATAATAACAAAATGCGAGTAGAAGACCGCAGTTGACAAACCGTTGTCTTAAAACTGATACAAATCACATACGCACGTACAGTTTTAACTGAACAGTTCCGTCACTTCAGTTAAATTTATCGTTTCTGCAATATAATATCAGTTTTAACTGACACTAAGAAAACTGTCAGTTTTTATAGAACACACGGTCAGTTTTCACTGACAGTTTATAGTGTTCAGTGAAAATTGTCAGTTAAAAGTGATCGTCTGTAGCCGGCATTACCAAAGCTTGATTTCAAGGCACCAAAAATAGTCAAAAGCGGTATGTTGGTACGGGTCCTTTCTATTACGTTCGCATTACTTCTTGTACGAAGATTAACAAAAACCTATAAAACAAATCATACTTAATGTACGACGTTCGCACACAACGCTTAACGCAATGTAAATACCCATGTGGGGTCCTCCTAGAGACCCCAGCAAAATATGTGATATTAAGTTTACATTAATTAGGCATAGATAATAACAAAACTACACTTTAGAAAAGTTTACTAAATACTTTGGAAAAGGAAAAACATTAAATTCATATTTCCAAATTATCCTCGGTCTCCGAAACACTTGCTGTAGCAAAACAGTTTTCTGCAGAAGTATCACTGTTATAGTCAGTTTCAGCATCAAAATCCCAGTTTTCGGCTATCTCAACCAACTCATGTTGTTTTAGGGGTCGCATTCTATTCGAATTACTCGTTTTGAAGACTTTAAATAATTAAAAAGCAAAAAAATTACCACGTGTTTAAAATGAAAACTGGGTCCGTAAATGACCGTCCGGGGTACCAGCGGGACCCCACTAAACTAAATCACGTGTCACTCTGCTGTACTCGCTACGAAACGTGGCCGCATACTGAATTACGGTTCCAAAGGTAAACACAAACACATATCAAGCGGCAGCGTTGCCAATGTTTTTAAATAAAGTAGTTAGGCTAGGATTTTTTAAGATGGGGTAATTAAACGACCCCCCCTTACGGGTTTAAGGGTTAATATAGCGGTTATTTTCCAAGAACACTTGATATAAAACCTTCATCTTGGGAGTTGCAATTTGTCAAAATTTGCCTCAGACAAAATCCTTCAAAAAAATTCAAGTTGCTACCTTCTTACCACCCGATTTAACTACCTCAAAAATAAATGACCAGGAACCTCGGAGGTTTTGAGGCGCCATTTTTTGTTAACTATTCCGCTGCCAATGCACCGATTTTCAAAAACTGTACACTAATTCCATATCTGCCTTCGTAGTAAAACTGTCAAAATTTCATTACAATCGAGATAGTAGTTTACAAGTTTGAGATCATAGGATTAAAGCGTAATAAAATAAAAAGTATATATGCCATGTTCGGATAGATCTGAAAAATACAGTTGTTGAGTTGCCCTATTACACAATTTCCATACCTCCCCCCCCCCTCCTTTCAAGAAAGCCGAAAACAGTTTAGGATCCACCCAAACGCTAAAAACCGGACTGGAGCCTCAAACACATAGCAGCATATATACTGTGACCTCATAGCATATTGCAATCTAAATTTTATCATACCAGTGCAGCGGCTACTGAGATTATGCGCTGACAAAAATTGCGCCCGGTAGACCGACGGAAATAAGTAACATGGATGTTTGTGACATCGACGTTAATAAAATAATATAAATTGTCTGTGCTGTTCTGTATACAATTTTGCATAAAAAAAGTGCTCTTAGTAGTAGCTTTTTTTAAGAAAAAACGGTACACCGACTTAATTTTACTGAACTTAGAAATGACTAAGGCAACTTCTTATCTGGACAACGCTATAATACATCCACACGTTAAGTCTGGGGCAAGAGTTTAATGCCCTTTATACGAAAACAGAGTGACTAACTGTGACACAAAACACAATATTTCTTGACAAAAAGTTTTTTATGTCATAGTGATCGCGGTAGCACAAGAGAAAAATCAACAGGTTTAGCTTGAAATTAGGAACTTTTGTTTCTACCATCATCGTACAGTATATAGCAAGATCTCTAATTCCATCATCTACGTTTAGTGTCGTCATTTTATACAGACAATACTATCATAAATAAACAGAAAATAAACACCACAGTAGTAACTAACATACAACAAAGAGTAACCTAAACTACAACATAAATCTTCTACCTCTCATTTTTGCAACCAATCCTCCAGCTCTCTACTGCAGAAATTCAATTATTTCATTATACACGTCGCTAAGCAAATGTATATCTTGAAACTCCATTGTGTTTGTCAGGCTTCATCGATCTCGAAAATTGACATGGAACATCAACATAGAACTAAACACGGCCTAACTGATATTCTGCTTTGTGCATTTAGCTATTTTAACCGAAGGTTGGAAGTTTCAGTCAAGACATTTTCTAGTTAAAATGATTTAACTTTAAGATAAAGTTTAACCCTGGATTTTGAAACACTTCCAGATAGTTAGCTTTATATTGAAAACCAGGCTCTTAGACAGAATGTTTATAGCTATAAGATTTTTCTATCCATATCTACGAATCAAGGTTATTTTCACACCGACACTGTATACTATTAACTTAACAGTATTAAGTATCATCAAGTCCCATTACATTACTGGGAGTGGGAAGATATTACCCGTAATGATGTCTATAATAGTAGGTTTGATTCAATGATATATGAAATCCTTAAAAGGTCTAATTTATCATTACATTACAAACTACGTTATTTTTGACGTAACCCTAATGCACCTTCAGATCGATCTTGAGAATATTCAAAAAAACAATATTTTGATTCGCCCAGCACAAAAATAAACGTGATAATTGGATGATCACTACGTGAGAACATTTGCTTTTATGTGACAGTTAGTAAGTCTGTTTGTCATTCTGTCGGTCTGATCACTCAGAAATTAGACAAGGTTAGAAAGAAATGAGAGAAGAAAGAATAGGAATCGAGATGAAGAGTATCAGTACCACCATCAGTACTTTGGTGCACCTGCAAAGCTTGTATGTAACTATATATAATTATGTATGGTGATATACACATAAATTTGATCGTAGTATAACTTCAAATTGAAAAAAAAAAAGTTAAACATTGAGTAATTTTATTGATATCATAATTATTTTTGAAGACAATGACGTAGCAAGTTCATGTTGTCAATATAAATGGTATAATCAGTTAAGTATGGTCATTATTAATTGTATATCATTATTTATTATTTATTTGCATAGGAATTAAGGAGGCCGTATGTTAGAATTTTATAGGACCCATGAATGGATGAATAAGGACCAGAGGCTATCCAGCACGGAATGTGGCTGGTGCGTAGGCCACACGATGGGCCCTTTTGCGCCTCTATCCGCGCTAGTTCCTAAAACCTGCCCTTTTGGCAAAGGCAAGTACATTCTTAGGTCCTATCCGTTTTATCTCTAATGGTTCCAAGGTTCTTGAGCCCAGCATAGTCTGCCTGTGATAACCCAGGGTTTCACAGCGGCACAAGATGTGTGCCGAGGATTCTTCCTCTTCACCACACCACGTGCACGTTGGGTCGTTGACCACCCTCATCACAAACAAGTGACGCCTGAAGGTGTTGTGACCCGTTAATAGGCCTACTAGCAATCTCAAGTTACTCCTATCCAGAGAGAGACAAAATCGTCATATTCTCTTTGCAGGCCCTGCTAATAGTTCCCGAGCCTGACGGAGATGACCAGAGATGTTGTTCCATCTCAGAGAGTGTTGATTCTGGATCCACTCTCCAGTTGTTTTCCTAATCAAGTTGACAGATAGTCCTAAGGCTGGTTCTGGGCCCACAAAACTGTTGCGGGATCCCATCTTAGCCAGATGATCCGCCATTTCGTTACCCTTTACCCCAGCGTGCCCAGGTACCCCCATCAGTGATACCTTGTGTTTAGCTGAGATGTCGTCAAGAGCCCTCCTGCACTCCAGGACCAGTCCCGACGTTATTTTCCAAGCACTCAGTGCTTTGATGGCTGCCTGAATGTCAGAGCAGATAGTAATCCGCCTCCTAGACCCGTCAATTTCCCGAATACGATTTACACAAGCAAGTATCGCATAGACCTCAGCCTGAAATACTGTGGTGTGCCCCTCAAGAGGGAATGAAAGTCTTGTATGGGGTCCGTAGACTCCCGAGCCCTCTCTAGCGAGTGAACCGTCTGCGCACCAGACCTGTCCTCCTCCTTCGATGAGCTGTCTTTCCCTAGACTCCCACCCACTCTACCCTTGACGGAAACACCACCGTAAATTTGCGATTGAAGCGATGCGTAGGAGAAACTATATCGCTCCTCGCCAACAAAATAGGACTATCCTCATGCAACTCTGCTAGAATCGTCGAATGTGCTTTGCCTGGATTCATAAAAGTCCAGCTACCCTGACTCCAGAGACGGAACCCAGTTTTTCTAGCTTCCCCTTGAATTACCAGATCCAAAGGAGGAAGATTCAATAGTGTTTCAATGGCACTCAAAGGTGTTGTGCGCACTGCACTGGTTATACTAAGACATGCCAAACGTTGAACCTTATTAAGTTTGGCTCTTATTGCTTCCGTCTTTATACAGGTCCAACACACTATGGAGCCATATATTAATGACGGTCTGACTATTGTAGTATAGATCCAGTGCACCACTTTTGGGCTCAGGCCCCAGCTACTACCGACAACTCTTCTGCGGGCCCATAATGAGTTTCGAGCCTTGCTTACCTTATATATAGGACACGTTGTTTCTGATGAAATTACTTTGAAGAAATAAAATAGATAAAGCTGTATTGTACAAATTTTCTAGTACCAACTGTATGTCAACAAGCAATTTATTAAAACCGCCTTTTCTGTTCCATATGTCCACGTTGCGGGTGTTTGTGTATACCTACTTCCAACTATACAATCTCGCCTATGCTATTTTCGGAACACAAGATTTAATATTCCTGAGTAAGCCACACGAAAGCGTCTAAATAGCAAGCTTTTCACAAGCATTTAGATTGTTAACTGTAATCAGACCCACGGTAAAATTGCATTTTTCATTGGTTGTGCAGACATGCTTACAAGCTATTTCATAAATGTCACTTTTGAAATGATCCTGCACAAACATTGTAGCAAAAATGACGTCAAGGAACCTGTCTCCGTAGTTTCTACACATTTTCGGGAATATAAAGGAAACCATGGATCGCAGAAATCTGATGCATGTTGAGACATGTTTATGTGATATACAGGGTGAGTTTTTAGTACCGGCCGGTAGAAGATAGCGAAAAAAGTTGTATATAAAAGTTGTAGCCACGGATATGCTCTTGCTCAGAAAATATTTAGATTTATACAGGGTGATCCATAACTACGTGGTGATGCAAACATGCATTTTTTTAAATGAGACACCCTATATATTATCCCATTTTTAGATTCTACTAATAATATCTCTTCTCACAATATAAGGTATTATAACATTATACAGTGTATTTCAAAAGTTATGATCATTTTTATATCCAAATCGCTGTCAAACGAACATACTGTATATCAAAGAGTAATTAATAAAAAATTAT
Organism: Callosobruchus maculatus; assembly: GCA_951848785.1. Lineage (NCBI taxonomy): Eukaryota > Metazoa > Arthropoda > Insecta > Coleoptera > Chrysomelidae > Callosobruchus > Callosobruchus maculatus. Next base: position 7,235,736 of record CATOUR010000003.1, read on the forward strand.
TTTTTTTACATGGAAATATTAATAATATTCTCTAGTTTTAAAATGAGCTATAAAAAAAGCCCGCGACGTACATTTGTATACAGGGTGATGTAAAATGCAAAATCCAGATTTTATCTTTTTTTTTAAACCCCCAATATTTTATTGTACCAAAAAATTGCTTTTAATACGCTCTTTCATCTTTGTATAGCACTTGTTATACCTACGTCCATCAGTTTCCGAGATATTTCGATTTTTCGGTAAACTTAAAATATACCTTCTATTTGTGTACTGAAATTTATTTATTTTGAGAAAGTACTATGGAATTTGTTTTTTATTTAATGAACACTAAATTATAAGATCATGATAGTATTTGATGAAGTCAAAACCCTGAATCATCGAGATAATAAAGTCAAGTATCCTGAGGAAACAATTTTGAAAGCGCGATGCATAATTAATTATCAAGCAGATTTATCAGGTAGGCTTTGAAAAATTGACAGTTTTCGTAAACTGCTCATTAATTCCGTACTGTGTGAAAAACGAGCTTTAGAACTTAATTTTTCCATTGAGGAGAATCCAAGGAGAATCTTTGAGAAATTGCCTACTTGCCTCTAGAATATATCAACTATGAACAGCAATATCCAGAACGGAGGCACTCTAAAACTAATGCGTTTGAAAGATTGAAGAATCGTTTTAATTTGACTGTGTCGTTTAATATTTCATAGCCTACCTGATAGATCTGCTTGATAATTATGCATGACGTCTATAAAATTGTTTCCTCAGCACCGATATTGAAATATACACTAAAATTTTGTTTGTTAAGCAAAAATGAAATTTGATAGTATTTTCTCAAAACAAATAAATTTTAGTAAACAAATAGAAGGTATATTTAAAATTTGTAGAAAAATCGAAATATCTCAGAAACTAATGAATGCAGCAGAATGGTATAATAAAATATTAGGGATTACATTTAAAAAAAGGGAGAAAATCTAGATTTTGCATTCTACATCACCCTGTATACGAATATGCGTCGCGGGCTTTTTTTATAGCCGATTTTACAACTAGAGAATATTTTTTATTCATCTGTGTAAAAAAATGATTTTTGATTCATCACTTTCTTATATACAGTACGTTCATTTGACAGCGATTTCGATATAAAAATGGTAGTACCCTGTATAATGTAACAATACCCTATATTGGAAGAACGGAAATCATTAGTAGAATTTGAATATGGAATAATATACAGGGTGCCTCATTTAAAAAAATGCCTGTTTGCATCACCACGTTGTTATGGATCATCCTGTATAAATCTAAATATTTTCTGAGCAAGGAGCATACCCGTGGCTACAACTTTTATATACAATTTGTTTCGCTATCTTCTACAGTAGTGGAGTTATCGACCGAGCCGGTACTAAAGACTCACCCTGTACTCGTATATGTGGTCAGTTATTCATTATTCATTAGCAATGAGTTATTTCATAATTGCCTCGCAAATTTCCACTCAGGTCGGAAAATCTCTGTCGTGGTAGACGGCTTTTCGTCTTCCTAACATAACATCAAGGCTGGGTTTCCGCAGGGATCGGTACTGGCTCCGACATTGTTTCTGCTGCACATCAATGATCTGCTCTCTAGCACTACAAACCCATTCCACAGTACTTTGCATGCAGGCATCATGAGCAATAGACCAACAGACGACCACGAAAAAGTTTTGGGTCCATATATGTTCGTATATGCACTTATACTTGATATTCTATTCATACGATACGTTCATCAAACGTTTTTTGAATCTAATTAATTTATGGGACAGTAAAGCGTGATCAAACATCTAGAGAAGAAGATTCAGAAGTTGCATTGACACCAAAAATTTCCTTGACGACATCATAGGTGGATAATTTATCGCTACACATAAACTATAGATGTATTTATGCTTATATCTGGACGGCACAAAAGAAAAGATGTCAAATCTACATCGATAAACAGAATAAACATGTCCATAGGCGGCAGTTATACCGACAATGAAAATGATTTGAAAAATGTAAACATATAAATTGTAACAATTGTTGATAAATTTCAAGACGTACTGCGTCGTTGAAGTTCTTTTATTCATTAGTTTTTTTTTGTAGAATTTTAAGTACCTGTCCGGCATAGTCGTGCAGCAGTGTTTTACGGATGTACATACGTAGTTTTCAGCCAAATCACGACATACAACACACGTACTTGCAGTGTTACTCGTCCAATTTGCTTTATATTAGCAAAGTTTACGGAATACATAGAAGTTGGATCACTCTCCGTCGGCACTTTGAAGATCTCACATGAAAGCGATGCCGCGGCCGCACGCGCCAATTAGTTTTTGCGTTGGTTTTTTGCCCAAGTACCAGGGTCTTTTAGCGGGGACTTGCTAACGCCTGGGTTTTACGTATATACGAGGGTCATTGAAAGAATAGGTATTGACAGCCGATTTAGACATACAAATACATAACGTTTATTTTGCTAATACACTAAGTTACATAAATGAATATCAAAAATAAAACCTAGTAAAACTATTACTAATGAATCTCAAATGATTTCACATATTGTAGCAATTTCGTAGATAAGTAAAAATTGGTTCAAATGTGCTGTATAGTATTTTTGCCTCAATGCCTTGTTTATTTGGCTTATTTTTGAGATCATAGTTTGTACATTTTATGGTATAGTATATACGAACTCGTATATACAATTTTAAAAGCTAATCATGTGGAAATGCTTTACTTGGATGTGAATAAATTATTTTTGTCATTTTGCTTTCCAGTGTCATTCCAATTGCTACTGTAGAAACTAAATTGTTAAAGTTATCATTCAAAAAATATTTCCGAGCTCTAAAATATAGTTTAGAATGTCCCTGGGTGGTATGGTAAGACCACCGAATGAATATGTTGTCTCACTATACGCTTTTAGCGTGATACAATCGTTTAAGTACCTGTAGGTCTTGAATTAAACACTTTAGACCCCAAGTGTGCTAGTTTGTTGGAATTGTTTTATCGGAAGAAACACAGAAAGGCACAAATATACAGGGTGTCCCATTAAGAATGTTGAATCGAATGTCACGTGACCAAAAACAAATACCTCATTGGGTAGTACAATGACAAAAAAATACACAACATCTGCTCTAGTTTACATCCTCAAAGTTATAATTCTCTACTACTGCCAGTCCCGACATATTGCTTGTCTTAATCGTCGTGAAACACCCTGTATTTATATCCTTTATATTTCAAGGTTTACCAAAAAATAAGCATAGATCTGATTGTCATTTTCCATCCGTTAATACATTTAATTGATAAAATCAAACTTCTAAAAATATTATCCATTTCCTGCAAACAAATCCGAGATAACAAAATCCGACATTTTTGAGACACTGTATAGACTTCGCGTTAAACACGTTCAACCTGTAGTTTGCGCCGCCCCGTATCTCCCGACTGACGTCGGTACACTGCTGCCGGTGTACCGGGAAGACGGGGCAAGGGGCAGGCCGTATTGATATTTTTGCGGAGTGATCCAACTTATATGTATTCCGTAAACTTTGCAAATACTTTCTCAAAGTTGAAGCGCCCAGAATTGCCCTTCATGATAAATACCTACTTTCCCCATTGTACTGTGTCCTGCACAACAACATTGTTATGATATTTAGAGCAGTACAAGTTATAAAATTGTTCTGGAGATGCCTAAAGCTAAAAATTTAAAGCTGAAACGGCCTAAGATTTATAGGCATACATCACGATATTATATTCATAGAAAAATAGGAAAAATAAGCTCTGCTGTTACGAAAAACAGAAACATGGGCAGCGCCATTACCCGTGTCTGCTTTTTGAGTGTTGTATGATTATCTTGAAGCTTAAACTGCTTTAAACGGTTTAATTTTGTTCAATTGATGAATCAAAACAAACAAAATGTTACATTTTCTCATTAACAACAAGTTGGCTGTCTAGGGTGTGACATTGGAAGCCTGAGACGCACCCTATATACTAAATGATCACTTAATTGTTACCTACAAATCTGACTCAACAGGACAACAGGACCTAGTTCCGCCTTAAAATGGACCGTTAATTAATTAATTAATTAAATAATCAATAGTTTTTTAGTCTAAAATAAGGAAACTTTGCCTACGAGGTTGAAAATGCTACCTCTACTTCGACATCATTATGGAAAACATATGCTATTGGTTAAAAATGGCGCCAAAATAGTAATAGCTCGAGATTCTAAAACCAGACCTGTTTAGTTTATATTTAATCATATATTAATTCCAATTTCTTCAAATACGCTATATCAATCCTTCTAATAACAAACAAAACACATGAAAAATATGTTGTTCTATAAAGCTAACACCCATGCCAGAAAATACGTGTAGATATATTTGAGGTTGTTGGTTTCAGAATACCTTATAAAATTTTGTTAAAAAGGCTCACTTTTAAGGCGCCTTAATTTTGTGTAACTATTATGTACACATTTCGTGCAAAAGTTCATTCCGCATTGATTTTTAGTTTCAAGTAACCAAAGAACAAAGTTGAAAATCCCTGATATCCAACCGAGGTATACAAAGTTGCGTGAAACTACTAGGCCAAGAGTGGTACCACAAAACCATACCAGTTTAAATGTAATTCCGATTTGCGATTCGCTTTAGTCTATTTCCATAGGGAGCCAGTGAGCTAAGAGGTAAAATATCTACCCGGATCAAGTAATATCAATAATTAATGAAAGAATTAAGATAAAATATGATGCAACACTTGAAAAAACAAAAACAATCAACACATTTACAGATTCTCACAGCTTTTAATGTCGAGGCAAACCCGGCTATTATATACAATATCGATAAAACTGACGTGCGACGTGAAGTTAAATCCCTCGTAATTTTTTTCTTTTTGTAGAAACATTAAAATGTGTGAAAAAAACTCTAGAAGTAGTGTATTGTATAGTATATTGTTCTTTGAAGTTTGTAGACAATGTAAATGTTTCAAAAGGTCGTGTATGTAAGTTATAAAAATAATAAACCCTGTTTGCTTATCATAGGTAGTACTACCCATTCAAAAGTAGTACTACCCATTCAAAAGTAGTTTTTTCCTTGCAGTATAACTTGATGGAAGTACATAAAATGAATTTTTGTGGATGTTTTCATTTTGACTGGAGGTAAAACTTTCCTCCAGGGCCCCAACCATTTTCTATATGAACCTTACAAGAAAAGCTCTCATTTTTCACGTGGAATTGCAAGAGTCTATTGGAAATAATTCTATACTTGCCTACAAGCTGATTAAAACAACGTAAACTGACGTCAACAGAGCGTGCATTTGTAAAAAAAATACTAGCACGATTTTCGATATAGCACGATTTTCATATACGAAAAACGTAGATAATACATTGAAGAAATGTTGCATATAATGGGACAGATCACTAGTTAAAATGAATGTATACTAATGGAAAATAGTCCGCTACATTTCCATTTTAGAGGCACAGAAAAATCGGTATGTCACTTTGGAAAGTGGATATACATTATAATTATAATGTATACATGGTGTCCCAGAAGTCAACGTCAAGCCGCAACGGGGTGACAGAATTGGTTGTAACTATCATGAGAAAAATCAGAAAAAAAATCTGTCCCATGCAGTTTGAAAATTATGGGCATTTAAAAAAAACCTAGAAATTTGGTCAAATTATAACATTTTTCGGTTATTGTGGTTAACTTTTATTATTTTTGTTCATTTAAACTTTGGAACCGTAACCCTAAATAACATTTCTAGAAGCACAGTCAAAAATAATGACACAATTGTCCCTAGTTTTCTAGAATGAAAACTATTTATTAAACCACGAATTTAAAATTTTTAAAGTTTGCCGACTTTGAAAGGCCCTCCTTTGAAAAAAATGTATTAAAGTGCCTTGGCAAGTGCCATTAAAAGTTGGCGCATTTAACCAGGATTATAAAATGGTACAATACTTGTTAGTTTCATACTAAAAAAACGAGTAAAAAAATAAAAACCTCAAGTAACCCGATTTTTGCTAACCCATTTCACTCAGGTTAGATGTTCTTTATTGGCACAAGCTTCTGGTAGGTTCTTAATTTTGCGGCAAAATGTTGAGAGGGGTGTTATAATTTGACCAAATTTCTAGGTTCTCTTTTAATGCCCGTAATTTTCCACCTGCATGGGATAGATTTTTTTCTGATTTTTCTCATGATAGTTACAACCAATCCTGTCACCCCGTTGCGGCTTGACGTTGACTTCTGGGACACCCTGTATAGATAGGTAACGTTCTGATACCATATTACAAACCATCATCAATTCATACATGTTGCTGTCTAACCACTACAATTGCCAATAGCTAATCAAAAGTGACACTACGCAACATAATAGGTCTGTTTTTACAGAGAATCACAAACCAGTCAGAGCCAATCAGTATTCCCCATTGCAGTTGTCAAACTATTTCTGACTAGTACTGGCCAATCAAATTGACGCTGACTAGTTTGTGATTGCTGTAAAAACAGACCTTATGTCTCGCGAATAAACGATTTTTTTTTAATGATCTTTAATCTAGAATTAGTCAGAAGTTCAGTGCCAAAAATAGACGCAACTTCTAAATATTCATACACGTACCTTATAAATATTTATGTATGTATACGTACATAAATACATATTATGATTGATTTACTGTATAAAGTCAGGCAAAAAGAGAATGATGCTGAACATCTCTTATAATAAAATTATTCTTTTTACTTCTAGATATCAATTCTTGGACATTATATAGGATGGTACAACCGTAATTTTCACATACATTCGATTTTTCTGTTTGAATCAATGAAAACTAAATTTCAGGAGTTTTTAGATGAGAATATTATTGATACGAAGGCCTTTCGAATTAAGGACATGACATGATTTGTCAATGTTTAGAAATTTTTTAGTATATAGGCATTCACAGTAAACATTTTCACATTTAGATTTTTTTGCATCTTTGACAATTCTATAGTCAAAACAAAAAACATAAACAATAACCGGATAGTCACATATTACTGCCGTGACAAGGACGAAAAACGGTTTTTTGAAAGTGAATATCAAAGAATGATAAAAAGGACAAAAGCAGCTAAAATATCCTCAAAATTCGTTTCCCGACAATTTTAAAGAGACTTATAACTTTTGCAAATTGGGGAAATTTTGGGAAGAAAATGTAACCACTTTATAACAAATACAGGGTGTTCTAAAAGTTGGAACTTTCCTCTTTAGAAGCAACGGCCCTTGAAACAGCAAAGCTAATGCACGGTGAATCAGCAGCAGAACAGTAAAAAAAAATTTCAAGCAAGTACTCACTATTTGGTTGCTACGGAAGTTGTAAGTACGGTCCTGTCGCAGGCGTCTTACAGGTAAAAGTACTATTTACGATGTCTTCTTCAATTTGGACCATACGATATTGTCGAGGTCTTCCAGCGTGTCCACTACGATGTGGATTCAGACATCCTGTGTCTCTAGCTCTTTGCATAAGCTAGACAAATCGACGAGGTGCAGGGTGCATTAAAATCATGTCCACCAGTTCATTATTGTTATAAGCGTACGCCATTGTTGTTGTTTTTAAAATCCGATCGTCAGATGTAGCAAGTCAAGCACTCTCGTACAGTATGCCACAGCAACGCGACGTATGACGAACTGCCTGTTTTAGTGTTTTCTCACCGGCATCGGCACCGCTGGCGCTACCTTGTTTGTTGTGATACTATGACACGGTGAGCCATCTAAAAACTAAGTTTGAGGAATATTTGAAGTTTTTCGTTTTTTGCTAATTACTCCGCCGCCCATGCACCGATTTTCAAAAGTATAAGAGCAGTACCTACTACGGCCTACCAGCATATCGATATACAAATTTCATCACAATCCATGCAGCGGTTACTGGGATTACGATGTTAGAAGACGTTATATCATCAAAATGTTATGTGAATGTCATAATTATGCCAATCCCCTCATACTTTCGAAGGTGACAGTATTTGTAATACACTTTTACAAATAAATGAAATAAAGATGTGATAAAACGCCCAAAAAGCGTATTATTTCAAGAACGAAAAGTTTTGCGTTCAAAATATTGCCCCCACCTGTCGGTGTGGGAAATAAAACGTAAAAAATTACAAACTCACCTGAAGCACCATTCAACCAAAAGCTTCTAAGAAAGTATCCAACACACAGAATCACAAATTCACCAGAAATACATAAAACCACAAAAACTCAGTCGCGAAATGTTCATCAACAATCACAAATTACGACACCAAATACTAAACAAACAAAAAAACGTTGATTCGATCAGGCGCGTATGAAAAGATAGACGCACAAGTCGCGCCTTGTCTCACGATAAAGCCGACGAACGAAAACAGAAGACGATCAGCTGAGAGCCGCCGCCTCCCGAGATTAGCAACAGAAGACAACAATGCGGGGGTCGCGGCGTGCCATGGAAACGCGCGTATGCATCGCGGTTGGCCGCGAATTAAACAGTTGCACCTGAGCACGTGCTCTCGCCACAAACACGTAACGGCCCGCCGACTAGATCGCCGTTGCCTTCTGAATCCGATTAGGGACGTAAATTTGGAGAATGGTCGGCCGGATTATCAGTTCGAATGTGTATTCTTGTTCGTGGACGTTTTCTGGAACAGCCGAGATCGTTATCAGGAGCACATTTAGAGCAATGGGTCATACGAATAAAAATTAGCATTTACTCAATAATTTAATATCAAACACTCCACTTGATATGAATTTAAACCAGACGCAGATGCTTCGTTAGAGCACCGTACATTAACAAAGACAAGTAGGGTCACTCGCCGTGCCGACTTTGATGTGAGTCTCACAAATGCGAGCCGCCTCGAATTCAGAGGGGTTCCCTTCGTGCGATCTCGATTACCTACAGGGAATCCGACTGCGATATATCAATAGAAATGAATTCTATAGTATAGATAGAATATAATTTATTATTCAACACAATAACTACAGATGCAGCTACCGGGGTGGCAAATAGCTCAAGGAGTATTATAGATCATGTTTTGTCAGATAGATGTAGTAATTTGAAATGTACGATTCAAGTAGTAAGTAACAGTAACAGTCTGATCATTCATAATTTGTTGTCAATAACCTTAGGTGTAAACATAAAAGTACTTGCGACAAAATATAGGGAAGAAGTAAACAGAATAGATGATAAAAATTTAATCTCAAAATTTGAAAACAATATTCAAACTACAGAAGGTCAATCATTTCAGGAACTAATCGACTTAATCACTTAAAAAAGATTCGGAATTCAAAAACACGTATAAGATACGTGAAAATAACGACTGGATAAATCCAGAAATTCTCGAAATGATTGAAAACCGAGTCAAGATTTATAAACAAAAAGTTAAAGAACCGGGAAACACGAATTTGGAAAATGAATTTAAAAAACTTAAGAATCAAGTCAATGATTAAGTTAAAGTATTAAAAACAGATATTTTAAAAATCATTGGGAATAAGTAGACACAAATATAAAAACAATGGGGCCATATACAGAGCATGTCGCCGGCATTTTTTGTGAAATACGCGCGAAACGCTCAATAACACACAAACAATACTTATTTAGGCATGTTCTTTTCAAATTTTGAGATGAATTTTTTATGATCTATTCTGTTTACTTCTTTTCTATATTTTGTCGCAAGTACTTCGATGTTTACACCTAAGGTTATTGACAACAAATTATGAATGATCAGACTGTTACTGTTACTTACTACTTGAATCGTACATTTCAAATTACTACATCTATCTGACAAAACATGATCTATAATACTCCTTGAGCTATTTGCCACCCCAGTAGCTGTATCTGCAGTTATTGTGTTGAATGGTTTATTGAATAATAAATTATATTCTATCTATACTATAGAATTAATTTCTATTGACCCCCGTATAAGTAAAGTGAACGTCGACCGTTGACGTCGACAATATCGCACAGTCGGATTCCCTGTAATAAAACGAGATCGCACGAAGGGAACCCCTCTGAATTCGAGGCGGCTCGCATTTGTGAGACTCACATCAAAGTCGGCACGGCGAGTGACCCTACTTGTCTTTGTTAATGTACGGTGCTCAGGCGTACCAAATTGAACGGATTCACGCAGATGTTACAGTCATGTAACTGACAGTTAATTAATTTATGATGCACCAGGAATGCTAAACAATATTTAACTGACAGCTATCGTTAACTGGAAGCTACCTAATGGCGATTCCAACGGGTAGAGTTTACAGAAATGCATTTATTTTATTTACCCTGTAAGGCCCTGTTTCACAATCAGTGGTCACTCTGACGGTTTACTAACCTCGACCTGCGAGTTAACTCGAACAATGGAACGCCTCTTATTTCACAATCATAAATGACGTAGGGTTAACTCACCGCGAGTTGTATTTTATTTTTAGCGGTTGGTGGTACTGTGTCCGCAATATTTAAAATTCTTCTTCTTCTTATTTCCTTCGTTAGGTGTTTCATGCTGGTGTTTTGTGTTTTTCTGACAAGACTGTCAAAGAATGAGTTCGTTGAGTTGTCAGTTCCATGCGTATTCCAACCTCATTTTTATTTTCTCCACACGTTTTTTCATTTCATTCGCAGTTATTTGGTGTTTGGCATAGATAAAAGATTTTTAGGTTGGGTTGGAGTTTGGACTGCTTGGCGTTGTAGTGCATGTAGGGCATGTAATAGAATTCAAAACAAAAGGTGCAACAACATGGTGGGAAAAAGACAACGCATGGGAAAAGATAAGCGAAGAATTTAATTGGAAATGTGCAAATAATAGCCGCAGATCTGTAAAGGTGCTGAAAGAAAAATAAAAAAATGTAAAAAAGACCAAGCAGCCATCATATTCCTCAAAATAATTGACTCCAGGTCGAAATATTCTTGGTCTCATTGCTTCTTCATCACTGCTATACGCATTTACATCATAACTAGGTATCCACTTCAAATAAAAAGAACGATGGAAAGCGTTAATGTAAACGATAAAATATGAAACTTCGAACGCCTAGAAAGTAGCAAAACCAAAGTGACATAACCTAATGCGTATGCGTCATCGCAAACCTGGGGTTAACTCAACAATTTCTTGGGGTCAAGTTAACTCAGAGTTAACCTAAAGTAAATTCGAAAACCAGCATTTGTGAAACATGACATCTAGGGTTAACCTCCGGTCAATACACAACCTTGAGTTAACTCATCATTGTGAAACCGGCCCTAATAGTTACTGGTTAAACCGTAAATATGTTATGTTAGGCGAATACTGAAAATCCCAACCATTTGCTGTCACAATGATGAGGTTAGGTTTGAAATATCATTTTGTTTATTTACACACAGTAAATAAACGAAGTCTGCGATTGCCACTCACTTTTCAAATAATAGCTACGGTATATCAAGTGCCACTTGCTAAATACCCAATGTACATACACAGCATTGCGAAAAATTCAAATGTTGGCTGCCAACCTAGAGTTTTGTAACGATATCTTAACACGGTTTTATCGTGAGCATATGCGCTCGCTCCTACAAGGTGATTGGCTGAAAACCTTCAAACGCAATAACAACCAACACAAATAAGGATAAACTGGATAAATAGCTGTTTATTGGCGATTTCGTTAGCTGTAAATAGAAGATTCTAGACGTAATGTCACATCGTCGTACTATACGGCAAAGAATTCAACAATCATAATGAGGTAATTCTTGGTAAATTGGTCATCGGTCACAGCACATTGCTAGAAATGAAACGTATGTGGACACACCCCTATATTCCCTTGTTTTTAACTTCCGCTACAAAGTAGGGGTAAGTTATTAGAATCGGCCCGTTTTCGCAAATTTTACCGAAATCAACGTGCGAGGTTCATTTTATTATTTTATTATCATTATTATTCTGATTTGCTAAGTTCATCTCGCATGATAGCGGTAGCAACAAGTGGTGACGGGCTGTGCCAAGTCAACACCTGAACTATTACTGGTCTGAATTTAGGAAGGATCTCACAATACTACAGGTCTTGAGGATGACAGATCTTTGGAATACTTTGTGTAACTTTTCGTCCAGGCCTAGCTGGTGCAGGTGTGGTGTGAATGTGTTAGGTGTAAGGCCTGATACCGACATAATTAGGGGGACAATAACAACTTTGTTTTGTTTCCATAGTCGTTTTACTTCTATGGCAAGGTCTGTGTATTTAGATATCTTCCCAGCGTAGGTGGTTTGAACATTCGTATCATTAGGGACAGCAATATCTATTAAATAGGTAACTTTGTCTGCCTTCGACTGAAAAACTATATCTGGTCTATTGGCTGGGATAGTTTTGTCTGTATGTATTTCAACGTCCCAGTATAGTTTGTATCGTAATTGTAATATGGATCTGTGTTTTCTATTAGTTTGTTTGTTTTGGCTAGTGCTTGGTGTATCACCTTGGCCGCAGAGTTATGTCTGGCTGTGTATTCGGTGCCGGCAAGAGTTTTGCACCCGCTTTTTATGTGATCTTTTGTTTCACTTTGTTGGTGACATTTTCTGCAATTATCGTCAGTTATGGATGGATCTTTAATTACGTATTTTTTGTAGTTTCGTGTTGCAATCACTTGGTCTTGGATGGCAAGCATGAAACCCTCCGTTCCTGGGAAGAGCTGGCCATCCTGTAACCAGGTGTATGACTGTTTTTCGTTAATGTGGTCTTGTGTGACACGGTATCTATGTTTGCCGTGGAGTGCTTTCTGCGACCAGGTGTTTATTTTTTGTTGTTGTGATTGGATGTGATTGTATGTGTCTGCTACGTGATCTGGACAAGAGAGGTTAAGTGGTATATAGTTTTTGTCTGCTTTTACTATTGCTCCATGTAAGTTTGTTTGTTTGATTTGGAAGAAATGTCTGAGTGTTTTTATTTGCCTTGTGTGAAGAGACTGTATGTCTATAATTCCTCTGCCCCCTTGTTTTCTGTCTACGGTCAGCCTTTCCTTGCAAGCATTGGGATGTGACATTCTGTTCGTGAGTTCTGTTCGCATGGGTATATGTATGTTTTCTATCTCAGTGTGCGACCATTTGATGATGCCAAAGGAATACGTGAGGATTGGTATTGCAAATGTGTTAATTGCTTTTGTGAGGTTTCTAGAATTCAATTTCGTTATCAGTAGCCTAATGAGGCGGTCTCTAAATTTTTGTCTAAGTTGCGCCTTGACTTGGGTGTGGTCTATTTTAACATTCTGATTGAAACCCAGGTACTTGTACGTTTCGTCCTTGCCCATGTTATCCAAGGTTTGGTCAGTTACTATTTCCTGTTCGCAATGGTTCTTCCATTGGCCTTTATTGATGTGAAGGACCTTGCATTTGCTCATTCCGAACTCCATTCTGACGTCTAACGTACAAACTTCTGTTATTTTGAGCAATTATTATTATTATCCGACTTTCTAAGTTCCTCTCGCATAATTGCGGTAGCGACAAGTGTTGACGGGCTGTGCCAAGTCAACACCCTGACTATTGATCGGAATTTAGGAAGGATTATTTTATTATTATTATTTAAAATACAACAAGAGTTGAGCACAGAGTGCTATAAACTCTAGATGCTAGGATAGCTACAAATTACAGTACTAAAAATACAACCAAGGCTTAAGAGTAACAAATAAGAAATTAGATAAAGTCACCTCCTAATTTTCTGAAGAGAAAATGCTGTTATATTATTGTTGCTTCGAGTAACCCCCACCACCCCCCATCAAATCATCGATTTGCACCAAAAGTGAACCAAAATACAGAGAACAAAAACTTCCTTATGAGAGTATAATTTGAAATTATTTGGATCATTTTTGTAACGCTTACTGCCATTTTGAAGTTCGAAAATTTCCTGCTTTTTATGAACTTTTATTCCGCCATTTTGAAAATTTTGCGGCATGCGCGGTAGCGTTTTCGACATAAGAAAACATGCTCTTTATTGTGGTAGCTTTAAAATATCATGTTATAGCATTATTTTTAGCTCTCACTGACTCACTGAAGTCATTGAAGAGAGCTTATACAGAGCCTCTGTCTGTCCGTCCGTCCGTCTGTCAGTACACAAAAGATAGCCAAAACTGCAGGTTCTAGAGAAAAACGAAACACAGATTCGGAATCAGCATGAAAAAATTAGTCCGGGAAAAATCCGGTTTTGTCAATATCGCTTCCGGTTTAAAAAAAATCGAATCAAATTACGACAGGTAACTGACGACGTATTATGTACGGTGTATTGATATTCCTGAAGCACAGGCAGCGTGACTGAGCGGTTAAGACGCTAGGCACCAGTCCGAAAGGGCGTGGCTTCGGACCTCACAGCGGTCAACAACTTTTTTTTGCTGTTTTTTAAGATTAAATGGTAAATTTGTTGATTACTAGTCCGGGAAAAATCCGATTTTGTCAATATAAAAATATATTTTTATACCAACAAATTCCTAAGTGACTAGTTTGCTCTCACTGACTCTGCCACAACTAAAGAATGACGGGATAGAAAATATTTCCTGGATTCCAAAATCAACAATAACACGATATATATTTGTTTACACGAATGTATCTACGAGAAAACCTTCAAAAATTCCAAATCCGCGTAAACCTGTGCGCGAGTGTCACGTTTGCTATGAATAATAATGAAAGTTTTCGCAGTGACGATCAATGTTATTTGGTCAGCAATGTTATTAGTCCAGGAAAATTAGGCACGATAATCAATGATGTCGAGTTGTTTTCACGGATTTTTAGTTTTCACTGAAGAGAGCTTGTGCAGAGCCTCTGTCTTCCGTCCGGGGGTCCATACAAAAGATAGCCAAAACTACAGGTGCTAAAAACAGATTCGGAATCAGCATGAAAAAACTGATCCGGAAAAAGTCCGGTTTTGCCAATATCGCTTCCGGTTTAGAGTAGTGTATATAGAAAAAAAAAAGTATCCACAGTGAGAGAACCGTTTGAATTTACTCAAGTAAATTCTTTGCTACTTTTTTAATTGCGTAAACAATTCTGAGTAGCATGATCCATATCCTTTACCACACATTGAAAAAATGAAGTCAAGTTGATTGACTCAGTACTTCCCACACATTACGCTGATACCAGTTTATTATTTTCCCATAGCATGAAGCTTTAGTCTAAGATCCCTTGCAACCAAATAATCGCCAGCCCCCCCCCCCCCCCACTAAAATTGTCTTATACCGCTAGGTCTTTCCTTCACAGGTCAACGGACAACCTATTATCGATACTACAAACTTCTCAGTTTTACAGCCCCCCACCCCCCAACCACCTCGCTTTCACCCCACCCAAAAAACTGGTAGGAAATGATCAGGAACCCCTAAAACATCTAAAAACCGAATTTGAGTTGTTTTAATACTTTTCGTTCTTTGATTATTGCTACGCTGCTACTGACACGATTTTTAACAAACATTATATATATATATATTTGTGTCGCTAGATCTTCCTTCACAGGTTAGTGGACAGCCTATTATGAGTACAAGAAATTTTTTAATTTTTCAACGCCCAACCCCCCCAACCACCCCAATTTCACCCTCACCCAAAAAAACGCAGGAACCTCTAAAACGCTGAAAAGCGAAGTTTGAGCTGTTTTTGTATTTTTAGTTTTTTTTTATTTCAGCGCCGCCACTGGCACGATTTATCAAAACCATACGCGTTTTCCATCTTCGCCATGGTAGTAATACTGGGTCAAAATTTTATTAACATCAATTCAACAGTTACAACAACGATCTAAAGCAATACTCTCGTATGTTTACATGAGAAAAGAAAAAAGTCCTTCGCTTTCTGTAATAGGCAAGGCAATGTTCAGATGGACCTAAAAAAGTTATTTATGTCGCCAGGTCTTCCTTCACAGGTCAGTGGACAGTCTATTATGAATCAACAAATTTTTCAATTTTACAACCCCCCCACCCCCCAACCACCCTAATTTCACCCCCACCCAAAAAAAAAGTAGAAAATGATCAGGGACCCCTAAAATGCCTAAAAACGAGGTTTAGGCAATATTTAATTTTTTTGTTATTTTTTGCTAATTACTCCGCCGCCTATGCACCGATTTTCAAAATTATAGGAACATTACCTACTACGACCCCACAGCATACCGCTGCCCAAATTTCATCACAATCCATGCAGCGGTTGCTGAGATTACGAGGCTAAAAAAAAGCGACAGACAGACAGACCGACGGAAATGAGTGACGTGGTTTTTCGTTATGTAGACATCATAAAACGCCCAAAAACGTATTATCTCAAAATTGAAATTTTTCGCGATCACAATACTCCCCTCACCTATCGGTGTGGGAAGTAAAATGGGTGAAAAAATAATACCGTATAAAAATGTACGTTTTACAGAATCTGTAACGGAATTCAGAATTTTACCGAATAAACTATAGAACTTTCAAATACAAAATGCTAAGCTTTGCGGTTGGCTCGCAGACTTTCAGATCGGAAAATGTCTGTCGTGATAGACGGTTTCCTTTCATAACATCAATACTGGGGTTCCGCAGGGATCAGTATTGGCTCCGACATTGTTTATGCTCCACATCGATGATCTATTCTCTAACACTACAAACCCAATCCACAGTTTTGCGCTTTGATGACTGCTATAATATTGGGGTTCTCATACATGTCTTCCAGTTCCTGGTTTGTTCTTCTCTTCCATCCCTCGTTTGTCTTTACGCCTCCATAAATAGCTCTCAACATTTTTCTTTCCCATCTTATAATTGTTTCTTCCTCTTCTTTGTTCATAGTCCACGTCTCACAAGCATATGTCGCTGATGGTCTTATAACAGTTTTATAAATTCTCTCTTTGGTCTTTCTGGATACATATTTGGATTTCATAAGATTTTTCAGGGCTCCATACTTCTGGTTTCCTTTGATGATCCTTGCCTGTATTTCTTGTTTCTTCTGTCCCTTTTGCTCTATGATTACCCTTAGGTACATAAATTCCGTAGCCCTTTCAAAAATATATTTCATGTTGTTGGTCGTAAAAGCTAGGTTCGGTTGATCATAGGAAGTTTTTTCCATTTGTCCCATGACCATATATTTCGTCTACTCTCCATCCCAAATCTCCTTGCTTCCGCAGCTATCCTTGCCGTAATTTTCTCTAGTTCTTTCTTTGCTTTTGCTACTAGTGTCAAGTCATCTGCATATACTCGATGACATAAAAAATGAGGTAATTCCATTGGTTGTCAGTAGTGTCAAAAATTGTCTTCCTAATCTTGCGATTGATATCGAAAACTGATCGACCTTCGACAGCCGCATAAGTCCTGGGCGTCTATTTTCAAATCAATCGATTTCATTTCGAATACGCAAATCGCATACGATTTATAGTCGGGTAATTCATGAAATCGGTATTTTCAAACGTCATACGAAATGACCATGGCCGACTCTACACTAGGCCGGAGCCTTAGATGTGGCAACGTGGCTTAGCTGTCAAATAGTGGCCCTATAGTTTCAGAATAATTATTACATTTTATATGTATTAGAGTTCATCTCGGTTAATAAATTAAGAAAAATACTTTTTAGAACTACTACTACTAATACCACTTACATCTGATGTCTGTTTCATCACAGTCAGACACTACAAAATAAAAATAAACGCAACCTGTTTCCTGCCGCCACTTCCATTTTCACTTAAATGAACACTCAATTTACTTTGTAAATTGTCACTTGAGCTAGAAAAATTCACTATTAGGTCACTGTGGAGCCATTCTTGCCGGTCTTGATTCCCTTTCACTATCAAATGCTTTCGTAGGTATGCCCCAGACCATGCTCTATGAGTTCTATTAACTGTATCTTTCTGTGATATTTGGGAGGTCCAGAAAACATTATAGGTACCACATTGTGCTTTAAAATAGGTCTTATCCTTTGAAATGTTTGTCAATTATTGTCTTTATCCTTATAAATATAACCAGCCCTTCCGAGGAATACCTTTCACCCACTTCTGTTTATGTCCCTTATCGGACACACAGTTGCTAGTGCAACCTGGTACTACACACTTTGCAGGCATCTTTTTATCTTTATAGTTTCATTTGTGCAGGCAAATAAGTAGAAACCCATTCAAAATCACCTTGCAACGTTCTTTTTAATCTGGAATAAGGTTATGTTGGGCCATGGTTTGGTAGTCCTCTACTCATGCCTCTACTGGGCTGCAACCTGGTACTACACGCTTTTCAGGCATCTTTTTATCTTTATAGTTTCATTTGTGCAGGTAAATAAGTATAAACCCATTCAAAATCACCTTGCAACGTTCTTTTTAATCTGGAATAAGGTGATGTTGGGCCATGGTTTGGTAGTCCTCTACTGGGCTGCAACCTGGTACTACACGCTTTGCAGGCATCTTGTTATCTTTATAGTTTCGTTTGTGCAGGTAAATAATTAGAAACAAATTAATAATCACCTTCCAACCATATTTTCTGCACATGGAAGAATACACATGACATAACAACAAATGAAAACACGGCCTGATCTCCAACGTTGCCATATTTCAATGCTCCGGCCTAGTGAGTAGAGACGGCCATGGTCATACGAAATGACCGATTCATGCGAGTTGATTTTCGAATGAGTAGATGTGACAACGTTGCACGTATCGCATGGGTGCTTTAATATAAAATGAAAATTACTAGAACTGTCAGTCCAATACCAAAAATACCTAAAAATTAAATAATTTGCTCATCATAGAACTGTAGCATAGTAATCATGTGATATCTGGAAAACTTATCTAGCATCCAATTTTTGTATACTATCTGCTGATACGAGTGGGACTCACTGCACTTAGGTAGGCACTATAACGTAATACACATAAAAAATACCTTTCGTGCTACACTCAAGCCCGATATAGTTGTAGGTGCTGGAATATGAGGTGTTAAAGTGTCTATTAGATTCTCCGTCATAGGCTGGTTAGCCGGTATATCTTAATAAATGCGTTATCGCTCAATTCATACGGATCGCGGATCGCTCCAAGGAGGTATTTGCCTTAAAGGCCTACTAGCTAGAAGCTCGGCTTGTTCAAGAGCCTCTATCGCACCTAAATTGATTAGATCATTAACAGCCATACTAATAATAACAATAATATATCAAACCAACAAATCGTTTAAAATTTAAATGGGAACAAATACTACAACTTCAACATAAATAACCTAGAATCCACAGCTCCATCTGTCAAAATCATTTTTTTCGCATACGAATTCCATTTTCGGTTGGTGAAGACCAATCGATGTCACTCGCCCGAAAAAATTCGTATACGGATTTAATAGCATTCGTAAGTGGAATTTGAAAATACAATTTCATTGATGTTGTCCGAAAATGTTGTGATTTCGCATTCGAAATAAGAATCGCATGATTTGAAAATAGATGCCCTGGTCTATAAGTTTTCGCAGAGATGATCAATGTAATCTAGTCTGTGATTCAGGTGGACGTATGTTGTTTTTTGTGTGTCAAGTAAAATTAAACCGACCTCGCGTTTATGCATACATAATTTCTGGCCCAAGTATACACGGACGGCTAGTTGAGCTTTTTTAGCATTACACCTCTAGGCCATTACGACACCGATTTCTAAAATATACGATCACCTTAACCTTCCCAAATAAGTGGTAGGTAGTGCTTGAACTTCGATGAAATGAAATGTATCAGAAGATACAGGTGTTTGGTGTCTCCTTCTGAGGATGATTAGACAGCGTCACGTTAGTGTCAGAACAGGTCCGAATGACGGATTTGAATTCTTAAATAAAAAAATGAAGTCAAGTTGATTGACTCAGTACTTCCCACACATTACGATCATACCAGTTTATTATTTTTCCATAGCATGAAGCTTTAGTCTGAGATCCCCTTACAACCAAATCATCGCCCTAATTTCACCCCCACCCAAAAAAGGTAGAAAACGGTCAGAAACCCCTTAAACATCTAAAAACGAAGTTTTTTGATTATTGCTACGCTGCCACTGACACGATTTATAACAAGCATACGTGTTTTCCATCCTCACCACAGTAATAATAATGTGTCAAAATTTCATTAGAATCAATTTAATAGTTTCCACGTTACAAAATACAAAACGTCCTGAAACAATAAATACTGGTATGTATACAGAAAAGTCCCTCAGTTTCGGTAATAGGCGAGGCAATATTCAAATGGACCTAAAAAGCTGATTTATGTCTCTAGGTCTTCCTTCACAGGTCAGTAGACAGCCTATTATTACAATACAGGAAATTTTTCAGTTTTTCAACCTCTCACCCCCCAACCACCCCAGTTTCACCCCCACCCAAAAAAACTCAGAAAATGATCAGGAACCTCTAAAACACTTAAAAACGAAGTTTGATCTGTTTTTACATTTTTAATTTTTTTATTATTTCTGCGCCGCCACTGGCACGATTTATAAAAACCATACGCATTTCCATCCTCGCCACGGTAGTAATACTGTATCAAAATTTCATTAAAATCAATTCAACAGTTTCTTCTTTACATAATATAGAACGATCTAAAGCAATACTCGTATGTTTACACCAGAAAAAATTCTAAGTCCTTTGGTTTCTGTAATAGGCAAGGCAATGTTCGGACGGACCTAAAAAAGTTATTTATGTCGCTAGGTCTTCCTTCACAGGTCAGTGGAAACTCTATTATGAAAGCAACAAATTTTTCAATTTTACAACCCCCCACCCACCAACAACCCCAATTTCACCCCTACCAAAATAAAAATAGAAAATGACCAGGAACCGCTAAAACGCCTAAAAACGAAGTTTGAGGCATATTTCAAATTTTTCGTTTTTTGCTAATTACTCCGCCGCCCATGCACCGATTTTCAAAATTATAGGAACATTACCTACTACGACACCACAGCATATCGCTGCGAAAATTTCATAACAATCCATCCAGCCGTTACTGAGATTACGTGGCTAGAAAAACGCGTACATACAGACAGACATCCAGACTGACGGAAATGAGTGACGTGGATTTTCGTTATGTAGACATCATAAAACGTCCAAAAAGCGTACTATCTCAAAATCGAAAATTTTCGCGCTCACAATACTCCCCTCACCTATCGGTGTGGGAAGTAAAAAGAGTTTTTTTGCAAAATTTTGTTTGGGATTATAAGGTGTTAACTGTTAACTAATGTCACGCATATCTGACTAAAAAGTTAAAAATGGTATTTGAAATAAGTTTTAAACAATAACAGAACAAGACAATCAAAATTAACGTCAACGGAACAGAGCTGGAAAGAGTAAAAAAAAATTACCTTGGACCTTGGAAGTAATCTTGATGAAGCTTGGGATCATTCACTAGAAATAAGAACACGCATAGAAAAAGCATGTGACATATTTTATAGGATGCAAAAGGTATTATGCAGCCGCCAACTTAATATCCCATTAAGAGCTCGAATACTGAAATGCTATAGATTCTTTCCAACAGCATATTTTGTACCGTCCATTGAACCGTCACGAAACTGTTCGGATCGTTTGTGGTGCGCATGCATTGATTTTGGATGGTTTCGTGACCGTACAAACAGGAAAATCTGTTGGAACAGTTCTTTATCTTATTTCACTGGACTCGTGTCAGTTCTGACAGCTATCAAAAAAAACTAACCTCGATTTCATTTCAAAAGCCACCGTCAAAAGCCAAGACGCCAAGAGCTTTATTAAAGTTGATCGGGGCCTGAGTTTTCTGACGATGACTTGGTCTTAGTCTATCAACCACAACCGAAAAATGAGGATTGTTTGGGTAATTTTAGCAATGAATAATGGTTGCCACTCACAACCATGTATTCCTGTAGCTCTATAAACAAATAACCTGGGTTGTTTTCCATAAAAATGACCGTATTTATCATAAGATACATTGTATAACATTATTGCTCTGACAATGGATCATTATTGTTTGATTCCATTTCCATTTTTGGCTTTGGTGAAGTTTCGGCCAACAAACGAGCCAGCCAAACAACAAGCAACAGCAAAAACAAAAGAAGCAAAATCAAATCACATTCAATCTCAACACTCAAGACTCAAGGAAGCACGAAAACAGAAGGCGCATAGAAATGACAAGATGAAATTGTGCGCCAAGCGGGCGATTTAGTTTCTACTGCGCATGTCACACTCCTTACTCTGGACCAAGTACCGATTTGACCGTACAGAAACCGTCCCATGAAGGGTAACGAAATCTGTTGGAAGGCTTTATGGACAGTTTCATGAACGGTCACAAAACGAGTTGGAACGCATTTCACGTTCTGCGCATGTCCGTGACGATACATTGTACGGTATTCAGGCCTGCTGGAAAGAACCTATAGTTTTCTCCACGGTGTTGAGGCTTGGGCAATGACAGCAGCAGCAACACAGTTGTGTAAAATTAAATAATAAATCGTTAGGGCGTGTTTATGAAATTAAATATCTAGGTGTTATTATAGACGAACGTTTACGTTTTTCTAAACATGTTGATTATATTGCTAAGAAAGTAGCTAAGAAGTTAGGGTTTGCCTACAGAATTAGTAAGCATTTAACACCATATACCGCCCGTGTGGGGGCGGGTTAGAATATCTCCCATTGTCCCATGTCGTACAAGGCGACTAAAAGGAACCGAACTACTGTCGGTATAAGCAGTAACCTCTTCTCAACCAACAGCTTTGGGTGGACGAGTTGAGAAGAGTCGGGACACCTTCTTGTCCTTGAGGTGAGAAATTGCCCCTAAAGGCGGATGAACCAGTGGATACATCTGGTCAAGGGCATGAGGATGCAGAAAGCAAATGGGAAACTACTGCATTAAAGATCTTAAATATATCCCAAGAGAAACACAACATGTCTGTTACGACATTGTGACTATGATGATGATGAACACCATATACTAAATATATAATATACAGTACAATCATCAAACCACATTTTGATTATTGCACAACTATATTATTCATGTGTAACAGTACTGATTTGCAAAAACTACAATTACTGCAGAACAGGTGTATGAGATTTTTGTTGAATTGCAGTATACATACTAGTGTAGTGCGTATGCAGCAGGTATTGCAGTGGAACCCTATTAAATTTTACATTAAATATAGAACAATGCTATTTATCTATAAGATTTTACACAACATGTTACCACAATATTTAACTATCATCTTACAATATCCTTATAATATACATGGCCATAACACACGGCAAAAAGAACATGTACACATACATCCCAACAACCTAATGAGTAGTAAAAACTCTATATTTGACCATGGAATCAATGAATATAACAAATTGTCAGATTATGTGAGAACAGCACCAAGTTTAAGGGTATTCAAGGAGCGATTATTTGAGTTACTTAATCAATAGTAATTACCATAAATCAGGATACTTCAACATATTTGATCTTCTGTTTGTATATCGTTTTTTTAATGTCCAGATATAATTTGTATTTTGTGTATAAGTAGCGGTATTGTTTACATACGTTCCCTGTGTTTGTTTTTAAACAGTGTCATGATGAGGCCTGATATTTAAGCATTGAAGTATATTTAAATTAATTAATTCTAAAGTTATATGTAGCGTTATGCTAATAATAAAGATCTACTACTACTAGTACAACAAAAAATAATACAATCTTTCGAACTCTGGTGTTACCGTAAGATGCTTAGAATATCTTACGTGAGTCATGCGACAAATGAGAAAGTCCTGCGGAGAATGAACAAGACAACAGCACTTATAAACCTCATAAAAGAAAAAAAAAACACAATATTTTGGCCACACTATGAGGAACGAGAAATACGAACTGCTCCGGCAAAATGCTCAGGCAAAATCAATAGCAAGAGGGGACAAGAAAGAAGACGCAACTCCCGGCTGAAAAACCTGCGCCAATGGTCAAATATGACCTCCATAGAATTATTTAGAGCCGCCACAAATAAGACTAAATGGGCAAATCTAATAGCCAACGTCCTCAAGGATAAGGCACCTTAAGGCGGCTCCTACGGAGAGGATAAACGGTAATTTTCAAGTGATTTCATCCCAATTCCTGACGCTCTAGTTTTCAATATTTTTACATGAAATTTTTACATGAGGTTTAAAAGGAAATTACACAGGGGGCTATCGAAGCATTTTTTGAAAAAAATTGATTGAACATGAAATATCATCGCTTGAAGTTGCCTATTTTCTTCGTCAACTTTGTAATTTTTTTAAGAAAAGCCCAGAAGCAAAAATGAAAAAGTGCTTCGATACCACTCTGGGCAATTTCCTTCTAAACATCATGTGAAAATTTCATGTAAAAATATTGGAAAATGAAGCGTCAGGAATTGGGATAAAAAAAATCTGCAAATCACCTTCCTCTTCAATTTTACAAATTTTGGGCGACGCGCTAACATGACTGTTTCCATTTCTTTCTAATGTAGCGCGCACCTATTTATTTATCACGCCCATCGTCGGTTCCTTTTCAGCTCCCCGCATCTTCCGGACTATTCCGGAGAAACTATTCCAGATTGTAGGAGCAGCGTTAAGAAGAAGAAGATAGTATTGCAACGCTGTGTTTTTTAGTGTCCTCGTTATTGAGCATTCTACTCCCATTCTTCGTCATATTTCTAGCGAAATTATAAAGGCAAATGGCATATCATAATGGACAAAGACCCTCTATTTTTAACCTGAATTTAATTTTACGCTGCATTTACCGAGACAGCTGATACCACACATTACATCGCCACTGTTTACCCAGTTTATTACCTTTCCTCGTCTAGTGAGTACTCACATTTAAATGTTTACTCTACATTATGGAGCAGCTTTGTACATACACATAAAATGATAGCAGATGGTCTGAAAAGGTAGATATCACGACAGCTCATGGTAAAATTACGTCTATCTACGTGATACATCAGTTCTTACGTTTATTAAAAAAATTAAGTCAAATTGATTGACTCAATACTTCCCACCCCACACATTACCATGATACCAGTTTATTATTTATCTGCTTTAGTCTGAGATCCCCTTACATCCAAATCATAGGCAGCCCCCCCCCCCTAAAATTGTCTTATGCCTTATGTCTTTCCTAGGAACCCTTAAAACATGTAAAAACGAAGTTTGAGCTGTTTTCATATTTTTAGTTTTTTGATTATTGCTAGGCTGCCACTGACACGATTTCTAACAAGCATACGCGTTTTCCATCCTCACCACGGTAGTAATACTGTGTCAAAATTTCATTAGAATCAATTTGATAGTTTCCACGTTACAAATTACAGAACGATCTAAAGCAATAAATACTCGTATGTATACAGAAGACTTCTTAGTTTCAGTAATAGGCTAGGCAATGTTCAGATGGACCTAAAAAGGTTAGTGGACAGGCTATTATGAATACAACAAATTTTTCAGTTTTTCAACCCCCCACCCCCCAACCACCCCAATTTCACCCCTACCCAAAAAAAAAATGCAGAAAATGATCAGGAACCTTCTAAAATGCTTAAAAACGAAGTTTGAGGTGTTTTTATATTCTTAGTTTTTTTATTATTTCTGCGCCGCCACTGGCACGATTTATAAAAACCATACGCATTTTCCATCCTCGCCACGGTGGTAATACTGTGTCAAAATTCCATTAAAATCAATTCAAAATTTTCCTCGTTACACAATATAGAACGATCTAAAGCAATACTCGTATGTTTACAGCAGAAAAAAGTCCTTTCGTTTCTGTAATAGGCAAGGCAATGTTCGGATGGACCTAAAAAAGTTATTTATGTCACTAGGTCTTCCTTCACAGGTCAGTGGATTATGAAAGCAACAAATTTTCCAATTTTACAACCCCCCCACCCCCCAACCACCCCAATTTCACCCCCACCCAAAAAAAAATGGAAAATGATCAGAAAGCCCTAAAACGTCTAAAAACGAAGTTTGAGCAATATTTTTTTTGTTTTTTGCTAATTACTCCGCCGCCCATGCACCGATTTCCAAAATTATTGCAACATTACCTACTACGACCCCACAGCATATCGCTGCCCAAATTTCATCAAAATCCATGCAGCGGTTGCTAAGATTACGTGGCTAGAAAAACGCGTACAGACAGACCGACAGACAGACAGATAGACAGACCGACCGACAGACAGACAGACCGACAGAAATGAGTAACGTGGATTTTCGTTATGTAGACATCAAAAAACGCCCAAAAAGTGTATTATCTGAAAATCGAAAATTTTCGCGATCACAATAATCCCCTCACCTATCGGTGTGGGAATTAAAAAATAGGATTTAAATTGATTGGCCCGACGCTTCTAAAGCCGGTCCCACACGATGCGTCCAACGTTGGATCCAAGATTGGATAGAACGTTCGGCACATTAAACTTTGACAAGTGTATTCACCCATACGATGCGACAAACCATGAAGTGACAAATATCACAAATATTGCTACCACGGTTTTAGTTCGATGATATTGTCGAACGGATATAATCCTGTTTTATAAAGATATTGTAACATACTGTATATTATGGTATTCGTGTATTTGTATTAGTTGTCATTGGTTGTCATACATGATGTAAAGTCAAAGTGTTAGGTTAGATCTTTGAAGTGTAAACGTCATCGAATCGTCTATAGTTTTTGGGAATGACGGATTGGCATTCTAGAATGTCATCGAATTCTCTAGATGATTCGATGAAGTGTATATAAGGCCCCACGAGTAGCGTGAGGAGAGTTCAGTTTAGTTGAGTTGAGTTGTAGTTGAGATAAGGTTAAGAGATATTGTATTGAGTTGTAAAGTAAAACGGTGAAAGTTACGTCCAGTTTGGTTCCTTTGGTGAAGAAAAAGAGGCCGTCGTGACAATTGGTGTCAGAAGTGAGATTATCCATCGAATCAAGCCAGGAAAAGGAAACAAAAGTGAATACAGCGTCAGCGTCGAACAAAGTTTAGAAAAAACTACAGCCAATCTTCAAAGTGGTCATGATAAGCTTGAAGAAAAGCTCAAGCACCACCAGGACGAGGCAGTTGTGAACCTTGGAGAAAAGCTCAAGCACCACCAGGACGAGGCAGTTGTGAACCTTAAAGAAAAGCTAAAGTACCACCAAGATGAGGCAGTCGCAGGTTTGAAGAGTGACGTGAAAAGTGAACAGGAACTGGTAATGACTAGACTGGAGGTGCAGAGGCAAGCCGTAAGTCAGGCATTAGAAGATCAGCAGTGTTGGCAGCACTGCAGGCTGTCAGATAATCCATGGTTTTATTCACAGACGTAAAACACAATCAGTTTGATCTTGAAGACGACCATGGTTCAATCCATGCATAAATTCGCGAGGAAATCGTTGATGTAAAACGGGTATAACAGAGAAGAGCTTATTTTGCAATTTCGAAAAAAAATAATAGCAGCAACTGTCAACTTGAAATTATTCTGTCAAACTAGACATAAGTTTGACTTTTGTTTCCAGCCTCATCGATATCCATGGCTGTATTTATAACGTTAGTGTTCACCGAATGAATCGCCGAAGACATTATTATTCGGACTGTGACCTCAACAGCCCCGAGAACGGAATGAAGACGTATCTCTATCTCTTTTTACGTGCCGTCTCCAGTTTCCGCGCTGATGGATCCCGTCGGCGCGTTCGCACCTGCAGGAAACGTTGCTTCCCACGAAAAACATCCAGACAGCTCGCCTAATGGAAATGCCGACCTTGTTCCGAGGAAATTCGACGAAACACACGAAACGGTAAATAGCAGGAAAGAGAATTCAGGGCAAGGGCGTGTTTAGGGGGGGAGTCAAGGGTTCGACGGTTTTTTTTTATGGTCGGCCTCCCGCAAAGGCTGAAAGCCTATGGCGCTGTAGAAGCGCTGCGAGAGGATAAGTGTCGGTGCACGTTAGATTTGAAACGCTGCAGGTTGTAGCCGTCGGGAAACAAATTACCCGGCAGCTGATTCCACAGCGTCGAAGTTCTCCAAAAGAAGGAATACTGGAGGAGATTAGTTCGGGGAGTTAGGACCCCGACCTGGTAAGGATGAACTCGCAGAGCTTATCTAGTGTTCCTAGTTCGGACGGCCTGTGATGTTATTATCTGAGAGAGCTCACTCGAACATCTTCCGTGATAGAATCTGTAAAACAGGGTAGGTCAGCCACCCTCCTTCGACGTTCCAGGCTGTGGAGGTCCTTTGTGAGGTTACGCGTATCGATTTGTCTAATCGCTCTTTTCTGGATAGTATCCAGAAGCTTTAGAGAGTGCTTCGGAGCGCATCTCCACACATGGGAGCAATACTCCAGCGATGGTCGGATCTGTGCCTTGTAGAGCAGCAGCAGTTGCTCTGGTGCATACAACTTCCTACAGCGGAACAAAACTCCAAGCTTCTGGGATGCCGTTTTAGCAATACTGACGACGTGGTCGTGCCAGGACATGTCATTGTTGATGTTGATTCCCAAAAGCTTGACGGAAGGTGATTCGACTATGGGGTGGCCCTCCATTTCCACGGTTGGTAAGCCATCGTGAGACTTCTTTGTAAATGTTTTTGCCTGAGTTTTTTGTACCTTGAACTGTACTTTATTTGCTAATCCCCACTCGACAATTGTTTTGATATCTGCGTTGATCTGTGAGGCATGCTGCTGTCGCCGACGTACCGTCTCCTGGGATGATAGTGGCTTGCCTGGTTCCATGCACAACACTAATGTACTGTCATCTGCGAAGCTGTAGATTGGATTGGATGTTATTTCCAGCAGCTCGTTGATGTACAGCAGAAACAGTGTAGGGGATAGGACAGATCCCTGAGGAACACCGGCGTTTATTGAAAATACGTCTGATGAACAGCCCTCGACTACAACAAACAGAGATCGGTCGATCAAAAAGCTATTCAGCCACTGGCGCAGGCCAGGTGGTAGTCCATAAGCAGCAAGCTTGACCAGAAGTCCGTCATGCCATACTCTGTTGAAAGCTTTCGATATATCAAGTGCAACAACACGGGATTCGCCATGATTGTCTATTGCTCTGTTCCACAAGTTAGTGACGTAGGCAAGGTCACCTGTAGACCTGTGCTTACGGAAGCCATACTGACGATCATTTATGATGTTATTGTTGTCCAGGTATTCCAGGAGCTGTGTGTTAATGACAGTCTCCATAACCTTAGACATGATGCTGAGAAGAGCCACAGGTCTATAGTTGGTGGGATCAGTTTTTTTGCCTTTCTTAGGGATGGGTTGTACGCAGCCAATCTTCCACGAAGCAGGAAACACGCCTCGTTGATATGAAAGTTTGAAGAGCTTGCAAAGAATAGGTGCAAGCTCAGCGGCACAGCGTTTAAGGACAATGGCTGGAATTTGGTCAGGACCAGTAGCTTTATTGGTGTTCAGTTTTTGGAGGATGCTTTTTACATCTCGATGTTGGAATTTGACCTCTGCCATTCTCGAGTTCAAGCTTATGGTGGTGGTCGGAGTAGTTCCTTGAAAGTCTACAGTAGGATTGGCTGCGAAGAGCCTCCCCAAGATGTCTGTTTTTTCTTTAGGAGCAAAAGCGATGGATTTGTCCTCTCTGGTCAAGGGTGGTATTGACGAATAGGAAAAGTTCTGACTAACAGCCTTAGGCTACAGACCAGACTATGACAAAGCTTACTAAAATATGACGTGACCATAATATCACTAAAGCTACCAAAATGTCGCTGGTTCAGTCTCTTTTGTTCTCCATATTTCTGTATGCCTCGGAAACTTGGACTGTTAAAAAGACAGATCGAGCTCGCATAGATGCTTTTGAAATGTGGACGTGGAGGAGAATGCTGAGAGTTCCTTATACCGCCCATCGAACTAACGTTTCCCTACTGAATGAGCTCGGTAAAGCCGGCGCCACATATGCGGGTACTTGCCGAGTATCAATACTCGCCGTTTTTCAACCTTACTCGCCGAGTAGCGGGCACGTGTCGCCCTACATGTGCGTAGTTGGCTATGTTTAGTTTCGTGAAGAAAGGGAATGGGAAAGCCCGAATATTCGTAGCAAATTGAAACTTATTTATTATTAAAATTTATCGACAGTAGAATCAACGTCATCATCAATGGAAAATAATAATGATATAGTGGCAGCAAGTGCTGTTTTTGTTATGTTTAGTGCTTATATGTTAATAAGGAAAAGAAAAAATCAACCAAGAAGGAGGCGATGGTGGATGGTCTCATTACATAGAAGCCGAGAGAGGTAATGAAATAATTAGCAATAACATCAAACCACAATGTTAAACACATTTTCAGGTATGGCGGACCACACTTAGTTGCCGATGTATTAAAAGAACCGTCTGGATTTTTTGAAAATTTTTGCAGTATGTCTTCCGAAGATTTTGAATATCTACGCAGCAAAACAGGACCACTGATATCAAAAAAGGACACAAAATGGAGAAAAGTGTTCCTGCTAAAGAACGACTAGCTCTGACGCTTCGTTTTCTAGCGACCGGCGACAGTTATCAAAGCCTTCAATATCTATTCAAAATATCACATCAACTCATTTCTGAAATCGTTCCCGAAGTTTGAGAAGCTCTCACCAAAGTTTTGCATATCCTAAAAATATTCTGAAATATACAGGGTGTTTCGGGCAAGTAGGATAGTGATCAACTTGATTTTTTTATATGGTACTATTACTTTTTTTTTAAATTCTTCTAGTTTCCATCATTGATCTCTATTAAACCCTAAAATATTATTGTGATCTTGCCAAGTTATAATTTATGTTCTATGAATTTCCGGATTTGCAAGGCCGCAAGTAATACCTCCAAATTGATATATTCCTTTAACTTTTCTCAAAAATATTATACAGCGAGTTACTTAAATATTAAATAAATATTATTCTGGATGACACCAGCAATGTGCAGGGTGTTATTGGTAGAATTTTAAATTACGGTAATTTGAAGGTCATTTTACTTTGTTTTTTCTAAATGTAACACCCTGTACGTTTTATTTTAAATCGAAATATCTACTAATACCCTATCTCGCCTTGTAATTTTTTTCGCGTTTGCGACATTGCCAAGTTATAAATTATTTTTCTAAATTTACAAACAAATATCCCCGATTTTTATTAATAGAACACACTGCATATTTTATTTAATATAGAAGTATTCCCTAATAATGGTTTACAGCATCAACAAGTTTCAACTTGTGTTCCTCACCGCCTTCTCAGTACAAAACTGCCACAGCTGGGGTGGTGAAATTCAATACTTGGGGGTTTTTGAACACACAGAATTCAAAAATGCTACATGCTAACAAATAAACAATGCGAATAAAGTTTTTAATTCTCTAGTCCGGCCCTGTTCCTGTTTCTGTGTCAGTATTTGGGTACTTATTTGTGTTCGGCAAATTCTGACCATTCGCACAAACTGCTCCAGCCACACTAGTAGGCGTTTGCTGAATTGCGAATATTCGCTGTTCGTTGTTCCCTAAATGCCGCATGTGTAGCGCCGGCTATGGCGCCGGCTGAATGCTCGATGCTCGGCATATGGCGAGTATTCGGGTAAAATCCTGCAGCCCCATAGCCGAGTAGCAATTAATCGGGGTTCGTTGCTCGCCGAGTACCGCATATATGGCGCCGGCTTAATACAAGGAGACTATCCTCCATTGTGTCGATAAGAATGCTTACATTCTTCGGACGTATTCACGGAAGCGATAATATGGCGAAACTTGTAGTTCAGGGTCATGCCCCGAGTGGGCGGCGCCGTGGCCGTTCACCTACACGCTGGGGGGACACGACGAAACAGTTGCTGGATATGAGTATCAAGAGCACCACTGAACTGACAGTAAATCGCAAACGATGGCGAGCTACAGTTCTCAAAACTATTAATAATATTCGTGTCGTCAATACTCTAGCCCCGACTTAATGCATTTTATGAGTTCACAACATGTCTGTTAAGACATTGTGATTATGATGATGATGATGATGATGATGATGATGATGAAGAGGTACGAACTCTCCCCCCTACTCAGGCTGTTGGGGTATCAAGCAACATGTTTTTTCCTCTCTAAATTGGGATTTTGAAAAAATAATTATTGATTTTACTTCCCACACCGATAGGTCAGGGGAGTATTGTGATCGCGAAAATTTTCGATTTTGAGATGATAAGCTTTTTGGGCGTTCTATGGTATCTACATAACGAAAATCCACGTCACTCATTTCCGTCGGTATGTCTATTGGTCGGCCTGTCTGTTTGTTGACGTTTTTTCTAACGTCGTAATCTCAGTAACTGCTGCATGGATTGTGATGAAATTTAGGTAGCGATATGCTGTGGGGTCATAGTAGATAATTCTACTATAATTTCTGAAATCGGTGCATGGGCGGCGGATGTAAAACATGAAAGTAACACATACTGCATATAGAAGGAGAAGATTGCATTGACACCTATCATCAATTTAATACATTATCATGCAAATTCATAGTACGACCTCCTGGTAATCGGTACTTGTTGCGATATTAAGTTCAAAGTCTCTGGTCTATAATACTACATCCACCATTTTCGTTTTATTTCAAACAATAGCAATGTTTCAACATCACTTGTACAAATAGACACAACTATGTGGAACAGTGTCATTGAAAATTGTTGATAAGGTACTCACTCTACCGAATGACCATGATCTCAACCTGGATATTTAAAATTTATTTTAATTATTCAATAATCCTGAAATGCTGGTTGGATCAGCTTTATCAACAGAGTCTCCCTGAATCAAAGTGAAAATTAAAATTCAGAACAGAAATAACACTAAATATGGTATATCCAGATCTACTTAAAGGACATTTTTTGCTGAAAATCAAATAAAAAAATGGCTCATCCTTATGGATGAGACATACAGATTGATGAAAATTCATAACATTGTTTTTTGTGATGTGTACTTCACAAAACCTAAAGACAAGCAAGATATACCAAAGTCGGAAATGTTTGCTTTCAAAACTTTTTTTTTCAGAAACAAATGCAAGTCAAGTTTCACAATACTTCGCACAAAAGTTAATAAAATACTTGTAGTATAAAAAATATACAGGGTGTAAACTAAATAAGTGTAAAAGATTTAGAGGAGTCATTTCTCATCGAAAAAAAGATAGGATCTTTCATATAACGAAACTTTATTGGAGCATCCCTTGTTAAGATACAGCCCCTTGAAGAGGGCACATAAAATTTGCAAAAAACATTATTTTACAATTTTCGCTTTATGGCGATATGCATTCGTAAAATAATTTTTAGCTGGGAACTGGTTTATTTTGGGCAAAAAATTCAAGAGACATTTTTTGTTTAGATTTAAACAGGCTATCGGAAATAAATTTTTAAATGGTAAACAAATAAGACAAAAAGTTGCATTTTGGAAATAAATTTTAGGGGTTGCGATTTCCACCCCTTACAACCATGGGGTAAACCAAATAAATTACTGGCTAGGTGTCAGGTTAATTTCAATATTGTAACTTTTTTAGTGCTGATGGAAAAAATTGTTAAACAAATTTTATGTACCCCCTTTAAGGGGCTGAATCTTAATAAGGGATGCTCCAATGCAGTTTCTTTATATAAAAGATCCTATCTGTTTTTGGATGAGGAAATACCCCCTTAAATGTTTTAGAGTTATTTAGTTACACCTTGTATAATGAACACACCATATTGCTGCCTCCAAAATAAAAAAATTGTGGAAATGATTGTATAGCTAATACACATGAATGTTACATCAAAACAAAAATACAATAATGTATTTATCTCGGTATTTTTTGTGTCATCGAACAGAAATCTTTATTTTTAACTTTGTCATGACCATTCAGTACATACCCCAACAGTTCTAAACTGAGTGAAAAAATTAGTGCAAGAGAGAATTATTATCAATTTGCATATGTCTAGACCACATAGAAGACAATATACTTCGACCTTGCTCCTGCCTAAGTTTAGATAAACACCACCTGACCTTTAAGATTACAGAAATTTTATAAATCTGAAAGCTTCTCTCAAATAGATATGGTATCATAATAATGACAAAAATTCCATTTTTAATCTTAGTTATGACCGATTTTTATGTAGCCGCTTATGTCATTATCTATTAGTCAGTGATGTCAGAAATGTTTGCTAGTTCTACTATGCACAGGCATAGATAGGAGGGGATTAGAGGATATTTTTAAGCCTTTTGTTGTATCCTTTAATTTTACTACAATTGCCTAGGCCTCTAAAGGCCATTTTTTTTATTCTACATATTACTTCAAAATCTACTAATTTTTGACTACATGTGAAGTATTTTCAAAGTAAAATTCAGGCCTTTCACTTTATTAGGTCTGTTTTTACAGAGAATCACAAACCAGTCAGAGCCAATCAGTATTCCCCATTGCAGTTGTCAAACTATTTCTGACTAGTACTGGCCAATCAAATTGACGCTGACTAGTTTGTGATTGCTGTAAAAACAGACCTTATAAAGGTCATTTAGAGAGTCATTAGTCATTTTTTTCCATGTTTTTGGAAATTTATGAGAAATAGAACAAGTTACAATGATTTATATACATTTTACTATAAATACATTGGATCAATGGAAATTTTGATGTTTTCAGTAATTTTCCTTGCCTTGTCAGAAAGGGATAATGCAGTATTCCGATGGACAAAAAAATCCTAGAAATGTACTTTCTTACAACAGATATCCTTCTGTGAAGCAAGATAAATGAAAGGTAGAGATCTCAGAGGAGTGCATATGATTTATGATTTTTTTTTAGCTAAATCATGAGTTTCAGCAAAAGCTTCATGAGATGGTATTATTAGCTATTGTAAATTGATTTTG
This sequence comes from Callosobruchus maculatus, assembly GCA_951848785.1. Classification (NCBI taxonomy): domain Eukaryota; kingdom Metazoa; phylum Arthropoda; class Insecta; order Coleoptera; family Chrysomelidae; genus Callosobruchus; species Callosobruchus maculatus. The sequence goes on from CATOUR010000003.1 coordinate 7,270,320, forward strand.
GTGATTTATTTTACTAGTCAGTATTAATAACAATAACAATGTTGAGGCATAAGCACATATATATGTAGCTGTAAAGTTCAGATGAAACTAACTGATAAGGGGCGAATGGTAATAGTGGATACTATAAGGGCATAATGCGAAAACATTGGCATTTAGTACCATTCTAAGGCAGAATTATGCCTGATGATTGTAGTTTACAATGATTCATACAATAATCTATATAGCATTTTACAGGTAGCACAGCAGACTGGACACATATTTTTCATTTTATGGTACTCACACTGCAGTATTATGGCAAAAAATATTTGCAGAATAATAACATTTAGGGTTTAGAGAACTGTAAAGTAGCCAAGTACCTATACAACAATAGCTGGCATATAATCTTAAACATACACATTCTGTTATATTTATGATAAACCAAATGATTTATTTGAACTATTATAAAGCACTGGTGAGTGAAGTACAACCGACGAAACATCGTAAAAAGTGTAAATACAACAATAATCAGCTCTACTGTTATTTTTTGACCTTACCATAATCAAAACAATAACATTAATAGCATATTTGACGACAGTGTCTATTATCGACAAAAACCATAACTCACTGAATGAATGTTCAGCTGCAACATCAAGTCCATTATTGTTTTCTGTAGATAACATAAACGTATCAAAGGAAAATAAAAACTTACAGTGCATTTACAAATGGCTGGTTTAGGTCTACCCTCACATTAAAAAATGCAGTTATCTAGAGGCTTATATTGAATAAATCGTTGATTAGGGAGTCATTTATTTGAAAGCTGATTATTACTGCACATGTAGAGTATACTTTGATTTGAAGCAAGAAACGCAGCGAAGCACCTTTGGATTATTCTATTTAACCCCTAAAAATAGCAAAGCAAGGAAACACTTACCAGCTACTCTGCGGCTTTTTTCCACCAGATATTTCACTCGACACACGCGGCCTAAATGTTCGATGTAATTTTTACACGGTTTGAAAATAACGATTAATTTGATTGACTAGTCTGTAGTGAACTTACATCTTATCAAAACTTGTGTAAAAAGTACATAAACATAAATTTATACACGAAGTGCCAATGAAGTTTACCGAACACGGAACGACTTCTAGCGAACATGGAACAAGAAATATTAAGAATTAAGATTTGTCCAAAGAAATGTCAACGACTTCGGCTGTGTGTATAGTGATGGGTATAGTTAAGTATTTATAACAAATGATTAGCACGGTATCCGGATATCGAAAATAATGTATGTATGCATGGCCATGATGTATGTAACTGATCATGTACTGGATGTTCTTAACGCCATTTTTGTACCTTCATTGTGTATTTGTGAAGCAACAAAGACTATCGGAACCAAAAAATTATTATAAAGGAACAATGCTTTATACACCATCCCTGGATATTTTTAACACTTCAAGGCATCTGGGGTGGTTGTTGTACCGATTTAAATGGAAATAATAGATTTTTCTTTCTGTTCAAGTTCAAGACAATTCCAACTTTCGATCTGCTTCTCTAGTGAATAAGGAACCAGCATTGAGGTGGGGGGTCCAATTAATCCCCATCTTACATTTTACATCAAGTGAACAAAACTATAGCAAAGAGTAGGTAACTAAACCTACTCTTTGACTATAGATTTTTGAGAGTATGCAGTGATGCATGGCTGACTTTACTCACTAGGCCGGAGCATGAAATATGGCAACACTGAATCAGCGGGCCGAGTTTTCATTTGTTGTTATGTCATGTGTATTCTTCCAGGAGCAGAAAATATGGTTGGAAGGTGATTATTAATGTGTTTCTACTTATTTACCTGCACAAACGAAATTATAAAGATAACAAGATACCTGCAAAGCGTGTAGTACCAGGTTACAGCCCAGTAGAGGACATACCAAACCATGGCCCAACATAACTTTATTCCAGAGTACAAAGAACGTTGCAAGATGATTTTTAATGTGTTCCTACTTATTTACCTGCACAAATGAAACTATAAAGATAAAAGATGCCTGCAAAGTGTGTAGTACCAGGCTGCACTAGCAATTCTGCGTCCAATAAGGGACATAAACAGAAGTGGGTGAAAGGTATTCCTCGGAAGGGCTGGTTATATTTATAAGGATAAAGACAATAATTTACAAACATTCCAAAGGATAAGACCTATTTTAAAGCACAATGTGGTACCTATAATGTTTTCTGGACCTCCCAAATATCACAGAAAAATACAGTTAATAGAACTCATCTAGGCATGCATCTGGGGCATACCTATGAAAGGATTTGATAGTGAAAGGGAATCAAGACCAGCAAGAATGGCTTCACAGTGACCTAATAGTGAATTTTTCTAGCTCAAGTGACAATTTACAAAGTAAATTGAGTGTTCATTTAAGTGGAAGTGAAGTGGCAGCAGAAAACAGGTTGCTTTTATATTTATTTTGTAGTGTCTGACTGTGATAAACCAGACATCAGATATAAGTGGTATTAGTAGTAGTAGTTCTAAAAAGTATTTTTCTTAATTTATTAACCGAGATGAACTCTAATACATATAAAATGTAATAATTATTCTGAAACTATAGGGCCACTATTTGACAGCTAAGCCACGTTGCCACATCTAAGGCTCCGGCCTAGTGTAGAGTCGGCCAGGCTCAGAGTAAACCTTACAGAAGTATTCTATGGGTCTGTGATTCTATGTGACTTGAGTCGGTTGCTTTGTGATGACATGTTGCAAATATCTGACGTCGGAGGCGCCATTTTGGGATAGTTTCATTCAAAATGACATAGGTGGGGTAGAAAAAAGTGTTATCGGTACAACAGGCCAGAATTAAAAAATATAGTGAGGTGAAGGAAATCTGATTATAGCCTACCGTCGCCTGCTGCTATGTAGTCATCCAAGAACTCACAGAAACACCCATCAGTATACTGATAGGTATTGCTAACATCTGTGCAAGAACTTTTAAACCGCCAACTATCGTACACTTGATGAACCAGAAATGGAAAAAGGTATGTCAAGGAGCGTTGTATCATTCAAGAAGCATATCTTTTATATAAGCTTTTATTTAAATAAATTCTGATAAATACACAGTAACACAGTATGTTGGAGCTTAAAATATAGTAAATATCAACAGAGTAGCGATTGCCAAGAAGGACATAACATAAATTTATTTTCTATATTACCTAGAATACAACAGTTCTTTTCATCTGGATTAACTGATACTAGCTGCTCGTTAATAGTTTTAAAATCCATACTGTTTAAACTGTACCTAACACCACCTAGAACGACGTCCATTTTTCCGGATTTTCTCACACGTATCGTCCCAATTTTTCCTTCGGGTAAACTATTTAACCTACAGTCCAAGTTAGGATTTATTTGCATGTCTTTGAAGGCTAAGGATTCTGGCATTTGCCAGACAGAGAAAGAGGGATTGTCTGTATCACCATCACGTTTTTCAGGAAGCAGTCTTCCAAGGAAGTCTTCTAAGCTTGGTCTCTCCAGTTTTTCGTCGGTAGTGTTAACCTTTCGATACTCCTTCAGTGTAAATGGTTGGTCTTTGTCTGCTTCCTCATCACTACTGAACTGTAGAATCTCATCTGAAATATACACAAAAATTCCTTTAGAGTACTTCAAAGCCAAATTGTAGTTTAAATACTTTGATGAGTAAATTTAATACTTTAGAAAACACTTCAACATGAGCGTACATGGACATGGTCCACGGCTCAACAAACAATCAGCTGTCATTCTCAAGGTGTGGGATTGCCTTGCGCCGATCCTTTTGCGCATCGCCATTTTGGGTTAGATTTGTTCTGATTTCAGATTTCATTTAGAACGTGGCTCATGGAGAGTCAAAAGTTATAGACTGTGCAGTATGCACTTTGAGCCAATAATATTTACAAATAGTACATATGCCATCGAAATTGAATGCTATTCCAACAATATCTAGCCATTAGAAGGTTGTTCTAGAGGTATCGTTCTTTGCAACCAGTTAGCTGCCTGTTCCAGAGGAAATCCCATTGAAAAAGATAAAGGTTCTAAAAAGTACCACTATTGTTCCAGGTAGAGGTACATATTATTTATTCTGTTCGCCATAGACATTGATACTATGACGCTGGCTATAATCAGATTTCCTTCACATCACTATATTTTTTCATTCTACTGTGTTGTACTGGTAATACTTTTTTACTCCGCCTCTGTCATTTTGATTGAAACTAACCCAAAATGACGTCGCTGACGTCAGATATTTGCAACCTGTCATCACAAAGGAACAGACGGAACAGACATTGAGTAAGACAGCTGATTGTTTGTAGAGCCGTGGTCAAACCATGACAACTTTACTACACATTTAACATGTCCATTTTAAATCACAATAAAACACGTTTTAATAATTATGAAAATATATTCAGGATCAAAATGACTGCTGGTATTGCACAGTAGACTCAATATAAGCAATAAGCAACACTGCAAATTTAAAATGTATCAAAACTGTTTTTGAGAATTAAACATAAATTACTTCATACAGATAATATTCGACATTGAAAATGGTAGATCTACCGCTTAAAAAATATATCTGGCAACGTTGGCGTCGACATACTAGTGACATCTACAAGTATATTACCAAAACGGCATAAAACCATTACAGCAATCTAGATATACCCTGGCAATAGTTAAGCATTCTCTCAACAGGTGTCTCTATAAACACTGAGGCAGTGACATCTACACGTGACATACTGAACCTTGTTGAAGGGTGGTGTTAGTGATGGGGAAAGCATGATTTGAAAATGGATAATAATGAAATATTGATATTCTGAAGATTATTTGTTGATTTTATGCATTATAATGCCAAATTACAATAATTAAACCATAATTTCTTGTTCTTTGTTTAGAGTACAACATGAGTCAAATGGGCCTAATGATTTGTTATGTCTATAAAAACTTTTTATCTAAAATTTTAAATTCAGATTAAAATAATTCTACTTTTCTCAAGAGGCTTCTACAGACTCACCCCTCAATTAAGTTTTTTACACTACCTACAAACTCTCAACTTGTTTACTTGCAAGTAATGTCTCCAACTTAAAAATGCAATGGGTCAACATTACAACATAATACCATACTATAAAAAAATCAAGTGAGTGCCTTATCAGCAATTAGATTATGACAGTTCAAAATGTATGATTGCAATTCATTATAAAAATCTAAAATCAAATCCATGCCTTAACAATTAATTGAAAATAGAATTTCTGCTTCTTGGAGAATTTCTAAAAATTCTTGGATTGCCACTCTTTACTAGGAGGATGTGGAGTTAATTTTAATTTTCTGGGAGACAGTGGATGCAGTGGAACTACTTTAGCAAGATTGCTCACCCCACATGAAACTCAACAAGCACATTATACCCTCATGGTCAAACAGAACCTTTTAAGATAAATCATATAATGTTCTTCTTGGTTTTCTTAGGAAGTGAGATTATTATTTACGGGTTGTTTCTTGGTTATTCCTTCCTCTGGTTGAAGTGTGAAATAAAACACAAACTTGCTTTTCCTAGGATGTTTCGTCTAGGTACCTAGACAAACTTACCTAGACGAAAAGCAAATTTGTTTCATTTCACAATTTTAACCAGAGGAAGGAATAACCAAGGAACAACAATGAATATTGTCTTACCCATAACTCTACCAGCATTAAATGCAATATCCTCTGATGCCTCCTTCTTGACATATTGTCTACTTTCACTTCTACTTGAAGAAAATCTACTAATGGATGACTGTATTTTATTTTCACTACCAATGCCACCAGAGAAGACACTTTCAGCTTGCACAAATCGAGACTTTCTATCATGGTTCTTCTCATGTCTCCGACTGTAAGAAATTACTTAATCAATTCTTTCATCATGATGTAATGATAAATTAGTGATAATGTTATTGATACTAGTTTAATATTAACTTTCCTGCCACAGTCAAACCAAGTAATACATATTATATTGAATTTTAATGCTGCTGATTACCTGTTCCGCTGATGATCGTTTTTCTTTTGTGTCGTCTCGTTTACACTCTGCTTGTTTCTCTTTACGTTGAGATTGGGTTTGTATATGCTTTTAGAAGGCCTGTTGCCCCCTAAACTCAAATCTCTAGGAAGACGAAGGGATTTCAATCTGCACGCCATTGGATCTGGAGGAGCTCCTTTCACGAAATCATTAATGTTTAATTTCGGAGTTTTCTTGAGATCCATATTTCAGGAAATTCAAAAGTTGGAAAAACACGTGTTTGGCACTTGACTTTTAAATTAAAAAATGCGGAGATGGAATGCAACTGACAAAACGTCGAAATCAGCTGGGCACACAGAACAACATCTCGCAGAACACGGAACAAAAATCAGTAAAGAGAGAAAACTTGGTACATAACTATAGGCGATAGGATGGTCAGTTGACGACTATCGCTACTTTTGGAAAATAAAGCTAAGGGAGGAATAGAAAGTACACCCATTCATGTAAATTACAGAAAAAATGAACCCATGAATGAACTGATTTGTCAGAGGTAATCAGTGACAGGCATAAAACAACTTCTTGTAGAACACGGCCTAAAAACGGATACAGAAAAAAATTAGTGATGAGTTGACTGATTGGATCTACGAAGCTTGCCATTTTGCAGGCTACTGTTATCAAAATATTTTTGATGTAGAACATGTTCAACAGATTTTATTTCAACTGGGCAAGAAAATACCATTTAAATATGAAGAGGTACTGAATATTTCGTAAAACAGTCAGACGTAAAAATAGAAAGAGGAACTTCCAAGGAACGCTTGATTCCTCACGTTTTCGAAAATTTTTGGCTTGGCTGCTTACCTATCTTTCATCCGTGTTTCTGTACATTTTGCAGTTTTATGGTTATTATTGACGCATGACAGTGAGGTTGACAGCGCTGACTGACAAGTAAACTAACCTAAAATAGTATTTGTTTTTCACGTGCGTTTAAAAATTTGAATAATAGAACAAAATAATGGTTTCAAAGCGAAAGAAGAAGGTAAGATATGTCTAAGCACCTTCTTCAAAAAGTCCTTAAGGTAACATTTGTCATATTTTAGTATTCTACTGGTGAGGGTGCCCAATTCTTGACCAGAAAAGCAGCGTTGAAGAAGCTACAACTGTCTCTGAACGACTTCCGCAGACTATGTATCCTTAAAGGCATTTACCCTAGAGAGCCACGCAACAGAAAACGAGCTCAGAAAGGAGACACCAGCATAAAAACTTTGTATCATGTTAAAGATATACAGTTCTTACTACATGAGCCTATCATATGGAAACTACGTGATTACAAGATATTCAACAAGAAAGTTGGTCGTGCTAGAGCTGTGAAAGACTTCGAGAAGTTACACAAGTATCTTAATAATCATCCAACATTGAAACTAGACCATATTGTGAAAGAACGCTATCCCACATTCATTGATGCTTTAAAAGATCTGGATGACTGTTTGACACTGTGTTTCTTATTCAGTACATTTCCTTCCTTACCACATGTCCCACGAGATCAGTCTGCATTATGCAGAAGGCTAACGTTAGAGTTTTTACATGCTATTATCGAAGCAAAGGCTTTAAGGAAGGTATTTGTGTCTATTAAAGGTTATTACTTTCAAGTGGAGATTAAAGGTGAAACAGTTACATGGATACAGCCCCATCACTTTGCATTCACTCCTCAGAGTCGAGGAGAAGTTGACTTCAAACTTATGTCTACATTTGTAGAGTTTTATACTGTGATGCTAGGCTTTGTCAACTTTAGATTGTACCATAGTTTGAACTTGCATTACCCACCAAAGTTCTCAGCTGTAACTCAGTCAGATAGTGATAAATCTTTGGTAGATGAAGGAGCTTTTGTTTCTGAAAGGGTGGCTGCACTCAATTTTCCTCTGGCAAAGACATCCAACACTGAAGCTGAAGAATGTGAGTTAGACGAGTTTAACATGGAGGGGGATGCAGAAAAATTGGAAGAGTTGAGGAAAGAAGCCGAAAAGGTATATGTTATAATTTCGTATTAAAATCATTTCTCTCCTCCTTGGATACCTAATACGTAGAATTACAGTAAATATAATTTTTTTGCCAAATTTTTTTCTAGCAGTTTTGTATTTTGCAAATGTCTGTATGATTATGATTAAATCAAAGTCACCACAATTTAGGTTCTTTAAAAACAGCGAGATATTTATAACCCTTTAACTAACAGTATCAAACATTTTTCCTTCTGACAGATGTGGTTCGATTTGTGGGTCAATTGAATGCCAAGAATTCTCATAAAATTGAGAAAGTTAATAACATTATCTTTATACTTCTTGTTTTAGGTAAAGAAGCTTAAAACCTTATTTAAAGGATTAAAGATTTTCTTGAATAGAGAAGTGCCAAGAGAACCATTGGTATTTGTCATAAGGTGCTTTGGAGGAGAAGTATCCTGGGAGAAAGATTTGTTCATTGGATCTACATTTGACGAAAATGATGAGTCTATTACCCACCAGATTGTAGATCGACCTTCTACAGATAAGCAGTTCATATCAAGGTTAATAAAGTTGACGTACTTCAGACACTGTACATTAACGAAGACAAGTAGGGTCATTCTAAGCTCCGCCCCCAGTGTGGTCTTTCCAGCTGTGCTCTCGAATACTACGCAAGGTGGCGGATTCTGGCGCCCGGCGATCTCGAGCAGTAGCCGAACGCTAACAGCTGTGGTTTACAGGGTCAGTCCACCTAACACCACCTAACATGCGACATGGTGCTCTGGATACAATCGATCGGATCTACCAGGATGCCTAAATAAGTAGTGTTTGTGTGTTATTGAGCGTTTTGCGTGTATTTCACAAAAAAATGCCGGCGACATGTTCTGTATATGGCCCCATTCTTTTTTTATATTTATGCCCACTTATTCCCAATGATTTTTAAAATATCTGTTTTTAGTACTTTATTTTTATTATTGACTTGATTCTTAAGTTTTTTAAATTCATTTTCCAATTTCGTGTTTCCCAGTTCTTTAACATTTTGTTTATAAATTTTGACTTGGTTTTCAATCATTTCTTGATTTATCCAGTTGTTATTTTCACGTATCTTATACGTCTTTTTGAATTCCGAATCTTTTTTACAAGAAGTAATTAAGTCAATTAGTTCCTGAAATGATTGAACTTCTGTAGTTTGAATATTCTTTTCAAATTTTGAGATGAATTTTTTATGACCTATTCTGTATATTCTTTTCTATATTTTGTCGCAAGTACTTTTATGTTTACACCTAAGGTTATTGACAACAAATTATGAATGATCAGACTGTTACTGTTACTTACTACTTGAATCGTACATTTCAAATTACTACATCTATCTGACAAAACATTCTATCTATACTATAGAATTCATTTCTATTGACCCCCGTATAAGTGAAGTGAACGTCGACCGTTGACGTCGACAATATCGCACAGTCGGATTCCCTGTAAGTAAACGAGACCGCACGAAGGGAACCCCTCTGAATTCGAGGTGGCTCGCATTTGTGAGACTCGCATCAAAGTCGGCACAGCGAGTGACCCTACTTGTCTTTGTTAATATACGGTGTTTCAGTATACAGTAATACCTAGAGTAGCAACTATAGTTCATTCACATCAGATATAGACTCGACATAAACCCAAACACAATCATCTTGATCATCCAAAGTTGAAACGTGCTGTAATTCTATAAAGATTCCAGCATTTTTTAAATAGTTGTACATTCACTGTAGGTATATATTGATATAATTAATTTTTTCTAAAAAATTTAATTTCACCCCAAACAGATACTATGTACAGCCACAATGGGTGTTTGACTGTGTGAATGCCAGAGATCTGCTGCCAGTCAACAAATACTTCATAGGAGAAATTCTGCCCCCTCACCTGTCTCCGTTCATAGACCCAGAAAAAGACCAACAGTACATACCCCCAGAAGCAAGGGCTCTGTATAACGAAAACGAATTGGAAGAACAGCACAGAAGGGATGAAAAAACGGAAAATGGCGATGAGGCGGCAGATAGTGACAGTGAAGAAGAAGAGGCGTTAGAAAATGATGAAAACACAGAGGAAGTTGCGGAAGAAAATGAAGTTGATGAGAATGTTGATGAAGGGGACGAGACAAAAACAAAGGTTTGTCGATGCACATAAATTCCTCCAAAAATTTATTTGATCCACGACTACTGAGAGTCAGACTGCGGAAGGTGTCATTATCATCTTCACAGACAGATCCAAGGGAATTAATACTGGAGGCTGCAGAGTATATTTCAGAAGTCCCCATATCCATATTCTGTTCACGCCATGGTTATAATGCTGTGTCAAAATTTAATTAAAATAAATTCAATAATTTCCATGTTACACAATACAGAACGATCTAAAACAATACTTGTATGTCCCTTGGTTTCTGTAATAGGCAATGCAGTGTTTGGATGGACCTAAAGAATTTCACAGGTCAATGGTCAGTCTATATTATGAATACCTACTACAATCTTTTCAATTTTACAACCCCCCACCCCCCTAACCACTCCAATTTCAGCTCCACCCCAAAAAAAGTAGAAAATGATCAGGAACCCCTAAAAACGCGTAAAAATAAAGTTTGAGGAATATTTGAATTATTTTTGTTTTTTGCTAATTACTCCGCCGCCCATGCACCAATTTTCAAACCTATAGTAGCATTACCTACTACGTCCCTACAACATTTTGCTGACCAAATTTCGTCACAATCCATGCAGTGGTTACTGAGATTACGAGGCTAGAAAAAAGCCAACAGACAAACTGACAGACAGACGGAAATGAGTGACGTGGTTTTTCGTTAGGTAGATACCATAAAACACCTAAAAAGCCCTGTCGGTTTGGGAAGTAAAAATCTAAACTATGATTTGTTTTAAAATATTTAATGTATTTTATAATGTATACAGTTTATAAGGTTAATATTTCCATTTTAGCAAAAACCTAAACTGTCAGTAACTCCAGGAAAAGTCCACAAAGAAGTGCCATGGGAAAAGAAAAAACAGGAAAGACAGGAATTTAGGCTTAGAGAGAAAATGATCAAAAGAAAACACAGAAACTTGTATAAGAGCATGATGGAAGGGAAGAAGCAGAGATCCAAGGAAATTTGGCTGCTGAGGAAGAAAAGAAGGCTGCATGACGAAGCTGAGGCTAAGAATAAAAAAGAAGAAAAGAAACTTAAGAAAAAAGCTGTAAAAGCCGATGTCTAGTGAATATGTGAATATATTTTATGTTAAAGAAATCACCTGCTTTATTTCAAGAGAGTCTAGTTTTTAACCTGGTTTCATCGAGTATCACATATGTACATCTTTGCTGGATATAAATCGTCTAGGTACCTAGATGTCATACCCAACACGTTATTTGGTGCTAGATGTTCTCTAGTTGTCAAGATCTAGTTGAGTAGAAAACCCGTCCTACATTTTTTACATTTTCTTCGCGAATTTATTTATGGATGAATCCATGGTCATCTTCAAGGTCAAACTGATTGTGCTTTACATCTTACATCTGTGAATGAAACCGTGGATTATCTTAGGTTATGATATCTATGGGATTTTCTGACAGTGTTAAGTGCTGCCAACACTGTTGCTGTTATATAGTTTGGCGATTTTCGCAAGATCTATCGTCAAACTTGACCACAAATAATAGCAGGTTCATCTTAATGCGTGAAAAAATTCGTGAAAAAAACCATGGACCTATTTGACGTTAAATTTCTGTTTTACACCTTGCGGCTTTAACCACGAATTGAATCCACGAACTAATAAAAATGTTCTATAACTGAACCAAAATGACACTTAACTTTTTCAGTGTATCTAAAGTCTACGTTAAATTACTTATGCTTTAGGAAGTATCTCTATCACATTTCTTGCTTCACATTTATAAAAATGCTTTTTATTTTTCCTCTAGTTAGTGTGGTCCGAATTAGTTATTGACTTTTAGTAGTCCTAACAAAAAAAAGAGACGAAATGTTTTGCATACTATTTAATAAAAATAAATTATAAAAGCAAATAAATATGTAACAACATCAACTCCATGTTTTAGACATTTTTATAAATTTTACAGACCCCTTTTGAGTCTCTGTATAGTCCAGGACCACATTGTTCATTCTCTGCACCTAGAAGCTTGAGTGTATCTCCTTTTACCATTCTTTTCTTCGTGTCCTTCTTTTCATTTCTTGTTGTATCTTGTTCAAGAGTAACGATTATCTTCTCATCGGGCACAGTTAAAACAAAGGCCCTGGCGTTTCTTTTTTGTTTTAACGTCCCATTTTTCCTGAAACAGAAACGGAGTTTTCTCTAGTCTTTTATGTTATTTATTCATTGAGTGTATGGTTACACTGCACATGACAAAAGTCACGAAAAAAAAGTAAAACAGTTGAGACAAGCATGGTAAAATCATTGATTAACATATTAACATAAATATGTTAATCAATGGTAAAATTAAAAAAAAGTAAATCAAACTGTAGAATGGGAAGCGATATTGACAAAACTGGATTTTTCCCGGACTAGTTTTTTCATGCTGACTCCGAATCAGTATTTAGTTTTTCTCTAGCACCTGTAGTTTTGGCTCTTTTGTATACGGACAGGCACTATAGACAGAGGCTCTACATAAGCTTTCTTTTGGAGCGCCGCAGTTTTGGTCGTTTTCTATTCTTTCTCATTGAAAATTTACCGCTAAAACCAATAGTGTAACTAGTTTGACCCCACAGCGTTTTATTCTCCATCAAAAAATCATTTTTCTGAATTTTAAATCCGGGAAGAATCTAAATTTTTTCAACTTCCTCAAATGGGACGAAAACGCGGAACGAAGGTCAGATTCGTGATCTGCGCCCTCGAAATTCCTGGCTTAGGGATTTTTGCGCAGTTTGGGAACCAGGAATTTTTTTTATGATTTTTTTCTGTAGTCATATGCCTTTCGATTTTGCCCGATTTTGGAGCGCCCTCAGTTTTGGTCGTTTTCTATCCATCCTCATTGAAAAATCACCGCTGAATCCCATTGTATAACTAGTTTGGCCCTACAGCGCCTCATACTCATTTATTTTCGTCAAACGAGACGAAATCTCTAAACTGTGACTGGATTTGTAATCAGCACCTTTAAATTATCCGAAACGCGAGGTTTTATCTCAATAGAAAGCCAAATAAAGATTTTCGATTTTTTTAGGTACACCCGCCCGCCCGAGAGATCTGAAATTTTTTATTTCCATCAAACGAGACTAACACCCGTATGCACCGTAAGTCAATTGCGCGATTAATTACGTAAACCTGGATTAGATTACAGGCCTTTACGGAAACTGTGATCGGGTTAACCCGATCAGTTCGATCACTGATCCTGACGTTCGGAAAGTGATCTGAGATCTGTCAGAAATAGGGTAGTTCACTCTTGTACAGTAAGTGATTGCGGTCGGATGATTCAGATCAGTAGCTCATTTACTTAACCATCTGTTTTTTATTGTTAAACCAACTTTTTCGTTGTTCGATGTCCGTTAAATTCATGGAATCATAAATCCCACTTGACAGGCATTGACAGCTGTTTGACATATAACTGATCTATCCGGATCCAGATCAGTGTTTCCGTAAAGGCCTTACTTGTTTACTATGCACCGCAAACTGACAGCTTTGACACTGTCACTGTCAAACAATCTTGCGAACACAACCTTGCCGTATCTCCTATCTGGATTAGTTAATCTCTTGACGGTGCATGGCTAGATGCCAAAGATTAGCAAAACGCGATTAGGGAACTAGGATTAGAATCGCCAAACGGTGCATACGGGTGTAAAACTTAAAACTGCGCCTGGATTTTTAATCAGCACCTTGAAATTATCCGAAATGCGAGGTTTCATCTCAAGAGAAAGCCAAATAAAGATTTTCGATTTTTTTAGGTATACACCCCCCCGCCCGAGAGATCTGAAATTTTTGTATTTTCGTCAAACAAGACTAAAACTCAAAACTGCGACTGGATTTGTAATCAGCACCTTGAAATTATCCGAAATGCGAAGTTTCATCTCAATAGAAAGCCAAATGAAGATTTTCGATTTTTTTAGGTACACCCGCCCGCCCGAGTGATCTGAAATTTTTTATTTTCGTCAAACGAGACTAAAACTGAAAACTCATCAAAAAATAATTTTTGTGAATCTGAAATCCGGACGGAATCCAAACTTTTTTAACTTCCTCAAACGGGACGAAAACGCGGAACGGAGGTCAGATTCGTGATCTGTGCCCTCGAAACGGGATTTTTTGTTATTTTTTCTTTTTGTTCGTATAACATTCTAAATGAACAGAGAAAACTTTAGAAACTTCATACAAAAACATTTTTTTATCTCTTCAAATAAAAAAGATAAGAGAGGTGGTGAGGTATGAGGAAACACCCGATACTTATATCTTTAGATCCTTAAAGGGCCCCACAGACATCGTTCTTTTTCATCAGGTTTGCACGACGTGCCAACCGATCACACTCTCAGTTCGGTCCGTGTGTGCCGAAAAACCGTCGTGTTGACCGTCGTTCCAAAAAATCTGTCCGAGCTTGATTTTACTCGTCGGTTTCGAACGCCATTGTGCAACTCGGTACATGTGTGGCCGTTCATCGTGCAATCACGACGGGATTTTGCAGTGTCTTTATGGTTTCAGGTATAATTTGCAAAGCTTGGGAGATATCGCAACAGAAAATTCCAAATCCTCGTAGCTTCTACCCGTAGCAAGGAATCTCAATGTACATAGCTGTCAGACGTTCATGAGGGGAAATACTTTCTCTCATCCAATAAGTATCCTGTTTTTTTATCAGAGGTGCTACTGAATTAAGTAATTCTAAGTATGTTTCTTCATCCATCCTCAAATAATTGTACCAATCCCCTGGTTCCAGACGCAATTCTTCTAATATATTTATATGGGAGAATTGGCCTCTTTTTAAAAGCCACTGATTCACCCATTTAGAACGTTTTTTCTTGCTGTACTTCACTTTAATAGCTAAAGCCGCCGCCAATGCTAAAGTAGTATCCATGTTTAACGGACCAAAAATTTGCGAGAAACTGAAAGAAAACCGAACAGTGTGTGGAGGTATCGTTACATCGGTTTAACCGACATCGGTCTTGCAAACCTGATGAAAAAGAACGATGTCTGTGGGGCCCTTAAGGCTAAATTATATCGTACGATAAAATAACCATTACCAAATTTTCGACAACGCTTCCGTGGACGAATCTACAACGTCCAGATGGGTCTTCGTTTTGGAGATGTCCACGTGGTAAGGAGCGGTCTTCGATTCTATGAAATGCTGTGTCTCCAAGGAGGCAGCTGGTTCGTTACTTGAGACAGCGTTCTGATGGTTTTTCTTAACATGCTTCACCCTTTTCAGTCTGGCACCTTTGGGCAGTGATTTTGTGAGCAGGTCCAGTAAACTGGCGGACGTTGGTTGTTGGGACGCGTCTGGAGATGAGGCCAAGATCGGGCCTGGGATCAACAGGATCACGAAGTTGTCAAGGTCTGCTCGAACGTTCCATTCGCCTGCAAAAATTCGTCAAGTCGATTTATACTCTTCAGGTGTTTAATTGCTCAGGCGTAACATAAACTTTTCATACATACAATACTGTCACAGGAGCTTATAAAGAGTAATATTCGTAACAAGCTTTGTTTAATGTGCAAACAATCGTACATCAAACTTAACGTATTTTGAGCTTGGATATATGATGGGACACAGAAAGGAATATATTTTTTTCTTGTTTTCAAAAATATAGGGTTCCCTCACCGTATTTTAAGAGGTGTTCAAACATATTTAGCTTCAAAGTTTTTAAACTGTCAATCCACTATAGCCATCGCGGTCCAAAAACAATTGAATGCGGCGATGTTTTTTGTCATTCTGACATTTCGCCGAGGTAGAAAGCATCGCTTTGTTTACAAGTGCAAATAACTTCCAATTGTATTGTAAAAAATGCCATTATATTATTATAATGAAAATAAAACTTGAAATTATACGTTTTACGTTTATTGTATAAAAATAATAACAACATAATTATTTCAAGCAAGAAGAGAATACATGGAATTATTTGGTGAAGTTGTGCTGTCAAAAAGCATGTTAAATTATAGAAAATGAATTCAGAGAAAGAATTTCAAAAACAACATGTCTAAATAAATTATAATTACTAGAAAATTGCAAACAAAGATAACCTTATGTTCAATGTGTCCGCCATTATTATTTTTTTTTTGAATATATATACTTTGATAATCTCCACATTTCCAGGAATTTTATTGGTGGTACCTATTCACTAAAAATTGAGGGTTCATAAGGCGTACTGATTGTAAAATGTTTTGTACTAAATCATCCAAATTTCAATTTTCCACTGCGTAGACTTGTTCTTTAAGATGTTTCCATAAAAGGATATCCAGGGGGGTCAATTCTGAACTATTTGGCCACAAAACGTGTCCGTGTCGCCCAATCCATGTTTGATATCGGTCATTAAGATAATTGGTCACAGGCGCAACACTATGTGGGGCAGCACCGTCTTATTTGCTGCCAAATTATGGTGTTAAATTGGCTTATCAAGGGGATATCCTCCAGAAAATCCTCAATTTCATTTTGCAAGAAATGTCTGTATCTTTCCCCTGTTTGTCATCCTTTTTTTATTTCTGTTAGACCCCGAGGATTCTGGGTGTCTCAGAGATGACTATTGTGCCTGTTAAATATCCTAGTACATATTTGTAAAAATGGCCTCATCAGTCCACAAAATCTTTTTAAAAATATCAGGATCTTTCTCAAATCATATCTTCTCAAAATCGCACCCTTCTGATCTTTTGTTTATCAATCAATTCTTGATTTATTTTCGACTTTTCAAAATATTTTCCTGCAGTTCAGTGTAGGTTCCAGGCCAAGATGTTCTACCATAAATTAATACAAAACCTAAAATTTCTAAAACAAATAATTTCACAATAATAATTGTTATTCATGCCTTCAAAGAAAAGTAAAATATACAGCTCTTCATTTTCATCGACTGGAACTTTTCGTAGTTTTTTTTAAGAGTTATTTTCTGTATATCTAAACATGCATCTTGACGGCACAGGTTCTCCAAATAATACCCTATATACTCTTTTTTTGCTTGAGATATTTTGATATTATTTTTATAAAATAAACGCAATTCCAAGTTTGTTCATTATAATAGTTTAACGGCATTTTTTACAATGAAACTGGAAGCTATTTGCACTTGTAAACAAATTCAAATGTTTTCCGGCGGCCCAGGGCTACATTTTAGAAACTTTGAGGCTATTTTTTTAAAAATTTTCAAAATAAGGTGTACGAACCCTATATTTTTGAAAACAAGAGAAAAATATTTTCCATATAGGGTGTCCTATTTGATTAAACATAACTTTATACAAAAGTCAGTATTTTTTATTGTTTTTTCTTGTTGTTCGTATATCGAATTCTAAATGATAAGAAAACACTATAAAATTTTCATACGAAAACTTTTTTCTATCTCTTCAAATAAAAAAGACAAGAGGGGTGGCGAAGTATGAAGAAATGCGCGGTATAAACTTTTGTTTGCTATATTTTTGCATTATTTTCATCTTTCCTAATGTTAAAGCTTTAAAAAAATATTGGGGTTAATCTCGAGGATAATCTCTAAATTTCAGGATCCCAAAACCCCTAGTTGCTGTTTGTGTGACAGTATACCTTCTTGTCGTTGGTCGTACAAGACCTTATTGGAGTCCCCTTTGCTGCTCCTGGACGGATAGGCCACCACAACCGCTGCAAGCAGTACCACAGGCAGTACCGTCAGCAAACTGAACTGAAGCAGAAGCATATCGTCACTCTGAGCACGCACACTCACTGCAGCGAAGATCGGATCAGTCAGATAAACTGGAAGCCGATGATGATGGTACCCAGGTACCCGTTTTTACCGTTCTTCACGTCAAGCAGCACGCACGGATTCAACGTCAGCCGTCGAAGGCTGCGGAGAAAGAGCGTATGTAACTGACCCGGGCACGATTTGTGTGAGCAGCAGATCTGGTAACGGGATATTTTGCTGCTAATGATCAGCCTGGTTTTGTTGTGTGGCTCGCGGATATCACGATCTCCGCTTGGTGTTATGATATCGATGTCACCGGGATTTGGATATAGGGTTGCCAGATGCGTCTTACTCCTTCCTGGGAAGTTATTTCGTATATTTCCGCTATATTCAGTTTTCAGTAAGATTACGGGATTTGAAAGCAAGAACACAAAAATGGAGCCAAGTTGATTGACTCAGTACTTCCCACAAATAACGGTGATATCATTTTATTATTTTTCCCATTGCATAGGAGTCTGAGATCCCTTTGCAACAAAATCATTACCCGCCCTTCCTCAAATAAAAAACATACCAACACAGAAACCCTCGTAAATAGTTTCTTGCATCTCTGTAGGAACTAGGGCAACACAGATTTTATTCTGCAAGCTTTAACTGGATGAAACGACCGACAAACTGAAAGACCGAAGACAGACCGACAGAAAGCCCGACAGATAGACCGACAGACAGACCGACAGACATACCGATAGATAGACCGACAGGCGGAGAGACCGACAGAAAGACACACCGACGGAAATGAGTGACGAGGATTTTCTTTATGTAGGCATTATCTCAGAATCGAAAAAGATTTTTAAATAAATACAGGGTGGGGCATATTAATCAAGTGTTTTTGAAATAAATGTAAAATTATTAGTTTTTCCTCTAAAAAAAATTATTGGTAGTAGAACATAGCTGATAATAAACCATTTTGAAATATCTAAGTGCAAAAATTACATCTGGCATATGATGCAGTCGTTCACGAAAATTGTACTCCACTGTTTCCAGCATGTCTCTGTTGATTTTTGAGAGATTCCATGGCGAATCGCTTCCTTCTCTGCGTCTAACGTACGGGGCTTGGCCCTTTAAACACGTGACTTGAGTTACTCCCATAGAAAAAAATCACAAATTGATAGGTATGGAGACCAAGGAGGTCATGAAATGCCACCAAACCTCGAAATTGAACGATTTGGAAACAGGTGGCGAAAAACAGCCATGGATGCTCTAGCGGTGTGTGCCGTGGCCCCATCTTGCTGGAACTATTAATCTTTGATATCCACACCTCTTTTTTGCAATTCAGCTATGAAAAAGGTATTCACCATATGAATGTAACGTTCAGATGTTACTGTAGCGGTGACCCCATCATTTTCCAAAAAATATGGGTCAATGATGCCACGCCATATGCCACACGTTGATCTAGCGTTTTCCGCTCCATGATGGCAAGTGGCAAGTAAGAAAGTGAAATAGTTTGAGTCAAGGAATGGATTGAGATAAACCGCGCGCTCCTCCCTTTTCTAATATATGAGTACTACTCAAACCAAAAACACTTCGTTTTTATGCCCCACCCTGTATTTAATGGTTCCAAAGACAACTATGCTGATGTAACTCTAAAAAATTAAGCACTGTCCGACCATTTGAGCGACATTATTGCATTGATGTTACTTCGGCTATTTTCATTCGTCTCTCTATTCCAACGTTACAGGATAGGTAAACAATGCAACGATGATCCACAAAAAGAGAGGAAGCAGCTAGAAAGCATATCTCAAATGACAGTGACAGATCTGTATGATAAGTTAAATACATTTTACTTCCCACACCGATAGGTGATTGTGATCGCGAAAATTTCGATTTTGAGATAATACGTTTTTTGGGCATTTTATGACGTCTACATAACGAAAATCCACGTTACTCATTTTCCGTCGGTCTATCTGTCGGTCGGTCTGTCTGTCGGTCGGTCTGTCTGTCGGTCGGTCTGTCTATCGGTCGGTCTGTCTGTCGGTCTGTCTGTCGGTCTGTCTGTCTGTCGGTCTGTCTGTCGGTCTGTCTGTCGGTCTGTCTGTCGGTCTGTCTGTCGGTCTGTCTGTCGGTCTGTCTGTCGGTCTGTCTGTCGGTCTGTCTGTCGGTCTGTCTGTCTGTCGGTCTGTCTGTTCGCGTCTAACTACCCTCGTAATATAAGTAACCGCTGCAT
This sequence comes from Callosobruchus maculatus, assembly GCA_951848785.1. NCBI lineage: Eukaryota > Metazoa > Arthropoda > Insecta > Coleoptera > Chrysomelidae > Callosobruchus > Callosobruchus maculatus. Next base: position 7,290,298 of record CATOUR010000003.1, read on the forward strand.
GGATTGTAATGAAATTTGGGTGCCTATATGCTGTGAGGTTCTAGTAGATAATGCTGCTATAATTTTGAAAATAGGTGCAGGGGCGGCGGAGTAATTAGCAAAAAACAAAAAAAATTAAATATCCCTCAAACTTCGTTTTTAGGCGTTTCAGGGGATCCTGATGATTTGTTACTTTTTTTTGGGTTGGGGTGAAATTGGGGTGGTTAGGGGGTGGGGGGTTGTAAAACTCAAAAATTTGTTCTATCATAATAGGCTGTCCATTGACTTGTGAAAGCAAGACCTAGCAGCATAATAGACGTTTTTTAAGTCCATCCGAACATTGCCTTGAAATTTTCTGATGTATACATACGAGTATTGCTTTACATCGTTCTGAATTTAGTAACATGAAAATTATGGAACTGTTTTTAATGAAATTAAGACAGTATTATTACCGTGGCGAGGATGAAAAATGCATATGGTGTTCAAAAATCGTGTCAGTGGCGGCGCAGCAATAATAAAAAGCTAAAAATAGCCCAAATTTCGTTTTTAAGCAATTTGGTGGTTCCTGATCGTTTCGTTTTGTCCAGCTGAAGCTCGCATAATAAAAACTGTATCACTTTAGTTCCTACGGAGAGACGTAGGAAACTATTCACTAGTTTTTGTGTTGGATGTCCTTTGAGGATATGCGAACGATTATTTGGTTGCAAGGGATCTCAGACTGTAGCTTCATGCGAAGGGAAAATAATAAAATGATATCACTATTATGTGTGGGAAGTACTGAGTCAATCAACTTGACTCCATTTTTTATGCAACATTTTAACTTTGATACCAGTATTTCATACAAGGTGTTATACCTATACCTATACAAACCTATATTTGTATAGTTATAGTAGAAATTAATAAAAATAAAAGAAAAAAAAGACGAAAAAAAAACAATTCGCAATGACTCGCTAGTTGAACGACAAAAGTTTGATTAGGACAATCTCTTATTGACACACTAAATAGTTGATCAACCCTATTGAATTGCAGGTTCTCACGATAGCTTTCACTCAACTCCTGTTTATCAACTAGTCAACTATAGTTGCCCGTGAGAACTTGCTTCTAGGTAACACACCGGTCAAACTTTGAATTAGACACGTGCTTATATGTTGACCGATCGACCTCACCGTTACGATTAACGATTTGGCATAGTTCTGATTTCTAATTCGCGGAAACTGGCAGTTTCGGTAGGCCATGACCTGACCTCCAAAAATTACTGAGAACACCATCTGCCTTGTTATAACAGTTTTATATCGTGTTGTGGCTGCATACGAATGTGCGGACTAACTGTTCACCCGGAATACTGGACGGGTTGAAGATAAATTAGCCACATTAATTTGTGTTCGCATACTAATTCAACTTGTGTTTATTCGATGATTCCCACATTACCATTCCCGAGAGCAGGAAAGTAAAGCAAACAGTGATACAATAGAAATAACTACTCTGAGTCAAATACCCCATACAGGCATTGAATTATACTATTAGCTCGAGTACTTTCTTTGGGGAAACATGAAAAAATGATTTCCACCTTATCTAAAGTGAGTTTAAGCATTTCACTATCCTTGTTTGGGACACATCCTCAATCGCATCAGGCACGACGTCCCTATAGTTCACTGTTTCAATGTCAGCCTGATACCTAATCCAGCTGATGAAATCAGTTCAAATTGAATATACATATACATACAACCCTTATTGCTGCCTCTCAGGAAGAACTAGTAGCTCTAATAAACATCTTAGAACAACATAGTGCAGCGTATGGTCTTGGTATTAACTACAAACCCCAAAGACCAAGGTTATGATCGTAGATAGAGAGCATGACAATAATCGAGAAATAAAGTCAATAGGCCGTTGTGAAGTAGTTCAAAGTTTTATATACCTCGGTTCTTTGATCGACAATTCGGGTAGCTGTGAAAATGAGATTTGACGGCGCATTCAACGGGCACGTGTAACCATGAGAGCTTACTAAAATATGGCGTGACCATAACATCACTAAAGCTACAAAAATGTCGCTGGTTCAGTCTCTTGTGTTCTCCATATTTTTGTATGCCTGGGAAACTTGGACTGTTAAAAAGGCAGATCGAGCTCGCATAGACGCTTTTTAAATGTGGACGTGGAGGAGAATGCTGAGGGTTCCTTATACCGCCCATCGAACTAACGTTTCCATACTGAATGAGCTCGGTAATCCAAAGAGACTATCCTCCATTGTGTCGTCGAGAATGCTTACATTCTTCGGACATATATACACCTGAAGCGATAATATGGAGAAACTTGTAGTTCAGGGTCATGCCCCGAGTAGGCGGCGCCGTGGCCGTCCCCCTACACGCTGGGTGGATACGACGAAACAGTTGCTAGATATGAGTATCAAGAGCGCCACTGAACTGACAGTAAATCGCGAACGATGGCGAGCTACAGTTCTCAAAACTATTGATAATATTCGTGTCGGCAATACTTTAGCTCCGACTTAATGCATTTTACGAGTTCACAACATGTCCGTTAAGACATTGTGACTATTGCCTTTTTTTTCGGCAAACTGATCTATTAAATCATTTACGGTTGACGATGACTTCAGTTTTTCTAAAGTTTCCGCCTCTGTGGACAATAATAGTGATATGTCTAAGGCATTCCTGTCCCATCGAAGTTGTTAGGTAAATTTTTGTCAGTTTTAATTTTGATAAACTTTCAGCGGTTGCGGTTGTAACTGGAAGTGTCAAGAATGAAAAGCATGCTGTTATTACCTCGGAAAAACTGGACGCAAGACTACTGAACTTTATCAGCAAGTTCCATAATAGAATGAATTTTCAGATTTTCAGATTTTGAGCATGTTTAGAACCTTTAATAGATCATATAAAAATTAACTGAGATGTCCTTTGAACGGGGAAATCCTGTAGTCCGCGTTAATCGATAAAGGATATTCCCAGCTTTACGTGGGGAAAATAGAAATTCTTTTTACTTTTGGCATTTCCGAAATAATTTTTTTTTTGTAATTTTTACTATTTTTTTGCTTACACACACAAGTGAAGCCTGAAGATGTTAATGTATTTAGCCAGATCACAGCCCCACAAGTAGCTGGTTCCTGTCCAGTAAGAGACAGAACTGGCAAGAGGTCCTAAAATAAGTTTTCTGGCTTGACGAAGATGTCAAGAGGTACCTCTCCATCTCATTCTTATATCATCTTTGATGATGATGATTTTGATGCCTAATGCGTTTGCCATTGCTTAAATACAAATTTGCAGAAAGAGATTTGAGTGGAGTGATGAAAATGGAACACCCTGTAGGGTATATTGATTGTAGTTTGTTGTACAAATACCTTCCAAAATAAAATATCAAACGCATAAATAAACACAAGATAAGGTACTTAAAAATCGTCTATTTCTATTTTTAACACTGGCTGTTGGAACTGATAATGAACAGTTTATAATTTTAGCTACATCTTTATAAATATAGAACATTCTAAGTATAATATTGTTTTCGCAACATAAACTCATCAGGTCATCACTTATGGCAAATAAACATTCAACACCCAAACTTGGCTTCATCCTCACTATAAATAAATAAAACTAACATATATTGAGCATTTGTCTAAGTAGTATTTTAATATTTTGTACAACACTGCTTCAGTCTTCTGTCGATTCTGATGATGAGCCTTCATAACTACTCTGTCGGAACCTGGATGCCAGATTACTGGCTAGTCTGCCAAGACCAAATCTGAAAACAAAACATCATAAGTAGCTTTAACTATCGATCTTTTGAAACATTGAAGAGCCTTATCTTCGATACTACAGAGGGTTGTACCTGTATATGTATTTTGATCTACAAGGATACAGTATAGTATATAAAGATAAGGGTAACAACTTTCAGTGACATTCAACTGCAGCAATAACAAAGATATAATATATGCACAAACTGCGTTTTTAAGGGCCCCACAGACATCGTTCTTTTTCATCAGGTTTGCACGACGTGCCAACCGATGTCGGTTAAACCGATGGAACGATACCTCCACACACTGTTCGGTTTTCTTTCAGTTTCTCGCAAATTTTTGGTCCGTTAACATGAATAATACTTTAGCATTGGCGGCGGCTTTAGCTATTAAAGTGAAATACAGCAAGAAAAAACGTTTTTTGAACTCCTTCCTGAACGATCCGCGAATGGAGTCAATCTTCCTTTTCATCTGTATTTGCAGAGGGATATATATCACTCCATTTTTTCAACAGTTCTCCGTAGGCCTTATTTTTCTTGTCTCTGTCTGCATACTCAGCGGATTTGACTTTCCATAGACACGGAAAGCTTCTATACATGTGTATGAATTCCATCATGAATTGTTTGCTATTTTGCCGTGTATCCAGAGATAACATAAAACGCTGTGTTTTGTTTTCTCTATGCGTGTATCGCACATTTTTGATAGGCGTCGCTAACCCGGATGCTAAAAAGGACCACATAACTCCGAAATACATCTTCAACAAGAAATTCGAAACTATAATAAGAGATCGAGAACTCTGTGAAGTAAACAACCTGCATCGGGAAATAGTCTGGTACACAGATGGATCAAAGACCGAGCAAGGCACAGGAGCGGGAAACTTTGGAAGAGGAACTAGACAGAGCATTCCGCTAGGAAAATACGCCTCGGTATTTCAGTCAGAGGTGTACGCCATCCTGCAATGTGCAAGGATCAATAATGAACGATCCTACAGAAACAAGAGGATCGCAATACTTACAGACAGTCAGACTACACTTAGGGCACTAGAAGCGGCCAAAGTTACGTCTGCTCTAGTCTGGGAATGCTTACAGGAACTGGGAAGACTGGCAGAACACAACAAAGTAACTTTGGAGTGAATGCCGGACACTCAGGAATAAGAGGCAATGAAAGAGTGGACGAGCTAGCAAGACTAGGCTCGTCTGCCCTATACATTGGAGCAGAACCCGCCCTGTGGGTGCCTAAAAGCACAATCAGACACCAGGTGGGAGAATGGGTGAAACATCAGCACAAGGAGCAGTGGAACTTGTTGCCAGGATGTGTTCATGGAAAAACATTCATTAAAGCTCCATGCAAAAAGATAGCTGAAACACTGCTCTCCTTGAGTAGAAATCAGCTCCGAATAACGACGGGTCTCCTCACAGGACATTGTGGCCTGAAGGAACACCTGAATAAAATGGGACTACAATGGAAACCTCAACTGCAGATTGTGTGGAAGAGGAACTGAGTCAGCCCTACATGTGCTCTGTGAGTGCGAAGCGCTAGATCACAAGAGACAACAGCTCTTTGGGAAGACCAAGCTAGAACCAATGGAGTACGGCTCAGCACCAGGACCAGTAGGTAAACTGCATAAACTTATGCAGGGATCCAGATTGCTGGAGTGGATACTGTAAAAGAGAGGAGCAATAATACAATAGGCCTTAAGGCTTAAGTATTGACGGGGACAGCAAGGTCGGACGGCTCCTGGAAAAAAAACCCTAGATACGCTTACTCGAAGGCAACCAGAACGACACTGCAAAATCCCGTCGTGATTGCACGATGAACGGCCACACATGTACCGAGTTGCACGATGGCGTTCGAAACCGACGAGTAAAATCAAGCTCGGACAGGTTTTTTGGAACGACGGTCAACACGACGGTTTTTCGGCACACACGGACCGAAATGAGTGTGATCGGTTGGCACGTCGTGCAAACCTGATGAAAAAGAACGATGTCTATGGGGCCCTTTAGACTGTTTAAATACAGATTGCTATTGCTAAATAATTTTAAATGGCAACGGATTTTCTATTATTCTGGTGGTATCTTTGGTTCTTTGGAAAACCAGCCGATTATGAGATCATTTACCTTCAAACAAAAATATTTTTCAGCTGCTGTTTTACTTGACATTTTTTTAGATTGACACTAGATCATATTTGGAAACTACTATATTAAAAGAGTCAGGTCAAATGAGAAAAGCAAATGTTTTTGCTCCAAAGAGAAACAGGTTTGATAATTCCGAATAATTAAACATTCATTCCAGAAACTGCGATTCTCATAATTTTATATAGAGATTATATAGCTTATTCACCATTTTTTGAAATTGTCTAAAATCTTTCAGATATATAAGGGTATAGTAAGTGCGCAACATTTGATAGTATTCTAACCATAGAAACTTCTAACACGTAACAACCATTTGGTTGGGTAGCCAATTTTTGTTTATATTGTGCAAAAAAGACTTTAAATAAATAAATCTTACGTTAGATGAGGCTGAATGGCCTGTCCTCTTGTAGGTTTTCTCAATCTCCTGCACCTCCCTTTCTTATCCCTAGCGTATCCCTGAGCACACTTCTTTATCTGCACCATTTCTCCTTGGGGAGCAGATTCATTTGTACCATCAGACTCAGCAGGTTGTTGTTCTTCCTCACCAGGTACAACACTAGCCGCTTGGTCTGCCACTGGTGTCTCAATTATTTGTACCTGAGTAGAGAAAAGTTGAGGATATCGTTTCAAACTGTACAACAAAATAAATGGAACTAAAATCTGTCACTTAGAAATAACAATAATAAAAATTAATGTTTGGCTTAGTAGTCTCTGAAATAGAGACTCTTGAAAAAATTGAAGCAAAGTTGATTGACTTAGTATTTTCCACAAAGTACATTGATACCAGTTTAATATTTTGCCATAGCATGAATCTAGTCTGAGATCTTTCTTTTACAGGTCATTGGACAGTCTATTATGAATACTGAAAATTTTTAAGTTTTACAACTCTCCCAACCACTCCAATTCATCCCCACCCAAAAAAAGTTTGGTCTGTTTTTATATTTTCAATTTTGTGATCAGTGCCGCGCCGCCACTGATACGATTTCTAAAAACCATATATACGCGTTTTCCATCCTTGCTACGGTAATAAGGGATACTGAAATTTTATTAAAATCAGTTCGATAGTTTCCACGTTACACAATATAGAATGATCTAAAGCAATACTCATATGTATACATCAGAAAAGCCCCTTGGTTTCTGTAATAGGCAAGGCAATGTACGGATGAACCTAAAAAATTGTATTATGCCGCTAGCACTTCCTTTCACAGTTCAATATGGACAACTATTATGGATACAACAAATTTTTCAGTTTTACAACCCCCTACACCCCAACCACCTCAATTTCACCCCCATCCAAACAAAAATAGAAAATGATGAGGGACCCCTAAAAGGCAGTTTGAGTAATACTTGGATTTTTTTTGTTTTTTGCTAATCAAAACTATAGCAGAGCATTACCTATTACTACCCCTCAGCATATCGCTGCCCAAATTTTATCACAATCCATGCAGCTGTTACTGAGATTAGGAGGGTAGAAGAACGTCAACAGACAGACAAACAAACCGACGGAAAAGAGTGACGTGGATTTTCGGTATGTATCGTCCCCTTAGAGCAGAGGTATAGCATGTCACAAAATGTAAATTTTACACGAGAAGTTTTTCTTGATAAAATTCACATAGCCACATGAGATAACTGGTTACAAGGTGCACTACTTGGAATAAGGATATTCTTTATGTTATAGAAAATGGCGGACATAGTATATCTTACGCGAAAGCAAAATACAACAATTTGGACATATTCTACTCTCAAGGGACGGCATATCATGAGACGCCCAAAAAGCGTATCATTTTAAAATCGAAAATAGAGAATAAATCACACCTCACCTATCGGCGTGGGAAATAAAACGACACATATAAGAAAAATGCCACATTCTAAAACGTTCTACCTTCTTGTTGATATTTTAAGATAATCGGGGGCATACCATACATTCAAAAAGTAACACACAAATAAAGATTAAAGAAAAACTAAACATTAGCTGCCAAATTGACTAAGACCTAATCTGACAATGACATACAAAAACCACGCGCTTGCCCAATAATTTATATTTTGAAGTTATTTACACAATGAAGCATTATTACATTTGCAAAATTTCATACGGTTTGAGAATCTCCATTATAAAATCTCAAAATCAAAGTCGAAATTTAGTTATTTCCAGCTTACTAAACGCCTGAATCAATTTTCATATTCAATATACCAATATGCCCCTCATACTGAGGCACACAATTTATGCCACCATAAGATCCTCTCAAATCAAGTACTCGTGATTATTGAAAAAGCACTTCAACTGTTTCAGCACTTACTTTGATCTTGCCTGGCCCAAAATTCACCTCATCTGACGTCCTTTGAGTAGCCGGCTTACTTTGTACGTCATTCAAAGTTGACTCTTCTTTCTTGGGAGGATCACTCTGCTCTGTCACTGACTGATGCTGATCTTCACTCACTTGTGACGGGTCTTTTGATGATGGTTCACTAGTTATAGATGGTTGTGATTGGTTGATTTGGACTTGCAAAGGCGACTCGGAAGATGGTTCTAAGGAATTGACAGGTTTTGGGGGTGATGCTGGAGCTGAACTCACAGGCTTGGGTGGATTTTGTGTGGAAGAAATTGAAGATGGTGGTGGAGAGGAAACAAAAATAGGAGGTTGGGTTGAAGAGGGTGGCTTTGGGGGTATTAAAGGTGCGTTGGTGGAGGGTTTCTGAGTGGATGGTTTGACGGTGAAGTCTGAATAGTCGTAAGCGTAGTCATAGTCCTGAAATAAAAAGAAATAGTTTATTAAGTGGTAAAGGAGTACTTTAAGGTTTGTACAAATTCAAATATAAATTTATTTCTCCAACCAAAAGTACAGTACAGTATCATAATATTTTGACGTACAAGATATTCTGAAGTCCAGACTGATGTATAGATAGTGTTTTTTGGTGCAAAATATACAGGGAATTTCCTTGACACGTAATATTTTCGTAACAAAAAAAAGTTCAAACGAAAACTGAGTGGAACTTTTGAAAGTACTGTAGGGTCTATGATATCATGCTTTTAAAATATTTTTTTGTACTTCAACCCTTAAAACTCAGACTCAACTTTTGTTTTTTAAATAGCACCAAATAGTTTTTTCTACACAAGTATTATTTAAAATCTCGCAGTATCTTTGATTTTATACACACACTTATTTTTTTCGTAAAATTATAAGAATAACTCCAGTAAATCCTATCTTTACAAAGCACTTTTTTTAGTAACATTAACCAGGTGAATTTTGGTGAAAAATCACTCTGTTACGCCCTGGCGACCTTCTTGGAAATCTGAAAATATTTTTTCGCGGTCTACTTTTAGTCACTTTAGTGTAATAACTTTTTTCGTCGCAAGTCTCTATGGCGAATAGTTCCCGTGATATAGCACCTTAAATTTTTTGTTGTTAAATCGTGGATATCTAGAATTGTGTGTAATCGATGACGTTTTAATAATTTTACATAATTGATGTTCAGCTATTAATTTGACGACATTTTAATTGACATCTTTCTACAACCTTTGCTGTAACCACAGCATAGTAAACAATCAGCACAATATATCTCAGGTTGGCGGCAATTACACGCGCATCCCCCCCTTTTTGGATCATTATGTGTAGAGATGCTAACGATACCTCGATACTTGTACTTCTGCACTAATATCGAGTATTTTTATCTTAGATACTTTTTGAACGATTCCAAGCTGGTACCGCTACTTTTGTAGCGGTTTCGGTATCGAAAATAATTATATAATTATTGAGGGGTGTAATCAATTGCACAAAATATGTATATATATATATATATATATGTATGAACCAAACGTGCCTACTTGGCTAAAAAATATCGAATTGGTACCGGTATCGATATTTTCATTTTCGCATCTCTACCCAGACTTGACACCCGTAAAATCATCCCAAGGTCAAATTCTGTGCGTACCATTTTTATATAGGAAATCCTCAGAGATATTCTGCTGGTTGTTTACTATGCTGTGCTGTAAGCATAGGTTGACTTTTTCTAATGGTATTGCGGCCAAAGTAAATGAAACACTTTTCCTTCCCACGACGTTTCGGTTTATTAAATTTAAACCATCGTCAAGTGTCTATAAAAAATTATAAGAACAGGAAGTGTTTCATTTACTTTTACCGCAACACCATTAGAAAAAGTCAAGTTTGAAATCTACGGTCACTAAAACATAAAATCATTGTAACCATAGCAATGTATGATAATTTTCTTTCTTTCTTCACATTTCATCCCTTCAAGTACGTCACAAGCACAGAGATCTCATGATGGTCTATAATCTATTACACTTCTATTCTCATGGTCCTGAGCTCACAAACAAAATCTTGCTTCATGTTCCCTCTCTCCAAACGAGACAAAACCATTTTTTTTCATACGAATTCCTAGCGCACTAATTATGGATAAAATTCATTTTTGTCTAGGTCTATCAGACTAACAAATAAATTCTTTGATTAGTTGGACTACTTCGAAAATCCAAAATATTCAAAAAGAACTTAAAGGCTCTGTCTGTGAAGTTTGAGGTCTATAGAGTGTACACAGAAATTTGTTTGCTGTATTCAGTGAATTTAGTGAAACGGCAAAATATTTCTTCTTTGCTCTAATCACTGTTACCGGTTACATACTTTTACCTCTTTATTATTGTCAGGTGGTTGAATTTTTTGTATAATGTTTCTTCCTTTCTTTTTATTAGTCATCTACCAAATATGCATATTAAATGTTTATATACTCTACATTGTAACTAGATAGGTTAAGATTTAGTGTGTTTTTTGTTTTTTAAATAATTAATGTAAAATGTGTTTTTTATTGGGCAATGGCCCGTTGATAAATAAAATAAATGAAATAAATAAAATAATTAAAATAAAAAAATTAAATAAAATAAAAAAATACAATAAATCACAGATCACTTCCGCAATGTCATCACATGTTTAGTACACTCTCCACCCTGAACAACGAAACTACCAGATTTTGATGTAACCTTAACAGGCTACCCTAAAAGCGAAACAAACCATAAAGCATAGGCGTAGTTAGGGCCCTGAATCTGGGGGGGGGGGGCTTAAGTCCCTGGATCTGGGGGGGCTCTCTCTAGCCCTAGATACAATAAACTTAACAGAACGATGTATTTTTGGCTTTTTGGGGGGGCTAATTTCATTCTTGGGGGGCTAAGCCCCCCCGAGCCCCCACCTAACTACGCCTATGCCATAAAGTTATATATAATAAGTACCAAACTATAATAGAATCGCATCCAAGCTGCCAATTGATTTTCACAGATGCTTCAAAGTCAGCAAGTGGGGTCGGTTGCGCCGTAATATCCGTAAACCAACAAGTATCTTTCACTCTATCACAACATTGCAGCATCTACACAGGAGAACTGACAGCCATCAAGGAAGCATTACATCTCGCTCAATCAACACCTAATACCAACTATTTCCTAGTAACAGACTCGATGAGTGCACTGGAAGGCATAAGGCAGTTGTATCCCCGCAACTGCATACTTAAAGATATCAAAGAAAGTCTACACCAATTGAACAAGAGGGGTAAAAATATAAAGTTTCTGTGGGTACCATCACATGCCGGCATACCTGGCAACGAAAAGGCGGACAGAGCAGCAACATCAGCAGTAGCATCAAACCAAAGAACAGTAGCTTGTACACCCTATGCAGACTTAAAGCAATTGATAAAAGATCATATAACCAATCTGTGGCAAGAAGAATGGAGCAGTAGTCCTAGCAAATTACACGAAATTCTCCCGAATGTTACCACAAAGTTAACTCTCCCTGTAAATAGAAGAGAACAAATTTTTATGTCACGACTACGAGTAGGACACACTCTAGCTACACATAAGCATATATTCGAACAAACTGAAGGTCCAGTCTGTCCAGCATGTAACGAACGGGTAACAGTGACCCACATCCTTATGGACTGCACGTTTTATTTGAACGAGAGAATATCCAACCACCTGTCCAGCGACATCAAAGAAGTACTTCTGCTACAACCCAAAAATGTGGTGAAATTTATCAAGGACATTAATTTATTTTTTAAAATTTAATCAGTATAAATACCTATGTATGAATTGTACCGTCTTCACCGCTAATAACCCTGCGTGGTTGATGCGGTTTCTTGTTTAAATAAAAAAAATAATAAAATCAATAAAATAAATAAATAAGAAAATAAATAAAATAAACAAATAAATAAACATTTTTTACTTTTTGAATTTATGTTGCCAATAAAAGCCTTTATTATTATTATTATTATTATTATTATGTACGTGATCGAAAGAATAAAGATTCATCTATCTATCTTACCCCAAATCCGGCGGAATCATCCGCCAAAAGCGCAATGATCTGGAAGTCCTTGAGATGCAGCTGGATGTTGTAGTCTCCGGTCTGCTTCTGGTCAAACACAGTCCCGGCAGAGGGCGTCTTCTGGGCTTTGCTACCCTTGCTGGGGGCGGCCAAGGCCTTCGCGGCCAATGCCAAGGCCAACAGCACCACGGGAAGAAGCTTGCGCTCGCGACAGGCCATCACTGCTTCTTCTTCTTCTTGTTCTTCTTCTTCGTTCGGCAGATGGTGGCCGACTGCCGAGGAAGCCATCCGCTGGGAAATCACCGAGAATGAGGTGAAGAGTAATGGTAGGCCGCGAGAAGTGCCCATGGGCGTACCGCCAACAGTAACAAACTTGCTAACTTATGAGAATTATTTATTAAAATCCTTCAAAAATAGGCAGCAACTTTATGTGTTCACACTGATTTCTCTAAGGATCGTATTCGTAGTCGATACTTTATCATCATCATAGTCATAATGTCTTAACAGACATGTTGTAAACTCGTAAAATGCATTTACTCATTTTACGAGCTTCTCTTGGGATATCTTTAAGATCTTTGATACAGTAGTTTCCCATTTGCTTTCTGCATCCTCATGCCGTTGACCAGATAATATCTACTGGTTCTTCCGCCTTTAGGGGCAATTTCTCACCCCAAGGACAAGAAGGTGTCCTGACTCTTCTCAACTCGTCCACCCAAAGCTGTTGGTTAAGAAGAGGTTACTGTTTATACCGACTGTAGTTCGGTTCCTTTTAGTCGCCTTTTACGACACGCAGGATATACGATGGGAGATATTCTAACCCGCCCCCACACGGGGAAGTCGATAATTAGGGGTCCCTTAGTACTTGAGGGTCCCTTACGTAAGGCTTCCTTCAGTAATACTCCAGTAACGAAATGTCAACATGATATATCAACATGACATTTCGTTGCAGTGAAGGCGATTTTTTAGTCTTTAGTCGGCTTCTGTCACATCCGGAAGAATTTCCGGCACAAAACACGAAATACTGACGCAAAACAAAAAGAGATAACAGAAAAAATCAAAATGCATAAGCACAGACATAACAAACTGACCTATATTTGAAATTTGGCAACGTCGCTGAATGAACCCCGCCGTCTGGTAGATGTTGTCTAGGAAACAGATACATACAAGGAAAACCACACTTGAGGGCCCCTTGAGTAACCCTAAGTATCCCTTGAGTAACGTTTAAGGGATATTTGAGACTATGAATACGGACCTAAAGCTTTTGATAAAGTAAATCTAGAGTTGTTAGTTGCTAAATTAGATTCTCTAGGCTTCGGAGGAATCCTTGTAGCGTGGATTTCAAAGTTTTTCCAAAAGTTGTTGCCAGTTTGTTACAATCACTAATGTTTTGTCTAATGAAGTCAGTGTAACTTCAGGGGTTCCTCAAGGTACTCACTGTGGACCTTTGCTTTTTGAATTGTTTATAAATTACAGTGGTATGGATATTAAACGTTGTAATTTGTTATTTGCTGATGACCTAAAAAAACTTTAATCCTGTAACAGGTATTACGGATTGTAAACTAATTGAAAGTGATCTTGATAATATCAATGCGTAGTGTTAAATCAACATCAACAAATGTCACATCATTGTAGTCACAATGTCTTAACAGACATGTTGTGAACTAGTAAAATGCATTAAGTCGGAGCTATAGAGTATTGCCGACGCAAATATTATCAATAGTTTTGAGAACTGCAGCTCGCCATCGTTCGCGATTTACTGTCAGTTTAGTGGCGCTCTTGATACTCATATCCAGCAACTGTTTCGTCGTATCCACCCAGCGTGTAGGGGAACGGCCACGGCGCCGCCCACTCGGGGCGTGACCGTGAACTACAAGTTTCTCCATACTATCGCTGCTGTGAATATGTCCGAAGAATGTAAGCATTCTCGTCGACACAATGGAGGATAGTCTCTTTGGATTACCGAGCTCATCCAGTATGGAAACGTTAATTCGATGGGCGGTATAAGAGGCTCAGAGCATTCACCTCCATGTCCACATCTCAAAAGCATCTAGGCGAGCTCGATCTGCCTTTTTGACAGTCAAAGTTTCCGAAGCATACAAAAATATGGAGAACACAAGAGACTGAACCAGTGACATTTTTGTAGCTTTAGTGATGTTATGGTCACGCCATATTTTATATTTTAGTAAGCTTTGTCATGGCCGCACGTGCCTGTTGAATGCACCGTCGAATCTTGTTTTCACAACTACCCGAATTGTCGATCAAAGAACCGAGGTATACAAAACTTTGAACTACTTCACAACGGCCTATTGACTTTATTTCTCGATGATTACCATGCTCTCTATCTTCTATCTACGATAACCTTGATCTTATTGTAGTTAATATTGTTAATTATATTGTTAGTTATTGTACATGTACACCGACAAATGTCACAGCATATCGTTTTTCAGAAAAGTGCATACCCTTCAATACAGGGCCGTTGCTAGGTTTTGACCATGGGAGGGGCTCATGTATAAACGAAATGACTTGATTTTGTAATGTTCTAATGTTTCAATTTGCCTAAGAGCTGTATATGTTGTATCCCTGCTCAAACTGCAGAAACTGAGGGTGTATACACAGAAAAAGCTAAACAATACTAGAATGAATCACTAAGCCTGGAGAAAGCATCTTGATTAATTTTATTTGAATGATTTTAGCAGCTTATTTCATTCAGCGAATACTCATGGGGGGAGGGGGGTTGGACCCCCTAACGACTTGGGTATCCTCCTTGACTCCAAACTTTGCTTTACACAACACTATAGCAAAATTATTAATAATGCATTGCAGAGACTTGGTTTCATGACAAGAAATAGTATAAATCTGGAAAACAATATTTTAAAAATTCTGTAGGCAGCGTATCTCAGATCTACAATTGAATATGCATCGGTACTGCATTCAGTAATCTTCACAACAATACAGACAAACCTTAGTATATTGACTACACCCTTGTATTGAGGCACTTTGAGTTGTTTACATTGGAGTCCAAGAGGGCCTTTTGTATATTTTTTCGACGTTAAATTTGATGGAAGAGATATGTTTTAGTTTGGGTATTGATTAATGTATTCTAACAATATGTTAATCAATGATTTGGGCTAGTTCTTTCCCACTGCACTGTGTATACTTGTAATATCTAAAATAATTGTAAAAATGGAGTTTTCGTCAAATAAACAAATAATATCTCATTCCTCCTCACGATAATGTTCTAGCTCACCGCGGCAAAGCCTGCACCGAATATTTAGGTAACCAAGGTAGGACTAAAACTTTTCACGCATCCTTCTTACATGCCAGATTTTGTGCCCTGTGACTGTACTGTTTCCGTATGCGAAAAAGAAGCTAAAAAAGAGGCGGTTTTCTAGTGATGATGACCTCCTGAGGGATTGACACCACGTGTGCCTTGATCCGGCCCCAGTGGCACTTGGCAGAACATATCCTTTATAACGGAGCAAATAAAATATATTTGTTTATATTTGCGTTTCATCTTTAAATAGTACTTTGATCTAACGTTCAATTCTATTATCTTATTTCACGATTCTCAAATTACCTACATTGTACGCTAGCATGCCGTACAATGTTATATGAAGGGTCTAACTGCAAAAGTCACATTCTCCTTTTTTTTTAGAAACTAATAATAGATTCCGCTTCTGTATTTTGCGCTGCACATATCAACAGGAAATATAGTCAGCAAAACTAACGTTATCCCATTCATTTTTAAGGCAACAACTTACGTTTCGTTGCAAAACTCACATTGTCCAGAGCGTCTGTCTGCAAATTTCACATTCTCCATTTTGCCGAATAGGAGCACTGGTATCTGGTCACGTGAGACTGCTTGCTTTTTATTGAATTTATTGAAATGTGTGAAATTAGTTAAAACTAGCAATAAAACCTGTGTTCCATCACAATTGACGACCTTTGTTATTGTTTGGATACTCGTCAAATATGCTTAAGAACTTCAATTTAATATCTTCTTGTTGTTCAAGCCCTACAGTGTTCGATGTCAAAAGTAACATTCTCCTAGTCGCTTTGTTGCAAAACTCACATTATCCATAATATTAAAGTCATTTTTCATTGATATAACAAGTTTTAATATGAGAAACTACATGTCGATACGTTTTCCTCGAAAACTATCTGCCGCCAATGCAACTTTGAGTTAAGTTGCTTCAATTTTAATGTACGCGATTTCCCAACAATTTAAAAAAGTGGAGAATGCGACTTTTGCAGTTAGGCCCTCATATATTCTCTTTATTATTATATGGGGTTGAAGCCTGGACCCTCAAAAAGGAAAATATAAGCAAGCTGCATGCCTTTGAGATATGGATATAAAGACGCGTGCTCCGTATTCCGTGGACGGACAAAATTACCAAACATGAGGTACTGCTGCGAGCAGGAAAAAATTCAGAATCGGTCTTCAACACTCAAAAAAGAAAACTCGAATACTTGGGACATGTGATGAGGGGAAGTAGGTATGAAAGTTTGAAACTGATAATACAGGGAAAAAAGTGAGGGAAAAAGATCGGTTGGGTTGGGAGATGGCGCATATCATAGCTGAAGAACCTCCGAGACTGGTTCCATTGTAGTTCAATAGACCTGTTCAGAGCAGCTACACCAAAAAATTAGAGCTGCCTTGATGATTGCCAACCTCCAAAGAGAGACGGCACCGTAAGAAGAAGAGGGCAATAGCATGTCACCATCACGGAACTGAACCCTAAGAGCGAAATGTCATGCTTCGGTGGTCCTGCAAATCCATCACCTGTTAGGTGCAAACTTTGATTCTTAGTGACAAAGAGTATAGTTTGGGTGGATGTATAAGTGTGCTAAAGCTGTATTGCAACACACTTATGATACCATTTGTAACGGAGCGAATAAAATATACTTGTTTATACTTCCGTTTCATATTTATATAGTACTTTTATCGAACGTAAAATTCTATTATCTTGTTATTTCACGATTCTCAAATTACCTACATTGTACGCTAGCAATATCGCCAACCATGATCGCCGAGTATACAATTACCATATTGCATTCCTACTATATTCCGCGGAACCTGTGGCGAGTTTACAGCTAACAGTTCAAGAAAACGGTATAGGAGATTAATTAAATGTAGTTGTATAAATTTATGTATAATGCGTCTTTACAACTATATAGTTTTACAAAATAGCACTCCCACGATTAGCGATGAACTGTTATACTAACCGACTCATATTATACGATCTAGTAGTCTGGGTATGATAGGATATCTCGGTTCTAGAATACCGTAGGTATGTTGCAAAAGTTTTGAGAAGTCCTTAAAAAAATTAAAAAAATATCTCACAATAATATATTTGAACTGTAACAAGAACTAAAAAAAATAACAATATTCCTTAATATAAAAATGATATTAAAGTACTGCAAATGGGCCATGATCTTCCACGGCTCGCAATTTCCTCTTAATGTTCCTCGTTAGGTTTTGGACAGATTCTAAATCAATTTCTCTGATGTTTAGCATTATTATTCTTCGTAACTGCTGTTCGTTTTGAGCTTCCCAGCCATTGTTATAAACTTTGGCACTCAGTTGAGCCCAAAAAGTTTCGATAGGTCTTGCTTGAGGAAGATTGGGAGGGTTGTTGTTTCGTGGTACAAAAGGTATTCCGAGTTGTTCTAGCCAGTTTCTCGTACGCAAAGCATAATGATTTGAAGCCAGATCTGACCAAAACATTATATTGTCATTAGATGGTGGGTATTGATAAAATTGAGTAGTTTAGGCAAAGATCTTTGAGTATAGACTTCTGCGGTAACCGCTTCGACCACAACTCGTCCAACGTACGGCTGTGAAGTACCGTTGTCTGATATAGCGCACCACACTAGCACTTTGTTTTCAAACTTTTCTTTTCGTTCCAATTTTACGTTATCTGGACAGGCTTCAAAGTCTCTTGTATAAAAACCATCATTACCTTTGATTTCTGAGTTCGAAAATAAATACTTTTCATCGTCAAGAATAATTTTTATGTTGCCAACGAAATGAGTACGACGTAAATTGCGACAGCATTGAGGATTTCTTTCTAACTGATTTGGGGAAAACTTTGGACATTTCCTTCTTTTTCGGAATTTTAAATTATTTCTCTTTATTTCTCTACAGATTGTGCTAGCATTGACGTCAACGTGTTGAAGTTCCGACTCGATGTTCACTTCTGTTGACCATTCTTTGAACTGTAGAAGCATTAAACGCTCTTGGACGTCAACTTTTTGGTAAATTTAAACAAGGAATACCTTCTTCGCATTCACGGATTGCTCGATAAATTGTAACATTTTGACAACTTATATCATAACCAAAATGGCTCGATGGGCGGTATAAGGAACTCTCAGCATTCTCCTCCACGTCCACATTTCGGAGTCGAAGTTTTTGAATGGTATACTACAGTGACCTTACTGTAGAAAGTGCGGATTTGATATTCTTGTGAAAAGCCGTTGAACTCAGTCTGCCTATTCTAACTAGGCTGTATCTTCGACGAGAATTTTGATTTGTTCTTGGAAGATACATCGACAGATGGGAACACCGAGAAACACAGCTGGACGATTGATTTATATATTTGTAAAAGTCATAAGCTTAATGTTTTTATATACTAATAGATGTCATTGTGCTCGTAACTATACCGTTCCTAGCAATAACGAGGAAATGCATCACATTGACGTGGAACGGGAATTTAATACCTACCTGTTCCTTTCTTCAGAAACAAAGGCATCGGAAGCATACTCCAATTTCAAGTCAATTATTTTATTTATTTAGCGTATGGTTGTAGTATACATGAAAAATAGTAATAAAAAAAGTAAAATAGTAGACAAACAACACAAAAAGGTAGAAAATAGTAACTCGGCTATAAGTTAGTATCGCTCGAAATCCATTCTGATGGTTTGGCTTGGAGGAAGTCCATGTTGTTGCCTGGATGCCTGGTCTAAGATATAGTTAAGGCTACATTCTTGCACTATATGCCTGACAGTTTGGCGTTTCACTCCACAATAGTCCCGTGGGGATTCGTGCTTTTTTCAATTAAACAACGAATCAGCGCACACTTGGAACGCATGGAACGTGCGAATCCTGTTTAGGGTCGACCATGTCTTTCGGTGGAGCTCAAAACCAGGGGGGTTCTTGACCAACAATTAGATTACTGTTCTATTCTTCTAGTGTTTTGGTCGCGTAAATTTCTGCCCATTTAAATGCAGGAATGAAAACACTAAAATTCTACACCCTAGAAGGCTATAAGAAAGTTCCTTGTCAAACCTACTAGACCTCCTGACGAAAGTCAGTATGTGGAACGCTGTCTCGTCCTCCTCCCAGCATCTGGAGCAAATGGGGTCCCCTACCACTCTTATGAGTGAAAAATGTCTATACAGCCGGCAATGGCCAGTGAAAACCCCCACCAGAGGATTGATCGTCTCTCTGCCTTTATTCAAAAGCCGTAGCGTTCGGCCCTTATCAGGGCCTGCTATGAATCTTCTGGCTTGCCTGCAGTCGTCTCTCTCTAACCAGGCTTTCGCCTTTCCTTGTAGGCCCAGTTGTCCAGGGCCACATTGACCTGGCGTCTGCTAATTCCCAGCATAGGTTCCGAGCTGATGCAGGGGCTAATGGCCCCTATCTTACCTAATCGGTCCGCTCTCTCGTTACCCGGTATACTAATATGTCCTGGAACCCACAGGAGGGTCACCTTCTTATGGTTGGGGTCATTTCCCTTGCGCTTCTACTTACCTGGGGCCAAGAATGGCAAGCTCTGTTTGAGGCCATTTTCCAACTGGCAACCATGGATTTTTGTAATTAATATGGATGAAACTTTAATTTTGTATTAAGTTTAAAATAAAACGAATGAGTGCAGAAAATTAACAATAATATACCTGTTCACACCTGGCAACCCTAACGGCACGGCTGACGGAGAGCTGGCAATCGTTTTTTTTTCAATCTTTTTCGTTATTTTCTCCCAAAACGTAAAGTTGACTGAAATATTATATTTCGAATTATATTTTAATTAATTAATAACAGGTAATTACGTCTAATTTTTAAAAGGCAACTTATCGTTATTCTATTTTATATTTTCTCAAGATACATTTAAAATTAATTTGATTGAAAAAAACAGATACCTGCAGGATCGAGCAGTGAGATCTTAGATTATTAAACAATTAAACTCAATCAAATATGCACAAAAGTAGATATATTACGTACACATGGATACAAAATATATACATCAGTCCCTCCTACTAAGAAACCATAGGTACTGAAATTAAGTATTTCCTCAAATACATGAAATACTATTTAGTCTAGGAAGGAGATAAAAAACACTATTCATTCGTTATTTGTATAATATTACAAACATGTCATGAGTCAAAGATTCTTTGAATTATTTTCTTATTAATTGACTAAAATCGGTTTTTGTGGCCTGAAAAATTTTGTATGGATATTTTCGTCATCGTAATTAAAAAGATTAAATTCAAAATTTGTGAGAATCTAACAATAAAAAAAAATATTGTAAAGAGACACTATATGTTTCCCTTAAATGAAAATCCTCATAATAGAATGTTTAGCCACGTTTTTTTGGTCAAAAAGTGTTATCAAATATGGTCAAATAACTCTTTAAGACTTTAGCAGCATTAAAATTTTCGAATTTCATGTTGTTTTTCTGTAAATAACCTGAAAGCGATTGACTTTAGAGAACACGTACTAAAAATCGTCTTTTTCAGGATGACATGAAAAATCTGGTTGAACAATTATATGTTATTCGAACAATTTTTTTATCAAATTTTATACACCGTGTCTCAAAACTAATCAAAAAAAAACATCGCACTTAGGAAAACGTCCCTCTCCCTCTTTTATTTTTTTTTATGATTCTGGAGTAAAATTGACAGATGAGATTTTCAAGACTACAGTGACTGTATGGGGGTTTCAAGGGTTGAAGTACCAAAAAACGTCTTGAAAGCTAGGTATAATAGATCCTTTGGTACCTTCTACAATGCCACTCAATTCTCGTTTAAGTTTTTTTTGTTACGAAAACATCACGTGTCAAGAAAATTCAGAGACACCTTGTATAGTTTTAATGAGGGGTAACAGTATCAATTATCACAGTTGCGCCTTCGCTTCACACCTGAAACCGTAGCAACCATAGAATTAGGCTGATGTTTCTTAAATATTTCTATTCTACATTTAATGTCACCAAATTCGCTCGCAGAGCCCCTCAACATATCATAATTGAACGCCACGAAGTTGGTACTACCGATCACGTCTTCTGTAAGCTGGTTAGAAATGTGACATTTGCATATCAGCTTTGTAGTCTCTTTCTCAGTGTGTGCGTCAAGCAGAGAAATGCTGTAGAAGAAGTCATCCTCCTTGTCGCTCCTACTATCTATTCGGCTAAGGCCAAATTTCATCAGTCCTCTTTCCTTGTTGAACTGCCAAAACGCCCTGGAAGAGAAGAGTAATATAAATAGTTTTCCAGACAAATAAGTGTCTATATACATTTTTGTATGAAATTTCCACCTTAATATCAGGTTTTTCTGAAGTGTTATAATCTTCGGCTAACTCTTGCACTACTTTCGTTCTGAATGGATAACATTTATGGAGTTTAGGGTCGTATTCATAGTCGATACTTAAGGGTCTCTTAATACTTGAGGGTCCCTTACGTAAGGTAAGGCTCGCTTAAGTAATACTCAAGTAACAAAATGTCAACATGACATTTTGTTGCAGTCAAGACGATTTTGTATGTTCATTTTGGAAAAATGTCCGGCACAAAACACGAAATACTGGCACAAAACAAAAAGAGTTAACAAAATATCAAAATACGTAGGCATAGGCATAACAAATTGACTTATTTTTGAAATATGACAACGTCGCCAAATGATTCCCGCCGTCTTGCAGATGTTGCCTAGTAAACAGATACACAACGATAGCGACACAACCTGTCGGCACCTTTGATGTTCGGCGGGTCATTATTTGGTGATCTTGAATCGGCTTGAACTGACACGCATCCACAATATAGAGCAATTCCATGACCATAACCTCATACGTCTTGATCAGCTGATATTGGGCGGCTGCACGTGGAATTTGACGGTTTGACACACAATACATTCACAATAACCCTGCGCATGCGTTATTAAAATCGGTCCCTGCTATGTCTGTGATGGCTATTCTCGGCTTGAGGGTTCCCTGAGTAACCCTCAAGTATCCTTTGAGTAACACTCACACACACCGACTTT
The DNA here is from genome assembly GCA_951848785.1 of Callosobruchus maculatus. NCBI lineage: Eukaryota > Metazoa > Arthropoda > Insecta > Coleoptera > Chrysomelidae > Callosobruchus > Callosobruchus maculatus. Next base: position 7,312,704 of record CATOUR010000003.1, read on the forward strand.
GAAAAATCAAACGTCAAAATAAAGGACTTTGACATACCTTTGAAATGAGATATTAGGGAACTTTTGCACGGCTCTTTCCAAAGTGTCAGTAGTAAAACGTTAACGGTTATTTACGTCATCAAACGATTCTAACGTTACGCTATGTAGAGTATACAATTTTGACTTATTGCCTACACCTTTGTTTAACGTAGCACAGAATAAGTGAGGTTTGTGCTTTAGGCTTTCTGTGGATACGCCTAATTTTGTAGCTTTTATTGGACGATACTGTCAAATAAAAACTGATGGAAGAAAACCTTATCCTTTTCTATAATGATAAACCATAAAGTAAGTATTGTTGCTATCAAAATCTGTTCTCATTGCTGCATAGTGGTTTAGACCTGGCAATACCAAACGTAATGATATCGTATCGTAATCTTTCGTAGATAGCGTACAACTTTTTCGGTTATTCGCCGATTCGGTCATTTCGGGAGAACAGCGCATGCCACAAATAGCCGATAACGTGAAATAACGTCAGACAACGGACGTGCAAAAGCTCCCTATTACCCGATACCCCTTGTGATTCAAAATTTTTAAGGGGATGCGGATGACCCTGGGGCGTCAGAGGGTACAAGGGGTGAAGTAGATTTTGGTTAAAAAGTTGTCCCCCTTGACAAATATTTTGACGTGTTTCGGCGTTTTTTCTTCTAATCGGCAGTTTTCGATAAACCAGCGGTGGGAGGTTTTCAAATGATCCCCCGTATAGAAAAGGATTATTTTCAATATAAAATTGGGAAATATATATGCAAAGTACCTGAAAAGGGCATCGTGAGTGTGGAATAACACAACCATAAGGATAAGATCGTCTCCTAGAACCCGCGTGAATACGAATTTCTGTGTGTTACTGAAGATAGTCTTCTCAGGATGTCTGGATCTCAAATGCTCTACTAAACCATGTTTGTTTCCTTCCCAATGGCAATTTAATTGCCGCAAAGGGCAACGCAAGGGAGCGAATTCGCAGATTGCTTCATGTTCCCTCTGGTCATTCCCTGAAATCAAAAAAATATATACAGGGTGTCCAGTTAGTGTGTATTTCTTCGATATCTCGCAAGGTATACCTGATAGAAGAAAATGTCAAACACAAAAGTTATTTGGTTACTTAGGACGCATATTCTAAAAATATTTTGAAATATACAGGGTGTTGCGGAAAAGTAGGATATTGATCAACTTGATTTTTTTATATAGAACTATAACTTTTTCTTAAATTCTTCTAGTTTCCATCATTGATTTCTATTCAACCCTGATATATTTTTGGGATCTATTGCGACGTTGCCAAGTTATAATTTATTTTCTATTAGTTTCCGCATTTGCAAGGTCGCAAGTAATACGTCCAAATTCATATATTCCTTTAACTTTTCTCAATTATATTATACAGCGAGTTACTTGAATATTGAGTGGATATTATTTTGGATGTTACCAGCAATTTGTATCTACAGGGTGTTTTTGGCAGAATTTTAAATTACGGCACCTTGAAGGTCATTTTACTTTGTTTTTTTTAAATGTAACATCCTGTATTTTTTATTTTAAATCGAAATACCTACTAATACCCTATCTCGCCTTGTAATATTTTTTTTCGCGTTTGCGACATTGCCAAGTTATAAATTATCTTTCCAAATTTTTAAACAAATATCCCCGATTTTAATTTATTTTAAATAGAATCCTCTACTTATTTTTATTGCAATGAATTGCACATGTCAAATTTAGTAAGATCAAACATTTCAAAATTTTGTTTCTATTAATTACTGAGATACGGCAACACCGCTTTTTCAGTAAACGGTACCAGAACGCTTAAATATTTCCAAAACTGCCACAGCTGGAGAGGTGAAATACAATACTTGGGGGTTTTTGAACATACAGAATTCAAAAACGCTAACATCAGTGTTGTCAGATTTACCACTTTTACGTTAGACTTCATAAATAGGGCATTCCGTTCAAAATTATGACGTAAAATTTGGACGTATTTTTTACGTATTATTTACACGCTAACTGGACACCCTGTATACAAGGGATAATAGTGGCGTCCAGAAATGATGTAGATGCTTCCACTAATTTCTGTTCACCGTATCTTTTTGTATAATATTTTAACAAGAGATTAATAGTAACCAAGAATATCAAGAGTAAGAAGTACTAAATAGAAAGAGAATATCGGTGAAAGGCTGAGTAACTTCGATGCCTTATGAACATTATTCAAGGTACTTCACGAAGAAGATCATCTAGTCTAGAGAATAAAATGCAACTGAGGCTAAGCCTGGAACAGTTCAATAATTGCTGAACATTATTGCGCCTAAAATACCAAAAAATTATATTTTCAGCGTTACATACACCTACTTCTGCAAGAAAGCGAATGTACACTCCAAAAACATCGACGAAACATGATATATCTGAGATTCAAAACAGTATTACTCATGTCTAGTTGCCTCAACAACTCACCTTTTGTAGAGATTCTGCAACCAAGCTCCCTATACTTGCAAGGAAAAATAATATTGCTATGGATACTCTCCAACACACTTGCGCCGACTTCTGATTTACGGCTTCTACAGACAGGACATCTATCATGATAAAATATAACATAAATTCGTTGCTTTTATCCGGCTACACTGCTAATTTTGTCTTTCCAATGAAATTACGTCAAAGCTATGGAGAACTAATAACGTCTGCCAATGTTAGCTACAGCAGCGAGAAGTCATTAGTCTATAGGGTCATTATCACCAAAATACTGTGCCAGTCCGGCCCTGGACGGCCGGCCATATAAGTGAATGGAGAGGTTTACTAAAGTTTTTTTATCGATTCAAAAGAAAATATAAGAAAAATAAAAGAAAACCGTGAAAGAAATATGAATATATCTCTAAAGATAAAAAAGTTATAATGTTTCAAAGTCGCGCTCCGCAGAAATATTTTTGGCACGACTGACCGAGTGGTGTGACGTCATGTCTCCGTAGCCAGTGCGGGCGGGCGCTGCCGCTGAGCCACATGACGCGGCGCACGTATCTGACAACGCACACAGGCACAGCGTGGTGGTGGCGTGAGCTGAGCAACCAATCGTCTCATTTGTTTTCTAGTTTAGTGGATATCAAATAATATTGCTATGATGAGTGACATTAAAATACCATGTTATAAAAAATATTACATTATTCCAAAGTGTGTGAGCACAACGATTAAAACATCTAATAAGGTTTTTTCCCACCTACCTTTGCATGCAAAAGAAGTGGTGCAAAGTGATGAAACGGGATTTAATAATACCAAAAAGTATAAAATATGTTTGTGAGGGTAATTTTGATGTGAGTATACTATTGTATTTATCTTCTATTGATAAGTATTAATTTATTATCAACTATATATGGATAGCTTCACTGGTTGTTAAAGATTACTTTACCTAATAGTAAATTAGTTAGTTACATTTATAATGTAATATGTATTCTGAATTACTTTATTGTGTTATATATTTCTATATTTTCGGATTCGTAACTTATGTTTTTGTTGTTACAGCTTGAAAATGATACTGAAAATCTAATCAAATATAAACTAGTTGGTGGTACATTAAAGCTGAAAACTAAAGGCTGCCCTCATAAGGTTGACTGTCAAAATATTGTTCATCCTAGAAGAAAACTCGGAGCATATGAAAAAAGGCAACGCGCAGAATGTTTAGAAAATTTATTGCAGAACGATGCTTCATCGACCTTAAGTTGGCAACCTTTCGAAGTAATTCAGTGTCATTCAATATACCTACAAAGAGCCGGACGTACTAGAAAATCCACTATCTAAGGATTGCACAGTGAATGTATCAGATCAACAAAATTTAAACAAAGTGCAAGTTGACATCAAAGTTAAACAAAAAGATCAAAAAGTGCAAACAATCATGAGAAGGAAAAAAACGAACGATACAGAATATAAATGTCTGATGACCATCCCCCAATCATCCGAGAGTTCTCCTTCAAAAGAATCGGTATATTGCTAAGAGTTGCTACAGTTCAGTTAGTTAAATACTTTAATCAATGGTTATACTTTAAATACAACAGTCATTCCTCAGCATTGCAAAGAGACAATAACAAAAATATCATCAAATGTTGGTTTTTATTTGCGTTTACCGGAAGACGTTTATTTTCTCACGAAACTATTATCTTAAATCGTTTTTAGATCAGTAAGAGATATTTTAATATCACTTTGTCCTTTTACAAGTCCTTCTTCCGTTATGGTCAAAAACTAAAAAAACATTTAAAAATCAAAAATAAATTACGTCTGATGCGTTGAGCTCTAATGCGTTTTGCACAAGCTGTACATACAATACACTCTACAGCTTCCACGATACACAGATCTACGGCAGCGCGCGGCACAGACGCAGACGGCTGGCTATGCGGATTGCGGAGACGTGACGTCACAGCCAAATTGAAGGCGGCAACTATTTCGCGCTAAATATGCAAACATTAATTAGTGATTTCTCTGCCATTTATTGACGGATTTCAAAAATCTTTTCACTGACTAATTATTTTTCGTCTATATTTAACGGATACGTAACTGCTTATTTCATTATGAGTATCATCTCATCTCCATTCTAGAAAATTTCCTTCTCGATACGTGTTGTTAGGGTCGCGAGTTGTCGAGAACGTTCCAGAGATGGCGACGCTTAATATAAGGCGCTACAGTGACTCCATGATTACAGTGACTGTATGAGTCACTGTATCTATGATAGAGTCACTGTATAAGGCGCCACTGCATGAGAGTGGAAGAACAATCAATGCAGTGCTGCAGTCAGTGTTCGGTAGTAATACGCGACGTTCCAGTGGCGCGCGCGAAATAAATGAACTGTGACATAAATTAGTGAAGTGTAGGACCAATATAAATTAGTGTAGTGACTGTAGATAAATTAGACTATTAAGTATTAGGCTAGTCGTAGTGTACATAGATAGTGCAAATAAATAGTGAAATCCGTACCAAGGGTTTTCTTGCCCAATCGGACTAAATAAGACTTGTAACAATACGAAGATGTACGTCTTTACAACAAAAACTAAAAGCGTATTATTGATGGAGATTTGTGGAGCTTTTTGCTTTTTGAATGTTTTCGAAATAAAGTTAAGCTGAGGAAAAGAAAAATGAAAAATCAATGACACAACGAGGAATTTGTTTGCTGCATTTAACTAGCTTCATGCTATACCGTTTGTGTTGAATTATCGTGTAAGGTTTGCTATATTATTGGTAAATTTTGAAATTAAGTTTTTGTAGTATAGAACCATGGCTCTCTTCCAATGATTTTACTGTGTTTGAAGGCCCAAAGGGCCACCCCCCTCTATATTGTAACCAGTGGGACATCGTGTTACCTGGCAAGTTGATCAAAACAACTGAGGCATATAACATGTCCTTTCACACACTGCCCCAATGGAGCAGTTACGTAGTTATAGCAGACTGGACACTCGAAGAACTGAAGGATCGTTTCTGCGTTCACTATGGCGTTCTGAGCGTGATTTTCCATTCTGTTTGGATTCACACTGAAAAAGAACAGAAAAATCATGTGTTAAAAGTGTGATACAAAAACAAAACAATATATTTCCAGCTCTCTGGTTGCTATGGTTTGTAGCCTTCAAGACTCCGTAGCGTGACCAAGTGACAAATTCTTTTTTTATTTTTTGACTTTGACCATCGGTATCCAATATACAGAGGGGTCACCCCGAATATCCTTGACACGTGACATTCTCGTAACCAAAAAAGGTCAAACGAAACCTGAGTGACATTTTTGAAAGTACTATAGGGTCTATTATACCATGCTTTCAGAACATTTTTTTTGTACTAACTTACCCTTAACATTTGTTTTTCAAATAGCACCAAATAGTTTTCTCTACACAAATTAACTCCTTATTTTATTTAAAACCTTGTAGTACCTTTAGTTTTATACAAAAACCTTTTATTTCTTAAAGTTATAAGCATAAACCCAGCAAGGAGACGTACGTCATTATGACGTCGAATTGTGGTGAATTTTGGTCACGTTCGCTATATGCCGAATTTCACTTTTCTTATTCCTTCCTTAAATATTTACGAAAAAATGTCTATGCTCGCGTTGAAAGTGTTAAAAAATATTAATTAATTAGATACGTCGATATAAGAATATCTAAATCATTATCCAAAAATATAGTCGACTTCAGGTAAGGTAGGTATATCCCAAATAAAGCATGGTTACAATTCGATCAATAAAGTAATTGTAGCCAATTGTGAAGGACCAACTAAATTGGCAAATACCCGCAAATGACTCACGAGAATTGAAGGTTAATCATGCATCGGTTGACTCACCCCTTGTTGGTTGGCGTCGGATGTCTTCCCCAGCTGGGTACTGCGTTGCTCTATCCAGATTCCTAGTTAGCTGAGCGATGTAAGGCTGTGGTCGCCCTTATTGGAGGTACCCGCTACACACGGGTGACGGATATCACGCACACGTCCGTTCACCTCGGTAGTTGAAGTACGACTCTCTCTTTCTTCCGCGTCAACCGTCAGACTTCAAACTCGCAAGTCAAAACGCGGGAGATTCGAATATACAAAAATTTTAAAATGGTAAATACCAATCGTAACCATTTTCCGCCCACCAAAAAATATATAAAAAAAAAAAATATTTTTTCCAATCATAGTAATTCCTATATTACCCACAAAAGAAAATTAGTGGAATTATCCCACCCATAACACAACACGAAAAGAAAAAAAAACAAATTATCATATACAAGCAAATCATGGCCTATTGTGCCGGCAAAGGGCACAGTTTCAATAAAGGACGGTCTAACAGCCCTTTACTCGTCTTAACTTGGGCGACTCTCGAAATGTTTCCCGTACCGGGATATAACTTAATAATCCTGCCTAATGGCCACTGTAAAGGACGGGTATTTTCATCCTTGAGAAGAACCAACTGGCCGACCGAGGGAGGATTATGTGGTGTATTCCACTTATGTCGTTGCTGAAGGGTGTGGAGGTACTCCATATGCCAACGCCGCCAAAAATGTTGCTGCATCTGTTGCACTAACTGCCACCTGTTCAACCGACTATGTTTCACACACAACAAATCTTCGTCAGGCGGAGCATTCAGGGGCTCTAATGTCAAGAAATGACCCGGAGTCAAGCTGCCTACATCGTTAGGATCAGAACTCAAACTACACAAGGGTCTCGAATTTAACATTGCCTCAATTTGGATTAAAGTGGTGCTCAATTCCTCATAAGTCAACACTTGCGCACCTATCACCCGCCGCAAGTGAGTTTTCACAGATTTCACTCCGGACTCCCATATACCTCCAAAGGAAGGACTAGCTGGAGGATTAAAATGCCACTTAATTTGCAAAGCTTCAGAAGCTTTAGCACCCAACAACTGTAAAGTTTTATAAGCACCAACAAAATTCGTACCTTGATCACTATAAATATCACTGCAACGTCCTCGCCGCCCTATAAAACGCCTAAGTGCTGCAAGAACAGCTTCACTAGTTAGATCTGACACAACTTCTAAATGTATTGCTTTAGTAGCCATACACACGAAAAGACACACATACACCTTTTGAGAACTAATGCCTCGTCTTTTACCTAAAGACATCCTCAAAGGACCAAAAAGGTCTACGCCACTATGGGAAAAAGGTTTGACTTCCGAAATTCTAACGGAAGGTAAATCACTCATTATGGGGACCACTGGAGGAGGCTTAACTCTAAAGCATTTTATGCAACGAGATAACACTGAAGCTATAGCCCGTTTGGCAGATAGTATCCAATATCTCTGCCTTAACAGATAATGCAAAGTTTGTGGTCCAGGATGACAACTCCTATTGTGCACACTTTGGATAATGAGATAAGTCAATCGATGCTTCCTAGGGAGCAGAATTGGATGCTTCCGATCATAGCTTAGACTAGACTGTCTCAAGCGACCGCCCACCCTCAGGACACCCTGGGAATCAATGAAAGGAGCTAACTTCTGTATAGCTTTGGGACAGACCTCCGCTCGACGAACTTTCCGCAGTTCATTATCCAATTCAACTCTTTGCACGTCTTTGACCAGAACCACCATAGCCTCATACAATTCAGCCTCGGATAAATTACCTATCTCACGCGGGTAACCCCTTTTTCGACACAAACAATTTTTACGAAATCTCAAACAATAAGCAACAACACGCTCAATTTTGCGTAAGGAAGAATATCTATTCAACAATTCTGAAACAATACTAGAGCCGTGAATAGTAATACAAACAACCTTTGCTTCTTCTTGTACATCTGTACAGGAAGGCTCACCTACACAAGTTACAGGCCAATCATCCCGAGGAAGCTTAAGCCAAGTTGGCCCCTCCCACCACAAGGGTTGTTCTAGAAATTGCCGAGGAAAAGTCCCCCTAGAAGCACAGTCACTAGGATTCTCTTTCCCAACCACATGATACCATGAATCAGGAGCTACCTTCTCCTGGATTATAGCTACACGATTGGCTACAAAGCTCCGCCACCTATGCGGAGAAGATTTGACCCACGTCACAACTACCTTCGAATCCGTCCAAGCACAAACATTATCTATTTTCTGTGTTACCATTATATGGGATACACAATCAATCAGCTCTGCGGCTAATAAGGCTGCACACAATTCCAGTCGTGGAATCGACAGTCTTTTCAAAGGCGCCACTCGAGTTTTGGCACACACCAAATGTACAGAAATACTGTTCTCCGTGGAAACCTGTCTCAGATAAACTACAGCTGCATACGACTTCTCCGAAGCATCGCAAAAAGCATGAATTTCTGTAAACTTTGCCTCTATATGAAGTATATGTCTAGGAATTTTCAACGAAGATAGCTCAGGTAACTCAGCCACAAAAGTTTTCCACTGGTTTGCAACTTCCAGCGGTGGCTCATCATCCCAACCTATCCCTAAAGCCCACAATTGCTGAAGTATTTGCTTGGGAACAATGATTACTGGAGCTAAGAATCCTAGAGGATCATACAGTCTTGCTATTTCTGACAAAATATTCCTCTTTGTACAGGACCGTATCTGAGGATGTACAGAATAAGAAAAACAATCCGTAGTGGGACACCACTGCAAACCCAACACTTTTATTCCAAGAGAATCCTTATCAAATACAAGTGGCTGCTGATGAACCTCAGGTACCTGAGCAAGTACTTCAGAACAATTACTTGCCCATTTCCTCAGTTCAAACTTTCCCAACGCCAATAATTCAATCAACTGGTTTTGAGTATCCAAGGCAATTTCCTTGGAGTTTGCTACTCCAATGGCGTCATCAACATAACAGAAATTCTCCAAAATATTTACAGCTAACGGAAACCTTTCACCCTCATCCCTACACAGTTGCAGCAACGTCCTAATCGCTAGAAAAGGACTAGACGTTACTCCATAGGTAACGGTCTTCAACTGATATTTCCTTATAGGCTCGTCACCGTTAGGTCTCCACAAAATAGTTTGATAACTAGTGTGAGACTCCTCAACTAAAATCTGTCGATACATTTGCCGTATATCCGCGGTAAACACATACAAATACAACCTGAAAGATAACAATATTGAGACGATATCATTTTGTAACTTGGGACCTGCTAGAAGAACATCATTCAAGGACTTTCCATTGGTAGTTTTAGCTGAAGCATCAAAGACAGTCCGAAGCTTTATTTCACCATTCGCATTCCTTTTCACCACCGCATGATGAGGAATGTAATACTCACTATTAGACCCCACTTGGTTCCCAACTTCAGACATGTGGCCTTGCTCCAAATAGTCAGCCATAAAATCACAATATGCTTCATGTAAGACGGAATCACGACGAAAACGTCCTTCCAACAGCTTAAATCTATGTAAAGCCTGTGAATAGGAATCACCCAGAACTGGGGGGAATTCAGAAAAGGGAAGCTTCACCACATATCTTCCTGAGTCCATACGCCAACAAGATGACGTAAAGAATTCCTCAGCCTGCTGATCCTCTTCAGACAATGCGACACACTTAGGGATACTTTCAATTTCCCAAAACTTTTTCAATGTACAATCCAATTCCCCCACAGAAGTTAGAAAATTCAGCACACTATTAGTGGAAACACCACCCAACTTGCCCATTAACACCCACCCAAATACGGTGTTAATAGCATGTGGCCCACCATTCTGTCCTCTCACATAACCGGAACGTAAGATCTCACCAAATACTTCTACCCCTAGAAGCAGATCAATTTCCATTTCATCATGTGCAGCCAAAGGCTCTGCGAGGCAAAGATTTTCTAAATACTTCCACTTCTGAACAACAGCAGGAATTTGAGGTACCTTCTCACAAATCTGAGGTATCACAATAGCTTCCAAATTGAAGCTAGGATACGGTTTGCTGTAGGGAAAGATAACACAAGAGACTTTTCCCGAACTCACATTCGATGACATTCCATTAATGCCAACAACAGGGGTTGAATACTCCTTACGAGTAAGATTCAACCTTCTCACACAAGATTCACTAATAAAATTGGCTTGGCTAGCAGAATCTAACAAAACACGACATTTGGTGGATCTACCCTCAGAATCCAATATTGAGACTAGTGCAGTAGCAAGCAACATTCTAGGCTGCACAGACAACTTACTTGCCATGACTTGAACATGACTCTCAGATTCATTAGAGGTACTACCACTGACATCACAATCTGTCACTTTAGTGTCCGGAAAATGCAATAGTACATGGTGTTTTCCACCACAAACCCCACAAAGTTCTTTTGATTTACATTTATTTACTAGATGAGTAGCTCCCAAACAATTAAAACACATTCTAGTCCGCTTGACAAAGGCATGCCTCTTACGACATTCTGCCTGCAAGAATCTATCACATTTGATCAACGAATGTGGTGAACCCTTGCAAAAATTACACTTTTCCTGTGTTAATGTGCCAGTCGAAAAACTAAGTGTCTGCCTTCCCTTGGGATTAGCAGGACTATTATTCTTTCTAAACCCACCACTAGCATTAGACACATTACTCCCTTGATATGCGGAAGTAAGGGATGTATTTTCCAGAGCTCGACAGGTTTTCTCAACAAATCCAAAAAGCATGTCAAACCCCGGAACATTATTCCCATTATGTTCTAGTTTAAATCGCGTTTTAAGGGAAGAAGGTAATTTCTGCAACAATAAATTGAATTTGGTAAAATCCCATAGGTTCAAGTTACTCATCTCTAAAGCCACCAGATTTTCAGAAAATATTGACAACAATTTTCGAAGTTCAACTGCAGAATCATGCCTAGAGGGAGAAGCATTATAAATTGAAAACCAATAATTGCTCAATAAAACACGTTCATTCTGATATCGACTCATTAATGCATTATAGGCTATTTCATAATTATCCTCAGTAATGGGCACATTCCTTACTATTAGACCTGCCTCTTTTTCTAAATAAGAAATCAAGAACTGAAACTTTTCTATTTTTGACAGCGAATTATTTCTATGAATAAGAGTATTGAATAAGTCGATGAACGTAGGCCACCTTGTAAGGTCACCATCAAACTTCGGTATTTCAATTTTGGGAAGCCTCAAACAATTTTCTCTTACGACCACTGCAGATGTTTCATGCTCACTACGAGCCATCATCTCATCAGAAAGATCTTTATGAATGCCCCTTATTGAATATCTCATATCATCAAACATTGTATGAACTGCTTCCTCCTCCTCTAAGGCAGACTCATCTACCAAGGCTATTATTTCATATTGCAAATTCTCAAACCTCGTTACATACCCATCTAGCTCTCCATACCTGAGAAAAAACTCCGTCCGATACTCGCCATTATCACGAGCCTTCTTGGCCGCCTCAAGAACATTTTTAATAGATTTTAAAACTAGCGCGCGTTGCCGTTGCAACTTCACAACATTTGCATTAGGCATGTTCAGGTATCAGGTAACGATTCAATGTAAACACAAGACCAAAATAATCAAATTTAGAATCAATCTGCTAGTAAACACAACTTCTTTACACAAACAATACGGCAACCACACACAAATCACAAAATTTTCAGTTGTTATTCTTTTTCGAAATCTCCGTCGACTACACCAACTGTCGAAACGCCGGTTTTCGAACCCCCAACCGAATGTAACCAACTGAATCAAAACAACTTTTGCGCTCACGCAATTCGCAAAATGTCAATTTCAAATGCCCAGAAAACTCCCCAGATATGTATTACCAACACAATACACCAAAAGTTGCTTGTTTTCGAATATAACCAATTTTTACAAACAGCGCGCAACACTAACAAATTCCGATGTCACAAAAAAACTCCGTTTTTTGTCAAGGATACGTACCAATTTAGATTTTACGTAGACTATTTTACTATAGCGCGATTTATTTATCCGTGCTCGGAGGGCCAAAAAATGGTTACAATTCGATCAATAAAGTAATTGTAGCCAATTGTGAAGGACCAACTAAATTGGCAAATACCCGCAAATGACTCACGAGAATTGAAGGTTAATCATGCATCGGTTGACTCACCCCTTGTTGGTTGGCGTCGGATGTCTTCCCCAGCTGGGTACTGCGTTGCTCTATCCAGATTCCTAGTTAGCTGAGCGATGTAAGGCTGTGGTCGCCCTTATTGGAGGTACCCGCTACACACGGGTGACGGATATCACGCACACGTCCGTTCACCTCGGTAGTTGAAGTACGACTCTCTCTTTCTTCCGCGTCAACCGTCAGACTTCAAACTCGCAAGTCAAAACGCGGGAGATTCGAATATACAAAAATTTTAAAATGGTAAATACCAATCGTAACCAAAGCAGATACGACAAAATTGTAGCTAATTATTCCGTTGATTGGGTTTTGATAGATTTTATGTTTGCATGAGGTAATTTTGTATTAACCGCGCTTTAGTTTACTGATGAGTCACTGTACAACTTACGTAAGGTACAGACCTATGAATGAATCGCATGTAATCCGACCCGATCCGACTGCAGCCGAACCGCTGATCTCGATCCCTATAATCACCACAAGGCACAAACTGCCATTTTCGCCATTTTCTACTTGTGTTTTCTATGATGAAGTTGTGAAATGGGGACGGAGATTTTAACTTTATGTGCTGTGTGTGCAATGTCTGTATGTGTGGATTCCACCATAAATAATAATAGGTATAGGTATAGTGTCCAGTGTTTTCTCAGATATTGTGGATTTATTAGATTGTATCTGTCTTATTATAGGGATTGAGCCGATTGAAAATAAAAAGTAATTTGTGATTTAGGCAGGCTTCTATAGAAGGCTAGCAAAGCTATGATCATTATTTTTGTATCCTGTCTTTACTGTGAAATACATGATTAATTGATTTTGAATTAGTATATTTTATTACCTTTACTCAAATTAATGCTACACAGATTTCTCACAGCATTATCTCATAAACATTTATCCTATAAGGTAATTAACGTCCAAACTATTTTATCTAGTAACTACGTCTGCACCAGAAGATATCGTCAGATCAGCATTGACTATTGGAGAGACATAAAGCAACCATCGCCTTGGTTGCTGTTTAAAATAGTGTCAACGGAATGACACGTACATGACGATATTGAGACGATACGTTTGTGACGTCATTGGGACGGCGGTTAGGTGACGTTACTAACACGGCACTCAATGACGTCTTTGGGCTGTGACATTGTGCCGTCACAGACACGTCATATATTCCTCTTTATCGACGTGATAATGACGAATGGGGTGTCGTCAAAATGACGTTAGTATAACGACATCGTGTTTGCTGGGAAATAAATAAAATAATTTGTTTGAGGCGTAATATTTTCGTAAGAAAAACAGATAAAAAAGAAAACTAAGTGGGCGTTTCAAGAGTATTGAATGACCTATCATACCATGGTTTCGAAACATTTTTTTTACTTCAACCCCTAAAACTCACCACCAACTTTTTTTCAAAATAGCGTCCCACAGCTTTTCCTGCATTAATGAGGTCATTATTTTGTTTAAAATCCTGTAGTGCCTTTGACTTCATACTCAATTTTTTTTTCATAAAGTCATTAACATATGATAATTTTTAATTATTTAATAATGTGAGGATTTGTTTGAGGTGTAACATTTTCGTAATAAAAAAAGATAAACAAGACATTTGTTTTAGAAAGCCTAAGTATTATAGGCCATTAAAAACTCACCTAGTTTTATTTTAATCCGTTTTTTGTTTTGTTCGATAAAAAGTGATTTATCCAAATGTACTTTGTCAGACAATAATAACTTTTCTACTTTAACTATAAAACTCACGAGAAAACAATGTTGCCCTTTTTTAATAAATAAGAAAATAAGCAATACTGTTGTCAATGGTTTTCATAGTACCTTGTTATGTTTTTGTTTGTAATTGGCCTCGTAATTGGAACCAGTTATAAAGACCTTAACAATCTGATCAGCTAGGTATTTAGAGCTATTTTCTTACCTTGTTCTATGACTTTTAAACACAGGAAATCAGGCACACTAGCACAGAAGAATGTCACGACACAATGACGAACTACACTGGTACTATTCAAACTAGGAACGATTGTTTGATCTTAGCAAGTACCTTTCAAAGTGACTTCATGAGCAGATGAGTGCATTCTAGTTCAACTGGTACCTTCTCTTTGGAGTTGTAATGGTACCCAAAAATCAAACACTATTATATAGAACCTGCTCAATTATTATATATTTTTATCGTAGCCATTTGTTTTTGTTATCTGAAAAAAATCCGTATCTGTTGGAATTTATGCGCTGTGTGGTTTTAGTTAGGTACCGTATTTTCACATGAAACGATTATTTATATCGATCTCTATAGGTGAACAGTGGTACCTATATACATGAGGTTCCAGGTAAGAATAGTTATACGTAGGTAATCTGCTCAGGTTTCATCAATGAGATCAGAATTCTGTGACTGAAGGTACTTTTGTTCGTCAGAAGTTGTTTAAAAAATTGGTGTTACAAAACAATAATATGTCTTTAAAAGGACTTTTTTGGAAGAGTTTATTTTTCCGATGTAATTAAGTCTAAAAAAACAAAGATAAGATGTTCTTAGAAATCGTGTCAGTGGCGGCGCAACAATAATAAAAAAGCTGAAAATACAAAAACAGCTCAAACTTGCCGATGACGTGTTGATTCTTGGGCTGTTCGGCCGACATCAACACGCTTCGCCGTCTTGACGTCTCGAGAGACGCGAAGGTTCTAAGATGCGCAAGAGATCCACTCATAATCCGCGGTATATAAGTGCTCAACCCAGTGACGCGGTCTCAGTTTCTCGGAACACGCTGAACAGGTAACAACTTCTGAGGATGCCAACAGCCCAAGTACCAACATTTGATCGGACCATGTCTGCGAAAACTTTTTAACACAATACTTTCTTACTCAGATTTCAGAAAATGGAAGGGAAGGGGTTCAAAATCCGAAACACAGAAAGTGACGAAAAACTGGAGCGAGACATCGTGACACACTACGTATGTCCTGGATGTGAGAAATACATTTTTCGTCCGATAAGACAGTGCTGTGTTGGTCACATTTTCTGCAGTGACTGTTTTTATCACATGAAACGCTGTATAGTTTGCTACAGCCCTAAATCTGACCTCAGGGCTTACACTTTGGAGAGGATACAGGCGACTTTGAGGTTTCACTGCAAATATCATAAAGTTGGTGAGTATGTTTGGTAAAAATATTGTCAGGCATACCCTAATGTATACCTACAGCCCTATCACGTATCTTGCAGACGACAAGCGACGGATCAAAATAGCTCAGTACACGTATAACTCACAATAGGGTCGTTTAGTGCAATAACCATATTTATCCGCATTTTCATGAAGTATTACTTACATATAACATACAAAAAAATTTCAACTTAATTGAATAAGAATTGAAAAAGTTACGCGCCTTCAAAGATTAAAATATTTCCTCAAAATTCATCGTTGTGACGTCACTGCGTCGGTCGGCGAGCCCAGACCGGCTGGCGGCTGTACAACGACAGCGGCAAGCATACGTTTGTAATACGTTCAACTATAAGTTTAGTGCTTTGGTTGACGCTATCTTTTGTTTGATCGGGTGGTTTTTTCTAACGCATTCAAAAATCCAGATTCTTCCACAATCATTTTATCGGTAGTTCTGCCACCAAAACCTCTAGATATGTAGGAAATGAGCTCATCAGGAGTACAAGCTATAAGATATTTGATAGTTTTGCTTTTTTTATATTCTGACCAGGAGAATGACTGCAGGATTGGGTTTCTTGCTTTTTGGATGGACATTTCGAAACAATCGATTATACACTGTATACCTTTTTGAATTTTGTTCGAAAAGGTATCGGTAAACATTTTTTGATTTCCGATAGAGTGCGTGATTTTAAACGTTCGACTAATTTTGGAACGGTTTTTTCAATGATTGAGCAAACTATTGCATCTGCTAACAACTGACATCGATATACCTTTAGAGGGGCATGCACAAATGCTTGAAAACTTTTTTTTATTTCAGACGTAATCCCACAATACACATCCTTTCTTATTTCATAACCGGACGGTTTCTTGATAGTAATACAATTCACATAGTTATAAAAATACTTATATTAAAATTGTCCTCACAGCAATACTATGTTGACTTATCGCTCACAAATTATTTCCTACGCATAGCTCTCTGCCACAATTTATATTTCGTGGAAAACTAATAAAAAATTCCTCAGGAGTGGTCAGTGTCGTATTTTCACATTGGGGAACTATACAATATTTATAATTTTTCTTCCTCTGTCCTCCCTTCCATTATTATACTTATACAACGAATTCGAATAATTGGCAAGTATTCAGTGTCGATGAAACAATTAAATAGATTATCCAATTGACGCGTATGCAGTTCACAAAACTTACATAGCAAGTATCATGCGCCACAGCGTTATTATTTACCAACACTCGTACGATGCGTGGCCAAGATGCCGCGCCGCGCCGGTCGGAGAGGTACAGTGACGTCACCGTCGCACACTCGCAAGTTCCGCGCGTTTTCAATTTGCAGCACTTTGATAATTTATTAGAATATGAAATCGAGCTCAGAAAACTATGAAATTTTGCACAGCTACTAAACTCAACACGCTCTTTTAGAATGTGCAATAAAAAAATGTGCTGAACCAGCCTATTTTGGCGGCGCCGTTGCTGTCATGTCGTTGTTGCTCAGCGACCGCTGTCCCGAATTTTTACGTAATAAGGATAGCAAAAATGACGAGAAGGGACAGTATAATTTCAATGC
This sequence comes from Callosobruchus maculatus, assembly GCA_951848785.1. Lineage (NCBI taxonomy): Eukaryota > Metazoa > Arthropoda > Insecta > Coleoptera > Chrysomelidae > Callosobruchus > Callosobruchus maculatus. The sequence continues at coordinate 7,329,905 of CATOUR010000003.1, forward strand.
TCTATGCGCATGCTCTCATTATGCTGTTTTGCTGTCAATTGCTTATAATTATGTATGTATTTCTGTCATGTCAAGCCCCATACAAGTGTCAACAGCAAAATATCTGAGAATAGCAATGTCAAACTAGAGCATTCAAGGTCATCGAAAATAAAGTTAGTTGAAAACCAGTATGCTGGAGATCAGTCAATTTGACTCTTTTTTTTTCGTTATTTATTTCAGGTTGCGATTTCTTTGAATCAGCAGTTTTAGTTCAAGCACATCAAGACAAATGCGAATATTCAAAATTTGCATGCCCATTGGGATTCACCAAGTGCACATGGTGCGATAGACTAACAGTAGTGCAAGGTAAACACCAATACAAATTAAAGAATGGATATTTACCTTCCAGGTTTAGAAAGCATCCCCCAAGTTATCCTCCAAAATAACTTGTAAATTTTGATTAGCTGAAACCTAATTCAAATCGATCACATATCCTATTTATTATTTTTATATAAAGTTTTACACTAGGCTGTATTTCATGTAGATAGGGGGTTTGAAGTCCTCCAAAATTAGTGATGCTATGTAAAACTATATAAGAAGTGTCCTCAAATATCTGTGCATTATTAATATTTTTATTGTGTTCCATAATTTTATCTGTAAATTATCATGACAAAATGCTGATAGTGTACAGTATGCCATTATATGTGTATTTTGTGAAAAAATAAGACTAAGTTTTGTTTATACTTTTATTATTTTATACAATAGTGAAAAATATACATATATCTTAACACCATATGAATTTTTGTTCACATAAAGCTGTTACCAACTCACATAAGATTGTTACTGACGTTTTAGGTCAGTTAAATAATTATTCAATAGAGTGAAGCTCAAGTCTTCATTGAATTCAACAAAAAAAAAAAAAATGACAAAGCCAGGTGACATTCCGAGAAAGGTTAGAGATCTATCATTCTGTAGCTAAGAAGTATGGTTATGACAAAAAAATAATCTAGACAAAAAATGCCCATGGCAGTTCCTTTCGGTAATTAAAAAATAAAGAAATTATCAATTATTACTTACACAATAAAACAGGCTAGTAATTAGATATTCAACTTATATAGTCAATAGTCATAATGGAAAAGCAAATGAAGCTAAAAGGATATATCACTGTGGTAAATAATGGTCATCTTTTTGTATACCACTATAGTATATGTGATTGCACTTATTACGAGTCTTTCTAAAATAAATAACACAAGATTTGTTATCACCAAATTAAAAGTGTTATCACACAAATAGTATCATAGACATAAAAACTATTTTTGGTCCTATTGGTTGTAATAATCACTGTTCTCTACAATCATTACTCATTTCAACACTCTTATCATGAACTATTCCAACATTGTCAGAATCTATCTTCTTCTCAGTAGTCACTTTTTCACAATTTTGCTTCCCTTCATCATCAATACTTTCCTCATGATGATCATTATCAACAATCACAAAGTCATGCTCAAATGCTAAGTCTTCCTCTTCTATTGTTTCAATTTCTGCCAAAACTTTTTTCCAAGTGTCTTGAACATTGTCCTTGGATGTATTAATGACTTCCAGTAGATCTTCCAAAATTTTCTTCTCTTCTTCGATTTTCCTTTGGGCTTCCAGCACAACTTCTTCTGTAGGGTGTTCTGTAGTCCAATCTTTAATGAGAAGTGCTACATCAACTACAGTAAACACAACTGAGATGGCACTTGATATTCTTCCTGAAATAATAAGACAGTTCAAGTTTCAAGTACAATGGCACATAATTATAACAGATTTAAATAATAATACCAAACAAGTTTTTTATGTTTTTTGAACCACAAAGGGACATAGGAGGTATGTTTTCATTTATTATTTCTATGTTATATAATTTTTGTAAAAATAATCTGTCATTCTTCCTGTCATTTACAAATAGATGTGTCCAGGATAACTCAATACTGCCAATAGTACCTATGTAGGTTAAAAAAATTCACAATATGACTCCATACATACTTACCAATTGTTTTAAAGACAACAGCTCCAGTATGTCCAGTCAAGCCAAAAAAATTGAAGATAACTTGGAAGCTTTTTTCTGATATGTGCATCGTTTTACCAATGTAAGGAATAGCATCTATGCCTACAGTTTCTATGTGATGTAGCTTAATGGCAGTGCTCAAGGCATTCATTAGTTTCATATTTGGTTCATGAGTAAGATCTATACAACCATTTGCTATACCTAAAATAGAATAAATATTATAATAAACAATTGATAAAAAACATGATGAAACCTTAAGTGTATAAGGCAAAAATCATTTTGTTTCAAGAACAGCTTTTGGCAGTGGCAAAAAGTATTAGTTTCTATATGTCCAGCAACAATGCTAGTAAATTGTTGGCTATTTTATATTCTTATCTAAGAATAACTGTAAAATAGCTACTTTCTCTTAGTAATAATGTATAATTTTGTTTAGGTTCTCACAAAATAGTTTATTCTTGTTGAAAATTTAAAATAGAAGAACGGAACTAACAGTTTCAAATTATACAAATCATATGAAGTTTTACAAAACTACTTAACCTGTCAAGTAACTCTATCTATCATGAACAAAGATGAAAACTATTAAAAAAAACTTAATATTGGATGTTACCTTTGACAGCTATTATAACAGCATCATTCTTATCAACACCACTTTCAATGAGTCTTTCAATAACCATTCCAAAATGTTTTAACTGTCTGTTCAAGTTTTCATCAAATGTTTCCTTGCTTTTAACTATCTCTTGCAGATCATTCATTATTGTAGTGGTAGTTTTATAGTCGACATAATCTGTGATCACATTTGAGAGACCTCCAGACAGAGACATCAAGGCTCCACCAGCACCTGAGAAAGAAGTTGTAGTTAAACACTAAACAGATAAAAAATAATGCTTGTAGATCCTAGCCAATTTTGTCATAAAACTTTATAGACATCAAAAGATATTGATTGAAATTACTGTTGTCATAAAAGCCTTGTTTTCAAGGCTCATAGTTCCCTCGGGATACAGTGCTGCAGTTCATGTTATATTTGGCACACTTTTTATGCTGTTATATAATTTGCAAAGGAGATTGAACTGCTTTGTCTATAACTAGTAAATGTTCTTCACCATGTAATAATTCTTACCTAGCACCATTGTGCCGCCTCCAGTAAAGGGTGCTGTAGCTACACTACCCACAATCATCGCTACACCAGTGCCACTGACTGCTGTCCCAGCTGTCTTTGCTATGTTACATTTGTGATGGTGACTTGCTATGGTTTTTCTTAGGTCTATAAGTTTGTCTATTATGTCGGCTAGTTTTACTATATAGTTCTTTAAAACCCATTCAAAACTGCTGTTCATGTGTTCCTCCATCGTGATATGTCCATATATTTATTGCAGAAATTGATTCACCACATTCTCATTATCCACAAATAATTTACAACGCAATTGTACACAAAAACAAAAATAACACAAAAGAAATGAGATGATGTCAAAAACAGATGATAATGACACGGAACAAAAATCATGAGAAACAAAGAGTAGATCTCGAGTTATAGAACTGCAACCTGGGTCAGAGTGTACGGTTTATAAGAAAAAAAATTGAAATGTTGAAATATTAGCTAGTCATAAGTAGGTAACTCATGCAATTGCTACGAATAGGATCAATTCAATATTATGAATAGAGTCTGAAATACAAGAAAAATGGTTACGTAAACTGGACATTATTGACTTCTCCTTCTATACTTACAGCTAATCTTTGTAAACATTGTTCCATGCAACTTTGTGGCTTGTGGTTCCATGTCATTCAACGTTTTCTATTCTAACCTAAAAATATCTCTATCGTGTTTTTATTTTCATATCAGGCAATTTTATATTTTTTTGTATATTAACTTTTAAATGGATCTAAAATAAAAATGTCTCTTCAGGCTAAAATCACACTAGGCGCTGCATGTATATTTTCAGCGTCAATAATAGGTTATGTGCATTTGAAGCAACAGATAGACAGGTAAATGTTTCAGTATTAAAATGTTTATCTCTCAAAGACGTTAACCCTGTGGCTTATCTACTTTGTAATTGATCGTTTTTAGGGAAGCAATGCATGAAGGTGTTATCAGAGACATACAAACAAGACAACGAAAAAAGGCAGAGAATTTGTACACATTACAGCAACAGATTGATCTTACCAAGCAATTAAAAAAGCAGAATGATGATAGTGTTACATGATGTTTAATCTTTATCCAACAATAATTCCTGATAGTAATAAATGTATATAGTGATACTGTAGTAATTTCTAATCATGATGTAAATAAAGTATAATGATAAATGATGCTTATCGAATATGTGCAACAATGTTTTAAATATTTAATAAACTATGTCAAACCAAAAAGATTACTCCCATGTAATTTATAGTTCTAGAGGCATATACCTTTTACCAACATTATTTTTTTAAGTTATAGAACACTTACCTATACCAAGGAATAATGATGTATTCACCAATTGTGTAATAACTAATATTGATAGGGGTTTTCCAAAACCCACATTTATTTAGCTTAGTGGCAGACAAAAGGTAATTGTGTCACAGCACTCAGAAATGTTTTACTTATAAGGATGAGTTCAATTCAATTATTTAGTTTTCTAAATTCCAACAAAATAAGACCAACAATTTTCACCTTTAAATTTTACTTATTTAGATTTGTTTCATATATGTTAACTTGGCACCTTTCTTCCATACATACCTAATAATTATTGCAATGGTGTGATAAAAAAAAATTAGGTATTATTAAAATAAACACTTTTATTTCCTAGTCAAAATACATATCTATAATAAATAACATTATGCTGATTAACACAGGCTGATGTAACAAGGTTTCTTCATTAGATAACAATAGTTCCTGCTTTTCTATCTTTGGGATAAATCATAAATAAACTCAACTGGAATGCTGAAAGTATGCATCCTAAGAAATTTGGAATCTGCAAATAAATAAAATGCACAATTTGAAGGACTTACCAACAATTTTGCAGCCAAGTATAAGCTACCCAACAGCACCCATTGTTTTTTACACCACTTGAGGTAGGATTCTGTCTTTTAACTGGAGTTTGTTGCTAACATATTTGGCAAAAAATCAACCTTGGTAAAATTAAAGGCAAAACAACTTACCTGAATGAATTTATCGTTCAACAGTGAGCCATAAATGAACCATTGACAAGATACAACAAAAGTGGCAAGGATCAAGTAATAAGGCATGCTGTCAGTACTCTTAATCCTAATGACATGAAATAGTGAGGTAAGTGGAGCTGCAAAGAACATGATAGTCACAAGACAGCATATTAGTCCCAAATGCGTTCTAACTTCTTCTATATCACTCTGGTTGTGAACATAAAATAGCACCATGGACATAAGAAGCATGCAAAACGTGAACTGTTGCATTACTGTACCCTGAAAAAATATTTCAAATTTCATGGGTGATACTAGTAGCTATACAGGGTATCCCAGCACAGTTTATTTGAGGTCTCATAACTTTAGAAACATTGTGTTCATTTCGTTGAAATGAAAACATTAATAATGCCTAATGCTATGCTGTTTAGCCAATAAAAAAGTCTGCCAAGAAAAGTAAGTAAGCTCCAAGAAAAAAAAAAGTTTATTAGAAATTCTAGATCTTTTACCTAAATTTAGATATTTAAGAAAATACCGCCCATAACCATATGTAGTTCCACTGACCATCATACAATATCCTATCTAATAAAAAAAACTACAATACTCTATTAGCACAAGTTTTTCTACCTATATGATGTTAAGTTGAAGCATCTGCACAAAAGTAGAGGTTTTTTTTTAAATATTTTTTTGTTGATAAAACTATCGCCTATTTTCACCCAGTTTTGTTCATTCACTTTATGCTGGGACATCCTATATTATGATTTGATCTATAATTTGATGAGCAAGATAAAAAACCAGAGATATGTAAAAATGTTCTTACCCTCCTTATGCTGTATAGGTAAAAAGTAACAACATATGAAAAAAACAATGTAGCACCTATTGTATTGACCAATATTAGTGATGTATCATCAATCAGAAATCCATATCTCAACCACAGACTTGTTGAGAGACATCCACTGACAAAAGGCAATGAGGACATGTCAGCAGTGCTTTTGTTTTTTACTATTTCAAGGCATACTACCCTGGAACAAATTGCAACATTAAAACATTATATTTAACATTTTATTTTGGTCTGTTTAGTATGGAAACATATGCAATACACTGCATAAACAAAATTTGCGATTTTATTTTCAATTTAGTTTAGAATTAAACAAATTAATTTTTGAGATTATGCATTATAAGTAGCACAAAACAGCTCTTCAGAAGCACTGCTATTACCAATGGGCCATGGAATGCGCCAATTAAAGGTATTTACAGTTATGAAAGTCCAATTGTTAGAAAATTTGGGAAATTATTCTTAATGTTAAAATCATATCTTGTTTTGTGCTTAGCTTGTTGTTAGCATCAATTTTTTATTGAAGGTGGATATATTTTTGAAATGATTAAATTTATGTGTTTCACTACTAAAACAACTACAATTTATTCTTAGATAACACCATGCCTGTTGCTTAATGATTGTTTTATTATGCTTCTAGACTCTATAGTCTCTAGTTCTTTTTTCAATATTATCAGAATTGGTGTGATGTAGTAATGTAGATATTATGGATAAATTGAACAATTAGAATTAATTTACTACTTGATACAAATGTTTTGAAACCGCATGGAGAAAGATTCAACTTATCAGTGAATATTTCTTTATCAGGGCGGAAATACTCACGTTCCAGTTAGAAATTGAATTATGGTGGACACAGAGGCTGTAGAGGCAATAATGCTTTTTAGGTCAAAATCTAACATGATTTCTTGATGCTTGGAGTACAACTATTACACGCATATTCCCGAAAACGAGAAAACTGGTGAAAACTAAATGTTCATTGCCGCGTCATTTCGTGTAACGTTTTTAATGTTTATGTTTACCACAAAGCACATGCTTAATTTTTTACTTTTTTAGAACCACCCACGCAAACACATTTAACGTCAAAATATGTCAATGTCAATATGTCCACGGAACTTGTCAGGTGTCATGTCAGTCAGATTGGTTTCTTTCCGTTGGTTTGAGTTTTATTACTTGTAGTTCCGCCATCTTCGAAGTTCATTATTTGCCATATTCTCGATTACGACTCCACCATCTTCTAGGTTGACTTTTCACCATCTTCTAGGTTATACTGCCGCCATCTTCTAGGTTCATCTTCCGCCATCTTCTAGGTTCATCTTCAGCCATCTTCTAGGTTTATCTTCCGCCATATTCTAGGTTCATCTTCCGCCATCTTCTAGGTTCCTCTTCCGCCATCTTCTAGGTTCATCTTCCGCCATCTTCTAGGTTCGTCTTCCTGCATCTTCTAGGTTAATCTTCCGCCATGTTCTAGGTTCATCGTTCGCCATCTTCTAGGTTCATCTTCCGCCATCTTCTAGGTTCATCTTCCGCCACCTTCTAGTTTTTAGATTTCGCCGTCTTCGATCTGTGCATCTGTGGTCAGTGTGGTTGCATGATAAACCATCTATGGTCGATTCACATTTCATTTACTCCGCGTCAAGTCAAAACAGTCGGACAACAGACCGGTGGCCTCCTTTATAACTGTGTTCATGTGATTAATGATCCATACCCCAATAAGAGCGCAGCAATTAGGTCACTAGCCTGATGCAGAACGTTCGACCCGGGAATAGCAAACTAACGGCGTATTTAATCTCTGGTCGTTGTTTCGATTACCTTCATCTCTAGTTTGTCGTAGCTGATAATATTCTGCTGACAATTGAACGTGGTTGATGCGGTTGAACTGTTAAATGTATGTTAGTATGGGAATTTGCTATAACAGGAATACACCCAAAACTAAGGATAATTATTTTCGGTTGACACGGGACTATAAGCAACTGATTGTAAAACAGCATATTTGTATTTGTGTTTTGCATCGACATAAATGAAATGTAAATTGGGTATAGTTTCTAGTTTTCTAGTTCTGCAGAGTTTGTGTTCTGCAGTCTCAGATGGAAAATACAGGAAGGAGAATCATTGATTAAGTCCTATATTATTTATTATTATCTGTGAATAAATCAATATCACCAATGGCAAGGATGACCAACAAACTTGGAGCGATATTTCGGAATCCGTATTATCCGGATATTCGTATTGTCAATGATTGTGATATTCGTTAAGCATGTTCTGCTCCTGGCATCACAGAAAGTGGAAAGTGAATACCGTACCTGTTTTGTGGTGGAAACTCTGTTTTGTGTGATATTTTGTTGTGTGGAAATTTTTGACGTAGTAATTAAGGTTAAGGTAGCAGATATCGGCAAATAAATTATTATGGATGTGATTTGAAAATTACTACATTTATAAATAATTAATAATGCATGATTATAGCCTTGTTTTCAAGTGCTAGTAACTCACCGTGCCACTTAGTTGTTTAAAATTGAATTTACTTGTATTTTGAGCGCTGACGCGAAAGTACTATTGTTGATAAGAAAAAATATAAAATCAATAGATAATAAACTTTATGGGGACCTTATCAGTCTGCATTTACTTTTTGCTTTGTTAACAAGAAGCTGTACATTTTCCTGCTGTTCGCACTTGTCTTCAAGCTGTAACATAAGTAAGTCAGCAGCATTATTAGGTATAGCTTTATAATTAGCTTGCAATTAGTTTTTTGGCAATGTCTTGAAAATGTCACATATGATAAATCACCTGAAATCTTTCAATTATAATTAAATTAAAATTAGACCTCAAGCTGCACAGATGGGTTACCTCACAGATAAGTATATACAAATTGTATGTGAGGATTTATTATCCTATTTATAGATAGGCATTGAAAGATGTAATTATGTTATTACTTTTATTAAGACAATGCTGGTGGTAATACCAGGAAACTGATGTCTATTTTAGTAGTCGCAGAAATATTCTGTTGTATAGTAGTAGCTTCAATAATGCTGTTTTGAGGTATGTTTTGAAGTATATTTTGTTTTACAGCATCTCAGGTTAAATGTCAATACATACATGTGCATATCTAGACCACTTATAGATGTGCCAAATGTTTAGGATATTATTGTATGCATTTTTCACAGTGTTAAGACATCGTTAGAGAAAAATGTAATTATTAAATACTGATGCGGTGCTTTCAAAACATTATAACATCACCAAGCTGAAAACATTAAATACATAATTAATTTTAAAATACGTGCATTAAGAAATCTCAAAATATTCATTTATAATTTGAACAAAACCTTGGGAAATGTAGTCCTGAAAAGAACAAATATTATTTATTGTCTTAGCAACTCAGTAACTTAGTAATAGCTGAATTTAGTTTTTTTTAAATGCAACATACCCTGTATATTGTATAAGTACATAACTTTTTAATGCTTTGTACATTTCATGTACATACTTATATGGTAATCAAAAGTGTGCAAACTTTTTTAAAACCCTCTATACTCTATATGATGTTATGCAATATTGTGAAATGTTTAAGAGATCTGTTTTTCTCCAAGTCGTTTGTTTTTATATTTCATATGGTTTTTATTAACTACTAAGGTTCGACTGTGTTGAATTATTTTGTACTAATCATTATCTCTTCCATATTGCAGAGACATTTAATTTCATATCGTACACCCAGAATGACCAAATATAATCTGGGCATTGATATTGGCACTACTTCAGTCAAAGTCTGCATAGTAAACCTTGCAACCAATGAGGTAGAAGCTCAACATGTAAAGGATACCCAGTCAAACATTCCTAGCGACACAGGGCCCAGTGGTAACAAGCAAGATGTGTTCAAGATTATTTCTACGTTGAACCTCTGTGTTTCAAAACTGCCAAAGCATCTACTACAAGAGGTAAAACATTCTTTGAACAATCTGCAAATAAATATTCCTACTGTTGTCACCCTCATATTTTGTTCTACTATGATGATATTATTAACTACAACAAGACCAAGGTTATGATTGTAGATACAGAGCGGGATAATCATTGAGAAATAAAATCAGTAGGCTGTTGTGAAGTAGTTCAATGTTTTGTATACCTTGGTTCTTTGATGGACAATTGGAGTAGCTGTGAAAATGAGATTTGACAGCGTACTCAACAGGCATGTGTGGCCATGACTTCAAAATGTCTCTTGTGTTTTCCATATTTTTGTATGCCTCAGAAACTTAGACTGTTAAAAAGGCAGATTGAGCTCCCATAGATGCTTTTGAAATGCGGATGTGGAGGAGAATGCTGAGAGTTCCTTATACCACCCATCGAACTAACGTTTCCATACGTGATGAGCTTGGCAATCCAAAGAGACTATCCTCCATTGTGTGGACGAGAATGCTTACATTCATCGGACATATTCACAAAAGCGATAATATGGAGAAAGTTTTAGTTCAGGGTCATGCCCCTAGTGGGCGGCGCCATGGTCGTTCCCCTGCACGCTGGGTGGATATGACAAAACAGTTGCTGGATATGAGTATCAAGAGCGCCACTGAACTGACAGTAAATCGCGAACGATGGTGACCTACAGTTTTCAAAGCTATTGATAATATTTGTGTCGGCAATAGTCTAGCTCCAACTCGATGCATTTTACAAGTTCATAATATGTCTGTTAAGAAATTGTGGCTATGCTATGATGTTATGATGATGATGATGATGATGATAATATGATGCTACATATTACATCACAAGTTGAAAATTACTATTCAGGCTATAGAAAACCATCAAATATTTTAGATAATTATGTCATATACATAGCAAAGGTCTTATGGACCAAAGATTGCATTGTCTTATTTCTGTTAAGTGTAAATCAAGTGTAAACCTGTACCATAATAAAAAACTGCACTGTTATAGAATGCAACCTGGATAATATTGAACATCAGAAGCTTGCTCATAGTACAGTTTCATGTCTAATAATACAATTAAATCAGTTAAAGTATGGGAGACAGAAGAAAAAGAGATATGTTACAATTTACAAAACACTTCTAGGTGCAAGCCATAGGAGTGTGTGGTCAGATGCATGGGGTGATGTTTTGGAAGAACGAAGATGATGACAAGGCATGGGAGATCATTGTGAAAGATACAACAATCAGATACGATGTAGTGCCAGAGCGAGTATCTAATTTGTATACATGGCAGGACAATAGGTGTGACTCTGCTTTTTTGGAACGGCTACCAAAACCAGACTCACACTTGAACATCGCCTCAGGATTTGGATGCGCTACCATGTTTTGGATGCGGAAACACAAGTTAGTACAGTATTGTCATTTTCAGACTGGTATATGGCTTGCATGATCAAATGCTGCCTTTGAATTTGATAATCATACCCAGATTGGATAAGACAATCAGTGTCAGAATCACTGAGATTTTGCTAGTGAAAGTTTTTTTAGGAATTTTCTACCTCAGGTTGTTATATATAAAGTGTTTATTCAAATAGAAATCTCACTACATTAGTTCTAATTAATCCGTAGAATAATAGGATAAATAATATATTTAAAAAGTAATCTGGTCTCAGTTTTGAGTTTCAGTCTCATTTGACAAAAATAAAAAATTCCAGATCTTTCAAATCCTCAAGTTTTTGTTAAAAATTAAAACCTTTATAATAGTTTTTCTATTAAGCTAAAACCTCCTATTTTGGATAACCTGAAGATGCCGATTACAAATCCGGTCGCAGTTTGGAGTTTCAATCCCATTTGACAAAAATCTAAAATTTCAGATCTTTCAGATCCTTAAAAGTCAGAAGCCTTTATATAAGGTCTGTTTTTACAGCAATCACAAACTAGTCAGCGTCAATTTGATTGGCCAGTACTAGTCAGAAATAGTTTGACAACTGCAATGAGGAATACTGATTGGCTCTGACTGGTTTGTGATTCTCGGTAAAAACAGACCTATTGTCTTTATATTAAGATCAGACCTCCTGTTTTGGATAACTTGAAAGTGCCGATTACAAATCCGTTCGCAGTTTTGAGTTTCAGTCTCGTTTGACAAAAATGAAACATTCCAGATCCTTAGGATTTTAAGTTTTGCTTAAAAACTCAAAAATCTTTATTTAGCTTTCTATTCAGATGAAACCTTGTGTTTTGGATAATTTGAGGGTGCCAATTACAAATCCGGTCGCAGTTTTGAGTTTCAGTCTCGTTTCACAAAAATCAAAAGTTTCAGATATTTCAGATTTTCACACATGCTTCTTCTTAAGGTACCAACTCCATTCAGTTTCTAGACTTTTTTTTAAAGCTAGTCAATGGCACAACTATTTGACGTTTTGTGGAAGGTGGTTAAATTCACCCCCAGATTTATGAAATAATGATATTGTGGTTATGATTGTGGTGCTCTAAGCTCCGTCATGGTTTCATGTCTTTTAATGTGTCTTTTCCAGGCCAGAAAAGCTGAAGAAATACAACTGCTCAGGGACGATAGCCGATTTCGCAGTAGCAATGCTGTGCAATATGCATAAACCAGTGATGTCATATCAAAATGCCGCCAGTTGGGGGTATTTTAATTGTGCCACAAAACAATGGAACAAGGAATTGCTCGAAGAGGCTGATTTCCCTGTAACTTTGTTGCCAGAAGTTGGGGACAGTGGAGCCATTGCTGGAAGTCTAGCGGGAGACTGGCATAGCATCCCTAAAGGGACCCCTGTAGGTGAGTGCTGTTTTGCAATTCTATTTTGTATGAGTATATATATCAGTATACAAACTTACGCGCACATTTAATAAAAAATTTCACAACTGTTGCAGATCTTGGAATGTACTTTGTCTCCATATTGTCATTTTCTCACATTCAAATTTCTTTTGTTTTGTGCCAGTATGTCGTGTTTTGTGCCAGACTTTTTTCTGGATTTGATAGAAACTGACAACACCGTTCTCCAAAATTAACCTACAAAATCGCCTTGACTGCAACAAAATGTCATGTTGACATGTAATGTTCACATTTCGTTACTTGAGTATTAAGGGACCCTTAAGTATCGACTATGAATACCATCCTAAGGACTTCAGCACCATCTTTGTTGTCAAGGTACTATACAACACTCTAGTCTAGTTCGATCACACTTCTAGAAGTGCACAACTTATTGTATAAATCGCCAATAATAGTGTAAATTATAATAGATTTTCAAAGCATGACGATATTTTTAATAGGGTACTTGCAGAAAAAAATATTATGTCGTTTACGCGTTCCTTAGAGCCTAGTAAACATGACAAAATCACTTGTTTGGTTTTTTGGATTCGGCTGTGAGAGATATTCCAAAAATTATTTCAAATGGCGGAAAATGCCGCGCAAACAAGCCATGACGTCAGTGATATCGTATAGTGATGGGATGTAAAGTATTGATATTCGATATCGATAGCCAGTGCTAACCTAACATTTTGACATTGATCATTATAACCACAAAACACAGTCACACACAAAAGTACAAAAGTCAAAAGAATAACAGTTAGGCTAGATTACTAATGGCGTTTTCGATTTACTGCACTGATTTTAACCACGATTGCACTACAGTGCACATTGAAAAATCGTCTGGTGTCCAGAAGTGCAATAAATCTGAACTGGTAAGTCGAACATACACCAAATTTCAGTTCAGTTCAAGTAACTGTTCTGTCAGCCAACTGATGACAGTTTGATGTCATTTTGCATCGCGGGAGCTCAATTTCATTCTGTGGTGGTTTTGGAATTTGAATAGTTTGAATGCGTCTTATTCAATAATTTATTCTATTTATCGACATAAAAACTAACAGCATTTTGTGCAATATCGCTTTTGCACTAAAAATGAATATCTATCTATATCGGTAAATACTTATGTATGTCTTGTTGTATCTCTTCTTCCGTCAGTATATGAACAACATCTTCAACAAATATTCGTATTTTTGGGACACCCGCAGCCGTTGTTTGCAATTTAACTAGATACGCTTCAATTTCCTCATCATCCGAAGATGACGATATTCGCAGTTCTTCCAACTACACTTTCCGCACCTTTCATGCTACTATGTATACTACCCCACTACCCAGTTCTTAATTCAAAAAATTATTTTCTGTGACAAATAAAATAGGTTATAATTAATTTATTATAGACGTCAAAAATGCACTGAAATCTCCACGAGCTCAGCGAGCACGTGGCGAAAATTTGCACTCAAGTGCAATTAAGCGGATAAGTCGAAAACAAAAAACCACACTAGTTTTGCACTCAAATCTAAGACGAACATAATTTTGACACTCAGTTCCTATGAGTGCAGTGATAGGGCAATAAGTCGAAAACGCTATAATTCACCTTGTAGGGATGGGCTTGAATTAGATTCTATCTTTGGATTTATTCATAATGGGATGCGCCGAAATAAAATGATGGCTTCGATTAGTTGCGAATCTCGGTCACAAACAGGATGTACTGTGATACCTATCAGTTATAAAAATGTATTGCAACGAAAATGCTAGTGGGTTAATTGCCAGATTCAAATATGTTTAAGTATCAATAAATTGAGTTGCATTTTTAAAGAATCTAGATCATCTCTAGTCGAATGCGCAGTTGACAAACCTGTAGCAGTATCGATTGTCGATATCGATAAGATATCTGTGACGTCAGCCCTTGTTTTAAGTCACGTGGAAAAATTTGAATGTATCGTTGTTTTATTTTGCAAATATCTTTTTTTGGCCGTCAGTAAAATCATGTTTTTTGTTTCCTACTGCTTCATGATATGGTTTTCTTTACGCTATGTATACTCCCGAGGCGATTTCACGACCTCTGCAAGTACCCTATTGTACTATATCTGAGATGAAGTCGACTTCTAGAGATATTATACTATAGATTAAGTCTTGTTCCATTGTACATAATCTTGGGTGCCTGGTCACAACGGAGTAGGTGGGAATGACTATACAGAAAAATTACATGATTATCGTATTATCATGAAGTATTGCTCTGTATAAAGGGATGTGATTATGTTGGGCAATAAATGCTATGATTATGATTATTATCAATTCATTCTTCATAATCTCAGGCATAGGACTGGGCGACCTGCAGTGCTCAGTCCTATCGACCGTGGAGCGATCTACAGACGCCGTCTTGAACATCTCCACCTCAGCGCAGATCACCTTCGTGGTGGACCAATACCAGCCCCCTCAGGGGCCCCCGAAGGTGTCAGCCGTGGAGCATTTCCCCTACTTCAAGGATCAATACATCGCCGTCGCGGCGTCTCTCAACGGCGGCAACGCTTTGGCCACATTCGTCAAGATGCTGCAGCAGTGGACGCTAGAGTTGGGATTCAACGTGCCACAAGGTTAGTTTCGTTGTTAACAATGATATCTCTCATCCGCTTGTTCTCCGCTCTGTGTTCTATGTCATAAGTGAAGTGTGACAAGTGACAGTGCTGACAACCTGGCAGATTCTGGAAGTGAACTCTTACCACAGCATAGAAAACAACCAGCATAATATCTCTGAGGATTTCCTATATAAAAGTGGTTCCCACAAAATTTGACCTTGGGAGGGTTTTTGGATGATTTTACGGCTGTCAAGTTTGGGTAGAGATGCAAAAATGAAAATATCGGTACCGGTACCAACTTGATATTTTTCAGCCTCATAGGCGCGTTTGGTTCGTACAGAGCATTTTGTGCAACTGACTACACCCCTCAATAATTATATAATTATTTTCGATACCGATACAAAAGTGTCGATACCAACTTGGAATGCCTCAAAAAGTATCGATGACAAAAATACTCGATATTAGTGCAGAAGTATCGTTACCATCCCTACAAAAAACCCATCCAAAAGTGGGGATGCGCGTGTAATTTCCGCCATCTTGAGTTGTTTTCTATGCTGTGCTCTTACCTAACCTAAGTGAGCATGATGAAAAGAACGTGGTGGCTTGAGGATGTAAAACCTTTAGTTTAATATTCTATTGGATATAGTGGTTAACTAAGGCTTCGGTACTTTATTTAAGGATCCTTGAATCCAATAAATAACAAGTTTTGGTACTTTTTATGATTCGTCTTTCTTGTTGAAGCGATTTTCATACATAAATTCTTACCAGAAAATGTCGGCGGCAGACGGGACTCGAACCAACGACCTCCAGATTGCGGACGACAAGCGACGGGCGAAAATCGCGCAATATCCGCTATCAAACGTAAAGTTCAGTATTACGCGCTGACGTCATCGTGACGGAAAACACATATAACCTACAATTTTGACGGTCCTGTTGCTGTCATGTCGCTGTTGTCCAGCATCTGCTCAGCCACCGCTGTCGCGAATTTTTACATAATAAGGCTAACGGCGCTCTCACCAGTTGAGCTACGGTCGCTCTGTCAACTTCTAAAGGTGGATTTAGACCAAACGAACAAAGAGCTAGAGAAAGAGCAAGAGCGTAGTTTTTGGTTCTTTTGGTGTAAACGACAAGCCACTCTTAGCATTTATACCAAAAGAATACGAAGTGAGATAGAACGGGAACACAAGAATCTGAATTCTGGCACATGCTCTAGAGATGTTTAGATCAGGCGAGCAGGTGCTCGTTTTCATTCTTTAATTGATTGTGGTTGGTTTGATTTGGCTGTATGTGCAATCAGCGCTACTGCCTGACTTTGTAAACATAGATTTTTGCCTTTCACGGCGATAAGATGCAAGAAGCGACTCCATCTTTTTCTTTATTTCCTCGGTATTACATTCCATTAGGTTGACTAATTGTTGCCACGCATCTTATTTCTCTGTTGTATTCTTATAATTTTCATAAGTAGGGTCCGACAGACATCTACAATTACGATACGCCTCTATTAACATCAGACATTTCTTCTGCGTCCACTCCATGGCTAAGAGCCACAAGAATACTTTGAAGAAACCGCTCCGATGAGCGAGCAGCTCCGAACACGAAAGAACGCTCTCGAATAAAGTTCGGACGCTCATGCGCCATTTACATCAAACGAACGAGGATTCTCAGAGCATTCCGTAGAATCTCCGCAGCACAGATGGAACAACGAAGGAATGCTCTGTATCTGTTTACACGAAGAGAATTCGACGGAGAAGGGGCAGAATAAGCATTCGCTCGTTTGGTCCAAATCCACCTTAAAAGGCCGATTCATAAACTTTCCGTTGCCGTTGACGTTTGCCGTTCATAGCACAAGCACAATTCATAAACTTCCTGCCGTTAACCTAGTTTTCCCATCGTGTTTGTAAACATGTTCTAGCGATTTATCATCAGTGTTTTTGACTTTGTGAAAGATCTTTGAAATTTCTTGGTGAAAATGGACATAGAACCAATAACCAATACAGAAAAGTTGAGAAAACCCAGAATCCTTTTGACAGCTATACGTCAACAATATCACATGACCGGTACCGACGACTATGATTGGCTTATACGCCGGCTACGACGCTGGCTACGAACGGCGGACGGCAAAAGTTGAAAGATACTTATGTCGAACGGCATGCCCAACGGCAGACGGAACGACAAAAGGCGACTATGAATGGTCTTAGGCGTTTCAATGTATTTATGTTGTAACGGCCAACGGCAACGGACAGTTTATGAATCGGCCTTCAAGCGCCGTCTAGAACTACACGGCCCGCATCTATGGCATCAAATAATCTGCAGGGTCGGTATTGATCTCCGACCACGTTCGATCCGCAGCAGCGTTGCCAGAGTTGGAGCGATAAAATTCAATAGTTTTTGAACATGCAGAGTTCATAAACTCTCCGATATTGATTTTTTTTGTTCCAACTGTGGCAGTTTTGGAGATATTTAAGTGTTCTTGTACGTTCTAAATAGCATATGAGCATGGCAAATGATTTTATTATTTTAGGAACTCCAGTTAAAGTTTGTTTACGCCGTAAACTATTACCACAGCATAGTAAACAAACAGCACAATAACTCAGGTTGGCGGTAATTACACGCGCATCCCCCCTTTTGGATGATTTTTTGTAGGGATGCTAACGATACTTCGATACTTCTGCACCAATATCGAGTATTTTTGTCATCGATCCTTTTTGAGACATTCCAAGCTGGTATCGATACTTACTTTTGTATGGGTATCGTAAATAATTATATAATTATTGAGGGGTATAATCAGTTGCACAAAATGCTCTGTACGAACCAAACGCGCCTATTTGTCTAAAACAATATCGAATTGGTACCGGTATCGATATTTTCATTTTCGCATCTCTACCCAAACTTCACACCCGTAAAATCACCCCAAGGTCAAGTTCTGTGGGAACCATTTTTATATGGGAAATCCTCAGAGATATTATGCTCGTTGTTTACTATGCTGTGCCATTACTAGGTAGTTCTGCTATGTTAAATAGAATATACAATTAGTACAAGTCAAGGATATTTTTGATATTTTGGAAAAATAATTGATAATTGGCAACGCCGCAAACTCGTGGTACTATTCTTTATTATTTACCCATTACCCCTCCTTATCGACGCCCTTGCCGTTTAATCGTTGAAATGGATGGTTTTCATCCAGTTTTCAATAATCCCACATAAAAATACGGTCCGATGCTTATTTCAGCGAAAGTTTGGGAGAAACTCCTGAGCATTGGCCTTGAGGAATCGGCTATTTCCGACCTTGCGATACGTCCAACGTGTCTGGGCGAGAGGCACAGTCCCGATAGGATGGCGTCTGTCAGCAACATTCACGTCGGTAACCTGCATCTGGCGCAGGTCTTCAGAGCTCTCTGCAAGGGACTGGTTGAGAACATGCGAAGGTCAGTAATATCGTCCGTTATCCTTTTACTGTGTGTGGCTAACAGCGCCCAAAAAAATTCTGTGGTCGACCTGGACGAAGTTAATATCAACGACCATAAAAAATAGACTATTTTACCATGAAACGTCCCTCTGTGGGGAAATTCTATAACTCTAAGCGAAGCGATAGCGACACTTTTTAACGCTTTCGCTCGTTTCGGTATTCCATAAATGTCTTCGTTCCGACTCGGACATAACGAACGCAGACGAACGGTATAAGCGATAGCGAAAGATTTTGGATCTCGTTTGTCAAGCTTTGACGTTATTATTGCTGTGTGTCAAAGTGACAATTTGCTTAAATTTATTTGTGTACTTAATTAACAAGCAATGAATCGAAGAGAAAAAACTAATCCTTCGCAATGGTCGGCATTGCTGGATTTTGCAGAGTCTCATCCAGAGATATTTAAGCTAACTCGTGATTGCTCGTGAGTCATCGAGCTCCATGCCGAAAGCGTAACGAAGCGTTAAACTTTAGTTATGGTATGTCGTCAAAAATCGTTTTCGTAATTGATTAGCTTCGTCTTCGCCTGCTTTCGTTACTATAGCGAAAGTTACAGAATCGATCCACTGAACATTGACAAGATAAAATAGCCGCCATCTTCCTTCACTGGCAGACATGTTGCGATTACTTATCATAGAACATCAACATCGTATCAAAATTAGGGCAATCGAATCACGATGTCAAATCACACGATTCTGGACCACCTCTATTTATTTTGCACCGTTAACACATTCTTACTATTGCTGTATAAAGATATTATCTATAATATTCACAAAATATCACTCAAATTTATACATAGGCGATTTACCCAATCCTCCGGCCACGCTGGACGAACTGGAACATGCTGTGAGGGCAGCTTGGGAGGCTGTACCTCTAGGGTTTATCAACAACCAGATTACAAGCATGCCGCGTAGGCTAGAGGAGTGCATTCGTCAACATAGAGGGCCCACCCATTATTGATCTGTTGTAGTTTTTTATAAACTAATCATGGCAAATGAGTTCGTTTATTATTGTATTTAGTCCTACCGCATTCCATAAATCGCAACTCTTTTTTTCTCAGTGTTCGGATTTCACTTGCGAGTAGTATATGTTTGCTTACTATGTTCACCAACGTTCACCAGTGAATAACTTATAGGTGCTTTCCTTTTACATCTGAACTTACTCAGATCACTTAAAAATGAGTTGGCTCAGCTCAGTTGGAAACCTCAGATGCTCAGATGCGTTAAAGGAACGTGTTTGTGCGATTAAATGTCATTCCTCAAAATTTTGTAATATGCTATGGTTCTATTATCTGTCGATCCTTTCCATAACCTAGTTTTTTACGTTTTTCGTCGCTCACCTTACACTATCGACTAGCCGTACACCATAAAACCGGAAAAACCTGCTGAAATTCAAACTTACATACAATCCTAACCTCATTTATTTGACATCTAAATGATCTGAGACAAGTGATCTACCTTTCGAGCTTGTGCAGATGGGCTTAAGTGGGGGTAAAATATCTCACTTTAGTCTCAGTTTCAGAAAACAAAAGGAAGGTACATCGAACTGAGTCATGACGTCACAAGTGAGATTTATCAGATAAATCAGGTAAAAGGAAAGCGCCTTATAACAAGGCTTTCATTGGTTGCATTCAGCAGAAAGATCGGGAGCCGCTACTTTGGTAGCAGCTACATCTCAACAGTTGGCGTTCTGCTGAAAAGCGTTATTTGTGCGCTCTGAATCATCACGGTAAATAGTTTGTGTCGACTGTCATAGATCATACCGTTGACTTTTTTTTAAATATGACAACATAACCTATAACACAAGTGTCATAACATGTGACACTCACAAGGTCAAAAGTAGCTTATTCCGCTCCGCTCCAAGTGAGCGTACTTATCGCTGCAAAAAATGGCGACCGCTGGAGCGGTAGCTGCTAGGTAGCGCACGCGTTCAGCAGAAAATTTGGTAGCTGCTCCGCAACTGTTGAGTCTGCTGAATGCACCCATTGATCAACGTTCCCTGTATATCTTTTCATTATGTTACAATGTCGATAGAAATAGAGACATGTTTTGATCATCATTGGTTACTGTACTTCACAATATTTGTCGTTTCAGCATGATGCCCAGAGAGATTCTGAAAGAGGCAAAGATCGACAGGATAGTAGGCAATGGTTCCGGACTATCGAGAAACAAAGTGCTGCAAGCTGAAGTGCAACAACAGTATCTTCTTCCATTGGTGTTCACCAAAGGCGGAGATGCAGCCAAAGGAGCTGCTTTAGCTGTTAACGAAAATATAGGCGAATAAATTTTGATACAGTAAAACCAAAGGATCGATTAATGGGACTGCTTTTTGTTGGATCAAACCAACCCAAAACAAAAACGAATCACAAAGTTATAGCAATCACTTACCTATTGACTGTGTAAGACCACAGAGGAGGGAAATAACATGCATATGGATATTTGGTCGCTGGTTATGAAAAGTGGGTTCACCTATGGGTATCGTGACGCCTAAAATTATACTGATTAGCATTTTACAGTAAAAAGTCCGTTGTTGTATAGTTGGGATAGTTTACTATAAATGTTTAACCTTGGCGTAGGGTCAGAACCAAGAAGTATTCAAGCCTGCTTCCACAAAACCACATTGCCCATTCCAAAGACTTACCAGTATACAATTCATCCGTCAGTTGTGAGTACCACGCTTCCATATCACCTGTATACGTATTATATTGTAATGCATTTTTTGTTAATTTCTGTTTCTTACTAAATTGATTTATCGATCTGAGTACCCAGTTTACACAATTAAATGGCTCATTCAAGTGCCATTATTTGCCTACTAGAAGCTGTCACTTCTAAGGTCCTTGCACCCAAAAAAAATATCGCCTTAAAGCATTCATTATAACGTACTAAACATCATAAAATAGAAGTTTTTGATTTTTTATGTTGCTTGTGAGACTTACTCCAACTATAAATTTGAACTAGTGAAAACGGCGCGAAAACAACCTATGACGTCACAAGACAGTATAGTGATGGGATTTGAGATATCATAAACACTTTTTGGTCGATAATTTTGGTTACGGTTACGACACTTGATGACTCGACGCACGTCATTCGTCATATTTTAAATGAGGTTAGCGTCAACAAGTCCAATCACAAAATCACAGATCAAACTGGAAGAATGCCGTAAACAAAACCTACCTTGTGTTTCTGTGTCACAGAACAACAGTTGTTTTGTGCTTTTTGGGGTTGTCATTTATAGTTAGAGATGGGTTTAATGATGTCGATTATTGTACTACCTTGTGACGTCAGCAGACGTTTTCATTCACGTGGAGTTGCTGTAGTTCTACACCTACGACTGGTCTGTAAACTTCTTTTTGAAATTGTGGGATACCTAGAGTCATAGTGACTGTTTTCTGGGTATTTGAAATTCGTGTAGCTATATACATACATCAGCGCCAAGAAGAAAACCCTTGACCTTTTTTGCTGTTGTGTATTTCATGTTGTGGACTTTGCTACTGTTCTGTGATAACATTATGCTTTTTATGATTTTATCGTTGTTATTTGTTGAAACTTAGGGTAAAATTTGTGTCTTATATTTATACAACGTTGTCAATTTATTTATACATGCTTAAAATAAAATTGAAGTTTTACTCACACTGTGTTCATTTATTTAATAAAAATATTCCTACGTCTGCCACCGCGTGGTCACTACGCGTGTACCTGAACATCCAATAAACTCAAAAAAGTTACTGCCTTTTCGGCTGCATCGACAACTTTTAAGCGAAAGGTAAATTTAGTAATTAAAGTAATAATGACATTAATTCACGGTTTTATTTTCATTTATTAATTTGTACTCAATCGATAGTTCGATACAAATAATGCCTCCTCGAAAGTAAGCCTTGTATGAGGTATTAGTATCTTAGATAATGACATCAAATAGAAAATGTCACATTAAAATTAGCGGTCAGGTTATTCAAAAAATCTTTTTTACTACTAACGACGGCGACGTTTCGGTTTGTTTTGTTTTAGACTATCTTCAAGTCCTAGAACTGTGGAAATGTAGGGTCACCCAATAGTCGAGTCATCTTCCGTCAAGCTTTTGGGGATCAACACTAACATGTCATGACACGACCACGTCGTTAGTATTGCTAAAACAGCATCGCAGAAGCTTTGAGTTTTGTTCTGCTGTAGGAAGCTGTATACACCAGAGCAACTACTGCTGCTCCAAAAGGCACAGATCCGACCATTGTTGGCGTATTGTTCCCATGTGTGGGGATGCGCTCCGAAGCACTTTCTAAAGCTTCTGGACACTACCCAGAAGAAAGCAATTAGACTAATCGATACGCCTAACCTCACAAAGGACCTCCACAGCCTGGAACATCGAAGAAGGGTGGATGACCTGTCCCTGTTTTACAGATTTTATTTCGGAAGATGTTCGAGTGAGCTCTTCCAGATAATAACACCGAAGACCGTCCGAACAAGGAACACTAGAGAGGCTTTGCGAGCTCATCCTTACCAGGTCGAGGTCCCTACTCCCTGAACCAGTTTCCTCCAGCACTCCTTCTTTTGGAGAACTTCGACGCTGTGGAATGAGCTGCCGAGGAATTTGTTTCCCGATGGATACAACCTGCAGCATTTCAAATCTAACGTGCACTGTCATTTATCTTCTCGCAGCGCTTCTACAGCGCCATAGGCTTTTAGCCTTTAGCTGACGATAAAAAAATCACAGTAAAACAAAAGAATATATAATCATGGAATCTCAAAAATACTACTGAATAGAAAGATCAGAAAAATACAAAAAGAAAACAAAACATAGAAAAAGTAGTAATTGTAGTTTAAGATATAAAATGAAATAAAAATAGACAACTGGTGAGATCGGAATATAGTTGAGAAGATGCAAAAATTATTTGATTAAATTATTGTAAATGGTACCGAGTTTGTCAACGTCAGTTTTGAAGTTTATGGAGTTTTCGTTATTTTTTTTATGTGGACCATTTCTTTAATGCATCTCTTGTAGTTATTTTCTTTGTCCACCACTTACGTGTGATTGAAATAAAAATGATTGCCTGTTTCTAATGAATGTTTTGAAGGAGCAGTGCCATTTTTATTATTTCTAATATCATTTTATGATTTTTGATCCTGTTTTTTTTAAATACCGTTTAGTTTAGCAAAGTCCTGCCGTGTTGAAATATTCGGTACAGGCTTTTTAAGGTTTCACTTGGTAGTGTTATATTAGAGTTGATGCTTTCTATATAAACTAAAGTGAAGTACCTACAAGCAGTTATAGTTGAAGTACATCATAAGCTGAATTGAAGGCTCCATGCAAGAACCGGTTTTCTCCATTGGAGTACATTTTTCAGGAGGTACGTAAATCTGCCTGAAGGAACTTTGAACGAGTAGAGAAGGTTTTGACTGTGGCATACTGTGTGCACATCAGCTATACAAAGTTCATGTTAGAAAATTTACGTTTTAAATTACTACTACAAAAAAAAGCGTTTGGACTTAACGTGTTCGTGCACAGTATTATGATCTTTCAATAATAAAGAAGCAAATAAAATGTAGATTTTAAAAAGTGTCTGGTTACAATTCGATCCATAAAGTAATTGTAGCCAATTGTGAAGGACCAACTAAATTGGCAAATAACCGCAAATGACTCACGAGTTAATCATGCATCGGTTGACTCACCCCTTGTTGGTTGGCGCCGGATGTCTTCCCCAGCTGGGTACTTGAACGCGTTGTACTCAATGGGATGTTACTTCTTCGGCCATTTTAGACGGGAATTTCGATGCTATACAGCTATATTCACGAAAAATCGACCACGGTTCACCGTCTCAGTGAACAGAGAACAGACCCGACTGGCTTCACTTTTCTCTCCCTTCTTCCGCGTCAACCGTCAGACTTCAAACTCGCAAGTCAAAACGCGGGAGATTCGAATATACAAAATTATTTAAATGGTAAATACCAATCGTAACCATTTTCCGCCCACCAAAAAATATAAAAAAAAAAAAATATTTTTTCCAATCATAGTAATTCCTATATTACCCACAAAAGAAAATTAGTGGAATTATCCCACCCATAACACAACACGAAAAAAAAAAAAAAAAAAATTATCATATACAAGCAAATCATGGCCTATTGTGCCGGCAAAGGGCACAGTTTCAATAAAGGACGGTCTAACAGCCCTTTACTCGTCTTAACTTGGGCGACTCTCGAAATGTTTCCCGTACCGGGATATAACTTAATAATCCTGCCTAATGGCCACTGTAAAGGACGGGTATTTTCA
The DNA here is from genome assembly GCA_951848785.1 of Callosobruchus maculatus. Lineage (NCBI taxonomy): Eukaryota > Metazoa > Arthropoda > Insecta > Coleoptera > Chrysomelidae > Callosobruchus > Callosobruchus maculatus. Next base: position 7,354,915 of record CATOUR010000003.1, read on the forward strand.
TCCTTGAGAAGAACCAACTGGCCGACCGAGGGAGGATTATGTGGTGTATTCCACTTATGTCGTTGCTGAAGGGTGTGGAGGTACTCCATATGCCAGCGCCGCCAAAAATGTTGCTGCATCTGTTGCACTAACTGCCACCTGTTCAACCGACTATGTTTCACACACAACAAATCTTCGTCAGGCGGAGCATTCAGGGGCTCTAATGTCAAGAAATGACCCGGAGTCAAGCTGCCTACATCGTTAGGATCAGAACTCAAACTACACAAGGGTCTCGAATTTAACATTGCCTCAATTTGGATTAAAGTGGTGCTCAATTCCTCATAAGTCAACACTTGCGCACCTATCACCCGCCGCAAGTGAGTTTTCACAGATTTCACTCCGGACTCCCATATACCTCCAAAGGAAGGACTAGCTGGAGGATTAAAATGCCACTTAATTTGCAAAGCTTCAGAAGCTTTAGCACCCAATAACTGTAAAGTTTTATAAGCACCAACAAAATTCGTACCTTGATCACTATAAATATCACTGCAACGTCCTCGCCGCCCTATAAAACGCCTAAGTGCTGCAAGAACAGCTTCACTAGTTAGATCTGACACAACTTCTAAATGTATTGCTTTAGTAGCCATACACACGAAAAGACACACATACACCTTTTGAGAACTAATGCCTCGTCTTTTACCTAAAGACATCCTCAAAGGACCAAAAAGGTCTACGCCACTATGGGAAAAAGGTTTGACTTCCGAAATTCTAACGGAAGGTAAATCACTCATTATGGGGACCACTGGAGGAGGCTTAACTCTAAAGCATTTTATGCAACGAGATAACACTGAAGCTATAGCCCGTTTGGCAGATAGTATCCAATATCTCTGCCTTAACAGATAATGCAAAGTTTGTGGTCCAGGATGACAACTCCTATTGTGCACACTTTGGATAATGAGATAAGTCAATCGATGCTTCCTAGGGAGCAGAATTGGATGCTTCCGATCATAGCTTAGACTAGACTGTCTCAAGCGACCGCCCACCCTCAGGACACCCTGGGAATCAATGAAAGGAGCTAACTTCTGTATAGCTTTGGGACAGACCTCCGCTCGACGAACTTTCCGCAGTTCATTATCCAATTCAACTCTTTGCACGTCTTTGACCAGAACCACCATAGCCTCATACAATTCAGCCTCGGATAAATTACCTATCTCACGCGGGTAACCCCTTTTTCGACACAAACAATTTTTACGAAATCTCAAACAATAAGCAACAACACGCTCAATTTTGCGTAAGGAAGAATATCTATTCAACAATTCTGAAACAATACTAGAGCCGTGAATAGTAATACAAACAACCTTTGCTTCTTCTTGTACATCTGTACAGGAAGGCTCACCTACACAAGTTACAGGCCAATCATCCCGAGGAAGCTTAAGCCAAGTTGGCCCCTCCCACCACAAGGGTTGTTCTAGAAATTGCCGAGGAAAAGTCCCCCTAGAAGCACAGTCACTAGGATTCTCTTTCCCAACCACATGATACCATGAATCAGGAGCTACCTTCTCCTGGATTATAGCTACACGATTGGCTACAAAGCTCCGCCACCTATGCGGAGAAGATTTGACCCACGTCACAACTACCTTCGAATCCGTCCAAGCACAAACATTATCTATTTTCTGTGTTACCATTATATGGGATACACAATCAATCAGCTCTGCGGCTAATAAGGCTGCACACAATTCCAGTCGTGGAATCGACAGTCTTTTCAAAGGCGCCACTCGAGTTTTGGCACACACCAAATGTACAGAAATACTGTTCTCCGTGGAAACCTGTCTCAGATAAACTACAGCTGCATACGACTTCTCCGAAGCATCGCAAAAAGCATGAATTTCTGTAAACTTTGCCTCTATATGAAGTATATGTCTAGGAATTTTCAACGAAGATAGCTCAGGTAACTCAGCCACAAAAGTTTTCCACTGGTTTGCAACTTCCAGCGGTGGCTCATCATCCCAACCTATCCCTAAAGCCCACAATTGCTGAAGTATTTGCTTGGGAACAATGATTACTGGAGCTAAGAATCCTAGAGGATCATACAGTCTTGCTATTTCTGACAAAATATTCCTCTTTGTACAGGACCGTATCTGAGGATGTACAGAATAAGAAAAACAATCCGTAGTGGGACACCACTGCAAACCCAACACTTTTATTCCAAGAGAATCCTTATCAAATACAAGTGGCTGCTGATGAACCTCAGGTACCTGAGCAAGTACTTCAGAACAATTACTTGCCCATTTCCTCAGTTCAAACTTTCCCAACGCCAATAATTCAATCAACTGGTTTTGAGTATCCAAGGCAATTTCCTTGGAGTTTGCTACTCCAATGGCGTCATCAACATAACAGAAATTCTCCAAAATATTTACAGCTAACGGAAACCTTTCACCCTCATCCCTACACAGTTGCAGCAACGTCCTAATCGCTAGAAAAGGACTAGACGTTACTCCATAGGTAACGGTCTTCAACTGATATTTCCTTATAGGCTCGTCACCGTTAGGTCTCCACAAAATAGTTTGATAACTAGTGTGAGACTCCTCAACTAAAATCTGTCGATACATTTGCCGTATATCCGCGGTAAACACATACAAATACAACCTGAAAGATAACAATATTGAGACGATATCATTTTGTAACTTGGGACCTGCTAGAAGAACATCATTCAAGGACTTTCCATTGGTAGTTTTAGCTGAAGCATCAAAGACAGTCCGAAGCTTTATTTCACCATTCGCATTCCTTTTCACCACCGCATGATGAGGAATGTAATACTCACTATTAGACCCCACTTGGTTCCCAACTTCAGACATGTGGCCTTGCTCCAAATAGTCAGCCATAAAATCACAATATGCTTCATGTAAGACGGAATCACGACGAAAACGTCCTTCCAACAGCTTAAATCTATGTAAAGCCTGTGAATAGGAATCACCCAGAACTGGGGGGAATTCAGAAAAGGGAAGCTTCACCACATATCTTCCTGAGTCCATACGCCAACAAGATGACGTAAAGAATTCCTCAGCCTGCTGATCCTCTTCAGACAATGCGACACACTTAGGGATACTTTCAATTTCCCAAAACTTTTTCAATGTACAATCCAATTCCCCCACAGAAGTTAGAAAATTCAGCACACTATTAGTGGAAACACCACCCAACTTGCCCATTAACACCCACCCAAATACGGTGTTAATAGCATGTGGCCCACCATTCTGTCCTCTCACATAACCGGAACGTAAGATCTCACCAAATACTTCTACCCCTAGAAGCAGATCAATTTCCATTTCATCATGTGCAGCCAAAGGCTCTGCGAGGCAAAGATTTTCTAAATACTTCCACTTCTGAACAACAGCAGGAATTTGAGGTACCTTCTCACAAATCTGAGGTATCACAATAGCTTCCAAATTGAAGCTAGGATACGGTTTGCTGTAGGGAAAGATAACACAAGAGACTTTTCCCGAACTCACATTCGATGACATTCCATTAATGCCAACAACAGGGGTTGAATACTCCTTACGAGTAAGATTCAACCTTCTCACACAAGATTCACTAATAAAATTGGCTTGGCTAGCAGAATCTAACAAAACACGACATTTGGTGGATCTACCCTCAGAATCCAATATTGAGACTAGTGCAGTAGCAAGCAACATTCTAGGCTGCACAGACAACTTACTTGCCATGACTTGAACATGACTCTCAGATTCATTAGAGGTACTACCACTGACATCACAATCTGTCACTTTAGTGTCCGGAAAATGCAATAGTACATGGTGTTTTCCACCACAAACCCCACAAAGTTCTTTTGATTTACATTTATTTACTAGATGAGTAGCTCCCAAACAATTAAAACACATTCTAGTCCGCTTGACAAAGGCATGCCTCTTACGACATTCTGCCTGCAAGAATCTATCACATTTGATCAACGAATGTGGTGAACCCTTGCAAAAATTACACTTTTCCTGTGTTAATGTGCCAGTCGAAAAACTAAGTGTCTGCCTTCCCTTGGGATTAGCAGGACTATTATTCTTTCTAAACCCACCACTAGCATTAGACACATTACTCCCTTGATATGCGGAAGTAAGGGATGTATTTTCCAGAGCTCGACAGGTTTTCTCAACAAATCCAAAAAGCATGTCAAACCCCGGAACATTATTCCCATTATGTTCTAGTTTAAATCGCGTTTTAAGGGAAGAAGGTAATTTCTGCAACAATAAATTGAATTTGGTAAAATCCCATAGGTTCAAGTTACTCATCTCTAAAGCCACCAGATTTTCAGAAAATATTGACAACAATTTTCGAAGTTCAACTGCAGAATCATGCCTAGAGGGAGAAGCATTATAAATTGAAAACCAATAATTGCTCAATAAAACACGTTCATTCTGATATCGACTCATTAATGCATTATAGGCTATTTCATAATTATCCTCAGTAATGGGCACATTCCTTACTATTAGACCTGCCTCTTTTTCTAAATAAGAAATCAAGAACTGAAACTTTTCTATTTTTGACAGCGAATTATTTCTATGAATAAGAGTATTGAATAAGTCGATGAACGTAGGCCACCTTGTAAGGTCACCATCAAACTTCGGTATTTCAATTTTGGGAAGCCTCAAACAATTTTCTCTTACGACCACTGCAGATGTTTCATGCTCACTACGAGCCATCATCTCATCAGAAAGATCTTTATGAATGCCCCTTATTGAATATCTCATATCATCAAACATTGTATGAACTGCTTCCTCCTCCTCTAAGGCAGACTCATCTACCAAGGCTATTATTTCATATTGCAAATTCTCAAACCTCGTTACATACCCATCTAGCTCTCCATACCTGAGAAAAAACTCCGTCCGATACTCGCCATTATCACGAGCCTTCTTGGCCGCCTCAAGAACATTTTTAATAGATTTTAAAACTAGCGCGCGTTGCCGTTGCAACTTCACAACATTTGCATTAGGCATGTTCAGGTATCAGGTAACGATTCAATGTAAACACAAGACCAAAATAATCAAATTTAGAATCAATCTGCTAGTAAACACAACTTCTTTACACAAACAATACGGCAACCACACACAAATCACAAAATTTTCAGTTGTTATTCTTTTTCGAAATCTCCGTCGACTACACCAACTGTCGAAACGCCGGTTTTCGAACCCCCAACCGAATGTAACCAACTGAATCAAAACAACTTTTGCGCTCACGCAATTCGCAAAATGTCAATTTCAAATGCCCAGAAAACTCCCCAGATATGTATTACCAACACAATACACCAAAAGTTGCTTGTTTTCGAATATAACCAATTTTTACAAACAGCGCGCAACACTAACAAATTCCGATGTCACAAAAAAACTCCGTTTTTTGTCAAGGATACGTACCAATTTAGATTTTACGTAGACTATTTTACTATAGCGCGATTTATTTATCCGTGCTCGGAGGGCCAAAAAATGGTTACAATTCGATCAATAAAGTAATTGTAGCCAATTGTGAAGGACCAACTAAATTGGCAAATACCCGCAAATGACTCACGAGAATTGAAGGTTAATCATGCATCGGTTGACTCACCCCTTGTTGGTTGGCGTCGGATGTCTTCCCCAGCTGGGTACTGCGTTGCTCTATCCAGATTCCTAGTTAGCTGAGCGATGTAAGGCTGTGGTCGCCCTTATTGGAGGTACCCGCTACACACGGGTGACGGATATCACGCACACGTCCGTTCACCTCGGTAGTTGAAGTACGACTCTCTCTTTCTTCCGCGTCAACCGTCAGACTTCAAACTCGCAAGTCAAAACGCGGGAGATTCGAATATACAAAAATTTTAAAATGGTAAATACCAATCGTAACCAAAGCAGATACGACAAAATTGTAGCTAATTATTCCGTTGATTGGGTTTTGATAGATTTTATGTTTGCATGAGGTAATTTTGTATTAACCGCGCTTTAGTTTACTGATGAGTCACTGTACAACTTACGTAAGGTACAGACCTATGAATGAATCGCATGTAATCCGACCCGATCCGACTGCAGCCGAACCGCTGATCTCGATCCCTATAATCACCACAAGGCACAAACTGCCATTTTCGCCATTTTCTACTTGTGTTTTCTATGATGAAGTTGTGAAATGGGGACGGAGATTTTAACTTTATGTGCTGTGTGTGCAATGTCTGTATGTGTGGATTCCACCATAAATAATAATAGGTATAGGTATAGTGTCCAGTGTTTTCTCAGATATTGTGGATTTATTAGATTGTATCTGTCTTATTATAGGGATTGAGCCGATTGAAAATAAAAAGTAATTTGTGATTTAGGCAGGCTTCTATAGAAGGCTAGCAAAGCTATGATCATTATTTTTGTATCCTGTCTTTACTGTGAAATACATGATTAATTGATTTTGAATTAGTATATTTTATTACCTTTACTCAAATTAATGCTACACAGATTTCTCACAGCATTATCTCATAAACATTTATCCTATAAGGTAATTAACGTCCAAACTATTTTATCTAGTAACTACGTCTGCACCAGAAGATATCGTCAGATCAGCATTGACTATTGGAGAGACATAAAGCAACCATCGCCTTGGTTGCTGTTTAAAATAGTGTCAACGGAATGACACGTACATGACGATATTGAGACGATACGTTTGTGACGTCATTGGGACGGCGGTTAGGTGACGTTACTAACACGGCACTCAATGACGTCTTTGGGCTGTGACATTGTGCCGTCACAGACACGTCATATATTCCTCTTTATCGACGTGATAATGACGAATGGGGTGTCGTCAAAATGACGTTAGTATAACGACATCGTGTTTGCTGGGAAATAAATAAAATAATTTGTTTGAGGCGTAATATTTTCGTAAGAAAAACAGATAAAAAAGAAAACTAAGTGGGCGTTTCAAGAGTATTGAATGACCTATCATACCATGGTTTCGAAACATTTTTTTTACTTCAACCCCTAAAACTCACCACCAACTTTTTTTCAAAATAGCGTCCCACAGCTTTTCCTGCATTAATGAGGTCATTATTTTGTTTAAAATCCTGTAGTGCCTTTGACTTCATACTCAATTTTTTTTTCATAAAGTCATTAACATATGATAATTTTTAATTATTTAATAATGTGAGGATTTGTTTGAGGTGTAACATTTTCGTAATAAAAAAAGATAAACAAGACATTTGTTTTAGAAAGCCTAAGTATTATAGGCCATTAAAAACTCACCTAGTTTTATTTTAATCCGTTTTTTGTTTTGTTCGATAAAAAGTGATTTATCCAAATGTACTTTGTCAGACAATAATAACTTTTCTACTTTAACTATAAAACTCACGAGAAAACAATGTTGCCCTTTTTTAATAAATAAGAAAATAAGCAATACTGTTGTCAATGGTTTTCATAGTACCTTGTTATGTTTTTGTTTGTAATTGGCCTCGTAATTGGAACCAGTTATAAAGACCTTAACAATCTGATCAGCTAGGTATTTAGAGCTATTTTCTTACCTTGTTCTATGACTTTTAAACACAGGAAATCAGGCACACTAGCACAGAAGAATGTCACGACACAATGACGAACTACACTGGTACTATTCAAACTAGGAACGATTGTTTGATCTTAGCAAGTACCTTTCAAAGTGACTTCATGAGCAGATGAGTGCATTCTAGTTCAACTGGTACCTTCTCTTTGGAGTTGTAATGGTACCCAAAAATCAAACACTATTATATAGAACCTGCTCAATTATTATATATTTTTATCGTAGCCATTTGTTTTTGTTATCTGAAAAAAATCCGTATCTGTTGGAATTTATGCGCTGTGTGGTTTTAGTTAGGTACCGTATTTTCACATGAAACGATTATTTATATCGATCTCTATAGGTGAACAGTGGTACCTATATACATGAGGTTCCAGGTAAGAATAGTTATACGTAGGTAATCTGCTCAGGTTTCATCAATGAGATCAGAATTCTGTGACTGAAGGTACTTTTGTTCGTCAGAAGTTGTTTAAAAAATTGGTGTTACAAAACAATAATATGTCTTTAAAAGGACTTTTTTGGAAGAGTTTATTTTTCCGATGTAATTAAGTCTAAAAAAACAAAGATAAGATGTTCTTAGAAATCGTGTCAGTGGCGGCGCAACAATAATAAAAAAGCTGAAAATACAAAAACAGCTCAAACTTGCCGATGACGTGTTGATTCTTGGGCTGTTCGGCCGACATCAACACGCTTCGCCGTCTTGACGTCTCGAGAGACGCGAAGGTTCTAAGATGCGCAAGAGATCCACTCATAATCCGCGGTATATAAGTGCTCAACCCAGTGACGCGGTCTCAGTTTCTCGGAACACGCTGAACAGGTAACAACTTCTGAGGATGCCAACAGCCCAAGTACCAACATTTGATCGGACCATGTCTGCGAAAACTTTTTAACACAATACTTTCTTACTCAGATTTCAGAAAATGGAAGGGAAGGGGTTCAAAATCCGAAACACAGAAAGTGACGAAAAACTGGAGCGAGACATCGTGACACACTACGTATGTCCTGGATGTGAGAAATACATTTTTCGTCCGATAAGACAGTGCTGTGTTGGTCACATTTTCTGCAGTGACTGTTTTTATCACATGAAACGCTGTATAGTTTGCTACAGCCCTAAATCTGACCTCAGGGCTTACACTTTGGAGAGGATACAGGCGACTTTGAGGTTTCACTGCAAATATCATAAAGTTGGTGAGTATGTTTGGTAAAAATATTGTCAGGCATACCCTAATGTATACCTACAGCCCTATCACGTATCTTGCAGACGACAAGCGACGGATCAAAATAGCTCAGTACACGTATAACTCACAATAGGGTCGTTTAGTGCAATAACCATATTTATCCGCATTTTCATGAAGTATTACTTACATATAACATACAAAAAAATTTCAACTTAATTGAATAAGAATTGAAAAAGTTACGCGCCTTCAAAGATTAAAATATTTCCTCAAAATTCATCGTTGTGACGTCACTGCGTCGGTCGGCGAGCCCAGACCGGCTGGCGGCTGTACAACGACAGCGGCAAGCATACGTTTGTAATACGTTCAACTATAAGTTTAGTGCTTTGGTTGACGCTATCTTTTGTTTGATCGGGTGGTTTTTTCTAACGCATTCAAAAATCCAGATTCTTCCACAATCATTTTATCGGTAGTTCTGCCACCAAAACCTCTAGATATGTAGGAAATGAGCTCATCAGGAGTACAAGCTATAAGATATTTGATAGTTTTGCTTTTTTTATATTCTGACCAGGAGAATGACTGCAGGATTGGGTTTCTTGCTTTTTGGATGGACATTTCGAAACAATCGATTATACACTGTATACCTTTTTGAATTTTGTTCGAAAAGGTATCGGTAAACATTTTTTGATTTCCGATAGAGTGCGTGATTTTAAACGTTCGACTAATTTTGGAACGGTTTTTTCAATGATTGAGCAAACTATTGCATCTGCTAACAACTGACATCGATATACCTTTAGAGGGGCATGCACAAATGCTTGAAAACTTTTTTTTATTTCAGACGTAATCCCACAATACACATCCTTTCTTATTTCATAACCGGACGGTTTCTTGATAGTAATACAATTCACATAGTTATAAAAATACTTATATTAAAATTGTCCTCACAGCAATACTATGTTGACTTATCGCTCACAAATTATTTCCTACGCATAGCTCTCTGCCACAATTTATATTTCGTGGAAAACTAATAAAAAATTCCTCAGGAGTGGTCAGTGTCGTATTTTCACATTGGGGAACTATACAATATTTATAATTTTTCTTCCTCTGTCCTCCCTTCCATTATTATACTTATACAACGAATTCGAATAATTGGCAAGTATTCAGTGTCGATGAAACAATTAAATAGATTATCCAATTGACGCGTATGCAGTTCACAAAACTTACATAGCAAGTATCATGCGCCACAGCGTTATTATTTACCAACACTCGTACGATGCGTGGCCAAGATGCCGCGCCGCGCCGGTCGGAGAGGTACAGTGACGTCACCGTCGCACACTCGCAAGTTCCGCGCGTTTTCAATTTGCAGCACTTTGATAATTTATTAGAATATGAAATCGAGCTCAGAAAACTATGAAATTTTGCACAGCTACTAAACTCAACACGCTCTTTTAGAATGTGCAATAAAAAAATGTGCTGAACCAGCCTATTTTGGCGGCGCCGTTGCTGTCATGTCGTTGTTGCTCAGCGACCGCTGTCCCGAATTTTTACGTAATAAGGATAGCAAAAATGACGAGAAGGGACAGTATAATTTCAATGCTCTATGCGCATGCTCTCATTATGCTGTTTTGCTGTCAATTGCTTATAATTATGTATGTATTTCTGTCATGTCAAGCCCCATACAAGTGTCAACAGCAAAATATCTGAGAATAGCAATGTCAAACTAGAGCATTCAAGGTCATCGAAAATAAAGTTAGTTGAAAACCAGTATGCTGGAGATCAGTCAATTTGACTCTTTTTTTTTCGTTATTTATTTCAGGTTGCGATTTCTTTGAATCAGCAGTTTTAGTTCAAGCACATCAAGACAAATGCGAATATTCAAAATTTGCATGCCCATTGGGATTCACCAAGTGCACATGGTGCGATAGACTAACAGTAGTGCAAGGTAAACACCAATACAAATTAAAGAATGGATATTTACCTTCCAGGTTTAGAAAGCATCCCCCAAGTTATCCTCCAAAATAACTTGTAAATTTTGATTAGCTGAAACCTAATTCAAATCGATCACATATCCTATTTATTATTTTTATATAAAGTTTTACACTAGGCTGTATTTCATGTAGATAGGGGGTTTGAAGTCCTCCAAAATTAGTGATGCTATGTAAAACTATATAAGAAGTGTCCTCAAATATCTGTGCATTATTAATATTTTTATTGTGTTCCATAATTTTATCTGTAAATTATCATGACAAAATGCTGATAGTGTACAGTATGCCATTATATGTGTATTTTGTGAAAAAATAAGACTAAGTTTTGTTTATACTTTTATTATTTTATACAATAGTGAAAAATATACATATATCTTAACACCATATGAATTTTTGTTCACATAAAGCTGTTACCAACTCACATAAGATTGTTACTGACGTTTTAGGTCAGTTAAATAATTATTCAATAGAGTGAAGCTCAAGTCTTCATTGAATTCAACAAAAAAAAAAAAAATGACAAAGCCAGGTGACATTCCGAGAAAGGTTAGAGATCTATCATTCTGTAGCTAAGAAGTATGGTTATGACAAAAAAATAATCTAGACAAAAAATGCCCATGGCAGTTCCTTTCGGTAATTAAAAAATAAAGAAATTATCAATTATTACTTACACAATAAAACAGGCTAGTAATTAGATATTCAACTTATATAGTCAATAGTCATAATGGAAAAGCAAATGAAGCTAAAAGGATATATCACTGTGGTAAATAATGGTCATCTTTTTGTATACCACTATAGTATATGTGATTGCACTTATTACGAGTCTTTCTAAAATAAATAACACAAGATTTGTTATCACCAAATTAAAAGTGTTATCACACAAATAGTATCATAGACATAAAAACTATTTTTGGTCCTATTGGTTGTAATAATCACTGTTCTCTACAATCATTACTCATTTCAACACTCTTATCATGAACTATTCCAACATTGTCAGAATCTATCTTCTTCTCAGTAGTCACTTTTTCACAATTTTGCTTCCCTTCATCATCAATACTTTCCTCATGATGATCATTATCAACAATCACAAAGTCATGCTCAAATGCTAAGTCTTCCTCTTCTATTGTTTCAATTTCTGCCAAAACTTTTTTCCAAGTGTCTTGAACATTGTCCTTGGATGTATTAATGACTTCCAGTAGATCTTCCAAAATTTTCTTCTCTTCTTCGATTTTCCTTTGGGCTTCCAGCACAACTTCTTCTGTAGGGTGTTCTGTAGTCCAATCTTTAATGAGAAGTGCTACATCAACTACAGTAAACACAACTGAGATGGCACTTGATATTCTTCCTGAAATAATAAGACAGTTCAAGTTTCAAGTACAATGGCACATAATTATAACAGATTTAAATAATAATACCAAACAAGTTTTTTATGTTTTTTGAACCACAAAGGGACATAGGAGGTATGTTTTCATTTATTATTTCTATGTTATATAATTTTTGTAAAAATAATCTGTCATTCTTCCTGTCATTTACAAATAGATGTGTCCAGGATAACTCAATACTGCCAATAGTACCTATGTAGGTTAAAAAAATTCACAATATGACTCCATACATACTTACCAATTGTTTTAAAGACAACAGCTCCAGTATGTCCAGTCAAGCCAAAAAAATTGAAGATAACTTGGAAGCTTTTTTCTGATATGTGCATCGTTTTACCAATGTAAGGAATAGCATCTATGCCTACAGTTTCTATGTGATGTAGCTTAATGGCAGTGCTCAAGGCATTCATTAGTTTCATATTTGGTTCATGAGTAAGATCTATACAACCATTTGCTATACCTAAAATAGAATAAATATTATAATAAACAATTGATAAAAAACATGATGAAACCTTAAGTGTATAAGGCAAAAATCATTTTGTTTCAAGAACAGCTTTTGGCAGTGGCAAAAAGTATTAGTTTCTATATGTCCAGCAACAATGCTAGTAAATTGTTGGCTATTTTATATTCTTATCTAAGAATAACTGTAAAATAGCTACTTTCTCTTAGTAATAATGTATAATTTTGTTTAGGTTCTCACAAAATAGTTTATTCTTGTTGAAAATTTAAAATAGAAGAACGGAACTAACAGTTTCAAATTATACAAATCATATGAAGTTTTACAAAACTACTTAACCTGTCAAGTAACTCTATCTATCATGAACAAAGATGAAAACTATTAAAAAAAACTTAATATTGGATGTTACCTTTGACAGCTATTATAACAGCATCATTCTTATCAACACCACTTTCAATGAGTCTTTCAATAACCATTCCAAAATGTTTTAACTGTCTGTTCAAGTTTTCATCAAATGTTTCCTTGCTTTTAACTATCTCTTGCAGATCATTCATTATTGTAGTGGTAGTTTTATAGTCGACATAATCTGTGATCACATTTGAGAGACCTCCAGACAGAGACATCAAGGCTCCACCAGCACCTGAGAAAGAAGTTGTAGTTAAACACTAAACAGATAAAAAATAATGCTTGTAGATCCTAGCCAATTTTGTCATAAAACTTTATAGACATCAAAAGATATTGATTGAAATTACTGTTGTCATAAAAGCCTTGTTTTCAAGGCTCATAGTTCCCTCGGGATACAGTGCTGCAGTTCATGTTATATTTGGCACACTTTTTATGCTGTTATATAATTTGCAAAGGAGATTGAACTGCTTTGTCTATAACTAGTAAATGTTCTTCACCATGTAATAATTCTTACCTAGCACCATTGTGCCGCCTCCAGTAAAGGGTGCTGTAGCTACACTACCCACAATCATCGCTACACCAGTGCCACTGACTGCTGTCCCAGCTGTCTTTGCTATGTTACATTTGTGATGGTGACTTGCTATGGTTTTTCTTAGGTCTATAAGTTTGTCTATTATGTCGGCTAGTTTTACTATATAGTTCTTTAAAACCCATTCAAAACTGCTGTTCATGTGTTCCTCCATCGTGATATGTCCATATATTTATTGCAGAAATTGATTCACCACATTCTCATTATCCACAAATAATTTACAACGCAATTGTACACAAAAACAAAAATAACACAAAAGAAATGAGATGATGTCAAAAACAGATGATAATGACACGGAACAAAAATCATGAGAAACAAAGAGTAGATCTCGAGTTATAGAACTGCAACCTGGGTCAGAGTGTACGGTTTATAAGAAAAAAAATTGAAATGTTGAAATATTAGCTAGTCATAAGTAGGTAACTCATGCAATTGCTACGAATAGGATCAATTCAATATTATGAATAGAGTCTGAAATACAAGAAAAATGGTTACGTAAACTGGACATTATTGACTTCTCCTTCTATACTTACAGCTAATCTTTGTAAACATTGTTCCATGCAACTTTGTGGCTTGTGGTTCCATGTCATTCAACGTTTTCTATTCTAACCTAAAAATATCTCTATCGTGTTTTTATTTTCATATCAGGCAATTTTATATTTTTTTGTATATTAACTTTTAAATGGATCTAAAATAAAAATGTCTCTTCAGGCTAAAATCACACTAGGCGCTGCATGTATATTTTCAGCGTCAATAATAGGTTATGTGCATTTGAAGCAACAGATAGACAGGTAAATGTTTCAGTATTAAAATGTTTATCTCTCAAAGACGTTAACCCTGTGGCTTATCTACTTTGTAATTGATCGTTTTTAGGGAAGCAATGCATGAAGGTGTTATCAGAGACATACAAACAAGACAACGAAAAAAGGCAGAGAATTTGTACACATTACAGCAACAGATTGATCTTACCAAGCAATTAAAAAAGCAGAATGATGATAGTGTTACATGATGTTTAATCTTTATCCAACAATAATTCCTGATAGTAATAAATGTATATAGTGATACTGTAGTAATTTCTAATCATGATGTAAATAAAGTATAATGATAAATGATGCTTATCGAATATGTGCAACAATGTTTTAAATATTTAATAAACTATGTCAAACCAAAAAGATTACTCCCATGTAATTTATAGTTCTAGAGGCATATACCTTTTACCAACATTATTTTTTTAAGTTATAGAACACTTACCTATACCAAGGAATAATGATGTATTCACCAATTGTGTAATAACTAATATTGATAGGGGTTTTCCAAAACCCACATTTATTTAGCTTAGTGGCAGACAAAAGGTAATTGTGTCACAGCACTCAGAAATGTTTTACTTATAAGGATGAGTTCAATTCAATTATTTAGTTTTCTAAATTCCAACAAAATAAGACCAACAATTTTCACCTTTAAATTTTACTTATTTAGATTTGTTTCATATATGTTAACTTGGCACCTTTCTTCCATACATACCTAATAATTATTGCAATGGTGTGATAAAAAAAAATTAGGTATTATTAAAATAAACACTTTTATTTCCTAGTCAAAATACATATCTATAATAAATAACATTATGCTGATTAACACAGGCTGATGTAACAAGGTTTCTTCATTAGATAACAATAGTTCCTGCTTTTCTATCTTTGGGATAAATCATAAATAAACTCAACTGGAATGCTGAAAGTATGCATCCTAAGAAATTTGGAATCTGCAAATAAATAAAATGCACAATTTGAAGGACTTACCAACAATTTTGCAGCCAAGTATAAGCTACCCAACAGCACCCATTGTTTTTTACACCACTTGAGGTAGGATTCTGTCTTTTAACTGGAGTTTGTTGCTAACATATTTGGCAAAAAATCAACCTTGGTAAAATTAAAGGCAAAACAACTTACCTGAATGAATTTATCGTTCAACAGTGAGCCATAAATGAACCATTGACAAGATACAACAAAAGTGGCAAGGATCAAGTAATAAGGCATGCTGTCAGTACTCTTAATCCTAATGACATGAAATAGTGAGGTAAGTGGAGCTGCAAAGAACATGATAGTCACAAGACAGCATATTAGTCCCAAATGCGTTCTAACTTCTTCTATATCACTCTGGTTGTGAACATAAAATAGCACCATGGACATAAGAAGCATGCAAAACGTGAACTGTTGCATTACTGTACCCTGAAAAAATATTTCAAATTTCATGGGTGATACTAGTAGCTATACAGGGTATCCCAGCACAGTTTATTTGAGGTCTCATAACTTTAGAAACATTGTGTTCATTTCGTTGAAATGAAAACATTAATAATGCCTAATGCTATGCTGTTTAGCCAATAAAAAAGTCTGCCAAGAAAAGTAAGTAAGCTCCAAGAAAAAAAAAAGTTTATTAGAAATTCTAGATCTTTTACCTAAATTTAGATATTTAAGAAAATACCGCCCATAACCATATGTAGTTCCACTGACCATCATACAATATCCTATCTAATAAAAAAAACTACAATACTCTATTAGCACAAGTTTTTCTACCTATATGATGTTAAGTTGAAGCATCTGCACAAAAGTAGAGGTTTTTTTTTAAATATTTTTTTGTTGATAAAACTATCGCCTATTTTCACCCAGTTTTGTTCATTCACTTTATGCTGGGACATCCTATATTATGATTTGATCTATAATTTGATGAGCAAGATAAAAAACCAGAGATATGTAAAAATGTTCTTACCCTCCTTATGCTGTATAGGTAAAAAGTAACAACATATGAAAAAAACAATGTAGCACCTATTGTATTGACCAATATTAGTGATGTATCATCAATCAGAAATCCATATCTCAACCACAGACTTGTTGAGAGACATCCACTGACAAAAGGCAATGAGGACATGTCAGCAGTGCTTTTGTTTTTTACTATTTCAAGGCATACTACCCTGGAACAAATTGCAACATTAAAACATTATATTTAACATTTTATTTTGGTCTGTTTAGTATGGAAACATATGCAATACACTGCATAAACAAAATTTGCGATTTTATTTTCAATTTAGTTTAGAATTAAACAAATTAATTTTTGAGATTATGCATTATAAGTAGCACAAAACAGCTCTTCAGAAGCACTGCTATTACCAATGGGCCATGGAATGCGCCAATTAAAGGTATTTACAGTTATGAAAGTCCAATTGTTAGAAAATTTGGGAAATTATTCTTAATGTTAAAATCATATCTTGTTTTGTGCTTAGCTTGTTGTTAGCATCAATTTTTTATTGAAGGTGGATATATTTTTGAAATGATTAAATTTATGTGTTTCACTACTAAAACAACTACAATTTATTCTTAGATAACACCATGCCTGTTGCTTAATGATTGTTTTATTATGCTTCTAGACTCTATAGTCTCTAGTTCTTTTTTCAATATTATCAGAATTGGTGTGATGTAGTAATGTAGATATTATGGATAAATTGAACAATTAGAATTAATTTACTACTTGATACAAATGTTTTGAAACCGCATGGAGAAAGATTCAACTTATCAGTGAATATTTCTTTATCAGGGCGGAAATACTCACGTTCCAGTTAGAAATTGAATTATGGTGGACACAGAGGCTGTAGAGGCAATAATGCTTTTTAGGTCAAAATCTAACATGATTTCTTGATGCTTGGAGTACAACTATTACACGCATATTCCCGAAAACGAGAAAACTGGTGAAAACTAAATGTTCATTGCCGCGTCATTTCGTGTAACGTTTTTAATGTTTATGTTTACCACAAAGCACATGCTTAATTTTTTACTTTTTTAGAACCACCCACGCAAACACATTTAACGTCAAAATATGTCAATGTCAATATGTCCACGGAACTTGTCAGGTGTCATGTCAGTCAGATTGGTTTCTTTCCGTTGGTTTGAGTTTTATTACTTGTAGTTCCGCCATCTTCGAAGTTCATTATTTGCCATATTCTCGATTACGACTCCACCATCTTCTAGGTTGACTTTTCACCATCTTCTAGGTTATACTGCCGCCATCTTCTAGGTTCATCTTCCGCCATCTTCTAGGTTCATCTTCAGCCATCTTCTAGGTTTATCTTCCGCCATATTCTAGGTTCATCTTCCGCCATCTTCTAGGTTCCTCTTCCGCCATCTTCTAGGTTCATCTTCCGCCATCTTCTAGGTTCGTCTTCCTGCATCTTCTAGGTTAATCTTCCGCCATGTTCTAGGTTCATCGTTCGCCATCTTCTAGGTTCATCTTCCGCCATCTTCTAGGTTCATCTTCCGCCACCTTCTAGTTTTTAGATTTCGCCGTCTTCGATCTGTGCATCTGTGGTCAGTGTGGTTGCATGATAAACCATCTATGGTCGATTCACATTTCATTTACTCCGCGTCAAGTCAAAACAGTCGGACAACAGACCGGTGGCCTCCTTTATAACTGTGTTCATGTGATTAATGATCCATACCCCAATAAGAGCGCAGCAATTAGGTCACTAGCCTGATGCAGAACGTTCGACCCGGGAATAGCAAACTAACGGCGTATTTAATCTCTGGTCGTTGTTTCGATTACCTTCATCTCTAGTTTGTCGTAGCTGATAATATTCTGCTGACAATTGAACGTGGTTGATGCGGTTGAACTGTTAAATGTATGTTAGTATGGGAATTTGCTATAACAGGAATACACCCAAAACTAAGGATAATTATTTTCGGTTGACACGGGACTATAAGCAACTGATTGTAAAACAGCATATTTGTATTTGTGTTTTGCATCGACATAAATGAAATGTAAATTGGGTATAGTTTCTAGTTTTCTAGTTCTGCAGAGTTTGTGTTCTGCAGTCTCAGATGGAAAATACAGGAAGGAGAATCATTGATTAAGTCCTATATTATTTATTATTATCTGTGAATAAATCAATATCACCAATGGCAAGGATGACCAACAAACTTGGAGCGATATTTCGGAATCCGTATTATCCGGATATTCGTATTGTCAATGATTGTGATATTCGTTAAGCATGTTCTGCTCCTGGCATCACAGAAAGTGGAAAGTGAATACCGTACCTGTTTTGTGGTGGAAACTCTGTTTTGTGTGATATTTTGTTGTGTGGAAATTTTTGACGTAGTAATTAAGGTTAAGGTAGCAGATATCGGCAAATAAATTATTATGGATGTGATTTGAAAATTACTACATTTATAAATAATTAATAATGCATGATTATAGCCTTGTTTTCAAGTGCTAGTAACTCACCGTGCCACTTAGTTGTTTAAAATTGAATTTACTTGTATTTTGAGCGCTGACGCGAAAGTACTATTGTTGATAAGAAAAAATATAAAATCAATAGATAATAAACTTTATGGGGACCTTATCAGTCTGCATTTACTTTTTGCTTTGTTAACAAGAAGCTGTACATTTTCCTGCTGTTCGCACTTGTCTTCAAGCTGTAACATAAGTAAGTCAGCAGCATTATTAGGTATAGCTTTATAATTAGCTTGCAATTAGTTTTTTGGCAATGTCTTGAAAATGTCACATATGATAAATCACCTGAAATCTTTCAATTATAATTAAATTAAAATTAGACCTCAAGCTGCACAGATGGGTTACCTCACAGATAAGTATATACAAATTGTATGTGAGGATTTATTATCCTATTTATAGATAGGCATTGAAAGATGTAATTATGTTATTACTTTTATTAAGACAATGCTGGTGGTAATACCAGGAAACTGATGTCTATTTTAGTAGTCGCAGAAATATTCTGTTGTATAGTAGTAGCTTCAATAATGCTGTTTTGAGGTATGTTTTGAAGTATATTTTGTTTTACAGCATCTCAGGTTAAATGTCAATACATACATGTGCATATCTAGACCACTTATAGATGTGCCAAATGTTTAGGATATTATTGTATGCATTTTTCACAGTGTTAAGACATCGTTAGAGAAAAATGTAATTATTAAATACTGATGCGGTGCTTTCAAAACATTATAACATCACCAAGCTGAAAACATTAAATACATAATTAATTTTAAAATACGTGCATTAAGAAATCTCAAAATATTCATTTATAATTTGAACAAAACCTTGGGAAATGTAGTCCTGAAAAGAACAAATATTATTTATTGTCTTAGCAACTCAGTAACTTAGTAATAGCTGAATTTAGTTTTTTTTAAATGCAACATACCCTGTATATTGTATAAGTACATAACTTTTTAATGCTTTGTACATTTCATGTACATACTTATATGGTAATCAAAAGTGTGCAAACTTTTTTAAAACCCTCTATACTCTATATGATGTTATGCAATATTGTGAAATGTTTAAGAGATCTGTTTTTCTCCAAGTCGTTTGTTTTTATATTTCATATGGTTTTTATTAACTACTAAGGTTCGACTGTGTTGAATTATTTTGTACTAATCATTATCTCTTCCATATTGCAGAGACATTTAATTTCATATCGTACACCCAGAATGACCAAATATAATCTGGGCATTGATATTGGCACTACTTCAGTCAAAGTCTGCATAGTAAACCTTGCAACCAATGAGGTAGAAGCTCAACATGTAAAGGATACCCAGTCAAACATTCCTAGCGACACAGGGCCCAGTGGTAACAAGCAAGATGTGTTCAAGATTATTTCTACGTTGAACCTCTGTGTTTCAAAACTGCCAAAGCATCTACTACAAGAGGTAAAACATTCTTTGAACAATCTGCAAATAAATATTCCTACTGTTGTCACCCTCATATTTTGTTCTACTATGATGATATTATTAACTACAACAAGACCAAGGTTATGATTGTAGATACAGAGCGGGATAATCATTGAGAAATAAAATCAGTAGGCTGTTGTGAAGTAGTTCAATGTTTTGTATACCTTGGTTCTTTGATGGACAATTGGAGTAGCTGTGAAAATGAGATTTGACAGCGTACTCAACAGGCATGTGTGGCCATGACTTCAAAATGTCTCTTGTGTTTTCCATATTTTTGTATGCCTCAGAAACTTAGACTGTTAAAAAGGCAGATTGAGCTCCCATAGATGCTTTTGAAATGCGGATGTGGAGGAGAATGCTGAGAGTTCCTTATACCACCCATCGAACTAACGTTTCCATACGTGATGAGCTTGGCAATCCAAAGAGACTATCCTCCATTGTGTGGACGAGAATGCTTACATTCATCGGACATATTCACAAAAGCGATAATATGGAGAAAGTTTTAGTTCAGGGTCATGCCCCTAGTGGGCGGCGCCATGGTCGTTCCCCTGCACGCTGGGTGGATATGACAAAACAGTTGCTGGATATGAGTATCAAGAGCGCCACTGAACTGACAGTAAATCGCGAACGATGGTGACCTACAGTTTTCAAAGCTATTGATAATATTTGTGTCGGCAATAGTCTAGCTCCAACTCGATGCATTTTACAAGTTCATAATATGTCTGTTAAGAAATTGTGGCTATGCTATGATGTTATGATGATGATGATGATGATGATAATATGATGCTACATATTACATCACAAGTTGAAAATTACTATTCAGGCTATAGAAAACCATCAAATATTTTAGATAATTATGTCATATACATAGCAAAGGTCTTATGGACCAAAGATTGCATTGTCTTATTTCTGTTAAGTGTAAATCAAGTGTAAACCTGTACCATAATAAAAAACTGCACTGTTATAGAATGCAACCTGGATAATATTGAACATCAGAAGCTTGCTCATAGTACAGTTTCATGTCTAATAATACAATTAAATCAGTTAAAGTATGGGAGACAGAAGAAAAAGAGATATGTTACAATTTACAAAACACTTCTAGGTGCAAGCCATAGGAGTGTGTGGTCAGATGCATGGGGTGATGTTTTGGAAGAACGAAGATGATGACAAGGCATGGGAGATCATTGTGAAAGATACAACAATCAGATACGATGTAGTGCCAGAGCGAGTATCTAATTTGTATACATGGCAGGACAATAGGTGTGACTCTGCTTTTTTGGAACGGCTACCAAAACCAGACTCACACTTGAACATCGCCTCAGGATTTGGATGCGCTACCATGTTTTGGATGCGGAAACACAAGTTAGTACAGTATTGTCATTTTCAGACTGGTATATGGCTTGCATGATCAAATGCTGCCTTTGAATTTGATAATCATACCCAGATTGGATAAGACAATCAGTGTCAGAATCACTGAGATTTTGCTAGTGAAAGTTTTTTTAGGAATTTTCTACCTCAGGTTGTTATATATAAAGTGTTTATTCAAATAGAAATCTCACTACATTAGTTCTAATTAATCCGTAGAATAATAGGATAAATAATATATTTAAAAAGTAATCTGGTCTCAGTTTTGAGTTTCAGTCTCATTTGACAAAAATAAAAAATTCCAGATCTTTCAAATCCTCAAGTTTTTGTTAAAAATTAAAACCTTTATAATAGTTTTTCTATTAAGCTAAAACCTCCTATTTTGGATAACCTGAAGATGCCGATTACAAATCCGGTCGCAGTTTGGAGTTTCAATCCCATTTGACAAAAATCTAAAATTTCAGATCTTTCAGATCCTTAAAAGTCAGAAGCCTTTATATAAGGTCTGTTTTTACAGCAATCACAAACTAGTCAGCGTCAATTTGATTGGCCAGTACTAGTCAGAAATAGTTTGACAACTGCAATGAGGAATACTGATTGGCTCTGACTGGTTTGTGATTCTCGGTAAAAACAGACCTATTGTCTTTATATTAAGATCAGACCTCCTGTTTTGGATAACTTGAAAGTGCCGATTACAAATCCGTTCGCAGTTTTGAGTTTCAGTCTCGTTTGACAAAAATGAAACATTCCAGATCCTTAGGATTTTAAGTTTTGCTTAAAAACTCAAAAATCTTTATTTAGCTTTCTATTCAGATGAAACCTTGTGTTTTGGATAATTTGAGGGTGCCAATTACAAATCCGGTCGCAGTTTTGAGTTTCAGTCTCGTTTCACAAAAATCAAAAGTTTCAGATATTTCAGATTTTCACACATGCTTCTTCTTAAGGTACCAACTCCATTCAGTTTCTAGACTTTTTTTTAAAGCTAGTCAATGGCACAACTATTTGACGTTTTGTGGAAGGTGGTTAAATTCACCCCCAGATTTATGAAATAATGATATTGTGGTTATGATTGTGGTGCTCTAAGCTCCGTCATGGTTTCATGTCTTTTAATGTGTCTTTTCCAGGCCAGAAAAGCTGAAGAAATACAACTGCTCAGGGACGATAGCCGATTTCGCAGTAGCAATGCTGTGCAATATGCATAAACCAGTGATGTCATATCAAAATGCCGCCAGTTGGGGGTATTTTAATTGTGCCACAAAACAATGGAACAAGGAATTGCTCGAAGAGGCTGATTTCCCTGTAACTTTGTTGCCAGAAGTTGGGGACAGTGGAGCCATTGCTGGAAGTCTAGCGGGAGACTGGCATAGCATCCCTAAAGGGACCCCTGTAGGTGAGTGCTGTTTTGCAATTCTATTTTGTATGAGTATATATATCAGTATACAAACTTACGCGCACATTTAATAAAAAATTTCACAACTGTTGCAGATCTTGGAATGTACTTTGTCTCCATATTGTCATTTTCTCACATTCAAATTTCTTTTGTTTTGTGCCAGTATGTCGTGTTTTGTGCCAGACTTTTTTCTGGATTTGATAGAAACTGACAACACCGTTCTCCAAAATTAACCTACAAAATCGCCTTGACTGCAACAAAATGTCATGTTGACATGTAATGTTCACATTTCGTTACTTGAGTATTAAGGGACCCTTAAGTATCGACTATGAATACCATCCTAAGGACTTCAGCACCATCTTTGTTGTCAAGGTACTATACAACACTCTAGTCTAGTTCGATCACACTTCTAGAAGTGCACAACTTATTGTATAAATCGCCAATAATAGTGTAAATTATAATAGATTTTCAAAGCATGACGATATTTTTAATAGGGTACTTGCAGAAAAAAATATTATGTCGTTTACGCGTTCCTTAGAGCCTAGTAAACATGACAAAATCACTTGTTTGGTTTTTTGGATTCGGCTGTGAGAGATATTCCAAAAATTATTTCAAATGGCGGAAAATGCCGCGCAAACAAGCCATGACGTCAGTGATATCGTATAGTGATGGGATGTAAAGTATTGATATTCGATATCGATAGCCAGTGCTAACCTAACATTTTGACATTGATCATTATAACCACAAAACACAGTCACACACAAAAGTACAAAAGTCAAAAGAATAACAGTTAGGCTAGATTACTAATGGCGTTTTCGATTTACTGCACTGATTTTAACCACGATTGCACTACAGTGCACATTGAAAAATCGTCTGGTGTCCAGAAGTGCAATAAATCTGAACTGGTAAGTCGAACATACACCAAATTTCAGTTCAGTTCAAGTAACTGTTCTGTCAGCCAACTGATGACAGTTTGATGTCATTTTGCATCGCGGGAGCTCAATTTCATTCTGTGGTGGTTTTGGAATTTGAATAGTTTGAATGCGTCTTATTCAATAATTTATTCTATTTATCGACATAAAAACTAACAGCATTTTGTGCAATATCGCTTTTGCACTAAAAATGAATATCTATCTATATCGGTAAATACTTATGTATGTCTTGTTGTATCTCTTCTTCCGTCAGTATATGAACAACATCTTCAACAAATATTCGTATTTTTGGGACACCCGCAGCCGTTGTTTGCAATTTAACTAGATACGCTTCAATTTCCTCATCATCCGAAGATGACGATATTCGCAGTTCTTCCAACTACACTTTCCGCACCTTTCATGCTACTATGTATACTACCCCACTACCCAGTTCTTAATTCAAAAAATTATTTTCTGTGACAAATAAAATAGGTTATAATTAATTTATTATAGACGTCAAAAATGCACTGAAATCTCCACGAGCTCAGCGAGCACGTGGCGAAAATTTGCACTCAAGTGCAATTAAGCGGATAAGTCGAAAACAAAAAACCACACTAGTTTTGCACTCAAATCTAAGACGAACATAATTTTGACACTCAGTTCCTATGAGTGCAGTGATAGGGCAATAAGTCGAAAACGCTATAATTCACCTTGTAGGGATGGGCTTGAATTAGATTCTATCTTTGGATTTATTCATAATGGGATGCGCCGAAATAAAATGATGGCTTCGATTAGTTGCGAATCTCGGTCACAAACAGGATGTACTGTGATACCTATCAGTTATAAAAATGTATTGCAACGAAAATGCTAGTGGGTTAATTGCCAGATTCAAATATGTTTAAGTATCAATAAATTGAGTTGCATTTTTAAAGAATCTAGATCATCTCTAGTCGAATGCGCAGTTGACAAACCTGTAGCAGTATCGATTGTCGATATCGATAAGATATCTGTGACGTCAGCCCTTGTTTTAAGTCACGTGGAAAAATTTGAATGTATCGTTGTTTTATTTTGCAAATATCTTTTTTTGGCCGTCAGTAAAATCATGTTTTTTGTTTCCTACTGCTTCATGATATGGTTTTCTTTACGCTATGTATACTCCCGAGGCGATTTCACGACCTCTGCAAGTACCCTATTGTACTATATCTGAGATGAAGTCGACTTCTAGAGATATTATACTATAGATTAAGTCTTGTTCCATTGTACATAATCTTGGGTGCCTGGTCACAACGGAGTAGGTGGGAATGACTATACAGAAAAATTACATGATTATCGTATTATCATGAAGTATTGCTCTGTATAAAGGGATGTGATTATGTTGGGCAATAAATGCTATGATTATGATTATTATCAATTCATTCTTCATAATCTCAGGCATAGGACTGGGCGACCTGCAGTGCTCAGTCCTATCGACCGTGGAGCGATCTACAGACGCCGTCTTGAACATCTCCACCTCAGCGCAGATCACCTTCGTGGTGGACCAATACCAGCCCCCTCAGGGGCCCCCGAAGGTGTCAGCCGTGGAGCATTTCCCCTACTTCAAGGATCAATACATCGCCGTCGCGGCGTCTCTCAACGGCGGCAACGCTTTGGCCACATTCGTCAAGATGCTGCAGCAGTGGACGCTAGAGTTGGGATTCAACGTGCCACAAGGTTAGTTTCGTTGTTAACAATGATATCTCTCATCCGCTTGTTCTCCGCTCTGTGTTCTATGTCATAAGTGAAGTGTGACAAGTGACAGTGCTGACAACCTGGCAGATTCTGGAAGTGAACTCTTACCACAGCATAGAAAACAACCAGCATAATATCTCTGAGGATTTCCTATATAAAAGTGGTTCCCACAAAATTTGACCTTGGGAGGGTTTTTGGATGATTTTACGGCTGTCAAGTTTGGGTAGAGATGCAAAAATGAAAATATCGGTACCGGTACCAACTTGATATTTTTCAGCCTCATAGGCGCGTTTGGTTCGTACAGAGCATTTTGTGCAACTGACTACACCCCTCAATAATTATATAATTATTTTCGATACCGATACAAAAGTGTCGATACCAACTTGGAATGCCTCAAAAAGTATCGATGACAAAAATACTCGATATTAGTGCAGAAGTATCGTTACCATCCCTACAAAAAACCCATCCAAAAGTGGGGATGCGCGTGTAATTTCCGCCATCTTGAGTTGTTTTCTATGCTGTGCTCTTACCTAACCTAAGTGAGCATGATGAAAAGAACGTGGTGGCTTGAGGATGTAAAACCTTTAGTTTAATATTCTATTGGATATAGTGGTTAACTAAGGCTTCGGTACTTTATTTAAGGATCCTTGAATCCAATAAATAACAAGTTTTGGTACTTTTTATGATTCGTCTTTCTTGTTGAAGCGATTTTCATACATAAATTCTTACCAGAAAATGTCGGCGGCAGACGGGACTCGAACCAACGACCTCCAGATTGCGGACGACAAGCGACGGGCGAAAATCGCGCAATATCCGCTATCAAACGTAAAGTTCAGTATTACGCGCTGACGTCATCGTGACGGAAAACACATATAACCTACAATTTTGACGGTCCTGTTGCTGTCATGTCGCTGTTGTCCAGCATCTGCTCAGCCACCGCTGTCGCGAATTTTTACATAATAAGGCTAACGGCGCTCTCACCAGTTGAGCTACGGTCGCTCTGTCAACTTCTAAAGGTGGATTTAGACCAAACGAACAAAGAGCTAGAGAAAGAGCAAGAGCGTAGTTTTTGGTTCTTTTGGTGTAAACGACAAGCCACTCTTAGCATTTATACCAAAAGAATACGAAGTGAGATAGAACGGGAACACAAGAATCTGAATTCTGGCACATGCTCTAGAGATGTTTAGATCAGGCGAGCAGGTGCTCGTTTTCATTCTTTAATTGATTGTGGTTGGTTTGATTTGGCTGTATGTGCAATCAGCGCTACTGCCTGACTTTGTAAACATAGATTTTTGCCTTTCACGGCGATAAGATGCAAGAAGCGACTCCATCTTTTTCTTTATTTCCTCGGTATTACATTCCATTAGGTTGACTAATTGTTGCCACGCATCTTATTTCTCTGTTGTATTCTTATAATTTTCATAAGTAGGGTCCGACAGACATCTACAATTACGATACGCCTCTATTAACATCAGACATTTCTTCTGCGTCCACTCCATGGCTAAGAGCCACAAGAATACTTTGAAGAAACCGCTCCGATGAGCGAGCAGCTCCGAACACGAAAGAACGCTCTCGAATAAAGTTCGGACGCTCATGCGCCATTTACATCAAACGAACGAGGATTCTCAGAGCATTCCGTAGAATCTCCGCAGCACAGATGGAACAACGAAGGAATGCTCTGTATCTGTTTACACGAAGAGAATTCGACGGAGAAGGGGCAGAATAAGCATTCGCTCGTTTGGTCCAAATCCACCTTAAAAGGCCGATTCATAAACTTTCCGTTGCCGTTGACGTTTGCCGTTCATAGCACAAGCACAATTCATAAACTTCCTGCCGTTAACCTAGTTTTCCCATCGTGTTTGTAAACATGTTCTAGCGATTTATCATCAGTGTTTTTGACTTTGTGAAAGATCTTTGAAATTTCTTGGTGAAAATGGACATAGAACCAATAACCAATACAGAAAAGTTGAGAAAACCCAGAATCCTTTTGACAGCTATACGTCAACAATATCACATGACCGGTACCGACGACTATGATTGGCTTATACGCCGGCTACGACGCTGGCTACGAACGGCGGACGGCAAAAGTTGAAAGATACTTATGTCGAACGGCATGCCCAACGGCAGACGGAACGACAAAAGGCGACTATGAATGGTCTTAGGCGTTTCAATGTATTTATGTTGTAACGGCCAACGGCAACGGACAGTTTATGAATCGGCCTTCAAGCGCCGTCTAGAACTACACGGCCCGCATCTATGGCATCAAATAATCTGCAGGGTCGGTATTGATCTCCGACCACGTTCGATCCGCAGCAGCGTTGCCAGAGTTGGAGCGATAAAATTCAATAGTTTTTGAACATGCAGAGTTCATAAACTCTCCGATATTGATTTTTTTTGTTCCAACTGTGGCAGTTTTGGAGATATTTAAGTGTTCTTGTACGTTCTAAATAGCATATGAGCATGGCAAATGATTTTATTATTTTAGGAACTCCAGTTAAAGTTTGTTTACGCCGTAAACTATTACCACAGCATAGTAAACAAACAGCACAATAACTCAGGTTGGCGGTAATTACACGCGCATCCCCCCTTTTGGATGATTTTTTGTAGGGATGCTAACGATACTTCGATACTTCTGCACCAATATCGAGTATTTTTGTCATCGATCCTTTTTGAGACATTCCAAGCTGGTATCGATACTTACTTTTGTATGGGTATCGTAAATAATTATATAATTATTGAGGGGTATAATCAGTTGCACAAAATGCTCTGTACGAACCAAACGCGCCTATTTGTCTAAAACAATATCGAATTGGTACCGGTATCGATATTTTCATTTTCGCATCTCTACCCAAACTTCACACCCGTAAAATCACCCCAAGGTCAAGTTCTGTGGGAACCATTTTTATATGGGAAATCCTCAGAGATATTATGCTCGTTGTTTACTATGCTGTGCCATTACTAGGTAGTTCTGCTATGTTAAATAGAATATACAATTAGTACAAGTCAAGGATATTTTTGATATTTTGGAAAAATAATTGATAATTGGCAACGCCGCAAACTCGTGGTACTATTCTTTATTATTTACCCATTACCCCTCCTTATCGACGCCCTTGCCGTTTAATCGTTGAAATGGATGGTTTTCATCCAGTTTTCAATAATCCCACATAAAAATACGGTCCGATGCTTATTTCAGCGAAAGTTTGGGAGAAACTCCTGAGCATTGGCCTTGAGGAATCGGCTATTTCCGACCTTGCGATACGTCCAACGTGTCTGGGCGAGAGGCACAGTCCCGATAGGATGGCGTCTGTCAGCAACATTCACGTCGGTAACCTGCATCTGGCGCAGGTCTTCAGAGCTCTCTGCAAGGGACTGGTTGAGAACATGCGAAGGTCAGTAATATCGTCCGTTATCCTTTTACTGTGTGTGGCTAACAGCGCCCAAAAAAATTCTGTGGTCGACCTGGACGAAGTTAATATCAACGACCATAAAAAATAGACTATTTTACCATGAAACGTCCCTCTGTGGGGAAATTCTATAACTCTAAGCGAAGCGATAGCGACACTTTTTAACGCTTTCGCTCGTTTCGGTATTCCATAAATGTCTTCGTTCCGACTCGGACATAACGAACGCAGACGAACGGTATAAGCGATAGCGAAAGATTTTGGATCTCGTTTGTCAAGCTTTGACGTTATTATTGCTGTGTGTCAAAGTGACAATTTGCTTAAATTTATTTGTGTACTTAATTAACAAGCAATGAATCGAAGAGAAAAAACTAATCCTTCGCAATGGTCGGCATTGCTGGATTTTGCAGAGTCTCATCCAGAGATATTTAAGCTAACTCGTGATTGCTCGTGAGTCATCGAGCTCCATGCCGAAAGCGTAACGAAGCGTTAAACTTTAGTTATGGTATGTCGTCAAAAATCGTTTTCGTAATTGATTAGCTTCGTCTTCGCCTGCTTTCGTTACTATAGCGAAAGTTACAGAATCGATCCACTGAACATTGACAAGATAAAATAGCCGCCATCTTCCTTCACTGGCAGACATGTTGCGATTACTTATCATAGAACATCAACATCGTATCAAAATTAGGGCAATCGAATCACGATGTCAAATCACACGATTCTGGACCACCTCTATTTATTTTGCACCGTTAACACATTCTTACTATTGCTGTATAAAGATATTATCTATAATATTCACAAAATATCACTCAAATTTATACATAGGCGATTTACCCAATCCTCCGGCCACGCTGGACGAACTGGAACATGCTGTGAGGGCAGCTTGGGAGGCTGTACCTCTAGGGTTTATCAACAACCAGATTACAAGCATGCCGCGTAGGCTAGAGGAGTGCATTCGTCAACATAGAGGGCCCACCCATTATTGATCTGTTGTAGTTTTTTATAAACTAATCATGGCAAATGAGTTCGTTTATTATTGTATTTAGTCCTACCGCATTCCATAAATCGCAACTCTTTTTTTCTCAGTGTTCGGATTTCACTTGCGAGTAGTATATGTTTGCTTACTATGTTCACCAACGTTCACCAGTGAATAACTTATAGGTGCTTTCCTTTTACATCTGAACTTACTCAGATCACTTAAAAATGAGTTGGCTCAGCTCAGTTGGAAACCTCAGATGCTCAGATGCGTTAAAGGAACGTGTTTGTGCGATTAAATGTCATTCCTCAAAATTTTGTAATATGCTATGGTTCTATTATCTGTCGATCCTTTCCATAACCTAGTTTTTTACGTTTTTCGTCGCTCACCTTACACTATCGACTAGCCGTACACCATAAAACCGGAAAAACCTGCTGAAATTCAAACTTACATACAATCCTAACCTCATTTATTTGACATCTAAATGATCTGAGACAAGTGATCTACCTTTCGAGCTTGTGCAGATGGGCTTAAGTGGGGGTAAAATATCTCACTTTAGTCTCAGTTTCAGAAAACAAAAGGAAGGTACATCGAACTGAGTCATGACGTCACAAGTGAGATTTATCAGATAAATCAGGTAAAAGGAAAGCGCCTTATAACAAGGCTTTCATTGGTTGCATTCAGCAGAAAGATCGGGAGCCGCTACTTTGGTAGCAGCTACATCTCAACAGTTGGCGTTCTGCTGAAAAGCGTTATTTGTGCGCTCTGAATCATCACGGTAAATAGTTTGTGTCGACTGTCATAGATCATACCGTTGACTTTTTTTTAAATATGACAACATAACCTATAACACAAGTGTCATAACATGTGACACTCACAAGGTCAAAAGTAGCTTATTCCGCTCCGCTCCAAGTGAGCGTACTTATCGCTGCAAAAAATGGCGACCGCTGGAGCGGTAGCTGCTAGGTAGCGCACGCGTTCAGCAGAAAATTTGGTAGCTGCTCCGCAACTGTTGAGTCTGCTGAATGCACCCATTGATCAACGTTCCCTGTATATCTTTTCATTATGTTACAATGTCGATAGAAATAGAGACATGTTTTGATCATCATTGGTTACTGTACTTCACAATATTTGTCGTTTCAGCATGATGCCCAGAGAGATTCTGAAAGAGGCAAAGATCGACAGGATAGTAGGCAATGGTTCCGGACTATCGAGAAACAAAGTGCTGCAAGCTGAAGTGCAACAACAGTATCTTCTTCCATTGGTGTTCACCAAAGGCGGAGATGCAGCCAAAGGAGCTGCTTTAGCTGTTAACGAAAATATAGGCGAATAAATTTTGATACAGTAAAACCAAAGGATCGATTAATGGGACTGCTTTTTGTTGGATCAAACCAACCCAAAACAAAAACGAATCACAAAGTTATAGCAATCACTTACCTATTGACTGTGTAAGACCACAGAGGAGGGAAATAACATGCATATGGATATTTGGTCGCTGGTTATGAAAAGTGGGTTCACCTATGGGTATCGTGACGCCTAAAATTATACTGATTAGCATTTTACAGTAAAAAGTCCGTTGTTGTATAGTTGGGATAGTTTACTATAAATGTTTAACCTTGGCGTAGGGTCAGAACCAAGAAGTATTCAAGCCTGCTTCCACAAAACCACATTGCCCATTCCAAAGACTTACCAGTATACAATTCATCCGTCAGTTGTGAGTACCACGCTTCCATATCACCTGTATACGTATTATATTGTAATGCATTTTTTGTTAATTTCTGTTTCTTACTAAATTGATTTATCGATCTGAGTACCCAGTTTACACAATTAAATGGCTCATTCAAGTGCCATTATTTGCCTACTAGAAGCTGTCACTTCTAAGGTCCTTGCACCCAAAAAAAATATCGCCTTAAAGCATTCATTATAACGTACTAAACATCATAAAATAGAAGTTTTTGATTTTTTATGTTGCTTGTGAGACTTACTCCAACTATAAATTTGAACTAGTGAAAACGGCGCGAAAACAACCTATGACGTCACAAGACAGTATAGTGATGGGATTTGAGATATCATAAACACTTTTTGGTCGATAATTTTGGTTACGGTTACGACACTTGATGACTCGACGCACGTCATTCGTCATATTTTAAATGAGGTTAGCGTCAACAAGTCCAATCACAAAATCACAGATCAAACTGGAAGAATGCCGTAAACAAAACCTACCTTGTGTTTCTGTGTCACAGAACAACAGTTGTTTTGTGCTTTTTGGGGTTGTCATTTATAGTTAGAGATGGGTTTAATGATGTCGATTATTGTACTACCTTGTGACGTCAGCAGACGTTTTCATTCACGTGGAGTTGCTGTAGTTCTACACCTACGACTGGTCTGTAAACTTCTTTTTGAAATTGTGGGATACCTAGAGTCATAGTGACTGTTTTCTGGGTATTTGAAATTCGTGTAGCTATATACATACATCAGCGCCAAGAAGAAAACCCTTGACCTTTTTTGCTGTTGTGTATTTCATGTTGTGGACTTTGCTACTGTTCTGTGATAACATTATGCTTTTTATGATTTTATCGTTGTTATTTGTTGAAACTTAGGGTAAAATTTGTGTCTTATATTTATACAACGTTGTCAATTTATTTATACATGCTTAAAATAAAATTGAAGTTTTACTCACACTGTGTTCATTTATTTAATAAAAATATTCCTACGTCTGCCACCGCGTGGTCACTACGCGTGTACCTGAACATCCAATAAACTCAAAAAAGTTACTGCCTTTTCGGCTGCATCGACAACTTTTAAGCGAAAGGTAAATTTAGTAATTAAAGTAATAATGACATTAATTCACGGTTTTATTTTCATTTATTAATTTGTACTCAATCGATAGTTCGATACAAATAATGCCTCCTCGAAAGTAAGCCTTGTATGAGGTATTAGTATCTTAGATAATGACATCAAATAGAAAATGTCACATTAAAATTAGCGGTCAGGTTATTCAAAAAATCTTTTTTACTACTAACGACGGCGACGTTTCGGTTTGTTTTGTTTTAGACTATCTTCAAGTCCTAGAACTGTGGAAATGTAGGGTCACCCAATAGTCGAGTCATCTTCCGTCAAGCTTTTGGGGATCAACACTAACATGTCATGACACGACCACGTCGTTAGTATTGCTAAAACAGCATCGCAGAAGCTTTGAGTTTTGTTCTGCTGTAGGAAGCTGTATACACCAGAGCAACTACTGCTGCTCCAAAAGGCACAGATCCGACCATTGTTGGCGTATTGTTCCCATGTGTGGGGATGCGCTCCGAAGCACTTTCTAAAGCTTCTGGACACTACCCAGAAGAAAGCAATTAGACTAATCGATACGCCTAACCTCACAAAGGACCTCCACAGCCTGGAACATCGAAGAAGGGTGGATGACCTGTCCCTGTTTTACAGATTTTATTTCGGAAGATGTTCGAGTGAGCTCTTCCAGATAATAACACCGAAGACCGTCCGAACAAGGAACACTAGAGAGGCTTTGCGAGCTCATCCTTACCAGGTCGAGGTCCCTACTCCCTGAACCAGTTTCCTCCAGCACTCCTTCTTTTGGAGAACTTCGACGCTGTGGAATGAGCTGCCGAGGAATTTGTTTCCCGATGGATACAACCTGCAGCATTTCAAATCTAACGTGCACTGTCATTTATCTTCTCGCAGCGCTTCTACAGCGCCATAGGCTTTTAGCCTTTAGCTGACGATAAAAAAATCACAGTAAAACAAAAGAATATATAATCATGGAATCTCAAAAATACTACTGAATAGAAAGATCAGAAAAATACAAAAAGAAAACAAAACATAGAAAAAGTAGTAATTGTAGTTTAAGATATAAAATGAAATAAAAATAGACAACTGGTGAGATCGGAATATAGTTGAGAAGATGCAAAAATTATTTGATTAAATTATTGTAAATGGTACCGAGTTTGTCAACGTCAGTTTTGAAGTTTATGGAGTTTTCGTTATTTTTTTTATGTGGACCATTTCTTTAATGCATCTCTTGTAGTTATTTTCTTTGTCCACCACTTACGTGTGATTGAAATAAAAATGATTGCCTGTTTCTAATGAATGTTTTGAAGGAGCAGTGCCATTTTTATTATTTCTAATATCATTTTATGATTTTTGATCCTGTTTTTTTTAAATACCGTTTAGTTTAGCAAAGTCCTGCCGTGTTGAAATATTCGGTACAGGCTTTTTAAGGTTTCACTTGGTAGTGTTATATTAGAGTTGATGCTTTCTATATAAACTAAAGTGAAGTACCTACAAGCAGTTATAGTTGAAGTACATCATAAGCTGAATTGAAGGCTCCATGCAAGAACCGGTTTTCTCCATTGGAGTACATTTTTCAGGAGGTACGTAAATCTGCCTGAAGGAACTTTGAACGAGTAGAGAAGGTTTTGACTGTGGCATACTGTGTGCACATCAGCTATACAAAGTTCATGTTAGAAAATTTACGTTTTAAATTACTACTACAAAAAAAAGCGTTTGGACTTAACGTGTTCGTGCACAGTATTATGATCTTTCAATAATAAAGAAGCAAATAAAATGTAGATTTTAAAAAGTGTCTGGTTACAATTCGATCCATAAAGTAATTGTAGCCAATTGTGAAGGACCAACTAAATTGGCAAATAACCGCAAATGACTCACGAGTTAATCATGCATCGGTTGACTCACCCCTTGTTGGTTGGCGCCGGATGTCTTCCCCAGCTGGGTACTTGAACGCGTTGTACTCAATGGGATGTTACTTCTTCGGCCATTTTAGACGGGAATTTCGATGCTATACAGCTATATTCACGAAAAATCGACCACGGTTCACCGTCTCAGTGAACAGAGAACAGACCCGACTGGCTTCACTTTTCTCTCCCTTCTTCCGCGTCAACCGTCAGACTTCAAACTCGCAAGTCAAAACGCGGGAGATTCGAATATACAAAATTATTTAAATGGTAAATACCAATCGTAACCATTTTCCGCCCACCAAAAAATATAAAAAAAAAAAAATATTTTTTCCAATCATAGTAATTCCTATATTACCCACAAAAGAAAATTAGTGGAATTATCCCACCCATAACACAACACGAAAAAAAAAAAAAAAAAAATTATCATATACAAGCAAATCATGGCCTATTGTGCCGGCAAAGGGCACAGTTTCAATAAAGGACGGTCTAACAGCCCTTTACTCGTCTTAACTTGGGCGACTCTCGAAATGTTTCCCGTACCGGGATATAACTTAATAATCCTGCCTAATGGCCACTGTAAAGGACGGGTATTTTCATCCTTGAGAAGAACCAACTGGCCGACCGAGGGAGGATTATGTGGTGTATTCCACTTATGTCGTTGCTGAAGGGTGTGGAGGTACTCCATATGCCAGCGCCGCCAAAAATGTTGCTGCATCTGTTGCACTAACTGCCACCTGTTCAACCGACTATGTTTCACACACAACAAATCTTCGTCAGGCGGAGCATTCAGGGGCTCTAATGTCAAGAAATGACCCGGAGTCAAGCTGCCTACATCGTTAGGATCAGAACTCAAACTACACAAGGGTCTCGAATTTAACATTGCCTCAATTTGGATTAAAGTGGTGCTCAATTCCTCATAAGTCAACACTTGCGCACCTATCACCCGCCGCAAGTGAGTTTTCACAGATTTCACTCCGGACTCCCATATACCTCCAAAGGAAGGACTAGCTGGAGGATTAAAATGCCACTTAATTTGCAAAGCTTCAGAAGCTTTAGCACCCAATAACTGTAAAGTTTTATAAGCACCAACAAAATTCGTACCTTGATCACTATAAATATCACTGCAACGTCCTCGCCGCCCTATAAAACGCCTAAGTGCTGCAAGAACAGCTTCACTAGTTAGATCTGACACAACTTCTAAATGTATTGCTTTAGTAGCCATACACACGAAAAGACACACATACACCTTTTGAGAACTAATGCCTCGTCTTTTACCTAAAGACATCCTCAAAGGACCAAAAAGGTCTACGCCACTATGGGAAAAAGGTTTGACTTCCGAAATTCTAACGGAAGGTAAATCACTCATTATGGGGACCACTGGAGGAGGCTTAACTCTAAAGCATTTTATGCAACGAGATAACACTGAAGCTATAGCCCGTTTGGCAGATAGTATCCAATATCTCTGCCTTAACAGATAATGCAAAGTTTGTGGTCCAGGATGACAACTCCTATTGTGCACACTTTGGATAATGAGATAAGTCAATCGATGCTTCCTAGGGAGCAGAATTGGATGCTTCCGATCATAGCTTAGACTAGACTGTCTCAAGCGACCGCCCACCCTCAGGACACCCTGGGAATCAATGAAAGGAGCTAACTTCTGTATAGCTTTGGGACAGACCTCCGCTCGACGAACTTTCCGCAGTTCATTATCCAATTCAACTCTTTGCACGTCTTTGACCAGAACCACCATAGCCTCATACAATTCAGCCTCGGATAAATTACCTATCTCACGCGGGTAACCCCTTTTTCGACACAAACAATTTTTACGAAATCTCAAACAATAAGCAACAACACGCTCAATTTTGCGTAAGGAAGAATATCTATTCAACAATTCTGAAACAATACTAGAGCCGTGAATAGTAATACAAACAACCTTTGCTTCTTCTTGTACATCTGTACAGGAAGGCTCACCTACACAAGTTACAGGCCAATCATCCCGAGGAAGCTTAAGCCAAGTTGGCCCCTCCCACCACAAGGGTTGTTCTAGAAATTGCCGAGGAAAAGTCCCCCTAGAAGCACAGTCACTAGGATTCTCTTTCCCAACCACATGATACCATGAATCAGGAGCTACCTTCTCCTGGATTATAGCTACACGATTGGCTACAAAGCTCCGCCACCTATGCGGAGAAGATTTGACCCACGTCACAACTACCTTCGAATCCGTCCAAGCACAAACATTATCTATTTTCTGTGTTACCATTATATGGGATACACAATCAATCAGCTCTGCGGCTAATAAGGCTGCACACAATTCCAGTCGTGGAATCGACAGTCTTTTCAAAGGCGCCACTCGAGTTTTGGCACACACCAAATGTACAGAAATACTGTTCTCCGTGGAAACCTGTCTCAGATAAACTACAGCTGCATACGACTTCTCCGAAGCATCGCAAAAAGCATGAATTTCTGTAAACTTTGCCTCTATATGAAGTATATGTCTAGGAATTTTCAACGAAGATAGCTCAGGTAACTCAGCCACAAAAGTTTTCCACTGGTTTGCAACTTCCAGCGGTGGCTCATCATCCCAACCTATCCCTAAAGCCCACAATTGCTGAAGTATTTGCTTGGGAACAATGATTACTGGAGCTAAGAATCCTAGAGGATCATACAGTCTTGCTATTTCTGACAAAATATTCCTCTTTGTACAGGACCGTATCTGAGGATGTACAGAATAAGAAAAACAATCCGTAGTGGGACACCACTGCAAACCCAACACTTTTATTCCAAGAGAATCCTTATCAAATACAAGTGGCTGCTGATGAACCTCAGGTACCTGAGCAAGTACTTCAGAACAATTACTTGCCCATTTCCTCAGTTCAAACTTTCCCAACGCCAATAATTCAATCAACTGGTTTTGAGTATCCAAGGCAATTTCCTTGGAGTTTGCTACTCCAATGGCGTCATCAACATAACAGAAATTCTCCAAAATATTTACAGCTAACGGAAACCTTTCACCCTCATCCCTACACAGTTGCAGCAACGTCCTAATCGCTAGAAAAGGACTAGACGTTACTCCATAGGTAACGGTCTTCAACTGATATTTCCTTATAGGCTCGTCACCGTTAGGTCTCCACAAAATAGTTTGATAACTAGTGTGAGACTCCTCAACTAAAATCTGTCGATACATTTGCCGTATATCCGCGGTAAACACATACAAATACAACCTGAAAGATAACAATATTGAGACGATATCATTTTGTAACTTGGGACCTGCTAGAAGAACATCATTCAAGGACTTTCCATTGGTAGTTTTAGCTGAAGCATCAAAGACAGTCCGAAGCTTTATTTCACCATTCGCATTCCTTTTCACCACCGCATGATGAGGAATGTAATACTCACTATTAGACCCCACTTGGTTCCCAACTTCAGACATGTGGCCTTGCTCCAAATAGTCAGCCATAAAATCACAATATGCTTCATGTAAGACGGAATCACGACGAAAACGTCCTTCCAACAGCTTAAATCTATGTAAAGCCTGTGAATAGGAATCACCCAGAACTGGGGGGAATTCAGAAAAGGGAAGCTTCACCACATATCTTCCTGAGTCCATACGCCAACAAGATGACGTAAAGAATTCCTCAGCCTGCTGTTCCTCTTCAGACAATGCGACACACTTAGAGATACTTTCAATTTCCCAAAACTTTTTCAATGTACAATCCAATTCCCCCACAGAAGTTAGAAAATTCAGCACACTATTAGTGGAAACACCACCCAACTTGCCCATTAACACCCACCCAAATACGGTGTTAATAGCATGTGGCCCACCATTCTGTCCTCTCACATAACCGGAACGTAAGATCTCACCAAATACTTCTACCCCTAGAAGCAGATCAATTTCCATTTCATCATGTGCAGCCAAAGGCTCTGCGAGGCAAAGATTTTCTAAATACTTCCACTTCTGAACAACAGCAGGAATTTGAGGTACCTTCTCACAAATCTGAGGTATCACAATAGCTTCCAAATTGAAGCTAGGATACGGTTTGCTGTAGGGAAAGATAACACAAGAGACTTTTCCCGAACTCACATTCGATGACATTCCATTAATGCCAACAACAGGGGTTGAATACTCCTTACGAGTAAGATTCAACCTTCTCACACAAGATTCACTAATAAAATTGGCTTGACTAGCAGAATCTAACAAAACACGACATTTGGTGGATCTACCCTCAGAATCCAATATTGAGACTAGTGCAGTAGCAAGCAACATTCTAGGCTGCACAGACAACTTACTTGCCATGACTTGAACATGACTCTCAGATTCATTAGAGGTACTACCACTGACATCACAATCTGTCACTTTAGTGTCCGGAAAATGCAATAGTACATGGTGTTTTCCACCACAAACCCCACAAAGTTCTTTTGATTTACATTTATTTACTAGATGAGTAGCTCCCAAACAATTAAAACACATTCTAGTCCGCTTGACAAAGGCATGCCTCTTACGACATTCTGCCTGCAAGAATCTATCACATTTGATCAACGAATGTGGTGAACCCTTGCAAAAATTACACTTTTCCTGTGTTAATGTGCCAGTCGAAAAACTAAGTGTCTGCTTTCCCTTGGGATTAGCAGGACTATTATTCTTTCTAAACCCACCACTAGCATTAGACACATTACTCCCTTGATATGCGGAAGTAAGGGATGTATTTTCCAGAGCTCGACAGGTTTTCTCAACAAATCCAAAAAGCATGTCAAACCCCGGAACATTATTCCCATTATGTTCTAGTTCAAATCGCGTTTTAAGGGAAGAAGGTAATTTCTGCAACAATAAATTGAATTTGGTAAAATCCCATAGGTTCAAGTTACTCATCTCTAAAGCCACCAAATTTTCAGAAAATATTGACAACAATTTTCGAAGTTCAACTGCAGAATCATGCCTAGAGGGAGAAGCATTATAAATTGAAAACCAATAATTGCTCAATAAAACACGTTCATTCTGATATCGACTCATTAATGCATTATAGGCTATTTCATAATTATCCTCAGTAATGGGCACATTCCTTACTATTAGACCTGTCTCTTTTTCTAAATAAGAAATCAAGAACTGAAACTTTTCTATTTTTGACAGCGAATTATTTCTATGAATAAGAGTATTGAATAAGTCGATGAACGTAGGCCACCTTGTAAGGTCACCATCAAACTTCGGTATTTCAATTTTGGGAAGCCTCAAACAATTTTCTCTTACGACCACTGCAGATGTTTCATGCTCACTACGAGCCATCATCTCATCAGAAAGATCTTTATGAATGCCCCTTATTGAATATCTCATATCATCAAACATTGTATGAACTGCTTCCTCCTCCTCTAAGGCAGACTCATCTACCAAGGCTATTATTTCATATTGCAAATTCTCAAACCTCGTTACATACCCATCCAGCTCTCCATACCTGAGAAAAAACTCCGTCCGATACTCGCCATTATCACGAGCCTTCTTGGCCGCCTCAAGAACATTTTTAATAGATTTTAAAACTAGCGCGCGTTGCCGTTGCAACTTCACAACATTTGCATTAGGCATGTTCAGGTATCAGGTAACGATTCAATGTAAACACAAGACCAAAATAATCAAATTTAGAATCAATCTGCTAGTAAACACAACTTCTTTACACAAACAATACGGCAACCACACACAAATCACAAAATTTTCAGTTGTTATTCTTTTTCGAAATCTCCGTCGACTACACCAATTGTCGAAACGCCGGTTTTCGAACCCCCAACCGAATGTAACCAACTGAATCAAAACAACTTTTGCGCTCACGCAATTCGCAAAATGTCAATTTCAAATGCCCAGAAAACTCCCCAGATATGTATTACCAACACAATACACCAAAAGTTGCTTGTTTTCGAATATAACCAATTTTTACAAACAGCGCGCAACACTAACAAATTCCGATGTCACAAAAAAACTCCGTTTTTTGTCAAGGATACGTACCAATTTAGATTTTACGTAGACTATTTTACTATAGCGCGATTTATTTATCCGTGCTCGGAGGGCCAAAAAATGGTTACAATTCGATCCATAAAGTAATTGTAGCCAATTGTGAAGGACCAACTAAATTGGCAAATAACCGCAAATGACTCACGAGTTAATCATGCATCGGTTGACTCACCCCTTGTTGGTTGGCGCCGGATGTCTTCCCCAGCTGGGTACTTGAACGCGTTGTACTCAATGGGATGTTACTTCTTCGGCCATTTTAGACGGGAATTTCGATGCTATACAGCTATATTCACGAAAAATCGACCACGGTTCACCGTCTCAGTGAACAGAGAACAGACCCGACTGGCTTCACTTTTCTCTCCCTTCTTCCGCGTCAACCGTCAGACTTCAAACTCGCAAGTCAAAACGCGGGAGATTCGAATATACAAAATTATTTAAATGGTAAATACCAATCGTAACCAGTGTCTTTTACTTCACGAAATATTGTAAAAGATAGTCCTTTCGCTGTATTCTGGTATTGGGCCATAATTGAGGCTAGAGTTGTCCGGTAAATAATGTTTGTCACTGTCGCGGTATGAATCCACAAAAAGAAGTCATTACTTAACTCTTTACTTTCAGATATTATACCATTTACACCCTATTTGTTACTATTCAACAAATTCAGTTTCATACAAAAATGAAAGAGGTTTGGTTCGTTTCATACTGTGCAAGAACAGGTCAAGTCCTGGGATTTGGCCGATTTTTGCACAGTGTAAAGAACCAGACAATCAACAATACAGTCCTGGATCGCGTGCAGTATAAGGTAGAAGCCTCGTTTTTGCACTGAATGATGCAGAATTCCAAATAGGCGGATAACGAAATATCTTGGAAATTTGGACTTAGCCGGTTCTTGCGTTGGACTCTTCAATTCTAACCTAATTTGCTTGTAATAACTTATTATCAAATTTTATGCTAACTTTTTTTGTCCATACAATTTTTTAGTACATCCACTATCTTCAACCGTCTTCAAGTGTAGATCTATAGAAACGCATACTCAAAAATAGTATAGACAATAGAAGTCCAAAACAGACTTTTTGAAATATCTATAGGTACCTTGTGTATACGAATTTCAAACATACTACCAAATTATTGGAAGCATTGCCACATTGTTCTCGAAATAGCTTCAATACCTCCACTAAAATTCCAACTGCTCATACCTACCGAAAACCCCTAGCACAGTTTTCGCTGCGTTCTGCGTGAAAGTTATAATATATCAAGCGTCTCAGCATTACCTTAAGCGTAGCAGAGACAGAAAAATATGGGGCATACATACCGCCTTTCTTTCCCGTACGCCAAACAAACTCATCGATTAATCATAATTGCAGAACTCTGTTTTCCATGTAGGCCTTGCAAATTATAAAGCAAATTGTTCGTATGAATAGCAACATAGTCGCCTATATAATTAAACCGTAATGCCTGTTACCGTTCCACAGTGATATCGCCTCTATACGAGGGTCCGTCGTTTTTTTATTATAGAGGATTTAGGATCACGAGGCAACTCTACGAGTCTAATTCGGCTCGTGTAAGAATTGATGGTAACCTGTCTAGTCAAACTGCAACCAGAAAAGGAGTTCGTCAGGGATGTATATTATCTCCGATGTTGTTTAACATTTACTCTGAATTTGTGATGAGACAGGTATTAGACAACTGGAATGGCGGTGTAACTATTGGCGGAAGCAAAATATCCAACTTAAGATTTGCTGACGATACAACCCTTATTGCAGCTTCTCAGGAAGAACTAGTAGCTTTATTAAACATCTTAGAACAACGTAGTGCAGAGTATGGGCTTGGTATTAACTACAATAAGACCAAGGTTATGATCGTAGATAGAGAGCATGATAATTATCGAGAAATAAAGTCAATAGGCCCGGCCGTGGCGAAGTAGTTCAAAGTTTTATATACCTCGGTTCTTTGATCGACAATTCTTGTAGCTGTGAAAATGAGATTCGATGGCATATTCAACAGGCACGTGTGGCCATGACAAAGCTTACTAAAATATTGCGTGCCGATAACATCACTAAAGCTACAAAAATGTCGCTGGTTCAGTTTCTTGTGTTCTCCATATTTTTGTATGCCTCGGAAACTTGGACTGTTAAAAAGGCAGATCGAGCTCGCATAGACGCTTTTGAAATGTGGACATGGAGGAGAATGCTGAGAGTTCCTTATACCGCCCATCGAACTAACGTCTCCATACTGGATGAGGTCGGTAATCCAAAGAGACTATCCTCCATTGTGTCGACGAGAATGCTTACATTCTTCGGACATATTCACAGAAGCGATAATATGGAGAAACTTGTAGTTCAGGGTCATGCCCCGAGTGGGCGGCGCCGTGGCCGTCCCCCTACACGCTGGGTGGATACGACGAAACAGTTGCTGGATATGAGCGTCAACAGCGCCACTAAACTGACAACAAATCGGGAACGATGGCGAGCTACAGTGCTCAAAACTATTGATAATATTCGTGTCGGCAATACTCTAGCTCCGACTTAATGCATTTTACGAGTTCACAACATGTCTGTTAAGACATTGTGACTATGATGATGATGAGGATCGCGAGGAAGGAGGACCCGGAAGTGTGACGGTGTGAAAGAGAATTTGCCCGCACAACGTTGTACCAGCTTAAATCCTTTGATATAATGTCCACCCGACATGTCACCAAGGCCCGACCGGTTAAAACTTGTCTCTTTCTTATCACCAAGCCCTTCTACAACTCACGGAGTTATCCTGAGTATACCAAAATTGTTTATTTAAAAAAAGGGGGGAGTGCAAACAAAATTAAATTATCCATTATATAGATAATGATTCAAATTCTTAGAAATAAGATAATACTTAACGCAATTACTAATATTCAGTCCTCTATTTTACTAAAAATGGTGAGAGTGTCAAGTAAATGCACATCCACCATTTATACAGGGTGGATCAATAGTGAGTGGACGGAAGATTGTGGGCTTTTTAAAACATATTAAAAAAATCTGTTATGTACTTGATCATGACAAAATATTTACACTTAAATTTTGACGTTTAAACACGGTGATTCATATCAAATTTACATTTTTTTAAATGGAACCCCCTATATATTACAGCATAGTTGGATTCCCTGGTGAATTATAATGTAACTTTATGTATCAAGTAGATATCAGAAAAAAATTGAAAATCGAGCGATTATTATGAAACTATGAAGGTGTTCAAGAGGTTCAAATTTCAATTCTTTTTGTACCTACTTGGAAAAATCAGTGTAGATCAATTAAGGAAATTTCAATTACATATCACTTGAAGTTTTCAAATGGATAACCCTATTTTTATATAGGATCAAATGTAAAAATTTATTGATAACCTTTCTAATATCAATATTTTTTAGTATCCATTTTATTTCAAATTTTAAGTCAAATCGGTGTTTTTAAATTTGCATACGTATGAGCAACTCAGCAGGCCATGAAAAATAAACAAAACCCGTTCAGATGGAAGAAACCAACTAACTTAGCAGAAAGATTCAAACGAAGTCGAATAACGAGACAACAGTATAAAAGGTACCTAAAGGACTGTACTCTTACCATTATGAAACACCAAAATAATTTAACTGTAGGGTTACACGTTATAATCAATGGTAGTGGTAGAATGTTTTAAGTACCTGTAGCTCTTGAATTAATCCCTTTAGACCCCTAGTGTGCTAGTTTGTTGGAATTGTCTTATCGGGAGGAACACAAAAAGTCACAAATATATACAATAACATTTTTTAATCGGACGTCACGTGACCAAAAACAAATACCTCATGGGGTGACACAATAATAAGCAAAGATACTATATTTGCTCTAAATTACACCCCCAAAATTATAATTCGCTATTACTGCACAGTTCCGATATATTGCTTGTCTTAATCGTTGTGGGACACCCTGTATGCATTTTTTTGTTGGAAGTCTTCTCCTAAAATATTTTGTCATAGTATAGTAACTAAGTAAACTCTTAGGAACAAGATAATTATGTTTTCACAAATCACAGCCTACTGTCACATGTAAACGTAGTGTCGTGAGTTTATCTCCTTGCTGTAATTTCACATACGCTATTTGTCTATTAAAAAAGGTGAGAGTTTATAAACATGAATAGAATGCACTTCCACTATTATATAGCTATATTCAAATATACGCTAAA
Source organism: Callosobruchus maculatus (assembly GCA_951848785.1). NCBI lineage: Eukaryota > Metazoa > Arthropoda > Insecta > Coleoptera > Chrysomelidae > Callosobruchus > Callosobruchus maculatus. The sequence continues at coordinate 7,399,808 of CATOUR010000003.1, forward strand.
CAAGTGTAATCAAAATAAATTGAGTGCACATTCACCATGATATGGTTAACAATTCAAATAAGCTCTTAGAAAAAGGATAAAGAGGATATCACACGTCTCAGCTTATTAAACTATTTGAACGTAAAGCCAGAGTCAATAAACTTGAATGTTATTTATTTCGTAAAAATGGTGGGAGTGTATACAAAAATCAAGTACATGCACCTTCATCATTCCATAGAAAATAGTTCAGTCCCGATCTCTAGAGAGGTTAGAAGACAAGATATTCATTTATACAATTTAAACAAATGGTACTAGTATCAGAAAAGAGTTTAGTACAAGGGTCGTTTATACCTTCAACCTTCAACCTACGCAGCATTCCTAACCAGTCATCTGTTTAAAGCAGGTTTCCACCATTCAATCTGAATGAATGATTTTAACTGATTCAGTATTATTGAAAATGACTCGACGTTTGTTCACACATTTCATGTTTTGCTAAAAACATCAGCTGGTCTGGACTAATGTATCAGTAATCTTACTCTTCAGTTTGTATTAATTTTCCTAAAAGTGGTAAATATGACAACATTGCTATCAGCATTTTAGAATTCTGCATATTCATAAACCCCCAGGTACTGAATTTTATCGTTCCAGCAGTGGCAGTTTTGAAGATATCTAAGCGCTCCTGTACTTTTTACTAAAAAAAGCGGTGTTGACATATCTCAGCAATAGAAACAAAAATTTGAAAGTATTAGGATTTACTAAATTTGACATGCGCAATTCATTGCAACAGAAATACATATTTCACTTCATTTAAAATGACCAAATTATGACGTGTAACGTAAAAGTTGTATATGCGTGAGCACTTTTGAATTCTGCATGTAAAAAACCTTCCAGTATGAATTTTATAGTTTCAGCTTTGGCGGTTTTGGAAAAATCTTATATTTTTGGATGGATTAAAATGTTTCCGAAAATACTTACACACTTACACAAATTTATGCAGATTATTTGGGAAAATAAATAAAATACTCAAATACTGCAATTTTTATTTTCTGCCAAAGGATATTGATCGACTCAGGTATATATTAAGTTGAAATTCCTAAATATATCCACAGTATTATAAAAATGTACAATTCAGAAAACAACTATTCACTGCGACCTCGTATACTAAATCTAGGTCTCTATAAAACCCCATACAAATCACAACGACATCGTTAAATTAAAAATGCATTTCTTCAACATAAAGTACACCCTCATTCTACTGAATATCATCGGTTCTCATCCTGGGAAGGTGGGAAGTAAGTTCCAGACTTTTCTCTATTACAGCCTTTTCCTTTGCGTTGTCTTTGTCGTTTCGTTGTCGGCAATAAATATGTTCACCAACAACATCACTGCAGTGGAAGTTGCGACCACCCTTGCTGCATTCTTTGTCATTTTTCATGTAAGTCAATATTTTGTTCAAAAGAAAACTGAGTAGGTAATAGTTTTTTAATAGGATAAAATAAGCATCACGAAATTACTACCTATTACTTCAGAGAAATAAGGTTCCTTTAGTGATATCAATTCATCCAGCAATATGACAAGTTTTTAGGGCATATTTACCTTCAAGAATAGAACCTAGCTATTTGCTGGGTGAGACTTATCGACAAATAAAAATTATAAACAAAAACAAATTGAAAGATTTTGTCTTACCAGTAAAAAGTATTTAATTATAAGTGCTTTTCAGACAATCTTTAGGAAGACGCCTGAAACTGTAATGTGATGGTCTTTAGATTTTTATTTTTTTGATCACTTAGAATACCTAGCGCAAAGAATCGGCCAAAAATTAGTAAAACGTAATTTTACAATAACATTTGCAACAATGAACCTAGGTTTCTGATACTGCACTAAAAGTTGGTCTTGAATTTGCTATTTAATTTTTTGAGCGCACAGATTTGAGGGTTCGTCCACTACCTATCCTAAGTCAAGTCCATTTAAGCTTCACCTTTGAAGCTTTAACTCACATATGAAAAGAATAATTGTGTAAACTTAATAGAAAAAAATTTATTCTAATAATAGACGGAAAAATAATTAGGGAATTATTTTTAAATTATTTTGCAATATAAAAATTATTTTTTCAAGTATCTTTTTTATCTCTAAAATATTTTAATATTATTCAAACCAGTTGATGATTCGTTTAGAAATTTTGATCACTCAACTTTTAGTGCAGTATTAGAATCGTAGATTTGTTTTTGCAGATATTATAGTACCATTACGTTTTATTAATTTTTATCAGGGTTTTTCAATTTTCTAAGCAACAAATAAATTTTTAAACTGCCACTTCATAGATTAAGGTATTTTCTTAAAGATTGTTTATCTTAAAAATACTTACAATTTATCGCGTATTACTTGTAAACACGTTAAGTCAAAATCTGTAATTTTTTTTATTTGTCTATAATTTTTATTTGCCTATAAATCTCACAAAGCTAACAATTAGGCTTTTTTGTCGCGCCCCTTTAATACTATCAGGCAATTCATTGAACTAGAAGATTCCATCACAAGACATGCTTTTTTGGAAGACTGTAGTTCTTACACATGAAATATTGAAATGTGTACTTGACCTGATGTAATAGCTATAGACATTCTTTCGTTTCTGTAGAAAACGTTTGAATACATCCATATGTAGAAGAAGGTTTGTTTTATTATGCAGCATGAGTCCTAAGTTGATACCATGTCTAACCAGAAGACAAAAAAAACTCAATATGAACAGACTATGCACGCCTAGATAGACAAGCCCAGATTTAGTTTTTTTGATTCTGTTTCGCTTATTTTTCAGACTACTGAAAAAAGTTATCTGAAAAAGTTATTTATCTTAACGGCTTCTTCTTCTTCTAGTGCCGTCTCCTAACGGAGGTTGGCGACTACTTCTCTGAATGCATCTTTGTCTTTTGCAATGTGGAACAGTTCTCCTAGACTCATATCAGTCCATTCTCTAGTGTTTCTCAGCCAGGATTTCTTTTTTCTTCCTATGCCCTTTTTTCCATCTACTGGTCCTTGCATGATAGTCTGCAGTAGTTTGTATTTGTTATTCCTTAGAATATGGCCGAGGTATATTGTTTTTCTCCGTTTGATTGTTATTACTAGTTGTGACCATACGTAGCACTCGATAAACTTCAATCTTAGTTTAAGGCATAGATTTTTGTTGCTAAATAGTGTTCGAAATCTTAGGAAAGACTGCCTCGCAATTTCAATTCTGGTTTTTATTTCTTGATCTTGATGTAGGTCTGAAGTTATGTAGGTTCCTAGATATCTATATTTCTATGGCTTTTCCTTGTATCAGCAGCTGACCTTGATTGACTGGGTTTTTTGAGACTACCATACATTTATTTTTTACAGTATTTATTGTAAGTCCCATTTTAATGCTTTCCACCAGTAATTGCAGGTCTTTCAGAGATTCAGCTATGATTGCTGTGTCGTCCGCTAAGCGTATGTTATTAACTACCTCCCCTCCTATCTTAACACCTTCTTCTCTTTCCCAAAGAGCCCGGTGAAATATTATCTGTGAATATAAATTGAAGAGTGCAGGTGAGAGTACGCACCCCTGCCTAACGCCTCGTTGTATAGGCACTTCTTCTGTTTCTATTTCGTTTATCTTCACAGTGGCTGTTTGGTTCCAATATATCTTTTTGATGAGCGCTATATAATTGTCATCCAGCTGAATGTTCTTTAGTTCATCTATAAGTTTCGTATGCTGGACTCTATCAAATGCCTTTTGGTAGTCTATGAAGCATATATAAACCGATTTATTGTATTCGCGACTCTTTTGGAGGAGGACTGTCATGGCGAATAAAGCTTCTCTGGTTCCCATGCCACCTCTGAAGCCAAACTGTGAGTTATCTAACTGTTTTTCACATTTTCTGCATATTCTATTTTGTGCTATTTTCAGTAAGACTTTTAAGGGGTGACACATGAGGCTTATGAGTCTATAGTCGTTTCCTGATTTCAGATTGTTTGTTTTAGGTATAGGTATGAATGTTGATGTTAACCACTCTAGTGGGATGTTTTGTGACACATAAATGTTGTTAAGCATGTTGGTGAGTGTGATTAAATTTTTACGACTTCTACACATAGTTAAAAAATGAAATCAAGTTGATTGACTCAGTGCTTCCCACACATTACAGCAAACCAGCTTATTTTCCCATAGCATGAAGCTATAGTCTGAGATCCCCTTGCAACCAAGCCCGACTCTAGCCCGACCAAAAAAGCCTATTATAAATACAATGATTTTTTCAGCTTTACAACCCTCCAGCCCCTAACCACCCCAATTTTACCCCTACCAAAAGAAGTATAAAACGATCAGGAACCCCTAAAACGCCTAAAAATGTGGTTTGAGGAATATTTAAAATTTTTTATTTTTTGCTAATTACTCCGCCGCCCTTGTACCGATTTTCAAAACTATAGGAACAGTACCTACTACGACCACACAGCATATCGCTTTCCAAATTTCATCACAATGCATGCAGCGGTTAGTGAGACAGACAGACAGACAGACAGGCCGACAGATACATCGACGGCAGTGGCGGCCTGTGTCAACTTAGAGAGGTAGTGCCAGAATGACAGCCAACATTTCAAGCCGATATAAAATTGAAAAAAAATACTTATTACTAGACGATGAGCCGAATTTAACTGAGTCTTTATGTTCGAATTACCAAGCATCGATAAACTGAAAACATTATTCATATGCACTTTAGATTTTTCATGGGTCTTAATTTTCTCTCATATATAAGATCATCCGTGCCTTTTTTCGCCCAAGTGTCATCGCCTCCAAATATGTAGAACACACACAAAACAAAAACGTTTGTTAACTTTTTTACAGTCACTTATTCAATTGTTTTCATCATAAATAGGTTTATTGAATTTACGACAACGCGATTTCTGTCCACTACCAATAAGTTTTTCAATTTTTCTTCCAGCGGAAGATTACTAAATTAGTTTATTAATGCGCCAATTTTATTCATTTTCGCTCCAATGATATTTTTTAATAAAACACGAAAGAGATACCGATCCGAAAACAGCGCACAACTCACTTAAACTCAAACTAATAGGATCTAAATTTGGAACCTTTAACGAGAAAAGCCGACATCAGCATCAAACATAAACAAATCGAAACAGCTGAAACAAAACAAAAATAGTGAATCATGAATGGAAATATGGGTAATGTACCTGGCACGATCTACTTCGGATTTTCGTATTTAAAACCTATCCAAACGTCCAGCATAGCGTTCTCTCTGTCACTCCTAAGCGTTTGTGATAACATTTCTCTCACTCTGTTTGTGCCTTGTAAGAAACGGCACGGTAGGCTGTTGCCATCTCGCTGTTTCGTCGCGCCGTCAGCTCTCCTCGTGTGAGTTGCGACGATGCCACGTGTTGCCTGGTGCAAGCATTTGTGCGCTGAGCCGCTATTGCCATTTCATATAAAACAGAAAAAGTCGTTGCAAACTAACATTGAATAAGAAAAGTTTAAGAGATAGATAAATATGTTTTTGTCAAAAATTAAGGTAATGCCATGGCACTGTGGCACTACCTCACCATCCCCCACTGATCGACGGATAGACAGACAGTGACATCGATTTTCGTTATGTACACGTCATAAAACGCCTAAAAAGCGTATTATCTCAAAATCGAGAATTTTCGCGATCACAATACTCCCCTCAATCAACTTAGGACTCACCCTGTATATCATAATTGCTTTCTTGTAGCCAGCTACCAAGATGCACATGATCTACGCCAACCGTTCCACAATCTGGAACCTCCTGGAACAAATGGACAGCAAATTCTGGACCATTGAAGACAAAACCAACAGTCATACTAGAAAATACTACGAAAAGCACTTGACACGGCTCAAAAACATCTTTTACCTCTTCTGTGTCACCTTGACCACTTGGACGATGTTGACTGTGAGTCTGTCTAAGCTACCTTTCGAATGCTATGTACCCAAATGGATGCCTCTGAGGTAGTAGTAGTAGTAGCAATTTATTTAGGATTTTTCCTAATACAAATAGTGATGGTATTTCAGTCCATAATTACAATAATCTAAGTAACAAAAACTTAAGTACAATATTATCACTACGATTAGAAATCTAATATTTCTTGCTTCACTGAACTAGCTTCTTTGATTTGCCGGGGCAATTTATTATATTCATTGAGTCCTTTGTACATCAGTGATTTCATGGTGCTCTTCATATTGGTCTTATTTAAGTAAAAATTAGAATTAGTTCTCGTATTATAGGAGTGGACTTCACTATTTGTTCTTAAATGATCAGCTAGATAACTTGGTGATACACCTTTTATAATTTTGAAAATAAAAACCATAGTTGTTAAATAAAGATATTGGTTAACAGAAAACCATTGTAATGTGTTTAACATATCGTTAATTCTTGTATATCTAGAACATTGCAGTATTATTCTCATTCCTCTGTTTTGCAATTTTTGTAAACTCCCTAGTTTATTTTTATTCATAAAATACAATAGAGATGAGCCGTACTCAAAATGAGGTTTTATTATTGTATTATAAATAGTGATTCTTGCAAACATTGAAAGGTGTTTTGAAATTCCTGAGAAAAAGTATAATTTTTTTGAAATTTTCTTGATAATATAATCACAGTGACTGTTAAAATTTATATTTTTATCTATCATAAATCCAAGATATTTCATTTCATTTACAATGTCCAGGACAACATTGTCGACTATAATTTTAATACTGCTTTTTATTACCACCTTGCTTTTATGCTCTGTAGATATTATCATGGCCTTAGTTTTTTGAGTATTTAGTTTTAGTCTGTTAGATTTTAGATATCTTTCAATGAGTGCAAGATCCCCATTCATCATACTAACCCCCTCATCTAAGTTTTTGCAAGATAAATAGATCAATGTATCATCTGCAAACATATTTAAGGAGGAGTTTTGCGGAACCATCATCATCATCATCATTCAGATATAAGATAAAAAACAAAGGGCCAAGGACACTATCCTGTGGGACTCCACAATCAACGGAAATAGTGCCTGAAAATGAAAATCCAACCTTAGTCCTTTGCTGTCTATCATACAAATAGCTTGTAATCCATTTCAGTACTGTGCCACCAATACCATAGTGTTGAAGTTTATGTATTCAGGTCACTGATCATATTGGAAGACGTGGTGTGCGTTGCAGTCTGTTTGGTTCTGCATTGTACCAATATGCTGTTCATGACCATAGTAACGTTGTTAGCGTTGCAAGTCAGAATGTTGAGCGACAATTTTGGAAATATTTTCGAGCTTGAAGATTGTGACAAGATGACTCGTATAGAGTTGAAGGAGTGGATACAGCATCACTGTTTTCTTTTGAAGTAAGTCTTCTTTGTTATTTCAAGAATAATTTTGTGGCTTGGATAAGCAAGGGCCTATATGCATAAAACGAGTTTTGATAATTGAAGATTTGTGAAAAAAAATCAAAGACGTTTTTTACTAACTTCTCTCAACCGAGTGACGTGGTATTTTGGGAACGTTGCAATGTAGGCTCTAATATCTGTGAAACATGAAACTATTTGGTTTATTGATTATTGTTGGTAGATTTTTGTTAGTTGGGCCGTCAGAGTAACAACTGAACATAGAGGTAGTAAACAACTAATTCTAATAGGCCGACATCTTTTCTTATGTTGTCATATTGACCACCAGATATGGCAATCATTATTGTTTACTATCGTCTTTTAATTGTATAGTATTCAGAAGTATTCCATTCTACGTTAAAAAAGACGACATTTTGATGATCCAGGAATTATTACAGCAAAATCAATAGATATGTTGATTTCTACTGCGTTACTGCATATTTCTTCATCATAAACGCAAATTCTGAAGTCTTACATAAATTTTGAGGAGCTGGCAACGCCGACATAACTTTCACGCGACTTATTTACAGTAGAAGCTCGACTGTCAAACGTTTGTTTTGTTTGTGCGTCTTTTATGCTTGGCCAGTAAAATCGAATTTGCTATTTGTTGGTAACTGTAGTGAAGCTTTACGGATTTGCTGTGCTATATTCGAGCGTAGCTTAACAGTTTTTCGAGATGGAACTCAAAAAGTGCAGTGTTTGTAACATGGGTTGCATTGGAAGAATTTTCAGGTTAGTTGGCTTTACACAGCATTGTTTACAACTTGAACTGTCACTGCGACGTCACAGCTAATCAATGTCCGGAGGCTGAAGTGTCAAAGATAATGGCTTTGAGCACGCCATGCTGAAGTGGTTTGTTTACTACCATATGTTCAGTTGTTACTCTGAGGTTGGGCCTTAAATTAATTCAGACCCTGCCTTTAATACAATGATTGAGCAACTTAGGATTTGAAAATTGTTACTTAGGAACTGTTGTCGTGTAAAAACACTACTTAGACCTTTTTAACTCGTCAAATTGTTTCTCATTATGTCTGATTACAGTACTAGGCGTCAAAAATTCAAGCCTTTCTTTAGTAAAAACCATCTTATTCAAATAAATACATCTTCTGCAATCTGCTGATTGTGCTCATTGCAGTATACCAGTATGGAAACGTCACTATTGTAAAAGAAACTAAAAAAATGATTTGCTAATACATGTGGATGATATTGTGTCTGAGAAATATAAATGACTCATATTAGTCTACCACAGTAGTAGCTTTTAGATTTAAATGAAATAGTTGACTGTTCGAATGTATGTAACACAACAAACTTCCAATGTTTTCAAGTCTTTTTTTCGGTAGTGAAAGTGCGTATGAATGGAGTAGGTTTTCTAAACTAGGACAATATTTACTAACTGCCATTTTCTCTTTTTAGTTATATCTCATTGGTTAAACTGTTCTTCAGGTTTGAAAGTCAACTTTTAAAAGATTCTGCTGAGCTTTTTCTTAAGTATTTAGTCCTATATCATACATAATAACAAAAGTGTTACACATTTTTCAAGGTTATTGCCTTACAAGCACTTATTAGGGCCTACGTTTAGAAACGTTTATATATCTAAGACACACTTATGCCCTTTGAAGTTTATAACCTGAAAACTAAAAACGGCATAAGATAACATAGCTCCCAATATTTCTTATACCATCTATACTAACTTGCCGTTAGACCCCAAAGTGGAGCAAAAAAAGCAAAAAGTCTCATATTCATTTTGACCTAATTTAGTGGCCCTATGTTACAAAATAGGCCCATTTACTTCATGTAAAACGCTGAATTAGAGTAGATAAGGCCATGATAAAAGAACCTAATATATACCTACAGTATATTCAATCCCAAGACAGACTGCACATAAACAGTCGCATGCAGCATTAGCGTGGTTACTGTCCGCTGCCATCTGCGGACGCGCCTGCTATAGTCCAGTGCAATTATGGAATTTTATATTACTATTTAAAAAAGTTGCCCTATTAACCCATTGTAACTTAAAAGTAGCCAGTTGCCAGTTTGAAATGATCATTTAGGCAATGAACACTTGACGCCGCATATTTGGATCTGATTTCCAGTCAGTCTTGGGGGTTTTTACTTGCCGGATTATAACATACAATTCACACATAGTGTACTGGACTATTAGGGACCCTAGCGACATGAGCCGATCACGCACGCGGGCTTGTTTTCGTTTGGTCTGGCTTGGCTGTGAATACAGTATAGTCTTTTACATACACGAAAGTGTCCATACTTAGGCCTTTTTACATAATATTTATTCTCCAACGAAATAACCTTTTGACTTGGGACCTGTTTCATTGGAAAGAGCGAATTCGGTTGATGAAATTAAGCCTAAAACTCCATTTTACGAAAACTTGCTCATAGGCCCTTGTTCGTCCAAGCCCCAGAACTATTTTTCTAAATGGAAAACTCAAACTTTTGATACAAAAACTTGAAAGGGAATTATTACAATAATCTATCTATTTAGTGTCCAACTACAGTAGGAAACATATTCCCAGACAGCTAGCAGTAAAGCAAAAACAAACACAAACACGTGAGGTAAAAAGATAAATAGCACAAAATAATCATAGACCCCTAATTATAGTTTTATAAATTCATTAGAGTTGAAACAGAATATGTGAGCTTTAATGTATAAAATTATTGGAAATGTTGTCTATGAAGCGTTAGGTGTCTTATACCATCAACGTTTAAATCCTGATAAACATTGTGTGAAATAAGCTAGATCCTTAAGCGGCCTACAGACGTTGATGCAATCTGCGATACAGGCATCGACTTATACGTTTCATGATGCAAGTAGCAGCGTGTGTAGTACTGAATCACATATTTGGCATCAGTTGCGACTTGCAGCGATGCAGAGCCTGGAATCCCATTTTGGTCGGTGAGTCGGTGACACTGATGCAGGTTTCAACTTGTATAGTATTGGGTCGATGCAAAGGAATAACTCAACCTTACTATTCTTGTGTTGCATGAAATGTGCATAAATATCAAGTCGAATCAGGCATCGCAACAGGTTTGGATGTGTGTAGGAACTTATGATGCAACTGATACAAGTTTCATGAAACCTTGAGTCGATTCAGGAATCGCAGCATGCATCAACGTCTGTAGGCCGCTTTACTTGCCAAAGTTCGAAAAATGGTGAAAGTACATCCTGTAAAATCCTTAAGTATGGAAAATGGAAGTATGGAAAAAAAAAGGAATGGAAGTATGGAAAATGGTGCAAGTACGTCATTTGAGATGCAAGCACCTGGTTGTAGCTCTGTATGTAGGTAACACAAATTTTGGGCACTGATTTTGTGATTGATTCCTAACTGTCTGAATGTGACCCACTAACACTACAACTTAATTATATATATACATACTTAAAGGCTAAAAGCTTTTGATAACACATGGCATATATGGTTTTAAAAATAATGTCGCAGTTTTTTAGCTTTTGTCACGCTTTGTCTTTTGTCACTCCTAAACTACTAAAATTATAAATACTCATTGTTATGTAATAGATTGTACACTTGTGAGCCTCCCGCAAACTCTAGAAGCCTATAGCACTGTAGAAGTGCTGCGAGAAGATAAGTGTCGGTGGCAGATTGGTTCGAGGGGTAAAGACCTCGACCTGGTAAGGATGAGCTCGCAGAGCCTCTCAAGCGTTCCTCGTTCAGACGGCCTTCCGTGTTGTTACGTATGAGAGCTCACTCGAACACCTTCCGTGATAGAATCTGTAAAACAGGGATAGGTCAGCCACCCTTCATCGATGTTCCAGGCTGTGGAGGTCCTTTGTGAGATTAGATGTATCGATTAGCCTAATTGCTCTCTTCTGGATAGTGTCCAGAAGATTTAGAGAGTGCTTCGGAGTGCATACCCACACATGGGAGCAATGATCCAACGATGGTTGGATCTGTGCCTTGTAGAGCAGCAGTAGTTGATCTGGTGTATACAGCTTTCTACAGCGGAACAAAACTCCAAGCTTGTGGGATGCCGTGTTGGTACTACTGACGACATGGTCATCCCAGGATATGTTATTGTTGATGTTGATCACTAGAAGCTTGATGGAAGGTGACTCGATAATTGGGTCCCCTCAGTTGGTGAGCTAACGTGAGACTTCTTTGTCAATGTTGTTGGACGAGTTTTATTTACGTTAAACTGTACTCTATTAACTAATCCCTAAATAAGAACAGTTATTTTTATTTGACGACACATTCCTGAATTTTTTTATACATCCAACACATTCATATTACACCATTCTCTTGAAACATTTACAATTTATGCAATACTAAAAATATACATTTAATATTTTCAAGCATATATTTTTCTGGAAGGCTATACATTTTTAGTCATTTAATTTTAAGATGCCTATAATTTGGCATACTTTGAAATATTTTTAGTAAACTTTATTTATAAATGATTTGCCTCTCACTTTAGGTAGATTACATCCACTGCCTCTCTGTATCTTTGATAGACCGTTACTTTTGAGTTTTTTAGGTATGTTGATACAGTAAATGAGGCATTTTCAAGAGGAATGTTAGTATATTTGGGAAACGTGGTTGGATTTTTATGTTCCTATATCTTCATTTTGTCCATTTCGTAAGTAATTTCTTGTATTATACTAATATCTAATATCGATAACCTAACGAGTGTCTTGATGCAAAAGTAAGACGGCACCAGAGCAATGTTGAATTTGAGTAATCATTTGATGGATGGTTCAAGCTTCAAAGTAAAAAAAAATATTCAGAAATTTGCCAACATGTCGACCAAAAATTCAAGATGACGGAGAGAAAATTTCTGATAAAGCATCGATTTTCGTAGAGCTTGTTACACGGTTTTTTTCAAATTTTTGATAACGAATTCGGAGGCAAAATATGAAACAGATGCTGCGTTTTGGTTTTAGAGAATTTTCACAGTCAAGGTTATCCTCCTACCTACAGCTATACATAAAAACATGTTTCTGATGAGTTAATAATGATTTTCGTTCTGTATATTCCACAGGTTTTTGATACTACTTTTTTATTTTTTTAAGAGATATATCAGATGTCGGCTCTGTTATACCGATCGTAAACGTCATCCTTCCTGGGTATATAGAGTTTCTCTACTGTTACTGTATTCCTGCTCAAAATCTTATGGACGAGGTTTGTATATTTTCAATTATACTATTTTTATTAGCAATAATAGTTTTATTGGAAAGATTTAGCGTTAGAAAATACAGTAGCCTTTCAATGACATTAGATACCTTACCGCTATTGTCTCCGGTTACAGCTGATGTGGTGTAAGGTATTTTCGTAATGTTGTCTTGTTATTCTAGTTCGTTTGCATCTTTCTGCTGAGTTACTTGGTTTCTTCCATCTGAATGGAGTTTTGTTTATTCTTCATGGCCTGGTAGGATGCTTATAGGCAGGAAAATTGAAAAACGCTGATTTGACTGAAAACTAAAAAAGTCTGATATTGATAATCTTATATCGTTCGCTATCAAATTTTAGATTTAATCCTGTAAAGAAAAATAGCCATTCCCATTTGAAAAAAATGAAAAAAAGTTATCTGTGATTGAAGTTTATTTAATTAATCTACTGACTTCTCCAAGTACAAAAAGTAGTCAGATTTGAACGTTTGATTTGAGGTGACGCATTTCATGCTTAGTCGTACCGCAGTCACGGCCTTCTAAGTTTTATAATCGCTGCGATATTCAATTTTTTTCTGATATCTATTTATACCAAAAGTGGTGATTTTCACCTGAATGGTTTGTTTAAAGTCGGAAATCACACTAGAATTCACTTAGGGATTCTATTTAAAAAAGGATATGAGTTTGATATGAATCACCTTATAGCCCTTAAGGCTCCCTACCAGTACCAAGTGACAGACCTTTGAAATGCATTTTAATGAGCCCACAATCTTCCATACACTCACTATTGGCCCACCCTGTATTATATTCAGTTTGCCGCATCCGCGTAATAGGCAACAACTTACAAGCCTAATTCATTTGTTTCAGATGGAAAAGATAAATTATACAGTGTATTTAGCGAACTGGGTGAAGCATTTGAAGCAGTCAAGTAGCGTAATTTTGATTACAGTAAGAAGTCAAAAAAGAGTTGCAGTGACCGCTGGAAGTTTTGGAGAACTCAGTCTAGAGACTTGCATGAAGGTAAATGGAGTTGAAGTTGGTCTTTGCTAGTTATGTAAAATTACGGTTGTCTATATTTTCGGATTTTCGGTAACTTGCAGTGGAGAAATTCACGGATATATTATGTATGATTATATGTATACAGGGAGTTAATTAAGTATGTTAACAAACTTTAACCACGAATAGTACTCCGAAAAATAGAAAGAAAATGTTATATGAACATGGGTCCGGAAATGCTTCGTAAGGGAGCTACGCTCCTTTGCATGGGGCACCCTGAAGACGGTTTTCCCTCGATATTCTCGAAACCATTCAGTACAAAATTAGGAAGTTAGGTACGATGGGTAAACTTTTGACACAGAATCTGATTCTGAATTCATAATTTCATAATTTTAATCAGAGGCGTATCATACGGGAGGAGTTAGGGGTAAAAATAACCTCATTTTTTAAATGGTAATTTTTTGACATTTTGATTTTAGAATATGGTATTTCAGAGATATATACGTAAAAATGGTCTCTTGGTACATCTCGATAGGGCTAATCGTTTTCGAGAAATGAACATTTATTTATTTACAATAGCCTGCATCGATTCAATAATTTGCATTTTTCTCGAAAACGGCTAGCCCTATCGAGATGTACCGGGAGACCATTTTTACGTAGAAATCTCTGAAATACCATATTATAAAATCAAAATGTCAAAAAATTACCATTTAGAAAATGGGATTATTTTTACCCTTAACTCCTCCCGTATGATACGCCTCTGATTAAAATTATGAAATTCTGAATTCAGAATCAGATTCAGCGTCAAAAGTTTACCCATCGTACCTAATTTCGTAATTTTGTTATGAATGGTTTCGAGAACATCGAGGGAAAACCGTCTTCAGGGTGCCCCATGCAAAGGAGCGTAGCTCCCTTACGAAGCATTTCCGGACCCATGTTTATATGACATTTTCTTTCTATTTTTCGGAGTACTATTCGTGGTTAAAGTTTGTTAACATACTTAATTAACACCCTGTACATAGAGATGGTATTAATAATGTATTTATGGTCACATATAAAACTATATGACAAAGATAGAACAACTCGCAAACATGTTTAAAAAACAAATAAATAATAGATGAAATTCCACAAACACGCTTAAGAAATCGACAAATAAATGCAAATATACTACCTACTTGCAAGTGAAATCCGAACATCTAGAAAAAAGGAATATTTCCATTGAAAATTTGTACACAGCTTGGCCATACCATCTCTAGTACAAGTGTAACACTTTTTGCTCACTCAGACGCCATTTGGATACCTAAATGGCATCTAAAAAAGACGTGTAAAAACAAACCATGGCTTTTTGTCGGTTCAAAAATGATGATATCTGTTGCAAATGTGGCGAGGGACTAGTTGGCTGTGTAAAGATGCCCCCTAGAAGACGACAGTTCCAGTTTACGCAGTTAAGCCCCCCTGAACGGGGTCGGATTTTAGGCCAACGAGAATGTGGTGCCTCTTTCAGAGCAATTGCTGTAGCCAGGAGACGTAGCGTGGCTACAGTTGTAGCAGCATGGCGCGCATGGATCGCAGAAGGGCGAAGGGCGAATGTAGCGAGCTAGAGATTCTGGAGCACGTAGAAGAACTACAGACCAGCAAGATCGTCATCTGCGACTACTGGCCCTTTGAGATAGAATGAGATCCACTCGAGCTATTGCTGACCCTTGGTATGCAGCTATAGGGAGGCCCATTCGAATCCGCACGGTATATCACAGGTTTAGAGAAATGGGCTTAGAATCATATCAACGGGTAGATAGGTGCCAAGAACACCGACAATGGCATGCTGAGTGGCATCAGACGACCTTCCCCGACGAGTCCGGGTTTTGTCTGGGGGCACATGACGGACGCCAAATCGTAAGACGTAGACGGGGTAAACGACGTGATCTCCAGTTTGCTGTTGAGCGCCATGTACACCGTCCTATTAGTTTGATGGTTATGGGTGCCATTGCATTCAACAGAAAGTCACCTTTACTTGTGATTCGTGACACAATGACTGCACAACGTTATCTAAATGAGGTGTTAGAACCAGTTGCCTTTTCATATGTCCCAGGCCTCGAAGAGGGTTTCTTCCAGCCAGCTAATGCACGTCCTCATAATATTGCAAGGGTATCGATGAGGTTCCTACAGAAAGCTGAGGTCAGGGTACTGCCCTGGCCTCCACTATCATCCAATTTATCGCCAATTGAAGCATGGGATTAGATGGATCGATACGTAGGCGATTTACCCAATCTTCCGACCACGCTGGACGAACTGGAACATGCTGTGAGGGCAGCTTGGGAGGCTGTACCTTTAGATGCTTATCAACAACATTACGAGCATGCCGCGTAGGCCAGAGGAGTGCATTCGTCAACATGGAGGGCCCACCCAGTTTTTGATCTGTTGTATTCTTTTATAAACTAATTATGGCAAATGGGTTCGTTTATTATTGTATTTAGTCCTATCGCATTTCATCAACTGAAACCCTTTTCTTTGTCAGTGTTTGAATTTCACTTGTCAGTAGTGTATTGGAGAAGACCTTATTTATGTTACTAAATCTAAAGATTTGCTGACTACAACAAAACATCTCACCGCAGCTTACCAAAAGTCTTATATTTATACGCTTTTAACAAAGTTGAAGAATACACTTAAAGAAAAATAATAAAAGTACGTTTAATGAACAATTTAAAGCTTTTATCACAGAAAAGAAGTTTTGACGAATTGTAAGGACATAATTATAGATTATTTCAAATTACTTTTTATAGTTCTATGTATGAAAGCCTTTTTAACTATTAAATATACGTTTTTTCTGAAGACCCTTACAAACAAACTATATTCTAAATATTATTCCCAAGTCTGTATGTACCATTGTTATCTAAACCATTTGAGTGTGACGTGTATAGAAAGTCTTTCTTTTGAGATACCTAACACGGAAAGGTACAAAATATATTTTTTAATGCCTTTGTAATGTCACAAAACTATTAAACGTTTACCCACAGTAGTGATTTAAAACATTAAACACTGTAGTACCTAAATTGCTACTGCACTTTTGGATTGTCATTTTATTGATA
The DNA here is from genome assembly GCA_951848785.1 of Callosobruchus maculatus. Taxonomy (NCBI): domain Eukaryota; kingdom Metazoa; phylum Arthropoda; class Insecta; order Coleoptera; family Chrysomelidae; genus Callosobruchus; species Callosobruchus maculatus. The sequence goes on from CATOUR010000003.1 coordinate 7,416,403, forward strand.
AAGCATTGATTTTATGTTACAGGTGCTGAATACAGTTGTGTCATACTACATGTTCCTGAAAACTATGATTGATGCATAGATCTTCTTATTAGCTATTCATGAATACCGTATTTGCATACCCTTCTTTTATATTAGGGATATTAGTTCCACGTTTTGTTAACAAGGCATTTTGAAAAATAAAAAGCAATTACACCTAGGCGCTTCGGTTCACTGTCAATTTGCGAATTTTTGGGATCATATTGAGATCAAAAGACATAAAAACTGAACGCTAGTAACTTCAAAAATGAAAAAAGTGGACGCTATGCGAGGTAGATCTCGTTCTAGGAACTTTCTCGACTTAAGTGGTTGTTGTTCATACATTTTTTTTGTATTTCAATTTATTTAGTAGGACCACTACTTATTCAAGTCGGCCCAATTTGGAAGCAATTGCTTGAGGCGTTTTTGAGTAATCGTTGAAGAACGAAATCGCGGACGTACAGACGGATATCAAAAAACCAATGTTATCCGATTTTTTTCAAACTTGGTCACTAGAAAAAGGTTATTAGAAACAAAAATCTTGTTTTTGGTACGCGCTGGGATGGTAAACAAAGGGGTGGGGGTAGGGGTAACTCAAAAAATAATATTTTAATGTGAAATTCTAATGCTACCACAATAAAGAGCATATTTTCTTATGTCGAAAATGCTACCGCGCATGCCGCAAAATTTTCAAAACGGCGGAATAAAAATTCAGAAAAAGTAGCAAATTTTCGAACTTTAAAAGAGCAGTAACTTTCACAAAAATGATTCATATAATTTCGAATTTCACTGTCATGGAGAGGTTTTTGTTCTATATCTTTGGGACCAGCTTTGGTGCAAATCTATGATTCAATTAATGGTGGTGGGGGTAACCCGGAAAAATGACAATACAACACAGCATCTTCTTTTCAGAAAATGAGTCAAGAGTCCTTTGTCAGGGAAGTTAAAAAGTAAAAAAATGAATACCATTGAAACTAGCTATCACTTTTTCGATGGCAAATGAAAACACATGGAAGTACTGCTTGTGGTGGCCGCTCTTATGGCCTTTAGTTAAGTACGCACCTGAGGATTAAAACAACAAACTCATTATGCAGGAAGTGAGGTTAGGCAGAGGAAACAGCTGAGAATGTTATCTTCGACTGTCGTGTCCTGAGTAAAAGCAGGATCTCCTATCTGAATGTAGGCCAGAAGGGAAGACAGGAGAGCATAGTCCAATGCATCTCCCTCACTGCTAAAAAAAGGCATGATGTTTACATACCGCGAGACTGTCTCTTACAAAACGTATTCAGCATCTCCCATGCGTCTTGTGCGTGGCGAATGAAACTTATGAGGTGGCTTACCATTACCTTAAGCGTAGCAGATAGGTAGAATATAGGGCATACATACCGCCTCTATTCTTTCCTTTCATGTATTCAAAACAGACTCATCGATTAATCATAATTGCAGAACTCTGTTTTCTATGTAGGCCTTGCAAATTATAAAGCAAATTGTGCGGACGAATAGCGAAATAGTATAATTAAATCGTAATGCCTGTTACCGTTCCACCACCATATCGCCATTATACGAGGGTAATTACAAAAGAAGGGGCAGGATTCAGCGTCAACGATATCGAGAGACTTGAGATCATGTAAGGTTAAGTTAAGAAAATACTTTACAGTGGAAAAATGGTGGATGTGAATACGAGATAAAACCCTGCGCATTCACCATTCTCACCATTCCCGCTAAGTCAAGGTCATAAATACTCTAGACACTGGCGAAGACCAACAAGGTAACAGTATCTATATCTAGCCTAGCTTTCTGCGAACTATGACTAATATTTATTTGTATACTGAACAAATAAATATATTGATTGATTGATTGATTGATCATACCAGGAGACGGTACGTCGGCGATAGTAACATGCCTCACAGATTAACGTAGATATCAACACAATAGGGTACTTGCAGAGATCGTAAAATCGTCTCGGGAGTATACATAGCGTAAAGAAAACCATATCAAGAAGCAGCAGGAAACAAAAAACATGATTTTACTGACGGCCAAAAAAAGATATTTGCAAAATAAAATAAGAATATAATCAAATTTTTCCACGTGACTTAAAACAAGGGCTGACGTCACAGATATCTTATCGATATCGACAATCGATACTGCTACAGCGCAGGTCAGTGAGATTCAACTGCAAACTAGAGATGATCTGAATTCTTTAACAATGCGACTCAATTTATTGATACTTAAACATATTTGAAACAGGCAATTAACCCACTAGCATTTTCGTTGCAATACATTTTTATATCTGATAGGTATCACAGTTCATCCTGTTTGTGACCGAGAATCGCAACTAATCGAAGCCATCATTTTATTTCGGCGCATCCCATTATGAATGAATCCAAAGATAGAATCTAATTCAAGCCCATCCCTACAAAGTGAATTAGTAATCTAGCCTAACTTTTATTTTTTTGACTTTTGTACTTTTGTGTATGACTGTGTTTTGTGGTTATAATGATCAATGTCAAAATGTTAGGTTAGCACTGGCTATCGATATCGAATATCAATACTTTACATCCCATCACTATAGGATGTCACTGACGTCAGAGGTTGTTTGCGCGGCATTTTCTGGCGTTTGAAATAATTTTAGGAATATCTCTCACAGCCGATTCCAAAAAACCAAAAAAGTGATTTCGTCATGTTTACTAGGCTCTAAGGAACGTGTAAACGACATAATATTTTTTTCTGCAAGTACCCTATTGTCGAGTGGGGATCAGTAAATAGAGTACAGTTTAACCATCGATTAAGGTATTGTTAATCAATGGTTTAACGTATAGGAAGCTCAGGCAACAACACTGATAAAGAAGTCTCACGTTTACTTACTGACTGTGAAAATGGAGGGTCACCCAATAGTCGAGTCACCTTCCGTCAAGCTTTTGGGCATCAACCTTGATAATAACATGTCCTGGCACAACCACAACCACGTCGTCAGTATTGCCAAAAATGCATCCCTGAAGCTTGGAGTTTCGTTGTGCTGTAGGAAGCTGTATAAATCAGAGCAACTACTGCTGCTCTACAAGGCACAGATCCGACCATCGTTGAAGTATCGCTCCCATGTGTCGGGATGCGCTTCGAAGCACTCTCTAAAGCTTCTGAATACTATCCAGAAGAGAGCAATTAGACTATTCGATATATCTAACGACACAAAGGACCTTCACAGCCTGGAACATCGAAGAAGGGTGGCTAACCTGTCCCTGTTCTACAGATTCTATCAAGGAAGATGTTCGAATGAGCTCTTCCAGATAATAATACCGAAGGCTGACCCAAAGAGAAACACTAGAGAGGCTCTGCGAGCTCATCCTTACCAGGTCCCCTCCTAAGCACCCTCTAAAGCTTCTGAATACTATCCAGAAGAGAGCAATTTGACTATTCGATATGCCTAGCCTCACAAAGGGCCTCCATAGCCTGGAACATCGAAAAAGGGTGGCTAACCTGTCTCTGTTCTACAGATTCTATCAAGGAAGATGTTAGAGGGAGCTCTTTCAGATAATAATACCGAAGGCCGACCAAACGAGGAAAACTAGAGAAGCTCTGCGAGCTCATCCTTACCAGGTCTCCTCCAGCATTCCTTCTTTTGGGGAACTTCGACGCTGTGGAGGCTGATCATAAAAAAAATATCAAGTGCCTAGTCACATAGGAGCAGATGGGGATAAGAGGAGCGACAGGTGTGTCAAGAAAGGTACAGACCTCCTTCTCATCCGACCAGAACCAGGTAGTAGTATATGATATAGCATGGTATGAACAGCTGTCACCAGTTCGGTGTCAGATGAGCACCAGAAGCGCTGGGACATAGTAGTGAGGAATATTCAGTCGATGAGGTTGTATACGGGAGCCTTGTGCTCTAATACTACAGACGCTCTCAGATCAAGCATTAAGAAACTTCGCAAGGTGGTTGGATGTTGGATTTATAACTGGACATCAAACGTTTGGAGCACACCTACAAAAGTAGGAGTTCGATGTGGGAAATCCTTTATGCAGGAGGCAGATAAAGGAGCTAAGCACGTTATCTTGGGCTGTCTTGCCTTTACTGATAGCAGAAACTGCTATCTGAGTGTAGCCCAGAAGAGCAGATAGGAGAGTATAGTTGAATGCATCACGAGGTTCGCAAAGAACTTACAATGGGAGTTTGTCTTATCTTTTTGCGACAACCATTGATTACCTTCAAGAAATGTTTTAGGAAAGGAAGAAAAACTGTTTATAATTGAAAAATACTAATATTGGTAGGTTCGTCACACTTAGGTCAATGAGAACGTTGAAAAGTGGTATTGTATCCGACCAGGCAAGATACATGTCATCTGCGAAGTTTAATGCATTGCGGCTTCTTGTTTTTATCAACACCAGGATAGAGCATTCAGACTTACAAGGATACGTGGTGTCAAATGGCACAAGAAGGGACACAATCCACTTGACAAGAAAAGGGGAGGTTGACCCAAAGCATACCAGTACTCTCCAAGATCTTTTCCATGAAATTTATCTTTCAAAACATCTTTAAATATATTGTTAGGTAAGTCATATTTAATAACAATTTTATCACTTACACTAACCATATCACTAGCTCCGCACCAATATTCCATTTTCAAGAGATTCTGTGGTAAATTAACATTCAAAAGACATCTACAACGTTTCCAGATGCTTACACACATCTTTCTGTATCATTTCTGATGCGTTGTGATCACTTTGTGTCAGTTAGCCTTCTAACCTTTCCAAAGTGGCAGTTTACCTAACAAACTTTTCAACCTTCAGACGCATCCATGATAGATACTAAAGAGGCAGGGTTAATCTCGTTCAAATGGGAAAATATGTCTGCCAGTAGTAGTAGTAGTAGTGATGATGGGGAAGCCATGCAGGTAGGCGACCTTTGGCCCTTTTTTCCAACCCCACTGAATCAACACTAGAAGCCTACTTCCTGAATAGTTCCTTGTTGAATCTACCTGACCTCGTGAGGAAAACGAAAGTCAGTATGTTCTACCATCGAAGACGAAACTGTGGAATACGTCATTTGTGTGTGCCCACATTTATCTTTTATTAGAAAGTGTGGCGTTTGGCGAGTCCTGGCATACACCTGCCCACGGGAGAGGTCCCCTAGCGACTGTCCACCTTCCTAAAATTGACAGGATTGACGATGATCTTAGCAAAAAACTCTCTGAGGGAATGCACAATGGACCAGTTGTGGCCTAAGTGCAATGGAACTACTCAATACATAATAAACCAAAGCTTTGTTTATAAATACAAAAGTTTCGCTTAATTAGCAACCTGTAAACCTTGGCTGCAGCGCAAATCCATTCACTCAATATATCAGCTGACAGAATGCAGTTACCAATAATGATTTGTTTGTAACTACACTACGTCAAACCTAAATATCAATTTCCGATACTGAAAACTCATTCAAGTCCATAAAAATGGTTACATCAGAAACATATAATAATCAATTTCCCCTCGTACATCCAATATAGGTCTCTATAAAAGACCATACAAAGTACAACGACGTCATTACTTCAAACATGCATTTCTTCAACATAAAGTATATCCTCATTCTTCTGAATTTTATCGGTTCTCATCCAGGAAAGGTTGGAAATAAGGTCCAGGATGTTATTTACTATAGTTTCTTCGTATGCGGGCTCTTTGTCTTACTGTTGATGTGCATCAAAATGTTCAATAGTAACAACACTGCTGAGGAGTTTGCGACTGGTCTTGCGGAGTTTTTTGTTGTTTTTCACGTAAGTATGTCAGGAAATTAGCTGGATAGTCTTTTGCTTGTCCAGTCAAAAGATTAGCCTCCAAAACATCAAGGGTTAGTCCAAGGTAAATCCATAACTGGAATGTGAGTAGCAAGGTACATCAATCCAAAAACCAATAACTTTGTATAGTATACCAAGAAAGCTATGGCGAAAAAGACTGGTTTTAGGAACCAAATGCCATAAGCAATGCACCATATACCAAGGGCATTGAAAATTCGTACTGTACAACAAAAATTCATTTGAACCAACAACATACTGGCTGTTGCAAGGGGTCTAATGTACTTTTATGAACATGAATTTATTTATTTATCAAATGAAAACCCTATCCTATATGGAACCCAACAGTTATTCACAATCAATATAACTTCCGAATAATTTAAATAAAAAATATACAAAAGACTGTGCTCCCTTGGACTCCAATGTTGGATGTAGAGAATGTAGTCTATTCTGAAACGAGTGGTAGGTACTTTAAGAAGACACTGTACATTTCTAACAAAAAAATCATATAAAGTGGGGTCAAATTTTCAACTGGTTCAGAATTACTTAATTTCATTTCATTATTCAATTTCGAATGACTTCGGTGCATGGTTAAGTAAAAATATACAGAGTGTCCCTGAATTTCCCTGACACATGATATTCTCGTAACAAAAAATGAAGTCAAGTTGATTGACTCAGTTCTTCCCACACGTTACGCTGATACCAGTTTATTATTTTCCCATAGCATGAAGCTTTAGTCTAAGATCCTCGTAACCAAATAATCGCCAGCCCCCCCCCCCCCAAAATTGTCATATGCCGCTAGGTCTTTCCTTCACAGGTCAATGGACAGCCTATTGTCGATACTACAAGCTTCTCAGTTTTACAACCCCCACCCCCCAACCACCTCACTTTCATCCCCACCCAAAAAACTTGTAGGAAATGATCAGGAACCCCTAAAACATCTAAAAACCAAATTTGAGTTGTTTTAATACTTTTCGTTCTTTGATTATTGCTACGCTGCCACTGACACGATTTTTAACAAGCATAAGCGTTTTCCATTCTCACCACGGTAACAATATACTGTGCCAAAACTTCATTAGAATCAATCTAATAGTGTCCCCGTTACAAAATACAAAACGAACCAATAAATTCTCGTATGTATACAGAACATTCTAAGTCTCTTAGTTTCCGTAATAGGCTAGGCAATGTTCGGATGGACCTAAAAAGGTGATTTGTGTCGCTAGATCTTCCTTCACATGTTAGTCGACAGACAGACATGAGTACAAGAAATTTTTTAATTTTTCAACCCCCAACCCCCCAACCACTCCAATTTCACCCCCACCCAAAAAATCGCAGAAAATGATCAGGAACCTCTAAAACGCTTAAAAACGAAGTTTGAGCTGTTTTTATATTTTTAGTTTTTTTATTATCTCTGCGCCGCCACTGGCACGATTTATCAAAACCATAAGCGTTTTCCATCTTCGCCATGGTAGTAATACTGTGTCAAAATTTCATTAACATCAATTCAAGAGTTTCCTCGTTACAACGATCTAAAGCAATACTCTCGTATGTTTATATCAGAAAAAAGTCCTTTGCTTTCTGTTATAGGCAAGGCAATGTTCGGACGGACCTAAAAAAGTTATTTATGTCGCCAGGTCTTCCTTCACAGGTCAGTGGACAGTCTATTATGAAAGCAATAAATTTTTCGATTTTACAACCCCCCCACCCCCCAACCACCCCAATTTCACCCCCACCCAAAAAAAAGTAGAAAATGATCAGGGACCTATAAAACGCCCAAAAACGAAGTTTCAGCAATATTTAATTTTTTTTTTGTTTTTTTGCTAATTACTCCGCCGCCTATGCACCGATTTTCAAAATTATAGGAACATTACCTACTACGACCCCACAGCATACCGCTGCCCAAATTTCATCACAATCCATGTAGCGGTTACTGAGATTACGACGTTAGAAAAACGCCAACAGACAGACAGACGCACAGACAGACCGACAGACAGACCGACGGAAATGAGTGACGTGGATTTTCGTTATGTAGACATCATAAAACGCCCAAAAAGCATGTTATCTCAAAATCGAAAATTTTCGCGATCACAATACTACCCTCTCCTATCGGTGTGGGAAGTAAAAAAAGTAAAAAAAAAAATGGATGGAATATTTATAAGTACTATAGGGTCTATCATACCATGCTTTTTTTGTACTTCAGCCCCTAAACTTATCCCCAACTTTTGTTTTTCAAATAGCACCAAATAGTTTTTTTCTACACAAATTAAATCCCTATTTTATTTAAAATCCTATGGTGTCTTTGATTTTATACTCAAACTCACTTTTTTTCGTAAAATCATAAGCATAACATAAATAGTATAAGTATTTGCTTGACACAAAAAATGGATAAGAAGTGGGGTTTTAAGGGCACTGAATGACTTACATTCTTTCGAAAACAAACCTTCTTTTTTATCCTTTTTTATTACAAAAATATTACGCCTCAAACAAATCCTGATTCTATTTATTTACTAAAATGACTTTACGAAAAAAAAATTGGTTTGTGTATGAAGTCAAAGGCACTGCAAGATTTTAAATAAAATAATGACCTCATTATTGTAGGAAAAGCTGTGGGTGCTATTTGGAAGAAAAGATGTGGATGAGTTTTAGGGTTTGAAGTAAAGAACTATTTTGGAAGCATGGTACGATAGGTTATTCAGTACCCTTGAAAGGCCCACTTACTTTTCTTTTTTATCTGTTTTTCTTGCGAATATATTACGCCACAAACAAATCCTTATTTTATTTATTTTATGCTAATAACATTACGAAAAAAATACTTTTTTGTATAAAATTAAAGGTACTAGAAGAATTTAAATACAATAAAGATTAATTTGTGTAGGAAAAACTTTTGAGTGCTATATGAAAAATAAAAGTTGGGGGTAAGTTTTAAGGGCTGAAGTACAAAAAAAAGTTTTGGAAGCATGGTATGATAGACCCTGTAGTAATTTAAAAGATTCCACTCAGTTTTTGTTTGAACACCATTTTGTTACCCCTTGTATATGGCACGTGGAATGGTTATGATTAATTGTAATGACATATATGTTGTTTGCTGTGGTTAAGCTAAATAACTATAAGTGGTAAAATTCATTGAAATTAAAGGACACTGTAACTCTTCATCAATAAGGAGCGCTTCTTGAAAATAAATAAATAAAATTAAATATTTCTGAAACAGTGGAAAATAGGACACTACTTCATATGACTTTTTTGTCGGAAGCGAGCTGTATAGTCTTCTCCTAAAGTATGTTTAGCTCGTCATAAAACACCCTGTATATGGTGCTCTCAAATGCTAGAATTTGGCAATTAGGTAAATATATTTTTTATTTATTTTGTAACTAGAAAGCCCTTCTCTACTTGGTTATAATTCAATCAATAAAATAATTGTAGCCAAGAAATTAATTGTGAAGGACCAACCAAATTGGCAAATGACCTCAAATGACTCACGAGGATCGAAGTTAATCATAAATCGGTTGACTCACCTCTTGTTGGTTGGCGCCAGATGTCTTGCCCACTGCGTGTTCTCTATCCAGATTCCAGAGTCAGCTAAGCGATGTGAGTGGTGGTCGCTCAATTGAAGGTGCACACTACACACGTAGTGACATATCACGCACACGTCCGTTCACCTCAATAGTTGAAGTACGACTCTTCTTTTCTTCCCTGTCAACCGTCAGATTTCAAAAACTCGCAAATCAAAACACGGGAGATTCAAATATACAAATTTAAATGCTAAATACCAATCGTAACCACTACTCGTTCATTAATTCATCCTCATTTATGAACATATACCATTGTTGCTTTGTAGCCTGCTGCTAAAATGCACATGATTCACGCCTACCGTTCCACAATATGGCAGCTTCTCACGCAGATGGACGGCAAATTCTGGCTCATCGAAGACAAAACCAACAGCAATACTAGAAAACACTACCAACGGGTCCTAACCCGGATTAAAACTATCTTCTGCTTCTTCTGCATCAACCTGACTTTCTGGACGACTATGACTGTGAGCCTGTCTGAACTACCTTTCAAATGTTACGTACCAAAATGGATGCCCTTAAGACCCTTGATTATCATGGAAGACCTGATAAGCGTCGCTATTTGTGTGACTATGCTCTGTGCTGATATGCTGTTCTTGACTATAGTGACTTTGTTATCATTGCAAGTAAGACTACTGAATGAACATTTCGGAAGATATTTTGAAGGTGAGAGTTTTGAGGAGATGGAGCGCAGAGAATTGAGAGAATGGGTGGAGCACCATATCTTTGTTTTGAAGTAAGTTTTCAGGGTTAGTATACCAGGACGAATCCCGAAAAAAGAAATAGCACTTAGGTTTCGGAATGTGAAGCCGATCTTAAAAGGAATTATTCTGAAACTCGCATTTGTTACAGAGAAATCAATGTTTGAAGTTTGGTTGTAAAGATAACTGAAACGTGTGTGGCCCACTTTCATATTTGGGAATTCCTTGCAAAAACGGAGAAGGTCAGATAACGCTAACGGGTATTTTAAATGTTTTTGTCGATTATTTACAACAAATATCATATTATGATGTATTGCTTATGCGGTACGAATAGGATAAAGAGGCCCACACATTAACCCATTCGCGATCTAATTCAGGAAATTTCAACTTTTTTGCTATTAAGAATAAACATATGATTTAATCATATTATAAGTTATAAGTTGGTGCCAGAAATCATCCCTTAAAGTTTTTGGGATTCGTCCTGGGACATGGTATATAGTAAGGTACAAATTTCACATATTGTAATAAAGTTACGTAATTCATTTAAGAAGCAACTTTGTTGTCGTGTGAGCAGGTTTACAAATTTTACAATGGGGCCAGAAAAAAGTAAAACCAAGGGAGCTTTTGGCCAAAAAACTCAATCTAGATGAGAAATCTTGGGATTGTGGCCAAAATTTTGAAAAAAGACAGAGTCACTGCACAAAGGAGACTCTGGTATTGACTGCCAAGCTTTCGGCAATACCTATTGCCATCTTCAGGGCTTTCTACATAGAAGAAAAGAAAAAGAAAATTAAGTTTCAAAAATATTATAATGAGTTTTCTATGTATACTCACAACGTTGAGGTTTATGCAGTGACCCAGTCATTTTTCAAAATTTTGGCTACAATTCCAAGATCTCTCGACTAGAAAAAAGTAAATCTCTGCGAGTATCTCTAGGAGACCTTGGGTCAAGATCAAAGAACTGAAGGAGCAGCTGGAGCACCATTTCTTTCCTTTGAAGTTGTTTTTTTTGCACATAGTGAATCTGAAGTATGGTATGCCTCAATTATAGGATACAGTTTGCACGATTTTCAAGAATTTAGGGATATTGGGTTTTTTAATACGACAAACCTTATGGCAGTATTGACATTATTGTCATATCTTCCGCTTTTCTGAAAATATAATGAACTTTGGTATTTCAAATGGATCACCTTGTATACTCTTTTATTTTTGGAATCTTTAAAAAAACACTAATTCTTTATTAAATATTCTCAATATCCAAATACTATAATTTTCGAGTTGAAGCTAAATTTACATTATATCCACCCAAGTTAAAATCAGACATTGACTTCAAAGAACATAATATGAAGGTTACAGCAGATGCTCAAAATGTTGTCCGATTACTTCAATACAACAAGGCATGCGATCCTTGAAACTTTGCAGTACATTTTGCAACATGTAACATATAGGAAATATTATACCAGAAATTATCAGTATTTTACAAGGGTTTTGAAAAGAAATCCATTTGAAATAACAGAGCTTATTATATTTCCGTAAAAAAGTAGATATGACAACATTGTAAATACCATCATAGAATCAGCCATATTGCAAAATCGCCATAAATACCTAAAATTCATGAAAATATTCAAATCGCTATAATAAAATTGTCACTACTATCATTATAACCTCTAATGGACTAACGTCTGAAGCCAAATCTCAGGGGGAAAAAAAAATCATTATAACCTATTGTTGATTATTGATAACCCCCATTCTGGATAACTCCCACAAAACTGTTTAAAACTTTTTAAAAACGGTAAACGTTTACTCAAAATTAACTTTAATTTTGGTCAAAAGCCAAGTGCGTGGTTTATTTTGGAGCCTAGTATTTTTCTTATAGCAATCAATTTTTGACACCGGACTCCTTTCAGGTATGCTGCTACTGTAAATAAGGCATTTTCAAGAGGAATGTTAGTGTATTTGGGCAATGTTGTTGGTGTGCTATGTACCTGTATCTATATCTTATCTATTTCGTAAGTAACTTCTTAACTTATCTCTCCCATCATAGTATGCGCTGAAATGTCCACTGCATATTTATGGATATCAGAGGAGTATGAAATTCATACTCACCTGTAAAATACTAGAGACAAACATTCTACCCTTCAGGACACTTACAATATCACATGATGCGAGTTTCCCACTATGGTCCAAAATTATATAATAAAATCAGAAACCTTCATGAGGCACAATTAAGGACTGAATTAAGATTGTAGGTTTAACTAACTATACCAGCATTATAGAATTATTGTGAATTTGATTGAATAATATGTTGGAATAACTAGTAGCTTGTAGGCAATATTGCTTCCTGTAACTGTGTTACATGTGCTTTATTAAATTATTTTATTTATTGTATTTAATTTATTGGAACAGCATTATTGTGCAAACACAAATAAATTACTATACTCTACAACGAGAAGAGTGGTTATTTAAAATCACCTAATTTCTTTCTGTGACTGGATAGTTCAACTCTTCAAATGATTGACTACTGAGAGTTCTGATTTATTACACTACCTATCCAAAATGCTGCAGACTACTTGCAAATTGAATAAAAGAAAAATCGAGGTTTCTACCTATCATAACACTGAATTATGAATATATTTCTAACTCCCCAGTATTTGTCATAATTTTTTTCTGTTCAAGGGATGTTTCTGATATCGCTTCTGTTATGCCTACCATAAATGTCATCGTACTTGGGTATACAGTGTTTGTAGTCTGCTACTGTGTTCCTGCTCAAGCTCTGATCAACGAGGTTGAGTATTTTTATATCCTATTTTATTCAATAGCCTTAATAGATTAATTTATGTTTGATTTTGGCATTATCTGGATTGCAACACAATGATAATAGAATAAGATAAAGTGAGAACTAAAAATGCTACTAAAAGATTGATTTATTTTTGCATTGTGGCTGCTTAGATGTTTCAAGTTTCAAGTTTTTTATTGACTACATTTTACACTGTAATTGTAGCAAGTCGAAAAAAAAACAGTATACCTATTGGGAAACACTATACAAACATATTTTATAAAATAACAGACAATATAGTAAATAATAAGAGAAAAATGGAAAACAAAGGAACAAAGATTAACATATATAGATAAAAGAAAGAAAGAAGTGCCTATGTGATAAGATCTGTGTTAGTTTTAGCAACAGTAACATATTCGTTCACAGTATAAAAACAATGATACAGCAAGAAACTTTTCAACCTTTTCTTAAAATAATGCTAAATCATTGAGGTTCTTGACATTTTTTCCCAAAATATTATACAATTCGAAACATAGTGAATTGTCGGTTGAGATTTTAAGTTTGAATTGTGGTTTGAGCAAATTATCACCATGTCTATTATGATAGCTATGATTATCAGAGTTCTTTCTAAAATTGTTCCTATTCTTGTGTATTTCAACCAATTGTTGATACAACCAGACACACGGCAAAGGCAATATTCCAAATTTTTTGATCCAAGGGTGGCAATGATCCCGATAACCGATTTTTGCCGTTACTCGTATAGCCTGTGTCTTAAATATTGAATCGGCGGTGGTTGAATTACTCCATAGGATTGAACCATAACTAATGTGAGAATGGAGCAATGAGTGGTAAACAATTACCAAATACTTCTGATCAATGGTTTCTCTCAGTCTGCGCATGACAAATAGTCCAGAACTCAATTTTTGCAGAAATATTAATTTTGAAAACTAAGAAATAAGTTTTTATAACAGGTATGTACAAGAAGATATTTGTTTACTTGAAATTTCAGTTATAAAGAAAACCAAAGAATCTAGCCTTTCGTTTGTACATGATATTTAGGAACACCCTATATACAGGGTGTTAATTAGGTATGTCAAACTTTAACCACGAATAGTACTCCGAAAAATAGAAAAAAATATCATATGAACATGGGTCCGGAAATGCTTCCTAAGGGAGCTACGCTCCTTTGCATGGGGCACCCTGAAGACGGTTTTCCCTCGATATTCTCGAAAGCATTCACAACAAAATTACGAAATTAGGTACGGTGAGTGAAATTTTGACGCTGAGTCTGATTCTGAATTCAGAATTTCATAATTTTAATCAGAGGCGTATCATACGGGAGGAGTTAAGGGTAAAAATAGCTCCATTTTATAAATAGTAATGTTTCTGACATTTTGATTTTAGAATATAATATTTCAGAGATTTCTACGTAAAAATGGTCTCTCGGTACATCTCGATAGGGCTAACCGTTTTCGAGAAAAATGCAAATTATTGAATCGAAGCGGGCTATTGTAAATAAATAAATGCATTTTTCTCGAAAACAGTTAGCCCTATCGAGATGTATCAGGAGACCATTTTTACGTAGAAATCTCTGAAATACCATATTCTGCAATCAAAATGTCGAAAAATTACTATTTCGAAAATGGGGTTATTTTTACCCTTAACTCCTCCCGTATGATACGCCTCTGATTAAATTTATGAAATTATGAATTCAGAATGGCTTCGACAATATCGAGGGAAAACCGTCTTCAGGGTGCCCCATGCAAAGGAGCTGCCTTAGGAAGCATTTCCGGACCCATGTTCATATGACACTTTCTTTCTACTTTTCGGAGTACTATTCGTGGTTAAAGTTTGTTAAAATACTCAATTAACACCCTGTATAGCTGGTCCCTGTTTTTATCTTTTATCAAACAACAGCGTGACACGGAGTTGCGAAAACATAGAACGCACCACACTGACTCCACCCGAAATAGTAGTTCAACACGAATGCAGCAACTTATTCAAATATCAAACAACTGTTTATTCATCGTGCCTAGTTATTTTCTCTAAATTAAGCTGCACTCCAGGTTGTTGTTTTCCCACACAGAACACGGTAGTGGAATTCTATTCTGTTTCAGGTTGGAAGGATTGATGAAACCGTTTACTTAACGAACTGGGTGCAGTATTTAGAACAGTCTAGCAGTTTGATTATGATCATATTAAGGAGTCAGAGAGGAGTTGCGCTGACTATAGGAGGCTTTGGAAATTTGAGCTTAGAGACATCCATGAGGGTGCGTTGGCTTCAGATCTGTAATCACCGATTTGAATGGCGATTTCACAAGGTCTGTTTCGGACTTCCATTGCCTATATAATTTTTGAATTACAACGTTTCGATTGATGTGGTATCTTCAATCGTCTTCAGATAAACTGACGAACATGTTCCTTTCATTGCTATTTATTCTCGTCTAGCTGACATTTTGTGGATTGTTCTGATTGGCTGGTGCGGCTGAGTCCCATGTTTGTGTCTAAGTTTGTTCTATCCAATTTTAGTTTTTTTATATTTCTTATGAGAGGTTGCCATATTGGTCTAATTTCCACACTAGGCTTGCTGTATACGTTTTTGTTTCTGGCGATATAAGCTTCCTTGAATTTTCGGTAATACCATTTAGGTTCTTTGTCAATAGCATCTTCCCAAATAATTTTATGGTGCTCGGCCCAAGCGTGATCTGCTATTCCGGACTTTCCTGTCTCTGCTCTCTGGGTGTTGAGTCTGTGCTCCTTAATTCTCGCTTCTAGAGGTTGTTTCGTTTCTCCAATGTATATTCTGTCACATTCACATGGTACTTCGTAGATGCAATTTTTAGTTTCTTGATGTTCATTCTTGGGTTTCGTTTTTGTTAGTAGACTTCGGAGAGTGATGCTTCTTGAGAATCGTATTTGAATGTTATAGCGTTGTCCTATTCTTCTGACTGTATCTGATAGTCTTTTCACGTATGGTATACTGAGTGAATGCCTGTGTTCTTCAGGACCTTTATTTTTGCTAGTACCATTCTCTTGCATTGTTGCTTCCACTAGCCTCTGGGTATATGCGTTATTTGACAGATCTTCTTTAATTTGACGTAGTTCTTCTTCTAGTGCCTGTTGTGTGTTACAAATATTCTTGGCTCGATCGACCAAGGTTCGAATGACTCCTTCCTTTGTTGATGTTGGATGGTTCGAGGCATAATGCAGGTATTGTCCTGTGTGTGCTGGTTTTCTGTATACTTTGGTAACTTTGGTTTCTATTTCGGTGTTTCTTCTCATTATCAAGACATCCAAAAACGGAAGGCTGTTGTTGTTCTCTTCTTCTTTTATGAACTTTATCGATGGTCTTATGTTGTTGAGATGTGAAAAGAACGTTTCCAATTGTTTATCTCCACGGTTCCAGATTATGAACGTGTCATCAACATAGCGAAGCCATACAAACGACACGTCAGCTAGACGAGAATAAATAGCAATGAAAGGAACATGATCGTCAGTTTACCTGAAGACGATTGAAGATACCATATCAATCGAAACGTTGTAATCTAAAATTATATAGACAATGGAAGTCAGAAACAGACCTTTTGAAACATCTATCTTGTCTAAAAATTTCAAACAACAGTTAGAATGGTGACATTTTGTACTTTACAAATCTATCAACATTTTAGAATTTTTAGTTTAGAAGACTTTAAAAAAAATTGAGATTTGAAAGTTATACAGATATTTTAGTTCTTATCCAGCTGAAATGAGTTAAAGGTGATTTACTAAAATATTTTATTTACATTTCAGGTACTCAACACAGTTATATCATACTTCATGTTCCTGAAAACTATAATTGGTGCATAGGACCTCTCAATTATTTGAGAATTTTCCATTGAGAAGTAATTTATAATACTTTATAGTTTCTACTTTCGTGTACTATTAATAAAATACTGTTGAAAACTTGAAACAATTTTAGCTTGCTCCTGATTCCATTGGAATTTATATGGAAATCACCTTTTGCTATTAATCACCCTTCTAATAGAGGTTCCATTCAGTCGAAAATCTCTTTGAAGATGTTGCGTACTTGTCTGGCTGTTGTTCATATTGTTTAAAACGGATGACGTTTTTTATACATGTTCCTGGGAGGTCCAACTATGACATGTATCAATGTCATCCATTTTCATTATGTTTAACTCCATTTTTCAACCCCCATAGGGGACATTATCGAAACCCTTCTGAAGGCGATAATTGTCTGGATTTGTTGGAGATCCCTTTTTATGAAATGGAACAAAGATGGATGTACACCATTCATCTGGCCAAACACCAGAGGACCAGACCCTCTTACAAATATTATATAAAAGAGAGATGCCGTCATCATTCAAGCATTTTAACGTTTCGGCAGAAATAGCATCAATACCTGTAGCTTTACTAGTTTTTAATTTGTTGGGGGCAGGTTCCACTTCCCGACAAAAGAATACACAGTTCGTGTTCAAAATCTAATGAGAGGGCCTGAAGGCCATCCTTATGGCTTTTTTACACTTTGACACTTAAGAAGAGACTGAACATCAGTCCCTCCAAAACGTCCATAATTGCCTTCACCAAAAGGAAAATAGTAGAGGGACTAGGACCTCTACAACTTCTGGGGAGCCAAATACAGCTGTCAGGGGAGGTTAAATACTTAGGAGTAGTACTAGACTCTAAGCTAGCCTGGAACCCTCAGCTCAAAAGACTTAAAAGAAGAGCCTAGATGGCATTAGTGCTATCGAGGCGCTCGCATAGTAAGACATGGGGTCTAAGTCCAGCCATGGTGCATTCGACATACACAACGGTGGTAAGACCCATGGTTACATATGCGTCTTTGGTCTGGCGGCCAAAGATGAAACAGCGAGCTGCTATAGTAGAACTAAGCAAGGTGCAAAGACTTGCTTGACTGTCCATAACAGGTGTAATGAAAAGCGCACCCACTGCAGTCTAAGAGACAGGATCTCCCTCCGTTGCAAATTGTAATAATGGGCGAGGCGAGAATGGGCTACTCTAGACTACAAACTCCACCAAGAGGAATTTACAAGGATCTTGGACACAACCAAATCGCAGAATATGTAAGGCATACCATAATGGATGCTAGAAAGGACCACATAACTGCGAAATATATCTTTAACAAGAAATTCGAGACTATAATTAGAGATTGAGAACTCTGTGAAGTAAACAATCTGCATCGGGAAATAGTCTAGTACACAGATGGATCAAAGACCCAGCAAGACACAGGAGTGGGAATCTTTGGAAGAGGAACTAGACAGAGCACTCCGCTAGGAAAATACGCTTCGGTATTTCAGTCAGAGGTGTACGCCATCCTGCATGTGTAAGGATAAATAATGAGCGCTCGTACAGAAACAAGAGTATCGCAATACTTACAGACAGTCAGGCTACACTTAGGGCACTAGAAGGGCCCAAAGCTACGTCTTATCTAGTCTGGGGATGTCTACAAGAACTGGGAAAGCTGGCAGAACACAACAAAGTAACTTTGGAGTGGGTGCAAGAACACCCAGGCATAAGGGGCAATGAACGGACGAGAGAGAGAGAGATTGGATAGAGACCAAATTTGTTCAGTACTCAAACGTGGTGGTGGTATATTAATAGCGGTTAGGAAAAAATTATCTGCTAAAAGAGTCAGTATTCCATTAGTATCAGTTGAGCAACTATTTGTTTCTATTAACTTAAATAATGAAACTGTTATATTTGGTGGTGTATATATACCGCCAGCGTCTGGATTAGACATATACCAACGGCATTCTGCTTCTGTGAATTTAATACAGGAAAATTATTCGCCTAGCAAGTTTATCGTGTGTGGTGATTATAACATTCCAAATGCTGTATGGTACAAAGATAATGATGATATTGTCGTAGATTGTCCTGATATCTCTCCAGCAAATATATTATCACATGATTTTGGTTATCTCAATATGTTTCAAAAAAACTTAGTTCCAAATAGTAGAGGTGTATACCTTGATCTTGTTTTTTCATCAGTTAGTGATCTACACGTGTCTAATGCATTAGATCCAATATTTCCTGATACACCACACCTCAGTCTCATTTGATTTGAAGTTACAGATCGATGATCAGCTCATTTATGAAGAATATTTTTATGATTTTAAAAGGGGTAATTATAGGGGATTGAATCAATTTTTTGCTAGTATAAATTGGGATTTAATATGTAAAGGGGACTTGAACGCATGTGTACATGATTTTTACGAAATAATTTACACTGGCGTCAGCTTGTACGTGCCTATTAGAAAATTCAAAACGTCTAACTTCCCTGGTTCGTTCAGCTCGAAACTTAGGCAACTAATTCATGAGAAGAAAATTGCACATAGAAGATACAAGCAATCAGGTGACATTAATGCATATAGATACTTTACTGATGTGAGAAATCAGTGTAACGGACGAGCTAGCAAGATAAGGCTCGTCTGCTCTATACATTGGAGCAGAACTCGCCCTGGTGGTGCCTAAAAGCACACAGACACCAAGTCGGAGAATGGATGAAACATCAGCACAAGGAGCAGTGGATCTTGTCGCCAGGATGTGTTCATGGGAAAACATTCATTAAAGCTCCATGCAAGAAAACAGCTGCAACACTGCTCTCCTCGAGTAGGAATCAGCTCCGAATAACGACGGGTCTCCTCACAGGACATTTTAGCCTGAAGGAACACCTGAATCAAGTGGGACTCTACAATGGAGAACTCAACTGCAGACTGTGTGGAAGAGGAACTGAGTCAGCCCTACATGTGTTCTGTGAGTGCAAAGTGCTAGACACAAGAGACAACAGCTCTTTGGGAAGACCAAGCTAGAATCAATGCAGCACCAGGACCAGTAGGAAAACTGCAATAACGTATGCAGGGATCTAGATTGCTGGAGTGGATACTGTAAATGAGAGGAGTAATAATATAATAGGCCTTAAGGCTTAAGTATTGACGGCTCCTTGAAAAAAAAAATCCTCATGGTACAGATTTTGGCAATAATTTCGTCATACAACCTCAATACCCCGTATTGAAACACTGTTGATAAAAAAAGGAAAGGTTGTTCTCAGAAGGACCTTATGTCCTTCTTCCGCCTACAATGCGTCTTACGCGTGGCGAATTAAACGTATGAGGTGGCTTACCTTTACCTTAAGCGTAGCAGATGGGGAGAATATAGGGCATACATACCGCCTCTATTCTTTCCTTTAATGTATTCAAAACAAACTCATCGATTAATCATAATTGCAGAACTCTGTTTTCTATGTAGGCCTTGCAAATTATAAAGCAAATTGTTGTGAACGTATAGCGATATAGTATAATTAAATCGTAATGCCTGTTACCGTTCCACCACCATATCACCCCTATACGAGGGTCGTTACAAAGCAATGGACAGGATTCAGTGTGACCGATATCGGGAGTCTTGAGACCATGCCATCCTCTAATGCAATTCCCATAATGGTTCTAATTTCTGCATCAGCAAGCAGCTGACGTCGGCTCAAATTGTCGAAATTATTGCCCTCATCCACATCTCTGGATCAGATTAGATTAGATTCATCGTTTGGGGTGGAATTTAGCCCTCACGCGTCAACCGGAGCATATTGTGTGCCTCGTACCTATAGTCTGGTAAGCCAATTCGTATGCCCTGTACCACTGGCGTTGCCCGTGTGGGGGCGGGTTAGAATATCTCCCATCGTATATCCTGCGTGTCGTAAAAGGCGACTAAAAGGAACACCGAACTACTGTCGGTATAAGCAGTAACCTCTTCTCAACCAACAGCTTCGGGTGGACGAGTTGAGAAGAGTCAGGGCACCTTCTTGTCCTTGGGGTGAGAAATTGCCCCTAAAGGCGGATGAACCAGTAGATACCATCTGGTCAACGGCATGAGGATGCAGAAAGCAAATGGGAAACTACTGCATTAAAGATCTTAAAGATACCCCAAGAGAAACTCGTAAAATGTGTAAATGCATTTTACGAGTTCACAACATGTCTGTTAAGACATTGTGGCTATGATGATGATGATGTACCAGTGGCGTAACTTCAAATTCGCCCCCCCCGCGATATTTCCCACCCCCCGCAAGACATGTTCCGGCTTCTCTTTTCATAATATATTATGTATATATAGAGGGTGTCTCCTAAGTTGATTCTTTTTCTTGAACTTTGTATAGAAGTGGTAAAATAAACAACTTTTTCAAATAACTTATTTCCGAACACTGAAAAATAAGCGAGATGTAGAACCAAAAAAATAAGTCTGGACTTGTGTATCAAGACGTACCTACCTAGTCTGTTTATGTTTAGTTTTTTCTCGAATGTTTGTCTTATCCTCAGGCATTATACCTGTTAACTGGTGCACTAGTCTGTTTCAGTTTATCGTAGTTAATTCTAAATTGGTAAATCCTAAAGTTTGCGTTCACAATAATGTGCCGGTTTTAGGATTTACAAATTTAAAATTAACAGAGAAAAACACAAAGTGACAACTGCTCTACCTGACGTGCGATTCCTAATCGATGAAACAAAATATCGAACAAAAAGCTGAACATAAACATACTAGATACGTCTTGATACGCAAGCCCAGATTTATATTTTTTATTTTGTATCCCGCTTACTTTTTAGTTTTCTGAATAAAGATATTTGAAAAGGTAGTTTATTTCAAAGACTTCTATACACAGTTAAAAAAAGTGTCAACTCAGGACTGACCCTGTTTATATTAAAGAGAAAATCTTGGGTTGTGGGCAATATTAGCAAAATTTTTGATCGAATCATCTATGCTTAATTAGTTACATCTCTTGAGAGCCATGGTCTATTATGTGAACAACAGGATGGCTTCAGAAAAGAGGAGAAGTACTATGCGAGCTATCTATCTAGCCTTTGTTGAAGTTCTGGATTCACTGAGATAACTGCTTTGATATGGTGGACCATAATAGTCTATACAGAAAACCTAAATCTTTATAGCTTGAATGAAATCAGCATTAACCTCATAGGGCCGGTGTCTCAATGTCCAGTTGAAGTGTCAGATAGGTATCTGCCAGACAGCGTTGCTATGGATACAACTGTCGGACAAAATTTACATGACTTCATAAGTTTAGCCTTTAATTGTTTATACAGTTTATCTAACAGTTGCTGTTATCTTGCAGATAAATATTCAACCGGACATTGAGAAACCGGTCCTAAGTCATATCTAAAAAACCGCCAGCAGTGTGTTGTAGAATATGGAAACAATGGACAGTTGATCAAATCTAAAAAGTTAACAACTGTGAGAGAAGTACCTCAAGGGTCTATATTACGGCCTCTCCCCTACATACTCTACGTCAAGGAACTTCCAAAAGTAATAATATAATAATAATATAGCGTTTATTGTAAATATAAAATAAATAAAATACAATAAACAACAAGTGCCCCAAAAAAGTTAAAAACTTGTGCTTGGGTATAAGGTAATTGTTATAAAATAGAAACAACAAATAAGGGCTAATTCAGGAATATTTATATTTAAATATTATGTATTCTATAGATATTAGTAATAATAGGTATTACATATGTCAACAAGTTGGTGAATTTTAATGCGATTATTATTTACTATCCATTGTTTTACACCATACTTGAATGAATTTAAAGGCACTAGACAGTTTATTCTTTCTGGTATCTCATTGTATAGTCTTGGAGCAAGAAATGTATGACATCGTAATAAAGTATTTTTCCTTGCTTTTGGTACAACATTAGATGCATATCTTATGTCATATTTATGTTCGTGTTTTGTCATGTTTGATTTATTTTTGTATTGGTAAATACCTAATGACATGAAAAATGTTTGGCGGATATCTAGAATTTTTGTTTTAGAAAATAACAAGTCACTAGGATATGTACATTTCACTTTATATAAAATTTTTATCAAACGTTTTTGTATAATTTCTATTGCTTTTATATTATTTTTACATGCTGCGCCCCACACCACAATACAATATCGTATACATATGACTATGAACAAATGCTTCGTATTCAATGATCATCTGTTCATAGGTAAGTATAGTAGAAAGGAGTTTAAATTTGCTTATAACGTAACGTATCTTTTTGACAACATATTCTGTCCTTCCATATGATACGGCAATCTAGATATATTCCTAAGTACTTGATACTGGTGACCATTGATATAGGAGCTACCTGTCTACAACTAATTTGTAAGTTGGTGTATTTTGGTAAGCCGTTTGCGTACGACGCGAATGGAACAAAGTGAGTCTTGTTGAAATTGACTGTTAAACGTCGACTACTGAACCAGTTGAACATTTTTTTAAAACCATTTTCAGCCTTTGATTTTAATATTTCCCAACCTTCAGCAGAAAATATAACAGCTCTATCGTCTGCAAAACTCACCACATCTCCACTCACATCAACCGCAAATAGGTCATTTATATATATGTTGAAGAATAATGGTCTCAGTACCGTTCCTTGAGGAACACCGCATGTTATAGGCAACGGAGAACTAGAGCATTTATTTATCACAACAGTTTGTGTTCTATTACTTAAGTAACTTTTAATTAGATGATAGATTTGACCTCGTATACCATAATTATTTTGTAAAGTTTTCATGAGTATCATATGATCAACTGTGTCAAATGCTTTTGCTAGGTCCACAAAGACACGTCTTGAATTTTTGCGGAGGACACTGTTGACGACTGCAAAAACAGTATGATTAGATCGAAAAGTTCTTGATAACTGGTTTTCACAACACAATCTAACACTTAATGTCAATAAGAAGCAGATCACTAATTTTAAACAACCAGTGAAACAAACTAGTTTGCTTTACAGTACTGGAAATATTTCTGCTGAAGAAAGAGTCTTCAGTAATTATTTCTCTTGCAGTACCTACTATATAATACATAATAATAAATTGAAATCTTTTTTTATACGGTGGCATTTACTTTGCTTCAGTAGCAAACCGTAACGCTTCGCTACAGTGCAGAACTGAACATCCATTCACCCAATATGTTTGCCATGAGAATGCAATTAATAATAATAATTTTTTTGTTACTACGTCAAATCTGAATCTGAATTTCCTATCCTGAGAACCTATTCAAATCCATATAACTGATTACATTAGAAATCTACAAAGAAAGTAATCAAATTCACCTCGTACATGTAATATAGGTCTCTATAAAAGACCATACAAAGCAAAACGACGTCATTACTTTAAAAATGCAGTTATTTCACATAAAGTACATTCTCATGCTTCTAAATCTTATCGGTTGTCACCCGGGGAAAGTGGGAAGTAAGTTACAGGCCTTTCTTTACTATAGTCTCTTCGTATGCGGTACGTTTGTCTTACTGTTAATATGCTTCAAGACATTTAATAGAAACAACACTGCTGAAGAGTTTGCGAATGGTCTAGCAGAATTCTTTGTTGTGGCCCACGTAAGTCTGTCAAAAAATTGTTAATTAATCTTCTGGTTGTCCAAAAGATTAGTCTTTTCAAACACCTAGAAAATTAAACTAGGTTTAGAGTAAGCTGAAACCATAACTATAATGTAAGTAACAAGGTATAATAATTATTTAAAAAACAAGTGATTTTGATTAAGAAAATTCTGGTGAAAAACTGATTCTAGGAAGCAAGTGCCCTAAGCAGGGCAAGGAAAAATTCATAGTGTACAACAAACACATTTTCGTATCAAAAACATGGTGGCTGTTGAAAATGGTTCAAGCAATTTTTCATTTTTACAGTAGTATAGATTTATTTAGCATAATTGCTACAATACAGTTAGTGTGTAATCCTTCGATATCTCGCAAAGTATACCTGATAGAAGAAAATATCAAATACAGAAGTTATTTGGTTACTTAAGATGCATATTCTAAAAATATTTTGAAATATACAGGGTGTTTCGGGAAAGTAGGATAGTGATCAACTTGATTTTTTTATATGGAACTACAGGGTTATTCACGTTATTCGACAGGGAGCATTATGGCTAAAGTATTTGATAAAAAAGAAAATAATAATTTCGGATGGATAGATACCCATAAAGGCTACATTTAAAAATTATTTTCATGTTATACAGGGTGTCCCAAATGCACGAAATGTATCAAAGTTATGTTTTTTTAAATGGAATAACCCGTATATTATTGCATATTCAGATTTCTTGGTGAATTCTAGTATGACTTTATGTATCATACATGGGACCTAAAGCGAACCGTTTAGGTGTAAATCACCATTTTCGGTATAAATAGATATCAAGAAAAAAAATGAATATCGCAGAGATTATAAAATGTGGAAGGCTGCGACTTTGCCGTGTTACTAAGCATAAAATGCGTCAGATTTGGTGAGACTGTCAAATATAAATTACGTTTATGCTTGGAGAAATCGGTCGATTAATTAAGGAAATTCGATCAGCGATAACTTGATTTTTTCAAATGGGAATGCCTAATTTTTTTTATACGGTTAAACGTAGAATTTGATAGCCTTTCTAAGGATATACGGTTGTGAATATCAATCTCTGGTAGTTTCCATTTAATTTTAAATTTTCAAACAAATAGGCGATTTTCAGTTTTCCTACCTATAAGCAACGTAGCAGGCCATGAAATATAAACAAAAACGAACTAGACTAAAGGGACAAGATTGTAAAAATTACTCACAACAAACAAAGTCTAACCAGAAACAACGGCGGTAACATATCTTTGGTCAAAGAGAAGCTGGAGTATGGCAGAAATGGATTTTTTCACGCCCTACTGGCTACTGCAATGTACTGGAGGTTGGCAATTTCCAAAACCATGAAAAATTTTGAAACGAAATCAAAACTACTAGATAATGTTGTGAGCAGTTTATTATTTTCATAATAGAATCTCACATTTAATGATATAAAAAGGTATGCAATTCTGTCAAGTCAAAACTACCTCTGATTGGAGTCTGAAATTCTTCAGTACCTATTATCAAGATCGCAGAAAATGAAGAATGGATTAGAATTTGTTCAAATTATAAAACATAACTTAAATGGCAGAAAATTTAAATCTGATTTGTCGGTATTCCTTTTTTGCAATATTGCTGATAGATATTGAAAAATAGAAGGGCTCTAGTCAGAGGTATCGACTTCGACGCAAATTACTACTTTTTTACACAATTACATATGATTGATAATTGCGTGCTGGAGCAACAGTCGCTGGTTGTTTTTGTTTCAGATCAGGGTTTTTAATTGTCTTGGAAATTTTTAACCTCTAGTAATTACGGTAGCCAGTAGACTGTAAAGTATATCTATTACTGCCATATCCCAGCTTCTCTTTGACCTTAGCGATGTTATCGCAGTTGTTTCTGGGAGAGTTGATTTGTTGTAAGGAATTTCTATAATCTTGTCCCTTTAGTCTAGTTCGTGTGTATTTTTCTGCTAAGTTAGTTGTTTTCTTCTACCTGAACAGATCTTTGTTTATATTTCATGGCCTGCTACGTTGCTTATAAGTAGGAAAATTGGAAAACGCCGATTTGTTTGAAAATTTAAAATTAAATGAAAACTACCAGAGATTGATAATCACAACCTTATATCATTAGAAGGGTTATCAAATTCTACGTTTAACCGTATAAAAATTTTTTTGAAAAAATCAAGTTATCGCTGATTGAAGTTTCCTTAATTAATCGACCGATTTCTCCAAGCATAAACGTAATTTAAATTTGACAGCTTCAACATAGCTGATTCATTTTGTGCTTAGTAATTTGGCAAAGTCACAGCCTTCCAAATTTTGTAGTCTCTGCGATATTCAATTTTTTCCTGATATCTACTTATACCGAAAATGGTGATTTACACCTAAACGATTCGCTTTAAGTCCCATGTATGATACATAAAGTCACACTAGAATTTGCCAGGGAATCTGAATATGCAATAATATATGGGATGTTCCATTTAAAAAAACATAACTTTGATACATTTCGTGTTTTTGGGACACCCTGTATAACATGAAAATATTTTTAAAATGTGTACTTTACGGGTCTCTATCCATCCGAGATTATTATTTTCTTTTTTATCAAATACTTTAGCCATGCTGCTATGTGTCGGATAGCGTGAATAACCCTGTATATATATTCAAATATTTTACTAGTATCATTTTCTTGCAGCCAGTTGCCAAAATGTACATGATTCACGCCTCCCGTTCCACAATATGGCAGCTTCTCATACAAATGGACGACAAATTCTGGCTGGTTGAAGAAACAGTCAACAAAAATACCAGAATATACTACGAACAGGTCTTGTCCCGTCTCAAAACTTTCTTCGCATACCTCTGCATCATCGGGAGCACTTACGTCTTGATGACTGTGAGATTGTCTGAACCACCTTACAAATGTTATGTACCAAAATGGATGCCGTTGAGACCTCTGATCATCATAGAAGACGTGCTACCTCCGACACATATTGTGGCTATGGTATGCACTGACATGATCTACGTGACCATAGTGACACTTTTGTCGTTCCAAGTGAGATTGCTGAATGACAAGTTCGCGAGTATATTCGATGTTGGGAGTTTTGATAAGATGAAGAGCAGAGAGTTGAGAGAGTGGGTCGAGCATCATTGCTTTATTTTCAAGTGAGTTTCTGTGTAAGGTTTGATGTAATTCGAGATATTCCTGTCAGGGTCTGATAGCGCTAGAATACAGGGTGGGGCATAAAAACTAAGTGTTTTTGAAATAATCATAAAATTACTAGTTTTTACTCCAAAAAAAATTATTGGTAGCAAAACATAGCTGATAATATACTATTTTGAAATATCTAAGTACAAAAATTATATCTGGCATATTATGCCAGCATGTCTCTGTTGATTTTTGAGAGATTCCATGGCGAATCACTTCCTTCTCTGCGTCTATCGTACGGGGCTTGGCCCTTTAAACACGTGACTTACCCCCATAGAAAAAAATCACAAATTGATAAGTCGGGAGACCGAGGCGGTCATGAAATGCCACCAAACCTCGAAATTGAACGATTTGGAAACAGATGGCGAAGAACAGCCATGGATGCTCTGGCGGTGTGCCGTGGCCCTATCTTGCTGGTACCACAAATCTTTGATATCCACACCTCTTCTTTGCAATTCAGGTGTGAAAAGGGTATCCACCATATGAGTGTAACGTGCAGATGTTACTGTAGCGGTGACCCCATTTTCTCTAAAAAAATATGGGCCAATGATGCCACGCCATATGCCACGCGTTGTCCTAATGTCTACCGCTCCATGACGGCAAGTGGCAAGTAAGAAAGTGAAATGGTTTGAATCAAGGAATAGATTGTAATAAACCGCGCGCTCCTCCTTTTTCTAATATATGAGTACTACTCAAACCAAAAACACTTGGTTTTTATGCCCCACCCTGTACAACAGAATTTTTTTAAGATACAGGGTGTTTTCAAAGTTTAGACTTTCCTTTCCAAAAACAACTGCCTTTGAAATGACAAAGCTAGTGTACGGTGAATCAGCAGCAAAATAATTAAAAAAAAATGGTAAAAAAATACTTACTATTCATTAGTAGCGAAGTTTTTAAGTGCGGTCCTGTCACCTGTTGCTTTTAAAGTCTGATATAGCACATCAACAACTCGACATCGACAGACTTCAAACGCGCGCTGCTACGTACATCTGTGCTCCATAGTAAACTGGGTTTTTTTGGTTTTTTGCCTCTGTTTTGATCTAATCGCACAGGGACGGAATCAGAAATGATGATTTCACTATCGGTCAATATCTTGATATCCCTAAACATTTTGGTTATATGTTACTGAGAAAAAACACAACTTTTTGATGCCCCATGAAGCACCATGTATGTGTAGACAACAAAAATGGAGTCAAGTTGATTGACTCAGTACTTCCCACTCATGATAATGATACCACTTTATTGTTTTCCCATTGCATGAAGCTATAGTCTGAAATCCCCTTGCAACTAAATCATCGCCAACCCGCCCGCAAAGGAACATCCAACACAAAAAGTCTCGTGATTAGTTTCTTGCGTCTCCCTCCTTAGAAACTAGGACGCCACAGTTTTCATTCCGCATGCTTCAACTGAACGATGCGAAACGATCAGGAGCCTCTAAACCATCTAAAAGCGAAGTACGAGCTGTTTTTATATTTTTAGTTTTTTAATTATCGTTGCGCCGCCACTGACACGATTTTTCAGACACTGGCGCGTTTTCCACTCTCGCCGCGATAGTCAATTCTGTGTCGAAATTTCATTAAAATCAATTTAATAATTTTTGTTTTACGCAATATACATAGAACGAAATTAAGCAATACTCGTATGTATACATCACAAAATTATAAGTTCCTTGGTTTTCGTAATAGGCAAGGCAATGAACATGGACTTAAAAAAAATACGCCGCTACGTATTTCTTCCATAGGTCAATCGACAAGCTATTATGAATACGAAAATTTTTCAGTTTTACAACCCCCCCCCAACCACCCCAATTTCACCCCCACACAAAAAAACCTAGAAAATTATCAGGTACCTCTAAAACGCCTAAAAACAAGGTTTGAGCTGTTTTTATATTTTTAGTTTTTTTATTATTGACACGATTTTTCCAAAACATATCCGTTTTCCATCGTCGCCATGGTAGTAATACTGTGTCAAAATTTCGTTCTATATTGCGCGTTACGCAATATAGAACGATATAAAACAATGCCCGTATGTATACATCACAAATTCTAAGTCCCTTGGTTTCTATAATGAGCATGGTAACGTTTGAATGGACTTAACGAATTGTATCATGCCGTTAGGTTTTCATTCACAGGTCAGTGGACGGCCCATTATGAATACAACAAATTTTTCAGTGTTCCACCTATCCATGTGGGAAGCAAAACAATAGTTTTTGAGACTTTACAATTTCAAGGAAATTCTAGTAATTACGCAAAATCTGGCATTTTTGTCTAAAAAATGAAAAGGCTACCTTAAAAACCAGTAACATGTTCAATTTCTTAAGATTAATACGCTTACACTAATTCAATATCCTCATAAATAGGTGAAAAGGTACGATACTTAATATAAAAACAGATATTGAGATAGATATAAGTGATCAATGACTCAACCACTAGATATAATTGGAATCCTGGCTATGCTTCTGAAAGCAGGTTTGGAGAGAGACTTTCTCATTATTGGTTTGAGTACCTTATTACTATCTAACCCTTTTAGGTATGCTGCTACAATAAATAAGGCATATTCAAGAGGAATGCTTGTCTACATGGGAAACGTGGTGGGGCTGCTATGTACCTGTTTCTTTATTTTATCTATTTCGTGAGTAATTTCTTGATTATTATCCATAGAGCATCACTGAAAATCACACTGAGGTAAAATTACTTGAAAGTAAAAATTTCTGAAAACCCTTGAGTATAAATCCGAATTTCTTCAATAGAACTGCCTCCTCTACTGAAGGTAAAAACATAGTGGAGTATATACAGAATATACAGTACAGTACAGATAGTACCTAGCCTCTTACTTCGCCGCGTTCTGATGAACAAAATTGTTTGTTCTTTAGCAGGCACCTGCCTGATGCCAGCTTCGTGATTGGTACATTGATGGTCACACATCACGAATTGCGGATTTGTCCTCTCTGACCAAATATTAAAAATTACAGTGTGGCGATGTGAACTATTCCACACCACACTGTACAACACTTTTCATGTCACACACCAGTTTTTATGAGCTTTGTCCAAAGTTTTACCATAGTATCCGAAAATTTCTTCGATACTATCTTGTTCTTGAGATAAGTCAGCTCCAACAGCATAATGACTGGCATCTGTGTTCAAGTAGGAGGTGCCATACCCTGTGGGCAAAAAGCACCGCTAAAAAGATCACCCCGATTGGGCAGAGAGGAAAGCACTCATGTACTGGCGAGATACACCAGGGCTACTGCACTCGAAGGCATTCACATAAGATACCCCTCGAGTCAGCCCCCCCCCCCCGAGGATCACGGAATGTAACAGGAACGATCTCCGCATTCTGGTTGGTCTGCTGACGGGACATGGTCATCTAGGAACCATATGCGGAAGTTGGGTCTTGAACAAACTTCAGACTGTCGCTTCTGCTACATGGAGGACGAAACAGTGGAGCATATTCTTTGCTCCTGTCCAGAACTGGATAACGCTAGGCTCCAGACATTTGCATTTGCCCAAATGGAACTTCATGACTGCAAGGAAGTTTCACCCTTCACGTTGATCGCCTTCGCAAAGAGGTGCGGACTGTACGGTGAACTCTAAAAAGGTGTGAGCCACAATAGACACAACTGAGTCGCAGTGGAAGGAGGCAGCGGTGCTTCACTCACTTTCAACCTGACCTAACCTATCCTATGGGATGTGTTAGTATCGGCGGGGAGATAAAAGCTGTTTGAAATGAAGGGTCATCACATGATATAAATTAAATTGGTAATACAATACCTCAAAGACATTTTCCACTGTCTATATTGATTTCAATGATCACAATCAAATTTGAGAATTAAGCATTTTATGTCGGATATTTTTTTTCTGTTCAAGGGATGTTTCTGATATCGCTTCAGTTTGGCCGACCATTAATGTGATCCTACCTGGCTTTACGATGTTTGTCGTCTGCTACTGTGTTCCCGCTCAAGCTCTGATGAATGAGGTCGAGTATTACTTTTACTTCATACGTTAGTCTAGATATATCAGTTTATTTTTCATTTTATTTTAGTAGAAAAAACTATCTCAGAATGGGCAGTGAGGAAAGCACTCCTGCTTTAAAGACATACACCAGGGCAACTACACTTAAAGGCTCATCCTATACCTTACTAGTCAGACCTCCCCAACGATCCTACAATGTAGCAGGCAGTTGTGCCGTTTTAGTACATTTGTACTATTTCTAGTACATCTTCGAAGTCAAAGTACAAAAGTACATTTCACCCAAGTTCTAGTACTTTTTCGATTTTCGAAAAATAGACCGAAAAATCAAATCATTTGATCGTTTAGGTCTGTAAAGGCTTCCGAAGTGGATATAGCATGCAAAAAGTTCTATGGTTGCAGAAGTTTGAGAGCTTTTTTTGCTCTATAGCAAATTATAGCACGCTTTGGTTCTTCAGCAAGTCCATGTCGGTCCATTTCAAGGACTTTAGTACAATCTAGGTACATTTACGTATCAGAAACGGATCAGAGCAGCACTGAAATGGAGCAACTCACTCAATTTCATCATGCCTAGTTATTTTCTCTAAAGTAAGCTTTAACTCCAGGTTGTTGTTATCCCACACAGAACCCAGTAGTGGAATTTTATCCTGTTTTAGGTTGAAAGGATTGATGAAACCGTTTACTTAACAAACTGGGTGCAGTATTTAGAACAATCCAGTAGTTTTATGATGATTATATTACGAAGTCATAGAGGACTGGCACTGACTGTCGGAGGTTTTGGATCATTGAGCTTAGAGACATCTATGAAGGTTTGTCGAGGTTAAATACGTAATTATTGATTGATTGGTGATATTTTGTATTCTACAGACCTGTCAAAATTTTAATTTTGGACACTTTGAAAATATATCTATAAGTTTGAAAATTTTGGAAATTTTAAAAATACATGATAGAATCTAGTTGATATGGAGGAATGGTGATTTGTTAACATATTTTTATTGCATTTCAGGTATTCAACACAGTTATATCATACTTTATGTTCCTGAAAACTATGATCGATGTATAGGACCTCTCAAGTACCTGTTTTAGATTTTTCCATTGAGAAGTAGTTTAATGAAACTTTTAGCTTCTATTTTTGTGTATCGGTAATAAAGTACTGTTGAAGATTTAAAATATTTAGATCCTGAAGCAGTTGGATGTTGCTGTTAATCGGCTACAACCTGCAGCGTTGCAAACCTAAAGTACACAGAGACTTGTCCTCTCGCAGCGCTTCTACAGCGCTATAGGCTTTCAGCCTCTCGGGGAGGCTAACCATAAAAAGAAATGCAGAAGGGTTACGACAAAACAAAATCTACACAGAAAAAATATTATTTATTTTCATATAATATAAATAAAGCGCTTTTAAAGCTGTACAAAAATCACTTAGTAGATATACAGGAACGTAGACACATTCATTTATGTATTTACATACAAACAATTTGTCAGGCCGTATTTACACCAGTTCCATATGCTTAAGCGGTATGTCAACGATATACAAACATAAATACTAATAATTTTGCTATAAGTCATATTTTATGTATATTTGCTATAAACATAGAAATTTGAGGCTATAAAATAGTAACAAATACATTTTTATGTGTCATAGCTTTTTCTAGATTGAGCTATAGGTATTTGTCTTTATTCGTTTAGGTATAAAATCTGTTATTAACTATTCTTATATTACCACATCAATTTCTGTACACGTATGTCATATGAACAGTACATTAAATAGATGGTGACAGATGTAACTCTAGTAGCTCTTCCATTATAGTAGTGAAGGGTAAAGGAACTTGATAGGAATTTACAGTTTAGATTAGAGGCCTGATTCAAAGATCTTCTCTTTGAAATGACCGAATTACTGGATGGACTGGATTACTATAAGTAATAAATATTGCCTGCAACTTGAACTGTCTTTTTAGTTTCTTACTGAATTTACACAGGGTATTCCAAGTTCCAAGATCCAAGACTTTCATTCCCTCTTGGGGGGCACACCACAGTATTCCAGGCTGAGGTCTATGCGATACTTGCCTGTGTAAATCGTATTCGGGAAATTGACGGGTCTAGGAGGCGGATTACTATCTGCTCTGACAGTCAGGCAGCCATCAAAGCACTGAGTGCTTGGAAAATAACGTCGGGACTGGTCCTGGAGTGCAGGAGGGCTCTTGACGACATCTCAGCTAAACACAAGGTATCACTGATGTGGGTACCTGGGCACGCTGGGGTAAAGGGTAATGAAATGGCGGATCATCTAGCCAGGATGGGATCCGGAAACAGTTTTGTGGGCCCGGAACCAGCCTTAGGACTGTCTGCAAATTTGGTTAGGAAAACAACTGGAGAGTGGATCCAGAATCAACACTCTCTGAGATGGAACAACATCTCTGGTCATCTCCGTCAGGCTCGGGAGCTATTAGCAGGGCCTGCAGAGAGAATAGGATGATTTTGTCTCTCTCTGGATAGGAGTAACTTGAGATTGTTAGTAGGCTTATTAACGGGTCACAATACCTTCAGGCGTCACTTGTTTGTGATGAGGGTGGTCAACGACCCAACGTGCACGTGGTGTGGTGAAGAGGAACAATCCTCGGCACACATCCTGTGTCGCTGTGAAACCCTGGGTTATCACAGGGAGACTATGTTGGGCTCAAGAACCTTGGAACCAATAGAGATAAAACGGATAGGACCTAAGAATGTACTTGCCTTTGCCAAAAGGGCAGGTCTTAGGAACTAGCGCGGATAGAGGCGCAAAAGGGCCCATCGTGTGGCCTATGCACCAGCCACATTCCGTGCTGGATAGCCTCTGGTTCTTATTCATTCATTCATTCATTCAAGTTACTAAAGTTCATATAAACGTGTCGTAAAGAGTGGTTTTCAAGATACAGGGTGTCAAAGTTTGGAAAAAAATTGATCATATAACCGTTTTTTTTGTACCTAGGCAGTATTCTATACTACTGCAACAAGAAGTCAGCGCCGATACTCTATAACTTAGAAACGTGTTTCTATGCAGTATGTACTATGGGATCGGGTGGCCCCGTAAATGTGACAGCGTGACGTGACAGCATAGTAGACACGTGACATGCACCCGAAACTGCCCGATCGTCATGGTCGACATGGTGATAGAAACATGTTTCTATCTCTTGAAGTTAGAGAGCACCGACG
The DNA here is from genome assembly GCA_951848785.1 of Callosobruchus maculatus. Lineage (NCBI taxonomy): Eukaryota > Metazoa > Arthropoda > Insecta > Coleoptera > Chrysomelidae > Callosobruchus > Callosobruchus maculatus. Next base: position 7,450,978 of record CATOUR010000003.1, read on the forward strand.
CAGTACTGACCAAAAGGTAATTATTATTACCAGTGACGTCTCGGAGGAGGGGGGAAGGGGCAGTCCAAACATTGATATTAGCAAAAAAAAAAACGTTTGGAAGCGTTTGCCTACTCATACTGGATGTAATTTGTCACCACTCTATTTTTTGTACTGTTTGTATGGAGTCTTACGATATTTCTGTTACTTTTTTGTAATCAATTAGATTTTTTGGTCCATAATCACTTAACACTGGGACTTTGCCTTCGTTGTCACTATTGTGGTTTCCAATCTAGTAATTGACACGATTGGGTAGGACGAAGTAGCGTAGACGCCTTTTTGTGGGGCATTTTATTGAACAAATGACCTACAATATATCGTAAATAGCATGACACCGGTGACATAACACTTGTTTCCTGCACTGACCTACTGATCCCCCCGTTCCTACGCTCCTAAGGGTCGTATCCATAGTCGATGCTTAAGGGTCTCTTAAGTAAGGTTTTGTGTTTCGACAGCCACTTGAGGGTCTCTTACGTAAGGCTTCCTTGAGGAATACTAAAGTAACGAAATGTCAACATGACATGTCAGCATGACATTTCGTTGCAGTCAAGGCAATTTTGTAGTTTAATTTTGGAGTGCGGTGTTGTCAGTTTCTGTTTCTGTCTCAAAACAAAAACGGATAACAGAAAACATCAAAATGCGTGGGCTTACGCATAACAAATTGACGTATATTTGCAATATGGCAATGTCGCCAAATGAATCCCTCCGTGTCGTAATGTTGTCTAGGAAACAGATACACAAGGGAAGCCTCACTGAGTGTTACTCAAGAGACTGCTATGGATATGGCCCTTAAGGAGATGTTGCAGCTGTCAATATAATATTTAAAACGGATATAATCGTAACCAGGAGATAATTCATCTATGTCATACGTTAGTTTTTAGTAAAAATGACAGAGAATTTTCAAAAAGAATTGCAGTGGTCGGGTGACCGCGTTCTAGATTTTATCTACGAAATTGAACAGTTGATTTCAATATGCGTATCTGAGATACAGTATCTTTGTCTGAAAGCGCAGTCAGGACTCTGGTGAAATTAAATTTTTTTGGGAGAACGTTAATTTTGACAGTAGGCGCGGGAGACTTAATTTTTTTGGTTGCGTAAAATATAAGGGTAAAGCACCAATTTGTTCTGCTAATACCATTTCTCAAATAGGTATTAAATTGACGCTGGAAGACGTAAAAGATTGTAGGCGCTTATTAAGACAAGCTATAAAAATTCTTAATTGGTGGGATTAAACGGCTTTAGTAATTATGAGTAATTACACTGGAGGCTTATAGGCCAGTAAACAAAAGCGTGAAGTCTGAACAATTGACGTCTTACCTCATAGACCTGGAAAATAATTCATAGATTATTGACTGTTGTTTTCACATAAGTCTGTAGCACAAAAGTCTGTAGCACAAAACAGACTGATCCCCACCCCCTGCTCCTCTGACGCGTGTTGAAGGTCAACAAACATATTTAAAATGACATAGGCGTTTCACGAAATATGCCCATAAGGGTTACAATGGACAATACACCGAGCATAGAATTGTTAACCGACATTTTGTAAGTCATGTCCTTAAAAATAATAAATACACATAAACAGTAAATTGGTCTCTTAAGTGATCGAGCTGTGCAGTTAGCAGAAAAAATGTTTCTCACAAAGGGCAATATACTCAGAACCTCCAGAGAAAACACTTATTTTGTCTATGAAAACTTAAATTAAAGTGTTGCTCATTTAGCAAGCAACCAAATTTTGTTAATTGTTTATTGAAAAAGGATAAGCTCTTTAAAATTTAATTCAAATCTGTCAGCTATTGACGCTGACGTTACTAAATCGTGTTAAGGTATAAGTGAAAATAGCATGAGAATCTATTTACAAGAAACAGCAAAGTTTGTGGTAGGTATTGACTGTTATCAAATATATCGTCGTATTCTCTCGAAAATACTAAATTTAGCTTTATTTCTAAATAGTGCGATTTTGTCTTTAATTCCTCCTAATTTGAAAAAGGGCAATCAATTATGAATCAGAGGTAAGTGAAAAACAACGATACATTTTTTGATATACATGTTTTCAGACATTATTGACGGCGTAGCTTGAGAGTAAAAAATATAAATTTGCAATTTTGACTTATTTAGAAAAATAGCTCGGATATTTTTAGAAAACAATTATAGTTTCCAGTATTTCAATATGTCAAGAAAAGAACCCTGCATTCTTTGTTAATGATGTTATAGAAGTTAAACGCTAAATTTTGCAGACGGAAAATGTTAACGCCATGCCTGACTAACTATCAACATGACCTACCTATGTGAGAATAGTTTTTCACTTCCAGCTTTTCCTGCTTCCATTTTACACACGTGACACCTTTGTCTCAGCATAGTTTATAATAAACTGTCCCGAAAATACAGGAATAAACTACAAAATAAGTCGATCTCACTGCAACACAACGCTAAAGGAAATAGCGCCACTAAACAGCCTAATGGCAACCCGTCACGCACATTTACGTCTTCGTAGTACTTACAGTTACTATTTCGGCAACCATCAATGAACAGCGTTGCCGTTTCGTGCCGTATGGGGCACGGATCAAACATTACGATAATGTATCGTTCAATTAACAATACGACTAGCTATAATGAAAAAAAGTATGATCTATTTGAAGAACAAAACATAATTCGGGAGTAAAATATTATCAAATCCATATCTAGTCGTCAATAAAATGCTGGTTACAGTAGGGGCTCCCTCAACATATCTGGGGCCGGGATAGGTTTAGCAACATGGCGATTACTGTAAACAAGGCCCGAGTGTTTTGCGAATATCTTTTAATGTAAACATTCCAGGCCTATGGGGTAAAACATCAATGAAAACAACTAAGAGTAATAGCAATAAAAGAGTAATTTCAAACCTCACTTAATTGGACAGTATATCCGAATTTTATTTGACTTAATTTTGCAACTCGTTTTTTTCTACACACACAAGTTGGAAATGCCACAACCATGCCTCTATCTTCAGGAACGGTCTGTGGCATGCAGATATTTAGGATATGATATCACGGTTGTTTATTTGATGTCTTTCCTATACGCACTGAGCAGTTGTTTCACCTCCTACTGCCACACTATCGTTGCTACCACCGCCATTTTTGACGACCGTGGAAGCCCTCCTTAGATCGCTGCTGCCTGGGGTCAGTCTGGAGCTCCTACGGCTAAAAGCCCCTAGTCATACCTTGTCCTTGCCGTTTGCTGGATATGACGACCTCACATACTGAAAACATAACATATAAATTACAAAATATTAATTTTTAGAAAAGGACACCATGTAGCAGATGCACATCAAATTGTCGTGGTTATCTAGTGATGACTCGTCAAAATTGATAAAAAAATTACGTCTACAAAATGACGTTTCACTATCGTATCGAATATATCGTGATATTGAGGTTTTTTCAAGTTATTTTTTGATTCTACACATTTTGACAGTTTCATGCACTCATATGAAGTACATACTAGGTACAGTATGAACTTTAATGAGAATTTTTGTTATTTTCTGGAATTAAAACTGACTTTGCAAACAAAACCTTCCAAAAATCTATAATCCTCAAGACCTGCAGCATTGTACGGTCCTTTCTGAATTCCAAATAAAAGTAGTTCAGGTGTTGACTTGGCACAGCCCGTAAATAATTGTTACTACCGCAACTGTGCGAGCAAAAATAGGAAAGTAGGAAATAATATTAATAATAATTTATTTCCATTCGACTCGTAGGTACAAACAAGCATATGAAAATGTCAAAATATATTGAGAATAGAGAATAGAGGAAAAAACACATTCCCAGGGTAACAACTGAACATAGAGGTAGTAAACAAACCACTTCAGCATGGCGTGCTCAAAGTCATAATCTTTAACACTTCAGCCTCCAAACATTGATCAGCTGTGACCTCGCAGTGATAGTTCAAATTGTAAACAATGTTGTGTAACGCCAAATAACCTGAAAATTCTTCCAATGCAACCCATGTTTCAAACACTGCATTTTTGAGTTCCATCTCGAAAAACTCTTAATATAGCACAGCAAGTCCGTAAAGCTTCAGTATAGTTACCAACAAATAGCAAATTTGATTTTACTGACCAAGCATAAGAGTCGCACAAACAAAACAAACGTTTGACAGTCGAGCTTCTACCGTAAATAAGTCGCACGAAAATTATGTCGGCGTTGCCAGCTCCTAAAAATGTATGTAAGACTTTAGAATTTACATTTATGTTGAAAAAATATGCAACAACACAGTAGAGGTCAACATCTATTGATTTTGCTGTAATCATTCCTGAACCATCAAAATACCGTCTTTTTTAACGTAGAATGGAATATTTCTGAATACTATACAATTAAGACGATAGTAAACAATGGTGGTCAATATGACAACATAAGAAAAGATGTCAGCCTATTAGAATTTTTTGTTTACTACCTCTATGTTCAGTTGTTACTCTGACAACACATTGAAATGTTTGCATTAGGTAGGTACTCATCCATAGAGTAAAACATTAACTCGCGAACTTTGTGCTTAAAAACTGAAACAGATGCAATAGCTTTTATCTCCGAAGGTAAATGATTAAATAACCTAATGGGCATGACTGCATTTGAACTGTGTAACAAAATAGCAAGTTTAGGGAATGTGGTTCATCTACGTAGCAACTGGTTAAAAGGTGTATGATTATTATCCTTCCATTTAAACATCAAAGAGACCGTTCACGGTATGTAAATAACTATCGGCCATTCAACACAAGCTGGCCAACAATGGCTTTCAGCTTTTCTACGGAATTCAATTGCAAAGCGATTTCCGCTATCCTGATTAGTCAGAATGAAAGAGAGATCGTTATATTGTCACAGCCGCTGCGGAGTTACGTTCCATCGTTTGATTCCGCTGACAGACTCTCGATTGCTAATACATTAAACGAATGGCTCTCTATGGTTCCGGATTATCAGAGCTTCACAATCAAGTTCGTAGTTTCCAAGCTATAGGATAATAATATGTATGTATCAGAGTATTCTACAGATATAAAATCAAAGGCAACATTCGGATAGGCAAAAAGCACACCGAAGTAAACTTTTTCAGCGCAAATTTTTGATTTTGCAAACCATCCACCGTTCCAATTTCGCCCCCTATCAAAAACCAATGGAACATGATCAGGAACTCCTAAAATGTCTAAATATGAAGTTTAGAGGGTTCTCATCATGGTTGCTTTTTACCAATTTCTCTGCCGTCAATGCACCGATTTCCAAAATTATTGCAGCATTACCTACTATGACCCCAACTTATTACAATCACAATCCATGCAGCGGTTACTGAGCTTAAGCGGCTAGAAAAACAGTAAGTCAGACCAACGAAAATGAGTGCCGTAGATTTTCGTTACGTACAAGATATTATAAAGCGCCCAAAAAGCCTATTAATAAAAATTTGGAACCTCCATATATATACAGGTATATGTTACAGATCATATATGAAATCAAACCGAATGTATACAGGGTGGCCAATCGGGTGACGATAATATTTTTTTTTTAGATAGCCCGTACCGAGACCTATCCAAAACACCCCCGTGTATGTGTACCGATTATTGATAGTTTTCGAGTTATGATTTTTTTTTTGAAAACTCAGAGATTTCCCAGTTTTTCCAAGAAATTATCAAAAACAAAAACAACAATAATTTTTGGCTTTTATTTTGTTCCGCAATTATAGTCAATATTAAGCCTGTTTTAATATCCAATAAAGAGAACCTGTACATTCGAACAATAATTAAGTACATTTTGGGCCCAAAGTTTGAAATCTCTGTTTATAGTCAGGAGACCAAAACCTTCAAAATAAAATTAAAAATACTTATGCCTGGTTCTGGAGCTCCAATCTAATCTTAAAAACTCTGCAAGACATTGCACTTTCGAAATAATAATGAAAAAATAGCACTTATGGGGGCATTTTGCGCCGTACGTGACTATTAAAGGTAAAAAGGTCATAATTAACGAATTTCCAAAATGATTTAAAAAACTATTATTTTACTTTATTATGACAAATTAAAGAAAAAAAACTCATAACAACTAATAAACATGATAATTATTGATGTTTTAATCACTTTTAATAAAAAAAATTAATACCTGTGCTTTTTGCTGTGGGCTTTTGAATTTCTGCTAAATTAAGTTGTATGGAAAGTTAACAAAGGAAAAGAATAATAAAACAACAATCTGACCTTTAATTCCTTGGCGGAATTACCTGGGAAGCGTTATCGTAGCATACGCCATCCCTTTTACTTCCCTCACCCATAGATGAGGGGAGGATTGTGATCGTGAAAATTTTCGATTTTGAGATAATAGGTTTTTTGGGCGCTTTATAATGTCTACATAACGAAAATCCGCGTCACTCATTTCCGTCGTTCTGTCTGTCGGTCTGCCTGTCGGTCTGTCTGTCTGTACGCATTTTTCTAGCCTCGTAATCTCAGTAACCGCTGCATGGACTGTGATGAAATTTGGGCAGCAATATGCTGTGGGGTCTTAGTAGGTAATTTCAAATATTCCTCAAACTTCGTTTTTAGGCGTTTTACAGGTTCTTGATCATTTTCTGCGTTTTTTTGGGTGGGGGTGGAATTTGGGCGTTTGGGGGGTGGGGGGTTGAAAAACTTGTTGTATTCATGATAGGCTGTCTACTGACCTGTAAAGGAAGACCTAGCGATATAAATCACCTTTTTAGGTTCATCCGAACATTGCCTTGCCTATTACCGAAAATTAACACAACTGGGCTTCGCCGGCATGAGCTCGCAAAAAGCTACTCTGAAAGAAAGGGATGGCGTATGGTACGACATCGCTTTCCAGGTAATTTTGCCATGAAATTGGAAGTCAGATTATTGTTTATTATTCCTTTCCTTTGTTAACTTTCCATACAAATTAATTTAGCAGAAGTCTAATAGTACATAGTAAAAACACTTCAAAAATCACAATTTGGGTATTAGTTTTTTTATTAAAACTCATCAAAACATCAATGATTATCGGGTTTATTAGTTGTTACGAGTTTTTTTTCGTTAATTTGTCATAACAAAGCAAAATAATAGTTTTTTAAATCATTTTGGAAATTCGTGAATTATCACCTTTTTGCATTTAACACTCACGTACGCCGCAAAATGTCCCCATAAGTGCTACTTTTTCATTATTATTTCGAAAGTGCAATGTCTTGCAAAGTTTTTAAGATTAGTTTGAAACTTCAGAACCAGACATAAGTATTTTTAATCTTATTTTGAAGGTTTTGGTCTCCTGACTAAAAACAGAGATTTCAAACTTTGGCCCCAAAATGTACTTAATTATTGTTCGGATGTACAGGTTCTCTTTATTGAATATTAAAATAGGCTTAATACTGAGTATAATTGCAGAAAAAAATAAAAGCCAAAAAGTATTCTTGTTTTTGTTTTTGACGATTTCTTGGAAAAACTGGAAAATCTCTAAGTTTTCAAAAAAAAAAATCATAACTCGAAAACTATCAATAATCGGTACACATATATGGGGGTGTTTTGGATAGGTCTCGGTACGGGCTATCTAAAAAAAAATTATTATCGTCACCCGATTGGCCACCCTGTATGACCGTATGTAAAAAAACATGGAATTTCATATACGGACATTTTGTATGTTCTAATTAGTACTTTTACGTATACGTACGCATTTTCATGTATTGATTTAAACATACAATTAATTAGTCAAGAAAATATGTGTTTAAATATCGAGATATAAATAATATGACGTAGCTTCAGATTGGCCGTATACAGGGTGTTTTATAAGTTGGGACTTTTTTTCATAAAGTGGATAGTATTCGCCAAAATAAGTGTTTTATACTAGTAACATATAAACGAAATATTTAGAGAAAACATGATACTGGCTACTGGAAATTCTCAATTCTAAGTCTGTCTCTGGACAATGGCTCACCATGTCATAATATCACAACAAACAAGGCAGCGCTAGCGGTGTCGATGCCGGAGAGAAAACACTAAAACAGGCAGTTCGTCATACGTCGCGTTGCTGTGGCATAGTGTGCGAGAGTGCTTGACTTGGTACATCTGACGATCGGACTTCAAAAACAACAACAATGGCGCATGCTTATAACAATAATAAACTGGTGGACATGATTTTAATGTACGGTGAGTGTGGTCAAAATACCGCTGCGGCTTCGCGAGTGTATGCCGATCGTTTCCCTAACCGTACTCACCCTGCACCTCGCCGATTTGTCTCGCTCGTGCAAAGAGCTAGAGACACAGGATGTCTGAATCCACATCGTGGTGGACACGCTGGAAGACCTAGACAACCTCGTTTGGTCCAAATTTAAGAAGACATCGTAAATCGTACTTTTACCTGTAAGACGCCTGCGACAGGACCGCACTTACAACTTCGTAGCAACCAAATAGTAAGTATTTGCTTGAAATGTTTTTTTACTGTTTTGCTGCTGGTTCACCGTGCATTAGATTTGTCGTTTCAAGGGCTGTTGCTTGTAAAGAGGAAAGTCGTAACTTTTAGAACACTCTGTATAAATGGGTGAGACATTTTACATATGGACTAATAAATATCTTCAGTCCTTATATATATGGAGTAATTCTACTATATATGGTCTGTTTTTCATAAACGGTCTGTAACATATGCATCAGAAAATTCCCTTGGTTTCAACTCAAATGTTCATCCCTTGCAGTACAGAAACATAGAATTATGGAAAAAAACTATGTTTCGGTATTTGCCAACTATTCTTAAATAGAAATTAGTTCATTTCAGTTTAATTTATTTTCTGGAAGTATTATACCTACTTTATCAGTCTTTATCACATCTGAGGGCAGGTTCAATTGAAGAAACCATGCGGTCAATTGAGCACCTAGTTGCCAAAACGAACCATTTGCAACTGCACTTAATTTTGCTTTACAAATACAAACATAATTTAGGCCCATATTAACAATACTCTTTCTAGGCTAGCAAAATGCATTTTAATAATCAGAAATCTAAAAAACTGTGTTTCCCCATGATGTTCTTTTAACCACATACCACGGTTACTTCCAGTCAAAAATGTCATATGCACTACTGAACTGGGGCCATTCGGTGCATATGCCCAAAATGTTTGCTCTCCAAGACGCTGCATCCGATACATTTCAGGACTGAAGTATACGCAACCCTGTAGAGATGCCTTCATTGCACTCAAAATTTCAACACTACTCTCTCTTTATATATTTGTTTGTTCATGCCGTATACATATCAACTTGTATCTATACAAAACCCATAGTGACATTCATAGCTATCGCACACGAAATATGTATAAATTAAATATACCAAAACAATGACTTCAAACATCTAGAAATGGCTCTAACTACTATTGCATTAAATTGTATAGTATTTTACCAGAATCTTTTAAAAATCTGAGTCATGGGTTGTTTAAGAAACAGCTTAAGTCGTACCTATTAATCAAAGCGTTTTATAGCTAGGAAGAATTTCTGAGCCATAATTTCAGCGAGCCTAAGTAGTGGTACTGTATCTGAAAATGTGTGGCTGTTTGTTTGTTTTTTTATATGCTTACATCGTTTTTTTTAAAGTTTTTTAATGATAGTGATGAATTGTTGGCTAAGAATTTTTTTAATTTGCATACTGTATCTTGTCAATGTATGTCTACCTGTTCTTTTAATAGAATTATCTCGGCATTTTAAACAATTTTATTATAATAGTGACGACTTGTCAAATAATTTTGGACTTTAGACTCTTTAATCTAACTTGTGTAAACACGCAAGTGTATTTTAACACCAACAAATAAATAAAAAAAATTATGCTACTCAAAATATTCCAAAGTTGAGAGATTTGTTTTGCCTTATCAATTTATTCTATTGTTTTAATGTCAAATATGTACGGACAATTCTTCAAAATCTCGGTGACCTCACCCTATATTTTTCATGCGATAAGCTCAACAATACGCGAATTTTCGACTCCGCCGATCCACACATTGGTTGATTTTTCATATCATGTCGGATATATTAAATTCTGTTCACGCTGCACAGTAGCGAGAAAATGAAAAAAACCTGTCGGTCTGTGAGAATTATAGGTGCGGACCCGGTGTTGTCGATATAAAAATGGAAAAAATGTTTTACATATCCAATGGAATAACGGCATGGCGTAGTGTGCGTATGTTCGTGAGCTTTCATCAGTTTCCACATCAACTGTACAAATAGTCAGACGTAATTTTCACGATATTTCATGTCGGCTGGATAGTCGAGTAAAATTAGACTTTTTTTTCATTTTACTTCTTCTTCTTGTAATGCCGACTTCTCATTGAAGGTTGGCGACCACGTTTCTAAATGCGTCTCGGTCTCTTGCAACATGAAACAGTTCTTCGACGCCACATAGGGGCAAACAGCATTAAAACATGGCAAAAATACAAAAATCGTAATTTCACCCAAATGCTGTTTTCTTATCTGAACTCGCTCGTAGCACGTACAGCCTGCATAGAACCAATCATTTCCGGCGATATCACACCCACTCAACCGAGATAGTGGTCGAAACTTGGCCGTTGTTTAGTTCGTCTGCGTTGGAGATATAGTGCTTTTAAGGCGTACTGTGTTTCCCTGCCAAGTTTTACTTTCTTAATAAGATTTATCCTCATTCAAAAGATGGCTTCAACGAGCACAGGTAACGATTTGATTATTCATAATTGGTTTAAATATATATCATTAATCCTTATGCAAGAAATATTTATTTAAAAAGTGTGAGATTGCGGTATGTAATTTGGTTTTGTTTCTATCAATTATTGAGCTTCTCATATAGTTCCGGAAGCGTCCAGATTTGGAGCTTAACTTTTGAGGCTAAAAGTATGTACTTCCGACCTGAAAAATAACATTCTGCACATATTTGCACATGTTGAAGTAGGAACCTCGACCTGGTAAGGATCATCTCTAGTGTTTCTCGCTTCGGCGGTGTTATTATATGGGAGAGCTTACTCTAACATCTTTCGTGACAGAATCTGTAAAACAGGGACAGGTCAACCATCCTTCTTCAATGTTCCAGGCTGTGGAGGTCCTTTGTGAGGTTAGGCGTATCGATAGGTTCAATTGCTCTCTTCTGGATAGTGTCCAGAAGCTTTAGAGAGTGCTTCGGAGCGCATCCCCACACATGGGAGCAATACTTCTACGATGGTCGGATCTGTGCTTCGTAGAGCAGCTGTAGTTGCTTTGGTGTATACAGCTTCGTACAGCGGTACAGAACCCCACGCTTCTGGGATGCCGTTTTAGCAATACTGACGACGTGGTAGTGCCAGAATATGTTATTGTTGATGTTGATGCCCAAAAACTTGACGGAAGGTGACTCGACTATTGGGTGACCCTCCATTTCCAGAGTTGGTAAGCCAACGCAAGACTTCTTTGTCAGTTTTGTTGGCTCAGTTTTCTGTACGTTATTGTACTCTGTTTACTAATTCCCACTCGACAATTGTTTTGATATCTACGTTGATCTGTGAGGCACGTTGCTGTCGCTGACGTGCCGTCTCCTGGATGATAGTGGCTTGCCTAGTTCCATGCATGGTATTAATGTTCTGTTGTCTGCGAAGCTGTAAATTGGATTGGATGTTATTAGCAGCAGCTCGTTGATGTACAATAAAAACAGTGTAGGAGATAGCACAGATACCTGAGGAACACTGGCGTTTATTGAAAATACGTCTGACAACAGCCTTCGACTACAACAAACAGAGATCGGTCGTTCAAAAAAAGCTATTCAGCCACTGGGCGGAGGCCAGGTGGTAGTCCATAAGCAGCAAGCTTAACCAGAAGTTCCTTATGCCACGCTCTGTCGAAGGCTTCCCATATGTCAAGGGCAACAACACGGGATTCGCCATGATTTTCTATTGCTCTGTTCCATAAGTGAGCGACGTAGGCAAGCAGGTCACCTGTAGACCTGTGCTTACGAAAGCCATACTGGCTATCATTTATGATGTTATTGTTGTTCAGGTATTTCATGAGCTGTGTGTTAATGACACAGTCTCCATAACCTTAGACATGATGCTGAGAACAGCCACAGGTCTATAATTGTTGGGATCAATGTTTTGCCTTTCTTAGGAATGGGGGAATGCATCCAATCTTCCATGCAGCGGGAAACACGCCTCGTTGATACGATAGTTTGAAGAGCTTGCAAAGAATAGGTGCAAGCTCAGCGGCACAGCTTTTAAAGACAATGGCTGGAACCTATCTCTTTGTACTTCTTTAGCCCTGCTGCAAATATTTTTTTGTATGAGACAGTCAAATAAACTGTTAATACCAATATATACTACGTTTCCAAGGGCTTTCAAAACGTTTTGAGTTTTCAAATATATCGTGGAAACGTCAATTAGATGCGCTTTCAAAATGTTACCTGTGCAAGGTCGATTCGTTAATTTTTGGGATCGTATCGAGATCCAAATGTCGTGGAAACACCAGCTGTCACTTTCAAAACATTTTGAAATGAACTATGCACAGTGAGTAGCTGTCTAATGTCTCTGTCGTTAGTTCATCGAATTTTATTTGAATTCCAAACTGAGGATTTATGATAATCAACAAAATTAGGTTACAAAACTAAGATGTGACATTTGTCAAGAGTGTCAGTTGAAAACGTTTTGAAAGCGTTTCCAAAAACGATTCGAAACCTATCGTAGAAACACGGACAATCCAGAATCACAAAACGTTTTGAAAACAGTTTTGAAAGCCCGTGGAAACGTAGTAATAATGAAATGGAGTGACAACTTCTGGATATTTTGTGGTGCGAGTAAAATTTCCTGAACTAATAATGTAGGTGATGTTTTATTAATAAAGGCGCTATAAAACATCAACTTCGACATAGCTGTTAGCGGTAGGGTAATTTTATTTCCCAATGTCCAGTTGTCATGCGATTTTCCTCACCAAAATGGGTGTTACAATTTATTTTGAAGAATTCATGGTTGTAGGTCATTGGATGTCGTGTATTAAAATTTCAATAAAAATTGATTTCATAGTTGACAAAATACTAGAATAATAATTGGACTAGTTGCAATAAAAGAAAATATAAGAATGTATGAAAAAAATACAACACCATCAGTTTGTTGCTTTTATTCAGCCAAAATAATGCAGACAAGTAGATAGCATCGTGGACAAATCTGATAAAAAGTTGAACACAAAAAAAACGTCTTTAGATGCATCATTTTTTATTTAGCTAAGATCAGGAGCTAATTTGTTTTCAATTTATACTGAGAGGTATGATCTCTCTAGTTGTAAAAATCATTGTATTTCATATTTGTGATTACTACTTTAGCACTATTGGCTTTCTGGACGCATTCTGCATAGTCAGTAAGTAATCACTTAGTGGCTTATACTAGCAAAAAGTTCAAACATAATTAAATTAGGGGGTATATCTGTAACAACTCATAAAAGATACACTTTAATAACTTACTGTAGGCATATGAGAGGTATTATTTTTGTTGTAATTTAGTAGGTATTTAAAATTCGAACATACTCTTACGTGACTAAAGTCAAGTCGAAACTACTATAATACTTTATTGAGGATGCCTATTGCTGCATTTTTATATAAAAAAATATTAATAACAAATACTAGTTTTCTACCCAGTTATCAGTGAAAATAGACCAAGGAATTAAATGGAAAACCGATACCGGTAATGAGAGTTTCCTCGCACAGATATCAACGCGTCTTGTCAGTTACGTATGAGCAGGCGATCTGCGCATTGTGATATTGCGTAGCAAAAACTAACCACCTAGGGCGTAACTGCAGATTCGTACACGGTTACGGCCTTTTGGCTGAGTAAATACTTGTTACGCTGCCCCTCTTAACCACAGCACCGTATCTGTGAGGAAGTCGAAATTGAGTAAAATGGGTTTTCGTTAAAAGGCTTGCTGTTGTAGATTAATCCAAATATTGTTTTGTTTTATACCTTTCTATGTACCTAGATGCACTCAATTAGTTTCAGCACAAACTGTTGTCAAAAAATTTGATGATTATAATAAAATGCTGTTGCTTAGAAAGATTGCAATACTGCATTTTTGCTAAGCTTTCTATTTATTTATAATAAAAATTGAAGGTTATTCTAATATGAATTAGACCAAGTATGCATATATTTACTTTATTAAAAAAACTATAGTTTGAGGTTCAAGGTAGCAAAAATCGTAAAAAGATGAAGTCAAGTTGATTGACTCAGTACTTCCCACACATTGCGGTGATACCAGTTTATTATTTTCCCATAGCATAAAGATTTAGTCTGAGATCCTTGCAACAAAATCATCGCCAGTACCCCCCCCCCAAATTGTCATATGCCACTAGGTCTTTCCTGCACAGGTCAATAAACAGCCTATTATCAGTAATACAAACTTTTCAGTTTTACAATCTAAAAACGAAGTTTGAGCTGTTTTTATATTTTTAGTTTTTTTATTGTTTCTGCGCCGCCACTGGCATAATTTATAAAAACCATACGCATTTTCCATCCTCGACACGGTAGTAATATTGTGTCAAAATTTCATTTGAATCAATTGAACAGTTTCTTCGTTACAAAATATAGAACGATCTAAGCAATACTCATATGTATACATGGGAAAACATTCCATTCCTTTAGTTTCTGTAATAGGCATAAGGCAATGTTCGGATAGACCTAAAAAAGTTATTTATGTCGCTAGGTCTTCCTTCACAAGGCAGTGGGTAGTCTATTATGAATACAACAAATTTTTCAATTTTACAACCCCCCAACCCCCAACCACCCCAATTTCCACCCCCATCCAAAAAAGTAGAAAATGATCAGGAACACCTAAAACGCCTAAAAACGAAGTTTGGGGAATATTTGAAATTTTTCGTTTTTTGCTAATTACTGCGCCGCCAATGCACCGATTTTCAAAATTATAGCAGCATTACCTACTACGACCCCACAGCATATCGCTGCCCAAATTTCATCACAATCCATACAGCGGTTACTGAAATCACGAGGACAGAAAAACGCGTACAGACAGACAGACCGACAGACAGACAGACCGACGGAAATGAGTCACGTGGATTTTCGTTATGTAGTTAGTCATCATGAAACGCCCAAAAAGTGTATTATCTCAAAATCGAAAATTTTCGCGATCACAATACTCCCCTCACCTATCGGTGTGGGAAGTAAAAGCAATCAAAATATCGATATTTCGCTTAGACGGCACAACGGAAACTAACCACATTCTTGTTACGTACATTGTATCTACCAGTTCAAACTAGTGATCATGCTTAGCCAAAGCGCTTTAGCCACGACGTTCTTAGGAAGAAGGCAGCATCTGAAGTTGTAACGCTGCATTTTTCTTAAGTATTTGTAAGATACTGCATTTATGTTGAGCAGACTGACGTATTACTGCATTTTTTTTATAACTGAGCAGACCGCGCAGGCAGAGCCTAAATACCAGAGTACCGCGGCTGCTGTGAAAGGGTTATGTTAGGCGAAGTTTGTTAACACGAGATTTGAATGGACCAATACCCGCAGGCCCAATAAATACATCTTCTGGCAGTCCATTCCAAGCCTTGGACCCCCCCCCTGGGAATAAATGTGCGGTTGTACCGCTCAGTTCTTGATGTATGAAGAACGACCGTCTTAGGATGAGATACAGCGGTCGAACGGGTACATCTGATAGAAGCAGTGAGCGGCGGAATGATAGAGGATAGCTCAGAGGAGCAGATTCCGTTGGAATATCGGTAGAAGAGTGAGAGGTCACCAACAACACGCCGGTGAGAAAGTGACTGAAGGTCGCGCGTTAAGGCCGGATCGCCAATCAGTCGAATTGCCCTTCTCTGGACGGCATCTAGTATAGACCGGGTAGTAGGGGCAGCAGCTCCCCAGAGATGAGAGCAATACTCCAGGCAAGGTCTTATCTGGGCTTTATATAGCGTGAGGAGGTTACATGGTGAGAAATACTTTCTGGCTCTAAATAGGTACCCAAGCTTTTTACTAGCAGCTGTTGCGATTGACGCGACGTGTTCGTGTCAGATCAGATTTTCTCCTACCAGCTTGAATGAGTGACTCCTTGGTTGTTCATTGGAACCTGGTGTTGGCTTGGGCACTTCTGGTTTGATAGCGTACAATACTGGGTCTTAGAGGCATTAAATTTCACCATATTCTTGAGCCCCCAAGCGGTAATGGTATCGAGATCCTTTGAAATTGAAGCTGCCACTGCCAGTCTTCTGCATTCTAGCTCGACCACAGAGATCGGTCTATGGCTCATAATGCCTGCATGCAGCGTACTGTCATGCACCAATGTTAATGAAACTGGCTGACCTTGTGGCGTTTTCATTAAGCATGTAAACACGTTAATTTTCAACTTTTTGGAGTTACTGCGATCTCGCTAAGGACGGCAGAACGCCTATTTGGTATTGTACTATGGCTGCTATGTACAGATAGCGAAGATATCCTTAGTATTTTTGAATGAGTTACAACGCATTCTTTGGATATAGATAAAGGATATTATGTATCTGATTCACCGAATAACAGAATTTCATGAAAATGGTAGTTACGCCCATTAGCATTCGGACGGTAGAATAATAGCATGAGCACTTAAATCCATTGACCCCATAGAACTCTTCTGTATGCGTAGCTCAGCTCCACAAAAGCTGCACAGTGGTTCGGTTTTAATAGCCCACTTCCGGTATTATTTTACCCTTACAGTACATTAAAACGACTAGTTTTACATTCCTGCATATTCATGAAAGAAAACAGTCATAAAGAGAGAGCTATTTGTCATAACTCTGCGATGTGCAAGTGACAAAAAAGCTAGAAGCGGAATGGACTAGGCTGCGAATTGAAACCGAATCTCATTCGAAAACACAACTTAGGCTTAGTTCAGATGACGCGCGTCCGACGCGCGTTCGCTTGACGCTCGTTTCTAAAATACACATAATTAATTCAAGCTGTTCACATGGACGCGCGCACGACAAATTGTACGCGCGTACGACGCCACTAGACTCAGAGAATCTCAATACGCGCGTCGGTCAGCGGCGACGCGCGTATTGAAATACTAGACGCTCCCATTGCCTATTCAGTTGGCACGCGTCTTTTCCAGCATCCAGTCGACATACCTGGTGTTTCTTTGCAAAAACTTATTTCTCACGTATGCTATATTAAATTGAAAGCAGAAGAATTTAACATAGATGTTTTCATTGATGAAATTGAGAAGAGGTCTATGATTTGGGACATGCATTCCAAATTATATTCAAATAGGACGGCTAAAAAGAGCGCCTGGGGGGAACTAGTCCTAATGTTTTGCAAATCCGATGATAAAAATTTAGGTACGTGATTTCGCAGGCTGGGGTACAGTGTAAAGTATAAACGTGTAGAAAGTCTATTCCTTAAAATTGGGTGAACCCAGTGTGTCCTTTCCCTTCTACGTCGTTTCCTTCTTCGATATGCTAACCAAATACAAACAGCTTCTCCTACATCCATTCTCGTTGATAACAACAAATAAACTGACACTCGATTGCCTAGTCTCACTCTATATAAAAGTTGTACGAAGTCCTACGCGTGTCATCTGAACACAGACGCAACAAACGTGCGCTACGTCGACGCGCGTCGTACGCAGGTCATCTGAACTAAGCCTTATAGTTCAATCCATTACTCGAGGTCTGCGCCAGATATAAACTACCTGCAAGTAAAATACGCATGCGCGCCAGGACCAAAGACAATAATAGACAAACCCATAAAGAAACTCATCGCACTGCTGTGTGAAAGATCTTTTTCATACAGGGTATATCAACGATGTATGTGTGGACATTAACTGTTTCCCTATTTAAGATAGAAAAAAAATGTTTCAAATAAAAAATGTAGGGGGCAATGAAATCTATGTTCCAAAAATGACTTATCAAAGTTATATTTTTTTTAAATAGTACCTCCCGTATATTATTGCATATTTGGATTCATTTGTTGATTCTAGTGTGACTTTATGTATCACACATGATACTTAAAACGAAGCATTTAAGCGCAAATCACGATTTTTGATATAAGTACATTTTAGAAAAAAATTGAATATCGCAGCGTTTAAACAATTTAGAAAGCTGTGACTATGCGGTGTGACTAAGCATGAAATGTGTCAGCTTGTGTAGTAGACTCAAATTGTAATTTTTCTTGTACTTGGTGAAATCGCTGGATTAATTAAGGAAACTTCAATATCACAAGTAACTTGACTTTTTTAAATAGCAGTGCTTATTTTTTTTGTACGGTTAAATGAAAATTTGATAGCTTTTATAACGATATAGGATTGTCGATATTAAACACTTGTAGTTTCCATTTTATTTCAAAATTTCAGTGAAATCAAGGTTATTCAATTTTTTCTACATGTATGCAATCCAGCAGGCCATGAAAAATAAACAAAAGATTGTTCAGATGGAAGAAAACAACTCACTTGTCATGCAAGATGCGAACGAAATAAGAGTTGAGAAGATTATAAAAATACCTTACAACATATTATCAGCTCTAATCAGAAAGAACAGCGGTAGAATATCTAATATTAAAGAGAAGCTGGAGTATGACAGAAATGGCTATTTTTCAGTACCTAGCTTTCGAGATTTAGTACCGATTTAGAAGTTTCGAGAATTTTTACAAATTATGGAATGAAAGGAAGAATATCAGCGATTGCTGCTGGCCGTCCAGTATCTTCAGAATGAAATTTTATATTTAGTGTATAAAAAAGTAGTAATTTTCAAACGTAAGAATACTTCTTACTAGAGCACTGAAAATTATTCAGTGCAGTGCCTTATTAGCAGGATTGTAGAAAATAGAAAATGAATTAGCGTATGTTTAAATTATAAAACATAATTTACTTGTCAAATAAATACATAGCATAAGCACAATTAAAACCTGAACTAATAAATAATTTCAACAACTATTCCAATAGATGTTCAAAATTTTCCGTTGAGAAGTAGCGTTAATTTTGATTTGACGGAAATTACTACTGTCTTATACCAGCAACACTTTATTTCAAAATTTTCAGTCATTTTTGAAATTCGTAAATCCTTATTACATCTTAATAGTTGGTAGGCTGTGAAAAAAATGCACGGATGTTTTGAGGCCTATTTTCACCGTTTTGGCATAACCAGAAATCCTGAGTGCTTATACTGTAGCGAGGTAGATGACGTGTACCACACTTTTTTCCAATGTAAGAGATGGAATGTTGATCGAAATGGATGCCAAGATTATCTTGGGACTACGATAAGCCCGGAAAACATTTTAGAGCTGATGCTTATTTCAAAGGACAAATGGAATGCCGTGGCGAAATTTGCAAGAAGGATCCTTGAAAGTAAGAACAGAGAAAGATGTCGCATGAGGGACACGCAAATTGATAACGAAGAAGACGACTAGAAGCAGACCAGTGGAGACAGCACATCTTCTGACGTAATGCGAAAGCGGTTCCAATGTTGTGCAGATGGAGAGAGTGGGACGGGTTTAGTCCGTAGGCACCCCAATCGTGAGGCTGTGAAAAGTAATCGGTTTTTTCTTATTGACCTTAGAGATAGGTATGTTACCGCTGCTGTTTCTGGTTAGAGCGGATATGTTGTAAGTGATTTTGTCTCTCTTTGTACATTTTTCGTGCGAGTATGTGCACTACTTCTGCCATGGTGAATTTAAATTAAAATAGATCAAGCGCTCACTGTCCATAACTAAAAACACCTTAACCCCTAAAGTGCATACATATGAATGAAGTAAATGGTTAAAAGCTGCTCCAGACTAGATGCATATTTTCTGAAGCAAATCCTTCTATTTTGAAGCAAATGCTCCTCCTGTTTATAGATACCAAAAAAAGGGAAACCTTTTCCTTTAAGCGGCCCTCACACGCTCCGGAAATCCTCAGAGGAAAAACTGCACAGTCCTGGCCTGAAGGCAATGGGCCTATACCGTGATCTCAAATTGATCAATTTATTTACGGCGGTATTATTTTTGATGATACATAGGACCGTTTACTGTAAAAAATCAGCAGAAAACTTGAAGAACTTGAAGAAATTTGAAATAGCCGATGATGACGTCACCTGTAGGGAACCAATGAGAAGCGTCCTTTCTGTAGGGAACCAATGAGAAGCGTCCTTTCGGGGTCCGATGACTATGAGCGGATGCTATTGTTTTGTACCAGTGAGCTCTTATTGGTTCCCTAAGGTGACGTCACGACCTGGGCGGGAAGTGTATGGATTCAAAAAATTCAATATTTAGAGCAATTTTTTTCGGTTATAAATACGACAGAAAAAATTTATAAAATTATTTATGGCAAAAATGTTGTATAGGCCCATTGCAGTTTGGTCTGAACACACCCTCCTTCACAGACGCTCAGGAAACCTTTCAGTTCAGTTCAGTTCTAGCAAGAATGGCATCAAAAGACGGCTTGCGCAGGCGATCGAATGGTTTCTCAATTCCGCATCCGTGGAATCCGTGCAGTTTTTCCTCTGATGATTTCCGGAGCATGTGAGGGCCGCTTTAGAGCAACGCCTTTTCAATCCAAGATCGGATCTTTCCCTTTTTTTTGCTTTTGAATATAATGTGAAGTAAATGCTTGTGATTTCAACAAGTAAAAGCAAATGCTCTTCCTTATGACTGTGGCCTAAGGATTTAGCTTTTAGAATCTGGGGTTACATTTTCGAGAAAAATCGATGTAACTGATTTTGAAAGTATGCGACTCAATTGATGGTGTTTACCTTACGTACCGACACAGTGGTGACCGTGCAGGAGTTCGCCCTCGGCCGGAACATCACGGCGCTCCATTTCCTCTTTATCTGCGCCTGCACCTGCAACAAACAAATGCCATTAATGGCCGGCGGTGTTTGCTTTGTTTAGCTCGGGACGGATCCCTCCCCAGCCCCCAACCCCCGTCCGAAGCAAAGCCTCCCTTTTACGCTACCTACACGGATTTCGTTCGTTAGGGTTTTTCGTTTGAGTTTGCCGAGAGATTGGCGTGATTAGGTCGTCGGTGCAAACGATGTTTTCCCTAGGGATTGAAAACGAGAAACGTATAATTCATATACTACTCGCAAGTGAAATCCCTCAGAGTAACAACTAAATATAGAGGAAGTAAACAAACCATTTCAGCATGGTGTGCTCAAAGCCATCATCTCTGATACTTCAGCCTCCAAACATTGATCAGCTGTGACAGTTCAAATTGTAAGCAATGCTGTGTGACGCCAACTAACCTGAAAATTCTTCCAATGCAACCCATGCTAAAACACTGCACCTTTTGAGTTCCATCTCGAAAAACTGTTAAACTACACTCGAATATAGCACAGCAATTCCGTAAAGCTTCACTACAGTTACCAACAAATAGCGAATTCGATTTTACTGACCAAGCATAAAAGACGCACAAACAAAACATAGGTACGTTTGACAGCCAAGGTTCTACCGTAAATAAGTCGCATGAAAATTATATCGACGTTGCCAGCTCCTCAAAATTTATGAAAGATACTGTGTAAGGCTTTCGCGGTTATCGTCGAATGAATTTGTGGTTCCTGGGTTTTTAAGCCGACGTCGTTTAGCGTCAAAGCTTGACGTTTCGCTACCACGAGTGGATGACATCTTCAGAAGCTATTGGTGGATCTGCACCTGTATTTATACCTGCTAATGGTGTCCGGTTGACTTTCTGTGTTTCTTCTTTCTTATTGAAATTATTATGATGTTTTTGTATTTCGATGGCTTCTCTGTGAAGTCTAGTATGGTATTATATTATGTGGGAGTGTATGCATAGGAACAGCGAAGCGATCTATAAACACAAGAACTGCAGAACATAAGGCTAGCTGTCGACTAGGCCATACGGACGAATCAGCGATAGCCGAACATGCGATTAAGGAGGGAAGTCACAGGATCAAGTTTGAAGAAACTCAGGTTCTTGCCGCAACGTCTTCATATCATACATACAGCAAGCCATCAATTGAACAAAGTCGTTTAATTCGACGTATTAAATAGACCTGAGAAGTAAGCTCTTTATAGAGGATCCTAGAATGGAGCAAGAATGATCTGCGCATTCTGGTCGGACTATTGAGAGGACAATGTCATCTGACAAATCACTTGCGGAAAATGGCTCTGGAACAGACATCGGACTGTCACTTCTGCTATGTGACCTTCAGATTCACCTATCTGGAACCTACTGATTTTAAGGAAGTTTTAAATAACACGACCATCGCCTTCGTCAAAAGGTTTTGGGGATTGTGCAGTGAACTTTATATAGGTGTGAGCCACAATAGACACAATAGGGTCGCAGTGAAAGAAGGCATAATTGCCCCACTCACACTCAACCTTACCTAACCTATACTTTTACTTACCTCTCCGTTACAGAAGCAGAACAGAATCGCCACACAAAGACCCTGAAACAAATAAAGTAGAATCAATTAATATTACAGGGAATAAAGCAGAATCAAATCAATCAATCAAATTGAGAGTTTTGCTGTCACAAACAAATACGAATTAAATAGATCTTGCGAAAACGGCTAACCATATCACAGCAACAGTGTTGGCAACACTGCATACTGTCACAAAATCCCTGGTTTTATTCACAGATGTGAAACATAATCAGTTTGACCTTGAAGACGACCAAGGATTGATCAATGCATGAATTCGCGGGAAAATGTCGATTATAAGAGTACTTAACACTAACAGAAAATCGATTTTAAATAGTGGGATTATGATCCCATAGATTAAACGCATATCATACAAGTAAAAAGTTAGGTTAGGAACATAAATCAGATAGTTTTGCACTTTGCGTACAACAGTGACATAATCCTAAAGTCCTTTTCGAAGATCAGTTATCCTTAGGCCTTTACGGAAACTATGATCGGATTAACCCGATCAGTTGGATACTGATCCTGACATTCTGAAAGTGATCCGGGATCAGTCAGAAATAGGGTCAGTTCACTCTTGGATAGTGCAATTCAATGATTCAGATCAGTAGCTGCTTCACTTGACCATCTGTTTTTTATTCTTAAACCAACTTTTCGTCGTTCGATGTCCGTTAAATCCATGGAATCTTAAATCTCATTTGACAGCTGTTTGACATATAACTGATCTATCCGGATCCAGATAACTATTTCCGTAAAGGCCTCTTGTGATCGAATTAATCCCTAGTCTTCACAGACTCGTTGATTGCCAAGCTAGAAAATGCGGATTCTAATTATTTTCGTAGCCATAGAAAATCTATACCAGCGAGCGGATATCCACACCATAAAACTGACGTCTGCATAAAAAGCTCCATACATGTTTTGTACGTCCTAATTCAGATGAAACGTGCATTGGATGTGACAGGTAGAACGCGTTCAACTGTTTCAGCGCGGAGCGAATAGAGCGACAGACGTGTTAAAGGTTTTTGTATGAATCAGCGTGTGAACGTGTCACATACTTTATCATACACCACGGTGCGCTGGCTCTATCCCAATGTTTTATGTAACTAGGTCCGCGACAGAAATGCGTTTTACCGTTATACTTCACTGGGTTTTTAAGAACTTTATTTCTGTTGAGTCGTTTCAGAAATTACTCTGTTATGACTGTAGATACGAGTTTGAAAGACTGTAAATTTGTTACCTTCTAGCATCGGCGTAGCTAAGTCCTTGAATGTGGGGGGGGGGCGGGCTTGAGTCCCTGGATCTAGGGGGCTTAAGTGCCTGCCCTAGATACAATAAACTTAACAGAACGAATCATTTGTTGACCTTTGGGGGGCTCTAAGTTACTTGTTTTCTCCCATCTGAATGTTTTTGAGTATAGATAGATAGATAGATAGATAAATATGCTTTATTGTCTAAGAAATTACAAGTTTCTTATTGACAAAGCTGTAACAAAAAAATGTGGAATACTCACTAAAACTCGTCATAGAACTCATCTAGTTTGTAATAAGGTTTTTGAAATAGGACATTTTTAAGTTTTTTACGAAAAACTTTTAAATCGTTTTGAATTTTAAAAGAATTAGGAAGTTTATTATAAATCTTCAATCCATTGTAAATAATTGAATCCTTAACCAGTGCTGATTTGGGGGTGATTAATTTGAAATCATTCTTTTGTCTTATATTATATTCTATATTTATGGTCTCAAATTTTGTTTTACTTTTGAATATTAATGTAGCCGTTTCCAAAATAAATAGTGCAATTAGGGTCATAATTTTGTATTCCAAAAATAGTGGCTTGCATGAAGTTCTAGGTCTACTCCTGGCGATGCATCTAACTGCTCGCTTCTGTAAGACTAACAATTTATTTAAGTAGGTATGAGAACAGACACCCCAAAATGGGATGCCGTAACTCAACCTACATTGGAATAATGCAAAATAACAATTTTTGGTGGTGTTTCTTCCAAGAGTTTCTCTAACTGTTCTTAGTATATAAGTTATTTTAGCTAACTCATTAATTAAATTATCAATATGAGATATAAAATTCAATTTTTGATCAATAGTTAGACCTAAGAACTTCATGCCGTATGTTTGATGTAATTGTTCGTTGTCTAAGTAAATCACGTCAAGTAAGCATTTGAAAGTCATGAATTTGGTTTTCGAGATATTAAAAGATAAAAAATTGCTGTCACACCATCTTTTGATTACAATTATATCATTTTCAATTTTTCTTTTTAAATCGTGTATGTCATTATCATGCCAGAGTATTGTAGTGTCATCTGCAAATACAGTGAATTGACCACTTATTTCTAATGTCATCAGGTTATTAATGTATACCAAAAACAAGATGGGACCTAACACAGATCCCTGTGGTACTCCATCCCGTATGTTCAATTTTTCTGAAGTTACATTTTTAGGCAATTTAACAATTTGAGAACGATTACCCAAATAAGAGGTAAACCATTTTAGCGCTATTTTAGAACAACCATATTTATCTAATTTTTTGATCAAGATATCATGATTGACACAATCAAATGCTTTAGAAAAGTCACAGAACAAAGCTACTGAAATTTGATTTTTGTTTAAAGTAGAGTATAGTTTGTAAAGTAGAGAAAAAATGGCATCTGAAGTATTTTTTTGTTTTTGA
The DNA here is from genome assembly GCA_951848785.1 of Callosobruchus maculatus. NCBI lineage: Eukaryota > Metazoa > Arthropoda > Insecta > Coleoptera > Chrysomelidae > Callosobruchus > Callosobruchus maculatus. The sequence goes on from CATOUR010000003.1 coordinate 7,475,968, forward strand.
AATCCAAACTGAAAGGGACTTATGATGTTATTGTTTTTCAAAAAATTTTTCAACCTAATCTGAACAACTTTTTCAATGATTTTTGCTAAAATGGTAATTATACTTATAGGCCTGAAATTCGAAGGTTCATCATTTGTTCCTCCTTTATAGATAGGGATGACTATTGACATTTTTAGGAATTCAGGATATGTTCCTGATTCAAACGAAAAATTTATTAATTTAGTGAGTACAACCAGTGCCTCATATATAAGATTTAGTATGACATTCAAGGAGATTTCATCAATCCCAGATGATTTTTTGTTTTTTATGGATTCTAGGACAAGTTTTAGTTCATGAATATCCGTTGGTTCAAATATTAGCTTATGCTCTATGTAAAAATCATGAAGATTAATCAATGGGTCATCAGTACTTTGTACAGTATTTTTTAGTTTTTGTGCTACATAACAGTAATATTTATTCAAAACGTTTGGATGAATTGTCGGCATGTTATCAGAGGAAAACGGTTTGCCTCTGATTTCATTCACGACTTTCCAAGCTTCCTTTGTCTTATTTCCAGCTCTGTTGATTTTATGCTTGTAATAAATTTTTTTAGCGGCCACTAAAAGCTTTTTATATATTTTATAGTAGGACAAACAGTATTCGTGGAATTCTCTGTTATTAATGAATTTTTTAATGTAGTGCAAACATCTCCAATTTTTGGAAGAAATTTTGATTCCTTTGGTGATCCATGGTTTCACTTTCTTAATTTTGATTCTTTGATAAGGAAAACTGTCCTGAAAAGTCTGTACAAGTATGTGATAATATGCTAGGAATGGATTTGATGAAAGGAAACAATTGTTCCAGTTTATTTTACAACACTTGGTATGAAACCGCTTATAGTTGTGACTACTAAATAGTCTGCCAAACTTATATTTATTTCGCTTATGATTCATGAAGTTATCCAGTATCGCATATAGCTCATAGCCGTAGGTTGTTATAGGTAGAAAAATTGAGGATCGCCGATTTGGCTATGAAATTTTACATTGAATCGTATAAAAAAATTATGCATTCCCATTGTAAAAAATCCAGTTATCTCTGATCGAAGTTTCTTTAATTAAACGATCGATTGCTCCAAACACAAACGTAATTAAAATTTGACCGTCTAACCTAAGGTGACGCATGCTTACATACAGCAAAGTCATAGCCTTCTAAATTTCATAATCCCTGTGATATTCAATTTGTAACAATAAAAGCGCTGATTGGTGATGAACCATCAACCAACATATTGCCCATAGCAACCAGCAGCTCAATTGGTTTGCATGAAACAAGGGCCTGTGGGTGCATGCGTGTGTACGTGAGTCTAGCTAGCCGCCAAGAAATGAAGACAGGACAACAATGGTTTAATAAAGATTTATTTCAGTATATATGAATGCAGTACATATGATATTTTATCTATTTTTTTTCAAAAACAAGAACTTAGCTTCGGAGGGAGTTCTCGTGGTGCCCTTCCAAGAGAAGGTGGGGTTCCAAAGAAGTTGTTACATCCGCACCCCAAAGAAGAATGGTTATCCGGAGAAGTGCTGGTGACACCCCAAAGAAGGGTGATGCCCCGGAGAAGTGGTAGTGTTCACATGGTGGCACCCCAAAGAAGGCTGACTTTCTTCAAAAGGAGTTTTCGTGGTGCCCCTCCAGAGAAGTGTGGTGCCCCTTCAAAGAAAGTGGTGCCCCTCCAAAGAAGTGTTCATGGAACCCCAAAGAAGGGTGGTTTCCTGTGAATGAGCTGGTATTAGCACCTTGTAGAGAACTTCACAGGACTTCACGATCTGTTTCTGAAGTATGGATCTTCATGCGTTCTTACATTTTGATAAATTGCATTTATATACTTCAGAAACAAATGTATGAAGTAATATGGGCATATTTAAAAGCCAAAAAGCAGATAACTTTCATAAGTTCACATGGTAAAAAAAATAAAAAAAAAATTAGATATATACAAGAGCGAACAGATAGAATAATAGTAAAAAAATGATTCATAACTGCTTTATATTTACAGTCCTACCGGATCTTTTCAGATATATGGTGATAAATAAAAAAAGCATATATAAAATATGTTCGAAAATCTACAACCTTTTCCCCACCCCTCGTAAAACGAAATCACACAAATTAATGTCCAGCAGATCTTTTCATCTTTATTAGCAAATCTGACTGCTCGGTATCTTTACGTAAGGAATGTTATAAAAAAAATGTGAAATATAGAATGCACACAAAATAAGGCATTTTAGAACAAACATATATGGCTAGAAACAAAGAATGATGCTCAGCGACTCTTTTGTTAGATAATTAATAAATCTACAGTGCATGATTGACTTGATATTTAAAGATTAAAATGTTCGCCATCACATGTTCATGGAAAAAAATTTACAAATGGGAAAAATCACATTCCTACACATAACTGTAAAATAAAAGCAGAAGCAATAAAAATATGCGAATCCATAGCAATCATATCATTATGATTTTGCATTGGGGAATATAAATTCCTTACCTCGGTTACAACATATTGCACACCCCCCAAAAATTGTCTTACAGAGGCATAGCTATTTTATGTGTTCACTATTCGAGTTCAGAAATGAAAAGGGGAGAGGTATGTGTTTAGATACAAAAGGAAACCTTGGTAGAGAGCGAGAGCATACCCCCCACTTATTAGATTTTCCCAAAATGTGTGCGCAGATTATATAATATAAAGATATTTCCAGCTGAAAGAAATAGAGATGGGAAAAGGAAGAAGTTACAAACCAATGGTTATGAAAACGTTACTAGTATAATTAGGAAATAGTTGCTAAAAATGGAAGTTGCAAGCTATTTGTATATGGTAGCCAAATAAATAATATAAAAATAATTTTGAAAACGGGTGAACCGTTACAAATTTTTTTCTAACATCTACTTATACCGAAAATGGTAATTTACACCAAACGAGCGAATGCGTGATTAATATAGTCACACTAGAATTCGCCAAGGGATCTGAATATGCAATAATATACAGGGTGTATAACATGAAAATATTTTCAAAATGTATCCTTAATGGGTACCTATCCAACCGAAATTATTATTTTCTTTTTCATCAGATACTTACTACTAATGCTCCGTGTCGAACAACGTGAATAACCCTGTATATTTCGATATGCTTTTTAACACCTGAATTAAAACAGGACAAGTTTAAAACATGTGTCAAACATGGTGCACCAGCTGCACAAACTAGAACAGAGTCGTGACATTCCTTTTAATTCTAGTTCTGTTGAACGATATTTTAAATAGTAATGTAAACATCCGCTTTGATTTATATGTATATGTACACATAGAGATTCGCGATTTATGACAAAAATGTCCCACGGGTCTTCTGTAGTTCAGCCTGTAACAGCGTGTGCCAATAGACAAACGGCCAGTAGGCAGTAGGCAGTCGTGTTTCCATATTCTGATCAAAAATCGTATAATTAATGGTTTTGGCATCGGGATGCAATCTATAAGTCGATGTTTTGGAAACATCGATGTCTTTCACAGGTAACCTCTAACTTTGACGATGCTTGAACCTCCTCTTGCGTAGGCGTTTATCCTTTCTCTCATCAAATCATCCCCTCTAATTCTTGGAAATCGCTTGTTTCTGTTTAGTAACAGATGTTTCTCAGCCAGGATAGCCTTTTTCGTCCAATGCCTTTTCTCCCGGCTTCGATCTTTCTTTGAAGAATGAGTTGCAGGAGGTGATACCGTTTCCCACGCATTGTATGTTCTAGGTACTCCGACCACCACCATAAGCGTGAACTCGAGAATGGCAGAGGTCAAATTTCAACATCGAGATGTAAAAAGCATCCTCCAAAAACTGAACACCAATAAAGCTACTGGTCCTGACCAAATTCCAGCCATTGTCCTTAAACGCTGTGCCGCTGAGCTTGCACCTATTCTTTGCAGGCTCTTCAAACTTTCGTATCAACGAGGCGTGTTTCCCGCTTCGTGGAAGATTGGCTGCGTACAACCCATCCCTAGGAAAGGCAAAAAAAATGATCCCACTAATTATAGAGCCACAGGCTCTTCTTAGCATCATGTCTAAGGTTATGAAGACTGTCATTACCACACAGCTCCTGAAATACCTGGACAACAATAACATCATAAATGATCGCCAGTATGGCTTCCGTAAGCACAGGTCTACAGGTGACCTCCTTGCCTACGTCACTCAGTTGTGGAACAGAGCAATAGATAATCATGGTGAATCCCGCGTTGTTGCACTTGATATATCGAAAGCTTTCGACAGAGTATGGCATGATGGACTTCTGGTCAAGCTTGCTACTTATGGACTACCACCTGGCCTGCGCCAGTGGCTGAATAGGTTTTTGAACGACCGATCTCTGTTTGTTGTAGTCGAGGGCGAGACGTATTTTCAATAAACGCCGGTGTTCCTCAGGGGTCTGTCCTATCCCCTACACTGTTTCTGCTGTACATCAACGAGCTGCTGGAAATAACATACAATCCAATCTACAGCTTCGCAGATGAAAGTACATTAGTGTCGTGCATGGAACCAGGCAAGCCACTATCATCCCAGGAGACGGTACGTCGGCGACAGCAGCATGCCTCACAGATCAACACAGATATCAAAACAATTGTCGAGTGGGGATCAGCAAATAAAGTATAGTTCAAGGTACAAAAAACTCAGGCAACAACACTTACAAAGAAGTCTCACGATGGCTTACCAACCGTGGAAATGGAGGGTCACCCCATAGTCGAGTCACCTTCCGTCAAGCTTTTGGGAATCAACATCTACAATAACATGTCCTGGCACGACCACGTCGTCACTATTGCTAAAACGGCATCCCAGAAGCTTGGAGTCATGTTCCGCTGTAGGAAGTTGTATACACTAGAGCAACTGTTGCTGCTCTACAAGGCACCGATCCGACCATCGCTGGAGTATTGCTGCCATGTGTGGGGACGCGCTCCGAAGCACTCTCTGAAGCTTCTGGACACTATCCAGAAAGGAGCGATTAGACTAATCGATACGCCTAACCTCACAAAGGACCTCCACAGCCTGGAACACCGAAGGAGGGTGGCTTAACTATCCCTGTTTTACAGATTCTATCACGGAAGATGTTCGAGTGAGCTCTCTCAGATAATAACACCACAGGCCGTCCGAGCCAGGAACACTAGAGAAGCTCTGCGAGCTCATCCTTACCAGGTCGAGGTCCTTACTCCCCGAACCAGTCTCCTCCAGCATTCCTTCTTTTGGAGAACCTCGACGCTGTGGAATCAGCTGCCGGGGAATTTGTCTCCCGACGGCTAAAACCTGCAGCGTTTCAAATCTAACGTGAACCGATACTTACCCTCTCGCAGCGCTTCTACAGCGCCATAGGCTTTCAGCCTTTGCGGGAGGCCGACCATAAAAAAAAAGGTAGGACAATATCTCCATTATAACCTTGAAAACGGCTCTGGAGAACATTCTAATTTCTCACATAATCGATCTAGGATACTCTCACCATTCGTCGTAGAATCCACATTTCGAACGCTTTGATCTTATTCATAATTGGTGCCTTTAGCGTCCATGCTTCCACTACGTAGACTAAAGTAGACTGGACATAACGTTTCGTCATCCTGTATCTAAAACTCAAGTTCATGTTTTCCAGTAAGAGACAGAGCCGCCCCACCAAGACCAGAGATCCTAAAATAAATTCTCTAGATTGACGGAGATGTCCAAAGATGTCCACTTCACTTCTATAACTCTTCTACGTGCCCTTAACGAATTACGTATCTTATTGACTTGATCTTCTACATGATATGTCCAATTCAGCTTCAGTCTAAAATTACAGCTAGATATTTTGCTGATTGGGAAAGTTGAAGTGATGTTCCAAAGAAGACTGGCCTGATATATCCGCCCAGTTTCCTTCTTCTAGTGAGCATAACTATATAGCTCGGTCTTAACGGCATTAACCGATAGATCTATCTCATTGCACCACGATTCCATAATGCGCAAAGCGCTTTGTATTAATTGAGACATTGCCTATGAATCGCCCCTGCCTAGTATGCTGAGATCATCTGCACCTACACACCTATATTGCCCAGCCTGACCAGTAGTTCATTCACCATCAGACACCACAACAAGAAAGCTAAGACTCCGTCTTGCAGGCAGCCCCGCGCTACTTCAACGCTATGCGAAATGTCATTCAGCGTAGCAGTAGCCACATGATCCTCTAAGGTGGAGAGGATCCATCCCACGGGGGAGGACCTCACCTCATGCCTGTCCAAGGCATACCTTATCGAATCAGAAGTGGTGTAATTAAATGTCTAGGAAAGCTACCAAGGCCACTTATTTCTGTTATAACATTTTCTCCAGCCTAGAGACTAGCTGCTGAAAGGCAAGTTCGGTTGACTTCCCTGATAAGCAAGTATTGAGCAAAAATGAAAAAAAAGTAATCGGTCTAAAGTGTACGAGAATGTACTTCTGCCTGGTTTTGGTACAAAACGATCTTGGCAAGTAGCCAGCCTCCAGGTGTGAACCCGACGGCCAGACAAGCCCGAAATAACTTCGCAACTCGCGAAACGATTTGTTCCTGCCCTTGTTGTAACATTGCTGGAATCACGCCGTCCAGACCTGGGCCTTTATATGATTATTTATTATTGTCCATACTATACTGCCGTATGTTCCGATATTGCGTGCCATCACCAACTCCTCTCTAGACAGACGACATGTTGGCAGTTGCCTTTCCTGCGGTCGTGCAGCAGGATCTTTTCTCAGCAGTCTTCATTTATCCATCGATCGATATAACAGTGGGATCGATACATCGATCCACTCCTTTGCGATGTCTGCATCTCTAGCTGGAAACGTCAGCTGGAGATACTGTTTGTGTTTTATTGCCTTTGTCACCAGAAGCTGGCTGTAGCCTGTTCGGTACATTGTATTGGGATTCGAATGTTGTGGGCAAAGGAATCAATTCAACGCATAATCGATACGGCTCATCGGTTTATAGAGGAATTGGCTCTCGAAGCTTTAAGCGACACTGTCAAGCAGCTTTAGTGTGATTGCATGGAAAACATTATTTTATATTAGCGACAATGATTGCTATCCGTTAAGCAAAATAGGCACGGAATTGTATGTGTTACGCTCAATGCACGAATTCGAAAAATACCCGAAAAAAATACGCAGAACTAGTTTTGAGCAAGGAATATTTCCCAAACCAGAAATATTAATTTTATACGGCGATTGAGTATTACCAAATAGGCAGAACTAGTTTTGCGCATCTTAAAATGCACAGAACTAGTTTTGAGCTAAGAATAGTATTGGACAATATCAGTTTTAACATCTAAAGGATATTCATCTACAGGAGAATAACTTTCTGTTTAGGAGTAACTTTAACCTATTTCTGAAACGCTTCGATGAAAGAGCCTTGAACATGCCTGGTAATTTATTGAACAGTTTTATAGTCATCAGTTTAGGGCTGTTTTCTGTTTTAGACAATCTGTGCTTAGGAATCTGGATGACGAGTAAATTTCTAGTTGCATATGTTTGGTGATCATTTAGTTTAGGGAATTCTTGCAGATTTTCCTTCACATAAACTAGTAAATCAAGTATAAAAATACAAGGCAATGGTAATATCTCGTACACCCAATTCCCTAAACGAATCTCGACAGCTGGTCCTCCTGATAATACCTGCTATCAAACAGGGGCGTATCCAGACCTCAGTCTTGGGGGGGGGGGTAGCGGAGCATCAAGTTGTATGTGCTTTCACCAATTTCTGTAATACCTTCGTGAAGGACGTTGATGCAAGAGAAATGGAAAATGTTAATACTATTGAAACAAAGAAGATATAAACAGCAAGTGAAACAGTGGAGTATCAGGTATTTTAGGGAGATGAAATAAAAAATCTATTGATGCATTAATCAATTTTACGGAATACAAATAATATGTAATACGTATCATCCGTGAACATTTTATTGGCACAGCATACAAAATCAAACGATCATGAACACTCAACAGTCAGGTACCCTAGTATCCAAAACACGTACTCCATTTTTTTTAATTAGTATTTTTCTAATCGGTGCGATTTTCAAATCAGGTAATTGATGAGTTAGGCAAATTTTTGTGACAAGCTACCACGTTGTATAGGACATTCAACTGATTATGTAACAATGGGAATATATTAGATATGCATCACTGAAATAATGGAAAACAAACCCTTCTGTAATTTAGTTACTGCAAGTTTTTTTTTCAGTCCGACAACTGCTTAAATAAATGAGTCAAAGTTGAATTGAGTTTTTTTTCGAAAACTTTGGAAGGGGTAATTACCCCTGTTACCCCCTCCTTGTATACGCCTGTGCTATCAAACGTACCACCCATTTTTGCATAATAAAAACCCTGTGAGCTTCTGTGGATCCACCTCAAGTGATGATTCCATAGAAAATTAATGAGTATATATATGCAATGTAGTATGACAAGAACAAAGACCTATCAACCACAAACCGCAATTGACTAATGCAGTGGATCTGTGAGGCAACCCTTTTGCAGATATTGTCAGTCTGGAGGTTCCACCTAAGAGAGTTATTCATACTGATGCCTAGGAATTTCGCAACACTGACTTGTTTAGTATATGATAACCTAGATTCTAACCGTATCCTCAAATTTGATGCTACCTTTTTGTGTGCGGTCTTGGTATTAACTACAACAAGACCAAGGTTATTATCGTAGATAGAGAGCATGATAATCATCGAGGAATAAAGTCAATAGGCCGTTGTGAAGTAGTTCAAAGCTTTGTGTACCACGGTTCTTTGATCGACAATTCGGGTAGCTGTGAAAATGAGATTCGACGATGCATTCAACAGGCACGTGTGGCCATAACAAAGCCTACTAAAATATGGCGTGACCATAACATCACTAAAGCTACCTAAATGTCACTGGTTCAGTCTCTTGTGTTCTCTATATTTTTGTATGCCTCGGAAAGTTGGACTGTTAAAAAGGCAGATCGAGCTCGCATAGATGCTTTCGAAATGTGGACGTGGAGGATATCTATACTGGATGAGCTCGGTAATTCAAAGAGACTATCCTTCATTGTGTCGATGAGAATGCTTACAATCTTCGGGCATATTCACAGAAGCGATAATATGGAGAAACTTGTAGTTTAGAGTCACGCCCCAAGTGGGCGGCGCCGTGGCCGTTCTCCTACACGCTGGGTGGATACGACGAAATAGTTGCTAGATATGAGTATCAAGGGCGCCACTGAACTGACAGTAAATCGCGAACGAGCTACAGTTCTCAAAACTATTGATAATATTCGTGTCAGCAATACTCTAGCTCCAACATAATGCATTTTACGAGTTCACGACATGTCTGTTAAGACATTGTGACTATGATGATGATTCTCCCAAAACAAAAACAATTCAAAATTGATCGTCTGACCTGAGGTGGCGCATTTTATGCTTAGTTGCATCGCAAAATCACGGTCTCCTAAGTTTTATAATAGCTGCGATATTCAATTTTTTTCTGACACCTACTTATACCAAAAATGGTGATTTGCGCTTAAGCGGTTGGTTTGAAATTCCATATGTCATACATAAAGTCATACTAGAATTCACCAAGGAATCCAAATATGCAATAATATATAGGGGGTTCCATTCAAAAAAAATGTGAGTTTGATATGAATTACCCTGTACTAAAGTCAAAATTTAAGTGAAAATATTCTAACCTTATAGCCTTCAAGGCTTCCTACCATGATCAAGTAACCAATGTTTGAAATATGTTTTAGTACAGTGGCGTGCCGAAAGGGTCGGCAGGGCCCGCGCTGCGGGGGGGGGGGGGGCGAGCATCCGGGGGGCCCCCATTGACACCATTCAGTCACTTTGGTTTTTTTTTAGCGAAAGTCTACCTCGCTGGCAAGCCTTAAACACTGAATTAAAAAACAGTAAAACTGTGGGATCCACCTTAAAAAACTGTCCCACCGGATGGTCCTTCAGGGTCGAATCGATAATTTCATTAAAAAGTAACTATTTAGTCGTCGTTAAAGGTTTGTCGAATCTAGCTATAATAGCAAAGAAAAAATCTGATAGGGATGATAAAATAGAAAATTTTGAATTTGTATTTTTATTAATATTTCAAGGAAAAATATTTGAAAATGTCGATTTACTTTCAAAATGTTTGCGAAAAGTGATATAGAATGGGGAATTTAAGAAATAATTTTGAAAATATCTTTGAAACTCCAGTAACAATAGCAAAAGAATGGGGTACTGAGCCGCAATTTACAGACAAAAAAATTCGTACTAGTAAAAAGTTTTTTGATGAAATGGCGGTTGGTGAACCAATTGAAGACCCTAAAAATCGATTAAGAATTTTAGAATTCAACACATGCCTAGAACTATTTCAGTACAACTAAAAAATAGATGTGAGGCATTCACAAATGTCTATTCAAAATTCGATATTTTAAACCCCAAAACACTTATTGAACTACAAGAAGTGGAAATTATTAAAAAAGTAAAAGACTTAGTTGAAAAATATCCAGACGATCTCACACAAAATCTTGCGTCGGAATTAATTCAAATAAAAAATCTTCTATATGTAATCCTGAAAAATCACTGGGAATTTTCTGATTTTATTTTCGAAAAAAATTAATTGTTGATTTGTAGTGTACCTGAGATTTGCACTGCATTTCAGTTGTTTCTAGTACTGCCTGTTACATAGTCTAAAGCAAGTTCATTTTCAAAACTAAAACTAATAAAAAATTTTGTAAGATCGACAGTTTGGCAATAATTTCTATAGAAAATGAACGGGCAGAAGGTGTAGATTTTAGATCAAGTAGTTCCTTTCATAGTGGCCATATAATTTAAACCGATTTGAAATATTATTTTTTTATATAGAAGGGGAGCGCCGTAAAAAAAATTGCGGGGGGGGGGGGCCGAAAACCTTGGCACGCTACTGTTTTAGTATGCGCACAATCTTCCGTCCACTCACTACTGGGCCACCTTGTATAAAAGGAAATTCTTTGTTGAGTGAAATACCAGAACACAGTGCTTCATCGTGTATACACCACCTCTCAATCAGAGCAGACACTGACGACGTCCCTTTGAAGTCCGAACTTCCTGCATACATCTCGGAACAATGACAGAGCTTCCGATTCCGAGCACATACCTACAAACAAATTCCGTTGAAGCCTTTCCGCTGTATCCTGAATTTTTGTTGTCGAAACTCAATTCCCGTGGACCGGTAACGTTGTGTACCGTCGGATCAAGTTATGCAAATATTCTCTCTCTACAAACGGGTGTACGTATATGTGCACGTAACTTTTAGTCCCGACAACTTTTTCCGGTGCCAGTAACTCCATAGCCGGCGTTCGGTTAAGTGAAGTAGAACTTGCAACTTTAGTGCGGTCAATGGTGTACTGAATCTCTAAGAATGTGTAAAAACTATATTGTGTAAGGCTAAACACAGGGGTCCCACGTGGCTGCGCGATGAACGGCGTCTGCCTTCGATAGTGGGGCAACAGCAGCCTTGTGCGCGGTTAGCGCTTGGGTGGGTGACTATACACAGGACATTCAGCTTCGACCATGTTGGTGTCACCCATCTAAAGTTTACGGAATACATATAAGTTGGATCACTCCGCAAAAATATCAAAACGACCTGCCCCTTGCTGCGTCTCCCCGGTACACCGGTAGCAGTGTACCGACGTCAGCCGGGAGATACGGGGCGGCACAAAGTAGAGGTTGAACGTGTTTAACGAGAAGTGTATACAGTGTCTCAAAAATATCGGATTTTGTTATCTCGGATTTGTTTGCAGGAGATGGACAATATTTTTAGAAGTTTGATTTCATCAATTACATTTATTAACGGATGGAAAATGACGACCAGATCCATACTTATTTTGTGATAAACCTTGAAATGTAAAGGATATAAATACAGGGTGTTTCACTTACAATTAAGACAAGCAATATGTCGGAACTGGGCAGTAGTAGAGAATTATAATTTTGTAAACTAGAGCATATGTTGTGTCTTTTTTTGTCATTCTACTACCCAATGAGGTATTTGTTTTTGGTCACGTGACATTCGATTCAAAATTACTAATGGGACACCCTGTACATTTGTGCCTTTCTGTGTTCCGCCCGATAAAAAAATTCCAACAACCTAACACACTTGGGGTCTAAAGTGATTAATTCAAGACCTACAGGTACTTAAAGGATTGTATCATGCTAAAAGCGTATAGTGAGACAAAATATTCATTTGGTGGTCTTACCATACCACCCAGGGACATTCTAAATTATAATTTAGAGCTCGGAGATATTTTTGTTGATAACTTTAAAAATCTAGTTTCTACAGTAGCAATTAGAATGACACTGAAAAGCAAAATGTCAAAAATAATTTATTCACATCCATGTAAAGTATTTCCACATGATTATCTTTTAAAATTGTACATATGAGTTCGTATCTACTGTAACATAAATTTCTTAAGCTCTGGTCTCAAAAATAAGCCAAATAAACAAAACATTAAGGTAAAAATACTACAGCACCTTTGAACCAATTTTTACTTATCTACGAAATAGCTACAATATGTGAAATCATTTGAAATTCATTAGACCTAGTCTTTCAATAACACTCGTATATACGTAAAACCCAGGCGCTAGCAAGTCCCCGCTAAAAGACCCTCGTACTTGGGCAAAAACCAACACAAAAACTAACTGGCGCGTGCGGCCGCGGCATCGCTTTCATGTGAGTTCTTTAAAGTGCCGACGGAGGGTGATCCAACTTATATGTATTCTGTAAACTTTGCCCACAAGAGCGCTGAGCGTAGCATCTTACGCGGCCAGCACTTTGGATGGTCGACCGGAAGGCCCGGACGGGGGACCCTCGTCGGACCGTCCGGGATGATGATGGTGTAATCATTCCGACGGTGCTGGCCATGCACCGTCCTCCTCTGAGAAGTTATAGAACAATAAAGGCTTAAGTCCTGACGGCTCCCAGAGGAAAAAAAGGGTAAACACACAGAGGAAGCAGGTTAATCAGCGCTTATTGTCGGCGTCGAATACCTGTGCCGACTATCTTGGTTGGTTAGACCATAAACAACGCTAGTTACTGGTCGTAGAAAAGCATATTTTGCAGAGGCATACTTCCTCCGATGAAGAATTTCTGTTAAAGGATAACGTTTTTTGTAAAACCAAAGAAAAAGACAAGGAATACGTCCAGTAAATCAAGAGAGACAACTTATGAAGAATATCGTCACTTATTTTTAACTTTCAAAGAATATGATGAGCGTTTTTTCCAGTACATGAGAATGACGTTGAATACATTCAATGATACATTGAGAAAAATGAACACTACTTGACAAAAACATGGTGCAACTGGCACAAACAGCCAAATTCATATGGACTTTTCCCTCAACATATGTGATCGGCTCCAAAAACCAGTAACCGAGAATTAAGAATTAATTCCGATAAAAAAGGCTGCGCCGATTCTCGCTTGTAACAAGCTCCGACAAGCTTTATGCCCGCAATAACTTAAAAACAAAGGAAGTTATCGGTGCTTATAGGGGCCGACTGCCAGTAGGCAGGAAATCTGCTTTCTTTGTGTGTGTACCCTAATTTTTTATTTTCGTTACAAGAGACTCAACCTCAAAATTGCGGCCGGATCTGTAATCAGTACCCTCAAATTATCGGAAATACGGGCCCTCGTCTTAATAGAAAGCCAAATAAACATTTTCGATTTTTCAGGCAAAGTTGAAGTCTGATGAAGATCTGAAATTTTTTATCTTTGTTACACGAGACTAAACTCCAAAATTGGGATCGGATCTGTAATCAGCACCGTCAAATTATCCAAAACAAAAGGTTTCATCTTAATAGAAGGCCAAATAAATATTTTCGATTTTTCAGGCAAAGCAGAAGTCTGATGAAAGATCTGAAAATTTTAATTTTTGTCGAAAGAGATCGAAACTCAAAATTGCGACTGAATCTGTAATCAGCGCCCTCAAGTTATCGAAAACACGAGGTTTGATCTTAATAGAAATTCAAATAAAGATTTTCGATTTTCCAGGGAAAGCTGAAGTCTGATGAAAGATCTGAAAATATTTATATTCGTCAGACGAGAGTGCACCTTAAAATTGAGACCAGATCTGTAATCAGCGCCCTCAAATTATCCAAAACAAGAAGTTTTATCCTAATAGAAAGTCAAATAAAGATTTTCGATTTTCCAGGCAAAGCTAAAGTCTGATGAAGGATCTGATAATTTTTATTTTTGTCAAACGATACCGAAACTTAAAATTGTGACTGGATCTGTAATCAGCACCCTCAAGTTATCCAAAATACGAGGTTTTATCTTAATAGAAATTCAAATAAAGATTTTCGATTTTTCAGGCAAAGCTGAAGTCTGATGGAAGATCTGATATTTTTTATTTTCATCAGACGAGAGTGCACCTCAAAATTGGGACCAGATCTGTGATCAGCGCCCTCTAATTATCCAAAACAAGCGGTTTTATCTGAATAGAAAGTCAAATGAAGATTTTAGATTTTTCAGGCAAAGCTGAAGTCCGATGAAAGATCCGAAAATTTTTATTTTTGTCAAACGAGACCGAAACTCAAAATTGCGACTGGATCTGTAATCAGCGCCCTCAAGTTATCCAAAGCACGAGGTTTGATCTTAATAGAAATTCAAATAAAGATTTTCGATTTTTCAGGCAAAGCGATGCAACCTGAAATTTTTTATTTTCGTCAGACGAGAGTGCACCTCAAAATTGGGACCAGATCTATACTCAGCGCCCTCAAATTATCCAAAACAAGAGGTTTCATCTTAATAGAAAGTCAAATAAAGATTTTCGATTTTTCAGGCAAAGTTGAAGTCTGATGAAAGATCTGATAATTTTGTTTTTGTCAAACGAGACCGAAACTCAAAATTGTGACAGGATCTGTAATCAGCGCCCTCAACTTATCCAAAACACGAGGTTTGATCTTAATAGAAATTCAAATAAAGATTTTCGATCTTTCAGGCAAAGCTGAAGTCTGATGAAAGATCTAAAATTTTCGTCAGACGAGAGTGCACCTCAACTTTGGGACCTTAAATTATCCAAAACAAGAAGTTTTATCTTAATAGAAAATCAAATAAAGATTTTCGATTTTTGAGGCAAACCTGAAGGTTCGATGAAAGATCTGAATTTTTTTATTTTCTTCAAACGAACCTCTAAATTGCGACGGAATCTGTAATCAGTACCTTCAAATCAAATATAATACGAACTGCCATATGAAGCCAAATAAAGATTCCCGATTTTTCTGGCAAACCTGGAGGTCTGATGAAAGATCTGAGTTTTTTTATTTCCATCAAGCGAGACTAAACCTAAAAATTGGAACCGGATTTGTAATCAGCACCCTCAAATTATCGAATTTACGGGTTTACATCGTAATAAAAAAGCAAATAAATATTGTCAGCTTTTTAGGCAAACCTGAAGGTATGATGAAAAATCCAAAATTATTCATTTTCGTCAAACGACACTGAACCTCAAAATCACGACTTCTGCTGCTAAGCTTACCGTACTATTAATGAAACTTGGTACTTCGCGTAAGGGTCGAATCAGGCGCAACTGGCAATTTTCGAAGTCACTCCCCCTTCCTCTCCCACTCTGTATCTCCACACTATCTGTAATTTAGTTTAGGACTTGCACGAAATGGCTCCGAAGGCAACTAGTAAGGAGACCAAAGTGCCTGACGTCAGGATACAGCGACAAAACATGTGTTCCATTATGCAGGTCAGTGGCGGTTCCTCAATTTTTCAAAGGGGAGGGGGGCGCATAAAATTTTAAGTAAAAAAAACTACGCACTACTACATATAATAAGAGTTTTCAGTTTCCACAAATAGTTGGTTTTTAAAAGTGTAACTTCTCCACTTCTTAAGAGTGTTTTGCTTATTAAATAGTCAATTATATGTCAGATGTCAAAGAGGATGTTGTAAATATAGAATTACATAAATTTTTATATTGTTTATTTTTATAGTTCTCTAGTATTATTGGAATCTCATAATCAGAAAATGCCTTGCCTACACAACACTTCTTAAAGCCTCGTGTCCACTAGCAAATAAAATTGCTAGAGTTACTCTCACAAGTCACTTGCTTAGCGTGTGCACGACGTCATTAGAGAAACATTACAGCAAAATTACTTGCACATAAAGGACTTGCGACTTGCTGAGAGCTTGTAGCGTGGATGGTTGCTCTCAGGAAATTGGTTTGCCACAAAAGTTTCGAGACTGTTTCGAAAGACTTGCAGCAAGGAGTGTTGTAAATCAAATATAGAAGTTTAACTGCACGACATAGGACAAGTGTCTTTTAATTGAACATTTTGAATTGCATCCTGAATTATGGAATGTACATACTACAGAATTTAAGGACAGAATCAAAAAGCAGAATGCATCACAAAAATTGGCCGACCTATTTAATACTTCTACAGCGGAAATTCAAAGGAAGATACATAATCTGAGATCACAAGTTAACCAAGAGTGGAGAAAAATTCAAAAAAAGAAAAGTGGACAAGAGACTAATGAAATATATAGGAGTACTTGGGAGTCCTTTGACCCATTAAAGTTCATGTATCCCTAGAGTAGTTCTACGCTGAATCCACTTTCTCACCCAACATTTTCTCCGCCTTTTACTATATTTCTCTTGTTTTCTTTTTTTTTAATTAAAGATATCCACAACTGCGCAGCAGCTACAGATTTTGCAAACGACATCTTATCTATACTGTAAATGGAATCAAAACAATCAGACCCAAGTGAAATAGCGAGAACAATTTCCTAGACTAATTTTCGCACAATCAAAATATAGTGTAGACAAACAAGCAAGTACTTGCTGCAAAAACTATCACAAGTTACTCGCAAGTGGACACGAGACTTAAGAGTGTTTTGCTTATTAAATGGTCAATTATATAGTATGTAAGATGTCAAAGAAGATGTTATATAAATATAGAATTGCATAAAGTTTTATATTGTTTATTTTTATAGTTGTTTAGTATTATTGGAATCTCATAAACAGGAAATGCCTTGCTTACACAACCATGAAAGGGCACATGAAGAAAACCAATAGTCGATAAATTTTATTTTTCCTCGCTTCGTGTCGTTTGACAAATCAATTAACTAGTGTAAATAGAGTGAGCGGCGACACCAGCATTTTATGAGAAAGGATCGTTTTTTCATCAGCATTGGAAAGGATTTCTTTTATTTGCTCTAACATGGCGTAAACAATAACCTAAAATTAAACAAGAGTGCGATTTCATGAGTATTGACAACGGAAAAATCCACGTACCTACGCAAAGGAAACAGAGCAGAACACGGTTAATTTTCGATTTCAAATTCAATAGGCGGGGTAGTATTCTAGTAGCATAAAAATCGAGATTTCATGTGTATTTTATGAAATACTGAAATTTCGTGAACATATCGCAGGTGTAGTTAAAAACTCTTACCTATTTAGTACTAAGGCTACAAACATACATATAAGGTTCTTTCCAACAGGCCTGAACTGAATACCGTACAATGTATCGTCACGTACATGCGCAGAACGTGAAATGCGTTCCAACCCGTTTTGTGACCGTTCATGAAATGGTCCATAAAGCTACATTTAAATTCACTCCCATTAGCAATTTGACAGTAAATTTATGTGCTTAACCTATGCCAACACTGTGCTGACATTCACATTGCACAAAATTCGAAGCTCACTTCGAATTGCAATTTAGACAGGCGCAAGCAGCTTGCAAAAGTCAAGCAGAAATAAAAATTTTAGGTTAGAAAAGTCGTGGATCTGTCGTTGTTTGACAGTTTGACGTTCTGTGATTTTAAATCACTTCACTATCAATATTATCAATCAGTATTTTGAATTCACGATGGAGATGATACCGCCAGGTATCCACATTCTCCTATATCTTATTTTTTTACTCACCATTTTATGCCTTGTCAAAGTAACCAACGATGCGGCAGTGCCCAGTAAGACAATTAGCTGATAGTCCATTATTTGAATTTGATTTCTACTTCGGTTCTGGGAGTTTATTTCAGTTTGCTTACACGTTTTTTAACCTCTAAATTTGGTAATGTAAATGAAGAGAAATGAAATGTCAATTTCAACTTCAAGTTGAAAGTCAATGCAAATGTAGCTTAAAGCGTTCCAACAGATTTCGTTACCGTTCATGGGACGGTTTCGGTACGGTCAAATCGGTACTTGGTCCCGAGTAAGGACTGTGAGGACTGACATGCGTAGTAGAAAGTAAATCGCCGGTTTGGCGCACAATTTCATTTTGTCATTTCTATGCGCCTTCTGTTTTCTTGCTTCCTAGAGTCTTGAGTGTGATTTGATTTTGCTTCTTTTGTTTTTGCTGTTGCTTGTTGTTTGGCTGGCTTGTTTGTTGGCCGAAACTTCACCAAAGCCAAAAATGGAAATGGAATCAAACAATAATGTTATACACGGTATGTTATGATAAATTCGGTCATTTTTATGGAAAACATAACCCACGTTCTTTGTTTATAGAGCTACAGGAATACCTGGCTGTGAGTGGCAACCATTATTCATGGCTAAAATTACCCAAATAATCCTCATTTTTCGGTTGTGGTTGCTCTTTGCGTCTTGGCTTTTGACGGTGGCTTTTGAAATGAAATCGAGGTTAGTTTTTTTTGACAGCTGTCAGAACTGGCACAAGTCTAGTGAAATAAGAGAAAGAACCGTTCCAACAGACTTTCCTGTTTGTACGGTCACGAAACTATCCAAAATCAACGCATGCGCACCACAGACGATCCGAACAGTTTCGTGACGGTTCAATGGACGGTACAAAATATGCTGTGGGAAAGAACCTATAATGACTAAATTCGTTAAAAAAGCTTTGTGTAAACAATTAGTTATTTCTACAATACAGTATAGCATGGCACTGTAATCTTTGTTTAGCATCAGAATGTTTACAAAAAAATCAGAACCGTTGTTGCTGCCTTGTAACCAATTTAACTTGATTTGATTATGCTTCAATGTACATTAATAATATGAGAAGGTTAAAGGTTCACAAATTGTTCAAATACTCACAATAGTTCACAAAATTAGATTGAGTAGAAAGTCTTCCCTTTTATACAAAAAATTTATATGTCAACAGGATATAATTCATCAGACAATGTACAAAATTCAACATAATAAAAAGATTTTGTAAAATCGGGCCCTTGAAGCTCGCAAAATTTAAAAATAATATTTACAAATCCGGTCGGAGTTTTGAACTTCAGTCTCGATTGACGGAAATAAAGAATGTCAGATCTTCAGGCTTACTTAGAATATCCTAAATGTTTATTTGGCCTTCTATTAAGATGGAACCTCGTGTTTTGGACATTTTGAAGGTCCTGATTACAAAGTTTTGGGTTTCAGTCTCGTTTGACGAAAATCAGGAATTTTAGACCTTTCAGATCTTCATTTGGCCTTCTACAGTTTCGTTAGATGAAAATCATAGATTTCAGACCTTCAGGTTCAGGTACCTAAAAAATCGAAAATCTTTATTTGGCCTTCTATTAAGATGAAACCTCGGGTTTTGAATAATTTGCGCTTGATGTTTACAAATCCACTCGCAGTTTTGAGTTTCCTCCCCTTATGTTTAAGGTTGTTTCATGAAGAATAATGGATATCTCCCGTCTTCCCTTTCCAGTGTCATAAATCACCGTTAAATGTTAGCTGTCTCTTGTATTCCATAACATTCTGACACCCCACATGATGAATTGGTGTGTCACGTGGAGATCCCTCGAAATCTTTTTTTTGTATAAGAGAGGGATTGGGCCTGAAGAACAGCAGTATTGCGTATAATTAAAAAAAATCGTTAAGTGGATAAGTAGATTGACACAATAAAATGTTTTTGTTTAAACTCGAAGATTTTCTGCCCTCAGAAAGGACTCTTTATTGCCTCTCCAATATCGTGCTCAAGTGTGGATTAATAGCTGCCATATTGGGCTGAATATTGGTTAATCTGCAGACGCACAAGGGACAGCCACATGAATGTGGTCTTTAGGTTTATACCGACCAATATAAAACTGCACACGTACTTATTATACCACTCGCAAGAGAAATCCGAACACCTAGTATAGAAAAAAAGGATATTTGCATTGAAAATTTGTACAGGGTGACCCAATAAGGATGGACGCCTGCAATATCTCGGTAACCGTTAATCGTATAACCTCGAGCAAAAAATATTATTAGGTAAGTCGGCTAAGAGAAATTGCTGGAAATTATTTTTAAGTTCCGCAAGCAGCCGCTAGGGGGCGTAACTGTTACAATCAATCAGAAAAACCTCTTTTTCTCAAAAAATAAGCAAATAAAGGTATATTATAAATTCTACCGTCATGTAGACTAAACAATGCTCGATTTTTTTGTCAATCGTCTTTTGCTCTATCTCGTAAGATGTAGTGGTGGGGGAATGCCATAAAGCTTATTATTTAAATGGCTATAACTTTAGTATAAGTTAACGGAATTAAACAAGCAAGGTCTCGTTTGAAAGAGCTGTTCTTAATTAATAATATGCTATATAAAAATTGTCCAAGCTTGTCTGGACTTAGTAGCTACAGGGCGATATTTGATATAGTAACAACTATTATTACGAAAATTTTAAATGGTATGTTATATATCTTTCAACATAGGTGTATAGAGGACAGAATTCTTAAAAAGTCAGCGAAAGATTCAACCTCCTAGCTATTTTCAAACTGGAGATATCAGTAAAACAAGTATTCTGACAAGTGTGCTGTGAGTTTCAGAAACAATTGCCACCCTGTAGGATATAGCCTCCGTCTAATCGTTTTAGTAATCATTTTATTGATAATACTCAAGTAAAAACACTAAAAATCATATTTTGACTTTCTGAAACTACCACCAGGTGGCGTGATAGGTGCCAATAAGTGCTGTATACAATTTTCGTGATAATGGAACTTCCAAAAGGAACAAAAAAAATAAATTACAGTATAAAATTATACTATGTAAGGCTTTCGCGGCTATCGTCCAATGAATTTGTGGTTCTTGGGTTTTTAGGCCGCCGTCGTTTAGCGTTAAAGCTTGACGTTTCGCCACCACGAGTGGATGGCATTTTCAGAAGCTATTTTCACTTCGGCGACTTCCAAAATACTGTATTTATTTATTATTATTTATACAGTATTTTGGAAGTCGCCGAAGTGAAGTAGCTTCTGAAGATGCCATCCACTCGTGGTGGCGAAACGTCAAGCTTTAACGCTAAACGACGCCGGCCTAAAGACCCAAGAACCACAAATTCCCAGTATAAAATTGATTATTATTTTAGTCATTATTAAAAGTCAATTTGAGCTGATCACAAAGTGTTATATGAACTCAACAAGCAAGGATACTAAGAAAAAATCAATGTGAATAGATCTTAAAAATTAAGACCGATTAACAGCAAAATAAAGCAAGCAGCATGGCGCGTATGGATCGCAGAAGGGCGAATGCAGCGAGCTAGAGCTTCTGGAGCACATAGAAGAACACTCGAGCTGTTGCTGATGCTTGGTATGCAGCTATAGGAAGGCCCATTAGAATCCGCACGGTGTACCACAGGTTGAGTGAAATGGGCTTAGAATCATATCGTCCGCATCTAGTGCTTCAACTCACTGCAACTCATCGTCGCCAACTGTTAGATTGGTGCCAAGAACACCGACAATGGCATGCTGAGTGGCATCAGACGGCCTTTTCCGACGAGTCAAGGTTTTTTCTAGGGGCACATGATAGACGCAAACGCGTAAGACCACGAGGGTGAACTGTGATCTCCAGTTTGCTGTTGAGTGCTATGTACACCATCCTGTTAGTTTGATGGTTTGGGGTGCTATGGCATTCAACTCACCTTTACTTGTGATTCGTGGCAAATGACTGCGCAAAGTTATGTGAATGGAGTGTTAGAACCAATGGCCGTTCTATATGTCCAAGGCCTCGAAGAGGGTTCCTTCCAGCAAGATAACGCACGTCCTCATATTGCAAGGGTATCAATGAGGTCCTAACAGGAAGCTGGGGTCAGTGTACTCCCCTGGCCTCCACGATGACCCGATTTATCACCAATTGAAAAAGTGTGGGATTGGATCGGTCGATACATAGGCGATTTATCCAATCCTCCCACCACGCTGGACGAATTGAAACATGCTGTGAGGGCAGCTTGGGAGGCTGTACCTCTAGAGTTTATTAACAACCAGATTACGAGCATGCCGCATAGGCTAGAGGGGTACATTCGTCAACATGGAGGACTCACCCATTATTGATCTGTTATATTTTTTATAAACTAGTTATGACAAATAAGTTCGTTTATTATTGTATTTAGTCTTACCGCATTTCATCAACCGCAACCCTTTTTTTCTGTTTTCGGATTTCACTTGCTAGTAGCATGTTACGTATGATGCTAACGTTTATGTGTGTTAACTAGCTTTCTGATAAATATACTTCAGACTGTGGATCGATTAGCAAAAAAAGCTCTAACTGATGGAGAGTTTGTAGCAAATTTCAAGTAACTAGTACTGTAAAACTAAAACTTTCAAGTTAGATAGAAAATTAAATAAGAACATATTGTATATAAAATGGATCGACTCAACAATTGTAGTATATTAAGAGGCAGGAAAAGATTTAAAATTAAAAAAATGAAGTCAAGTTGATTGACTCAGTACTTCCCACACATTACGCTGATACCAGTTTATTATTTGCCCATAGCATGAAGCTTTAGTCTAAGATCCCTTGCAACCAAATAATTGCCAACCTCCCCCCTCCCTAAAATTGTCTTATGCCGCTAGGTCTTTCCTTCACAGGTCAACGGACAGCCTATTATCGATACTACAAACTTCTCAGTTTTACAACCCCCACCCCCTCCAACCACCTCACTTTCACCCCCTCCCAAAAAATGGTAGAAAATGATCAGGAACCCCTAAAACATCTAAAAACCGAATTTGAGTTGCTTCCATACTTGTCGCGTTCTTTGATTATTGCTACGCTGCCACTGACAAGATTTTTAACAAATATACGCGTTTTCCATTCTCATCACGGTAACAATATACTGTGTCAAAATTTCATTAGAATCAATTTAATAGTGTCCACGTTACAAAATACAAAACTATTTAGACCAATAGATTCTCGTATAGTATACAGAAAATTCTAAGTCCCTTAGTTTCTGTAGTAGGCTAGGCAATGTTCGGATGCACCTAAAAAGGTGGTCTGTGTCGCTAGATCTTCCTTCACAGGTTAGTGGACAGCCTATTATGAGTACAAGAATTTTTTTAATTTTTCAACCCCCAACCCCCCAACCACCCTAATTTCACCCCCACCCTAAAAAAAACGCAGAAAATGATCAGGAACCTCTAAAACGCTTAAAAACGAAGTTTGAGCTGTTTTTATATATTTAGTTTTTTTTTATTATTTCTGCGCCGCCACTGGCACGATTTATCAAAACTATACGCGTTTTCCATCTTCGCCATGGTAGTAATGCCGTTTCAAAATGTCATTAAAATCAATTCACCAGTTTCCTCGTTACAACGATCTGACGCAATACTCTCGTATGTTTACATCAAAAAAAATTCTGTCCTTTGCTTTCTGTAATAGGCAAAGGCTATGTTCGGATGGACCTAAAAAAGTTATTTATGTCGCCAGGTCTTCCTTCACAGGTCAGTGGACAGTCTCTTATGAAAGCAACAAATTTTTCAATTTTACAACCCCCCACCCCCCAACCACCCCAATTTCACCCCCACCCAAAAAAAAGTAGAAAATGATCAGGGACCCCTAAAACGCCTAAAAACGAAGTTTCAGCAATATTTAATTTTTTTTGTTTTTTGCTAATTACTCCGCCGCCTATGCACCGATTTTCAAAATTATATATTACCTACTACGACCCCACAGCATACCGCTGCCCAAATTTCATCACAATCCATGCAGCGGTTACTGAGATTACGAGGGTAGAAAAACGCGACAGACAGACAGACAGACAGACAGGCAGACAGACAGACAGACAGACAGACAGACAGACAGACAGACCGACAGACCGACAGACAGACCGACGGAAATGAGTGACGTGGATTTTCGTTATGTACACATCATAAAACGCCCAAAAAACGTATTATCTCAAAATCGAAAATTTTCGCGATCACAATACTCCTCTCACCTATCGGTGTGAGAAGTAAAAAAAGTAATAATAACTAAACAAAAACAAAATTAAAAAAAAAACATTAAAAAAAGAAAAAGTACAAGAAAACATAAAATGAAATACTAACTACTGTTCCATAACTATGATTTGTGTTCCATTGTCCTATATTTAATACAGTTTAAAATTTCCCTTCCTTATACAAGGATGGGGCAAAATGATCTGGCCTGTTGGTCTCTGACCAGAGTCACTATAATAGCAAAAAAAATACACTTCATTCATCCAACTATTTCCCCTATTATCGACAGTGGTTACTTTCAATTCCCGAGATACTGTACGTGCTCTTTTTTTTCGAAAATTTCATTTGTCCTAGACCAGCTGAGTGCCGACAGCTAAATCCTGGTCTCAGCTGCCGGAGGCTTCCGAGATTTTATGAAGGAAAAATCAAGTTACCGATGTCGCACCCGTGGGAAATTTCCCACCTAACTCAATTATTTAACCGGGACGATATCGAGTAAAGGCGGCTGGGGATTCACACCAACGCATATTCCTGCTACTTTAGACGTTTCTTGCCCCCTTTCCATTGTATTTAAGGATTAGGGAAGACGCGCGAAGGGAAATATTAAATAAATATATAATTTTCTTGGAGATGAGCAGCCGTGAACGCCAGAGTACCTCAGTTTTTGATAGGCTAGGTTAGGTTAGAAAAGAGTAAGAGGAATAAATTACCTTGGAAGTAATCTTGATGAAGCTTGGGACCATTCACTGGAGATAAGAACACGCATAGAAAAAGCACGTAACGTATTTTATAGAATGCATGATGAGGGTGCAGTAACCACAAGGGAATGTCTGGAGTCAAATCCTCTTTTACAACTGTATCTCCAAGGAACTGTACCACACAGGAAACTATTTTCTTGTTTCAACGTTTCAGTGGGTTAGACAATAAGCTTCCGACCCTTCTCTTCCTGGAATTGAGAGATTACGTTCATCTGTTATTCAGGATTTAGGGATCGATTTGTAGTGTCCTGCGGTTCGATAGATATCAAGTTCAAGCTGGATACATACTCACAGAGGCAAGCCATGCAACATGCATAAGGATTATATTTTTTATTTTTCGCTCAGTTTCACCTCACGTTTCATTTTAATGGGGTTATATTATAACCTCAGGGTGTCAGGTAGGAAGATTTTACTGCGGATCTTTTTCTCCATAACAAATAATGCAATTAGCTTTAAACCTCTTTTTGGCATGCGTTATAAGTAAGAGGAGAATCCCTCTTAGTTGCATAAAATAAGAATTATCTAAAACAAGATTTTTTATCTTAATAGAAAACCAAATAAGGATTTTAGATTTTTTGCGCAAACCTGAAGATCTGGAATTTTTGTTTTACGTCAAACGAGACTGAAACTCATAACTGCAACCAGATTTGTAATCAGCACCCTTAAGTTACCCAAAACACGAGGTTTTATCTTAATAGAAAGCTAAATAAAGATTTTAGAGAAAAAACCTGAAGATCTGAAATTTTCGTTTTACGTCAAATGACACTGAAATTCAAAACTACGGCCGGATTTGTGATCAGCACCCTCAAATTATCGAAAACACGAGGATTCATCTCAATAGAAAGCCAAATAAAGATTTTAAAACTTTCAGGCAAACCTGTCAAACGATACTGTAACTCAAATCTGCGACCGGATTTGTAATTAGCACCCATAAGTTATTCAAAGCACGATGCTTCACCTTAACAGAAAGCTAAATAATGATTTACGAACTTTTAGGCAAACCTGAAGATCTGAAATTTTTATTTTACGTCAAACGAGACTGAAACTCAAAACTACGACCGGATTTGTAATCAGCACCCTCCAATTATCGAAAATACGAGGCTTGATCTCAATAAAATGTTAAATAAAGCCTTTAGAATTTTGAGTCAAACCTGAAGATCTGAAATTTTTTATTTTGGTCAAACGATACTGAAACACAAATCTGCGCCTGAATTTGTAATCAGCATCCTCAAATTATACAAAACAAGAGGTTTCATCTTAACAGGAAGGAAGGATGCGGTTGGATAGATATCAAGTTCAAGCTGGATACATACTCACGGGGCTAGTTTACGAGCTGCAAGCCAGCGAGTTTGCTAGCAGCTTGTAAACTAGCCCTCGTGTCATCGGCTGAGCTAGTGGAAAGTTCTTTGTGTCATCGACACTCGCTCACTCGCTGGCTTTTAAACTCGCCGACTAGCAGCTCGTAAACTAGCCCCGTGTCATCGACGCTTAAGGATTTTATTTTTTATTCTCGCTCAGATTCGGTTCATGTTTCATTTTGATAGGGTTATATACGTTTAGAATGTCAGGCAGGAAGATTTTATTGCGGAGCTTTTTCTCCGTAACAAATAATGCAATCAGCTTAAAACCTTTTTTTCAAGCGTGCATTAAAGGTGCACAAAACCAAAAGCCACCAAAATTGAAGTTTTGGGTCATTTTGGCATAAATCTTAATACTTCATTACACAAAATTTTGCATTCGACTGATATTTCATTTAGCTCTATACATACAGTTAGTAAACTCCATAAATGTTACCCATTCCAAATGATAATAGTGAATGTAGCAAATTTCATTATTATTTCACTATTTTCACTGAAAGCGCAAGATTGTAATGTTGAATAAAATATGATTTTATATAGCAAAGTATGGAAATAAACTTATAAATTCGGTCGTAGTTTTGAGTTTTAATCTCGTTTGACGAAGATAAAAAATTTCAGATTTTTAGGTTCGCCTAAAAAATCGAAAATATATATTTGGCTTTCTATCAAGATGAAACCTTGTATTTTGCATAAATAGAGGGTGCTGCTTACAAATCCAGTTGCAGTTTTGAGTCTCAGTCTCGTTTGACGAAAATAAAAAATTTTAGATCTTTAGGTTGGCCGAAAAAATCGAAAACCTATATTTGGCTTTCTATTAAGATGCATAATTTGAGGGTACAGGTTTGGCTAAAATATCGCAAACCTGTATTTGGCTTTCAATTAAGATGAAACCTCGTGTTTTGTATAATAAAATAATAACAAAAATTTCAGATCTCCAGGTTTGCCTAAAAAATCGAAAATCTGTATTTGGCTTCCTATTAAGATGAAACCTCTTTTTTTATATAATTTGAGGATGCTGATTGCAAATTCAGGCGCAGATTTGTGTTTAAGTGTCGTTTGACCGAAATCAAAAATTTCAGATCTTCAGGTTTGCCTCAAAATTCTAAAAGCTTTATTTGACATTCTATTGAGATCAAACCTCGTATTTTTGATAATTGGAAGGTGCTTATTACAAATCCGGTCGTAGTTTTGAGTTTCAGTCTCGTTTGACGTAAAATAAAAATTTCGGATCTTCAGGTTTGCCTAAAAGTTCGTAAATCATTAATTGGCTTTCTGTTAAGATGAAGCATCGTGCTTTGAATAACTTATGGGTGCTAATTACAAATCTGGTCGCAGATTTGAGTTTCCGTATCGTTTGACAGAAATCCAAAATTTTATTTTCAGGTTTTCCTGAAAATTCTAAAATCACTATTTGGCTTTCTATTGAGATGAATCCTCGTGTTTTCGATAATTTGAGGGTGCTGATCACAAATCCGGCCGTAGTTTTGAATTTCAGTGTCGTATGACGTAAAACAAAAATTTCAGATCTTCAGGTTTTTTCTCTAAAATCTTTATTTGGTTTTCTATTAAGATGAAACCTCGTGTTTTGGGTAACCTAAGGGTGCTGATTATAAATTTGGTTGCAGTTATGAGTTTCAGTGTCGTTTGACGTAAAACAAAAATTCCAGATCTTCAAAAACTTGAAACGCGCAAAAAATCTAAAATCCTTATTTGCTTATCTATTAAAAGAAAAAATATTGTTTTGGATAATTCTTATTTTCTGCAACTGAAAGGGACTCTCCTCTTACTTATAACGCATGCCAAAAAAGGTTTAAAGCTGATTGCATTATTTATTACAGAGAAAAATATCCGCAATAAAACTTCCCTGCCTGACACTCTAAAGCTATATAATCCCATTAAAATGAAACATGAGGCGAAACTGAACGAAAATAAAAAATATAACCTTTATGCATATTACATGGCTTGCCTCTCTGTGAGTATGTATCCAGCTTGAACTTGATATCTATCCAACCGCAGTACACTACAAATCGATCCCTAAATCCTGAATAACAGATGAGCGTAATCTCTCAATTCCAGGAAGAGAAAGGTCAGAAGCTTATTGACTAAACCCACTGAAACATTGAAACAAGAAAATAGTTTCCTGTGTAGTACAGTTCCTTGAAAAGGATTTGACTCCAGACATTCCCTTGTGGTTACTGCACCCTAGATCACGGCTAATATTAGCACAGGAACGTATACTATTTTTAAAGGTATTTCACTGAAAGCGTAAAATTGTAAAGGTGAATAAAATATGATTTCATATAGCGAAGTGCTTTTAGATACTTTTACGCCCTCTGTCTCAAAAATAGTTTGATGTATAAGAAAATATTTCAAACGAAAGTTGTACAGAATTCTATTTTCTTCAACTGTACTTCAACAGAAATGACGAAATACTGTTTAAAAAGTATTTGCGACCTTTGACTTTGTATATCTAAGGACTCTTACAAGTGTGCGATTTTTGAGACAATATTTGTAGTGGTATAATAAAGCTTTGTATCAGAAATTCAGCTTATCCCTTGACATTTGAAGGTTTTTCGCGACTAATATGGGTGGACTATACATGGTTAGTAAAAACTATATTTCCAATACTACCAAAAGCGGCAAAAATGAAATTCAATGTCTTAGGGTTTTTGAGCATGTAGAATTAGAAAAATGCTAACAGTAATGTTACAGATTTACCACTTTTATGTTACACGTCATAATTTTATTATTTCAAAAAGAAATTACTTTAGAACCAAAATTTTGGAATATAAGGTTCGACTTGCGCAATTAATGACAACAAAAATAAATCGGGCATCCCATTTTAAATAGATAGGAATATATTTGGTGTGAAATACAGAAATGTCATAGAATGTATAATTTATATTACAAAACAAAACGGATTTGAATTAAAACACAGGTAGATCACACAGTAAAGGCGAATAAAAGTCCTAAACCACATATAATATTAGATAAAACCAACTCTCCTCACGTAAAAAAATTGCGGGGTCCAATTGAAATTACGGGATTGTTTAGTACTTGTCCAAAACTTTTTAAATAATCAGGTGGCTTGTTGTAGAGGGCAGTAGAAAGCGAAGTTTTAGTCTATGCCTTGGCTTCCTTAATAGATTAGCATGTCTAGTGTTATAAACAACTTTGGAAATGTAGGGTCATCCACGTCAGTATTGCTAAAACGGCATCCCAGAAGCTTGGAGTTTTGTTCCGATATAGGCAGCTGTAACTACTGCTGCTCTATAAGGCACAGATCCGACCTTCATTGTAGTAATGGTCCCATGTGTACGGATGTGCTACGAAGCCTCTCTAAAGCTTCTGGACACTATCCACAAGGAAGAACTCAGACTAATCGATGAACCTAACCTCTTAAAAGGTTTTCACACTCCACAGCCTAGAACATCGATGAAAGGTGGCTGATCTATCCCTATTCTACAGATTCTTTCCCGTAAGATGATAATATCACCAAAGGCCGTCCAAACGAGGAACACTAGAGAGGCTCTGCGAGCTGATCCTTACCAGATCCTTACCTTACCTGCTCCCCGAACAGGTCTCCTCCAGTATTTATTTTTTGAAGAACTTGTGGAATGAGCTGCCGGGGAATTTATTTCCCGACAGCTACAGCCTGCAGCGTTTCAAATCTAACGTGCACCGATACTTATCCTCTCGCAGCGCTTGTACAGCGCCACAGGCTTTCAGCCTTTGCGAGAGTCTGACCATAAAAAAAACTGTGATAGAGCTGTAGATGTACTTATGAACACGAGTGTGAATTTCGTGTGAGCTTTGATATATTTGTATATTTTGGTAGTGACTTGGTGAATTTGTAAATAGAGGTTTGCAATGTTCTCTACTTCCTACCCCAGCAATACTGACCTCACCGTTCGCCTCTATAGTTGTTCTGTAATAACAAAATTATAACGTGTAACGTAAAGGTGGTAAATCTGACAACATTGTTGCCAGTATTTTGAATTCTGCATGTTCAAAAAGCCCCAGGTAATAAATTTCATCGTTCCGGCTTTGGCATTTTTGGAGATATAATAATAATAATATTTCTTCTCCAAAGGACAATTTTCATGTGGACTAAACAATGAAACTATAAAACAAACAATACAACAAAATTAGTAATATGAAAATATAAAATTCCTCAATAGTATAAAAGCAATGTTCTAATAAAAAAGTTTTTACAGATTTCACAAACAAACTCAAATTACGACTAGATTTGCAATTTGCAGGTAATGCATTACATAGCCCTAAACAATCAGGTGTTCATTCTGTATTTTCGATATGGTACATATATATTGTTTCTTTGTCGCGTATTTTGTATGTATATCACTTATTGAGTTATAATTTCCTATGTTTTTAATTTAAAAATTTTAAACACATACGCACACATTTCTAAAATTAATAAACAAGGCAACGGTAAAATAGAAAAAGTTTTAAATGCATTTCTCCAAGACTGGCTTCGAGATAAACCTATCATACATCTTAGCACCCTTTTCTGAGCCACGAAAACATCATCTGACAACGCACTCATACCCCAGAAGCACGCACCATATCGCAATCTGCTGCCTACATAGGCATGATAGACTATCAATCATGTCGCAAAATAGACCTCAAGTTATTCATAAGAAATGCTGTAGGACGCAACTTACTTATTAGTGATTGACAGTGAAATCTCCAACTTAAGCATGGATCTAGGTACATACCAAGGAACTTAACACCTTCAAATGTGTTTGTTATAATTGTCGATTCTCCAACCTTCAATGTAAGATTATCGCACTGTTTTTGTCTATTATGGAATCTTAAAGCTACCGTTTTACTTGCATTCAGTTGCAGGCCATTTCTATTAAACCAATCATAAGAACAGTCTATTGTGTACTGGCATTTTTCAGCAATCACAGGCTGCTGTTTGTCTGAGACTTAGGCGTTCCGGTACGTTTCACTACCCCGGTATATTATTTGAGTATGTACACAGTAACTAACCTGAAATGAGGTCGTGATAGCCGATATCAAGTCGTAGATGTACTCCCAGGATCCGGCGTCTTCCGGTCGGAAGGGAGTGAGCAGGAAATTGAGACCCAACAGCGGCACCAGCAGAAGTGTCGCCCTGAAACAAACAACCAAGCTATAGCTACATTTCCAATATTTGCATTATGACCTGAAACTGTACGCTCTCATTCGTATTAAATTAACTGATCGAAGTGACTCTATCATCTAGGAGGTAGAGGTAGGACCTTTTTCTAAGCTAAACGTGATTGCTACTGTAAAGGAAGGATTGAGGAGGAATTTCATTTTTTTTTTGTTGAGTGTAGATATACCTACGCCGTTTCCAATTTTTTAAGTCAAATTTTAATTGTGTTATGTTCTGTTAAAATGTTCATCAAGTTTACCATTGCGGGCAGTGTTTTGTTTATGGTCGGCCTCCCGCAAAGGCTTAAAGCCTATGGCGCTGTAGAAGCGCTGCGAGAGGATAAGTATCGGTTCACGTTAGATTTGAAACGCTGCAGGTTGTAGCCGTCGAGAAACAAATTCCCTGGCAGCTGATTCCACAGCGTCGAAGTTCTCCAAAAGAAGGAATGCTGGAGGAGACTAGTTCGGGGAGTAAGGACCTCGACCTGGTAAGGATGAGCTCGCAGAGCTTCTCTAGTTTTCCTGGTTCGGACGGCCTGTGGTGTTATTATCTGAGAGAGCTCAATCGAACATCTTCCGTGATAGAATCTGTAAAACAGGGATAGGTCAGCCACCCTCTTTCGATGTTCCAGGCTGTGGAGGTCCTTCGTGAGGTTTGGCGTATCGATTAATCTAATTGCTCTTTTCTGGATAGTGTGCAGAAGCTTTAGAGAGTGTTTAGGAGCGCATCCCCACACATGGGAGCAATACTCCAGCGATGGTCGGACCTGTGCCTTGTACAGCAGCAGCAGTTGCTCTGGTGTATACAACTTCCTACAGCGGAACAAAACTCCAAGCTTCTGGGATGCCGTTTTAGCAATACTGACGACGTGGTCGTGCCAGGACATGTTATTGTTAATGTTGATTCCCAAAAGCTTGACAGAAGGTGATTCGACTATGGGATGACCCTCCATTTCCACGGTTGGTAAGCCATCGTGAGACTTCTTTGTAAGTGTTGTTGCCTGAGTTTTTTGTACGTTGAACTGTACTTTATTTGCTAATCCCCACTCGACAATTGTTTTGATATCAGCGATCTGTGAGGCATGCTGCTGTCGCTGACGTACCGTCTCCTGGGATGATAGTGGCTTGGCTGGTTCCATGCACGACACTAATGTACTGTCATCTGCGAAGCTGTAGATTGGATTGGATGTTATTTCCAGCAGCTTGTTGATGTACAGCAGAAACAGTGTAGGGGATAGGACAGATTCCTGAGGAACACCGGCGTTTATTGAAAATACGTCTGGTGAACAGCCCTCGACTACAACAAACAGAGATCGGTCGTTCAAAAAGCTGTTCAGCCACTGGCGCAGGCCAGGTGGTAGTCCATAAGCAGCAAGCTTGGCCAGAAGTCCGTCATGCCATACTCTGTCGAAAGCTTTCGATATATCAAGTGCAACAACACGGGATTCGCCATGATTGTCTATTGCTCTGTTCCACAAGTGAGTGACGTAAGAAGGTCACCTGTAGACCTGTGCTTACGGAAGCCATACTGGCGATCATTTATGATGTTATTGTTTCTAACATTATCTGACCATACTCTTACGATGTTCGTTAATACATTGAAAACTTCGACTTTCTGATGACTGAGGATGACTACACACTAGTCGAAATGTCTCATAGAGAAAAATTAGAAGTTTCTGTTTTAATTTTGACCTAAGCTTAAAAAATAACACAGTAACTAGTATTTTTGGTTCATTGTAGCTCATCTTAATAACTATTCTTAACTTTTTTGTCCGATGTTTTTTAAAAGCGTGTTTTTAATTTTTCAAACTACACTCACTGGCACGAAAAACGAAACGCCTGATTTTATGATTAATTTTTTAAAATATAATTTTTGTAGTGTTTCATTGTCCCAAATACTTACCCATAAGCAAAACACCAATTTCTATTTACGTTCTAACAGCAGTCAACCGTTTATTTCAAAAAGAAAACTGGATTTAATAAAAAGTATACTAGAATGAAAATTGTATAATGTATCACCCAAAACTGCATAGTTGGCCATTGGTTTTTTTATTGCTTTTGGTAAATTTGGCAGATGTTTGTCAAAGTTTTGGTGAATTTAGTAAGTCGATTACAAGTTTTGCTGCATTTGTTTGAGCTACAAATGCCTGCTGTTAGTCTCTGCATAGGAACTAGGACGGCATTTTTTATTATTGCTGCGCCACCATTGATACGATTTCTAAAAACCATATGTGTTTTCAGTTTTCGGCAAGATGATAATACTGTGTCACTTAAATCAATTCACTAATTATCAATACACAATATTAGAATGACATAAAGCGCATATATGCATCAGACAATTCTTGGTTCTGATGGACCTAGAAAAGCATATTATGCCGCTAGGTCTTTCAATTTTACAACCCCCCACATCCCAATAACCCCAGTATCAGCTCCACCCAATAAAAATAGTTTTCTATGCATTTTTGATGAGGAACTCCTGAATCGCCTAAAAATTAAGCCTAAGGAATATTTGGTTCTTTTTTTTTCGGAACATAGCCAAATACCTTTACCACCTTTACCTACATTAAGCTTATATAACTTGGTTTATAGAGAAAGCTTAAACCTGCTCCACTAAAGCAGGGCCATAACAGATAGACTTCTTCCAAGAATAAACATCACCGCAGTAATTATCTATAGATCTACAACGTTAGATGATCGCTTGAACGGTCTTTGGAGGTATATAAAGAGATCCAAATTTAGCCACAGTGCATTTCATCTTATCCAGACGAATAGTCCTATTCAGATGACTTTATGTGCCTTTTACGAGTAGATTTTGTCGAACACGTACGTGAGAACTAACAGAAAGCCAGGAGAATCCATAGGCGTCACAAAACTCGGGAAAGAGTCGTCTAATTTACAAGGAAAGCATTGCAATACAACTTTATTTATTTCATTTTTCCTCTAAATTACATCCTCCAAAACGACTTTTTAAATCAGTTCTGCCAGAATTTTTTACGGTCATCCTCCCACAAAGACTGAAGTGCTGCGAGATGATAAGTGTCGGTTCACGTTAGATTTGAAACGCTGTAGGTTGTAGCCGCCAGGAAACAAATTCTCCGGCAGCTGATTCCATAGCGTCGAAGTTCTCCAACTGTACTGACTGTACATGCTTTTGAATATTGATGTTTCATAGAAAGATATGGCAAGCAATCATCTGTTTCTGATAGGTCATACGATAGTTAGTCTTCTTGTTTATAGGTACTTAGGGCCCTAACCATAAGAAATGTAGTGTAGTGAGTTTATGTAAACACTGATTTTATGGGTGGTTACCTCAGGGTAAGAACTGAACATAGTGGTAGTAAACAAACCGCATCAGAATGGCGTGCTCAAAGCCGTCATCTTAAGTAAATAAACAGATTTTTGACACTCCAGCCTCTAAACATTCCCAACTAACCTGAAAATTTTTCAAATGCAACTCATGTTACAAACACTGCACTTTTTGAGTCCCATTTTGAAAAACTGTTAAACTACACTCGAATATAGCACAGCTAGTCCGTAAAGCTTCACTACAGTTACCAACAATTAGCGAATTCGATTTTACTGACCAAGCATAAAAGACGCACAGACAAAACAAACCTTTGACAGTCGTACTGCTATCATAAATAAGTCGCATGAAAATTATATCGGCGTTGCCAGCTCCTCAAAATTTATGTAAGACTTCAGAATTTGCGTTTATGATGAAGAAATATGCAGTAACGCAGTAGAGGTCAACATATCTATTGATTTTGCTGTAATCATTCCTGAATCATCAAAATACCGTCTTTTTTAACGTAGAATGGAATATCTCTGAATACTATACAATTAAGACGATATTGCCGTATCTGGTGGTCAATATGATAACGCAAGAAAAGATGTCGGCCTACTAGAGTTAGTTGTTTACTACCTCTATCATCGAGGTAGAATCCCAAGGAGACGCTATAAGGTTCAATTTCGCATAACAAAAACGGTAGCAGGAGGCGTGGCTAGGTGCGGTAACAATATGGACGCCTAGCCAGAGCCGGATTACTTTCTTATGTAAATAATTTTGAAAATTCATTACAATGATGATTTAAATATGAAGTATTGGGTTGATTTTTCAATCTAATGCGAAAATCATAGTTAAGTGTATGAAAAAAAACAGGCTTTGTAAAGATGACATTCATCATCAATTGAATAATAAAACTGTATTATTGCTACGATACGTTACACTTTATTGAGATAAAGATTACAAATGCGGTCCTGTACATTGTTATTTTTTTGCATACATACCTATGAAATGTAATTCCTGTCGATTTCTTCTTATCTATGCCATCTCTGCTAGAGCAACTAGGATAAGCACATGAAACCATTATTTCCTTTATGAATTTACTAGAATATCACTTAAAAATAAATAAAAATCTCGGTAAAAACAGTCAAAAGAAGCAAACACGAAATTGTCAAAGAAACGTCAGCTGTTTGACATAAGTGTCGAATCTATATGGCCAACCTGCACCTGCTTTCAGCCACGTTATCGCGCCTCGTTTCTACGTCGATGATCTCTATGTTCAGTTGTTACTCCGAGGTGGTTACTCAACTTATGCATTCTTAATGTATACAGGGTGGCCAATCGGGTGACGATAATATTTTTTTTTTAGATAGCCCGTGCCGAGACCTATCCAAAACACCCCCATGTATGTGTACCGATTATTGATAGTTTTCGAGTTATGATTTTTTTTTGAAAACTTAGAGATTTTCCAGTTTTTCCAAGAATTCGTCAAAAACAAAAACAAGAATACTTTTTGGCTTTTATTTTTTTCTGCAGTTATACTCAGTATTAAGCCTGTTTTAATATTCAATAAAGAGAACCTGTACATCCGAACAATAATTAAGTACATTTTGGGGCCAAAGTTTGAAATCTCTGTTTTTAGTCAGGAGACCAAAACCTTTAAAATAAGATTAAAAATACTTATGTCTGGTTCTGGAGCTTCAAACTAATCTTAAAAACTTTGCAAGACATTGCACTTTCGAAATAATAATGAAAAAGTAGCACTAATGGGGACATTTTGCGGCGTACGTGAGTGTTAAAGGTAAAAAGGTGATAATTCACGAATTTCCAAAATTATTTAAAAAACTATTATTTTGCTTTGTTATGACAAATTAACGAAAAAAATCTCGTAACAACTAATAAACCCGACAATCATTGATGTTTTGATGAGTTTTAATGAAAAAAACTAATACCCAAATTGTGATTTTTGAAGTGTTTTTACTATGTACTATTAAACTTCTGCTAAATTAAGTTGTATGGAAAGTTAACAAAGAAAAGGAATAATAAACAATAATCTGACTTCCACTTTCATGGCAGAATTACCTGGGAAGTGATGTCGTAGCATACGCCATCCCTTTCTTTCAGAGTAGCTTTTTGCGAGCTCATATCGGCGAAGCGCAGTTGTGTTAATTTTCGGTAATAGGCAAGGGGATGTTCGGATGAACCTAAAAAGGTGATTTATATCGCTAGGTCTTCCTTGACAGGTCAGTAGACAGCCTATCATGAATACA
Organism: Callosobruchus maculatus; assembly: GCA_951848785.1. Lineage (NCBI taxonomy): Eukaryota > Metazoa > Arthropoda > Insecta > Coleoptera > Chrysomelidae > Callosobruchus > Callosobruchus maculatus. Next base: position 7,512,885 of record CATOUR010000003.1, read on the forward strand.
ACAAGTTTTTCAGTTTTTCAACCCCCCACCCCCCAAACACCCAAATTCCACCCCCACCCAAAAAATCGCAGAAAATGATCAAGAACCTGTAAAACGCCTAAAAACGAAGTTTGAGGAATATTTGAATTTACCTACTAAGACCCCACATCATATTGCTGCCGAAATTTCATCACAGTCCATGCAGCGGTTACTGAGATTACGAGGCTAGAAAAACGCGTACAGACAGACAGACCGACAGGCAGACCAACAGACAGAACGACGGAAATGAGTGACGCGGATTTTCGTTATGTAGACATTATAAAACGCCCAAAAAACCTATTATCTCAAAATCGAAAATTTTCACGATCACAATCCAGTAAAAGGGATAGCGTATGCTACGATAACGCTTCCCAGGTAATTCCACCATGGAATTAAAAGTCAGATTGTTGTTTTATTATTGCTAACTTAATTTAGCAGAAATTCAATAGCACAGGTATTAATTTTTTTTATCAAAAGTGATTAAAACGTCAATTATTATCATGTTTATTAGTTGTTATGAGTTTTTTTTTCTTCAATTTGTCATAATAAAGTGAAATAATAGTTTTTTAAATCATTTTGGAAATTCGTGAATTATCACCTTTTTCCTTTAATAGTCACGTACGACGCAAGATGCCCCCATAAGTGCTATTTTTTCATTATTATTTCAAAAGTGCAATGTCTCGCAGAGTTTTGAAGATTAGATTGGAGCTCCAGAACCAGGCATAAGTATTTTTAATTTTATTTTGAAAGTTTTGGTCTCCTGACTAAAAACAGAGATTTCAAACTTTGGGCCCAAAATGTACTTATTTATTGTTCAGATGTACAGGTTCTCTTTATTGGATATTAAAATAGACTTAATATTGAGTATAATTGCGGAAAAGAATAAAAGCCAAAAAGCATTTTTGTTTTTGTTTTTGATAATTTCTTGGAAAAACTGAAAAATCTCTATGTTTTCAAAAAAAAAATCATAACTCGAAAACTATCAATAATCGGTACACATACATGGGGGTGTTTTGGATAGGTCTCGGTACGGGCTATCTAAAAAAAAATTATTATCGTCACCCGATTGGCCACCCTGTATATTTATTTAACCTCAGGGAGCTATTTTCAGTGTCATGGTGACGTAGACCCTTTTTAAAATGATAAGTCGACGCGTGTGGTCGCATTAGGAAACTTTTCCAATTCCATGTCGCTGGCGACACATAAAAATAGCGCACGGAGTGCAATTCGCCGTTGAGAGCTATTTGTTAGAACTTCCTAACGGAACAATATAAGAGACAAAAACGTGCCATATGTGAAAGAATTATTTATGGTGTCGACGGTTTGGTAGGGCAACTGTTGTACATTTTTGAAGTTTAACAAACTGGCGGAATGTTTATGGTTTATGAGACTAACTTTCCGACAAGCACAGTGTATGTGTTTTGATCAAATCAAAAAACAATTCGTCTTTCCTTCTCTTCTCTACTGTTCCGCTGCTCGGTTGCTCCACTCCGACTTTGTCTGGTGTCTGGGTAACCAGGCCTGACCTACTGATTGACTGACACGACTACACGACTGCAGCTTAGAAAAAAAGCACAGAAAATAAAAAGTTATCCAAAATACGAGGTATTATCTCAGCCAAATTAAAATGTTCGATTTTTTATAATTATAAACCGGAAGATTTGAAATTTTTTATTCACGTCAAACGAGACTTGAACTCAAAACTGCCGCTGGATTTGTAATCAGCACCCTCGACTAATCCAAAACACGAGGTTTCATCTCAATAGAAAGCCAAATAAAGATTTTCCATTTTCTAGGTAAACCTGAGGAACTGCAAAATCTAAAATTTTTGATTTTCGTCAAACAAGAGTTAAACTAAAAACTGCTATCGGATCTATACGCTGATTATAATCAGTAACCTTAAACGATTCGAAACACGAGTTTTCATCTTAATAGAAAGCCAAATAAAGATTTTCGATTTTTTAGGTGAACTCGAGGAAGTAGAAAATCTGAAATTTTTGATTTTCGTCAAATGAGACCAAAACTCAAAACTGCTACCGGATCTATAATCAGCAACCTCAAACATTTCAAAACACGAGGTTTCATCTTAACAGAAAGCCAAATAAGAATTTTCGATTTTTTAGGTAAATTCGAGGAAGTAGAAAATTTGACATTTTTGATTTTTGTCAAACGAGACTTAAACTCAAAACTGCTACTGGATCTATAATCAGCAACCTCAAACAATTCAAAACACGTGGTTTCATCTTAATAGAAAGCCAAATAAAGATTTTAGATTTTTTAGGTAAACTCGAGGAAGTAGAAAATCTGAAAATTTTGAATTTCGCCAAACGAGACTTAAACTCAAAACTGCTACCGGATCTATAATCAGCAACCTCAAACAATTCAAAACGCGAGGTTTCATCTTAATAGAAAGCCAAATAAAATTTTTCGATTTTTTAGGTAACCTCGAGGAAGTAGAAAATCTGAAATTTTTGATTTTCGTCAAACGAGACATGAACTCAAAACTGCTACGGGATCTTCAATCAGCAACCTCAAACAACTCAAAATACGAGGCTCCATCTTAATAGAAAGCTAAATAAAAATTTTCGATTTTTTAGGTAAATTCGAGGAAGTAGAAAATTTGAAATTTTTGATTTTCGTCAAACGAGACATGAACTCAAAACTGCTACGGGATCTATAATCAGCGACCTCAAACAATTCAAAATACGAGGCTCCATCTTAATAGAAAGCTAAATAAAAATTTTCGATTTTTTAGGTAAACTCGAGGAAGTAGAAAATCTGAAATTTTTGATTTTCGTCAAATGAGACCAAAACTCAAAACTGCTACCGGATCTATAACCAGCAACCTCAAACATTTCAAAACACGAGGTTTCATCTTAACAGAAAGCCAAATAAGAATTTTCGATTTTTTAGGTAAATTCGAGGAAGTAGAAAATTTGACATTTTTGATTTTTGTCAAACGAGACTTAAACTCAAAACTGCTACTGGATCTATAATCAGCACCCTCAAACAATTCAAAACACGTGGTTTCATCTTAATAGAAAGCCAAATAAAGATTTTAGATTTTTTAGGTAAACTCGAGGAAGTAGAAAATCTGAAAATTTTGAATTTCGTCAAACGAGACTTAAACTCAAAACTGCTACCGGATCTATAATCAGCAACCTCAAACAATTCAAAACGCGAGGTTTCATCTTAATAGAAAGCCAAATAAAAATTTTCGATTTTTTAGGTAAACTCGAGGAAGTAGAAAATCTGAAATTTTTTATTTTCGTCAAACGAGACATGAACTCAAAACTGCTACGGGATCTTCAATCAGCAACCTCAAACAACCCAAAATACGAGGCTCCATCTTAATAGAAAGCTAAATAAAAATTTTCGATTTTTTAGGTAAATTCGAGGAAGTAGATAATTTGAAATTTTTGATTTTCGTCAAACGAGACATGAACTCAAAACTGCTACGGGATCTATAATCAGCGACCTCAAACAATTCAAAATACGAGGCTCCATCTTAATAGAAAGCTAAATAAAAATTTTCGATTTTTTAGGTAAACTCGAGGAAGTAGAAAATCTGAAATTTTTGATTTTCGTCAAACGAGACATGAACTCAAAACTGCTACGGGATCTTCAATCAGCAACCTCAAACAACTCAAAATACGAGGCTCCATCTTAATAGAAAGCTAAATAAAAATTTTCGATTTTTTAGGTAAATTCGAGGAAGTAGAAAATTTGAAATTTTTGATTTTCGTCAAACGAGACATGAACTTAAAACTGCTACGGGATCTATAATCAGCGACCTCAAACAATTCAAAATACGAGGCTCCATCTTAATAGAAAGCTAAATAAAAATTTTCGATTTTTTAGGTAAACTCGAGGAAGTAGAAAATCTGAAAATTTTGAATTTCGTCAAACGAGACCAAAACTCAAAACTGCTACCGGATCTATAATCAGCAACCTCAAACATTTCAAAACACGAGGTTTCATCTTAACAGAAAGCCAAATAAGAATTTTCGATTTTTTAGGTAAATTCGAGGAAGTAGAAAATTTGACATTTTTGATTTTTGTCAAACGAGACTTAAACTCAAAACTGCTACTGGATCTATAATCAGCACCCTCAAACAATTCAAAACACGTGGTTTCATCTTAATAGAAAGCCAAATAAAGATTTTAGATTTTTTAGGTAAACTCGAGGAAGTAGAAAATCTGAAAATTTTGAATTTCGTCAAACGAGACTTAAACTCAAAACTGCTACCGGATCTATAATCAGCAACCTCAAACAATTCAAAACGCGAGGTTTCATCTTAATAGAGAGCCAAATAAAAATTTTCGATTTTTTAGGTAAACTCGAGGAAGTAGAAAATCTGAAATTTTTTATTTTCGTCAAACGAGACCAAAACTTAAAACTGCTACCGGATCTATAATCAGCAACCTCAAACAATTCAAAACACGAGGTTTCATCTTAATAGAAAGCCAAATAAGAATTTTCGATTTTTTAGGTAAATTCGAGGAAGTAGAAAATTTGAAATTTTTGATTTTCGTCAAACGAGACTTAAACTCGAAACTGCTACCGGATCTATAATCAGCAACCTCAAACAATTCAAAACACGAGGTTTCATCTCAATAGAAAGCCAAATAAGAATTTTCGATTTTTTTAGGTAAACTCGAGGAAGTAGAAAATCTGAAATTTTTGATTTTCGTCAAACGAGTCTCAAACTCAAAACTGCTACCAGATCTATAATCAGCAACCTCAAACAATCCAAAACACGAGGTTTCATCTTGATAGATAGCCAAATAAAAAATTTCGATTTTTTAGGTAAACTCCAGGAAGTAGAAAATCTGAAATTTTTGATTTTCGTCAAACGAGACTTAAACTCAAAATTGCTACTGGATCTATAATCAGCAACCTCAAACAATTCAAAACACGAGGTTTCATATTAATAGAAAGCCAAATAAGAATTTTCGATTTTTTAGTTAAGCTCGAGGAAGTAGAAAATCTGAAATTTTTGATTTTCGTCAAACGAGACTCAAACTCAAAACTGCTACCAGATCTATAATCAGCAACCTCAAACAATTTAAAACACGGGGTTTCATCTTAATAGAAAGCCAAATAAAGGTTTTCGATTTTTTAGGTAAACTCGAAGAAGTAGAAAATCTGAAATTTTTGATTTTCGTCAAACGAGACTTAAACTCAAAACTGCTACTGGATCTATAATCAGCACCCTCAAACAATTCAAAACACGTGGTTTCATCTTAATAGAAAGCCAAATAAAGATTTTAGATTTTTTAGGTAAACTCGAGGAAGTAGAAAATCTGAAAATTTTGAATTTCGTCAAACGAGACTTAAACTCAAAACTGCTACCGGATCTATAATCAGCAACCTCTAACAATTCAAAACACGAGGTTTCATCTGAATAGAAAGCCAAATAAAGGTTTTCGATTTTTTAGGTAAACTCGAGGAAGTAGAAAATCTGAAATTTTTGATTTTCGTCAAACGAGACTCAAACTCAAAACTGCTACCAGATCTATAATCAGCAACCTCAAACAATTCAAAACACGAGGTTTCATCTTGATAGAAAGCCAAATAAAAATTTTCGATTTTTTAGGTAAATTCGAGGAAGTAGAAAATCTAATATTTTTGATTTTCGTCAAACGAAACTTAAAGTCAAAACTGCTACCGGATCTATAATCAGCAACCTCAAACAATTCAAAACATGAGGTTTTATCTGAATAGAAAGCCAAATAAAAATTTTCGATTTTTTAGGTAAGCTCGAGGAAGTAGAAAATCTGAAATTCTTGATTTTCGTCAAACGAGACTCAAACTCAAAACTACTACAGGATCTATAATCAGCAACCTCAAACAATTTAAAACACGGGGTTTCATCTTAATAGAAAGCCAAATAAAGATTTTCGATTTTTTAGGTAAACTCGAGGAAATAGAAAATCTGAAATTTTTGATTTTCGTCAAACGAGACTCAAACTCAAAACTGCTACCGAATCTATAATCAGCAACCTCAAACAATTCAAAACACGAGGTTTCATATTAATAGAAAGCCAAATAAGAATTTTCGATTTTTTAGTTAAGCTCGAGGAAGTAGAAAATCTGAAATTTTTGATTTTCGTCAAACGAGACTCAAACTCAAAACTGCTACCAGATCTATAATCAGCAACCTCAAACAATTTAAAACACGGGGTTTCATCTTAATAGAAAGCCAAATAAAGGTTTTCGATTTTTTAGGTAAACTCGAAGAAGTAGAAAATCTGAAATTTTTGATTTTCGTCAAACGAGACTTAAACTCAAAACTGTTACCGAATCTATAATCAGCAACCTCAAACAATTCAAAACACGAGGTTTCATCTTAATAGAAAGCCAAATAAAGATTTTCGATTTTTTAGGTAAACTCGAGGAAGTAGAAAATCTGAAATTCTTGATTTTCGTCAAACGAGACTTAAACTCAAAACTACTACAGGATCTATAATCAGCAACCTCAAGCAATTCAAAACACGAGGTTTCATCTTGATAGAAAGCCAAATAAAGATTTTCGATTTTTTAGGTAAACTCGAGGAAATAGAAAATCTGAAATTTTTGATTTTCGTCAAACGAGACCAAAACTTAAAACTGCTACCGGATCTATAATCAGCAACCTCAAACAATTCAAAACACGAGGTTTCATCTTAATAGAAAGCCAAATAAGAATTTTCGATTTTTTAGGTAAACTCGAGGAAGTAGAAAATCTGAAATTTTTGATTTTCGTCAAACGAGACCAAAACTTAAAACTGCTACCGGATCTATAATCAGCAACCTCAAACAATTCAAAACACGAGGTTTCATCTTAATAGAAAGCTAAATAAGAATTTTCGATTTTTTAGGTAAACTCGAGGAAGTAGAAAATCTGAAATTTTTGATTTTCGTCAAACGAGACTCAAACTCAAAACTGCTACCAGATCTATAATTAGCAACCTCAAACAATTCAAAACACGAGGTTTCATCTTGATAGAAAGCCAAATAAAAATTTTCGATTTTTTAGGTAAACTCCAGGAAGTAGAAAATCTGAAATTTTTGATTTTCGTCAAATGAGACTTAAACTCAAAACTGCTACTGGATCTATAATCAGCAACCTCAAACAATTCAAAACACGTGGTTTCATATTAATAGAAAGCCAAATAAAGATTTTAGATTTTTTAGGTAAACTCGAGGAAGTAGAAAATCTGAAATTTTTGAATTTCGTCAAACGAGACTTAAACTCAAAACTGCTACTGGATCTGTAATCAGCAACCTCAAACAATTCAAAACACGTGGTTTCATATTAATAGAAAGCCAAATAAAGATTTTAGATTTTTTAGGTAAACTCGAGGAAGTAGAAAATCTGAAATTTTTGATTTTCGTCAAACGAGACATGAACTCAAAACTGCTACGGGATCTATAATCAGCAACCTCAAACAATTCAAAATACGAGGCTCCATCTTAATAGAAAGCTAAATAAAAATTTTCGATTTTTTAGGTAAACTCGAGGAAGTAGAAAATCTGAAATGTTTGATTTTCGTCAAACGAGACCAAAACTTAAAACTGCTACCGGATCTATAATCAGCAACCTCAAACAATTCAAAACACGAGGTTTCATCTTAATAGAAAGCTAAATAAGAATTTTCGATTTTTTAGGTAAATTCGAGGAAGTAGAAAATTTGAATTTTTTGATTTTCGTCAAACGAGACCAAAACTTAAAACTGCTACCGGATCTATAATCAGCAACCTCAAACAATTCAAAACACGAGGTTTCATCTTAATAGAAAGCCAAATAAGAATTTTCGATTTTTTAGGTAAACTCCAGGTAGTAGAAAATCTGAAATTTTTGATTTTCGTCAAATGAGACCAAAACTCAAAACTGCTACTGGATCTATAATCAGCAACCTCAAACAATTCAAAACACGTGGTTTCATCTTAATAGAAAGCCAAATAAAGATTTTAGATTTTTTAGGTAAACTCGAGGAAGTAGAAAATCTGAAATTTTTGAATTTCGTCAAACGAGACTTAAACTCAAAACTGCTACTGGATCTATAATCAGCAACCTCAAACAATTCAAAACACGTGGTTTCATCTTAATAGAAAGCCAAATAAAGATTTTAGATTTTTTAGGTAAACTCGAGGAAGTAGAAAATCTGAAATTTTTGATTTTCGTCAAACGAGACTCAAACTCAAAACTGCTACCAGATCTATAATCAGCAACCTCAAACAATTCAAAACACGAGGTTTCATCTTGATAGAAAGCCAAATAAAAATTTTCGATTTTTTAGGTAAACTCGAGGAAGTAGAAAATCTGATATTTTTGATTTTCGTCAAACGAGACTCAAACTCAAAACTGCTACCAGATCTATAATCAGCAACCTCAAACAATTCAAAACACGAGGTTTCATCTTAATAGAAAGCCAAATAAACATTTTCGATTTTTTAAGTAAATTCGAGGAAGTAGAAAATCTGAAATTTTTAATTTTCGTCAAACGAGACTTAAACTCAAAACTGCTACCGGATCTATAATCAACAACCTCAAGGAATTCAAAACACGAGGTTTCATCTTAATAGAAAGCCAAATAAAAGATTTCGATCTTTTAGGTAAACCTAAAGATCTGGAATTTTTGATTTCATCAAACAAAAACTCAAAACTGCCACCGGACATATAAACAGCACCCTCGAGTTGTTAAAAATACGAGGTTTTACCTTAATAGAAAGTCTAATAAAGATTTTCTACTCATAGGCGTAGTTAGGTGGAGGCTCGGGGGGGGCTTAGCCCCCCAAGAATGAAATTAGCCCCCCAAAAATCCTAAAATAATTTGTTCTGTTAAATCTTTGTATCTAGGGCGGGAACTTGAGCCCCCCAGATCCAGGGACTGAAGCCCCCCCCCCCCAGATTTAGGGACTTAACTACGCCTATGTAGGTAATTCTACTTTTTCAGATTCCGAACACAAATCCTTGATGCGCCCCTGCATGCTTCATACGTTCCTGATCTTAATTGCCTTACGGCGAGTTCCGTCTTCTAAACCCCGTGTAGGACCCGCACAATTCCTTTTCAACTACGGATTTCTTCTTATTTTCCCTCACGACGGCGTGTCCAGCGAAACTTAATCGCACATCGGTTTCCCGCCGTGTCTCGCGTTTTGACAGCCGGACTCTGTGCCTGTGCACAGGGATCGTTTTATTTCTGCGCGATTGCACGGTTTTCCAGGAAATACCGAAAGAGTTTTGTGGATCTTTCGCAAAAACTGCGGAAAATCCAATCGAGAGTAATTTGCGATACCTCAGCCAATAGTTATTCGAGGTTTCTAAGTAATGTACAAGGGGTTATTGAGTTTCTATTTATCATTCCAATTGAGTCACGAAACTAAAGTCATCGGCATAAAAAGGAGCTCTTGAGATTCTATGATTAATTTTTTAAAATATAATTTTTGTAATGATTCACTGTCCTGAATACTTACCCATAAGGAAACCATCAATTATTACTTAATTTCTAACAACAATCAAATCTTAGTTTCAAAAAGAAAACTGGATTTAATAAAAAGTGTAAAAGGGATAATAGCGTACTTGCAGAGGTCATGAAATCGCCTCGGGAGTATACATAGCGTAAAGAAAACCATATCAAGAAGCAGAAGGAAACAAAAAACATGATTTTACTGACGGCCAAAAAAAAGATATTTGCAAAATAAAATAAGGATATATTCAAATTTTTCCACGTGACTTAAAACAAGGGCTGACGTCACAGGTATCTTATCGATATCGACAATCGATACTGTTACAGGTTTGACAACTGCGCATTCGACTAGAGATGATCTGAATTCTTTAACAATGCGACTCAATTTATTGAAACTTAAACATATTTGAAACAGGCAATTAACTCACTAGCATTTTCGTTGCAATACTTTTTTATAATTGATAGGTATCACAGTTCATCCTGTTTGTGACCGAGATTCGCAACTAATCGAAGCCATCATTTTATTTCGGCGCATCTCATTATGAATGAATCCAAAGATAGCATCTAATTCAAGCCCATCCCTACAAAGTGAATTAGTAATCTAGCCTAACTTTTATTCTTTTGACTTTTGTACTTTTGTGTGTGACTGTGTTTTGTGGTTATAATGATCAATGTCAAAATGTTAGGTTAGCACTGGCTATCGATATCGAATATCAACATCCCATCATTATACGATGTCACTAACGTCAGAGGTTTGCGCGGCATTTTGCGGCATTTGAAATAATTTTTGGAATATCTCTCACAGCCGATTCCAAAAAACCAAACAAGTGATTTTGTCATTTTTACTAAGGCTCTAAGGAACGGGTAAACTACATAATATTTTTTTCTGCAAGTACCCTATTGTATAATTGCATCACTCAAAACTGCATAGTATTCCATGGGTCTTTTTATTGTTTTTAATAAATTTGGCAGACATTTGTCAAAGTTCTGCTGTATTTAGCTAGTCATTTACAAGTTTTGCTGCGTTATTTGAGCTGAAAATGCCTGCTGTTGGCCCTCAAACCGCGCCTGCCATGGTTGCATTGATTCAAGATGGAAGAAGTGAGCGATACGTTGCCCAACGTTATCATCCCGTATCAAATACCACTGTGCATTGTACAGGGTGGGGCATAGGAGTCAAATATCTTTGAAATAATCATAAAATTATTAGTTTTTACTCTAAACAAATATATTGGTAGTAGAACATAGCTGATAATAAACCATTTTGAAATATCTAATTGCAAAAATTACATCTGGAATATGATGCAGCCGTTGACGAAAATTGTACTCCACTGTTTCCAGCATATATCTGTTGATTTTTGAGAGATTTCATGGCGAATCGCTTCCTTCCCTGCGTCTAACGTACGGGGCTTGGCCTTTTAAACACGTGACATGAGTTACCCCCATAGAAAAAAATTACAAATTGATAAGTCGGGAGACCGAGGAGGTCGTGAAATGCCACCAAACCTCGAAATTAAACGTTTTGGAAACAGGTGGCGAAGAACAGCCATGGATGCTCTGGCGGTGTGTGCCGTGGCCCCATCTTGCTGGAACCACAAATCTTTGATATCCACACCTCTTCTTTGCAATTCAGGTATGAAAAAGGTATTCACCATCTGAATGTAACGTTCAGATGTTACTGTAACGGTGACCCCATTTTCTCCAAAAGAAGTATGGGCCAATGATGCCACGTCATACGCCACGCGTTATTCTAGCGTCGTGAAATGGTTTGAGTCAAGGAATAGATTGTAGTAAACCGCGCGCTCCTCCCTTTTCTAATATATGAGTACTATTCAAACCAAAAACACTTGGTTTTTATGCCCCACCCTGTATATATACCTGTTTTTTTGAAACTGTATGGTACACTGGACGACTTGGTACTAGTCCCAACGAAGGACTAACACTCATGATGATCATTTTATCAACTTACAAAGTCTACGAGATCGTCATGGGTTCACCCCTCCCTATCCATTTGTTCGGGTATGTGTTGTCCAACAACTGCCGAATGTACTGGACAACCATCATTCTGGAATATCATGTTGTTGATGATTCTGTATTATGTTGATAACTTTTGTTAAATAGTTACTTGTAGTGGTACTGTCATTCTTGTCATTGGAATAGGCCATCAGATAAGGAAGTTTTTAAAATAATTTGTTTGATTGGTTGTGTATCTTTCTTTGAGCTAGACAATTTTCTTTCGCGGTGAATAGAAAAATGTTGTTCTTTATTTTTTAAATAATTGTATGTAGTGTGAAACTGTTTAGTATTTTTACACATTTAAATACTAAATTAGATTTGCGTATGTGTCAGTAAAAAACTAAATTAGAAATTACTAAAATCGAAATTACTAAAATCGACAGCAGGGTTTTTTCTAAATTTGGGATGTAGAGCGGAAATTTGGACATATCGTTGAAAAACATTGAATGTTAATTATCTCAAAAACTATCGGTTTTCGGAATTACATATGGGGGATTAAATCTATTGCATTTGAGTCCCTCTATCACTTCCTGCAGGAAAGTGGTCGAGTTACCAGTAACCCTCTAGAAATCATAAGTCGACTTCATCAGGTTCGAAATACCAATGTAAGCAAACGGACCATTGGACGAAGACTTGGTTTACTTTCCGCCATCATTGTTTCTACCACATTTACAACAAGTTTGTGGTACCAATGAATAACTAGAAAGATGGGCATGTGTTTACCGTAAAGTTCTCTACTAATTATTTGGTGATTTTAAGATAAATTCTCTTTTTTGTAACGTTTTTGAAGTCAGTTTCCAAAATATAATGCTAATTTTGACGATGTCTCGCGAAATATTTGATGGAAGATCAATTTCTTTTAGTCGATAATGATGTGTTAGCATATTTGTCAAGGAATAATACCAAAAATTCCAAAATCCTATTATACATTTTTGTTTTATTGGGGTTTTCATTTAGAGGTCTGCATTTCAATGAAAATTTTTAAAAATCAATTTATCTCTGAAACAGCTGAAAATTGGTCCCTACTTTACATGACTTCCCCTAAAGTATTTTCCATTCGTCACCCTGTCTAATTGCAAGATTGCTGGTATACTCTCCAACTTTTCTAAAGTCCCGAATAAATTTCATCGAAAACTAGTACTCATTTGACAGTTTTTCATGTTACACCTCCCGAAGATTCTAGCCAAGTTTACCGGAGACCCTGTATATAATATTTGCACCATTTGTAATAAAAATAGTACAATGCGAAATCTGGCAGGTCTGTATTTTAGATAAGTCACAACATTAGCAAGTAACCAGAGCTAAATTGTATTAAGCGAGGTTTATAACGCCAAACCTCACTTCTATCAATTCGGTACATTAGAGTTGTAGCACCAGCTGTGTTCTCGGTATCCTTTTAGCATAATCCTGTCGAGGCACCGTATTGTCCTATTACAGGATTAGCATAAAAGGGTGCGATGGAATTCTAGCGAATAGAACTTATAGCTAAACTATCTTCAAAGCTTTTGGGACACCTATGTAATGAGGTGAGGTCGATAATGTTAGAGTTGTGAACATTAGAAAAAAGCAAATTATGAACTGGAACTGGAAATAGTCTGGATTTGAACCAGCAGTTGTGGCGTTCCACCAAGTGGAGTGAGTTTATTTGCATGTTTCATACACATTCAAATTGCCTACTACATACGTTTTGATAATACAAGGAGGCTTGCATTGTCTTTTAGTTTCTTGATGTTCATTTTTTGGTTTTGTTTTCGTTAGTAGGCTTTGAAGAGTGGTGCTTCTTGAGAATCGTGTTTGTATTTTAATTTGTTCCCCTAGTCTTCTCACTTCATCTGATAATCCTTTCATGTATAGTCAAAGTTTACGGAATACATAATAAGTTGGATCACTCCGCAAAAATATCAAAACGACCTGCCCCTTGCTCCGTCACCCCGGTACACCGGTAGCAGTGTACCGACGTCAGCCAGGAGATACGGGGCGGCGCAAAGTAGAGGTTGAACGTGTTTAATGCGAAGTCTGCACAGTGCCTCAAAAATATCGGATTTTGTTATATCGGATTTGTTTGCAGGAAATGCATAATCTTTTTAGAAGTTTGAGAGTAATCAATTTCACGAGAAAAGATATTACCAATAAATTTAAACTTATTAACGGATGGAGAATGACAATCAGATCCATCCTTATTTTGTGGTAAACCATGAAATGTAAGGGATATAAATACAGGGTATTCCACGACGACTAAGACAAGAAATATGTCGGAATTGGGCAGTAGTAGAGAATTATAATTTTGGGCATGTAAATTAGAGCAGATGTTGTGTCTTCTTTTATTATTGTACTACCCAACGAGGTATTTGTTTTTGATCACGTGACATTCGATTCAAAATTATTAATAGGACACCCTGTATATTTGTGCCTGTGTTCCTCTCGATAAAACAATTCTAACAAACTAGCACACTTGGGGTCTCAAGTGATTAGTTCAAGAGCTACAGAACTTGAAGGATTGTATCAAGCTAAAAGCGTATAGTGAGACAAAATATTCATTCGGTGGTCTTACCATACCACCCAGGGACATTGTAAATTATATTTTAGAGCTCGAAAATATTTTTATTGATAACATTAACAATTTAGTTTCTGCAGTAGCAATTGGAATGACACTGAAAAGCAAAATGTCAAAAATAATTTATTCATATCCATGTAAAGCATTTCCACATGATTATCTTTTAAAATTGTACATACGAGCTCGTATATACTATAACATAAAACGTATAAACTGTGATCTCAAAAATAAGCAAAACAAACAAAACATTAAGGTAAAAACACTACAACACCTTTGAACCATCAGTTATTACTTATCTACGAAATAGCTACAATATGTGAAATCATTTGAGATTCATTAGTAATAGTTTTACTATTAGGCTTTATTTTTGATATCCATTTATGTAACTTAGTGCATTAGCAACATAAACCTTATATTTCTATTTGTATGTCTAAATCGGCCGTCAATACATAGTTTTACAATGACCCTCGTATATACGTACAAGCCAGGCGTTAGCAAGTCTCCGCTAAAAGACCCTCATACTTGAGCAAAAAACAACGCAAAAACTAACTGGCGCGTGCGGCCGCGGCATCGCTTTCATGTGAGTTCTTCCAAGTGCCGACGGAGAGTGATCCAACTTATATGTATTCTGTAAACTTTGGTATAGTCTACTGCGTAAATGCCTGTCCTCACGACCTATATTTCTGTTGGTACTCCCTTGTACTATTGCTTCCACTAGCTTCTGGGGATATGCGTACTTTGACAAACCTTGTTTAATATGAGGTAGTTCTTCTTCTTGCCCCTGTTGTGTATTACAAAGGTCCTTGGCTCGATCCATGTCCCAGAAATTTAAATTACGTTGATAAACGTTATGCATAAATTTGGATAAAATATTTCACTTTACGTACTTCGCAGCTTGAGTAAAATAAGTTCTTCACACGTGGCACTAGGAAAAGTAATCACCGCGAGCCATAAAAATTCCCTCTGGATACCTTACGTAGAATTGTGCTTTAAAAATTCGCTCACATTTTTATAAGAGAATGTACGATCGTAATGCTTTCTTTGAAAGGTCCTTCATTACATGACAATACGAGTATAAGAGAACAGTCCCCTTTTTCTCAATAATTCCGTTACTCTCTCCACAAAGCAATAATTTCTGATTCTTCTCAGATGCCCTAAAGCTCGTTGCGCGGTGGTTTTAAAATTCATAAAGAATATCCACCATCTGTCTCCTAATGGAGTTAACTCCAACAAAAACGTATCTTCTTTGTTTCGTTTCACTTATTTTTCTTCGTTTTCATACTGGTTATAGTACAGGAATGTCAAACAAAATTTGGGTTTAAATTCTGGTAATATCGAAGCGCGTTATGTGAAACTTCTTTAAAGTCAGTAGGTTCCAGTTGTTCCACAAAATGTGCTCCGCTGTTTCGTCTTCCATATGGCAGTGTTACAGGTTCTGAGAAACTGACAATTTGATTTAGAATTTTTAGTCTCTGCAAAGAAGACTGTGTTGTCGCTTGACATAGAGAGGTTATTATTAATGTACTATAGCATGTAAGGTATATTGTAAGTTAAGTGTAAATGAGATCTTACCTAGATTACTAGAACTAGCTCAGGTTACTTAGGCATCAAAACAACTTGATATTTTCAAACTCCTTTATTTATGTTGGATTGTACAATGTATATCCTATATGTATTCTACGAAGTATTCTTGAATCGTACCTTGTTGTCATCTGGGCAGTACTGCATCACCTGAAAAAGGAAGAAAAATTAGTATTAAAGTTCAATTAGGGTATTTCGTTACAACATCTATTGTTTACATTTTCACAGTAGGGAAAAATAAGGTTGGGTTTCCCCATTCGTCTGTCTTCTGTCTATCTGTCACTGAAGACAATTGATGGTTGTCTGACAGAAGTTGGTTTAGCGCCAGTTTTCTGGGGAAAGGCAGACATTTTGACTTTTCCTTCTGGGACCCTTGTAAGACCGGGTGGTCACACGTTAGTGGATTTTAGAGGGCTAAAACCCAGTTGAATTCGACTTTTCTGCTTGTTAAGCACCACACCTGTGGGATTTATGATAAGTCGAAAGAGGAAAACACTCTTAAAGGCCACACAACATCAACGGTAGGTGTCTAACCTTACTAACAGAATTTCACTTTCAATCTCACATTTTTAGCTAAAATATCCTGGAAATATAGAGAACTTACCTGTTTTCAGTCAGCTAATGCATGTATTTTGTCCACAGGCCTTTTTTTTTCTTTTACATTGCAATTCTACATTTTCTTCTGCTACTTTACGTCTTGATCCTACTTCTGCTTCACTATCCACACCATCTGCCTCTTCTGCATGAGCTGTTTTGCATGAGGCCAGAGGATCATAACTGACACGACTGTCCCATTGGCACTACTACGTAGCACATACCTCCATTACATCGTTGGCTGCAACATAATACCCTGCTATCGCTTTGATGGTTATGATTGATGGGAATACCATCCTCGCTCCGCATATGGATGTTTAAATACTGAGGTTAAGAAGAACCTGGTGTTCAGCGCAGGCACACTTCGTAGATACAGGTGGGAGATAACCTTTATACCCATAGTTCTTATAACTCTTCAGGCACCAGCCCTAAAATATAGTGATTTTAGTTATAGAAATAGTTAAGGCAGACTTATTACAGTGTACTCACTATCCATTCTATATCAGTTAGTAGACGGGGCCCCCATCAGCTCAATTCCTGCTTGTTAGCGTATTATCTATCATAGTTAAGTGACAACACATTCTCAACAATCTCTAAGAAAAGATCGTCCAAACGTTACATATTTTTTTATTTTTAATAAATTCGAACCATCTATTTAATATAACTGGCTCTTTTCTTTTCATTTCTATTCCCATCTATTTTATCATATAAACATTTAAGAACACAAAACAATTAAATTAACAAAGTCACCACCGAGCCACAGAACATCTCCACAGATCATCCCTTTCTCTCAATGTCAATTCGTCCCTAACCTCGTTTGTCAATATCCCGAACCCACGGAACGTGGACGTCTGGGTGTCCACCGATTCCAATTCCCTCGCCACGACGACACCCGCGCTGCGCATCGTTTCAATTTGGCGCCCTTAACGTGTGTGACAAATGGAGACTATACGTTCTGACATTGATGGAAGTCCGTGATTTTGCTAGAGATGGGAAAACGTTTTTGGACATATTTCGATTTTGTTTTGATAGTGATGCGCAATATTTTAGTTATCGTCATTGATAGTGATGGGACATTACTTTTATTAATACTTTGTTGCTAGTGATGGGACATTACTTTTATTGATCCTTTGTTGGTTGATGGGAGATTTTCTAAAAGTTTGATCCCAACGTATATGGTTTGAAATAAACTATTGTACGGTGTTTCTTGTACTGGGTTGGAAAACGCAAACGTTTTTTTTTACTTTTTATTTATATTTCTTCCATAACTTGACTTCGAATATTGTTGTGCTATACAGGTACAGGAATATGGAGTCTGCGTGAATACAAAAATAAAATATACTTAACCGCTGTTTACAAACTAAGAGTAACTTAAACTTATCCTAGATTACTACTTACTATAAACTAGTCTAGCCTTAACCTACATATCTACTATTTACAAACTAAAACTAACTTAACCTAAAAGTACATGGCTACTTCTACAGAACTGCTGTTTATGAACTAAAGTGATTGCGTTCGTGTACTGGTATTTATGTCCACGTAGGATATTTTTTTTTTCTTTCTCAGTTTCAGAGATTTCTACGTCGGTTGTATGTGTTAGTTTTGTTTTTGATTTTTCCCCTACGTTTCGTTATTCCACGTCGGGGTGGGGGTTTGGAAATTTTGTTAATTACACTTACGTACTTAAGTAGCTAACTTTGAAATATTTGAGATAATGGAAATCAACAGACTTTTGGGTGATGAAATTACCTACGAGTTACAAATACGGGGACTGCCCATTGGTAATACGGTAGAGCAAAAAAGAAATTTGCTAAGGGAAGCTTTAAGAAAAGAGAGACTGAAACTTATTCAGCCTCCGGAAAAATGTAATTTTGGTGAGGAGCATGAATTGGTCACTTGCAAAAATAAACTCGGTGAACTGAGACTTGCTATTGCAGAGTTCAACTTTGCCAATAGGGAAAACGAATTTCGTCGTATTTATACAAGGTTGGAGCACCTGTCTGGACGATTGCATCGCTTGGTTTGTAGTTCGGAAACAGAGGGTCGAAGGAGTGCCCTGTTGATGGAGGTGATGGATCTCGTTTCAGAGTTGAACAGGACGTATTCAGAAGTTCCTGAAAGGGTTCCTGAAACAGTTTCAGAAAGGAATACGCAGGAAACTTCCCAGCTTGAGGCTAGGCACGAAGTGTCTTTAATGGATGCACCAAATGATCCTTCGCCAAGGCGGGTGAAGTTAGTTGATCGCGAAGAGGCATCGGTGTCTTTCGATCTTGTGGATGTTCCACCTCCTCCCCCATCTCACAAGGATCCTTCCCACACGACAGCTCAACAACCTTTGATGAGTAATCGCTGCATTTATTCGATATCTGCACCAGCACCCTCATGGTATCTGCCCGATAGGTACAAGCCTTTAGGTGGGAGCAACGTCACTTTTCCCCATAGGTCTCTAGATGTTGACCAAAACCAGAACCCCATTCTGGAAGGTAGATGGCCAAATTGTTTAAACCTGGCCAACCAGAACGACGAACATTTGTCGGCTCCACAGCCTACTTCAAAAGAGCCATGCGACACATATGCAAGAGCCCCAGTAAGTCACATTGCTAACAGCTCCTTCCATGCACCAAGATCCCAAAACACTCGGTTTGATCCAGAGCCTCATGTATACGAGTCATACGAGGTTAGACCACCTTACATAGACGTTGGTCGATGGAATGTCCGCTACGATGGGCGTGGTAGTGTCAATGAGTTCTTGGAAAGGATCGAGGAATTGCGGGTTTCACGTGGTGTATCCAAAGACCGGTTGCTTCGGTCTGCAGCAGAACTCTTCACCAAAGAAGCTCTTCTGTGGTATCGGACCACACGTGCTTCTTCATGGGATGATCTATGCAATCAGCTGAGGGATACATTCTTGCCCCACGACTATGAATATGGTCTTTGGGACGAGATTCGAAGTCGCACCCAAGGGACAAATGAGAAGGTGGTGAATTTCGTCGTCGTAATGGAAAGCCTTTTCCGAAAACTGAGAGAGCCTGTGCCTGAACACATGAAGGTTAACATTATACAGCGTAATTTCCTACCTTATATACAAAGGCAGTTAGCGTTGCACCCTGTAACCACTGTATCTCAGGTTATGTCACTGGCACGTTCGATCGAAGAGGCACATGTGAGAGCACAAAGGTATCAGCCTCCCCCTTCTAATGTTAAAGGTCTATTGGAACCGGAGTTACGATATCGTAGAACCGAGGGTAGCGCGCCTTCAACGAATTGCTTAGTGGCAAGCACCTCGTGCGCTTCCGGACCCAATGAGGAAGAAAATGTTCCCCTTGCATCCCTGACAAACTCCCCTGCGGTGTCAGAAGCTCTATGTTGGAACTGTCATCAGACGGGACATAAGTTCAGGAAGTGTCAGAGAGAGAAGCAGATATTCTGTTTCAAGTGTGGTCGCAGAGATGTAACTTCCAACTCATGCCCTCAATGCCGTCAAAAAAACTCTCGGGTGGGCCGTCAATAGGCCATATGGCGGACGCACCCCAGCAACAAACATGCATGGCCAATCCTCCCCGATTTGAGAATAAAATCCTGCTGGACTATATAATGGCTCATGCCAAAGGCGACCAGCGACCCTACCTAACTGTTAACATCTATGGATGTAATTTATTTGGACTTTTAGATAGTGGTGCTTCAAGGACCATTATTGGTGCCCCAGGCTGGAAGAAACTTAGCACAGTTTGTAAGCTCTTGCCGTCTGCAATTGAAACTTGTATGGTGGCGAATGGGCAGAGTTGTCAGGTTCTTGGTAAGCTACCCTTGCCTATTCAGTTGCGCGATCGTGTTCGCATTTTAGATGTGTTGGTGGTACCCTCACTACCTCAGGAGTTAATACTGGGAATTGACTTTTGGGTAGAAATGCAGATTGTCCCTGATCTATATAATGGAGAATGGAATTTCCGTGAGGAGGACCCCAAGTCCGTGACTATGGTTTGCGGTATAACCGATGCTAAGAGTTTGACCCCTGACCAAGTTCGTCAATTGAACTGTGTGGTGGACACCGCCTTCGAGAGGATGGGTGATAAGTTGGGTTGTACCCATCTTGTTGAGCACAGGATAGTGACATCCTCCCCACCAATTAAGCAAAGGTACTATCCGCTATCTCCCGCACTGCAACAAGTCGTCAACAAAGAACTGGATGATTTGCTCGCCAAGGGTATAGTAGAACCCTCCCAGTCGCCATGGGCTTCACCCATTGTCCTCGTACCGAAAAAGGATGGGTCGTGGAGATTTTGTGTGAATTACAAACGCTTGAATTGTGTAAGCACCACAGACGCATACCCCATACCATATGTCAGTGCTATACTGGACAAACTCCGTGATGCAAGATTTATCACCAGCCTTGACATTAAGAGTGCCTACTATCAGATTAAAATGGCAGATGAATCAAAACCACTTACGGCTTTTACCGTCCCAAACCGAGGACTCTTCCAATTTAAAAGGATGCCATTCGGACTGCATTCTGCACCAGCCACGTGGCAGAGACTCATTGACCGAGTACTCGGAGTAGATCTAGAACAACATACCTTTGTCTATCTCGATGATATAATCATCTGCACTTCAACATTTGAAAAACACATTGAAGTACTGGAAACCGTCCTGAAGAGGATAGTTAACGCTGGACTCACACTAAATCGTGAGAAGAGCCAATTTTGTAGACCGGAACTACGGTACTTAGGGTACGTAGTTAATGCGGCTGGTCTCATGGTCGATCCCTCTAAAGTAGAGGCTATACTCCGTATTGAAGCTCCGAAGAATGTCACAGAAGTAAGGAGAATAGTTGGTTTGGCGTCTTGGTATCGTCGTTTTGTACCGTCTTTTAGCACAGTAGTATCACCCCTCACGCAACTCACTGAAAAGAACCGACCTTTTGTCTGGACTGAGGAGTGTGACAAAGCTCTGTCTCAGTTGAAACAATCTTTGGTTTCCGCACCAGTCCTGACTTGCCCCGATTTTACTCAGCCTTTTTCCGTGGAGACGGACGCCTCTTCCTACGGTCTAGGAGTTGTACTGACACAACGACAGGATGGCCAAGAAAAGGTTATTTGTTATTTGAGCCGATCCCTCACAAAAGCCGAAAGAAAATATTCAGTGACCGAGAAAGAACTGCTCGCGGTCCTTTTTGGTGTCGAAAAACTGAGACCTTACATCGAAGGTACACACTTTACCGTAATTACGGACCACTACAGCCTCAAATGGCTATTCAGTATAAAAGAGCCTACCGGAAGAATTGCTCGCTGGCAATTGCGACTACAGGCCTTTGACTTCGATGTTATACACCGCAAGGGCAAAGACCACATAGTCCCAGATGTATTATCGAGGTCTGTTCCGATTATTGACGTTGTCGATGTGGATGTCACCCAACCGAGCGCAGATGACTCTGTGGTAACGGATCCCTGGTATTCGGGTATGATCCAAAAGGTGACTTCCAATCCAGATAAGTACCCCTTATGGCAAGTGCGAGGTAAGAAGTTGTATAAGCACGTGGAGCACCCATATCCCAGTCTAACGCAAGCTGACAATTGGATTCTAGTCGTACCAAAAGACCAGAGGCAGGACATCATCGGTGAACACCATAATCCGCCAACTTGCGCTCATTTGGGCATTTATAAAACCTTAGCCAGAATCAGTACGAAATATTACTGGCCAAAAATGCGCGCAGACGTGGCACGGTATGTTCGACAGTGTTCGACATGCCTAAGGACCAAGCCTGAGCAAAACCCACCTATTGGTCAGATGCTCAGCTCCACACCTTTAGCGACCAGGCCCTGGCAATCACTCAGTGTGGACGTTGTGGGACCACTACCCCGATCTAGCCAAGGATATTGCTATATCTTGTCTGTATTAGATGTCTTCTCGAAATTTGTCTTGTTTTTCCCGATGCGTAGGGCTACTGCCTCCACAATCTCGAAATTAATTGAAGAACAAGTGTTCTTGGTATTTGGCGTCCCAGCCCGTCTGGTTACCGACAATGGGGCTCATTTTAAAAACAAGCTGCTTGCTGACCTGTTCAAAAAATATGAAGTCCAACATCGGTTTACAGCCTACTATCACGCTCAAGCCAATGCTGTTGAGCGTCACCATCGCGTGTTGAAAACTGCTTTATCCTCATATGTAGCAGAGAATCAACGGCAGTGGGACAGGTATTTGCCTCAGGTGGCAGCCGCTGTCCGTTCTGCTAAAAGCGAGGTCACTCAGGTTACACCAAACTTTGTTATTTTTGGCAGGGAGATAATCTTGTCAGGCAAGGATCATCATGTAGATCAGGATGATGACTTTCAGCCAACACAACGGCATGAAGCCCTCAAAGATGTATTCAAGGATGTTCAGCATCGCTTGAAGCAAGCATACACCCGGAGTAGCCAACGATACAATTTAAGACGTCGTCCAGACACTTTTGCTCTGAACCAAATGGTTTGGAAGCGGAACTATACGACTTCAGACGCAATTAAAGGCATTACCGCAAAATTAAGTTCTAAGTTCGAAGGACCCTTTAGAATTTCAAAAATTGTATCACCTTGGGTTTATGAACTAGAGGACGAGAATGGGAGAAGTAAGGGTATGTGGGCAGCTAAAGATTTGAAAGCGCATCCTCCCGATACACCTCAAGACGAATAGGCTTCGTCATTGGTTTTTAATTTTTTTTGTTTTGTTTTTCACTCCTACTTAATTTTTGGATTATCTAGTAACGAAGGGTTAGTAGTTACTGTAACTGATTTTAAAGTTATTTTGTAGTACTTATACTAACCTATAGAAGTGTCTTTAATTAAGGGTGGTTAAAGCAAAAATTTTCTGGAATCTTTATTCTGTAAAAGTTTTCCCTTCCAGGAAAAACTTTCCCGGGAAGGAGGGGTGTTGTTACAGGTTCTGAGAAACTGACAATTTGATTTAGAATTTTTAGTCTCTGCAAAGAAGACTGTGTTGTCGCTTGACATAGAGAGGTTATTATTAATGTACTATAGCATGTAAGGTATATTGTAAGTTAAGTGTAAATGAGATCTTACCTAGATTACTAGAACTAGCTCAGGTTACTTAGGCATCAAAACAACTTGATATTTTCAAACTCCTTTATTTATGTTGGATTGTACAATGTATATCCTATATGTATTCTACGAAGTATTCTTGAATCGTACCTTGTTGTCATCTGGGCAGTACTGCATCACCTGAAAAAGGAAGAAAAATTAGTATTAAAGTTCAATTAGGGTATTTCGTTACAACATCTATTGTTTACATTTTCACAGTAGGGAAAAATAAGGTTGGGTTTCCCCATTCGTCTGTCTTCTGTCTATCTGTCACTGAAGACAATTGATGGTTGTCTGACAGAAGTTGGTTTAGCGCCAGTTTTCTGGGGAAAGGCAGACATTTTGACTTTTCCTTCTGGGACCCTTGTAAGACCGGGTGGTCACACGTTAGTGGATTTTAGAGGGCTAAAACCCAGTTGAATTCGACTTTTCTGCTTGTTAAGCACCACACCTGTGGGATTTATGATAAGTCGAAAGAGGAAAACACTCTTAAAGGCCACACAACATCAACGGTAGGTGTCTAACCTTACTAACAGAATTTCACTTTCAATCTCACATTTTTAGCTAAAATATCCTGGAAATATAGAGAACTTACCTGTTTTCAGTCAGCTAATGCATGTATTTTGTCCACAGGCCTTTTTTTTTCTTTTACATTGCAATTCTACATTTTCTTCTGCTACTTTACGTCTTGATCCTACTTCTGCTTCACTATCCACACCATCTGCCTCTTCTGCATGAGCTGTTTTGCATGAGGCCAGAGGATCATAACTGACACGACTGTCCCATTGGCACTACTACGTAGCACATACCTCCATTACATCGTTGGCTGCAACATAATACCCTGCTATCGCTTTGATGGTTATGATTGATGGGAATACCATCCTCGCTCCGCATATGGATGTTTAAATACTGAGGTTAAGAAGAACCTGGTGTTCAGCGCAGGCACACTTCGTAGATACAGGTGGGAGATAACCTTTATACCCATAGTTCTTATAACTCTTCAGGCACCAGCCCTAAAATATAGTGATTTTAGTTATAGAAATAGTTAAGGCAGACTTATTACAGTGTACTCACTATCCATTCTATATCAGTTAGTAGACGGGGCCCCCATCAGCTCAATTCCTGCTTGTTAGCGTATTATCTATCATAGTTAAGTGACAACACATTCTCAACAATCTCTAAGAAAAGATCGTCCAAACGTTACATATTTTTTTATTTTTAATAAATTCGAACCATCTATTTAATATAACTGGCTCTTTTCTTTTCATTTCTATTCCCATCTATTTTATCATATAAACATTTAAGAACACAAAACAATTAAATTAACAAAGTCACCACCGAGCCACAGAACATCTCCACAGATCATCCCTTTCTCTCAATGTCAATTCGTCCCTAACCTCGTTTGTCAATATCCCGAACCCACGGAACGTGGACGTCTGGGTGTCCACCGATTCCAATTCCCTCGCCACGACGACACCCGCGCTGCGCATCGTTTCAGCAGAAACGGTAGTCTTATGTTCGTTCCAGATCTATCTTCCACAACTGGTTCCTCAGACGACAATGGCTCGTCAACAGACCATCCAGAATGTGCAGATCATTCCTGCTACATTCAGTAATCCTCAATGGGCCTGACTAGAGAGGTATGGTCCTTGTGTATCTTGCTCGTGCAAGGGTACTTTCCTCTCTGCCCAATCTGAGATGGTTTTCTTAGCGGTGCTTTACGCAATGCGTACCAAAGGTTCTGGTCCTGTGAACATAGATTAGGTTCCTCCTCTTGCGTGTCTGCCAAGATACTGCCTTCCACTCCGCTAAGACCTGGAATCCAAAACCAAACTTACTTTGTTTCTTGTTCCAAGTTCGTTGTATGCAGTTCCATACGAGTTTTGAGTCTACCCGTTTAGAGCTCAGTGCTTTCAGGACAGCCTTGCTATATGAAAAGCATTTGTTTGTTAGGGTTATTTAGTTCAGGTCCCTGACACCAACCCTAGGGCTATCATCTCTACTTGGAGGGTTGTGGTATACCTTCCAAGGTTTACTGAGATTTCAACTCTTGGATTACACCAGCTAGACCTGTCTCCATCCGAGCTATATGTGATATGTGCAAGATCAGAAGTGGGAAAAAGGACCAAATGAGGACGGTAAGGCGTTACAGAAAATCTTATAATCTCCTTCTTCTTCTAATCCGGCGATAAACGGTTCTCACAGTGATCGGCCTGAAAACCTTGCGTCCACAATTGACCTTTTCGATCATATATAAATGGGTAAGTAATGGTAGCTATTTAACACAGTGATTGTTTGTTTGCATCATCTTAGTGGATTTTGTAAGCATTCAAGATGTTTACCCTAGACAGGGCATAGGCGGGTGCATATACATTTGAAAGGGGGTCACGAACTATCTGAGACTGACATGTAAATGTGTTCAGTGTCGTCAGTCCACATTTAACCAAACAATGTACTGAATATGCACTATACAAAGTAAACACTTTATTAATCCTTTAAAAGTTATAAAGCAGCTTACAGTTGAGGACAAAAAAGTCAATGAAATCATCATAGTATATCACTCAACAATAACAGATATAATTCGTGCTAAAACAGAAACAGCAGAACACTGTATCTACAACCAAAGGGATATAGATAGATAGGTTATCTTTGTTAGTACTAAATTATCCCTATTAGAAAAAGACAAAAGTAAATAAACTGAGCAGTTATCACAGTACTAGTTGATCATTCAAGAATCCCCGCAATTTATAGTATGCCTTATCTAACGGAAAGTTTCTGATTCTGAATTTCAATATATTCCAAGGAATAGTACAGATAACTTATTCCGAACTTTTTCACTTGAATATTTGGCCATTTTAGCACTAAGTGGATAATAAATAATAAACTTTACTTTTCTGATGATTAGACATTGTAAGCTGCCTTCAGCAAAATGTATTATTTTTGAAGTAGGTCTGTATGTCCTAAGTTGGAACTTACATTAATTTGTGCCTTTGCCTATTCCAAGATTATTCATCTCAAAGCTATACTGCTCATTGATTTCATGGTGGGATCCTAAACTAAAATATTTTTTCAAAGCAAGTTTTATTAGATCAAGGCAGTACTCCTAATCAGATAAATGATTATCAATTATGTCAAAAACTGTATGAGGTAGATTCTTCATTGCATGAGTACCGACAAGGCTCGGCGATTTAGGAACTCTAAAAGAGCACATACCCTAAAGTTACGCCACTGCAAATATGGTATAAACATTACGTACGCGTGACAAGATCGACCCTCACCCGGTATATATTCCTTTTTGCGCACAGAACAGGTTCTAACCCATATGTTTAATCACTATTTGCACAATACTGTTCAAAACATCCTCAGCCACAAACGTAGACAAATATTAAATCGTGAAATGACGCCTGAACGCTGGCCGGTTAACCTCTGTCAATTCCTTCGTTGACATACAAAGCGCGCCAAATTTAAAATCTACCAATGTATACGTGTGTTGAGGCTTGTATGTATCCAATATGTATCTATCTCTGTCTGGACTCAGAACTATTTTTCTAAATAATTTATCTAATTGTTTTTACTATCATGCTTACATCCGCATGTGGATTTCTCAATTTAAATTCGTACCAAAAAATGTCGGAAGATGTCGGCGGCCGGCGGGACTCGAACCCACGACCTACAGATTTGTACTCCGGCGCTCTCACCAGTTCAGCTACGGTCGCCCTGTCAGCTCAACTTCGAAAGCGCCAACTGGTACTACGCGGGAACGGGCCGGCGCCCGCTGACGACTCTCTCGCGCCATCTCCTGGTACCACCAGCACACATACAAATCGTGGGTTCGAGTCCCGCCGGCCTCCAATTTTTTCCGACATTTTCTGGTACGAATTTAAAATAAAAATAATTTATCTAGTTATATATGATCGAAGATTGACCTTGTGGACGTGAAGCGGGTCTCGTTCAGCCAAGTAAGCACAAATACTAGCCACCGTTCCTGGACTATGTCCTTTGACAAATAGTATGCGAAAGCTGCCCACACTTTTTCCTCTGCTTCTCACCAGCGTTCATTTGCCTTTTCAACAAGTTTGAATGGAAAAAGGCAGGCAAGCTCTGGCGAATTAAAGGATCTGCAGAGACTTTCTTATTTAAAAATAGTTTGAGTACCTCCTCAACAGATTGAAAACGTTATTCGATTCTTTCAGAAAAGGCATTAGCGTGAATTTGTTGGGAGATGCTATTAAAGATAGGTAGATCTAGCCGAGTCTGTTGCGCAAAGTTCCAAGATAGGTGCCTGGAACTTTTCCAATTTGCCCAGAAATAGAGGAAAGTGAGAATAATTGGCAAGGTAGCGATCAAAATTGATTATTCAATGGAAATTAGCGCTGAAAATTGGGGAGTAATTTTCGTAGCAAAGTTTCGGGAGAGTAATCAAAATATCGTAGTTGAAACTTCTGAAACTTACGATGTAGTCATCTACAGGGTGGCCAATCGGGTGACGATAATAATTTTTTTTTAGATAGCCCGTACCGAGATCTATCCAAAACACCCCCATGTATGTATACCGATTATTGATAGTTTTTGAGTTATGATTTTTTTTGAAAACTTAGAGATTTTCTAGTTTTTCCAAGAAATCGTCAAAAACAAAAACAAGAATGCTTTTTGGCTTTTATTTTTTTCAGCAATTATGCTGAGTATTAAGCCTATTGTAATATCTAATAAAGAGAACCTGTACATCTGAACAATAATAAGTACATTTTGGGCCCAAAGTTTAAAAACTCTGCAAGATATTGCACTTTCGAAATAATAATGAAAAAATAGCACTTATGGGGGCATTTTGCGCCGTGCGTGACTGTTAAAGGTAAAAAGGTGATAATTCAGGAACTTCCAAAATGATTTAAAAAACTATTATTTTACTTTATTATGACAAATTAAAGAAAAAAAACTCAGGATAATCATTGATGTTTTAATCATTTTTAATAAAAAAAATCAATACCTGTGCTTTTTGTTGTGTAGTATTGAACTTCTGCTAAATTAAGTTGTATGGAACGTTAACAAAGGAAAAGAATAATAAAACAACAATCTGACTTTTAATTTCATGGCGGAATTACCTGGGAAGCGTTATCGTAGCATACGCCATCCCTTTTACTTCCCACACCAATAGGTGAGGGGAGGATTGTGATCGTGAAAATTTTCGATTTTGAGATAATAGGTTTTTTGGGCGTTTTATAATGTCTACATAACGAAAATCCGCGTCACTCATTTCCGTCGTTCTTTCTGTCGGTCTGCCTGTCGGTCTGTCTGTCGGTCTGTCTGTCGGTCTGTCTGTCGGTCTGTCTGTCGGTCTGTCTGTCGGTCTGCCTGTCAGTCTGTCTGTCTGTCTGTCTGTCTGTCTGTCTGTACGCTTTTTTCTAGCCTCGTCATCTCAGCAACCGCTGCATGGACTGTGATGAAATTTGGGCAGCAATATGCTGTGGGGTCTTAGTAGGTAATGCTACTATAATTTTGGAAGTCGGTACATGGGCGGCGGAGAAATTAAAACAAACATTTCAAATACTCCTGGGGGTGGAATTTGGGTGTTTGTATTCATGACAGGCTGTCTACTGACCTGTCAAGGAAGACCTAGCGATATAAATCACCTTTAACATTGCCTTGTCTATTACCGAAAATTAATTAACATAACTGCGCTTCGCCGACATGAGCTCGCAAAAAGCTACTCTGAAAGAAAGGGATGTATGCTACGACATCGCTTCCCAGGTAATTCTGCCATGAAATTGGAAGTCAGATTATTGTTTATAATCCCTTTCCTTTGTTAACTTTTCATACAACTTAATTTAGCAGAAGTTCAATAGTACCTAGCAAAAACACTTCAAAAATCACAATTTGGGTATTAGTTTTTTTATTAAAAGTCATCAAAACACCAATTATTATCGGGTTTAGTAGTTGTAATGAGTTTTTATTCTTTAATTTGTCATAATAAAGTAAAATAATAGTTTTTTAAATCATTTTTGAAATTCGTGAATTATCACCTTTTTACCTTTAACACTCACGTACGGCGCAAAATGTCCCCATAAGTGCTACTTTTTCATTATTATTTCGAAAGTGCAATGTTTTGCAAAGTTTTTAAGATCAGTTTGAAGCTCCAAATCCATGCATAAGTATTTTTAATCTTATTTTGAAGGTTTTGGTCTCCTGACTAAAAACAGAGATTTCAAACTTTGGCCCCAAAATGTACTTAAGCATTGTTCGGATGTACAGGTTCTCTTCACTGGATATTAAAATAGGCTTAATACTGAGTATAATTGCAGAAAAAATAAAAGCCAAAAAGCATTCTTGTTTTTGTTTTTGACGATTTCTTGGAAAAACTGGAAAATCTCTAAGTTTAAAAAAAAAATCATAACTCGATCAATAATCGGTACACATACATGGGGGTGTTTTAGATAGGTCTCGGTACGGGCGATCTAAAAAAAATTATTATCGTCACCCGATTAGCCACCCTGAATACAGTATGTTCGTTTGATTGATTGAAAGAAAAAACGTCAAGACACGTCAAAAGATTTGTTAAGGGGGACAACCCTTTGAACACAAACAATTTTCTCCTTTGTATCCTCTACTCTCCAGGCTCTCCGCTTGAAAATGTTCAATGACAAGGGGTATTGAGTAATATCTTGTTTCAAAGGTATGTTAAAGTCCTTTATTTTGACGTTTGATTTTTTGAAATCGGTCGATTCGTTTTCGAGAAAATTAGAAAAATCTTTATGTATCTTAATTTGGTCAGATAGGAAACAAAAACACGCGAAAATATGACTTTTTAAAAGCTTTTATTTATCTTACAATGTATGTACGCTTGTTCGGGTGGAATCTTGGAACTGGAAATTTTGAAGCAGATATCTTCAACCGATTGAGCTGAAATTTTGTATACACGTTCAGTTTGGATGACAATGCACGATAAGTTATATGACGTCATTCTAAATCCAATAGTGGAATCGTTATTTAATGCATTTCTACAATAGGGTATCCATATTGATATGAGAACGCCCAGTAGATACAAGGGGGAATGACAATCTAATGAGAGGAATGTCATCACTGACAATAGACACAATAGATCCCCTGATGTCATTTTTAGTCAAACGATGCATTTTGTTGTGAGAGTTTGGGGAAAATACTATTCAAAGCCGGCAAGCTGTTTTATCACTGCACGAACCTTAGAGTTTTTGCATTTGGCGCTCAACTAGAGGCTTGCGGTGTGAGCAAGAATCTGGCAGCAGTCACAGGAGATTCTGGATCGAATTGTATGAGTTCCTTTATACAACCTAAGCACTGGTCATCACAAAGTTGTATCGACGACGGTGACGACATCGACATGAGGTTAGGGGATAGCTAACGAACCGCTGGTGCACCGAGCAACCACGAAGGGTAGACCGGACAGCCGGTGTGTATGGTTGTGAGAGCGACGTAAGTGGTAAAAAGAAGATCCGCGGTAAGGATTTTCCAATAATAAGTTGTAAAGGAACATTTGGGGTGCTGGACTGACTTTGGGAGAGTAATAGGGATAAACTCGTGTTGTTAGTGGACTCTTATCACCAACACAGTTTTAAGGTTATGTTTAGAGTAGGTTTATATTTTTAGTTTAGTTTAAGGTCTTCATGATGTCTAATAAAAGGAAATCTACGAAAATGAGTGGATATCAGGATGCGCATTCTAAGTTAGAAACTGTCATTCAAATAATAGCAAATAATGTGTATTTTTAGATATAATACGATGATGTGTTTTGTTTTAAGGGTTTGGGGAAAATAGAATACAATATACAAAGTCGGTGAGTTGTTTTATCACTGCATGAATCTTGTTTACGACCTGAGAGAAGAGAGTCTTTGCACAGTGAAAGGGCTTGTTGAGAGTGACTCGAAAGATAATATGACGTCATTCTAAATCAACTATGACGGACCATTCAAGATGGCGAAATAGTTCTTTTTAATGCACTTCTGCAATATGGGTATCAAATAAAAGAGCTTGGCGAGAATAACTAAAGATTTTGTTTGATATAAATGCAAGTTAATAACTAAAAAGTAAAAAATAAATTAAAACAAAAAACTTTTTTAAAAAGAGCGTTTATTTAAAGGTTCTAAAAAAAAGAAAATAAACTGTTCCTTTAGAGTGTTAACTATCAACTTATAGCCTCATTACACACAATTTATATGATCATAAAAGCTTGTCGCGTGATATACTTGTGTAAATTAACTAGTACCTATTCAGTTGACTAACTTGGTCTGCTAAATTTAAGTGTGTTAAAATTTCAGTTTAATTGAATTCCTATAGGTACTTACGCAAACCTCGCGACAAGCTTTTATTATCATATAAATTGTGTATAATGAGGCTATAAGTTGATAGTTAACACTCTAAAGGAACATTTTATTTATTTTATAGAACCTTTTAATAAAAGCTTTTTTTTAAGTTTTTTTGTTTTAATTTATTTGTTGCAATAGGTGTCAAAATATTGGCCCATTATTGGCCAAACAATGATCTAGGCCAGGAAGGAAGACAGGAGAGCATAGTCCATTGCATATCAACGTAGGAAAATGACCCATTTTTGCATACAGCAGGAACCAGAGCGACATAATGATATGTAACAATACAGCCCTGTCGAATTTCAATTGCACCCTAACAACAAAAAGCTGTAATTGACAGAAAAGTATCGGGCCAAATACCACCTGTCGAAAAGAAGTGGCTGGACGTGTCGCGTCAAGGCAGTCTCACCCATCAGTACTATTACAATAGGGTACTTGCAGAGGTCGTCAAATCGCCTCGGGTG
This sequence comes from Callosobruchus maculatus, assembly GCA_951848785.1. Lineage (NCBI taxonomy): Eukaryota > Metazoa > Arthropoda > Insecta > Coleoptera > Chrysomelidae > Callosobruchus > Callosobruchus maculatus. The sequence continues at coordinate 7,544,971 of CATOUR010000003.1, forward strand.
TATACATAGCGTAAAGAAAACCATATCAAGAAGCAGTAGGAAACAAAAAACATGATTTTACTGACGGCCAAAAAAAGATATTTGCAAAATAAAATAAGGATATATTCAAATTTTTCCACGCGACCTGAAACAAGGGCTGACGTCACAGGTATCTTATCGATATCGACAATCGATACTGCTACAGCCCAGGTCAGTGAAATTCAACTGCAAACTAGAGATGATCTGAATTCTTTAACAATGCGACTCAATTTATCGATACATATTTGAGACAGGCAATTAAACCACTAGCATTTTCGTTGCAATACATTTTTATATCTGATAGGTATCACAGTTCATCCTATTTGTGACCGAGATTCGCAACTAATCGAAGCCATCATTTTATTTCGGCGCATCCCATTATGAATGAATCCAAAGGTAGAATCATTGATTAACACATTTATACGTTAATCAATGGTAGAATCTAATTCAAGCCCATCCCTACAAAGTGAATTAGTAATCTAGCCTAACTTTTATTCTTTTGGCTTTTGTAATACTTTTGTGTGTGACTGTGTTTTGTGGTTATAATGATCAATGTCAAAATGTTAGGTTAGCACTGGCTATCGATATCGAATATCAATACTTCACATCCCATCACTATAGGATATCACTGACGTCAGAGGTTGTTTGCGCGCTATTTTCCGGCATTTGAAATAATTTTTGGAATATCTCTCACAGCCGATTCCAAAAAACCAAACAAGTGATTTTGTCATGTTTACTAGGCTCTAAGGAACGCGTAAACGACATATTTTTTCTGCAAGTACCCTATTGTAAATAGAGAAACATATTTCACCTTTTATATTCAAAGCATATTCCAACCCTGAAAAATGTTCTCCACATGGGCATTTGAATAGTCAATACAGGAACTCTAGTGACATAATCCGATATTGCAATACTTCCTTATTAAATTTCAATCGAACGTTAACGACACAGGTTTGTAATCGATAGAAAAGTGTCGGGCCACATACCACCTGTCGAAAAGAAGTGGCTGGACGTGTCGCGTCTAGACAGTCTCAGTAATCAGTGGAATATCTCTTCTGCGATCTGTATTATCAATTTGCATGACTATAGAAAAACAGATTTCAGCTTTTATATTCAAAGCATATTCCAACCCCGAGAAATTTGCTCGTAATGGACATTTAAAATAAATAGTCAATACAGTAACCAGAGTGACATAATCCAATATTGCAATACAGGCTTATTAAATTTCAATTGAATGCTAACGACAAATGTGTCGGGCCATATACCACCTGTCGACAAGAAGTAGCTGGACGTGTCGCGTCAATGCAGTCTCACCCATCAGTGGAATTTCTCTTTTCCGAATCGTATATAATTTTGCATGATTACTACTACAATTTTGAATAGAAAAACAGATTTTCTGCCTTTATATTCAAATCATATTCCAACCCTGAGAAATTTGCTCCAAATGGACATTTGAATAGTCAATACAGGAACCGGAGTGACATAATCCAATATCGCAATACATCCTTGTTGAATTTCAATTGGATTCTAACGAAAAAAAAAACACCTCTAATCTTGGAATTTGCAGAAATCTTTCCGTCTAAAGATTCATCGGTATTCAGCCGATTTAGCGACTGAAATCGCCGAACAAAATTTCCGCCAGCGATTGATCTGGAACACTGCCGTGGAATTTCATTAATTACATCGCTTCATGAAACGTAAAAAGAAAGATACGGCAATTTTTTTTTAGTCGAAACGGAAATACGGAGAAATGGAGGAAGCGCAGACGTTTCTAGAAGATTCGATTCAAGATAAGGTTGGCGTTCACTTTTTTGCATCTCTATTTTCATTTAGCATATTTCTGCCGAATTATCACGTCTCAATATGAGGTGCATCCAGAAAGTAAGTTTCCCGATGTTTTCGCCTTTGAAGTCGCTTACCAACTCTGGAAATGGAGGGTCACCCAATGGTCAAGCTTCTGGGGGTCAACATCAACAATAACATGTAACATAAAACGGCATTCCAGAAGCTTGGAGTTTTGTTCCGCTGTGGGAGGCTGTATATACCAGAGCAACTACGACCGTCTTGGAGTATTACTCCCATGTATAGGGATGCGCTCCTAAGCACCCTCCAAAGTTTCTGGACACTATCCAGAACAGAGCAATTATAATAATAATAATAATAATAACGGGTCTTTATTCGATTCTGGCCATAAACAAAACAGTAGTAGGTAAGTAATAAGTAACAAAATCAGCACTCAATATTACAATACATATTCTAACAAATAGGCGAAATCGAAAAGGTGGAGTGTTACCCTAAGGGTATTTTTCAACTCAACCCAGAGAAACCAAAAGTATATTTACCACATGCTATCATAAATATAATCTAACTACAATGTTATTCCAACCAACAATACCAGATAATTAATAAATCATATAAACATTACTAACGGTTACGAGCCTGATATTTGAAGTAAATAATCATTACAAGAACTCAGTACACATATAAGAATAAAAAAAAAATTAACATTTATACAATGACATCATAAAAATGAATTTCATTTTTAACTATTTCATTATGTGGAACCAGTTTGATAATTCCAAAATAATAATAACAATAACAAATCATAGCAGAACATACAATACAAAGTACTGAAGTGATGAAAAACGAATTAGCGTGACACAGAGGGAGGGCAGACACAGTCGGCATCAATGGAACATCACATTTCTGATAGTAGCTTGTCCTTTAACTTTTTTTTGAAATTTATTATGGAACAATCGTAATATTCATTAAGGAGCGTGTTGTAAAGCTTAGCAGCATTAAACGAGAAGCTTCTCTTATATGCAGATGTTTTATGACGAGGTATGACAAGCAGTCGTCTGTTCCTAGTAGGTAATGAATTTATATTTTCGTACTTGGTCAGTTTATTCAAGAGGTACTTAGGCTTCTCGTTTATGAGTACCTTATGGACTAATTATAAGAAGTGCATCCTTCTCAGTTTATCCAACCTAAGTTTTTGTTTTTGTTTATAAATATGGCTTATGTGATCAAACTTCCTAATTCCATAAGAAAAGCGGAGACATGAATTCTGTACTCTCTGCAGTTTTACGACATCACTCTTTAGGAGCGCTAATCCGTATATGCTGTCACAATAGGATAAACGTGATATAATCAGCGCATCGCATAACTGATCCTTTAAACTACTGCTCAAAACCTTACGCTGTGGATACATCTGCTTGAGCATGCTGTAAGCCAAGGCACAAAGTTTGTTTACATGCGTGCTGAAGAGGAGCTCACAGTCAATCCACAACCCTAAATTTTTGACTTCCCTAACTATCGGCAGTGGCACGCCATTAATGGTTATATTACAAGCCCTTTCAGCTTCAGCTCTTTTTTGTTTGGAACCAAAAAGTATTGCTTTTGATTTGCTTGCATTTAGGCTTAAATTATGGGCGGTGGATACGTTATAGAGTATATTTAATTCTTCGTTGCTTAATTTGAAGGAATCCAACGTGCTGTCAATTTGAAAACTGTAATACAGTTGAGTGTCGTCGGCATAATGGTGTATTTTACAATTCCTTATATAACTACAGAAATCTGAAATATATATAGAAAACAACAAAGGGCCTAAGATAGACCCTTGTGGTACTCCCATATTGATCTTTTTCTTGTCGGAAACAGTATTGTTTATGGACACATACTGATACCTGTTAGTTAAATAGTTTTTAATTAATTTGACAGCACTGTCTTCAAACCCAAAGTACTTCAATTTCATAATCAAAATACTATGCTCTAATGTATCAAAGGCTTTGCTGTAATCTAGCAGAATCAAACATGTGATATTACCTTTATCAACAGATGTGAAAAGGTCATCAGTGATACATGCTAAAGCCGTTGTCGTATCATGTTGGGCTCGGAAACCGGATTGAATTGGTGGGATAATATTATTAGATAGTACAAATTCCGAAATTTGATGTTTTATTGCCATTTCTAGTATTTTCGAGAGAATTGGTAATATACTAATGGGTCTCAACTCAGACAAACTCTCTACTGTCGCTACTTTAGGAATTGGTATGATTTTAGAAATTTTCCATAAGTCTGGAAACACACCATCGACTAAGCAACAATTTATGATGTGAGTAATATGATCAAGTAGATGGTCTACAAATATCTGCAGCATTTTCTTTGAAATACCATCATGTCCTGATGCCTCGGATTTAATATTTTTAATATATTGTTTAATGGATTGTGGGGATACTGGTGTGAATGAAAAAAGGTTGTTTGGGACATAATCATAATATTTATTCAACAAGTTTAATTGTGATGGCGTCCTGTTAACTTTTGGAATATTTGAAAAATATGCGTTAATTTCGTTAGGATTAGAGAGATGCTGCGGAATAGAATGTACGGTTTGTTTGATGACCCCTATTTGACGTAGCCGATGCCAGCTCATCTTTACATTTTTCTGTCTTACAGAAAACTCAATGTACGCTTTCTGTTCGCGTTGAATAGCCGACTTCGTATAGTTTCTAAGCTCCTTGTAGTATTCCCAATGCCCAGGCTGTCGAGTCTTCTTAAACTTGCAATATGCCTTATCACGCAGTTTCATCAATAATTTTACGTTATCTGTGATCCAGGGAGCAATTTTTCTAGTAACTTTCATTTCATATATAGGACAACACATGTCAAAAATCTGTATTATTTGTGTCATAAAAAATTCAACCATCATATTGACATTATCAAAGGTATACATTATGTCCCAGTCAATGCAGTCTAACATACTACAGAAAACGTTATAGTCAAATTGCTTCCAAGACCGAGCTTTAATTATTCGTGGTGGAATTGAATGTCCATTTTCTTTAGCTATACGACATGACACTAAAAGGTGATCGAATGTATCATGTAGATTCAATACTTCCTGACCGGCAAAATTTGTCGTTTCACTGATTATAATGAGATCTAACAACGTTTCAGAGGTGGAAGTTACCCTCGTTGGAACATCAATTATTTGCTTTAAATGGTACAATTCTAACAAGTCAACGAACTTTTGAACTATAACAGTTTGTGAAAGAAAGTCTATGTTGAAATCTCCAGATATCAAAATTTCCTCACAGCTAGGTACGAACTGGGAAAGCATATCATCCATTATGTTAAAAAACTCAGTTGCGTTTCCTTTGGGAGGCCTATAAATAATGCCAAAGATATGTGTTTTACCATATAGTTTAACCTGTATCCACATTTGTTCAACATGATCATTTATACTTTTATGCAAGATAACGTACCGTATATTATTTTTTATATAAAACAGTAGGCCTCCCCCTCTACCGTCTCTGTCTACCCTCTCCACCTGATAATTGTTTATTCTTACGGCATCAGTGTCAATATTACTGGTAAGCCAAGTCTCTGACAGGCCAAAAATATCTACCTCAGAACTAGATATATAATTTTTTAGAGCGTCTAGCCCAGAGAAAATTGATCTGACATTCAAATGTGAGAACAGCATACCTCCGACGTTGAAAAGAACAGAGGTATTTTGCAAAAAAACATAAGCTGAATATATGTCCTCTTTCGTAAATATTATATTTATTTACAAGTGAAAATATCACCCAGCCAAACAAAGAAAGAAAAATCGTATACAGGGCAATTGTTTATACTATTGTTGCGCTAGCGAATATTAAGAAATTGAAGATGTATTTTTAATATACTAAATATGAAGTTGATAGCCTACCTTTTAACTAATACTAAATCCCTAACTAAAGACTTGCGTTTTTGGTCTAATGTAGGACTAGTTCACTTTAACTTCCTATTTCTTCCTGTAGCCGATGGCGAAGATGTAGATCTTGTCCTACCTCCACTAGTCTTAACTTGTTTGCTTTTTAATGAAGGTTCTTCTATGGGCTCCTCTGGTTTGTTCAGATTATTCTCCAATTCCTTCTGAAAGCAACTGGACGTCTGCTGTTGTTCTGTCCCAGGCCCTTGTTTTGTTTCCACTTTTCCAGCGTCCAGGTCTTTTAGCTCATCAAATTAGACTAATTAACAAGCCTAACCTCAAAAAGGATCTTCACTGCCTGGAACGTCGTAGAAGGGTGGCTGATTGGCTTACTCCCCAAACCACTGTCATTCAGCATTCCTTCTTCAGGAAAACTTTGACGCTGTGGAATGAACTGCCAAGAATGTGTTTCCCGACGGCTACAACCTGCAGTGTTTCAAAACTAACGTGCACAGACACTTATCCTCACAGAGCGCTTCTACGTCGCCATAGGCCCTCAGCCTTTGCGGGAGGCTGGCCAACAAAAAAACCTAAGTATTATGAAATTCCAAAATCCGACAAGAAAATGTTGTTCCATAAGGGTTTTCAAAAAAATCTAAATCAATTTATCTCTGAAACAGTTGTAAACCGGACCCTACTTTATATGACGGTTTTTGTTAGAAACGAACTGCCCCTAACGTATTCTTCACACAGGATATTCAACTTCACCCTCAATCAGGTTTAGAATATACACAGTTGTAACTTCTGTCACCCTGAATCGACGGAAAAAAGTGAGTTCATCAAACTTATCAAAATAATCCACCCTCTTCAGAAAGTTATCTAGGCACCCCATACAAAATTAAATTCAATCCGTCCTCTTCGTCACCATCGTCAAGCATATATTTCCAATTCTATGGTCAAATCTTCTATTCTTAAGGTTTTTCGACTAGGTACTTATTATATCAACCACAAAGAGGCTAAGAGGATTGACAAAAAATCACAGAACTAAAAATATCACAAAATTGAGGCTAAGTGGAGCTTAAGGGGCCTGGGTGGACACCTTTATACGTATGTATTTGCCATGTAAAACACGGACTCACAATTTCCCGCACAACTCACTTTATTTTCAAACTGTATATTTAATATTTCAGAAGGCGATAGTCAAGACCGTAATGAATGACAACTATTTTAGATTTTCTCAAAAAAGTTTTTTAATGTGCAAAAAACTCGCAGTGCAAAATCATACATTCTATAAATGCCTGTAATTTAGCAACCAAACAAGATATCAGAAAAAGGCTAAATAGTTGCACAAGCGCAAGCTCTCTTCTTCAATTTGCTTTTTGAATCACTATTGTAAGTTTAAAGGTAACGTCAGGAGCTTGGAAATGTGAAATTCATTTTTATAGTGACCTTTAGACCTTACCTTTGGATTTTTGGACTTATCTCCCCTCATCTTAGACACACACACTGGAGAAAGGAAACAGGCGGCCACGCCTCCTCGCTAACACGGAAATACGTCTTATCTTGGAATCTCAATTTCGCGCGCTATACCCTAGACCCTTAAGCCAGAAAAATCTGAAGCTTATCTTGATCATGGTTTAGCTTAGTCGACAGTAGTGCAAAGCACCAATGTCATCCTGGATCCACCTAGGAAGCAAATTGAGGTTTTGAATCAATTTTTTTTTGTCATAAATCGAAAGATCATATTTAAGTTTTATAATAAAACTGTTCTTGTTTTCTTTTTTTCGCAATAATTCAAAAGTTATATCAAAATAAAAATGGGTTTTTGAATCGAGTACCGAAAACACGCCGACGGCTCCCGAACTCCTGTGACGTAACGATGGCGGCTTTGACCAACGACGTCCTACATCTATACTAGATTCTAGAGTCCCAGCCAATCGTGAAAATACTTGCTACTAACTAGTGTATATTTGTTGCAGTATAGCCGATGAATGAAGTTTGCAGCTCGAGACGACCTCTACGATCGAAATAAACATCTTTTTGAATGTTTGAAATCAGATTACAGATTCCAGTAAGTAAGTACCTAATCAAATATGTCTTGTTGAAACTATCTGGTGCATGTTCGGCTGGCCTAGTGATTAGGGTGTTGGTTAATGGATCCGTTGGTCTATGGTTCAAAGCTCAGCCTGTCCAATTTTTTTTTATTTTTTTTTATCAAACGATTCATTCATGTGCTTTTTGCACTTGTTACGTACATTTTTTTCTACGATAAACATAAATATGTTTTTGAAGCAAATTCTATCAGACATATTACTTGTACTGCATAGTGCAAAAACTAAGTACAGGACACGGTGGACAATTCAAAAAATCAGTGCAAATGGTGTTTGTCCGTCAATATCAATCGCCAATTTTTTTTTAAATGTAATAGTTGGTTAATAAAACAAAATCCATTCATTTTTCAGTTTTTAATATAAACATAAAGTAACTCAAACTCGTAATCACAACAGTCTTCTGTTTATCTTGGTATCTTTATTTATTTAGCTTTGAGCAATGAAGCTTAATAATTAAATTTTCAAAAAAATTTAACAAACAAAAATATATATAAATGCAATGCAAACAAACAAAACTTATTCTTTTATGAGTTTCAATGTTATAATTATCTTCTTGACCAAAACTTAAAATAATTATTTTATTATTTAATATTACTATTGATAATAAATACTTATATGATAAATAAATTATAAGTCTAATTATTCTACATAAGAGTTAACATTTCAAGTAAACAAAAATAAAACTATATTTTTTAGTCCCGAACATAGAAAAAGTATAAAGTATCTAGGAATATATTTAGACTCACACTTACGTTGGGATGTGCATATTAATAATCTATTAAAAACAATTGGATTCGTTTCATATAAGATGAAATTACTAACAAACATTTTAACAGAAAAGCACCTACGTTTATATTAAAAACTTAAAAAAATTTTGTTTTATTTTTGTTTTATTAACCAACTATTACATGTAAAAGAAATATTGGGGATTGATATTGACGGACAAACACCATTTGCACTGATTTTTTGAATTGTCCACCGCGTCCTATACTTAGTTTTTGCACTATGCAGTGCAAGTAATATGGCTGATAGAATTTGTTTCAAAAACATATTTATGTTGATCGTAGAAAAAAATGTACGTAACAAGTGCAAAAAGCACATGAATGAATTATTTGAAAAAAAATAAAAAAAAATTGGACAGGCTGAGCTTTGAACCATAGACCAACGGATCCATTAACCAACACCCTAATCACTAGGCCAGCCGAACATGCACCAGATAGTTTCAACAAGACATATTTGATTAGGTACTTACTTACTGGAATCTGTAATCTGATTTCAAACATTCAAAAAGATATTTATTTCGATCGTAGAGGTCGTTTTGAGCTGCAAACTTCATTCATCGGCTGTATTGCAACAAATATACACTAGTTACTAGCAAGTATTTTCACGATTGGCTGGGAATCTAGAATCTAGTAATCGATGTAGGACGTCGTTGGTCAAAGGAGCATCTTAACCGACATCGTTACGTCACACGGGTTCGGGAGCCGTCGGCGTGTTTTCGGTACTCGATTCAAAAACCCATTTTTATTTCGATATAACTTTTGAATTATTGCGAAAAAAAAAGAAAACAAAAACAGTTTTGTTATAAAACTTATATATGATCTTTCGATTTATCACAAAAAAAATATACTTTTTTCTTAATTCAAAACCTCAATTGACTTTAAGAATTACTGGTGTGACGTTCTCCATATGGGCGAGATCAACCAAAAGTTACAAAAATTATGTTAGGGAGTAGTGAATAGTGTTTGGCAGCATGTCCAATTTAATAAAAACACATCTCGTGAGGTTGCATTTTGTCTCAGGAAAACGTCCATACACGTGCTTGCAGTAACGTAATCGGCCTTTGGAGCATCAGAATGGAAAAAAACATGGTAGGTCGGTACAGACGTGTTTTTAACTGGAAAAGTTAAATTGAGTCCCATTACGGTCCGCGCATATCGAAAAAGTCATCTAGATCGGGCGTGTGTCAGACTGCTCTTCAAATGTACGAGGATAGTTCAATATACAGGGTGAGTCAAGCTCAACGCCTCGGACTCTTGTGATCAAACGATACCACTTTTGGAAAAATCGACTTTGCGAGTGTATGTAGGGCGAGTTGGACTACATTTTAAAAATAATTACTTTTATACAGGGTGTCTAATAAAAGCGTGACATATCAAAGTTATGTTTTTTTAAATGGAATACCCTGTATATTATTGCATATTTAGATTCCCGGGTGCATTTTAGTGTGACTTTTTGTATCACACATGCGACTTTAAGCGAACCGTTTAGGTGCAAATCACAATTTTGGGTATAGGTAGATGTCAGAAAAAAATTGAATATCGCAGCTATCATAAATCTTAGAGGGCTGTGACTTAGCCGTTTTACTAAGCATGAAATGTGTCAGCTTACGTTAGACGGTCCGGTTCGAATTACATTTGTACTTTGAGAAACTTCAATCAAAAGTAACTTGATTTTTTCAAATGGGAATGCATATTTTTTTTATACGATCAAATGTGCAATTTAATAAGCTTTCTAATGATATGCGGTTGTAAATATCAATCTCTAGTAGTTTTGATTTAATTTCAAATTTTCAGTAAAACCGGTGTTTTTCAATTTTCCTACCTATAAGCAACTTGGCAGGCCATGAAATATAAACAAAAAACTGTTCAGATGGAACAAAACAAGCAGATAGTTACGGAGGAACTAGAGTAAAGGAACAAAGTTATAAAAATGAGAAATAGCAGACATAACACATCTAAGGTCAAAAAACAGCTGGAGTACGACAGAAATGGGTATTTTTCACAGCATACCGGCATTACAATATTTTAAAGATTGACGATTCACAAAACCATTGTGAATTTTGAAATGAAAGGAAATCTACCACGTAATGTTGCTGGCAGTTTAATAGCTTCAGAATAAAATTTCACATTTCATGATTTAAAAAAATAGTAACCGATACCTCTGACTGGAGTTCTGCAAAATCTTCAATACTCATAAGCAAGATCGCCGAAAATGAAGAATGAATTAAAAATCTGCTCAAATTATTAAACATAATTTACCTGGCAGAAAATTAAAATATGATGTCAGTATTCCTTTTTTGCGATCCTGCTAATAGATACTGAAAAATTTAAAGGACGACAGTGAGAGGTATCATTACTTTTGACTTTGACGGAAATGACTACTGTTTTATACATTGCAGTCGCTAGTAGGCTGTAAAAATTATCCATTTCTGTCGTACTCCAGCTTCTCTTTAACCTTAGGCATGTTACCGCCGTTGTTTCTGGTTAGAGTTGATCTGTTGTAGGGAATTTTTATAATCAAGTTCTTTTACTCTAGTTCTGCTGGATCATTTTGCTAAGTTAGTTATTTTCTTCCATCTGAATACGATTGTTTATATTTCATGGCCTGCTAGTTTGTCTATAGGTAGGGAAATTGAGAAACACTGATTTCATTGAAATCTCGAAATTTAATAAAAACTACCATAGATTGATATCCACAACCTGATATAATTAGAAAGCCTATCAAATTGCACATTTGATCGTATAAAAAAATTATGCATTCCCATTTGAAAAAATCAAGTTACCTTTGATTGAAATTTCCTTAATTGATCTACCGATTTCTCCAAGTACAAATGTAATTCGAACTCGACCATCTAACGTAAGCTGACGCATTTAATGCTTAGTATCACGGAAAAGTTACAGCCCTCTAGGATTTATAATAGCTACGATATTCAATATTTTTCTGACATCTACCTATACCCTAAATTGTTATTTGCACCTAAACGGTTCGCTTAAAGTCCCATGTGTGATACATAAAGTCACACTGAAATGCACCCAGGAATCTAAATATGCAATAATATACAGGGTGTTCCATTTAAAAAACATAACTTTGATATGTCACGCTTTCATTAGACACCCCGTATAAAAGTCGTTATTTTTAAAATGTAGTCCAACTCGACCTACATACACCTGCAAAGCCGATTTTTCGAAAGGTGGTATCGTTTGGTCACAAGAGTCCGAGGCGTTGAGCTTGACTAACCCTGTATAACGAGACCGCTATTGCAAAGCCTTAGTCACACTACTCGCTGACCTTCAGAAGAAATTCTGCTCGGTAGGCAGAAAAGAACCTAACAGACGCGGCTCGGGGGTTCTAAATGAGGGAGGGCACATGACGAAAAAGATGTATTTAATAAGCGCGTACCAACTGTTCAATTATATTCACTTTCTACAAAATACTAAAATCCATGGATGCATACATGTAAGAAACATAATTTTTGAGCTTCTGTGCCTTCCTCGCCATTTTTTTTAAACCATCCAACCCTTATTTATTCCATGCAAGGCACCTTTCTCAAAAATTAGGCACATAAAACAAAATAATGTATTTGTTTGTGAACATCCGTACATCCACTCCTATTTTTCATTCATATTCCGGTTGAATACTCTATTATAAGTCCGTTTTTTTACTTGTGGAACTACAGTTAATTTGAAGATAAGGAAGATAAGGCGTAGGTCTTCCTTTTTTCATAATTAAAAGTTTATCTTCGAAGGTGATTGGATCTTCTGAAAGGTTTTGCACAGAATTAACTTCCGCTGTCGCGGGCTCCATCATAGAGAATACGCAAATGCAAATGAACCGTGATTAGCACATAAAAATAAATAAGATGTTGCGTTCAACTCGTTGTTGGTGACACGCTGTAACGAAAAAATATTAAATAATAAAGGAATAAAGCACTGAATGATAACTATATCAATTATAATTTTTCTGGGCGGTTGGGTGAGCACATGTCCTTGTGCCCTTCAAAACCAACCGCCACTGGAACCTAACCTTGTTTTAATAACGAAGTCAGCTGACAACGGCGAAATGGTTGATAATGTGCAAGAGGTAGCTGTACTTGCATTCTGCACTTTCAACAACAACATCAGCAACAACATGCCCTGGCACGAGCACGTCGTCAGTATTGCCAAAACGGCATCCCCGAAGCTTGGAATTTTGTTCCGCTGTAGGAAGTTGTATACACCAGAGCAACTACTGCTGCTTTACAAAGTACAGATCTGACCAACGTTGGAGTATTGCATCCCATGTGTGGGGATGCGCTTCGAAGTACTCTCTACAGCGTACAGGCGACACTCTCCAGAAGACGCAGTTAGACTATTCGATACTCCTAATCTCACAAAGGACCTCCACAGCCTGGAACATCGAAGAATAGTCGCTGATCTGTTTCTGTCTTACAGATTCTATTACTAAAGATGTTCGAATGAGCTCGCCCAGATAATAACATCAAAGGCCGTCCTAACGAGGAGCATTAGAGAGGCTCTGCGAGCTCAGCCTTACCAGGTCGAGGTCCCTACTCCCCGGACGAGTTTGTTTCCCGACGGCGACGGTTACAACCTACAGCGCTTCAAATCCAATGTGCACAGACACTTATCCTCTCGCAGCGCCTTTGCAGCGCCATGGGCTTTCAGCCTTTGCCAGAGGTGTACCATAAAAAGACTCATACCAAGGGTACTTGGACAAAAAATAAATACCGCCCGGTATAACAAAGGACTGTATGATCCCTTCCAGTGCAGTTAATCTGTATGCAAGGAGCGTTCCAGAGACATGGCCAGCGTCGATTTGCATACGGGAAAAACGACTCCAATCCGAATTAAATATGCGCACAAATGGCTGCCCATTCGGGATTAGCATTAAAAAAAGACTAGCCGTGTCGGTGTATCTCCGTGGGTTTTGCTGTCGATTGTACCCAACCGCTGGCCACTGGTGGTCATGAAGGTAAATTGGGATAGGTGAAAGAGCGGTTAGTTTCTGTAATCGGATTAGCTTCTGGTTTAAAAGTCAAAGGTACCGTATCTGGAGCGGAAACCAAATTAACCACTAACTAACATCTCGCTCAATAAATAGCGAGGTCAGCAGATTAGATGCAATCAAGTTTAGTTTGTTCTAACTCCCACACCAGAGGTGAGAGGATTTTTAACACGCTTTCAATAGCTTCACCTGTATGTTTGTGAGTTTGTAACTCTCCTTTGGATTAAGAGGTCGGACCGAATACTGAACGCTCCAGCTTTGCCGTGAAAACGATTGTCAGGGTGAGAAAATTTATAATTCGAAAAATAATATTATCCTACAGTGTAGTTAAAAATGCATCGTAAAACTGACGCCATAAAGGCAAAGAGAAAGCTGAAACCCTAGCCTGAACATAAATCATTACCCGACCGATATTGTCTTCTCAAGAACTTGGGCATACTTTTACTATTTCAAGATGTTCGCCAGATTGAAGTAAGGTTCAATATCGCACATAATGTTTGGAGGTGGTACCAGCTTGAAAGCACGGTCCTTCTTGTCGAAAAGGCACTCAAAACAGTACAAAGTTGTATCACGTACAGTCAAGAGGTGTTGTGATTTGTTTTGTGATTGTGCATAGATTGTGCATAGGTGAGTTTATCTCACAGAGTACCCAGTTATACTAATTGTCTCTTTGTTTATTGATATATTGATTTATTTCATTAATTCATTTGAGAACTTGTTATTAGACAATTGATAAACTTTGATACCCACATTTCTATCATTAACTGTTCTATAATTCCACTACTGAATGTCTGCGATATGAAAACAGATAACAATCTCGAAGTACGTCGTGAGTAGACCCTCCGCGCTGAACTAGTACAAAGGAGTGGATACTTTGCGAGTGGACCCCTAGTATCTTAGCGAGTTGGCCTCACAGTTCTCATGATAATTCTCCCCCCTACTGATTGGAGCTCTACCTCTGTATTTCGCGTGTTTACCCTTAATACCAAAGACCCGAGTGCTGCTCGAGTTCTGTTATATGCTTTTTGTATAATTATACAGTATATTATTTCATATATTCTTTTGGAGAGGTATTTCGCGAGTTGACCCTTAATACCTATGACCCGAGAGATGTTTGTTTTATGTTCTGTATAATTTTTATAACCACACAAGATGTAAATATGATTTTATCCGTTTGGCGTTAAAGGATATATTTGCTGTGTAATCTAGTTATGGTTGTGTGTTTAATTCCTACAGTTACTTACCTGCCTATTTAATCAATGTGACCCGTGTAAAATACCGTCATGGTATATAATTAAAACATATCTTAACCTATTTTTTTTTTTATTTATCATTCTTCAATGAATTGGTTACTCAGGTATCTTTTTATTTAATTTACAGATGTGTCGTCTCGAGCGCTTTTCCTGATACAGGACCAACCTTTTATCGATGTTAAATTAGTTAAATTAAGTTATCGTTTAAATATTGAATTGTGATCTTAATTAATTTATTTTGATTATTTGTTTATTGATTGAATTGCTGCCTTATTAAATGTTTTTAAGATAAGCCCAGAATGATCATTTAATCGTTCATTTTTTTTGAATTATCTCCTACACGATTTTGATGGCTTCCAAATCCATCGGACCACCTGACTAACAGATGGCGCTGACTGTAGTGTTCTCACCTGGTGTTACACACTGTAATGTAGTTGTTGTTCAGTGGAGTCCTTAGTAAAACACTTCATGCTCAAAACTTGGTGTATATTGATCTCTCCTTGTTACAAACCACTGATGTATTTTATATCTGACCCTCATCCGATTGATATAACTCAACACACTCGCTCTGTTTATAAACAATCTTACCTAAACGTATACACAATTATTTTCCAATATCTCACGTACGGACTGGTAAGCTCCTTACGAATTGGAGCAATACAGTATACTGGGTGTTACCAGATCCCTTCGCTTTACTAATCTGCATCACAACCCTCAATCTACTACAAATATTTGTACATATATTGAAACTAGGACAAATACATATGAGGAAATATTATCTATCGTAAAGATTATCCTTAAAGTCTATTAATATTAGATAGAGGCGTAGCGACGAGAGCTTAAAAGGCGTGGCATACAACTGTTTGTGCTATGAAAATTGGGTATAAGCTTGTTGACGTGGGACTTGAATAGACCAACACTGGCAAGATCAATAAACATCTCTTTTGACAATCTGTTCCAAACCTAGTACTTAAGGAAATGTTTTGACATATTTTTTAAAACTATAAAGAGACTTGCTTTTAGCTGTCTAATCAACGTTGTTGTGCAAAATGCAAGCATGTATGCGAAGAACCTTGTAAATACAGGTGGGCCAATAGTGCTTGGACGGAGGATTGTGGGCTTACTAAAAAATATTTCAAAAATCTGTCAGCTGATCATGGTAGGGACCCTTGAGGGCTATAACGTGAAAATATTTTCACTTAAATTTTGACGTTTATACAGGGTGATTCATATCAAACTTCCATTTTTTTTGAACGGAACCCCCTATATATTATTGCATATTTGGATTTCTTGGTCAATTCCAGTGTGACTTTATGTATCACATATGGAACTTTAAACGAACCGTTTAGGCGCAAATCACCATTTTTGGTATAAGCAGGTAACAGAAAAAAAAGTGTAAAATTTGATTACCTTTCTAACGATATACATTCTTGATATCAATCTTTTTTTGGTTTTCATTTTATTTCAAATTTTCAGTCAAATCGGTGTTTTTCAATTTTCCTGCATGCAAGCAACCTAGCAACCTAGCAGGCCAAGAAAAGTAAACAAAAAAAAAGTCTGATATCAAGAATGCTATATCAAGTTATCTGTGATTTAATTTTCCTTAATTAATCTACTGATTTCTCCCAGTACTAAAAGAATTCAGATATAGCCGTCTAATCTTAGATGACACATTTCATGCTTAGTCGTACCGCAAAGTCACGGCCTTCTAAGTTTTATAATTCCTGCGATATTCAATTTTTTTCTGATACCAGAAATGGTGATTTGCGCCTAAACGGTTCGTTTAAAGTTCCATCTGTGATACATAAAGTAACACTAGAATTGACCAAGGAATCCAAACATGCAATAATATATAGGGGGTTCCATTCAAAAAAATGTATGTTTGATATGAATCACCCTGTATAAACGTCAAAATTTAGGTGAAAATATTTTTACGTTATAGCCCTCAAGGCCCTTTACCATGATCAGGTGATAGATTTTTGAAATATTTTTTAGTAAGCCCACAATCCTCCGTCCACGCACTATTGGCCCACCCTGTATAGACGAGCTATGAAGAGACGTTGTTATTAGTGAAGTACTAAATTTAGTAATTTAGCAATCCGAATTAACTATGCGCACAAATGGCGGACCCAGTCTGGATTAGGGTTAAAAAAAGGAGGTGGGTTTTGCTGTCGATTGTACCCAACCGCTGGCCACTGGTGGTCATGAAGGTAAATTGGGATAGGCGAAAGAGCGGTTAGTTTCTGTAATCGGATTAGCTTCTGGTTTAAAAGTCAAAGGCACCACATCTGGGGCGGAAAACGAATTAACCACTAACTAACATCTCGCTCAATAAATAGCGAGGTCAGCAGATTAGACGCAATCATGTTTAGTTTGTTCTAACGCCCACACCAGAGGTGTGGGGATTTTTCGTAATAGAGCAAACCACGAAGCAAAGCTTAATTATCAAGGGATCGCACACAGAAAAAAATACTGTTGCGTTTTCAACTAATTATTAGTATTTGGATGTTTTTCCATCGCTTTAAATATATTTTACAGTTGTTTCAAATCCATGTCATTGAAAGAATTCAATCCCTGTATTCGACGTAATCACAGGTACGCCAATAAATTCAAAATAGTTTTATATTCGTTCTAATGATATCTGTAATCCTTTTAATACTAGTATTGATATCTAATGCAATTAAGGCATCCTTTTGTTTTCGAAATTTACCCTATGTTTTATTTAAGCAAAGCATACAATCTATTCGATGTACAAAAATTATTCCTGCAATAGCAGTTCGTGATAATTCATCTGATAAAAGTTAATTTTATTTTAAAGGGTAATTATCACATGAACAATAAGCCATGCTTTCAAAACATTGTCTATACTGTTAGAGAAATTGGTGAGCAGTATTCGTACCAACAACATCAGATATAGAATTCAATTGCCCTTGTTGTTCGCTGAAGTATAATCAGTATTCGGCGGGACTGATGTCCCGATTAAATGAACGCAAAAAGAAAGAAGAGGAGGATTATCTCAGTGTTATCCGTTATCTGCGCCAATATATTGTAGCAGCAATTGTGTAATTTAAATGTGTCCAGCTATATATTAAATAAAGGACCTACTGAGAAATTGGGGCTTAGAAGAGCTAATACCCACATTTGAATGTAGGTATTTAGATTAGTCAGACAGTTATATTCCAGGTAAAAGGACAAAAACTGGTGCAGGCTTATGTCTAATTCTTATACCATGCTCCTTATAACCTCATACAAAATCACACCATTATTAAACATCTAAACAAAACAATCAGCTATCCTCGCAATACAAGTGTTGCTCCAAGGAAAAGAAAGTAGTTTAGAATTAATTATAAAACACACATTCGACTCAACGACGGGCTGCGATTGAAACATTCTTTGGAACCCAATGACATCTTGTAGTTGAATCGGCAATACGATATAATTCGTTACCAACTATACACTTCCCATTGCTTAAAACATCGCTGTATTTGAGGAATGCTGAGTGTAACCTCCCATTGAATCAAAGCGTAAGTCTTTGACAAAACGATAGATTTTTCTGTGTGCGGGTCCTATGAAGAGGTTACGTTAGGTGAAGTTGACGTGGGACTTGAATAGGTCAAAACTAGCAAGCTCAATAAATATCTCTCCTGGAAGTTCGGCTCTTGATATAGGGTGGTTCATAAAGTTGCACTTATTTAACATAATCACAGAAGAAGACTATTCGTCAATTTGCTATGAAAATGTATTTATTACAGTAGAAAAACAGGAATTTTATTTTTTTTTAAATGGCATCACCAGGATGTGACCCATCTCGTCTCGACTACTCGCTGGATATCGCACGTAGAATGGAAGACACTTCTTGGAGAATAATTGCTCTCAATTGAGGTATTGATAGTGATTTCACCATGTATACTCGACTCTCCAGGTATCCTAATAAGAAAAAGTCAAAAGGAGCTAAATCCGGACTCCTGGGAGGCCATGGAATGTCTCCTCCACGCGATATCATCTTGCCTGGGAACATCTCGTTTATAACTGCTATTGACGCATGAGACGTATGGCAGGTCACGCCATCTTGTTGAAAACTTGCCCCATGGTTATAACCTTCAAATTGATACAACTGCGGATATACGAAATTACGTAACATCGTGTTATACCGGTCGGAAGTCACAGTCACAGATTCTTCTCGCTCGTTTTCGAAAAAATAAGGACTGATGATCCCATTGGACGACATTGCTGCCCAAACTGTCACTTTGGGTGAATGTAGGGGCTTTTCATGTTTTGGCCCACCCTGTATATGATTATTAGAATGAGTGGCGGAATCATAGGGAGTAGCTTAAAGGAGCAGACTTCTATACAGTTGGAAGAATCCGATATGCTAGTCAGTTTCGACGTTGTGTCATTATTTGCAAAAATACCTTCAAACGATTTTATTTCAAGCATACAGAGAAAAAATTACTGTTGCGTTTCCAATTAATTGTTAGTATTTGGATGTTCTTCCATCACTTTAAATATATTTACAGTTGTTTCAAATCCATGTCATTGAAATAATTCAATCCTTATATTCAAAGTAATCACAGGTACGCCAATAAATACAAAATGATTTTATATTCACTCTAACGATATGTATAATCCTTCTAATATCAGTATTGACATATAATGCAATCAAAACATCCTTTTGTTTTCGAAATTTACCCTGTTTCATTTAAGCAAAGCGTACAAACTATTCAATGTACAAAAATTATTACTGCAACAGCGTGATAATGGACTAGTATCATGAATTTTATTTCTGGTTGCATATGATAGAGTACGTCATAAAAAGCATCTCATTTTTTTCTCCGATTTTTTTGGGCACAGGAAAGCCGTGAAAATGAGGAAAATATTTGAATTCTCCTAGGGCAGTGACGTCCCTGCCCTATAGGCGAACAGCCAATCAAAAGACAGATATTTGTACTGTGTTGCCGCATTTTGATGGCGCGCGGAGCTATACGCGGGCTGGCTCATCTATCTTGTCTTCTGTTCCCGTCTGATATGTTTTGTGGTTTTAATGTCTCGTGATCCGAAATTCCAGGGCTGTTCCAAATTACGGTTCTATCACCGTCCTAGAACTGTTTTCATCATGCCCCACCCATTTTGTGATTCTAGAATCGATGATTGGTTGGTACGCTGGTGGACCAACCAATCATCGTTTTGAGAACTGTATAATGGGCGGGGCATGATGAAAACAGTTCTAGGACGGTGATAGAACCATAATTTGGAACAGCCCTTCCGAAAGCTAAGTTAAGGTTCCTGATCCGTCAATCCTGTCAATCAATCGTCATTCGGTCATTGTCATTTCCAAATTCCCATGGGCTTTGGCTGTAATTTTCAACAATCTTAAAGTTATTATTATTTGTTTGCGTTTATTTGTACAGGATATCCTTTTATTCCATTTTAGTAGGTTTCAAGTTATTTTATCATAACATAACCAACAAGTATGGGTAAAATCGATAGTGGATTCACAAACGCCGATTCAGATAACCTGCCTAAAGTTGATATGGCTATGGTGAACGACTTTTATGTGGATAATATGCAGTTCTTCAATACGAAGATGAGAAATGTGAAAGCTAAGAAGTGAGTTTCAAATTATTTATAACACTTTGGATAGCAAATAACATGTTTATGTGAAATGTACATGTTTTGCGAGTCGGAGCTGTTCTCGGCAACAATGCACTGCTGATAATTCGCGCGGTTGGCACTGATTGGCTGAATTTGAATTCCTTTCTTTAAACTTTAGAATGGAATTACTAAAAAACAAAATGATGTAGAAAGTAACGAAATGCAGCAGAACGTTTATTTGTGTATGCACTAAGCGGCCATAATAATTAAATCATTGTTCTTAACCTCGTGATACCAGTCCATTCATCTGATAAAAATTAATTTCGTTTCAATGGCTCTTGTAGTTCGCTGAACTATATTTAGTATTCGGCGGGACTGATGTCCCGATTCAATGAAGGTAAGAATGAAAAACAGGGGGATGATCTCAGTGCTACTATTGCCGCGAACTCGTCAACATGGACGAAGTTGTTCCTTTGTGTTGTTTCGGTGTTAGCCGTGTTGTGTCATCTCGTGAAATTGGGACTTAGAAGAGTTAACATCCACATTTGAATGTAGGCACTTAGATTAGTCAGACAGTTATATTTCAGGTAATAATGCAACAACTGAAACAATCACTTGTCCTCGCAATAAAATCTGTTGGTCCAGGGAAAAGAAAGTAGTTTAGAATCAGTCACCAAACACAGATTCGATTCAACGACAGGCTACGATTGAATCATTCATTGGAATCCAATGACATCTGGTAGTTGAATCGACAATACGATATAATTCGCTACCAACTATACACTTCCAATTGGAGAAAACGTCGTTGTATTTGAGGAATGCTGATTGTAACGTCCCATTGAATCCAATCGTAAGTCTTTGACAAAACGACAGATTTTTCTGTGTGTATCCAACCACATTGAATCACAATTCGCTGACGAATTAGAAATGCATCTTTATGCCCATAGCATATTCCTGTCATTTTCTTTTATATAACTATTATCCTCTGTTTGCACTTATAAATTCATCAATTGACTTCTTCCTCCGTATGTATAGGAATTTAGGGATCTGTAGTCGAGTTTATCTCACCTTAAAGCTTGTAGAGAAGAGCTGGATGCTCCGCCACTTTGGCCATCGTTCGCTGGACCGTTTCTTAATTTCAGCACCACCACCCTGACTATGTTTATCAAAAAGAACAAGTTCAGGATTATAGTAGCTGCCACCGGTATTTGGTGAATGATGTCGAATCTCGAACTTTGTGACCAGCACCTGAAACAATTGAAAATTATGTTGTACTTAGCTAATTTAATTTGAGTCTGGAAAAATCGGTTATTAGGTTAGGCTCAGTTCTTTGTATATTCACCAATAATATAGGGTTTAAGGAACTTTATTGAAAACTTGAAAAAAAATCTGAATATACACAGGTTTTCAAACACAAGTTTGAGAATGAAGATGAAAAACTTACACGTGATCCACAATTTTAATGCAAGGCATTGTGATACTGTCAAATTGACTCGTAAATTTATATACCTATCCGCAAAAAGATCTCTTCTTTTTCATTGAAGTGTAGATGGGGATGTTTGGAACCTCACAAACCGATATGGCTTTGATGTGCTTATGAGCATCCTAAAGTAATTAAAGTCATTGAATAAACCCAGGCATTTTTTCTGTTAAACGAAACAATTATTTTTGAAGTATACATATATGTGACCCATCCGTGCATCAATGAGTAAATGAATCAATGAATCAGCCTATCAACAAATGAACGTATCAACGATTTAACGAATCATTGGATCTTCATTGAATTAAGGAATCAACGTATCGACGTATTAACGTATCAACGAAGCAACGAATCCACAAGTCAAAGTTAATAAATCATCGAAACGTATCAAGGAATTAATCAAAACAACAATTCAATGAATCAAGAAATAATCGATTCATCGTATCAACGAATCAGCGTATCAGAAAATCAACGAATCACCGTATCAACGAATCAACGTATCAACGTATCAACGAATCAACGTATCAACGTATCAACGTATCAACGTATCAACATATCAAGGTATTAACGCAGCAACGTATCAATAAATCAACGAATCAACGAATAACCAAATTGACGAATCAACGCATCAACAAATCAACGAATCAAGGAATCAACGATTCAACGTATCAACATATCAACAAATCAACGTACCAACGAATCATCGATTAGGCGAATTAACGAATCATCGAGCCTACGTATCAACGAATCAAGGAATCAAGGGATCAACGGATCGAAGAATCAATGAATCAATGAATTGAATCAACAAATATTAATAGTGATCTTTTGGTACTGCATTTAATTATTGTAAGCTGTTTATAGCTGAGCTATTGTGGGGATAAAGAACGAGATAAGTACAGGTACGCTTATTTAGCACTAAGGTTATATTTCGTGACGTGTATCTCTGCGTTGATGAGACGAACAATGCAGTCAACTCTCTGGATGACAGTTTTCACCTGAGCGAAATCCTATTCTCGAGCTTCCCATAGCTGTCACCTGCATGCCCGAATAACAATAGCGGAAAGAAGAAAGAAAGACAGAAAGACGCAACGAAGGACAAACTGTGCACTTAGCATCGGGGTTATCTCTTCCTACACTGACACCTTCGCCGTTAAAAATAAAAAGGCATTTCTTTTACAATTTGCCTTGAGGGGCTGACATCGTCTTATGTATATACATAATGTCTCATAATAGATTAGACCTGGGAATATGTACCGGTGTTTCCTCGTACTTCGTCCCGAAGGGATAGAAAAAATGTTTTTATATGAGGGTTTTAAAGTTTGCTCTTGTCAATTAGAATTTGATACGAACAAAAGGAAAAAATAATAACAAATTCTGTTTTTCGTATCGAGCTTGTGGTGATCCGGAACGCGCTCCTGGTTGCCATACGTTAGAACACACCTTTAGCTGTCAGGCGGCCGAAGTTTGACATTGACGGCATCGACAGATGATTTACAAAAATTGTAAAATCTGAGTTGGAGTGTAATTAGTCGATGAAGTTCAGATAAGTAATATATTTGATTATTACTACATCGTAGATTGTTCAGATATTTTGATATTTGTCAGATCATGAGTGACTTTTCATAGAGCATACAATTCCTTTCATTCTGTGATGCCTTTTATTTTTCTTTTTCACTTGGGAGTCCTTGGAGACTCGTTGCCATAGTTTGTTTATTTATTACGGGGGAGGGGGGATTGTTTTTGAAAAGCGTACCAAGCGGGAGACCAAAATTTCAACAAAGGGATTTTTGAGTCTTTTTCACGAATATCTGCAGGTATGTTGTTTTTTGACTTTGTATTATTAACTAGTGTGGTCTGGCTACAATATTTAAAGTGTTTCACAACCTATTCTATAAATCTGGCTGTTATATGGCGTTGGGTCTCTGATTTACGTCTACTCTAGGTACTAGGTCCTGAGGGATTGCAGGCTGGTGGTGAGCAGGGACAGCTTGGTGGTGTTTAGGTGTATTTATTTCAATCCAGTACTGATTTCCCTTTATATATGATAATTATCTACGGTAGGTCGTTAACCTGGCCCAGGTTGGGCCTATTGCAATTACATCCTTTATTTACTCCTTTATCTGTTGGTTATATTTATCTATTTATATATACTTATCTTTTACATTTTTCCACATCCTATCCATATTTCTCTCCCTGACGTTGAACAGGGATGTAGCCCACCATGTATTAATATTATTATTATTTTTCATTTAGACTGTGAATGTTTATAACCAGTACTTTATTATACAATAGCAATAATAAGAGCCAGTTTACCACTATTATTAAGACCTTTTTAAGACGTATATTTCAATATATCAATATAAATATTTCACCAGTAAAATATATGAATTACAAAGCACTCATAAATACAAGAATCAAGTAATAAAACCATATCATAAACACTCAGCACTCATGATTAATAAATACAAAACAAATGTTAACAAACAAATAATTAAAAAAACAATATCATAACATTTCTGTGTTTTGATTTCATTCTCTCTGAGTTGGTACACATGCATGCTGAAAGAATCTGGTTATCACGGTCACACACACAACATTGGGTTCTAAATTCCACCACTAGACGTGTTGATCACTTTGGCTATTTCAAAATTTGGTATCGATTTTGACAGTGACCTGTTGCTCACTACAAGCTGTCTTTTTTTTAAATAGGATACCCTGTACAATATATCACGGAAAGAAACATATTATTCTTTTGTTTTCAAAAATATAGGGTTCGTTCACCTTATTCTGAAAGGTTTTTAAAATATTTAACTTCAAAGTTTCTAAAATGTGGAAGTAAACCTCAATCCACTATAGCCATGGCGGCCGAAAAACAATTGAAAGCGGTAATGTTTTGTGTCATTCTGATATTTTGTCGAGGTGAAAAGCATCGCTTTGTTTATAAGTGCAAACTTTGAGGTTTATTGTAAGAAATGCCGTTATTGAAGTTTCCTTAATTAATCTACCGATGTATCCAAGTACAAAAACAATTCAAATTTGATCGTCCATTCTAAGCTGACACATTTCATGCCTAGTCATACGGCAGTCACAGCCTTTTAACTGATATATCTTCTTACACCACTTAAAAGGTAAGTTTTAAGTCCCATATGTGATACATAAACTCACACTAAAATTAACCAAGAAATCTAAATATGGCATAATATAGAGGGTAGTCCATTTAAAAAACATAACTTTGATATGTTGCGTTTTTATAAGATTCTGTATGAAATATTTTTTTTAAATGTAGTCCAAATCGACCCACACACACTCTCATTCCTAAAAAGACATATCGCGTTTGATCATAAGAGTCCAAGACGTTTAGTTTGACTCACCCCGTATACTGGTACTTAAACTTTCCTGACGTTTCGGGCTCTCAAAAAGCATTGAACTTGTATTTCAAACCTTCTCCAGTATCTTTGTATTTTACACAGTAGTCGCTCATTTTTTACCTCATCTACTTAGATTCCTTCGTATTGAATTTTTTCTTATACCAACAATAGTGTTTTGCACCTGAACGGTTAGTTTTATGTTCCATATGAAATTAATCAAGGAATCTGAATATGCTATAATATATAGGGTATTCCATTTAAAAAACATAACTTTGATATATTGCGTTGTCATAAGATTCTGTATGAAATATAATATTTTTTAAATGTAGTCCAAATCGACCTACACACACTCTCATTCCTAAAAAGACATATCGCGTTTGATCACAAGAGTCCAAGACGTTTAGTTTGACTCACCCTGTATACTGGTACTTAAACTTTCCTGACGTTTCGGGCTCTCAAAAAGCATTGAACTTGTATTTCAAACCTTTTCCAGTATCTTTGATTTCACACAGTAATCGCTCATTTTTTTACCTCATCTACTTAGATTCCTTCGTATTGAAGTGTTTCGACCACTCTTTTGAGCCAACATTGTAGCGCAAGTACAGAAAACTCTTTCAATTATGGGTTTAAGCATCTGCCGTACACTTCAGTCCGATTTTAAAACTCGTTACATCCCATCTCTCTCGTCCACCCCCTCCAGCGTCTATTTCTCCTTCTCACTTCTACGTAAATTATTAAACGCTTAGCTGATTGCCGCCATTACCATTCCGCACATGTGGATGTTTCCTGCTTGCTAATAGCTTCAGGAAGATGTGATTATAAAAGAGAGTAGCACTACACAGGAGGCTTGCTAAAAAATTGTGTTATGAAGTTGGAATTTCAAAATCCAATTTCAACGAGCTGCTGGAAATAACATCCAATTCAATCTACGGCTTCGCAGACGACAGTACGTTAAGGGTCTAGGGTATATAGCGTGCGAAATTGAGAATCCAAGAAAAGACGTATTCCCGTGTTAGCGAGGAGGCGTGGCCGCCTGTTCCCTTTCTCCAGTGTGTGTGTCTAAGATGAGGGAAGGTAAGTCCAAAAATCCAAAGGTAAGGTCAAAAGGTCCAAAGATCACCATAAAAATGAATTTCGCATTTCCAAGTTCCGGACGTTACCTTTAAACTTACAGTAATGACTCAAAGAGCATATTGAAGAAGAAAGCTTGCACTTGTGCAACTATTTAGCCTTTTTTTGACATCGTGTTTGGTTATATTACATGTACTTATAGAATGTATGATTTTGCATTGCGAGTTTTTTTGCACATTAAAAAACTTTTTTGAGAAAATCGAAAATTAGGTCTTAACTATCGTCTTCTGAAATATTATATATGTAGTTTGAAAATAGAGTGAGTTATGCGAGAAATTGTGAGTCCGTGTTTTACATGGCAAATAGGTATGTATAAATGTGTGTATCCAGGCCCCTTATATCGTGAATGGAAGCAGGCAAGCCACTATCACCCCAGGAGATGGTACGTCGGCGACAGCCACATGCCTCACAGAACAACGTAGATATCAAAACAATTATCAAGTGGGGATTAGTAAATAAAGTACATACACATAACCTCAGGTAACAATACTGACAATGAAGTGGCTTACCAACTGTAGAAACGAAAGGTCACCCAATCGTCGAGTGACCTTCCGTCAAGCTTTTTGGGACGAACATCAACAATAACATGTCCTGGCACGACCACGTTGTCAGTATTGCTGAAACGGCATCCCAGAAGCTTGGACTTTTGTTCCACTGTAGGAAGCTGTATACACCAAAGCAACTACTGCTGCTTTACAAGGCACTGATCCGATCATCGTTGGAGTATTGCTCCCATGTGTGGGAATTCGCTCCGAAGCACTCTCTAAAGCTTCTGGATAGCAGAGAGCAGTTAGAAGAACCGATACGCCTAACCTCACAAAGGACGTCCACAGCCCGGAACATTGAAGAAATGTGGCTGACATGTCCCTGTTTGACAGATTCTATCACGGAAGTTGTTCGAGAGAGCTCTCCCAGATAATAACACCGAAGGCCGTCGGAAAGAGAAACACTAGAGATGATCCTTACCAGGTCGAGGTCCCTACTCCCCGAACCAGTCTTCTCCAGCATTCCTTTTCTTGGAGAACTTCGACGCTGTGGAATGAGCTGCCGGCAAATTTATTTTGATTACGAAACAAGAAAATAAAATAAAATAGACATTCAGACATTTCTTCCACAAGTTGCATTCAAAATCTCAAATCTATGCTGGTTGCTATTTCTTCAACAATTGCCTCCAGAACGGAGAAGTCTGAATCACATTAATGCATTCCAACTTAGAATTAAGCGACTTTTGCTGGATGAGGCACTTTACTCTATAGACAAATTTGTGAATCATTTTCATAGGAGGGGTCTCGAGTCAAAACCCGCTAACTCCACTTTTTGTTCTAATTTACCTTTTGCATGTCCCCGGTAATTAATTTTCATTGGGGTCGAAAAATAAATGTATTTGGAAGCAAATTCCGCTAAATCCCCTTCTAAAAGTATACGGAATATAGCAGTTAATTCAAAAACCCGGTAAGTCCATTAGAGTACTGAAATCAGAACACGCTATCTCCATCTCAGCCAATGCCGTTGAAGTAATCCGCCCATGCGTAGCTGAGAGTTGTCTAAAACAGTGTTTACTGTACTGCTGCTCCTCAACGTATTTCGCTGGTTTTTCTAGACGTTTGCTGCTTTTAGACTAAATAACTGTATAAAATGGAAGAATAAGCTAGAAACATCTCAATGTGCACCCCTTACTCTATCAATCTAATGTTTTTTTGTATATCTTTTGTTTAAATGTTTATCAGAAGACCATTTTTTTGTTTCAAAAGTTGCTAATACAAAGTACAAAAATTAAGTCCCGTTTTTAGATTCTGCCTCAATAAATATTAAAATAATAGAACTGTTGATTATTCCCGAGAATAAAAATAGCACGAAAATCCGCATATTCATCATGCTTGTCTTCAAAACCCGCTATGTCCAAACTTTTTCATCAAAATCCGCTGTCTCCATTAAAAAAAGTTAAATAACAGCCAAATCCACTGACACTTAGGTTAATCCTTCAAGTATAGAATCATCAATATGCTACATAATACTTACATAAAGCAAGAAACCTAGTAACACTAAAATAAATTGACTTACACGTTTTTCTTATTTCCTGAGAAATTCAAGATTTTGGAGATAGCGGATTCTGATCCTAGACCCCTCAATTATTAGTATATATACAATATGTCCAGTTATCTGTGTCGGAGCCTTACCGGTGATAAAATATATTAATTTTTATCGACAAATCAGCCCTAAAAAGTAATTTTGCTTCCTCCATAATAAAATAGCAGCAATTTTGTTTTTTGTTTAATCGAAGCACGAGTGTTATACTTATTTAGCCATAGCTACCTATGTAGAGGCTCTACAAATACAGAATAAGTATAATTCGATAGCGACATAATATGTATACTATAAACTAATGGTAAACATTTTCCAAATTGTAGTTCATATGAGGGCAAAACAATTGTTAAATGAAAATAAATATGCACCGGATACCCAAGAAGCATATTAGCAAAATTATTCAAATCGGAAATGAATTACGCAATAACAAAGCAATGATCAGTCGCTCTATGTAACATGTGTCAGTACACCCGCATGTCTGCAACACAAAGGAGGACATTTCGAACAATGGTTGTAATATTTGTCTCCTTTTTCGAAAAGTAAATGTCGTAACCACTAAGCATTTTATTTAATTGCCTTCTCTACTGCCGGATTAGACA
Organism: Callosobruchus maculatus; assembly: GCA_951848785.1. Taxonomy (NCBI): domain Eukaryota; kingdom Metazoa; phylum Arthropoda; class Insecta; order Coleoptera; family Chrysomelidae; genus Callosobruchus; species Callosobruchus maculatus. Next base: position 7,574,081 of record CATOUR010000003.1, read on the forward strand.
ATAAAGGGTCATATTTAAACCATCATAACTTTTAAGCTACTTTAATTAGGGCTAAGATATATAGTTATTTGTTTAGGGAACACCATGTACTGTCGCTTTGAAACTAAAAAATTGTGGGTTAATAGTTTAAATTTTTTGGATAAACTAAAATTATAAAAAATCACATAATCATTTCCTTTTAACAGTTTTTTTGCCTTGATATGAAATGAAATTTGGAAAATATTTACCACTATTTTATAGTCCACATGCTTCGATATCGAATTAGACCTATTATGTGCTTTTAGGACCTCTACATAGGTAGCTATGGCTAAATTAGTACAACACTCATGCATCGATTAAACAAAAAACAGAATGACTGCAATTTTATGATAGTGGGAGAAAATCTATTTATGGGGGAGGTAATTAAAAAAAACTGTATTTCATCCCCTTAAAGGCTCCGACATTGATGACACACATTGTGTATTGATAAAATTTTCATTTTACGGTTTCTGTCTCATACACAATTTTGTATTCTGTCATACATATTATATTTTATGGGCTGTATGGATGAAATAACTTATTATTATTACGTGCGAGCTTTAAGAACCTTCAGAACAAAACGTTCATTGCCTCACAACCCTCTGTCAAACAAAGAACGTGCACCTGGATGTCTTCAATTCCACCTCCACCGAAGCTGTACGTTTTCAAAGGCGAGCTTGCCAGACTTCTTGGCCGCAACCGAAAGGCGTTTGTCCGAGCGCCCATTCATTTCTGACAATTAAAATTCGCCGCGCCTGCTCAGTCAATTAACCGAAATAATAATGAGAGTCAGGGCAACGTCGGGAACGTCTGCGTTCTCTCAAAGTACACCAAAGCAGCTACGATGATGGTTTTCTTTGTCTTCCGTCATAATTATCTTTTCCAATTAGCAAAGACGTGCTTTGGTCGCGGTGGTTTCCTCTCTCTCTCTCTCTCTCTTTCCCGCTAATTGCGCCACCCGCTTTGTATAACTTCATAAACGTTACGTTACCGCGTCACCGCGTCTGCTTGTCATACGCCTGCGACCACAGCATAAGGAGTAAACCAGCAACGCAACTGAAACCAAATGTTTGAGACCATTTTGAGGAACTTTAATTTTTTGGGTGTCGCGTCGACCATCGCGTTAGACAAGCGATTCATACAGGACCTGAGTGAGAATATTATATGCGTAAAAAATCCCATAGTGATTATTATTATATGCAGTGGCGCTTCTAGGAAGTTTGTCTGGGGGGGGGGGGGGTAGTTACTTTATGGATAATGTAGTGGGCGCCGCCAAGGAGAGGGGGGGGGAGGGTACAATAAACATCTTGTCAAATGAAGATATAATACTGTAAGAGATGGATATTTATTAAATTAAATTTTTCAGCTGCAAAGATTAAACATTACACAGGTATAAGGAAAATTAACACATTGTTGGACACTCTGCTGGCCGGGAGGCTTCGTAATATGGCACCTCAAAACATTCCCATTGTTTTGCGTTTGTAGCATGATTTGCGTTATCAAAATATTTTAGGGGTACCTATCCATTTTTGACTCTTTTTTTCATTTTTGAGGTTTTTGGTGACCAAAAAAGACGGCTATATCCGTCGTGTCATATCACAGCAGACTTTATGTTCTAGAATGGCAACCTCGGCTATAGCCGTCTGATCAGTGTAATCGTGAAACACATCTTGTGGGAAGAAAAGGACAATTTTCGAGACAAAAGCTAAAACAAAAACAACATTTTATTGTATCAAATTTATAAATAAAAACGCATCTCTCAGAATATAGACGGTATAAGAACAAAAAATCAAATTTATTAGCAGAGATATCCCCGAACAAAACAGAATTTAGGCACAAATTTATGTTTGACGCCACTCTTCAAAGCAGTCTGGACACAAAGCAGGTTTATTTTCACAACCCTTGCATCTATAGCGAGTTTCTTTGCGACTTGAAACATTGTTTGCATCTAAGAAAATATGATTTTATTTTATGATCCTCTGGTAGGGGTAGCTTCTCTGGAAAATGTCTCACACGTGCTTCGAGTTTTGTATTGATATGAAACAATATATTCAATAATTATGTATAATAGGTGGACGACGAATATGTGTTTAGGAGGAAAATATCTGGTTACCTACCTCCCATCAGTACTGAAAACATGAAAATCAAACAAAAACACTTGCAATATGGCAGCTATACACGTGGTCAATGCATAACATTGGAGGTTATGGACGGTTATAGCCGTCGTGCCGTTTTACCCATGCACCTTGAAACATGAATAGTTGGGATAGCGTATAGTGGGTTAGAATTTGGCAATTTCAGAAATGACGAGCTTCACGTTACGGTACTAACATTGCTTAACAGGGCAAGTATACCGACATTCTGACGGTCGTCGCCATTCTGCCGTAGCAAGCAGATAACTTTTTGACTGATATAGCCCTCGCGTCCAACAACGTGTTAACAAAACCAAACACATATAACAAAATCAGACTTATTATAAATAATGTAAACGGATATTTAAAGCAATAAACATTAACAGTTCAATTTCAATGCATCTTATTTTTAATTAATCAGTTTTGTTCTGGAGGGGGATAATTACGCCCTCTTTTCCCCCCCCCCTTGGAAGCGCCCTTGATTATATGCACGCACAGGTGAAATGGCCGGTATAACCATTAAAAGGCAACTATGAAAAGATAATACACAAACAATTTGGGCAGGTAATAACTCGGTTATCCTGGAAAACCGGCAAACCCTGGGCTTCACGATGTACACTCGGCAACGGCAAAGCTTATACTGAAAGTGACCTAACCCTCTACATAGGGAAGCATCGGGCGAAACAGTTTGTAAAAGTTTCTCGTATCAATTTGAACAGTTGCGCTGCTAGTTTACTCTTTATGCTGTGACTGCGACTGTCTGGGGGACAACATAATATGCTTACAAAGGTGGATTCAAGTGACTCAAAGATGAAAGATTTTCTGGAAAATTTGGTGTCACTGTTCTGAGCGGAATATTAAGTCAAGCTCATACAGGACAGGATAAATATGCAATGCTTGTGGTAATCGGTGTCGGAGCCTTTAGGGGAAAAAATACTGTACTTTTTATCGTCAAATCGCTCCCCATAAGTAGTTTTTCTCCCACCATAATGAAATGGCAGCCATTTTGTTTTTTGTTAATCGAAGCATGAGTGTTGAACTAATTTACGCATAGTTACCCATGAAGAGGTCCTAAAAACACAAAAAAAGACTCATTCGATAGCGGAACATGTAGCCCATAAATTAGTGATGAATATTTTCCAAATTTTATCTCATAAAAGGGCAACAAAAAATTTAAAAGAAAATAATTATAACTATACTCTACTTTAAATAAAAATCAAATTTCAGTAGCCTTATTCTGTGACTTTTCTGAAGCATTTGATTGTATCAATCATGATATTTTGATCAAAAAATTAGATAAATATCGTTGTTCTAAAATAGCACTAAAATGGTTTACCTCTTGTTTGAGTAATTGTTCTCAAATTATTAGATTGTCAAAAAATGTAACTTCAGAAAAATTGAACATATGGGATGGACTACCACAGGGATCTGTGTTAGGTCCCATCTTATCTTTGGTATACATTAATAACCTAATGACATTAGAAATAAGTGGTCAATTTACTGTATTTGCAGATGACACTACAATACTCTGGCATGATAATGACATACAGGATTTAAAGAAAAAAATTGCAAATGATATAATTGTAATCAAAAGATGGTGTGATAGCAATTCTTTATCTTTTAATATCTCGAAAACCAAATTCATGACTTTCAAATGCTTACTTGACGTGATTTGCTTAGACAACGAACAATTACATCAAACATACATCATGAAGTTCTTAGGTCTAACTATTGATAAAAAATTGAATTTTGTAGCTCATATTGATAATTTAATTAATGAGTTAGCTAAATTAACTTACATACTAAGAACAGTTAGAGAAACTGTTGGAAGAAACACCACCAAAAGTTGTTATTTTGCATTATTCCAAAGTAGGTTGAGTTACGGCATCCCATTTTGGGGTGTCTGTTCTCATACCTACTTAAATAAATTGTTAGTCTTACACAAGCGAGCAGTTAGATGCATCGCCAAGAGTAGACCTAGAACTTCATGCAAGCCACTATTTTTAGAATATAAAATTGTGACCGTAATTGCACTATTTATTTTGGAAACGGCTCATTAATATTCAAAAATAAAACAAACTTTGAGACCATAAATGTAGAATATAATATAAGACAAAAGAATGATTTTAAATTAATTACCCCCAAATCAGCACTGGTTAAAGATTCAATTATATGCAATGGATTGAAGATTTATAACAAACTTCCTAATTCTTTTAGAATTCAAAAAGATTTAAAAGTTTTTCGTAAAAAACCTAAAAATTTCCTATTTCAAAAACCTTATTACACACTAGATGAGTTCTATGACGAGTTTTAGTGAATATTCCACATTTTGTTGTTATATATAGCTTTGTCAATAAGAATTTTGTAATTTCTTAGACAATAAAGTATATTTATATTATTTATATATCTATCTATCATATTTCAACTAGTAGTAAAATACTACATTTCTTTGTGTGCAGTTTTAACAATTATAGTGGTACTAATTCCGTATCCTGGAGCTTGTGTATCCAAATAAATCCGACATGGTCGGATCAAATATCAGGAGCTCCTCGGACAACTTAGCGGCGGATCTACACTGTTAGTTTGCTAGCTTTGGTTACTCCATCCTCAGACGGAATGAGGAATACGCAGGCCTGTGCACTGCAAACAATTCGTATGACGTTGCAGCGGCATACATCTTGGCCACTTGAATTTAGGATACAGTCATCCTTAGCTTTCCACGTTTACTTAGGACGCTGTATTCAAAAGGGCTGTCATTGAATACCTCACAACAACAAGAATAGTTGATGAGTAATGGAACGGCAGCCCATAGATTCAGCTATATCGGGTTGCAAATTTTTTGTTTCCCTGTATGTATACAGGGTGAGCTCTTAGTAATGGATCAGTCGATAACACCACTATTGCAGGAGATAGCGAAAAAACTTGTAGGCAAGTTGCTCTTAGAATATTAACCCTTAACCGGTAACGTGCAAATTCGGGGCATAGCTGGTAACGTGCAGTCTGTGAGACTGTAACGTCTTTGAAGCTTAAAAAATCAAACTCTCCTAATTGTTTTTTGGAAAAAATGCATGAAGATTTGTTGGGTATATATCCTTTAATAATAATTTTGTATAAGGTAGCAGAACATGTGATGTAAAGAAAAAAAAATATGATAATTATTAACTAGAACACAAATTAGCAGCACAAATTTGTAGGACCAAGATAATAAAAAAAAACTTTGACCACACTCAAATCTATATACCTATTTTGTGATTGATAATAAGTAAAGCAATACACCTATAAAAATATTTTGGGAAAAAAATGACGGACCTGCCATGACTACCAGTTGAGAAAAATTATAACGTAAACCGTAACGTTCCGTCTCACAGACTGAAAAGAACTAACAACTAAGCACATCTGGAATGCTGTTTACGCAAACTTATTGATAAACGGGATATAAAAGGGATACCAATGGCAGATAGATTAGATGAGGTCATTTACCAGAAATGCGGTAAGGTTTTGTTGTAGGCTCAAATTCAAGATTGCTTGCAGTCTCACAGACGGCACGTTACCATTTAAGGATTAAGATTTATACAGGGTGATCCATAACTTCGTGGTGATGCAAATATACATTTTTTTAATGAAACATCCTATATATTATTTCATATTCTTAGATTCTACTAATGATTCCTGTTCTCAAAATATAAGGTATCGTAACATAATACAGGGAATTTCAAAAGTTATGACCATTTTTATATCCAACACCTTATATTTTAAGAACGGGAAGTAGAAACTAAGTATGGAATAATATATGTCTCACTTAAAAAAAATGTATGTTTGCATCACCACGTCGTTATGGATCACCCTGTATGAATTCAAATATTTTCTGAGCAAGGAGCATATGCTTGGCTACATTTTTTGTATACAACTTTTTTCGCTATCTTTTGCAGTAGCGAAGTTATGGACCGATTTGGTACTAAAATCTCACCCTGTATATACACAGGGTGTTACTCAAACAATACATATCTCCTTTATTCACTCGACCCTTCATTGGATTCTTGTTTAGATAAACTCTACCTTTCTCTATATCAAAGTTATTGATTCTTGAAGTGACGCTTGAAAATATGGCGAAGGTGCACCTCCCTGACGACACATTCACCTCCTTTAAAAGAAAGGATATCCTCAGTACTCAAATAAAAAAATGGAGTCAAGTTGATTGACTCAGTACTTCCCACACATAATGATGATACCATTTTATTATTTCCCATTGCATGAAGCTATAGTCTAAAATCCCCTTGCAACTAAATTATCGCCCATCCGCCCGCAAAAACAACATCCAAAACAAAAGCCCTCGTAAATAGTTTCTTGAGTCTCCCTCCTTAGAAACTAGAATGCCACAGTTTTGATTGTGTATGCTTTAAATAAACGATGCGAAACGACCAGGAGGCTCTAAGCCGTCTAAAAACGAAGTATGGGCTGTTTATATATTTTTAGTTTTTTAATCATTGTTGCGCCGCCACTGACACGATTTCTCAGTCTCTGGCGCATTTTTCACTCTCGCCACGATAGTCAATTCTGTGTCGAAATTTCATCAAAATGAATGTAGTAATTTTTGCTTCACGTAATATACATAGAACGAAATTAAGCAATACTCGTATATGTATACATCACAAAATTCAAAGTCCCTTGGTTTCTATAATGAGTAAGGCAATGTTCGAATGGATCTAAAAAAGTGTATTATGCCGCTAGATTTTTCATTCACAGGTTAATGGGCAGCCCATTATGAATACAACAAATTTTTCAGTTTTCCAACTCCCCAGCCCCCAACTACCCCAAATTCACCCCTACCCAAAAAAAAGTAGAAAATGATCAGGAACCCCTAAAACGCCTAAAAACAAAGTTTGAGGGTTTTTTTTGTTTTTTTATTATTGCTGCGCCGCCACTGACACGATTTTTCCAAAACATACGCGTTTTCCATCCTCGCCTTGGGAGTAATACTATGTCAAAATTTCATTAAAATCAATTAAACAATTTTCGCGTTACGCGATATCGAACGATCTAAAACAATGCTCTTATGTATACATCACAAATTCCAAGTCCCATGGTTTCTATAATAAGCATGCAGCGTTCGGATGAACCTAAAAAAGTGTATCATGCGGCTAGGTTTTTCATTCACATATCAATGGACAGCCCATTACGAATACAACAAATTTTTCAGTATTACAACCCTCCACCCCCCAACCACCAAAGTAGAAAATGATCAGGGACCCCTGAAACGCCTAAAAACGAAGTTTGAGGCATATTTGAAATTTTTGCTAATTACTCCGCCCCCCGTATAACGATTTTCAAAATTATAGGAACATTACCTACTACGACTCCACAGTATAACGCTGCTAACGTTACTGAGATTACGAGGGTAGAAAAACGCGACAGATAGACCGACAGACAGACCGACAGACAGACCGACGGAAATGAGTGACGTGGATTTTCGTTATGTACACATCATAAAACGCCCAGAAAACGTTTTCTTGAAATCGAAAATTTTCGCGATCACAATACTCCCCTCACCTATCGGTGTGGGAAGTAAAAAGAAGACAATACTCAAACAGTAGATGCTAATACCCTGAAGACACTGGCTCAGACCAACAAGGTAACATTATCTTGGTTGCCTAGTCACATAGGAGTAGATGGGAATCAGAGGGCTGACAGGTGTGCAGAACTTCTTCTCATCGGGCCAGAACCAGCATCTGGTGTATCATACAACACATGGTATGGACAGCTGTCACTAGCTGGGTGTCAAATGAACACCAGAAGCACTGAGACAGAGTGGTGGGGAATGTTCAGTCTAAGAGAATGCTGAGGGAACCCTTGTGTTCTTATACCACAGACGACCTCAGATTGCACAGGAAAGAACTGCGAAAGGTGTTTGGATTTATAACTGGTCATTGGACGTTTAGTGCACACCTGCAAAAGCTGGGGTTTGAAGTGGTAAGTAAGGCAGAGGAAACAGCTAAGCATGTTATCTTCGACTGTCTTGCCTTGAGTGGAAGTACGAACTCCTATCTGAATGTAGGCCAGAAGGGAAGACAGGAGAACATAGTATGATGCATCTCAAGGTTCACAAAGGATTTAGGATGGGACTGTGTGTGATCCCTTCAACCAGGGATGCACAATAAACCTTAAGGCTGAGCGGCAACCAATAGGCAGAACCCTAACACTCTCCTCACCTAAAAAAAAACAGCAGATACCCGCTTTTTATAACCATGTGGCATTTGGTCATCTTCACTGCACAATGAAAGATAATGTGTAAACGTAAATCACATCCTCAGTATATAACAAGGAAAATAACCAAACGCCAGATGTCTGCTTTTTATGACCATGTCGTGTTTGATTACCTTCACTGCACAAAGAAATATACTCATACCCTGCGCATCATATGTACAAATATATATAATCTTCACTGAAACTCATTAGCTTTCCTCTACCGAATCATATCTTTTATGTTTTTATTTTTAATCAACGCACGTCTACTATACGACCCGTCCGAGTTTTATGGTTCTAATAAGAGATATCAGCTGAAATACTCTCTGAGGAGTTATTAAAAACTCCAGCTACAGAGAAGACATATCGTTTCTCTAGACTGGACCTGAAGAACATGCTCCATACAGGGTGTTTTCAATGTTGGGACTTTCCTTTTCAGAAACAACTTCATTTGAAATGACAATGTACGGTGAATCAGCAGCCGTTTACAGTTGTTATCTGCTTGCTTTCTGTTGTTTTGAGCCGTTTTCTGTTCTTTTCTGTTGGATTCGGCTGTGTTTAGTCGTTTTCTATTGTTTCCCGCTAGTAGCTGCTTGCTTTCTGTCGTTTTGAGCTAGTTTTGACTCTATCTGGTTGTACTTGGTCGTTTTCTACAGTTTACAGTTGTTATCTGCTTGCTTTCTGTTGCTTTGAGCCGTTTTCTGTTCTTTTCTGTTGTATTCGGCTGTGTTTAGTCGTTTTCTATTGTTTAGCGCTGTTATCTGCTTGCTTTCTGTTGTTATGGGCTCTTTTCTGTTCTATTCGGCTGTACTTGGTCGTTTTCTATCTTTTACAGTTATTATCTGCTTACTTTCTGTTGTTTTTAGCTGATTTCTGTTGTTCTGTGTTGTATTCGGCTGTGTTTAGTCCTTTCCTATTGTTTCCCGCTGATATCTGCTTGCTTTCTGTCGTTTTGAGCTAGTTTTGACTCCATTTGGTTGTACTTGGTCGTTTTCTACAGTTTACAGTTGTTATCTGCTTGCTTTCTGTTGTTTTGAGCCGTTTTCCGCTGCTGCATTTTGACCACACTCACCGTACATTAAAATCATGTCCACCAGTTCATTATTGTTATAAGCGTGAGCCATTGTTGTTTTTTTTAAGTCAAGCACTCTCGTACACTATGCCACAGCAACGCGACGTATGACGGACTGCCTGCTTTAGTGTTTTCTCACCGGCATCGGCACCGCTAGCGCTGCCTTGTTTGTTGCGTTGTGTTGTGTGTATTATGACATGGTGAGCAATTGCCCAGGGACGGACTTAGAATTGAGGCTTTGTTTGATGGTCAGTATCTTGTTTTCTCTAAATATTTCGTTTATATCTTACTGTGAAAAAACACTCATTTTGGCGAGTAATATCCGCTGTATGAAAAAAAGTCCCAACTTATGAAACACCCTGTAACCCTGTATAATCGACATTCATCCATGACCATGGCAGAGGCATCTTTTCGTGTCTTGAACTGTCGTTAAGATCGATGAGGACTGTTATTAGCGGGCTGCGTCCCGGGTTTCCAGAAATAACGACCAATAAACGTGTTATTGATGTCTCATTCCCATCGTCCTCGGCAATATAGACATAGTTTCGATAATTTCCAACAGCCAGCAGTTGGGGTGTAACTCGAAAATCCCTAACATAAAGGGTAAGGCACGGTTGCCCTCTCTCAGTTTTATTGCCCTTCCATTTTCAAAGAAAATTGCCCAATAGCCAGGTGATCTTTTATGCGGCGAGGCTAAACAGGTATTTATGTGACAAGCGTGTTAACAGTGAAAATTATCTTAAAAACGACCAGATAGCATTACTTAGAGCTTCTGGAGAATTTTAAGAATGAGATCAACAGAAAATGGTCACAGATGAAGAATGACAAACTACTTTTACTTCCCACAACGATAAGTGAGGGGAATATTGTAATCGTGAAAATTTTCGATTTAGAGGTAACGCACTTTTTAGGCATTTAATGATATCTACATACAGCTGAAACATGGGAGATCACAGAGAGAAATAAGAAAATATTATTAGCGGTTGAAATGGATGCGTTACGTAGAAGCTGTATGGTGTCTAGACTCCAGCATGTAAGAAATGATGACATAAGAAGGCAAACCAACATACAAAAGACAATTTTGGAAAGCATAGAGGAGAAAAGTCTATTATGGTACGGTCATTTACGAAGAATGCAGGCAAATAGGTGGCCCCAAAAGGCATGGAGTTGGATTCCAACTGAAAGAAGAAGGGAAAGAGGAAGACCTAGGAAGGATTGGAACGAAGGAGTTAAAGAAGTCATGGAAAAAAGAGGAATGGAAGAGGATGCATGGCGAGATAAAAAGCTGTGGCGAATAGGATGCGAAAAACGACCAGTTTAGCTGTAAAAAACTCGCTGATATGATACCTACATAACGAAAATCCTCGTCACTCATTTCCGTCGCTCTGTCTGCCTGTTGGCTTTCTTCTAGCCTCGCAATCTCAGTAACCGCTGCATGGATAGTGAAGAAACTTCGGTAGCGATATGGTGTGGAGTCATAGTAGGTGATGCTACTATATTTTGGAAATTGGTGCGTGAGCGGTGGAGTAATTTGCAAAAAACAAAAAGTATCACATAATCCTCAACTTAGTTTTTAGGCGTTTTAAGGATTCCTGAACGTTTTCTACTTTTTTTAGGTCGATCCTATCACGGAAACCAAGGGACTCTGATGTATGCATTCGAGTATTGCTTTAGATCGTTCTGTAGTGTGTGATCTTGAAATTATTGAATTGATTTTAATGAATTTGTGACACAGCATTACTACCGTGGCAAGCATCAAAACGCGTATGGTTTTTGAAAATCGTGTTAGTGACGGCGCACCAATAATAAAAAACTGAAAATATAAAACCAGTTTGAACTTCGTTTTTAGGCGTTTTAGGGGTTCCTGATCATTTTCTACTTTTTTGAATGGGGGAGGGGGGAATTGGAATGGCTGGAATGTGCCGGGTCGTAAAACTAAAAAAATTAATTGTTGTATCTGTTACGCTCAATACCCGAATTCGGGCAATGCCCGAAAAAAATACGCAGAACTAGTTTTGAGCAAGGAATATTTCCCAAATCCAAAATATCAATTTTATACGGCTATTGAGCATTACCAAATGGGCAGAACTAGTTTTGCGCATCTTGAAATACACAGAACTAGTTTTGCATAACTTGAAATGCACAGGACTAGTTCTGTATATTTTCTGAATGACCAGCACAAATTCTGCTTCTTCCGTTTAATCAGCGCAAGCGAACTTAAATAAATATAAAGTTGGAGAAGTTAAATATATTTTAATGAATACCAACAAATAATAAATCGCCAATTGAGGCTGGTTTAAATTTTTATTTGATTGTGTGAGCATCAAATTGGCTTGTGCTTCCAAACCTCTGTTTGCGTTTTCACGATTCGTACTTATATTGTAGAAACATTGGCAAAGAAACCTTACCTAACCTAACTTTAACGATAGGTTTTTTCTGGTTTTTGACACACAATGCATAACGAATGTTCACTTTGGTTGCCACAGAACTAGTTCTGTGCATTTCAAGTTGCGCAAAACTAGTTCTGTGCATTTCAAGCTGCGCAAAACTAGTTCTGTGTATTTCAAGATGCGCAAAACTAGTTCTGCCTATTTGGTAATACTCAATAGCCATATAAAATTAATATTTCGGGTTTGGGAAGTATACTCAAAACTAGTTCTGCGTATTTTTTTCGGGCATTGCCCGAATTCGGCTATTGAGTGCAACATACACACAAGTATTGCTTCAGATCGTTCTGTAGTGCGCGACCTTGAAATTATTGAATTGATTTTAATGAACTTTTGACACAGTATCACTACCGCGGAGAGGATCGAATCGCATACGGTTTTTAGAAATCGTGTCAGTGGCGGCGCAGCAATAATGAAAAAACTGGAAATATAAAACCAGTTTAAACTTCGTTTTTAGGCGTTTTAGGGATTTCTGATCATTTTCTACATTTTTTTGTTTGGTTGTAAAACTGAAAAACTTGTTGTATTCATAATGGGCTATCCATTGACCTGTGAATGAAAGTCCTAGCAGAATAACACACTTTTGGTTGCAAGGGTACTTCAGACTATAGCTTCATGATGTATGATAATAAGAAACTGGCATCGCCATAATATGTGGGAAGAACTGGGTCAAAAAACTTGACTTCATTTTTTAGCATTCCTTAAAAAAAGAGGCGGATGTACATGTACTTCCACCAATTCTGAAGCCTTGATCTCCCTCTCCTGATTGTTGTTTCATACTTTTAATTTATTTGTGTATTTAGTTTTAGTGTATATGGCTTTTTTGAACTTTTTGTCAGCCTCATATGATTATGTATTTTGTTGGTATTGTATATTATTTTTCTGTGTGATTCCCCACCCTTTAATTGGCTATGGCTGTTGGGTGGTGTATCTAAATAAATAAATAAATAAATAAATTCTTACATTTAAAAAAAAATCAGGCATGCATCATTATAAGGATCAATATCTTGGAAATAGAGAAAGAAACTGATGACCAGTTAAAAACAAAACTGAAAATTCTCGACATTACAGTTACTACTGCTAGCAGGAACGGTGGAATTAAGTTCTTCTACAAGCCTCCTTAAAATTAATCAATCAGATCTTAATAATAATAACAATAAACGCCTTTTATTTGGAAAAAGAAAACGATAGTTGGTTGCTTAGGTACTCAAAAGGCGAGGTTTAGATCAAGATCTATTCTTCCATCTGACCTCCTGAGCAGCGTATATGTAGAGTACAGTAGAGATCTTGAGCCAACACCGTCACTACACATTTTCTTCAACCGTACTCCCGACACCCTTGGCATGCTATATTGCATCCCCGTTGTATGCAGTCTTGATAAATAGGATTCCTCTCAGTATATTGCGCATACTAATCGACAGGTGTTCGCTCTAGTAACTTTGCAAATAGCTCGCATCGCATCCAATATTCCGCCAAGTTTGTGGAAGTTTAAATAGATGCTCATTCTCCTGTACACAGATATATCGGCCACTTAGCTGAACTTCATAGTTGAACTTCTATTTTCCATTGTCGTCTTTAGCAGTTTGCGCTTTAAAGCTTAATTCAAATGCACACGACATCTGACGATACGACGGTATGAAACCCTTCCTATTGGTTGAAATATTTTGATTTGACATCATTTTGAATATTTCGACCAATAGGAACAGTTTCGTACCGTCGCGCGTCGTACCGTTGGATGTCCTGTGCATCTGAATTAGGTTTAAGACGTTCCAATTCTAGGGATATCTTCAATTCTCATAGAGTCTGCTAGTAGCAGAGACTCACGCTACCTGTCAGCTGCTGTGATTGGCGGCTAAAAGGCAGTATACGCTCCTTAGATAGGGATGGAAAGGGGATACCGCGCGTCAGTCTATTGCTATATGAATTAGCTGTGACAGAAAACGATAAGCTGTCAAAATTTTGGTAGAAAACAATTAATTTGGTACGGTAGTATTTTTGGACGACCGCTATCACACGTTGTTAGATTTGTATTATCTGTGTGCCAGCGGTCAAACGAGAGAGCGGTATAAGGACGGTGTTCGACCGCTGGGGCATACAGGCATAGGGTGCTCATGCGAATTTCTGAATACCTCTTTGATTTAGCCAAAATACTGTGTCCAGATTTGTGCTGTGTGTTTTTTTTAATTGTAGGAAAATACTTCAAAATACAAAGGATATCGGGTGAACTTAAAATGAAATTTACTCGTAAAATGAAACTAGTGTCCTTTTTTACTTGGCATTAGCAATATTAAATCAGTTCAGACAAAAATGTGGCTGATTCTCTCAGGATCCACAGTACGTTACGACTGTATTCACGCAGTTTTTGGTTATTTCTCCCTTTGCAGTACTTCCTCACTTTGTCAAATTGACACTCCTCCCGGAGCAATGTGAGCATCTTGGTTGATCCCTTGGTTGCTTTTTCTATACGTACATGCTACTGGCTTTTTCACTATACTAGTACGTCGCTGAACATCTACAGTTCCGGTTATGTACTTGGTGGATAAAAGAACATACCTTTTATCCTTCCATCAGAGCACACATATACCTCTGCCATTTTCTCGTCCAAAAACTTATCTCTTTTTTAGTTTTTTTTTGATGTTTTCTTTTCGATTTCCACGACGATTAGCCCTCAGGGTTCCAACGAAATGTTTTTTATGGTCAAGAAGTGCTAGCTCGAGACTGGTGTAGTAATTATCAGCAACTATAGAATTATCAGCTTCTATAGTTCTACATGTATCAAGTAAATCTTTTGACAACTAAGCACAACATTTGTTGGCACAGACGCATCCCCCTCTTGTCTTTCTTTGCCTCCATAAATTTGGATACTCCATGTATTAACCATTATCCAGACTAGAAAGAAACGACCGCTGATACGACCGCCGTAGCAAGAGCAGCATATATATGTCGTTCACACTCGAGCGGGCGTATACGGCCGCCGAACTGTTTTTGTAAATATGCTGTTGTATTTTGAAAAAAGGATAAAGCAAGTTAGTGGCGAGTATACAGGACACTATCAAGTGTATTATTTTCAAATCGACACCAGATGAAAATTAAATAAATTTTTCACCTGGCAGTCTGCAACCTATTAATTTGATTGAAAACTGTATAGATTGTATCGTTGCTAATGTGTCATGATCGCCAAGTTATTGGTTAGTAGCAGAATAAATGGAGAAAGCATCTTGATTATTTTTATTTTGTATTATTTTAGTAGTTATTTCATTCATGGGAAAACTCATGGGGGGGGGTTTGAACCCCCTAAACCCCTTCCTTATATACGGCCCTGCAGAGATGTATTCGTATCCTAAATATAATTTGAAATGTACCACTAACATGCGAATCATAATATTTTTGAGCATGTAAGGTGTAAAAATTATATTTTTTAAGGCATGTTTTGGTTCAAATACAATCAGTTTTCCAGTGACGTATCTGCGATAGCTTACATTTTGCAACACAAGATATCGGTCAAATGGAAGTTCACGGTTAAGTTAATATTAATAATTACTTAAATAACTGTGGATGGTCAAATAGGCCGTACAGAAGCTGTGAATAACAATATTTTAATAAATTCTATTTGAAAATAGATTATATTACATCTCCAAATAACTTAACCATAATGTTAATCCCATTAGCTACGGCACTGGGACTAGCGCTTTGGTACTTTTGGTAACAGAGATGTCAGCCCCGCGTTCTCTCCTCTCTCTTTCCTTGTCTAAGGTACGCCCGCCTTCTATATGATTGGTTTCCAGATTCAGGTTGGTTCCACTGTATGTACAAGTAAAACAGCTCAGAAATTGTAGGAGCTACGGAGAATATATTCAATTGCCAATTTTAGGAAGGTGGACAAGACAATATCTTCAACACCATCAAATATTAAACCAAATATGCCAAAATACAAGTCAAAGAGAATTTAATTTCGCACCCACTGATGTAAAACTTATCATACCATCCCATTTGAAAAAACAGTTTTCAAGGATTTCAACTTTTTTAAAATTGCCAGTATATCGATTTATTGTGCACTTGAAAGAACGATTTTACTTATATACAAGCATGTTTCTTGCTCGTTTTAAAACTGAAAATTGCATATTTCTCACAGTTTCCGAGATACTAACATTTTTTGTGAAGTAATATAAACGTCAAATTTTCTAAAGAAAGATGCTGAATAACTTCGAAAATAGGCTAAACTATGGTTAACACACTGGACCTAAAAATCGATTCTGAATAATTTCAAAAACGTAATAATATACAGGGTGTTCTATTTAAAATAAGGAAGTTGATACCTTCTTCCGGTATATCCGGATATCCGCCATCTTTGAAATTGTTTTGTGCAAGTAAACCATTTGAAAAGAAACTTTTTTTTTATCCAAACCATTTTCTTCTAATTTAAACGGTACGGCTGCTGGGGAGCACCACGCGCTTATTGGACCACCCTGTACAGTGCTAGAGAGCATTGATATTGAGCAGTAACAATCTCGGAACCAACACCGATCCCTGTGGGACCCCAGCGTTGATATTGTCACGACGGACGCTTTTTCTGTACTCCAAGGAATCAAACTGGACGTAACTTTCACCGTTTTAATTCACAGCACAATAATACAACATCTCTAAACCTTATCTCAGCTAAAACTCAACTCAACTACAGCCACGCTACTCGTGGCGCCTTATAGAACCTTCATCGAAAAATCTGGAGAATTCGAGACATTCAGATGACATTCTAGAACGCCCATCCGTCATTCCCGAAAACTCCAGATGATTCGATGACGTTTACATGTCAAGATCTAACCTAACACTTTTACTTGACCTGGAAAGCAGCAAAAGTAGTGTTCATCCCTAAACCAGGGAAGATCGACTACTCTTTAGCAGGGTGTGCAGCTTAAAGTTGTAGAGCCACAGCAGTATGAAGGAGCCAGGAATCACTTTTCACAGGTAAATTTGTGTTCATATTTGTTGGTGCATTCGAAGTTCTGTACTCCAAGGAATCAATCTGGACGTAACTTTCACCGTTTTACTTCACAACACAATAATACAACATCTCTTAATCTTATCTCAGCTACAACTCAACTCAACTACTGCCACGCTACTCGTGGCGCCTTATAGACCCTTCTTCGAACCATCTAGAGAATTCGAGACATTCAGATGACATTCTAGAACGCCCATCCGTCATTCCCGAAAACTCCAGATGATTCGATGACGTTTACATGTCAAGATCTAACCTAACACTTTGACTTGACCTGGAAAGCAGCAAAAGTAGTGTTCATCCCTAAACCAGGGAAGATCGACTACTCTTTAGCAGGGTGTGCAGCTTAAAGTTGTAGAGCCACAGCAGTATGAAGGAGCCAGGACTCACTTTTCACAGGTAAATTTGTGTTCATATTTTTTGGTGCATTCGAAGTTCTGTACTCCAAGGAACCAATCTGGACGTAACTTTCACCGTTTTACTTCACAACACAATAATACAATATCCCTTAACCTTATCTCAGCTACAACTCAACTCAACTACTGCCACGCTACTCGTGGCGCCTTATAGACCCTTCTTCGAACCATCTAGAGAATTCGAGACATCTAGATGATATTCTAGAACGCCCATCCGTCATTCCCGAAGACTCCAGATGATTCGATGACGTTTACATGTCAAGATCTAACCTGACACTTTGACTTGACCTGGAAAGCAGCAAAAGTAGTGTTCATCCCTAAACCAGGGAAGATCGACTACTCTTTAGCAGAGTCTTATAGACCAATCAGTCTTACCTCCTTTCTTATGAAAGCATTGGAGAAGATCGTGGACAGATATTTGGTGGAGAAAACCCTCGTTACCTATCCCCTCCATGATAATCAGCATGCCTATAGGCCGGGCCGCTCCACGGAAACGGCCCTGCATGCTATAGTAAGAAAAGTAGAAAGAGCCCTCTCTCACAGAGAGTATTCTTCGACGTACAGGGAGCTTTTGATAAAGCACGAACAACTAATATATGCACCGCCCTTCAGACCAGGGGTGTTCCACCCACTCTGGTCTGCTGGGTAAGGTCGGCACTTCAGAATCGCAAGGCTAGTGCAACATTAGGCGAGGTTCAGCTCGAGGTTGGGGTGAGTGGGGGTTGCCCACAGGGCAGCTGCCTCTCCCCCCGCCTCTGGTGCCTTGTTATGGATGGCCTCCTTGCGAGACTTAGCTCGGCCGACTTCTACACGCAGGCCTACGCAGACGACGGCCTGGTGTGAGCCTCTAGTAGATTCATGGGCATCGTCTGCGATAGGATGCAGATGACGTGCAACATTTTGGACAGGTGGTGTGGCGAATCAGGAATCTCAATCAACCCAGTAAAGACTGAGCTGGCCCTATTCACTCACAGGAAGAAAATAGATGATTTTAAAGCCCCCGCTCTCCACGGTGTACCACTGATCCTAACACGGGAGGTCAAGTACCTGGGGGTGATAATTGATAATAAACTCGCATGGGCACAGCATATCGACTATATGTATAAAAAGTCTATAGCTACCATGTGGCAGTTGCGTCGGGTAGTCGGCGGAACCTGTGGCCTCAAACCCAAGGTTCCAAACTTGCTATATTCGGCAGTAGTCAAATCTAGTATCCAGTATGGCTGCTCGGTCTGGTGGCCGAGCGTAGAGAAGGTCTCTGTTAGCTCGCAGAGATCCAGAGGCTGGCAGCAATGAGCATAACAGGTGCCACGAGGACAACACCCACTGCTGCCCTGGAGGTACTCTTGGGCTTGCCACCACTACACCTCTGGATAAAGAGAGAGGCGATGACGGCCTGTCTGAGAATGCGTGACGGGGAAACGTGGGTAGCACGAGAACCGTTAGTTGGCCACACCAGAATAGAGCGATTCGCGGAGAGTAATATCCCGATATCGTCATTCAGGGTGGAAAAAGCCAAAGATATCTTAAATTTAGATAAGGGATTCTCACTAGTCATCCCGGAAAGAGACGACTGGATGAGAGGGAGAGTCAAGTTTCCGCCCAATAGTCTGGTATGCTTCACTGACGGATCGCTCTTAAAGGAGTCAGGATTCAGGGGAGCAGGATTCTGTCTGGAGGGTAAAGAAGTGCGGCGGAGCTTCGCGCTGGGAACCTGCACGACTGTCTTCCAGGCGGAAGTGTATGTGATATTGATGGCGGCATACTCGACGGAAGTTGAACAGTGCTCTGAACCGAGCATATATATATGCTCTGAAAGCGGTGGCAGATCCGAGGGCCAGATCAGCTCTGGCTCAAAAATGCTCCGCCGCCCTTCATAAGTTATCAAGCCATAAGGTGACCCTGCTGTGGGTCCCCGGACATATTGGTATACCGGGTAACGAGAGAGCGGATCGATTAGCTAGGATAGGGGCCAGCAGCCCCTGCATCAGCCCAGAACCTATGCTGGGAATTAGCAGACGCTAGGTCAATGTGGCCCTGGACAACCGGGCCTACAAGGAACTGGCGAAAGCCTGGCTAGAGAGAGATTGCTGTAGGCAAGCCAAAATTCATAGCAGGCCCTGATAAGGGCCGAACGCTAAAGCTTTTGAATAAAGGCAGAGAGACGCTCAATCTTCTGGTGGGGGTTCTTACTGGCCATTGCCGGCTGAATAAACATTTGTCACTTATGAGAGTGGTAGGGGACCCCATTTGCTCCAGATGCTGGTAGGAGGACGAGACAGCGTTCCACTTCCTGGGCAGATGTGCAGTTTATCGCAAACCTAGGGTTCAGAATGATATTCGGCACGACGGAGTTTGGGGAGGAGCCACTATATTCAGCGAAATGGTCAGACATACTGACTTTCGTTAGGAGGTATGGTAGGTTCGACAAAGAGCTTTCTAGGGTGCAGAATTTTAATGTTTTCGGTGATTGGTTCAGTGGGGTTGGCAAAAAGGGCCAAAGGTGGCCTACTTGCCTAGCTCTGTCTCTTCATCACTACTACTATTACAACTACGTGACTTTACATCATGCATCACAACTAATACACAATAGACCAATACCATAATATACAGTATGTTACAATATTGTGGAAGGAAGAGGAGATGCTGTTTACATATGTATGACAGAGATTTAGTGGTTGCAAGGAGAGGTCGTTATGCCACAGCCCCTTTCTGCATGGAAGATCTGATAGCACACCTATTTACCGTTTTCTCAAACGTATTTTCCAGCCCAAATAAAATAAAGCGGAAAATCCTGACGAGCCCTCGTAAAATTGATGTAAAAACACGATTCGCTCACCGCCAGAGGAGTGCAGTCCTCTGATATCTCCGGTGCTTGGCCATTCTCTCCAATAAAAATATGTATGTTTGCCAAATGAAACTGTCTCTGCCGACATAAATTCCCGGTGGGTGCATTAAATATTTTATTGCTTCATATCTGTCGGTTTACTGCCTTATCCTGAAGAGCGGTGAAGCCGCGTTCAACAATGCGTCTGCATGTCAAGGATTATAAAAGTTTTTTTTTGTTTATTTTCCGCATGTGTCTGCAGTACATAGAAAAAAAATGAGTCAAATTGATTACATAATACACATTTTATTATTTTCCCATTGCATGAAGCCTTGTACAACAGAATCCTAAATCATTATTTCTTTAATTTCTTTACCCAACAGTTATCTGCCTCATAAAAGAAGCGAAAAGAAACATTCTTACCTATGGTTTTGATAGTTTATCATTGAATATAATAGCTCAAAATACAAGATATGATCGCAGACCATCTGTCACTTCTATTTAATAATCAATCAATGAAGGCTGTTTCCTTAACATTATGAAATTAGCTAGCAGACAGAAAGAATTCTGCCGGTGCGCCATCTAGTACCCGAAGGGTAACGGCAAACCAAGGAAATCTCTGCCTAGCAGCAGTAGACTTCTTGGTGGGACGCCAAGGTGCATCCGCTTAGCCACTAGAGAGCGCGGGTTCTATACGCCGCTGCGTATGAAAGCCGATATACGAGGGCTGCTCTAGTGGCTAAGCGGATGCACCTTGGCGTCCCATCAAGAAGTCTACTGTTGCTAGGCAGAGATTTCCTTGGTTGGCCGTTACCCTTCGGGTACTAGATGGCGCACCGGCAGAATTCTTTCTGTCTGCTCGCACATGTTTCACATGTTTATTAAACATGGAAAAATTGATGCTCTCTATTTCCGTCAATCGACCTATGGTGCACTGATGATCGCTAATAAGCGTGAAACAGCTGTCTGCGTACTGGTGGATTGACGGAGGTATAGAGCAGCTCTCGTATGAAATTAGCTGTTCGAATCCCACTGTTTGAGAAAGGTGATACTAAAGTGGTCGATAATTACCGTCAAATTTCATTGATAAGCACTGAATCAAAACTACTGGAACGATACGTTTATGACGGTATTGCATAATTTGCAGAAGAACATCAACTGCTGACAGAGCACCAACATGGCTTTCGAGTAGGCAAATTTATAATTTAATATGTTTTCAATAAACGCCGGTGTTCCTCAGGGATCTGTCAAATCCCCTACACTGTTTCTGCTGTACATCAACGAGCTGCTGGAAATAACATCCAATCCAATCTACAACTTCGCAGATGACAGTACATTACTGTCGTGCATGAAACCAGGCAAGCCACTATCATCCCAGGAGACGGTACGTCAGCGACAGCAGCATGCCTCACAGATCAACGCAGATATCAAAGCAATTGTCGAGTGGGGATTAGCAAATAAAGTACAGTTCAACGTACAAAAAACTCAGGCAACAACACTCACAAAGAAGTATCACGATGGCTTACCAACCGTGGAAATGGAGGGTTACTCCATAGTCGAATCACCTTCCGTCAAGCTTTTGGGGATCAACATCAACAATAACATGTCCTAGCACGACTACGTCGTTAGTATTGCTGAAACGGCATCCCAGAAGCTTGGAGTTTTGTTCCGCTGTAGGAAGTTGTATACACCAGAGCAACTGCTGCTGCTCTACAAGGCACAGATCCGACCATCGCTAGAGTATTGCTTCCATGTGTGGGGATGCGCTCCGAAGCACTTTCTAAAGCTTCTGGACACTTTCCAGAAAAGAGCAATTAGATCAATCGATACGCCTAGCCTCACAAAGGACCTCCACAGCCTGGAACATCGAAGGAGGGTGGCTGACCTATCCCTTACAGATTCTATCATGGAAGATGTTCGAGCGAGCTCTCTCAGATAATAACACCAAGGGCCGTCCCAACCAGGAACACTAGAGAAGCTCTGCGAGCTCATCCTTACCAGGTCGAGGTCCTTACTCCCCGAACCAGTCTCCTCCAGCATTCCTTCCTTTGGAGAACTTCGACACTGTGGAATCAGCTGCCGGGGAATCTGTTTCCCGACGGCTACAATCTGCAGCGTTTCAAATCTAACGTGAACCGACACTTATTCTCTCGCAGCGCTTCTCCAGCGCCATAGGCTTCAGCCTTTGCAGGAGGCTGACCATAAAAAAAATCAGTGGAGACGGCAACATGCAAATATGTAAACTATATTTATAATCATTTGGACAGGGGTGAGTATGTTGTCTCCCTGCAATTTGATTAGACAAAGGCCAACTGCATAAACAAAAATTCACCTTGAAAACTAGAAGCCTTAGGTATACGGGGAGTACCACTGCAATGGTGTATTTCCTATCTGGAACAACGAAAGCTGTAAGTGAAGATGAGAAATGCCTGAATCGTCTAAAAACGAAGCTTTAGGTATTTCATTTGGTTTCTGTAACAGGCAAGGCAATGTTCGGATGGACCTAAAAAAAGTGTACTTTGCCGTTGGCCATAGGACACTAGCGCGCCGCGGTCAGATTGGTCCTAACCCCACCGGTCAGAAGCACGCAAAATATTTCGATCACCAGATGGGCCATAGGACACTAGCGCGCCGCGGATTTGTTCTAATCCTACCGGTCAGCCCTTAAAATATTTTGGATAATACGCAGGTATGTGGACACCAGCGCACGTGGTGACGAGGTAAGCTTATGTCTTATAATTTTAACCGATTTTAATTCATTCATCATTTTTGCGATCTTGCTAATAGTTCCTGAAGAATTTGTAGAACTCCAGTCAGAGGCATCGTTACTTTTAACTTGACAGAAATGAATTACTTTTTTATATTATTAAATGCGAAATTTTGTTCTGAACATAATAAGTTAATCTGATCACTATAATAGATGCAAAAAAATTTTAATTAATCAGTACGTGTTCTAATTTCTCACAAATTTGCTCGATCTCTTGACGATGTAAAAAAAAAGTCCGAGAAATTTACTTTCACAGCTTGTTTTGTGGGAGCCTCATGGTTGTGCTCATTATTTCTTTTAAGAACAATCTCTTCTGATTGATCCATCAGCAAAGATGCTATGCATCCTCTTCTAGAGCATCTGTAGGCTACCCCACGGGTGGTTTCTTTATCTCTTCGGAACGTATACTCTTCAAGGACTATTAATTTCTTCCCTTTCACACTTAACATAGTCTCCATGATGAAAAAGTAGAACACAAACAATACTCACAAACAGCAACGAAGGATTGCAAACTACTGAAATATTTTCATTAAGGGTAGTTTTATATACCTACAGAAGCCGATTAGTCATTTAGATAATCTAAGAAGTAACTGTAAGCTACCGCAAGTCGTGAAAAGATAGATGAAAAAATCAAACCGCGCGCGCTCGTGACCGATCACCTTGCCGTTAGATCTTTCTTTCACAGGTCAATGGAGAGCCTATGGAGATAAGTCTCCTTTGTTATTCATTAGAGGCAATATGTGACTGCCATGTAACCATACTGCTCACCGTCTATTGAACCTGTAACCATAATTATAGCGATTCGAAGCTTGAAGTACCTCTTCATCATTTTTACTAAGTATATAAAAGTTTCAAGGTTTGATAAACAAGCCTGACATAGCCCTTATCGACAAAAAACAGGAGACGATGTTCGCTATAGAGTTTTTGGCATCTACCGAGATGAACATCGTCTCTAAGGAGGAGGAAAAGGAGACCAAGTATCCGGAGTTACTCAAACCACTTTGCAGGCTCTGGTCAGACTACAGTGTAAGTCTGCTGGGTGTGGTTATGGTCACTACGGTAGTATGGTCTTTGAATCCCTAGTTGGAATGAGGAAAATGTAGCTTTTTGCACTGCGCAAAATGCCGGTGTCCTTGGGTCTCTTCGTCTACTTAGGGCACACGATTCGCGGACCCAGTGATTGCTCACCTCAGGAGGAGTAGTCACTGGGTAACAAAACAGGAGCTCGGTGTGTCGGAGCACGGGTTGCACCATTTTTTTTGATCATTAAGGGTCTAGGGCATAGCGCGCGAAATTGAGAATCCAAGAAAAGACGTATTCCCGTGTTAGCGAAGAGGCGTGGCCGTCTGTTCCATTTATTCAGTATGCGTGTCTAAGATGATGGGAGATAAGTCCAAAAATCCAAAGGTAAGGTCAAAAGGCCCAACGGTAAGGTCCAAAGGTCACTATAAAGATTAATTCCGCATTTCCAACCCCCTGACGTTACCTTTAAACTTAGAGTAATGACTCAAAGAGCAAATTGAAGAAAAAAAACTTGCGCTTTGTCACCTATTTGGCCTTTTTTTGATATCGTGTTTGGTTGTTAAATTACAGACATTTGAATAATGTATAATTTTGCATTGCGAGTTCTTTTGTACGCTAAAAAACTTTTTTGAGAAAATCTCAAATAGTTGCCATTCGTTAAGGTATTATCACTATCACCTTCTGAAATACTACTACTTAGAGTTTTGCAAGTACCGACTTATACTAAAAAATCAGTTAAAAAATACAGACAACCCGACATTTTTGGGTCATACATCGAATAAAACGTAAGAAAATACATCTAAAATTTAAAAAAAGATATCCAATGATTTGAAAATTGTATGGTTTCTTCTTACCCTTAATAGAAAATTAAACACTCCACCACTGCCATCTGGAGGCTATTACGACCAAGAGCCATCCACACCTTGGACTCATATTAACTGCAGCAGGAGGGGAACGTAGGGCACTCTCGCCCTCTTTGTGATGCAAATAGCCCTCCAGTTTTTCAAGAGAGGGCAATTTGTCATCTTAGCCTAACGCGCACTGGATTAAATTTTATATAACATGACGAGAGAGGCTGACAGCATCAGGGTATCCAATTTAGGAGGGGAAACTGCGTTGCTTTTAAGTACGGCTTAACTGATTTAGATTAACTCTGACGAGGAAATCTTTTCTGTATTGCCCAGTATTCAGGTATTTTAATGCTGAAAATTAGGGCAAAGCGAAAGTTATGGCCAAAGTTTACGGAATACATATAAGTTGGATCACTCCGCAAAAATATCAAAACGGCCTGCCCCTTGCTCCGTCTCCCCGGTACACCGGTAGCAGTGTACCGACGTCAGCCGGGAGATACGGGGCGGCGCAAAGTAGATGTTGAACGTGTCTAACGCGAAGTGTATACAGCGTCTCAAAAATATCGGATTTTGTTATCTCGAATTTGTTTGCAGGAAATGGATAATCGTTTTAGATGTTTGATTTTATCAATTAAATTTATTAACGGATGGAAATGGCAATCAGATCCATCCTTATTTTGTGGTAAACCTTGAAATGTAAAGGATATAAATACAGGTTGTTTCACGATGATTAAGACAAGCAGTATGTCGGAACTGGGTAGTAGTAGAGAATTATAATTTTGAGGATGTAAATTAGAGCAGATGTTGTGTCTTTTTTTGTCATTGTACTACTCAATGAGGTATTTGTTTTTGGTCATGTGACATTCGATTAAAATTATTAATGGGACACCCTGTACATTTGTGCCTTTCTGTGTTCCTACCAATAAAACAATTCCAACAAACTAGCACACTTGGGATCTAAAGTGATTAATTCAAGACCTACAGGTACTTAAGGGATTGTATCACGCGAAAAGCATATATTGAGACAAAATATTCATTTCGTGGTCTTACCATACCACCCAGGGACATTCTAAATTATATTTTAGAGCTCGGAAATATTTTTATTGATAACTTTAACAATTTAGTTTCTACAGTAGCAATTGGAATATCACTGAAAAGCAAAATGTCAAAAATAGTTTATTCACATCCATGTAAAGCATTTCCACATGATTATCTTTTAAAACTGTACACACGAGTTAGTATATACTACACCATAAATTTTATGAGCTGTGGTCTCAAAAATAAGCCAAATACACAAAACATTAAGGTAAAAATACCACAGCACCTTTGAACCAATTTTTACTTATCTATGAAATAGCTACAATATGTGAAATCATTTGAGATTCATTAGTAATAGTTTTACTAGGTTTTATTGTTGATATCCATTTATGTAACTTAGTGTATTAGCAAAATAAACGTTATATTTGTATTTGTATGTCTAAATCGGCTGTCAATACCTAGTCTTTCAATGACCCTCGTATATACGTAAAACCCGGACGCTAGCAAGTCCCCGCTAAAAGTCCCTCGTACTTGGGCAAACACCAATGCAAAACCTAACTGGCGCGTGCGGCCGCGGCATCGCTTTGATGTGATATCTTCGAGGTGCCGACGGAGAGTGATCCAACTTGTATGTATTCCGTAAACTTTGTTATGGCTCACCCATGTGTATCTCTAATGCGTGCTGCCGTCTTAGTACATTTGTACTAAGTATTTCTAGTACATTTTCGGTGGACCGAAAAATCAAATAATTTCGGTCTTCGGTTCTTCATTTGACACGTTGTGACTTCTGAAATGGATGTGGAATGCAAAGAATTGGACGGGTGTAAAGGTTTGAGAGCTTTTTTTTGCTAGTCAGAAAATCATAGACGTCCATGACAGTCCATTTCCAGGTCACAGTGGAATTGACGGACTTTAGTACAATCTAGTACATTTTATTGCTCTGGTTCGGTACATTTCAGAAACGCACCAAGGCAGCACTGTCTCTAATACATAAAAATGTGGGTACACTGTATCCCAGCTAAAATTTGCCACCCACCTTACCTGTGAAATAATAAAAAAAATAAAAACCGCCGTGACACGTCAATTTGCATTTCGAGAGGGTACTCTTCCACCGGATACGTCATCATCGTGCCATCAACCCCTATTACCCCAGTAACCTCTACATCAATATCTTAAATGAGACCACCATACTTATTAAACATCATCTTGAAGGAAATTCATTGACAAATACAGCAGTGAAACAGTGAAATCGAATCAAAGATTCATTCGCCGTTAAGGAGGTTAATCAAAAATATGGTGGTTATCAAAATGGAGTATTATTTTTATTCCTAAGGGCCGGTTTCTCGATGTCCAGTTAAATATTTATCTGAAAGTTAACGGGTAACTGTTAGATAAATTGTTTAAACTTACGAATTCACTTAAATTTTATCTGACAGTTGTATCCATAGAAACGCTAACTGACAGCTAACTATCTGACACTTTTAACTGGACATTGAGAAACCGACCCTAAGAAAGGCAAAAAACCACAAATTATAGACCTGTGGCTTACGGAGACTGTCATTAAAACACAGTTCCTGAAATACCTCGACAACAATAACATAATAAATGGGGTGACCTCCTGCCCTACTTGTGGAACAGAGCAATTGAAAATCATGGCGAATCCCGTGTTGTTGCACCTGACATATCAAAAGCCTTCGACAGAATGTGGCATGAGGGACTTCTGGTCAAGCGTGCTGCTTATGGACTACCACCTGACCTGCGCCAGTGGCTGAATAGCTTCTTCAACGACTGAACTCTGTTTGTTGTAGTCGAAGATTGTTCATCAGACGTTTCTGTAATACCTATATCAATGAGCTGCTGGAAATAACATCCAATCTACAGCTTCGCAGACGACAGTACATTAACATCGTGCATGGAACCAGGCATAAGCCACTATCATCCCAGAAGGCGGTACATCGGCGACAGCAACATGCCTCACAGATCAACGTAGATATCAAAACAATTGTCGAGTGGGGATTAGTACCATACATAAAGTACAATTTAACGTACAGAAAACTGAGACAACAACACTGATGAAGAAGTATCAGGTTGACTTACCAACTGTGGAAATGGAGGGTCACCCAATAGTCGAGTCACGTTCCGTCAAGCTTTTGAGGATCAACATCAACAATAACATGTCCTGGTACGACCACGTCGTCAGTATTACAAAAACAGCATTCCTGAAGCTTAAGGTTTTGCTCCGCTGTAGGACGCTGTACACACCAGAGCAACTACTGCTGCTCTACAAGGCACAGGTTCGACGATCATTGAAGTATTGCTCCCATGTGTGGAGATGCGCTCCGAAACACCCTCTAAAGCTTCTGACAGTATCCAGAAGAGAGTAATTAGACTAATCGATACGCCTAACCTCACAAAGGACCTCCACAGCCTGAAACATCGGGGAGTAGCTGACTGTCCCTGTTCTACAGATTCTATCACGGAAGAAATTCGAATGAGCTCTCCTAGATAATAACACCAAAGGCCGTCCAAACAAGCAAGCGCATCCTTACCAGGTAGAGGTCCCTACTTCCCGAACCAGTCTCCTGCAGCATTCCTTCTTTTGGAGAACGTTTACGCTGTGGAATGAGTTGCCAGGGAATTTGTTTCCCTCAGCTACAACCTGCAGCGTTTCAAATCTAACGTGCAGTCACTTATCCTCTCGCAGCGCTTCTACAGCGCCATAGGCTTTCAGCTTTTGAATAACATTAGGAGCCAAATATGCTGTTTTATAGTCAGTTTCTTCTCGTTAGTTTTGCTATTCTCGGATTGAACTGAATGCCCCAGCCGTTTACATTCTGGGATGATCCAGATATCTGGAATATGGCGCACAAAAATAATAGAATCGTTGGAGGAATAAGCCGCTTCCAAATTAGCATAATTTCGACTTTCGCGATTCCACCTGAACAGAGCCAAATTTATGCCGAGTACCTCGGGCTCAAACCGAAGCGACGTCATGACGGAATTAAAATAATATGCGGAATCAAATTTGAATAATAATATACATATTATTTTAGATCTCTCATATATCCACTCACGATTTTCCTCTATAATGTTTGCTTTAAAGAGATGCTAATTATATTCTATATTTTTTGTTATGAATCAATTTGGATTAAATTTTAAAATATATTTTATTTTTCACAGAATACAGTCCCTCCCATAAATGATTTTACGTAAATAAATTAGAGTCATAACTCTCTGTGACAACACTTTTTTTTGTTGTGGCTAGTGCTTGGTGTATGACTTTGACTGCAGAGTTATGACTGGCTGTGTACTCGGTTCCAGCGAGAGTTTTGCACGCGTTTGTTAAATGTTCTGCTGTTTCCTTCTGTTGGTGACATTTTCTGCAACTATCTTCGGTTACCAACCAACAGCTTTGGGTGGACGAGTTGACAAGAGTCAGGACACCTTCTTGTCCTTGGAGTGAGAAATTGTCTCTAAAGGCGGATGAACCAGTAGATACATCTGGTCAACGGCATGAGGATGCAGAAAGCAAATGGGAAACTACTGCATTAAATATCTCAAGAGAAACTCGTAAAATGAGTACATTTTACGTGTTCGCAACATGTTAAGACATTGTGACTATGATGATGATCTTCGGTTATGAAGATCTTTAGCTAATGTATTTCTTGTAGTTTTGTGTCGCAATCACAATGTGGTCTTGTGTGACATGGTATTTACGTTTGGAGTGCTTTCTGCGACTTGGTGTTCAACTTTTCTTGTTGTGACTGTTCGCGTATTTCCCTATAGAAGTTTGTTTGCATTGGACAAAATTTTGAACATTTTTATTTGTCTTGTATGAAATGACTTTATGTCTTGTTTTCTGACTATGGTAAGCCTTTTCCTGCATGCGTTCGGATATGAAGTTCTGTGCGACCACTTGACGATGCCAAAGGAGTAAGTGAGGACCGATATAGCAAATGCGTTGATAGTTTTTGTAAGATTTCTACAGTTCATTTTTGTTTTTAGGAGTTGAGGCGGTCTCTAAATCTTTGTGTTAGTTGTGCCAGGAGTTTTGTATGGTCCATCTTAAAGTTCCAATTGAAGTCCATGTACTTTGTGCATGTTGTCCAGTGTTGACGTCTAACGGACAAACTTCTGTTATTCTGAGTAGGTAATTCTCTTTGTTGCACTCCAATGGCACCATATAGTAAGTAATATAATCATCCATGTTTAGATATTTTGCTCGTTTAGTCTAGATCGTTTTGGAAGTTGTTAGTTGTTAAATTCATAGTTATCAACACACTCTCATTAGTGTGATTGCTGCGGCAGCATATATGGGGTGAGTTTTTAGTACCGGCTCGGTCGATAACTCCACTACTGTAGAAGATAGCGAAAACAGTTGTACACAAAAGTTATAGCCACGGATATGCTCCTTGCTCGGAAAATATTTTTATTTATACAGGGTGATCCATAACTACGCGGTGATGCAAACATATATTTTTTAAATGATACACCCTATATATTATCCCATTTTTAGATTCTACTAATAATTTCTCTTCTCACAATATAAGGTATTATAACATTATACAGGGAATTTCAAAAGTTATGACCATTCTTACATCCAAATCGCTGTCAAATGACCGTACTGTCTATCAAAAAGTAATAAACCAAACATTATTTTTTTTGCTTGAAAAGATCAAAAATATCCTCTAGTTTTAAAATCGGCTATCATAAAAGCCCGCGACGCATATTCGTATACAGGGTGATGTAGAATGCAATATCCAGATTTTCTCTATTTTTTTAAGTATAACCCCCAATATTGTATCATACCAAAGAACTGCTTTTAATATGGTCTTTCATCTTTGTATGACACTTATTGTACCTACGTCCATCAGTTTCCGAGATATTTCGATTTTTCGGTAAATTTAAAATATACCTTCTATTTGTGTACTGAAATTTATTTATTTTGAGTAAGTACTATCAAATTTGTTTTTTATTCAACAAACAACTAAATTATAAGGTCATGATAGTATTTGATGGAGTCAAAACCCTAAATCATCGAGATAATAAAATCAAGTATGGTGAGGAAACAATTTTGCAGGTGTGATTCATAATTATCTAGCAGATTTATCAGGTAAGCTTTGAAAAACTGACAGTTTACATAACCTGGTCAATAATTCCGTACTGTGTGAAAAACCAGCTTCAAAAATTAATTTTTCCACTGTGAGTATTTAGGCGAATCTTTGATAAATTGTCTACTTGCCTCTAGAATATATCAACTATGAACAATATCCAGAACGGAGGCACTCTAAAACTTATGCGTTTGAATGATTGAAGAATCGTTTTATTTGGACTGTGTCGTTTAATATTTCATAGCCTACCTGACAGATCTGCTTGGTAATTATGCATGACGCCTATAAAATTGTTTCCTCAGCACACTTGACATATATTATCTCGTGAATTCAGTGTTTTGACGTGATCAAGTACTACTATGGCCTTATATTTTAGTTGTTTGTTGAGCAAAAATAAAATTTGATAGTAGCATATATAATGGAGGCATATATAACGGTATAGACGTCTTCTAGGATACTGTTCTTTGTGATATTATGTTGGCATCCTTATATTTCTATATTATCATTTCACCTTTCTGTTTTAGGCCAAAAAGGGCATTTTGAAATAAAACTGAAACCAAAAACGAAATTCTGTCGCTTTCTATCTCCAAGCACCGCTATGGTCTTCCAACAACATCAAAAGCAAGGTGATTGCGCAGCAAGGTAGGAATATTTGCTTTCCCTCCCTTTCAGCCATAAAGTAGGAGTGCTGGAGGTCATTGTGACAGTAATTTTAGTAATTAGCCAAGCCGTGTGGAGAACGACTGATGATATTACAGAGGTTTCATTCCTTTACAGCATAGAGATGGGTTCAGCGATCCCTTCGCTTGCCTTATCGTCGTTCGCTTTTCGTCCTTTTGAACAATCGGTTGAAAGGTAGCGTCTGCCTTTACTTCAGAATCACAGCTCCCAAGTTTTCGTATTAGTACTTTAATTAGCGTATTTCGCGTTGTAGGATTATGGCTATTATTAACGTGATTCGTCAAAAGCTTTTGATTGTGTGGGCTGGAGATGCTATAATTAGTAAGGACTCTTCGTTGCTATGGTTTATAATGAGCAATTATATGTATACGGTGTGCAAATGGAATGATTCCATTGTCTCAAATCTGCGATTTTGTATAGTAAGGTTAAAATTTCAACATTGCAGTCTTTGTGTCACTTTATCCACCAACATCCCCCGTGTGGGGGCGGATTAGAATATCTCCCATCGTATATCCGTGTCGTAAAAGGCGACTAAAAGGAACGGAACTACTGTCGGTATAAACAGTAACCTATTCTCAACCAACAGCTTTGGGTGGACGAGTTGAGATGAGTCAGGACACCTTCTTGTCCTTGGGGTGAGAAATTGCCCCTTAAGGCGGATGAACTAGTAGATACCATCTGGCCAACGGCATGAGGATGCAGAAAGCAAATGGGAAACTGCTGCATTAAAGATCTTAAAGATATCCCAAGATAAACTCCTAAAATGGGTAAATGCATTTTACGAGTTCACAACATGTCTGTTAAGACATTGTGACTATGATGATGATCCACCAACATATCCGTCCGTTGATGATATTAGAAAGGAACAGTATTGACTCACAAAAATTGAAGATCAAATAGTGGCGGCTGGTGAGGTAGTGCCACAGTGCCATGGCACTACCTTAATTTTCTACAAACACATATTTATCTATCTCTTAAACTCACATGATGAGAGCTGACGACATGACAAAACGGCGAGATGGCAACAGCCTACCGTGCCGTTTCTTCTAAGGCACAAACAGAGTGAGGGAAGTCTTGTCACAAACGCTTACGAGTGACAGTGAGAACGCTATGCTGGACCTTTGGATAGATTTTAAATACGAAAATCCGAAGTAGATCGTGCCAGGCGTATTACCCATATTTCCATTCATGGTTTACTATTTTTGTTTTGTTTCAGCAGTTTCGATTTGTTTATGTCGTTGATGCTGATGTCGGCTTTTCTCGTTAAAGGTTTGAAATTTAGATCTTATTAGTTCGAGTGAGTTGTGCGCTGTTTTCGGATCGGTATTTTTTTGTGTTTAATTAAAATATATCATTGGAGGGAAATGAATAAAATTGGCGCATTAATAAACTCATTTAGTGATCTTCCGCTGGAAGAAAAATTGAAAAACTTATTGGTAGTGGACAGAAATCGTGTTGTTGTAAATTTAATAAAACTATTTATGATGAAAACAATTGGATAAGTAGCTGTGAAGAAGTTAACAAACTGTTTTGTTTTGTGTGTGTTCTATTTGGAGGCTTTGACACTTGGGCGAAAGAAGGCATGGATGATCTTATTCATATATGGGAGAAAATGAAGACCCATGAAAAATTTAAGGTACATATGAATAATGTTTTCAGTTTATCGATGCTTGGTAAGTCGAATATAAAGACTTAGTTAAATTCGGCTTATCGGCTAGTTATGCGTTTTTTTTCAATTTTATATCGGTTTGAAGTGTTGGCTGTCAGTCTGGCACTACCTCTCTAAGTTGGCACGAGCCGCCACTGAGATCAAACAGAATGCCAAGTAGCTTCAATAGGACTAGAAAGTGTCGAGACAAGAGCTCTATCTACAGGGTGATGAATTTATAATCCGGAATTTGATACCACGATCATTATGGAAGTCATAAAAAACAATTCGAAGGTCTACATTTTGAAAATACTGTATACTATGCAGGGCTATTCATTAACTCACGGCTTACCAAAGCAGTGTTTACTTCAAATGGAATACTCTGTGTAAAGGTGCCCCCTATAAGACGTTAGACGCAGTTAAGCCCCTTTGAACGGGGTTGGATTGTAGGCCAACGAGAGCATGGTGCCTCTTTCAGAGCAATTGCTGTAACCATGGGGCGTAGAGTGGCTACAGTTGTAGCAGCATGGCGCGCATGGATCCCAGAAGGGCGCGTGCAGCGAGCTAGAGGTTCTGGAGTACGTAGAATTGCCGTTCCATATGTCCGAGACCTCGATGAGGGTTTCTTCCAGCAAGATACCACCCGATTTATCGTCAACCGAAAAAGTATGGGATTGGATAGGCTGATACGTATCCGATTTACCCAATCCTCTGACCACGCTGGAGGAACAGGAATATGCTGTGAGGGCAGCTTGGGAGGCTGTACCTCTAGAGTTTATCAAGAACCAGATCAGATAACTAGCATGCCACGTAGGCTAGAGGAGTACATTCGTCAACATGGAAGGCCCACCCACTATTGATCTGTAGTATTTTTTCATAAACTAATTATGACAAATGAGTTCGTTTTTTACTGTATTTAGTCCTACCGCATTTCATCAACCGCAACTCTTTTTTTTTTGTGGTCGGATTCCATTTCCTAGTAATATATTTTAGCGTGAATGCAAGATAAGACTCTTCCACAGAGGA
Organism: Callosobruchus maculatus; assembly: GCA_951848785.1. Taxonomy (NCBI): domain Eukaryota; kingdom Metazoa; phylum Arthropoda; class Insecta; order Coleoptera; family Chrysomelidae; genus Callosobruchus; species Callosobruchus maculatus. The sequence continues at coordinate 7,608,371 of CATOUR010000003.1, forward strand.
TGAGGTTTCCTGTAAGGTGGAAGTAATACTGATTTATACAGGGTGTTTCATGAGTTGGGACTTTTTTTCATACAGCGGATAGTACTCACCAAAATGAGTGTTCTTTCACAGTAACACATAAACGAAATATTTAGAGAAAACGAGACAGTGACCATTAAAGAAATCCTCAATTCTAAGTCCGTCCCTGGGCAACGGCTCACCATGTCATAATATCACAACAAACAGGGCAGCGCTAGTGGTGCCGATGCCGGGGAGAAAACACAAAAACAGGCAGTTCGTCATATGTACGTCGCGTTACTGTGGCATAGTATACGAGAGTGCTTGACTTGCTACATCTGACGATCTGACTTTAAAAACAACAGCAATGGCGCACGCTTATAACAATAATGAACTGGTGGACATGATTTTAATGTACGCTGAGTGTAGTCAAAATACCGCTGCGGCTTCGCGAGTGTATGCCGATCGTTTCCCTAACCGTACTCACCCTGCACCTCGTCGATTTGTCTCGCTTGTGCAAAGAGCTAGAGACACAGAATGTCTGAATCCACATCATAGTGGACACGCTGGAAGACCTAGACAACCTCGTATGGTCTAAATTGAAGAAGACATCGTAAATCGTACTTTTACCTGTAAGACGCCTGCGACAGGACCGCACTTACAACTTCGTAGCAACCAAATAGTGAGTACTTGCTTGAACATTTTTTAATATTTTGCTGCGGGTTCACCGTGCATTAGCTTTGCCGTTTCAAGGGCTGTTGCTTCTAAAGAGGAAAGTCCCAACTCTTGGACTACCCTGTATGTAGCGAAAAAAAATCACAAGCACTGTTGTACCGACTTCACACCGCAACAAGCGCATGCAACAGAATGAGGTAATAGATACAGCGGGACGCAGGGGATAGCGGGGAGGTGGTACCACTTTTCTGTAAACAATACGCCGTAAACGAGAACTAAAGCACGTACTACAGAATGATCTCGAGCTCTTGAAGTATAATTTTCCATGATCATCTCCCCAGCAACAATGTGTGTATAAAACTCTGAGATTTTCCCCCGTCTGGACATAATCCCATAAAAGCCGGCAAGTCACAACGTAAATGGACGCACAGGTACTGGTATACGTCGAGACATAAAATTTTTACTGCCACCTACAAAAGAAATATTCCTTCTCGAGACCTAAGGGATAGGAGCTTCCACTTCATGGCTTATTAATATTTTCATGAGGATCTTCCGCCTTTATGTGTACCTACTTTATGCCTTTTCTTGAAATTATTCTCGCCTCATGACTAATTCTGGACTATTACTGATACTGGAGTATTTATTGAATCCTGGTAACGTTTGCTAAGATATGGAAAATGTTGAAACGCAAAAGGTAGCCTTTCATGTTTTAAAACGTGGCTTCAATACCTATGCACAACATGGTTCATTGTATAACCTTGTATTGTTTGTTATATAACCTGTTGCCTAATTTCGGCTTTTCACTCTTGAAATATTTGTATTCTGGAAGCAGATCTAGAGGTTATTTTATTAAGAACATGAAAAAAGTCACACAAAGGTGAAAAAATTAAGGCACACAACACAAAAAAATGCAGTCTAAATAGTAACTAGGCTACAAGTTAATATCGGGCCTGGAAATTCATTCTGCGACTGATGGTTTGGCTTGGAGGAAGTCCTTGTTGTTGCCTGGATATGATCTAAGCCACATTCTTGCACTATATGCTTGACAGTTTGGCGTTTCGCTCTCAGGTCGGAAAATCTCTGTCGTGGTAGACGGCTTTTCCTCTTCTTACCATAGCATCAATGCCGGGGTTCCGCAGGGATCGGTATTGGCTCCGACATTGTTTCTGCTTCACATTAATGATTTACTCTCCAGCACTACAAACCCAATCTATAGTTTCGCGGACGACAGTACGCTGCATGCAGGCATCATGAGAAATAGACCGATCTCTGTGGTCGAGCTGGAACGCAGAAGACTGGCAGTGGCAGCTTCACTTTCAAAGGATCTCGATACCATTACCGCTTGGGGGCTTAAGAATATGGTTAAATTTAATGTCCAAGACCCAGTATTGTACGCTATCAAACAAGAAGTGCCCAAGCCAACACCAGGTTCTAATGAACAACCAGGCTCTGCCAAGGAGTCACTCATTCAAGCTGTTAGGAGTCAACATTACAGAAAATCTGATCTGACACGAACACGTCGCGGCAATCGTAAAAGCTGCTAGTAAAAAGCTTGGGTAACTATTTAGAGCCAGAAAGTATTTCTCACCATGTGACCTCCTCACGCTATATAACGCCCAGGTAAGACCTTGCCTGGAGTATTGCTCTCATGTCTGGGGAGCTGCTACCCCTACTATTCTGTCTATACTAGATGCCGTCCAGAGAAGGGCAATTCGACTAATTGGCGATCCTGGCTTAACGCGCCACCTTCAATTACTTTCTCACCGGCGTGCTGTTGATGACCTCTCACTCTTCTACCGATATTCCAACGGAATCTGCTCCTCTGAGCTATGCTCTATCGTTCCGCCGCTCACTGCTCCTATCAGATGTACCGTGCGACCGCTGCATCTCATCCTAAGACAATCGTTCTTCATCCATCAAGAACTGAGCGGTACAACCGCACATTTATTCCCAGGGTGTCCAAGGCTTGGAGCGGACTGCCAGAAGATGTATATATTGGGCCTGCGGGTATTGGCCCTTTCATATCTCGGGTAAACAAACTTCCCCTAACATAACCCTTTCACAGCAGCCGCGGTACTCTGGTATTTAGGTTGTGCCTGCGCGGTCTGCTCAGTTATAAAAGAAAAACAGTCGCATCGTGGGGATTCGCGCTTGTTCCATTTAAACAACGAATTAGTGCACACTCCATGCGACGGACGAATTATGTTTAGGGTCGACCATTAATTTCGGTGGAGCTTAAAACTAGGGAGCTTTTTTTACCAACATTTAGATTACTGTTAACTTCTTGTGGTGTTCAGGTCGTCCAAATGCCTGCCCATTTAACTGCAGGGTTAAAACCATCAGACTCAAGTTGGAAAACTGTTGTAATTGGCGGTTTTCTGGATCTTAATCTGCGCAAGGACAGTGATTTGTTTTCATTTTCTTATATTCTTCCAGAAGGACATTTTCTTGACGGATAGGTGGTGGAGCTACATATTTGACTTAGTGTTGATAGACAGTAAGTTAGGGTTGATTTGAATCATCCCGTAATAGTTCTCAAAGAAAAGTTTAACTGAGCGTCTATCAGTCTAATATGTGACCTGTTTAGCCACACTGGCGAGTAGAATTCAGCTACAGAAAAACATAAGCTCAGGGCCGAAGTACAGAGCATAGAAGTGGAGACGCCCCAAGAGGTTACACATAATTTTTACAGGATGCTATTTCTGCTGTTTACTTTTGCTGCGATGGACTGAATATGTTTTTTGAGCGAAGTGTCCTATCCAGTGTGGCACCTAGGTATTTGGGTGTGGAATTATAAGTTAGCAATGTGCCGTTAAGATAAATCTTTAGCTCCCTATACGAGGGTTACTCTATATCTCTCTATTAGCGATCATCAGTGCGCCATAGGTCGATTCGCTGCTGTTTGGTAGCGACTTCCTTTGGTTTGCCGTTACCTCCGGGTACCAGATGGCGCACAGACAGATCTTTCTTTAGCCCTCTGTTTGCCATTTTTTGTCAAGGTAAAAACACAGTGTCATTTTTTTGCGCATACTTGACTTCGACTTCCATCTGCTGAAGTATGATCCCAGGATTGAAAGATCGGCAGTTAGTGTGGACTCTAGAATGTCTAAGTGGATATTTCTGTACGCTAGGACCAGGTCATCTGCAGATGCGAATTTCTACTAAGGTAGGTCCGATGTATATACTTGTATATTGAACAAGACGGGCGATAGAACGAAGCCCTGGGGTATTCGCTATTCAAATGTCTCACTTTGCTAGTAAGAGAGCTCATGACAACCTGGAATGATCTGGATAAAAGCATATAATCAGAACTACACCTTTTCTAATTGTAGTTCAGAAAGTAACAGATTAATTTCAGAAACCGTTAACTGTAGTTCAGATTAGTAAGACGTATTTCGGAAAGCGTCAAATGTAGTTCAGATTAGTCAATCGTATTTCAGAAAGCGTCAAATGTAGTTCAAAAATATTATTTGTATTTCAGAAAATAACTTTTATCAGTACACCATAGTAAACAATTCTTACGCTACCCTAGCAACATCAACAAGCGCAAGTAGTTGAACAGTACAAATGTCACGATTTTGTTGTAATGAATCATGAATTTATCTGATAATTGTGGAATCTGTAGTGTCCATGCTAAGAAAGGTAGTTCTTCGGTTATTACCATGCAGGCACCTATTTCATACAAAATGTGTCGCATATTTAAATAACTTGGTTGAGATTAAGTGTCCCATGTGCAGAAGTGATGTGAATGAGAGAGAAACGGTAGAACGGCAAAAATATAAAAAATATCCAAATCAAGACAGGGAAAGAATTGTACCGTGTGCTAATAGAGGGGAAGACTGGGTGCTTTTCGCTACAACTCTGGGAATTAAATATAAAACTGTGTTCCATTGGGTCCGTTCCGGACGGGACGTAATGTTTAAGAAAGGGGGTATAAAACCTAAAGCACTTGTTGCGGACGAAATAAATACCATTGTTGAATGGATTGAAGATGATTGTGGTCTAACACTGAAACAAGTGAAAATGAAAGTTCTTGCGAATTTTCGTAAAAATGTATCAACATCTACCATTGGAAATTATTTAGAAGGTAGGTTATTAACAATAAAGCAAGTTCATAAACAACCAATTTCGATGAATTCTGAAGAAAATAAGAGAAAGCGGGCGGAGTATGTTACAGCCTTAAATAGATATATTGAACTGGGCAAACAAATTGTATGGATTGATGAAACAAATTTCAACTTGTTTTGCCGTCGAACACGAGGTCGGTCCCGAGTTGGTGTGCGAGCTATTCAACACTTACCAGCTGCAAGGGGTCCCAATGTACACCTAATAGGTGCAATATCTCCAGCAGGGGTTGTGACAATGGAACGTCGCAGAGGCTCTTTTTCATCGGATTCTGCTAATATTTGGATAACAAATTTACTGCAACGATGGCAGGATATGGAAAATGAAGTAGGCGATTTGGTGATTGTATGTGATGACGCACCTTGCCATGCAAGATTTGAAGGTGTCATAAATAATACAGAAGCTACTTTATTGCGTTTGGGACCGTATTCTTCGATGCTCAACCCCATCGAAAATATATGGTCGAAAATTAAGACATATGTTAAAACTCATCTTCGGGTTCCACAAGTTAGAGGAATTGGCATTGTGGAACAAAGACTGCTTTATCTGGAAGAAATCATAGATTCGGCAAAAGAAACGATTGTTGGAGGAGACTGTGCCAGGGCAGTACAACATACAACAATTTTTCATGCAGCTTCTTTATTACTGCAAGATATGCAAGTAGGGCGTTAGTGTTAGTACCTCAAAATACTTTTTGGGCTTAAAAATTATGTATGATCTATGTATGTACTCAACTTTTCAATAATTATGTCAGATGTTATTACTTGTTTAATAAATTTTTCTGGATAATACACAATCATTATGCTTTCTGAAATACAAGTGATACTTTCTGATTTACAAATAAAATTTTCTGAATTTCATATGATGTTTTCTGAAATACATTTGATTAATCTGAAATACAATTGACTAATCTGAAATACTATTGACGTTTTCTGAAATACAATTGACTAATCCAAAATACAATTGACGATTTCTGAAATACAATTGATACTATCTGAAATACATTTGGAAAAGGTGTAGTTGTCATGTATACCATATACCTACCACACTGTTATGTTATATCATATCATGAATTTATATAGTTTCTAAGTAACAAATACATACAGTTTTCATAGATTGCTCTAGGAAAAAAAATGAACAAAGTATTGAGATCTTTTCATATAGACCACTAAACAGGTAATAAGAAGTGTACTCACATTTCGAGTTCTGGTCCCTCTCCTAGGGCACTGCGGACGGGTGCGTAGACAGCAGTAGTGATAAGAGGTAGTCCCCAACCTATCACAGTGACAGCTACCAACAGATGTCGCTGGGATACGAACGCCCATACGAGAACCGTATGGAGGTAAAAGCCTTCGCAAAGCATCCACGAATATGTCGAAAGTAGACACGTGTAGAGAATGGTGTGGAGAGCTATACACCAGGGCTGGAAATAGAAAAAAATGGTTTTTTTAGAGATTCTATCAAGTGAACAAGTTGACAAGTGGCAAGGGTCTGTAGATCCAGTTTGCGCTGACATCCACAGAAATACAAGGTGGTTAGTAAGTAAAATGGAATAAAATGGATTCGTTTTTAGTACAAATTTATATATATTTTTTAATATTATCTAGGAGAAACCGTCTACCACAGCAGACATTTTGTGATCAGAGAGGAAGTCTGCTCTCCAACCGCACAGTTTAATGGGAGGACCCCAGGATTTATCATTTATTTATCTATTTGTACCATTTATCGACAAAAATATAACCACCTTGCCAAATGAATAGATGAGTTAGATGAGTACTCCATACATATGTGACGTAAGTTAATAGATCTTCAGTCCATCTTTGATTTGTTAAGGGTGTGACTATATAATTAATTTTCATGTTTGATATGGTACTATAGTTTGATATGATACTTCTGTCGTAGATAGAGAGCACGATAATCATCGAGGAATAAAGTCAATAGGAAATTATTTAAAAATTATATCAAAATAAATTTGGGTTCTTGAATCCAGTACAGAAGTCATGCCGACAGCTCCCGAACCCGTGTGACGTCACTAAGGTGGTCAAGATATTCCTTTGACCAGCGACGTGCTACTCCGATAGCAGATTCTAGATTCCCAGCTAATCGTGAAGTTAGTTAACTGTATACTGTAACCAGTACAACATATACGATGAATGAATGAAGTTTGCAGCTCGAAACGAAGTCTACGATCGAAACAAGTATGTTTTAGAATGTTTGAAATTACATAGCAAATTCTAGTAATAAATTACCTAATCAAATATGTTTTGTTCAAGCAATCACAACGGTGAGGTGGTGCAGTTCTAAAGTGTTCGACGGGGCGTTTGTTCAAAGCCCAGAGCTTTATGAAAACAAAACATATTTGATTATTTACTTTATTACCGGAATTTGCCATTTAATTTCAAAGATCCTAAAACATATTTATTTCGATCGTAGACTAAGTTTCGAGCGGCAAACTACATTCATCGCCTATGTTGCAACAAATATACACTGGTTACAGTATACAGTTACATATTTTCAGGATTGGCTGGGAATCTAGAATCGATTATCGCAGTAGCACGTCGTTGGTCAAAGGACCTGACCACCGTAGTGACGGTGACGGATTCGGGAGCCTTCGGTACTGGATTCAAAAACCCATTTTTGTTTTGATATAACTTTTGAATTATTGCAAAAAAAACAGAACAGTTTTGTTATAAAACTATGATAAATATGATCTTTCGGTATATCACAAAAAAACTTAATTTTTTTAATCTATAAACCCCAACCTACAGCTTAAAGCTCAATGAGAAGACACTCATCCTCCTGTTGTACTAAACTTAACCAGCTCTGTGCGTTTTTAAGAAATTACCTTCAAAGAAAATGCCGTTATTAGCCTGCATGGGACCTTCTTTCCTGATTGTTTCCAATTACATTGCTTTTAATTAGTAGGATGCATTAAGAATCTGTTACGTCTCTACGCCGCGTCGTTGGTCTCAAGAGGCTGATTCCTGCCCGACTTGGAAACTCCGATCGATGTTAATGGCTAAAGTTCAGGAGAAATGCGATTTTTGATTTAATTAACCACAACTTGGAAAAGTCTCAGCAAGGACACGGCATCACTGACAGAGTAGCGCTCCAGGTTATTTACTACTTTACGGTTACATCGCTGTCGTCTCGTATTATTTATGGATATAGGAAGAATGTACAGGGTGGCCAACTAAAAATTGACGCTGCATATATATCGGTAACCCTACACTGTTTCTGCTGTACATCAACGAGCTGCTGGAAATAACATACAATCCAATCTACAGCTTAGGAAATCTATCATATTTGCTGGTGAAATCTACCAAAACCTATCCAAAAGGTGCTATGATTTTCTGAAGAGCAAAAAAACCCAAAAGGTGCTATGATTTTCTCTAAAGAGCAAAAAAAGGCTCTCGGACCTCTACAGCCGTACAATATTTGCATTATCAATCCATTTCTTAAGGTACCTTTTGAACACAGTACAATCTAAAGTGAGTTAATGTTTCTTTAAAAGGAAGATTTTCCTAGAAATATTATGCAATAAGAATATCATGGTAAATAAAGAACTACCAAAAACCTACCAAGAAATTCTTCCTGCCAATATTTGGTGTCAAATTATCAAAAAAGTAAAAATCTACCACATCTGGTCACCCTGTTCGTAGACGACAGTATTTTAATATCATGCATGGAACCAGACAATCCACTGTCATCCCAGGAGACGGTATGTTGGCGACAGCAGCATGTCTCATAGATCAACGTAGATATCAAAAGAATTCTCGAGTGGGAATTGGTAGTTTAACATACAGAAAGCTCAGGCAACGACACTAACAAAGAAATCTCATGTTGAATTACCAGCTGTGGAAATGGAGGGTCAGCTAATAGTTGAGTCACCTTGCGTCAAACTTTTGGGGATCATCCCAGAAACTTGGAGTTGTGTTCCGCTGTAGAAAGCTGTGTACACCAGAGCAACTGCTGCTGCTCTACAAGGCACAGGTCCGACCATCATTAGAGTGTTACTCCCATGTGTGGGGATGGGCACTGAAGCACACTTTAAAGCTTCTGGACACTATCTAGAAGATCGCAATTAGACTAATCGACACGCCTGACCTCAAAGATGACTTGAACAGCCTGTAACATCAAAGAAGGGTGGCTGACCTGTCCCTGTTTTGCTGTTCACGAAATATGTTCGTGAGAGGCTCTACAAGCTCATCATCAATACCAGGTCGAGGTCATTACCCCCCGAACCAGTCTCCTTTAGTATTTCTTTTTTTGGAGAACTTCGACGCTGTGGAATGAGCTGCGGAGGAATTTGTCCCCCCCCCCCCCCGGCATTTCAAATCTAACATGCACCGATCCTTATCCTCTCGCAGCGCTTCTACTACGCCATAGGCTTTCGGCCTTTGTGGGAGGCTGACCATAAAAAAGATACCTACTACAGTTTTATTTAATTGATAATAATATCTCAGTTTAATAGTCAACCCAACTTAGAGTTTCATTTTTTACTTGTACTCGTTGATTTGTTTGTTATGAAAGAACTGTTTTATTACTAAAATATTTTGTTTGACATTAGAAGAGCAGACTGGATATTTCATTTATTTGTTATTTGATAGATAGGTACGTCAAATTTTACTACTTATACCTTTATTAAAAAATTGTAGACAGATAAATACGTCAAACAATATTTGATACATAAAAAGTCTATTGAAAAAATTGGTGAAAATTAATGAAAATTAATTATATCTAAATCCCAAACTGTAGCTTCATGAAAAAATAATAAAATGGTATCACCGTGGTATGTACTGAGTCAATCAACTTGACCTCATATTTTTATACTATTATCATGCAAAGTACTACTTTCCAATATCTATATATTGCTTCTGGTAATATTTGTAATATACCTTTATGTGCATATTTTTTGAGAAAAAGTCTTTCTTCTGATCGACCCTGGCCCTCTAGCGGCCTGTTCCGGAACTCGAAGTTAATTTCCACCCATTCCATTCTCAGTTGGCCACCCGATACCTACATATCAGACCGCGACCATTGTTACTCAACACCATTGTAGGCATAGCACGATGCAACTAAAAGGACAGATGATGCGCTTGCGGCAGAGTAAGACGATAGTTTACTAATTACTTGATAACACTGTTACTGTCGAGGCAGACACTTAAGGAGTTCCCGTGCTGAGTTGCATCGTAATGACAGCGGTGGATTCCAGCCACGTGACAGCTGGTGGGCAGGGTTGCCAGATGATTTTTTTTATTTCCCTAGATTTTTGACTACAAATTCCCTAGATTTCCCTAGATAAATACAGGGTGTCCCACGACGATTAAGACAAGCAATATATCGGAACTGGGCCCTAGTAGCGAATTATAATTTTGGGGGTTTAAATTAGAACAAATATAGTATCTTCTCTTATTAGTGTGTCACCCAATGAGGTATTTGTTTTTGATCACGTGACGTCCGATTCAAAATTGTTAATGGGACACCCTGTATATTTGCGACTTTTTGTGTTCCTCCCGATAAAACAATTCCAACAAACTAGCACACTTGTACAGTAATAAAAAACAGAACAGCACTGGTCTATATTTTTGTGGTAGTCAATTCTCAATTCTCATTCTGTGGTGCCAACAACACAGTAATTGCCGTGTTTTTACGAATTTTTACTTACACATTTACACAGCTGTACAGCACTGAAATTCCGATATAACACGGCAATTATCGTCTAAATTACAATAACCTTTATTTTTAAATTAGAACACTTTTTTTAAATAAATTTGTATAAAACGCGGCACTTCGTTTCTTATACGACTAAACACAGCCGAATACGACAGAAAAGAACAGAAAACAGCTAAAAACAACAGAAAACAAGCAGATAACAACTGTGAACGGTAGAAAACGACCAAATAAAACCGAATAGAGTCAAAACTAACCCAAAACGACAGAAATCAAGCAGATAACAGCGGGAAATAATAGAAAACCGCTAGACACAGCCGAATATAACAGAAATGAGCAGAAAACAACTAAAAACAAGAGAAAGCGAGCAGATAACAACTGCAAACGATAGGAAACGTCCAAATACAACAGAATAGAACAGAAAACAGCGCATAACAGCAGAAAGCAAGCAGATAACAGCGCTAAACAACAGAAAACGACTAAACACAGCCACATACAACCAAAAATAACATAAAACAGCTCTCAAAACAACAGAAAGCAAGCAGATAACGGCTGTAAACGGCAGAAAACGACCGAATACAACCAAATAGAACAGAAAACAGAGCATAACAACAAGAAGCAAGCAGATAACAGCGCTAAACAACAGAAAACGACTAAACACAGCCGAATACGAGAAAAAAGACACTACAGTCACTTGCCTCCTGTTGATATTAGCACAACTGAGCCGAGAGCTTACAGAGCAGCTTATTTTCAATTATAAACAGACTATAGCTTAGAAGCAGTTTGTTGCTACTCGTAAAAAGACAAAAGATTATTTACTAGTTTTTATTCAACGATTGGCTTAGTCATTTATCTATTCTTCATGAAATATCTCAGTATTTCCCTGTTTTACATATTAAAAAGATAAAAACTCCCTTTTTCCCTATTGTGCCGTAAAATTCCCTGGATCTAGAGAAATTTGCCTAGGTCTGGCAACCCTGCTGGTGGGGCATGAGGAATTACCCACTCGGAACGCCTCGCTCGCCCCAATTCAATTACCCACTTCGGGTGATAGGCTGATGCCCGTAACTCGGCGGCGGATTAATTTTATGCCATCGCGTCTTTCCCAACATGCGGCCACATCATAACACGTAGGTACATACAGTTAGTCTTTAGTATAATTCCTGCATTCATAGTAGACTGCACCTGTACGTTTAATCCTGATGTTAGTTATCATTGTTGTACAAAACACGCCAGCTGTTTAGATATAGTCCAAAGTGTATTCAGGGTGTTTACGATCTAAGTGGATTAATTTGGAGGAACGTTAGATCATGAACTTGAAACCCCAGCACCATTTCACTAGTTAAGGCATAGTTAGACAGAAAAAAATTAAAAAAGTATGACTGCAAAATCTCAATCCTACAACATTGCCCAGTATTCGCCCTAGTTTCTGTCAGGTGTTTTTGGAGATATTTGCTATGTAAACAAATGCTATTATCTCTAGACTTGTTGCCGCATATTCTGTGTTATCAGAAAATGTTGCGATTTTTTTGAAACTGCAAATTTGGGATATTCGTATTATTATTCGTATTATTTTGCTACAAGCATTGCAATGATGTGTAATATTCGTACTTTACAAAACGGCATTAAGATCGTAAACACCCTGTATATTTCATTTCCAACTTCCCCAACAAAGGAAGGGTATCGTCAAGTGGGGTTAGTTAAGACAGGAGTCTAACATGGGACGATTTACGAGTAAGACAGAAGGAATTCTGCCGTCAATCGACCTATGGCGCACTGATGATCGCTAATAAGCGTGAAACAGCTGTCTGCGTACTGGTGGATTGACGGAGGTATAGAGCAACCCTCGTATGGGACGATTTGTCAAACAATTTTCAAAAAATCACAGCGGAAACATTGGTAGTGGTAGATCTATATGCTCTGCCACAGCTTCTTAATAGACAGGTGTTTTCTGACATAAATTGATATATTTGACAGAATAAGAACTCTGTTATTATATATAAATAGTGTTTTCTTCTATGTTAATAGAATAATTGAGATTTTATAACGTCTGTTTCACAAACCATAGATATTTTTTGACAAGCCCACATTCGCAACACATTATAACATCATCCCTCAATCATTTAGTTCACAGAAAAATCGGAAAAATGAAGGGTAGCGGCTGGATTCAAAACAGCGTCTCCGGCATTCTAGGCCGACGAGTTACCAACTATACTGCGGTGCCCGCAATATAGCCGGTACACAGCGCCGACGACATGGTATCGAATCCGTATACCCCCACCACTTCCCCGTATCTCTCTGCAAACCATGTATTTCAGTCATCCAGAGAGATCTAGTCGGCTGTTGGGTGAGTGTGGAGCTCCCACCGCTATTTGCACGACAGCTCTCTTTCTTACTGATACAACGACTCCTCAGTCGACCAGGATTTCATGGAATGAAGGTGCTTGCTTATTCCGCAAGAGGGAGACAAATTCAATCATTTGGTTCACAGACAAATCGGAGCACCGTAGTATAGTTGGTAACATATCGTTGATACACCCTGCTTTAGATCATTCTTTACTGTGTAACGGTAATCATTGAACTGATTTTGATGAAATTTTGACACAGTATTACTACCACGGCTAGGATACAAACCGCATATGGTTCTTAGAAATCATGTCAGTGGCGGCGGTGCAAGGATAAAAAAACTAAAAATGTAAAAGCAGCCCAAACTTTGTTTTTAAATAAATTTGATTGTCTTATCGTTTTCCACATTTTTTTTCAGAAAGTAGTAAAATTGGAGTATTTTGAGGTAGGGAGTTGTGAAACTTGTATTCGTAGTGGGTTCTTAGACAAAACATACATTTTGAAATTATATATAATAATTCTGTAATGTTTAATCACTGTAGTCACTAAACCAATAGCAATTAGCAATAGAAATTTCTAAACCATACTGTGGACCGTGGTAGAAATCGATCACGTCTATGGTTTTTGAAAATTGTGTTAGTGGCGGTGAAATTGAATTAAAAGAGAACCAGTAACCAGTACAATATGGGAGCTGCTCAAACTATGTTTTTGGGTACCCTAGGGATCTCTGATGACTTTTTACATTTTTTTGGAGTGATTAAAATTAGTTGGGATAGAATGTGGTCTAAGATAGGGTGGTTGGGAAGCCCCGGAATACTTTTCGTTGCCCGTTAAACATTGACATTAATAATAATATAAGTATATTTTGTTATCGGAAAGTCGGCATGCCGTGTGGGTAATACTTTAGTTGAAGATTGCAGAATAAAAGCACAACGGAGCGAAATGCAAGGAACTATTCACGAGAGCTTTTCTGTTGAATGTTTTTTTTTATGGCGGGCGGACAATGATTTGGTTGCAAGGGGCTCTCAGACTACAGCTTCATACTATGGAAAAATAATAAACAAGTATCAATAAGTTTGCGGAAGTAATGAGTCAATCAACTTGACTACTTTTACTTCCCACACCGATAGGTGAGGGGGTATTGTGTTCGCGAAAATTTTCGATTTTGAGATAATACGCTTTTTGGAGGTTTTATGATGTCTACATAACGAAAATCCACGTCACTCATTTTCGTCGGTCTGTCTGTCTGTCGCTCTGTCTGTCGGTCTGTGCGCGTTTTTCTAGCCTCGTAATCTCAATAACCGCTGCATGGATTGTGATGAAATTTGGGCAGCGATATGCTGTGGGGACATAGTAGGTAATGTTCTTATAATTTTGAAAATCTGTGTAGGGGCGGCGGAGTAATTAGCAAAAAACCAAAAAAATTGAATATTCCTCAAACATCGTTTTTAGGTGTTTTAGGGGTTCCTGATCATTTCCTACTTTTTTGGGTGGGGGTGAAATTGGGGTGGTTGGGGGGTGGGGGGTTGTAAATCTCAAAAATGTGTTGTACTCATAATAGGCTATCCATTGACCTGTAAAATAAAGACCTAGAGGCATAATACCCTTTTTTAGGCCCATCCGAACATTGCCTTGCCTATTCCAGAAACCAAGGGACTTAGAATTTTCTGGTAAATACATAGGAATATTGCTTTAGATCGTTCTGTATTGAGTAACGTAAAAGTTACGGAATGGATTTTAATGAAACTTTGTCACAGTATTACTACCGCGGCGAGGATGGAAAACGCGTATGTTTTGGAAAAATCGTGCCAGTGGCGGCGCAGCAATAATAAAAAAATAAAAAAAAATAAAAACGCCTCAAACTTTGTTTTTAGGCGTTTTAGGAGTTCCTGATCATTTTCTACTTTTCTTTGGATAGGGGTGAATTTGGGGTGGTTGGGGGGTGGGGGGTTGGAAAACTGAAAAATTTGTTGTATTCACAATGGGCTGTCCATTGACCTGTGATTGAAATACCTAGCGGCATAATACCCTTTTTTTAGGCCCATCCGAACATTTCCTTGCCTATTACAGAAACCAGGGAACTTACAGTTTTGTGATGTATACATACGAGTATTGCTTAATTTCGTTCTATGTATATTGCGTAAAGCAAAAATGATTAAATTTTAGTGAAATTTCGACAAAGAATTGACTATCGCGGCGAGAGTGGAAAACGCGCCAGTGTCTGAAAAATCATGTCAGTGGCGGCGTAACAATAATTAAGAAACTAAAAATATGAAAACAGCTCATACTTTTAGAGGTTTTAGAGGCTCCTGATCGTTTTGCATCGTTCAGTTGAAGCATGCGGAATGAAAATTGTGGCGTCCTAGTTTCGCGAGAGAGACTCCAGAAACTATTTACGAAAGTTTTGTGTTGTAAAATAGGTTTTTTTGCGGGAGGGTGGGCATTGATTTGGTTGTAAGGGGATTTCAAACTATAGCTTCATGTAATGGAAAAACAATAAAATGAAATCATTATGTGTGGGAAGTACTGAGTCAGTCAACTTGACTCCATTTTTTTTCAATACCTTGAATATTTTATCTAATCATAGAAACTTCTCAAAAGCCTTGTATAGACTTTCCTCATCAATTAAAACTACGAATTACGCAATCGTTGTTCGAACGAGACCTCAGTCAACCTGGAAATGCCCTGTACGCGAACCAAATAATTATTCCACTTGACCGAGGACTTTATTGTTGACCGTGTTCGCTGTTGAACGCCGATGACGTATGCAGTTGACCAACAAACACACTCGGCCGCTAATGGGCAGTTCGTCATGCCCAAATAGCTATTGGGACCACCCCCTATCCTCCCCCCACTCCCCCCAGCACCACGCTTCTCGCGCGATCGTTTTTTCGATACGGAAGTGTGCATGTATGGGTTTGACGGTTATTGAAGTGCCTTTCATGTGCACTTCTAACGGAACTGTCACGCTGGCTATTAATCTAATCGACGTATGGGCTAGACGGGATATATTTGTCAAGATAGCGCCGCTTTGTTAACAGACTAGACGGTTGGGCGTGAACTTGACGAGGAAAAGTTTATCCAAAATAGTATATTATGTAACAAGCACAAAATGACGCAAATTTTGCACGCGTCGGAACGAGTGCAAAATTGCTATTTTGTGTGAGTTGCATGCTATGCTTTCCTCATGATAACGCGAATTATAAGAATCATCATCATCATCGTAGTCACAATGTCTTGACAGACATGTTGTGAACTCGTAAAATGCATTAAGTCGGAGCGGGAGTATTGCCGACACGAATATTATCAATACTTTTGAGAACTGTAGCTCGCCATCGTTCGCGATTTTCTGTCAGTTCAGTGGCGCTCTTGATACTCATATCCAGCAACTGTTTCGTCGTATCCACCCAGCGTGTAGGGGAACGGCCACGGCGCCGCTCACTCGGGGCATGACCCAGTACTACAAGTTTCTCCATATTATCGCTTCTGTGTATATGTCCGAAGAATGTAAGCATTCTCGTCGACACAATGGAGGATAGTCTCTTTGTATTATCGAGCTCATCCCGTACGGAAACGTTAGTTCGATGGGCGGTATAAGGAATTCTCAGCATTCTCCTCCACGTCCACATTTCAAAAGCATCTATGCGAGCTCGATCTGCCTTTTTAACAGTCCAAGTTTACGAGGCATACAAAAAAAGGAGAACACAAGAGACTGAACCAGCGACATTTTGGTAGCTTCAGTGATGTTATGGTCACGCCATATTTTAGTAAGCCTTGTCATGGCCACACGTGCCTGTTGAATGCGCCGCCGAATCTCATTTTCACAGCTACCCGAATTGTCGATCAAAGAACCGAGGTCCACAAAACTTTGAACCACTTCACAACGGCCTACTGACTTGATTGCTCGATGATTATGACGCTCTCTATCTACGATCATAACCTTGGTCTTGTAGTTAACACCAAGACCATACGCTGCACTGTGTTGTTCTAAGATGTTTTAATAGAGCTACTAGTTCTTCCTGAGAAGCAGCAATAAGGGTTGTATCGTCAGAAAATCTTAAGTTGGTTGGATATTTTGCTTCCGCCAATAGCCATTTAAAAATAGATACAGATAAATATGAGAATATTTTATTTATTGTTTTCGATCCACTCCAAAAATAGGTTATAAGCCCGTTTGTACATTTTCTTCTTCTTTTTCCGGAGCTGTAAATTTGCTGCTTCTGTTATACTTGGAGGTGTTCCAAGTCACTATCACTATCAGTTTCCATATTAATCATCTGATTTCTTGTAAACAACCTCGAAATTACTTGTAATGCACAAACTGTAACTAAATGATGACATTTGTCGTTCGGCTGCCCTGACTTCACAATCAGAACGCAGACGCCCTTACCTCCCCTTGAACTATCTAATCGAGTGGGGGGTGATTCACAGCGCGAAAAGATGTGGTAGATTTCTACTTTTTTGTTAGTTTTTGAGAGTTTGATACCATATCTTGGTAGGGAAAATTTCGTGGTAGATTTTTGGTTGTTTTTTGTTATTTTTCAAAAAATTAGAATACGAGGGTTGCTCTATACCTCCGTCAATCCACCAGTACGCAGACAGCTGTTTCACGCTCATTAGCGATCATCAGTGCGCCATAGGTCGATTGACGGAAATAGAGAGCATCAATTCTTTCATGTCACCCAGACATGTGAAGCATGTTGTAGAACCTTCTGTCACTTGCTCACTTTAGAATGTTTAGAATATGCTGTGTTCAAAAGACACCTATTAGACGGTTGTAGGTGTTTGAGAGCTTTTTTTTGCTCTTTTTGGTAGTTTTTATGTTATATAATTTTTCAAAAAATGTCCCTTTTTTTACGAATTATTGACTCACTTTAGAATGTTTAGACTATGTTGTCTTCAAAAGATACCTTCTAGACGGTTGTAGATGTTTGAGAGCTTTTTTTTGCTGTCCACAAAATCGTATCACCTTTGGATTAATTTGCTCTTCAGATAATCATAGCACCTTTTGTGTAGGTTTTGGTAGATTTCACTAACAAATCTGGTAGATTTCCTGAACAAATCTGGGATTCAGCAGTGAATTGAATTTCATTTAGCTCTGCTTTGATTGTTTCTGTGCTTACTCATAGCCACCACACTAGTGATCCATCCACTAAGGACGACTTTAGGATTCTAGTATAGAGCCAGAACATCACCTTGGGAGGCAGGCCCCAATTCACTCCTACAACCCTTCTGCATGCCCATAACGAATTACGTGCCTTATTGACTTTATGTTCTACATGTTGTCTCCAATTCAGCTTGGAGTCGGCATAGCTACTTGCTTAACTACAGTTACAAAATGAAACTCGGTATGAAACGTACCTTCTCATGATTTCATTTACACTCCAGTGGGTGAATTCTGTAACTCTTAAGCGAAGCGATAGCGACATTCTTCCAACGCTTTCGCTCGTTTCGGTATTCCATAGATGTCTTCGTTCCGACTCGAAGATAACGAACGCAGACGAATGGTATAAGCGATAGCGAAAGATTTTGGATCTCGTTTGTCAAGTCTTGATGTTATTATTACTGTAACAAAGTGACAATTTGCTTAAATTTATTTGTGTACGTAATTAACAATCAATCAATCGAAGAGAAAAACTAATCCTTCGCAATGGCCGGCATTGCTGGATTTTGCAGAGTCTCATCTAGAGATACTTAAGCAAACTCGTGAATGCTCGTGAGTCATCTAGCTCCATGTCGAAGGCGTAACGAAGCGTAAAACTCTGGTTATGGAATGTCGTCAAAAATCATTCAAAGCTGAAGATGTATTGTCAGCTGCTGACAGCATAAACGAAGATTTACAAGCTTTAAACACAGTTTCAAAAAATCATTGTCTCGAACTAAATCCGCAAAAGTCAAAAGCTATTTTATTTGGTAGAAAAAAAATTAGAAATGATAAAGCAAACTCTATTGGATTGAATATAGATGCAGTACCAGTACCTTTAGTGGATAGTGCGATAAATTTAGGAGTTCAAGTTGATGCAGATTTGAGATTTCATGGACATGTATCAAATAAAATAAGACAATCCTTTCCCAAATTAAAATTAATATATTCCCAAAAAAGGTACCTTAATATCCACTGGAAAAAAACTCTCTGCGATTCCTTGGTTTTATCTGCTTTCAATTACAGCGATGTCTTATATCACCCATGCTTAACAAAATTTGACTCTAACAGAATTCAACGTAGAATTCAACGTATGCAGAATTCATGTGCTAGGTTAGTGTGTGGCGTAAGGAGAGGGGATCCAATTTCTCATAAAATCAAAGAAATAGGCTAGCTCCGTATGTCACAGAGACGCATACATCACTGTCTTGTGCTTTTTCATAAGATAATCCTTGAAAAAACACCCTCTTATCTTTATAATAAAATAGTATTCAGGTCGGATTTACACAATGTCAACATACGGGGAAAGGAGTTGATAAGTCCACCCCAGCACAATACTTACTTTTTTGGAAGGTCATTCTCATATTGTATATATAATTTGTATAATATGCTGCCCTCAGAATTTAAGAGATTTTCAGTCGAAACCTTTAAACGACGGGTCCGAACATTTATAGTTGAAAATGCCATTTTTTGAATAATCATGTTCTATTATCCTCGCTATTATCTTATATAATTTATGTATATCAACTATCTTAAATAATAATTATTAATAGGTATGTATATTATTACGATTATGTATATTTGAATAACATTTTTCTAGCAAAATTTGCTTTGGGAGTAGGTCTTTTATGAAGCGGATTTATTTAGTCACTGAACTATTATATGTTTATTTGCGCAGTAGAAATGTGTACCTACAGATTTTGCAATGAAAATTAGTCATTTCGGCAGATGTTTCAATCAATCAATTTAGACACTTGTTGAATTATTGTTCCTTAAATGGGATCAGAGGTAGCTGAGGTCATAATATTGTGTTTAATAGATGCAATGTAACTGAGGCGCTACAGTTGAATGATTAAAATTTTAGAAATACCGTCAAAAATACCATGGAAATAAATCCTGTTTAGTTGGTAGTTAATAGAGTTAGGTAATGTAAAAATGGTTGAGTGGAAGAGCACTGCTATAGTGAACTCCGCCATTTGAGGTATATCTGTATATGCTTCAATAAAGGCTATTATTATTATTATTATTATTAAATGATTAGCTTCGTTACTATAGCGAAAGTTACAGAATCGACGCTAAAAGTGCGTCATCTTCATGGTGCGAGTTTTAAATATGTTATTGACCGTATCTCAGGATTGTATTACAAAATACAACGGATACACAGGATACACAAAAGTAATTAAACTCCTGATATGAACATTTTTTGATGTCGATGTCGTAGAAAAAGAGTGATTCCATCAGTTCTGTTTAAAGTGAGAATTAAATACCCACGGGGCCTTACACTTTTATGTTTATTCAACCCTGTTATTCAACTTCCACTGAATTAAAGTTGTCTTTAACATCGGCCCTTAGATGTTAAAAAAATCCTTTAAAACTCTTATGTCCCGAGCACTTTTCTATAAAAATGTAAGTGCAGCCTAGAACATCCGTTTCCTTTTCCATTTATTTCAGTCCCCCTTGTTATACAGTTAATTGAGAACAATCGGATCTAAACAAGTTTTTCGGATGAGATTTTTTCTGGGGAGCTTTCCAGAGTTACAAAATACGAAAGGACAGTTAACAAGGGTAAGTAAGAGGTAATCGGATATTTCGACATTTTCTTCCTAAGCTTCGTGTAATGCGGACGTAGTAGTGGCCTATTAAAAAGGGTCCTTGTGACAGTTGGACACAGTTGTTTAGTTGTTCTTTGGAATAATTAAATTAGCAGGAAAAAAGCGGGTATAATATAGTTAAGGCAAAGTCATGGAGAAGTAAGAGAAGAAAAAAAAGAGAGAGGAGGAGAAGAGCAAAGAGGAGGAAGTGTGTCGGTTGGAGGGTGTAGCTTGATACAGTCGATTTCGGTTCGGTAATTTTTGGGCTAATTTTGAGGTTCGGTATCTAAAAGGGCAAAAATTCAGTTCTTTCCAAAATTGCACGATTTGATTTTGATCACAGTACGAGCCGCAGCTTTGTGTGCTTGCGAACTTGCTCGACTGTGTAAACCACTGACTTGCACAACAGAGGGTTGCTGTGCGATTCCGCTTGACTTCAACGTCGTTGCGCCTGTTATTTAATGTAGTCCCTCAAGTAAGGGATGTCAAAATCCTTGTGAAGGGTTTCGTTAAAAACATACCATGGGGCGTTAGTAATTGTACGCAATGTGCTGCTCTGCAGAATCTGCAGGTTTCGCATGTGCGTTTTGGCGAGGAAACACCAAGCCTCACATGCGTAGGTAATTGCTGGTCTAATAATCATCTTGTATTAGCTTTGGTGTTTGCAATGTTTATCATAAATAAATGAATAAATAAATAAATAAATAAATAAATAAATAAATAAATAAATAAATAAATAAATAAATAAATAAATAAATAAATAAATAAATAAATAAATAAATAAATAAATAAATAAATAAATAAATAAATAAATAAATAAATAAATAAATAAATAAATAAATAAATAAATAAATAAATAAATAAATAAATAAATAAATAAATAAATAAATAAATAAATAAATAAATAAATAAATAAATAAATAAATAAATAAATAAATAAATAAATAAATAAATAAATAAATAAATAAATAAATAAATAAATAAATAAATAAATAAATAAATAAATAAATAAATAAATAAATAAATAAATAAATAAGTAAATAAATAAATAAATAAATAAATAAATAAGTAAATAAATAAATTAATAAATATATATATTATGGTGCAAAAATAAAATCCTGCTATAAATTAACTTTGAAGATGCTGCTGGATTCCTGTTTATATGCCTCAATATTTCCGTCTTTCTTATATTAAGCAAATTTTTAACGAGGTTTTTTACACGCTACAGGCATCCCAGAGTCGAGGCGAAAAAGAAAAGTAAGGAGGTGTATATTATATCAAAACATGTACTGCTCCCAACTTTTCCCATTATACTAGCATTAAAATTCCAACAACTAATTACAACGAAAGTTTGGTGCCCTGTGCGTTGATTTAGGGTATCTCTGGAGATGTATGATATTTTTGATTAATGTTGTAATGGAGTAATAAACTTACACTAGTATTAGAAAAAAATATTAAGGGTGATCATAATTCAAACGCCTGAAGGCCTGGATGATGAACGTGAAACTCTAAAAATGATTCAAGGGTGTCACTAACTTCACTAGCTCCATTAATCAAACAATCTAGAAATAGATCAAAAATTCGTCATCGTATAAGTACATTTTCTACCCTTCAGTGAAATGTTTTTATTACCATTTTTTATTCTGTTGGCCGCATGTCAGGCTCTCAAATCAAGTCATTATCAGAAAATGCCGGAAAAAGAACCGACCGCAAGCGGGATTTGAACTCGCGGCCTCTAGAATTCCGACGCAGCTGTTCTTGGCGCAAATATAATTATACTTACGAGATTATCAAGGGGCTTCTAAACGGGCAACACTCTTACAGCAATGTGTGGCTGCAATAGTATGGCCGGCAACATTGTCGGCCAATAGCGGCCACACTGTCGAATATTTCTTGTATGGCTCGGCCATATAGCCACATATATCCGGTATTGCCGATACATTTTAATGTGTTGCAAGCACATGGTCGGACGATCGCTTGGCGAACGAACATACTGCAATATTGCTGTTTTGCTTTTGTGTTTTGTTGTTTTTGACGAAAATTTCATAGGGTAAAGTGGCTTATACCAGGACCAACGAGAGGATTATAGACTTTATTAATGAAATTCATTTACATCCTGAGTTGTGGAATGTGGAAAGCGGCATATATAGAGACAAAAATGCCAAAAAAGACGGATGGACCGTAATTGCTGAAAAATTTGGCATATCAATTGAGGAGGCATACAAAAGATTTAGAAGCTTGCAAACATACGCAAAGAATGAGGAGAAAAAAAGATTAAAAGTGGTAGTGCTGGCAGAAAACCAGTGAAATGGTTCGCCTTCGATGCCATAAGAATCTCCTGTTGCTAAAAACGTAGAGTTATCGCCAGTCTTGTCATAACAGGGATTGCTTTTCGCATGATTGTATCATTTTTTTTTATTTTTGGTCCAATTGTCCTTAAAAGAAATTCTTAGACATTCTTGAAAAGTTTTTGAATCACTTATCATCAAGACATTCCCAAGCTCAAGTTATCTAAAGTTTCACGCCTATTGAGGTAAGGTCGAATCCACAGCAGTCTTCTCTTTTTTTGTTTAATTTTTCTTTTAAAACAATATAAGTCGCTGATAATTATATAATTTCATCAGCCATTGTAGCTCAATTGTGTAGCTCGTCTATGAACAAGTTTGTGGGCCATACTATTGCAGAAAATATTGCCGAGATATATCTTGCCGAGCCATATGCTGCAATTAAAAGTTGCCGTGATGGCCGGGCTATGGTTGCCAACATTATAGCCACATATTGCAGTGAAAATGTTGCCCGTTTAGAAGCCCCTTCAGATATGTGAAATTGAGATTTTTTATGTTTATATCACCAATAAGAGATTAGTGGAACATGCCTCACAGATTAACGTAGATACTAAAACAATTGTCGACTAAAGAAAGTACAGTTTAACGTACAGAAAACTCAGGCCAAAACACTGACGAAAAAGTATCAGGTTGGCGTACCAACTGTGGAAATGGAGGGTCACCCAATAGTCGAGTCACCTTCCGTCAAGCTTTTGGGGATCAACATCAACAATAACATGTCTTGGCATGACCACGTCGTCAATATTGCTAAAACGGCATCCCAAAAGCTTGGAGTTTTGTTCCGCTGTAGAGCAACTACTGCTGCTCTACAAGGCACAGATCCGAGCATCAATGGAGAATTGCTCGCATGTGTGCGGAAGCACTCTGAAGTAGCCTCTAAAGCTTCTGGACACTATCCAGAAGAGAGCAGTTAGACCAAGGACGTTAAAACAATAGAGTTAGACTAATCGATACGCCCAACCTCATAAAGGACCTCCACAGCCTGGAACATCGAAGAAGTGTGGCTCACCTGTCCCTGTTTCACAGATTCTATCAAGAAGATGCTCGAGTAAGCTCTCCCAGATAATAACATCGAAGGCCGTCCGAACGAGGAACACTAGAAAGGCTCTGAGAGCTCATCCTTACCAGGTGGAGGTCCCTACCCTCCGAACCAGTCTCCACCAGCATACCTTATTTTGGAGAACTTCGACGCTGGGGAATTTGTTTTCTGGCGGTTACAGCCTGCAGCATTTCAACCCTAACGTGCACAGACTCTTATCCTCTCTCAGCGCTTCTACATACACCGCCATAGGCTTTCAAGCCTTTCCTTGCAGGAGGCTAGCCATAAAAGACAAATTATACCAAGCTTCTTTTTGTCCTCAGACAGAATACTGTCATCCCAGGTTTGGTTGCATTGAGAAAGTAGACAGAAAACCAATGAAACCGATCACCTCCATTAGTTTTCCAGACAATCCGACTTCCGCGGATTCCGTATTTTTGTGTCTAATGAATCGTAACGAAATTCTGCATGCGATCGTCCACCTGGAAATACGATTCTCTACTTCCATAAATTACGATGGATATCGGATACAAACGACCAAATCGGAAGGAGAAACTTTTAGATCGGTATTAAACCTCTATTATTAATTCCTCTGCGCATAAAGTGTTTGTGTTTTTGTATAAAACTGGAGCGTAACTGGACAAAAGTTTCAGTGAAAAGGTATTCAAACCGCTTTCGGTTTGAATGACAAGACTCTTTTTATTTATGCTACCTAATTAAGTTTTTGAAAAACATTTTCATTCTTGATAAATGGAAAGAATGAATATACAAGCTTTTTTTTGATATGAAAGATCTGAAATTCCTTATTTCCGTCACTCGATACTCAAAATTCGACCCGATTTAAAATGAGTACCTTCAAACGATGCAAAACAGGGAAGGGAGCTTTATCTTAATAGAAAGTCAAATAAAGGTCTTCAATTTTTGAGGTAAACCTGAAGATCTGAAACATCTGATATTTTTGATTTTCATCAAACAAGACTGAAGCTCAAAACTGCTACTGGATTTGTAATCAGCACTCTCAAATTGTCCAATACACAAGGTTTCATCTTGATAGAAAGCTAATAAAGATTTTCGATTTTTTAGATAAACCTGAAGATCTGGCAGATCTGAAATTTTTGATTTTCGTTAAACGAGACTGAAACTCAAAACTGCTAACGGATATATAATCAGCACTCTCAAACTATCCTATATTGAAGGTTTCATCTTGATAGAAAGCTAAATAAAGATTTACGATTTTTTAGGTGAACCCGAAGATCTGGCAGACCTGAAATTTTTGAATTTTGTCAAACGAGTCTGAAACTCAACATTGGTACCGGATTCATAATCAGCACCGTCAACTTATCCAATACACAAGGTTTCATCTTGATAGAAAGCTAAATAAAGATTTTCGATTTTTTAGGTAAACCCGAAGATCTGGCAGATCTGAAATTTTTGATTTTTGTGAAACGAGACTGAAACTCAAAATTGCTACCGGACTCATAATCAGCACTCTCAAATTATCCAATACACAAGGTTTCATCTTGATAGAAAGCTAAATAAAGATTTTCGATTTTTTAGGTAACCCGAAGATCTGGCAGATCTGAAATTTTTGATTTCTGTCAAACGAGCCTGAAACTCAAAATTGCCAACGGATTTATAATCACCACTCTCCATTATCCAATACACAAGGTTTCATCTTGATAGAAAGCTAAATAAAGATTTTTCGATTTTTTAGGTAAACCCGAAGATCAGGCAGATCTGAAATTTTTTATTTTTGTCAAACAAGACTGAAACTCAAAATTGCTACGGGATTTATAATCAGCACTCTCAAATTATCGAATACACAAGGTTTCATCTTGATAGAAAGCTAAATAAAGATTTTCGATTTTTTAGGTGAACCCGAAGATCTGGCAGATCTGAAATTTTTGATTTTTGTGAAACGAGACTGAAACTCAAAATTGCTACCGGATTCATAATCAGCACTTTCAAATTATCCAATACACAAGGTTTCATCTTGATAGAAAGCTGAATGAAGATTTTCGATTTTTTAGGTAAACCTGAAGATCTGGCAGATCTGAAATTTTTCATTTTTGTGAAACGTGACTGAAACCCAAAATTGCTAACGGATTTGTAATCAGCACTCCCAAATTATCCAATACACAAGGTTTCATCTTGATAGAAAGCTAAATAAAGATTTTCGATTTTTTAAGTAAACCCGAAGATCTGACACATTTGAAATTTTTGATTTTTGTCAAACGAGACTGAAACCCAAAATTGCTAACGGCTTCATAATCAGCACTCTCAAGTTATCCAATACACAAAGTTTCATCTTGATAGAAAGATAAATAAAGATTTTCGATTTTTTAGGTAAACCCGAAGATCTGGCAGATCTGAAATTTTTGGATTTTTGTCAAACGAGACTGAAACTCAAAATTGCTACCGGACTCATAATGAGCACTCTCAAGTTATCCAATACACAAGGTTTCATCTTGATAGAAAGCTAAATAAAGATTTTCGATTTTTTAGGTAAACCCGAAGATCTGGCAGATATGAAATTTTTGATTTTTGTGAAACGAGACTGAAACTTAAAATTGCTACTGGATTTGTAATCAGCACCCTAAAATTATCCAAAACACAAGGTTTCATCTTGATAGAAGGCTAAATAAAGATTTTCGATTTTTCAGGTATATACCTGAAGATCTGGAAGATCTAAAATTTTTGATTTTCGGCAAATGAGACTGAAACTCAAAATTGCTACCGGATATGTAATCAACACCCCCAAATTATCCAAAACACAAGGTTTCATCTTGATAGAAGGCTAAATAAAGATTTTCGATTTTTTAGGCCTAAACCTGAAGATCTGGCAGATCTGAAAATTTTGATTTTCGGCAAACGAGACTGAAACGCAAAATTGCTACCGGATTCGTAATCAGCACCCTAAAATTATCCGAAACACAAGGTTTCATCTTGATAGAAAGCTAAATAAGGGTTTTCGATTTTTTAGGTAAACCTGAGGGTCTGGCAGATCTGAAATTTTTGATTTTCGGCAAACGAGACTGAAACTGAAAATTGCTACCGGATTTGTAATCAGCACCCGAAAATTATCCAAAACACAAGGTTTCATCTTGATAGAAGGCTAAATAAAGATTTTCGATTTTTTTGGTAACCTGAAAATCTGGTAGAACTGAAATTTTTGATTTTCGTCATACGAGACTAAAACTCAAAACTGCTACCGAATTTTTAGGGGTTTTCATCTTGAAAGAAGGCCAAATGACGGTTTTCGATTTTTTATGTTAAACTTGAGATCTGACTGATCTGAAGTTTCTGATTTTCGTCAAATGATACTAAAACTCAAAAGTGCTACCGAACTTTTGGCCAGCTCCGTCAAATTAGCTAAATACGAGGTTTCATCTTAATAGAAAGGCCAAATAAAATTTTTCGATTTGTTAGGTAAACCTGAAGATCTGCGCCGGTACTCTGTACTTAGAAACGCGTTTCTATGCACTATGTGCTATGGGATCGGGTGGCTTAGTAAATATGACAGCGTGCCGTGACAGCGTAGTAGACACGTGATAGGCACCCGAAACTGCCCGATCGTCATGGTCGTCATGGTGATAGAAACATGTTTTTATCTCTTAATTTAGAGAGTACCGACGCAGCGTCGGATCTCTACATTTAATAATGGTACCTTTATACTCCAGACAGTCTAGTAATACTAAGATATGTGCATATGAACATAGCTCACCTGGTTATCGAAGAGTAGTTCAGTCTCGTCGAACACTAGATAGTACCAGAGAAGCCACAGTACGTTGTTGATAGCGAATGACGCGAACAGATTCATGTGAATCAATATTCTGGCACAACGCAGTGACCTGAAAATAAGGAAGAATTCCGTTTTAGACAGTAAAATTTGAGAGGTATTTACTTTCGCCTAATTAAAATTAGTAGCTCTGGGTAAACAGAGAGGGAGGACATCAGTTGGTCTAAAAAGAAAAAGAAAACAATGAAATACGAGTATCTCCGCTTTTTAGATACGATTTTTGAATGTTATTTGAATTTTCTCGTTTCCCTTTATCTAAATGTTGTCTATTTGCTTTAATTACACTCTTTAGGGTACGCAATTATATGATATATGTTCAATTTGCTCAAAATTCAATGGACTAGTATCATAGGTTTGAAAACAATGATTAAATCATTATAATAAACATATGTATACATCATAAAATTCTAAAGCACTTGGTTTCTATAATAGACGAGGCTCGGATGGATCTAAAAAAAGTGTATCATGACGCTAGGTCTTTCTTTCACAGGTTGGTGGACAGCCTATTATGAATGCAACCAATTTTTCAGTTTTATAACCCCCCACCCCTAACCACCCCACGCTATCGGTGTTGGAAGTAAAAAAGTGGAAAATTGTCAGAAACCCCTAAAAAGTCTGAAAACGAAATTTGAAGTATATTTGAATTTTTTTGTTTATTGTTAATTATTCCGCCATTCATGCACCGATTTTCAAAGTTAAAGGAACATTACCTACTACGACCCCACAACATATCGCTTCCCAAATTTCATCATAATCCATGCAGCGGTTACTGAGATTACGAGGCTAGAAGAACACCAACAGAGAGACAGACCGACAGACAGACAGAAATGAGTGACGTGGAGTTTCGTTATGTAGACATCATAAAACCCTCAAAGAGCGTACTATCTTATAATCGAAAATTTTCGCGATCACAATACTGCCCTCATCTATCGGTGTGGGAAGTAAAATAGGATACTTTGGTAGAATTGCTCCAAAACGTACTTAATGTGAAATTGTTGTTTATAATACTATAATTTATCATAATTTCACAATAATATTCATCTTTAATTTCACGATAAGCGGAAATTGCAGTCACTATTAAAAAAATGTGTGACAGATATTGCTTGTATGCTCTGTTTGAAATTGTAAATAAAAAAATGGAATGAAGTTGATTGACTCAGTACTTCCCACACATAATGATTTCATTTTATTGTTTTCCCATTACAAGAAGCTATAGTCTGAAATCCCCTTACAACCAAATCATCGCCCACCTTCCCGCAAAAAAACGTATTGTACAACACAAAACTTTCGTAAATAGTTTCTTGCGTCTCCCTCCTTAGAAACTAGGACGCCACAGTTTTCATTCTGCAGGCTTCAACTGAACGACGCAAAACGATGAGGAGCCTCTAAACCGTCTAAAAGTGAAGTATCAGCTGTTTTCATATTTTTAGTTTTTTAATTATTGTTGCGCCGCCACTGACACAATTTTTCATACACTGGCGCGTTTTCCACTCTCGCCGCGATAGTCAATTCTTTGTCGAAATTTCATTATAATCAATTTAATAATTTTTGCTTTACGCAATATACATAGAACGAAATTAAGCAATACTCATATATGTATACATCACAAAACTGTAAGTCCCTTGGTTTCTGTAATAGGCAAGGAAATGTTGGGATGGACCTAAAAAAGGGTATTATGTCGCTAGGTTTTTCATTCACAGGTCAATGGACAGCCCATTATGAATACAACAAATTTTTCAGTTTTCTAACTCCCCACCCCCCAGCCACCCCAAACTCACCACTACCCAAAAAAAAGTAGAAAATGATCAGGAACCCCTAAAACGCCTAAAAACAAAGTTTGAGGCGTCTTTATTTTTAATTTTTTTATTATTGCTGCACATTCCATAACTTTTACGTTGCTCAAGACAGAAAGATCTAAAGCAATATTCCTATGTATTTATCAGAAAATTCTAAGTCCCTTGGTTTCTAGAATAGGCAAGGCAATGTTCGGATGGGCCTAAAAAAGGGTATTATGCCGCTAGGTCTTTCTTTACAGGTCAATGGATAGCCTATTATGAGTACTTCACATTTTTGGATTTACAAGCTCCCACCCCCCAACCACCCCAATTTCACCCCCACCCAAAAAAATTAGAAAGTTTGAGAAACATTTAATTTTTTTGTTTTTTGCTAATTACTCCGCCGCCCCTGTACCGATGTTCAAAATTATAAGACATTACCTACTATGACCCCACAGCATATCGCTGCCCAAATTTCATCACAATTCATGCAGCGATTACTGAGATTACGAGGCTAGAAAAACGCGCACAGACCAACAGACAGACCGACGGAAATGAGTGACGTGGATTTTCGTTGTGTAGACATCATAAAACCTACAAAAACCGTGTTATCTCAAAATCTAAAATTTTCGCGATCACAATACTCCTCTCATCTATCGGTGTGGGAAGTAAAAACAAATAAAATTAAATATTCCTCATACCATTCATTCCCAAAGAACGCTGGTTTCTGTTATACAATAATACAACAATCTCTTATCGTTATTTTAATAAATTTTATGTTCGCAGCGTAACCCCCTATGGGATGATTCAACGATACTTTCGCATCAAACACGTTTACATTTCGCCCTTGTTCCAGAAACAGCGAAAGTTTTTTAATATTAATGCGCCTCCAAGGCTATTTACTCAAATTCTAAAACCGTAACTTTTGCACGCCCCAAAGTTTACATAAACACCACCAGACGCCACCTCCGAAATGGGGTGGGGGGAATCTCTCCCGCTATACAAATATATTTTCCTCCCAGATGTTTCCGCTTCTTCAAGATAAATACTTCGTTGAATGGGCTTATACAGGGTGGCCAATCGGGTGACGATAATAATTTTTTTTTAGATAGCCCGTACCGAGACCTATCCAAAACACCCCCATGTATGTGTACCGATTATTGATAGTTTTCGAGTTATGATTTTTTTTTTGAAAACCTAGAGATTTTCCAATTTTTCCAAGAAATCTTCAGAAACAAAAACAAGAATGCTTTTTGGCTTTTATTTTTTTCTGCAATTGTACTCAGTATTAAGCCTATTTTAATATCCAATAAAGAGAACCTGTACATCCGAACAATAATTAAGTACATTTTGGGCGCAAAGTTTGAAATCTCTGTTTTTAGTCAGGAGACCAAAACCTTCAAAATAAAATTAAAAATACTTACGCCTGGTTCTGGAGCTTCAAACTAACCTTAAAAACTTTGCAAGACTTTGCACTTTCGAAATAATAATGAAAAAGTAGCACTTATGGGGACATTCTGCGCCGTACGTGAGTGTTAAAGGTAAAAAGGTGATAATTCACGAATTTCCAAAATGATTTAAAAAACCATTATTTTGCTTTATTATGACAAATTAAAGAAAGAAAACTCGTAACAACTAATAAACCCGATAATCATTGATGTTTTGATGACTTTTAATAAAAAAACTAATACCGAAATTGTGATTTTTGAAGTGTTCTTGCTATGTATTATTGAACTTCTGCTAAATTAAGCTATATGGAAAGTTAACAAAGGAAAGGAATAATAAAACAATAATCTCACTTACAATTTCATGGCAGAATTACCTGGGAAGCGATGTCGAAGCATACGCCATCCCTTTCTTCCAGAGTAGCTTTTTGCGAGCTCATGTCGGCGAAGCGCAGTTGTGTTAATTAATTTTCGGTAATAGGCAAGGCAAGGTTCGGATGGACCTAAAAAGGTGATTTATATTGCTAGGTCTTTCTCGACCGGTAAATAGACAGCCTATCATGAATACAACAAGTTTTTCGGTTTTTCAACCCCCCCACCCGCCAAACCCCCAAATTTCAGCCCCACCAAAAAAAACGCAGAAAATTATCAAGAACCTCTAGAACGCCTAAAAACGAAGTTTGAGGAATATTTGGAGTTTTTGTTTTAATTACTCCGCCGCCCATGTACCGATTTCCAAAATTATAGCAGCATTACCTAATACAACCCCATAGCATATTGCTGCCCAAATTTCATCACAGTCCATGCAGCGGTTACTGAGATTACGAGGCTAGAAAAACGCGTACAGACATACCGACAGGCAGACCGACAGGCAGAACGACTGAAATGAGTGACGCGGATTTTCGTTATGTAGACATTATAAAACGCCCAAAAAACCTATTATCTCAAAATCGAACATTTTTACGATCACAATCCTCCCCTCACCTATCGGTGTGGGAAGTAAAAGGGATGGCGTATGCTACGATAACGCTTCCCAGGTAATTCCGCCATGGAATTAAAAGTCAGATTGTTGTTTTATTATTCCTTTCCTTTGTTAACTTTCCATACAACTTAATTTAGCAGAAGTTCAATAGTACACAACAAAAAGCACAGGTATTAATTTTTTTTATTAAAAGTGATTCTAACATCAATGATTATCGTGTTTATTAGTTGTTATGAGTTTTTTTCTTTAATTTGTCATAATAAAGTAAAATAATAGTTCTTTAAATCATTTTGGAAATTCGTGAATTATCACCTTTTTACCTTTAACAGTCACGTACGGCGCAAAATGCCCCCATAAGTGCTATTTTTTCTTTATTATTTCGAAAGTGCAATGTCTTGCAGAGTTTTTAAGATTAGATTGGAGCTCCAGAATGAGGCATAAGTATTTTTAATTTTATTTTGAAGGTTTTGGTCTTCTGACTAAAAACAGAGATTTCAAACTTTGGGCCCAAAATGTACTTAATTATTGTTTGGATGTACCGGTTCTCCTTATTGGATATTAAAACAGACTTAATACTGAGTATAATTGCAGAGAAAAATATACGCCAGAAAGCAGTCTTTTTTCGTTTTTGACGATTTGTTGGAAAAACTGGAAAATCTCTAAGTTTTCAAAAAAAAAATCATAACTCGAAAACTATCAATAATCGGTACATATACATGGGGGTGTTTTGGATAGGTCTCGGTACGGGCTATCTAAAAAAAAATTATTATCGTCACCCGATTGGCCACCCTGTATAGTAAAAAGTTTTATTTATTTGCATTTCGGTATGCGAGCGAAGAGAAGAAGAGAAAACACGTTTTGAAGGGGTAGAGTTTCCAGTATCTTTTTGTTGTGTATTCAGCGACCTGGATGCGTAGAAAATTCATGTGTCGTAATATAAATATTTGGAGGTCAAGCTCAGGGGCGTAGTGGCCCTCTCGCTACACGTCTCCCACCAATCAATCAATTTATTTCAAAAAAAAAAAACAACCAAAAAGTTGCATATGGCAAGTGAATGTAGAAATTACATCATATATGACATAGAATTAACTACACAAGGATACAACTAAAGTGCCTAATTTCATACAAATTAAGAGATTAATTTTAAATGGATAGGAATTTGGGCGACACGAACACCAGAAGAACTGATCAGTAATCTAACTATTGGTCAAGAAACTCAATTTTTTAGCTTCACCGAAAGAAATGGTTGACCCTCAACAGAATTGAGGTTTTGAATTAAAAAAGAAATATTTTTTTGTGACAAATGGAAAGATCATATATAAGTTTTATATCAAAACTGTTTTTGTCTTCTTTTTTTTCGCAATAATTCAAAAGTTATATCAAAATAAAAATGGCTTTGAATCGAGTATCGAAAACACGCCGACGGCTCCCGAACCCGTGTGAGGTCATCATGGCGGTTTCTTTGACTAACGACGTCCTACTCCGATACTAGATTCTAGATTCCCAACCAATCGCGAAAATACGTACTGGTAAAGTGGTAGCGGATATTTGTTGCAATACAGTCGAATATGATTCGTTGAAAAGATCTCCTCAGTCGAAGGATGGCCCAGTGGTTAGAGAGTCCGATAGTGGATCTGAGGCTCTTTGGATCGAAACCCAGGCCAACTTTTTTTTATTTTTTTTTTATCAAAAAATTTATTGATGTGCGTTTTGCACCTGTTACGCGCATTCTTTCTACGATAAACATAAATATGTGTTTGAATCCAATTTTGTTAGACATATTACTTGCACTGCACAGTGCAAAAGCTAAGTAGAGGAGGCGGTGGACAATTCAAAAAATCAGTGGAAATGAGGTTAGTCCGTCAATATCAATCGTCACTAATTTTTTTTAATGTAATAGTTAGTTAATAAAACAAAATCCCTTCAAAAATTTAATTCATTAATTTTTAAGTGTTTTAATGTAAAAAAATTAACTCAAACTCATAATCACATTCTGTTTATCACTTGGTATTATTATTTATTTAACCTTGGGCGATGAAGCTTAACAATTATATTTTCATAAAAATTTAACAGGCACTGTGCAGTGCAAGTAACATGTCTGACAAAATTTGATTCAAACACATATTTATGTTGATCGTAGAAAAAATGTGCGTAAAAAGCGCAAAAAGCACATCAATAAATTTTTTGATAAAAAAAATAAAAAATAAGTTGGAAGGCCTGGGTTTCGATCCAAAGACCCTGAGATCCACTACCGGACTCTCTAACCACTAAGCCATCCTTTAATTGAGGAGACCTTTTCAACGAAACATATTTGATTAGGTACTTACTTACTGGAATCTGTAAT
Source organism: Callosobruchus maculatus (assembly GCA_951848785.1). Taxonomy (NCBI): domain Eukaryota; kingdom Metazoa; phylum Arthropoda; class Insecta; order Coleoptera; family Chrysomelidae; genus Callosobruchus; species Callosobruchus maculatus. Next base: position 7,642,650 of record CATOUR010000003.1, read on the forward strand.
CTGACTTCAACTTATAAACATATTTATTTCGATCTTAGACTTCGTCTCGAGCTGCAAGCTTCATTTATAGACTGTACTGCAACAAATATCCACTAGTTACCAGTTTACCAGTACGTATTTTCGCGATTGGCTGGGAATCTAGGATCTAGTATCGGAGTAGGACGTCGTTGGTCAAAGGAGCATCTTGACCGCCATGGTGACGTCACACGGGTTCGGGAGCCATCGGCGTGTTTTCGGTACTCGATCCAAAAACCCATTTTTATTTTGATATAACTTTTGAATTATTGCGAAAAAAAAAAAGATAACAAAAACAGTTTTGTTATAAAACTTATATATGATCTTTCCATTTATCACAAAAACTTTTTTTCTTAATTCAAAACCTCAATTCGCACGTCGCATGGAATCTGCGCTGATTCGTTATTCAAATGGAACAAGCAAGAAACCCCACGATGCGACTGTGGAGCGGAACGCCAAACTGTGAGACATATAGTGCAAGAATGTGGCCTTAAAAAAATCTATAAAACCTAGCGCTACAGTCTGAGGTAACATAGTTAACATAATACTACTTTTTTACGAACGCTCCATTGGCGTTTAGATGTTGAGGTATTCTTATCTGGCAATTATAAAAACCACTGCACTGCTCCCAAGCTTTACACCTCCCTCGACTCCCGTTTGTATTTCCTAATTAGAGTTTTCCCCTCATTGTAACTTTCAACAGCGGTTAATAATCTGCCTGTAGATGCATTCATCTGCCTCTCAATGAAGCTGACAAAGAAGAAAAGCAAAAGAAGGATCGTCAAGCCGACAAGGCGAAGTTTATTGCTACTTATCTTGATGAGGGGAGGAGCTGCTAGGAGGGTTACAAGTGGAAAAATAAGACACTATTGCCAGGACTACGACTGTAGGGAATTAGGTCTCCAGGAATGATACATAAGACTTTACTTTCAAAACGTAGATTAACGTTCTCAGGAAGAAAATAATAACCAAGCATTGTGTCCAACAGTACATCATGCACCTAATTATGAAATAATGTGGAAGAAAAATGAACGACAAAAAGTTGTGAGACTAAGATTACGACAAACAGAATCAAAGCCTAATAAAAATACATACATACAGGGTGTCCCACGACGACTAAGACAATATATCGGAAGTGGCCAGTAGTAGGGAATTATAATTTTGGGGGTGTAAATTAGAGCAAATATGGTATCTTTTTTTATTATTGCGTCACTCAATGAGGTATTCGGTTTTGGTCACGTAACGTCCGATTCAAAAGTTTTAATAGGAGACCCTGTATATTTGTGACTTTTTGTGTTCCTCCCGACGAAACAATTCCAACAAACTTGCACACTTGGGGTCTAAAGTGATTAATTCAAGAGCTACGGGTACTTGAAGGATGGTACCACTAGCCTTGATTATAACATGTTCCCCTACAGAACCTTCTGTCACTTGCTACGGGAGGAACACAAAAAGCCACAAATATACAGGGTGTTCCATTAAAAATCTTGAATCGGACGTCACGTGACCAAAAACAAATACCTCATTTCCAATTCCAACAAACTAGCACACTTGGGGTTTAAAGTGGTTAATTCGAGAGCTACAGGTACTTAAAGGATGATACCACTACTATTGATTATACCCCTACAAATGAATTACACTGGTAGTGTTTCATAATGGTAGTGGCACAATCGTTTAAATTCTTCGAGCTCTCTGGAAAGACAGATTTCACCATTTTTGAGACATAAATATTTTAGGAACCGAAACCTAGGACTGCTTCAAACATTCTGGATAATCATAAAAATGTCACAAAACTTTGCACCGCCAACTCCACTATCTGTAATAAATAGGCAAATGTTATTAAACAAGTCTACATGTGATGCCTTGAAATCCCTAAAACAATAGGTACGTCCTAGTTCAAGGAACATCATCGAAAATGTTATGTCGCTACGAAGTCCTTGGGTATCAAAGGCAGGCTATACTAGTTTAAGAGTCCTTGAATCTGAAGACATACAATGGGCAGGACCCAAGACCATCCTTACCTTTGAGATGAGGGGTGGACTTGTAAACTAGGGTAAAAAGAGGTGCATAAGGGTCCGCTTGTAGGCCTGTGGTAGGCCTGGTGGTTCATTCAGGAGCTAATGGTAGTCATGGTGGTCACGGTGCCCTGAGGATGTCACGTGTAATCGTCGACCCTTAAGAGTCTAGGGCATAGCGCATGAAATTGAGAATCCAAGAAAAGACGTATTCCCGTGCTAGCGAGGAGGCGTGGCCGCCTGTTCCCTTTCTCCAGTATGCAGGGACGCCAGATTTTGAAAATTCATGTGGGTGCTGAGAGCTACCTGTATTTTTAGTTATTTATATCAGTAGCATATGATGAGAGTCAAACGATCCATATATCAAAGTCTCCATAAAAGTTTTTCACATAATTGCTTGTATCATTATTTTTCTGAGTAAGAAATAGTTCCATGTTGCTCAAGTGTGTCATGGTATCTTTAGTAAAGCGCTGTTCAATACAGCCTACGACTTCATCTAAGACTTCAAAATACATTTTCGATAAAAGTCAGCTGCATTAGAAAATTCGTGCGGTTCGCTTGTAGAGTCGTCTATCATTTTAGGTATTCTCCGTATTTTTGGAATTTTAGGTTCATCCAAATCCAAAATACGAGCTAAATCTATAGCAGACTTCCAGACGTTTTCAAAACTTTCGTCAGATCTTTGGGACGATATAACTTCCTTGACTGCATTAATATTATTAACGGCTTTTTGCAGATACAGAGATGTGTTCTGTAATGTAGCAATCAAAGCTTCAATACGACCAAGAATTTTATGATAAATAGAGATTCAAAAGACTAAAGCTGAGAAAGAAAATTATTTTAGATACATAGTCGTGGGTGCTCGGCACCCACTATTTACGTCTTGTGGGTGCTGGAGCACCTGAGCACCCACGGAGTCGGCTTCCCTGTCAGTATGCGTATCTAAGATGAGGGGAAGTAAGTTCAAAAGTCTTAAGATAAGGTCAAAGGATCCAAAGGTAAGGTCCAAAGGTCGCCATAAAAATGAATTTCACATTTCCAAGCTCCTGACGTTAACTTTAAACTTACAGCAATGACTCAAATAGCAAATTGAAGAAGAAAGCTTGCACTTTGTCACCTATTTGGCCTTTTTTTTGTGATATCGTATTCGGTCGCTGAATTACAGACATTTGGAGAATGTATGATTTTGCATTGCGAGTTTTTTGCACACTAAAAAACTTTTTGAGAAAATCGCAAATAGCTGTCATTCATTAGGACCTTAACTATCACCTTCTTAATTACTGTGTATGTAGTTTGAAAAATGAGTGAGTTCTGTTCGAAACGGGAATCCGTATTTAACATGGAAAATACATATGTATAACTGTGTACACCCACGCTCCTTAATTATGTTCAATAAGTTTGAGTGTGGCACCAGCCTGCCAAAGAGCAAGATATGTCCATTAAAGCTTTAAAAGTGTGAAACTAAAACAATATATATTTTTCAAAAATTTGCAAATGTGGCAACTTCTCAAAAAATTGAGGTTTATGATAATTTTTAAAATTGTGAGTAATTCGAAAGTTTTTAAGTATGGTTAATCCTTAAAGTACCTCGATGTGGTAGTATTTTGAAACTGATTTATATTTCATGAATGATCAATATACCTGCAATTTTGACCAGAAAGTTCTAGGTCCACATGCCGCAGACGGTAGAAATTCGGACAATCAAATATCTGCAAACGGAGGATCGAAAAATAAAGTCAATAGGCCGTTGTGAGGTAGTTCAAGGTTTTGTGTACCTCGGTTCTTTGATCGACAATTCAGGTAGCTATGAGAATGAGATTCGACGGCGCATTCAACAGGCATGGGTGGCCATGACAAAGCTTACTAAAATATGGCGTGACCATAACATCACTAAAGCTACCAAAGTGTCACTGGTTCAGTCTCTTGTGTTCTCCATATTTTTGTATGCCTCTGAAACTTGGACTGTTAAATAGGCAGATCGAGCTCGCATAGATGCTTTTGAAATGTGGACGTGGAGGAGAATGCTGAGAATTCCTTATACCGCCCATCGAACTAATGTTTCCATACTGGATGAGCTCGGTAATCCAAAGGGACTATCCCCCATTGTGTCAACGAGAATGCTTACATTCTTCGGACATATTCACAGAAGCGATAATATGGAGAAACTTGTAGTTCAGAGTCATGCCTCGAGTGGGCGGCGCCGTGGCCGTTCCCCTACACGCTGGGTGGATACGACGAAACAGTTGCTAGATACGAGTATCAAGAGCGCCACTGAACTGACAGTAAATCGCGAACGATGGCGAGCTACAGTTCTCAAAGCTATTGATAATATTCGTGTCGGCAATACTCTAGCTCCGACTTAATGCATTTTACGAGTTCACAACATGTCTGTTAAGACATTGTGACTATGATGATGATGATTATACTGTATTTCATGAATGATCCATATACCTGCAATTTTGACCAGAAAGTTCTAGATTCACATGCCGCAGACGGTAGAAATTCGGGCAATCGAATATCTGCAAACGGAGAAGCGCCTGTCGTTCAAAGGGAATATTTCCATCTGAATGTCGATGGGGAAATGGAAAGGCACTTACCAGGGATAAAGATTTTATCTTCAGCTTCGGGTCGACTTTTTATCTAAGGCTGGCAGATGACGTGCTGCAAGATCGCCCATAAAACCTTATTTCGTGCGATCGAGGCATTCAGTATGGGTATTTTTCGTTGTCTCGTTACCAAATAAGATTTGCTGCAGTTGTATACAGGAATTTTAAAGATAGTACCGGTCACAATGAGGAAGTTTCCATTTTTTCAAATTTTAGTTAATCAGATAGTCCTAAAGAGTTAGAGAACAACGGCGAAAAAAATTTGTAATTATCTCCATTAATAGAAAAGTTATAGTCCTCCAAAGTTTGAATTGCCGTATCCTCCGCGCGAAGCCGCTGTGACGTCACACGACACAACGCAAGCCTGTGTATGCCCTGTCGAGGATTCTGCTCCCGCAAGCCACCGCGCCGCCGCCGGCCTCCTCGTTCATGTTGTTATTCCTAGTTTGCAGTAGGGTAGGCGACGCCGACGATGACAAAACGATACACTGCAGTTTATTGGTACTCGTATTATTAGAATATGTCTAGCAGACCGAGAAACTATAAATATTGCATTGTACTCAGGTGTACTAACACCACCATAAAAACACCAAACAAATATTTCAATGGATAGCCTATTATGAATACAAAAAAATTGAGTTTTATGACCCCCACCCCCCAACTACCCCAACTTCACCCCCACCCAAAAAAGTAGAAAATGATCACGAAACCCCTAAAATGTTTAAAAACGAAGTTTGAGCGGTTTCTATATTTTTAGTTTTTTTATTATTGCTGCGCGGCCGCTGACACGATTTTTAAAAACCATAAAGATTTTACATCCTCGCAGCGGTAGTAGTACTGTGAGAAAATTCAATTGAAATCAATCTTATAGTTTCTTAGTTACACCACACAGAATGATCAGAAGGAATACTCTCGCAGGTATACATCAGAAAATTCTAAGTCGACGATCCGTAATAGCCAAGGTAATGTTCGGATGCACCTAAAAAGGTGTATTATGACGCTAGACCTTTCTTTCACAGCTTAGTGGACGGCCTGTTATGAATACAATAATTTTTTAGTTTTACAACCCCCCACCCCCCAACCACCCCAATATGACCCCCATCAAAAAAAAGTAGAAAATGATCAGGAACCTCTAAAACGCCTAAAAACAAAGTTTGATGAATATTTTAAACTTTTGGTTTTTTGCTAATTATTCCGCCACCCATTCAAACCTATAGGAACATTACCTACTACTACCCCCACAGCAAATCGCTGCCAAATTTCATAACAATACATGCACCGGTTACTGAGATTACGTGGCTAGAAGAACGCGTACAGACAGACCGACGGAAATGAGTTGTGTGGATTTTTGTTATGTAGACATCATAAAACACCCAAAAAGCGTATTATCTCAAAATCGAAAATTTTCACGATCACAATACTCCCCTCACCTATCGGTGTGGGAAGTAAAAGTCCATAATCATGTCATCCACTTTAGGAAGATTACTAGAATCACCACGAACGTAACCTTCCTCCATACTTCAAAAATATACTGGCGTCTGCCCGTTACAACAAACACCTTCGCCGTTCCACTCCAGTCTAAATGTCGCATTCTGTACAGCGCAGCGTATGCATAGCGGAGTCCCGACCAGACTGTGGCTGCCGCGAACAATTAATAACATGTGACGTCATACAGCTTTTCACCTACGCGGTCGCTTTACGCAAATATAAAATTGAATAACTCCGCCGTTTTTTGGAAACTGGTTAAGTGCAACTGGGTCTTTTATAGGGAATGTATGTATGTAAGAAAATTATTCCATTATACATAGAAGAAATATTAAAGAGCAGCTGTTGAATACACCATGTTATTCAACCAACTGTCTGCATTTTATTGTTGGAAGGACAGTAGTATTGACATAACTAGTATTCTCATTATCAGTCAGCTATAACTTAGAGAATGGGGCTATCTTATCATGCTATGAGGTTTTCATGATACAAAAAAGGGTAATGGGGCTGGTAGCTGGAGTAGAGCATTTTTGTGGATATAAGAGTTATAACTTTGGCAAGCATCTATATATTTTAGTTGCTTATTCATATCACACTAACTAACCTCTACAAAACTACAACGAAATGTTATGCTGCTTTACAACCCCCCCACTCTCAACCAACCCAAATTCATTCCCACCCAAAACAGGTAGAAAATGATCAGGTACCCCTGAAACGCCTGAAAACGAGGTTTGCGGACTTTTTTTAATGTTTTGCTAAAAGTTTATACGAACATTACCTACTAAGACTCCACAACATATCAAATAACATGAATAAAATAAATTTTTCACCTTTACCCAAATTTCATCCCGACCCAAAAAGAGTAGAAAATGATCAAGATCAAGAACGCCTAAAAACACGATTTGAGGAATATTTTAAATTTTATTTTTGCTGATTGCTGCGCCACCCAGACGGACAGACCGACAGACAGACCGACGGAAATGAGTGACGTGGATTTGGTTTTATCTCAAAATCGAACATTTTTGCGATCACAATCCTATCGGTATGGACAGTATTTTTTTTTATGGTCGGCCTCCCGCAAAGGCTGAAAGCCTATGGCGCTGTAGAAGCGCTGCGAGAGGATTAGTATCGGTTCATGTTAGAGTTGAAACGCTGCAGGTTGTAGCCGTCGGGAAACAAATTCTCCGGCAGCTGACTCCACAGCGTCGAAGTTCTCCAGAAGAAGTAATGCTGGAGGAGACTAGTTCGGGGAGTAAGGACCTCGACCTGGTAAGGATGAGCTCGCAGAGCTTCTCTAGTTTTCCTGGTTCGGACGGCCTGTGGTGTTATTATCTGAGAGAGCTCACTCGAACATCTTCCGTGATAGAATCTGTAAAACAGGGATAGGTCATCCACCCTCCTTCGATGTTCCAGGCTGTGGAGATCCTTTGTGAGGTTTGGCGTATCGATTAGTCTAATCGCTCTTTTCTGGATAGTGTCCAGAAGGTTTAGAGAGTGCTTCGGAGCGCATCCCCATACATGGAAGCAATACTCCAGCGATGGTCGGATCTGTGCCTTGTAGAGCAGCAGCAGTTGCTCTGGTGTATACAACTTCCTACAGCGGAACAAAACTCCAAGCTTCTGGGATGCCGTTTTAGCAATACTGACGACGTGGTCGTGCCAGGACATGTTATTGTTGATGTTGATTCCCAAAAGCTTGACGGAAGGTGATTCGACTATGGGGTGACCCTCCATTTCCACGGTTGGTAAGCCATCGTGAGATGTCTTTGTAAGTGCTGTTGCCTGAGCTTTTTGTACGTTGAACTATACTTTATTTGCTAATCTCCACTCGACAATCTTTTTGATATCAGCGTTGATCTGTGAGGCATGCTGCTGTCGCTGAAGTATCGTCTCCTGGGATGATAGTGGCTTGCCTGGTTCCATGCACGACACTAATGTACTGTCATCTGCGAAGCTGTAGATTGGATTGGATGTTATTTCCAGCAGCTCGTTGATGTACAGCAGAAACAGTGTAGGGGATAGGACAGATCCCTGAGGAACACCGGCGTTTATTGAAAATACGTCTGAACAACAGCCCTCCACTACAACAAACAGGAAAGAGGAAAAAAACGTATTCAAATATTGTCTATCACAGAACTTAGTCTCCACTTGACTGAAGACAGGTTCTGACTTCAGCAATCGTAGTATGATTACTAAATTGATCATACATCACTTCTAGCTATAATTTTAATAATGCAATAAAGTTGTTCTATGGGAAAGAAGCACGAGGTTAAACTAGTTTAGTGATCCTGAGGTACCTTTTGCACTCTTACTGTAGTTAGCTGGATGGGGTACTGCGACTATTGAAGTTACAGAAAAAACAGCCTATAATCTATTAATGCCTTAGAATTACAAAGCTATCTTCATACGAGTGAAAAATGCGACACACTACAGCATCTATCAATTTTTTCACCTCCCTAGTGATAAAGAAAACCTTCGGAACAATACGGTTCGAAACATCCCCTTTAACCGATGTGATTCCATCTTAAATCCTGCGTGTCAACATCAACGCAGGAAAATGTCCATTAATATCCCTTTCGCAAGGGCAACTTTAATGCTTTTCCATCCACTCTTGGGATATTTTTTCTCAAAGCGGGTGTCTTTTCGTATCATTCCCCTTCGGTTAGGAGATATCAGGCTTCTTTTTCGTTAGAAATGCTTTTCTCAGGTTCCAAAATTTATAAATGTGCGGCAGAGATTTCCTAAAATCGTCAGAATACCTTATTTGACATACGGGGGGTTTTTGAGGTCACGGGATACGAATCTGGAGTTAATTTCATTTAGTTGTAGTACATATGAAAAAAGTCAATAAAAAGTTGGCGCTGTATATCGGCTACCTCACGGGGAACCGTGGTATAGTTGGTAACGCGTCGGCCTAGACGGAGACGCTGGTTCGATTCCAGCCGGTACCCTTCATTTTTGCGATTTTTCTGTGAACCAAATGATTGGCTATTTATCTACATATCACCTCCCAAAAACTTTTTACTAACCCGGTATGATATGGAACGAACTACACAAGTCTGTGTGTTTGTCTGTTTATGCGTGATCTGATTAAAATGCAAATACAACGTATGGAACAATCCAATAATGAATGCGTGTATAATGCGTGTCACATCCACAATTTTTTCACGTCGATGCAAACACAGGCCAGCTGTTATATAAAAAAATAGAATTCCATTAGAGCACAGAATTTTATTTGTGGGTACACAAAAAAGCACGTTAGCCTGGTGTTGTTACTGGTTTCCTGTGTTTACTATCCGTTGTTGTGCGGTGTGGCTTTATATCATCCTCTCTCGCCATTTTTTTAAATAAAAATAATGGGCCGTATTTATAAAAATGAAGCTCACAAGGTAAAGGTAGGAGGAAAGTTTTTGCTTTATTTCGTATCCATAATATTTTCCTTTTTTTTGCAAGCAACTCAACTTGCAGCTACAGAGGCAAATGCGCAAAGCAGTAGGGTCTCATTTATTTAGCGTATGGCTACAAGGAAACACAAGAGAGAACACTGTTGCATATAAAATCAAAAAAAAGGACACACGTCCATAGTGTAAATATCAGACAAAAAAAAACAAAAAATACAAAAGACAGTACATAAAAAAACACTAATAAATATTATATATCTTGATGAGGTTTTTGGTAACTATGGTTCAATGTGACAATGGAGAAGGGAGAGTAAAACACAAAAGTTTTATCTCAAATGGGTCGAAACGTTTCGACCATCTTGGTGGTCTTCTTCAGTCTGGTTTTTTTCTTTAATTTCCAAAATAAACTACAAAAATGTGGTAATAGATGACAGGTTTTTATAATTTTAAAATATGTACCTACCAAAAATTCTTTGACACCAGGTTAGGAAACAAACATAATAAAAAATAAAATGACCCAGGCTGTTAACAGCTCTGGTCTTTATATTTGGAATGCCCTTTAGCACATTTTCTTCGTTTTTTCATTTCGACAAAAGGAGAAAAGAAAATTTTAATTTATAAAAATCGAAATTATGAGCAAATTGGACGTGCACAATTTTTGACAGTTGTGAGACACAAAACAGGTAATAGGCTACAGGTCAAATTATAGTTGCCACAGAACCATTAATACACAGAACATTTTACATTGAGAAAAATATTTTCATATGAATAAGAATAAGAAAGATGTGTATTTAGATAGGTGATGCAAATAACAATAGTGGTGACATTTGACATTAAATGTTATGTTTTCTTTTTTATTATTATTATTATTTTTTTGATATTTGTAATTTTAGTTTTGTGTTAAATGTTATTGAAACTGAAAAATGTTTAAAAATTTTTTTTTGAATTATGTTAAATATTTGAAATGTAATTTTGTGTGGAATAAATATTGTATATATTCTAACATTGATGTCTACGTTGTTGATCCAGGCAATAACTTCTGGCGCTGCTAGGAAGATATCCTGCCACGGACCAAAATATACACGTAGGGGACATTCGGATGCAATATGTTCCATGACGTGCGTGTCCGCAATCACACAATGATGAAGGGATTTTCCCCCATTTACTAAGAGTGTCAGCGCATCTTCAGACTCCCGTACGAAACCGATTGAGAGATACCCAAGTCTTACGTTCTAGATGGAAGCCAGGGATAGGTTGGATATACTGAAGGGAGTTATGTGCCTGCATGGTTGCATTCTATTTTCCTTTCCATTCCTGATCGGGGTCAAATCCACTGGACGCAAGCCTTCGAGCTATTACAAGAGGGGGTTTTCTTGACTTCAATCTTGACTTTTCTGCATCCGGGATGTCTTGATGGATTGGGAGAGCCGTGTTGGAATCCATCTTATGACACTCCCTCAGCAGAGCACCTTTTCGGCGGAGATCTGGAGGAGTTATTCCACTGAGGATTGGGAGGCAGTGAAGCGGAATGCATCTTAAACAGCCAGTTATCGTTCGCATAGCATCGTGCAGCTGTGTGTCTACGTAACGTACATAAGGACTGTTGATCCACACAGGACAGCAGTACTCTGCTGCTGAGTATACTAGCCCAAGGGTTGGACTACGAAGGGTCGAGGCTCACGATCCCCACGACGTCCCTCAGAGTTTGTGGATTATGTTATTTCTTGTTTTAAGTTTGGCTGAAACGTTTTCAAGATGTTTCTTATAGGACAGCGTACGATCTAACGTTACCCCCAGGTCTCAAATGTGCAACTACGGCAGAGAACCCAAAAAGAGGAAGAAATAATTAACACCCCTAAAACAAAAAAAACTAGAGTACCTTGGTCATGTTATAAGAGGACCCAAATATATTCTACTATAAAACATTATGGAAGGGAAGAGCAAGGGCAAGAGAAGCCAAGGCAGAAGAATAACGTCTTGGCTGAGAAACTTGAGGAATTGGTTTGGGATGATCTCGAATCAACTATTTGGAGCAGTGGCAAATAAGGTTATTATTGCGATGATAATATCCAACCTCTCTAGGAGATTGAACTTGAAGAAGAAGAACCTCTTTTCTTATAGAACTTAGACAAGCGTTCAAGGAACTGAAAAATTCGCAACTAATTCTAACTAATTCGGGTTATGTTCTATACATGTTCGGGAATAGCTCTGTGAAACCATCTTATATCGGCATTCCAGGTCTTCGCTTGCCAGTCGTGCAGGCACGTATCCAGAATTCAGTTTTGAGGGGTCAAGATTAGGTTTTTTCCGACCATGCTGTCCCCGTCAATACTGAAGCCCTAAGGCCTATTGTATTATAACTCCTCTCATTTGCAGTATCCACTCCAGTAATTTAGATCCCTGCATAGGCGTATGCAGTTTTCCTTCTGGTCCTGGTGCTGAGCTGCACTTTAGAGCACATGTAGGGCTGATTCAGTCCCTCCACCACACAGTCTGCAGTTGAGGTCTCCATGTAGAGTCCCATTTTATTCAGGTGTTCCTTCAGGCGACAATGTCTCGTGAGGGGACCCATCGTAATTCGGGGCTAACTCCTACTCAAAGAGAGCAATGTTTCAACTGTTTTCTTGCATGGAGCTTTTAGGAATCTTTTTCTATGGACACATCCCGGCAGCAAGTTCCACTGCTCCTTATGGTGACGTTTCATCCATTCTGCGACCTGGTGTCTTATTGTACTTCTAGGCAACCCTAGGGCGAGTTCTGCTCCTACATATAGAGCAGACGAGTCTAGTCTCGCTACTTCATCCGCCCTTTCATTGCCACTTATGCCTGAGTGTCCTGGCACCCACTCCTAAGTTCCTTTGTTGTGTTCTGTCAGCCTTCCCAGTTCTTGTAGACATTCCCAGACTAGCACAGATGTAACTTTGGGACCTTCTAGTACCGTAAGTGTGGCATGATCGTCTATAAATATCGCGATCCTTTTGTTTTTGTAGGATCGCTCATTATTTATCCTTGCACAATGCAGGACGTCGTACACCTCTGCCTGAAATACCGAAGCGTATTTCCCTAGCGGAATGCTGTGTCTAGTTCCTCTTCCAAAGATACCCGCTCTTGTGCCTTCTCGGCCTTTGATGGTATACCAGACTATTTCCCGTTGCAGGTTGTTTACCTCAGAGAGTTCTCAATCCCTAATTATAGTCTCGAATTTCTTGTTGAAGATATATTTCGGAGTTATGTGGTCCTTTCTAGCATCCATTATGGTATGCCCCACATATTCTGCGATTTGGTTGTGTCCAAGGTCCTTGTAAATTCCTCTTGGTGGAGCTTGTAGTCTAGAGTAGCCCATTCTCGCCTCGCCCATTATTACAATTTGCAACGGAGGGAGGTCCAGGATAGTCTCTAAGACTGCAGTGGGTGTGCTTTTCATTGCACCTGTTATAGACAGCCTTGCTTAGTTCTGTTATAGCAGTTCGCTGTCTCATATTTGGTCACCCGACCAAAGACGCATATGCAATCATGGGTCTTACCACCATAATGTATGTCCAATGCACCAAGGCTTACCATACGAGCGCCTCGATAGCATTAATGCCATCTCGTCTCTTCTTTTTACTCCTTTGAGCTAAGGGTTCCAGGTTAGCTTAGAGTCTAGTACTACCCCTAAGTATTTAACCTGCCCTGACAACTACCCACAAGTTGTAGAGATCCTAGTCCCTCTACTTTCTTCCTTCTGACGAAGACAATTATGGACGTTTTGGAGGAACTAACGTTCAGTCCCTCCTTGAGTGTCCAGTTTGTTACAACGTTTAGACACCTTTGAATTTTGACTCTGACCATGCTGTTGAATTTTGTTTGCTAGAGAATTACCAGATTGTCCACATATTCCCCAAATTAGGGTTACCCCCTTTCAATTTTGCTTGACCGGGAGACTCAGTAACAAAAATATTCGTCGCCACGGGAAAGAGGGTGGGAACCTTTGTAAATTCGATTTTTAGCGGTATTACCTTATATGTTTTGGGAATCCATGGGATCCAGACCCCTCCCCCCCCCTCCTAAATACGTGCCTGCGATCGTGTATTCAACGAAAACTTGCCAAACGGCTAGTAAGTCACCTCACAGCTTCTATGTCACTTGATATGCAGGCTGGTATCTATCCACATCCTCAGAAAAAGTGCGCTATCACATAAAAAAGATAAGACGCTCATGTCTGCCATTTTTTAGGAGTACATACATCCGTTTTCTCTCCACCTGAGATGTTGCCGCTAAGATCGAAAGAGATTTCGGAAATAGCGAACGTCCTACTCTATGCATTTTAACTCGAGGCAGAAAAACACGTGAGTCGTGACTTGGGTTTGTCCCAGACAAACCGCTCAGGCATCCGTATCCGTCTGTATACAACACGTTCTCTAGAAATTTTGGACAAATCTGTATGAGCTGAGGCAAGGATCGACAATTTAATGTAAGATAGATAGAAAGGTATACGCAGAAAAACATTTTGTTTTGTAAATTTGCGGTTCTTGGGTTTTTAGGCTGGCGTCGTTTCGCGTTAAGCTTGATTTTTAGCCATGCTGAAGTGAAATAAGCTTCTCAAGATACCATCCACTCGTGGTGGTGAAACGTCGAGTCTTAACGCTAAACGACGCCGGCCTAAAAACCCAAACACCACCAATTCATGGACGATGGCCGCGAAAGACTTAAGGGCCCCACAGATATCGTTCTTTTTCATCAGGTTTGCACGACGTGCCAACCGATCACACTCATTTCGGTCCGCGTGTGCCAAAAAACCGTCGTGTTGACCGTCGTTCCAAAAAAATCTGTCGGAGCTTGATTTTAATCGTCGGTTTCGAACGCCATCGTGCAACTCGGTACATGTGTGGCCGTTCATCGTGCAATCATGACGGGATTTTGCAGTGTCGTTCTGGTTTCAGGTATAATTTATAAAGCTTGGGGGGAGATCGCAACTGAAAATTTCAAATCCTCGTAGCTTCTACCGGTAGCAAGGGATCTCAATGTAGCTGTCAGACTGTCATCCAAGTATCCTGTTTTTTATTAGAGGTGCTACTGAATTAAGTAATTCTAAGTATGTTTCTTCATCCATCCTCAAATAATTGTACCAATGCCCTGGTTCCAGACGCATTTCTTCTAATAGATTTATATAGGAGAATTGGCCTATTTTTAAAAACCACTGTTTCACCCATTTAGAACGTTTTTTCTTGCTATATTGCACTTTAATAGCTAAAGCCGCCGCCAATGCTAAAGTATTATTCATGTTTAACGGACCAAAAATTTGCGAGAAATTGAAAGAAAACCGAACAGTGTGTGGAGGTATCGTTCCATCGGTTTAACCGACATCAGTTGGCACGTCGTGCAAACCTGATGAAAAAGAACGATGTCTGTGGGGCCCTTTACACAGTACATTTTGTTGTGTATTCAATTAATTGTTAGTATTTGGATGCTTTTCCAATTCTCCATTGCTTCATATATATTTACGGTTTTTTTCAAACCAATGTCAATTCAAATAATTTACTCCTCAGGTTCGAAGCAATTGCAGGTTATTTTCGTTCTAATGATATGTACTATCAATCCAATACTAAGATTAGCGTAAGATGCAATCAAAGTATCCTTTGGTTTTTAATATACGCCTTGGTTTTGTTTGAGCAAAGCGCATAATTCATTTGATATACAAAATTATTCTTCTAGTTCTTGATAATTAGTTGTTAATGAAAATTCATTTTGTCTAGAAGGCAGCTATAACAGACACAAAAAATCATGCCTTTAGCACAAGGTCTAAGCTATTTGAGACATTAGTAAGCAGTATTTGCGACAAAAGTATCTTATACTAAATTCAATGATCCTCTTCGTTGGCTCAACCGCTCTGTACTCCGTTGCATTGTTATTGAGATTCAAGGACTGTAAAAAGAAGAAGAAAAGTATTTGGCTTTCTTTTAAGATGAAACCTCGTGTTTTGGATACTTTGAGGGTGCCGATTACAAGTCCGGTTGCAGTTTTGAGTTTCAGCCTCGTTTGACTAAAGTCAAAAATGTCACATCTGTCAGATTTTCAGGTTTACTAAAAAAAATCGAAAACCTTTATTTGGCTTTCTATTAAGATGAAGCCTCAAGTTTTGGATAATTTGAGGGTCCTGATTACAAATCCTGTCGCTGTTTTGAGTTTCTGTCTCGCTTGACGGACTTTAAAATTTTCAATTCTTACAGATGTTTGAAAATCTTTATTTGGCTCTCTATTAAGATGAAACCTTGTGTTTTGGATAATTTGGGGGTGCTGATTACAAATTCGCCCGGAATTTTAAGTGTCTCGTGTGATGAAAATCAAAAATTTCAATTCTTTAAGATCTTGAGGTTTGCCTAAAAAATATAAATTTTTTATTTGACATTCTATTAAGATGAAACCTCGTGTTTTATTTAATTTGAGAATGCTGATTACAAATCCGGTCACTGTTTTGAGTTTCAGGCTCGTTTGACGAAAATCAAAAATTTGAATTCTTACAGATGTCCAGGCTACCTAAAAAAAATCGAAAATCTTTATTTGGCTCTCTATTAAGATGAAGCCTCGTGTTTTGTATAATTTGAGGGTTCTGATTGCAAATCCGGTTGCTGTTTTGAGTTTCAGTCTCGTTTGACAAAAATCAAAAATGTCAGATCTGTCAGATCTTCAGGTTTACCCAAAAAAATCGAAAATCTTTATTTGGCTTTCTATTAAGATGAAACCTCGTGTTTTGGATAATTTGAGGGTGCTGATTACAAATCCGGTTGCAGTTTTGAGTTTCAGTCTCGTTTGACAAAAATCAAAAACGTCAGATCTGTCAGATCTTCAGGTTTACTAAAAAAATCGAAAACCTTTATTTGGCTTTCTATTAAGATGAAACCTCGAGTTTCAGATAATTTGAGGGTGCTGATTACAAATCCGGTTGCAGTTTTGAGTTTCAGTCTCGTTTGACAAAAATCAAAAACGTCAGATCTGTCAGATCTTCAGGTTTACTAGAAAAATCGAAAATCTTTATTTGGCTTTCTATTAAGATAAAACCTCGTGTTTTGAATAATTTGAGGGTGCCGATTACAAATCCGGTCGCTGTTTTGAGTTTCAGTCTCGTTTGACAAAAATCAAAAACGTCAGATCTGTCACATCTCCAGTTTTACTAAAAAAAATCGAAAATCTTTATTTGGCTTTCTATTAAGATGAAACCTCGTACTTTGGATAATTTTAGGGTGCCGATTACAAATCCGGTTGCAGTTTTGAGTTTCAGTCTCATTTGACAAAAATCAAAAATGTCAGATCTGTCAGAAAACCAGGTTTACTAAAAAAATCGAAAATCTTTATATTTGGCTTTCTATTAACATGAAACCTCTCGTTTTGGATAATTTGAGGGTTCTGATTATAAATCCGTCGCTGTTTTGAGTTTCAGTCTCGTTTGACGGAATTCAAAAATTTCAGTTCTTACACATGTCCAGGTTTGCCTAAAAAAATCGAAAATTTTTATTTGGCTTTCTATCGAAACCTCGTGTTTTGGATAATTTAGAGGTGCTGATTACAAATCCGGTCGCAGTTTTGTGTTTAAATCTCGTGTGTCAATGTCAATGAAAGTTTGCAATTTAAGCAATCAGTGAAATTCCTTGTCGTTGGATTGTCAACAAGATTTAGTTGGTTATCAAATATATCCTTCGCATTGGATAAGACATCGCTGTATTTGAAGATTACAGAATGTAAGATTTCACTGAAGTGAGTAATTGATGAAAAGACATGTTCCTCTGTGTGTACAGGGTGAGTTTGTAGCACTGGATCGGTTGATGTCTCCGCTACTGTAGCCAAAAAGTTGTATTCAGAGGTTGAAGGTAAGGTAAGGATCTTCCCACATAACACTCTAATATATGGATATGTACATCCACAGAACATACATTAGATATTCCAGTTTGAACATGTGTATATTCATAGGATGTTGAATCTACATATGAAAAATGATATACACTAGTGTATGTATGTTCACGTAGGTATATTCATATGTGAATATACATAAGATGTTGGTCTAAGTATCATATATACATCTAGTAGTTTACGCCTGCGCGAAGGACAACTAGTGCCGCCATTGCTGATTTCTGACCATTCCGCAGTTCGCGTCCTTAGTCGTAGTTAGCGTGTTGTGCTGGTGCTGGTTTTGCCTGATTACCTGATCGAGTGAAATATTTTATGAAGAACCCATAGTTATTTCACTGATTAATTCATCTTGCTAATAAAATTTCAAATGAAAACGAGGAAGAAGAGAGGAAGAAAAGCCGTTTATGGATGGGTAATCAAATAGCCGTAAAACCAGCCTTTGGAACGAACTGAATTCACGCTCCTCATACATAATACACAAAAAGTAATCAGTTTTGCCTCGCCATAAGATCCGGATCTTACAGACACCGAGGGTCTTATTGGACCCTCTTTTTTCGTACTCTAAGATTTAATCCAACCCACGTCATCCGCAGACGCCAGACGACTATCAGAATGCGTCAGAGAATTTCCGGCTCGGATGTACGGTAGAGATGGGAAAAACTAGAACCGATCAAATTACACCAGACCACTCAACCTCGAAAGAATACAACACCCCCATATGTGCGGACGGTAGGCATCGAATTTTTACAATCCGGCGAGAATATAGCAACTAGGATTAAATGCCGACCGACACGTGCCGTGCGACGCTGATCGGAGATTGCCGAGGCACCAGATCAATTTACCTTAAGCATATCACCCTGGCCTCCAGTAAAGAACAGAATCTAGAACATGACATACTCCATGAACCCACACCCGTCTACGCTTTCTACATTTTCGACAAAATTTTTCTTCCAGAACAATCGCCAACTCGTCACCGTTCGAAGACATATTTGCAACTGCCTTCCAATTCTTCCGTCGATTCCGATTAGAAATGTGCGATACCCTAATGAAAAATCCGTACCATACCGGCCGTTCCACTGTCCCGTCCGTCCGATGCCGATTCATGTGCGCGTACCTTAAGGAGGAACCGCCCCTGTATCCGTACTTAAAATTACAGTGTATCGAAAATCTGTTGCACATTGAATAACCTTCAGGATAATAGGGTTATTCAGCGAATAGGAATAAAAGCTGAACTCGATCAGGGAGTCGGTGTGATGTAAACATTTGACAGTGGCCGGTCATGGGCCGGTCTGCTTTCAGCGCCAATTAAAGTTTATGTGCCAGAACTGAAGCGTCAGCTTATTGAATTTGCCGCTGAAGCGCGACGCTAAATCAGGTCGCGTTGCCAGAAAGGCTTTTAATTAAATATCTGGCAACAATCAAAAAGATATCTCGTCATTCTTTACGTTACGTTAGGTTTAAACTTCAGTTTTGGCAGGAGCCTTTTTTAGTCCAGGGGCTTTGCGAAAACAGAAGGTATAGTCATCGCGTCATCGCTAGATTAAATACCAATACTGCGATCGGATTTGCAATAAGCACCCTCAAATTATGCAAAACACAAAGAAAGACAAATAAAGATTTTCAATTTCTTAGGTCAACCTGAAGATCTGAAAGATGTGCAACTTTTGATTTTCGTTAAACGATACTCAAACTCAAAACTGCGACAGAATTTGTACCCAGCACTCTCAAATTATTTAAAACACGGGATTTAATCTTATTAGAATCCCAAATAACGATTTTCTTTATTTTTGGTAAACCTGAAAGGCCTTTAATTAAATATCTGACAACAGTCGAAAAGATATCTCTTCATCCTTTACGTTACGTGAGGTTTAAATCTCGGTTTTGGCAAGAGCCCTTTTTAGTCCAGGGGGTTTGCGAATACAAACTGTAGGGTACTAGGGTCATTACTAGATTAAATATGAATAATATTAGAATTTTCTTCTTCTACTATAGATACGGCCAAATTTCATATAATCGATATTTTAATACAAATGCATATTATATTTTCTAGTCAATTTATTCATACATGCATGACCAGAAACTAAATATTGTATAAAAACAATTAATGCTCGATAAATATAGTGAGTGTCCGATATAAAACTTATCCGCTTTTTGAAATAATAAACGTTTGATCAAAGTAATAGATGATTGACAAATAAAACAATTTCTACATGGCAAATTCATATGCATTCTAAATTATTAAATTTTCGATACAAACAATATGATCATCATATTCACAATGTCTTAAGGGGCATGGGTATACACAGTTATACAGATGTATTTGCCATGTTAAAACACGGATTCCCATTTCGAACAGAACTCACTTGTTTTTCAAACTACATATACAGTATTTCAGAAGGTGATAATAATTAGGACCTTAATGAATGACAACTATTTACAATTTTCTCAAAAAAATTTTTTAGTGTCCAAAAAAACTCGCAATGCAAAATCATACTTTTTTCAAATGTCTGTAATTTAACAACCAAACACGATATCCAGCAGAAACAGTGTAAGGGATTGGAGACATCCCTCAGAATTGCCAGCCAGGATTGAGGTTCAAAAACCTTTTCAGCCACTAGCGCAAGCCAGGTGGTTGTTCATAAGCAGCAAGCTTGACCCGAAGCCCCTCATGCCACACTCTATCGAAGGCTTTCCATATGTCAAGTGCAACAACACGGGATTCGCCATGATTTTCAATTGCTCTACTCCACAAATGAGTGACATAGGCCAGAAGGTCACCAGTAGACCTATGCTTACGGAAGTCATGCTAGCGATCATTTATGATGTTACTGTTGTCCAGGTATTTCAGGAGCTGTGTGTTAAAGACAGTATCCATAACCTTAGACATGATGTTAAGAAGAGCCACAGGTCTATAATTGTTGGGATCGGTCTTCTTGCCTTTGTTAGGAATGGGTTGAGCGCAGTCAATCTTCCATGTAGCGGGAAAGACGCCTCGTTGATAGATAGTGTGAAGAGCTTGCAAAGAATAGGTGCAAGCTCAGCGGCACAGCGTTTAAGGACAATGGCTGGGGTAGGCTTTAGGTATCCAAAAATTTCCTTGCGATTTAATTTTTTTCGTATAGAGGACGGTCTAATATGTTACTTTCGACAAAAAAATTCTTGACATTTTCACATTTTCACCCAAAAAAATTGTTTAAAGACGCCGATTTTCACCATATATCGAAACCAAACAACAACTTAAAACAACCAAAACCACGACAGAACGGTAAAGTTATGATATGATACGGAACGTGTTAGCACCCATCGTTCACTCAGATTCTGCGACGTTGTCACATCTCGCTAATCTTGATGCCTGCCGAATGAATGGAGTTCAATGTATTATACAACTACTCGGGAATAGCAGGGGAATAGTAACTTATAAATATGAATAAAAATGCGACGAACATCATAGCAGTCTACATAGCATTAATGGGAAATTGAATGATAATAAAATATACGGGCGTGCTATAATTGGAGTGCTGGGGAGGGTGGTATTTGAACATTTTGAACACTAAAACTTTTCTTGTATTCATAAAATTACGTCATGGGCCTTTTCTGCTGATCGCGTCTTAGCGAGAAGTGGCAACGTTGCAAAATCTGAGTGGACAGTGGGTGCTAACACGTTCCGTGTCATATCATAACTTTGCCGTTCTGTCGTGGTTTTGGTTGTTTTGTGTTGTTGTTTGGTTTCGATATAAGGTAAAAATGGTGATTTTAAAAAATTTGTTTTGGTGAAAATGCCAAAAAATTGTTTGTCGAAAGTGACATATTTTTGGATACCTAAAGCGTACCAGTCCCCAATGGCTGGGATTCGGTCAGGACCAGTAGCTTTCTTCGTGTTTATTTTTTGTTGTATGTTGGTTTTGTACGATTGACAAAAAGGGTTAGAGGTAGCCTACATTCCTGACTTCGCCTCCCCATCACTATTCCTCATACTGTACCGCTTTACACGTACGAACATCAGCAAAATCTGACAATTTTGCTCTAATATAGAGACCTTGAAACTGCGACAGCGTCCTAACAACACATATTATGCATGTACACAAACGCTTATTACATTTGTTTGCCGTTGAGCTTTGATAAGGCTTCAATATGAGTTATAAGGTCGTATATATTATTCGCATGCATTATGCAGATTCATAAGGTCGCTACGTTCGGATTTAAACCATAGTTCAGCTCTATCGAGAGCTACTTGTAGTTTATTATGTATTGCGGTAATAATGGGCATGATATACGCTTGATTTATGTGACACGTGTGTGGAATTAGAGGTTCAGGGAATGATGTCAAGTAGGTAGACTACCCAGCTCAGCCTACCTATAGGTGTGAAGCCCTTGGGTATCACAGGCAGGCCATACTAGGTTCTTGAACATGAGGCAAGACCTAAGGCTATCCGCACCTTTGAGATGAGGGCTGGTCTTGGGAGCAAGGGTTTTTCTTATTATAGGGGGTTTAGGAAATCGGTTTGATCGCAAGGATAGAAGCTCTGACATATTATTATTATTATTATTAAAAATACAACAAGAGTTGAGCACAGAGTGCTGTAAGCTCTCCATGCTAGGATAGCTACAAATTACAGTTACAAAGTGTAATAAAAATACAACCAAGGCTTAAGAGTAACAAAATCAGAAATTAGACAAAAATTACTTAAAGACAAATAAACTGGCTCATGCACGCATAAAACGCCAATTGTCATAGCTGTTCTTGAATGAGTTCACTGAGGGACTGTTGACTACATCCGAAGGAAGTTCGTTCCATAAGCTGAATACCCTGTTGCTCAGGAAGTGCTGCCTTATAGTAGATCAAGAACTCCTTCTTAAGCTTAAGGTTGTGACCTCTCAAGCGGTTAGTACTGAGGCAAAAAGAGAGAGATCAACGACGAAAAGTCCGTGTAGTGCCCTGTAAGTAATGATTAGATGACTTCGGGTGCGCCTCTCATGGAAGGTATGAAGATCAAACAACTCTAGCCGTTCTTCGTACGATGGACGTCTTGATCCGTAGGGTAGCCTAGTGCAACGACGCTGAAGAGATTCCAGTTGGTCGCGATCACGTTGAAGGACTGGGTACCAAACTGGACCAGCGAATTCAAGTATTGGACGTAGATATGTTTTATATAGGAAAGAAGATACAGATGGGTCACACCCATGAAACGACTTCTCAATGAGATACAAACATTTTTTAGCTTTAGGACAGATTTGATTTATGTGTTCAGACCAAGATAGCGAACTAGATATAATCACTCCTAAATCACAGTGATCAGTAGAACCCGGAATAATGTGACCATCTAAGTAGTAATCATACATGGGATTGTTTCTGCCAACGTGCAAAACACAACATTTTGCCGAATTTAGAGGAAGATACCAATCCCTGGACCATAGAGCCAGTCTGTCAAGGTCTGCTTGCAAGATATGAGACATATTCAAAGGAGTATATAGTTTGGTGTCGTCTGCATAAGATGAACAAGTGGATTGCATGAGGGTAGGCAGATCACTGCTATATAAAAGAAAAAGTATAGGACCTAACACAGAGCCCTGTGGGACACCACTTAGAACTGATCTAGGGGACAAAAATGCATTAGATACTCGTACAACGAATTCTCTGTTATTGAGGAAAGCTTTTATCCATAACAACAGATTACCTCTAATACCCAGATGCTCCAATTTAGGAAGTAGCTTCTCGTGGGGAACCTTGTCAAATGCTCTCGAAAAATCTAGATAAATTATGTCAATTGGTGTCCCAATATCAGACACCTTGCTCCAATCGCTAACACATATTAACAAGTTAAAGAAAATCATGCTGATTGTTGTTAAATAGATTATTAGAAAAAGCAAAAAGGAGCAGCTTGCTGGCAACTATTTTTTCAGCTAATTTCGCAACTATTGGAGTAAGGCTAATCGGACGATAGTTTGTAGCA
Source organism: Callosobruchus maculatus (assembly GCA_951848785.1). Taxonomy (NCBI): domain Eukaryota; kingdom Metazoa; phylum Arthropoda; class Insecta; order Coleoptera; family Chrysomelidae; genus Callosobruchus; species Callosobruchus maculatus. Next base: position 7,666,007 of record CATOUR010000003.1, read on the forward strand.
TCGTGTTTGTCTCCTTTCTTGAAAAGAGGAGTTATTGATGCATGCCGCCAACAATATGAAAGATAATGGGATCTGAAGGATGATGTGAATATTAGACTCAGAGGGGTAGCGAATGACGTGGATATCCAAAGGTGTTGAGAAAGAGTCTGCCCGCCCGACGTTGAACCAACTTGAGTCCTGGGATCACATGTCCCACGGAAGCAACCACGTCCATCCGACATGCCAACACAGCCCAACCAGCTAAAACCCTTTCCCTCTTCCTTACCTTTGATCTATCTCCCTCTGCACCGGGCATCATCGTGAACGATGTTCTTCGCAGTGCGAGATGAGGTAATACAGTAGATCCCCTCTAATCCACCCTCCGGTAGTCCGACGCTCCGGTTAGTCCGACCTTGCTTCAGTGACATTTTGTGGATCCAGGAATCGAGAGACTGCAGCTAACTCTAGAATTCCGTGTGGTAAACAAAAATCTATGACTGATTTTTTTTAAACTACTAAACTAAATTTATTTATTGCTTTGAAACAATGTTTATGAACTTCGTATATGACGTATTACAATGTAAAACATGTCCATACAATAAATAAAGGCTATTTGGATAGTCCGACCTTTTTTGCGTTCCGACCATACCCCTAGTCCCGAAGGCGACGGATTAGAGGGGTTCTACTGTAACTATTATACCATTCAGGAATATCTTATTATCTTCGTCTGATCTTGTAATCATTCTTCTCCTCTTCTCCTCTCCTTTGTATAAATTATACCAGTCAGTTTCAATCTACAATTGACGAGTGAGAAAATCAGCTTGACCGTTTTGAATTATTAGAAACTACAACTCGAAAAGGCATTCTGTCTAGGCGGGCCAGTAATCGTAGATGACGATATTGCGGGTCTGTAGTTCTTCTACGTGCTCCAGAACCTCTAGCTCTATGCATTCGCCCTTCTGTGATCCATGCGCGCCTTGCTTCTACAACTGTAGCCACGCTACGCCCCATATTACCATGAAAATTTACTCTTAAACTCAAACAAGTGGACAACGTACACAACAAAAGTACAAAAGTCAAAAGAATAAAGGTTAGGTTAGATTACGAATTCACTTTGTAGGGATGGGCTTGAATTAGATTCTATCTTTGGATTCATTCATAATGGATGCGCCGAAATAAAATGATGGCTTCGATTAGTTGCGAATCTCAGTCACAAACAGGATGAACTGTGATACCCATCAGATATAAAAATGTATTGCAACGAAAATCCTAGTGTGTTAATTGCCTGTTTCAAATATGTTTAAGTATCAATAAATTGAGTCGCATTGTTAAAGAATTCAGATCATCTCTAGTCGAATGCGCAGTTGGCAAACCACAAAGAAAATATGGTTGCATTCGAACAGCTGATATGATTTCGTTTTGCATTTTGCATCTCGCAGCATTACTCAATGAGGAACTACGGCTGTAGTAGGATAAAAAAGGTATCATTTCATTTGGGAATATGTATACCGATATAACAAAACACGCTCGTAAAATAAATTATTGATATATGGCTAACGTGTTTTAAGTCACGTGGAAAAATTTGAATATATCCTTATTTTATTTTGCAAATATCTTTTTTTGGCCGTCAGTAAAATCATGTTTTTTGTTTCCTACTGCTTCTTGATATGGTTTTCTTCACGCTATGTATGCTCCCGAGGCGATTTCACGACCTCTGCAAGTACCCTATTGTCGACATGACATTGTCGACGTCGCCCAACCCTGGCGAAAATTAAGTTTGCCGTTTATAGGCTAAAAAAGTCTCAGCGGGACCTCAGAAACGGCTACTTCCACAGTTACCGATAACTTTCAGCACTCTCGACCATCGAAAGGCGCAACTTCTCTGGGAAGCTTTTAATCCCTTGGAATCCCCACCAACAGTGTAGCTGTGCTGCGGAGAAGCAGTGTCTTCCCGATGCGGCTTGTAACACGTCCCGCCAATTAATCGTGGTTTTCTCAGGCTCCCAATGTTTGAAAAGGGATCCAACTGCCATTAAGAGATCTAGCAAGCTGAAGAACATATCCTCGATCGATACGCCTTGAGGATCCTTTGAGATTGTTCACTACGTTTCTATTAACTGCCTCTAAAGTCGCTGGTTGTCGGGGATTGATTTTTTAAGTGGCTTTTGTCATCGGATAAAAATTTATTTAATCTTTGAATTAATTGGTCAGCCTTGTATAATTTTTTTATTTCATTTTTTTTTGTTCTTTATAGTCTTTCATATTTGAAAAAATGGAGTCAAGTTGATTGACTCAATACTTCCCAAGCATTACACTGATACCAGTTTATTATTTTCCCATAGCATGAAGCTTTAGTCTAGGATCCCTTGCAAATAAATAATCGCCAGACCCCCCCCCCCCTTCACAGGTCAATGGACAGCCTATTATCGATACTACAAACTTCTCAGTTTTACAACCCCCCCACACCCCAACCACCTCACTGTCACCCCCACCCAAAAAACTGGCAGGAAATGCTCAGGAACCCCTAAATCATCTAAAAACCGAATTTGAGTTGTTTTAATACTTTTCGTTCTTTGATTATTGCTACGCTGCCACTGACACGATTTTTAACAAACATAAGCGTTTTCCATTCTCACCACGGTAACAATATACTGTGTCAAAATTTCATTAGAATCAATTTAATAGCGTCCACGTTACAAAATACCAAACGATTTAAGCCAATAAATTCTCGTATGTATACAGAAAATTCTAAGTCCCTTAGTTTCCGTAATAGGCTAGGCAATGTTCGGATGGACCTAAAAAGGTGATTTGTGTGCTAGATCTTCCTTCATAGGTCAGTGGACAGCCTATTATGAGTACAAGATATTTTTTAATCTTTCAACTCCCAATCCCCCAACCACCCCAATTTCACCCCGACCCAAAAACAATGCAGAATATGATCAGGAACCTCTAAAATGCTTAAAAACGAAGTTTGAGCTGTTTTTATATTTTTAGTTTTGTTATTATTTCTGCGCCGCCACTAGCACGATTCATCAAAACCATTCGCGTTTTCCATCCTCGCCATGGTAGTAATACTGTGTCAAAATGTCATTAAAATCAATTCAACAGTTTCCTCGTTACAACGATCTAAAGCAATACTCTCGTATGTTTACATCAGAAAAAATTCAAAGACCTTTGCTTTCTGTAATAGGCAAGGCAATGTTCGGATGGACCTAAAAAAAGTTATTTATCTCGCCAGGTCTTCCTTCACAGGTCAGTGGACAGCCTATTATGAAACCAACAAATTTTTCAATTTTACAACCCCCCACCCCCCAACCACACCAATTTCACCCCCACCCAAAAAAAAGTAGAAAATGGTCAGGAACCCCTAAAACACCTAAAAACGAAGTTTCAGCAATATTTATTTTTTTGTTTTTTGCTAATTACTCCGCCGCCTATGCACCGATTTTCAAAATTATAGGAACATTACCTACTACGACCCCACAGCATACCGCTGCCCAAATTTCATCACAATCCATGCAGCGGTTGCTGTGATTACGAGGCTAGAAGGAAGCGACAGACAGACAGACAGACAGACCGACAGACAGACCGACAGACCGACGGAAATGAGTGACGTGGTGTTTCGTTATGTAGACATCATAACACGGCCAAAAAGCGTATTATCTCAAAATCGAAAATTTTCGCGATCACAATACTCCCCTCACCTATCGGTGTGGGAAGTAAAACACCAAACACAAAAACTCTCGTAAATAACTTCTTTCATCTCTCTCCATAGGAAGTAAGACGACTCATTTTTCATTCTGCATGCCTCATCTCGATGAATCGGAGTGATCAGAAACTCCCAAGTCGCCTAAAAATGAAGTTTAAGCTGTTTTTCTATTTTTAGTTCTTTGATTATTGCCGCGCCACCACTGACACCATTTCTAAAAACCATACGCGTTTTCCATTCTTGCCACGTTGATGATACTGTGTAGAAATTTCATTGAGATCAATTTCAGGTTACACAATACATCACGATTAAAACAATACTTGTATGTACCAAGGGAGATTATGGCCAAAAAAGCTAATATGGATGAGAAAATCTAGGAGTTGTAGCCAAAATTTTGTGACCCACAGCCATTCTTTAAAATTTTGGCCACAACCGCTAGATTTTTTCATCGATCGTATGTGTACATCAGAAAATTCTCTTGGTCTCTTGGCTTCTGTAATAGGTCACGGATGGACCTAAAAAAGTAAATTATTCCCCAAGGTCTTTCTTTCATAGATCAATGTACAGCCTATTATGAGTACAAAAATTTTTTCAGTTTTACAACTCCCCACCCTCAACCACCCCAATTTCACCCCACTCAGACGAAGTAGAAAGTGATCAGATCCATGCAGCGGCTACTGAGATTGCGAGGCTATAAGAACGCCATCAGACACACCGACAGACAGACGGAAATAAGTGACGTGGATTTTCGTTATGTAGACATCATAAAATGCCCAAAAAACATATTATCTCAAAACCGAAAATTTTAACGACCACAATACTCCCCTCACCTCTCTGTGTGCGAAGTCAAATCAAGTGATTTCTGATTGAAGTTTCCTCAATCAGTCCACCGCTTTCTTTTCGAGGCACATACACGTGTGGTAGTTACAAAGCTTACTAAAATATGGCGGGACAATAACATCACTAAGGCTACCAAAATGTCGCTGGTTCAGTCTCTTGTGTTTTCCATATTTTTGTATGCCTCGGACTGTCAAAAAAGCAGATCGAGCTCGCATAGATGCTTCTAAAATGTGAGTGTAGTGGAGAGTGCTGAGAGTTCCTTATACCGCCCATCGAACTAATGTTTCCATACTCCATGACTTCGGTAATCCAAAGAGAATATCCTCCATTGTGTCGACGAGAATGCTTACATTCTTCGGATATATTCACAGAAGCGATAATATGGAGAAACTTATAGTTCAGGGTCATGCCCCGAGTGGGCGGCGCCGTGGCCGATCCCCTACACGCTGGGTGGATACCACGAAACAGCTGCTGGATATGAGTATCAAGAGCGCCACTGAACAAATCTATTGATAATATTCGTGTCGGCCATACTCTAGCTTCGACTTAATGCATTTCACGAGTTCACAACATGTCTGTTAAGACATTGTGACTATGATGATGATTCTCTTCGAGATGAAGACATTACCCAGAAAGTTCTGAGTTATCAAATCAAGAAAAAATTTTAACATAGCTGGCTAAATACGCAAAGGGAAACAACGATAGCTGCCGACAAGTGTTTTGGACTTATTGGACCTTAGATTGCGCTGCCCTGATGAGGTCCAATAAGTCCGAAACACTTGTCGGCAGCTATCGTTGTTTCCCTTTGCGTGCTCAGCCAGCTATGTTGAAATTCTTTCTTGGTTTGATAACCCTTATCACGCACTAAATGTTTCTTTTTGTAGTTCTGAGTTATGCTACTCGATGCACTCTTTCGAACAAAGCGGTACCTACTATGTGCCGGTTATTATTTATCCTCGCTATTTTCCGAGATGAAGATGAGATATAAAAACATATTACGCCGTAATTAAACCAATGGGAACGTTGAAATACCGCAGTCAGTCGTTGGAAATATTAAAATTTCAATTTTAATCTCATAGAGACCGTCTCGAATAATGAAGCTGCGCTCATTGCGGAATTTTTACTCGGCAGATAGAGAAAAATGTACTTTGCAAGTCATTTCCAATACCAGGGGTGCAGAAAAAGCTAGAAAAGGGATAAGTACCTATAAGGCGTCCGTCTTTGTTTGACTCATGTGAAACACAGCCCAATAGAGAATGTGGGAAAACAAGAAGCATAAGCCAAATAATAATATTTGTAACAGTGTCTGGTCCTCCGGTGTTTGGCCAGATGAATGGTGCACATCAATTTTTGTTCCACTTCATAAAAAGGGATCTCCAACAAATCCAGACAATTATCGCCTTCCTTCATTAATCTCTCATGCAAGCAAGGTTTTACTATCCATTTTACAATTTCGTTTGGAGGGTTTTATTGGCTGGTAAATTTCTCAGGCGCAGGCAGGTTTCGTGAAAAGACGCGGTACGCGTGAACAGATCTTAAACTTAAGACAAATTATTGAACAAGCCAGAGAGCATTATTTTCCTGTTTTTATCTGCTTTGTGGACTATTCTAAGGCGTTTGATAACGTAAAGTGGCCTAAACTGTGGGCAATCCTCATCTCTAAGGGAGTTCCTTATCACCTAGTGTTTCTCATACAGCAACTATACGAGTCTAATTCGGCTCGCGTAAGAATTGATGGTAACCTGTCTAGTCAAACTGCAACCAGAAAAGGATGTGTATTATCTCCGATGTTTAACATTTACTCTGAATTTGTGATGAGACAGGTATTAGACAACTGGAACGGCGGTGTTACTATTGGCGGAAGCAAAATATCCAACTTAAGATTTGCTGACGATACAACCCTTATTGCAGCTTCTAGGAAGAACTAGTAGCTTTATTAAATATCTTAGAACAACATAGTGCAACGTATGGTCTTGGTATTAACTACAATAAGACCAAGGTTATAATCGCAGATAGAGAGCATGATAATCATCGAGAAATAAAGTCAATAGGCCGAAGTAGTTTAAAGTTTTGTATACCTTGGTTCTTTGATCGACAATTCGGGTAGCTGTGAAAATGAGATTCGACGGCGCATTCAACAGGCACGAGTGGCCATGACAAAGCTTACTAAAATGTGGCGTGACCATAACATCAATAAAGCTACAAAAATGTCGCTGGTTCAGTCTCTTGAGTTCTCCATATTTTTGTATGCCTCTGAAACTTGGACTGTTAAAAAAGCAGATCAAGCTCGCATAGATGCTTTTGAAATGGGGACATGGAGGAGAATGCTAAGAGTTCCTTATACCGCCCATCGAATAAACGTTTCTATACTGGATGACTGGATGACGTATCAACTAAACTGACAGTAAATCGCGAACGATGGCGAGCTACAATAGTTCTCAAAACTATTGATAATATTCGTGTCGGCAATACTCTAGCTCCGACTTAATGCATTTTGCGAGTTCACAACATGTCTGTTAAGACATTGTGACTATGATGATGAAGCCAAATAAGCTGTGAGCAGCTATCAAAAAGTGAGATGTTAGTGACGAGTAGAATCATGATTGGGTTTAGAAGAAGAAGCTATACAATGTACGCCTATACCCCGCTACAAGGGTCAGACGGTCAGCCCCTTCTAGGGGTAATTTTCATGCAAATACATGGATGAAGGACAAAGAAGCACCTATCACGCAGCAATGCACATTCAATATTACAGAAAACAATAGGTTTCAAGTACCTACTTTGATTGTATCTAAGGTCAAGTCTTCTCAATTTTCATGTCTTTTGACCATATATTCAATTTGCAGAAAGAAAGCCCAGTGTCAGGCTATGCTATAAACAGTTTTACTTATACAAGGTGAGTCAAGAGTGCGTGGACGACTTACTCACATTCCAGGAATCTGTCACTTATGGTTGGATTCCTTGGTAAATTTTAGTGTGACCAGGGGTGAAAATCTTTATTTGGCATTTTATTGAGATGAAACCTTGCATTTCGGATAACTTCAAGGTGCTGATTACAAATCCAGTCTCAGTTTTGGGTCTCAGTCTCGTTTGACCAAAATAAAAAATTTCGGATGTCTCGGGCGGGCGGGCGCACCTAAAAAAATCGAAAATATTTATTTGGCCCTCTATTGAGATGAAACCTCGCATTTCGGATAATTTCAAGGTGCTGATTACAAATCCAGTCGCAGTTTTGGATCTCAGTCTCGTTTGACCAAAATAAAAAATTTCAGATATCTCAGTGTAGCTAAAAAAATCGAAAATCTTTATTTGGCCTTCTATTGAGATGAAACCTCGCATTTCGGATAATTTCAAGGTGCTGATTGCAAATCCAGTCGCAGTTTTGGGTCTCAGTCTCGTTTGACGAAAATAAAAAATTTCAGATATCTTGGGCGGGCGGGTGCACCTAAAAAAATCGAAAATCTTAATTTGGCCTTCTATTGAGATGAAACCTCGCATTTCGGATAATTTCAAGGTGCTGATTACAAATCCAGTCGCAGTTTTGGGTCTCAGTCTCGTTTGACCAAAATAAAAAATTTCAGATATCTCGGTGTAGCTAAAAAAATCGAAAATCTTTATTTGGCCTTCTATTGAGATGAAACCTCGCATTTCGGATAATTTCAAGGTGCTGATTACAAATCCAGTCGCAGTTTAGGGTCTCAGTCTCGTTTGACGAAAATCAAAAATTTCAGATGTATGTCTCGGGCGGGCGGGTGCACCTAAAAAAATCGAAAATCTTTATTTGGCCTTCTATTGAGATGAAACCTCGCATTTCGGATAATTTCAAGGTGCTGGTTATAAATCCAGTCGCAGTTTGGGGTCTCAGTCTCGTTTGACGAAAATAAAAAATTTCAGATATCTCGTGCGGGCGGGTGCACCTAAAAAAAATCGAAAATCTCTATTTGGCCTTCTATTGAGATGAAACCTCGCATTTCGGATAACTTCAAAATGCTAATTACAAATCCAGTCGCAGTTTTGGGTCCCAATGTCGTTTGATGAAAATAAAAAATTTCAGATATCTCGGGCGGGCGGGTGCACCTAAAAAAATCGAAAATCTTTATTTGGCCTTCTATTGAGATGAAACCTCGGATTTCGGATAATTTCAAGGTGCTGATTACAAATCCTGTCGCAGTTTTGGGTTTCAGTCTCGTTTGACGAAAATCAAAAATTTCAGATGTCTCGGGCGGGCGGGTGCACCTAAAAAAATCGAAAATCTTTATTTGGCCTTCTATTGAGATGAAACCTCGCATTTCGGATAACTTCAAGGTGCTGATTACAAATCCGGTCGCAGTTTTTGGTCTCAGTCTCGTTTGACGAAAATAAAAAATTTCAGATATCTCGGGCGGACGGGTGTAGCTAAAAAAAATCGAAAATTTTTATTTGGCCTTCTATTGAGATGAAATCTCGCATTTCGGATAATTTCAAGGTGCTGATTACAAATCCAGTCGCAGTTTTGGGTCTCACTCTCGTTTGACGAGTATTGTATTATGTAGTATGTATTACACAAAACAATTTATACGAACTTTTTCGACACAAATCACAACTTTTTGAATATTATATGAGTAAATGTCAGAGGAAATTGAACATCTCAGCGATTTTAAAAGCTATAAGCCCGACGATATCTATTATATTAGACTGCCAGCAATAATCGCTGGTACTTTCCACTTCATTTCAAAATTTTTACTGATTTTGGAAATTTGCTATCTCAAATACACACTAATAGTCTGTGAAAAGTAACTATTCTTGTTACCACTGTTGTTTCTGGTTAGAGCCGGTGTATAGTAAGTACGTTTCCGTTTGCATCTTTCTACTGAGTTAGTTGATTTCTCCGATGTGAACAGGATTTTGTTCATTTTTCGTGGCCTGCTAGTTGGACTATAGGTAGAAAAGCTAAAAAACACTGATTTGATTGTGCGAGCAGACAGAAAGAATCTTGGTTTTGATTGATTGGGTCACTAGAAAGGTTATCATTATCATTTACGTTTCATCGTATAAAAAGTTACCTATGATTGAAGTTTCCTTAATTCATCCACTGATTTCCCCAAGTACAAAAATAATTCAAATTAGGTCATCTAGCCTAAGCTGACGCATTTCGTGCTTAGTCGCATCGCAAAGTCACAGCCTCCTAAGTTTTATAATCGCTGCGATATTTAATTTTTCTCTGATATCTACTTACCTAAAACAAAATGGTGATTTGTGCCTGAAGGGTTCGTTTAAAGTACCATGTGTGACACATGAAGTCACACTATAATTTACCAAGGAATCCGAATATGCAATAATATATAGGTAGGTTATATTTCAAAAAAATGGAGTCAAGTTGATTGACTCAGTACTTCCCACACATAATGATAATACCATTTTGTTATTTTCCCGCCTCACCCAAAAAAAGTAGAAAATGATCAGGAACCCTAAAACGCCTAAAAACGAAGTTTGAGGTTTATTCATATTTTTAGTTTTTCTATTATTATTCTATATATTATTGCTGCGCCGCCGCTGACATAATTTTTCCAAAACATACGCGTTTTTCATCCTCGCCGCGGTAGTGATACTGTGTCAAAATTTCATTAAAACCAATTCAATAATTTTCGCTTTACGCAATATAATAATATAACGATCTAAAACAACACTTGCATGTATACATCACAAATTCTCCTTTGGTTTCAATAATAAGCAAGGCAATGTTCGGATGGACCTAAAAAAGTGTATTATGCTGCTAGGTTTTTCATTCACAGGTCAATGGACAACCCATTATAAATACAACAAATTTTTCAGTTTTACAACCCCCCACCCCCTCAAGCACCCCAAGTTCACCCCCACCAAAAAAAGTAGAAAATGATCAGGAACCCTCAAAACGCCTAAAAACAAGGTTTGAGCTGTTTTTATATTTTTGGTATTTTTATTATTGCTGCGCCGCCACTGACACGATTTTAATATCAATTCAAAACATTTCGCGTTACGCCATATAGAACGATCTAAAGCAATACTCGTATGTATACATCAGAAATTCTAAGTCCTTTGGTTTCTATAATAAGCAAGGCAATGTTTGGTTGGGCCTAAAAAAGTGTATTATGTCGCTAGGTTTTCCATTCACAGGTCAATGGACAGCCCATTATGAATACAACAATCTTTTCAATTTTACAACCCCCCACCCCCCAACCACTCCAAATTTACCCCCACCCAAAAAAAAGTAGAAAATGATCGAGAACTCCTAAAACGCCTAAAAACGAAGCTTGGAAATTATTTGAAAATTTTTGTTTTTTTTGCTAATTACTCCGCCCCCAAACAACGATTTCCAAAATTATAGGAACATTACCTACTACGACGTCACAGCATATCGCTGCCCAAATTCCATCACAATCCATGCAGCGGTTACTGAGATTACGAGGCTAGAAAAACGACAGACCGACAGAAAGACAGACCGACGGAAATGAGTGACGTGGATTTTCGTTATGTAGGCATCATAAAACGCCCAAAAAGCATATTACCTCAAAATCGAAAATTTTCGCGATCACAACACTCCCCTCACCTATCGGTGTGGGAAGTAAAATTAAGTTTGATATGAAGCACCCTGTATAAAGGCAAAAATTTAAGTAAAATATTTTAACCTTGTAGCCCTCAAAGCTCCTCACAATAATCAAGTGACAGATTTCTGAAACATGTTTTAGTAAGCCTGTTGGCCCACCCTGTATGTAGAAGGAGTACCAAGTCAAGCAATTTTGTAAGCTTTTCTTCCGACCCCTTTTTGAAACTACCTCCCATAGATACGGCAATGCCAGTTCGCCGCTTACGGCACAATCTCAAAGTACCAGGGAATTTCTGGCGCAAATTTACGGACGGTAACCTCCGCGAGAGGGTAACTCAGAGAAGTGCTTTTAAAAAAGATTTACACTTTGTTAAGAGCCGCCCTGCTCCGCTCTCCTTGCGCTTCGTCGGCCACGTTTTTCCTTTTTCCAGCGCTTTCCACCGGAAACTAAATAGATATCCACGATTGTTAGGGAAACTGCGGGACCGTGAACCGACAAGATGATCAAACGGTGAAGAGTGCCCTTTTCAATCATACAAATATGCAGATTTGGCTTTCTGCCAAAGTCGACAATACGCTTAAATTCTAAATTCGTTCCATAAAATGTCGGAAAAAGTTGGTTGTCGGTGGGTCTCGAACTCACGGCCTTCAGATCGCTACTCCGGTGCTCTGCCAGTTTTTGTTTTAGATGGAGAGAGCCTTAGAGTCATGGTGGAAGAAGTGTTGCGGCATGGGCCTACCAATCGGCGATGACATGCTCTACACTCTGTTGTTTGCTGACGATCAAGTGTTGATAGCAGGAGACGTAGATGACTCGAGTTACATGTTACGGAAGCTACGGGAGGAATATAGCAAATGGGGGCTGGTTAGAAATATGCAAAAAACAGAATATATGGTGGTAGGAAGCGACGAGGCTCAGGATCTTGACATTAGAGATGGAGTGGTGAAAAAATGCACTACTTTTGAATACTTAGGGGTGACACTTGCATTTAATGGAAAAAGTAAGACTGATATAGAGAACAAAATTGCCCAGGGAAAACGCGCCATCCGTTAATTAAATTCCATCTTGTGGAGTGACAAAATATCAAAAAAGAACAAAAGAGCCATCTACCATCCCATCGTAGAGAGCATTACCACGTACGGAGCGGAGACTTGGGAACTAGACAAGAAAGAGAAGAACAAGTTGTTAGCCCTTGAAATGGATTTTTGGAGAAGAAGTAGCCGGCATTCTAAGCTAGACTACGTGCGAAATGAAAGGATTAGAGAAATTATGGACGTGCAAGAAAAAATTTTGGACACCATTGGATCAAAAAGATTAACATGGTACGGCCACCTTGAGAGAATGGCCAATAACAGATGGCCAAAAAAGGTATGGGAGTGGACGCCACCAGGTAGACGAAAACGAGGTAGACCCTCTCGAAGCTGGAAAAAAGACGTGGAAGAGGAAATGTCATTGAGAGGGCTTCAGGAGGGCAACTGGTGGAACCGCGACCTATGGAGGTTGAGAAGCGAGAAACGATGACAGTTGTAGGAACCTCGCGAATATATATATTAGGGTGCTTTAAAAAGTTGATTAGAAGTATTATTATTATAATGGGGTATTTTCCGAACAAAATTTTGTGACGGAATATTGATGTTACGTCCCCAAAAACCATGCAGCGAACAATTTTACTTAGCTTAGCGTGACGTAATAATTGGTGCTATCCTAAGAATGTGACTCTACTTTATCGTTTGACCTCCTTTTCTCCATCTACAAACATAACCTCCGCTTCGTATTGACATTGACAGATGTTTGTTTACATCATTTCATCGGTTAATTTATAGCGTTTTCGACTTACTGCACTGATTTTAACCACGATTGCACTACAGTGCGCATTGAAAACTCGTCTGGTGCCCAGAAGTGCAATAAATCTGAACTGGTAAGTTGAACATACACCAAATTTTAGTGCAATTGAAGTAACTGTTCTGTCAGCCAACTGATGACAGTTTGATGCCATTTTGCATCCCGAGAACTCAATTTCATTCTGTGGTGGTTTTGGAATTTGAATTGTTTGAATCCACCTTATTCAATTATTTATTCTATTTATCGACATAAAAACTAACAGCATTTTGTGTAATATGGCTTTTGCACTAAAAATGAATATCTATCTATGTCGGTAAATACTTGTTGTATATCTTCCGTCAGTTTATGAATAACATCTTCAACAAATATTCATATTTTTGGGACACCCGCAGCCATTATTTACAATTTGACTAGATTAAGATATGCTTCAATTTCCTCATTATCCGAAGGTGACGATATTCGCAGTTCTTCCAACTACACTTTCCGCACCTTTCGTAACCTATCGTAGCATCCATGCTACTATGTATACTACACCACTACCCAGTTCTTAATTCAAAAAATTATTTTCTCTGACAAATAAAATAGATTATAATTAATATTTTATAGACGTCAAAAATGCACTGAAATCTCCACGAGCTCAGAGAGTCCATGGCGATAATTTGCACTCAAGTGCAATTAAGCGGATAAGTCGAAAACAAAAAACCACACTAGTTTTGCACTCAAATCTAAGACGAACATAATTTTGACACTCAGTTCCTATGAGTGCAGTGATAGGGCAATAAGTCGAAAACGCTATTAGATAGTCGTGAGACCAGGATGTTATGTATGGCATAACACTAGTGACAGGCTGTTAAAGGATGACGAGTAAAATTGTGAATGTGTGTAATATAGTCACATCATATCTACATCCGACATAAAAATGACTTCTGATTGGTTGATTTCTTAGGCGGGAGGTTAAGAGATTTAAATGAGCTCTTTTCAAAGGGATGATTTTTCAACTCTATCTTTACTCCATGTGGGCAGAAATAAATGAGCAATCAGTGCCATCATTACAAATTAGATACAAGCAATCCATTTCAGCTATTAAACAGGCGATATTAGCAAGTTGGAAAATATCCCATTTTGCCTTAGACAGTCAACTGCAGAAGTTCATATTATATCCCATAATATGGCCTAGATATTCAAATTTTCGCTTTTTAATTATATCTAGAATTTCCTTTTCTCTGTCAATGCGTCTCTGGGCTTCAACATTTGTTACTTTATCAATCCACAATATTGAGGATCCTTCTGGACACCCACATTTCGAATGTCTCAATCCTTCTCAGAGTTGCGACACTCACAGTTCATGCTTCAGCTCTGTAGAGGACAAATAGAAAAAATGAAGTCAAGTTGATTGACTCAGCACTTCCCACACATTACGCTGATACCAGTTTATTATTTTCCCATAGCATGAAGCTTTAGTCTAAGATCCCTTGCAACCAAATAATTGCCAACCCCCCCCCTAAAATTGTCTTATGCCGCTAGGTCTTTCCTTCACAGGTCAATGGACAGCCTATTATCGATACTACAAACCTCTCAGTTTTACAACCCCCACCCCCCCCCCCCAACCACCTCACTTTCACCCCCACCCAAAAAACTGGTAGGAAATGATCAGGAACCCTTAAAACATCTAAAAACCGATTTTGAGTTGCTTTCATACTTGTCGCGTTCTTTGATTATTGCTACGCTGCCACTGACAAGATTTTTAACAAACGTACGCGTTTTCCATTCTCACCACGGTAACAATATACTGTGTCAAAATTTCATTAGAATCAATTTAATAGTGTCCACGTTGCAAAATACAAAACGATTTAGACCAATAAATTCTCGTATAGTATACAGAAAATTCTAAGTCCCTTAGTTTCTGTAATAGGCTAGGCAATGTTCGGATGCACCTAAAAAGGTGATTTGTGTCGCTATATCTTCCTTCACAGGTTAGTGGACAGCCTATTATGAGTACAAGAATTTTTTTAATTTTTCAACCCCCAACCCCCCCACCACCCCAATTTCACCCCCACCCAAAAAAAAAAACGCAGAAAATGATCAGGAACCTCTAAAACGCTTAAAAACGAAGTTTGAGCTGTTTTTATATTTTTAGTTTTTTTATTATTTCTGCGCCGCCACTGGCACGATTTATCAAAACCATACGCGTTTTCCATCTTCGCCATGGTAGTAATGCCGTTTCAAAATTTCATTAAAATCAATTCAACAGTTGCCTCGTTACAACGATCTGACGCAATACTCTCGTATGTTTACATCAAAAAAAATTCTAAGTCCTTTGCTTTCTGTAATAGGCAAAGGCAATATTTTCGGATGGACCTAAAAAAGTTATTTATGTCGCCAGGTCTTCTTTCACAGGTCAGTGGACAGTCTATTATGAAAGCAACAAATTTTTCAATTTTACTACCCCCCACCCCCCAACCACCCCAATTTCACCCCCACCCAAAAAAAAGTAGAAAATGATCAGGGACCCCTAAAACGCCTAAAAACGAAGTTTCAGCAATATTTAATTTTTTTTGTTTTTTGCTAATTACTCCCCCGCCTATGGACCGATTTTCAAAATTATAGAAACATTACCTACTACGACCCCACAACATACCGCTGCCCAAATTTCATCACAATCCATGCAGCGGTTCAGTAACCGCTGCATGGATAATCTCAGTAGATTACGAGGGTAGAAAAACGCGACAGACAGACAGACAGACCGACAGACCGACAGACAGACTGACAGACAGACCGACAGACAGACCGACGGAAATGAGTGACGTGGATTTTCGTTATGTACACATCATAAAACGCCCAAAAAACGTATTACCTCAAAATCGAAAATTTTCGCGATCACAATACTCCCCTCACCTATCGGTGTGGGAAGTAAAAACGTAATAAGGTTGTCATTATCGGTCAATTTCTTGATATCTCTAAATATTTTGATCATGTGTTACTGAAAAAGATCACTTCTTATTACGTACTACAGAGCCCCCACTTATTCAGTATTATTTCCTCTGGGTTAAGTGAAAAGCGTAACTCAGTTGTATGTGCCTCACATAACTGAGCTGCCAACTCTATCGTTTGCGTTGATACCTCTGGGTTACTTTTACTTCCCACACCGTTAGGTGAGGGGAGTATTGTGATCACGAAAATTTTCGATTTTGAGATAATACGCTTTTTGGGTGTTTTATGATATCTACATAACGAAAATCCATGTCACTCATTTCCGTCGGTCTTTCTGTTTGTCTGTCTGTAGCTTTTTTCTAGCCTCGTAATCTCAGCAACCGCTGCATGGATTGTGATGAAATTTGGGCAGCGATATGCTGTGGGGTCGTAGTAGGTAATGTTCCTATAATTTAGAGAGTCGTTATGCGGGGGGCGGAGTAATAAGCAAAAAACAAAAAATTTCAAATATGCCTCAAACTTTGTTTTCAGGCGTTTTAGGGGTTCCTGATCATTTTCTACCTTTTCTTGGGTGGAGGTGAATTTGGGGTGGTTGGCCGGTGGTAAAACTTCATGCAACTTCGGCATGATACACTTTTTTAGGTCCATCCGAACGTTGCATGCTTATTATATAAACGCGTAACGCGAAAATTGTTCAATTAATTTTAATGAAATTTTGACACAGTATTACTAGGATGAAAAACGTGTATGTTTTGGAAAAATCGGGTCAGTGGCGGCGCGGCAACAATAAAAAAACTAAAAACATAAAAACAGCTCATACTCTGTTTTTAGGCATTTTACAGGTTCCTGGCCATTTTCAATTTTCTTTATGGTGGGGTAAAACGAGGGGTTGGGGGGTGGGGGGTTGTAAAACTGAAAAATTTGTTGAATTCATAATAGTCTGTCCATTGACCTGTCGAAGGAATACCTAGCGGCATATTACACCTTTTTAGGTCCATCCGAACATTGGCTTGCCTATATTACGGAAATCAATTTTGTGATATGTACATACCAGTTTTGCTTTATTTCGTTCTATGTATATTGCGTAAAGCGAAACTTATTGAATTGATTTTAATAAAATTTTGACACGGCGAGAATAGAAAGCGACTCTGTTTTTTGAAAAACCGTTTCAGTGGCGGCGCAGCAATAGTCGAAAAACCAAAAATATATATAAATATATTCGTTTTTAGACGGGTTGGAGCCTCTTGATCGTTACGCATCTTCCAGTTGAAGCATGCAGAAAAAAACTGTGGCATCCTGGTTCCTAAGGGAAACGCAAGAAACCATTTATGAGGGTTTTTGTGTTGCATATTGTTTTTGCGGGCGGGTGGGCGATGATTTAGTTGCATGGGGATTTCAGCTTCATGCAATGGGAAATAATAAAATGGTATCAGCATGTGTGGGAAGTACTGAGTCAATCAACTTGACTCCATTTTTTTATTTTACGCTACAGTTGTGTAATCTGTGCAGTAAAAAAATATTATTATTGAATTCCAGTTTTATTTCTGCGGAGGGGATTTCTCCAAAACTCCACAATCCCTTATTACAAGATTGGTGCACAATACGACAACACCCAATAACAACTCTGGCAAAAAATCCCGTACAAAACGTCTTCTTTACAAATACCTCCGAAAAATCATAAAAATAAGCACCCCATTCCGACGTCAAACATTTCGTAACATACACTGTTTGTCTCACGTTCCTTTTTTATTCCTTTGGGGTCCCGGCGTTCCACCGTTTATTGAACGTCGCGTCTGCGGAGATATTTCTCGTGAATCTTCACGAACAAATATATACTATCATCAGAAAATGCGTTCTCTTTTAAACTCGAGGGCAATATGTTTCGAGGGCCTTTGTCCCTTAGTACGAGCGTGCACATAATAGGGACGACAAAAGTACCCGACCCAACAAAGATAACACAAAAAAATATTCCATTCGCAAATTTTGTTGTTCTATTAGACAAGTTTGCTTATGATGAAGTTGTGGTTCTTGGGTTTTTAGGCCGGCGTCGTTTAGCGTTAAGGCTTGACGTTTCGCCACCACGAGTGGATGGCATCTTCAGAAGCTATTTCACTTCGGCGACTTTCAAAGTACTGACGGCTGGAGGATCTGCACCTGCATTTATACCTGTCAACGGTGACGTGGCCCAATCAGGTAACGTTGGTAGCCCTGTCCCCTTGCGGTATGGCAGTGTCTTCAGGTCCTTTAGGATGGGTACCCATGTCCGGTTGACTTTCTGTATTTCTTCTTTTCTATTGAAACTATTGTGGTGTTTTTGTATCTCGATGGCTTCCCTGTTAAGTCTGGCATAGTATGAAGATGTTGCGGCAAGAACCTGAGTTTCTTCAAACTTGATCTTATGGCCTCCTTCCTTAAGCGCATGTTCGGCTACCGCTGATTTTTCGGTATAACCTAGTCGACAGCTAGCCTTATGTTTTGAAATCCTTGTGTTTCCTATGTAGGAACAACGAAGCGATCGATAAACATGGGAACAACGAAGCGATCGATAAACACAAGGATTTCAAAATTTTTTTACTTAAGTATTAATACTTTTTTGTTCTGTATATGTATTCTTTGGGGTTAGCCCCCCCTCTGAAGGTTAAGTTGAATAGCCAGGAGCTAGACTTCGCCTTCAGTGTCAGCGAAATATTTACGTACTTGTTTTTTGTTTTGAATAAAGGACGGTTTATTATTATTATTTATCTGACTTTCTAAGTTTCTCTCGCATAATTGCGGTAGCAACAACTGTTGACAGGCTGTGCCAAGTCAACACTCGGACTATTATTGATCGGAATTTAGGAAAGATCGCACAATATTACAGGTCTTCAGGATTACAGACCTTTGGAATACTTTGTGTAACTTTTCGCCCAGGCCCAACTGTTGAAGGTGTTGTGTAAAGGTGTTTGGTGTAAGGCCTGAGACAGACATAATGAGGGGGACAATTGTGACTTTGTTTTGTTTCCAAAGTCGTTT
Source organism: Callosobruchus maculatus (assembly GCA_951848785.1). Classification (NCBI taxonomy): domain Eukaryota; kingdom Metazoa; phylum Arthropoda; class Insecta; order Coleoptera; family Chrysomelidae; genus Callosobruchus; species Callosobruchus maculatus. The sequence continues at coordinate 7,684,883 of CATOUR010000003.1, forward strand.
TATTTCCATGGCATTATCTTTATTAGCTGAAACTTCGTAGTCTTTAAGACACGTTATATGAACCTTTCTACTTGAATTTTCCTATTATAAGCCTAGCCTTTCCAAGACAAGACAGGAAGCTTCAACCGTCGTTAAAAAATTAGACACTAAAGTGCAGGATAATTGAGTTAAATGACTTCAAAGTACCGGTACGTCAACATTTATTACCCTACACTAAATATCTTGCGACACTTGATTGGTTAATTGCTGGGAATCGGGATGAAGGTCTCGCCAACAACCATTTGTAGAGGAAAATTGGAAAACTTTCGAGGGTCAAAAAGGAGCCGTGATGAGTAGGGATAATAATGCTTCTTTTAATTGGAAGCATTTTCATTTACAAGCTTATTGTCCCGGTTTTATGCCAGACTCTCAATGTTTCCATGAAGTTGGTGTTATAAAAACCCTTGACGACTAAAAGGGATGAAAGCAGACCCAGTGGAGTAACCGTAGTAATTGCAAATGGGGTCACTGACATACAGGGTTAGTCAAAGGTACCGGAACGCCTAAATTCAATACCTGGTGGTTTTTGAACATGCGGAATCCAAAAATGCTAACAGCGATGTTGTCAGATTTATTCGCTCTCATATTTTATTATACGAACCGCAGAAGACTGGCAGTGACAGCTTCACTTTCAAATGATCTCAATACCATTACCGCTTGGGGGCTTAAAAATATGGTTAAATTTAATGCTATCAAGACCCAGTATTGTACGCTATCAAACAAGAAGTGCCCAAGGCAACAGCAGGTTCTAGTGAACAACCGGGCTCTGCCAAGGAATCACTCATTCAAGCTGTTAGGAATGAACATTACAGAAAATCTGATCTGGCACGAACACGTCGCGTCAATTGCAACAGCTGCTGTTAAAAACCTTGGGTACCTATTTAGAGCCAGAAAGTACTTCTCACCATGTAACCTCCTCACGCTATATAAAGCTCAGATAAGACCTGACCTGGAGTATTGCTCTCATGTCTGGGGAGCTGCTGCCCCTACTACCCTGTCTATACTAGATGCCGTCCAGAGAAGGGCAATTCGAGTAATTGGCGACCCGGCCTTAATGCGCCACCTCCAGCCACTTTCTCACCTGCGTGTTGTTGGTGACCTCTCACTCTTCTACCGATATTCCAACAGAATCTGCTCCTGTGAGCTATCCTCTATCGTTCCGCCGCTCACCGCACCTATCAGATGCACCCGTGCGACCGCTGCATCTCATCCTAAGGCGGTCGGTCTTCATACATCAAGAACCGAGCGGTTCAACTGCACATTTATTCCCAGGGCTTTCAAGGCTTGGAATGGACTGCCAGGAGATGTATTTATTGGCCCTACGGGTATTGGCCCATTCAAACCCCGCGATAACAAACTTCCCCTAACATAACCTTTTCACAGCAGCCGCGGTACTCTGGTATTTAGGCTCTGCCTGCGCAGTCTGCTCAGTTATAAAAAAATTGATTTTAAAAAGCTGTTGCAGAAATACACGTTAAATACTGAAATTAACGTTCGCAAACTAAGGATTCCGTGTCGATCCTTGCTGGGGGTACCTCCGTAGTCTGCCTGCGATGTTCTTAGCTTCATGGATCCAGGGGTTGTGTTTTCACTGCTTTAAGTCGCGGTTACGCGGTATTAATTCGTAATTGATTCTAGAGGATGAAAATTCCTGTTCTCGCTTCGGTACTTTTTTTTGTACTGTCCTTCTTCTCTCTGTCTCATTCAAACCATGTGATTGAGCGCGAAATTTAAAAACTGTAAGGTTCGGTTGCACGAACAAATACTCTTGCATATTTGCATAGCATTTCTTATACTTCCAGTCATCAGTTTATGAGATAGTCCGATTTTTCTGCAAATTTTAAATATACCTTCTATTTGTGGACTGAAATTTATTTATTTTGAGAAAGTGCTAACGCATTTTATTCGTATTTATAAAACAACTAACAACAACAACATAAGGCCATAATAGTATGGATTTGATGAAATCAGAATCCTGAATTATCGAGATAATATAAGTCAGGCATGCTAACCAAAAAATTTTATAGACGTGATGCATAATTATCAAGCTTATCTATCAGGTAGGCTATGAAATATTAAGCGACACAGTCCGAATAAAACGATTCTTCAATCTTTAAGATGCCTCAGTTGTAGAATGCCTCCGTTCTGGATATTGCTGTTCATAGTTGATATCGGGGTCGATATATTTTACAGGCAAGTAGGCAACTTCTCAAATACTCTCCTAAGTACCCTCTATTTGTTCTTCTACGGAAACATTCATTTTTAAAGCTCGGTTTTCACACAGTACGAAAATATTGAGCAGGTTATGAAAACGACTTCAAAGCCTACCTGATAAATCTGCTAGGTAATTGTTCATCATGTCTATAAAATTATTCCCTCATCTCACTTGACTTATATTATCTCGATAATTCAAGATTTTGACTTCATAGAATACTATTATGGCCTAATAATTTAGTTGTTCGTTACATTAAAATAAATTTTGATAGTACTTCCTCAAAATAGATAAATTTCAGTACACAAATAGAAAGTATATTTAAAACTCGCAGAAAGATCGAAATATCTAAGATACTGATGAATTTAGGTATATGAATATGAAATAGCATACTGCAAGCAATTTTTTGGTATGATAAAGTATAGGGTTTTACTTTAAAAAAAGAGAAAACCTAGATTTTGCATTCTACCTCATCCTGTATATGAATATGCGTCGTCGACTTTTTTTACGGCCTGCGTTAAAACTAGAGGATATTTTTTATCTTGCCATAAAAAATAATTTTTGATTCATCAATTTTCAATATACAGTACGTTCATTTGACAGCGATTTGTATATAAAAATAGTCATAACTTTTGAAATGCCCCGTATAATGTTACAATACCTATATTATAAAAACGGGAGCCATTAGTAGCATCTGAATATGGAATAATAATAATCTCATTAAAAAATGTATGTTTGCATCACCACGTAGTTATGGATCACCCTGTACAAATCAAAATATTTTCTGAGCAAGGATCATATCTATGGATACAACTTTTATATACAGCTTTTTTCACTATCTTCTGCAATAATGAAATTATTCACCGATCTGGTCCTAAAAACTCACCCTGTACATTTGACATACTTACAAACTATTAGCATGAATGCAGGTTCTGACTGTTCAGTTTCACTGAATCAGTTTGACTGATTCAGCATTGATGAAAGCGACGTTTGTTCTCACTGTTCAGTTTCCATGAATCATTTTAACTCATTCAGCGTTCATGAAAACGACGTTTTCATAGCCTTGAAGTGCTAAAACTGATGACTCTCATGATGACGAAAAATATTCTCGTACGTCAGTTTGACGTTTGCATTCATCTTTCAATACTGATTCAGTCAAAATGAATGAAAAGTAGGACTGGCTTTCAGTTTGACTTGAAAGCACCAACCCACTGATCAGTTTTACTGAAAAGGTGTTCTCACGTTCATTCCATGTTCAGAACCCGCCTTTAGACGTTACTTTTATTTGTAATAGTGTACTCAGGTCTTCTGTCGACTTCCAACTAAGTGAAGTACCGATTGTTTTCACTTTTTTGTCTATTTTTACTGGACTAATAAGCACGTTTGCAGGATAAATCAGGCGTGAAAATTCAACGAGGTCCGCTCTTTGTTAGATACATTGCCTTTTTATTAAAGCGATATATTAACATAAAATACTGAAGCAAATGAGCTGAAGGCATTCTATATGTATTGAGGCTGCGAAAATTTCCACACTTTTCCCATTTCTCATTCGATTACAGTTTTAGCTTTGTATACGTTGTTCCAGGGATTAGTAAGTCTGCTCCTGCTATATTTATGGGTATACGTGATACGTTTCGCTAGAGCTTCATTATAGTCAGTCTAAAGCTTGTTTATCTAAGCTCTATAAAAGTACGTCTTTTTTTATATAGCTGAGCAGACCGCGTAGGCAGAGCCTGAATACCAGAGTACCGCCGCTGCTGTGAAAGGGTTATGTTAGGGGAAGTTTGTTAACGCGGGATTTGAATGGACCAATACCCGCAGGCCCAATAAATATATCATCTGACGATCCATTCCAAGTCTTGGACACCCTGGGAATAAATGTGCAGTTGTACCGCTGAGTTCTTGATGTATGAAGAACGATCGTCTTAGGATGAGATGCAGCGGCCGCACGGGTACATCTGATAGGAGCGGTGAGCGGCGGAATGATAGAGGATAGCTCAGGGGAGCAGATTCCGTTGGAATATCGGTAGAAGAGTGAGAGGTCACCAAAAACACGCCGGTGAGAAAGTGACTGGAGGTGGCGCGTTACGGCATGGTCGCCTATTGCCCTTCTCTGGACGGCATCTAATATACACAGGGTGGTAGGGGCAGCAGCTCCCCAGACATGAGAGCAATACTCCAGGCAAGGTCTTATCTGGGCTTTGTATAGCGTGCGGAGGTTACATGATCAGAAATACTTTCTAGCTCTAAATAGGTACCCAACCTTTTTACCAGCAGCTGTTGCAATTGACGCGACATGTTCGTGCCAGATCAGTTTTTCTGTAATGTTAACTCCTAACAGCTTGAATTAATGACTCCTTGGCAGAGACAGGTTGTTCATTAGAACCTGGTGTTGGTTTGGGCACTTTTGTTTGATAGCGTACAATACTGGGTCTTGGAGGCATTAAATTTAACCGTATTCTTAAGCCCCCAAGTGGTAATGGTATCGAGATCCTTTGAAAGTGAAGCTGCCACTGCCAGTCTTCTGTGTACTGTCATCCGCAAAACTGTGAATTGGGTTTGTAGTGCTAGAGAGCGGATCATTATTGTGAAGCAGTCTTGAATGTATTTCTTTGATCGGTCCTTGGATTTCTAACACATTCACGCACTATATGATTGTTTCTTATTTCTGAAAATTTTTCGCTGTTATCTTAAAGATAGTATATTATCCAAAGAGTAGTAAATGACGATTATTGAGACAGAAGCAAGTGGCATCTACTGTAATGAATACGATCAACTGTTCGGTCACAAAGGTTACTTTAACGCTGCTCCTACAATCTGGAATAGTTTCTCCGGAAGATGCGGGGAGTTGAAAAGGAACCGACGATGGGCGTGATAAATAAACAGGTGCGCGCTACATTAGAAAGAAATGGAAACAGTCATGTTAGCGCGTCGCCGGAAATTTGTAAAATTGAAGAGGAAGGCGATTTACAGATGTTTCTTATCCCAATTCCTGACGCTTCATTTTCCAATATTTTTACATGAAATTTTCACATGAGGTTTAGAAAGAAATTGCCCAGAGTTATATCGAAACACTTTTTCATTTTTGCTTCTGGGATTTTTTAAAAAAATTACAAAGTTGACGAAGAAAATAGGCAACTTCAAGCGATCATATTTCATGTTCAATCCATTTTTTTCAAAAAATTCTTCGACAGCCCCCTGTGTAATTTCCTTTTAAACTTCATGTAAAAATTTCATGCAAAAATATTAAAAACTAGAGCGTCTGGAATGGGCACGTTCAGCTTTCTTTTTTTATTTGTGCATCTGAAAGAATACATATTTCTTAGTCACCGTGCCAAAAATTAGACCTCTGTGAAGTTTCTAAGTCGCTCAAAAATTATTAACATGAATGCCGGGCGCATTTTCGATACGCTGTCGTGACGTCATCAGATACGTTGACCGCGGCTCTGCGCACACTTTAGAACACAAAAACTACCACCCGTCACAATCACTGACAATAGATGTCACAATAACACAAATACATACATCGAACGTAACTACGCGACGATTCGTGATGATCACAAAACATATATACTGAGTGGTGATCTGAAATCACATGCGAACATATCTGCTTACGTCACAGTTAGGTGTTCGCGCGCTTGGATTTCGCGAATTCAAATGATTATACTAGGCGAACGGAGCATCCCACAAGTATGAAATTTTCAGAATCATGTTTTTTCTATTTAAGCTTTATTTTAGGCAGGTCAAAATTGATTTCAAAAATTTTGTGAACAAGCCCATTGGGATGAAATCACTTGAAAATGACCGCTTATGCTCTCCGTAGGAGCCGCCTTAAAAACTAACAAAATTACTTACTTGAAGTAGAAAAGAAGTGCCAGAGATATGAGCAGTGCCACCAGAGAGATGCTGTATCCCACAGAGTGGATTATCACTATAACGGTACGAAACTGGAATGAAAGGAAAGTTCTCATTAATACGTTTTACGTCCACCATACAACTTCGTTCTATTATGGCCTGGTATGGCGTTTCAAATCAAACTAGCTTCTGAGCCGGCAAAGTTTCGCTGTGAAACGCCATAGTAAAGTTTCGTATATGAAATTAATTCATAATTTGTGGAGGCTGAATAGCTTTGTGCGCTAAATATTAAGACTCATTACTGAAAATTATAAAATTAGTTACCTACTGACTTTCCAGCCCAAGAAACATTTCAGCGGCCTCTTAAATGAATAAGGACCAGAGGCTATCCAGCACGGAATGTGGCTGTTGCATAGGCCACAATATGGGCCCTTTTGCGCCTCTATCCGCGCTAGTTCCTAAGACCTGCTCTTTTGGCAAAGGCAAGTACATTCTTAGGTCCTATCCGTTTTATATCTATTGGTTCCAAGGTTCTTGAGCCCAGCATAGTCTGCTTGTGGTAACCCAGGGTTTTACAGCGACACAAGATGTGTGCCGAGGATTCTTCCTCTTCACCACACCACGTGCACGTTGGGTCGTTGACCACCCTCATCACAAACAAGTGACGCCTGAAGGTGTTGCGACCCGTTAAAAGGCCTACTAGCAATCTCAAGTTACTCCTATCCAGAGAGAGACAAAATCGTCCTATTCTCTCTGCAGGCCCTGCTAATAGCTCCCGAGCCTGACGGAGATGTCCAGAGATGTTGTTCCATCCAGTTGTTTTCCTAATAAAGTTTGCAGACAGTCCTAAGGCTGGTTCCGGGCCCACAAAACTGTTGCCGGATCCCATCCTAGCCAGATGATCCGCCATATCGTTACCCTTTACCCCAGCGTGCCCAGGTACCCTCATCAGTGATACCTTGTGTTTAGCTGAGATGTCGTCAACAGCCCTCCTGCACTCCAGGACCAGTCCCGACGTTATTTTCCAAGCACTCAGTGCTTTGATGGCTGCCTGACTGTCAGAGCAGATAGTAATTCGCCTCCTAGACCCGTCAATTTCCCGAATACGATTTACACAAGCAAGTATCGCATAGACCTCAGCCTGGAATACTGTGCTGTGCCCCCCAAGAGGAAGTGAAAGTCTTGTATGGGGTCCGTCGACTCCCGAGTCCGAGCCCTCTCTAGCTCTCTCTGTGTACCAGACCTGCCCTCCTCCTTCGATGAGCTGTCTTTCCCTAGACTCCCACTCTTCCCTTGACGGAAACACCACCGTAAATTTGCGATTGAAGCGATGCGTAGGAGAAACTATATCGCTCCTCGCCGGCAAGATAGGACTATCCTCATGTTATGGCCTGGCGTTTCAAATCAAACTAGGTTCTGAGCCGGCAAAGTTTCGCTGTGAAACGCTAGTAAAGTTTCGTATATGAAATTAATTCATAATTTGTGGAGGCTGAATAGTTGTGCGCTAAATATTAAGACACATTACTGAAAATTATAAAATTAGTTACCTACTGACTTTCCAGCCCAAGAAACATTTCAGCAGCTTCATGGAGGTTTTAAATAGGTTTTAAGGTGGCATATTTGATAAGAGTTTTGTTTTATGAATGCACTGAATAAGGCCAAATTCACTCCAAGATCAAATTATCCCATCAACAGGTTATAAGGAGTATCCACAGAGTGAATGTAAACAACAAAATGCACAGGTCGCTGACCAGCCAACATGTAACGGAAATTTTGACAGCTTGAGGACATTACCAGTGGCGTACGATTTTATATTAAAATTGGATGTTCATTAATAGATTCAATTATTACTGTGATGTTACAAACTGATACAATAAGTTGTATTAGTATTTAGCTATTCTTAGAGAGTTACTCTTATTATAACTTGATTTTAACAGTTGATAATTTATTATTACCTTGAAGTGTTTCCCCATATTTTACGCTACTGAAAACCAAAAAAAAAACCTATACAAACCTATGATAAGTGGTGTTCACCGATTCGCCGCCATAGCAGCAAACTATGCACTTTTTATTTCATCCCATCATGCTATTATGACAATATTGTTCATAAATAATTTAATTCACACCACAAATAGTCACAAAGTCACTCAAATATACACTAAAACAACAAAAATCTCAACATACGCAATAACCACAACTACAATGACAGCCACATGACAGCTTTAGGGGACGTCGATTGTAGGTTGCCAGATTCACGACATATTAGAAGTTATTGCGACATTCCGCTATGAAATTTACCATTTTTGAGATTTCGTTAAATCTGTACAAATTATCTTCACGTGAATTAGTTACACTACAAGTATATTTTAATGTATAGTTAAATACCCAGTTAAATACTTTGAGAAACATGTGTTCAAACTGCGAAAACTGCCAGATTTTGAAGAAACTGGAAGGTCCTTAAGCGGACGAAGAAGAGTAGCAATAGCGCTATAGATGTTGGCTGGCCAATATTCAAATTAGGCCCCCTCTAGAGATGTTAACTCTGCGGGAGTATCTATAAAACCAATTCATATGGTTAATAGTCAAATTAAATAGTAAAGTTTTAAGAAAGCTTTATGATGGCTTCTTAGAATGAAGGAATAGTACAAGAAACACAGGCAAGTGAGTTTTTTTTTAATATTGTCAATAATATTGTGTTTCTATGGGAAAATTCTGTTTTATGCTGAAATAATCTAAAAATTTTATCATATAAAGCAACACTGTCAATTTCACCACATTTCTCTTTCATAGATGTCACATATCTGCCCTATAAATAATAATACATCGATATGCGTGCTGGCTTGAAAAAGGAAGTTGATGAATCAGTGCAATCAGTGCAACGAAATTTATGAATAACTTTTGTATTTGTAATGTATTTTATATTTTCATATATTATAAAATGAAAACACTTTATGCTACAGGTCTTTATCACCCTTTTGAAGTCTATTTTTGAAAAATATAGAATTTTGTAAAGTAAACCAGTCTTTACTTAAGGTCGCACACTCTAAAATCAATAAAATACAAGACTATATAACAAAATATAGCAAATCAAGCGAAGCATTTAATGACACACAAAATGAAATATGAAAAAACACCTACTGACAAGTCTTCCGTGTTGACGCAAGTGGTATAGTTGACCCACGTCTTGTTGTATGGTTCGTGGAAGTACCACGTACCGTCGTCTTCACATTTGTAGTACACAGTATCTGCAAGACAAAAAAAATGATAATATTTTGAAATTATCACATCGTTTTAAAATTAATTCAAAATTTCATTCAACTTGCGGCGTCAACTGTCACAAATAAAACAAGGTTTTTTCCCGTCTATATGTATAGATATGACCTAAATCATGTTCTTCAAGGTCAAACCAAACTCAGTGTCATCTCTTCACTGCATGTAGTGTCAAGATCAGGATACACTTTTGAAAATATTAACCACAGCATAAACAACCAGCATAATATCTCTGAGGATTTCCCATATAAAAATGGTTCCCACGGAATTTGACCTTGGGATGATTTTACGGATGTGAAGTTTGGGTAGAATGAATGAATAAGGACCAGAGGCTATCCAGCACGGAGTGTGGCTGGTGCATAGGCCACACGATGGGCCCTTTTGCGCCTCTGTCCGCGCTAGTTCCTAAGACCTGCCCTTTTGGCAAAGGCAAGTATATTCTTAGGTCCTATCCGTTTTATCTCTATTGGTTCCAAGGTTCTTGAGCCCAGCATAGTCTGCCTGTGATAACCCAGGGTTTCACAGCGACACAAGATGTGTGCCGAGGATTCTTCCTCTTCATCACACAACGTGCACGTTGGGTCGTTGACCACCCTCATCGCGAACAAGTGACGCCTGAAGGTGTTGTGACCCGTTAATAGGCCTACTAGCAATCTCAAGTTACTCCTATCCAGAGAGAGACAAAATCGTCCTATTCTCTCTGCAGGCCCTGCTAATAGTTCCCGAGCTTGACGGAGATGACCAGAGATATTGTTCCATCTCAGAGAGTGTTGATTCTGGATCCACTCTCCAGTTGTTTTCCTAATCAAGTTTGCAGATAGTCCTAAGGCTGGTTCCGGGCCCACAAAACTGTTGCCGGATCCCATCCTAGCCAGATAATCCGCCATTTCGTTACCCTTTGCCCCAGCGTGCCCAGGTACCCACATCAGTGATACCTGGCGTTTAGCTGAGATGTCGTCAAGAGCCCTCCTGCACTCCAGGACCAGTCCCGACGTTATTTTCCAAGCACTCAGTGCTTTGATGTTTGGGTAGAGATGCGAAAATGAAAATATCGATACCGTTACCAACTCGATATTTTTTAGCCAAATAAGCGCGTTTGGTTCGTACAGAGCATTTTGTGCAACTGATTACACCCCTCAATAATTATATAATTAGTTTCGATACCGATGCAAAAGTATCGATACCAGCTTGGAATGCCTCAAAAAGTATCGATGACAAAAATACTCGATATTAGTGCAGAAGTATCGAAGTATCGTTAGGGGGGATGCGCGTGTAATTACCGCCAACCTGAGTTATTGTGCTGGTTGTTTACTATGCTGTGATATTAACTTTTAAACCAAAACTAATTTCAACATTTAGTCAGTATAAAGAAACAGATATATTGAATGTAAAGCTGATCTATATAGAGTATTCTATGACGAGTGAGCGATACCTTAGGACCAACTGTTTCAGAGATATTTGATTTTTATTTATTTATTTTCAAGAAGCGCTTCTTATTGGTGACTGGTTACAATACTTTACTTCAATAAATTATACGACTCACAATTATTTTGCTTAATCACAGCAAACAACATAAATATGTCATTACCATCAATTATGATCACGCCATACATCACACACGTCAACTATGTTTTTACTAAAAGCGGTTCAGTAAACGATAATTTATTGTCTTCTGTTTCAAGTATCCATATAAAAAAGGACCTTCTTTAACTACAAACAAAATTTTACAGTGCCTTTTTTTCAGGAATGAATACGCTTCACTTGGAGATATTTTTTCTGTGTTTTGCTGAAGTTTTGGCTTTAAACTTACGGGCATAGATTCACAAAAAATGATCAGTCACAAACTACCAGAAGCAGTTATTCATCACTTCAAACTCTTGTAATGCGATTCTCAGACGACGCTACAGTACTATGAAAGTCCCGTTTGATGAAAAAAATGTATGTTTTCATACTGTGTATTTAATATTTTGCTGTGTAACGTCAGGCGGTCGTAAATTTACCAAACATGCGCCTAAATCGCTGGAAATCAAACAACGGAAAAAAACTAAATATCTCTGAAACAGCTAAATATGGGACCCAACCTTGTATGACTTTTATTTGTTGGAAATGAGCTCTACATCATTCCGCTCGTCGTAAAATACCCTGTATAGGCTGATCCTTATTCTCGAATCACTACTATGAGCTTTCAGTTAAGGGATGAAACTTATCCTTCTAAAATCTCTTTTAAGTTAAGTTTACGTGCCTACGACTTCTGACTTTCCAAGATGATCCAAGGCAGCCCTTCCCTATCTTAAATACATAAAATTTCTCGACTCTCGTCGTCAACTAATTCGAAACTTCGAGATACAAATTCGAGCAAGAGAAATTCAAGTTGAAGCTTGGAAAGTGGCGTCATTCCAGCAATTAACTGATACTTCGTCACAGCGTAATTGCTCTAATTACTTCAGGTCTTGCTCTTCGCCTAGCTGGAGCAAGGAAATACGCTATGCTCTACATAGATCAATATTTTTTTTTTAGCTTCCCCGACAGAGGAGGGGTAAGTTACTGGAATCGGCCGGTTTTTGCAAATTTTACCGGAACCAAAGTGGGAGGTGTCATTTCTAAAGTGAAATCACCTCCTGCTACAATAGTTACAATATCTTAACAGAAACTCGTAAAATGCATCATTAAGTCAGCGCTAGAGTATTGCCGACACGAATATTATGAATAGTTTTGAGACAGTTCTCAGTCAGTTCGCCCTCGTTCGAGGTTTACTGTCAGTTCAGTGGAGCTCTTGATACTCATATCCAGCAACTGTTTTGTCGTATCCACCCAGCGTGTACCCTGAACAACAAGTTTCTCCATATTATCGCTTCTGTGAATATGTCCGAAAAATGTAAGCATTCTCGTTGACACAATGGACGATAGTCTCTTTGGATTACCGAGCTCATCCAGTACGGAAACGTTAGTTCGATGGGCTGTATAAGAAATTCTCAGCATTCTCCTCCACGTCCACATTTCAAAAGCATCTATGCGAGCTCGATCTGCCTTTTTAACAGTCCAAGTTTCCGAGGTATACAAAAATATGGAGAACACAAGAGACTGAACCAGCGACATTTTGGTAGCTTTAGTGACCTTATTGTCATGCCATATTTTAGTAAGCTTTGTCATGGCCACACGTACCTGTTGAAGGCACCGTCGAATCTCATTTTCACAGCTACCCGAATTGTCGATCAGAGAACCGAGGTACACAAAACTTTGAACTACCTCACAACAGCCTACTGACTGTACTTCTCGATAATTGTCATGCTCTCGATCTACGATCATAACCTTGGTCTTGTTATAGTTAATACCAAGACCATATGCTGCACTGTGTTGTTCTAAAATGTTTAATAGAGCTACTAGTTCTTCCTGAGAAGCAGCAATAAGGGTTGTATCGTCAGCAAATCTTAAGTTGGGTATTTTGCTTCCGCCAATAGTTATACCGCCATTCCAGTTGCCCAATACCTGTCTCATTACAAATTCAGAGTAAATGTTAAATAACATCGGAGATAATACACATCCCTGGCGAACTCCTTTTCTGGTTGCTGAAAATACTATGTTTTATTATTTTTCCGAGTTACCCTTACCACCTCTCACCCTTAATGACAGATTTGCTCCATAAGTGGAACAAAGGATAGAGAACAAGAACCTCCTCATCATGACAGTACACTTTAAACTTCGAAAATTTGCTACATTTCATGAATTTTTATTTCGCGATTTTTGAAATTTTCCGGCATGCCTGGTTTTTCGACAAGAAAACAAAAAGGTTTTGTTATAAAATATACATATAATCTTTCCATTTATCACAAAAAAATTATTTTACTTCCCACACCGATAGGTGAGGGGAGTATTGTGATCGCGAATCTCAGTAACCACTGCATGGATTGTGATGAAATTTGGGCAGCGGTATGCTGCGGGGTCGTAGTAGGTAATGTTCCTATAATTTTGAAAATCGTTATACGGGCGGTGGAGTAATTATCAAAAAACGAAAATTTTCAAATATTCCTCAAACTTCGTTTTTAGGCGTTTTAGGGGTTCCTGATCGTTTTCTACCTTTTTTGGGTGGAGGTGAAATTGGGGTGGTTGGGAGGTGAGGGGTTGTAATGCTGAAAAATTTGTTGTACTCATAATAGGCTAGTAGACAGCCGTCTACTGACCTGAGAGAGAAAGACCTAGCGGTATAGATACACTTTTTTAGGTCCATCCGAACATTGGCTTGTCTATTCCAGGAACCAAGGGACTTGAGAATTTTCCGATGTATACATACGAGTTTTGCTTTAGATCGTTCTGTATTTTATTATGTGGAAACTACTGAACTGATGTTAATGAAATTTCGGCACAGTATTATTACTTTAGCGAGGATGGAAAACGCGTCTGATTTTTAGAAATCGTCTCAGTGGCGGCGCAGCAATATTAAAAAAACGAAAAATATGAAAACAGCTGAAACTTCGTTTTTAGGCGTTTTAGGGGTTCCTGATCATTTTCTACTTTTTTGGGGTGGGGTGAGATTGGGATGGTTGAGGGGTGGGAGGTGAAACTGGAATTTTTTTTGTATTCATAATAGTTCGGGAGAATAATAAAGCTGGTATCATCGGAATGTGTGGGAAGTACTGAGTCAACCGACTTGACTACTTTTTTTTTTAAATTTGGAACTCCAATCATGAATGGGGTTTATAATTGGTGATTACACCTGAAACGTTAACACGAAGTTTATCTTTCAATACGTGATTTTAATATATCAGTAAAGCGCGATGACTAAGAAATATAACCAGGAGACGCTTCAGAACTCAAATTAAATTAAACACAGACAAGGTAAGAATTAATTTGTATGTGCAAGGGGACCTTTCCCCAGCTAAGAGCATGAAAATTCGTAAGAAAGCTGATATTTCCACCGTTATTGCATATTCCCTGCGCATCCGAGTCGATGGAAATCTCTTTGAAATTTACAACCTTCTCAAACACAATTTATGTGTATTTGCGTTGGGCAAAGCTTATATCCGTGCCACGATTTCAAGGCACATTCTATTAGGTTTTCGAATAAATCAGGGTATTTTTGTCAATTTTACGTTCTCATTTTCTCTGTACGTTTCTGAAGCCTGCAGTTGGAGGGTGAAACTGTAAAGGTAATATTATTATCTATTGTATGATTATAGTACACATGGAAAAAGTCCAAAAGTAAAAAAATATAAATCAAAGGTACTGCAGGATTTTAAATAATGTAAGGACTTAATTGGTGTGGAAAAAACTATTTGGTGCTATTTGTAAAACAAAAGTTGAGGGTGAGTTTTAAGGGTTGAAGTGCAAAAAAACGTTTGAAAAGTATGGTATGATAGACCCTATAGTACTTTCAAAAGGTTTCACTCAGTGTTCGTTTCAACCTATTTTTTTTTGTTACGAAAATACGGCTATTCTCGTAACAAAAAAAATTTCGAGCGAAAACTGAGTGGAGTGTTTGAAAGTACTACATGGTCTATCATACCATGCTTTCAAAAAATTTCTTTATACTTCAACCCCTAGAACTCACCCCCATTTTTGTTTTTTCAAATAGCCCCTAATAGTTTTTCGTACACAAAAAAAATTCTTATTTTATTCACAATCTTGTAGTACTTTTGTTTTTATACACAAAGCTATTTTTTTCGTAAAGTCATAAGCATAAGATAGATAAAATAAGCATTTTTGTTTAAGGCGTAATATTTTCGTAAGAAAAACAGATAAAAAAGAAATCTAACTGGGTGTTTCAAGGGTACCATGCCATGCTTTTGAAATATTTTTTTTGCTTCAATCCCTAAAACTTCCCCCTACTTTTTTCCAAATAGCACCCCACAGCTTTTACTACATTAATAACGTCATAATTTTATTTAATATCTTATAGTATCTTTAACACGAACCAATTTTTTTCGTAAAATCATTAACATAAGTTAAATAAAATGGGCATTGGTCTGAGGCGTAATATTTTCGAAATAAAAAAGCATACAAAGACATTTGTTTTTGAAAGCATCTATTATAGGTCACTCAGTACCTTTAAAAACCCAGGTAGTTTTATTTTTATCCGTTTTTTGCGTCAAGCAAATTCTTATTTTATTTAAGTTATGCTTATGATTTTCCAAAAAAATAAGTTTGTTTATAAAATTAAAGGTACTGTAAGATTTTGAATAATATAAGGACTTAATTTGTGTACAAATAAATATTTGGTGCTATTTGAAAAACAAAAGTTGAGGGTGAGTTTTAAGGATTAAAGTACAAAAAAATGTTTAAAAAGCATGGTATGATAGACCCTATAGTACTTTCAAAAGGTTTCACTCAGTTTTCGTTTCAACCTTCTTTTTTTGTTACGAGAATACGACGTGTCCAGGAAATTCAGGGACACCCTATATATGGTAAACAAGACATAAAAAGCGATTCTCAATTCAAGAATTCTGATTCTTCTAAAAAATTTTGCTTGATGAAAAAATTATGAATAATTCGAACCAAAAAAATGTAGTTTTGATTTCAATGCTCATTATTAAGAAATCTCTGACCAATAATATAATTTCCTTTACAACTAAAATTTCAATACTTTTCAACTAGGGATTTCATCAAGCTTTTGTAAGGGTATGGTATTTTGCAACTAAGCTCTATTACTTCGATTAAACAGCTTGAGATTTGCGGAGTACCATTGAGAATATGACATTCTAGATTCTAGGCTCATGCTCATAGATTGCCACAGGCCTTACAGTTATTTGTAAATTGTGCATAATTTTATCTGTCTTCGAGTATTATATTGTTATACTCTCATGAAATGATTGTTGCGCAGTATCTCATATACAATGTATTTATGAAAGTATGTACTTGTGAATGGTGTGAAAGTTTCAGTTTTGATAAAATCTCGAAGGTCTGGTCCTCACAGGCTCTTGAACTACAGCAAAATATCTAAATCTATGCAGTATGTAGCTCTATTAAACGTCTTAGAACAGCAGAGTGCAGCATATGGTCTTGGTATTAACTACAACAAGACCAAGGTTATGATCGTAGATAGAGAGCACGATAATTATCGAGAAATGAAGTCAGTAGCCCGTTGTGAAGTAATTCAAGTTCTGTGTACCTCGGTTCTTTGATCGACAATTCAGGTAGCTGTGAAAATGAGATTCAACGGCGCATTCAACAGGCACGTGTGGCCATGACGGAGCTTACTAAAATATGACGTAACCGTTACATCACTAAAGCTGTCAAAATATCGCTGGTTCAGTCTCTTGTGTTCTCCATATTTTTGTATGCCTCGGAAACTTGGACTGTTAAAAAGGCAGATCGAGCTCATATAGATGCTTTTGAAATGTGGACGTGGAGTAAAATGGTGAGAGTTCCTTATACCGCCCATCAAACTAACGTTTCCATACTGGATGAGCTCGGTAATTCAAAGAGACAATCCTCCATTGTGTCGACGAGAATGCTTACGTTCTTCGGACATACTCACAGAAGCGATAATATGGAGAAACTTGTAGTTCAGGGTCATGCTCCGAGTGGGCGGCACCGCAGCTGTTCCCCTACATGCTGGGTGGATACGACGAAACAGTTACTGGATATGAGTATCAAGAGCGTCATTGAACTGACAGTAAATCGCGAACGATGGCGAGCTACAGTTCTCAAAACTATTGATAATATTCGTGTCGGCAGTACTCTATCTCCGACTTAATGCAGTTTACGGGTTCACAACATGTATGTTAAGATATTGTGACTATGATGACGATGCAGTAATTATAACCCTTCTCACAAGACATCTCAAATATCTGCTTGACTAGAAAGGCAGAGTTGTAAGGAGTATCACACCTTCAATCTACAAAGTTGAACATTTCCGCTTCACTGTAATGCACATAACTTTCTTTAAAACTCCATATCGGCGGAAAGATTCTCCCAATCAGAATTCTATTAGAGTCGAGGAATACTACTTAATACCCTTCGGCAGTTCATATTGAAGGCTGCGAGTTCCAGCAAACGAATTTGTTATTGCGATCACGGACTTCAAACTTCTAGGAAAATATTTTCATAGGTTCGGGAAAAATAGCTGAAGAAAATTCACAGATAACTGCTGTGGCAGCTCGGTGTAAACAGAGTAGTGGTGCAGTGTTTCCAAACTGCAACATAAAATTGCACCAAAACCTCAATACATTAATAAATAGTACTAGGTACGTGTCATACACTGTATCATGGCCGACTCTACTCACTAGGCCGGAGCATTGAAATATGGCAACAGTGGCAACACTGAATATCGGGCCGAGCTTTTATTTATTGTTAAGTCATTAGTGTAATCTTCCAGAGTGAAAAAGAAGATTGGAAGATGATTTTTAATGTTTTTAATTATTTACCTGCAAAGTGTGTAGTACCAGGTTGCACTAGCAATTGTGCTTCCAATAGAAGACATACCAACATAACCTTCCAGAGTAACAAAGAAGAGTGGAAGGTGATTTTTAATGTGTTTCTAAATATTTACCTGCAGAAACGAAACTATAAAGATAAAAAGATGCCTGCAAAATATGTAGTACCAGGTTGCACTAGCAATTGTGCTTCCAATAAAGGACATAAACAGAAGTGGGTGAAATGTATTCCTCGTAAGGGCTGGTTATATTTATAAGAATAAAGACAATAATTTACAAACATTTCAAAGGATAAGACCTATTTTAAAGCACAATGGGGTACCTACAATGTTTTCTGGACCTCCCAAATATCACAGAAAAATACAGTTAATAGAACTCATCTGAGTATGCATCTGGGCATACCTACGAAAAGATTTGATAGTGAAAGGGAATCAAGACCAGCAAGAATGGCTTTACAGTGACCCAATAGTGAATGTTTCTAGCTCACGTGACAATTTACAAAGTAAATTGAGTGTTCATTTAAGTGGCAGTGGAAGTGGCAGCAGGAAACAGGTTGCGTTTATTTTTATTTTGTAGTGTTTGACTACGATGAAGCAGATATCAGATGTAAGTGGTATTAGTAGTAGTAGTTCTAAACAGCATCTTTCTTAATTTATTAACCGAGATGAACTCTAATACATATAAAATGTAATAATTATTCTGAAACTATATGCCCACTATTTGACAGCTAAGCCACGTTGCCACATCGAAGGGTCCGGCCTAGTGTAGAGTCGGCCATGACTGTATGTGTATGAGTGCTTGGGTTTAGCGACATTACCAAGGATAGCGGCTTCTAAAGGCAAAGAGATGCTTATTTCTGTTTTCTGAACTGATTTATGTCCTTTTCTGCTGTACTCGTATGTATTCTGCTGTTTTTGGTCGTTGACTGTTTTCTGCTTGTTTTCCGTTATTTTTTGTTCTTTTCTGTTGTATGGGTCGTTCTCTGTTATTTCTGGCTGTTTTCGGCTTGTTTTCTGTCGTTTTGAG
This sequence comes from Callosobruchus maculatus, assembly GCA_951848785.1. NCBI lineage: Eukaryota > Metazoa > Arthropoda > Insecta > Coleoptera > Chrysomelidae > Callosobruchus > Callosobruchus maculatus. Next base: position 7,703,654 of record CATOUR010000003.1, read on the forward strand.
CTGTTTTCTGTTCCTTTCTGTTGTATTCGTGTGTTGTATTCTGTTGTTTTTAGCCGTTTTCTGCTGTCTCCGACTGTCTTCTGCTTGTCTTCGGTTATTTTTTGTTCTTTTCTACTGTTTTCCGTTGTATGTGTCGTTTTCTGTTATTTCTGGCTGGTTTCTGCTTGTTTTTTGTTGTTTTGAGCTCCTTTCTGTTCTCTTCTGTTGTATTCGTATATATTCTGTTGTTATTGATCTTTTTCTGTCTACTTCGTTCTGCCATACATGAGACTTCTCTCCTAATTTGAGGGGAACCAGTCAGCCAATGATTATCCTATTCAGAGCGGATCTGAAGCTACAAAAGGAATGCGGACAAAACTGTTCGATGATGCCAAGTTTATTTATAAAAGAAGCAAAATTAATGGTAACAACAATTTGAGATATTTATATAGATACTTTAATATAGTTTTTAATGTATTTTTATTTAATAACTGATATTTTTATATATTTGTTAATGTATTTTTATTTAATAACAGATATTTCTTAATCTGCCTGTTATAAAATGTACATATTTTCTGAAGATATCATCAATTTCAGGTGAATCGGCAACAACTCACGAACCCTGTCATCCAACGTCTTGTCAGGGAACCTTATTGGTTGAGGATCTGCTACCATGCCGTTGCCATGGAGATTAAATATTGCTATTGGCAGCCCTGCCACCAACTTTATGTTCCTGTCTCTCTCTCTCTGTCAGGAAATATCGAAATACCAGTGGCATTTTGTATGTCGTGTTTATAATCTTCCTACAGATTGTCCCAAAGTATTTGAATATCCGTTTTGTCGAGTTTATTGTCTTGTCAGCTTGTTAGGTACACTATTTTTCGTCGTTATTATTGTTATTATCTTATTTAAAAATGAACCTTTATACAAAAGGAAAGACGCTTCATAGCCCTGAAGTATTCACGTAAAATCCGCACGCCCATGGCTATTTTATGAATGAAATCGGCCATGTTTTTTCACAACTATACCCCTCTTACCGATATCCTGTTGCTTTAGAACCGTTGGCTAGATAAAACAGGGTAGGGTTAAGTTTGTTAGCATGAGTCGATCTGGACTTATAACTCCTAGGTTCCGACTAGCAGTATCCGCACGCAATTCCGTGAAAATTATCCTGTATAATAGATTACAAGACGATATACGAACCCTCAGTTGCATCAAGTTAAAAAAAGACGGTTAAAGATGTCCTGCTCAACCAGTGTTTCTATAGCATTGATGGGCTTTTAAATTTTGTACAGTCTTCATAGTTTGTGAATCTAAAGCTGTGTCCTTATACCTATTCTGTATCATTCATGTATTCTTTAAATGTCTATTTATGTAAATCTGTGGTATATTCAATGTTTTCCATGTTCTTATTATATTATCGTATATGTATACTTGTCTTTGTATTAAATGGTGAATAAATTTACCCATCCAGGAAACAGATGGTTGGGTTTAGGTCAAGAAAAAGTAGGAGTTTTAATGTTTCGCCGACGTTTTGGCCTTTATTATGCCATCTTCCGGGCAACCAGTTATAGACTCTTTAAGTCAAATATGGTAAAAAGGAACATGTAGTATAAGAAACATTATGTAAGGACGAAACGAGAAGTAATAAATACAGTGAGGCCAATTGGGTGACGATAATAAATTTTTTTTAGATAGCCCGTACCGAGACCTATCCAAAACACCCCCATATATGTGTACCGATTATTGATAGTTTTCGAGTTATGATTTTTTTTAAAGTTAGAGATTTCCCAGTTTTTCCAAGAAATCGTCAAAAACAAAAACAAGAATGCTTTTTGCCTTTTATTTTTTTCTGCAATTATACTCAGTATTAAGCCTATTTCAATATCCAATAAAGAGAACCTGTACATCCAAACCATAATTAAGTACATTTTGGGGCCAAAGTTTGAAATTTCTGTTTTTAGTGAGGAGACCAAAACCTTCAAAATAAGATTAAAAATACTTATGCCTGGTTTTGGAGCTTCAAGCTAATTTTAGAAACTTTGCAAGACATTGCACTTTCGAAATAATAATAAAAAAGTAGCCCTTATGGGGACATTTTGCGCCGTACGTGAGTGTTAAAGGTAAAAAGGTGATAATTTACGAATTTTCAAAATGATTTAAAAAACTATTATTTTGCTTTATTATGACAAATTAAAAAAAAAAAGAAAACTCGTAACAACTAATCAATGCAAAGCCTTTTGAAGCATAACTATCTATTTCATACTTACTTGATGGTTCGAAACCTGGTATGAAGTCAGGACAAGACTGGTTAGCCACCGATCCTGCTGGAGTTTCAGGCCAGCAAGACCAACCATCGAAGTAGGCCGGACATGTCAACACTGTAAACAAAAATTGCACTGATTTATTTCTATGTCCGTTTGTGCATCACATAGTTTAGGGTCGTATTCTTAGTCGATACTTAAGGGTCCCTTAATATTTGAGGTAATGAGACGTACTGGATTCAAAAATCAATTTTTATTTTGAATTATTACAAAGCAAGTAAGAAAATAGTGTTGCTATTAAATGATGTTTTCATTTATCACAAAAAAATTTATTCAAAATCCCAATTCCCCAATTCTTTATACCACTCTGATATGTAATAAGTACCTCGTATTCTTGAAGAAAGGAATGAACGTACACTAACACCGTCTGGACGTAAAAGTTTTCTTATAAATTAAAATTGGATCGTAAAAGCAAACAGAAGAATTTTCTCTGGAGATGAAAGAGGGAAATTTAATTTCTGTTGTAAAATAAAGGCAGTTGCTTTCTTTCGGTCGGAGAAGCTGTTGGTTTGTGTTAATAGGTTCAACGCAACCCTGCCAAGTGTAATTAAAATTGGAGGGGTTTGTGTCTAAAGCCAGACTGTTTAATTTTGATGCTGCAAAGGCGCCTTGAGGCTTTCTCAGCAGCGAACTTGTAATATGAAAGAATGACGGCGTTCATTAAAAAAAACACATAACAAGTAAGTAGTTTGACTTGGTAATTATTCATTTAAAAATCAACAAACAACCTCCAAGGTATTCTATTCTGTTCAGGAGTGTGACGTTCATGGAAGCGATGGAAGCACCGCTTTCACTCAGAAGTTGTTGATAAATTGCAATTTTTATTCTGCGTTGTAAATATCTGTATGTTTTTATTTTCGAGGTAATTCAAAACGCCTGTTCTACTATGCGGTGAAAAACAAGATCAGAACGCGACGCGACGTCTTAGGCTAAGGCCAAGCTTGCGACCTGGTCGCGGCGACAGAAACGTTGCGACCCGGTCGCTATGTTTTACATTCTTTACAGATGGCCACGCTTATAAGTCTGCGACAGCGTTTTTCAACTTCAACTCAAAACCAAACTATGGATAATAATGATCTTCTGTTAGCAATCATTGTCTTGAGGTATTTAAGAAAAAACGAAGTGAAAAGATATAGTAGACACTTTGGTTGAGTCCTTCATTACTCCTGCATGTAGCGTAGCTTGGCAGTATGACAAGACATATGGTTTTTAGTTATGTACGTAGTTGGATTTTACTTAAAGCACTTATTTAAACATTTATATTTTCCGCATCTTCTGTAGGATAACTCAATGTGGCAATGTCAATTTCGATGAATTTTGCTGGGAGGCCAAAAAAATTAGCCTAGCAGCTAACTATTTTCCAATGACTTAATCGCGTTACATCGTCAACTTTGACTTTTTTAGTTTTTGTGTTTCATATCTAAAAACTGCAATCATAATATTCAACACGCCCGTACCTGTAGATCCAATCTGGACAGCACATCACTTTACACCGGGTCCCAGGACGAATCCCGAAAAAAGAAATCGCACTTAGAGTTTCAGAATGTGAAGCGATATCAAAGGAATTCTTATTATTATTATTCTGAAATTCCCATTTGTTATAGAGAAATCAACGTTTGAAGCTTAGTTGTAAGGATAACTGAAACGTGTGTGGCCCACCTTATTTCACTGCCACCTTCAGGAACTCCTCGCAAAAACGGAGAAGTTCGGATTACGCTAACGAATATTTTGAATTTTTTGGTCGACAGTTTACAGCAAATATCATATATTGTATTACTTTTACGGTACGAATATGATAAAGGGGCCCAAACATTAACCATTCCGCGATATAATTAAGGGAATTTCAACTTTTTCACCACCAAGCATAAACGTATAATTTAATCATATTATATCATAAGTCGGTGCCAGAAACCATTCCTTGAAGGTTTCGGGATTCGTCCTGGGAAACGGTGTATAGAGACAGTATGTATTTAGATTTAAAATAAATATTATAGTCGTATCAAGAAACGGTTCGAAAATAAAATGTGTGAACAAATATTTGCTTATCTTTTTTTGTTTTTATCTGTATTAATGGGTTTGCCCCAGTCTCGCAGTATAGTACTGCTTACTTCTATCCAAAGTTTTCTGTTTATATCCCTATTCGTGTATCCTTTGAACTTTGTATTGAATTTTATTTATAAATAATCCGGTGTAAAACATTTTCGCTCCCTTTTTCACCCCGATCGTAAAGAGACTGAAAATGTGGTTTACGTGCTTTTTCCAACATCGATAGCCGCGTTTCGAATGCAAATATGGCCACCTGCATAAGAAACTATGAAGAGCGTATTTGTCGCGGCGTTCCGAAAACGCTCATAGAGGCGTTTTGAAAATCAGTCGCCGTCGCTTGTCGCTAGCATGGCCGCCTACATAACAATCAATGGAACACACCAATGCGACCAAGCCGCAGCGTTACTATACACTATACACTTGTTGTACAGTCTGAGACCCAGATGGGGGATCCAGGGTAGGAAGCTTTGTTAGGCTCTTGTTACATTTGTCAGGTTATAGATGAATGTATGCATGGATTTTAGTGAATATAAATGAAAAGTTGGACAGTGCTTGTTATACATGGTGGTCCAATAAGCGCGCGGTGCTCCCTAGCGGCCATACCGTTTGAATTAGACGAAAATGTTTTAAATAAAAAACGTTTCTTTTCAAATGCTCTACATTTAAAAAATATTTCAAAGATGGCGGACTTCCAGGTATACCGGAAGTAGGCATCAACTTCCTTATTTTAAATGAGACACTCTATATATTATTACGTTTTTGAATTCTCCATTGATTTTTAGGTCCAGTTTGTTAACCATTGTTTATATCTACGAAGCCTATTTTCGGAGCTATTCAGCAATTTTTACAAAACTTGACGTTTGTAGTACTTTACAAGAAACGTTAATATCTCGGAAACTAAGCGCGATAGAAAGATGCGGTTTTCGGTTTTGAAACAAGCAAGGAACGTATATGTGTTGCAGTCAGATCGTTGTTTCAAAAGAACATTAAATCAATAGACTAGCAATTTTCAAATTTGAGAAGTTAAAAACGTTAAAAACTTTTATTTTTCAAATGGGGTGGTATCATAAGTTTTACATCAGTGGATGCGAAATTAAATTCTCTTTCACTTTTGTCTAGGCGAATACGGGTCTATCGTTGTTGGTTTTTAAGATATTTACGGTTTTGTAATTATTGCGTAGGAATTGGAAAAATCGTAGGTAGCGTAGCTCGCAGACGAAACAATTGGCAGGAAACCTTTCATTCCAAGTGTTTCGACCTCTGATACTAAAATGTGCTTTTGCTCCATCTAACTGTAACTACATTATTCTTAAAAACTCCAGTGGTGAGTTTTTCAACAGGTTTTCCAAATTTTCGTGTAGAAAATTTTGGAAAACATTAGTTTATTATGCGGTTTCCAATAATACTACCCCAAATGCTTAGACTTCATGCTGGTTGTCAACAAACTCCTCAAAATTTGGATTTACGTGGGCGTAAAATATGTGAGAAGGAAACATGTAGTAGTAATATATGTAGATAGTGAGTTTGACATTCTCGCAATTGTAGTAAAGATCCGCACAGCAGTGCTACAGCAGAAATTCGCTATTTGGGCATTGGTCAAACATCTGTGAACATGATATTAAACGAGTACATATAGCATCTATCACGTGCTGCTAAATCAAGCAACTGAAAGACAAGACTTTGAAAACTGAACGAATTTCTGTAACTGGAGTCGTGCTCGAGTCCAAGAAGATGCACTCCTTTCCAAAAGTGTGTTGTTTACGAATGAAGCTACATTTCTTATGAAATTCTTTCATTTTCCTTTTTATGAAATGTAGCTACAGCATTATTATTCGCGGCCAAGTAAACTGGCATAATTTACATTTTTATACCGACGTAAATGCAAATTTTGAGAGGTTTGTTGACAACCATCATGGAGTCTAAGCATTTGGGGTGGTATTATTGGAAGCCGCATATTAAACTAAGGTTTTCTAAAATTTTCTAAATGAAAATTTGGAAAACCTGTTGGAAAATTTACCACTGGAGTTTTTAAGAATAATGTGGTTACAGGTAGATGGAACAAAAACACAGTTTAGTATTAGAGACCGAAACACTTTGGATGAAAGGTTTGCTGCCAATTGTTTCGTCTGCCAGCCACGCCACCTACGATTTTTCCAATTCCTACGCCATAATTACAAAACAGTAAATATCTTGAAAACCATCAAAGATAGAACCACATATGCTTAAATAAAAGTGAAAGAGAATTTAATTTCCCATCCACCGATGTGAAACTTATGATACCATCCCATTTGAGAAATAAAAGTTTTTAACGTTTTTAGCTTATCAAATTTGAAAATTGCTAGTCTATTAATTTAATGTTCTTTTAAAACAACGATCTTACTCAAACACAAATACGTTCCTTGCTTGTTTTATAGCCGAAAACCGCATATTTCTATCGCGTTTAGTTTCCGAGATATTAACGTTTCTTGTAAAGTACTACAAACGTCAAATTTTGTAAAAATTGCTGAATAACTCCGAAAATAGGCTTCGTAGACATAAACAATGGTTAACAAACTGGACCTAAAAATCAATGGAGAATTCAAAAACGTAATAGTATATAGAGTGTCTCATTTAAAATAAGGAAGCTGATGCCTACTTCCGGTATACCCGGAAGTCCGCCATCTTTGAAATTATTTTCTAAATGTAGAGCGTTTAAAAAGAAATGTTTTTTATTTAAGACATTTTCGTCTAGTTTAAACGATATGGCCGCTAGGGAGCACCGCGCCCTTATTGGACCACCCTGTATAAACGTTTTTTTGTGCCCACCCGTATTCAGAACCCACGAGGCGCCACTGTAAACAGGCACCAAAATACATCGACGTTGTAAAGCGTTGTTTAATGTAATTTAACATAGGTTGATCGTTCAAAGCGAATCAGTTATGATCATAACTCTGTTCGTAAAAGTTTAATTTATTAAATCATAAATTATAAATAACAGTTTCATGGCAGATATATGACGTTTACGGCACGCGGGTCATATTGAATTTAGGCAGATCGACGTTTGGATTATGCTAATATGTCCGGATTGTCTGATTTTGATTGAAATACCGATGTTTTATAGCCGATATGAGAATACTACGCACTTTTACGAACTACATTTCAGTATAACGGGTATCATACCCACGGCACGAACACGTTGGTTGCGTCAATTGCAACAGCTGCTGGTAAAAAGCTTGGGTACCTGTTTAGAGCCAGAAAGTACTTTTCACCATGTAACCTCCTCACGCTATATAAAGCCCAGATAAGACCTGGCCTGGAGTATTGCTCTCATGTCTGGGGAGCTGCTGCCCCTACTACCCTGTCTATACTAGATGCCGTCCAGAGAAGGGCAATTCGACTAATTGGCGACCCGGCCTTAACGTGCCACCTCCAGCCACTTTTTCACCGGCGCGTTGTTTGTGACCTCTCACTCTTCTACCAATATTCAAACGGAATCTGCTCCTCTGAGCTATCCTCTATCGTTCCGCCGCTCACTGCTCCTATCAGATGTACCCTTGCGACCGCTGCATCTCATCCTAAGACGGTCGTTCTTCATACCTCAAGAACCGAGCGGTACAAGCGCACATTTATTCACAGGGTGTCCAAGGCTTGGAATGGACTGCCAGGAGATGTGTTTATTGGGCCTGCGGGTATTGGCCCATTCAAATCTCGCGTTAACAAACTTCCCCTAACATAACCCTTTCACAGCAGCCGCGGTATTCTGGTATTTAGGCTCTCCCTACGCGGTCTGCTCAGTTATAAAAAAATTGGTTAGGCAGGATGATAAGTAACAAATGACATTTTCTGATGAGCACTCTTAAGAAGTGACTTTTTGTGATCATCACCATAAACACGTCTTAACAGACATGTTGTGAACTCGTAAAATGCATTAAGTCGGAGCTAGAGTATTGCCGACACGAATATGATCAATAGTTTTGAGAACTGTAGCTCGCCATCGTTCGCGATTTACTGTCAGTTCAGTGGCGCTCTTGATACTCATATCTAGCAACTGTTTCGTCGTATCCACCCAGCGTATAGGGGAACGGCCACGGCGCCGCCCACTCGGGGCGTGACCCTGAACTACAAATTTCTCCATATTATCGCTTCTGTGAATATGTCCGAAGAACGTAGGCATTCTCATCGACCCAATGGAGGATAGTCTCTTTGGATTACCGAGCTCATTCAATATGGAAACATTAGTTCGATGGGCGGTATAAGGAATTCTCAGCATTCTCCTCCACGTCCACATTTCAAAAGCATCTATGCGAGCTCGATCTGCCTTTTTAACAGTCCAAGTTTCCGAGGCATACAAAAATATGGAGAACACAAGAGACTGAACCAGTGACATTTTGGTAGCTTTAGCGATGTTATGGTCACGCCATATTTTAGTAAGCTTTGTCATGGCCACCAGTGCCTGTTGAATGTGGCGTCGAATCTCATTCTCACAGCTACCTGAATTTTCGATCAAAGAACCGAGGTACACAAAACTTTGAACTACCTCACAACGGCCTATTGACCTTATTCCTCGATGATTGTCATGCTCTCTATCTACGATAATAACCTTGGTCTTGTTGTAGTTAATACCAAGACCATATGCTGCACTGTGTTGTTCTAAAACGTTCAATAGAGCTACTAGTTCTTCTTAAGTTAGATATTTTGCTTCCGCCAATAGTTATACCGCCATTCCATTTGTCCAATATCTATCTCATCACAAATTCAGAGTAAATGTTAAATAACATCGGAGGTAATACGTATCCCTGACGAACTCCTTTTCTGGTTGCTGTTTGACCAGACAGGTTACCATCAATTCTTACACGAGCTGAGCTAGACTCATAGAGTTGTTGTATGAGAAATACTAAGTGGTAAGGGACTCCCATGGAGATAAGGATTTCCCACAGCTTAGGCCACTTTACGTTATCAAACGCCTTAGAATAGTCCACAAAGCAGATAAAAACGGGAAAATAATGCTCTCTGGCTTCTTCAATAATCTGTCTTAAGTTTGAGATCCGTTCACGCGTACCGCGTCCTTTTACGAAACTTGCCTGCGCCTGAGAAATTTGCCAGCCAATAAAACCCTCCAAACGAGACTGTAAAATATATAGTAGAACCTTGCTTGCATGAGAGATTAACGAAAGTAGGCGATAATTGTCTGGATTTGTTGGGGATCCTTTTTTATGAAGTGCAACAAAAATGGATATGCACCATTCATCTGGCCAAACACCGGAGGACCAGACCCTCTTACAAATATTATATAAAAGAGGGATGCCGTCTTCACCCAAGCATTTTAATGTTTCGGCAGAAATAGCATCAATGCCTGTAGCTCTATTAGTTCTTAACTTGTTAAGGGCATGTTCCACTTCAGACAAAAGAATATCAGGTTCATATTCAAAATCCAATGAGAGGGCCTGAGGGCCATCCTCATGGTACAGGTTTTCGCAGTAATTTCGCCATATCTCAATAACCTCATGCAAGTTGGTAATTAGCTGTCCCTCGGGATTTTTAACAGCCCAAGATTTGGATTTAAAATCCCGACTGAGGCATTCGACCTTAACAAACATCTCTTTCGGATGATTAGTATTGGCATGCATCTCTATTTCCTGGCACAATTGCTGTATATAAGAGTTCTTATCTCTTCGGCATAGTCTCTGAATCTCGCGTGAGAGCTGTCTATATGCGTTCGTTTTGTGATGCTAGCTAGAAAAAACTTTTAAGAAATAACTGTTTGTGGAAACTGAAAACTCTTATTATGTGCAGGGTTTAGCTGCGGCCTCAACAATCTCTGGTAGGATTTTCAGGTAATTTTTTTTTTATTTAAAATTTTGTGCGCTCCCCTTTTCAAAAATTCAGAAACCACTAATGCAATGAAAGATTTGTTCCTCACCGTTTCTGAGCCTAGACCGTGCTTGTTGGGCCGCTGTCACCAAGGTGCAATTCAGCCTCCTGCTCTCCAGGATGTCAAACTCCAATGCCTCCTCTTCCACCATTTCGTTTGCCTCCTCAACTGGCTAAATAATCTCCTGGTCTATCATCCTTGCGTTAATTCGGGTGATTTAGTGCTTGCGATCACCATCCTACGGCGCACAGTTGGGCGCCATTTTGTTCCTGAAACAACATGAAAAATAGGTATCAGTAGGCGGTAGAGTTTGGGATTAGTTGATTACTATGCTTTGCTTGGAGGGAAACGATTGGCAATATAGGGGCAGCCGGGCGAAAGTTATTGATCAGGAACCCCTAAGACACCTATAAACGAAGTTTGAGGTGTTTTCGTATATTTAGTTTTTTGATTATTGCTACGCTGCCACTGACACGATTTCTAACAACCATACGCGTTTTCCATCCTCACCACTGTAATAATACTGTCTCAAAATTTCAATAGAATCAATTTAATAGTTTCCACGTTATAAAATACAAACGACCCAAAGCAATAAATACTTGTATGCACACAGAAAATTCTAAGTCCCTTAGTTTCGGTAATAGGTAAGGCAATGTTCGGATGCACCTGAAAAGGTGATTTATGTCGCTAGGTCTTCCATCACATGTCAGTGGACAGCCTATTATGAATACAAGAAATTTTTCAGTTTTTGAACCCCCCCCCCCCAAACCACCCTTTTTTACCCCCACCCAAAAAAGCGTATAAAACGATCAGGAACCTCTAAAACGCTTAAAAACGAAGTTTGGGCTGATTTTATGTTTTTGGTCTTTTTATTATTTCTGCGCCGCCACTAGCACGGTTTATAAAAACCATACGCATCTTCTATCCTCGCCACGGTAGCAATACTTCAACAGTTTCCTCGTTACACAATACAGAGATGTTTACACCAGAAAAAATTCCCGAGGTTCTGTAATAGGCAAGGCAATGTTCGAATGAACCTAAAAAAGTGTATTATGATGTTAGATCTTTCTTTCACAGGTTAGTGGATATCCTATTATGAATATCACACATTTTTCAGTTTTACAACCCTCCACCCCCCAATCACCCAAATTTCACCCCCCACCCAAAAAAAGTAGAAAATGATCAGGGACCCCTAAACGCATAAAAACGAAATTTGAGAAATATTTAATTTTTTTTGTTTTTGCTAATTGATCCGCCGACTCCACAGCATATCGCTGCCCAAATTTAATTGTAATCCATGCAGCGGTTACTGAGATTACGAGGGAGAAAAACGCCAACATACAGACAGACAGACCGACGAAAATGAGTGACGTTGATTGTCGTTATGTCATATATCATAAAACGCCCAAAAAGCGTATTATCTCAAAATCGAAAATTTTCACGATCACAATACCCCCCCTCACCTATCGGTGTGGGAAGTAATGACGCATTTCTTTCAAAAACAATATATCAGCGAGAAGCGTAGTTTTTGTTGAACTTACTTTATCTCAATCATTCAAATTATACCCTGGCAAACGCTCTTTTTACTGAAAACAATTTGAGAGCGTGGAGTGGACTAATATCACGAGGTTAAGAACAATGATTTAATTGTTATAACCACTTAGTGCATACAAAAATAAACCTACTGCTGCATTTTGTTACTTTTCACATCATTTTGTTTTTTAGTAATTCGATTCTAAAGTTTAAAGAAAGGAGTTCAAATTCAGCCAATCAGTGCCAACCGCGCGAATCATCAGCAGTGCATTGTTGCCAAGAACAGCTCTGACTCGCAGACGGGAACAGAAGACAAGATAGATGAGCCAACCCGCGTACAGCTCCGGCATTGCGTGCGCCATCAGAATGTGGCAACACAGCACACATATCTGTCTTTTGATAGGCTGTTCGCCTTTAGGGCAGTGACGTCACTGCCCTAGGAGAATTCAAATATTTTCCTTATTTTTACGGCTTTCCTGTGCCCAAAAAAATCGGAGAAAACAATGAGATGCTTTTTATGACGTACTCTATCATATGCAAAAAATTCATGATACTACTCCATTGTGATATTCCTTAAGGAATTGATGCACATAATTACCTCACTTTCTGTTATCCTTCACATATGTTTCTTTTGCCAGAAACCCTTCAGAAATAGATTCTCTATAACATCAATGCTATTTCTATTACGTTGCCTAAAGTATCCATTTTGCATTCAAATTCCAGTATATCGTGAGAGGAATGAATAGACTGTGAAACGTTTCAATATCTGTACCATTTTCCTTCGCTCCAAACAGAAATGCTTATAACCTCATTCAGATAGTCTCAAGTACCCTAGAAATTTAGCACTTAAAATGCATTAAATTTTCCGGAATCGTTGAACTGCATAATTGCATCTACACTGTAACAGGTTTTAACAAGCCCTAGTATGGACGCATATGGCTTTTGAGTTGGCATGACATGCCAGAATAAACAGCGTACTGATCCATAGGCTTGTTTGTCTAGATTAATTATGTTGTTTGTGATGCCCATGTCCCTTGGTGATTGAGATCATTGTAATGTCGGGCGTCTCATGAATATGAATATGTTTGGTTTCTGGCGCATTTTCAGATACACTGCTGTTGCCTTTGGAGTCTATGTCTGCAGGTTCTGTATTGCTTGAAGCTTTTGATTGCAAGGACTCATTGAAACTCACTTTTTATTTGCTACTTAATGTAAGAGAGCTGCAAGTCCTGAATTTTCAGAGGATTCATTGGAATTTGGCTTCAAATATAAAGGCAAAATTTTGAATTAATTAGAAGTGAGATATCTGATACGAATAAGGTCCGCTATAGCTATCCTCAAACTATACGGGTTATTCACGTTATTCGACACGGAGCATTATGGCTAAAGTATTTGATAAAAAAATAATAATTTGGGATGTATAGAGACCCATAAAGGCTACATTTTAAAAATATTTTCATGTAGGGTGTCCCAAAAACACGAAATGTATCAAAGTTATGTTTTTTTAAATAGAACACCCCATATATTATTGCATATTCAGATTTCCTGGTGAATTCTAGTGTGACTTTATGTATCATACATGGGACCTAAAGCGAACCGTTGAGGTGTAAATCACCATTTTCGGTATAAGTAGATATCAGGAAAAAATTGAATATCGCAGAGATTATAAAATATGGAAGGCTGTGACTTTGCCGTATTACTAAGCATAAAAAGCGTCAGCTTTGATGAAACTGTCACATTTAAATTACGTTTATGCTTGGACAAATCGGTCGATGAATTAAGGAAACTTCGATCAGCGATAACTTGATTTTTTCAAATGGGAATGCCTAATTTTTTTATACGGTTAAACGTAAAATTTGATAACCTTTCTAATGATATAATATTGTGAATACCAATCTCTGGTAGTTTTCATTTAATTTTAAATTTTCAAACAAATCGGCGATTTTCTATTTTCCTACCTATAAGCAACGTAGCAGGCCATGAAATATGAACAAAAACCTGTTCAGGTAGAAGAAAACAACTAACTTAGCTGAAAAATACACACTAAATAGACTAAAAGGACAAGATTATAAAAATTCCTTACAACAAATCAACTCTTCCAGAAACAACTGCGATAACATCTCTAAGGTCAAAGAGAAGCTGGGGTATGGCAGTAATAGATAATTTTTACGGTCTACTGGCTACCGCAATTTACTAGAGGTTAAAAATTTCCAAGACAATTAAGAACCCTGATATGAAACAGAAACAACTAGCGACTGTTACTCCAGCACGCAACTATCAATAATATGTAATGGTGTAAAAAAGTACTAATTTGCGTCGAAGTCGATACCTCTAACTGGAGCCCTTCTATTTTTCAATATCTATTAGCAATATCGCAAAAAAGGAATACTGACAAATCAGATTTAAATTTTCTGCCATTTAAGTTGTGTTTTATAATTTGAACAAATTTTAATTCATTCTTCATTTTCTGCGACCTTGCTAATAGGTACTGAAGAATTTTCAGAACTCCAGTCAGAGGTACTTTTGACTTGAGTGTTGACCGATTTCTCCAAGCATAAACATAATTTACATTTCACAGTCTCATCAAAGCTGACGCATTTTATGCTTAGTAATACGGCAAAATCACAGCCTTCCAAATTTTATAATCTCTGCGATATTCAATTTTTTTCTTATATCTACTTATACCTGAAATGGTGATTTACACCTAAACGGTTCGCTCTAAGTCCCATATATGATACATAAAGTCACAATAGAATTCACCAAGGTATCTGAATATGCAATAATATACGGGGTGTTCTATTCAAAAAAACATAACTTTGATACATTGCGTGCTTTTGGGACACCCTGTATAACATAAAAATATTTTTAAAATGTATCCTTTATGGGTCTCTATCCACCCCAAATTATTATTTTCTTTTTTATCAAATACCTTAGCCATAATATTCCGTGTCGAATAACGTGAATAACCCTGTAGAGATGTGTGGCCTTTTTGAGTCCGATAAGTTCTCAAAGATTTTAGTTTTCGCTTAAGTATTTCCAAAACTTTTTTAAATCGCCAAAACGGTGGAAGTTTAAAATTATAAGGTTGCCTGTTTTGTCGGTGAACTAACTGTGAAATAAGTTTCAATAAATTTAATACGTTAGAATGTGCCTTTCACCACAGTGACATATCAAGTCATTAAAGCATGGCAAAAATGTATTTATAACCAATGCGATCTATTTTCCGAGAAATGAAGTAATGAAAGGAAATGGAAAACGAAACCAGGACAAATACTAAAGTAGGAAAGCAAACAACCCCTTGTTCAATAAAGGGTCACTTATCAGAGCATCTCGTGATTGATAGGATTCTGTATTACGTCTGTGGAGCTCCATAATGAAAAACTCATCAATAACTCATGACTCTTGAAAGCTGTCTTCTCTTACACTGCCTATCTATACCACGTTATGAAATCTATTTATAATCCATATAATGAAAATGGATTGTTTTCTCTGCCTCAGTGTCTGAAGCTTCTCTGTGATCCATCATACTTGACAATACGGTGACGACATGATTACACGTCGCCTTCTTACTTAAGTACAACATATTTTTCCAGTATTCAAAGGCTGCGACAGTGATGCAGCATTCGCCGAGTGTCAAGTAGTATTTACTGGCTTGTCTATACTTTGTCGTTATTCTACTTAACCTGCCTTACCAACTGTACATATTATTATAAATAGCACAATGTACATCAGGTGTTTCTAAAAACGTGAAAGCAGTTCAGCGAACTGGCGCTGTCAGCAATACACGTGTGTATACAAATCTCCATATAATTATAACGCAATCTATAATATGCCAATGTACACTGTATACAGGGTGTATGTGTATGTGTGTAGTTTTAATTTGTAATTTGTACAACAACCTTGTTGGCTGACACTCCGCCTTTCGTCATTTTTTCATTTATGATTATGAATTTAGTGTGTTTTTGTTGTACTTAACTCTTTTTCTTTCATGACGAATAAAGACCTATTATTATTATTTTAAGCAACTTCAAAGGGGAGGAATGTTTCCCGTGTTACGTTTGAATCTGCATCCACATTCTTTTTATGATCAACCTCCCCCAAAAGCTTTTACGAGTGTATCGCTATCCTTTTCAATTTCACAGACACATGACATGCGCACTCTCTTTCATTCAATGGCCGAGCTACACGCAGCTGCTATGCTGCATCCTTTGTTAATACACGGGATAGTTCGCTCGGACCTCTCTGGCGCACGTATTCACTGGCAGCAATCTTTTGATCTTTAAAATTTGATAACCGAAATTTCAGACTGATTTTTTGCAGACAACCCTATATCGACGTGTGTGCAATAAAATTATCTTTATTTTGATATAAGTTTCATGCATTAAGCATACCGGTGCAAATTACTATTATTGATGTATCTGTTTATACCTGCCTACCCTATAGTTGGGACGGGAAAAACGTAGCCAACCTAACGTTTGCATATTCTATGGGCTTCATACTTTCGAATGGTATGTGATTTGTCTATTAACCAAACCAGTGAAATGTTTAAAAAAAATTAATTTTTCAATATTTAATTAATCATATCCTGGACTGAAATTTTTCAGCCAACCCACTCGTGATATGTTTTTTAACATATTAAATTTAATATAAAATGGTTTTCATCCATTAACCAGTTCGGTGAAGGTCGTCTTATATTCGGATCTTCTACTATATATATTTGTCTATAATACATCTGACTGACGGAGGCGGGATTTGTAATTATTAAATAAGGTAGTTGCTGTGATTGATACTACTTTTATGATTCTGTCACAAATTATCGCAGTTTGCAGTTAGTAATTATACAATAATTATAATGTAATCATGAAAAATTTGTCATTAATTTGCAAATCAATCGCTTTGTTCTAATATTCTGCTATGATTTTGATCCATGAATCACCATGATTTTCTAAAATATTTTTGACAAAAGTGTCATCCAGCTTTGACGTTTTGTTTTCAATATTGATAAAATATTATTGGATGATACTTATTAACATAGCCCTCAATACCTAATAGAAAGCTTTTGCTAAACAACATCCAATAGAAAAGCTTTGTCAAAGGCTTTGTTAAAATATGCATGTTGATAAAATTGGACCTATGAGTACTTAAGAATTAATGGACAGACAGCAAATAGACAGATATACTATAGCTATAGAAATGAGTTTTTTGTGACACTTGATGAAACGTTCACAAAAACACAGTATTCTAGGCTAAAAATATTCCGGGATTGCCTACTGAAAGGATGAACCTTTTAATTGGATCAGGAAGCGTTTAAATATTACAGGAATCACGACGCATGCAAACTACCAAAAAAATATGAGCCAGATGGCGATAAAAGTCATCATTAGTGCTATCGTACGGCCGTTTTGTTTGAAAAAAAAGTTTTGGTATTTGGAACGCAGTGAGTGGGATGCATCTATAGTTGGCTAATCGATAACTTATACGAGGGTCACTAGAAGAAACAAAATGCACCTTGTCTCTTTTTTCACAGTGCCTTACTGATCTGGGGTTAAAATCAGATATTGTAAGAGATACACTTTAGACTGTGTATTTCTGCCACCTTTATGCCTTCATCGAGGTATATCATTTTTTACAAAAAGTAGCAGGTGTCAGAGGATTGATCACCAAATGTCAAGCATTCATATATCAGCTCAAAGAGTAGTTTTTTTTGCCGAGTAGAGACGTGTTATTATTATTACTATTATTCTGCTTCTCTAAGCTTTTCGTGCATGGTTGCGATAGCAACAAATGTTGACAGAATGTGCCAAGTCAACACCTGAACTAGTATTGGTCTGAATTTAGGAAGGATCGCACAATATTACAGGTCTTTAGGATTACAGACTTTTGGAATGCTTTGTGTCACTTTTCTTCCAGGCCTAACTGATGAAGCTGTTGTGTAAACATGTTTGGTGTAAGGCCTGAGACCGACATAATGAGGGGAACAATAACAACTCTGTTTTGTTTTTAGAGTCGTTTTCTTTCTATGATGAGCTCTGGGTATTTAGACATCTTCCAGCGTAGTTGTTTTGGATGCTCATATCACTGGGAATCGCAATATCTACTAAATAGGTCTTTGACTGGAAAACTATATCTGGTCCATTTACCTGGATGGTTTTGTCTGTATGTATTTTAATGTCCCAGTGTAGTTGTGTTGATTGTTTTCGAGTACTGAGGTCGGTGTGTAGTCATAATATGAATCCGTGTTTTCGAGTAGCTTGATTGTTGTAGCCAGTGCTTGGTGTATGACTTTGACTGCAGAGTTATGTCTGGCTGTACATTCGGTTCCAGCAAGAGTTTTGCATGCATTGGTTGCAATTGCTATGTGTTCTATTATTTACTTCTGTTGGTGACATTTTCTGCACTTATCGTCAGTGACTGAAGGATCTTTAATTATGTACTTCTTGTAATTTTGTGTAGCAGTCACTTGGTCGTGGTTAGCAAGCATATAGCCTTCCGTTTTTGGAAAGAGCTGGCCATCCTGCAGCCAGGTCTATTACTGCTTTTCATTAATGTAGTCTTGTGTAACATGGTATCTACACTGAGAGAAGACTTTAATCGCTACGATTAAAATTTTAATCACCGCAATTAAATTTTGCATCAAAATACGTGACAATTAAACTTTTTAATTGCTGCAATTGGATAGTGAATTCTGTTTAGAATTAATTGTGGTAGTGAGCAATATCAAATCAGTGGTTGTCAGAAAAATGTTACTGTGACTGTAGCTTAGTTTAATAGTTACAATTAACCCACGTCTCCAAAGTTATTCACCTGTTTAATACCCTCAATTAAACAGGATTATTTATTACGGTTATTTATTTGTGGCTTTCTTTATGTCATTGTACTACAGATAATAAATTAAAGTGTTATAATGAAAAATTTTAATGCCAATACTGATTCAATATGGATAACTCCTATATGCAATTAAAGGGATTAAAAATCAAATGGATTCAAAATAATCTTTATTCCTGGTAAAATGAATAATTAAAAATCATTATACCAAAATTAAAATCTTAAAAAAGTTATTATTGCACATAAAACGTCTATTACACCTACGGACACATAATGTAATTGGAAAATTGTTACATATTTTCATCTTACAGTTAAGTTACCGGAAATGTACGCCTCGTGTACTCCAAAGCCATATTTGACCATGTAGGTACCTATTCTGTTCCACACACAAGGACACAAGCACGCATAAAACTTATAGGAACACAAAATAGTATGTGATAGTAAAACCGAACAGCGAATACACCTCACACCTGTAACCGTGCTGTAACCACTAACGACTAACTGAAATGTAAAACAACAGTGAAGAGCATCTATCTCTATCGCACTCGCTTGTCCTGTACAAAGAAGAAAAGAGATGGAACATGGTAAATATCCCCACCTCGGGAAACGACGTTATGCATATTTCGTGACTTATCACAGCTGTAATATCCTTTAACTCTGGCAGTTAAGATGTTTAATTGGAAATTGCAGTACTTCAACCAGTTTAATTGTCATTGTAACTTGAAGTGTCTACGATAGGAATACTCATAGCGACAGTTACTGATTTATTTTTATAGTAAGTCTCGTTAATCATTTCTATTAAAATGTTTAATTGGAAGTAGTTGTACTTAAACCAGTTTAATTATTACAGTAATGTTTTCTGTGACAAAATCGAAGTACTAGAATTCAGTTTTTATAAATGACTGTGAAGCTACATTTCAGAAACAGCCCACAACTTTAATGTAGGCTATTAAAAATGTACCAGTTAAATACCCTAACAGGGCTGGTTTTCTCAGTGTAGCCGTTCTGTAACCACTAACGACTAACTGAAATGTAAAACAACAGTGAAAAGCATCTATCTCTATCGCACTCGCTTGTCCTGTACAAAGAAGAAAAGAGATGGAGCATGGTAAACATCTCCCACCTCGGGAAACGTCCGTTATGCGTATTTCGTGACTTATCACAGCTGTAATATCCTTCAACTCTGGCAATTAAGATGTTTAGTTTAAAATTGCGGTACTCCAACCAGTTTATTTGACATTGTAGCCTGAAGTATATATGTTAGGAATACTCATAATGACAGTTACTAATTTATTTTTATAATAACTCTCGTTAATCATTACTATTAAAATGTCCAATGTAGTGGGGATATCATGGTTTTGAACTTAAAAT
This sequence comes from Callosobruchus maculatus, assembly GCA_951848785.1. NCBI lineage: Eukaryota > Metazoa > Arthropoda > Insecta > Coleoptera > Chrysomelidae > Callosobruchus > Callosobruchus maculatus. Next base: position 7,723,583 of record CATOUR010000003.1, read on the forward strand.
TTGGAAGTGACGTTAAGACTGTTTTGTATCATTGTTGTACATTTAGTATCATCGTTGTACAGTCATAGCCCAAAGACGGACCCTTGCGGAATCCCGTACTGTATGCGCTGATTTAACCGAATGGGACGAAAACGAAGACACGTCAACGTAATGCAAAAGTTGATAAGTCGTGCATTGTGAGATTGCAAGCCATTATAACCGTAATCTGGTCCGCACAATAAAAGGACCTCCCATGGCGATATGGTTTCCATATTGTCGCATGGCAGCACGCTGCGGCATTGCTGGAACTTATCGTAATTTAATCTGAAAAATCCATTTTGTGAGCAGCTTCGCTTCACGGCAATATAATGCGTCAAAGTTAATTTGAATAGGGAACATAGCACGTGGCCTTCTGCCGTGGAAATAATACGGGTTTTCAGGCAATCAGGAAAAAGATATTATCTATAGATAACGGTATTAATATGGAAGAAGCAATTTTAAAGTTAATTTGTTTATATTGATTTTTCTGACCCCACTTTCAACTGAAAACCGTAGGGATAAAGCAACGGATAAGGTACTCCATATTAATTAAAAGCAGCAACATATAGATATTGGGAAGCAGTATTGGTTCGCCATCTATTTACCAAAGCCGATACCTGAGCGTTTAATTTGAGTATCCGAGCACTGTTTATGTGACCCGTTTAAAAGCATCAGGTATAGAAACCTGCGGGTACGACAACAAACAGACTCTTTTTTGTGGAACACTCATTTAACACTCCCGACATTCGGTTTATGCTAAAAAGCAACTTAATTAAAGAGTAGCAGGTACCGGCTTTGGTAGATAGATGGCGAACCAATACTTTTTCAAAGTACTGCTTCACAATATCTATATGTTGCTACTACTAGCACGAGTTTTGCCGGCTTGGCACTATCATGCAATTTCATTTATTCGTCTGGGAAGTCACACTGACGAGCTTTAATAAAATCAAAACGACGTCATCTGTGATTGGTTTCGGATGGATTAATGAAATTGCTACCCTTTAATTAGTTAAACGCATCAGATCGACGAATTTTGACTCACTTAAAATGCTTAGTCATGTTATGGCCCGATTTTATCAACATGCGTATTCTAACAGAGGCTTTAACAAAGCTTTTCTATTGGTTGTTGTTTAGCAAAAGCTTTCTATTGGGTACTGAGGGATATGTTAATAAGTATCATCCAATAGTATTTTATCAATATTTGAAACAAAACTTCAAAACTGGATGACCCTTTTGTCAAAAATATTTTAGAATTCGTGGATGAAAATCATAGCAGAAAATCAGAACAAAGCGATTGATTTGCAAATTAATGTCAGATATTTCATGTTTACCTTCTGCGATAGTTTGTGACAGAATCATAAAAATAGTATCAGTTACAGCCACCTTAGTTAATAATTAGTAATCCCACCTCAGTCAGTCAGATTGATTATAGACAAATACATACTTTTATGAAGAAACTACTGGATGCATGTTTGTTATAGACCTTTTTGTAGGAATATTCACAGAGGATGTAAAGGTGCAGCGGGGTGGCACTGGGTAAACGGCAAATAGAAACACATTGCAGGGCATGCGCATGAAAAAAAATCCCTCCTGTTAGTTCACCCCTTTCTCTGAAGAATATATAAAGCACTTGATTCACTTTCTGGCTGTACGATAGGTTTCTGGTTTTCAAAAAATGAGGTTATGCATTTGCCAGCCCGCAAAAATTGCCGTTGAGAAGGATAGGCAACCAGAAATACACACTTGGGATACAGCTAAATCGTGTGTTTAGCTTTATGACATGTTATTTTTACCCCTTTTTACTATAATACAAAGGTATATTGCAGGTATTTATAACTATTATCGGTAGTGAATTATTTTTTTATCAAGCTAATGCAGTAATTTGAATTTCTTGTTATCATTACCATCTGATAGAACAACAATCCAGTGATCATATGTACTGCTTTTGTGGAATTTGATTGGTTCAGATTAGCTATTGTTAAACTCTTTGTTAATCAAGAAGATGCAATTTTTCACTCATTGAGGATGGAAAATCAGACTTAAAAAGATATTAGATGGTTCATAAAGCATGTCATTTTTTACTTTTTGATAAGAGAATCTGTAAGAGAAATCAATAATTTTCTAAAAACTTTGACAGATGCATATTATTGAATGGGCTGCTCTGATTGATCAAAGCCTTTGTTGAAATGTGCGTGTTAATAAAACACAGGTATATGACTGCTTTTCATTAATGTTTCTTGTTGTGATTTTATGGGATTCTGAACGTCTGCAGCGTGGTCTGGACAAGAAAGGGTGAGTAGTTTTTGTCTGCTTTCACTATTGCCTTACATAAGTTTGTTTGTTTGCTGTGAAAAAAATGTCTGAGTGTTTTTATTTGTTTTGTATGAAGTGACTGTTTGTCTATAATTCCTCTGCCCCCTTTTCTGTTTTGGTCTATGGTAAGCCTTTCCTTGCACGCATTCGGATGCGACATTCTGTGTTTCGTGAATTCTGTTCATATAAGAATGCTTTTTATGCCAGTGTTTCACCACTTTATGATTCCAAAGGAGTATGAGAGTACAGGTATCGCAAACGTGTTAATGGCTTTTGTAGTATTTCTACAATTCAGTTTTTAGTAGTCTAGTGAGGCGAACTTTAAATTCTTGTGTTAGTTGTGCCTTGACTTGTGTGTGGTCTATCTTAAAGTTCTGATTGAAACCCAGGTACTGGTACGTTTCATCTTTGTCCATGTTGACCAGCGTTTGGTCAGTTACTACTTCAAGTTGGTGATGGTTTTTCCATTGACCTTTATTGATGTGGAGCATCTTGCATTTACTCATTCCAAACTCCATCCTCATGTCTGACGTACAAACTTCCGTTATTCTGAGCAATTCTCTCAGTTGCACTTCTGTGGCCGCATATAGTTTTATATCATCAATGTAGAGGGGATGATTGATTTTGTGTAGATTTACTTTCTGGTGTCTGATGGTGAAACCACAGTTTGTGTTGTTAAGCGTGTTAGAGAGCGGATTTAGACAGAGGCAGAACCATAGTGAACTGAGAGAGTCACCCTGGAAGATACCACGTCGTATGTGTAGTTCATCCATTTGGATATAGCCGTCCTCAGTTTGGAGGTGTATGTTCACCATGTCTCCATGGTGCTTGTAAGAAACTGACGAAGCCCTAGGTTGATTTTATATATTTCTAGAGTTTTCTTCAGCCAGCTATGAGGTACAAAGTCGCAAGCTTTTTTATAATCGATAAAACAGGTATGAAGGTTCCGGTGTACTTTTCTGGTTTGCTCCATGATCACACTATCAATTATAAGTTGTTCCTTGCAACCTTGGCTTTGTTTTCTACAACCCTTTTCTTCTTCAGTCAGGATGTTGTTTTGCGTGAGGTGTTGTTCAATCCTTTTGCCTATTGTTGCTGTAATGATCTTGTATAAGGTGGGGAGACAAGTGTTCGGGCGGTAATTAGCAGGGTTCTTGGTGTCTGCGTTTTTAGGTTATATATATGTTATTCCCTGTGTGAGGAATTTGGGAAGCCTATTGGGTTGGAGTATGGCTTTATTGATTTGGTCTGTGAGCACTTCATAGGTTGCACTGAATTGCTTGTACCAGAAATTTTGCACGTTATCTACGCCTGGGCACTTCCAGTTGTGGGTATGTTTTATTGTCTCAGCTATTTCCTGTGGTGTAAGAATAACGTCTCCCTGTTCCGGTATATGTTGTTGTTTTTCCTATTCTTGTCTGATCCATGGAGCGTTGTCATTATGTGTTTTGGCTTCAGACCATAGGCTTCCCCAAAACTCGGCTAACTCCTATCTAGTTGGAGGTTCTATTGTTGTTATCTGAGTTGTTGGCGTTATTTTTTGGTAAAACTGTTTTTCGCTTTTCTGAAAAAGATTGTTGGCATCCTTTCTGTCGTTGGATTCGTTGTATCTGCGGAGTCTAGCTGCATAAATTGCAAGTTTTTGTTTGAGTGTATCGGCTATTTCGGGTATTGTTTGTTGTGGTGATTTAGATTTGAGTCTATTTATTGTTGTCTGTATGCGTTTTGAGAGGTTGTTATTATTGGTGTATTGCGTGAGGTGTGCGAGATGCTTTCTGAGTGTGCTAATTTTATTCTCGATTCTGATTTACCATTTAGGTTTAGATCTTTTGCTTGTGTGGTTTTTAGATCGCTTTAGAAGTTCTTGGCCGTTAACGATTAGTGTGGTTGCTGCAGCAGCATATATAACCGTATGGATGTCCTCTAGATCACTGCCTTGGTTAAGAATTGTGGTATTATTTTGGAATTTATTGTATGTAATATTTTTCGAGTGTTGTTTTTAAAAATTAGTCTGGGCAGGGGATCTCGCAGTACCGGATTGGTGCCACACCATTTGTTGTATTGTGTATTCATCACTTGTTCGGCAGATAGTGTGACGGCGTGCGGTGTAGTTATGTTTTGGCTTTGTGTGGTTGTGGAAGGTAAGTTAGTGCATGTTATTTCTGGTGTATCTGGTGTATGATCATTTTCTAGATCCAATTCTAAGTGTATGCTGGTGTTATTGGTCGTGCCTGTGTCTGGAGGTTGATTATTTCGGGTACGAATGGCATGTCGTTCTGTGATTAATTCAGTAGCTAGCGAATCATTAGGTTGGACAGCGGTATCTGGTACATGTTGTGTGTGCTCATGTTCTGGATCTGTCTCTGAGTGTATGCTAGTGCTGTCGATTGTGGTTTTGTTTGAGGTCTACGTGTGAGTCGGATGGGCCGTATTTATTTCATTGGATACAGTAATCTTTATAGCTTGTAGTTCTTCGGGTGTAAGGCGGTTGTTTTTTGTTATGACTCGTTTTTGGTCAATGAGTCGCTGTTCAGTTACACGTTCTGCAAGGTGTGGGTATTGTGCTATAAATAACCTGTGCAGCTCATGTATGTAGCCTGTAGAGATGGTTTCTAGTTTTGTGGCGGTGTAGTAACAGTGCATTACATGTTTGCTGATTTCAGAAGTCCATTGTAAGCGCTGTCTGGGTTTACCAGCGTTGGTGGTTGCCGGCTGTGCTGGGCAAAACGTCCGCAGCTGGGTTGTGTTCTCTGGGCTGTTCTGTGTGGGTTTGGGGTTCAGGTGAGTTTAATCGACGTACCCTAGGCCGTCGTTGGTTATTTTTAGAAGTAACTTTATGCATCGTGTTCCCACGAGTAGGGACGATCTAAATGTCGCTCTCACGGGTGACGCCCATTCCAGGAGAGAAGGGACTTATATTTACTCCGAAGTTGGCCCAAGGTGCTCCGAAGATTCCGGTGTACCTTTCTAGTTTGCTCCATGATCACACTATCAATTATAAGTTGTTCGTTGCAACCTTGGCTTTGTTTTCTACAACCTTTTTCTTCTTCGTTATTAATATTATTTAAAAATTATTATTTATTATTAATATTATTATTATAAATTGATTGTATTTTGAAAATTTCTTGGATCATAATTATTTAAGTACGTAGATGGCCAAGTACCGCTTAGCTTTATGAGGAAAATTACATTATAATTTTCCGCCGTTTACCTGCGCGCTCGCTAGGCTTTTTATAAAGGAAATAAGCGCTTTTTTGCGCAGAAGGCAGTATATTAATTTCGCAGGGGATAACGAAGCTAGAAAATACAAGCGCCGTCCGCTCTGGGGTTACCGGGTTACACTTTTTTCTAATTAAAGGCCACAATATATGCGCAGAGGAAAAGCAATTACTTGCCGCGAACCTGCGAACATGCATTGTAATTGCAGGGCATTTTAAAGAAACGTCAAATAAATTTTAAGTTCTAAAGTAAATGTTTGTTATACAGGGTGGGCCAATAGTGCGTGGACGGAGGATTGTGGGCTTACTAAAAAATATTTCAAAAATCTGTCACTTGAGCATAGTGAGGACCCTTGAGGGCTATAACGTAAAAATATTTTCACTTAAATTTTGACGTTTATACAGGGTGATTCATATCAAACTTACATTTTTTTGAATGGAACCCCTTATATATTATTGCATATTTGGATTCCTTGGTCAATTCTAGTGTGACTTTTTGCATCACACATGGAACTTTAAACGAACCGTTTAGGCGCAAATCACCATTTTTGGTATAAGTAGGTATCAGAAAAAAATTGAATTTCGCAGCGATTATAAAACTTAGAAGGCCATGACTTTGCGGTACGACTAAGCATGAAATGCGTCACCTTAGGTCAGACGGCTAAATTTGAGTTCTTTTTGTGCTTGGAGAAATCAGAGGATAAATTTAGGAAACTTCAGTCACAGATAACTTGATTTTTTCAAATGAGAATGCCTATTTTAGTTTCAAGAATCAAATGTAAAATTTGATTACCTTTCTAACGATATAGCATTCTCGATATCATTCTTTTTTGGTTTTCATTTTATTTCAAATTTTCAGTCAAATCGGTGTTTTTCAATTTTCCTGCGTGCAAGCAACCTAGCAGGCCATGAAAAATAAACAAAAGCTCATTAATATGGAAGAAACCAACTTACTTAGTAGAAAGATGCAAACTAACTACAGCAACGAGGCAAGATTATGAAAATTCCTTATAACATATTAGCTCTAACCGGATACAACAGCGGCAAGATATCTAATGTCAATGAGTAGCTGGGGTATGACAGAAGTGTATGTTTTTCACAGCCTACTAGCTATTGAGGTCTACTAGAACTTGACAACTTTCCAAAACGATTAAAACTACCGGCGATTTTTGCTTACAATCTAACATGTTTAGAATGAAATTTCACATTTAATGGGATAAAAAAATAGTCATTTCCGTTTAGTTAAGTCAAAAGTAAAGATATCTCCAACTGGAGCATTCTGAACATCTATTGAAATAATTGCTAGAAAATTTTAATTCGCTATGTTGTAATTGTGATTATTTCATGTAGTTTTCTGCAAACTAAATTATGTTTTACAATTCAAACAGACTGCAATTAAAAATTTCATTTTCCGCGATTTTGCTAATAAGTAAAAGTACCTACTGAAGAATTTGAAGGGTTGCAGTCAAGAGTATCATTACTTTTGACTTACGGAAATGGCTACTTTTTTATGGCATTAAATGTGGAATTTTATTCAAATTTATTCAGAAGAAATAGATATTCTACTGCCAGTAACAATCTCTAGTAGTTTTCCTTTGATTAAGTATTTTTTTACTGACTTTGGAAATTGCCTAATAGCTAGTAGGCTATGAAAAATGAGCGTTCCTGTTACCGCTATTGTTTCTGGTTAGAGCTAATATGTTGTAAGGAATTTTCATAATCTTGCCTCGCTGCTATAATTAGTTTGCATCTTTCTACTAAGTTAATTGTTTTCTTCCATATTAACGAGCTTTTGTTTATTTTTCATGGCTTGCTATGTTGTTTGCATGCAGGAAAATTGAAAAACACCGATTTGACTGAGAATTTGAAATAAAATGAAAACCAAAAAAGATTGGTATCAAGAGTGCTATATCGTTAGAAAGGTAATCAAATTTTACATTTGATTCTTTGAATCAAAATAGGCATTCCCATTTAAAAAAATCAAGTTATCTGTGATTAAAGTTTCCTAAATTTATCCTCTGATTTCTCCAAGTACAAAAAGAATTCAAATTTAGCCGTCTGACGTAAGATGACGCATTTCATGCTTAGTCGTACCGCAAAGTCAAGGCCTTCTAAGTTTTATAATCGCTGCGATATTCAATTTTTTTCTGATACCTACTTATACCAAAAATGGTGATTTGCACCTGAACGGTTCGTTTAAAGTTCCATGTGTGATACATAAAGTTACACTAGAATTGACCAAGGATTCCAAATATGCAATAATATATAGGGGGTTTCATTAAAAAAAATGTAGGTTTGATATGAATCACCCTGTATAAACGTCAAAATTCAAGTGAAAATATTTTTACGTTATAACTCTCAAGGGTCCCTACCATGATCAAGTGACAGATTTTTGAAATATTCTTTAGTAAGCCCACAATCCTCCGTCCACGCACTATTGGCCCACCCTGTATAGTTATTTTAGTTTTCTATACATTTATTAATTCGGGTTTATACAGGGTTTTCCAAAAAATAGTGTCAAGGGGAAGTCCAGAGATAGAGCACTCCTAGAAGTATCTGAATCACCCCCATATATGTTATGCAATTTTTTGTAGTTTCCGAGTTATGAATTTTTTTCTGAATTTCAGAGAATCCTCTACCTCGACAACTTAAAACTGTTCCAAAAGAAAAATTAAAAGACTTTTCCAAATTATCTTTTTTGGTAAGAGTTTACTGTTCATACATAAAATAATCGGCTTCGTAACTTTGATGAAAGTTATAAAAATTTTAGTGTAAAGTGAAAAATTTACGATCTGATAATTATGACTTAAATCTTCGACTCTCAATTAAAAATCCAAAGAGGTGATTTCATAATTTCTAAGCAGGTCTAAAAACTTCTTCAGACTCTCAGCTATCACAATCATTGAAAAAAACTAGTACTTAATGGGTAATGGGGCTACTTGCGCTCCAATTGACCTTCAAAGACAAGAGACGAAGATTTCTTGAAATTAGCGATGTGTTTTTCAATTCATCAATAACCTATGTTAACGCGTTAATAGCAGATTGACTGTCAGTACTGCAATAATAAACGTTAAAAACGTTGCATAAGTGAAACATTTATTAAAAAAGATACTATTTCTTGCTAAAGAACAACAAGGAGTGCATTCTTCAAAACCGGTTTTTACCTGAGCGCCAACAAAAAGGGCTAACGCTAACGCAGTAAACGATGGCGATGTTAGAAAGAGATAGCTATGATATTGATGTGACGTCTTTTCAAAATGTGTCATTGCATATGTTGTATTTGTTGTTTTTATTCAGTCGTCTGTCTGTCTTTGCGGCTTTAAAACGATACGCTTTTGTTTGGAGTCACACAATTAGATTAGAATTTTCTCCAGCTTTGTGATGCTTGGATCTACATAATACATGGTGTTTCATAAGTTGGAACTTTTTTCATACAGCAGATAGTACTCGCCAAGATGAGTGTTTTTTCCCCAGTAACATATAAACGGAATATTTAGAGAAAACAACATACTGACCGCTAAAGATATCCTCAATTTTAGGTCCGTCCCTGCTCCCTGGGCAACGAGATGACCATGTATTGTCATATCACAACAAAGCAACGCCACGTATCAGCGGTGTCTGTGAGAAAACAGGCAGTTCGTCATACGTCGCGTTGCTGTCTCATAGTGTTCGAGAGTGCTTGACGATAGGACTTTAAAAACAACAACAATGGCGTACGCTTATAACAATAATGAACTGGTGGACATGATTTTGACGTACGGTGAGTGTGGTCAAAATACCGCTGCGGCTTCGCGAGTGTATGCCGATCGTTTCCCTAACCGTACTCACCCTGCACCTCGTCGATTTGTCTGGCTCGTGCAAAGAGCTAAAAACACAGGATATCTGAATCCACATCGTGGTGGACACGCTGGAAGACCTAGACAACCTCGTATCGTCCAAATTGAAGAAGACATCGTAAGTTGTACTTTTACCTATAAGACGCCTGTGACAGGACCGCACTTACAGCTCTTCGCAGCAAGTACTTGCTTGACTTGCCGTTTCAAGGGCCGTTGCTTCTAAAGAGGAAAGTCCCAACTTTTAGAACACCCTGTATGTATGTGTATCCGCAAAATGATTTAAGTTAACGATGAAGTTAGCATTAGGTTAAGCTTAGGCTACACCAGACAACCACATACAACTAAAGGAAGTTTATAAGGATCTTGCATACAATTAAATAGCAGGGTATGGGACCACATAAGCAACCAACTGCAGACAACTGAACAACGAGAAGAAGTGGAATACTCTTGGACATGTATCAAGGATGCTGTGAAAAGTGCAGCAAATACCGTGCTAGGAAAACTATGCTCCAACACCAGACAGAACCCAACAGAGAACGATATAGAAACCAAAGAGCGGAAGCAAAGAGATTGCTGAGAAGGAAAAAGAAGAACCATGAACTACAGAAATTTCGAGAACTAGAGCAAGACCGTCTAAATAACCGTCCAAGAAAATTTGATCAGGAGTTGTCAAATATTAAAAAAGGATTTCAGCCTAGGGGTGAAACAATGACCATAAAGGAGGACGGTAACTTAACAAGCGACAGAAATGAACTGCTTAGAGAATGGAAACAGCATTTTCACGTACTTCTAAATATCAACAACGACAATGGTTTTAGCCCTTCAATATACCATACGGCAGAACCGCTTATTGATACTCCTAAAAAACAACAAAGCCCCCGGAAATGATATGATCCCATCTGAATGTGTCAAAAATGGAGGAGAGACATTGCATAGGCACCTGTATAGGCTCATCTTGCTGACTTGGAAGGACGAAACAATACCAGATGAATGGAAGGAAAGCATAATCGTCCCTATACACAAAAAAGGAGATAAAAGGAAGTGCAGCAATTACAGAGGAATCTCCCTTATCAGCACTGCATATAAGATTCTAGCCAACATAGTCTTGGAACGCCTAAAACCAATCACAGAAGAAAGCATTGGAGACTATCAGTGTGGCTTTCGGGGAAACAGTTCAACAGTTGACCAAATTTTTACCATAAGGCAATTGCTAGAAAAATTCTAGGAGTTCAACCGGGATGCCCACCATCGGTGACATGCTTTCCGACCCATTTGAGGTGAACAGCGGGCTTAAGCAGAGAGACGCGATATCTCCAATTTTCTTTAACATTGCCCTTGAAAAAGTAATAAGAACCGCTGAAATAAGCGTCGAACTTTTTGGTCAAAATGGCCCAAGACTGTTACTGGCCTTTGCTGATGATATTGACGTGGTGGGTAACTCAGTACTGACAGTGAAAGATCTCTTTTTGAGAGCAGAGAGGCAAGCTAAGCAAATAGGACTCAGAATAAACGAGGACAAAACCAAATATATGCACACCAGTAGAACAGGGCGTAGAGATAGAGTGGGCCAAAACGTCACTATGGGGGAATACAATTTTGAGAGAGTTGCAACTTTTAAGTATTTAGGAGCCACAGTTGCTCAGGATAATAACCTAACGGAAGAAATTAAGGTCCGAATTCAAAGTGGAAACAAATGTCTCTATGCACTAAGACCAGTTTTAGCATCGAAAAACATCTCGCGAAGAACAAAAATCACAATTTACAAAACCGTCATACGACCAACAGATATGTACGCTATCGAAATCTGGACTCTGACCAAGGATAATGAACGAAAATTAAAAGTCTTTGAGAGAAAAGTTCTACGTAGGATTTTTGGGCCGCTGCGAGACCCAGTAACACAACAACATCGAATAAGAACTAACCAAGAGATATGAGAGTTATACAAAGATACAGATATTGTGCAGGAGATAAAGGCAAGAAGGCTACAATGGGCAGGACATGTGCAAAGACAGCCCGACTCGAGGATGGTTAAATTGGCTTGGGAAGGAGCACCACTGGGACGAAGACCTTTGGGGCGCGATAACATAAAAGCGGACCTAAGAACCATCGGTATACAATATGACCCAGCATTGATGGAAGACCGGCAACAATGGAGGAGAATAGTACAGTCGGCCAAGACCCACCCCGGGTTGTAGAGCCATGGAGTAAGTAAGTAAGTAAGTATGGGGGGCATATCATAATGATGCAGAAAACTATCCCGAATTTTTACTTTAGCCAACAAAATTTAGTACATCATAAACTTAAGGAAGGACCACCTAACTCTCAAATTTGTGTTGATTAGTGCTGGGTGTGGGTTAACTTATAGCCTAGTTACTATTTGGGTCGCAACATTTTTTTTTTGTAACTTATAACTGCGTTGCTTTTTTATGACTTTTGTCATGTGTACTATAAAAATACGCTAAATAAACTAATAATAACTAGAAAGACGAAGCACATACTGACAGAGTAGCAGAAATATTCTATTGGCCTGGGTAGTAAACGAGAGTAGATACCATAAAACTTATTCCTACTCTGCATCTATAGATCGATGAGTTATTTGACTCTATTGAACTTTTCCATTCTGCACCTGCATTTCAACATATTCATGCGTATATGCATCTAAAGCCTTTTAGGTGAAATGCAGTCAAGCTCAAAGAAGAAGTTCCTCTACATTTTGCTAGCAATTTTACCGGAAATATATGTAGGACATGAAGGTGTTATGTAAACATGGAAACATCGTATATGCAGGGTGAAATCCACACTCGTCGTGTCAGCTGGATGCTTTCTAGACAAATTGGTTCCGAGTTATCCCGAACTCGATATATCGGGTGACATATACTGGAAGTAGGTACAGGAATTCAATAGAACATATGAGTGTCGTTTGTACGACGGAGGATTTGTTCAGGTGTGTATACAAGAAGTAGCAAGTAATGGAGCTGATTTTCCAAGACATCTGTATAGCAGGGGCGCTTCCTCCTTAGGGCGCAATGTCCCCCTCTGAGCAAAAGAGAGAACAATACTTTTTAGTAGGTATGTAGGGACAGCGAATTACCAACTCGCATGAGGTTATTGAGGCATGGCGAAATTATTGCGAACATATGTACCATGAGTGGAGATTCACGACTTGACTTGATTTTCAAGCTACCTGACTTGACTTGATATCAATTCAAGGTCAAGTCAAGTATTTGTTTTCGAAATTCAAGTCAAGTCAAGTAGTTCCACATCAAGCAACTTGAAAATCAAGTTTTTCAAGCTACCTACTTGGCTTTTCTTGAAAAAATAATGCCTCTTTGATATTAATCTGATTAACTGCCAAAACGCAATAACAATCAAAATCTATGTATATAAAGATGTAATCTTTTATTTAAAAAAAAAACATCCAAAAACGAAAACTCCAACAAACTTAGGTAAATAATGAATGTAATAATATAAACTAAAAATACAAAACATTCTGAATTCTGACAATGATACATAGGAAAACAACAAACTCAAAAGGGGATGGGTTGGCTCAGTGGTTAGAGTCGAGGGCTCGTGGCCGGAAGGTCCCGGGTTCGATTCTCGTTAGAGACGGAAATTTATTTCTGTTTTTTTCAATCAAAAATAAATATCCATAAAAAAAGCTAAACGTAGAATCTCCACCTGAGCCTTCACTGTTGGCTTCTAATTAACAGTGCTGTGCCTAGAGTGGCGCCGGGAAAGAGTAACAAAGCATACACAGAACAAGAGGCTAATGATGACCTGAGCAATCGATGTCAATGACTCAGAAGTAAAAAAAAATTAATATTCTCATTTCTAACGGAGTTATCACCTAATCGATTTCTTGTTTTGGTAAGAGTTATGGCAGCTCTAGAAAACTGGCTTTCAACTGGATCTGAAGTAGCTGGCGTTGCCAAAGAGTCTTTGGCCATTGCGGCAAGGTTTGGAAAAATATAGTCGTGTCTTTTCCACCATTCTATCTTCAGTACTGTCCCTTGCCGCTTGAATACCATTTTTTAATGTGTTCATCGGTTTCATCTCGATCAGGTTTATTGTCAAGTTCCATAGCCCACGAATCTAGTCCATCGAGCAGCATATTAATGCAAAAATGATGGAAATACTCTGAAAAACATTAATACTACTGGCAAATTCGTTCAATTAGCGACCATTCTGTGTCGGTTGGCTTTAAAGTTTTAAAGTTATCGGGTGCCTGCTTGCTGTCGTAACCTAGGTGATTCCCCTATTTTAACGCTTCGATTCGCATTTTACAGATCGGTATCAAGTAGGTTCAAGTAGTTTGATTTTACTTGATATCAAGTCAAGTAGTTCAGATCTAAAATCAAGCCAAGTCAAATATCAAATTCTTAAAAGCTTGAGCATTCAGGTCAAGTCAAGTATTTAAGAAAAAACTCAAGCTACTTGGCTTGATGAATCCTTAACCATGAGAATGGCCTTCAGGCCCTCTCATTGGATTTTGAACATGAACTGGATATTGTTTTGCCGGAAATGGAACACGTCCTCAACGAATTAAAAACTAGTAAAGCTACAGGCATTCATGCTATTTCTGCCGAAACGCTAAAATGCTTGGATGATGACGGCATCTCTCTTTTATAAGTATAATATTTGTAAGAGGGTCACATTGTGCTGACGTGGCGTGGGAACGTGGAGTATGATGCAATCTGACGCAACACGCCCTCTGACGCGTTAGACCAAAATCAAGCAATCTAGATTTTTTGTCAGTCGTGTGAAGACGTCAGAGGGTTGAGGTGGTTTTGCTTTGTTGTATCTCAACATCTACTCTGAATTTGTGATGAGACGGGTATTGGACAACTGGAATGGCGGTCTAACTATTGGCGGAAGCAAAATATCTTAAGATAACTTAAGATTTGCTGACGATACAACCCTTATTGCTGCTTCTCAGGAAGGACTTTTAGCTCTATTGAACGTTTTAGAACAACAGAATGCAGCATATGGCCTTGGTATTAACTAAAACAAGTCCAAGGTTATCATTGTAGATAGAGAGCATGACACTCATCGAGAAATTAAGTCGATAGGCCATTGTGAGGTAGTTCAAACTTTTGTATACTTCGGTTCTTTGATCGACAATTCAGGTAGCTGTGAGAATGAGATTCGACATTCAACAGGCACGGGTGGCCATGACAAAGCTTACTAAAATATGGCGTGACCATAGCATCACTAAAGCTACAAAAATGTCACTGGTTCAGACCCTTGTGTTCTCCATATTTTTGTATGCCTCGGAAACTTGGACTGTTAAAAAGGCAGATCGAGCTCGCATAGATGCTTTTGAAATGTGGACGTGGAGGAGAATGCTGAGAATTCCTTATACCGCCCATAGGACTAAAGTTTCCATACTGGATGAGCTCGGTAATCCAAAGAGACTATCCTCCATTGTGTCGACGAGAATGCTTACATTCTTCGGACATATTCACAGAAGCGATAATATGGTGAAACTTGTAGTTCAGTGTCACGCCCCGAGTGGGCGGCGCCGTGGCCGTTCCTCTACACGCTGGGTTGATACGACGAAACAGTTGCTAGATATGAGTATCAAGAGCGCCACTGAACTGACAGTAAATCACGAAGGATGGTGAGCTACAGTTCTCAAAATATTGATAATTTTCGTGTCGGCAATACTCTAGCTCCAACTTGGTGTTTTACCACCTTCTCTTCGGAAGGGCACCACGAGAATTATTCCATGGACTTCCCACCGAAGCTAAGTTCTTGTTTTCAAAAATATATATAATATATACATATGTACTGCATTCGTATACAGAAATAAATCTTTATTAAACCGTTGTTGTTCTGTTTCATTTCTTGACGGCTAGCTAGACTCGCACACACACGCACGCACCCACAGGCCCTTGTTTCATGGAATCTGATTGAGCTGCTGGTTGCTATGGGCAATATGTTGGTTGGTGGTTCATCATCAAGCTGCATTTATTGTTACAACGCGGTAGAAATGTTGCTGGTACAAATTTTCATCTGGACGTTCAACGAATTGTAAGACTATCAGAAAATTACAAGACAATTACAATGGACTAGTATCATGATTTTTTTTTATGGTTGCATATGACAGAGTACGTCATAAAAATCATCCTGTTTTTTTCCCCGATTTTTTTGGACACGGGAAAGCCAAGAAAATAAGGAAAATATTTGAATTTTCCTAGGGCCGTGACGTCACGGCCCTATAGGTGAACAGCCAATCAAAAGACAGATATGTGTGCTGTGTTGCCGCATTCTGATGGCGCGCGAAATGCCGGAGCTGTACGCGGGCTGGCTCATCTATCTTGTCTTCTGTTCCCGTCTGATATGTTTTGTGGTTTTAATGTCCCGTGATCCGAAATTCCAGGGCTGTTCCAAATTACGGTTCTATCGCCGTCCTAGAACGGTTTTCATCGTGCCCCGCCCATTTTGTGATTCTAGAATCGATGATTGGTTGGTACGCTGGTGGACCAACCAATCACCGTTTTTAGAACTGTAAAATGGGCGGGGTTTGATGAAAACAGTTCTAGGACGGTGATAGAACCATAATTTGGAACAACTCTTCCGAAAGCTAAGTTAAGGTTCGATCCGTCAATCCTGTCAATCAATCGTCATTCGGTCATTGTCACTTCCAAATTCCATTGGGCTTTGGCTGTAATTTCCAACAATCTTAAAGTTATTATTAAGTTATTATTATTTGTTTGCGTTTATTTGTACAGGATATCCTTTTATTCCATTTTACTGGGTTTCAAGTTATTTTATCATAACATAACCAACAAGTATGAGTAAAATCGATAGTGGATTCACAAAAGCCGATCCAGATAACCTGCCTAAAGTTGATATGGCTATGGTGAACGACTTTTATGTGGATAATATGCAGTTCTTCAATACGGAGATGAGAAATGTGAAAGCTAAGAAGTGAGTTTCAAAATATTTATAACAGTTGGTATAGCAAATAACATGTTTATGTGAAATGTAAATGTTTTGCGAGTCGGAGCTGTTCTTGGCAACAATGCACTGCTGATAATTCGCGCGGTTGGCAGTGATTGGCTGAATTTGAATTCCGTTCTTTAAACTTTAGAATGGAATTACTAAAAAACAAAATGATGTAGAAAGTAACGAAATGCAGCAGAACGTTTATTTTTGTATGCACTAAGCGGTCATAATAATTAAATCATTGTTCTTAACCTCGTGATACTAGTCCAGTGCACTTATTGCTGAGCCGCCGCTGGCTGCAAGAAATTCTAATATTAAATCTGAACATTGTAGGCTTTCTCCCTGTCCTTGGAGCAGCCAAGTCTGCGTTCGGTTTGGTTTAAATGGCGCAAGACGGAAGCCTCTCAGGATACTCTAACGTGTTTACCACTCCAACGTCAAGCGCTTAACTGAGATTTTTCAATCGCTAGCTTTATACCGTGTAGTGGCAATAAATGAACCACATACAGGGTGGGCCAGTAGTGGAGTTTTGAAGGCTAAAACGTTAAAATATTTTCACTCAAATTTTGACGTTTATACAGGGTGATTCATGTCAAACATACATTTTTTTTAATAGCACCTCCTATATTATTATTGCATATTTGGATTTCTTGGTAAATTGTAGTCTGACTTTATGTATCACATATGGAACTTTAAACCAACCGTTTAGGCGCAAATCACCATTTTTGGTATACCTAAGTAGGGATCAGAAAAAAATTTAATATCACAGCGATTATAAAACTTAGAAGGCCGCGACTTTGCAGTGCGACTGAGCATGAAGTGCGTCACCTTAGGTCAGACGGTCAAATTTTAATTCTTTTTATACTTGGAGAAGTCAGTAGATCAATTAGGTTGTTCGTATTTATTAGCCAAGATATAATATATATCGTAGTTGGTGAATACACCACGCGAGTAGTTAAGTTATAAAACAAGGCGCCTGTAGCTAAGGGTTAATGAAGGAAAATTCAATCACAGGTACTAATATGATTTTTCAAATGGGAATGCCTTTTTTTGTTCATGGTATCAAATGTAAAATTTGATTCTCTTTCTAACGATATAGGATTCTCAATATCGATCTTTTTTGGTTTTCATTCTATTCCAAATTTTCAGTCAAAGTGTTTTAGTGTTTTTCAGTTTTCCTACGTATAAGCAACCTAGCAGGCCATGAAAAATAAACAAAAACTCGTTCAGAAGGAAGAAACTAGCTAACTTAGTAGAAAAATGCAAACGAAATAGAGTAACGAGGCAAGATTATAAAAATTCCTTACAACATATCAGCTCTAACTGGAGAGCTAACTGAATCACCCTGTATAAACTTCAAAATTTGAGTAAACATATTTTAACGTTAAGACGCTCAAGGCTCCCTTCATAGTCAAGTTACAGATTTCGGAAATATGTTTTAGTACGCCTACAATCTATTGGTCCACCCTGTATAACAAACAATACTTAAACTAGACGAAAACTAGACTTTTTAATTCCACCAAATTTGACGTAAAAACCAGACACTCAAACTTATGAAATGAAAATCTAAAACGGTCAAGGCTGATATTATTAAAGATTCTGCACATTCGTGTGAGAGGGTTGTACGAAACCCAAAATATGGATTGCAAACTCAACTGGAAGTTACACATAATAATGCTCTAGTCGGGTTGATTCAAGACTGGTATGGAACTGCATGCACCTCCTCAACAAACTCGGAACAGGAAACAGGGTAACCTTGATTTGGGTTCCGGGTCACAGCGGAGTGGAAGGCAATGTATTGGCCGACGCGCTCGCAAGAGAAGGAACTGAATCTGTGTTCATAGGACCAGAACCATTCGCGGGCATTGCGAAAAGCACCGCTAAAAAGACCATCTCAGACTGGACAGAGAAGAAAGCACTGCTGCACTGGCGAGATACACCAGGGCTACTGCACTCGAAGGCGTTCATAAGATACCCCTCAAGTCAGGCCTCCCCGAGGATCATGGAATGTAACAGGAACGATCTCCGCATTCTGGTTGGTCTGCTGACGGGACATGGTCGTCTGAGGAACCATATGCGGAAGTTGGGTCTTGAACAAACTTCAGGCTGTCGCTTCTGCTACGTGGAGGTCGAACCAGCGGAGCATATTCTTTGCTCCTGTCCAGAACTGGATAACGCTAGGTTCCAGACATTTGGATTTGCCCAATTGAAACCTCATGACTTCAAGGAAGTTTCACCCTTCACGTTGATCGCCTTCGCAAAGAGGTGCGGACTGTACGGTGAACTCTAAAAAGGTGTGAGCCACAATAGACACAACTGAGTCGCAGTGGAAGGAGGCAGCGCTGTCCCACTCACTTTCAACCTAACCTAATCTACACATAACAAAGAAAATAAAACAAATTGACATGAAAGGGACTGAGCTGGCTCATAGCGCGTAGGTCCCAACTCGCAATAGGAAACAAACTACTCATTTATAAAGCGGTTACTAATTTGGACATAGAACATAGGACATAGAACTTTGAGATTGCACCAACGAGCTCAATCTAAAATCTTAAGAAGTTGTCCTAACCTCTAACCATACGCTCTCAGGTTACACCCTCTTGTAATGTTATTCATCTTTTATTATTATGATAATACTATCTTTGTTCACAGCTTCTCTAGCACTACAAACCCAATCCGCAGTTTTGCGGATGACAGTACACTGCATGCAGGCATCATGAGTAATAGACCGATCTCTGTGGTCGAGCTGGAACGCAGAAGACTGGCAGTGGCAGCTTCACTTTCAACGGATCTTGATACCATTGCCGCTTGGGGGCTTAAGAATATGGTTAAATTTAATGCCTCCAAGACCCAGTATTGTACGCTATCGAACAAGAAGTACTCAAGCCAACACCAGGTTCTAATGAACAACCAGGCTCTGCCAAGGAGTCACTCATTCAAGCTGTTAGGAGTCAACATTACAGAAAATCTGATCTGGCACGAACACGTCGCGTCAATTGCAACAGCTGCTGGTAAAAAGCTTGGGTACCTATTTAGAGCCAGAAAGTATTTCTCACCATGTAACCTGCTCACGCTATATAAAGCCCAGATAAGATCCTGCCTGGAGTATTGCTCTCATGTCTGGGGAACTGCTGCCCCCACTACCCTGTCTATACTAGATGCCGTCCAGAGAAAGGCAATTCGACTAATTGGCGATCCGGCCTTAACGCGCCACCTTCACTCACTTTCTCACAGGCGTGTTGTTGGTGACCTCTCACTCTTCTACCGATATTCCAACGGAATCTGCTCCTCTGAGCTATCCTCTATCGTTCCGCCGCTCACTGCTCCTATCAGATGTACCCGTGCGACCGCTGCATCTCATCCCAAGACGGTCGTTCTTCATACATCAAGAACTGAGCGGTACAACCGCACATTGATTCCCAGGGTGTCCAAGGCTTGAAATGGACTGCCAGAAGATGTATTTATTGGGCCTGCGGGTATTGGCCCATTCAAATCTCCCGTTAACAAGCTTCCCCTAACATAACCCTTTCACAGCAGCCGTGGTACTTTGGTATTTAGTCCCTGCCTGCGCGGTCTGCTCAGTTATAAAAGAAAAACAGTTTTATCACTCAAATCGTCAGCTTTTGGCGTGATAATACCATCTGAATGGCATACATACAATATTTCACTTGATTAAATATTCTTCGTAAATATTTTTAGCTGACAACACGTCAGTTTAAATTGCGTCCATTTTATTCAACAGTATAGAATGGTTATCTATTTTCATTCCATTTTATCCCCTTAATTGCACATACCTTTTAGTGTGGAAGTGGCACTCGCTTTATGTCATTATTCCATAAATTGTGAACGTTGTTCGAAGATGAGATTTTAATTGCATTCAACTATTTATAGTTGTTGCGGTCAGTCCTAGTAAAACCAAATTTTATTTTCCTCATAGTTATACAATAATTTAATAAACAAACTAACTTTGAATAGGTATAGTACAATACAACAATCTTTATCCATAAGTCATTCAGTCAGTCAGATTTAGCAGTTTTACGTTATACTTCATAAATAGGCCACTGCACTCAAAATTATGACGTGAATGGTAAAATTGGTAAACCTGACAACACCGATGTTAGAATTTTTCAATTCTGTATGCTCAAAAACCCCGAAGTATTGAATTTCACCGTTTTGAAAATATTTAAGCGTTCCGGTACTGTTTACTGAAAAAGCGGTGTTGCCGTATCTCAGTAATTAATAGAAACAAATTTTTGATATTGTGGGATATTACTAAATTCGACATGCGCAATTTATTGCAATAAAAATAAGTAGAAGATTCTATATAAAATAACAAAATTATGACGTATACCGTAAAAGTGGTAAATCTGGCAACACTGCTGTTAGAATATTTGAAAACCTGCTGTTCGAAAACCTGCAGGTATTGATTTTTTCGTTCCAGCTGTGCAAGTTTTGAAGATATTTAAGCGTTCCTGTACCTTTTGCTGACCTGGTATTTGAAATAGATAGAAGGCAGTAGTATACATTCTTCGGACATATTCACAGAAGCGATAATATAGAGAAACTTGCACTTCAGGGTCACGCCCCGAGTGGGCGGCGCCGTGGCCGTTCCCCTACACGCTAGGTGGATACGACGAAACAGTTGCTAGATATGAGTATCAAGAGCGCCACTGAACTGACAGTAAATCGCGAACGATGGCGAGCTACAGTTCTCAAAACTATTGATAATATTCGTGTCGGCAATACTCTAGCTCCTACTTAATGCATTTTACGAGTTCGCAACACGTCTGTTAAGACATTGTGACCATGATGATGATGAGTATGAGCAAGGAAAACGGTTTCATTATTTTAGGAACACCAGTTAAAACTTGTTCACGCCGTAAACCCTTCTGCCACTCCCTACTTCTATGTTAAATAAAATATACAGTGGGGATATTTGTTCGAAAATTTGGAAGAATAATTTATTTGGCAACGTCGCAAAAACGAAAAAAAAATAATACAAGGCGAGATAGGGTATTAGTAGATATTTCGATTTAAAGTAAAACATATAGGGTGATACATTTGAAAAAAACGAAGTAAAATGACCTTCAAATTGCCGTAATTTAAAATTCTGCCAAAAACACCCTGTAGTTGCACATTGCTGATAACATCGAGAGTAGTACCAAAATGCACTTCTAGTCAGAATGGTTAAGTCATTAATTCATATTGCATTGATAGTACTTCTAGAAGTTAGTTTAGCATAGATTAGTTTTATAAAATATGGGTTATACCTCTTTCTGATATGAAATGTATGTGATTAGTTTTTTTTTACTTAAGCTAGATATTACATCAGTAATATCGGGATACTATTTTTTGGAACTTGTTCTGTTTGTATCCTAAAAACCTTAATAAATAAATAAATAAATAAATAAATATTCATTTGATATTCAGGTAACTCACTGCATAATATCATCGAGAAAAGTTAAAGGAATATATCAATTTGGACGTATTACTTGCGACCTCGCAAATCCGGAAATTAATAGAAAATAAATTATAACTAGGCAACGTCACAACCGATCCCAAAAATATTTCAGGGTTAAATAGTGATCAATGAAACTACAAGAATTTAAAAAAAAGTTATAGTTCCATATAAAAAAATTAAGTTGACCTATCCTACTTTCCCGCAACACCCTGTATATTTCAAAATTTTTTTTGGGATATGCACCTTAAGTAACCAAATAACTTCTGTATTTGACATGTACTTCTATCAGGTATACCTTGCGAGATATCGAAGAATTACACACTAAATGGACACATGTATAATATTTAGCAGGACTTTATTGTTTTGACATGTTGCACTGAACTGAGAACTATTTTAAAAAATTCATGCTCATATAATTGCTTAGGTACATGTTACAATAATTTCAGATTAGGGATGGGACATCGAAAGAAAACATCGATGTTGAACATCGATATCAACATCGACGGTCTGCCATCGGTAACTACGATATATCGTATTCAAAACATCGATGTTTGAAGATCGCAAAAACATCGATATATTCGGGTATTGGTGTTCTTCAATTTTAATGTTAGAAATAAATAATGATATGTATTTTACTACTAAGTATTTCAAATTTTACAGATAGTAAACAGAAAATAATAAAGACCAGAAACTAGCTAAACTAACAGATTTTATTAAATTTTAATTAAAAAATAAAAATAAGTTTTGGTTTTCTATTTCCTTTTCCAAATTGCTTTGCAACTTTAGCGAATTTGAGAAGATGAAATCAACCAATGTCAAATCAATTTGAAATAGGACAAACAAAAAACAATTCACATAGAAAACTCCATTGTGAGGATGTGAGCCGAGCTTTTTATCAACTTGTAAAATCTAGTACCTTGTGATTATACCCCCCTCCCATAAATTCATAATGATGTCAATCAGTCACCATCGCGTCGGTGTTGTTTTGGTACAGAATAGTAGTAACTGAAAGGAAGTAGAATGCACACCTCTACAAAGGAACCCAAGGCGCCTTCAATTGGTATTTTAAATCATGGGGCAAAACCGAAGACCAGAAAACTGCAGACTCGCTAAGTTTACTTTTTTGTATATTTTCAATTTGTAATTGAAACTTTTAAGAAAACATCGATGCAAATTTTCAAAAACATCGATGTTTTCATCGATGGTTCAAGTTAACAACATCGATGGTAAAAACATCGATCATCGGACGTGAAACATCGATGTTTTCCAAAAATCGATAATTATCGCCCACCCCTATTTCAGATATACTACCAAAAGACTTGCAAAAAGTTTGCATCGATGGCACTGACAGTCTCTAATTGAAGTATGACTTGGCACTTCTTGCATTGGACCCTTCATATACACAAAATGTATCGTTATTACCTTTTTATGAAAATCCATTTCTCGCCACGTTGGCAAAATTGCCGGTAATCATTATAAAATCGCCCACTTGGATGCCACACCCTCCATTTTCCACGCGGTGGCGAATATGTGGCAATTCCGAACGAATGGGGGTACTTACGGCAAATTACACCTTCGCGTGATCACAGTTCAAGCCCCTTTTTCTTCAAGCTTCACTCGGTAAACGTACTGGTTTTATTCTTGCTTCCATTGTGTGCCCGGGAACTTTATATGGTTTATTATTATAATTGCTTTTTAAACACCATTCAACGTTGACGCGGAGAAGGTTGAGGGCGAATGCTTTCTGATAATCGTGTTTCGCTATCTTATGCCGGTTTTCCACTAAACGGACAGTTGAGTCAAAGTTTACGTAATACATATAAGTTGGATCACTCCGCAAAAATATCAAAACGGCCTGCCCCTTACTCCGTCACCCCGGTACACCGGTAGCAGTGTACCGACGTCAGCCGTGAGATACGGGGCGGCGCAAAGTAGAGGTTGAACGTGTTTAACGCGATGTCTATACAGTGTCTCAAAAATATCGGATTTTGTTATCTCGGATTAGTTTGCAGGAAATGGATAATCTTTTTAGATGTTTGAGAGTAATCAACTTCGTGAGAAAAGATATCACCAATCAATTTAAATTTATTAACGGATGGAGAATGACAATCAGATCCATCCTTATTTTGTGGTAAGCCTTGAAATGTAAGTGATATAAATACAGGGTATCCCACGACGATTAAGACAAGAAATATGTCGGAACTGGGCAGTAGTAGAGAATTATAATTTTGCGCATGTAAATTAGAGCAGATGTTGTGTCTCTTTTTGTCATTGTACTACCCAATGAGGTATTTGTTTTTGGTCACGTGACATTCGATTCAAAATTAATAATGGGACACCCTGTATATTTGTGTCTGTGTTCCTCCCGATAAAACAGTTCCAACAAACTAGCACACTTGGGGTCTAAAATCAAGAACTACAGATAGTTAAAGGATTGTATCACGCTAAAAGCGTATAGTGAGACAAAACATTCATTCGGTGGTCTTACCATACCACCCAGGAACATTGTAAATTATATTTTAGAGCTCGAAAATATTTTTATTGATAACTTTAACAATTTAGTTTCTACAGTAGAATGACACTGGAAAGCAAAATGTCAAAAATAATTTATTCACATCCATGTAAAGCATTTCCACATGATTATCTTTTAAAATTTGTACATACGAGTTCGTATATACTATACCATAAAATTTATAAACTGTGATCTCAAAAATAAGTCAAATAAACAAAACATTAAGGTAAAAATACTACAGCACCTTTGAACCATCAGTTTTTACTTATTTACGAAATAGCTACAATATGTGAAATCATTTGAGATTCATTAGTAATAGTTTTACTAGGCTTTATTTTTGATATCCATTTATGTAACTTAGTGTATTAGCAACATTAACGTTACATTTGTATTTGTATGTCTAAATCGGCCTTCAATACATATTTTTCAATGACCCTCGTATATACGTACAATCCAGGCGTTAGCAAGTCCCCGCTAAAAGACCCTCGTACTTGAGCAAAAACCAACGCAAAAACTAAGTGGCGCGTGCGGCCGCGGCATCGCTTTGATGTGAGTTCTTCAAAGTGCCGACGGAGAGTGATCCAACTTAGATGTATTCCGTAAACTTTGGTTGAGTTTACGTTTTGTTTGTATTTTCTGGAACCGGAGAAACAAAAACAAAACTAAAACAAACTTAAAACTCTTGCTTTCTTCAAGCGTACCATACTATGTTCGAGTTTCATTTTTGTGTTCCGCCCATTTCCAAATTCAAATTCAAATTCTTTATTGCCCCTTAGATATTCAAACGAATGTATAGGATTCGTAACAAAAAAGATACAAAAACACAAAAATACAAAACACAGAAAAAATAGGTAGGTATATAAAACAAACAAGTATGTATATAACAATCATAAACAAACAAACTCAGAAACAGCATAGTAACACTAACAAACAAGAAAGTCTTTCAGCTTGATCCTAAACTTGTTGATATTTAAACAGTCTAATATTTTTTTGGCAATTTATTGTAGATTCTAGGTCCCAGTATATCGGGCGATTTCTTACCCACATTGTCTTTAGCGAAAGCCACGTGCAGATCTTCAAATTGTCTGGTCACTGCAGAGCACGAATTTTCATTCAAAAACTTGTTTTTATTTATGAACGTATACACCGCCATTTCATAAATAAACAAAGATGGTAGTGCTAAAATTCTCAGACGTCTAAAAATATCCTTGCAGGATTGCCTACTGTTGATACCAGTCATGCATCGGATGGCCCTTTTTTGGCTCAAAAAGACGTGCTGAGCATTAACTGATGGGCCCCAGAAACACAAAGCGTACCTCAGTCTTGACTCAACTTGGGCATAGTAAACGGCGTGAGCAGTGTTCACAAATTTTTTAAAACAAAAGACTGAGAGTTTATCCTTGAACTAAGGTACTCAAAATGATCTTTAAAGTTTAAGCCCGTGTCGAGATACAACCCCAAAAATTTAACTTGCCTGTCAATAAGCACTATTATGCCATTGCCATTAGCCAGGAGCACATATTTTTTCAATAATCGCTATAGTCTGAGATCCCCTTGCAACCAAATCATTGCCCGTCCGCAAAAAAGGTATTTGTTATGCCGTCTTTATTTTACTGGCTAATGGACATCTTATTATGAATACAACAAATTTTTCAGTTTTACACCCTCCCCCCCCCCCCCCCCCCCCACCCCAAAACCACACCAATTTCACCACTAATCAAAAAAGTAGAAAATAATCAGGAACCCCCTCACAGCATATCGCTACCCAACTTTCATCACAATCCATGCAGCGGTAACTGAGATTACGAAGCTAGAAAATCGCCAACAGACAGACAAACAGACAGACCGGCGGATAGACAGGCAGACCGACGCAAATGAGTGACGTGGATTTTCGTTATGTAGCTATCAAACGCCCAAAAAGCGTATTATCTCAAAATCGGAAATTTTCACGATCACAATCCCTTCACTTATCGGTGTGGGAAATATAAATATGTACTATTATTTAGGAGAAAACGATGCCAACACAGATATTGGGTTCGATCGTTGTTCTCTAGACGAATAAAAATGATGACATGGGACTACAATGGAGACCTACGTTTCTCATTTCATAATTTTTTGAGAATGTCTATCTCTAACTTTGAAAAACTTATAACATTAATTGACAAAAAAGTTGCAAAAAACGCAAACATTAGGGATTTAATTTATGTAAAAGATCGATTAGCAGTCATATTGTGGTGTCTCGCCATTGGAGACAGTTACTAAAGCTCAATTTACTTATGCAAAATGAAATATAAGTCGTAAACTCTCAAGAATCACAATAGAACCAGATCCATCTGACAGACTCTAGTTTCAAAATCAAAACATGTCGAAACCCTTTGATGTACCGCCTCCCAGCGGGACCCGAAAAACAAAACTTGAACTGTGAGAGCAGGCGACAGAAAAGATCTGCCATGGCGCGTTCGCTTGGCCTGGCCAGAAGAGCGTGGTTCTATATGCTGCTGCATATGAGAGTTGCTCAATCGACCTACGGCGCACTGATGATCGCTAATAAGCGTGAAACAGCTGTCTGCGTACTGTTGGATTGACGGAGGTATAGAGCAACCCTCGTATATCGACTCTCATATGCAGCAGCATATAGAACCGCGCTCTTGTGGCTAGGCCAAGCGGACGCGCCGTGGCGTTCCACCAAGAAGTCTGCTGCTGTTTAGCAGCAGATGTTTTCTGTCGCCTGCTCTCACATGCTTCACATATCTGATACACATGAAAGTTCTGATGCTCTCTATCTCCGTCAATCGACCTATGGTCCACTGATGATCGCTAATACCTAAGCGTGAAACAGCTGTCTGTGTACTGGTAGATTGACGGAGATATAGAGCAACCCTCGTAAAACTTGAACTGTCGCAAAACAAACCAGTCTTCAAAAAGTTTGAGAATTGTCGAAGCCGTAGGTCAGGCTAGGCATGGGACATCGACAGAAAACATCGATGTTGGACCTCGATGTCGACATCGACGGT
Organism: Callosobruchus maculatus; assembly: GCA_951848785.1. Lineage (NCBI taxonomy): Eukaryota > Metazoa > Arthropoda > Insecta > Coleoptera > Chrysomelidae > Callosobruchus > Callosobruchus maculatus. Next base: position 7,750,906 of record CATOUR010000003.1, read on the forward strand.
CTGCCATCGGTAACTACGATATATCGTATTCAAAACATCGATGTTTGAACATCGCAAAAACATCGATATTCGGTGATTGGTATTCTTCAATTTTAATGTCAGAAATGAATAATGAAACGTATTTTACTATTAAGTATTTCAAATTTCAAAAAACAATACAGTAAACAGGAAACAATAACTACCAGAAACTAGCGAATTAACAAATTTATTAATTTAAAAGATTTAAAATAAAAAATAGTTACTCAAATGATCCTAATCTGACTATAATCCCCAAGCTTTAATATTTGGCAGATCGATGGAGCTAAAAATTGCTTTTCAACTTCAGCGAATTTGAAAAGATGAAATCAATTAATGTCAAATGTCCATCTCAAATCAATTTGAAATACGACACGACAAAGAAACAATTCACATAGAAAACAAAGACGTTAGCCGTGGCTTTATCAATCGACTAAATATAGGATCTTATGGTTATACCCTCCTATCCCATAAATTCGTATTGACGTCAATCGGTCACCTTCGCGTCGGTGTTGTTTTCGAACAGAATAGTAGTTCGTTGATGAACTAGTTCACTAAAAGGAAGTAGAATGCACATTGCACACCTCTAAAAAGGAACCCAAAGCGCGTTCGATTGGTATTTTAAATCATACAGCAAAACCAAAGACCAGAAAATTGCAGACCCGCTAAGTTTACTTTTCTGTATATTTTCAACTTGCAATTAAAATTTTTAGAAAAACATTGCTTGAAATTTTTGTAAAACATCGATGTTTTCATCGATGGTTCAAGTTAACAGCATCGATAGTAAAAACATCGATCATCGAACGTGAAATATCGATGTTTTCCAAACATCGATAGTTATCGCCCACCCCTAGGTCTGGCCTTCACGAGCTCCATATGAGTATTACATATTTCAAATCTATCTTTGACAGAATTCATTTGCATTCTAGAGGCGCTAAGCGTATGGCACGGCGGCATTTAGACACTGTTGAATTAAGTGAAACGCAAACAAATCAAGCTGCGTGCGTGATCTGAATTCGGGATGCGCGTGTCTCTATATACCGCATGCAATTAATAGCAGTCCGTATCCATGACAACGGGACACCCTCTTACCCCGATTTAGAATTATTATTCAGGGAACAGTAATATCCCAATATTCCATTCAACGGAATGTAAACACTCACTGTGTGGCCTATTTATAGCAATTTAAAACCCAGCCTGATGAAATATAAACACTTGCCTAATGTTTCGGCCACCTCTATCAACTTTATCACAGTTCACAATACTATCAGATAAGAGCTGTCAGGAAGCAGGTTTTGTTTTTTTCTTTAGAGTTCTTAGAAATTTTTGAAAAACACACAATGTTGCACTACGAGTACATCAGTATATAATAATAAACAGTCCATAACAAACGCAGATACCGTGTTACACAAGAGCACATTCATGAAAAGCACTCATACACCTGATTGCAGGATGGGCAACTCTATGCAGGAACTGAGGGTTTTATGCTTGCTATCCAGAACCACGTGATTGCAACACGAAACTATATGAAATACAGAATTGAAGATCCATCCATAGCCGACGAGAATTACAAACGAAAAGCAATAGACCACATAACAAACGTATGCAAAACTCTCGCTGGAACCGAGTACACAGCGAGACTCTGCAGCCAAAGTCATAGACCAAGCGCTAGCCACAACAACAAATAACCATACTTACAAAAATACGCTTTACCTTATGTTTTATACAAAAAGGTACTATCATTAAGTATCCTTTCAAATTTCAAATTCATGGTCAAAGGTAGTGAGAAAATATGGATTATACTTGTGTACAGGCTTCGTCCTCCTACGGGTCACAATAATAGGAGTATTCATGAACTATTATTCACCTTTAATATTTTAGTACTTTTAAGAAAGTCAAATTCATTTTTGATTCCAATTGTTTAGAAATTTATGGTAAATTTTATAAACAAATCTTTAATACGAGGGTTGCTCTATACCTCCGTCAATCAACCAGTACGCAGACAGCTGTTTCACGCTTATTAGCGATCATCAGTGCGCCATAGATCGATTGACGGAAGTAGAGAGCATCAATTTTTCCATGTTTAATAAACATGTGAAAGATGTGCGAGTAGACAGAAGGAATTCTGCCGGTGCGCCATCTAGTACCCGAAGGTGACGGCATGATGATCGCTAATAAGCGTGAAACAGCTGTCTGCGTACTGGTGGACTGACGGAGGTATAGAGCAACCCTCGTATATCGACTTTACGCTGCTTGCGTCAAAATCCGTGCCTCTAGTGGCAAAAGCGAGCGAGCCTTGTTGTTCCACCAAGGAGAGTTTACTGCTGCTAGTAGCGTTTCTCTCTTTGGTTGCCGTCACCTTCGGGTACTAGATGGCGCACCGGCAGAATTCCTTCTGTCTACTCGCAAATCTTTAATATTTTATGTATGTGTTGCAAATAAACATTATTAGATAGATAGATAGATAGATATATAGATCTTTATTAATATCCAACAGGTGCACGCACCCAATAACAGGATAAGCCAAAAAAAACATGAATAAAGTAAATTAACTAACATAAAATAAAAAATAAAAAAGAAGAAAAAGGTATGTATCAAAAAGTAAACATTATATGATAGCTACATATTAGAACTAAGCTGTAGGATACATTCGAAGATATCTGACAATGTGGAGAAGTTGATGTCACAATTATTACATATACGATTAAAATTGTTACATATAATTGATACTGGCGACTTATTCATAATATTTGTATGCGCGCATTCAGAATAAAATATCCTTATATTTCTATTGTTAAGTCGCGGAACAGTGAATGGAACTTTACCCAACAAATACTCACACACTATATTACCATGTAACAGCTTATACAAGAACGTTATGGTTAGGAAAATTCTTCGTGTATTTAAAGAAATAAATTTGGCCTCATCTAGTAATAAAGCATAATCAAATCCTCGCCCAGGGTATGCACCAGTTCTTTTAAAGTGCAAGTATTTTAAAAATTTTCTTTGGACACGCTCTATCTGTCCTATCTGATTAGCACAGAAAGGGTACCAAATCAGGACAGCATACTCCAGCTTGCTACGCACATAGCATATATACAGTGTGGTGATAACTGAGATTGAGAACTCCCTTCCATTTCGTAGGATAAATCCCAACATCCTGTTGGCTGCGGACACAGTACTCTCAATATGAGCAGCAAAAGTCATTTTTTGGTCAAAGAGAATTCCTAAGTCGCGCATTTGCTCCTGACGTTTTAAATCATGATTACCTATACTATACGGGAACATTATAATGTTATTTTTTCGCGTGTAGGACACAATATAGCATTTGTCCACATTCAGTTCGAGATGGTTGGAAGTGGACCATGTAGATACTGCCTCAATGTCTCGCTGTAGAGCAATGCAGTCGCTCATAGAGCTAATGTTAAAATAGATTTTTAGGTCATCCGCGTACAGTAATTTTGAACATCGCAAGTCAAAGATAAGATCATTAATGTATAATAAGAATAATAATGGTCCTAAATTCGAACCTTGTGGAATACCTGAGGTAGGTGTTATTAGCGGCGAACGATAGCCTTCATATTCCACGTATTGACTTCTGTTAAATAAATAAGAGCTAAATAATGTTAGAAGATCGTCCGAAAAACCAAAGAAACTTAATTTTTTAAGCAAAATTCCTAAATCTATTCTATCAAAAGCTTTTTCCATATCCATATAAGCAACATCTACCTGGCCCCTATGATCCAAAGTTTCGCATATAGTCTGCGTCAGGCATGCAAGGTTCGTGACACAAGATTTTTTATCTATGAAACCATGCTGATCGATACTTAAAATTTCTTTAGTTGCGGCGTAAACGTAAGTGTATATTATCATCTCAAACAACTTAGCAAAGTTACAAAGTACTGAGATAGGTCTATAATTCATAATTTGAGATGGATCTCCTTTTTTAAGTGTCGGAGTTACTCTAGCTTGTTTCCATGCTTCAGGGAAGGTATTTGTTCGTAATATTAAGTTATAAATATATACTAATGGCTGTAGCAGTGCAGATATGCAGTCTTTAACCAAAAAACTTGGTATTTGATCCGGCCCTATAATTAACTTATTTTTCAATTTCTTTGCTGATTTAATAACATCGTCCTCGGATATACTTGTAAGAGCAATTACAGGCAAGTTAAAGTATTTCTGCAATAAATTATTAGCTAGGTCTGGATTAGGCATATTATAAACATCGGAGAAGTACTGACCAAAAGCATTTACGATATCTTGCGCATTGTCAAAAATACGGTCACCTATTCGCATAACACCGGGAATCCTACTATTTCCCTTTTTGCTACGTACAAAATTCCAAAACTGTGCCGGATCGTTGGATATACTATTTTCCGCAGAGTTCAGAAAATAAAGATAATCTTCATTTATTTTTGCTTTCACTGAGGTTCGTAATGTGCTAAACCGAGCATAATAAAAACCTGTCTTATGTTTTTTGTAGAGTTTATGAGCTATTTCTTTTTGTTTTATCAGTTTTATTGTTTCTCTTGAAAACCATGGAGGGTACCTGCGGGGACTATAGATTTTGTACGGAACTGAAATTTCAAAAATATTTTTTAAATTATTCTCAAGCTGATATACGAGGGTTGCTCTATACCTCCGTCAATCCACCAGTACGCAGACAGCTGTTTCACGCTTATTAGCGATCATCAGTGCGCCATAGGTCGATTGACGAAAGTAGAGAGCATCAATTTTTCCATGTTTAATAAACATGTGAAAGATGTACGAGTAAGACGAGAAGATCGGCTTCACGCTGCGTGCGTCAAAATCCGCGCCTCTAGTGGCAAAAAGCGAGCGAGCCTTGTCGTTCCACCAAGGAGAGGTAAACTGCTTCTAGTGGCGTTTCTCTCTTTGGTTGCCGTCACCTTAGGGTACTAGATGGCGCACCGGCAGAATTCCTTCTGTCTTACTCGTATTCTCAAGCTGCTGTACGGCATCATTAACATTAGTGCTGTCAAGTACATTATTCCATGCTACTTGTGCTACAAGTTGGTACATAAGGGGATAATTCGCTTTTCTAAAATTAAATATCTGAACATCATGATTGGGTGCGAAATTCTTAGACTGCTCTGTTAATACTCTGAATTGAAATGACAAAGATGGGTGATGACGGTCTTCCTTGACTAGAGGACAATAGTCTCGTTCAGACTGACAATCTATGTTGCTCAATATCAAGTCTAACAGCCGCTCATTTGTATTTCTAACATTATTGTATTGCTTAAGGTCAGATACTTCCATAAAATTTCTTAGTGCGATAAGTCTAGGATCAGTGTCATTTACAGCAAATGCCGGAATATTAAAATCGCCTACTATAATCACATTATTATTTGCCATACAGTTCAGCAGTAAGAACTGATCAAAGAAATATTCAAAACTATCGGTGCTTGTATTCGGAGGTATATAAACAACAAATATGTATACTATAAGACCATTAAATACCAATTTACCACCAACAATATCAATACTAGGTGTGAGAGAGGTAACGCAACTTAAATCAATCACTTCGAAGTTGAAACAATTTTTCACAGCAAAAAGAGTTCCTCCTCCTTTAGTTGCACTAACTGTTGAGAATTTCCGATCACTTCTATAAACATTATAGTTTGGAGGAAACAGTTCACTGCTGAGCACATTGCCCGATAACCATGTTTCACTTAGAAGGATTAGATCCAGGTCGTCTCGAGCTAACACTGAATTATAAAATGTCGATGTCTTGGAATTCAGGCCATTGACGTTCTGATAATAGCAGGTGATATCGATGGTGTTATTGGGTGCGTAGTTCAAAAATTCACAATTTTAGGTACTCCATTGAAATGCTTAATCCGAATATTCATTTCACCATTATTTTTACGCTGGTCCAATTCAGCTTTTAGCTTCTTATAGTATTCAATCTGTTTGGGAGTTTTGTCGCACGATACCGAAATATTATTGAACACTGAATTTTTTAACTTAGCTGACTTTTTTATTATTTCCAAAACTTGATCACTGCCTCCTAGAGTTACTTTCACCGGTCTTGGTTGAGTTCTTTCACTATCAAATTTTCCTATCCTTCTAATATCTACCACAGAAGTTCCTGACGGTGAAATTGACGAGAGCACTTTTAAAACATCAGTTTTTTCAGCTAGCATACGATCCTCCCTTGTCGATTGTTCCTGTTCCTTCAGACCAAATATCATTATATTGGATTTGCGATTTTGTCTCTCCATCACCTCATTAACGACATCCTCAAATTCAAATTTGTCTGCTAGAGTATTGTGGGTTGTAGAAGATATTGCTTTAACTTCATTCTGCAGCGCAACTATTGCAGCCTTCAAGGAAATGATATCGTTTCCCAATTTTTCACACTGATTACATGTCCAGGTAACCGACTTCTTACTGTTTATAAGACGAGTTTCTGACGACGTTAGATTAATACAGCCATGGTAGAAACAGTTCTGGCACACACTACAAGCAACCAACAGGTGCTGCTCACAGGTTTTACTACAACAATGGCATTTTGTTTGAACCATTTTATAGAAATCAGCACGTCTATGGAGTAGGTTGGTTAACGATATCAGCTAAGATCGATGTGTATTATTTGATGTTTCCTTCGATAATACAATAAGGAAGTATAAACTCACAGGCAAACTGCAACAGTCGTTAGGTCACTACATGGTCTTCATCTATGCAAATTTTCACCAAAAATATACAGCTTTTGACCACAAAAATGCGGCACTTTTCGAGAGCACGAAGTTAACAGCGTCTTGCGCTACAGTGATCTCATCTAATATTTTTTATTATTATTCTGATTTGCTAAGTTCATCTCCCATGATAGCAACAAGTAGTGATGGGCTGTGCCAAGTCAGCACCTTAACTATTACTGATCTGAATTTAGGAAGGATCTCACAATACTACAGGTCTTCGGGATGACAGATTTTTGGAATACATTGTGTAACTTTTCGTCCAAGCCTAGCTGGTGCAAGTGTGGTGTGAATGTGTTAGGTGTTATTATTATTATATTATCTCACTGACATATTGTTATGAAAGTCTGATAGTCAGTAACACTTCTAAGTTAATTTTAACGAAAAATACTATTGACAATGACAAACGTTCAAATGAACGGTTACAACTTTTAGTGAGCTCCCAATGTTTGTTCAGTAATTACTAAAAAAACATAGGCTTGAATAAAATTTCGCTGAAAAGCATGCTGGCTGATCAGCTGTTATCTATAAAATCAGTTAAGTCATCTCAATCGATCCATAAAACATTTTTGAGTACATACTTTATTTGTATTTTATATGTATGTACTTACCTTCTAGATGATTTGGAAAACTAAAAATAATTTATCCGCAATTTTTAAAAAATGAAACACCCCAGTCTCTGATTAGCATATCCCTGACAATTATAAAACTAAAAGTCCTGTAGTCAAAAAGAAGGTTTTGTTTCTTCCTAGAATAAGTTACAATTTGGTATTTGGATGCATTCAAGGATAAACCATTTTCTAAACACCATCTGCTGATTATATCTATATTTTGTTGCAACAAACAGCAGTCCTGAACATCTTTAACATGAGAGAAAATTTTTAAATCATCCGCATATAATAAATTATTGCACGTAAGAAGAAGAGACAGGTCATTGATAAACAGGAGAAACAAAAGTGGTCTCAGATTGGATCCCTGTGGGACGCCGGATTTAGCAGTGTATTTTTCAGATTTATATCCAAAACAATGAACAATCTGCACTGTAAGTAAGATTTAAAGAATGCGATGAATGCTGTATTGAAACCGAAATTCCGAAGTTTGTTTATTAAAACTTGGTGGTCCATCCTATCAAATACCTTAAGGCGCTTCTAAACGGGCAACATTTTCACTGCAATATGTGGCTATAATGTTGGCAACGATAGCCCGGCCATCACGACAACGTTTAATTGCAGCATATGGCTCGGCAAGATATATCTCGGCAATATTTTCTGCAATAGTATGGCCCACAAACTTGTTCATAGACGAGCTACACAATTGAACTACAATGGCTGATGAAATTATACACGTATCAGTGGCTTATATTGTTTAAAAAAAATAAAGCAAAAAAAAGAGAAGACTGTGGATTCGACCTTACCTCAATAGGCGTGAAACTTTAGATAACTTGATCTTAGAAATGTCTTGATGATAAATTATTCAAAAACTTTTCAAGAATGTCTAAGAGTGACTTTGAATTTCTTTTAAGGACAGTTGGACCAAAAATAAAAAGAAATGATACAAACACTCTACGGTTTTTAGCAACGGGAGATTCTTATGGCATCGAAGGCGAACCATTTCACTGGTTTGCCGCCAGCACTACCACTGTTAATCTTTTTTTTCTCCTCGTTCTTTGCGTATGTTCGCAGGCTCCTAAATCTTTTGTATGCCTCCTCAATTGATATACCAAATTTTTCGGCAATTGCAGCCCATCCGTCTTTTTTGGCATTTTTGTCTTTATATATGCCGCTTTCCACATTCCACAACTCATGATGTAAACGTATTTCATTAATGAAGTCTATGGCCCGTGTAGGGGCGGGTTAGAATATCTCTCCTGCGTAAAAGGCGACTAAAAGGAACACCGAACTACTGTCGGTATAAGCAGCAGCTTATAAGCTTATCAACCAACAGCTTCGGGTGGACGAGATGAGTAGAGTCAGAACACCTTCTTGTCGTTGGTGTGAGAAATTGCCCCTGAAGGCGGATGAACCAGTAGATACCATCTGGTCAACGGCATGAGGATGCAGAAAACAAATGGGAAACTACTGCATTAAAGATCTTAAAGATATCCTAAGAGAAACTCGTAAAATGAGTAAATGCATTTTACGAGTTCACAACATGTCTGTTAAGACATTGTGACTGTGATGATGATGAATGAAGTCTATAATCCTTTCGTTGGTCCAAGTATAAGCCATTTTAACCTCTGAAATTTTCGTCAAAAACAACAACAAACAAAAACCAAAACAGCAATATTGCAGTATTTTCGTTCGCCAAGAGATCGTCCGGCCACGAGCTTGCAACACATTGAAATGTATCGGCAATACCGGATATATGTGGCTATATAGCCGAGTCATACAAGAAATATTCGACAGTGCGGCCGCTATTGCCGACCATACTATTGCAGCCACACATTGCTGTAAAAGTGTTGCCCGTTTAGACCTTTAGAAAAATCACATCTACTTGATTTTGATTATCTAGATAATTAGTGATGTATTCTGTAACTACTGTGAGGTTTGAGATGGTTGATCTGTGTTCAAAAGATCCATGCTGAGCAGGCGCTATATATACAAATAAGTGGATATATATGTTGACAAACAATGACTTCAAAAACTTTTGCAAAAATTGACAGAATGGAAATTGGTCTATAGCATTTTTAACATAATGTTGTCGCCATCTTTAAATACTGGTGAAATCTTTGCCAATTTCCAATTCGTAGGGCATTGCCAAATTGAAAATAAGGGTTAAGGGGAATCCAAGAACACCGGCACAATCTGTAGCACAAGTCTCATTAATTTTACATACAAACATCCTTGTAGAAGATCACATTATTATCTGACTTTCTAAGTTCCACTCGCATAATTGCGGTAGCAACAAGTGTTGACGGGCTGTGCCAAGTCAACACCCTGACTATTACTGATCGGAATTTAGGAAGAATCGCACAATATTACAGGTCTTCAGGATTACAGACTTTTGGAATACTTTGTGTAACTTTTCGTCCAGGCCCAGCTGTTGAAGGTGTTGTGTAAATGTGATTGGTGTAAGGCCTGAGACAGACATAATGAGGGAAACAATTGTGACTTTGTTTTGTTTCCAAAGTCGTTTTATTTCCATGGCAATGTCCGTGTATTTGGATATCTTCCCAGCGTAGGTGTTTTGGACATTCACATCATTGGGAATGGCAATATCTATCAAATAGGTAATTTTATCGGCCTTTGACTGGAAAACTATATCTGATCTCTGGCTGGGATGGTCTTGTCTGTATGTATTTCAACGTCCCAGTATAGTTTGTACCGATCGTTTTCGAGTACTGATGTCGGAGTGTAACTGTAGTATGGATCTGTGTTTTCTATTAGTTTGTTTGCTGTGGCTAGTGCTTGGTGTATGACCTTGGCCGCAGAGTTATGTCTGGCTGTGTATTCGGTACCGGCAGGAACTTTGTCTTGTGCGAAGCGACTGTATATCTACAATCCCTCTGCCTCCTTGTTTCCTGTCTATGGTGAGCCTTTCTTTGCTTGCGTTTGGATGTGACATTCGGTGTTTCATGAGTTCTGTCCGTATGAGGATGTGGATGTTTTCTATATCAGTGTGTGACCACTTGATGATGCCAAAGGAGTATGTGAGAACTGGTATCGCAAATGTGTTAATGGCTTTTGTAAGGTTTTTAGAATTCAATTTGGTTTTTAGTAGCTTTATAAGGCGATCTCTGAACTCTTGGGTTAGTTGTGCCTTGACTTTTGTGTGGTCTATTTTAACGTTCTGATTAAAGCCCAGGTACTTGTATGTTTCGTCCTTGTTCATGTTGTTTAGTGTTTGGCCAGTTACTGTTTCCTGTTCGGGGTGGTCCTTCCATTGGCCTTTGTTGTGTATTCTCAATATTATTCCAATGAATTCTATCTCTCATGGCGGATCCTTCTTGTGTTCTCCCTTTCTTACTAGTCTCCGCCCCATTGGGTAAACTCGATCGTAGCAATCCCCCGGAACATTTGTTAACAATTCGGACAGTGTTTCGTCCATCGGAAAACCATTAAGTCTACGCAAGGGATCATTTCCCCCACCCTGTGTGAAACCAACATGCCTTCGAGTATCGCTGTCTAACAGGAAATTTATTAGCGGTAGTTGTAACGGTAGGAAAAACCGAAGGAACTTCACCTCAATTTCCTTCTCGTATTTCAAATCTATACTGGAGGATATAGTCCAGGTAACATTGTAGGTTTACGTCTTCTAGCTACGCAGCTTGTATTATACCCTGTTAATAACAGGCTGTTATAGATGGAGTCAGAAAGATGAGTTGTTTATATTTTTTGAGAGCAAGGTAGGGGTGGGCGATAATTATCGATGTTTGGAAAACATCGATGTTTCACGTCCGATGATCGATGTTTTTACCATCGATGTTGTTTACTTGAACCATCGATGAAAACATCGATGGTTTTAAAAATTTGCATCGGTTTTCTTAAAAGTTTCAATTACAAATTGAAAATATACATATAAAAAAGTAAATTTAGCGAGTCTGCAGTTTTCTGGTCTTCAGTTTTGGACCATGGTTTAAAATACCAATTGAAGGTGCTTTGGGTTCCTTTGTAGAGGTGTGCATTCTACTTCCTTTCAGTGAACTAGGTACTACTATTCTGCACCAAAACAACACCGACGCGATGGTGACTGATTGACGTCATTACGAATTTATGGGAGGAGAGTATAATCATAAGCTACTAGATTTGGCAAGTTGATAAAAAGCTCGGTTCACATCCTCACAATGGAGTTTTCTATGTGAATTGTTTTTTGTTTGTCCTATTTCAAATTGATTAGAGATGACATTTGACATTAGTTGATTTCATCTTCTCAAATTCGCTAAAGTTGCAAAGCAATTTGAAAAAGGAAATAGACAACCAAAACTTATTTTTGTTTTTTTTATTAAAATTTAATAAGATTTGTTAGTTTAGCTAGTTTCTGGTCTTTATTATTTCCTGTTTACTATGCTGTGAAATTTGAAATACTATACGTAGTAAAATACATATCATTATGTATTTCTAACATTTAAATTGAAGGACACCAATACCCGAATATATCGATGTTTTTGCGATGTTCAAACATCGATGTTTTGAATACGATATATCGTAGTTATCGATGGCAGACCGTCGATGTTGATATCGATGTCCAACATCGATGTTTTCTTTCGATGTCCCATCCCTAGAGCAAGGGAAAGAAAGCCACAAAAGAAAAGAATATTTATTTGTAAATATTCCCTCAATCTGAGGAAGGTAAAAACGATATGTGACAAACTTAATAACTCCATGAATTTATGTTCGTTGAATAACCGCTAAACCGTGTTAAGTCACCAATAAAAGGGCATCAAACGATGAATGGCGACTTTTTTACCTGAAATAATCAGTATCACTACATGTAGGGATTGAATTCAGCCATGACTCGCACCACGCAATCGATTAATTGACTTATCGATGTCAGGTGGTTGTCCGGATAGTCTCTGTACTCTACAGTTACCAGTGACGATGTACACTACACTACATAAAAAAATTGTGGAAGTTTGTTTATTTGCCCAGTATTGTCTTTCAGTTTCACTATCTGAAATGTCCTTCTGGCATGAACCGCGGGTGCCTTTTCAGTAATGCCCATATCCATCTCAGCATCATCACTTATTTGGTTTTCGTTCCGTTTCACAAAGGAATTGATAGCGTTGACATACCTACCTTACCCTCTCATCTCTCATGCAATAGTTAAAACTGGTTAGAAACTTATAATCCCCAATGCCTACTCTGGCCGCACGCGCGGCGATCGTTTTTTACCTAGATCGACCGACCCTTTTAAGCACCCACCGATACCATAGTCCACTAAACATGTATAATATATTATAGATTCAACGACGCGTCAACAGATATCGATATACTTACAATGCATAATTTATTTTGCTTGATTCAAAACTAGTATTTTGAACTATTAGTGCCTTATATGTGTTTGTACCTTATTCAGACGTATGTGTTGTAAGGATGAATCACTGTTTATTATTACTCATACATGTACACCAATATGACTAATGAATGAATACTACTATTGTAGTGTCGGCACTCGGTAGGAGTACAAAAGATATAAATAACTCTTATATTTTTGACGTGTACTATACCAGAATTGATAGCACCAACGATATGGGGATATCTAAGTGAATTGGGCTCTAAACGCAGGTTTAGAGATTAGATTAGAGGCAACAGTGTTTTTGCTCAGCTCGTATTGTATCAGTTGTGATAACAAGGTATAACATATATCACATTTTATTTCTCACATATACAATAAATTGACGAGGAAATATAGAATCACTCACGGAAGGTTTGCCCTGTACGTACAGACAAAGGAAAGGTAGCATCAAATAATAAAAATTCCATTCTACGGCTGATGGCCTTGCTTGGAGGAAGTCCTTATAGTTGCCCAGAGGGTTCCTGACCAACAGTTGGATTACCGTTCACTTCTGGTATTTGGCCCATTTAACCGCAGGGTTAAAACCATCAGACCATCAAGTTGGAGATCTGTTGTAATTGGTGGTGTTCTGGAGCATAATTTGAGTAAGGAGAGATCAGGTATATCTTCAGGGATTTGTTTTGATTTTGTTATATCCTTTCAGAAGGGCATTTTCTCGACAGATGGGTGGTAGAGCTATCTGGCTGTGTGTTGGTAGCCAGTAAGTTGGGGTTGATTTGATGCATCCCATAATGGTTCTCATAAAAGAGTCTAACTGGGCGCCTATCAGTCTAGTATGTGGGATGTTTAGCCACACTGGCGAGCAAAATTCAACCGCAGAGAGAGTCTCAGGGCCGAACTACGAAGGGTAGAAGCGGAGGCACCCCCAAGAGGTTCCACATAATTTTTGCAGGATGTTATTCCTGCTGTTTGCTTTGGCTGCGATGCATATGTTTTTAAATGATAGTATCCTATCTAGTGTGATACCTAGGTATTTGGGTATGGGATTGTAGGTCAGCAAGGTACCGTTAAGGTAGATCTTTAGTTCTGTGTTAACCATTTAATTATTAAAGTGATAACACGAAGTTATTGTTTTGCTCATACTTGGCCTTATTTAGCTTCCACCTGCTGAAGTATGATGCCAGAATTGAAAGATCGCATCTCACTTCTTCTTAAGGTGCTTTACCATAGAGGACGTTGGCTATATTACATTTGCCCATTTAATCTTATTTGTGGCGGCTCTAAATAATCCTATGGAGGTCATATTTGACCATTGTCGTAGGTTTTTGGACCAGAAGTTGCGTCTTCTTCCTGGTCCCCTCTTGCTATTGATTTTGCCTTCGATGATAAGACGAAGCAGTTCGTATGTTTCTTTCCTCATACTGTGGCCAAAATATTGTGTTTTTTTTCTTCTATCACTACCAAAAAAAGTTTATCTTAAATCATAAATGTTAATCTTATTGACTGTGCTATTAGTTTCACTAACTTTCTGTTTTTCGTCTGGAACTTCCCATTAACCACCTTAGCGTTCAGGGGTCGTTTTCGTTCCACCCTAACAGCTGGACATTAGTTCACCCTAATGTCTGTGATTAGTACGAAGCAATCACATTGCTAGTAAAATCCTCTCTCTACGACCATTGTGAATGGTACGGAGGCCAAGTACATTAAAAATTAATTGACAATATCTAGATAACTAAGAAAAAATGTCTAGTTGCTGAGTAGAAATGTCTAACTAGCCCCTCCATACCATGCCCATAATGTTAATAAAATTAAATTCAGCTAAAAATAGCTTCTGCTAAATATGGTAATAGCAATAAAAGTAAAAAATGTAGACAAGTTGATTGACTCAGTACTTCCCATACATTCCGATGATATCAGTTTTATTATTTTCCCACAGCATGAAACTATAGTCTAGATGCCCCTGCATCATCGCAAATCATGGCTCGCCCGACCGAAAAAAAGTGTTTTATTCTACTAGGTGCTTCTTTCACAGGTTAATGGACAATATATCATGAATACAACAAACTTTTGAATTTAACAAACCCCCACCCCCGAACCAGCCCAATTTCACCCCCAACCAAAAAAAAATTTAAAATGATCAGGAACCCCTAAAACGTCTAAAATGAAGTCTGAGGTGTTTGTGTGTTTATATTTATAGTTCTTTTTTATTATTGCCGAGCCGTCACTGAAATCATTTCTAAAAACCATACGCGCTTTCCATACTCGTCACGGTAATAAATCTGTGTCAAAATGTCATTAAAGTCAATTCAGAAGTTTCCACAAAACGATCCAAAGTACCTAATACTCGAATGTATTTTGTATGCATCAGAAAGTTCAAGTCCGTTGGTTCCTGTAATACACAAGGCAATGTTCGGATGGACCTAAAAAAGTGTATTATACCGCTAGGTCTTTATCTCTCAGGTCAGTAAACAGCCTATTATGAGTACAACAAATTTTTCAGATTTACAAACCCCCACCGCCCAACCACTCCAATTTCACCCCCACCCAAAAAAAATTAAAAAATGGTCAGGAACCCCTAAAACACCTAAAAACGAAGTTTGAGGCATTTTTGAAATCTTTCGTTTTTTGTTAATTACTCCGCCGCCCATGCACCGATTTTCAAAGTTGTAGCAACGTTACTTACTACGACCCTACACCATATTTCATCAAAATCTATGCAGCGGTTACTGAGATTAGGAGGCTAGAAAAACGCCAACAGATAGGACAGACCGACAGACAGGCAAACGGAAATGAGTGACGTGAATTTTCGTTATGTAGGCACAGAGCTGTCATTACTTCAAGTAAAGTACTTGAAAAATGTATTTCAATTACTTTCTGTTATTTGAAGTACTGTACTTCAAATACATTGTTTTTATGATATTTGTACTTGATTCCCCAAATACTCTCTAAGAAGTATTTGTATTTGGTACTTGTAGCACAAAAAATATATTTCAAATACCTGGCATTTTTATTTGAAATACTAAAGAAGTAAAGTACTTGAAAAATTTATTTCAATTACTTTCTGGTATTTGAAGTACTGTATTTCAAATTAATTTTATTTCCCAAATGCTATAAGAAGTATTTGTATTTGGTACTTCCACACACGAAATATAATTCAAATTTATACATTTATACTCGAAATACTAAAGTGAGTAAGAAATACATATTAGTATAGCTCGATGAAAATATAAAAATACTTGAAATACACATTTCAAGCATTAAATGCTCAAGTCTAGACAAGTATGGACAAATCAACATTACGCATCGCGTCGCCTTGCGCTCTGTCTCTGTCGTACACATAGGATAGTCTACGCGACACTCTGACTCTACAGGACAGTCTCATCACAATCGACACAATCACAAAATATCAGTTCGTCTTGTTGCGTTCAACAAAATGCGTTGTTGATGTTGATTGAGGTTAAAATAATCTGTGAATGTGAGCTGTGAATTTACTGCCATTATAATAACAATCTTCAAAACTCTGTACTTTGTCGTGGTGGTTACGAATTGCAGATGTAAAAAGGTAATTTTTCCCAAGCATCTCTTTATGAAAAAATTCATATACCGGGTGGCAATGGAATCGTTATACAGAGCTCCCTTCTTTTACAATCCTAGATGGAGGTTTGAAATTTTGGAGAATTATATGGTTAACGGAGATGCACAATAGCCATGAGAAAACAAATGTATGCTTATTTTGGTTTAGCCGGAAGTGAGGTTAGGCTCTGAATTTTCAATGACACCCTATATATTTTTTCACACATTCGGATTGACATTTGGATTCCCTTGATGAATGAATTTGAATTGTTGTCATTGCTTGGTATTTCTGTTATACTTTTCACGAGTTCTGTGAATGAATGTATGCAAGAATCAAACAAGTGGATATGCTTTTTATTCATTATGTATGCCAGAAAAATTCTAGAAAAGCGGCGCTTTGTAGCTGACAATTCAAATTATTTGATGGATCTGTTAATGTTAAACACCTTCATTTGTATGGCATACGCGACGACTCGCGACGACGCCGAGCCGACGTTGCATGTCTTTGTAGTGTCATTCAAACAAAAATCAGTTTCTATTTTTATTGAAATGTATACCGTTTTTCCATTCGTAAGGTACTTTTTATTACTCAACAATAATTATGAAATACTTGAAATATCCATCGCCGTATTTGAAATACTATATCAAGTAATTCAAGTATTAGTATGGTATTTGAATTACTTTTTTAAGTACCTGAAATATTAGTATCGTATTTGAATTACTTTATTTGAAAAATCAAGTACCAAATTAAAGTATTTGATACTTGAAGTACTTTCAAAAATAAAATTACTTGGTATTTGTACTTTGACGCATGCGACTCTGGTAATTGGTAATTGGTATTTGAAATACTATTTACTAGTACTTGTGACAGCTCTGTGTAGGCATCATAAAACGCCCAAAAAGGATATTATCTCAAAATCGAAAATTTTCGCGATCACAATACTCCCCTCACCTATCGGTGTGGGAAGTAGAAAGGCGTCAAAATACTGTTTCCTGTATTTTTGTCACAGCTAACGTCAACATTTTTATTATTTGGAATGCCATTTTATAATATTTATAAGTAAAAAGCATCCAACGTCAACAGAAGGCATTTCGTGCTACATCGCTTGTACTTTATGGATATGCAGCTGCTTGAAATTCCGCCACATACACAGCCTACTTCGATGTAATATGCAAACGCTCTGTTGGGGAAAACACGCTATATCCTCATGGGGGAGGAGGTAGTGTTGTTATGACTGGTATTGCTGTGGGAAATGGCAGCGGTGATATCAATATGATGAGCGAGAGAGGGGACACAGGGATGAAATGAATGACGCTCCATGGGGAGAGGGGCTTTATACTGAAAAATGCGTCGGTGCAATATGTAAACAAAAATAATTTGTCTGAAAGTAAAATACCTCGTTTTTTAAAGGAATTGTGGGTTGTACTACTAGATTAGATTAGATTCAGTTTTATTTATCTATCTCGTACTACTACTACTAGAACGATTTTGGGCCCATTTCTATTCACTTTATACAGGGTGAGTTTTCAGTACGGGCTCGGTCGATAACTCCACTACTATAGAAGATAGCGAAAAAAGTTGTATATAAAAGTTGTAGCCACGGATATGTTCCTTGCTCAGAAAATATTTTGATTTATACAGGGTGATCCATAACTACGTGGTGATGCAAACATGCATTTTTTCAAATGAGACACCCTATATATTATTCCATATTCAAATTCTAATAATGATTTCCGTTCCTTCGATATAGGATATTGTTACATTATACAGGGTATTTCAAAAGTTATGACCATTTTTATCTCCAAATCGCAGTCAAATAAACGTACTGTATATCAAAAAGTGATGAATCAAAAATAATGTTTTTACACGGATGGATAAAAAAATATCATTTAGTTTTAAAATCGGCTATAAATAAAGCTCGTGACGCATATTCGTATACAGGGTGATGTAGAATGCGAAATACAGGTTTTCTCTTTTTTTCAAATGTAACCCCCAATATTTTATTATACCAAAAAGTGCTTTTAATATGCTCTTTCATCTTTGTACAGCACTTATTGTGCCTACGTCCATCAGTTTCCGAGATATTTCGATTTTTCGGTAAATTTAAAATATAGCATCTATTTTTGTACTGAAATTTATTTATTTTGAGCAAGTTCTATCGAATTTGTTTTTTATTTAACGAACAACTAAATTATAAGGTCATGATAGTATTTGATGAATCCCAAACCCTGAATCATCGAGATAATAAAGTCAAGTATGCCGAGGAAACAATTTTGTAGGCGTGACGCATAATTATCAAGTATTCTTTGAAAAATTGACGGTTTTCATAATCTGCTCAATAATTCCGTACTGTGTGAAAAACGAGCTTTAAAAATAATTTTTCCATTGAGTGTATTTAGGAGAATATTTGAGAAATTGCCTACTTGCCTCTAGAATATATCAACTATGAACAGCAATATCCAGAACGGAGGCACTCTAAAACCAATGCGTTTGAAAGATTGAAGAATCGTTTTATTTGGACCGTGTCGTTTAATATTTCATACCCTATCTGATAGATCTGCTTGATAATTATGGATGACGTCTATAAAATTGTTTCCTCAGCACACTTGACCTACATTATCTCGTTAATCCAGTGTTTTGACTTGATCAAGTACTATTATGGCCTTATATTTTAGTTGTTTGGTAAGCAAAAATAAAATTTGATCTCAAAATAAATAAATTTTAGTAAACAAATAGAAGGTATATTTAAAATTTGTAGAAAAATCGAAATATCTCAGAAACTAATGAATTTAGCCATAACAAGTGCTATACAAAGATAAAAGAGCATAATAAAGGCAATTCTTTGGTATAATAAAATATTGGGGGTTAGATTTAAAAAAAGAGAGAAAATCGAGATTTTGCAATCTACATCACCCTGTATATCAATATGCGCAGCGGGCTTTTTTTATAGGCGATCTTAAAACTAGATGATATTTTTTATCCACCCGTGTAAAAAAATGAATTTTGATTCATTACTTTTTGATATACAGTACGTTCAATTGACAGCGATTTGGATATAAAAATGGCCATAACTTTTGAAATACCCTGTATAATGTAACAATACCCTGTATTGGAAGAACGGAAATCATTAGCAGAATTTGAATACAGAATAATATATAGGGTGTCTCATTTAAAAAAATGCATGTTTGCATCACCACGTAGTTATGCATCACCCTGTATAAATTAAAATATTTTCTGAGCAAGAAGCATATCCGTGGCTACAACTTTTATACACAACTTTTTTCGATGTCTTCTATAGTAGTGGTGTTATCGACCGAGCTGGTACTAAAAACTCACCCTGTATGTAAACGACATATTTCAGCATGCTGCCTGTGAACTGTGTGTGCTTCGCGGATGATATCACATTAATCCAATCCAATTCTAACATAAAGGCCCTCAATGATGATGTAGCTGATACTTCAAATAAGATAGACTTTTGGTTTGCTTCTAACTGTCTGAAACTAAACAGGGATAAGTCTCAAAGAATAACGCTTTCTTCCAATACCAGAACTAACCCCAATGTCAGTGTCTCTCTGTTAGGCACTATAGTTGACGTTTCACTTAAATGGGATAATCGTACAGACGCACTATGTAACAGATTAAACACTTAGATTTTTGTATTAAGGCATCTGAGATCTGTCACTAGAAAAGAACGTTTATTAAATGCCTATTTCACAGTTTTGCATTCGCATCTCGTCTATGGCTATGGAGTTGTACTTTCGGTGGGCTCATCTAGTCATGCCAAAAGCGTATTTAAACCCCAGAAGAGGTGTAGTGATAGAGGAGTGATGAGGTTAGGATTCAGTTGCCCTCATGCCCTTATGATAAAATACATGCTACAATACCACTATTTATCATCATCATAGTTACAATAGACATAACAGACATGTTGTGAACTCGCAAAATGCATTAAGTCGGAGCTAGAGTATTGCCGACACGAATATTATCAATAGTTTTGAGAACTGTAGCTCGCCATCGTTCGCAATTTTCTGTCAATTCAGTGGCGCTCTTGATACTCATATCTAGCAACTGTTTCGTCGTATCCACCCAGCTTGTAGGGGAACGGCCACGGCGCCGCCCACTCGGGGCGCGACCCTGAACTACAAGTTTCTCCATATTATCGCTTCTGTTAATATGTCCGAAGAATGTATGCATTCTCATCGACACAATGGAGGATAGTCTCTTTGGAATACCGAGCTCATCCAGTGTGGAAACATTAGTTCGATGAGCGGTATAAGGAATTCTCAGCATTCTCCTCCACCTCCACATTTCGAAAGCAACTATGCGAGCTCGATCTGCCTTTTTAACAGTCCAAGTTTCCGAGGCATACAAAAATATGGAGAACACAAGAGACTGAACCAGTGACATTTTGGTAGCTTTAGTGATGTTATGGTCACGCCATATTTTAGTAAGCCTTGTCATGGCCACTCGTGCCTGTTGAATGCGCCGTCGAATCTCATTCTCACAGCTACCTGAATTGCCGATCAAAGAACCGAGCTACACAAAACTTTGAACTACCTCACAATGGCCTATTGACTTTATTTCTCGATGACTGTCATGCTCTCTATCTACAATAATAACCTTGGCCTTGTTGTAGTTAATACCAAGACCATATGCTGCACTGTGTCGTTCTAAAACGTTCGATAGAGCTACTAGTTCTTCCTGAGAAGCAGCAATGAGGGTTGTATCATCAGCAAATCTTAAGTTAGATATTTTGCTTCCGCCAATAGTTATACCGCCATTCCAGTTTCCAATACCTGTCTCATCACAAATTCAGAGTAAATGTTAAATAACATCGGAGATAATACGCATCCCTCACTAACTCCTTTTCTGGTTGCTGTTTGACCAGACAGGTTACCATCAATTCTTACACGAGCTGAGCTAGGCTCATAGAGTTGCCGCTATTTATATTACTGACAAAAATGTAGTTATATTGTTGATAGTTTGTAATTATTATGTATTTAAACTGCACTATTTACTGCTATGGCATGCACTCGTCTACGGCTGATGCTGCAACTTCAACTACGTGAAAATTTCAAAACTATCAATGAAAGTTATGAATTTTTTTTAAATCTACCAAAACGATATATTCTTCCCTAGACATTTAGTAGACTCGAAAGAGTCTATTTAATGTCCTAGATCAAGAATTCTTCATATAGGTGTGCCAAGGTCACACTTATTCCCGAATACGTTTTCTAGCAATTCATGTGTTAAAGAATCTATTTTTATAAAAGAATTCGGCCGAAACAATACGAAACTAAAATAAGACAAGTATAAACACATCAGGGCATCAGATAAACTTAATTTCTTTTAAGTACCCGACATTACAGAGCTATAAAGATTTTTATATGGACGTACTAACCTTAACTGATGCGATGATTTACTGTTTAACGTTACAGTAACACATAAATTCTAACAGAAAAAAAAACGTTGATTGCAGCTATTTTCAGCTTATTTGAAACTTAAAAATAGACGATATATTATACGAGACTTAAACAAAATTACCTAGATTGCACAAGTCGAAAAAAACTAAATTGTCAACTAACATACTGAGCGCAAACATGATTCAATGAGTAGGTACTTTCTGAACATAGCAAAAAACTGTAGTATGGTATAGTAACTCATACTGAAGTGTTTAATTTTACACAAGTCACGATTAAATGGTTTAACATGTGTATATGAGGAAGTATTTTCCTGATACGTTCAAACACTAAGTAGTTCCTATCTTCAAAAAGGGTGATGCTAGCAATTTGTCAAGTTATAGATCCATCTCGCTTGTACTTGTTTTAGCTAAAATATTCAAAATTATCTTAAAAGGACAGATACATGAATACCTTGAACCAAATAATTTTTTTTAATAACGACGAATTTGGTTTCAGATCAGGGTTCCAGATTAGCAAAAGATAGTTTTGTCAAAACTTTAAACATAGCCTTTGAAAGTAACTCTTACCGTATTGCTAATTTGTTTGATCTCTCAAACGCTTTTGATTATGTTCAACATGATATTCTATAAAAAAGACTATCATGCTATAACTACCATGAAAAAAGTATCAAACTTATATCATGTTATTTAAATAACAGAACGCAGTACGTCAATTTCGACAACACTATTTCTGGGACAAAAATTGTAACTTCTGGCGCTCCACAGGACTCGGTCCTTGGACCACTTTTATCTTTAATTTACATCAATGACTTCCTAATTGCAATATCACCATGGTATTATTGAAACTTGGCAATACATTTTACATGTCTGAACTTTCAACAGTAGGCATCAGGCGGATGCAATGTAAATTTAGTTCTACCTCCGAAATTATGAAGTTTACGTATAGAAAATGTTACCTATAAAGAAAATAATTAGTATTTCTCAGGGATTTCAAAAAGGTAGAAATATACAGGGTGATTCATTTATAACAAAGTGGTTGCGGAAAAATTGTAGATTCGACAGCAGTGTTAATACCATTATAAGATCGGACGAATTACAAAACCCCCATACCCCAGAAGTCATGAAAACCTTGCAAACAGTTTCCGAGATAATTGAGGCGTTCTATACTTAAAACTTACTCTGTATATGATCTTTCCATTTATATAAAAAATATATTCAAAACCCCAAACATAGGTACATCCATGGCCGACTTTACTCACTAGGCCGGAGCATTGAAATATTGCAACACTGATACCGGGCCGAGCTTTTGTTTGTTGTGAAGTCATTAGTGTAATCTTCCAGAGTGAAAAATAAGATTGGAAGGTGATTTTTAATGTGTTTCTAATTATTTACCTGCACAAACGAAACTATAAAGATAAAAAGATGCCTGCAAAGTGTGTAGTACCAGGTTGCAATAGCAATTGGGGCTTCCAAACAAGGATATACCAACATAACCTTCCAGAGTAACAACGAAGAGTGGAAGGTGATTTTTAATGTGTTTCTAATTATTTACCTGCACAAACGAAACTATAAAGATAAAAAGATGCCTGCAAAGTGTGTAGTACCAGGTTGCAATAGCAATTGGGGCTTCCAAACAAGGAGATACCAACATAACCTTCCAGAGGAACAACGAAGAGGGGAAGGTGATTTTTAATGTTTCTAATTATTTACCTGCACAAACGAAACTACAAAGATAAAAAGATGCCTGCAAAGTGTGTAGTACCAGGTTGCAATAGCAATTGGGGCTTCCAAACAAGGATATACCAACATAACCTTCCAGAGTAACAACGAAGAGTGGAAGGTGATTTTTAATGTGTTTCTAATTATTTACCTGACAAACGAAACTATAAAGATAAAAAGATGCCTGCAAAGTGTGTAGTACCAGGTTGCAATAGCAATCGGGGCTTCCAAACAAGGATACACCAACATAACCTTCCAGAGTAACAACGAAGAGTGGAAGGTGATTTTTAATGTGTTTCTAATTATTTACCTGCACAAACGAAACTATAAAGATAAAAAGATGCCTGCAAAGTGTGTAGTACCAGGTTGCAATAGCAATCGGGGCTTCCAAACAAGGATACACCAACATAACCTTCCAGAGTAACAACGAAGAGTGGAAGGTGATTTTTAATGTGTTTCTAATTATTTACCTGCACAAACGAAACTATAAAGATAAAAAGATGCCTGCAAAGTGTGTAGTACCAGGTTGCAATAGCAATTGGGTCTTCCAAACAAGGAGATACCAACATAACCTTCCAGCGTAACAACGAAGAGGGGAAGGTGATTTTTAATGTGTTTCTAATTATTTACCTGCACAAACGAAACTATAAAGATAAAAAGATGCCTGCAAAGTGTGTAGTACCAGGTTGCACTAGCAATTAGTGCTTCCAATGAAGGACATAAACAGAAGTGGGTGAAAGGCATTCCTCATAAGGGCCCAAATATCACAGAAAAAGACAGTTAATAGAACTCATCTGGGCATGCCAATGAGGGCATGCATCTGGGCATACCTACGAAAAGATTTGATAGTGAAAGGGAATCAAGACCAGCAAGAATGGCTTCACAGTGACCTAATAGTGAATGTTTCTAACTCAAGTGACAATTTACAAAGTAAATTGAGTGTTCATTTAAGTGGAAGTGGAAGTGGCAGCAGGAAACAGGTTGCGTTTATTTTTATTTTGTAGTGTCTGACCAGACATCAGATGTAAGTGGTATTAGTAGTAGTAGTTCTAAAAAGTATTTTTCCTAATTTATTAACCCAGATGAACTCTAATACATATAATATGTAATAATTATTCTGAAACTATAGGCCAACTATTTGACAGCTAAGCCACGTTGCCACATCTAAGGCTCCGGCCTAGTGTAGAGTCGGCCATGGTACATCCAATAAACTACTCCATATTATATTTTCCTCCAACATCTGATGTACGAGCGACCTTGGCCCTAGTGACCTTCATTTTGGATCTGGGTCTGGAATACGTCACGCATTATGCACGGTGTTTACTGGATATACCACCGCCCTGTGTACGTAATTAATTATTTGATAAGAGACCGTATGAGCCATATATAAGCATCCCTCCCATGATTTATGGATCTTTGTTCACACGCTGGCATTTATGGGAAAACCTTTACCAAGGTTTTGCCTCGAACATCGTTTACAGAGATACCTCTATAAATTCCTGGGAAGTTATTTTGAATCTAGGTAATTACTCAGAGTTGTTAACTGGTCCCTACGGGAGTTGGGAGTACTTGGTGCAGGCTTTTGGTACAGATGTGTAGCATGGCCTTACGGGGACGTAGCTAGAGATAAACTAACTAGAGCCCTGGTAAATATTTCTGAAATTTTTTTGACGTTTCTAACAAACATTTAAATTTCCTCACTTTGTATGATATCATCGATTTTTATGCAATCAAATCGAAATTATACTGATAAGTGCATTCAGTGCAACTTCAGGCTCAAACCTGACCTGAAAAAAAATGTCGTACTTGACAAAATGAAGTGCCCTTTTAAAACCTATGAACTACTGATTATAAATGAGGAGCTTTCACGCAAAAGTCAACATGTCCACTTTTAATAATTGTTCAGGAAACGCAATTTTTGAATAACACCTTTAATAATTATTTATTTGAACCAGTTTTTGCATGATAAATAGTCACTTAATTTGTTCATATTTTGAGTATGAATCCATATTTTTCAAGAAAGGAGGTTTCATTTTAAAACACATTTTGTTTTGGACTTGTGCACTTTTGAAAGAACGATACGTATTTGTTGAGTTTTGCATGGATTGCATCTTGGACTTGTTCTGTTTTGGATGAAAAACTTTAAAATTTTGATTCTAGGTGGAAGACACAATAAAAATACTTTGTATAAACTATTTTGTATTATTTTATAATTTTTATTTAACGGTAAAAACTAAAAAATCTAAATATGAACGTCCGGCGTCTCTTCTATCAAGCAATCGTAAACGTAGTCCTTATCATTGTTTTGGTGCAAGAGGCGATGATCTGTAGCTATAGATTCACCAACGCAATGTTTTCCGATGAGTTGTTTAAAATAATAATTATTGTAAATAATTATTGTTTAAAATATTTGATGAGATGGAGAATCACCCCCTTAAATGGTCTACACTTATTTAGTTACACCTTGTATTTTATTCCTACAGTGGTTTATTTCCAGTGCTGTGACCTTGGAACATTCATATTTTTTCCTTTACGTCTACAATTTTTTGGGTTCAAGTTTTCATCAGGAATTTTGTACTTATAAAAGGTTAACAAATATTTATCACTATGACAACCAGAAATCATTTTAAAAGAAACGGAAATAAACCTTTCACGACATTGCAACTCCCATTTTGTGTATTTCTCCTGCCTTCAACCAGAAATCATTTTAAAAGAAACTGAAATAAACCTTTCACGACATTGCAACTCCCATTTTGTGTATTTCTCCTGCCTTCTACGGGTTCCCCTCTTACCCTCCCGAACTGATATATCATATGAATCCATCCTCGAGTTTTTGCAGTGATCAACACAGCCAACAAACAAATCTAAACAACTATAATAACGGTTTTCGGTTCTGTATGAGATCGGGGTTATGCCGCCGTCGACGGTTACCAAGACTACTCAACCAGTAAAGTGCTTTAAATTCCAGGATTCCTAAAATCGCATCGCCATTTCAGTTAGCGCATATCATACTTAAATGTCTGACTGTTCAGAACTTATACTTGCCTTGCATAAAAGTCGCCACGCAGCTACAAAATAAATTTATTACTCCACATAGACAGGCGTGGGTGACTTGTTGAGTTTTGCATGAATTCCTAGATCTAACCCAATGATACTATTAGGGACTTGTTAGGTTTTGTTCGATTTTCGATGAAAAAACTCCTGTAGTAGGACTTGTTGCATTATTTCCATGCTGTTATATGATGGATTTGTGTAATATTGCACGGAATAGATAGCCAATCCGGCAGATATAATCTTAAACTACATAAATTCGTATATAACTCAATTTGGTATGAAGTTGGACTTGTTCACTTTTGCGTAGAAGCTCCTCAAATATATTTAAAAACTGAAAATCACGCTGTTGTATCTTAAAGATTGTGTCCTTAGTATAGCCGCGCCGGGTTCACTTTAGTGCGTATATACGTTATCCTTATTATTTTGGAAACTGCACGCCAAATTGCGTTTTGGAGACTGTTTGCTACAGAACCTCACATAATTCAGAACGAATACTTAGCATAATGAAGATTTTCGATTTTTTAAGCAAACCTGATGATCTGAAATATCTGATTTTTTTTATTTTCATCAAACGAGAGTAAAACTCAAAACAGCGACCGAATTAGGATTCACCTTCAAATTATATAATGCACCAGTTTTCGTCTTGATAGACAGCCAAATAAATTTCTTAGATTTTTTAGGCGAACCTGAAGATATGAAGATCTAAAATTTTTGATTTTCGTCAAACGAGACTGTGACTCAAAACTATGAGGGCATTTGTAATCAGCATCCTCCAATTATCCACATTTTTTTTATTTATGTTATTGGATCTGATCTGAGATCAACTGGCTAGTTCTATTTTGGATGGACATCTATTTTTTCTTAATAATACGAACATTGTTTTATATTAGTTAAGGTTGAAAGTTAAAGTGTTATTTTTAGTTTTTATGTGCAAAAGTTATATAATAGTTTGTATGCAGAGTTGTTTTTACTAGCTAGTATAGAGATCATATTAGCAGGTAACGGAATATAGTTTGACAATCTGTGATACAGGTCTGTTACCTCATTATTTATATCGCTTTTTTAGGCAAACCTGAGGATCCGAAACGTTTGAAATTTTTGACTTTCATCAAACGAGACTGATACTCAAAACTGTGAGTGGATTTGCAATCTGCACTCTCAAATTATCCAAATCACGAGGTTTCATCTCAATTGAAAGCCAAGTAAAGATTTTCGATTTTTTAGGCAAACCTGAGGATCCTAAAGATCTGAGATTTTTTATTTTCATCAAACGAGACTGATACTCAAAACTGCGACCATATATTTGCAATCAACACTCTCAAATTATCCAAATCACACGGTTTTATCTCAACTGAAAGCCAAGGAAAGATTTTCGATTTTCTAGGCAAACCTGAGGATCCTAAGGATCTGAGATTTTTTATTTTCATCAAACGAGACTGATACTCAAAACTGCGACCATATTTGCAATCAGCACTCTCAAATTGTCCAATTCACGAGGTTTCATCTCAATTGAAAGCCATGTAAAGATTTTCGATTTTTTAGGCAAACCTGAGGATACTAAAGATCTGAGATTTTTTATTTTCATCAAATGAGACTGATACTCAAAACTGCGACCATATATTTGCAATCAGCACTCTCAAATTATCCAAATCACGAGGTTTCATCTCAACTGAAAGCCAAGTAAAGATTTTCGATTTTTTAGGCAAACCTGAGGATCCTAAAGATCTGAGATTTTTTATTTTCATCAAACGAGAGTGATACTCAAAACTGCGACCATATATTTGCCATCAGCACTCTCAAATTATCCAAATCATGAGGTTTGATCTCAATTGAAAGCCAAGTAAAGATTTTCGATTTTTTAGGCAAACCTGAGGATCCTAAAGATCTGAGATTTTTTATTTTCATCAAACAAGACTGATACTCAAAACTGCGACCATATATTTGCAATCAGCACTCTCAAATTATCCAAATCATGAGGTTTCATCTCATTTGAAAGCCAAGTAAAGATATTCGATTTTTTTAGGCAAACCTGAGGATCCTAAAGATCTGAGATTTTTTATTTTCATCAAACGAGACTGATACTCAAAACTGCGACCATATTTGCAATCAACACTCTCAAATTATCCAAATCACACGGTTTTATCTCAACTGAAAGCCAAGGAAAGATTTTCGATTTTTTAGGCAAACCTGAGGATCCTAAAGATCTGAGATTTTTTATTTTCATCAAACGAGACTGATACTCAAAACTGCGACCATATTTGCAATCAGCACTATCAAATTGTCCAATTCACGAGGTTTCATCTCAATTGAAAGCCATGTAAAGATTTTCGATTTTTTAGGCAAACCTGAGGATACTAAAGATCTGAGATTTTTTATTTTCATCAAATGAGACTGATACTCAAAACTGCGACCATATATTTGCAATCAGCACTCTCAAATTATCCAAATCACGAGGTTTCATCTCAACTGAAAGCCAAGTAAAGATTTTCGATTTTTTAGGCAAACCTGAGGATCCTAAAGATCTGAGATTTTTTATTTTCATCAAACGAGAGTGATACTCAAAACTGCGACCATATATTTGCCATCAGCACTCTCAAATTATCCAAATCATGAGGTTTGATCTCAATTGAAAGCCAAGTAAAGATTTTCGATTTTTTAGGCAAACCTGAGGATCCTAAAGATCTGAGATTTTTTATTTTCATCAAACGAGACTGATACTCAAAACTGCGACCATATTTGCAATCAGCACTCTCAAATTGTCCAATTCACGAGGTTTCATCTCAATTGAAAGCCAAGTAAAGATTTTCGATTTTTTAGGCAAACCTGAGGATCCTAAAGATCTGAGATTTTTTATTTTCATCAAACGAGAGTGATACTCAAAACTGCGACCATATATTTGCAATCAGCACTCTCAAATTGTCCAATTCACGAGGTTTCATCTCAATTGAAAGCCAAGTAAAGATTTTCGATTTTTTAGGCAAACCTGAGGATCCTAAAGATCTGAGATTTTTTATTTTCATCAAACGAGACTGATACTCAAAACTGCGACCATATTTGCAATCAGCACTCTCAAATTGTCCAATTCACGAGGTTTCATCTCAATTGAAAGCCATGTAAAGATTTTCGATTTTTTAGGCAAACCTGAGGATCCTAAAGATCTGAGATTTTTTATTTTCATCAAACGAGACTGATACTCAAAACTGCGACCATATTTGCAATCAGCACTCTCAAATTGTCCAATTCACGAGGTTTCATCTCAATTGAAAGCCAAGTAAAGATTTTCGATTTTTTAGGCAAACCTGAGGATCCTAAAGATCTGAGATTTTTTATTTTCATCAAACGAGACTGATACTCAAAACTGCGACCATATTTGCAATCAGCACTCTCAAATTGTCCAATTCACGAGGTTTCATCTCAATTGAAAGCCATGTAAAGATTTTCGATTTTTTAGGCAAACCTGAGGATACTAAAGATCTGAGATTTTTTATTTTCATCAAATGAGACTGATACTCAAAACTGCGACCATATTTGCAATCAGCACTCTCAAATTGTCCAATTCACGAGGTTTCATCTCAATTGAAAGCCATGTAAAGATTTTCGATTTTTTAGGCAAACCTGAGGATACTAAAGATCTGAGATTTTTTATTTTCATCAAACGAGACTGATACTCAAAACTGCGACCATATTTGCAATCAGCACTCTCAAATTGTCCAATTCACGAGGTTTCATCTCAATTGAAAGCCAAGTAAAGATTTTCGATTTTTTAGGCAAACCTGAGGATCCTAAAGATCTGAGATTTTTTATTTTCATCAAACGAGAGTGATACTCAAAACTGCGACCATATATTTGCCATCAGCACTCTCAAATTATCCAAATCATGAGGTTTCATCTCAACTGAAAGCCAAGTAAAGATTTTCGATTTTTTAGGCAAACCTGAGGATACTAAAGATCTGAGATTTTTTATTTTCATCAAACGAGAGTGATACTCAAAACTGCGACCATATATTTGCAATCAGCACTCTCAAATTATCCAAATCACGAGGTTTCATCTCAACTGAAAGCCAAGTAAAGATTTTCGATTTTTTAGGCAAACCTGAGGATCCTAAAGATCTGAGATTTTTTATTTTCATCAAACGAGAGTGATACTCAAAACTGCGACCATATTTGCAATCAGCACTCTCAAATTGTCCAATTCACGAGGTTTCATCTCAACTGAAAGCCAAGTAAAGATTTTCGATTTTTTAGGCAAACCTGAGGATCCTAAAGATCTGAGATTTTTTATTTTCATCAAACGAGAGTGATACTCAAAACTGCGACCATATATTTGCAATCAGCACTCTCAAATTATCCAAATCACGAGGTTTCATCTCAACTGAAAGCCAAGTAAAGATTTTCGATTTTTTAGGCAAACCTGAGGATACTAAAGATCTGAGATTTTTTATTTTCATCAAACGAGAGTGATACTCAAAACTGCGACCATATATTTGCAATCAGCACTCTCAAATTATCCAAATCACGAGGTTTCATCTCAACTGAAAGCCAAGTAAAGATTTTCGATTTTTTAGGCAAACCTGAGGATCCTAAAGATCTGAGATTTTTTATTTTCATCAAACGAGAGTGATACTCAAAACTGCGACCATATATTTGCAATTAGCACTCTCAAATTATCCAAATCACGAGGTTTCATCTCAACTGAAAGCCAAGTAAAGATTTTCGATTTTTTAGGCAAACCTGAGGATCCTAAAGATCTGAGATTTTTTATTTTCATCAAACGAGAGTGATACTCAAAACTGCGACCATATATTTGCCATCAGCACTCTCAAATTATCCAAATCATGAGGTTTGATCTCAATTGAAAGCCAAGTAAAGATTTTCGATTTTTTAGGCAAACCTGAGGATCCTAAAGATCTGAGATTTTTTATTTTCATCAAACGAGAGTGATACTCAAAACTGCGACCATATATTTGCAATCAGCACTCTCAAATTGTCCAATTCACGAGGTTTCATCTCAATTGAAAGCCAAGTAAAGATTTTCGATTTTTTAGGCAAACCTGAGGATCCTAAAGATCTGAGATTTTTTATTTTCATCAAACGAGACTGATACTCAAAACTGCGACCATATTTGCAATCAGCACTCTCAAATTGTCCAATTCACGAGGTTTCATCTCAATTGAAAGCCATGTAAAGATTTTCGATTTTTTAGGCAAACCTGAGGATCCTAAAGATCTGAGATTTTTTATTTTCATCAAACGAGAGTGATACTCAAAACTGCGACCATATATTTGCAATCAGCACTCTCAAATTATCCAAATCACGAGGTTTCATCTCAACTGAAAGCCAAGTAAAGATTTTCGATTTTTTAGGCAAACCTGAGGATACTAAAGATCTGAGATTTTTTATTTTCATCAAACGAGAGTGATACTCAAAACTGCGACCATATATTTGCAATCAGCACTCTCAAATTATCCAAATCACGAGGTTTCATCTCAACTGAAAGCCAAGTAAAGATTTTCGATTTTTTAGGCAAACCTGAGGATCCTAAAGATCTGAGATTTTTTATTTTCATCAAACGAGAGTGATACTCAAAACTGCGACCATATATTTGCAATCAGCACTCTCAAATTATCCAAATCACGAGGTTTCATCTCAACTGAAAGCCAAGTAAAGATTTTCGATTTTTTAGGCAAACCTGAGGATCCTAAAGATCTGAGATTTTTTATTTTCATCAAACGAGAGTGATACTCAAAACTGCGACCATATATTTGCCATCAGCACTCTCAAATTATCCAAATCACGAGGTTTCATCTCAACTGAAAGCCAAGTAAAGATTTTCGATTTTTTAGGCAAACCTGAGGATACTAAAGATCTGAGATTTTTTATTTTCATCAAACGAGACTGATACTCAAAACTGCGACCATATTTGCAATCAGGACTCTCAAATTGTCCAATTCACGAGGTTTCATCTCAATTGAAAGCCAAGTAAAGATTTTCGATTTTTTAGGCAAACCTGAGGATCCTAAAGATCTGAGATTTTTTATTTTCATCAAACGAGAGTGATACTCAAAACTGCGACCATATATTTGCAATCAGCACTCTCAAATTGTCCAATTCACGAGGTTTCATCTCAACTGAAAGCCAAGTAAAGATTTTCGATTTTTTAGGCAAACCTGAGGATCCTAAAGATCTGAGATTTTTTATTTTCATCAAACGAGAGTGATACTCAAAACTGCGACCATATATTTGCCATCAGCACTCTCAAATTATCCAAATCATGAGGTTTGATCTCAATTGAAAGCCAAGTAAAGATTTTCGATTTTTTAGGCAAACCTGAGGATCCTAAAGATCTGAGATTTTTTATTTTCATCAAACGAGAGTGATACTCAAAACTGCGACCATATATTTGCAATCAGCACTCTCAAATTGTCCAATTCACGAGGTTTCATCTCAATTGAAAGCCAAGTAAAGATTTTCGATTTTTTAGGCAAACCTGAGGATCCTAAAGATCTGAGATTTTTTATTTTCATCAAACGAGACTGATACTCAAAACTGCGACCATATTTGCAATCAGCACTCTCAAATTGTCCAATTCACGAGGTTTCATCTCAATTGAAAGCCATGTAAAGATTTTCGATTTTTTAGGCAAACCTGAGGATCCTAAAGATCTGAGATTTTTTATTTTCATCAAACGAGAGTGATACTCAAAACTGCGACCATATATTTGCCATCAGCACTCTCAAATTGTCCAATTCACGAGGTTTCATCTCAATTGAAAGCCAAGTAAAGATTTTCGATTTTTTAGGCAAACCTGAGGATCCTAAAGATCTGAGATTTTTTATTTTCATCAAACGAGAGTGATACTCAAAACTGCGACCATATATTTGCAATCAGCACTCTCAAATTGTCCAATTCACGAGGTTTCATCTCAATTGAAAGCCAAGTAAAGATTTTCGATTTTTTAGGCAAACCTGAGGATCCTAAAGATCTGAGATTTTTTATTTTCATCAAACGAGACTGATACTCAAAACTGCGACCATATTTGCAATCAGCACTCTCAAATTATCCAAATCACGAGGTTTCATCTCAACTGAAAGCCAAGTAAAGATTTTCGATTTTTTAGGCAAACCTGAGGATCCTAAATATCTGAGATTTTTTATTTTCATCAAACGAGAGTGATACTCAAAACTGCGACCATATATTTGCCATCAGCACTCTCAAATTGTCCAAATCATGAGGTTTGATCTCAATTGAAAGCCAAGTAAAGATTTTCGATTTTTTAGGCAAACCTGAGGATCCTAAAGATCTGAGATTTTTTATTTTCATCAAACGAGACTGATACTCAAAACTGCGACCATATTTGCAATCAGGACTCTCAAATTGTCCAATTCACGAGGTTTCATCTCAATTGAAAGCCAAGTAAAGATTTTCGATTTTTTAGGCAAACCTGAGGATCCTAAAGATCTGAGATTTTTTATTTTCATCAAACGAGAGTGATACTCAAAACTGCGACCATATATTTGCCATCAGCACTCTCAAATTATCCAAATCATGAGGTTTCATCTCAACTGAAAGCCAAGTAAAGATTTTCGATTTTTTAGGCAAACCTGAGGATACTAAAGATCTGAGATTTTTTATTTTCATCAAACGAGACTGATACTCAAAACTGCGACCATATTTGCAATCAGGACTCTCAAATTGTCCAATTCACGAGGTTTCATCTCAATTGAAAGCCAAGTAAAGATTTTCGATTTTTTAGGCAAACCTGAGGATCCTAAAGATCTGAGATTTTTTATTTTCATCAAACGAGAGTGATACTCAAAACTGCGACCATATATTTGCAATCAGCACTCTCAAATTGTCCAATTCACGAGGTTTCATCTCAATTGAAAGCCATGTAAAGATTTTCGATTTTTTAGGCAAACCTGAGGATCCTAAAGATCTGAGATTTTTTATTTTCATCAAACGAGAGTGATACTCAAAACTGCGACCATATATTTGCAATCAGCACTCTCAAATTATCCAAATCACGAGGTTTCATCTCAACTGAAAGCCAAGTAAAGATTTTCGATTTTTTAGGCAAACCTGAGGATCCTAAAGATCTGAGATTTTTTACTTTCATCAAACGAGAGTGATACTCAAAACTGCGACCATATATTTGCCATCAGCACTCTCAAATTATCCAAATCATGAGGTTTGATCTCAATTGAAAGCCAAGTAAAGATTTTCGATTTTTTAGGCAAACCTGAGGATCCTAAAGATCTGAGATTTTTTATTTTCATCAAACGAGAGTGATACTCAAAACTGCGACCATATATTTGCAATCAGCACTCTCAAATTATCCAAATCACGAGGTTTCATCTCAACTGAAAGCCAAGTAAAGATTTTCGATTTTTTAGGCAAACCTGAGGATCCTAAAGATCTGAGATTTTTTATTTTCATCAAACGAGACTGATACTCAAAACTGCGACCATATTTGCAATCAGGACTCTCAAATTGTCCAATTCACGAGGTTTCATCTCAATTGAAAGCCAAGTAAAGATTTTCGATTTTTTAGGCAAACCTGAGGATCCTAAAGATCTGAGATTTTTTATTTTCATCAAACGAGAGTGATACTCAAAACTGCGACCATATATTTGCCATCAGCACTCTCAAATTATCCAAATCATGAGGTTTCATCTCAACTGAAAGCCAAGTAAAGATTTTCGATTTTTTAGGCAAACCTGAGGATACTAAAGATCTGAGATTTTTTATTTTCATCAAACGAGACTGATACTCAAAACTGCGACCATATTTGCAATCAGGACTCTCAAATTGTCCAATTCACGAGGTTTCATCTCAATTGAAAGCCAAGTAAAGATTTTCGATTTTTTAGGCAAACCTGAGGATCCTAAAGATCTGAGATTTTTTATTTTCATCAAACGAGAGTGATACTCAAAACTGCGACCATATATTTGCAATCAGCACTCTCAAATTGTCCAATTCACGAGGTTTCATCTCAATTGAAAGCCATGTAAAGATTTTCGATTTTTTAGGCAAACCTGAGGATCCTAAAGATCTGAGATTTTTTATTTTCATCAAACGAGAGTGATACTCAAAACTGCGACCATATATTTGCAATCAGCACTCTCAAATTATCCAAATCACGAGGTTTCATCTCAACTGAAAGCCAAGTAAAGATTTTCGATTTTTTAGGCAAACCTGAGGATCCTAAAGATCTGAGATTTTTTATTTTCATCAAACGAGAGTGATACTCAAAACTGCGACCATATATTTGCCATCAGCACTCTCAAATTATCCAAATCATGAGGTTTGATCTCAATTGAAAGCCAAGTAAAGATTTTCGATTTTTTAGGCAAACCTGAGGATACTAAAGATCTGAGATTTTTTATTTTCATCAAACGAGAGTGATACTCAAAACTGCGACCATATATTTGCAATCAGCACTCTCAAATTATCCAAATCACGAGGTTTCATCTCAACTGAAAGCCAAGTAAAGATTTTCGATTTTTTAGGCAAACCTGAGGATCCTAAAGATCTGAGATTTTTTATTTTCATCAAACGAGAGTGATACTCAAAACTGCGACCATATATTTGCCATCAGCACTCTCAAATTATCCAAATCATGAGGTTTGATCTCAATTGAAAGCCAAGTAAAGATTTTCGATTTTTTAGGCAAACCTGAGGATCCTAAAGATCTGAGATTTTTTATTTTCATCAAACGAGACTGATACTCAAAACTGCGACCATATTTGCAATCAGCACTCTCAAATTGTCCAATTCACGAGGTTTCATCTCAATTGAAAGCCAAGTAAAGATTTTCGATTTTTTAGGCAAACCTGAGGATCCTAAAGATCTGAGATTTTTTATTTTCATCAAACGAGAGTGATACTCAAAACTGCGACCATATATTTGCCATCAGCACTCTCAAATTATCCAAATCATGAGGTTTGATCTCAATTGAAAGCCAAGTAAAGATTTTCGATTTTTTAGGCAAACCTGAGGATCCTAAAGATCTGAGATTTTTTATTTTCATCAAACGAGACTGATACTCAAAACTGCGACCATATATTTGCAATCAGCACTCTCAAATTATCCAAATCACGAGGTTTCATCTCAATTGAAAGCCAAGTAAAGATTTTCGATTTTTTAGGCAAACCTGAGGATCCTAAAGATCTGAGATTTTTTATTTTCATCAAACGGGACTGATACTCAAAACTGCGACTGGATTTGAGATCAGCACCCTCAAATTCGAGATCTCACCTTAATAGAAATTCAAATAAATATTTTCGATTTTTTATGCGGATGAGAATCTCAAAGATGTGAAATTTTTTATTTTCATCAAACGAGACTGATGCTCAGAACTGCAACCAGATCTGTAATCAGTACTCAAATTATTCAAAAGACGAGGTTATTTCATCTTAATAGAAGTCAAAATAACGATTTTCAATTTTATAGGCAAACCTGAAGATTTGAAATTTTTTATTTTCACCAAACCAGACTGAAACTTAGAGTATGGTCGAATTTGTAATCAGCACCCTCAAATTATGAAAACCACGGAGTTTCATCGTAATAGACAGTCAAATAAAGGTTTTCTTTTTTTTATAAACATGAAGATCTGAAGGAAATCTATGGTGTTTCGCTCATAGTACATTTCCCTATCATGTGAGCGAGGCATATGTATGTGTCCACTGTCCAGTTCCAATTAGTATTTGAAATACTATACCACCAAGTCAATTCAGTCCAACGAATACGAGATCAGCGAATCCGAATAGGTTAGAAAAAATTAAGTCAAGTTGATTGACTCAGTACTTCCCACACATTCCGCTGATACCAGTTTATTATTTTCCCATAGCATGAAGTTATAGTCTAAGATCCCTTGCAACCAAATAATTGCCAACCCCCCCCCCCCCCCCCTAAAATTGTCTTATGCCGCTAGGTCTTTCCTTCACAGGTCAATGGACAGCCTATTATCGATACTACAAACTTCTCAGTTTTACAACCCCCCACCCCCCCAACCACCTCACTTTCACCCCCACCCAAAAAACTGGTAGGAAATGATCAGGAACCCCTAGGACATCTAAAAACCGAATTTCAGTTGCTTTCATGCTTGTCGCGTTCTTTGATTATTGCTACGCTGCCACTGACAAGATTTTTAACAAACATACGCGTTTTCCATTCTCACCACGGTAACAATATACTGTGTCAAAATTTCATTAGAATCAATTTAATAGTGTCCACGTTACAAAATACAAAACGATTTAAACCAATAAATTCTCGTATAGTATACAAAAAATTCTAAGTCCCTTAGTTTCTGTAATAAGCTAGACAATGTTCGGATGCACCTAAAATGGTGATTTGTGTCGCTAGATCTTCCTTCACAGGTTAGTGGACAGCCTATTATGAGTACAAGAATTTTTTTAATTTTTCAACCCCCAATCCCCCAACCACCCCAATTTCACCCCCACCCAAAAAAACGCAGAAAATGATCAGGAATCCCTAAAACGCTTAAAAACGAAGTTTGAGCTGTTTTTATATTTTTAGTTTTTTTATTATTTCTGCGCCGCTACTGGCACGATTTATCAAAACCGTACGCGTTTTCCATCTTCGCCATGGTAGTAATGCCGTTTCAGAATTTCATTAAAATTAATTCAACAGTTTCCTCGTTACAACGATCTAACGCAATACTCTCGTATGTTTACATCAGAAAAAATTCTAAGTCCTTTGCTTTCTGTAATAGGCAAAGGCAATGTTCGGATGGACCTAAAAAAGTTATTTATGTCGCCAGGTCTTCCTTCACAGGTCAGTCGACAGTCTATTATGAAAGCAACAAATTTTTCAATTTTACAACCCCCCACCCCCCAACCACCCCCAATTTCACCTATCGGTGTGGGAAGTAAAAGCAACGCACATGCTCTAACAAGCATGCTCATGCACATGCACATGCTCTAACAAGCATGTGCGTGTGCCCAAGATCCCTTGTTATTATTTACTGTGTCCACAAACACGATGTTATTTTTTACGGAAATATGCGGATTTAAATTTTATGGAATTAATTCAAATAATCTTTCAACACTTATGCACCCAAAATTGATTCAAAACTATAACAATTAACCAGAAACGATCAACCAAAACAAAGTAGCTATTTATATTATGCCTCTACATGAGTGCTGTTATTTTGGGATTCTTTACCTGCTATCTGTACAAAGGGTATATGGGTTTGTCAGCGATTCAGCGGTCAGTGTGCCAGCTGCCGCGTTAGGATTGTGGGCACAAACACAAACCTTGTTTACTTCTTCTAATCTATATGAATTCGTTGATTAAGTCTAATAATCAGAAGATACGTCACAAGCTTATCACCGCAAAGCGTGATGATGATAAAACGGCAAGCGGGAGGTAATCTTTTAATCAAGAAGCAAACGCGCGGACGTAAGCGTAAGCAGTGTTGAAATGGAGTGATAAAATGCCTAAAATAGGCGTTCATATATCTCCCGCAGGCCCCGCTACCTTTTTATAGCGTCACCTTGGGGCAAGGGTGAACGTGTAAACGTACACACGCGTGCTGAATCCGTTATTAGGGGATTCTTTTGTCTTTTGCTGAATTGTTTCGCAGATCCTGTGCGGAAAACAGTTATTTGTGTATTAAATCTTTGGCTTTTTTGGCTTTTCACGCCATAAGTGAGGGGGAGTGTTGTCATTGTGAATGTTTTCAGTGGCATGCCGAAAGGACCCCTAGGGTCCGCGGTGCGGGGGGTGGCCATCCGGGGGGGGGGCTCCGCTCAGCCTCGACTATCTCGAGCAAGCTTTTTACGTAGTAATAACATATAATACTTATACTCATTTTATAGCGGCGAAATATGTATATACCTTACAATGTTCCATAATCAAATTAAATATATTTTGCCTTATCAGTACCTAGTTTATGGCAAAATTTGACAACACGACAATGTAGTCGAACATAGTAGGCATTCACAGTAGCGGCTCATAAGAGCGTTGGAGTGCATTGGCCAACGCCGAGTCCCCTCGGCAGGTAGAAGCAGGCCGGCGCCGGTTCCGCACGTAGTCAAACACACAGTGGATGGTACAGTGAAAACAGACAAGAAAAAGAGTACAAAGATTGGCCAGTCGCATCCAGACACGGTATAGGAAACATGCAATCAGGGTTCAAAATGTTGCCCATTATTGGCAAAACAATGAGGGACAGTTGCAAAAACACTGGAAATGATTCCCCTGAGGGGCTAGAGGGTACAATAGGGGGTGAAATAGTTTTTGGTAAAAAAGTTGTCTCTCTGGACAAATATTTTGACGTGTCTTGGCGTTTTTTCCTTTAATCAGCGGTTTGTGATAAATCCGTGGTGGGAAGTTGTCAAATGAACTATTAGTACATACATATGTAGGCTCACATCATGTACATTAGAATTTAGTTGAAATTTGTCAATCAGATGAATATGTGACTGATACTGTACATGTTCAACGAATTCTTGTGCGCGTCTTATTAAGGAAGCTATCCACTCTGGTAGAGACTATTTGAAACACTTTGTAAACAAGATATGACCGCCGCATGACTGATTTGTTTGGTTTGGGAATTATTGTGGTACCTAGCCTATATCTAGTGTTGTGGTTGTGTATAAATGTGTTATGCTCATTTGAATATATCTCTGATGCTAAGTGATAGTACGTAGTAAATACAAATGCCTAACGTTATATATTTGGGTCTCGTAATATCATCGGTCGGGTACATTGTTATTTAGTTAAACATTAATATTAGAATAGCTTTTACTTCCGATACACACCAATACGTGAGGGGAGTATTGGGATCTCGAAAATTATCGATTTTGAGATAATATGCTTTGTGGGTATTGGGAACAACATTGACATTGGACGCGCTACATAAGGAGGCTCCTTTCATAACCGCACTTATTTCCTTCCAACATTTTTCTATCGCAGTGCGGTTATAGTGCAGCTTGTGCCTTTTATTCCAAATAGGGGTTTTCGCAAACACTGAAGCTATAAGTAACTCCTTATCACTACTCATCTTCGACCAGCACAGACGAAACCAGAGAGCAAACTAAATTTCTGTTACTATAAAGGCGTTCAAGCGGGCTTCCGACGCTGGTAAGCAGTCGAAAACTCAGTTGAGTAGGTTATCCTGCATGCGGTACCTGCACGCCTTCGCACGCCCTTGTACGCTCACTAAAAAGCCCCACTGTGTTTGCGCGCATAGACTCCAAAACGCCTAGAACAAGTGGCAACATTACACTGACGCGACGCGTATCTGTGACCTGTGACGTTAGTCGATGTATGTAAATTGTAAGGTCTATGACAAAAACTCTAAACAAGTAGAAATATACCACTTGCAATTGAAATCCCAACACAGAAAAAAAGGGTTGCGGTTGATGAAATGGGGTAGGACTAAATACAATAATAAACGAACTGATTTCCCATAATTAGTTTATAAAAAAATTCAACAATCAATAATGGGTGGGCCCTCCAAGTTGACGAATGCACTCCTCCAACCTGCGCGGCATGCTCGTAATCTAAACGTAAACTCTAGAGGTACGGTCTCTCAAGCTGCCCTCACAGCATGTTCCAGTTCGTCCAGCGTGGTCGGAGGATTGGGTAAATCACCTATGTATCGACCCATCCAATCCCGTACTTTTTCAATTGGCGATAAATCGGGTGATCGTGGAGTCCAGGGGAGTACCTTGACCTCAGCTTCCTATAGGAACCTCATCGATACCCAAGCCATATGAGGACGTGCATTATCTTGCTGTAAGAAACCCTCTACGAGGCAACAAGCAGAAAGTTCTGCCGCTCTCTATTTCCGTCAATCGACCTATGGCGCACTGATGATCGCAAATAAGCGGGAAACAGCTGTCTGCGTACTGGTGGATTGACGGAGGTATAGAGCAACCCTCGTATATCCTCTACGAGGCCTTGGACGTATGGAGTGGCAATTGGTTCTAACACCTCATTCAGATAACGTTGCGCAGTCATTGTGCCACGAAGGCGACTTGCTGTTGAATGAAATGGCACCTCAAACCGTCAAATCAATAGTTCGGTGTACATGGCGCTCAACAGCAAACTGGAGATCACGTCGTTCACCCCGTCATCGTCTTACGCATTGGCGTCCGTCATGTGCCTCCAGACAAAACCTGGACTCGTCGGAGAAGGCCGTCTGATGCTACTTAGCATGCCATTGTC
This sequence comes from Callosobruchus maculatus, assembly GCA_951848785.1. Classification (NCBI taxonomy): domain Eukaryota; kingdom Metazoa; phylum Arthropoda; class Insecta; order Coleoptera; family Chrysomelidae; genus Callosobruchus; species Callosobruchus maculatus. The sequence continues at coordinate 7,792,565 of CATOUR010000003.1, forward strand.
GGTGTTCTTGGCACCAATCTAACCGTTGGCGACGATGATTTGCAGTGAGCGGAAGCACTAGATGCGGACGATATGATCCTAAGTCCATTTCACTCAACCTATGGTACACCATGCCGATTGGAATGGGCCTCCTTGTAGCTGCATACCAAGCGTTAGCAACAGCTCTAGTGGATCGCATTCTGTCTCGAAGGGCCAGTAGTCGTAGATGACGATCTTGCCGGTCTGTAGTTCTTCTACGTGCTCCAGAACCTCTAGCTCGCTGCATTTGCCCTTCTGCGATCCATGCGCGCCATGCTGCTACAACTGTAGTCACGCTACGCCCCATGGTTACAGCAACTGCTCTGAAAGAAGCACCACGTTTTCGTTGGCCTACAATCCGACCCAGTTCAAAGGGGCTTAACTGCGTAAACAGGAGTTGTCGTCTTCACACAGCCAACTAGTCTCTTGCCACATTATGCAACAGATATCATCGTTTTTAAATCGACAAAAGGCCATGCTTTGTTTTTACACGTCTAGAGTTCTTCACGCTAGTTGTACACACACCGATTTTGGACGGTCGGTTTTATTCCGGCCGTCCAAATTCCAATAGTGAACCACTGGATTGAATGGGACACTCTTTCATTCAATGGCCGAGCTACACGCAGCTGCTATGCTGCTTCCTTTGTTAATACACGGGATAGTTCGCTCGGACCTCTCTGGCGCACGTATTCACTGGCAGCAATATTTTGATCTTTAAAATTCGACAACCCGGAATTACAGACTGATTTTTTGCAGACAACCCTATATCGACCTGTTTGCAATAAAATTATCTTTATTTTGATATAAGTTCCATGCATTAACCACACCGGTGCAAATTACTATTATTGATTTACCTGTTTATACCTGCCTACCCTATAGTTGGGACGGGAAAAACGTAGCCAACCTAACGTTTGCATATTCTATGGGCTTCATACTTTCGATTGGTATGTGATTTGTCTATTAACCAAACCAGTGAAATGTTTAAAAAAAATTAATTTTTCAATATTTAATTAATCATATCCTGGACTGAAATTTTTCAGCTAACCCACTCGCGATATGTTTTTTAACATATTAAATTTAATATAAAATGCTTTTCATCCATTAACCAGCTCGGTGAAGGTCGTCTTATATTCGGATCTTAGACTACATAGGTATTTTCTCAAATGTTGACTCCTAAAATCTCCAACAAAAGCGGGTGGAAAGTCTTCCCTACAAATCATAATCACCTCTTATACGACGATATATAGACCTCAATAAACAATTCAATTAAAAGCACCCATATCGGGAATACAGAGGTAGGTCCATTTGCTAAATGCATATATGCAGCCGTATAACCCAAATTATAATTTATTGTGCCACTAGTCGCTGTTTAATTAGAAATTGAAATTTTAATCCGGCCTCAATGTTGGTAGCATACGTTCCAGTGCAACAATACCGTGACGTGCGTGACAGCCGAACAAACGGACAGACAAACCGATGGGAGGAAAGCCACGTCATCGAATATGCAGATTCTATTATTGATAGTAGAAGGCTTTGTCTCTAGTGGCCGACCTAATTTATTAAGGTGACTGACAGATGGACATCAATTAAAGTAGTTTCCATACCACCAATTATTAGGCAATGTAATGAAATTTTCCTACCCTACGGCAGAATTAAACTAAGTTTTATAGTTATTATTCTTTAGCGTAGAGTTGTAGTACTCATGAAAAAAATTTAGTCAAGTTCATTGACTCAGTACTTCCCTCAGATTCCGATGATACCAGTTTTATTATTTTCCGGAACTATTATGAATACAAAAAAATTTCAGTTTAACCTCCCACTCCTCAACCATCCCAATTTCACCTCCATCCCAAAAAAACGTAGAAAATGATCAGGAACCCCTAAAACGCCTAAAAACGAAGTTTGAGCTGTTTTCATATTTTTTGTCTTTTTAGTGTTGTTGCGCCGCCACTGAGAAGATTTCTAAAAATCACTCGCGTTTTCCATCCTTGCCAAAGTAGTAATACTGTGCCGAAATTTCATTAACATCAATTCAGTATTTTCCACATTATAAAATACAGAATGACCTAAAGCAATACTCGTATGTATACATCGAAAAATTATTCTCCAAGTCCCTTGCTTCCAGTAATAGACAAGGCAATGTTCGGATGGACCTAAAAAAGTGTATTATACCGCTAGGTCCTTCTCTCTCCAACCCCCCAATTTCACCCCCACCCAAAAAAAAGTAGAAAACGATCAGGAACCCCTAAAACGCCTAAAATCGAAGTTTTTTGCTAATTACTCCGCCGCCCATGCACCGATTTTCAAAATTGTAGCAACATTACCTACTACGCCCCACACCATCTCGCTGCCCAAATTTTATCAAAATCTATGCAGCGGTTACTGAGATTAGGAGGCTAGAAGAACACCAACAGACAGACAGACAGACCTACACACCGACAAACCGACAGACAGACCGAAAGATAGACCGAGAGATAGACAGACCGACAGACAGACTGACAGACAGAGCGACAGACAGACCGACAGATAGACCGACAGACAGACCGACAGACAGACCGACAGACAGACAGACGGTGTGGGAAGTAAAAAGTTATAAAAAGGTAGAACAGCCTGCACCTACGATTTTTTCAATTCCTACGCACCGTTATATACCAAGTAATTACAAAATCGTAAATATCTTAATAACCATCAAACATACAACCACATATGCAGATAAAGGTGAAAGAGAATTTAATTTCGCATCTACTGATGTGAAACTTATCATAGCATTTCATTTGAAAAAAAAAAGTCTTAAAGAATTTTAAGCGTTTCAAAATTTACAAATTTGAAATTTGCTAGTTTATTGAAAGTGTTTTTGAAACAATGATCTTACTGATGCTGAAGTATGTTTCTTGCCCGTTTTAAAACCGAGAACTGCATTTTTCTGTCGTGCTTTATTCTCGAGACATCAACATTTATTGTAAAGTACTACAAGCGCAAATTTTTCTAAAGATTGCTGAATAACTCCGAAAATAGGCTTCATAAGCATATTTTTTTATATAACTGAGCAGACCGCGTAGGCAGAGCCTAAATACCAGAGTACCGCGGCTGCTGTGAAAGGGTTATGTTAGGGGAAGTTTGTTAACGCGGGATTTGAATGAGCCAATACTCGCAGGCCCAATAAATACATCTCCTGGCAGCCCATTCCACGCCTTGGATACCCTGGGAATGTATGTGCGGTTGTACCGCTTGGTTCTTGAGGTATGAAGAACGACCGCTTTGGGATGAGATGCAGCGATCGCGCGGGTGCATCTAATAGCAGCGGTGAGCGGCGGAACGATAGAGGATAGCTCAGAAAAGCAGATTCCGTTTGAATATCGGTAGAAGAGCGAGAGGTCACCAACAACACGCCGGTGAGAAATTGGCTGGATGTAGCGCGTTAAGGCCGGGTCGCCAATTAGTCGAATTGCCCTTCTCTGGGCGGCATCAAGTATAGACAGGGTAGTAGGGGCATCAGCTCCCCAGACATGAGAGCAATACTCCAGACCAGGTTTTATCTGGGCCTTATATAGCGTGAGGAGGTTACATGGTGAGAAGTACTTTCTGGCTCTAAATAGGTAGCCAAGCTTTTTACCAGCAGCTGTTGCAATTGACGCAACGTGTTCGTGCCAGATCAGATTTTCTGTAATGTTAACTCCTAACAGCTTGAAGAAGTAACTCCTTGGCAGGGCCCGGTTGTTCATTAGAATCTGGTGTTGGCTTAGGTACTTCTTGTTTGATAGCGTACAATACTGGGTATTGGAAGCATTGAATTTTACCATATTCTTGAGCCCCCAAGCGGTAATGGTATCGAGATCCTTTGAAAGTGAAGCTGCTACTGCCAGTCTTTTGCATTCCAGCTCGACCACAGAGATTGGTATATTGCTCATGATGCCTGCATGCAGCGTACTGCCATCTGCAAAGCTGTGGATTGGATTCGTAGTGCTAGAGAGTAGATCGTTAATGTGAAGCAGAAACAATGTTGGAGCATAATCTATGGTTAACAAACTGTACCTAGAAATCAATGCTGAATTCAAAAGCATAATAATATACAGGGTGTTCTATTTAAAATAAGGAAGTTGATGCGAACTTACGGTTTATCCGGATGTCCGCCACCTTTGAAATTATTTCCGGCAAGTAGACGATTTGAAAATAAACGTTTTTTATTCAAGTCATTTTCTTCTAGTTTAACCGGTAAACACGCTAGCGAGCACCGCGCGCTTATTGGACCACCCTGTATTTGATCGATTTCACGACAGGCGAGTGACATATTCATTAGTAGGTTCTACGTTACAAATTCTACCCTAAAATCCTCATGCGTATCCCTTAATTGTATTGCGTCGTATGGTCAAAGCTGCCTGAAATTACACCCTCCAGTCCTCTCTCACCCCCTGCTACCCTCATTTGCTGACGCGAAAAGCAACCCCCTGATTGTCCCATTATCGGTCATTAGGAAAAAACCAAAGGGTCGATGTTCTGATGAGGGACATCTAGCGTGACGTGGGCTATGTTTACGTAGTGACACAATAGAAGCAATTACTGAATAGTTTTTTTTTTTTACGGCTTCGACTGCTATGGTCATTAGCCGCTAACTCTCATGGTAGGGTTATAGAAATTTCAATTTGCGCATATTTCACCTAATAAGAGTTACAGTTTCAGTGTTTTAAATATCTATTTTTTTTTTGATAGAATTTACAATTTTTTAAACAGACGTGTCGCTTTTAGAAACCTAATGAGCTTGCGGATGGACTCCGCAGTCTCTAAGCAGGGTTTGAGAGAGAAAGGCAGGTCATAATATACACGTTGAGCGTAGCGCGGGCAGTCAAAATATATATGCTCAATAGTTAGATGCACATGACAGATTTCGCACTCGGGCCGACTTAATCCTAGTAGCATATAGGAGGAAGTGAGGTGTGTGTGACCTATTCTAATTCTCGTGATGCATATTTGCTCTCTGCGAGTTAGTTTAGCTGGTGCCTTCCATGCATCTACTTTCTGTTGAAGTGCATGCAGGTGACTGTTGTTGCTATCCTACTCCCTTTGCCACTGGTTATAACACGCCTCTTTTAGATGAGATTTAAGGTCATCTAGGCGCAGTCGTCGTTCATCTGTAATATCCGCGAGTGTTACCCTACTACTGGTTCATTCAGGTTTTTAAAGTGTGCAGCATTCAGTATATTTATGATTCAGCATTGAAACTTTTTAAAAATAATGCCTTAGATACCACTAACTATGACGTGATAATTATATACTTATATACCGGGTGTCCGAGAATTTCCTTGGCACGTGACATTTTCGTAACGAAAAACGGTTCAAGCAAAAACTGAGTGGTACTTTTGAAGGTACTATAGGGTCTATCATACCATGCATTCAAAACATTTTTTTTTTGTACGTCAACCCCTAAAGCTCACCCCCAACTTTATTTTTTCAAATAGCACTCCATAGGTTTTCCTACATAAATGGTATCCCCATTTTATTTGAAATCTTGTGGTACCTTTAATTTTATATGCAAACTTATTTTTTCCGTAAAATCATAAGCATAAGACAAATGAAATGATAGTTTGTTTGACGCCTCATACCAACTTTATTTTTTCAAATAGCACTCCATAGGTTTTCCTACATAAATGGTATCCCCATTTTATTTGAAATCTTGTGGTACCTTTAATTTTATATGCAAACTTATTTTTTCCGTAAAATCATAAGCATAAGACAAATGAAATGATAGTTTGTTTGACGCCTCATATTTTTGTGACAAAAACGGATAAAAAGGAAAAGTAAGTGGGTTTTTCAAGGGTAGTGAATGACCTTTCATTCCTTGCTTATGAATCATTTTTTTTTCTTACCTAAACCCCTGGAATCCACCCCTAGCTAGTTCTTTCAAATTTCATTCCACAATTTTGCCTGGAAAAATAAATTCTTTACTTGAATTTAGTTATCGTAGTGCCCTACTTTTTATGCCCCTACTGCATTTTATCGTTAATTTTGGCGCCCGTGTGCGGGGCACACCCTGCACACGGGGTTGGCGCGGCCCGATGTAACCATAAAACTTTTTCACGTTTTTGCACTTAGCTTTGTTGTCACATTTTTTTTATTAGTTGATCCATGACAATAAAAAATTATTTTCCATACATGTGCTTTAATTAATTTATGCTTACGATTTTATGGATTAAACGAAAAAAATTAACGATAAATTGCAGTAGGGGCATAAAAAGTAACGCACTACGATAATTAAATTCAAGTAAAGAATTCATTTTTCCAGGTAAAATTGTAGATTAAAATTTGAAAGAACAAGCTAGGGGTGGATTCCAGGGGTTTAAGTGAGAAAAAATGTTTCATAAGCAAGGAATGATAGGTCATTCACTACCCTTGAAAAACTGAAAAACCCACTTACTTTTCTTTTTTATCCGTTTTTGTTACAAAAATATTAGAGGTCAAACAAATTATCGTTTCATTTATCTTATGCTTATGATTTTACGGAAAAAATAAGTTTGCATATAAAATTAAAGATACCACAAGATTTTAAATAAAATGGGGATATCATTTATGTAGGAAAACCTATGGGGTGGTATTTGAAAAAAAAAGTTGGGGCTGAGTTTTAGGGGTTGACGTACAAAAAAAAATGTTTTGAATGTATGGTATGATAGACTCTATAGTACCTTCAAAAGTACCACTCAGTTCTTGCTTGAACCGTTTTTCGTTACGAAAATATCACGTGTCAAGGAAATTCTGGGACACCCGGTATATATACATAGTCCCATCATTCATTAAGGAACATAGGGTCTACAAGCTGACGCAAGTCTCATCTATTCTTCGCATGCGCTTTTATTCTCTCTACATGTCTTGCCCATTCTTCTTGCATCGTCTGTCACTGTAACTTCATTCTATATTTTCCTTGGCCAAACAAATCCGTACGACCCTCTGTAGACTCATCAGATTTTCTTTTATGGTCAGCCTCCCGCAAAGGCTGAAAGCCTATGGCGCTGTAGAAGCGCTGCGAGAGCATAAGTGTCAGTTCACGTTAGATTTGAAACGCTGCATGTTGTAGCCGTCGGGAAACAAATTCCCCGGCAGCTGATTCCACAGCGTCCAAGTTCTCCAAAAGAAGGAATGCTGGAGGAGACTGGTTCGGGGAGTAACGTCCTCGACCTGGTAAGGATGAGCTCGCAGAGCTTCTCTAGTGTTCCTGGTTCGGACGGCCTTTGGTGTTATTATCTGGGAGAGCTCACTCGAACATCTTCCGTGATAGACTTTGTAAAACAGGGATAGGTCAGCCACCCTCCTTCGATGTTCCAGGCTGTGTAGGTCCTTTGTGAGGTTAGGCGTATCGATTAATCTAATTGTTCTTTTCTGGATAGTGCCCAGAAGCTTGAGAGAGTGCTTCGGAGCGCATCCCACACATGGGAGCAATACTCCAGCGGTGGTCGGATCTGTGCCTTGTAGAGCACCAGCAGTTGCTCTGGTGTATACAACTTCCTAGAGCGGAACAAAACTCCAAGCTTCTGGGATGCCGTTTTAGCAATACTGATGACGTGGTCGTGCCAGGACATGTTATTATTGATGTTGATCCCCAAAAGCTTGACGGAAGATGATTCGTCTGTGGGGTGGCCCTCCATTTCCACGGTTGGTAAGCCATCGTGAGACTTCTTTGTGTTGTTGCCTCAGTTTTTTGTACGTTAAACTGATATTATTAGCTTTTGCATAACGTAGGTTGTTCTTTTAAATTGGCAGTCCACACTTTATATTAAATAATGTTCTTAAATATTTTGTATTTTTTGATAAAAATAACGTAATTTCAAACCATCCTAATAATTATATCAAATAACTAACTTTTGACACGCTTCACATGTATGTTTGTTTGTATGTATGTACGCATGTAACCGACTCCTATGCACTCGATTTTGACCCACTGTCGGGAGTAGAGATTTAATTTAAACTTTGTAAATTATCAGATCCCATCAATGATAGACCTGTGACTCTTCTCAAGATCACGTTTAAGTTTAGTTAAGATAGTTTCACGTTGGCTTAGCAACTGTGATAATGGAGGGTCACCCACTAGTCGAGTCACCTTCCGTCAAACTTTTGGGGATCAACATCAACAATTACATGTCCTGGCATGACCACGTCGTCAGTATTGCTAAAACGGCATCCTAGAAGCTTGGAGTTTTGTTCCGCTGTAGGAAGCTGTGTACACCAGAGCAACTACTACTGCTCTACAGGGCAGAGATCATCCGATCATCGTTGGAGTATTGCTCTCATGTGTAGGAATGCGCTTCGAAGCACTCTCTAAAGCTTCTGGACACTATCCAGAAGAGAGCAATTAAACTAATCGATACGCCTAACCTCACAAAGGACCTCCACAGCCTAGAACATCGAAAAAGGGTGGCTGGCCTGTCACTGTTTGGCAGGTTCTATCACGGAAGATTTTCTAGTGAGCTGCAGTGTTCTGAATGAGGCTGATCATAAAAAAAAATTTTGCACGTAGTAAGAACCCTAGAATACTAACCTTATTTTTATACCTATTACTACTAACCTTCGTAAAATTTACTACTTGAAAAAGGATCACAATTAAAAAAAACGTTTTCACCGTTTATTAACTTTTACTGAAAATTGTTCATAATAAGAATATTTCTGAATACAAATATTAATAATAACAAGAAAAAATCCAATTTTGAACTGCAAGACACACAGCAAAGAGCAGATGTTCTCCGCAAAAGGACCTTTGGCAGTGCTCACATTAGCGCGTCGCCATTCTAAGTTTTTTGAAGGACAGTGTTGGCACCTTGCACTCTTGTTTAGACTAGGAGTGGCTCTATCCTCTGATCCATCTTGGTTTAATATATTCTCTATAATTAATCTTAGCGAGCGGGTTAAAGTTGGTCAAGTTTTTCATTGTACCAACCATGGTTTTATTAGCTGTTTTTATGATAAATACATAATTTTTTTCTCGAGATGGTTCCTAGCTCTTTGTTTGTTGGTTGTGATTACACACAATCCATGAATTCAGACTCAGATGGACTGAAGGCTTCCTGAACACTATATTCGCTCTCGGAACCACTATCCAAAGCACTCTATTCTCCTCATTTTCACCAGGCAATAATCCTGCTAAACCTTGTTTCGCTTCTAATGGTAATTATCTTTGTCATATCCCATTTGTTAGCTTCCATAACGTTATATTCTGAAAAAACTTAGAAATTAACGATATTGACAAAAAATAATCAAAATAACGCTAAACTGGTCTTATGTTTAAATATAACATTTATACTAACCTTCGTAAAATTTACGACGCCGTTGTCCAAATAAAACTATTCCAATTACTATCAAATGCACTTTGGGTCACTAACTTACTCACGCCGATCTAATAGAAGATTAGGCGAGCGTACAAGGTCAAGGGGTAAGCCGCGTCGATAAAATTGCAGATTAAACTAAGTCTCGTCGTAAAATTTACGATGGTTAGTATTCTAGGGTTTTAAAAAAAGTAAGTACAGTTATAAAACTAGACTTCATCGATTCCAAAAAAAAAGGCCTTCTCTGACGAACCGCCACTGAACCATATGCGTTTAACAACCATTCTGCTTTGTATATCCAATTGCAGAAATTTAAATTATGCAAGCAGAAACAAACCTTTGCATCTAGCCTATTATAAAACAAATGATATAAACATAATTATATCATAGTGTTAGATACGTATATTAATTTGTCAACATTACGGGTAAAACAAATCAGTTGATATAATACTGATTTAATAGATGTAGGCAAATATTTATTCGCTAAATGTTATGAATGTTTCTTTTACAAATTGATGGTCTATATTTATAGGCCAGTATAATATAGAAGCGAAATGAGAAATACAAATAACTGCAAAAGCAATAAATTTATGTGAAATTGATAAAACGGCAATTAAGTGTTGTGGGTGGCGATGAACGGGATGTATCGCCCCCTTGGAATTAAAAGTAAAAATTAACTACAATTGGCCTATACCACATTTTTTGTTTATTGGCTTAAACGAACCCTGACACCACGTAGATCCCATAAATAATTTAACAAAATTTTTCTATCGTATTTATAACCGAAAAAAAATGCTCTAGATATTGAATTTTTTGAATCCATACACTTCCCGCCCAGGTCGTGACGTCACCTGTAGGGAACCAATAAGAGCTCACTGGTACAAAACAATAGCATCCGCTCGTAGTCATCGGACCACGAAAGGACGCTTCTCATTGGTTCCCTACAGAAAGGACGCTTCTCATTGGTTCCCTACAGGTGACGTCATCATCGGCTATTTCAAATTACAGTACAATTTTCTTTTTAGTGTTATTCTCATTTGGCTCAAGTTTTCTGCTGACTTTTTACAGTAAACGGTCCTATGTATCATCAAAAATAATACGGCAGCAAATAAATTGATCAATTTGAGATCACGGTATAGGCCCATTGTCATGTCTCGCATCCTTTGCCTATTTCACCGTTAAATCCCCCCCCCCCCCCCCCCACCTCTTTTGAACTGGAAATAAAAGTAAACCGCTCGTACGTCAATAATTCGTAATAATTATGCATTTAAGAGCGTAGATAGCGATTTAAGTCGTACTATTAATTGCTTGGGTCGTAGATAAAGTATAGAATTCAACTCGCGGTAATGGTGATAACACACATGTTGATTTACAGCATCTGCCTACGGCTAGTGCTGCAAACCTCAAGTGGGTGAGTCATTGCATGGCCGACTCTACACTAGGCCGGAGCCTTAGATGTGGCAACGTGGCTTAGCTGTCAAATAGTGGACCTATAGTTTCAGAATAATTATTACATTTTATATGTATTAGAGTTCATCTCGGTTAATAAATTAAGAAAAATACTTTTTAAAACTACTACTACTAATACCACTTACATCTGATGTCTGGTTCATCGTAGTCAAACACTACAAAATAAAAATAAACGCAACCTGTTTCCTGCGGCCACTTCCACTTCCACTTAAATGAACACTCAATTTACTTTGTAAATTGTCACTTGAGCTAAAAAAATTCACTATTAGGTCACTGTGGAGCCATTCTTGCTGGTCTTGATTCCCTTTCACTATCAAATCTTTTCGTAGGTATGCCCAGATGCATGCCCAGATAAGTTCTATTCACTGTATTTTTCTGTGATATTTGGGAGGTCCAGAAAACATTGTAGGTATCACATTGTGCTTTAAAATAGGTCTTATCTTTTGAAATGTTTGTAAATTATTGTCTTTATTCTTATAAATATAACCAGCCCTTACGAGGAATACCGTTCACCCACTTCTGTTTATGTCCTTTATTGGAAGCACAATTGCTAGTCCAACCTGGTACTACACACTTTGCAGGCATGTTTTATCTTTATAGTTTCGTTTGTGCAGGTAAATATTTAGAAACACATTAAAAATCACCTTGCAGTGTTCTTTTTACTCTGGAAGGTTATGTTCGGCCATGTCCTCTACTGGAAGCACAATTGCTATTGCAACCTGGTACTACACACTTTGCAGGCATCTTTGTATCTTTATAGTTTCGTTTGTACAGGTAAATAATTAGAAATACATTAAAAATCACCTACCAAACTTATTGTTTACTCTGGAAGAATTACACTAATGACACAAGCTCGGCCCCCCGATTCAGTGTTGCCATATTTCAATGCTCCGGCCTAGTGAGTAAAATCGGCCATGGTCATTGACGTCATTACCGCAGCGTTGAACAATATACGATTACTTTAACATACTTTCATTGGTTTCTGCATTTTTGTAGCATGATCGACAAGCTATCCTTTGTACTCAGTCCAACTCAGACTCAATTCAATATTCAGGACTTTCAACAAAAAAAACGTCATATAAAGTAGGGTCCGATTTTCAACTGTTTCCGAGATAAATCGATTTGCAGAGATTTTCATTAAAATGCACACCAAACGAAAACCCCAATAAAACAAAATTTTATTGTTGGAATTTTTGGTATTTGTTCTTAGAAAGTATGCTACTGTCATTATCGACTAAAAGAAAGTGATCATGTATCAAAGACTTCGTGAGATAGTGTCAAAATTAGCGTGTATTAAAAAGTGACTTCAAGAAACGTTACAAAAAAATGATTGTCTCAGTACTTCCCACGCATTCCGATGATACCAGTTTTATTCTTTTCCCACAGCATGAAACTATAGTCTAAATGCCCCTGCAACCAAATCATCGCTCGCCCGACCGCAAACAAAAATTTTTATTCTACTAGGTGCTTCTTTCACAGGTCAGTGGACAGTCTATCATGAATACAACAAATTTTTGAGCTTCACCAACCCCCACCCCCGAACCACCCCAATTTCACCCCCAACCAAAAAAAAATTTCAAATGATCAGGAACCCCTAAAACGTCTAAAACAAAGTTTGAGGTGTTTTTTATATTTTTAGTTTTTTTATTATTGCCGCGCCGCCACTGAAATCATTTCTAGAAACCATACGAGCTTTCCATACTTGTCGCGGTAATAAATCTGTGTCAAAATGACATTAAAGTCAATTCAGAAGTTTCCACGTACACAATACAGAACGATCCAAAGTAATACTCGTATGTATTTTGTATGCATCAGAAACTTCAAATCCCTTGGTTTCTGTAAACGGCACGGCAATGTTCGGATGGACCTAAAAAAGTGTATCATGCCGCTAGGCCTTTCTCTCTCAGGTCAGTAGACAGCCTATTATGAGTACAACAAATTTTTCAGATTTACAACCCCCCCACCCCCCAACCACCCTAATTTCACCCCCACCCCAAAAAAAAAAAAATTATCATGACCCCCTAAAACGCCTAAAAACGAAGTTTGAGGTATATTTGAAATTTTTCGTTGTTGCTAATTACTCCGCCGACCGATTTTCAAAATTGTAGCAACATTACCTACTACGACCCTACACAATATCACCACCCAAATTTCATCAAAATCTATGCAGCGGTTACTGAGATCCTTTAGGAGGCTAGAAAAACGCCAACAGACAGACAGACCGACAGACAAACCGACAGACAGACCGACGGAAATGAGTGATATGGATTTTCGTTATGTAGGCATCATAAAACGCCCAAAAAGTATATCATCTCAAAATCGGAAATTTTCGCGATCACAATACTCCCCTCACCTATCGGTGTGGGAAGTAAAAAAGAATTTATCTTAAAAAATATTCAAATAATTAACTTTTCACTTTACGGTAAAAATATGACCATCTTTCTAATTATCCATTGGTACCACCAACTTGCTGTAAATGTACGGAGGAGGTCTGTATTTTAACGAAACTCTCTAAAGTTCAATGTATCTCTGAAACACTTGAAAATTGAACACTACTTTGTATGACTTTTTTACTTGGGGATGAGCCATGCAGTCTTCTCCTGAAGTATCTTTCACTGGTCATGGAACGCCTTGCATAGCTTGAACTTGAAAAAATGGAGAATAATAATATTCGCAAAAACCAGTGGGACTGGTCTACATGTTTCTTTAACAAATTAATGCTTCCTATGGTAAGGACCATAATAAAAGTAACTACTCGTACATTGACACAGATTAAAAAAAATAAAATAAAATAAAAGAAACGGTTAAAGATTAAGACACAGTTAAAACCTAGTCAAACATTATTTTTAACTATAAATGAGATTTCTAAAAATATTCTTTGAACTCACTAAAATTGTAGGAAGCGACTTCTAATAAAATAGATCTAACTTTTCTTTTAGAAGCATTTAGTGGCAGGTTGCTGACACTCTCAGGCAGTAGTAGTAAGACGTTTGGCTATGTTAACTCTACTTTTTGGTGGTACCAGTTTGTTTTTGCCACGAGTATTGTACCCATGAATCTCTAATAGGGTGTGGTAATTAGTTAAGTGTTTTTTATCTATATTAAATGCTGGAAAAAGATTACAGCGAAAACAGTCATAATTTTGAGATCCATAAAAAATTGACGAGAATACTCGTCATGTCCAGTCCTCATTATGCAACTGCCTTCTGTATTAAAAAAATTCTCTCCAGTTGGGAATGTGAAGCATTACCCCAAGCAAGTATTCCATAATTAAGTACAGAGTGAAACATATCGTAGTAGGCTATTAAGGCGGCACCGGAGTCAATAATAGACGAAAGTTTTCGGACAGCACACACAGCCTTCGATAGATTGGTGGACATGTTTATATGTGATGACCAGGACATATGCGAATCAAACTGAACACCAAGGAATTTCGCTTACTAAACTTCTGAGGTTTTTTGAGACGTGAATAAGCAGTGTATAGTTTTTTCATTGTTCAGATACAGTTCTGAACCAAACCATTTTTCAGAATGAAACCAGTGGGACTGGCCTAAATGTTTCTTTAACAAATTAGTGCTTCCTATGTTTACGCTGTTTGATACCTCGGTCGCTGAAATTTCAACAGCTCGTTATTTACCTATGAAGGTTTACAGTTTCGCATCATAAAAGCAAACAAAAACTGGTTGCATGATTTATAGTGATTCAAATTGGAACTGCTTTTTTGCGATAAATTGGAAATTTCAATTTGAATAGAATGTTACTGTGCTGGTTATCAATAAAAAAATAGACAGTTACACTGCAGCCCACAAAACACTGAAAAACATTCCATTAGTAGGACAGATTTATCTTTATTTCACTGTGGTCTGTTCGAATATAATTGGATTTTTATTATTTTATTAATCGCTTATTCAAATTTAATAATTTCCCTTGGACAGACGTCAAAATGGATAGTGTGGCAAAATCACAACTTTCTGCAAAGTAACACAAATCAGAACATCCCACAAACGCTGAAAGCCTATGGCGCTGTAGAAGCGCCGCGAGAGGATAAGTATCGGTGCACGCTAGACTTGAAACGCTGCAGGTTGTAGCCGTCGGAAAACAAATAGGTAGGAAATAGGTAGGTCCTTGTAAGGATGAGCTCGCAGAGCCTCTCTAGTGTTCCTCGTTCGGACGGCCCTCAGTTGTTATTATCTGGGAGAGCTCAGTCGAACATCTTTTGTGATAGAATCTATAAAACATGGATAGGTCAGCCACCCTTCCTCGATCTGCCAGGATGTGGAGGTCCTTTGTGAGGTTAGACGAATCGATTAGTCTAATTGCTCTCTTCTGGATAGTGTCGAGAAGCTTTAGAGAGTGCTTCGGAGCGTATCCCCACACATGGGAGCAATACTCCAGCGATGGTCGGATCTGTGCCTTGTAGAGCAGCAATAGTTGTCCAGGGTGTGTTCAGCTTCCTACAGCGGAACAAAACTCCAAGCTTCTGGGATGCCGTTTCAGCAATACTGACGACGTGGTCGTGCCAGGACATGTTATTGTTGATGTTGATCCCCTAAAGCTTGAACAGCTTTATCTCATTTATTTATTGTTTTTCATCAAACTGAAGTTAACCTCCCTAATTATTTAATGCATTCGATAGCAAAGTCAGCGAACAACTAATTATTTCGGTACTATTTGTCACTAATATTTTTTTCGTCGACTACTGTGGTCAGTTATTTCATTATTTAAAGCTGATTTTCGATGCAATGAACCAACGAACGTATCAAATATTAAAATTGCATTAAAATTAATTAAAAGTAAATAAATAATGAAAATATCTGCTAAAATAAACTGAATAGAATGCAATAAAGGATTGCATTTTATTTAATTAATGCTGATAAAATATTCATATTTGTGTTTATTCACTCTATATGGCGGTGTAGCCTCTAGACACATGTTCTTCAAATAATGAAGCAGCTGGCTCATATTCATCCTTACGTTATGTGTAGGGAGTTTGAAATTTTTCGCAACGAGGTTTTCTGTATTTTCTCTCATATATTGTAATTTGCTTGATAAGGATTACAAAATTTTTCGGAAGCTTGAAAACGTAGCATAATAAAGTTTTCCTGGTGATTTCCCTCAGTTTTCCATTTTCTGACATGACTATAGATCCCATAACTCCCACTATGATAATCTAAAATATACGTATACCAAAATGGCTTCAAATCAATTTTTTATATACTTTTACGTTTTTTAAAAGCTTCAGCAAAGTCTGAGAGTAATTAAAACATAATGAAAATACGCAGCGTCATTATATGGTTAAAGCACTATTACAACAAATAAAAATTGACAAAATAGCAAAAACTTTTGTCGATTCCTCTTAGATAGCCGTTTTTTGAGCTTGCTGAATACAGGTTCCACAAGAAAATAAAATCTCCCAAAAATCTGCTATTGCGCGACAAAATGAGTTTCTGAAATCCTACTTATTTTAAATTAGTGGCCACTTAGTCATGCATTCAAAAACCTTTTTTTATGGTCAATCTCCCGCAAAGGCTGAAAGCCTACGACCCTATAGAGGCGCTGCGAGAGGATAAGTGTCGGTGCACGTTAGATTTGAAACGCTGCAGGTTGTAGCCGTCGGGAAACAAATTCCACGGCAGCTCATTCGACAGCGTCGAAGTTCTCCAAAAGAAGGAATGCTGGAGGAGAAATAGGGACCTCAACCTGGTAAGGCTGAGCCCGCAGAGCCTCTCTAGTGTTCCTGGTTCGGACGGCCTTGAGTGTTATTGTTTGGGAGAGTTCACTCGAGTATCTTCCGTGACAGAATCTGTGGAGGCTGTGGAGGTCCTTTGTGAGGTCAAGCGTGCTTTCTTATGAGAAGCTTTAGAGGGTGCATCCCCATTTTATTGTATTCTCGCTTAGAATTTTGCACTGCTCTCCTGCGTGCTAGATAAATGAATTTTTTGTTGTATTCTCGCTTTGTGTGTAGAATAGCTTTCACCTAGACTTCGCCTCCAGTTTAAGCTACATCCTAGTTATGTTTGTATTGTCGAGGAAATATACATAGAGGGTTTATAATGATAATACAATGTGTTCCACCATCATGTCGACAAACTTTAAGGTATGAAAATATAATTAAAGTTATCGAGAAAAAATGCGAAAAAAAAAGGGTCAACCTTTTAATTAATTTTTTATTACATTTTCAATTTCTGTATCACGACTCCATGGGTTCTTGCAGTTGTAGCTCCATAGCTTGATTAATTATCGACCGATTCATGACATTTTGGACTCATTTTATAGGAGAATGACTGGGCATATCAACTAAAGCAAAAAAAGATAATACCTGATAATTTCTAAGGCTGAAAAAATTCATCAAACTGAAAAAAAAAATTTTGTAATGCACTTATTTGGGTTACTTACAAATAATCTGAAAAAAGCCGTATTAGTGCCTATTTATTAAGACACTTTAATGTTTAGCAGGATGTTTCCTGTCTTACCACATGCAATTTGTGTATGTAGCACTAAAATTTTCGACAGAATAGGCCATTCTGTGTTATGACTTCTTTATCACAGCGCCATGTGTTCACGCAGTTGTAACGCCATATCTTGATTATCTATCAAGCGATTCACGACTTTTTGAACTCATTTTATAGGGGAATAACTGGGTACATCAAATGAGGCAAAAAATACAATATCTGACAAGTTCTAAGGCTAAAAGAATTCACCAAACTGAAAATAAATTTTTTGTAACGGACTTGTTTTGGTTACTTGCAAATGATTTGAAAAAAACCCGTATTAGTGCCTATTTATTGAGACAGTTTAATGTTTAGCAGGTTGTTTGTTGTTGTAACCAAAACAAGTGTATTACGATTTTGTTTTAAAGTTTGGTGGATCTTTTTAGCCTTAGAAATTGTCGGATATTATTTTTTGGCCTTAGTTGATATGCCCTGTCATTCTTCTATAAAATGAGTCCAAAATATCGTGACTCGGTCGATAAATAATCAAGCTATGGCGCTACAACTGCGCGAACCCATGGAGTCGTGATACAGAAATTGAGAATTTAATAAAAAATTAATTAAAAGGTTGACCCCTTTTTTTCGCATTTTTTCTCGATAACTTTAATTATATTTTCATACCTCAAAGTTTGTCGACATGATGGTGGAACACATTGTATATAATAATAATAATTATAATGATTATTATCAGGGCCGTATATAAGGGGGGTTTAGGGGGTTCAAACCCCCCATGAGTATTCCCATGAATGAAATCGCTACTAAAATAATACAAAATAACTTTAATCAAGGATGTTTCCTCCAAGCTTAGTGATTTATTCTACTACTAACCAATCCCTCGGTGCTCATAACACATTGGCAGCGATACAATCTATACAGATTTTAAGTAAATTAAGACATTACATACTCTTTTATACATGAACCCCCCTAAAATCACCATGAATCCCCTCCATGGTCATCGCCTAGCTACGGCCCTGATTATTATTATTATTATAAACTGATTTCAACCTTTAGCTTTTGTTATGGCCTCCGTACTTTCAATTTACCTAAACTCCCATGAAAACACCGAATGCCTCATAAAAATACACAACCGTCTAGACTTACTTTCAATCCAACCTTCGACCGCTTGGCAAACTCCGGAAAAACTCCCGCAACTTCAGGACGCCGCCGGATACTTCGACTAGATCGCCAAAGTTTCGTGTGAAGTTTGAGAAGCGGCAACAACTTCCGCACCGTTTCGAGTCGCACGAAAGCGCGCGTAACACTGAAGGTGGACCGAAACTCCGCGTGTGAAGTAGGGGAGTTTGGAGCGCATCTTGATGCGCTTCGCGGCTCGCGGACCGACAGCCAGCGCACGCAACGCTCCAACAAGACTCTAATTTGACTCTAATTGGAAGTAGTGTGATCGCAACACACTTCGAATTTGAGGTTAATAAGTTTTTTGGACATTTTATGAGATATCCCAGAAAGATGTTTCGTAACACGATACCGGAACGTCTTGCGATATAAAGAGGACATCTTTAAAATGACTTGCTGATTGCATCTTAAAGATGTCCAAGTTTTCAAGTCTTAAATAAGATGTGCATTTAATGTCCAGATTTTAACAGAATTTTACTTCCCATACCGATAGGTGAGGGGAGTATTGTGATCGCGAAAATTTTCGATTTTGAGATAATACGTTTTTTGGACGTTTTGGTCTGTCTGTCTGTCGGTCTGTCTGTCTGTCGGTCTGTCTGTCTGTCGGTATGTCTGTCTGTTGGCGTCTTTCTAACGTCGTAATCTCAGTAACCCCTGCATGGATTGTGATGAAATTTGGGCAGCGATATGCTGTGGTGTCGTAGTAGGTAATGTTCCGATAATTTTGGAAATCTTTATACGGGGGTGGAGTATTTAGCAAAAAACGAAAAATTTCAAATATTCCTCAAACTTCGTTTTTAGGCGTTTTCAGAGTTCTTAATCATTTTCTACCTTTTTTTGGGTGGGGATGAATTTGGGGTGGTTGGAGGGTGGGCGGTTGTAAAACTGAAAAATTTGTTGTATTCATAATGGGCTGTCCAATGACCTGTGAATGAAAGACCTAGCGGCATAATACACTTTTAGGTCCATCCAAACATTGCTTTGCTTATAATAGGAACCAAGGGACTTGGAATTTGTGATGTATACATCCGAGTGTTGTTTTGGATCGTTTTATATTGCGTAACGCGAAAATTGTCGAATGGATTTTAATGAAATTTTGACACAGTATTACTGCCGCGGGGAGGATAGAAAACGCGTATGTTTTGAAAAAATCGTGTCAGTGGCGGCGTAGCCATAATAAAAAACAAAAAATATAAAAATAGCTCAAACTTTGTTTTTAGGCGTTTTAGGGGTTCCTGATCATTTTTTACTTTTTTTTGGGGTGAGGGTGAAATTGGGGTGGGAAGGGGGTGGGGGGTTGTAAAACCCAAAAATTTATTTCATTCATAATAGGCTGTCCATTGACCTGTGAAGGAAAGACCTAGCGGAATAATAGACGTTTGTTAGGTCCATCCGAACATTGCCTTGACTATTACAGAAATCAAGGAACTTAGAATTGTCTGATGTATACATACGAGTATTGCTTTAGATATTTCTGAATTTAGTAACATGGAAATTATGAAATTTAGACACAGTATTATACCGCGGCAAGGATGAAAAGTGCGTATGGTTTTCGTAAATCGTGTCAGTGGCGGCGCAGCAATAACAAGAAAACTAAAAATATAAAAATAGCTCAAACTTCGTTTTTAAGCAATTTGGGGGTTCCTGGTTGTTTCGTTTCGGCCAGTTGAAGCTGAATTGTGTCGTTTTAGTTCCTACGGAGAGGTTTTTGTGTTGGATGTTTTTTGACGACAGGTTTTGGTTGCAACTGTTATGTGTGGGAAGTACTGAGTCAATCAACTTGATTCCATTTTTTATTCAGAATGACGAGACCTAATAAAGACATCTTCAGGATGTCTTGTCTTCAAGAAGTCTTGGTAATTATATCTTGCAGTCGTCTTGACGATGACATCTCAAAGATGTCTCACATACGTACACCACAGGCTATACTCCACCACATAGGTACACTGAATGACGTACGTTTTGTATATGTGATTCGCTAGGTCTTCTCAATATTCTTTTATAAAAAATTACTTATTGTAACTTTTGTTTTTTAGGCCTACTGATGTAAGCAGGAGCTGTCAGAGCGCATAAAATTTGACTACTATATGACATCCAGAATGAAAAATTTGAATTAGTCATTACATCTGCCAAAAATCACCTCTATATTATAAATTCAATAGTATACAGAATATTTATTCATATATTCTAAATGCTTTTGTAAACTGAAATCACGAATTAGAAACAGGAAAGACAAAAGGCTTGCATCTTATGTTGTATGACTTACTAAGAGCTTAATTCTGTGGCGTCAAGGTTAAGATATAGGTAGTAGAGATCATAAATGTACATCCAAGAGATATCTAGGAGGTCTTGAAGAAGTCTGAGTTCCTATAGGTTCTTAGACGGTTAGCTAGTAGACGTGACTGGATATTTCTAAGGCATCTTTTA
This sequence comes from Callosobruchus maculatus, assembly GCA_951848785.1. NCBI lineage: Eukaryota > Metazoa > Arthropoda > Insecta > Coleoptera > Chrysomelidae > Callosobruchus > Callosobruchus maculatus. Next base: position 7,813,407 of record CATOUR010000003.1, read on the forward strand.
GACGTAACTTAATACCTGTAAGACGTTTTAAAGATGTTCTGGATAGTCTAAAAGATCATCATCCTAAAGATTTCTCAATAATGATCTCGACGACATATTAAAGATGTCTGAAAGATGTCTTTTTTTACACAACGACCTTCAAAAGATGTTTAATAAACGTGTATCAGACATAAGTGGATGTCTTTGAGACATACTGAATAACTGGATCAGATCACACATCTATGAGACGTCTCAAAGATGTCATTGTGCTATCTGGGATCAGCTGATGTTGGACAAACAATCGCACCTGTACCATTTGAATAGCGTTGTTTTGCTTGCTCATCGCATTTTTATAGCGTTTTCTCATCCTTTCGTGAAAAATTGATAGCATATAGCGACATAAACTTGGAAATCACAGTATGCAACAACAGTAATAAAAGTTTTTACTCGAAGTAAATGCATTTCTTCCTTAATCCTTCCCAAACCTTTTTGTGAAGTAGTTGATTGCAGTAACAGTGAACAACCTTTGGTTGGTGGATTTTAGGTGCGTTAATTCTGGATCATGCTGTACAAGAGTGGCTATATAAACATCAGAGTAATAACCAGGGCCGTAGCTAGGCGTTGACCATGGGGGGGTTCGTGTTGACCTTGGGGGGGGGTCATGTTGACCTTGGTGGGGGGTTCATGTTGACCTTTGGGGGAGTTCATGTATAAAAGAAAAGACTACTTTGTAATGTCTTAGGTTCGTATTCATAGTCGTTCCTCAAATATCCCTTGAGTATTACTCAAGAGATATGCGAGGGTTATTTGAGGGTTACTCAAGGGAGATTTGTTATGCCCATGCCCACGCATTTTGATGTTTTCTGTTATCTCTGTTTGTATTGTACCAGTATTTCGTGTTCTGTGGCGGACATTTTTCGGGATGTGACAGATACTGACAACACCGTTTTCCAAAATTAACCTACAAAAGCTTAATTCAGATGCACACGACATTCGACGATACGACGCCGACGGTACGAAACTGTTCCTATTGGTTGAAATATTCAAAATGATGTCAAATCAAAATATTTCAACAAATAGGAACAGTTTCGTACCGTCGTATTGTCGGATGCCCTGTGCATCTGAATCAAGCTAAAATCGAGGAAATGTCTTGTTGACATTTCGTTACTTGAGTATTAAGGCAAGGTCAAACAGAGGGCGTTCTAGAACTCTAACAATACAATGGAACGCTGTAACGCGGGGGTTTGAACCCCCACATTTAGAAAGTAGATACCCACATAGCACCGGATGATATGAGAATATTCTGTTCACATTCACTACAGGTATTATGAATATTCTGGGAAAATTCCATGGATAATTGGAATATTTACAGAATATTCTGTAAACGTTCGAAATGGGAAAAACACGCTATATTCCTAGAATATTCCGTCGAATATTCCGCACAGATATTACATGAACAATCGTGGAAGAATGTTTTTGAATATTCTAGGAACATTTTGTCTAAACTACCTCATATACGAAACATTTTTAGGGAATTATGGATACTGTTCCAAAAATAATGGCACCTACTAGTGGCAGATGGTCACAAAAGTTAAGTGGTTAGACATCTCAGTCCAGATGTCTAAATAAAGTGTAAAAATGTAAACTTGTTGCATTTAACCTCAAAATTCTACTCACATTATATAATGAACCTTACACCATAGTAGGTGACCATAATTTGGAACACTGTCACACACTTTATAACAACCAGCAACCTTATTGTACAAAATGGGGTATAAATGCAGGCCTTTCAGGTAAAACTCGGGAATTGCTAAAATGCCGACATCCACATGTTGAAGCACAGAATGACAGAACACTTGAAGCGAGTGACAACCAGACAAGATTGACAACTGACGACACCACATACATACATCAGCATAATTAAGATGCTGTCATTGCTGTCACTTTATCGTCGGTGGATGCCGTATCTGTATTTGCTGGCAATGGCTAATGACCAATAAACTTTTGAGAATTGCACATAATACTTATTAGGTATATTTAGGATGAACGCAAAACGAATGAAGGTTTTTTAATTCACTAAGAAACGTGCAAATATAAATTAATAATACCTTATATTGAATATTTGCCTACATACAGATATTTCTATTACAAATATTACTGAATGTTCGTCAGAAAATAGCTACATCTTGTTCTTAGTAGATTATTAAAATAATATTCTATGAAGAATATTACTGGTATATTCTGGAGTAATTCAGACATTAAACGAATAATCACTGATTATCCTAAGTGGATAAAATAATAATATTCTATAAATAATATTACGTTAATAATCCAGAATAATCAAGATAAATAACGAATATTCTATGATTCTACTGAATATTCATGGAACATATAGGAGATTTAAAGAATATTCATAGAATATCCAGTGCTATGTGGGTACCTACTTACATGTTCCCCATACTAGTATGTACCTACTCTAACTCTGTATTCTAATAGCAGCATGGGCGCCAGCAGAGGGGTGCAGGGGGGCCGTGCCCCCCTCCCCCCTGGAGTAGTGAAGATAAGAAACTTGTATAACCAAAAACCAAATTTCTCCCCTCTGTCCCTGATTTGAGCACTTAATTTAAGTAAGTCGCCCCCGCCCCTTGTACAATTTTCTGGCGGCGCCCTTGAACAGCAGCAATAATTGCTTATAGGTTATTTGTCAATAAAGAGGTTGAAAAAACTGTAATCATTTTTCTAAATAGGTAGGTATGTAACATAAAATATGGTGTCTAGATACAGCAAGCCTTGTTTAATGTATTTTAAATTGCAGTTTGCTCAGGAAACTCACATAGTTAATTTCTATCTTATCAAACAAGGCGATTATCTAAAAAAAAAACTCATTTGATGATTGTAAAGTTGCACATACCGCAAGCTAGAGAATTATTATTGTAGTTGAATTTGAATTTTCCTATATAACTACGCCGCTACCGCGCCGCGCCGTCACTAAATCGTTCTCAGTCCACCCCTGTCCTTTCTTTCAGATACATGTGGTTTCATCTATCAGACGGTAGCCCAATCTTCGCGAAGCATAGCATGCCATTTCCCTCATAGATGGCACTTTCGTGACATTGACAGACTAGTGATGGGCGTTTCAGAAAATGATAACTAGTTATCTTCGAGGAGCCAACTAATATGAAGTGATTTGCCTAGAAATAGAAAATGTTTCAAATTGCCAAATAAACGTTTACCTTCAGTTTTCTTCTGTCAAGAACACCGGTCAACAATATAAACGAGAAAGTTTAAATAAGTAAGGAAAACGCACACCCAGCAACAAAAGAAAATAATCTAATAACCAGTTATTTTTCCTCATCCCTAATACTAACAAAACGACCACAAGCAACAAGCAGAAAATCAATATTGATTATTTTAAAATAATGGTGGATTTTCCAGTAACTTTATTACTTTAACTAACTTTGTCTAACAATAATGAAAGAAATTCGTAAAATAAATCAAGTAGTAGCGACAGAATGTGCCGTGTCCAGCCCGGAATTCAAAGACAACCAGGACGCTCTGAAAGGGATGCTAGGCGACTTCGATAGGTAAGGATTTTACCTGTTGCACTAAACTGTTGCTTCCCCATTCATATTCTCACGCACAATCTGCTGGTATCTGAATCACCCCCCGGCACGAATGCGGGCGCTTTCAAAAGATTCCCGCATACTGCAATCTGTTTTGCTTCCCCCATTAATTTAGTAACTATATTGGATGCTACATATTGAGAGAGACCAGTCCGTTTTGATTTCGTATTGGTCTTAAGAACGATATTCTTTAAATGTGTGCTGAGAGACAGATTTCTGGTGAAATACATTAAATTTTGCGAGTGTTTGTACCTAAATTAGTGCTTGAAATTTGAGAAGGTATGTTATTTATTGGTCCCAAAACATTACATATGTAACTTCTCTTTTGGATGAAACTATTAATACCACAGCAATTAAATATATCTCTGCATTCGATTTAGGGTATTTTACGTGATTCTCTATCAGTATCTGTAGAGTGGGGAGGATGAGTAGTCCCACTGCACTTAGGCCGCAACTGGCCCATTGTGCATCCTTCCAGGTAGTTGTTTCCTGAGGTTATCGTCCATCCTGCTAATTTTAGGAAAGTGGTCAAGTCTCTAGGGGACATCTTCCTTATGTAGGCCACAACACTAATAGAGGTTAACTCTGGGCACTTATATAACTTGTTCCACAGTTTCGTCTCCACGTTCACACATTCTACATATTGACCAGTCAGGAATCCTGAGCCGTAGGTTTGTTTTGGTTATCACCAAGTACTTCTTGGATATTGCCCAGCACATATTTAGGGGAGATCCAGGGGATCTGCGCTGTTACTCTGTAACATAAGATATAGAAACGTTGACAAATTCACGAAGACACCCAAATCCTATAGTACATAGTGCATAGAAACATGTTTCTAAGTTACAGAGTACCGTTGCTGGACCGCCTATCCCCTGAAAGGTTCTGAAATTTAATGTGGTAACTCTAATCTGGGCCCCCCTGAAAGGGAAAGCAAAATAAAAAAGTAAGGCCCATAATCTGGACCCCCCCAAAACCAAATCCCAGATATGTGCCTGGATATTGCCATACATACCCATACCAAAACTTGCAAGGGTTTCCTTGGCAAATCGGCATTATTTGCTATGCTGCTATATTGGTAATTTATCTGAAGTAATCATTTATTTTTCAGTGAACCAGGCTACTACAAACAAGTTATCAAACCAATGTTGATAGCAGGACATGAAAATGAACTTGTTTACTGGCTGAAAGAACTTGGACTCATCAAGAACGAGTTCTTCTGCCCAAAAGCACAGTCAGGTTAGATATTTACATTTTAAAAATATGTCAAGGAAGATGCTCCTAAAAATCATGTTTTCTTTGGGAAGGGGCTTCGCCACACAAAATTTAAAATAAAAAATCAGAGTTATTGGTCTCAATAAACAGTTATTTATAGACTACAGCAATGACTATTATAGGGAACTCAAATATCTTACACAGACATCAAAAAGTAGCTATTGTGTTTATTTACAAATATTTCTGCAATACCTGAGGTTTTCCCATTATAGGTACTTGCATGAAGATGATGTCTTGGACTCAGGCAAGAAATAACGATATGTATCAATGGAAGTGTAGCAGATGTGATGAGAAGAGGTCAATAAGAGAAGATTCAATATTTCTGAATGTTAAATGCAGTTTTAAGAATGCCATAAGAATATTACTAGCTTGGTCTAAAGGAAGTGATATTGATTCTATGGCTCTTATGCTTGGTATGTATTGGTACTTTAAATATAAGTCGTAGCTAATATTTCTATCCAAACATTAACAAAATCATTATTTTCCAACGGCTCAGGTGCAGGGAAATATTTGGTAAGTGGTAATACTAACGTAACTGTATTTGTAAAAAATTCCTATGACATTTTATTTCTGATCCTTTTAAGTATATTTTTTCGTTCAGGGGTCAAACGACCAGTGGTTTCCATGCTGTACAAAAAGGCCGGTCTGGTGGCTCAGAAATACATAACCTACAACACATCGGAATGGGGTTTAGGAGGGCCCGGCAAGATTGTTTTAGTAGACACTTATCCTGAAATGTGTCTCGGGTCAACCGAAACCAGAGAACCTAAGCCAATTCTTTGTATTGCTGAGGCCAAGGTAGGTAGAAGTCTTCAAAGGTCTTGAGACTTTTGAAATTTATGAGCTCATTGTCTTTTTCTAGACTGTCCCTCAAAAGTACTGGTTTGAATTACTGCAACCGTATCGTCGGACCAATCAGGAGCATCTACAGTTAGTCAGGAAACACATACTGTCATCTGTCAAACGAATCGTAGCGCCTGGCTCTATACTGATTGTCCCATCCACTTCAATCCTCTGTAGCCATGCAGATTTTTTAGATTTGAAGTATCTTTATCCGCTTATTATTGGCATAGGTATGTGTTGAAAGATTGCATATTCCGGCTAATATATATTTATTCTTGATTGCAAGAGAGGAATTCAAATATTATCCATATCAAACTCATTCAACAATTACTTTTTGCTTGATTATCATGGGTTATAAACAAAAATCGTAAAACAATACTAGTACTATTTTTCAGCTCTTTATAGTGTATGGTAAACCATTTTGTTCTAATCAGTGTTTAAACAAGGTTTACGAAAGTATTTCTTTCATTTCAAATTCAAAATTTGCAAATAGAACTATCAGATATCATTTTGATGAAGATTAAACTGTTAGGTAACTCTTTTATTTTTCAATGACCTTTTATAACACTGTGTCATAATTATTTTATAGTTTTGAAGAATTATGTAATAATTTGGTATATAGTGTTATTTCTGAGGCATTCACAAGGCAAGAGTGAAAAACATACAGAATTTTTTCTTGCAGATGACCTTGGACGACATGACGATGAACACAGAACTATTGCTGGTATCTTGGACATTATTTGGAGAGAAGCAGTAAATATTTGTGAAGAAGCTCAAGGATATGGACATGAACTTATATCTCAGTATATCATCGGAAGAATGTGGAGGCAGAGATATGGTAATAATGCGTTTGAGATGCTTGTGTATCAGTTAGGGCTTTGAGACAGTTAGATTGGGACCATATCAACATTATCGAAACTAGTGATGCAGTATAACAGAAAACGCAGCGCATGATGAGTCCCAAAAAAAATTTACAGTCAACTAACATCATAGCACTTTGGGATGCGAAAAGAGGGAAGAAAGGTGGGTAAATATATTTTTCTTCAGTTTTGGAATCCACCTTCCTTATTCCTTTCTGCCTTTTTTTCTCTCGCATCTGGTTCTTGGGTGTTCAAAAGAACTGACCTAAGATGTATAAGCAAGTTCCACAACAGCTCTAACTATCAATGATTTCAGTTGACTATGTATCTATTCTTTAGCATTAATTTTGGAACAAGCAATAATTCCTGTAGTTGAATATTGTGTATGAAATATATAGGGTGAGTCTCAGTCTCACCTAGTACAAACAAAAATTGTATTGGTCCTTCTTTGATTCGTAACTAGTTGGCTGTTCTTACAGCTACTCAAAAGTAACTAAAAAATCAGAGTACTTGATATGCTGGAGAATCGAGGTATTATTAGAACAATATTTACACAAAATTCAGATACAGAACACAAAATTTGCCTGATGTGGTTACAGCAACTAGCTGAAATCTAAAAATCTCCAAAGCAATTTGTTTGAATGTTTTGTACAGATAAAAATATTGAAGTTTCTTGTTAAAAATGCTTATGATCTACTGAATAATATTAGTTTCTATTGTAATTCTAATTTGTTACTCTTATTGAATAATTTTTATCCAAATTCTCATTTTTTACTCTTAGATAATAAGTGAGGTTATGAAGTCATGAAAATATTTAACAGGCCTAAAAATGTTTGTCATTAATATGGATCGCCAGAAATTGCCTCCATTCAGAGATTGGAATGACACCCCACCCGATATTCCAAAATGAAACACAAATATGTTACATCATTGGTCACTAAAAAAAATCAATTAATACATAATTACCCTTTGTCCTAAATAGTTTTACACTTTTTAGGCATTTCTCTCCAAATTTTCTAGTTATAAAATAGGTGAAAAGCAACATCTAGGTTTTTCCATTTTTGTTATAAATATTTTTCGAATGGTAGTTCAAATTCTTGAGTATGGATACTTTGTGACTGTTTCTGTATAACCAATTTAATATGATTTTTCATAAACACAATCCACTACTCAGTTTCAGTTATACTATTCATGTAGCAGAGATAACAATAATATTTTGAGACTCTTTTCTCCAAATGTGCCTGTTAGTATTTGTAGACCTAAAAATGATTGACTTTTTTATGAGGAACCTAGATAGTCATCTGAAAGTCATAATTATTGTGATCAATTATCTAAAATAAGCCTGTTGTATGCCAGATAAGCAATAAATTGGTGCTATGTGCCTTCAATATTCTTTCGTGTTGGAAATAGAAATTTAAAAATTGTTGATTTTTTTACGTTTTACTTCATAATATTCTGCTTTGATGACTGTCCAGTTTCCATTATTTGTATCTTGTAGATATTATTTTTCTTGATTAATTTTACTCATAATCATTACATTACTCATGTTTGTTATTTTGTTAATTCATATTAAACTTTGATATTACTCTTAGTTTTTACTATTTTATTAGTTTAGGATTTCTTTTTGTATTTTTTCTCAAAAGTTTCTTTTGAGTTGGAGATCCGCAAGTGCCTTATTGTTGTATATAGTATGTATAGTTTTTAAGTTTGAAGCAAATATACTATCTTTTAAGTAAGTTTCAGTGTTATTATTGCACATTACCATTGTGAACATTACACAGTACTAGTACTGGTACTGGATAGAGATCCATCAATCTCATCTTACCTATATGAGTTGAATTCCTAGTTATACCGCTAGAGCGCGGTTTTTGACGTAATCTAAAAATGTAAAAGTCTCTAAACATCCAAAGAAACGATAATTAGAAACAGCAGTATACGCCATACACTACTCTCAAGTGAATTCCGGCAACTTAGAAAAACGAAATATTCGCATTAAAAGTTTGTGCAGTTTTTCACTCCATCTCTAGTACTATTTCGTTGTTCAGGCTAATAATTTGGGCAAGTCCATATAGCCTAATCATGTACGAGTTGCATACAAAGCTTTACATTCGACTGCAACGCAGAACTTTTATTTTCTGAAATGGCAATTATTATAAAACTTTTTGAGAGAATGTTAAAATAAAAACAGCCTTTAAAACAAATCAATTTTATTTGAAGTACAAATCCACTTTAGTCTTTACGTAATGACGTAAGTCTCACCCTTCTTCCACTGAATACCTATAATAATCAGGCTTGAAAGGTCCTTCAACAGGTACACCGATATACGCGGCTTGCGTCGGAGTTAGTTTGGTCAGTTTCACCCCCAAATGGGGTAGAAGCAACGCTACCTCCTCATCCAGACTCTTCGGCAGCATGTAAACGCCGAACAGCAGCCTTATTATGTAAAAATTTGTGCGACAGCGGTCGCTGAGCAGATGCCCATCAACAACGACATGACAGCATCAGAACCGTCAAAATTGTATGTTATATGTTGTTGTCCGTCACCATGACGTCGTTACATAACGCGAAATTTAAGTTTGACAGCAGATATTGCGTGATTTTCGCCAGTCGCTTGTCGTCTGCAAGATACGTGATAAGGCTGCGGGTAATCCCCGGGTTTCGTCCACAGCCTCGATCTGAGCGAGCATCCCCCCCCAAAAAAAATCTAGCCCTGAAACCGCCCCTGACTAAATATGCAAACAAAATTTTGTTTAAAGAAAAGTAATTTGACTTTGTCCTAAAAATAAAATAATTAATTTTCTAATTATTAGTTACTAGTGTGGTAGTTTTGAATTTAGTGGGTTCTTTTGCCCTTGCGGCTCAATTTTTTATGCTTTCTCTTCCCCCACTAACCATTTTTTGAACATGAAGTTTGTCACAAAATTAACGAAGTAAACAATTTTGCTTACTAAGGTTGCTAAGGTCGCTGGTTACTAAGCCAAGAAAAGCAAAAGCACACTTAATGTTTTTTAGTAATAATAAGACGCCGATATAATTGCCCTTACAGAAAATAAAATTTCTGCATTGCAGTCGAACATAAAGCTTTGAATGCAACTCGTACATATTTAGGCTTTATGGACTTGCCCAAATTATTGGCTTTGCTCGCTGTGCCATAAGGTTTTGGACTCATCCATAAAGACCTAATTTATGTACTTGTTACAATAGCGCTTTCATAGGGTAATATAGCTTATCTTGAGAATATCAGAATAAAACACTCTTTGAAACAAATCAATTTTATTTGAAGTACAAATCCACTTTGGTCTTAAACATTACGTAAGTCTCACCCTTCTTCCACTTAATACCTATAATAATCAGGCTTGAAAGGCCCTTCAACAGGTACACCGATATATGCGGCTTGCGTCGGAGTGAGTTTGGTCAGCTTCACTCCCAAATGAGGTAGATGCAACCTCGCCACCTCCTCATCCAGACTCTTGGGCAGCATGTAGACGCCGATCGGGTAATCCCCGGGTTTCGTCCACAGCTCGATCTGAGCAAGCACCTGATTGGTGAACGACGTCGACATGACAAACGACGAATGGCCGGTTGCGCAACCCAGATTCACCAATCGGCCTTCTGCTAGCACGATCACGTGTCTTCCGGTCTCCAGTAGATATCTGTCTACCTGAGGTTTGATGTTGATCTTCTCCTTGCAGTGTTTTTCCAGCCATTCCACGTCGATTTCGACGTCGAAGTGGCCGATGTTGCAGATAATGGCGTCATCGGGCATCTGTAACAAAACGAAAATGAAATCAAAGATCTAGAAGTTATCTATCAGACAGATATTACTGTGTGGCTATTGTAAGTTGTGTGTGATATTTATTTACTATCTTTTTAATAGGGTACAGGCCGATTCAAAACTAGATGTTGGCATTGCCGTTGGTCGTTGCAACATAAATACATTGAAACGCCTAAGACCATTCATATTCACCGTCCGCCGTCGGGTCTGCCGTTGGGCGCGCCGTTCGACATAAATATCTTTTAACTTTTGCCGTCCGCCGTTCGTAGCCGGCGCATAACCCAATCACAGTCGTCTGTAGGAATCATGTGATATTGTTATTATTGTTGACGTCTAGCTGTCAAAAGGTTTCTGGGTTTTCTCAAGTTTTCTGTATGGGTTATTGGTTCTGACCTCAGAGTAACAACTGAACATAGAGGTAGTAAACAACTAATTCTAATAGGCCAACATCTTTTCTTACGTTGTCATATTGACCACCAGATACAGCAACCATAATTGTTTACTATCGTCTTAATGGAGAAGTCTCATGACACTCATAATAAAATAAGCAGTTACGTATCCGTAAAATATAGACGAAAAGTAATTAGTCAGTGAAAAAATTTTTGAAATCCGTCAATAAATGGCAGAGAAATCAATAATTAAAGTTTGCATATTTTGCGCGAAATAGTTGCCGCCTTCAATTTGGCTGTGACGTCACGAATCCGCAATCCGCATAGCCAGCCGTCTGTGCCGCGCGCTGCCGTAGATCTGTGTATCGTGGTATCGTGGAAGCTGTAGAGTGTTTTGTATGTACATTATTTGATTTTGAAATAAGTGTTTTTTAGTTTTTTACCATAACGGAAGAAGGACTTGTAAAAGGACAAAGTCATATTAAAATATCTCTTATTGATCTAGAAACGCTTTAAGATAATAGTTTCGTGAGAAAATAAACGCCTTCCGGTAAACGCAAATAAAAACTAGCATTTGTTGATATTTTTGTTATTGTCTCTTTGCAATACTGAGGGTGACTGTTGTATTTAAAGTATAACTAACTGAACTGTAGCAACTCTTAGAAGATACTGATTCTTTTGAAGGAGAACTCTCGGGTGATTGGGGGATGGTCATCAGACACTTATATTCTGTATCGTTCGTTTTTTTCCGTCTCATGATTGTTTGCACTTTTTGATCTTTTTGTTTAACTTTGCTGTCAACTTTGTTTAAATATTGTTGTCGGGATTATATCTGATACATTCACTGTGCAATCCTTAGATAGTGGATTTTCTAGTACATCCGGCTCTTTGTATGTTGAATGACAATGAATTACTTCGAAAGGTCGCCAACTTGAGGTCGATGAAGCATCGTTCTGCAATACATTTTCTAAACATTCTGCGCGTCGCCTTTTTTCATATGCTCAGAGTTTTCTTCTAGGATGAACAAATTTTTGACAGTAAAACTTATGAGGGAAGCCTTCAGTTTTCAGCTTTAATGTACCACCAACTAGTTTATATTTGATTAGATTTTCAGTATAATTTTCAAGCTGAATCAACAAAAACATAAGTTACGAATCCGAAAATATAGAAATATATAACACAGTAAAGTAATTCAGCATACGTAACGTCAAAATTTTATGTATCAGATATCCTATTAATGTATTTATTCAAGAAACGAAGACATGTGGAAGGCTGCAGAAGGGTCGCTTCAGTCCCGGCGAAAGACTGAATAGAAGCCATGATGATCATTCAACAGATAGGATAAATGCAATAGGTTAGCTAAATTATCGTATGTGTATATGCCTATACCTCATACAAGCATTGCTTTCGAGGTGGCAATATTTGTAACTCATTAATAGGTACAAATAAATTGAAAAAAAAATGAACTAACTAATTTACTATTGGGTAAAGTAATCCTTAACAACCAGTGAAGCTATCCATGTATAGTTGATAATAATTAATACTTATCAATAGAAGATAAATACAATGGTATACTCGCATCAAAATGATCCTCACAAACATATTTTATACTTTTTGGTATTATTAAATCCCATTTCATCACTTTGCACCACTTCTTTTGCATGCAAAGGTGCGTGGGAAAAAACTTTATTAGGTGTTTTAATCATTGTGCTCACACTCTTCGGAACAATGCAATATTTTTTATAACATCATTTTAATGTCACTCATCATAGCAATATTATTTGATATGCACTAAACTAGAAAACAAATGAGACGATTGGTTGCTCAGCTCACGGCGCCACCACCACGCTGTGCCTGTGTGCGTTGTCTGATACGAGTGATACGTGCGTCCTGCGTCGCGTCGTGTGGCTCAGCGGCAGCGGCCGCCCGCACTGGCTACAGAGCTATGACGTCACACCACTCGGTTAGTCGTGCCAAAAATATTTCTGCGGAGCGCGACTTTGAAACATTGTAACTTTTTTGTCTTTAGAGATATATTCATATTTCTTTCACGCTTTTCTTTTATTTTTCTTATATTTTCTTTTGAATCGATAAAAAAATTTTAGTAAACTTCTCCATTGTATAGTATGTGGAAATATTCCATTCTACGTTAAAAAAGACGGTATTTTGAGGGTTCAGGAATGATTACAGCAAATTCGATAGATATGTTGACCTCTACTGCGTTACTGCATGTTTCTTCATCATAAACGTAAATTCTGTCTTACATAAAGTTTGAGGAGCTGGCAACGCCTATATACGGTAACCTCCGACTGTCAAACGTTTGTTTTGGTTTGCGTCTTTTATGCTTGGTTAGTAAAACCGAATTCGCTATTTGTTGGTAACTGTAGTGAAGCTTTACGGACTTGCTGTGCTATATTCGAGTGTAGTTTAACAGTTTTTCGAGATGGGACAGTGCAGAGCAGTGTTTGTAACATGGGTTGCATTGGAAGAATCTTCAGGTTAGTTGGCAATGTTTGGGGGCTGAAGTGTCAAAGATGATGGCTTTGAGCACGCCATGCTGAAGTGGTTTGTTTACTACCTCTATGTTCAGTTGTTACTCTGAGGTTCTGACTATGTCCATTTTCATCAGGAAAATTCAAAGCTCTTTCACAAAACCAAAAACACTGATGATAAATCGCAATAGAACATGTTTACAAACACGATGAGAAAGCTAGGTTAACGGCACGACGTCGAGTTTATGAATAGCAGCCTTGTGGTACGAACGTCAACGCCAACGGCAACGCAAACGTCGAGTTTGTGAATCGGACTTACTTGCGGTGGTCGTAATTTTGGATTAAGAGTATGTTTGGAAGAAAGAAAAACGTATTCAAAGGCTGTCTATAATAAAACCTCCAATCATGATGCTGTTCAGATTAAGAAATTTTTTATTATATTTTACGGTTTTTTTAAATTTTTCCATGTGACTGAAAACGCGTGCTGAAGTCACAAGATAGTAAAATACTCGACAGTACTGAACCCATCTCTAACTATAAATGACAACCCATGGCCGACTGTACTCACTAGGCCGGAGCATGAAATATGGCAACACTGAATCTGGGGGCCGAGTTTGCATTTGTTGTTATGTCATGTGTATTCTTCCAGGTGCAGAAAATATGGTTGGAAGGTGATTATTAAATGTGTTTCTAATTATTTACCTGCACAAACGAAACTATAAAGATAACAAGATGCCTGCAAAGCGTGTAGTACCAGGTTGCAGCCCAGTAGAGGACTACCAAACCATGGCCCAACGTCACCTTATTCCAGATTAAAAAGAACGTTGCAAGGTGATTTTTAATGGGTTTCTACTTATTTACCTGCACAAACGAGACTATAAAGATAAAAAGATGCCTGCAAAGCGTGTAGTACCAGGTTGCAGCCCAGTAGAGGCATGGGTAGAGGACTACCAAACCATGGCCCAACATAACCTTATTCCAGATTAAAAAGAACGTTGCAAGGTGATTTTGAATGGGTTTCTACTTATTTACCTGCACAAACGAAACTATAAAGATAAAAAGATGCCTGCAAAGCGTGTAGTACCAGGTTGCAGCCCAGTAGAGGCATGGGTAGAGGACTACCAAACCATGGCCCAACATAACCTTATTCCAGATTAAAAAGAACGTTGCAAGGTGATTTTGAATGGGTTTCTACTTATTTACCTGCACAAATGAAACTATAAAGATAAAAAGATGCCTGCAAAGCGTGTAGTACCAGGTTGCAGCCCAGTAGAGGCATGGGTAGAGGACTACCAAACCATGGCCCAACATAACCTTATTCCAGATTAAAAAGAACGTTGCAAGGTGATTTTGAATGGGTTTCTACTTATTTACCTGCACAAACGAAACTATAAAGATAAAAAGATGCCTGCAAAGCGTGTAGTACCAGGTTGCAGCCCAGTAGAGGCATGGGTAGAGGACTACCAAACCATGGCCCAACATAACCTTATTCCAGATTAAAAAGAACGTTGCAAGGTGATTTTTAATGGTTTTCTACTTATTTACCTGCACAAACGAAACTATAAAGATAAAAAGATGCCTGCAAAGCGTGTAGTACCAGGTTGCAGCCCAGTAGAGGCATGGGTAGAGGACTACCAAACCATGGCCCAACATAACCTTATTCCAGATTAAAAAGAACGTTGCAAGATGATTTTGAATGGGTTTCTACTTATTTACCTGCACAAATGAAACTATAAAGATAAAAAGATGCCTGCAAAGTGTGTAGTACCAGGTTGCACTAGCAATTGTGGGTCCAATAAGGGACATAAACAGAAGTGGGTGAAAGGTATTCCTCGGAAGGGCTGGTTATATTTATAAGGATAAAGACAATAATTGACAAACATTTCAAAGGATAAGACCTATTTTAAAGCACAATGTGGTACCTATAATGTTTTCTGGACCTCCCAAATATCACAGAAAAATACAGTTAATAGAACTCATCTGGGCATGGCCTGGGGCATACCTACGAAAGGATTTGATAGTGAAAGGGAAATCAAGACCAGCAAGAATGGCTTCACAGTGACCTAATAGTGATATTTTTTTAGCTCAAGTGACCATTTACAAAGTAAATTGAGTGTTCATTTAAGTGGAAGTGGCAGCAGGAAACAGGTTGCGTTTATTTTTATTTTGTAGTGTATGACTGTGATGAAACAGACATCAGATGTAAGTCGTATTAGTAGTAGTAGTTCTAAAAAGTATTTTTCTTAATTTATTAACCAAGATGAACTCTAATACATATAAAATGTAAAAATTATTCTGAAACTATAGGGCCACTATTTGACAGCTAAGCCATGTTGCCACATCTAAGGCTCCGGCCTAGTGTAGAGTCGGCCATGGACAACCCCAAAAAGCACAAAACATTTTGTTCTGTGACACAGCAACACAAGGTAGGTTTTATTTATATCAATTTTGTGTCAATCCTCCATCTTCATTTGTAATTTTGTGATTTGGACTCTCTCTTTCCTTATCTAAGTTTGGACTTGTTGCTTGTTGACCTTAACCTCATCAAGTCGTCAAGTATCGTAATCAAAATTATCGAGCAAAAAGTGTTTATTATATCTTAAATCCCATCACTATAATGTCTTGTGACGTCAGAGGTTGTTCTCGCGCCGTTTTTACTAGTTCAAATTTAGAGTTGGAACTAGTATCACAAGCAACTTAAAAAATATAAAACTTCTACTTTATGATGTTTAATGTTATATTGAATGCTTTAGAGCAATATTTTTTTTGGGTGCAAGGACCCTAAAAGATACATAGTGTAATTTAGTTAACCATATTATAAACATCAATGTTCCCAAAATAAAGCTTAGAAATCCAAATTATGATCCAGCCCTTCGACAATAAATAATATGCAATCAGAGTTCCACAAGTACTTCCATAGATATTTTTAACCTAACTTTCAATGCATTAAAATCAGTCTGAACCACCGACTGTCGGTGGTCTGAACTATAGGTTGCATGTTTCTTCATTTTAATGAAGTTTCAACTTAGTAGTGCTGTCGTAAAATTTGGTTTTACACTCTTGTTGGTACCATGCCTAAGTACCATTGCTATAATGGACCTTACCTGTAACATGTGATGTCCCATGATGATATCCTTGCACCCTGTCGTTGTCACGTAGATTTGACCAATTTTGCAAGCATCATCCATCGTTGTAACTTCGTACCCTTCCATTGCAGCTTGTAGAGCATTTATTGGATCAATTTCTGTGACAATAACCCTGCCTCCAAATGCCCTCAATGACTGTGCACAACCTTTACCTACATCACCATATCCTAAAACACGATTTCGATTGCTAAGAAAATAGAGAATTCAAAAAATAAAAAAAACTGTGTCCCACGACAAATTCCGAAAAAAGAAATCACACTTAGGTGTCGGAATGTGAAGCCGATATCAAAAGGAATTATTCTGAAATTCGCATTTGTTTCAGAGAAATCAACGTTTGACGTTTGGTTGTAAAGATAACTGAAACGTGTGTGGCCCATCTTCGTTCCTTGCAAAAACGGAGAAGGTCGGATTACGCTAACGGGTATTTTGAATGTTTTTGTCGATTGTTTACAGCAAATGTCATATGATGTATTGCTTTTACGGTACAAAGATGATGAAGAGGCCCACATATTAACCAATTCGCGATCTAATCAAGACAACTTCAACTTTTTTTGCTATTAAGAATAAACATATAACTTAATCATATTATATCATAAGTCAGTGCCAGAAATCATCCCTTAAAGTTTTCAGGATTCATCCTGGGACATGTTGTATAGTCTGTGTAAAATTGTGTAGACGCCAAAGGTGATTACTCTGAAAAATATTAATACTTTTCCTTCGTTGGGAAGCGATCTTTTTACCGCCTTCCTCAATGAAAACTTACCTGCGACTACACATACTTTTCCAGCTAACATAACATCTGTGGCCCTTTTAATACCATCAATGAGAGATTCTCTGCATCCATACAAGTTGTCAAATTTACTCTTTGTTACAGAGTCGTTGACATTTATGGCTGGTACTTTCAGTTTTCCTTCTTTGAACATTTTGTACAGATTTTTCACACCAGTGGTTGTCTCCTCACTTATTCCCCTGTTCATAAATAATATCAATAATAACATCTTGAAGATAAAATCGTCAAACAGATAAACACATTGATCTACTGAAGAGAAAATTGTCTTTCACACCATTTTGAAACTGATGTGACTATTCCATTTTTTTACTGAAAAAGGTGCTAATACAAATTCTAAAACTTGGAGATTATTAAAAATTTAAATCTGTATTCTCTGTTCATCATATTTGTTGGAAATGAAATTAACCTATTATTTTAGCCTAGAAAATGCTTTAGTTGACAGGATGCAAATGTTTTTTGAAAAAATGATATTTTAAAGATTTTCAAAGTTCCCTTTGAAGTTAGAAGCTGGCATAGTGATTAGAGAAAATGGAAAATATTTTCAAAGAATTATAAATATGTAAAAAATTATGATGAATGTGAAACTAGAAAAACAGTGTACTGACGTTTTTTTACTTTCATAGCTCTATGGACTGATTTGTATTAATTAGAAATTTATATTATTTCGCTATATGTTACACTTCTTGAAATTAGTTAATTTACTTTAATGATTCATAATTTTTCGTTGCTATTCCATCTGTTTTCTCTGACGATTTGCAGTTCTACCCTTTTTTAACCATATTGGGATAAGTTTAAAAGCTTTAATTTTCCATAATATAAATGTTTGATGTGAATATAATCTGATTTTAAGTGACCTGTGGCAGTACATATTCCCAACTCACTTAGCAAAGCTGATTATAAAGATATATTTTTTGATGTTCTATGATTAGCATGCTTTAGGGTAGTGAAATTTACCTGCAATCTTTTAAGTACTGTGGATATTTAGTATGAACCAAATTGGTCAAATCTCCTCCATCGTCAAGTATCATGTTGAATGGTTTTCCATCTGGAAAAACAAGTGTCTGCTCTATACACCACAGATATTCTTCATCTGTCTCCCCCTTCCAAGCATAAATTGGAAGACCTTTCTTTGCTAGAGCAGCGGCAGCATGATCCTGAGTACTGAAGATGTTGCAGCTTGACCATTGGATCTCTGCCCCCAGTTCGATAAGAGTTTCAATAAGTACGGCTGTTTGTACAGTCATATGAAGACATCCAGCAATCTTGGCACCTGAAATTGTGATTTTTTTCAAAATCGTTGTGATATATTTCCATCAGCTAGAGGCAGAACATTCAGGCTTATTATTTGAGTCATCTGGACAAAAGCAGCTTATACAAAAAAGTAGGGAAGACTTTACTTGGGTTAATTCAAAGGGCGTTCTCACTGTGGGAAATTTGTTGGTATAAAAATTTAATTTTTTTATAAATTATATTGACAAAACCGGATTTTTCCCGGACTAGCAATCAACAAATTTAACATTCAATCTCAAAAAAAAGAAAAAAAAAGTTGTTGACAGCGGTGAGATTCGAACCCAAGCCCTTTTGGACTGGTGACTAGCGTCTTAACCACTAGGCTATGCTGCCTGTGCTTCAGAAATATCAATGCAGCATTCACAATATGTTGTCAGTTATCTGTCCTGATTTAATTGATTTTTTTTAAACCGAAAGCGATATTGACAAAACCTGATTTTTCCCGGACTAGTTTTTTCATGCTGATTCCGAATCTGTATTTAGTTTTGCTCTAGCACCAGTAGTTTTGGCTATCTTTTGTATACAGACAGATGGACAGACAGACAGACAGGCAGAGGCTCTGCATAAGCTCTCTTTAGTGACTTCAGTGAGTCAGTGAGAGCTAAAAGGTAACTTATGATTGACATAGCTAGTATAATGAGGTGCAATTGAAAAAGTTTTAAATAAATCATACACATATTATCCATCACATTTGTTAACCAAAATTCAGTGCTTGGAATCATGTCACTTTGAAAATCACAGGAAAAGGCCATAGTTGAGATGAGAGATGGAAAATGTCGAAATAAAATGAATAGAACTTAAAGCAGTGATAGTACCGAGACTGGAGGTTTTTATGAAAACCTTTTGAACAAATTTTGATTATAAATAATTTTTGATAAAAAAAATATTCTAAAATGCAGCTACCAAACTTTGAATGCAGTACACATGTATTGTTTCTAGGCTTGTGCCATGTAGCATAGCATTTGCAAAGATATCAGTCCCATTGGGTATAGTGACTTGGGGTCAATTATTAGATATTGCATATCTTAAAATATCATTTGCATAACACTTAGGTAAAATTCACAATGTTGAAAGTAAATTCTTTAAACTAAACATTAACCATAAGCATAACAGAAAAAAATTAGGCACCTCTGTGCTAGCAATATTTTTCTAAATAGCTATTTGAAACAGTTTCAATAAGAACCTCTAATTTTGATGCTACTGCCGTTCAAAATGTATTTATTCTATTTCATCACTGTTGGGCTCAAATTAAGCAGTGAGTTTTCTATCATAGTTAAAGCAAAATTTATGTTTTTCAAGATTTCATTGAGCTAACCAAGTTCCTTTGTTAGAAAATGTTTGATATATCAATTCACTCAGTTGTCATAATACTTTCAACTATAAAATACTATGATGTCACATGATTGTGGCATAAAATTAAAGGTTTGATCTCTGGCAATTTAAGAAATAGAGGTAAATGCAAGCTTAAGAAATGAAGTCATTCATATTTCATACAGATATTTAATAATTGCTGAGATATCTGCCATACAATTAATGCACTGTAAACAGATGATAAGAAAAGCATTCAAATATTATAAGACACAGACAAAATCCTAGTTTTTTACACATTAAAATAGTACCTTTGATAGCATAAATTAATATAGATTCAAGTTGTTCACAATCTATAATTATGAACCCATTTGCTACAGTATGTTTTTATGATAAATTATAAGCACTAATTCACTGTTTAAAATCAATGCTGCCATTATAATTTCTGATAACAACCACATACACACATAACTTGTTTGTGCTTATTATATTGAATTCATCTATTATGTTGAAAAAAATATGCTATTGCATCAGACCTTCAATTTGATCTGGAATTTTTTACTCACTTGGAAATTTATCATGTGATGAAACTGGTTCAGTGGTTTATCATTTATGATGTATTGGGAATGGAAAGATATAAAGACAATTAAAAATAATTTAATTGAGGTGTTTTCCAATCTGCAAGAAATAATGTTTTTCAATATAGGAAATACGTTTCTTCTATGATCATGTATTGATGTCAAATCAAACTGGATGTGGCTATGTAATCCATCCTGTAATACTACTTTATTTGAAAGATATTCACTCTTGTACACCACAAATTTTACAATAATTGCCCAGGAGAGGTATTAAAAGGTAACATCTTAAACATCTGATACATTATCTTCACAGCCGGATTAACCATGGGGCTAAAGGGGCTGGAGCCCCAGGCCCTGCGGTTTGGTGGGGCCCTGCGAGGGCTATATTATGTTGTTATTACTATTTATTATTATGTTATGTTATTCATAAAGGGCCCCTAAACTATAATAGCCCCGGGCCCCATGAAACCTCAATCCAGCACTGATTATCTTGTTGATAAGAGTTGTCATTGAGTAACTCACAGAGTTAACATCTCGAGTAACCATTTTTCATAATACAATCATGTTTAACCCTTAACCGGTAATGTGCAAGTTCGGAGCATAGCTGGTAACGTGCAGTCTGTGAGACTGTAACCTCTTTGAAGCTTAAAAAATCAAATTCCCCTAATTATTTTTTGGAAAAAATGCATGAAGATTTGTTGGATATATATCCTTTAATAATAATTTTGTATAAAGTAGCAAAACATGTGATGTAAAGAAAAAAAATTATGATAATTATTAACTAGAACACAAATTAGCAGCACAAATTTGTAGGACCAAGATAATAAAAAAAAATTTGACCACACTCAAATCTATACATTTTGTGATTGATAATAAGTAAAGCAATACACTTATAAAAATATTTTGGTAAAAAATGACGGACCTGCCATGCCTAACAGTGGAGAAAAATTATAACGTAAACTGTAACGTTCTGTCTCGCAGACTGAACCAAACTAACAACTAAGCACATCTGGAATGTTGTTTATGCAAACTTATTGATAAACGGGATATAAAAGGAATACCAATAGCTGGTAGATTAGATGAGGTCATTTACCAGAAATGCGGTAAGGTTTTGTTATAGGGTCGAATTTAAGATTGCTTGCAGTCTCACAGACGGCACGTTACCAGTTAAGGGTTAAATGTTTTTATTGTCTTATCATTTTTTCTTTTATTTCATCAGGTACAAATGATACGATGATATTTTAGTACTCACACCTTTCATAAGAAGCTTTGAACATAAGATATGGGAAATAAAATGTGAATATATAGATTATCTAGCTACATATGAGCATAAACTTGAATACTGACCTTTCAGAATCTTATTTTTGGCATATTTCTTCCTCAAGCTCATAAGTCCCGGCATCTCATTCTCGGCTAGGGTGATATCTTTTCGGCCCCATTCTGCCAAACTTAGGTCGGCAACTTTGTATGGTGGTTTCGACATAACTGAATATATTAAACTGATAGGAAGCTACGTTGATGACAATTTATACTTCTTGAACAAAAGCCGGTATTTATTTTTAAAGCGGGTGAAACACGTGTGTCCCCCCGTAATATGATCTTTGATCTTTTTTTATGAATAGGTTATGTTTTTGACCGTTAACAAATGACAGCTATTATGGCGACATCTCTTAGAAGGTAGATGAGCTAGTAACTCCAACGCAGATACGGGCAAACTACGGGAATGTTACCTTCGTCGAGTTTAGACTTTGTTGACACTAGCAAGACTAGGTGGCGCCACACAGATAGTTTGAGCGCCATCTTCTCTTCACATAGTCTATTTAATTTTCCAGAGGCGTATTCAGCTTCTCAAATTTTGTTCATGTAATAAAGAGCAAACAATTTTGCTTTTAGCATGCTGATCAAAAGTCTCGGTAGACCCAAAATCAAGACAGTTTAAGAGTGATGATAGCTGAAAGCCTTTGACTTGAGGAATATTTGAATGTCATTAAAACAACAATGTAATTTCTACAATAATTTAATAACATTATCTATTAACAATTTCTAATAAAAACTTAAGTACAATTAAGTTGCGCACTCTTTAATTATTGTATAATGGCTAATATTATAAAACTATATACATCACTAACAATTTTAAATTGGGCAGCATTCCGTCTTTTTCTAACGGTTACACCACATTTTAAATATTTTTTTCTGATGCTAGAGACACATTTATCTGAAGATAGCGTACAGCATTGGCACCAGCAAGTCAACTATTCATCACATCAAATCAGTTATATTATAACTTTGAATAACTTTTCTCCCTTTCCGTTTAAGATTTTAGAGCCCTTTGCAAAATTTGTAGCAAAGCTTTAGAAAGTTTCCTTATACAGAGCTACACTAAAAGCCGTTTACTGCATTTTTTAAAGAATACACTTTCTAAAGAAAAACAGTGATTCTAAACCAGTTAACACTATATTCCTTCTTCATTAAAGTTATCTCTATTAATCACCCCAAAAACGTCTAACTCTTCATAAACAAAAGCATAGAGAAAATAGAGTTTTCAGAGAACCTTAAGTCTCAATCACAACAGAATATGTAAAGTTTAAGCACACATATACTAAGTACAAGTTCTTAGTTTAGTTGGTCAAAACACCTTCTTGAAAATATATACTACAGAAGGTTACCAAAAGTGTCACATTCTGCCTTTGTGCCTCTGGTTCCAGTACTTTTTGTTGACTTACTGTTGGCAATAACTTGAATTAGTAACATCGCATGGAATTTGATAAAATACTATTGAGTATTCACACTCCTCAGATGGAGAAGCTTTATAGATATATTTACATTAACACTCACCCAAGCACTATATTGTTTTTTCATAGAGGCCTTCTTTAGTATCTTCCTTAAATCCGATGAAAGCATGTATCAATCACAATACATCTTTGTTTTTCATCTCCAAGCACTCTGTATAACAAGTCGAAACAACATAAGCAGTTATTGTGGGCGTGTCTATTCTTAGGAGGGCGGAGTAACTGAAGCTGCTGAGCCAATACCGTCTTTAGCTTGCGTTCAAATTTCGAACGAGGCGGTAATACTGTCATTACAATGCTCCGCCCCCATATGCGTCAGTTTTTGACTCGTTTTGCATCTAACTGGTTATACAGAGTCCTTGTACATGATTCAACAAATATATTTTGATAGGCCATATTATAAATCTATCTGTTTGAGTACCTTTACAGTGTGAAGTAAATGTTTCTTGCGAAATTTAGAAATAAGTTATCATTTGATCGACAAATACCTATACCATTTTTTTTTTCAATTTTGTTAAGAGTCGAGAAAGCGAGCTCTAGTTTTGATTCTCAAAACGGCCAGATTTGGCCTTAAGTACGTCTACATTCATAGTGGTTCCAGTCACGCCAAAAAGTGCATGCTCCTATATTTTAAGTTGCTGAATCATATCTTAATGTAATTTCAAAATCTTACTGACCCATTAGTGGAAACCACATCCCAGCAATTCATCAGTGAACTAAAGCGCGGTTAACACAAAATTACCATATGAAAACATAAAATCTATCAAAACCCAATCAACGGAATAATTAGCCACAATTTTGTCGTATCTGCTTTATTTGGGATATACCTTCGTTACCTGAAGTCGACTATATTTTTTGATAACAATTAATTTATACTTTTTAGTACTTATGCGAGCATAGACATTTTTTCATTAATATATAAGGAAGGAATAAGAAAAGTGAAATCATTAAGTTATGAGATACATTTTCTCCCACCTTTATCGACGTCAAGTGGCAAACGTTTATGTGACGTCATTAAAAATGACGTTAGCGCGACGTCATTCATTCGGCATATGACGAACGTGACCAAAATTCACCACAATTCGACGTCTTAATGACGTACGTCTCCTTGCTGGGACCTTCTGGTGCAGCCTTGGTTGTTGTATAAAATAGTATCGACGGAACGACACGTACATGACGATATTGAGACGACACGTTTGTGACGTTATTGGGACGGCGGTTAGGTGACGTTACTAACACGGCACTCAATGACGTCTTTGGGCTGTGACATTGTGCCGTCACAGACACGTCATATATTCCTCTTTATCGACGTGATAATGACGAATGGGGTGTCGTCAAAATGACGTTAGTATAACGACATCGTGTTTGCTGGGATATACTTTTAACTTTATACTGACGTTCGGTCGCTATGTCCTCTATTAAATTAAAAAAAAATAATGTTGATGACTGTAGGTCTAAAATACTTATTTTACATTTTTAGTAATGAAGTTAGTAATGTTAAATAAATCAATGAATTAGTCATTAAGAAAAAGTGTACGTGTTTTTACGGGATTTTTTAATAGCAAAATCATCTATACTATCTTCATAGGTTATGGTCCTTATTCTATCTTCTTCTATGTAGAGAAGCGCCAAAGAATTCATTTTTCCTTGAGGCACTAAGAACCTTTTATAATATTTCACGCATTTTAAACAGGAAAAAATCCTTTTCCCAGTACCTAAGTGTGTTGCTGAGAGCTCTATTTAAGTTAGGGTTAACATTAGACAGACATCAATTCCTCAAAAACGTTGAGAAACTAAATAGTGTGAGTTCAATTTAATCCAGTCTTCACTGCACACTTTGCAGTTTTAGTAGAAGAAATTTGACTGTGGAAGTGCCCATACTCTTGAACCAAATCGTACTCTAAATCAATGTTTTAGCATTTCACAGGCTTTTTCTGGAGCTCTTTTTGACGAGAGTTCAATGATTCTTGTGAAAAAATCTCTTTAAAGTTTATGTAAGCATTATGTCTTATCTGTACTTCATCCCTCAGTCTGTCAAGGTCTGTCTGTCAGTTTCGGCAAACGCTTGATTGAATAAAGCCAGCACATATATCGACAGGCTAACAAAACATTGGGCGCCAAATTCTTTACTACAATATTTTTTCACACACATACTAAACGCGTTCAACAGTAGCTTTTGCAGGTTCAATCATTCTAGTTTCAGTAATTATGTTTCTCTCTACATCAGCTCTCTGTCAACAAAGCATGACCAAAAAATTGTTGACGTGAAAAGCATATTTTCTGACGTTAAGTAACATATGTATAGCCAAACTCAGCAACACAAAATGTGTAGGAGCTTTTTGATAGTTTGACCAGTTCTGTTTTGTGTTTGCAACGTACAAATGAGTAAATAATGGACACCAAAGCATATATAGAACTGCATCTCCTAAATAAACTTATGAAAAGTAAAGGTACTCTTTAGTCATTATTAGCAGCCTAAGATACAAATATATACATTTGAATATCACTATACTTCACTCACAATTTGCTCTCTGAATTATATATCTTATAAGCTTGAACACTTCTAGCTATTGTGTTCTAAAGACACACTTTTTCAGCGTACTACAAAGTATTTGACAGATGACGTACTGTCGACCTACTCTGATCAAGGATTACCGAAAAATTGTTTTCAACACGAGGATTGAATATGTTTGGTAAACTCTACAATCAAAATAAGTCGACAGTTTGCAATTAAGACATTAACCTTCTTCTCACGAACTTAAATTATACATCAGCGTATCTTATAACATAAGCTCATTCAAAACCTCAGCAAGATCTGCTTGTTATATCTCAGTTCGAATAAAAACTGTTCATGTTTTCTCTGTATATAAAATATACCTACATTTCCTTTCTATTATCGTGGCAATAACTACCCAAATTGAATTCGACATCAAAAACACAGCTACTGCTTTACTACTGTACTACAGTATCCTTCAAAAATCAGGTATTATACAACCAGGTGTTGTTCAAACCTTCATTCCACTAAGTTACAACAATCAGTTTTTAATCACCACTCTTTGATAAACACTTCATTTTGAGCTTCAAATTATGCTTACAATATTTGTGCACCTTCATTGAGACATCATCAAATAAACAGAGACACTGAATACGTCAATGATACTTGATTGATCGAAAATAGCATACAAAAATATTGAAGACAGATTCTTCTAACTTTGTTGTATTGTCTACACAATCACAACTCATTCATTCCAAATTAGTCAGCGTATTTTGTCTAGTACGTCTACAATATCTTGGAAAAACTACTGATTCTCATTACTTACTCACTGCATAATTTTTTTGGGTAGCTTTACTTTCATGTCTGCCTTTGTTTCACCTTTTGAACTTAATATACTTTCTGTCCTTCTACTACCATAATATTCAGTCAGAGTTTCAAAACTCTGAATCCAAATTTCAGTGCAACATATCAAAAATCTGCTAACTGACATATCTCAACAATATCTCAATGTGTTCTGTCCATATTGCAGTAGAAGTTTAGCATGGCCTTCATCCTATTAGTTTTTTCGTGAAGCTGGATTACAAAACGTCAATACATTAACTAATAAGAATGATCTGCTAGATATTCTTGAAGAAAAATCAAAACTAGGCACAAATTCAAACATACGTATCATTTTTAATACGTATAGATACCAAGACATGTTGGACACGAAGAGAACGAAGCACCTACTCTTTTAGCTAGTATGAAACCAGATCCAACAAATGGAGTTGTATATAATGCGTATACAAGCTCATAACCCCACCTCTCCCATTGTGTCCTTGCCAATGCAACCCAAACCCTCTAAGATTTGGCCAATCGAAAATTATCCAATTCCCACAACAAAGAAAGAAACTCAAAGCTTTCTTTGTCTAGTTGGTGACTACAGACGTTTATGCACATGTTTCAAAGCATATGTCACCCTTACAATTAACGCCCTAGAAGTTTCTATCGATTCTGTGCTATAGCTAGCCGGAAACCCAGTTTCCTACTACCCTCTTAGTCTTAACTACTGAATTATGAATAGTTAGATTCTAAGAATTGTAGATTCCTGTAGACATTGTTGCCCCTAACTCTATGGACTAAAGTTCATGATTGAGACTGATTACAACCCTTTAGCACTGACTCAAAAAATTAAAGAAGCATTGAAAATATCAGGAACATGATGTGCAAACAATAATCTATCCTCAAATTTTGATGCTACTTTCGGAAATATATGATATTTTTGCGCTTGTCACATTTTGATTGTTTTGATTCAAAATTTACCATGGAAACATTCTCCACCTAATATCGAAAACTAATGGACTGACATGTTCTTTTTTGTACTCACATGCAAGATAGATTCAAATAATGTATACGGTAACTCATTGTAAGATTGAAACTTAACCCAAAAGCCACAACAGTTTCAACAAAGCAGTAGCACAAAAATTAGGAACCTAAGCAAAGCAAAGGCTGAAACCCTATGGCGCTGTAAAAGCGCTGCGAGAGGATAAGTGTCGGTACACGTTAGATTTAAAACGGTGCAGGTTGTAGCCGCCGAGAAACAAATTCCCGGCAGATCGTACCACAGCGTCGAAGTTCTCCAAAAAAACGTATGCTGGGGGAGACTGGTTTGGCGAGTAGAAACCTCAACCCGGTAAGGATGAGCTCGTAGAGCCTCTCTAGTGTTCCTCGTTCGGGCGGCCTTTGGTGTAATTATCTGGGAGAGCTCACTCGAACATCTTCCGTGGTAGAATCTGTGGAACATGGACAGGTCAGCCACATTTCTTCAATGTTCCAGGCTGTGGAGGTCCTTTGTGAGGTTGGGCGTATCGATTGGTCTAATTGCTCTCTTCTGGATAGTGCCCAGAAGCTTTAGAGACTGCTTCGGAGCGTATCCCCAGACATGGGAGCAATACTTCAACGATTGCCGGATCTGTGCCTTGTAGAGCAGCACTTTTTTCTCTGGTGTATACAGCTTCTTGTAGCTATGGGCTAAACTATAGGCTTTAGATTCTTAGGTATAAGTCTAAATGGATGCTACCATTTGTAGCATTGCAGTTGTGCATCAAAATACATATCGTATTCGTCAAATCCTTATTTTTGAATTAACTTTGATAGCAGGCTTAAAAATAATCGTACTCTGGTGTCAAATACGACAGTTCTCACTCAGAAAACTGAGCTCAGCCGAACATATAAAATTTCCTCTTTGTCCGACTCATTTTTTATAGCCGTTGTAGTATTTAAGTTATTACTAAAGCTGATTGAATCAAGCTAGCATATATATTGACAGGCCAACCACATTGGGCGCCAAAACCTTTGGTACAGTATTTTTTCACACGCACTTACAGCCCAGTAAAGACGTTCAACAGTAGTCTTTGTAGGTTCGATCCGATTTCTAGAATTTAAAAGAATGAGAGCTCAGCATCAATCAAATTTGATGCACTTGCCTCGCCTCGCGACTTCAACAACATATACAACATATTATAATTCCAGTTTAATTTTTTATCGTTCAACACTTTGTATCTGTGGCTCAAACTTGACACTTAACAATCCTGTGTCATTACAAAGCAACTGATGACACTTTTTCTCTCGGTTTTGCTGTCTTTTTATGCTACCCTTAATGAAAAACTTGCACAACTCCAAAAGCAAGCCTTATATGTCTGATACAAACCTCGCAAGGGCAGTTTCAAAGACTTCAAACATTACTTATCAGTCTATCGTTTTCTTTGCTTCCAAATCCTTACTCATACTTCTCATCAGCTACACGCAACACTAGGTACTAAAAAGCTCCACGTAATACTGTGGAATACGACTAACATACATATGAACAAGAACATCAAAGTTGTTTCTTTATATTCGGGATCATATGAAAAGATAATACAGAATACACACCTTTAAAAATCCTGAAA
Source organism: Callosobruchus maculatus (assembly GCA_951848785.1). Lineage (NCBI taxonomy): Eukaryota > Metazoa > Arthropoda > Insecta > Coleoptera > Chrysomelidae > Callosobruchus > Callosobruchus maculatus. The sequence goes on from CATOUR010000003.1 coordinate 7,842,463, forward strand.
AATTGGAAATTTCACTCTACAACTACCACTTTAGCTAGAAATTGAAATCTGGATGCAGTGTCTTCAAACTTTCCACATTAAGCTGCATGTCCTCCAATCCACCAAATAATTTCTACTATCTATTTGCTATATGGAAGAATAAGAGGCATATCTTGTTTCTCCAGCTCATGAATATTTAGATTCTTTAAAGAAAAAACCAAATACAAGTTAGTTTGTTTAAAGAAATCGGTTAGTAAACTACCTTTCTAATTTTTTCATGTGGAGTAGCAGTATAAAACTTTTTACTATGTAAAATGTTAGAAGTAATTACGAAGACAAAATTTCAGTCAAAATATAAATATACTACCACAAAATGAGAATTTGTGCAACATGCTTTTTATTTATTGAGTATAGAGAAAGCCCGGTTAAACAAAATACATTTAGTTGTTGCTAGTCTGACGAATTATTTATACCATTTTTAATACAATGGGTTGGTACCAAAATCTTCTGGCTCATCGTATATAGCTCCAGTGACACTTCCACTCCATTTTGTGATATTCTTTTGCGTTTTGTTTACAGATTTCCAATGCCTCAGGCTTTTTTGGCATGCAGAATATAAAAAAATATACCTTAAACCACTTCAATCGACCAACGTCAAAAACAAGCTTCATGTAATGTCCTCTTAACACACTCCGCAGCCAAAACACCACATTACACACTCTATACATCTAAGCTACGACACTTTTCATTTTTTTTAAAGAATACATAATAATATGTTGGTGCTTATAATAACAGTATATAGGGAAGTGTAATATACTTAATAACATCCATATATTATTTTTTTACGGCTAACCTGGAACCTTGCACCTTGTCCAGATTACGCCATTTTTTATATTTGTTTTAACGTTAGACACCTAAATATACGTTTATATGTATATGTAAATTAACCTCTTTTATTTTGTTTAAATACATTTGCGTATATGAGAGAAATATGTGCGTACAATATTATGATAATATAAATGGTTGCAGCTGCATGGTGTATTAAGGGGACCATACCGGCGTCAGTTGCAGACGAGTTGCCGTGGGACCTAAGGGCTCAACAAGGTCTAACTACGGTCAAGTGTCTGGCAAGTGACGGCGGGTTTTTGTTTGCGTGCCATACTTTTTTTATATCTGCTTCCCTTTTACATATACCTTCCAATGTTACCTCTCTGATGTAGCCATTTTCACTGGACTATAAATAGAAACATATCCGTTAGAATTAAAAGTTGTTTATTAACATTTTTATTCTTCGTGAAACCTTGATAGTAGCACAAAATGTGAATTGGGATAAACACTAGTATTGATTGGTACCTAAAATGGCAGCTTTTGTTTTGAAACCCAGTTGCCTAGATTGTATTGTGTTTATTTGTACACACCTCATATACAAATACTGCCACTACGAAGGCTTTGCCTTTTATGAAGTATTGGCTAAAACACAAATCCCGAAAAAAGAAATTGCACTTAGGTTTCGAAATGCCCATATCAAAAGGAATAATTATTCTGAAATTCGCATTTGTTACAGAGAAATCAACGTTTGAAGTTTGGTTTGCATGGTCCACCTTATTTCACTTTCACTTTATGATAAAAACAATTTTGATTTTACAGCAAAAAAGGGAGAAGGTCGTTTAGTACGGTTACGCTAACGGGTCTTTTTTAATGTTTTTGTTGATTGTTTACCTTAGCTAGTGACGTAGTGACGTACGAATATGATAAATGTGGCCACACATTAACCAATTCGCGATCTAATTAAGGGCAAGGAATCATCCCTTGAAGTTTTCGGGATTCGTCCTCTGGGACACGTTCATCAATAGTTCTTAATTTGCTGACTTTTTTCAAAGCAGCGGATTTTTGACGTTTTCATAATAGGATACTTGCAGAGGTCGTGAAATCGCCCCGGAAGTAAACATAGCGTAAAGAAAACCATATCAAGAAGCCGTAGGAAACAAAAAACATGATTTTACTGACGGCCAAAAAAAGGTATTTGCAAAATCAAATAAGGATATATTCAAATTTTTCCATATGACTTAAAACAAGGGCTGACGTCACAGGTATCTTATCGATATCGACAATCGATACTGCTACAGGTTTGCCAACTGCGCATTCGACTAGAGATGATATGAATTCTTTAACAATGCGACTCAATTTATTGATACTTAAACATATTTGAAACAGGCAATTAACCCACTAGCATTTTCGTTCCAATACATTTTTATATCTGATAAGTATCACAGTTCGTCCTGTTTGTGACCGAGATTCGCAACTAATCGAAGCCATCATTTTATTTCGGCGCACACCATTATGAATGAATCCAAAGATAGAATCTAATTCAAGCCCATCCCTTCAAAGTGAATTAGTAAGCCTAACTTTTATTCTTTTGTACTTTTGTGTGTGACTGTGTTTTGTGGTTATAATGATCAATGTCAAAATGTTAGGTTAGCACTGGCTATGGATATCGAATATCAATACTTTACATCCCATCACTATAGGATATCACTGACGTCAGAGGTTGTTTGCGCGGCATTTTCCGGCATTCGAAATAATTTTTGGAATATCTCTCACAGCCAAATCAAAAACCAAACATGTGATTTTGTCATGTTTACTAGGCTCTAAGGAACGCGTAAACGACATAATATTTTTGTCTGCAAGTACCCCACTTTGATAACCATGGTGTTAGTTGATGACTATGGTTGTTAAATCTAGAACAAACTTAGGTAGTCTCGTATTTCGGTATCATTTTTAAAAAAATGATGACCTCAAACCTCAAGCAATCATCTTGAGTCGTTAAAAACCATAAGAAAATCTGGAAAGAATATATAATTCATTTTTTTGGTCTGGAAGACATTCATTATATTTTTCCTTGAAGCACATCCAACCACATTGGGTCACCTTCTATTGATTAGAAAATGGACCAACAGTTTTTCTAGATTTTCTTGTGGCTTATTCTTGGATCCCAAGATAAATGGGTTTTTGATACGCTATCTTAGAGTTCAATAGAGTCAATTTTCGGGGGTGTAAAATGTACTAAATTCCTTGTAGTTCGACAGATAATGTTTCAACTTTTTTCCACAAATCTGACGCAGTTTTTCATTAAGTATTTTTCACTCTGTATTTCTTCAGTTTCTTTTCATCACTGTACCGGTCCCTATATTCAACTTAAAAAAAACATACGTTGCTAATCCATTTATAAATTTTATAGGAAAGCGTTACCACCATACTTATAGTTAAAAGAATTCTCGTCAGAATGAAACTCTAGCAGTATTCGTAGTTCATATAAAATTTAGAAGCCAATATACTGTGTAAGGCTTTTGCGGCCATCGTCCAATGAATTTGTGGCTCTTTGGGTTTTTAGGCCGGCGTCGTTTAGCGTTAAAGCTTGACGTTTCGCCACCACGAGTGGATGGCATCTTCAGAAGCTATTTCACTTCAAAATACTGTATTTTGGACGTCGCCGAAGTGAAATAGCTTCTGAAGATGCCATCCACTCGTGGTGGCGAAACGTCAAGCTTTAACGCTAAACGACGCCAACCTAAAAACCCAAGAACCACAAATTCATTAGAAGCCAATGTTTAAAACTGCAGAAGCCTTCATTGGGTTTCGTTTAAGCAACTTCAATTCTTTAAAAATTGGTTTCTAAGGAAATATTGTGACTTGAAAAACTGAATGTGAAAATTGTTAAGCTAAATTTCGAAATAAAAAAAATTCACCCATCGTATTCCATGAAAATGGCAACAAATTCTATATACCATATTTATATAAATATTTATAATGAATTGAAGACTTTTAGGAGTTATTCAATTTATAGTGTCAACATTTTTCCGACAATAATATGTAAAATTGTCATAATAGGTGAACAACTTTACTATTAGTTACCTTGAGGCATGTTAAACATTTTTTTAAAATATCATTACATTATTTTTGACAAATTATAGAAGCCTTATGTATTCTAGGTTTTAGTATCTGTGCAATTAGGTTGATGAGTCACATATTCATTTCTGTTTGATCTTTTATCTTGTAGACTTTCATTTTATAATGCCAAACTCGAAACAACTTGCCTAAAACAGCTTTTACACCTTTTTTATCCATTTATGATACCAGGTCATACAACAAATTATAAGAGCCTACACTAGTATCTCTTCTTCAGAAAACGTGGCATAAACTCTTTCTTACTACTTCGTATGGTTTTGTAGAAGGGAAGCAGATAGTATCCTTCATTCAAATGCGTTTCTTCTTCTTTTTCTTTTGTCGATCATTATTTTGTAAATATATCAACATCGCGCATTTCTTGAAACTGCTCTGTTAAAAAACTATTGGAAAACTAGTCAGTTAAATCTTTTTGCTACATTTTCCTATAGAGGTAAGTGAGAGACCCTGTATTTCCAACACTTAGTCAATGCTACTAGATATAGCAAACTTAATGACACAATTGTTTTGACAAGTTGTAGTATGTTATTTAGAATATCTTGTACCATGAAGTAGACTCTAAACAATAATTTACATGACGCTCACGCATGCCTTTTATCAACTATTTTCAAAAGCATTCTTAAAATATTTCATATATATTTTCATACTCATTTTACTGCAAATAGTGTAGAACGAGTTCTACAAATGTCTGTGAGCTTTCTCAAAAATACAGCAATATGAGTTTAAAAATATTTAACTTACACGTGTTTGATATAAGCTTTCGCAATAAAACATGATCCACTACTGTGACAGCGCAAAAACCAACAAAAAATCAGCTATTTTACCAGTTCATCGCTATTGAGTACAGATAGTAGAAATGGTGAGCAACCAAAAATTAATATTGATTGTTGATACCAAGATTGGTCGTCTTATGTTACCTGGTAAGAAAAATTAAATTTGAGCTTTTTGGAGCTATAGTACACCACACCACTGACACAGAATAAACTGCCCAACTCAATTACATGTAACAATTATAGTACACAGCCTAAAAACTCGCCAAACCGAGAGCTTCAAACCTGAAACGTATTTCGGTGTCACCATCAAGACCTAGTCTGAAGTTTAGACTGAGTCCATAAAAATGTTCAAATCTTTAGAATCAGTCCAAGATCCTGTTAATGACAGCATCTTCAAAGTCTAAAATCAAGACTGAGTCTAGATGATTAGACTCAGTCTAATTTTTGTTAATGATAGCATCCTTAGCCGTAGACTGAGTCCAAGGATTTGGACTGAGTCTGGATCTTTAAATTTAGTTTAGTCCTTAAGACACAGTCTAAATCTTGTTCTTGATTTCATCTTAAGAAGAAGACTTAGACTGCATCGAAAGATTTAGACTGAGTCTAGAAGGATCTTTAGACTCAGTCTAAGTTTTGTTTATAATAACATTTTCCGGAAAAGATTTGGGCTGACTCTCAAATCAATATTGGGTCTGGTAAGATATTTTAACTTAGTTTAAATCATTAGACTAAGTTTAATTCTAGTAGAAGAAGACTTAGACTGCGTCGGAAGTTTATGACTGAATCTAGAAAGGTCTTTAAACTCAGTCTTATTTTCGTTAATGATAGCATCCTAAGCCGAGACTGAGTCCAAGGATTTAGACTGAGTCTGGATCTTTAAAATTAGATTAGTCCTTAAGACACAGTCTAAATCTTGTTCTTGATTTCATCTTAAGAAGGAGACCTAGACTGCATCGAAAGATTGAGACTGAGTCTAGACCGATCTTTAGACTCAGTCTAAGTTTTGTTTATGAAGATTTAGACTGACTCTAAAATCAATACTGGGTCTGGTAAGATATTTTAACTCAGTTTAAATCAGAAGACTAAATTTAATTCTAGTAGAAGAGGACCTAGACTGCGTCGAAAGTTTATGACTGAGTCCAGAAAGGTCTTTAAACTCAGTCTTATTTTCGTTAATGATAGCATCCTAAGCCGTAGACTGAGTGCAAGGATTTAGACTGAGTCTGGAAGGATCTTTAAATTTAGTTCAGTCTTTAAGACACCGTCTATATCTTGTTCTTGATTTCATCTCAAGAAGAAGACTTAGACTGCATCGAAAGATTGAGACTGAGTCTTGAAAGGTCTTTAGACTCAGTCTAAGTTTGGTTTACGATAACATCTTCCGCAAAAATTTAGACTGACTCTAAAATCAATACTGGGTCTGGTAAGATACTTTAACTCAGTTTAAATCGTTAGCCTAAGTTTAATTCTAGTAGAAGAAGACCTAGACTGCGTCTAAAGTTTATGACCGAGTCTAGAAAGGTCCTTAAACTCAGTCTAATTTTCGTTAATAATAGCATCCTAAGCCGTAGACTGAGTCTAAGGATTAAGACTGAGTCTGGAATATCTTTAAATTTAGTTTAGTCTTTAAGACACAGTCTAAATCTTGTTCTTGATTTTATCTTTAGAAGAAGACTTAGACTGTATCAAAAGATTGAGACTGAGTCTTGAAAGATCTTTAGACTCAGTCTAAGTTTGGTTTATGATAACATCTTCCGGAAAAATTTAAAATGACTCTTAAATCAATACTGGGTCGGGTAAAACACTTTAACTTAGTTTAAATCGTTAGAATAAGCTTAATTTTAGTGAAAGAAGACCTAGAGTGCGTCGAAAGTTTATGACTGAGTCTAGAAAGGTCTTTAAATCCAGTCTAAGTTTTGTTAATGATCGCATCTTCCGGAAAAGGTTTAGACTGAGCCTAAAATCAATACAAAGTCTGGAAGGATAGCATCCTAATGTGAAGACTGAGTCCAAGAAATTAGCCAAGTCTAGAAGGACCTTAAGACTCAGTTTAGACCTTTTGACTCAGTCTAAATCTTTTTTATGATTTTATCTTTAGCGGAAGACTTAGACTGAATCTAGAGATTGAGATTTTGCGGTTTGAAAATTCGGATTGGCAAGTAGATAGGCTTTATAGTATTTGTTGTTGCGAAGCCAAAATATCCAGTGTCAAATATCAATCATTTATCTTTCTTTTTAAACCGCTATACTACTCATGTAACATAAAACGTCCTTTTTGTACGCTTTCATACATTTCCAAAAAAATATAAATTTATCTATTCTTAGTTTCTGTATAGTAGGTATTTTACGTATATGCTAAGATTTATTTCGAACTATTCAAAACTTTTCAGTCACCAATGTTTTATTTTTCTTAGACGGTAAATGGGGTAAGATTAAAATTATACAACTACAGCGAGAACAGTTCAAGGTATGACTAGGAAACAGTAAATGTTAGAGCAAAGAGGGTTTTTAAAGATAATAGTCTTTTTGCTGGTATATTGTTGTGATGATCTTTCTGTCTAGGTTATAGATACCCTAAAGTCGCATAGGTTTTCACAAAAGGGGTGTCTACCTTGCAGGTTTCCCTGGAATAAAGAAATAGGGTTGAGATAATGGATGTTTTTGTGAAAGTAAAGACAATAATAATTGTTATATATTGATGATTACGAAAAAATGATAACTAGATTTTAAGAGATAGAACCCACCGAAAGATTTTGTTCCACTCTTTTTATATCTAATAAATAACATTCACGATCTTGGTAATTATTGCAATATATCTCAGAGTAATAACTGAACAGAGAGGTAGTAAACAACTAATTCCAATAGGCCGACATCTTTTCTTACGTTGTCATATCCAGAAATATTCATTTCTACGTTAAAAAAGACGGTATTTTGATGGTTCAGGAATGATTACAGCAAAATCAATAGATATGTTGACCTCTACTGCGTTACTGCATATTTCTTCATCATAAACGCAAATTCTGCAGTCTTACATACATTTTGAGGAGCTGGCGACGCCGATATAATTTTCATGCGACTTATTTACGGTAGAACCTCGATTGTCAAACGTTTGTTTTGTTTGTGCTTCTTCATGGCCGACTCTACACTAGGCCGGAGCCTTAGATGTGGCAACGTGGCTTAGCTGTCAAATAGTGGCCCTATAGTTTCAGAATAATTATTACATGTTATATGTATTAGAGTTCATCTCGGTTAATTAATAAATTAAAAAAAATACTTTTTAGAACTACTGCTACTAATACCACTTACATCTGATGTCTGTTTCACCACAGTCAGACACTACAAAATAAAAATAAACGCAACCTGTTTCCTGCCGCCACTTCCATTTCCACTTAAATGAACACTCAATTTACTTTGTAAATTATCACTTGAGCTAGAAAAATTCACTATTAGATCACTGTGAAGCCATTCTTGCTGGTCTTGATTTCCCTTTCACTATCAAATGCTTTCGTAGGTATGCCCCAGGCTATGCCCAGATGAGTTCTATTAACTGTACTTTTCTGTGATATTTGGGAGGTCCAGAAAACATTATAGGTACCACATTGTGCTTTAAAATAGGTCTTATCCTTTGAAATGTTTATCAGTTATTGTCTTTATCCTTATAAATATAACCAGCCCTTCCGAGGAATACCTTTCACCCACTTCTGTTTATGTCCCTTATCGGACACACAATTGCTAGTGCAACCTGGTACTACACACTTTGCAGGCATCTTTTTATCTTTATAGTTTCATTTGTGCAGGTACATAAGTAGAAACCCATTCAAAATCACCTTGCAACGTTCTTTTTAATCTGGAATAAGGTTATGTTGGGCCATGGTTTGGTAGTCCTCTACTCATGCCTCTACTGGGCTGCAACCTGGTACTACACGCTTTGCAGGCATCTTTTTATCCTAAATAAATAAATAAGTAGAAACCCATTCAAAATCACCTTGCAACGTTCTTTTCAATCTGGAATAAGGTGATGTTGGGCCATGGTTTGTAGTCCTCTACTGGGCTGCAACCTGGTACTACACGCTTTGCAGGCATCTTGTTATCTTTATAGTTTCGTTTGTGCAGGTAAATAATTAGAAACAAATTAATAATCACCTTCCAACCATATTTTCTGCACCTGGAAGAATACACATGACATAACAACAAATGAAAACACGGCCTGATCTCCAACGTTGCCATATTTCAATGCTCCGGCCTAGTGAGTAGAGACGGCCATGGCTTCTTTTATGCTTGGTCAGTAAAATCGAATTCGCTATCTGTTGGTAACTGTAGTGAAGCTTTACGGACTTACTGTGCTATATTCGAGTGTAGTTTAACAGTTTTTCGAGATGGGTCTCAAACAGTGCAGAGATTGTAACATGAGTTGCATTGGAAGGATTTTCAGGTTAGTTGCCAATATTTGGAGGCTGAAGGGTCAAAAATCTGTTTACTTACTCAAGATGATGGCTTTGAGCACGCCATGCTGAAGTGGTTTGTTTACTACCACTATGTTCAGTTGTTGCTGTGAGGAATATATGGGCAAATTTTTGGGTTATGCTTAATAAAGAACCTTTGAACTGGCTTGACGTCTATTTGATAGATATCAGCTGACAAAGAAGTACTTCTTAGACTCAATATCTTTATCAAAGTACAATATTCAAATTACCTTCCTATGTTTCGGTACACTTGGACAGACTACCAAAAAAGTATTTCGGTATGGTTTTATCTCCAAATTCATTGAAAAAATAACTGATGCATGCACTACACTATCTTTTAAACGAAAAATCAATAATCTTTACTTTCTTTGGGATTTGATGTGAAGAAGAGTAAAAGCAACTACCTACTGTAAGCGATGTGTATTTTGAGTTCCATGAATGTAAGAAGGTACAAGTAATAGTTCTGCAAATATGGCTGACTAAATACACTTGATTCAAGATGATAATATAATTTTCATTTCAATAGAATAAGTGCTAAGAGCTCAGTTTGTTGCCTACTCCTAATATACCATGTTATTACAATATTTGGTTATTGATTTTATCTGTGTTTTTCACGTTTTCTCCATCAATTAAGCTGAAAGGTTAATAATTCGTAATATGTAGAATATTTCTCAGTTACTGAATTAATCAATGATAAAAAGTAACATATACAGGGTTTCAAAAGTTGTAATTATCATTTAATTTTTTCTTAATAATTCATTAAAAGGATGACGAAATCATAAAATTTAACTATACCGCCAAAGTGGTTGACTACAGATTCAAAAGTAATTACACATATAAGGAAAAAAGAATGGTCCCCAGCATGGCGAACGTTTACCTTATACTCGGTCAAAGTTTACGGAATACATATAAGCTGGATCACTCCGCAAAGATATCAAAACGGCCTGCCCCTTGCTCCGTCTCCCCGGTACACCGGTAGCAGTGTACCGACGTCAGCCGGGGGATACGGGGCGGCGCAAAGTCGAGGTTGAACGTGTTTAACGCGAAGTGTATACAGTGTCTCAAAAATATCGGATTTTGTTGTCTCGGATTTGATTGCAGGAAATGGATAATATTTTTAGAAGTTTGATTTTATCAATTAAATTTATTAACGGATGGAAAATGACAATCAGATTCATCCTTATTTTGTGGTAAAACTTGAAATGTAAGGGATATAAATACAGGGTATCCCACGACGATTAAGACAAGGAATATGTCGGAACTGGGCAGTAGTAGAGAATTATAATTATGGGCATGTAAATTAAGCAGATGTGTCTTTTTTGTCATTGTACTACCCAATGAGGTATTTGTTTTTGGTCACGTGACATTCGATGCAAAATGATTAATGGGACACCCTGTATATTTGTGCATGTGTTCCTCCCGATAAAACAATTCCGACAAACTAGCACACTTGGGGTCTAAAGTGATTAGTGAAAATAAGGCAAATAAACAAAACACTAACGTAAAAATACTACAGCACCTTTGAAACATCAGTTTTTACTTATCTACGAAATAGCTACAATATGTGAAATCATTTGAGATTTATTAGTAATAGTTTTACTAGGCTTTATTTTTGATAACCATTTATGTAACTTAGTGCATTAGCAACATAAACGTTATATTTGTATTTGTATGACTAAATCGGCCGTCAATACATAGTTTTTCAATGACCCTCGTATATACGTACAACCCAGGCGAGAGCAAGTCCCCGCTAAAATACCCTCGTACTTGAGCAAAAACCAACGCAAAAACTAACTGGCGCGTGCGGCCGCGGCATCGCTTTCATGTGAGTTCTTCAAGGTGCCGACGGAGAGTGATCCAACTTACCTATATGTATTCCGTAAACTTTGTTCCGTAAACTTTGGCAAACCTGTTTAAACCACAATACGACCGCGGCCATATTATGAGGAGGCGTCGATAAACATCTGTTTATTTGATTCTTCAGGAAAGGTGGTCTGTTCTCCAAATTAGTCGGTGCCAGGCATGTTGGCATTGGCATTTACAAGTGGTGTAAGCTTGCCTCTGACCAAGCCACGAGAACTCACTCATCACTCACCTGTTTTCCCGTTTCTCCGCTGGATGGATATTAATGAACTTCTTCATTAGATTATTGGTTTGATAATATGGAATAGGAACTTGCCCACAGATGTCGCCAAAATTAAATGTGAACAGTGGTTTAGGACATTTATGCCCAATGTAGTATGGAACGTCCAGGTTTTGGAGTCAAATAAACGATTATAACCAAAATTATGTTAAATTCCTTATGGCACAACGCCATCCACATCGCGTTCGTTTCAAGAGGCGGTCTGCTGTGGTGTAAGCTTGGCTATGGCCAGGCGACAAGAATTCACTCATCTTGCGCGTGATCACTCTTTTTCTTCGCTGGACAGAGAATAGTAGTTCCGTCAAGTAAATAATGTGAAAAACGTAAAAAAATCGCTGAGAAAATCTTATGTCGGCTACACACGTTCCGGCAGGCCTGTCAGTTCTAACTGAACGGTCTGCCTGAAGACCGGTCGCCTCGCCCCCACACGTTCCGGCAGGCCTGTCAGTTCGGACTGAACAAGGCCGCCTAAAGACCGGTCGCCTCTGATTGGCTGACGGCCCTCCACACGTTCAGGCGAATGTGAAATATATCAGCTGCTACGTTTCCACGGGTTTTTAAAACATTTTGTGTGTAATTTCTCGATATCTGGCAAGGTATACCTGATAGAAGAAAATGTCAAGTACAAAGGTTATTTGGTTACTTAAGACGCATATCCTAAAAATATTTTGAAATATATAGGGTGTTGCGGGAAAGTATTGTATAGTGATCAACTTGTTTTTTATATATAGTACTATAACTTTTTTTAAATTCTGCTAGTTATCATCATTGATTTCTATTCAACCCTAAAATATTTTTGGGATCCGTTGCGACGTTGCCAAGTTATTATTTATTTTCTATTAATTTCCGGATTTGCAAGGTCGCAAGTAATACGTCCAAATTGATATATTCCTTCACCTTTTCTCAATATTATTATACAGCGAGTTACTCGAATACTAAATGAATATTATTTTGGATGTTATCCGCAATGTGCATCTACAGGGTGGTTTTGGCAGAATTTTAAATTACGGCAAATTGATGGTCATTTTACTTTGTTTTTTTAAATGTAAAAATGTATGTTTTATTTTAAATCAAAATACCCACGAATAACCTATCTCGCCTTGTAATATTTTTTTCGTGTTTGCGACGTTGCCAAGTTATAAATTATTTTTCCAAATTTTCAAACAAATATCTCCGATTTTTATTAATAGAACACACTGTATATTTTATTTAACATAGAAGTACTCCCTAGTAATGGTCTATAGCGTGAACAAGTTTTAACTGGTGTTCCTAAAATAATAAAACCGTTTTCCTTGCACATACTTCTATTTCGAATACCAGGTCAGTAAAAGGTCCAGGAATGCTTAAATATCTTCAAAACTTGCACAGCTGGAACGAGAAAACCAATAACTGCAGGTTTTTGAACATGCAGAATTCAAAAATTCCAACAGCAGCGTTGCCAGATTTTATCCTCTACTTATCTTTATTGCAATGAATTGCGTATGTCGAATTTAGTAAAGTCTCACAATTTGAAAATTTTGATTCTATTAATTACTGAGATACGGCAACACTGCTTTTTCAGTAAACAGTACCGGCACGCTTGAATATTTCCAAAACTGCCACAGCTGGAGCGCTGAAATTCAATACGTCGGGGTTTTTGAACACACAGAATTCAAAAATGCTAACATCGGCGTTGTCAGATTTTCCAATTTTACGTTTCACGTCATTACTTTGAATGAAATGCCCTATTTATGAAGTCTAACGTAAAAGTGGTAAATCTGACAACACTGATGTTAGCATTTTTGAATTTTGCTGTAAAAAAAACTCTTCGATATTGATAATTTTCGCTTCAGCGGTGGCAGTTTTGGATATTCAAGTGTTCCGGTACTTTTTACTGAAAAAGTGGTGTTGCCGTATCTCAGTAATCAATAGAAACAAAATTTTGAAGTTATGAAATCCTACTAAATTCGACATGCGCAATTCATTGCAATAAAGATAAGTAGAGGATTTTATTGAAAATAACAAAATTATGACGTGTAACGTAAAAGTGGTAAATCTTGCAACGCTGCTGTTATAATTTTTGAACTCTGCATGTTAGAAAACCTGCAGATATAGATTTTCTCGTTCCAGCTGAGCAAGTTTTGGCGATATTTAAGCGTTCGTGTACCTTTTACTGATCTGGTACTCGAAATAGGCAGTATGTGTAAGGAAAACAGTTTTATTACTTTAGGAACACCAGTTAAAACTTGTTCACGCCGTAAACCATTTCTAGGGAGTACTTCTATGTTAAATAAAATATACAGTGTGTTCTATTAATAAAAATCATAGATGTTTGTTTGAAAATTTGGTAAAATAATTTATAACTTGGCAACGTCGCAAACGCGAAAAAAAATATTACAAAGCGAGATAGGGTATTAGTAGACATTTCGATTTAGAATAAAAAATACATTTAAAAAACAGAGTAAAATGACCTTCAAATTGCCTTAATTTAAAATTCTGCCAAAAACACCCTGTAGATGCGCATTGCAAATCCGCAAATTATTAGAAAATAAATTATAACTTGGCAACATCGCAGCCAATCCCAAAAATATTTTAGGGTTAAATAGAGATCGATGATGGAAACTAGAAAAATTAAAAAAAAAGTTATGGTTCCATATAAAAAAATCAATTTGATCACTGCCCTACTTTCCCGCAACACCCTGTATATTTTTATAATATTTTTGTTTTTTTATGTTCGTCTTAACCAAATAACTTTTGTATTTGATATTTTCTTCTATCAGGTATATATTGCGAGATATCGAAGAATTACTCACTATATGGTGGAAACAAATTGGATACGTTTTCAAAATGTTTCCTGTTCAAGGTCGATTCGCTATTTTTTGGGATCGTATCGAGATCCAAATGTCGTGGAAACACCAGCTGTCTGTCCCTTTCTTTTTCAATGGACCAATGGTAGTGCGTCAGGTCGGCCGGATGGACGAACATATATGTGATTCTTCTCCGGTCGCCTGATCAGTCGTAACTGACAGGTAGACCGGACCATACACACGCTCAGGCGACCGGACGTGGGCGGACCATTCAGTTCAAACTGACAGGCCTGCCGGAACGTGTGTAGCCGACATTAGGAATGAAAGTTCAGCAAAGATATGATCAAAAAAGTTCTTTTCGTGACATTTGACCTTGTATATCTCAGGATACTCACATTTTGGCATATGTGACCTTTGGCTTTTTTTATGTCCAACCTCCCGCAAGGGCTGAAAGCCTATGGCGCCGTAGAAGCGTTGCGAGAGGATAGGTGTCGGTGCACGTTAAATTCGAAATGCTGCAGGTTGTAGCCGTTGAGAAACAAATTCTCTTGCAGCTCATTTCATAGCGTCGAAGTTGTCCAAAAGGAGGAATGCTGAAGGAGACTGGTTGGTGGAGTAGGAACCCTGACCTGATAAGGATGAGCTCGCAGAGCCTCATCTCTAGTGTACCTCGTTCGGACGGCCTTTGGTGTTATTATTTGGGAGAACTCACTCGAACATCTTCCGTGATAGAATCTGATGTAAAACAGGGGCGGTGTTCCAGGCTGTGGAGGTACTTTGCGGTGCGTATCGATTAGTCCAATTGCTCTCTTCTGGATAGTGTCCAGAAGCTTTAGAGGGTATTTTGGAGCGTATCCCCACACATGGAAGCAATAGTCCAACGATGTTCGGGTCTGTGAATAGGAGAGAAGCAGTAGTGGCTCTGGTGTATACAGCTTCCTACAGCGGAACAAAACTCCAAGCCTCTGGGATGACGTTTAAGCAATACTGACGACGTGGTCGTGCCAGAACATGTTATTGTTGATGTTGATCCCCAAAAGCTTGACGGAAGGTGATTCGACTATGGGGTGACCCTCCATTTCCACGGTTGGTAAGCCATCGTGAGACTTCTTTGTAAGTGTTGTTGCCTGAGTTTTTTGTACGTTGAACTGTACTTTATTTGCTAATCCCCACTCGACAATTGTTTTGATATCAGCGTTGATCTGTGAGGCATGGTGCTGTCGCTGACATACCGTCTCCTGGGATGATGGTGGCTTGCCTGGTTCCATGCACGACACTAATGTACTGTCATCTGCGAAGCTGTAGATTGGATTGGATGTCATTTCCAGCAGCTCGTTGATGTACAGCAGAAACAGTGTAGGGGATAGGACAGATCCCTGAGAAACACCGGCGTTTATGGAAGATACGTCTGATGAACAGCCCTCGACTATTATAGATGTTGATCCTCAAAAGCTTGACAGAAGGTGACTGGACTATTAGGTCGTATACTCCGTACAAAACTTCAGTGTATTCCGTTAGCTTCCAAGGTTGACCCCTTTTTTGACCAAGATGAACTAATTACAGTGTTTACTTTAATCTCTACTGAGCAAATAGAGCTTCAGAAACTGAATAGTAGAAGTAGGCGGCAGTAAATGAGCTATAGGCTATATACACGAGACAGAATCGGCTGCTGGTTTAGCTAAAGTCGAGTGATAGTGTATGCTTGCCGTTGGTGTCTTACTCGTCTTCCCAAGGACACACATCGTTGGTTTTGGCCTCACCCTCTGCCACGTCCCCGGTCACCGTAGGGGTCCGCTGCTCGGCCGGGGTGGAGTCCTGGGACTGCGTCTCCACCGGGGGCAGCTCTGGGGGCAGCTCCGACCCCGGAGACTCGCTACTGTCCGGTTCCGCTAGCGGCGCCAGGGGTTCGAAGGCGCTGCTACTGCACCCCGCCTCCTCGGCCTCTTCCGTCTCCGCCTCCGTCAAGTTAGGCTCCTCCTCCTCGGGCTGGTGGGCGGGGTCTGGAGTCGTGGCTGCCGGACAGCTGCTCGCGCCTGGTGATGAGGGCGGGGCTACCGGACTACTCGATCGGCTGTCGTGTTATGGAATGGGGTCAAAGTTTTTATAAGGTGGCGCTTTTTTTGGTAGTGAGGGGGTTAGGGTTCAATTGTCCTAATAGTTACCGCTCAGCCTTAAGGCTTATTGTGTACCCCCAATCTAAAATATCACACCAGCCACCAGTTGTCCTAACACATTATGCCATTACGTTGACTATCCTACAGTAGGGTAACTTGAAATTCAGGGCCCCCCCGCAAGATTCTTTTCGGGGCCCCCACGCAAGAAACTTTCCGTGGCTCTTCTTTTCATAATATATTATGTATATACCGGGTGTCCCAGAATTTCCTTGACACGTGATATTTTCGTAACGAAAAACGGTTCAAGCAAAAACTGAGTGGTACTTTTGAAGGTACTATAGGGTCTATCATACCATGCATTCGAAACATGTTTTTTGTACGTCAACCCCTAAAACTCACCCCCAACTTTTTTTTCAAATAGCACCCCGTGGTTTTCCTACATAAATGACATCCCCATTTTATTTAAAATCTTGTGTACCTTTAATTTTATATGCAAACTTATTTTTTCCGTAAAATCATAAGCATAAGACAAATGAAATGATAATTTATTTGACCCCTGATATTTTTGTAGCAAAAACGGATAAAAAAGAAAGGTAAGAGGGTTTTTCAAGGGTAGTGAATGACCTATCATTCCTTGCTTATGAACGATTTTTTTCTTACTTAAACCCCTGAAATCCACCCCTAGCTAGTTCTTTCAAATTTCAATCCACAATTTTGCCTGGAAAAATAAATTCTTTACTTGAATTTAATTATCGTAGAGCCTTACCTTTTATGCCCCTACTGCATTTTATCGTTAATTTTGGCGCCCGTGTGCAGCGCACACCAACCCTGGGGTTGGCGCGGCCCGATGTAACCATAAAACTTTTACACATTTTTGCACCTAGTTTTGTTGTCACATTTTTTTTATTAGTTGATTCATGATAATAAAAAAATATTTTCCGTACATGTGTTTTAATTAATTTATGCTTAGGATGTCATGGATTAAACGAAAAAAATTAACGATAAATTGCAGAAGGGGCATAAAAAGTAAGGCACTACGATAATTAAATTCAAGTAAAGAATTTATTTTTCCAGGCAAAATTGTGGATTGAAATTTAAAAGAACTAGCTAGGGGTGGATTCCAGGGGTTTAAGTAAGAAAAAAATAGTTCATAAGCAAGGAATGATAGGTCATTCACTACCCTTGAAAAACCCACTTACTTTTCTTTTTTATCCGTTTTTGCTACAAAAATATCAGGGGTCAAACAAATTATCATTTTATTTGTCTTATGCTTATGATTTTACGGAAAAGATGAGTTTGCATATAAAATTAACGGTACCACAAGATTTTAAATAAAATTAATAGTTGTGAATAGAATGATCTGAATTGCTGTATTAACTATAAACAGCTATTATAGACAGTACCAAAAAACTACCTAATATTTTCTTTTTTTCTTCGGTATCATCGGATTTGCAAAACATTAGGACCAGTTGAAAATTATGTGTATTTCCAAAACGAGCGCCACGTCGACGCGCGTCATACGCGCGTCATCTGAACTAAGCCTTTTACGCGATATACCAGTGGCGCGCGCGAAATAAATGTACTGTGACATAAATTAATGAAGTGAAGGACAAATATAAATTAATCTAGTGACTCAGTGACTGTAAATAAATTAGACTGTTAAGTATTTCGCCTTTGGCGTAGTGTATATAGTTAGCGCAAATAAATACTTGAATCCGTACCAAGTATTTTCTTGCCCAATCGACCTGAAGATTTGTAAAAATATGCTATCTTTGACTGTCCTGCCTTGAGCGAAAGCAGGAAATTCTGAATATAGTCTAAGAAAGAAGACATAAGAGCATAGTCCAGTGCATCTCAAGGATCGCAAAGAACTTAGAATGAGACTCCGTCTGATCCCTTTGACCAGGATTGCCCAATAAGCCTTAAATCTGAGTGGCAACCATTACGGTACCGGAACCCTAACACTCACTACTAAAATTAAGGAAAAACATTAGCTGATGTTCGAATAAGGTTTTTTGTAATTTATACCTGTCATGTGACACACTACTTCTGTCGTCTTCTTGCACCTGCTTCTTGGTTGACGGGCTAGTGGGTATTGGCAAAGAGGAGGGGGTATCTTCGGATGCTGAACTGACGCTGATCGTGGGTGCTGTTCCTGCCATCGAGAAAGTCTTCGCCAGACTGTGGCTCTTCTTGAAGGTCTTTTGTGAGGAAGATGGTTTTGCATCACTTTCACTGCAAGGAAGAATCTTGTGTATGATACGAGTATTTTTGTCAAGAGTTTGCATGAAAGTTGACATTTTTATGTGAAGTATTCATAATATAAAGTGTACTAGGAAAGTTTTGCTTTGTTTATTTCCTTCTTTTTTTAAATTCATTTCCTCAACATTCACACCTTATCTTCCGAAACTAGTCTTCAAAACCAGTTATGTCAAAAGTCGTGGTCCTAGGCTCGAATGAATGAATAAGGACCAGAGGCTATCCAGCACGGAATGTGGCTGGTGCATAGGCCACACGATGGGCCCTTTTGCGCCTCTATCCGCGCTAGTTTCTAAGACCTGCCCTTTTGGCAAAGGCAAGTACATTCTTAGGTCCTATCCGTTTTATATCTATTGGTTCCAAGGTTCTTGAGCCCAGCATAGTCTGCCTGTGATAACCCAGGGTTTCACAGCGACACAAGATGTGTGCCGAGGATTCTTCCTCTTCACCACACCACGTGCACGTTGGGTCGTTGACCACCCTCATCACGAACAAGTGACGCCTGAAGGTGTTGTGACCCGTTAGAAGGCCTACTAGCAATCTCAAGTTACTCCTATCCAGAGAGAGACAAAATCTTTCTATTCTCTCTGCAGGCCCTGCTAATGGTTCCGGAGCTTGAAGGAGATGACCAGAGATGTTGTTCCATCTCAAAGGGTGTTGATTCTGGATCCACTCTCCAGGGTCCTAGATTCTCAAAAGGTCCTCATAACTAGAAGATCGCATCTCTTTTAGCTCCATTTTTATATGCAGAGGCACTGCAATGTCACAGGGAACAAGGTCTGGACGGTAGGGAGGGTGCGTAAGAAATTTCAGTTCTGTCGTGGTCAAGTATTTGATGCAAGCCTTTGTATGGTCAGCTGGAACAATATCGTAATGGAGGAACGAGATGTGCATTCTTGACTGTGGCCAGTGTTAGACCAGAATGAAATTCAGAAGCCTAGGAGGTGGATTACTACCTGCTCTGACAGCCAAGCAGCTTCAAAAGCATTGAGTGCTTGTAAGTTTACATCAATGCTCGTTCGGTAATGTAGAAAGATCTTGGATCATATGTATATGAACAAAAAGGGTCTAAGAACGGAGTAGCTGGCTGCAAGGATAACCTGTTGATTGACAACTATGTCACACAGGACTGCGAAACCTTTCTGTGGCCTGGATCGACTATCGAAAGGCATTCGACACTACGTCTCATGAACTGATTGTGCGGCTGTTGGAATGTCTTTCGGTAGATGATCAAATAGTGGGATGCATCAAACAACTGGAAGACGTGGTTCACTATAACATCGGATGAAACCAGGGTTCGGACAGGGTTGGTATCATTTAAAAGAGGCATCTTTCAAGGAGACTCCTTGAGTCCCTTGCTCTTTTGCATCTCGCTACTGCCTTTGTCCATAGCGCAGAAAAATACTAAGGGATACAGCTGTGGCACGCTCAATTACCGGAGGCACAAGGTCACCCACCTATTTTACATGGATGACCTGAAACTCTATGTCTCCGGACAACGTGATTTAGAGCAGTCGCTGAGGGTAGTGCAAGATTACAGTCAAGCTATAGGTATGGAGTTCGGGACAGACAAATGTGCCATGGTTCATCTCAAAAGGGGACGTTGCGGAGATAGTGGAAATGAGGATCAGCTCGTTGATGGGAGCATCTTGCGACAACTGCATGCCGGAGATACTTATACCTACCTTGGAGTGGCGCAGCGTCACATCCAAGAGGCAGAATTGGTCAAAGAGTGTCTCCGCTGCTAGTATTTGCACCGACTTCGGCAGATCTGGTCATCAGAACTGTCCGGCAAGAACAAAGTCGCTGCCACCAACATGCTTGCGGTCCCATTGTTGTTATACAGCTTTGGTGCTATCCACTGGAAAGTGGAAGAGCTGCGACAAATCGACATAAAGACCCGTAAAAGGATAAATATGGAGGGAAGTCTACATCCTAGATCCTATGTCCCGCGAATATACCTCCCGCGATACCTGGGAGGGCGTGGACTATTGAGTTTGGAACGTCTGCACAACAGAGTAGTACTGGCCACTGCCTGCTATGTCACGACTAGCACCGATCCCCTGATCCGCTTTGTGCGAGAGCACGAGATTGTGGGTAAAGGAGCCTTCCTTTTTAGAGCAGAAACACGGGCAGCCGAAGAATTTAGTCTCACGCTCGACTTCACGCGGAGGTGTCAGCAGTCCGTTACGGAACTTGCTCCCGCACAATTAAAAACCCGCATCAGGTGTCACTATTAAAAGTGCCGCGTCATGCTGGAGTCTGCGGTAATGAAACGGCGGACGCGCTCTTAAGGCGAGGGTCGAGGAATAATTTCCGTCAAGTAGAGAACTTATTTTAAGACCTCTGGCCAATATGGGGCGGTTCTGTCTCTCACTGGACAGAAGCCGGCTAAGGTTACTTGTGAGCCTGCTATCTGGTCACAACACCTCCAAACATCACTTGGGATATAAACAAGAGACACATTTCACGCCTCATTGGGCGACTTTTCTGACATACATAGGTGGACCACGGATTAATTCATAGACCAAAACCAAGAATGCGCCAATCAGGTGACACCATAGACTCCGCCTATGGTTACCTAGCGCCTGTAAGTGTTCGATGCGTTCACACCCTTGGGAAGCTGACACAGTGACATACAGACCAGTAACGTGAAAAAAGCGCAAAAAGGCAACCAAAAATACTCAAATACGATTGGAAATAGAAGAGTGTGGAGTACTTGCTCACTTTTTTTTGGTGGCACCAGTCCCAGCAAACAGCGACGGTGCAGAATCTTCAAAAGATGCCTTTGTATGTGGCAAGTCTGAAGTGTGCGTCAAAGGTACAGACACCGAGGCTCTTCTAGGCGTGTCGCTGAACCCAGCTGTCAACTGTCTTCCACTACCTCCGTCCACCGTGTGCTGTTGGGTCAAGACACAGGATCTCTGGAACTGTAGAAAAAAATCAAGGATATTCTAAACTGTAAAATTTTTTAGCTACTCGCATTACATTATACAGTGATTATCATATACTACTTTTGATCAGGTATATTATTTCTATTTTTTCTAAATGAAACTGGATAAAAGCACATGCGACCCTCACATCACAGTAAAACCCACCATGGGCGTCACACTTAATACATATAAGGTTGAATATTTTGTAATGAATAATTTTGGTATTCATTTTTTTTTTAATAGTTTCAAATAACAGTATGGTGATTCTGTAGCAAGCAGCCTGGAGCATATTTTGTCAATAAGAGACGCACAAGCTAGGATGGTTAGTGAAAATCTGTTAACTAGACTTGTGGTAACTTTGATCCTTTCCACCTAAAATAATGATATCAGGATGTAATAGTTTAGCAAACAGCAGCGGTTGTCTACATTTTGATAGTTGACAGACGCATGTATTCTTTTATTTTAATTGCCAGAGAGTTTGTTTACAACTGTAACATCAAGGCGCATATAAAAACTGCTGACATACAAACGAATACTTTTTAAAAGCTTTTATTCAACTCACAATGTATGTTTATTCGGGTGGAATCCTGTTACTCAGTTTTGAAGCAAATGTCTTCAACTGATTGAGCTGAATTTTTGTATACACGACAAGCTGTGTAACGTCATTCTAAATTCAATATGGCGGACCATCTAAAATGGCGGATTAGTCATTTTTAATGCAATTCTACAATATGGGCATCAAATGAAAGGAGAATACATAAATATCGCAAATTTCAGTTTATTGGGAATATTAAAGGATTTCAGAAAATTTTTAAAATTTTTTGTAAATCAATAAGTGAGTTATTACCATTACCGTGAGTCGTAGGGATGATATTTTGAAAATCTGGTGAACCTATAATGTTGGAAAATTAGACTGATTTGAAAAATATGAGAAACTCGAAGCACTTAGAGAATAAGGAAAATTGGAAATGGAAAATTTTTGGAAATTGGAAAAATTTGAAATATTTAGAAATTCTTGGGAGCATCGCAATATGTCATTCTAAATTCCATATGGCGGACCATCCAAAATGGCGGATTAGTTATTTTTAATGCATTTCAACAATGTGGGTATCAAACGAAAGGACTTGCTGAGAGTAACTCGAAATTAAAGAAATATGGGATATCTGGAAAATATATAAATATCACAAATTTGAGCTTTTTTTGTAAATATTAAACGGCTTCAGAAACTGTTTAAAAACTTTTCTAAATCAATAAGTGAGTTATTACCATTACCGTGAGATGAAGGGAGGCCAAGTTGAAAATCTGGTGAACCTATAATGTTGGAAATTAGGCTGATTTAAAAAATATGAGAAATTCGAAGCACTTGGAGGATAAGGAAAATTGGAAATGGAAAATTTTTGGAAATTAGAAAAATTTGAAATATTTGGAAATTCTTGGGAACATCGCAAATTTTGAATATTTAAAGACTTGAATAATTAAAAATAAAATTATGAACTCTTGAATTATTAAACGAACTCAGAAAATTTTTAAAGACTTTTGTAAATCAATATGTGAGTTATTAGCTTTACCGTGAGTTGAACGGAGGACATTTTAAAAATTTGGTGATCTTAGAGTCCTTGGAAAATTAGACCGATTTTAAAAATATGAGAAATTTGAAGCAAGAAAAATTTTAAATATTTGAAAATTCCTGAAAACATCGCAAATATTATTTAAAAATCTTTGAAAATAAAAAATAAAATTATGAATTTTCTTGAACTATTAAACGAACGAAAAATTTTAAAAATCTGAAAATTTTGAAAATAACATTTTATTTGAAAAACGGTTTGTGAGCAAGACCACATTCCTATCTATAGACCTAGTGGTAGTTTCTCCGCCTACCTTATCGGCAACGTCAGCGACGGCGTGCGCAGCCCCGGCTGCCGCAGCAACGCTGACGTCAGCAGACGAGGAGGAGGCGGAGTCCAACTGGGAGGCGGAGTTCTTCCTGGACCGCACCTCCTGCACCAGGTGGTGGTGATGGATGGCCGACGACGGTTGACTTGCTGAAGGAGGACCTGCACCCGATTCCCACGGACACACGTCTTCGGAGGTGCTCGCGCCGCTTACTATCGCTATGCTAGGCTTCTTCACCCTAAGTCAGAAAACGTCGAGTACAGACAATTGCCTAGGCAAGTGATGCGCTATGAGAGTTTGTTTTTCTGCAATTTTGGTTCTATACAGCCAGTTTTTATAGAATAATGTTTATTATTTGGAAAACTGGATAACTGCCCAGACAGCACAATATATTCTAGGAACATTCTAAGAATCACCATTTTGGAACATTGTATCATTCCATGAAAAGTCCATGAATATATAGATTATCTGATGAACATTCCAAGAATGTGAAAATGGGAATCCAAAAAATGTGCATGGTTATTCCCTCAGAATATTCTACGATTATTATAAGATGTATGGAATATTGTAGGAAGATTCCTGGTATATCTTTGAAGAAACATACATAGGTTATTCCCTCAGAATATTCTACGATGGTTATTAAGATGTATCAAATATTGTAGGAAGAATCCTGGTATATCTTTGAAGAATATATGTGGAAAGAAACTAATACCTTTTATCACTTTATTTCATTTATTTGTAAGTCTTGTTGTCTGCCTAGGTACTTAACGCAAGTAGTAAACATATATAACCTAGTATCCAACTTTCATACAGTGTTTTGGGCAGCATTGATTTAGGCACACACTAATTATTATAGGGATTGATGAAAAAAATATATTTATAAAACAGAACACGGAACCTGTATTTATAATTGCATAGGTTTAATGTACACATTAAAAAAACACACTTCATTGCACGGAATCGTCCTCCTGTATTATCCTGCAAAATAAAAAAACCCGTTTTATTTTAAAGCATACGATGTACATTCAAATACACTTCATTAACTACAATGCTAGATTTTCACCAAAATGTTGTCGTTATATTTTAATCAAATTTAGTAGAATAAACACTGGAAATTCATAGTCACAAATATAGCAAATGTGTTGTTAGTGGCTGTTATTATATATTAATTAGGGTACCTACGACAAGTAGGACTAGAACATAGAAATTAGACTCTGAACAAGAGAGTTGCTACCACATGACGCTACAAAGTCGGTAATTTACAGAGACAAAATAGTTACACACACCCTAGTCGCTCCTAGATGAAGTTGTAAACTAAATAACAAGTGAAAATCATGTTCCAGAACACAGATAAATATCCAATTATCACAGGAGAAAAATGCACAAGCACGAGCAGGCACCACCGACCACCGCCACCGTGACGAATGAAGCTAAGCTCAAAGTTATCAAGCCTAACCTAACCTGTAACGGTGCTACGCCTACATTAAGAATCATACCAAAAGGCATATTCATAGACTATTCTTTAGACAATATTAATTAATGAATATTATCAGAATATTTTGATCGACACGTTCATGGAATAATCATGACGTAATATTCCTCGTACATCCTCATGGGAATGAAACCAATAAAAACATCCATAGAACATTCTGTTAATGTTCTGAATATTCTCAATCTATTTTGGATGAAATAAGAATGTTCCAGGAATATATTGTGCTGTCTGGGTGTTATGCGTCATCAGCAAGAACGGTTTGGACAATGCCTATAGACACGTCAAGACCGCTAGGCCGATTAGCAGTGGCGGGGTAAACAAAGCTTCATTTCACATTTTACCGATATGTCTAAGAAAGCACATAAAATTAAATTATGAACCCGCAACCCACCCACGTAGCAGTCGCACGTCAAATTGTCGTCATTATTTACATTTCTATACCGACGTAAATCCAAATTTTGAGAGGTTTGCTGGCAACCAGCATGGAGTCTAAGCATTTGGGGTGGTATTATTGGAAACCGCATAATAAACTAATGTTTTCTAAAATTTCCCAAATGAAAATTTGGAAAACCTGTTAGAAAATTCACCACTGGAATTTTTAAGAATAAGGTGGTTACAGTTAGATGCCAATTGTTTCGTCTGCGAGCCACGCCACCTACGATTTTTCCAATTTCTACGCAATAATTACAAAACCGCAAATATCTTGAAAAGCATTAAAGATAGAACTACATTTGTCTAGATAAAAGTGAAAGAGAATTTAATTTCGCATCCACCGATGTGAAACTTATCAACTATCCCATTTGAAAAAAAAGTTTTTATCGTTTTTAACTTTTCAAATTTGAAAATTGCTAGTCTTTTGAGTTCCTTTAAAACAATGATCTTACTGAAATATAAGTACGTTTCTTGCTCGTTTCAGAACCGAAAACTGCATCTTTCTATCGCGTTTAGTTTTCGAGATATTAACTTTTCTTGTAAAGTACTACAAACGCCAAATTATGTAAAAATTGCTGAATAACTCCAAAAATAGGCTTCGTAGACATAAACAATGGTCAACAAACTGGACCTAAAAATCGATGCTGAATTCAAAAATGTAATAATATACAGGGTATCCTATTTGAAATAAGAAAGTTGATGCCTACTTCCGGTATATCCGGAAGTCCGCCATCTTTTAAATGATTTTCTTAGTGTAGAGCATTTGAAAAGACACGTTTTTTATTACAAACATTTTCATCTAGTTTAAACGATATGGCCGCTAGAGAGCACCGCGCGCTTATTAGACCACCCTGTATAACCGCATTAAGTAGCAATACCTATAATTTGCTTCTAAATTACCATGATTTTGTTCCCCACTTTGGTGAGAATAACGTCGGATAGAGGTAATCTTGACTTAGGCCCGATTTTATCAACATGCAGATTTTAACAAAGACTTTGACCAATCAGAGCAGCCCTTTTAAGAACATGCATCTGTCAAAGTACTCTGAAAATTACTGATTTCTCTTGAAGTTGACCTCAAAGAGCTCAAAAATGACGTACTTTATATACAATCGAGCATTGTAAATCATCTAGCATCTTTTCCAGTCTGATTTTCCATCCCAAATTGGTGAAAAATTGCATTTTCTTGTTTTATCAAAAGTTTAGCAATTGCTAATTTCAACCAATCAGATTCCAGATTCCATTTCCATTTGATCGCTGGTTTCATGCTGTATTAAATGCTATGATGACAAGAAATTCACTCATTGCATTATTTGGATAAAACAATAATTTATAATCGATAATAATTATGAATACCTGCAATATATCTTTGTTTTATAGTAAAAAGAGGTCAAAAAAACATTTTGTTACATTTCAAAGGTTACAGCTACTTCCAAAATGCATGTGCATTACTGGTTACCTATCCAGAACCCCAGAACGCCAAGGCTTGCCATTTTATAATTAAAATTAAGTATAGCCCTATTTGATGTATAAAGCACCTGTGAGTACTTCTATAAGAAGATCTATAACAAACATACATCCAGTAAATGAAAGATTGATTCTTCATAAAAGTATGTATTTTCATATAATCCATCTAACTGAGGGACGTGGGATTTTTAATTATTAAATAAGGTAGATAGTTGCTGTGATTTATATAGGTACCTACTACTTTTATCACAAATTATCCCAGTTTGCAATTAGTAATTATACAATAATTATAATGTAAACATGGAAAATGTGGCATTAATTTGCAAATCAATCGCTTTGTTCTGATATCCTGCTATGATTTTGATCCATGAATTTCTAAAATATCTTTGACAAAAGTGTCATCCAGCTTTGACGTGTTGTTTTCAATATTGATGAAATACTATTGGATGATACTTATTAACATAGCCCTCAATACCCAATAGAAAGCTTTTGCTAAATAATATCCAATAGAAAAGCTTTGTTAAATTCTTTGTTAAATATGCATGTTGATAAAATCGGCCCTTAGTCTAACAGGGTCTGCGTCTAGCTTGGAAGGAAAAAAGAGGTAATTTTAACTTGAAGTGTTTGTTGGGCAGTAAATTATGAATGCTGGAAGAATTCCTCAATACCCTGCTTTCATACTTTCACTCACTAGCATAATTAGGCGGGTTAAAAACGTCTCCATCCGAAATGTTGGGTAAAAGCTAAATTATAAACTGGTATCTATCAGGCATTATTAACTTAGTTCATAGATTTTCCACTCAAAAGTTCTTCCTCAACGATCCTATACATACACTTGACTTACCCAGGCAAGGAATAATTTTCGTTAGCTTTTTAACAGCTGAAAATCTGCGGCTTGGAATATACTAACAAGGAAAGTTTCGGAAATTTACATAAGCTAGTTAAGCTTCAACTTGAACATTGCAATTAAGAGAAGGCTTGGTCCGATCGTGCTAGGAGACACACAGTTTCCTTGTTCCTGTGCTTTCGAGTAACTTCCTGGTGGAAAGCGAGAGAAATTTTGCCTCAACGGACAGTTGGGACATTCGTTAAGGATTTTTTATTTTGAACTAATTTAGCTTGCCAATTATGTTAATTACTGGAATTCTCAAAGGCTAGTTAAGCCAGCTCCTTGAATGAATAGGACTAAATGGAAATGGAAGGAGTTTTTACTGTTTAGAACGAGTTGATTATCGGGTAAAAAATGGTTTCAAGTTGAATGACTCAGTACTT
Source organism: Callosobruchus maculatus (assembly GCA_951848785.1). Taxonomy (NCBI): domain Eukaryota; kingdom Metazoa; phylum Arthropoda; class Insecta; order Coleoptera; family Chrysomelidae; genus Callosobruchus; species Callosobruchus maculatus. The sequence continues at coordinate 7,870,432 of CATOUR010000003.1, forward strand.
CCCACACATTACGGTGATATCATTACCATTTTATTATTTTCCCATTGCATGAGAGTCTGAGATCCCCTTGCAATCAAATCATTACCCGCTCGTCCTCAAAAAAACATCCTGAATCTCTGTAGGAATTAAGACGCCACATTTTTTATTCTGCAAGCTTCAGCTGGATCAAACGTAATGATTATCAGCCCCCAAATCGCTTAAAAACGAATTTTGAGCTATTTTTATATCCTTGGCCACGGTAATAATACTGGTTACACAATATAGAACGATCTAAAGTACCTAACACTCGTATGTGCGGGTATACATCAGAAAATTTCTAGTCCTATGGTTTCTCTAACAGGCAAGGCAATGTTCGAATGGACCTAAAAAGGTGTATTATGCCGCTATGTCTTTCTTCTACAAGCCCCATAAAAAAGTATAAAACGATTAGCAACCCCAAAACCACCTAAAAACTAAGTTTGAGCAATATTTGACTTTTTTTGCTAATTAATCCGCCGCCCATGCACCGATTTTCAAAATTATAGCAGCATTACCTACTTCGACCCCACAGCACATCGCTACCCAAATTTCATCATAATCTATGCAGCGGTTACTGAGATTACGACGCTAGAAAAGCGCGACACAGAGAGGCAGACCTACGGAAATGAGTGACGTGGATTTTCGTTTCGTAGACATGTTAAAACGCCCAAAAAGCGTTTTATCTTGAAATCGCAAATTCTCGCGATCACAATACTCCTCTCACCTATCGGTGTGGGAAGGAAAAAGGCGTATCCAGTATTTGCATTCGACACACTAGGTATTTCACAAGCGTCAATATCTGGAAAAATCAAAAGACTAAGCTACTAAAATTGAAACTTTGAAAGCCCTCTGCACCAGCATGCTTAAAAAAGGCTTAACCGTCTTCCAAATATTTGAATTGCTCCGATGTCATTCATAACTTTAGCTGAAGCTTAAAAGCCAAAAATTGAAGCCGAAAATTTCTTTGGCTTAAGTAGGACTTATAACTTATATTCGCAGCCTATTAATCAACATATGACATTTTATAATTATACCAATTTTAATACCTATAGATAATATTATATACAGTATCACACAACTAGACATACGAATACCAAAGTGGTTTTTATAGTATACCAATAAGTACAGACAACCCATGCATATCAAGAAATAAGATACATATAGGTACAAAATATACACAAGAAAGAAATACTTTTGCACGAAAGCAATGCTTTCATCTCTACTAAGTTATAAATCAATCAAGTTTTCCTTTTTTATTACGTCATCATGTAATCTCACAGTCTGGAACATAGAAGAGAGATGGCTGACCTGTCCCTGTTTTACAGATTCTATCACGGAAGATGTTCGAGTGAGCTCTCCCAGATAATAACACCGAAGGCTGTCCGAATGAGGAACACTAGAGAAGCTCTGTGAGCTCATCCTCACCAGGTCGAGGTCTCTACTCCCCGAACCAGTCTCCTCCAGCATTCCTTCTTTTGGAGAACTTCGACGCTGTGGAATAAGCGCTGCCGGGGAATTTGTTTGCCGACGGCTACAACCTGCAGCGTTTCAAATCTAACGTGCACTGACACTTATCCTCTCGCAGCGCTTCTACAGCGCCATAGGCTTTCAACCTTTGCGGGAGGCTGACCACAAAAAAAAATCTACTCTGCTGAACATCTGAATTAAACTAAAGTTTGAGTTTTCCGACGTCGTTTGCATCAATCATCCATTTACAAAGGGGTCTCGATGTCTGGGGAATTTTTTTAATAGAAATAAATGATAGTTGATATAAAAAAATAGAATATGTCGCCTCCACAGCTACTTTCTTAAAATTCATGATACACAACAAATATTCCTCATATTTTCAGCCTGTCATTCGGGTTCTAAGATCTAAATCAAATTATAGAGATTTTAATGTTTATTTTAAGATTATTATAACCGTAGGCTCCTAAGGACAGGACTGGTGCACATGGCTCCTCTGGCGGTTATAGGCGTAGGGGCCATGGTCCCCCTTAAAATCTCAGTAGCGATTCTTCAATCAAATTCTATCTTCAATGGGTATACAAGATATCTATATAAGAAGGGGGGGGCAACATCAATGAAAATCAAAAGTGTGGTCATAAACAACAAACAATGTACTACTACATACTTGAATTTTCCATGGTTGTACCCTGTAAAGTAAACTGTGACCGCCAGTGCATGCATTGCCAAAATAAACAACTGGTATATCAACACCACCTACACTCCACAAGAATAACAATTCAGCTTAAGTCGAATTATACCACAACATCAAGATCTTAATACATGAAAGATGGCTACTAAAATATGGATTTTAGGCATACCTTGTATTCGCTATTGCAAGCAAATTTGTGAGTAAGGATTCGATTGCATTATTCAACAAACAAAAGCAAAAAATATACAGGGTGTTCATTTGGATTTATCAAAAACCACCGATTAAAAGAAAAAAACGCCAAGACATGCCAAAAGATGTGCGACGGGGCACAACTTTTTAACCAAATTAAAATTACAGAAGTGAAAATGTCTATTTTTGAAAACTCTAGAAGATATTACAAAAGAAATGATATGAAAATTTTGAAATGGGCTCAACTATTCGCCTAACAAGTTTAGTTAACCCTCCACCAAACATCTTGCATAGGTATCTTCACTCAAAAACCTTGCTTGCGGTGATAATTACAACAGTACGTTTGCGCGAAATAAGCGCTGACTAATATATTTATACTGGATGTGTAAGAAACTGACGGCTTTATTAAATCTACGACATTCACTAGTGTCTTGTGCTATACACTATACAGGGTGGGCCAATAGTGCGTGGACGGAGGATTATGGGCTTACTAAAAAATATTTCAAAAATCTGTCACTTGATCATGGTAGGGACCCTTAAGGGCTATAACGTAAAAATATTTTCACTTAAATTTTGACGTTTATACAGGGTGATTCATATCAAACTTACATTTTTTTGAATGGAACCCCCTATATATTATTGGATATTTGGATTCCTTGGTCAAATCTAGTGTGACTTTATGTATCACACATGGCACTTTAAATGAACCGTTTAGGCGCAAATCACCATTATTGGTATAAGTAGGTATCAGAAAAAAATTGAATATCGCAGCGATTATAAAACCTAGAAGGCCGTGATTTTGCGGTACGACTAAGCATGAAACGCGTCTCCTTAGGTTAGATGGCTAAATTGGAATTCTTTTTGTACTTGGAGAAATCAGTAGATTAATTAAGGAAACTTCAATCACAGATAACTTGATTTTTTCAAATGGGAATGTCTATTTTGGTTTAAAGAATCAAATGTAAAATTTGATTACCTTTCTAACGATATAGCATTTTCGATATCAATCTTTTCTGGTTTTCATTTTATTTCAAATTTTCCGCCAAATCGGTGTTTTTCAATTTTCCTGCAGGCAAGCAACCTAGCAGGTCATGAAAAATAAACAAAAGCTGGTTAATATGTAAGAAACCAACTAACTTAGCTGAAAGATGCAAACCAACTAGAGCAACGAGGCAAGATTATGAAAATTCCTTGCAACATATTAGCTCTAACCAGAAACAATAGCGGTAACAATAACGCTCATTTTTCACAGCCTACTAGCTATTAGCATTGACTAACGTATTGTGTACTATCAGCCAATTTCCAAAGTCAGTAAAAGAATATTTAATCAAAGGAAAACTACTAGTGATTGTTGCTGGCAGTAGAATATTTATGTCTTCTGAACAAATTTTCACATTTAATGCTATAAAAAGGTAGCCATTTCCGATAGTCAAAAGTAATGATATCCCTGACTGGAACCCTTCAAATTCTTTAGTAAGTACTTCTACTTATTAGCAAAATCGCGGAAATGAAACTTGAATTGCAAATTGTAAAACGTAATTCAGTTTGCAGAAAACTACATGAAATAAACACAATTACAACATAGCGTAATTAAAAAATTCTAGCAATTATTTCAATAGATGTTCAGAATGCTCCAGTTTGAGCACGAAAATGACTATTTTTTTTATCCCATTAAATGTGAAATTCCATTCTAAACATGTTAGACTGTAAGCAAAAATCGCTGATAGTTTTCCTTTTGTTTCAGTATGTTTAATCGTTTTGGAAAGTTGTCAAGCTCTAGTAGACCTCAATAGCTAGTAGGCTGTGAAAAAAAACACTTCTGTCATACACCAGCTACTCATTGACATTAGAGATCTTGCCGCTATTGTATCCGGTTACAGCTAATATGCTGTAAGGAATTTTCATAATCTTGCCTCGTTGCTCTAGTTAGTTTGCATCTTTCTACTAAGTTAGTTGGTTTCTTCAATATTAACGAGCTTTTGTTTATTTTTCATGGCCTGCTAGGTGAAAATTGAAAAACACCGATTTGGCTGAAAATTTGAAATCAAATGAAAACCAGAAAAGATTGATATCGAGAATGCTATATCGTTAGAAAGGTAATCAAATTTTACATTTGATTCTTTAACTAAAAATAGGCATACCCATTTGAAAAAATCAAGTTATCTGTGATTGAAGTTTCCTTAATTAATCTACTGATTTCTCCAAGTACAAAAAGAATTCAATTTTAGCTGTCTGACGTAAGGTGACGCAAATCATGCTTAGTTGTACCGCAAAGTCACGGCCTTCTAAGTTTTATAATCGCTGCGATATTCAATTTTTTTCTGACACCTACTTATACGAAAAATGGTGATTTGCGCCTAAACGGTTCATTCAAGGTTCCATGTATGATACATAAAGTCACACTAGAATTGACCAGGGAATCCAAATATGCAATAATATATAGGGGGTTCCATTCAAAAAAATGCAAGTTTGATATGAATCACCCTGTATAAACGTCAAAATTTAAGTGAAAATATTTTTACGTTATAGCCCTCAAGGGTCCCTACCATAATCAGGTGACAGATTTTTGAAATATTTTTTAGTAAGCCCATAATCCTCCATCCACGCGCTATTGGCCCACCCTGTATAGTAGGTCACACCAAAAAAGTCTGGAAACTAACACTATCAAGGCAGCAATGGATATCAGAAAAGTCCAATTTATATCTAATTTGACAGAACAGTTTTAAGTCGACTGTTGCTTCTGTAAATTTTTTGCGAAATTCCAAAATTAGCTCTTCCTGGTATATTTTATTATTGATATTATTATATATTTTATATACTGATAGAGACGTATTGTCTGCATACCTATATAACAAAGTTATTACCATAAAAATCGTTCACGTAGGCTATGTAGAGTAAAGGCTCCAATATTGATCCGTGAGGTATTCCAAGGAGAATGAGTTCTCGCCACACGTGTCGTTGTGAAGCCCTTGGGTATCACAGGCATGTCGTACTAGGTTCAAGGGTTCTTGAACCTGAGGATATAAGATGAGCAGGACCCAATGCCATCCCCACCTTTGTGATGAGGGTTGGACTTGGGAACTAGGGTAAGGGAGGATTCATTCACCCCAATTTCACATATAGATATATTTATCTAGTTTGTATAAATTTTTGGTGTGACCTATTCTGAGTATGATACTATTTCAGGTGTTCAAATTGAAATCAGTTTCTTACATTACCTAAGACGAGAGATTAGAGAACATGAAAAAGCATGGAATATATAGAAAGCAGCAATACACACAACAGACAGACACAGAGACAGAGACACACGTGTACAACGACGACGACGACTTGAAGATGACTTACGGAGTTCCGATCATGGTCGCTAGGCCTGTCTCGGCGGCCTGGGCTAAGGCCTGCACGCGGGCCAGATCGCCCCTGCAAACCAAAGCACCAAAACGCTCTACGTACACATTCTCTACTCTAGCTGTGCAGCACCAGCTGGACTATTTTGTTGTATTTTATATCTAGACTGAGTCTTATACACGTCAACAGGAATAACATTAAAATATTAACATACTGTATATAGCTGACTGATTTGTATTCTTGTTGAATTATATTATTGTACACGTCAGAAATATAAGAGCTGTTTACATTTTTTGTGCTCCTTTCGAGTGCCGACACTACAAAGGACCCCTTAATCCTTCACAAGACACCCTATGAGTCGACTGACCGTTTTACCTTTCAGCATTTTTTGCTGCGCTGTTATACGATCATTAGTGTAGTCAAAATTGTATATGTCTGTGTATAATCAATAATAATAATAATGTTAATATACAATAAATAGATCAATTTATTTTGTTTTTGTCTATTGCAAATTGGTATCTTCGACTATTTTGATCTCCTACCACTTTCTGAATTATTACAATATGGGCCGATTTTATCAACACGCATATTTAACAAAGAATTTAACAAAGCTTTGCTTTGGAATTCTGGGGTTCTGGATAAGCAACCAGTAATGCACATACGTTTGGGAAGTAGCTGTAACCTTTGAAATGTAACAAAATGCTATTTTTACCTCTTTTTACTATAAAACAAATATATATTGCAGTTATTTATAATTATTATCGATAGTAAATTATTGTTTTATCCAAATAATGCAATGAGTGAATTTCTTGTCATCTAATACAGCATGAAACTAGCGATCAAATGGAAATGGAATCTTGAATCTGATTGGTTGAGATTAGCAAATGCTAAACTTTTGATTAAACAAGAAAATGCAATTTTTCACCGATTTGGGATGGAAAATCAGACTGGAAAGTATGTATAAAGTATGTCATTTTTGAGCTTTTTGAGGTCAACTTCAAGAGAAATCAATAATTTTCAGAATACTTTGACAGACGCATGTTCTTGAAAGGGCTGCTCTGATTGGTCAAAGTCTTTGTTAAAATCTGCATGTTGATAAAATCGGGCCTATATATTTTGTATAGATAATTACGGTTTCATCATTACTCAGGTCCACATAATAACGTAACTGCACTATAGAAGTGTCGACATTGATTGAGACCTGAAAAAATGTAAACAACTCATATACAGGGTGTCCCATGACGACTAAGATAAGCAATATATCGGAACTGGGCAGTAGTAGCGAATTATAATTTTGGGAGTGTAAATTAGAGCAAATATAGTATCTTTACTTGTTATTGTGTCATCCAATGACGTATTTGTTTTTGGTCACGTGACGTCCGAATTCAAGAGCTACAGGCACTTAAAGGACTGTACCACTACCATTGTGAAACACTAGCAATTAATTTAACTGTAGGGATACATGTTACAGTCAGTGGTAGTGGTACCATCCTTTAAGTACCTGTATCTCTTGAATAATCACATTAGACCCCAAGTGTGCTAGTTTGTTGGAATTGTTTTATCGGGAGAAACACAAAAATTCTCAAATATATAGGGAGTCCTATTAAAAATTTTGATTCGAACGTCACGTGACCAAAAACAAATACCTCATTGGATGAAACGATAATAAGAAAAGATACCATATTTGCTCTAATTTATACCCCCAAAATTATAATTCGCTACTACTGCCCAGTTCCGATATATTGCTTGTCTTAATCGTCGTGGGACACCCTGTATATATGACTTCTACAGTATCTCAATATTTCGGGGTTTTTTGTTTTTATCAAGTACCTACTATTATGGCCTTGTATTTTGTTGTTCATAAATAAAAACAAAATTCCGTACCATTTTCTCAATATGAATAAATTCCGGTACACAAATATAAGATAATTTTAAGTACCAATCCTGTACTAAAAACTCAACCTGTATATTTAAACATAGACATCGTATTGAAGTTATTCCTGTTGACGCTAGGGAAATTGACAGGTCATAGTCTTGGTTTTTTTAGATTTTGCAGAAACAGAAGTTTTAAAAAAACTGCAGCAACAATGTTCAGTTATAAGACACCTTCAACAAATGACAAATCTCAGATAGCTGGCATTAAAGTACCTAACCAAATGGCATTAATAGGATATAGATAAAAGTTAAAATTTGTCAAAATTCGATGATCGTTTTCTACTGTTGCAGTCAATAGGTTCAGTTTCATTGCTTCTCATTATAAAACACCAATTTTCAAAATCTTAATTCAACAGAAACTACCCAACCAGACCTGTTTCTGAATAGATATCCTGACCTGTGAACTTCACTTCAAAATTGCGATAATCATTCTTATGTGTCGTTATATATCATCAGCTATATGATTGAATGATCATGAACATTGAATAACGTATTGTATGAAGCAAGTGTAGTGTATCCTAAATTGCGTCATTAGAAGCCATGCGCCGTCGTGCTCACCTAAATTCTCATCTAACCATAGGCGTACGTCGGAAGGGCAATGGCATACCCTCCTTCCCAAAAAACGTGAAACATTTTTGCATACATGTATGTAAAAATGTTTTATATCTGTAGACTAGAACCGTTCTTATAGGGGCAAACCACGTGATACAACTGACTCCGCCTCTGGTTACTTGTTATTATTGTTATTTATTTGTAACTATTATACAGGGTGTCCCAAAAAATAGTGTCAAGTGGAAGTCCAGAGATAGATCACACCTAGAAGTATCTAAATCACCCCCATATATGTTATGCAATTTTTTGTAGTTTCCGAGTTATGCATTTTTTTCTGAATTTTAGAGAATTCTCTACCTCGACAAATTAAAACTATTCCAAAAGAAAAATTAAAAGACTTTTCCAAATTATCTTTTTTGGCAATTAATCTCCAAGAGTTTACTGTTCATACATAATATAATCGGCTTCGTAACTTTGATGAGAATCATAAAAACTTTAGTGTAAAATGAAAAATTTACGATCTGATAATTATGACTTAAATCTTCGACTCGCAATTAAAAATCCAAAGAGGTGATTTCATGATTTCTAAGCAGGTCTAAAAACTTCTTCAGACTCTCAGCTATCGCAGTCATTGAAAAAAAGTAGTATTTAATTGTGAAATCTAATAAACTTAGTAAAGAAATTTGATAATTTCGTTTCATTTTACAATTTCCCACTTACAAAAAAGAAGTCGTACATGTAAAAAAATCTTAGCAAAGTGACACAGGTGGTCACCTATCGATATTCTGGTCGCACTGAATGTTTTTTATTGCGGCACTGACAATCATTCGGCTATTAGCGCCCTAAACTTAGTTATTGTTTTATTTAAAATCCCGTCGCTAATTTCAAGAAATGCCCACCTCTTGTCGTTGAAGGTCAATTGGAGACAAAGTAGCCCAATCAAGTACTCCTTTTGTTAATGATTATGATAGCTGAGCTCTTTAGATTTTTTAATGCGGGTCGAAAATCTAAGTCATAATTAACAGAACGTAAATTTTTCACTTTACACTATAATTTTCATGACTTTCATCAGATTTACTAAGCCGATTCCTTTATGTATGAACAGTAAACTCTTAAAGATTAATAAGCAAAAAAGATAATTTGGAAAAGTCTTTTAATTTTTCTCTTGGAACAGTTAAGTTGTCGAGGTAGAGAATTCCCTAAAATTTAGAAAAAAATTCATAACTCGGAAACTACAAGAAATTGCATAACATATATGGGGGTGATTCAGATACTTCTAGGTGTCCTCTATCTCTGGACTTCCGCTTGACACTATTTTTTGGGTCACCCTGTATAAACTGTGGTCACCTTTGAAGGATATACCTTGTATATTTTGACAATATATTTGAGGTTTTCGTTGATGATAGTCATTGCAGTGGTTCCAATCTACCTTGAAGTGGTATTCTATCCGTTTGCGGTGTTGTCATTATCTTCTTGGTATTTACTAATATACGAGTATTAGAAATGTTGATGATTCCAAAGGTTTTTTATTCATTTTCGACACCAAAATTTGTACAAGCTGATAATGACAGTTCTCTAATTGATAGTTGATGATTTTGGTTGGTTGCGCGGTAATTTGTCTACAGGCACTCACGCCATCGGAATGCTGACACAGTGACGTACCGTTCTGTATTTGTTTTCCATTTGTGCACTTCTTCTTATGACACCATCTCGTTCCGAAGGTTAGGGATCCAAATAGCTAACGTAAGTTTTACATTCCATGAAGAAAATGTATTTCAACCAAGAATGTTGGCATCTGCTGATAGACCTTTTACCTTGGACTTTTCCTTCTGTAATCAGTCAGAAGTTCGTATTCTTCTCCTGGCATGATGTGACTTATACAGGGTGTCCAGTTGGTGTGTAATTCTTCGATATCTCGCAAGGTATACCTGATAGAAGAAAATGTCGAATATAAAAGTTATTTGGTTACTTACGACGCATATTCTAAAAATGCAATTCATTGCAATAAAAATAAGTAGAGGATTCTATTTGAAATAAATTAAAATCGGGGATATTTGTTTATAAATTTAGAAAAATAATTTATAACTTGGCAACGTCGCAAACGCGAAAAAAAATATTACAAGACGAGATAGGGTATTAGTAAATATTTCGATTTAAAATAAAAAATACAGGGTGTTACATTTAAAAAAACAAAGTACTGACCTTCAAGTTGCCGTAATTTAAAATTCTGCCAAAAACACCCTGTAGATGCAAATTGCTGGTAACATCCAAAATAATATCCAATTAATATTCAAGTAACTCGCTGTATAATATTATTGAGAAAAGTTAAAGGAATATATCAAGTTGGATGTATTACTTGCGACCTTGCAAATCCGGAAATTATTAGAAAATGAATTATAACTTGGCACCGTCTCAATCGATCCCAAAAATATTTTAGGGTTGAATAGAGATCAATGATGGAAACTAGAACAATTTAAGAAATTTAAGAAAAAGTTATAACTCCATATAAAAAAATCGTGTTGATCGCTTTCCTACTTTCCCGCAACACCCCGTATATTTAAAAATATTTTTAGAATATGCGCCTTAAGTAACCAAATAACTTTTGTATTTAACATTTTCTTCTATCAGGTATACCTTGTGAGATATCGAAGAATTACACACTAACTGGACACCCTGTATAAATTGATTTTCGTTCCTTCTAACCGCATTTATAATCAGCACCATCAAATTATTTAAAACATGCGGTTTCATCTTAACAGAAAGCCAGAAGCCAGAGAGGTTGTTGATTTCTTAGCTAAACCTGAAATCTGAAAGATCTGAAGTTTTTTATTTTCGGCAAATGCGACTGAAACTCAAAACCGCGACCAAATTTGTAATCAGCACCTTCAAATTATCCCAAATGCGAGATTTTATCATTTATTCAAAACGCGAGGTTTCATCTTAATAGATAGCCAAATAAAGATTTTCGAATTTTTTAGGAGGATTTGGAAGATCTGAAATTTTTGATTTTCGGCAAATAATACAACTCAAAACCGTGACCGCATTTGTAATCAGCACCCTCAAATTAACCAAAGCACAATTTATCCAGATGACATGGAACGCGTCAAGACCAGAAATATTATCATCATATCATTTATTAATTAATTTTTTAAGCTTCTAGACGCTATCCAGAAAAGAGCAATTAGATTAATCGATACGCCTAACCTCACAAAGGACCTACACAGCCTGGAACATCGAAGGAGGGTGGCTGACCTATCCCTGTTTTACAGATTCTATCACGGAAGATGTTCGAGTGAGCACTCCCAGATAATAACACCAAAGGCCGTCCGAACCAGGAACACTAGAGAAGCTCTGCGAGCTCATCCTTACCTGGTCGAGGTCCTTACTCCCCGAACCAGTCTCCTCCAGCATTCCTTCTTTTGGAGAACTTCGACGCTGTGGAATCAGTTGCCGGGAATTTGTTTCCCGAAGGCTACAACTTGCAGCGTTTCAAATCTAACATGAACCGACACTTATCCTCTCGCAGCGCTTCTACAGCGCCATAGGCTTTCAGCCTTTGCGGGAGGCTGAACATAAAAAAATCGAGAAATGCAATAAATTTTGTAAAAACATGGTTTCCATGGTTTCTGTCTACCTAATATTCTTTTTGTTCATCACTTTACTATTTACTACGAAACTACAATTTTGTGTTTCTTTATTTATACAATTTCACTCTGTAAATTATTGTGGTGGATACCCTATATTCGGGCTACCCTCAAAAGCAACGTAGCTGCAGGGGTGAATACATAATACAAGGGCCGAGAGGGGTATATCGTTCAAAGCAATTATCTCTTTCAAGATCAAGAAGCTGCAGAGAGCAGGCCAAGGCAATTCCTGTGTAGTCAGCGTATTCATAAAACCGCCCTTTTCTGTTGCCTTTCCCCACGATGCTGATGGTCGCCCCTTTTGAGGACGATGTGAAGTTCAGCGGTCAAGGTTTTTAATTGTACTGCAACTTCCTGTCGTTTTTTAAGGAGGTTTTTTCATGGAGATGCAATGTTGCCAGGTCCGAAGAGATATCACATGGATAGGGGTCGTAATTAATAAACACATAGACCAAATGGTATGTCACAGTGTCAGCTTACCGATAGCGTAAGCGCATCGAACAGTTATCAGCCAGTAGAGAGGTTTTGGACGTCCGTTTCCTGACGTTATTGCATGTTATCGGCTACTTGTGGCATGCGCAGTTATCCCGAAATAACTGAATCGGCAAATAACCGATAAAGTTGTACGTTAGCTACGGAAGTTTACGGTACGATATGGTTACGTGCGGTATTGCCAGGTCTAAGCCACTATGCGGCAATGGGAAAAGAACCGTGATGGTTTTGATAGCAACAATACTTTTTTTGTGGTTTATCATTGTGCAAAAGGATCAGGTTTTCTTCCGTCAATTTTATTTGACAGTATTATCCAATAAAAGCTACAAAGTTAGGCGTCTCCGGCAACAGCGTGTGATCATCACGGGACTGAACCATGGTAGTGAAATCTGAAATGTCCTATTTTTTATTTTACTTGCGATGTGATCTATCTTCTGCTTGTGGTGTTTACTTGTTGCACGTAACATTTCTTGGACATCTCCGACTAAATAGATCATAATGTGAGGTTAAGTTAAAATCAAATAGGTCCAATAATTGTTAATGTCACACTGCCCATGCTCAGAATAATGTTTTACGGATAGCGTCATCCCAATTTTTAGTAGCTCAAAATATCTCTCCATACATCGAATGTAAAGAACTAATACACAATCAGAGATGGAGTCAATGGCCCAACGTGGTTGGCCCACTCTTATGGTGAAGGCTGCTCTATTAATATTTCGAGTTTATTTCTTAAGATATGAACTACTAGAAGAGTTAGAAGAATTTGTTTTTGAAATAAAAATAGCAGTGACAACTACAATCGAGTAACTGTTGTTACGTTTTTTTTGAAATCTATACCATAGCATACCAAACAATAAGCAGAATATCTCAGGTTGGCGGCAATTTTACGCACATCCCGCCATTTTGGGTTAGAATCTGTCAAAAAAAGGCATATACGCTGTTGATAGTATGTGATCTTAAAAATGGATAAACAATGTGCTGAAAGTGTGTGTCCTGCTAAACACTGAATGAGTAAGTACTATAATTGCAGAAAAAGTTTTTTAGATTTTCGAATGCACCCTTAAGATAAGTATATAAGACCTATAAATAAAATATATACTCAAATATGTATGGATACTATTTTTACGAATCCATTGAGACGACTTAACGGATTTGATAGATAACAGCTGATCAGCTAGCACTCTTTTGAGCTAAATTTTATACAAGCCTATGTTTTTTAGTAATTACTGAACAAAAATTTGGAGCTCACTAAACGTCTAACCGTTCACTTGAATCTTTGTTATTGTGAGTAGTACTTTTGGTCAAAATTAGGTAGTTTTCGTTGTTCTTAATTAATCTTACCGCTTCGGTTAACAAATACGTTGTCAGAACCGCTATTTGACAGATAAATAAATAGTTTTCGGACCAAGACACCACTGTAAGATGCCCCTAACCTTATTTTGAGCTACAACTTTGACACCATAACGTCAAAATAGATGAGTATTGTAAAGGTTGTTGAGAAAGAAGATCATGAGTAATTCGCTGTAGTTTGCCCTAAAATGATGGACGAGTTGATTTTATTGGACTCCAGTGATGACTCAGATTTTGAAGATGCGATCTTGTTGGAAGTATATGACAACAACAACATCGAATACAGAGCCGACCTTTACGGAAGATTCAACTTAGATATGCTCTCGGAACAGGAGTGTAAAGTGAATTTCCGCTTCGAAAAACGTCATATTCCGAGATTGGTACAAGCTTGACGAATTTGGAAGCATTTTTGTAAAACGACGGATAATAATTGTTGCATATCTACTCAAAACTCAAAACCAGTGTCACTGTCAAAGCCAAAACAGGTTATGATCTAATTTTTATTCGTGCTGCGCATGCGTGTCGCTTCGTTAACCGCTATGGCTATCGTCCGTACAATACCGGCATTTAGCGGTTACGATATACGTAAAACGAAACGCAAATGTCAAAGTTGTCAAATAGCGTTAAACGGAACATCACTTTGTAAGTAACGAAAACTGCCTAATAACTCAGAAGTGTTACGGTAACATGTTTGCTTTAACTTTCTTTATGCTACGACCGCCATCTATTATACATTGGGTAAAGGTTTCATTCCCATTTATTTATAAAAATGGGAATATTGCGCTCTTGTCTCTGTCTCTGTCAGTCTGTCCGTCCGTATACAAAAGTACAGGTGCTAGACAAAAAGTAAATACAGATTCGGCATGAGGAAACTAGTCTGGGAAAAATTTTTGATAATAATTTGTTGTCGATACCGATACCTATACTTAAGGGAATCGATACTTTGTCTTCAAGTACCGGGGAGTATCGATACTTGGCCAAAAAATATCGAATTGGTATCGGTATCGATATTTTTTGTTATTTTCGCATCCCTATCCAGACTTGTAATCCACAATGTCACCGTCAAGGTCAACTTCTGTAGGGAACCATAGGAAATCGCGAGATACTCTGCTGACTGTTTAGTATACTGGGGCTATACGTCAATGGTTGCATTCAGCAGAAAGATCGGAAGCCGCTACTTTTATAGCCGCTACATCTCAACAGTTGGCGTTCTGCTGAAAAGCATTATTTGTAGGACTGTTAAATGAGTGGTCACATTTGAGGTTATTAAAAATAAAAAAGGTATGTCAAATTGTATAAAATTTTTGGACTGTGTAAAGCCTAATTCAGATGCACACGACATCCGACGATATGACGGCACGAAACTGTTCATATTGGTTGAACAATTCAAAATGATGTCAAATCAAAATATTTCAACTAATAGGAACAGTTTCGTACCGTGGGATGTCGTGTGCATGTCAATTAAGCTTTAATAGTGTGGACTTTTTCTTTGGAATATGACAACATAACCTATAACACAAGTGTTATAACATGTGACACTCACAAAGTCAAAAGTAGCTTATTCCGCTCCGCTCCAAGTGAGCGTATATTTCTATCGCTACAAAAAATGGCGACCGCTGGATCGGTAGCTGCTAGGTAGCGCACGCGTTCAGCAGAAAATTTGGTAGCTGCTCCGCAACTGTTGAGTCTGCTGAATGCACCCAATATCATATTTGAATTCCGCGCGCAAAAACACAAATTTATAAAACATCCAATGTTGCTGGAGAAAATAGACCAAAACCCTAGGTTTCATACCTAATCCGCGAAGTATGAACCAAGACAAAAAATCTACTTCGCTTACCTGTAAGGAATATCAGTGAGATTGGTTTGGGAATGTGAATGCGGCACCTTGGCGACCGTGACGGCGCCACCTCCAGCCTCTTTGGCCACACCGGCCACAGCCAACTCGTGGGCGGAACCGCTGAGGCTGCGGTCGCTGCCACGCCTCTTCGACAACGCCCCACTGGGAGGCGGGCCACCCGCGGTCCCCGGGACCGCCGACGGTCCGGCCGCGCCGGTCTGAGAAACGCCGCCCGCCGCCGCTGCTCCGGTTGTTGGGGTTTTCTTTTTCGTTGGGCCGAATCCGAAGAACCTGAACGACAA
Source organism: Callosobruchus maculatus (assembly GCA_951848785.1). Classification (NCBI taxonomy): domain Eukaryota; kingdom Metazoa; phylum Arthropoda; class Insecta; order Coleoptera; family Chrysomelidae; genus Callosobruchus; species Callosobruchus maculatus. Next base: position 7,886,254 of record CATOUR010000003.1, read on the forward strand.
TAACGTGTTATCGGTACAAGTAGTAAAATCTTACTCTTGGTTGAAGTTCTGTTGGTCGATAGGTTTGTCATATCTTATTACTTGACGCTAGATAAAACCAAAATTGGAAAAAGGGACCAAGAAAAAGAGAAGAAAGGAAGAAAGAAAGAAGGAATAAAGAAGAAAGCAAGGAAACAGAGCAAGGAGTAAAGAAACAAACAAGGAAAATGCGTGGTGCGAGTATACATGGTGTGCTCGCCAGCCGTACGAAGTTGCGATCGCTCTGCGCATTGCGCCAGCAACGAGATTTTTCGCGCGGGGAATTATTAGACGTCGTGATACCACGGCCCGTTTAATCGCGTTTTAAATTGAATCGCTAACGATTTTTGTTTAATTTACTTTGTATTTCTTATTTTGAGTTATAGGACTGAAATTTGTATACATAATGCCAAATTGTGCAGTTGTCGGTTGTAAAAACCATAGTAAGATGAAAGAGCCAAATGGTAAATTCTATAAGTTCTCGAAAAATTAAAATCTCGCAATACAATGGAGTAATGCTTGCCGCCGAAGGGACGAAATTAATATGAAAAATGGTAATCATTTCACAAATTAGCATTAAACATTTATTAAAACCGAAATTTTTATGGTACATCCTCGGAAAATATTCACCTGCCGTTTTTTTTAATGAATAAATATGCAGAAGAAAGCAATGAATCGTGCCTACTTGAACCATTACAAGTGAAAAACTTAGTTTCGAGTAATTCTAACATCGAAGCTGATGACGTGTGCTTTACTCAGGAGTTTTTCAAGAACGTTCTTCTTGACAGCGATATTGTAGGGACAGAGAATGATTCAAATGATATTCATTTTTCCAACTTTACCTTTCAGAGTCCAGATTATGACCTAGATAACTTTATTCCTGAAGAACATGACCTTTTGTGTCAATTGGAAAAAAATAAAATGCTAGACGCGATTTCCAACGAGGGACTAAAATTTATTGACGAATATGTGGCCTACAGATTCATCAAAAACGAATATCCTAATCTAGCTTTGGGGGCGCAAAAAAAATTTCATTCTTCTAATCGAGCCCCAGACTGGATTGAGTCAGTCTTGTATATCCAAGTGAGGAGATGATTAAAGTAGCCCGTTTTGTTTGAGATAGAGTTCGATAAATTCCATGGACAGTCGTGTTCTAAACAATCAAACATATTTAAAAAAATATTAGAGATAGACCCCAGTGGAAGCCATCAAACAATTTCCTGACAAAATCATATTATATCTGATACGAACGAGAATATACGTCAGGCTCAGACATTTAAACAAAAGGATTAGTTTCAAAAATTGTAAGCGTAAACTTAGGGGAAAAATGACCAAATTTACCAACAGATAATACATTTTTGTAGAAAAAGTCGTTAAATTACCTATTTTACATTTCTCTATAACATAATTGTCAAATAATTGGCTATTGAACTCCTTTAATCTATCACTTTGAAATTAAAATATAATCCATCATGTGGTATTGCCGCTAGTTCGCCGACAGAAATCTCGTTGCTGACGTCACAGCGTGCCGGCGCTCGGACGGCTGCATGCCCGTGAGCACACCATGTTTATTTACAGTATGGGAAAATGATAGAAAAAAGCAAGGAAGAATGGAAGAAAGGAAGAAAGGAAGAAAGGAAGAAAGGAAGAAAGGAAGAAAGGAAGAAAGGAAGAAAGGAAGAAAGGAAGAAAGGAAGAAAGGAAGAAAGGAAGAAAGGAAGAAAGGAAGAAAGGAAGAAAGGAAGAAAGGAAGAAAGGAAGAAAGGAAGAAAGGAAGAAAGGAAGAAAGGAAGAAAGGAAGAAAGGAAGAAAGGAAGAAAGGAAGAAAGGAAGAAAGGAAGAAAGGAAGAAAGGAAGAAAGGAAGAAAGGAAGAAAGGAAGAAAGGACGAAAGGAAGAAAGGAAGAAAGGAAGAAAGGAAGAAAGGAAGAAAGGAAGAAAGGAAGAAAGGAAGAAAGGAAGAAAGGACGAAAGGAAGAAAGGAAGAAAGGAAGAAAGGAAGAAAGGAAGAAAGGAAGAAAGGAAGAAAGGAAGAAAGGAAGAAAGGAAGAAAGGAAGGAAGGAAGGAAGGAAGAAAGGAAGAAAGGAAGAAAGGAAGAAAGGAAGAAAGGAAGAAAGGAAGAAAGGAAGAAAGGAAGAAAGGAAGAAAGGAAGAAAGGAAGAAAGGAAGAAAGGAAGAAAGGAAGAAAGGAAGAAAGGAAGAAAGGAAGAAAGGAAGAAAGGAAGAAAGGAAGAAAGGAAGAAAGGAAGAAAGGAAGAAAGGAAGAAAGGAAGAAAGGAAGAAAGGAAGAAAGGAAGAAAGGAAGAAAGGAAGAAAGGAAGAAAGGAAGAAAGGAAGAAAGGAAGAAAGGAAAGGACGAATGGATGAACGGATGAAATGAAGAAATAATATGGAACAAGGGCAACATGAGTTTCACGATGAAGCACAAATAAACGAGATAAGACGGCGAAACCCGATCGGTGGTGATTGATGCTTGGATTAGGAATGAATGTTTTTCGCCTCTATCAGACGTGATTCAAAAAACCTTCTTGTTTTGTCTATGTTGTTCGGTGCCGATACCAACCTTTTCTTCTGCGATGGCTGTATTCCGGTAGCCAGCAAATTCTTGTAATACTCAGACCGGATGAACCTGGGGTAACAGTCTTTCTTCAGTAACAGCGTGTAAACGTGTTCTTGTGCAGCGTCAAACGTGAACCTACTCGGAGTTTTCATCTCTTGATGGACCTTCTCCATCGTCTTGCCGTCTATGTTGATCTCGCATGGCGCTCCTGGAGCGAGGAACTCCCTGGAAGAGAGATAAATCGTTTGAATCTCGTCTTCGTTATGTATGTTTTGTATATCTTCAGAAACCTGCAGTCCTATCCATGGTTAAACTCGCTAAAACCTAAAATGTTTGATGTATTGCTTTTTGTCCTTTCTAGTACACATATCTAAGTTGACGAGATATTTTGTGTTAGATTTGAATCGCTTGAGTGATATCCTTATTATGGGGCTTCTAAATGGGCAATACTTTTACTGCAATGTGTGGCTGCAATAGTATAGCCGGCAACATTCTCGGCAACAACGGCCAGACTGAGCAATATTTTTTATATGGCCTGGCCATATAGCCACATATATTCGGCATTGCCGATATATTTTTATGTGTTGCCGGCACATGGCCGGACGATCGCTTGGCTACCGAAAACATCGGCAATATTGCTCTATTTTGGTGTTTGTTTATTGTTGATATTGAACATTTTGCTAGGAAAATGGCTAATACTTGGACCAACGAGAGGATTATTGATTTCATCAATGAGATACACTTACATCCTGAGTTATGGAAAGTGAAAGTTCCCAGAATTTCCTTGACACTTCATATTGTAACAAAAAAAGTTCAAATAAAAACTGAGTGGTATTTTTGAAAGTAGTATAGGGTCTATCATACCATGCTTTCAAAACTTTTTTGTTTACTTCAACCCTTAACAATTGTTACCCCCAACTTCTTTTTTAAAATGACACCCCACAGCTTTTCCTGCATAAATGAAGTCATCATTTTACAACATCTTGTATTTTTTTCGTGAAGTCGTAAGAATAAAATAAATAAAATAAGAATTTGTTTGAGGCGTAATATTTTCGTAATAAAAAAGGATAGAAGAGACATCTTTTTCGACAGCTTGGCATGATAGGTCATTCAGTACCCCTAAAAACCCACTTAGTTTTTGTTTTTCGTTTTTTGCAACAATATTAGCCGTCAAATAAATTCTTATTTTATTTATATGATTTTACGGGGTAGAAATTTTTGTAACTCATTGATACAAATAAATTGAATAAGTTTGCGTATAATATCAAAGGTTCCATAAGATTTTAAATTGGTGCTATATTTGAAATCAAAAAGTTAAGGGCGAGTTTTCGGGGATGACGTACAAAAAAGATTTTGAATGCAAGATATAGTCCTTATAGTATCTTCAGAATTACAACTCAGTTCTTGCTTGGACCGATTATATATACATCTCCAGTTGATAAAAACCGCCAGTCTTCTACTAACAGGTATTGATTTTTTCATGTTTCTATCATTTCTTTTTATTTATGGTTCAATTTCCTTTGAAAGACACTCTTTGACATTGTTGAAAAATTTTTAAATAGCATATTATCAAGACTTATTTCACGCCTATTGAAATAAAGTCGAATCTTCTCTCTTTTTTATTTAATATTTTGTTTAAAACAATATAACCCACTGCGTCAGCCATTACTGCCCGACTATATAGCCCGTCTATGAACACATTTTTGGGCTATACTATTGCAGAAAATATTGGCGGGATATATATTGCCGAGCTATATGCTGCAATAAAATGTTGTCGTCATGGCCGGGCTATAGTTACCAGGAATATAGCCAAATATTGCAGTAAAAGTATTGCCCGTTTAGAAGCCCCTTCAGCTAAATGATTATACTTGTTAAAACTTAAGGTGTTCAATGCATTGCTCTCGATCTTTTAGTCTAAGATCCCAAGTATGGTGACCCTGCGTACCGAATAAAAATTATGTTTTATCAACTAAAATATGGTTCTAAACTCCCACCAACAGGGTTGCCGAAAAAATGTTCATTGGGGTTTTGAACCAAATTTTGACCTTTGACCTTGAATATCTAAAAATACTCACACGTTGGCAGATGTAGCTTTTGAAACAACATTTGTAATGCTAAAATAAAGCTTTGCACATAATTTCAGCTTATTCTGAGATATATCCCCTTGTTTTACTAAGACGACTGGACTATGTACTATAAATACTCACTCGAATATGTCCTGCACCTTCCACGGGATCTGCGACTGCGCAGACCTTCTCAAATCGTTGACGGCCATCCAAAAGCGGATGTTTTCGTGACTGTACTCCTTGCGCAAGTAATTGGTGAACTCCTGGAGACCTGTGGGATCGGAAACCAACTCCTCCATGGACAGAGCCCATCGTTTCACGCGTTTCTCCGTCGGCACGTCCACCCTACAACGAGAAAACCTCCGGTTTGATGAGGAACTTGGAGAGGAAGGATGAATTGCCCATGTAGTGCATTCACCGGTATCAAATAGTTTTTAGATTATGGAAAAGCCAGTGCGGATCCATAGCAAGGTTTCGGGTTTGGGCCCCCTTTAGACCAAGAAAAATTAGATTTCGATATTTTGTGTCTTAGCTATTGAATTTAGTTTACAAGACCATGAATAACAAAAAAAGCCCTGAGAGTTGTCTTGGGCTTACGTTCTCTGTACTTTTGGATGAAACGGTAAGCAATGTCAGTTTGCCCAAGAATGCGTGATATAGAAACCTGGGTGACAGGTGTGGTAGTGAGTCACACTAAAATAGATCGGTTCATAGAGAGCAACCTTCCAGTAGTCTCAGGCTAAATATCCTTTGAGCTTAGATACCAGACACTTACTCATCGTCATCACAAGATATGTTTGTCTAAGGAATAAATTTTAGATCCCGCCCCATATTCTGATAGACAGGGTGTCCAGTTAGTGTGTAATTCTTCGATATCTCGCAAGGTATACCTGACAGAAGAAAATGTCGAATACAAAAGTTATTTGGTTACTTGAGACGCATATTCTAAAAATATTTTAAAATATACAGGGTGTTGCGGGAAAGTAAAATAGTGATTAACTTGATTTTTTTATATGGAACTATAGCTTTTTCTTAAATTTTTCTAGTTTCCATCACTGATCTCTATGCAGCCCTAAAATATTTTTGAGATCGGCTGCGACGTTGCCAAGTTATAATTTATTTTCTATTAATTTCCGAATTTGCAAGGTCGCAAGTAATACGTCCAAATTGATATATTCGTTCAACTTTTCTCAATAATATTATACAGCGGGTTACTTGAATATTAAGTGGGTATTATTTTGGATGTTACCAGCAATTTGTATCTACAAGGTGTTTTTGGCAGGATTTTAAATTACGGCCATTTGAAGGTCATTTTACTTTGTTTTTTTAAATGTAACACCCTGTATGTTTTATTTCAAATCGATATATCTACTAATATCCAATCTTGCCTTACAATTTTTTTTTTCGCGTTTGCGGCGTTGCCAACTTATAAATTATTTTTCCAAATTTTTAAACAAGTATCTCCGATTTTAATTTATTTTAATTAGAATCCTCTACTTATTTTTATTGCAATGAATTGCACATGTCGAACTTAGTAAGATCTAACAATTTCAAAATTTTGTTTCTATTAATTACTGAGATACGGCAACACCGCTTTTTCAGTAAACGATATCGGAACGCTTAAATATTTCCAAAACCGCCACAGCTGGAGAGGTGAAATTCAATGCTTGGGGGTTTTTGAGCATACAGAATTGAAAAACGCTAACAGCAGTGTTATCAGATTTACCAATTTTACGACATAATTTTGAATGGAATGCCCTATTTATGAAATCTAACGTAAAAGTGGTAAATCTGACAACACTGATGTTAGCGTTTTTGCATTCTGAATGTTCAAAAACCCTCAAGTATTGAATTTCACCTCTCCAGCTGTGGCGGTTTTGGAAATATTTAAGCGTTCCGGTACCGTTTACTGAAAAAGCGATGTTGCCATATCTCAGTAATTACTAGAAACAAAAATTTGAAATTACGAGATCTTACTAAGTTCGACATGTGCAACTCATTGCAATAAAAATAAGTAGAGGATTCTATTTAAAATAAATTAAAATCGGGGATATTTTGTTTAAAAATCTGGAAAAATAATTTATAACTTAGCAAAGTCGCAAACGCGAAAAAAGATTACAAGGCGAGATAGAGTATTAGTAGATATTTCGATTTAAAATAAAAAATACAGGATGTTACATTTAAAAAAACAAAGTAAAATGACCTTCAAGTTGCTGTAATTTAAAATTCTGCCAAAAACACCCTGTAGATACAAATTGCTGGTAACATCCAAACTAATATCCACTTGATATTCAAATAACTTACTGGATAATATTATTAAGAAAAGTTAAAGGAATATATCAATTTGGACGTATTACTTGCGACCTTGCAAATCCGGAAACTAATAGAAAATAAATTATAACTTGGCAACGTCGCAACCTATCCCAAAAATATTTCAGGGTTAAATAGAGATCAATGGTGGAAACTAAAAGAATTTAAAAAAAAATTATAGTTCCATGTAAAAAAAACAAGTTGGTCACTATCCTACTTTACCTAAACACCCTGTATATTTCAAAATATTTTTAGAATATGCGACTTAAGTAACCAAATAACTTTTGTATTTGACATTTTCTTCTATCAGGTGTGCTTTGCGAGATATCGAAGAATTACCCCCTAACTGGACACCCTGTATATGCATTTAACTAACGGATCACTCTTAAAGACGAAGTAGGACTACATGCGATATTTTCATTGCTTAAGACAAACAGCTTTTTCCTGGTTAGCACTGCTCTAAGCATGTTTTGCTATTAACAAAATTCAATACAACAATTCTTATTCATAAAATCGTCACGAGATGATATGGAATGTGTCAAGTTCATAAATATCATCCTCATATCATCTATAAATCATATAATGAAATACAATAAGCTTACAATAAGTTTACAATACTAGGAAATCTATAATGCCCAAACACAGGTTGTTGAAAACCTCACAATATCGTTGATTGTGTAAAAATTCATTGAATAAAGCTTCTTTAATTGTGTTTTTGAAATATTTAACAGATGCAGCTTCCTTAATTTGTAGTAAAAGTAAATTGAAGAGATAACAATCTGAATGAAGAGGTGATTTTTTGTAGAAAGAGTGATAGGAATAATTAATAACCAGGTCATCCTGCTTCCAAGTATTATACTCATTTATCATTGTGACCTTTTAATTTACTTCTGTTACAAAATATGTAAGTTATAACCTTAAGGATGTAAATACAAGTCGTTAGAATTTTATAATTCTTGAAGACTTCGCGACAAGAGTGTTGATAGGCTAGTTTAAATATTAGATCTAAGGTTTGTTTTTTTGTAATACCAAAATACGCCGAATCTCTCTAGTTTGTCCCCAAACAATAATACAATACCAAAAGAGTAGAGTACACTGTTGCATAATCTATAATTAAAAACAATTCTGTATCCAGCATTTCCTTAAGATTATTTGGAACTCCTTTACTGTAATATCAATTTCTGAGGTGAGTTTGGCTTTAGAAAAAAGGTTTTCCTCACTGTTATGTGATCAGGCAGGTAGGTAGCAGGCATAACTGAGCTTAAGTTATTTAAAAGTAGTAATAGTGTAGATAATAGTATAAAATTGCAAGTAGATTTAGACCTTATACATCAATGGTGTAAGGACAATAATGTGTCCTTGAGTATTTATAATAATAACAAAGTGTTGCTCATAGAAATTAACCAATATGTATTGACTTTGAGACTGGAAGCAATAAGTCTCAACGAGTAAACACATACAGAGATTTGGAAGTCTTATTTGACTCCAAGCTAGCATTTGTAGATGACATAAATATTATTACTGCAAAAGCATACAAAAATCTTGGTTTCGTCATGAGAAGTAGACAGTTCAATGATCCAGAAACTCTAATTTTAATTTTGTTATACTTTTCTTCTGCTAGATCTGTCCTTCTATTATTTGGTGTTTGCTATTTGTTAAGTACTTATGTTCGAAAAGAGAAATACATAATCTAATTTGAAGAAACGTAGAAATTATGCTGCTGCGACATATTTGTGTAAGTTTTTTGATGGATGTATTGATTGTCCCTCACTATTAGAGAAAATTCCCAATTTACTTACTCCTCATCGCGGCAACATTTTTGTTCTATTTACCTCCGCCGAGGACAAATTTGTTGATATTTTCTCCACTTTGCGCTACGTACAATGTCTGCGAAAGTGCAAATGAAATTGACATTTTCTGTTGCCAGAATGTAACTCTCAAAAGATTTTCTTTAAAACCGTTGTTTGACTGTTACCATCTTAGTTTATATTGTATAAACCTTTACTCATTTTCGGCTCGTTGAACAGAGTAGTCCTTTCTAAAAGTGTATAGTTATAAATAAATAAATGAATAAATTACAAAAGTTACAGCTGATCCATCAGGTATATAGCTTAAAAATTGCAATTTATTATGGAATCGGAAAAAAAATTACCATGGCGACTCTCAAACGTGAAAAACGCTCTACTCTATGAATTGAGCCAACAACATTGAGTACAACTATGGTGGTACAGCTCCCACAAATTTCAAAACAATTGTTGCTTGTGACCTACCTATAGAGAATTCATTTAGTATCCCTGGTACATTCATTTTTCGTTCTAATAACTATGGTAAACAAAAACTGCTGTGAATGATTTCACTGCTTTCAAAATCGCATTGATTTATCGTAATGGTACAATCCCAAAGACAGTTAAACGAGTTGAAATAAATGAAAAGTTCATCTATCATTGTTTAAAGTCAACCATCCTGCATCTGCTATTTGTGAGTCGCAGTTTAAGTCAACACCCTCATATCATACCTTTACCAAATCAACACAACACTCCTTCAGGTCACTACTGTGGGTACAATCTATGGGAAAAATCAATAACAGTAAACATCTGTGAAATCTCCAAAGGTCTTAAACTATTAAACATTGAAAAGAGAATTATCATGCACTACACCATTATCCTATAAACGATCTAAAAAGTAGGTGTACGACTCAGCTAGAGTGTCACCTTCTTGAAGTGGGTTTGAAATATATCTAAAAGGTGTCCCTATCCAAACTGGTATGCACTCCCACCAGAACTTCTAAAAACTAATTTCGGTGAATGCACCAAATGGTAGGACTGCTCCACTTATAGCAAGGGTGGCTAGAAGCAAGTTTGGCTGTGCTGAAGGAGGGACAGTTTTGGTAAGGACGAGGTGGTTAGGTGAGTTTTGTTAGAAATGTTGAAACAGAAACATGCAGCGCAAAAATATCAGTCGGTTTCATTGAACAAAAGTAATTTTTGAAATGGACGAAGATAACTGATGTTTTTTTTTTAAATTCGTACCAGAAAATGTCTGCAGTCAGCGGGACTCGAACCCCCAACCCTCAGATCGAAACTATGACATTTTCTAGTACGAACTTAAATTGAGAAATCCACGTGCGGTTGTAAGGATGGAAATAAAACCAATTCACCCCCCCTCCCATACACAGAGGTCACTGTACCAGCCCGAACAAGTGGCATCCAGATCGAATATCGTTGGAAATTAATACCCATTTTTGGATTGGTCAACCTCCCGCAAAGGCAAAGGCAAAGGTTATTGGTAGAAGAAATTAATTTATTTTCAGTTTTGATTAGTTTAATCTCATGAATAAATAAGGACCAGGGGCTATCCAGCACGGAATGTGACTGGTGCATAGGCCACACGATGGGCCCTTTTGCGCCTCTATCCGCGCTAGTTCCTAAGACCTGCCCTTTTGGCAAAGGCAAGTACATTCTTAGGTCCTATCCGTTTTATATCTATTGGTTCCAAGGTTCTTGAGCCCAGCATAGTCTGCCTGTGATAACCCAGGGCTTCACAGCGACACAAGATGTGTGCCGAGGATTCTTCCTCTTTACCACACCACGAGCACGTTGGGTCGTTGACCACCCTCACGAACAAGTGACGCCTGAAGTTGTTGTGACCCGTTAGTAGGCCTACTAGCAATCTCAAGTTACTCCTATCCAGAGAGAGACAAAATCGTCCTGTTCTCTCTGCAGGCCCTGCTAATAGTTCTCGAGCTTGACGGAGATGACCAGAGATGTTGTTCCATCTCAGAGAGTGTTGATTCTGGATCCACTCTCCAGCTGTTTTCCTAATCAAGTTTGCAGATAGTCCTAAGGCTGGTTCCGGGCCCACAAAACTGTTCCCGGATCCCATCCTGGCCAGACGATCCGCCATTTCGTTACCCTTTACCCCAGCGTGCCCAAGTACCCACATCAGTGATACCTTGTGTTTAGCTGAGATGTCGTCAAGAGCCCTCCTGCACTCCAGGACCAGTCCCGACGTTATTTTCCAAGCAATCAGTGCTTTGATGGCTGCCTGACTATCAGAGCAGATAGTAATCCGCCTCCTAGAGGTTTAATCTCATAGACATCTAACTTTATCCCCCAAAAAATCGAAACTTTCATTTCGGAAAGCCATTGACGATTAAAAATTAAAATTTTAACATTGTTTATGGTCAGCCTCCCGCAAAGGCTGAAAGCCTATAGCGCTGTAGAAGCGCTGTGAGAGCATAATTGTCTGTGCACGTTAGATTTGAAACGCTGCAGGTTGTAGCCGTCAGGAAACAAATTCCCCGGCAGCTCATTCCACAGCGTCGAAGTCCTCCAAAAGGAGGAATGCTGCAAGAGCCTAGTTCGGGGAGTAGAGACCTCGACCTGGTAAGGATGAGCTCGCAAAGCCTCTCTAGTGTTTTTCGTTCGGATAGCCTTCGGCCCTTCGGTGTTGTTATCTGGGAGAGCTCACTCGAAAAACTTCCGTGATAGAATCTGTAAAACAGGGCCAGGTCAGCCACCCTTCTTCGATGTTCCAGGCTGTGGAGGTCCTTTGTGAGGTTAGGCGTATCTCTAATTGCTTTCGTCTGGATGGTGTCCAGAAGGTTTAGAGAGTGCTTGAGAGCCATCTCCATACATAAGAGTAATACTCCAACGTTGTTCGGATCTGTGCCTTGTAGAATAATTTCCTACATTGGAACAAAGCTCCAAGCTTCTGGGATGACGTTTTAGCTGAATACTGACGACGTGATCGTGCCAGGACATCTTTCTGTTGGGTGACCCTCCATTTCCACAGTTGGTAAGTCAAAGTGAGACTTCTTTAACATTGCTGTTGAGAGTTTTTGGAAACGGAGAAATGTACCTACATATTTTCGACATAGAAATGAATTTCTTAATCTTACGTTACACCACATGGCACTCTGAACCCTCTTATGGATTTCACATATTTTTGTTCTTAGGTTTTACGTTGCTTCTCAAGTCTTACGTTACATGACTCTGAATGTACTTTTATAGAGATGAATGAGTTTTTCATATCCATACACAACTCTGCGTTAGAAATGTATAGTCGTGTCTTGGTACGACCACGTGGTCAGTATTGCTAAAACGGCATCTCAGAAGCTTGGAGTTTTGTTCCGCTGTAGGAAGTTGTATACACCAGACCAACTACTGCTGCCCTACAAGGGACAGGCCCGACCATCTTTAGAGTATTGGTCCCAAGTGTGGGGATGCGCTCCGAAGCACTCTCTAAAGCTTCTGGATACTATCCAGAAGAGAGCCATTATTAGACTAATCGATACGCCTAACCTCACAAAAGACCTTCATAGTCTGGAACATCGAAGAAAGGAGGAACGAGGAACATGATAGAGGCTCTGCGAGCTCTTCCTTACCAGGTCGAGGTTCTTACTTCCCGAACCAGTCTCCTCCAGCACTCTTTCTTTTGGAGAACTTCAACGCTACGGAACGAGCTGGCGAGGAATAAATTTGCCGACGGCTACAACCTGCAGCGTTTCAAATCTAACATGCACAGACACTTATCCTCTCGTAGCGCTTCTACAGCACCATAGGCTTTAAGCCTTTGTGAGAGACTGACCATAAAAAAATAGCTGTCAAGAATTGGGAAAATGCGTATTTAGGCTTCAGCAACCTCACCTTTTATACGACAGCTTTAATGTATATTACTAAAAATACCTCCGTTTCCCCAAAAAAAAAGAAATGCACTTCTTGGAAGAAGGATCTCTGTAGATGCAGATCAATCTTTTCTTGTAATAAATACGGTTAGATAATTTAACAGATTTCCTGTACTAGTTGAGCTTCTCTCAGTCAGTTTGTCAGTATGTTGTCATTGTTGCCTCTACGTAATTTCTGAAGTCATCCATTCCTTTTTTATAGGTAAAAAAGTCTTTTGTTTTTGACATGTAGTCGACAAATCGAAATTTTGGCGATTCTTTTCAAACTTCCCTTATTTTTGTCGTAGTACTCAATATGAAAAGTTTGTTGTTGCTTTTTTAGCTTTTTCAAACTACATCTATAGTATTATGGTACAAAAAAAAGTTTTTTTTTCCAGTAACGGGTTGAATTGAAACCTTGCCTGAATACCGTCAGATCAACATTTCTAACCATCACTCTTGAAGTAGTGTCACATTGAAGACATGCAGGTGTTAAAAGATGAAGTGAAAATGAAAACAGAAAATTTCGTGTCACACTCTATATCGGTTCCAATGCCTTGAATAGAACATCACAGTTTCGTCAGCCACATGGTGACGTTTCATGTTTTACATCACAAAATGTGTGAAATAAAATAATAGAAAACGGAAAAAAGAACTTGTCTGTCTTCTAAGAAGGGCATTCTATGAAGATGAGATATATCGGGATACTTGCCTTTTAACCATAACCTCAAAAGATTTCCTTAACCGATGCATCATTACCTCGCTGCAAAAAATTATCAATTACCATTTCACTAAACAGAATGAACAATGTGGTTTCTCAAAGAACAAAAAATCATCTAGATGCATGTCACATGCTGTCTTACTATCAGTCAATTCGGGTTTAGATACAGAAGAGGGTGATCTTCAAAGTAGGCAGCACTGAATGTTTTTGCAGATCAGGAACAAATTGTCAACAAAAACTGTGTTTAAATTAAGATGCTCGAAAAATGCAAACCAAATAAAAATAATCCTCATCTAATCTATCTGTACACAAACTATAATAAAAATAATAATAATGAAGATAAACTTTCCCAGATTCTAGAAGGGTTAGTTTTTTTATAATTGAAGTCATAAATCATACTCGTGCTTAGGTAGAACTTAGATCGGTGAATGTTTATTAAACAAAAAGGTTTATACCAATATTATGGTTTACTTTCCTTAAAGTTCTTCAGATAGTTGTGTTCTCAAAAAAATAGGTAAAGCAAATGTTGATTCTTCTTTAAGGTTAGACACTCGAGAAATCAATGGATGTTCTATCATAAATATGTATTGGAGGCACAGAGTTAACATCTCTAGAGGGAGCCTAATTTGAATATTGGCCAGCCAACATCTATAGCGCTATTGCCACTCTTCTTCGTCCGCTTCCAGTTTCTTCAAAATCTGGCAGTTTCTGCAGTTTGAACACAAAGTATTTAACTGGGTATTTAACTATACATTCCAATATACTTGCAGTGTAACTGATTTACGTGAAGATAATTTGTATTGATTTAATGAAATCTCAAAAATGGTAAATTTCATAGCGGAATGTCGCAATAACTTCTAATATGTCGTAAATCTGGTAACCTACAATCGGCATGCCCTTAAGCTGTCCTGTGGCTGTCATTGTAGTTGTGGTTATTGCGTGTGTCGAGATTTTTGTGATTTTAGTGTATATTTGACTGACTGACGAATCGGTGAACACTTCTTGTCATAGGTGAGTATATGTTTTGTTTTAGTTTTCAGTAGCGTAATATATGGGGATAACTGGAAACAAAAGTAACTTCACTCCAGTTTGAGGAATAATACGTTTTGTGCACGCATTACATTCATGTCAATCAACATGAATTTTCCAAATTCCATTTTTTAAACCATTTGAGGACGTGAAATGCAAAAATGTATGCCACATTTACTTACAGAAAATCTATCAATGAGAATTTTATAGAACTGGATATTACCTAATGCAATTATTATATTTTATTGCTGAAGTAAAAACACGATGCAGCCATTCCAACAGGCTACCTTTCAGAACACTGTTAGATATGTTTTGAAAAACACTTCATGGTAATAATAAATTATCAGTTGTTACAATTAAATTATAATAAGAGTAACTCTATAAGTATAGCTAAATACTAATACAACTTATTGGTATCAGTTTGTAACATCACAGTAATAACTGAATCTATTAATGAACATCCAATTTTAATATAAAGTCGCATGCCACTGGTAATGCCCTCAAGCTGTCAAAATTTTCGTTACATGTTGGCTGGTCAGCGACCTGTGCATTTTGTTGTTTACACTCCCTCTGTAGATGTTAACTCTGTGATTGGAGGTAAATCTATAGGACTACAGACAATAATAAACAAACCCATTTGACAGAATTAGTTGACGTATTGACGTGTCTATGAATGCACTCCTCTACCTGGCTTGCTCGTAATCTGGTCATTAATAAACTCTAAAGATACAGACTCCCAAGCTGCCCTCACAGTATGTTCTAGTTCATCCAGCGTAGTCGGAGGATTGAGTAAATCCAATCCCATATATTTTCAATTGGCAAGCCCTGACCTCAGCTTCCTTATTGATACCATTGCAACATGAGGACGCATATTATTTTGCTAGAAGAAACCCTCTTCGATGCCTCGGACATATGGAAGGGCAACTGGTTCTAACACCTCATTCACACAACGTTGGGACGTCACTGGACCACAAATAACCATTAAAAGTGATTTGCTGTTCAATGCAATAGCAACAGCAAACTGGAGATCACGCCGTTTACCGCGTCCTCGTCTAACGCATTGGTGTCTGTCGTGTGGTATTATCATTATTATTTTATTCGTAAAAGTACAAACAAAGGCCACCCTTGAAGATCACATCTTATATAAGGGTGAAAGGAAAGATGCTTGCTTTCTCCGCTTCACAAAAAAATCGGAAAAATGAAAGGTACCGACTGGATTTGAAATCGAACCAGCGTCCCCGGCATTCTAGGCTGACACGATACCAACTACACCACATTGCCCCGTGGTGAAGCCGATACACAGCGCCGATGACAAGGTATCAACTCTGTCGACACCCACCACTCCCCCATATCCCTCTGAGAACCATGTGTTTCAGTTATCCAGAGAGACTAGTCGGCTGTTGGGTGAGTGTGAATCTCCCACCGCCATTTGCACGACAGCAACGGAACTTGCTCCCGCACAGTTACAATCCCACATTAAAACTGCCGAAGTCGACTTATTTTTATGTTTCATAAAGATAAGCCAATGCATGGAATCTTCTACAAACATCTAGAAGGGTATGGCTTCTAGTAGGTTGAAATCGGAGACTGAGGGCTTCATAAAGGCTTGTGAAAACGGTGTCTTCAACGCCTTGCTATACTGTAATAGAGTTATGGGTGTAGAGGTACCCGAAACGCGTTGCAGAGCTTGCCGACAGGCGCCAGAGACGCTTATGCATCTCTTGTCGGCGTGTAAGACGTACGCTGGAGTGGCTTACGCGGCTCTACGAGTGCTCTATTATCATTTAAGGCATCGGTATACGTTTTCAAGACATTATTAGACATTTTGAGTTTGTATAAGTTTTGTATAATCAGTCCTTTATCTCGGTATTCAATCACACCTTTATTGCTTGAATGAATAAGGACCAGAGGCTATCCAGCACGAAATGTGGCTGGTGCATAGGCCACACGATGGGCCCTTTTGCGCCTCTATCCGCCCTAGTTCCTAAGACCTGCCCTTTTGGCAAAGGCAAGTACATTCTTAGATCCTATCCGTTTTATCTCTATTGGTTCCAAGGTTCTTGAGCCCAGCATAGTCTGCCTGTGATAACCCAGGGTTTCACAGCGACACAAGATGTGTGCCGAGGATTCTTCCTCTTTACCACACCTCGTGCACGTTGGGTCGTTGACCACCCTCATCACGAACAAGTGACGCCTGAAGGTGTTGTGACCCGTTAATAGGCCTACTAGCAATCTCAAGTTACTCCTATCCAGAGAGAGACAAAATCGTCCTATTCTCTCTGCAGGCCCTGCTAATAGTTCCCGAGCCTGACGGAGATGACCAGAAATGATGTTCCATCTCAGAGAGTGTTGATTCTGGATCCACTTTTATTGCTTAGTCAAGGTTGTTGTTACAATTTCTAGACCTAGATCAGCCTTATTTTACAGGTTTATACTCTACATAATATATCCAGGTTTTTATGAATTTAATAAAATGGATATTCCTCATATTTTAGTTTACTACCAAACTGCATTGCATTTACGAAAAAATTAATGATAACCTAAATATTAATGAGAGATTATTAGCTATAGATATAATATTTGGACTTGAAAACTATCTAAATGGTAGTACTGTATATGTCAACAACAGTGACAAAGAATTCTTATAAGAGTTAAAGAAAAAATAACCAAGTGCATTATATCAAGAATCCATATTAATAATCAGTGTCTATTAGGCAAGTAAAATCAGAAAAATGTGAAATATAATACATAAGATAAAAATGTGTAACTACAGTAATCTAGCAAGAAAATTCAATGCATCCTACTGCGCAGGGCAGTTCCCAAAAGTATTTTATATCACTTGAACGTTTGAACACAACATGAATTTGTCCAGAAGCTAATATTATGAATATAAAAAATATTATTACAATAAATTTACAATTATTCTATTGAAAATTCACAAAATAAATCGCAAATATATTTGACAAGGTTACTTAAACTCTTCGCGCAACGTCTGTGAAGTCTTAATTTTTATCAAGAATGCTTTAAAGACCAGTTAGAACTAGTCACAGAAGACGCAGTTTTATGATGAAACATTGTTTGTAAAAAACTTCTGGAGTCTGCATTCCCGCATATTAGGTAAAAACAAATGCCAATTAATTTCTTTATAAGAACTGCTGATTCTTGGGCTATTCGGCTGGCGTCGACACGCTCCGGACGCGGCGAAAACCAACAAATCATCGGATCATGGCCGCAAAAGTCTTGCACAATAAATTTTTTTATATAATTGAAAGGATATCGTTTTCGAACCCATTCTTTATAAACAATAACAGACTTTTTGCAAATTTGGTCAACTGGTGTGATATATTGGAGTAAACATTTGCCTATAACTTCAAAGTTCTTAATTTCAACAAAGAAGTTAAACTTAAATGGACAATATTTAACTCCGATTGATTGGACCATTTGGGATCAAACTCAGTACGTCCTGATGAAAGAATATACAGGGTGAGTTTTTAGTACCGACTCGGTCGATAACTCCACTACTGTAGCAGATAGCGAAGAAAGTTGCATATGAAAGTTGTAGCCACGGATATGCTCCTTGCTCAGAAAATATCTAGATTTATACAGGGTGATCCATAACTACGAGGTGATGCAAACATGCATTTTTTTAAATGAGACACCCTATATATTATTCCATATTCAAATTCTACTAATGATTTCCGTTCTTCCAATATAGGGTGTTGTTACATTATACAGGGTATTTCAAAAGTTATGACCATTTCTATATCCAAATCGCGGTTAAATGAACGTACTGTATATCAAAAAGTAATAAATCAAAAATTATTTTTTTTTCCACGAAAAGATAAAAATATCCTCTAGTTTTAAAATCGGCTATAAAAAAAGCCCGTGACGCATATTCGTATACAGGGTGATGCAGAATGCAAAATCCAGATTTTCTCCTTTTTTTAAATGTAACTCCCAATATTTTATTATACCCAAGAATAGCTTTTAATATGCTCTTTCATATTTTATAGCACTTGTTGTACCTACGTCCATCAGTTTCCGAGATATTTCGGTAAATTTAAAATATAGCTTCCATTCGTGCACTGAAATCTATTTATTTTGAGAAAGTACTATCGAATTTGTTTTTTAGTAGACGAACAACTAAATTATAAGGTCATGATACTATTTGATGAAGTCAAAACCCTAATTCGTCGAGATAATAGAGTCAAGTCTGCTGAGTAGACAATTTTTTAGGCGTGATGCATAATTATCATGCAGATTTATCAGGTGGGCTTTGAAAAATTGGCAGTTTTCATAACCTGCTCAATAATTCCGTACTGTGTGAAAAACCAGCTTTAAAAATTAATTTTTCCATTGGAGGTATTTAGGAGAATCTTTGAGAAATTGTCTACTTGCCTCTAGAATATATCAACTATGAACAGCAATATCCAGAACGGAGGCATTCTAAAACTGATGCGTTTGGAAGATTGAAGAATCGTTTTATTTGGACTGTGTCGTTTGATATTTCATAGCCTAGCTGATAGATCTGCTTGATAATTATGCACGACGTCTATAAAATTGTTTCCTCAGCACACTTGACCTATATTATCTCGTTAATTCAGTGTTTTGACTTCATCAAGTACTATTATGGCGTTATATTTTAGTTGTTTGTTAAGCAATGATTACATTTGATAGTATTTTCTCAAAATAAATAAATTTTAGTAAACAAATAGCAGGTGTATTTAAAATTTGTAGAAATCTCAGAATGCAGCCATAACAAGTGCTATACAAAGATAAAAGAGCATATCAAAAGCAATTCATTGGTATAATAAAATATTGGGGGTTATATTTAAAAAAAGAGAGAAAATCTACATTTTGCATCCTACATCACCCTGTATACCAATATGCGCCGCTGGCTTTTTTTATAGCCGATTTTAAAACTAGAGGATATTCTTAATCTTTTAATGTAAAAAAGTAATTTTTGATTCATTACTTTTTGATATACAGCATGTTCATTTGACCGCGATTTGGATATAGAAATGGTCATAACTTTTGAAATACCCTGTATAACGTAACAACACCCTATATTAGAAGAACGGAAATAATTAGTAGAATTTGAATATGGAATAATACATAGGGTGTCTCATTTAAAAAAATGAATGTTTGCTTCACTGCGTAGTTATGGATCACCCTGTATAAATTAAAATATTTTATGAACATGGAACATATCCGTGGCTACAATTTTTGTATACAACTTTTTTCGGTATCTTCTACAGTAGTGGAGTTATCGACCGAGCCGGTACTAAACCCTATATGAAAACTTCTGGACAAATTCGATGTATGAAACTGGATTAATTTAGCTAGCTGGAACTGATGCCCCCACGTTAGATGAGCCATTTTAATTAGTTATCAATATATTTTTACTATATTACATGTAAATGTTTTATTATAACTGTGGTGTTTATATTAAGTATTTTTAAGCAACGAGGTAAGGGATGATGTATGAGGGAAGTAAGGACAATCTATTTAACTATATACTTCACTACTATATGTGCAAAAAAGCCGGTTACTAAATCTATGCTTCAGGTCGTCTTTAGGTAAGTACTAACGGATCTGAGGAATATATACAGTTTACTAATGGATTTTACATACAGGGACAGAATAAAGTTCACTTAGTGCATACAAAATATTAGGATGATTTAAAACAACTGTTTTCTTATGTAGCCCTTATTATCCCGTAATCTTGAACAATTTGATAGACTTTGATGGACCCACATGCCAATAGATGGCTTAGGATTTCCAAATCTTTATTTCCACAAAAATTATTTACTCATTTAAAATAACTAATAATACGCAAATTACTACTACTGTGGCCACTGTGAGTCGAATTTAAACAGCCAAAAATAAAGATTAATATTCTAAAATATGTTACTTGTGACTTCACCTCTTTTAGATAAATATATATTCTTTCTGCATTCAGCACAACTATTTCATATTATTGGAGAACAGCTTAAGAATGGATGCATATAAAAGGTGTTTTAATAGGAATACAAGATTTGAATTGCCTGCCATATTTGACAGCTATAACGGCAAGATATTATAATGTGGCAGATCTAAAATTGGATAATAATCGATTTTCGATAAACGAGACTGAAACTCAAAACAACGACCGGATATGCAATCAATCAATCAACCACTCAAAATATTTATTTGTTGAGTATATAAGAATACTACAATTATCAAAGATACGAGGTTGCATCCTCAATGCTCATCGAAAGTCAAATAAAGATTTTAGATTTTTTGCCAGTGACCCTCAGGATCCGAGCATCGTTGACGTTACACGATACAGAACGATCTAAATAATTAATCGTATGTATCTAGGTCCCTTGGTTTCTGTAATAGACAAGGCAATGTTCGCATGGACCTAAAAAGTGCAATATATCGCTGGGTCTTTCCTTCACAGGTCAATGGACAGCCTATTATCAATAGAATAAAGTTTCCACTCCTAAAATCCCTCACCGTCCATCGGCATCAGAGATTTTTCATTTTCGTTGAACGAGACTGAAAGTCAAAACAGCGGCCGGATTTGTAATAAGAATACTCTAATTATCTAGTATGCGAGGTTTCGTCTTCATCGAAGATCAAATAAGGATTTTAGATTTTTTGCGGGTGAACCTCAGGATCCGGGCATCGGAGATTTTCGATTTTCGTTGAACGAGACTAAAACTCAAAACAACAATCTGATTTGTAATTAGCGTCCTGTAATTATCAAGGATTCGAAGTTTCGTCCTTATAGAAGATCAAATAAGGATTTTAGATTTTTTGCGGGTGAACCTCAGGATCCGGGCATCGGAGATTTTCGATTTTCGTTGAACGAGACTAAAACTCAAAACAACGATCTGATTTGTAATTAGCGTCCTGTAATTATCAAGGATTCGAAGTTTCGTCCTTATAGAAGATCAAATAAGGATTTTAGATTTTTTGCGGGTGAACCTCAGGATCCGGGCATCGCAGATTTTCGATTTTCGTTGAACGAGACTAAAACTCAAAACAACGACCTGATTTGTAATAAGGATGCTCTAATTATCTAGGATACGAGGTTTCGTCCTCATAGAAGATCAAATAAGGATTTTAGATTTTTTGCGGGTGAACCTCAGGATCCGGGCATCGGAGATTTTCGTTGAATGAGACTAAAACTGAAAACAACGGCCGGATTTGTAATTAGGATGCTCTAGTTATCTAGGATACGAGGTTTCGTCCTCACAGAAGACCAAATAAGGATTTTTGATTTTTTGCGGGTGAACCTGAGGATGCAGGCTTCGGAGATTTTTGATTTTCGTTGAACGAGACTAAAACTAAAAACAACGGCCGGATTTGTAATTAAGATATACTGATTATCTAGGATACGAGGTTTCGTCCTCATAGAAGATCAAATAAGGATTTTAGATTTTTTGCGGGTGAACCTCGGGATCCGGGCATCGGAGATTTTTGATTTTCGTTGAACGAGACTAAAACTCAAAACAACGACCTGATTTGTAGTTAGCGTACTCTAATTATTAAGGATACGAGGTTTCGTCCTCATAGAAGATCAAATAAAGATTTTAGATTTTTTGCGGGTGAACCTCAGGATTCGGGCATCAGAGACTTTCGATTTTCGTTGAACGAGACTAAGACTCAAAACAACGACCTGATTTGTAATTAGCGTACTCTAATTATCAAGGATACGAGGTTTCGCCCTCATAGAAGATGAAATAAATATTTTAGATTTTTTGTGGGTGAACCTCAAGATCCGGGCATCGGAGATTTTCGATTTTCGTTGAACGAGACTAAAACTAAAGATAACGTCCGGATTTGTAATTAGGATGCTCTAATTATCTAGGATACGAGGTTTCGTCCTCATAGAAGATCAAATAAGGATTTTCGATTTTTTGTGGGTGAACCTCAGGATCCGGGCATCGCAGATTTTTTATTTTCGTTGAACGAGACTAAAACTCAAAACAACGACCTGATTTGTAATAAGGATGCTTTAATTATCTAGGATACGAGGTTTCGTCCTCATAGAAGATCAAATAAGGATTTTAGATTTTTTGCGGGTGAACCTCAGGATCCGGGAATCGGAGATTTTCGATTTTCGTTGAACGAGACTAAAACTCAAAACAACGACCTGGTTTGTAATTAGAGTAGTCTAATTATCAAGGATACGAGGTTTCGTCCTCATAGAAGATCAAATAAGGATTTGAGATTTTTTGTGGGTGAACCTCAGGATCCGGGCATCGCAGATTCTTGATTTTCGTTGAACGAGACTAAAACTCAAAACAACGACCTGATTTGTAATAAGGATGCTTTAATTATCTAGGATACGAGGTTTCGTCCTCATAGAAGATCAAATAAGGATTAGGGAATCGGAGATTTTCGATTTTCGTTGAACGAGACTAAAACTCAAAACAACGACCTGATTTGTAATTAGAGTAGTCTAATTATCAAGGATACGAGGTTTCGTCCTCATAGAAGATCAACTAAAGATTTTAGATCTTTTGCGGGTGAACCTCAGGATCC
Organism: Callosobruchus maculatus; assembly: GCA_951848785.1. Taxonomy (NCBI): domain Eukaryota; kingdom Metazoa; phylum Arthropoda; class Insecta; order Coleoptera; family Chrysomelidae; genus Callosobruchus; species Callosobruchus maculatus. The sequence goes on from CATOUR010000003.1 coordinate 7,909,161, forward strand.
GGGCATCGGAGATTTTCGATTTTCGTTGAACGAGACTAAAACTCAAAACAACGACCGGATTTCTAATTAGGATACTCTAGTTATCTAGGATTCGAGGTTTCGTCCTCAGAGAGGATGAAATAAGGATTTTAGATTTTTTGCGGGTGAACCTCAGGATCCGGGCATCGGAGGTTTTCGATTTTCGTTGAACGAGACTAAAACTCAAAACAGCAGCCCGATTTGTAATAAGTGTACTCTAATTATCAAGGATACGAGGTTTCGTCCTCATAGTATATCAAATAAAGATTTTTGAGTTTTTGCGAGTGAACCTCAGGATGCGGGTTTCGGAGATTTTTGATTTTCGTTGAACGAGACTAAAACTCAAAACAACGACCGGATTTGTAATAAGGATACTCTAGTTATCTAGGATACGAGGTTTCGTCCTCATAGAAGATCAAATAAGGATTTTAGATTTTTTGAGGGTGAACCTCAGGATGCGGGCATCTAAGATTTTCGACTTTCGCTGAACGAGATTAAAACTCAAAACAACTACCGGATTTGTAATAAGAATACCCTAGTTATCTAGGATACGAGTTTTCGTCCTCAGAGAAGATCAAATAAGGATTTTAGATTTTTTGCGGGTGAACCTCAGGATGCGGGCATCGGAGATTTTCGATTTTCGTTGAACGAGACTGAAATCCAAAACAACGACCGGATTTGTGATTAGGATACTCTATTTATCAATGATATGAGGTTTCATCCTCATCGAAAGTCAAATAAAAGTTTTAGACTTTTTGCGGTTGAACCTCAGGATCCGGGCATCGGAAGGGTTCAAAATTATGCAGCGGTTACTGAGTTTGTGAGGGTAGAGAAACGCAAACAGACAGACCAACCGACAGATCGACAGACGGGCAGACCAACGGAAATGGATGACGTGGATTTTCGTTATGTAGACATCATAAAACGCCTAAAAAGCGTATTACCTCACAATCGAAAACTTTCGGAGTCACAATACTCCCCTCACCTATCGACGTGGGAAATAAAAGTATATATTACTTGAAGAAAAATATTTTATTTCTCCAGATTTGCTACAAAGACTTCTTTAGAACAGAATTGCTCGTTGAAAAATTTATTTATTCTTTTAAATCTTATCCTCTTGGACAAGAAGCAATAAAATAAATTGGAATAGTGAAAATTTTTCTGTCCATCGAGGATAAAAAAAAATTAAAAAAAGTAGGAATAGGGCGCAAGAAACGTGCCAATTCCGTAATTTTCCTCCTCGAATTCTAGGGATGTCCCTGGTATTTGTCATCAATCTATCCAAGCCCGTGTGACACAAAGCATCCCTTTGTGCAACACTGAAAGTTGCACGGCGGAGGAAGAACCACGTTTGAAAAACGTCAAAAAAATAAAAAAAAAGTAGGAATAGGGCTCAAGAAACGTGCCTACTTCGCCAATTTCCTTCTCGAATTCTGGGAATGTCCCTGGTACTTTTGTCATCAATCTATCCAAGCCCGTGTGACACAAAGCATCCCTTTGTGCAACACTGAAAGTTGCACGGCGGAGGAAGAACCACGATTGAAAAACGTGCATTTTTTCTGTCCGTCCCGATTACACTGCACCGACAGTCTATTGTTTTTGCCGCCATGCAGGAGATATCGATCAACGAATACACGCCAGCTCCCACTTTGAAGTGAATTGTTGGAGTTATTTTTAAATCCGTATTGGGGAACGGCAGAAATGTACCTATAGGCACTCAGCACTCATCTCTATATTACCCTGGAAGAAGTCAGACTTACGACTGCTGCCTACAAAATTTCTTTTACAAGATTTGGTTCAAATCAGATCAAGTCAAAATCAACCCAACCCATCAACCAGGAGACGGTACGTCGGCGACAGCAGCATGCCTCACAGATCAACGCAGATATCAAAACAATTGTCGAGTGGGGATTAGCAAATAGAGTACAGTTCAACATAGAAAAAACTCAGGCAACAACACTTTCAAAGAAGTCTCATGATGGCTTACCAACCGTGGAAGTGGAGAGTCACCTCATAGTCGAATTACCTTCCGTCAAGCTTTTGGGAATCAATATCAACAATAATATGTCCTGGTACGACCACGTCGTCAGTATTGCTAAAACGGCATCCCAGAAGCTTGGAGTTTTGTGCCGCTGTAGGAAGTTGTATACACCAGAGCAACTGCTGCTGCTCTACAAGGCACAGATCCGACCATCGCTGGAGTATTGCTCCCATGTGTGCGCTCCGAAGCACTCTCTAAAGCTGCTGGACAGTATCCAGAAAAGAGCGATTAGACTAATCGATACGCCTAACCTCACAAAGGACCTCCACAGCCTGGAACATCGAAGGAGGGTGGCTGACCTATCCCTGTTTTACAGATTCTATCACGGAAGATGTTCGAGTGAGCTCTCTCAGATAATAACACCATAGGCCGTCCGAACCAGGAACACTAGAGAAGCTCTGCGAGCTCATCCTTACCAGGTCGAGGTCCTTACTCCCCGAACCAGTCTCCTCCAGCATTCCTTCTTTTGGAGAACTTCGACGCTGTGGAATCAGCTGCCGGGGAATCTGTTTCCCGACGGCTACAACCTGCAGCGTTTAAAATCTAACGTGAACCGATACTTATCCTCTCGCAGAGCTTCTACAGCGCCATAGGCTTTCAGCCTTTGCGGGAGGCCGACCACAAAAAAAATTTAAGCAGACAATCACATAAATAGTTGTATTGGAATAGTCAGGTACATAGTACAACCGTAAAGCCCGATTTTATCAACATGTATATTTTAACAAATGCTTTGAAGAGCTTTTCTATTGGATGTTATTTAGCAAAAGCTTTCTATTGGGTATTGAGGGCTATGTTAATAAGTATCATCCAATAGTATTTTATTAATATTGAAAACAAAACTTCAAAGCTGGGTGACACTTTTATCAAAAATATTTTAGAAATTCATGGCGATTCATGGACCAAACTCATAGCAGAATATCAGAACAAAGCGATTGATTTGCAAATTAATTGCCAGATTTTTCATGTTTACATTATAATTATCGTATAATTACTAGATGCAAACTGCGATAATTTGTGACAGAATCATAAAAGTGGTATCAATTACAGCAACAACCTTATTTAATAATTACAAATCCCACCTCCGTTAGTCAAATGGATTATAGACAAATAGATAATTTTATGAAGAATCCTCCATTTACTGGATGCATGTTTGTTATAGACCTTCTTATAGAAATATTCACACAGGATGTAAAGGTGCAGCGTACACATTGTAAGGCATACATAGGAATAAAAATCCCTCCTGCTAATTGCTCCCTTTCTCTCAAAAGTATATCAAGCACCTGAATCACTTTGACTATACAAGTTATACGACAGGTTTTTTGTTTAGGTACATAAAATAAGGTTATACACCGGCTGGCGAGCTTGCCGTTCAAGATAGGCAACCAGTAATGCACATGCACACTTGAGAAATAGCTTGGCTAAAGTTTAATCGTGTGTTTATATTTTGAAATGTAACTAAATGCCATTTTTACCCCTTTTCACTATAAAACAAAGATATATTGCATGTATTTATAATTATTATCGATAGTAAATTATGTTTTATCCAAAGAATGCCAGTAATTTGAATGTCTTGTCATCATTGTCATTTAATTTGATACACCAACAATCGTATGATCAAATGTACCGCTTCTGTGGAATCTGATTAGTTGAGATTAGCAATTGCTAAACTTTTTGTTAAACAAGAAAATGCAATTTTTCACCCATTTAGGATGGAAAATCAGACTGGAAAAGATACTAGGTGGTTCACAATGGTCGATTGTATATAAGGTATGTCATTTTTGACCTTTCTGAGGGAAACTCCAAGAGAAATCAATACTTTTCAGAGTACTTTAACAGGTGCATGTTCTTGAAAGGGCTGCTCTGATTGGTCGAAGTCTTTGTTAAAATGCGCATGTTGATAAAATCGGGCCTAAATCTACTTTGATAGACTGGAGAACGTACGAAAATTTAGAACAACTTAGAGCCGAGATTCAAGTAGGTATTGGGAGAATAACTCCAAGGATGCTAGATAACGTAATGGACGAAATTATTTACCGTTACTATGTTTGCCTAGGAAATAGAGGAGGACTTTTTGAACATAAGATTTAATAATATGTATAGTTATAATGATTTTTTTGTTATTCTATAAAATAAATAATATTTTTTTATTTGATGATGATAAACATATTGTTTACTTATTTTTTTGTATATTAATAAATTAAATTAAAATTCAATCGTATGGCATTTTTTCTCCTCTACATTATGACGTTATTCGATTTTTGATACTACGTTTTGTTTCTTCGTAATCCTTATAAAATAGCATTGAAGATATCTTTTTGAACCCAAAACGTCAAGTAAATGAAAAGAGCGAAATATCGTTGTCTTTAGAACTAAAATTAGTTTTTTGTGGATAGAAAAAATGTTGTCGAGTATTTAAAGAACCAAATTTGATGATGGTTGCTAAGAAACGGAACGTCAGATTGAAAATCTTATTAACATCAGTTTATAGAGCAGGAAAAATTGCGATGGGAATGTAAAATTTGCATTGTCATACCTTTTCAAATAAAGTAAGAAAAAAATAAAAACGATATCGAGAAAATTCGATTTTTCCCAAATATCTTCGGAAGTAGTCGGAATTTTAAAATTTTCAAAACGCCATATTGCAGTGTTCAGCAAGGCGCAACTTTTTTCTAATTCAATCATCTTTGTAAATCTTCTGGCTTACGAGATCCCTGTAGTGTGCGTTCTTATGTGGGACGCCATGTATAGCGCACTCTGAACCCTCTCATATGATTTCACATGTTTATTTTTCTTAAATCTTACGTTACGTCTTACGTTACGTCTTACGTTACGTCTTATGTTACGTCTTACGTTACGTGACTCTGTGCGCTCCTTAAGTATTAGCTTTGACGCTGAAACTGCATTCTAAACCTCTCCTTTGAGCGAATATGGTTTCAATTACCGCTCGCATGAAACTCGATGACACGATACTTAATTTGATATAGCAGTATATTATTATTTGTAGCAAGTCATTTAAACTAAGCTCTCTAATGGTGCGGCTTTCGATAGTGCGGTCTATTTGTCTTAACGATGTCGTATTTACATAAAAATGTACAGTGAGAAAGAAGAATGCATAATGTAAGTACACCCTACAGAAGTGAAACAACTGACAGATTCTTTTATTTATTTCTTTCTTAAATCTTACGTTACGTCTTACATCTTACGTTACGTGACTCTGAGCGATCCTTAAGTAGTAGCGTTGACCTGCCAATAGCTGAAACTACATTCTAAGCATCTCCTTTGAACGAGTATGGTTTCAAATACCGCTCGCATGAAACTCAATGATACGATGCTTGATTTTATCTAGCAGTGTATTTATTTATAGCAAGTCATTTAAACTAAGCTCTCTAATGGTGCGGCTTTCGATAGTGCGGTCTATTTGTCTTAACGATTTGGTATTTACATTAAAATGTACAGTGAGAAAGAAGAATGCATAATGTAAGTACACCCTACAGAAGTAAAACAACTGACAGATTATTTTATTTATTTCTTTCTTAAATCTTACGTTACGTCTTACGTATTACGTTACGTGACTCTGAGCGCTCCTTAAGTAGTAGCGAAGTAGCGTAGACCTGCCAATAGCTGAAACCTCATTCTCAACCTTTCCTTTGAACGAATATGGTTTCAATTACCGCTCGCATGAAATGAATGAAACTCGATGATACGATACTTAATTTTATCTAGCAGTGTATTTATTTATAGCAAGTCCTTTAAACTAAGCTCTCTAATGGTGCGGCTTTCGATAGTGCGGTCTATTTGTCTTAACGATGTCGTATTTACATAAAAATGTCCAGTGAGAAAGAAGAATGCATAATGTAAGTACATCCTACAGAAGCGAAACAGCTGACAGCTTTTCCGCAATGCTCAGAAATTAAAATAAATCGATGTAGGCTTGCGGTGAGAATTTAGTAGAAATACAGGGTGAGTCGTAACGTAAGTATGGATCGCCCAAATATGGCGGTTTGCACGATTTTTAAACCGGAAAATAGTTTTGATAATTTGAACAAGTTCAATGTGCCGTAGGTGGCGCCCTCTATTCATGACAGCAAAACCGTGGCTGAATTTTGATTTCGCTCCTTAAAAAACCTCAATACGTAATTTTAAATCGTTGTGCCGTTTTGCTGTGGAATAATAAAGAAACTAAAGCTTTGACACCCTATATCTTGAAAATTAAGTGTTTTCGTTCCAATTTCAAGACACCCTGTAGAAGAAACCTTTACATTTAAGAAAAACATGAAGTCAAGTTGATTGATTCAGTACTTCCTTCACATTACGGTGATACCAGTTTATTATTTTCCCATAACATGAAGCTATAGTCTGAGATCCCCTTGCAACCAAATCATCGACCGCTCGACCAGGTCTTTCTTTCACAGGTCAATAGATAGCCAATAGGCTGATGAATACAACAAATTTTTGAGTTTTACGACCACCCCAATTTCACCCCCATCAAAAAAAGTAGAAAATGATCAGGTGCCCCTAAAACGCCTAAAAACGAAGTTTGAGCTGTTTGTATATTTTCAGCTTTTTTAGTATTGCTGCGCCACCACCGTAATAATACTGTGTCAAAATTTTATTACAATCATTCCAATAGTTTCCACGTTGCACAATGCAGAAAGATCAGAATCAATACTCGCATGTATCCATCGGAAAATTCATAGTCCCTTGGTTTCTGTAATAGGCAAGGCAATGTTCGGATGGACCTAAAACAGTGTATTATGACGCTAGGCCTTCCTTCACAGGTCAGTGGACAGCCTATTATGAATACAACAAGCTTTTCAGTCTTACAACCCCCCACCCCCCAACCACCCCAATTTCACCCCCACTAAAAAAAAGTAGAAAACGATTAGGACCCCAAAACACCTAAAACAAAGGTTGAGGGATTTTAAAATTTTTTCGTTTTTTGCTAATTACTCGGCCGTCCATACTGGATTTTCAAAATTATAGGAACATTACCCACTACGACCCCACAGCATATCGCGGCCCAAATTTCATCGCAATCCATGCAGCGGTTACTGAGATTACGGCTAGAAGAAACGCGACAGTCAGACAGACAGACCGACAGACAGACAGACAGACCGACGGAAATGAGTGACATGGATTTGCGATATGTAGACATGATAAAGCGCCCAAAAAGCACATTTTTTCAAAATCGAAAATTTTCGCGATCACAATACTATAGATACAGATACAGATCCAGATACAGATCATTTATTGGTGTCAGTATGCTTGGTCACATTTACATAAGTCAAATGATTTTCAGAAACGTAAAATGGTAAAGACAATTCATAATGTTAAAATTAATATTAAATTAATATCATTAAAATTTATATAGTACATTATACTCTTACAAGTAATATAAGAGATAAAAACATGAATTAAACTATTTATTCATTGAATGAATGTTGCATAAACTTATCTATAGAGTAGAAGGCTTTTTGCATTGAAATATTTTTTTATTCACATTCTGTAATGATCATATGGTAACTTTCTAATTTCTAATATCTTCTGCATCCTGTTGATAAATTATTAAGAAAAAGAAACGGAACGGTAATTACAACTTTGACACCTTGTACTTCGGTTAAATCTCAATATTTTCACCCAAAGGATCTATAGTTATGCTATATACCATTAGTTAGCGGACACCCTGTATAGCATACTACTTTTTGTAAAAGGTTTTATGCTTCGAGAAAAGCTACAGCGACAGCCAAAACCTTGATAAGCTCTTTCTTTATCTCAACGAAATGTGCTTTTATTTATGAGCCACCGGAGCGCAACGAAAGTACGGAGTGGATCTAAGAGTGCCTCGGTTGCCTAAACAGAGTCAATTGTTTCACTTCTGGCAAAGGGCGGCAACAAGCATTTGCATCACTACAAAGCGCAGCAGCATTATTGCGAAAGGGTTGCGACCCTTCGGGGGTTGCGACCCTTGGGGGTGTAGCGAAAAGCGCTTTATCCATGCCCTGTTCAAATACCAGCCGAATTGGGTGTTCACACTCCAGGTGAAGTGGTTTCGGCTGTAATTTTGGATGGGAGCAGAGAACAGCGAGGTTTCGTTTGGTTTTATTACGTATTTTAGAAGCTAGAATGAAATGTGGCAGAGCTATTATACTGGTGATCCTTAATAACATGATAAATGTTAAGGGAATACTTTTCAAGCTCATTTTAAGGAAAAAACCTCATATGGAGGTATAGATGAAGTCAGAAATACATGACTTGATTACATTTCTTTCAGGTCTCAATCAGTATCGACACTTCTATAGTGCAGTTATATTATTATGTAGACCCGAGTAATGATAAAAACGTAATTATCTATACATACAGGGTGTTAATTAAGTATGTTAACAAACTTTAACCACGAATAGTACTCCGAAAAATAGAAAGAAACTGTCATATGAACATGGGTCCGGAAATGCTTCCTTGCATGGGGCACCCTGAAGACGGTTTTCCCTCGATATTCTCGAAACCATTTATAACAAAATTACGAAATTAGGTACGATAGGTAAACTTTTGACGCTGAATCTGATTCTGAAATCCGAATTTCATAATTTTAATCAGAGGCGTATCATACGGGAAGAGTTAGGGGTAAAAATGACCCCATTTTCTAAATTGCAATTTTTTTGACATTTTGATTTTAGAATATGGTATTTCAGAGATTTCTACGTAAAAATCGTCTCTTGGTACATCCCGATAGGGCTACCCTACCCCTCTTCGAAAAAAATGCAAATCATTGAATCGATGCAGGCTATTGTAAATAAATAAATGTTCACCTATTTAGTAAGTGTGCTGTGAAAAACAATTGCAATAATTGATAAACAACTTGAGAACTGTCAGTTTATTCAGTTTAGAGTTATTACAAATCATTTAGGTATTTAGCAGTTGTTTTTCACAGCACACTTACTAAATAGGTGAACATTTATTTATTTACAATAGCCTGCATCGATTCAATAATTTGCATTTTTGTCGAAAACGGTTAACCTTATCGAGATATACTAAGAGACAATTTTTACGTAAAAATCTCTGAAATACCGTATTCTAAGATCAAAATGTCCAAAAAATTACAATTTAGAAAATGGGATTATTTTTACCCTTAACTCCTCCCGTATGATACGCCTATGATTGAAATTGTGAAATTCTGAATTCAGAATCAGATTCAGCGTCAAAAGTTTACCCATCGTACCTAATTGCGTAATTTTGTTATGAATGGTTTCGAGAATATCGAGGGAAAACCGTCTTCAGGATGCCCATGCAAAGGAGCGTAGCTCCCTTAGGAAGCATTTCCGGACCCATGTTTATATGACATTTTCTTTCAATTTTTGGGGGTACTATTCGTGGTTAAAGTTTGTTAACATAGTTAATTAACACCCTGTATATTATAAACATTTAAAAACTATAGTAATACAGTTGAAAGTGATTTTTAACCTAGTTTTTTAGTAGAAAAGTTTTCTTCGGATTTTGGGATAAATTAAAGCAAGAGGTTTAATTCAAAGAGCCGACGTTTCGGCGTTAATTTTACGCCTTCTTCAGGGCTAAAATTCATACGAAGAGGAAAAATATATAAGTAAAAAGTGTGCCAAAAAGGAAGTATACATAAGCGTTGACAATTCAGTCTACAAAAAAAAATTAAACAATTTTTTTCACAATTTACAATCGAAGATTTTAACATTTTTTTAAGTAACTCGGCAAAACATTAAAAAATAAAGAATCGAAACATTGCATAAAAATATAAAAAATATAAAAAAATATAATAGAATTTTTCATTCAAATGTTAAAATACACTAAAATGTAAAGCATTCAGAAAAATGTAAATATCTTAGTTGTAACTTCATGTCTAAATTTTTTTTAAAATTTGTTTGTTAGGGTGAATTGTCAATGCTTATACTCACCGTTTTGGTTTTCGTTTTCGTTTTCTTATTAATTTTAGCCCTGAAAAGGGCGTAAGATAAACGCCGAAACGTCGACTCTTTGAGTTAAAACCTCTTGCATTAATTTATCTCAAAATCCGAAATCACCGTTTCTACTATTTAAAAGCTATGGAAATTTTAAAAGTCTTGAGAAATGTCTTGCTGATCAGTCATAACAGTTATAAAAATTTGCAGTATATGACGTTCATTCCAGATATTAAAAAAGTATATTTTTTTCTGCCTCAATTCTATTAAAACTATTGCGATTACTACGTCAAGTAAGCTAACTTTTGTTATAACGCGAACCTATAACGACGCCAAGAATAACCAAAAATCCTTGTACCTCATAATTCGCCACCCCTCTTATCTCTTTTATTCGAAGAGATAGAAAAAAAATCTTATATGAAGGTTTTATAGCCTTTTCTTGGCAAAATGTTAGACTGACACAAAACATTGCCTCATTCAGTTGTTTTTCGGCCACCATCACTATAGTGGATTGAGGTTAACTCCCACATTTTAGAAAATTTGAAGCTACATATTTTCAGAACCTTTCATAATAAGGTGAACGAACCCTATATTTTTGAAAACAAGAGAAACATATATTTCTTTCCATGATATATATATATACAGGCTGTCCGATTTAGAAAAATGGAGTCAAGTTGATTCACTCAGTACTTCCCACACATAACAGTTGCAACCAAATCACAGCCCGCATGTCGTCAAAAAATATCCAACACAAAAACTGGTAAATAGTTTACTAAATCTCTCAGTAGGAACTAAAACGACACAATTCAGCTTCAACTGGACGAAGCGAAACAGATTGCTTAAAAACGAAGTTTGAGCTATTTTTATATTTTTAGTTTTTTTTTATTGCTGCGCCGCCACTGACACGATTTTTCCAAAGCATACGCGTTTTTCATCTTCGCCGCGACAGTAATACCAAAGTAATACTATGTCAAAATTTAATTAAAATCTACTCGATAATTTTCGCGTTACGCAATATAAAACGGTCTAAAACAACACTCGGATGTATACATCACAAAGTCCTTTGGTTTCTATTATAAGCAAGGCAATGTTCTGATGGACCTAAAAAAGTGTATTATGTCGCTAGGTCTTTCATTCGCAGGTAACTGGACAGCCCATTATGAATTCAAAAAATGTTTCAGTTTTACAACACCCTCACCCTTCAACCACCCCAAATTCACCCCCACCCAAAAAAAGTAGAAAATGATCAGGAACCCCTAAAATGCCTAAAAACGAAGTTTGAGGAATATTTGAAATTTTTCGTTTTTTGCTAATTACTCCACCCCCCGAACAACGATTTCCAAAATTATCGGAATATTACCTACTACGACACCACAACATATCGCTTGCCAAATTTCATCACAATCCATGCAGCGGTTACTGAGATTACGACGTTCGAAAAACGCCAACAGACAGACAGACCGACGGAAATGAGTGACGTGGATTTTTGTTATGTAGACATCATAACACGCCCAAAAAGCGTATTATCTCAAAATCGAAAATTTTCGCGATCACAATACTCCCCTCACCTATCGGTGTGGGAAGTAAAAATATAACTTTATACGAAAAATAGGATTTTTTATTATTTTTTCGTTTTGTTCGTATCAAATTCTAAATGACAAGAGAAAACTATAAAACTTTCATATAAAAACTTTTTTCAATCTCTGCAAATAAAAAAGATAAGATAAAAAGATAAGAGGGTGGCGAGTTATGAGGAGACACCGTACAAGTCTGCAATGTAAAATCTAGTGAAAAAATAGCCAAGATTAGCCAACAAATTTCCTTTATGCTCACTCAAAAGTTCTCTGCCCCCTCCAAAAGTTTGCATTGTCATCTAAGTGATGCATTTACTCACAGAGGGCTGTTCAGCTGCCAGTAGGCCAGATCTTCACTGACCCATGGGTTGGATGGCTGGGTTGGTGTTATCAAGGGATCGTACTCAGTGTAGATCTCGACGTGTTGCATCATGCTCTCCAGTGCTTGAGACACCTTTATCCTGGTCTTGTTCAAACTGCTGCGAAGTAGCTCTACCTGGATAGACGACACATTGATTTTTGAGTTTTATGCAGGCTTAGCCAACAGAATGTGGAAGATATTAAAATATTTCCACTCAAATTTTGATTCAGAGAAGAATTATATTTTTTAATAGAATCTCCTGTACATTAATGATTTAATGGAAAAAAAGAATAACTTAGCGGAATGATGCAAATGAACCATGGTAACGAGAAAAGGTTATAAATCTTCTTCACAACATATCAGCTCTAACAAGAAACAACAGCGGTAACAAACCTAAGGTCAAAGAGAAGCTGGAGTATGACAGAAATCGTTATTTTTCACAGCCTACCAGCTCCTAAAATGTACTAGAGTTGAAGTAGAAGTTGTTGACGTCACGGTCCTAGAGGCCTTCACATAATTTTCTCATTTTTTCGGCTTTCTCGGGCTTACAAAATTAGCAAAAAAGTATGCCTTGCCAGCTTGGGTTGCTCCGAATACAAAAATTATATACATTTACAATATCAGTGCTTCTAAGGGTTCGATAGAATTATTATCTACCTGGTTGTTAAAACTATGCCTCACCAAACATTATTTTTTGAACAACTGTTTAATGTTTTTAAAAAGCCTTAGAAGTGGTGAATTATCCTGAGATTCTAGAAAATTTAGTTTAACTTGCTGCATAACAATTCAATACATTTAAAAAGCAACTGCTTACGATAATAATTTTCTCGTTTTCTCTTTCTAACAATATCACCAATACCTATAATTTTATATTTATACTCAAAATAAATATGTTCTTCTTTTTTACCTCTCTTCTACAATCCTCAATAGTCCTTTTTCTGGTTCTACAGCCAGTACTCCACGTCCTTGTAGGTACAGGACATTGCTCTAAAGGGCTGACCATTCCAGGGGGAGGTCTGTGGACTCTCCAATACGCTCTCTCTTGACTATCACTTATCAGCTTATCTGCTTTCTTGAGACCTTTCGACTGCTTGACCTGTAGATGACAATAAATTATCTGTCATATTGATAGGAAACAATTTCTTTAATAGTAGTGTAATAGTAGAATATATTATTATAAAGGGTACGTTCCAAACAAGGGCGTCGCTGATTTTTTTCTAGAAGGGTTTTTTTTGCTATGTATTTGTTTTTATGACTTCTATGAAAAAATAACAGATAATATAAGAACAACATAGTGCAGCATATGGTCTTAACATTAAGTACAACAAGATCAAGGTTATGATCGTAGATAGAGAGCACGATAATCATCGAGAAAAAGTCAGTAGGCCCTTGTGAAGTAGTCAAAAGTTTTGTGTACCTCGGTTCTCTGATCAACAATTCGGGAAGCTGTGAAAATGTGATTCGACGGCGCATTCAGCAGGCACGTGTGGTCATGATAAAGCTTTCTAAAATATGGCGTGACCATAACATCACTAAAGCTACCAAAATGTCGCTGGTTCAGTCTCCTGTGTTCTCCATAATTCTGTATGCCTCGAAGCTTGGACTGTTAAAAAGGCAGATCGAACTCGCATAGATGCTTTTGCAATGTGGACGTGGAGGAGAATGCTGAGAGTTCCTTATACCGCCCATCGAACTAACGTTTCCGTACTGGATGAGTTCGGTAATCCAAAGAGACTATCCTCCATTGTGTCGACGAGAATGCTTACATTCTTCGGGCATATTCACAGAAGCGATAATATGGTGAAACTTGTAGTTCAAGGTCATGCTCCGAGTGGGCGACGCCTTGGCCGTTTCCCTACAAGCTAGGTGGATACAATGAAACAGTTGCTGGATATGAGTATCAAGAGCGCCACTGAACTGACAGTAAATCGCGAACGATGGCGAGCTACAGTTCTCAAAACTATTAATAATAATACTCTAGCTCCGACTTAATCCATTTTACGAGTTCACAACATGTCTGTTAAGACATTCTGACTATGATGATGATAAAAAAATATTCCATAACTAATTATCTGTATCTGGTTGGAATTAAGGTAACTTTTCAGTGAGATCAATTTGTTTTAAAACTTTTAAGGGTCATTTGCTAATTGGAATCAACTTCAGCTTTCCAAACAATGTTCATTTTGAAATATTGGGGCATTTTGGACCATCAGAAATAAAGAGTCTCGTGGCTATCGTTATTTTGAGCATGCGCAGTAATAAGAAATAGGTAAATGATTCCCAATAACTATAACGAAGGTCAACCCATTTTACTTGTCCACTTTCTTTTCTTTCCTTGAAGAGTCACTATGGTCAATTGTAAAACAATTGGAAATATTGGCTTTTCATTTGGCTAGCTCTTATTTTTGAGCAGAAAACCAATGAAATGGAAGTCACAAATAGCCAAAAGTCGCAATGTCACTGTATGTTTTACCCCACCAAAACTTGCCAATCATTCAGCTATGGTTTTTGGTCGTTAGCTTGATTTTGGGATCGCCACACTTGACAACTCTACGGAACCAGTACTCCAAAGAATGGAACTAGAAGATAGGAGATATTGTGTTCTCTCTTCTGTCAAGGCTATCTCGTAAATCCCGGCGTTTTAGACCCCAGCTTGCGTTAATAACATTTTTTTTTTTTTTGAATACGGTTAAGGGAAAAATCAAAATTGCGGCCTTTAGATAAGACCAAAACTTCATCACCTGCCTGTCAAACTTTCACCCACGATTGGACGGGGCACTCTCAGGGTACTATGACGACTTAGACTACCTTTAGCACCTGCCTAATTTTCTAATCAGGTACTGACCTGTTCCTCAGCCTGTGTGATGATGAAATCCCACTTGTTGGCCAAATTCTTCTTGAGGTTGGTGAGGGCTTCCAGCTCGTAGTCTTCCAGTCCATGCCTCTGCTTGTTCCGTAGTGTCCTTTTTGTTAAGTAGATGGCGTATTCGACGTTGTCGGGAGGGCGATTTTGCCAAGGCCAGTAGTAGGGGTTCTTCGAAACGAAATAGTGTCATTCAAATTTCGATTCTTTTATGATTGACTTTGGTGGCAAAAAATTGTATTCACAATCTCAGAAGCTGCTGAATCAATTTTGGTAAAAAATGCGACGTGAGATAAAAAGTGTTATTTAACAGTGTAGTGATTTCATTCATTCATTCATTCATTCGTTCATTTATTAATTAACTAATTCATTCATTCATTCATTGATCCATTCGTTAAGTCATTCATTGATTCATTCATTCATTTAATTTAGTATTTCCCTCATTCATATATTCTTTGAGCAGTTAAAAAAAATGTTTAATAAAAGGTAGTGTATACACGTATTTAACTCATTTCTTGACATGTATGTAATACATTTCATGGAGCGATATAGTTTCTCCTACGCATCGCTTCAATCGCAAATTTACGGTGGTGTTTCCGTCAAGGGAAGAGTGGAAGTCTAGGGAAAGACAGCTCATCAAAGGAGGAGGACAGGTCTGGTACACAGACGGTTCACTCGCTAGAGAGGGCTCGGGTTCGGGAGTCTACGGACCCCATACAAGACTTTCATTCCCTCTTGGCTGGCACACCACAGTATTCCAGGCTGAGGTCTATGCGATACTTGCTTGTGTAAATCGTATTCGGGAAATTGATGGGTCTAGGAGGCGGATTACTATCTGCTCTGACAGTCAGGCAGCCATCAAAGCACTGAGTGCTTGGAAAATAACGTCGGGACTGGTCTTGGAGTGCAGGAGGGCTCTTGATGACATCTCAGCTAAACACAAGGTATCACTGATGTGGGTACCTGGGCACGCTGGCGTAAAAGGTAACGAAATGGCAGATCATCTTGCTAGGATGGGATCCGGCAACAGTTTTGTGGGCCCGGAACCAGCCTTAGGACTATCTGCAAACTTGATTAGGAAAACAACTGCAGAGTGGATCCAGAATCAACACTCTCTGAGATAGAACAACATCTCTGGTCATCTCCGTCAGGCTCGGGAACTATTAGAAGGGCCTGCAGAGAGAGTAGGACGATTTTGTCTCTCTCTGGATAGGAGTAACTTGAGATTGCTAGTACATGTACAACATGCACGTGGTGTGGTGAAGAGGAAGAATCCTCGGTACACATCTTGTGTCGCTGTGAAACCCTGGGTTATCACAGGCAGACTATGCTGGGCTCAAGAACCTTGGAACCAATAGAGATAAAATGGATAGGACCTAAGAATGTACTTGCCTTTGCCAAAAGGGCAGGTCTTAGGAACTAGCGCGGATAGAGGCGCAAAAGGGCCAATCTTGTGGCCTATGCACCATTCCGTGCTGGATAGCCTCTGGTCCTTATTCATTCATTCAATACATTTCATTATTTTAATACGTCCATTGAAAATAGTAGGGATCCAGAGACTAAAAAAATGTTGGAAAATTATCTGTGTTGTTAACTTGACCTCCTAGAGAGGCAGTTATTCAAAATTATTATCAAAATTATTACCCCAAAAGATTTCTGATACAAATATAACAAATTTTTTCGAAACAAGTATGAAAGATATTAAAAAAATTATCTATAGTATATAGTAATTATTTTATTTACCTGAAACCGATAGAGAGAGCTGTCATCCTTGACGACAAGATTCTTGGAATCACTGATAGGAAAAAAATACCCGTATTGACACAGTTGATTGGCTATGTTGAGCGCCTCTGGAAAGGTCAGAAAAAAAATAATTATTATTTGAAGACTCTCACTTTGACTCCTTGAAGGTTGTTGAGTGGTACCCTGTATAAATTATTCAAATTTAATGAAACTTACCGGATTCCTCGATTCCCAGGCGCTCCATCAGCCATTCTATCAGGTCATAACCTACAAAAATTTACATAAGTGAGTGTGGGTGGTATCAAAAGGCTGAGTCCATTTCCAAAATAAAACTTCTATTACATTTACAATCCAAAGTTTGGAGTGTATTAAAATATAAGAGCTATATTCTTATTTATTTAACTTAATATGTAGTGTCTAGCATTTTACAATTGCTTACCCATGAAAGCAGCAGGAATAGATGTTAAAAATATCTTTTGGCTTCTGACTGGCACTCCGCCATGCTCCGTGTCCTGCATTTCTTTCACCAGTCCTTCCATCTGTGGAAAGAAGATGTATCTAATCAAGCAAACGTTTATTATACCAAACATAGGAGGATTATTCTAAGCTGCACTCCCACCTCAGCTAATTTCAACTCCTATACAGGGTGTTAATTAAGTATATTAACAAACTTTAACCACGAATAGTACTCCGAAAAATAGAAAGAAAATGTCATATGAACATGGGTCCTGAAATGCTTCCTAAGGGAGCTACGCTCCTTTGCATGGGGCACTCTGAGGACGGTTTTCCCTCGATATTCTCGAAACCATTCATAACAAAATTACGAAATTAGGTACGATGGGTAAGCTTTTGACGATGAATCTGATTCTGAATTCAGAATTTCATAATTTTAATCAGAGGCGCTTCATACGGGAGGAGTTAAGGGTAAAAATAACCCCATTTTCTAAATGGTAATTTTTTGACAAGTAATTATTTACAATAGCCTGCATCGATTCAATAATTTGCATTTTCTCGAAAACGGTTAGCCCTATCGAGATGTACCAAGAGACCATTTTTACGTAGAAATCTCTGAAATACCATACTCTAGAATCAAAGTGCTAAAAAAATTACCATTTAGAAAATGGGGTTATTTTCACCCTTAACGCCTCCCGTATGATACGCCTCTGATTAAAATTATGAAATTCTGAATTCAGAATTAGATTCAGCGTCAAAAGTTTACCCATCGTACCGAATTTCGTAATTTTGTTATGAATGGTTTCGAGAATATCGAGGGAAAACCATCTTCAGGGTAGCTCCCTTAGGAAGCATTTACCCATGTTCATATGACATTTTCTTTCTATTTTTCGGAGTACTATTCGTGGTTAAAGCTGGTTAACATACTTAATTAATACCCTGTATAGAGGTGCGTAAGTATGGAATAGGCCTCCGGAAACTGAATGAAAGCTGTTACATTTTATTACGAGTACATTACTAAATTTGTAACTTGTAAAATTAGCCGGAGTTCATCTCAAGCAACTTATTCATCCTATTATCCATTTCAAATAATGGTTTATTAGGTTAGAATCGCCATTGTAAACAACGCGTAGTGATTCAAGCAAGAGAAGATGACTGAGGCGCGTCAGCAGAAGCGGCTTCTGTTCACATACAGGGTGAGTTTTTAGTACCGGCTCGGTCGATAACTCCACTACTGAAGAAGATAGCGAAAAAAGTTGTACACAAAAGTTGTAGCCACGGATGTGCTCCTTGCTGAGAAAATATTTTGATTTATACAGGGTGATCCATAACTACGTGGTGATGCAAACATGCATTTTTTTAAATGAGACACCCTATATATTATTCCATATTCAAATTCTACTAATGATTTCCGTTCTTCCAATATAGGGTATTGTTACATTATACACGGTATTTTAAAAGTTATGACCATTTTTGTATCCAAATCACGGACAAATGAACGTACTGTATATCAAAAAGTAATGAATCAAAAATTATTTTTTTTACATGAGAAGATTAGAAATATCCTCTAGTTTTAAAATACGCTATAAAAAAATCCCGCGACGCATACTCGTATACAGGGTCATGTAGAATGCAAAATCTAGATTTTCTCTCTTTTTTTAAATGTAACCCCCAATATTTTATTATACCAAAGAATTGCTTTTAATATGCTCTTTCATCTTTGTATAGCACTTATTATGGCTGCATTTATTAGTTTCTGAGATATTTCGATTTTTCTACAAATTTTAAATATACCTTCTCTTTGTTTAATAAAATTTATCTATTTTGAGAAAATACTGCCAAATTTTATTTTTTCTTAACAAACAACTAAAATATAAGGCGATAATAATACTTGATCAAGTCAAAACACTGAACTAACGAGATAATATAGGTCAAAGTGTGCTGAGGAAACAATTTTATAGACGTCATGCATAATTATCAAGCAGATGTATCAGGTAGGCTATGAAATATGAAACGACACAGTCCAATTAAAACGATTCTTCAGTCCTTCAAACGCAATAGTTTTAGAGTGCCTCCGTTCTGGATATTGCTATTCATAGTTGATATATTCTAGAGGCAAGTAGACAATTTCTCAAAGATTCTCCTAAATATCCTCAATGAAAAAATTAATTTTCAAAGCTGGTTTTTCACACAGTACGGAATTATTGAGTAGGTTATGAAAACTGTCAATTTTTCAAAGCCTACCTGATAAAACTACTTGATAATTATGCATGACGCCTACAAAATTGTTTCCTCAGCATACTTGACTTTATTATCTCGATGATTTAGGGTTATGACTTCATCAAATGCTATCAAGACGTTATAATTTAGTTGTTCGTTGAATAAAAAACAAATACGATAGTACTTTCTCAAAATAAATAAATTTCAGTACACAAATAGAGGCTATATTTTAAATTTACCGAAAAATCGAAATATCTCGGAATCTGATGGACGTAGGTACAACAAGTGCTATACAAAGATGAAAGAGCATATTAAAAGCAATTCTTTGGGATAATAAAATATTGGGGGTTACATTTGAAAAAAAAGAGAAAATTTGGATTTTGCATTCTACATCACCCTGTATACGAATATGCGTCTCGGGCTACTTTTATAGCCGATTTTAAGACTAGAGGATATTTTTAATCGTCTCACGTAAAAAAAATAATTTTTGATTCATTACTTTTTGATATACAGTACGTTCATTTGTCCGCGATTTGGATATAAAAATGGTCATAACTTTTGAAACACCCTGTATAATGTAACAATGCCCTATATTGGAAGGACGGAAATCATTAGTAGAATCTGGATATGGAATAATATATAGGGTGTCTCATTTAAAAAAATGCATGTTTGTATCACCACGTAGTTATGGATTACCCTGTATAAATCTAAATATTTTCTGAGCAAGGAGCATATCCGTGGCTACAACTTTTATGTACAACTTTTTTCGCTATCTTCTATAGTAGTCGAGTTATCGACCGAGCCGGTACTAAAAACTCACCCTGTATATCACCTGTAACCCTTTCGTTTTCATTGGTCATTTTCAGCGCCGATCGATGTGTGATTGACCTGTAGGAGCGCTCAATAACGTGCGATTTACCAATAGGAGTGCTCTCGATCCGCTGTCCGTGCCTTGATCTTGGTCAATCACCTGACGTGACACTGGCTATAGTCCGAGCTTAGTGAGCTGCGAGTGTTTATTGTTTGAGCTGGTGTGCTGCCTACACACAAGGCAACCGATTGTAGCTAGAAATAGGTAATTGCACCTCATACAGGCCTACTAAAAATTATTTTTTTGCCTTTTGCTGAGGGTGGGCGCGTGGCATTGTGCCTTAACGAGGATCCACCCATAATTGAACCACTACACACATAACATACATATACAAGCAAGAATATCCAACGGATGTTAAATAGACATCAAAAAAATATACATTGCATGTACGTTTGTCGCGAACTTTCACATCCATGGCATATCCATAGAATGTACATATGTACGTTTAATGTACATGCATAGTATATGTAACATAGACCAGGTATCAACATGTATATTCATAACATGTACCATGTATATACTTACATACCAAAGTATATACAGTGTACATACAATGGATATGTATATCCACAATTGGAGCATGAAGGCCTAGTGGATGTAAAAGAGACACAAAAAGAATTACATTTCATGTAAGTTAGTCGCGAATTTCCACATCCATGGTATATCCATTAAATGTACATCAATGTACTTTTAGTACACTAGCATAATGTATGAAAGTTCAATGTAGAGGCAGAAAGATAAACAAACTTTATACTTTCATTATGTATTGTTATTAATTCAATTTCTAGTTACAATAATAATACTTGGCAAAACCGATTACTGTGATTGTCATCTCTTTCCTGTTGAATGGCCTGTCTAAAATCACAAAGAAATCAAGGTTAAAAAATTTTGTAGGTGGTTTGTTCCGCTTACGACTTACCGTCAAACGCTGGATGCGAGTGTTATCTGTAGCCAGAAGATAAGTAACGTGCACAATATTTCACTCGATCAGGTAATCAGGCACAAGCAGCACCAGCACACACACGCTAACTACGACTAAGGACGCGAACGGCGGAATAGCCAGAAATTAGCAACGGCGGCACTAGTTGTCCTTCGCGCTGACGTAAACTACTAGATGTAGGTATATATGATACTTAGACCAACATCTTATGTATATTCACGTATGAATATATTATACATGATACCTAGACCAACATCTTATGTATATTCACATATGAATATACCTACGTGAATATACATAGTACATTACACTAGTGTATACCATTTTTCATATGTACATCCAACGTCCCATGAATATTCAGAATATACATGTTCAAAGTGGAATATCTAATGTACATTTTGTGGATGTACATATCCATATAGTGTTATAAGGGATAGTAACTGACCTTTTGGAAAGCGCTCGGCCTGTGACATGGGCGATGCTCCCTCAGGGCCGTAGGGTGTTCCGCCGCGGCTGTGGCGGAGGTGGCGGTAGTACCGGCAGCGGCCGGCAGGTGATGCGCAGCGGTGGCGTTTTGGTGCTGATGGTGTTGGTGGTGGTGTTGATGGTGGTGTTGGTGTTGGTGTTGGTGGACCGCGCTGGGCGGCGGGTGGTGCTCCATGCGTGTGGGCGAGGGCGGAGGCCGGGGGGCGGTCCCCCTGCTCGTCGTCGTCTGCGTCTGCTGCGGCTGCTGCTCGGGAAGGGACGAAGCTGCTGCTGCTGCTGCTGCTGCTGACTGGTGGCGGTGGCGCGCCCTGCAAGGGCCCGGACCACCGCTGCCGCTCGCGCCGGCGCCGCCCTTCTTCGCGGCCAACGCCAACGCCGACTCCTTCTCACCTACCCAATACAAGACAACCTCTCATATTATATCAATCAATCAATCAATCAATCAATCAATCAATCAATCAATCAATCAATCAATCAATCAATCAATCAATCAATCAATCAATCAATCAATCAATCAATCAATCAATCAATTATTCAATAAATAAATCAATCAATCAATCAGTCAATCAATCAATCAATCAATCAATCAATCAATCAGTCAATCAATTATTCAATCAATCAATCAATTATTCAATAAATAAATAAATCAATTGATAAATTAATTAGTTAATCAAACAATTTATTGAGTCTGCACATTAAATAACGCTTCTAATGTCACTCAGTGTATATGTATAATTTGTTGATCGACAAATACTCTTGAAAGTCGCACACACAATTGCTGGGATCAAAACAGGAAAATATTATAAGCCCGAAAATCCATGTTTGGAATTTTTTGATTAAGTGCTAATTAGTAATTAATTAATAACAGTAGCCAGTTAGGCGCGTACTACATAGAAAGTGAGTGTAGCTTGACGTTTGTCCGGCCTACTGATTGAGCTGTCTCTGCGAGTCTCGCTCTCACTAATCCTGCTGCTTCTTTACTCCCACTATATACAGTACGTGCCTGATTAGTTACTTTTATCAGTTAATTACTAATTAAATACTTAATCAAACTTAATCAAAAAATTCCAAAAATGGATTTTTGGGTTCAAAGTATTTTTCTCTTTTGATCCCAGCAATTATGTGCGCAACTTTCAACTATATGTCGAACAAATTATCACCTTTACATAATTGAAATACACTGAGTTACATTAGAAGCGTTATTTAATATGCAAACTCGATAAATTGTTTGATTAACTAATTAATTTATGGGTTGATTGATATATTTATTGAATAATTAATTGGTTGAACTGATTCATTGATCAATTCACTAATTAGATAATTGGTATATTTATTGCGTGTTCATCAAATTTATTCATTATTCGAATAACTGATTGAGTAATCAATTAATCAATTAGTTATCATTGAGTGATTCCTTGATTTATTACTTATTAGTATTATTCTAATAATTAAGTAATCGATAGATAATCAAGTGATTAACAGATTAATTAGTTATTTGATTATTTGATTCATTGGTGAAGTTATTAGTAATATTCCTAGTGATGGGAGACAAAGGCAAGAAAGTAAGCACGGTTCTTCTCAGGTCCCACTATGAATCTTTTAGATGATTATTGATCAATATTAATTGATATTGAATAACTATTCGATTGATCGATTAATTCATCAACTAACTAGTTATTTTTTCAATTAGTCGATTAATTGGTTAATTAACTAGCAGCTCATTATCTTACCTCCGAGGGCGGAACTAGAGCTATGTATCAATTATTTAATTAACCAATTAGTTATTTGATTAATAATTAAGTAATTAATTAATAGATCAATGTTTTAGATATCCAGTTATTGAATAATTTTTGATTGATTATTTATTCAGTTGATTAATAGATTATTACATTAATTGATTAGTTGATTAAATGATTGATAAATTAATCAATTGATCGATTTATCAATAAATTGGTATCTTCGATTCGATTAACTATTTAAATAACTTAATTGGCTGACTAATCGAATTTGTGTTGATTACTAATTGATTAATTGTTCTACTCTAATTGGTTATTTGATTAATTGATTAGTAGATTGATTCGTTAACCGATTTTTTACTAATTGATTAATTATTTGACTCTAATTGATTACTTAATTAACTGACAAGCTGATTGATTAGTTGATTGGATTGGCTTACCTCCGGCGGCGGCACCGGCACCGGCGGCGGCGGCAGAGGCGGCTCTAGCCCAGCTCCATGGGCGAGCTCTCGCCGCGCCCCATCACTCTCCACCACAAAGCGATCACCCCCACATTACTAATGGTGACACTGAAACAAAACAGAAAAAAATACTATTAGTCCTGGTATTAACATTAGTACTTCTCAAATCAACTATATTTTTTCATTTGAAATATACCTTTCCATTAATAAACGAAAACACTACTGCCAACCATCACATGTGTGTGTGCTGATCATGTTCTGTCGTAGTTTTGAGTTTCAGTCTCGGTTGATCAAAATCAAAAATTTCAGATATTCCAGGTTCAGCTAAAAAATCGAAATCCTTTATTTGGCTTTCTATTAAGATGAAACTTCGTGTTTTGAATAATTTGATGGTGCTGGTTACAAATTTGATTGCGGTTTTGAGTTTCAGTCTCGGTTGACGAAAATCAAAAATTTCAGATATTCCAGATTTTCAGTTTCAGCTAAAAAATCAAAAACCTTTATTTGGCTTTCTATTGAGATAAAATTACGTGTTTTGAATAATTTGGTGGTATTAATTAAAAATTTGATAGCGGTTTTGAGTTTCAGTCTCGGTTGACGAAAATCAAAAATTTCAGATATTTCAGATTTTCAGTTTTAGTCAAAAAATCGAAAACATTCATTTCGCTCTCTATTGAGATAAAACCTCGGGTTTTGAATAATTTGATGATGCTAATTACAAATTCAATTACGATTTTGAGTTTCAGTCTCGGGTGACGAAAACCAAAAATTTCAGATATTTCAGATTTTCAGTTTCAGCTAGAAATTCAAAAACCTTTATTTGGCTTTCTATTAAGCTGAAACCTTGTGTTTTGAATAATTTGATGGTCTGATTACAAATTCGATTGCAGATTTGAGTTTCAATCTCGGTTGACGAAAGTCAAAAATTTCAGATATTTCAGATTTTCAGTTTCAGCTAAAAATTCGAAAACCTTTATTTGGCTTTCTATCAAGATGAAACCTCGTGTTTTGAATAATTTGATGGCGCTGATGACAAATTCGATTGCAGATTTGAGTTTCAGTCTCGGTTGACGAAAATCAAAAATTTCAGATATTTCAGATTTTCAGTTTTAGCTAAAAAATCGAAAACATATATTTCGCTTTCTATTGAGATGAAACCTCGCGTTTTGAATAATTTGATGATGCTGATTACAAATTCCATTGCGATTTTGAGTTTCTGTCTCGGTTGACGTAAGTCAAAAATTTCAGATATTCCAGATTTTCAGTTTCAGCTAAAAAATCGAATAACTGTTATGGCTTTCTATCAAGATAAAACCTCATGTTTTAAATAATTTGATGATGCTGATTACAAATTCGATTTCGGTTTTGAGTTTCAGTCTCGGTTGACGAAAATCAAAAATTTCAGATATTTCAGATTTTCAGTTTCAGCTAAAAATTCGAAAATCTTTATTTGGCTTTCTATTGAGACGCAACCTCGTGTTTTGAATAATTTAATGGCGCTGCTTACAAATTCGATTGCAGATTTGAGTTTCAGTCTCGGTTGACGAAAATCAAAAATTTCAGATATTTCAGATTTTCAGTTTTAGCTAAAAAATAGAAAACATATATTTCGCTTTCTATTGAGATAAAACCTCGCGTTTTGAATAATCTGATAATGCTGATTACAAATTAGATTGCGATTTTGAGTTTCAGTCTCGGCTGACGAAAATCAAAAATTTCAGATATTTCAGATTTTCAATTTCAGCTAAAAAATCGAAAACCTTTATTTGGCTTTCTATTGAGATGAAACCACGTGTTTTTGGATAATTTGATGGTGCTGATTACAAATTCGATTGCAGTTTTGAGTTTCAGTCTCGGTTGACGAAAATCAAAAATTTCAGATATTTCAGATTTTCAGTTTCAGCTAAAAATTCGAAAATCTTTATTTGGCTTTCTATTGAGACGCAACCTCGTGTTTTGAATAATTTAATGGCGCTGCTTACAAATTCGATTGCAGATTTGAGTTTCAGTCTCGGTTGACGAAAATCAAAAATTTCAGATATTTCAGATTTTCAATTTTAGCTAAAAAATAGAAAACATATATTTCGCTTTCTATTGAGATAAAACCTCGCGTTTTGAATAATCTGATAATGCTGATTACAAATAAAATTGCGATTTTGAGTTTCAGTCTCGGCTGACGAAAATCAAAAATTTCAGATATTTCAGATTTTCAATTTCAGCTAAAAAATCGAAAACCTTTATTTGGCTTTCTATTGAGATGAAACCACGTGTTTTTGGATAATTTGATGGTGCTGATTACAAATTCGATTGCAGTTTTGAGTTTCAGTCTCGGTTGACGAAAATCAAAAATTTCAGATATTCCAGATTTTCAGTTTCAGCTAAAAATTCGAAAACCTTTATTTGGCTTTCTATTGAGATGAAACCACGTGTTTTTGGATAATTTGATGGTGCTGATTACAAATTCGATTGCAGTTTTGAGCTTCAGTCTCGGTTGACGAAAATCAAAAATATCAGATATTCCAGATTTTCAGTTTCAGCTAAAAAATCGAAAACCTTTATTTGGCTTTCTATTAAGATGAAACCTCGTGTTTTAAATAATTTGATGGTGCTGATTACGAATTCGATTGCGGTTTTGAGTTTCAGTCTCGGTTGACGAAAATCAAAAATTTCAGATACTGGAAGAACTGGAACATGCTGTGAGGGCATCTTGGGAGGCTGTACTTCTAGAGTTTATCACCAACCAGATTACGAGCATGCCGCGTAGACTAGAAGAGTGCATTCGTCAACATCCCATCCCATCCATTATTGATATGTTGTATTTTTTATAAACTAGTTATGCCAAATGAGTTTGTTTATTGTTGTACTTAGTCCTACCGCATTTCATCAACCGCAATCCTTTTACTTCCCACACCGATAGGTGAGGGGAGTATTGTGATCGCGAAAATTTTCGATTGTGAGATAATACACTTTTTGGGCGTTTCATGATGTCTACATAACGAAAATCCACGTCACTCATTTCCGTCGGTCTGTCTGTCTGTCGGTCTGTCTGTCGGTCTGTCTGTCGGTCTGTCTGTACGCGTTTTTCTGTCCTCGTGATCTCAGTAACCGCTGCATGGATTGTGATGAAATTTGGGCAGCGATATGCTGTGAGGTCGTAGTAGGTAACGCTGCTATAATTTTGAAAATCGGTGCATTGGCGGCGGAGTAATTAGCAAAAAACGAAAAATTTCAAATATTCCCCAAACTTCGTTTTTAGGCGTTTTAGGTGTTCCTGATCATTTTCTACTTTTTTTGGGTGGGGGTGGAAATTGGGGTGGTTGGGGGTTGGGGGGTTGTGAAATTGAAAAATTTGTTGTATTCATAATAGACTGCCCACTGACCTGTGAAGGAAGACCTAGCGACATAAATAACTTTTTTAGGTCTATCCGAACATTGCCTTATGCCTATTACAGAAACTAAAGGACAGAATTTTTCCGATGTATACGTATGAGTATTGCTTTAGATCGTTCTATATTATGTAACGAAGAAACTGCTCAATTAATTTTAATGAAATTTTGACACAGTATTACTACCGTGGCGAGGATGGAAAATGCGTATGGATTTTATAAATCGTGCCAGTGGCGGCGCAGAAACAATAAAAAAACTAAAAATATAAAAACAGCTCAAACTTCGTTTTTAAGTGTTTTAGAGGTTCCTGATCATTTACTGAGTTTTTTTGGGTGGGGGTGAAATTCGGGTGGTTGGGGGGTGGGGGGTTGAAAAACTGAAAAATTTGCTGTATTAATAATAGGCTGTCCGTTGACCTGTGAAGGAAGACCTAGCGACATAAATCACCTTTTTAGGTCCATCTGAACATTGCCTTGCCTATTACCGAAACTAAGGGACTTAGAATTTTCTGTATACATACGAGTATTTATTGCTTTAGATCATTTTGTATTTTGTAACGTGGAAACTATTAAATTGATTCTAATGAAATTTTGACACATTATTATTACTGTGGTGAGGATGGAAAACGCGTATGCTTGTTAGAAATCGTGTTAGTGGCAGCGTAGCAATAACCAAAAAACTGAAAATATGAAAGCAGCTCAAACTTCGTTTTTAGATGCTTTAGGGGTTCCTGACCGTTTTGTACCTTTTTTGGGTGGGGGTGAAATCGGGTTGGTCGGGGGGGGGGGGGCGGGGGGTTGTAAAATTGTATTATTGATAATAGGCTGTTCATTGACCTGTGCAGGAAAGGCCTAGCGGCATATGACAATGGGGGGGGGGGGGTACTGGCGATGATTTTGTTGCAAGGGGATCTCAGACTCTTTATGCTATGGGAAAATAATAAACTGGTATCACCGTAATGTGTGGGAAGTACTGAGTCAATCAACTTGACTCCATTTTTTTTCTCAGTGTTCGGATTTCACTTGCGAGTAGTATACAAATCGTCCCGTATCTCACATAGGCACAGCTTTTTTCTCACAAAGTATCCTAACATATTTCGCATATCTGAAAATCCGCGACAACATTAATACAGTCAATTTCTTAGTTTTTTCTCTCTTGGAAAATTTATTGGACGCTAGTTACGCCCGTGAGATTAGGGACGAAATGCTACGTTGGCATTCTATAATTTGGGAACATCCTGTGCATCATTGAAACGATAGGAGCATACTAACGACGTAAAAGGATTCCCTGCAAGTGAATATCGTCGCTAATACGTTACAAGGACAATAAAAGTCCGAGAAGACAATGGCGCGCCAGAGCATGTAACGACATGTGCCGGTTACGGCGCTCCAGATCAAAAGAGCATCAGACAGAGGAACTTGCAGAAAGCTATAGAGCGTAGAGCGGCACAATATCGCTGACGACGGAATCATTATGCCAGTTAGCGATTGTTGCGGATGTTGGGCGCCTCTATTCGGATGTGCCTCAAAGCGGAACATTACCATCGGCTAATAGATTAATTGTGCGCTGAATCACACACGTAGAATTATTCATTGTGCCCGATAGCACACCTGGGTACAGGGTGTGGATCAAAAGTTTCCGATCTGAACGGAGGGAGGTCATTGTAGAGTTGGGTCTCATTTTCAGTGTATGAGTGAACGAATCATCATCATAGTCACAATGTCTTAACAGATATTTACACATTTTACAAGTTTCTCTTGGGATATCTTTAAGATCTTTAATGCAGTTGTTTCCCATTTGCTTTCTGCATCCTCATGCCGTTGACCAGATGGTATCTACTGGTTCATCCGCCTTTAGGGGCAATTTCTCACCCCAAGGACAAGAAGGTGTCCTGACTCTTCTCAACTCGTCCACCAGAAGCTGTTGGTTGAGAAGAGGTTACTGCTTATACCGACAGTAGTTCGGTGTTCCTTTTAGTCGCCTTTTACGACACGCAGGATATACGATGGGAGATATTCTAACCCCCACACGGGCCGAATGAATGAATAAATGAATGAATAAAATAATGAGAATGGGAGAGGCTTTCTAGTGACTAGAGTGCTGCCCCACGTAATTTAGAAAAATTTCATATTTGAATCATTTCAGAAACCACGCATGTCCTAAAGTCACTATTTTTTTAAAACTGAGCAGACCGCGTAGACAGAGACCGAATACCAGAGTACCGCGGCTGCTGTGAAAGGGTTATGTTAGGGGAAGTTTGTTGACGCGGGCTTTGAATGGGCCAATACCCGCAGGCCCAATAAATATATCTCCTGGCAGTCCATTTCAAGCCTTGGAAACCCTGGGAATGGATGTGTGGTTGTACCGCTCGGTTCTTGATGTATGAAGAATGACCGCCTTAAGATGAGATGCAGCGGTCGCGCGGGTGCATCTGATAGGAGCGGTGAGCGGCGGAACAATAGCTCAGAGGAGAGAATTCCATTTGAATATCGGTAGAAAAGTGAGAGGTCACCAACAACACGCCGGTGAGAAAGTGGCTGGAGGTGGCGCGTTAAAGCCGGGTCGTCAATTAGTCGAATTGCCCTTCTCTGGACGGCATCAAGTATAGACAGGGTAGTAGGGGCAGCAGCTCCCCAGACATGAGTGCAATACTCTAGGTCAGGTGTTATCTGGGCTTCATATAGCATGAGGAGGTCACATGGTGAGAAATACCTTCTGGCTCTAAATAGGTACCCAAGCTGTTTAACAGCAGCTGTTGCAATTGACGCAACGTGTTCGTGCCAGATCAGATTTTCTGTAATGTTGACGCCTAACAACTTGAATGAGTGACTCCTTGGCAGAGCCTGGTTGTTCATTAGAACCTGGTGTTGGCTTGGGCACTTCTTGTTTGATAGCGAACAATACTGGGTCTTGGAAGCATTAAATTTTACCATATTCTTGAGCCCCCAAGCGGTAATGGTATCGTTATTTTGAGGAAACCTGAAAAAACTGTTTTATTTGTAATTGTATACCGTATCGTGTATAGTTTGAGGGTGCCAATTTCAAATTCGGCCGTTATTTTGTGTTCCAAGCTCAAGCAAAGAATATCAAAAATTTTCAGACCCTCAGATATTCAAGTTCACCCTAAATATCTAAAATCGTTGTTTAGCTTCCTATCAGGACGAAAACTCGTATCGTGTCAATTTCAAATCCGGCCGTTGTTATGAATTTCAGCCTCAGGTAACGAACATCTAAAATGTTTAAATCCTCAGAATTTCAAGTTCACCCTAAATATCTAAAATCGTTATCTGGCTTCCCATCATGAGGAAAACTCGTATCGTATATAAATTGAGGATGCCAATTTGAAATCCGGCCATTGTTTTGAGTTTCAGCTTCAGGTAACGAACATCAAAAATGTTTAAATCCTCAGAATTTCAAGTTCACCCTAAACATCTAAAATCGTAATTTGGCTTCCTATCAGGACGAAAACTCGTATCGTGCATTGTTTGAGGGTGTCAATTTCTAACCTTGCCGTTGTTTTGAGTTTCAGCATCGGGTAAAGAAGATTTAAAATTTTCAGACCCTCAGATATTCAAGTTCACCCTAAATATCTAAAATCGTTATCTGGCTTCCCATCAAGACGAAAACTCGTATCGTGTGTTATTTGAGGGTGTGAATTTCAAATCCGGGCGTTGGTTTGTGTTTCAGCTTCAAGTAAAATAGATCAAAAATGTATTTAAATAATTCACCGATATGAATATTTTCAAAGGTTTAAAGGATTAGCATTTACTCAGTATTCAATTCACTTTTATTTTGTATAAATACGCAAAGTAGTTTAGGTTTAGTATCATTGTCAAAACAAAAGTCATGATTTTTAAATATATGTGGTGATGTTTCATCGAAACATACTTTGTGTATATTTATTTTTAAATTTGTATTCCATTAATTTCACTATTTAATATACTATTGTTCCCCTCAATTTTAATTTAGTGCCAGTCTATGCATGACGCCAAATTCTACGGAAAACGTAGGCATAGAGGAGACTGAATCAATGTCTATAACAACATTAAAATAGAGGGTACAATAAAATTGCTTAGTAATGTTTTTGTAGGTTATATGTAACATACATATATGTGTCCCTATAGTCTAAACCGATTATTTATCGAATTATTTGTCGTTGCATTAATATACAATCAGACCGATGTAGGCTGCATGTACATACTGCATACATTAATATATGCTACTATTTCTCACGAATCGCTCGATAGATTATTACACTGTCGACCGAAAGTGGATAGTATTCGTACTTAGTAACTTATTTACTTGTATCCTAACCGCTGTAACGCAGTATTTTATAATATAATCCTGGAATATGGTCAATGATATATTTAAAGAAACTAAATTGTACTATAGCTGGAAAACAGCAAAAATATGTTAAAGCGAAGTGTACTCTTTAAACTGAATTCCAAGCTTTCGGAGAACAATGTCTACTAAAGAGTACATTCCGCTTTAATATATTTTTGCCGCTTCCCAGCTATAGTACAATTTTGTTTCTTAACAAGTCGGCAAACGACTTAGGCTTGTTTCAAAAATATATATAATTTCCAACATTTCGACACTAAAAGTGCGTCTTCTTCAGGGAGTCATAGCCGAGTCACCTTCCGTCAAGCTTTTGGGGATCAACACTAAGAATAACATGTCCTGGCACGACCACGTCGTCAGTATTGCTAAAACGGCATCCTAGAAGCTTGGAGTTTCGTTCCACTGTAGGAAGCTGAATACACCAGAGCAACTACTGTTGCTCTACAAGGCACAGATCCAACCATGTGTAGGGATGCGCTCCGAAGCCCTGTCTAAAGCTTCTGGACACTATCCATAAGAGATCAATTAGACTAATCGATACGCCTAACCTCTCAAAGAAGGGTGGCTTACCTATCCCTGTTTTACAGATTCTACTACGGAAGATATTCGAGTAAGCTCACCTAGATAATAACACCAAAGGCCGTCCGAACTAAGAACACTAGAGAGGCTCTGCGAGCTCATCCTTACCAGGTCGAGGTCCTTACTGCCCGAACCAGTCTCCTCCAGGATTCCTCCTTTAAGAGAACTTCGACGCTGTGAAATGAGCTGCTGGGGAATTTGTTTCCCAATGGCTACAACCTGTAATGTTTCAAATCCAAACTGCGGGAGGCTGACCAGAAAAAGGATTATTTGACATATTGTAGCTCGCAAAGGATACTTTTGACGAGTAGTAGTAGTAGTAGTAGTAATGGGGAGGCGAAGCCAGGCAAGTAGGCCACCCTTGGCCCTTTTTGCCAACCCCACTGAACCAATCACTGAAAACACTAAAATTCTACACCCTAGAAAGCTCCTTGTCGAACCTACCAGACCTCCTGACGAAGGTCAGTATGTCCGACCATTTCGCTGAATATAGTGGCTCCTCGCCAAACTCCGTCGTGCCGAATATCTGAACCCTAAGGTTGCGATAAACTACACATCTGCAAAGAAAGTGGAACGCTGTCTCGTCCTCCTCCCAGCATCTGGAGCAAATGGGGTACCCTACCACTCTCATGAGTGACAAATGTCTATGCAGCTGGCAATGGCCAGTAAGAACCCCCACCAGAAGGTTGAGCGTCTCTCTGCCTTTATTCAAAAGCCATAGCGTTCGGCCCTTGTCAGGGCCTGCTATGAATCTTTTGGATTGCCTGCAGTCGTCTCTCTCTAACCAAGCTTTCGCCAGTTCCTTGTAGGCCCAGTTGTCCAGGGCCACATTGACCTGGCGTCTGCTGATTCCCAGCATAGGTTCTGGGCCGATGCAGGGGCTGCTGGCCCCTATCCTAGCTAATCGGTCCCCTCTCTCGTTACCCGGTATACCAATATGTCCGGGGACCCACAGCAGGGCCACGTTCTTATGGCTTGCTAACTTCTGAAGGGCGGCAGAGCATTGTTGAGCCAGAACTGATCTGGCCCTCGGAGCTGCCACAGCTTTCAAATCTGCTTGGCTGTCAGAGCATACATATATGCTCTGTTCGGAGCACGGTTCGCCTTCCGTCGAGTATGTCGCCTGGAAGACAGTCGTGCAGGTCACTTTTGACGAGTAGTGTACGACGTCAGATGGCGGAAAGCTGGAATAACGTTATTACAGGCCTTTAATTGAATTTAGTGTCATCCATTTAGAACCGTTTATATAGAGCTGATGCTACGGCAGCTACGGAGCATTTGCGCAATGTATGTTGCATGGCAAATGTCAACGATGGGACCAATATACATTGCAGAATATGCTGAACTTTCTGTTTCTGGCAGAAGCATTGTAAACAATCGACCAGTATGATGAAGATGAAAGTAGCATCTTCGCATGCAGGACAATGGAGATTTCAGTTACTTTTTTTAACTCTCATCATCATAGTCACAATGTCTTAACAGACATGTTGTGAACTCGTAAAATGCATTAAGTAGGAGCTAGAGTATTGCCGACACGAATATTATCAATAGTTTTGAGAACTGTAGCTCGCCATCGTTCCCGATTTACTGTCAGTTCAGTGGCGCTCTTGATACTCATATCTAGCAACTGTTTCGTCGTATCCACCCAGCGTGTAGGGAACGGCCACGGCGCCGCCCACTCGGGGCGTGACCCTGAACTACAAGTTTCTCCATATCATCGCTTCTGCGAATATGTCCGAAGAATGTAAGCATTCTCATCGACACAATGAAGGATAGTCTCTTTGGATTACCGAGCTCATCCAGTAGGGAAACATTAGTTCAATGGGCGGTATAAGGAATTCTCAGCATTCTCCCCACGTCCACATTTCAAAAGCATCTATGCGAGCTCGATCTGCCTTTTTAACAGTCCAAGTTTCCAAGGCATACAAAAATATGGAGAACACAAGAGACTGAACCAGTGATATTTTGGTAGCTTTAGTGATGTTATGGTCACGCCTTATTTTAGTAAGCTTTGTCATGGCCACCCGTGCCTGTTGAATGCGCCGTCGAATCTCATTCTCACAGCTACCTGAATTGTCGATCAAAGAACCGAGGTACACAAAACTTTGAACTACCTCACAAAGGGTCTATTGACTTTATTTCTCGATTATTGTCATGCTCTCTATGTACGATAATAACCTTGGTCTTGTTATAGTTAATACCAAGACCATATGCTGCACTGTGTTGTTCTAAAACGTTCAATAGAGCTACTAGTTCTTCCTGAGAAGCAAAAATAAGGGTTGTATCGTCTGCAAATCTTAAGTTAGATATTTTGCTTCCGCCAATAGTTATACCGCCATTCCAGTTGTCCAATACCTGTCGCATCACAAATTTAGAGTAAATGTTAAATAACATCGGAGATAATACGCATACCTGACAAACTCACTTTCTGGTTGCTGTTTGACCTGTGTCCAAATAAAATGGTTTGGAGTCCAGGAACTGAAATTTAAATGTAGCCAACAGTTGCAAAGTGCGCTTTTGATCGCGTGGCCAGTGATGCCAAACCTGTTCTGATTTCTAGAACTCCATGGTAGACATAAGGTTACCTAACATTTTATCACTTTGCCTACTATAAGTGGGTTTCGTTAAAGCTCATTTTGTGTTAAATTCTGATAGCATCCTTACCAGTTAATTGCGATTTTCCTATATGCGGAAAAATCAATGTACGAAAGCATATCAATTTACCAAAATTTACATGATAAATTGATAACTTCAAAAATGCAATTTGTACAGTGACTGCATACTAGGCAGTGGTGACAATAGAGAGTTAACTCCGTCCATCCGCCATGGTGATGTTAAATCTTATCAGAATCCTATAAGGAGTGTGATGGTATTAAATATACTTTTAGGGATAATTTCTTGAAAAGTCAGAATTGAAATGGAACTTCTAATGTTCGCTCAGTACTTAAAAAGGCAAAGAGTGTATTCACATAACCTGTTCATTCTCAAAAGAGGACTAATGCAGTAGTTCCGCTTAGATAACACTTCATAGTCCATGAAAAAAAGTGTCAAAAATAACTCAAATGCAACCAACAAAACCATTTGCAACTACATGGCGTAGCCAGTGAAAAATGATACAACCATTGTCGCCACATACAGTCACTGTAGCAATTTGATCAATCCAGCGCCACCTTAATTCCAGAAATAGGAGGTTTTAGACGTACTAATGCCAACTAGATATTACTAACTTGCGAAACACAGAACATACAATAGATTAATGCGGATCTCAGAACTATGACAGACTGTCATTTGCCACGGTGATTAAGATTTGACCATTTTCTGCTTTACCAATTTTTATTTCTAATGCAAATGGACAGATCTAAGGAATAGGGATGCAAGAAAAGGCCAAACAGATAATAGAAAACTGATAAAAATTAAAAACGATTGCAGCTGATGCCAGAAAGATAAAATATAAAGGTGGGTTTCGGTTTAGGATAGACAAAAAGGCGGACTGTTGACAATACGTTGACAACATAGAACGAATCGTACTGTCATCGGAAATGACAGAACATTGCATTGTGATTTATGATTTTCATCAACTATGTTCCGTGCTCTAGTTTGTTAACCTTTCCATTTCAGCTCGACGCTCTAAAAGCGGCGGAAATTAACCGTAAGTTCAATATTGGCATGTAATAGCAACTTCTACGCTGTTTTTCCATCTACCAATGGTCTGTTATTAATGGGTTCCTGCCAAATAGATCACGAACATTTTCACGACGGAGCAAAAATGTATAGGTTATTTTTCTGTGAAAGTTGTTGAAAAGGACAGAGAAAGTGGTTTGGTTTTGTGATTAGTTTCAGAGTTCTTTGTATGATTATTCGTGGAAACTTTTCCTGCTCCCACTTAGTAGTGAGGGCATCGGTACACCCCTCCACGTCTTCTGATTGGCCAATTTTATTTTAGTCCCGTGACGTCACGTGACTAGAAAAATCCAAAGATTTTCCTTATTTTCTCGCTATCACAGGCTCAAAAAAATTGGAGGAAAATAGCAAGCTTCTCATGACATGACATTCTGTATCAAAAATAATAATAGAAAAAATTATTATACTAGTCCATTCTGTGCGACTGTGGCACCGTGGGGAGGTTTTGTAGTTGCTCAAAGAGAATAAATAAGTTCAAGTTCGATTTACACGTATATAGTATATATCTATAATTAACATATATTGCGGAAACTTCTAAGAAGTCTGTTTAATGACGCAAATAAAAAAAGGGAGATGCTTTTCTATCATTGTCTATATAAGGTGTACTCCCTCTTGACCTTTTATTGTTTTTAATTTTCATTAGCGACACAAATAGCCTGCAATGTAAGTATTTGCTTTATGCTGATGACCTTAAGTTATTTGAAAGTATTAATACTGCATAAAATTGGAGATAGATTTAGACCTTATATGTCTTTGAATATTCGTAAGTGTTGCTCGATGACCTTCACAGGTAAAATAAACCGCCGCTGCGTATAGAGCAGCCCTCGTATATCGGCTTTCATACGCAGCGGCGTACAGAACCCGCGCTCTCTGGTGGCCAAGCGGACGCACCTTGGCGTCCCACCAAGAAGTCTACTGCTGTTAAGCAGCGATTTCCTTGGTTTGCCGTTACCTTCGGGTACCAGAAGGCGCACCGGCAGAATTCTTTCTGTCTGCTCTCATGTTTCACATGTTTAGTAAACATGGAAAAATTGATGCTCTCTATTTCCGTCAATCGACCTATGGCGCACTGATGATCGCTAATAAGCGTGAAACACCTGTCTGCGTACTGGTGGATTGACGGAGGTATAGAGCAGCCCTCGTATGTCGGCTTTCATACGCAGCGGCGTACAGAACCCGCGCTCTCTGGTGGCCAAGCGGACGCACCTTGGCGTCCCACCAAGAAGTCTACTGCTGTTAAGCAGCGATTTCCTTGGTTTGCCGTTACCTTCGGGTACCAGAAGGCGCACCGGCAGAATTCTTTCTGTCTGCTCTCATGTTTCACATGTTTAGTAAACATGGAAAAATTGATGCTCTCTATTTTCGTCAATCGACCTATGGAGCACTGATGATCTCTAATAAGCGTGAAACAGCTGTCTGCGTACTGGTGGATTGACGGAGGTATAGAGCAGCCCTCGTAGTTTTGCGCATCTTGAAATGCACAGAACTAGTTCTGTGGTACGGAATGACAACCAAAGTGAACATTCGTTATGCATTGTATGTCAAAAAGCAGCAAAAGCCTATCGTTTAGGTTAGGTTAGGTTAGATTAGGTTAGGTTAGGTTTCTTTGCCAACGTTCCTGCAATATAAGTACAAATCGTGAAAACGCAAAAAGAGGTTTAGGTTAGGTTAGGTTAGATTAGGTTAGGTTAGGTTTCTTTGCCAACGTTCCTGCAATATAAGTACAAATCGTGAAAACGCAAAAAAAAGGTTTGGAAGCACAAGCCAATTTAATGCTCACACAATCAAATAAATAATTTAAAACAGCCTCAGTTGGCGATTTATTATTTGTTGGTATTCATTAAAATATATTTAACTTCTTCAACTTTATATTTATTTGAATCCGTCGCTGGCGCTGATTAAATGGAAGAAGCAGAATTTGTGCTGGTCATTCAGAAAATATACAGAACTAATCCTGTGCATTTCAAGTTACGCAAAACTAGTTCTGTGTATTTCAAGATGCGCAAAACTAGTTCTGCCCATTTGGTAATGCTCAATAGCCGTATAAAATTCATATTTCGGGTTTGGGAAATATTCCTTGCTCAAAACTAGTTCTGTATATTTTTTTTTCGGGCATCGCCCGAATTCGGGTATTGAGCGTAACATACACATACATCATACTCGTGATGATGGATTTAAAAAAATGGTGGAAGTGCGACTATTATGAATTCAGTATACTTTCACCATTTTTTGCACCTCAAATCGTCAGAATGTTTTTTCAGTGATCCTTAAATAAGATAACGTCGCCCAACACTACATAGATTGGTTCAATAATCTGGATGATAATCAGCTTATACGTTGATGGCGATGGTATAACGACGACTGATACGCGTTTGCCGATAATCCTGTTCAATCGCCGGCCTAATTAATGACATCCAGCAGTTTTTAATTAAGGACACTTCGTATCAAGAGATTATCCAGGTGACGGGAAAAGAGAGAAGAGATACTTCTAACAGTTTTTTATCGCAAGTGTTTTATGTTATAATTTTGATTTTTACGATCGTAATACAGTGAGGCAGTTAGTCATGAGTATGACTAATACTGTGTTTGATTGGACTTATCAATATTTTTTGTATACAGGAATAATTATGCCAAATGAATTGATGACGTAAGTATTGAAATAATAAGTAAAAAAAGGTAGGAAAGAATTTTCTTTGATAAATTTAAACGGCGCTCTTGCTGTGGAGTTTGTTGTTGTTAATAGAATAGAATTTAGTGTCTTGTGATCATTATATAATGATATAAGACTAGTCATATAAACAAAAAATAAAAAAATGTGTATAGAGATAATATAGAAAAATAGACGGAAAATAAATATAAACAAACAATACTCGAAAACTGGTACAATTCATAACAAACTAACAAAAACAAGTAATTACAGAAATTCAAATGGTCAGAACTCATACACAGATACAGCCTAAACACTAAATAAATAAAATAAAATAAAGCACGAAATTATAAACTCAGGTTGGAAAAAAATCACTTAGCGAATATGAGCACATATTAACGAGATCTTCTCAAGTAGTTTTTAGGGCATTTTTGTTGGTTGACCTCCTGAGCTCCGCTGGCAGGTGATTATAAGTCGTCATACATATATACAGCGACGATTTTTTATACAAGGACATAAATCAAATCCAGTTCTTGTGTTGTATTTAGTGTTTATACTATTGTTCTGCGTAAACTCGTTTCTATGGTTAAGTGCAAAAATAGCATATTTTAGTATAAATATGGCTGTTACTGAGAAGAAGCTGTATTTCTTAAAAGTTTTCTTGCAAGAGTCTCTTTTCTTGATATTAAAAATTAACCTGATGGCTCTTTTCTGCAATACCAACACTCTGTTGGTTGGTATAAAAATTTAAAGTTTAATTTAACCGGCAGCGAAATTCCGAATCTGTATTTAGTTTTTCTATAGCACCTGTAGTTTTGGCTATCTTTTGTATACGGACAGACTGACAGACGGACGGACGGACAGGCTCTGTATCTTAGGTTAACAACAATAACTGTTCTAAACATTAAAGAGCTTAGACAAAATACGTGCAAATGACACCATCAATATTATAAGGTCAAGAAGTCTTCTAGCTTGAATATCGATCTTTGGACCTTTGGATTACACAACAGAGACTTTACCATTGCGGAGACTTTACATTTCATTTCCTCAAAACTGTAACATTTATGCAAGAACACAAAATACCATTTTGTAACATTATTCATGATTTCAAATAGTACCGATAAAAAATAGCGATATTGACAAAACCGATTTTTTTCCGGACTAGTTTTCTCATGCTCATTCCGAATCTATATTTAGTTTCTCTTTAGCACCTGTACTTTTGGATATCTTTTGTATACGGACGGACGGACTGACAAAGGCTTTGCATAAGCTCTCTTCAGGGATTCAGTGAGAGCTAATTTTGTGATAAAACTATCTTCACAATTATCATATCTTATTTAAAAAACCCAATCATAGTTTGTTTTGTAATATATTTAGTAAATTTCCAAATACTTGTACACAAAATATTTATGATAGTCTGTCTTCTGATTTCACCTGACGATGATTGAAAATACCATATCAATCGCAACGTCTTGAAGAAGTATAGCACAGGCGATCCTTTAGTAATTACCTTTTAAATTTGATGAGACCATTGTAAATAGTGACGCAAATAAATTTCCTGCCTCATGCTCAAACAAATATTATACCTACGAGTACATTATAGTATATATTCCAACATCAACAGGAAATTTAAGCGACGTGAAGTGAATCGATCTTTATCAAAAATGTCCATCCATCCGTGATGTCAGAAGCACTATGGATAGTCTAAACAAGGCTTATCGCCAGGCACGTATTTATAGGAGGTTTAGGGGGTCCAGAGGGTCAGGACCGAAATGTTTCATAATGCCGTTAAAAATGTAATACGCAAAAATGAATGTTTCGTTCAAGTCATTCCGATTGCCAACCCTAATTTGGACCACCCCCCCCCCCCAAACTAAATACTGGATAAGTAGATAGATAGATAGATAGATCATTTTATTTCCATAAGAATGTATATACAGGGTGTCCCAAAAAAGAGTGTCAAGCGGAAGTCCAGAGATAGAGCACACCTAGAAGTATCTGAATCACCCCCATACATGTTATGCAATTTTTTGTAGTTTCCGAGTTATGAATTTTTTTCTGAATTTCAGAGAATCCTCTACCTCGACAACTTAAAACTGTCTCAAAAGAGAAATCAAAAGACTTTTCCAAATTATCTTTTTTGGTTATTAATCTCAAAGAGTTTACTGTTCATACATAAAATAATCAGCTTCGTAACTTTGATGAAAGTTATACTAAAATTTACACTAAAATTAGTGTAAAGTGAAAAATTTACGATCTAATAATTATGACTTAAATCTTCGCCTCGCAATTAAAAATCCAAAGAGGTGATTTCATAATTTCTAAGCAGGTCTAAAAACTTCTTCAGACTCTCAGCTATCACAATCATTGAAAAAAACTAGTACCTAAAGGGGCTACTTTCGCTCCAATTGACCTTCAAATACAAGAGGCGATGATTTCTTGAAATTAGCGATGTGTTTTTCAATTCATCAATAACTTATGTAAACGCGTTAATAGCAGATTGATTGTCAGTACCGTAATAATAAACGTTAAAAACGTTGCATAAATTAAACATTTATTAAAAAAGAACCTATTTCTTGCTAAAAAACCACAAGGACCGCATTCTTCAAAACCGGTTTTTACCTGATCGCCAACAAAAAGGGCTAACGCTTACGCAGTAAACGATGGCGATGTTAGAAAAAGATAGCTATGATATTGTTGTGACGTCTTTTCAAAATGTGTCATTGCATAAGTTGTTTTCGTTGTCTTTATTCAGTCGTCTGTCTGTCTTTGCGGCTTTAAAACGATACGCTTTTGTTTGGATTGGTGTTGTTTCTGTTGTCTGACTACTTGGCTATCCTATGGACCTTGAGTGCACGACAACTGAATTTAACGATGCTGTTTTCTGCAAGAGACTATGCAACAAATGGATAGGTCGTGGTGGACCTACTGAATGGCCATCACGGTCACCTGACTTGAATCCGATAGAGTTTTTTGTTTGGGACTACTACAAAAAACTAATTTAAGCTAAAGAGTGTCGAAACATCAGCGAATTACGCAATAAATTAACACAGGCTGAAGAAACAACAAAAAACAATCAAAGAGCTTTTGTTAATTTAAAAAACAATTTTTTCAGATGATGCAGATTATGCATCGAACAAGAAGGTAGACATTTTGAAAATTTCTTGTAAAATTTAATAAACTTTGTGAAGAAATTTGATAATTTCGTTTCATTTTACAATTTCCCACTTACAAAAAAGAAGTCGGACATGTAAAAAAAAATCTTAGCAAAGTGACACAGGTGGTCATCTATCGATATTCTGTTCGCATTGGATGTGTTTTATTGCGGCAATGACAATCATTCGGCTATTAGCGCCCTAAACTTAGTTATTGTTTCACTTAAAATCCCATCGCTGATTTTAAGAAATCTTCGCCTCTTGTCTTTGAAGGTCAATTGGAGCGAAAGTAGCCCTATTAAGTACTAGTTTTTTTCAATGATTGTGATAGCTGAGAGTCTGAAGAAGTTTTTAAACCTGCATAGAAATAAAGAAATCATCTTTAGATTTTTAATTGCGAGTCGAAAATCTAATTCATAATTAACAGAACGTAAATTTTTCACTTTACACTACAATTTTCATGACTTTCATCAGATGTACTAAGCCGATTCCTTTATATAATGAACAGTACACTCTTAAAGATTAATCAGCAAAAAAAAGAATTCGGAAAGTCTTTTAATTTATCTTTTGGAACAGTTTTAAGTTGTCGAGGTAGAGAATTCTCTAAAATTCAGAAAAAAATTCATAACTCGGAAACTACAAAAAATTGCATAACATGTATGGGGGTGATTCAGATACTTCTAGGTGTGCTCTATCTCTGGACTTCCGCTTGACACTATTTTTTGGGACACCCTGTATAACATAATCGTCGATGGAGTAATAGCATTTCTCGAGTAAAAATGTTTTTAACTTATTTTTAAATATGTTCAAGGTTGTTGAGCATTTTATGTCATCACTCAGTTTGTTAAAAATTTTTACACCCAGATGGGCAGGCGAATGCCGACCAATCCGATACTTAGAGAAAGGTATTGTATACATATCCCTGTTTCTCGTAAAATAAGCATGCATGTCTTTATTTTTAAGATACTTATCCTGATGACAATAGATAAATATTGAAAGCTCCAATATAACAATGGAGGGCAAAGTTAATATTCTGAGTGATTTAAAACAGCTCTTACACGATGTTCTTTGCGATATGCCTGACAGTGCTCTAACTGCCCTTTTTTGTGATTTAAGTATCTGTACGGAAGCGGATGTAGTTCCCCAAAAGCAGGCTCCGTACCTCAATCTGGACGACACATGGGCATGGTAGACAGAAAGAAGTTGTTCGGTCGAAACTGTGCGTTTGAGACTTCTAATTAGGTAGCAGACAGAGTTTAACTTAGAACTAAGTGCCTCACAATGAGCTTTCCAGTTTAGGTGTTCGTCGATACATATTCCCAAGAAATTAACGTGAGTCGCTCTCTCAACCTTCTCTCCATTAGAAGAAAGGTCAATATTAAAGTCTTTGTTATTGTAGTTGTGAAACACAAGGTAGTTAGTTTTCGTTATATTCATGTATAAAGAATTTCTGCTGAACCATTCATGCAGTTTATCAAAATTCTCTTGAAGCTTCGATTGCACAACGTCTCTGTCACTCCCTGATGTCGTAACCGAGGTATCGTCAGCGTATAACCAAATGTCACAATCAGGTAAATTACTAATGTCATTAATATACAGGATGAATAGCACAGGTCCCAAAATTGAGCCCTGAGGAACTCCAATGTCATTGGATAACATACGCGAATTTACATCAGTATTGCAACCATTTTCCAATGTACTGTACACTTTATGGATACATACTGCTTTCTATTGCTTAAGTAGCTGTTTAGCCACTCAAGCGCTTTTCCTCTTATTCCATATTTAGCTCCTTTTACTTTGAGAATGTGATGATCGATACAGTCGAATGCACTACTCAAGTCACAAAATAGACCGGCAGGGCATTCGCCATCCTCAACATGTTTCACAACCCTTTCTATGAAAGCATAAATGGCGTCACAGGTACTGTGAGCAGCTCGAAAACCAAACTGATTTTTTGCCAGTATATTATATGTATCCAAAAAATGTACAAGCCTATACACATAACAGTATTCAAATATTTTAGACAGAACTGGTGACAATGCTATAGGGCGATAGTTATTCATCATCTCAATATCGCCTTTTTTTAAAATTGGGATTACTTTATTTGTTTTCAATTTCTCCGGAAATGTACCTTCGCAGAAAGACAGATTTACTAAATACACAAGAGGAGCGCATAACACATTTAGGCAATTTTTAATGAGAAAACTAGGTATATTATCTATTCCACAGGAGTTTTTGTGTTTTAGTTTTTGCGCCATTAACAGAAGAAATTCCTTTTCGATGAACGGAAACAAAAACATGGACCTACAATTTCTTTGTATACTATCACAATACGGTGTATAAGGAATCTTACTTAAG
The DNA here is from genome assembly GCA_951848785.1 of Callosobruchus maculatus. Classification (NCBI taxonomy): domain Eukaryota; kingdom Metazoa; phylum Arthropoda; class Insecta; order Coleoptera; family Chrysomelidae; genus Callosobruchus; species Callosobruchus maculatus. The sequence goes on from CATOUR010000003.1 coordinate 7,953,001, forward strand.
GTTTTTTTCGGTACATCTACAAAATGATGATTGAACAAATTAGCAATCGATTCTGTGTCCTCAACTAGCACATTATTATTATTTTTTATCTTAAGGTGGCCTGCAATTAGCCAGAATGAAATTGATGAGGCGCTATACGTTATTTATTTTTATTTGTTTTATCGAGCGTATAGCTGTACGCATGAAAAAAAGTCATAAAAGAAGAAAAACAGTAAAGACAAACAACGCAAAATAAAACTTTGCGATCTAAACTGTAACTAGGCTATAAATTAATGTCGAGCCTGACAGTTTGGCGTTTCGCTCCACAGTCGCATGTGGGGATTTTAAACAACGAATGAGCGCACACTCCATGTGACGTGCGAATTCTGTTTAGAGTCAACCATTCCTTCCGGTGGAGCTCAAAACCAAAGGGGTTCTTGACCAACAGTTAGATTACTGTTCACTTGTTGTAATGTTTGGGTCACCCAAATTTCTGCCCATTTAAATGCAGAGTTAAAGCTATCAGGTTCAAGTTGGAAAGCTGTTGTAACTGGTGGTTTTCTGGACCTTCATCTGCGCAAGGAGAGATCAGGTATATGTTCGTGAATTGGCAGTGAGGGATTTGTTTTGATTTTGTTATATGCTTCTAGAAGGGTATTTTCTCGACAGATGGGTGGTGGAGCTATTTGGCTGACTGTTGGTAAACAGTATAGATTGGGGTTGATTTGATGGATCGTGTAACGTATATAGGCCGGTTTAAATTCATTAAATAAATTATAAATCTTTACAATGTATCTTTGACGCGTTTACTCATTATCTGTTTTTCATAGAATATTACACATATTTATAAATGATTCATAATGGATAAATATATCCCTTAGTTGGGGAAGATACATTATTTATCGTGTACAAATAAAAGCACATGTGATAATCTGGAAAACTACATTGTGGTCTTAGGTCTCGGAAATTGAATCTGAGATGTTACATACTTTAACATTGAAGTATCACGAATTACAATAGTTTTCATGAAATAAATCCATCTCATTTTATTTCGTTTATTTGAAACAAGTACAAATATTACTACCCTCGAAGGATATATCTTGTATAAGGGTGTTGGCATAATTATGACTAATCATGACATGCACTAATTACTTTGACATAACCTATTACTCCAACATACTCCAACTATTCCGTCTTTCTTACTGAAGCTGCAGACTCTGGGCATTAGGTCTCCGATTACCCTTCGTTCGTCTTTTATGCGTAACAAGGCTCCAGCAGCTAATAGGTTTACTTTTCCAATATGTATAGACTATTAGACGTACATACAAATACTAAATTTTGCCTTGACGTTATTTCATGTTTCTATAAATAAGAAAACTTTTACAATTTAAAAGTATCGGAACATTTTTTATGGTCAGCCTCCCGCAAAGGCTGAAAGCCTATGGCGCTGTAGAAGCGCTGCGGGAGGATAAGTATTGGTGCACGTTGGATTTGAAATGCTGCAGGTTGTAGACGTCGGAAAATAAGTTCCCTGGTAGCTCATTCCACAGCGTCGAAGTTCTCCAAAAGCAGGAATGCTGGAGGAGACTGGTTCGGGGAGTAGAGACCTCGACCTGGTAAGGATGAGCTCGCAGAGCCTCTCTAGTGTTCCTCATTCGAACAACCTTTGGTATTATTATCTGGGAGAGCTCACTCGAACATCTTCCGTGATAGAATCTGTAGAACAGGGGTAGGTCAGAAACCCTTCTTCGATGCTCCAGGCTGTGGAGGTCCTTTATGAGGTTAGGCGTACCGATTAATCTTATTGCTCTCTTATGGATAGTGTCCAAAAGCTTTAGAGAGTGCTTTGGAGTGCATTTTTCCACATGGAAGCAATATTCCAGCGATGGTCGGATCTGTGCCCTGTAGAGCAGCAGTAGTTGCTCTGGTGTGTGCAGCTTCCTACAGCGGAACAAGACTCAAGGCTTCCGGGATACCGCCTTAGCAATACTGACGACGTGGTCATGCCAGGACATGTTATTGTTGATGTTGATCCCCAAAAGCTTAACGGAAGGTGACTCAACTATGGGGTGACCCTCCATTTCCATAGTTGGCAAGCCAACGTGAGACTTCTTTGCAAGTTTTGTTGCCTGAGTTTTTTGTACGTTGAACTGTACTCTATTTGCTTATCCCCACTCGACAATTGTTTTGATATCTCCGTTGATCTGTGAGGCATGCTGTTGTCGCCGACGTACCGTGTCCTGGGATGGTAGTGGCTTGCCTGATTCCATGCACTATATTAATGTGCTGTCGTCTGCGAAGCTGTAGATTGGATTGGACATTATTTCCAGCGCTCGTTGATGTACAGCAGAATCAGAGTATGGGATTGGACAGATCCCTGAGGATCACTAGCGTTTATTGAAAATACGTCTGATGAACAGCCTTCGACTACAACAAACAGAGATTCGTCGTTCAAAAAGCTTTTCAGCTACTGGCGCAGGCCAGGTGGTAGTCCATAAGCAGCGAGCTTGACCAGAATTCCCTCATGCCACACTCTGTCAAAGGCTTTCGATTGTCAAGTGCATCAACATGGGATTCGCCATGATTTTCAATTGCTCTGTTCCATATGTGAGTGATGTAGGCAAGGAGGTCACCCGTAGACCTGTGCTTACGAAAGCCGTACTGGCTCAACTGTAAGGTTATTCCAATTAAACTTGAAAATTACACACTTCCTTCTGTATAATTCTGAATTTCCTTACAGATTCCGTAAAACGTACATTTTTCATGCGGTATTATTTCACTAATCTCTAATTTTTTAGAAAATTTTTTAACATGACCAAATATTGCAAACATAAAAACTGCCTGTAAATAATTTTAAAATTATTTTTGAATAATTTAATTAAACTATCTATTATGTGAGTTATGTGAATACTAACAGACAGATATTAAATACAATTAAATGCCGCAAAATCGCCTATCTTGGTCATATATTGAGAGGAGAAAAATACCAACTACTCCAACTTATCATTAAAGGAAAAATAGAGGGGCGCAGAGGACCTGGGAGGAGACAACATTCGTGGCTACGTAATGTCCGTGATTGGACTGGAATAAGATCAGTGGGAGAATTGATGCAGGTAGCACAAGACAGGGATGCTCTCGCCATAGTGATCGCCAACGTCTGGGAGTCCGGACAAGGCATATGAAAGAAGATTATGTGAGTTATACAGTACATATTCAAAGGATATCGAATAATGTGACACCTCTGCTGAAGAGTAGACATCGCCAAGCAACAAAAATCGTCACTCTTTCCATTTAATTTGGCTTCGGTGTGAAGCGAATCGTGAGAAAACGAAAGACACTTATAAAACGTTTTTCTGTGTAGCTCGGCCGAGGCTTCTATCCATAAAAATCAATCGAATGTCTGGCGGATTCCGAGAAACGGGTGGTCGATACATCTCGCTCTCCTTCAGCTGCGGAGGGTCCGTGCAACTCCCGACTGCCTTTCGGCTTCCGCTTTCGACTCCGCCGACATTTTCAACTTACAGTTTCTGCCTGGCTAAGCATATTTTTACGCTCCGTGAATGCTGTCCTCATTTCTCGCCGTTATAGCTAATAAAATTTAGGTTCGTTTTAAATGGCTGTCTTGTTGTGCAGCTGACTTTCTGACTTATGGCATTGATTAGGTAACAGTGATGGCGATTCCAATTACCGATGAGGGCGCTGGCGTTTGTAAACAAATATGGAGGATAGCAGGTATCCTGCACGCTGTGACACGCTTTTGGAGGAAATGCGTGGCAATGAATGCTTTTATTATAGTCTTTTTTGGAGTGGCAAACATAAACACTACAGTTTGTATTAAACTTGCTAGCCTTTATTGATTTGAAGCCTGTGTAGATATATATATTCTTGACAGTAGCGTCTGAAGAAGGTCCGAAGAAATATTCTAACACACTATATACCAATTAACAAAGCACAAACTCGAAAACACGACTGAACGAAGAAACATAAACGGCGTATAAACGGTTAATGGCATGTTAATTGTGTGCCGTCCGAAATTCGAGTACCTGCTTTGTCAGTGTAGATTTTTGCCGCTAGAGGTCTCATCGATTTTTGGAATTGCCAGGGGCTAATGAGTGAGTCTCTTATGCAGGGTGAATTTTTAGTACCAGATTTGCCACAAGCTCCACTACTGTAAGAGTTAGCAAAAAAAGTGGTATATACAGGGTGAGTTTTTAGTACCGGCTCGGTCGATAACTCCACTACTGTAGAAGATAGCGAAAAAAGTTGTACAAGAAAGTTGTAGCCACGCATATACTCCTTAGTTATACTCAGAAAGTATTTTGATTTATACAGGGTGATCCATAACTATATGGTGATGCAAACATGTATTTTTTTAAACGAGACACCCTATATATTATCCCATTTCTAGATTCTACTAATAATTTGTCTTCTCACATTATAAGGTATTATAACATTATACAGGGTATTTCAAAAGTTATGACCATTTTTTAATTAAAATTAAAAATATCCGCTAGTTTTAAGATTGGCAATAAATAAATCCTGCGACGCATATTCGTATAGGTGATGTAGAATGCAAAATCCAGATTTTCTCTTTTTTCTTAAATGTAACCCCTAATATTTTATTATACCAAAGAATTGCTTTCAATATGCTCTTTCATCTTTGTATAGCACTTGTTGTACCTTCATCCATCAGTTTCCGAGATATTTCGATTTTTCGGTAAATTTAAAATATAGCTTCTATTTGTGTACTGAAATTTATTTATTTTGAGAAAGTATTATCGAATTTGTTTTTTGTTTAACAAACAACTAAATTATAAGGTCATGATAGTATTTGATGAGGTCAAAACTTTGAATCATCGAGATCATGAAGTCAAGTATGCTGAGGAAACAATTTTGTAGACGTGATGCATAATTATCAAGCAGATTTATCAGGTAAGGTTTGAAAAATTGACAGTTTCCATAACCTGCTCAATAATTTCGTACTGTGTGGAAAACAAGCTTTAAAAATTAATTTTTGCATTGAGGGTATTCAGGAGAATCTTTGAGAAATTGCCTACTTGCCTCTAAAATATACCAACTATGAATAGCAATATCCAGAACGGAGGCACTCTAAAACTAATGAGTTTGAAAGATTGAAGAATCGTTTTATTTGGACTGTGGCGTTTAATATTTCATAGCCTGCCTGATAGATCTGCTTGATAATTATGCATGACGTCTATAAAATGCTTTATTGTCTAAGAATTTACAAATCTCTTATTGACAAAGTTGTAACAACAAAATGTGGAATATTCACTAAAACTCGTCATAGAATTCATCTAGTGTGTAATAAGGTTTTTTGTTGTAAATCTTCAATCCATTGTATATAATTGAATCCTTAACCAGTGCTGACTTCTGGGTGGTTAATTTAAAATCATTCTTTTGTCTTATATTATAGTCTATATTTATGGACTCAAATTTTGTTTTATTTTTGAATATTAATGTAGCCGTTTCCAAAATAAATAGTGCAATTACGGTCATAATTTTGTATTCTGAAATAGTGGCTTGCATGAAGTTCTAGGTCTACTGTTGGCGATGCATCTAACTGCTCGCTTCTGTAAGACTAACAATTTATTTAAGTAGGTATGAGAACAGACACCCCAAAATGGGATGCCGTAACTCAGTCTACTTTGGAATAATGCAAAATAACAATTTTTGGTGGTGTTTCTTCCAAGAGTTTCTCTAACTGTTCTTAGTAAGTTATTTTAGCTAACTCATTAATTAAATTATCGATATACAGATATAAAATTCAATTTTTGATCAATAGTTAGACCTAAGAACTTCATGCTGTATGTTTGATGTAATTGTTCGTTGTCTAAGTAAATCACGTCAAGTAAGCATTTGAAAGTCATGAATTTGGTTTTCGAGATATTAAAAGATAAAAAATTGCTGTTACACCATCTTTTGATTACAACTATATCATTTTCAATTTTTCTTTTTAAATCGTGTATGTCATTATCATGCCAGAGTATTGTAGTGTCATCTGCAAATAAAGTGAATTGACCACTTATTTCTAATGTCATTAGGTTATTAGTGTATACCAAAAATAAGATGGGACCTAACACAGATCCCTGTGGTACTCCATCCTGTATGTTCAATTTTTCTGAAGTTACATTTTTAGACAATTTAACAATTTGAGAACGATTACTCAAATAAGAGGTAAACCATTTTAGTGCTATTTTAGAACAAACATATTTATCTAATTTTTTGATCAAAATATCATGATTGACACAATCAAATGCTTTAGAAAAGTCACAGAACAAAGCTACTGAAATTTGATTTTTATTTAAAGTAGAGTATAGTTTATAAAGTAGAGAAAAAATGGCATCTGAGGTATTTTTTTGTTTTTGAAATCCAAACTGAAAGGGACTTATGTGATGTTGTTGTCTTTTAAAAAAAATTTCAACCCAATCTGAACTATTTTTTCAATGATTTTTGCTAAAATAGTAATTATACTCATAGGCCTGAAATTCGAGGGTTCATAAATCAGTGTTTTGACTTGATCAAGTACTATTATGGCCTTACATTTTAGTTGTTTGTTAAGCAACAGTAAAATTTGATAGTATTTTCTGAAAATAAATAAATTTTAGTGAACAAATAGAAGGTACCTATATTTAAAGTTTTTAGAAAAATCTAAATTTCTCAAAAACTAATGAATGCAGCCATAACAAGTGCTATACAAAGATGAAAAAGCATATTAAAAGCAATTCTTTGGTATAATAAAATATTGGGGGTTTTGAAACCCTGCACTGGCTAATTTTCATCCCCATCATCCCAGTATACGACGCGATAATGGGAGAAAGAGTATTTCTTCGTCTCTCCCCCACCCCCCTCCAAATATAGGGAGGCAAAGGATGGGGAGATAGAAAGACGGAGAAAAGCATTGTGGCACATTGAAGCTGGAGACAGCAGGAACGGCAGGGCCATTATCGACTTCTGGATCCACCGGATTAATGAATATGCCGACTCCACGGCCTTTTCTTTGCCGGAGAGACTGCCGGATTATATGCAGCTCAGAGCTTTAGATTTTTTCTTTATATTATCCCCAGATTATCCTTCTTTATACGGAGAAGGTCATACTTGGATCTTGGAAGCGAGTTTTTTGCGAATAAGTAAGTTTTGGTAAGTATGTCTAGAAGGAAGTGGCAAGCAGAACACGAGTATAAATATTGCTTTAGATTTTTTCTTTATATTATCCCCAGATTATCCCTCTTTATACGGAGAAGGTCATACTTGGATCTTGGAAGCGAGCTTTTTGCGAATAAGTAAGTTTTGGTAAGTATGTCTAGAAGGAAGTGGCAAGCAGAACACGAGTATAAATATTGCTTTAGATTTTTTCTTTATATTATCCCCAGATTATCCCTCTTTATACGGAGAAGGTCATACTTGGATCTTGAAAGCGACCTTTTTGCGAATAAGTAAGTTTTGGTAAGTATGCCTAGAAGGAAGTGGCAAGCAGAACACGAGTATAAATATTGCTTTAGCTTTTTTCTTTATATTATCCCCAGATTATCCGTCTTTATACGGAGAAAGTCATACTTGGATCTTGGAAGCGAGCTTTTTGCGAATAAGTAAGTTTTGGTAAGTATGGCTAGAAGAAAGTGGCAAGCAGAACACGGCTATAAATATTACACTGAAACAATCTCCAGTTGCAAAATATCCTTCCAATTTCAATTGGGGTGTAAAAGCTCCTCTCATGCCGATATTTGCTAGCACGTGACGTCAGAATCTAAAAAAATTTGAAAATGTGATTTTGTCGTTCTAAGAATGTTCTTATAGATTGCAGGACCTTCTGTTGAGAGTAATCATAGAATTTGTGATCTGGCGATCCAAAAATCTTTGCACATGCAGCTCCTGAAGTACCTAGACAACAATAACATCATGAATGATCGCCAGTATGGCTTCCGTAAGCATAAGTGTACGGGTGACCTCCTGGCCTACATCACTCACTTGTGGAACAGAGCAATTGAAAATCATGGCGAATCTCGTGTTGTTGCACTTGAAATATTGAAAGCCTTCGATAGAGTGTTGGATGGAGAACTTCTGGTCAAGCTTGCTGGTTATGGACTACCACCTGGCCTGCACTGAATAGCTGAATAGCTTCTTGAACAACCGATCTCTGTTTGCTTTAGGCTATTCATCAGATCCATTTTCAATAAACGCCGGAGTTCCTCAAGGATCTGTGCTATCCTCTACACTGTTCCTACTGTACATCAACGAAGCGCCAGAAATAACATCCACTCCAACCTACAGATTCCCAGACGATAGTGCATTAATGTCATGCATGGATCTAGAGACACCGCTATCATCCCAGGAGACGATACGTCGGCGACAGCAACATGCCTCACAGATTAGATATCTAAATAACTGTCGAGTGGAGATTTAGTAAATAAAGTACCGTTTAGCGTGCAGAAAATTTAAGCAAAAACACTGAAAAAAGTCTCACTTTGGCTTACCAATTGTGGAAATGGAGAGTCACCCAATAGTCGAATCATCTTTTGTCAAGCTTTTGGAGATCAGTATCAACAATAACATGTACTGGCACGACTACGTTGTCAGTATTGCTAAAATGGCATCCCAGAAGCTTGGGCTATTGTTACGCTGTAGGAAGCTGTATACACCAGAGCAACTACTACTGTTCTACGAGGTGCAGATCCGACCACCGTTGGAGTATTGCTACCATGTGTGGACTCTCTAAAGCTTCTAGGCAGTATCCAGAAGAGAGCAATTAGACTAATTGATACGCCTAACCACACAAAGGACCTCCTCATCTTGGAACATGGAAGAAGGGTGGCTGACCTGTCCCTGTTTCACAAATTCTATGACGGCAGATGTTCGAATGAGCTCTCCCGTATGATAACACTAAAATCCGTCCGAACGAGGAACGCTAGAGCTCTGCGAGCTTATCCTTACCAGGTTGAGGTCCCTACTCTCCGAAACAGTCTCCTCCAGCATTCCTTCTTTTGGAGAATTTCGACGCTATGGAATGTGCTGTCGGAGTGTGTTCCACGCCGGCTACAACCTGCAGCGTTTCAAATCTAACGTGCACAGACACTTATCACCAGTCTTCCCCTCGCCCCTCCATCCGACAAGGAATATTTTGTTATACTGAGCAAGTCCCGGTCAAGTAAAATCAAAAGGTACAGCCTGACAAGTGTAGCAAGAGACTTGGGAATTTCGCCGCTGTCTCACACGCACACGTTATTTCATATCCTCTCGTCTCTTGATATCCTTGTCTATTTCATATTTCTTACGGCTCTTGTTACACTTGTCAGGCTGTACCGACCCTCTGAACCCCTCCCCCCCCCCCAAAAAAAAAAACTAGATCCTGGATTCGTGTCTGATCCACTCGTAGCGCTTCTACAGCACCATAGGCTTTCAGCCTTTGCGGCAGCCAGATTTTAAAAAAAATAATAACAATAACAGGTAACCATATTACGATATCGCTCAGGCAATCGCAAAATCTATTTCAGATTGAATCTCTTCGACTCTATAAATAAACATAACGCCAAGCGAGCATCTTGAGTACGTGCCTCTGCATGTGGATGACAGAACAGAAGAATGGGCAATAATTGAATTGCGTTGTCTTGCACAAGGGCGTAGTCAGGTACGGGCAGGGGGGGGCAAGTGTCCCCCCTGGCAGGCTATGGGTAACTCTGAGGCCCAGTTTCACAATCAGTGGTCACTCTGACGGGTCACTAACCTCGACCTGCGAGTTAACTCGAACAATGGAACGCCTCTTGTTTCACAATCATAAAATGACGTAGGGTTAACTGACCGCGAGTTGTATTTTATTTTTAGCGGCTGGTGGTACTGCGTCCGCAATATTTAAAATTCTTCTTCTTATTATTTCCTTCGTTAGGTGTTTCGTGCTGGTGTTTTGTGTTTTTTTTTGACGAGACTGTCAAAGAATGAATTCATTGAGTTGTCAGTTCCTTGCGATTTCCAACCTCATTTTGGTTTTTTCCACTGACGTTTTTTCATTTCATTCGCAGTTATTTGGTGTTTGGACTGCTTGGCGTTGTAGTTATTTCTGGGGCCTTTTCCAAATAGTAGCCGTGCATGTACCCCTGTGTCAGCATGGAAAAACCAAAAAGAGCGAACGCTTTCCAAAACATGAAGAATATCTGTTCATTTCGTTAGTAGAAAAGTACATGCATGTAATAGAATGCAAAACAAAAGGTGCAACAACATGGCGCGAAAAAGACAACGCCTGGGAAAAGATAGGAGTAGAATTTAATTGCAAATGTGGAAATAATAGCCGCAGATCTGTAAAGGTGCTGCATATTCCTCAAAATAATTGACTCTAGTTCGAAATATTCTTGGTCTCATTGCTTCTCTATCACTGCTATACGCATTTACATCATAACCATCCATTTCAAATAAAAAGAACGATGGAAAGCGTTAAGGTAAACGATAAAATATGAAACTCCAAACGCCTAGCAAGTAGCAAAACCAAAGTGACATAACCTAATGCGCATACGTCATCGCAAACCTGGGGTTAACTCAAGAATTTCTTGGGGTCAAGTTAACACAGAGTTAACCTCAAGTAAAATCGAAAACCACCATTTGTGAAGCATGACAACTAGGGTTAACCTCCGGTCAACACACAACCTTGAGTTAACCCATCATTGTGAAACCGGCCCTGAGAGTTGTTACTCTGAGGGGTAACCACATGTCACGAGTCCGATCGAACCGAAAAATGTAGCTTGGAGTTCTATAGTCAACAGTTGACATAAAGTAGTTGATTAACCTTGTGTGAGTTCATTACATGCGTTGATTTGATAGACATAAATTGTTGTTAATGCGTTACACTCTAAGACTATCGATATGAACACATGCATAAATCATATCAAAAGAATAACGTCTATCATAAAGGATCATAGTAGTTTGGTTCAGCTAGAACTGCAACTTCTATTAGAACTCATTTACAAGTTTTGCAACATCACTCCAACTACCGGTCTGAGTCTCCAGGAGATTTTTGGAAGCAATCCGTTTTTCTTCTTTGTTTAGATTCCCTTATATCTTATATTTACACTGGAGCATGTCACGATATCTCAGTGTAATTTTGAGTATGTTATTGGTTGATATTAAATTAATAGAAATCACAATTTTTTGCCAATACCACCATTTGGAAGCATTCAATAATGAAGCCGAACTATGGTATAACCTGTGGTGGAGTAAAGATGTGACAAAAGAAAGCCTTAGAGGACTAGACCTTAAGGGAAGCAGGCATATTCTTTTCCACTTTGTCGTGTACACAGAAAGCTGGTACATAAAAAATGGAATAAAATTGCAGGTGAACTATTTAAACGTTTTTGAAAAGAACCTCAAAATTTTCTGCTAATGTTTAAAATATCTGATTTCCATAATAAAAGTTTTTGTACCATGCAACCTTAGGACTGAACTGCCAATACTTTGAATAGCAAATAAAAAAAGTCTTTCAAATACAAATAACGTCTCCTTCTGACCTCTGTCAATATCAACTGAAGACACAAGTGGATAAAGGTGTCATGTCACAAAATAATTATTCTGAGAAAAATCGATTTGAAGATTTTCGATTGGAACTTTTTTATGCACCACATTTGAGGCATATAGTTCAAGTATTTTCAAAGCTCAGTTATGTATTTTCTTCGTCTGTTTTTTTTGACACACTTTTATATTTCAAGGGAAAATGGACTTTGAATGTACATGACACATTTAAACATGAAAAATTGGCATAGCCTGTATTAAAAGCATATGGGAAAAAAGAGCTACGTACACAAACATTGGTGTTTTTTATTGCAACAAAAACATAAAACTTGAAACTAATCTAATCATTAATTGGTTTTTCTTTTTTTCTTTGGATGCCCTTCGTTGTCTTCAAAAATTTTTTCATAGAACCATGTGTATACTCTTTCTTACCTTGACTCCTTTATCCACTGTGAAAAGTAAAAAGTATTGTACATAACGCCTTTATCACCTACATATCGATGTTATTTATGAAAGTAACGTAACAAAGGGAATTAGGAATGAAATGAAAGCATATTTTAAACTTATTGAATGAAAAATACACATTTTCGAAAAAATGTTACATGACACCTTTATCCACTTGTGTTTTCAAATGTATATATTTTTCTCTAGACATCACTGACTACATCTTAGTAAAAAAGCTGTTTCAACAACAACACCCTTACACTAAAGGCCTTTACGGAAACACTGATCTGGATCCGGATAGATCAGTTATACGTCAAACAGCTGTTGAGGGCTGTTCCAAATTATGGTTCTATCACCGTCCCAGAACTGATTTCATCATGCCCCGCCCATTTTACAGTTCTAAAAACACACAAAATGGGCGGAGGGTGATGGAAACAGTTCTGGGACGGTGATAGTACCGTAATTTGGAACGGCCCTCAACAGCTGTTTGACGTATAACTGATCTATCCGGATCCAGATCAGTGTTTCCGTAAAGGCCTTAAAGCATAACAAAACAGTATGACAGTAGAGAGAAACTTTGCTCCTAACACTCTTAACAGTGGATAAAGGTGTCATGTTACCTTGACTCCTTTATCCACTGTGAAAAGTAAAAAGTATTGTACATAACACCTTTATCACCTAAATATCGTGGTTATCCATGAAAATAACATAACAAAGTGACTTAAGAATGAAATGGAAGCATATTTTAAGCTTATTGAATGAAAAATATACATTTTTGAAAAAATGTTACGTGACACCTTTATCCACTTGTGTCTTCAAATAAGAAAACCTTAGGGAACTAGACCTTAAGGTATAAGCAGATATATTCTTTTCCAATTTGCCGTGTACACAGAAAGTTGGTACAAAAAATTGCAGGTGAACTATCGAAACGTTTTTGAAAAGAACCTGAAAACTTTCTGCTAATGTTTAAAAAAACTGATTTCTATAATAAACCTTTTTGTACCGTGCAACCTTTAAACTGAACTATCAATACTTTGAAGAGCAAATAAAAAAAGGGTCTTTCAAATACAAATAACGTCTCCTTCTGGCCTCTGTCAATATCAACTATTACTGACGTTAGCTTACACATTAAAAAAAATGTAGTCAAGTTGATTGACAGAGTCTTTCTCACACATTCCGATGATACCAGGTTTATTATTTTACCATAGCATGAAGCTACAATCTAGATCCCCTGGCAACCAAATCATCGCTCGCCTGGCCGCAAAAAAATTGTGTTATTCTGCTAGGTACTTTCACAGGTCAATGGACAATCTATCACGAATACAACAAATTTTTGAGTTTTACAAACCCTCACCCCCGATCTGCCCCAATTTCACCCCCTTCAAAAAAATTTGATAGTGATCAGGAACCCCTAAAATGTCTAAAAACGAAGTTTGACGTGCTTTTATATTTTAAGTTTTTTATTATTGCCGCGCCGCCACTGAACGGATTTGTAAAAACCATACGAGTTTTAGATCCTCTTCACGGTCAAAAATCTGTGTCAAAAAGTCCTTAAAGTCAATTCAAAAGTGTCCACGTTACACGATACAGAAAATTCTTTAAGTCCCTTGGTTTTTGTAATCAGCAAGGCTGAAATGCCTAAAAACGAAGTTTGAGGAATATTTGAAATTTTTCGTTTTTTGCTAATTACTCCGCCGCCCATGCACCGATTTTCAGGATTGTAGCAACATTGCCTACTACGACCCTACACCATATCGCTGCCCAAATTTCATCAAAATCTATGTAGCGGTTACTGAGATTAGGAGGCTAGAGAAACGCGTACAGACAGACCGACAGACAGACCGACGGGAATGAGTGACGTGGATTTTCGTTATGTAGGCATCATAAAACGCCCAAAAAGTATATTATCTCAAAATCGAAACTGTAACTATTACTAACGTTGGCTTACACATTTAAAAAACTGCCAAAAAAATTCTTCATGATAGGGTTGACTCTCTAACCCCCCCCCTTCGCCTTACCCTCGATGTTATTAATACCCCTGTCTGCAGCCCTAAATGAAACCCTAGCTATGCCACTGCGTCTTGCATACGCTGGGGGGCTGAGGCACATCTGAGAAGACATCATCAAGCCGTGTCTCTGCTATTGGCACCTGTGCATGGCATATTCCCGCTGTTCCCGACCTCTCTCTTTTCACCCCCTCCACCCCCCCATCCTTCTTCCCCCCCCCCCCCCTCTTCGTCGACTTCCAACTACTTCTCCGTTGGAGAAGGACAGAGGGTTGGAAATGGGAAGTTCGACGTTCAGTTTATTGATCTGCCGTCTGTACATATCTGGCCAAATAAAGGTCGCTCTCAGAAAGACGTCTGTTTATAGTTGGGGAGCTGGTATTATAAAAATGTTCGCTTGGAAAGAAATACCGCCACTACAGTTACCGAACTCAAGGTAACTAGTAAATAGAAAGCAATGTGAGCAATTGTTACCTATGGTTTTTATTTTTTTTTAGGCCTTTTAATTTTTGAATTTCTGTTGTGTGATATGTGTAAAAATTTTATAGAATATTACAAGGTGTCTCTTTTGACTCAACTTTTAAGTGGTGCAAAAATGATCTATTTTAATGTAAGTAGGTTAGGTTAGAAATATTGACATGATCAACACCCTATGGGTAAAATTGTAATGAATGTTTCAATGTAATGTCTTCAAGGACGTTTGTTGTAAAGAGTTGTTGATAGATGAAATTAATTTCTTTTAACTTTGATGCGCATGGGTTTAATACATGTTTATTATTATTTATTAAATCTTACTTAATGTATCGGACCCAATATGTTTGTGTCAATGGTTACAAGTCTGTCAAATACAGAGTGTCCCACGACGATTAAGACAAGCAATATGTCGGAACTGGGAAGTAGTAGCGAATTATAATTTTGGGGGTGTAAATTGGAGCAAATATAGTATCTTTTCTTATTATTGTGCCACCCAATGCGGTTTTTGTTTTTGGTCACGTGACGTCCGATTCAAAATTTTTAATCGGATACCCTGTATATTTGTGACTGTTTGTGTTCCTCCCGATAAAACAATTCCAACAAACTAGTACACTTCGTGTCTAATGTGATCATTTCAAGAGCTACAGGTACTTAAAGACTGTATCACTACCATTATGAAACACTACTAAAGTAATTTAACTGTAGGGGTACATGTTATAATCAATGAAAAGGTTATTAGTCTGGCAGCAGTTAACTTCGGAGCACCAAAAAGTGGCAGTTTTTGTGGTTAAAAGTGGTTCATTTCTAATGGAAGTTCGTGCAACGCAAGATCATTGATTGACGCATCAACAGTTGCAAGTACACAAGTGAGTTCTAGTTTGCTATTCGAGTTTTTCGAGTGAAAACCAAAAACCGAAACATCGTTCCTTAATAACACAGTGTGCTGTTTCACCGCATGGGCGTGCCACTTTGGTAGAATGGTACAAACCAAATGCTATTGTTGCAACAAAACCTGTGAGCAACATTTACTAGTTGCTTGCAGTGTTTGTCAAAAATCGTTTTACCATGGATGTATCAACCTGACCTCATCTGAAACTCGTCTGATTAACAGCAAGAAATCAGTTAACTGGACCTGCGAGGAATGCGAAAAGCTGGGAAATGATATCATTTCCCTTAAAGCGGCTATAGTTGCATTGCAGAATGATGTCAAAGCATTATCCTCTGCCTCTCAAAATACTACAGCAGCAAACATTGAATTTGAAGAGGTTGTTCAAGA
This sequence comes from Callosobruchus maculatus, assembly GCA_951848785.1. Taxonomy (NCBI): domain Eukaryota; kingdom Metazoa; phylum Arthropoda; class Insecta; order Coleoptera; family Chrysomelidae; genus Callosobruchus; species Callosobruchus maculatus. The sequence continues at coordinate 7,968,688 of CATOUR010000003.1, forward strand.
GGTTATGGAAAGACAAAATCGAAAATCTAATCTAATCATATTTGGGCTGAAGGAACAGGTGCAGTCAACGAAGGATAATCGTATACAGGCCGAAAAAACCGATGTTCTGAAGATACTTACATTTGTTTCACCGTCACTGACCTCTGTGTCAGATATTAGAAGATTAGGCAAGTTTGACAATGAGAGAACGCATCCCAGGCCTATCAAAGTAACTTTAGATAGCAGCGATCAGGTATTGCAAGTAATAAAAATGTCAGCCAAGTTGAAGAACTCTGAGTTCAATAACATATCTTTATCATTCGATAAAACACCAAAACAGGTTGAATATTACAAAAAGCTAAAAGAACAATTAAACCAACGACGTAACAATGGAGAGAGCAATATTCGAATCAAACATTTCAACGGAATGCCCAAAATCGTGAATTTTTGAACAAAGCACCCAATAACCCTCTCAACATTAATTGTTACTACCAAAATGTTAATGGCCTGAACTCGAAGACCTCCGTTTTTTATAATTCAGTGCTATCTCGAGAAGACTTGGATCTAATCTGTTTGAGTGAGACATGGTTGTCCAGCAACGTGTTTGACGCCGAACTATTTCCTGCATGCTACAATATTTACAGAAGTGACAGGAAATTCTCAGCAATCAATGCATCGAGGGGAGGAGGAGTACTCGTGGCTGTAAAAAGCTGTTTGAATTTTGAATTTTTGGATGTAAGTAATGCTGTTTCACTTACACCTAATATTGACATTGTTGGTGGTAAATTGACATTTGGTTCTTATGTAGTGTACGTATTTGTTGTCTATATTCCTCCAAACACAAGTGCTAGTGATCTTGAATATTTTCTGGACCAGCTAATGATGTTAAATTTTTTATCGAATAAGGATGTTATTATAGTAGGTGATTTCAATATTCCTTCATTTGTTCTAGATGAGAGTGAACCTAAGCTTAACATTTTAAAAAATTTTATGGAAGTATCGGACTTAAAGCAGTATAACAATGTCAAAAATACAAATGGCCGGCTGTTGGATCTAATATTGAGTAACATAACTTGTCAGGCGCAACGAGAATCTTCATCTCTTGTGAAAGAAGACCGTCATCATCCTTCTCTTATTCTGCAATTCTCAGTAACAGCGCAAAAGAGTTATAACTTCAGATCCAACCGTGATCATAGGATGTTTAATTTTCGGAAAGCTAATTTCCCGCTTATGTACCATCTTGTTTCTCAGATGTCGTGGCATAATGTGATTAAATGTACTGATGTCAATGATGCCGTTCAACAACTTGAACGAAATTTAAAAAATATTTTTGAATTAACGGTTCCCTACAAAATTAGCAGTCCCCGCAAGTACCCACCATGGTTCTCAAGAAATACCATAAAGGAGCTAAAACAAAAAGAGTTAGCACACAGACTATACAAAAAACATAAGACGGATGATTATTACGATAGATTTCATAACTTAAGATCTTCCGTAAAAAGAAAAATAAACGACGATTATTATAATTTTCTCAACCATGCTGAGAACAGTATATCTAGTGATCCGACTCAGTTCTGGAATTTCATTCGTAACAAAAAAGGAAATAGTAGAATTCCCGGTGTTATGAGAATGGAAGGTTCTGTATTTGAGAATGAGCAAGATATTGTTGATGCTTTTGGCCGATACTTTTCTAGTGTTTATAATATTCCTAACTTTACCCTAGCTGACGATTTACCACAGAAATACTTCAATCTACCTGCTATTACTATCACGACTATTACAGAGGCTGATGTTATTAATTCGTCTAAAAAATTGAAAAATAAACTTATTATAGGGCCAGATCAGATTCCAAGTTTTTTAATTAAAGACTGCATATTTCCTCTATTGCAGCCATTGTTGTACATTTATAATTTAATACTAAAAACAAATACTTTCCCCCAGGCTTGGAAACTCGCCAAAATTACTCCAGTACTGAAGAAAGGAGATCCTTCACAAATTAGCAATTACCGACCCATTTCAGTGCTGTGCAATTTTGCTAAGTTATTCGAAATGATTATTTACTGGTGTATTTACAGCGCAACTAAAGAAACATTATCAACCGACCAGCATGGTTTTATTGACAAAAAGTCATGTGTCACAAACCTTGCTTGCTTGACGCAAACGATATGCGAAAATTTAGATGATAGGGGCCAGGTAGACGTAGTTTACATGGATATGCAAAAGGCTTTTGACAGAATCGATTTAGGGGTTTTATTGAAAAAACTGGGCTTCTTTGGATTCACAGACGATCTTTTATCGTTATTTAAATCATATCTTTTTGACAGGAATCAGTATGTGGAATTTGAAGGATATCGCTCGTCTCTTATAACACCTACATCAGGAATTCCTCAGGGTTCAAATTTGGGACCCTTACTCTTCTTGCTATATATAAACGATCTTACCCTAGATGTAAAATGTTCAAAATTATTATACGCAGATGATCTAAAAATTTATTGCAGCGTCTTTACTAATGATGACTGCCTTGCTTTGCAACAAGATATCGATGCAATATCTGCATGGTCTCTCTCAAATCATCTTGAATTGAATCCTGATAAATGTTCTGTTGTATCTTACACAAAGAAAAATAACCCCATAACTTTTCCTTATCATATGAACCATACTATTTTATCTCGTCAAGAACAAATACGTGATCTAGGAATTCTTTTTGATCAGAAAATGTCTTTTGCCCCTCATATTGAAAGCACTGTTTCCTCGGCCAACAGAATGTTGGGATTTGTCATCAGAAATGGTAAGCAATTCTCCATCTCAGTGCTTAAACTACTATATACATCTTATGTACGTAGCAAGCTGGAATACGGTGTGTTGATTTGGTACCCTTACTATGTAACTCATATCAGTCAGATAGAGCGTGTACAAAGAAAATTTTTGAAATATCTATATTTTAAGAAATTTGGTGTATTCCCTGAACGAGGATTCGATTATTCTATACTACTTAATGAAGCCAAAATTATTTCTCTGAACAATAGACGAATTTACCTAGCATCAGCCTTTTTGCATAAATTGTTACACGGCAATATAATATGTGAGTTTTTGCTGGCAAAAATTTCCTTTACTATACCGCGACTAAACAACAGAAATTCGAGAACATTTTATTGTGAATGTGCCAGAACTAACATTCTGAATAGGTCACCTGTGTCAATAATTTGTAATAATTTTAACTTGATATGTAATAGTTGCGATATCAATTTTTCTTCATTGTCGGATATATACAAATGTATATTACAACTTAGCTTCCATATGTGATGATCCTATTTTGAATAAGACAGTTTCATATAAAACAATCAATTTGCTCGCGCATTTAGCGTTGTATTGTATTTATTATTACTAGCCCTAAGTACTAATATTTATATATCTGCATATATGTGTGTATCTGCATATTTTTTCACTATTCATTTATATATAACAAAATGTTTGTTTTTGCATTTCCTGTTATTGGGTGCATGCACCTGTTGGAAAATAAAGCCTATCTATCTATCTATCTATCTAATGGTAGTGGTACCATCTTTAAGTACCTGTAGCTGTTGAATAAATAACTTTAGACCCCAAGTGTGCTAGTTTGTTGGAATTGTTTTATCGGGAGGAATACAAAAAGTCACAAATATACAGAGTGTTAAAAATTTTGAATTGGACGTCACGTGATCAAAAACAAATACCTCATTGGGTGACACAATAATAAGAAAAGATGCTATATTTGCTCTAATTTACACCCCCAAAATTATAATTCGCTACTACTGTCCAGTTCCGATATATTGCTTGTCTTAATCGTCGTGGGACACCGTGTATATAGCATCTTCTGGTGTTCCTCAGGGTTCCAACCTTGGTCCTTTGCTTTTCGCTCTCTTTATCAATGAACTCTCTTGTGAGCTTGATTGTGACCGATGCGATGGTCTAAAAATCTTTTTAAATATAGCTAATACTCAGAACTGTATCAGATTGCAGCAAAATCTTGATCTTTTGTCAAATTGGTGCGTCAGTATTAATACTTGATTTAAATATATCTAAATGCTATATTTTATCATTCAGCGAACGCGATCCAAGGTCCACGAATTATAGGCCCGTGATTACGTCTCCACTGTGTCTTGTTCGTTGTTTTACGTCGGTGGGTGATGCGGTCTCCTAAACGCATCTCGTTAGGGGTAAAAAAATATCGTTGCGCGTCACGATGAACGATTCTAGGTACAACTAGAAGAATGCCTCTTAGATTTAACATCTAACAGATGCGTAACCTAGGTTTAGTCCTTTTTTGAATTGGTTTGATTTTTGATTATTTTTTTTACCCGTTAGATTGTTACATTGTTCGTATATTTTATTCTTGAGACTCCAAAATTGAAGACTTCAATTCAAAAAAACATTTTTTTATGTCAAAAGCTGAATGCAATACACATCTAAAGGAAGTATCAAAATTTGGTGGAAAATTAATTAGAAATGCGCTTATAAGTTTCGGAAATGGTTGGACTCTAACAAAATATAAAACTTCGGTTTTCTCAAAACAGTATTTTTGCAGATACGCCCATTAGCATTTGCACGACAGTATGGCGCTGTAAAAGCGCTGCGAGAGGATAAGCGTCTGTGCACGTTAGATTTGAAATGCTGCAGGTTGTAGCCGTCAGGAAACAGATTCCACGGCAGTTCTTTCCACAGCGTCAAAGTTCTCCAAAAGAAGGAGGGGGATGCTGGAGGACACTGGTTCGGGGAGTAGAGACCTTTAACTGGTAAGGAAGCTCGCAGAGCTTCTCTAATATTCCTGGTTCGGCCGGCCTTCGGTGTGATTCACTGGGAGAGCTCAGTCGAAAATCTTCCTTGATAGAATCTGTAAAACAGGGACAGGTCAGCCACCCTTCTTCGATGTTCCACATTATGGAGGTCGTTTGTGAGGTTAGGCGTATCGATTAATCTAATGGCTCGCTTCTGAGTAGTGTCCAGAAGCTTTAGAGAGTGCTTCGAACCACATCCCCACACATGGGACAAATTCTCCAACGATGGTCGAATCTGTGCCTTGTCGAGCAGCAGTAGTTGCTCTGGTGTATACAGCTTCGTACAGCGGAACAAAACTCCAAGCTTCTGGGACGCCACTTTAGCAATACTGATGACGTGGTCATACCAGGATATGTTATTGTTGATGTTGAGCCCCAAATTTCTGGACGGAAGGTGACTCGACTATTGGGTGACCCCCCATTTCCACAGTTGGTAAGTCAACGTGAGGATTCTTTGTCAGTGTTGTTGCCTGAGTTTTCTGTACGTTAAACTATACTTTATTTACCCAGCTCTACCTGATGAGATCCGAAAGACCAAAACAGCGCTGTTGTAGGCTAGGGATGTCGTGTTTGACGTTCCAAACAACGATTACCAAATAATACCCTTCTTTGTCCTCGGAGTAGTTTTTTTTTTGCTTTAGGACAATGCCATGCAGCCAGAAACTAAGTTTGCGAAAAGTCTAGCTAACATTTACATTATGGCTACTTTTATTTATTATCACAGGCAGCATCTTTTCGAGGGTTATGATTCCAAATAGTTAAAAAAGCCTAATCAATCTCTACAGAAAAAAACGTTCTTTACTCAGGGAAAGACAAAGGGAGTAGTTATTTTTGTTGGCTCACTGCTTTCATGTCTCAATTCTCTTTGCTGTAAAATTCTACCTTTGCCAGAAATAATCTACTATACAGACTGATCTGACGCTGTCTCCAGCCTAAAGCTTTGCAAAAGATGCTTCAAAGCACTATCAAAAAACAAGAGGATCGCGATACTTACAGACAGTCAGGCCACACTTAGGGCATTAGAAGGTCCCAAAGTTACGTCTGCGCTAGTCTGGGAATGCCTACAAGAACTGGGAAGGCTGTCAGAACACAACAAAGTAACTTTGGAGTGGGTGTCAGAACACTCAGGCTATGAAAAATCGGACGAGATAGCGAGACTAGGCCCATCTGCTCTATACATTGGAGCAGAACCCGCCCTAGGGGTGCCTAAAATCACAGTCAGACACCAGGTCGTATAATGGTTGGAACATCAGCAGAAGGAGCAGTGGAACTTGTTGCCGGGATGTGTTCATGGTAAAACATTCATTAAAGCTCCATGCAAGAAAACAGCTGGAACACTGCTCTCTTTGAGTAGGAATCGGGTTCGAATAACTACGGATCTCCTCAGGAGACATTGTGGCCTGAAGGAACACCTGAATAAAATGGGACTCTACAATAGAGACCTCAACTGCAGAATATGTGGTAGTGGGACTGAGTCAGCCCTACATATGCTCTGTGAGTGCGAAGCGCTGGATCACAACAGACAACAGCTCTTTAGGAAGCCCAAGCTAGAACCAATGGAGTACAGCTCAGCACCAGGACCAGTAGGAAAACTATATAAACTTATGCAGGGTTCCAGATGGCGGGAGTGGATACTGTAAATGAAGGGAATTGTAACACAATAGGCCTTAAAGCTTCAGTATTGAACGGAGACAGTATGGAAAAAAATCTATCCAATCATCCCAAGTCAAATATAATCCTCTAGTTCCTTGCCTATAGTAATCAAATGTCTCCTTTGGGCGCCTGTGACGCGGAAAAAGGATTGAGCCTATTTTGGATTACGTTGATCTCCTTCTGAGAAGAGGTATTACGTTGGATACAATGGCGAAGCGTTATTCTTTTCACAGCGCCACCAGACATGAAGCATTCTCTTTCCTTTTTGATAAAGGGATCTCGAAGTGCGAGGGTTATTGGATTGGAGGGTATTCTTACCTCTGCTGTTCGTTTGTACGGTTGAACGAGATTCTTTAGGCTTTAATTACAGTACATTGTTTCATGCGATGAGCTTTATATTGCTGTTAAAGCTGTATCAAGGTTTATCGAATTAAAATTGATCCGCAAGAGGAATCTGAATCAGAGATGGAAAAATATTTTAGGTTCAATGATTCGAAATAAACTTTCACATGATATCAAAGGGAACTGTACTTTGAAACGGTTAAAAACTCAGTTAAAATCTTTTCTGGTTAGTAAGTGTTATTACAATTTATGTGATATTATTTTTGATAAGTATGTATGTTTAATATACAGTCATCTTTTTTAATCTCCACCCTCTTTTATTTTTTGAACGAGTCAACTCAAAAAACTGAAGCTTAGGATAATGAAGTTGATGCATCAATACTATATTTTGAAGTAAACTTGACAAATGAAACTTTTAAGATGGCGACTGGGCAGCTGTATCCTTCAGTATTTCTTAGTGCTATAGGCAGAGGCAAAAGTGAGATGCGAAAGAGCAAGGGACTCGGAAAAAAGTGTAACTCCAGATGTGACTTTTTCAGTTTTACTTTCCACACCGATAGATGAGGGAAGTATTGTGATCGCGAAAATTTTCGATTTTGAGATAATACGCCCTTTGGGCGTTTTATAATGTCTACACAACGAAAATCCACGTCACTCATTTCCGTCGGTCTGTCTGTCGGTCTGTCTGTCTGTCTGTCTGTCTGTCTGTCTGTCTGTCTGTCTGTCTGTCTGTCTGTCTGTCTGTCTGTCTGTCTGTCTGTCTGTCTGTCTGTCTGTCTGTCTGTCTGTCTGTCTGTCTGTCTGTCTGTCTGTCTGTCTGTCTGTCTGTCTGTCTGTCTGTCTGTCGGTCTGTCTGTCTGTCTGTCTGTCTGTCGCTTTCTTCTAGCCTCGTAATCTCAGCAACCGCTGCATGGATTGTGATGAAATTTGGGCAGCGGTATGCTGTGGGGTCGTAGTAGGTAATGTTCCTATAATTTTGAAAATCGGTGCATAGGCGGCGGAGTAATTAGCAAAAAACAAAAAAAATTAAGTATTGCTGAAACTTCGTTTTTAGGCGTTTTAGGGGACCCTGATCATTTTCTACTTTTTTTTGGTTGGAGGTGAAATTGGGGTGGTTGGGGGGGGGGGTAGTAAAATTGAAAAATTTGTTGCTTTCATAGACTGTCCACTGGCCTGTAAAGGAAGACCTGGCGACATAAATAACTTTTTTAGGTCCATCCGAACATTGCCTTGCCTATTACAGAAAGCAAAGGAATTTTTTCTGATGTAAACATACGAGAGTATTGCTTTAGATCGTTCTATGTTGTGTAACGAGGAAACTGTTGAACTGGTTTTAATGAAATGTTGACACAAGTATTACTATCGTGGCGAAGATGGAAAACGCGTATGGTTTTTATAAATCGTGCCAGCGGCGGCGCAGAAATAAAAAAACTAAAAATATAAAAACAGCTCAAACTTCGTTTTTAAGCGTTTTAGAGGTTCCTGATCATTGTCTGCGCTATTTTGGGTGGGAGAGAAATTGGGGTGGTTGGGGGGTGGGAGGTTGTAAAACTAAAAAATTTCTTGTACTCATATTAGGCTGTGAAGGAAGATCTAGCGACACAAATCACCTTTTTAGGTCCATCTGAACATTGCCTAGCCTATTACGGAAACTAAGGGACTTAGAATTTCCTGTATACATACCAGAATTTATTGGTTTGAATCGTTTTGTATTTTGTAACGTGGACACTATGAAATTGATTCCAAATGAAATTTTGACACAGTATATTGTTACCGTGGTGAGAATGGAAAACGCGTATGTTTGTTAAAAATCGTGTCAGTGGCAGGGTAGCAATAATCAAAGAACGAAAAGTATGAAAACAACTCAATTTCGGTTTTTAGATGTTTTAGGGGTTCCTGATAATTTCCTACAAGTTTTTTGGGTGGGAGTGAAAGTGAGGTGGTTGGTGGGTGGGCGTTGTAAAACTGAGAAGTTTATAGTATCGATAATAGGCTGTCTATTGACCTGTGAAGGAAAGACTTAGCGGCATAAGACAATTTTAGGGGGGGGGGGGGCTGGCGATTATTCGGTTGGAAGGGATCTCAGACTAAAGCTTCATGCTATGGAAAAATAACGAACTGGTATCAGCGTAATGTGTGGGAAGTACTGAGTCAATCAACTTGACTTCATTTTTTTGAATAAAACCCACGTGACTCAGCATTTTACGAATTCAGTGGCAGTTTAACGGGACCATAATCTTTCAAATCTAGATTTTATTAGTTCCATAATTAGAACTTCGTAAGCAGGGTGAGTGTACTCACGGCTAATACGAGGTTCGCGTGACAATCGAATAAAAAGATTGGCTTCATCTCTTGGAAAGTTATTTTTTGTACGGTTTCATGTGTAAAGTCTGTTCCAACCTTTAACACTTGTTTTTCAGGTGTCTAATAGTAATAAATATTTGCGTATTCAGATTAAGTGTGTTATGGTTCAGGAAGATCGGACAAACTTGCAGAAACGAGTATATCCAATAAAGAGTGTTTCGACAAGAATGCAAAGTTTGAATTTTCCGCCATATCGAAAGTTGACGTATGACAATATTGCCAGCTAATTCAGGAGACACTCTTCATGGTATAGAACAGGATAAAACTATTAAACTATTAAGGCATCATTTGGTGCGACAAAACGACTCTGGTATGAATTTTAATGAAAAGCCTTTAGAAAAAATAACATATATATCAAAGCATACGAAAAAAAACATCCTTAAGGGTCTAGGGCATAGTATGCGAAATTGAGAATCCAAGAAAAGGCGTATTCCCGTGTTAGCGAGGAGACGTGGCCGCCTAATGGTCCCTTTCTCCAGTGTGTGTATCTAAGATGAGGGGAGGTAAGTCCAAAAATCTAAAGGTAAGGTCAAAAGGTCCAAAGGTAAAGTCAAAAGGTCACCATAAAGATTAGTTTCGTATTTCCAAGCTCCTGACGTTACCTTTAAACTTACAGTAATGACTCAAAGAGCAAATTGAAGAAGAAAGCTTACGCTTGTGCAACTATTTAGCCTTTTTTTGATATTGTGTTTGGTTGTTGAATTACAGGCATTTATAGAATGTATGATCTTGCATTGCGAGTTTTTTGCACATTAAAAAACTTTTTTGAGAAAATCGAAAATAGTTGTTATTCATTAAGGTCTTAACTATCGCTTTCTGAAATATTATATATGTAGTTTGAAAATAACGTGAGTTATGCGATAAATTGTGAGTCCGTGTTTTACATGGCAAATACGTATGTATAAATGTGTGTATCCAGGCCCCTCAAAACAAAAAGGAAACAAAACAAAGCAATATTAATGGATACTTGCTCAATGGTAAAATTATGTTGTATTAGATACAACTTTTTAAACAAACTTACTTACTAAATACCTATTTTATATGAAATATGTACATAGCACAAGTAATAAAAATCTGAGTTTTGTTCAGAATCCAACTACAGAATCATTTAGTTCGTATAAAAAACAAACATTATTCAATTTTGAAGCAGATATCTTCAACTGATTGAGCTGAAATTTTGTATACACGTTTAGTTTGGATGACAATACACGATTCAATATGGCGGATCATTCAAGACAGCGGAGTAGTTATTTTTAATGACTTTTTACAACATGGGTATCAAATGAAAGAGCCTGTTGAGAGTAACTCGAAAAATAATGTGACGATTCTAAATCTAATATGGCGGAACATCCAAGATGGCGAAATAGTTATTTTTAATCCATTTTTACAATATGGGTATTAAACGAAAGGGCTTGTTGAGAGTAACTCGAAAAATAATATGACGTTATTCTGAACCGAATATGGCGGAATTGTCATTTTTTATGCACTTCTATAATATGGGTATCAAATAAAAGGACTTGTTGAGAGTAACTCCAAAAATAATTTAACGTCGTTCTGCATCCAATATGGCGAACCATCCAAGATGGCGGAATAGTTATTTTTATGCATTTCTGCAGTAATGGGTATCAAATGTTGAGAGTAAGTCGAAAAATAAAGTGACGTCATTCTGAATCCAATATGGCGGAACCATCCAAGATTTTAAAGGAACATTTTATTTTCTTCTTTTTAGAGCTATTAAATAAAGGATTTGTTTGAAAAAGATTTTTTTGCTTTTAATTTATTTGTTATCCTCAATCTCCGATGTCACTTCAAAAGGAGGCGCTACTGCGTTTTTCACTATTACAACTTTTCCATAAATTTTTCCCAGCAGTCGATAAATTTCAAGGAAAAAGCCAAAAGTATACCAAACGAAAAACAGTGCATTTGGGTAATCGACCTTCTTATATGAAAATTCTTAACGCTGCTCCTACAATCCGGAATAGTTTCTCCGGAAGATGCGGGGAGCTGAAAAGGAACCGACGATGGGCGTGACAAATAAACAGGTGCGCGCTACATTAGAAAGAAATGGAAACAGTCATGTTAGCGCGTCGCCCGAAATTTGTAAAATTGAAGAGGAAGGCGATTTGCAGATGCTTCTTATCCCAATTCCTGACGCTTCATTTTCCAATATTTTTACATGAAATTTTCACATGATGTTTAAAAGGAAATTGCCCAGAGTTATATCGAAGCACTTTTTCATTTCTGTTTCTGGGCTTTTCTTAAAAAAAAATACAAAGTTGACGAAGAAAATAGGCAACTTCAAGCGATCATATTTCATGTTCAATCAATTTTTTCAAAAAATGCTTCGATAGCCCCCTGTGTAATTTCCTTTTAAACTTCATGTAAAAATTTAATGCAGAAATGTTAAAAACTAGAGTGTCAGGAATTGGGATGAAATCACTTGAAAATGACCGTTTAAACTCTCCGTAGGAGCAAAGTTTACAGAATACATATAGGTTAGATCACTCTCCGTCGGCACTTTGAAGAACTCACATCAAAGCGATGCCGCGGCCGCACGCGCCAGATAGTTTTTGCGTTGGTTTTTGCTCAAGTACGAGGGTCTTTTAGCGGGGACTTGCTAACGCCTGGGTTGTACGTATATACGAGGGTCATTGAAAAACTATGTATTGACGGCCGATTTAGACATACAAATACAAATATTACGTTTATTTTGCGAATACACTAAGTTACATAAATGAATAACATAAATAAAGCCTAGTAAAACTGTTACTAATGAATCTCAAATGATTTCACATATTGTAGCTGTTTCGTAGATAAGTAAAAACTGATGGTTCAAAGATGCTGTAGTATTTCTACCCTAATGTTTTGTTTATTTGGCTTATTTTTGAGATCACAGTTTACAAATTCTATGGTATAGTATATACGAACTCGTATGTACAATTTTAAAAGATAATCATGTGGAAATGCTTTACATGGATGTGAATAAATTATTTTTGACATTTCGCTTTTCTGTGTCATTCCAATTGCTACTGTAGAAACTAAATTGTTAATGTTATCAATAAAAATATTTTCGAGCTCTAAAACGTAATTTACAATGTCCCTGGGTGATATGGTAAGACCACCGAATAAATATTTTTTCTCACTATACGCTTTTAGCGTGATACAATCCTTTAAGTACCTGTAGCTCTTAAACTAATCACTTTAGACCCCAAGTGTTCTAGTTTGTTGGAATTGTTTTATCGGGAGGAACACAGGCACAAACATACAGGGTGCCCCATTAATAATTTTGAATCTAATGTCACGTGACCAAAAACAGATACCTCATTGGGTAGTACAGTGACAAAAAAATACACAACATCTGTTCTAATTTACATGACCAAAATTATAAATTCTCTGCTATCGTCCAGTTCCGACATATTTCTTGTCTTAGTCGTCGTGGGATACCCTGTATTTATGTCCCTTACATTTCAAGGTTTACCACAATATAAAGATGTATCTGATTGTCATTCCTCCATCCGTTAATAAATCTAAATTGATTGGTAATATATTTTCTCGCGAAATTGATTACTCTCAAACTTCTAAGAAGATTATTCATTTCCTGCAAACAAATCCGAGATAACAAAATCCGATAATTTTGAGACACTGTATACACTTCGCTTTAAACACGTTCCCTCCCGGCTGACGTCGGTACACTGCTACCGGTGTACCGGGGAGACGGGGCAAGGGGCAGGCCGTTTTGATATTTTTGCGGAGTGATCCAACTTATATGTATTCCGTAAACTTTGGTAGGAGCCGCCTTAATGCAAGCAGTAAAGTTTTATGTATATAGTGGAGTTACGTCAGAATATAAGTTACTACCATAAAAACACTTATAACGGAAAGCATCAAAGAAATAATTTAGCAGCCATGTGTTAACTACATTTACGCGTCCTCAGGAAAAATGTTTGAAAGTCACTCGACTAACATGTATTTATTTTTAGACGTGAAAATAAATACGTATACAATGTTATGTTTGAACCAATATCAATACAACGAAATAGAGCTGTTGAGAGAATTTTTAGTAGCAGTCAACCGATGAAAATAGCTACTATTGCCAGCTGTTTGGAAAACGAAATGCGTTTTAAGGATCATTTAGTGAATTGTGTTTGACACGAACCAAAAATAATTTGACCTATATCAATGGTCACCCGTATCAAGTACTTAGGAATATATCTAGATTGCCATATCAAATGGAAGGAGCATACAGAATATGTTGTCAAAAAGATACGTTACGTTATAAGCAAATTTAAACTCCTTTCCACTATACTTACCTATGAACAGATGATCATTGAATACGAAGCACTTGTTCATAGTCATATACGATGTTGTATTGTGGTGTGGGGCGCAGCATGTAAAAATAATATAAAAGCAATAGAAATTATACAAAAACGTTCAATAAAAATTTTATATAAAGTGAAATCTACATATCCTAGTGACTTGTTATTTTCTAAAACAAAAATTCTAGATATCCGCCAAACATTTTACATGTCATTAGGTATTTACCAATATAAAAATAAATCAAACTTGACAAAAAACGAACATAAATATGACATAAGATATACATATATAATGTTGTACCAAAAGCAAGAAAAAATACTTTATTACGATGTCATACATTTCTTGCTCCAAGACTATACAATGAGATACCAGAAAGCATAAAATGTCTAGTGCCTTTAAATTCATTCAAGTATGGTTTAAAACAATGGATAGTAAATAAAAATCGCATTAAAATTCACCAACTTGTTGACATATGTAATACCTATTATTACCAATATATATAGAATACATAATATTTAAATATGAATATTCCTGAATTAACCCTTATTTGTTGTTTCTATTTTATAATAATTACCTTGTACCGCAGCACAAGTTTTTCACTTTTTTGGGGCACTTGTTGTTTATTGTATTTTATTTATTTTATATTTGCAATAAACGCTATAACTAACTAACTATAGGTTCTTTACTGAGACAGTATCCATGACGGTGTTTTTATTTTCGTGCTTAAGCAGTTGTTTTCCACAATGTTTTGTCTGTGCAATTCAAAACGTTGAAGACAAAACGTTGCGTGTGGACAGAAAAACGGTGCATTTCAAAGAACTGCGCGGAGACGGTACAGCTGCAGTGATACTTCCGATACATATTGTTCTTTAACGAGAATGACACACCTTCGACAATTTCCTGGGAGCTTTTGACTGGGTGTATCGTGTTATATGGAAGTTTCCAATGAATTTGGCGTACCAAATCCAACAAATATAGTACCAGAGACAAAAAAAGCAGGCATATTAGATGAGAATTCGAACAATGGTTGTAACATTTGTCTCCTTTTTCCCAAAATAAATGTCGTGACCACTGTCAAAGTTTACGGAATACATATAAGTTGGATCACTCCGCAAAAATATCAAAACGGCCTGCCCCTTGCTCCGACTCCCCGGTACACCGATAGCAGTGTACCGACGTCAGCCGGGAGATACGGGGCGGCGCAAAGTCGAGGTTGAACGTGTTTAACGCGAAGCGTATACAGTGTCTCAAAAATATCGGATTTTGTTATCTCGGATTTGTTTGCAGGAAATGGATAATCTTTTTAGAAGTTTGAGGGTAATCAATTTCGCGAGAAAAGATATTACCAATCAATTAAAATTTATTCACGGATGGAGAATGACAATCAGATCCATCCTTATTTTGTGGTGAACCTTGAAATGTAAGGGATATAAATACAGGGTATCCCACGACGATTAAGGCAAGAAATATGTCGGAACTGGGCAGTAGTAGAGAATTAAATTAGAGCAGATGTTGTGTCTTTTTTTTGTCATTGTACTACCCAATGAGGTATTTGTGTTTGGTCACGTGACATTCGATTCAAAATTATTAATGGGACACCCTGTGTATTTGTTCCTCCCGATAAAGCAATTCCAACGAACTAGCACACTTGTGGTCTAAAGTGATTAGTTCAAGAGCTACAGATACTTAAAGGATTGCATCACGCTAAAACGTATAGTGAGACAAAATATTCATTCGGTGGTCTTACCATACCACCCAGGGACATTGCAAATTATATTATTTTAGAGCTCAAACATATTTTTGTTGTTAACTTTACCAATTTAGTTTCTACAGTAGCAATTGGAACGACACTGAATAGCAAAATGTCAAAAATAAATAAATTAACATCCATGTAAAGCATTTCCACATGACTATCTTTTAAAACTGTACATATACAAGTTCGTATATACTATAAACTGTACCATAAAATTTATGAACTGTGATCTCAAAAACAAGCCAAATAAACAAAACATTAAGGTAAAAATACTACAGCACCTTTGAACCGTCAGTTTTTACTTATCTACGAAATAGCTACAATATGTAAAATCATTTGAGATTCATTAGTAATAGTTTTACTACGCTTTATTTTTATATCCATTTATGTAACTGAGTGTATTAGCAAAATAAACGTTATATTTGTATTTGTATGTCTAAATCGGCCGTCAATGCAGAGTTTTTAAATGACCCTCGTATATACGTACAACCCAGGCGTTAGCAAGTCCCCGCTAAAAGACCCTCGTACTTGAGCAAAAACCAACGCAAAAACTAACTGGCGCGTGCGGCCGCGGCATCGCTTTCATGTGAGTTCTTCAAAGTGCCGACGGAGAGTGATCCAACTTATATGTATTCCGTAAACTTTGCCACTGTTTTGTTTAATTGCCTTCTCAACTGCCGGATTAGACAATAAAGGGTCATATTCAAACCATCATAGCTTCTAAACTAATTAACAGCTTTAGATTTTTTGGAAAAACTAAAACTGTAAAAAAACCGCTAAAAATTACATAATTGTTTTCTTTTAATAATTTTTTTGCCCTGATATGAAACGAAATTTGGAAAACTTTTACCACTTATTTATGGTCTACATATTTCGCTATCGAATGAGACTTATTTTTTTTTTTGTAGAGCCTCTACTTAGGTAGCTATTGAACAAAAAACAAAATGGCTGCCATTTTATGATGGTGGGAGAAAAATTACTTTTGGGAGGTGATATTCCAATAAAAATTAACGTATTTTATCCCCCTAGAGCAGGGGTTCCCAACCAGTGCGCCGCGGCGCCCTGGTGCGCCGTAGAAAGTAAAGAGGGGCGCCGTGAGTCGATCCTCTCAAATATTTGTGGGTGCCTAAAAAGCAACAATACCTATTCTGACGCTCGCCACACTTTGAAACTACTGGAGAAGATTACAACGTTCAGGAAGAAACTACAACTTTGGACAAAAAAGATGAATGAAGGCGGCGATCAAGATTGCTTTCCACAGTTGTATAAATATGCGGGATCCAATGAACTGGTTGTCTCACAAGACCTGATGACCCTTTTCACGGAACACTTATGGAAGCTCACTGAATGGTTTTCGAAATACTTTGCAGATGATGACGTCGAAAAATTTGCAAGGATCCAGGATCCTTTTCATACGCAAGCTCCGCCAGAACTCTCCAAATCCGATTTGGTGGAGTTTTGGTTATCGATTCAAAATGAATATCCAAATCTAACTCCAAAGGCTTTAAGAATTTTTATTCCGTTCGCAACGTCATATTTACATGAAGCTGGATTTTCAGCCGTAGCTGTAATCAAGAACAAATATCGCTCAAGGATTAATGAGGAGCAAGAAATGAGGCTTGCAGTGTCGAATTTTATTCCCCGTTTTTAAAAAATATGCGGAGATCACCAAGCTCAATCGTCACATTCATTTGACTGTCGTATTTTATTTTTGTTTTTCTTGAGTCTTTCTTTTTGCTTTCTGTTTCAATTCTGAATTTTTATAAATATAATAAAACAAACTTCATCTTCTGTTGAGGAAGTTTTTATTTTTGTGTCTACTATTATTGTAGATAGATTTGTTTCGACAGTATCTATTTAAAGTATCTGTCTAAGGTAGGGCGCCGTGACAAAATGCCAAACTTGAAAGTGCGCCGCGGGTTGAAAAAGATTGGGAACCCCTGTCCTACAGGCTTCGACACCGATGACCGGACATATTGTATATGGTCTCGGCGATTGTAAATTACAGCGATGGTCAAGTATTCTTAATCCGGGATATGAAAATTGCAGCGGCTGGTTATTTTTCCATTTCAAGTAAACATGTAAATTGCAGCGGACGACCCTCTGTTAGGGATAGGAGTTTTTATAACAGCCATCCCTCATTGTTTATTTTTGAGAGTCTTTGATAAATACTCAAACAGCCACATACATTAAAATGAATAGTGTCAAAATAAAGCACGCTCCAAATGCAACAACTAAAAAGAAGCAAGATTTTTTGAATCTTAGAATAGGTTTATTACTCAGTGAAAATAGTATAAGTGGAATAGAATATATAAAAAGTGTATGTCATTTTTATGGTGAGAACCTTAGTTAGTAATTATGGTTTTTTATGTATATATTGATTTAAGACGATTTACGAACATGTTTGTACAAAATGTTATGTATTATTAACAATTAACAATTTAGAAAAGTATAATTTTCTTTCAATGTCAATAGTTTTTGTTTTATTATTAACTGCTCTAACAAAAGGATTTATTAGTTTCAGTCTAAACAAAACCGCGCATTGGGTATATTATCACCTTCCGAAAATTGCAAAAAATTATCAAAATTGTCACAATAATTGTTGATATTGTCGAAATTGCCTAAAATAATGGAAATATGTATCAAGAAATTAACTTTTCTAGTTAAGTTCTAGTTAGTTAAGTAGAGAATTCTCTATAACCATAAGTGCGAATAAAATTTTGGGTTTGTATTTTAAAAAAGGCATTGTGATGTCATATAGTTTTCAAGATCACTAACAGAAGTAGGTAAGTAAATGCCACTAAATTGTTCCTTTAGACAAAAATTAATTTGACCTGTCACATATCATTTTTATATAATATTTTGCTATACAAATCCAAATTAATTTTTAGGATACCCCCAAACAGGTAGACTACGCCGAAAAGGGACCCTCGCTGCAATTTACAACATCTTTTATGGTCACCTTTGTGATTTATAGGATTATACCCTAACCGCGGCTGCAATTTGTAACCGCCCTATGGTCTGCACTCTGCAACATATACAATTATACATGTCACTTAGAAATCATAATAAAGGAATTATGACTTTCGTGCAGTCCAAATAAATCAATGTTTCAGATTTGTTTTAACAACCCAACAGTACGTATGCGTATATATCCACATACCACGAACGTTCATTAACCATGCAGGAGTTAATTCTGTATGAAGCTTATCTTCATATCCACGGTGATATTATCAAGATTGGGGCGCGCTATGCTATAAAAGGAGGTCATGCGAGTTCTATATTTAGTCCAGTAGAATTTACACTATCTGCAATAATTAGTTACCATTAGGTTCAGTATTCCTAACCAGAGTTACCCGAGTATTTTAAGCTTTGCTCTACAATTATTTGACAACTGTGATGTGTACAGGGTTATTCACGTTATTCGACACGGAGCATTATGGCTAAAGTATTTGATAAAAAAGAAAATAATAATTTCGGATGGATAGAGACCCATAAAGGCTACATTTTAAAAATATTTTCATGTTATACAGGGTGTCCCAAAAACACGAAATTTATCAAAGTTATGTTTTTTTAAATGGAACACCCCATATATTATTGCATATTCAATCTTTTTGTAATAAAATCCTGGGATATGGTCAATAATATATTTAAAAAATATATATGTATATGATGGCCAACGTTTCGACGCTAGAAGTGCGTCATCTTCAGGGCGTGTGTGATATATGTATAACTAAAATTAAAAATTGGTCTTGTAAGGATCCAACTACACTTCGTGCAGTACAACAATATTAACATGGAACACAAACATAATCTACAATTTTACAAAACACATTAAAACTTTAAAATCTAAAATTAAAATGCACAGAAAAACTTACACTACATCATGATAGTCTCAAATATATTGCCGGATGGTGTAGGCTACTTGATACTTATTGAGACACTAGTGGTATAAAAATTCCTAGCTGGGTGAGAGCATTGATAACATCTACGTTAAAAAATATATACAAAAAGAAGAAAACACATTAAAATTGATTGCGAGGAAAGTAAATATTGGTAAGATGGAAGAAAGTATAGGCTATGTCCATTTTATTAAATTTGCATATATACACGAGAGATTGCTCGTATCAGTTCTGAAATTCAAGCTGTTAGAACATTTTTTTATGTGAATCATCTCTAAAATATTTCGCTTATGCCAGTCTTTTTCTTTACATAACGTTTAACGTTGTCAAAATCGATTGAATGTTTGTTTTCTATGGCATGCTTGCTAAGAGCAGTAGAATTCGGGTTGTTATTTTTAATGTCATACTTATGAGACTATCGTGATGTAGTGTAAGTTTTTCTGTGCATTTTAATTTCAGATTTTAAAGTTTTAATGTGTTTTGTAAAATTGTAGATTATGTTTGTGTTCCATGTTAATATTGTTGTACTCATTGCACGAAGTGTAGTTGGATCCTCACAAGACCAATTTTTAATTTTAGTTATACATATATCACACACGCCCTGAAGATGACGCACTTCTAGCGTCGAAACGTTGGCCATCATATACATATATATTTTTTAAATATATTATTGACCGTATCCCAGGATTTTATTACAAAAAATTGGATTATAACGGTCAGGATACAAAAAGTAAATAAATTGCATATTCAGATTCCTTGGTGAATTTTATTGTGACTTTATATATCATACATGGGACCATCTGTCTCAATGGGTCCCTATCCATCCGAAATTATTATTTTCTTTTTTATCGAATACTTTAACCATAATGCTCCGTGTCGAATAACGTGAATAACCCTGTATATGAGTGTATGTAGTTGAAGAGATAGAAACAAACTTGTTATATGGAAGTTTTATAATTTTCTCTTATCATTTAGAATTTAATACGAACAAAAAGAAAAAATAATCAAAAATCCTGTTTTTCGTATAAAGCTGTCTTTTCTTAAATAGGATACCCTGTATATTATATCACGGAAGGAAATATATTTTTTCATTCTTTTCATTACAGCTATACATATTTTTTTATCCGACCCAGTTTGTGCGAGTTTAGGAACATATTTTAATTGATATACTATAATTTTTATTTGGTATGACCCTGAACTACAAGTTTCTCCATATTATCGCTTCTGTGTATATGTCCGAAGAATGCAAGCATCCTCGTCGACACAATGGAGGTTAGTCTTTTTGGATTACTGAGCTCATCCAGTATGGAAACGTTAGTTCGATGGGCGCTATGAGGAACTCTCAGCATTCTCCTCCACGTCCACATTTCAAAAGCATCCATGCGAGCTCGATCTGCCTTTTTAACAGTCCAAGTTTCCGAGGCATACAAAAATATGGAGAACACAAGAGACTGAACCAGCGACATTTTGGTAGCTTTAGTGATGTTATGGTCACGCCATATTTTAGTAAGCTTTGTCATGGCCACACGTGCCTGTTGAATGCACCGTCGAATCTCATTTTCTCAGCTACCCGAATTGTCGATCAAGGAACCGAGGTATCCAAAACTTTGAACTACTTCACAACGGCCTATTGACTTTATTTCTCGATGATTATCGTGCCCTCTATCTACGATCATAACCTTGGTCTTATTGTAGTTAATACCAAGACCATACGCTGCATTATGTTGTTCTAAGATATTTAATAGAGCTACTAGTTCTTCCTGAGAAGCTGCAATAAGGGTTGTATGGTCAGCAAATCTTAAGTTGGATATTTTGCTTCCGCCAATAGTTACACCGTCATTCCAGTTGTCTAATACTGTCTGTCTCATCACAAATTCAGAGTAAATGTTAAACAATATCGGAGATAATACACATCCCTGTCGAACTCCTTTTCTGGTTGCAGTTTGACTAGACAGGTTACCATCAATTCTTACACGAGCCGAATTAGACTCGTAGAGTTGTTGTATGAGAAACACTAGGTGATAGGGAACTCCCATAGAGATGAGGATTTCACTCAGTTTAGGCCACTTTACGTTATCAAACGCCTTAAAATAGTCCAAAAAGCAGATAAAAACTGGAAAATAATGCTTTCTGGCTTTTTCAATAATTTGTCTTAAGTTTAAGATCTATTCACGCGTACCGCATTCTTTCACGAAACATTCTCGCGCCTGAAAAATTTGCCAGCCAATAAAACCCTCCAAACGAGATTGTAAAATATATAATACATTTACTGGATGCTACTTCAACGAAGGGTGGATTTGAAAGATAATGACGAAGATGTTGATGTTACCATCTGAAGGTTAACTCATGATTTGATTACGATTTTTTTTTAATATAGTGGCATTAACTACGTAATCATAGCCGCATAAACAGTGTAGGTATTCAGCTGTACGAGGCTATTACTAACAAAAAATGTGTAAGAGAAT
This sequence comes from Callosobruchus maculatus, assembly GCA_951848785.1. NCBI lineage: Eukaryota > Metazoa > Arthropoda > Insecta > Coleoptera > Chrysomelidae > Callosobruchus > Callosobruchus maculatus. The sequence goes on from CATOUR010000003.1 coordinate 7,990,277, forward strand.
GAAATATTAATGTTCAAATGTTTTTGAATAAACCAATACTATTCAAATAATCTATTGTTTTTATAATACTCAAAGTACTGAGATAGTCAGACATATTGCTTGGTAAGCTGTATTCCACAAGTGTGTTCGCCTCTTAAAAAAATGTGCATAGAATGTTTAGAGTTCTGTAATATGGATAAGTAACATCTTAGAAGCAGTATATGTTTCTGGTTACCTCAGAAATAAATGGCTATTCCATAGACCTTACAATGAGGAAACATGAAGACCTCAGAGTTCTGGTATATAATTTTGTAAAAAGCTCTAGACCATTTCGTAACACTGAAACCACACTATACAATTATGTGAGCCTTCAAACAGATCAACTTAAATTTACTAATGCTATTTTAATGCAGAGTAGACTTGAAAGATGAGAAAGAAGACCTTGGTTAGTGGCTTATCATCTGAAAGTAGATAGACTCATCATACCAGAAGTTGATTACGAGAAGCCAAAGCAATGATTAAAGCAATTAGAGCTCTGTGATATAGAGAAGAAGCATCTTAGAATTATCACGGTAGGATAATTATGTTCCTGGTCATAGACCGTGTCATCTTATAAAGAGAAAAACGTGTAGACTTTAGGGTTCTGGGATATAATATTGCACCAACTGGTATAGTGATGAGAAGATTTGAGTTTGTAATTTTAGTTATAACAAAGGAGAAACATGGTGACACCACCTGTGAGCTTTCGAGAAGAAGCAACTTCAAAACATTGCACAATTCTAATAGAAAGCTGAAAAAAAGGAGGCAAGGAATAGGACCTTGACCAATGGGCTAAGGGCTTACCATTCGAAGGTTGACTCATCATACTAGAAATTGATTACGGTAATAAGAGAGCATATGCATAACAATGACATCAAGGTATAAAATATCGCAAAAGGTTCTATATGTATTTATATGTGTTTCCTACCATATCTTGTATGATCTATTTTTGTGTAAGTGGTAAACCACTCAGATGGTTAAGTTGAATAGTACTGTGGTACACTTTGCTATCATTTTTCGTTCATAGTATTAATTTGAACGAATAAAATTATTATTGGATAATGCACCAGCTGGATACATTCCTAGTGATGAGCAGGTTTGAGTATGTAAGTTTACTTGTAATAAAAACATTTAGTTAGCACGCAGAAGAGCTGTAGTGTAGAGTTAAACGATTTCAATAGTATAGAGGGTAAAATAATAAAGCTAAGACAGGGGAGCCATCATGAGGGTCTTAAATAAAAGAAACTACAAGAATTGTACATTAATCAACCTATATTAATAATCAGTGTTTTGAAAAAAGTGCACCAATACCTTACCGTTTATTTTATACTTGAATTTATTAAATATATACTTCAAACATATCATTATTATTATTGAAAACGAAAGATCTATGAAAAAACGCCATTGTGTGCTGGGGTATGGTAGAAGTATCTCCGAATCTGGTATTCTTAAAGTGCAATTATTTATGACGTAGTTTTGGACATTAGAGTAGCTTCACTAATTTAGTACCTTTACTCCTTATTCTTGTGAGAAATATGTTCATAATTTCTCATCCTATAGACTTAACAAAGGAGAAGTATGGTGACACCACTTATGATCCTTGAAGCAGAAGCAAATTCAACACATTGAAAGCAATTTTAAAGACAACCTTTAAAGAACGCACGAGAAATAGAACTTTGACCGATGATTAAATAGCATAAGCAAGAACCTTAAACTTACAATACAGATTAAAAATTAAATTAAAAAAAAATAAATTATAGGTGAGTAAAAATCTTAGGTGATAATTTGATTTGGTGCGCTACATGAAACTGAAACAAAAACTGCAAAATAGCAGCGAACGACAGGATGGACATAGTAACCAACTGTTTTGACTACAATACAATAACTCTGTATGGATGAGCATTGGAAAAAAGAAACAGAGACACATATATTATATTAGAAACAAACCCCTGTCCTTAATGATGTCCACCTATATTATTTTAGTTTTGTTATATAACACCAATAATAAAAAATTATAATCATGAAGAGTTGTTCTGCGGATTTTATATATCCATTGTTTGACTTTTACCTTGAATAAATTAAAAGAGTTCATGGACCTGTATTCTAAGGGCAAATTATTATACACTTTAGGTACAAGAAACATCAACGATCTCAACAGCATTGTTTTTTCCGGTTTCAGTACAGAAATATACGATTGTGTCTTGTCACGGGTGACGTAAATGTATGGTCGACGGTGGTTTGAATACATCTGTTTTTGCACTGAAATTTAAGTAGTTGTTAAGTTTATAGTTGTCTTATGTCAAATATTTTGGTCTGTATTACATAATACTCATTTATAGGGTAGGTCTTTGGTTTATTATGAATTATTTCATGATACGCTTCTGAGAAGTTTCAAGGTGTCTCGTATGGGTGACTGTTGCTCTTCTCAAGCCTAGAATACCGTAGCTGAGATGTGACTGTCATCATCATCATAGTCACAATGTCTTAACAGACATGTTGTGAACTCCTAAAATGCATTAAGCCGGAGCTAGAGTATTGCCGACACGAATATTATCAATAGTTTTGAGCACTGTAGCTCGCCATCGTTCGCGATTTGTTGTCAGTTTAGTGGCGCTCTTGACACTCATATCTAGCAACTGTTTCGTCATATCCACCCAGCGTGTAGGGGACCTCAATAACCTCATGCAAGTTGGTAATTAGCTCTCCCTCAGGATTTTTAACAGCCCAAGGTTTGGGTTTAAAATCCCGACTGAGGCATTTGACCTTAAAAAACATCTCTTTCGGATGGTTAGTATTGCCATGCATCTCTATTTCCCTGCACAATTGCTGTAGATAAAAGTTCTTATCTTTCCGGCATAATCTTTGAATCTTGCGTGAGAGCTGTCTGTATGTGTTTTGCTCTGTATCTGAATCCAGACCTGAAATCTTAAGGCTTCTACGTGCCTCAATAACGGACAGTGTGTGGCTACTAATCCATTGTTGTCTTGGTTGAGTGTTACCCTTTGGTTGGCTTATCTGGGCAGCATGTAGAAGCACATTTTTTAATGATAGCCACATATCTTTTGAACTTGACATATGTAACTGTACATGACCAAAATAAAGGGTATTCAGGTATGTAAGTTTACTCATAACAAAGGAGAAACATGGTGATACCACCTGTGAGCTTTGGAGCAAAACCAACTTCAAAACACTGTATGCAATTTCAAAGGAATGGTTAAAGTGAACAAGGAATAGGACCTTGACCAATGGGCTAAGGGCTAAGGGCTTACCATCCGAAGGTTGTTTGTTCATCATCCGAGGCCGTCGTCCCTTACACCATACACCGCGACGTGGCGGTGGCTGCGGCTGCCCTAGGTGGGTCGTGGGAAGTGGCGGCGCGTCGTCTTCAACGGTCGGCCGGGCCCCAGGAGTCCGTCCACTCCGCGGCGGCGGCGGCGATGCGAGTCCGGCAGAACGGGAGAAGTTGCGGAGTGCGCGACGCGGAAGTTGTGTCGGTCGGGCGAGCTGCAGGCCTGGAGCCGCTCTCCTCGATCCCGTTCGACTGCTGCGACCGGGGCAAAATGGCGCCGGCTGGACGTCGACGGGGAGCGGGGCGGCGCACGCGTCCCATAGACACCACGACCCGGTGGAGGCGACGTAGTCACGTCCCGCGGGAACGACCCAAGAATGCTCGACTTGAGAAACTTCCATTTTCGCATTAAAATTCGTACGGCAAAAAGTCGGCGATCGGCGGGACTCGAACCCACGGCCTCCAGACTTTTACTCTGGCGCTCTCACCAGTTGAGCTACGGTCACCCTGTCCACTCAACCCAACAAACATTTCAAGTTAAAATTACCTCTTTTTACCGCGGGAACGACGGAAGAATGCTCGGCTTGGGAAACTTCCATATTCCATTCACATTTGTACGAGTCGGCGATCGGCGGGACTTGAACCCGCGCCCTCCAGATTCTTACTCTGGCGCTCTCACCAGTTGAGCTACGGTCACCCTGTCCACTCAACCCAACAGGCATTTCAAGTTAAAATTACCTCTTTTTACCGCGGGAACGACGGAAGAATGCTCGGCTTGGGAAACTTCCATATTCCATTCACATTTGTACGAGTCGGCGATCGGCGGGACTCGAACCCATGGCCTCCAGACTTTTACTCTGGCGCTCTCACCAGTTGAGCTACGGTCACCCTGTCCACTCAACCCAACAGGCATTTCAAGTTAAAATTACCTCTTTTTACCGCGGGAACGACGGAAGAATGCTCGGCTTGGGAAACTTCCATATTCCATTCACATTTGTACGAGTCGGCGATCGGCGGGACTCGAACCCATGGCCTCCAGACTTTTACTCTGGCGCTCTCACCAGTTGAGCTACGGTCACCCTGTCCACTCAACCCAACAGGCATTTCAAGTTAAAATTACCTCTTTTTACCGCAGGAACGACGGAAGAATGCTCGGCTTGGGAAACTTCCATATTCCATTCACGTTTGTACGAGTCGGCGATCGGCGGGACTCGAACCCACGATCTCCAGATTTTTACTCTGGCGCTCTCACCAGTTGAGCTACGGTCACCCTGTCCACTCAACCCAACAAACATTTCAAGTTAAAATTACCTCTTTTTACCGCGGGAACGACGGAAGAATGCTCGGCTTGGGAAACTTCCATATTCCATTCACATTTGTACGAGTCGGCGATCGGCGGGACTCGAACCCATGGCCTCCAGACTTTTACTCTGGCGCTCTCACCAGTTGAGCTACGGTCACCCTGTCCACTCAACCCAACAGGCATTTCAAGTTAAAATTACCTCTTTTTACCGCGGGAACGACGGAAGAATGCTCGGCTTGGGAAACTTCCATATTCCATTCACATTTGTACGAGTCGGCGATCGGCGGGACTCGAACCCATGGCCTCCAGACTTTTACTCTGGCGCTCTCACCAGTTGAGCTACGGTCACCCTGTCCACTCAACCCAACAGGCATTTCAAGTTAAAATTACCTCTTTTTACCGCGGGAACGACGGAAGAATGCTCGGCTTGGGAAACTTCCATATTCCATTCACATTTGTACGAGTCGGCGATCGGCGGGACTCGAACCCATGGCCTCCAGACTTTTACTCTGGCGCTCTCACCAGTTGAGCTACGGTCACCCTGTCCACTCAACCCAACAGGCATTTCAAGTTAAAATTACCTCTTTTTACCGCAGGAACGACGGAAGAATGCTCGGCTTGGGAAACTTCCATATTCCATTCACGTTTGTACGAGTCGGCGATCGGCGGGACTCGAACCCACGATCTCCAGATTTTTACTCTGGCGCTCTCACCAGTTGAGCTACGGTCACCCTGTCCACTCAACCCAACAAACATTTCAAGTTAAAATTACCTCTTTTTACCGCGGGAACGACGGAAGAATGCTCGGCTTGGGAAACTTCCATATTCCATTCACATTTGTACGAGTCGGCGATCGGCGGGACTTGAACCCGCGCCCTCCAGATTCTTACTCTGGCGCTCTCACCAGTTGAGCTACGGTCACCCTGTCCACTCAACCCAACAGGCATTTCAAGTTAAAATTACCTCTTTTTACCGCGGGAACGACGGAAGAATGCTCGGCTTGGGAAACTTCCATATTCCATTCACATTTGTACGAGTCGGCGATCGGCGGGACTCGAACCCATGGCCTCCAGACTTTTACTCTGGCGCTCTCACCAGTTGAGCTACGGTCACCCTGTCCACTCAACCCAACAGGCATTTCAAGTTAAAATTACCTCTTTTTACCGCAGGAACGACGGAAGAATGCTCGGCTTGGGAAACTTCCATATTCCATTCACGTTTGTACGAGTCGGCGATCGGCGGGACTCGAACCCACGATCTCCAGATTTTTACTCTGGCGCTCTCACCAGTTGAGCTACGGTCACCCTGTCCACTCAACCCAACAGGCATTTCAAGTTAAAATTACCTCTTTTTACCGCGGGAACGACGGAAGAATGCTCGGCTTGGGAAACTTCCATATTCCATTCACATTTGTACGAGTCGGCGATCGGCGGGACTCGAACCCATGGCCTCCAGACTTTTACTCTGGCGCTCTCACCAGTTGAGCTACGGTCACCCTGTCCACTCAACCCAACAGGCATTTCAAGTTAAAATTACCTCTTTTTACCGCGGGAACGACGGAAGAATGCTCGGCTTGGGAAACTTCCATATTCCATTCACATTTGTACGAGTCGGCGATCGGCGGGACTCGAACCCATGGCCTCCAGACTTTTACTCTGGCGCTCTCACCAGTTGAGCTACGGTCACCCTGTCCACTCAACCCAACAGGCATTTCAAGTTAAAATTACCTCTTTTTACCGCGGGAACGACGGAAGAATGCTCGGCTTGGGAAACTTCCATATTCCATTCACATTTGTACGAGTCGGCGATCGGCGGGACTCGAACCCATGGCCTCCAGACTTTTACTCTGGCGCTCTCACCAGTTGAGCTACGGTCACCCTGTCCACTCAACCCAACAGGCATTTCAAGTTAAAATTACCTCTTTTTACCGCGGGAACGACGGAAGAATGCTCGGCTTGGGAAACTTCCATATTCCATTCACATTTGTACGAGTCGGCGATCGGCGGGACTCGAACCCATGGCCTCCAGACTTTTACTCTGGCGCTCTCACCAGTTGAGCTACGGTCACCCTGTCCACTCAACCCAACAGGCATTTCAAGTTAAAATTACCTCTTTTTACCGCAGGAACGACGGAAGAATGCTCGGCTTGGGAAACTTCCATATTCCATTCACGTTTGTACGAGTCGGCGATCGGCGGGACTCGAACCCACGGCCTCCAGACTTTTACTCTGGCGCTCTCACCAGTTGAGCTACGGTCACCCTGTCCACTCAACCCAACAGGCATTTCAAGTTAAAATTACCTCTTTTTACCGCGGGAACGACCCAAGAATGCTCGGCTTGGGAAACTTCCATATTCCATTCACATTTGTACGGGAACAAGTCGGAGATCGGCGGGACTCGAACCCACGATCTCCAGATTTTTACTCTGGCGCTCTCACCAGCTGAGCTACGGTCACCCTGTCCACTCAACCCAACAGGCATTTCAAGTTAAAATTACCTCTTATTACCGCGGGAACCGCCCAAGAATGCTCGGCTTGGGAAACTTCCATTTTCGAATTTTGGTTGGATATTTTTTCGTGGTTTTCAAATAAATGACTCACCCTGTATACAGGGTTATTCACGTTATTCGACACGGAGTATTATGGCTAAAGTATTTGACAAAAAAGAAAATAATAATTTCGGATGGATAGAGACCCATAAAGACTACATTTTAAAAATATTTTCATGTTATACAGGGTGTCCCTAAAACACGAAATGTATCAAAGTTATGTTTTTTTAAATGGAACACCCCGTATATTATTGCATATTCAGATTTCTTGGTGAATTCTAGTGTGACTTTATGTATCATATACGGGACCTAAAGCGAACTGTTTAGGTATAAATCACCATTTTCGATATAAGGAAATATCAGAATCAGAAAGAATGTTCGGATGGACTTAAAAAAGTGTGCTGTGCCGCTAGGTCCTTCCTCCACAGGTCACTGGACAGTCCATTATGAATATAACAAATGTTTCAGTTTTACAACCCCCTACCCCCCAACCACCCCAATTTCACCCCCACCCAAAAAAAAATAGGAAACGATCAGGAACACCTAAAACGCTTAAAAACAAATTTTGAGCTGTTTTTATATCTTTAGTATTTTAATTATTGCTGCGGCGCCGCCACTGGGCCGATTTCTGAAAATCATTCGATATTTTCATCTTCGCCACGCTAATAATACTGTGTCAAATTTTCATTAAAATCAATTCAATAATTTCTAAACTACACAATACAGAACGACCTGAAGCAATGCTCGTATGTTTACATCAGAAAATACGAAGTCCCTTGGATTCTGTATTAAGCAAGGCAATGTTAGGATGGGCCTAAAAAAGAATGTTATGGCGCTAGGTCCTTCTTTCACATGTCAAGGGATAGCCTGTTATAAAAAAAACCTTTTTTTCGATTTTACTACCCCCCAACCCCTAACCTCCCCAATTTCACCCCCATCCAAAAAAAAGTAGAAAATGACCAGGACCTCCCTAAAACGCCTAAAAACGAGGTTTGAGGAATATTTAATTTTATTTGTTTTTTGCTAATTACTCCGCCACCCCTGCACGGATTTTCAAAATTATTGAATCATTACCTACTAGGACCCCACAGCATATCGCTACCCAAATTTCATTGCAATCCATGCAGCGGTTACTGAGATTACGAGGGTAGAAAAACGCGAACAGACAGACAGACAGACCGACAGACGGACCGAAAGAAATGAGTGACGCGGATTTTCGTTATGTAGACATCATATAACGCCCAAAAAACGTATTATCTCAAAATCGAAAATTTTCGCGATTACAATACTCCCCTCACCTATCGGTGTGGGAAGTAAGTCTCACGTTCGTTCAGGGATCTGTCCTATCCCCTGCACTGTTTCTGCTGCACATCAACGAGCTGCTGGAAATAACATCCAATCCAATCTATAGCTTCGCATACGGATGTGGCGACCCCACCGCCCAAGCACTTGCTTTGCAACAATTGTCTGCAATCAGTCAGCTCTCCGTGGTGAATGAACATGATCGGGTAACCAACCCCGGTGGCGGGAATCACCACGGAGAGACGATGTCAGCGGTAGCTGTCAAAGGGCTAAACCGGACTCCTGAAGCCGTAGAGAAGGCAACCGGTCTAGGGATGCGGACCCGAAGAAGGAAGCAAGGGGCGGACTTGGCTCTGGAGCTGTAGTGGAAGCAGCCAGTCTAGGGAAGGATACCCGAACAAACCGGTTAGACGGTATCCTAGTTGATCATCGCACTGAGAAGTACCACACTGCACTACTGGTGAGGTGAAATGTCAGCATGTTTCCTCACCTTAGCTGCGGGGCAGACACCGCCTTTTATCCTTTACCCCCCTTTTCTTTAGATCAATAGCATTGATGATGAACCCTTCGAATGCAAAAATTTTAACCGGACGTAAAGCCCCTTCTCATTCGGAAAGTCCGGGAGGAGGGTGTTCTCGGGGGAACATTATCGATATGAAACTGTCATTCACGAACATCTGCGGGAAAAACAGCAACATCAATGCTGTCCGCCACTAGCTGCAGTCTAATAGACCCGGCATACTATTTCTGGTGGAAACAAAAATGCTCACCGTGAACAAACCACCTGAAATTTCGAAAACTATGAGTGCCACTCCTGTCTGAGGAAGAATGGAGGAGTACTTGCCTTTGTGCGAAGCAAACTGTTCTGCTCAAGAGCCCCTGCACTAGAATCTGGTAGAAAGGATATCTTGTGGCTCAAGCTTAACCTCAAACCATACTCTCTAGCACTACAAACCCAATCCACAGTGATGCCGATGACAGTACGTTGCATGCAGGCATCATGAGCAATTTACCGATCTCTGTGGTCGAGCTGGAACGCAGAAGACTGGTAGTGGCAGCTTCACTTTCAAAGGATTTCTATACAATTACCGCTTGGGGGCTCAAGAATATGGTAAAATTTGATGCTTCCAAGACCCAGTATTGTACGCTATCAAACAAGAAGTGCCCAAGCCAACACACGGTTCTGACTCTGCCAAGGAATCACTCATTCAAGCTGTTAGGAGTCAACATTACAGAAAATCTGATCTGGCACGAACACGTTGTGTCAGTTGCAACAACTGTTGGTAAAAGCAGAAAGTACTTCTCGGCATGTAACCTCCTCGCGCTATATAAAACCCAGGTAAGACCTGGCCTGGAGTATTGCTCTCACGTATGGGGAGCTGCTGCCCTGTCTATACTACACCTTTTTCAGCTGTAGTTTCTAAAGCGTCAAGTCATAATTCAAAACGGTCAAGTTAATTTGCCAACTCGTCAATTATTGTAAATTAAATCTGACAGGTACCTACAAATTACACCTGACAGTTTGAAACTGCATATAGTCCAATGCATCTCAAGGTTAACAAAGACCTTAGTTTTCGTTTTGATAGAAAGCCAGATAACGATTTTAGATTTTTAGGGTGAACTTGACCTGAGGACCTGAAAATTTTTAATTTTCTTTACCTGAGTCTGAAACCCAAAACAACGGCCGGATTAGAATTTGGCACCCTCAAACTGTACACCATACGAGTTTTCGCCCTGATAGAAAGCCGGATAACGATTTTAGATTTTTAGGGTGAACTTTTTTTTATGGTCATCCTCCCACAAAGGCTGAAAGCCTATGGCGCTGTAGTAGAAGCGCTGCATGAGGATAAGTGTCGGTTCACGTTAGATTTGAGACGCTGCAGGTTGTAGCCGTCGGGAAGCAAATTCCCAAGCAGCCGATTCCACAGCGTCGAAGTTCTCCAAAAGACGAAATGCTGGAGGAGACTGGTTCGGGGAGTAAGGACCTCGACCTGGTAAGGATGAGCTCGCAGAGCTTCTCTAGTGTTCCTGGTTCGAACGGCCTTTGGTGTTATTATCTAGGAACGCTCACTCGAACATCTTCCGTGATAGAATTTGTAAAACAGGGATAGGTCAGCCACCCTCCTTCGATGTTCCAGGCTGTGGAGGTCCTTTGTGAGGTTAGGCGTATCGATTAACCTAATTGCTCTCTTCTGGATAGTGTCCAGAAGCTTTAGAGAGTGTTTCGGAGCGCATCCCCACACATGGGAGCAATACTCCAGCGATGGTCGGATGTGTGCCTTGTAGAGCAGCAGCAGTTGCTCTGGTGTATACAACTTCCTACAGCGGAACAAAACTCCAAGCTTCTGGGATGCCGCTTTAGCAATACTGACAACGTGGTCGTGCCAGGACATGTTATTGTTGATGTTGATCCCCAAAAACTTGACGGAAGGTGATTCGACTATGGAGTGGCCCTCCATTTCCACGGTTGGTAAGTTATCGTGAGACTTCTTTGTAAGTGTTGCTGCCTGAGTTTTTTGTACGTTGAACTGTACTTTATTTGCTAATCCCCACTCGACAATTGTTTTGATATCTGCGTTGATCAGTGAGGCATGCTGCTGTCGCAGACGTACCGTCTCCTGTAGATTGGATTGGATATGATTTCCAGCAGCTCGTTGAAGTACAGCAGAAACAGTGTAGGGGATAGGACAGATCCCTGAGGAACACCGGCGTTTATTGAAAATATGTCTGATGATTAGCCCTCGACTACAACAAACAGAGATCGGTCGTTCAAAAAGCTATTCTTGAAGATCTGAGGGTCTGAAAATGTTGAATGATTTTCTTTACCTGAGTCTGAAACTCAAAACAACGGGCGGATTAGCACGTGATCTTCGACTATCCTGCCTTGAGTGAAAGCAGGAACTTCTATCTGAATGTAGACCAGGAGGTAAGACAGAGAGTATATTCCAAGGCATCTCAAGGTTAACAGAGACCGTAGAATGGAATTCCATCTGATCCCTTTCACCGGGGATGCACAATAAGCCTTAAGGTTGACCGGAAACTATTTAAAGTAACTGATTTCTCAACCCCTCACTGCTAAAAAAAATAGTCTAGAAGTGAACGCAAGAAAAGCGGATCTGGGTACGTGGCAACGCCGCCCGGAACACGTCGTATTGATCGTGGAAATGATCGCGGACACCGAGGTGCAGCCGGCTGGACCGTGGAAAGCTTTTCGGGGAACAATTCCGGCACTCGCTCCAGACACCGCCAAGGATACCAGGATGACGGCAACGGCGGCGGGACATTCCCTTACGTAACAAAACACACCCTGCCCCGTTTGTCACGGCTCCCAAAAAACGACGACGCATGTGGAATTGTTTCATTATTTATGCTCACAGGGGGGAGCGTAAAAATGGCAATCTCCTTAACCCAAATCCTCCTTTTTGGCTTTAGCAGCGTGTTTGAATAATCAAATCAATCTGAATAGAATGTATACTTTTTTCATTATTCATCAATAGTTTTATTGAATTACTGTCTACCTAATTTATTTTCTAACTTGTTCTTTCTATTCACATGTTCTTACTTCAAGTGTAAGTCATGGTTCAATAGGCCACAGATAAAATCAAAACCATTGAAAAAATCAACCCCTTTTTAATTACAAGAAGTTTAACAAACAGTTGTTGAATGCAGGTTGTCTTTCTACCTTTCTCCTTTCTCTCTTTCTCCTTCTCTCCTTCTCTCCTTCTCTCCTTCTCTCCTTCTCTCCTTCTCTCCTTCTCTCCTTCTCTCCTTCTCTCCTTCTCTCCTTCTCTCCTTCTCTCCTTCTCTCCTTCTCTCCTTCTCTCCTTCTCTCCTTCTCTCCTTCTCTCCTTCTCTCCTTCTCTCCTTCTCTCCTTCTCTCCTTCTCTCCTTCTCTCCTTCTCTCCTTCTCTCCTTCTCTCCTTCTCTCCTTCTCTCCTTCTCTGCTTCACTCCTTCTCTCCTTCTCTCCTTCTCTCCTTCTCTCCTTCTCTCCTTCTCTCCTTCTCTCCTTCTCTCCTTCTCTCCTTCTCTCCTTCTCTCCTTCTCTCCTTCTCTCCTTCTCTCCTTCTCTCCTTCTCTCCTTCTCTCCTTCTCTCCTTCTCCCCTTCTCCCCTTCTCCGTTATAATTGTTGTAATGTCAAAAGCCGCCCTCTAATTGCTAAGTCAAGGTCAACTTTTATAATTTTTATATGGCAGAGTATTAGGTAAAAACCTAAAAGGCGAGACCTAGCTGGTTTGATTACGTTAACTTATACTAAAGTTACTCCCATTTAAATAAAAACTTTTTTGACATTCCCCCATCACTACATTTTACAAAATAGAGGAAAAAACACTTTACAAAAAAATCGAAAGTTGTTCACTCTATATGACGGTAATATTTATAGTATACCTTCATTGGTATATTTTTTTAGAGGAAGCCTTTTTACTGATTGATCGTAATAGTTCGGCCCTCTAGCGGCTACTTGCAGAACTTGAAAATAACTTCCAGTGATTTAGATATCTTACTCGATTTACCTAATAATATGTTTGGCTCGAAGTTATATGATTAACGGTTACCAAGATATTACTGGCGTCCATTCATTATTAGACCACTCTGTCCAATATGCGCGCTTGGCTATCTAGATCCAAATTTCAGTTACATTGCAATTTTGCTGGTGCGTAGGACGTATAAAACAACAATGTCGATTCAGCATCCCACACCCACATATCGCATATGGCGGCCTGTGAATCGAGGTGTGATATTGAGGGAGCGAGGACATACGCAAAATCAATTCCAATAGTTTGTTAGCAAATCGTAATCAGCCGTAAATGTGTCACAGGGCAATTTACGTATGTGCAATCCAGTACGGGATGATCTGAATTTTGGTCGGGAATGGAAAACGACCATATGAAGAAATTTGATTGAAATTTCAATCATTTGGTTCACAGAAAAATCGAAAAAATGAAGGGTACCGGCTGGATTCGAACCAGCGTCTCCGGCATTCTAGGCCGACGCGTTACCAACTATACTACGGTAGCCCGTAATATAACCTTCATTTTTTCCGATTTTTCTGTGAACCAAATGATTGAATTTATCTCCCTCTTGCAGAGTAAGCAAGCACCTTCATTCCATGAAATCCTGGCTGACTGAGAAGTCGTTGTTCAGTAAGAAAGAGAGCTGTCGTGCAAATAGCGGTGGGAGATTCACAGTCACCCAACAGCCGACTAGATCTCTCTGGATGACTGAAATACATGGTTCGCAGAGAGATACGGGGGAGTGGTGACGGTATACGGATTCGATACCATGTCGTCGGTGCTCTGTGTCGGCTATATTACGGGGCACCGTAGTATAGTTGGTAACGCGTCGGCCTGGAATGCCGAAGACGCTGGTTCGAATCCTGCCGGTACACTCCATTTTTCCAATTTTTCTGTGAACCTTCTTCTTCTTCTTTGGGTGCCATACGCTTTGCAGCGTGTAGGCGGTTATCTGCTCTCGTGACCAACAATGTGTAGAGTGCCGTCTTCTGCTCTTCTCACTATTGTTGAGATGTCGCTGACGTGACACCAGTTTCTGATATCTCGGAGCCATGAGTGTTGTTTGTGACCTGGACCTCTCCTCCCCTCAATTTTACCCATTAAAATTTCTTTTAGCAACCTATATTTGGGGCCTCTAAGAATGTGACCTAAGTAAGCTACCTTGCGTCTTTTTATGATTTCCAGTAACTCTCTTTGAGTGGAGGCTTTATTCAATACATCCTGGTTCGTAACATGGTCTGTCCACGGGATTCTCAAAAGCCGACGTAACGTCCACATTTCGAAGGCTTCTATTCTATTCATTGACTTGATCTGTGAACCAAATGATTGAATTTATCTCCCTCTAGCGGAGTAAGCAAGCACCTTTATTCTGTGATCAAAAATGCCACATGGTTTGACACTGTACTTCTAACACGTTTTTGTTACTAACAAAATCACAGTTTCATTACAAGTATGTAAGGATAATCAAGCTAGATGTGTTCATGTTACCGGTTAAATAAACGTGGTTTAAAAAAACTAAAAAAACACGCTAATAAAGAACATCGAACTAAAAAGTTAAAAATAATTTTTAAAATAAGTTTAAATAGCCAACACTAGGTATTTAGAAAAGTTCATTAAAAAGCCGGAAATCTTTATTTGGCTTTCTTCAGGTTTTCCTAAAACATCGAAAATTTTTAATTGGCTTTCAGTTAAGATGAAACTTTGAGTTTTAGATAATTCAAGGGTGCTGATTGCAAATGCGATCGCAGTTTTGACATTCAGTCTGGTTTGGCGAGAATAAAAAAATTCAGATCATTCAGATGCTCATGTTTACCTATATTTGTTTACTTCTGTGTCATCGGCATCGTCTGGTTTGGTCATTAGCTTCGTGTTTTGCGTAGGCTTTGTTACTGTTTCCCGGCACGACTTAGGAACAGCACTGTTAATGAAGGCGCAATATATCCGTGTTATTAGTTCAGGCTCAGGTGGGGATTCTTCGCTGAGTTTTTTTTATGAATATTTATTTTTGATTGAAGAAACCAGAAATAAATTTCCACCTCTAACAAGAATCGAACCCAGGACCTTTCGGTCACGAGCCCTCGACTCTAACCACTGACCCAACCCACCCACCCCCCATGTTTACCTATTAAATCGAAAATCTTTATTTGGCTTTCTATTGATTAGAAATCTCGTGTTTTGGATAAGCTGAGGGTGCTGATTATAAATCCTATCGCAGTTTGAGTTTCAGTCTCTTTTGGCGAAAGTCAAATATGTCCAGATCTTCAGGTTTACCAAAAAAGGTCCTTGTTGTTGCCTGGATATGCTCTAAAGCAACATTTTTGCACCATCTGCCAGGCAGTTTGGCGTTTCGCTCCACAGTCGCATCGTGGGGATTTGCGCTTGTTTCATTTATACAAAGAATCAGGGCACACTTCATGCGACGTGCGAATTTTGTTTAGGGTTGACCATTCCCTTCGGTGGAGTTCGTAACCAGGGACCAACAGCTAGATTACTGTTCACTTCTTCTGGTGTTTGGGTTGCCCAACTTTCTGCCCATTTAACTGCAGGGTTAAAACAGTAGCGTAACTTCAAATTCGGGGCCCCCCGCAAGATACTCCACGGGGCCCCCCCAAGAATTTTTCGGTGGCTTTTGTTTTCATAATATATCATGTATATATATATATACAGGATGAGTCATAAGTTGATTTTTTTTACCTGTGTATAGAGGTCGATGAAATAAACAACTTTTTCAAATAACTTTTATGCAAAAACTGAAAAATAAGCAAGATACAGAATCAAGCAAAGTAAGTGTGGATCCTGGTCTGGACTTGTGTTAAGATTTAAGACGTACCTAGTCTCTTTATGTTTAGTTTTTTGCTCGAATTTTATCTTATCATCAGGCATTGTACCCGATTGTGCCTGTCAATTAGTACATTAGTCACTTTCAGTTTACCGTAAGTAATTCTAAATTGGTAAATCATAAAAGTTACGCATAATAATGTACCGTTTTAGGAATTACCACTTTAAAATTAACAGAAATAAGCAGAAAGTGACTACTGCACTATCTGATAGGTGCAATGCCTAGATAATTGATAAGACAAAAATCCGAGCAAAAAAAGGGACATATACAAACTAGGTACATATGTATTGATACACAAGCCTAGATTTACATTTTTTATGTTGAAGCTCGCTTATTTTTCAGTTTTTTGAAAAACTAGTTTATTTCAACGCCTTCTATACACTGCTAAAACTTAGGACTTACCCTGCATATATTAAAGAGAAAGTCTTGGGGTGTAGCCAAAATTTTGAAAGGAAACACGAGTTATTGCATAAAGGAGACTGCCAAGTTGCTGCCAAGCTTTCGTCAATATTTATTACCATCTTCAAGGCTTTAACGTTGAGGTTTGCTCGCAAAAGAGCAATGTACATTGAGTTACAGACTTTCAAATGCAATTCTCAAACAAAAGCGTCAAAAATAAATAATTCAACTCGGTATCTTCCACAACACAAGTCACCAACCCATAGGTGTAAAATCCAAATTAAACAGTGACCTTTACATGTGTAAATCACTAGAAAAATTACAAAATTCGTGGTTTAACAACAAACATTCTTCGTTTTAATTTTTTTTAAGAAGGTCGGTGGTTTTCTGAACCGTAATCTGCGCAGGGATAGATCAGGTTTCGTGGATTGGCAGTGAGGGATTTCTTTTGATTTCGATATATGCTCTCAGAAGGGCATTTTCTCGATGGATGGGTGGTGGAGCTATTTGACTGAGTGTTGGTAGCCAGTAGGTTGGGGTTGATTTGATGCATTCCGAAATAGTTCTCATAGAAGTATTTAACTGGGCATTGATCAGTCTCGTAAGTGAGTTGTTTAGCCACACTGACGAGCAAAGTTCAGCCGCAAAGAAGCACAGGCTCAGGGGCGAAATAGAAGCAGAAGCAAACCCAAGATGTTCCGCGTAATTTTTGCAGGATGTTATTTCTGCTGTTTACTTTGGTTGCGATGGACTGAATGTGTTTTAAAAAAGACAGTGTGATATTGTTCATGACAGATCGTGAATGAATGGCTTCTTGGCCGAGCCTTATTGCTCATTAAGGACAAGCTGCTCACTTTGGGCACTCCATATTTGATAGAGTGCAGTACCAGTACTGTGTCTTGGGAGCATCGAATTTTAGTGTATTCTTGAGTTTCCTAGCAGTAATGATGCCCCTTGACGCTGCCAGACTTCTGCGTTTCGGCTCGATCTATTGGGACGATTGGATCACCCTGTATATTCATGTAAAACCCGTCGACGACAGCAGAGCAACAGCGAGATGGCTGTTGCTCGCAAATCAGTGACCCAGTTATGTATTTCGGCGAAAAATCCACATTGCTGCTAAATATAGACAGAGGAAAGATTTTTTTTGGTACAGCACGGCCTGCATTTAAGGTTTCGTCAACACCGAGATTTTAATTGCATTCATTGCCAACAGCCCCAGTTTATCGTCAATCAATTCTCCTTGTTCTTAATGACATTGACATTAATTTCATTGGACTAGTTTTTAAGTGTTTCCGAATTTTATTTATACATCTCCTGGATTCTAATGGATTGACTCAGCACTTCTCACGCATTTTCAAGTTTCTTAAAAAAAGTTTATTCATCTTCAACTCTCATCTGGCTATCAGAATTGATAAGGCCTGACTGTCTCTCTGGATGCTCAGGAGGGTTTGCGGCAAATCTTGGGGCGCTACTCCTTAATAGAGGTGTGTTGCGATTTGGCAAACTGCTACTTTGTCACTGCTCCGACGTTGTCACAGTCGCAACCTCCTCCGCTGCTCTCAAAATCGCAGCTACATTTCGGAGCAGTTTTTTCAGGCAGACCGGGAGCAGCACAAGGAGCAGCGTATGCTCGGCGGCGGCGCTGGTTATCTTGGTTCCGCATCGCGCGATTGACGTGATCAGTCGGTGAAGCAGGGTTTTTATCTCCTTGGTGATTTATGCTTATGGTATAATATCTTCTTCTTAATAATCGGTATATATATAAATTACGTGTCACATGTTTGTGTGCAATGGACTCCTAAACTAATTAATCGATTTTAGTCAAATTTGCACACCGTATACCGTATGCAGTTTGATCAACTTGAAAGTTTGAAAGGTAGGATAGCCTACATCTCAATTTATAGTCGCAATATTATTTTCCACAGAAGCGGAGCGAAAACACTTGTTTTCCCTCCGTATTTGAGGATTGAAAACAGTTGGCGGGAAAACGAGCGCATACCTCGCTTTTCGCACCGCTTTTGTAAAAAATAGTATGTGCACCTTGGAGCGGACAGTCGTTCCGCTACTAAAATTAGTACTTGGAGCTGAACTATTACTATTATTGTAAATTACCCAACGAAAAAAATCCGATTTTGATTGTTAAAGTGGTTGTGATATGGTCGCATTGCAATGCAATTGAGGAGATATGCTGAAAATCCACTTTTTCGAGATAATATTGTCCCGAAACGATGATACAAGTGTAGATTCCTCAAAGGAAAATTATTGGCACTATTGATCTTTTAGCTAAAATATCGTGCATTTTTTTTCGTTATCTGTCCTAAAGTTTGAGTAAAAAATTAGATACCGCTGACGTTATTGCTTTAACGCTGCAATTTTCAACAATTTTTTTCTCGCGATGGAAAAGGTAAATGTGGACCATCTCGTAAAAACTCATGGAGAATATGATATACCTAGTACTTTGAAAAAAGTCCCAAGGATTACCTACCTGTCCAGTCACCTGGGAGAAGTTCAAAAAACAGTTGATTAGACGTGTCCGTTTAGGGCCTTTTTCGCTCACTAAAGCTTCAAAATCTTCCCTCGATCTGAACCGATTTCCACGATTCGCACTTTAAAATGTCGCCCCAACATTCTTCTCAACTCTTAATGCACGCATCGAAAATAGCCCTTTTTCGTAACGTCTAACCCTTTTAAAAACCGAAAAAAACTACTACCCCTACCTAAGGACCCGAAAGAGAGAGTTATGGAGATTGCAAGCTTTAAATGTTATAGATTATTATACCCTTGAAGAAAAACAAATTAATCTGCATTTTCGTCTTAGAATTAAGTGAGGATTACTACAACTCTACATATTTATTTAATTTAGGTTAATAGTCAACGTTTTCCTATGTAAAACTAAAACTCACCTTTGTATTTCAAATGAAAAGGCCTAAAAAATCAGGAATCTACAAAACAGACTTAACCCTTAACTGGTAACGTGCCGTCTGTGTCACTGCAAGCAATCTTAAGTTCGATCCTACAATAAAACCTTACCGCATTTCTGGTAAATGACCTCATCTAATCTACCTGCCATTGGTATCCCTTTTATATCTCGTTTATCAATAAATTGGCGTAAACAACATTCCAGATGTGCTTAGTTGTTAGTTCGGTTCAGTCTGCTAGACGGAACGTTTCGGTTTACGTTATAATTTTTCTCAACTGGTAGTCATGGCAGGTCCGTCATTTTTTACCAAAATATTTTTATAGGTGTATTGCTTTACTTATTATCAATCACAAAATATAGTATAGATTTGAGTGTGGTCAAAGTTTTTTTATTATTATTTTGGTCCTACAAATTTGTGCTGCTAATTTGTGTTCTAGTTAATAATTATCATGATTTTTTTTCTTTACATCACATGTTCTGCTACTTTATACAAAATTATTATTAAAGGATATATACCCAACAAATCTTCATGCATTTTTTCCAAAAAATAATTAGGAGATTTTGATTATAGTGAAGTCGTGAAGTGTGAAAAGGGAAATAGCAAATAGCCAATGGGCGCATTCGGCATTCGTCGCATTTTTCGGTGTGGCACCAGTGTACGCTCGGAGCAGACGGTGGCGGCGGCGATATTTATCTGTTCCGATTTCCGCTGTTGCGACTTGCCACGATTGCTCCGAAAAATCACTGCTCTTTGTCACTGCTCCGCGGCCGGAGCAGTCGCAACGTGTCACTGCTCCTAAAAAATCGCAGTTTGGCACACCTCTACTCCTTAACTGATATACTTGGGATATCAGAATGTGATAAAACCTATGATAGTATATGGTGCTGTTATTTAGTGGCAGAAATGTTTGCAAAGGACATCCAGATCCAAGTTTGCGGCTGATGCTATTTCTGCTACACCAACACTCTGGCATGGAGACCCTGCTAAACTTAACCCTTCTACTCATAGGTAGAGAGAGATGCCAGGATGGTCGCCTACAGACTGCTATCAACTGGCAGACAGGTCAAAAAATGAAGTCAAGTTATTGACTCAGTACGGTGATATATTTCCATAGCTTGAAGCTATACTCAGATCCCCTTGCAACCAAATCGTCGCCCGCCCCTTGTAAAAAAAGTGTGTTATGCCGCTAGGTCTTTCCTCCGCAGGTCAATGGACAGCCACAGAATACAACAAATTTTCCAGTTTTACCACCCCTCTTCTCCGAACCACCCCAATTTCACTCCTACCCAAAAAAAGGAACGCTTAATCAGGAACCCTTAAAACACCTAAGACATTTTCAATGATCATTTTAGTATTGGGCAAGAAACTAGCAAGCCAGAATGAGGACAGCTCTTTGTTGACACATAAAATTTACCCAAATTCTATATATATTACAAATACAACAGAAAAAGAAATACATCTCAGAAATATATCTCCTGGCATAGACGGTATGCGTGCAGAAATTTTAAAAAAATATTCACTCATCTTATTGGTCCTCTTGCCTGCATCATAAATAGATGCTTAGATGAAGGAGTCTTTCCAAAGTGTCTTAAAGTCTCGAAAGTAAAGCCTTTGTTTAAATCAGGAAATAAATCTGATGTGAATAACTACAAACCTATATCGCTTCTGTCAAATATATCAAAAAATTTTGAAAAAGTTCTAAAATCACGCTTTTTGGATTTCATAACAAAATATGATATACTGTCAAATAAGCAGTATGGCTTCAGAGAAAACAAATCTACGCAAGACGCCATTTTACTTTTAACTACCAAAATAAATGTTGCCATAGACAAGTCTCAGCCATCTTTATGTATTTTTATTGACTTGGCCAAGGCATTTGATACAACTAATCACTCCGATCTACTAGATGCGATGGAAGCTATGGGTTTCAGAGGAAATGCTTATACTTTAATGAAAAGTTATTTACAAACAGAACACAATATGTAATGCTAGAAGATGTTGTGAGTAGTGAAACACTTGTAACATATGGCGTACCACAGGGATCTGTCTTGGGCCCGTTATTATTTCTACTATATATCAATAGCTTGTTCGATCTCAACACATCAGGTGAAATTATAAGTTTTGCAGACGATACTGCCATTTTTTACCAGCATAATGATTGGACAAATTTGAAAAGCCTAGTTGAGGGAGATTTCAAATCATTAATGAATCACTTTAACGCAAAAAAGGAAAAAGACTTGCTACCTACCGTTTACTTCATATAAAAGACATCTACCAGGATATAATACTTTAAATATAGGTAATAAAAACATTTCCTCTGTTCGCAAAATCAAATATTTGGGTGTTATACTAGACTCTCACCTAAGTTGGTCATATCATGCTAACTGCATAGTAAAAAGACTCAGAAGCTTGATTCCAAAATTTAAAGTTTATAAAAATATTTTCGATATAAGAACATTGAAAATCCTATTCTTTTCGTTGATACAGTCCCACCTAACCTACAGGATAAGGCATGGGGAGGCATTTCAGACACTCACCTGAGATTTATTGATGTTACTCAAAAATGGCTAATACTATACAGCGGTTACTGATATTACGAGGCTAGAGGAATGCCAACAGACAGACATACAGACAAACCGACAAGCAGATCAACATAAACTGATGGTGTAAGTACTGGAAGAAGTCGCTCGTTATTTAACAATTTCTCGAAAAAGAGATACGTGTATAACGTACAACGAAAAATGCATCGACTTAGCATCTTAGAGTCCGCGCACGGTCAGGAATTCCGAGTTCTGCGTTCAGAGTTTTTCGTTCATTGTTTGGAGTTCTGAGAGCACACAGGCGGCGATCAGTTTCAGTTTTGTTCCTAATATTGTTCGTGAAACATGTATTCAGACAGCTCATCTTCCGACGAAGAAGAAGCATTGCTTTTGCTGAGTCTGCAGAAGTCCAAGAGAAAAAGGAAACACTGGGTGCACCCAACTAACAGCAAGCGAGAAGATCAAGGGGAATTTCATACGCTATTTGCTGAATTTGCAGTGTTTTTACGATTTTCATAATCATTATCACGATTTTTATAGTCATTATCACTTAAATCATATAACAAACGTCTTTCTCGAACCAATTCAATTAATTTTTCTGTTTCCGACATGACGGAGTTTACGCGTTCTTGTCTTTCTGTGAATAGAACTCCGGAACGCAAGAGTTCTCAGTGACCGCTACGGTTTGACTGCCGGCAGTGTGCTTTGTCACCAAGTAGTCCATAAATTACAAATAACGTAGAACTCTGAACGCGGAACTCAGAACTCCCGACCGCCGTCTGTGTGCGCGGACCCTTACCTCGCTCAATTTGTGTTGTGGATACATGGTAGATAACAACAACGGAATCTTGCCAACACACACACACACACCTGCTATAGCATGGGCGTTGCTTTTTCTTAATTCTTCGAATTCGTTGACCAAAATTAAAAGGTGGTACCCAAGTACCTTGTTGGTACGCCATTGACATTCTGGCCACGCCTTCCTTTTATATCAACATAAATAATTATGCATTCCCAACAACGGAACAGCGACAGCGTTCTGCGTTCGGACGATGTCTCTCAGTAGAAGGTGCTTGACATCTTGGCTGCATGCCTAACCATTCATACATTTCCGTCGATTAGTTGTAATAAACATTATAGACAAAAATGCGCCTACAAATCATTTTTGATCTCTTTATAATGTACATCGCGATTGATAACACTGTTGATAATGGTAATTCATGATAATTTTATTCGGATTAGATTGAATTTCGTCTACCAGCAGACGTCCGCAAATTCCGTCGAGCCTCTGTTATTCCCTTGCTGCCCATTGGTAAGTTTCAACTTTGTTTTCATACTTAATTTGTTTTTGATGATAAAAATGGTACCTGTATCTATAATATTTTCTATGTCAAACGCCAAAATTGTATGTAGGGGATAAAAGAAAAAAATTAAGTCAAGTTGATCGACTCAGTACTTTGCACACATTACGGTGACAGCAGTTTATTATTTTCTCATAGCATGAAGCTCTAGTGTGAGATCCCCTTGCAACCAAATCATCGCCAGTACACCCCCCCCCCCCCCAAATTGCCTTATGCCGCTAGGTCTTTCCTTCACAGGTCAATGAACAGCCTATTATCACTAATACAAACTTTTCAGTTTTACAACCCCCCAACCACCCCAATTTCACGCCTACTCAAAAAAGGTAGAAAACGGTCAGGAACCCCTAAGACATCTAAAAACGAAGTTTGAGCTGTTTTCATATTTTTAGTTTTTGATTATTGCTACGCTACCACTGACACGATTTCTAACAAGCATAGGCGTTTTCTATCCTCACCACAGTAATAATAATGTGTCAAAATTTCATTAGAATAAATTTAGTAGTTTCCACGTTACAAAATACAAAAAGATCTCAAGCAATAAATACTAGTATGTATACAGAAAATTCTAAGTCCCTTAATTTCCGTAATAGGCAAGGCAATGTTCAGATGGACCTAAGAAGGTGATTTATGTCGCTAGGTCTTCCTTCACAGGTCAGTGGACAGCCTATTATTAATACAGCAATTTTTTCAGTTTTTCAATCCCCCAACCACCCCAATTTCACCCCCAGGAATCTCTAAAAACCTTAAAAACGTAGTTTGAGCTGTTTTTATATATTTAGTTTTTTTATTATTTCTGCGCCGCCACTGGCACGATTTATAAAAACCATACGCATTTTCCATCCTCGATACGGTAGTAATACTGTGTCAAAATTTCATTAAAATCAATTTAGCAGTTTCTTCGTTACACAATATAGAACGATCCAAAGAATATTCGTATGTTTATACCAGAAAATATAAATAAGTCCTTTGGTTTCTGTAATAGGCAAGGCAATGTTCGGATGGACCTAAAAAAGTTATTTATGTCGCAAGGTCTTCCTCCACAGGTCAGTGGACAGTATATTATGAAAGCAACAAATTTTTAAGTTTTACAACCCTCCACCCCCGCCCCCCAACCACCCCAGTTTCACCCCTACCAAAAAAAAAGTAGAAAATGATCAGGAACCCCTAAAACGCCTAAAAACGAAGCATCATCGATTGTTGACTGACGATGGAAGGTTTTGGTACTGCTAGTACTAGGGGTACTGCAATAAACTATTTAAACTATGCCAACTTGATAGAAAATGAAATTTACCTTAAAACGCTCAACCTCAAGGTGACTGTTTAAATTTGCATCTGGATCATCATCCATATCAACAGGCTCTTCCACATCGTTATTTGTTGTAGTGGGACTGGTAGGCTTTAGATATCCAAAAATTTCCTAGCGATTTTACTTTTTCCGTATAGAGGACGGTCTAATATGTCACTTTCGACAAAAAAATTCTTGGCATTTTCACCAAAATTTTTTTTTTAAAAACACCGATTTTCACCATATATCGAAACCAAACAACAACACAAAACAACCAAAATCGCAAATTTAAAATTTTCCGTTTTTTGCTAATTACCCGCCGCCCATGCACCGATTTTCAAAATTATAGGAACATTACCTACTACTAGCCTACAGCATATCATTACCCAAATTTCATCACCACCCATGCAGCGGTTACTGAGATTACGAGGCTATAAAAACGCCAACAGACAGACAGACCGACAGACCGACCTATCGGTGTGGGAAGTAAAAATAAGTCACGTAGATTGACTCAGTACTTCCTCCACCTAACCACAGTATATCCATATTATACAGTAGCGCAACTCTGTAGAAATCATGCAGGCAATTTGTCTCCGAAAGAATGATCTCTCATAACCCCACGTCGGCTCCTCAGCACTAGCCGCGTGTATTGACGTTCACGTTTTGAGCACAGGGTCGGCTTAGCAATTCTGATGAGTAATCGAATGAAGAAGCTTAATAGTTGTGTTACAAGAATTTTAATGGACGCGATATATCTCGTAAATGGAGTAAATTTTGAAAGCAGTGTAATAATGTTGTGGTATTCTTCATCGAGGTTAGGTAGTTTTCTTTGAAATTCTGAATTACAATTTGTAAGTTATATCCATTCATTCAATTTTATTGTAAATGAGAATGTCTCTGCATATAATTGAGGTGTAAACAGTTTTTCAGAAGCAAAACAAGAAGTAGCCGGTGTATGAAAGAAAATTGTTATCTCCGAGAAAATAGGTGGCTTTATTATTTGTAAGTAAATTACAAAAATGCGAAATTTATCCAACTTTAAGTTTTGCAGAAATGATATTCATACCGTTGGTAACCGTCGTACTACTTCTGATTGGATATTACTATTGGAAGAATCGTAACCTACCCCCAGGACCATGGGGTCTGCCGTTTTTGGGATATCTACCGTTTTTGGACCCAAAAAATCCTCAGGTTACTCTGACGAACTTAGCCAAGAAATACGGATCCATTTATAGCCTTCAAATGGGAAGTGTTTACACTGTAGTGCTGACTGACCCTAAAATAATTAAGGTAAATCCTCATAATACTCATCAATATTCACCAAAGTGCTGAAGCCACAGTCACACTACTCACGAAGTTACCCAAAGTTAGTCAAGTACGAGTTTTTTTTTATTGCCAGCCTCCCGGAAAGGCTGAAAGCCTATGGCATTGTAGAAGCGTTGCGAGAGGATAAGTGTCTGTGCACGTTATATTTTAAACGCTGCAGGTTGTAGCCGTCAGGAAACAAATTCCTCGGCAGCTCATTCCACAGCATCGAAGCTCTACAAAGGAGGGAATGCTGGAGGAGACTGGTTGAAGAGTAAGGACATCGACCTGGTAAGGATGAGCTCGCAGAGCCTCTCTAGTGTTTCTCGTTCAGACGGTCTTCGGTGTCAAAATCCGGGAGAGCTCACTCGAACATCTTCCGTGATAGAATCATCTGTAAAACAGGGACAGGTCAGCCACCCTTCTTTGATGATCCAGGCTGTGAAGGTCCTTTGTGACGTTAGACGAGTCGATTAGTCTAATTGCTCTCTTCTGGATTGTGTCCAGAAGCTTCAGAGAGTGCTTCGGAGCGCATTCCTGAATGAATTAATAAGGACCAGAGGATATCCAGCACGGAATGTGGCTGGTGCATAGGCCACACGATGGGCCCTTTTGCGCCTCTATCCGCGCTAGTTCCTAAGACCTGCCCTTTTGGCAAAGGCAGGTACATTCTTAGGTCCTATCCGTTTTATCTCTATTGGTTCCAAGGTTCTTGAGCCCAGCCTAGTCTGCCTGTGATAACCCAGGGTTTCACAGCGACACAAGATGTGTGCCGAGGATTCTTCCTCTTCACCACACCACGTGCACGTTGGGTCGTTGACCACCCTCATCACGAACAAGTGACGCCTGAAGGTGTTGTGACCCGTTAATAGGCCTACTAGCAATCTCAAGTTACTCTTGTCCAGAGGGAGACAAAATCATCCGATTCTCTCTGCATGCCCTGCTAATAGTTCCCGAGCTTGACGGAGATGACCAGAGATGTTGTTCCATCTCAGAGAGTGTTGATTCTGGATCCACTCTCCAGTTGTTTTCCTAATCAAGTTTGCAGATAGTCCTAAGGATAGTTCCGGGCCCACAAAACTGTTGCCGGATCCCATCCTAGCCAGATGATCCGCCATTTCATTACCCTTTCCCTCAGCGTGCCCAGGAGCGCATTCCTGCACATGGGAGCAGTACTCCAACTATGGTCAGATCTGTACCTTGAGGAGCAGCAGTAGTTGCTCTGGTGTATACAGCTTCCTACAGCGGAACAAAACTCAAAGCTTGACAGAAGGCGATTTGACTGTTGAGTGACCCTCCATTTACACAGTTGGTAAATTTGGCCTCTGTCATTCTCGAGTTCACGGTTATGGTGGTGGTCGGAGTACTTCCTTGGAAGTCTACAGTAGAATTGACTGCAAACAGCCTTCCTAAGATGACTGTGGCTGTGGCTTATTGTAGAAATCGGTTCATTTTTAAGTGATTGGTTAAAACTTATAAAAATTCAAACCTAACCATGTATTTGAAAATACTAATTGTTTCTTTATGGTAGACTGCGTTTTCCAAAGACTCGACCACAGGTCGAGCCCCACTTTACCTCACCCATGGTATTATGGAGGGGTGGGGATTGATTTGCACAGAAGGCGAGATATGGAAGGACCAAAGAAAGTTTACGTTCAACTGTTTAAGAAGATTAGGGGCGGCCAGATCTGGACAAACCAAAGGCAAACTGGAAGGCATGATTATGGAGTATGTGAACGAATTTGTTCAGGTAAGACCTCCTTTTGAATATACTACTATGTAAGATATAGATGCGATAACTATAGTACGTATTGTAGTTCTCTCTCTTTGTAGAGTTATTGTAAAGGGCCCCACAGACATCGTTCTTTTTCATCAGGTTTGCACGACGTGCCAACCGATGTCGGTCAAACCGATGGAACGATACCTCCACACACTGTTCGGTTTTCTTTCAGTTTCTTGCAAATTTTTGGTCCGTTAAATATGGAAAATACTTTAGCATTGGCGGCGGCTTTAGCTATTAAAGTGAAATACAGCAAGAAAAAACGTTCTAAATGGGTGAAACAGTGGCTTTTAAAAAGAGGCCACTTCTCCCAATAAATCTATTATAGAGGAATTGCGTATGGAACCAGGGGATTGGTACAATTACTTGAGAATGGATGAAGAAACGTACTTAGAATTACTTAGTTCAGTAGCACCTCTAATAAAAAAACAGGATACTTGGACGAGACAAAGTATTTCCCCTCATGAACGTCTGACAGCTACATTGAGATTCCTTGCCACGGGTAGAAGCTGTACGAGGATTTGAAAGTTTCAGTTGCGATATCCCCCAAGCTTTACAAATTATACCTGAAACCAGAACGACACTGAAAAATCCCGTCGTGATTGCACGATAAACGGCCACACATGTACCGAGTTGCACGATGGCGTTCTAAACTGACGGGTAAAATCAAGCTCGGACAGATTTTTTGGAACGACGGTCAACACGACGGTTTTTCGGCACACACGGACCGAAATGAGTGTGATCGGTTGGCACGTCGTGCAAACCTGATGAAAAGGAACGATGTCTGTGGGGCCCTTTAGACACGAATTCTACTTTAGGCCGTGTCCTACGTGAGCGAATCGGATGCGAATGCGAAGCGACGCGAAGAAGCGCGAACATAACAAACGGTCAGTATCTTGTGGTAGTGGCCTACGTGACCAAAAGCATGCGATTGCGGTGTGATGCGAGGCGAAGGCGAACAGTTGGTTTGATATTTTCGCGCGAAGTGTATGCTGTATCGTTGGTGATAATGTAAAATCCAAGTGCCGAGCGAACAGCTAAATGCGCACCTAGGACAAAACAGCCGCGTCGCATCGCTTCGCCTTGGTTCGCGTTGGTTCGCTCCCAAACCGCGTTCGCTTTGAATCGTCCACGTAGGACAAAGGGTTACCATATTTTTCACTGTAATAAATAAATATAATCTGAAAAAACTAAAACCACATTTTTATAGAACTAACAGGTGAAAAATAATCCTTAATATAAGCTTAAAAATAAGAATGGACGAAAAATACTAGCGTTATTGTGAAAAAATCATAAGGCGCTTTGTGCCATATTTTTTCACAATATACCAGTATTAGCAAACAAGAATTCATTTTCTTCTATTTCAAGTATCCGTATAATTAAAGAATAGCTTTTTTAGCTACAAACAATTTTACAGTATGGCTTTTTAGGACTGAATATGCTTTACTTAGAGATACTTTTTCTGTATTTTGCTGAAGTTTTTAAACCTGCAGGTATATATTCACAAAAATTATCAGGCACAAACTACGAGAAGCAGTTATTCGTCACTTCAAATTCTTGTGATATGATTCTCAGACGATGCTACAATGCTACAAAAGTACCGTTTAATGACAATTTTTATGCCTTTCGACACTGCGTATTTAGTATTTTGCTACATAACATCATGCGAGCGTAAATTTACCAACCATGCGACGAAGTCGCTGGAAAACAAATGAAATAGAATTAAATATATCTGAAACAGAAAATCTTACCCTACTTTATATGACCTTTTTTGTTGAAAATGAGCTGTAGAGTCTTTTTCTAAGGTATCTTCCACTCGTCATAGAACCCATTGTATATGTTTCAATATATAGACTAGGAACATCATGATTGAGGTTTAATTTCTTGAGCACTTCTCAAAAATTAAAAATAAAGACTCCAAATTCCGTTATTAATATTTATTTTGAATCAGTTGAAGCAGTATCATTCATACTGTACTAATCATTATGTAAGAATGGAAATACTTATATATTCAATTATAATCAGGACACTTAAATAGTTGATAGGTTAAGTGTACCTACTTTATAACTACAATGTAATACAATGTCAATTTAACTAAAACTTTTGAGAACCCAATTTTCCTTGATAAACTACTAAAAAATTATAAATATATAATTTATACGTAAAATACCTAAATGAAATGAAGTATCTTGAAGTATGTTTTTTTATGGTCGGCCTCCCGCAAAGGCTGAAAGCCTATGGCGCTGTCGAAGCGCTGCGAGAGGATAAGTATCGGTTCACGTTAGATTTGAAACGCTGCAGGTTGCAACCGTCGGGAAACAAATTCCCCGGCAGCTGATTCCACAGCGTCGAAGTTCTCCAAAAGAAGGAATGCTGGCGGAGACTAGTTCGGGGAGTAAGGACCTCGACATGGTAAGGATGAGCTCGCAGAGCTTCTCTAGTGTTCCTAGTTCGGACGGCCTGTCGTGTTATTATCTGAGAGAACTCACTCGAACATCTTCCGTGATAGAATCTGTAAAACAGGGATAGGTCAGCCAACCTTCTTCGATGTTCCAGGCTGTGGAGGTCCTTTGTGAGGCATATCGATTAGTCTAATTGCTCTTTTCTGGACAGTGTCCAGAAGCTTTAGGGAGTGCTTCGGAGTGCATCCCCACACATGGGAGCAATACTCCAGCGATGGTCGGATCTGTGCCTTGTAGAGCAGCAGCAGTTGCTCTGGTGTATACAACTTCCTACAGCGGAACAAAACTCCAAGCTTCTAGGATGCCGTTTTAGCAATTCTGACGACGTGGTCGTGCCAGGACATGTTATTGTTGATGTTGATTCCCAAAAGCTTGGCCACATCCCTACGCCTGTAGACAAATATCATGCTTAAAAAGTTTACGCTTATATTTGAATCAATTTATATTTTTACTCTATTCGAATTCAAATTTTCGAGAAATATTTTTTCAAGTCGAAAGATACAGGATCCTAATAAACTAATTTTTTACAATTTTTTCACAAATTTCTCTAACCACTATTTTTTGCAACACAAAACAAAACTAAAATAAAAATGTACAGAGTGTATGACACTTAGCTTGGTGTATTATCAACTAGATAAAAGGTCTTTTTTCAGTTTTATAACAAAGGAACTAATTTTTTTATAGCCTCAGGTAGCTACTAAAAGTTTTTGTTATTTTGTAGCTCTTGTATTTGCCAGATAAATGATGTGTATGGTCATGATCCATACTAACTGTAAAAAATGAGACTCACTACCTTTGGGACAGATGTTGTACATCTTGCTATAATGATAGAACTGCTTACCACAACTTTGCTCTCTGTTTTAGTATATTCAGAGTATGGGCGATGTGGTGACCATAGATCCCTTGGACCCGTTACGTCACACCTTAGGTAGCATAGTGAACATGCTCGTCTGTGGAAAGGCATGGGACAAAGAGGACGAGACGTGGAAATGGCTGCTACGGGTCCAAGAAGAAGGGACACAACTGATTGGCATTGCTGGACCACTCAATTTTCTTCCTATTTTAAGGTGATTGAAAATGCGTAGGGTTTTCAATGAATACGCAAGAATGTATCAACAATTTTTTTTTCATGGCAAGATAAAGGAGATCCTCTAGTTTTAACGCCGGCTGTAAAAAAATACAAAATCTATATATATTATCTCGATAATTCAGGGTTAAAATTCCATAGTATGTTCTCAAAGTAGAAAAATTCAGTACACAAATGGAAAACATATTTAAGATTTGCAGGAAAATCGAAATATCTCAGAAACTGATGAATGTAGGTACAACAAATGGTATACAATGATGAAACCATATTAAAAGTAATATTTTGGTATAATAAATTATGGGAATGAATGAATAAGGACCAGAGGCTATCCAGCACGGAATGTGGCTGGTGCATAAGCCACACGATGGACCCTTTTGCGCCTCTATCCGCGCTAGTTCCTAAGACCTGCCCTTTTGGCAAAGGCAAGTACATTCTTAGGTCCTATCCGTTTTATATCTATTGGTTCCAAGGTTCTTGAGCTCAGCATAGTCTGCCTGTTGGGTCGTTGACCACCCTCATCACGAACAAGTGACGCCTGAAGATGTTGTGACCCGTTAGTAGACCTACTAGCAATCTCAAGATACTCCTATCCAGACAGAGACAAAATCGTCCTATTCTCTCTGCAGGCCCTGCTAATAGTTCCCGAGCTTGACGGAGATGACCAGAGATGTTGTTCCATCTCAGAGAGGGAATTACATTTGAAAACAGAAAATCTACATTTTGCACTACACCTCACCCTGTATATGAATATGCGTTGTTGACTTTTTTTAGAGCCGGTGTTAAAACTAAATAACTTTTGATTCAGTACTTTTTGATATGCAGTGCGTTCATTTGACAGCGATTAGGATACACAAAATTGTCATAATTTTTGCAATACCCTGTATAATGTTACGATACCTCATATTGCAAGAACGGGGATCATTAGTAATATCTAAATATGGAATAATATATAGGGTGTCTCATTTAAAGAAAATGCATCACTACGTAGTTATGCATCACCCTGTATAAAGCAAAATATTTTTCTGAACAAGGAACATATCCTTCACTACAACTTTTATATACAACTATTATCGGTGCTAAAAACTCACTCTGTATGTTACAATTTTCCAAAACGCACCTTCTTTTTCAGATTCGTACCAAAGTTCAAAAACACGATGAAGTTTCTCATAGAAGGCAAATACAAGCAACACGGCTTGTACAAAACCTTAATAACAGAGCAGAATGGAAAACTTTTACATGACGACAACGAAAGCAGCAATGTTATCAGGGAATTCTTATTGGAGAAGAAAAATAAGAGCCCAGAAGTCCAAGAAAGGTTCTACAATGATCAACAGTTTCACCATCTCTTAGCAGATCTGTTTGGAGCAGGTTTGGATACCACCATGACTACAGTTAGGTAAGACTTGCCATATACACGTATATGCGTAAACTGGGTTTGTCGTCCTCTAGAAGGCATCTTTACACAACCAAATGTCTCTCGCCACATTTGCAACAGATATCATAGTTTTTGAATCGACAAAAAGCCATGCTTTGTTTTTACACGTCTAGAGTTTCTTAGAAGTGCCATGTAGTTACCTACATGGCATAGCATAGCGTCTGAAGAAACGAAAAGTGTTACATGTGTACTAGAGATGGTACTTTCAAGGCAAATATCCCCTTTTTTAAAAGCTTTTATTTAACTTGCAATGTATGTACGCTTGTTCGGGTGGAATCTTGCAACTCAATTGAGCTGAAATTTTGTATACACGTTTAGTTTGGATGACAATGCACGATAAGTTATATGACGCCGTTCTAAATCCAATAGTGGAATAGTTATTTAATGCTTTTCTACAATATGAGTATCCATACTGATATGAGAACGCCCAGTAGATGCTAAGGGGAATGACAATCTAATGAGAGGAATGTCGTCACTGACAATAGACACAATAGATCCACTGATGCCATTTTCAGTCAAACGATGCATTTTGTTGTGAGAGTTTGGGGACAATACTATTCAAAGCCAGTAAGTTGTTTTATCACTGCATGAACCTGACGACATGAGAGAAGGGAGTTTTTGCATTTGGCGCTCAACTAGAGGCTTGCAGTGTGAGCAAGAGTCT
This sequence comes from Callosobruchus maculatus, assembly GCA_951848785.1. Classification (NCBI taxonomy): domain Eukaryota; kingdom Metazoa; phylum Arthropoda; class Insecta; order Coleoptera; family Chrysomelidae; genus Callosobruchus; species Callosobruchus maculatus. Next base: position 8,023,332 of record CATOUR010000003.1, read on the forward strand.
GGCAGCAATCACAAGAGATTCTGGATCGAATTGTACGAGTTCCTTTATACAACCTACGCAGTGGTCATCACCACGTTGTATCGACGACGGTGACGACATCGACATGAGGTTAAGAACCACTGGTGCACCGAGGAACCACGAAGGGTAGACCGGACAGCCGGTGTGTATGACTGTGACAGCGACGTAAGTGGTAAAGAAGATCCGCGGTAAGGATTTTCCAATAATAAGTTGTAAAGGAACATTTGGGGTGGTGAACTGACTTTGGGAAAGTAATAGGGATAAACTCGTGTTGTTAGTGGACTCTTATCACCAACACAGTTTTAAGGTTATGTTTAGAGTAGGTCTATATTTTTAGTTTAGCTTAAGGTTTTCACGTTGTCTAATAAAAGGAAATCTACGAAAATGAGTGGATATCAGGATAGGGCAAATTCTAAGTTAGAAACTGTCCTTCAAATAATGGCAAATAATATGTATTTTTAGATATAATACGATGATGTGTTTTGTTGTAAGAGTTTGGGGAAAATATACTATTCAAAGTCGGTGAGTTGTTTTATCACTGCATGAACCTTGTTTACGACCTGAGAGAAGAGAGTCTGTGCACAGTGAAATGGCTTGTTGTGAAAAACAATATGACGTCATTCTAAATCAACTATGGTGGACCATCCAAGATGGCGAAATAGTTCTTTTTAATGCACTTCTGCAATATAGGTATCAAATAAAAGGGCTTTCCGGGAATAAATAAAAATTTTGTTTGATATAAATGCAAGTTAATAACTAAAAAGTAAAAAATAAATTAAAACAAAAAACTTTTTTAAAAAAAGCTTTTATTTAAAGGTTCTAAAAAAAAGAAAATAAAATGTTCCTTTAGAGTGTTAAATATCAACTTTAGCCTCATTATACACAATTTATATGATCGTAAAAACTTGTCGCGAGGTTTACGTAAGTACCTATAAGAATTCAATTATTCTGAATTTTTAACACAATTAAACTTAGCAGACCAAGTTAGTCAATTGAATGGGTACTAGTTAATTTACACAAGTAAACTCGCGACAAGCTTTTATGATCATATAAATTGTGTATAATGAGGCTATAAGTTGATATTTAACACTCTTAGAACTTAGAACCTTTAAATAAAAGTTTTTTTTAAGTTTTTTTGGTTTTAATTTATCCTAGGTGTTCTGATTTTACTTGCGAGTAGTATACAATACAGAATTACAGAGAGATTATTGAAGCTACTTGGTAGTGTTCGTATAAATTCTGTACGATCTTCTACCTTTACTTCCTAGTGTTTTCAGCAGTTTTTATGTTTAACACAGTCAAATGCTTTTGAGTAGTCTATAAAGTATACATTCTTTCGTTGGTCTCTGCATTTTTGTAGCATGGTCCACAGTGCAGACAAGGTATCCCTTGTACCCAGTCCCTCTCGAAAACCCAGTTAGTCTTCATTGGTAATCAACAAATTATAAATCTGACTCAGATCGAAAGTAACATAACATATTTTCTTGCAGATGGTACTTTCTGTACATAGCCAAACACCAAGCAGTCCAAACCAAGGTCAAAAACGAAATCAAAGAAGTACTGCAAGATCGTCAACCCTCCCTACAAGACATACCTTACCTCCCATTGGTAGAAGCTTCAATTTGCGAAGTACAACGCATTAGGTCAGTGGTACCAGTGGGCATACCACATGGTACTGTCACAGACACCGAAATTGGAGGATACATGATACCCAAAGGTACCATGTTGGTTCCTCTGCAGTGGGCTATACATATGAATGAAGAAGTGTGGCCGGAACCTGAGAAGTTTGATCCAAGCAGGTTCCTCGATGATAATGGACAAATCAAAAGGAATGAGTACTTTATGCCATTCCAAGTTGGTAAGTTTGTTAGGTGTCTTTTATGTGGTTTGTTAGAATAGTTATTGATAGTTGCATTCAAAAACAGATCTAGATGAAAATGTGCGTTAGGGAAGGTAAAGGCATCATTCACATAGGGAACTACATTTACAAGACTGGCAAGCTTGTATCTAGAGTGCGAAAATTCCAATGCAACTAAGAGAGAAGGTACATTTTGCATGAAAATCTCTATAAATCGTCAATCTTTGTCATGAATGAGTCAAAATCACCAGAAATGGTAATCTCGTGATTGTGAATGTAAAAATTGTCAAAACCGAAACGCAAAGTATGACATCATTTGGGTGAGGGGACCTCTGACCGACGAAACTGCAAAAATATGTCAAACTGAGATTATTCTATGATTGGCCTGTGGTCAAGATCATATTTATTGGAGATACTAAGGGCTATTGTGATCCTTCTAGATTTCTAGACCGCTTAAAAGGCCTTGGACTCTTGGATTACATCAAGTTAGTTGTATATTTACCTCAGTAACGTTTTACATCTTTAAGGAAATATTGACCAACTATTCCTCCAGACCACAATCCACTCCAGACAGTGATAAGTTTTAGATGCGTTGCTTGTCTATGAATGTTTCGTATATACGAGCTATTTGGGGTTTAAAAAATATGTTTTAAACCCCAGATATGGAACGACAAACTTAGCAAGACCTGAGGTCTACTTCTTGGTTTGGAGAGCATTAATTTGATTTTTGTTTAAAGCATATCTAACCATGTTGAGTCTCCGTCATCTACAAAACCAAGTCGTGGTCTAGCAGGTTTTCCATATTTTGTTAGATATACTTGAGGATGAGTGCTCTTGTGTTCTCCATATTTTTGTATGCCTCGGAAGATTGGACTGTTAAAAAGACAGATCGAGCTCGCATAGATGCTTTGGAATGTGGACATGGAGGAGAATGCTGAGAGTTCCTTATACCGCCCATCGAACTAACGTTTCCGTACTGGATGAGCTCGGTCATCCAAAGAGACTATCCTCCACTGTGTCGACGAGAATGCTTACATTCTTCGAACATATTCAGAGAAGCGATAATATGGAGAAACTTGTAGTTCAGGGTCATGCCCCGAGTGGGCGGCGCCGTGGCCGTTCCCCTACACGCTGGGTGGATACGACGAAACAGTTGCTGGATGTGAGTATCAAGAGCGCCACTGAACTGGCAGTAAATCGCGAATGATGGCGAGCTACAGTTCTCAAAACTATTGATAATGTTCGTGTCGGCAATAATCTAGGTCCGACTTGATGCATTTTACGAGTTCACAGCATGCCTGTGACTATGATGATGACTTGAGGTTTTCGATTTTCGATTATTTCTTATTTTTTATGTTTTAGGCAAACGTATGTGTGTTGGAGATGAACTAGCCAAGTCACTGATGTTTCTTTTCATCGCAACCACTTTGCAAAACTTCACGCTATCATTAGAAGACGAAAACGTAGATCTCTCTGGAGAATGTGGGATCACATTGACTCCGAAGCACCACAATCTGGTTTTTTCGAAAGACAAATAAATTTTTTACAGTATAATTTTTTTCTGTAATTAATTAATAGGTAATAAAAGATAATAAAATAGCTTCAATTGTTTTTTGTTTTTGTAAATCTCCAAATTCAAGGAACCTACTTTAAGATTTGAAAAACGATGATATCTGTCAATTTTTGCAGTGTACGACAAACATACTCTTTAAAATGTGCCAACCCTAATCTGAACCAACCACCCCCCAAGAAAACTAAATTCTGGATACGTGCCTGCTTCTAACTCTTAGAAAGTAATTGGTTCGAAACCTGCAGAAGCTGAGAAATGAATTTTCCTGAATCACACTTTGTTCTCACCGTATAAGTGAAATTTGAATTGAGATAAGCGTTCCAACCTATTACTTCACAAAAACCATTATCACTCTTTTCTGTTGGCACTTTTCTACCTACGTAATCTCACTAACCGCTTCACCAAATGCTACACTTGATAAAACAATATTCTGATAGGAAACTGCTAGTTAACTTGAGTGTATTATAAAATTCTGGGGGGACCATATTATTATTACAGTAATAATGGAACAAGTATATAGTTTTAGAAAAAAAAATAGACACAATAGCTTTTAGCAAGTATTTTCCTGAAAATCGTAATAATCAACAAAAACACGTACATTTTGAAAACAGAAAATATATTTTCTTAAAATATGATACAGTTATTAAAAAATGGTTAATACATTTTGATAGTAGCTTCAGTCAAAATACGATCTAGTAGCTGAGTGAACTTTTTTTAAAGTTAGGATACTTCAGGTGCCCTGGATATGTTTCATTCTACATAAAAACAAGTATATTCTACACAACATATCAAAAATATACATCTAAAGCTGATTTTGTGTTTCTGTTGGAGGCCTGTACAGAAAACATGATATTCTTATTTTGCTCTTCGACTTGATAATACAGAAAATGTATCGCTAGATTTCTTTTTCTATTATTTATAATTTTGAAAATTGAAGTTATTACGCCAAGATCATTATCTCAATAGACATTCAACCCAAATGCGTTTGCTTAAAGAGTAAACATGTTGGCAGTCAAAATTTTGATTGGAGATTTTCCCATTTTGCATGCCATTTAAACATTGAAATGAGTCTGAACGAAAATAAGAATCCCAAATTTTCTTTTTGAATCCACGTATTTATAACAAACCCGAAATGCAAAAAGTGATTTTACCCATAACTGTGTACATACATCCATATATTTATTCATATCCATAACATATATACTTTGTGCAAATAGATATTTACATAATAACTATATAATAAGAAAGGGTATGCTTTGGATATTTTCCACAATATTCAGTGAGGATTCTCATATTTCTCCTTATCAGGATATGTATGTGTACGTAATAAGTAATTATGCGACGATTAAATCTATGTCAATATATTATTGTTTTGTCGCAATACCGAGGTTGGTATCAGTATCACGTATCAAATCGGTGACTTTTTAGCTGGCTATGAAATTATTCAGGCTGATAATAGTGGAATTCTGAAATATGTTTATTTAGTGCATTGCAACGAGAACGTTTTTGAAATCAGAATCCAAATCTCAAACAGCTTTTAAAGGCTACAGATATTTTTAGAAGCACTATTAAAGTAAAATAGAAAGACCTCGGAAGGCCTAAAGGGTTCGTTATTTTAATTGTTAGGAATTCTTCTACAAAACGTACATAAGATTTATATAATGCACTTTCAACATACAATGAAGAAGGCAGTTTGAGCTCCAAGAGAAATTAGGTACTAAACATTAGAAAACTGGCTTCCAAAGAATAGCTCCCCAGTTTTGCTGAAAACATACCCTTACAAACAGAAATTCTAAGCTACGTGTATGATAGCTAAATAGCATAACACTTAGTTGTCCACAATCAACATAGAAAATAATATTGAATATACAATCAACAGCCAATTTAAAATTTTTTATATACTAAACGGAAATGTAACATGCTACGTTACGAAACGTGCTTTGTAGCATTTTACGCTCTAACAAAATTAAAGCTAACACCTAGTAATGTCAGGAAAGAATCTCCAAGTCTTATGGAGTGATTTTTTTTTAGTTTTGAGTTTGGAATATATTGTAGTCTTCAATCAATCTAGAGAAAGGGAAAAAGTCCTAAAGAAACTGAGGTATCTTCTTATATTTATGTTATGTATTCTGAGTGATGACAGGACATGTGACCTAACCTGTGATCAGGGCAGTCTATGTCCAGCCACGGTCGTGATGGGTTGACCCCTAGCATTAAGCAAGACCCATCTTGAGCATGTAACTCTAACGTGCCATTTGTATATTACAATAAACCACTGATTAACATATTTATAAATATGTTAATCAATGAATAAACGTAGTTACCGAGCTTCTTGTTTCTGTTATGACCAGTTCCCGAACACAACAATTTGTATAATTTTGAAACGTATGATCATCAGTTCTTTGTTAAATATCTTATTTAGCTTGATTTAAAATTGAGCAACAGTGTGGACCAGTAATATGTATCTTTGTATTATTTTGTTAGCTGTGTGACTAGACTAAAAAAAATAGCAGATCTGGTGATCGAACAATACAGTGTATTCCAGTTCCTTCTTCACAGATAGCTGTGTTGATGTACAGATTATTGTTGGTGGAATTTGTGATGCCAAGAGACCTGATTTCTCCATCTGCTTACTCAATTTATTCGTTAAGGATGCATGTCCTGACTATTGCTTCGCAAACTGAGTAAGGATCGCAATTGGACGCTGGACGTCTGTCTTCCAGATATCCTTTCTTTTCTTCAGCACATCCTCTAGGAATTCGTATGCTAGCTCCACGGTTAGCGACACCTTTGAAAGAAAAAAATGAATTAGAACAGGGTAACAACAACAACTGCATATAGTGCAGGGTCTTAAGGGTCTAGGGTATAGCGCGCGAAATTGAGAATCCAAGAAAATCCGTATTCCCGTGTTAGCGAGGAGGCGTGGCCGCCTGTTCCCTTTCTCCAGTGTGTGTGTGTGTGTGTGTCTAAGATGAGGGGAGATAAGTCCAAAAAAACCAAAGGTAAGGTCAAAAGGTCCAAACATAAGGTCCAAAGGTCACCATAAAAATAGATTTCGCATTTCTAAGCTCCTGACGTTACCTTTAAAGGTACAGTAATGATTCAAAAAACAGATTGAAGAAGAAAGCTTGCGCTTGTCACTGTTTTGGCTTTGTTTTGATGTCGTGTTTGGTTGTTAAATTACAGGCATTTATAGAATGAATGATTTTGCATTGCGAGTTTTTTTGCACACTAAAAAACTTTTTTGAGTAAATCGCAAATTGTCATTCGTTAAGGTCTCAACTACCACCTTCTGAAATACTGTGTCTGTAGTTTGAAAAACAAGTGAGTTCTGTTCGAAATGGGATTCCGTATTTCAACATGGGAAATATATACAGGGTGTCCCACGATGACTAAGACAAGCATTATATCGGAACTGGGCAGTAGTAGCGAATCATGATTTTGGGGGTGTAAATTAGAGCAAATATAGTATCTTTTCTTATCATTGTGTCGCCCAATGAGGTATTTCTTTTTGGTCACGTGACGTCCGAATCAAACATTTTTATGGGACACCCTGGACTGTACTACTACCATTATAAAACATTAACAAAATAATAACTGTAGGGGTACATGTTATAATCAATGGTACTGGTACAATCTTTTAAGTACCTGTAGCTCTTGAACTAACCACTTTAGACCCCAAGTGTGCTAGTTTGTTGGAATAGTCTTATCGAGAGAAACACAAAAATGCACAAATATACAGGGTGTCCCATTAAAAATTTTGAATCGGACGTCACGTGACCAAAAACAAATACCTCGTTGGGCGACATAATGATAAAAAGGGATACTATATTTGCTCTAATTTACACCCCCAAAATTATAATACTGTACTACTGCCCAGTTCCGATATGTTGCTTGTCTTAATCGTCGTGGGCCACCCTGTATGTATAACTGTGTATACCCAGGTCCCTTAAGCTGTAAGCTTTTGTACTGACGTCAATCACTGGAATTAAAAGGTCTTTGAACAAACTGCTGACTGCAGATACATGCAACATTACGAGAGCGAAAAAAGAAGTTGAAATGCCATTTCCTAAGATACAACTTTAAGGTTAGTTTCCATAGTTTTCCTACTTGATACCGAGAGAACTGGATACGGTGAAAATCATATTCTTGGACTAATAATTTCCTTGTTTATTCTATTTCCTCAAATTCAAGAACAGGATCACTTAGAGGTCACATTTTATCATAAAACTCTCATGAAATAAAGTACAGTTTAACGTACAGAAAACTCAGGAGACAACACTGACAAAGAAGTCTCACGTTGGCTTACCGTCAAGCTTTTGGGGATCAACATCAACAATAACATGTCAGAAGCTTGGAGCTCTTTTTCGCTTTAGGAAGCTGCATACACCAGAGCAACTATACTGCTGCTCTACAAGGCATAAATGCGTCAATTGTTGCAGTATTGCTACTATGTGTGGGGATGCGCTCCGAAGCACTCTCTAAAGCTTCTGGACACTATCCAGAAGACAGCAATTACACTAATCGATACGCCTAACCTCTCAAAAGACCTCCACAGCCTGGAACATTGAAGAAGGCTGGCTGACCTGACCCTGTTTTACAGATTCTATCACGGAAGATGTTCGAGTGAACTCTCCGCTACCAAAGGCCGTCCGAACAAGGAACACTAGAGGATCTTTAAGAAGCTCATCCTTACCAGGTCGAGGTCCCTACTCAACGAATCAGTCTCCCCCAACATTCCTTGTTTTGGAGGACTTCGACGCTTGGGAATAAGCTGCCGGGGAATTTGTTTCCCGACGACTACAACCTGCAACGTTTTAAATGTAACGTGCATAGACACTTATCCTCTCGCAGCGCTTCTACAGCGCCATAGGCTTTCAGCCTTTGCGAGAGGCTGACCATAAAAAAAATTAAAAAAACTTGCAACTTTTATTTTGGGTACATAGTGACTCTAGGTGTCACACAAGCGCCACATTTTACCTGTACGTGATGAATTTTACACTATTATTCAACGAAAAAGTGGGGGGGCCAAAAACAACCAATATACGAGAATCTTCCAGAAATGATAAGAATAAAAGATGCAGGAAATTGGAAAATGATGCAGTATAATGTAATAATACAAAAATAGATATGTACGTATACAATAAAATTTAATAGTATACATAATAAAGCTAAAATATCGACAACTTTCTTAACTCCTCATAAAAAGTGGGGGGGCCTGGCCCCCCCATGCCCCCCGACGCCACTGGGAGAAAAAATATCCAAAAGAAGGGACCCTTACGACACCTGAGCTTAAGCTAAGTCTGAGAGGTTTATTTTTGAATAAATAGTGGTTGATTAAAAAATAATAAAAAACAGAAACCAGAACCATCTGGCACCAGCTTATAATACTGACCTGCACTGAAATCGTGGATGGATGAAGTTTCGTGTCTGCCAGTCAGACGACGTTCGTTGTCTTTGCCTTGATGAGGATCATAGGCCTGGATGTGTCGGAGGTGATTCCTGCTCAGCTTGTCGATGGCCTTTTCGATTTCACTGCAATAAATAGAACAAAAGAGTTAGCTTCCCACTGAATCACCTTTTTTTCATAGCACCTTCTGATATCTTAGAGTTTAATGAAGCTCCCTTATAAGTGTAAATTACTAAACAGCCCACATACTAGACTGATAGACGCCCAATTAAACATTCCTCTGAGAACTACATCGGGATGCATCAAATCAACCCCAGCTTACTGGCTAGGGACACTCAGCCAAATAGCCCCACCATCCATTTGTCGAGAAAATTCCCTTCTGAGAGAATATAAAAAAATTAGAATAAATCGCTCGCTGCCAATCCACGAAGATATACCTGATCTCTCCTTGTGCAGATTACGGTCCAGAAGACCATCATTTACAACAGTTCTCCAAACTGAGTCTGATGGTTTTAACCTAGTAACTAAATAGGCAGAAATGTGGGTGGCCCAAACATCAGTAGAAGTGAATAGTAATCTAACAGTTAGTCAACAACAAGAGTCTGAAACTCAAAACAACGGCCGAATTTGAAATTGGCACCCTCAAACTATACACCATACGAGTTTTCGTTCTCATAGGAAGCCAGATAACTATTTTAGAATTTTAGGTTAAACTTGAAGATCTGAGGGTCTGAAAATTTTTGATTTTCTTTACCTGAGTCTGAAACTCAAAACAACGGCCGAATTTGAAATGGGCACCCTCAAACCATACACCTTACGAGTTTTCGTTCTGATAGGAAGCCAGATAACGATTTTAGATTTTTGGGGTCTGAAAATGTCTGACTTTCTTTTCCTGAGTCTGAAACTCAAAACAATGGCCGGATTTGAAATTGGCACCCTCAAGCCATACACCATACGAGTTTTCGTTCTGATAGGAAGCCAGATAACGGTTTTAGATTTTTGGGGTAAACTTGAAGATCTGAGGGTCTGAAAATGTTTGATTTTCTTTTCCTGAGTCTGAAACTCAAAACAACGGCTGGATTTGAATTTGGCATCCTCAAACTATACACTATACAAGTTGTCGTTCTGATAAGAAGCCAGATAACGATTTTAGGTTTTTAGGGTAAACTTGAAGATCTGAAGGTCTGAAAATTTTTGATTTTCTTTACCTGAGTCTGAAACTCAAAACAACGGCCGAATTTAAAATTGGTACCCTCAAACCATACACCATACGAGTTTTCGTTCTGATAGGAAGCCAGATAATGATTTTAGATTTTTAGGGTAAACTTGAAATCTGAGGGTCTGAAAATTTTTGATTTTCTTTACCTGAGTCTGAAACTCAAAACAACGGCCGAATTTGAAATTGGCACCCTCAAGCCATACACCATACGAGTTTTAGTTCTGATAGGAAGCCAGATAACGATTTTAGATTTTTGGGGTCTGAAAATGTTTGACTTTCTTTTCCTGAGTCTGAAACTCAAAACAATGGCCGGATTTGAAATTGGCACCCTCAAGCCATACACCATACGAGTTTTCGTTCTGATAGGAAGCCAGATAACGGTTTTAGATTTTTGGGGTAAACTTGAAGATCTGAGGGTCTGAAAATGTTTGATTTTCTTTTCCTGAGTCTGAAACTCAAAACAACGGCTGGATTTGAATTTGGCATCCTCAAACTATACACTATACAAGTTGTCGTTCTGATAAGAAGCCAGATAACGATTTTAGGTTTTTAGGGTAAACTTTTGAAGATCTGAAGGTCTGAAAATTTTTGATTTTCTTTACCTGAGTCTGAAACTCAAAACAACGGCCGAATTTAAAATTGGTACCCTCAAACCATACACCATACGAGTTTTCGTTCTGATAGGAAGCCAGATAACGATTTTAGATTTTTGGGGTCTGAAAATGTTTGACTTTCTTTTCCTGAGTCTGAAACTCAAAACAATGGCCGGATTTGAAATTGGCACCCTCAAGCCATACACCATACGAGTTTTCGTTCTGATAGGAAGCCAGATAACGGTTTTAGATTTTTGGGGTAAACTTGAAGATCTGAGGGTCTGAAAATGTTTGATTTTCTTTTCCTGAGTCTGAAACTCAAAACAACGGCTGGATTTGAATTTGGCATCCTCAAACTATACACTATACAAGTTGTCGTTCTGATAAGAAGCCAGATAACGATTTTAGGTTTTTAGGGTAAACTTGAAGATCTGAAGGTCTGAAAATTTTTGATTTTCTTTACCTGAGTCTGAAACTCAAAACAACGGCCGAATTTAAAATTGGTACCCTCAAACCATACACCATACGAGTTTTCGTTCTGATAGGAAGCCAGATAATGATTTTAGATTTTTAGGGTAAACTTGAAAATCTGAGGGTCTGAAAATTTTTGATTTTCTTTACCTGAGTCTGAAACTCAAAACAACGGCCGAATTTGAAATTGGCACCCTCAAGCCATACACCATACGAGTTTTAGTTCTGATAGGGAGCCAGATAACGATTTTAGATTTTTAGGGTAAACTTGAAGATCTGAGGGTCTAAAAACCCATTATGCAGGAAGCACGGTGAGGTCGAGGAAACAACTAAGCACTTTATCTTCGACTGTCCTGCCCTGACTGAAAGCAGGAACTTCTATCTGATTGCAGACCATGAGAGCACAGTCGAATGCATCTCAAAGTTCGCAAAGAACTTGGGATGGGACTCCCTTTGACCGGGGGAGCAGAATAATATCTAAGGCTGAACGGCAAATATTAGGGCAACTCAACCCTAACCTAATCACTACTAAAAATAATCAACTTCGCTGTATTTGCCCAAATATTTGATGGATTCGCGCAAATATCACAAATATGCAAATGCATAGCTCTTCGGTTGACCGTAGCATTAGGAAGCAAGATAATACATTATGGAAAAGATGTGCTAATGGTGCATATAATGAAACTTCATTTTTATGATACTAATTTAATTCAGCTTCTATTTTAATAAACATATAAGCCGTTTCACCATTAGGGTGCCCGTATCGTAATAAGGATGTTGTTCGTTATGTTAACAGGCAACGTATATTCCATTTAACCATATTAATACGGCTATAAAAGTTTTAAATTTGTTTTCTAACAAACAAATCGAGCAAATGTGGCCGACTTGATAATGCTTGGGAAACACGCTACCATGTATTCAAATATTCACTTGTTTACGGCGTTCCAACATGGGCGGCTGTGAATCCCAATTGTTTTATATAACTAAGCGAAAGTAAAGCCTAAATGCAGAGAACTGGGATGCTATGAAAATGTTAGGTTAGGAGACGTTTTTTGCACATATTTGTAATCAGCACCCTCGAATTATCCAAAACAAGAGGTGTTATCTCAATAGAAAGCCAAATAAAAATTTTCGATTTTTTAGGTACCATCTGAAAGATGACATTTTTGATTTCCGTCAAACGAGTCGGAAATTCAAAACTGCGACCGTAGTTTGTAATCAGCACCCTCAAATTATCTAAAACATGAGGATTCTTGATAGAAAGCCAAATAAAGATTTTGGATTTTTTAGGTAAACCTGGAGACCTGAAATTTATTTTTGTCAAACGTGACAGGAACTTAAAACTGCGGCCGTATTTGTAATCAGCACCTTCAAATTATCCAAAACACGAGGTTTCATCTTAATAGATAGCCAAATAGAGATTTTCGATTTTTTAAGTAAACCTGAAGATCTGACAGATCTGACATTTTTGATTTTCGTCAAACGAGACTGAAACTCAAAACTGAGACCATATTTGTAATCAGCACCCACAAGTTATCCAAAATTCGAGGTTTCATCTTAATAGAACGCCAAATAAAGATTTTCGATTTTTTAGGTAAACCTGGAGACCTGAAATTTTTTATTTTCGTCAAACGTGACAAGAACTTAAAACTGCGGCCGTATTTGTAATCAGCACCCTAAAATTATCCAAAACACGAGGTTTCATTTTAATAGATAGCCAAATAGAGATTTTCGATTTTTTAAGTAAACCCGAAGACCTGATATATCTGAATTTTTTCATTTTTGTCAAACGAGACTGAAACTCAAAACTGTGACCATATTTGTAGTCGGCACCCTGAAATTAACCAAAACACAAGACTTCATCTTAATAGGTAGTCAAATAGAGATTTTTTATTTTTTAGGTAAACCCGAAGATCTGCTAGGACTGAAATTTTTGATTTTCGTCAAACGAGACTGAAACTCAAAACTGTGACCATATTTGTAATCAGCACCCACAAGTTATCCAATATAGGAGGTTTCATCTTGATAGAAGGTCGAATAAAGATTTTCGATTTTTTAGGCACACCTGATTATCTGAAGGCTCTGAAATTTTTGATTTTCATCAAATAAGAGTGAAACTCAAAACTGCGACCATATTTGTAATCAGAACCTTCAACTTCTCCATAACACGGGGTTTCATCTCAATAGAAAGTCAAATAAGATTTTTGATAGGAATGTAAGGGTAGTACTGAGTCAAGATACTTGACACCATTTTTGACAAGGACTTGACTTACTTCAAATGAAACTGATTCTTTGTCGTCTGCAGTGATAATTGTATCTGCATTAGAGGTCAAAAAACGTCATATTCCAAATTGTCCTGCGATTCCACTACTTTCCTTTCCTAATTCATTCATTTTTCTTTCATTTATTTGTAAAAATGTATTACAAATATTGCCATGAAAAGTAGACTTGTGTCCGATTTTATCAACACGGGCATTTTAACAAAGGTTTTGACCAATCAGAGCAGCCCATTCAAGAACTTGCATCTGACAAAGTTCCCTGAAAATTATTGTTTTCTCTTGAAATTTACTTCAAATAGGTGAAAAATACATGCTTTGTATATAATCGACCATTGTGAACTCTCTAGTATCTTTTCAACTCTGATTTTCCATCCTAAATGGGTAAAAACTTGCATTTTCCTGTTTAACAAACAGTTTAGCAATTGCTAATCTCAACCAATCAGATTCTACAAAACCGACACATTTGGTCACTCGATAAAATGTACTGTTAATTTAATGATGATTATGGCAAGAAATTCAAATTACTGCATTGTTTTGATAAAACAATCATTTATAATCGATAATAATTATAAATACCTCCAATATACCTTTGTATTAGAGTGAAAAAGGGTAAAAATAACATTTTATTGCATTTCACAAAGCTGTTATAGACACACACGATGCAGGCCTGCATTACTGGTTGCCTATCCTGCTTAACAGCAATGCCTTGCGATCTGGCAAAAATATAATGTATATCCTTATTTTTCCTAAACTAGAAACCCTTTGTATAGTCAGAAAGTGAATAAGCTGCTTTAAGTAAATGTGTTTCTGCTCTACGGTGCCTTTTACGCAGTGCCTACAATCTTTACATCCTCTGTGAATACTTCTATAAGGTCTATTCTACAACAAACATGGATCCAGTCTATAATCAATCTGACTGCAATTGCAATTGGTAATTATACAATAAATATAAGGTAAACATTAAAAATCTAGCATTAATTTGCAAATCAATCACTTTGTTCTGATTTTCTGCTATGATTTTGATCCATGAATTCTAAAATATTTTTAATGAAACTGTCATCCAGCTTTGATGTTTAGTTTCCAATATTGATAAAATACTATTGGATGATACTTATTAACCTAGTCCGCAATACCCAATAGAAAGCTTTTGCTAAACAACATCCAATAGAAAAGCTTTGTCAAAGTCTTTGTTAAATATGCATGTAGATAAAATCGGCCCTTAAAATTTGGAATGCTTGCAGACCACTGACAAAATCTAATTCTATTGATTTTTATATTAGGCCCCCAAATCCATACATCTACCCGCCTGCTATGGGTATGAAGCGCTTACTATGATCTCTTTAAATAGAAGACACATGTGGAACTCATTTATAAACAACGAAATGCAATCGAACACTATATGTACGTGCACTTGTTCTTTACTAATGAACTACACAGTCAAGGCTGAACATCGCATGTCAAGTGTTCGATACAAGTCAGGCAATACAAGGAATACCAATCATCTTGTTAGATAAATTATGTCGTCTTTGAGACAATCATACAAACGTCACTCGCATGCGAACTCGTTCTATTTTATCGAAAATGCACTTGGAAAAACAGATGCAACAACTATGAGGAAGCCTAAATACAAACAGCAGAGTCACTGTGTTACAATTTTCAGAACGCAAGACGTATTGCTGCTGCCACTGTACTGGCATGAGAAAGCACAGAGTTGTATGTGTTACACTCAATAGCCGAATTCGGGCAATGCCCGAAAAAAATACGCAGAACTAGTTTTGAGCAAGGAATATTTCCCAAACCCGAAATATTCATTTTATACGGCTATTGAGCATTACCAAATAGGCAGAACTAGTTTTGCGCATCTTGAAATTCACAGAACTGGTTTTGCGCAATTTGAAATGCACAGAACTAGTTCTGTGGTACGGCATGACAACCAAAGTGAACATTCGTTATGCATTGTATGTCAAAAGCCAGCAAAAACCTATCGTTTAGGTTAGATTAGGTTTCTTTGCCAAAGTTCCTGTAATATAAGTACGAATCGTGAAAACGCAAAAAGAGGTTAGGAAGCACAAGCCAATTTGATGCTCACACAATCAAATAAACATTTAAACCAACCTTATTTGGCGATTTATTATTTATTGGTATTCATTAAAATATATTTAACTTCTCCAACTTTATATTTATTTGAGTCCGTCGCTGGCGCTGATTGAATGGAAGAAGCAGAATTTGTGCGGTCATTCAGAAAATATACAGAACTAGTTCTGTGCATTTCAAGTTGCGCAAAACTAGTTCTGTGTATTTCAAGATGCGCAAAACTAGTTCTGCCTATTTGGTAATGCTCAATAGCCGTCTAAAATTAGTATTTCGGGTTTGGGAAATATTCCTTGCTGAAAATTAGTTCTGCGTATTTTTTTCGGGCATTGCCCGAATTCGGGTATTGGGCGTAACGTATTCATAGAACTTCTAATTAACAGTGCTGATTCTAGAGAGGCGCCAGGAAACAGTAACAAAGTTTACACAGAACACGAGGCTAATGACCAGAACAGTCGATGCTGATGACACACAATAGTAAAAAAATAACTCTCTCTTGGAGAATACACCACAGTATTAGAAGCAAAAATATATGAGATTTTAGATTGTGCGAAAATCAGGGGCTTAGGAGGTGAATTACTATCTCGTCTGACAGCCAGGCAGCATTAAAAGCATTGAGATTATCTAATACACGAGGTTTCATCTTAATAGAAAGCCAAATAAATATTCTTGATTTTTTAGGAAAACCTGAAGATCTGAAAGATCTGAAATTTTTGATTTTCCTCAAACGTTTTATCTTAATAGAAGGCCAAATACAGATTTTCGATGTTTTAGGAAAACCTGAAGATCTGAAATTTTGGTTTTCGTCAAACGAGACTGTAACTCAAAACTGCGACCGAATTTGTAATAAGTACACGCAAATCATCTAAAACCCGAAGTTTCATATTAATAGAAAGCCAAATAAGGATTTTCGATTTTTCAGGCAAATCTGACGCAGATCTGAAAGATCTGATTTTTTTATTTTCGTCAATCAAGACTGAAACTCAAAACTGCGACCGGATTTGTAATCAGCACCATCAAGTTATCTAAAGCACGAGGTTTGATTTTAATAGAAAGCCTAATAAAGATTTTCGATGTTTTAGGCAAACCTGAAGATCTGAAACATCTGAAATTTTTTATTTTCGTCAAACGAGACTGAAACTCAAAAGAGCGACCGGATTTGTAATCAGCACCCTCAATTTATGGAAAACACGCGGTTTGATCTTAATAGAAAGCCAAATAAATATTTTTGATTTTTTAGGAAAACCTGAAGATCTGAAAGGTTTGAAATTTTCATTTTCTTCAAACGAGACTGAAACTCAAAATGGCGACCAGATTTGAAGTAAGCACCTTCAAATTATCCAAAACACGAAGTTTCATCTCATTAGAAAGCCAAACAAAAATTTTCGATTTTGTAGGATGACTTGAAGGTCTGAAAGTTTCTTATTTTTGTCACACGAGACTGGAACTCAAAACAGGGCCAGAATTTGTAATCAGCAAACTCAAATCATTCAGAACACGAGGTTTCATCATAATAGAAAGTCAAATAAACATTTTTTATTTTTTAGGAGAACCTGATGAAGATCTGAAATATCTCACTTTTTTTATTTTCTTCAAACGAGAGTAAAACTCAAAATGGCGACCGGATTTGTAATAAGCACCTTCAAATTATCCAAAACATGAGGTTTCATATTAGAAGGCCAAATACAGATTTTAAATTTTTTAGGAAAACCTGAAGATCTGAAATTTTGATTTTCGTCAAACGAGACTGTAACTGAAAACTGCGACCGAATTTGTAATCAGGACACTCAAATAATCCAAAACACGAAGTTTCATATTATAATAGAAAGCCAAATAAAGATTTTCGATTCTTCACGCAAATCTGACAAAGAATTGAGAGATCTGATTTTTTTATTTTCGTCAAACAACACTGAAACTCAAAACTGTGGATTTGTAATCAGCACCCTCAAGTTATCTAAAGCACGAGGTTTGATTTCAATAGAAAGCCAAATAAAGATTTTCGATTTTTTAGGCAAACCTGAAGATCTGAAACATCTGAAATTTTTGATTTTCGTCAAACGAGACTGAAACTCAACACTGCTACCGGATTTGTAATCAGCACCCTCAAGTCATCCAAGGCACGAGGTTTCATCGAAATAGAAAGCCAAATAAAAATTTTCGATATTTTCCTTAATCGTTTTTTACCTTTTTTGAGAAAGGTAATATAGGAACAGACGAGGAAGGGATTTTCAATGTTCTAACTAGAGGTTAGACGATATCGTCATGTTTTGGACATCCTATACATCCTTATTTATTATTGTTGTTTTGTTGTATGTCAATGGTAACCCACCCTATTCTGATAATGTGTGGTCAATGGATTGAAAAAAAATCATCCTTAAAAATGTCAGACTTTTCATTCTTCAAATTCCCAAAGATCCATTCTAAATACTTCACAGCAACAACTCTATTCAGACTTTTATTTATTCTGCTCCATCGTATCGTTTCTTTTTACGTTTTTTAAGAAGGTTAAAATCGGGATGGTCAGAAAGAGAGGGGGTTGAAAAATACTTTTCCATACTCACATAATTCCGCCATCTTCCCTCATAGCTTTGGTGGAGAAGTTCGTATGGGCACCAGCTCCATTCCAGTCTCCTTCCATTGGTTTGGGGTCAAACGTGACAATCACACCAAAATCTTCTGCAACTCGTTGCAGGATGTACCTGGACACCCAAAGTTGGTCCCCGATGCTTATGCCTTCGCAAGGTCCTACTTGATACTCCCACTGTTAAAGAAAAATTAAATGTTAGTCTAAGGCCCGATTTCTTCAACATGCAGATTTTAACAAAGACTTTGACCAATCAGAGCAGCCCTTTCAAGAACATGCATCTGTCAAAGTATTCTGAAAATTATTGATTTCCCTTGAAGTTTACCTCAAAAAAGGTAAAAATGACATAATTTATATACAATCGACCATTGTGAAGCATCTAGTATCTTTTCAAGTCTGCTTTTCCATCCTAAATGGGTGAAAAATTGCATTATCTTGTTTAACAAAAAAGTTTTACGATTGTTAATCTCAACCAATCAGATTCCAGAGAAGCCGTACATTTGATCACTAGTTTCTTGGTGTATCAAATGATATGATGACAAGAAATTCACTCACTGCATTATTTGGATAAAACAATAATTTACTATCGATAATAATTATGAATACCTGCAATATATCATTTTTTTATAGTAAAAAGGGGTAAAAATAGCATTTTGTTACATTTCAAAAGTTACAGCTACAGCCCAAACGTATGTGCATTACTGGTTGCCTATCCAGAACCCCAGAACGGCAAAGCTTGCCATTTTATAATTAAGTACCAATAACCCTATTTTATACACAATGTGTACGCTGCACCTGTGAATGCATCCAATAAATGAAATATTGATTCTTCATAAAAGTATATATTTTCATATAATCCATCTGACTGACGGACGTGGGATTTGTAATTATTAAATAAGGTAGGTAGTTGTTGTGATTGATATACAGTATATTCAATCCCAAGATAGACTTCAAATAAACAGTCGCATGCAACATTCGCGTGGTTACTGTCCGCTAACGTCTGCGAATGCGCCAGCTATAGTGCAGTGCAATTATGAAATTTTATATGACTATTTAAAAGAGTTGCCCTATGAGCCCATTGCAACTCAAAAGTAGCCAGTTGCCAGTTTGAAATGATCATTAGGCAATGAACACTTGACATTGCATATTTGATTTTGACTTGCCAGATTATAACCCACAATTTACACATAATCTACTGGACTATTGGACCCCACTGACACGAGCCGATCACGCCCGCGGGCTTGTTTTCATTTGGTCTAGCTTGGCTGTGAATACAGTATAGGTACCTACTACCTTTATCACAAGTTATCGCAGTTTGCAATTAGTAATTATAAAATAATTATAATGTAAACATGGAAAATGTGGCATTAATTTGCAAATCAATCGCTTTGTTCTGATATCCTGCTATGATTTTGATCCATCAATTTCTAAAATATCTTTGACAAAAGTGTCATCCAGCTTTGACGTGTTGTTTTCGGTATTGATAAAATACTATTGGATGATACAATTAACATAGCCCTCAATACCCAATAGAAAGCTTTTGCTAAATAACCACCAATAGAAAAGCTTTGTCAAAGTCTTTGTTAAATATGCATGTTGACAAAATCGGGTCTAAGAATTTTATTATCGAGGAATTCATGATCGGATAACCTTTTTAAAGGTCATATTATTGGAGGTTAGAAGGGATATTCCAATAAAAGCGCCATATTCGGGTTAAAACAGCGATTCTCAATCCCTGGAGGGGGAACATAATAAATCTAGAGCGGGACACGATTAAGGCCAGCTCAAACAGAGGGCGTTCTAGAACGCGGCATTCCGGCATTCTCAAATGCAGCGTTACAGCATTCCATTGTTTATATCAAACAGGCCTATTTGACGAGTCCATCAAAGGCGTTATGCCAATTTTTGTCAAGACGTCTAGTGATTCAAACATAGATGAACTCAAGGCCCCGTCAAACAAAGGGCATTCTAGAACGCGGTTCCGGCGTTCTAGAACGCCGTGTTACAGCGTTCAGTTGTATTGCTAGAGAACGCCGTAACGCCGCGTTCCAGAACGCCCTCTGTTTGACCGGGCGTGGACCGGGCCAGCGTTGCCAGGTCTACTGATTTTTCAGTAGATCTACTGCTTTTGGGTCTTTGTCTACTGAATACTGTTTTTACGGTGGAGTCTACTGATTTTTTTCGGTTTTCAAGAAATACTAAGTACTACTGTTTTTGTATTTCAAGAAAATGTATAACATGTTTGATTTCCAAAGCGATGTTCTGAAAAATGTATCATTGGTTAAGCCCTCAGCAGCTTTGGCCGGTCAGTATCCTTCAGTGATGCCACTTACCAAACATTTTTCAAATTCAGTCAATCCTAATCAACTTCAATAGCTTGATAATGAGTGGCGACTTCTACGAAATAGTGACCTCACGTGGAATCAAAGCGAAAGTGTGACTGCGTTTTGGATAAAAGTAAAAAACACGTCCCTTTTGGAGATGAGAGTGCCATGTTTTTTGTATTATCCGAATTTATGTTGAATGCGCAAGTCTTGCCACTGCATTACAGTTCATCATAAATCAACGGAAGGAAGCAACAGATGAGAGTAGATCTGTAGGCATTGTATTTATTGACTTGAAACGTGCATTCGAAACAATTGATAGGTGCAAAATTATTGAAAAATTGAAAATATATGGTGTTACTGGAAATGTATGTAAATGGTTACAAGATTACTTAAGTAATAGGAAACAAGTAGTTAAGTTAGATGAAACAGTATCAGAACAATTAGTTGTTAATTTTGGTGTACCCCAAGGGAGTATCTTAGGGCCCCTATTGTTTATTATGTATATAAATGATATTCAGTATGTATTTACAGAATGTAATTATCATTTATTTGCTGATGATACCATCATATATCTGGAAGAAACGCAAGCAAATAGACTAGCAGAAAAGATGAATGTTAAACTAAAAAAGCTAAAAGACTGGTTAGATAAAAATAAACTTATGTTAAATGTTAAAAAAACAAAAAGCATGATAATAGGTAATAGTGGTGTAAAGTTGGAATTTGAACAGGGAAATTTAAATTTTAATATATGTGGGGAGGTTACCGAGATGGTAAAAGAAATTAAATATCTTGGGGTTGTAGTAGATGCAGATTTGAAATTTGAGAAACATGTTGATTACATTTGCACTAAAGTTGGGAAAAAAATTGGGTCTTTGCGGAGGGTCAGTAAGTTTTTAACAGTTTATTCGAGGAGATTTTTTTTTATGGTCGGCCTCTCGCAAAGGCTGAAAGCCTATGGCGCTGTAGAAGCGCTGCGAGAGGATAAGTATCGGTTCACGTTAGATTTGAAACGCTGCAGGTTGTAGCCGTCGGGAAACAAATTCCCTGGCAGCGCGTCGAAGTTCTCCAAAAGAAGGAATGCTGGAGGAGACTAGTTCGGGGAGTAAGGACCTCGACCTGGTAAGGATGAGCTCGCAGAGCTTCTCTAGTGTTCCTAGTTCGGACGGCCTGTGGTGTTATTATCTGAGAGAGCTCACTCGAACATCTTCCGTGATAGAATCTGTATAAACAATAATTTTGCCACATTTCAACTATTGCCCGACTATTATATACATGGCAAAACAGTGTGATTTACTACAAATTCTACAAAATAGAGCTATGAGATGTATTTTGCAATGTAATTATAGGACTTCAGTAGACAGTATGTTAAAAAAATTACAGTGGTTAGATGTAACAGCATATGTAAGATATAGCATGTTACTTTTTGTTCATAAAATTAATATAAATCTGGTTCCTGACTACTTGAAACATATTCTAGTTAAATTTGAAGATGTACATATGTATGACACTAGAGGTAAAGAAAATTATATTGTTAAGCAAGCTAGAAAATCAAGGACACAAAGTTCGGTGTTTTACAAAGGAGTAGTGGACTATAATGGACTACCGAGTGAGATGAAGAATTTTTCTATTTTTATGTTCAAAAAGCGAGTCAAAGGGTTGTTACAAAATAGACTCATATAATTTATTTATTATATATTTTTTTTGTTATGTATTTGAATAGCTAATAGCTAAATAAAGATCTCTACTACTACTACATTCATCCGCAAACGTGGAATGAATTTTCTCAGATGCTAGTCTTCAAAAAACAAATGCATATACGCTATCGTCTATCCACGTCAACTGTATGTAATGTGGCATTTTGCATACAAAATGAAAACGAGAAGCCCAAGTTGCTTTCATGTGGATTTAAATAATTGTATTAAACTACATAAAAATATAATATGTACCTTATGTATCAAAGAAATGCAGACTTGTCAGATTCAGATCTAGATCAATGAAGGCGTGTATTGTTGTTTATTATTTTTTACTTTTATTAGGTAAGCCATATTAAGAGTTTCCGTGCTGTAAAAAGTTTTATTTTTTTTGTAGTTTTATTAGGATTATGTTTTACTCGAGCAATTACGTTTTTTTGTGGTTTTGTTATAAAAACTGTGTTTTTTTGTTTGAGGTTCGATGTTACACTGTTTATTTACAAAAAAATCTACTGTTTTTTTGCAAAATCTACTGCTTTTTTTAACTATAACCTACTGCTTTTTTAAAATTCGACCTGGCAACGCTGGACCGGGCCTTAATCAACATGACATTTTGCCTTTACTGTTCATCGAATGATAGTTATTTGTATAATAAATATCATAATGCATAAATGTCTTTTGTTCACAGGAAGGTTTACGACAAAATATCTATTTTTATAATAATGTTCTTTCTAATGATCGACCAACTATTGTAGATAAAATTTACGAGGGCATTAATTACCTTCACGTTATATTGTTTGCAAAAAGTCTTGTAGTATTTCCATTGGTAAATGATCGATCAAATATTGTAATAAAAATTTACGAGGGCATTTTAATTACATTTATATGGTCTTGTTTGCAAAAAATCTGATAATATTTCCATTGGTAATCTTACTAAAATGAAATGCAAACATTCGAAATATTTACAAACCACGAGATGTCTGGTGACTGTAAATTTCCGTAATAAAAATATATTTTTAGCATCAGTTTCTAAGGTGCATCAGTTAATGTATCGAAATTTTACAGGCCTTCAGATAATAGTCAAGGAGCTAGAAACAGTTTATTATTATTATATGACTTTCAAAGTTTCTCTTGCCTGGTTACGATATCAACAAATGTTGACGGGCTATGCCAAGTCAACACCTGACCTATTATCGCTCTGAATTTAGGAAGGATCGTACATGTCTTTGCAGGATTGCAGACTTTTGGAATGTTTTGTGTAACTTTTCGTCCAGGCCCAACTATTGCAGGTGTGGTGTGAATGTGTTTGGTAAAAGGCCTGACACCGACATAATGATGGGAACAATAGTGACTTTATTTTGTTTCCAAAGTCGTTTTATTTCCATGGCAAGATCTGTGTATTTAGGTACCTTCCAGCGTAGGTGTTTTGGATATTCATATCATTAGGAATCGCAATATCTATCAAATAGGTCACTTTGTCTGCCTTTGACTGGAAAACTACAGCTGGTCTATTGGTTGAGAGGGTTTTGTCTGTCTGTCTGTATCAATGTCTCACTATAGTTTGAAATTATTTTCGAGTACTGAGGTCGGTGTGTGATTACAATATGGGTCTGTGTTTTCGGTTAGTTTGTTTGTTGTGGCCAGTGCTTGATATATGACATTGGCTGCACAGTTATGACTGGCTGTGTGCTCAGTTCCAGCAAGAGCTTTGCATCCACTTGTTTCGTGTTCTATTGTTTCCTTCTGTTGGTGGCCTTTTCTGCAACTATCGTCGGTGATAGATGGATCTTTGATTATATACTTATATACTTATATACTTATTATACTTGTTTAAAACAAAAAAGTGCAGCCCGGGCTCCGACACACCGGGCTGCTGTTCCATTACCCAATGACTACTCCTCACACCGTGAGGTGAGCAATCACTGGGTCCGCGAATCGTGCGCCCCAAGTAGACGAAGGGACCCAAGGATGACTGCCTTCTGCATTCTGGCGGCTAAGATGTGCGCCGCCGCACGGCACACCGGTATTTTGCGCAGTGCAGAGAGCAGCGTATTCCTCATTCCACCTAGGGATCCAATGACCATAACCAGCAGACTTACAGTGTAGTCTGGCCAGAGCCTGCAAGTTGTCCGAGCAACTCCTGATATTTGGTCCGCTTTTCCTCCTCCTTAGACACGATGTTCACCTCGGCAGGCGCCGAAAACTCAATAACGAACATCGTCTTCTGTTGGTGGTCGAGAAGGACTATGTCGGGCTTGTTTGCCTGTACAAGCTCGAGCGTGGGGAATGAGTAGTTCCAGTAAATCCGGCATCTCTCGTTCTCCACAACGGACTCTATATCCCCTGGAGCGTATGGCAGCACCGGTGTCTCATCGATACCGTATGAGTGCCTTAAATGATAGTAGAGCACTCGTAGAGCCGCGTTGTGCCGATGGACGTAAGCCGTCCCAGCGTACGTCTTACACGCCAACAAGAGATGCATAAGCGTATCTAGTGCCTGTCGGCAAGCTCTACAATGGGTGTCGGGTACATCTACACCCATAACCCTTTTACGGTACACCAAGGTGTTGAAGACACCGTCTTGGCAAGCCATTATAAAGCCCTTAGTCTCAGACTTCAACCCACTAAACCTTAGGAAAGAGAAGGTCAACTGCTCAGACAAGCCATGCTCTTCTAGATGTTTGTAGAAGATTCCATGCATTGGCTTATCTTTATGAAGTCTTAAGAGGAAGTCGACTTCGGCAGTTTCAATATACTTATTATTATTATTTTTATTATATGATTTTCTCTCGCATGGTCGCGGTAGCAAATGTTGACGGGCTGTGCCAAGTCAACACCTGAACTGTCAATATTCTGAATTTACAGACTTTTGGAATGTTTTCTGTAACTTTTGGTCCAGGCTCAACTGTTGCAGGTGTGATGCGACTGCGTTTGGTGTGAGGCCTGAGACCGACATAATGAAGGGGACAACAATAACTTTGCTTTCCTTCTTCTTGTTTTATTTATATAAGACAAAAACAGGAATTCTGGTCCAATATTCGACTGTCGTGTTGATTTTGCTCCCATCAAATGCTGTCGGCGATACACTGATTCGAAATCAAGGAGAGTTGCTTCTATTTTTAGACAACGTTCTACAAACGATCGTCTCTCCCCCTATTCACAAATCATGTAAACAATTCAATTTGGCGTTGAAAGGCTTCGCATAATTAACTTTTACATCCATCTGAAAATATCTTTTAGCACCATCTTTACAGAATAATTTATTGCAGCGTGATCTAGCCATTAGCTGCAACTTTTGCCAAGCAGTATGATAGGTTGAGGTTCCGGTATTTTGCTACAAATGATCTGAAGGATAAGCAGGGAATGCGCAGTTGGAAAGATGGGAGAAAAATTATTGTTAGAGTTCTTTTGTTTGAAATTTGTTCACACATAAAAATAATTTCTTAGATGGAGCATAGATGCTTTAATTCAAGTATACCATAACTCCCTATACGCGCAAAGTTATGCTAATCTTAAAGTGAGAATACGATATCTTTGACCATATAAGGGTTAGATTGAGAAAATATCTTCATTGCAAAACTGGGAAATTCTTGATAGTAAGAATACCAAAATCTTAAATCAAGCATATGTTAATCTTGACCGAAGTATTTCATAGTCTTGACTGAAGCATTTCATAATATTAACTGGGAGCATTTCATAAACTTGACGCAAATAGCTCAACTTTATTCTAAAATTGTGATATTCTTTGATGAGGGATCTAATAGTATTAATTTGAGCATTCAAACTCTCCTATGAGCATGTAGAAATTTTTCCGGAGAAATAGTTCTGCAAAATTTCTTAAATCACATTTAATATACTTAGTACTTATCTAGGAACACCTGAGTCAGGTCTTCGCATCCCAATTTTTTTAATAGCTCATTCATGGTTGGATAGATCCAGTGATAAGGAAGCTGATGGGAACTGGGACACGACTCAAATGGCGGTGGACCAGTACTACCGGCAGATTCGATGACTGATGGTTGACGGTGGTATCACGGGTATCACGTGGCAATGGCAATTTTTTAACAGTTTGACTAGATACTATTATGCAGGATCCAGGATGCAGGTATTACGCTACGGTGCTAAAGACGACGGCGAATGCGACAATCCGAAAACCGATAATGGCGGCGCGGACGCGGACGGGCAACAGGCTGTTGAGTTGAGAGGGTGGAAAGGTTCATTTTCAAACCAAGAGTATCTTATTGTAAATGAAGGTTCGCATTTGCAAGCTGTCTATATTTTTGATAGAAGTAAACTGGACGCGTCTGGAAAAAATGATAATCTTGATATAAAATTATGAAATATTTGTTATTAAATTATTATAGCCTTGGTTGCAAAGAAAATTGTATTTTCTTTCGCAGCATATTTCTTTAAAATAAGTATATAAATCAAAAATATATTATTCTTGATACAAATTTTCTATAACTTTCTCATCAAATATTTTTTTCTTAGAGTGAGAACCGATATTCTTGTTGTGAGTATGTATTTACAAGAATATCACAATTCTTGACTTGAGAATTTCTTTTTATGTGTGTAGACTTTTACTATTTTGGGCAGTAAACATAATAGTTTTGATCCAATCTTGGATCACAAACATGTTTTAAATTGGTTGCAAATCACTCGCAATGCGCATCTATGTCATTTGTCGGCGTTGTGTTCCAGTTCAAAGGTGTCGTTTTTTGCTGACGTGGCCGTTCGATTATCAATGCCTCGTTTCTGAAGTGTAGTCCTTTTTGGAAACCTTGTTTGAATGTCGTATTTGTTGTATTGTTGTCTTATCGTACATAATCTAGCATAATAAAATGTCGTCGGTGCTTGCTGACGTGACCGTTCGATTGTCAACGCTTGCCTCGTTTCTGAAGTATAGTACTTTCTGGAAACCTTGTTTGAATGCCGTATTTGTTGTATTGTTGTCTTATCGTACATAATCTAGGATAATATAATGTCGTCGGTTTTTGCTGACGTGACCGTTCGACTATCAACGCTTGCCTCGTTTCTGAAGTGTAGTACTTTTTGGAAATCTTGTTTGAATGTCGTATTTGTTGTATTGTTGTCTTATGGTACATAATCTAGCATAGTATAGTGTCGTCGATTTTTGCTGACGTGACCGTTCGATTATCAACACTTGCCTCGTTTCTGAAGTATAGTACTTTCTGGAAACCTTGTTTGAATGTCGTATTTGTTGTACTGTTGTCTTATGGTACATAATCTAGCATAATATAATGTCGTCGGTTTTTGCTGACTAGACCGTTCGATTATCAATCCTTGCCTCATTTCTGAAGTGTAGTACTTTCTGGAAACCTTGTTTGAATGTCGTATTGTTGTCTTATCGTGCATAATCTAGCATAATACAATGTCGTCGGTTTTTGCTGACGTGACCGTTCGATTATCAATGCTTGCCTCGTTTCTGAAGTGTAGTACTTTTTGGAAATATTGTTTAAATGTCGTATTTGTTGTATTGTTGTCTTATCGTACATAATCTAGCATAATATAATGTCGTCGGTTTTTGCTGACGTGACCGTTCGATTATCAACGCTTTCCTCGTTTCTGAAGTATAGTACTTTTTGGAAACATTGTTTGAATGTCGTATTTGTTGTATTGTTGCGCTATAGTACATAATCTACATTAATATTATGTATTTTATGAACAAAACACTCCTTCCATATTTATTTCACGTGCCATTTTCATGGCTAACTGGAGATTATATAATAACCTGCTGAGAAATCAGCTGTATCCTGCGAAAGCATGATTATCGGTTCAGAATTTTTGTGGAATTTTTTTTAATGATCTATAATTGACCGAGTATGCTGATTACTGGACACATTTAGTTTGCAAATCGTAGTTAGTCAACCGCAGCATCACAGAGGTAATTGAATAATGTGACACAGATGGGGAAATTGCACGCTTTTTAACCTTCCGAGAATGTTGAATATTATAATATGTAAACAAAAAAATGTAGTCAAGTTGATTGACTCAGTACTTCCCACACATTCCTATGATACCAGTTTTATTATTTTCCCGCAGCATCAAACTATAGTCTAGATGCCCCTGCAATCAAATCATCGCTCGCCCGACCGCAAAAAAGTGTTTTATTCTACTAGGTGCTTCTTTCACAGGTCAATAGACAATATATCATGAATACAACAAATTTTTGAGCTTTACAAACCCCCACCCCCGAACCACCCCAATTTCACCCACAACCAAAAAAATTTTTAAAATGATCAGGAACTCCTAAAACGTCTAAAACGAAGTTTGAGGTGTATTTTATATTCTTAGTTTTTTCTTATTATTGCAGCGCCGCCACTGAAATGATTTCTAAAAAACATACGCGCTTTCCATACTCGTCGCGGTAATAAATCTGTGTCAAAATGTCTTAAAGTCAATTCAGAAGTTTCCACGTAACACTACAAAACGATCCAAAGTAATACTCGTATGTATTTTGTGTGCATCAGAAAGTTCGAGTCCCTTGGTTTCTGTAATCGGCAAGGCAATGTTCGGATGGACCTAAAAAAGTGTATTATACCGCTAGGTCTTTCTTTCTCAGGTCAGCAGACAGCCTATTATGAGTACAACAAGTTTTTCAGCTTTACAACCCCTCACCCCCGAACCACACCAATTTCACCTCCATCCAAAAAAAAGTAGAAAATGATCAGGAACCCCTAAAACACCTAAAAACGAAGTTTGAGGCATATTCGAAATTTTTCGTTTTTTGCTAATTACTCCGCCGCCCGTGCACCGATTTTCAAAATTGTAGCAACACTACCTACTACGACCTTACACCATATCACTACTGAAATTTCATCAAAATCTATGCAGCGGTTACTGAGATTAGGAGGCTAGAAATACGCCAACAGACAGACAGACAGACAGACAGACAGACAGACAGACAGACAGACAGACAGACAGACAGACCGACAGACAGACAGACCGACGGAAATGAGTGACATGGATTTTCGTTGTGTAGACATCATAAAACGCCCAAAAAGCGTATTATCTCAAAATCGAAAATTTTCGCGATCACAATACTCCCCTCACCCATCGGTGTGGGAAGTAAACATGGAGTCAAGTTTATTGACTTCTCACACATTATAAAAAAACATCCAACACAAAAACTCTCGTAAATAGTTTCTTTCATCTCTCTCCGT
This sequence comes from Callosobruchus maculatus, assembly GCA_951848785.1. Classification (NCBI taxonomy): domain Eukaryota; kingdom Metazoa; phylum Arthropoda; class Insecta; order Coleoptera; family Chrysomelidae; genus Callosobruchus; species Callosobruchus maculatus. The sequence continues at coordinate 8,052,627 of CATOUR010000003.1, forward strand.
AGGAACTAAGACGACACATGTGCGAGCAGACAGAAAGAATTCTGCCGACAGACCGACAGACCGACAGACCGACAGACCGACAGACCGACAGACCGACAGACCGACAGACCGACAGACCGACAGACCGACAGACCGACAGACCGACAGACCGACAGACCGACAGACCGACAGACCGACAGACCGACAGACCGACAGACCGACAGACCGACAGACCGACAGACCGACAGACCGACAGACCGACAGACCGACAGACCGACAGACCGACAGACCGACAGACCGACAGACCGACAGACCGACAGACCGACAGACCGACAGACCGACAGACCGACAGACCGACAGACCGACAGACCGACAGACCGACAGACCGACAGACCGACAGACCGACAGACCGACAGACCGACAGACCGACAGACCGACAGACCGACAGACCGACAGACCGACAGACCGACAGACCGACAGACCGACAGACCGACAGACCGACAGACCGACAGACCGACAGACCGACAGACCGACAGACCGACAGACCGACAGACCTATCGGTGTGGGACGTAAAAAAAATGCAGTAACGTTGTCTTAGACTCTATGACACCTTGACAATCCAAGCAATGAATATTTACCAATTTTACGATTTTTGTCTTGAAACAAGTGAGGAAAAAATGTGACTTTACTAGTTCACTTGATAGCAATTAATATAATGTTTAATGTATGAGCCTAACGCAGTTTCAGGGAATTGTTAAAAAAGCATATAATTTTCGATCCATTTGTAACTTTGTAAGGAGAGGAAAAGATATGAGCTAGGTATATAATTATTATTGCTTGTCACATGTCATAAATCATTACATGTCTAATACTAGGTATATGACATTATCTTTAGATAATTATTGTATACTGAATATGTCATGGTCATTCTCTTATCACATGTCTACAAGTATTTGTGACATTTTTGTTTGATAATAGTTTGTTCTATTTCAAGGCTTTTGAAGTCTTTATCAATTTTCTACCTTTTAGTCAAATCGTGAATAAGTTTAGTATTATTGCATTAGCGTTTGTGAATGCGAGTATTTTGAAAGAAGTTCTAATATTTAAAAAATCTTGATACCAGCTAGTTTCAAAGGAATGTTCAAAAATTTTTTGGGAGCCTTAAAAAATTGGGCAACATAAAATACGCGTTATCATCAACATGTCTCACATAATTGAATAAGCTAAATAGAAACAAGCAAGCTTTTGAAGTGAAGTATATATTATTAAATTGTGATAATTTCACAGATTTGATGATTTGTCGTTAAATGGTTTCATAACTTCTCATAACCTCGAGTACGTAATAAAATCTCTCAAAATACTTCTATAATATAAAGGCTTCTCATTATCACCAATAATCTCATCTTTTATGTAACACGAATATTTGCGAGAGTAAACAAATCACTCATCTTGAAATTGTTTGTTGTACCATAAAAGTTATGAGTGGCCTTAAAAGTATAATTGTAATAACAATGACTGACACTTAGAGATAGTTTACATGATAAACCAGGAGACTAAGGTCAAGACTACTTGATTAAAATACAATTTTTGTTAAAATATACCAAGTGATTTAACACTTGACTTTAAGAATAATTACCTGTTGCACACTCTCATCTTCATATTTCTTTACATCATCTATTTAATGGCGGTAACCTCATATATTTGTTTTGTGGCATATTTACTTAAAACGACTATTTTTAGAACATCCTATACATATCGAATAATGTATGATGATTGTATTTATATAGATCAATGTCAACTTGATTAGTATGCCGCTTATCTATTAGTGAACCATTTCTATAATTGGAAAAACCAATTACAATTCGTGAATGCATTGTAACTAACTTTTAATGCGTTTACTGATAAGTAATGTCTGTTGCCTTACCACATCCACAAATTGGTTTATACCTAATTGAAGTATAATGTTCGTATCTTGCGATGGGTACGTATTCCTTTATTTTTGTGGTCATATACAGGGTGCTTATTGCTTCTCAGGAAGAACTAATAGCTCTATTGAACATCTTAGAACAACACAGTGCAGCATATTATGGCCTTAGTATTAACTACAGCAAGACCAAGGTTATCATCATAGATAGAGGGCACGATAATAATCGAGAACTAAAGTCAGTAGGCCGTTGTGAAGTAGGTATACCAAATTTTTGTGTACCTCGGTTCTTTGATCGACAATATTCGGGTAGCTGTGAAAATGAGATTCGACGGCGCAGTCAACAGGCACGGATGGCCATGACAAAGCTTACTAAAATATGGCGTGACCATAACATCACTATAGCTACAGAAATGTCACTGGTTCAGTCGCTTGGGTTCCCCACATTTTTGTATGGCTCGGAAACTTGGAGTGTTAAAAAGGCAAATCGAGCTCGCATAGATGCTTTTGAAATGTGGACGTGGAGGAAAATGCTGAGAGTTCCTTATACCGCCCATCAAACTAACGTTTCTATACTGGATGAGCTCGGTAATCCAAAGAGACTATCCTCCATTGTGTCGATGAGAATGCTTACATTCTTCGGACATATTCACAGAAGCGATCATATGGAGAAACTTGTAGTTCAGGGTAATGCCCCGAGCGGGCGGCGCCGTGGCCGTTCCCCTACATGCTGGGTGGATACGACGAAACAGTTGCTGGATATGAGTATCAAGAGCACCACTGAACTGACAGCAAATCGCGAACGATGGCGAGCTACTGTTCTCAAAAATATTGACATATAATATTCGTGCTGGCAATCCTCTAGCTCTACACCAAAAAGGTGAAAAGCGACATGCCTTATATACAATTGACCACTATGAACCATCTAGTATCTTTTCCAGTCTGAATATCCATCCCAAATGGGTGGAAAATTGCATTTTCTTGTTTAACAGAGACTTTAGCAATTGCTAATCTGAACCAAACAGATTCCACAAAAGCAGTACATTTGATCACTGGATTGTTGGTCTATCAAATGACAATGATGACAAAAAATTCAAATTACTGCATTATTTTGATAAAACAATAATGTACTATCGACAATAATTATAAATACCTGAAATATATCTTGTATTACAGTAAAAAAGGGGTAAAAATAACATTTTGTTGCATTTCACAAATATTAGCAATTGCTAAACTTTTTGTTAAACAAGAAAATCAATTTTCCACCCATTTAAGGTGGAAAATAAGAGTGGAAAATCAGACTGGAAAAGATACTATGGGGATTATAATGGTCGAACGTATGTAAATCATGTCATTTTTCACCTTTTTGAGGTAAACTTCAAGAGAAATCAATAATTTTCAGAGAACTTTGACAGATGCATGTTCTTGAATGGGCTGCTCTGATTGGTCAAAACCTTTGTTAAAATGCGCGTGTTAATAAAATCGGGTCTAAGTGCATCTACTTTATAATTCGACCCCACTTTATATGCCTCTTTTTGTTGGAAATGAGTCGTAGGTACTGTATTTTTCTAAAGTATCTTTCACTCGTCATAGAATACCTCGTATACTAATGGGCCTATACCGTGATCTCAAATTGATCAATTTATTTACTGCGGTATTATTTTTGATGATACATAGGACCGTTTACTGTAAAAAGTCAGCAGAAAAATTGATCCAAATGAGAATAACACTAAAAAGAAAATTGTACTGTAATTTGAAATAGCCGATGATGACGTCACCTGTAGGGAACCAATGAGAAGCGTCCTTTCTGTAGGGAACCAATGAGAAGCGTCTTTTCGTGGTCGGATGACTAGGAGCCGATGTTATTGTTTTGTACCAGTGAGCTTTTATTGGTTCCCTACAGGTGACGTCACGACCTGGGCGGCAAGTGTATGGATTCAAAAAGTTCAATATTTTTTCGGTTATAAATACGATAGAAAAAATTTGTAAAATTATTTATGGCATCTACGTGGTGTCAGGGTTCGTTTAAGCCAGTAAACCAAAAATGTGGTATAGACCCATTCTAACTGGCATAGTATGGAAATTCTCTATTAGGATACATATTAATGTAATCAACATCGCATCGGTGATATCGCATATAGTTACGAGCACCTGGAAAAACGTCAACGCGCTGTTTATATTTCGTTGTTTATTTTCATTGCAAGTGCGTATGAATATTCTTAAACTAAATTATTGCGGAGAAGTACCGGTAGTAGATATAGTTTTTCAGAATTGTTTGTTTACTTACTAGCATACATACAACTATTTAGCGCTGAAGGTTTATAATTTCATACCACAGATCTATAAAACATACTTGATTACTCTGAATTCGCCAAATATGATAAAAACTATATTTAAAAAGTATATTATCCTGTTAGGTAGAGACGAAGCAAAAAAAATGTTGGAGGGTAACTGATCCCCTCCTCTCTCTTAACTCTCTTAACCTGCTAACTTCTTCCAGATAATTTCCAATCTATCTTATGGTTTTTTATAATAATAGTATTAGTTAAACTATGAAAGATATGTGAACAAATTGGAATCTATTCTTTGTCAGTGCCACAAGATAGTAGAAATAATAATGTTATTTAGTCCATGCACAGCCTTATCGGTTTCAATGGACTAATTATTGGCAAATCGGCTATCATGTTCTATATATTTTTATGTTTGTTTGTGACTTAAAAATATTGTTATATAAACTGAGATGTATTGGGATACAAATAAACATTATTAATTGTAAAAATTAATTGTAAAAAAAAAATAATTGTATATTTTCTATGACTCACTTTTAAAGATATCAGGTTCTTCACACAAAAATCATTCCTGCAAACTTAGCACAAAATTAAATTAAAATTTATTTCCAATGCAACTTTTTGTCTTACTTATTTATCATTTATTTCCAATAGCCTGTTTCAATCTAAACAAAAAATGTCTCTTGAATTTTTTGCCCAAAATAAACCAGTTCGCAGCAAAAAAATATGTTACACATATCGCCATAAAACAAAATAATGCTGATTGAATTGCTGAATACCCCCCCCCCCCAAGAGGAAAATTACCCCACTAAGGAAACAAAATTACCGCACTCAAGAACAAAATTATCGACACCCCTGTCCCTGGACCCCTTCTGGAACCCCTTGGTACTTTCTTCTAGTCTTATGAAACATGTGACATACCTGTGCAGGCATGACTTCTGCGTTGGTTCCCGAAATGTTGATTCCAGCGTATAAGCAACATCTGTAGTGAGCCTCTACGATGTCTCTGGCGTAGACTTTGTTGGCCCCCACACCGCAGTAGTAAGGACCCTGAGGGCCAGGGAAGCCATTCTTTGGCCAACCCAATGGCCTGAGGTCCATGTCCAGAAGGGTGTATTCCTGCTCGATGCCGAACCATGGATGGTGTTCCTGTAAGCAAAGAAGCAATCAGTTATAAGGTCAGTTTTCATCAATAATAACATCATAGTATCATTTAAATACAAGCTTTTTTTGAAAAGATTTTTTTTTGCTTTAAATCTATTTTCTACGTTTTAGTTGTCGCTGGCTAGGTTTCTGAGTCTGTTCATCTCATTCGTTTGCATTCACCTGCATTTTTATTTTCAGCGAACCCTTTCATTTAATACCCATACTATAGAAAGGCATAAAACACTTCAAAAGTTATATTCATCGAGGTAGAATCCCATGAAGGCGCGATAACGTGGCTGAAAGCAGGTGCAGGTTGGCCATATTGATTCGACACTTATGTCAAACAGCTGACGTTTCTTTGACAATTTCGTGTTTGCTTTTTTTGAGTGTTTTCACCGAGATTTTTAGTTATTTTTAAGTGATATTCTAGTGAATTCATAAAGGAAATAATGGTTTCATGTGCTTATCGTGGTTGCTCTAGCAGAGATAGCATGGATAAGAAGAAATCGGCAGGAATTACATTTCACAGGTATGTATGCAAAAAATAACAATGTACAGGACCGCATTTGTAGTCTTTATCTCAATAAAGTGTAACGTATCGCAGCAATAGTACAGTTGTATAATTCAATTGATGATGAATGTCGTCTCTACAAAGCCTGTTTTTTTTTCATATACTTAACTATGAATTTCGCATTAGATTGAAAAATCAACCCAATACTTCATATTTAAATCATCATTGTAATGAATTTTCAAAATTATTTACATAAGAAAGTAATCCGGCTCTGGCGAGGCGTCCATATTATTACCACACTTAACCACGCCTCCTGCTACCGTTTTTTTTATGCGAAATTGAACCTCATAGCGTCTCCTTGGGATTCTACTTCGATGGATTAAAAGTGATGTCAGAATATTTTTAGTTCGAGTTACTTTCAACAAGCCCTTTCATTTGATACCCATATTGTAGAAATGCATAAAAAATAATTATTACGCCATCTTGGATGCTCTGCCATATTGGATTTAGAATAACGTCACATTATTATTCAAGTTACCCACAACGAGCCATTTGATTTTATATCCCTATTGTAGAAGTGCATAAAGAATGATTATTCCGCCAACTTGGAGTCGTCGCCATATTGTATTTTGAATCATGCCACATTATTTTTCTAGTAACTCTCAAAAAGCCCTTTCACCTGATACCCATATTGTAGAAATTCATTGAAAATTACTATTCCGCCACCTTGGACGGTCCGCCATCTTGGACGGTCCGCCATATTGAATTTAGAATGACGTCACATTATTATTCAAATTACCCACAACGAGCCATTTGATTTTATATCCCTATTGTAGAAGTGCATGAAGGATAACTATTCCTCCATCTTGGAGTCGTCGCCATATTGTATTTAGAATCACGTCACATTATTCTTCGAGTAACTCTCAAAAATCCCTTTCACTTGATACCCATATTGTAAAAATTCATTAAAAATTACTATTCCGCCATCTTGGACGGTCCGCCATCTTGGACGGTCCGCCATATTGAATTTAGAATGACGTCACATTATTATTCAAGTTACCCACCACGATCCATTTGATTTTATATCCCTATTGTAGAAGTGCATAAAGGATAACTATTCCGCCATCTTGGAGTCGTCGTCATATTGTATTTAGAATCACGTCACATTATTTTTCGAGTAACACTCAAAAAACCCTTTCACCTGATACCCATATTGTAGAAATTCATTAAAAATTACTATTCCGCCATCTTGGACGGTCCGCCATATTGAATTTAGAATGACGTCACATTATTATTCAAGTTACCCACAACGATCCATTTGATTTTATATCCCTATTGTAGAAGTGCATAAAGAATAACTATTCCGCCATCTTGGAGTCGTCGCCATATTGGATTTAGAATCTCGTCACATTATTTTTCGAGTAACTCTCAAAAAGCCTTTTCACTTGATACCCATATTGTAAAAATTCATTAAAAATTACTATTCCGCCATCTTGGACGGTCCGCCATATTGAATTTAGAATGACGTCACATTATTATTCAAGTTACCCACAACGAGCCATTTGATTTTATATCCCTATTGTAGAAGTGCATGAAGGATAACTATTCCTCCATCTTGGAGTCGTCGCCATATTGTATTTAGAATCACGTCACATTATTCTTCGAGTAACTCTCAAAAATCCCTTTCACTTGATACCCATATTGTAAAAATTCATTAAAAATTACTATTCCGCCATCTTGGACGGTCCGCCATCTTGGACGGTCCGCCATATTGAATTTAGAATGACGTCACATTATTATTCAAGTTACCCACCACGATCCATTTGATTTTATATCCCTATTGTAGAAGTGCATAAAGGATAACTATTCCGCCATCTTGGAGTCGTCGTCATATTGTATTTAGAATCACGTCACATTATTTTTGGAGTAACACTCAAAAAACCCTTTCACCTGATACCCATATTGTAGAAATTCATTAAAAATTACTATTCCGCCATCTTGGACGGTCCGCCATATTGAATTTAGAATGACGTCACATTATTATTCAAGTTACCCACAACGATCCATTTGATTTTATATCCCTATTGTAGAAGTGCATAAAGAATAACTATTCCGCCATCTTGGAGTCGTCGCCATATTGGATTTAGAATCTCGTCACATTATTTTTCGAGTAACTCTCAAAAAGCCTTTTCACTTGATACCCATATTGTAAAAATTCATTAAAAATTACTATTCCGCCATCTTGGATTGTCCGCCATATTGAATTTTTCGAGTTACTTTCAACAAGCCCTTTCATTTGTTACCGATGTTTTCGGAATGCATTAAAAATAACTATTCCGCCATCTTGGATGTTTCGCCATATTGGATTTCGAATGACGTCACACAGCTTCCGAACTAAACGTGTATACAAAATTTCAGCTCAATCGGTTGAAGATATCTGCTCCAAAATTTAGTAGCAAGATTTCACCCAAACAAATATACATACATATCATCATCATAGCCACAATGTCTTAACAGACATGTTGTGAACTCGTAAAATGCATTTACACATTTTACGAGTTTCTCTTGGGATATCTCTAAGATCTTTAATGCAGTAGTTTCCCATTTGCTTTCTGCATCCTCATGCCGTTGACCAGATGGTATCCACTGGTTCATCCGCCTTTAGGGGCAATTTCTCACCCCAAGGACAAGAAGGTGTCCTGACTCGTCCACCCGAAGCTGTTGGTTGAGAAGAGGTTACTGCTTATACCGACAGTAGTTCGGTGTTCCTTTTAGTCGCCTTTTACGACACGCAGGATATACGATGGGAGATATTCTAACCCGCCCCCATACGGGCGATACATATATATATATCGCAAGTTAAATAAAAGCTTTTAATTAAAATGTAGCAAAGATGCGCGTGAATCTCATAAATCAAGAACTTTGATTCAAAATTTCATAGTCGTACCTTGGCAGCTTCCATGGCTTGTACACACGTATGCCTCTTGTTGGTTTCTGTGGGTTTTTTGTTGTGTTTGTAGGTATCACACATCACCAATACGCTGTTGCCCCTCAGGAAAGGGTCTTTGTAAAGGGCCACTGGCATCAGATATGTGTCGGAGTTCGAACCTTCTGATTGGTACGTTGAGCTTCCGTCGTAGTTCCATACTGGCAGTTCTGAAAAAAAAAATATAATTCATTTCATTACCTCGATTCCCATGTGAAACTTTAGTGATAGATAAGTAATTCAGAAGTTTTATATTACTCGCAAGTGAAATCCGAATACCCATAAAAAAAGGGGATATTTGCAGTGAAAATTTGTACACAGCTTGGCAGTACTATCTCTATACTAGATCCACCGAAGAAAAAAAGCGCAAAAAATTCATGGTGTTCACGAGCTCTCGATATTTGCGAGACCTGTTTACACGGTAACCACCGATGGTAACAGTCAGTCCTTCCTGGAATGACAAATGGACGGTGTCATACAAAAGTGACGTGAGCCACCGATCTGTTGTTTTAAGAAAATTAGTTCTGTAAGCTGCCTTCTGAACTGTTCTAGTTAAAAACATTCTTATTATAATTTTTTATATTTAAATGAAATTAGGAAAAAAATACTAAACCCGACATAAGATTTATTAGCGGAATGGACCACCTATCTACCCAAGTAAGCTGAAGTACACTGAGTTTAACAGTGTTGTTTAACAGTTGTTTTTACTCAATCTATGAATATGATTCACGACCACTTCTTCCACGATGTTTTCAAAATCTTGACTTTGGAGATTCTTTCAAATAAGGCATGATTATGCAAAACTTGAATGAGCTTGAAGACCAGCTTAATATTATGACCGGCGTAGGATTATGACCATGTGAGTTTCTTAACAGAAGCATGTTTATTTGTATTTATATATTTACGTGAGCAGGAACCAACTTGCTTTTGCGTACTCATACTAGCTTCATATTCTAATCAAATAATGGAAATACCCCTACCTGGTCTGCCAACGTATATACCAAGAAAAATGTTCAACCTGATCTTGTGCAGTTTTGATATCATATTTCATCTAGAAATCTATACTAACGACTTATAGTTTTTCAATAATGGTGTACATCTCACATATTGTGGATTATAATACTGCTATACTTATGCAGCAGAGAAACAGGAAACAAAAAAATTTTATGTTTATGTTCATGTGTTTTCGATGTTTGGAAAACTTGTTTAGACCACAATACGACCGCGGCCATATTATGAGGAGGCGTCGACAAACAGCTGTGTATTTGATTCTTCAAGAAAGGCGGCCTGTTTTCCAGATTTGTCGGTACCAGGCGCGAGCTTAGGCATTGGCATTTCCAAGTGGTGTAAGCTTGCCTCTGACCAAACCACGAGAACTCACTCTTTGCTCACCTGTTTTCCCGTTTGTCCGCTGGATGGATATTAATTCTTCATTAGGTTATTGCTTTGATAATATGGAAAAGGAACTTGCCCACAGATGTCGCCAAAATATGAACAGTGGTTCAGAATATTTATGCTCAATGTGGAATGGAACGTCCAGGTTTTGGTATCAAATAAACGATTATACGAAAATTATGTTAAATTCCTTATGGCACAACGTCATCCACATCGTGTTCGTTTCAAGAGGCGGTCTGCTGTGGTGTAAGCTTGCCTACGGTCAGGCGACAAGAATTCACTCATCTTATCTTGCGCGTGATTACTCTTTTTCTTTGCTGGACAGATAATAGTACATATGTAACACTTTTCTCACAAAAAGTGCTAAATGTGTTCTAGAGATGGTAATGCCAACCTGTGTACAAATGTTCAATGCAAATATCCCTTTTTTTCTAGGTGTTCGTATTTTACTTGCGATTAGTATATTTCATCAAATATACAGAAACGACGATCTATATGACCCTGTAAAATGAACAATGATAACTACATTTATATTATAACTAGCCAATACGCATTTCTTTGATAAATCGCCAGTAATTTAGCATTCTCGATCGTAATATATGGAAATTATGATTATGTGGATATTATAATAAGTAGTGTGATTAGACGCAAAAAAAGCAACTTGATATTTCAAAATCTGACTGGGTGGTCATTTGTTATCTGCTTGCATGAGCTCTGCTATCTGGCCAATCTTCTTTAGAACATTACTTCAATTTTTCTAATCAGTAAAATATCTAGGCGTAATTCTAGAAGCTGAACTGGAGACAACATGTGGAACATGCTGTTGTTAGTTTTCAATATGGCCTCTAAATTTTCGGAACAGTTTTAACTACCATTAGTAAAATAATTAATAACTATTCATAACGGTCGTCAACTTAATTTCTTCCATGTAATAGTATAAATTACATATTCAAAGGGATCTGTCTTGTCCCCTACGCTGTTTCTGCTGTACATCAACGAGCTGCTGGAAATGACATCCAATCCAATATACACCTTCGCAGACGACAGTACATTGATATCGTACATGGAACCAGGCAAGTCACTACGTTGGCGACAGCAACCTGCCTCACAGATTGACGTAGATATCGAAACAATTGTCGAGTGGGAATTAGTAAATAAAGTACAATTTACGAGGGTTGCTCTATTCTTTCATACGCTGCTGCGTACAGAACCCGCGCCTCTGGTGGCTAAAAGCGGACTAGCCTTGTCGTCCCACCAAAGAGTTTACTGCTGTTAGCAGCGTTTCTCTTTGGTTGCCGTTACCTTCGGGTACCAGATGGCGCACCAGCAGAACTTTCTGTCATTTGCTAAAGTACAATTTAACGTACAGAAAACTCAGGCAAAAACACTGACAAAGAAATCTCACGTTGGCTTACTAACAGTGGAAATGGAGGGTCTACCAATAGTCGAGTCACCTTCCGTCAATCTTTTGGGGATCGACATCAACAATAAGAACAGGGTCCTGGTTGGGAACCCTTTGCAGATTGAGGTGTAGGCATTGCTTAAGCCCTCAACACAAAACTAGAATAGGTTTAGACGATGACCCTCACTGTAGATGTGGAGAGATTGGTGTGCTGCTCAACACTGTATATTAGAATACCAATTGATCAGTAAAGAGATAACAGAACTGTCTCACAGATTGTTAAACTATATTCCGTTACCTGCTTATATGATCACCATACCAACTATAGTGAAAACAACTGTGCATACAAACTATTATATGATTATACTATGTAAGGCTTTCGCGGCCATCGTCCAATGTATTTGTGGTTCTTGGGTTTTTAGGCCGGCGTCGTTTAGCGTTAAAGTTTGACGTTTCGCCACCACTAATGGATAGCATCTTCAGTGAAATAGCTAAACGACGCCGGCCTAAATACCCAAGAACCACAAATTCATTATTATCTAACTTTTGTACACAAAGATTAAAGATAACGCTATTACTTTCAATTATAACTAATGTAGAACAATATGATTTTATCCAGAGTCATTAAAAAGTAGATGTCTCATCCAGAATACAACTGGTCAGTTGATCTCAGATCAGAGCCAATAACATAATAAAAAAACATGTCCTGGCACAACCACGTCGTCAGTATAGCTAAAACGGTATCCCAGAAGCTTGGAGTTTTATTCCGCTGTAGGAAGCTGTATACACCAGAGCAACAACAGCTGCTCTACAAGACGCAGATTGGGCCATCGTTGGAATATTGCTCCCATGTGTGGGGATGCGCTCCGAAGCACTCTCTAAAGCTTCTGGACAGTATCCAGAAAAGAGCAATTAGACTAATCGATACGCCTAACCTCACAAAGGGCCACCACACTCTGGAACATCGAAGAAGGGTGGCAGAACTGAGACACACTAGAGAGGCTCTGCGAGCTCATCCTTACCAGGTCGACGTCCCTACTCCCCGAACCAGTCTCCTCTACCATTCCTTCTTTTGGAGAACTTCGACGCTGTGGAATGAGCTGCCAGGGAATTTGTTACCCGACGGCTACAACCTGCAACGTTTTAAATCTAACGTGCACCGGCACTTATCCTCTCGCTGCGATTCTACAGCGCCATAGGCTTTCAGCCTTTGCGGGAGGCTTACCATAAAAAAAAATTATAAATTTTGATTTTTAATCGTTAATAGCTTTCCGAAATGATAGTTAAGAAGTTTCGATTTTTTGGAGGATAGAGATAGATAGATAGATATATTGACCACTTTGGATACAAAGTACATGTGGCAGGTCAGTAAAGTAATAAATTAAATTAATATTAACATCGAGCAAATTAAAAACAACAAAATAAGATCGTATAAAGATAGTGAAGACACATTTACAAATATCCATATTATGTTATATACAGTAACAATATCGTAGAACTTTGAATATTCCATACCTAAAGAATCCTTTGTACGAATTGTAAGAATGGAACAGCAATACAGTAAAGAATTGAATAAACATATACATAATTATATATTTCCTAAACACTAAACCTAAACCTATACTCATAAACTAACTACCAACTGTAATTTAAATATTCTGAAAGTGAATAAAAACAGTGTTTTGCAAGTAGAGTTTTAACTTTGAGTTTAAATGTATAATAATTATCTAAGTTTTTCACGGAGTCAGGGAAGTGGTTTAATAATATGACACAATTATAAAAGGGTGACTGTTTGAAGTATGTAGAAGAATGGCTTTGTACAGCCAAACTATTTGCATTTCTAGTGTTATAATTGTGGTAGTGACCCAAAGTTTTGAATTTGTTAAAATTTATTTTAGCGTGAAACATTTTAAAAAATATATATACAAGGCAGTGTTAATATGTTATATTTCCGAAAAGTATCCCTACAACTATCCCGAGGCTTAAGGCCAAATATTAATCTTAAAATACGTTTTTGTAATATAAACAGTCTGCTATCATTTTTAGATACACCTCATGTCATTATATTGTAGGCCATGTCGTAGCTGTAAGCCAGGCTATAATACACATTCAGCAGGCCTTTATAGATATTTATGTGATTAAACTTATGAAAACTAAAAAAAAAAATAATTTCATCTAAGAACAATTCTCGTGATCGAACGTCCTTCAGCTACCCAAATATAAAAACACATTTCTTTGAAGACACGTTTGCCATTACAGAATTAATAGATCTCTTCCTTGCCTTGTCAAGACAAAAGTGTAATAGAATAAATTATTAATTGTGCTTATAACAGGTTGTCTTTAAGAACTGGTTCTTTTCTAACTAGCCAATTACCTGGTTAAAAAATTCAATACGGAAGATTTTATACTCTCCGGAAAAATCTATATAGCACAGCCTTGACGACTTTCTGAAAAAAGTATCGTATTTACTTCTTACAAACGAGTACACGTAGTGACGTAGTTTTATTGTTTTTTAAAATACCTCTAGAGGAGACAGAGATAACAGTGAAGGAAGTGAAATAAATATTGTATCGTGTAAAGGTTTCGTGGCCATGGTCCGGTTGGTTCCTGGGCTGTACGGTCGGTGTCGATACGCATTTTCGTCAAACGAGACTGAAGCTCAAAATAGCGACCGGATCAGTAATTAGCACCCTCAAACTATACATGACACGAGTTTTGGTTCTTATAGGAAGTTGAATAACGATTTTCAACTTTTTGGGGCGAACTTAAAAATCTGACGGTCTGAAAATTTTTGATTTTCGTTACACTAGACTGAAACTCAAAACAGCGACTGGATCTGTAATTATAGCACCCTCAAACTATACATGACACGAGTTTCATTTCTTATAGGAAGTTGAATAAAGATTTTTCAATTTTTTGCGGTGAACCTGAACATCTGGAGGTCTGAAAATTTTGGATTTTCGTCAAAAGAGACTAAAACTCAAAACGGCGAACGGATTTGTAATAAGCACCCTCAAATTATACATGACACGAGTTTTCGTTCTTGTAGGAAGTTGAATAAAGATTTTCAATATTTTTGGGTGAACCTGAATATCTGGGGGTCTGAAAATTTTTCACTTTCGTTACACTAGACCGAAACTCTAAACAGCGATCGGATTTGTGATTAGCACCCTCAAATTAGACATGACACGAGTTTTCGTTCTTGTAGGAAGTTGAATAAAAATTTTCAATTTTTTGGGTGAACTTGAAAATCTGAGGATCTGAAATTTTTTGATTTTCGTCAAACGCGACTGAAACTCAAAACAGCGACTGGATTTGTAATTAGCACCCTCAAACTATACCCGACACGAGTTTTCGTTCTTATAGGAAGTCTGATAAAGGTTTTCAAATTTTTTCGGTGAACCTGAATATCCGGGGGTCTGAAAATTTTTCATTTTCGTTACACTAGACTGAAACTCAAAACAGCGACTGGATTTGTAATTAACACCCTCAAACTATACACGACACGAGTTTGAGTTCTTATAGGAAGTCGAATAAAGATTTTCAGTTTTTTGGGTGAACTTGAAGATTTGAGGATCTGAAAATTTTTGATTTTCGTCAAACGCGACTGAAACTCAAGACAGCGACTGGATTTGTAATTAGCACCCTCAAACTATACACGACACGAGTTTTAGTTCTTATAGGAAGTTGAATAAGGATTTTCAATTTTTTGGGTGCACTTGAAGATTTGAGGTCTGAGAATTTTTAATTTTCGTCAAACGCGACTGAAACTCAAAACAGCGACTGGATTTGTAATTAACACCATCAAACTATACACGACACGAGTTTGAGTTCTTATAGGAAATTGAATAAAGATTTTCAATTTTTTGGGGCGAACTTGAAAATCTGAAGGTCTGAAAATTTTTCATTTTCGTCAAACGAGACTAAAACTCAAAACAGCGACAGGATTTGCAATTAGCACCCTCAAACTATACACGACACGCGTTTTCGTTCTTATAGGAAGTTGAATAACGATTTTCAATTTTTTGGGGCGAACTTGAAAATCTGAATGTCTGAAAATTTTTGATTTTCGTCAAACGAGACTGAAATTCAAAACAGCGACCGGATCTGTAATTAGCACCCTCAAACTATACATGACACGAGTTTTCGTTCTTATAGGAAGTTGAATAACGATTTTCAATTTTTTGGGGCAAACTTGAAAATCTGAGGGTCTGAAAATTTTTGTTTTTCGTCAAACGAGACTGAAACTCAAAACAGCGACCGGATCTGTAATTAGCACCCTCAAACTATACACGAAACGTATTTTAGTTCTTATAGGAAGTTGAATAACGATTTTCAATTTTTTTGGTGAGAATTTGAAAATCTGAGGGTCTGAAAATTTTTGATTTTTGTCAGACGAGACTGAAACTCAAAACAGCGACCGGATCTGTAATTAGCACCATTAAGCTATACATGAAACGAGTTTTAGTTCTTACAGAAAGTTGAATAACGATTTTCAATTTTTTGGGGCAAACTTGAAAATCTAAGGGTCTGAAAATTTTTTATTTTCGTCATACGACACTGAAACTCTTCATACAACAATGCGGTTCTTTTTTGCTTTGCGGAGAGATAAGCTCCAAGACACCAGCGTTACGTTCTCGGAAATAGAGGCATTTCTGGACTCAAAACTTCAACCAAAAAAATTATAAAATTTTAGTTTAATTCTCCTAAGCATGCTTCATATTGATGTCTTTAGAGAAGCATTCAAACCTCAAGGAATTTCGAAAATATCCGAATTCTGAAAAATCTCAACTGCACAAGCCATATTAACTACTGAACTACTGAATCAATCTACTTGACTCCATTATTTGTACGAATACATAACAGATAACAATAATAAGTCCTGTTAAGGACGAGAGGGTACTGAATCAATCTACTTGACTCCATTATTTGTACGAATAGATAACAGATAACAATAATACGTCCTGTTAAGCTTACCATCAGGTTTCTTGGGGATAAAATCTAACGTCCTAGTCTTGCATCTTATGTTTTCTCCCGTGCCATCGATCCACAGATAGGTGGCCTGACATTTGTCATCAGGTATTGGCAGTGTCAAGTAGTGTTGCAGGATGGACTTGTTCAATAAGGCGTTTGGCGAATTCTTCAACATGGCTGCAAAAGAAATACAACAAATGTAATATGTGCAAGGCTTCAAAAAGAAGAGAACAAGCCTAATGATTGTGTTTCTATGAATAGGTCAGCT
Source organism: Callosobruchus maculatus (assembly GCA_951848785.1). Classification (NCBI taxonomy): domain Eukaryota; kingdom Metazoa; phylum Arthropoda; class Insecta; order Coleoptera; family Chrysomelidae; genus Callosobruchus; species Callosobruchus maculatus. The sequence continues at coordinate 8,069,500 of CATOUR010000003.1, forward strand.
AAAAGCAAAACATATTTTCCTTTATGTTTTGGGTGAATAATATATAGCCATCTTCAGGTGATGCGCCTCTATCCGCGCTAGTTCCTAAGACCTGCCCTTTTGGCAAAGGCAAGTACATTCTTAGGTCCTATCCGTTTTATATCTATTGGTTCCAAGGTTCTTGAGCCCAGTCTGCCTGTGATGACTCAGGGTTTCACAGCGACACAAGATGTGTGCCGAGGATTCCTCCTCTTCACCACACCACGTGCACGTTGGGTCGTTGACCACCCTCATCACAAACAAGTGACGCCTGAAGGTGTTGTGACCCGTTAATAGGCCTACTAGCAATCTCAAGTTACTCCTATCCAGAGAGAGACAAAATCGTCCTATTCTCTCTGCAGGCCCTGCTTAGAGTTCCTGAGCCTGACGGAGATGACCAGAGATGTTGTTCCATCTCAGAGAGTGTTCATTCTGGATCCACTCTCCAGTTGTTTCCCTAATCAAGTTTGCAGGTAGTCCTAAGGCTGGTTCCGGGCCCACAAAACTGTTACCGGATCCCATCCTAGCCAGATGATCCGCCATTTCGTTACCCATTACCTCAGCGTGCCCAGGTACCCACATCAGTGATACCTTGTGTTTAGCTGAGATGTCGTCAAGAGCCCTCCTGCACTCCAGGACCAGTCCCGACGTTATTTTCCAAGCACTCAGTGCTTTGATGGCTGCCTGACTGTCAGAGCAGATAGTAATCCGCCTCCTAGACCCCTCAATTTCCCGAATACGATTTACACAAGCAAGTATCGCATAAACCTCAGGCTCAGCCTTCAGATAAGCTGTACCAAATAACTTTGACAGGTGTTTTTAATTTATACGTTTTCTAAGGTTGAGTTCTTCCATTGTTGATAACTGGACAATAAACTGCTAGAATCCTTGAGTAAGTAGAGAAGGTAGACTTGGAGGAACACGATAGAAAGTCTAGAAATGAGGCACAGTTGCTTGCAGGAAAGCCTGGAGACTCAAAAAACTTTCTAATGACCCAGCAGGCACTGAAGACATGGTTACTGTAACTGCTAACCGAATTGTCTACCAACTTCTCTTAAACGGAAAGCCGCACCAAAATGTTAAGATGACCACAACTTACAAAAGGGCCCAAACAATGGAGAATGGTCAAGAGGAACCTTATCTCACACTAGGAGAGTAAGAATTGGCCATTGATTCACTAAAACCTAGGAAGAAACCTGCTCCAAATGATGTCGTCAACAAATTCCTACAATACCTAGGACCACTGGCGAAGTCCTTGCTCTTTCAACTGTATAGCTCCTGCTGAAGTGAGAAACTAATACCAAAACTATGGTTGAGAGCCAAGGTGGCAACCTCGCGAAGAGGCTGTAGACCAATATCCCTCCTCACAAATCAGGAAAGGAGCCTTATTTATGGCAGAACAAAGTTGACAGTCATTGGAAAATATACCCTTTATAGGGACACAAGCTCCCAGTATCCAAACTTAAATACAGGAAGAATTTCATTGTGTCACCAGACCCAGTGACAGACCCCAAATCAGTAACCAAAGAGGACCTGAAAAAGCTTCATCAGGATTAGATGTTAACACATTGTTGGACACTCTGCTGGCCGAGAGGCTTCGTAATATGGCTCCTCAAAACATTATTTCCATTTTTGGCGTTTGTAGCATGATTTGCATTATCAAAATATTTTAGGGGTATTCATTTTTGACTCTTTTTTCATTTTTGAGGTTCTTGGTGACAATGAAAACGACGACTATATCCGTCGTGTCATATCACAGCAGATATCTTCTAGAATGGCAAGCACGGCTATAGCCGTCTGATCAGTGTAATCGTAAAACAGATCTTGTGGGAAGAAAAGGACAATTTTTGAGACAAAAGCTAAAACAAAAACAACATTTTATTGTATCAAATTTATAAACAAAAACGGATCTCTCAGAATATAGACGGTATAAAAACAAAAAATCAAATTTATTAGCAAACAGAGGTATCCCCGAACAAAACGGAATTTAGGCACAAATTTATGTTTGACGCCACTCTTCAAAGCAGTCTGGACACAAAGCAGGTTTATTTTCACAACCCTTGCATCTATAGCTAGTTTCTTTGCGTTTTCCAGACTTGAAACATTGTTTGCATCTAAGAAAATATGATTTTATTTTATGATCCTCTGGTAGTGGCAGCTTCTCTGGAAAATGACACACGTGCTTCGAGTTTTGTATTGTTATGAAACAACATATTCTATATGTATAATAGGTGGACGACGAATATCTGTTTAGGATGAAAATATCTGGTTACCTACCTCCCATCAGTACTGAAAACATGAAAATCAAACAAAAACACACTTGCAATATGGCGGTTATACACGTGGTCAATGCATCACATTGGAGGTTATGGACGGTTATAGCCGTCGTGCCATTTTACCCATGCACCTTTAAACATGAATAGTTGGGATAGCGTATAGTGGGTTAGAATTTGGCAATTTCAGAAATGACGAGCTTCACGTTACGGCACTAACATTGCTTAACAAGGCAAGTATACCGACATTCTGATGGTCGTCGCCGTTCTGCCGTAATAAGCAGATAACTTTTTGACTGATATAGCCGTCGTGGCGTATCACGATTACTCCCCGCAGACGGCTATAGCCGTTGTGTCCAATAACGTGTTAAATGGGCAAGTTTACTACTACAACTACAACGTTTTGATTGACCAATCTTCTTCAAGTGAAAACCAAGGTGAAAACTGAAGACGGCTGAATATGGTAAATCAATCGTCATAGCCACAATGTCTTAACAGACATGTTGTGAACTCGTAAAATGCATTAAGTCGAAGCTAGAGTATTGCCGACACGAATATTATCAATAGTTTTGAGCACTGTAGCTCGTCATCGTTCGCGATTTACTGTCAGTTTAGTGGCGCTCGTGATACTCATGTCCAGCAACTGCTTCATCGTATCCACCCAGCATGTAGGGGAATGGTCACGGCGCCGCCTACTCGGGCCATGACCCTGAACTACAAGTTTCTCCATATTATCGCTTCTGTGAATATGTTCGAAGAATGTAAGCATTCTCGTCGACACAATGGAGGATAGTTTCTTTGGATTACCGAGCTCATCCAGTATGAAAACGTTAGTTAAATGGGCGGTATAAGGAACTCTCAGCATTCTCCTCCATGTCCACATTTCAAAAGCATCTATGCGAGCTCGATCTGCCTTTTTAACAGTCCAAATTTCCGAGGCATACAAAAATATGGAGAACACTAGAGACTGAACCACCGACATTTTTGTAGCTATAGTGATGTTATGGTCACGCCATATTTTAATAAGCTTTGCCATGGCCACACGTGCCTGTTGAATGCGCCGTTGAATCTCATTTTCACAGCTACCCGAATTGTCGATCAAAGAACCGAGGTATACAAAACGTTGAACCATTGAACTACTTCACAACGGCCTATTGACTTTATTTCTCAGTGATTATCATGCTCTCTATCTACGATCATAACCTTGGTCTTATTGTAGATAATACCGAGACCATACGCTGCACTATGTTGTTCTAAGACGTTTAGTAGAGCTACTAGTTCTCCCTGAGAACCTGCAATAAGGGTTGTATCGTCAGCAAATCTTAAGTTGGATATTTTACTTCCGCCAATAATACCTGTCTAATCACAAATTCAGAGTAAATGTTAAACAACATCGGAGATATCCCTGATGAACTCCTTTTTCTGGTTGCAGTTTGACTAGACAGTTTACCATCAATTCTTACACGAGCCGAATTGGACTCGTAGAGTTGCTGTATGGACAAACGCTAGGTGATAAGGAACTCCCATAGAGATGAGGATTTCCCACAGTTTAGGCCACTTTACGTTATCAAACGCCTTAGAATAGTCCACAAAGCAGACAAAAACTGGAAAATAATGCTCTCTGGCTTTTTCAATAATTTATCTTAAGTTTAAGATCTGTTCACGCGTAGCGCGTCCTTTCACGAAACCTGACTGCGCCTGAGAAATTTGCCAGTCAATAAAACCATCCAAACGAGATTGTCAAATATATAGTAGAACCTTACTTGCATGAGAGATTAGCAAAAGTAGGCGATAATTGTCTGGATTTGTTGGAGATCCCTTTTTATGAAGTGGAACAAAAATTGATGTGCACCATTCATCTGGCCAAACACCGGAGGGCCAGACACTCTTACAAATATTATGTAAAAGAGAGATGCCGTCGTCACCCAAGCATAATTAACGTTTCAGCAGAAATCAAACCCAGTCCGAAATAGACGATTTACAAAATACGTGCTTAAAACCAATGCTGTTTCCATTCAAATAGCGCTTAGTATCTATGTTTTATATATCTTCACGTTTCAAGATGTGACAAGTGGCTTCATTATACACAAATCAAAAAAAATGTAAGAGCCTTATCACAGCAATAATACCACTGAATGAACGATTGTGTTTGAACAATATAGATAAATTTTTTGTTATAATATCTTATCTTATCACACCAAGAACTTTGTGTAATGATCATACAAAGAGCCTCCAATGAGTCTCGTGTTTGTGCTCCTATTTCTTTCGTATGTAGAGTAGCAATGACGTCAGAGAGGTCAAAGTATAAACAGATAAACAATTATTTATAATAATTATGCAAGAATGAAGAAGGATGCTATTATATTTTCCAACAGCAATGAAATTTTATTCCAAGGTGAATTTTTATTTTTTTATTAAAAAATGGATGTGTACTTCTTTGTCGGGATGTTTTGGAAAGAACCTTGAGGAATACCTACAGATCGAAACAGCGCTGTCCTCGACTAGGGAAATCGAGCCTGATTCGATTCAGGACATGTTACAAACAAGGATGGTCATAGTCTTGAACTCACTTTTGATAAAGTGAAAATCAGATTTTTTAACAAAAAAGCACTATAAGCCGCTAGTAGAAGGGCTGATCAGCTGTAAAATTGTTGTACTATTGTTTCACAAACACTAATTTACTGGCTACGAACGAAGTGTAGCATGGTTATATAACATCTTATGCGATAAATTTGGAGCTGTTGTATAAAGCTTATTAAATCATTTTTATACAACAAATCAGCTGCCTAGATAATATAGCTAAATCAGAGCTCTGTAAGCATTGCTTTCGAAGCTGTTCAATTCGTTTTGTGATACTTCTACAATAAACCTTAATCTTATTGCTTTAAAATGCGAAATATGTGCCCTAATCAACACTTTGTTCTCAGCGGTAGCTTTTCCACAATAATTGTCGTTTCATCATCATCATCATAGTCACAATGGCTTAACAGACATGTTATGAACTCGCAAAATGCATTAAGTCGGAGCGACAGTATTGCCGACACGAATATTATCAATAGTTTTGAGAACTGTAGCTCGCCATCGTTCGCGATTTACTGCCAGTTCAGTGGCGCTCTTGATACTCATATCCAGCAACTGTTTCGTCGTATACACCCAGCGTGTAGGGGAACGGCCACGGCGCGGCGCAGCCCACTCGGGGCATAACCCTGAACTACAAGTTTCTCCATATTATCGCTTCTGTGTATATGTCCGAAGGATGTAAGCATTCTCGACAACACAATGGAGGATAGTCTCTTTGAATTACCAGTATGGAAACGTTAGTTCGACTGGCGGTATAAGGAACTCTCAGCATTCTCCTCCACGTCCACATTTCAAAGGCACCTAAGCGAGCTCGATCTGCCTTTTTAACAGTCCAAGTTTCCGAGGCACACAAAAATATGGAGACCACAAGAGACTGAACCAGCGACATTTTGGTAGCTTTAGTGATGTTATGGTCACGCCATATTTTAGTAAGCTTTGTCATGGCCACACGTGCCTGTAGAATGCGCCGTCGGATCTCATTTTCACAGCTACCCGAATTGTGGATCAAAGAACCGAGGTACACAAAACTTTGAACTACTTCACAACGGCCTACTGACTTTATTTCTCGACGATCATCGTGCTCTCTATCTACGATCATAACCTTGTCCTTTAATAGCTGTTAAAAACTATGGATAAGAATTATATTGGAGCATGTTCTTTAATATATTTAAAAACAGCCTATAGCGCTTCATTTCGTTTATGTGACACTGCTGTCTCCTCTTTCTTATACAAAACCTATGTTCGCCCTCTTCTCGAATTCGCTGGACCTTTTTGGAGCCCTTCCTTTCAACGTGATCCGAATGCTTTAGAATGCTTACAACGCCTCGATTACCATAAGGAACGTCTAAGAATATTAGATCTACAACTTTTCGACAGTAGACGTGCTCGAGGTGACTTGATCATTACTATCGCGCACTACATGGGCTCTTAGGACCTTTGACCAACGACGTCCCACTCCGATACTAGATTCTAGATTCCCAGCCAATCGTGGAAATACTTACTGGTAACTAGTGTATATTTGTTGCAACATAGACGATGAATGAAGTTTGCAGCTCGAGACTAAGTCTACGATCGAAATAAATATGTTTTTGAATGTTTGAAGTTGATGTCAGATTATACATTCCTGTCAGTAAGTACCTAATCAAATATGTCTCGTTGAAAAGATCTCCTCAATTGAAGGATGGCCTAGTGGTTAGAGCGTCCGATAGTGGATCTTAGGGTCTTTGGATCCGAACCCAGGCCTTCCAACTTCCTTTTAATTTTTTTTATCAAAAAATTTATTGATGTGCTTTCTGCACTTGTTACGCAGATTTTTTCTACGATCAACATAAATATGTGTTTGAATCAAATTTTGTTAGACATATTACTTGCACTGCACAGTGTTTGTTAAATTTTCATGAAAATTTAATTGTTAAGCTTCATTGCCCAAAGTTAAATAAATAATAATGCCAAGTGATAAACAGAATGTAATTACGAGTTTGAGTTACTTTTTTACGTTAAAAAACTTAAAAATGAATGGATTGAACGAATGAAGGGATTTTGTTTTATTAACCAACTATTACATATAAAAAAAATTAATGGCGTTTGATATTGACGGACAAACCTCATTTCCACTGATTTTTTAAATTGTCCATCGCCACCTGTACTTTGCACTGTGCAGTGCAAGTAATATGTCTAACAAAATTTGATTCAAACACATATTTATGTTGATCTTATAAAAAATTTGCGTAACAAGTGCAAAAAGCACATCAATAAATGTTTTGATAAAAAAAAAGAAAAAGAAAATTAGAAGGCCTGGGTTTCGATCCAAAGACCCTGAGATCCACTATCGGACACTCTAACCACTAGGCCATCCTTCTATTGAGGAGATCTTTTCAACGAAACATATTTGATTAGGTACTTACTGGAATCTGTAATCTAACTTCAACTTCAAGCATTCAAAAACATATTTATTTCGATCGCAGACTTCATTCACCGACTGTGCTGTAACAAATATATACTAATTACCAGTTTACCAGTACGTATTTTCGCGATTGGCTGGGAATCTAGAATCTAGTATCGGAGTAGGACGGCGTTGGTCAAAGGAGCATCCTTACCGCCATGGTGACGTCACACGGGTTCGGGAGCCGTCGGCGTGTTTTCGGTACTCGATTCAAAAACCCATTTTTATTATGATATAACTTGTGAATTATTTCGAAAAAAAGAAAGCAAAAACAGTTTTGTTATGAAACCTATATTTGATCTTTCCATTTATCACAAAAAAAATAGTTTTTTTCTTAATTCAAAACCTCAATTCGGAGTTGAGCCTTAACGTCCTTGCTAGCACAAATAGCTTGCCAACATAAAAGAACTTTGTGGATGTACCTCGTATGACGATACTCAGTTTAAAGCACTTTGATTTAAACGCGTTTGATCCAAGCTTCTTTGTTTGGCAACAATCGTAATCTATAAATACGCAACTGGTACTTTTCCATCGTTACACGTTTTATCCCATATTTCTGAGTAGGAATACGTTATCTGCGATATGATGATAATAGATTTTGCACACGTTGATCACGTGCAACCTTGGCTGAAAGCTGTGATTCCGTAATTCCATTGTAAAGTGACTGATGTGCAACGAAAATATCGCTGTCAAAAAGTTGGAATAATTTTAGGTACCTAATTAGGAGCAGCTTTATGCTCAGTAGGGGTTATATCATAAGACGAGGAAATAATTGAATCATTAGAGTAATATAATAATTATGTTTTCAAAGGCTTTCAATACCTTGTCTGGTCAAACCTTCGAACATTAAAGGTGGATAGAATTAATGTTAATTCTAGTCAAAGTATAGGCACAACATAGTAAACAACCGGCACAATATCTCCGAGTATTTCCTATATAAAAATGGTTCCCACAAAATTTGACCTTGGGATGATTTATGGATGATTTTACGGCAGTGAAGTTTGGGTAGAGATGCGAAAATCAAAATATCGATACCGATACCAACTCGATATTTTTTAGCCAAATAGACGCGTTTGGTTCATACAAAGAATTTTGTGCAGTTGATTACACCCCTCAATAATTATATAGTTATTTTCGATACCGATACCCCTACAAAAGTATCGATACCACCTTGGAATCGCTCAAAAAGTATCTAATATAAAAATACTCGATATTAGTGCAGAAGTACCGAAAACCGAAAACGGTTAGCTCTATCGAGATGTACCAAGAGACCATTTTTACGTAGAAATCTCTGAAGTAGGTACCATATTCTAAAATCAAAAGGTCAAAAAAAATACCATTTATAAAATGGGGTTATTTTTACCCTCAACTCCTCCCGTATGATACGCCTCTCATTAAAATTATGAAATTCTGAATTCAGAATCGGATTCGGCGTCAAAAGTTTACCCATCGTACCTAATTTCGTAATTTTGTTATCAATGGTTTCGAGAATATCGAGGAAAAACCGTCGTTTTCAGGGTGCCCCATGCAAAGGAGCGTAGCTCCCTTAGGAAGCATTTCCGGACCCATGTTCATATAACATTTTCTTTCTATTTTTCGGAGTACTATTCGTGGTTAAAGTTTGTTAACATACTTAATTAACACCCTGTATAGAGAGTACGATAATCATCGAGGAATAAAGTCAGTAGGCCGTTGTGAAGTAGTATACAGTTTTGTGTACCTTGGTTCTTTGATCGACAATTCAGGTGGCTGTGAAAATGACATTCGACGACACATTCATCAGGCACGTGTGGCCATGACAAAGCTTACTAAAATATGGCGTGACCATAACATCACTATAGCTACCAAAATGTCGCTGGTTCAGTCTCTTGTGTTCTCCATATTTTTGTATGCCTCGGAAACTTGGGACTGTTTAAAAGACAGATCAAACTCGCATAGATGCTTTTTAATTGTAGACATGCAGGAGAATGCTGAGAGTCTCTTATATCGCCCATCGAACTAACGTTTCAATACTGGATGAGCTCGGTAGTCCAAAGAGACTATCCTCCATTATGTCATCGAGAATGCTTACATTCTTCGGACATACGCACAGAAGCGATAATATGGAGCAACTTGTAATTCAGGGTCATGCCCCGAATGGGCGGCGCCGTGGCCGTACCCTTGCACGCTGGGTGGATGCGACGAAACAATTGCTGGATATGAGTATCAAGAGCGCCACTGAACTAACAGTAAATCGCGAAAGATGGCGAGCTACAATTTCCAAAACTATTGATAATATTCGTGTCACTTGTACTCTAGCTCCGACTTGATGCATCTTACGAGTTCGCAACATGTCTGTTAACTTGAACACTTGAAACATCTTCGAGAGTGCCAGTATACTACGCAGTTGTTGATAGTTTTGGTACCTCTACTAACTGAGGTCAGGAGGTCAGGTAAAAAACTCATTTCATTTGAATTGAGTTTCAACTAAGAAACACGCATTGAGCCGAGTAAAGTTAAGTGAGCTGAGATTAGATTGTGCGTAAAACGAGCACAGCTTATAGCCTTCTATACTATTTTTGCTAGGGATCTACGATTCAAATCGATTTTATTCCAAGATCGATCTTTTTACCCCAAAAATCGATTAAAATCGATCGGTTTTTCGCTAGCCGATCTTTAGTAAGATCGATCTTTTTATTTCAGAAATCGAAGATCGATTTAATACCGTCTACACTCTACACGCTTAATTTGAGGGAACCCATACATGCTCGATTATTTTACGCTGATCGGTTGATCGTGTGTGTCAAACCGCTATCTAGCAATCAGTACAGGAATGTAATGTAACGGACTTCTCCGTATGTGAGGGCACTTATTGAAAAGGAAAAAGGTCGCTCCATGCTCATGTTTGTTCATATTATTACATTCATTAGGTAGTTCCTACTGGTCTGACTAATGCCTCAACCAAAACTGAAGCTTTTCCCACCAAATGTTCCTATGACTACAGGGTCATCTTTTTCTCATACTAAAACTAAATGATAAAATAGTTTTAAGTTTTGCTAGCCTTTTTGATATATCTGTTTCATTTGATATAAAAAAGAACGTTAATCATGTTATAAATATTATAGTCAACATTTAATGTAACGGTTTAATAAATTTTAGGTATATAATCATTGTATTTTTTATTTAAAAAAACAAGGATACCTACAGCAACAATCGTATTCAAAATCAAATATCGATATTTAATAAGATCAATCTTTTCTTGTTATTCTTTTTCTGGATCGATCTTGTGATGACCGATCTTGAATCGATTCAAAATATCGATTTATTTTATTTTCGGGACATCCCTAATTTTTGCCACATTGGAAACCGTATCACTCTGTATAACTATTTATCAGTCACCGTGATCCATAGCAAAGATATTATACATCAATGATAAGTGCTTGGAAACCAGTCGAGTAGAAAAGGTGCATTGAAACCATAAATAAAGTGAAAGGTGATCAGTCTTGTCAATCTGGGAACGACTTTAATTGCTATCCGCAATTTTGTACTGTAAAGGTGAAATGATCTTGAAGACAAGACGTTTCGTTATTGAGTTCAGACGAAGGTTACCAAAAAGATGTATTAATTATAGACACACAACAGATGTTTTTTGGCGCATAGGCGCGGGCAAGGGGGGCAGAAGAAGAAGATACATGGTAAATCATCTCATCATCATGGTCACAATGTCTTAACAGACATGCTGTGAACTCGTAAAATGCATTAAGTCAGTTTAGTGGCGCTCTTGATACTCATATCCAGCAACTGTTGCGTCGTATCCACCCAGCGTGTAGAGGGACGGCCACGGCGCCGCCCACTCGGGGCATGACCCTGAACTACAAGTTTCTTCATATTATCGCTACTGTGTATATGTCCGAAGAATGTAAGCATTCTCGTCGACACAATGGAGGATAGTCTCTTTGAATTACCGAGCTCATCCAGTATGGAGACGTTAGTTCGATGGGCGGTATAAGGAACTCTCGGCATTCTCCTCCATGTCCACATTTCAAAAGCATCTATGCGAGCTCGATCTGCCTTTTTAACAGTCCAAGTTTCCGAGGCATACAAAAATATGGAGAACACAAGAGAGTGAACCAGTGACATTTTTGTAGCTTTAGAGATGTTATGGTCACGCCATATTTTAGTAAGCTTTGTCATGGCCACCCGTGCCTGTTGAATGCGCCGTCGAATCTCATTTTCGGAATGATCATACAACAAAAAAAAAATTGGCTACTAAAGAACTAATGATTGTGATATTTCTGCTTTAGCACAGAATAGAAAACTTACAACTTCCAACTAGTAGTAGAATATGCGAACTTTCATCAAGATGACCCTACCACATAGATACATCAAGATTAAACAGCAGATAGAAGAAATAAATTAAAAGAAAAAACATACTTATTTAAATGCTCTTAAAAGAATAAAATAAAATTTTCCTTCAAAATTTGAACTATCAACTTATAGCCTCATTATACATAGTTTATATGATCGTAAAAGATGGCGACTACAGATGGAATACTGATGAGAAAGTTCAAAATTCCATACGGTAACCTGAGCAATATGTTAAACAAGAATCTGAAAGAAAAATGGAGCGAACACTCCCATAGAAATCCATCCGAAGCGACATATAAATAGATCCAGCAGAACATAAGAACAGAACCCTAGTTTAAGAAAAAAACGAATAGACCATATTTGTGAGAACCCTTTGCAGTTTGAGGTATGGGCATTGCTTAAGCCCTCAACACAAAACTAGAATAAGTTCGGACGATGACTCTCACTGCAAATATGGAGAGATTGGTACTGCTGAATACTGTATATTAGAATGCCAATTGATGAGTAATGAGGTAACAGACCTGTATCACAGATTGTCAAACTATATTCCGTTACCTACTAATATGATCGCTGTACTAGCTAGTAGCTTGTACAACTACTGTGCATACAAACTATTATACTTATAACTTTTGTACACAAACTGTAAATCACACTGTAACTTCCAAATATAGCTAAATTAAAACAATATGGTTTTGTTCAGTTATTCAGAAAAAGTAGATGTCTCATCCACGATACAACTGGCCAGTTGATCTCAGATTAGCGCCAACAACATGATAAAAACAAATCAGATTTTAGTAGCAACACGCAACAATAGACGCTACACACTCAGGTCATGGCTCAACAAACGTGTTGCAAATATGTGACGTCAGCGACGCCATTTTGGGGTAGTTTCATTCGCCCTGACAGGGGCGGAGTAGAAAAAAGTGTACAACAGGATAAAATTAAGAAATAATACTCAACCTATGCGGTGTAAAAGGCAGGTAAACATTAAAGATAACATCAAGTTTATGTTGTCCTTAATATTTACCTCCCATAAGGTACTAGATTTGCGCTGTGATCTATATTATTTATCTCTATACTCATATTCTATGTAGTTAGCCATTACCCTGCCGTGTCGCCGCTGTTGAAATCTATCTTTCTCTAACCCAAAATATCGATGCGCAAAGGAATAGGCGCAAAGCATCCCCAGACCACAGCATAATAAACAACCAGCATAATATCTCTGAGGATTTCCTGTATAAAAATGGTTCCCACAAAATTTGACCTTGTGAGGGTTTATGAATGATTTTACGGCTGTGAAGTTTGGGTAGAATGAAAATATCGATACCGGTACCAACTCGATATTTTCTAGCCAAATAGGGGCGTTTGATTCGTACAGAGCATTTTGTGCAACTGATTACACCCCTCAATAATTATATAATTATTTTCGATACCGATACAAAAGTATCGATGCCAGCTTGGAATGCCTCAAAAAGTATCGATGACAAAAATAGTCGATATTAGTGCAGAAGTATCGAAGTATCGTTAGCATAGCGTTACTGTCAAACTTTTCTAGTGGTTGTTGACATTTGGGTCTTACTCATAATTCTTGAAACTCTAAGCTTGAAACATATAAAGATGAAAGAAGAATTTTCTATCATTAAATATGATTTCGAAGTGACTACGTTTAGTATTGCTCGCATAGAGAAATTGGGAGAACATTTATACATGACGTACGACAGTTAATGTGCTATTAAATTAGATTCTGTGTTGTATTTATAAGATCAACGTTATATCTATTTTGATTTGTGTATAGTGTGATGATACAGCATGTTTCTATTAACAATTCAATTCACGATACCGTTAGCTTAGCCAAGAATCAACTCCCATATTTCATATCCCACAACCTTTAGGCACGAGGCCAAAATCGACGCGTCGAAAAAAGTTGCCTTGAGAGAATGTTCACCCTAAACTTACAGAGACGTACATTAAAACCTGAGCTGAAACTTTAACGAGGATTTAAATCCTTTTTTTGATTTAAATTTTTTTTTTCGATTTACATCGTTCGATTTAAAATCTTGTTCCAGCTTAGTGATTTATGATTTAAATGTTTTCAATTTGACAAGAAGATTTGAAATCATTTGCTATTCAGCATAGATGATTTTACATCAGTTTTTTTAATTATAATCATTTTCAAATGATTTTAAATCATTTTTTCAATTTAAAATCATTTGCTAATTATTCAAAATACTTTTTGATTTAAATCCCTTCACGATTTGAAATCATTTCACTGGGTAGTAAGTACTTACTTAGTACTAAGTTTGTTACCTAGGTACCTTTTATCTGTTACCGCAATGTTACCTGACATATTTTGTAAAGATGGTGTTACTTTTGTTTTCTATTTTGTATTTTACTTTGCCAAACTTGTGTAGTAGGGCTAGTAGGGAATGGTGTTTGAGAAAGGATTTTTAATCATCAGAATGATTTACAGTTCAAAAACGATTTAAATCATAAAGAATGTTTTTAATATTTTTCCATATGCTAAGCTTCCTTCCTGGTTGCTTTGGGATTTCAGATACTTTTGGAGGTTTTGAGAAGAAGTTTTTGAGTGCTGCCAAGGTTGGTGCCTTTGTTTAAACCTATCAAGAATTCCATTACTAGCTTTTTTAACTTTTTTACCTGATCGTCGCATAAAATTCCCAAGAAGATCATCATAGTCAAACCTGCTACAAATGTTGCTTAAAACTGCAATGTAATAAGAAGCAGTGCTGACAAATTTGGAATTTCTTGCTGTTTTCCGTTGATTTGGAATATTGTCGATATGCCGCAAAAAAAAAATATCCTGAACAAAATTAATTCAAAACTAAAATATACCGGAAGTCGCTTTTGCCCAAAATTAAAAGTTTTTTTGTACAACTCAAACCTTTCCGAAGTAGGTACTTGAACGTATAATCATCATCATAGTCACAATGTCTTAGCAGACACGTAACTCATAAAGTGCATTGAGTAGGAGCTAGAGTATTGCCGACAATAATATTATCAATAGTTCTGAGAACTGTAGCTTGCCATCGTTCGCGATTTACTGTCAGTTCAGTGGCGCTCTTGATACTCAATTCCGGCAACTGTTTCGTCGTATCCACCCAGCGTGTAGGAGAACGGCCACGGCGCCGCCCACTCGGGGCGTGACCCTGAACTACAAGTTTCTCCCTATTATCGCTTCTGTGAATATGTCCGAAGAATGCAAGCATTCTCGTCGACACAATGGAGGATAGTCTCTTTGGATTACCGAGCTTATCCAGTATGGGCGCATTCTCCTCCACGTCCACATTTTGAAAGCATCTATGCGATCTGCCTTTTTAACAGTCCAAGTTTCCGAGGCATACAAAAATATGGAGAACACAAGACACTGAACCAGCGACATTTTGGTAGCTTTAGTGATGTTATGGTCACGCTATATTTTAATAAGCTTTATCATGGCCACACGTGCTTGTTGACAAGTGCTGGATACATAAAGAGCAAAGTGAGACTTCAAGCAAGCACTTGAAGGGTCCGGAGAAACGACAGAATAGTTTCAGTAAGTGATCAGATGAGGCTACAAATAAATGAACAAAAGTCAAAGACCATAGTGATAAGCAGAAATCCAAATCAGCTATCTATATATGTATCTGTGGAGTGGGGATGGTGAGTGGTCCCGCTGCACTTAGGCCACAACTGGCCCATTGTGCATCCTCCCAGGAAGCTATTTTCTCAGGTCATCGTCCATCTTGCCAATTGTAGGAAGGTGAACAAGTCGCTAGGGGACATCTCCCTCAGGTTTAGACCAAGACTCGCCGAACGCACACTCTCTAATAGAAGATAATTCTGGAGGTGTTTCCTGAGTTGACAATGGCCAGTCAGGAATCCAACTATGAGACGTAGGTTTGGTGTCAAAACCTGCAAGGGTTTCCTTGGCAAATCGACATCCTTGTAGTTCTTCTCATCGTTTTACCATTTGGGCATGGGAGTGTTTCTTTGCTATTACCGCAATTGTGGTTGTCGACATTCCAGCGGCCTTCCTGGCTAGACCGTCCGCTATAATGTTGCCTTTGTTGTTGTGCTCTTTAACCCACCTCAGGTCAAAATTGTTTTCGTCTGAAGCATGGACAAGAGATTGGTGGCATTCTATTACACCAAATCAGCTAATAGATATAAAAGTTCACGGAACATCTATATCAAGGGTTCAGATATTTGGATAGCTGGATTCCAGAGAACTTGAGTGTGGAAATAACAAGAATCAAGATGGCCAGAACAACATTCTTGACAGTTGGACGATGAAGATTAATACAATGAACAAAATGGAGGTTTTTGAGATGTGGGTGTAGAATGTTAAGAATAATTATTAAAATAATGGTTCACAGTTGATGTTTGTATTAAGACGGCGTAATACAGACCTGTGCAGTGTTAAAGATTTCGGTCACGTTGAAAATGATATTTTATGACTTTGGCTTCAAATTTAACTAAAACAATTTTATAGTTTGTCTATTAGATAGCAGTGTTTTATAGCACTACCTAACAATAACGTTGTCAAAAACTTATTTAAAAACTTATTTAAATAATAAATATGTTGTAAATCTTGATCTTGGAGCTACGTGCTCGTATTGAAGCATTTATGAAACCTCTAATTGAACCCATATCATTCTAAATTTCTAACGCTCCTGAACCTGAACGTTCGTGGTTGTATTTATCTTTTACAGTTTACAGAAACATGGCTTATGGCTCATTTTCTTACATATTTTGCTAGCAATTATTCCAAAAATATGTTTCAATATATTTTTTTTTAAATAGAAATTAGTTCATTTCAGTTTAATTCATTTTCCTGGAAGTATTATACCTAGGCTGGTTCCCTAGAATGAACCATTTGCAATCTCATCTTATTTTACATTTTTCTATTTACAAATAATATAGTAATAAATAGTAAATAATAATAATAATATATTACTGTATGAGATTAGATACAGTTTTCCAGTCGAAGGCAGACAAAGTTACCTATTTGATAGATATTGCTATTCCCAACGATATGAATATCCAAAACGCCTACGTTGGGAAGATATCTAAATACCCTGCTCTTGCGATAGAAATAAAACGACTCTGGAAGCTAAACAAAGTTACTGTTGTCCCCCTAATTATGTCGGTCTCAGACCTCACACCAAACACATTTACCCCACACCTACAACAGTTAGGCCCGAACGAAAGGTTACACAAAATATTCCAGAAGTCTGTAATCCTGAAGACCTGTAATATTGTTCGATCCCTCCTAAATTCAGACCCGCATAGTTTAGGTGTCGACTTGGCACATCCCGTCAACATTTGTTGTTGCCGCAGTCATGCGAGAGAAACTTGAAAAATCAGACAAATAATAATAATAATAAAAATAATTTATGATACTCAAAATATTTCAATTCATGTTTTGCGTTATCAATTTATTTTATTGTTTTTAAGCCACACATGTATGGACATCTTTTTTAATTTAGTTCAATATTATTGGCGTCTTCACCCTATTCATGAGATTGTGTAGTACCTACGGTGTTTATAATGTGAGCAGCAATCGCAGATGCGTTCTTGGAACATGACAATTATACGTATGACGATGCGTATTGTTATTGTTTTTATTATTTGTTACTCAGGATGTGACCGCGGCGGCGGCGTGCGAAGCGTGGTTTCCGCATACATTAAAAATACGCCCGCACCTCGTGCAAGGAGTGTGAACACATTTCTCGGAGTTTCAAAGTTCGTTTCCACTGAGATCGGGCACTGCCAGTGACTGCGCTGCGTACTTGACATATAAATATAGAATCAGCTGTTACACGGCCGGCTTTGTTTTCACTGAATCTTACAGGGCGATCCGACAAGTAGGAACCCTTACATTCATTTAATTTTTTTTTATTTGCATAAATAATGGTATACAAATATTGCTACCTCGAAAGCTACGCTTTGAATGAGATTAGACTGGATTTGGCTGTTTGGAGTATACATTGGTTCCCTGAACCTACACCTGAGTTTGCGACCTCGGGGGTTGCTGGTCAAGTGGTGGTCAAGCTGTGCTTCGCGATGATTTTCGAAAAATAGCGTCGTTTTGGTAAGTGCTATCGACAAAAGCTTCAAATGGTTTATTAAGAGAACAAGATTCTTCACAACTTTGGTTTTTACATTTTTCGATTTCTTGCTAGACAGTGTAGGTATATACATGGGGGGAGGGCTATAAAATGTTCATGAAATAAATGATGAACCATCAAATAATTACTAATGAATGACGGACTTACTAAGTTAAATGAATGAATTAGTGTGCAACAATAATTAAAAAAGCATTCTGAGATTTTTTGTCATACAGAGCGGGTATATACATGGGTGGATGTCTAAAAAATATTCATAAAATAAATTATGCAACTGTGTATATTAAATAGTTGCAATTAAAGGCGATTTAGGAACTTGAATGAATGAACAGGAAGGCAGAAACATTTTAAAGAGCATTCTGTGGTTTCTTGCTAGACAGTGTAAGTATATACATGGGGGGAGGACTAAAAAATATTCATGAAATAAATTATGCAACTGTGTATATTAAATAATTGCAGTTAAAGGCGATTTATGAACTTGAGTGAATGAACAGGAAGGCAGAAACATTTTAAAAAGCATTATGTGGTTTCTTGCTAGACAGTGTAGGTATATACATGGGGGTAGGTCTAAAAAATATACTTGAAATAAACTATGCAACTGTGTATATTAAATAATTGCAATTAAAGGCGATTTACGAACTTGAATGAGTGAACAGGAAGGCAGAAACATTTTAAAAAGCATTATGTGGTTTCTTGCTAGACAGTGTTGGTATATACATGGGAGTAGGTCTAAAAAATATACATGAAATAAATTATGCAACTGTGTATATTAAATAATTGCAATTAAAGGCGATTTATGAACTTGAATGAATGAACAGGAAGGCAGAAACATTTTAAAAAGCATTATGTGGTTTCTTGCTAGACAGTGTTGATATATACATAGGGGTAGGTCTAAAAAATATACATGAAATAAATTATGCAACTGTGTATATTAAATAATTGCAATTAAAGGCGATTTATGAACTTGAGTGAATGAACAGGAAGGCAGAAACATTTTAAAAAGCATTATGTGGTTTCTTGCTAGACAGTGTTGGTATATACATGGGGGTATGTCTAAAAAATATACATGGAATAAATTATGCAACTGTGTATATTAAATAATTGCAATTAAAGGCGATTTATGAACTTGAATGAATGAACAGGAAGGCAGAAACATTTTAAAAAGCATTATGTGGTTTCTTGCTAGACATTGTTGGTATATACATGAGGGTAGGTCTAAAAAATATACTTGAAATAAATTATGCAATTGTGTATATTAAATAATTGCAATTAAAGGCGATTTATGAACTTGAATGAATGAACAGGAAGGCAGAAACATTTTAAAAAGCATTATGTGGTTTCTTGCTAGACAGTGTTGGTATATACATGGGGGTAGGTCTAAAAAATATACATGAAATAAATTATGCAACTGTGTTTTAAATAATTGCAATTAAAGGCGATTTATGAACTTGAATGAATGAACAGGAAGGCAGAAACATTTTAAAAAGCATTATGTGGTTTCTTGCTAGACAGTGTTGGTATATACATGGGGGTAGGTCTAAAAAATATACATGAAATAAATTATGCAACTGTGTATATTAAATAATTGCAATTAAAGGCGATTTATGAACTTGAATGAATGAACAGGAAGGCAGAAACATTTTAAAAAGCATTATGTGGTTTCTTGCTAGACAGTGTAGGTATATACATGGGGGTAGGTCTAAAAAATATACATGAAATAAATTATGAAACTGTGTATATAAAATAATTGCTATTACAGGCTCTTTATGGACTTGAATAAATGAACAAATGGGCAGAAATATTTTAAAAAGTATTCTGTGAAATTTTCATGAAATAAATTGTGAACCCGCGTATCAAATAACCACTAATGAATCACGTTTTACGAGGCTAAATGAATTGACTAGTCTGCATCAAAATTTTAAAAAGCATTCTGTAATTTCTTGTCAAACAGGGTAGGTATGTATATACGCGGAGGGGGGAGGTCTAAAAAATATTTATGAAATAAATTATGAAACTTTGTATATGACATAATTGAAATGAAAGGCGATTTATGAACTTAAATAAATGAACAAGTGGGCAGAAACATTTTAGAAAACAGTCTTTGATTTCTTGCAGACAATGGGGGGGAGGTCTACCAAATGTTGAAATAAATTATGAAGCTGGGTACGAAATAATTTCTATTAAATGACAATGAAGGAGAATGGCTGAATGAAAAAGTGAGCAAAAATATGTTTCAAAGCATTATGTGATTTTTCGCAGAAAGAGTAGGTATATACACGGGGGAGGGGTCTAAAAAATATTCATAATATGAATTATGAAGCTGCGTATATTAAATAGTTCCTATTAAAGGCGATCCATATGCTTGGATGAATGTACAAATACGCAAAGACATTTTAAAAAGCATTTAGTGGTGTATAAATATATCACAACTACCGCAGTAGTTATAGATTTTGCAATACGACATCTTATCTATATTATAGTGTACACGGAATCAGAACAATCAAGCCCAAGTGAAATTGCGAGAGCAATTTGCGAACAATTAAAAGATAATGTAGACAAGCAAGCAAGTACTTGCTGCAAAAACTATCGCAAGACATTTTAAAAAGCATTTAGTGGTTTCTTGCTAGACAGGGTAGGTCGGGGGGAGATCTAAAAAATATTCATGAAATAAATTGTGAAACTGTGTTTATGAAATAATTTAAATCAAAAGCGATCTATGAACTTGAAGAAATAAATACAAGTAGGCACAAACATTTTGAAAAATAGTCTTTGATTTCTTACTAGACAGTGTAGGTATATACAATGGGGGGTGGTCTAAAAAATATTCATGAAATAAATTATCAAGCTGTGTACGGAATAATTTCTATTGAATGACAATGAAGGAGAATGGCTAAATGAAAAAGTGAGCAAAAATATGTTTAAAAGCATTATATGATTTCTTGCAGATATAGTAGGTATATACACGTGGGAGGGGTCTAAAAAATATTCATGATATAAATTATGAAGCTGTGTATATTAAATAGTTTCAATTAAAGGCAATCTATGAACTTGAATGAATGTAAAAATACGCAGAAACATTTTAAAAAGCATTTAGTGGTTTCTTGCTAGACAGGGTTGGCCGGGGGGAGGTCTAAAAGATATTCAAGAAATAAATTATGAAACTGTGTATATGAAATAATTGAAACGAAAGACGATCCATGAACTTGAATAAATGAATACAAGTGGGCAGAAACATTTGAAAAATAGTCTTTGAGTTCTTACTAGGCAGTATAGGTATATACAATGGGGGGAGGTCTACCAAATGTTGATGAAATAAATTATGAAGCTGTGTACGGAATAATTTCTATTGAATGACAACGAAGGAGAATGGCTAAATGAAAAAGTGAGCAAAAATATGTTTAAAAGTATTATATGATTTCTTGCAGATATAGTAGGTATATACACGGTTGAGGGGTCTAAAAAATACTCATGATATAAATTATGAAGCTGAGTATATTAAATCATTCCACTTAAATGCGATCTATGGATTTGAATGAATGTACTAATGTGCAGAAATATTTTAAAAAGCGTTTAGTGGTTTTTTGCTGGACAGGATAGGCTGGGGGGAGGTCTAAAAAATATTCAAGAAATAAATTATGAAACTGTGTATATTAAATAATTGAAATCAAAGGCGATCTATGAACTTGAGTAAATGAATACAAGTGGGTAGAAACATTTTAAAAAACAGTCTAGTGTAGGTATATACAATGGGGGAGGTCTAAAAAATATTCATGAAATAAATTATGAAGCTGTGTACGAAATAATTACAACTGAATGACAACGAACGAGACTGTATGAATGAACAAGTGTGCAAACACATTTAAAAGCATTCTGTGATATCCTGCCAATAATCACAAACAGACTCACACGCACGAACTGACAAATGACTGTGGGAACAGAAACTGAATCCTACCTGTGACGACGCGCTAGCAGGGGTAGTGGTAGAACCGGGTGGATCAATAACCGAGAGAATTTCGCATCAAAAATGCACCACGATGATGGAATATCGTCGCGAATTGATAACGTCCGGACAAGAAATAAACAAAGCGGATGCGTTCACGTTTTGTGGCAGCGTAGCGAGGTAGACGGAGCGACTGAGTGATAAAAACGCTCGGCCTCCATACTTAAGGTTGTTTTCGGTTCAGACAAGGATGGATGTCGCTTGGAGAGAGCATGCGTTTCGTGTGGCTGGAGGTCCCGTCAGAAGCGGTAATTTCCCATTTTCCGAAATTGTTCTCCTTGCTCCTTTATCTTCTTTGTGAAGATGTACCACACGCGGTGATACCTATACAGAGTGGATCTTCTTATACAGGGTGAGTTTTTAGTACCGGCTCGGTCGATAACTTCACTACTGTAGAAGACAGCGAAAAAAGTTGTATATAAAAGTTGTAGCCAAGGATATGCTCCTTGCTCAGAAAATATTTAGATTTATACAGGGTGATCCGTAACTACGTGGTGATGCAAACATATATTTTTTTAAACGAGTACTGTGGTATTTAGGCTTTGCCTACGAGGTCTGCTCAGTTATAAAAAAAACCTATATATTATTCCATATTTAGGTTCTACTAATAATCCCGCTTCTTAAAATATAAGGTATTGTAACATTATACAGGATATTTCAAAAGTTATGACCATTTTTATATCCAAATCGCTGTCAAACGAAAGTACTGTATATCAAAAAATTAAGTCAAGTTGATTGACTCAGTACTTCCCACACATTACGCTGATACCAGTTTATTATTTTCCCATAGCTTGAAGCTTTAGTCTAAGATCCCTTGCAACCAAATAATTGCCAACCCCCCCCCCCCCCCTAAAATTGTCTTATGCCGCTAGGTCTTTCCTTCACAGGTCAATGGACAGCCTATTATCGATACTACAAACTTCTCAGTTTTACAACCCCCCCCCCCCCCCCACCACCTCACTTTCATCCCCACCCAAAAAACTGGTAGGAAATGATCAGGAACCCCTAAAACATCAAAAAACCATATTTGAGTTGCTTTCATACTTGTCGCGTTCTTTGATTATTGCTACGCTGCCACCGACAAGATTTTTAGCAAACATACGCGTTTTCCATTCTCACCACGGTAACAATATACTGGGTCAAAATTTCATTAGAATCAATTTAATAGTGTCCACGTTACAAAATACAAAACGATTTAGACCAATAAATTCTCGTATAGTATACAGAAAATTCCCTAAGTCCCTTAGGCTAGGCAATCTTCAGATGCGCCTAAAAAGGTGATTTGTGTCGCTAGATCTTCCTTCACACGTTAGTGGACAGTCTATTATGAGTACAAGAATTTTTTTAATTTTTCAACCCCCAACCCCCCAACCACCAATTTCACCCCCACCCAAAAAAATGCAGAAAATGATCACGAACCTCTAAAACGCTTAAAAACGAAGTTTGAGCTGTTTTTATATTTTTAGTTTTTTTATCATTTCTGCGCCGCCACTGGCACGATTTATCAAAACCATACGCGTTTTCCATCTTCGCCATGGTAGTAATGCCGTTTCAAAATTTCATTAAAATCAATTCAACAGTTTCCTCGTTACAACAATCTAACGCAATACTCTCGTATGTTTACATCAAAAAAAATTTCTAAGTCCTTTGCTTTCCGTAATAGGCAAAGGCAATGTTCGGATAGACCTAAAAAAGTTATTTGTGTCGCCAGGTCTTCCTTCACAGGTCAGTGGACAGTCTATTGTGAAAGCAACAAATTTTTCAATTTTACAACCCCCCACCCCCCAACCACCCCAATTTCACCCCCACCCAAAAAAAAGTAGAAAATGATCAGAAACCCCTAAAACGCCTAAAAACGAAGTTTCAGCAATATTTAATTTTTTTTGTTTTTTGCTAATTACTCCGCCACCTATGCACCGATTTTCAAAATTATAGGACCATTACCTACTACGACCCAACAGCATACCGCTGCCCAAATTTCATCATAATCCATGCAGCGGTTACTGAGATTACGAGGTTAGAAAAACGCGACAGACAGACAGACCGACAGACCGACAGACAGACCGACAGACAGACCGACAGACAGACCGACAGACAGACCGACGGAAATGAGTGACGTGGATTTTCGTTATGTACACATCATAAAACGCCCAAAAAACGTATTATCTCAAAATCGAAAATTTTCGCGATCACAATACTCCCCTCACCTATCGGTGTGGGAAGTAAAAGTAATGAAACAAAAAATTTTTTTACATGGAAGAATTAAGAATATCCTCTAGATCTAAAATCGGATATAAAAAAAGCCCGCGACGCATATTCGTATACAGGGTGATGTAGAATGCAAAATCCAGATTTTCTCTTTTTTTTTAAATATAACCCCCAATATTTTATTATATCAAAGAATCGCTTTTAATATGCTCTTTCATCTTTGTATAGCACTTTTGTTGCACCTACGTCCATCAGTTTCCGAGATATTTCGATTTTTCGGTAAATTTAAAATATAGCTTCTATTTGTGTACTGAAATTTATTTATTTTGAGAAAGTACTATTCGAATTTTTTATTTAACGAACAACTAAATTGTAAAGTCATGATAGTATTTGATGAAGTCATAACCCTGACTCATCGAGATAATAAAGTCAAGTATGCTGAGGAAACAATTTTGTAGGTATGATGCATAATTATCAAGCAGATTTATCAGGTAGGCTTTAAAAAATTGACAGTTTTCATAACCTGCTCAATAATCCAGTACTGTGTGAAAAACGAGCTTTAAAAATTAATTTTTCCATTGAGGGTATTTAGGAGAATCTTTGAGAAATTGCCTACTTGCCTCTAGAATATATCAACTATGGACAAAGATATCCAGAATGGATGCACTCTAAAACTAATGCGTCTGAAAGATTGAAGAATCGTTCTATTTGGACTGTGTCGTTCAACATTTCATAGCCTACCTGATAGACCTGCTTGATAATTATTCATGACGTCTATAAAATTGTTTCCTCAGCACACTTGCCCTACAATATCTCGTTAATTCAGTGTTTTGACTGATCAGGTACTATTATGGCCTTATGTTTTAGTTGTTTGTTAAGCGAAAATAAAATTTGATAGTATTTTCTCAAAATAAATAAATTTTAGTAAACAAATAGAAGGTATATTTAAAATTTCTAGAAAAATCGAAATATCTCAGAAACTAATGAACGCAACCATAACAAGTGCTATACAAAGATGAAAGAGCGTATTAAAAGCAATTCTTTGGTATAATAAACTATTGGGGGTTATATATTCAAAAAAAGAGAGAAAATCTAGATTTTGCGTTATACATCATCCTGTATACGAATGTGCGTCACGGGCTTTTTTATAGCCGATTTTATATCCAGATGATATTTTTAATCCTGCCATGTAAAAAAATCATTTTTTATTCATTATTTTTTGATATACAGTACGTTCGTTTGACAGCGATATTTGGATATAAAAATGGTCATAACTTTTGAAATACCCAAATACCCTGTATAATGTTATAACACCTTATATTGTGAGAAGAGAAATTATTAGGAGAATCTAAAGATGGGATAATATATAGGGTGTCTCATTTACAAAAATGTATTTTTGCATCACCACGTAATTATGGATCACCCTGTGTAAATCTAAATATTTTCTGAGCAAGGAGGATATCCGTGGCTACAACTTTTATATACATTTTTTTTTTCGTTATCTTCAACAGTAGTGAAGTTATATCGACCGAGCCGGTACTAAAAACTCCCCCTGTGTGAGGATATGTGTTTTGTTTAATTATAACTCAACACACTGCCTAATAGGTTGAGCCGAAAAAACTTTTTTTTCAGTTAGAACCCCAACAAAGCACAAAAAGCCTACAACAGATAGAGTTTTTGATTACCTACCTGACTTCTCTGACCTCTGACCTGTTTGTCTTTTTCCAAAATTCAATCATTAAATACTTATTTCAAAAGCTTAAGCTGATAAGGCTTATCGTAGTATTAAATATAAGTCGATAGTATTTGGATTGTTGGGTAAACATATTATCTAATAGTGTGGCAGATATCTTTTGAAAAAAACACATTTTCTAACTGAAATCAAAAAGCAAGCAAAGCATTGTTGTAAAGATCAATGGACGTTTGGTATTTTATTATGTTAGTCTTCAGCATCATCATCATCATAGTCACAATGTCTTAACAGACATGTTGTGAACTCGTAAAATGCATTAAGTCGGAGCTAGAGTATTGTCGACACGAATATTATCAATACTTTTGAGAACTGTAGCTCGCCATCCTTCGCGATTTACTGTCAGTTCAGTGACACCCTTGATACTCATATCCAGCAACTGTTTCGTCGTATCCACCCAGCGTGCAGGGGGACGACCACGGCGCCGCCCACTCGAGGCATGACCCTGAGCTACAAGTTTCTCCATATTATCGCTTCTGTGTATATGTCCGAAGAATGTAAGCATTCTCGTCGACACAATGGAGGATAGTCTCTTTGGACTACCGAGCTCATTCAGTATGGAAACGTTAGTTCGATGGGCGGTATAAGGAACTCTCAGCATCCTCCTCCACGTCCACATTTTTTTTTTTTTAGGCCAAATAGGTCATACACTACAATTTTTATATACACTCAATTTGTCCAACTTCACCTTATCTGCAGCTAGTTTGGTTAACCTTTCTTTCTGTTTGGTATTATTTCCTTGGTCACTCTTCGTAGACCATAGAGATCTGGACCATAACTGAAACTGCAGCAGCATAGGAGGCTATAATTTCCCATATTCATCAATCAATGCTATAGTGTTGTGCTGTTGAGTCCCGTTAGGTGAAAAGACACTTCTAAAAGCTGAAATTCCTTAAACGTCTGATTTGTTTGAGAACCAAATGTAGAAACTTTACGCTTATCTCAAGCGCGGCGAGATATCACAAATTCACCACGTGATGCTCCTTGCTCCTCTACAGACATGCAACTGCATGACGTAATCTACTTAAACCTCATTATCTCGATATCAAATTTGTTTACAATAAAATAAATTGGTTACAATTGCTATGTTAAATATTTAACTTGTTGTCTGAGTGCTTAAGCTATTTAAAAAAATTGTTCGCAATAGGATTATGTCCATTTATTCATTTTTTCCATTATTTGCATGCTATATTAATATGTTTGAATTTCCTTTTATAATACCATCGTGACGAAGGTCACTTTTGTTACATTCTATATAGACTAGAGAGACTTATTTTTCAGATATTTCGTGATTTTGTTCACTTTTCTAGCGTTCAAATAATATATCGTTCACCTAAATTTTATTTTATTTGCCGAAAATGGACGTATCAGTCAAGAGGCAGATCGGAATATCTCTTGATCATATCAGTATTCATCTATTTAGGTACATCACGCTGATTCCAAATAAAACACTGTTTCATATCTAAAAGTCTATATTAAATATATAATAAAAAATTACTTTATACATTCCTTTATATACAAATTATACCTATCACTAGCTTTTGAAAATCACACTTCTTGATTAAACTGTTCGTAACTATGTCTTCCAGACCAGCACACGATCTCTGCCCAATTTTGACAGAATCCTTTACTGTGAGGTCTATTTGTGAATATTCCTAGGCATAATTTTGAGGTCAACGGTAATTTCTTCCACTCCTTGGCAGTTATACCAAATGATACCAGTACCAACTCTCGTAAAAAGAGCAACAATAGTATTGCTGCTACTGCTAAACTATATACTGCTGATACAAACGATAACCCTAACCTAAAACAACAAAATCTTGATTACCAAAACTGCATAGTTTAGTCACTAGAAACAGTTTGTTAGTCAAGGCAAAAGGGCTAAAAGTACAAAAAAACAAGTTTGCTGGTCCACTTTTTGGATTAAACCAAAGTTAACTCGCTCTTAAAACTTGAGCCCAAACAAAAGAAGACTGAAATACAAATCATGAATTTAAAGGCTTAAAGGTTCTGATGACGCGCGTATACAACGCGCGTCGACGTGGCGCACGTTGTTGCATCTGTGTTCAGATGACACGCGTAGGACTGTGTACAACTTTTATATAGAGTAAGACTAGGCAATCGAGTGACAGTTTATTTGTTATTATTAACGAGAATTGATGTAGGAGAAGCTGTTTGTGTTTGGTCGGCATACAGAAGAAGGAAACGACGTAGGAGGGAAAGGACATACTGGGTTCACCCAATTTTAAGGAATAGACTTTCTACAAGTTTATACTTTACACTGTATCCCAGCCTGCGAAATCACAAACCTAAATTTTTATAATCGGATTTGCAAAACATTAGGACCAGTTCCTCCCAGGCGCTCTTTTTTGCCGTCTTATTTGAATATAATCTGGAATGCATGTCCCAAATCGTAGGCCTCTTCTCAATTTCATCAGTGAAAACATTTGTATTGAATTCTTCTGTTTTCATTTCAATAGCATTGTAAGAAATACATTTTTGCAAAGAAACACCAGGTATGTCGACTGAACGCTAGAAAAGACGCGTGCCAAATGAACAGACAATGGGAGCGTCTAGTATTTCAATACGCGCGTCGCCGCTGACCGACGCGCGTATTGAGATTCTCCGAGTCTAGTGGCGTCGTACGCGCGTATAATTTGTCGTACGCGCGTCCATGTGAACAGCTTGAATTAATTATGTGTATTTTCAAAACGAGCGTCAAGCGAACGCGCGTCATCTGAACTAAGCCTAAACCTTCTAAAAGTTTATTTTTCAATTACTTCTATTTATTAGAGTAATCTGTTCTTGTTGATGATATTAAGGCAAAATATATGTACAGAAAATACTCACTCAAAAAGCTTATACACGTCTGAGCAATCATCCGGTAATAAAATAGTCCTGTACAAAGTGAAAGGATGACAGACAGAAGTTAACGTCAAATTCGAGCTATACGAGAGAGCACTTGTAGCAAAAAATAATGCTGATATGAATAGACATCGATTATGGTTTCCAATACAGCAGTCAAACCTAAAAAAGACACAATGTATTTTAATCTTGAATTTTTAAATATCTATATTCTTTTCATGGGTTTTTGTTAAGCTTTTACATGTTTACAAGTAAATTGTTATTGGATTGGATTAATTTCTATAAATCACCAACTATTGCGAAACATGAGTCATCCACAAATGAAACTAGTTGATTGCGCTTATAGCATGTATTAATCGAAATTTAATTTAATGGAGTATTCACTCAAAAGAATATTTTTCTCTGGAATTTATTGAGTCTCTTCCAAATAATACTATGTTAGAGTCTATGAAAACAAATGAATATTAGACTTACCACAAACAGTGATGATCCCTAGAAGGCAGTTTAGTCTGGCAAATATTACAGCTCTCTGTTCTGTCACCTTCTTTACAATCTCTCTGACTTTCTGCTATCCTAGCCAACTCCTTGCTTCTCTTTTTCATCAAATATACTGACATCACAAACCCAAATATCAACACACTGAGTGCTATATTTTCTTCTAACAGAATTTCCAAAAATGGGATCACAACAAATTCGAATATAAAATATAATATTATAAGGCTAGTTAGTGTCCATACAAAGAAAAATTTTGTGTGAGGGATGTTTTTGATAAAAAACCTTGAGATCAAAGCAAGAAATATGACAACTGTGCTGAATGTAAATATAGTCCACCATAAGCTTATCGATGCTAACAAAAGCATTGCTGGAATTGTGAAAACTGGCAGGACAGCATCGAAGGCTATTTGCTTTGCCCCTCCATTCCAGGGTATCCTCAATCTGTCCTGTATTGTAGCCATCAGAGTTGATTTGTTCTTACTGGATATTTTGTGTGATTTTATCAAGCTGCAAAGAAAAAATATCAATAGAATAAAAAAAATGTCCAAAACATGAAAGATCCTGCCCATTTTTATCCCGCTAGCTACGCCTATGACCTATGAATATAATAAACTATACACTAAACATTATTTTGTATTACTGGTTGCATATGTTGCAGAATAATTATCATTTACATACATCAACAATATAGTTGCAATAGCCACTGAAATTTACTTATCTATAATTATGCACATCCTTAAAAAATGAGCACTGTAAATAAAAAGCTACTTCACAAAGTTAAAGGTAAATTGCTCAAATCTGAATAAGTGAATACCCATGCTTACCTAAGATATTGTTTAATATTTTGAATTTTACTACCATATTTATATTGCTAATTTACATTTGCAACCACGAAAATAGCTAGAGAGCTTTAGACACTAAAAAACAGTGTGCCCCTACTAGAGAATTGTCGCCCTCCTTGATAAAAACCCTAGCTCCACCAATGTTTATATATTATTACAAAAAAAATACATACTGCTACTGCACAATACTACAATCAATCACAATTCAAGGAAAAATATATCACCAGAGGACAATTGTATCCCACACAATACGCATAGATATCTAGATATCGATAATCATTAATCTTGTTGAACTAAATCATCAATAATGCAAAAAAACATAGCTACCTACCTAAAAAAAGCACATTAGAACACAAAATAACAAAATGTCTTATCAAACAAGCACCATAAAGAACGAACTATGAACAAGCAACAAGACTCGTGTAGGTACACAAGATTTAAATATCTTGACTCGTTTATATCTTCATCTCGGCTATAAACCTGATAAAGCGTGACCGAATTTCATATTTAAACAGTAAAAATTGGAGTACCTAGTAAAAGCCTCGTCTAATGCATCACAGTAACAACAGCAAGCCAGAATGTGGTTCCTCTTCTGGTTCATATCATAATATTCGCAACAGCATAAAGGAGTATCATCAGACATCACTTATTCAGTTTATTTGTTTAAAAAAACTCATTTCAAAAGATGCAACCTCGAAAATCAAGTCACAACCACAAGTCAAAACATAAACATATCATATTCCGTGACATCTTTTGAACGTATTGAGAAGTACGTTCCTGTCTATAATATCACACTAATATCGTGTAGGTGCCTTTACGGGTCACAAATCATACAAATTTGTGTAAAATCAATTTTGCTTTAACAGAAGTAGGTATGAAGGTTTATTTTTAAATTTATACATTCTATTATAGTATACAGTGAGCTATAGAAGTACAGAAGCCAGAAGGCCTACTTGAAATCAAACAAAACCGTATATTTCGTGGGCGACATCTATCTTTTGAAAGCTAAATTCTCTGTGACATCTATTCACTGACATCTATGGGAAAGAAGTTTAAGTTTAAGTTGTTCAGTAGTGACATCTATCCTCTGGAAACTGAAATTAATAATGGCAGATCACAGATGACAAAGACAAATGAGTCAAATGACAAAATGAGGTTATATTAATATTTTAGTGAATTTGTTTGATTTGTTTATATTATTTAGTTTATATGCATTCTTATTTTGCTTTTGATTTAATCAGCTCCTATAAAATGTCTATGTATAAAGATTAATCAGTTTTTGCCATTTCATAGTAGTTAACAATGGTGAGAGTTAAAAACAGGTGAGTATTTAAGTGACAATAGTTTGTAAAACTTGGGTAATGGAAGCTCTTGGTCAAAGCCAACTATTTACTGAAATCTAATTCCTACAACTTATCCTGTATTTGATAGAAAATTAATCCATTATAAGTAAAATATGGATACCTAAATACTTAACCATCTCTTATATCCACAGGTACTTAGTCTTGCAAATAACTCAGCAAGACCAGAAAGAAACTATATCGAAGTTACAGTTTCGTAGCAATTCTCTGTATGAAGCAATCATGTCCAAACTACAACAACTACATGGAGATTTTGGTGTAGGTTCTTGTAAGGGAGGCTTCACAGCAAAGTACTGCAATGAGTATACTGGGACAGCTGTTGTGAGAGCAAGACATGGGCCTCACCGACTTGTGGCCAGCTCCATTCCCTTCATAAGAATAATTGAGGGAAAAGTAGTGATCGTTAATATTTTGTATGTTGGTGCTACAATAAGACAGTGTTTCAAGTTCTTGAAGAATTACCAGCAGAGGAAATTTGATGAGTATTATGTGACGTTGAAGGATGAGGATGAAAGAAAAGCATTAAGACAATCAATATTGAATTTGGGAACTGTTCTAGATAAACTCTGATGAATATATTTAGTTTAAAAATGTGTTGATTCCTATTTGATTGAGGTTCAGTTGTATGTGCAGATTAGAAATGTTTAATGTAATGCCTAAAATTTATCATGTGTCCTCTATCTCTGATTCAGTGTGCTATACTCGCTCTTCATTTAAAACCAGTGTCCTTTATGGTATTTAGCAAAGTAGGTATGTACAAAATGAATAATTTTGTGTACAAGTACCTCTACTGCGCAAGTCACCAAAAGAGTTTCATTAATTTACCATTCATCATATTATGTGCTTTTAATGTCGGTTGAGTAAAGTGCAGCATGTTTATAAAGTGTTACCACATATTCACATCCAGGTAGGAGAGATATATTTTTTTTTTTATTTGTCATTGTTGTACAAATTACCTCTTTGATTGGGACTTCCCAAACTAGGTAATAAAATGGACCAGAGAAATTCAAAAAAGAGCTACAATTTTTTTTATTGTTTGGCAAGGGAAAGAATATAAGGTAAAGGAATGCAGAGAAAAATAGGGCTGTTGTCTGATGTTGAGACGTTCCGCTTGAAATATAGTTCACGATCTGTGCTAGTACTATACTTTATTTGTCCCATCTCTATCTGTTTTTGTAAGATTAGTCGTTAGATGGCGCCACAAAAAATATATTCTTGCGCCATCTAGCACTCAATAATTGAACTGTAAGGATGACAGCACAGCTGCCAATCATTGACACGTCGGCACGTGCTTTTGACAATTATGTTTTGAGATTTGACATTCCTCTCTTCAGGCTGTGGATAACCTAAGCGTTTAAAGATGATTTTTCGAAGAAAAATTTATATTTCTATACATTGTTGCTCTAGAAATTATTCGACATGAAGGTAGTTTACCAGAATATAGGTAAAGATGGGGATGGGTAAGTGAAATCCTTATACGCTTTCAAGGTTATGTTACCCAAACACTTGCTGCATCAGCATTCAGCATCATAGGATTTCAAATGAGTTTTACAGATTTAAAGGGTTGACAAACATCACTAGTCACAGCCACTCACTGTAAACTGTATGAATATAATTCATATAGTTAATGCTGTGAAAAAGCTTTCCTTTCAGTGTGAAAACAATCAGTTTTGGAGGCTTTCTCCACGAGATTAAAATTGTTTATGTAATTTATCAGTGTCAGAGTAAATTTTTGAAGTATATCATACTGATATGCCCTTAAAATTTGTGCTCATACATTAATTACATTGAAAGTTTTTTGTTCACAAAATTGAACAGTAAAATAGTTTCAACTTTGCAGTCATAGCTCTAACTTAGAGTACGTTAAATGTTACTTTTTAATTCGTTAGGAGTGTGGCTCTTATCCCTGAAGAGCCAGAAGATATGTGGCATGCATATAACCTTATTGCTGAAGGAGATTCTGTCAGGTCTACAACCATTAGAAAGGTGCAGACAGAATCCTCTACAGGTTCCTCAACTTCCAATAGAGTTAGAACTACTCTGACCATCAGCGTAGAAAATATTGATTTTGACACTCAAGCATGCATGCTAAGGCTTAAGGGAAGGAATATTGAAGAGAACCAATATGTTAAGGTAGGAATCAGAGATTACCAGTAGCTTTAATATCATAGTCAAGATTTGGCCATCAGATCTAGGCAGACTAAAGCTTAATTCAGATGCACACGACATCCGACGATATGACGGTACAAAACTGTTCCTATTGGTCGAAATATTCGAAATGATGTCAAACCAAAATATTTCAACAATAGGAACAGTTTCGTATCGTCGGA
Source organism: Callosobruchus maculatus (assembly GCA_951848785.1). Lineage (NCBI taxonomy): Eukaryota > Metazoa > Arthropoda > Insecta > Coleoptera > Chrysomelidae > Callosobruchus > Callosobruchus maculatus. The sequence continues at coordinate 8,103,140 of CATOUR010000003.1, forward strand.
TGTCGTATGCATCTGAATTTAGCTAAAGGGCTGGTTTCTCAATGTCCAGTTAAAAGTGTCAGATAGGTAGCTGCCAGTTAGCATTTTTATGGATACAACTGTCAGATAAGATTTATGTGAATTCGTAAGCCTAGCCTTCAATTGTTTAAACAATTTATCTGACAGTTGCCTGTTAACTTCCAGATAAATATATAATTGGACATTGAGAAACCGGCCCTAAGTACCTATGTAGTATATGTATATGTACGGCTGCCACCGAGAGAACGAGCGTGTCTAATATCGCTCCGCAAAAATCTTAAATTATGTGAATTCTATTCAAGTGAAAATTCTAGTTAGTACCTCAGTACATATGTAACATGTGGGTACACCTTTCGGTAGTGATTTGAACGGATCAATTTGACAAATTTAATAAGTATGCAAGAAACATAAACATATACCAGCATTGTATTGTTATCAGGAATTTTCCGATATCAGAGTTAAAGGAGGCCATACACTCGCAACTAACTTGACAAACCTTCAAGATGGAGAGTAAATTTAAATGCTGTGGCAAAGTGTTCAACTACTACACATGTATTGTATGTTTTGGTACCTTTCATAGCAGTTGTGCAGCAAGAATAAAAAAGATCAGACACCTCGAGGGACCCAAAATTTGTTGCTCTACAGTATGTGAGAAAATTCTGGAACAAAAAAACTCTGAAGTAAGTAAGCTTCAGGATCAGAATGAAGAATTAAAATGTATCCTGGGTAAAAAAGAAGAGGAAATATTAGAGCTGCAGTTTAATTATGAAAATGAATACTGCATATTCAACAAAACTATAGAGAATTTGAACAAGGACAACGCGGATAGGGCAACCTATTCAAATAGAATTGAAAAACGAATTACTGACTTGGAAGATGAAGCAGCAGAAATGGAAGCCATCCACATTGGTGAAATAAAAAAGCATAAAGAAGTAATATGTAAATTACACACAGAAATTGGAATGCTGAGACAAATGAATGAAGACTTGCAAATGAAGATTGACGATCATATTGCAAATAGTGCAAGAATCATCAAAGAAAGAGATGACCTGATCCGAATCAACAGAGAAATGGTTACCACTATTGGAACGTTGGAAGAACAAAATGGTTTACTATCCATTGCCCAGACCTTCCAGGCCAATAAGGTGAAACGCAGTAGTGCCAAAGGAGTGGAAGATTATCATCGAAAATCTACGCCACCATCTAATGATCAGGACATGATTTTGAGCGAAGACACTGTATATAATGAAGATCAGTGTGAAGGAAATCGTCGTTCATTGGACAGCACAGAACATGAAGGTACATCCCAAACAACAGCGTTAGGTATGACACATAATGAGCCTATATTCCAAAGAAAAAACGTTGTTATTATTGGTGATGAACTTGCAGTTTCTATAGCTCCGAGGTTAGATTTAGCTCTTAAAAAATGTAATTATAACATAACAGGTACTGTGAAACCAGGTGCAGATATAATTGAAATCTGTAAAGTAGTATTTCAGAGTACTCGGCATTGTGGTCAAGACGATCTAGTCATTTTTATGTTCAACTCATGTAATGTTTCAAATTTCAAAACTCTAAGGCATGTTTTGAAACGGTTAGTACCTATAGGAAAATTTACCAATTTGCTAATATTAATTAGATATAGCTCGCATAAAGATAAAACCGTAGGAAGATTTATAGAAAAACAAATTGATAGCTATAAGCTTTTACAAAAAAATGTGTCTATTTCGTTTGAAGAGTTATATAGCAGATCAACATCAGTTAATAGCAACATAATCAGGAAACGTTATTTAACAATTCCATGCAGGGTACCTAAGCTAGTTTTAAAAACCGTTAAAACAACTTTCAGTCAAAACATAGCACAAAAAGATAAGTTTTTTCGTGTCTAAGCAAAGTCATACTCAAAAATTAGCAAATAATCTCAATGTTATACATCAAAATGTTCAATGTTTATCGAACAAAATTCTGGACTTGGAAATATTTTTAGAGGAGCACGACTGTGATATCTTTTGTGTTAGTGAACACTGGGCCGTGACTGAGCAATTACCTTCACTTGCACTGACCAATTACAAGATGGCAGTTTTCTTTTGTAGAGAAAAGTCTAAACACGGAGGGGTTGGTATCTATGTCAGGGAAAATATTCATTTTAAAAAGCTGCAAATACAGTCTTTTGAAAAAGAATTTGAGTGTGTTGGAATACATTGCAAAATATTAGATATAATTGTTTTAACTGTATATAGAACTCCGAACTCGGATTTTAACATATTCTTAGATCATCTTAACAACACACTTATCAACTTGACAAATATTTTTAAAAATATTAATATTTTGATTTGTGGGGATTTTAACATCAACTTTTTGAAACATAGTGATAAGCTAGATCTCCTACTTGATCTTTTCAACACCTGGGCAGTTATACCAACGATAAAAGCACCTACTAGGGAAGCTAATTGTCTGGATAATATATGTACTAACTTACAGGAAAACAACTTTAAATCAGAAGTTATCAATGGAAACTTAAGTGATCATTTAGGTCAAATAATAAACATCAGGTACAGCCAGGAACAGCAAAAAAGAAATAAAACGTCATATAAATATAGGCAGACTAATAATGAAAAGAATATATCTTTTTTCTTGGAACTTTTAGGAAATGAGGACTGGCAGGAAGTTTATGATACTCCTGGTGGCGTTTCTACGAAATTTAATATATTTTATGAGACTTTCAGGTACTATTTTGATACAGCTTTCCCACTAAAAACTAGAAATGTGTCTTCTAATACAAACCGTAGGAAACCATGGCTGACTAAAGGTCTTCTTATATCAGGGCAAAAATTGAAAGATCTGTTTCTCCTTACAAAAACCAACACTAGTATTAGGTCTTACTATAATAATTATAAAAAAACATATAGGAAGCTATTAAAAGAAGCAAAAAAACTTTACAACAACAGAATAATCAAAAATGCAAATAATAAGTCGAAGGCCGCATGGAGTTTGATTAAAAACAAAACACATGCCAGACATACCTACTCACTAGCGGTCAATGATACCACTATCTCTGATCCACAAACTATTGCTACAACTTTCAATACTTGTTTCTCAAAAGCCTCTCTAGATTCCCGAAAACATTTACAGTCTAAGTGTCTAAGATACCCATCAATGAACTCAGATAGCTTTTATTTCAAACCAGCTGTAGAACACGACCTCATCGACATCATCAAGAATCTGCGTAACTCCAATTCAGTAGGTGAAGATCAAATTAGTACAAACCTGGTAAAGAAGTGTATTTTTCGAATTGTTAAGCCATTGACCTACCTGCTGAACTGCTCTCTTACCGAAGGAATTATACCAGATTGTTTGAAAGTATCCAAAATTTTACCAGTACATAAAAAAGGGGATACTACAAATATTGATAATTTTAGGCCCATTTCTTTATTAAGCCCTTTCACTAAAATATTTGAAAAATATGTGGCTAAGTCGATAGTACAATTTTTTGACAAATATAATTTATTTAATAACTATCAATTTGGTTTTCTGAATGGACGATCAACGGGAAAAGCAGTAATACATTTCATTAATATGTTATTTGATGAGCTTGATAAGGGTAATAAATGTTTGGGAATTTTTATTGATCTAAGCAAAGCTTTTGATTTAGTTGACCATGAAATACTTTTAAGGAAACTTGAAATGTATGGTATAAGAGGACTTCCTCTTAAATGGTTTGAAGACTATCTGGCTAACAGAAAACAATATGTTGAAGTTGAATCAGTAAGATCACAAAAACTTCAAACTAATGTAGGCATACCACAAGGTTCAATTCTTGGCCCTCTCTTATATATCATATTTGTAAATGACTTTTGCAGTAATAAATATGTCATGTATGCTGATGATACGTCATTAATTATTGATGGGGAAGATCTGACAACGGTAACATCAAAAGCAACCAACGAATTACTGAGAGTTGAGCAGTGGTTTATTGACAACGGCCTTGTACTCAACCAAAACAAAACAACTTTTTTAAATTTTGAATGTAGACGCAACACCTCTAACTGTACTTTGTTAGTCAGATCTCTTAATGGGTCAATAGCACAGGTAGAGACAGCTAAATTCCTAGGTGTCCACATTATGGCCAACTGTAAGTGGACGGCACATATAGACATTATCTGCAAAAAACTGGCATCAGTATCTTATTGCATCGGTCAGTTACGTTTCATCGTTGATAAAGATATTTTGATGACATACTATTTTGCATTTTTCCAGTCAACTCTATCGTACGGTATAGCAGTATGGGGGGGAAGTAGTCAAGCAAGGAGAATCTTTATTATGCAAAAGAGGGTGGTGAGGTTGATTGTTGGCGTCAATAAGAGAACTAGCTGCAAACAAATATTTTCGAAGCTAGGTATCATGACTCTGCCATCATTATATATTTTTGAGCTACTGATGTATGTGAAGCTAAATATTGACAACTTCTGCGGACTTAACTGTCACAACAACTACTCAACACGAAATAGTAATACATTAATTGTCCCTTCTCATAGACTTGCTAACACAGAAAATAGTCCAAAGCTTATGGCAATCAAGTTGTATAACAGATTACCTAACTGTTTCAAAAACATGTCTGAGAAGAGGTTTAAACTAGAGTTGAAATTACTTTTAATTAGGAAAGCATACTACTCCACCGCTGAGTATCTTGGAGACATTCTAATTCATTAATAATTTTTTTATGAGTAGATACATGTACAAGTTTTAAATTTTTTGTGTTTTTGTTGTTGTTGCTAATGTTGTGCATATCAAGTGTTAAGTGTTTTACGATGGTTTTTTTACTCGTATCATATAATAGGTATCTATTTGAAGACATTTTATCTACATTGTGAGTGCAATCCTCGCTTTTTATCATCATGTTATATAATCATTGCAATTTTTTTCAAGATATACATAGATAAACCTAACTTAGACATGTACAAGTTTTAAATTTTTCTGTTTTTTTTTCTGTTGTTTTTTTTTTAATTTCGTGTATATCAAGTGTTAAGTGTTTTATGACTTTTTTTTTAATCATATCATATATCTACTATTTATTCGACGACATTTTGATTGACATCGTGAGTGCAATCCTCGCTTATAATCATAATATTAGATAATCACAGTTATTTTTTTTTTTTTAAGATATGTAAACCTGACTATGACATGTTCTATATCATCTGTGATGATCAAAAGAATAAAGATTCATCTATCTATCTATCTATCTATAATGGGCCAGTTCCTTGCTCTTCTGTGTTTTATGGTCTTTGTTTATTGAATACTGCAGTTTTTTAATGAACAGAATTTCAATGCTATTTTCTGATTTCACTCAAGATGGGTGCTTACCATACCTTGGACCTAGAACTGAACCGCAAGTTCATCCTACGCAAACAGGAATGGGACTCTGTTAGTCTGGAACGAATCGAACAAGCTAGCGATCCAACCAAAAGTGCTGATGTCGCTGCGGTTGTAATGCAAGAAGGGCTTGCATATGTTTGCCTCATTACATCAAGTATGACTTTAGTTCGGGCTAAAATAGATGTCGCTATACCAAGGAAGAGAAAAGGATTTGTTCAACAACATGAAAAGGTGAAAAATTTTAATTTACTATTCCCATTTATAATGGACTAGTATCATGGGTTTGAAAACAATGATTAAATCATTATAACCTCTTAGTGTATACAAAATATGGCACACATATCCGTCTTCCGATTGGCTGTTCCCCTATAGTCCCGTGACGTCACGCGACTAGAAAAATTCAAATGTTTTCCTCATTTCCTCGACGTGCCCAAAAAAAACGCGCAATAATATCAGAAGGTTCTTATGCCATACTCTATCATATGCAGTCATAAAAAAATTAATGATACTAGTCCATTGCCAAAAAAAGAAAATCTCAACGTTTTTTGCTTATTGTATTCAGTAACAAGCCTCTCTTGATTTTATAGGTTTGCTATATGTTGGTTGTTTTTTCAGGCATTGCTAAAATTCTATGACCAAGTGATGCAAGCGATCTTGAGACATGTTAATTTTGACATAGTGAAGTGTGTCCTAATAGCATCACCTGGTTTTGTCAGGGATCAGTTCTACGAGTACATGTTCCAGACTGCCGTCAAAACAGACAACAAACTGCTGTTAGAGAATAAGTCAAAGTTTATGCTAGTGCATTCGTCTTCCGGTTTTAAACATTCATTGAAAGGTAATGGAATATTATTGGACTACTTGAAATTTCATAAAAATCAGATAGATTGAGTAACTTGCTTGTTGATTTTTCAGACAATACGGTAGAAACAATCTAATTTTGCTTGTTTTTCAAAAAAAAATTTAATGAAGACGAAGATGGAAGTTTTTCCGATTTTCTTGAAAGAATCAAACTTTATTTTAATTTTATTTAAACACTGAAAAACACTTTAAACATGCAATAATCATTATATACATTGCCTGTCAGATGCACAATCTGATTACAAAAATGTAGGTATAACTTTTAAGAATGATCCTTTTACTCTGGAAATACTAAGACAATTCACTTGAAGCAAATTTTACAGAAGTCTTACAAGATCCAAGTGTGATGAACAAGATCTCAGACACAAAAGCGGCTAGTGAAGTAAAGGCAATAGAAACCTTTTACACAATGCTGCAATGTGAACCTGCCAAAGCCTTTTACGGTAAAAAACATGTACTCAGAGCTAACGAAGCACAAGCTATTGAAACGTTAATGATTTCTGACAATTTATTCAGGTAAGTGTTTCTTTCGGGTTTGATTAATCTATCCATTCCAAATTAAAATAAAAAAAAGTGACAACTTTTCAGTTATTGTGCTGTCTTTCCAAAATACCATTTAGCGGTAAAAAATAAAATAAAATGTGTACCGTCTAAATAGTTTTGAAACATTAAGGCCCGATTTTATCAACATGCGCAATTTAACAAAGACTTTGGCCAATCAGAGCAGCCCTTTCAAGAACATTCATCTGTCAAAGTACTCTGAAAATTTTTCTCTTGAAGTTGACCTCAAAAAGCACAAAAATGACATACTTTATATACAATCGAGCATTGTAAATCATCTAGCATCTTTTCCAGTCTGATTTTCCACCCTAAATGGGTGAAAAATTGCATTTTCTTGTTTAATCAAAAGTTAACCAATCAGATTCCATTTCCATTTGATCGCTGGTTTCATGCTGTATTAAATGATATGATGACAAGAAATTCACTCATTGCATTATTTGGATAAAACAATTTACTATCGATAATAAAAAGGGGTAAACATAGCACTTTGTTTCATTTCAAAAGTAGGCAAGCTATTTTCCAAGCGTACATGTGCATTACTGGTTGTCTATCCAGAACGGCAAAGCTCATTATTTAGCTGTGTATAATCTTATATTTTATATTATAAATGCTACATCTTTAGATCCTCTGTGAATATTTCTATAAGATATAAGATGGTCTATAACAAACATGCATCCAGTAAATAAAGGGTTGATTCTTGATAAAAGTATGTATATTTTTTTCTATAATCCATCTGACTGACGGAGGTGGGATTTGTAATTATTAAATAAGGTACTTGCTGTGATTGATACTAGAGGTACTTTAATAATTCTGTCACAAATTATCGCAGTTTGCAATTAGTATATAAAATACAAATCAATTAATCGCTTTGTTCTGATATCCTGCTATGATTTTGATCCACGAATTCTAAAATATTTTTGACAAAAGTGTCATCCAGCTTTGACATTTTGTTTTCAATATTGATAAAATACTATTGGATGATACTTATTAACATACCCCTCAATACCAATAGAAAGCTTTTGCTAAATAACAACTTTGTCAAAGTCTTTGTTAAATACACGTGTTGATTAAATCGGGCCTTAGGAATGCATAATATTCATAGCTATGTTTTGTTTCTGTGACCTTAAAAGATGAGGTATAATACAGCTATATTATAATGCGGATTCTATTGATTTCTGTTTCTTGTAGGTGTAAGGATGTAAATGAACGTAAGGAATATGTAAAATTAGTCGATTCTGTCAGAGAAAATGGGGGTGATGTGAAAATTTTCTCTAGTCTACACATATCTGGAGAACGTAAGTAGTTCAGATTTTTTATTTAACGCGACCATTTTATCATGAAATTTTATGTAGGTTTTCGACAGGTAGCCAGTAGGCCTTGAAGAGTATCAATTTCTGTCGTACTCCAGCTTCTCTTTGACCTTAGATATGTCACCGCCGTTGTTTCTGGTTTCTGAAGTTGATTTGCTGTCCCTCTACTCTAGTCTGCCAGTATCTTTCTGATAAGTTAGTTTTTTTCTTCTATCTGAATACGTTTTTGTTTATTATTTTGTGGCCTGCTAATTTTCTTATAGGTAGGAAAATTGAAACACATGGATTTAACTAAAAATTTGAAATTTAATGAAAACTACCAAATTGATATCCACAACCTTATATCACTGAAAACGCTATTTTACATTTGATCGTATGAAGAAAAGTTATCTCTGATTGAAGTTTTCTTAATTAATCTACCAATTTCTCTAAGTACAAAAGTTATTCAAATCTGACTGTCTAATATCCGTTCTACATCAACAATAAATCCATGGTTTTAATTCGTGGATTCAGTTCGTGGTCAAAATTGACAAGTGTAAAACAGGAATTTGACGTCAAATAAGTCAGTGGATTTCTTCACTGATTTAGAACCTGTTCTAATCTGTCGTCAAGTTTGACGTAAAAATCGGTAGTGCCAACCTTAAAAATCATATGATGCATGTCATGGCCACACACAAATACGAATTAGATAGATCTTGAAAACCGCTAATCACATCACATCAACAGTGTTGGCAGCACTGCATGCTGTCACAAAATCCATGGTTTTATTCACAGATGTAAAACACGATCAGTTTGACCTTGGAGACGACCATGGATTGATCAATGAATACATTCGCTAAGAAAATGTTGATGTAAAACGGGTATAACCTAAGCTGACGCATTTTATCCTTAATAACGCGGCAAAGCCACAGCCTTCTAAGTTTTATAATCGCTACGATATTCAGTTGTTCTCTGATATCTATTCAAGCCAAAAGTGGCGATTTGCACCTAAACGGTTCGTGTCAACACCCATGTGTGATACATAAAGTCACAGTGGAATTCACCAAAGAAATGATCCAAAACACTATACCAAAAACTCAGTTTCTTGAATAAAGTTCCAAATCCGGACTATTTTATTGGACTACTTAGGGCCGGTTGTACAAATCCGGGTTTAACACAAGCTTTGTTAAGGCTAAGCTTAGCTAAGCTCAGGCTTAAAGTCGACATCCGTTGTACAATCGTCGGCTTAGTTAAGCCTGGTTGATAATGAAATTCACTGCGGTTGGCACCAATGAAGCAATACGTACTGACATCTGAAAAATTACCTCTTTTGGTTAGTCACTTGACAGTGACTTGACAGTTTGTGCCAAATTCGGGCAATGGCCGTTTCTGCCTGTTCTTTTATTTGCTCTCTTTGTTAAACTAGACACGAAATCTTTCAAAAAATACCTAATAGAGCGCAAAGCAATTTGAAGGTTCCTCCTTGACATATCATGTCACTTGTATGAGGTTAGGTTTAAACCTCAGCTAAGCTCGCGTTAAGCTTCGGCTTACGTAAGCTCGTGTTAAGCTTGGAGTGGGGTGCTAAGCCAGCATTGTACAACGGACGTTTTGCAACTGACGTGGATTAACGTCGGCTTACCGTAAGCCGAAGCTTAAGCTTGCATTGTACAACCGGCCCTTAAAGTTAATAATTTGTCTAGAACTGGACCAGCTGACAGGGATAGCCGCCATTTTGCGGTTCCCGATGCCCGAGCTCGAAGACAGTGACGACAGCGACGAAGAAAAAGAGATGGAAGATACAAAGTGACCCTTTCTAGCAAATCCGGTCTAATAACAATTCCTGTTGCCGAGTGATTTTAAAAATGTGTGGAGATTATGATTGTTTAGAATTGTGCAAGACACAGCGTGTGTTACGTGTACATTTTTGTAAGGTCTATGTGCTAATTTATTTATATAAGATTTTCATTAAATAAAAACGATGTTGTTAACATTTTCATTTGATTACTCTACATTTACGTTTGTGAAGAGAAACGGTAAACAATGTGTCCAGTTATCGATGTCCGAGCCTTCAAGGGGATAAAATACGTTAATTTTTATCGATAAATCACCCCTCAAAAGTTTTTCTCCCATCATAATAAAATGGCAGCCATTTTGTTTTTTGACGGACTGATGCACGAGTGTTGTACTAATTTTGGCATAGCTACCTATGTAGAGGTTGTACAAACACAAAATAAGACGCCATTCGATAGCGAAACATATAGACCATAAACTAATGGTAAACATTTTCCAAACTTCATTTCATATCAGGACAAAAAACTGTTGAAAGAAAATAATTATCTAATTTTTGGCGTTTTTTTACAATTCTAATTTTTTCAAAAAATTTAAGCCGTTAACCTAAATCTTTTTATTTATAAGCGATAGTACACATGATGTTTTCTAAAAAAATTGCTTACATCTTAGCCATAGGTAAAGTAGTTTAGAAGCTATGATGGTTTGAATGTGACCCTTTATTGTCTAATCCCGCAGTTGAGAAAGCAATTAAACAAAATACTTTAGTGGTCACGACAAATCTTACAACCATTGTTCAAAATGTCCTCCTTGGTGTTGCTCTTACTGACATATGTTGCGCAGAGCACTGATCATTGCTTTGTCATTCCGTTATTCATTTCGAACTTGAATAATTTTCCAAATAAGCTCCTCGCGTATATTTGGCACGTCGACAAACTTTCATTGTACTCCAGAAGCAAAAATCAGGTGGGGTCAAGTCCGGTGAATGCGGTGGCCAAGCGATTGTTCCACCGCGTCCAATCCACGGCGTTCATTTAAATGGCTCCTCTCTGGTGGAAACGCAGCGTAATAATGAAAGGTAGTTTTGTACTTTGAGGTCGGAAATTTACTAGAAATAGCTATATATAAATGACAAAAAGGTAAGTTTTTAAAAAAGTTTATTCAACCTAACATATGATCGTTATCAGCCCAATGTACTCCTCTTCTGCTTTCAACATTGCTGAACCCGATTCCAAAATTCTTGTGAAGCTCCTCCATAGACTGTCTCATTGTTTCTTCTTGATAGTACCTTTTGTAACGCCTGACTAACAGCACACAGCCTACTAGGAAAATAATTTGTACTATAATCCATGTGACTATCAATCCTACAACAAGCGAGTAGTCCAGGCAAACTTCCTGTGTGGAGTAATCTGAAAATCAATTTGATAAATCTACAGGATTATTAAATAAAGGGCTATTTCAATTTGTTTATTATTGTCTTATTATACGCCTTTTTCAAAGAAAGCAGACCCTATCCACAAAACAGTCTTGTTAGACAATACTGCAACATTAACAACAAGATTATTGGAACTAGGCAAGCCATCCCAGCAGACAACAACATGCCTCACAGATCGAGTGATCGAGAGAGATCAGAAAACACAGGCAACAACATTAACAAAGAAGGAAAGAAGCCTCACGATGGCTTACAAACTATAGAAATGAAGGTTCACAGAATAGTCTAGTCATCTCCAGCTTTTAGGGATCAACAATAACATATGTTCTGGCACGACCGCGTCGTCAGTATTGCTAAAACGGCATCCCAGAAGCTTGGAGTTTTGTTCCGCTGTAGGAAGCTGTATACACCAGGGCAACTTTTGCTGCTCCACAAGGCACAGATCCGACCATTGTTGGCGTATTGTTCCCATGTGTGGGGATGCGCTCCGAAGTACTCTCTAAAGCTTCTGGATACTATCCAGAAGAGAGCAATTAGACTAATCGATATGCCTAACCTCACAAATGAGAACCTCCACAGCCTGGAACATCGAAAAAAGATGGCTTCAGTGAGCTCTCCTAGATAATAACACCGAAGGCCGTCCGAATAACGAGGAACACTAGGGAGGCTCTGCGAGCTCATCCTTACCAGGTCGAGGTTCCTACTCCCCGAACCAGTCTCCTCCAACATTCCTTCCTTTGGAGAACTTCGACCCTGTGTTTTCCGACGGTTACAACTTGCAGCGTTTCAAACCTAACGTGCACGGGCACCTTATCTCTCGCAGCGCTTCTACAGCGCCATAGGCTTTCAGCTTTTGCGGGAGGCTGACGCTGACGATCAAGAAAATGCCTTTGAAAAGTCTACAAATCCACTTACTATATCCCGCAAATAAGATCTTGTTATCTCCAAAAACCAGTCTATCTGATGTCGAAACAGGATCTCTAACCACCATAAAGTACTCCAGGGGCATCTCGTTTATATTTTTGGACCTGCTTTCAAACTCAGTCCTGTTGATCATCACCACTTTTGTACCATTCACCGTGTGGATGCTGTGAGTTCGAATTTCCCTCTTTCTTCTGCCGTGAGAGTATACATTTTCTCCACAGGTTATCTGAAATCAGGTCAAGGTCTTAGTGAGCACAAGCGGAGCAAAAGTTGTATAAAGCACAAGTCCTGTGGATAGTCAGTGTTTAATTATCATATTTAAATAAAGGATGTTTGAAGATTTAACACTTTATCAGTTTAACTTTGCTGATACTTATAACAGTTATAACAGGTTACATAATGAACACCGAATACAGAATGAGGCATAGGATGGGAAACCAATCGTCTGTTGACATCTGTCATATACTGTGTAATGCTTTCGCGGCCATCGTCCAATGAATTTGTGGTTCTTGGGTTTTTAGGCCGGCGTGGTTTAGGGTTAAAGCTTTATTTTATTTTTATTTATACCTGCTAATGGTGACGTGGCCTAACCAGGTGGCGTTGGTAGCCCCGCCCCTTCGCGATATGGTAGTGTCTTCAGGTCCTTTAGGATGGGTACCCATGTCCGGTTCACTTTCTGTGTTTCTTGTTTCCTATTGAAATTATTATGATGTTTTTGTATTTCGATGGCTTCTCTGTGAAGTCTGGCATGGTATGAAGATATTGCGGCAAGAACCTGAGCTTCTTCAAACTTGATCCTGTGACTTCCCTCCTTAATCGCATGTTCCGCTACCGCTGATTTGTCCGAATGGCCTAGTCGACAGCTAGCCTTATGTTCTGCAATTCTTGTGTTTATAGATCGCTTAGTTGTTCCTATGTATACACTCCCACATGTGCATGGTATGTCAAACAGAACGGGCTAGAAAAGAACTGGAACATCTAAAGAATGCTCTTAAGGCAAATGGTTACACAGAAAAAGAAATAACAAAAACAATGAGAAGACATAGGGCAAAACCAGAACCTAAACCGATAGCAAAAGGTTTTCTACCCTATGTGCCTGGAATAACAGACAGAATGGGAAAAATGTTACGAAAGGAAAACGTCAAGACCATCTACAAGCCCACAAGAAAGATACAGGAATATTTGAGAACGGTGAAGGACAAAAAGAGATCCACTCACAACACCGGGGGTTTATCGCATACCATGCACATATGTGGGAGTGTATACATAGGAACAACTAAGAGATCTATAAACACAAGAATTGCAGAACATAAGGCTAGCTGCCGACTAGGTCATACGGACAAATCAGCGGTAGCCGAAACTCAGGTTCTTGCCGCAACGTCTTCATACCATGCCAGACTTCACAGAGAAGCCATCGAAATACAAAAACATCATAATAACTTCAATAGGAAAGAAGAAACACAGAAAGTCAGCCGGACATGGATACCCATCCTAAAGGACCTGAAGACAATACCATATCGCGAAGGGGCGGGGCTACCAACGCTACCTGGTTAGGCCACGTCACCATTAGCAGGTATAAATACAGGTGCAGATCCACCAGCCGTCAGTATTTTGGAAGTCGCCGAAGTGAAATAGCTTCTGAAGATGCCATCCACTCGTGTGGCGAAACGTCAAGCTTTAAGGCTAAACGACGCCGGCCTAAAAACCCAAGAACCACAAATTCATTGACATCTGTCATGTCAAGCATAGGACATAGATATATGATGTTCAGATTGGATGTGGAGTGTTGACTAATCAATACTTACCGGCTTACACTCTTTCTCACAAAACTGGACGATTACGCTGAACCTGACGATGGGCGATGTTGCAAATTTGAATGCTTGGAAGTTGGCCACCAACTGCTTCGAATATGGACTGACTATCTTACGCAAGGCTGGAAATATGTTCAGATTCGTTGGACACCCCGCATCGTCTAATAAAAATATGGACTCATCGCTTCGTTCTGTCATAGCTACCAAATGACTTGCCCAGATGTCATAAGAAGCTGCAATAAAACGTATTTATAAAGATACAAATCAGTCGTCTAAATGAAAAACCCGACAAGTCACACATTTTTCAAAATAAAGATTTATATACCATTTTGTTCATTATCTAAAGCGCTACCATTTTATAATTATATTACTCGCAAGTGAAAACCGAACATCTAGAAAAAAGGAATAATTGCATTGAAAATTTGTACACAGCTTGGCAGTACGATCTCTAGTACACACGTAGGTTAGGTTAGGGGGGTCAAACGTACAGGCCGGGTTAGGTAGCCCCAACACTGCAGCCATTGGCTTATTGTATTGTCCTGTGCGTTTGTTAATCCGTGAAGAGTTTTGTGACCTTGATAAGATCCAAGAGTCTCTTCACGATATCTCTATTGGGGAGTGATTTGGGGTTGTTTGGCCCTATCAGTCTGAATCTCCACCAGTGTACCTCACATTCAAAGATTATGTGAGAGGCTGTTTCGTCGTCCTCGTCACATAGTCTGCATATTGGGTTTTCTTTGAAAATCCCTAATGTGTGTAGATGTTTTCTTAGGCCGCAGTGTCCGGTTAGGAGGCCGGTTATTAGCCCAGTTTTTTTCCCATTTAGTTTTAGGATCTCTTCAGCTAGTTTTGGTGTGGGTTGTTTCACCATCAGCTTGCTGTGTCTGAGCTTTGGATGTGATTGCCAGTATTTTAGGTGCTGTGAATGCACCCACTGGTTTATCGTAGTAATACACACGTAAGGCACCTCTAAAAAACTAGACGAGTAAAAATAAAGCATGGCTTTTTTCGATCCCACAACTAGAATAGCTGTTGCAAATGTGGCGAGAGACTAGTTGGTTGTGTAAAGATGCCTCCTAGAAAACGACAGCCCCAATTTACGCAATTAAGCTCCTTTGAACGGGGTTGGTGGTATTTCTTTCTGAGCAATTGCTTTAACCATGGGGGTAGGGTGGCTAGAGTTGTAGCAGCATGGCATGGATCTCAGAAGGCGAATGCAGCAAGCTAGAGGTTCTGGAGCACGTAGAAGAACTACAGGCCCTTCGAGACATAATACGATCCTCTCGAGCTGTTGCTGGCGATTGGTATGCAGCTATAAGGAGGCTCATTCGAATCTGCACGATATACCACAGATTGAGTGAAATGGGCTTAAGATCATGTCGTCCGCCTCTAGTGCTTCCAATCACTGCAACTCATCGTCCCCAGCGGTTAGATTGGTGCCAGGAACACCGACAATGGCATGCTGAATGGCATCAGATAGCCTTTTCCGACGAGTCCAGGTTTTGCCTGGGGGCACATGACGGAGGCCAACGCGTAAGACGACGACGGGGTGAACGACGTGATCTCCAGTTTGCTGTTGAGCGCCATGAACACCGTCATATTGGTTTGATGGTTTGGGGTGCCGATGCATTCAACAGCAAGTCACCTCTACTTGAGGGTCGAGGCAAAATGACTACGCAACGTTTTGTGAATGAGGTGCTAGAACCAATTGCCGTTCCATATGCCCGAGGCCTCGAAGAGGGTTTCTTCCAGCAAGATAATCCACGTCCTCATATTGCAAAGGTATCGATGAGGTTCCTACAATAAGCTGGGGTCAGGGTACTGCCCCTGGCCTCCACGATCACCGAATTTATCGCCAACTGAAAAAGTATGGGATTGGATGGGACGATGCATAGACGATTTACCCAGTCCTCGGACCACGCTGGACGACCTGGAACATGCTGTGAGGGCAGCTTGGGAAGCTGTACCTCCAGAGTTTATCAACAACAGATTACGAGCATGCCGCGTAGGCTAGAGGAGTGCATTCGTCAACATGGAGGGCCCACCCATTGACTCATTATTGATCGGTTGTATTTTTTATAAACTAATTATAGCAAATGAGTTCATTTATTATTTTAATTAGTCCTACCAGAAGCTCAAGCACAACACTATTCATTCTCAATGTTGATTCTAATACTCACTGTTTGATTTCAACTCAATGATCATCTGCAGCTCTTGTCCAATCTGTGTGTCACTAACTTCTTCGTGTTTGTTCAAATCTATGATTCTCATTTGCACTACCGGAAATTTGGTAACATTTGTGGTAGGCGCTACAAGAGAGCTGCCCTTATTTGGATACGTCCTAAAAATTTTATGAAAAGTTATCGATCTGTCTCAAAATAAACTTTGAAATTTGATAACCAATAGCTTTTTTTATCGAGTCTGGGTAGAATGAATGTATATAGTACTTACGGTGAAATTTTAACTCCAGTACCGACAATTACTTTACTTTCATTTCCAAAAATGCAACCAACCCTTATGATCCTATCGTTCTGGGTTTGAATTATGGGATTGTATTGCAAGACCAAAGTTCCGAACATCAAAGTCCTGAAAATAATGGAGTTCTAATTTTAAGAAATGACAAAGCTTACTAAAATATGGCGTGACCATAACCCATAACATCACTAAAGCTACCAAAATGTCGCTGGTTCAGTCTCTTGTGGTCTCCATATTTTTGTATGCCTCGGAAACTTGGACTGCTAAAAAGGCAGATCGAACTCGCATAGATGCTTTTGAAATGTGGACGTGGGGACCGCCCATCGAACTAATGTTTCCATACTGGATGAGCTCGGTAATCCAAAGAGACTATATCCTCCATTGTGTCGACGAGAATGCTTACATTCTTCGGACGTATTCACAGAACCGATAATATGGAGAAACTTCTAGTTCAGGGTCACGCCCCGAGTGGGCGGAGCCGTGGCCGTTCCCCTACACGCTGGGTGGTTACGACGAAACAGTTGCTGGATATGAGTATCAAGAGTGCCACTGAACAGACAGTAACACGCGAACGATGGCGAACTACGGTTCTCAAAACTATTAAGATATTGTGACTATGATGATAGGAATATTTCAATAATAAAATATTTTTCTAAACTACTATTTCACATGATCTCTTGGTGGACTGACGCTAAAAACCACCAATGGTGGGCAGTCTTGAAGAAAATCAAACTGTTATCAGTTCCAACGCATTTAACAAAAAAAAAACACCATTCTTAAAATGCGAAGTGTAAGAATGATTATTCTGTGTTTTTTGACTAATTTCTTATGCGTTTGTATGTAAACTGAGTAACTGAGTGCAGAAGAAAACGGAACTACTAGATAGAATGGTATAATTCAACAAATTTTTGATGATTGTGGAGAAAATAAAGACTTATGTTCATTCTAACCACATCTAAAATGAAACCTTGATCGATGTTCTATTTATTAAACACTAGAACTGTTTACCTATTTTGTGATCCATCAGCTGCAGTAATACCGCAACTACTGGTAAGAATTGGCAGTTTAAGGATAACTTCATTCCTGGTACTACTGCCCACGGCATAGCACTCTGGATTCTCTGAAAATCCTTGCATGTACAACTTTCCATGGAAGTTTATTTCGGGCTGGTACCTGATCCTCAAGTAGGTCTCACTACAGGATACTGTTACTGAGAAACAAAAATTAGACCATCTCAACAGTCGTTACAATGCCTGTATTTAAAAAAATGACAATTTTCACCAGTTCATCTATCAGGGTGTTTCATAAGTTGGGACTTTTTTTCATACAGCGGATAGTACTAGCCAAAACGAGTGTTTTCTCCCAGTGACATATACACGAAATATTTAGAGAAAACAAGATACTGACCATTAAAGAAATGCTCAATTCTAAGTCCGTCCCTGGGCAATGGCTCACCATGTCATAATATCCGAACAAACAAGGCAGCGTTAGCGGTGCCGATGCCGGTGAGAAAACACTAAAACAGGCAGTTCGTCATACGTCGCGTTGCCGTGGCATAGTGTACGAGAGTGCTTGACTTGCTACATCTGACGATCGGACTTTAAAAACAATAACAATGGTGCACACTTATAACAATAATGAACTGGTGGGCATGATTTTAATGTACGGTGAGTGTGGTCAAAATACCGCTGCGGCTTCGCGAGTGTATGCCGATCGTTTCCCTAACCGTACTCACCCTGCACCTCGTCGATTTGTCTCGCTTGTGCAAAGAGCTGGAGACACAGGATGTCTGAATCCACATCGTGATGGACACGCAGGAAGACCTAGACAACCTCGTATGGTTCAAATTGAAGAAGACATCGTAAATCGTACTTTTACCTGTAAGACGCCTGCGACAGGACCGCACTTACAACTTCGTAGCAACCAAATAGTGAGTACTTGCTTGAAATTTTTTTTTACTGTTTTGCTGCTGGTTCACCGTGCATTAGCTTTGCCATTTCAAGGGCCGTTGCTTCTAAAGAGGAAAGTCCCAACTTTTAGAACACCCTGTATACGATTATTTTTACGATATTTTTATGCAAAATAATTTTTGCTGCTAACTGGTTTATTTTGGGCAAAAAAATCAAAAGACATTTTGTCTTTAGAATGAAACAGGCTATCGGAAATAAATTTTTAAATGGTAAACAAATAATAAGACAAAAAGTTGCATTGGAAATAAATTTTAGGGGTTGCGTTTTCCACCCCTTACAACCATGGGGTAGATCAAATAAATTACTGGCTAAGTGTTTTTGGTAGTAGAAAATGTCATAAAATTTCAATATTGTAACTTTTTTAGTGCTTGTGAAAAAAAAATGTTAAACAATTTTTATGAACCTCCTTTAAGAGGCTGTATCTTAACAAGGGATGCTCCAATGAAGTTTATTTATATGAAAAATCTTATCTTTTTTTCGATGAGGAATTACTCTCTTAAATGTTTTACACTTATTTAGTATTTATGCACAGTTACTAAACTTACTACTAAAAATCAAAATAGTGCAAGAGTTTCAATGAAGGTTATCTCTAAAACGGTTGCTCCTAGGTAAACAAGGTGTACCTTATTCACGTAAAACAAAAACATATTGACGAAACGATTTTTTTGATACATTGATGCACCAAACCGGAAAAAAGTTTGGATAACATAAATGAGTTCAGTGTGCCGTAGGTGGCGTCCTTTATTCGTGGTTAAATTTGGATTTCTCGCTCAAAAACCCCCCAACACGTAATTTTAGATTGTTGTGCCATTTTATCGCAGAGTAATTGAGAAAAAACAAAAGTAAAACTTTGACACCCTGTATCTTGAAAATTAAGCATTTTAAGGCTTCATGTTGCTATCTCTAAAAAGCTATTCTCTTGCACAAGAATTTCTAATTTTCTGCCTGCCGAGATGAGGTTAAAAGTATATCAGTCCATTATACAACCCCACTTTGACTATTGTTCTTCTGTACTATATCTTTTTAACTCAAATCAGCTGTCACAGTTACAAAAGATGCAAAATCGTGGGATGAGAATTATCTTAAGGACGAATCGATATACACCTATTCAATTGATGCTGTCAACCCTTAATTGGATATCTGTATCACAAAGACTATTATCTTACCATGGTATTTGTTTTTAAAATAATATCAGGTATGGAACCAACGTATTTGCAATATATATATATATATATATATATATATATATATATATATATATATATATATATATATATATATATATATAATAGTGATATACATGCAAATCAGACTAGAAAACAAACTATTTATATTTCTAAAACTAACAAGAAAAGTAGCATGAATTCTTTATTTTTTAAAGGATTCAATGATAACAATAATCTTCCAAATACAATAAAACAAAGTTCGTCGCTTAGAATATTTAAACAACAATTATTAAAGTACATAAGAGCCATCTGATAATCTTTAGTCTCACAGTTAACTTCTCTCTATTATTGAGGTTTCTAATATTGGCATTGTATATTGGCGTAGCATATATAGTATCAGCATTAATTTAATTATTTTTTAGTGTTAATTTTATTATTTTGGAATAATCAATTTGTATTTTCTTAGGTATCACTACTTTATTTTGTATTAGGGTAATCCTATTTTGAAATAAAGCTTCTTCTTCTCAATGTTCATAAAAATATGAGGTCTATCACCTGTCAGGGTCAAGCGTTGTCAGTCAAATATCTGGACACCCTGTATATTATTAATATGTGGATGATACTTTCTTCCCTGGATTCAACAGTTGATTTAGAGGGTATTATATTGACTCAAAGCACGGCTCAACAGTCAGCTGTCTTACTCACGGTCGGTTCCTTTGTGATGACGTGTTGCAAATATCTGACGTCAGCGACGCCATTTTGGAATAGTTTCACTCGCCCTGACGGGGGCGGAGTAGAAAAAAGTGTGCAACAGGACAGAATTAAGAAATAATACTCAACCTATGCGATGTAAAAAGAAGGTAAATATTAAAGATAACATAAAGTTTATGTTGTCCTTAATGTTTACCTCCCATTTTTTTCCAGGAGCCGTCCGACCTTACTGTCACCGTCAATACTTAAGCTTTAAGGCCTATTGTATTATTGCTCCTCTCATTTACAGTATCCACCCCAGCAATCTGGATCCCTGCATAAGTTTATGCAGTTTACCTACTGGTCCTGGTGCTGAGCTGTACTCCATTGGTTCTAGCTTGGTCTTCCCAAAGAGCTGTTGTCTCTTGTGATCTAGCGCTTCGCACTCACAGAGCACATGTAGGGCTGACTCAGTTCCTCTTCTACACAATCTGCAGTTGAGGTCTCCATTGTAGAGTCCCATTTTATTCAGGTGTTCCTTCAGGCCACAATGTCCTGTGAGGAGACCCGTCGTTATTCGGAGCTGATTCCTACTCAAGGAGAGCAGTGTTTCAGCTATTTTCTTGCATGGAGCTTTAATGAATGGTTTTCCATGAACACATCCTGGCAACAAGCTCCACTGCTCCTTGTGCTGATGTTTCATCCATTCTCCGACCTGGTGTCTGATTGTGCTTTTAGGCACCCCCAGGGCGGGTTCTGCTCCAAGGTATAGAGCAGACGAGTCTAGTCTTTCTAGCTCGTCCGCCCTTTCATTGCCTCTTATACCTGAGTGTCCTGGCACCCACTCACTTTGTTGTGTTCAGCCAGTCTTCCCAGTTCTTGCAAACATTCCCAGACTAGAGCAGACGTAACTTTGGGCGCTTCTAGTGCCCTGAGTGTAGCCTGACTGTCTGTAAGTATTGCGATCCTCTTGTTTCTGTAGGATCGTTCATTATTGATCCTTGCACACTGCGGAATGCTCTGTCTAGTTCCTCTTCCAAAGATTCCCGCTCCTGTGCTTTGCTCGGTCTTTGATCTATCTGTGTACCAGACTATTTCCCGATGCAGGTTGTTTACTTCACAGAGTTCTCGATCTCTTATTATAGTTTCGAATTTCTTGTTGAAGATATATTTCGGAGTTATGTGGTCCTCTCTAGCATCCATTACGGTGTGCCCCACATATTCTGCGATTTGATTGTGTCCAAGATCCTTGTAAATTCCTCTTGGTAGGGTTTGTAGTCTAGAATAGCCCATTCTCGCCTCGCCCAGTTTACCTCCCATGAAGTACTACATTTGCGCTGTGATCTATATTATTTATCTCTATACTCATATTCTATGTAGATAGCCATGACCCTGCCGCGCCGCCGCTGTTGAAATCTCTCTCTCTCTCTCTCTCTCTCTCTAACCCAAAATATCGATGCGCAAAGGGATCGGCGCAAAGCATCCCCAGACCTTGAGTAAGACACCTGATTGTTGAGCCGTGCTCAAAGCTTACAATTAAACTTACTATTGAGGCACCTGGCTTTTTCGTAATACGTCCATCCCGGTTTTTCTTTGAGCAAAGTTGGCCCGAACACCTTGGTGTCTTCGCTGTGGAGGTAGCACGACTGTCCTCTCACAGTGTAAGCTCTGCAGTTGAAACCAGCGTAATGATCACAAAGCTGTTGGCAGTCCTCTTTCGATTCCGTCTCAAAATATACGTCGACGTGGGCTAGTGTTGTGTTGTCGTACTGCTCGTAAGAACAGAAGTCTGCATCTTTAAAAAAGTACGAAAGAATTTGTTGGTAGGTATAAAAAATTATTTTTTTTATTATATTGACAAAACCCGATTTTTCCCGGACTACACACATCAAAAGAAATTCTCAAGAATGGAGAAGTTTACTAAAATTTTTTTATCGATTCAAAAGAAAATATAAGAAAAATAAAAGAAAAGCGTGAAAGAAATATGAATATATCTCTAAAGACAAAAAAGTTACAATGTTTCAAAGTCGCGCTCCGCAGAAATATTTTTGGCACGACTGACCGAGTGGTGTGACGTCATAGCTCCGTAGCCAGTGCGGGCGGCCGCTGCCGCTGAGCCACACGACGCGACGCACGTATCAGACAACGCACACAGGCACAGCGTGGTGGTGGCGCCGTGAGCTGAGCAACCAATCGTCTCATTTGTTTTGTAGTTTAGTGCATATCAAATAATATTGCTATGATGAGTGACATTAAAAAAGGATGTTATAAAAAATATTGCATTGTTCCGAAGTGTGTGAGCACAACGATTAAAACACCTAATAAAGTTTTTTCCCACGCACCTTTGCATGCAAAAGAAGTGGTGCAAAGTGATGAAACGGGATTTAGTAATACCAAAAAGTATAAAATATGTTTGTGAGGATCATTTTGATGCGAGTATACCATTGTATTTATCTTCTATTGATAAGTATTAATTATTATCAACTATATATGGATAGCTTCACTGGTTGTTAAAGATTACTTTACCCAATAGTAAATTGGTTAGTTCATTTTTTTTTCAATTTATTTGTACCTATTAATGAGTTACAAATATTGCCACCTCGAAAGCAATGCTTGTATGAGGTACAGGCATATACACATACGATAATTTAGCTAACCTATTGCATTTATCCTATCTGTTGAATGATCATCATGGCTTCTATTCAGTCTTTCGCCGGGACTGAAACGACCCTTCTGCAGCCTTCCACATGTCTTCGTTTCTTGAATAAATACATTAATAGGATATCTGATACATAAAATTTTGACGTTACGTATGCTGAATTACTTTACTGTGTTATATATTTCTATATTTTCGGATTCGTAACTTATGTTTTTGTTGATACAGCTTGAAAATGATACTGAAAATCCAATCAAATATAAACTAGTTGGTGGTACATTAAAGCTGAAAACTGAAGGCTGCCCTCATAAGTTTGACTGTCAAAAATTTGTTCATCCTAGAAGAAAACTCTGAGCATATGAAAAAAGGCGACGCGCAGAATGTTTAGAAAATTTATTGCAGAACGATGCTTTATCGACCTCAAGTTGGCAACCTTTCGAAGTAGTTCAGTGTCATTCAATATACAAAGAGCCGGATGTACTAGAAAATCCACTATCTAAGGATTGCACAGTGAATGTATCAGATATAATCCCGACAACAATATTTAAACAAAGTGCAAGTTGACAGCAAAGTTAAACAAAAAGATCAAAAAGTGCAAACAATCATGAGAAGGAAAAAAACGAACGATACAGAATATAAGTGTCTGATGACCATCCCCCAATCACCCGAGAGTTCTCCTTCAAAAGAATCAGTATCTTCTAAGAGTTGCTACAGTTCAGTTAGTTATACTTTAAATACAACAGTCATCCCTCAGTATTGCAAAGAGACAATAACAAAAATATCAACAAATGCTAGTTTTTATTTGCGTTTACCGGAAGGCGTTTATTTTCTCACAAAACTATTATCTTAAAGCGTTCCTAGATCAATAAGAGATATTTTAATATGACTTTGTCCTTTTACAAGTCCTTCTTCCGTTATGGTAAAAAACTAAAAAACACTTATTTAAAAATCAAATAATGTACATACAAAACACTCTACAGCTTCCACGATACCACGATACACAGATCTACGGCAGCGCGCGGCACAGACGGCTGGCTATGCGGATTGCGGAATCGTGACGTCACAGCCAAATTGAAGGCGGCAACTATTTCGCGCAAAATATGCAAACTTTAATTATTGATTTCTCTGCCATTTATTGACGGATTTCAAAAATTTTTTCACTGACTAATTACTTTTCGTCTATATTTTACGGATACGTAACTGCTTATTTTATTATGAGTATCATGAGACTTCTCCATTGTGATATTCTTGTAAATACATACAACAAGAATATCGGTTCTCACTCTAAGAAAGAATATTTGATGAGAAAATTATAGAAAATTTGTATCAAGAATAATATATTTTTGGTTTATATGCTTATTTTAAAGAAATATGCTCCGAAAGAAAATATAATTTTCTTTGCAACCAAGGCTATAATAATCTAATAACAAATATTTCATAATTTTATATCAAGATTATCATTTTTTCCAGCGGTGGCCAGTTTACTTCTATCAAAAATATAGACAGCTTGCAAATGCGAACCTTCATTTACAATATTATAATCTTGGTTTGAAAATGAACGCTGTTTTACAAGCACACTCTATATTTGTATCAAGTGAATCATTTATTTGACGGCTATCAACGTCGGAGTGCGCAGGCGCGCAGCGTGTCACGGGTCAACTCTAACCTCTCCACCCTCTCAACTCAACAGCCTGTTGTCCGTCCGCGTCCGCGCCGCCATTATCGGTTTTCGGATTGTCGCATTCGCCGCCGTCTTTAGCACCGTAGCGTAATACCTGCATCCTAGATCCTGCATAATAGCACATAATAGTATCTAGTCAAACTGTTTAAAAATTGCCATTGCCACGTGATACCACCGTCAACCATCAGTCATCGAATCTGCCGTTAGTGCTGGTCCACCGCCATTTGAGTCGCGTCCCAGTTCCCATCAGCTTCCTCATCGCTGGATCTATCCAACCATGAATGAGCTATTAAAAAAAATGGGATGCGAAGACCTGACTCAGGTGTTCCTAGATAAGTACTAAGTATATTAAATGTGATTTAATAAATTTTGCAGAACTATTTTTTCAGAAAAATGTCAAGCTCATAGAAGAGTTTGAATGCACAAATTAATACTATTAGATTCCTCATCCAAGAATATCACAATTTAAGAATAAAGTTGAGCTACTTGCGTCAAGTTTATGAAATGCTCCCAGTTAAGATTATGAAATGCTTCAGTCAATATTATAAAATACCTCGGTCAAGATTACCATATGCTTGATTTAAGATTTTGGTATTCTTACTATCAAGAA
This sequence comes from Callosobruchus maculatus, assembly GCA_951848785.1. Classification (NCBI taxonomy): domain Eukaryota; kingdom Metazoa; phylum Arthropoda; class Insecta; order Coleoptera; family Chrysomelidae; genus Callosobruchus; species Callosobruchus maculatus. Next base: position 8,128,448 of record CATOUR010000003.1, read on the forward strand.
TTTCCCAGTTTTGGAATGAAGATATTTTCTCAATCTAACCCTTATATGGTCAAAGATATCGTATTCTCACTTTTAGATTAGCATAACTTTGCGCATATAGGAAGTTATGGTATACTTGAATTAAAGCATCTGTGCTCCATCTAAGAAATTATTTTTATGTGTGTAGTAATCAAAAAATTTGACATTAAATCTTAAAAAAAAAGTCGTTGACCGCGGTCAGATTCGAACCCACGCCCTTTCGGACTGTTGCGTAGCGTCTTAACCGCTCGGCCACGCTGCCTGTGCTTCAGGAATATCAATACACCGTACATAATACGTCGTCAGTTACTTGTCGTAATTTGATTCAATTTTTTTTAAACCGGAAGCGATATTGACAAAAACGGATTTTTCCCGGACTAGTTTTTTCATGCTGATTACCAATCTGTATTCAGTTTTTCTCTAGCACCTGTAGTTTTGGCTATATTTTGTACACGGACAGACGGACGGACGGACAGACAGAGACTCTGCATAAGCTCTCTTCAGCGACTTCAGTGAGTCAGTGAGAGCTAAAAATGAGTTTTATTTGAGGAAGAAGCACATTCTGTAGATCGAAAACATTTTTATAAGGCTGGTCCACTACGTTATTTGGTTGTTGAGGAGAAGTATTGATTTTGTGGATTATTATTTTAGTTATTGATTATCACATTGTTGAACACTCTGCTGGCCGGGAGGCTTCGTAATATGGCACCTTAAAACATTCCCATTTTTTTGCGTTTGTAACATGATTTGCGTTATCAAAATATTTTAGGGGTATTCATTTTTGACTTTTTTTTTCATTTTTGAGGTTTTTGGTGACAATAAAAAAAGACGGCTATATCCGTCGTGTCATATCACAGCAGACTTTATGTTCTAGAATGGCAACCACGGCTATAGCCGTCTGATCAGTGTAATCGTAAAACACATCTTGTGGGAAGAAAAGGACAACTTTCGAGACGAAAGCTAAAACAAAAACAACATTTTTTTGTATCAAATTTATAAACAAAAACGCATCTCTCAGAATATAGACGGTATAAAAACAAAAAATCAAATTTATTAGCAAACACAGGTATCCCCGAACAAAACAGAATTTAGGCACAAATTTATGTTTGACGCCACTCTTCAAAGCAGTCTGGACACAAAGCAGGTTTATTTTCACAACCCTTGCATCTATAGCTAGTTTCTTTGCGTTTTCCAGACTTGAAACATTGTTTGTGTCTAAGAAAATATGATTTTATTTTATGATCCTCTGGTAGGGGCAGCTTCTCTGGAAAATGTCTCACACGTGCTTCGAGTTTTGTATTGGTATAAAACAATAGGTCTGTTTTTACAGCAATCACAAACTAGTCAGCGTCAATTTGATTGGCCAGTACTAGTCAGAAATAGTTTGACAACTGCAATGGGGAATACTGATTGGCTCTGACTGGTTTGTGATTCTCTGTAAAAACAGACCTTATACATTCTATATGTATAATAGGTGGACGACGACTATCTGTTTGAGATGAAAATATCTGGTTACCTACCTCCCATCAGTACTGAAAACATGAAAATCAAACAAAAACACACATGCAATATGGCAGCTATACACGTGGTCAATGCATCACATTGGAGGTTATGGACGGTTATAGCCGTCGTGCCGTTTTACCCATGCACCTTAAAACATGAATAGTTGGGATAGCGTATAGTGGGTTAGAATTAGGCAATTTCAGAAATGACGAACTTCACGTTACGGCACTAACATTGCTTAAGAAGGCAAGTATACCGACATTCTGACGGTCGTCGCCGTTCTGCCGTAGCAAGCAGATAACTTTTTGACTGATATAGCCGTCGTAGCGTATCACGATCACTCTCCGCAGACGGCTATAGCCGTTGTGTCCAACAACGTGTTATTATTGTTCTTAGATTCTAACAAGGTGGAAATACAACAGTTATTGACGATAGTTGCAGAAATTAGACAAGAAAACCAAAAGTTCCAATCATTTGGTTCACAGAAAAATCGGAAAAATGAAGGGTACCGGCTGGTTTTGAACCAGCGTCTCCGGCATTCTAGGTTGGCGCGATACCAACTATACCACGGTTCCCCGTGATATAGCCGATATACAGCGCCAACGAAATGGTATATTGACGCCGCCGTCAACGCATTATCAAAAGCTGCTATGATATCCCACAACATGTTCAACAGTATAAGTATTCTGGAAATGGTCTGTTAAAAACTAAAATTTTGTAATTTCTGAAGAGTTAATAAAATTGAAAATTGTTATTGGAAGGTTGGTTAACCTATAATAACCTGGGGCCTCAAACCCAAGGTTCTAAACTAGCTATATACGGAAGTATTCAGATCTAGGATCCAGTATGGCTGCTCGGTCTGGTGGCCGCGCGTAGAGAAGGTCTCTGTTAGGCGCAAGCTCGCAAAGATTCAGAGGCTGGCAGCAATGAGCATAACAGGTGCCACGAGGACAACACCCACTGCTGCCCTGGAGGTACTCTTGGGCTTGCCGCCTCTGCACCTCTGGATAAAAAGAGAGGCGATGTCGGCCTGCCTGAGAATGCGTGACGGGGGAACGTGGGTAGCACGAGAACCATTAGTTGCCCACACCAGAATAGAGCGATTCGCGGAGAGTAATATCCCGATATCGTCATTCAGGGTGGAAAAAGCTAAAGACATCTTAAATTTAGATAATGGATTCTCACTAGTCATCCCGGAAAGAGACCACTGGATGAGAGGGAAAGTCAAGTTTCCGCCCAATAGTCTGGTATGCTTCACTGACGGATCGCTCTTAAAGGAGTCAGGATCCGGAGGAGCGGGCTTCTGTCTGGAGAGTAAAGAAGTGCGGCGGAGCTTCGCTCTGGGAACCTGCACGACTGTCTTCCAGGCGGAAGTATATGCGATATTGATGGCGACATACTCGACGGAAGTCGAACAGTGCTCTGAACAGAGCATATATATATATGCTGACAGCCAATCAGCTCTGAATGCGGTGGCAGCTCCGAGGGCCAGATCAGCTCTGGCACAAGGATGCTCTGCCGCCCTTCAGAAGTTAGCAAGCCATAAGAAGTTGACCCTACTGTGGGTCCCCGGACATATTGGTATACCGGGTAACGAGAGAGCGGACCGACTAGCTAGGATATGGGCCAGCAGCCCCTACATCGGCCCAGAACCTATGCTGGGAATTAGTAGACGCCAGGTCAATGTGGCCCTGGACAACTGGGCCTACAAGGAACTGGCGAAAGCCTGGTTAGAGAGAGACGACTGCAGGCAAGCCAAAAGATTCATAGCAGGCCCTGATAGGGGCCGAACGCAATGGCTTTTGAATAAAGGCAGAGAGACGCTCAACCTTTTGGTGGGGGTACTCGCTGGCCATTGCCGGCTGAATAGACATTTGTCACTTATGAGAGTGGTAGGGGACCCCATTTGCTCCAGATGCTGGGAGGAGGACGAGACAGCGTTCCACTTCCTGGGCAGATGTGCAGTTTATCGCAACCTTAGGGTTCAGATATTCGGCACGACGGAGTTTGGGGAGGAGCCACTATATTCAGCGAAATGGTCGGGCATACTGACTTTCGTCAGGAGGTCTGGTAGGTTCGACAAGGAGCTTTCTAGGGTGTAGAATTTTAGTGTTTTCAGTGACTGGTTCAGTGGGGTTGGCAAAAAGGGCCAAAGGTGGCCTACTTGCCTGGCTTCGCCTCCCCATCACTACATACTACTACTACTACTACTAACCTATAATAACCTTCACACTGGAAAAAAATAATTCTACCGCTAAAATTTACTTAAACTTACTGTTTATATTATCAGCTCCACACTGGTTTTCAAAATATTCTTCGTCATACCCTGAAACTCTATAAGAGCTAGGCAAAAGATGTCTGTCGTTTCTGCTCAAAGCGCAGCTTCCCCTCAAAGCGTCATCTGTAACTCTAAAATTGGCTGATCTGCAATGTTTCTCTTGAAGGCAGCTTGTTTGGCATTCGAATCTCGTCAGATTCCCTGGCAGCATTTTGTTATCGTTGTCTACTAGGATTGCGCCTGATATACGTTCTAAGGCCCACAGTTTCTTGCAGTTCTCACCTGAGTTAAACATTGAGTAGTCAGACAAAGAAAATGAACGATAGTTCTCGGCGATTCCATTCTCGCGGGTGCAACATTTTTACGGATATCAAGTGCGTTTACGAATAAAATAAAACGAGGCTTAATGAAATTATTCTCTGAACAACTACATATTAACCTATTCTCTTTCGATTTGGCTAAAAAAGTTGAAATGAGATATGGTAGCATTCACCACGGAGCTTTGAAGTGCTATCGCGGGTATAACAAAATTGGCCCTACCTTTCCAGATCGGAGTACAAAAACACATAAGTCTGTTAATTGTGAAACATTTATTATATTATGCCTCCAAATTTTTGAGGACACTAATTCAAATAGCTGATCTGAACAAAAGACTTATGGAAAACAAAAATAAACTCTTAATTATTCGCTTTTGCAGCAATCGCGGGTGCAACGTCCAATAATCGCGGGTGCAACGCGTCTAATTTAAGTTAATATAAAGATCATTTTAAACATACATATAAACTAAACAAGAGACCAAAATTGTATATGACTAACTATGATACTTATTTTTCACATTACTTGATTATTTCCTTTCAAATACGTCGATATTTGCGGAAAATTCCGTAAAAATATGATTGTCAATAAACTTCTTCTTTGTTGCTTCCAATTTTGCAAGAATGTCTTCAAACGGAACATCTGCTATGTAATAGACAAGGCAATGTTCGGATAGACCTAAAAAAGTTATTTATGTCGCTAGGTCTTCCTTCACAGGTCAGTGGACAGTCTATTATGAATTCAACAGATTTTTCAATTTTACAACCCGCCAATCACCCCAAATTGTATCCCCACCCAAAAAAAAGTAGAATATGATCAGGAACACCTAATACGCGTAAAAACGAAGTTTGGAGAATATTTGAAATTTTTCGGTTTTTGCTAATTGCTGCATTTACAAAATTATAGCATTACCTACTACGACCCCACAGCATATCGCTGCCCAAATTTCATCACAGACAGACAGACAGCCAGACAGACCGACGGAAATGAGTGACGTGGATTTTCGTTATATAGACATCGTAAGACGCCCAAAAATCGAAAATGTCTGCGATCACAGTACTCCCCCCCACCTATCGATGCGGGAAGTAAAAACAGCGAGATATCAACAAATTCGCCTATTATACGTTGATAATTAACCCAGTCATAGCGCGTATTAAAGCCAAAGTCTTAAGTAATAAAAAAACTGATATAAATGAAACCATAACTATAGGGATCAAAAATGTTGCACCCGCGATGCTAACTGCGATCGCGGGTGCAACCAATTTGAGTCGACTTTTAGTTTAATCCCACTTAGAGCACAATTCAATTTTTGAATGACTTAAGTTTCTCTATAACTTCTTCTTACTTTTATAAAGTCTCAAAGCATTAACACATGATGTCTGTGAGAAAACTTAACTTTTATATCTTTTGTATCGCGGGTGCAACAAGCTGGCAGTGGCGCCTGGTAGTCACTAATACTTGAAAAATAATAACAAGTAGTTACATGTTTTTGTATGAGCGAATAGAGGAGTATTTCCACTAGCGGCAAAATATAACGTCAAACGGTCCAACTGTGTGTAACGGCCATTTAGGGCTACTTATTGCAAGTTGCCCATTTTCAGGCAGCAGCTAGTCTATGAATGTTAGCATTTCTGTGCACGACAGAAGCTTAAATATAGACATTGGTCCACAAAAAATAGTTTTAGTATTAAATATAGGTCTTTTTCTTTGTACTGACATTAATAAAAGCAACAATAACTGCGATTCAGAATTTGATGTTAGGAATCGTCTACAGCGGAATCGCCCTTCTACAGCCAATAAAACCATTATTCGAAATATAGATTTTGAAATACGCTAATTGTTATATTATCCGTAGTAGGCTTCTAAAATCCAGTCTCATGTATAGTACTCCGAATTAGTTTTTCTATAGATAACATTGCGTAAAAGCCAACAACTGAATTTATCAAGACTTTAGGAATGTTTTTTGAAAAATTTCCAGAGAAAGATGCAGCTTCTAAGTGACCTCTATAAGAAAATCGTTCTTTCAATTGGAGAATTATAATGTCACAAACAGAGCTGAAATAAATCCTTTCCAAAAAGATTTAAATCATAAATCACAAATCATTGTATAATTTTAAAAAAGTATTTGAATTTTAAATCCTTTTGAGGGAAAACATTGATTTAAATCAAAAATCATAATGTGATTTTAACCATTCATGTCCTGATTTAAATCCTTTTTTATGATTTAGATCGTTTTTGAACTGTAAATCATTTTGATTACTAAAAATGCTATCTCAAACAGCATTCCCTACTAGTCCTACTACACAAGCTTGAGAATAAATTAAAACTGAAAACATTTAAATCATTATTCTACAAACAAGCTTGGAGAAATAAAATACACAATATAAATAGTAAACAAAAGTAACACCATTTGAAAAAAATACGTCAGGTAACATTGCGGTAACAGAAAAGCAAGAAACTTAGTACTAAGTAAGTAAGTAAGTAAGTACCTACTATCTATCGAGTAAAAAATGATTTTAAATCATAATGAGATTTAAATCAAAAAGTATTTTAAATTATTAGCAAATTATTTAAAATCAAAAATGATTTAAAATCATTTGCAGATATTTAAATTATAAAGTATTTTAAATAATTAGGAAACGATTTTGATCAAATAATGATTTAATCAATCAAAAAATGATTTAAAATCATGTATGCTGAATAGAAAATGATTTTAAATCTTTTTGTCAATTATCATTGTCGAAAAATATTTAAATCATAAATCACTAAGCTGGCAAAAGATTTTAAATCAAACGAATTAAGTTGATGATCTGATGAATTCAATACATTATTATTAAGATTTCTTGCATCAGATTAATGAACTATACCATTAACTACATTTTAGACATTGAATCAATGAATTCTGTTCATTAAAACAATGATTGTGTTCATTACAACAATGAAACTGCATTCTTCAAATTAATCTTATAGTTCATTATATTAATGAATAGCGTTCATCACTTGGTGGTGATAGAGATAATAGATTACTTTTGAATATATTGATGAATTTTTTTTGTTCAAAACTAATCAAGCTGTTCGTTAATTTAATGAAATTTTTCATTGCATTTAAGGTCAGTTTACTTACCATCACCATAGCATCTTTTAACAAACCAGGCTACATCTTCGTCGAGCAAGAGCTGTGAAGTATCGTTTTCTTTCACTTGGTACTTGAAGTACTGACACTGAGCTTTCTTGTAGTCCAGTACAAAACTCAAGCAGTCGTCATCGTTTCCACATCTTGATATGCATTCCGCAGTTGCTGGAGAGTCGGATGAATTGCTTTTGTACAGCAATGTTGAATTGTTCGCGATCGGACGGATGCCAAGGATTTTTTCGAAATTTTGGGAGTCAGCAGAACAGTTCAACGCATTGTCTCCTGGAAATAGCATATTCTGGTAGAATTCAGAATGTTCAAACGCTTGTTTATGAAAGACGCGACCGCACAATGAGTGTCTGTCTTTTATAGACCTAAAGCTTTGGAAGAGAACTTCATGCTTTTTGGAAAGCTCTCGCTTATTGGAGATATTTGCAGCGCCTAAAATAAATTTTGTACATTTGCGACTTTTTTCAACGCATGCCTATTATGATGAAAATCAGATCAACTCCTCAAAAGTTAAAGACATTCTAAAAGTCACCATTCGCTCTTAAGTAGATGTCTTTGAAAAGATTCATAATCATCCCTTAAGTAATACTTAAGGTTCCCTTAAGTAAGTATCGAAAATCACGACAATAATTTTCTTTGCTATTTTAAATGAAACACCCTGTATTTTATAGCATCCTCAGAAAGTTCTTACAATATACTTCCACTTTTATTAAGGGGCCTGGATACACACATTTATACATACGTATTTGCCATGTAAAACACGGACTCACAATTTCTCGCATAACACACTCTATTTTCAAACTACATAAATATATAATATTTCAGGAGGCGATAGTTAAGACCTTAATGAATGACAACTATTTTCGATTTTCTCAAAAAAGTTTTTTAACCCTTTAAATGGCTTTGGGATAATAATTTCCCACCAACAATTATCTTAGGTTCCATTGGTAGCCTCCGTACCCACATACGCTAGATACGCAGCTGGACATCTATATATGTAATCCTCCAATCGGCAACGTTCTGTCTGTCTCGAGTCGTCTTAGGGAGCGCGTCATCGATTTATGTGGGAAGATAATATTCCAAAGAAACTCAACCTTCAGAAGGCCCAAAAAATTGTTGAAAAATTGAGTTTACTCAATTATATGTTTTTATTGGAGCTTGTTTTCAGATAATTCAGGAGGTAAGTTGAAAGACACATATATAATTTTGTACCTATTATTGAAATTTTTCAGCAAATTCGTATACATGAGCATTATTATCATCAAAATAATTCCCATGTGAACGACATTCCAAAAGACATCAATTCTAAAAAAATTAAAAAATTTGATAATTGCAACAAAGTACAAAAGTTTTACCTAAGAAAACGATTGGTCTAACCTCTAGATAGTAGAAAAAGTAGCCGAATTTCTTAAATTATATTCGGCAGACTTATTCTTGCCACTTATGCATAAATATTGTGATTATCTTTGTACTGACCGATCAGGATATTTAGTCACGATTTTTTTTGTTCTTTCCAGGCCACATGGCAGCGGATTCTGGAGATAAATGTGGCGACATTGCCGATGTCTTGATGTCCATAACTGAAGATCAGGCTCAGTTTTCTGGTATAGGTGGGGATTCCGATGCAGAGGATTTTAGATCAGCAAAGATCCACGAATCAATAAAAAATGTACGTGGTAAGAATTCCCATATGTCTTCTACATCGAGCGTTGACAGCACAGACAGTGATGATGGAAGTAGCTATCATGGCCCTCCTTCCAGCGTAGATAGCTTTGAACTGTAGGAAAGATATGGAACCCCTTCAGAAAGCGACAGCAATGATGAAAACCGGCCACTACCAGAATTCGGATGGACCAAGGATCCTATGCGATTCGATCCGATTATATTCATGTCTTCTACATTTACACAGCAAACTGGACCCAAGTGTGACCAGAAACTGAGGAATCCTATTGAGTTCTTTTTTTTTATTTTTCACAGATTTTTTTTATGCGAAATTGTCCATCAATCCAACTTATACTCGACACAACTAGGACAAGATCTTTCTCTAGGACTAGACGAGCTAAAGGCATTTCTAACTATTTCTTAACTACATTTATTATATGCGAGAAAGATGTTTTTATTTTGTCGTTTGAATAAAATTTCTTCATGAAAGATGAGTATTTTTTTCTCAAAAATTATGTGGGAAAATATTCTCCCAAAGATTTTTGCATAAAACGGTATACCACAGGAGTCCTTTGGTATAATATTTTCCCACCAGTTTTTTGAAAAAAACAACCAAACGGAGCCATATTTCTACCCGTGACTGATAGCCACATGATCCTAGCCGTTGAAGCAATCTGCTAACACTAGAAATAAAATTTATCATGATTAAAGGTCTTTTGCGCCTTAAAGGGTTAAGTGCAAAAAAACTCGCAATGCAAAATCATACATTCTATATAATTGCCTGTAATTTAACAACCAAACACGATATCAAAAAAAGGCTAAATAGTTGCACATGCGCAAGCTTTCTTCTTCAGTTTGCTCTTTGAGTCATTACTGTAAGTTTAAAGGTAACTTCAGGAGCTTGGAAATGCGAAATTCATTTTTAGGTAATGTTCTTATAATTTTGAAAATCGTTATACGGGGGGCGGAGTAATTAGCAAAAAAACAAAAAATGTCAAATATGCTTAAATCAAATAAACTTTGTTTTTAGGCGTTTTAGGGGTTTCTGGTCATTTTCTACTTTTTCTTGGGTGGAGGTGAATTTGGGGTGGTTGAGGGGTGGAGGATTGTAAAACTGAAAAATATGTTGTAGGTATTTTTAATGGGCTGTCCATTGCTATGTGAATGAAAAATCTAGCGGTATGATACACTTTTTTGGGTCCATCCGAACGTTGCATGCATATTACAGAAACCACGGGACTTACATACAAGTATTGTTTTAGCTCGTTCGATATCGCGTAACGCGAAAATTGTTCAATTGATTTTAATGAAATTTTGATACAGTATTACTATGGCGGCGAGGATTGAAAACGCGTAGGTTTTGGAAAAATCGGGTCAGTGGTGGCGCGGTAAAAATAAAAAAAATAAAAACAGCTCAAACTTTGTTTTTAGGCGTTTTAGGGATTTCTGATCATTTTCTACTTTTTTTGGGTGAGGGTGAATTTGAGGTGGTTGGAGGGTGGGGAGTTGTAAAACTGAAAAAGTTGTTGTACTCATAATGGATTGTCCATTGCTCTTTGAATGAAAAACCTAGCGGCATAGTACACTTTTTACGTAGGTACATCCGAACATTGCCTTGCTTACTATAAAAACCAAGGGACTTAGAATTTGTGATGTATACATACGGGTATTGTTTTAGATCGTTCTATATTGCGTAATGCGAAAATTATTGATTGACTTTAATAAAATTTTGACACAGTATTACTACCGCGGCGAGGATGGAGAATGTGTATGTTTTGGAAAAATAGTGTTAGTGGCGGCGCAGCAATAATAAAAAACCAAAAATATAAAATCAGCTCAAACTTCGTTTTTAGACGGGTTGGAGGCTCTTGATCGTTTCGCATGCAAAAGCATGCAAAAAAAACTGTGGCGTCCTAGTTCCTAAGAAGGGAGACGCAAGAACCTATTTACGAGGGTTTTTGCGTTGGATGTTGTTTTTGCGGGCGGGAGGGCGATGATTTAGTTGCAAGGGGATTTCCGACTACAGCTGGGAAATAATAAAATGGTATCACAGTAATGTGTGGGAAGTACTACTTGACTCCATTTTTTTTGTCGTCTTTTTTTTGAAGCCTACGTAAAAGCAGAAACTTCTACGTTCCTTTGCATACCTGAACTGATCCGAACCATCACCAGGACACACCACAAGACACTGAAGACCATCCTGACTCTGCGTCATCCTCATGTCAACGTCGCGCAATTTTTTAAGCTGCCCAGGACGGTCTCGATGACATCCCACCGCGGTACTACTGATGGTACTATCAGGTGCTCGCCTCGAAATACATAAACGCGATGCACACGTACGTTGCAAAGTAGTGGAAAACGGATATTGTACAATAATTATTGTTTTGGTATTGACACGTATTGATAATGAGTATGAGGATTTTTTAAGCAGCAAGAACAATTGAATGGCATCTTTTGGCTAATTTGACGCCGGTTGTGGTAGGCAAGTGAAGTGGACTAAAGTCCGGTATGGTGATTGGCTATTTATATGATTCATGTGATATTTGTTGCAAGGTTGCACCAAAATCGCCAGATGCATTGTACAGGTCAGAAATATAAGAGGTGTTTACATTTTTTGTGCTCCTACCGAGTGCCGACACTACAAAGGATGCCTTAATCCTTCACAAGGCGCCTTTGAGTCGGATGACCGTTATCCCTTTCGGCATTTTTTGCTGCGCTGGCTAGGGTGATGGCACGGTCAGTAGTGTAGGCAAAATTGTATATGTCAGATGTTAATATACAATAAACAGATCAATTTATTTCGTTTTTATCAATTGCAAATTGTTGATTATTGTGTTCCCCTACGACTTTCTGAATTATTATAATATATATTTTGTATAGATAATTACGGTTTCATCATTACTCAGGTCTACATAATAACGTAACTGCACTATAGAAGTATCGACACTGATTGAGACCTGAGGGAAATGTAGACAACTCATATACATAATCTGACTTCATCATTAGCGCATGAACTCTGTGATTCGTTTGAAATATAAAACAGAAACGTCAAGTTGTTTGGCTCTATACTGCCCTTCTTAGCTAATACGTCTTAACGTGGCATTTCTGACATGTAATTACTAATGTGCCATCTGAGAGACATCATTGATACTTTCGCATTTTTAAAAGAAAAACTTTCAAACGTTTCAAAAATGGTTTTATGAAATATATACATACAGAGTGTCCCAAAAGTCAACGCCAAGCCGCAACGGGGTGACAGGATTGGTTGTAACTATCATGAAAAAAATCTATCCCAAGCAGTTTGAAAATTGTGGGCATTTGAAAAAACCTAGAAATTTGGTCAAATTATAACAATTTTTCGGTTATTGTGGTTAACTTTTATTATTTTTGTTCATTTGAACTTTGAAACCGTAACCCTAAATAACATTTCTAAAAACACAGTCAAAAATAATGACACAATTGCCCCAAGTTTTCTAGAATGAAGACTATTTATTAAACTATGAATTTAAAATTTTCAAAGTATGCCGACTTTGAAAAGCCCTCCTTTAAAAAAAATTGTAATAAAGTGCCTTGACAGGTGCCATTAAAAGTTGGCGAATTTAACCAGGTTCTTAATTTTACGGCAAAATGATGAGAGAGGTGGATAGTGGACATGCTTGCTATGAGTGAGCGAGACAGATAGTGAGCCACTTTTAGCAAAGTCAACAAAAATAAGTAAAATTAATAAAATAATGAAAAATCTTGACCTAGCTTAGTTTAGGTTTATTGGATTAGAAGTAGTGTTATTTAGGGTAACGCTTCCAAAGTTTAAATGAATTGTTATAATTTGACCAGATTTCTAGGTTTTTTTTAAATGCCCATAATTTTCAAACTGCATGGGATAGATTTTTTTCTGATTTTTCTCATGATAGTTACAACCAATCCTGTCATCCCGTTGCGGCTTGACGTTGACTTTTGGGACACCCTGTATAGCAGACTCAGTTTTAAGGCTAAGACAAGGTACAAACGTATTTTGAGGTTAATAAGTCACGCAAGTGAATTTTAATTCATATACTAACATGAAAAATTTCATTTGCGAATACCGCTAGAGAAAATAGAAACAGATATTAAAAACAAAATCTAACCATCAATTTTCACTTTATTGCAATAAAATTCGCTTGCACCAAATTTTCATGCATTTTTATGTGCATTTTTAACCCACAGATTTAACACAAGGATCCAATTCTTCTTTTCTTGATTGAGGGAAATATGCAGCACTTCTTACGTTTTTCTAACAATTTTGATTTTATTTTAGCAATATTTTCTGAGATACCTAGAAACCCTTTTATATCCTCTCGTAGCTTCCGAAGTAGATACGTATTTTCCGCTTTTTTTGTAAGTGTCACTTTCTATCGAAAAATTTTGATATCATCGTTCTCATCATCCTGCCAACTTCATCGTACCATTTTAAACGTTGCTCTTCAAAATTACTATCCCCAAAACCCAAAACGAACCCTTGTTGAAGCTCTGGGACGAATAACTATATATCTATATTTTTACTTCCCACACCGATAGGTATTTGTTGTTGACATGTCACTTGTAATATTTTTTTACTGAATGTGATAAATATACTATTCGACGAAAATTCACGTCACTCTTTTCAGTCCGTCTGTCGGTCTGTCTGTCTTTCTCTCTGTCTGTCTATACGCGTTTTTCTAGCCTCGTAATCTCAGTAACCGCTCCATGGATTAAGATGAAATGTGGGTATCTATATGCTGTGGGGTCGTAGTAGGTAATGCCGCTGTAATTTTGAAATCCGTGCATAGGCAACGGAGTAATTAGCAAAAAAATGCAACATTTCAAATAATCCTCAAACTTCGTTTTTATGCATTTTAGGGGTTCCTGTTCATTTTCTACTTTTTTTTTTGTTTGAAAATCGTTGTAAGTAATTAGCAGAAGAACAAAAAAAATCATTTATTCCTCAAATTTCGTTTTTAGGCGTTGTAGAGGTCCCAGACCATTTTCTACTTTTTGCTAAGTATAGAGTACCTAAGTAAGTATAATCTCTCTTAAAATGGTATAAGTTCTTACAGGTTGAACTTTGTGAGTATTCTCGTTATCCCGGCTCAATTAACTTGACTTCATTTTTTTAAGATCTACTTATTGCCCTAATAACTTTAAATAAATCTGAACACCAGCCTATCGTGTCGTCAATTTTGATGTGATCCCCATCCCCATCCAAGGTCGTAGATGCAAAGACTTGCAAAACTTTTGCAACTTGACCTCTTCCTACATACTTAAGCACTTTAATGAAACGCTAATTGAATTAATGAAAGTAAAAGTATGCATTGTACGAACAAAAAAATGTTGAATATAAAGAGACCTGACCACACGTTCCCATCCTACATTTTGATTGTACACTCCTACTAACTATATGCGAATAACCATCAATACTTGCAATGTTGTCGATCAGTCATGTAGAACTAATTGTGCGGCTGGATTTACGATAATGAATCCTGAAAAGCGAAATAACATAATGCTATTGCTGTCTCATTCAGGGTTGGTGTTCCAAATACGAGAATACCCACAAAAGTCGAATTGTAAGAACGTATACTACTTTACGAGGGGATATCTTTATACATAGGTAATAATTAGAAAAAGGTAGAAAATTATCTGGGACCCCTAAAACGCCTGAAAACTGAGCAGACCGCGCAGGCAGAGCCTAAATACCAGAGTACCGCGGCTGCTGTGAAAGGGTTATGTTAGGGGAAGTTTGTTAACGCCAGATTTGAATGGGCCAATACCCGCAGGCCCAATCAATACATCTTCTGGCAGTCCATTCCAAGCCTTGGACACCCTGGGAATAAATGTGCGGTTGTACCGCTCAGTTCTTGATGTATGAAGAACGACCGTCTTAGGATGAGATGCAGCGGTCGCACGGGTACATCTGATAGGAGCAGTGAGCGGCGGAACGATAGAGGATAGCTCAGAGGAGCAGATTCCGTTGGAATATCGGTAGAAGAGTGAGAGGTTACCAACAACACGCCGGTGAGAAAGTGACTGGAGGTGGCGCGTTAAGGCCGGATCGCCAATTAGTCGAATTGCCCTTCTCTGGACGGCATCTAGTATAGACAGGGTAGTAGGGGCAGCAGCTCCCCAGACATGAGAGCAATACTCCAGGCAAGGTCTTATCTGGGCTTTATATAGCGTGAGGAGGTTACATGGTGAGAAATACTTTCTGGCTCTAAATAGGTAACCCAAGCTTTTTACCAGCAGCTGTTGCAATTGACGCGACGTGTTCGTGCCAGATCAGATTTTCTGTAATGTTGACTCCTAACAGCTTGAATGAGTGACTCCTTGGCAGAGTCTAGTTGTTCATTAGAACCTGGTGTTGGCTTGGGCACTTCTTGTTTGATAGCGTACAATACTGGATCTTGGAGACATTAAATTTAACCATATTCTTAAGCCCCCAAGCGGCAATGGTATCGAGATCCTTTGAAAGTGAAGCTGCCACTGCCAGTCTTCTGCGTTCCACCTCGACCACAGAGATCGGTCTATTGCTCATGATGCCTGCATGCAGCGTACTGTGATCCGCAAAACTGTGGATTGGGTTTGTAGTGCCAGAGAGTAGATCATTAATATGAAGCAGAAACAATGTCGGAGCCAATACAGATCCCTGCGGAACCCCGGCATTGGTGCTATGGAAAGAAGAGGAAAAGCCGTCTACCACGACAGAAATTTTCCGACCTGAGTCTGCGAGCCAACCGCAGAGCTTAACAGGGAGCCCATAAGACGGGAGCTTGTTTAGGAGAGCTGCATGCCACAGTTGATCGAATACCTTTGAAATATCGAGAGCAACGACGTGAGCCTTGCCAAATGACTGGATGAGTTTGCTCCACACATGTGTGATGTAATCCAGGAGCAGCATTACCTAGTAAAAATCCAGACAATTATCGCCTACTTTCCGTAATTTTGCATGCAAGCAAGGTTCTACTATATATTTTACAGTCTCTTTTGGAGGGCTTTATTGGCTGACAAATTTCTCAGGCGCAGGCAGGTTTCGTAAAAGGACGCGGTACGCGTGAACAGAACTTAAGACGAATTATTGAAAAAGCCAGAGAGCATTATTTTCCAGTTTTTATCTGCTTTGTGGACAATTTTAAAGCGTTTGATAACGTAAAGTGGCCTAAACTGTGAGAAATTCTGATCTCTATGGGAGTCCCTTACCACTTAGTATTTCTCATACAGCAACTGTCTGGTCAAATTGCAAAAGGAGTTCGTGAGGGATAATGTGTATTATCTCCGATGTTATTTAACATTTACTCTGAATTTGTGATGAGACAGGTATTGGACAAGTGAAATGGCGGTATAACTATTGGCGGAAGCAAAATATCCAACTTAAGATTTGCTGACGATGCAACCCTTATTGCTGCTTCTTAGGAAGAGCTAGTAGCCATCTTAGAACAACACAGTGCAGTATACGGTCTTGGTATTAATTACAACAAGACCAAGGTTATGATCGTAGATAGATAGTACGATAATCATCGAGAAATAAAGTCAGTAGGCCGTTGTGAAGTAGTTCAAAGTTTGGTGTACCTCGGTTCTTTGATGGACAATTCGGGTAGCTGTGAAAATGAGATACGAAGGCGCATTCAACAGGCACGTGTGGCCATGTTAAAGCTTACTAAAATATAGCGTGACCATAACATCACTAAAGCTACTAAAATGTCGCTAGTTCAGTCTCTTGTGTTCTCCATATTTTTGTATGCTTCGGAAACTTGGACTGTTAAAAAGGCAGAACGAGCTCGCATAGATGCTTTTGAAATGTGGACGTGGAGGAAAATGCTTAGAGTTCCTTATACCGCCCATCGAACTAACGTTTCCGTACTGGATGAGCTCGGTAATCCAAAGAGACTATCCTCCATTGTGTCGACGAGAATGCTTACATGCTTTGGACATATTCACAGGAGCGATAATATGGAGAAACGTGTAGTTCAGGGCCATGCCCCGAGTGGGCGGCGCCGTGGCCGTTCCCCTACACGCTGGGTGGATACGATGAAACTGCTGCTGGATATGAGTATCAAGAGCGCCACTGAACTGACAGTAAATCGCGAATGATGGCGGGCTACAGTTCTCAAAACTATTGATAATATTCGTGTCGGCAATACTCCAGCTCCGACTTGATGCATTTTACGAGTTCACAACATGTCTATTAAGACGTTGTGACTATGATGATGTCCTAGTGGGATCCCACAGCATATCGCTACCCAAATTGCATCACAATCCATGCAGTGGTTACTCAGATAACGAGGCTAGAAAAACGCCAACAGACAGACGGACAGACCGACGAAAATGAGTGTCGTGGATTTTCGTTTTGTAAATATCATAAAACGCCCAAAAAGCGCCCTCAATTCTCGGTGTGGAAAGTAAAACTGTTTTTTATAAATACTGTTACGAATAGGATATATTGGCTTGTATTTCGTTTATAAAAATCTAATTAGATAGTAGTATTTGAGACACTATGTGTATAACAGATACAATCTGAATACATTGTTTATCTTCCTGTTATATTACTATAGTCGTAGTCCGGTTCTATTTAGCACATATAAACCGAGTGTGACACATATTTTTTCATGATACGATAATTACATGCACACGTAATGCAACCTTGTACTATTTAAAAACCCTGCAAGCATATCAGCATATTTTACTATTTTGTTTTCAACTGATAGTATCTCATCGTGCATATCAAAACAAATACCTCATCTACATATTTGGACTTATCGTTCGAGTCAAAGTCAAAACGTGGAAGTTGTGAATATTTTGCCACGCTATCAGGCGGTGAAACATTTTGATCTGAAAAATTATTCGTCACTCTTTATTGTCTTTATTATCGATCACTAAAACTACCATATGTTGAAAAAATTTCATTAGAATCCATGCAACGGTTACTGAGATTACGAGGGTAGAAAAACGCCCAAAAAAATTTGGTTTTCTAATAACAACCTCTAGATTAATCTTGGGAAAACCCAACAAATTATTTTTTCAACTAATAATAACATTACATCTGGTAAAACGGCTTCTTTATTAGGCACAATACTAGACGACAGGCTTAACTGGTCTGCCCATATTGACAAGTTGACAAAAAAACTAGCGTCATCCATCTTCGTCCTTCGTAGACTTAAAAAGCTAGCCCATTTCAAATCTCTTTTAATTGTGTATTTTTCATTGGTCTATTGTCACTTAACATACGGCGTCTTACTATGGAGCGACTCGTCATATGCTATTCAGGCATTTCGTGTCCAAAAGAAAGCCATTCGCATTATTGCTAATACTGAGTACTATGATCATTGTCAACCCCTATTTAAAAAATACAAAATCATGCCCCTTCCAGCGTTGTATATATATTATCAACTGCTCGAAATTCATAAATTGAAAAACAAAGATAAACCAATGAATGTGAATTATAGGACCAGAAACTGTGATTTAATTAGGACAGAAAAATTGAAATATTCGAAGTCAAAAAAAAAACTCTTTAGAAATAACTTTGTATAATATTTTGCCAGAACCAATTAGAAACATGAGTAATTCTAAACACAAGCGTATACAAGGGGGGGGTAACAGGGGCAATTAGCCCTCCCAAGATTCTCGAAAGAAAAAAAATCAATTCAACTTCGACTTATTTTATATGGCTTATTTATTTAAGCAATTGTCGCACTGAAAAAAAATCTTTTTTGCAGTAACTAAATTACAAAAGGGTTTGTTTTGCATTATGACAGTGATGCATATCTAATATTATTCCCATTGCTACATAATCAGTTGAATGTCCTATACAACGTGGTAGCTTGTCACAAAAATTGACCTAACTCATTAATTACCTATTTTGAAAATTACACCGATTAGAAAAGTTAAAACACTAATTAAAAAAAATGGAGTGTGTTGTGGTTACTAGGGTACATGACTGTTGAGTGTTCATGATCGTTTAATTTTGTATACTGTGCCAATAAAATGCACGGATGATTACCATTGATTAACACACTAAATACGTTAATCAATGGTATTACATATTATTTGTATTCCGTAAGATTAAAATTGATTAATGCATCAATAGATTTTTTATTTCATCTCCATAAAATACCTGATACTCCACTGTTTCACTTGCTGTTTATATCATTTATTTACAATAGCCTGCATCGATTCAATAAATTGCATTTTTCTCGAAAACGGTTAGCCCTATCGAGATGTCCCAGAGACCATTTTTACGTAGAAATCTCTGAAATACCATATTCTAACGATTTAGAAAATGGGGTTATTTTTACCCTTAACTCCTCCAGTATGATACGCCTCTGATTAAAATTATGAAATTCAGAATCAGATTCAGCGTTAAAAGTTTACCCATCGTACCTAATTTCGTAATTTTGTTATGAATGGTTTCGATAATATCGAGGGAAAACCGTCTTCAGGGTGCCCCATGCAAAGGAGCGTAGCTCCCTTAGGAAGCATTTCCGTGCCCTTGTTCATATGACATTTTCTTTCTTTTTTTCGGAGAACTATTCGTGGTTAAAGTTTGTTAACATACTTAATTAACACCCTGTATACTATTCATCATTAGGTTCATATAAAGCACTTGAATACCTAAGATTTGTAGCACCACCTATCAATTTTTCTTTTAAATACATGTCTTTATTGATTTGCCGATAAAAAATTATTATTGCAGTATTTATCTAAAAGCTTCTTCTGGATACGTGACTTTTGGGCTATACTTGCCATTCACTGTCCAAATTAATGACAATGAAAATCGATAGAGGTGGAGATACTGACAAGATAGAAAATATAAGTACTCCAGGTTAAACGAATAATTTATCTATCTACACAGTAAAGGACTTTCTGAGAGTACCAGTCGGTATTTTTATTTCTTCTGTGTTGACAATATCCTGAATTTCGGCTTCAGATGGCAGGTAGGCCAGGGTTGCCAGACCTAGGGAAATTTCCCTAGATCTAGGGAATTTTACGGCACAATAGGGAAAAAGGGAATTTTTATCTTTTAGTATGGAAAATAGGGAAATACTGATATATTTCATGAAGGAGAGAAAAATCACTAAGCTAATCGTTAAATAAAAATTAGTAAATAATTTTTTGTTTTTTTAATAACAGACTGCAGTCTATAGTCTGTTTTTAATTGAAAATAAGCAGCTCAGTAAGCTCTTAGCTCAGTTGTGACAATACCAACAGGAGGCAAGTAACTGTAGTGTCAATAAGAAACGAATTGCCGTGTTTTATACAATTTTATTTGAATAAACCGTGTTCTAATCAAAAATAAATCTTTTTGTAATTTAGATGATAACCAAATTGCCGTGTTTTATCGGAATTTCAATGCCGTAAAGTTGTGCAAATATGTGACATCACTGCCTAGTTGTTTATGTATGAAGCGGCAAGCGCTTTCGATATTTTCCCCACTCAGGCTATCGATCGGTGGAATCAGAATGACAATTGACCACCAGAAAGATACAGACCACTGTTGTTAACAGCCTGCGTCTTTTTATTATTTTTTTTTGTTTGTATATATATTTAATGTAGACATTTTTTTGGCATAATAAAAAAATAAAGAATTGTATATATACTGAAAAATCTAGGGAAATGAAAAAAAATCATCTGGCAACCCTGAGCTAGGCCACTAGTGCCAGGTGGGCGTATTATCTCAAAATCGATAATTTTCGCGATCACAATAATACTCCCCTCCCCAAGAAAACAAATTATCGACACCCTTGATCAAAATTGCGTACCTACTTCTAGTCCTATAAAGAAGGTGACGATTAGTCCTAGAAATGTTATGCAGTATGTTGAACCAAAATAATAAGTAGTAAAGTGCAAAGCGTTATCTCTATGTTTAAAATTTTCTGATAATTGTTTTTCCAACGTAGTCTTTATCTATGCTATGTTAGTCATTTGACCCCTATTCATGCTTAGTCGATTTATCCACGTTGTTTTTACCAATTTAATAGCAAGATAATTATATATACTTATCGAAAAAACACGAATAACTCATTCCGCCCACAATTCTTCGTTTTTTGTTGGTAGCCAAGTGACACAGGAACTTGCAAAAGCTCCTTTTTGAGGTTAATTACATCGTATAGCACTTTAACGAGACATATTTCGCAAAAATCCATTTGTCGCAGTCGAAGAAATAATAATTAATTAATGCAATATTCTAGGATTCAAAATAATAATAAACAGCGGAAAACTAAAAATTCGATTCATACTATTTTCGAGTTAAGGGTCTAGGACAGGGGTTCCCAACCTGTGCGCCGCGGCGCCCTGGTGCGCCGTAGAAAGTAAAGAGGGGCGCCGTGAGTCGATCCTCTAAGTCTAAAGCAGAAATATTTGTGGGTGCCTTAAAAGCAACAATACCTATTCTGACGCTCGCCACACTTTAAAACTACTGTAGAAGATTACAACGTTCAAGAAGAAACTACAAGTTTGGATAAAAAAGACGAATGAAGGCGGCGGTCACGATTGCTTTCCACAATTGTATAAATATGCGGGACCCAATGAACTAGTTGTCTCAGATGATGAAGACATGATGGCCCTTTTCACGGAACACTTATGGAGGCTCACTGAATGGTTTTCCAAATACTTTGCAGATAATGATGTCGAAAAATTTGCGTGGATTCAAGATCCCTTTCATACGCAAGCTCCGCCAGAATTCTCCAAATCCGATTTGGTGGAGTTTTGGTTATCGATTCAAAATGAATATCCAAACCTAACTTCAAAAGCTTTAAGAATTTTTATTCCATTCGCAACGCCATATTCATATGAAACTGGATTTTCAGTCGTAGCTGTAATCAAGAACAAATATCGCTCAAGGATCAATGAGGAGCAGGAAATGAGAGTCGCAGTGTCGAATTTTATTCCCAGTTTTGAAAAACTATGCGGAGATCACCAAGCTCAATCGTCACATTCATTTGACTGTCATATTTTATTTTTGTTTTTCTTGAGTCTTTCTTTTTGTTTTCTGTTTCAATTCTGAATTCTTATAAATATAATAAAATAAACTTCATTTCCTATTGAGGAAGTTTTTATTTTTGTGTCTACTATTATTGTGGATACCTATTTGTTTCGACAGTATCTATTTAAAATAGCTGTCTAAGGTAGGGCGCCGTGACAAAATGCCAAACTTGAAAGTGCGCCGCGGGTTGAAAAAGATTGGGAACCCCTGGTCTAGGGGCGAAATTGAGAATCCAAGAAAAGACGTATTCCCGTGTTAGCGAGGAGGCGTGGCCGCCTGTTTCCTTTCTTCAGTGGGTGTGTCTAAGATGAGGAGAGATGAGTCCAAAAATCCAAATGTAAGTTCAGAAGGTCCGAAGGTAAGGTCCAAAGGTCTCCATAACAATGACTTTCGCATTCCAAGCTCCTGACGTTACCTTTAAACGTGCAGTAATGATTCAAAAAGCAAGTTGAAGCAGAAAGCTTGCGCTGTGTCACCTATTTGGCCTTTTTTGATATGGTCTTCGGTTGTTAAATTACGGGCATTTGAAAAATGTATGATTTTGCATTGCAAGTATTTTTGCACATTAAAAAACTTTTTTGAGAAAATCGCAAATAGTTGTCGTTCATTAAGGTCCTAACTATCGTGTACCTCCAACCTTGCATGTTTGTCCCAGTATATCAGTGACTGCTTGGACAATCAGGGTCAAACTGATGTCATCTATATGGATCTCCAGAAAGCCTTTGATCAAGTTGACTTAAATGTGTTGATAAAAAAGCTAGAACTGTTTGGTTTTTCACCTAAAATGATACGCTTGTTCCGATCGTACCTCTTTAATAGAAGACAATTCGTTGAGTATGAAGGTTATTGCTCTGACACTTTTGTATCAACATCTGGGATTCCGCTAGGATCGAATCTGGGACCTCTGTTATTCATCCTATATATTAATGACTTAGTACCATTAATTAGGTCTGAAAAGTTACTTTATGCGGATGACCTAAAAATTTTCCTAAATATAAATAATGTCTCGGATTGTTTGCTTCTACAAGATGACTTACTATCTATCCAAACATGGTGTGATAACAACCACCTTAAACTTAATATACAAAAATGCTTCGTTGTCTCTTATTGTAAAAGAAAACAGATTACACATTTCGATTATAAAATAGGCTTTGACATACTACAAAGAGTGAATGAGATAAGTGATTTGGGTGTTCTGTTTGATAGCAGTTTATCTTTCGGTCCACACATCAGTAGGATGGTATCATCAGCGAATAGAATGTTAGGATTCATAATTAGAAATGGTAGAGACTTTACTGATTTGAATGTAATTGGAATTCTTTACACATCATATGTTCGGTCTAAGGTTGAAAGTAATTCACTTATATGGTATCCCATATATGCTGTTCACATAAGTGCAATTGAACGAGTGCAACGGAAATTTTTGAAGTATTTGTCTTTTAGAGTATCAGGAGTTTACCCTGACAGGGGGGCTGATTACTCTGCATTACTAAGCACTTGTGGATACATTACGCTTAATACTAGGCGAATTCTTAGCTCAATATCCTTTTTGTTTAAACTATTGCATAATGAAATCAGTTGTCCTTATTTATTAAGCAAAATAAACATCCATGTACCACGCATAGCCACTAGACACGGCAGTACATTTTACGTTGAAACACCGCGCACAAATATTTTGCGCAAATCTCCTATTGCTGTGATGTGTAAAAATTTCAATCTCATTAGCAGAACATGTGATATACATTTCTCGCCCCTAAACTACATGCGAGAATGTGTACTGGAAATAAATAATCATCTGTAGTGTAGCAAACTCCTTGTTTTTTGTTTTCTTTTTTGGTTTGGTTTTTTCGTACTACTAGAGATAAGTTTATCTATATTGTTATTCATATACATAATTCATTAATATATATTCATTCATATATGATGAAATTGTACTAGTATTTCAACATTTCCTGTAATTGGGTGCACTTGTACCTGTTGGAAATAAATGTCTATCTATCTATCTATCTATCTATCTACCTTCTAAAATACTGTGTATGTAGTTTGAAAAACAAGTGAGTTCTGTTCGAAATGGGAATCCGTGTTTTAACATGGCAAATACATATGTATAACTGTCTATACCCAGGGCCCTTAAACAGTCCCAGCTAACAGCATACAGACATACAGGCGATATTCAAATTACATCACAATCCATGCAGCGGTTACTGAGAGTACGAGACTAGAAAAATGCCAACAGACAGATCCACAGACAGACAAACCGATAGACAGACAGCCAGACACACAGACCGACGGAAAATGAGTGACGTGTTCCTTCTCTTTCATAAAACGCCCAAAAAAAAAAACAAAATTTTCACGTTCACAATACTCCCCTCGCCTATCGAGGTGAGAATTAAAAATCATCCATATTAACAACCAAAAAAACGAAGGATATTTCAAATTACTCAAAAAACCGTATTTAATGTTAGCATATGATAACCTACAGGTAATTCATTTGAAATAATGTGTCGTTCTCTTTGTCACATTTGGTTAGTTCTTTATTACTTTGGAATATTTATCAGAAAGCATACAGGTATACGCAACATTGCGTGAAATGCGGGTCCAAAAATCTTATGAAATAACCATCATAGAATAATATTTTTGATAACAGTAATGGTGATGCCCTAAATAAATAGGTTAGTAGATAAGTTAGTTACATTTCAGAGTCACCGAATGTCATTCTTTGAACGATTCTTAAAAAATAAGGTTTATATGCATAAGTAAATATACAGAGGTATATTATAGGTACTCCTTTTGACTTAGCAAGTTCATTCAAAGTTCTCAACTGAAACAAAAATTAATAATTCCTGAAACCTGTGAAGACTTTTACTTCCCACACTGTGATCGCGAAAATTTTCGATTTTGAGATAACACGCTTTTTGGGCATTTTATGATGTCTACATAACGAAAATCCATGTCACTCATTTCCGTCGGTCTTTCTGTCTGTGCGCGTTTTTCTGGTCTCGTTATCTCAGTAACCGCTGCATGGACTGTGATGAAATTTGGACAGCGATATGCTGCGGGGTCGTAGTAGGTAATGTTGCTCTAATTTTGAAAATCGGTGTATATGCGGCGGAGTAATTAGCAAAAAACCAAAAACAATTAAATATTCCCCAAACTTCGTTTTTAGGTGTTGTAGGGGTTCCTGATCAGTTTCTACCTTTTTTTGGGTGGGGGTGAAATTGGGGTGGTTGGGAGGTGGGGGGTTGTGAAACTGAAAAATCTGTTGTATTCATAATAGACTGTCCACTAACCTGTGAAAGAATCATAATACACTTTTTTAGGCCCATCCGAACAATGCCTTGCCTGTTACTGAAACCAAGGGAGTTATGTATACATGCGAGTATTGCTTCTGATCGTTCTGTATTGTGTAACGTCGAAACTATTGGATTAATTTTTATGAAATTTTTACAGTGCTATGCTATTACCGTGGGGACGATGGAAAACGTTTATTATGGTTTTTGGAAATTGTGTCAGTGACAGCGGAGCAATAAAAAAAGAACTAAAAGTATAAGCTCACCTCAAACTTCGTTTTTAGGCGTTCTAGGAGTTCCTGCTGTTATTTGACTATTTTTTGGGTGGGGGTGAAATTGGGGTAGTTGTGGGGTGGGTTGTCATAGAACTCAAATTTTTTTTGATCGGGCAGGTGATAATTTGGTTCCAAGGGGATCTCAGACTATAGCTTGATGCTATGGGAAAATAAAACTAGTATCACCGTAATGTGTAGGAAGTACTGAGTCAATCAAACTTGACTTCGTTTTTTAAACAAATAAAACATACGATATGATTATTTTTCTTTTTCCTGGTATGCATAGGCGTAGCCTGAAATTATCAAATGCGGGGTTTAAAAAAGGGCTCCAAATTAAAACCATGGGGACATACATCCTTATTTTAAAAAGCGACAAAACATTTTTTCATGGGGGAAAGGGTTTGGACCACCTCCTTGGTAGTATGTATATCCTTAATTAGTTAGTTCTGAGTATCCTCATCTAGAATATAAAAAATTGGAACAATTACGCTAAATTGAAGTCAATACAATATATCTATCCCAGAAACAAAACAACATGATTTCCTACAAATCTATATTGACCTAACCACATAATATGTAAACACAGAAATGACCACAACGGATAAGAAATGTATGATGGGACCTTATCACTGACCTTAGCAAGAATGTTAAGTAATTTTTAACACGATACAACATATAAACAGAATGATCTCTATATAAAAGCCACTTATCAGAGGACAGACTCTTACATTTTATCTCACGGATTTTAATAGCGAACTGTAAAAATGAAACTATACCTTGTGTTCTTGTGTTTCGCGTTTATTTTTGGTGAGTTTTTACGACAAATAGTTTTTGCTATCCAGAACATCATTCATTAGCGAAGGTTGTGATCACTTCTCTTAAGATAAAAGTAGTCATGGATATTTCTGGTCCAGTGCTTCTTCTCGAGAAGATAAACAGTCAAACAAATGTCAATGTTTCATGATGTCTCTGAGCCTAAACATTCAATGTGAAGTTTTATCAGTTTTTTAAAACTCTTCTAAAAGAGCGTGCTGCAATTCATTTAAGGTTAAAGGAATAGGAATACGACTTTATTCTTCGCCCAAGCATGTCCCAGACATGTTCAATTGAATTCGAATCTGGACTTATCGCTGGCCACTCAAAGACATCGTTTAAGTATTGTTGAGTAATTCTCGCAGTGTGGGGTCTGACATTATCATGCATCAGAATAAAATTATTTCCAATAAAATCAACATAAGGAACAACAAAATCTTGCAGAATTTCATCAATGTACTTGACAGCAGTTTAAGATCCTCTTGGAATGACGTACAACTCTGTGCGTGCCTCCAGAAAAATTCCAGTCCACACCCTAAGTGAACCTTCTTGATAGCCTACCCTAGGGCTAAAGGTACATTCTGCAAAACGTTCTTGTTGTCTTCGCCATATGCTTTCACGACCACCTGGAGACCGCAGGCTAAATCTGGCCTCATCAGGAAACAAAATATGCCCCCATTCATTTTCACCCCAGTGTTCATGATTTCTCGCAAATTGAGGTCGCGCTACACGATGCCGTCTAAAGGGCCCCACAGACATCGTTCTTTTTCATCAGGTTTGCACGACGTGCCAACCGATGTAGGTTAAACCGATGGAACGATACCTTCACACACTGTTCGGTTTTCTTTCAGTTTCTCGCAAATTTTTGGTCCGTTAACATGGATAATACTTTAGCATTGGCGGCGGATTTACCTATTAAAGTGAAAGGTGTGGGTGATATATATCATCAGCACTTGCGCGTGATTTCTTGGATGCATTTACTTTTTTTAACTCCTTCCTGAACGATACGCGAATGGAGTCAATCTTCCTTTTCACCGAATCTGTATTTGTAGAGATCTATATCTCTCCATTTTTTCAACAGTTCTCCGTAGGCCTTATTTTTCTTGTCTCTGTCTGCATACTCAGCGGATTTGACTTTCCGGGGACACGGAAAACTCCTATACATGTGTATGAATTCCATCATAAATTGTTTGTTATTTTGCCGTGTATCGCACATTTTGATAGGTGTCGCTAACCCTAGATACGCTTACTCGAAGGCAACCAGAACGACACTGCAAAATCCCGTCGTGATTGCACGATGAACGGGCACACATGTACCGAGTTGCACGTAAAATCAAGCTCGGACAGATTTCTTGGAACGACGGTCAACACGACGGTTTTTCGGCACAGACGGACCGAAATGAGTGTGATTGGTTGGCACGTCGTGCAAACCTGATGAAAAAGAACGATGTCTGTGGGGCGCTTAAGGAGCTCTGGACCTGTAGCGGGTCTATGACTACCAAGATTGGCTTCACCAAGTCTTCGTCTAAGGGTCCGTTCACTTACACAGGTATTTCGGACGTGATAAAGTCGATTTCCGATTTCTATAGCTGTAGAATGACGATCTCGTAGACTTTGTAAGACGATAAAGCGATCATCAACTCGTCTAGTGTAAAATACAGTTCCCAAAAACGTGTATAAATTCGGTGCACAGAGCTATTTGATACAGGATAATAACGTTGGGCAACATATCGCTCACTTCTTCCGCCTTGAATCAACGCAACCATAGCAGCCGCGGTTTGGGGATTAACAGCAGGCATTTTTAGCTCAAATAAACACAGCAAAACTTGTAAATGACTTGCTAAATACAGCAAAACTTTGCCAAACGTCCATATGACCTGAGACCCACAACAAGGTAACATCCTTCATAACTTGCTCGGCAGGATAGCGCCTCTTGCAGGGTCAGATAACCACGTATAAGGATTAGCAACGTGTTTGCAATTGGGCCTATACCCCCTTACCCCCTTTTCATTACATTCTTCGACTTCTTCTAAGCTTCTGATTAAGGCTAACAACCCCACTACCTTTGATTCTAGTAAACGCCAAGGAAGACTCATCTTCTTCGGAGGAAATAGACTTTAATGAGCTAAGGAAATTTGTAGGATCGAGAAATCACGAACAGCTCAATCAAGCTTTAGACATCTACAACAAAACCAAAACGAAATGCCCTAATATTGATGAAGATGCTGTGGTAAGTTGGCACTTTTTATCACTTGTAACAAGACCTTATTTAGTAGTATTATTAGTCTCATTCTTTTGTCAGAGTACATATTCTATTACTGCATATTAAAAAATATTTTAAGAACCTTGAGTGACACGCAAAATGTCAATAATCAATAGCAAATTGTAACTAAGTGTGTGTAAAGTCAGTAGGCCGTTGTGAAGTAGTTCAAAGTTTTGTGTTCCTCGGTTCTTAGATCGACAATTCGGGTAGCTGTGAAAATGAGATTCGACGGCGCATTCAACAGGCACGTGTGGCCATGACAAAGCTTACTAAAATATGGCGTGACCATAACATTACTAAAGCTACAACATGTCGCTGGTTCAGTCTCTTGTGTTCTCCATATTTTTGTATGCCTCGGAAACTTGGACTGTTAAAAAGGCAGATCGAGCTCGCATAGATGCTTTTGAAATGTGGATGAGAAGGAGAATGCTGAGAGTTCCTTTATACCGGCCATCGAACTAACGTTTCCATACTGGATAAGCTCGGAAATCCAAAAAGATTATCCTCCATTGTGTCGACGAGAATGCTTACATTCTTCGGACATATTCACAGAGGCGATAATATGGGGAAACTTGTAGTTCAGGGCCATGCCCCGAGTGGGCGGCGCCGTGGCCGTTTCCCTACACGCTGGGTGGATACGACGAAACAGTTGCTGGATATGATCATCAAGAGCGCCACTGAACTGACAGTAAATCGGGAACGATGGCGAGCTACAGTTCTCAAAACTATTGATAATATTTTTGTCAGCAATACTCTAGCTCCGACTTGACGCATGTCAATAAGACAATGTGACTATGATGATGATGAATTAACTGTGTAGCATCGTCTCTTGTTGCGACATCTGATTGAATCACAACCTATACTTTGGTAAAAAAATTACATTTCTAGATTTGGTTGTGTACTGACTATATAATTGATTAGCAGATATCTGGAAAAGGGTTACTCAGAGCGACATTTACGAAGCACGTAAAAATGCTTGAAAAACATAACCTTCAACTTCAACACTACGTAAAAAAGTTACATAACTCTAAATAATACAGTAAGTGACGTCCTCTACAAGTGTGAATTTCTTGTCGCACCGGCCGAACAGCCCAAGAACCAATTGTTCATTCCGAAACTCTCTTAATTTGCACTGTTATATTTTTCAGGAAGCAACAAAAAAAGCAGCAGAATGTGTCGAGAAACTGGAATTGGGTTCGGATACCGTATGTACAGTGATTAAGAAGAACTTCCCAAAATGCACCAAACCAATAATCGATCTGATGACGAATTGTGTCGACGATGAATACAAGTTTGCTCTTCCTCTTGCGATCAAGATAGTCACAGGTTTCATCGACCAAGCTTGCAACTCAACCGTAGAAGAAGTTTTAGGTTCGTATCGATGTCTATACAAAGTACAGAGAAGTATGGATGAATGCCTCCATTATCTCAAAAACGGTTTGGCACTATTTTCATGAATTTTGGGGTATGGGGGTTTGCTCATACGAACTATCTTACGATGGTATTTACAATGTTGTCATATCTACCATTTTTCCGCAAATATAATAAACTTTCTTATTCAAATGGATCGCCCTGTATATTTCTACCTTTCTGAAATCCTTGAAAAACAATGATTATTTTTTGTATAATATTTTATATACCGAAACCTCATAATTTCGTAGTTACAACTAAATTTACATTGCACCGGCGTTTTTCAATTTTTCTACCTAGCAACGTAGCAGGCCATGAAATATAACAAAAACGTGTTAATTTAGATGGCAGAAAACAAGTAACTCAGAAAAAAGATACAGAATAGAATAAAGAGACAAGATGATTGAAGTTCTTTACATCATATCAACTCTCCCAGAAACAACTGCGATAACATCTCTAAGATCAAAGAGAAGCTGGAGTATGGCAATAATAGATGTTTTTTAGTCTACTGGCTACCGCAATTTACTAGAGGTTAAACATTTCCAAGACAATTAAAAACCCTTATATGAAACAAAAACAACCAGCGACTGTTGCTCCAGCGCGCAATTATCAATCATATTATGTAATGGTGTAAAAAACTAGTAATTACTAGTAGTAGTGCGTCGAAGTCGATACCTCGGAATGGAGCCCTTCTATTTTTCAAAATCTATTAGCAATATTGCAAAAAAGGAATACTGGCAAATCAGATTTAAATTTTCTGCCACTTAAGTTATATTTTATAATTTGAACAAATTTTAATTCATTCTTCATTTTCTGCGATCTTGCTAATAGATACTGAAGAATTTTCAGAACTCCAGTCAGAGGTACTTTTGACTTGAGTTTTGACAGAATTGCATACTTTTTTATATCATTAAATGTGAAATTTTATTATGAAAATAATAAACTGCCTACAACATTGTCTAGTAGTTAGTAGTTTTCGTTTCATTTCAAAATTTTTAATGGTTTAGGAGATTGCCAATCTCTAGTACATTGCAGTAGCTAGTAGGCCGTTAAAAAATCCATTTCTGCCATACTCCAGCTTCGCTTTGACCAAAGATATGTTACCGCCGTTGTTTCTGGTTAGACTTGTTTGTTGTGAGTAACTTTTATATTCTTGCCCCTTTAGTCTAGTTCGTGTGTATTTTTCTGCTAGTTTAGCTTTCTTCTACCTGAACAGGTTTTTGTTTATATTTCATGGCCTGCTACGTTGCTTATAGGTAGGAAAATTCAAAACGCTGATTTGTTTGAAAATTCAAAATTAAATGAAAACTACCAGAGATTGATATTTACAACCTTATATCATTAGAAAGGTTATCAAATTCTACGTTTAACCGTATAAAAAAAATTAGGCATTCCCATTTGAAAAAATCAAGTTACCGCTGATCGAAGTTTCCTTAATTAATCGACCGATTTCTCCAAGCATAAACGTAATTTAATTTTGACAGTCTCGTCAAAGCTGGCGCATCTTATGCTCAGTAACACAGCAAAGTTACAGCCTTCCAAATTTTATAATCTCTGCGATACTCAATTTTTTCCTGATATCTACTTATACCGAAAATGGTGATTTACACCTAAACGGTTCTCTTTAAGTCCCATGTATGATACATAAAGTCACACTGGAATTCACAAAAGATTCCGTATATGCAATAATATACGGGGTGTTGCATTTAAAAAACATAACATTGATACATTTCGTGTTTTTGGGACACCCTGTATAACATGAAAATATTTTTAAAATGTATAGCCTTTATGGGTCTCTATCCATCCGAAATTATTATTTTCTTTTTTATTAAATGCTTTAGCCATAATGCTCCGTGTCGAATAACGTGATCCATTTGCAATAACACAAGTTTATTATATTTCCGGAAAAACGGTAGATCTGACAACATTGTATATTCCATACTTTCTGTATGTCGGAAAATCGGCTTCTTGAATTAAAATTAAATTAAAATTTCTGAATTAAAGGTTCTGCGTCTCAACTATCTTTACTGAAGTACCTAGTACTACCAAAGAAAAAAGAACGCTAATGCATGTGTTTAGTTGTTATAGGTGATGTTTAGTATTAGTACAGTATATTAATATTTCTTTACAGACCAGTTGTTCATTAAAATGAATTGAAAATACGGCATTTATTCTTCCATGGTTTTTAATACTACACCCATATATGATTTGATTTAACCTTATCTGTGATGTGATTTTATTTTAGAACTATTCAATCCCTGCATATTCGATAACGATGAAGAAGATAACATTGAAGCATGCAAAGTTCTTAAAGAGAAGAGCAAGGATGAGCGCCTCTTGACGAAAACAGAAATTTGCGAGTAAGTATTTTTTTTAATATTGTAGGTTGGGTTTTATTAGAAATATTGTAAATATCGTCCTCAAATCATCCAAGACACGAGGTTTCTTCCTCATGGAATATCAAATAAAGATTTTACAGTTTTTGCGGGTGAACCCCAGGATCCGGGAGTCCGAAATTTTCCATTTTCGTTAAACGTATTTGAAACTCAAAACTGCGGCCGGATTTGTGAATAGCGTCCTCAAATCATCTAAGACACGAGGTTTCGTCCTCATAGGAGATCAAATAAAGATTTTAGATTTTTTGCGGGTGAACCTCAGGATCCAGAAGTTCGAAATTTTCCATTTTCGTTAAACGTAACTGAAACTCAAAACTGCGACCGGATTTGTAAATAGCGTCCTCAAATCATCTAGGACACGAGGTTTCGTCCTCATAGAAGATCAACTAAAGATTTTAGATTTTTTGTGGGTGAACCTCAGGATCCGGGAGTCCGAAATTTTCCGTTTTCGTTAAACGTAATTGAAACTCAAAACTGCGGCCGGAGTTGTAAATAGCGTCCTCAAATCATCTAGGACACGAGGTTTTATCCTCATGGACATCAAATAAAGATTTTAGATTTTTTGCGGGTGAACCCCAGGATCCGGGAGTCAGAAATTTTCCATTTTCGTTAAACGTAATTGAAACTCAAAACTGAGGCCGGATTTGTAAATAGCGTCCTCAAATCATCTAGGACACGAGGTTTCATCCTCATGGAGTATCAAATAAAGATTTTAGATTTTTTGCCGGTGAACCTCACGATTCGAAAGTCCGAAATTTTCCATTTTCGTTAAACGTAATTGAAACTCAAAACTGCGGCCGGATTTGTAAATAGCGTCCTCAAATCATCTGAGACACGAGGTTTCGTCCTCATAGAAGATCAACTAAAGATTTTAGATTTTTTGCGGGTGAATCTCAGGATCCGGGAGTCCGAAATTTTCTATTTTCCTTCAAAATCGTCGCAGCGAAAATGTATCAATCTATTTATACATATAATTCAATGTAAGCATTCTATAAAAAATGTCAAAATCCATATGATTATGATTTTGACAATTATCTACTTGTGGGTTACTTTTAATTTAGGTAGTTTTTCTCTTTCTAGTGTAATGTTGATATAAAAACGTAAACTGTAATTTTTATCATCAATTTTAAGCTGACTCGTTCAAATTATTGATATTGAAAATACCTATGAATCCTTTCATATTTTATTTTAGGCACATCTTAAACTTGTCTGTCATTGTAAAAGGTATTGACTTTTTTAAAATCAAATTCGATGTGTTTCAGTTTGAGGCCAAAAAGCAAGGAATGTGTAAAACAACTGACTGCAACTTGTAAAAACCCTCTCACCAAGAAAACTGTCATGGATTTCCAAGAGGTCTCTGAAGAGATTATGGATGATGAATGCAATGCTGTATGATTTACATATCAGCGACATTAATGTTAATTTCTTTCTGTTGAAATAAAAATATACTTTTTTAAATGATTACATTATTTTATGCACTAGTGAAATGAATTAACACATTCAGTACCTATTCAAAAAAATGCAAGCAGTATGGATCTTATCTTTTCGATTTGTTTTATTAGTATTTATAGTATTATTTGTGCAAGTAGCGTCTACCCCTCACCATTCACCCTTAAAAAAATTACTAGAAACGCAAAGACACCCCAAAAATTAGCTGCATTACATATTATGATCCCTAACTTAGCTGAAGTTACTGAGGTTATGCAGTGACAAAAATGATAGCCATACCGATGGAAATGAGCGACATAGATATAATACGTCCAAAATACTTACCTCAAAATAAAAATGTCTGAAGCTTTGCGGACTTTTGCTATATTCGAGTGTAGTTTAACAGTTTTTCGAAATGGGACTCAAAAAGTGCAATGTTTGTAACATGGGTTGCATTGGAAGAATTTTCAGGTTGGCGTTACACAGCATTGTTTACAATTTGAACTGTGACTGCGAGGTCACAGCTGATCAATGTTTGGAGGTTGAAGTGTCAAAGATTATGGCTTTGAGCACGCCATGCTGAAGTGCTCTGTTTACTACCTCTATGTTCAGTTGTTACTCTGACGGTGAAGCTAATAACAACGTGTGAAAAAAGACCAAAATGATGTTAAATTAATTTTATTTAAATTAAAATTCTCATTGCAGTATGCGTACCACACGTGAAACAAACACAAAATGAAAACTAAAATACAAGTCCTTATCCTACATTTTCTGGTCGAGACTGACACTTTCAAATAAAAACATATTCATTATTAGATCTCGAACAAAACTTGAGAAAAGATTAAGTGTCTCATGACTCGATCTTACATCAACTATAATATCTCAGTATACAAAAGTAACAATCATCAACTGTGGAGTGCCACAGTAACATTTCTGATAGTAAGTTGAGGAAAATTCCTGCAAAACTAGATCTCACATTATTCTAGTTTCTTGAAAAATACTGTTATAAACAAACATATGATCAATTTTGCCACAATCACTAACCGATATATTAAATATGCCTAACAACCGATAAAATGTAATATTATCAAATCCAGTTCCATTATATTGATAAGCATATCAAATGTTTTCTTTACTTTTTCTGGGTTATAAATAAACAATCTATCATTTCCTTATCGAAGGATCCCGATGTTTCTAAATAAAAGCAACCCTAAGCAAATTTGGTTGAATTTGACTGCTTTGCAGGTTTAAATTTTTTCCAAATTCCTAGCCACAAAGTTCAACATTCAATATAGTGAAAAATACATTGGTATTGAGTGTTTTTTCTTCGCTTTAGATTGCAGGTTGTTTTTGAAGATCAATAATGATAAACAATAATCCTACAACACTTTTGGATTATTAAGCTTTTTCAGTCATCTATAGAAAGTTTTTGTTAGCCAAATGTGTAACAAACCCAATTTAGCTTTTTCTATGGCGGTGCATTTAGTGAATTGTTAGTTTTGTTTACAACAGCAAATTCCAGATCCCTCAAATTACGAAAGCAATATTATTTTCCTCTAAATAACTCTCCTCAAACTTTAAATAAAACAAAGATATAAAAATAACTAAATCGCATATATGAGACATATTTATCAGTAAATGTATTGCGGGTCATTGTGTATTTTTTCAACTCTAGCACATTTTTGTATACAGATCTTCAACACATATTTTCACCACACTACTTACTACCTTTGCATTTTTTCAATCCTTTGCTAAATTCAGACAAATTAGTAGGCTATGAAACCTATACTGCACTGTAATTATGTAAATACGCATTTACTGCAACACATACCTCGAGTTTCACAGAAATTTTCCTCAAGCTTCAATCACAATGTTATAAAAAGTGTTAAGTCTTTGTGTAAAACCACATGGACACTGGCAGAGCTGGTGGAACTATCTACTTCATTTCTTTGGTATACGCGTCGAGCTCTGCGTCCAATTCTTCTGCTGTAGGGACTTTCCTGGGTCCTGACCTTGAACCACCTCGACCACCTCCTCGACCTGGATATTAAAAAAAAAGATAGAAACAGAGCTGTCATTACTTCAAGTAAAGTACTTGAAAAATGTATTTCAATTACTTTCTGGTATTTGAAGTACTGTACTTCAAATACATTGTTTTTGTGATATTTTTACTTGATTCCCCAAATACTCTCTAAAAGTATTTGTATTTGGTACTTGTAGCACAAAAAATATATTTCAAATACCTGGCATTTTTATTTGAAATACTAAAGAAGTAAAGTACTTGAAAAATTTATTTCAATTACTTTCTGGTATTTGAAGTACTGTATTTCAAATTAATTTTATTTCCCAAATGCTATAAGAAGTATTTGTATTTGGTACTTCCACACAAAAATATAATTCAAATTTATACATTTATACTCGAAATACTAAAGTGAGTAAGTAATACATATTAGTATAGCTCGAGGAAAATATAAAAATACTTGAAATACATATTTCAAGCATTAAATGCTCAAGTCTAGACAAGTATGGACAAATCAACATTACGCATCGCGTCGCCTTGCGCTCTGTCTCTGTCGTACACATAGGATAGTCTACGCGATACTCTGACTCTACAGGACAGTCTCATCACAATCAACACAATCACAAAATATCAGTTCGTCTTGTTGCGTTCAACAAAATCCGTTGTTGATGTTGATTGAGGTTAAAATAATCTGTGAATGTGAGCTGTGAATTTACTGCCATCATAATAACAATCTTCAAAACTCTGTACTTTGTCGTGGTGGTTACGAATTGCAGATGTAAAAAGGTAATTTTTCTCAAGCATCTCTTTATGAAAAAATTCATATACCGGGTGGCAATGGAATCGTTATACTGAGCTCCCTTCTTTTACAATCCTAGATGGAGGTTTGAAATTTTGGAGAATTATATGGTTAACGGAGATGCACAATAGCCATGAGAAAACAAATGTATGCTTATTTTGGTTTAGCCGGAAGTGAGGTTAGGCTCTGAATTTTCAATGACACCCTATATATTTTTTCACACATTCGGATTGACATTTGGATTCCCTTGATGAATGAATTTGAATTGTTGTCATTGCTTGGTATTTCTGTTATACTTTTCACGAGTTTTCACAAAAATCAGTTTCTATTTTTATTGAAATGTATACCGTTTTTTCATTCATAAGGTACTTTTTATTACTCAACAATAATTATGAAATACTTGAAATATCCATCGCCGTATTTGAAATACTATATCAAGTAATTCAAGTATTAGTATGGTATTTGAATTACTTTTTTAAGTACTTGAAATATTAGTATCGTATTTGAATTACTTTATTTGAAAAATCAAGTACCAAATTAAAGTATTTGATACTTGAAGTACTTTCAAAAATAAAATTACTTGGTATTTGTACTTTGACGCATGCGACTCTGGTAATTGGTAATTGGTATTTGAAATACTATTTACTAGTACTTGTGACAGCTCTGGATAGAAAAGAATTCACTTGAATAAATTCAAATGGCGCTGTTGGTATAAGAATTTAATTTTTTC
Organism: Callosobruchus maculatus; assembly: GCA_951848785.1. Lineage (NCBI taxonomy): Eukaryota > Metazoa > Arthropoda > Insecta > Coleoptera > Chrysomelidae > Callosobruchus > Callosobruchus maculatus. The sequence continues at coordinate 8,165,775 of CATOUR010000003.1, forward strand.
ATTATATTGACAAAACCGGATTTTTCCCGGACTAGTAATCGACAAATTCAACATTTAATCTTAAAAAAAAGTTGGTGACCGCGGTGAGATTCGAACCCACGCCCTGTGCTTCAAGAATATCGATACACCGTACATAATACGTCGTCAGTTACCTGTCGTAATTTAGCACGTTGTTGGACACACTGCGGGGAGTGATCGTGATACGCCACGACGGCTGTATCAGTCAAAAAGTTATCTGCTTGTTACGGCAGAACGGCGACGACCGTCAGAATGTCGGTATACTTGCCTTGTTAAGCAATGTTAGTGCCGTAACGTGAAGCTCGTCATTTCTGAAATTGCCAAATTCTAACCCACTATACGCTATCCCAACTATTCATTTTTTAAGGTGCATGGGTAAAACGGCACGACGGCTATAACCGTCCATAACCTCCAATGTGATGCATTGACCACGTGTATAGCTGCCATATTGCAAGTGTGTTTTTGTTTGATTTTCATGTTTTCAATACTGATGGGAGGTACATAACCAGATATTTTCATCCTAAACAGATATTTGTCGTCCCCCTATTATACATATAGAATATATTGTTTCATATCAATACAAAACTCGAAGCACGTGTGAGACATTTTCCAGAGAAGCTGTCCATACCAGAGGATCATAAAATAAAATCATATTTTCTTAGATGCAAACAATGTTTCAAGTCTGGAAAATGCAAGAAACTAGCTATGGACGCAAGGGTTGTGAAAATAAACCTGCTTTGTGTCCAGACTGCTTTGAAGAGTGGCGTCAAACATAAATTTGTGCCTAAATTCTGTTTTGTTCGGGGACACCTCTGTTTGCTAATAAATTTGATTTTTTGTTTTTATACCGTCTATATTCTGAGAGATGAGTTTTTGTTTATAAATTTGATACAATAAAATGTTGTTTTTGTTTTAGCTTTTGTCTCGAAAATTGTCCTTTTCTTCCCACAAGATGTGTTTTACGATTACACTAACCAGACGGCTATAGCCGTGGTTGCCATTCTAGAACATAAAGTCTGCTGTGATATGACACGACAGATATAGTTATTGTCACCAAAAACCTCAAAAATGAAATAAACACCCCTAAAATATTTTGATAACGCAAATCATGTTAAACGCAAAAAAAATGGAAATGTTTTGAGGTGCCATATTACGAAGCCTCCCGGCCAGCAGAGTGTCCAACAATGTGTTAATTCGTTTTTTTTTTAACCGGAAGCGATATTGACAAAACCGGATTTTTCCCGGACTATTTTTTCCATGCTGATTCCGAATCTGTATTTAGTTTTTTTTTTCTCTTGCAAAAAAAGTGTTATAGATATTGGACATGCCACAGATTTAATTGCATATGTTTCAGATCAATTTGGGAATTTATGGAATAATTTTGAAAATATCTTTGAAACTTCAGTAACAATAAGCGCGTAAGCACAGGTCTGCAGGTGACCTCCTTGCCTACGTCACTCATTTGTGGAACAGAGCAATAGACAATCATAGCGAATCCCGTGTTGTTGCACTTGATATATCGAAAGCTTTCGACAGAGTATGGCATGACGGACTTCTGGTCAAGCTTGCTGCTTATGGACTACCACCTGGCTTGCGCCAGTGGCTGAATAGCTTTTTGAACGACCGATCTCTGTTTGTTGTAGTCGAGGGCTGTTCATCAGACGTATTTTCAATAAACGCCGGTGTTCCTCAGGGATCTATCCTATCCCCTACACTGTTTCCGCTGTACATCAACGAGCTGCTGGGAATAACATCCAATCCAATCTACAGCTTCGCAGACGACAGTACATTAGTGTCGTGCATGGAACGAGGCAAGCCAGTATCATCCCAGGAGACGGTACGTCGGCGACAGCAGCATGCCTCACAGATCAACGCAGATATCAAAACAATTGTCGATTGGGGATTAGCAAATAAAGTACAGTTCAACATACAAAAAAGTCAGGCAACACCACTTACAAAGAAGTCTCACGATGGCTTACCAACCGTGGAAATGGAGGGTCACCCCATAGTCGAATCACCTTCCGTCAAGCTTTTGGGAATCAACATCAACAATAACATGTCCTGGCACGACCACGTGGTCAGTATTGCTAAAACGGCATCCCAGAAGCTTGGAGTTTTGTTCTGCTGTAGGAAGTTGTATACACCAGAGCAACTGCTGCTGCTCTACAAGGCACAGATCCGACCATCGCTGGAGTATTGCTCCCATGTGTGGGGATGCGCTCCGAAGCACTCTCTAAAGCTTCTGGACACTATCGAGAAAAGAGCGATTGGACTAATCGATACGCCTAACCTCACAAAGGACCTCCACAGCCTGGAACATCGAAAGAGGGTGGCTGACCTATCCCTGTTTTACAGATTCTACCACGGAAGATGTTCGAGTGAGCTCTCTCAGATAATAACACCCTCAGAGTAACAACTGAAATAACACCACAGGTCGTCCGAACCAGGACCACTAGAGAAGCTCTGCGAGCTCATCCTTACCAGGTCGAGGTCCTTACTCCCCGAACCAGTCTCCTCCAGCATTCCTTCTTTTGGAGAACTTCGACGCTGTGGAATCAGCTGCCGGGGAATTTGTTTCCCGACAGCTACAACCTGCAGCGTTTCAAATCTAGCGTGAACCGATACTTATCCTCTCGTAGCGCTTCTACAGCGCCATAGGCTTTCAGCCTTTGCGGGAGGCCGATCATAAAAAAAAATAGCAAAAGAATGGGGTATTGAGCAACAAAAAGAATTCATACTACTAAAAAGTTTTTTGATGAAATGGCGGTTGATGAACCAATTGAGGACCCTAAAAATCGAAGAATTTTAGCATTCAAGACATGCCTAGAACAATTTTCGTACAACTAAAAAAAAAATGTGAGGCATTCACAAATGTCTATTCAAAATTCGATATTTTAAACCCCAAAACACTTATTGAAGTACAAGAAGTGGAAATTATTAATAAAAATCTTGCGTCGGAACTAATTCAAATAAAAAATCTTCTTTATGTAATCCTGAAAAATCTTGACAGTATTAGGGAAATAACTGAAATTGTACCTGCACTGCACTTCAATTGTTTCTAGTACTAATAAAAGGTTTTGCAAGATCGACAATGGGTGAATCGCACCTAAGTTCTATAGAAAATGAATGGGCAGAAGGCATAGACTTAGACCAAATAGTTGATAGATTTGTTGCTTTCATAGTGGCCAATTTGAAATATTATTTCTTATATAAAGGGGGGGCCTCGTGAAAAAAATTGCGGGGGGTCCCCCGAGGATCTTGTTTAGTCGATTCTGTGTAGTTGTCAAAAAGGATCAAAAGTGGGCTACTCGCCTGGCTTTACCTAAAAACGAATCTTACCTCTAGTGGGTCTGCTCCTATTTGATGCTCCTCCCCTAGGGCTCCTTGGGGGGAATCTTGACCTCTCAGATGGCATTCTCCTCCTAGGACTGGGAATCTCTGATGTTGTCAGCTGAATGTTCATCGCCCTTCCATCCAAAGGCACTCCATTGTATTGTTTCATGGCTTTGATTGCATCGCTACTCCTTTCGAAAATCACATCTGCTGTTCCTAGTGACCTTCCAGATCTATCGTAATGTACTGCAGCGCTCTTCAGAGGGCCAAATTCGGCAAACAGTTCTTGAATGTCAGAATCAGATACTCCAAAGTCAAGATTGGATACCATTAGTTTGGTAGGTCCCATTGAAGTTTGTATGGCAGCTCTGGCAGCAGCGACTTTTCGTTGGCCATAGCCCTCAAACAGATCGTGTTTCCAGGCACTGTTTACGTCTCCCTGTAGAAAGATTGATGTGTTGGTTTCAGAGCCTTAGTCTTGCTTCATGTCATTGAAATGCAAGTCTCAAGCCTTCTCACCTGCAAGGGTCCTCGATAACAACCTATTTGGACCATTGGAAAATATTCTGGCTGTTATATACAGAGATCCTCCATAGCAAGGCTTTAATAGATAAATGAGCAGCTGTTTGACTTAGAAAACAAATTCCAATTTCATTGAAGTTGTAAGGCCCTGTTGGTAATATTAAGTATTCTCACTCCTTTTGGTATACATGAAGGTTACAAGTCTTGCCACAAAAAATAGAAATTACAAGATGTATTTCATAAGCCCTATTTCTTGACCATTGTTTGTAGCATTGAAACAACATTCTTGATAGGCATGCCACAGTGGCATTTCATAGCAACACACAAATAGCAGTAAGTTTAATATTGTTAGTTGTTTTGTATAATAGCTTGAATGTAGAACACAGTATATTCAGATGCCAAAAAACCTTCAAGTACATCTATACAGAATGGAAGATATTTTAGGAGAAGATTCAGCTCATTTCCAACAAAAAATGTCATATAAAGTTGGGTCTGATTTTTAACTGTTTCAGAGATATTTAATTTTTATTATATTTTTAACTTCATCACCTCGGTACATACTTGCTAAATCTATGGCCCACAGATTTCATGCAGCAAAATACCAAATACACATTGTGGAAGGGCATAAAATTTCCTATTAGAAGATGCTTTTATAGCACTGTAGTGTCGGCTGATAATATGCTTTGCTGGAAATTTGGTTCTAAATTTACAGGCACACATTCACTAATATTGTCCGGTACAAACTAGTTATTTGTCACTTCAAACTAATATAACACGATTCTCAGACAACGTTACAGTGCTATGAAAGTACTGTTTGATGACAAATTTTATGCCTTTACACACTAGGTGTTTAGAATTTTTCTACATAACGCCGGGTGGTAGTAAATTTACAAATCATGCACGAAAATTGCCGGAAATCATATAATGAAAAAAAATTAAATATCTCTGAAGCAGTTGAAAATCTAATCCTACTTTATATGACTTTTTTTGTTGAAAATGAACTGTACAGTCTTCTCTTAAAGTATCTTACACTTGTCACTTGTATATGAAAGGGGTAACCTAAATGAAGTATTCCAACAAAATTTATGGGTTTCTTTCAGATTCGTTCGAAGTTGACAGGCTTTAAAATCCAGTCAAATGACATAATATGCATATCTTAAGTAGAACTGATGCAGAATAACAAGCTTAATATGCTATAGCGATCTACTATCTTCAGATGAACTGACTATAGTAGATCAACCAAAATGTTGTAACATTGATTAAGGTATTAGTTAATACCGTATTAGTTAATACCTTAATCAATGGTTATAATCAAAAATTGTATGGACAGTGGTAGTTCAAAACATACCATTTAAAACATCTACCTTGTTTACAAACTTTGAACAAATTAATATGCTACCTCTAATTGCATACTTCATAATCTAAGCGGCATTTACAACACATTTCACAATGTGGCTAAACTAGAAAAAATATTTGTAGCTGTTCCAAAAAGTAATCTTTATTATCTAATTATAAATAATTGTACCAAAACTATTTTTCACAGCATACAGAATTATTTATAATACCTTTTAGTTTAATCATGCTTAACATTGATGAACTATATCTTTCCAAGCAGATTCAAACACCAACTATCATAACTTAGGTAAAAGGTGTCAATATTCAATAGCATCTTTAAAATAAATGCCTTATTGAAACTTTGAGGCCTCCAATTTTAATCATAAACTTCTCTGAATTTTTGGTTGCATCTAGCAATATTAATAATAAACACTCAGTTTTGAAAAACTGATAAAAATTTAGCTCTGAAAATGGGTTTAGAGAAACGTTTTATAATACATGTAGTCAAACACATTTAATAATGTAACAATGCTGATAATGCACATTTAATATTTTACAAGACGTAAATCATTTGATACATAATACTCTACATATTCTATCACACAAAATGTACTTTCAACTTCACTGGTAATAACACTGCAGGGCTGAATATAATTTTCTTCTTCATTGTTTCAATTTCTTAATTCTAAGATTTCAGTTTTTGCCCATCCTTCTCGCTTCGTCCAACTTTTTGACAATATCTTCAGTGCCAAAAGCCAAGCATTAATATTGACATATGAATATTATGTATGGCCATTTGATTGCCCAACTGACTGTAGATACAAGAATCAGTCGCCACTTCAGATTCCAAATTCTTGTAGAAAATGAACTGTTGTAAAGCCTTGTACTTGATGTAACAATTATATAGCAATCTGAAGTTTATTTAGTAGTAGCAGCATATCATGGCATAATGCTTAGAAAAACATTCCATATTTTCAATAATAAAGACAATAATTGCTGATGAGTAAGCAGCTTATGATAAAAAAATATGTCACTGTTTGCATTGACAGTAACAAGTAATGATAAGAAGGTTGCATCAGCTTTTTTAGACACATAATAGCAATATTTCATGCCAAGTTATATTTAAGCTGTATAGGTTGTATAGGGAAAAGTACTTCCAGTTCTTAATATACTTGCTATTTCACAGTGCTATATTTTAACCAATAAATCTATGTCAAATTATCTTCGTGGTTTTTTCACTTGTAGATTTCCTTTCTACTGCTTGGTCACCACTATATGATGTCATCTCGTGAAACAAAATACAGTAATGTTTCTGAAGCAATGAATCTATGAATCTTCTTTCTCCACAAGTAATGATTTCCAGGTTTTTAATGCAGGCATAGCAGCTAGTCTCTTGCCCATATTGTGAAAAACTAGCTTCCAAAGGATGTATACTAGGCATTGTATTTTCTCAAAAGTGCAACTTCATTTACTAGGTTCTTCTTCAATTTGTAAAGCTTCTTCATGTATATCAGGTCAAGTGGAACTTGCTTGGTTAATATTTCACACCAAATTTGAGCACATGGCAACTGTTGATAGCTACCTTGATTTAAATTATGGATTTAACAAGCAAGGTCCTTCCACTAAAAAACCAATCCATTAATGCATCCAAATAATACAGTCATGTTATTGTATCCTTGCTCTGAGCAAGTTCATGTTTTAAATATGCATTGCAACTTTTGCAACAGTTAATATGAGTATCTTCCCTGGTAATGCATTATAATCAAAATCCTACTTTCACTGTTGACACGACTGTATACAGGGCGACAGATATTTGTAGTATCCTCTTGTGAGTTGTCCTCCTTACATGAGAAAGCCACTTTCGCCTCATTTCTGCAACTGAAGCTGCAGATGTCAAGAATACTATTCCAAACACCCCATAGTCGCTTGGTATTGCTGAAACTGTAGGCCCCTTCGTGTGTGAGGGCTATCAAACTTCAACCTTCCATGAGAAGGCCACTTTCACCTCATTTCTGTTAGAACTGCCAGCACATGTCAAGAATACCATTCCAAACACCCAGTAGCCTCTTGATATTGCTGAAACTGGAGGCCCCCTTGCATGTGAGGGCTATCAAACTTCAAGGTGTTGCCCCACGCAACCAAATTTTCCGAAATCAAGTGAGCAACTGTAAAAGTGTTACAAAATTACCCTGGTGTAGTTTCTGGAGATGCCGCCTCTGTTTCGGCCCCTTTGGACGCCCCCGCTGGATGGGGAACGGCCGGAAGGCCTAAAGTTGCTCCCGCCAGTTCTGCGAGGGCCGCCTCCACCTCCGCGTCGGTTCCCGCCACCACCTCTACGATTGCCGCCTCCGCCGCGGCCTCTGCCTCCTTTGCTCGACTTGATTATGTCGTCTAAGCTCATCTCGATCTTGTCCACCATCTTTTATGATAATTCGACGTTTATTCTGGATGATAATAAGTAGAACTCGGCGTACGTTTTCACGACTTCACGTTGCTGCAGGCACTCGAAATAAAATGGCGACAATTACAAAGCGCAAAATAAGAAACAGCAAGGAGCACAAAACAGCGGAAGTCGTGTCATTTCTGTCACAATCAGCCAACATAGAAACTTGAAAGTTCCTAAAACGCTTATAGTGACATCTATGCGCTAGGCATCAAACCTTAGTAAACTGCTACAGAAACCTACGCTAATTGAAATATTTTGTTTTATAGATGTTCAACTACTTGATATTTTGGTTCAAAAGTACGTGCCATTACGCCGCTTTCTGAGTGACAACACGTTACGCTACTCTGAATGCTCCTTTAGCTGGTCAATGACCTGTCTTTGGTAAAATTCAGCTTTCTCTTAATAGGTGTCACTATTACAAAATATGTTAGTGCCATCTACAATGGAAACAGCGAACTATGACCGCGACATCTACTCGTGATTTGTTAAAGTAAGAACAATCTGATGTAGATATCTTTATGCGGTAAATAAGTAGTTTAACAATTTTTTGCCAGATGTCAGCACAACGGTTACTATGCTGGTGACATCTATGAAAGGATCGGTGTAATACCAATTTAATTTGATTTGAAATCATCGCGGTATAGTTTTGACCCCCCTCAACCCGGAAACTGCAACACACAGAGGTTGCAAACTTTATTACGTATAGGTTCAAGGCACACGGTCCCACCAAATTTTGTTTCTTTCGGACCTTTTGCGCTCAAAAGACAGGGACTTAATTCAGTAGCACCTCTAATAAAAAAACAGGATACTTGGATGAGACAAAGTATTTCCCCTCATGAACGTCTGACAGCTACATTGAGATTCCTTGTTACGGGTAGAAGCTACGAGGATTTGAAATTTTCAGTTGCGATATCCCCCCAAGCTTTATGACAAATTATACCTGAAACCAGAACGACACTGCAAAATCCCGTCGTGATTGCACGATGAACGGCCACACATGTAGGTACCGAGTCGCAGGATGGCGTTCAAAACCGACGGATAAAATCAAGCTCGGACCGATTTTTTGGAACGACGGTCAACACGACGGTTTTTCGGCACACACGGACCGAAATGAGTGTGATCGGTTAGTACGTCGTGCAAGTCTGATGAAAAAGAACGATGTCTGTGGGGCCATTTAGTCGCATACGAAAAATGCAAAGACAAAATTATACAGAATTTTGCTCTCTGATGATTTGAAGCTTTTTTCGATATCGCTTTTTTTCGTTTCAGCCCACAAGTGGCAAGCACCCGACAACATTGGAACTGGCAGTTGTCTTTTTAAAACGTCTTTTCATGACAAATCGATTACGTGATTTCAAACTGTCGGTCACCTCATGATAGAAAAACTTACCGCGGGCTCTTAGACTAAGGCCCAGTTTCACAATCATTGGTAACCTCTGGTAGTCACTTAACCGACAGCTGGAAGTTAACCAGTAGTTTTCGGAGAGCTGTGTTTCACAAAGAAAGCCAATGGTTGAACGTATTTATTTTTAAGATGGCACCACGGATTGATCTCAGAGCACTGCCATAATGGTGTTACGTGAATAAAAGCTAACCCTCTGACAAAGAAACCTAACCTTTCTTTTCATTTTTTTGATTTATGTCATTACAGAGTATAATCAAAATCCATCGACGTCAGTATCAAAATCCAAGCTTTTAAACCCCCAAATCTGTCATCGGTTGACTACAACAAACGTAAAAATAACCCATACCTTATCCTTTGGTTAACATAACTACTGGTTGACCAGAGCTTTTGACGTAAACGGTCGATTATGAGATGGATTATTTTCGCTAACCATTAGTTTTCTTTTGACCACCAGTTAACTAACGATTGTGAAACTGGGCCTTAGACGTCAGTGTCAAAATCCAAGCTTTTATAACCCCCAAAGCTGTCATCGGTTGACTACAACAAACGTAAAAATAACCCATACCTTGTCCTTAACTACCGGTTGACCAGAGCTTTTGACGTAAACCGTCGAATATGAAATGGAATATTTTCGTTAACCACTAGTTTTCTTTTGACCACTAGTTAACTAACGATTGTGAAACTGGGCCTAAGTGTACAGTTCTGGAAATTGAATCTTGATCACCAATAATTGGCGACAGTAGGGACTTTGAACTTATCAATTTTAGATTAAAATAAACCGAAGAAAAATGATGATTTTAATCGTTAACCGAAACGTAGCTATATGGTTCCCAAGCGTTCAAAACGTATACCTATGTAGATTATAGAGCACGATGAAACAATCGATTTTATTAGGGTTGCTAGGATTAGTAGAATAAAACAAGGATTAAGGGAACACTATTTATTTAACTGAAATATGGACATGTGTAAATTATCTGGTTCAAAGTATGCCATATCAACAAAGGGGTTATCAATCCACACATACAATTTGTCAATTCCGCTTCACAAACAGGAATGGCTGACACTGAAAAGAAATCCAGTACATTTCTATCTACAAAGAGCAAACTAACAAACAAAAACGATATGGTGAATAATACCCCCTGCAAATTATATTGGTAATCTGGATATACAGCTATATTTATATTTACAATTAGTCTATCGACCAACTCTCCAAACTTATAATTATCATCACCATCTACTTGACATTAAAGAATCGTAACAATCAATATTCATTGTAAACGATGCAATTGGTTCTGTAATAGTCTGTACGCGTACGAAACAAAAAAACGCGTGTTCCAATGTAAAAAACCTGAGCTAAGTTCCTGAGAAAATATTCATACAATTGTTATACTCGACCAAGTTTCTTTGTAGATGTTGATGTATAGATTTGGGCAATTTGTAACTCGCTAATCCACAAGGTTTTGTATCTCCGAAACATTTCATGACTTACTTTTTGAATATACCGGGTGTCCCAGAATTTCCTTGACACATGATATTTTCGTAACGAAAAACGGTTCAAGCAAGAACTGAGTGATACTTTTGAAGGTACTATAGGGTCTATCATACCATGCATTCAAAACATTTTTTTTTTGTACGTCAACCCCTAAACTCACCCCCAACTTTTTTTTTCAAATAGCACTCCATAGGTTTTCCTACATAAATTATATCCCCATTTTATTTAAAATCTTGTGGTACCTTTAATTTTATATGCAAACTTATTTTTTCCGTAAAATCATAAGCATAAGCAAATGAAATGATAATTTGTTTGACGCCTGATATTTTTGTAACAAAAACGGATAAAAAAAAGTAAGTAGGTTTTTCAAGGGTAGTGAATGACCTATCATTCCTTGCTTATGAATCATTTTTTTCTCACTTAAACCACTGCAATCCACCCCTAGCTTGTTCTTTCAAATTTCTTGTGGGGTTACCTCAAAGAGGTTGTTTTTCAAAATTGTCCAACTAATTTAGAGGTCCTCAAGACAGCCATTCGTAGCGCTTGTCGTACTGTAACGACGGAGATGATTAGGGCCGCTTGTACAAGGGAGCTGTTGCGACAGTTTGAAGCTTGTGTTGGAGCCGGAGGAGCACAATTTGAGCACCTATTATAAACATTTTTTTTATTAGTTGATTCATGATAATAAAAAAAATATTTTCCACACATGTGTTCTAATTAATTTATGCTTACGATTTCATGGATTAAACGAAAAAAATTAACGATAAATTGCAGTAGGGGCATAAAAAGTAAGGCACTACGATAATTAAATTCAAGTAAAGAATTGTTTTTCCAGGCCAAATTGTGGATTGAAATTTGAAAGAATAGGCTCGGGGTGGATTGGAGGGGTTTAAGTAAGAAAAAAATGATTCATAAGCAAGGAATGATAGGTCATTCACTACCCTTGAAAAACCTACTTACTTTTCTTTTTTATCCGTTTTTGTTACAAAAATATCAGGCGTCAAAGAAATTATCATTTCATGTGCCTTATGCTTATGACTTTACGGAAAAAATAAGTTTGCATATAAAATTAATGTTACCACAAGACTTTAAATAAAATGGGGATATCATTTATGTAGGAAAACCTATGGGGTGCCATTTAAAAAAAAAGTTGGGGGTGAGTTTTAGGGGTTGACGTACAAAAAATATGTTTTGAATGCATGGTACGATAGACCCTATAGTACCTTCAAAAGTACCACTCAGTTCTTGCTTGGACCGTTTTTCGTTACGAAAATATCACGTGTCAAGGAAATTCTGGGACACCCGGTATACCTTATTAACCATGGACTCGAGCTATCAAATAAAGCTTTATTCTGTATATATATGTACATCTACTTATGTTACAGGTGTTAACGAAAACGGTAACGATACAACAGTTACCAAGCACCTTTGAAAAGTTAGCACCAGAAACAGGAGTAGCACATACAATCAGCATTACCGCTATGTGAAAAAATAAACAACAATGGCACACAGACACAAGTTTCTCTATGTACTAATAACTGTTGTACAAATAGCATTCACCAGTTAAATGTTAGGGCTCTCCGGTATCAGACTCCAGTTTCAATATCCGACGTCATATTCCCAAAACGTAGGAAAAGATCCAATTATTCACACATATTATCCCTTTGACGATCCTTAAGCAATAGTATAAGGGAAGAAGCTTGAAGAAATAACTGTTTTCCTAGTGCCTAGACTTGTATAGAAGATATAGCTACAGCATACTAAACAACCAGCAGAATATCTCAGAGGATTTTCTATATAAAAATGGTTCCCACAGAATTTGACCTTGGGATGATTTTACGGGTGTGAAGTCTGAGTAGAGATGCGAAAATGAAAATATCGATACCGGTACCAATTCGATATTTTTTTGGCGAAGTATAGAGCTGTACACGCCAATGGAGGCGCGTTTGGTTCGTATAGAGAATTTTGTGCAATTGATTACACCTCTCAATAACTATATAATTAGTTTCGATAGCGATACCGCTACAAAAGTAGCGATACCAGCTTGGAATCGCTCAGAAGTACCGATACATTTCAAGTATAGAAGTATCGTTAGCATCCCTACAAATAATCATCCAAAAGGTGGGATGCGCATGTGATTGCCTCCAACCTGAGATATTCTGCTTATTGTGTACTATGCTATGGTATAGCCAAGCAATATTGGACGTCAACCTACCTTCTTGCTCTTCCTTATTAGCTCCGCTGATGAAAGACTCGTTCCAAAATTAAAAGCTTACTGTAATCAATGAAAATAAGCTTTTTATATATTGAATATTGGAGGATTTCACAAAAACGAGACATCTGATAGACGAAAAGCCCCAAAAAGTAATCTTATATTGATACCCAAGTAAAACATGAACAACAAATTATTTTTATAGAAATATATAATTACTGAGGTAGTTACATCATCTTAGAGCGGATAGTGTACAAATACTAAAATTCGTGGTGTCAGTTTGGGTAAAGTGCTCTTAGGGAGGAATATAGATGCAAAACAGCTACTTTTCAAGCAGTCATTACTTCTCACCCTCTGCATTGAATCAGAAAGCAATCTATATGACTGTTCAAAGTGCAGCTTTTCTTAGTCCAGTCATTCACGATACCCGGAGACAAAAATATGGCCGTCTAAAAAAAATGTAAAAAAGTTGCATTTCTGCATCTTTAAGTTGATCTAGAACACAACTTAAACATTTATTCACAAACTAGAGGCAGAAAGTACTAGGTTTCTTTCAATTCTATACTTTTCATGACCAACACTTTTGTTTCCTGGTATAATTCAATTTTATTTTGTACTAGAATTACTGGACTATCTGTCAAATGGTACAATATCCGTTTCTAAGTTTACTAAATCTACAATAGTGGGCTGGTTTGCACATCAGTCTCCATCATCCAGCGTTGTTATAACATGTACTATAAACTATGTGTTTCAAAGATAATCGTACACTCAAATAAAAAACGACAAACTATTAAATTCACCAGAAAAGATACATTATGTTATCGGCACTGCCTACGTAACTCTATAGCCCAAAAACTACCGCAACTCAAGAACATGACGGCCTTCAATGGCCGTCTAGTTCTTCCTAGATTATGACTTCTTAGCACGCAGTACATCGAAGCTATGGAGTTACGTGGACTGTGTTATCGGTGTGTATATATATGTATATAGGTAAAGGTGCACAATTACACCTTAAGACTCTGATTCGTTGAAACCAAAGTAAGTGCATGACACTCTTAAAAAACTAGCTCGTCAATTTTTTTAAGCGAATATAGAAGATATATTCTCGAATTCGTCTCAATTTTAAAAATTGCAATTGACATTCATGGGAGGATAGCTATTCGAAGAAGTGTCATCCAGAAACTTTGAAGAAACAACTTAAAATACGCTCTTTCATGTCAGCATCACTACAGGTGGGCGACAGTGACATTAAAGAATATTTCTGCATACGGGTTAAATGTACTGTAGTATCTGGTTTCCCAGAATGCTTTTAATTCTATAAACTTAAAGGAAGTAATTATAAAATATGTAATCATACTGAAAAAAAACTATAACTATAGATATTTCATGCCCATTAATGAATAAATTTGATCATAGACAGAATCTGTCTTGCAGGGCGCAAAACACTGAGAGAGAAAAAAACTGTTGAAAACTACAGCCAATTGGGTTTGACGAGCAGTACTGCTGCTACGTCATTTTTTTTCAATTTTCTTTTGCATACGATTTGTATGGCTATAATTTCCTTATAGTGTTCCACAGCAAACATTGATCCATCTATTTTTATACTTGTCTACAGTCACGGAATACAAAAATGTTCGAACTGCTCTTGGTCTAACACAAAGATAGCCAAATAGTCCAAGCTACCAGTATTTTGTGTTCGGAAGAATAGAATAATATAAAAAATAGTGTACATGTTTCAAGTCTAGTTGGATAAAATAATTTCAAGTCTAGTTGGATGTTGGATAAAATCATGATTCCTGTCAAGGAAACTGTGACAAATAGCAGGCCTGTGTCAAAAATTAGGCGTTTCTCCATGTTGAAACTAGAGCTTTCCGAACAAGCATTGTAGTTTTGATCAAAGTTAGTCAAGAAATGGGTTTTGCTTGGTTTAGGCACCATTTTTACCATAATGTGTACGTAACAGCAAATAAATATGCCACCCTGTCAAGATTGTCAGCCTTGTTTCAATAGTCTTTTAGCCTTTTATAAAACTTTTTTTTCGAATTGAATCCAATTAGCTTATTATTTCATCAATTACAAAAAGATACACGTGGCAGAGGACTGACTCACAAGGACAGGGCAAACGCCTTGTAAAATTGTCTACATTGTGTGGTTTGATTACTATAAATGCTATAGTTTCGCTATACAGAGAGGTCAAAAATGAGGTTTTGTATTTTTGCTTTAACTTGAGACTTTTTTGTGAACAGGAAGCTGACATTAATGACTTTTATTCAATAACTAAGAACCGGACTTCGCAAGATGTCACTTACTTTAGAAAGCCGAACCTTTGAGTCGATGTTAAGTGCAAAAATACAAATACACATTTTCTAGACAAATCTGTACATAGCAGGTCGGGCAGAAACTGACTTTAAAGAACAATGAAAATGCTCTAGAAAGTGTATATCATCTCATCTAAAAGTATGAACAGCATGGAGATGCTAGTGTTACTGTAATCTTTCTCTGTACATTTGGGACGTGCTTCGGTATGTTTATTTTTCTTAAAATCATCACGTTTTATTATAGACATCGTTTTACTTCAAGTACTTCACGTCAACAACAACGCAAATTACATAAACTTAAAACCAGAGGTTACCCATGTGGAGTTTTTGAGGGAACTAAAAAAGATGAGTTACTTTGACAAAAAATTTGAACATCTAAAACAGAACTGATTGTACGTGACGTGATTTTCAAGAAGTAAAAAGCTATACCTGTCTTTATTTTGGGGGGCCATGGAAATAAACTTTCTTTTTTCACTTAAACTTACTAAAAAAGACGATATAGTAGTGTGCGTTTTTTCCAACTGATGTCTTTTTATCATGTGAAAATGGATTGGGCAACTAGATATTTTCAAACTAGTTTTTCGTTTGACAGCTTTGTACTCAAAATCATTTTGTACGATTATATGATTGTATCAAAAAATACTTTAGATTTTTGTTTCAGAGTCGTTCCACTTTGACAGCAGAAAAATCTATTTGAAGCAAAATGTGTACAAAAAAAAAACGAAAATAAAAGTAAAATTTTGACACCCTGTAACTTGAAAATTAAGCATTCTAAGGCTTCATGTTTCTATCTCAATGTTCATAGAACTGTGAGGTCTATCAACTGTCAAGCATTGTCGGTTGGATATCCGGACTATCAGAAAAATCGCAAAATTCTTAAAAAAATGATGTAACTACAAAATACTGAAATTCCAGATAGGTAGGTATAGAATTTTTCTGCTGTAAAGTGCGAATCCTCAATATGATCCGAAATTAACTAAGTAAATGCTGTACTGAAAATCTTCAGTCTGCCAAAATAAATACTTCGTGTACCCTTTACTCTTAACATTTTTTATAAATAAAAGCAGTTATCTGGTAACATTCTTGCACTTTGGCACACTTTATAAGATCTGTACAAATAATTTAATTTTTTTCGTTTATACATAAAAGTAATAAATATATATATTATATAATAATATATCCATTTTTCACAATTTTTCAGCGCTAGTCTACGCTAGGCTCGATTTTTTTGTTTTAAATTTTTAAAAATGTAACAAAAAATATCCTCCCCAACAAACAATTTTTATCAAAAATATTTACTTTACATTAGGGGTCCGACCATACAGGTTGACTGTCGAATATCGTCTACAGTTTTATCTGAAAAAACTATTCAAGGATACAATGGAAATGCCTTGATTATTACTATAAAAAAATACTTTTTCATATAATGTCATCAAATTGGGTTATAAATCCACATAATTCTCACTTTTAGCTTTTCTACATTCTCTCTACATGCTGGATCAATTCATTTTGTTTGAAACCGCTTTTAGGTGAAGTTTTATCATGTCAACTAATCTGAATCATTTTTCAGCTCAAAATTTGAAAATGAAAATAGAGTATTGGAATTTTCCAAAGTTTGGTGTACTGGAAAACCATCAACATCGACACTTGATCGTTTTATCAGATATCCCTATAGACACGAGATGACCCTGTATACCAAAGTCGGATCTGGGGGCTCATAAAGGCCCATATCTCTATATCTCCCGAATTTGTACTATTTGGGACTACGACCTACTTGCCTTGACGCAAGGCAACCAGTCGTGATAAGGCTATATCGAGACGAAAGCCTTATCAGTCCTATTCTGGGCATATATCCACAACAATCACAACAGCAACACACCATGGGATCAACCCATCGACCACAGATCTGTCTCAACCTAAAGGCTCAACTTCAACCACCCAGAAATGTCTTATCACCAGCGAACTTTCACTGACAGGGTCTGAGCCCTAGAGCATCTATAGCAGTGGCGGCTACTGAATTTTTGAGAGGTGGGGGCAAAAAATTTAGAATAAAAATCGTTCACTCTTGTTCTAAAAATCGTAAATATGACGACTTGACACTGGTGTTTTGTAGTTTATTTGATTGCATTAGTATCGTGCTCTAAAGGTTTAAGAAATCGAGTTTACTAGGTATTTTTTTGTGTTATTCTTGACCTACAATTTTGAGAAGTGGGATACGAAAGATAATTTAGCTAGTATGAATTTTCCTTTAAGAAATACTATAGTGAATGACACTGATTATATGGGAGTTAGCTGGCCTCTTTAGTAGCTCGTTTTAGCTTACATTTTTGAAAAACCAGTACAGTGGCAGTACTTTTGCCAAAATGAACTACTTTGAGGTACGTGCTGGCTCATATACTTTGATGGAAAGGAATATGAGTCCTTTGGCCCAGACCAATAACATTTTTTATAACCACTGTCGCAGTATGGTAGTATGGACAAATTGTATACTTCACTAAGCACAACGCACAGCTCAAGGTTTATCCGACTCAAAGTCTCAACACTGTGGTCATAAAAAATCTCATTATGTCTGAACCCCAGTACTACAAGCCACAATTCTTGTTAGATGTGGAGTTGGAGGTCAGTTCGAATCACAGAGTTAACATCTCTAGAGGGAACCTAATTTGAATACTGGCCAGCCAACATCTATAGCGCTATTGCCACTCTTCTTCGTCCGCTTCCAGCTTCTTCAAAATCTGGCAGTTTCCGCGGTTTGGACACAAAGTATTTAACTGAGTATTTAACTATACATTCCAATATGCTTGCAATGTAACTGATTTACGTGAAGGTAATTTGTATTGATTTAATGAAATCTCAAAAATGGTAAATTTCATAGCGGAATGTCGCAATAACTTCTAATATATCGTAAATCTGGCAACCTACATTCGGCGTGCCCTTAAGCTGTCATGTGGCTGTCATTGTAGTTGTGGTTATTGCGTGTGTCGAGATTTTTGTGATTTTGGTGTATATTTGACTGACTTTGTGACTATTTGTGGTGTGAATTAAATTATTTATTAACAATATTGTCTTAATTGCATGATGAGACAACATAAAAAGTGCATAGTTTGCTGTAATAGCGACGAATCGGTGAACACTTCTTATCATAGGTGAGTATAGGTTTTGTTTTAGTTTTCAGTAGCGTGATATATGGGGATAACTGGGAACAAAAGTAACTTCACTCCAGTTTGAGGAATAATAATGGTTGTTTAATGTATCTTTTGTGGACGCATTACATTCATGTCAATCAACATGAATTTTCCAAATTCCATTTTTTAAACTATTTGAGGACGTGATATGCAAAAATGTATGCCACGTTTACTTACGGAAAATCTATCTATGAGAATTTTATAGAACTGGATATTACCTAATGCAATTATTATATCTTATTGCTGAAGTAAAAACACGATGCAGCCATTCCAACAGGCTACCTTTCAGAACACTGTTAGATATGTTTTGAAAAACACTTCATGGTAATAATAAATTATCAACTGTTACAATGAAACTATAATAAGAGTAACTCTCTAAGTATAGCTAAATACTAATACAACTTATTGGTATCTGTAACATCACAGTAATAATTGAATCTATTAATGAACATCCAATTTTAATATAAAGTCGCACGCCACTGCCTCAAGCTGTCAAAACTTCCGTTACATGTTGGCTGGTCAGCGACCTGTGCATTTTGTTGTTTACACTCCCTCTATAGATGTTAACTCTGTGGTTCGAATATTTCAGCCTGCTAGTGTCAAACTGGGATCAAAACAGATCTGAAGTCGAAGTGGTCGAACCCAATGGAGTGCGACGTGATACCGCACACAAGCCGCGAACTATCTTCTAACAAATAATAATACTCATCGGGGCCGTTGCGCGGCGTTCCGTCTCAAAACATCAACAATCTCCTAACAATAATAATTAAAAAAATGTCTGTGTCAAACATCCGCACCCACGTGTCTCCGAACTACGTGCGCTCTCTTGCCTGGAGCATCGTCGTTGCACGGCTATTCTAAGTTAATTAAAAAAAAAACTCAAATAGTCTCCTTTGGTTTCTCAGCCCTGCACTTATATAGTTCTGCGCGCGCACAATACTTTAAAGCTTTTGATTTTCACATTCACACTCTATAATAATTAAAAAAAAAACAATAACAGTCACGGTTACCGTCTGTACTAGAAGAGGAACTTTAACGCCTTTTGATGTAGTATTGTAGTAGGACTCTTCAAGATTTCTGTAACGTTGACTGGTCTCTTTTTGCGTCGTTTTCCATTTTTTTTTTTCGTTATGCTGCTGCTGCTGTGGTCTGTCGGTACGTTTTTTGTTTTTCTTCTTTCGATATGCTGAAGCTGGGTAAAGTTTGCCCCAATGACTACAAAACAGTGACGTATCTACTCATTGACATGTAAAACGCCTCAAATGCTCTACCTCCTAGACTATTATAAATCTTCGAAAGTCTAGAGATGTTATGAAATTAGATATACGATCTCAAGAGAAAAATGTAATATATCAAAGTGCCTTGTACTCATTGACATGTGAAACGACTCAAATGCTCTACCTCCTAGACTATTATAAGCCTTCGAAAGTCTATGTAGAGATGTTATAAAGTTCAGATATACGATATACAAAAAAATGTTATATATCAAAGTCACTTCTACTCATTGACATGTAAAAGGTTCTTGACAGATGATGCAAATCCTTTATGCTAGTCTGGGCCCAGGACTTAGTTCTTGCTGCAGTACAAAATCCACGGAAAACAGTATAACAAGTATGTCGTTTTACATACAGGGTGTTTCATAAAAGTTGGGACTTTTTTCATACATACTCGCCAAAATGAGTGTTTTTTCCCCAGTAACATATAAACGAAATATATAGAGTGAAAACAAGATATTGACCGTTAAAGAAATCCTCAATTCTAAGTCCGTCCCTGGGCAATGGCCCACCACGTCATAATATCACAACAAACAAGGCAGCGCTAGCGGTGCCGATGCCGGTGAGAAAACACTAAAACATGCAGTTCGTCATACGTTGCGTTGCTGTGGCATAGTGTACGAGAGTGCTTGACATGCTACATCTGACGATCGAACTTTGAAAACAACAAAACAATGGCGCACGCTTATAACAATAATGAATTGGTGGACATGATTTTAATGTACGGTGAGTGTGGTCAAAATACCGCTGCGGCTTCGCGAGTGTATGCCGATCGTTTCCCTAACCGTACTCACCCTGCACTTCGTCGATTTGTCTCGCTCGTGCAAAGAGCTAGAGACATAGGATGTCTGAATCCACATCGTGGTGGATATGCTGGAAGACCTAGACAACCTCGCATGGTCCAAATCGAAGGAGACATCGTAAATCGTACTTTTACCTGTAAGACGCCTGCGACAGGACCGCACTTACAACGTCGTA
Source organism: Callosobruchus maculatus (assembly GCA_951848785.1). Lineage (NCBI taxonomy): Eukaryota > Metazoa > Arthropoda > Insecta > Coleoptera > Chrysomelidae > Callosobruchus > Callosobruchus maculatus. Next base: position 8,186,293 of record CATOUR010000003.1, read on the forward strand.
GCAACCAAATAGTGAGTACTTGCTTGAATTTTTTTTGCTGTTTTGCTGCTGGTTCACCGTGCATTAGCTTTGCCGTTTCAAGGGCCGTTGCTTCTAAAGAGGAAAAGTCCCAACTTTTAGAACACCCTCTACAATACAGGTAAGAAAAATCTCTACTTACGCAACCTGGATGGCGGGTAACAGATAGCAAAGGTGCGCAAAATCCCATCTCAGATTTTTTGAAGTATAAAGCTCAATTTTTTCATATTATGTTCGTAACAATATAAAAAATCGTGTATTTGTTTACAGACGCTTAGCATGCAGCGATATTAGTAGTACCCAGAAAAGCAAATTCTGACGAATAATTTACTTGTTTGGCAGATACCTCAAGCTTCTTGATGTTTTCATTGAGGAGCTTCAAATCATTCGCATTCTGGTCAAATCAAATTTGGTCGCTAGGCTAGGCTAGACCTAATCACCCATAGGAGCGCGGCAGACAATGCGTCTGCAGGATGAGAGAACCCTCGAAAGGGGAAACATCGTTTGATGAGTTCCCAAAAAAACATAAAAATTAGCTTTTATAACATAGCGAAAGTAATAATAATTATTATAAATCACAATAGTTAAAAGTGTGATATGTATATATGTATAGTTATAATAGATTAAAGGGTTGTGTTGTAGTTTAGTAAAATAAAGAGAACTGGTAACACCCAGTATATAGTATTGTTCCACTTTGAACCAGTCCGTACGTGAGACATGGGAAAATAAGTATATACTTATGTTTAGGTAAGAGTGTTTATACACTGAGTGAGTGTGCTAATTGGGTCAATAGGATATGGGTTAGAATAGAAGATCAATATACATCACGTTACGAGTATGTAGTAGTTTTACTCGGGGCTCCAGTGAGCCCCAGTTGAAGCAGTGTGTACCAGGGGAAGATATAGTACAACCAGTGTTATTGATATATTACAAAAGGCGTCTGTGTGGGAGGATTGAAACCATACTAACTGGCAGGCAAGGAGTATCTCGAGTTTTTATATTGCTGTGAATAAACTATTTCAGCATTTGAGATGGAATTTTGTCAAAGCCACCACTACCCAGGTGTCATAACTGGGGATCGTGCCTGTATTGGAGGCTTACATTTATTCTCAGGGTCTAGAACTTCTGTTTATTGTGAATTCGTTCATTTTAGCTTAAAATAACCAGAATTTAGAAATAATCAAGGACATGTTGGAGAGGCAGAAGTAACCTTGAACTGACGTTGAAAGTCATATTCAATGAAAGCACAAAGTCACTCTTAAGATCGCTTGAAAAGCTTAAGTATGCAAGACTTATGAAAAAAGCATCTCATTTTTTAATAAAATGCTCTGTATTATTTTTTTTTTTTAAGTTGCGTCACTCACAAGTAGTTTGAGTGGCCGTAGTTATTTCTAGCGTTGTTAAATAATCAATGAGCGATCACGTTTTGTAGTCAATGGTTCGTTCGAATCTTATTCTGTCAAAATCCAGTAGTATTTGGAACACGATTTCTCCTAAATCAGTTGTAGTCGAGAAAACGCCAGTCGTGTTCTTTTACAGTTACATCTTTGGTAGTCCATTAGTTCAGGTAGTATTTTTATATATATTGTGAAATATTTATATCAACAAAGAATAAATATGGTAATAATATGGAACAGAGTCAATCTAGGGACGGTCAAGTCAATAATAATGATCGTGCAACAATTATAAATCAAACTTTGATTAGTAGCGAGTCCATATATCAACAAATATGTAACTAGTTTGATTAATAGCGTGTCAATATATTAACAAAAATTAAGTTATTAAATATGTATTTATATAACGTATTATCATAGCTATAATTGTAACGAAGTTGGTATCTGAACCAACCACAGCAATGCTGGAGATCTAAGAGAAAAAAGAAAAAACTTGAAACATATTTAGACCTTTAGACATATCTCCACACGTTTTGCTAAAGCATACAATGTCTAACATCTTTCAAGGATTGTTCTTTCGTTAGGGAATCCCCATTACGAAATATTAGCAGTAATACATTTGCTCTGGCAGCAGGTATGTTCCAACCTAGGGTTCTATTACCGTCCCAGAACCATTCTCATAATGCCCCGCCCATTTTGCGATTCTAGAATCGATGGTTGGTTGGTACGCTGGTGGACCACCAATCACCGTTTTTAGAACTGTAAAATGGGCGGAGCTTTATGAAAACGGTTCTGAGACTGTAACAGAATCGTAGGTTTGAACAGCCCTATAAACTACTGATTTATAAGTGCTAGAGAAGTAGTTTCGCCTCATTATCATTTGAATCTTTTGATATTCAAGAAGTGAGCTTTCAGAGTTATTCGACCAACGTCATCCCCTTGTAGTTCTCCTATGTGGGTTATCCCAAAATAATTTTTTGCCTCTGGAAAGCTGAAATTACAACCCGTTGATAACCACGTCCCTTTTATATTGCTGAAACATGTGTTTATATAAGGGCTGTTCCAACCTACGGTTCTATTACCGTCCCAGAACCGTTTTGCATTATGCCCCGCCCATCTTGCGATTCTAGAATCGATGATTGGTTGGTACGGTACCAATTACCGTTTTTAGAATTGTAAAATGGGCGGGACATACGGTAATAGAACCATAGGTTGGAACAGCACTCTAGATGAAACAGCATTTCCTGCCAAATATCCAGTTAACCTCACTTTTCCCTTAGATCAATCAACAGAGCTTAGGCTGCAGATACTTCAACTTCTCATGCGGATACGAACAAAACATCTAATATAGTCAATATATAACTTCATACTGTAACTATATACAAATAAACTAATATTAAAATATGTATATGGAAGGCTAACACGAATGACATTTATAATGAACGGAAGATCCTTCGTCCCTAGACCGGTTCTCTGTTTATGTAGAAGGGTATATAACAGGAAGTAATATAACAACTGAGGCTGCAATGGTTGGTTGCTGTAAAAATAACGGAAATTTCTATGGCTAAATGAACCTAACGTATTTTGATTTGTTGAGGTAGATTGTAGATGGCGAACGCGAAGCTATTCCAAGGCCGGATCGTCGTCTCTTGAGGAGGGGGGGGGGGGGGGAGAGGAAAGAGGGGAAAGGGAGGAGGCGCTGCAAGTCAAAAAGTGAACGGTCGGTAACGATGAGAGCTATTTTTTTTTAAGAACTGAAGCGAACTATTTCTAATTCTGATGAAATACACGTACATACAACTGGTTGCCTACATCTTATGCTTCTACAGGGTGACCGACGGGAACCGGACGTTTTTCAAATGGTTAGTATAACGCCGGTAGCGGTGGTAGGGTTCAGGTATCAGTCGCCTTGCTGTATAATGCAATTTTAGTAGCTATGCAGCAGTGGACCGTAGAGCACCGTATGTTCGCTTATGACGCGTATGTTAAAAATGCTGAGTCGGTCACGGCCGCGCAGCGACTGTTCCGGGTTCATTTTAATCTTGGACGCCACGATATTGTTCCAAGCCGCAATACCATTCTCAGATGGGTTAAAAATCTGAGAACAACAGGAATGATTGTGAAGAAAAAGCCACTTGGTCCCACGAAGACTGCGAGAACGCCAGAAAACGTCGAGTGAGTGAGACAAGCGCTTACTCGAGCCCTCAACGGTCTGCACGAAGACACGCGCGTGAATTAAACTTAAGTCGTGAATCAGTGCGCATAATATTGAAAAAAGATTTAATTCTTATGTGTATTGTTCGGCAGCTTAAGCCAACAGATTATGAGCAACGAGAAGACTTCGCCATTCGAATTCAGATGCTGCTTGGAGACCATGAAAGTGCAGTAATCGTCATGAGTGATGAAGCTCATTTTCATTTAAGCGGAGAGATAAACAAACAAAATTTTCGATACTGGTCTCCAGGTGGGTTTTTCTTCACAACAATTCCTGTTGTTCTCAGACTGTTAACCCATCTGAGAATGGTATTGCGGCTTGGAATAATATCGTGGCGTCCAAGATTAAAATGAACCCGGAACAGTCGCTGCGCGGCCGTGACCGACTCCGGATTTTTAACATACGCGTCATAAGCGAACATACGGTGCTCTACGGTCCACTGCTCCATAGCTACTAAAATGGCATTATACAGCCAGGCGACTGATACCTCAATCCCCTCCCTACCACCGCTAGCGGCGTTATACTAACCATTTGAAAAACGTCCGGTTCCCGTCGGTCACCCTGTACAAAGACGACTTCATCCTTTCCAGCTGTTAAACGGAAAGCGTCAGTTGTAATTCAGAAAGCATCATATGTAAATCAGAACGTATCAAATGTAAATCAGAACAGGCAATTGAAAATCAGAATGCGTCATACGGAAATCAGAGTAATACGTCCTGATTTTCATTTGATTATCCTGATTTACATACGCTGCGGAATTTCCGCTCGTGTAGTTTGCCTATTAGAAATTGTTCGCTAGTAAGAGCCAAACTACACGAGCGGAAATTTCGCAGCGTATTTCACGCGTAATCAGTGCACGTCTTAATCAGAACCGTGCCATTAAAAGAGCGCAACTAGACGAACGGAAAATCCGTCGAGTTGTGTTTCGTTCCGTCGCCGGTGAGCGTATAGAACGCTCTCGCCTGCGTTAACCCTTAACTGGTAACGTGCAAGTTCGGGGCATAGCTGGTAACGTGCATTCTGTGAGACTGTAATCTCTTTGAAGCTTAAAAAATCAAATTCACCTAATTATTTTTTGGAAAAAATGCATGAAGATTTGTTGGATATATAATAATAATTTTGTTTAAAGTAGCAGATCATGTGATGTAAAGAAAAAAAATTATGATAATTATTAACTAGAACACAAATTAGCAGCACAAATTTGTAGGACCAATATAATAAAAAAAAAATTGACCACACTCAAATCTATATATTTTGTGATTGATAATAAGTAAAGCAATACACCTATAAAAATATTTTAGTAAAAAATGACGGACCTGCCATGACTACCAGTTGAGAAAAATTATAACGTAAACCGTAACGTTCCGTCTCCATACTGAACCAAACTAACAACTAAGCACATCTGGAATGTTGTTTATGCAAACTTATTGATAAACGGGATATAAAAGGGATACCAATGGCTGGTAGATTAGATGAGGTCATTTACCAGAAATGCGGTAAGGTTTTGTTGTAGGATCGAATTTAAGAATGCTTGCAGTCTCACAGAAGGCATGTTACCAGTTAAGGGTTAAGGACGTTGCAAGGTGTTGTTCAGTACGAAGTAAGCTAGACGACGTGACTGTGCGACGCGACGGATTCGTACTGAATGTACCTACTCAACGGAAAAAACGTCTTTCTGTTTGCCAACGGAAATCCCGCCGCGAAAATTCCGCTCGTGTAGTTTGCCTCTAATAGTTTTGCTCTTTGCGATTCAGTGTAGCGATTCTGTAACTGTAAGCGAAGCGATAGCGACATTCTTCCAACGCTTTCGCTCGTTTCGGTATTCCATAAATGTCTTCGTTCCGACTCGGATATAACGAACGCAGACGAACGTTATAAGCGATAGCGAAAGATCTTGGATCTTGTTTGTCAAGTTTTGACGTTATTATTGCTGTGTCAAAGTGACAATTCGCTTAAATTTATTTGTATAGTTAATTACCAGCAATGAATCGAAGAGAAAAAACTAATCCTTCGCAATGGTCGGCATTGCTAGATTTCGCAGAGTGTCATCCAGAGATATTTAAGCCAACTCGTGAATGCTCGTGAGCCGAAAGCGTAACGAAGCGTGAAACGTTGGTTATGGAATGCCGTCAAAAATCTGTTTCGTAAATGATTAGCTTCGCTTTCGTCTGCTTTCGTTACTATAGCGAAAGTTACAGAATTGCCATACAGCTCTCTCCGCCTGTACTCGTCAGTCGAGCTCCCATCGTTCCCGATAACCTCACTTTCCGTACCTATTCGCGCCGCCCCCTCTTAGGGCGTGCGTAAGGGGGGCGGGAGGCGGCGATCCGGTGGTCCTTCTCCTTCGTGCGTGTCGTTCCTGGCTTCGCGCCGCGCTCCCGATCGGCAGTGGTGTGTGGTGTGGTACGGCCCCTCGTCACCAGAGGGCGCTGCCGCCTACTGCTGCGCGTTCTGCTCGGCGGCTGGCATGGGACCGCCGCCGCCTCCGCCGCCGCCTCGGCTGCTCGAGCCGTCTCGATTCGTCTGTTGTTCGCCCGCCTCTTTCTGTTGCCTGGGACGGCGACCGGCAGGTGGCGCTAGCGATTGCAGCACCATCGCGCGGATGCGTCGTTGCGCCGACTGCAAGGGGACGGAAAACAAGAAAATTAGAATGCTTACGTCGGTATTCATAGTCGTTTCTCAAGTATCACTTGAGTATTACTCAATAGTTTTGTTAGTATTACTCAAGGGATACTTGAGGGTCACTCTCCCACATAGCACTAGATATTCTATGAATATTCTCTAAATCTCCTACATGTTCCATGAATATTCAGTAGAATCATAGGATATTCGTTCTTTCTCTTGATTATTATGGATTATTAAAATAATATTCTTTATAGAATATTATTATTTTATCCACTTAGGATAATCAGTGATTATTCGTTTAATGTCTGAGTTATCCCAGAATATACCAGTAATATTCTTCATAGAATATTATTTTAATCATCTACTAAGAACAAGATATGTAGCTATTTTCTGAGGAACATTTAGTAATATTCGTAACAGAACTATTTTCTGTATGTAGGCAAATAATATTCAATATGAGGTATTATTAATTTATATTTGCACCTTTCTCAGTGAATTAAAAAAAACTTTCATTTAGTTCTATTCGTTTTGCGTTCATCCTCCTAAATATACCTAATAAATATTATGTCCAATTTTCAAAACTTTATTAGCGAATTAGCTATTGGCAGCAATACGGTAAAGTGAGAGCATGGTGTCGTTCATTCGTCAGTTGTCAATCTTGTCAGGTTGTCACTTCGCTTCAAGTTTTCTGTGCTTCACCTTCGATTTGGATTTGTAATAAAACTAAAACTAATAAACATGTGATGTGGGCATTTTAGCGATTCACGAGTTTTATTCGTGAAAGGCGTGCATTTATACCCAATTTTGTACAATAAAGTTGCTAGTTGTTATAAAGTGTGCGACAGTGTTCCAAATTATGGTCACCTACTATGGTGTATGGTTGATTATATGATTATATAATGTGAGTAGAATTTTGAGGTTAAATGCAACAGGTTTACATGTTTACACTATATTTTAAACATCTTTAGACTGACAGATGTCTAACCACTTAACTTTCGTGACCATCTGCCACTAGTAGGTGCTATTATTTTTGGAACAGTATCCATATTGCCATGAAAATGTTTCCTATATGAGATAATTGATAATTTAGACAAAATGTTCCTAGAATATTCAAAAACATCCTACTACGATTGATCATGTAATATCCTTGCGGAATATTCGGTGGAATATTCTAGGAATATAGCGTGTTTTTCCCATTTCGAACGTTTAAAGAATATTCTGTAAATATTCTAATTATCCATAGAATTTTCTCAGAATATTCATAATGTCCGTAGTGAATGTGAACAGAATATTCTCATATCATCCAGTGCTATGTGGGCTAGGGGCCCTCAAGTGTGGCTTTCCTTGTGTATCTAGTTTCCTAGACAACATCTACGAGACGGCAGAATTCATTTGGCGACGTTGTCATATTTCAAATATAAGTCAATTTGTTATGCCTATGCCCACTCATTTTGATGTTTTCTATTACCTCTTTTTGTTTTGTGCCAGTATTTAGTGTTCTGTGACGGAAATTTTTCCGGATGTGATAGAAACTGACAACACCATACTCCAAAATTAATCTACAAAATCGCCTTGACTGCAACGAAATGTCATTTTGACATGTCATCTTGACATTTCGTTATTTGAGTATTACTCAAGGGAGCCTTATGTAAGAGGCCCCCAAGTAGCCGTTGAAACATAAAACCTTACTTAAGGGACCCCCAAGTATTAAGGGGCTCTAAATATGGCAAGCGATCAAAGATGGCGAAATAGTTATTTTTAATGCATTTCTACAATATGGGTATCCAATGAAAGCTTGTTGAGAGTTATAGTTAAGTTCCACATTCGATGATACCTGCGCCACGCCTGGTCACGCCGGGTAGCAGTGGCGCGCTCGATTTCTTTGAAGGTCTAGATAAGGATTCAGAGCTAGAGGTCGAGAACTATCGATATTCGGACCATCGATAGTTTTCGATATCATTAATAGAAAACATCGATATTTATCGATAGTATCCGATAGTTTTTCTACCAACATTTAGGTTTGTTTTTTAAGAATACTTTTTCTTTTGGTAATCCTCCGACAGAACTGAAAATCAGTTATTAGGGTTATTGATTAGCATTTTCTCCGTAGATCAAAAGAAAATACTAAATTATGTTAAGTTAGGCGTGATTAAATTTTAAATTAATTTTTGAACATTCAATCGCGAGTTACAGATAATTGTAAAATAGATAATATTTTTGACTAAAACTATTTAAGCTAGATTTTAAAAGACAAAAACAATTTTATGCAATTTTTATTATTAATTGTTACTAAGCATATTTTTATGTTTTTGCTATCACAACTTCAACAAATTAAAGCATTTAGGTTCTGATCCTATTGTTTCATATAACTGGATTGAAATAAGGGTTTGAAAAACAATATGTGAAAATAATTAAAAAAGCTGTAGCTGTCCACTTGTGCAGTGTGCTGTTCCGTAGTTGTAGCCACAAAACATCTACACTAATTCGCTGGAGTTCAAAGTTTGTACACAGAAGTACAGAACAGCACCCAGAGGCACAGACACCAAATCTTCGTACGGTAACACAGAACGTCAAATTTGATATAATAAGCGAGTTCTGTCAGTTCTGTGACTCAACACAACCAGAGAAACCGTTGTTTGGGTAATATCGCGAACTATCGATATTAAGAAAAAAATATCGATATTTTTCGATATCACATACTATCGATGGTTCTCGACCACTATTCAGAGCCAATATACAATTTAAAGCTATCATAAAATTCTATATGTACGTTCTGTATTCATTTTTTACAAATAGGTGTACCAGATTTTATTTTGAAATGTAAAGATATATTTTAATGATAAAATATTACTTCTCTGAATCATAAGTATATGTATATGCTACTAGATATTGGAAGCTATAACTATTAGAGTAGTTGCTAATGTTTAGGCAACATGAATCAATCAAATTTGTAAGTATAATATTGTCAAATAGCTATGAATTGAATTATTGGCCATCAATACAGCGGCTTGGAGGGGGAGGTAATCACAGGAAAATAATCAATGGAAACATTATATTACGTCAGACGTCAGCCAGAGAGTGTTGATTTGAAATAGTAAAGTTCTCACATTCGGTCATACTGAAAGTGGAATTGAAATAATCTACAACAGTAATGCAGCTCTCAGCTAGTCCTTAGGTAGACTACCCAGGACTCACCACGAAGAGGTGGCTGCATATCGAGTCCCACCCCTTCTCCCAAGAATAGGAAACTGAAAAGGTGCATGAATACAAAAATAAAACATAATAAACATAATAAGTAAACTCTCAAACCTCAAAGGAGAACTTAGAGGCCAACAAATTGAATTCAGACACTCTAGAAGTAAACTCTTTAATTACAATAACAAAAAATATATATTCTGCTTAAGAAACTCGAGCAACAGTTTTCAATAGTGATTGACTAAATTCTCTATAAACGTCTTAAAAATAAACAACAAAATAAATATAAGTTATAAATTAAAAAATAATTAACAAATCAAATAACAAAAACAAATAGAAAGTAAAAGATATACATATTCTGAATATCAGTTAGTTGCGGACGTAAGCGGTGGAAATTTGTCATCACTAGCAGAACTAGAGTCAAAGGAGTCGTCAGTGTCGCTACTTGTATCACTGCCAAGGTTAACTATGACTGCTTCTATTACAGTATCTATATGGCCATCTAATTTCCAAAAATTTCTTTCCTTTGGTTTTACGTGTGATAGGCAGTTCTGTCAGTTATCTGCAGTTACCGCAAACAATTGCTTCTTCTAAAAGGATACGTATATCGGCCAACTTAGAAGTTGTATTCTTACGCGCTACTTAATTCTTCACTTGTGCCCATACAACTCGATTAGGGTTTAACTCGCAGTGATACGGAGGCAGTCTTAAAACTGCAAAACCATTTCCCTGGCAATTTCATCTACTGCTGATTCTATAGACCTTTCTTTATGGTGATGCGCGAGTTCTGACAGTTGTGCTTTGTCGCATTCTGTATTTTTTGACGAGAAAGGGATAGATATCCTCCTTTTTCCAATTAGAAGTCGGAAGAGCTTCTATTCGCCGAGTATGGTAGGACGCGTTATCTAATACAGTAACCGAACCGGGTTCTAACTTTGTCAATATGAATTTAATCCTAGATTCACAAACTACAGCGTCCACATCCTCATGGTAATCACCAGTTTTCAGAGATCCAAAGATGTTCAACCCCCCATCCACAAACCCAAATTCGCTACCAATATGCGTTATTATTAACCGACGGCCATGGCCTGAAGGGCAATTTAATCCCGTACTTAGGCCTTCAAGATGGACCTTGTACGACTGGTTATATTCAACTCCTGTCAACAGTAACCGTGTGACCTTCATTCAACCGAGTTTCGTCCAAGTAATAAATTTTATCCCCCCGACGTTACGGATACTACGTATTTTTGTTAAATACTCTCTATGCCATAATACTATATCGTCGCTTTGAATCAATGCGCTGGCGCTGTTCCGCTTTCTTTTTAAATATCTTACATTTATTGTGCAAAATGTTCTCAATAAAACTCGACGTGATATCTTTGGCATACTTTCATCATTTTTTTTAATCTCTGTTGGAGTTTTTATCGTTGGGAGTTCATTAGGGAGATGAAATGAATGGACTTTTCGACGAATCGCATGTTTCACGTCACCATCTAAAACAATCTTTTTAACTGCTTTTTTTTGTTTGTCATTTTACCATAAATACTACGTCGGCTTTAGTCAGATCGCTGCAAAGTTTCACGATTTCCTTCACCGGCCTGTCAGGAAATCGTGTATACGTAGATCGCCGTAAACATTCTTCACTATGTTGCATTCACTGGTAGATAAAACATGCCGTTTGCTAACTGATGTGCCTTGCTGCATTGTTATTAATTTTATCGTCTAATTGCCCGCGCAAATTTCAAGAACAACTTACCATGGCCGCTAACGTTACGCACCTGACTGAGAGTGGTGCGGTGGACGCGAACCGGCGGCGATGCGAAGAGCGTGGCTACGAAATTACCTGACCTTGCGGCGTTGTCAAACCGTCTGTAATAGCTGCGAAACTGCGGTGATTTCCTATCGCCCCGTGCGTCACATCTCGCGAAATGCATGAGCGCCATGGAGTGAGTCAAACTTGTGTCGGTTTTTTGATGAACATCAAAGAAACATACGTGAGCGTTAGTGTTCTAATTGACGATTTTTTTGCTCCTCAGAAATTTTTATCACGGTACCGAATGGATCAAGTGACTTGCGCACGCACGGATAATATGCGACAGCACAAGTCTGCGACGAATGCTCTGAGCGCGAGTATAGAGTACACAAGCACAATAAGCACATCCGCAATTTCTCATAGTATGCGTGTGCATGCCTGTATGGCTATGACTAAAGTTCCCGCACAAAGAGGCAACGCCGCGAGGTGCCGCAAGCTCGCATGCCAACCTTTTGAAGCGCTGTTGTCAAGTGTACGTATGTTTCAGTAGTGCTACCGTAATTGGCAGGATTGGACGCTGATTAGGCATTATATTAGAAATTAAGGATTCCAATTAATATTTGATTCCACATAGAAAATTGAGAAACATTGCTGAATATTACATCAGACATTATGCATACAATAATATCTATCCGTTTTCTGAGCATGTAAGGGATTTTACGATTTTTTTATAGAAGCGCGTGACAACATTGTTTACACTGCTTTGCCGCTAGGCGTAGGTATCATGCAATGTGAAATTTAACTATACTAGAAAAATGTGACGTCATTCGAAATCAAATGTTCAAATGTGGCGGACCATCCAAGATGGCGGAATAGTTATTTTTAATGAATTTCTACAATATGGATATCCAATGAAAGGACTTGTTGAGAGTAACTCGAAAAATAATGTAACGTCATTCTAAATCAAATATGGCAGAGTATCAAAGATGGCGAAATAGTTATTTTTTATGAACTTTGCAATCAATATCAAATAAAAGGGCTTGCCGATAATAAGTAAAAAAATATTTTATTTTTTTGTTTTAATTTAAATTTACTTTTTAGTTATTAACTTGCATTTATATGCTCCATACTATAGGAAAGCATAATAAACCTCGAAAATCAGCCATATTGGATTAAATGAAAATAATAAGACGAACTCTGAAGTTAAGTTTAAGGTTTAGATCAGATGACGCGCGTTCGCTTGACGCTCGTTTTAAAAATGCACATAATTAATTCAAGCTGTTCACATGGAAGCGCGCACGACAAATTGTACGCGCGTACGACGCCACTAGAATTAGAGAATTTCAATACCGAAATACTAGACGTTCCCATTGCCTGTTCAGTTGGCACGCGTCTTTTCTAGCGCTCAGTCGACATACTTGGCGTTTCTTTGCAAAAATTTATTTCTCGCGTATGCTATTGAAATGGAAACAGAAGCATTCAACACAGATGTTTCCATTGATGAAATTGAGAAGAGGCCTACGATTTGGGACATGCATTCCAAATTATAATCAAATAAGATAGCAAAAAAGAGCGCCTGAGAGGAACCGGTCCTAACGTTTTGAAAATCCGATGATAAAAATTTAGGTTCGTGATTTCGCAGACTGGAATACAGTGTAAAGTATAAACTTTAGAAAGTCTATTCCTTAAAATTGGGTGAACCCAGTATGTACTTTCCCTCCAATGGCGTTTCCTTCTTCTATATGCCAATCAAACACAAACAGCTTCTCCTACATCCATTCTCGTTAATAACAACAAATAAACTGACACTCGATTGCCTAGTCTCACTCTGTATAAAAGTTGTACGAACTGCTACGCGTGTCATCTGAACACAGACGCAACAAACGTGCACCACGTTGACGCGCGTCATCTGAACTGAGCCTAAGAGCCCGTCCAGATAAAGCGATTTACGCGCGAGTCCACTCGCGCGTAGTCAATTTATATTGCGTCCAGATGTCGCGTTTCACTTGCGTTTCTACGCTGGGAGAGATTTCCTTCCAGTTAAAAACATGGAGTTGGATACAGCAGTTGCGTTGTGGCGTGCATACCAGCGATGGAATCTTCGTAAACAAAGAGAAAGGCGACGATTCTACATGACTACTCTTTTTTCGACTGCGTCAATGAAAAGTTCCGTATCGAAGTTATCACGCTCCATTTTCAAAAACAAATACGTTCACACGCCACGGACTCGCGCGTTGTACTGGACGCAACAATGTCGCCCAAGTATCTCGACTCGCGCGGCGCTCGCGCGTACAACGGGCGAGTCGAGAGTCCCGCGCGTTACAAGCGTTTTACGCGCGAGTAAAACAACGCGCGAGAGCATCTGGACGGGATGTATGTAACTCTAGTATCTCAGGAACGCGCGAATGACTACGCGCGAGTCCAATCGCGCGTAAATCGCTTTATCTGGACGGGCTGTAAGAAATATAATACAATATCGTCGTCGATCGTCGGCGGTTTGACCTACCTGTACGCTGAAGAACGGCCCGATGATATGGACGGTGGTCTCTTCGTCGGGCGCGCCGCCGCTAGATGGCGGCACTGGCGGCGTGGTGGCGCCGGTGGCGGACTGCGCCTGCCCCCCGGGGGCGGCGGCCGCCCCCTGTTGCGCCTCGGGCAGCTTGATGACGCTGCCGGTGACGCGCTGTAGCTCGCGCACGTTCTGCCCGCCCTTGCCGATGATGCGGCCCACCTGGGCGCTGGGCACCGTGATCTCCACCGTCAGTCGGACGTCGTCGCTGCCCGCCACGAAGCCCTCCTCGCGCATCTTCTCGAAGATCAAGTACTGCGCCTGCGAAGCAGAAAGAAAACGGGTGTTATGGCGTAACGCAAAACATGCTCGAAAACCATCTGAAGGTCCCCGACACTCAAATACAATCAACCAGAGACTGTTTGACGGAGACATGCTGCATCATAAGCAGGCATAGTGAGAAGCGATAATATTTAGCAGACCCACTACGCACGGCATCCATAGAAGATCCTTTTTTGTTGCAGTTCTTAGCAGGCGGTGCAAACTACCTAGGGTAACGGGTACAGTTACGGGCCAGGTACTAGTTATCGGCCACTCTGAATATAATTTGAAATAATAAGAATTCTCGAGATTAAACCGAAACACCGCATTTTAAATTCAAATCAGGCAACATTGCTTTATCTTCTCACAAATGATATATTTCCAGTCAGCCTCACAGAACTTTTGTAGCAGGTGTAGTCTTGTTCGCCCCAATTTGCATCAGTTTATCCAGAAATACTAAGAATTCCTTAAGAATCTGACTCTTTATGATGAGTGACCACGCTCTAGTCTCTCATTGTATCGTATCAAATTTATGTTTAATGGCAACTTATTGTATTATTTCGCGCCTGCGAAACAGAAAGAAAACGGCGTTGTGGTATAACGCAAAACATGCTCGAAAACCATCTGAAGGTCCCCGACACTCAAATACAATCAACCAAAGACTGCCCCACGGAGACATGCTGCATCATAAGCAGGCATAGTGAGAAACGATAATATTTAGCAGACCCACTACGCACGGCATCCATAGAAGATCCTTTTTTGTTGCAGTTCTTAGCAGGCGGTGCAAACTACCTAGGGTAACAGGTACAGTTATTGGCCAGATACTATACCTTATCCACCGAACAAACGGAGTAACCATGCACAATATACAGGGTGAGTTTTTAGTACCGGCTCGGTCGATAACTCCACTACTGTAGAAGATAGCGGAAAAAGTTGTACACAAAAGTTATAGCCATGGATATGCTCCTTGCTCACAAAATATTTTGATTTATACAGGGTGATCCATAACTACGTGATGATGCAAACATGCATTTTTTTAAATGAGACACCCTATATATTATTCTATATTCAAATTCTACTAATGATTTCCGTTCTTACAATATAGGGTATTGACGGACGCATATTCGTATACAGGGTGATGTAGAATGCAAAATCCAGATTTGCCCTTTTTTTCAAATGTAACCCCCAAAATTTTATTACATCAGAGAATTACTTTTTATATGCTCTTTCATCTTTGTATGCACATGTTGTACCTACGTCCATCAGTTTCCGAGGTATTTCGATTTTTCGGTAGATTTAAAATATAGCTTCTATTTCTGTACTAAAATTTATTTTGAGAAAGTACTATCGAATTTGTTTTTTATTTAACGAACAACTAAATTATAAGGTCATGATAGTATTTGATGAAGTCAAAACCCTGAATCATCGAGATAATGAAGTCGAGTATGCTGAGGAAACAATTTTGTAGGCGTGAGGCATAATTATCAAGCAGAGTTATTAGCTATGCTTTGAAAAATTGACGGTTTTCATAACCTGCTCAATAATTCAGTACTGTGTGAAAACCGAGCTTAAAAAATTAATTTTTCCATTGAGGGTACTTAGGAGAATCTTGAGAAATTGCCTACTTGCCTCTAGAATATATCAACTACGAACAGCAATATCCAGAACGGAGGCACTCTAAAACTAATGCGTTTGAAAGATTAAAGAATCGTTTTATTTGGACCGTGTCGTTTAATATTTCATAGCGTACCTGATAGATCTGCTTGATAATTATGCACAACGTCTGTAAAATTGTTTCCTCAGCACACTTGACCTATATTATCTCGTTAATCCAGTGTTTTGACTTGATCAAGTACTATTATGGCCTTATATCTTTGCTGTTTGTTAAGCAAAAATAAAATTTAATAATATTTTCTCAAAATAATAAATTTTAGCAAACAAATAGAAGCCATATTCAAAATTTGTAGAAAAATCGAAATATCTCAGAAACTAATGAACTGGACCATAACAAGTGCTATACAAAGATGAAAGAGCATATTAAAAGCAATTTTTGGTATAATAAAATATTGGGGGTTACATTTAAAAAAAAGAGAGAATATCTAGATTTTGCATTCTACATCACCCTGTATACGAATATGCGTCGCGGGCTTTTTTATAGCCGCTTTCAAAATTAGATGATATTTTTTATCCATCCGTGTAAAAAAAATATTTTTGATTCATTACTTTTTGATATACAGCACGTTCATTTGACAGCGATTTGGATATAAAAAAGGTCATAACTTAATATCGATAAGAATGTATTTTTCATTTATTTCCTACGCAAAAAAAGTTTAGTCAAAGACTCTAACATTCTCGATCTGGATCTGCTAGCAATTTAAATTTTAAGTACATGAAAATCTGGTAAGTTTTGGTAATATAGAATATTCACTGTAATGATTTCAAATATCATATTACACAGTACAATGTATCATTTAGAATGTGTTTTTTATTCCCGACGCAAAAAAGTGTGAACCCAAGATCCTAACGTTCGCGGTCTGGGCCTGGTAGAAATTTAAATTTTAATTATTAGCCGTTTGTTACCTAACTGCTTTGTGTTTCGGCAATAACTACCCCCCTTCTACTATCTATGTATATACACATTTGCTTAAAAATCGTAAGATTTCTCAGTAATCCTAAGAATGGTAACTGCTCAAAACCAATTACCGCGATTTATTTAAAGTGTAGTAGTTCGTAACTTTTGGCCTGCACTGCAAGGGCGTACCCAGGTAGGGGCAGGGGGGGGCAGCTGCCCCCCCCTAGAAGATTAAATAAATGTAATTTTTTTTGGCAAATAAAAATTAAAAACGTGTTACCTACTCTGCGCAAAATGAAGTGTTGGAAACAAAATATCTTTTCAGCCAGATTTGTTCTTTATTTTCTATAGTTAAATATTCTACAACATTCGATATAGAGTCTGTATAGTGAGTCGTGTCGGTCGTGTCACAACGTATTTATTAGAATATTTTATATGGCGACCTTCAGCCGCCGTCAAACGAAACGCAAAATGTTTTGATCAAGTTTTGATACACTTTATTTATTTCTTTATTTCGTTTTTATTATTTGTTAGTTATCACTAACAAATGAAAGTGTCAGTAATGATTTATAGTCGATAATTTAATTTCTAGAATCTGATTTTGATTACGAGACAGAATAAATAAAAATTAAGTACGGTTTTGATGCAAGTTTGGTTTTATTATATAATTTTTGTTTTCAATGCTATGCTAAAATAAAATAATATTCAATATGTTGCATATTATTTTAAGTAGTATATATCTGCACAGATTTAGTTTAAGATTCTTAGTGTTCATAAAATAAAATAGTGAAAGTATCAAACTCAAATTTCATAGCATATTCTATTCAGTGCTTACAACTAAATTATTTTTAAATTTGCCGCGGTTATTTCTGTGCCGCGACTCACTAGACAGACTCTAGTATACTGTTAGCGATGCAATATAATTTAAATCTCCCACAAAACCGTGGTATCTCGTAGTTTCCGCTTCCGACGAGACAATCAGAGCCATATAGGATTAAAGCTGAATATAATTGGAAGAAAATAACATCTAACGCCATCTAGTTTCGGACGGCAGTACTTTTTCCAGTAAAAAGAAATAGGCTCAATGTATACTGTATACGGTCAATAGAGACATCTAGTATTGAATAGCAATACCACGAAGAATATTCTAGCATGGACTATTCCGGAAAGAAAAGACAGTGATAGCATGTATTATAAGACAAGGATGGAAATAGAGTCGAGCTCGAGTATTTTCTACATATTTCGGGAGCGAGAATATTTTCAATATATAAGCGGAACGTAAGGCAGAGCACGTGAATTTAGTTCGAATACAATTCAGTTCGGAGTGGAATACGAGCGAATATTTCATACGCCATAGATAGTGTCTTATAGTTTCGTTGCGGAGACACGAGATTTACGTTTACTGCGCAACAACTGGAAATATTACTCCGTCAAATGGATATCAGGAAATTCTTTGAAAGAGGTGAGTCAAAACAAAACACTTAAGTACATACTTAATATGATTATTTGATTTGTTTAAGGGGGGCTATGACTCTCTTGTAAGTGTATATCTTAGGCATTACTTACAATATTTAAATTTATTAATTACAACACGTGGTTTTGTTATAATAGCTAAAATAACATTTGTGAATATTTTGTGATAAAAAAGTTAAAAAAATATTTTGGATTTATTAATAAGATCATACCGACAACAAAATCCCTTTTCTCTAACGTCACAACAAGTGTATTATTTCAAATTACTTACCTAGTTTTGATTATTTGGCGTTCAAACCATATGCAAGAGAATGTGAAACTTGATCTTTGATTTTCGTCCTATGCAACCCGCCTAAACACTGTAAGGGTAATTCTGTGTATCCATTTTTTAGGGAGGCCACGCGAAAAAAGAAAAAAAGGTCGGGAAAGTAGCAGTGGAAGCGATGAAAATGACAACCATGATAAAACCACTCATGTAATGCCAATATCATTGCATGCTAACATTGGACAAGCGTCAAATTCTTCAGTAGAACCTCTTAATATATCTGTTGCCGACTATTCTTCTCCATCGACATCCCAACAAACTTATGACGTCAACGTCGATCCTGAAATTATAGTGGACGATGGCTGTCATGAAAATGATCTGGGTCGTTATGTTGGATTGGCTACCCAGCTATCGACGGAAAAGAAGAGGGAGTTGTTACAAAATCCTTGGATCCCGCCCAGAAATTACGATTTTGAAAGTGATGCAAGCCATTTAAAAAGAAAATTTAATCATGCTTGGTTGGATCAATATTCACCATGGCTAGTATATTCCAAGCGACTAAAAGGTGCTCTTTGTAAGTATTGTGTTTTGTTTCCTCCGCCCATTAGCACTGTGAGAGGAATTTTGGGATCGTTTATGGTCAGGCCATATTTAAAGTTCAAAAATATGCATGAAGACTGCCGAAAGCATGCAACGACCAACCTTCACCAAACGGCGACAAATGCTGCAAAAAATTTTCTTGAAAATGTTCCTGTAGACATCCAACTGCAAAGTGGACACCAAAAAGCAATCGATGAAAACAGACAAATATTGTCATCAATTATTTCTTGTATAGTATTTTGCGGTACACATGATATGCCTCTTAGGGGCAAACAAGCAGATGAGGGTGTTTTATTAGATTTATTGAAGTTGAGAATCGATTCAGGGGACAACAAATTAAAGAGTCACTTTGAAAAGTGCCGTCGAAATGCAATTTATACTTCGCCAAGAATACAAAACGAACTAATAAATTTATGTGGCGAAGTTATTCAGGAGAATGTAATTAGTGAGGTTCGGAAGACCATGGCTTACTCAATCTTAGCTGATGAAACAGCAGACGTATCTGGGAAAGAACAGCTGTCAATAGGCGTGCGGTTCTACGACGAAAGCAAAAGTAAAATCAGAGAAGAATTTGTATGGTTCGTTGAACTAAAAGCACAAAATGCTTCCGCAATCGCCGAAGCAATTGACAATTTCTTAATTAGTTCTAATCTCTCCAAAGAAGATTGCGTAGGGTTTGGATTCGATGGCTGTTCTACAATGGCAGGAAAAGAGGGTGGCGTACAAGCCATTTTGAGAAAAAAATATCCTCGTGCTTTATATTTTCATTGCTCAAGTCACAAACTCAACCTTGTTGTGAATGATGCGAACGCAGTGCCAGAAATTAGAAATACTGTCGCCACTGTAAAGGATGTTATAACGTTTTTCAGAGAATCGACTACACGTCGAAACTACGCTCCAAACCTATCACGATTATGTGAGACGAGATGGTCCGAAAAATATAAATCAATCAGAAAGTTTTCTCAACATTTTTCAGAGCTCGTGAAATCTCTAGAAACGTTATCTGTAGAGGGAAATTATGCCACCAGAAAATCTGCATATCAGTTGCATTCAGCCGTTACAAAACCAGTGTTTATTGTTTCTCTACAAACAATAGCCAAATATTCAGCAGTTATAGAACCAGTAGTTAACGCACTGCAAGCTAAATCGATCGACATGATCTCGGTAGGAAAACACATTAAAAATATCAAGGACATTCTCAGAAATGACCGCGAGTTTCCTGATAGAATAAGTAATGAAATACTTCAAAAAGCACGAGCTGTTGCAATGGATTTGAACATAGAAATTTCGGTTCCACGTCTTGCTCATAAGCAAACACATAGAAGTAATCCGCCATCAGACAATGATAACGAATATTGGCGGCGTTCCCTGATAATACCATACATTGATTCACTCATTTCATCATTGAATATTCGATTCTCCCAAGAAAATACTCCGGCGTTTGCTTTAAGCAGGCTACATCCCTTGTATATGACAAAAACCAGCATTGCAGACCTACACAAAAACGCAGAATCATTCCAAGAATTTTATAACCTGGATATCACCGGGGAACTGAACCTTTGGCATAATTTATGGGTGACGAAGGCTTTATCAGATGATCAATTAAAGGACATAGAAGTAGTTGATCTGTTCAAAGAAGCGAACATTTTTTACCCTGCTGTCAGAAAGGCATTAATTATTTTAAGCACTATCCCATGCACCACGGCGACCGTAGAACGGTCCTTCAGTACGCTGCGAAGAGTTAAAACGTGGCTAAGAAGCACCATGGGTGAAGAAAGGCTTACGGGTTTATGTCTGATGAGCGTACATCGCAATTATTTAAAAGACAACAGTGAGTTTATTGAAAAGATTGTCATAGACAAATTTTCGGCAAATCCGAGAAGATTACTGTTAAATTAAAATAAACATATATAATATTATATATTATACATAATGTATAGTATAATTATTATGTACTTATAATATTTGTTTTGTGTCATCATAAAAGTTAATGAATAAAAGTCAATTTTCGAAACAGGTATAAGCACTAAGCAGCCTCCTGCCCCCCCCTAACTGAAATCCTGGGTACGCCCTTGCTGCACTGTATATGTATGAACCACCCAAAACCACCGACTACAAAATTTAGTCGATGCCCAAAACAATATCTATCTCATTCTAGAAATGGATGAACATCAGCTCATTCATAAAATGTAGTTTGCATACTTTTGTATTGGTGGCGCCTTTATCAGTGTCCCGATAGGCGCGCGATTGTTCACTGCAAGGCTCTGGCTGTAACCATTTTTGACCATGTATATTAATAATGTTTGGCACAAAAACGTGATTTCCGTGTTATTAAAACTTTAATCTAGAGAAATGTCGATCCAGATTTTAGAAGAAAATTATACAGGGTGATTAACGAGACCGTGAATTTAGTCAAAAAACCGCCACATTTGGCATTTTTTTAATAATCGTCTATTAGGAAATTTCAAAAAATACATCGACATTTCTATAGAACTATCCTTTTTCTTCATGCTCGTATTTTGTTCAGTTCAGTGATCTCAAAATTAATAGTCGAAAAATGGTTACAGCTGAACCATTGCAAATAGCTCTCGTTTACGTACCATAACCACAGTATATCCAATATACAGTAGCGCAACTTTCCAGAATTTTGGTGGTTCGCGCATAGCATCCCGCGCATCGTTCCCAGGATGTTTAGCACGGCGATCGCCTGAGTGGTGTTCAGTCTATGGGAGTGAAGGTAGTGTCTTTGACAGAACCGGATTAAGGAATTTGGTGATACGCTGCTATGGATATCGGGACGCGTTAAGTCAAATGTTGCGCCGCTGTAGGCTGTATTAACAATTCCAAAAACTATGACTATAGTTTTTTAAGCTTCCTCAAGATGCTGCCAGGTATGCGATTTCTCCAGTGTTTAATATGCTCCTTTATCACCCAATAATATTAAAGTGTGATAGCATAGCTCCATTTGTCTCCAACAAAGTCTGGCGGGTATTAGGGTAGCTGTGTGTTTTTTTTTTGTTTTTTAGAAGAGTTAGACGTTACGGAAAGTCGTTCTTTAATTATGAGCTTAAAGTCAGAATGATAATTTCTCACTGTTTTCTCACAGCACCACAACGTTCAAAAGATCTTTCACGACATATATCAAAATGAATGTGATTATGCATTCCAACATTATGAAATTTTAAGCAGAAAGTGAAGTCCATTTTAATGGATGCTCAAATAGAAAAAAAAGAATCAACATGCTAATTTCAAAAATATATCATTTTCCTCTATAAACATGTATTCTTTTCTTCAATATGCCTATTCATATGTAATATACAAATACAGAAGGAAAGGTAGTCTTGGTAAACTAGATAAAAAACAGTTTTGCAATTTTTTTATGAATAACGTCCAGTTTATTACATTTTATCGTTGTTATAAACATATTGATCATTATTTTTTATGTACACCTAACAAGTTTTCATCGGTTTTGCTGTTTACCACGTTTTCGTACCTCAAACGTTTTTCTATGATGATTGATGAAGATAAATTTAAAGGTTGTGGGATAACTAGACATAAATGTTATTTTGGACGCTACGTCGTTACACATACCCATATTTGAATCATATAAGTTATTATAAAGTTTTTATATTTATTTAAATGTTTAAGGTTAAGTAAGATAAGATAAAGTTGAATAAATCTCGCATTTTTGTAATTTACTTACAAACAATAAAGCCACCTATTTTCTAGGAGTTAACAATTTTCTTTCACACACCGACTATTTCTTGTTTTGCTTCTAAAAAAAATGTTTACATCCCAAAGAATCCATGATGAATTAGAAGAATCAGTACAAAACATTTTCACGTACAATAAATGCGAATGCATGGATATAACTTACAAATTGTAATTCAGAATTCCAAAGACAACTGCCTAACCTCGATGAAGAATATCACATTACCACACTGCTCTCAAAATTTACTCTATTTACGAGACATATTGCGTCCATTAAACTTATTGCAACACAATAATTACGCTTCTTCACTCGATTATTGCTAAGCCGACCCTGTACTCAAAAATGTAAACGGCAATACTTGCGGCTCGTGCTGAGGAGCCGACGTGGGGTTATGAGAGGCCAGTTTTTCGGAGACAAATTGTCTGCATGATTTCTAGGGAGTTGCGCTACTGTATAATTAGATATACTGCGCCATAACCTCCTCTTAAGTAACCGAGCAAAGACCTACCTTCCATTGCGCTTCGGGCGTCCCAACGATCGTGACCCTACGTTCCGTCTGCGCCTCCTGCGGCTTGGTCTCGTCGATGGGGGCGATCTTCACGCTGGCGCCCGAGAACCGGATGATGTTGCGGATGTGGCTGCCCTTGGTGCCGATGATGGCGCCCACAGCGTTGTTGGGGATGTACAGGTAGGTGGTCTCCTGGGAATCCCCCGCGGCCGCAGCGGCAGCTCCTGGACCGCCCGCGGCCGCAGCGGCCGCGGCAGCCGCCGAGGGGTACATGGGGTAGGGCGCCTGCCCCGCGTACAGACCGCGGGAGCCGTAGCCGATGCCTGCAAAGCACCAAATGGAGTCAAGTAGATGTGCACGAAAAAATGTATTGTGTAAGACATTCGCGGCCATGATCCGTGAACTGTTGGTTCTTGGGCTGTTCGGCCGGCGTCGACAAGCTCCGCCGTCTTGGCGTCGGCACGTTTCGCTGCGTGACAATATTAAAAATTAGTTCACTGGTACTAGTACTACTAACTAGTCATACATCGTTGAAAAGCTTGATGTACCAATTTGCAGTTTATGCCAAATTTCCTTGTTTTGGTGTTTATGAGAATAAGAAAATTCTGAAGCAGTTGAATTTATGTACACATACGAGTATTATGTTACAGTTTTTGCTCAGAATTCAGAGAAGAAATCATTTTTATGTTTCACCTTCACACCCAAGTAGGGTATAATGAATATTTTTGAGTTGCCAGCAAACTCGGATGTTGTGAGTAGTGTTGGGACGAGCGAACTTTACCAAGCGAACGTTCCTATAAACTCCGTAATTTACGGTAAAGTTCGCCATGGTTGAAGCGAAAGTTCCCATTTGAGGAATGTTGAGAAGAATCTTTTTCCTATTACTTAGTGTGGTATTTGACAAAAAATCTCGCTTGCACGTTGCGTACGATTCCTGTTGAATTTTTAGTGAAGAAAACAGGGCATAAATACTTAAAATATACGGAATCATAAAGGTTTTGTTTGGAAATACTTTTGACAACAAAGTGTTAACAGTAAAACTGTATACGCATATATGTTTGGTTTTTAAATGTACAAGGTTTTGTTCACGTACTTGTTCTTTCAATACTCTTATGATTTTTTAAAGAAGTGTAGTTCCTTTTTTATTAACACACTTTTATTATTCATATGTATGTTTGTGGGTAACTCTCCTTTGCATTAAAGTCAGACCTAACATTGAACGCTCCAAATTTGCCGCGAAAACGATTTTGACGTCTTCAAATTCGTCGGACCAACGGTCGTATCCGCTGACGAAGAGGCACCCTAAAGTTTGCTAATATTACACACAGGCGTAGCGACGAGAGCTTAAAAGGGCGTAACATCTAACTGTTTGGTAGTTGGTATTTTTGTTTGAAATTTCTATAAAGTTTTATGTAACCATACATTCTCCATAAGTAGCAATGTCCGATTAAGCTAGTTCTTATTAATCATCCAAAATTCCCGAACGTTCGCAACGAAAAATAAATTACGGTAATTTTCCAACACTAGTTGTGAGAGATGAACAAGGTGAGAGATTTCATCAAGATATTTCATTGATAGAGAATTGCTATCAAGATATAATGGAGTCCAAGAATGCTAGCTGACTACTGTTGGAGACTCAAAGACCCCGCAGGTTAGATGAAGTTAGTGAGCATGGTGAACGGGCCCGGCATCCTCAGAAGCTGAACAGCCCAAGAACCAACAGTTTGTTCATGCACAAAAAAGATGAAGAATAAGAGGGAAATTTATTATGGGCCGTATTGATAGTTGATATTTGAGAGTCCCTTAATACTTGAGTGTCCCTTAAGTATGGTTTTGCGTTTCGACAGCTATTTGTGTAACAGTGAGGACCGTATTCATAGTCGTCTCTTGACTAATACTCAAGTATGTCCTACCTCGTGCAACTGTTTCCTACTAGTGATGTCAATATTGTAACTACCCGGTACGAAATACCAGTTACACCACTAAATACTCGGTACCGGGTAAACGCTAAAATATATACCCGTTACTTGATGTTGGCGCAGCATTAGGCTTAGTTCAGATGACGCGCGTACGACGCGTGTCGACGTGGCGCACGTTTGTTGCGTCTGTGTTTAGATGACGCGCGTAGGACTTCGTACAACTTTTATATAGAGTGAAACTAGGCAATCGAGTGTCAGTGTATTTGTTGTTATTAACGAGAATGGATGTAGGAGAAGTTGTTTGTGTTTGGTTAGCATATAGAAGAAGGAAACAACCTAGGAGGGAAAGGACGCACTGGGTTCACACAATTTTAAGGAATAGACTTTCTACAAGTATATACGTTACACTGTATCCCAGCCTGAGAAGTCACGAACCTAAATTTCTTAACTACTTCAGGAGTAAAGTTGACAAGGTACTTTGTGAATGAAGGAAAACTAGAATGGCAGGATAGAATGATCTGAATTGCTGTATTAACTGTAAACACCTATTATAGATAAAGCAGTACCAAAAACATACCTAGTATTTTCTTTTTTTCTTCGGTATCAGCGGATTTGCAAAACATTAGGACCAGTTCCTCCCAGGCGCTCTTTTTTGCCGTCTTATTTGAATATAATTTGGAATGCATGTGCCAAATCGTAGGCGTCTTCTCAATTTCATCAATGAAAACATCTATGTTATTCTTCTGTTTTCATTTCAATAGCATACGTGAGAAATAAATTATTGCAGGGAGACACCAGGTATGTCGACTGAACGCTACAAAAGACACGTGCCAACTGAACAGGCAATGGGAACGTCTAGTATTTCAATACGCGCGTCGCAGCTGACCGACGCGCGTATTGAGATTCTCTGCGTCTAGTGGCGTCGTACGCGCGTACAATTTGTCATGCGCGCGTCCATGTGAACAGCTTGAATTAATTATGTGTATTTTCAAAACGAGCGCCACGTCAACGCGCGTCATCTGAACTAAGCCTTAGGTACAAATACCTAGCAGAGCTTCCGATCCAAGCCGCCTCGATTGGTACCGAATATTACCGAATCCTGTACCAGTACCGGTAGCGGTACCTCTGCCGGTGGTTTCTACCGTCGTCTTCGGTATCGGTATACCCTACAACGCTGACTACCGATTCGCCCTGGAATACCGGCAGCATGTACTGGGTACCGGATACTTTTTACAATATTACTCGGTATAGGTGATACAAGGTGGGGCAGAAAGAACTCCCCGATTTTGGAAACCGTCTAGCTACAGCTATGGTGGTGGTAGCGGAGTGGGAGATATATTCTTCGACAGCATCTGGATCGGCATTGGAAAGAAAATCTACGACCCCAGATTGGATGCTATTGTCGGTGAATATGGACAAGAACATGGTTTTAACAGGATGGGGTCACAACCCCCACAGCTCGCCGTTCAATGACAATCCTGAGAGAAATGTGTCCTGGGCATGTTATCTTTTTGCATGGTGACATCGGGTGGCCTCCCTACTCGCTAGATTTGACTCCGTGTGATTTTTTTCTTCGGAGTTTCCTTAAGAAAAAAGTGTATCAACGCCGGCCACAAAATCTGGAAGCTGTTAAGGAGACGATAATCCAGGAAATTGCTGCCATTCATTAACAACAATGGAGGCGAACACTTGCGTGATGTAATTTTTAAAACCCATTGACTCAAAATGGCAGCATATATTTTTATTATGAATAAAGTTTTTTTCACATCTTGATTAGTTTAGTTTTTTTTAGTCTTTCGAAAAGGGGAATTCTCTCTGCCCCACCCAGTACAATGTACTTATGTTTGACATCACTAATGGGTACCCTGTTTAGTGCATGCTCACGTGACACTTGACAAAACACCATCACACGCTTTTGTTTACCTTTCGACTCACCTGCCGTCGCCATCATGGCCATGGGGTGGAGCCCGGGGAACATCATCGTCTGCGGCGCCATGGCCTGCAGGTCGTTCTCGTAGCTCTGCCTCAGCTTAGCGCTGATCTGGGCCTCCGCCCTGCTCATGTTCTCGATGCCGCCCTTCACGGTGATGATGCGCTCCAGGTTGAACGAGCTGATGTCGTTGATCGACGACACCGTTATCTTGGTGTCCGTCTCCTGCATGATGCGCTTTATCGTGTTGCCGCCTTTGCCGATGATGCGCCCGATCAGGTTGTTGTGCGCCAGGATCTTCAGGCAGATCTCGCTGGAAGGAACGGTCGATGAATTGAATCGGCGAGTCCAAAATTAGTATAAAAGCAGAAACGTAGTTTTGAGATAAATAAAACCTATCAACTCCAAAACGAGTGAAGTAACTGTGTTCGCCATCATATAAAAGTTGTTATAATTTTTTAGACCAATGATAATACAGAGTGTGGCATAAAAACCAAGTGTTTTGGTTTGAGTAGTACCCATCTATTAGAAAAGGGAGGCGCGCGCGGTTTATTACCATCCATTCCTTGACTCAAACCATTTCACTTTCTTACTTGCCACTTGCATCATAGAGCGGTAGACGCTAGAACAACGCGTGGCATATGGCGTGGCATCATTGGCCCATATTTTTTTGGAGAAAATAGGGTCACCGCTACAGTAACATCTGAACGTTACATTCATATGGTGAATACCTTGTTCATACCTGAATGACAAAGAGGTGTGGATATCAAAGATTTGTGGTTCCAGCAAGTTGGGGCCACGGCACACACCGCCAGAGCATCCATGGCTGTTATTCGCCACCTGTTTCCAAATCGTTCAATTTCGAGGTTTGGTGGCATTTCATGACCTCCTCGGTCTCTCGACTTATCAATTTGTGATTTTTTCTATGGGGGTAAGTCAAGTCACGCGTTTAAAGGGCCAAGCCCCGTACGTTAGACGCAGAGAAGGAAGCGATTCGCCATGGAATCTCTCAAAAATCAACAGAGACATGCTGGAAACAGTGGAGTGCAATTTTCGTGAACGGCTGCATTATATACCAGATGTAATTTTTGTACTTAGATATTTCAAAATGGTTTATCATCAGCTATGCTCTACTATCAATATTTTTTGTTTAGGGTAAAAACTAATAATTTTATGATTATTTCAAAAACACATGATTCCTATGCCCCACCCTGTACAACATACTCGTAATAGATCCGAAAGTGTCACCCTCCTCCAAGCTATTAAAAAAATAGTTGATGCCCTTGTACTGTTCTTGAACTCAGTCTTCTTTTTACAGGCTTTTTTGTATTTTTTAGTTTTAGCGTATAATAAGGTTATGACAACGTCAATAGAGGGTGCCAAGTATGTGAAAAATGTTTTATTTTTATTAACGATATCGCGAACCGTGGCGCTGACAGCCAACAATGAGTTGACCAATGACGTTAAAATCAGTACATGTCCTGGGACTTGTAATGTTCTTCATCGCAACGTCGTAGAGCCGTCTGTTGTACCGCTCGGTTCCTGATGAATGAAGAACGACCGTCTTAGAATAAGATGCAGCAAGATGCAGCACTCACTCGGGTGCATCTGATAGGATCCGTGAGCGGCGATATTGCTGAATATGTTTTCAAAATAAAAGAAAAGGTAAAATATTTCCAGCCCTGGTAATAATCAAATGTCTCTGCCTCACTGAACTCACTGCTGCTAGGGTGTACATTGGGAGGTGTACAGACGCTGGGGTAGTTCAGCAACCTGTCCAGGACGTCCACCAACCCCAGCATCGATGGTAAGATAGACAGCTAGGCGACATGCGCCCCCAGACACCGACAAACCCAAAGGGTCCATGCTCCCAAGATAATGGGGACATTGAGGCCTCCAAGACACTGGAGACGCTCCTAAGGGACTCCTAATCCACTGCTAATACATCTAAGACAGACACTCAGGTTCATCGTAAGAAGACACTTTCTAATACACTGCCTGAAAAGACAGACAGGGCTAATGTAAATCACACTGTATTATTATTATACTTAAACAAACAGCGTATAGCTAGGGAGACAAAAAATGACTATCGGCAAGAAATTATATTTCACTGAAAGACAAAACTAAGCAGAATGAAAAGAAGATGTTTACACCATTACCTGCGGTGAAACTGAATTCAGAAATATATTGCAGGTAAAGTAATAGCTAATAGTGTAATAGGAAAAGAATAGAGTGAACAAAAAAGGTGTGATTAAATCTCAACTATCGGGCCAAAAATAAACAATTAGGGAATGTGCAACGATGAAAAAAATATTCTAAGATCGTGTACTCACCATGTGGAGAATATCCCACCCTCACGCACTACTCCATGGTGTCACTTAATAAAGTCACACTTAAAAATTGTAGCGAGAACCGCTTTAGTGACCGCCGCGGTGGGAAATCGAACGACGACGTCCCCCAATCTCCTCAAGAAAACGGACGGCGCCGGCGTGTCTTTTCATTGGTGGAAAGCCAACCTGCGCGGTGCATCTCTACTCATTCGCAATTGAGGTTTTGAATAAAATTTTTTTTGTCATAAATGGAAAGATCATACATAGGTTTGCAGTGCAAGTAATATGTCTAACAAAATTTGATTCAAACACATATTTATGTTGATCGTAGAAAAAATGTGCGTAACAAGTGCAAAAAGCACATCAATAAAAATTTTGATGAAAAAAAAAATTTGAAAAAAAAGTTGAATGGCCTGGGTTTCGATCCAAAGACTCTGAGATCCACTATCGGACTCTCTAACCACTGGGCCATCCTTCGATTGAGAAGATCTTTTCAACGAAACATATTTGATTAGGTACTTACTTACTGGAATCTGTAATCTGACTTCAACTTCAAACATTCAAAAACATATTTATTACGATCGTAGACTTCGTCTCGAGCTGCAAACTTCATTCATCGACTGTGTTGCAACAAATATACACTAGTTACCAGTTTAGCAGTACGTATTTTCGAGATTGGCTGGGAATCTAGAATCTAGTATCGGAGTAGGACGTCGTTGGTCAAAGGAGCATCCTTACCGCCATGGTGACGTCACACGGGTTCGGGAGCCGTCGGCGTGTTTTCGGTACTCGAATCAAAAACCCATTTTTATTTTGTTATAACTTTTGAATTATTGCGAAAAAAAAGAAAACAAAAACAGTTTTGTTATAAAACTTATATTTTCCACTTATCACAGAAAAAAAAATACTTTTTTTCTTAATTCAAAACCTCAATTGCTGAAGACTGGCAACCGCCTTAGGCAACCAACATATCATACCACCATATCAGAGACAGCTTCAGAAACAACCAGGAGCGAACCATTCATAAGTGGTGAGGGGTATAGCCAAATATGATATTGTGATATGTATATATGTATATTTATAGATCATGGGTTGTGATGTAGATTAGTAAAGTGAAGGGAACTGGTAACATCCAGTATATTGTATTGCTCCAATTCGTAAGGAGGTTACCAGTTCGGGGCGTGAGGTATTGGAAAATAAGCGTATATTTGTTTAACTAAGATCGTTTATAAACAGAGTGAGTGTGTCAATAGGATGTGGGTTAGATATAAGATACATCTGGAGTTTGTAAGGAGGTCAGATCACTATACACCAAGGTTCAAGTATTAAGTGGTTTTACTCAGGGCTCCCCTAAGCCTCCAGTGTGTCACAGAAAGATATATTACAATATATTACTAGTAAGGGACCAAAGGCCGTTTAAGGGCCGGTTTCTCAATGTCCAGTTAAAGTGTCAGATAGGTATCTGCTAGATAGCGTTTCTATGGATACAACTGTCAGATAAGATTTACGTGACTTCGTAAGTTTAGCCTTCAATTGTTTAAACAATTTATCTAACAGTTGCTGTTATCTTGCAGATAGGTATTTAACTGGACATTGAGAAACCGGTTTAAGCAAAACAAATGGGTATAGCCCCACTGAAACCGAATAAAATGTCTCACCCTTTGTTCGTGTTGTTGGCCTCCTGCTGCATGACCTCCAGGATCTTCCTGCAGGCGTTGGTGCAGTTCTCGGGATTGCCGTAGATGGTGATGGCCTTCTCCAGAGCCCCCACGTTGTCCTTGCGGTGGACGTCGACGCGCGCGCGCGTCTGCTGCGTTATCTGGCGGATCGTCGAACCCTGCCGACCGATTATGGCGCCCACCTGCGAATAAACAAATACATAAATAAATAAACAAAGCATTAAGAATCTTGCGGCCGTCGTGTGTGTGTGTGATCAAAAGACATCGGCTTTACCAAAAGACGTTCTTCACAAATAAATATATCTCTGCATAATAGAATTATAACAGACATTGAGAACAGTGATAAAACTATAGGTTTATTTTTCGATTTTACTGGTGCTTCTGAGACCATCCACCATAACCTTCTGCTCAAAAAGCTCCATAATTATGGAATCAGAGGTAAACCTTTTGATTGGTTGGATCTGTCGAATAGAATAGATCTGTCCTATCCTCTACAGTGTTTCTGCTGTACATCAACGAGTTGCTGGAAATAGCATCCAATCCAATCTGCAGCTTTGCAGACGACTGCACATTAATATTGTGCATGGGACCAGGCAAGTCACTATCATCCCAGGGGACGGTACGGCAGCGACAACAGCATGCCTCACAGATCAACGTAGATATCAAAATAATTATCCAGTGGGTTATTAGTAAATAAAGTACAGTTTAACGTACAGAAAACTCAGGCAACAGCACTGTAGAAATGAAAGGTCACCCAATACTCGAGCCACCTTCCATCAAGCCTTTGGGGATCAACATCAACAATAACATGTCCCGGCACGACCACGTCGTCAGTATTGCTGAAACGGCATCCCGGAAGCTTTGGAGTTTTGTTCAGCCGTAGGAAGCTGTAAACATCAGAGCAACTACTGCTGCTCTACAAGGCACAGATCCA
The DNA here is from genome assembly GCA_951848785.1 of Callosobruchus maculatus. NCBI lineage: Eukaryota > Metazoa > Arthropoda > Insecta > Coleoptera > Chrysomelidae > Callosobruchus > Callosobruchus maculatus. The sequence continues at coordinate 8,218,245 of CATOUR010000003.1, forward strand.
ACCATAGTTGGAGTATTGCTCACATGTGTGTGGATGCGCTTAGAAGCACTCTCTAAAGTTTTTTGGCACTATCCAGAAGACAGCAATTAGACTAATCGATAAGCCTGACCCCACAAAGGACCTCCACAGCCTGGAACATCGAAGAAGGGTGGCTGACCTGATAATAATACCGAAAGCCGTCTAAACGAGGAACACTAGAGAGACTCTGCGAGCTCATCCTTATCAGGTCGAGGTCCCTACTCCCCGAACTAGCATTCCTTCTTTTGGAGATATCCAACGTGGAATGAGCTACTGGGGAACGTGTCACACGAAAGCTACAACCTGCAGCGTTTCAAATCTAACGTGCACCGACACTTATCCTCTTGCACCACTTTTGCAGCGCCATAGGCTCTCAGCCTTTACGAGAGGCTGACCAAAAAAACCACCTAACACGTATTTGAAGTTAGGTAAAATGCTTTGTCATGCTTTAGTCAGAATTGTCCACGAACGAAAAAATGTTCCCTTCCGTTAACGTTTAAGGTTACGAAGTGGATACTTAGTAAACAAGTTTTTAGTAACAGTCACAGATTAACGCGGACAATGATAAACAGAAACAAAAAAAAGCTGAAAAAGGTACCATCTATGCGTAGACTACATACGTGAATTTTTTTCTAAAAATGTCAGTATTTTCTAAAGGGGCTTCTAAACGGGCAACATTTTCACTGCAATATGTCGCTATAATATTGGCGACTATAGCCCGGCCATCACGACAACGTTTAATTGCAGCATATGGCTCGGCAAGATATATCTCGGCAATACTTTCTGCAATAGTATGGCCCACAAACTTGTTCATAGACGAGCTACACAATTGAGCTACAATGGCTGATGAAATTATACACGTATCAGCGGCTTATATTGTTTTAAAAGAAAAATTAAGCAAAAAAAAAGAGAAGACTGTGGATTTGACCTTACCTCAATAGGCGTGAAACTTTAGATAACTTGAGCCTGGAAATGTCTTGACGATAAATTATTCAAAAACTTTCCAAGAATGTCTAAGAGTGACTTTGAATTTCTTTTAAGAACAATTGGACCAAAAATGAAAATAAATGATACAAACATGCGAAAAGCAATCCCTGTCACGTCAAGACTGGCGATAACTCTACGCTTTTTAGCAACGGGAGATTCTTATGGCATCGAAGGCGAACCATATCACTGGTTTGCCGCCAGCACTACCACTTTTAATTTTTTTTCTCTCCATTCTTTGCATATGTTCGTAGGCTTCTAAATTTTTTGTATCCCTCCTCAATTGATATGCCAAATTTTTCAGCAATTACAGCCCATCCGTCTTTTTTGGCATTTTTGTCTTTATATATTATGCCGCTTTCCACATTCCACAACTCAGGATGTAAATGTATTTCATTAATGAAGTCTATGATCCTCTCGTTGGTCCAAGTATAAGCCATTTTACCCTCTGAAATTTTCGTCAAAAACAACAACAAACAAAAACCAAAACAGCAATATTGCAGTATTTTCGTTCGCCAAGCGATCGTCCGTCCATGTGCTTGCAACACATTAAAATGTATCGGCAATACCGGATATATGTGGCTATATGGCAGAGCCATAAAGAAATATTCGACAGTGTGGCCGCTATTGCCGACAATATTGCCGGCCATACTATTGCAGCCACACATTGCTGTAAAAGTGTTGCCCGTTTAGAAGCCCCTTAAGAAAATCATTTTTAAGCTCAACGACTTTTGAAATCTGAGGAATTGCACGAAGTTAAATTAGCTGACCAAAAATTATAACACAAAAAAATAATAAAAAAATGTATAATTCGCTTACCATAATATTCTGAATTTGGTGAGAATGACCTCTAATTGTAAACATTGTGTAGCAATATGCCAATAAAGTTCCACTACTTACTACTTACCATATCACTTTGTACAAGTATCCTGAGAGGGAAATCAGTCTGTCGGCTTTGCCCGGGCAGGCCCCCGAAAGCTGCGGGCCCCCTTGGTCCTCTCCTGCCTTTTTTGTCTATCGCCATTTCCACTTTGATGGGCTTGCCCTCCACATCGATTCCGTTCAACTGACTGGCGGCCCTGCACAAAATTATAACAAAAGCTGTACTAAAAGTTGAAGGTTTTTTGGTTTTTTTTTTTTTAAATATCTGCTTCACTATCGCACATGACTTTCTTGATGGCAGAATAATTGAGGTATCTTGCGAGGAATGATGTTTATTATAATAATAATAATAATTTTTATTAATTCTTTGGATCATCATTTGATGAAATAGAACAGGTCAGATTACGTTAATGTATAAATACAAGAAATAATTATTAAATGTAAATGGACGATACGTATTAATGATTACTTAATTCACAAACACAAAAAGTGCAGCCCGGGCTCCGACACACCGAACTGCTGTTCCATTACCCAATGACAACTCCTCACACCGTGAGGTGAGCAATCACTGGGTCCGCGAATCGTGCGCCCTAAGTAGACGAAGGGACCCAAGGATGACTGCCTTCTGCATTCTGGCGGCTAAGATGTGCGCCACCGCACGGCACACCGGTATTTTGCGCAGTGCAGAGAGCAGCGTATTCCTCATTCCACCTAGGGATCCAATGACCATAACCAGCAGACTTACAGTGTAGCCTGGCCAGAGCCTGCGAAGTTGTCCGAGCAACTCCTGATATTTGGTCCGCTTTTCCTCCTCCTTAGAGACGATGTTCACCTCGGCAGGCGCCGAAAACTCTATAACGTACATCGTCTTCTGTTGGTGGGCGAGAAGGACGATGTCTAGCTTGTTTGCCTGTACAAGCTCGAGCGTGGGGAACGAGTAGTTCCAGTAAATCCGGCATCTCTCGTTCTCCACAACGGACTCTATATCTCCTGGAGCGTAAGGCAGCACCGGTGTCTCATCGATACCGTATGAGTGCCTTAAATGATAGTAGAGCACTCGTAGAGCCGCGTTGTGCCGATGGACGTAAGCCGTCCCAGCGTACGTCTTACACGCCGACAAGAGATGCATAAGCGTCTCTGGCGCCTGTCGGCAAGCTCTACAATGGGTGTCGGGTACATCTACACCCATAACCCTTTTACGGTACACCAAGGTGTTGAAGACACCGTCTTGGCAAGCCATTATAAAGCCCTCAGTCTCCGACTTCAACCCACTAGACCTTAGGAAAGAGAAGGTCAACTGCTCAGACAAGCCATGCTCTTCTAGATGTTTGTAGAAGATTCCATGCATTGGCTTATCTTTATGAAGTCTTAAGAGGAAGTCGACTTCGGCAGTTTTAATGTGGGATTTTAATTCTGCGGGAATTATTATTATTATTATTATCATCATATTACTAATTTTTGTATAGGTTTGAAATATACCTATGTCCCATTAATGACTAACTCTATAAGCCCAAGTGGACAAAACTATTTATATCCTATCAAGACTCCAGGCAAGCACTACAATGATTTTTTCAGCAAGCTATTCGCAAAACACTCGGGCTTTGTTTACGCTAATTGCCATGTTGCTAAACGTATCCCCATCATCATAGTCACAATGTCTTAACAGACATGTTGTTAACTCGTAAAATCCAATAAATTGAAGCTAGAGAATTGCCGACATGAATATTATGAATAGTTTTTAGAACTGTAGCTCGCCATCGTTCGCGATTTACTGTCAGTTCACTGGCGCTCTTGATACTCATATCCAGCAACTGTTTCGTCGTATCCACCCTGCGTGTAGGGGAACGGCCACGGCGCCGCCCTCTCGGAGCATGACCCTGAAGTACAAGTTTCTCCATATTATCGCTTCTGTGAATATGTCCGAAGAATGTGAGCATTCCCGTCGACAGAATGGAGTAATAGTCTCTTTGGATTACCGAGCTCATCCAGTATGGAAACGTTAGTTCTATGGGCGGTATAAGGAACTCTCAGCATTCTCCTCCACGCCCACATTTCAAAAGCATCTATGCGAGCTTGATCTGCCTTCTTAACAGTCCAAGTTTCCGAGGCATACAAAAATATAGAGAGCACAAGAGACTGAACCAGCGACATTTTGGTAGCTCTAGTGATGTTATGATCACGCTATATTTTAGTAAGCTTTGTCATGGCCACACGTGCCTGTTGAAACGTATCCTAGCACCCAGGTATATTGGTGGAGTCCCCACTGTAACCGGCATTTTATTGACGAGCAGATATGCTCATTTTGAAGCAACTCGAATAATACTTTACCAACCGACCAATACGGCACGAAATGGCAACGCTGTTCATTGATGCTTGCCGAAATAGTAATAGTATAGTACTACGAAAACGTCAATGTGTGTGACGGGTTGCCGTTAGGCGCTTTAGTGGCGGCATTTTCTTGTGCGTTGTGTTGCAGTAAGATTGACTCATTTTCTAAGTTTTGTCTGTATTTTCGCGACAATTGTAACGAACCACGGTGAGACAAAGCTGTTACGTGTGTAAAATGGGAGCAGGAAAAGCTGGAAGTGGAAAACTATCCTTTCATAGGTAAGTTTTGTTGTTTGTTAGTCATTGGCATGGCATTAGCATTTTCCGTTTCCAAATTTAACGTTTGAGTTCTATTAAATTATTAAAACGTATTCAAAAAGGGATGGGATGCCAGGGTTTTTTCTTGACATATTGAAATATTGGAAACTATATTATTGTTTTTTAGATAACTAAAATATTTTTTTTAAATAACACAAGATCGCAAATTGTGCCTATCATATATAGTCAATAGTGTCTGGACACATATCAAAAAATGTATCTTTGTTTTCTGTAATTCACAACTTGCGTCTGTTTTCATAATTCATTGCATTTGTACAAAGTGAAAATCGCAGTATTTGGAAATATGTACAAATTGAGTATTTTTGAGAGAGTAACGATGATGTGTTTGAGTTAGGCAATACCTACCACAAACCTTGTTTGCTGTAAATTGTATATTCTTACGCTATTTTTACCTATAACCTCGAACCCTCGAAAAAAGGTTCCTAGAAAAACGCAACACGACAATTATGGTAAAAATGTCCAAACAACTGTAAAAAAACCACACAAATAAAAGTCCTCAATTTTACATGGCGGTATACGGAAAACAGGCACGTGTGGCCATGACAAAGTTTACTAAAATATGGCGCGACCATAACGTCACTAAAGCTACCGAAATGTCGCTGGTTCAGTCTCTTGTGTTCTCCATATTTTTGTATGCCTCGGAAACATAGACTGTTAAAAAGGCAGATCGAGCTTGCTGCATTATAGATGCTTTTGAAATGTGGACGTGGAGGAGAATGCTGAGAGTTCCTTATACCGCCCATCGAACTAATGTTTCCATACTGCATGAGCTTGCTAACCCAAAGAGCCTATCCTCCGTTGTGTCGACGAGAATGCTTACATTCTTCGGACATATTCTCAGAAGCGTTAATATGGAGAAACTTGTAGTTCAGGGTCACGCCCCGAGTGGGCGGCGCCGTGGCCGTTCCCCTGCATGCTGGGTGGATACGACGAAACAGTTGCTGGATATGAGTATCAAGAGCGCCCCTGAACTGACAGTAAATCTCGAAAGATGGCGACATACAGTTCTCAAAACTATTTATAATATTCGTGTCGGCAATACTCTAGCTCCGAATTAATGCATTTTACGAGTTCACAATATGTCTATTTAAGACATTGGGACTATGATGATGATACGGAAAACAAGCCATGTTTATCCAATATCATGATCAAGACGATTGAGGTTATGATATGGTAATTTTTTGACATTTTGATTTTAGAATATGGTATTTCAGAGATTTCTACGTAGAAATGGTCTCTTGGTACATCTCGACAGGGCTAACCGTTTTCGAGAAACATGCAAATTATTGAATACAATACAATTCAATAATTTGCATTTTTCTCGAAAACGGTTAGCCCTCTCGAGATGTACCAAGAGACCATTTTCACGTAGAAATCTCTGAAATACCATATTCTAAAATCAAAATGTCAAAAAATTACCATTTAGAAAATTGGGCCATTTTTACCCTTAACTCCTCCCGTATGATACGCCTCTGATTAAAATTATGAAATTCTGAATTCAGAATCAGATTCAGCGTCAAAAGTCTACCCATCGTACCTAATTTCGTAATTTTGTTATGAATGGTTTCGAGAATATCGAGGGAAAACCGTCTTCAGGGTGCCCCATGCAAAGGAGCGTAGCTCCCTTAGGAAGCATTTCCGGACCCATGTTCATATGACATTTTCTGTCTATTTTTCGGAGTACTATTCGTGGTTACGGTTTGTTAACTTACTTAATTAACACCCTGTATATTACCAAATTTGAAAAATCGGAATGTCATATAGAGTAGTACAACTTACTGTTGCGCCTGTTCGACAGTTTCGTACATAATGGCGACCGTCTGTGTGTTTGGATCCTTGGAGGTGAGCTTGTCGCAGGAGACGACGCGGCCATGTTGGGAGAGCAGATGTTCGATGTCTTCAAATCGCACATTGCCGCTCAGGTTCGATATGATGATTTTTGGCGGTTGGCTGAAAACAAGCAAAAAGTCAGACAAAAATATTCACCTGTTGTATTGCGTAAGGCTTGCATGTAGAGTTTCCAATTCGAGATCCCGAAATCCCGGGATCCCGGAGATTTTTTTGGTCCCGAAAATCCCGGGATTAAAAGAACAGAATCCCGATAGCCTCGATTTTTTAAATGATAACATTTCAGTCTGCTTTATTCCTTTTTTTATCCGCGTATTATTTCAGCTTACATCACGTTTAAAAAGACGCGACTCTAGACTCTTTGGTTTTTCTATGGTAATATTTTATTATTACTAAGCAAATCGCAGATGTTTAAAAATTATTTTAATTGCATATTTCAATAAAACTTTTCTCCCTATTTTTGTTTTTAGTTTCTGTTGCTGATTTTATGTTCTATAACCAAAGCTAATTTGGTTTGGTATTTACTTTGCAAAAGTAAAAATAAGTTTTTTTGTGTTTCTTTAATAAAAACGTACTGTTGTTTGTATATATTATACACCGTGTCCCAGGACGAATCCCGAAAAAAGAAATCGCACTTAGGTTTCGGAACGTGAAGCCGACATCAAAAGAAACTATTCTGAAATTCTCATTTGTTCCAGAGAAATCAACGTTTGAAGTTTGGTTGCAAAGATAACTGAAACGTGTGTGGCCCACTTTCACTTTCGGGAATTTCTTGCAAAAACGGAGAAGGTCGGATTACGCTAACGGGTATTTTGAATGTTTTTGTCGATTGTTTACAGCAAATATCAGATGATGTATTGTTTGTAGGGTACGAAGATGATAAAGAGGACCACACATTAACAAATTCGCGATCTAATTAAGGAAATTTAAACTTTTTTGCTATTAACACATTGTTGGACACTCTGCTGGCCGGGAGGCTTCGTAATGTGGCACCTCAAAACATTTCCATTTTTTTGCGTTTGTAACATGATTTGCGTTATCAAAATATTTTAGGGGTGTTCATTTTTGACTCTTTTTTTCATTTTTGAGGTTTTTGGTGACAATAAAAAAGACGGCTATATCCGTCTGATCAGTGTAATCGTAAAACACGTCTTGTGGGAAGAAAAGGATAATTTTCGAAGCAAAAACTAAAAAAAAACAACATTTTATTGTATCAAATTTATGTTTGACGCCACTCTTCAAAGCAGTCTGGACACAAAGCAGGTTTATTTTCACAACCCTTACATCTATAGTTAGTTTCTTTGCATTTTCCAAACTTGAAACATTGTTTGCATCTAAGAAAATATGATTTTATTTTATAATCCTCTGGTAGGGGCAGCTTCTCTGGAAAATGTCTCGCATGTGCTTCGAGTTTTGTATTGATATGAAACAGCATATTCTATATGTATAATAGGTGGACGACGAATATCTGTTCAGGATGAAAATATCTGGTTACCTATCTCCCATCAGTACTGAAAACATGAAAATCAAACAAAAACACACTTGCAATATGGCAGCTCTAGACGTGGTCATTGCATCACATTGGAGGTTATGGACGGTTATAGCCGTCGTGCCGTTTTACCCATGCACCTTAAAACATGAATAGTTGGGATAGCGTAGAGTGGGTTAGAATTTGGTAATTTCAGAAATGACGAGTTTCACGTTACGGGACTAACATTGCTTAACAAGGCAAGTATACCGACATTCTGACGGTCGTCGCCGTTCTGCCGCAGATAACTTTTTGACTGATATAGCCGTCGTGGTGCATCACGATCACTCCCCGCAGACGGCTATAGCCGTTGTGTCCAACAACGTGTTAAGAAATCATCCCTTCAAGTTTTCGGGATTCGTCCTGGGACACGGTGTATATAGTCTATATTATTGTGTTTTTACACAAATTGTGCTATTATTGTGAAGACTCTCCCTTTTAACATCATTTCGCATCAATCTCACTAACTTTTGTAGGTATTTAACATCCTTTTTGAGATTGTTACTCATGCTTAAAATACTATTGTAGCCCTGAAGATGGAATCATAAGTTTCCGAATCCACTTTGCGTTTATTTTCCGCATTCCCAATTATTAACCGTTTGTTACCTAACTGGTTTTTGTTTCGGCAATGACTACCCCCCTTCTATATTATGTATATTTTTGCAATTTTATCATTGCTGCTACTAATATTGGAGTTTAAAAAAATTCTTGGGGTTAATCCCGGAAAAAGCTCCTGCACATCTACTTACTGCTAATATCAACAAACTTTAAGTAATTTGCGCCATCTCTTAGTTGGGGTATACGACCGCTGGTTCGACGGATTTGAAGCCGTCAAAATCGTTTTCACGACAAAGATGCAGCGTTCAAATGAGAGTTACAAACCCACAAACAAACATACATACGAAGCTAATAAAAGCGTGTTGTTCTGATGCATGAGCCGCCTCTGTACAACCACTACACAAGAGTCTGTGAGGCCCCACAACAAAATCTTCCGCCTATCAAGGAATTTCGGTTACCTCGGTATTCACAAAAAACAAACGAAGTATTTTTCCGCTGCTGATTCAAAAGTTCGATCAACTTACTGTATTCGGATATCCAATCTCTGCAAGGCTGCGGGTCACTAACATTTAATTGTGAGACTGTGATACGTTTTTATCTAATCGGAAACTTGCACATTTGATGACTACTACAGGATGACGAGCAGGTATTATGTAACATACAGGCTCCTCCGAACGTCTAACACAGATTCTTTACCGTATCAAATTCTATAAATTTTTGTTTTTTCTTTGGGTTCTGAAGTACAATTCAGCAAAATAAATGATTAGCAGCTATGTTTTATAGGTTTTATTCCCGAATCAGCTATTAGGCATCGTGTGAATGGGCTGTTCATCATCATAGTCACAATGTCATAACAGGCATGTTGTGAACTCGTAAAATGCATTAAATCGGAGCTAGAGTATTGCCGACACGAATATTATCAACAGTTTTGTGCACTGTAGCTCGCCATCGTTCGCGATTTACTGTCAGTTTAGTGGCGCTCTTGATACTCATATCCAGCAACTGTTTCGTCGTATCCACCCAGCGTATAAGGGAACGGCCACGGCGCCTCCCACTCGGGACATGACCCTGAACTACAAGTTTCTCCATATTATCGCTTCTGTGTATATGTCCGAAGAAAGTAAGCATTCTCGTCTACACAATGGAGGATAGTCTCTTTGGATTACCGAGCTCATCCACTATGGAAACGTTAGTTCGATGGGCGGTATAAGGAACTCTCAGCATTCTCCTCCATGTCCACATTTCAAAAGCATCTATGCGAGCTCGATCTGCATTTTTAACAAAAATATGGAGAACACAAGAGACTGAACCAACGACATTTTTGTAGCTTTCGTGATGTTATGGTCACGCCATATTTTAGTAAGCTTTGTCATGGCCACACGTGCCTGTTGAATGCGCCGTCGAATCTCATTTTCACAGCTACCCGAATTGTCGATCAAAGAACCGAGGTATACAAAACTTTGAACTACTTCACGACGGCCCATTGACTTTATTTCTCGATGATTATCATGTTCTCTATCTACGATCATAACTTTGGTCTTATTGTAGTTAACACCAAGACCATACGCTGCACTATGTTGTTCTAAGATGTTTAATAGAGCTACTAGTTCTTCCTGAGAAGCTGCAATAAGGGTTGTATCGTCAGCAAATCGTAAGTTGGATATTTTGCTTCCGCCAATAGTTACACCGCCATTCCAGTTGTCTAATACCTGTCTCATCACAAATTCAAAGTAAATGTTAAATAACATCTGAGATAATACACATCCCTGACGAACTCCTTTTCTGGTTACAGTTTGACCAGACAGGTTACCATCAATTCTTACACGAGCCGAATTAGACTCGTAGAGTTGGTGTATGAGAAACACAAGGTGCTAAGGAACTCCCATAGAGATGAGGTTTTCCCACAGTTTAGACCACTTTACGTTATCAAATGCCTTAGAATAGTCCACAAAGCAGATAGAAACTGGAAAATAATGCTTTCTGGCTTTTTCGATAATTTGTCTTAAGTTTAAGATCTGTTCACGCGTACCGCGTCCTTTCACGAAACCTGCCTGCGCCTGAGAAATTTGTCAGCCAATTAAACCCTCCAAACGAGATTGTAAAATATATAGTAGAACCTTACTTGCATGAGAGATTAACGAAAGTAGGCGATAATTGTCTGGATTTGATGGAGATCCCTTTTTATGAAGTGGAACAAAAATTGATGTGCACCATTCATCTGGCCAAACACCGGAGGACCAGACACTCTTACAAATATTATGTAAAAGAGAGATGCTGTCGTCACCCAAGCATTTTAACGTTTCAGCATTTTAACATTAAATGGGCTGTTAGGTCATCCATAATAATTATGGTGGCCTTGTGCCTCGGCAAGAAAAACTAAGCCCGAATTTGTAACCAACAAACCAACAACTACTGAATTGCATATTTGTTTGGGTAAAGAATATGAGGGCCCTAACTTATGTCTCAAATAATATTCCAGCCATACCATACCAATTTTACTTCCCACACCGATAGGTGAGGGGAGTATTGTGATCGCGAAAATTTTCGATTTTGAGATAATCCACTTTTTGGGCGTTTCATGATGTCTGCATAACGAAAATCCACGTCACTCATTTCCGTCGGTCTGTCTGTCCGTCGGTCTGTCTGTCGGTCTGTCTGCCTGTCTGTCGCGTTTTTCTACCCTCGTAATCTCAGTAACCGCTGCATGGATTGTGATAAAATTTGGGTAGCGATATGCCGTGGGGTCCCAGTAGGTAATGCTGCTAAAATTTTGAAAATCGGTGCATTGGCGGCGGAGTAATTAGCAAAAAACAAAAAATTAGATACTCCTCAAACTTCGTTTTTAGGCGTTTCAGGAGTTCCTGATCATTTTCTACTTTTTTTTTGGTGGGGGTGAAATTTGGGGTGGTTGGGGAGTGGGGGGTTGTAAAGCTGAAAAATTTGTTGTATTCATAATGGGCTGTCCAATGACCTGTGAATGAAAGACTTAGCGGCATAATTCACCTTTTTAGGTCCATCCAAACATTGCCTCGCTTATAATAGAAACCAAGGGACTTAGAATTTGTGATACGAGTATTGTTTTATATCGTTGTATATTGATTAACGCGAAAATGACTGAATGGATTTTGATGAAATTTTAACACAGTATTACTACCGCGGCGAGGATGGAAAATGCGTATGTTTTGGAAAAATCGTGTCAGTGGCGGCGCAGCAATAATAAAAAAACCAAAAATATAAAAACAGCTCAAACTTTGTTTTTAGGCGTTTTAGGGGTTTCTGATCATTTTGGGTAGGGGTGCATTTGGGGTGGTTGGGGGGGGTGGGGGGTTGTAAAACTGAAAAATTTGTTGTATTCATAATAGTGTGTCCATTGACCTATGGAAAAAATACTTAGCGGCATATTCTTTTTTTAAGTTCATCTGAACATTGGCTTGCCTATTACAGAAACCATGGGACTTAGGAATTTTGTGATGTTTACATATACGAGGGTTACTTAATTTTGTTCTATGTATATTGCGTAAAGCGAAAATGATTGAATTGATTTTAATGAAATTTCGACACAGGAATGGAGAACACTAGAACACTATCGTGGCGAGAATGGAGAACACGTCAGTTTCTGGAAAATCGTGTCAGTGGCGGCGCAACAATAATCAAAAAACTAAAAATATAGAAACAGCTCATACTTCGTTTTTAGACGGTTTTTAGGCTCCTGAGCGTTTCGCATCGCATGCAGAATTAAAACTGTGGCGTCCTAGTTCCTAAGGAGGGAGACGCAAGAAACTATTTACCAGAGTTTTTGTGTTGGGTGTTTTTTTGCGGGCAAATGGGCGATGATTAGGTTGCAAGGGGGGATTTCAGACTATAGCTTCATGCTATGGGAAAATAATACACTGGTATCGTAATGTGTGGGAAGTACTGAGTCAATCAACTTGACTCCATTTTTTTTCTTCGAATCCATTCAATATGTATTATGTATTTAAATTGTCCATAGTTACGGCTGTAACAACACCCGACATCAAGTTCACGGTAACATTACAACTTCCTGCATTTGACACTTTCAGGTTTCGGAATCAGTTTCGTCGAATTTGCATTTCCGGACACCTTGTATGCAAACTTGAAAGCTGATCATGATTTGAATTCCTTTTTGCTGGCCGTAAAATAAGCAGTTTCGGATCAATTTCACACCGATGAAAATACGTATCTTTAAGTTACTAGCGTGAGGGATGTCTGATGTAATAAATATACCTTACAAGTGCGTGGCAAATTCCTTTATATAACTATAGTAAAAACGACGTTAAAGATATAGCCGGTAGTAATTTTCTCAAAAAGTTAATCTCCAATTTAATGGACAGAAACATGTATTATACAGCGTACAGTGTCGCGTGCCAGAAGTTGAGGACAGAACTATTCGGGCCACACTAACAACATTAAGGAAGAAAACCTGATTAAAATTGCAGTAGGGGCATAAAAAGTAAGGCACTACGATAATTAAATTCAAGTAAAGAATTTATTTTTCCACGCAAAATTGTGGATTGAAATTTGAAAGAACTAGCTAGGGGTGGATTCCAGGGGTTTAAGTAAGAAAAAAATGATTCATAAGCAAGGAATGATAGGTCATTTACTACCCTTGAAAAACCCACTTACTTTTCTTTTTTATCCGATTTTGTTACAAAAATATCAGGGGTGAAACAAATTATCATTTAATTTATCTTATGCTTATGATTTTACGGAAAAAATAAGTTTGCATATAAAATTAAAGGTACCACAAGATTTTCAATAAAATGGGGATATCATTTATGTAGGAAAACCTATGGGGTGCTATTTGAAAAAAAAAGTTGGGGGTGAGTTTTAGGAGTTGAGGTACAAAAAAAATGTTTTGAATGCATGGTATGATAGACCCTATAGTACCTTCAAAAGTACCACTCAGTTTTTGCTTGAACCGTTTTTCGTTACGAAAATATCACGTGTCAAGGAAATTCTGGGACACCCGGTATATGAACATAATATGGAGACTCAAGATCTAACACTACAAAAATGCAAATTTTAAGTTACCTCTCTCAGAACCAAAAACGTCTATAATCGAAGAAGTAATCTCTTCTTTGCTGTTTTGCACCATTTCATCAACGATATACTTCTTATCAAAGTTGTAACTTTTTACTAATTCCAATAACTGATCTTTCGTTTTAATTTCTGGTGAAATTGTGATATTTTGTTTTGTAAGAAATTCAATAATCTCAATTTTTATAAAGGAAGTGTTAGGTATTTTTTCAAATAATCTCGAATTTCTACATATTTCTCTACTTTTTCTATTCTTTCTATCTCTTAAAGCACCGATTACTAGCGCAGGGTTCTGGTTTAATTATGATAATTTTCTACCCGAATCGAAGATAGGTTAGTCCACCGTTTTAAGAAAATGACAATCCGTATAGTCCAACAGCAGTACAAGTAAACATGTAAACATTTAGATAATTCGACATTTTACGGAAATGATAATCTCGCAAGTTTTACTATTATTATAAAAAATGTAGTCAAGTTGGTTGACTCAGTACTTCCTACACATTCCGATGATACCAGTTTTATTATTTTCCCATAGCATGAAGCTATAGTCTAGATGCCCTTGCAACCAAATCATCGCTCGTCCGACCGCAAAAAAAGTGGTTTAGGTACTTCTTTCACAGGTCAATAGACAATCTATCATGAATACAACAAATTTTTGAATTTTACAACCCCCCCACCCCCGAACCACCCCAACTTCACCCCCACCCAAAAAAGAGTAGAAAATGATCAGGAACCCCTAAAATGCCTAAAAACGAAGTTTGAGGCATATTTGAAATTTTTCATTTTTTGCTAATTACTCTACCGCCCATGCATCGATTTTCAAAATTGTAGCAACATTACCTACTACGACCCTACATCACATCACTACCCAAAATTTCATCAAAATCCATGCAGCGGTTACTGAGATTACGAGGGTAGAAAAACGCCAACAGACAGACAGACAGACCGACAGACAGACCGACTGACAGACCGACAGACAGACCGACAGACAGACCGACAGACAGACCGACAGACAGACCGACAGACAGACCGACAGACAGACCGACAGACAGACCGACAGACAGACCGACAGACAGACCGACAGACAGACCGACAGACAGACCGACGGAAATGAGTGACGTGAATTTTCGTTATGTAGGCATCATAAAACGCCCAAAAAGTAGATTATCTCAAAATCGAAAATTTTCGCGATCACAATACTCCCCTCACCTATCGGTGTGGGAAGTAAGATGATTTCAGTGTTACCCTCGACAAAGAAAGCTCTGCAATAAGGATTGTTTAATGTATGACCACGTATAACTGTGATTTTTGGGAGACTAACTTTTGAGAGATTGGAAGGCCATAAAATTTACTCCCGGGTATATCTTAAAAGTCAGTAGGTCGTTGTGAAGTAGTTCAAAGTTTTGTGTACCTCGGTTCTGTGATCGACATCGAGCGTGACCATAACATCACTAAAGCTACCACAATGTCGCTGGTTCAGTCTCTTGTGTCCTCCATATTTGCCTCGGAAACTTGGACTGTTAAAAAGGCAGATCAAGCTCGCATAGATGCTTTTGAAATGTGAACGTGGAGGAGAATGCTGAGAGTCCCTTACACCGACCATCGAACTAACGTTTCCATATTGGATGAGCTCGGTAATCCAAAGAGACTATCTTCCACTGTGTCGACGAGAATGCTTACTTTCTTTGGGCATAATCACAGAAGCGATAATATGGAGAAACTTGTAGTTCAGGGTCATGCCCCGAGTGGGCGGCACCGTGACCGTTGTCCTACACGCTGGGTGGATACGACGAAACAGTTGCTGGATATGAGTATGATGAGCGCCACTGAATTGACAGTAAATCGCGAACGATGGCGAGCCACAGTTCTCAAAACTATTGATAATATTCGTGTCGGCAATACTGTAGCTTCGGCTTAATGCATTCTACGACTTCACAACATGTCGCTTAAGACATTGTGACTATGATGATGATATCTTGAACGTTGTTACTATACATAATCATATTTTGTCGAAGATTTTCAAATCTAAGGGGATTGCAATCACTTACATTGTCTCACCCTGTACACCTCACCGGAGTGACACGCAACCACTTGAGCGCACTTCATCAAACGATATCAAAAAGTGATTACCAGCATGTGACACATGCCGAAAATTCTAGTCATTTGAAGACAAAGGGCCAAGAGGAAAAAATCGACTCTCTAACGGACCTCGTACGATGATGCACCTGTAAAGCATGCGAGCTGGCAACTCGCTGCAATTTCTTCTTTTTTTTTTCTTCCTCTTTCACCGGGGCACACTCTTCTTTATTGCCGGTATAATTGGTCGGAAAGGTATAACAGGTAACGCGAACTGTATAATTTCGGAGTTTGTTGTGGTTTATTACGTCATTTTATTTTATCATTTATCGTATGGCAATTGCACCTTTGTACAAAGAAGTAATTTCAATTTAATCTTTTTTTTTTATTTTTCAGATATGTTGATGACTGTCTGACAACAATTCCAAATGACAAATATAACTACATTTTAGAACAACTTATTTCATTCCTGTCATCCAAAACTAAAATCTACTATACAGGGTGTAACTTTTAAGGATGTCCACAGCTATATTACCGTGTAGACCTCGCTGAGCTGATCATTTTTCAATAAGCAACATTGGTCCGGAAAAGAACTGTTTCGGAGATAGCGCTACCGGAAGTAATCCTTTCTGACGCCTGAAGTTAGGCAATTAATTCGACGCCTTGCGGCCAGTAGCGCGGCTGGCGCGGTCACCGGATCTCAATCCCCTGGATTTTTTCCTGTGGGGTCACCTGGAAGCACTTGTCTACCAAGGGGGTGCACCGCACACAGCAGAAGAGCTGATTTCACGCATCATTGCAGCAGCTGGAGACGTCAGGGAGCAGCCACAGGTAATTAACGCTGCCACTGCATCGGTCATCCATCGAGCCAGATTGTGCATGCAAGAAGGCGATGGCCACGTGAAGCCTCTCCTTCACTGATTTTTGACTGATCTCGGTGTTTTTTGTTGTTGTTTTTTTTGCATTGTTTTTTTTTTGTTTTGTTTGTTTGGTTTACTTTTGACATTTTGGCCATGAGATTAAATGTTGACAAGCCGAATCTGTCTTAGCAGCTGATCTGTAACCCCTTCTCTCCTCTGCCAATTACGAGGCGTTGAATGATTTGCCTAACTTCAAGCGTCAGCAAGGATAACTTTCGGTAGCGTTATCTCCGTAACGGTTCGTTTTTGGACCCATGTTGCTTATCGAAAAATGATCAGCTCAGCGAGATCTATATGGTGGTATAGGTGTGGACATCCTTAAAAGTTACACCCTGTAGAAATAGAAGAAAACAACAAAATAAATTTCTTAGATATCTTAATTTACTCTCAGCACCCAATCACCCACAAAATAACCCAAAAAGTGTATTATCTCAAAATCGAAAATTTTCGCGATCACAATACTCCCCTCACCTATCGGTGTGGGAAGTAAAATCTGTTATCACTGGCGTTGCTGACAGAGCCATAAAACTGTCTGAGCATCAATACAGAGAAGCAACGATTAACAAAGCAAAAAATATTCTTAAAACTGTTACTCTTCAAACTTAATAAACTCCATTTTTAAATCCAAAATCCATGCTTTTTACAATACTCTCATTCTCAATAAAACCAAAAACAATAATAACAGAAACCATAAATATCTGACAATTCCGTATATACCAAATCTTTCATAAAATATACAAAAAGTTTTGAAAACCCATAATATCCCAACCAGTTATAAAGCCCATAACCTACAAAAAACTTTCAATAAATCAAAAACAAGAACAGAAAAAAATAAAATGACACATGTACTATACAAAATTCACTGTAATAACTATAATAGTTCCTACATCGGCCAAACATCCCAAATTTTAGAAAATAGAATCAAAGGACATAACTATGATAAAAAAAAAATAAAACAGCATGATCAAAGCATGAAATAGCACATAAACACAACTTTATTTACAAACGAAAATCAAGGGTGTGGGAAATTTTTGATTTTCGTTCTCCGATACTGAACCGCAAAACATCGGCCGGATTTATAATATATATATACAGGGTGAGTTTTTAGTACCGGCTCGGTCGATAACTCTACTACTATACAAGATAGCGAAAAAAGTTGTATATAAGAGTTGTAGCCACGGATATGCTGCTTGCTCAGAAAATATTTGGATTTATACAGGGTGATCCATAACTACGTGGTGATGCAAACATGCATTTTTTTAAATGAGACACCCTATATATTATTCCACATTCAAATTCTACTAATGATTTCCGTTCTTCCAATATAGGGTTTTGTTACATTATACAGGGTATTTCAAAAGTTATGACCATTTTTATATCCAAATCGCGGTCAAATGAACGTACTGTATATCAAAAAGTAATAAATCAAAAATTATTTTTTTTTACATGAAAATATTAAAAATATCCTCTAGTTTTAAAATCGGCTATAAAAAGAGCCCGTGACGCATATTCGTATACAGGGTGATGTAGAATGCAAAATCCAAATTTTCTCTTTTTTTTTTAATGTAACCCCCAATATTTTATTATCTCAAAGAATTTGTTTTAATATGCTCTTTCATCTTTGTATAGCACTTGTTGTACCTACGTCCATCAATTTCCGAGATATTACGATTTTTCGGTAAATTTAAAATGTAGCTTCTATTTGTGTACTGAAATTTATTTATTTTGAGAAAATACTATCTAATTTGTTTTCTGTTTAACGAACAACTAAATTATAAGGTGATGATACTATTTGATGAAGTCAAAACCCTAAATTATCGAAATAATAAAGTCAAGTATGCTGAGGAAACAATTTTGTAGGCGTCATGCATAATTATCAAGCAGATTTATCAGGTGTGCTTTGAAAAATTGACAGTTTTCATAACCTGCTCGATAATTCCGTACTGTGTGAAAAACCAGCTTTAAAAATTAATTTTTCCTTTGAGGGTATTTAGGAGAATCTTTGAGAAATTGTCTACTTGCCTCTAGAATATATCAACTATGAACAAAAATATCCAGAATGGAGGCACTCTAAAACTAATGCGTTCGAAAGATTGAAGAATCGTTTTATTTGGACTGTGTCGTTTGATATTTCATAGCCTCCCTGATACATCTGCTTGATAATTTTGCATGACGTCTATAAAATTGTTTCCTCAGCACACTTGACTTATATCGTTAATTCAGTGTTTTGACTGGATTAAGTATTATTATGGCCTTATACTTTAGTGGTTTGTTAAGCAAAAACCAAATTTGATAGGATTTTCTCAAAATAAATAAGTTTTAGTAAACAAATAGAAAGTATATTTAAAATTTGTAGAAAAATCGAAATATCTCAGAAACTGATGAATGCAGCCATAACAAGTGCTATACAAAGATGAAAGAGAATATTAAAAGCGATTCTTTGGTATAATAAAATATTGGGGGTTACATTTAAAAAGAGAGAAAACTTAGATTTTGCATTCTACATCACCCTGTATACAAATATGCGTCACGGGTTTCTTTTATAGCAGATTTTAAAACTGGATGATATTTCTAATCTTCTCATGTAAAAAAATAATGTTTGATTCATTACTTTTTGATATACAGTACGTTCAATTGGCCGTGATTTGGATATACAAATGGCCATAACTTTTGAAATACCCTGTATAATGTAAGAATACCCTATATTGGAATAACGGAAATTATTAGTAGAATTTGAATATGCAATAATATATAGGGTGTCTCATTTAAAAAAATGCATGTTTGCATCACCACGTAGTTATGGATCACCCTGTATAAATCTAAATATTTTCTGAGCAAGTAGCATATTCGTGGCTACAACTTTTATATACAACTTTTTTCGCTATCTTCTACAGTAGTGGCGTTATCGACCGAGCCGGTACTAAAAACTCACCCTGTATATAATTTAAGTTATCCAGGATACGAGATTTCATATTGATAGAAAGCCGAATAAACATTTTAGACTTTTTGGGGTGAAACTGAAAATCAAGTGTGTCGGAAATTTTTGATTTTCGTTCTCCGATAGTGAAACGCAACACTCTTCTTTATTGCCGGTATAATTGGTCGGAAAGGTATAACAGGTAACGCGAACTGTATAATTTCGGAGTTTGTTGTGGTTTATTACGTCATTTTATTTTATCATTTATCGTATGGCAATTGCACCTTTGTACAAAGAAGTAATTTCAATTTAATCTTTTTTTTTTATTTTTCAGATATGTTGATGACTGTCTGACAACAATTCCAAATGACAAATATAACTACATTTTAGAACAATTTATTTCATTCTTATCATCCAAAACTAAAATCTACTATAGAAATAGAAGAAAACAACAAAATAAATGTCTTAGATATCTTAATTAACTCTCAGCACCCAATCACCCACAAAAAATCTGTTATCACTGGCGTTGCCGACAGAGCCATAAAACTGTCTGAGCAACAATACAGAGAAGCAACGATTAACAAAGCAAAAAATATTCTTAAACAAAACTGTTACTCTTCCAACTTAATAAACTCCATTTTTAAATCCAAAATCCATGCTTTTACAATACTCTCATTCTCAATAAAACCAAAAACAATAATAACAGTAACCATAAATATCTGACAATTCCGTATATACCAAATCTTTCATAAAATATACAAAAAGTTTTGAAAACCCATAATATCCCCACCAGTTATAAAGCCCATAACCTACAAAAAACTTTCAATAAATTAAAAACAAGAACAGAAAAAAATTAAATGACAAATGTACTATACAAAATTCACTGTAATAACTATAATAGTTCCTACATCGGCCAAACATCCCAACTTTTAGAAAATAGAAACAAAGGACATAACTATGATAAAAAAAATAAAACAGCATGATCAAAGCATGAAATAGCACATAAACACAACTTTAATTACAAACGAAAATCAAGGGTGTGGGAAATTTTTGATTTTCGTTCTCCGATACTGAACCGCAAAACATCGGCCGGATTTACAATTAGCACCCTTAAATTATCCAGGACACGAGATTTCATATTGATAGAGAGCCGAATAAACATTTTAGACTTTTTGGGGTGAAACTGAAAATCAAGGGTGTCGGAAATTTTTGATTTTCGTTCTCCGATAGTGAAACGCAACACTCTTCTTTATTGCCGGTATAGAGTTTGTTGTGGTTTATTACGTCATTTTATTTTATCATTTATCGTATGGCAATTGCACCTTTGTGCAAAGAAGTAATTTCGGTTTAATCTTTTTTTTTCGGTATCAACGAGGTTACAAGTGTTTAGTCATCTATGCTACTACCTACAAATCCATCAAACCATTTTTATTAGTGACGAGTCCCATTTTCAGTAGTAATATCCCCAGGACATTGAAAATAGATGAGATTATTTTATGAAAATCGATTGAAAACAAACTCAACTCAACGCAACGAAACTATTTATTTATTTATTTATTGAAACTACAGCACAATTACAAAAATTTAACGTAACGTTAGATCCGTTGCTGTTCTCCACTATAGAAGGCATATATTTATCATCTTATTGTGGTATTCTTGATCGAGATTCAAATATGGTTTTATAGAAGTTTGACTGCTATGACCAGTAATTTTCAGCAATTATTGTTCTTCTACACCACTTTTTGCCAATAATTGGGTAACCGCAGTTGATCTATTCGAGTGATTTGTTATTTTCTAGTCTTTTACATTCAAGCCAATAGGGTACTTGCAGAGGTGGTGAAATCGTCTTGGGAGTATACATAGCGTAAAAAAAACCATATCAAGAAGCAGTAGGAAACAAAAAACATGATTTTTTTGACGGCCAAAAAAAGATATTTGCAAAATAAAATAAGGATATATTCAAATTTTTCCACGTGACTTAAAACAAGGGCTGACGTCACAGATATCTTATCGATATCGACAATCGATACTGTTACAGGTTTGCCAACTGCGCATTCGACTAGAGATGATTTGAATTCTTTAACAATGCGACTCAATTTATTGATACTTAAACATATTTGAAACAGGCAATTAACCCACTAGCATTTTCGTTGCAATACATTTTTATATCTGATAGGTATCACAGTTCATCCTGTTTGTGACCAAGATTTGCAACTAATCGAAGCCATCATTTTATTTCGGCGCATCCCATTATGAATGAATCCAAAGATAGAATCTAATTCAAGCCCATCCCTACAAAGTGAATTAGTAATCTAGCCTAACTTTTATTCTTTTGACTTTTGTACTTTTGTGTGTGACTGTGTTTTGTGGTTATAATGATCAACATCAAAATGTTAGGTTAGCACTGGCTATCGATATCGAATATCAATACTTTACATCCCACCACAATATGATATCACTGGCGTCAGCGGTTGTTTGCGCGCCATTTTCCGGCATTTGAAATAATTTTTGGAATATCTCTCCGAGCTGATTCCAAAAAACCAAACAAGTGATTTTGTCATGTTTACTAGGCTCTAAGGAACGTGTAAACGACATAATATTTTTTTCTGCAAGTACCCTATTGCCTCACCAGCAGATTTAGTCCACCCATTAATAGTATTTCTTCCAACAGGTCCATTATTGTCTGTCAGTTGCATACTGAAACCGATACTGAAACGCAAAACATCCGCCGCATTTATAATCACCACCCTCAAATTATCCAGGATACGAGATTTCATATTGATAGAAAGCCGAATAAAGATTTTGAATTTTTTGAGGTGAAACTGAAAATCAAGGGGGTCGGAATTTTTTTTATTTTCGTTCTCCGATACTAAAACGCAAAACATCGGCCGGATTTATAATCACCACCCTCAAATTATCCAGGATACGAGATTTCATACTGATAGAAAGTCGAATAAACATTTTAGACTTTTTGGGGTGAAACTGAAAATCAAGGATATCGGAAAATTTTGATTTTCGTTCTCCGATGCTAAAATTCAAAACCTCGGCCGGATTTATAATTACCACCCTCAAATTATCCAGGATACGAGATTTCATACTGATAGAAAGTCGAATAAACATTTTAGACTTTTTGGGGTTAAACTGAAAATCAAGGATATCGGAAAATTTTTATTTTCTTTCTCCGATACTGAAATGCAAAAGATCGACCGAATTTATAATCACCACCCTCAAATTGTCCAGGATACGAGATTTCATACTGATAGAAAGTCGAATAAACACTTTAGACTTTTTGGGGTTAAACTGAAAATCAAGGATATCGGAAAATTTTGATTTTCTTTCTCCGATACTAAAATGAAAAACATCGGCCGGATTTATAATTACCACCCTCAAATTATCCAGGATACGAGATTTCATACTGATAGAAAGTCGAATAAACATTTTAGACTTTTTGGGGTGAAACTGAAAATCAAGGATGTCGGAAATTTTTGATTTTCGTTCTCCGATACTGAAACGCAAAACATCCGCCAGATTTATAACTACCACCCTCAAATTATCCAGGATACGAGATTTCATATTGATAGAAAGCTGAATAAAGATTTTGAATTTTTTGAGGTGAAACTGAAAATCAAGGGGGTCGGCAATTTTTGATTTTCGTTCTCCGATACTGAAACGCAAAACATCGGCCGGATTTATAATCACCACCCTCAAATTATCCAGGATACGAGATTTCATACTGATAGAAAGCCGAATAAAGATTTTGAATTTTTTGAGGTGAAACTGAAAATCAAGGGGGTCGGAAATTTTTGATTTTCGTTCTCCGATACTGAAACGCAAAACATCGGCCGGATTTATAATCACCACCCTCAAATTAATCAGGATACGAGATTTCATATTGATAGAAAGTCGAATAAACATTTTAGACTTTTTGGGGTGAAACTGAAAATCAAGGATATCGGAAAATTTTGATTTTCGTTCTCAGATACTGAAACGCAAAACATCGGCCGGATTTATAATCACCACCCTCAAATTATCCAGGATACGAGATTTCATACTGATAGAAAGTCGAATAAACGTTTTAGACTTTTTGGGGTGAAACTGAAAATCAAGGGTATCGGAAAAATTTGATTTTCGTTCTCCGATACTGAAACGCAAAACATCGGTAGGATTTATAATCACCACCCTCAAATTATCCAGGATACGAGATTTCATATTGACAGAAAGCCGAATAAACATTTTTGACTTTTTGGGGTTAAACTGAAAATCAAGGGTGTCGGAAATTTTTGATTGTCGTTCTCCGATACTGACAAAACAAGTGTGTCGAAAATTTTTGGTTATACCTATACAGGCGCTACAGTAAGTATGTGTTAATTACTTTATCATTAAAGTGTTAATCGTTTCCTTTACTCCGTCATAGAAAAATGAAGAGGCAATATATCAGGTAAAATAGTAATATTTACCTACGCCTAGGAACGACATCGAAATTGTACCAAAGGCATAGGAATTTCAAACTTAATTGCTCTATACATTTCTGAAATGCAAATACCAAAATTTACTGACACTATTTTATCAGCACCAGCCGACAAGCATAGTGACAACTCCTCTTCAGAAGGTCCAGGATAGGTTATTAAAAAAGTAACGCCGATTCATTTGAATACTTAATAAGGAGTTGAATAAAGTATTTATATTTACGAAAATTCTAAGGCATAAAAAATAAATCTGAACATGATGAAACTCAATTTATTTTAGTACAAAGTCACTGTGATGAGCTTTTCACGTATATTACGACATACTGTTGGTTGTGTTATCTATTTGCCCTTGTTATCTAATCTGTACTGTACACAATATCGTCAATCATCCTTGTTATTCTCGGATCGATGCTCCACAAAAAAAAGATTTTTTATAAAAGAAGAATTAACAATTCTGAGCTTGAGCTATTCCTAATTCCACTGTTTTTTCCTTCTCGTTTTTTTAACAATAATTGCTTAATAATTCATGAACAGGATGTCGTAAAGTGCACGAAATTAGGAACTCGGGTTTTTTTTTATTTAACCAAAAATTCGAATCCGTTCTTAGTTCGGATGCCACGTAAAGAGGGCGTCACTTACCATACCTTAAGCTTCTTTAAAATTATGTAAATTTTTTATGTCACGGTATATTAGTGTAAATGTTGAAGATTACGTTTCTCAAGCATTTTTACGAAAAAAATATACTTTGTAAATTTTGCTCCGAGTAACCGTTTTCCAGATATCTGCTTGTCAATTAGTCAGTACACAGTCAAATTACCAAATATGCATTTTTTATCGAAGTAGGCTATGGTTAAATCAAATGTTAGTTGCCATAACAATAACAAACGCTACACACTTAGGTAATGTCAAAATGTGGTGGTGCTTGTTGATATTTTTGGTTTTTGGGTTGCAGTTACTCATGGTTTTTTACGTTATTAATTTTTTTTTAACTGGAGATATACACACCCGCATGAAAAAAAGGAGCACTTGACATTTTATATAAAATTCCTTTTTTTGTTGTTTTCAAATGTTTTGTCTCATTCTCATTTGTTATAATACTACACAAAAACGTAAATTGGTAGTTTGCTAAAATGACCTTAAATTATTGAAAAATGAGACTCATTGATAGCAAAAATTGGGCAGGGGCATTTTTAATAACGAGTGTTGCCTCTGCGTGAACGAATGATTGCTTGCATTCTGCCTGGCATACCTAAAACCAAATGACGAATGTCTTCTTGAGGAATAAATAAGGTCCCATTCCTAAAGAGTGTGTTGCAATTCATTTAAGGTTAAAGGAATAAGAACACGACTTCGTATTCTTCGCCCAAGCATGTCCCAGACATTTTCAATTGGATTCGCATCTGGACTTAACGTTGGCCACTCTAAAACATCAATGTCTACATCGAAGTATTGCTGAGTAATTCTTGGGGTGTGGAGTCTGGCATTATCATGCATCAGAATGAAACTATTTCCAATAAAATCAACATAAGGAACAACAAAATTGCAGAATTTCATCAATATACCTGACAGCAGTTAAAGACCCTCGCGGAATGATGTACAACTCTGCGCGTGTCTCCAGAGAAATTCCAGCTCACCATAAGTGAACCTTGGTAGTCAATCCTAGGGCTAAAGGTACATTCTACAAAACGTTCTTGTGGTCTTCGCCATACCCTTTCACGACCATCTGGAGACCGCAGGCTAAATCTGGACTCATCAGTAAACAAAATACGCCCCCATTCATTTTCACCCCAGTGTTGATGATTTTTCGCAAATTGAAGTCGCGCTACACGATGACGTCTAAAGGGCCCCACAGACATTGTTCTTTTTCATCAGGTTTGCACGAAGTGCCAACCGATGTCGGTTAAACCGGTGGAACGATACCTCCACACACTGTTCGGTTTTCTTTCAGTTTCTCGCAAATTTTTGGTCCGTTAACATGGATAATACTTTAGCATTGGCGGCGGCTTTAGCTATTGAAGTGAAATACAGCAAGAAAAAACGTTTTTTAACTTCTTCCTGAACGATCCGCGAATGGAGTCAATCTTCCTTTTCACTGAATCTGTATTTGCAGAGGGATCTATATCTCTCCATTTTTCCAACAGTTCTCCGTAGGCCTTATTTTTCTTGTCTCTGCATACTCAGCGGAGTTGACTTTCCAGAGACACGGAAAGGTCCTATACATGTGTATGAATTCCATCATAAATTGTTTGCTATTTTGCCGTGTATTGCACATTGTTGATAGGTGTCGCTACCCCTAGATACGCTTACTCGAAGGCAACCAGAACGACACTGCAAAATCCCGTCGTGATTGCACGATGAACGGCCACACATGTACCGAGTTGCACGATGGCGTTCGAAACCGACGGATAAAATCAAGCTCGGACAGATTTTTTGGAACGACGGTCAACACGACGGTTTTTCGGCACACACGGACCGAAATGAGTGTGATCGGTCGGCACATCGTGCAAACCTGATGAAAAAGAACGATGTCTGTGGGGCCCTTAAGAAGCTCTGGACCTGTAGCAGGTCTATGACTACCAAGATTGGCTTCACCAAGTCTTCGTCTAACGCCGGTCCTTTCGCTTACATTGGTATTTCGGACGTGATGAAGTCGATTTCTGATTTATATAGCTGTAGAATGACGATCTCGTAGACTTTGTAAGACGATAAAGCGATCATCAACTCGTCTAGTGTAAAATACAGTTCCCAAAAACCTGTATAAATACGGTGCACAGAGCTATTTGATACGGGATGATAACGTTGGGCATATCGCTCACTTCTTCCGTCTTGAATCAACGCAACCACAGCAGCTGCGGTTTGGGGACTAATAGCAGGCATTTTTAGCTCAAATAAACGCAGCAGAACTTGTAAACGACTTGTTAAATACAGCAAAACCTTGAAAAACGTTGTGTCAAATTTATTAAAAGCAATAAAAGACCCATGGCGAACTATGCAGTTTTGAGTGATACATTATACAATTTTAATTTTAGTACACTTTTTATTAAATCCAATTTTCTTTTTCAAATAAATGGTTGATTGTCGTTAGAAATTAATTAAAAATTGATGTTTTGTATGCGGGAAGTATTTAGGACAATGAAACATTATAAAAATTATATTCTAAAAAATTATTCTTTTGTCTGAAGTGGAACATGCCCTCAACAAGCTAAAAACTAACAAAGCTACAGGCATTGATGTTATTTCTGCTGAAACGTTGAAATGCTTGGGTGACGACGGCATCTCCCTTTTACATAATATTTGTAAAAGTGTCTGGTCTTCCGGTGTTTGGCCAGATGAATGGTACACATCAATTTTTGTTCCACTTCATAAAAAGGGATCTCCAACAAATCCAGACAATTATCGCCTACTTTCGTTAATCTCTCATGCAAGTAAGGTTCTACTGTATATTTTACAATCTCGTTTGGAGGGTTTTATTGGCTGGCAAATTTCGTGAAAGGACGCGGTACGCGTGAACAGATCTTAAACTTAACACCAATTATTTAAAAAGCCAGAGAGCATTATTTTCCGGTTTTTATCTGCTTTGTGGACTATTCTAAGGCGTTTGATAACATAAAGTGGCCTAAACTGTGGGAAATCCTCATCTCTATGGGAGTTCCTTATCAACTAGTGTTTTTCATACAGCAACTCTACGAGTCTAATTCGGCTCGTGTAACCTGTCTAGTCAAACTGCAACCAGAAAAGGAGTTCGTCAGGGATGTATATTATCTCCGATGTTGTTTAACATTTACTCTGAATTTGTGATGAGACAGGTATTAGACAACTGGAATGGCGGTGTAACTATTGGCGGAAGCAAAATATCCAACTGAAGATTGATGGTATTAACTACAATAAGACCAAGGTTATGATCGTAGATAGAGAGCATGATAATTATCGAGAAATGAAGTCAATAGGCCGTTGTGAAGTAGTTCAAAGTTTTATATACCTCGGTTCTTTGATCGATAATTCGGGTAGCTGTGAAAATGAGATTCGACGGCGCATTCAACAGTCACGTGTGGTCATGACAAAGCTTACTAAAATATGGCGTGACCATAACATCACTAAAGCTACAAAAATGTCGCTGGTTCAGTCTCTTGTTTTCTCCATATTTTTGTATGCCTCGGAAACTTGGACTGTTAAAAAGGCAGATCGAGCTCGCATAGACGCTTTTGAAATGTGGACATGGAGGAGAATGCTGAGAGTTCCTTATACCGCCCATCGAACAAACGTTTCCATACTGGATATATGAGCTCGGTGATCCAAAGAGACTATCCTCCATTGTGTCGACCAGGATGCTTACATTCTTCGGACATATTCACAGAAGCGATAATATGGAGAAACTTGTAGTTCAGGGTCATGCCCCGAGTGGGCGGCGTCGTGGCCGTCCCCCTACACGCTGGGTGGATACGACGAAACAGTTGCTGGATATGAGTGCCAAGAGCGCCACTAAACTGACAACAAATCGCGAACGATGGCGAGCTACAGTGCTCAAAACTATTGATAATATTCGTGTCGGCAATACTCTAGCTCCGACTTAATGCATTTTACGAGTTCACAACATGTCTGTTAAGACATTGTGACTATGATGATGATGAAAAAATTAATAATACAATCTCAAGTGCTCCATTTTGGTGAGTGTATTTTTTGAACATACCTCGTATGTAATATACTCTGGTTACAGTTTGGGTTCGGCAAACACACACATACATTGGTATGGCCCGTTACTCGACTGCCAAAAAAGCTCCCTCACCCTCAGGCATGACAAAAGAGCAGTGCAAGGTTCCACCCTTTCTTATTTCACTTCGGGTGTTGCACGATCGTTGGAAGGAACCTTCGATATGTTTTTAGGGCAGCTTCGGCCCTCAGCACATAAATAATATACACAAGCGTTTATGGGTCGTTCATGAATCCAATCCGGAAATAATTTAGTTAATCTAAATATTTTTTTTATCTACGTCAACAAAAAACAAAAAAAAAACAACTTTTACAGAAATCGAGAAACACCGAATATAGCCTGATTATGAGTGAAAATAATACTAAAAGAGAGTATGATAATCTACGATGGTTTAGGATGTTAGGTCTTAGCACCCCAAAATTTAGGACAGACAGTTTTTCAGAGATCTGGATTTTAAATTTGGATACGTGGGTTTTGCATGTTAGGGAACTGTGACATGTCGTGTTTTGAGTGATATTTTTGTTGAATTGGATCACAGTAAATGAAACACTTCTCTTCTATCTGAACAGGGTTTTGTTTATTTTTCAGGTAGAAAAATTTAAAAAACACCGATTTGACAGAAGTTTTGAAATAAAATGAAAACTACAAGAGATTTGTATCGACAATCCTATATCGTTAGAAATGTTATCAAATTTTACGTTCAACCGTAAAAAAAATTAGGCATTCCTATTGAAATAAATCAAGTTACCTGTGATTGAGGTTTTCTTATTTAAGTCACAGCCTTTTAGGTCTTAGAAACTGTGCGACATTAAATTTTTTTCTAACATCTACTTACAATGGTAAATCTTTTTGGAACATAGATTTTATTGCCCTCTACATTTTTTGTTTGAGATATTTTTTCCTATCTCAAATAGGGAAACAGCTATTTTCCAGCCACACATCTTTGATATAACCTGTTTATGTGATGCACACAGACGTCAGTGTCTAGCACAGTGCACTGTCGTGTCGTTTGGCCTTCCATAGGTCCTGGATTGTGCGATGAGTTTTCAATGATGGACAAGATAGGAGATGCTCCATCGTCTAGGTCTCCCAGCAGGCGCATAAATCGTGCTCAGCGGAATCCCATCTTTTTTTTAAATAACTGAACAGAATGCGTAAGCAGAGCGTAAGTACCGTGGCTGCTGTGTAAAATGTTAGGGGAAGTTTGTTAACGCGAAGTTGAATGGGCCAATACCCACAGGCCCAATAAATACATCTTCTGGCAGTCCATTCCAAGCATTGGATACTCTGGGAATGAATGTGCGGTTGTACCGCTCGGTTCTTGATGTATGAAGAACGACCGCCTTAGGATCAGATGCAGCGGTCGCGCGGGTGCATCTGATAGGAGCGGTAAGCGGCGAAACGATAGAGGACAGCTCGGAGGAGCAGATTCCGTTTGAATATCGGTAGAAGAGTGAGAGGTCACCAACAGCACGCCGGTGAGAGAGTGGCTGGAGGTGGCGCCGAGTCGCCAATTAGTCGAATTGCCCTTCTCCGGACGGCATCTAGTATAGACAGGTAAGTAGGGGCAGCAGCTCCCCAGACATGAGGGCAATACTCCAGGCCAGGTCTTATCTGGGCTTCATATAGCGTGAGGAGGTTACCTGGTGAGAATTACTTTCTGGCTCTAAATAGATACCAAAGGTGTTTACCAGCAGCTGTTGCAATTGACGCAACGTGTTCGTGCTAGATTAGATTTTCTGTAATGTTGACGCCTAACAGCTTGAATGAGTGACTCCTTGGCAGAGCCCGGTTGTTAATTAGAACCTGGTATTGGCTTAGGCACTTCTTGTTTGATAGAGTACAATATTGGGTCTTGGAAGCAATAAATTTTACCATATCCTTGAGCCCCCAAACGGCAATGGTA
This sequence comes from Callosobruchus maculatus, assembly GCA_951848785.1. Lineage (NCBI taxonomy): Eukaryota > Metazoa > Arthropoda > Insecta > Coleoptera > Chrysomelidae > Callosobruchus > Callosobruchus maculatus. The sequence continues at coordinate 8,248,781 of CATOUR010000003.1, forward strand.
TCGAGATCCTTTGAAAGTGAAGCTGCCACTGCCAGTCTTCTGCGTTCCAGCTCGACCACAGAGATCTGTCTATTGCTCATGATGCCTGCATGTAGCGTACTGTACCTAACAGGGAGCCCGTAAAGCGGGAGCTTGTTTAGGAGAGTCGGAAGCCACAATAGATCGAATACCTTTGAAATATCGAGAGCAACGACGTGAGCCTCGCCTCACTTGGTTATCCTCAGTCCTGCCCATTTGGCATCGAATCCTGTTTAGACTTTTTCCAGGTCCTCCATTCCAGTTGTGATCTGGTAGGGAGGCTGTCAGTTGGGTTCCAAGTTGGTATGTGGTTCTCTCTTAGCCATCGCTTCCACAGTACCATTATGGTTACTGATTTGGAGCCTGTCGGTGGGTTTGGTGACATAATGAAATTCTTCCTGGATTTGTCGGGATGCTGAAGACTTGTGTCTTTTATCTAATGACCGTCTATTCCATGAGACTTCTCTCGGCTGGGGGGCCTATTCCCGCTAAGAGCCCGCGCACACAGACGGCGGTCAGGAGTTCTGGTTTCTGCGTTCGGAGTTCTGCGTTCTTTGTAATTTATGGACTACTTGGTAACAAAGCACACTACCGGCAGTCAAACCGCAGCGGTCACTGAGAGCTCTTGCGTTCCGGAGTTCTATTCACAGAAAGACAAAGAACGCGTGAACTCCGTCATGTCGGAAACAGAAAAATTGATTCTATTGGTTCGAAAAACGATTATGAACATCGTAAAAATACGATAATATAGAAAAAAATGGAGTCAAGTTGATTGACTCAGTACTTCCCACACATTACGGTGATACCACTTTATTATTTTCCCATAGCATAAAGATTTAGTCTGAGATCCCCTTGCAACAAAATCATCGCCAGTACCCCCCCCCCCCCCCCCCCAAATTATCGTATGCCGCCGCTAGGTCTTTCCTGCACAGGTCAATGAACAGCCTATTATCAATCAAACAAAGTTTTCACTTTTACAAAATTTCATTAAAATCAATTCAACAGTTTCTTCGTTACATAATATAGAACAATCTAAAGCAATACTCGTATGTTTACACCAGAATAAATTCAAAGTCCTTTGGTTTCTGTAATAGCCAAGGCAATGTTCAGATGGATCTAAAAAGGTGATTTATGTCGCTAGATCTTCCTTCAAAGGTCAGTGGACAGCCTATTATGAATACGGCAAATTTTTCAGTTTTCCAACCCCCCACCCCACAACCACCCCAATTTCACCCCCAACCAAAAAAACTCAGAAAATGATCAGGAACTTCTAAAACACTTAAAAACGAAGTTTGAGCTGTTTTTATATTTCTAGTTTTTTTATTATTTCTGCGCCGCCACTGGCACGATTTATAAAAACCATACGCATTTTCCATCCTCGCCACGGTAGTAATACTGTGTCAAAATGTCATTAAAATCAATTCAACAGTTTCTTCGTTCCATAATATAGAACGATCTAAAGAAATAGTCGTATGTATACATCGGAAAAAATTCTAAGTCCTTTAGTTTCTGTAATAGGCATAAGGCAATGTTCGGATAGACCTAAAAAAGTTATTTATGTCGCTAGGTCTTCCTTCACAGGTCAGTGGGTAGTCTATTATGAATACAACAAATTTTTCAATTTTACAACCCCCCAACCCCCAACCACCCCAATTTCCACCCCCACCCAAAAAAAGTAGAAAATGATCAGGAACACCTAAAACGCCTAAAAACGAAGTTTGGGGAATTTTTGAAATTTTTCGTTTTTTGCTAATTACTCCGCCGCCAATGCACCGATTTTCAAAATTATAGCAGCATTACCAACTACGACCCCACAGCATATCGCTGCCCAAATTTCATCAAAATCCATGCAGCGGTTACTGAGATTACGAGGACAGAAAAACGCGTACAGACAGACCGACAGACCGACAGACCGACAGACAGACAGACCGACGGAAATGAGTGACGTGGATTTTCGTTATGTACACATCATAAAACGCCCAAAAAACGTATTATCTCAAAATCGAAAATTTTCGCGATCACAATACTCCCCTCACCTATCGGTGTGGGAAGTAAAATCGTTCTTCATCTTCAAGCAATTCAGCAAATAGCGTATGAAATTCCCCTTGATCTTCTCGCTTGCTGTTAATTGGGTGCACCCAGTGTTTCCCTTTTCTCTTGGACGTCTCCAGGCTCAACAAAAGCAATGCTTCTTCTTCATAGGAAGATGAGCTGTCTGAATACATGTTTCAGGAACAATATTTGGAACAGAACTGTAACGTTGGTAACTGACCGCCGCCTGTGTGCTCTCAGAACTCCAAACAATGAACTCAAAACTCTGAACGCAGAACTCGGAACTCCTGACCCCCGTCTGTGTGCGCGGGCTCTAAAGGTAGCCGTCCGATCTCGGAAGCCGCGACCCGGCAGTAGCGACACACCGCTCTGTATGCATCCATATGGAGAACTTTCCGACGCAAGCGACTGTGTCGCGCGGCCAGTGGGCGTGGCCATCACGCGACTTGTGCAGCGCGACCATACTGCTCGAACTGAGTGACAGGGTGTCGGCTGAATACAAAATTGGCATCTTCTTGAGATGAAGATGAGGTTTAGGTGGAAATAGCTACAAAAAATCCCCCTCTCGATGATGCTATACTTAAATATTTGGGAAATGTGATCGTATTTTCCTTTGGTTGAATTTCGTACTCAATTAAGCTTGATATAAATTTGAACTTATTTTTCTAGTAAACGCTACTATAAATTATGGATGTTTTTCGTGGATTTCGGTCAGTAATTTAAACTATACTCTTCTTCACGTTTCGGCTTTTTCATTCGGTCTAAACCGAACCATGCTGCTCGGCATAATGTGGACCAGTGGCGTGCCGAAAGGGCACGCAGGTCCAGCGGTGCGGGGGGCCCCCGAGCATCCGGGGGGCCCCCCTTTGACACCATTCAGTCACTTTGTTTTTTTTTTTTAGCGAAAGTCTGCTTCGTTGGCAAGCCTTTAATACTGAATTAAAAAACAGTATATAAATGTATGCACCACCTTAAAAAAACTATGTCCCACCAGATGGTTATCCAGGCTCGAATCGATAAGTTCATTAAAAAGTAACTATTTAGTCGTCGGTGAATGTTTGTCGAATCTAGCGATAATAGCAAAGAGAAAATCTGATAGGGATGAGGCAAAGATCTTACAAAATAAAATAGAGAATTTGGATTTGTATTTCTATTAATATTTGAAAACGTCAATTTACTTTCAAAATGTTTGCAAAAAAGTCCAATATAGATATTGGACAAGTCAGAGATTTAATTGCATATGTTTCAGATCAATTAGTTAATTCAAGAAATAATTTTGAAAATATCTTTAAAACAGTAACAATGGCAAAAGAAATGTGTATTGAGCCACAATTTACAGATAAAAGAATTCGTACTACTAAAAAGTTTTTTGATGAAATGGCGGTTGATGAACCAATTGAAGACCCCACAAATCGTTAAGAATTTTAGTATTCAACACATACCTAGAACTATTTTAGTACAACTAAAAATAGGTGTGAGGCATTCACAAATGTCTATTCAAAATTCGATATTTTAAACCCCAAAACACTTATTAAGTGCAAGAAGTGGAAATGAATAAAGTAAAAGAACTAGTTGAAAAATATCCAGACGATCTCACACAAAATCTTGCGTCGGAACTAATTCAAATAAAAATTCTTCTATCTGTAATCATGAAAAATCTTAACAGTATTAGTTAGTTACTTGAGATTTGCACTGCATTTCAGTTGTTTCTAGTACTGCCTGTTACATCGGCTCAAGCAAGGCGCAAGTTCATTTTCAAAGCTAAAACTGATAAAAAAAGATAGAAAATGGGTGAATCGCGCCTAAGTTCTTTGGCATTAATTTGTATAGAAAACAAACAGGCAGAAGGCATAGACTTAACCCAAATATTTGATACATTTGTTGCTTTCATAGTGGCGCAATAATATAAACCGATTTGAAATATTATTTTTTTATATAGAAGGGGGGGGGGGGCGTGAAAAAAATTGCGGGGGGGCCCCGGAGACATTGGCACGCTACTGATATGGACGCGCCTTTAGCCTCAACTTTACTAAGCCGAATCTGCTGGATGTTCGACATAATACAAAGTGTCCTCGATAATTACCCAGATGTATAAACAAAGTACCGATAACCGATTGTCGGTGAGAGAGCGGAGTCTCCCCTTTTTCTCCAGAAGAGGGCATTGTCGGCACACTGGCCAAAGCGTACCGCGCTTTTTGTACCATCCGCTTTCGCTAATCGGGATCTATTTAATTAGTACTCTCTCGCTGTGCCTGAATGGCCATTGTTACTGTTTATTCCTCTCAGGGAGGCGGCAAGCACTGGGCACCGCTACCGCCGAAAACCCCATCCACAATGGTACTTGAACGAGATTTGCACGAACGATAACCGATTGTGTTTGGGATATTGTTGCCAACCGCAAGGGCGCGGTAGGGTGCGGCAGTTTCTTGGGAAAATCTACAATTTTCCGCTACGCTTCTATGGTTGACCTCCTGGCCTAAGTCTCTCACTTGTGGTACACAGCAATTGAAAATCATGGCGAATCCCGTGCTGTTGCGCTTGACATATCGAAAGCCTTCGACAGAGTGTGGCATGAGGGACTTCTGGTCAAGCTTGCTGCTTATGGACTGCCCCCTGGCCCGTGCCAGTGGCTGAATAGCTTTTTGAACGACCGATCTCTGTTTGTTGTAGTCGAAGGCTGTTCATTAGACGAATTTTCAATGAACGCCGGTGTTCCGCAGGGATCTGCAGCTTCGTTGACGACAGTACATTAATATTGTGCATGGAACCAGGCAATCCACTATCATGCCAGGAGGCTGTACCTCGGCGACATCAACATGCTTCACAGATCAAAACAATTGTCGAGTGGGGATTAGTAAATTTCAAATTCAAATTTATTTACCACACCATAACAAATACAATTCGCTGGACAGCAGGAAAATGCATATATACATACAAATTGTTGGTACTATTTAAGGTAGAAATTAAATGTAAAAATGTAAAAGTATAATAGTAATAATAGTATGTACATATTAAATTACTCAAAAAGAGAGAATAAACAGAGAAACGTAAAAAAAGGAAAAACAAATATAAAAAAGGCAAGGCTGGAGGTGGCAATTTAATCGAATTTATTTAAAATTTGAATTTTTCTTGATTTTTTATTATGAGGTTTTTTATTTTGTTTTTATATTTGTTAAATTTCTTTATACATTTCAAATCTGCTGGAAGTATATTGAAAAATTGGGCCCGTTGTAAAGAAATGTTCTTTGTGTCCGAGTCTTCTTGAAAAAGTGAACACCCAGATTGAAATTAGTTGTTGCTCTAGGTGCAGTGGACAATTTTTTGAAACTTTCTTGCTTGGAATACATTTTCAGGAGACACTGATAGACATAAATATGTTATATACTGGAAATTTGCGTCTCATGATAGAGTAATTCTGTTGAAAATAATTTTCTTTTGCGATATATTATTTTTAGCAGCGTGTTCTGAGTCCTTTGTAAAAAAATCAAAATGGTTGAGAACGCGCCACCCCAGATTGTAATGCAATACTTCAAGACGGACTCTACAAGAGCATTGTACATTATGAGCAATATCTTTCGGGAAAAAATATCTCGAACACTGTAAAATTTGCTTATTAAACCTCTTATACGTTTATTAACATAATTTATAAGCTCAAACCACCTAATGCGATGATCCTGATCTTTTCCCCATTCACTCTTCCTACTCGAAAGGATGCATCAATATCCTGAACCGTCGGATTCACACCAAGCTTAGAATTAAAAACTTCAATAACTGTGGCTCTCGTATCTTCTTTGTTATTTTCCTTTAAATTGAATATGCGAAAATTCTTCAAACGATTCATTTGATCCACTTTTATTTCACGTTATTTCATTTGATTCCAGTAATTCCTGTTCCTTTTCCTTGTTACGTCTTTCTATCAGTTTGAATTTGGATTCATATTCTGATTTAAGTGACGCCACTGTTTGCTCTGACTGAGCTAGTTTATTTTCCATCTTTTTTATTATAGCTCTCTAGTTTGGATAGTTTTTTCCAACGCATGCATTACAGCGTTTTCTATTTCCTCCCTTGTTTCACGCGTTAGAACCATAATTCAAAATTATTGTTCACTCACCAGCTCAGTTGTATGTTTATATATCAACGTTTTTAACTCACTTGATATTTTAAACCACTTTGTTCCCTTTCAAATTGCCTTAGTTTGCAGGAGCACAGTTTCAGTTCAGCTATTCACGGCCAACCATAAGCTTAAATAGAGCACAATTTAACGTACAGAAACCTCAGGCAACAACACTGACAAAGAAGTCTCACGTTGGCTTACCAACTGTGGAAATGGAGGGTCATCCAATGCTCGAGTCACCTTCCGTCAAACTGTTGGGGATCACACCAACAATAACATGTCGTGGCACGACCACGTCGTCAGTATTGCTAAAACGGCATTCCAGAAGCTTGGAGTTTTGTTTCGCTGTAGGAAGCTGTATACACCAGAGCAACACTGCTTCTCTACAAGGCATATATCCGACCATCGTTGGAGTATTGCTCCCAAGCGTGGAGATGCGCTCCGAAGCACTCTAAAGCTTCTAGAGACTATCCAGAAGAGACCAATTAGACTAATCGATACGCCTAACCTCACAAAGGACCTCCACAGCCTGGAACATCGGAGAAAGATGGCTGACCTGTCCCTGTTTTACAGATTCTATCACGGAAGATGTTCGAGTGAGCTCTCCCAGATAATAACACCGAAGGCCGTCCGAACGAGGAACACTAGAGAGGCTCTGCGAGCTCAGCCTTACCAGGTCGAGATCCCTTCTCCCCGAATCAGTCACCTCCAGCATTCCTTCTTTTGGAGAACTTCGATGCTGTGGAATGGGCTGCTGGGGAATTTGCTTTCCGACGGCTACAACCAACAGCGTTTAAAATCTAACGTGCCCCGATACTTATCCTCTCGTAGTGCTTCTACAGCGCCATAGGTTTTCAGTCTTTGCGGGAGGTTGACCATAAAAAAAAACCATGTCTAATACTGGACAAAAAAGCCATAGTTTGCTACTGGAATTTTACATTTCGATTTTTTACTGTGCACGCTTTTATGTCATTTACAATCGGTTGTAAGAAGAAAATTTAGAATGAACAGATCAGCCGCGAGAAAGAAGAAATGTCACCAAAAACCCGTGTACATATTGGTACAACATTCCAGATACCAGTGTATCCAGATAACCTTTTATTTGCTCCAACGGATGATAAAAGCTGATGTTCTTCAAATAAACAGGAAAAATATACTGATACCAACTATTTTAAAATATACACGCATTCGAAATATGAAGAACCATGGTGACAAACTAAAAATCGATCCTCCAGATGATGATTATCCACTCATTCATAAGAAATTAAAATATCTCGACAATCCCATTAAAATAATGAATAATTTGTTGATTCAAGAATAAACGCATTCTTTCTTTCAAAAAATCAACAACAAAGTTAAATGGTTCTTTATGTTTTTACATGTTGTTTAGTCTCTATACTTTCTAATAATGTACCTTTAATTACTATCACCATTATATCATTGCTATCATAAATATCTCTTGATACACTATTTACTTTATTTTCCTCAACTACTCTTATAAATATATGTCAATATTTTGTGTTTATGTAAAGCATTTGTTATGGTTAGCATAGATAATATTATGCTCTTAAGAAAATTATATTAAAAAGGATTTATGGGAACAATATACAACATTCTTAACTCATTCTTAAAAGATGGTAACCACTATGTTAAGCTGAGTAATATTCGTAGCGAAACATTAAAAAACAATATTATGGTGTTCCCAAGAGCTCAGTCCTAGGACCAGTACTTTATTCACTTTTACTACCCACACCGATAGGTGAGGGAAGTACTGTGATCGCGAAAATTTTTGATCTTGAGATAATACGCTTTTTGGGCGTTTTATGATGTGTACATAACGAAAATCCAGGTCATTCATTTCCGTCGGTCTGTCTGTCTGTCTGTTGCGTTTTTCTACCCTCGTAATCTCAGTAACCGCTGCATGGATTGTGATGAAATTTGGGCAGCGTTATACTATGGGGTCGTAGTAGGTAATGTTCCTATAATTTTGAAAATCGTTATACGGGGGGCGGAGTAATTAACAAAAAACAAAAAATTTCAAATATGATCAAACTTCGTTTTTAGGCGTTTTAGGGGTTCCTGATCATTTTCTACTTTTTCTTGGGTGGGGGTGAAATTGGGGTGGTTGAGGGGTGGGGGGTTGTAATACTGAAAAATTTGTTGTATTCGTAATGGGCTGTCCATCAATATGTGAATGAAAAACCTAGCGGCATGATACACTTTTTTAGGTCCATCCGAACGTTGCATGCTTATTATAGGAACCAAGGGACTTAGAATTTGTGATGTATACATACGAGTATTGTTTTAGATCGAACGATGTTGCGTAACGCGAAAATTGTTCAATTGTTTTTAATGAAATTTTGACATAGTATTACTCCCAAGGCGAGGATGGAAAACGCGTTTTGGAAAAATCGGGTCAGTGGCGGCGCGGCAATAACAAAAAAACTAAAAATATAAAAACAGCTCAAACTTTGTTTTTAGACGGGTTGGAGGCTCTTGATCGTTTCGCATCGTCCAGTTCAAGCATGCAGAAAAAAAAACTGTAGCGCCCTAGTTCCTTAGGAGGGAGACGCAAGAAACTATTTACGAGGGTTTTTGTGTTGGATGTTGTTTTTGCGAGCGGATGGGCGATAACTTAGTTGCAAGGGGATTTTAGACTATCGCTTCATGCAATGGGAAAAATAAAATGGTATCATCATTATGTGTGGGAAGTACTGAGTCAATCAACTTGACTCCATTTTTTGTCTTAAACTTACAAACTGCTGATCTTACAGCCCAAGACTACTATTATACTTTTACAGATTGACATTATTAGAATACTACTTTAATTCTCCTCATACCTACAGTGCAACTACACTTGTGAATATATTTCAATTTCTATGTAACCTATTCTTCAAGCTGCATATTGGGGGGTCTAGCAATAACTTTTCTGGTGTGACAGTTACTACGTTTACATGTGGAATTCAATTCGAACTAAATTCGATTTTGTATTGAATACTGCATGTAAACACTGCAAAATTTGGATCGAAAGTGAAATAAGTTTCAAGGTCGATACCGCTCTTTTCTGGGATAATATATCATTTCTAAGCCCGAAAACCACAAAGAAAACAAAATCGTGAACACACAATGCTTCCAAAGTTCAGGTACGTCGGTTTTGTTATTCTTAGTCGGGTACTCAACAAAAACTATGCTAAGTTGTAGGTAATGTGAGATTTATATTATAGGTTAGGATAGTTTTGACATTGCCACTTCACGAAACGGATTCAAATCCATCTGAAAACTGAGCATGTAAACACAATAAATGTTGGATATGGTATCGTATTCAATTCGAATTGAATCTCCATGTAAACGTAGTAAATGCCTCTTTTATCCTCCCAGAACCACGCCCATGACTCCTATGAGCCATCGCCTACATTTTCATCTAATAGAAAAGTTATTGAAATACTGGTTGCCTAGCCTAGGGCCACTAATGGCATATGAATTGGTTGGAATCACAGCGAATATACCTATTAAAGGTATGCTGAAATTAAAGCATATAATCACGTTTGTTGTCAATAAACGAAACATGAATTTGTTGAACAAAAAATGAAGGTTATTCTATGAAGTCTATTTCAAATTTGCATGGACTCCCGAGAATCCGATCTTATATTATGATACAAGAGCTGATCCTGATTGATAGAAAAACACATACGCCCACAAAACATCGTATGAGGTTCGGTGGCAGTGCATAAACATGGGAACAGCCTCTGGCCTCGAAACTGCAGAGTGCAGACCTCCCAAACACTTGTTGAATTCCGATACATCACGCATCAAGTTGGCACCGTCTGCGCGGCGCGTCACGTCATTTTCCTCGGAAAAACAAGCCGCAAAGACGTCACGGCCGGTCATTGGCCGGCGTACATTCGGAATCGCACACCATCAGGTTTTCACGTCGTCGTTTCCCCATCGAACCGTCCGGTTCGGTTTGTTTACCGAGTGCGAAAAGCCGGTCGGTTTTTTCGCCACCGCCGAAATTCCGGCGATGTCAGCACCACGGCGGTCTTATCTAGTGGGCGTTGAACGTTTAAATGGCACACGCAAACGACGTGACAGGGTACTTACTTTGAATTCCTGGACATGAAGGAGGCCGGTGTAGGTGACTTCGGTGAGAAAACAGGAAAAACACGGTGCGGATTTCGGGAAAAAACTAGATTGAAGGTGTAGCACACAACTTGATACGCGCCGATTCACGTCAGCCGCTGACTGAGGCGAGCGCGAGAGGAAACATTTGAACTCGTTAGCTCAACGCGGTGTTGCCGGATTGTCGACCGTGCGATGTGGAGGTAGTACCGCTGCAATACTTGAGGACCATAAAATTACAAAGGGTGTAAGTGCCATTTTTGAGGATTTAGATTTTATCGCATAAAACGGATCACGTGTGAACTCCGATACTATGATAAAGAGTTTGGGTGTCATGAACGCTGGAAAATAATGAAGTTAACACCGCAGGTTGTTGTAGGAGTAGGGAACATGGGTCTAAGTACCACCAGTGGAAGGTAGCCATTCACATTAGTAAGACGATATTCCGTGGTTTCCGTCCATCTTTGCAGTTTGTTATTATCACAATAGACAAGGAAAAACGATTTAAGGGAAGGAAAAGGCTTGAATGACACTAAGGCCCAATTTTATCAACATAGGCATTTTAACATAAGCTCTGACCAATCAGAGCAGCCCATTCAAGAACATGCATCTGTCAAAGTTCTCTGAAAATTATTTATTTCTCTTGGAGTTTACCTCAAAAAGGTGAAAAAGACATGCTTTATATACAATCGACCATTATAAACCATCTAGTATCTTTTCAACTCTGATTTTCCATTCTGGATGGGTGAAAACTTACATTTTCTTGTTTAACAAAGAGTTTAGCAATTATTGCTAATCTCAGCCAAACAGACTCCACAAAAGCAGTACATTTTATCACTGGATTGTTGGTGTATTAAATGATACTGCTGACAAGAAATTCAAATTACTGCATTACTATGATAAAACAATAATTTAGTATCGGGGCTTACGAATATGGTTAAATTTAATGCCTCCAAGGCTCAGTATTGTACGCTATCAAACAAGAAGTGCCCTAGCCAACACCAGGTTCTAATGAACAACCGGGCTCTGCCAAGGAGTCACACATTCAAGCTGTTAGGAGTCAACATTACAGAAAATCTGATCTGGCACAAACACGTCGCGTCAATTGCAACAGCTGCTGGTAAAAAGCTTGGGTACCTATTTAGAGCCAGAAAGTATTTCTCACCATGTAACCTCCTCAAGCTATATAAAGCCCAGATAAGACATTGCCTGGAGTATTGCTCTCATGTCTGGGGAGCTGCTGCCCCTACTGCCCTGTCTATACTAGATACCGTCCAGAGAAGGGCAATTCGATTAATTGGCGATCCGGCCTTAACGCGCCACCTTCAGTCACTTTCTCACCGGCGTGTTATTGGTGACCTCTCACTCTTCTACCGATATTCCAGCGGAATCTGCTCCTCTGAGCTATCCTGTATCGTTCCGCCGCTCACTGGTCCTATCAGACGTACCCGTGCGACCGTTGCATCTCATCCTAAGACGGTCGTTCTTCATACATCAAGAACTGAGCGGTACAACTGCACATTTATTCCCAGGGTGTCCAAGGCTTGGAATCGACTCCCAGAAGATGTATTTATTGGACCTGCGGGTATTGGCCCATTCAAATCTCGCGTTAACAAACTTCCCCTAACATAACCCTTTCACAGCAGCCGCGGTACTCTGGTATTTAGGCTCTGCCTGCGCGGTCTGCTCAGTTATATTTAAAAAAAAATCGATAATAATTATTAATACCAGCAATATACATTTGTATTTGTAAAGTAAAAAAGGGTAACATAACATTTTGTTGCATCTCACAAAGCTAAACACACTGTTGACCAATCTGTTTCACAAGTGTGCATTACTGGTTGCCTTTCTACCCTTCTTGACGGCAAAGCTCGCGGGCTGGCAAAAGTATAACCTTATTTCTTGTAAACCAGAAACCTGTCGTATAGTTAGAAAGTGAATCAGGTGCTTTATATACTTTTCAGAGAATGGGGGGGGAACTAGCAGGGGGGGGGGGGGATTTTTATTCATATGCATGCCTTACAATGCCTTTTACCCAGTGCCGCCCAGCTGTACGTTTACATCCTCTACTTCTATAAGAAGGTCTATAACAAACATCCAGTAGATGGAAGGTTCTCCATAAAAGTATGTATTTGTCTATAATCAATCTGACTGACTGAGGTGGAATTATTAATTATTAATTAAGGTGGCTGTGACTGATACTACTTTTATGGTTCTGTCACAAACTATCGTAGTTTGCAATTAGGAATTATGGGTACAATAATTATAAGGTGAACATGAAAGATTTTTATTTTTAATTTTTTATTCCGATGTTCTTTAAAAACGTGTTTTTTAAGCTATTTAATAACACTCTGTGTAATGAAGATCAACAACTGTTTTTCATCAGTATTCATAATAATAATTATCATTACTGCATAAACGATTGTCGTTCTGTTCATAAAACGTCAACACCATGCGTCAAAATTTCAAGTATAAAATATTTGTATAATCAAATATAATGAGAAGATATGACCTATGGATTTGCAGCAGGTTATCAACAAGAAGGAAGCTGAAGACCACACAAATAGGACAGTGCTGGTGGAGCAGGATGATAGGTTAGATAAATTTTAATGTGACTTTTTCAATGCCAATACCTCACACAAGGGTTACCTTCGAGGTGGCACTATTTGTATTAATCCGTACAAATAAATGAAATGAAAAAAAAAATAGTCTAACAACTGAACATAGAGGTAGTAAACAAACCACTTCAGCATGGCGTGCTCAAAGCAATCATCTTAAGTAAATAAACAGATTTTTGACACTTTAGCCTCCAAACATCGCCAACTAAACTGAAAATTCTTCCAATGCAAGCCATGCTACAAATACTGCACTTTTTGAGTCCCATCTAGAAAAACTGTTAAACTACACTCGAATATAGCACAGTAAGTCCGTAAAGCTTCACTACAGTTACCAACAAATAGCGAATTCGATTTTACTGACCAAGACGCACAAACAAAACAAACGTCTGACAGTCGAGGTTCGACCGTAAATAAGTCGCATGAAAATTATATCGATATTGCCAGCTCCTCAAAATTTATGTAAGACTTCAGAATTTGCGTGTATGATGAAGAAATATGCAGTAACGCAGTAGAGGTCAACATATCTGTTGATTTTGCTGTAATCGTTCCTCAACCATCAAAATACCGCTTTTTTAACGTAGAATGGAATATTTCTGGATACTATACAATTAAGACGATAGTAAATAATTATGATTGCCGTATCTGGTTGTCGATATGAAAACGTAAGAAAAGATGTCGGCCTATTAGAATTACTTGCTTACTACCTCTATGTTCAGTTGTTACTCTGAGATCTGAACATTCTGGAACGATTTCCAGATAAGCAGATTTGGTTCCCGGATGGTAAATCTGGCAACGTGGCGTGCAAGAAATGCGATAACGAAGCACCGAACACCGCCGAACGATGCCGATTCGTGCCGGCGCGACTTCGGCTTCAAATGCGATTGCGATTACTCATTCCTCCTCATTCTCTGTTTCTTTTTCTTCCGTTCAGAGAATGAATTCGACAGTCGTGCGAAAGTTGACGATCTAATATTATTTGTAGTGCGATTTGCCTGGAATGCGCTTAGGCGAGATAAGTGAATGAGAATGACAATACGACTTCCACTACCTAGTACTCTACAATACAGTAGGTACCGCGCCACAGGAAGTGTGTACAGGGTCATTCGAATGGCTTTTTCTTATCGTGCCGCTCAGTCTTATCGCTCTTATCTACAAGGTGGCGCAAAATAAAGTCGTCTATTTCTTTTTTATACAGGGTGTTTCCTAATTGCATGTCAATATTTATGGGGACGATTTTTGGGTCCATTTTAAGAAGAAAACTTCATATGAACCATGGCCGACTGTACTCACTAGGCCGGAGCATGAAATATGGCAACACTGAATCTGGGGGCCGAGTTTACATTTGTTGTTATGTCATGTGCAATCTTCCAGGTGCAGAAAACATGGTTGGAAGGTGATTATTAATGTGTTTCTAATTATTTACCTGCACAAACGAAACTATAAAGATAATAAGATGCCTGCAAAGCGTGTAGTACCAGGTTGCAGCCCAGTAGAGGACTACCAAACCATGGCCCAACATCACCTTATTCCAGATTAAAAAGAACGTTGCAAGGTGATTTTTAATGGGTTTCTACTTATTCACCTGCACAAACGAAACTATAAAGATAAAAAGATGCCTGCAAAGCGTGTAGCACCAGGTTGCAGCCCAGAAGAGGCATGGGTAGAGGACTACCAAACCATGGCCCAACATAACCTTATTCCAGATTAAAAAGAACGTTGCAAGGTGATTTTGAATGGGTTTCTACTTATTTACCTGCACAAATGAAACTATAAAGATAAAAAGATGCCTGCAAAGTGTGTAGTACCAGGTTGCACTAGCAATTGTGCGTCCAATAAGGGACATACACAGAAGTGGGTGAAAGGTATTCCTCGGAAGGGCTGGTTATATTTATAAGGATAAAGACAATAATTTCGAAGAATAAGACCTATTTTAAAGCACAATGTGGTACCTATAATGTTTTCTGGACCTCCCAAATATTACAGAAAAATACAGTTAATAGAACTCATGTGGGCATGGCCTGGGGCATACCTACGAAAGGATTTGATAGTGAAAGGGAAATCAAGACCAGCAAGAACGGCTTCACAGTGACCTAATAGTGAATTTTTCTAGCTCAAGTGACAATTTACAAAGTCCTAAATTGAGTGTTCATTTAAGTGGAAGTGGAAGTGGCAGCAGGAAACAGGTTGCGTTTATTTTTATTTTGTAGTGTCTGACTGTGATGAAACAGACATCAGATGTAAGTGGTATTAGTAGTAGTAGTTCTAAAAAGTATTTTTCTTAATTTATTAACCGAGATGAACTCTTATACATATAAAATGTAATAATTATTCTGAAACTATAGGGCCACTATTTGACAGCTAAGCCACGTTGCCACATCTAAGGCTCCGGCCTAGTGTAGAGTCGGCCATGTATGAACGTATGCCCTAAACGTCTTACTTTTTGAGATACAGGGTGGTAAAGTTTTCAAAAATAAATAATTTATTATTAATATCTACAATACCACTTCAGATATTTTAATGAATTTCGTCATACATGTACTATGAATCAAGAGGCATTTTTTAATGTATCACTTTTTCTTAAATTTCCACCAGTGGCGTTCGTACGTAATTTGACCTGCCTATTTTGGGAGACATTGATGGTACGCCACTGATTTCTCCTAAAATAAAGATTATTTTTGAAATCCCCACTCGTTTCTAACCAAAGTTGAACACTTTCAATCCGATGCACGGTTTTCGCTTAAAAAAATAAAAAACATAGAGGTAGTAAACACCTAATTCTAATAGGCCAACATCTTTTCTCACGTTGTCATATCGACCACCAGATACTGCAATCATAATTGTTTACTATCGTCTTAATTGTAGAGTATCCAGAAATATTCCATTCTACATTAAAAAAAGACGGTATTTTGATGGTTCAGAAATGATTATAGCAAGATCAATAGATATGTTGACCTCTACTGCGTTACTGCATGTTTCTTCATCATAAACGCAAATTCTGTCTTACATAAATTTTGAGGAGCTGGCAACGCCTATGTAATTTTCCTGCGATTTGTTTACGGTAACCTCGGACTGTCAAACGTTTGTTTTGTTTGTGCGTGTTTTATGCTTGGTCAGTAAAATCGAATTCACTATTTTTTGGTAGCTGTAGTGAAGCTTTACGGACTTGCTGTGCTATATTCGAGTGTAGTTTAACAGTTTTTCGAGATGGGACAGTGCAGAGCAGTGTTTGTAAAATGGGTTGCATTGGAAGAATTTTCAGGTTAGTTGGCAATGTTTGAGTCTGAAGCGCGAAAAGATGATGGCTTTGATCACGCCATGCTGAAGTGGTTTGTTTACTACCTCTATGTTCAGTTGTTACTCTGAGGTACCACCACTACGCAATTCTCGTAGTCGTTTTTCGTCCGTTCCGTACAGTGCAAGTACAATCTTCTACAATGGCTTTGAATTGGAATCAAGAAAATACCTTGCAATTCATCGATCTGTACATAAACGCGGCAATATTGTGGGTGCAAGACACCCCAACCATTATAATAAAATTAAAAAAATGATGCGTGGGAAGATATTGCAAAGCAACTCAATATTGGTGCTGACGAGTGCAAGAAAAAAATGAAGTCAAGTTGATTGACTCAGTACTTCCCACACATTACGCTGATACCAGTTTATTATTTTCCCATAACATGAAGCTTTAGCCTAAGATCCCTTGCAACCAAATAATTGCCAACCCCCCCCCCCCCCCCCCAAAATTGTCTTATGCCGCTAGGTCTTTCCTTCACAGGTCAATGGACAGCCTATTATCGATACTACAAACTTCTCAGTTTTACAACCCCCCACCCCCCCAACCCTCACCCAAAAAACTGGTAGGAAATGATCAGGAACCCCTTAAACCTCTAAAAACCGAATTTGAGTTGCTTTCATACTTATAGCGTTCTTTGATTATTGCTACGCTGCCACTGACAAGATTTTTAACAAACATACGCGTTTTCCAAGTCCCTTAGTTTCTGTAATAGGCTAGGCAATGTTCGGATGCACCTAAAAAGGTGATTTGTGTCGCTAGATCTTCCCTCACAGGTTAGTGGACAGCTTATTATGAGTACAAGAATTTTTTTTAATTTTTCAACCCCCAACCCCCCAACCACCCCAATTTCACCCCCACCCAAAAAAAACGCAGAAAATGATCAGGAACCTCTAAAACGCTTAAGAACGAAGTTTGAGCTGTTTTTATATTTTTAGTTTTTTTATTATTTCTGCGCCGCCACTGGCACGATTTATCAAAACCATACGCGTTTTCCATCTTCGTCATGGTAGTAATGCCGTTTCAAAATTTCATTAAAATCAATTCAACAGTTTCCTCGTTACAACGATCTAACGCAATACTCTCGTATGTTTACATCAGAAAAAATTCTTCGCTTCCTTCCTTCGCTTTCTGTAATAGGCAAAGGCAATGTTCGGATGGACCTAAAAAAGTTATTTATGTCGCCAGGTCTTCCTTCACAGATCGGTGGACAGTCTATTATGAAAGCAACAAATTTTTCAATTTTACAACCCCCCACCCCCCCAACCAAAAAAAAGTAGAAAATGATCAGGGACCCCTAAAACGCCTAAAAACGAAGGTTCAGCAATATTTAATTTTTTTCGTTTTTTGCTAATTACTCCGCCGCCTATGCTCCGATTTTCAAAATTATAGGCACATTACCTACTACGACCCCACAGCATACCGCTGCCCAAATTTCATCACAATCCATGCAGCGGTCACTGAGATTACGAGGGTAGAAAAACGCGACAGACAGACCGACAGACAGACAGACCGACGGAAATGAGTGACGTGGATTTTCGTTATCATAAAACGCCCAAAAAACATATTATCTCAAAATCGAAAATTTTCGCGATCACAATACTCCCCTCATCTATCGATGTGTGAAGTAAAATGAACACTCTACTTTCTGGCTTAAGAACAGAGAGAGAGAGAGCAAAAATCAAGGCGAGCTATGGAACGGGTAAAGGTGCGCTAGAACAAATTATGAAGTAGTATCGTATCATAATCCTGAACGAGGTGTGATACGCTGAGATGTTACGATTTACGATACGCTGTTCGGATACAAATCTGTACATGGCTTTAGAATTTTTTACTGTGTGTACTTGTTTATAGAGTCTCGTACTTTTTTCGGTGGGTGTGTAAGAGCGGCAACACCGCGAACGGCGAATAACTAGCATGCCGATTGCCGGGCGGCCGGCGCGGCGTTTGGTGTTAAAGGGGCCCGTCGTCGGTCCTCGGTCGTCGGCAAGCGGATCTGCGAGAGAAAAATTTGGCCGCGGAAGGAGTTGAAGGACACCGACTCGAAGATCGTTTCGCTATACCATACCTACATTTATATACACTGCCGGTGCCAAAAAATGCCAGGCATTTCCACGCGCTTTTGTCAGTGTCCCAATAGGCGCGCGAATTCTTACCCTGTACGCCAAGGGCGCTTCCAAGGGGGGGGGGGGGGGTAGAGGGGGTAATAACCCCCCCCCCAGAACACGGAACATAACTGATTAATTAAAAATAAGATGCATTGAAAATTTAACTGTTTATGTTTATTGCTTTAAATAACTTTTTCTGTTTATTATTTATAATAAGTCTGGTTTTGTTATATGTGTTTTGTTAATTTTCCTTATAATAACAAAATGGAAAATACCTGTGTAGTGTTTAATTTGATCTTTGTGGCTGAAAATTTTAATTTCATAAATATTCATCTCTTACCGTATTATATCTTCATTTGACAAGATGTTTATTGTACCCCCCCTCTCCTTGGCGGCGCCCACTACATTATCCATAAAGTAACTACCCCCCCCCCCCCCCAGACAAACTTCCTAGAAGCGCCACTGCTGTACGCAGTAACGAAGTGCTGCCGTTTTAGTACATTTCTACTATTTCTAGTCCATTTTCGACGGCAAAGTACAAAAGTACATTAAGGCTTAATTCTAGTACGTTTTCAGTTTTCGAAAAATGGACCAAAAAATCAATATATTCGGCTGTGGCGGTGGTAAAATCTTCGTTTCATACGTTGTAGCTTCTCAAATGGATGTAGAATGTAAGAAATTGTATGGCTGCAGAGGTTTGAGAGCAAATTATAGCGCGTCCATGGGGGTCAATTTCCAGCTCATCATGAAATTCACGGATTTTGTAGTACGTTTTATTGCTTTCATTCAGTACATTTCAGAACCGCACCGCGGCAACACTGCCTGTACGCGTCTTTTATGCTTTAAGAAGATGTATCGTATAATATCGAATTTCCTAGCATTTATAATATCCAGGCATGTTGCATGTTGCACTTGACATATCGAAAACATTCGATAGAGTGTGGCTTGAGGTCAAGCTTGCTGCTTATGGACTACCACCTGACCTGCGCCAGTGGCTGAATAGCTTCTTGAACGACCCATGTCTGTTCATCAGACGTATTTTTAATAAACGCCGGTGTTCCTCATGGATCTGTCCTATACCCTACACTGTTTCTGCTTTAAATCAACGAGGTGCTGGAAATAACATCCAACCCAACCTACAGCTTCGCAGGCGACAGTATATTAACATCGTGCATGGAACCAGGCAAGCCACTATTATCCCAGGAGACGGTACGTCGGCGACAACAACATGCCTTACAGAATAAAGTAGACATCAAAACAATTGTCGAGTGGGGATTAGTAAATAAAGTACAGTTTAACGTACAGAAAACTCAGGCAACGACACTGACAAATAAGTCTCACGTTGGCTTACCAACTGTGAAAATGGAGGGTCACCCAATAATCGAGTCACCTTCATTCAAGCTTTTGGGGATCAGCATCAACAATAACATGTCCCGGCACGACCACATCGTCAGTTTTGCTAAAACGGCATCCCAGAGGCTTGGAGTTTTGTTCCGATGTAGGGAGCTGTATATACCAGAGCAACAACTGTTGCTCTACAAGACACAGATCCGACCATCGTTGGAGTATTGCTCCCTTGTGTGGGGATACGCTGCGAAGCACTCTCTAAAGCTTCTGGCCACTATCCAGAAGAGAGCAATTAGACTAATAGAGAAGCCTAACCTCACAAGGGACCTCCACAACCTGGAACATCGACAAAGAGTGACTGACCTGTCCATTTTTTACAGATTCTATCACGGAAGATGTTCGAGTGAGCGCTTCCAGATAATAACACCAAAAGCTGTCCCTACGAGAAACACTAGACAGACGAACTCATCCCTACCA
Organism: Callosobruchus maculatus; assembly: GCA_951848785.1. Lineage (NCBI taxonomy): Eukaryota > Metazoa > Arthropoda > Insecta > Coleoptera > Chrysomelidae > Callosobruchus > Callosobruchus maculatus. The sequence continues at coordinate 8,268,926 of CATOUR010000003.1, forward strand.
GGTCGAGGTCCCTACTTCCCGACTCAGTCTCCTCCATTATTTCTTCTTTTGGAGAACTTCGACCTTATGGAATGAGCAGCGGGGAATTTGTTTCCAGACGACTACAACCTGCAGCCTTTCAAATCTAACGTGCAGAGACACTTATCCTCTCGCAGCGCTTCTACAGCGCCATAGCCTTCCAACCTTTGCGAGAGGCTGACCATTAAAAAAATGTTTAAGTCGCCATATTTCTACAAGTCCATAGCCATAAAACTAACTGGAACACCAAGAAAATATGATTTTATTTCAGTAATATTTTACAAAAATACCAAGAGGATCATAGTAAGCAAGTGATTAAAATTTCAATTCAATCTGTTAAAGATAGTCAAATTTTGATCAATTCCATGGTTAATAATGTGTAATTCGCAGAGACCACTTTTGAGATCGTAAGATATAGCACGAAAATGTTCACTGTTTTATGAGAATCAACCTTATACAGGATAATGCCTGAAACATTCTCCATAAATACCACCAACACAAGCGAACTGAGATATATTATTTTTCCTGAGTTTAACATCAAAATTTTGATTGATTCAGGGTTAACAAAATCCTTTATTGATCCCGATATCGCTTATAAGTATTTCCCAAATTTAATTCAAAATGATCCATTTATAGTATCTACAATATTTCAAAAATCAGCTCACAAATACAGCGCCTTATTGCCAGCATCAAAAATATTTAATTTATCATATCCTCAAAGTCTAAAGTTTTACCTCTTTAAATTTCATAACATTTTTCATGGTTTAATTGGTCTGGTCTGAAAGTTGGGACTTTCCTTTCCAGAAACAACTTGCCCTTGAAGTGACAAAGCTAATGTACGGTGAATCAGCAGCATAAGAATAAAAATGGTAGAGAAAGTACTTACTATTCTTTCGCTGCGAAATTTTAAGTGCGGTCCTGTCACATGAGTGTCATATATGGTTCGAAGTTAGCGCCGCCAAACGGAAAAGCCTAATATTTCTTCTTCAATTTGGACCTTTTGAGGTTGTCTATACGTCGTTCAGCCTGCCTACTATGATGTGAATACAAACATCCTGTGTCTCTAGCTCTTTGCACGAGATAAACAAGTCGACGGGGTTGAGGGTGAATACGGTTAGGGAAACATCAGCATACACTCGTGAAGTCCGAGAGGCATTTTGAGCACTATCATTATTAGTTATGACGGGTGCACCATTTTTGTTGTTGTTAAAGTCAGATGTAGCACGTCAACGTTCGAGAGAAGTCAACCGCGCGCTGCTACGTACATCTATGTTCCGGTCCGTGGTAAACTGGGTTTTACCGTTTTTTGCCTCTGTTTTGATCTAATCGCACAGGAGCGGAATTAGAAATGAGGATTTCATTATCAGTAAATATCTTGATACCCGAAACATTTCGGTTATATGTTACTGGGAAAAATCACTTCTTTTGACGATGACTATTTATGTCCTTTGAAAAAAAGTCCTAACTTAGGCAACAGCCTGTACATATCAAGGCAAAGAAGTCAATGTTTGGTACTGGGATGTTACATATGAATTTTTTACTGTGTGTACTTGTTTATAAAGTCTCGTACTTTTTTCTGCGGATGAATAAGTGCGGCAACATTGCGAGAAAACACACTGTACAAACCGAATAGGTTAAAATTGGGCAATACCAAGAAAAGAAAAACCGTTCATAGTATTTTTTGGCAATCGGTATACGTAAAAAAGGGCTATGATCATTATTTGTAGAATTGACCTTCGCAGCAATTCGCTCCGCTATAGAAAATTAAGCCGGTTATTTAATGGATGTCAATCACAGTTGGGATCAGACGTATTTATATAATATTTAACAACTGCGGTATCTTTTAATGTACATAGCTTATCATTTGGATTGAAGAATGGCTGATTTGTACAGGGTGACTGAAATATTCCTCTACACAGTCAAGTAAGTAAACGTTTATAAAGGCCCAGATTGATTGAAAAAATGTTTTAAATTTCTGATACAACTACACTATACACATAAACGAAATGACAGATTGTATGTAGATGACATATGATTGTTAGCACAAACAGAAACACAGATGGACAGGGCCTAAGTGTATAGTGCTTGAACCAAATAAAGGATTTCCATTTTTTAGGAATACCTGAAGATCTGATAGATCTGAAATTTTTTCTTTTATCAAAGGAGACTCAAACTCAAAACAGCGACCGGATTTGTGATCAGCACTCTCAAATTTTTCAAAAGAAGCGGTTTCATCTTAATAGAAAGCCAAATAAAGATTTTCAATTTTTTAGGCAAACCTGAAGATGAAAGGCCTGAAAATATAGATTTTCATAAAATGAGACTAAAACTTGAAACTGCGACTGGAATTTCAATCAGCATTCTTAAATAATCCAAAACACAAGGTTTCATCTCAATAGAAAGCCAAATAAAGGTTTTCGATTTTTTTAGATACACCAGCCCGCCCGAGAGATATGAAATTTTTGATTTTTGTCACACGTCACTGAGACTTGAAACTGCGACTGGATTTGTAATCAGCGCCTTGAAATTATCCGAAATGCGAGGTTTTATCTCAATACAAAGCCAAATAAAGATTTTCGATTTTTTAGGTACACCCGTCGGAGATCTGAAATTTTTGATTTTTGCCAAACGAGACTGAGACTCAAAACTGCGACTGTATTTGTAATCAGCACCTTGAAAGTATCCGAAATGCGAGGTTTTATCTCAATAAAAAGCCAAATTAAGATTTTCGAGGTTTCATCTTAATAGAAGACCAAGACAAGATTTTTAATTCTTTAGGTGGACCTGAAGATCTGAAAGATGTGAAATTTTTGATTTTAAACAAATAATCCTGAAACTCAAAACTACGACTGAATTTGTAATCAGCACACCAAATTACAAGCCAAGCCAAATAAAAAGTTTCGTTTTTTTTAGGCAAACTTGAGGATCTGAATTTTTTGATTTTCATCAAACGAGAGATATTTGGCGAGCTTCTCATGATCCAATTTATACTTTTGATATGTGGTTGATGCGGTTTAAATAAAAAAAAAATAAAATAAAAGGAGGATTTTGAATCTGAATAATCTTTTTACAGCCAAGTTTTCTAAATACCCGTGCGGTAACTGAAAAACTTGGGCGTGCACCAGAGCTCATCTTACAAACCCACCCTGGTTTATCAAAAACTGGTTACATAAGTAGCTATTAGGGAGCATTTTTTCACAAAGATGAAACATGCCCTGGCTCGCCCCCATACTGAACATACATCTTCGGAAGGATGCATCTGACACGGTGGCGTAGGGGTGACTTGACCTTGAACTGGACGGCTCGTTAGGCAGCCTTGGTGGGCTACCCTCCACCCCCCGCTCGCCCCCCCTACCCCCTTCCCCCCCCCCAAGCGTTAGGTGGAGTAGTACGCGAGGGGCGCAGACCGGATCTTCGTCAAATTTTAGGCAGTTGCTAAGACGATGCTCCGCTAATAGAGATGGGAGATAATATGAAAATAGGATATTTATTTAATTTTTGTATCCTGACCCAATCCAATCCATTATAGGCTCTCCATAAGAATCAATTTGCTAACGCCATGCGACAAAAAGATATGTGACTGTTGTGGTAAAATTACCCTTTATAACCTGAAAAAACTGAACTGTCTAAGATTTTTATAGCTGAGAGAAATACTCCTTATATACGCAGAATTCGTAAAAAAAGCAGTGTAAATAAAAGCTAAGTATATTCATTTAATTCCAATAATAGATTATTGATAGTTTTATAGTTGTAGATTGATCATTGTACAGTGATTAATCATTGAGGAGAAAGGGGATGAGTGCGGCCAGTGGGGGCACTCCTCCCGAGAAGAAGAGAAAAGAGGATGTACCCAATATAGTACAAATTGGTAAAACAGGGACAAATGACACAACTAAGAATGTAAGTATGGATACAATTACAAAAGTGGAACCGGAGATAACAATGGAAAGAAAAAACGGTAAGCCAATTGTGTTCTACAAACAAACAGATACCGGACCGTTTCATGTTTACGGAGAAAATAATTCAGATAATTTCAAAGGTAAATTGAATCCAGTAAAGGTAGGTTATCCTAGGATTTATTACTCAATATTATACAACAAAAAAGAGATAATTTAACGTTTAATTAAAATGAGAATGCCTAAATATGAGGACAGATCCCAGAAATTTCTATTACTTTTTCATGCCATGATTTTGGTCAAACGATATTGAAACGCAAAACTGCAACGGGATTTGTAATCAATAACCTCAAATTATCCACGATATTTCATCATAATAAGAAGCCAAATAAAGATTTTCGATTTTTTAGGTGAACCTGGAGATCTGAAAGATCTGAAATTTTTTATTTTCGTCAAATGAGACTGAAACTCAAAACTACGACCGGATTTGTAATCAACATCCTAAAATTATCCAAAACGTGAGGTTTCATCTTAATAGAAAGCCAAATAAAAATTTTCGATTTTTTAGGTAAACCTGGAGATGTCAAAGATCTGAAATTTTTAATCTTGCCAAATGAGACTGAAACTCAAAACTGCGACCGGATTTGTAATCAACATCCTAAAATTATCCAAAACGTGAGGTTTCATCTTAATAGAAAGCCAAATAAAAATTTTCGATTTTTTAGGTAAACCTGGAGATCTCAAAGATCTGAAATTTTTAATCTTGCCAAATGAGACTGAAACTCAAAACTGCGACCGGATTTGTAATCAACATCCTAAAATTATCCAAAACGTGAGGTTTCATCTTAATAGAAAGCCAAATAAAAATTTTCGATTTTTTAGGTAAACCTGGAGATCTCAAAGATCTGAAATTTTTAATCTTGCCAAATGAGACTGAAACTCAAAACTGCGACCGGGTTTGTAATCAGCATCCTAAAATTATCCAAAACGTGAGGTTTTATCTTAATAGAAAGCCAAATAAAGATTTTCGATTTTTTAGGCAAACCTGAGGATTTGAAAGATCTGAAATTTTTAATTTTTATCAAACGCGACTGAAACTCAAAACTCCGACCGGATTTGGAATCAGCACCCTCAAATCATCCAAAACGCGAGGTTTCACCTTAATAGAAAGCCAAATAAAGATTTTCGATTTTTTAGGCAAACCTGAGAATTTGAAAAATCTGAAATTTTTGATTTTCATCAAACGTGACTGAAACTTAAAACTCCGACCGGATTTGGAATCAGCACCCTCAAATTATCCAAAACACGAGGTTTCACCTTAATAGAAAGCCAAATAAAGATTTTCGATTTTTTAGGCAAACCTGAGGATTTGAAAAATCTGAAATTTTTTATTTTCATCAAACGTGACTGAAACTCAAAACTCCGACCGGATTTGGAATCAGGACCCTCAAATTATCCAAAACGCGAGGTTTCACCTTAATAGAAAGTCAAATAAAGATTTTTCGAATTTTTAGATAAACCTGAGGATTTGAAAAATCTGAATTTTTTTATTTTCATCAAACGAGATTGAAACTGAAAACTGCGACCGGATTTGTAACCAGCACCCTCAAATTATCCAAAACACGAGGTTTCACCTTAATAGAAAGCCAAATAAAGATTTTCAATTTTTTTAGTCAAACCTGATGATTTGAAAGATCTGAAATTTTTGATTTTCATCAAATGAGACTGAATCTCAAAACTCCGACCGGATTTGTAATCAGCACCCTCAAATTATCCAGAACGCGAGGTTTCACCTTAATAGAAAGTCAAATAAAAATTTTCGATTTTTTAGACAAACCTGAGGATTTGAAAAATCTGAAATTTTTTATTTTCATCAAACGAGACTGAAACTCAAAACTGCGACCGGATTTGTAACCAGCACCCTCAAATTATCCAAAACATGAGATTTCACCTTGATAGAAAGCCAAATAAATATTTTCGATTTTTTATGCAAACCTGAGGATTTGAAAAATCTGAAATTTTTTAATTTTCATCAAACGAGACTGAAACTCAAAACTACGATAGAATTTGTAATCAGCACCCTCAATCCAAAACACGAGGTTTCACCTTAATAGAAAGCCAAATAAAGATTTTCGATTTTTTAGCCAAACCTGGTGATTTGAAAGATCTGAAATTTTTTATTTCCATCAAACATGACTGAATCTCAAAACTCCGACCTGATTTGTAATCAGCACACTCAAATAATCCAAAACACGTGGTTTGACCTTAATAGAAAGCCAAATAAAGATTTTCGATTTTTTAGGTAAACTTGGAGGCTTCAGAAAACGATTACTATGCAAATTTTGTGATTCTGATTATTTAGTTCGTCTCTAAAACGACTCTTCAGGTTGCGTCTCGAGGTTTAACGCTTGAATATTCACCTGAGACTCCTGAGAGCGAATACCGATTACTAGGACCAATTCTCCAAATCGTTCCCATCTCTAGCCGCGATGGTGTCGGTAGCCGGTGCCCACCAGGCGGCTAGGGCACGCTTCCAGGAATTCCTTCCCTTCCTCGCCTCTTCGCCCTGCTCCGTACAGGGTAGGACGCAAGGGGCTGTCACACAGTACCGGGTTATATATATTTTCGATGGCTCGTCAAAACAATCCAATTCTCAACAGAACTGTGATCTGTCAAAGTCTCATAAATATGTTTATATCTGTTCATCAATGGGGTCCTTGCCGTGGTCCATGGCAGACTCTACTCACTAGGCCGGAGCATTGAAATATGGCAACACTGAATCGGGGACCGAGCTTTTATTTGTTGTTAAGTCATTAGTGTAATCTTCCAGAGCAAAAAAGGAGATTGGAAGGTGATTTTTAATGTGTTTCTAATTATTTATCTGCACAAACGAAACTATAAAGATAAACAGATGCCTGCAAAGTGTGTAGTACCAGGTTGCCCTAGCAATTGTGCTTCTAATAAAGGACATAAACAGAAGTGGGTGAAAGGTTATATTTATCAGAATAAAGACAATAATTTACAAACATTTCAAAGGATAAGACCTATTTTAAAGCACAATGTGGTACCTACAATGTTTTCTGGACCTCTCAAATATCACAGAAAAATACACTTAATAGAACTCATCTGGGCATGCATCTGGGCATACCTACGAAAAGATTTGATAGTGAAAGGGAATCAAGACCAGCAAGAATGGCTTCAAAGTGACCTAATAGTGAATTTTTCTAGCTCAAGTGAAAATTTACAAAGTAAATTGAGTGTTCATTTAAGTGGAAGTGGAAGTGGCAGCAGGAAACAGGTTGCGTTTATTTTTATTTTGTAGTGTCTGACTGTGATGAACCAGACATCAGATGTAAGTGGTATTAGTAGTAGTAGTTCTAAAAAGTATTTTTCTTAATTTATTAACCCAGATGAACTCTAATACATATAAAATGTAATAATTATTCTGAAACTATAGGCCACCTATTTGACAGTTAAGTGACGTTGCCACATCTAAGGCTCCGGCCTAGTGTAGAGTCGGCCATGGTTAACCCGATCACAAGGATCATTTCACTCTTGTACGGAAAGTGACCGATCGGCGTATTCAGATCAGTAGCCGTTTTCCTTGGCCATCTGTTTTCAAACCAACTGTTTCGTTGTTAGATCACTACTGTTCCCGTAAAGGCCTACTTTGACGTTTTTTTGATAGACATCGGATGACTAAGAAGTGGACGTGTGATGCTGGATATACGAAAAAACACGGCACAAAGCAACCATTGACGTCTATCATCGTGTATGCAATTCAAAAGTGCATTAATCTTAATATACATAATTAGTATGCATAATACAATCTACACGTGCCGTTTCATAAACCATTACACCTCCAGCGACAGAACTCATTACCTTAATGCATATTAAACACGCGTTTACTACTTTTTTGAATTCTTCAGCATATTTTCCGTTGCTTTTATTTGATATGAACAGGTGTTGATATTATGTTATTGGTATTAAGCAGACAGCATTGATCGTGTCCTGTTTTGGTCATTCCGTCTTGTGTGATAAGAAGCAGCGTCTTGATTTTTAGCAAGCTGTTATAGGTTAAAATCTTGGTTAAAGTATTTTAAAGGTTCGTTCAGTATACAAAAAATTAGTCCACCCAGTTACTATCTGGGTTTCCCCAATTCTCAGTCTCCCCACCTTTTCCTTCTCAAAAAAAAAAAATGGAGCATGGTCAGGAGCCTCCAAGCTCATAAAAACGAGATTTGGAGGGATTCTAATTCTCTATTTTCTTTTGTAATTGTTCTTACACGGATACACATACAGATGACCCACTTACCGATGAAGGCTCCGGCACTGGAGCCTTCGGGCCAAAAAAGAGGCTCGAAAGGTCACTTATACAGGGTGTTTCATAAGTTGGGACAGCGGATAGTACTCGCCAAAATGAGTGTTTTTTCCAGTAACGAAATATTTAGAGAAAACAAGATACTGACCATTAAAGAAATCCTCAATTCTAAGTCCGTCCCTGGGCAATGGCTCAATCACAACAAACAAGGCAGCGCTAGCCCCGCTAGCGGTGCCAATGCCGGTGAGAAAACACTAAAACAGGCAGTTCGTCATACGTCGCGTTGCTGTGGCATAGTGTACGAGAATGCTTGACGTGCTATATCTGACGATCGGACTTTAAAAACAACGACAGTGGCACACGCTTATAACAATAATGAACTGCTGGACATGATTTTAATGTACGGTGAGTGTGGTCAAGTTCCCGCTGCGGCATCGTGGTGGACACGCTGGAAGACCTAGACAACCTCGTATGGTCCAAATTGAAGAAGACATCGTAAATGGTACTTTTACCTGTAAGACGCCTGCGACAGGACCGCACTTACAACTTCGTAGCAACCAAACAGTGAGTACTTGCTTGTAATTGTTTTTCACTGTTTTGCTGCTGGTTCACCGTACATTAGCTTTGCCGTTTCAAGGGCCGTTGCTTCTAAAGAGGAAAGTCCCAACTTTTAGAACACTATGTACATATACGTCATGAAACGGCGGACGCGCTCGCAATGCGAGACAAAAATGGACTAGAATTCCAATTAGAATAAATATATGCGTTTCCTTACAACCTTGGTTCCGATAAGTAGGCTTCTTAACTTGTGATAAGGTATTACCATCATCTACACAGCAAACAGACACTTATAGCATTTTTCTGCACTCAGGCTGCACTGGATTTCTGTTTTGCACTTAACTGGCAGTTCCAATGCAAACATTTTTTAAGAGCACGCATTTCACTGACATTTCTGCACTCGGAGCGGTCGAACCTCAGAAGAATTATTACTCTGAGGGTTGCACTGAGTGCAATAATTTCGCACCGATTCCAAAGTGAGTGTCGTGAAAGTGAACCAAGAAAATGACAGTAGGTTTGAGCGGGAAACTTCGAATCATAGAATTGTGTTTCGTCTGTTTAAACTCTCGGTCTTTGAATACAGTAATACCTAGTAATTTTCGCTATTTTCAGTCAGAACGAGTAGAGTGAACGAAAAAATTAAACTTTTAATTTCCTTGTTTGAATTGGCAGAATCCAGCTCATCTTCTGAGGATGAACAAATATGTATTTAGGAAGAAATTCGGGAGAAATAATTCCCAGAATTAGTGATTACATGGAAACTATTGAACAGTTTTCAGACAAACGAGTAAGTAGTTAGTATCATCATCATAGTCACAATGTCTTAACAGACATGTTGTGAACTCGTAAAATGCATTTACTCATTTTACGAGTTTCTCTTGGGATATCTTTAAGATCTTTAATGCAGTAGTTTCCCATTTGCTTTCTGCATCCTCATGCCATTGACCAGATGGTATCTACTGGTTCATCCGCCTTTTCTTACCCCAAGGACAAGAAGGTGTCCTGACTCTTCTCAACTCATTCACCCAAAGCTGTTGGTTGAAAAGAGGTTACTGCTTATACCGACAGTAGTTCGGTTCCTTTTAGTCGCCTTTTACGACACGCAGGATATACGTTGGGAGATATTCTAACCCGCCCCCACACGGGCGATATAGTATAGTAGTAGTAATATATGCAAATATTTTTGTCAAAACAAGTTGATGTTTCTTGATGTGTATTCCAATGGAAGAACCAGTGCAAAAGTGTAACCCTAGGTGAGCTTTTTCAGTATTCTGCACTAGCACGGAGTGCACTAAAATGTGCCCAGTGAAAAACGCTATTAGTCGCTTACAGATCACAGCTCCGAGATCGTCCGATCGCAGCGCGAAATCAATAGAATTCTGTTTCGGTTTCGGCCGTAGTTTCGGCTGGATGGCAACCGAAACAGAAACTAAACCGAAACCCTTTTTTTTACCGAAACAGGCCGAAATCGATTGTTCGGTCGGACACTACTCGCCGCGCGCCGGGGTATTTGTTTCCCGACGGCGACGGCTACAACCTGCAACGTTTCAAATCTAACGTGCATCGACACTTATGCTCCCGCAGCGCTTCTACAGCGCCAGAGGCTTTCAGCCTCTGCGGGAGGCTGACCATAAAAAAATACTGTTCACGTGCTTAGTGTCAGAGCTGAAACTTTACTGATGATTTAAATCTTTTTTTCGATTTAAATCGTTTGATTTAAAATCTTTTGCCAGCTTAGTGATTTATGATTTGTGAGTTAAATATTTTTGACAAAGAGATTTGACAAAAAGATTTAAAATCACTTGCTATTCAGCATACATGATTTTAAAACATTTTTTGATTTAAAATCATTTGAAAATGATTTTAAATCATTATTTGATTCAAAATCATTTCCTAATTATTTAAAATACTTTTTGATTTAAATTTCTGCAAATGATTTTAAATAATTTTTGATTTAAATCTCTTCACGATTTAAAATCATTTTACTGGATAGATACTAGGTATTTACTTACTTAGTACTAAGTTTGTTATTTATCTGTTACCTGTTACCACAATGCATATTTTTCACAAATGGTGTTTCTATTTATATTTTGTATTTTATTTCTCCAAACTTTTTTGTAGAATAATGATTTGAATGTTTTCAGTTTAATTTATTTTCAAGCTTGTGAAGTACCTGGGACTAGCAGGGAATGGTGTCTGAGAAAGGATTTTTAATCATCAAAATGATTTACAATTCAAAAACGATTTGAATCATAAAAAATTACTTACATCCCAAAAAACGACTTAAATCATAAAAAAGGATATAAATCAAGACAAGAATGGTTAAAATCATATTTTGATTTAAATCAATTTCTACCTCAAAAGGATTTAAGATTTAAATACTTTTTCAAAATTATAACGATTTGTGATTTATGATTTAAATCTTTTTGAAAAGGATTTGTTTCAGCGGCCAGAGGACACTAGCACGCCGCGGTCATATTGATGGTAATATTCTAATATTTATTTAGAAATAAGATAAAAAGTTAATTTAAACCTAAACCTATATTTCTTGCAACATTGAAAATTTATTCAAATTCTCTCAGTTAGGCCAAACTTGCTTTATTCCTAAATGGATGCCGGTTTCAAAACCACAAAGTATTTGTGAGGGGTTAAAATATAAATTCTTTTCGCCACAATAATCCACTAACAATTTTAAACATAAAGATATGTAGAACTTAATTTGTTAGGTAGTAATATAAACACCACAGGTATATAATGACCATTTATAAAAGCGTGGATTATAAATTAATGATAAAAACTTTTAGTACAGTAATCATAAGTGTAATCTACGTATATCTTATTACAGGAGCACATACAATTTGAATTTGTTTCGTAAGGAATTACAACTAGGTTATGGTCCTAATGATTAATTATTAAGAATAAAAGATACGCTGTCATTAGGAACATCCAAGCTTAGTTTTCTTCTGGCGCGCAAGTGACCGATGCCTCCAGCAAAGTCTAAAAGCCTATGGCGCTGAAGAAGCGCTGCGCGAGGTAAGTGTCTGTGCACGTTAGATTTGAAACGCTGCAGGTTGTAGCCGGCGGGAAACAGATTCCCCGGCAGCTCGTTCCACAGCGTGGAAGTTCTCCAAAAGAAGGAATTAAGGCATCCTTTTCGAAAACAGGTAAAAACCAAACCGTGCGCGCTTGTGACCGATCACCGTTTCAGCTCTGCTTGGTGTGACACGTGCAGGAGGTCCAGTAAGCCCACCCGTTAGCAATAACGAGGAGACCGAATGGGGCGCCGGCCGCGGCCGCGTCTCCGAAAATGAATTCTGCACGAAACTTCAGAACGCCGGCGACGGCGACGGTAATAATAATGATAATTTGCAATGGCCATATAGTTAATCCGGCAAATGTGCATGCTATCGTCCCGTCGCTCGCTGTCGGTCTCTAATGGGGTTGTTCGACCGACAGACAGACAGACGGACGGACGGACGGCACAAGCCGATGCCCCGACTAGGAAGAGAGAGCAGGTGATGGGGCGATGGGCTGTTTTGGCAACACCAAGACGACACTGCTCCTGACGGTATACTGCGGTCAAATTAGATGTGATTACATTATTAGCTTAGGGCCGGTTGTACAAACGCTCAGTGAACTCCCGATCACGTAACCTTAAGTTCAGCGATGAACACGGTTCAACGGTTGACGCGTTGTACAAACTCCGTTCTGGGAAGGATCAGCTGAACTGGATCAAAAGAGGATTGGTAGCAATGGATATAGGGTATTTGGTGGCGAAACTAGTAACTTTTCGTTTTTAATGTTTAATGTTATGCAGGTTATGTTAATGTCACGTCTATGAATGTCAAATTCTGACATTCATCAAATTTTGTTGTCGGTCAAGAAGTATTTTGCAATTTTATAATGGGATACAAAAAACGGGCGACTAATTTTACGGCGAAAGAAGAGGCCGTATTAATAGAATTTGTGAAAAAATATGAGACTGTTTTGGAATGCCAGAAAATGGATACAAATATTCATAGAATAAAAACGGAAAGGTTGAACTTGTCCAACAGTTTGCGTGGAGAGACATTTCGTGAAGCAAGGGTACTGAAAAGCAATTACGAAAATTAGAAAAAAAGGAAATTTGCCGATGAGAGACAGTACATCCATAATACCGGCGGTGGGCCTTCGCAGGATTTCAAAATACAGGACTTGGTCATATCAATAAAAGAAAAATCGGACCCCAAATAACAGGATTCATATCTACATTCGACGATGATGCGGAAACTTTTATTGCTGATGTGCCTACAATTAATTGAGAATTTGTTCACGATACATTAGGTACAAATATCATTTGGCATTTTTCAGGTCGTTTTTCCTAATAATGTCATCCTCGGTCAAAGGTTCGTTAAAGTACTCCATCATGTAACTCAAGTGAAAATATCGAATTTGACTATGTCACTCACGTCGGATATTAGGGTTAGAAACTGCTCAGCTGGTCGTAAACATCGCCATTTTAAACCTTGAACCGCCGTTAAACGCTCCCCGGCAGTTCAACTTAATCCGAGGTTGAACTGAAGTCAACGCTTGAACTTTGTTGGTACAACAGCAAATAAGAGATGAACTCGGTTCAAAGTTGAACTGTGTTTGTACAACCGGCCCTTAGTATTTCTCATACAGCAACTCTATGAGTCTAGCTCGGCTCGTGTAAAAATTGATGGTAACCTGTCTGGTCAAACAGCAACCAGAGATGGAGTACGTCAGGGATGTGTATTATCTCCGATGTTATTTAACATTTACTCTGAATTTGTGATGAGACAGGTATTGGACAACTGGAATGGCGGTGTAACTATTGGCGGAAGCAAAATATCTAACTTAAGATTTGCTGACAATACAACCCTTATTGCTGCTTCGCAGGACGAACTAGTAGCTCTATTAAACATCTTAGAACAACACAGTGCTGCAGCATATGATCTTGGTATTAACTACAACAAGACCAAGGTTATGATCGTAGATAGAGAGCACGATAATCATCAAGCAATAAAGTCAGTAGGCCGGCCGTTGTGAAGTAGTTCAAAGCTTTGTTCTTTGATCGAAAAGCCGGATAGCTGTGATAATGAGATTCGACGTCGCATTTAACAGGCACGTGTGGCCATGACAAAGCTTGCTAAAATATGACGTGACCATAACATTACTATAGCTACCAAAATGTCACTGATTCAGTTTCTTGAATTCTCCATATTTTTGTATGCCTCGGAAACTTGGACTGTTATAAAGGCAGATCGAGCCCGCTTATGAAATGTGGACGTGGAGGAGAATTCTGAGAGTTCCTTATACCGCCCATCGAACTAACGTTTCCATACTGGATGGGCTCGGTAATGCAAAGAGACTATCCTCCATTGTGTCGATGAGAATAATACTTACATTCTTCGGACATACATATTCACGGAAGCGATAATATGTAGGAACTTGTAGTTCAAGGTCATGCCCCGAGTGGGCAGCGCCCTGGCCGTTCCCCTACACGCTGGGTGGATACGGCGAAATAGTTGCTGGATATGAGTATCAAGAGCGCCACTGAACTGACAGTAAATCACGAACAATGGCGAGCTGCAGTTCTCAAAACTATTGATAATATTCGTATCGGCAATATTCTAGCTCAGACTTAATGCATTTTACGAATTCACAACATGTCTGATAAGACATTGTGACTATGATGATATTATTAGCCGCAAGTATCAAGGACTAAACAGGGTGTAACTAAATAAGTGTAAAACATTTAATCATCGAAAAAAAAGATAGGATCTTTCATATAAAGGAACTTTATTGGAGCATCCCTTGTTAAGATACAGCCCCTTAAAGGGGGTACGTAAAATTTGTTTAACAATTTTTTTCACTGGCACTAAAAAAGTTACAATATTGATATTAACCTGACATTTTCTACCACCAAAAAGACACTTAAGCCAGTAATTGTTTTACCCCATGGTTGTAAGGGGTGGAAAACGCAACCCCTAATTTTTATTTCCAATGCAACTTTTTGTCTTATTTGTTTACTATTTAAAAATTTATTTCCGATAGCCTGTTTCGTTCTAAACAAAAAAAATCTCTCTTGAATTTTTTGCCCAAAATAAACTAGTTCCCAGCAAAAAAATATTTTACGAACAAGATACATATCGCCATAAAACACTGGACCCTTCATCAATTTATTATTTTGATCGTCTACAGATTTCAAAGAAAATTCCAATATATGGTGAATGTGCCTGACAAAAGCAGCGCTCATACAGCAGTTACAAATATGGTGGAGGCGCATTATCAATTTTTAATTTCCTTGCAATGCGCTAGCTATGTAAGCTATCAGAACAAAATAAGTAATTTAGACATTCTTTATAAAGCAAATGTCAACTGTTTTTTAATAATGCAGCTTCTCTTATCTAAAAAAGGCCCGATGTTAATATCATATTTTTTTCGACTATTTCTTTTCAAAGGGTCACCCTATAGCCAGCAGACGTTATGACAGTATCCGAATAGTATGACGTGTATGACGTGATAATAGTAGGTTCCATTATGCGTGAGCCTAGCAACTGTTTAGAAACTTATAGACCGTCTAGACCACGCGTTTCCTGTGAATGTTTTGGTGAATTTGGAAGATTCCTAACAGCTGTCGTATCAGGGCCGGTCCTAGTGTTTCACTATACTTACACGTGTAAATGTATTACTATGGGATGAAGCGACAGAATTCAGTCTCCTATATCCATCATCGTCATAGTCACAATGTCTTAGCAGACATGTTGTGAACTCGTAAAATGCATTACGTCGGAGCTAGAGTATTGCCGACACGAATATTATCAATAGTTTTGAGAACTGTAGTTCGCCATCGTTTGCGATTTACTGTCAGTTCAGTGACGCTCTTGATACTCATATCCAGCAACTGTTTTGTCGTATCCACCAAGCGTTTAGGGGAACGGCCACGGCGCCGCCCACTTGGGGCATGACCCTGAACTAAAAGTTTCTCCATATTATCGCTTTTGTGAATATGTCCGAAGAATGTGAGCATTCCCGTCGACGCAATGGAGGATAGTCTCTTTGGATTACCGAGCTCATCCAGTATGGAAACATCAGTTCGATGGGCAGTATAAGGAACTCTCAGCTCCTCCACGTACACATTTCAAACGCATCTATGCGAAATCGATCTGCCTTTTTAACCGTCCAAGTTTCCGAAGCATACAAAAATATGAAGAACACAAGAGACTGAACCAGCGACATCTTGGAATCTTGGTAGCTTTAGTGATGTTATGGTCACGCCATATTTTAGTAAGCTTTGTCATGGCCGCACGTGCCTGTTGAATGCGCCGTCGAATCTCATTTTCAGAGCTACCCGAATTGTCGATCAAAGAACCCAGGTACATAAAACTTTGAACTACTTTACAACGCCCTATTGACTTTATTTCTCGATTATTATCAAGCTCTCTATCTACGATCATAAGCTTGGTTTTATTGTAGTTAACACCAAGACCATACGCTGCACTGTGTTGCTCTAAGATGTTTAATAGAGCTACTAGTTTTTCCTGAGAAGCAGCAATAAGGGTTGTATCCTCAGCAAATCTTAAGCTGGATATTTTGCTTCCACCAATAGTTATACCGCCATTCCAGTTGTCCAATACCTATCTCATCACAAATTCAGAATAAATGTTAAATAACATCGGAGATAATTCACATCCCTGACAAACTCATTTTCTGGTTGCTGTTTGACCAGACAGGTTACCATCAATCCTTCCACGAGCCGAGCTAGATTCATAGAGTTGCTGTATGAGAAATACTAAGTGGTAAGGGACTTTTATAGAGATAAGGATTTCCCAGAGTTTAGGCCACTTTACGTTATCAAACGCCTTAGAACAGTCCACAAGTCCTACATCCATAGTTAAACCCTCGTATATGGACAGAGAATTGCTGAAGTTGTAGCTAAGTCAGAAGATATTCATCGATGTCTAAAGATGTTTTTACTTCCCACACCGATAGGTGAGGGGAGTATTGTGATCGGGAAAAATTTCGATTTTGAGATAATACGTTTTTTGGGCGTTTTATGATGTGTACATAACGAAAATCCACGTCACTCATTTCCGTCGGTCTGTCTGTCGGTTTGTCTGTCTGTCGGTTTGTCTGTCTGTCTGTCGCGTTTTTCTACCCTCGTAATCTCAGTAACCGCTGCATGGATTGTGATGAAATTTGGGCAGCGGTATGCTGTGGGGTCGTAGTAGGTAATGTTCCTATAATTTTGAAAATCGCTGCATAGGCGGCGGAGTAATTAGCAAAAAACAAAAAAAATTAAATATTGCTGAAACTTCGTTTTTAGGCGTTTTAGGGGTCCCTGATCATTTTCTACTTTTTTTTGGGTGGGGGTGAAATTGGGGTGGGGGGTTGTAAAATTGAAAAATTTGTTGCTTTCATAATAGACTGTCCACTGACCTGTGAAGGAAGACCTGGCGACATAAATAACTTTTTTAGGTACATCCGAACATTGCCTTTGCCTATTACAGAAAGCAAAGGACTTAGAATTTTTTTTTATGTAAACATACCAGAGTATTGCGTCAGGTCCTTGTAACGAGGAAACTGTTGAATTGATTTTAATGAAATTTTGAAACGGCATTACTACCATGGCGAAGATGGAAAACGCGTATGGTTTTGATAAATCGTGCCAGTGGCGGCGCAGAAATAATAAAAAAACTAAAAATATAAAAACAGCTCAAACTTCGTTTTTAAGCGTTTTAGAGGTTCCTGATCATTTTCTGCGTTTTTTTTTTTTTTTTTGGTGGGGGTGAAATTGGGGTGGTTGGGGGTTGAAAAATTGAAAAAACTCTTGTACTCATAATAGGCTGTCCACTAACCTGTGAAGGAAGATCTAGCGACACAAATCACCTTTTTAGGTGCATCCGAACATTGCCTAGCCTATTACAGAAACTAAGGGACTTTTCTGGGAAGGGAATTTTCTGTATACTCTACGAGAATTTATTGGTCTAAATCGTTTTGTATTTTGTAACGTGGACACTATTAAATTGATTCTAATGAAATTTTGACATAGTATATTGCTACCGTGGTGAGAATGGAAAACGCGTATGTTTGTTAAAAATCTTGTCAGTGGCAGCGTAGCAATAATCAAAGAACGCGACAAGTATGAAAGCAATTCAAATTCGGTTTTTAGATGTTTTAGGGGTTCCTGATCATATCCTACCAGTTTTTTGGGTGGGGGTTGTAAAACTGAGAAGTTTGTAGTATCGATAATAGGCTGTCCATTGATCTGTGAAGGAAAGACCTAGCGGCATAAGACAATTTTAGGGGGGGGGGGGGGTGGCAATTATTTGGTTGCAAGGGATCTTAGACTAAAGCTTCATGCTGTGGGAAAATAATAAACTGGTGTCAGCGTAACGTGTGGGAAGTACTGAGCCAATCAACTTGCCTCCATTTTTTCGAAAAATTATCAACCCCAGTTGGCACGCGCCATTCGTTCCCATCTGGATCCGGCGCCCATGGTCGGCGACGGGCATAATTTACGGGTGGTATTTCGATTGGACCGGTCCGGGGTCCGGGCACGCAACCCTCCTTATACCGTCCCTTCACCCCCTGCCCCCTAATTGGCGTGATCGGCCCCAGAATGGACACGCGTACGCCGCCGTTTCGACGATATACATCAAGACGATGATGATGCGGCCAGAACCACCACCGGTCACCGGTCACAACCCTCGCGATGTATTCGCCAACCTGATGGGCACTGCACGCGCCTCCAAGATGCATCGATTCAATCCGGACCATCCTGAAGACAGATACAACCCCCTTGATACATAATTAGCTTTATTTAGATGAGAAAATCTTGAGGTTGTGGCCAAAATTTTGAAAAAAGAGACTGGGTCACAGCATAGAGGAGACTCTGGTGCTATAACAGCTAAACTTTCGGCAATGCTTATAACCACCTTCAGGGCTTCCTACATAGTTAGAAGAAAAAAATAGATAGATAGATAGATAGATAGATAGATAGATAGATAGATAGATAGATAGATAGATAGATAGATAGATAGATAGATATACATATATATTGACCACTTTGGATACAAAGTACATGTGGCAGGTCGGTAAAGTAAGTAAATTCAATGAATTAAATTAATATTAACAGCGAGAAAATTAACAGAAAAAAAATAAGATTGTATAAAGATAGTAAAGACACATTTACAAATATCCATATTATGTTATATACAGTAACAATGTCGTAGAACTTTGAATATGCCATACCTAAAAAATCCTTTGTACTAATTGTAAAAATGGAACAGCAATATAGTAAAGAATTGAATAAACAGATACATATATATGAAAAAGAAATTTAGTTTCAAAATATATAATAAATTTTTAAAAAGATATACTAACAACGCTGAGGTTTGCCAATTAAAAAACAGCAATTGCATTGAGTGCAAAAGACTTCTTAATGCAGCTATAATAATCGTCACAAGTTTTCCATAAAATTTTTAAAAACTATGCTATCATGGCGTCTTCCACTAACAAGTCAGGAAACAAACAACATATAATTGTAAATTACAAACACACAGAAACGACCTTTACATGTTGAAATTTTAAACCCGAAGGTATTATGAAATCCGTGGTTTGAACACACATTTTATGATCTAGATTTTCGTAAATAAAGACCTTCTTGGTCTAACAGGTGATAAAATGGCTGTTACTTTCTGAAATGTGGAGATAGAAAGCAGCAAGGGAAAACGATTAACATAAATGAAATATTAATATTAATTATACTGACAGTTGACCAACAGAAGGAAGACGCCATGATAGCATAGTTTTTAAAAATTTTATGGAAAAATTGTGACGATTATTATAGCTGCATTAAGAAGTCCTTTGCACGCAATGCAACTGCTGTTTTTAAATTGGCAAACCTCAGCGTTGTGAGTATATCTTTTTAAAAATTTATTATATATTTTGAAACTAAATTTCTTTTTTTCTTCTAACTACGTAGAAAGCCCTGAAGATGAAAATAAGCATTGCCGAAAGCTTGGCTGTTAGCACCAGAGTCTCCTCTATGCTGTGACCCAGTCTCTTTTTTCAAAATTTTGGCCACAACCCCAAGATTTTCTCATCTAAATCAAGTTTTTTGGCCATAAGCTTCCTTCGTATTAATTAGATTTACACACTTAAAAAGGTATTCTCGTTTCAAGAATTCTCATAATCTTGTAAAGATTGATCAACATACTCAGGTATTTCATGATAAAACAAGCATACCAAGACGTTTTTTAAGGTCATACCTCAGAGTAACAACTGAACATAGAGATAGTAAACAACTAATTCTAATAGGCCGACATCTTTTCTTACGTTGTCATATTGAACACCAGATACGGCAATCATAATTATTTACTATCGTCTTAATTGTATAGTATCCAGAAATATTTCATTCTACGTTAAATAAGACGATATTTTGATGGTTCAGGAATGATTACAGCAAAATCAATAGATATGTTGACCTGTACTGCGTTACTGCATATTTCTTCATCATAAACGCAAATTCTGAAGTCTTACATAAATTTTGAGGAGCTGGCAACGTCGATATAATTTTTATGCGACTTATTTACGGTAGAATCTCGACTGTCAAACGTTTGTTTTGCTTGATCAGTAAAATCGAATTCGCTATTTGTTGGTAACTGCAGTGAAACTTTACGGAATTGCTGTGCTATATTCGAGTGTAGTTTAACAGTTTTTCGAAATGGAACTAAAAAGTGCAGTGTTTGTAACAGGGGTTGCATTGGAAGAATTTTCAGGTTAGTTGGCAATGTTTGGAGGCTGAAGTATCAAAAGATGATGGCTTTGAGCACGCCATGCTGAGGTGGTTTGTTTACAACCTCTATGACTGACAACAATGCCAGAAATCAAAGAGATGTTACAGTAGAATTTAGAACGAATTTTGTTTCCATGATGTCGCATTATACTGATTATTTTTCTAAGCATAGGAGATATCTGCAGAAGCAATTCGAGATAGAAAGAGAATATTTTTTTGATATTTCAGCTTGAGAATTGTGGAGTACCATCGAGAATATGATAATCTTGGTTTTAGGCACATTGAGAGATGGCTACGTGCCTCATAATGAAGCATTTATTGCCCAACAGAAAAATTCGCGTTCACTGTTCGATCCGACCTGTCAATCGAAAGCAGAGTTACAAACTCACAAATAAACAAACAAACAAAAGTTAAGCTAATAAAAGCCTGTTAAAAAAAGAATCGACTTCAGCAGAGTAAACGAAGCATCGAAGGTACGTCGGCGATAGCAACATGCCTCACAGATCAACGTAGTGGCGATTAGTAAATAGAGCACAGTTTAATGTACAGAAAACTCAGGCCACAACATTGACAAAGAAGTATCACGTTGGCTCACCAACTGTGGAAAAGGAGGGTCACCCAATAGTCGAGTCACCTTCAGTCAAGCTTTTGGGGATCAACATCAACAACATGTCCTGGCACGACCACGTCGTCAGTATTGCTGAAATGGCATCCCAGAAGCTTGGAGTTTTGTTTCGCTGTAGGAAGCTGCAGACACCCCAGCAACTACTACTGCTCTACAAACCACAGATGCGACCATCGTTGGAGTATTGCTCCCATGTGTGGGGATGCGCTATCCAGTAGAGAGCACTAATCGATACGCGTAACCTCACAAAGGACCTACACAGCCTGGAACATCGAAGAAGAGTGGCTGACCTGTCCCTGTCCTACAAATTCTATCACAAGTTACCAGGTTATCTGGAACTTATACAATATCTCAAAAAGCCCGCTCTTTCCGTAACCTACCCCACCTATCGCCGGTGAGCCACCCCAAACTCTCCAGGTTAATCTAGGTTGTGAATGTCCAGTTTATACAGATTTCTGTAATCGATTCGTGAATGCATTGCTGTGATCACAAGCAACGCGGATAGATGGCGCGGGTGGCAGTAAAAAATGTCTTGCCAAACTGTCATTCACACAGTGTCAAGTCTTTCAGTGGATCTATTGTCAGTGATCCAAACAAGAGTTACAAACTCACAAACAGTTGAAGCCAATTAGAGCTTGTCAAAAAGAAAATAGACTTTAGCAGCGTAAACGCAGGATCAGCTTTTTATTATCGTTGTTATTAAATAAAATGATACCGCATGCACCTTGTGTTGTCCACCCTGTTCGCCTGATGTGCCCAGCACGTGACTCCAAGCTCGAATCTGCGGCTAAATGTGTTATGGTAATGAGCCTTAATTAACCAAAAAATATTGCCGTGCAACTTTTTATACGTTGTGTGGAACTGTCGATGGTAATTAGTATTGTAAATCAGCGGCCTGAATCAAAGTTTGCAGAATACCATGGCCGATTCATCTTCCCCGCGACCGTTGCTAGGTTCATTCGTATTTCTAGATATCTACTTGATACCTCTAGGCGTTACACAGTGTACCGAAGACCAATAAAGACAATGTGCATACCAACTTCTTGTTTATTTCAAAATTAGTCATAATAAAAAATCATATTCCGTCGAAAATTTTAGTGCTACATAAACGAATTGTCTGTCATTAGATAAACATTAAACAGTCTTTACAAATAGGCACTAATAAGGGTTTTTTTCAAATTATTTGAAATAAACCGAAACAAGCGCATTAAAAAGAAAAAATTTTAGTTTTTTTTAGCGTTAGAAATTGTCGGATATCATGTTTTGCCTCAGTTGATATGCCTAGTCATTCCCCTAGAAAATGAGTCCAAAAAGTCGTGAATCGCTCGATAAATAATCAAGCTATGACATTTAAACTGCGAGAACCCATGGAGTCGTGCTACAGAAATTGAAAATGTAATAAAACATTAATCGAAAGTAGCAGGCGACAGAAAGGTTCTGCCAGTGCGCCATCTGGTACCCGAAGGTAACGGCAAACCAAGGAAATCGCTGCTGAACAGCAGTAGATTTCTTGGTGGGACACCACGGCACGTCCGCTTGGCCACCAGAGAGCGCGGGTTCTATATGCTGCTGCATATGAAAGCCGATATACGAGGGTTGCTCTATACCTCCGTCAATCCACCAGTACGCAGACAGCTGTTTCACGCTTATTAGCGATCATCAGTGCGTCATAGGTCGATTGACGGAAATAGAGAGCATCAATTCTTTCATGTCTACCAGACATGTGAAGCATGTTGTATAGAGCAACCCTCGTATTAATCAAAAGGTTGATCCCTTTTTTTCGCATTTTTTCTCGATAACTTTAATTGTATTTTCATATCTCAAAGTTTGTCGACGTGATGGCGGAACAAATTGTATGTTAGATTTTTTTGTGGAAGTTACTAGAAGTTGTTAAACTTGTAATGGAACCTGGAGAAAATTTTCGATTTTGAGATAATACGCTTTTTAGGCGTTTTATGATGTGTACATAACGAAAATCCACGTAACTCATTTCCGTCGGTCTGTCTGTCTGTCTGTCTGTCGCGTTTTCTACCCTCTTAATCTCAGTAACCGCTGCATGGATTCTGATGAAATTTGGGCAGCGTTATGCTGTGGGGTCGTAGTAGGTAATATTCCTATAATTTTGAAAATCGTTATTCGGGGGGCGGAGTAATTAGCAATTGCATGCTTATTATAGAAACCACGGGACTTATAATTTGTGATGTATACATACGAGTATTATTTTAGATCGTTCGATATCGAGTAACGCGAAAATTGTTCAATTGGTTGTAATGAAATTTTGACACAGTATTACTCCCGCGGCGAGGATGGAAAACGCGTATGTTTTGGAAAAATAGTGTCAGTGGCGGCGCAGCAATAATAAAAAAACTAATAATATGAAAACAGCTCAAACTTTGTTTTTAGGCGTTTTACGGGTTCCTGATCATTTTCAATTTTTTTTGGGTGGGGTGAAATCAGGGCGGTTGGGGGGGTGGGGGGTAGTAAAACTGAAAAATTTGTTGTATTCATAATAGTCCGTCTATTGACCTGTAGAAGAAATACCTAGCGGCATCTTAGACTTTTTTAAGTCCATCCGAACATTGGCTTGCCTATTACAGAAACCAATATTGTGATCTGTACATACGAGTTTTGCTTTATTTCGTTCTATGTATGTATATTGCGTAAAGCGAAAATTATTGAATTGATTTTGATAAAATCTTTGCACAGTATTTATTACCGCTGCGAGAGTGGAAAACGACTCTTTTTTTGAAAAACCGTGTCAGTGGCGGTGCAGCAATAATCAAAAAACCAAAAACATAAAATCAGCTCAAACTTTGTTTTTAGACGGGTTGGAGGCTCTTGATCGTTTCGCATCGTCCAGTTCAAGCATGTAGAAAAAACTGTGGCACCCTAGTTCCTAAGGATGGAGACGGAAGAAACTATTTACGAAGGTTTTTGTGTTGGATGTTGTTTTTGCGAGGGGAGGGGCGATAATTTAGTTGCAAGGGTATTTTAGACTATAGCTTCATCCAATGGGAAATAATAAAATGATATCATCATTATGTGTGGGAAGTACTGAGTCAATCAACTTGACTTCATTTTTTGATATCGTGTTTGGTTGTTAAATTACAGACATTTGAAGAATATATGATTTTGCATTGCGATTTTTTTTTGCACACTGAACATTTTTTTTTTGAGAAAATCGCAAATAGTTCACCTTCTGAAATACTGTGTATGTAATTTTAAAAACAAGTGAGTTCTGTTCGAAATGGGAATCCGTGTTTTACATGGCAAATACATACAGGGTTGGGATAAATATGGAACCAAGCAAATATCTTTGAAACGGAAAGGGTGATATTGCTGAAAATTTGCAGATAAATGTAGTGACGCATAATGCATCTGAAGACTTTATGTTAGCTATTAATGTACTTCCGGTCTAACCGGAAGTACCGTCAACTTTTTTAATTCAAATGGGACACCCTGTATATTTTTGCAGATTTTAATACATCTTTTTTTCCGAATACGTCCATAGTAAGTTTAGTATTACTTTCTGTAAAAATGGGAAAGATAACGCTTTTTTATTTATTGCCACGTACTTTTTATTTGATGTGTTACAATAAGAAAATTTAAAATGAATCATCAGGAATTATCTCAGACGTTCAAAATGCCCGCCGTTTACTTCCTGACAATATGCAAGTCTGTTGACAAATTTTTGAGTTACCTTGTCGAATCAATTCACGTCAGGATCAGGACGTCGGGAGGTAAATGGCCGGCATTTTAAACATATGAAGAAGCTTTGTCTTTCCCGTTTTTACAGAAACTAATACCCAACCCACTATGGACGTATTCGGAAAAAAAAGATACATGTATTAAAATCTGCAAAAATATATTGGGTGTCCCATTTAAATTAAAAAAGTTAACGGTACTTCTGGTTAAACCGGAAGTATATTAATAGCTAGCATAATGTCTTCGGATGCACTATACGTCACTACACTTGCGTGCCAAATTTTCAGCAATATCATTCTTTCCGTTCCAAAGTTATTTGCTTGGTTCCATACTTTATCCCAACCCTGTATGTGTATACCCAGGCCTCTTAACAAGTTGGAAAACACATCCTGTATTTTACTAAGCTATTGAAAGCACTCGAGTAAGTAGTAGAATGCTAAAAGTATATCAATAGAATCAGTGATTTACGTCAGTCGTAAAATTACTTGTCATGCGTGACACTATCCCTGTGACTATCCCCCAAAATGGTAACTGAGGTGAATGGTAAGGAGGAACTAGAAGCCAAACTGAAAGAAGCCGGAGACAAACTGGTGGTGCTAGAATTCTACGCGAAATGGTGTGGTGCTTGCAAGAAGATGAGCCCTCAATATAACGAACTTGTCAAGGTCTACCCAAACGTGATGATGCTAAAGGTACGGCCAAACACAATTTCTGAGATCTGTGTTCAAAACAGCCCAGGCGTCAGAATCAAGGAATCAGATTGATGCCTGTTTTTCAATTTGTGATGTTTTTAGTCAGGTGATAGCTCTTAACACGTTGTTGGACACAACGGCTATAGCCGTCTGCGGGGAATGATCGTGACACGCCACGACGGCTATATCAGTCAAAAAGTTCTGCTTGTTACGGCCGAACGGCGACGACCGTCAGAATGTCGGTATACTTGACTTGTTAAGCAATGTTAGTGCCGTAACGTGAAGCTCGTCATTTCTGAAATTGCCAAATTCTAACCCACTATACGCTATCCCAACTATTCATGTTTTAAGGTGCGTAGGTAAAACGGCACGACGGCTATAACCGTCCATAACCTCCAATGTGATGCATTGACCACGTGTATAGCTGCCATATTGCAAGTGTTTTTGTTTGATTTTCATGTTTTCAGTACTGATGGGAGGTAGGTAACCAGATATTTTCATCCTAAACAGATATTCGTCGTCCACCTATTATACATACATGTAGAATATATTGTTTCATATCAATACAAAACTCGAAGCACGTGTGAGACATTTTCCAGAGAAGCTGCCCCTACCAGAGGATCCATTCTAGAACATAAAGTCTGCTGTGATATGGCACAACGGATATAGCAGTCTTTTTTTATTGTCACCAAAAACCTCAAATATGAAAAAAGAGTCAAAAATGAACACCCCTAAAATATTTTGATAACGCAAATCATGTTACAAACGCAAAAAAATGGAAATGTTTTGAGGTGCGATATTACGAAGCCTCACGGCCAGCAGAGTGTCCAACAATGTGTTAACAGATGAAAATCCTACGTATTCTACCTGTGAGACTCTCCAGAAATGCGGGATAATCACTAAATCTTTTTACCTTCATTTACATCGTACAGCTTCAATTTGTAGCTAAATATATTCAATCCACTGCAACCTGTTACAGACATGTGTGTTTCGACATAAATGCTTAGTCTCGTCAGTATAGCTCTACTATCTACAATAGCGAACTTTCAGCCCCAAATTATTTTTTTTTTTCAAGTAAGGATTCGTTTTAGCGAAAGCCGAAACGGGCGTTGAGATTGGTGTCAATCGACGTGGATTGACGCCCTGAGTCGAACGATACCACTCCCAGACTGAGGAAACGCTCCGGTGAAAAACTACAGCACTTTGAAGATTCCAAACCTAACCTAACTTAACCAAACTAGTTGAGTTATTGAAGCTGAAATGGGTTCTAATCGACTCGAATTGAAGTCTTAAAACGAACTAGACCATTACCAGTGCGAGAAAACATTTTGGTGAAAGTCTACGCTACTTTGAAATTCACAAATTCCAATAGCTTACCTAATATAAAGATAGCAAATCGGTTGAGGTAAAAAAGTGTGTCTAGCGACTCAACCTGATAACTTGACTTAAATTGTACCAAATCTAGACTTTACAACCGTTTATTTTGATTCTCAATTGGAAATTAATCAAAATACATTCCTCTGGGCCCTACCCCCCATGCTATGGAGAAAACCGAACAGGTGAGAATCCTACCTGGGAAACTTGTGTTGCTTAGCCTATTCAAAATATTCAACAACAGTGACGTCTGGGGGCCGCCCCCCCCAGGCCCCCCGTTATACGTTAACGCAAACCTAATTCAACATAAACTAACCTGGTTTTCGGTTATTCATATTTCCTCAATAGCTTTAACGTGAAACATTTAAAGTATCATAACTTTTTTATTTTCCATTTTAGGATGTTGCGACTAGTGGCGTTGTGTTGTACTCGTCTAGCGCTTTCGCACGATATACAGGGTGGGGCATAAAAACCAAGTGTTTTTGGTTTGAGTAGTACTCATATATTAGAAAAGGGAGGAGCGCGCGGTTTATTACAATCCATTCCTTGACTCAAACCATTTCACTTTCTTACTTGCCACTTGCCATCATGGAGCGGTAGACGCTAGAACAACGCGTGGCATATGGCGTGGCATCATTGGCCCATATTTTTTTTGGAGAAAATGGGGTCACCGCTACAGTAACATCTGAACGTTACATTCATATGGTGAATACCTTTTTCATACCTGAATTGCAGAGAAGAGGTGTGGATATCAAAGATTTGTGGTTCCAGCAAGATGGGGCCACAGAGCATCAATGGCTGTTCTTCGCTACCTGTTTCCAAATCGTTCAATTTCGAGGTTTAGTGGCATTTCATGACCTCCTCGGTCACCTGACTTATCAATTTGTGATTTTTTTTATGGGGGCAACTCAAGTCACGTATTTAAAGGGCCAAGCCCCGTACGTTAGACGCAGAGAAGGAAGCGATTCGCCATGGAATCTCTCAAAAATCAACAGAGACATGCTGGAAACAGTCGAGTTGAATTTTCGTGAACGGCTGCATCATATGCCAGATGTAATTTTTGCACTTAGATATTTCAAAATGGTTTATAATCAGCTATGTTTTACTACCAATAATTTTTTTTAGAGTAAAAACTAATAATTTTATGATTATTTCAAAAACACTTGATTAATATGCCCCACCCTGAATAATTTGACCACATATTTCATTAAAAATCATCGAAAATCGAAGTAATTTTGAGGTTAGGTTGTAAGTGGTTGTAAGTGGCGCAGATTTTCATCGGACCGTTTCCTCGGTCTTGGAGAGGACTAATTCGACTCAGGAGATCAAGCAGAATCGATTAACACTTATTTAACGACCAATTAAACAGAATTTGACCTCAATAAGTTGACCGTTTGGCATAAGTGAGGTTAGGTACTGAAACTTTAAAGTGTCATAGAATTTTGCCGGGGCGTTTCCTCAGTCTAGGAGTGATGTCGTTCGACTCAGGGCGTCAATCCGCGTCGATTGACACCAATCTCAACGCCCGTTTCGAGTTTCGCTAAAACGAACTCTAGCCGAAACTTTATTCCTTTTCTAACAGTACTAAGCAGAAATTTACATGACCACTGGGATGCGAAAAATACAATTTTTGAAAGGTGGTTTCAAGGTGAAACCACTGGAGACAGAAGGGTTAACAGAAATTGGCCTTAACTCTACCTAAATTTTAGGTGGAAGCGGAAGATAACGCTGACCTTGCCGACGAATACGACGTCCAAAGCCTGCCTATGTTCGTTTTCATCAAACGCAAGGAAGTGCTCCAATCTGTGGCTACGTCCAACGTGGAAAAGTTGAAAACCATTATAAATGAGAAAACCAAATAGTATAAACAATAAAAATGTATCATACTTAGTACTTGTAATTGAACCTCATGAAATTCAATTTCGTCAGTCGTAAGAAACATGTCAAAATCTGTAACAGATTCAGTGGAATGGGTCTTGGATGGAGGAAACACCAAAAAACAATAAACAGTCTAACCATTCGTCAGAGTTTTTCAAACCCTACACGTTGATGTTTCCAGCATAATACAATAGGTTCTTTCCAACAGCATATTTTGTACCGTCCATTGAATCGTCACGAAACTGTTCGGATCGTTTGTGGTGCGCATGCGTTGATTTTGGATGGTTTGGTGACCGTACAAACAGGAAAATCTGTTGGAACGGTTCCTTCTCTTATTTCACTGGACTCGTGTCAGTTCTGACAGCTATAAAAAAAAACCAACCTCGATTTCAATTCAAGCCCAAAACGTCAAGAGCTTTATTAAAATTGATCGGAGCCTGAGTTTTCTGACGATGACTTGGTGTTAGTCTATCAACCACAACCCAAAAATGAGGACTATTTGGGTAGTTTTAGCCATGAATAATGGTTGTCACTCATTATCAGGTATTCCTGTAGCTCTATAAACAAAGAACCTGGGTTATGTTTTCCATAAAAATGACCAAATTTATCATAACATACCATGTATAACATTATTGTTTGATTCCATTTCCATTTTTGGCTTTGGTGAATTTTCAGCCAACAAACGAGCCAGCCAAACAACAAGCAACAGCAAAAACAAAAGAGAAAAATCAAATCACACTCAATCTCGACACTTAAGGCTCAAGGAAGCAAGAAAACAGAAGGCGCATAGAAATGACAAAATGAAATTGTGCGCCAAGCGGGCGATTTACTTTCTACTGCGCATGTCAGTCCTTACGGTCCTTACTCTGGACCAATTACCGACTTGACCGTACAGAAACCGCCCCATGAACGGTAACGAAATCTGTTGGAACGCTTTATGGACCGTTTCGTGAACGGCCACAAAACGTGTTGGAACGCATTTCACGTTCTGCGCATGTCCATGACGATACATTGTACGGTATTCAGGCCTGTTGGAAAGAACCTAATGTGTTTCATATGTATGTACAAATACTTTAGGGGTGATTTCCTGGATGATTTTGAGTGAAAAACTTGTCCCGCACGAACGCCACTGGTAGAAATGAAAAAAATATCTTCATCAAAAAGTACCTTTTGGTACATGGACACAATGTACCAAGTTTCATAAATAAAACTAAAGCGTTATCAAAGTTATAACAAAAAGAATTTTTTTATTAAAACTTTAACACCTTGTACCTCGAAAGTTATGACGTGTAAGACATACGTTCATGTAAAGTTTTTTTACTCAAAAGCATCCCCTCGAATATTTGTACATCAATATGAAACACCCTTATATTATCCATATCAGCTTTTCATCTTTCTTTCGCGTTAGACCTCGTTTCCACCAGAGATGTGCTAGGAAAATGCGCCCAGCGAGGATGATGTGTAGCGGAGCTGTGAAACGGTGTGCAAATGAGCGTTGAGAGGATGTGTAGCAGAGTTTTCTTTTTTCTCTCCTACATCCACAGCTCGCAACACATTTCTAGCACACTTCTTTTGAAACACATTCCTCGCCAACATGCCTTGTTTTGTACGTAGTAAAACCTCGCTCTGTTAGGCCGTTTCCACCAAGCTGTGCTGAACGATGCGATGTAATTCAAGCGATTCTATTGGTTCGCTAAAAACGCATTCCTCGTAACTCATCTTCGCACATCTCTGTTGGAAACGCAGCCTTAAAGGCTTCTTTGTGGGTGCGCTCTGTCAACTAGTGTTCACTAAACATCGACTATCGCCTATCGATAGTACCCGAAAACATCGGCTGGGCCGATGTGCAAACATCGATGTTTCCGGATAGATCGCAGTTGTACAGATTGAGTGTTTTGGTCGGTTATAAATTCATTTCGTTTATTTAGCAATTGCTTCGGAAAGTTTTATTTATATATCTTTATTAAAGTTGTGCAATATTTTGGAGCACTAATAATTTATTAATATTTTTGAAGGTGAAATTATTAAATTATTATGCACTTACCGTATTCTCACCAAGAAAGTTATTAAACTCTTCATTATATTTTTTACCCAAAGCAGTCACTTTTTTGTAGCACGTGGTATGATAACCTACAAAATCAAGTGATGCATTGGTTAACTCAACGCCACTGTATTTAAAATTTCTCTTTTTACGAAAATGTAATTTCAACGAACAGTTTTTATACGTTTTATCGTTAAAATCAAGAACATCATCGTCCGAGTTGCATAGAAAACACTTTTTAGTCATTTTTTTATCACAATTTAATGTTTATAAATACCAACAATCAGTATAGTAGTAGTAGCACGCTTTTTCAATTCAGAAGAATGAGGCAAACTGTTCCAATACAATGATGTACAGCATTTACGAGTATATCGCTATCCTTTTCAATTTCACGGACACATGACATGCGCACTCTCTTTCATTCAATGGCCGAGCTACACGCAGCTGCTAATGCTGCTATGCTGCGTCCTTTGCTAATACACCAGATAGTTCGCTCGGACCTCTCTGGCGCACGTATTCACTGGCAGCAATATTTTGATCTTTAAAATTCGACAACCGGAATGCCGGACTGATTTTTTGCAGACAACCCTATA
Source organism: Callosobruchus maculatus (assembly GCA_951848785.1). NCBI lineage: Eukaryota > Metazoa > Arthropoda > Insecta > Coleoptera > Chrysomelidae > Callosobruchus > Callosobruchus maculatus. The sequence goes on from CATOUR010000003.1 coordinate 8,300,430, forward strand.
TAGACGTGTTTGCAATAAAATTATCTTTAGTTTGATATAAGTTTCATGCATTAACCACACCGGTGCAAATTACTATTATTGATTTACCTGTTTATACCTGGCTACCCTATAGTTGGGACGGGAAAAACGTAGCCAACCTAACGTTTGATTATACTATGGGCTCCATACTTTCGATTGGTATGTGATTTGTCTATTAACCAGTGAAATGTTTAAAAAAAATAATTTTTGAATATTTAATTAATCATATCCTGGACTGAAATTTTTCAGCCAACCCACTCGCGATATGTTTTTTAACATATTAAATTTAATATAAAATGCTTTTCATCCATTAACCAGTTCGGTGAAGGTCGTCTTATATTCGGATCTTCTACTAAAGGAGACATAATCGCCCTACTCAATATCAACCTGACCTAGCCAGAGGTGTCTTCCCAAGTAGCCTTGAAGGCTTATTTATGGGTGCGCTCTGTCATCACTCTTGTCCCAGCTCCGAAAGGAAAAAAAACAAAGAACATTGATAAGCCGACCCTGATTGCTAACGTCACCCGAATTCTAGGTGGAGACGGAAAAGAACACGGAACTGAGCGAAGAATACGAAGTGGAAAATCTGCCTGCGTTCTTCATCCTCAAGAATATGCAGGTCATAGCAACACTCGCTACCTCCAAGTTGGAAGGCATTAAAAACCTTATTAAAGAGAAAGTCGTGGAAAGTGTCAGTTAAAATTCATTCATAGGGGATAATAAAGATTCTATATCAACAGGTTGTTAATACCTCACCTTATTTTACCCGTTTTAGCTCTCACTGACTCACTGAAGTGAGCTTATGCAGAGCCTCTGTCTGTCCATCTGTCCGTATACAAAAGATAGCCAAAACTACAGGAGCAAAACTAAATGCAAATTCGGAATCAGCATGAAAAAAATAGTCCGGGAAAAATCCGGTTTTGTCAATATCGCTTCCGGTATTTCACTTGTCAAGTAGATTCCTCCATGAACTTCCCAAGCTCAATAATATAAATACAGCAATGTTTGTTTAACAACCTTAGTCTAGAACATGATTATTTACCATTATCCGTGTCTCAGGTCTTTCAATTATCTTTACAACAAAACCTCAAAGGTTGATTTATCTGCAATCAATGCGAATTTAATAATAATTCCTTTTGATGTCGCTTCTACATTTCGAAACTGAAGTGCGATCTCTTTTTTCAAATTGGTCAAATTTTCAATGAATCTACAAATCTTGGTTATAAAGCTATAAGGAATCAAAAAAGTTTCTAAGTAATTACTGCCAGTGGGTTTATATTCTTTAAATTTCTAACCGCTGTTTTAAAAATGAATCAATTTAGGTTATGATAAGAGAGAGAGAGACAGGAACATAAAGTTGGTGGCAGGGCGGCCAATAGAAAGATTTAATCTACATGGCAACGGCATGGTAGCAGATACTCAACCAATAAGGTTCCCTGACAAGACGTTGGATGACAGGGTTCATGAATTGTTGCCGATTCTCCCGAAGTTGATGATATCTTCAGAAAATATGTACATTTTATAACAGGCAGGTTAAGAAATATCGGTTTATTAAATAAAAATACATTAACAAACATATAGAAATATCAGTAACAACTATATTAAAGCAGCTATAAAAATATCTTAAATTGCTGTTACCGTTAATTTTGTCTTTTTTATATAAATAAACTTGGCAACATCGAACATTTTTGTCCGCATTCCTTTTGTAGCTTCAGATCCGCTGGTCAGATGATAATATAACACCAACATATAACCCAAATTGAGTTTCAAACAAAATTGAATGCCTTGGCGTGCGAATGTTTTACTTTTAATGCAGTGAGGCTATATAATTCGACAGATTCAATCTGGAGAAATAAAAGCCTGAATTCTTTCAGGAAACTTGTAAAAGTCAGCTGTTGAGTCAGCTCTAAATAAATTTTGCGCAGAGGACAGGCACGTAGTTAGAGGGGGGCCAGGGGGTCGGGACCCCCCTAAACGTTATATAATGCCCTTCAAAAATGGAATAGACAAATTTTTGCACCCCCCCCCCCCCCCCCGAAAGAGATACCCATAATCTGGACCCCCCCAAAAACCAAATCCTGGATACGTGCCTGGCAGGTGGTAATGTTCTTTTCTACTTATTGTCCTAGGTTTCGTTAATGTTTGTTTATTTTATTTAGACAGTTTCCTGTAGGTGTCTAGGAATAGGTTTGTTGTGTTAGTTGTTTTGGATATTGTGAAATTTTGTGATTTCCTATATCACATAATAAGGTTAAGTGCAAAAGTAGCTATTGGGCTAAACTTCGCCTTATTGTTGCGGTAGAATAAAGGCATTTATTATTATTATTATTATTATTACTCTGGTTGTCAAAACGGCAGGATATGTTGCTCTTTTCATTCGCGGAACAAAGAAGGTTACCTCTAAATGTGAGGTCGTGTGACGCCACTGGGAACAGCTATAGAAATTATGAAATAAACAGCTTTTTGGGGGTTTGAATGGTCGGTCTTTTTGAAGGGAGCGCCATTGAAATGGACGATCGGCATAGGGATTATACTTGTAAGGTTGGACGTATAATATAAAATATGTGGCCTTCACCCTGCTTGTACAGAGAAAAAAAAATCACCGAAAATTACATTGTTATCCCGATGTAACTCGGTGTACTGCAATAGCCGGTGTATTACATTACATCTCATGTTCGACAAAAAAAAATATTTTAACGTACCACAGCTTTTATTAGCTTCCATTATAAACTCTGGATAAAGCAAATGCAAAAAGTTTAGCTCAATGGCTACTCTTATGCGACGCAGGAAATTACAAAATTTCACAATGTCCAAAATAACTAGCACAATAAACCAATACTAGACACCTACAGGAAACAACCTAAATAAAAGAAAATAAACAAACATTGACAAAACCTAGAACAAGAACTAGAAAAGAACATCACCACTTACACTAAATTTATTTAGAGCTGCCCCAACACCTGACTTTTAACCAGTTTTCTGAAGAAATTCAGGCTTTTATTTCTCCAGGTAGAATCTGTCGAGTTATCTAGCGTCACTGCATTAGTAGTAAACCATATTTGGAACAGAGCGCTATAGTGTACTGGCATAGGTAAGTTGTTTTTTTTATAACTGAGCAGACCGCGCAGGCAGAGCCTAAATACCAGAGTACCGCGGCTGCTGTGAAAGGGTTATGTTAGGGGAAGTTTGTTAACGCGAGATTTGAATGGCCCAATACCCGCAGGCGCAATAAATACATCTTCTGGTAGTCCATTCCAAGCCTTGGACACCCTGGGAATAAATGTGCGGTTGTACCGCTCAGTTCTTGATGTATGAAGGACGACCGTCTTAGAATTAGATGCAGCGGTCGCACGGATACATCTGATAGGAGCAATGAGCGGCGGAACGATAGAGGATAGCTCAGAGGAGCAGATTCCGTTGGAATATCGGTAGAAGAGTGAGAGGTCATCAACAACACGCCGGTGAGAAAGTGACTGAAGGTGGCGCGTTAGGGCCGGATCGCCAATTAGTCGAATTGCCCTTCTCTGGACGGCATCTAGTATACAGGGTAGTAGGGGAAGCAGCTCCCCAGACATGAGATCAATACTCCAGGCAAGGTCTTATCTGGGCTTTATATATATAGCGTGAGGAGGTTACATGGTGAGAAATACTTTCTGGCTCTAAGTAGGTACCCAAGCTTTTTACCAGCAGCTGTTGCAATTGACGCGACGTGTTCGTGCCAGATCAGATTTTCTGTAATGTTGACTCCTAACAGCTTGAATGAGTGACTCCTTGGCAGAGCCCGGTTGTTCACCAGAACCTGGTGTTGGCCTGGGCACTTCTTGTTTGATAGCGTACAATACTGGGTCTTGGAGGGGAAGCCCCCAAGCGGTAATGGTATCGAGATCCTTTGAAAGTGAAGCTGCCACTGCCAGTCTTCTGCGTTCCAGCTCGATCATAGAGATCGGTCTATTGCTCATGATGCCTGCATGCAGCGTACTGTCATCCGCACAACTGTGGATTGGGTTTGTAGTGCTAGAAAGTAGATCATTAATGTGAAGCAGAAACAATGTCGGAGCCAGTACCGATCCCTGTGGAACCCCGGCATTGATGCTATGGAAAGAAGAGGAAAAGCCGTCTACCACGACAGAGATGAGAGGAAGTCTGCGAGTCAACCGCAAAGCTTAACAGGGAGCCCATAAGACGGGAGCTTTTTTAGGAGAGCTGCATGCCACAGTTGATCGAATACCTTTGAAATATCGAGATCAACGTTATGTCTTAACTCACTTGAATTAATGGTAGCTCTGATTATCATTTTATTAACGAGATAGGTCGGCTTATTACTACATAGTATTTTATGGGCAAAAACCTTAAAACTAAACATATACTGACATTACATCTTTAGGCACATTAACTCTTCAACCTTCGAGGAGACATGACTGTACTTCCGAAGACCAAACACGAATCTGCAGCAGTTATTCTGCATTCTCTGCAATCTGCTCTTATTCACTACATCGAGGCAAGGGTAGTACAGAATGAGAGCATAGTTTAAGCTGGACAACACTAAAGCTTTAACTAGTTTTTTGCGAGTTCAATATGAATCGATTTGGCATGTACATCGAATTTTAGGTTGTGATCCAAAATAACACCCAGAGTACTATATTTCTCATATAAAATATAATAATATAAAAATAAATTGGGGGTGAGTTTTAAGGGATGAAGTCCAAAAAAAATATTTCGAAATCATGGTATGATAGGCCATTCTGCCATTCAGTACCCTTGAAAGACCCACTTAGATTTCTTTTTAACTGTTTTTCTTACGAAAATATTACGCCTCAAATTATTTTATTTACCTTATGCTTATGACTTTACAAAAAAAAAAAAATAGGTTTGTGTATAAAATCAAAGGTACTATAAGGTTTTAGATAGAATAACGACTTAATTTGTGTAGGAAAAACTATTGGGTGCTATTTAAAAAAAAAGTTGGGGGTGAGGAATAAAGGTTGAAGTACAAACAAAAATATTTTTTAAGCATGTTATGATAGACCCTATAGTACCTTCATAAATTCCACTCACTTTTCGTTTGGACTTTTTATTTTTTTGTTACGAAAATATCATGTGTCAAGGCAATTCAGGGACACCATGTATAGAACCCTTACGCTACCAATACTATCTCCTGAACTATACTATACTATACTGAACTTCCAATGTAGATATATGTATTACCTCCCTGCCATCCGCTTGATACGCGCATGGGCTGGAACCCCATAGAAAAGAAATATCTAGGAATTATTAGAAGATCAAGGAAACAGAGTAAGTTGAAGAAATTAATCTAGGTTTTTGTAGAACAAAAGGTGACCCTGAGAGGTACAAAAAATAGCAGGCAGCCGCAATGATGTTATAGTGAATCACTGACGCCTTTGGACCATTTTACCGCCAAGGAAAGCAAGGTCGGGTGTGCCCTTTGCCGAAAGACCCCCGGGCCTGAAACGTTTTTTGCTCGATCCTTGGCCCAAACATCAAGTCAGGACCGTACTACGCATTTCTGTGTGACAATTCAAGAAGCCTAGGGTTGCCATCTCTAAAATTTGGTAACCACTCAGAGTAACAACTGAACGTAGAGGTAGTAAACAAACCACTTCAGCATGGCGTGCTCAAAGCCATCATATTTGACACTTCAGCCTCCAAACATTAATCAGCTGTGACCTCGCAGTGACAGTTCAAATTGTAAACAATGCTGTGCAACGCCAACTAACCTGAAAATTCTTCCAATGCAACCCATGTTACAAACACTGCACTTTTTGAATCCCCTCTCGAAAAACTGTTAACTACACTCGAATATAGCACAGCAAGTCCGTAAAGCTTCACTACAGTTACCAAAAAATAGCGAATTCGATTTTACTGACCAAGCATAAAACAAAACAAGCGTTTGACAGTCGAGCTTCTACCATAAGTAAGTCGCAGAACTTGCGTTTATGATGAAGCAATATGCAGTAACGCAGTAGAGGTCATCATATCTATTGATTTTGCTGTAATCATTCCTGAACCATCAAAATACCGTCTTTTTTTAACGTAGAATGGAATATTTCAGGAGTATAATGAATAATTATGATTGCCGTATCTGGTGGTCAATACGACAACGTAAGAAAAGATGTCGGCCTATTAGAATTAGTTGTTTACTATCTCTATGTTCAGTTATTACTCTGAGGGTAACCAGGACAGGAAAAGTAAAAACCCCGGATTTTAGAGCCCAGAACCCGGACATGTCAACATGTTTTTTAAACATTGTATAATGAAAAATAGTTAAATCGGTCTTAGATAACTTTGTCATCTATTTCCTGACCTTAAAATTAAACTTATTTTTTATCATCATTTTAAATGTACGTAACAAAATACAACCTTATAACAGTTTGTTAACTTTTTTTTCAATAATCAGTTAGAATTTTTTATTCTTAAAATAAAACACAGATTATCAATATACCTACTCTGTTATGAGCACAAAACCTTATTAGCAACTCAACCTAATCGCTTTTTGTGAGTTTGTTGCGAGTTTTCCATTTGGTCTCTTAATTTTCGAAACAGTTTTTATTTATTTTATAATACAATAATATAAACTACGTATTCCAAACAGTATTAGTAAATATTATTTAGTTTTGTATCTACTCTTAAAATATGTATTTACTACCGTATACAAATACAAAAAAGATTAATCTGTCGTGAGGGGTTACGTTAAAATTCTGATTTTTAACCGACAATAACTTTCTGAAATGATTCATAAGTTTTGAATTTGTGAGGTGTGTTTGAGAGATGAAGTCAGAATTATTATGTAGACCTGAGTAATATCTATACAAAATATATTATAATAATAATTCAGAAACTGGTAGCAAAATAGTCCCAAATACCAATCTGCAATAGATGAAAACAAAATAAATTGAAATATTTATTGTATATTGACATCTGATTATTATACACAGGCAATATACAATTATGATTACACTAATGACCGCGCCAGCCCCCTGGCCAGCCCAGCAAAAGATGCCGAAAGGGATTACGGTCATCGGACTCGTCGAGCGTCTTGTGAAGGCATAAGGCATACTTTGTAGTATCGGCAATCCGTAGGAGCACAAAAAATGTAAACAACTCATATATATCATTTTTACCGTATCATTCCACGAAATATGGTTTAAATAAACCCATAACTAGCATGGCTAAACTTGTTAATGAAATTATACCTAGTGTAGATATATTTGGGTCCTCTTTTGGTGTTTTTAAATACCTATCTTGTCAAAAATACTCTGTAATCTGTAACATGATTGGTTATATTTGTAACAAGGGTTTTACCAGTTTATAAATAAATACATAGAAATAAAAACAACTCACCGAAGACCTCGACAGAATTGAAAAATATACTGTAGTATATGTTTCATGTTAAAACCTTGAACATTATTCATTAATCTTGCCTAATTCATATTACCATCGCTTTGGTAAAGGTTTTCCCGTAGGCATTTATACGTTTATACAGCACCTAGCATAATCCCATTGGTCAGGTTTGAATTTTGAACCAATCGAGCTCTGAGTGCCATACGCGAGTGTATAGAATGTAAATGAGAGCTATATGCACTTACGGAATGTAGTACTTAATGCAGCTGAAAATTTACAAAGACAAAAGCGATTTAAGCGAAAACCATTTTTCAACTATGTATTATTGAAGTGCAGTAACCTTTATTACAAATTAAGTTATAATAAGGTGTATAATTATTGTCCTTCTTTACGAAATATTAAATGTAATTATTGCAAAGATCTGCTGTATTAAGTTAACTAAGTACTAATCTTCAGTGGGCAAAGAAAACATACATTACTTACAAGATTAAAGACATTAAAGAATATAGCAGAACAAAAAAGAACGTTATATAAAATCAGTGGGATAAACCATGCATTGGGTTTATTTGTTTTAATATTTTGGGATAGATTAGGTCCTACGTTCTTCTTTGGCATCAGTCAATAGGTTTGATCTATATTTTCCAGGACTCAGTCCAAAATATTAATAATTAGGAGGTAATTTTGCCCCAGCATGCATGGCGATTTCAAACATATACGAGTATAACATATACAGGGTTATTCACGTTATTCGACACGGAGTATTATGGCTAAAGTATTCGATAAAAAGGAAAATAATAATTTGGGATGGATAGAGATCCATAAAGGCTACATTTTAAAAATATTTTCATGTTATACAGGGTGTCCCAAAAACACGAAATGTATCAAAGTTATCTTATTTTAAATGTATATTATTGCATATTCAGATTCCTTGGTGAATTCTAGTGTGACTTCATGTATCACACATGGGACCTAAAGCGAATCGTTTAGGTGTAAATCACCATTTTCGGTATAAGTAGATATCAGGAAAAAATTGAATATCGCAGAGACTATAAAATATGGAAGGCTGTGACTTTGCCGTATTACTAAGCATAAAATGCGTCAGCTTTGATGAGACTGTCAAATTTAAATTACGTTAATGCTTGGAGAAATCGGTCGATGAATTAAGGAAACTTCGATCAGCAATAACTTGATTTTTTCAAATGGAAATGCCTAATTTTTTTTATACGGTTAAACGTAGAATTTGATAACCTTTCTAATGATATAAGGTTGTGAATATCAATCTCTGGTAGTTTTCATTTAATTTTAAATTTTCGAACAAATCGGCGTTTTTCAATTTGCCTACCTATAAGCAACGAAGCAGGCCATGAAATATAAACAAAAGCCTGTTCAGGTAGAAGAAAACAACTAACTTAGCTGAAAGATACACACGAACTAGACTAAAGGGGCAAGATTATAAAAATTACTCACAACAAACAAAGTCTAACCAGAAACAACGGCGGTAACATATCTTTGGTCAAAGAGAAGCTGAAGTATGACAGAAATGGATTTTTTCACGGCCTACTAGCTACTGCAATGTATTAGAGATTGGCAATTTCCAAAACCATTAAAAATTTTGAAATAAAATAAAAACTACTAGAGAATGTTGTAAGCAGTTTATTGTTTTCATAATAAAATTTCACATTTAATGATATAAAAAAAGAATGCAATTCTGTCAAAACTCAAGTCAAAAGTACCTCTGATTGGAGCTCTGGAAATTCTTTAGTACCTATTAGCAAGGTCGCAGAAAATGAAGAATGAATTAAAATTTGTTCAAATTATAAAACATAACTTAAATGGCAGAAAATTTAAATTTGATTTGTCAGTATTCCTTTTTGCAATATTGCTAATAGATATTGATAAATAGAAGGGCTCCAGTCAGAGGTATCGACTTCGACGCAAACTAGTACTTTTTTACACCATTACATATGATTGATAGTTGCGTGCTGGAGCAACAGTCGCTGGTTGTTTCTGTTTCATATCAGGGTTTTTAATTGTCTTGGAAATTTTTAATCTCTAGTAAATTGCGGTAGCCTGTAGACTGTAAAAAATATCTATTACTGCCATACTCCAGCTTCTCTTTGGCATTAGAGATGTTACCGCAGTTGTTTCTGGTCAGACTTTGTTTGTTGTGAGTAATTTTTATAATCTTGTCCCTTTAGTCTAGTTCGTGTGTATTTTTCAGCTAAGTAAGTTGTTTTCTTCTACCTGAACAGCTTTTTGTTTATATTTCATGGCCTGCTACGTTGCTTATAGGTAGGAAAATTGAAAATCGTCGATTTGTTTCAAATTTAAAATTAAATGAAAACTACCAGAGATTGATATTCACAGCCTTATATCATTAGAAAGGCTATCAAATTCTACGTTTAACCGTATAAAAAAAATTAGGCATACCCATTTGAAAAATTCAAGTTATCGCTGATCGAAGTTTCCTTAATTCATCGACCATCGACCGATTTCTCCAAGCATAAACGTAATTTAAATTTGACAGTCTCATCAAAGCTGGCGCATTTTATGCTTAGTAATACGGCAAAGTCACAGCCTTCCATATTTTATAATCTCTGCGATATTCAATTTTTTCCTGATATCTACTTATACCGAAAATGGTGATTTACACCTAAACGATTCGCTTTAGGTCCCATGTGTGATACATAAAGTCACACTAGAATTCACCAAGGAATCTGAATATGCAATAATATACGGGGTATTCCATTTAAAAAAACATAACTTTGATACATTTCGTGTTTTTGGGACACCCTGTGTAACATGAAAATATTTTTAAAATGTAGCCTTTATGGGTCTCTATCCATCCCAAATTATTATTTTCTTTTTCACCAAATACTTTAGCCATAATGCTCCGTGTCGAATAACGTGAATAACCCTGTATAACCATCCTCTCTCGCTGCAATCGCAAAAACTAAAACAAGAGTCCAGCCATAGCCATACGTTTGACTTGCATATAACTATATTACATTCCGTAAGTGCATATGGCACTGATTTACATTTCATACACGCGTATGGCACTCGAAGTTTAGCGCACAACAATATTCAATTCCGTAAGTGCATATGGCACTGATTTACATTTCGTACACACGTACGGCACTCGAAATCTGATTGGTTTAAAATTCAAATCTGACCAATGGGATTATGCTAGGTGCTGTATACATGTACGGAATGTATAAATGCTTCCCGTAGTCCGACTCTGTTCTTCTAAGCCGGCCGGCTAATATGACAACGAATGGCGCGACTAGAAAAAGTGCCAACAGATGTCGCACGAGTCGCGAAGAAAAGATTGAGAAGCCGGCTAGATGAAGCTTGGGTATCGTAAAAAACTAATAAATAACATCGTCCCATGTTATGTACCGTATAAAAATCAATAATTAAGGCGTGTTGCACTTACCTGGGTTCTGGTTCTTCGGGCTCGTAGGCCTGGTCATGGTCATCTTCGTGTTGTTCGAACTTTTCCATGTTGTTAACTGGGCGGATCACGATATACCGGCGAACAGAAACCAAACGAAAGATCGAGAACTCAAATACCGACGCGACGGAAACCTAGACGAGCTACTCGGTGTTGGAAAACTGAAAGAAAAAGGGAACGCCGGGCGAAACGATATTCACAACATACCAAAACGGACAACGGAAGCGGAACGGCCGAAAGTGCGCGGGGATACTAGTGAGTGTGACGCGGATAACTTGCCGAAAGAGTCACTTTTGAAAGTGAAACCAAAAAGCGTTTTTCGGGAAAATGACGTAACACAACATATCACTCTGAGCACGGCCTAAATGAGCACTGGCGCTGGCCGAACGAAAGCCGGCCGCGACGGTATCGCGCAGGCCATGGATTGGCCACGCCCTCACTCCCTGCGATCGGGGGGAATCGAACCTCCCCTCCTTCCCTGCGCTGCTCGCATCGTTGCCAACTGAGTTTTTCCTGTTCTTCCTGTGCATCGGTCAGTGCCGTAGCAAGTGGATGGCACAGCCTGGGTTGCCTTTCAAACTTTACTTGTCTGTCTGTAAGTAAACTAGTATCGATTGTAACGGATCTTAATGTATAACAGAGTTTTCCTGATTTGTTCTATCTAAGAAATAGGAGATCGCCTCTGAAGGTGATGGGCCTATACGCCATTTTTTTGGTTAAACGAAAGCTTACACTATACAGGATGTTTTCAAAGTTGGGACCTCAGAGTAACAACTGAACATAGAGGTAGTAAACAACTAATGGGCCTATACCGTGACCTCAAATTGATCAATTTATTTACTGCGGTATTATTTTTGATGATACATAGGACCGTTTACTGTACAAAGTCAGCAGAAAACTTGATCCAAATGAGAATATCACTAAAGAGAAAATTGTACTGTAATTTGAAATAGCCGATGATCACGTCACCTGTAGGGAACCAATGAGAAGCGTCCTTTCTGTAGGGAACCAATGAGAAGCGTCCTTTCGTGGTCCGATGGCTATGAGCGGATGCTATTGTTTTGTACCAGTGAGCTCTTATTGGTTCCCTACAGGTGACGTCACGACCTGGGCGGGAAGTGTATGGATTCAAAAAATTCAATATTTAAAGCAATTTTTTTCTGTTATAAATACGATAGAAAAATTTTGTAAAATTATTTATGGCATCTACGTGGTGTCAGGGTTCGTTTAAGCCAATAAACCAAAAATGTGGTATAGGCCCATTCTAACAGGCCAACACCTCTTCTTACGTTGTCATATTGACCACCAGATACGGCAATCATAATTGTTTACTATCGTCTTAATTGTATAGTATCCAGAAATATTCCATTCTACGTTAAAAAAGACGGTATTTTGAGGGCTGAGGAATTATTACAGCAAAATCAATAGATATGTTGACCTCTACTGTGTTACTGCATGTTTCATAAACGCAAATTCTGTCTTACATAAATTTTGAGGAGCTGGCAACGCCTATATAATTTTCCTGCGATTTGTTTACGGTAAACTCCGACTGTCAAACGTTTGTTTTGGTTGTGCGTCAGTAAAACCGAATTCGCTATTTGTTGGTAACTGTAGTGAAGCTTTACGGACTTGCTGTGCTATATTCGAGTGTAGTTTAACAGTTCTTCGAGATGGGACAGTGCAGAGCAGTGTTTGTAACATGAGTTGCATTGGAAGAAGTTTCAGGTGAGTTGGCAATGTTTGGAGGCTGAAGTGTCAAAAGATGATGGCTTTGAGCACGCCATCCTGAAGTAATTAGTTTACTAGCTCTATGTTCAGTTGTTACTCTGAGGGGTTAGGTTAGTTGGCGTTACACAGCATTGTTTACAATTTGGACTGTCACTGCGAGGTCACAGCTGATCAATGTTTGGAGGCTGAAGTGTCAAAGATGATGGCTTTGAGCACGCCATGCTGAAGTGGTTTGTTTACTACCTCTATTTTCAGTTGTTACTCTGAGGTTAGGACTATACTTTTCAGAAACAACTGCCTTTGAAATGATGTACGATGAATCAGCAGAAGAATAAAAAATGGTAAGAAAATACTTACTATTCGTTCGCTGCGAAGCTTTATGTACGGTGCTGTCACATGAGTGTTAAGCCGGTCCCACACGATGTGGCGAATAACTTCCAACGTTGGACACATCGGCATTTGCCACATCGTGTGGACGTGAGTTGGCGAACTGCATGTGTCCAACGTTGGCCGCATGGGAAGTTCGGGCTCTTGTCGGAAAAACTAACCCGCGTTGGTCAAATTGCTTCCAACACTGGAAGCAACGTTCATCACAGTCCTACACGACGCGCGACACTCGTTCAGGTAGTTGGATTTGTCAGTGGCGCTGGAAAACATTTTGTTGATTTGATTTGTTGTTAAGGTTTTTACTTGTATATTTTTGTTGTATTATTTGGATTTTTATATAGTTTTTTCCTTTACCCATTAAGTGCCTGCAGGTATATAAAATAGTGAGGTAGTATACGGAATAAACACTGTTTCCGGCTCAACTTTGTTGCTTCAAAACTGATACATAAAAATATTGATTTATTTATACAGGATATGTATCACGGTCAATGGTACCTTAGACGTTGTTTATACAGAACATGGGATCAATCTGAAAATTTAGCTACTGAAGTAATTGCTGCTGGTGTATCGACGTAAAATATTTTAAGCATCGCAATGTTGCTGCTTATACGGAAAACTGGCAACACCTTCGTTATTTTAAACTTGGACCAAAAAGGGTTGATGGGCCGTTGAAGTTTATGGTATGTTCAAGTTTGGTTAATTATCTGTGAAGTACCCTGTCCTGTATCCCTCACCTCCTTCTTCCAGGTCTCTTTTTCTACCAACAATATTGGACAACTGGAATGACGGTATAACTATTGGCAGAAGCAAAATATCCAACTTAAGATTTGCTGACGATACAACCCTTATTGCCGCTTCTCAGGAAGAACTAGTAGCTCTATCAAACATCTTAGAATAACACAGTGCAGCATATGGTCTTGGTATTAACTACAACAAGACCAAGGTTATGATCGTAGATAGAGAGCATGATAATCATCGAGAAATAAAGTCAATAGGCCGTCGTAAAAGTTTTGTGTACCTCGGTTCTTTGATCGAATATTCGGGTAGCTGTGAATATGAGATTCGATGTCGCATTTAACAGGCACGTGTGGCCATGACAAAGCTTACTAAAGCTACTACCATCATGTCGCTGGTTCACTCTCTTTGTGTTCTCCATATGTTTGTATGCCTCGGAAACTTGGACTGTTAAAAAGGCAGATCGAGCTCGCAATCTCGCATAGATGCTTTTGAAATGTGGGCGTGGAGGAGAATGCTGAGAGTTCCTTATACCGCCCATCGAACTAATGTTTCCATACTGAATGAGCTCGGTAATCCAAAGAGACTATCTTCCATTGTGTCGACGAAAATGCTTACATTCTTCGAACATATTCACAGAAGCGATAATATGGAGAAACTTGTAGTTCAGGGTCACGCCCCAAGTGGGCGATGCCGTGGCCGTGGTCCAGCCTACACGCTGGGTGGATACGACGAACTATTTAGTTGCTGGATATGAGAGCACCACTGAACTGACAGTAAATCGCGAACGATGGCGAGCTACAGTTCTCAAAGCTATTGATAATATTCGTGTCGGCAATACTCTAGCTGCGACTTAATGCATTTTACGAGTTCATAACATGTCTGTTAAGATATTGTGACTATGATGATGATGATGGCAAGGATATTGAATGAATTGTGTTTTCATACATGACATTACGCTCCATCCTAACCCAGAGTACTCGAGAAGAATCATGTGTTATTCTGTTATTTTCTATTTTTACTTTTATTTTGTGGTTGTTATCTGTTTAATTTAGGTCATATGTATGGACCTTCTTTTAATGTTTTATTGTTTTTTATTGTTTGTTTTTGTAGCTGACTTGCTATCATGTAGGAACATTGTACAACTAATAGTCAATAAATACTCTACTGTACTCTTCTTCTTTTCCAAGGGGTGATTTCAAAGCATGTACCCCTTAAATTCGATCTTGACCTACGCTCCTGAGCTTATGTAACGCAAGAGGAGGCAGGTATGTTGTATACGTACTGTTTCGTTCATTCAAGGTTCTGAATAAGTTCTTATTATTTTCTTTAGAAGGAATTCCTTCTCCGGTTTTTCTTAATTCCTCTTCTTTTATTTAGATGATAGAGGGATGCGGGTTACGATACACATACCAATTTTATTTTTGTCATCGCTGTCTTCGTTTCCTTTATTTGAACCTTGGTTGTTAAGGGAGGATGTTTGATGTTCGTAAAGGTGGTAGTA
The DNA here is from genome assembly GCA_951848785.1 of Callosobruchus maculatus. Lineage (NCBI taxonomy): Eukaryota > Metazoa > Arthropoda > Insecta > Coleoptera > Chrysomelidae > Callosobruchus > Callosobruchus maculatus. The sequence goes on from CATOUR010000003.1 coordinate 8,315,615, forward strand.
GTAGGACAGCACAATTGAAGGGTTTTTCTCATAAACAACCAATGTCAAAAAACAAGAATTTGCAAGAAGCACAAAAACCTTTACAAGCTCTGTGACATTGGTTGTTTTTACACATAATTGCAATTAATTAATGTAGTGGTATTGGAAAATGATTTACTTTCAAATTCAATAACAGTAATCAAAAACAATGCATTTTACTACACTGTTGTAGAAGATGTTCTTCGAATTTGAAACTGACTAAAGTTTACTGGCATAAACTACCAATTTCTAATGATTTTGGCTGTTCTTGCTATTATAAGCGACAGTGACATTGGTTGTTTTTGATAAAAACCCTTCAATTGACGTAGGTATCTCTGAGTAAAACTGTAGAACTGGACCAGTTTTTAACTGCTTTGTGGACTAAGGCGTTTGATAACGTAAAGTGGCCTAAACTGCGGGAAATCTTTATCTCTATGGGAGTTCCTTACGACGTAGTATTTCTCATACAGCAACTCTATGAGTCTAGCTCGGCTCTTGTAAGAATTGATGGTAACCTGTCTGGTCAAACTGCAACCAGAAAAGGAGTTCTTCATGAATGTGTATTATCTCCGATGTTATTTAACATTTACTCTGAATTTGTGATGAGGAAGGTATTGGACAACTGGAATGGCGGTATAACTATTGGCGGAAGCAAAATATCAAACTTAAGATTTGCTGACCATTATTGCTTATTGCTGCTTCTCAGGAAGAACTAGTAGCTCTATTAAACATCTTAGAACAACGCAGTGCAGCATATGGTCTTGGTATTAACAACAAGGCCAAGGTTATGATTGTAGATAGAGGGCACTATCTTCTTCTTAGGGTGCCATCTTCTTACGAAGGTTGGCGACCATCATGACAATTTTCACTTTATGAACTGCGGCTCTGAATAATTGTGTTGTGGAGCAGTTATACCACTCCCTCAAGTTACGAAGCCACGAGGTGCGTCTTCTTCCCACTTTGCGTTTGCCATCGATTTTTCCTTGCATAATGACATGGAGAATTTGATATCTTTCACCTCTCATTATATGGCCCAGGTATTGTAACTTTCTTATTTTAATTTCTGTGACCAGTTCTGTCGTCTTGGAGAGCTGTCTTAAAACTTCCTCGTTGGTAACATGATCTATGTACGATATTCTCAATATTCGCCTATAAAGCCACATTTCAAAAGCTTCTATTCGTTTCATCATGGTTTCTGTTAGTGTGGCTGCCTCTATACCATATAACATGATAGAGAACACATAGCATCTCAGCATACGAATCTTGAGTTCCTTGCTCAGAGACTTGTTAGAGAAAAACTGTTTCATTTTTATGAAGGCATTCCGGGTGATTTCTATCCTTGTTTTTATTTCTACATATGAGTCATTATTACAGTTTATAATTATTCCGAGATATTTGTATTTATATATTCTCTCTATTACTTGGTTAGATACCCTCAAGCCAGGAAGTCAGAGAGCACTATAATCATCGAGAAATAACGTCAATAGGCCGTTGTGAAGTAGTTCAAAGCTTTATGTACCTCGGTTCTTTGATCGACAATTCGGGTAGCTGTGAAAATGAGATTAGACGGCGCATTCAACAGGCACGTGTGACAAAGCTTACTAAAATATGGCGTGACCATAACATCACTAAAACTACCAAAATGTCGCTGGTTCAGTCTCTTGTGTTCTCCATATTTTTGTATGCCTCGGAAACTTGGACTGTTAAAACGGCAGATCGAGCTCGCATAGATGCATTTGAAATGCGGATGTGGAGGAGAATACTGAGAGTTCCTTATACCGCCCAAACTAACGTTTCCATACTGGATGAGGTCGGTAATCCAAAGAGACTATCCTCCATTGTGTCGACGAGAATGCTTACATTCTTCGGACATATACACAGAAGCGATAATATGGAAAAACTTGTAGTTCAGGGTCATGCCCCAAGTGGCCGTTCCTCTACACGCTGGGTGGATACGACGAAAAAGTTGCTGGATATGAGTACCAAGAGCGCCACTGAACTGATAGTATATCGCGAACGATGGCGAGCTACAGTTCTCAAAACTATTGATAATATTCATATCGGCAGCAATACTCTAGCTCCGACTTAATGCATTTTACGAGTTCACAACATGTCTGTTAAGACATTGTGACTATGATGATAACTCCTAAAATCTTGAATGAGTAACTTTTTGGCAGAGCTTGATTGCTTATTAGAACCGGCTGCTTGGCTTGGGTACTTCTTGTCTCATAGACTACAGTACTGAGTTTTGCAAGGATTGAACTTTACTATCCCTAAGGAGAACTAAAAGTTATGTCATACTTGTCGTATACATTTTGGTTGCGGTATTACACTCCGTTCCAAAGTAATTGACGCACTTGATTTTTGACCTAACCTTAATCCAATGTCCAGTATTTTTGAAAACAGGCCAAAACAGGCCTCTGATTGTTAGTTTTATTCTTTGATAGGGAATCAATTTGCCTTTCAAAAAAAGAATGTGGATTTTTTCAAAGCCTATCTGGATGGTAGGGAAAAACAATTTAGTTTCCTGATTTTTGACTGGACCTTGTATTTTACTTAAGTAATAGTATAGAAAGTCTACACTGTATGAAAGATGCTTTGATAACTAGACTTTCTTGTTTATCTCAAACCCTCCGCGATCAAATTAAATAAATATATTTATTAAATACAAAATTATAATTTGGAAAATGCGTCTATTCGGATGTCTCTCTCCAAAACGCACCCTTCTTCATTATACAGCCCACAAATCAATGTTCTATAGGGTTTATATCGGGGCTGGTCGCAGGTCACTATGATCTTGTGATACCTGGAGCTTCTAAGAAGTTTTGCGTTTTATTCTTGGACATGTGCATTAAATTGCTGTTTTGCATTTGCCGAGCCGTCTGTTTAGTTTTATTAACTAAAACGTTTTTTTACATGCTAGTTAGCTAACTACGACTACTCACAACTACCTAGTTATTAGTTCTTCACTCCTTGGAACTAGTTACCGTATTTGTTTGCCTTCTTTGTTGTTGTAAGGTAGAATGGCTTTTTTCGTGGCACTAGCGCTAGAATTCTAGAGCTTCTAGGTTTTATTGATGAATTCATAGCGCGCATATAAGAACATAAAATATAATATGTACATGTAAACCCTCAATAAAAAAATTCAGCATGGTGGAATAGAAGAGAGGGAAGGTATTCTGGCATTCTTTCCCCTTGAATGATGGCCTTGGCTATGCTTTATGCTATAATACCTATGCAGCTCCGGTTATATAAAAGGTATCGCTACCAGAGGCAGACCAGGTCTTTTTTACTCAAGGGTATAGCTTAGTTTTCCACTAAAGGGTGTTTCAAGAAAGTTCGATCATACACGGTTTTTAGTAGTAAGGTATTTTTTGTACTTCTGTGTCATCGGCATCGACTGCTTTGGTCATTAGTCTCGTGTTCTGTGTCGGCTTTGTTACTGTTTCCCGGCGCCACTCTAGGAACAGCACTCACTGTTAATTAAAAGCCAACAGTGAAGGTCTCGGATTTCTGGATATTTATTTTTGATTGAAAAAAATTGAAATATTTATTGATCTATAATGTATATATTCAGGAATTATGTACGAAACAGTGGGCCATCGTTTGCTTGCCTGAGTAGAGTATGAGAATCCAGTTCTGTCCATTCTCTGACGTTTTTTACCCATGAGTTTCGTCTCCCTCTTTTGCCTTCGATTTTGCCTTCCATTATTTGTCTCAGAAGGGAATAACCATTATTTCTCATACGTTTTTTTTCTTCCTTATGGTGGTTAAGAGAACCAAGCAAAGCCACTTTCATCCCAGGAGACGGTAGGTACGTTGGCGACAGCAACATGCCTCACAGATAAACGCAAATATCATAACAGTTGTCGAGTGGAAAGTGGAGAGTCACCCAATAGTCGAGTCACCTTCCGTCAAGCTTTTGCAGATCAACATCAACAATAACATGTCCTGGCACGACCAAGTCGTCAGTATTGCCAAAACGGCATCCCAGAAGCTTGGAGTTTTGTTCCGTTGTAGGAAGCTGTATATATCAGAGCAACTACTGCTGCTCTACAAGGCACAGATCTGACCATTGTTGGAGTACTGCTCTCATGTGTGGGGGTGCGCTTCGAAGTACTCTATAAAGTTTCTGGGCACTACCCAGAAAAGAGCAATTAGACTAATCGATACGCCTCACCTCTCAAAGGACCTCCACAGCCTGAAACATCGAAGAAGGGTGGCTGACCTGTCCCTGTTTTACAGATTCTATCACGGAAGATGTTCGAGTATATAAGCTCTCCCAGATAATAACACCGAAGGCCGTCCGAACGAGAAACACCAGAGAGGCTCTGTGAGCTCATCCTTACCAGGTCGACGTTCCTACTCCCCAAACCAGTCTCCTCCAGCATTCCTTCTTCTCGAGAATTTCGACGCTGTGGAATGAGCTGCCGGGGCATTTGGTTCCCGACGGCTACAACCTACAGCGTTTCAAATATATCATGCATTGACACTTATCCTCTCGCAGCGCTTCTACAGCGCCATAGGCTTTGATCATAAAAAAAATTGTAAAAATTCCAATATTGCAAAACCCATGTCAACAATTGAAACATAACCCTATAAAGTCAAAATTTTTCACCATAAAACAGCGGAAAATAAATACAGTCACAAAATTCTCCAAACTTAAATGTTAGACGTGACGTAAAAACATAAAACAGTCCCATTCTAAACTTGTCACCTGTCACTTAAGGGTTCGTTGCTAGCACTTCAGTCTTTCGTGACTATGAATCCCCATTTTTTCTTCCGTTACGTCTTACGTAAAGTCAGTCACGTAGCTGGGGGGGGTCTGGGGGCCCGCCCCCTCCCCAAAGTTACAAAATATCTTAGTGATTTATATATTTCTAATGCTACAATATTTACTGGGCTACGAGCTTAGAAGAAACCGTCTCAATAATGTTTGGAGATGGTCAATTATTGGGTAAAATATTTATGGGATCGAGCCCCCCCCCTGCCGCAGGTCAGATGATTAAGCTATAGTGCCCCCCTCCCCGAAGTGAAATCCTGGCTACGGGCCTGCGTAAAGTCTTACTTTATGTGACTCTAAAAGAACTTTTAAGAAACTTTGTTTTTGGTTTTGGATTGATTCATGGCTGACTTTACTCACTAGGCCGGAGCATTGAAATATGGCAACACTGAATATCGGGCCGAGCTTTTATTTGTTGTTAAGTCATTAATGTAACCTTCCAGAGTGAAAAATAAGATTGGAGGGTGATTTTTAATGTGTTTCTAATTATTTACCTGCACAAACGGAACTATAAAGATGAAAGGATGCCTGCAAAGTGTGTAGTATCAGGTTGCACTAGCAATTGTGCTGCCAATAAAGGACATAAACAGAAGTGGGTGAAAGGTATTCCTCGGAAGGGCTGGTTATATTTATAAGAATAAAGACAATAATTTACAAACATTTCAAAGGATAAGACCTATTTTAAAGCACAATGTGGTACCTACAATGTTTTCTGGACCTCCCAAATATCACAGAAAAATACAGTTAATAGAACTCATCTGGGCATGCATCTGGGCATACCTACGAAAAGATTTGATAGTGAAAGGGAATCAAGACCAGCAAGAATGGCTTCACAGTGACCTAATAGTGAATTCTTCTAGGTCAAGTGACAATTTACAAAGTAAATTGAGTGTTCATTAGCAATTGTGCTTCCAATAAAGGACATTAAACAGAAGTGGGTGAACGGTATTCCTCGTATGGGCTGGTTATATTTATAAGAATAAAGACAATAATTTACAAACATTTCAAAGGATAAGACCTATTTTAAAGCACAATGTGGCACCTACAATGTTTTCTGGACCTCCCAAATATCATAGAAAAATACAGTTAATAGAACTCATCTGGGCATATCTACGAAAAGATTTGATAGTGAAGGGGAATCAAGACCAGCAAGAATGGCTTCACAGTGACCTAATAGTGAATTCTTCTAGCTCAAGTGACAATTTACAAAGTAAATTGAGTGTTAATTAGCAATTGTGCTTCCAATAAAGGACATAAACAGAAGTGGGTGAACGGTATTCCTCATATGGGCTGGTTATATTTATAAGAATAAAGACAATACTTTACAAACATTTCAAATGATAAGACCTATTTTAAAGCACAATATGGTACCTACAATGTTTTCTGGACCTCCCAAATATCACAGAAAAATACAGTTAATAGAACTCATCTGGGCATGCATCTGGGCATACCTACAAAAAGATTTGATAGTGAAAGGGAATCAAGACCAGCAAGAACGGCTTCACAGTGACCTAATAGTGAATTTTTCTAGCTCAAGTGACAATTTACAAAGTAAATTGACTGTTGATTTAAGTGGAAGTGGAAGTGGCAGCAGGAAACAGGTTGCGTTTATTGTTATTTTGTAGTGTTTGACTACGATGAACCAGACATCAGATGTAAGTGGTATTAGTAGTAGTAGTTCTAAAAAGTATTTTTCTTAATTTATTGACCGAGATGAACTCTAATACATATAAAATGTAATAACTATTCTGAAACTATAGGCCCACCATTTGACAGCTAAGCCACGTTGCCGCCTCTAAGGCTCCGGCCTAGTGTAGAGCCGGCCATGATTGATTCCATTCTGCAAAAAGCCAAAGTCCAAATTAATACAATCACGAGATTCATTGCGGGCGACTGTTCAATGTACACTGTACGTACGCCAAACGAGCAAATCGTAAAGCGCAAATGCTGAGGTGTAATCAAAGCAGGCCGTGTCGACCCTTTGGCGGTGGCGCGGCGGGCAGCATCTTCCCGAGCGGAACAGTGTCCAACAATGCCCGGTGGTTCCACTTGTTTGAATATAAACGACTACATTCCCGGCTCCCGGCTCCCGGTCCCGGCGCGGCGTCTCCTTGGCCCGACAATCAAAATACACGTTTCCCATCCCCACGGACCGCTTCCCGCCATATTTTGGCACGCGCGTTTCGCATCAGTTGGCCGGATCACGCCGCGCCATCGTTCGCCTTACGAGACGCTTCTCATTTATACAGGGTGTCCGGAAATCGTTAAAGTACTCCTCGCAAGTGAAATCCGGACACTGAGGAAAAAAGGATTGCGGTTGATGCAATACTACATACTACATAGTCCCATTATTCCATTAAGGAACATAGGGCCTCTACAAGCTGACACAAGCCTCATCTATGCTTCGCAATTGCTTTATTTCTCTCCATGTCTTGCCCATTCTTCTTGCCTCGTCTGTAACTGGCTTCTCCAGGTCGCTTCCAATGTGTCTCTCTCTTCGCAGAACGTCCAATTTCACTTTCTCTGTCTGATCTCCATTCCTACTCTCTTCAGCGTTGATATCTTCCACAATTCTTCATTCCATATTATCCTTGGCCAAAAAATCCGTACAACCCTCTGTAGATATCTATTAATAAAAACCTGGAGTTTTTGCTTTGGTTCTGACTGAGTACGGGGTAAATTGCCAACTGTCATTCTTGCTTTGAGTAGACGCTGTTGAATATCTTGATCTGTTCACCTGTGTTATAAACTATACGCCTAGATATTCAAAGTAGTCAAGTCTGAATCGCTTTGCTGTAAAGAAAACGATGTTTTTCACGTTTACTCTTAGTCCCTTATTTGAAGGTATGTATAACTTTGGACCATCTGGTATTATTCTTGCTTGAAGAGGTTTCTTTGATGAGTTGGTTTAAGGTGAGGAGGTCATCAGTCTCCTGCACCCGAGAGTTTCACCTTAATTCTGTTCCATCCGTGTATCCTTGTTGAGATTTTCTCCTTGATCCTTCTCATTTGTCCTTCGAGAAAAATGCAAATTATTGAATTTTTCTCGAAAAAGGTTAGCCCTATCGAGAAGTACCAAGAGACCATTTTTACGTAGAAATGTCTGAAATACCATATTCTAAAATAAAAATGTCAAAAAAATTACCATTCAGAAAATGGGGTTATTTTTACACTTAACTCCTCCCGTATGATACGCCTCTGATTAAAATTATGGAATTCTGAATTCAGAATCAGATTCAGCGTCAAAAGTTTACCTATCGTACATAATTTCGTAATTTTGTTATGAATGGTTTCGAGAATATCAAGGGAAAACCGTCTTCAGGGTGCCCCATGCAAAGGAGCGTAGCTCCCTTAGGAAGCATTTCCGGACCCATGTTCATATGATATTTTCTTTCTATTTTTCGGAGTACTATTCGAGGTTAAAATTGTTAACATACTTAATTAACACCCTGTACACTGCGCAATCAGGTAAACGGCTCACGAGGTTCCGCCAGAGCTCTACACAGCAAAACTTCGACAGTTTTATAACAAACAAGACTGACAAAACATTAGATTTTCCACCAGTACCAAAACTTAAAGCACCAATTTCTAAAAACACTACCTGTTCGACCAATATACCAGCTGCATCTTCTACTAAAGGATGTCGCTCATTTACCCGTCACGATCCATCCCGTCAAAATACGGAAAGGATAAAAACGATGCAAATAAATGGGCCAATGTCCACTAGCACGGCATTGGCTAGCATCTTGTCGCAACTAGCATCATAAAATATTGAAAAAAACATCGTCTCTTATTCTTTCAGTTCATTAAATTGATATTTGCGATTATACAAATTGTACAGGGTGGACCCACATGCTCCTCTTTCTCCTCTTGCTCTTTTCTTCTTCTGCCAATACTGTAGCCACTACTATTAATTCTTCGTCAGAACTACTGCTCTCAGATATGGTACATGTGGGTCTGCTACACGGTACTCAAAACATAACGGTATGTTGATTTCGTCAGTCCCAAAGTGGACGACGAATAGGCTCGGGTCGTGCCCAGGAGACGGTACGTCGGCGACAGCAACATGCCTCACAGATCAACGTAGATATCAAAAAAAAATGTCGAGTGGGGATTTGTAAATAAAGTACAGTTTAACGTAAAAGTACAGTTTAACGTATAGAACTCAGGTAACAACACTGACAAAAAAGTCTCACGTTGGCTTACCAACTGTGGAAATGGAGGGTCACCCAATAATCGAGTCACCTTCCGTCAAGCTTTTGGGGATAAACATCAACAATAACATATCCTGGCACGACCACGTCATCAGTATTGCCAAAAGCTTGGAGTTTTGTTCCGCTGTAGGAAGCTGTATACACCAGAGCAACTACTGCTGCTCTACCACACACATAAAAATAATTTCTTAGATAGAGCACAGATGCTTTAATTCAAGTATACCATAACTTCCTATACGCGCAAAGCTATGCTAATCTTAAAGTGAGAATACGATATCTTTGACCATATAAGGGTTAGATTGAGAAAATATCTTCAATGCAAAACTGGGAAATTCTTGAAAGTAAGAATACCAAAATCTTAAATCAAGCATATGGTAATCTTGATAGAAACATTTCATGATCTTGCCTGAAGTATTTTATAATCTTAACTGGAGCATTTCATAAACTTGACGCAACTTTATTCTAAAATTGTGATAGGATGAGGAATCTAGTAGTATTGATTTGATCGTTTGATAACTTTGATGAGCTGTTACCAAAGCCACTGTTGTTTCATTCCAAGAAATGTACTGTATGGAAGCAAGCATTCAAACTCTTCTATGAGCATGTAGAAATTTTTCTCGTCTATGTCATTATCTGCGAGACATACACATGTAGAAGCCAATTGAATTTTGGACTTGGAACATGTTTGCAAAGTTTTCAAATATTTGTAAATCAGTCAGTGCTTGTTTAGTGATGGGTACACTGGAGAAATAGTTTTGCAAAATTTATTAATCCACATTTAATATACTTGGTACTTACTTAGGAACATCTGAGTCAGGTTTTCGCATCCCCATTTTTTTAATAGCTCATTCATGGTTGGATAGATCCAGTGACAAGGAAACTGATGCGAACTGGGGCGCGACTCAAATGGCGGCAGACCAGCACTACCGGCAGATTCGTTGACCGATAGTTGACGGTGGTATCATGGGTATCACGTGGCAATGGCAATTTATTTAACAGTTTGACTAGATACTATTATGCAGGATCCAGGATGCAGGAGTTACGCTACGGTGCTAAAGATGGCGGCGAATGCGACAATCCGAAAACCGATAATGGCGGCGGACGCGGACGGGCAACAGACGTCAAATAAATGATTTACTTGATACAAATATAGGGTGTGCTTGTAAAACAGCGTTCATTTTCAAACCAAGATTATCATATTGTAAATGAAGGTTCGCATTTGCAAGCTGTCTATATTCTTAATAGTAGTAAACGGGACACCGCTGGAAAAAAATGATAATCTTGATATAAAATTGTGAAATACTTGTTATTAAATTATTATAGTCTTGATTGCAAAGAAAATTATATTTTTCTTTCGGAGCATATTTCTTTAAAATAAATATATAAATCAAAAATATATTATTCTTGATACAAATTTTCTATAATTTTCTCATCAAATATTCTTTCTTAGAGTAAGAACAGATATTCTTGTTGTGAGTATGTATTTACAAGAATATCACAATTTTTGACTTGAGAATTTCTTTTTATGTGTGCAGGCTCAGATCTGACCATCGTTGAGTATTGCTCCCATGTGTGGGGATGCGCTCCGAAGCATTCTCTAAAGTTTCTGGACACTATCCAGGAGAGAGCAATTAGGCTAATCGATACATCTAATCTCACAAAGGACCTCCACAGCCTGGAACATCGATGAAGGGTGGCTGACCTGTCTCTGTTTTACAGATTCTATCACGGAAGATGTTCGAGTGAGCTCTCTTAGATAATAACACCAAAGGCCGTCCGAACGAGGAACACTAGAGAGGCTCTGCGAGCTCATTCTTACCAGGTCGAGGTCCCTACTCCCCGATCCAGTCTCCTCCAGCATTCCTTCTTTTGAAGAACTTCGACGCTATGAAATGAGCTGCCTGGGAATGTATTTCCTGACGGCTACAACCTGCAGCGTTTCAAACCTACCGTGCACCGATACTTATCCTCTCGCAGCGAGCCATAGGCTTTCAGCCTTTGCGGGAGGGTGACCATGAAAAAAATGATTTTGGAAAGATCTGCATTTACTGATGGTAGTGAAGAAAGCCCCGTCATGTTATCTACCAAAGAGCCACTCGGTACGACAAGCACATGCCAAAACCGAGGAAACATAAGTACTTATTACCTAAATCCCCAATTATAATCAGTAAAACTCGAGAGGTATTATAGTCATTTCAATTTATTTTTTGTGGACGAACAGAACAGTTGCAAGGATAATTGTTTCGACGATTCCAACGTATACTTTGCAGAAAGGAACATCTCATTTTCGAGTCTTCGTTTACCGTAAGCACGAGTCCGCCGGATGTACCTGACCTCCCAGTTTTAACGAATGACAGGTTGACAGTGGACAGAAAGGTTACTGTACTTCGAGTGCAATAGCAACTAGCAACAGCTTGAAAAACGTCAAGGTGGTTGACTTTATACTCTTCACGCACTGATCTACCGTGATTGAGGTCGTGAAATTGTCTCGGGAGTATACATAGCGTAAAGAAAACCATATCAAGAAGCAGTAGGAAACAAAAAACATGATTTTACTGACGGCCAAAAAAAGATATTTGCAAAATAAAATAAGGATATATTCAAATTTTTCCACGTGACTTCAAACAAGGGCTGACGTCACAGGTATCTTATCCATATCGACAATCGATACTGCTACAGCGCAGGTCAGTGAGATTCAACTGCGCATTCGACTAGAGATGATCTGAATTCTTTAACAATGCGACTCAATTTATTGATACTTAAACATATTTGAAATAGGCAACTAACCCACTGGCATTTTCGTTGCAATAGATTTTTATATCTGATAGGTATCACAGTTCATCCTGTTTGTGACCGAGATTCGCAACTAATCGAAGCCATCATTTCATTTCAGCGCATCCCATTATGAATGAATAGAATCTAATTCAACCCCATCCCTACAAAGTGAATTAGTAATCTAGCCTAACTTTTATTCTTTTGACTTTTGTACTTTTGTGTGTGACTGTTTTGTGGTTATAATGATCAATGTCAAAATGTTAGGTTAGCACTGGCTATCGATATCGAATATCAATACTTTACATCACTATAGGATATCACTGACGTCAGAGGTTGTTTGCGCGGCATTTTCCGGCATTTGAAATAATTTTTGGAATATCTCTCACAGCCGGTTCCAAAAAACCAAACAAGTGATTTTGTCATGTTTACTAGGCTCCTAAGGAACGCGTAAACGACATAATATTTTTTCTGCAAGTACCCTATTATTGGAAAAGCTAGAGAGCATTCTGTTCCAGTTTTTATCTTCTTTGTGGACTATCCTAAGGGGTTTGATAACGTAAAGTGGCCTAAACTGTGGGAAATCCTTATCTCTATGGGAGTTCCTTACCACTTGGTATTTCTCATACAGCAACTCGAGTCTAGCTCTGCTCGTGTAAAAATTGATGGTAACCTGTCTGGGCAAACAGCAACCAGAAAAGGAGTTCGTCAGAGATGTGTATTATCTCAGATGTTATTTAACATTTACTCTGAATGTGTGATGAGACAGGTATTGGACAACTGGAATGGCGGTGTAACTATTGGCGGAAGCAAAATATCTAACTTAAGATTTGCTGACGATACAATCCTTATTGCTGCTTCTCAGGAAGAACTAGTAGCTCTATTAAACATCTTAGAACAACACAGTGCAGCGTATGGTCTTGGTATTAACTACAACAAGACCAAAGTTATGATCGTAGATAGGGAGCACGGTAATCATCGAGAAATAAAATCAGTAGGCCGTTGTGATGTAGTTCAAAGTTTTGTGTACCTCGGTTTTTTGATCGACAATTCGGGTGGCTGTGAAAATGAGATTCGACTGCGCATTCAACAGGCACGAGTGGCCATGACAAAGCTTACTTAAATATGGCGTGACCATAACATCGCTGAAGCTACCAAAATGTCGCTGGTTCAGTCTCTTGTCTTCGCCATATTTTTGTATGCCTCGGAAACTTGAACTGTTAAAAAGACAGATCGAGCTCGCATAGATGCTTTTGAAATGTGGACGTGGAGGAGAATGCTGAGAGTTCCTTATACCGCCCATCGAACTAACATTTCCATACTGGATGAGCTCGGTAATCCAAAGAGACTATCCTCTATTGTGTCGACGAGAATTTTTCGGACATACTCACAGAAGCGATAATATGGAAAAACCTGTAATTCAAAGTCATGCGGGCGGCGCCATAGCCGTTCCCCTACACGCTGGGTAGATGTGACAAAACAGTTGCTGGTTATGAGTATCAAGAGCGCCACTGAACTGACAGTAAATCGCGAACGATGGCGAGCTACAGTTTTCAAAATTATTATATTTACGGATTCACAACATGTCTGTTAAGCCATTGTGACTATGATGATGATGAAGTGCCCCCTTCTGCCCACTTCAAACGACTGCCTTGACCTCCACCAGTTGTCCGACCTATGCTATGAATATGAGCGGAAGTTTACTTTCTATCACCGCCAAAAAATATGCAAAACGTAGTGGCTTAAATGCAACTGTTCCGTAGACTAGTTCCAACCCCCCTAATATTTTATAGGCAAACAGCCTTGAAAGTGGCAGCCCACCATTAGAATAGTAACAACGTCTATCGGGTGAACGAAAACCCTATTCCGCTTAGAACTATTGCCAAATTTTTTTTTCGCTAACCGGTCCTTATTCTATCGTCAGGTGGTCGTCAGCACACGGCTGTGTGTGTGCGCTCTCTGAAAACGGCTTCGTACTCCAGTCAAACGGGGGATTTGACTACGTGGATGGTGAATCCATTTTTTTCTTCAAAATTTAACATAGAGAGGTAGTGCCAGAATGACAGCCAACATTTCAAACCGATATAAAATTGAAAAAAAATACTTATAACTAGCCGGTAAGCCGAATTTAACAAAGTCTTCGTGTTCGACTTACCAAGCATCGATAAACTGAAAACATTATTCATATGCACTTTAGATTTTTCATGGGTCCTCATTTTCTCCCATATATGAATAGGATCATCCGTGCCTTTTTTTGCCCAAGTGTCATCGCCGCCAAGTTTGTTAACTTCTTCACAGTCATGTATCCAATTGTTTTCATCATAAATAGTTTTATTAAATTTACGACAACGCGATTTCTGTCCACTACCAATAAGTATTTCAATTTTTCTTCCAGCGGAAGATTACTAAATGAGTTCATTAATGCGCCAATTTTATTCATTTTCGCTCCAATGTTATACTTTTATTAAACACAAAAGAGATATCGATCCGAAAACAGCGCACAACTCACTCAAACTAATAAGATCTAACTTTCAAACCTTTAACGAGAAAAGCTGACATCAGCATCAAGCATGAACAAATCGAAACTTCGGATTTTCGTATTTTCGTATTTAAAATCTATCCAAAGGTTCAGCATAGCGTTCTCTCTGTCACTCGTAAGCGTTTGTGATAAGACTTCTCTCACTCTGTTTGTGCCTTATAAGAAACGGCACGGTAGGCTGTTGCCATCTCGCCGTTTCGTCCCGTCGTCAGCTCTCATCATGTGAGTTGTGACGATGCCACGTGTTGCCTGGTGCAAGCATTTATGCGCTGAGGCGCTATTGCCATTTCATATAAAACAGAAAAGGTCGTTGGAAACTAACATAGAATAAGAAAAGTTTAAGAGATAGATAAATATGTTTTTATCGAAAATTAATGTAGTGCCATGGCACTGTGGCACTACCTCACCAGCCGCCACTGTGACCGTGGACGGATCACACAGCATATATCGAAGTTCTCAGAAGAATGGGAAAAGGGAAGGAAGTACTCAAATCTTTGAAGAGTGTGAAGGCTCGAAAGCTCCAATATTTGGGACATACAGGGTGAGGTTTTAGTACCGGATCGGTCGATAACTCCACTACTGCAGAATATAGCGAAAGAAGCGGTATATAAAGCGGCCCACAGACGCTTCGGAAATCCTCAGAGGAAAAACTGCACAGTCCTGGTCTGAAGGCTCTTGCACTTTGGCCTGAATACACCCTCCTTCACAGATGCAGAGGAAACCTTTCAGTTCAGTTCAGTTCTAGCAAGCATGACATCAAAAGACGGCCTGCGGAGGCCATCGAATGGTTTTTCAATTCCACATCCGGCGGCCTGTACAGTCCGGCGAACCTCCACATACGCTCCGATAATCCCAGGTCTGTGGTCCGCTTAAAAGCCAAGGATATGCTCCTTGCTTAGAAAATATTTTTATTTATACAGGGTGATCCATAATTACGTGGTGATGCAAACATACATTTTTTTAAATAAGACACCCTATATATTATTCCATGCTTAGATTCTACTAATGATTCCCGTTCTTGAAATATAAAGGTATTGTAAAATTATATATTATATACAAATAAAATTCGATAGCACTTTCTCAAAATAAATAATTTCCAGCTGTATACAGCAGCTGTATACACCAGAGCACCTCCTGCTGCTCTACAAGGCACAGATCCGACCATCCGTTGGAGTATTGCTTCCGTGTATGGGGGATGTGCTACAAAACACTCTCTAAAAGGGGTGACACACGTACGAACTTTAAGTACGCGTTTTTTAAGTTCGCGAACTTACTCGGCGCGACGTCGGTTACACAAGTGAAGCTGAGATCACTCATTTTGATAATTTTCCTAAATAAACAAAACTTTTAACAAACGTCAAACACAACAAGCGATGCGCATCGATCGCCTGCCGAAACAAAGTGGAGGCTCGCTGCTCGCAGTACGAGCCGAGCCAAGCTACGAGCAAGATTTCAAACCAGTTGGATCGCCAGCGGTTTGCGCGACGGTTTTAAAGTACGCGTACTTACGGTGACACACAGGCGAAAAAGGTCATCGAGCCATAAGTACGCATACTTGCTCGTACGTGTCTCACCCCTTTAAGACTTCTGGACACTATCCAGAAGAGAGCAATTAGGCTAATCGATACGCCTAACCTCACAAAGGACCTCCAGTCTGGAACATCGAAGAAGGGTGGCTGACCTGCCTCTGTTTTACAGATTCTATCACGGAAGATGTTCTAGGGAGCTCTCCCAGATAATAACACCGAAGGCCTTTCCAACGAGGAACACTAGAGAGGCTCTGCGAGCTCATCCTTACCAAGTCGAGGTTCCTACTCCCCGAACCAGTCTCCTCCAGCGTTCCTTCTTTTGGAGAGGCTTGGACTCTGTGGAATGACCTGCCGGGGAATTTGTTTCCCGACGGCTACAACCTGCAGCGCCATAGGCTTTCAGCCTTTACGGAAGGCTGACCATAAAAAACCTATTACTATCCTAGTTATATTCTTTTTACTTCCCACACCGATAGGTGAGGAGAGTATTGTGATCGCGGTCTGTCTGTCTGTCGGTGTGTCTGTCTGTCGGTCTGTCTGTCTATCTGTCGGTCTGTCTGTCTGTCGCTCTGTCTGTCTGTCTGTCTGTCTGTCGGTCTGTCGGTCTGTCGGTCTGTCTGTCTGTCTGTCTGTCTGTCTGTCTGTCTGTCTGTCTGTCTGTCTGTCTGTCTGTCTGTCTGTCTGTCTGTCTGTCTATCTGTCTGTCTGTCTGTCTGTCTGTCTATCTGCCTGTCTGTCTGTTGGCGTTTTTCTAGCCTCGTAATCTCAGTAACCGCTGCATGCATTGTGATGAAATTTGGGAAGCGATATGCTGTTGGGTCGCAGTAGGTAATGTTCCTATAATTTTGAAAATCGGTACATGGGCGGCGAAGTAATTAGCAAAAAACAAAAAATTCAGATATTCCTCAAACTTCGTTTTTAGGTGTTTTAGGGGTTCCTGGTCATTTTCTATTTTTTTTTTTTTTTGGTGGGGTGCAATTGGGGTGGTTGGGGGGGTGGGGAGTTGTAAAACTGGAAAATTTGTTGTATTCATAATAGGCTGTCTATCGACCTGTGAAAGAAAGACCTAGCATCAGTGTAAACTTTTTTAGGTCCATCCAAATATGGCGTTGCCTATTATGAAAGCAACGGACTTAGAATTTTGTGATGTATACCTAAGTTTATCGTATAACGTGGAAACTATTACATTGCTTTTAATGAAATTTTTACACAATATTACCACCATGGCGAGGATGGAAAACGTTTATGATTTTTAGAAATCGTGTCAGTGGCGGCGCAGCAATAATAAAAAAACTAAAAGTATAAAAATAGCTCCAACTTCGTTTTTAGGCATTTTAGAGTTTCCTGGTCATTTTCTACTTTTTTTGGGTGGGAGTGAAATTGGGGCGGTTAGAGGGTGGGGGGTTGTAAAACCGAAAAATTTGTTGTATTCATAATAAGCTGACTTGCGACCTGTGAAAGAAAGTCCTAGCGGCATAATACACTTGTTTAGGTCCATCCTAACATTTCCTTGCCTATTACAGAAACCGAGGACTTTCAGATTTAAACATTCGAGTATTGCTTTAGATCGTTCTGTATTGTGTAATGCAACTATTGAATTGGTTTTATGAAATTTCAACACAGTATTATTCTCGTGGCAAAGACGGAAAACGCGTGGGGTTTTTAGAATCTTGTCAGTGGTGGCGCAGCAATGATATAAAAAACTAAAAATATAGAAACACCTCAAACTTAGTTTTTAGACGCTTTAGGGGTTGCTGGCTATTTTCTGTTTTTTTAGGGTGGGGGTGGAATTGGGGTTGTTGGTGGGTGGATGGCTGTAAAACTGAAAAGGTTTTGTATTCATGATCGGTCATTGACTTGCGAAAAAAGGACCTAGCGGCATAAATCACCTTTTTAGGTCCATCGGAATACTGCCTCGCCTATTATAAAAACCGACCAGAACTGTTTCTGATGTATGTTACATATGGGTATTATTTTACATCGTTCTGTATTGTGTAACCTTGAATTGATTTTATTGAAATTTCGACACGGTATTATTGGATTGTTTTTAGAAATCGTGTCAGTGGCGGTGCAGCATTAATAAAAAATTGTCATCCAGCTGAAGCTTGCAGAATAAAAAATAAGTCGTCCTATATCCTACGTAGAGAGACGCAAGAAACTATTTACGAGAATTTTTGTGTTGCATGTTTTTTTGACGGCGGGCGGGCGATGATTTGGTTGCAAAGGATCTCAAACTATAGCTTCATGCAATGGTAAATTAATAAAATGATATAACCGTCAGCATGTGTGGGAAGTACTCAGTCAATCAAATTGGCTCCATTTTTTGGCTTTATCGACTGGAGTACCTAGGGTACCACTGAAAAGGACACACATAATCAGCCCTGGGGCGGCGTTCCAGGAATGGAAGTCCCGATGGTGAGTACGGGGGCCGTTGCGCTGCCCTGCCCCCCCCCCCCCCACCCCTCCGCGCTTCCTCCGCTTCGGCGCACCCCTTCTTTGAGCCGGCACCGCGCGACCGGTAGAAGAAAGAAGATGTGTCATTACGGATTCGCAAGAGAGAATCACTTCCGGATCTCGACCTGAAACGATTTTCGTGTAAAAAATGATCGCCGTTGAATCGAACTTACAAGGCTGCCTCTGGACACGGACACCAAGGGGAAAACGCCATGCGGAAAGTGCCTTGAAATTATCTTCAGTCGGAGATATGGATATCTAATATCCATTTTACATCAACAGCAAATCCGTGGTTTTATTCGTGGATTCAGTTCGTGGTCAAATTTGACAAGTCATGGCCGACTCTACTCACTAGGCCGGAGCATTGAAATATGGCAACACTGAATAGCGGGCCGAGCTGGGTCGAGCTTTTATTTGTTTTTAAGTCATTAGTGTAATCTTCCAGAGTAAAAAAAGAAGATTGGAAGGTGATTTTTAATGTGTTTCTAATTATTTACCTGCACAAACGAAACTATAAAGATAAAAAGATGCCTGCAAAGTGTGTAGTACCAGGTTGCACTAGCAATTGTGCTTCCATTAAAGGACATATTAGGGTGTTCAATTTTCCTCAAGACGAGCATTCCAAACAGAAGTGGGTGAAAGGTATTCCTCGTAAGGGCTGGTTATATTTATAAGAATTAAGACAATAATTTACAAACATTTCCAAGGATAGGACCTATTTTAAAGCACAATGTGGTACCTACAATGTTTTCTGGACCTCCGAAGTATCACAGAAAAATACTTTTCTAATAGAACACATCTGGGCACACCTACGAAAAGATTTTATAGTGAAGGGGAATCAAGACCAGCAAGAATGGCTTCAAAGTGACCTAATAGTGAATTTTTCTAGCTTAAGTGAAATTTTACAAAGTAAATTGAGTGTTCATTTAAATGGAAGTAGCAGCAGGAAACAGGTTGCATTTATTTTTATTTTGTAGTGTTGAACCAGACATCAGATCTAGGTGGTATTACTATCAATGAATATAGACATTCCTTTAAATCAATAAATCATAATTTGTTGGTGATTTGAGTTAGATTTTACCACTGTCATTAAGAATATCCTGTAGGTCTCAAATAGAAAGTATTTTGGCACACTATTTTCAAATAGGTTTTCTGTTGATTGAATGTTAAAACCTGTTCTATGTCCAGCCAAAGAAAGTTTACAATTTTGTGAGAGAGAATAAGTAGCCAATTTTACCACCATCCTAAATATTTCTCAAAACTTTGCAGTTCTTTAAAAGTTGCATCTGACAGAAAATATGCCTTACATTAAAACTGTTGCAGAGGGTTTATTATTCTCTGAGAAGTACATTGTTTTACAAGTTGATGAAATATCAGCCTTTATAAACGTTCTTGTCATTACAAAAATTATAGGTAGAACATGAAGGACAAAATTATTTGATAGGTATATTAAATACATACAGCTTATAGTTGGTAGGCATAACCCTTCCATCAGAGTATGCAGCTCAAATTACAGTCCTTATTCACAATAGGTATTGTTATAATTGATTTCAGGCCAATAGGTATAAAAGTAAGTTTTTGGGCAATTACACAAAGCAGTTTTAATGAAAATTGCAAAAGAATACATCAATATACATATACATGAGTTTGTTTTAGACACATTTTACTGACCAAGCGTAAAAGACACATAAATAAAACAAACGTTTGACAGTCGAGGTTCTACCGTAAATAAGTCGCATGAAAATTATATCGGCGCTGCCAGCACCTCAAAATCTATGTAAGACTTCAGAATTTGCGTTTATGATGAAGAAATATACAGTAACGCAGTAGAGGTCAACATATCTATTAATTTTGCTCTAATCATTCCCGAACCATCAAAATACCGACTTTTTTAACGTAGAATGGAATAGTTCTGGATACTATATAATTAAGACGATAGTAAATAATTATGATTACCGCACCTGGTGGTCGATATGACAACGTACGAAAAGATGTCGGCCTATTAGAATTAGTTGTTTACTACCTCTATGTTCAGTTGTTACTGTTACTAA
This sequence comes from Callosobruchus maculatus, assembly GCA_951848785.1. Lineage (NCBI taxonomy): Eukaryota > Metazoa > Arthropoda > Insecta > Coleoptera > Chrysomelidae > Callosobruchus > Callosobruchus maculatus. The sequence continues at coordinate 8,335,975 of CATOUR010000003.1, forward strand.
AAATATGAAAACAGCTCAAACTTCGTTTTTAGGCGTTTTAGGGGTTTCTGATCATTTTCTACTTTTTTTTGGGTGGGAGTGAAATTGGGATGATTAAGGGGTGGGGCGTTGTAAAACTGAAATTTTTTCTTGCCGATTCAGAAACCAAGGGACTTACTTGCTTTCTGATGCATACAAAATACATACGGGTATTACTTTGGATTGTTCTGTATTGTGTACGTGGAAACTTTTGAATTAACTTTAATGACATTTTGACACAGATTTATTACCGCGACAAGTATGGAAAGCAAGTATGGTTTTTAGAAATCGTTTCAGTGACGACGCGGTAATAATAAAAAAACTAAAAATATAAAAAACACCTCAAACTTCGTTTTAGACGTTTTAGGGGTTGTTGATCATTTTAAATGTTTTTTTTTTGTTGGGGGTGAAATTGGGGTGGTTCGGGGGTGAGGGTTTGTAAAACAAAAAAAAATGTTGTATTCATGATATATTGTCCATTGACCTGTGAAAGAAGCACCTAGTGGAATAAAACACTTTTTTGCGGTCGGGCGAGCGATGATTTGGTTGCAGGGGCATCTAGACTATAGTTTCATGCTGTGGGAAAATAAAACTGGTATCATCGGAATGTGTGGGAAGTCCTGAGTCAATCAACTTGACTTCATTTTTTTAGGTGTATCCGAACATTGCCTTGCCTATTACAGAAAACAATTTCTGATGTATACACATATGGTAGGTATTGCTTTAGGTTGTTCTGTACTGTGTAACATGAAAACTATTGAATTGGTTTTAATGAAATTTTAACACAGTATTATCACCTTAGCGAGGATGGAAAACGCGTATGGATTTTTAGAAATCATGTCAGTAGCGGTGCAGCAGTAATGAAAAAGCAAAAATAAATTAAAAACAGCTCAAACTTCGTTTTTAGGCATTTTAGGGGTTCCTGTTCATTTTCTACTTTTTTTTGTTTGGGGGTGAAATTGGGGTGATTGGGGTGTAACCAGGCACTACGTATCCAAGATTTAGTTTTGGGCCGGGGGGGTCCAGACCAGACACCTTTTAATTTTTTTGTTTGAATGGCACTTTATCAGGGGAGGGGTATGCAATTTAGAGGTTACCAAAAATCATTAGACGTGTGAATTGCATTTTTAATAGCATTATTACTTCCCACACCGATAGGTGAGGGGAGTATTGTGATAGCGAAAATTTTCGATTTTGAGATAATATACTCTTTGGGCGTTTTATGATGCCTACATAACGAAAGTCCACGTCACTCATTTCCGTCGGTCTGTCGGTCTGCCTGTCTGTTGGCGTTTTTCTAGCCTCAGTAACCGCTGCATGGATTTTGATGAAATTTGGGTAGCGATATGGTGTGGGGTCGTAGTAGGTAATGTTGCTACATTTTTGAAAATCGGTGCATGGGCGGCGGAGTAATTATCAAAAAACGAAAAATTTCAAATATTCCTCAAACTTCGTTTTTACGCGTTTTAGGGGTTCCTGATCATTTTCTACTTTTTTTGGGTGCGGGTGAAATTTGGGTGGTTTGGGGGCTGGGGGGTTGTAAAGCTGAAAAATTTGTTGTAATCATAATAGGCTGTCCAGTGTCCACTGACCTGAAAGAGAAAGACCTAGCGGTATAATACACTTTTTTAGGTCCATCCGAACATTGCCTTGTATATTACAGGGACCAAGGGACTTTTTCCGATGTATACATACGAGTGTTGCTTTAGATGGTTCTGTATTTTATAATGTGGAAACTACTGAATTGATGTTCACGAAATTTCGGCACAGTATTACTACTTTGGCAAGGATGGAAAATGCGTCCGATTTTTAGAAATCGTCTCAGTGGCGGCGCAGCAATATTAAAAAAACTAAAAATATGAAAACAGCTCAAACTTCGTTTTTAGGCGTTTTAGGGGTTCCTGATCATTTTCTACTTTTTTTTGGGTGGGGGTGAAGTTGGGGTGGTTCGGGGGTGGGGGGTTGTAAAACTCAAAAATGTGTTGTATTAATGATAGGTTGTCCATTGACCTGTGAAAGAAGTACCTAGTAGAATGAGGGTCGGTTTCTCAATGTCCAGTTAAAAGTGTCAGATAGGTAGCTGCCAGCTAGCGTTTCTATGGATACAACTGTCAGATAAGATTTATGTGAATTCGTAAGCTTAACCTTCAATTGTTTAAACTATTTATCTGACAGTTGCCCGTTAACTTCCACATAAATATTTAACTAGACATTTAGAAACCGGCCCTAAAACACTTTTTTGCGGTCGGGCGAGCAATGATTTGGTTGCAAGGGCATCTATACTAGACTAATAACAAAATTAAAATAACAATATAGATGGAGGTCATTATCACGGACAGAGGTTTGTATTTAATATTATTATGTGTATGTTTAGAAATTACTGTCTCTGATTCTTTTTTTCCAATACTCGTCCATACAGAGTTTTTTATTGAAGTTTTAATAGTCGCACTCCATGTTTATTCTATTGTCCCCTGATATCTTGAAGTTTTTGTCTCAGTTTATGTAGCGCATCATATCAAATTATCAATTAAGATTTTTACTCATCTGTAATTTGTTTTTTTTTTATTTACTTTGTTTTAATCTGTACCTATTGTAAGTTTAAGATCCTTTTTACAACTATTATGCTATTCAATCATTGGCTTATGCCCAGCACAAGTTTTTACTTTTTGGGCTTCTCCAAGTTTGTTGTGCAGATATTCCATTTAATGTAAATCTATGTATAGCGTTTACTTTTTATCACAATAAACTACTACTACTACTATAGCTTCATGCTATGGGAAAATAATAAAACTGGTATCATCGGAATGTGTGGGAAATACTGAGTCCCCCCTGGACCCCCCTCTAAATACGTGCCGGCCATCAGAGTCACTAAAATAAGACGACAGCCGGCTCGCAGGCCATTAGAGCCCAGGAGGAGGAATGTAAGACGACGACGGAGCATCCAGTGAACCAGAGACCGAGATCCCCGCTTTCGGGAGTGACGTGCACCGAAATGCTGGAGGCAGCGTTGTGCTTGCTATTACAATTGTACTAAATCTATTTTTTTTTTTTTTTTTTTTTTTGTTTTTGTTTAGGCAGCGTCGACTGCTAGGGTCATTGGCTGCTTTGATAAATTTTATTGATAAACTGAATGATTCAGATTTTCAGGTGTATTTTAATATTTCTGAGAAAAAGCAGCAGCTTTTTAACTTCCGCAGGGTTGGTCGACAAGACAGTTTCAAGGTTTGTTCCAATCTGTAACATGTGCCTATGTATCTGGAAGGTAGGGCAAGACAGAATAATATGTTTAACGGTTAAACGTTCTCCACATGTCTCACAATTTGGTGCTTCATCGCCACTGAGGATATATAGATGAGTCAAGTTTGTATGTCCGATCCTCAATCTACATAAAAGAACTTGCTCATGTCTAGTCAGGTTTTTAGGATACTCGCATTTGGCTACCTGAGTTTTAATTTGCTTCAGGTGGCCACCATACTGATTCCATTCATTCTGCCAGATCTGCTCAGTCGCTAGTTTGACGGCTTTGATTTTATCGTGCAGTGGAATTGGTATACCCTCATCAACAGTTCTACGCTCAGATGCTTGTCTGGCAAGCAGGTCTGCCCTCTCATTCCCTGATATGCCTTTATGACTTGGTACCCAGATGAAATGGACTTGCTTATTTCTTGATTGTAGCGAAACACACTGCTCTATGATCCTCTGAATACATGGATCTTTAGTAAATCTGTTCATCATTGCATGTAGCACACTGAGGGAGTCAGTAGCTATGATGCATCTTTCTTTACTGGAGAATCCGAAGAAGAGTAGTGCCTGCCAAATTGCGAACGATTCAGCAGTAAATATACTTGCTGTTTTATCGATCGTCCATGTAAATTCTCTATTTCCTGGTACAATTGCTGCTCCAACACCATTTTGAGTTTTCGAACCGTCCGTATATATTATTAGGTCATTTTGAAAATCATGAAGCGCCCGCATAAAGTGGGATATGTAGGCTGTATTGGGCGTTGTGTCTCTATGCAATTCAGACAAACTTATATCAATTCTGAGCTGAGAAATAGACCACGGAGGATATATTGCTGGAAGTTTTTGTAGGATGTTCTCAGTGGAGATACCACACTTCTCAGCAAACTCGAGGCTTCGTACTCGGGCTGGTCTAGTTGCGGCTGGCCGTTCTGCAAATTCATTAGTATAATTGAAAATATCAGAGTTCATATGTTGAGGTAAATGTTTAATTTTTGCCTCATACATAAGCGTTTGCTGACCAATTTTAAGATACAGAGGCATGATGGATGCTTCACACAATACTGCGACTGTCGGACTAGTTCGAAAAGCTCCTGTAGCTGCACGTACTGCTGCCAGTTGGAGGCGTTCTAATTCTTTGATTTTGCTACGTCTAGCAGAACCATACACGATACTGGCGTAGCTAATGCGCGACTCTATAAGAGCCTGATATAATCTTATTAGAATTTCCCTATCAGCACCCCAACGAATTCGTGCCATACATTTAATTAGATTCAACACCTTCCTGCAGCGGATTACTAAGTCATCTATGTGATGTTTCCAATTTAGTTTGCAGTCAAAGTTAATTCCTAATAGTTTGACTGTTGGCTTGACAGCTATACGGTGTCCACCTAATGAGAGGTGGGGATCTGCATGCACCGATCGTAACCTGCAGAAGTGTAGACAGCATGTCTTCGTTGGTGAGAATCTATATCCTTTAGACGCTGCTAAATCATGTAGCCTATCGATTTCATTTTGTATAGCAGAGTAGCCATCATTTCGGTTTGAGGTGTGTAGAATCGTGAGATCATCGACATAAAGAACAGCGCTGATGTTATTGGGCACGCTTTCTATCAAAAAATTGATCGCAATGGCAAATAAGGTCACACTGAGCACTGATCCTTGGGGAACACCGTTTTGTAGTTGTCTGACTGACGACCTTTTATCCCGAATGCGTACCTCGAAGCTTCTGTTCTCGAGAAAGTTTTTAATAATCATGGGTAAGTTTCCGCGGAAGCCCCATTTGTGCAATTGCTCCAAAATGCCGAATCTCCAAGTCATATCGAAAGCTTTTTCGATGTCGAACATTATAGCAACAGCATGTCGCCGATCAAAGAAAGCTTCTTGAATTGTATTTTCAATATGAACGAGAGCATCAACAGATGAGTGATTTTGCCTGAACCCAACTTGGTTTTGTGATATCAGGCTACGGTTTTCCAGATACCATACTAGTCGGTAGTTGATCATCCGCTCGAAGACTTTGCCTAGACAGCAAGTTAGAGATATTGGTCGGTAACTAGCGGGTAGCGAGGGATGTTTACCATGTTTAAGTACAGGTATCACTACCGCTTTTTTCCAGGCGTCCGGATATACGCCTCTTGTCCATGCTTTGTTGAAAATTTGTAATAGGAAATGTTTTGCCTCAGATGATAGATGGCGTATCATACTATAGGGAATGTCATCGGGGCCTGGAGCAGTTTCATGGCAGCCATCAAGAGCATTTTCAAGTTCTGTGGATAAAAAGGGGGTATTGTATAAAAATTCTTCGGTAGTCGAAAAATCTAGTGGTTGAGTTTCACAGACTTCTTTTACCCTTTGGAAAGATTCACTGTAGTTGGCAGTATTACTAGTTGTTTCAAACTGTTTGGCTAGAGTATTACATATATCCTCGATATCTTCTACCAATGAATTTCCATCTTTCAGTGCACATGGTTCTCTGTATGGTTTGTTCCCGGAAATAATATTAATTTTTCTCCAAACTTCTTTTACGGATGCCTCAGTTGTAATTGAGGATATGTATTCTTGCCAGGACTTTTTCTGGGCATCATTTATTTTCCGACGAGCCTTGGCCCTGAGTTTTTTAAAAACTATCATGTTTTCCATTGTAGGATTTCGTCGGAATCTATTGAGAGCTGATTTCTTGTCTCTTATTGCTATCTTGATGTCGTCATTCCACCAGGGTACTGCCTTATTCGATGCGGAACCAGAAGACATAGGAATGCTTTGTTCCGCTGCAGTTTTAATGCAATTAGTGAAGATATTAACAGCGGTGTTGGTGTCATCTGGTAGCTGTGGGACTATCATGATCTCCGAAAACTTTTTCCAGTTTGCTCGATTAACTAACCATTTCTTATGGGATGGATAAAATAGTTTTTCTACGTCTGTCGAGATAATAATCGGGAAGTGATCACTAAAGTTCAGGTCGTCTAGTGCATTCCAGGTCAATCTGCGGGCTAGATTCGTAGAACAGAGGCTCAAATCAATAGCCGACGTACCTCCAGAACGAAGGTCAAAGTGGGTAGGTTGACCTGTATTTAATAGGGTGAGATCAGTAGTCTCTAAAAGGGATTCAATTGTTCTACCTCGCATGTCTCGGCGAGTGGAGCCCCATAGCGGCGAATGAGCATTGAAGTCTCCTAATAGAACATACGGCCCGGGTAGATTGGAGATTAGATCGTTCAGCTGATCGATATGCCAGTTTCCATCGGGAAGATATAGACTGCAGATGGTGAGCTTAATAGGAGATTCGATTCTTACAGCAACTGCCTGCAGTTCCGTATTCAGATTTTGAAGAGACGCTGTGATACTGTTCTTGATGAATATGCCTACACCTCCTCTTGCTCTATGGTCAGGAATGACATCTTTTCGAAATATTTCATACCCCCTGAGGGAGAAATTAGATCCTGGCTTGAAATGAGTTTCTTGTAACGCAATACAAAAAGGTTCATATTCCCTGATCATTATTCTTAGCTCGTTGATATGAGACATGCAACCATTGCAGTTCCATTGGAGGATACTTTGCATTGAGGTAAATGTTTAAGTTACATCTAAAGTGTAATCAATCAGAGAATAAATAAAATGATACATATTAAAATAAATAAATAAATAATAATAGATAGAACAAACGACAACGATTTACATAAAGGAAAAAGAACGAAGACATAGATAAATAAACGAAAATTTTCACAAACACGTAAATTAAAGCGTAAATTAAATATCTATATAATTAAAAATATCACATAAATGTAAAGTTATCACAGTTTATATCACAGGTGTTGTATCACTGTTCTTTGTGGGCGGTTGGTGTTTTGGTCGCCCTCTTCTTTTTTTGCCGGCGATTAACGCCGACGTTCCTTCTGATGCCTCCTCTTCTGTAGTGGAGGCATCTTGTTTTTTCCTCTTTTCAGAGGTCATTGATGGATTAGTAGAGACCGAATCTGTTCGTTCTCTACTGGAAAATGCACTTTGGCTAACGCTGGCGGGAGCTTTGAAATAGTCTGTAGGAATCGGAATTACTTTAGACAGACATGCCATTATAGAGTTTTCTATGAGTGGGATTAATGTTTTTATTATAGATTGTGTGTTATCCTGTACTGGCTTAGCAACTGATGCAGCGTACGTTAAGTTAGGAGTTGGTGTGTTGGCTATAACTTTCCTTTTTGCCTCAGGATACGGGATTTTTTCCACAACCTTTACCTTTTGTATTGCTGCTTCAATTTTATATTGGGGACATGCTTTATATGCTGAGGAGTGATTACCTCCACAGTTCACACACTTCTTTGGGTCTTTACATGGCGATTCATCATGTGGAGGTTGTCCACATGTGCACAGTTTTTGTTTAGTACATTTCACAGCTCCGTGACCTAACGACTGGCAATTGAAGCACCTAATAGGTGCTGGGATAAACGGTCTCACTTTCAATATATAGTAGGCGGCTTTCACCTCTCTAGGAATATCTGTCTTATTAAAGGTGAGTACATGGTTAGGAGTGTCTACCAGAACTCCATCCTTTTTTGTTTTCAACCTTCTAACTTCAAAAACACCCTGATCTTTCAAACCTTCGCAAATTTCCTCAATGGAACAATTCATAAAGTCACGACAATAGACAACTCCTTTAGAAAAGTTGAGCGACCTATGCGCAACAACTTCCACTTCAAATTCTCCAAATTTCTTTGTCATCAACAGACGCTTAGATTGATTATTTGATCTGACCTCAACAACAAGACCTTCTTTACTTTTCCTCACAGATTTTACCTCTCCTATTAGACCGTACAGTACCTTGGAAATTACAAAAGGACTAACCTTATCGAAGTTACCATTCTCTCTCTTAACAAGCAGGAACCGGGGAAGATGTTCCACCGTCTCCGTGCCTGTTGAGGGATTCATCAGTGCTCCCTCAACACTACCCGTTTTGGGGAGGGCGGGCGCCTCCTTGGGTTTATTTGCGGTACTAGTCATTAGTTCCCACGAGTATGCTCTGAAATTGAAATTCGACCGCAGCAGAGCAGGCTTACCACGGTAGGGCTATATTACAACCGGAGGTCGCCTGGTATCCGGAGGCAGCCGTTAGCGACTCACTGACGTAAAGCCATTCACCACTCAGCACGGCAAACACCTTAGGTTACGGATTTTTCACAGGTTTACTCCTGTGGGGGGGTTAGAGAGAAGCAGGCAAAGCACCCCACCTCTCCCGCTCCCTAAGTGAGATCTGAAAAAGGGAAAGGTGTCCCCACCTCCGCCTCCCCAACCCACCCCGTCGGGCGCTGGCTGTACGGTCTACGACGATACCGTAGCACAAAGAGATCATCCACTGTAGCAATGCTACCGAAGATGTTCCACCTAGTGGCCAGACGGCCGCTAAATCTATTACAATTTGCCCATAGCTATTACACTGTTACTACAATAGCGAAAATGCCGAAAATCTATTACATTTTAAAAAATTCACAAATTTCAGAACATATTTCAAAAATATTAAAATTACGGCTACAGTTCTATAAGTTATGCGACTCTAACCGGTAAGTGCACGGGACGATAATTACCGATCATTTACACCCGTGTACTGTTTATTTTACAGCAATTTGAAATTTCTAATTTTTTTGAACTCCCCTATACAGGGTGTCCCTCAACTTCCTTGATATTCTAGTAGCAGAAGAAAGTTCGAATGAAAACTGAGTGGAATTTTTGAAAGTACTATCGGGTATACATACATACATATAATCCCATGCTTACAGAAAATTTTTTTGTACTTCAACAACATACATGAGGTCATTATTCTCTTTAAAATCTCGTAGTACCTTTATTTCATACACAAACCATTTTTTCCCAATTTTTAAACATAAGATGAATAAAATAAGGATCTTTTTGTAGCATAATATTTTCATAATAAAAAAGAATAAAAAGATATTTGTTTTCGAAAGTATGTATCAAATACACTTTAAAACCTACTTAGTTTTCTTTTTTGTCTGTCTTTTTGCGTCAAACAAATTCCTATTTTGTTCATATAATGCTCACGATTTCACGCAAAATATAAACTTGCGTACAAAATGAAAGGAACCACAAGATTTTAAATAAAATAGGGATACCATTTATGTAGGAAAACCTATATGCGGTGCTATTCGTTTGAATTTTTTTTGTTACGTGAACATCATGTGTCAAGGAATTTCAGGGACACCCTGATTACTGAATAAACAAAATGTTGAGTTTTGACGCTAACACAAAAAATGCAATTTCGACGCCCTTGGACGCTATTGCAGGCATACTTTTCACATCATTGAATAAAAGTGATACCATAATAAGTCGAAATTTATGTTTCTCATGGCTAGAGAGCGCGCAACTTCGAATCTATTACAATTTGTTGCAATCTATTACATTTTCTAGTACAATTTTCTTACACCAAAAGCACAATGCTGGCTGGAGGAGCATTCGTGGCGTTTCTTGGAAAGCGGCGACTTTCCCCCGTTCCCCGGTTTCCTGCCTGCCGGCCGGCGTTGTCGGCGTCGCCGCTCCACCGCCCGGCGGCAGCGGCGGCGCGGCGCGGCGCGAACGCCCTTGGAGACAGTGATGGGGTCGCGCGCACCGGCCTGAGGGGGGCCGGGGGGGTCGAAACGTATCGACCGGCGACGCCGCCGCCGTCCCGTCCGCGCTGAACGCCTCCCTCATCCCCCTTAGCGCCGGCCAGTGGCGGCGCATAAGGGGCGAGATCCTTTTTCTTCTGATGAACTGTTGGTTCTTGGGCTGTTCGGCCGGAGTCCGCTGTTTTCTTACATTCTATACCCTACCCTCGGGTTTCTAACTATCACAGCATGTCCACGTCCGATATATTCTCAAATTATCGAAAACACAAAGTTTCGTTCTTAATAGGGAGCCAAATAAAGATACTAAATTTTTCTAGGTAAACCCGAAAATCTGAAATTTTTGATTTTTGCCAAACGAGACTGAAACTCAAAACTGTGACCGAATTTGTGGTCAGCACCCCCAAATTATCCAAAATACTAAATTTCGTCTTGCTAGAAAGCCAAATAAAAATTTCAATTTTTAGATAAACACGCAAAATCTGAAAGATCTGAAATTTTTTATTTTCGTCAAACGAGACTGAAACTCAAAACTGCGACCGAATCTGTAATCAGCACTCTCATATTATCCAAACCACGAGGTTTCATCTTGATCGAAAGCCAAATAAAAATTTTCAATTTTTTAGGTCAACCCTAAAATTTGAACGATCTGAATTTTTTGATTTTTATCAAACGAAATTGATACTCAAAACTTTGACCAAATTTGTAATCAGCACCATCAAATTATCCAAACCACAAGGTTTCATCTTAATAGAAAACCAAATAAAGGTTTTCAGTTCTTTAGGTAAACCCGAAAAACTGAAAAATCTGAAATTTTTGATTTTCGTTAAACGATACTGAAACTCAAAATTGCGACCAAATTTGTAATCAGCATCCTCAAATTAACCAAACCACAAAGTTTCATTTTAATAGAAAGCCAAATAAAGATTTTCAATTTTTTAGGTAAACTCGAAAATCTAAAAGATCTGAAATTTTTTATTTTCGTCAAACAAGACTGAAACTCAAAACTGCGACCAAATTTGTAAACAGAACCCTCATATTATCCAAACCACAAGATTTCATGTTAATGGAAAGCCAAATAAAGATTTTCAATTTTTTAGGTGAACCCGAAAATCTGAAAGATCTGAAATTTTTGATTTTCGTCAAACGAGGCTGAAACTCAAAATTGCGACCAAATTTGTAATCAGCATCCTCAAATTATCCAAACCACAAAGTTTCATTTTAATAGAAAGCCTAATAAAGATTTTCAATTTTTTAGGTAAACTCGAAAATCTGAAAGATCTGAAATCTTTTATTTTCGTCAAACAAGACTGAAACTCAAAACTGCGACCAAATTTGTAAACAGAACCCTCATATTATCCAAACTACAAGGTTTCATGTTAATGGAAAGCCAAATAAAGATTTTAAATTTTTTACGTGAACCCGAAAATCTGAAAGATCTGAAATTTTTGATTTTCGTCAAACGAGGCTGAAACTCAAAACTGCGCACAAATTTTTAAATAGTACCCTCATATTATCCAAACCACAAGGTTTCATGTTAATGGAAAGCCAAATAAAGATTTTCAATTTTTTTTGGTAAACCCGAAAACCTGAAAGATCTAAAATTTTTGATTTTCGTTAAACAATACAGAAACTCAAAATTGCGATAAAATTTGTAATCAACATCCTCAAATTATCCAAACCACAAGGTTTCATTTTAATAGAAAGCCAAATAAAGATTTTCATTTGTTTAGGTAAACCCGAAAATCTTGAAGATCTGAAATTTTTGATTTTCGTCAAAGGAGGCTGAAACTCAAAACTGCGGACAAATGTGTAAACAGCATCCTCATATTATCCAAACCACAAGGTTTCATGTTAATGGAAAGCCAAATAAAGATTTTCAATTTTTTAGGTAAACCCGAAAATCTGAACGATCTGAAATTTTTGATTTTCGTCAAAGGAGGCTGAAACTGAAAGCTGCCAACAAATTTGTAAACAGCACCCTCATATTATCCAAACCACAAGGTTTCATGTTAATGGAAAGCCAAATAAAGATTTTCATTTTTTTAGGTAAACCCGAGAATCTCAAAGATCTGAAATTTTTGATTTTCGCCAAATGAGGCTGAAACTCAAAACTGCGAACAAATTTGTAAACAGCACGCTCATATTATCCAAACCACAAGGTTTCATGTGAATGGAAAGCCAGCTAAAGATTTTCAATTTTTTAGGTAAACCCGAAAATCTGAAAGATCTGAAATTTTTGATTTTCGTCAAACGAGGTTGAAACTCAAAACTGCGAACAAATTTGTAAACAGCACCCTCATATTATCCAAACCACAAGGCTTCATGTTAATGGAAAGCCAAATAAAGATTTTCAATTTTTTAGGTAAACCCGAAAATCTGAAGGATCTGAAATTTTTGATTTTCGTCAAACGAGGTTCAAACTCAAAACTGCGAACAAATTTGTAAACAGCACCCTCATATTATCCAAACCGCAAGGTTTTGTGTTAATGGAAAGCCAAATAAAGATTTTCAATTTTTTAGGTAAACCCGAAAATCTGAAAGATCTGAAATTTTTGATTTTCGTCAAACGAGGTTCAAACTCAAAACTGCAAACAAATTTGTAAACAGCACCCTCATATTATCCAAACCACAAGGTTTTGTGTTAATGGAAAGCCAAATAAAGATTTTCAATTTTTTAGGGAAACCCGAAAATCTGAAAGATCTGAAATTTTTGATGTTCGTCAAATGAGGCTGAAACTCAAAACTGCGAAAAAATTTGTAAACAGCACCCTCATATTATCCAAACCACAAGGTTTCATGTTAATGGATAGCCAAATAAAGATTTTCAATTTTTTAGGTAAACCCGAAAATCTGAAAGATCTGAAATTTTTGATTTTCGTCAAACGAGGTTGAAACTCAAAACTGCGAACAAATTTGTAAACAGCTACCTCGTATTATTCAAACCACAAGGTTTCATGTTAATGGAAAGCCAAATAAAGATTTTCAATTTTTTAGGTAAACCCGAAGATCTGAAACTTTTGATTTTCGTCAAACGAGGTTCAAACTCAAAACTGCGAACAAATTTGTAAACAGCTACCTCGTATTATTCAAACCACAAGGTTTCATGTTAATGGAAAGCCAAATAAAGATTTTCAATTTTTTAGGTAAACCCGAAAATCTGAAAGATCTGAAATTTTTGATTTTCGTCAAACGAGGTTGAAACTCAAAACTGCGAACAAATTTGTAAACAGCTACCTCGTATTATTCAAACCACAAGGTTTCATGTTAATGGAAAGCCAAATAAAGATTTTCAATTTTTTAGGTAAACCCGAAAATCTGAACGATCTGAAATTTTTGATTTTCGTCAAAGGAGGCTGAAACTGAAAGCTGCCAACAAATTTGTAAACAGCACCCTCATATTATCCAAACCACAAGGTTTCATGTTAATGGAAAGCCAAATAAAGATTTTCATTTTTTTAGGTAAACCCGAGAATCTCAAAGATCTGAAATTTTTGATTTTCGCCAAATGAGGCTGAAACTCAAAACTGCGAACAAATTTGTAAACAGCACGCTCATATTATCCAAACCACAAGGTTTCATGTGAATGGAAAGCCAGCTAAAGATTTTCAATTTTTTAGGTAAACCCGAAAATCTGAAAGATCTGAAATTTTTGATTTTCGTCAAACGAGGTTGAAACTCAAAACTGCGAACAAATTTGTAAACAGCACCCTCATATTATCCAAACCACAAGGCTTCATGTTAATGGAAAGCCAAATAAAGATTTTCAATTTTTTAGGTAAACCCGAAAATCTGAAGGATCTGAAATTTTTGATTTTCGTCAAACGAGGTTCAAACTCAAAACTGCGAACAAATTTGTAAACAGCACCCTCATATTATCCAAACCGCAAGGTTTTGTGTTAATGGAAAGCCAAATAAAGATTTTCAATTTTTTAGGTAAACCCGAAAATCTGAAAGATCTGAAATTTTTGATTTTCGTCAAACGAGGTTCAAACTCAAAACTGCAAACAAATTTGTAAACAGCACCCTCATATTATCCAAACCACAAGGTTTTGTGTTAATGGAAAGCCAAATAAAGATTTTCAATTTTTTAGGGAAACCCGAAAATCTGAAAGATCTGAAATTTTTGATGTTCGTCAAATGAGGCTGAAACTCAAAACTGCGAAAAAATTTGTAAACAGCACCCTCATATTATCCAAACCACAAGGTTTCATGTTAATGGATAGCCAAATAAAGATTTTCAATTTTTTAGGTAAACCCGAAAATCTGAAAGATCTGAAATTTTTGATTTTCGTCAAACGAGGTTGAAACTCAAAACTGCGAACAAATTTGTAAACAGCTACCTCGTATTATTCAAACCACAAGGTTTCATGTTAATGGAAAGCCAAATAAAGATTTTCAATTTTTTAGGTAAACCCGAAGATCTGAAACTTTTGATTTTCGTCAAACGAGGTTCAAACTCAAAACTGCGAACAAATTTGTAAACAGCACCCTCATATTATCCAAACCACAAGGTTTCATGTTAATGGAAAGCCAAATAAAGATTTTCAATTTTTTAGGTAAACCCGAAAATCTGAAAGATCTGAAATTTTTGATTTTCGTTAAAGGAGGCTGAAACTCAAAACTGCGAACAAATTTGTAAACAGCACCCTCATATTATCCAAACCACAAGGTTTCATGTTAATGGAAAGCCAAATAAAGGTTTTCAATTTTTTAGGTAAACCCGAAAATCTTGAAGATCTGAAATTTTTGATTTTCGTCAAAGGAGACTGACACTCAAAACTGCGAACAAATTTGTAAACAGCACCCTCATATTATCCAAACCACAAGGTTTCATGTTAATGGAAAGCCAAATAAAGGTTTTCAATTTTTTAGGTAAACCCGAAAATCTTGAAGATCTGAAATTTTTGATTTTCGTCAAAGGAGACTGACACTCAAAACTGCGAACAAATTTGTAAACAGCACCCTCATATTATCCAAACCACAAGGTTTCATGTTAATGGAAAGCCAAATAAAGGTTTTCAATTTTTTAGGTAAACCCGAAAATCTTGAAGATCTGAAATTTTTGATTTTCGTCAAAGGAGACTGACACTCAAAACTGCGAACAAATTTGTAAACAGCACCCTCATATTATCCAAACCACAAGGTTTCATGTTAATGGAAAGCCAAATAAAGATTTTCAATTTTCGAGGGAAATCCGAAAATTTGAAAGATCTGAAATTTTTGATTTTCGTCAAACGAGGTTCAAACTCAAAACTGCGAACAAATTTGTAAACAGCACCCTCATATTATCCAAACCACAAGGTTTCATGTTAATGGAAAGCCAAATAAAGATTTTCAATTTTTTTAGGTAAACCCGAAAATCTGAAAGATCTGAAAGATCTGAAATTTTTTATTTTTGTCAAACGAGGTTGAAACTCAAAACTGCGAACAAGTTTGTAAACAGCACCCTCATATTATCCAAACCACAAGGTTTGACGTTAATGGAAAGCCAAATAAAGATTTTCAATTTTTTAGGTAAACCCGAAAATCTGAAAGATCTGAAATTTTTGATTTTCGTCAAACGAGGTTCAAACTCAAAACTGCGAACAAATTTGTAAATAGCACCCTCATATTATCCAAACCACAAGGTTTCATGTTAATGGAAAGCCAAATAAAGGTTTTCAATTTTTTAGGTAAACCCGAAAATCTTGAAGATCTGAAATTTTTGATTTTCGTCAAAGGAGACTGACACTCAAAACTGCGAACAAATTTGTAAACAGCACCCTCATATTATCCAAACCACAAGGTTTCATGTTAATGGAAAGCCAAATAAAGATTTTCAATTTTCTAGGGAAATCCGAAAATCTGAAAGATCTGAAATTTTTGATTTTCGTCAAACGAGGTTCAAACTCAAAACTGCGAACAAATTTGTAAACAGCACCCTCATATTATCCATACCACAAGGTTTCATTTTAATGGAAAGCCAAATAAAGGTTTTCAATTTTTTATGTAAACCCGAAAATCTTGAAGATCTGAAATTTTTGATTTTCGTCAAAGGAGACTGACACTCAAAACTGCGAACAAATTTGTAAACAGCACCCTCATGTTATCCAAACCACAAGGTTTCATGTTAATGGAAAGCCAAATAAAGATTTTCAATTTTCTAGGGAAATCCGAAAATCTGAAAGATCTGAAATTTTTGATTTTCGTCAAACGAGGTTCAAACTCAAAACTGCGAACAAATTTGTAAACAGCACCCTCATATTATCCAAACCACAAGGTTTCATGTTAATGGAAAGCCAAATAAAGGTTTTCAATTTTTTAGGTAAACCCGAAAATCTTGAAGATCTGAAATTTTTGATTTTCGTCAAAGGAGACTGACACTCAAAACTGCGAACAAATTTGTAAACAGCACCCTCATATTATCCAAACCACAAGGTTTCATCTTGATAGAAAGCCAAATAAAGATTTTCAATTTTCTAGGGAAATCCGAAAATCTGAAAGATCTGATTTCGTCAAACTCTATACTCTGTCTCTGAAAATACCCTGTCATCATCATAGTCACAATGTCTTAACAGACATGTTGTGACCTCATAAAATGCATTAAGTCGGTGCTAGAGTATTGCCGACACGAATATTATCAATAGTCTTGAGCACTGTAGCTCGCCATCGTTCGCGATTTGTTGTCAGTTTAGTGGCACTCTTGACACTCATATCCAGCAACTGTTTCGTCGTATCCACCCAGCGTGTAGCTCTTGAATTAATCACTTTAGACCCCAAGTAGTTTGTTGAAATTGTTTTATCGGGAGGAACACAAAAAGTCACAAATGTACAGGGTGTCCCATTAAACGTTTTGAATCGAACGTCACGTGACCAAAAACAAATACCTCCTTGGGTGACACAATAATAAGAAAAGATACTATATTTGCTCTAATGTACACCCCCAAAATTATAATTCCCTACTACTGGCCAGTTCCGATATATTGCTTGTCTTAATCGTAGTGAGACACCCTGTATAAAGTTCTCCGTGCTTGTATACCGTCAAACAACACCCGACGTACCGCCACTGATCTTACCCCCACCTACCCCTTACGCCCGCAACCGTCTCCTTGGCTGTTCCGAAACCCCAACCCCCGAAGCGAGGCGACGTTGTCGAGTCTCTCAGGCTCCTTTTTTTGACAGTCTCACTTTCGAAGGGGAGGGGGACCATCAAACTCCTGCAGGACGCATTCAAAGCCAGTCTGGGACTTTCACTTTTTTATTCGCAGATACACACAATCGTTCTGCGGTACAGAATTGGCCGGAGTCCAGTGAGACTTGTTGTAAGGTGAGACGGCGTATCCCACTTCTGAATAAAATATGTACTAATGTAAACAAATGGGATAAGTCTGGATGTGATCCCACTTCTGAATAAAGACTGAAGTAAATAAATCTACAGTGCAGTGTGCCAGACGCTGGAAAGAGATATGAGCAAGTACTGACAATCATATCTGACTTGTGTGGTCTGTGATCGTCACATATACAAGTGTTTTTTTCCTTTCCCTAATTATTAATTAACTAATAGTAATATATTAGTGTGTCCGATATTCGACTGACAACGCTTGACAGGTGATAGACCTGAGATAGGAATATGATACCGTAAAGGTATAAAATGCTTAATTCCTAAGATACAAGTTGTCAAAGTTTGCGTTTATTTTCGTTTTTCCTCAATTATTATTAAATTCAACAACGGTTTTTCTATCATTAATACATGGCGCCACCTATGGCAAATGGAACTCAGGTCTAGTGGGTTGAAGTCGGAGACTGAGGGCTTTATAATGGCTTGCCAAGACGGTGTCTTCAATACCTTGGTATACCGTAAAAGGGTTATGGGTGCAGATGTACCCGACACCCGTTGTAGAGCTTACCGACAGGCGCCAGAGACGCTTATATGCATCTCTTGTCGGCTTAAGACGTACGCTGGGACGGCTTACGTCCATCGACACAACGCGGCTCTACGTGTGCTCTATTATTATTTAAGTATCGATGAGACACCGGTGCTGCCATACGCTCCAGGGGATATAGAGTCCGTTGTGTAGAATGAGAGATGCTGGATTTACTGGAACTACTCGTTCCCCATGCTCGAGCTTGTACAGCAAACAAGCCCGACATAGTCCTTCTCGACCACCAACAGAAGACGATATTCATTATAGAGTTTTCGGCGCCTGCCGAGGCGCACATCGTCTCTAAGGAGGAGGAAAACCGGACTAAATATTAGGAGTGGCTTGGACAACTTCGCAGGCTCTGGCCGTCGAACTACACTGTAAGTCTGCTGGTTATAGTCATTGGATCCCTAGGTGGAATGAGGAATACGCTGCTCTCTGCACTGCGCAAAATACCGGTGTGCCGTGCGGCGGCGCACATCTTAGCCGCCAGAATGCAGAAGGCAGTCATCCTTGGGTCCCTTCGTCTACTTAGGGCGCACGATTCGCGGACCCAGTGATTGCTTACCTCACGGTGTGAGTAGTTGCACTGGGTAATGGAACAGCAGCTCGGTGTGTCGGAGCCCGGTCTGCACTTTTTTGTTTTTTAAAAATAATAATAGCCTTTATTGAAGCATACAGATATATACCCCAAATGACGGAGTTCACTACAATAGTGCTCTTCCACTCAACCATATAGCACAATAGCACATTCTTGTTGTTCACTCTCAGGAATGTGCACTGGAAGCCAGGAAGGCTACCCCAATGTTCCTTAATTTTTGGAATAATTTTCAGGTTGCGAATTTTGACGTTTTCATCTGAACTTTTTTATCACCATAAAGATACTGGATAACAGATGGTCGATGACCCAACCACAAGACTTCCCCAAGTCCCCTGAATTTAAATCCTGGCTATGCTCCTAAAGTAGGTTTTCAATGCGATATATTTTTTGAGAAGGTGAGATTATGGGTATGTTTTTCCAGTGGTTTGTATGTGTCTTCTCAATATTTTGAGCTAGATATGATTCTGTGGAAACGAAAATTAGAATTATTTTTCTCAATATCTGTTTTTCGTACCTTTTCACCCATTTATGATGATATTGAACTAATGTAAGCGTATTGGACTAAAATAAGTGAACATGTTACTGATTTTTAATGTAGATTTTTCATTGTTTAGACAAAAATGCCAGATTTTAGGTAATTATTAGAATTGCCTTGAAATCAGGGTGACCATTCGTTCGGAATTTCAGCCCTAGTCGAAAATAGCTGCCATAATATACAGTAAAATATAAATAAACAGGCAAAAAATAGGCACTATTGTCACCTGATGCTATCTTTCTCCACTTTCTCACAAACCAGTGCTCCCGGTATAAGCCCAGCGTCCGGAACTGATCTATGAAGAAGTATAGGTACAGGGTTGGGATAAGGTATGGAACCAAGCAAATAACTTTGGAACGGTAAGAGTGATGTTGCTGAAAATTTGCAGGCAATTGTAGTGACGTTTAATGCATCCGAAGACATTATGTTAGCTATTAATGTACTTGCGGTTTAACCGGAATTACCGTTAACTTTTTTAATTTAAATGGGACACCCTGTATATTTTTGCAGATTTTAATTCATCTTTTTTTTCCGAATACGTCCATAGTGGGTTTAGTATTTGTTTCGTAAAAAATTTGTCTCACAAATTCGTCCGTGGCGGTCTGCGGTCTTCCCGTTTGAGGTAATTTTTTTTGTATTTTTTTTTAGTCACCGTCAAATTGTTGTAGGACCCCTGTCGGGACGTAAATCATTAAAAGTTGACACACTTCTTTGTGAGTTCTCATGCGATCGCCAAAACCGACTTTGAATGACCGGCATTTTAAACATCTGAAATGATAAAGAAGCTTTATCTTTCCCGTTTTTACAGAAACTAATACTAAACCCACTATGGACGTATTCGGAAAAAAAAGATGAATTAAAATCTGCAAAAATATACAGGGTGTCCCATTTAAATTAAAAAAGTTGACGGTACTTCCGGTTAAACCGGCAAGATCACTCTTTCCGTTCCAAAGTTATTTGCTTGGTTCCATACTTTATCCCAACCCTATATATATGGTCACCCTATTTGAAACTGAAAAATCTCAAAAACAATTGATTTTGGTCCATACATAAATTAAGCAAAATTTGTTGCATTTTAGCTCTTCTATCATGTCCCGATAGGAATACGTCGAATTACATTAAACCCTGTATAACCCAATTCGCGTTTCATTGAAGAGCAAGAAGGCGATGTCGGAGGAAAGGAAGGCATAAAGGATAAAGGAAGGCGCTGGGGCCCGGGAAAACGGGCGAAGCGAAGGATCGCGACCAGCGACCAGCGACCGGCAACCGAAACCCGATGGTAGACCGTTTCCAAGAAGGCAGCGGATCGGGCTCCGACACACCCGCTACGACAGTTTACTTTCTTTTTTTAGTCCATATAGCTCAATAGCCGAATTCAAATTGATGTATCACAAGTATGGTATAGCCTCATTCAAGATTTTCAAAGAGGAGCTCCTGGGTGTGAGGGGGTTGATAGCATAGTGTTTGTAAACACGTAAACGTATTCGATGGCAAAAGTCCCTCCTGAAATACGAAGCGACGTGTCACGGCAATTTTAAATTTTTTCGATAATTGCAGGGATAAGATGGCTTTCAAATTTTAGCTGGGACACACTGTATATTTATTACATCAATAAACTTACCTTGCTGCAATTCACAAACAGTGTTTATAGAATACATAACTATTATTTGTATGAATACAGTTAATCGCCTTATTGATACAATATGCAGAATACGCTAGGATCATAAACATTGGTAATTGATTTAATAAATGCGTTTGTGTACATAGTAAACAATAATCACTGAAACCATAACATATTTATTATATCAATAAACTTACTTTGTGTAATTCACAAACGGTGTTTATAATATTCAGAAACTATTATTTGTGAATACAGTTACTGAGACACATCTCTCAACAATATTCATAAATGCTCGTTTATTGGATACATAAAACCGTTGGTTGGCGCGAATTTCCTGAACAAGTTTGTTGTTAGCACAAACTTTTTTATTATAATTACGTACCTTTTTGGTTGAATGTGGGTTAGGTTAGATTTCGTTGCCAACGTTCCTGCAATATAAGTACGAATCGTGAAAACGCAAAAAGAGGTTTGGAAGCACAAGCCAATTTGATGCTCACACAATCAAATAAAAAATTTAAACCAGCCTGCAGTTGGCGATTTATTATTTGTTGGTATTCATTAAAATACATTCAACTTCTCCAATTTTATATATATTTGAGTCTGTCGCTGGCGCTGATTAAATGCAAGAAGCAGAATTTGTGCTGGTCATTCAAAAAATATACAGAACTAGTCCTGTGCATTTCAAGTTGCGCTAAACTAGTTCTGTGTATTTCAAGACGCGGAAAACTAGTTCTGCCTATTTGGTAATGCTCAATAGCCGTATAAAATTCATATTTCGGGTTTGGGAAATATTCCTAGTTTTGCGTATTTTTTTCGGGCATTGCCCAAATTCGGGTATTGAGCGTAACACATACAGTAATCTAATTCATACATTGAACACATAGTCTCAAATTCTTTAAAGTTATATTTGCCTAAAGTCAGAATAAGATATTATATTTTGCTTTTGTAAGATCTATGGGATCCCTTTTATGTCTGTAACATAGGTACCATTGAAAAACTACAAAGATTTTGTAAATATTTAATTTATAAAATTGATGGTGTTTATCCTGAGAGGGGTGGTAGCCCGACTTTCCTTCCGGTTGATTATAGGAAATAATAAAAATTCTGATGAACTGTTGGTTCTTGGGCTGTTCGGCCGGCGTGGACACGCTTCACTGCCTTATCGTCGGCGCACTGCGCTGCTTGACGTTTCGCCATCACAAGTGGTCGGCATCCTCAGAAGCTGATGTCACCTGTTCGGCGTGTTCCGAGAGGAGAGTCCGAGAGTCTATCGACTCTCTCTCTCTCTCTCTCTCTCCACTGACGTGGAATGATGAGATAGAAAGATTGCTGGAAGTCAGAAGAGTATTTCCTCAAGAAGCTAGAAGGCTAGTAGTAGCTGTGGGACGACCGCGCCTGGCAAGTATATGTCCCAGTAGGCTGTTCTGCCATACCCGAACATTACTCCTCAGGCACTACTGCCTGCCTCTTCTTCTCTGCCAAACCTTTCCGGACTTTTAGCAAAGGCCAGTATGTCGGTCCAGTTTAGGGAGAGTGATTCCTCTGGCTGGAGTCTATCGGATCCAAAAATCTCGTATATCAGCCCGCCTCATATTCCGCAAGGAAGAGGTACGCCGTTTCATCGACCTCTACACAACCCATACATAGGGAGTCTTCAATTCCTAATAGTGATAAATGCCGCCTGACTCTGCAGTGCCACATCAGAACACCCACGGGGTCTCGAATTGCCCATGGCCTTGGTTCCGTAGGCATGCTGATTTAGATGTGTTTACTTTGCCTCCACTGTTCATCTATGGTATCGTTTACCCACATTTTTGAGGACTGGCGTTACCTGTTGTCAACTTAACAACAAACTGTCCTGTGGTGCCGAATGTGGCCAGCCTATCGGCAGCTAGAAGGCTAGCACAAGACAGAAACAGTGATGTAAATTTGTTAAAAGAATCTTGGTGTCTGATCCTTACACCATTGGTAGAAAGAATATTTTGACAATATAATCAAGTATATTTCACCTCCCCCCCTACTCTCCGCTCTGTGTGACTTCCATTTCTTTTTCATTAAATTAAAGAGAATTCGGAAAAGAGGTAAAATATTTGAGAGACAGACACAGACAGGCGTAGTCACAGAAATAGACAACCAAAACTTATTTTTATTTTTTTATTAAAATTTAATAAAATTTGTTAGTTTAGCTAGTTTCTGGTCTTTATTATTTCCTGTTTACTATTCTGTGAAATTTGAAGTACTTAGTAGTGAAATACATATCATTATTTATTTCTAACATTTAAATTGAAGAACACCAATACCCGAATATATCGATGTTTTTGCGATGATCAAACATCGATGTTTTGAGTACGATATATCGTAGTTATGGATGGCAGACCGTCGATGTTGATATCGATGTTTTCTTTCGATGTCCCATCTCTACCGGAGACGCTGGTCCGAATCCAGCCGGTACCCCTCTACCCTTCATTTTTCCTGTTTTTCTGTGAACCAAATGATTCGAACTATCCCCCTCTTGCGGAGTAAGCAAGCACCTTTCATTCCAAAATATGGGATAGCTGATCGCCCTAATCAGTTGATAGAAACTTAAAAATCATACAGGGTAACAGAGCTTTTTTCACTTATTTCTAGTCTCTAGAATCTTCTAGTTATCGTAAAATTGGTTAGGCGCCGCACCGGGTTGGTATCCACGGCCTTCTGGGAATAGACCTGGTGCCTGGGTCTTGATGTCCGCGATGCCAATGCCAATGCCGATGCGGCGATGCGATGGTTCGATTTTGCCTCGAAGGAAACCAGAATCGGGCCAACGATAGCGCTGTGGCCGTGGCGGCATTGACCACTGCAACTACGACAGCGGTACTATAGCGGTAGATACGACAAACGGAATTTGGTATACCGTGGTACCCGCTCTCATTCAATTCGGCAACTCAACTATACGGATCAATGAAGTTCAATCGTTTCAGGAGTCAACAGACAAATTTCCAAGGTTATTTTCACTTTATACAAAGAAATAAAAATGGAGTCAAGTTGATTGACTCAGTACTTCCCACACATAACGGTGATACCAGTTTATTATTTTCCCATTGCATGAAGCTATAGTCTGAAATCCCCTTGCAACCAAATCATCGCCCACACGCCCGCAAAAAAACATACAACGCAAAAACTCTCGTAAATAGTTTCTTGCGTCTCCCTCCTTAGAAGCTAAGATGCCACAGTCTTTTTCTGCATGCTTCAACTGGACGACGCTAAACGATCAGTAGCCTCCAAACCGTCTAAAAACGAAGTTTGAGCTCTTTTATATTTTTAGTTTTTTTATTACAGCTGCGCCGCCACTGATACGATTTTTCCAGAACACACGCGTTTTCCATCCTCCCCGCGGTAGTAATACTAAGTTAAAATTTCATTAAAATGAATTCAATAATTTTCGCGTTACGCAATATAGAACGATCTAAAGCAATACTCGTATGTATACATCGCAAATTCCAAGTCCCTTGGTTTCTATAATAGACAAGGCAATGTTCGGTTGAGCCTCAAAAAGTGTATTATGCCGCTAGGTTTCTCATTTACAGGTCATTATGAATACAACAAATTTTTCAGTTTTTCAACACCCCACCCCCAGACCACCCCAAATTCACCCCCACCCAAAAAAAAGTAGAAAACGATCAGGGACACCTGAAACGCCTAAAAACGAAGTTTGAGGAATATTTGAAATTTTCCGTTTTTGGCTAATTACTCCGCCCCCCGTACAACGATTTCCAAAATTATAGGAACATTACCTACAACGACCCTACAGCTCATCGCTGCCCAAATTTTATCACACTCCATGCACCAGTTACTGAGATAACGACGTTAGAAGAACGCCAACAGACAGACAGACAGACCGACAGACAGACAGACAGACAGATAGACAGACAGACAGACAGGCAGACCTACGGAAATGAGTGACGTAGATTTTAGTTATGTAGACATCATGAAACGCCCAAAAAGTGTATTATCTCAAAATCGAAAATTTTCGCGATCACAATACTCCCCTCACCTTTCGGTGTGTTAAGTAAAATATGTATATTTGTCTAACTTTTACACACCCCAGTACCCCAGTGATGTTCTACTATAAAATTCATCGTTTGCACAGGACTGGTCCAGACGCTACTTTTTCTACAACGTTGTGTTTGTGCAGTTTCAAAACTGAATGAAAACGTTGCAAAAATAGAGCGTCCAACATGGTGCTTTTTCATATTTACTAGTACTAGGACTACTCTAATTTTTGCATGTTATCTAATAAAAAGAAAGGAACAAGTGAAATGCTGAAAAATTATCTGACCTAATGATGGCAAAACTAATCGTTTAAGATGGTCAACAAAACTAAATATGACAAAGATGGCTTGTATAGATGTCGTACCTACTGTCCAGCTTAAGATCCTAAAAATTTAGTTTTTCCTGTAAACACTAGGACAAAGAAGGCTTGTAGATAATATCTTACCTACTGTCCTGTCGCAGGGCAGATCGAAGCGATTTGATTTTTTTCTGTAGACACTCTGCCATAGTCACCAACACACGGAATTGATCTAACACCTAACATTTTACAAAATTAATATTGTTTACAACTGTTCCTCTATCTGCGGTAGCATCAGCAAAGTGAACGTACAATTAACGTATAAAAACGGGTCACATAATTAGTGCTCGGATACTCAAATTAAACGCTCAGGTACTGGCTTTGGTACGTAGATGGCAAAACAAAACCTTTTCAAAGTACTGCTTCCCAATATCTATATGTTGCTACTACTAGTACGAGTTTTGCCGTCTAGGCAAAACGGGCAATTTCCTTTATTCGTCTGAGACCTAAATCACACTGACGAGCTTTAATAAAAGCAAAACGACGTCGTCTGTGATTGGTTTCGGATGAATGAATGAAATTGCTACTCTTTAATTGAGCAACAAATATCAAATATATTTTTTTCGTTCTTAATTTCTTCTTTTAATTACAGAATATAGAGTGTATTAGACCAGCCTCATATAGTCAAAGAAATAAGATTCAGCTTAACTCACCTATATCTTTTATCTTTTGATAAATTGGTAGTAAGTATAACCTTCTGTTTATCTTTACAACCCACTATGTCAACAATCAAATTCTTCTGTTTCTTAAAATCAATTTCATTTGTCTGAAAGAAAATAATTTATTAACAGTTAATTACTTCAGTGTAACTGTTACAGACAATTACCATGCTATACAAAATGATTAAACCTAAATATCTACGTATTTTTACTGGAACATTTTAATTTTATTACTGATTCTGCTTAGAAAATTAGGAAAACCTACCTCTTTATGAGCCATTATACAACATTCAGCTAACCTCATCAACAATCTAGAATTCCTATGGTACCTTTTAACAGCAACAATCAAACAGTCAAATGCTTGAACAGGCCAATGAGCATGCAATAGGGCAATACCCAGATTGTACATCAACTCATGGTACTTTGAGCCTCCCAACATATGTTACGGCTTCTCATCTGAAGTAAAAACATAAATAAGTAAAGCAAAGAAAGTTCTATTCACTTGTTTGATTCAACATTGTTTTTTGTGTAGTGAGCGAAGTACCACAAAATGCTGTTGCTGCTGATTTCATATTTTTAGCTTTTTGATTATTGCTGCGCCGCCACAGACACGATTTTTCCTAAACATACGCGTTTTCCATCCTCGCCACGGTAATAATACTGTGTCAAAATTCTGTTAAAATCAATTCAATGGTTTCCACGTTACTCAATACAGACCTACAGAATTATCTAAAGCAATACTCGTCATCAGAAAATTCGAAGTCCCTTGGTTTCTATAACAGACAAGGCAATGTTTAGATGGACCTAAAATAATGTATTATGTCGCTAGGTCTTTCTTTCACAGATCAATGGACAGCCTATTGTGAATGCAACAAATTTGTGGGTTTTACAATCCTCCAACCACAATGTCACCTCCACCCAAAAAAATTAGAAAATGACCAGGAATCCCTATGAGGCCAAAAAACGATGAGGAATAATTTTTTAATTTGTTTTTTGCTAATTACTTCGCCGCCCATGCACCGATTCTCAAAATTATAGCAGCATTATCTACTTCGACCTATTCAAATTTCATCACAATCCATGCAGCGGTTACTGAGAGTACGATGTTTGTAAAACGCCAACAGACAGACCAACCGACAGAGAGACAGACAAACCGACAGACAAACCGACAGACCGACCGACAGACAGACCGACAGACAGACAGACCGACAGACAGACCGACAGACAGACCGACAGATAGACCGACAGACAGACCGACAGACAGATCGACAGACAGACCGACAGACAGACCGACAGACAGACCGACAGACAGACCGACAGACAGGCTGAAAGACAGACCTACAGACATACAGACATAAATGAGTGTCGTAGTGTCGTAGATTTCTATTATGTATAGATATCATAAAATGCCCAAAAAGCGTATTATATCGAAATCGAATAATTTCGCAGTGTGGGAAGTAAAATAATGAAAGGGCAAGAAGTTTTTAACTTTTCTTAAATAAAAAAATGATTGAGCTTCCTAATGGTTGTTCTCAAAATTTAATACAATTCAAAAAAATGTAGTCAAGTTGATTGACTCAGTACTTCCCACACATTCCGATGATACCAGCTTTATTATTTTCCCACAGCATGAAACTATAGTCTAGATGCCCCTGCAGCCAAATCATCGCTTGCCCGACAAAAATAGTGTTTTATTTTACTAGGTGCTTCTTTCACAGGTCAATGGACAATTTATCATGAATACAATAAATTTTTGAGTTTTACAAACCCCACCCCCGAACCACCCCAATTTCATCCCCAACCAAAAAAAAATGTATATGATCAGGAACCCCTACACCGTCTAAAACGAAGTTTGATGTTTTTTATATTTTTTTTTTATTATTGCCGCGCCGCCACTGAAATGATTTCTAAAAACCATACGCGCTTTGCATACTCGTCGCGGAAATAAATCTGTGTGAAAATGTCATTAAAGTCATTTCAGTTTCCACGTAACACTATACAAAACGTTCCAAAGTAATACCCGTACGTATTTTGTATGTATCAGAAAGAAGTCCCTTGGTTTCTGTAATCGGCAAGGCAATTTTCGGATATACCTAAAAAAAGTGTATTATACCGCTAGGTCTTTCTCTCTCAGGTCAGTAGATAGCCTATTATGAGTACAACAAATTTTTCAGATTTACAACCCCCCACCCTCCAACCACCCTAATTTCACCCCCACCCTAAGAAAAGTAGAAAATGATCGGTAACCCCTAAACGAAGTTTGAGGCTTATTTGAATTTTTTAGTTTTTTGCTAATTACTCCGCCGCCCAAGCACCGATTTTCAAAATTGTAGCAACATTACCTACTACTACTCTACACCATATCACTACCCAAATTTCATCAAAATCTATGCAGCGGTTACTGAGATTAGGAGGCTAGAAAAACGCCAACAGACAGACAGACCGACAGAAATGAGTGACTTGGATTTTCGTTATGTAGGCATCATAAAACGCCCAAAAAGTATGTTATCTCAAAATCGAAAATTTTCGCGATCACAATACTCCCCTCACCTATCGGTGTGGGAAGTAAAAGCAGCGAGCTGTCAATTGGCATTTTAAGTTTTAATTCTGGTTCAACTAAACTATCACCACGTTTACTATGACAACTATGATTAGCAAACAGTTCTTTTTAAAGTTGTCTTTATGTTGGTGTATTTCTGATTCTGATATGATGCTCCCGATATGAAGACTGTAAAGCGAATATCCTTACCGCTGTGACGTCACCGCGGTGAATATCCGCCGCGCCGTCACGACGGCGACACATCGTCGGGATTCTCCGTCCCCCTCCCCCCTCCCGTCCACCCCGTTCCCCGCTGCACCGGTGATTGGCGTACGTCAAAGTGCACGTGCCATTAATTGTCGGCGGCGGTGCACCTGAGACGCCGCCGCCGCGCGTTGCCGCCGCGCGTCGCCGCGAGCGTCGCATGCACATGCACGCGCGGCACGGCGCGGCGTAACTGCACTCTGCCAGGCAGGCCATTGGCCGGCCGGCAGCCAATGGGCGCCGGCGGGCGATGCACCGCGATTCGCGACGCGGGCCCCCCACGGACACTGCAATTCGCCAACCCGATCTGCTCTCATTACTTGCAATTGTGCAATGAATGCATACGTCGGTGCATGTGCACGTGTCGATTGGTCGGGCGCCGACCTTGCCAGCGGTGCATGTTATGTACATAATGTATATGTTACGGTTAAAGTGTTTACTTGGATAGTTTATATACTATCCAGCTAGTATATAAACCATCCAAATGTCTGGTTATTTTAATGGAAAATCATATTTCAAATAAAATAGCTATGAATATTGGTTGGTTTGTATACTAGCCAGCTAGTTTATAAACTATCCAAGATATGCCGCTAAAGTATAATACCACAAAGATATCACACATATTAACCAGTGTTTCTGGTTAGTTTACAAACTATCCACTTCATTTGGATAAAGTATGCACCTAATATCTCTAGTAATACATAATAACCAACTCGCTGGTTAGTATGTAAACTAACCAGTCCTTTTTGGTTAGTATGTAAACTAACCAATCCTCTTTGGTTAGTATGTAAACTAAATAATTTTCTTTGGTCAATTTGCATGCCACGATAGTCTAAAAAGGCAGGCAGAAAAAATGCTGAAAACTTCTACGAAGAAATTTAAACCAGGAACTGTGGGTATGTCCGTGAGGATACCCATTCCAGACGTAGACCGAAGTCGGTCAGACCATAGAAACATATTGGGTGTAATAAGGAGCATAGAAGATGAATTTTACCGAATTGGAACTGTTCACGGCGTCCTTAAACAGCTCTACTCTCGCAACGAATTTGAACTATGCAAGCAAGAATTTATTAAGTTAGAAGATGTTAAAACAGACATTGAAATAACATTGCGAAGCGCTGTAGGAAAATGTTCACTAATCGGTTCAACCCAAGGTTATGTGCGCTGTCAATGCAAAAAGAGTTGCACAAATAAAAAGTGCAAATGCCTTGCTTCTGGATATGCATGTAACAGCAAATGCGACGACAGTGCAACATGCTCTAATAAATAATAATTTTTTTTTTCGGTTTTAGGGTCTAGAGATTTATTTTATATGAATATTTTGTTACACAAATAGTATTTCCGTTTGTCTTACTTACTTACTTTTAGGTAGTGATAGCAATTGTATGTTGCATCTATAAATAAACTTTACCTTTAATTAAAAATTGTTTTTCTAAACTAAAGTAACCAGAGAGGATTGGTTTGTTTACATACTAACCAAAAAGGACTGGTTAGTTTACATACTAACCAGCGAGATGGTTATTATGTATTACTAGAGATATTAGGTGCATACTTTATCCAAATGATGTGGATAGTTTGTAAACTAACCAGAAACACTGGTTAATATGTGTGATATCTTTGTGGTATTATACTTTAGCGACATATCTTGGATAGTTTATAAACTAGCTGGCTAGTATACAAACCAACCAATATTCATAGCTATTTTAGTAGAAATATGATTTTCCATCAAAATAGCGAGACATTTGGATAGTTTGTATACTATCCAGCTAGTATATAAACTATCCAAGTAAACACTTTAGCCGTAACATATACAGTAGAAATATGATTTTCCATCAAAATAGCGAGACATTTGGATAGTTTGTATACTATCCAGCTAGTATATAAACTATCCAAGTAAACACTTTAGCCGTAACATATACATAGTGTTCCTGAATTTCCTTGACACGTGGTATTCTCCTAACAAAATAATGTTCAAACGAAATCAGTTTGTAAAGGATTTTGACCTACTGTGATGAACTTCAGTTATTTCTTGTAGGATAAGGTCATTCAAACAAAAACTCCCTATTCTCATATTTGCGACGTCTCGACTTATATTAAATCATCCTCAGGCAACTAAAGCAATTGATCGTGCAAGCCATCCCTGGATTAACCACGGGGCTAAAGGGGCTGGAGCCCCAGGCCTCGCGGTTCAGAGGGGCCCCGCAGGGGCCCTACTTTTATTTAATGTGACAGAGCAGATATTAGGTCAATAAATGAACAATAAAATCAGTAAATCTACTAAAAACGTAATTTCGAAATTTCAATCAAAACCGTGTTTTTTAATTTCCCTACCTATAAGCAAACCAGCAGGCCATGAAATATAAACAAAAACGTATTCAGATAGAGGCAAATAACTTAGCAGAAAGATACAGATAAACTGAAGTAAAGGGGCAAGGTTATAAAAATTCCCTACAGCCAATGAACTCTAACTAGAAACAACGCCGGTAAGATATCTAAGAGAAGCTGAAATACGACAGAAATGAATAATTTTTACAGCTTACTAGCTACTGCAATGTATTATAGATTAAAAATTCCCAAAACCATTAAACTTTCAGCGATAGTTACTAGCAATCTAATATCTTCAGCACGCAATTTCACATTTAATGATATAAAACAATAGTCATTTCAGTCAAAGTCAAAAATAACGATACCTCTGACTGTCACACTGTAGCCCTTCTAATTTTTTAGCAAAATCGCAAAAAAAAGAATACTGACAAATCAGATTTTAATTTTTTGCCAGGCAAATTATGTTTTATAATTTGATTTGATTAGATGTCTTACGTCTGTTATATGTGATTAGACTTGATTTGTTGTAAGTCATTTTTATAATTTTAACCGTTTACTCTAGTTCGTCTGTATCTTTCTGCTAAGTTAGTTGTTTTCTTCCACCTAAATTGTTTTTTGTTTGTATTTCATGGCCTACTTAGTGACTTATAGGTAGGAAAATTGAAAAACACCGGTTTGGTTGAAAATTTGAAATTAAATGAAAACTACCAGAGATTGATGATACCAAATTTTAAATTCAACTGTATAAAAATAATTAGGCATTCCCATTTGAAAAAAATCAAGTTAATTCTGATTGAAGTTTCCTTAGTTAGTCTACCGGTTTCTCCAAGTACAAATGTAATTCAAACTTAAACGTCAAACCTAAGTTGACCAATTTTAAGTTTAGTCACACGGCAAACTCACAGCCGCAGCCGTCTAAGTTCTATAATCGCTGCGATATTCAATTTTTTCTGATATCTACTTATATCAAAAATTGTGAATTGCACCTAAACGGTTCAAGTCTCAGGTGTGATACATAAAGTCACACTAGAATTGACCCGGTAATCTAAATATTCAATAATATTGTAACATACTGTATATTATGGTATTCGTGTATTTGTATTAGTTGTCATTGATTATCATACATGATGTAAAGTCAAAGTGCTAGGTTAGATCTTTTGAAGTGTAAACGTCATCGAATCGTCTAGAGTTTTCGAGAATGACGGATGGATTCTAGAAATGTCATCGAATGCTCTAGATGGTTCGATGAAGTATATATAAGGTGCTACGGGTAGCGTAGGAGTCAGTTGAGTTGAGATCTAGTTGAGATAAGGTTAAGAGATATTGTATTAAGTTCTGAAGTAAAACGGTGAAAGTTACGTCGAGTTTGATTCCCTGGGTGAAGAAAAAGAGGCCGTCGTGACAATTGGTGTCGGAAGTGTGGGATCATCCATCGAATCAAGCCAGGAAAAGGAAAGAAGAAGTGAGTACAGTGTCCATTAATGCCAGTAACCAGAGCTATGGCATCCGAAATGAATGCATTGATGACTATGCTACAAGAAATGGGAAACAGATTAGAACAGAGTGCAGCGGAAACGAGAGCTAGCTTAGAACGAAGTGCAGCCGAAACGAGAACAGATATGCAAGCAACAGTCGTAAACCTAGAAGAAAAGCTAAAGCAACACCAGGACGAGGCAGTCGCAGATTTGAAGAGTGGACAGGAACTTGTGATGACTAGGCTAGAGGAGCAGAAGCAAGCGGTAAGCCAGGCACTAGAAACTCAAGACCAACGCATTAGTGCAATAGAGACACAGTTCGCGACATCACAAAAGCAGGTGGAAGAGCTAGTGACATCACAGAAGCACGTGGAGGAACAGCTACAGCAGATGAAAGATCAGGTCAAAGAAATGGTCAGAGAGGAGCTGCGAGAGTTTAGTGAAGGTGAGCGTAATTTAACAGCTGAACCACCCGTTTTTCCTGATAGACACAGTGGCGTAGTAGCAAAGCCCTATCCATATAATGCCAAACATCATGGGACATTTATTATATGCAATTTGAAAACATCGCACGTATGAATAACTGGTCAAATGAAGAAAAAGCTTGTGTGCTGACATCCATGCTTAGAGACTCTGCCGCAGCTATCTTGGAAAATCTCTGCTCATCAGATCTACGTGACTATGATAAGATAACATCTGCACTAAGGTTACGCTTTGGAGATGCGCACTTAACAAAGCTGCTACATGGTCAACTGCACAACCGGACACAGCAAGCCAAGGAGGATCTGACCACGTTTGCATATGAAGTCCAAAGCTTAGCGAAACGGGCATTCGTCAACAGCCCCGTCGAAACACAGGAATACGTTGCTGCTCGTCAGTTTGTCGAAGGCATTGCAGACGCGGAAGTTCAACGAATGGTAAAACTATCCAGTCCCATAAATTTACAAGATGCTGTGATCAAGGCTTTGCAAATTGAAGCTGACATCAAAGCCATGCGAATGACAAGGAGGGTGCGCGCTGTCGAGCAAGATACAGAAGCAGAAGTCAAGGCCACACCGTTTATTTCAGGAAGAAGAGGTGCTAGCTTCCAAAGAAACCCGGTTCGCACAAGCCTAGAAGGAGCTGAAAAGTTTACATGCTGGAGATGTGGACAGAAGGGGCATCTTAGGATAGGCTGCCGCACCCAGGCTGATAAAATACAAGCGGATGTAGAAAAAGCAGATGAATATGCGAACAAAATGAAATCTGTGCAAGACACGATAAACTCAATGAAGGAGCAGTTTGACAGAGACATAAAGAATTTAGTAAAGAAGAATGAAGAAAGTATTGCCAAGCTTCAACAACAACACGGAGTAGCCATGAGGGAACTTAGAGCAGACAGGGATAGGATGAAGCAGTTGCTTGCCTCTCAGGAAAGGAGAAGTATGCATATTAAAAGCAAGTTTGAAACGAATAGAAAGAATCTGCTGAAGAAGGACGAACAACACGAAATAGCCTTGAGGAAGCTCAATAAAGAAGTTTCTGCTTTGAAGGGCGAAATCAAGAGATTGAAAGCTTTGAATCAGTTGAAGAAAGCAGAGAGGGAATGCGACCAAGTTAAAGATGAAAATGCAATGCTCAAACAGAAGATAAATCAGATGGAGGCTGAGTATGCATTCTGTAAAAAGAACTTGAACAACGCGATTGATAAAGCCAAAAGGGTCGGTATCAAGAAGAATGAGTTGAGAGAAAGGTTGGCGCAGCTTGAAGCAGAAAACAAGAAGCTTAGAACAGATTTGAGCGCCGAGGTCGATGATGCGAAAAAGCGAAAGGAAGATTTGTCTAAAGCAAGAGAAGTTGATAGTAAGACTAAACAGCGACTGGTGATTTTGAAAAACGAGAATTCTCGACTGAAAGAGGAGCTGGAAAACGCATTGGCTGAAGCAGAGTACGGTAGCTCCAGTATGAAGCATATGGAGAATAGAAACAGTAACGGGAAGCAGAAGATTACTCAGCTGGAAGTTGAGATCGATAAGAAGAAGAGAGAACTGAATAAGGTCACTGAAGATACAAAGAAGGGTGTGTCCGCAGTATTAGCGAAGCCATTTTACGATGCAGAGTTAGAAAAGAGATTGGCGCAACTGAAGAAAGAAAACCCGAAGATAGGAGCAGCGCTTGGCGCTGCACTCAAGGACTCATCATGGGATTTTGAACAGACCACGCAACTCAGAAGCGAGAATGTTAAGCAAAAGAACAGGATTGCGCAGGAGGAAGACGAACTCAGCAGGTTCAGAGAGGAAGTGGAGAATAGCCTGAGTAATGGGAAGAAGGAAGTGTCGAGAGGTGACAGTCGTCAAGGCAAAAAGGTGCAACTGAAGAGAATGATAACAGAGCTAGGAAAAGAGAATTCTGCTGGAGCTGAAAATGAGAATCGCAAGTTGGGCAAAGAATATCACAGTTACGAGGTGATCTGGTATGGTCTTGCAACACACGACGCAAGGAAGGGTAGATGTCCGAAGCTACAACGCCATGGGGAGGGACCCTACGTGGTGATGAAGCGCCTCAACGACGTAGTCTACAGGTTATGTACGGAAAGTGGAAAACCGAAGGTCGACTATGCTGATGTCTGTGGTGATACAAGAATCGAAGTTGTTCGTCGAGGACGCCGAACGCTAAGGGGGGAAGAATGTAACATACTGTATATTATGGTATTCGTGTATTTGTATTAGTTGTCATTGATTGTCATACATGATGTAAAGTCAAAGTGCTAGGTTAGATCTTTTGAAGTGTAAACGTCATCGAATCGTCTAGAGTTTTCGAGAATGACGGATGGATTCTAGAAATGTCATCGAATGCTCTAGATGGTTCGATGAAGTATATATAAGGTGCTACGGGTAGCGTAGGAGTCAGTTGAGTTGAGATCTAGTTGAGATAAGGTTAAGAGATATTGTATTAAGTTCTGAAGTAAAACGGTGAAAGTTACGTCGAGTTTGATTCCCTGGGTGAAGAAAAAGAGGCCGTCGTGACAATATATACAGGGTGGTCCACTTAAAATATCATGAGGATAATTAAAAGCAGTGGAAAAATTGCTCAAAATAAGTTTTTTAAGCAAACCTAACGCTCCTCTTGAAAAGGATTGCACTGAAGATAGTTCTGATTACTAAGCAAACGCAAACATTGAGAGGAGTGCTTATACTACAAGCGGGACTCAGGACGTACTTATAAAAAAGTGAACAGTAGTTTATTTTGTTATGTCGCGAATATAGTTTCATAAATAGCAGTCACTGGGACATCCCATCCAAACTCTACGTTCAAATTACGAAATCATGAAAAAAATTATAGAAGAGAATGTCCTGCTGCTGCTGAGAATGGATCCATAGAAGGTCAAGGAGAAGAAGGAGAAACAAATCATTGAAAAGCGAACAAATATAACAGTCCAAAGAGAGACAGCAGTGAAATTAGGTTAGGCAAAATTTTAGTGTATATTTCAATACCAATACCTCACACAAGGCATAGCCTTCGAGGTGGCAATATTTGTATTGTGTAGTACAAATAAATGAATGAATGAATGAATTTGCATTTTATTTATAAAGGGCCCCTTAAAATTATAAGCCCCGGGCCCCATGAAAGCTTAATCCGGCTAAGGTGCAAGCTATGAACAAATTAACTTAAACAACAGATATACAAAAAAACCTAACACTGACTTCATTTTTTTATTGAAAAATGATTCCACTGGCTAAAACGCACGAGCATGGGCGTCAGCAGAAGGAGGAAGGGGAGCCGTGACCCCCCCCCCCTGGAGCAGCGAACATGAAAGACATGTATAACCAAAAACTGAATTTGTCCCCTCTGCCCCCGATTTCACCACTCAATTTAAGTAAGTCGTCCACCCCCCCCCCTGCATAATTTTCTGGCGGCACCAGTGCGCACGAGTGATTTAGTTTGTGTTAAAGATAGTATAAAATATACACAAAAACCTCAAAAAGAATAAAAGTATTTTTCCCAATAAGTTAACTTACCAGAAAAACGAAGTTTTCATCATTGGTATGACAATAATCATAAGAATCTTGTTAAATTCTCATGATTATTGTCATACCCACGATGAAAACTTCGTTTTTCTGGTAAGTTAACTTATTGGGAAAAATACTTTTATTCTTTTTGAGGTTTTTGTGTATATTTTATACTATCTTTAACACAAATCAAATCACTCGTGCGTTTTAGCAAGTGGCATTCATCATTTTTCAATAAAGAAATGAAGTCCGTGTTAGGTTTTTTTTGTATATCTGTTGTTTAAGTTAATTTGTTCATAGCTTGCACCGTCAATTGTTTTAGTTGCCTGAGAATGACTTAATATAAGTCGAAACGTCGCAAATATGAGAATAGGAAGTTTTTGTTTGAATGACCTTATCCTACAAAAAATAACTGAACATCTTATGCGACAAATTTGTAACTGTTGTATAAACGCTTATTAAAGCATTTCTGTGCAACAGATCACCTGCCTACATAGAGTAGCTACGTAAGAGCTCTGTAAATAAGAATGACTTTCCGAGCTCTTCTAATCAGCACATTGCTCTAAGCAGTAGCTTTTATACAACTATTGTTTAATAGCTGTTGAAAGCTCAAACTCAGTTTGGTTATAAAATATAGCAACAAACAGTGGCGGATTTAGAGGGGGGGACGAGTGGGGGGGGCGTACGTCCCTCCCCAGAGCTCTACGGAAGCATATTATATTTATATTATTAGTTATATTATTAGTTGACCTCCTTGCTCCGCGAGAGCACTGGTCCGCCCCCCCCCCCTAGAGCTGTAGAGCTGTAGTGGAAAGCTTAATAATGGAAACACGGAATAGGAAAGCTGCTTTGAGAGCAGAGCTGTTTTTTTTGCTCTTCAGAAAATTATAGCGCGTCCGCCCCCTAGAAGAAATCCTACATCCGCCACTGGCATCAAATTTGATGCTACTTTTTTTGTGTGTGCCCGGTTTTCGATCGGATAGCCACGTTAGGTCAAGAGACATTATTATAAACAGAGATCTTTTTTGTTTTTTGCTTTCCAATAAATGTCCCCATGGATAGTTCTTGACTACGCCTATGAAGGCAAGAACTCTAACTCTTCAACTATATTACCTCTCGGTGAAAACGTAATTGGCCCCGCCACTGGATTTCTTTATACCTCTACCGGCTCTATACGATAAAGTACCCTACTTTCAGGCATTTCGGAGTGTAGGGCGAACAATACCTTTTATCTATTTACCTACTACAGTCGAAAAGGTATCCGGCAAAACGTGTATACGAAAGGTCACCTGGAAGAAATTCAACGTATACGCGGGTCTAGGAATGGAACCCCACCTGGCCTATTCTAGAAAAATATAACACGCACGCACCATAGGCGTAGTTAGGTGGGGGCTCAGCCCCCCAAAAATCCAAAAATAATTCGTTGAGTTTATTGTATACATACATGTTTCGCCATCATGTCGACAAACTTTGAGGTATAAAAATACAATTGAAGGTATCGAGAAAAATGCGAAAAAAGGGGTCATGCTTTTAATTAATTTTTTATTAAATTTTCAATTTCTGTATCACGACTCCATGGGTTCGCGCAGTTGTAACGCCATAGCTTGATTATTTATCGACCGATTCACGACTTTTTGGACTCATTTTATAGCGGAATGACTGGGCATGTCAACTAAGGCAAAAAAAACAATATCTGACAATTTCTAAGGCTAAAAAAATCACCAAATTGAAAAAAAAAAATTGTAATGCACTTGTTTTGGTTACCTGCAAATAATTTGGAAAAAAGCTGTATTAGTGCCTATTTATTAAGACAGTTTAATGTTTAGCAGGATGTTTTCTGTCTAACCACATGCAATTCGTGTATCTAGCACTAAAATTTTCGACAGAATAGGTTTTTTTGTATTATGACTTCTGTATCACAGCGCCATGTGTTCACAACAAGTGCATTACAAAAAAAATTCAGTTTGGTGAATTTTTTAGCCTTAGAAATTATCAGATATCGTTTTTTTTGCCTTAGTTGATATGCTTAGTCATTCCCGTATAAAATGAGTCCAAAAAGTCGTGAATCGCTCGATACATAATCAAGATATGGCGTTACAACTGGGTGAACACATGGCGCTGTGATACAGAAGTCATAATACAAAAAGGCCTATTTTGTCGAAAATTTTAGTGCCACATACACGAATTGTATGTGGTTAGACAGGAAACATCCTGCTAAACATTAAAATGTCTTAATAGATAGGCACTAATACGGCTTTTTTTTCAAATTATTTGCAAGTAACCAAAACAAGTGCATTACAAAAAAAAAATAAGTTTA
Organism: Callosobruchus maculatus; assembly: GCA_951848785.1. Taxonomy (NCBI): domain Eukaryota; kingdom Metazoa; phylum Arthropoda; class Insecta; order Coleoptera; family Chrysomelidae; genus Callosobruchus; species Callosobruchus maculatus. Next base: position 8,374,463 of record CATOUR010000003.1, read on the forward strand.
GTGAATTCTTTTAGCCTTAGAAATTGTCAGATATTTTTTTTGCCTTAGTTGATATGCCCCATCAGTCATTCCCCTATAAAATGAGTCCAAAAAAGTCGTGAATCGGTCTATAAATAATCAAGATATGGGGTTACAACTGCGTGAACCCATGGAGTCGTGATACAGAAATTGAAAATGTAATAAAAAATTAATTGAAAGGTTGATGCCTTTTTTTCGCATTTTCTCTCGATAACTTTAATTGCATTTTCAAACCTCAAAGTTTGTCGACATGATGGCGGAACACATTGTATAGGGCGGGGCTTAAGCCTCCCCACATCCAGGGACTTAAGCCCCCCAGATTCAGGGACTTAACTACGCCTATGGCAGGCTCGCGAAATAAAACTGTAGACGTCCAACGTGCAATAGGCATGTTCGACAATTTTTTATTTTAACTGCGATTGAGAGATTTTTTTTAAAAAAACAAACAAAAGAACATTGAGTTTAAAATATTAATATGTACGGCCACTGTAAACATTCTAAAATCAAGGGTTAACGCGAGGCTAGAAAACGTACCTTTTTTTATGGTCAGCCTCCCGCAAAGGCTGAAAGCCTATGGCGCTGTAAAAGCGCTGCGAGAGGATGACGTTAGATTTGAAACGCTGCAGGTTGTAGCCACCGGGAAACAAATTCCCCGGCAGCTCATTCCACAGCGTCGGAGTTCTCCAAAAGAAGGAATGCCGGAGGAGACTGGTTCAGGGAGTAGGGACCCCGACCTGGTAAGGATGAGCTCGCAGAGCCTCTCTAGTGTTCCTGGTTCGGACGGCCTTTGGTGTTATTATCTGGGAGAGCTCACTCGAACATCTTCCGTGATAGAACCTGTAAAACAAGGATAGGTCAGCCACCCTTCTTCGATGTTCCAGGCTGTGGAGGTCCTTTGTGAGATTAGGCGCATTGATTAATCTAATTGCTCTCATCTAGATAGTATCTAGAAGCTTTAGAGAGTATTTGGGAGCGCACCCCCACACATGGGAGCAATACTCCAGCGATGGTCGGATCTGTGCTTTGTAGAGCAGTAGTAGTTGCTATGCTATGGTGTATACAGCTTCCTACAGCGTAACAAAACTCCAAGCTTCTGGGATGCCATTTTAGCAATACTGGCGACGTGGTCGTATCAGGACATGTTATTGTTGATGTTGATCCCCAAAAGCCGGAATGGAAGGTGATTCGAGTATGGGGTGGCCCTCCATCTCCACAGTTGGTAAGCCAACTTCTTTGTAAGTGTTGTTGCCCCTGAGTTTTCTGTACGTTGAACTGTACTTTATTTACTAATCCCCACTTGACGGAAGAGGTATTTCAGGAGCTGTGTGTTAATGACAATCTCCATAACCTTAGACATGCTGCTGAGAAGAGCCACAGGTCTATAATTGGTGGGATCAGTTTTTTTGCCTTTCTTAGGGATGGGTTGTACGCAGCCAATCTTCCACGAAGCGGGAAACACGTCTCGTTGATACGCAAGTTTGAAGAGCTTGCAAAGAATAGGTGCAAGCTCAGCGGCACAGCAACAATGGCTGGAATTCCAGGGAAAGGTCTGTTAGTATTCCCTTAGGTCGTCCCACTTTGCTGATCCGTAATGCCAGACCCGGCGAGGCTGTGTATGGTGGAGATCTGGAGAATGTATCCTGCATAGCGTTGAGACGGTGTTATGGTCAGACGTTCCCAGTGGGGCGGTTACTTTGACTGTGTAGATTGTTGAAGTAGTTGTGAGATATAGGTCAAATAGACTAGCAAAATCTCCATGGCGGCTGGGGATCCTTGTTGGTTCCTTGACTATCTGCTCCAAGCCGTAGCTAATAGCGGAGGCTTCAGCTTCACGTCCCTCGTCGTCCGTTTCGTTTGAATGTTTGAGCCAGTATGAGTTGTGAACGTTGAAGTCACCCAGAAAGACTATCTCTGAATGAGGGTGATCTGATTGCAGCGCGTCCACAGTGGCTCAAAGCTTCTCGAATAGCTCTTTGCAGTTGTTACTGCTTGGTGGCCTATAAATACAGCATATAAATTTGGAATGATTTTGGAAGGATATTTTTAGCCATATCATGTCAAATCCTTCCAGTTGAGCTCTTCTTCTCGATGACTAGAAAGCCCAGATTTAACGTACACGCATACGCCAAACCTACGTCTAAATCGGGTGTATAAGTCATATCTGGGATATCTGAAGCAGTTATCCATTGTTGAAGAGCCGACTTGATTTTCCGTAAGAGGTAGAATATGTGGCTGCTCTGCCTGAAGGTTTGATGGACAGAGTTTATGTTGGAGGCAAGACCTCGTATATTTGTAATGTCGGCTCTGAACAAGTTTCTCTGGCCTTCGGGCCTTGTCAATGCGAAGTTGCTGCGAAGGACGGCTTCTGTTGTTAGCCTGACGAGGAGTGGCAGCACAATTCTTTAAACAAACTTCGCTTGATGTTCCCCCGGACCACCTGGCACCCGGAGATCCGAACGGCCAGGTATTTTACCTCCGGAATCTTTTGATCCTGGAAGAGCCATTGAGCATTTTTTACTTTTCATTAATCCAATTTGTCACTTATGAGAAATTTACGAGATTTTTTGTGCTGGATGTTTTTTTGCGAGAGGGCTGGCGATGATTTGGTTGCAAGGGGACGAAAGCTTCATCATGCTATGGTAAAATAATAAACTGGTACCACCATAACGTGTGGGAAGTACTAAGTTAATCAACTTGATACCATTTTTTTGTTTTTTCCAGAAGAAGCTAAAACTCAGGTGGTGGAGAGAATACTGAGTCAAGTCAAGTAAATTGACTCCTTATATATTGTTTTTTATGAATCAAACACGGCGACCTAAAGATTTTCTGATGATTAGTGACGGGACGCCGCTCCTCTGGAATAATTCACCCTTAAATCTAACCCTCTTCATTCGGCCTTAGCAGCGGCGTTAGTACATCATACCACCACCAGCACCACCACCACCGTGCCGCCACACCAAACCCAGGAGGGGTGAGCGACCGTCTGTGAACTTTCCTCCATGGCCGCCTGAGTTCTGCGATAAGGGTTGGGACGAACAGGGGAAATAGGGGTAGGAAAAAGGTGGGGAAGGGGGCATGTGTCACGTTGCCACGTACTCCAGTTTTTACGAAACTTTCCCCCATCTTGTTTTTGTTCTTGTTGGACCATAGGCGTACTGCATACTGCATGGAGGAAGTGTTTCAGTCTTTTCAGTTTAAGAAAATACCAGTGACATCATCCCAGTTAATCTGGCTGTAGGTACAGTTGGAACAGTACCTGGAGCACATGAGAGGGGAGAAATATCATCTACTTCAACTAATGGTAGGAGAAGACGTTCGTGGCTGAAAATTTTGAGAGATTGGTATAATTGCTCTAATAATCAGCTATTTAGAGCGGCGGTTTCCAAAGTTCGAATTGGCTTGATGGTTGCTAACCTCCAGAATGGGAATTAAGGGTCTAGGGTATAGCGCGCGAAATTGAGAATCCAAGAAAAGACGTATTCCCGTGTTAGCGAGGAGGCGTGGCTGCCTGTTCCCTTTCTCCAGTGTGTGTGTCTAAGATGAGAGGAGATAGGTCCAAAAATCCAAAGATAAGGTCAAAAGGTCCAAAGGTAAGATCCAAAGGTCACCATAAAAATGAATTTCGCATTTCCAAGCTCCTGACGTTACCTTTAAACTTACAGTAATGACTCAAAGAGCAACTTGAAGAAGAAAGCTTGCGCTTGTGCAACTATTTAGCCTTTTTTGATATCGTGTTTGGTTGTTAAATTACAGGCATTTATAGAATGTATGATTTTGCATTGCGATTTTTTTTGCACAATAAAACACTTTTTTGAGAAAATCGAAAATAGTTGTCATTCATTAAGGTCTTAACTATCGCCTTCTGAAATATTATATATGTAGTTTGAAAATAGAGTGAGTTATGCGAGAAATTGTGAGTCCGTGTTTTACATGGCAAATACGTATGTATAAATGTGTGTATCCAGGCCCCTTAATGGCACCTGAAGAAGAAGAAGTAGAAGAAGAAGAAGAAAAAGAAGAAGAAGGTATAAAGTATACTGTAGCTAATATACGCGAGTTTCGCTTGTACCTCTTGTAAGTATTAAACAAAATTTCGTAGGTTTACATCAATAAGGCTCGTTCCGCAATGTGGAAAGGTCTTGGATGACATTTCGGCAAGACATCAGGAACCATCCTGGAGTTTGCAGTAATGAAATGGCGGACGCGCTCGCAAAGCGAGAGTCGGAGAATATTTTCCTGGGTCCTAAGTCGGCTGTGGGACTGGCAGCAAGTACCATTAGAAGGAAAATAGAGGTGTGGTAGCAAAATCAACATCTTATGCGATGGAAAGGAATCTCTGGACATTTCCGTTAAGCTAGAGAACTTATTTTGGGACACCTGGCCAAGGTGGTACAGTTCTGCATCTCACTGTACAAAAGCAAGCTAAGGTTACTTGTGGGCATGCTATCTGGCCATAGCACCTTCAGACGTTGCACTTGTACGTGATGGAGGTGGTGACTATATACTGGGTTCAAAGGTGAACCTGAAGAGATAAGATTGGCAGGACCCAAGGCCATCCTTACCTTTGCGATGAGGCCTTTACTTGCTAAGTGTTATGGGAGTGAAGGATGATGATAATAAACGGTTCTTGTTCTGTTAGGAATTTATCTCTATCAATTTTTTTCTCATTTCTGCCCTTTAGAATTATATATTTTTCAAAATGTTCTTAACCAATGTATTCAATTTAAATAAAACTTGTAAGTTATGAGAGGTCTTACATGCCACGATTGCCACGTAAGAATGACTTCTTAGGCCCAGTTTCACAAAAATTGGTAACCTCTGATAGTCACTTAAGACGAGTTCTCAGGATTCAGTTTCGCTGAATCAGTGATACTGAACAGATAATGAACGATTGAACACCTTTTCAGTGAAACTGATCAGTGGGTTTGTGCTGAAAGCCAGTCCTACTTTTCATTCAGTTTGACTGAATCAGTATTGAAAAATAAATACAAACGTTACTTTTATCAATGCTAAATAGGTTAAAATTATTCATTAAAACTGAACAGTGTGAACGAACATCGCTTTCAGTATCACTGAATCAGTTAAACTGATTCAGCGAAACTGAATCGTGAGAACCCGCCTTTAACCGACAGATGGAAGTTAACTAGTAGTTATCGCTCTATTTCAGAAAAAAAAACAGTAGTTAAGCTTATTTATCTTCAAGAAGCCAGTACCAATGGGTCTAAGAGCACTGCCATAATTGTGTTCTGTGAATACAACCCAACTATTTGACAAATAAACCTTAGCTTTGTATTCATTTCATATTTTTCACTTGTGTCACAACAGACTATAATCAAAATCCATCGACGTCTTAGACGTCAATGTTAAAATCGATGTTTTTAGAACCTCCAAAGCAGTATCATCGGTTGACTACAACAAACGTCAGATATAACCCATACTTCATCCTTGGGTTAACTTAACTACTGGATAACCAGAGCTTTTGACGGAACCCGCCGATTATATGAAACGCAAATTGTTCTCTAACCACTAGTTTTCTTTCTCAATTTATCCAACAGTTACTCGTTAACTTCCAGATAAATATGTAACTGGACATTGAGAAACCGGCCCTGAGTCAGTTTACCTTAGCGGATACTTATGATCTGCCCAGGCCTTCTTGATATTCGATACATTATCACTATCTTATATTTTGGATTTTCTCGTATTCAACTTGGCAACCCTTGCGGAGGGCATCACTCTCTACGCTTTTGGTAGAAAGTGAGAGTACTCTACGAGAGAAAACTGACGCCAGCATCATCCAGTGTTGCCAGGTAGCGTCCTCTAGGAACACCTCGACATTTATTTTGTGACTGCTTGCGTCTTAAGAATTTTTTATTTCAACCCGTCACTGATTGGCCAGCAGTTAGTAAGCATTCGTTTTACATAAAATCTCAGATAATCTCTGCTCACTTAACTTCACTCAGTTCAATACGCGTTCTTTTTCTTCTTTAAACATTTTTATGTACCCTCCAAGCAACGCTAGTTGCGCAGATATTTCCACCCCAAATAAAACTGCCATTAACAAAAGAAAAATGTACAATGTATTTCATATTTTTTTGATAAATCACAATAAAACAACTGAACCATGAATTACACGTGATAAATAGATATTTTTTTTGTTTATGGTACACCATTTAAGATAACTCGAAACCAGCCTGTTGTTCTATGGCCTCTAACAATTTATTCCTCAGGACTTCTTCCTCCCTTATTATGGGCAGCTTCAGTAGATTCAAACAGGTACTTGCAGTGGGCATTCGATTTTCGGTGCCAGATGACAAAATGCAGAACTGAGGATTTAGTTCCTAGAAAATAAATCACCTTCTCTGATCAAACAGTTTCGTGATTGGGGCCGTATAGATCATTTTCATATTACGTCACAAGTAGGCGTGCCTGGTGTATGAGCTCGTACATGGCCGACTCTACTTACTAGGCCGGAGCATTGAAATATGGCAACACTGAATCGGGGACCGAGCTTTTATTTGTTGTTAAGTCATTAGTCTAACCTTCCAGAGCAAAAAAGGTGATTGGAAGGTGATTTTTAATGTGTTTCTAATTATTTACCTGCACAAACGAAACTATAAAGATAAACAGATGCCTGCAAAGTGTGTAGTACCAGGTTACACTAGCATTGTGCTTCCAATAAAGGACATAAACAGAAGTGGGTGAACGGTATTCCTCGTATGGGCTGGTTATATTTATAAGAATAAAGACAATACTTTACAAACATTTCTAAGGATAAGACCTATTTTAAAGCACAATGTGGTACCTACAATGTTTTCTGGACCTCCCAAATATCACAGAAAAATACAGTTAATAGAACTTATCTGAGTATGCATCTGGGCATACCTACGAAAAGATTTGATAGTGAAAGGGAATCAAGACCAGCAAGAATGGCTTCACAGTGACCTAATAGTGAATTTTTCTAGCTCAAGTGACAATTTACAAAGTAAATTGAGTGTTAATTTAAGTGGAAGTGGCAGCAGGAAACAGGTTGCGTTTATTTTTATTTTGTAGTGTTTGACTACGATGAACCAGACATCAGATGTAAGTGGCATTAGTAGTTCTAAAAAGTATTTTTCTTAATATATTAACCGAGATGAACTCTAATTCTCTAATACATATAAAATGTAATCATTTTTCTGAAACTATAGGCCCACTATTTGACAACTAAGCCACGTTGCCACATTTAAGGCTCCGGCCTAGTGTAGAGTCGGCCATGGCTCGTATAACCAGTGTTGCCAGATGAAGTGGAGAGAAATTCGTGCAACTCGACTTCCGAAAATTGTGTAAAGTCATACAAAAATACTATAAGTGTATCGCACCTGCAGTATTAAAAAAATCGTGAGAATTTGCCCTCTAATCGTATAATATGGACCGAAATCGTGCAATTCACGATTAATCGTGTAATCTGGCAACACTGTATGAGCTCGTACACCAGACACGCCCACTTGTGACGTAATATGAAAATGCTCTATTACTTGTCATAACATAAACACATTTTTAGGTTAGTCTGGCGACTGGTCGGAGATTGGCGGTAGGTGCAGGACAATAGGTTCTTTCCAACAGCATATTTTGTACCTTCCATTGAACCGTCACGAAACTGTTCGGATCGTTTGTGGTGCGCATGCGTTGATTTTGGACGGTTTCGTGACCGTACAAACAGGAAAATCAGTTGGAACGGTTCTTTCTCTTATTTCACTTGACTCCTGTCAGTTCTGACAGCTATCAAAAAAACTAACCTCGATTTCATTTCAAGAGCCACCGTCAAAAGCCAAGACGCCAAGAGCTTTATTAAAATTGATCGGGGCCTGAGTTTTCTGACGATGACGTGGTGTTAGTCTATCAACCACAACCGAAAAATGAGGATTATTTGGGTAATTTTAGCCATGAATAATGGTTGCCACTCACAACCAGGTATTACTGTACCTCTATAAACAAAGAACCTGGCTTATGTTTTCCATAAAAATGACCGAATTTATCATAAGATGTATACCATTATTGTTTGATTCCATTTCCATTCTTGGCTTTGGTGAAATTTCGGCCAACAAACGAGCCAGCCAAACAACAAGCAACAGCAAAAACAAAAGAAGCAAAATCAAATCACACTCAAGACTCAAGGAAGCAAGAAAACAGAAGGCGCATAGAAATGACAAAATAAAATTGTGCGCCAAGCGGCCGATTTACTTTCTACTGCGCATGTCAGTCCTCACAGTCCTTACTCTGGACCAAGTACCGATTTGACCGTACAGAAACCGTTCCATGAACGGTAACGAAATCTGTTGGAACGCTTTATGGACCGTTTCATGAACGGTCACAAAACGTGTTGGAACGCATTTCACGTTCTGCGCATATCCGTGACGATACATTGTAAGGTATTCAGGCCTGTTGGAAAGAACCTAATGTTACCTATTACTTTCATTCAAGGGATAATCGAGTGTAGAACTAACCTTAAATCCGAGTAAAGGTGGTCTGGAGCAACTCGTGACGAATTTTAGCAGTTGTTTCTTCTGAATATCTGTAAACCTGTGGACTACCTTCCAAAACAGTATAATTGTGGGGTGATCGGCTGTGAATTCTCCTGAAATACAGAAGAGAAAATAATATTTCATCTTAAGGACTTCAAATGAGTACTAACGTTCTAGGGAATTTATTCGAGACTTGTTGCAAAAAAAAGGTTGCAAAATAGTGTGTAATTCTTCGACATCTCGCAAGGTATACCTGCTAGAAGAAAATGTGAAATACAAAAGTTATTTGATTACTTAAGACGCATATTATAAAAATATTTTGAAATACACAGGGTGTTGCGGGAAAGTAGGATAGTGATTAACTTATTTTTTTTATATACCTTTTTTTTAAATTCTTCTAGTTTCCATCATTGATCTCTATTTAACTAATTGCCGTAATTCAAAATTCTGCCAAAAACACCTTGTAGATACAAATTGCTGGTAACATCTAAAATAATATCCACTTAATGTTCAAGTTACTCGCTGTATAATATTATTGAGAAATGTTGAAGGAGTATATCAATTTGGACGTATTACTTGCGACCTTGCAAATCCGGAAATTAATTGAAAATAAATTATAACTTGGCAACGTCGCAACCGATCCCAAAAATATTTTAGGGTTGAATAGAGGTCAATGATAAAACTAGAAGAATTTAAGAAAAAGTTCCATATAAAAAAATCAAGTTGATCACTATCCTACTCTCCCGCATTACCCTGTATATTTCAGAATATTTTTAGAATATGCGTCTTAAGTAACAAAATAACTTTTGTATTCGACATTTTCTTCTGTCAGGTATACCTTGCGAGATATCGAAGAAGTACACACTAACTGGACACCCTGTTTAATAATAATCTTGCTTTTGTATATTATTTTTATATAATCTAGATATTTATAAGTTTTCTATGTTAAAATACCTTTAGTTAATCTAAATTAGTTATTATTTTGACTCCATTCTTAAAATATATTAGTCTAACTTTAAAGCAACTGCTGCTGCTGTACAAGGCACAGATCCGACCATCGCTGGAGTATTGCTCCCATGTGTGGGGATGCGCTCCGAAACACTCTCTAAAGCTTCTGGACACTATCCAGAAAAGAGCGATTAGACTAATCGATACGCCAAACCTCACAAAGGACCTCCACAGCCTGGAACACCGAAGGAGGGTGGCTGACCTATCCCTGATTTACAGATTCTGTCACGGAAGATGTTCGATTGAGCTCTCGCAGATAATAACACTACAGGCCGTCCGAACTAGGAAAACTAGAGAAGCTCTGCGAGCTCATCCTTACCAGGTCGAGGTCCTTACTCCCCGAACTAGTCTCCTCCAGCATTCCTTCCTTTGGAAAACTTCGACGCTGTGGAATCGGCTGCCGGGGAATTTGTTTCCAGACGGCTACAACCTGCAGCGTTTCAAATCTAACGTGAACCGATACTTATCCTCTCGCAGCGCTTCTACAGCGCCATAGGCTTTAAGCCTTTGCGGAAGGCCGACCATAAAAAAAAATACAAAAAACGCTAATCTGTCATACGGACTCATGTTAAAATACCGTTTTTTAATCATTAATGACTTTCTGAAATGATCGATAAGAAGTTTTGAATTTTTGTGGGTAGATACATATGTGATTAAACTTATCAAAACTGAAAAAATAAAGCTTGTGTTAAACCGGCATTCATACAGGGTGAGTTTAAAGTAAGGAATGCCTTAATTTTTTTTGAAATACGGCCAATCTTGCGATGGTATTTACAGTGTTGCCAGATCTACCGTTTTCCGGAAATATAATAAACTTTGGTATTTCAAATGGATCACCCTGTATATTATTACATTTTTTAAATCCTTGAAAAATACTGATTATTTCATTGTATAATATTTCCTATATACCTAAACGTCAAAATTTCGGAGTTACAACTAAATTTTGCATTACATGCTTAGAGTAACAAATGAACATAGAGGTAGTAAACAACTAATTCTAATAGGCCGACATCTTTTCGTACGTTGTCATATCGACCACCATGTACGGCAATTATAATTATTTACTATCGTCTTAATTGTATAGTATCCAGAAATATTCCATTCTACGTTAAAAAAGACGGTATTTTGATGGTTCAGGAATGATTACAGCAAAATCCATAGATATGTTGACCTCTACTGCGTTACTGCATATTTCTTCATCATAAACGCAAATTCTGAAGTCTTGCATAATTTTGAGGAGCTGGCAACGCCGCATGCCCTCAACTGTCAAACGTTTGCTTTGTTTATTGTTTGTACGTGTTTTATGCTTGGTCAGCAAAATCGAATTTTCCATTTGTTGGTAACTCTAGTGAAGCCTTACGGACTTGCTGTGCTATATTCGAGTGTAGTTAAGAGTTTTTCGAGATGGAACTCAAAAAGTGCAGTGTTTGTAACATGGTTTGCATTGGAAGAAGTTTCAGGTTAGTTAGCGTTACACAGCATTGTTTACAATTTCAACTGTCACTGCGAGGTCAAAGCTGATCAATATTTGGTGGCTGAAGTGTCAAAGATGATGGCTTTGAGCACGCCATGCTGAAGTGGTTTGTTTACTACCTCTATGTTCAGTTGCTACTCTGAGATTACATGCAAACTGCAAAAAACATGAAGACGGTTAAAAGCTGGAATAAAACAATTACCTCCATATACAGTGTGAGCGCTGAGATCACTGATATCAATTTCCTGATTATCGCCACTGATGATCACCTGCAATTCCTTAGGACTGAACATTTTCAGCCACGTCAAGGGCACAACGCTGTTCAGACCCTCCCTGAACGCCTGGCATTGCTTTTTCAGTTGTGTGTTCAGTTTGAGGTCCGCCAACCTCTGGATATATTCTAGACAATTCTCGTTGGTTACTGGAATGTTTGCACCGTTAGGCTTCAGCTCCATTATCTGCAAGAAAAAGAGGCTAAATGCATTAGTATCATGGCTTTGAAAATAATGATTAAATCATTATAACCTCTTAGTATATATGTTACGCTCAATACCCGAATTCGGGCAATGCCCGGAAAAAATATGCAGAACTAGTTTTGAGCAAGGAATATTTCCCAAACCTGAAATATAAATTTTATACGGCTATTGAGCATTACCAAATAGGCAGAACTAGTTTTGCGCATCTTGAAATACACAGAACTAGTTTTGCGCAACTTGAAATACACAGGACTAGTTCTGTATATTTTCTGAATGACCAGCACAAATTCTACTTCTTCCATTTAATCAGCGCAAGCGACGGACTCAAATAAATATAAAGTCGGTGTATGGGCAATTTACACGAATATAAATATATAAAATATTCACGCAAATTGTCCGATGAAAGTGGACTGTAATAATTAAAGGTTGAAAACGCTTACCGCTATCTCTCTCCACAAATTTAGGTCCAAAATTGCTATGCAACAAATGGCGAAAAAGGAACAAAGGAAGGATAAAATTCAAAATAATAAGGATTATACCACCTGTTGCACAATCCCGCACTATAGCGACGCGTATATGAAATTGAACTATATAGTCAAATATTTGATTTATAGCCGAAGAATCTGTGCCGTTCGACTTCCGATGTCTGACTCTGACTCGTGACCTCTACCAAAATCGAATTGTTATATCCTTTCAGAGGTGCGACATTGCCAGACTTTTCGGTACAAATTTCTCCAAAAATAAAACATTATTGACCCTTAAAAAAGCCAAAACAGTTGGAGAAGTTAAATATATTTTATTGAATACCAATAAATAATAAATCGCCAACTGAGGCTGGTTAAACTTTTTATTTGATTGTGTGAGCATCAAATTGGCTTGTGCTTCCAAACCTATTTTTGCGTTTTCACGATTCGTACCTTTATTGCAGGAACGTTGGCAAAGAAACCTAACTTAACCTCAGCTAACCTAACCGATAGGTTTTTGCTGGTTTTTGACACACAATGCACAACGAATGTTCACTTTGTTGTCATTCCGTACCATAGAACTAGTTCTGTGCATTTCAAGTTGCGCAAAACTAGTTCTGTGCATTTCAAGATGCGCAAAACTAGTTCTGCCTATTTGGTAATGCTCAATAGCCGTATAAAATGAATATTTCGGGTTTGGGAAATATTCCTTGCTCAAAACTAGTTCTGCGCATTTTTTTCTGGCATTGCCTGAATTCGACTATTGAGTGTAACATATACAATAATGGGTGTACTGTTGCGTTTCGTTACTCTCTGCATCGTTTTGTTTACTAGTAATTCCATTTTAAAGTTAAAAAAAGGAACTTAAATTTATCCAATCGGTGCGATGCGCGCCATACAACAGCAGTGCATTGTTGCCTCGTCAACTTCTAAATCGCGGTATTGACGTAATTTTCACGTGGTCGAAACTGAATGCCCGTACACCCGGTGCAATTCAGTCACCCACCCAAGCGCTAACCGCGCACAAGGCTGCTGCTGCCCACTATCGAAGGCAGACCTGGGGAGCCATACGTAAGGGACCTTCAAGTAAGATTTCGAAACACAAAACCTTACTTAAGGGACCCTCAATTGCTCTATACATTTCTGAAATGCACTATAAACTTTAAATGTGTTAAAACTCTATGGTTTCTATGCCCTTATCGTATATGGCATTTGCAATGACATTAGTCTCATTGAGTGCAGCGACCACAGAGTTAACATCTCTAGAGGGAGCCTAATTTGAATATTGGCCAGCCAACATCTATAGCGCTATTGCCACTCTTCTTCGTCTGCTTAACGACCTTCCAGTTTCTTCAAAATCTGGCAGTTTCCGCAGTTTGAACACATGTTCCTCAAAGTATTTAAGTGGGTATTTAACTATACATTAAAATATACTTGCAATGTAACTGATTTACGTGAAGATAATTTGTACTGATTTCACGAAATCTCAAAAATGGTAAATTTCATAGCGGAATGTCACAATAACTTCTATGTCGTAAATCTGGCAACCTACAATCGGCGTCCCCTACAGCTGTCATGTGGCTGTCATTGTAGTTGTGGTTACTGCGTATGTTGAGATTTTTGTTGTTTTAGTGTATATTTGAGTGACTTTGTGACTATTTGTGGTGTGAATTAAATTATTTATGAAGAATATTGTTATAATTGCATGATGGGACGAAATAAAAAGTGCATAGTTTGCTGCAATAGCGACGAATCGGTGAACTGGTGAACACCACTTATCATAGGTTAGTATAGGTTTTGTTTTGGTTTTCAGTAGCGTAAAATATGGGGAAACACTTCATGGTAATAATAAATTATCAACTGTTGCAATCAAGTTATAATAAGAGTAACTCTCTAAGTATGGCTAAATACTAATACAACTTATTGTATCAGTTTGTAACATCACAGTAATAATTGAATCTATTAATGAACATCCAATTTTAATATAAAATCGTACGCCACTGGTAATGCCCTCAAGCTGTCAAAATTTCCGTTACATGTTGGCTGGTCAGCGACCTGTGCATTTTGTTGTTTACATTCCCTCTAGAGATGTCAACGACTGTCATAGTAGTGGTGAAATTCACAAGATTGAAAGTGTTTTTCCGCATACATTATCCCTTATGATGACGCCCTAGATGAGCGTAAATATTCAACCACATTTTTAGACTAAAAATAATGCCTTACCCTAGTCTTTCCTAAATCGTTATTGACTATAGAAAAATCTAGCCCCAGATCGCTGACGTCACCGTTGTAGTCCCTGAGGTACAGCAGATTCCTGTACAGAACCGGATCCAAAGATTGCAGGTAATGAGCGCTTGCTCTATCTACCAAGAGTTTCACCAAGAAGAATTCTGCTAGGGGAAGGTCCACTAAGATATTCTCAAAAATTGCCTAAAAAGGAAATGTTTATGCAACAAATCGGAATATAAATATATCCAAGATTGCGAAAAATGCTTATTTATAAAATATTATTTTCTTGTTATGTATAGATCTTTGATTATGTATTTCATGTAGTTTCGTGTCGCAATCACTTCATCCTGGATACTGGATAGAAAGTATAAAACCCTCACGTTCTGGAACGAGTAGGTCATCCTGTAGCCAGATGTATGACTGACTGTCTTTCATTAACGTGGTCTTGTGTAACGCGGTATCTGTGTTTGATATGGAATGTTTTCTGCGACCAGATGTTTATTTTTTTCTTGCGATTCTATGGGATTATGTGCGTCACCTACGTAGTCTGATATCCACTATTGATCTATGTAAGTTTGTCGGTTTACTGTGGCAAAAATGTCTTGAGTGTTTTTATTTGTCTTGTGTGAGGTGACTGTATGTCTATAATTCCTCTGCCCCCTTGGTTTTAGCACAGTATATCCAATATAACAGTAGCGCGACTCTCCAGAATTTTGGTGGTTCGCGCATAGCACCCCGCGCATCGTTCGCAGGATGTTTAGCACGGCAATCGCCTGAGTCGTGTTCAGTCTATGAGAGTGAAGGTAGTGTGTTTGACAGAACCGGATTAAGGCATTTGGTGAGACGTTGATATGGATATCGGGACGCGTGGAGTCAAATGTTGCACCGCTGTAGGCTGTATTAATAATTCCAAAAACTGTGACTAAAGTTTTTTTAAGTTTCCTCAAGATGCTGCCAGGTAAGCGATTCCTCCAATGTTTAATATGCTCCTTTATTACCTAATAATATTAATCCAGCTTATACAAATACAATCTTTGAGTCATGCGGATCACAAAAAGATCTTTCGGCCGAAGCCACAAATGCGCTGGCTGGCTCTTCTCGGAGCCTTCTGGCTTTGTTTTTTCCATCCTTGACTCCTCAGGTTACACCCGAAACCAAGTGTTATGTTATGTGACCTCATCTAGATGTGAGCACATGACATCCGTTTGGGCCTGATGAAGCCAATTAGCAGAAACACGTGTCGCTCGGGTTACCATCCTTCAGTTGTTCTGCTTCTCAACCTCTTTCTCTTTTGCGGTCACGCCCCATTATTTTCTAAGATCTTTGAGTTTTTACACAAAATTACTATCACGTCCCCTTCTTACCTCAAAGATAAATTTTAAGCGTGACATACAGCCACTTATTATTAGCTTTTCTAATAATTTCTCATTGTTTCCTGACAGCATCACAACGTTCAAAAGATCTTTCACGATTAATAACAAAATTAATGTGATTATGCATTCCAACATTATGAAATTTTACGCAGGAAGTGAAGTCCGTTATTTTTAATGTGATTATGCATTCCGACATTATGAAATTTTAAGCAGGAAGTGAAGTCCATTTTAATGGATGCTCAAATAGAGAGTTCACAATAAAAAGAATCAACATGCTAGTTTCAAAAATGTATCATTTTCCTCTATAAACATGGAGTCTTTTCTTCAATATGCCTATTCATATACGTAATATACAAATACAGAAGAAAGGGTAGTCTTGGTAATCTAGGTAAAAAACAGTTTTGCAATTTTTTTATGAATAACGACCAGTTTAGTATATTTTATCCTTGTTATAAACCTATTGATCTTTATTTTTTTATGTACACCTAACAGGTCTTCATCGGTTTTGCTGTTTGCCACTTTTTTGTGCCTAAACGTTTCTCTACGATGATTGATGAAGATACATTTAAAGGTTGTGCGACAACTAGACATAAATGTTATTTTGGACGCTACGTCTTTACTTATAGCCATATTTGAATCATATAAGATATTACAAAGTTTTTATATTTATTTAAATGTTTAAGGTTAAGTAAGATAAGATAAAATAAAGTTGAATAAGTCTCGCATTTTTGTTGATTTACTTACAAACAATAAAGCCACCTATTTTCTCGGAGTTAACAATTTTCTTTCATACACCGACTATTTCTTGTTTTGCTTCTAAACAAAAATGTTTACACCCCATTTATATGCAAAGAATCCATGATGAATTAGAAGAATCAGTACAAAACATTTTCACGTATGGACAATAAATTGCTAAGCTGACCCTGTGCTCAAGACGTAAACGGCAATACTCGCGGCTCGTGCTGAGGAGCCGGCGTGGGGATATGAGAGGCCTGTTTTTCGGAGACAAATTGTCTGCATGATTTCTAGGGAGTTGCGCTACTGTATTGGATATACTGTGGTTTCAGTCTATGGTAAGCCTTTCCTTGCATGATTTCGGATGTGACATTCTGTGTTTCGTGAGATTCGTTCATATGAGTATGTGGATGTTTTCAATGTCAGTGTACGACAGTAGGTGCTATAGCTATTATTATAATTATTCAAATAAATATTATTATTATTATCCGACTTTCTAAGTTCCTCTCGCATAATTGCGGTAGCAACAAGTGTTGACGAGCTGTGCCAAGTCAACACTCGGTATATTATTGATCGGAATTTAGGAAGGATCGCACAATATTACAGGTCTTCAGGATTACAGACTTTTGGAATACTTTGTGTAACTTTTCGTCCAGGCCCAACTGTTGAAGGTGTTGTGTAAACGTGTTTGGTGTAAGGCCTGAGACAGACATAATGAGGGGGACAATTGTGACTTTGTTTTGTTTTCAAAGTCGTTTTATTTCCATGGCAAGGTCCGTGTATTTAGATATCTTCCCAGCGTAGGTGTTTTGGATATTCACATCATTGGGAATGGCAATATGTATCAAATAGGTAATTTTGTCGGCCTTTGACTGGAAAACTATATCTGGTCTATTGGCTGGGATAGTCTTGTCTGTATGTATTTCAACATCCCAGTATAGTTTGTATTGATCGTTTTCGAGTACTGATGTCGGAGTGTAATTGTAATACGGATCTGTGTTTTCTATTAGTTTGTTTGTTGTGGCTAATGCTTGGTGTATGACCTTGGCCGCAGAGTTATGTCTGGCTGTGTATTCTGTACCGGCAAGAGTTTTGCACCCGCTTGTTATGTGATCTACTGTTTCTTTTTGTTGTTGACATTTTCTGCAAT
Organism: Callosobruchus maculatus; assembly: GCA_951848785.1. Taxonomy (NCBI): domain Eukaryota; kingdom Metazoa; phylum Arthropoda; class Insecta; order Coleoptera; family Chrysomelidae; genus Callosobruchus; species Callosobruchus maculatus. The sequence goes on from CATOUR010000003.1 coordinate 8,391,891, forward strand.
TATCGTCTGATATGGATGGATCTTTAATTATATATTTTTTGTAGTTTCGTGTTGCAATCACTTGGTCTTGGATAGCAAGCGTGAAACCTTCCGTTTCTGGGAACAGCTGTTCATCCTGCAACCAGGTGTATGACTACTTTTTGTTAATGTGGTCTTGGGTGACACGGTATCTATGATTGCCGTGCAGTGCTTTCTGCGACCAGGTGTTCATTTTTTCTTGTTGTGATTGGATATGATTGTATGTGTCTGCTACGTGATCTGGACTAGAGAGGTTAAGTGGTGTATAGTGTTTGTCTGCTTTTACTATTGCCTTATGTAAGTTGGTTTGTTTGGTGTGGAAGAAATGTCTGAGTGTTTGTATTTGTCTTGTGCGAAGTGACTGTATGTTTATAAATCCTCTGCCCCCTAGCTTTCTGTCTATGGTAAGCCTCTCCTTGCACGCGTTCGGATGTGACATTCTGTGTTTTGTAAGTTCTGTTCGTATAAGTGCATGGATGTTTTCTATGTCCGTGTGTGACCACTTGATGATGCCAAAAATTATTATTTATTATTATTATTCCCGAGAATAGACGATAGAAAATGAAAAAAAAATATTCATTTGCAACTCACCTTGCCGACCAACCGTCCCACGAAATGGTAATGTTCCATGAAATTCTCGACGATCAGATGGACGTTCGGATTGGGGTAGAGCATGTTATCGGCCGTCATCAGAAAGAACCCCCGGTTAGGATCAAAGGCGGTCTTAAGTACTTCGTTTATGAATTCTTTGAAGATCCCCCCGCCATCGATGCCGGCTTCTTCCAGGCCGACGTTGTTTATGAACTGTATCCTCATTCTGTATTTCAAATCTGCATATGAATACCCGCCAATGAAATATTTCGGCTATAAAGAACTGATTATAGAGGTTTACGGACGGGGTGAATTTCAATGGATCTTTTCTTGAATGCGCATTCGAAGCAGAAAAAAACCACCCCAAAGTTTCGAGCACGCTTCTGAGCTCAATCCATTGAAAACGTCGATATATACCTATGTCCTGTTTAATTGATGGTATGATCGGTGTGTTTGTCAATGAAAAATTGGCCATATGGTAGATGAAATTCCTTTTTTTTTCAATTTTAATAGAAGTAGTAGTATATATTGTATAGCTGCTACAATATAACTGTTACCAAGAATACAAACTAAATTAATATGCTGACTATATTCATAAGGTTGCATCAGTATAAATTTTGTATATCTGTTACGCTCAAAATACGCAGAATTGGTTTTGAGCAAGGAATATTTCCCAAACCCGAAATATAAATTTTATACGGCTATTGAGCATTACCAAATAGGTAGAACTAGTTTTGCGCAACTTGAAATGCACAGGACTAGTTCTGTATATTTTCTGAATGACCAGCACAAATTCTGCTTCTTCCATCTAATCAGCGCAAGCGACAGACTCAAATAAATATAAAGTTAGAGAAGTTAAATATATTTTATTGAATACCAACAAATAATAAATCGCCAACTGAGGCTGGTTAAACTTTTTATTTGATTGTGTGAGCATCAAATTTGGCTTGTGCTTCCAAACCTTTTTTTGCGTTTTCACGATTCGTACCTATATTGCAGGAACGTTGGCAAAGGAACCTAACCTAACCTCACCTAACCTAAACGTTAGGTTTTTGCTGGTTTTTGACACACAATGCACAACGAATGTTCACTTTGGTCGTCATTCCGTACCATAGAACTAGTTCTGTGCATTTCAAGTTGCGCAAAACTAGTTCTGTGCATTTCAAGATGAGCAAAACTAGTTCTGCCTATTTGGTAATGCTCAATAGCCGTATAAAATTCATATTTCGGGTTTGGGAAATATTCCTTGCTCAAAACTAGTTCTGCGTATTTTTTTCGGGCATTGCCCGAATTCGGCTATTGAGTGTAACATATCCAAGAAAAACGTTTACAATCTTGTCTCAAATAGGTACTTTCAAATTGGTACTTGATTTTATATCACTGTCAAATTTATTAAATTTGTATAGCCCTTTTTTGGAACACCGATTTACTTGTCATATTGCTATTGCAAATTTGCAGGTAAAAATCTATATTTTCTATAGTCGAATAGATATAATAGTGATTGTTTGATCCTATATTTTCTAAAATTTCCGTCAATTTAATTTAATTAATTTTTTAATTTAAGTATGAAAATAAGAAGATACAATATAAAATTCTTATTATTCAACCACTGAAGTTCATTCAACATATAACTTACCTTTGTGAACTTACTTTCATTCAAAATTATTATTCTCATTGCTTTATTTAGCAACACTTGTTATTTTGAAAATATGGCATCATTTGCAACATATAAAATAGTTCGACAGTATAATAAATGAGGAAGAATAATTCTTCTCTAAAAAATGTGTACAACACTCTAATTATTATAATTATTATAGTGTTATTATACACATTTTTTTTAGAATAATATAATCGAAGTGTCTTCAAATTTTAATATTCTATCTACATATACATATACCCAGATATTTAATAGTAGTTGTAACTACTTCAATTTTGTCATTATTAACCAAAAAAGTCATTGTTGTTTCGTTTAAATGTTTGTCTATTATCATAAATTTTGGTTTTATTAGTATTTAAGTTTATTTACATTCAACCAATTGATAATTTTCTTCATATCATCATTTAGAAGTTCCAACGCAATATCTAATTTTGTATTCGATATGTGTATTAAAGTATCGTCAGCAAATATCTGAATTTTACAATACTCCAAAATATCTGGTAAGTCATTTATATATAAAATAAATAAGTTTAAAGGCATTTACCGGCCAAAAACTCAAAACTTTTTATAGATCATTTCAGAAAAAAAAAACGGTTGAAAATAAGAATTTTAACATGGCTCTTATGGCAGATTAGAGTTTTTCTTCCCACACCAGTAGGTCGGTCTGCTATCTGTCTGTTCGCGTTTTTCTAGCCTCGTGATCTCAGTAACCGCTGCATGGATTGTGATGAAGTTTGCAGGTTATGGTGCTATAATTTTGAAAATCGGTGCATGGGAGGCGGCGTAATTAGCAGGGGTTGTAAAACTGCAAAATTTATTGTACTCATAATAGGCTGCCTACTGACCTGAGAGAGAAAGACCTAACGGTATAATACACTTTTTTAGGTCCATCCAAACATTGCCTTGTCTATCACAGGAACCAAGGCACTTAGAGAATTTTCTGATGTATACATACGTGTACTGCTTTAGAATCTAAGTATATTAGATCGTTTTGTATTTTATAATGTGGAAACTACTGAATTGATGTTAATGAAATTTCGACATAGTATTACTACTTTGGCGAGGATGGAAAACGCGTCTGATTTTTAGAAATCGTCTCAGTGGCGGCGCAGCAATATTAAAAAAACAAAAAATATGAAAACAGCCCAAACTTCATTTTTAGGCGTTTTAGTGGTTCTTGATCATTTTCTACTTTTTTGGGGAGGGGGTGAAATTGGGATGGTTGGGGGGTGGGATGTAAAACTGAAATTTTTTATGTATTATGTATATAATAGTTCGGGAAAATAATTGTTATGGTCATTAGCCTCGTGTCCTGTGCAAGCTTTGCTACTGTTTCCCGGCACCACTATAGGAACAGCACTGCTAATTAGGAGCCTACAGTGAATGCAAAACGCTAATCTGTCATAAAAAGAAGAAGAAAACTCCGGCCACACTTACCGCTTCTGTTGGAGATCTTTTTGAACGCGTCTTCGTAAAGGTGTGTCCTCCTGATAACTATAACCCTCTCGTTCGAGAACATGGTGTGTATCCTTTGGTAATCATCTTCTTCGACACTATACCTACACAGGTCCCTCAACAACATCACCCTTGTATTGAAGGTTATGAAGAAGGGCATGTTTTTCAATATGGCCAAAGATCGCTGCTCGATCGTAGATAGTGGAGGAAGGTGGTTCTCATCTACAGGACAAAAAACCATTTTCAGAATGGTTTTTTTAGTTAGTATTTATAAAAATTAAGTATTTCCTTCAAAGGTAAAGGTTGGAGGATAAGTTAGGGCTCACAAGGAAAAGGTAGAAGGGAAAGCGTCTGCTTTATTTCCTATTCATAATCTCTTCCTTTCCTTTTCTGACGATACAACCCTTATTACTGCTTCTCAGGAAGAACTAGTAGCTCAATTAAACATCTTAGAACAACACGGTGTAGCATATGGTCTTGGTATTAACTACAACAAGACCAGGGTTATGATCGTAGATTGAGAGCACGATAATCATCGAGAGATAAAGTCAGTAGGCTGTTGTGAAGTAGTTCAAAGTTTTGTGTACCTCGGTTCTTTGATCGACAAATCGGGTAGCCGTGAAAATGAGATTCGACGGCGCATTCAACAGGCACGTGTGGCCATGACAAAACTTACTAAAATATTGCGTGACCATAACATCACTAAAGCTACCAAAATGTCGCTGGTTCAGTCGCTTGTGCTTTCCATATTTTTGTACGCCTCGGAAACTTGGACTGTTGAAGGCAGATCGAGCTCGCATAGATGCTTTTGAAATGTGGACGTGGAGGAGAATGCTGAGAGTCCCTTTTACCGCCTATCGAACTAACGTTTCCATACTGGATGAGCTCAGTAAATCCAAAGAAACTATCCTCCATTGTGTCGACGAGAATGCTTACATTCTTCGGACATATTCACAGAAGCGATAATATGGAGAAACTTGTAGTTCAGGGTCATGCCCCGAGTGGGCGGCGCCGTGGCCGTTCCCCTACACGCTGGGTGGATACGACGAAACAGTTGCTGGATATTAGTACCAAGCGCGCCACTGATCTGACAGCAAATCGCGAACGATGGCGAGCTACAGTTTTCAAAACTATTGATAATTTTCGTGTCGGCAATACTCTAGCTCCGACTTAATGCTTTTTACAAGTTCACAACATGTCTGTTAAGACATTGTGACTATGATGATGATGACATGAGATTTGGGAGGTCCCCTAATACGAAAAAAATTTAACACAACACTTACCATTATCATCATGTACAAGTCCGTGAAACGGCAAAATAGTCCTTGAAAGATAATCTTTCCTACAGAGATCTGGTGATACATGAATCTTTTCAGCTGTCCAGAAACCAGCTGGACAAAAATGTTTTCTTGTGTCTAAGTTATACAAAACCCTCACGCAGTTCAAGCATGATTTATATAGATGCAACACTTCAGGTGTGGCTGTAATCTAGAAAAATCAAATGTGTAGCATGTCTATCGAATGTCAATCAATTGAATCTTTCCACTTTCTCTTATGGGGACGTATTTTCCTTTGCTAGTTAACACGTTGTTGGACACAACGGCTATAGCCGTCTGCGGGGAGTGATCGTGATAGGCCATGACAGCTATATCAGTCAAAAAGTTATCTGCTTGTTACGGCAGAACGGCGACGACCGTCAGAATGTCGGTATACTTGCCTTGTTAAGCAATGTTAGTGCCGTAACGTGAAGCTCGTCATTTCTGAAATTGCCAAATTCTAACCCACTATACGCTATCCCAACTATTCATGTTTTAAGGTGCATGGGTAAATCGGCACGACGGCTATAACCGTCCATAACCTCCAATGTGATGCATTGACCACGTGTATAGCTGCCATATTGCAAGTGTGTTTTTGTTTGATTTTCATGTTTTCAGTACTGATGGGAGGTAGGTAATCAGATATTTCCATCCTAAACAGATATTCACCGTCCACCTATTATACATATAGAAAATATTGTTTCATATCAATACAAAACTCGAAGCACGTGTGAGACATTTTCCAGAGAAGCGGCCCTACTAGAGGATCATAAAATAAAATCATATTTTCTTAGATGCGAACAATGTTTCAAGTCTGGAAAATGCAAAGAAACTAGCTATAGGTGCAAGGGTTGTGAAAATAAACCTGCTTTGTGTCCAGACTGCTTTGAAGAGTGGCGTCAAACAAATTTGTGCCTAAATTCTGTTTTGTTCGGAGATACCTATGTTTGACAATACATTTAATTTTTTGTTTTTATACCGTCTATATTCTGAGAGATGCGTTTTTGTTTATAAATTTGATACAATAAAATGTTGTTTTTGTTTTAGCTTTTGTCTCGAAAATTGTCCTTTTCTTCCCACAAGATGTGTTTTACGATTACACTGATCAGACGGCTATAGCTGTGGTTGCCATTCTAGAACATAAAGTCTGCGATATGATACGACGGATATAGCCGTCTTTTTTATTGTCACCAAAAACCTCAAAAATGAAAAAAAAGAGTGAAAAATGAATACCCCTAAAATATTTTGATAACGCAAATCATGTTACAAACGCAAAAAAATGGGAATGTTTTTAGGTGCCATATTACGAAGCCTCCCGGCCAGCAGAGTGTCCAACAATGTGTTAATATTGACTTTGACGCTTTAGACACTACAGCTTGTAAAAAAGTGTTTTTTGTAAAAAGTGGAAAGACTCATTTGCGGAACCAATACATACGGTGCTTGATCTGCACATAGGAAAAGCAACTTCTATCAAATCTTTCGCCACTTTTTTCAGTAATTTGGACATACAATAGAGATCATTTTGTAGAAAAGTTTCACCCAGGTCCAAGTTCTCTGAAAATAAAGCATGTTTTGTCAAGGGTTTTTTTTGTTTATCCATGTTTTTTATGTTATACTTACCTCTATCGGTCAAAGTCTCAATAAAAAATGTAAACATATCACAAAATACAGAAAGGGTTGTGTGACACTCGCTCCACGAGTTCAAACATGCTCCCTTCATTTCTAGCTGCGTAAACAGATTGCTAGAGATACTTTTCCACAACATATTGATGAATTTGCCACTCAAACCTAGTCGGTAAAGTAGCCTGAAAAGAACAAGGAATTCAATGTATTTTATGAAATTAATCAACGAACTGAAGTAAGAATTTCCTGTATTTCATACTCACAGATATTTCCTCATGGAATCCTTGTAAACCAACAATAAATTATGACAAAGCTGTGTGAACGATGTCAGAACTTGATCAGTAGCATTCCGATGCAAAAAGTGAAGAAGTTTCCTGACCCTATCAGGTTTATTGAACATCACAAGGTAATCAGATAACTCCCAGTCTTGGTCCATTTCGTCGTCCTCATCACTGTCCTCATTTTCCAGATGCTCGGCAGGTTTCAGGTCGTGCAAATTCATGCTGAGTTTAGCCAAAACCTGAACACTGTCATAATTTGGTTCTGAAAAAACACTCAGTCAATGCTTAATACAAAAATATTAAAAATGAGACCACTGGTGCAAAAATTATAGACTTACCATAGCTGTCAGGTTCCAAAGTCAATACACAATACAACAAACTATTGCATCCTTCTATGAAAGAACAGCTATTGAGATATGTCAATATCCTATTAAATGGAAAGTCACTTTTGCTCCTGAGATGTGATATCAAGATCTTCAAATTTGGAGAAACTGACGATTTCAAAAAATGTTTGCAAAATTGTGACAGAGCTAAGTCATTCAATGATGAACTGCTATTTATGTAAACAAAAGGTCTGTGAATCAGTTCTATTGCTTCTGATAACGCTGCTTCTTTGGCTTGCTCCAGATGGATACGTAGATGTTCATAATAACCTGAAATATATGGAGTCTTAAAACATCAAATAATATGCCTATAACAATTGTTACCTTTTTGGAGTAGGTACTCCAATGTATTTGGATTATTACAAAAATTATTCAAAACACAAATCAGGGTGTTCTTGTCTGATTCATTTTCATAGGTCATCAAACTCTTAAGACATTCTGCTAGAAATCTTTTTACCAGCCACATCAAAGACTGATCCAGTTCTGTTTGATTTAATATTTCTGTATGGTTGTTATTGAATTTATTCACCATCCTCAACTGAAATAGATATTATATTGTTATACCAAAAATCAGGACTGAGAAAAATGGAAACATTTAACATGTGAATATGTTATAATATTATACTTTACCATTCTGTCTTTGTCCTCAGAAGGGTGGTAAAAGAATAACAATCTTGATAAAGCTGTGCTGATAGGAGCAGAATTTTCAATGGAATCATAATGCTGCCTTTGCTCTTGCTTGCAGTGTTTCCTGACAAGGTAACTACGTATGTGTGACTGTAGTAGTTCTGCACTTTGTAATTTCAGTCTTTGTTCCTAAAACAACATGGTAAAATACATCTGATCAGCTTGCTTGTGTATATGCAAAAGTAGGCTTATTATCCCCAAAAAAGATAAGAATCAAAGAATTGATATTATTAATAATAATGGCCACTGGCATAACTGTTAAGTATACAAACATTTGATACATGACGTATTGTTTTGTGCTATTACTACAGATAGAGCAACCCTTGCAAATAGTTTTTCTAAAATTGTTGCCCATAACTGTGGTTTGTTATACTAGTAATGGTGCCAACCGAACCTTTAGTAATATGCCGTGGGGCTCACCTGTCTTTTCCTCCTTTCTTCGTAGGTCTTTTGTAATAATACGTCTCTAGTAATCTTTTTGCTTGCACCTGACAAATTTTGTTCTGGTCGGGTTTTCGAGTCTCCTTCGAAACTGTAATCCATTTTGAACGCTAGAAAAAGTAATTAAATTATAAAATAGTATTTATAGGCTTATAATTAGCATGCTCACCCATTTTTATGAATAAATTGTGATAACTGGATTATTATTATGATGAAATATTTGTTGATAAAATGACAGTCACTATAGCGGATGACAGCTCGATGACAGATATCATCTGTGCAGTGTTGCCAGTGTTGTCGTTTGCGTAGTCTTTCGTTATAATGGGATTAACGTTCCAAAATAAATTTTAACGTTCCTGAAAGCAGCAATATTAGAGGCCAATAATAGAACACTTTTGTTCTACATAGTTATGACTAATTGATTATAAAAACGAATATTTTGGTTGGTTTGTGTTTTTATTTTTCAATATAATCATCAATATATATTTTATAAAACTCTCTTAAATAATGTGGGATTTGGCAACACAGCATCAGCTGGAGGACATCAAACTCGTCAAACTGACCATCAACAAGAAGGAAATTAAAGAATGTGGTTAGAAATCGCTTCAATTTGAATTTCCAATTTTCCTCTGCAATTTTTTACTGCGTGTCAGTTGCATTTTCTTCACATCAGCTGATTAACTGAGAAAATTTGATAACATAAGTATAAGTTCTTGACAAACAGGAAAAATGGAGCTGACCGAAAAAGAAGATGAAAAAAGGATATTCAAAAACTCAATTGAATACCTACATCAAATTTCATCTTTTCTGAAGACACCGGCTCTGAAGACAGTTTTTAAGTAAGTATTACCACTCTCTGCATTACGCCTTAAAATATCTAATGTAAGTTCAATATTGAGAGAAAAGGAATAAAATCTACCACATGTATGTTATCTTTAGGTATTGGCTCTATAGAATCAATTGATAGGTAAATATGTTCTACAAAGATATTTATATCAAGCCTCAGTTAGTTTACAAGCAACTGCAGCATACAAGGTATTTGACTGATGGCATTAAGTAAGGCTCAACTAATCACATGTTACCCTCATTTTTATTTGTGGATGCACAATTGTAATTAGAATGACAACAAATTTTTCTCAAACAAGTGCAATAGAATATGTTTTACCATTTCTATTATAGTACGAAGAGCAGACTGATGGAACTGAGACAAGGTATATTTGTACCGTCAGGCAAAGTACAATGTCAAAGGTGTCTCCTGAATTTCCACGACGGACCTGCAAAATACAGAATCAAAAAATCTAAGAAGATGAATAAGTTTGCAAAAAAAATGAAAGCAAAGGAACAAAAAGGAAAACCTCTAACTGCCTATCAACGTAAATTCTTGAAGAAGTTCAAGTACCATGAGGGAAATACATTGGTAAGTTGAACAAAGTAAATGGCTCTCTGTGACAGATAGATAGGTATGTTAATCTTATTTAAATAAGCGTTTTTCATCTTAATAAATAGTCACAGTAAAAAATGGTTGTAGTATAATACATTTTTTTAATTTCCAGGTTATTAAGTGCAAATTTTGTGAAAAAACAGCATTGTTCCCCCTCCCAAAGCCAAAGAAAGTGAAGCCAATTCTACTGGATACTCCAAAGAAAAAAAGGAAACGTAAAGATAAGTCTTGCGGACTGAATAAAGAGGTACTAAGAAGTATAGCACCTAACAAAGACAGTTCAGTGATCGTTCTAGATGACACTATTGTGGAAACTCGTCCAAACAACAAGTCTGTTATTGTTATAGAGGATAGTTTTGTGAAGACTCCAAAGAAAGCTAAAAAGGTTGCTAGTCCTCTTGTTAAAGCATCTATGTTGGAAAGAGGCACACCTATGAAGCCTAAAAATAAGAATGTTATGAATACAAAGTCTACATTGAAAGATTCACCTGTAATGCCTAAAAATAAACCTAATTTGAAGAATAAAAAAAAGAAAAATAAGAAAAAAGTCATCGAAACTAAAGCAGAGAAGAAAAAAAAGAAAAATTTGAGCAAGTTAGGATCATTATTAAAAGATACTGATAAGAAAAGTCCATCTTCTAAACTAAAGCATTTTTTGCAAGGTATATAGTTTTGAAGTAAAAGCAATATATGATCAATGTTATATTGTGATTACATGGCATTTGAAACATTCTGTGCTACATAATTTTTTTACACGAATAAATAAAAATAGTTGTTAATAAAATAGTTAAGTTTTTATTGTTCTATATTTTATGGGATTATAGCTTCAACTGCGAGTTGAATACTATAGTTGGGTAAGCCAATTCCTAGCCCTTGACTATTGTATTATAATTCCTCTCATTTACAGTAGCCACTCCAGCAATCTGGATGCCTGCATAAGTTTATGCAGTTTTCCTACTGGTTCTGGTGCTGAGCTCTATTCCATTGGTTCTAGCTTGGTCTTCCCAAAGAGCTGTTGTCTCTTGTGATCTAGCGCTTCACACTCACAGAGCATATGTAGGCCTGACTCAGTCCCTCTACAGCATAGTCTGCAGTTGAGGTCTCTATTCTTTATTCAGGTGTTCCTTCAGGCCTCAATGTCCCGTGAAGAGACCCGTAAGTTATTCGAAGCTGATTCCTACTCAAGGAGAGCAGTGTTTCAGCTGTTTTCTTGCATGGAGCTTTTATGAATGTTTTTCCATGAACACATCCCGGCAACAAGTTCCACTGCTCCTTGTGCTGACGTTTCATCCATTCTACGACCTGGTGTCTGATTGTGCTTTTAGGCACCCCCAGGGGGGGTTCTGCTCCAATGTATAGAGCAGACGAGCCTAGTCTCGCTAACTCATCCACCTTTTCATTGCCACTTATGGCTGAGTGTCCTGGCACCCACTCCAAAGTTACTTTGGCAGCGCTAGCAGTGCCGATGCCGGTGAGAAAACATTAAAACAGGCAGTTCGTCATACGTCGCGTTGCTGTGGCATAGTGTACGAGAGTTCTTGACTTGCTACATCTGACGATCGGACTTTAAAAACAACAACAATGGCGCACGCTTATAACAATAATGAACTGGTGGACATGATTTTAATGTACGGTGAGTGTGGTCAAAATACCGCTGCGGCTTCGCGAGTGTATGCCGATCGTTTCCCTAACCGTACTTACCCTGCACCTCGTCGATTTGTCTCACTCGTGCAAAGAGCTAGAGACACAGGATGCCTGAATCCACATCCTGGTGGACACGCTGGAAGCCCTAGACAACCTCGTATGGTCCAAATTGAAGAAGACATCGTAAATCGTACTTTTACCTGTAAGACGCCTGCGACAGGGCCGCACTTACAACTTCGTAGCAACCAAATAGTGAGTACTTGCTTGAAATTTTTTTTTACTGTTTTGCTGCTGGTTCACCATGCATTAGCTTTGCCGTGTCAAGGGCCGTTGCTTCCAAAGAGTAAAGTCCCAACTTTTAGAACACCTTGTATAGTGTATAGTCTCTTGTTGAAGATATATTCCGGAGTTATGTGGTCAGTTTAGAGCTATGTCTAAAATTTGCTGCGGGAAGTTTCAATTTGTTCGCAAAATACAAACCTAAGCAGTCGATGAACAAATTCAACACAATTCATAAACTGTATTTATTTTATTAACAAATTTAATTCAATTCAAAAATTACAACACATGATAACGAGTCCAACAATGACTTGTTATATCTTATTGATACCGATCACTTTATCACTACTACTTAACAACGATTCTAACGTCAATGGTTGGTTGATTTCTTCACTATTTGTTACACTATCAACAGAATAAGTTAATAAACACATTTCTTGGCCGTCTTCGTTGGTCATGAGTTGAATGTTCGTATCCAGCGGCTGGGTATCTAAATCTTGCGTCAAAATGCTGATGGGACCTTCCAGGGCAGTTGTTGATTCATCGGTGTTGTTGATTACGATTTCCTGGAACAAAAAAGTCTTTATTATACAAATTCTTACACAATTTTTTTTGTCAGCCTCCTGCAAAGGCTAAAAGCCTGTGGCGCTGTAAAAGCTGATGCTGCTGCTGCCGCCTGTGCACGTTTGATTTGAAATGCTGCAGGTTGTAGCCGTCGAGAAACAATTCCCCAGCAGGACATTCCACAGCGTCGAAGTTCTCCAAAAGAAGGAATGTTGGAGGAGACTGGTTCGGGGAGTAGAGACGTCGACCTGGTGAGAGGTCAGCCAACTTTCTTCGATGTTCCAGGCAGTGGAGGTCCTTTGTGAGGTTAGGCGTATCGATTAGTCTAATTGCTATTTTCTGGTTAGTGTCCAGAAGCTTTAGAGAGTGCTTCGGAGCGCATCCCCACACATGGGAGCAATACTCCAACGATGGTCGGATCTGAGCCTTGTAGAGCAGTAGAGCAGCAGTAATTGCTCTGATGTATACAGCTTCCCTAAAGAGTTCATTCTTCTGAAACCAATCACAAACGACGTCGTTTCGCTTTTATTAAAGCTCGTCAGTGTGATTTGGGTCTCAGACGAATAAATGAAATTGCATGATAGTGCCTAGCTGGCAAAACTCGTACTAGTAGTAGCAACATATAGATATTTGGAAGCAGTCCTTTGAAAAAGTATTGGTTCGCCATCTATCTATCAAAGCCGGTACCTGAGCGTTTAATTTGAGTATCCGAGCATTGTTTATGTAACCCGTTTAAAAGCATCAGGTATAGAAACCTGCGGGTAGGACAAAAAAAAAATCTAATTAAACGCTAAGGTACCGACTTTGGTAGATAGATAGCGAACCAACACTTTTTCAAAGTACTGCTTCCCAATATCTATATGCTGCTACTACGCATACAGCTTCCTAAAGCGGAACAAAACTCCAAGCATCTGGGATGGCGTTTTAGCAATACTGGTCGTTCCAGGACATGTTATTGTTGATGTTAGTCCTGAAAAACTTGATGGAAGGTGACTCAACTATTGGGTGACCCTCGATTTCCACAGTTGGTAAGCCAACGTGAGACTTCTTTGTCAGTGTTTTTGCCGGGGAGTAGAGGTCGATCTTGTGAGGATGAGCTCGCAATGCCTCTCTAGTGTTCCTCGTTGTCAAACAGGGACAGGTCAGCCGTCCTTCTTCGATGTTCCAGACTGTGGAGGTCCTTTGTGAGGTTAGGCGTATCGATAGTCTAACTACTCTCTTCTGGACAGTATCCAGAAGCTTTAGAGAGCACTTCGGAGCGCATCCCCACACATGGGAGCAATACTCCAACGATGGTCGGATTTGTGCCTTGTAGAGCAGCAGTAGTTGCTCTGGTGTATACAGCTTCTTACAACGGAACAAAACTACAAGCATCTGGGATGCCGATTTACCAATACTGATGACGTCGTCTATTTCCACAGTTGGTAAGCCAACGTGAGACCTCTTTGTCAGTGTCGTTGCTTTCGCCGACGTACGGTCTACTGAGATGATAGTGGCTTGTTTGATTCCATGCACGATATTAATGTACTGTCGTCTGCGGAGCTGTAGATTGGACGGATGTTATTTCCAGCAGCTCGTTGATGTACAGCAGAAACAGTGTAGGGGATAGGACAGATCCCTGCTCCAACGTTCCGACCGAGGATTTTGTAAATAAATGTATCTATCTATACAGATTCATCATCGGTGGTCCATTACTATAGGATTTATAAAGAATGAAATCTATCGAGTTATCTTTAGGATAAGATTTTGATAATCTAATCCTCTAGAGACATAAAAGAATATTAAACATCGATTTCGAATTCAACTAGCTTCGGTTTTCTGATCCTACCCGGGTGGCTCTAAGGACGTACGTTATCGTTATTATTTAGAAAAATTCACGGAAATGACGTTTTGGACACCGTTTGCTTAAGAACCATATACAGACAATTCAGAACTGGCTTCTGATTAAACTAGTTTGCAAGCTTAAAAACGTTATTTCAGATTCTAACAGTATCTAGTGTTGAAAATACTCGGATTATCGAGGTAATCAGAATACGCGGCATCGAAATAACAAAATCCCCGGATTAATAATGCGATTTCGAATTAAAATTGCTTCGTTTTTTCGAACCCACTCAGGTGGTTCGCAGGACTTACGTTATCGTTATTTAGAAAAATGCCCGGAAAACAGAGTTTTGGAGAACGTTTGCTACAGAACCACATACAGAAAATTTAGAAAAGAATATTGTATTAGTATCATTCTTACCTCGACAGCCTTATCCTCCAAGTCGTTGAGTTCTATCGGTACCAAAGTACCATCAGGCAAAAGTCCGTGAACTCGATTCTCGTCATTTCCGGTTACTATCGGGATCGACAGACCATCTTGCGTTTTGATGCTTATGGGAATCCCTTGTTCGTCCACTACTTGAGTTAATCGGAGAATCGAGTCTGGAACATAAATGTGTGGACTAATTAATCCCTGTTCTTCACTTCATAGACCATAGAAGTAAAAAATCACAATTATTATTTTTGTCGGTTTGTTCGTTGCCATTCTAATGTCCACGTAATTTCAATAACCGCTACACTAGATGAGCAACTTCATCTTCAGACTTTAGACGTATAAAGGGCCCCACAGACATCGTTCTTTTTCATCAGGTTTGCACGACGTGCCACCGATGTCAGTTAAACCGATGGAACGATACCTCCACACACTGTTCGGTTTTCTTTCAGTTTCTCGCAAATTTTTGGTCCGTTAACATGGATAATACTTCAGCATTGGCGGCGGCTTTAGCTATAAAAGTGAAATACAGCAAGAAAAAACGTTCTAAATGGGTGAAACAGTGGCTTTTAAAAAGAGGCCAATTCTCCCATATAAATCTATTAGAAGAATTGCCTCTGGAACCAGTGGATAGGTACAATTATTTGAGGATGGATGAAGAAACACACTTAGAATTACTTAATTCAGTAGCACCTCAAATAAAAAAACAGGATACTTGGATGAGACAAAGTATTTCCCCTGATGAACGTCTGACAGCTACAATGAGATTCCTTGCTACGGGTAGAAGCTACGAGGATTTGAAATTTTCAGTTGCGATTTCCCCCCAAGCTTTACAAATTATACCTGAAACCAGAACGGCACTGCAAAATCCCGTCGTGATTGCACGATGAACGGCCACACATGTACCGAGTTGCACGATGGCGTTCGAAACCGACGAGTAAAATCAAGCTCGGTCAGATTTTTTGGAACGACGGTCAACACGACGGTTTTTCGGCACACACGGACCGAAATGAGTGTGATCGGTTGGCACGTCGTGCAAACCTGATGAAAAAGAACGATGTCTGTGGGGCCCTTAAAGTCTTTCTGGTCATTTTCCATGTTTTTTTGAGAGGTGACGGAAATGCTCTCTTATCATTTATAAGAAATAGTTTTGTACACAGTTATCATGTCACATGTTTCTTATTTTGATTTTATGGTGACAAGGCGTTGTGATAATGACGTCAGATAAAATATATAAATGGAGTAAAGTTTACCATTGCTCTGATCACTATTTCCAGGAGTTCCAACAGCTACAGATTCGTTGAAGTCCATGGGATCAGCCTCAGTTTGCTGCTCGATTCCTGTAGTTTCTTCCGCAATTCTGTCTTTTCTATCATGCATCCTTGTATGCTTCAAGTAGTTGCTTTTATCTTTGAATTTCTTACCGCACCGCGGGCAAATATGAGGGGGCTCCTGAAAAAAAGGGGTGGCAATGAATTCAATTGCACTAGAAAACTACAAATGAATACTAACGGACATGAATTCGTATCTTCGAAAACTCCTTGTGTCTACCTTATTTCAGATACTAAATATTCGGATGATCGAGATATTCGGAATACGCGACATCGGAATAAGAAATACCCGGATTAATCATCCGATTTCGAAATGCAACTAGCTTCGGTTTTTCGATTCCACCCGGTGGCTCGTAAGGTGTACGTTATCGTTATTGTTTAGAAAAAATGCACAGAAAATGGCGTTTTGGAGACCGTTTGCTAAAGAACTTTACACAGAAAATTTAGAACTCGCTTCTGTAAAAACTAGTTAGGAGTTTAAGAAAGTTATTTCAGATTCTATCAGTCTCTTCCACTAGTGTTGAAAATACTCGAATTATCGAGGTATTAGGAATACGCGAACTCGGAATAAAAATCCCCGGATTAAACATCCGATTTCGAATTCAACTAGCTTCGTTTTTTCGAACCCACTCGGATGGCTCGTAATGCGTATGTTATCGTTATTATTTAGAAAAACGCACGGAAATGGCATTTTGGAGACCGTTTGCTAAAGAACCACATACAGAAAGTTCAGAACTGGCTTCTGTTAAAACTAGTTCGAGAGTTTAAGAACGCTATTTCAGATTCTATCAGTCTCGTCCACTAGTGTTGAAAATACTCGGATTATCGAGGTATTCGGAATACGCGGCATCGGAACAAAAAATCCCCGGATTAATAATCCGATTTCGAATTAAAATTGCTTCGTTTTTCGAACCCACTCGGGTGGCTCGTTATCGTTATTTAGAAAAATGCACGGAAAATGCGTTTTGGAGAACGTTTGCTGCAGAACCACGTACAGAATGATTTAGAACTGGCTTGTCGAAACCAGTTCGGAGTTTAAGAACGTTATTTCAGATTCTTATCAATCTCTTCCACTAGTGTTGAAAATACTCGGATTATCGAGGTATTCGGAATACGCGATATCGGAATAAAAAATCCCGGAGTAATAATCCGATTTCGAATTACAATTGCTTCGTTTTTTCGAACCCACTCGGGTGGCTTATAATGCATATGTTATCGTTATTATTTAGAACAAAGCACGGAAATGGCGTTTTGGAGACCGTTTGCTAAAGAACCACATTCAGGAAGTTCAGAACTGGCTTCTGTTGAAACTAGTTCGAGAGTTCAAGAACGCTATTTCAGATTCTATCAGTCTCCTCCACTAGTGTTGAAAATACTCGGATTATCGAGGTATTCGGAACACGCGGCATCGCAATAAAAAATACCCGGATTGATCATCCGATTTCGAATTCAAATTGCTTCGGTTTTCCAATGCTACCGGGATCGCTTGTAGGGCTTACGTTATCGTTATTTAAAAAAATGCACGGAAAATCGAGTTTTGGATAGCGTTTGCTACAGAACCATGTACAGAAAAAATTAGAACTGGTTTCTGTCGAAACCAGTTTGGAGTTTAAGAACGTTATTTCAGATTCTTAACAGTTTCTTCCACAAGTGTTGAAAATACTCGGATTATCGAGGTATTCGGAATACGCGATATCGGAATAAAAAATCCCCGGATTAATAATCCGATTTCGAATTCAACTAGCTTCGATTTTCCGATCCCACCCATATGGCTCATAGGGCGTACGTTATCGTTATTGTTTAAAATTCACGGAAATGGCATTTTGGAGACCGCTTGCTAAAGAACCGTATACAGAAAATTCAGAACTGGCTTCTGTTGAAACTAGTTTGCGAGTTTAAGAACGCTATTTCAGATTCTATCAGTCTCTTCCACTAGTGTTGAAAATACTCGGATTATCGAGGTATTCGGAACACGCGGTATCGGAATAAAAAATACCCGGATTAATCATCCGATTTCGAATTCAACTAGCTTCGATTTTCCGATTCCACCCATATGGCTCATAGGGCGTACGTTATCGTTATTGTTTAAAAATTGTTTAAAATTCACGGGAATGGCATTTTGGAGACCGCTTGCTAAAGAACCGGATACAGAAAATTCAGAACTGGCTTCTTTCGAAATTAGTTAGGAGTTTAAGAACGTTATTTGATTTTAAACAGTCTCTTCCACTAGTATTGAAAATACTCGGATTATCGAGGTATTCGGAATACGTGGATCTGAATAAAAAATCCTCGGATTAATCATCCGATTTCGAATTCAAATTGTTTCGGTTTTGAGAGCCCGACATACGGTCAATAGCATGAAAAATGGTAATAGGTTTTCCTTTGATATTGAGCCGCTTGTATATTTATCCAATTCCGATTAGAATTAATATACCTTTGAATGCTGCGCCTTCCTGTGTCTCATCATACTAGTCTTGTCGACGAAGCTCATCGGGCAGACCGGACAACGTACCGGTTTTTCATCGAAATGGCGACGAACGTGGGTGTCCAGAGCAGCCTTAATTAAAAAGTTCCTCGGGCAATAGGAACAGCTCCAAGGTCTTACTCCTGCAAAGTCAAAAGTTGCACATGCAGCACAATAAATAATAATTTGAAAAGCAGAAGAAAGTGTAAGTTTGAAAAGTAAAAAAAAGTCCGATTATACAGATTTTCTTAAATTATAGCCCTGTACACACTTGATCAGGTAGCAGTCACATACACTATTGGCAAGCCGGAATCTAGGATGACGATATAAACGCATTGGAGGTCATCAACCGCACGCCGGTGAGAAAGTGGCTGGAGGTGGCGCGTTAAGGCCGGGTCGCCGATTAGTCGAATGGGGTATTTGCCGAACAAATTTTTTTGACGGAATATTGATGTTACGTCCCCAAAAACCATGTAACTAGCATTTTTACTTTTTACTGTGAACGCGAAGTGGCTTAAAAGCACCTGCAAAGTTCAAACATAAAATTTCGCGCCAAAGCTGTGACATAATAAATCTAAGCGTGACGTAATAAGTCTTTCGTGGAGCTATCCTTAGAATGTGACTGTACCTTGTCATCTGACCTCCTTTTCTCCATCGACAGACATAACCTCCGCTTCGTATTGATATTGACAGATGTTTGTTTACATCATTTCATGATCTATCTTGGTTAAATGAGATACCGAGACAGTCCAGGGGAGGTTATGTATGCATGACACCAGGGGTGTGAAACTCAAATGAGGACTCTGTGTAGCGGCGTTAGCGCTAGCCACCTAGACCACCTAGCGGGGTTGCGTGAACTATTGATCAGCCAACTCTGTTTCAAACAGATTCCTAGATGCATCAATAGAAGTGGCCCAATTGCTACGCCTAACGTCATTTTGACAGCCATTGTCGTAACTGACATTGTCGTTGCTCGCTTTTGTCGATTGGCGTCTTTTTGCAATTTTGCACTACTTTTGAGATTTTTGTCTGCCTGTTGTTGTCTATATATATTTAGGAATGGGTTCTAAATATTTACGCCGTTGTCTTGCGCCAAATTGCAAGAATGTGGATGTGCGAAGGTAAGTGATTTGCCTGATTTATACCGCTCACCTCATTTTTGTATTGTGAATTTTGATGCAAAATTAATACAAGATTGATCATTTCTACATGAAATATACATATATCATTTGAATGCATTACTAAACACTACTACTCATACTCATATAACTTGTATTACTGTTCACAATCACATACGCTGCCATAAAGGTGTGCAGCATTCCCTCTCTTTGGCAAACCATTGCATTGAAGGTGAGGTGCAATGGTCTAAAAATACATTTTTTTATTTCAGACATTAAATCCCATCTGATCAGCGTATAGAGAGACGCTAGTTAGAACGGATTGGCAACCCAAGCCTACAAATATATATATCAATATGAATAGTTAAGGAATATTACCTCTTTACTCTTCAAATTATATGCCATCAAAGGATTGTAATTATCATGAAATAGTGATTCCAGTGAATAAATCATGCTTTACTTTTATATGAATTGTTTTTGTACCTTGTGTAGCTGATTTTATTTAAGCAATTGTCGTATTGAAATAAATTACAAAAGGCTTTGTTTTGCTTTATTACAGTAATGCATACCTAATATATGTATTCCCATTCTTACGTAATCAGTTGAATGTCCTATACAACGTGGTAGCTTGTCACAAAAATTTACCTAACTCATTAATTACCTGTTTTGAAAATTGCACCGATTAGAAAAGTTGAAACACTAATTAAAAAAATGGAGTACATGTTGTGAACAATATTAGTTTTATTTATTATTACGCCACTTATCAATTCCATTTTTTTAAATTAATGCTTTAATTTTTTTTTAATCAGGTCCATTTTCAAAACAGGTCATGAATGCGTAAGGTAAATTGTTATGACAAGTTACCACGTTGTCTGGGGGCTGGATAAGCTTATATGGTATTTCAAAAAGCCCGCTCTTTTCGTAACCTACCCCACCTATCGTCGGTCACCTACACCAAACTTTTTAGATTGACCTAGGTCGTGAATATCTACAGTTTCTGTAATCGATTCGTGAATGCATTGTAGTGGCACACGCAACCCGAATAGATGGCGCGGATGTCAGTCAAAAATGCCATGCCAAATTTTCATACACAGAGTGTCCAGTCTTTCAGTGGATCTATTGTCAGTGCATGACACTAGTGACAGGCTGTTAAAAAGACGAGTGTTGCCGAATGACGAGTAAAATTGTGAAAAGTAACTATGAAACATTCTCAGAGTAAACTGCTAATTACATAACAATGCAAAAAATGGAATAGCTGTGCAATATAGCATTTATAGTCTACAAAAAGAGGGAAACTAAATAAACATAAAATAAGGTTCACATCCTTTACAGAAAAACTATGCAAAATATTAACAACGTGACAAACTTCAATCTACGCCCAATTCAAATTAAAAGTCACATCCTATCTACATCCGGCATAAAAATCACTTTTGATTGGTTGATTTCTTAGGCGGGAGGTTTAAGAGATTTAAATGAGCCCTTTTCAAAGGGATGATTTTCAAAGTCTATCTTTACTCCACGTGGGCAGAAAAAATTGAGCAAACACTGCCATCATTACAAATTAGATACAAGCAATCCATTTCAGTCATGAAACAGGCAATATTAGCAAGTTGGAAAATACCCCATTACCCTTCTCTGGACAGCCTCAAGTATAGACAGGGTTGTTTAAGTTTGCTATACTTTATTTTAAAATGAACTGGTGTCCTACTGAAACATACATACTAAATTAAACGCTACAGGTACCTGTATGCCTCATCCGGTGAAAGCTGAATTGTGAAGAGGTGGTGAACTTCCTTCCGCACACGTCGCAACAGAAAGGTTTTTCTCCTGTATGCGTCCGTTGGTGTTCTAGCAGGTTTCCTTTCTGGGCGAAGTCTTTCTTGCAAATCTCGCATTTGAACGGTTTCCTACCTTCGTGCCATCGCTCGTGCACAATCAGTGATGTTCTAAAATAATATTCATTCATATGTAAAACAAGAATATTTATTTGAAATAGGATTTAAAAAATCAATTTTTTCCCAAACTTTGATCCTGTGTCATGAAAATCAGAATCTTTAGGACACATCTTTAAATATGAACTATTCTACTTGAATTTGGGTCAGAAATATAAAACTTATCATGAATTAACACCCTGTATAAAGTTTCATCAGGACACGTTTTAGAGTCAGGACACAGGGCAAATCTATACTACACAAGAACTTCAAGAAGTATAATAGTTATACAAGTTAAGGAAATCTGCCTACATAAAGTGGAATCTCAGAGTAACAACTGAACATAGAGGCAGGGGTGTGAAACTCAAATGAGGACCCTGTGTAGCGGCGTTAGCGCTAGCCACCTAGCACACCTAGCGGGGTTGCGTGAACTATTGATCAGCCAACTCTGTTTCAGACTCCTAGATGCATCAATAGAAGTGGCCCAATTGTTACGCCTAACGTCATTTTGACAGCCATTGTCGTAACTGACATTGTCGGTGCTCGCTTTTGTCGATTGCAATTTTGCACTACTTTTGAGATTTTTGTCTGCCTATTGTTGTCTATATGTATTTAGGAATGGGTTCTAAATATTTACGCCGTTGTCTTGCGCCAAATTGCAAGAATGTGGATGCGCGAAGGTAAGGGATTTGCCTGATTTATACCACTCACCTCATTTTTGTATTGTGAATTTTGATGCAAAATTAATACAAGATTGATCATTTCTATATGAAATATACATATATCATTTGAATGCATTACTAAACACTACTACTCATACTCATATAACTTATATTACTGTTCACAATCACATACGCTGCCATAAAGGTGTGCAGCATTCCTCTCTTTGGCAAACCATTGCATTGAGAGGTCCGATGGTCTAAAAATACATTTTTTTATTTCAGACATTAAATCCCATCTGATCAGCGTATATAGAGACGCTAGTTAGAACGGATTGGCAACCCAAACCTACAAATATACAAACATCTTGCCTGCATCAATATGAATAGTTAAGGAATATTACCTCTTTACTCTTCAAATTATATGCCATCAAAGGATTGTAATTATCATGAAATAGTGATTCTAGTGAATAAATCATGCTTTACTTTTTTATGAATTGTTTTTGTACCTTGTGTAGCTGATTTTATTTAAGCAATTGTATTTAAATAAATTATAAAAGGGTTTGTTTTGCTTTATTACAGTAATGCATATCTAATATATTCCCATTCTTACATAATCAGTTGAATGTCCTATACAACGTTGTAGCTTGTCACAAAAATTTACCTAACTCATTAATTACTTGTTTTGAAAATTGCACCGATTAGTAAAGTTAAAACACTAATTTAAAAAAATGGAGTACGTGTCGTGAACAATATTAGTTTTATTTATTATTACGCCACTTATCAATTCCATTTTTTTAAATTAATGCTTTATTTTTTTTTAATCTGGTCCATTTTCAAAACAGGTAATGAATGCATGATGAATGCGTAAGGTAAATTGTTATGACAAGTTACCGCGTTGCCTAGAGGCTGAATAAGCTTATATGGTATTTCAAAAAGCCCGCTCTTTTCGTAACCTACCCCACCTATCGTCGGTCACCTACACCAAACTTTTTAGATTGACCTAGGTCGTGAATATCTACAGTTTCCTGTAATCGATTCGTGAATGCATTGTAGTGACACACGCAACCCGAATAGATGGCGCGGATGTCAGTCAAAAATGCCATGCCAAATTTTCATACACAGAGTGTCCAGTCTTTCAGTGGATCTATTGTCAGTGCATAGAGGTAGTAAACAACTAATTCTAATAGGCCGACATCTTTTCTTACGTTGTCATATTGATCCCCAGATACGGCAATCATAATTATTTACTATCGTCTTAAATGTATAGTATCCAGAAATATTCCATTCTACGTTAAAGAAGACGGTATTTTGATGGTTCAGGAATGATTACAGCAAAATCAATAGATATGTTGGCCTCTACTGCATTACTGCATATTTCTTCATCATAAACGGAAATTCTGAAGTCTTACATAAATTTTGAGGAGCTGGCAACGCCGATATAATTTTTGTGCGACTTATTTACGGTAGAAGCTCGACTGTTTGTTTTGTTTTTGCGACTCTGATGCTTGGTCAGTAAAATCGAATTCGCTATTTGTTGGTAACTGTAGTGAAGCTTTACGGATTTACTGTGCTATATTCGAGTGTAGTTTAACAGCTTTCGAGATGGAACTCAAAAAGTGCAGTGTTTGTAACATGGGTTGCATTGGAAGAATTTTCAGGTTAGTTGGCGTTACACAGCATTGTTTACAATTTGAACTGTCACTGCGAGTCACAGCTGATAAATGTTTGGAGGCTGAAGTGTCAAAGATGATGGCTTTGAGCATGCCATGCTGAAGTGGTTTGTTTACTACCTCTATGTTCAGTTGCTACTCTGAGAGTGGAATCAAGATTACATATTATCTAATTCGTCAGTTAACTAACATCACGAGTTGATGTCAGATTAGAGATCCTTAATGAAATGATGGAACCCAATAAATAGGTGTCATCTGCTTGAGGAAAACATCTAATAATGTACTCCGAACCAAAGAGGGGGCCAGAAGTTTTTTGAGAGTTTTTAGGACCTCTAGTAAGAGGAAAGTATGAAATTATTGTGGTGTTTTTGTGGTATGTTCATTAGAAAAGAAGAAATACAGAAAGTCAACCGGACATGGGTACTCATCCTAAAGGACCTGAAGACACTGCCTTATCGCGAGGGGGCGGGGCTACCAACGCTACCTGGTTGGGCCACGTCACGATTAGCAGGTATAAATATAGGTGCTGATCCACCAGCCGTCAGTATTTTGGAAGTCGCCGAAGTGAAATAGCTTCTGAAGATGCCATCCACTCGTGGTGGCGAAACGTCAAGCCTTAACGCTAAACGACGCCGGCCTAAAAACCCAAGAACCACAAATTCATTGGACATTAAAATCTCACCAAATTATATAGTGACTCTTCTGTATTTGTGGAGTGGGGAGGGTGAGTGGTCTCACTGCACTTAGGCCACAAGTGGCCCATTGTGCATCCTCCCAGGGAGTTGTTTTCTCAGGTCGTCGTCCATCCTGCCAATTGTAGGAAGGTGAACAAGTCGCTAGGAGACATCTCCCTTATGTGGGCAGGTGTAGGCAAAGACTGGCCGAACGCACACTCTCTAATAGAAGCTAACTCTGGACATTCACATATGACGTGTTCCACAGTTTCGTCTTCGCTTTCACACATTCAACATATCGGTGTGTCACTTAACCCCATAGTGTGGAGGTGTTTCCTGAGTTGACAATGGCCAGTCAGGAATCCTACTATGAGACGTAGGTTTGGTCTGGTCATCGCCAAGTACTTCTTGAATATTGCCATGTCAAAACCTGCAAGGGTTTCCTTGGCAATTCGTCATCCTTGCAGTTCTTCCCATTGCTTTACCATTTGTGCATGGGACTGTTTTTTGGCTATTTCCGCAATTGTGGTTGTCGATATTCCAGAAAGGTCACATGGTCCTAAAATTCTTTGGTCAGCGGCCTTCCAGGCGAGACCGTCAGCTATACGGTTGCCTTTGTTGTTGTTGTGCCCTTTAACCCACCTCAAAACAATATTGTTTTTGTCCGAAGCATGAGCTAAAGATTGGTGACATTCCATTGCTAGCCCTGATGTGATACAAGGTCTTTTCAGGGTTAGAAGTGCTTGTTTGCTGTCAGTGCAGATTGCTACAGTTTTTTCAGATACATCTCTCCTGGCTAGTTCATTTGCGGCTATCGATATGCCAGCCAGTTCCGTTTGAACGATACTGGCGTGTTTGCCCATAGCCCACTTTGTTCTTAGGTTTAGAGACCTGGAGTATACACCACATCCAGTGCCTTCCCTTGTTTTGAAGCCATCTGTGTATATGCAAATTGCATTTGTCACATTTGGCTCAACGTTCTGTTTAATTTCTATTTTGTAGGGTTTCTTAAAAACGAATGTTGGTTCAATCGAGTCGCTGGTTGCTTGTGACACTTACTTGTGCGCGAATTTCTGTCCGCATATCTTACAAGTAAACCTCTTCTCTCCTCTGTGAACTGCCAGATGGTTTTTCAAGGTAGCTCGCGTCTTGAAGCTCGCGTTGCATTCTTGACACACGAAAGGTCGAGTATCAGTGTGGACTAACTGATGTCGTATCAACCTCTGCCTATGATTGAAACGCTTGCCACACTTGACACATACGAATATATTACCTGTAAATACCCGATTAGATATAGTCCAACAAAAATTATAGAGGTTTAGAACTTCTTTTTTGATACACTACTATACAGGGTGGTCCAATAAGCGCGCGCTGCTCTCGGCCATACCGTTTAAATTAGACGAAAATGTTTTAAATAAAAAGCGTGTCTTCCGGCGGACTTCCGGATATATCGGAAGTAGGCATCAACTTTCTTATTTTAAATGGAACACCCTGTATATTATTACGTTTTTGAATTCAGCATCGATTTTTAGGTCCAGTTTGTTACCCATTGTTTATGTCTACGAAGCCTATTTTCGGAGTTATTCAGCAATTTTTACAAAACTTGAGGTTTGTAGTACTTTACAAGAAACCTTAATATCTCGGAAACTAAACACGATAGAAAGATGCGGTTTTCGGTTTTGAAACAGACAAGGAACGTATTTGTGTTTCAGTAAGATCCTTGTTTCAAAAGAACATTAAATCAATTCCAAATCAAACCCAAATTTTGAGAGGTTTGTTGACAACCAGCATGGAGTCTAAGCATTTGGGGTGGTATTATTGGAAACCGCATATTAAACTAATGTTTTCTAAAATTTTCTAAATGAAAATTTGGAAAACCTGTTGGAAAATTTACCACTGGAGTTTTTAAGAATAATGTGGTTACAGGTAGATGGAATGAAAGCACATTTTAGTATTAGAGACCGAAATACTTTGGATGAAAGGTTTCCTGCCAATTGTTCCGTCTGCGAGCCACGCCCCCTACGATTTTTCCAATTCCTACGCCATAATTACAAAACCGTAGATATCTTGAAAACCATCATAGATAGAACCACATGTTCCTAGATAAAAGCGAAAGAGAATTTAGTTTCGCATCCACCGATGTGAAACTTATGATACCATCCTATTTGAAAAAAAAGTTTTGAACGTTTTTAGCTTTTCAAATTTAAAAATTGCTAGTCTATTGATTTAATATTTTTCTGAAACAACGATCTTAATGAAACACAAAAACGTTCCTTGATTGTTTCAAAACCGAAAACCGCATCTTTCTATCGCGTTTAGTTCCGAGATATTAACGTTTCGTGTAAAGTATGTACTACAAACGTCAAATTCTGTAAAAATTGCTGAATAACTCCGAAAATAGGCTTCGTAGACATAAACAATGGTTAACAAACTGGACCTAATAATCGATGCTTAATTCAAAAACGTAATAATATACAGGGTGTTCCATTTAAAATAAGGAAGTTGATGCCTACTTCTGGTATATCCGGAGGTCCGCCATCTTTGAAATTATTTTCTAAATGTAGAGCATTTGAAAATAAACGTTTTTTATCCCAAACATTTTCGTGTAATTTAAACGGCATGGCCGCTAGGGAGCACCGCGCGCTTATTGGACCACCCTGTAGATGTTATCTTTCAAGCATGTTTTTTTCCAGGAGCCGTCCGACCATGTTGTCCCCGTCAATACTGAAGCCTTAAGGCCTATTGTATTATGACTCCCCTCATTTATAGTATTCACCCCAGCTAAATGGATCCCTGCATAAGTTTATGCAGTTTTCCTACTGGTCCTGGTGCTGAGCTGTACTCCATTGGTTCTAGCTTGGGGCGTCCCAAAGAGCTGTTGTCTCTTGTGATCTAGCGCTTCGCACTCACAGAGCACATGTAGGGCTTACTCAGTTCCTCTTCCACGCAGTCTGTAGTTGAGGTCTCCATTGTAGACTCCCATTTTATTCAGGTGTTCCTTCAGGCCACAATGTCCCATGAGGAGACCCGTAGTTATTCGGAGCTGATTTCTACTCAAGGAGAGCAGTGTTTCAGCTGTTTTCTTGCATGGAGCTTTTATGAATGTTTTTCCATGAACACATCCCGGCAACAAGTTCCACTGCTCCTTGTGCTGACGTTTCATCCATTCCACGACCTGGTGTCTGACTGTGCTTTTAGGCACCCCCAGGGCGGGTTCTGCTCCAATGTATAGAGCAGATGAGCTTTGTCTCGCCAACTTATCCGCCTTTTCATTGCCACTTATGCCTGAGTATCCTGGCACCCACTCCATAATTACTTGATTCTACCAGCCTTTACAGTTCTTGTAGGCATTCCCAGACCAGCGCAGACGTAACTTTGGGACCTTCTTACGCCCTAAATGTGGCCTGACTGTCTGTAAGTATCGCGATCCTCTTGTTTCTGTAGGATCGCTCATTGTTTATCCTTATCAACGCATGAGGATGCAGAAAGCAAATGGGAAACTACTGCATTAAAGATCTTAAAGATATCCCAAGAGAAACTCGTAAAATAAGTAAATGCATTTTACGAGTTTACAACATGTCTGTTAAGACACTGTGACTATGATGATGATGTCTATCATACTATTTCCCGTTGCAGGTTGTTTACTCCAGAGAGTTCTCGATCTCTAATTATTATAGTCTCGAATGTCTTGTTGAAGACGTCCTCAAGCATGTTAGAAAAATCAGTGCCAATTTCAGCCCAAAAAGGTTCAAACACAAGTTTTGTTCGACGTTTTTCGGAAGACATTTATAATAAAAACAATGGACTAGTATCACGAGGTTAAGAACAATGATGTAATTGTTATAACCGTTTAGTGCATACAAAAATAAACGTACTGCTGCATTTGGTTACTTTCTACATCATTTTGTTTTTTAGTAATTCCATTCTAAAGTTTAAAAAAAAGGAATTCAAATTCAGCCAATCAGTGCCAACCGCGCGAATCACCAGCAGTGCATTGTTGCCAAGAACAGCTCCGACTCGCAGACGGGAACAGAAGACAAGATAGATGAGCCAGCCCGCGTACAGCTCCGGCATTTCGCGAGCCATCAGAATGTGGCAACACAGCACACATATTTGTCTTTTGATTGGCTGTTCGCCTTTAGGGCAGTGACGTCACTGCCCTAGGAGAATTCAAATATTTTCCTTATTTTCACGGCTTTCCTGTACCCAAAAAAATGGGAGAAAAAATGAGATGGTTTTTATCACGTACTCTATCATATGCAACCAAAAAAATTCATGATACTAGTCCATTGGATTTGCGGATGTGAAGTGACAAACTTGAATACTGTTCGCTTTGAAAAAGATGATCTTACCGGTATTGTGAGCAGTTTCTTTATGGTAAATCAGGCTGCTTTGGTGTATGAACCCTTTATTGCACAAATTGCACATGTGTTGGGTTAAACGATCCCCCATAATGGCAGCGTGGGTCACCATGTGACTCTTCAAACTATTCGCGTAGGAAAATGACCGGTCACAATGGCGGCACTTGTACGATCGAACCATCTTATGTATAGATCTGCAAAGGAATGAAAATGAAATGCCAAAACACGAGGTTTCATCGTAATAGAAAGCCAAATAGAAATATTCGATTTTTTGGGTAAACCTGAGGATCTGAATTTTTTTATTTTCGTCATACGCTACTGAAACTCAAAACTGCGATCGAATTTTTAATGAGCATCATCAAATTATTCAAAACACGAGGTTTCATTTTAATAGAAAGCCAAATAAAGATTTTCGATGTTTTTGGCAAACTTGAGGATCTAAAAAATTTGAATTTTTTAATTTTTGTCAAACGGTATTGAAAATCAAAACTGTGACCGGATTTGTATTTAGTATCCTCAAATTATACAAAATACAAGGTTTCATCTTAATAGAAAGCCAAATAAAGATTTTCGATGTTTTTGGCAAACCTGAGGATCTAAAAAATTAGAATTTTTTAATTTTTGTCAAACGGTATTGAAAATCAAAACTGTGACCGGATTTGTATTCAGCATCCTCAAATTATGCAAAATACAAGGTTTTATCTTCATAGAAAGCCAAATAAAGATTTTCGATGTTTTTGGCAAACCTGAAGATCTAAAAAATTTGGATTTTTAATTTTTGTCAAATGGTATTGAAAATCAAAACTGTGACCGGATTTGTATACAGCATCCTCAAATTATACAAAATACAAGGTTTTATCTTAATAGAAAGCCAAATAAAGATTTTCGATGTTTTTGGCAAACCTGAAGATCTAAAAAATTTGGTTTTTCAATTTTTGTCAAACGGTATTGAAAATCAAAACTGTGACCGGATTTGTATTCAGCATCCTCAAATTATACAAAATACAAGGTTTCATCTTAACAGAAATAAAGATTGCTATTTTTTGGGCACAACAACACATGTATTGGTGCTGTTAACAGTCACAAACATTCCTCAACTAAATAATTTTTCCAAAAACCTCATTGAATGGTCCAGATAAATTTTTTTGTATTATAATTACATTTCAAAGTTTTTCTACATCTTAACAGTTGTGGCATGGAGAAATTTTGGCCTCTTGAAAATGTGTCCACTACGATTTGTAACTTGGGATTTTGTTTACATACCTTTCATGTACCTCTAGATTTTGCTTGCAGCGGAAGGTTTTCCCACATGTTGCACATGTATTCTTTGGAATGTTCGGTTTGCTAGGTTCCGTATCTACTTGAGTAGTTTTATTCTCTTCGTCACTGACTTTTGAGGGTCCATTCTCATTCTTCTCATTAGCCAATTGGGGCACCTGGTCCTAAAAATATAAAAGTATCAAATTATCATTTGATAGGATTTTTTTATGCTCAGCCTCCCGCAAAGGCTGAAAGCCTATGGCACTGTAGAAGCGCTGCAAGAGGATAAGTGTCGGTGCACGTTAGGTTTGAAACGCTGCAGGTTGTAGCCGTCGGAAAACAAATTCCCCGGCAGCTCATTCCACAGCGTTGAAGTTCTCTAAAAGAAGGAATGCTGGAGGAGACTGGTTCGGGAAGCAAGGACCTCTACCTGGTAAGGTAAGCTCGCAGAGCCTATCTAGTGTTCCTTATTTGGATGGCCTTCGGTGTTATTATTTGGGAGAGCTCACTCAAACATCTTCCGTGATAGAAACTGTAAAACAGGGATCAGTCAGCCACCCTTCTTCAATGTTCCAGGCTGTGGAGGTCCTTTTTGAGGTTAGGTGTATCAATTAGTCTGATTGCTCTCTTATGGATAGTGTTTTGGAGCACATCCCCACACATTGGATGATCAGATCTGTGCCTTGCAGAGCAGCAGTAGTAGGTGGTGTCAACTTTTTTTACTGATTTTGCGATCGGCAGAAAATGAAAAAAGAAAAAACTTAATTGGAGGCATTCCAAAGAGGTGAAATTTAGATGCAACTAGCTGGATATGCTGCCACATATCTAAAGTCTGACAGATACTATGGTAAAGCTTCATATAATACATACTAAAAGGCTGACAACAATTTGTGCAAGTACATCAGCATGTCCCGTCTCATTCTTATGCCTCTCAACATCCTCAGGCTGCTCGGTTTTGTACTCGCACCCTTCTTCTCTACAAATGTAGTATAGTATTTTGTGTGATTTCCTGTGATGCTGATATCTTACATAAGATGAATAACTGTTGGTACAGAGATCACATCGGTATTTTACTTTAGCTCTCTTCTTATCTCTGACTGTACCTGTAACAAATAAGTGGGTATGTGACAAGGGTCTAAGGTTTATTGTAAGCATTTCATAACTAACTGGAATCTATCTATATCGACCACAGATAAAAAGTTTCTAAAACCATAACTTAATTACCAAGTTCTAGCCTTGTTTTCTGTTTCTGAGTTATAACGACATCCTCCTCAAGTGCTTCTCCATTAATATTAACCAGTTTCCCAATAACTTCAGTAACAGGAGCTGAAGGAGCATCTTCTTTTTCTATAACACCTTCTTCTTTCAATAAATTCTCCAACTCTTCACCCTAGAATAATTAGGATGAACTCTTTGCCTTACATTTCTATCCTCTTTTTTCCTTTTTGGTGGAAACATGAATAATAGTAGGTAAAACTTAGTAAGTTTCCATTTAACTATTCCGAAATATATCTTTCAATATCACTTTTTCTGAGAGTCTTATGTTATCAATTTTATTCCTACGAGGACTTATAGATCATAAAAAAAACTGTTTTCTGACCTCTACAACTCCCACAAATCTTGCAGGTGCCTTGACCTTTCTTCGCTGACGAACACCATCATCATTTGATGGTTCTTTTTCAGCCTCTGTGGTAGATTTACTTTCAACAACTTCTTTTTCTTTTTCTACAGGTGGAGCTTGTGTTTTTGGAGGTCTGCCTCTTCTTCTTTTTGGCTTTTCTAAGCCTTCTGCTTTCAATGACAGCTGATGATCAGTTGGATAAAGCTTGTCCGGAAGCACTGTAACAAATCATTAAAAACATTTATTAATTTATTTATTAACGGGTCAAGCCCACTTGTAAAAGTTCTAAATATTTTAAAAATTCACAACATAAAATATTTATATTAAGTAGGAAAAACTACTACCTACAATGTCTTGCAATATCAAAGACAGAGATAATACAATCATTAACAATACCAGAAATAAATAGAAATCATAAACAACAATACTTTTTGGCTTCTTATAAAGTTAGGCCTTTAACAATTCTCACAAATGGTTCGCAAGGAGCAAAGAAATCAAAATCAGATAACCCATTGCACAGACAGAGGGTTCGAGAAATGAAACAGGAGCAAACAAACATAACATTGCTATATTAGCTTTGAAAGGCATTTGGCCTAACTAGGAGATAGTAACAAAAGATTCTGAAGACATATCTTTTGTAATCAATCAATATTCTATGTTATGACAAATAAAATGTTTACATACGTCATATGGCCTTTATACAGTTAAACATACATTAGACAGTTTGTGGTTTAAAATTGCACTAAAAAAAAAATTACACTGATATTAAAACACGTTTTACATCTAAAAAGACCTAAAATTAAAACTTGTAGCTCAAGTATCCTTCAACTGAATAAAAACTATTTCTGTGCAACAGATGTTTGACTTTATTTTTAAACCTATCAAAACGAAGGTTTCTTATATTCATGTGGTAAAACATTATAAAATGTTATCGACCAAAGCCCTAGACTATCCTGGCATCTCTGCTATCGCCTATGAGAGGGTACCAGATGGTTTCTGGATCAGGTTCCATAGTTATGACAGTCCCTGTATGTACTAAATGATCCTATATTAGGTCTGTTTTTACAGCAATCACAAACTAGTCAGCGTCAATTTGATTGGCCAGTACTAGTCAGAAATAGTTTGACAACTGCAATGGGGAATACTGATTGGCTCTGACTGGTTTGTGATTCTCTGTAAAAACAGACCTAATATGTTTAACAAATAAAAGATTTTTGAGAACATACAGATTAGGCAAGGTGAGTGTCCCCAGTTTCCTAAAAGCACCTCTACAATCCTGTCAAAATGCAAGATCACTTATCACTCTTATGGCTTTCCACTGAAATCCAAACAACCATTGGGCACCAGAAGAGTATCCCCAAGCCAGGATCACGTTAGAGAGATGGGAGTGAAATAACGCATAATACACTGTTTTTAAAACATCCTTTTGAAACAGTTGCTTTCAAGCTGGGCAAGAGAAATAAGTTCTTAAGGGCCCCACAGACATGGTTCTTTTTCGTCAGGTTTGCATGACATGCCAACCAATGTCGGTTAAACCGATGGAACGATACCTCCACACACTGTTCGGTTTTCTTTCAGTTTCTCGCAAATTTTGGTCCGATAACATGGATATTACTTTAGCATTGGCGGCGGCTTTATTGGAATGATAGTCAACACGACAGTTTTTCGGCACACACGGACCGAAATGAGTGTGATCGGTTGGCACGTTGTGCAAAGCTAATGAAAAAGAACAGTGTCTGTGGGGCCCTTTAGCCAGCTTGCCACCCCATTGTAGTAGGCACGTATCCAGGATTTGGCTTTGAGGGGTCCAGATTATGGGTATGCAAATTTGTAGATCCCATTTTTTAGATGGCATTATATTATATTTGGGGGGGGGCCCTAAATACGTGCCTTCACTGTAGCCTTGGGTCTAGGTATATACCCAAGAACTTAACTGAATCCCTCCCTGGTCCGCATCTGTAAGGTCTCATATGGAGAAGGCAATAATTCTTTTAGTTTTGTGTTTGTTTAAGCAGAACCATCTTTTTACCTTGAATAAGGAGCTGATTTCCATCTGCATCTTCATAAGGTTGAATCGTTCCATCATCATTGAGGATCAACACTCCCTGAAGCAGTTGTTTTGCCTGGTCCTCCTGTTGCTTCAAAGCTTTTTGTTGTAAGCTGTACAAATACCTCAATTTAGCTTGACCCTCCACTATCAAATCCATGAACAGTTTGGTCGCCTCCAGTTGAATGTGGCATCCTGGACATATCGAACAGGGAAACTTTTTGTCATCTTCAACCTGAAATATCATATTCAAAGATTTGAATTTCCCACATATTTTTTTGGTACAATAGGACTCAATTGCGTTACTGTAGAAAATTATAATTATATAAAGCATACCGTAATGGGCAAATATTTGTTGATGAGTTGACTTAAATCTAAATTATTTTCTTTAGCTTGAAATATTGGGGTTCCATTTTCGTTTTTTTCTCCGCAAAGCCTGCAATAATTTGAGTCGCACAGTTTTGTTGTATCCTCCATTTTGAAATTTAAAGGTGAACTGTCAGTTGTCAGATTTGGTCTGTCACTCAAGATTAAGGTTATGTTTAAGTACATGGTTGCCAGATTTTGTGATAGTCCGGTGCTTTTAATGCGAATATAGAAAGTACTTGCTCGCTATGAATGCTATGATGAGCAAGAAATAACAAAATAAATATGTTTGAAAATGTAAGGTAACATAACTTTGATTGCGTAAAGAAGATGCATCAATCTTGTGGTCGTAACATGTTATAGATGCAGATTCTACCTGTTGAATCTAGAATCACCGTACTATTTTATATACAGAAAACAGACGTCAGTTGGCAACATCGCAGGACGTACACATCGCTTTTCATCAGCCAATAGAATCGTTTTCCGGACTCTTGACCTCCGCGTATACAAGTTTGAATTTGAGCATTGTGGATAATTAAAAACATATTATTTAACAATTCCCTGGTTAATGATTTGTTTAGTAAGTCAGCACACTTCGCGACGATGCACTGTTGTGTATGTAGGTTAGGTAACATTGGTGATAAAGTCACGCGTAACCGGCGGCGATAAACGAAATAAATCGCCTTCTGGCTAGGCATACACCTTGATGTGCATTCAATGAAAATAAATCAAACAGTCATTATTCGTTCCCTTGAAGTGAAATGCGTGTTACAAAGTATCTTTTATCGGGTTACCTGATAGGTTTCTTTCAACGTTCAGCGCTGGATTTGTGCAACGTTTGGTTATAATATATGTTGTAATAGTTTACAGATGCATGATAGTTTTTATGTACCTACAGTCTTTCAATTTGAATCTTTTCGGTCATAAAAATTCAAGGATTATATAGTTGCTATTGGTAAGTCGATTTTATTAGTGTTTTGCATGCATGTGTGTTGATAGGCGTGAAAGTGTTTCAGTGTTTTATGTATTATGCTTAAATTTAATGTTAGATTTTTTATTAAACAAGCCAACTTGTTTTTAATCTTTTTTTGTTTGTTAGGTGATCTCTTTGACTTTTTCAGTTTTCTAGAACCAGAATAATGAGAATATTATCATCATCATAGTCACAATATCTCAACAGACATGTTGTGAACTCGTAAAATGCATTAAGTCGGAGCTAGAGTATTGCCGACACGAATATTTCAATAGTTTTGAGAACTCTACTTGTAGCTCGCCATCGTTCGCGATTTACTGTCAGTTCAGTGGCGCTCTTGATACTCATATCCAGCAACTGTTTCGTCGTATCCACCCAGCGTGTAGGGGATCGGCCGCGACGCCGCCCACTCGGGGCATGACCCTGAACTACAAATTTCTCCATATTATCGCTTCTGTGAATATGTCCGAAGAATGTATAAGCATTCTTGTCGACACAATGGAGGATAGTCTCTTTGAATTACCGAGCTCATCCAGTATGGAAACGTTAGTTCGATGGGCGGTATAAGGAACTCTCAGCATTCTCCTCCACGTCCACATTTCAAAAGCATCTATGCGAGCTCGATCTGCCTTTTTACCAGTCCAAGTTTCCGAGGCATACAAAAATACAGAGAACATAAGAGACTGAACCAGCGACATTTTGGTAGCTTTAGCGATGTTATGGACACGCCGAATATTATTATCATACGTCTCATATAGTAATGTGGTTTTCCAAAAATTATAACTTTGCGAAGTTGTCTGAAATTTTTAACTGGAATGAAATTTAAATAAAATATCTGATTATATCTAATTAATTTAATTTAATTAATATCTAATTTTTATAGGGTGCTTAAATTGGCAATTGGTTTTTGGTGCGTCCTGATTTTTGTTATGTTTTCAAGAAATTGAAAGTTGATAGTAGATAAACATATTTTTTTGATACTAACATTATCTACCTATGAGACTAACAACTTCGTTATAAGTGAGTATTATAGATATATACAGTACCTAACAGAAGTATCAAATTCTCTTTAATCTTTAACAAATAAATGTATTCATTTATGTCATTCTTGCAGTGTAGCAATTAATTATTTCTTTTTGGTCGTACCAATATGTAATATGTTATTGTGTAAGTCTCGCGCCATGTTAAGCATTCTAAAAATGCAGCATAGGTGTGTGTCTTGAATACAATTTGAAGAACTGTTAACAATTTTGGATAGCTGTGTTTATGTCGAAACAACCCTATAGATTATAAAGTACTTATGCCATATATACAATCTGATTAAAACCAATCTTTAAGAAATTTGAGTTACGTCAAAAAGCGTTCAGTATTTTTTTAGATCAGGTTGGACGAAGAAAAATTCACAATTCTTAACTAATGCTTTATTATTATAAAGTATAAATATACTGACAATATAAGTTCATTTTTAAATAAGTATTATATGGGTACATACAGGGTGTCCCACGACGATTAAGACAAGCAATATATCGGAACTGGGCAGTAGTAGCGAATTATAATTAGAGCAAATATGGTATGTTTTCTTATTATTGTGTCACCCAATGAGGTATTTGTTTTTGGTCACGTGACGTCCGATTCAAAATTTTTAATGGGATACCCTGTATGTTTGTGACTTTTTGTATTCCTCCCGATAGGACAAGTCCAACAAACTAGCACACTTGGGGTCTAAAATGATTAATTCAAGAGCTACATGTACTTAAAGGGTGGTACCACTACCATTGATTATAACATGTACCTCTACAGTTAAATTGATTTGGTAGTGTTTCATAATGGTAGTGGTACAGTCCTTTAAGTACCTGTAGCTCTTGAATTAATCACTTTAGACCCCAAGTGTGCTAGTTTGTTGGAATTTTTTTATTGGGAGGAACACAAAAAGTCACAAATATACAGGGTGTTCCATTAAACATTTTGAATCGGACGTCACGTGACCAAAAACAAATACCATATTGGGTGACACTATAATAAGAAAAGATACTGTATTTGCTCTAATTTACACCCCCAAAATTATAATTCGCTACTACTGCCCAGTTCCGATATATTGCTTATCTTAATCGTCGTGGGACACCCTGTATAAACATAAAATATAAAATAACAAAACAAAAATAATACTATGTTTCTTTTTAATAAAATGAATGCATTCTAGAATATCCCTAATTATTTATAGTTCATTTGTTGGCGTAACTATAATTTATTAATTTTCATTTTTGAGAATAAAATATAGTTATAGTAGATTCCATAATAATCATAATCATATACCTATTATGGTTTACATATTATAAATTAATATGAGATATATTGTACCAACTTCACTGTTAAAACTGTTTATGATCAACAAATAAAACGTGTATAGCTTTGAAAACATTTATTTCCTGGTGTTTTCTGAAACTATATACATACAAGTTATTGATTAAATTTTTAAGTTGTGGCTGGTCTTTAAGTAAGTAAACGAAGAAACCTTGAATTTATTGATTTTTAATGGAAGCATGACCAATTCAGACGCATGCTAATTTCGGATTTACCGTTCAAAATCCACGTAGTGGGTCCCCTAAGTTGATATATACGATTTTTTCAATGATAACTAGTTTATTACTAAATGTATGTTTCTATTGGAACACCGTTTTCACATTAGAAGGACAACATTCCCAAATAATCAGCTCAATAAATTATTTGCTATACAATTAACAGTATTCTATTGGCTGCATTATACAGGGTGTCCGAATCTTCAACCGACAACTCTTGACAGGTGACAGACCTCACACATTTTTTGTACATTTGAGATAGGAACATGAAGTCTTAAGGCTTGGTTCAGATGACGCGCGTTCGCTTGATGCTCGTTTTGAAAATACATATAATTAATTCAAGCTGTTCGCATGGACGCGCGCACGACAAATGGGGTATTTTCCAACTTGCTAATATTGCCTGTTTAATGGCTGAAATGAATTTCTTGTATCTAATTTGTAATGATGGCACTGTTTGCTCAATTTTTTATTCCCACGTGGAGTAAAGATAGAGTTTGAAAATCATCCCTTTGAAAAGAGCTCATTTAAATCTCTTAAACCTCCCGCCTAAGAAATCAACCAATCAAAAGTCATTTTTATGCCGGATGTAGATAGGATGTGACTATATTAATTTGAATTATGCGTAGATTCAAGGCTGTCACGTTGTTAACATTTTATGTATTATTTTTATTTAGTCTCCCTCTTTCCAATTGAATAAAATCTCATGTTTGTAGACTATAAATGTTATATTACACTGCAATTCCATTTTTTGCATTATTATGTAATTAGCAGTTTACTCTGAGGATGTTTCCTGGTTACTTTTCACAATTTTACTCGTCATTCTTTAACAGCCTGTCACTAGGGTCATGTCATGCCATACATAACCTCCCCTGGTCTCACGACTATCACGGTATATTAACCATGATGAAATGATCCAAACAAACATCTGTCAGTGTCAATACGAAGCGGGCGTTATGTTTGTAGATGGAGAAAAGGAGGTCAGACGATAAAGTAGAGTCACATTCTAAGGATAGCACCACGAAGGACTTATTACGTCACGCTAATATTTATTACGTCACAGCTTTGGCGCGAAGTTTTATGTTTGAACTTTGGAGGTGATTTTAACCCACTTCGCGTTCACAATAAAACGTAAAAATGTCCGTTACATGGTTTTTGGGGACGTAACATAAATATTCCGTCATAAAATTTTGTTCGGAAAATACCCCATTGTACGCGCGTACGACGCCACTAGACTCAGAGCATCTCAATACGCGCATCGGTCAGCGGCGACGCGCGAATTGAAATACTAGACGTTCCCATTGCCTGTTCAGTTGGCACGCGTCTTTGCTAGCGTTCAGTCGACATACCTGGTGTTTCTTTGCAAAAATTTATTTCTCGCGTATGCTATTGAAATGGAAACAGAAGAATTAAACATAGATGTTTTCATTGATGAAATTGAGGAGAGGCCTACGATTTGGGACATGCATTCCAAATTATATTCAAATAAGACGGCAAAAAAGAGCGCCTGGGAGGAACTGGTCCTA
Source organism: Callosobruchus maculatus (assembly GCA_951848785.1). NCBI lineage: Eukaryota > Metazoa > Arthropoda > Insecta > Coleoptera > Chrysomelidae > Callosobruchus > Callosobruchus maculatus. The sequence continues at coordinate 8,431,102 of CATOUR010000003.1, forward strand.
ATGTTTTGCAAATCCGATGATAAAAATTTAGTTTCGTGATTTCGCAGGCCTGGGATACAGTTTAAAGTATAGACTTGTAGAAAGTCTATTCCTTAAAATTGGGTGAACCCAGTGTGTCCTTTCCCTCCTACGTCATTTCCTTTTTCTATATGTCAACCAGACACAAATAGCTTCTTCTACATTCATTTTCGTTAATAACAACAAATAAACTGACACTCGATTGCCTAGTCTCACTCTATATAAAAGTTGTACGAAGTCCTGCGCGTGTCATCTGAACACAGACGCAACAAACGTGCGCCACGTCGACGCGTGTCGTACGCGCGTCATCTGAACTAAGCCTAAAACGCTTAATTTTCAAGGTACAATTTCACTTTTATTTTGTTTTTTCTCAATTATTTCCCAATAAAATGGCACAACGATCTAAAATTACGTAACAAGGGGGTTTTTAAGGCGGGAAATCCAAATTTAACAACGGTTTGACTGTCATGAATAGAGGGCGCCACCTACGGCATATTGAACTCATTTAGCTTATCAAAACTTTTTTCCGGTTAGGTGCATCAATGTCAATATGAAAAAAAAGGTATATCTTATTCTAGTCCCTATAGAGGTAACTGTTTTCGAGATCGTTAGTATACTTTATTCGGTTCTGTGTCTCGCGTATTTTTCAGTTTTCGAAAAAAGCTCATTTGAACAATGAATTTGATCAACTTAAGAATCACCCTGTATATTTTCAATTTCAAACTAACATTTATGCTGGACACCATCAAACAGCTGCATTTTCAACAAAACGACACACAATGAACATTATGAGCCTAGATGTCTAAAGTACAATCTAAATGATAAAATTAAAGTGAGGAAGAATACTAACAATAGCAACATAAATAATAATACTATCACAAATACGCTTGGCAACGAATATTGATTGTCCTTAGTTATGTAAGACTCCACTGGTAGTTTTGTTTCTGTTTGGGGGGACAGCACAACTTTGAATTGCAGCACAGACTCCCATTTTGTAGTTTCGTTGGATTTTTCGTTGATGTTCCGTTTCAATCTGTGTGGAGTACCGAATGTAGATTCTTCGCAAATGTTGTTCTGAAATAGTTTAAATAATATTACTTCATAGCTGCATGTGTTAGTCATACTCAGTAGCGGCGCATGAGATAACGAAACGAAAAATATTTTCTGGACATGCAGGTATATTAGATACTGTATCCTTATCAACATCTTAGAACAACAGAGTGCAGCATATCGTCTGTTTGGAAAAAGACTGTTTTATCTCAAAAAATGTACCTATATTTTCAGGAGAGCTCGCTAAAGTTTTCTGAAACTGACACTGCAATTATTTTCCAATCAACAATTACTAAAAGGTATATTTTATTTTTTATAATTTTTTTTCAGTTGTGACGGTCTTTATTATATATAATTATATATATAATTAATAATATTTTTTTTTATTTTTATTCTGAGCTGTAGTTTTTCAGAATATGACACTTTTGCACCAAAAAACTGCGACGTAAAGTATATGTTATTTTATTTTGTGATGGTCTTTTCGCAAAAAACGTATGCCTTTAACTGACATGTTGCTGTCTTGCTTTAACTCTGCGTCGTGAAATAAAGATATGACGTTTTTACATGGCGCAATCTATGGGTAAAGAAGCGATGTAGAATTGTGATACTTTTACACAAGAACATATGACAGTCTTTTTCCAAACAGACGATAATTATAGTCTTGGCATTAACTACAACAAAACCAAGGTTATGATCATAGATAGAGAACATGATAATCATCGAGAAATCAAGTCAATAGGCCGTTGTGAAGTAGTTCAAAGTTTTGTGTACCGCGGTTCTTTGATCGACAATTCGGGTAGCTGCGAAAATGAGATTCGACGGCGCATTCAACAGGCACGTGTGGTCATGACCTCATGACAAAGCTCTACAAATCTTACTAAAATATGGCGTGACCATAACCTAACTAAAGCTACCAAAATGTCGCTGGTTCAGTCTCTTGTGTTCTCCATATTTTTGTATGCCTCGGAAACTTGGACTGTTAAAAAGGCAGATCGAGATGCTTTTGGAATGTGGACGTGGAGGAGAATGCTGAGAGTTCCTTACACCGCCCATCGAACTAACGTTTCCATACTGGATGGGCTCGGCAATCCAAAGAGACTATCCTCCATTGTGTCGACGAGAATGCTTACATTCTTCGGACATATTCATAGAAGCGATAATGTGGAGAAACTTGTAGTTCAGGGTCACGCCCCAAGTGGGCGGCGCCGTGGCCGTTCCCCTACACGCTGGGTGGATACGACGAAACAGTCGCTGGACATGAGCATCAAGAGCGCTACTGAACTGACAGTAAATCGTGAACGATGGCGAGCTACAGTTCTGAAAACTATTGATAATATTCGTGTCGGCAATACTCTAGCGCCCACTTAATGCATTTTACGAGTTCACAACATGTCTGTTAAGACATCGTGACTATGATGATGATCCTTGTCAAGCCCTAGCTTTCTAGTTCTAATTGAAATCAACCAAACTACTACCGGGGTAATAGCGTTTTTTTAACTTATTAAAAACTTTTATTTAACTTGCAATGTATGTCGGTATGTATGTTTGTTCGGGTGGAATCTTGCTTTTACTGCATGTTGAAGACAAATAAAAAAATGAAGTCAAGTTGATTGACTCAGTACTTCCCACACATTACGCTGATACCAGTTTATTATTTTCCCATAGCATGAAGCTTTAGTCTAAGATCCCTTGCAACCAAATAATTGCCAACCCCCCCCCCCCCCCCACCCCTAAAATTGTCTTATGTCGCTAAGTCTTTCCTTCACAGGTCAATGGACAGCCTATTATCGATACTACAAACTTCTCAGTTTTACAACCCCCGCCCAAAAAACTGGTGGGAAATGATCAGGAACCCCTAAAACATCTAAAAACCGAATTTGAGTTGCTTCCATACTTGTCGCGTTCTTTGATTATTGCTACGCTGCCACTGACAAGATTTTTAACAAACATACGCGTTTTCCATTCTCAGCACGGTAACAATATAGTGTCAAAATTTCATTAGAATCAGTTTAATAGTGTCCACGTTACAAAATACAAAACGATTTAGACCAATAAATTCTCCCTTAGTTTCTGTAATAGGCTAGGCAATGTTCGGATGCACCTAAAAAGGTGATTTGTGTCGCTAGATCTTCCTTCACAGGTTAGTGGACAGCCTATTATGAGTACAAGAGTTTTTTTTTAATTTTTCAACCCCCAACCGCCCAACCACCCCAATTTCACCCCCACCCAAAAAAAAAACGCAGAAAATGATCAGGAACCTCTAAAACGCTTAAAAACGAAGTTTGAGCTGTTTTTATATTTTGAGTTTTTTTATTATTTCAGCGCCGCCACTGGCACGATTTATCAAAACCATACGCGTTTTCCATCTTCGCCATGGTAGTAATGCCGTTTCAAAATTTCATTAAAATCAATTCAACAGTTTCCTCGTTACAACGATCTGACGCAATACTCTCGTATGTTTACATCAAAAAAAATTCTAAGTCCTTTGCTTTCTGTAACAGGCAAAGGCAATATTCGGATGGACCTAAAAAAGTTATTTATGTCGCCAGGTCTTCCTTCACAGATCAGTGGACAGTCTATTATGAAAGCAACAAATTTTTCAATTTTACTACCCCCCACCCCCCAACCACCCCAATTTCACCCCCACCCAAAAAAAGTAGAAAATGATCAGGGAGCCCTAAAACGCCTAAAAACGAAGTTTCAGCAATATTTAATTTTTTTTGTTTTTTGCTAATTACTCCCCCGCCTATGCACCGATTTTCAAAATTATAGAAACATTACCTACTACGACCCCACAACATACCGCTGCCCAAATTTCATCACAATCCATGCAGCGGTTACTGAGATTACGAGGGTAGAAAAACGCGACAGACAGACAGACAGACAGACAGACAGACAGACAGACAGACAGACCGACAGACCGACAGACCGACAGACCGACAGACCGACAGACCGACAGACCGACAGACCGACAGACCGACAGACCGACAGACCGACAGACCGACAGACCAACAGACCGACAGACCGACAGACAGACAGACAGACCGACAGACAGACCGACGGAAATGAGTGACGTGGATTTTCGTTATGTAGACATCATAAAACGCCCAAAAAACGTATTATCTCAAAATCGAAAATTTTCGCGATCACAATACTCCACTACCTATCGGTGTGGGAAGTAAAAATGATATGGTGATGATTAAGTGATCTTACCCTGAAACAGTCCTGCGCGTGAAGACACCCTGTCATCCTTACAGATAATATCATGTCATCCCCTTTGGCGGAGTCATCGAAAAGGAAAGCCCTGAAGTACAGAATATTGTCCAAAGGATTGAGTTGTTTTGGGTGAAATGGACAGATGCTTCTTATTCCTGAGCTGCGGCATCCATTTTCTTCTACGAGGGTGACGTGCTTTTTGCTTTTCTCGTTTCTTATTATCACTGGCCCCATTCGGCTGGATTTCCAACCTGGAAATTCTCAAGATTTTAGAATTTTCGTAGTATCTTAAAACCGTAAACATTTTTACATTTTTTATTAATATTGTGAACATTTTTGACACTCGGATTTTCAGATTTTTTGAGTTTTTTTTTATAATTAAATATTTTGAAAAATGTCTTCAATATCCGAAACCAAATCCTAGCTAGGCTTAGTTTAACCACTCAAAAAAATGGTAAAAAATGATCATAGATCCTTAGAGTACCCAAAAACAGGATTTGAATGTCTACTAGCTACTGCAATGTACTAGAGATTGACAATTTCCAAAACCATTAAAAATTTTGAAATAAAATATAAACTACTAGAGAATGTTGTAAGCAGTTTATTATTTTCATAATAAAATTTCACATTTAATGATATAAAATAGTATGCAATTCTGTCAAAACTCAAGTCAAAAGTACCTCTGACTGGAGTTCTGAAAAATCTTCAGTACCTATTAGCAAGATCGCAGAAAATGAAGAATTAATTAAAATTTGTTCAAATTATAAAACATAACTTAAATGGCAGAAAATTTAAATCTGATTTGTCAGTACTCCTTTTTTGCAATATTGCTAATAGATATTGAAAAATAGAAGGGCTCCAGTCAGAGGTATCGAATTCGACGCAAATTAGTACTTTTTTACACCATTACATATGATTGATAGTTGCGTGCTGGAGCAACAGTTGCTGGTTGTTTTTGTTTGATATCAGGGTTTTTAATTGTCTTGGAAATTTTTAACCTCTAGTAAACTGCGGTAGAAAGTAGACTGTAAAAAATATCTATTACTGCCATACTCCAGCTTCTCTTTGACCTTAGAGATGTTATCGTAGTTGTTTCTGGGAGAGTTGATTTGTTGTAAGGAATTGTTATAATCTTGTCCCTTTAGTCTAGTTAGTGTGTGTTTTTCAGCTAAGTTAGTTGTTTTCTTCTACCTGAACAGGTTTTTGTTTATATTTCATGGCCTGGCTATGTTGCTTATAGGTAGGAAAATTGAAAATCGCCGATTTGTTTGAAAATTTAAAATTAAATGAAAACTACCAGAGATTGATAATCACAACCTGATATCGTTAGAAAGGTTATCAAATTCTACGTTTAGCCGTATAAAGAAAATTAGGCATTCCCATTGGAAAAAATCAAGTTATCGCTGATATAAGTTTCCTTAATTTCTTCTACTTCCCACACCGATAGGTGAGGGGAGTATTGTGATCGCGAAAATTTTCGATTTTGAGATAACACGCTTTTTGGGCGTTTTATGATGTCTACATAACGAAAATCCATGTCACTCATTTCCGTCGGTCTGTCTGTCTGTCGGTCTGTGCGCGTTTTTCTAGCCTCGTAATCTCAGTAACCGCTGCATGGATTGTGATGAAATTTGGGCAGCGATATGCTGGGGGGTCGTAGTAGGTAATGTTCTTATAATTTTGAAAATCGGTACAGGGGCGGCGGAGTAATTGGCAAAAAACAAAAAAAAATAAATATTTCTCAAACTTCGTTTTTAGGTGTTTTAGGGGTTCCTGATCATTTTCTACTTTTTTTGGGTGGGGGTGAAATTGGGGTGGTTGGGGGGGTGGGGGTTTGTAAATCTCAAAAATGTGTTGTACTCATAATAGGCTATCCATTGACCTGTAAAAGAAAGACCTAGCGGCATAATACCCTTTTTTAGGCCCATCCGAAAATTGTCTTGCCTATACTCCAGAAGCCAAGGACTTAGAATTTGTTCTGATGTAAACATACGAGAATTGCTTTAGATCGTTCTATATCGTGTAACGAAGAAACTGTTGAATTGATTTTAATGAAATTTTGACACAGTATTACTACCATGGCGAGGATGGAAAATGCTTATGGTTTTTATAAATCGTGCCAGTGGCGGCGCACAAATAATAAAAAAACTACAAATATAAAAACAGCTCAAACTTCGTTTTTAAGTGTTTTAGAGGTTCCTGATCTTTTTTTTGGGTGGGGGTGAAATTGGGGTGTTTGGGGGGTGGGGGGTTGAAAAACTGAAAAATTTGCTGTATTCATAATAGACTGTCCACTGACCTGTGAAGGAAGACCTATAAATCACCTTTTTAAGCCCATCCGAACATTTACCGAAACTAAGGGATTTAGAATTTTCTGTATACATAGTTACGAGTAGGAGAATATGTTCAGGAACTTCTAAAACGCATAAAAGCGAAGTTTGAGGAACATTTGAGGTTATTTTTTTTCAAAAATTATAGCAGCATTGTCTACTACGACCCCACATCATATCGCTGCCCAAATTTCAGCACAATCCATGCATCGGTTACTGAGATTGTGAGGCTTGAAAAACGCCACACACAGACAGACCGACGGAAATGAGTGACCTGGATTTTCGTTATGTAGGTATCAAGCATATTACCTCAAAATCGAAAATTTCCGCAATCACAATACTCCCCTCACCTATCGGCGTAAGAAGTAAGAAGAAAAATATTCCAAAATTTTCGGAAACTAAACTATGGTCCATAACCCATAACCAAATAAGATTCTATCAACTCGTATAAAAACTGACCTCGACATCACATTCCGTCAGTACCTTCTAATGAGTAGACCTTTGCTTCAAGTCTGACCAAATTATCCTGTGCTGTATATTAAAAGTTTACTCTTTGATCTTGTTAAATATTTACCTTTCATTAACATTTTGTGTATACTATGAAGGTACACATAATGAACTGTCAGTTACTTTGTGTACTCAACTACTGTTCTTTATGTGCAATACGATCTGGAAACTCGGTGGCTTCAAAATAGGTGCTACCAGTTCGAAAAGGTAACAATTTGAGTCAAGTTTGAGGAAAAAGCTTCAATACGCAACTTCTAAATTTATTTATTTAATCAAGGGACTTTGAATTTTCTGATGTATACTGTATTCACACGAATATTGCTTTGGATCGTTCTGTAATTTGTAACTTGGCAATTATTGAATTGATTTCAATGAAATTTTGACACAGCATTATTACCGTGGCGAAGATGAAAAAAGGTTTTTAGAAATCGTATCAGTGGCGGCGCAGCAATAGTAAAAAACCTAAGGAAATAAAAACAGCTCAAACTCCGTTTTTAGATGCTTCAAAGATTTTTTGATGAGTATGATGTAGGGTTAGAAAAACTTAAAATTTTTGTTAGCATCGAAATGTGTTGAGTCAAGACACTTGACGTCATTCATTTTTATTTGTCAGGAAAATCTAGGCTGAATTCATGGACTACTTTGTAACGCATGGAACGTATGCAGATTATCTAGTATTGGCGTGTGAAACGAATTGATAAATATTATCGCCTGTTCACACTTTGTGTAAATTTTTGGCGCGTGCATTCAGGTTAGCAGACAAAAAAGCACATGTAACTTTGCCCTTGATAGATATAGAAATGTCTGATTGAAATTCAGTACTATCATATCAATTACCACTAACTGCAGTTCAATGTTAAAACAATAAACTTATCATCAAACGTCGAAGTAAACAATCTCATCAATTACATTGTAATTGTATTTCTTTAGAAGTTGTCGTAGACCTGACCGCAGCATGTGACACCGTCTGGAGAGAAGGGCTCTTAAACAAACTGTAGCGTATCATACCCTGCAAAACAGTAGGCATTCTAATAAACAATATGATCGTTCCAGGTTATCATGGGCTGTGATACCAGCAAAGTGAGACATTTAAATAATTCAATTCAATATACAACTATTGTTTGTCATATTTATATTTGTATATTAGCTTTTTATGTAAAATCTATTATTTATTTTATTCAATTTGTACTTTTACTTCCCACACCGATAGGTGAAGGGAGTATTGTGATCGCGAAAATTTTGGATTTTAAGATAATACGCTTTTTGGGTGTTTTATGATGTCGTCACTCATTTCCGCCGGTCTGTCTGTCTGTCGGTTTGTCTGTCTGTCTGTCTGTCTGTCTGTCGGTCTATCTGTCTGTCGATCTGTCTGTCTGTCGCTTTTTTCTAGCCTGGTAATCTCAGCAACCGCTGCATGGATTGTGATGAAATTTAGGCAGCGATATGCTGTGGGGTCGTAGTAGGTAATGTTCCTATAATTTTGAAAATCGGTGCATGGGCGGCGGAGTAATTAGCAAAAAACAAAAAAAGAATATTGCTTAAACTTCGCTTTTAGGCGTTTTAGGGGTTCCTGATCATTTTCTACTTTTTTTGGGTTGGAGGTGAAATTGGGGTGGTTGGGGGGTGGGGGGTTGTGAAATTGAAATTGTTGCTCTCATAATAGACTGTCCACTGACCTATGAAGGAAGACCTAGCGACATAAATACCTTTTTTAGGTCCATCCGAACATTGCCTTGCCTTTTACAGAAACCAAAGGACGTAGAATTTTTTCTAGTGTAAACATACGAGAGTATTGCTTTAGATCGTTCTATATTGTGTAACGAGGAAACTGTTGAATTGATTTTAATGAAATTTTGACAGTGTATTACTACCGTGGCGAGGATGGAAAACGCGTATGGTTTTTATAAATCGTGCCAGTGGCGGTGCAGAAATAATAAAAAAACTAAAAATATAAAAACAGCCCAAACTTCGTTTTTAAGCGTTTTAGAGGTTCCTGATAATTTTCTGCGTTTTTTTTGGGTGAGGGTGAAAGTGGGGTGGTTGGGGGTGGGGTGTTGAAACGCTGAAAAAATTTTTTGTATTCATAATAGGCTGTCCACTAACCTGTGAAGGAAGACCTAGCGACATAAATTACCTTTTTAGGTCCATCCGAACATTGCCTTACCTATTATGGAAACTAAGGGACTTAGAATTTTTTGTATATGTTACGCACAATACCCGAATCCGGACAATGCCCGAAAAAAATACGCAGAACTAGTTTTGAGCAAGGAATATTTCCCAAACCCGAAATATGAATTTTATTCGGCTATTGAGCATTACCAAATAGGCAGAACTAGTTTTGCGCATCTTGAAATACACAGAACTAGTTTTGCGCAATTTGAAATGCACAGGACTATTTCTGTATATTTTCTGAATGACAAGCACAAATTCTGCTTTTTCCATTTAATCAGCGCCAGCGAGAAACTCAAATGAATATAAAGTTGGAGAAGTTAAATATAATTTAAAGAATACCAATAAATAATAAATCGCGAACTGAGGCTGGTTTAAATGTTTATTTGATTGTGTGAGCATCAAATTGGCTTGTGCTTCCAAACCTCTTTTTGCGTTTTCACGATTCGTATTTATATTGCAGGAACGTTGGCAAAGAAACCTAACCTAACCTAAACGATAGGTTTTTGCTGGTTTTTGGCACACAATGCATAACGAATGTTCACTTTGGTTGTCATTTCGTACCACAAAACTAGTTCTGTGCATTTCAAGTTGCGCAAAACTAGTTCTGCCTATTTGGTGATGCTCAATAGCCGTATAAAACTAATATTTCGGGTTTGGGAAATATTCCTTGCTCAAAACTAGTTCTGCGTATTTTTTTCGGGCATTGCCCGAATTCGCTATTGAGTGTAACATATACATACGAGTATTTATTTTGACGTGTGTAAGCATCTTCATGCAAAAACACAAATAAATCACTACTACTACTAGTATGTTAGGGGTGTTACCATCTCCTTCTTGAATTTTGGTCCTCAGCAGCATTTCTTCCCCCAGCTGCACTACACTGCCTGTCTGCAAAAGCTGATCAAAATTATTGCTTCCTGGTGATTTTCTCATAAGGAATATGTGACTGTCGAAGTTGTAGTTACCTCCCCCACTCGCTATTATCGTATTTTTGGTCGACCTACCCTTGTTGACAGTCCTAAAAAAATGATCCTTATCAAGTATTAAATGTGGAAAAATCTGAACAGTGAATATACCCAGCAACCCAGGATGAATCATTTTTGAACCTGATTTTTTGGCAGTAGCGTCAATGAATTGATTTGAACCATACTATGGATAGAATGGGCCTATACCGTGATCTCAAATTGATCAATTTATTTACTGCGGTATTATTTTTGATGATACATAGGACCGTTCACTGTAAAAAGTCAGCAGAAAACTTGATCCAAATGAGAATAACACTAAAAAGAAAATTGTACTGTAATTTGAAATAGCCGATAATGACGTCACCTGTAGGGAACCAGTGAGAGGCGTTCTTTCTGTAGGGAACCAATGAGAAGCGTCCTTTCGTGATCCGATGACTACGAGCGGATGCTATTGTTTTGTACCTTATTGGTTCCCTACAGGTGACGTCACGACCTGGGCGGGAAGTGTATCGATTCAAAAAATTCAATATTTAGAGCAATTTTTTTCGGTTATAAATACGATAGAAAATTTTTGTAAAATTAATTATGGCATCTACGTGGTGTCAGGGTTCCTTTAAGCCAATAAACCAAAAATGTGGTATAGGCCCATTGTCACCATTTTTTGTTTCTGTGCCAGCTCTCTGTATCCGTAACCCGTAGCCCAACTAGCAGGAGCACCCAAGGACGATCTGAACGAATTTAATACGTGGGTGCTGTAGATATGTCCTCACTGCATAATATGACCCTGTGGGAAATCCTTATCTCTTTGGGAATTCCTTACCACCTAAAGTATTTCTCATACAGCAACTCTATGAGTCTAGCTCAGCTCGTATAAGAATTGATGGTAACCTGTCTGCTCAAACAGCAACCAGAAAAGGAGTTCGTCAAGGATGTGTATTATCTCCGATGTTATTTAACATTGTACTCTGAATTTGTAAGCAAAATATCCAACTTAAGATTTGCTGACGATACAACCCTTATTGCTGCTTCTCAGGAAGGACTAGTAGCTCTATTAAACATCTTAGAACAACACACTGCAGCGTATGGTCTTGGTATTAACTACATCAAGACCAAGGTTATGATCGTAGATAGAGAGCACGATAATCATTTAGGAATAAAATCAGTAGGCCGTTGTGAAGTAGTTTAAAGTTTTGTGTACCTCGGTTCTTTGATCGACAATTCGGGTAGCTGTGAAAATGAGATTCGACGGCGCATTCAACAGGCACGGGTGGCCATGACAAAGCTTACTAAAATATGGCGTGACCATAACATCACTAGAGCTACCACAATGTCGCTGGTTCATTCACTTGTGTTCTCCATATTTTTGCATGCCTCGGAAACTTGGACTGTTAAAAAGGCAGATCGAGCTCGCATTAGATGCTTTTGAAATGTGGGCGTGGAGGAGAATGCTGAGAGTCCCTTATACCGCCCATCGAACTAACCTTTCCGTACTGGATGAGCTCGGTAATCCAAAGAGACCATCCTCCATTGTGTCGACGAGAATGCTTACATTCTTCGGACATATTCACAGAAGCGATAACATGAAGGAACTTGTAGTTCACGGTCATGCCCCGAGTGGGCGGAGCCGTGGCCGTTCCCCTACCCGCTGGGTGGATACGACGAAACACTTGCTGGATATGAGTATCAAGAGCACCACTAAACTGACAGTAAATCCCGAATGATGGCGAGTTACAGTTCTCAAAACTATTGATAATATTCGTGTAGGCTAGCTCCGACTTAATGAAGAGGGTAATAAGGCTTATTGCTGGAGTAGGTTATAGGACAAGTTGCAGGGATATCTTTTTCAGTTTAAAAATGATGACTGTAGCCTGTATTTATATATAATATGAGTTATTATCATATGCCAAATCTAGTACTGGTGATTTTAAAACCTTAAATTGCCACAACAATTACAATATAAGGAACTCGTTCTTGCTACAAGTGCCCGCACATAGACTTGCTAAGACAGAACTTAGTCCAAGATATATGGCGATTAGGCTTTATAATAAGCTTCCAAGGCATCTGAAAGAACTCCATCAAGAGTCTTTTGCAAAAGCGCTCAAAAATTTTTTGTTAGAGAAAGCTTACTATAGTGTCGACGAATACTTAAAAGACAAGCTGCATTAAAGAGTATGAAATACAAATTAATTTACTGTTTCTCGTTTGTATATCATTTTTATTGAGCTGTTTGTATACCTATACTTATGTGTATAGAACTTTACTTTGGTTTGTAATAATTAGTAATAGGGTACATGCAGAAAAAAATATTATGCCGTTTACGCGTTCCTTAGAGCATAGTAAACATGACAAAATCACTTGTTTGGTTTTTTGGAACCGGCTGTGAGAGATATTCCAAAAATTATTTCAAATGCCGGAAAATGCCGCGCAAACAACCTCTGACGTCAGTGATATCCTATAGTGATGGGATGTAAAGTATTGATATTCGATATTGATAGCTAGTGCTAACCTAACATTTTGACGTTGATCATTATAACCACAAAAAAAACAGTCACACACAAAAGTACAAAAGTCAAAAGAATAAAAGTTAGGCTAGATTACTAATTCACTTTGTAGGGATGGGCTTGAATTAGATTCTATCTTTGGATTCATTCATAATGGGATGCGCCGAGATAAAATGATGGCTTCGATTAGTTGCGTGTCTCGGTCACAAACAGGATGAACTGTGATACCTATCATATATAAAAATGTATTGCAACGAAAATGCTAGTGGGTTAATTGCCTGTTTCAAACATGTTAAAGTATCAATAAATTGAGTCGCATTGTTAAAGAATTCAGATCATCTCTAGTTTGAAGTTGAATCTCACTGACCTGCGCTGTAGCAGTATCGATTGTCGATATCGATAAGATACCTGTGACGTCAGCCCTTGTTTCAAGTCACGTGGAAAAATTTGAATATATCCTTGTTTTATTTTGCAAATATCTTTTTTTGGCCGTCAGTAGAATCATGTTTTTTGTTTCCTACTGCTTCTTGATATGGTTTTCTTTACGCTGTGTATACTCCCGAAGCGATTTCACGACCTCTGCAAGTACCCTGTTGTAATGTAATTTTTGACATGTCTTATGTCACTGACACCCGTATGCACCGTTTGGCGATTCTAATCCTAGTTCCCTAATCGCGTTTTGCTAATCTTTGGCATCTACCCATGCACCGTCAAGAGACTAACAACTAATCCAGATTGGAGAAGAAGGTTGTGTTCGCAAGATTGTTTTGACAGTGACAGTGTCAAAATTGTCAGTTTGCGGTGCATAGTAAACAAGTAATCTATTCCAGGTTTACGTAACTAATCGCGCAATTGGCTTACGGTACATACGGATGTTAATGTGATCTAAAAGACTAATAAATTTCATTCATAATGCATTTTACGAGTTCACAACATGTCTGTTAAGACATTATGAGTACTTACGTGGGTCCCAATCTTATATGCTTCGTATGCGACACAACACTATCCCTAGGTGCGCACTGCAACGTCATGGTAACATCCTCGGGCAACCTCAAACCTTTGATGGTGGGTAGCCTCACCGTAGCGCACATATTAGCCTTAGTAGCCACTCCAGGAGCACACCTCCTCACTCCACATTCGCTCATCCTCCTCACGTCCTCTATCTCGATGGCGTAGACTGCTGGAGCTGACGTCCTGGTGATGCAGCCCTCCTTGCCTTCCATCACGGGCTGCACTCCGGTCTTGGAGTCGATCTTCACTAGGGTTTTGAAGGAGGTGTCCAGGATACAGGACATGTTGAGGATCTTCATGACGGGAGGGGGGGCTTGGTACAAAGAGGGTGGGGAGGGAGGTAGTTCGTCTTGCAGCGGGGGGTTGTCCAGTGGGGGGTAGAGGACTGGTGGGAGGTAGCCGTTGTCTGGGGGGTTGACGAACTGTGGGGTGTCTTCTACTGGGGGAGGGAAGTCTTGTATCACTGGAGGTAGATATATGCTGGAAGAAAATTGGGATGAAGTCGAGCAGATATATTGCTTAAGTAGGCTTTGATTTGAAGTTTGGCGTTTCTAAGGAGTGAATTATTGTGACTTTGATTTGTTTCTCGAAGTCAAAAAAATTCAGAGGTTGAAGATTTGAGTTGGTTTTAGAGCTTAACAAAGTTGACGAATATCTTTATTTGGCTTTCTATTAAGATGAAGCCTCATATTTTGGATAATCTGACGTTGCTGACTACAAATCTGGTCGCAGTTTTGAGTTTGAGTCTCTTTTGTCGAAAATGAAAAATTTCTGATTTTTCAGATCTTCAGGTTAAAAAATAAAAAATCGAAAACCTTTATTTAGCTTTCTATTAAGATGAAACATCGTATTTTGGATAATTTGAGGGTGCTGATTACTAATCAGGTCGGAGTTTTGAGTTTCAGTCTTGTTCGACGAAAGTCAAAAAATTCAGGTTTTTTACTACAGGTTTGCCTAAAAAATTGAAAATCTTTGGTTGACTTTCTTTTAAGATGAAACCTCACGATTTGGACAATTTTATGGTGCTGATCACAAATCCGGTCGCAGTTTTGAGGAGTCTCTTTTGTCGAAAATAAAAAATTTCAGATTTTTGACATCTTCAGATTTGCTTAAAAAATCGAAAATCTTTATTTAGCTTTCTATTGAGATGAAACCTCCTGTTTTGGATAATTCAAGAGTGCTGATGACAAATCCGGTCGCAATTTTGAGTTTCAGTCTTTTTTGTGGAAAATGAAAAATTTCTGAATTTTCAGATCTTCAAGTTTTCCTAAAAAATTGAAAATCTTTATTTGACTTTCTATTAAGATGATACCTCGTGTTTTGGATAATTTGAGGGTGCTGATGATAAATCCGGTCGCAGTTTTGAGTATGAGTCTCTTTTGTGGAAAATGAAAAATTTCAGATTTTTCAGATCTCTTCAGGTTTGCTTTAAAAATCGAAAATCTTTATTTAGCTTTCTATTAATATGAAACCTTGTGTTTTGGATAATTTGAGGGTGCTGATCACAAATCTAGTCGCAGTTACCTGTTTGAGTCTCGTTTGACGAAAATCAAAAAATTCAGGTTCTTCAGATCTTCAGGTTTGCCTAAAAAATTGAAAATCTTTATTTGACTTTCTATTAAGATGAAACCTGGTGTTTTGGATAATTTAAGGGTGCTGATGTCAAATTCGGTCGCAGTTTTGAGTTTCAGTCTCGTTTGACGAAAATAAAAAATTTCAGATTTTTTAGATCTTCAGGTTTGCTTCAAAAATCGGAAATCTTTATTCAGCTTTCTATTGAGATGAAATCTGGTGTTTTGGATAATTTGAGGGTTCTGATTACAAATCTGGTCGCAGTTTTGAGTTTCGGTCTATTTTGACGAAAATCAAATATTTCAGATCTTTCAGATCTTCATGTTTGCCTAAAAAATGGAAATTTTATTTGGATTCCTAATAACTCGAAAACCTCGTGTTTTGGATAATTTGATCGTGTTGATCAGAAATTCGGTAGCAATTATGAGCTTCAGTCTCGTTTGACGAAAATTAAAAATTTCAAATCTCTCAGATCATGTTTGCCTAAAAAATCGAATATCTTTATTTGGCTTTCTATTAAGCTGAAACTTCGGTTTTTAGATAATTCAAGGGTGGTGATCACAAATCCGGTCGTAGTTTTGAGTTTCAGTCTCGTTTGACGAAAATAAAAAAATTCAGGTTCTTCAGATCTTCAGGCTTGGCTAAAAAATTGAAAATCTTTATTTGGCTTTCTATTAAGATGAAACTTCGTGTTTTGGATAATTTGAGGGTGCTGGTCATAAATCCGGTCGCATTTTTCAGTTTCAGTCTCGTTTGACGAAAATAAAAAAATGAGGTTCTTCAGACCTTCAGGTTTGGCTAAAAAATTGAAAATCTTTATTTGGCTTTCTATTAAGATGAAACCTCGTGTTTTGGATAATTTGAGGGTGCTGATCACAAATCCGGTCGCATTTTTGAGTTTCAGTCTCGTTTGATGAAAATAAAAAAATTGAGGTTCTTCGGATCTTCAGGCTTGGCTAAAAAATTGAAAATCTTTATTTGGCTTTCTGTTAAGATGAAACCTCGTGTTTTGTATAATTTGAGGGTGCTGGTCATAAATCCGGTCGCATTTTTCAGTTTCAGTCTCGTTTGACGAAAATAAAAAAATGAGGTTCTTCAGATCTTCAGGTTTGGCTAAAAAATTGAAAATCTTTATTTGGCTTTCTATTAAGATGAAACCTCGTGTTTTGGATAATTTGAGGGTGCTGATCACAAATCCGGTCGCATTTTTGAGTTTCAGTCTCGTTTGACGAAAATAAAAAAAATCAGGTTCTTCAGATCTTCAGGCTTGGCTAAAAAATTGAAAATCTTTATTTGGCTTTTTATTAAGATGAAACCTCGTCTTTTGGATAATTTGAGGATGCTGATCACAAATCTGGTCGCATTTGTGAGTTTCAGTCTCGTTTGACAAAAAAAAATCATGTTCTTCAGATATTCAAGGCTTGGCTAAAAAATTGAAAATCTTCATTTGGCTTTCTATTAAGATGAAGCCTCGTGTTTTGGATAATTTGAGGTTGCTGATCACAAATCCGGTCGCAGTTTTGAGTTTGAGCCTCTTTTGTTGAAAACAAAAAATTTCAGATTTTTCAGATCTTCAGATTTGCTTCAAAAATCGGAAATCTTTATTCAGCTTTCTATTGAGATGAAACCTTGTGTTTTGGATAATTTGAGGGTGCTGATCACAAATCCGGTCACATTTTTGAGTTTCAGCCTCGTTTGATGAAAATAAAAAAATTCAGGTTCTTCGGATCTTCAGGCTTGGCTAAAAAATTGAAAATCTTTATTTGGCTTTCTATTAAGATGAAACTTCGTGTTTTGGATAATTTGAGGGTGCTGATCACAAATCCGGTCGCATTTTTGAGTTTCAGTCTCGTTTGATGAACATAAAAAAATTGAGGTTCTTCGGATCTTCAGGCTTGGCTAAAAAATTGAAAATCTTTATTTGGCTTTCTATTAAGATGAAACTTCGTGTTTTGGATAATTTGAGGGTGCTGGTCATAAATCCGGTCGCATTTTTCAGTTTCAGTCTCGTTTGACGAAAATAAAAAAATGAGGTTCTTCAGATCTTCAGGTTTGACTAAAAAATTGAAAATCTTTATTTGGCTTTCTATTAAGATGAAACCTCGTGTTTTGGATAACTTGAGGGTGCTGATCACAAATTCGGCCGCATTTATGAGTTTCAGTCTCGTTTGACGAAAATAAAAAAATTCAGGTTCTTCAGATCTTCAGGCTTGGCTAAAAAATTGAAAACCTTTATTTGGCTTTCTATTAGGATGAAACCTAGTGTTTTGAATAATTTGAGGGTGCTGATCACAAATCCGGCCGCATTTCTGAGTTTCAGTCTCGTTTGACGAGAATAAAAAATTCAGGTTCTTCAGATCTTCAGGCTTGGCTAAAAAATTGAAAATCTTTATTTGGCTTTCTATTAAGATGAAACCTCGTGTTTTGGATAATTTGAGGGTGCTGATCACAAATCCGGCCGCATTTATGAGTTTCAGTCTCGTTTGACGAAAATAAAAAAATTCAGGTTCTTCAGATCTTCAGGCTTGGCTAAAAAATTGAAAACCTTTATTTGGCTTTCTATTAAGATGAAACCTCGTGTTTTGAATAATTTGAGGGTGTTGATCTCAAATCTAGTCGCAGTTTTAAGTTTCAGTCTAGTTTGACGAAAATCAATATATTCAAGTTCTTCAGATCTTCGGGTTTGCCTAAAAAAATCAATCTTGATTTAGCTTTCCATTAAGATGAAATCTTGTGTTTTGGATAATTTGAGGGTGCTGATCTCAAATCTAGTTGCAGTATTGAGTTTCAGCCTCGTTTGAAGAAAATCAAAAAATTCAAGTCCTTCAGATCTTTAGGTTTGCCTAAAAAATTGAAAATCTTTATTTGACATTCTATTAAGATGAAACCTCGTATTTTGGATAATTTGAGGGTGCTGACCACAAAACTGGTCGTAGTTTTGAGTTTGAGTGTCTTTTGTGGAAAATGAAAAATTCCAGATTTTTCAGATCTTCAGATTTGCTTTAAAAATCGAAAATCTTTATTTAGCAGTGGTAGTTTTGAGTTTAAGTGTTGTTTGACGAAAATCAAAAATTTATGATTTTTCAGATTTTCAGGTTTGTCTAAAAATCGTATAATACTGTTTTTAACAATATAATTGGCAACCCTAGCATCGCCCCCCCCCCCCCCCCCGAAACGTTATATAGTGCCGGTAAATATTGTACTCCACAAAATTGCACCCGTTTTTGAAGCAACCCTAAGTCAAGCAAAGTTAAAAGGTGCCAACCCTAATCTGGACCCCCCCCACCAAAACTAAATCATGCGTCTCAAATGACAACAAGCCATTTTGGATTGTTTTGACACTTTGACAGATCGTAGGATCGCCCGCCTTTAGGGCCGTTCCAAATTACGGTTCTATTACCGTCCTAGAACTGTTTTCATCATGCCCCGCCCATTTTGTGATTATATTAGTTGGTACGCAGGCAGACGAACCAATCACCGTTTTCAGAACTGTAAAATGGGCGGGGCATGATAAAAACAGTTCTAGGACGGTAATAGAACCGTAATTTGGAATAGCCCTTATAAATTCCTGTTAGAGTCAATTGTTTTCAGGTCAGGATAAAATCCCGAAGAATCCCGATCCGATAGTAGATAGCATAGTGTAAATAAACATGGTGTGCTCACGCGCATGCAGCCGTCCGAGCGTCGGCACGTTGTGACGTCAGCAACGAGATTTCTGTCGGCGAACTAGCGGGAATACCACATGATGGATTATATTTTAATTTCAAAGTGATAGATTAAAGGAGTTCAATAGCCAATTATTTGACAGTTATGTTATAGAGAAGTGTAAAATAGGTAATTTAGCGACTTTTTCTACAAA
Organism: Callosobruchus maculatus; assembly: GCA_951848785.1. Taxonomy (NCBI): domain Eukaryota; kingdom Metazoa; phylum Arthropoda; class Insecta; order Coleoptera; family Chrysomelidae; genus Callosobruchus; species Callosobruchus maculatus. The sequence continues at coordinate 8,450,303 of CATOUR010000003.1, forward strand.
AATGTATTATTTACTGGTAAATTTGGTCATTTTTTCCGCCTACAATTTTCGCAACTAATCCTTTTGTTTAAATGTCTGAGCCTGACGTATATTCTCGTTCGTATTAGATATAATATTATTTGTCAGGAAATTGTTTGATGGTTTCTACCGGGGTCTATCTCTAATAATTTTTTAAATATGTTTGATTGTTTAGAACACGACTGTCCATGAAATTTATCGAACTTTATCTCAACCAAAACGGGCTACTTTAATCATCTCCTCACTTGGATATATAAGACTGACTCTAGATAGAAACTCAATCCAGTCTGGGGCCCGATTAGAAGAATGAAATTTGGTTTGCGCCCTCAAAGCTAGATTAGGATATTCGTTTTTGAATCTGTAGGCCACATATCCGTCAATAAATTTCAGTCCCTCGTTGGAAATCGTGTCTGGCATTTAATTTTTTTTCCAATTGACACAAAAGGTCATGTTCTTCAGAAATAAAGTTATCTAGGTCATAATCTGGACTCTGAAAGGTAAAGTTGGAAAAATGAATATCATTTGAATCATTCTCTGTCCCAACAATATCGCTGTCAAGAAGAACGTTCTTGAAAAACTCCTGAGTAAAGCACACGTCATCAGCTTCGATGTTAGAATTACTCGAAACTAAGTTTTTCACTTGTAATGGTTCAAGTAGTCACGATTCATTGCTTTCTTCAGCATATTAGTTCATTGAAAATACGGCAGGTGAATATTTTCCGAGGATGTACCATAAAAATTTCAGTTTTAATAAATGTTTAATGCTAATTTGTGAAATGATTACCATTTTTCATATTAATTTCGTCCTTTCGGCGGCAAGCATTACTCCATTGCATTGCGGGATTTTAATTTTTCGGGAACTTATAGAATTTAACATTTGGCTCTTTCATCTTACTATGGTTTTTACAACCGACAACTGCACAATTTGGCATTATGTATACAAATTTCAGTCTTCCATAACTCAAAATAAGGAATACAAAGTAAATTAAACAAAAATCGTTAGCGATTCTATTTAAAATGCGATTAAACGGGCCGTGGTATCACGACGTCTAATAATTCCCCGCGCGAAAAATCTCGTTGTTGACGCAATGCGCAGAGCAATCGCAATTTCGTACGGCTGGCGAGCACACCATGTATACTCGCACCACGGTAGATAGTACATAGAAACACGTTTCTAAGTTACAGAGTACCGGCACTAGATACGTGCTTTTCCACGGACCGCTCTGACAACCAACAATGACTTGACTTGACTGACTTACTTGGTGGGCTCATCGAACTGCACTGGTGGATTGGGCTGAGGGTAAACGTACCCCCTTTCACTGATGTCACCCCCGCACTTTACCGCCAAAATACACAAAATCACGACACAGCTCGACTTCATTGTGACTTCATTCCGACTTTGATTTATTGCTGGCGCTGCATCTCTATATATAAGGTCTCCTGAACGCGAAAATCGTGACCACGGACTTACGTTGGCCCAAATCATGTATTCCGGACAACATGGAACCACCACATGTATCGACGCTTTGTCTTTTTGACGGACCAGATAGTCTGGTACACAATGGACTCTTAAATCTAGGAGAATGAATTCATCTACAGCAAAGCTTGGGTACCTATTTAGAGCCAGACTTCCTCTCAGGTCGGAAAATCTCTGTCGTGGTAGACAGCTTTTCCTCTTCTTTCCATAGCATCAATGCCGGGGTTCCGCAGGGATCGGTATTGGCTCCTACATTGTTTCTGCGTCACATTAATGATCTACTCTCTAGCACTAATCTAATCCAGAGTTATGCGGATGACAGTACGCTGCATGCAGGCATCATGAGCAATAGACCGATCTCTCTGGTCGGGTTGGAACGCAGAAGACTGGCAGTGGCAGCTTCAGTTTCAAAAGATCTCGATACCATTACCGCTTGGGGGTTCAAGAATAAGGTAAAATTTAATGCTTTCAAGACCCAGTATTGTACGCTATCTAACAAGAAGTACCCGAGCCAACACTAGGTTTTTATGAACAACCGGGCTCTGCCAAGGAGTCACTCATTCAAGCTGTTAGGAGTCAACATTACAGAAAATCTGATCTGGCATGAACACGTTGCGTCAATTGCAACAGCTTCTGGTAAAATACTTGGGTACCTGATTAGAGCCAGAAAGTACTTTTCACCATGTATGTACAGCCCAGATAAGACCTGGCCTGGAGTATTGCTCTCATGTCTGGGGAGCTGCTGCCCCTACTACCCTGTCTATACTAGATGCCGTCCAGAGAAGGGCAATTCGACTAATTGGCGACCCGGCCTTAACACGCCACCTCCAGCCACTTTCTCACCGGCGTGTTGTTGGTGACCTCTCACTATTTTACCGATATTCAAACGGAATCTGCTCCTCTGAGCTATCCTCTATCGTTCCGCCGCTCACCGTTCCTATCAGATGCACCCGCGCGATCGCTGTATCTCATCCTAAGACGGTCTTTCTGTCCAAGGCTTGGAATGGACTGCCAGAAGATGTATTTATTGGGCCTGCGGGTATTGGCCCATTCAAATCTCGCGTTAACAAACTTCCCCTAACATAACCCTTTCACAGCAGCCGCGGTACTCTGGTATTTAGGCTCTGCCTGCGCGGTCTGCTCAGTTATAAAAAAAAATTTTCGCTTTCTGTTGAGACGAAACCTTGTTTTCGATAATTTCAGGGTGCTGATCACAAATCACGGTCGCAATTTAGAGGTTCAGTCTCGTTTGACGAAAATCAAAAATTTCAGATCTTTCAGATCTTTCAGGTTTGCCTAAAATATCAAAAATCTTTATTTGGCTTTCTATTAAGCTGACACCTCGTTTTTTGGACAATTTAAGGGTGCTGATCACAAATCAGGTGGCAGTTTTGAGTTTCAGTCTTGTTCGACAAAAATAAAAAAAATCTGGTCTTTCACATCAGGTTTGCCTAAAAAATTGAAAATCTTTATTTGGCTTTCTATTAAGATGAAACCTCGCGTTTTGGACAATTTGATGGTGGATCACAAATATGGTCGCAGTTTAGAGTTTGAGTTTCTTTTGTGGAAAATGAAAAATTTCCGATTTTTCAGATCTTCATCAGGTTTGCTTTAGAAATCGAAAATCTTTATTTGGCGTTCTATTAATTTGAAACCTCGTTTTTTGGATAATTCGAGGGTGCTGATCACAAATTCGGTCGCAGTTTTGAGTTTGAGTCTCTTTTGTCGAAAATGAAAAATTTCAGATTTTTCAGATCTTCATGTTTGCCTAAAAAATTGAAAATCTTTATTTGACTTTCTATTAAGATGAATCCTCGTGTTTTGGATAATTTGAGGGTGCTGACCACAAATCCGGTCGCAGTTTTGAGTTTGAGTCTCTTTTGTCGAAAATGAAAAATTTCAGATTTTTCAGATTTTCAGGTTTGCCTAAAAAATTGAAAATCTTTATTTGACATTCTATTAAGATGAAACCTTGTGTTTTGGACAATTTGAGGGTGCTGACCAGAAATCCGGTCGCAGTTTTGAGTTTGAGTCTCTTGTGTGGAAAATGAAAAATTTTAAATTTTTCAGATCTTCAGGTTTGCCTAAAAAATTGAAAATCTTTATTTAGCTTTCTATTAAGATGAAACATCGTGTTTTGGATAATTTGAGGGTGCTTTCAGATCTTCAGATCTGCCTAAAATATCGAAAATCTTTATTTGGCTTTCTATTAAGCTGATACCTGTTTTGTTACATAATTTAAGGGTGCTGATCACAAATCCGGTCGCATGTTTGAGTTTCAGTCTCGTTTGAAAAAAAAAACAAGAAATTTAGGTTCTTCAGATCGTCAGGTTTGCCCTCATTGCCTGAAAAATTGGAAATCTGAAAATTAGAGGGTGGTGATCACAAATCTAGTCGGAGTTTAGAGTTTCAGTCTCGTTTAACGAAAATAAAAAAAATTCAGGTTCTTCAGATCTTCATGTTTGCCTAAAAAATTGAAAATCTTTATTTTACTTTCTATTAAGATGAAACCTCGTGTTTTGGATAATTTGAGGGCGCTGATGACAAATCCGGTCGCAGTTTTGAGTATGAGTCTCTTTTGTGGAAAATGAAAAATTTCAGATTTTTCAGATCTTCAGGTTTGCCTAAAATGCGGTAGTGAAACATGGACAACAACAAAAAAAAAGAAAATAGGCTACAAACACAAGAAGTGAGATTTCTAAGAAGAGTGGAAGGTTGCACAAAATTAGACAGATTAAGAAATAGAGACACACGAGCGGAATTAAACATCTTCGATGTAAACGAAAAAATAAAAGAAAATAAAACTAAATGGAAAGAACACGTTGAACGAATGCATGAAAATAGGATTCCAGCCAGAGCCAGATTTTATCAATGCTCTGGAAGAAGAGATATCGGAAGGCCGAGAAAAAGATGGCAAAGTCCTAAAACCTGAAGTGAAGAAGAAGTAATAATAAAACCACATTCATTAAGGTGGGCCACAGACGTTCCAATTTCCAATTATGTTTAGGTACAAGAAAACTTCTAAAGTTGATACCTCGCGAATTTATAAAAAATTATTTTTTTTTAAATGTATGCAACTGGATTATTGTTGGGATTACCTCTCTACTGGACTATAAGAGGTTTACTGTTTTTGATGGACCAGAAGGAGGTGTTGATGACCGGTTTTTCAGCAGCGACAACTCTTTAGTAGGTTGATTTATATGGTAATTAGCGATATCATTTTTTTCTGATAATACGTTTCAGTGACGGTGTGACGAGAAAATCAGGGGGTTTGCTGGTAATCAGAAATTCAGAAATTCATGAGTAACTGTAAAACGTATTTCGAGGAAAATACGGGCATATTTTATATTTCCAAATGAGGTTTGTATAAGTCGGCGCGTTTTCACAAAGAAGAACGAAGATTGCTATATCCTCCCTTCAATATTAGATTACAAGTAATGTAGTAAAAAAACTAAAAAAAAAACACGTTTTTACTCAACATCGGACTAAAGAGTTGAAAATAATTCTTGGACTAGTCGTAAAACAATTAATAATGAACAAAAAATACTAAAAAAGTTCGATTTATGAATAATATGGCACAAAGCGCCCACGCTTTTTCACAATAAGCTTATTTTAAAAAATATCTCTGCCTTTTTGGTCCGATGTTCTTTAGAAGCGTGTTTTTTAGAATTTTAAAACTATGTTTGTTTCTAATTTTTTAGTTAACTACATCATTATGGAGTTATTTCGATTTGAAGTAGTACAACAATATTTTTGTCAAATTCTGGTTTTTGTTGGAGTTGGCCATGGTTGCTATACATGTTATATATGTTAAATAATTTAGTTTTGGTTCGGTTTAAATTGGCTATTACAGTTAGCAATTAACAAATTGAAAAGCATACATATGTCATAACGTTTGTCACATTTCGTCAAATTTTCAAGTACAAAATGTTTACATATTGATGAATATGGGAAATTATAGCCTCCTATACTGCTGCACTTTGAGTTATGGTCCAGATCTCTATGGTCTACGAAGAGTGACGAAGGAAATAACACCAAACAAAAAGAAAGGTTAAGCAAACTAGCTGCAGATAAGGTGAAGTTGGACAAATTGAGTGTATATAAAAATTGTAGTGTATGACCTATTTGGCCTAAACCTCGTACAAGGCATAACCTCCGAGGTTGCGCTAATTTGTATTGCATTAGGAAAAAAAATTACAAAAATTATCTGAAAATAAAACTACTTGAGTAAATTCAAACGGCGCTCTCAGTGTAGAATTTGTTGGTATAAAAATTTGATTATATTATTATATTGACAAAACCAGATTTTTCCCGGACCAGTAATCAACAAATTTAACATTTAATCTTGAAAAAAAAAGAAAAAAAAGTTGTTGACCGCGGTGAGATTCGAACCCACGCCCTTTCGGACTGGTGCCTAACGTCTTAACCGCTCGGCCACGCTACTTGTGCTTCAGGAATATCAATACACCGTACGTAATACGTCGTCAGTCACCTGTGGTACTTTAATTCATTTTTTTTAAACCGGAAGCGATACTGACAAAACCGGATGCTCTGCATAAGCTCTCTTCAGTGACTTCAGTGAGTCAGTGAGAGCTAAATGATTAAATAAGTTGAAATTCTTAACTGTCATTATAACTGCTACATTTGGGCACTGAATTGTTTGATATCAGGCAGTCGGAAAGAACTTTAATATGTCTACCTCAAAATAGTATTCTGAATACGTTAATCAATGGTATTACTATTCGATTGGCCTCTTAAATTCGAGTGATTTAGTCACCACATTCACCAATAAGTTGAATTTTCAAATAACGTACTATCAAATTTATGTTCGTTTAAAGACTTTCATCTAGAAACTTCGACTGTTTTTACACATTTTATTACTGTACCGTTTTCAAATATAAAAAAAAACAAAAGAGTTCTTAATGACATATTAAGTTACAAGTGTTTCCCGTTTATACTCGTCGCATGCACTGCACTGGTGCGTTATGATGTACTGGTCAGATATTTCATAAAAGCCGGCTTTCAGGATATTATTTTGATGTTACATGGTTTTATCAGAATATTTCCATGTCCATGTCGTCCAGGATGCAAACAAGTAGGTTATTTCATATTTCACACGAGATGTGTTTTGTTTTCGTTTTCGTTTCGATGTCTTGAAACGCTCGCGAAATTATACGGACAGATAAAAAATGCATAATAAATATAGTTAAAAAAAAAGCAAAAAAATACGCTTTTAAAGAACACCGGACTAAAAAGTTAAAAGTAATTTTTAAAATCAGCTTAAAATATGTAAAATGAACGGAAACTACTGCCAAATATGACGTAAAGCGAACGCCTGTGTTTTTTAGTTTTTTTTAAACTATTTTATTTTTAATTTTTAGTTAACTTTATCATTAAAGCGTGCCTCGGCAATCTCCGATCAGCATCGCACATACGTCGGTATCGGCACGCACGGCACGCGTCGGCCGGCATTTAATCGTATAGTTAAGTTACTATATTCTCGCCGGATATTGAAAATTCGATGCCTACCGTCCGTACATATGTGCGCTGGTCTCAGAGTAACAACTGAACATAGAGGTAGTAAACAACTAATTCTAATAGGCCGACATCTTTTCTTACGTTGTCTTATTGACCGCCAGATACGGCAATCATAATTATTTACTATCGTCTTAATTGTATAGTATCCAGAAATATTCCATTCTACGTTAAAATGGAGTGTATTTTGGTGGTTCAGGAATGATTACAGCAAAATCAATAGATATGTTGACCTCTACTGCATTACTGCATATTTCTTCATCATAAACGCAAATTCTGAAGTCTTACATAAATTTTGAGGAGCTGGCAACGCCGATATAATTTTCGTGCGACTTATTTACGGTAGAAGCTCTACTGTCAAACGTTTGTTTTATTTGTGCGTGTTTTATGCTTGGTCAGTAAAATCGAATTCGCTATTTGTTGGTAATGAAGCTTTACGGACTTGCTGTGCTATATTCGAGTGTAGTTTAACAGTTTTTCGAGATGGAACTCAAAAAGTGCAGTGTTTGTAACATGGGTTGCATTGGAAGAATGTTCAGGTTAGTTGGCTTATACAGCGTTGTTTACAATTCGAACTGTCACTGCGAGGTCACAGCTGATCAATGTTTGGAGGCTGAAGTGTCAAAAGATGATGGCTTTGAGCACGGCATGCTGAAGTGGTTTGTTTACTACCTCTATGTTCAGTTGTTGTTCTGAGGCGCTGGTTAAATTTAATAGAAAGTAACTTTTTCCGATCCGTCCCGTCCGTCCGATGCCGATTTATGTGCGCGTACCTTTACAAACCCACAAATATACAGGTGAAGTTAATAAGAGTGTGATAAAAATGTGAAGTGTGAACACTAGTTAGTGGCTTTTAGTAAATTAATCGTTCATAGAACAATAAATTCATTCTTGACATATTGCCGGATAAAGGCTTCTAAGAAAAATATCTAATCTAACACTGTAAAACAGCAAAATATACTGATAATTATATAGCAGGAAAAGAAATAATTTAACACTACTTGCGTGAGCTCTGATAAATGAAACGGATGAACTATAATTAATAGTAATTGATGTATTTGACACTATTATCGTATGAAACAATTTTTTATTAACCTCTGCGTATAATATTTCATGATTAATCGATCGAGACTTCAATTTTCTGATAAACACAGGGTGGGCCACTTGAGCGTATGCAGAGGATAGCGACTAAACCGTTAAAGTTACAAAAAACGTTTTTTCCGCAAGATTTGTTCAAAATCGGATGCTCTACCACGTGATATTATGTTATATAGGGTGTTTAATTTAGGCGAGATGTTGTTATTTCAAATGGCACATTCTGTATATTATTGCATTTTGTAATTCTACGCCTCATTTAAGGACAAGCCTATTAAATACATGAAGCTCCTGAATTTAACGGTTTTTGAGTTTTTAGCTGATGAGAGCAACTTTTAAACCAGAACTATTAAAAATTATCTTTTTTCAGAAATATTTGAATCTTTCGAAAGCGGCGAAAATGAAAGAAACACATACAACAAGCTAAAAACTCAAAAACCGTGAATTTTAGATTTTACATGTATTTACTAATCATCATCATAGTCACAATGTCTTAACAGACATGTTGTGAACTCGTAAAATGCATTAGAGTATTGCCGACACGAATATTATCAATAGTTTTGAGAATTGTAGCTCGCCATCGTTCGCGATTTACTGCCAGTTCAGTGGCGCTCTTGATACTCATATCCAGCAACTGTTTCGTCGTATCTACCCAGCGTGTAGGGGAACGGTCACGGCGCCGCCCACTCGGGGCATGAGCCTGAACTACAAGTTTCTCCATATTATCGCTTCTGTGTATATGTCCGAAGAAAGTAAGCATTCTCGTCGACACAATGGATGATAGTCTCTTTGGATTACCGAGCTCATCCAGTATGGAAACGTTAGTTCGATGGGCGGTATAATTCTCCTCCACGTCCACATTTCAAAAGCATCTATACGAGCTCGATCTGCCTTTTTAACAGTCCAAGTTACCGAGGCATACAAAAATATGGAGAACAGAAGAGATTGAACCAGCGACATTTTGGTAGCTTTAGTGATCTTATGGTCACGCCATATTTTAGTAAGCTTTGTCATGGCCACACGTGCCTGTTGAATGCGCCGTCGAATCTCATTTTCACTGCTGCCCAAATTGTCGATCAAAGAACCGAGGTACACAACTTTGAACTACTTCACAACGGCCTACTGACTTTATTTCTCGATGATTATCGTGCTCTCTATCTACGATCATAACCTTGGTCTTGTTGTACTTAATACCAAGACCATACGCTGCACTGTGTTGTTCTAAGATGTTTAATAGAGCTACTAGTTCTTCCTTGCTTTGACATTAGGTAGTACTTAAACATATATTTAAATTTATTGACATTGAAGGCCCTAAATTCTTCAGGTAATGCATTAATCAAACGGATGGCATTATACAGGGTGTTAATTAAGTATGTTAACAAACTTTAACCACCAGTAGTACTTCGAACAATAGAAAGAAAATGTCATATGAACATGGGTCCGGAAATGCTTCCTAAGGGAGCTACGCTTCTTTGCATGGGGCACCCTGAAGACGGTTTTCCCTCGATATTCTCGAAACCATTCAAAAAAAAATTACGAAATTAGGTACGGTGGGTAAACTTTTGACGTTGAATCTGATTCTGAATTCAGAATTTCATAATTTTAATCAGAGGCGTATCATAAGGGTAAAAATAACCCCATTTTCTAAATGGTAACTTTTTTGACATTTTGATTTTAGAATATGGTATTTCAGAGATTTCTACGTAAAAATGGTCTCTTGGTATATCTCATAGGGCTAACCGTTTTCGAGAAAAATGCAAATTATTGAATCGATGCAGGCTATTGTAAATAAATAAATGCATTTTTCTCGAAAACGGTTAGCCCTATCGAGATGTACCAAGAGACCATTTTTACGTAGAAATCTCTGAAATACCATATTCTAAAATCAAAATGTCAAAAAAATTACCATTTAGAAAATGGGGTTATTTTTACCCTTAACTCCTCCCGTATGATATGCTTCTGATTAAAATTATGAAATTCTGAATTCAGAATCAGATTCAGCATCAAAAGTTTACCCATCGTACCTAATTTCGTAATTTTGTTATGAATGGTTTCGAGAATATCGAGGGAAAACCGTCTTCAGGGTGCCCCATGCAAAGGAGCCATGTTCATATGACATTTTCTTTCTATTTTTCGGAGTACTATTCGTGCTTAAAGTTTGTTAACATACATAATTAACACCCTGTATATGAAGCATTTCTGAAATGTGGCCGTTCTATGCTGAGGCATGGTTAAATGATATTTAGTTCGTATATTCCTAGAATGTACTTTCAATCGAGAAAAATAAATTTATTGACAAAATAAATCGATAAAACTTTCAAGGATCTCAAAATTGTCATAATGATCACTTACATAACGCTTTTGGAGTACCTACCTAATTCTAAACTCTCCATTCCAGAAGGCTTCCACATGAAGCATGGAGACGTCGTCCGACTCCTTTCCCGAAGGGATCCCGCACCAAAAGAGGAAAATGAGTTTTCCCACCACCACACTGGCTCTACCGATGGAAAACACGGCGTTCAGAAGACGATTGAGCAATGTCGGCGACGCAGCTCGTAAACTTTCTACCACAATCGGGTTAGTAGCAATCCAAGTTACAGAATACTACGAAAGTGTGTTCCAGTGTGATTTGAATATACACAGATGGCTCCTAAACAAGGATGGCTGGATGTGGTGTGTACTCCAGGTCTCTAAATCTAAGGACAAAGTGGGCTATGGGTAAAAATGTCAGTGTCCATAGCTAGGGAGTCTTTCGCATCCAATTCTTCCGTAGGCTTCTAAGGAGGTACTCCGACCACCACCATAAATGTGAACTCGAGATTGGCAGAGGTCAAATTTCAACATCGAGATGCAAAAAGCATCCTCCAAAAAGTAAACACGTGAAAGCTACGGGTCCTGACCAAATTCTAACCATGTCCCGCTGAGCTTGCACCTATTCTTTGCAAGCTCTTCAAACTATCGTATCAGCGAGGCGTGTTTCCCGCTTCGTGGAAGATTGGCTGCGTACAATCCATCCCTAAGAAGGCAACAAAATCGATTCCACCAACTATAGGCCTGTGGCTCTTCTCAACATCATGTCTAGGGTTATGGAGACTGTCATTGACACACAGCTACTGAAATACCTGGACAACAATAACATCGTAAATGATCGCCAGTATGGCTTCTGTAAGCACTGGTCTACGGGTGACTTCCTCACTTACGTCACTCACCTGTGGAACAGAGCAATAGAAAATCATGGCGAATCCCGTGTTGTTGCACTTGATATATCGAAAGCCTTCGATAGAATGTGTCATGAGGGACTTCTGGTCAAGCTCGCTGCTTATGGACTACCACCTGGCCTGCGCCTGGGGCTGAATAGCCTTTTGAACGACCGATCTCTGTTGTAGTCGAAGGCTGTTCATCAGACGTTTTGTCAATAAACGCCGGTGTTCCTCAGGGATCTGTCCTATCCCCTACACTGTTTCTGCTGTACATCAACGAGTTGCTGGAAATAACATCCAATCGAATCTACAGCTTCGCAGACGACAGTACATTAATATCGTGCATGAAACCAGGCAAGCCACTATCATCCCAGGAGACGGTACGTCGGCGACAGCAGCATGCCTCACAGATCAACCTAGATACCAAAACAATTGTCGAGTGGGGATTAGTAAATAAAGTACAGTTTACACAGTTTATGTACAGAAAACTCAGGCAACAACACTGACAAAGAAATCTCACGTTGGCTTACCGACTGTGGAAATGGAGGGTCACCCCATAGTCGAGTCACCTTCCGTCAAGCTTTTGGAGATCAAATCAACAATAACATGTCCTGGCACGACCACGTCGTCAGTATTGCTAAAACGGCATCCCAGAAGCTTGAAGTTTTGTTCCGCTGGAGGAACCTGTATACAACAGAGCAACTACTGCTGCTCTACAAGGCACAGATCCGACCATCGCTGGAGTATTGCTCCCATGTGTGAGGATGCGCTCCGAAGCACTCTCTAAAGTTTCTGGACATTATCCAGAGGAGAGCAATTAGACCAATCGATAGTCCTAACCTCACAAAGGACCTCCACAGCCTGGAACATCGAAGAAAGGTGGCTGACCTGTCTCTGTTTCACATGTTCTATCCCGGAAGATGTTCGACTGAGCTCCCCCAGATAATAACACTGAAGGCCGTCGGAATGAGGAACACTTAAGAGTTCCTACTCCCCGCACCAGTCTGCTCATCATTCCTTCTTTTGGAGAACTTCTACGGTGTGGAATGAGCTGCTGGGGAATTTGTTTCCCGACAGCTACAACCTGCAGCGTTTCGGATCTAACGTGCACAGACACTTCCTCTCGCAGCGCTTCTACTGCGCCGTATGCTTTCAGTTCACTGCTTTCATTTTAGGGAATTGAACAACTTTAGTGGCGTCCAAAATATTCGTTTGATTGATCTTTGTTTTCTAGATGGAAGACAATTGCAGTAAATGGCCCACCTCCGGAAGAAGTGACAATAATTGGACGGTCACTATGTTCATTATATATAAGGACGAAACTGAAGAGAGCAGGCATGTTCAACAAAAAACTAGGACTAACTCGAGTTCGAAGCACGATTGGAACTATGGATGGCTGTGGTGTAGTTATCAAGGAGGTTTTTCCAGGTACGCACTAATATTTTCCAGTTTTTATTTTCCAGCTTTTATCTGGTTTGTGGACTATTTTAAGGCGTTTCATAACGTAAAGTGGCCTAAACTGTGGGAAATCCTCATCTCCATGGGAGTTCCTTACCACTTAGTATTTTTCATACAGCAGTTCTATGTGTCTCGCTCGGCTCGTGTTAAGAATTGATGGTAACCTGTCTGGTCAAACAGCAACCAGAAAAGGAGTTCGTCAGGGATGTGTATCATCTCCGAATTTATTTAACACTCACTCTGAATTTGTGATGAAACAGGTATTGGACAACTGGAATGGCAGAATAACTATTGGCGGAAGCAAAATATTCAACTTAAGATTTGCTGACGATACAGCCCTTATTGCTACTTCTCAGGAAGAACTAGTAGCTCTATTAAACATCTTAAAACAACACAGTGCAGCATATGGTCTTGGTATTAACTACAACAAGACCAAGGTTATGATCGCAGACAGAGAGTACGATAATCATCGAGAAATAAAGTCAGTAGACCGTTGTGAAGTAGTTCAAAATTTTGTGTACCTCGGTTCTTTGATCGACAATTCAGGTAGCTGTGAAAATGAGATTCGACGGCGCATTCAACAGGCACGTGTGGCCATGACAAAGCTTACTAAAATATGGCGTGACCATGAAATCACTAAAGCTACCAAAATGTCGCTGGTTCAGTCTCTTGTGTTGTCCATATTTTTGTATGCCTCGGAAACCTGGACTGTTAAAAAGGCAGATCGAGCTCGCACAGATGCTTTTGAAATTTGGACGTGGAAGAGAATGCTGAGAGTCCGTTATACCGCCCATTGAACTAACGTTTCCATACTGAATGAGCTCGATGATCCAAAGAGACTCTCTTTAATTGTCTCGACGAGAATGCTTACGTTCTTCGGACATATTCACAGAAGCGATAATATGGAGAAACTTGTAGTTCAGGGTCATGCTTCGAGTGGGCGGCGCCGTGGCCGTTCTCCTACACGCTGGGTGGATACGACGAAACAGTTGCTGGATATGAGTATCAAGAGTGCCACTGAACTGACAGTAAATCGCGAACGATGGCGAGCTACAGTTCTCAAAACCATTGATAATATTCGTGTCGGCAATACTCTAGCTCCGACTTAATGCATTTTACGAGTTTACAACATGAATATAATAAATTGCCCCAGCAAATCAAAGAAGCTAGTTCAGTGAAGCATTTCAAATATATGCTAATCAATTATATAAAAATTAACTGTTTATAGTATATAGTATAGTTTTGTTTATGTGTAGTTAAGAAGAAATATTAGATTTCTAATCATAGTGATAATATTGTACTTAAGTTTTTGTTACTTAGATTATTGTAATTATGGACTGAAATGCCAGCACTATTTGTATTAGGAAAAATCCTAAATAAATTTCTACTACTACTACCATGTCTGTTAAGACATTGTGACTATGATCATGAATGAAGCTTTGGATGATGTACATGTAAAATTGTCTTTCCAGGTTTGATGTGTGCCTGTTCAGAACTAGAACGGATCTACCCGAACCTGTACTGCAACATTCCCAGGTTGGTGGGAAGGAAGGCTTCCGAAAGCATCGGGGGAATCCTTCCCGCAGTAGGTGACATTTTGTTCAGTCAGGAGCCTTCCTGGGGAAAAGTCGTTTCAGTCTACTGTGTGGCGGGGGGACTCGCTGTTGACGTAGTCAGGTTGGGACGTCCTGATTGGCTACCGGTAAGTTGTTTGGAATAGTTATTGCAATAAGACCCGCTTCGGGGCTGACTCCCAAGGTTTTATTTGTTTAATCGTATCTCATCTACACTTGAATTAGTTGGTTAGCTTTATACAGGGTTGGGATAAAGTATGGAACCAAGCAAATAACTTTGGAGCGGAAAGAATGATATTGCTGAACATTTGCACGCAAGTGTAGCGACGTATAGTGCATCCGAAGACATTGTTAGCTATTAATGTACTTCCGGTTTAACCGGAAGTATCGTCAACTTTTTTAATTTAAATGGGACACCCTATATATTTTTATTTTTTTAATACATCTTTTTTTTCCGAATACGTCCATAGTGGTTTGGGTATTAGTTTCTGTAAAAACGGGAAAGATGAAACTTCTTCATATGTTTAAAATGCCGGCCATTTACCTCCTGACGTCCTAATCCTGACGTAAATTGATTCGACAAGGTAACTCAGCAATTTGTCAACAGATTTGCATATTGTCAGGAAGTAAACGGCGGGCATTTTGAACGTCTGAGATAATTCCTTGAAAATTCATTTTAAATTTTCTTATTATAACACATCAAATAAAATGAACGTTTCAGTAAATGAAAAAGCTTTATCTTTCCCATTTTTGCAGAAACAAATACTAAACCTACTATCGACGTATTCGGAAAAAAAAAGATGTATTAAAATCTGCAAAAATATACAGGGTGTCCCATTTAAATTAAAAAAGTTGATGGTACTTCCGGTCAGACCGGAAGTACATTAATAGCTAACATAATGTCTTCAGATGCATTATGCGTCACTACATTTACCTGCAAATTTTCAGCAATATCACCCTTTCCATTTCAAAGATATTTGCTTGGTTCCATACTTTATCCCAACCCTGTATATACTTTTTGGGAAATTTTATTTTATTTTTTAGCTTTTTTATTTTTCATATATTTTACTATTAGTTAATTAGTAATTAAAGAACGGGAAAAACACAAATATGTGACGATCACAGACGTTACAAGTCAGATATGATTGTCCTTTCTGAACTCTGGAAGGGGACAATCTTTTATTCTCTCGGAACTGCAAAGGGATAACCTTATCCTACCCTTGAATGACAGTTTCTATACTATATAATGCTTCGACTGCAAATTTACTGTAAAGTGTCTTACAAGGAAGAGTGGGGGCTTTTTGAGGAGATAGGGCTAATCTGGTAAACACATGGCTCACTTACCGACGAAGGCTCTGGCGCTGGGATATGCGGGCCAAAAACAAAGCAAAGCTAACCCTCTCTCTTAGGGGATGAACTACGGTATTCCAAGCAGAAGTATACACGATTTTGATTTTGGCTTGTGCCCTGGTACGTATTCAGGATTTAGTTTCGGGGGGGGGGGGGGGGGTCAATAGAGTCGTTCAGTGAAATTCCAATAACCATATTTATGCGCATTTTCATGAAGTATTACTTACATATAACATACAAAAAAAATTTAAACTTAATTGGATGAGAATTGAAAAAGTTACGCGCCTTTGAAGATTAAAATATTTCATGCACTCAAAATTCATCGTTGTGACGTCATTGGGTCCTTCGGCGAGCCCAGACCGGCTGGCGGTTGTACAGCGACAGTGGCAAGCATACGTTTGTAATACGTTCAAGTGCTTTAGTTGACGCTATCTTTTGTTTGATCGGGTGGTTTTTTCTAACACATTCAAAAATTCAGATTCTTCTACAATCATTTTATCGGTAGTTCTCAAAACCTCTCAATATGTAGGAAATAAGCTCATCAGGAGTACAAGCTATAAGATATTTGATAGTGTTGCTTTTTTTATATTCTGACCAGGAGAATGACTGCAGGATTGGTTTCTTGGTTTTTGGATGGAAATTTCGAAACAATCGATTATACACTGTACCTTTTTGAATCTTGTTCGAAAAGGTATCAGTAAGCATTTCTTGATTTCCCATATAAATTTCCACTGAATAAATAATTTTAAATGTTCGACTAATTTTGGAACGGTTTTTTTAATTATTGAGCAAACTGTTGATATATACAGAAATCGTCTGCTATAATTTTATATGGAAGATTAAGTTTAATTTTTTTCAAAGTTACACATATTTCGATTTTTGTTAACTTTGTAGCAAGCAAGCATATTAATTATAAATAATGAGTGACTGGGTATCCCGATATAAATTTTCGGATTATTTTCTATAAGAAAAGCAGTTCGCTTTTATACAAGTTCCTTGTTGAATGATCCGAACTCGAACCACATTCTAGTTCTACTTGCGAAACATTGGTGCATAGATTCGCTGCTTGGTGACGAACATCGAGGTTTTTTTGTGCTGGTACTAGGTTCATCTAAATCTCATTTTCGTTGTCTTAAGGAAAACATTCCGAGGATCTCTAGCGTGTAAGGCTTGTTGGTCTTTTTGACAAACAAAAATGTGCGGAACCACTTCCCGTTTCATCTTAAGTTTTACACCTTTTATTAGTTTGTAACACATGTAATTTTCAACATCTTCCTCAAAAGATACAAGACTGAGATAGACATTTGAAGTAGTGATATTTGGTAGGCTAAGTATCCACGATTTTCTATCCAAAATACAGAAATGTGAGACACAAGAACTAGGTAATATAATATAAAACAATTTCTTCTACATAATTAAAATACATATGAATTTTGGTTACATCAAAGGACTGAAAACAGCCTTTCACGTGTTCCACATATCAGTGAGAATTGATTTCTCCAATGCTTTTATAATTGTTAGGTATATGATTAGTTCAGTATTTGGATTAAAAAAATCTACTTGAATCTCTTATGTTTTAGTGTAGGTACCAGTACCAGCAAAATCTGCTAACAACTGACATCAATATACCTTTAGAATGGCATTCACAAATGCGGTTTCTTGATAATAATACAATTCACTTAGTTCTAAAAATACTTATATTAAAATGGTCCTGACAGCAATACTTTGTTGACTTATCGCTCACAAATTCATTCCTATGCATAGCTCTCTGCCACAATTTCCTGATTTTTATATTTCGTGGAAAACCAATAAAAAATTGATCAGGAGTGGTCACTGTCGTATTTTCACATTGGGGAACCATACAATATTTATAATTTTTCTTCATCTGTCCTCCTTCCATTATTATACCCACTATCAAAGAATTCGAATAGCTTGATAAGTATTCAGTGTCGATGAAACAATTAAATAAATTATCCAATAGACGCGTATGCAGTTCACAAAGCTTGCATATAGCAAGTAGCAAGCGCCGCAGCGTTATTATTTACCGAGCACCCGTAAAATGCGTGGCCAAGGTGCCGCGCCGCGCCGGTCGGAGAGGTGTAGTGACGTCACCGTCGCATACTCGCAAGTGCCGCGCGTTTTTAATTTGCAGCACTTTGATAATGTATTAGAATATGAAATCGAGCTCAGAAAATTCTGAAAGTTTGCACAGCTGCTAAACTCAATACGCCCTTTTAGAATATGCAATAAAAAAATATGCTGAACGAGCCTATTTAATAGATTCCACGTTACAAAATTCAAAAAGGATCTAGCAATAAATACTCGTATGTACACAAAAAATTCTATGTCCCTTAGTTTCGGTAACAGGCAAGGCAATGTTCGGATGGGCCTAAAAAAGTGATTTATGCCGCTGGGTCTTCCTTCACAGGTCGGTGATCAGCCTATTGTGAATACAAAATTTTTTTCAGTTTTTCAATCCCACACCACACACATTTTCCATCTTTGCCACGGTGGTAACACTGTAACACTGTGTCAAAATTTCATTAAAATCAATTCAACCGTTTCCTCGTTACACACATAATGATCTAAAGCAATACTCGTATATTTACACCAGACAAAATTCTACGTCCTTTGGTTCTGTAATTGGCAAGGCAATGTTCGGATGGACCTAAAAAAAAGTTATTTATGTCTTCCTTCTCAGGTCAATGGGCAGTCTATTATGAAAGCAACAAATTTTTCAATTTTACAACCCACCACCCCCCAACCACCCCAAATTTCACTCCGCCAAAAATACGTAGAAAACGATCAGGAACACAGAAAACGCCTAAAAAAGAAGTCTGAGGAATATTTGTTTTTTTGCTGATTACTCCGCCGCCCATACACCAATTTTCAAAATTATAGCAGCACTACGACTCCACAACATATTGCCGCCCAAATTTCACAGCAATCCATGCATCGGTTACTCAGATTACGAGGGTAAATAGACGCGTACAGACAGACAGACCGACAGACAGACGGCCAGACAAACCGACAGACAGACCGACAGACAGACCGACAGACAGGCCGACAGACAGACAGAAAGACCGACAGACAGATCGACAGACAGACCGACAGACAGACCGACAGACAGACGCCGAGACAGACCGACCGACAGACAGACCGACAAACATACCTACAGAAACGAGTGACGTGGATTTTTGTTATGTAGATATCATAACACGGCAACACGCCCAAAAAACGTATTATCTCAAAATCGAAAATTTTCGCGATCACAATACTCCCCTCACCTATCGGTGTGGGAAGTAAAAAAAATAGTACGTAACTATTTATTGAAAATAAACTTTTCTGTTTATGAGTCACACCTTAGATTGCTTTGTATTTAATTTGAATGAATTCTGACCATTTGCTAAATATAAATTTGTTGATTGCAGATCATAATGGATGAC
This sequence comes from Callosobruchus maculatus, assembly GCA_951848785.1. Classification (NCBI taxonomy): domain Eukaryota; kingdom Metazoa; phylum Arthropoda; class Insecta; order Coleoptera; family Chrysomelidae; genus Callosobruchus; species Callosobruchus maculatus. The sequence continues at coordinate 8,469,456 of CATOUR010000003.1, forward strand.
ATGAAGGAATTTTTAGAAGATAGAATGTCACATTGGATCCACGCTAACGGAGGATGGGTAAACATATTTTATTATCATAAAAAACAACGCTCAGTTATTATTAGTTGATTATTATCAACCGGTGTCGGTGTTATCAACTCTTTATTTTTATTCAGTTTAAAAATCTTGCGTCATATTGTAAAGCTTTCTTAGTACTCTTTTACCGTGCTATTTTACTAATTTAATATAATTTCAGCTTGGACTACTCTCCTACTGTAGACAAATCGAACAAGACATTTCCTTCAAAGAATATCTGGCGATATTCGGTTTGGTTGCTGTGATTTTTCTAGTCTCGTTTTTTGTCGTTAAGTTATTCGCCAAATTAGGACTTTTTTAGATTTACATTCCTGTATAAATCAAAATATGTTCTTAGCAAGAATAATATCCTTGGCTACAACTTTTATAGTACTAAAAACTCACCCTGTATAATATGTAAATACCCATACCAAAAAAGATCACATACCTATCGAATCTCAAACGGAAAAGTCGAATATGAATACTTTTGAAAAATGACAAAGTACTTCCTGTTCGAAGATTGAAAATTCGTTTTCCGTTGCACCTTGGGTCCAGAAAATGTGATAGTTAAATGAGTTGCTCATTTTCCGTTGGCTCTTTCTATTAGTTATAATAAGAGATGATAAAATAAATATTCAAAGAGAATGGAGAATGGGTTACATACAGTATTGTATGAATCTCATAATATATCTATACTTTTTAGTATTTTACTTCTCATTTTATAACTATCTTTCGTAATATTTTATTTTTTAAGGGTTGTCAAACATTCCAAAATAAAAACACGTGTGTAATGAAATGCTTCTAAATTATAAATTATCTGTACGTATTATGTAAATATGTATACTATGTATTATTAGGTGCCTTGTTACAAAACTTGCAAAAATACAATGCTATTTCTCTATGCGTTATATAGTTGAACATATTTTTATATTTTATATGTAATTACTGACTTTTTTGTATTGTACTTATTATGTAATTATAATAAAAGACGTGTTCTTTTTTTTATATATTGTATTTATTTATTTATAACCTATTTTCTGGTGAGATACATTTGAAATAAGTGAACAAAATTTTGTATACATGTTTGGTTTGGATGACGGTACATGGAGCTGTGTGACGTGATTCTAAATCCAATATGGCGGACCATCCAAGATGGCGAAATAGTAATTTTCAATGCATTTCTACAATATCAGTATCAAATAAATGGGCTTGTTGAGAGTAACTCGAAAAATAATGCGACGTCATTCTAAATCTAATATGGCGGACCATCCAAGATAGCGTAATAGTTATTTTTAATGCATTTTTACAATATGGGTATCAAATGAAAGGGCTTGTTGAGAGTGACCCGAAAACTAATATGACGTCATTCTAAATCCAATATGGCGGAACATCCAAGAATGCGGAATAGTTATTTTTAATGCATTTCTACAATATGGGCATCAAATGAAAGGGCTTGTTGAGAGTGACTCGTAAATTAAATGTGACGTCATTCTAAATCCAATATGGCGGAACATCCAAGATGGCGGAATAGTTATTTTTAATGCATTTTTACTATACGGGTATCAAATGAAAGGGCTTGTTGAGAGTGACTCGTAAATTAAATGTGACGTCATTCTAAATCCAATATGGCGGAATATCCAAGATGGCGAAATAGTTATTTTTAATGCATTTTTACAATATGGGTATCAAATGAAAGGGCCTGGTGAGAGTGACCCGAAAACTAATATGACGTCATTCTAAATCCAATATGGCGGAATATCCAAGATGGCGGAATAGTTATTTTTAATGCATTTCTACAATATGGGTATCAAATGAAAGGGCCTGTTGAGAGTGACCCGAAAACTAATATGACGTCATTCTAAATCCAATATGGCGGAATATCCAAGATGGCGGAATAGTTATTTTTAATGCATTTCTACAATATGGGCATCAAATGAAAGGGCTTGTTGAGAGTGACTAGAAAAATAATGTGACGTCATTCTAAATCCAATATGGCGGAACATCCAAGATGGCGGAATAGTTATTATTTATGCACTTCCACAATATGGCTATCAAACGAAAGGGCTTGCCGAGAATAATTAGAAAAATATTCTGACATCACTCTAAATCCAATATGGCGAACTTTTGAAGTTTTTTACGCTTTTCTATAGTATGGGTATTAAATGAAAGGGTTCGCAGAGAATAAAAATGCAGGTTAAAAAAAATCACACGTCAAGCATAAGTGGCCATAAGTAGGGTAAAATCATTAGAAGGTCTCATTATTGAAGAACTAGACTGGTCGAAATAATTCGGCAGACGATCTTGCAACAATGATGAACAGACTTGAAAACCTAGCGACATCTAAAAAGTAAATAATAAACCTTTGTTAAAAAATCTTTTATTTGCGCTAAAAAGAAGAAAAAATATTTTCCTTTAAAATTTTAACCATCAACTTATACAAAATGTATATGATCATACAATATTGTCGCTCAATTGACTTGTATAGATAAACTAGTATCTACCTATTTAACTGAGTTACTCAATCTGTTCATTTTTTTTTTAATTTCAATTCAAATAAATACTTATAGCTACTTACGCAAACCTCGCGACAACCTTTTATGATCATATAAACTGTGTATATGAGGTTATAAGTCGATAGTTAAAATTTTGATGGAAAATTTTATTTCCTTCTTTATGAAGGATTTAAGTAAAAGTTTTTTCAAAAAAGGTTTTTTTCTTTTAATTCATTGCGCTAGTGAGGAGTACTCTGTACCTCAGAGTAACAACTGAACATAGAGGTAGTAAACAACTAATTCTAATAGGCCGACATCCTTTCTTACGTTGTCATATCGACCAGATACGGCAATCATAATTATTGTTTAATATCGTCTTAGTTGTATAGTATCCAGAAATATTCCATTCTACGTTAAAAAAGACGGTATTGTGATAGTTCAGAAATGATTACAGCAAAATCAATAGATATGTCGACCTCTACTGCGTTACTACATGTTTCTTCATCATAAACGCAAATTCTGTCTTACATAAATTTTGAGGAGTTGGCAACGCCTATGTAATTTTCCTGCGATTTGTTTACGGTAAACTTCGATTGTCAAACGTTTGTTTTGTTTGTGCGTCTTTTATGCTTGGTCAGTAAAATCGAATTCGCTATTTAGTGGTAACTGTAGTGAAGCTTTACGGACTTACTGTGCTATATTAGAGTGTAGTTTAACAGTTTTTCGAGATGGGACAGTGCAGAGCAGTGTTTGTAACATGGGTTGGAAGAATTTTGAGGTTAGTTGGCAATGTTTGGGTCTGAAGTGTCAAAAGATGATGGCTTTAAGCACGCCATGCTGAAGTGGTTTGTTTACTACCTCTATGTTCAGTTGTTACTCTGAGCCCTGTACCTATTGAAGTGTGCAACCGAACACTGCACTACAGAGTTCGGTTGCAAACATGTACGCATCTCAGGTCTCAACGCAGACATTGAATACAACATCATCCAAGAATGCCACGTATATTTATACACTGACGGCGATTTTGGCAAGGCTTCAAGGACTAATTTTAGCTCGGAATCACTTGAAGTCGGCCGAAATCCGGCAGTTTTTGGTTTTCCTCACGATGTGTTAGTTGGTTCCTCACCATTTTCCCACCACCATGAATGTAAGTATTGAAAAAACCGCCACTCGGCGCATGCGTCGCGTGTCTTCGTCAAAATTCACCCGAGCTAGACAGGACAAGGCCGAAGGAGGCCTGGAATTTTTGTTATGTAAGGCGCTCTTTGGGCAATCGATAATATCGAACAGAATTTCAAATACAGTGCTGTCATAATTTCATTGTTTATTCAAAAAAATACATTCTAACCAATAGGTTTGTATTTTGTAAATGCATAAAAGATGATGGCAAACATATTTACATACAGGGTGAGTTTTTAGTACCGGCTCGGTCGATAACTCCACTACTGCAAAAGATAGCGAAGAAAGTGGCATACAAAATTTGTAGCCACGGATATGCTCCTTGCTCAGAAAATATTTAGATTTATACAGGGTGATCCATAACTACGTGGTGATGCAAACATGCATTTTTTTAAATGAGATACCCTATATATTATTTCATATTCAAATTCTACTAATGATTCTTCTTCCAGTATAGGGTATTGTTACATTATACAGGGTAATTCAAAAGTTATGGCCATTTTTATATCCAAATCGCGGTCAAATGAACGTACTGTATATCAAAAAGTAATAGATCAAAAATTATTTTTTTTACATGAAAAGATTAATAATATCCTCTAGTTTTAAAATCGGCTATAAAAAAAGTCTGTGACGCATATTCGTACACAGGGTGATGTATAATGCAAAATCCATATTTACTCCTTTTTTCTAAGTGTAACTCCCAATATTTTATTACCTATACCAAAAAATTGCTTTTAATATGCTCTTTCATCTTTGTATAGCACTTGTTGTACCTACGTCCATGTCCAGTTTCAGAGATATTTTGATTTTTCGGTAAATTTAAAATATAGCTTCTATTTGTGTACTGAAATTTATTTATTTTGAGAAAGTACTAGGTATCGAATTTGTTTTTTATTTAACGAACAACTAAATTATAAGGTCATAATATTATTTGATGAAGTTAAAACTCTAAACCATCGAGATAATAAAGTCAAGTCTGATGAGGAAACAATTGTGTAGGCGTGATGCATAATTATCAAGCAGATTTATCAGGTGGGCTTTGAAGATTTGGCAGTTTTCATAACCTGCTCAATAATTCCGTACTGTGTGAAAAACCAACTTATAAATTAATTTTTCCATTGAGGGTATTTAGGAGAATCTTTGAGAGATTGCCTACTTGCCTCTAGAATATATCAACTATTGAACAGCAATATCCAAAACGGAGGCACTCTAAAACTAATGCGTTTGGAAGGTTGAAGAATCGTTTTATTTGGACTGTGTCGTTTAATATTTCATAGCCTACCTGATAGATCTGCTTGATAATTATGCATGACCTCTATAAAATTGTTTCCTCAGCACACTTGACCTATATTATCCCGTTAGTTCAATGTTTTGACTTGATCAAGTACTATTATGGCCTTATATTTTAGTTGCTTGTTAAGCAAAGATTAGATTTGATAGTATTTTCTCAAAATAAATAAATTTTAGTTAACAAATAGAAGGTATATTTAAAATTTGTAGAAAAGTCGACATATCTCAGAAACTAATGAACGCAGCCATAACAAGTGCTATACAAAGATGAAACAGCATATTAAGACCAATTATTTGATATAATGAAATATTGGGGGTTACATTTAAAAAAAGAGAGAAAATCTAGATTTTGCATTTTACATCGCCCTGCATACGAATATGCGTCGCGGGCTTTTTTTAGAGCCGATTTCAAAACTAGAGAATATTCTTAGTCCTTTCATGTAAAAGAAATAATTTTTGATTCATTACTTTTTGATATACAGTACGTTCATTTGACCGCGATTTGGATATAAAAGGGTCATAACTTTTGAAATACCCTGTATAATGTAACAATACCCTATATTGTAAGAACGGAAATCATTGGTAGAATTTGAATATGGAATAACATATAGAGTGTCTCATTTAAAAAAAATGCATGTTTGCATCACCACGTAGTTATGGATCACCCTGTATAAATTAAAATATTTTATGAGCATGGAACATATCCGTGGCTACAACTTTTATATACAACCTGTTTCGCTATCTTCTACAGTAGTGGAGTTATCGACCGAGCAGGTACTAAGAACTCACCCTGTATATCGTTGTGTCACTCTGTTGCATTGACTCAAATAATTTCATTGTTGATTCGAAATTCAGATGAAATTTTATGTCAAGGAACCCGTATTTTGGAAAATAATGCAGACAGTTAAAATGTAATTTTTTTAATAGTGAGGGGTTAGTTAACGCTCAGCCTCAAGGCTTCTTGTGCACCCCAAATCGAAGGGATCAAACAGAGCCCCATTCTAAGTTCTTTGCGAACTTTGTGATGCATTGAACTATGCTTTCCTGTCTTTTTTCCTAGCCTACATTAAAGATAGGAGTTTTCCTGCTTTCACTCAGGGCCGGACTGTCCTGCATAATGGATTTGCCACATCAATCCTCATTTGCAGATGTGCACTGAACGTCCAATGGCCAGTTATAAATCCAACCACCTTTCGTAGCTCCTTTCTGCTTAATCAGAGATAGTATGCGATATTAGAACACGAGGATTTCCTCAGCATCCTCTTAGGTCCGTATTCCGTATTCATATTCGTTTCTCAAGTATTCCTTAAGTATTACTCAAGGGACCCTCAAGTGTGGCTTTCCTTGTGTATCTGTTCCCTTAGACAACATCTACCAGACGGCGGGGTTCAATTGGCGACGTTGCCATATTTCAAATATAAGTCGTCAATTTGTTATGTCTATGCCTGCGCATTTTGATGTTTTCTGTTATGTTTTTTGTTTTGTGTCAGTTATTTCCTTGTTTTGTGCCGGACATTTTTCTGGATGTGACAGAAACTGACAATACCGTGCTCCAAAATGAACCTACAAAATCGCCTTGACTGCATTGTCATGTTGACATTTCGTTACTTGAGTATGGTATTACTCAGGGGAGCCTTACGTAAAGGACCCTCAAGTAAGGTTTTGCTTAAGTAATTCTAAGTATGTTTCTTCATCCATCCTCAAATAATTTTACCAATCCCATGGTTCCAGACGCAATTCTTCTAATAGATTTATATAGGAGAATTGGCCTCTTTTTAAAAGCCACTGTTTCACCCATTTAGAATGTTTTTCTTGCTGTATTTCACTTTAATAGCTAAAGCCGCCGCCAATGCTAAAGTATTATCCATGTTTAAGGGACCAAATATTTGCGAGAAACTGAAAGAAAACCGAACAGTGTGTGGAGGTATCGTTCCATCGGTTTAACCGACATCGGTTGGCACGTCGTGCAAACCTGATGAAAAAGAACGATGTCTGTGGGGTCCTTTAAGGCGTCAATGCTGAGAAAAACACTGTTGATAAATTGATTAAGTACCTAATTACAATCGAGTGAAAATAATAACTAATCTATATTGAATGATAATTTAAAATAGAGACCTTATAGATAATCTACTTTATATAAAAAGAATTTATAAATAATTGCAGATTATTATTATACCTTGCAACTTTTTTAAAGTCCCGAATAAATTTCATAGAAAGTTAGTACTCATTTGACTATAGCGTGACGAATGAACATCTTAAAATATCCGTTCTTGCTCTGGTTTCATAGTACTCAAAAATTTATTCATGCTATAAAATCAAGCAGTGGCAAAACCCGGAAGAGTGCGATTTCGATAGTTCAGTGATCGAAGGTTACAAAAATATCTCTTAATTGTTTCAAACACCTCAAAATTAGGTCATGTTTATGTCTGTGCCAACTACAACTTGTAAACAGTAGCTTTGCTATTTAGAAAACGGATTTTTTCGCAGGCACTCAATTGCTTTGAACTTTGAATTAATTATTACATCCCACACCGATAGGTGAGGAGAGTATTGTGATCGCGAAAATTTTCGATTTTGAGATAATACGTTTTTTGGGCGTTTTATGGTGTGTACATAATGAAAATCCATGTCACCCATTTCCGTCGGTCTGCCTGCCTGTCTGTCTGTCGGTCTGTCTGTTGGCGTTTTTCTAACGTCGTAATATCAGTAACCGCTGCATCGATTGTGATGAAATTTGGGTAGCGATATGTTGTGGTGTCGTAGCAGGTAATGTTCCAATAATTTTGGAAATCGTTGTACGGGGAGTGGAGTAATTAGCAAAAAACGAAAAATTTCAAATATTCGTCAAAATTCGCTTTTAGGCATTTTAGGAGTTCCTCATCATTTTCTACTTTTTTTGGGTGAGGGTGAATTTGGGGTGGTTGGAGCGTGGGGGGTTGTAAAACTGAAAAATTTGTTGTATTTATTATGAGCTGTCCAATGACCTGTGAATGAAAGACCTAGCGGCATAATACACTTTTTCAGGTCCATGCGAACATTGCCTTGCTTATAATAGAAACCAAGGGACTTAAAATTTGTGATGTATACATACAAGGCGTTGTTTTAGATCGTTCTATATTGCGTAACGCGAAAATTATCAAATTTATTTTAATGAAATTTTGACACAGTATTACTGCCGCGGCGAGGATGGAAAGCGCGCATATTTTGGAAAAATCGTGTTAGTGGCGACGCAGCAATAATAAAAAAACTAAAAACATAAAAATAGCTCAAACTTTCTTTTTAGGCGTTTTAGGGGTTCCTGATCGTTTTTTACTTTTTTTTGGGTGAGGGTGAAATTGGGATGGTTAGGGGGTGGGGGTTTGTAAAACTCCAAAATTTGTTCTATTCATAATAGGCTGTCCATTGACCTGTAAAAGAAAGGCCTAGCGTCGTAATAGACGTTTGTTAGGTCCATCCGAACATTGCCTTGGCTAATGTACGACTATTGCTTTAGATCGTTCAGAATTTAGTAACATGGAAATTATGGAATCGATTTTAATGAAATTTAGACACAGTACTATTACCGTAGCGAGGATGAAAAATGCGTATGGTTTTCAAAAATCGTCAGTGGCGGCGCAGCAATAATAAAAAAACTTATAATATAAAAATAGCTCAAACTTCGCTTTAAAGCAATTTGGGGGTTCCTGATTGTTTAATTTCGTCCAGTTGAAGCTGGCAGAATAAAAATTGTGTCGTTTTAGTTCCTACGGAGAGACTTAGGAAACTATTTACTAGTTTTTGTGTTGGATGTTTTTTGAGGACATGCGAACGATTACTTGGTTGCAAGGGATCTCAGACTATAGCTTCATGCAAAGGGAATATAATAAAATGATATCACTGTTATGTGTGGGAAGTACTGAGTCAATCAACTTGACTCCATTTTTTTGATATGGGTGTATTATAGTAATAATATTTTGATATACGTTGGGTTGTTGAACATCTATTCTATGGCTATTATATTAAAAGATATAATATTTTTCTCGAAGTTAGATGTTACTAATAGCTCCATGAAATAAGACAAAATCAAATTGCATTTTTAAACGACAAAATTTAAAACTATAATTATTAACAGCATTGCCCACTAAAAATGGAGGCTCTGTGTCACGTTTATTAGCTCAGTACTTCCAAATTCCTATTTAAATTATTTAAATTTTTGAATACCTTCAAATTTTTTAATTTCTGGAATTATCAAGTAATTTTAGAAATATCGAAATCTTTGAAAGTCTTCTATTTTTCTATTTAATACCAGATCAATGACAGGTATTTCTAATTTGATGTGTTTGAAAAATGGTTTGTCGAACAACTTATTTTACTGTTTTACTTTTTTATTACTTCTTTTCATGTGATGTACTACAACCATACGCTAAATAAATACTATAACATTACTCCTAAACATGTATTTTTGAGAAATAAGGTGCTGATGGGTTTCGAAAAAACAAATCCACCCTTCAAAAGGTATTTTTATTTTCAGAGATACATAATTATTGTATCTTTCTTTTAACTTTGAGTAGGTAACCGAATGTTAAAATTAAAAGACAGATAAACTTTCTTGGTATAATGTTAAATCATAATTATCAGTATAAAAGGCGGTTTTATTAATTTTAAATCCTACTATATTTAACCACAGTTGCAAAAATGACAATTTTAGGCTTTTAACGTATTTAGTGGTTTACGCCTTAATAAATATTGCTCAGACTAACACCAGAATGAACAATCTCTGAAAAAGTTTAACGCGATATGTGAAATAATATTTTTTAATTGAACAAAATTAATTTCACTGGACTATAACACAACGAACCAAGGATCAGTGTACGGTCATACTACACGTCTAAGTATGATATAAAAACATTTGTTACTCATAAATCTATTCCTAGAATAATTAGAACACACTATCGACGATGCGCTAAAATATCTTTCTAAAAATAATTCTAGGTAGCTGCACACAATTTAATCCAAGACAATAACGGTGCCATCGAGGGCACGAGTGTCATAGGATAAAAATAGTTTCACTAATAAATATATTTGGAAAACTAAAAAGAAAAAGTTTATTATTTTCCCATTGCATGAAGGTATCGTCTGAGATCCTTTTGAAACCAAATCATCGCCCGCCCGCAAAAAAAGTATGTTATGCCGTTAAAGCTTTCTTTCACAGATGAGTTTGAGCTGTTTTTATATTTTTAGTTTTTTATTATTGTTGCGCCGCCACTGACACGATTTCTAAAAACCACCGATACGCGTTTCCTTCTTTGCCACGGTAATGATACTGTGTCAAAATTTCATCAAAATCGATCCAATAGTTTCCACGTTACACAATACAGAACAATCTAAATAAATACTCTCATGTATACATCAAGTCTCTTGGTTTCTGTAATAGGCAAGGTAATGGGCCTATACCACATTTTTGGTTTATTGGCTTAAACGAACCCTGACACCACGCAGATGCCATAAATATAACCGAAAAAAATTGCTCTAAATATTGAATTTTTTGAATCCATACACTTCCCGCCCAGGTCGTGACGTCCTGTAGGGAACCAATAAGAGCTCACTGGTACAAAACAACAATATCATCCGCTCGTAGTCATCGGACCACGAAAGGACGCTTCTCATTGGTTCCCTACAGAAAGGAAGCTTCTCATTGGTTCCCTACAGGTGACGTCATCATCGGCTATTTCAAATTACAGTACAATTTTCTTTTTAGTGTTATTCTCATTTGGATCAAGTTTTCTGCTGACTTTTTACAGTAAACGGTCCTATGTATCATCAAAAATAATACCGCAGTAAATAAATTGATCAATTTGAGATCACGGCATAGGCCCATTATTATCGGATGGACTTAAAAAAATTATTATGCCGCTTGATCTTTCTTTCACAGGTTCATGGTCAGATTATTACATTTTCACTTTACAACAATTTACACCCTCACCAAAAAAAGTAGAAAATGATCAAGAACAACTAATATACCTAAAAACGAATTTTGAGTTGTTTATATATTATTTTTATTATTGCTGCGCCGCTACTGACACGATTTCCGAAAACCATACGTGTTTTCCATCTTCGCCAAGTTGATAATACTGTCCACATTTCATTGGAATCAAAATAATAGTTTCCATATTACACAATACAGAACGATCTGAAGCAATACTCTTCATTATATAACACTCCAAAAATCTAGGACAGATAGTTTTTCTGCAACCTAGATTTCAAATTTGGACACGTCTAGTTTTGCATGTTAGGAACTGTGACTTGTCGTGTTTTAAGTGCTATTTTTGTGGAATTGGATCAAAATAAATAAACCACTAAATTATTTCTGGACTTTTTTACTGAATGCAATTAAAACTAAACAAATACTGAGCTCAACGACTGAAACTATAAATATAATGCTAGATATTAAAAATTCTTTTACAGGTTCATGGTCAGATTATTATATTTTCAGATTACCACAATTTACATCCCCACCAAAAAAAAAAAGTAGAAAATGATCAAGAACCCCTAATATGCCTAAAAACGAAATTTGAGTTGTTTTTATATTGTATTTATTATTGCTGCGCCGCTACTGACACGATTTGCGAAAAGCATACGTGTTTTCCATCTTCGCCATGTTGAGTATACTGTGTCGACATTTCATTGGAATCAAAATAATAGTTTCCACTTTACACAATACAGAACGATCTAAAGCAATACTCTTCATTATACAACACTCCAAAAATCTAGGACAGATAGTTTTTCTGCAATCTAGATTTTAAATTTGGACACGTCTGGTTTTGAATGTTAGGAACTGTGACTTTTGTCGTGTTTTGAGTGCTATTTTTGTGGAATTGGATCAAAATAAATAAATCACTAACTTATTTCTGGTCTTTTTTACTGAATGCAATTAAAACTAAACAAATACTGAGCTCAACGACTGAAACTATAAACATAATGCTAGATATTAAAGAGGATACATTATAAACAAATTTTCTGGAAAACAAAATTCTTCAAAACTAGCAATAGCGTTTTCACGGCTAGCTTAGACGGGAGTTAATCTTCTTTCGAGCTGTATTACCTTGTGATAGAACAATATTTTGGTCACCGATGGTTCTTAAATTGATGAATAATTAATCAATATAGCATAAATCAATCGTAAATGAAAAAAAAGTGAATTCACCGCACGGTATTCTCAACGAAAGGCTAAAACACGTAACAGCCAGAATAACCTCCTGTGATCGACATGTGACTTGCTCCAGTTGTTCGTATTGCCTCCCGTGGACATGTCGGTGTTTAAAATTAAACACTGCTTGGACTAGTCGACTAGCCTAATTTTCTTGTTTCTTCACCAAATATCTGAGGTGTAATGTTGGATTTTGTAAGCGAATAATATAGAAAATGGTAGCGCTTTATAGATGATGATGAATAGAATGATACCAGTCGTCTAAATGCAAAACCCGACAAGTCACAAATTTTTCAAAATAGTTTTATATACCATTTTGTCCATTATTTGAAGCGCTACCATTTTCTATATTTTTCCCTTACAAAACCCGACATTAGACATGAGATATTTGGCTAAGAAAACTAGACTTAGGTGCAGACACCGACAAGTCCAAGCGGTGTTTTGTTTTATTTCAAACACCGACATGTCCACAGGAGCCAATACGGACGACGGGAGCAAGTCACATGTCGATCGCACGAGGTATTCTGACCGTTGTGCGTTTTAGTTTTATCCAGTCGCTGAAAATACGTTGTGGTGAATTCATGTGTTTTTCAGTTTACTGAGAGAATGAGATTAATTTATGCTGTATTGATAAATTATTGATAAAAGTAACCATGTTTTTTTGAAAAAAGCTTTGGATGCGGATTTTGGAGAGCCTACTTCAACAGAAGCTAGGTCCACATTAATGCAGAGGACCGAAGCTAATTGTGAAAATGCATTTGCTAGTTCTGAAGAATTTTGTTTGTCAGAAAATTTAGATTTTGACGTTTAAATCTTGTAAGCCTTGAAATGTATCCTTTCTAATATCTAGTTTTATGTTTATAGTTTCTGTCGTTGAGCACAGTGTTTGATTAGATTCCTTTATATTCAGTAAAATAATCCAAATTGATAAGTGTTTCATTTATTTTGATCCGATTCCACAAAAATAGCAGTCAAAACACGACATGTCACAGTTCCAAACATGCAAAACCCGACGTGTCCAAATTTAAAAGTCAGATTTTAGAAAAACCATATGTCCTAGATTTTGGAGCGTTAAGACTTAACATCCTAAAACATCGTATATTATCATACTCTCGATTTAGTATTATTTTCGCTCATAATAAGACTTTGTTCTGTTTTTCTTGATTTCTGTAAAATTTGTTACCGTGGACTTGTCGGGTTTTGCATTTAGACGACTGATATACAGGGTGTCCCACGACGACTTAGATAAGCCATATATCGGAAGTGGGCAGTAGTAGCATTATAATTTTGGGGGTGTAAATTAGAGCAAATATAGTATATTTTCTTATTATTGTGTCACCCAATGAGGTATTTGTTTTTGATCACGTGACGTTCGATTCAAAATATTTATTGGGACGCCCTGTATATTTTTTGTGTTCCTCCCGATAAAACAATTCCAACAAACTAGCACACTTAGGGTCTAAAGTGATGGTACCACTATCATTGATTATAACATGTACATCTACAGTTAAATTATTTTGGTAGTTTCATAATGATAGTGCTACAGTCCTTTAAGTACCTGTAGCTCTTGAATTAATCACTTTAGACCCCAAGTGTGCTAGTTTGTTGGAATTGTTTTATCGGAAGGAACACAAAAAGTCATAGATATACAGGGTGTCCCATTAAAATTTTTGAATCGGCGTCGCGTGATCAAAAAATTACCTCATTGGGTGGCACAATAATAAGAAAAGATACTATATTTGATCTAATTTACACTTCCAAAATTATAATTCGCTACTTTCGATATATTGCTTGTCTTAGTCGTCGTGGGACATCCTGTATATCTAAAACTCTATTTTGAAAAATGTGGGGTTTTGCATTTAGACGACCGATATACACATTGATTTTTTTTATTTTAAAGGGCAAAGAAAACAAATGGCGACCCATACCGATTGGAAACCCTTCATCACGTCTGCGACTTGCCAGAAATATGCCCCAATGGGTGGTAAGTCATTATGCAATTTCTGAAACTCATCTTTTAAACATTCTGTTATCTAAAAAATAAATCAGAGAATAATTATCGAAAATCCCTATAAATTATGTCTCCAACGTTAAAGAAGAGACAGATAATTTATACCTGGAACAAGATAATATAAGTGGAGTGAACACCTCTAAATGTTTGGGAGTAATATTCCACAAGCAAGGAAACAGCCAAGATGAAATTAAAGAAAGGATAAGCAAAGGAACAGTCTCTAAAATTCTACACAAGACAATTTAAAAGTGTTATCACGTATCACATATGGGGCAGAAACATCAGTAGTAATAGTAGGTAACCTTAAACATTTGTCAGCTGAGTTGGATTTTTTAAATAATTTCTATAGAAAAACATGCTTAGTATATAATTTTTATTTATATACTGTACACATAATATAAAAAAACACTTGCAATATGTCATGTTGTCATGTGCCTTGTTTGCTGTTTGATGAAAAGGGTGACATACAATTCCTGCTCAATTCTGAATATAATGTATTTCAAAAATAATAAAAAAGCAGTAAACAATATACACAATGGATTGAAAAATTACAGCTATGTGGTATCTTACATAAAATGATAAAACTAAAGCTACAAAAGTAGTGAAAAAGTTGTGGTCATCCAAATAATGATGTATAATTAAAATACAAACAATATAGATAAAACTTGTTTTATACACACTTTTTAAGACAGAAAAAAATGCTTTAAATATATATATGAAAAAGATGTAGATCACATATCAGTAGCCATTACCTAAAAACAATGCGATACTGAAGTAGCTAAATTTCTAATATTACTTATATAAAAATAAACAGTCCATATATGGCTATGTGCCAAGCCCTTCAGAATATCTTCTCTTGACTGGTACATTATTAATTATGCTCCTATCACTGATTCGTCCTCTCTGCCTGGAGACATCAAAATCACAAAAAGTTCAGATAAAATTATGCATCTTCTGCCATGATCTACCCAATATCTTAATTTTTGGGTAAAGTTGGTAGGCTCAGCAAAAATATCATTTGCCACAAAGCCACTGGAAAGTAATTTGCTTTTTGGGGACAGCTTTCTAGATGCATAAACTAGTAAAAGTATTTTGGAAAAATTGAAATCTAAATTTGCCATAATCAACTTTGGACTCACCCTGTATACAGGGTGTCCCAGAAGTCAACGTCAAGCCGCAACGGGGTGACAGGATTGGTTGTAACTATCATGAGAAAAATCGGAAAAAAAATCTATCCCATGCAGTTTAAAAATTATGGGCATTTAAAAAAAACTAGAAATTTGGTCAAATTATAACAATTTTTCGGTTATTGTGGTTAACTTTTATTATTTTTATTCATTTAAACCTTGGAACCGTAACCCTAAATAACATTTCTAGAAGCACAGTCAAAAAAAATGACAGAATTGCCCCAAGTTTTCTAGAATGAAGACTATCTATTAAACTATGAATTTAAAATTTTCAATGTTTGCCGACTTTAAAAGCCCTCCTTTAAAAAAAATGTGCTAAAGTGCCTTGGCAAGTGCTATTAAAAGCTGGCGCATTTAACCAGGATTGTAAAATGGTACAATACTTGTTAGTTTCATACTAAAAAAAGCGAGTAAAAAAAGGAAAACCTCAAGTAACCCGAATTTTGCTAACCCATTTCACTTAGGTCAGATGTTCTTTATTCGCACAAGCTTCTGGCAGGTTCTTAATTTTATGTTTTTTTTAAGGTTTTTTTTAAATGCCCATAATTTTCAAACTACATGGGATAGATTTTTTTTCTGATTTTTCTCATGATAGTTACAACCAATCCTGTCACCCTGTTGCGGCTTGACGTTGACTTCTGGGACACCCTGTATAGACTTTTGACCAAGATTGCACAAACATGTTTGGATACAGAATTTATCTGTCTACTTATTAACTATGATAAAGTTGCAAATTATTTTCTATTACTCCCAGAAGGTCTTTGATTGTGATTTTATGATCCAACCGAAAAGACATCTCACGATTACTTGAACAAAACCAGTGCTAGTTATTCACTATATGTCAATTATAATATTTCTTCAATAATACATATTTTATTTTAATATAATTTGCATGGTGATAACAGAATGAGTTTAACTCTTGAACAAAATAGTTCCAGCTTAGCTGCTCACAATATGAGTCTGATTGAATATATTTACTTCAATCACAATCACCAAAAAAATGGAATGTTTGTCCAATGTGGACTATCCTATAATTAAAAAAAAAAAGAATGTGACAGATGACACTATAATGGCACTTATCAGTAATTTTCCAACCCTGAAATGGGCTTGAATAGAAAATTGATTCTCATTTTATTCTGTATGATGTCTGACTGGAAAAGTTTTTCCACTGAAAATGTTTCAGTGTATGAAAGTTTCAAAAATTTTTTTTGCACAAAAATGTGCATATTCGAGTGGGGTTTTCCACATTTTAGTACCATTCAAGAAAAGATAACAACTAAGTCTAAGTGTAAGTTTTTAGATTACTCTATCAGTTCTTATTAAATTCCATGTAGCATATTATATTGTTTTCAAAAAGTGGTTGAATGTAAACCCAAATAGTACATAACTTAAAACTATTATAGTAGGTTTGTAATAAGTATGGTTTAGAATACTGCCAATTAATTTTTCAATTATAAATAACCTTATGTTAACCATATATGAATCTTCGCATTCCTATTACTATATCCATTTTCAAAATTATAACAGAGATAGTGTAGAAAAAATATTGCCACATACTTTAATTCATAATTAGCATTCTTCCTTTTTTATTTTTTTGGTAAAAGATTTAGCGGCTATGTCTTTCATTCAGTAGATCAGCAATAACCAATCTTCTACAGCTATTCCTATTTCGATGGTTTATTAGTACAATAAAATTATTGACTCAAGTGACTAAAATTTTTAGAAGATTTCGTAACTTGAGTTCCGACACCAAGACAGACACAAAAAACAATTAATAAAATATTCTAAAACAGAGCGGCACCTATAAAATGATTTACCAGATTTTCTAATGTATTGTAAAAAAATTTGTGAAGTTTGAACAAAATAGAAAAAGTTATGCAAAAATTAGCTTTCTCTGAAGTAGAGTGGGTTGAATTTAAGAGAAAAGTACACAAAAATGGTAATAATCTATTCACCATTTCACGCATAGTCAAGCAAGGAATTCGAAAGAAGTTAAAACTGGATTACAGAATGAAAGATATATCAACAACTCTACTAGGATATGATACATCTATTACTATTAGTATCTAGATACCTCCAACAGACTTACAAATCCTTAGAGTTTGTGGAACTATCGTCATGATGAGAATTGTCATCATGATTGGAATTATCACCTTGATTGGAATTTTCTTCTTCCGAATTATCTTCATCCTGTTCCTCATCTACATCCATTTTATCCTGATCAACGCCATCGTTACTCTCCTCGTCAGTTTTTTCCTTCTTGATGTCATCACTTTTTCCTCCATCTTCTGAGGCTTCTTGTTTTGTATTTTTATCTCCTTCATTCTCCTCTTTTTCATCAGTTGCTTTATATTTACTTTTACCAAAAACTTTGTATTTATACCCAATATCGTCCCTCATATGCAGTTTCCTATGCAGCTGCATGTAGGATTGCGTGGAGAAATCCCTGTTGCAAATATCACATCTTGCGTTTTTCATCCCCTTGATAAAATACTTTTTTCTGGTTTTTGGGCGCCCATGCTTCCGAACTTTGTGCCTCAACAGACCTGTAGGGCTATTGAACATTCTCCTACATACGTCGCAAACATAGTCACCATTTTCTGTCCTCTGCACATTCGCCTCAACGTCGGCTAAGGTCAGAGAGGGTTGGTAATCGTTCGCTAAGTCTTGTAAGGTTATGGATTGGTTGCACATATCATTGTCGTCATGGTGAGCTTGTATACAAGCATCATACTCGGGTCTTGTAAGAAATTCTGAATAACAGATTTCACATTTAAAAGGCAATTTTCCTAAGTGGAACTGGTTGAAATGGTGTTTTAGGGTCTTTTTTGTGGGAAATGTTTTCTGGCATTGCTCACAGGGGTAAACGCCATTCACACCACCATTCTCTGGGGTATTGCTGAATAGGAAATGTTGCCCAGAGCTAAAGAAATCGTCCTGTGACTTCGGAAGTATAGGAACAAATTTATGGTCATCTTTACCGTTTTTGACGTTTTCACCATTGACATTGAAGTCTTTCAAAGTTATCTTAGCCTGTGAAATGACTTCATCATAGTCGTTAATGTCATCTTCACCTCTATGATCGTCTGTATCTTCTGTAAGTCCAAATATTGAGGGATCTACTTCTACACTTACCTCTTCACTCTTCCCAACGGTGAGCATATCATTGACATTGGAACCTTTTGGCTTGTGAAAGTCCATCAGTGGATGCGTAGGCTGGGTAGGAACAAGACCTGGGATGAACTTTTGGAAAGTGTTGTTCAAACTCAAAAAGACGTTTTGGTTGTTGTCCTTGCTGTGATCCGTTGCAGGGACATGTGGAGGAGCAGTGTTCAACGAGGCGGTAGGTATCAGGTTCAGAAAGACATTTTGAAAAGAATTGTTTGCAACCTGATTTTGACCTCCGACCATGATTTTCACGTACTTCTGGTTGGGCAGGAGCATGTACGCTCCACCAGGCGAGGCCATACCGTCAGATTTGCCAGCGAGTAGTGCCTGAGATTCGTTTTTCTTTTGAGATTCCTTCACTAACTCAACGTAGTTTTTCAGAACACCAGCCGACTGCACGCATTGTTTTTTGAATCCGTACGCTATATTCAGCCTTTTTATGCACGGATGGCATAGCAGAGGCTTGAACGCCGCCCATTCCTGGAAAATACACAAAGTTATCGGTCGAAATACATGCAGGAAGAGAAAAAAAATCCTACCACTTCCGATACACAGTGCTGCAACTTGCTCATCAGTGTTTCATTCGGTTCATTCTCGATATGGGCGAGATCTATCAGGTTTTTGTCATATTTGAGGCATACACGACAGAAATTTGGTAACGTGAACATTGTCATCAGATGAATCTGGGAAATTTCACTGGAATTCTTCAAATTTAAAAACCTTTCATGGCTTTGTCAACTGAAACGCCATGTTAAAACAGCTCACCACAACAAAAAACTGTCGAATATCAGTGACGCCAACATTGCAGGCAGAAAGTTACTAGGAATCTAATTCGAAATTTTGCCGCGTTAAACCTGTGTCATAATTTAAGTAGAAATTTGCTTTGGTGTAGAATATTATTGCCGGATTATTTTATTGCTTACATATTATTTTTAGATATGCGGATTGCGGATATAAAAAGCTCTTGCGTGGACGCGTTGCGCTAGAAATATCTATTGCAGGAAGTTTACTTCGTTTAAAGTTATTTCGACGCAATCTTATAACTCTGATTCGTGTACTTCAACATTTCAATGATATTTTATCTACTTACATCAAAAATGTAAGGATTACAAAACAACACATACATGTATTGTTTCAAATAAAACCCAGGAAAAAATCGCTGGAATGTTCAGAGAGATGACATCTAGGAGGACTTTACCGAACTACATACAACAACAGGGACGGACTAAGTAACCGCTGCTTGAATTTGATTTGTAACGTTCTTTTATAACCGTTATTTTTGAGAATACTCTGGATTCTGGAACAAAGCCTTATTATGTATTGAATGCATTAGTTCTTTATAAAAAATTAGTGAATCGTACATTTTTACACTGTGAAAATGATGTTAATTTTAAAAATGTATTTCTATATTTTGTAGCAAAATATCTTCGAAAGAAGATGTTTATTCTGAAATGACCAATGCCTTTATGAAACTTTCAGAACAAAACTGGTGTAAGTGGGATACCCCCTCCACCTGTTCCAAAGGAGGAAAACAAGAAATCTAACGGAAAAGGCAGACATCAAGAACCAGATTACGAAGTGATCGAATTTGGACAGTATTCTAATGCTTCCGCAGTACCGAACAAAAATGGTAAGGTTACTTAGCAATAAAATAGAAATTACTACTATTTCCTGCATACATTACAATAATTAATGATAGATTAGATCATCACAAATGATATGTTGTATACAGGGTTGGGATAAAGTATGGAACCAAGCAAATAACTTTGGAACGGAAAGAGTGATATTGCTGAAAATTTGCAGGCAAGTCTAGTGACGTTTAATGCATCCGAAGACATTATGTTAGCTATTAATGTACTTCCGGTTTAACCGGAAGTACCGTCAACTTTTTTAATTTAAATGGGACACCCTGTATATTTTTGCAGATTTTAATTCATCTTTTTTTTCCGAATACGTCCATAGTGGGTTTAGTATTTGTTTCTTAAAAAGTTTTTCTCACAAATTCGTCCGTGGCGGTCTGCGGTCTTCCCGTTTGAGGTAATTTTTTTGGTATTTTTTTTTTAGTCACTGTCAAACGTGTTATAGGACCCCTGTCGGGACGTAAATCATTAAAAGTTGACACACTTCTTTGTGAGTTCTCACGCGATCGCCAAAACCGACTTTGAATGACCGGCATTTTAAACACCTGAAATGATAAAGAAGCTTTATCTTTCCCGTTTTTGCAGAAACTAATGCTAAACCCACTATGGACGTATTCGGAAAAAAAAGATGATTAAAAATCTGCAAAAATATACAGGGTGTCCCATTTAAATTAAAAAAGTTGACGGTACTTCCGGTTAAACCGGAACCATTAATAGCTAACATAATGTCTTCGGATGCACTAGACGTCACTACACTTGCCTGCAAATTTTCAGCAGTATCACTCTTTCCGTTCCAAAGTTATTTGCTTGGTTCCATACTTTATCCCAACCCTGTATGTATATTGTATATAAAAAAGTAAAAATTGTGGTACCATGCTATGTTTATAGTTTGCAGCCGCGGTGTCAATTGAAACATCATTGAATTGATTATGTATGGATGGAAAAGTTGTCATTTGGTTAAGTACAAGGCTGTTCAACTTTCATTATGATTTATATGACTGTTATTTTAGGTGAAAAATAATAGAATAATGGGTATACTTTTTTTAATTTTCCAGGTTCAGGAAAATCAGAACGGCATTGTCAACTATGTGGATCTTCAGCTCCATCAGTGCTTTGCGAAGATTGCGCGCAGATTTTCTGTTTGTCCTGCGATGATATGTATCACAGACATCCAAAACGTCAGACCCATACCAGAAGGGTAAGTGTTTAACCTAACCAAACGATCATTTTATATGGGGTTGTCTTCAGGCTTTCGTTAAGATGGATTTCAGAGGTTAGGGCCGGTTTCTCAATGTCCAGTTAAAGTGTCAGATAGGTAGCTGCCAGATAGCGTTGCTATGGATACAACTATCAGATAAGATTTACGTGACTTCGTAAGTTTAGCCTTCAATTGTTTAAACAATTTATCTAAGAGTTACTGTTATCTTGCAGATAAATATTTAACTGGGCATTGAGAAACCGGTCCTTAGCCTATTAGTTACATCTTGCAGATTTTGAGAACAGACTTTTTTATTGGTATTATAGTGAGGGGTTAGGCTCACTGTTAAGGCTACCACCGTATATGCCTTCGCCTGCACCTGATAAATTTTAGGAGCCATCAGGAAACCGATAACTGAATTAAAGTATAGATTACACCTGACCCCTCCCGCGACCATAATTTTCTTTGTTATTTTAAATGGAACATCCTGTATTTTATAGCATCGTCAGAAACTTCTTACAAAATACTTCCACTTTTATTAATCATTCTCCATGCCTAAACGTAACAGTTATGGAGCTATTTTGATTTGAAGTAGTAAAACGATTCATAATACTACATTTTTGCCAAATACTGAATGTTTCTGAGAGTTGGTCATGGCTACCGTGTTTGTTATACTGTTTGACCTTTCTTAGAAAAGAACTGAGTTAAGGATGGAAGGACTCAGAGGACGGGAATGACTAAACTAAAAGGAAGTCGCATCAAGAAATCAATTAAACATTTGTAGCTTCCCCTAGAAAAATCTTCGTTTTATAAGACAAGAAGCAATAACTTTTGCATGCTTAGCCAAAATGTATTTTCTCGTTTTTGATACGTTCACACATAAACCTTCTTGTAATAACTAATATAGTCTTGTTAAAGCTTCTATAGATTTATTTTCAGATAATTTTTATAAATGTGCTTTTCAATTTGTTAATTGCCAACTGTAATAGCTAATTGAAACTGAATCAAAACTAAAATATTAATTTCAATTATTTAACAAATATAACAAGCATAGCATCCATGGCCAACTCTAACAAAAACCAGAATTTGGCAGAAATATTGTTTTACTATAAAAGTGGAACTACTAAGAACTTTTTGATGAATCTATAAAATGCAGGGTGTTTTATTTAAAATAACAAAGAAAATTATGGTCGTGAGTTTTGGTTCACCCTGTATACAAAATCAAAGATAGCAGAAACTTTATAATTTTAGACAAAACTAGACAACGACGAAATTATCCTAGCATTGATAATCAAGCCTCCAGTTTTTTAACATACAGGGTGATGGATTCATAAAGATTTTCACATAAAGTGGCCATATCTCTGAAAATCCTACCTAATAAAACCTTATATTCCCGGAATAGGGAGAATGAGCTCAATTCAAATTCAGAATAATATATAGGGTGTTCCATTTGAAAAAACACAACTCTGGTATGCTGTGGCTTCATCAATAACCTTGTAAATTATCTTTTTTGCTTTGTGACTCCTGACCGTCGGTACCAAATATTTAGTAAAACAATCTTGGGATACGGTCACTTATTATATTTCCAAAATATAAAACTTTTCGACGTTTCGACGCTTCTATTAGGCGTCATCTTCAGGTATTGAAACTAAAATAAAATATCAGAATTGTCAAACAGATACAAAATGACTAACATATTACAATTATTTTTTTTTAACAATTAAATATCGAGGGAGGAAGGTAAATATTGATAAGGTGGAAGAAAGTATAGGCTATGTTCCATTTATTAAATTTGTATATATGCATAAAAGATCGCTTGTATCTGTCCTGAAATTCATGCTGTCAGAACTTTATGCAAAGAGAAAGATTGGTATAAAAGAAACATCTTAGAGACGATACATATAAAAAAAAGTTCTAACAGCATGAATTTCAGGACAGATACAAGCAATCTTTCATGCATATATACAAATTTAATAAATGTAACATAGCCTATACTTTCTTCCATCTTATCAATATTTACCTTCCTCCCTCGATATTTAATTGTTTAAAAAAAATTAATTGTAATATGTTAGTCATTTTGTATCTGTTTGACAATTCTGATATTTTATTTTAGTTTTAATACCTGAAGATGACTCCTAATAGAAGCGTCGAAACGTCGTAAAATTTTATATTTTGGAAATATAATAAGTGACCGTATCCCAAGATTGTTTTACTAAATACTTGTAAATTATAAAATAATTAAAAAAAATGTAGACTTTAGCTTTACCTACAACTTTTATTCGCGAGTAAGTTTTTTCCTATCTCTACGAATATTTTGTTATGTTGATCCTGTTTCCTCTGTGCAAATTATTTTTTTTTAATAAACTAATCTGAAAAATATAGTGGATTCTTTACTGACTGAAGCTAGTTCTTTAAAAAAACTAACAACAAGCGTTGATCCATTTTTTGACGATCCCGTAGAGGATGGAGCAAGCGATCCGGCCCCCTCTGCCCCCCAAAGGCGACGCCCCTGCCCCTCCAGTGCCCCCACCGAGACGCCATAGGCGCGCGGGCTCCATCGGACCGTCCCCTTGCACCAGCCCTTTGCCCAACAGAAACCAGGTAACCCTTAAAAGATATTTTTGTTGTAGCTAACCACGCCAGTTTTACTTTACTATTAAACTGTACATATACCTTCTTATATTGGTTGTATATACATATATGTGGCAATAAATATAAGTACTTTGCACAGTTTGTCTCTATAATTCCGAAGCCTTAGACACGTTTTGTATGTTTTCCTGCTCAAGTACTTGAATAACATATTATGAGCTATACCGGGTGTCCCAGAATTTCCTTGACACGTGATATTTTCGTAACGAAAAAGGGTTCAAGCAAGAACTGAGTGGTACTTTTGAAGGTACTATAGGGTCTATCATACCATGCATTCAAAACATTTTTTTTGTACGTCAACCCCTAAAACTCACCCCCAACTTTTTGTTTTCAAATAGCAGCCCATAGGTTTTCCTACATAAATAATATCCCCATTTTATTTAAAATCTTGTGGTACCTTTAATTTTATATGCAAACTTATTTTTTCCGTAAAACTACAAGCATAAGACAAATGAAATGATAATTTGTTTGACCACTGATATTTTTATAACAAAAACGGATAAAATAGAAAAGTAAGTGGGTTTTTCAAGGGTGGTGAATGACCTATCATTCCTTGCATATGAACCATTTTTTTCTTACTTAAACCCCTGGAATCCACCCCTAGCTTGTCCTTTCAAATTTCAATCCACAATTTTGCCTGGAAAAATGAATTCTTTACTTGAATTTAATTATCGTAGTGCCTTACTTTTTATGCCCCTACTGCAATTTATCGTTAATTTTTTTCGTTTAATCCATGCAATCGTAAGCATAAATTAATTAAAACACATGTATGGAAAATATGTTTTTATTATCATGAATCAACTAATAAAAAAAAGTGACAACAAAACTAAGTGCAAAAACGTGAAAAAGTTTTATAGTTACATCGGGCCGCGCCAACCCCGTGTGCAGGGTGTGCCTCGCACACGGGCGCCAAAATTAGCGATAGTAATACATAGTATTACAGAAGGTGATAGATAAGACCTTACTGAATGACATCTCAAAGCAATTTTTTCAAAAAAGTTTTTTAGTGTGCAAAAAAACTCGTGATGCAAAATCATATATTCTTCAAATGTCTGTAATTTAACAACCAAACACGTCATCAAAACAAGGCCACCTAAGTGACATAGCGCAAGCTTTCTTCTTGAATTTGCTTTTTGAATCATGACTGTAAGTAAGTAAGTAAAGGTTACGTCAGGAACTGCTAAATGCGAAATTCATTTTTATAACGACCTTTGGACCTTTTGACCTTACCTTTGGACTTTTGGACTTACTTTCCCTCATTTTAGATACACATACTGGAGAAATAGAACAGGCGGCTACGCCTCCTCGCTAACACGGGAATACGTATTTTCTTTGATTCTCATTTTCACGCGCTATACCCTAGACCCTTGAACAGAAAGATAATAGAGAAGGAAATAGTATCGTGCGTTCTATTTTTAAGAGAAAACACCCCTATAGAGAGAGTTAGTGGATGTAGTCCATTGATATGTGACCTCTGTTGCTTACATACACAACCTGCTCTGCTCTGATGAAATAGACGGTGCTGAAACATCACCACACCTCACTTCTATCTTACCCTCGTCCTTTGCACTTTATTTTGCACTTGACATGCTTTAGCTTAGCTCCTGTCTAACAGGTAACACCCGCACATGATTTTTTATACGTGGAGCGATAATCGAGCTTCATTTTCAGGGGCCGCCCAACAGGAACGCGACTACTTTGAACACCAGGGGAAAAGGAGGCAATACCATGAGGAAAGACAGTATGGATAATAGACCGTTGCCACCTACACCGTCTCCATCTGAATGTAAGTGTAAGCAAAGAATATACAGGGTGAGTCAAGCTCAATACCTCGGACTCTTGTGACCAAACGACCTAAAATTAACTTTGCGAATGTTTGTAGGTCTAGTTAGATTGGATTGGATTTTAGACTAATGAAAGCGTGACATGCCAAAGTTATGTTTTTTAAATGGAATACCCTGTATATTATTGCATATTCAGATTCTCGGGTCAACTCTAGTGTGACTTTGTGTATCACATATGGGACTTAAAGCGAACGGTTTAGATGCAAACCACAATTTTTGGTACAAGTAGATATCAGAAAAAAATTGAGCGATCATAAAACTTAGAGGGCTGTGACTTTGCCCTGACATTAAGCATAAAATGCGTCAGCTTATATGGTAGACTTTCAAGTTAGAATTACATTTGTACTTTGAAAAATCGGTGGAATAAATAAGGAAACTTCAATCAGTGATAACTTGATTTTTTCAAATGGGAATGCTGAAGGCTTCATTTAAAAATATGATCAAATATGCAAATTGATAGGCCTTCTAATGATATAAGGTTGTGAATATCTCTCTCTCTCGTAGTTTTCATTTAATTTCGAGATTTCAATCAAATCGGTATTTTTCAATTTCGGTATTTTCCTCCCCTACAAACAAACTATCAAGCCATGGAATATGAACAAAAACATATTCATATGGAAGAAAATAACTTAGTTAGCAGAAAGATACAGACGAACTAGAGTAAAGGGACAAGATTATAAAAATTTCCTACAACCAATCAACTCTAACCCGAAACAACGGCGTTAACATGTCTAAGGTCAAAGAGAAGAAGAAAACCACTAAAACCTTTGAAAGGAAAGGAAAAGGTTCAGCGATTGTTGCTAGCAGTCTGATATCTTCAGCACACAATTTCACATTTAGTTAATGGTATAAAACAGTAGTCATTTCCGTAAAAGCCAAAAGTAACGATACCATTGAATGTCTGACTGTAGCCCTTTAAATTTTTCAGTATCTATTATAAGATCGCAAAAAAGGGCAGTGGTGGATGTAGAGGGGAGGACGAGCCCTACGGAGCATATTATATTTATATAAATACCAAAAGTTTGACAGCTTTTTTTTGGTGTTCAGAAGGTGGCAGGACTGAAATGATAAAATTCCATACCTGGGATTTTTTGAGCATGCAGAATTAAAAAATGCATTTGCCAATTTTACCACTTTTACGTTACATTGTTATTGAAAGACCCTTTGGTATGAGCTTTTTTGCTCTCTAAACAAGGTGTGGGGTAAATCGACCCAGCTAAATCGTGGGTCCACACTGATTTGTTGCGTTTTTTTGCACTTCCCTCATAAGAAAACTTAAATGAACATTTCATTTCAGCATTCAAATCGGATCTGTCAAGGAATACGTCGTTTAACAGCAACCGCGACAGATCGTCTAGAGTTCCAAGTCCCAGTCCATCCCTGCAGCAAAGATACAAGCAGCATCAGTTGGCCATGAGAGGTACTACGCCCAATCTGCCATCTACCGTTTCGGATTTCGACCAGGTAAGAGCAAACAAGCAGTGGCGTAACTAAGGGCCCCGTAGTTTTGAGGGCCCTATCCTATAGTCTTGGACGCCCAGGGTTCTCAAGCGCCATCGTTTGTGTATCAAAAAAATACTAAATTAAAAAGTCGCTTTCCTTGTATGTTAGTATGTTTTACAAACAATATTTCAGCCTATGAACCCCATCATACATATCTACCAATCGTTGTATTCCTTGTATTATAGTAGGTCGTTGTTTAGTTTGTATTTTACATTATGTGTTGGTTCTTTGTGTGACCTGTATTGTGGAAGACACAGAGTTAAGTTAGCCAAAACTTTTTTGACGTTTTTTGTTTGAGAATTGCATTTGAAAGTCTTTGACCTGTGACTCAATGCACATTGCTGTTTTTTGTGAACAAACCTCAACGTTAAAACCCTGAAGATGGCAATAAACACTGCCGAAAGCTTGGCAGTTAACACCAGAGCCTCCTTTATGCAGTGACCCACAGTTTTTTTTCAAAATTTTAGCCACAACCCCAAGATTTTCTCTTTAATATATATATATAGGGTAAAGTCGGTCAAATTGTACCACATTGCATATTTCGCCAAATAACTCGCTATTGACTTATTTGAATTCAATTAAAATACAAATTAGGATTACTTGACATGTTTCTATCAAAATGCGGAATAGGAAAGATTCATAAAGAGTGACAGTTTGACGTAATAAATGTTTTTTTTTAAATGTTGCAAACGGTACAATCTACTCAACTGGTTCAATAAATTGTACCACCCGGTTTGGTAAATTGTACTATACCAAAACACATTAGATGTTCCTTACAAATGTGTGATACACATTGTAATAAGTCAAAGCTTTTATTTGTAAATGTGAAATATAGAAATCTCAAATTAGAAGCCCGTTAGTAAAACAAAATAATTATTCATAGATTCAATCGTCCCACCGATTTAATTCCTGCTTTTGCTTTCGTGTTTGTACCCAATAAGTGTCTCTTGAGAGTCGGCTTCGGAATTTTGTATGGTTTGTATGGTTTAGTCCTAATTTTGGAGTTTTGTAGTTTCTTACTGCTGCTTTCATATCTTGCTTTGACCATTGATAGTATTAAAAATACTGGAGTTTGGTAAATTGTACCGGTACGATTTAACAACCGGTACAATATACCCGACTTTACCCTACGGGGTGAGCCCTGAGTTGATACTATTTTTTTACTGTGTATAGAAGTCGTTGAAATAAACAACTTTTTCCAATAACTTTTTTCGTAAAAATAAGCGAGACACAAAATAAAAAATGTAATTTAGAATTAACCACGATAAACTGAAAGTGACTAGTGCACTAATTGACAGGTACAATTCCTGATAATAACACAAAAATTCGAATAAAAAACTAGACATAGACTAGGTACGTCTTACTACGCAAGTCCAGACTCTTTTTGATTCTGTATCTCGCCTATTTTTCAGTTTCCGGAAAAAAGTTATTTGAGAAAACAATCAACTTAAAACTCACCACGTATATATACATAATATTTTCTTAGGTGAAGCCACTGCACGATAATTGTCTAAAAATCTCGAGAACCTTCACATTGAAATTTTCTATTTTAGCGTTTGATCAAAGTTTTAGATCCCCTTTTTTTCTGCAGCCGTCGCCTTCCAGCAGAGACAGCGGCTACCCCGACTGGGACCAAGAAAGATGGCGTCAGCGCGACAGAACCGTCAGCATTTCGGGTTCCGATTTCGGGGGCAGAGTCCAAAGGAAGAACAGCAACATCTCATGCCCGCCTCCATCAGAGCGCGGAATGCCGCTGAGCACTTCCGTCTTTGACCTGAACAACCCCATGTTGCACCACCATCATCACAACTTCATGCCCATACAGCAGGTAAAACATCTACCTCAAATACTTTTTTTATGGTCAGCCTCCCGCAAAAACCGAAAGTCTTTACACACTACACTACCTCTGCTCTACCTCTACTCTACCTGCATCCTACCTCTACTCTACCTCTACTCTACCTCTACTCTACCTCTACACTACCTCTACACTACCTCTACTCTACCTCTACACTACCTCTACCCTACCTCTACGCTACCTTTACGCTACATCTACGCTACCTCTACGCTACCGATACCTCTACACTACCTCTACACTACCTCTACACCACCTCTACCCTACCTCTACCCTACAGAACAGATTCCCCGGTAGCTCATTCTACAGTGTCGAAGTTCTCCAAAAGAAGGAATGCTGGAGGAGACTGGTTCGGGAAGTAGGGATCTCGACCTGGTAAGGATGAGCTCGCAGAGCCTCTCTAGGGTTCCTCATTCGGACGGCCTTTGGTGTTATTGTCTGGGAAAGCTCACTCGAATATCTTCCGTGATCCTTCTTCTCACCATCCATGGCCGACTCTACACTAGGCCGGAGCCTTAGATGTGGCAACGTGGCTTAGCTGCCAAATAGTTGGCCTATAGTTTCAGAATAATTATTACATTTTATATGTATTAGAGTTCATCTGGGTTAATAAATTAAGAAAAATACTTTCTAGAACTACTACTACTAATACCACTTACATCTGATGTCTGGTTCATCGTAGTCTAACACTACAAAATAAAAATAAGCGCAACCTGTTTCCTGCTGCCACTTACACTTCCACTTAAATGAACACTCAATTTACTTTGTAAATTGTCACTTCAGCTAGAAAAATTCACTATTAGGTCACTGTGAAGCCATTCTTGCTGGTCTTGATTCCCTTTCACTATCAAATCTTTTCGTAGGTATGCCCAGATGCATGCCCTCGTTGGCATGCCCAGATGAGTTCTATTAACTGTCTTTTTCTGTGATATTTGGGAGGTTCAGAAAACATTGTAGGTACCACATTGTGGTTTAAAATAGGTCTTATCCTTTGAAATGTCTTATCCTTGTAAATTATTGTCTTTATTCTTATAAATATAACCAGCCCTTATGAGGAATACCTTTCACCCACTACTGTTTATGTCCTTCATTGGAAGCACTAATTGCTAGTGCAACCTGGTGCTACACACTTTGCAGGCATCTTTTTATCTGTATAGTTTCGTTTGTGCAGGTAAATAATTAGAAACACATTAAAAATCACCTTCCACTCTTCGTTGTTACTCTGGAAGGTTATGTTAGTATGTCCTTGTTTGGAAGCCCCAATTGCTATTGCAACCTGGTACTACACACTTTGCAGGTATCTTTTTATCATTATAGTTTCGTTTGTGCAGGTAAATAATTAGAAACACATTAAAAATCACCTTCCTCTTTGTTGTTACTCTGGAAGGTTATGTTGGTATGTCCTTGTTTGGAAGCCCCAATTGCTATTGCAACCTGGTACTACACACTTTGCAGGTATCTTTTTATCTTTATAGTTTCGTTTGTGCAGGTAAATAATTAGAAACACATTAAAAATCACCTTCTAATCTTATTTTTCACTCTGGAAGATTACACTAATGACTTCACAACAAACAAAAGCTCGGCCCGATATATGTTGTATATATATGTTGCCATATTTCAATGCTCCGTCCTAGTGAGTAAAGTCGGCCATGCACCATCGAATCACTCATCGCATTTGGTCCGTAAACATCACAAATTTGCCGATAAATTTCACTTGGTTTCACTTTCCTCGCATTCAGAAAACGAATCACAGATCTGATTTCACAAGCGGCGGGACTTTCAATCAACACCGACATTGCAAACAAGCACAACAAAGCGTACGTGACTGACAGCAATCTCCAAATGGCGCATGTTTCTTCTCCTTGATACAGAGCGTCTACCGCGCTTGTGCGGAACTGCGATCGCAGCGCTGCAGTGGAGATAAATTGAAACGGAGCTTACTTTCTGGACGTGCCTCGTATAATAAACAATAACAGCAATAGACGAAACTCATAACCCCCTGAGGCTGCCAGTTTGTAAACTTTAGTTCCTTAAGTATATTATTGAAAATATCACATAATTCAACTGTCTGTAAAACAGGGAGAGGTCAGCCACCCTTCTTCGATGTTCCAGGCTGTGGAGGTCCTTTGTGAGGTTAGGCGTATCGATTAATCTAATTGCTCTCTTCTGGATAGTGTCCAGAAGCTTTAGAGAGTGCTTCGGAGCGCATCCCCACACATGGGAGCAATGCTCCAGCGATGGATGGATCTGTGCCTTGTAGAGCAGCAATAGTTGCTCTGGTGTATACAGCTTCCTACAGCGGAACAAAACTCCAAGCTTCTGGGATGCCGTTTTAGAAATACTGACGACGTGGTCGTACCAGGACATGTTATTGTTCATGTTGATTCCCAAAAGCTTGACGGAAGGTGACTCGACTATGGGGTGACCCTCCATTTCCACAGTTGGTAAGCCAACGTGAGTCTTCTTTGTAGGTGTCGTTGCCTGAGTTTTCTGTACGTTGAACTGTACTTTATTTGCTAATCCCCACTCGACAATTGTTTCGATATCTACACCGTCTCTTGGGATGATAGTGACTTGCCTGGTTCCATGCACGATATTAATGTACTGTCGTCTGCGAAGCTGTAGATTGGATTGGATGTTATTTCCAACAGCTCGTTGATGTACAGCAGAAACAGTGATAGTGATAGAACAGATCCTTGAGGAACACCGGCGTTTATTGAAAATACGTCTGATGGACAGCCTTCGACTACAACAAACAGAGATCGGTCGTTCAATAAGCTATCCAGCCACTGGTGCAGGCCAGGTGGTAGTCCATAAGCAGCAAGCTTGACCAGAAGTCCCTCATGCCACACTCTGTCGAAGACTTTGGATCTGTCAAGTGTAACAACACGGGATTCGTCATGATTTTATATTGCTCTGTTCCACAAGTGAGTGACGTAGGCGAGGAGGTCACCCCTAGACCTGTGCTTACGGAAGCCATACTGGCGATCATTTATAATGTTATTGTTGTCAAAATATTTCAGGAGCTGTGTGTTAATGACAGTCTCCATAACCTTAAACATGATGCTCAGAAGGGCCACAAGTCTATAGTTGGTGATCTCGGTTTTCTTGCCTTTCTTAGGGATGGCTTGTACGCATCCAATTTTTCATGAAGCGGGAAACACGTAAAAAAAGCTGTAACTGTAAAACACCTGCCTCCATTTATATCTTTCCAGGCGCAGTCGATGGCCCAGCTGAACTACCCGATCCCTCCCTACTACCCAGGTGGATGGATGAGCCCCCAATGCGGCTGCGACGATCCACGCGGTAGCAACATGAGCCTCAACATGATCCCGGGCCCTGGAGGTTACCCCGTCAACCCAATGTGGATGGGCACTTGGCACGGGCCACCACCCTCGATGTACCCCTACCCCGTGCCCCCAATGGGTCACCCGCACCACGAAGGCAGATCCTGTAGCTCCAGACCCGCCTCACCCACGCACAGCGTCAAGTCCAGGAAGTCGACGATGAGCAGGAAGAGCAGGAAGAAGTACCGGGAAGTCGAAGACACCGACGATGAGGACGACAGACGGTCCACGCTCAGCCAGTCGGGAAGGAAGTCCTTGGGAAGGTTCACCGTACGTGAGAGACCCTTGAGGGATGCCTCCTCCATGCCTAGAGAGCTTGCCAGGCGACACACAATCGACCGACTAGACAGAGCGTCGGTAGCTAGAAGCAGAGTCAGCTCCAACAGCGAAAGCGACGATGAAAGATCAGACGCAGACGTTCTCAAGGAGCCAATCGGGGATGCTGTCAATGAAATCGAAGAATCCGTATCGGAGTACGAAAACAGCAAACCTGAACCGATCGAGATACCTAGTGCTTCCTGGGAGTGTGAACACTGCACCTTTGTCAACGACGCAGGGACGAGAGTCTGCCAAGTGTGCTGCAAAACCCCCACAGCGAACGCTAAGATCGTCAAGAGCAAGGCGAAGCCTAAAGTCCCCGAAGAAGAAGCCGTGACAAACGAACTGGCCAAACTGAAGACGGTAGACGAGCCAAAGTCAGCCGTAGAAGTAAAGGACGAAAGGCGAAAAGGTAGGCCGAGTAGAAAGATCTCCTTTTGGCCTGGAACCAAGTTTACGCCTTTTCGCACTAAACAGTAAACACCTAAGCCTACTAGTTTGTTGTGTTAACACTACTAACACCGTGTTTTGTGTTTGTGTGTGAATGTGTTGTGTTGGAGTTAAAGTTGGAACGTGTCATTGCAGGGGAGGAGGCCATGGTGTCAGGAAAAGTGGACGGGAAAGCTGCGAATGTTAGTGGCAAAGTGACCGGTGGCGTGAGTGATGTGCGTGAAGTTAAGTCAGTGGAGTGTGGATCGTCGCCACCTAGGGAGCTGCAACAGGCTGCCAAGGAGGGAGTTGGAGATAAGGGGGAAAGGAAGATGGTGACGACGTCTACGGGGACGTCACCGCCTCCCCAAAGCATTTCAACTCAGGTATGTTATCGATGTTTAAAGGCCTTTTCTGTTGCTGTCATACTCTCTAGGGGATATACTGGGTGTCCAGTTAGTGTGTAATTCTTCCATATCTCTCAAGGCATACCTGATAAAAGAAAATGTCAAATACAAAAGTTATTTGGTTACTTAAGACGCATATTCTAAAAATATTTTAAAATATACAGGGTGTTGCGGGAAAGTAGGATAGTGATCAATTTGGTTTTTTTATATGGAACTATAACTCTTTCTTAAATTCTTCTAGTATCTATCATTGATCTCTATTCAACCCTAAAATATTTTTGGGATCGGTTGCGACGTTGCCAAGTTATAATTTATTTTCTATTAATTTCCGGATTTGCAAGGTCGCAAGTAATAGGTACGTCCAAATTGATATATTCTTTTTACTTTTCTCAATAATATTGTGCAGCGAGTTACTTGAATATTAAGTGGATATTATTTTGGATGTTACCAGCAATTTGTATCTAAAGGGTGTTTTTGGCAGAATTTTGAATTACGGCAATTTGAAGGTCATTTTACTTTGTTTTTTTAAATGTAACACCCTGTATGTTTTATTTTAAATCCAAATATCTACTAATACCCTATCTCGCCTTGTAATATTTTTTTTCGCGTTTGCGGCGTTGCCAAGTTATAAATTATTTTCCAAATTTTTAAACAAATATCCCCGATTTTAATTTATTTTAGATAGAATCCTCTACTTATTTTATTGCAATGAATTGCACATGTCGAACTTAGTAAGATCTCACAATTTCAAAATTTTGTTTCTGTTAATTATTGAGATACGTCAACACCGCTTTTTCAGTAAACAGTAACGTTTAAATATTTTCAAAACTGTCACAGCTGGAACGGTGAAATTTAATACTTGGCGGTTTTTGGAAATACAGAATTCAAAAACGCTAACATCAGTGTTGTCAGATTCACCACTTTTACGTTAGACTTCACAAATTATGACGTAAAATTGGTAAATCTGACAACACTGATGTTAGCGTTTTTGAATTATGTATGTTCAAAAACCCCCAAGTATTGAATTTCACCTCTCCAGCTGTGGCAGTTTTGGAAATATTTAAGCGTTACGGTACCATTTACTGAAAAAGCGGTGTTGCCGTATCTCAGTAATTAACGGAAACAAAATTTTAAAATTATGGGATCTTACTAAATTCGACATGCGCAATTCATTTCAATAAAAATAAATAGAGAATTCTATTTAAAATAAATTAAAATCAGGGATATTTGTTTAAAAATTTGGAAAAATAATTTATAGCTTAGCAACGTCGCAAACGCTAAAAAAATATTACAAGGCGAGATAGGGTATTAGTAGATATTTCGATTTAAAATAAAACATATAGGGTGTTACATTTAAAAAAACAAAGCAAAATGACCTTCAAATTGCCGTAATTTAAAATTCTGCCAAAAACACGCTGTAGACACAAATTGCTGGTAACATCCAAAATAATATCCAATTAATATTCAAGTAACTTGCTGTATAATATTATTCAGAAATGTTAAAGGAATATATCAATTTGGACGTATTACTTGCGACCTTGCAAATCCGGAAATTAATAGAAAATAAATTATAACTTGGCAACGTCGCAACCGATCCCAAAAATGTTTTAGGGTTAAATAGAGATTAATGATGGAAACTAAAAGGATTTAAAAAAAAAGTTATAGTTCCATATAAAAAAATTAAGTTGACACTATCGTACTTTCCCGCAACACCCTGTATATTTCAAAATATTTTTAGAGTATGGGTCTTAAGTAACCAAATAACTTTTGTATTTGACATTTTCTTCTATCAGGTATACTTTGCGAGATATCGAAGGATTACCCACTAACTGGACACCTTGTATAGGCCATAAAAGATGCTGAAGAGTAATTTATTAAATGAATGTTATTTTGCTCTATTCTAGACATATGAAGATAATGCTGTTCCAACTGAAAAAATTGCTAGAAGCCCTAGAGCGGCTAGGAAGGGCAATAGAGTGTTTAGAAGATCTATCTCAGTATACACGCCTACGTCTCAGAAAAGGGATTCTGAGTGGTCACTGAACAGGTCTTCTAGCAGGCATTCCTTCACTACTGATTCGCAGGTAATCTACATTATGAAGCTTTTCGATTCAGTTTCTGCCAGTCTGCCAGAAAAAAGTTAAATTTAGATACCATATGGATCTGTTTTGGGTGCTATATATCGTTAATTTATATTGATAATCTAATGGAGTTAGGAATAACTTGTAAACTTACTGTATTTGCGTGGGTTTGTCAAAATAGAATAAATTATATAGAGGGGTACCACAGGAATCTGTTTTAGGACCTATTTTGTCAACAATTTATATTAGTAATGTAATGAAAGTACAATCGGTA
Organism: Callosobruchus maculatus; assembly: GCA_951848785.1. NCBI lineage: Eukaryota > Metazoa > Arthropoda > Insecta > Coleoptera > Chrysomelidae > Callosobruchus > Callosobruchus maculatus. Next base: position 8,505,565 of record CATOUR010000003.1, read on the forward strand.
AATTCACTATATTTGAAGATGACGCTACAATACTCTGGCATGACAATGACAAGTGGACTCAAGAAGAAAATTGAAAATAATTTAAACATATTAAAAAATAATGTGAAATGGTAGTACTTCAGAAAGAACTATTTTGTTTCATTTAACTCATAAGAAATAAATATTGCCAAAATGTATCTAAATAATTTAACAGTCTTCAAAAACCCTTTATTAATCATCACCATGTATTTAGCCTTCTCTAGTGTTCATCTTAATAAATTATTGTATCAGAGAATTTTTGCAGTAATTCAGCATTCTTGTATACACCTAAAAACTACCCATTTAATTTAAAACTAATTACATACCAATTGACCATAGACCCCATTTCAAAGAATTATCCCTTCGCATTTTCAAGGGTGGTTTGGGATTAAAGGGCTTATAATATAACAAGTATTCTGACCATAATATAGACTCTCAAAAGTTTCTGTTTTACATTGTGTGTACGTGCGATTGTGCTGCGTTTTCCAGTTTTTGGGTGTGATTTTTGAAATAGTACGCTGACAAAGTAAGTTATCGGTATGTATTATATCTAGTTTTAGTAATACATGAAACAAACGCAATTACAACAGGGAATAATAAAAATGTCTAACAACTATTTGAACAGAAGCTCAGAATGCTCCAGTTAGAAGTATAGTTACTTTTAACTTGACGGAACTGGCTACTTTTTTTACAGAATTAAATATGAATTTCATACTGAAACCAATTATAAGACTGTCAGCAAAAATTGCTGGTACTTTTCCTTTCGTTACAAAATTATTAATCGTTTTTGAAAGTTGTGAAGCTCTAGTAGATCTCAATAGCTAGTAGGCTGTGAAAAAAACACTTCTGGCATACTCCAGCTTCTCATTGACATTAGATACGTTACCGCTCTGGTTAGGACCGGTTTCTCAACAGCAACTGTTAGATAAATTGTTTCAACAATTGAAGGCTAAACTTTCGAATTCACGTAAATCTTATCTGACAGTTGTATCCATAGCAACGCTATCTGGCAGATACCTATCTGACACTTTAACTGGACATTGAGAAACCGACCCTTAGAGATGATGTTTTTTTTTTTTTGTTTATAAGGAATTTTTATAACTTGTGTCGTTACTCTAGTTCGTTTGTATCTTTCTGCTAAGTTAGTTGGTTTCTTCCATCTGAATGGGTTTTTGCTTATTTTTCTTGGTCTGCTAGGTTGCTTATAGGTAGGGAAATTGAAAAATACCGATTTGACAGAAAATTTGAAATAAAATGAAAACTAAAAAAGATCGATGTTGAGAATCTCATATCGTTCGAAAGGTTATTAAATTTTACATTGATCCTATAACAAATAATAGGCATTCCAACTTAAAAAAATCAAGTTACCTGTGATTGAAGTTTCCTTAATTAATCTACTGATTTCACCAAGTACAAAAAGAATTCAAATTTGAACGCCTGACCTAAGATGACACATTTTATGGTTAGTCGCACCGCAAAGTCGCAGCCTTCTAAGTTTTATAATCACTGCGATATTCAATTTTTTTCTGATGTCTACTCATTATGTACCAAAAATGGTGATTTCCGTCTAAATAATTCGGTTAAAGTTTCATGTGATACATAAAGTCACACCAGAATTTACCAAGGAAATATGCAATAATATACAGGGGGTTCCATTTAAAAAGTTTGATATGAATCACCCTGTATAAACGTCAAAATTTAAGTGAAAATATCTAACGTTATAGCCTTCACGACAACCTAGCATGACCAAGTGACAGATCTTTAAAATAAGTTTTAGTAAGTCCACTCACTGATGTTGGCCCATCCTGTATAAACTACGTATTCCAGAGAATATATTTAAACATTATTTGTTTTTGTATCTACTCTGAAAATATGTGTATCCTACCTTTAAATACAAAAACTGCTAATCTGCTAAAACTCTGATTTTTAATCGTCAATGACTTTCTGAAATAAGCGATATCAAGTTTTTTTTATTTTTGAGGGTAGATACCTATGCGATTAAACTTATCAAAACGGAAAAAAATTAATCTAAATCAAAAAATTCTCGTGAACGAAAGGCCCATTGCTTTTTTTATGAAAAAAATGAAGTCAAGTTGATTGACTCAGTACTTCCCACACATTACGGTGATACCAATTTTATTATGTTCCCATAGCATGAAGCTTTAGTCTGAGATCTCCTGGCAACCAAATCATCGCCAGCCCCCCCCCTCCCCCCAAATTGTCTTATACCGCTAGGTCTTTCCTTCACAGGTCAATGGACAGCCTATTATTGGTACTACAAACGTTTGAGTTTTACAGCTCCCCCCAACCACCCCAATTTTACCCCCACCCAAAAAAAGATAGAAAATGATCAGGAACCGCTAAAACATCTAAATACGAAGTTTGAGCTGTTTTCATATTTTTAGTTTTTTTATTATTGCTATGCTGCCACTGACACGATTTCTAACAACCATACGCGTTTTCCATCCTCACCACGGTAATAATACTGTGTCAAAATTTCATTAGAATCATTTTAACAGTTTCCACATTACCAAATACAATCTAAAGCAATAAATACTCGCATGTATACAGAACATTTTTAAGTCCCTTAGTTTCGGTAAATAGGCAAGACAATATTTGGATGGACCTAACAAGGTGATTTATGTCGCTAGGTCTTCCTTCACATATCAGTGGACAGCCCATTATAAATCCAACCATTTTTTCAGTTTTTCAACCCCCCACCCCCGAGCCACCCCAATTTCACCCCCGCCCAAAAAACGCAGAAAATGATCGGGAACCTTTAAAGCGCTTAAAAACGAAGTTTGAGCTGTTTTGATATTTTTAGTTTTTTTATTAATTCTGCGCCGCCACTGGCACGATTTATAAAAACTATACGCATTTTTATCCCTGCCACGGTACTAATACTGCGTCAAAATTTCATTAAAATCAATTCAACAGTTTCCACGTTACATAATACAGAATGGTCTAAAGCAATTCTCGTATGTTTACCATCAGAAATCAGAAACAAGTCCGTTGGTTTCTGTAATAGGCAAGTCAATGTCCGGATGGACCTAAAAAATCTATTCATGTCGCAAGGTCTTCCTTCATTGTTCAGTGGACAGTCTATTACGAATTCAACAAATTTTTCAATTTTACAACCCCCAACCCACCAACCACCGCAAATTTCACCCCCACCAAAAAAAAAAGGTAGAAAATGATCAGGAACACCTAAAACGCCTAAAAACGAAGTTTGGGGAATATTTGAATTTTTTCGTTTTTTGCTAATTACTCCGCCGCCTATGCACCGATTTTCAAAATTATAGCAGCATTACCTACTACGACCCCACAGCATATTGCTGCCCAAATTTCATCACAATCCATGCAGCGGTTACTGAGATTACGTGGCTAGAAAAACGCGTATATACAGACAGACCGACGGAAATGAGTGACGTGGATTTTCGTTATGTAGACATCATAAAACGCCCAAAAAACGTTTTATCTCAAAATCTAAAATTTTCACGATCACAATACTCCCCTCCACCAGGAACGTAACCTCCTTCCATACTTAAAAAATGTACTGGCGTCTGCCCGTTACAACAAACACCTTCGCCGTTCCACTCAAGTCTAAATGTCGCATACTGTACACGTACAACTCCAGCGCAGCGTATGCATAGCGGAATCCCGACCAGACTGTGGCTGCCGCGAACAATTAATAACATGTGACGTCATACAGCTTTTCACCTCTGCGTCGGTTTACGCAAATATAAAATTGAATAACTCCGCCGTTTTTTGGAATATTCAGATATTTCGACGTTCTTCAAGTGAAGAAATAGACTATCAGATAATAATGAATTTTCCAAATTTTATTTTTTTTGAAACTTCTCCATTCTCGTGAACGAACGTGCTCTTGTTTTCTTGATGCAAAGGAACACATCAAGCTATCAAATAATGTCAAAAAAAGGTATTATACAACAAATCCTGAGTTTATCTACTTGACGCGGTTTCAGAGCCTGCCCGGCAGCCGAGAGCACAGTCCAGCTCCCGACGAGTTTGAAGAACCTCATCCTTACTTCGAGAAGCCATACTACAGGGAGAGAAAACAGTCAGCATCTCCGATGCCAAATGCCAGGATGTCCAGAAGCATCATGGACCTGAGGAAGCCAGATTTGTACCGAAGGCCCAGTCAGCATGATGCTTATTTCAGGGTGCATTACCGTTCTTGATTTTTCCACTTATTTTAGCGTGATTTAAGGCTTGGGATTTACAGACAAACTGACATTTACCTTACACCACATAAAGTTTCAGTGTATATACCTACACGATGTAATATGGCTAGGTTAAGATTTTCTATGATGATTTTGGTTAAGCATCGCTGGCTCACTAATCTCGTGTTCATGATGCAAATAGCTTGAATATTTTTTCTTTTTGTGTGCAGGAAGCATATTAATTTTATTCTCCCCGTATCGGAAAAGATTTGTTCTATGAAGTTATTCAAACTGTGAATTGAATAGTGTTATTTTTTATAGTATGCGTATTTTTTACGTTGCATAATTCAAAACGTAAAAAAGCAAGAATATAATATGTATTTTTTCTGAGAAATAGTAAATACATACCAAACCTGGGTTTTGAAATCTTGGTTCGCCTTGATTACCTACCAGAATATTGAAAATTATTCCCAGTAGAACTATTACGATTTTCGAGTGGTTCTGACCTTTCTAAATTTGAAAATAAGATGTACTAACTTATGAGATATAAACGAAATTTATCAAATTGGTATGAAAATTAGCGTATTTTTGGCAAACTTTAATATCTCATATGTATTTTTATTGATTTGCTTATAATATATTGAATATTTAGATACGTGACAATAGTAATCAAAATTTCTGGAAAATATATTATTTGGTCCTCTTTTTAGAAAATTTTGCCACAATCTATACATGAATATACAGGGTTATTCACGTTATCCGACACGGAGCATTATGGCTAAAGTATTTGATAAAAAAGAAAATTGTAATTTCGGATGGATAGAAACCCATAAAGGCTACATTTTAAAAATATTTTCATGTTATACAGGGTGTCCCAAAAACACGAAATGTATCAAAGTTATGTTTTTTTAAATAGAACACCCCGTATATTATTGCATATTCAGATTCCCTGGTGAATTCTAGTGTGACTTTATGTATCATACATGGGACCTAAAGCCAACCGTTTAGGTGTAAATCACCATTTTCGGTATAAGTAGATATCAGGAAAAAATTGAATATCGCACAGATTATAAAATATGGAAGGCTGTGACTTTGCCGCATTACTAAGCATAAAATGCGTCAGCTTTGATGAAACTGTCAAATTTGAATTACGCTTATGCTTGGAGAAATCGTTCGATTAATTAAGGAAACTTCGATCAGCGATAACTTGATTTTTTCAAATGGGAATGCCTAATTTTTTTTATACAGTTAAACGTAGAATTTGTTAGCCTTTCTGATGATATGGTTGTGAATATCAATCTCTGGTAGTTTTCATTTAATTTTAAATTTTCAAACAAATCGGCGATTTTCAATTTTCCTACCTATAAGCAACGTAGCAGGCCATGAAATATAAACAAAAACCTGTTCAGGTAGAAGAAAACAACTAACTTAGCTGAAAAATACACACTAACTAGACTAAAGGGGCAAGATTATGAAAATTCCTCACAACAAATCAACTCTCCCAGAAACAACTACGATAAGATCTCTAAGGTCAAAGAGAAGCTGGAGTATGGCAGTAATAGATATTTTTTACAGTCTACTGGCTACCGCAATTTACTAGAGGTTAAACATTTCCAAGACAATTAAAAACCCTGATATGAAACAAAAACAACGAGCGACTGTTGCTCCAGCACGCAACTATCAATCATATGTAATGGTGTAAAAAAGTAGTAATTTGCGTCGAACTCGATACCTCTGACTGGAGCTCTTCTACTTTTTCAATATCTATTAGCAATATTGCAAAAAAAGAATACTGACAAATCAGATTTAAATTTTCTGCCATTTAAGTTATGTTTTATAATTTGAACAAATTTTAATTCATTCCTCATTTTCTGCGATCTTACTGAGGAATTTTCAGAACTCCATTCAGAGGTACTTTTGACTTGAGTTTTGACAGAATTGCATACTTTTTTATATCATTAAGTGTGAAATTTTATTATAAAAATAATAAATTGCTTACAACATTATCTAGTAGTTTTTATTTTATTTCAAAATTTTTAATGGTTTTGGAAATTGCCAATTTCTAGTACACTGCAGTAGCTAGTAGGCCGTGAAAAAATCCATTTCTGTCATACTCCAGCTTCTGTTTGACCAAAGATATGTTACCGCCGTTGTTTCTGGTTAGACTTTGTTTGTTGTAAGTAATTTTTATAATCTTGTCCCTTTAGTCTAGTTCGTGTGTATTTTTCAGCTAAGATAGTTGTTTTCTTCTACCTGAACAGGTTTTTGTTTATATTTCATGGCCTGCTACGTTGCTTATAGGTAGGAAAATTGAAAAACGCCGATTTGTTTGAAAATTTAAAATTGAATGAAAACTACCAGAGATTGATATTGACAACCTTATATCATTAGAAAGGTTATCAAATTCTACGTTTAACCGTATAAAAAAAATTAGGCATTCCCATTTGAAAAAATCAAGTTATCGCTGATCGAAGTTTCCTTAATTAATCGACCGATTTCTCCAAGCATAAACGTAATTCAAATTTGACAGTCTCATCAAAGCTGACGCATTTTATGCTTAGTGATACGGCAAAGTCACAGCCTTCCATATTTTATAATCTCTGCGATATTCAATTTTTTCCTGATATCTACTAATACCGAAAATGGTGATTTACACCTAAACGGTTAGCTTTAGGTCCCATGTATGATACATAAAGTCACACTAGAATTCACCAAGGAATCTGAATATGCAATAATATAGGGGGTGTTCCATTTAAAAAACATAACTTTGATATATTTCGTGTTTTTGGGACACCCTGTATAACATGAAAATATTTTTAAAATGTAGCCTTTATAGGTCTCTATCCATCCTAAATTATTATTTTCTTTTTTATCAAATACTTTAGCCATAATGCTCCGTGTCGAATAACCCTGTATACAGGATGTAACAAAAAAAAAGTTCAAACAAAAACTGAGCGGAATCTTTGAAAGTACGACAGGATCTATCATACCACGCCTTCAAAACATTTTTTTTGTATCTGAACCCTCAAAATTTACCCCCAACTTTTGTTTTTCAAATAGCACCAAATACTACAAAAACCATTTTTTTTTTCGTAAAGTCATATATATATAAGCGTAAAATAAATAAAATAAGGATTTGTTCCACGCGTAATATTTTCGTAAGAAAACCAGATAAAAAAGAAATCTAAGTGGACCTTTCAAGGCTACTGAATGACCTATCATACCATGCTTGCGAAACATTTTTTTTTACTTCAACCCCTAAAGCTCATCCCCAACTTTTCATACACAAACCAAATTTTTTCGTAAAGACATTTGTTTTCGAAAGCATGTATTATAGGTTATTCAGTACCCTTAAAACCCCACTTAGTTTAATTTTTATCAGTTTTTTGCGTCAAGCAAATTCTTATTTTATGTACCAATGGTATGCTTATGATTTTACAAAAAAAAAATAAGTTTGCGTATAAAGTCAAAGGTACTACAGAATTTTAAATAAAATAAGGACGTAATTTGTGTAGGAAAAACTATATTGTGCTACTTGAAAAACAAAAGTAGAGGGTGAGTTTTAAGGGTTGACGTTCAAAAAAAATGTTTTAAAAGCATATCGTATGATAGACCCTATAGTACTTTCAAAAATTCCACTCACTTTTCGTTTGAACTTCTTTTTTGTTAGGTACGAGAATATCACGTGTCAGGGTGTATATGTAATCTCTGAAATATACAATATGTGTAAAATTATGGAGGTGTTTCAAAAAGGCAAAACGTAAATTTTCCAGAAATACTAGACTTGAATTTATAATATCCAGTATAGGTACTTCTCCAATCTTAGCCATAAAAAAAATCTCAAATTCATTTTGAAAAATCTAATAAGGTATTCTGAATTCACACAAAAACATCTATACACTGTATATGAATCTTCTTGTAATTATTTGCAAGATTAACATTTTTACATTTTCACTAATAAAGTTGATTACAGCTTCAGATTCTAAAAATTCTATATTACGTTAACGTTATATTTCAGATCGATCCAGGTCACCACAGGTTTGAATCTCCGCAAAATTTCGATTACTTAGCACAAAACGATGGATTTCAGGGATTTGACACATTCAAGACTTCTGGAATGGAGCTAGTCAAACTCCTACGTGTAAGTAACGACCAGAGTTTAAAATTTTTTATAAATCTGACAACACTGCTGTTAGCATTTTTGAATTCCGCATGTTCAGGAACCTCGAGGTATTTGAGCGTTCCTGTACTTTTTACTGAAAAAGCGGTGTTGCCGAATCTCAATGATTAATAGAAACACAATTTTGAAATTCTGAGACCTTACTAAATTCGACATGCGCAATTCATTGCAACAAATATAAATAGGGCATTTCTTTTAGAATAACATAATTGTGGCGTGTAACGTAAAAGTGATGAATCTGGCAACATTGCTGTTCTCTTATCATTTTCAAAAACCTCCAGGTGTTGAATTTTATCGTTCCAGTTTTGAAGATATACACATATCACAGGAGTCAGAAGATAAAACGGGCATCATTTTTTAATGATGATATTGCTTCAAAACACAAACTTCGCTAATTTATTTTAGTACCACAAGTCATCACCATAGTCACAGTGTCTTAACAGACATGTTATGAACTCGTAAAATGCATTAAGTCGGAGCTAGAGTATTGCCGACACGAATATTATCAATAGTTTTGAGAACTGTAGCTCGCCATCGTTCGCGATTTCCTGTCAGTTAAGTGACGCTCTTTCATACTCATATCCAGCAACTGTTTCGTCGTATCCAGTATCCACCCAGCGTGTAGGGTAACGGCCACGGCGCCGCCCACTCGGGGCATGACTCTGAACTACAAGTTTCTCTATATTATCGCTTCTGTGTACATATCCGAAGAATGTGAGCATTCTCGTCGACCCAATGGAGGATAGTCTCTTTGGATTACCGAGCCCATCCAGTGTGGAAACGTTAGTTCGATGGGCGGTATAAGGAACTCTCAGCATTCTCCTCCACGACCACAATTCAAAAGCATCTATGCGAGCTCGATCTGTCTTTTTAACAGTCCAAGTTTCCGAGGCATACAAAAATATGGAGAAAACAAGAGACTGAACCAGCGGCATTTTGGTAGCTTTAGTGATGTTATGGTCACGCCATATTTGATTAAGCTTTGTCATGGCCACACGTGCCGTCGAATATCATTTTCACAGCTACCCGAATTGTCGATCAAAGAACCGAGGTACACAAAACTTTGAACTACTTCACAACGGCCAACTGACTTCATTTCTCGATGATTATCGTACTCTCTATCTACGATCATAACCTTGGTCTTGTTGTAGTTAATACCAAGACCGTATGCTGCACTGTGTTGTTCTAAGACGTTTAATAGAGCTACTAGTTCTTCCTGAGAAGCAGCAATAAGGGTTATATCGCCAGCAAATCTTAAGTTGGATATTTTGCTTCCGCCAATAGTTATACCGGCATACCAATTGTCCAATACCTGTCTCATCACAAATTCAGAGTAAATGTTATATCACAACGGAGAAAATACACATCTCTGACGAACTCCTTTTCTGGTGGCTGTTTGACTAGACAGGTTGCCATCAATTTTTACACGAGCCGAGCTAGACTCATAGAGTTGCTGTATGAGAAATACTAAGCGGTAAGGAACTCCCATAGAGATAAGGATTTCCCACAGTTTAGGCCACTATACGTTATCAAACACCTTAGAATAGTCCACAAAGCAGTTAAAAAGTATAAACCTTGTAATTATTACATTTATTTTTTCCATTTAAATTCTTGACAGTTTGGGTTTTTGCAGGAAGCGGAACAATACAAGTACACCGCAGATGAGGTGCAAGCTGCCATTTTGCACTGCAAAGACCAGAACCCCATCGAATGGCTGAAGGAACATTGGGAGCCCACCATTATCAGCGTTCAGACCCTGGCAACTCAAATGGGTAGAGAAGGACCCATGAACATAGTCGGTACAGTTTCCGAAAAAGAGGCCAGGGAAGCATTGAGACTTCACAAGGGCAACCTTTGGCCTGCCGTTGAAGAGTGCGTCGAACAAAGACAAAGAAAGGTAAATAAAACTATCCTTGAGTTACTTCGGCACTTGGATGTTTTTTTTTTAATGTAGTCAGGTTGATTCACTCAGAACTTCTCACACATTACGGTGATATCACTTTATCATTGTCACATAGCATGAAGTGTGTTACTTTTCAGTTTTACAACCTTCCACCACCCAACCACCCCAATTTCACCCTCATTAAAAAAAAGTAGAAAATAATCAGGAGCCCCTAAAACGCAATTTGATGTTTTTTATACTTTTAGTTTTTTATTACTGCTGCGCCGTCACTGACGCGATTTCTAAAAACCGTAAGTGTTTTCCATCCTCAACCAAGGTAATAATACTGTGTCGAAATTTCATCAAAATCAAATCAATAAGTTTCCACGTTACCCAATACAGAACAGTCTAAAGCAATACTCGCATCCCCTGCATCATATCACTACCCAAATTTCATCACAATCTATGCAGCGGTTACTGAGATTACGAGGGTAGAAAATTCCACTCGTTTCTGTAACAGGCAGGGCAATGTTTGGATGGACCTAAAAAGCGTATTATAGCGCTATGCCGTGCTTTCACAGGTCAGTGGAAACTTTTCGGCATTACAACCCCTCACCCCCTAACCACCCCAATTTGACTTCCACTCAAAAATAGTAGGAAATCATAAGAAACCCCAAAAACGAATGCGCCGATTTTCAAAATTATAGCAGCATTACCTACTAGAACCCTGCAGCATATCGCTACCCAAATTTCATCACAATCTATGCAGCGGATACTGAGATTACGAGGGTGAAAAACGGCAACAGACAGACAGACCGACAGAAATGAGTAACGTGGATTTTGAAACCATCAAACATTTACCTCCACCTTTTCTACCTCGGATGGTTCCTTGTTTCCAACTGTAGGTACGGACTTCAAAAGTTTTACTTCACGGTCTTCTATTTCATCCTCAATGCACTCTTCTTCAGCATCTTCATCAGAAATGTACTCTTCAGATTCACACGTTTCTTCAATGCTATACTTCGTATCCAACAAATTCGAACTAGTCTTTGTAATCGGCGAAAAATTCAAGTCAAGCCCATCCAGTTTTTGCTTATCGAATTCTTCATAGTCATCAGTGTTTGATTCAAACACTTCTCCGTAGTCTTCATCATCAAACTCATCATATTCGTCAGAGCTGTCAAATAGTTCATCTATGTTGCTGTCAGACACTGAAGACTCACTATCATCCTGGTCCAAAGATTTCGTATACGAACATTGCTTACTGCTGCTAGCGTTCGATTCGAAAGAATCTTTGTGTCCGGATTTCTTGGTCAGAGCCAGCTTGACCGTCTTTTTGCCCTTCAATTCGTCTTCAGAACTAAGAAGATCTTCAGCGTCGTCGGAAGTTCTTTCATTACTACTCTCCCTCTTAGCTATTGGCCTTTCGTTCATCTTCATCACTACATCTAGCTCTTTTTCCACTTGCTAGGCTTTTTGTAGTGTTGTAGGCGGAACCTTTTTGACAGGTATTTTGCTAATAGACGGTTTTGACTCTGCTTTCAGAGATACTTGTCTTGGTAAAGGAATCCTCGATGGCTTTTTAGCCACAGGAATTGTTGATTGCTTGCTTTGTGCCATTTGCACAGTCGTTGAAGTCTTTGGAGTGTCTTTGTGTGTTTCATCTCTTTCTACATCTTTCTTTTTGCTATCTTTAGAAATTTCTTGTGGGTGTTCCGTGCTCTTAGTATTGCTTTCATCGTTCTTTTTTGCTTCTACAGGCTTTGATACAGCTTCAGCTCCTTCCGCTATTTTTTCAACGCTGGATTGTGACTGCTGAGGGTGCTTAAACTCCAAGTATTTTGCGCTGTCTTGCTTTTTCACTGGTTTTTTTCTATGAAGTCTAGAAGGACTCGGTATTTGCTGAATAGTGTCATGTGTCTGTGGTATTTCAGGAACTCTGTCTTCTTTTTTCATCTCATTATCTTCTTGTGCTTCGCTACTAGAAGTTGTCGTACTAGATTCTTTTTGGAATGTGCGTTTTTCAGCCCGTTTTCTGCTTTTCCTCATACTTTTCTTTTCCTTACGTGATAATTTATTCTTAGGAGGTAATGACTCGTTTCTTGCATCGTTCTTTTGACCATTTGTTTCTGAAGTAGAAGTCTGTTCTGTTCCTTCCTGACCTTGTTCTGGAGTAACAAGGTCTTTATTTGAACTGCCATCGACTTTGTTCTCAACATCTATAGATTTCAAGTCTTTTGTACTCAAATTTTGGTCATTCTTATCGTGAAGCTTAGTACCATCTTCTTCATTTTTAAATGCTTCGTTTGTAGATACAGTGTTATTTGATTTAGTTGTTTCTTTTGTTTCATCACTTTCTTTAATATGTTCCTCTTGTGACGTGGAACTCTCATTTTTTCTATTGGCATGTTCAATGTCTACAGCCTTATTGTTCTGGGTAGTTTTCTTTTCTAATTCAGGCGCCTCTTCAGATGTACCAACCTTCCCAGCAATATCTTTTACGTCTTGTTTAGATTTGTTTGCTGTACTTGCGTTGTTTGATTCCTCATTTGGACCAGGTTCTACTTTGAGAGGTTCAAAGTCCACAGCCTTATTGTTTTGTGTAGTTCTGTTTTCTAATTCAGGAGCTCTAGAAGGCAATGACTTGTTTTTTGCAGTGTTCTTTTGGTCATTTATTTCAGGAGTAGAAGTCTGTTCGGTTCCTTTCTGACCTTGTTCCGGAGTAACAAGATCTTTACTTGAACTGCTATCTACTTTGTTGTCAACATTTATAGATTTCAAGTCTTTCGTACTCAAAGTTTGATCATTCTTATCGTGAAGCTTAGTATCCTCTTGAATTAGGACTGTTGATTGCTATCAGTTGGGGAAGTAAAACCCATAATTGTTCATTTGTTTGCCGACTATACAGGTACAAGTTATGAATCTTTTGAGGGTGCTAAATATACTGTAACATACTGTATATATTATGGTATTCGTCTATTGTGTATTAGTTGTCATGCATGATGCAAAATCAAAGTGTTAGGTTAGATCTTTGAAGTGTAAACGTCATCGAATCATCTAGAGTTTTCGGGAATGGAATTTTTTTATTTCTTTAGACGGTTCGATGAAGTGTATATGTTACGGTTAAAGTGTTTACTTTGATAGTTTATATACTAGCTGGATAGTATACAAACTATCCGAATGTCTCGTTATTTTGATGGAAAATCATATTTCAACTAAAATAGCTATGAATATTGGTTGGTTTGTAGACTAGCCAGCTAGTTTATAAACTATACAAGATATGCCGCTAAAGTATATACCACAAAGTTATCACACATATTAGCCAGTGTTTCTGGTCAGTTTACAAACTATCCACATCATTTGGATAAGGTATGCACCTAATATCTCTAGTAATACATAATAACCAACTCGTTGGTTAGTATGTAAACTAACCAATCCTCTTTGGTTAGTATGTAAACTAACTAATTTTCTTTGGTCAATTTAACAGAAAAGTGACGTTATGTTTATGGCAAGTGCAAGTGTGACGTGTTGTGTTGGTGTTGTTTACTGTCGTGCCTTGTAAAATTTGTTTAAGAACAGGTATCTAGTTACCAAAAATGGATCAGCAACCGCAATTTGAAAAGTTACTATTAGAATGTTACGAGAAAAAGTACCAAAATTCAAAATTAATGAACGACAATGATGATAATGTACTTCTGCAACATATAAAGAGAATACGCGAACAAGGACCTAACACTAATAACAAGATTGATTATTATGTAATGAATACTTATGATTTACAGAGAATCGAATCATCTTATGTAATCTTATATAAAAGATCTGGAAAGATTATTTTACTTTTGAGTGAAATCTATGATGCCATTAAAGCTGCTCAGGGTCTAGAGATTTATTTTATAAGAACTTTATATGAATATTTTGTTACACAAATAGTATTTCCGTTTGTTTTACTTATTTTTAGGTAATTATAGCAATTGCATGTTGTATCTATGAATAAACTTTACTATTGATTAAAAATTGTTTTTCTAAACTAAAGTAACCAAAGAGGATTGGTTAGTTTACGTACTAACCAACGAGTTGGATATTATGTAGTACTAGATATATTAGGTGCATACTTTATCCAAATGATGTAGATAGTTTATAAACTAACCAGAAACACTGGTTAATATGTGTGACATCTTTGTGGTATAATACTTTAGCGGCATATCTTGTATAGTTTATAAACTAGCTGGATAGTATACAAACCAACCAATATTCATAGCTGTTTTAGTAGAAATATGATTTTCCATCAAAATAACGAGACATTTGGATGGTTTATATACTAGCTAGATAGTATATAAACTATCAAAGTAAACACTTTAACCGTAACATATATAAGGCGCCACGGGTAGCCTGGGGAGTAGTTCAGTTGAGTTGAGTTGTAGCTAAGATAAGGTTAAGAGATATTGTATTGAGTTGTGAAGTAAAACGGTGAAAGTTACGTCCTGTTTGATTCCTGGTGTGAATACATATTTATGGAATTATATTATTGGATTTGAATTCATTCCCGAAAAATTACCGAGTTTATCTACTTGACGCCACGATTTTTTTTTCAGTATACCGAGCTAGCTGCTCGCGGAGATTTCAGCAGAGAGGACATAGTAACGATGTTGACAGCTCATCATGGTGACCTGGAAGCGGCTTACAATGAGTTGAGCAAAACTCAACTGAAGCCATTTTTGATGAGGATTTGGGGACCTCCAGTGGGGACGGACAACGAGGCTGGAAATGAGGGGACGATGATCAGCGTTACGGGGGGTGAAGGTAAGAAAGATTGATGAAACCACACTTAAAAAAAAAACAAAAAAAAATAATAATCAATAGTTATCGTCATAAATGACCCTCTATACAG
The DNA here is from genome assembly GCA_951848785.1 of Callosobruchus maculatus. Lineage (NCBI taxonomy): Eukaryota > Metazoa > Arthropoda > Insecta > Coleoptera > Chrysomelidae > Callosobruchus > Callosobruchus maculatus. The sequence continues at coordinate 8,520,717 of CATOUR010000003.1, forward strand.
GGTGTCCACTTAGTGAGTAATTCTTCGATATCTCGTAAGATATACCTGATAGAAGAAAATGTGAAATACAAAAGTTATTTGGTTACTTAAGACGCATATTCTAAAAATATTTTGAAATATACAGGGTGTTGCGGAAAAGTAGGATAGTGATCAACTTGATTTTTTTATATAGAACTATAACTTTTTCTTAAATTCTTCTAGTTTCCATCATTGATCTCTATTCGGCCCTAAAATATTTTTGGGATCGGTTGCGACGTTGCCAAGTTATCATTTATTTTCTATTAATTTCCGGATTTGCAAGGTCGCAAGTAATACGTCCAAATTGATATATTCCTTTGACTTTTCTCAATAATATTATACAGCGAGCTACTTAAATATTAACTGGATATTATTTTGGCTGTTACCAGCAATTTGTATCTACAGGGTGTTTTTGGCAGAATTTTAAATTACGGCAATTTGAAGGTCATTTTACTTTGTTTTTTTAAAGTAACACCCTATATGTTTTATTTTAAATCGAAATATCTACTAATACCCTATCTCGCCTTGTAATATTTTCTTCGCGTTAGCGACGTTGTCAGTTATATATTATTTTTCCAAATTTTTAAACAAATATCCCCAATTTTAATTTATTTTAAATAGAATCCTAAACTTATTTTTATTGCAATGAATTGCACATGTCGAGCTTAGTAAGATCTCACAATTTCAAAATTTTGTTTCTGTTAATTATTGAGATACGGCAACACCGCTTTTTCAGTAAACAGTACCTGAACGCTTAAATATTTCCACAGCTGGAACGGTGAAATTCAATACTTGGGGGCTTTTGAACATACAGAATTCAAAAATGGTAGCATCAGTGTTGTCAGATTCACCACTTTTACGTTAGACTTCATAAATAGGACATTCCATTCAAAATTATGACGTAAAATTGGTAAATCTGACAACACTGATGAACGCGAAAAAAAATATTACAAGGCCTGATAGCATATTAGTAGATGTTTCGATTTAAAATAAAACATACAGGGTGTTACATTTAGAAAAACAAAGTAAAATGACCTTCAAGTTGCCGTAATTTAAAATTCTGCCAAAAACAACCTGTAGATACAAATTGCTGGTTACATCCAAAATAATATCCACTTAATATTCAAGTAACTCGCTGTATAATATTATTGAGAAAAGCTCAAGGAATATATCAACTTGGACCTATTACTTACGACCTTGAAAATCCGGAAATTAATAGAGAATAAATTATAACTTGGCAACGTCGCAACCGATCCCAAAAATATTTTAGGGTTGAATAGAGATCAATGATGGAAACTAGAAGAATTTAAAAAAAGGTATAGTTCCATATAAAAAAAATTAAGTTGTTCACTATTCTACTTTCCCGCAACACCCTGTATCTTTCAACATATTTTTAAAATATGCATCTTAAGTAACCAAATAACTTTTGTATTTGACATTTTCTTCTATCAGGTATACCTTGCGAGATTTCGAAGAATTACACACTAACTTGACACCCTGTATATCCCCTAGAGAAAACTCGTATCTATGCCCTTGGTGATGCTAATACTCGATTCCTGAGTTGATATTGTTTTACCAGGATATAGAAGCTGTTAACTTTTTCAAATAACTTTTTCCGAATCTGAAAAATAGACGAGATACAGAATCAAAAAACTAAATCTGGACTTGTGTATCAAGACGTACCTAGTCTGTTTATGTTTAGTTTTTTGCTTGGATTTTTGTCTTTGATAAACAGAAAACATTGCACTCTCTGACAAAATGCCTAAAAATTTGGTTATATTTATCTTTATCCTCCTATTTTAACTGAGAACCTACACATAAAAATTAGTACATTTAGCTCAATACAGATTTTTTTGTAATTTTACAGAATCATCTGTAGATGAGAAGTTAAAAAAGGGACAATCAAAAGCGGTAAGTACACCTCATAAAGCAACCAGTCCCCTCAATCAAGATGATCATGGTTTAAAAACTCCTGATTTAGCAGTAAATCAAGTTGATTCGCTTGATACCATAGAAAACGAAATACTGAGGAATTTGGAAAGCATCAACAACCTCACAAGAGATTTACAGGAATTTAAACCTAGCCTTACCAGTAATAATGAAAAATCCAGAAATAAAACACAAGACAAATCTAGCAATATAGAATCAAATGAAGATAGCCCCACATCAACAGTTGAAAAACCTAACGACATTCAAGTTTTGGAACTTAAACCTAGCAGTATTAATGAAGCAACATCAAATAAAACTGTAGAAGACAATGCGATAATAAATCCTGAAATTGTTTTACAACCTAGTACACCTACACAGGTGCAACCTGAGAAAAATAGACAGAACAACAAAATTTACGTAGAAAAAAGCAGTACAGTAATCGAAGTAATCGACAACAACTACTTAGCACCGTCAGATTCAGCAAAAAACAACGAAAAATCACCATCAGTCTCAAGCGGTGATAGCAGTGACGAGATGCAGAACATAGAGTTTGTAGATGCCTTGGAAAATCCTACCAGCGTTTCTTTTGTACCAGACCCGAAGGTATCTTCACCTCAAAGAAGAACAAGCATCAGTACTTTGAGTATCACTTTGACAGGCCCTGCTAATCAAGAAGAAAAAGGCGCTAACAATATTATAAATGATACTAACGAAATTGTTGAAAGCAAAGCACAAATACTGTTACAACCAAGGAAAGTATCAAGTAGTCCTGTTAAAGTTGTTGATAATGCCAAAGAAGTAAGAGATACTGCTTTAAATCTATCCGTAGCCAACAAAAATGATATAAAAGAAGAACAGGTCAAATATGAAGAATCCACAGTAGATACAAATGAGCCTAAGGTAGCTTCTTTTGAGGCATCTGAACAGATCTTGATGAAGAAATCAGAAACTGAAGCAACAATTGAAGCTGTTCAAAAAAATGAATCTCGTAAGGCAATAGCAGACAAGGAACCACTTAAAATAGAACCTGGTCCAAATGAGGAATCAAAAAAGGCAGGTACAGCAATCAAAACTAAACAAGACGTAAAAGATATTGCTGAAAAGGAGGGTATATCTGAAGAGGCTCCCAGATTAGAAAACAAAACTACACAAAACAATAAGTCTGTGGACATTGAACCTCTCAAAGTAGAACCTGGTCCAAATGAGGAATTAAAAAATGCAAGTACAGCAATCAAAACTAAACAAGACGTAAAAAATACTGCTGGGAAGGTTGGTATATCTGAAGAGGTTCCTGAATTAGAAAAGAAAACCACACAAAACAATAAGGCTGTAGACATAGAACATGCCAATAAAACAAATGACACTTCCACGTCACAAAACGAACATATTAAAGAAAGTGGTGAAACAAAAGAAGCAACCAAATCAAATAACACTGTATCTACAAACAAAGCATTTAAAAATGAAGAAGGGGATACTAAGCTTCAAGATAAGAATGACCAAAATTTGAGTACAAAAGACTTGAAATCTATAAATGTTGACAACAAAGTAGATAGCCGTTCAAGTAAAGATCTTGTTACTCCGGAACAAGGTCAGGAAGGAACAGAACAGACTTCTACTCCTGAAACAAATGACCTAAAGGACGATGCAAAAAACGAGTCATTACCTCCTAAGGATAAATTATCACGTAAGCAAAAGAAAAGTATGAGGAAAAGCAGAAAACGGGCTGAAAAACGCACATTCCAGAGAGAGTCTAGTACGACAGCTTCTAGTAGCGAAGTACAAGAAGATAATGAGGTGAAAAAAGAAGACAGAGTTCCTGAAATACCACAGACACGTGACAGTGTTCAGCAAATACCAAGTCCTTCTAGGCTCCATAGAAAAAAACCGGTGAAAAAACAAGACAGCGCAAAATACTTGAAGTTTAAGCACCCTCAGCAGTCACAATCTAGCGTTGAAAAAATAGAAGAAGGAACTGAAGCTGTATCGAAGCCTGTAGAAGCAAAAAAGAATGATGATAGCACTACTAAGAACACGGAACACCCACAAGAAATTTCTAAAGATAGCAAAGAGAAAGATGTAGAAAGAGATGAAACACACAAAGACACTCCAAAGACTTCAACGACCGTGCAAATGGCACAAAGCAAGCAATCAACAATTCCTGTGGCTAAAAAACCATCGAGGATTCCTTTACCAAGGCAAGGATCTCTGAAGGCAGAGTCAAAACCGTCTATTAGCAAAATACCTGTCAAAAAGGTTCCGCCTACCACACCACAAAAAGTCGAGCAAGTGGAAAAAGAGCTAGACGTAGTGATGAAGGTGAACGAAAAGCCAATAGGTAAGAAGGAGAGTAGTAATGAAAGAACCTCAGATGACGCTGAAGATTTGCTTAGTTCTGAAGACGAATTAAAGGGCAAAAAGACTGTCAAGCTGGCTCTGACCAAGAAATCCGGACACAAAGATTCTTTCGAATCGAACGCTAGCAGCAGTAAGCAATGTTCTTATACGAAATCTTTGGACCAGGATGATAGCGAATCTTCAGTCTCTGACAGCAACATAGATGAACTACTTGACAGCTCTGACGAATATGACGAGTTTGATGATGAAGACTACGGAGAAGTGTTTGAATCAAACACTGATGACTATGAAGAATTCGATAAGCAAAAGCTGGACGGGCTTGACTTAAATATTTCGCCTATTACAAAGACTAGTTCGAATTTGTTGGATACGAAGTATAGCATTGAAGAAACATGTGAGTCTGAAGAGTATATTTCTGATGAAGATGATGAAGAAGAGTACATTGAAGATGAACTAGAAGACCATGAAGTAATAAAACCTTCGAAGTCCGTACCTACAGTTGGAAACAAAGAACCATCCGAGGTAGAAAAGATGGAGGTAAATGTTTGATAGTTTGAGTTGTGTTGAAATAGTGAGTATTGTGATCGCAAACATTTTAGATTTTGAGATAGTATGCTTTTTGGGCGTTTTATGATATCTACATTGTTATGTAGAAGAGAAAGAAAATCCACGTTATTTATTTCCGTCGGTCTTTCTAGCCTCGTAATCTCAGTAACCGCTGCATAGATTCTAATGAAATTTGGGTAACGATATGCTGTGGGGTCATAGTAGGTAATGTTGCTAGAATTTTGAAAATCAGTACTTGGGCGGCGGAGTAATTAGTAAAAAACTTCAAATATTCCTCAAACTTTTTTTAGGTATTTTAGAGATTCCTGGTCATTTTTTACTTTTTTCAGGCTATTTTTCAGGTGGGCGCGAAAAATTTGTTGTATCCATAATCCTATATTGATCAGTGAAAAAAAGACCTAGCGTCATAATACACTTTTTTAGGTCCATCCGAACATATCCTTGTCTATTACAGAAACCAAGGAACTTGGAATTTTCTGATGTCTACATACGAGTATTGCTTTAGATGATTCTGTATTGTATAACCTGGTAATTATTGAATTGAGTTTAGTCAAATTTTAACTCTGTATAATTACTGATGTCACGAAGATGGAAAACGCATATGGTAAAAACCATTTCTAAAAAGAAATCGTGTCAGTGGCGGCGCAGCAGTAATAAAAAAATTAAAAGAATAAAAGAAACTGAAACTTCGTTTTCAGGCGATTTAGGGGATCCTGATCGCCTACAGGGGGTAAAATTGGGGTGGTTTGGAGGTGGGTGGCATGAGGGTGATACTGAAAAATTTGTTATGGGATAGGGTGGTTGGAAAACCCTGGAACACTTTTCATTGCCCTTTAAACATTGATACTGGTAAAATATTTTTTTTTAAGTATCGGAAAATCGGCATGCCATGTGATTAGTTGAAGATTGTAGAATAAAAACTGTGTCGTCCTAGTTCCTACGCAGATAGATGCAAGAAACTATTTACGAGAGTTTTTATGTTGGATGTTTTTTTGCGGGCGGGTGGGCGATGATTTGGTTACAAGGGAATCTCAGAATACAGCTTCATGCTACAGGCAAGTAAATAAAATGATATCACCGTAATGTGTGGGAAGCACTGAGTCAATCTCAACTTGACTCCATTTTTTTAACTAACTTCCAATATACTTTTAAAAATCTTGTGTTGAGGACACATTTTTTGTGATCATACTTTTCTGACATTTGTTAAATAAGCCATAAGCTACCGTTAGTTATTAACAATGTAATAACTCCATAGCGACAGGCAAGAAGATTGCTAGCAGAAGGCCAAGTGTCTTGCTATGAGGAAGCCGAACTGGCCATCAGCATAATGTCTTTGAAATTCTCATCCGAAGAAGCCTTGGAAGCTGTGAAGCATTGCAGTACACTAGATGCAGCGATAGCCTACTTACAACAGAACTGCGAATTGTGTGCAGGAAAATATCCGATGAATGAGGTAAGTGCGTAGTAAAAGCAGTGGCGACTGGTGAGGTAGTGCCAGAGTGCCATGGCACTACCTTAATTCTCGTCAAAAACATATTTATCTATCTCTTAAACTTTTCTTATCCTATGTTAGTTTCCAACGACTTTTTCTGTTTTATATGAAATGGCTTAGCGCATAAATGCTTGCACCACGTGGCATCGTGGCAACTCACACGATGAGAGCTGATGACGCGGCGCGACGGCGAGATATGACAACAGCCTACGGTGCCGTTTCTTATAAGGCACAAACCTAGTGAGAGAAATCTTATCACAAACGCTTATGAGTGACAGAGATAACGCTATGCTGGACGCCAGTTCAAATAGCGCGCAGAACTTGAAACTATTTTATTTAAAATGTAACGATTTTGGGACACAGTTTCATTAAAATCTCGAATAGATTTACGATATGCGCTAGCAGTTGTACCCATAGTACAAAAGCTCACCGAGCACCTCATGTGATGGATGGTACCGTTTTATCGTTTCTTGTATAAATATCTCAAATCATCCTTAATATCTGTTCGGCAGTACAGCGCATGTTCAGAAAATAATAGACATACATCAAGACAATAGAAACCATCTGTTGTTTCACATCCAGTGTTGCCAGATTACACGATTAATCGTGTAATTACACGATTTTGGACCCTATTACACGAATAGAGGGCAAATTCTCACGATTTTTGGCGATCGTTAAAAAAATAGCTATTTTTGATAAAAATTTAAAACTAAAAAGCCAGACTGTGAAAAAAGAGTCAATTAATTTTACTTAAATTACCTAACCTAACTCAAGTCCGCCCCCGTTCCTGTTCATATCGATATCGATTATGAACAATTTTTCAGGCGATCAAATAGATTGTCAATACTAGAGAACTCAGCGTCAATTTCATCGTGCGTAGTTCGATTACCAACACCAATCTGTTCCTTCTCGTTCAGTCTGTTGCTAAATGATACCTGATAGTGACTCTTCAGAAATATGATACCCTTGCTTTGCACGCTTCCCAAAAAGCACAAAAGTGTGGAGTATAAGCAGAAATGTAAAAGAGAGTGGGGAAAAAGAATGGAAGTGGAAGGCAAGCAAAAAAGTATCAGTGTGTGCAATTATGCATGGTATGTTAGCTTATTATTTTACTTATTTTGGTTTGGTACCTTTTAAATTATTTATAATATTTTTTATGACTTTACACGATTTTATACTTCGATCATATATAACTAGATAAATTATGCAGAGGATAGTTCTGAGTCCAAGACAGGGATAGATACACATAAGCGTCAACACGCGTATACATTGGTAGATTTTAAATTTGGCGCGCTTTGTCTGTCAACGAAGAAAGAGACAGAGGTTAACCGGCCAGCGTTTAGGCGTCATTTCACGATTTAATCTTTGTTTACGTTGGTGGCTGAGTGTGTTTTGAGTAGTATTGTGCAAATTGTGATTAAAAACAATGGTTGGAACCTGTTCTCTGTGCAAAAAGGAACATATACCGGGTGAGGGTCGATCTTCCCACACGTAAGTAATGTTTATGTCATAATTGCAGTGGCGTAACTTTACGGTACGTGCTTGCAACAGGCTCTTAGCGCCTGACGTTCCTTTATCAGGTTTCCATTTGAAAAAAGCATAATTATGGGCAGTTAACAAATGCATCTCAATTTACTATAAATATTTGTAGATCTGCGGAAAAATATCTCAAAGTCCAGTTATCTTTTAAAAAACTGAGTCCACGATTTTTAAAAGTACCGACTTTTTGTTACATCATGCAATGAGGCATCTGCCTCATACAGTTTTTGACACGTTTGACAATCATTTACCTGATCAGGAGCACTGTCTTTATCTAACAAAGCTTGATTTAAAAAATATTTTAGTTTAAGATTTCACCATGAAACCTCTAAGTTGAAGACAGTTGAAAGGATCAGAAATATATTCACCAAAACCATTTTATTTAAAAATCAATGAGAAGTATAGCTTGTAGATGAATAATCTTGAAATAGGTAAGGCACGAGCTGATGTAAGTTCTAACTTAGGACATACAGACCTACTTCAAAAATAATAAATTTTGCTGAAGGCAACTTACAATGTCTAATCATCAGAAAAGTAAAGTAGCTTATTATGCGATGAACTTTTCACTTAGTGCTAAAATGGCTAAATATTCAATTGAAAAGTTTCAGAATAAGTTGTCTGTACTCTGTATTAGTCCACTGAATATATTGAAATTCATAATCAGAAACTTTCTGTTAGGTAAGGCATACTATGAATTGCAAGGATTCTTGAATGATCAACTAGTACTGTGATAACTGCTCAGTTTATTTACTTTTGTTTCATATGAAGTACTGTTGAACCTTTAATGTGAATATGTATTGTACGCAATTTGACGGATATATGGATGAGTATACAATTTGTATGTTTTCATTAATTTTATTTTATGTATGTAATTTGTCTTATTTTTTTGACAAGTTCTATACCCTAATACGGTTATTTGGAACCAATAAAGATTATCTATCAATCTATATCCTTTTGGTTGTAGATCCAGTGTTCTGATGTCTTTTTTGTCCTCAACTGTAAGCTGCTTTATTACTTTTAAAGGATTAATAAAATGTTTGTTTTGTCTAGTGCTTCATTCATAAGTATTTTGATGTAACAGAGCTAACAATCAACTCCCATATTCAGTATATTGTTTTGTTAAAAGTGGACTGACGACACTGAACACATTTACATATCAATCTCAGATAGAAGTTCGTGTCCCCCTTTCAAATGTATAAGCACCCGCCTATGTCCTGCCTAGGGTAAACATCTTGGATGTTTACAAAATCCACTAAGATGATGCAAGCAAACAATCACTGTGTTGAATAGCTACCATTACTTATCTAGTCATATATGATCGAAGATTTTATACGATTTCTGGAAGTCGAGTTGCACGAATTTCTCTTCACTTCATCTGGCAACACTGTTCACATCCGCAAATCCAATCCGTCAAATCGACAATGTACACGAAGATCTTGTTCTGGTCTAGGTCTACCGCTGTTTTTAAGACTCATACGGCCTGAATTTTTGTTTTCACAACCGACATTTAAAAAAATATAATAGTACAGTCGTGCACCCCGATGTCGCACAGTGACGAGTCTTTTTTTATCTCTGTCTATTGAAAAGGTTTGGGAAACGCTAACACGTACCTCTGTTCTAATTTCCACGATACACGTGTATCGTGCTAATTTCGTTGATGCAATAGGCGCTGTCCCAATCAGTAGTGATTCGACGTAACTTTTGCTCGATATCTTAATGAGTTGGTACGAGGGAGTGAGATGATTATTTGTCTTGCACGGGGGGCAATCAATTAAATATAATTTAAATTGCAACAGGACAAATTGGAACCGTTTGATGGAATGATAGAATCTTTATTTCATAATAGAATAATTGGGACGTTATTGACCGAATGACCTTAATGAGTAACCACCACTGCTTTATTCGAAGATTTGATGTAATGGTGAAATGTGCCAGTTAAATAACCTACATCATTTTTCTTAAGAAATGGTGAAGGAGATTCATCATATCACCATTATTGATGAACGTCGTTGTAAAAAGCCTTTAATTATGGATCCCAATTCCACCTTGTCAACTGACACTTTGCACATAGTTTATTCATAAACAAGTTACAAACCCAATTTGTGAAAAGTTTGACTTCAGTGTAGTTTTTTTAATTTTTTTTATACCTTTGACAGCTTGCTATAAAGGTTTCCACTTCCGTATTTGCATTATTTCTATAATTGAGGTTTTGAATTAAGAAAAAAAGTACTCTTTTGTGATAAATGGAAAGATCATATTTAAGTTTTATAACAAAACTGTTTTTGTTTTCTTTTTTTCGCAATAATTCAAAAGTTATACCAAAAGAAAAATGGGTTTTGGAATCCAGTACCGAAAACACGCCGACGGCTCCCGAACCCGTGTGACGTCACCATGGCGGTAAGGATGCTTCTTTGACCAACGACATCCTACTCCGATACTAGATTCCCAGCCAATCGCGAAAATACGTACTGCTAAACTAGTAACTAGTGTATATTTGCTGCAAAACAGTCGATGAATGAAGTTTGCAGCTCGAGACGAAGTCTCGATCGAAACAAATATGTTTTTGAATGTTTGAAGTTGAAGTCAGATTACAGATTCCAATAAGTAAGTACCTAATCAAATATGTTTCGTTGAAAAGATCTCCTCAATCGAAGGATCGCCCAGTGGTTAGAGAGTACGCTAGTGGATCTCAGGGTCTTTGGGGTCTTTGGATCGAAACCCCAGGCCTTCCGATTAGGTACTTACTTACTGGAATCTGTAATCTGACTTCACAAACATTCAAAAACATATTTATTTCGATCGTAGACTTCGTCTCGAGCCGCAAACTTCATTCATCGACTGTTTTGCAACAAATATACACTAGTTACCAGTTTAGCAGTACGTATTTTCGCGATTGGCTGGGTATCTAGAATCTAGTATCGGAGTAGGACGTCGTTGGTCAAAGGAGCATCCTTACCGCCATGGTGACGTCAAATGAGTTCGGGAGCCGTCGGCGTGTTTTCGGTACTCGATTCAAAAACCCATTATTTTGATATAACCTTTGAATTATTGCGAAAAAAAGAAAACAAAAACAGTTCTGTTATAAAACTTATGTATGATCTTTCCATCTATGACAAAAAAAAATTTTATTCAAAACCTCAATTTAAATTTGTTCAGATAGTCTCAATGTTGCGCTGCACCCACTACTGCTGCAGAGAATGTGCCAAGAACTACTTCACTGTGCAAATATCAGACAGAAGCATTATGGACTGTACCTGTCCTTTTTGCAAGCAACCAGATCTCACTAGTTCCCAGATGAATGAGGATGATGTCAGTGACTACTTTGGAAATTTGGATATCCTCCTGAAAGGAATCCTGGATGAGACTGTGCATGAACTCTTCCAGAGAAAGCTCAGGGATAGAGCGTTGATGCAAGACCCCAACTTCAAGTGGTGTGTTCAGGTAAGGGATAAGTTTTACCAAAACAATAATAGTACAGTAATTTGCAATAGTGATGTCAAACGTTTTACCTTTACCGAGTAATATTGTAATAAGTACCCAGTACCTGTTACCAGTATTCCAGGGCAAATCGGTAGTCAGTGTTGTATGGTATACTGAGGTACTGGTACAGGATACTCAGCGCACCACACAGTGTGCTGCTTTGGCATTTGGTAATAATAGGTACCAATCGAGACGGCTTGTATCGGAAGCTTTGTTGGATATTTGTACCTAATGCTGAGCTAAGATAAAGTAACAGGTACTTATTTTTTTAGTGTTTACCTGGTACCGACTGTCCGACTGACATCACTAATGTGCAGGAAACTCATTTGTAACACATTTTTATAATTTTATTTATCATAGCAGTTCAAATAAATCTGTAAGCACATTTTATGAAGACAAAGAAAGCATAAAATTGTAGTTCCTTATCCAAAAATAATAATTACACATGATTTAGCTACACTATAATCAGAATATCTTTATTAGACATTAAGTAGGTACTCTTTCAATAGTTTTCAATAAAATTCCAACTTGTTTGATAGAAAACTGATTTATCTTTTTTTCACTCCTTTCACTAGAATTCATCATCATAGTCACTAGTCACAATGTCTTAACAGACATGTTGCGAACTCGTAAAATGCATTAAGTCGGAGCTAGAGTATTGCCGACACGAATATTATCAACAGTTTTGGAAATTGATGTAGCTCATCGCCATCATTCGCGATTTACTGTCAGTTCAGTGGCGCTCTTGATACTCATATCCAGCAACTGTTTCGTCGTATCCACCCAGCATGTAGGGAAACGGACACGGCGCCGACCACTCAGGGCGTGACCCTGAACTACAAGTTTCTCCATAATATTGCTTCTGTATATATGTCCGAAGAATGTAAGCATTCTAGTTGACACAATGGAGGATAGTCTCTTTGGATTACCGAGCTCATCCAGTATGGAAACGTTAGTGAGATGGGCGGTATAAGGAACTCTCAGCATTCTCCTCTACACCCACATTTCAAAAGCATCTATGCGAGCTCGATCTGCCTTTTTAATAGTCTAAGTTTCCAAGACAAAAATATGGAGAACACAAAAGACTGAACCAGTGACATTTTAGTAGCTTTAGTAATGCTATGGTCACGCCATATTTTAGTAGGCTTTGTCATGGCCACATGCACCTGTTGAATTCGCTGTCGAATCTCATTTTCACAGCTACCCAAATGTTGATCAAAGAACTGAGGTACACAAAACTTTGAACTACTTCACAACAATTACAATGTTTTATTTCACTTGCACAATAGATAATAACTTACAAGCACAAACAAACAATTATTATAAAATATGCCATAAGCATGGTTTGTCAAGAAGTGACATGTTTTAAAATATGTATCTTTAGGTCTGGCATATGTTTTGGTATGTAATCACATTTATGACATTTCAAAGGCCTCTCCATATACTCCTTGCATTTATCTTTAGAAGGTAGTTTTATTTTCCCCTTTTTCTCTAGTTGCTCTATTATAACTAAAAATAACAAAATAGCCATTATATAGTGGTATATGTATACAGCACAATTTATTAACAAATTTTAATGGTGAAGTGGAGAGTTTATGGGCTTAAAAGCACCAATCGTAAGACAAAAAATGGCGACAGCTAGTATCATTTCTGAAGGTAAAGTGAGAAAGGATTTTTGTTCAATTATGATAAACCAATTATCAAATAACACTGAAGTATCCATGAAAATAATTTAGAAAAAATTTTACCTTTTGAGTCAATGAAAAATTCTGTGTTGAAACTATTCCAATGTTTTTTCGTCTTGACACAAGGCGAGTTCATATCGTCACTGATGACATGGAGATGCAACCTTTGCATACTTGGTTCTGCATGATATCCTATTTTGAATGTATCTTCTGATGTCATCAATTCTCTGCCAACTTTGTCCATGTGTTTTAGCAAGTCTAAGTGATCTTGGGATGCTGATTTTATGCTAGATATATTCTCTTTAGGTAAAACTAAATAATGATATTTGGCTTTGGGATAAGCATCTCGTATAACAGTCACCAGATCATCACTTGAGACAACTAATTTAGGGTCTTCCATTGCTGCTACTAAGCCTCCAGACCAGTGACCAGCAGTATTTGGTTTTTTTGGTGGACCTCCTGGGCTTTCACCCGTTGATTTTCTTTTTGTCGTCATTTCCAATACCAATTTCGTCCTAATTTCGCCAGTCAACTTTAACATATAATAGAAATAATTAAAACACTAGGTTCATACACCTAAACATCAAACAAAACTTCCATCTAATAATTGAGGTTAGGGTTCTGGTTTACGAAAATTGAGGTTATGGAATGCCAAGATGTCGAGATAGAAAACTATTTCGCAACCATAGTATAAACCTCTAACTGTGAGCTTCTACCGCTCGTCAAGAGATGGCACCACATGCTACTTATGCTACAGTTAAAATAGTAAAAATATAAAACCTTATAGAAACTTTTTCATAGTGCAGGCCAGGTAGGCATTAAACACAAGTATTATCTCCTTATCTGATGCGATCCTAAGCGATTTGAAGATGACAGCACGCATTGAAAAAAACTCTACGTGTACTTCAAACCAGACGCAAATTGAATGCCGATGAGTTTGGATTTTTTTTTGTTTGTGGAGAAAAGTTAAAATGTTCAATGATGAAAATGGTTCACATACCAGAGAGAGAGTCACCAAAACTTAAACTGTAAACTTATTTTCTCTGTTTTTTAGTTTTTGACTCTCGAATATGATGTTCATGATATTCGTCCTGGCGCAAAAGCATCTAAATTTTCACAAAATCAATTTTTATTAATTCATCCGTACATTTTTCAGTGTTCATCTGGATTCATAGCCCACCCAAAACAGAAAAGACTGATATGCCCAGATTGTAAATCTGTCACTTGTGCAAGCTGTAGAAGACCAGTAAGTACTGCGATCATAGATTATACAGAATTGTATTGATTTCCTTATTGTGTGTTCTTTCAGTGGGAAAAACAACACGAAGGTATAAGCTGTGAAAAATTTGCAGAATGGAAGGATAGCAACGATCCAGAAAATCAAGCGACTGCTGTTTCCAGACATCTGGCTGAAAATGGTATCGATTGCCCAAAGTGCAAATTCAGGTAACCATTTGAATTTTCAAGCTGTTTTTTCAACATTTGTTATTATTAGGAGAGAAGTAGAGGAGAGTATTGAAGTAGGTATTAAATTTGAGATTAATCATGAAAAATATGGAGTAGTGCTACTTTTAAATATTATTCGGCCAAAATGCACTTATAGATGCTATGGTGACAAACTATAGGTTATTTTAAAGGCAAGAGAGATGATTAGAAATTCAAAAAAAATGTTATTGTTATAATGTTGAATTAATAAAGTAACAGCTTTGACGTATAGATGGCGCTTTGACACCTCTTGATATCAAATGCTATGAACGGTTATTTTCAGATACTCCCTAGCAAAAGGTGGTTGTATGCACTTTACCTGCACGCAGTGTAAATTTGAATTTTGTTATGGCTGTGGTAAACCATTCATGATGGGTGCGAAATGTGGACTGAGTCAATATTGTGCCAAATTGGGACTGCATGCACATCACCCTAGAAACTGTTTATTCTACCTGAGAGATAAAGAGCCTGCAGAACTACAAGAGTTATTAAGAGTAAGAACAATTTTTTTTCTGTCTTAAGATTTTATTGGTAATGTGTGAAGTAGAATGGGTACAGTAATATACAAATAATATAAAATTATAAAAAATATGTGAAATAAATATACTACTATATAAAGTAGTATTACTACCAGTCTCTAGAAGGAAATGCAATCTAGATATAAAAAATTTGTTCACGAGACAATAGAAATACAAGTTATTTTACCGAAACGTTGAGGAAAAAAAGTATGTACAGGGTGACCGACAGGAACCGGACGTTTTTCAAATGGTTAGTGTAACGCCGCTAGCGGTGGTAGGGAGGGGATTCAGGTATCAGTCGCCTTGCTGTATAATGCCATTTTAGTAGCTATGGAGCAGTGGACTGTAGAGCACCGTATGTTCGCTTATGACGCGAATGTTAAAAATGCTGAGTCGGTCACGGCCGCGCAGCGACTGTTTTGCGTTGATTTTAATCTTGGACGCCACGATATTATTCCAAGCCGCAATACCATTCTCAGGTGGGTTAACAGTCTGAGAACAACAGAAATGATTGTGAAGAAAAAGCCACCTGGTCCCACCAAGACTGCGAGGACGCCAGAAAATGTCGAGCGGGTGAGACAAGCGCTTACTCGGAGACTCAACGGTCTGCACGAAGACACGCGCGTGAATTAAACTTAAGTCGTGAATCAGTGGGCATAATATTGAAATAAGTTTTAGCGTTTCATCCTTACAAGATGTGTATTGTTCAGCAGCTTAAGCCAACAGATTATGAGCAACGAGAAGACTTCGCCATTCGAATTCAAATGCTGCTTGGAGACCATGAAAGTGCAGTAATCGTCATGAGTGATGAAGCTCATTTTCATTTAAGCGGAGAGATAAACATACAAAATTTCCGATACTGGTCTCCAGGTGGCTTTTTCTTCACAATCATTCCTGTTGTTCTCAGACTGTTAACCCATCTGAGAATGGTATTGCGGCTTGGAATAATATCGTGGCGTCCAAGATTAAAATCAACGCAAAACAGTCGCTGCGCGGCCGTGACCGACTCAGCATTTTTAACATTCGCGTCATAAGCGAACATACTGTGCTCTACGGTCCATTGCTCCATAGCTACTAAAATGGCATTATACAGCAATGCGACTGATACCTGAATCCCCTCCCTACCACCGCTAGTGGCGTTATACTAACCATTTGAAAAACGTCCGGTTCTCGTCGGTCACCCTGTATATTCAAAAAGGTAGCTAGTTCTTATTAAGATCAAAAGTTCAACGCTCAACATCTAAGAAAACACTTGTTCAATTTTTCAGGAGAATAAGATTGAGTTTGATACTGAATTGGAGCATGAGAGTGAAGAAAACGCTTCAGCTGTTCTGAAGTGTTCTGTGCCTTTACAAAGGGAAACACCTAGTGGTCTGATTGACACTATCTGCAATAGTGATGTTAACCCAGGACAAGCAGGTCTTTGCAGGTAATACAACCAAACAAGTAATCTAAATGTTCATACTTAAATCTTAATTAAACTGACCAGAAGGTTATGTTGGAAGAGGTCTAAACTGATATTCTCAGGAGAATAGTCCTATTTTGTTGGCGAGGAGTGATATAGTTTCTCCTACGCATCGCTTCAATCGCAAATTTATGGTGGTGTTCCCGTCAAGGGAAAAGTGGGAGTCTAGGGAAAGACAGCTCATCGAAGGAGGAGGACAGGTCTGGTACACAGACGGTTCACTCGCTAGAGAGGGCTCGGGTTCGGGAGTCTACGGACCCCATACAAGACTTTCATTCCCTCTTGGGGGGCACACCACAGAATTCCAGGCTGAGGTCTATGCGATACTTGCCTGTGTAAATCGTATTCGGGAAACTGACGGGTCTAGGAGGCGGATTACTATCTGCTCTGACAGTCAGGCAGCCATCAAAGCACTGAGTGCTTGGAAAATAACGTCGGGACTGGTCCTGGAGTGCAGGAGGGCTCTTGACGACATCTCAGCTAAACACAAGGTATCACTGATGTGGGTACCTGGGCACGCTGGTGTAAAGGGTAATGAAATGGCGGATCATATGGCTACGATGGGATCTGGAAACAGTCTTGTGGGCCCGGAACCAGCCTTAGGACTGTCTGCAAACTTTATTAGGAAAACAACTGGAGAGTGGATCCAGAATCAACACTCTCTGAGATGGAACAACATCTCTGGTCATCTCCGTCAGGCTCGCGAGCTATTAGCAGGACCTGCAGAGAGAATAGGACGATTTTGTCTCTCTCTGGATAGGAGTAACTTGAGATTGCTAGTAGGCTTATTAACGGGTCACAACACCTTCAGGCGTCACTTGTTTGTGATGAGGGTGGTCAACGACCCAACGTGCACGTGGTGTGGTGAAGAGGAAGAATCCTCGGCACACATCTTGTGTCGCTGTGAAACCCTGGGTTATCACAGGCAGACTATGCTGGGCTCCAGAACCTTGGAACCAATAGAGATAAAACGGATAGGACCTAAGAATGTACTTGCCTTTGCCAAAAGGGCAGGTCTTAGGAACTAGCGCCTATGCACCAGCCACATTCCGTGCTGGATAGCCTCTGGTCCTTATTCATTCATATTCTCGACCATTTTGTTTCTCAGGTATATGTTATGTTGTGTTTAATACAGTCTTTACATTGAGTCTTAAACAGCATCTTCGGGTTTAAATTTTGGTCTATATTTTTTACCACAAATGGAAAAGCAAAAAAAATCTGCACACTATAGTGAAACCACCACTTCACACTTTTTGTGGTGACTAGAAGAACACATTTTGTTAAGTGCAACAACAAACTTATTTCTCAAAACTATGTTTAATCTGAAACATTTTCATTTCGCATACCACGCTTGACGCCAGTATTATTTCAGACATCATTACGTAGAATATTTGTCATTACTGACTCGAAAGCATAACGTAGACACCATCGATCTGTTGAGCGCAGACGATTTAGAGACTGTAGTTAGACGCGCTGCAAAGAAATTGCCCCCAAACTGCTTCGGAACGCCTAGAGAGACTTATAGACTGCGTCTGAGACAGGTACCAGATCAGAAGGATGTTGTTTCTTGCTTGGATCTTGCTTCCTAACCCTACTTTTTGGAAATAATGACCTTTCCAGTACAGTTGTAAGAAATCACCGAAGAGAAAGCTTCTAATCATATTGATAACTGATTTTCGAAACCTAAAACTTATCCATTTAATGGGTGTCCGGATATTCAACCGACAACGCTTGGCAGGTGACAGATCTAATATTTTTATGAACATTGAGATAGGTACATGAAGCCTTAATTTTCAAGATACAGGGTATCAAAGTATTACTTTTATTTTCTTTTTTCTCAATTATCCAGCAATAAAATGGCACAACGATCTAAAATTACGTATAGGGAGATTTCTGAAGGTGAGAAATCCAAATTCTATCATGGTTTTGCTATCATGATTATTAGATTTTTGAAATCAGATTTGATTTCATTTCTTGAATAGGGTACTTGCAGAGGTCGTGAAATCGTCTCGGGAGTATACATAGCGTAAAGAAAACCATATCAAGAAGCAGTAGGAAACAAAAAACATGATTTTACTGACGGGCAAAAAAAGATATTTGCAAAATAAAATAAGGATATATTCAAAATTTTCCACGTGACTTAAAACAAGGGCTGACGTCACAGGTATCTTATCGATATCGACAATCGATACTGCTACAGCGCAGGTCAGTGAGATTTAACTGCAAACTAGAGATGATCTGAATTCTTTAACAATGCGACTCAAGTTATTGATACTATTGAAACATATTTGAAACAGGCAATTAACCCACTAGCATTTTCGTTGCAATACATTTTTATATCTGATAGGTATCACAGTTCATCCTGTTTGTGACCGAGATTCGCAACTAATCGAAGCCATCATTTTATTTCGGCGCATCCCATTATGAATGAATCCAAAGATAGAATCTAATTCAAGCCCATCCCTACAAAGTGAATTAGTAATCTAGCCTAACTTTTATTCTTTTGACTTTTGTACTTTTGTGTGGACTGTGTTTTGTGGTTATTCTTCTTCTTCTTCTATTCTAGGTCTAGGTCATGCTGCAAACCTAGATTTTATGATTCTGCTAATCGTAGAGATTGGTTATTTTTTCCACTTATATGTTGATTCTGTTAATCTGAATGAACAGATTTAGTAGTTTTGCACGTTGGGAGTTTATCCTATGTAGCGTTGTTTGTAAATTAATAGGTAGAGTAAGACCAGATTTCCTAAGTTCTTCATATAGGTTGAACTGTCTTGTTTGGTTGATTGGGCATCCAAAGAATATATGGTCCAGATGTGGTTATAATGATCAATATCTAGATGTTAGGTTAGCACTGACTATCGATATCGAATATCAATACTTTACATCCCATCACTATTGGCAATTCCAAAAATCGATGAGACCTCTAGCGGCAAAAATCTACACTGACAAAGCAGGTACTCGAATTTCGGACGGCACACAATTAACATGCCATTAAGCGTTCATATGCCGTTTATGTTTCTTCGTTCAGTCGTGTTTTCGAGTTTGTGCTTTGTTAATTGGTATATAGTGTGTTAGAATATTTCTTCGGACCTTCTTCATACGCTATTGTCAAGAATATGGCATCTAGATCAGGCCTCAAATCAAGAAAGGCTAGCAAGTTTAATACAAACTGTAGTGTTTATGGTTGCCACTCCAAAAAAGACTATGATAAAAGCATTCATTGCCATGCATTTCCTCCAAAAGCGTGTCACAGCGTGCAGGATACCTGCTATCCTCCATATTTGTTTACAAACGCCAGCGCCCTCATCGGTAATTGGAATCGCCAATAGGATATCACTGACGTCAGAGGTTGTTTGCGCGGCATTTTCCGGCATTTGAAATAATTTTTGGAATATCTCTCACAGCCGATTCCAAAAAACCAAACATGTGATTTTGTCATGTTTACTAGGCTCTAAGGAACGCGTAAACGACATAATATTTTTTTTCTGCAAGTACCCTATTGCTTAAATTGGCTAGTATCATACACGTAATTGTTTCAAAACCACAATTTGAATCAAAATTGGAATGGAATTTTTAGTATTTTCTTCCAAAAACAGACTCCCTAACCCCTATAACGCTGCATTTCCACTAGAGATGTGCTAGGAAAATGTGTAGCAGAGCTGTGAAACCAGAGATGTGCTAGGAAGCTGAGCGTTGCGAAGATACGTAGCGGAGCTGTGAAACGGTGTGCAGATGAGCGTTGCGAGGATGTGTAGCAGACTTTTGTCAGAGTTTTCTTTTTGCTCATTTACATCAACAGCACACGTCTCTCGCCCACATCCCTCGCAACGCATTTCTAGCGCACATCTCTCGAAACACATTAGTGTCACTCATTCCTGCAGAAAATTCGATCCACTAAGCCGTTTCTACCAGAGCTGCGCTGAGCGAGGCGAGGTAATTCAAGCGATTCTATTGGTGCGTTAAAAACACATTCCTCTTAACACATCATCCTCGCACATCCCTGGTGGTAACGCAACCTCAAAGTCAAAGTTTACTTTTATTTTCGTTTTTTCTCAATTACTCCGCAATAAAATGGCATAACGATCTAAAATTACGTGACGTGACACAAAATAGGTACCATAGGTACGGTTAAGAAGACCCAATTCCCTGCTATTTGACTGGAAACGTGACTGAAATTTTGAAACGGGTTTGCCATCATGAATAGCAGAGAGCGCCATCTACGGCACATTGAACTTATTTAACTTATTAAAGCTTTTTTCTGATTTGGTGCATCAAGGTGAGTATGAGAAAAATCGTTTCCTCAATACGTTTTTTGTGAAAAGGTATACTTTGTTTAAGTCTCTAGAGATAACCGTTTTCGAGATAATCTGCATTGAAATGTCCACAAAGTATTTTAAGCTTCAACGCTAACTACTTTAAAAATTAGCTATGTTTTTTAATCTGTTATTAATTCGTGCGAGAATACTTATTTGATCTATATTTTACAATTAATTGGGGTGCCTTGGAAATTTCAATAAAAGTTATCCCAAAAACGGTTGCCTCTAAGGACAAAATATACCTTTTCTTACGTAAAACATATTGAGGGGACGATTTTTTTAATATTCACATTGATGCATCAAATCGGAAAAAAGTTTTGTTAATTAAAAATAGTTCAATGCCCAGAGTTAACATCTCTAGAGGGAGCCTAATTTGAATATTTCCCAGATAACATCTATAGCGCTATTGCCACTCTTCTTCGTCCGCTTAAGGACCTTTCAGTTTCTTCAAACTCTGGCAGTTTCCGCAGTTTGAACACATGTTCCTCAAAGTATTTAATTGGGTATTTAACTATACATTCCAATATACTTGCAATGTAACTGATTTACACAAAGATAATTTGTATTCATTTAACGAAATCTCAAAAATGGTAAATTTCATAGCGGAATGTCGTAATAACTTCTAATATGTCGTAAATCTGGCAACCTACAATCGGTGTCCCCTAATGTGGCTGTCATTGTAGTTGTGGTTATTGCGTATCTTGAGATTTTTGTTGTTTTAGTGTATATTTGAGTGACTTTGTGACTATTTGTGATGTGAATTAAATTATTCATGAACAATATTGTCATAATTGCATGATGGGATGAAATTAAAAGAGCATAGTTTGCTGCAATAGCGATGAATCGGTGAACACCACTTATCATAGGTTAGTATAGGTTTTGTTTTGGTTTTCAGTAGCGTAAAATGTGGGGAAACACTTCATGGTAATAATAAATTATCAACTGTTACAATCAAATTAGTAACTCTCTAAGTATAGCTTAATACTAATAATAATTGTACCAGTTTGTAACATCACAGTAATAATTGAATCTATTAATGAACATCCAATTTTAATATAAAGTCGTACGCCACTGGTAATGCCCTCAAGCTGTCAAAATTTCCGTTACATGTTGGCTGGTCAGCGACCTGTGCATTTTGTTGTTTACATTCCCTCTAGAGATGTTAACTTTGTGGTTCAATGTGCTGTAGGCGGCGCCCTCTATTGATACTAGCAAAACCGTTGGTGAACCTCAATTTCTCGCCTTAAAAAACCATCCGATAGGGTGCCAGTATTTCGTGTTTTGTGTCGGACATTTTTTCCGGATGTGACAGACACTGACAACACCGTACTCCAAAATTAACCTACAAAATCGCCTTGACTGCAACGAAATGTTTTATTGACACCTCGTTACTTGAGTATTACTCAAAGGAGCCTTACGTAAGGACCTTCAAATAGCTGTCGAAACAGAAAACCTTACTTAAGCATCGACTATGAATACGACCTTAAGAGCCCGTCCAGATAAAGCGATTTACGCGCGAGTGGACTCGCGCGTAGTCAATTTATATTGCGTCCAGATGTCGCGTTTCTACGCTGGGAGGGGTTTCCTTCCAGTTAAAACAGCAGTTATGTTGTGGCGTGCATACCAGCGATGGAATCTTCGTAAACAAAGAGAAAGACGACGATTCAACATGCATCCAATTCTACATGACAGAATGACGCACAGTATGTTTATAACATTATACCCAAAGCTGAGAGAACACAGTGAAAAGTTTTTCAACTATATCTTCCCAGTTTCTACGTTTTATGAGTCTATTGGAATAATCGGATGATTCCCATATCTCATATGGCTACTCTTTTTTCGACTGCGTCAATGAAAAGTTCTGTATCGAACTTATCACGCTCCATTTTCAAAAACAAATACGTCCACACGCCACGGACTCGCGCGTTGTACTGGACGCAACAATGCCGCCCAAGTATCTCGACTCGCGCGGCGCTCGCGCGAACAACGGGCGAGTCGAGAGTCCCGCGCATTACAAGGGTTTTACGCGCGAGTAAAACAACGCGCGAGAGCATCTGGACGGGATGTATGTAGCTCTAGTATCTCGGGAACGCGCGAATGATACCCGCGAGTCCACTCGCGCGCCAATCGCTTTATCTGGACGGGCTCTTAGTGATGAGGACTTTCTGCTTTCTTGGGACCACGAGGCTGTTTTAATTCCTAGCCATCTTGGCAAAACTGAATGATATAAATAAATGAAGCAATGTGTATTGCAAAACCTAGTACCTTTGTATTTGAATATGTCCATTAGTATTTTCTTCCAAGAACGGATCCCCTTAAAATCAAAGTTAACCAAACAAACTCCGAAACAACATTCTCAATCGTTACGTTTTCCATTTCTAACTCTCTAACACCAAACCGTTTTTGTGTTGTGTGCACAGGCCGCATTACGTAGAGTACCTAGTCGGGCTGATCGGCAAGCACAAACTGGACCCGTTGCCCATCCTCGACCTGATGGAGATTGGCCAGGAGCTGCGCAGGAGGGGGAAGCAGCTACCGGAACGATCTGCCTGGTGTGATGACCACCAATACAGAAAGCTGTGCGCCAAGGTACGTGCCCAAAGCCGACCAATGGCCAACGCAACACCTCCGCTATAGATCCCTGGCCCAATCGTGGCTTGGTGGTTCCCCTGTGTGAAACGGGCTTTTCGCAGCGCTATCTAGTATCGACGGATCGCACCAGGCACGCTTTGACAGCTCTATGTGGCCAAAGATAGCAATAGATACTGTTTTCTAGATATCTTGGTGGAACAATGCAGGCTTGTAGTGTTGGTGACACATAGGGACAAAATGTAGTGTCTGGTGCGACTCCTTGGTACAATATGGCGCAAAGCCAGTCACACACAGGAGAGAAAATCTGTGTGACATAACGAAGTTGTTGCTCTGTATATAGCTGGCTCTGGCGTCGACATCATTTAGTGGCTATCACTGTGCTTGCCTGTCAGCTCGATTATAGTCTTGTAGTTTAACTGCTTCTTGCTTTGTGTTGCAATGAATACGAGAATTATCTTCTAATGAAGACCAATATCCAATATGACTATGGTAGCTACCTTATTCATCTTACAAGGGGTGATACACGTACGAACTTTAAGTACGCGGTTTTTAAGTTCGCGAACTTACTCGGCTCGACGTCGGTGACACACGTGAAACTGAAATCACTCATTTGGATAATTTTCCTAAATAAACAAAACTTTTAAGCAACGCCAAACAAAACAAGCGTTGCGCATCTATGGTCTGCCGAAACAAAGTGGTGGCTCGCGGCTCGTAGTACGAGCCGAGACAAGCTATGACTGCTACGAGCAAGATTTCAAACCAGTTGGATCGCCGGCGGTTTGCGTGACGGTTTTAAAGTACGCGTACTTACGGTGACACACAGGCGAAAAAGGTCGTCGAGCCATAAGTACGCGTACTTGCTCGTACGTGTATCACCCCTTTAAAAGATAATCATCGTACTATTTGATTGTAGATAATATTGATATTTTCTCTGCACTAACATTTTTTGGATTGCGATCTTTACTTTTTCAGTTCATTTTTCTTGATCATATATGTATTTCTTTTGTTTACACAGCCATATTTATAAACCAACTCCAATAACTTGATTATACAGGGTCCGGCACACTTGTGGCTTGGTGATTCCTCTGTGTGGAACGGGCTTTTCGCAGCGCCATCTAGTGTCAACGGATCGCACCAGGCACGTTTTGGCAGCTCCATGACCACTAGGTTCTCTTGATATATAGGTTGGACAATGCAGATTCGTTGTGTTGGTGTCACTTGAGGCCTTTACGGAAACTGTGATCGGATCAACTCGATCAGTTGGATCACTGATCCTGACGTTCGGAAAGTGATCTGGGATCGGTCAGAAATAGGGTAGTTCACTCTTGTACAGTAAGTGATTGCGATCGGATGGTTCAGATCAGTAGCTGCTTCACTTAACCATCTGTTTTTTAGTGTTAAACCAACTTTTTCGTTGTTCGATGTCCGTTAAATTCAAGGAATCATAAATCCCACTTGACAGCTGTTTGACATATAACTGATCTATCCGGATCCAGATCAGTTTCCTTAAAGGCCTGTAGTGTTGGTAACACTATATGGATAGAATATAGTGTCTGGTACGACTTTTAGGTACAATATGGCGCTGGAAATAAGTGTCCTGCAAAAAAGCCCGTCGCACACAGGAGAGAACATCTGTCATGACATAGCGAAGTTGTTGCTCTGTATATACCTTCTTTAAAAAGTGCCTGACGTCGACATCTTGTAGTGGCTATCACTGTGCTTGCCTGTCAGCTCGATTTTAACCTTGTAGTTTAACTGCTTCTTGCTTTGTGTTGCAAAGAATACGAGAATTATCTTCTAAGGAGTCTTATCATCATGCACTGTTGACGACCAATATGACTATGGTAGCTATCTTAATCATGTTAAAAGATAATCGTCGTACTATCTGAATTGTAGGTAATATTGACATTTTCTCTACACTAACGTTGTTTGCATTGCGTTCTTTGCCTTTTCAGTTCATTTTTCTTGATCATCTATGTATTTCTTTTGCTTACACAGCCATATTTACCAGCCAGCTCCAATAACTTGATTATACATCAGGGTCCGACACATTTGTGGCTTGGTGATTCCCCTGTGTGGAACAGGCTTTTTGCAGCGCCATCTAGTATCGACGGATCGCACCAGGCACGCTATGATAGCTCTCTGTGGCCATAGATAGCAATTTGCAATAGATAGTATGTTCTTTAGATATCTAGCTTGTACAATGCAGACTTGTAGTCTTGGTGACACTATATGGACAGAATATAGTGTCTGGTACGACTTTTTGGTACAATATGGCGCTAAGTGTCCTTCAAAAAAGCCCGTCGCACACAGGAGAGAAAATCTGTAATGACATAAGAAGTTGTTGCTCTGTATAGGCTGGCTCTGGCATCGACATCATGTAGTGGCTATCACTGTGCTTGCCTGTCAGCTCGATTATAGTCTTGTAGTTTAACAGCTTCTTGCTTTGTGTCGCAATACGAGAATTATCTTTTGAGGAGTCTAATCATCACTGATGAAGGCCAGTATGGCTATGGTAGCTATATTCTTTAAAATATAATCAACGTAATGTTTGATTGTAGATAATATTGACATTTCTCTGCACTAACAGTGTTTGGATTGCGATCTTTGCTTTTTCAGTTAATTTTCTTGATCATTTATGTCTTTTGCTTACACAGCCATATTTACAAGCAAATTCCAATAACTTGATTATACAGGGTCCGGCAGACTTGTGGCTTGGTGATTCCCCTGTGTGGAACGGGCTTTTCGCAGCGCCATCTAGTGTAAACGGATCTCACCAGACCCGTTTTGACAGCTCCGTGACCAGAGATAGCAATAGCTACTAGGTTCTCTGGATATATAGGTTGAACAATGCAGACCTGTAGTGTTGGTGTCACTATATGGACAGAATGTAGTGTCTGGTACACCGTCTGGTACGACTTCTTGGTTCAATATGGCGCTGCAAATAGTGTCCTTCAAAAAAGTCCGTCGCTTACAACAGGGAAAATCTTTGATGACATGGCAAAGCTAATCATGTAATCTGTATTATACAGGGTGACCGACGGGAACCGGACGTTTTTCAAATGGTTAGTATAACGCCGCTAGCGGTGGTAGAGAGGGGATTCAGGTATCAGTCGCCTTGCTGTATAATGCCATTTTAGTAGCTATGGAGCAGTGGACCGTAGAGCACTGTATGTTCGCTTATGACGCGTATGTTAAAAAAGCTGAGTCGGTTACGGCCGCGCAGCGACTGTTCCGCGTTCATTTTAATCTTGGACGCCACGATATGATTCCAAGCCGCAATACCGTTCTTAGATGGATTAACAGTCTGAGAACAACAGGAATAATTGTGAAGAAAAATCCACCTGGTCCCTCGAAGACTGCGACGACGCCAGAAAACGTAGAGCGGGTGAGACAAGCGCTTACTCGGAGCTCTCACCGGTCTGCACGAAAACACGCCGTGAATTAAAGTTAAGTCGTGAATCAGTGCGCATAATATTGAAAAAAGATTTAGCGTTTCATCCTTACAAGATGTGTATTGTTCAGCAGCTTAAGCCAACAGATTATGAGCAACGAGAAGACTTCGCCATTCGAATTCAAATGCTGCTTGGAGACCATGAAAGTGCAGTAATCGTCATGAGTGATGAAGCTCATTTTCATTTAAGCGGAGAAATAAACAAACAAAATTTCCGATACTGGTCTCCAGGTGGTTTTTTCTTCACAATCATTCCTGTTGTTCTCAGACTGTTAACCCATCTGAGAATGGTATTGCGGCTTGGAATAATATCGTGGCGTCCAAGATTAAAATGAACGCGGAACAGTCGCTGAGCGGCCGTGACCGACTCAGCATTTCTAACATACGCGTCATAAGCGAACATACGGTGCTCTAAGGTCCACTGCTCCATAGCTACTAAAATGGCATTATAAGGCGACTGATACCTGAATCCCCTCCCTACCACCGCTAGCGGCGTTATACTAACCATTTGAAAAACGTCCGGTTCCCGTCGGTCACCCTGTACCTTCTTCTAAGGTGTCTGATCACTGATGAATGCGAATATGACTATGGTAGCTGTCTTCATCTTAAAAGATAATCACCGTAGTATTTGACTGCAAGATAATACCGACATTTTCTCTTGACTAACGTTGCTTGATTTAACATGGCTGTCCCTGAGACTATTTTAACCACAGGTAAAACAAATTTATGATTTTTTCAGATTGTTATTGAGCAAATTCCACTGGAGTGAAGAAGGATCAATATTTTTCCACTAATGATTAGTGTGCTTGTTAACCAAGTTTTTTGTTACGTTAGATACCCTTATAAATATATTGTAAAAATAAAAATATCTTACACTTTTCATTACTCAACAAAGAAATTTACTTTACCTTCTTTATTTTATTTAATTTATCTACATTCTAAAACTCCCCAGTATTGTTATGTCCATGGATTTCTTGACACATTTAGGGCCGGTTGTACAAATGCGAGTTTAACACGAGCTTTGTTCAACCTAAGCTTAGTTAAGCTCAGGCTTAAAGTCGACACCCGTTGTACAATCGTCGGCTTAGTGAAATCTGGTTGATAATGAAATTCACTACAGTTGGTATCAATGAAGCAATACGTACTGACATAATGATCTGATAAATTACCTATTTTGTTTAGGCACTTATGACAGTTTGTGTCAAATTTCGGCAACGACCGTTTCTGTCTCTGTTCTTTCATTTGCTCTCTTTGTTAAATTAGACACACATCTTTCAAAAAATATGACCTAATAAAGTCAAGACCACAAAAAATACAAATTCAATAAGTCTTGCGAAAAATGTTCCAAACAAGGATTGTGATATACCCGCAGAAGTAACAAGTAAAACTGGTTAAGATTGGAAGTTATGGAGAACAAACAAAATCGCTAATAAAATATATTTATTAAAACAAGCTTGGGTTTCATAAAAATTGCTTGTGTGTAAAGGTAAAAAAAATATAAAGCTTAGTAAATAGAGTAACAATATCATGACAAGCCGCATCTGTGCTCAAAAAAACAAACGAGTTTTATTACATTTTGAAATTTTGCGTGTAATCATATTCGATGGTGGGTATAACAGATTGCATGAATTTTAGGAATATGATCAGGTACATGTGCACTCCAAGCTCACCTCCGCCGTCAACCACATATCCGATGATGTTCTTCATTACCTCGGCATGTCTTGGAAAAAAGAAACTATCAGAAAATGTACAAGGACTTCAACAAAAAATTGCTGATTATTTGATAATACGTTTTTGATCGCAACAAAAATTAAGGATCATTTCAATCGACTAGTATCATGAGTTTGAAAACAATGACTAAATCATTATAACCTCTTAGTGTATACAAAAATAAGTGTACTGATTTTGAAGTTTAATAAAAAGGAGTTCAAATTTAGCCTATCAGAGAGAAGCGCCATACATCAGCAAGCATTGTTGCCTTGTCAACTTTCAAATCACGGTATTAACGCAATTTTCACGGAACAAACTACTTTTTGTGATTTGTCTTCCGTCAAGGGCATGGCCTGTGCATTTCATCTCTTGGCTGTGTTCATGGCCGACTCTACACTAGGTTGAGCCTTAGATGTGGCAACGTGGCTTAGCTCTCAAATAGTGGGCCTATAGTTTCAGAATAATTATTACATTTTATATGTATTAGAGTTCATCTCGGTTAATAAATTAAGAAAAATACTTTTTAGAACTACTACTACTAATACCACTTACATCTGATGTCTGGTTCATCGTAGTCAAACACTATAAAATAAAAATAAACGCAACCTGTTTCCTGCTGCCACTTCCACTTAAATGATCACTCAATTTACTTTGTAAATTGTCACTTGAGCTAGAAAAATTCTTTATTAGATCACTGTGAAGCCATTCTTGCTGGTCTTGATTCCCTTTCACTATAAAATCTTTTCGTAGGTATGCCCAGATGCATGCCCAGATGAGTTCTATTATTAACTGTATTTTTCTGTGATATTTGGGAGGTCCAGAAAACATTGTAGGTACCACATTGTGCTTTAAAATAGGTCTTATCCTTTGAAATGTTTGTAAAGTATTGTCTTTATTCTTATAAATATAACCAGCCCATACGAGGAATACTGTTCACCCACTTCTGTTCATGTCCTTTATTGGAAGCACAATTGCTAGTGCAACCTGGTACTACACACTTTGCAGGCATCTTTTTATCTTTATAGTTTCGTTTGTGCAGGTAAATAATAAAAAACACATTAAAAATCACTTTCCACTCTTCTTTTTTACTCTGGAAGGTTATGTTTGGTATGTCCTTTATTGGAAGCACAATTGCTAGTGCAACCTGGTACTACACACTTTGCAGGCATCTTTTTATCTTTATAGTTTCGTTTGTGCAGGTAAATAATTAGAAACACATTAAAAATCACCTTCCACTCTTTTTTTTAGTCTGGAAGGTTATGTTTGGTATGTCCTTTATTGGAAGCACAATTGCTAGTGCAACCTGGTACTACACACTTTGCAGGCATCTTTTTATCTTTATAGTTTCGTTTGTGCAGGTAAATAATTAGAAACACATTAAAAATCACCTTCCACTCTTCTTTTTTACTCTGGAATGTTATGGTTGGTATGTCCTTTATTGGAAGCACAATTGCTAGTGCAACCTGGTACTACACACTTTGCAGGCATCTTTTTATCTTTATAGTTTCTTTTGTGCAGGTAAATAATTAGAAACACATTAAAAATCACCTTCCAATCTTATTTTTTACTCTGGAAGAATTACACTAATGACAAAAGCTCGGCCGACTATTCAGTGTTGCCATATTTCAATTCTCCGGCCTAGTGAGTAGAGTCGGCCATGGTCTTTAGCTATTGTGCAGTAAATGATTAATTCCAAATAAATGTCTAATCATAGATAGGATGAGGGCTCTAACCTCGAACCTATTTATCGTCTGTGGTTTTTGTGTACAAAGTTTAAAGCTATATTACAAAGCATGTCAGTTCATTATGGGTGTTAAGGACTCAAAGTATGTTTCTCAAAAATTGAATAAACAGGCCATAACCTATATTCATTTTCGAAGAATTAACGCTTCCGCCGGCATTATCGCACGAATTAATTGTACTTGAACTATTCGGACGGCGTCGATACATTCGGCGGCTCTGACGCCAGCGCTTCGCTGCTTGGCGTTTTGTCAACATGAGTAGATGGCATCCTCAGAACCTGTTACCTATTTGGCGACTCCCAAGAAAATGAGAATCTTGCGGAGCGTATTGATGCCAGCCAAATAGCACAAGAACAACTAGTTCACCAAATTAACAGATATGTTACCTGCAAGGATGTACAGATGCCATTTTTGGTACACTAAGATGTGGATGAGTTTCCATTGTCACAGTCTTCATTACATACTCTTTGCTAACATCTTCATATAATTCTTCTTGCGATAAAGGCTCGTGTTTCTAAAAACATCAGGACACTATCAATATCTTGCATCACACAAAATATCTAAACACATACAGATTATTTATAAAATATAATAGATTCTTTAAATTCAATTGCTACACAATGTATCTGTAAAACCAATTTTAATGATTGATGAAATGGAACATAGAACACTTACTTCATTATATCCAGTGAGCCACAACCTTGGAGTCTGATAATATTTATCATATGTAATATGTAGATCATAAGTTCTAGTATGAATGATTTCTCCATCTTCATCGCTCTTCTTTTCTATATCAGCAGGCTTTATTACTTTGGCTATCTGCAAATTAGTAACATAGCAAGAACTATGGATAGCATGGATACAAATCTTATGATGAAAGTCAAATAATTAAGGTCTAGCCAAACAGAGGATGTTCTAGACCGCAGTGCTACAGCCTTTATTCTTTGATGGGTTAATACTGGAATAATACAATATAACAGAAAGCTGTAATGTAGTGTAGGTTCTGAAACTACCATGCTCCCAAAGGAAGTCTGTGCCTGACCCACAGAGTTAACATCTCTAGAGGGAGCCTAATTTGAATATTGGCCAGCCAACATCTATAGCGCTATTGCCACTCTTCTTCGTCCGCTTCCAGTTTCTTCAAAATCTGGCAGTTTCTGCAGTTTGAACACAAAGTATTTAACTGGGTATTTAACTATACATTCCAATATACTTGCAATGTAACTGATTTACGTGAAGATAATTTGTATTGATTTAATCAAATCTCAAAAATGGTAAATTTCATAGCGGAATGTCGCAATAACTTCTAATACGTCATAAATCTAGCAACCTACAATCGGCGTGCCCTTAAGCTGTCATGTGTCTGTCATTGTAGTTGCGGTTATTGCGTGTGTCGAGATTTTTGTGATTTTAGTGTATATTTGACTGACTTTGTGACTATTTGTGGTGTGAATTAAATTATTTATGAACAATATCGTCATAATTGCATGATGAGACAAAATAAAAAATGCATAGTTTGCTGTAATAGCGACGAATCGGTGAACACTTCTTATCATAGGTGAGTATAGGTTTTGTATTAGTTTTCAGTAGCGTAATATATGGGGATAAGTGGGAACAAAAGTAACTTCACTCCAGTTTGAGGAATAATAATGGTTGTTTAATGTATGTTTTGTGCACGCATTACATTCATGTCAATCAACATGAGTTTTCCAAATTCCATTTTTTAAACTATTTGAGGACATGAAATGCAAAAATGTATGCCACATTTACTTACAGAAAATCTATCTATGAGAATTTTATAGAACTGGATACTACCTAATGCAATTATTATATTTTATTGCTGAAGTAAAAATATGATGCAGCCATTCCAACAGGCTACCTTTCAGAACACTGTTAGATATGTTTTGAAAAACACTTCATGGTAATAATAAATTATCAACTGTTACAATGAAATTATAATAAGGGTAACTCTCTAAGTATAGCTAAATACTAATACAACTTATTGGTATCAGTTTGTAACATCACCGTAGTAATTGAATCTATTAATGAACATCCAATTTTAATATAAAGCCGCACGCTACTGGTAATGCCCTTAAGCTGTCAAAATTTCCGTTACATGTTGGCTGGTCAGCGACCTGTGCATTTTGTTATTTACACTCCCTCTATAGATGTTAACTCTGTGGCCTGACCATTTAAATGTCCATGTAGCCTTTTATTTGTCAAATTGCATTAAAGTATCCCTAAAGACATACTTGATCATCTTCAAGTGCTCCGCTTTCCTCGAAGGCCTCCATATCAGCTGCCTCTTCATCATCATCATCTTCCTCATCATCGTTTGCATTTCCTTTAGCTGCAGCCTCTTCCATGCTCTCTGACCTTGCAGCCTCCAGTGTCATTTCAGAGGTTTTGTCTTCGCAGGAGGCGATCTCTTTATCGTAGTGATGTGTATCCACCCAGCCGTTGTCTGCATCATCAGACACTATTATTTTTTCTAGTTCTTGTGAGTATTCCATCTGCTGGCATCTGAAAGTATTGTCAAATAAATACAGGGTGTCCCAAAAAATAGTGTCAAGCGGAAGTCCAGAGATAGAGCATATCTAGAAGTATCTAAATCACCCCCATATATGTTATGCAATTTTTTGTAGTTTCCGAGTTATGAATTTTTTTCTGAATTTTAGAGAATTCTCTACCTCGGCAACTTAAGCCGGCTCTAAAAGAAAAATTAAAAGACTTTTTCAAATTATCTTTTTTGCTAATTAATCTCCAAGAGTTTACTATTTATACATAAAATAATCGGCTTTGTAACTTTGATAAAAGTCATGAAAATTTTAGTGTAAAGTGAAAAATTTACGATCTGATAATTATGACTTAAATCTTCGACTCGCAATTAAAAATCCAAAGAGATGATTCCATGACTTCTAAGTAGGTCTAAAAACTTCTTCAGACTCTCAGCTGTCACAGCCATTGAAAAAAAAGTAGTACTAATGGGGCTACTTTCGGTCCAATCAACCTTCAAGATTTCTTGAAATTAGCGATGTGATTTTCAATTCATCAATACCTTATGTTATCGCGCTAATAACTAGAATGGTTGACAGTACCGCAATAATAAACGTTAAAAACGTTCCATAAATTAAACATTTGTTAAAAAAAGACCACAAGGAGCACATTCTTCAAAACCGGTTTTTACATGAGCGACAACAAAAAGAGCTAATGCTAACGCAGTAAACGATGTTAGAAAGAGATAGCTATGATATTGTTGTTATGTCTTTTCAAAATGTGTCATTGCATAGGTGGTTTTCGTTCTCTTTATTCAGTCGTCTGTCTGTCTTTGTGGCTTTAAAACGATACGCTCTTGTTTGACGAACTATTTTGACAATTGGGCTTTCTTTACGGACTATTGAGTGCAGGCAGATTCGCAATTTGGCTTTCCCTGAGTGCTATCGGTTTGGATTGGTGTTGTTTCTGTTGTCTGACTACTCAGCTATTCCTACGGACCTTGAGTGTTTTCTGCAATAGACTATGCAACAAATGGATAGGGCATGGTGGACCCACTGAATGGCTGTCACGGTCACCTGACTTAAATCCGATAGTTTTTTGTTTGGGCCTAATACATGCTAGAGCTTTTGTGAAGAAATCTGATAATCTCGTTTCATTTTACAATTTCCGACTTACAAAAAAGAACTCGACATGTAAAAAAATTTTTAGTAAAGTTTCACAGGTGGTCATCTATCGATATTGTGATCGCACTGAATGGTTTTTATTGCGGCACTGACAAATCATTGTGCTATTTGCGCCCTAAAATTAGTTATTCTTTCATTTAAAATCCCATCCCTAATTTAAGAAATCTCCACCTCTTGTCGTTGAAGGTCGATTAGAGCCAAAGTAGCCACATTAAGTATGCCTTTTTTTAATTATTATGATAGCTGAGAGTCCGAAGAAGTTTCTAGACCTAGATAGAAATCATGAAATCACCTCTTTAGATTTTTAATTGCAAGTCGAAAATTTAAGTCATAATTAACAGAACGTAAATTTTTCACTTTACACTATAATTTTCATGACTTTCATCAGATTTACTAAGCCGATTTCTTTATGTATGAACAGCAAACTCTTGAAGATTAATTAGCAAAAAAGAGAATTTGGAAAAGTCTTTTAATTTTCTTTTTTGAGCAGTTTCAAGTTGTCGAGGTAGAGAATTCTCTAAAATTCAGAAAAAAATTCATAACTCGAAAACTACAAAATATTGCATAACATATATGGGGACACTATTTTTTGGGACACCCTGTATATACATTTTTTCTTGTATTACAGAGCAGGGATTTTATTGATTGGTTAATAAAATATGGGACCAATCAACTTTTGGAGAAAACTGAATTGAAACAAAAAATGTTAAATAAAAATATCAATTTATTAAAAAAAATTGATCATGGTGTATTTTAACTCAAATTGAGAATGAATGAAATAATTCTTCGTTTTTCATTCTTATACTTTTGCTCGAGGAGGGTTTATGCCTGTCAAAGTATACTTTGAAAGTATAAGCATAATAATGGACTGTAAATGCCTGACTAAAACAAAAGCATTTAAATAAGTGATTTCTTTCTTTTTGTGACCATGGATAAAGGGTTTTGAGGACTATTGGGAGTCTGATAAGTGCCATCAACAGAAAAGCATGCAAACTGAATGAAATGAAGCTCATTCTAGGGCAGTTCTCAGTGAACAGGTTTTTCTTACAATGCAATTCACTCTTAAGTATAATTTAGAGTGCAGTAAGGTAAGAGGTAACATAAGAGGTAAGAAAATAAACATGTTACAACTATAAACCCTCTCATCTCATTCCACAGGTTTATTTTCTTACGTCTTACGTTACCTCATACCTTACAGCACTCTAAGTGAGCCTTCACTCTTTTTTAGGGACTAAATAGAGTGCGGTAAGGTAAGAGGTAACGTAAGACGTAAGGTAATAAACCTGTGGAATCAGATGAGAGTGTTGCGTTACCTCTTACGTTACAACTATAAACACTCTCATCTGATTCCACAGGTTTATTTTCTTACGTCTTACGTTACCTCTTACCTTACCGCACTCTATTTCATACTTTACTACTTTGAGAAACATAAAAACCAGACTTGGAAAACAAACCTTCGAGTACATGGCACGTTGCGAGTTATCAAGAACTGTTTGTCCTTAGGCAAGTACGTTTTCGTTTTGGACTCGTCTCCAGTAGCCCATTGCCAGGTAGGACAGTGGTGTACCAAATGATCACCAGCTGCTACGAATTCCTCTGGTGTGAGCACGCCGGTTTCTTTGAACT
The DNA here is from genome assembly GCA_951848785.1 of Callosobruchus maculatus. Taxonomy (NCBI): domain Eukaryota; kingdom Metazoa; phylum Arthropoda; class Insecta; order Coleoptera; family Chrysomelidae; genus Callosobruchus; species Callosobruchus maculatus. The sequence continues at coordinate 8,556,373 of CATOUR010000003.1, forward strand.
TTGACTCCTGAAAAACCTGCATTGCAGCCAAATAATCGTGGAATGCACGTCTATATTTACCTTCAACACTGGTGTTAGATACTCGCCCACAGCTAGGGCAGTGCCCTTCAGACTGTTCACGACGTTTTGCATGGTTATCGGACGAGTCTTGTAGACAAGTTTTCATTCATGGGCTAATGTTTTCTTCGGTGTTCTTAGCTGGTTATCACTGTTATCGATTGCACTTTCTAGATTCCAGCAGAACCGCATGTCACCACCACACCACCACTACAAAGAACCGATACAAATGTCAAATTTGATTATTTGATTGACATACATCAGCTGATTTGTTATATATCAAACAGAAATCTATATTTTAGATGTATCTAGTTAATCAAGATTCTCACAGATGTCGCTTGCCCGATGCTATCAGTGACATCTAGCCTAGCTTAATCGAATTTTCCTAAATTAAGTATAGAAATCTAGACAATATAACTAAGTAGTTAGAAGAAACGTGCATAGATGTCGCAATGCGTATCAGACGAGACATCTAGACGTGGACATCCACATAATACAGAAATCTCCGTAAGCACTAACACTAGAGATGGGTAAACCCATGGCCAATGCCCATGGCCGACTCCACACTAGGACGGAGCCTTAGATGCGGCAACGTGGCTTAGCTATCAAATAGTGGCCCTATAGGTTCAGAATAATTATTACATTTTATATGTATTAGAGTTCATCTCGGTTAATAAATTAAGGAAGATACTACTACTACTAATACCACTTACATCTGATGTCTGTTTCATCACAGTCAGACACTACAAAATAAAAATAAACGCAACCTGTTTCCTGCTGCCACTTCCATTTCCACTTAAATGAACACTCAATTTACTTTGTAAATTATCACTTGAGCTAGAAAAATTCACTATTAGGTCACTGTGAAGCCATTCTTGCTGGTCTTGATTTCCCTTTCACTATCAAATGCTTTCGTAGGTATGCCCCAGGCCATGCCTAGGTGAGTTCTATTAACTGTATTTTTCTGTGATATTTGGGAGGTCCAGAAAACATTATAGGTACCACATTGTGCTTTAAAATAGGTCTTATCCTTTGAAATGTTTGTCAATTATTGTCTTTATCCTTATAAATATAACCAGCCCTTCCGAGGAATACCTTTCACCCACTTCTGTTTATGTCCCTTATCGGACGCACAATTGCTAGTGCAACCTAGTACTACACACTTTGCAGGCATCTTTTTATCTTTATAGTTTCATTTGTGCAGGTAAATAAGTAGAAACCCATTCAAAATCACCTTGCAACGTTCTTTTTAATCTGGAATAAGGTTATGTTGGGCCATGGTTTGGTAGTCCTCTACTCATGCCTCTACTGGGCTGCAAACTGGTACTACACGCTTTGCAGGCATCTTTTTATCTTTATAGTTTCGTTTGTGCAGGTAAATAAGTAGAAACCCATTAAAAATCACCTTGCAACGTTCTTTTTAATCTGGAATAAGGTGATGTTGGGCCATGGTTTGGTAGTCCTCTACTGGGCTGCAACCTGGTACTACACGCTTTGCAGGCATCTTGTTATCTTTATAGTTTCGTTTGTGCAGGTAAATAATTAGAAACAAATTAATAATCACCTTCCAACCATATTTTCTGCACCTGGAAGAATACACATGACATAACAACAAATGAAAACACGGCCTGATCTCCAACGTTGCCATATTTCAATGCTCCGGCCTAGTGAGTAGAGACGGCCATGGTAAACCAAAAAGCTTAGAGCCCGTCCAGATAAAGCGATTTACGCGCGAGTGGACTCGCGCGTAGTCATTCGCGCGTTCCCGAGATACTAGAGTTACATACAGCCCGTCCAGATGCTCTCGCGCGTTGTTTTACTCGCGCGTAAAACGCTTGTAACGCGCGAGACTCTCGACTCGCCCGTTGTACGCGCGAGCGCCGCGCGAGTCGAGATACTTGGGCGACATTGTTGCGTCCAGTACAACGCGCGAGTCCGTGGCGTGTGGACGTATTTGTTTTTGAAAATGGGGCGTGATAATTTCGATACAGAACTTTTCATTGACGCAGTCGAAAAGAGTAGCCATATGGGATATGGAATCATCCGATTATTCCAAGACTCATAAAACGTAGGAACTGGGAAGATATAGTTGAAACACTTTTCACTGTGTTCTCTCAGGTTTGGGTATAATGTTATAAACATACTGTGCGTCATTCTGTCATGTAGAATTGGATGCATGTTGATTCGTCGCCTTTCTCTTTGTTTACGAAGATTCCATCGCTGGTATGCACGCCACAACACAACTGCTGTGCTCAACTCCATGTTTTTAACTGAAAGGAAATCTCTCCCAGCGTAGAAACGCAAGTGAAACGCGACATCTGGACGCAATATAAATTGACTACGCGCGAGTCCACTCGCGCGTAAATCGCTTCATCTGGACGGGCTCTTAGAATATTAATTCGCCCAAAAGAAACCGCGAAGATTTAAAAAGTTTGTTCATATACGTCTCGTTTGTAAATATACGCACGTTGGCGAGATTGTTGACAACTATTATCTCATTTTTATCAGATTCATAAAAGCTTGACAAGGTATGAAAAAATATAGATCGTCGGAATGTCTGTGGTCGTAATATTTTAGGATATTATTTCGCCCAAAGGATGCCGCGATGATAGCATGCAATTATAATTTTTTGTTCACAAAATCACAAACTGTATTTGTAAAAATATGCACGTTAGATGCCAGACTTCTTCGTATATATGAGGATTTTTTTTTATTAATAAGACAAAACTGCATTTTGAATTTTTATATTTACCAACACAAAAGACTTACAATAGAAAAAAAGGAAAAACAAAAAACATACACTGTAAACTTATAACAATAAAAAACATTCAGTTACACTACTAATCTTTTTTTTGTCAGTTTTTTGTATTCACTATCGGCTGAAACATGAGTAGGCGCACCTTCTTGACTAAAAACACTGCCTGAAGGTTGGACATATCTCATCGGAAAATCAAAAAAAGTGGATGTTTGCCGTGAAACATGACTAAGCCTCCAGAATTATAAATATCTATATATAAACACTAACTAAAAACCATACAAATGATTCAGCCAAAAAACTGCTTTAATTTAATCTTACCCTTTAAGTCTATTCTACTTACTTTGACTTAATCCTAACTAACCTAACCCTACGTCTATTAACTAGTCTACACGCTAGAAGCTAGCCTTAACTAAATGCTTTTCCGCATACTTTTTACAAATTGGAATCCCTTCCAATCAAATAGGTAGTCGCTGATCGAAATGTCGATTTTTTAGAGACTAAAAAATAGTTACACCATCAAACGTGGTTTCCAATGTAAGAAAATAAAACTGATTCATATCAGTTAACCTGTTCAAACCTCATAATAGGTGTCCATACAATATTTGGTTTCAGCTATGAACTTTGTTTTGCTTAATATACTGACGCTCACTCGATACAATGAGATGAATCCAAGCTTCTTGGTCATTTCCCGTCACATGGTTTCCGAAGTGAACCATTTACATATACCCTAGGTATTTTTCTGAAAATTGTTTATTTTGTTCAAGATCCACTGTATTACCCGAAAATCTGACCGATGAAAGAGAGGACGAATCCTGAAAAAAGAAATTGCACTTAGGTTTCGGAATATGAAGACGATATCAAAAGGAATTATTATTCTGAAATTCGCATTTGTTTCACAGAAATCAAAGTTTGAAGTTTGGATGTAAAGATAACTGAAACGTGTGTTGCCCACTTTCACTTTCGAGAATTCCTTGCAAAGACGGAGAAAGTCGGATTACGATAACGGGTATTTTGAATTTTTTTTGTCGATTGTTTACAGCAAATATCATATAATGTACGTTACGAAGATGATAAAGAGGATCATACATTAACCGATTCACGATCTAATTAAGGGAATTTCAACTTTTTTGTTATTGAGAATCAACATATAATTTAAGCATGTTATATCATAATAGTAGAAGATCCGAATATAAAACGACCTTCACCGAACTGGTTAATGGATGAAATGCGTTTTATATTTTATCTAATATGTTAAAAAACATATCGCGAGTGGGTTGGCTGAAAAATTTCAGTCCAGGATATGATTAATTAGATAGGTATTGAAAAATTAATTTTTGTTAAACATTTCACTGGTTTGGTTAATAGACAAATCGCATACCAATCGAAAGTATGAAGCCCATAGAATATTCAAACGTTAGGTTGGCTACGTTTTTCCCGTCCTAACCATAGGGTAGGCAGATATAAACAGGTAAATCAATAATAGTAATTTGCACCCGTGTGGTTAATGCATGAAACTTATATCAAAATAAAGATAATTTTATTGCAAACACGTCGGTATAGGGTTGTCTGCAAAAAATCAGTCTGGAATTCCGGTTGTGGAATTTTAAAGATCAAAATATTGCTGCCAGTGAATACGTGCGTCAGAGAGGTCCGAGCGAACTAACCCGTGTATTAACAAAGGACGCAGCAAAGCAGCTGCGTGTAGCTCGGCCATTGAATGAAGGAGAGTGCGCATGTCATGTGTCCGTGAAATTATAAAGGATAGCGATACACTCGTAAATGCTGTGCATTATTGTATTTTGTACTGGAACAGTTTGCTTCATTCTTATGAACTGAAAAAGCGTGCTACTACTACTATACTGATTGTTGTTATTTATAAACATTAAATTGTGATAAAAAATGGCTAAAAAGTGTTTTCTATGCAATTCGGACGATGATGTTCTTGATTTTAACGATGAAACGTATAAAAACTGTACGACGTTGAAATTAAATTTAAGTAAAAAGAAAAATTTTAAATACAGTGGCGTTGAGTTAACCATCACTCGATTTTGTACGTTATCATACCACGTGCTACAAAAAAGTGACTGCTTTGGGTAAAAAATATAATGAAGTGTTTAATAACTTTCTTGGTGAGAATAAGGTAAGTGCATAATAATTTAACCTTCGAAACTATCTTAGTAAATACAGCTTTTAAATTTTTTTAATTGTGAAATAACGACATGGGAGATTCATAAATTTATACATTTTTGATTATGTTTTATTCAAATAAATCATTTCAATTTCACGGACACATGACATGCGCACTCTCTTTCATTCAATGGCCGAGCTACACGCAGCTGCTTTGCTGCGTCCTTTAATACACGGGATAGTTCGCTCGGACCTCTCTGGCGCACGTATTCACTGGCAGCAATATTTTGATCTTTAAAATTCGACAACCAGAATTCCAGAGTGATTTTTTGCGGACAACCCTATATCGACGTGTTTGTAATAAAATTATCTTTATTTTGATATAAGTTTCATGCATTAACCACACCGGTGCAAACTACTATTATTGATTTACCTGTTTATACCTGCCTACCCTATAGTTGGGACGGGAAAAACGTGGCCAACCTAACGTTTGCATATTCTATGGGCTTCATACTTTCGATTGGTATGTGAGTTGTCTATTAACCAAACCAGTCAAATTTAAAAAAAAATAATTTTTCAATATGTCATTAATCATATCCTGGACTGAAATTTTTCAGCCAACCCACTCGCGATATGTTTTTTAACATATTTAATATAAAATGGTTTTCATCCATTAACCAGTTCGGAGAAGGTCGCTATATATTCGGATCTTAGACTATAAGTCAGTGCCAGAAATAATCTCTGAAAGTTTTCGGGATATATTAAATATCTAGAAGCAGTTCTAAGATTAGCCTGTACAGAAGGGAGAAAATAACTATAATTCGCTTAAAAATCGATAAAACAATATTGGGCTCTTTTTACTTACATTATAAAGTTAGCTTTTTTTTGTTAAATTTATTTTTCATGTCATTGTTCTAAGAATATATGTAAATAACCCACTCCTGAGCCACCTTTGTTGGAATGAACTTTTGAATGATCTAATAATGAATGCATTATTGTTCCATGTTAGTGAATATGTATTATTATCTGATCTATCACTTCCTGAAAATAATGGATTTTATTGTCGCTACTGACATGAACTTAGCGAGTGTATGAAAAGCAAGGCAAAGGGCAAAAATTGCACATACCAGCTCTTCTACAAGATCAATCCTTGACAATGGTCATCGTCTTCCATTTTCACACGTAATCTACAAAAACGTTAGCACATTCAGCTTTTCAAGTTGCAATTATAAATCACACAACTCAGTCTTAACATGTTGGAGATGGATGTAGGATTTTAATTTTATTTTGTCTTGTTTATAGGTTCAATCAGTTCATCTATAAAAACCCTTTTGTTACACCTATGTTTATTAGAAGTTTCGCGAACAGTCTAGAACTCTATCGTGAATATTCCATAGGTTGTCACTGAGTTATCTCGAAACTTTTGATAAAGGTTTTTACAACGAAATATATTATTTTAGAATGCAATTGAAGTATTTTGATGTGGGGTTTTCTATCTATTAGATGAGAGTAAATCTTTGAAATTCACTGTTGAAGACATCGATCTGGATAGCTTGAAACCCCACCGATTTTTTTCCTGTTTTTTTTTACTTCAATTTGGAGATTCCATCTCTACCTTGCATAGAAGCAAAGCCATTACTAGTTCGTATAAAATGAGTGAGTCCGTCAAGGATTGCACGTGTACAAGAGGTAGTATGCAGAAAAATGGATTCATCCAGTCCTCTAAGAGAACTCCTCTAGAAACGATTAGGCTAGATACACACAAAATTGGATGGAGGGTTGTAAGACACTCTGCAAAAGCAGACTTATAACGCTGTGCCTTTTTCAATCTACCCTGGCCTCCACAAATCTAAACGCAACGCAAAAATATGAACCTTGGTAGGGAAGCTAGGCAGAGACATCTTCTTTCTCCATACATTCGCAAAACTTTGAAACCTTAAAATTGGACATTTGGTAGCAAGTGTGTAGAAGACAAAGCATACAAAAATGCAGACAATATGACGTGGCATAAACAAGTCATTCTTCTCTTTTGCATCTGTACAGAGTCCAATAATACATTTTCTATGACAGATTAAGAAAAACAGCGACAGACACAATCCTAAAAATTTAGACAATTCAATAAAATTATGGCATACAGATATGATATCGATTCAGTCTCTCGCAATTTTTCTGGAATCACTGTCTTTGCAACGTTACGTCTGAACTATGAAAAGTCGAGGCAAAAAAACGATGACTCTGCCTTGCGCCTCCGTATTTTTTACAAATGTCTACAACACATAAACAACTATAAGATAAAAATTTGGTTATCGGTTTTTGTAAGAATACACCAAGTTAAAAAAATATATTGAAATATTTTTCAGTATATCCCTGTGGACAATCTGAAAAGGCACGATTTGTTAACGTGTAGTTCCACAAGCAAATCTGTCTGGTAAATGATCATTTATCCACTCTTGACATCTTTTTCTTCTTTAAACTCTAACAAAATGACAACAAATCTCAAAAAGTAACAATGATTCTCCATTGGACAAATTGATGCGAGTCCCAATGGTGCAGTGATATAGTACTCGCCAAAAGGAACAGTAACAGCATTAAAATAAATACAATTTCATACATCTGAATTAAATTTTTCAATTTTTTTTTATCTGCAACGTTCCAACATTTACGAATCTCACAATATAAATTTTTTTCCTTGACAAATCAAAATAAATACAGCAGTATATATTAGTACAATTCAAAGGCTGACTTAAACGCTACGTTTTGTACAACGTTTTGTCTCGACAATTTCCCAAGAGCTTGTGACTAAATTTATCGCGTTATATGAAAGTTTCCAAACAATTTGACGTATCAAACCCAAAAAATATAGTAACAGAAACATACAGAGGCAGGTATATTAAATTGATGTAAGAAAATTAAGTTTTTAAGGAGTTTTTACCGAAACATATACATCTCGTCAATCTGGGACAAGAGAGTACAATACCTACAAGCCATCTTTGTGGTATTTCGTGCAGCTGTACAGGTATTATACTCAGAACGGACCCTGGCAATATATCGGTAACCGCAAATCACATAACTTGTAAAAAATATGATTAAGTAAATCGGCTAAGAGAAGCTGGAAATTATTTTCCAGTTCCGCAAGTGGCCGCTAGAGGGCGTAACAGTCAGTATCAATCGGAAAAACGCCTTTTTCTCGAAAAACATGCAAATAAAGGTATATTACAAATATTACCATCATGTAGACTGGACAATTTTCGATTTTTTTGTTAATCGTTTTTTGCTCTATCTTGTAAGATGTAGTGGTGGGGGAACGTCAAAGACGTTTTTATTTAAATGGCAATAACTTTGGTATAAGTTAACGGAATTAAACAAACTAGGTCTCATTATTTGTTTCTTTTAAAAGTTCCATTATTGAATACAGCACTTATTGCCGATTACTACGCCATCTGGTGGTTATTTCTGAAATTCAAAATATGATGTCTAGCAGATTTACTGGCGTATTATCTGTAGATTGATTACTAAAACATTGTGACAGAGGCTATATCCCTATAGAGCACCAATTGTTTCCGAAACTGACAGCACACTTGTCATAAAACTTATTTTATTGATATCTCCGGTTTGAAAACACCTAGGAAGTTGAATCTTGCACTGACTTTTTAAGAATTTCATACGCTGTGCATCTATGCTAAGAAAGATATAGCATACTATTTAAATTTTCGTAATAATGCGTAACACTTTTTTGACGTTCCACCACCACTACATCTTACAAGAGGGCAAATAACAATTCACAAAAAAGTTTGAAAATTGTCGAGCCTACGTGATTGTAGAATTCATAATAAACCTTTATTTGCATATTTATTGGGTAAAAGCCGTATGTCTGATTCATCGTAACAGTTACGCCTCCTAGAGGCTACTTGTAGAACTTGAAAATAATTTCCAGCGATTTCTCTTGTATCTTGTATTCTTAGAAGCCATTTCCTCGACCATCTTGAACGCCAGATACTTTTAAACATTCTATGTTTCTTTCTCTTTACAAGACTTTACTTCCTCCAAAATCAATATCACGAAGACTGCATAAAAACAAATACAAAAAGGCACCATGTGGATACACTATCTTTGGAACATTTTCATCAGTTCTGAATTTGTCAGACAAAACGTTGTCGAAAACCAGCCTTTACCATCAAAGTAGAAGAAACTTTGAACAAATGCTGCTACTTAGGGATCCGTCCCAAAAATTTCCAAAACCAGTTTCAACAATACTTAATTTTTGTGAATAAGCCTGCTATTCACGTCAAAATATGCACGATAATGAGGATATAAGTGTTATATTCAGTTCTCAGGGTTCACCAACAAGTGGTGAAACGCCTACAAATATTATGAACCATAAATGATTATGGACTTTCGAATTTAACAGACTCCAATCAAATACATGATAAATGAACATTTTGAATTATGTCTTTGCAAAAATGACACAACATTCATGATTTTCATTCTATTCCTGTCATATTTTCAGTCTTCTGTTACATTGAAATCTCCTGAAAATGTCCCTAGATTTACAACCTTGGAATTAGAATTCTTATAGGACTATCAAAAAAGTAAAAATTAATAAAACAGTAGCAAGTGTTAATTTTTAATGGGAAAAAATATATTTTGTATATTGAAATAAAAAAAGCATTATATTATTGTCACCATTTGCAACTTTCACAAGCTTATTTCAGGAACATTAAATATTAAAAAAATCAAAATGATTAAAAGATCAGTAAACGTATGTAGGTATAGTGATTCATCAAGTCTGTATTTTTTTAATTATAATAAAGAACATCGAAATATTATTTTTTATAGATCTTGGTCATATGTTTCGTTTTAAACATGAATATAATTCATCCTTTCTCAAACCTTACAATTTATCTTCAAGAAAATGATACCTAGCTGGGTATCAGTGTTGGCAACACTGCATGCTGTCACAAAATCCATGGTTTTATTCACAGATGTAAAACAATTTTTTTTTTTGTGAAATTAAGGTTTTTCTGTGAGATGTCTTGGTTTAGCCTCCATGTTTAGTTTAAATTTGATTATTTTTTACAGCAGACAGCACAAGAAAGCAAAACAATTCTGCGAAAATTTGAAAAAGGATGACTCTAGTGTATATCTATACTGTATTCACAGCCAAGCTAGACCAAATGAAAACAAGCCCGCGTGCGTGATCGGCTCATGTCGGTAGGGTCTCAAATAGTCCAGTACACTATGTGTGAATTGTATGTTATAATCCGGCAAGTAAAAACCCCCAAGATTGACTGGAAATCAGATCCAAATATGCTATGTCCAGTGTTCATTGCCTAAATGATCATTTCAAACTGGCAACTGGCTACTTTTAAGTTGCAATGGGTTAATAGGGCAACTATTTTAAATAGTAATATAAAATTCCATAATTGCACTGGACTATACCTGGCGCGTTCGCATATGGCAGCGGACAGTAACCACGCTAATGCTGCATGCTACTGTTTATGTGGAGTCTGTCTTGGGTTTGAATATACTGTAAAAGCATTTGATTCGCAAGGAGTCTGTAAAAATCGAAAGTCCACTGATCAAATTGCAGTATTGTTAGGAAAAGTCCAATCTCCTCAAAACCATTACGAATCATCGCAATACGGAGCAAGTTGATAAATGCACACCAGACATCGGTCTAAACGTTCCTCGAAGGCTATGTCGTCATCATCATAAATAAAAATATATATCGTGTGATTCCAGCAGAGAAACTGAGTAAAACCCATAGACCTTTCGTGCTTACATACGACTATACATATATATGACTGAAAAAATACAAAATCACAGCTCAGCTCGCCCAGTCTTTCTACTGGAACAAGTATAAATAAATAATAAGGTCAGTCCATTTTAAAAGAATCCCGATCTTAATATATGTGTTAGGAGCAAACACCGATTTCGGCCAGTGGACGGAAAATATGGTCAAGACGCGTTTTGGCTGCTACCGTTTTGCCAATCTCCGAATTATCGCTTTCCGGCTGTTCAATGTAGCCCAGAACGCGTTTTGGGCCAACTACGATTGCCAGAACACGTTCTATATTCTACTACGAATAAATAAATCTCAATTATTTGCCGTGGTGTGTTTCAATATTTCCTCTGAGCTTAGAATCCATAACAAAACGAATAAAAGCACTTGTAGATCTTAGGTCCGTGAAAAAAAAACTGAAACAATCATACCTCTTATGTCCAGCTCCCACATGAGCGGAATGAATAATGTCAAATAACTCGTGGGTCATGCAAAAATAACGCAGTTCGACTGTTTCGTCTGTCCTTCTTTCAATTAGCTTCTCGATATAGCCAATTTTTAAAATACCATATCTTTTCAATCGTCGTCTTTGTTTCGAAGATATTGTGTCACCGTTACTATTACAAGCTTTTGCCGCCTTTACCTCTGTAAGTGTTTGGTAGTATCTTTCTCTTGTACAAATATTACTACGATCATTGCTACCACTTACGACTCTTTGCAGTTCGTCATTAAAACATAACCTTAGGTCTTCCATGGCACTCTCTAGCTACTGTCTAACCTGCACAAAGATCAAATACTAAATGAATACACTAGCTCCAGAGGTATCGTTTACAAGCTAAGACACTCACAAAATCCACCACGCGTTATGGCAATCGCAGTAGAACGGGACGCGTTTTGGCAATCGTAGTCGACCCAAAACACGTTCTGGGCTACATTAAACAGTCGGAAAGCGATAATTCGGACATTGGCCAAATGGTAGCAGCCAAAACGCGTTTTGGCCATATTTTCCGTCCATTGGCCGAAATCGGTGTTTGCTCTTAACATATGCATGCATCTTTTCAGCTTCGAATATAAATAAATCTAGATAATTAAACAAACAAATTGCACTATACATATATAAATCAACTGTACAAAATAAAGAAAAGAATATAGGGAGACATTTTAAAACGAAATCCATCTTTAAATAAATTATGAAAGAAAATTAATGTACATTTGGACATTGGAATGTCGTTATAAGTAAGGATTTAGTTTGATAAATCATTTCCAAAGGTAAACGTTTCGCAAAAGATGTTTCACCAAGCAGACCAATATTCTGAATTCGTGAATATATAAATAGTGTAAAGCTTTGTTCTTGTACCCGGTCATAGATACAGATTTCCAATTCATGATTTTTTTCTGGTTCTACAGAAGTAACAAAAAGTAAAGTAACATCACTAATCAAATATACATCAAAATCATCAAAATTTTGAACTAAACCTCAGAGTTACAACTGAACATAGAGGTAGTAAACAAACCACTTCAGCATGGCGTGCTCAAAGCCATCATCTTTTGACACTACAGCCTCCAAACATTGCCAACTAACCTGAAAATTTTTCCAATGTCACCCATGTTACATGTACTGCACTTTATGAGTCCCATCTCGAAAAACTGTTAAACTACACTCGAATATAGCACAGCAAGTCCGTAAAGCTTCACTACAGTTACCAACAAATAGCGAATTCGATTTTACTGACCAAGCATAAAAGACGCACAATCAAAACAAACGTTTGACAGTCGAGGTTCTACCGTAAATAAGTCGCATGGAAATTATATCGGCGTTGCCAGCTCCTCAAAATTTATGTAAGACTTCAGAATTTGCGTTTACGATGAAGAAATATGGAGTAACGCAGTAGAGGTCAACATATCTATTGATTTTGTTGTAATCATTCCTGAACCATCAAAATACCGTCTTTTTTTTACGTACAATGGAATATTTCTGGATACTATACAATCAAGACAATAGTGAATAATTATGATTGCCGTATCTGGTGGTCAATATGACAACGTAAGAAAAGATGTCCCTATTAGAATTAGTTGTTTACTACCTCTATGTTCAGTTGTTACTCTGAGGGAACTACTAAACATAGGGGTAGTAAACAAATAAATCCTATAAGCCTCCATTACTTCCCACGTCATACTGACAACCAGATACAGAGGTAATCATTATTTACTATCTTCTTTATTTTTTACCTGCACCCAGAAATATTCCATTTTACATTAAAATACGGCACTAATTTGATTCACAAATGATTATAATATTCAATAGATATGTTGGGCTCTACCACATTACCGCACATTTCTTCAAATATTTTCCATCATGAAAGCAAATTCTTGAAGAGACATAAATCCTGGAGATCTGGCAACGCGGATATTACCGTCACGTGACCTGTTCAACATTCTCCGTCAAACGTTTGTTTGGATCTCGTTTTGTTTATGCCTAGTTAGCAAAATTGAATTCGCTATTTGTTGGTGACTTAGTAAGCTTGATATATTTGAGTGTAGTTGAAGGTGTAGTTCAACAATTTTTCGTCTTGGCACGTAGAAAATGTTGTGTTTGTAACAAGAGCTGTGACGGACGAATTTTCAGGTTAGGTTGGTGTTTACAATTTGAAGTATCACTCTGAGGTCACAGCTCATCAATGTTTTCATCATCACTTGTCAAAAAGTTGTTTATTTACTTTTAATGACGTTTAATGATGGCGTCCAGCAGCATATGCTGAAGGGGTTTGTCTACCTCTATGTTTAGTTGTTCCTCTGAGAGCTAAACTAATTACTTTCACTCAAAAAGTGGAGTATTTGAAAATCTTTGTTAACCAAGTCGATTTTCAATATCTTGAAATTTTTTGAACTCTTACATAGCTCAAAATAGCTTTAACTGCTGTTTTTGTGGAAAAGAGTTAAACAGTAAATCCTAGCTTTAAAAAGCAGATATTCTTTAGTAACTTTTACTAGGTGGATTTCGGCGAAAAATTATTTTAAATGTTGAAGGCCCTCTGGTGACCATTTTGGAACATATGTTTCGCGGTCTCCTGTTATCCGCTTTTATAATAATACTCATTTTTCAGACAGTAACTAGTCAGCAACATTTTGTAGTTGAAAGGTCTTGAGAAAGATTCGTCTAGAATCTGTGTTGATTATCTACTTCTATCATCCAGATATATTACGAAAAGTATCAATCTCATGTAACTGTCTGCATACTTCGGGAGATACTTTTTGTTACCACTGTAGTTGCAAGGAGCTATCACATTGTTGAGTCACACGACGTAGGACATAAATACTCTCAATTAATATACAGGGTGTATCAAATATGTGTGGCTACCCTATGTGAGATAGAAAAAAAACGTCTCAAATAAAAAATGTACAGGCAATGAAATCTATGCTCCAAAAATATTTACTATTTGTGTATAACGTTTAATATTTTTGGAATATAAATTGTATTGCCCTATAAATTTTTTTATTTGAGACATTATTTCCTATCTCAAACAGGGAAGGGAAGAAGATGGAACATATTTTCATTAGCACTTTCAAAAGTAACCAAAAAATACAAGATTTGACATGACATCGACAATGGGATAGCACCTTAAACTTGTCACATATAGTTGAAGGTTATAATCAAACCAAACCGCAACAAAATGATCATAAAAAAATATCACATACTGGAAGTCTTCAAGCGACCCGAAAGAATTTAGGTTTGAGGGGTGAAACATTAGAAATTAAGCTATGATTCAAAATAAATTAATAAAAAATAAAAGATAATTTGTAGTGGAAGTTTTAGTTGAAAGATGTTCATTTATTTTAGGAAGAAGTTATTTGATTATAATGAGCAGTTTTATCGCATATCTTGCGTAGCTTTTTTTTAACAACTACCTATATTTCTATGTAGATCTTCGTCAAAAAATAAAATACTAATTTACCTACTCTATGCCTTAATGGCTTGGGAAGATCATTACACGTTTTTACTGCTGTATATATGTAGAAAGTCGCTCTTCATCCACATTTACTTTTTTTTTACATCCTGTTTAACTACGGTCTCTATACTAGTTCCTTTCCTGCTAAGTATGTTGGTAATTTTGTCTATGTAAGAAAGCGTTTCCAATCGATATTTACAAATATTACAGTCGATTCGAGACGATGAATTTTTGACGAGTTTTGTCGCATCACCAAATATCAGGGCTGAAACTTCACCGATGATTTAAATCTTTTTTGGATTTAAATTATTTTTTCGATTTAAATCTTTTGATTTAAAATCTTTTACAAGCTAGTGATTTATAATTTGTGACTTAATATTTTTCGACGAAGAAATTTGACAAAAAGATTTAAAATCATTTTTTATTCAGCATACATGATTTTAAATCATTTTCAAATGATTTTAAATCATTTTTTGATTCAAAATGATTCGCAAATTATTTAAAATATTTTTTGGTTTAAATATCTACAAATGATTTTAAATCATTTTTTAATTGAAAATCATTTGCTATTTATTTAAAATACTTTTTGATTTAAATCTCTTCACGATTTAAAATCATTTTACTGGATAGATAGTAGGTACTTACTTTAGTACTAAGTTTTTTAATTATCTGTTGCCTGTTACCGCAATGTTACCTGACATATTTTTTTCAAATGGTGTTTTTATTTATATTTTGTATTTTATTTCTCCAAACTTATTTGTAGAATAATGATTAAAATGTTTTCAGTTTCTTGTGTAGTAGGACACGTGTTTGCGAAATGATTTTTAATCATTAAAATGATTTACAATTTTACTTTACTTACATCCCAAAAAAGGATTTAAATCAAGACCAGAATGGTTAAAATCATATTACGATTTTTGATTTAAATTTTTTTGAAAAGGATTTCTTTCAGCTCTGTACAGACTTCACTTTTTAAAATAGGCTAGTATTCGACAGGTCGGCAAAAATACATTTTTGAGAAAAAATATGACGTTGTTTTTAACATGACTGTCAAAGAAAAATAATTGCCGTGATCTTACATAGGAAATTTTCAGGTCAACGAAAGCTTATAAATATAAATAAAATACGTGATTTTTTCGAGCCATGATAATTTTCAACACGCCCTTCAGAAACCAGGTGAATCTATTTTCTTATTTTGATCAAAACCTATTCAATCGCTATTGAATGATTTTCATAACACTCTTTTTATGCTAATAGTGGGTATTTTGATGTTAGGTTAGTCAATCAAAAATCAAAAAGCTATCTAAGCTACTGACATCCATTTAAAGATAAGGTGAATTCCTACAAGGTTAGTTCCGCCAGTCTTTTTTGTTTACGTTACCCTGTTTGATGTGGTGAGCAGGGGCGTGTATAAGGGGATACCAGAGAGCTAGAGTCCCTCACGAAAGCAGGAACAATTTTATGTTTTTTCTTTATGTCCAAATTTGTGTGTTAGATCCCTCAAAATTATACGCCACTGTTGGTAGGTGCTCATACTTCTACCGCTTGAAAAAATCATTTCTAACGTCTGCTGTTGGTTCTGTTTGCACTAACGAATTTTTTAATAAAACACTGATATATAATTGAATTCATATGAAAAATATCACGCTATATGGCACACTTTGTAAACATTAATTTATATACAGGCTCCATCATATTTTCTATATTCTGAATGAGTGTGTTCCTAAATGTAGTATCTTACTGGAATCTATTTCTAAGGCTTTTTTTGGCATAGTAATAAAGTAATATGAATTATCACCACTGTCAATATATAAACAAATACGGAATATATTTTCTACTATATCACATACAATTTCAGGCTGACTGAGATAACTAATTTTTTTACGATGTGTTTTACTATATTCTTCAGGCCACGTTTGCTTGAATTCAAATTCATCATTTTTAGTTTCACAAAGGAATGTTGTTCAGTACCAATATTATTATAGTCTTCATAAAACTGGAATATTACTATGACCTTATCTGTTTTTCGAGGTATTTTTTTTAAGGGAAATGCCCGATTTTGACCAGAGATTAACAATTTTGCACAAAGAGATGTAGCAATGCGTCAAAACCATCAGTTGTCCACTGTCTTCTACCAGGATCAAAGAAAAATGGATACACTTCTTACACAGATCTCAAGTCAGAAGACATATTTTCAATACAATTCAGTTTTCATGCTAGGAACATACTGTATCAAAAATATCTACTTTACACATAGTTTTCAGTCCTTTTTTGTTTTTAACAATAAGTTAAGAAAATTGTAAAATATATTCAAGAAAACAATAAAGAAATCAGAAAAATCAAACAAAAAAAAATAATAATCAGCAGCAAAATAACTATCGTACAGACTCGGGTTACGTTTTTTGGTAACCAACCAAGAAAAAAACAGAGTCTAAATCTACCCAATTCAAAAATTGCCGATAAGTCTTAAATTCATATATAAATCTAATCTATCAAACTATATGCGCATTTTGATGCGACTTTACTCTAGAAAACACAAATCTTCAGAGGTTAAAAGCAATGCCGAAACACATATCCAAAGCACCAATATACTTCTTCTATTTCGCCGTACATCACAGGCCCATACTTTTCGGTTGTTTGGCAACCTTGCCAACGTTGATCCTTCAGAGAACTGTCATATCGTTATCGATGCGCGGTTGCCAAGCAATTAAAATGTCCCGGAATATAGGGCGAGTATACAATCCTTACGTTTTAACTACTGTCATCCACAGTGTATTTGATTTCACCTTTACCTAACACCATTCAATTTTTGGTAGGTATCTTACTCAAAAAGTAATCACATATACAGGGTGAGTCAAGCTCAACGCCTTGGACTCTTGAGATGAAACCATATCACTTTTCAGAAAATTAACTTTGCGAGTGAATGTAGGTCGAGTTGGACTACATTTAAAAAAAAATGACTTGTATATAGGGTGTCTAATAAAAGCGTGCTATATCCAAGCTGTTTTTTAAGTGGAATACCCTGCATATTATTGCATATTTAGATTCCCGGGTCAATTCTAGTGTGATCAGTGGTAACTTGATTTTTTCAAATGGGAATGCTTAATTTTTTTTATACGATCAAATGTGCAATTTGATAGGCTTTCTAATGATATCAGGTTGTAAATATCATCTCTGGTAGTTTTCATTTAATTTCGAGATTTCAATCAATACGGCGTTTTTCAATTCCCTACCTATAAACAAATTAGCAAAACAACAAAAACGTGTTCACATAGAAGAAAACAACTATTTTAGCAAAAAGATCCAGAAGAAAAAAAATTAGGCATTTCCATTTGAAAAAATCAAGTTATCTCTGATTGAAGTTTCCTTAATTATTGATCTACCGATTTTTCCAAGTACAGAACTCGACCGTCTAACAAAAGCTGACGCATTTCAAGGTTAGTGACACGGCAAAGTCACAGCCCTCTAAGTTTTATAATAGCTGCGATATTCAATTTTTTTCTGACATCTACTTATACCAAAAATTGTGATTTGCACCTAAACGGTTCACTTCAGGTCCCATGTGTGACACATAAAGTCACACTAAAATTGACCCTGGAATCTAAATATCAGTCGTCTAAATGCAAAACCCGAAAAGTCACAATTTTTTCAAAATAGAGTTTTATATACCATTTTGTTCATTATTTGAAGCGCTACCATTTTCTATATTTTTCGCTTACAAAACCCGACACTAGACATGAGATGTTTGGCTAAGAAAACAAGAATTAGGTACAAACACCGACAAGTCCAAGCGGTGTTTTATTTCAAACACCGTCATGTCCACAGGAGCCAATACGGAGAACGGGAGCAAGTCACATGTCGATCACACGAGGTATTCTGACCGTTGTGTGTTTTTGCTTTAACCAGTCGCCGGAAATACGTTGTTGTGAATTCATGTGTTTTTCAGTTTACTGAGAGAATGAGATTAATTTATGCTGTATTGATAAATTATTGATAAAAATAACCATGTTTTTTGAAAAATGCTTTGGATGCGGATTTTGGAGAGCCTACTTCAACAGAAGCTAGGTCCACATTAATGCAGAGGATCGAAGCCAATTCTGAAAATGCATTTGCTAGTTCTGAAGAATTTTGTTTGTCAGAAAATTTAGATTTTGACGTTCAAGCCTTGTAACCCTTGAAATGTATCCTTTATAGTATCTAGCTTAATGTTTATAGTTTCTGTCGTTGAGCACAGTGTTTGATTAGATTCCTTTATATTCAGTAAAATAATCCAAATTGATAAGTGTTTCATTTATTTTGATCCGATTCCACAAAAATAGCAGTCAAAACACGACATGTCACAGTTCCTAACATGCAAAACCCGACGTGCCAAATTTAAAAGTCAGATTTTAGAAAAACCATATATCCTAGATTTTGGGGCGTTAAACTTAACATCCTAAAACATCGTATATTATCATACTCTCGATTTAGTATTATTTTCGCTCATAATAAGACACTGATCTGTTTTTATTGATTTCTGTAAAATTTGTTACCGTGGACTTGTCGGGTTTTGCATTTAGACGACTGATATGCAATAATATACATTTAAAAAAAATATTTCACGCTTTTATTGGAGGCCCTGTATAAAAGTCATTATTTTTTTCAAATGTAGTCCAACTCGACCTCCATACACTCGCAAAGTTGATTTTTCGAAAAATGGTATGGTTTGGCCACAAAAGTCCGTGGCGTTGACTTGACTCACCCTGTATATCTTTTTTCATTCAAAACATCCCTTTTGCAG
This sequence comes from Callosobruchus maculatus, assembly GCA_951848785.1. Taxonomy (NCBI): domain Eukaryota; kingdom Metazoa; phylum Arthropoda; class Insecta; order Coleoptera; family Chrysomelidae; genus Callosobruchus; species Callosobruchus maculatus. Next base: position 8,575,824 of record CATOUR010000003.1, read on the forward strand.
TTAGCAGTGTGTAGAATAATTATCACAAAGCTTACAAAAACACAAAACTCCCAAGGTCAAATACGTTTTTGGCGTTCTAGATCAACACCTCAACTTTGCTAAAAAAGAACCACAATGGTTCGACATTGCTTAATCTCCGGCAGTTGAATCGGAAACTGAAAATCCGTGCGGCAACTTTCAAACAGGTCGCAGGAGGGGGGGTGCGTATGTCCGCGCGACCGCCGCGCCATCTAGCGGCGGTGCCAGGCGCTAACGGCGTTGGTGGTACCCTACTTTGGGGGCGGCTGGTACTGCTGGTACGGGTCGTCGGGACTGGCGGCGTTCGACGTATGTTCCGACTCGACCGGTACCGCGTGCAGGATCGACGGGTGGTAGTACGAGTACTGCGGGGAGATGTACGAGCTGCTCAGCTGCATCGCTCCCATCTGGGTCGTCAGCTGCAATACAATCGAACAATCAATCAATGGCTTTCGTTCAAACCGAAATAGGTACCACGTTTCCACGGGCTTTCGAAACGTTTTCATAACGTTTTGATTTTTGAAATATATCGTGGAAACTACAATTGAGGTTTTGAATTGAGAAAAAAAGTACTTTTTTGTGATAAATGGAAAGATCATAATATAAGCTTTATAACAAAACTGTTTTTGTTTTCTTTATTTTCGCAATAATACAAAAGTTATATCAAAATAAAAACTGGTTTTTGAATCGAGTACCGAAAACACGCCGACGGCTCCCGAACCCGTGTGACGTCACCATGGCGGTTTTGACCAACGACGTCCTATTCCGATACTAGATTCTAGATTCCCAGCCAATCGCGAAAATACGTACTGCTAAACTGGTAACTAGTGTATATTTGTTGCCAACACAGTCGATGAATGAAGTTTCTAGCTCGAGACGAAGTCTACGATCGAAATAAATATGTTTTTGAATGTTTGAAGTTGAAGTCAGATTACAGATTCCAGTAAGTACCTAATCAAATACGTGTCGTTGAAAAGATCTCCTCAATTGAAGTATGGTCGAGTGGTTAGAGTGTTCGCTAGTGGAGCACAGGGTCTTGGGATCGAAACCCAGGCCTCCCAACTTTTTTTTATTTTTTTTTATCAAAAAATTTATTGATGTGCTTTTTTCACTTGTTACGCACATTTTTTTCTACGATCAACATAAATATGTGTTTGAATCAAATTTTGTTAGACATGTTACTTGCACTGCACAGTGCTAGTTAAATTTTTATGAAAATTTAATATTGTTAAGCTTCATTGCCCAAAGTTAAATAAATAATAATACCAAGTGATAAACAGAATGTGATTACGAGTTTGAGTTTTTTTACATTAAACATTAAACTTAAAAATGAATAAATTGAATGGATGAAGGAATTTTGTTTTATTAACCAACTACCTATTACATTTAAAAAAAATTAATGGCGATTGATATTGACTGACAAACTTCATTTCCACTGATTTTTTCAATTGTCCACCGTCTCCTGTACTTAGTTTTTGCACAGTGCAAGTAATATGTCTAACAAAATTTGATTCAAATACATATTTATGTTGATCGTAGAAAAAATGTGCGTAACAAGTGCAAAAGGCGCATCAGTAAAATTTTTTATAAAAAAAAGTAAAAAAAAAGTTGGAAGGCCTGGGTTTCAATCCAAAGACCCCAAACACCCTGAGATCCACTATCGCACTCTCTAACCACTGGGCCATCCTTCGATTGAGGAGATCTTTTCAACGAAACATGTTTGATTAGGTACTTTCTTACTGGAATCTGACTTCAACTTCAAACATCCAAAAACATATTTATTTCGATCGTAGACTTCGTCTCGAGCTGCAAACTTCATTCAACGACTGTGTTGCAACAAATATACACTAGTTACCAGTTTAGCAGTACGTATTTTCACGATTGGCTGGGAATCTAGAATCTAGTATAGGAGTAGGACGTCTTTGGTCAAAACCGCCATGGTGACGTCACACGGGTTCGGAAGCCGTCGGCGTGTTTTCGGTACTCGATTCAAAAACCCATTTTTAATTTGATATAACTTTTGAATTATTGCGAAAAAAAGAAAACAAAAACAGTTTTGTTATAAAACTTATGTAGGATCTTTCCATTTATGGCAAAAAAAAATTTATTCAAAACCTCAATTGGATGCGTTTTCAGAACGTTTCCCGCAAACTCAGAACAAGAAAGTCAAAATTAAAGTCAACTAAACAGAGCTGGAAAGAGTGAGAAGAATAAATTACCTTGAAAGTAATCTTGACGAAGCTTGGGACCATTCACTAGAGATAAGAACACGCATAGAAAAAGCACGTAACGTATTTTATGGAATGCAGAAAGTACTATGCAGCCGCCAACTTAATATCCCATTAAGAGCTGGAATACTGAAATGCTGTTTTCTCCACTGTACTGTACGGTGTTGAGGCTTGGACAATGACAGAAGCAACACAAAAATGAATACAATCTTTCGAACTCTGATGTTACCGTAAAATATTTAGAATATCTCATGTGAGTCATACGAAAAACGAGGAAGTCCTGCAGAGAATGAACAAGACAACAGAGCTTATGAACCTCGCAAAAGAAAAAAAAACAATATTTTGGAGACATTATGAGAAACGAGAAATACGAACTGCTCCGTCTTATCATCGAAGGAAAAATCAATAGCAAGAGGGGACCAGGAAGAAGACGCAACTCCTGGCTAAAAAACCTGCAACAATGGTCAAATATGACCTCCATAGAATTATTTAGAGCCGCCACAAATATGATTAAATGGGCAAATGTAATAGCAAACGTCCTCAAGGATAAGGCACCTTAAGAAGATCGAGATCCAAATGTCGTGGAAACACCAGCTGTCTCTTTTGAACATTTTGTGTTGCTGTCTAATGTCACTATGGTTGGTTTATTGAACTTTATTCGGAATTTGATACCGATGATTTGTGATAAACAACATAACAACAAAATTGGCCACAAAAAGTAGGAAATAATATTTTTTTCAAGAGTGTCAGTTGAAAACGTCTCGAAAATCGTTTCGAAACCTATCGTGGAAACACCCGACAACTCAAAATCACAAAACGTTTTGAAAACAGTTTTGAAAGCCCGTGGAAACGTAGTGTAAGGGTTATTGGCACTTGAGGCTCCTTACATTTGGATGTACTTTTGAAAGTCTTATGCGAGTATTATCAAACATGTTATTGAAACTATGGAAGTTGTATACTTTCAACATTCTACTTCCACAACACATAGTAAGAAATATGAAGTAGTGACTTATTTCCATGTTTAGTGAAAAAGCGGTGTTGCCGTATCTCACTAATTAATAGAAACAAAATTTTGAAAATGTGAGACCTTACTAAATCCAACATGCCCAATTCATTGCAATAAAAATAAGTAGAGCCTTCTATTTAAAATGACAAAATTATGATGTGTAACGTAAAAGTGGTAAATCTGGCAACACTGCTGTTAGGGTATTGTTTTGCTCCCATTTCAAGAATAGGACCTTGTGTTTATTATAAACATAGTTGGAATGAGTTGAAAGCGTGATCCGAATCTACCTGTTCCAAGAGATGGGGTCCAATCAGCTTGACGCAAAGTATAATATTTTAGAGTGCGACACTTACCTGAGGTAACATACTGTGGTAAGGTACGGCAGCTTCCGTTGAAGGCATCATGAGAGGAATACTCCTGGTGGCTTGCCCGTCACTCTTGTACTGAGCAGCAGCCATGTGGCCAGATAGGTTGTAGGTGTCCTCCACTTGCTGAATCGGTGGCGCCATTAGGTACTGCACTGGCCACTGGGTGCCCGGATACGAAGGAAACTGGAAAAGTCAAATATACAGGGAGTGTCATAAAAGCTGCGGGAGGCTGACCATAAAAAAATCAAGGGGACCATCATCTTGAAAGCTAAAGAGGTGACAATAACTGAACTAGCTTTTTCAGCTATTAGCTTCAGTATCTTGCCAGCGGCATCCACAGGTTTTGGAGGATGAAAAGCACTAGTCAAGATGATCACTCTATAAATATAAAATCGGCAATCAGACCATCGACACAGTTTCCAGTCACACCGATCTAGGAGTAATAGTGACAGATAGGTTATCTTGGTCTGAACACATTTGCTGGTCCTAGTTGGGTCCCAGTTCTCATGTGCGACAAGAACTTGTTAGAAGTTGTACAACGACGTGCGACGCGGATTCCCTTTGGTATCCAAAGGCCAAGCTATGATGAACGTCGTGTGTTATTTGACCTATCAAAGTTTGCTGCCAGACGACTGCGGGGTTACCTCATTATACATATAAATTCATAAATAACATGTTCACTGTAGACCTATCTCATCTATATCGCCTGTCGCAAAGCAACCTCAGAGGCCACAACTTCAAGTTGCAGAAAGAAGCTTTCCGCACTTCAGTTCGTCAGTGTTTCCTGTCCAACCGCATTTTCGACGCATGGAACAACCTGCCTTCCTACGTGGTGAATCAGCTTCTATCAATAATTTTAAAAACAATTATGACAGGTGGTGCACCGCCTTGTGACTATTTTCTTTGTAATTCATTCTTTCATTCTGTTTTTCTTGTCCATACACTCTTAGTCTTGTATATTTGAGTTTATAGTACTTGTACTCTACTCAATACTGTAATATAATAATAATAATAATAATAATCCTCAGACCCCAGTCCTCACATACTCCTTCGGCATCATCAAGTGGTCACACACTGATATAGAAAACATCCACATCCTCATACGGACAGAACTCACGAAACACCGAATGTCACATCCAAACGCATGCAAAGAAAGGCTCACCATAGACAGGAAACAAGGAGGCAGAGGGATTACAGATATACAGTCGCTTCGCACAAGACAGATAAAGACACTCAGACATTTCTTCCAAAACAAACAAATTTACATCGAGCAATAGTAAAAGCAGACAAAAACTATACACCACTCAACCTATCGTGTCCAGACCACGTTGCAGACACACACAATCCCACACAATCACAACAAGAAAAAATAAGCACCTGGTCGCAGAAACCACTCCATGGCAAACATAGATACCGTGTCACCCAAGACCACATTAACAAAAAACAGTCATACACCTGGTTGCAGAATGGCCAGCTGTTCCCAGAAAAAGAGGGTTTCATGCTTGCTATCCAGGACCAAGTGATTGCAACACGAAACTACAAAAAATATATAATTAAAGATCCATCCATAACAGACGATAATTGCAGAAAATGTCAACAACAAAAAGAAACAATAGATCACATAACAAACGGGTGCAAAACTCTTGCCGGTACCGAATACACAGCCAGACATAACTCTGTGGCCAAGGTCCTCCACCAAGCATTAGCCACAACAAACAAACTAATATGAAAACACAGATCCGTATTACAATTACACTCCGACATCAGTACTCGAAAACGATCAATACAAACTATACTGGAACGTTGAAATACATACAGACAAGACTATCCCAGCCAATAGACCAGATATAGTTTTCCAATCAAAGGCCGACAAAATTACCTATTTGATAGATATTGCCATTACCAATGATGTGAATATCCAAAACACATACGCTGGGAAGATATCTAAATACACGGACCTTGCCATGGAAATAAAAAGACTTTGGAAACAAAACAAAGTCACAATTGTCCCCCTCATTATGTCAGGCCTTACACCAAACACGTTTACACAACACCTTCAACAGTTGGGCCTGGACGAAAAGTTACACAAAGTATTCCAAAAGTCTGTAATCCTGAAGACCTGTAATATTGTGCGATTCTTCCTAAATTCCGATCAATAATAGCCCCGGTGTTGACTTGGCACAGCCCGTCAACACTTGTTGTTACCATAATTATGCGTGAGGAACTTAGAAAGATAATAATAATAATTTACACCACACCTGCAACAATTGTGCCTGGATGAAAAGTTACATAAAACCTTCCAAAAGTCCTCAAGACCTGTAGCATTGTACGGTCCTTCCTGAATTCAGAATAATAATAGGTCAGGTGTTGACTTGGCACAGCCCGTCAATACTTGCTACTACCGCAAGCATGCGAGAAAAAATAAGAAATGCAAAATAATAATAAATAATAAATCAAATAATAAATTCCGATCAATAATAGTGTCCGAGAGTTGACTTGGCACAGCCCGTCAACACTTGGTGCTACCGCAATTATGCAAGTGGAACTTAGAAAGTCAGATATAATAATAACAGTGAACATCTTTTAGTAGGGAGAAAGAAAAAAGATCCTAACCTGTCCGAAGGGCCTGTAGTTGGCGAGGGTGGGCATCATGGGCTGTCCGGCGACGCCGTTGGGCGCCAAAGCGGAAGGGTCATACGCCACCGCCGCTATTCCTTCGCTGCTCTCGCGCCACATCTTCGCGTTGTCGTTGCTCTTGTACAGGTTCTTCTTCTTGTTGCCACCGTCCGCGAATTTCACCAACAGAGGGTCTTTGGAACCGTTCAGCGCCTTGCCGTTGAACTGCTGGATGATGTACTCGCACTTCTCCTTGCTCTCCATCCGGGCGAAACCCACGCCTTTCGATACGCCCGAAGAGTCCCTCAGGATGCGGGTAGAGATCACCTGCAAGCAGGAAACGGAAATCAGATTTTAGGGTTTTAACCCTTATGTACCACACTGAGGGCCGGTTTCACAAGAAGAGGTCGTGAAATCGTCTCGGGAGTATACATAGTGTAAAGAAAACCATATCTAGAAGCAGTAAGAAACAAAAAACATGATTTTACCGACGGCCAAAAAAAGATATTTGCAAAATAAAATAAGGATATATTCAAAATTTTCCACGTGACTTAAAACAAGGGCTGACGTCACAAGTATCTTATCGATATCGACAATCGATACTGCTACAGCGCAGGTCAGTGAGATTCAACTGCAAACTAGAGATGATCTGAATTCTTTAACAATGCGAGTCAATTTATTGATACTTAAACATATTTGAAACAGGCATTTAACCCACTAGCATTTTCGTTGCAATACATTTTTATATCTGATAGGTATCACAGTACACCCTGTTTGTGACCGAGATTCGCAACTAATCGAAGTCATCATTTTATTTCGGCGCATCCCATTATGAATGAATCCAAAGATAGAATCTTCAAGCCCATCTCTACAAAGTGAATTAGTAATCTAGCCTAACTTTTATTCTTTTGACTTTTGTACTTTTGTGTGCGACTGTGTTTTGTGGTTATAATGATCAATGTCAAAATGTTAATACTACGTTCCAAAATCCCATCAAAGACCTTGATTTGGTCTGTAGCGTTACAGTATTCACTCAACAAAACTGTCAACAAAAATCTGTGTTCCATTATTGCATTTCCGAGGCCATGGATGTCATCGTTTTGGGAAATCAAATTGAGATTTTAGCGACCTTTGTGTCAAGAATGTCAAGAGATATTTGTCACTTGACAGCTAACAACTTAACATGACCTATTTTGCTTTATTTGTATCAAATTTGTATGCATTGACATTCCAACGATCTAACGGGTACGACTACTCTGACACTCTTGACGTCTTGACTCTGAGAAAATAGCACAGATTAGGCCTTTACGGAAACACTGATCTGGATCCGGATAGATCAGTTATATGTCAAACAGCTGTCAGTGCCTGTCAAGTGGGATTTATGATTCCATGAATTTAACGGACATCGAACAACGAAAAAGTTGGTTTAACAATAAAAAACAGATGGTTAAGTAATGCAGCTACTGATCTGAATCATCCGATCGCAATCACTTACTGTACAAGAGCGAACTACCCTATTTCTGACAGATCCCAGATTACTTTCCGAACGTCAGGATCAGTGATCGAACTGATCGGGTTAACCCGATCACAGTTTCCGTAAAGGCCTTTTATGTGATATGTCAATATTGTCAAAAAAAGATATTTGCCGTTTCATAAGTATTCCAACATCCCTAACATCTGGAATCACGTGACTATCCTCAAAAATTCATCTGCTCACTAGATAGATGGGATTTTGGAACGTAGTATAAGTTAGCACTGGCTATCGATATCGAATATAAATACTTTACATCCCATCACTATAGGATATCACTGACGTCAGAGGTTGTTTGCGCGGCATTTTCCGGCATTTGAAATTATTTTTGGAATAGCTCTCACAGCCGATTCCAAAAAATCAAACAAGTGGTTTTGTCATGTTTACTAGGCTCTAAGGAACGCGTAAGCGACATAATATTTTTTCTGCAAGTAGACTATGATGGGTTAACTCAAGGTTGTGTATTCACCGGAGGTTAATCCTAGATGTCATGTTTCACAAATGGTGGTTTTCGATTATACTTGAGGTTAACTCTGAGTTAACTTGACTCCAAGAAATTGTTGAGTTGACCCCAGGTTTGCGATGACGCATGCGCATTAGGTTATGTCACTTTGGTTTTGCTACTTGATGGCGTTTGAAGTTTCACATTTTATCATTTACCTTGACGCTTTCCATCGTTCTTTTTATTTGATATGGATGGTTATGATGTAAATGCGTATAACAGTGATAAAGAAGCAATGAGACCAAGAATATTTCGATCTACAGTCAATTATATTTTCAGGCATATGATGACCATGACTCCTTGGTCTTTTTTAATTTTTTGTATTTTTCTTTCAGCACCTTTACAGATGTGCGGCGATTATTTGCACATTTGCAATTAAATTCTTCTCCTGTCTTTTACCAGGCGTTGTCTTTTTCGCGCCATGTTGTTGCACCTTTTGTTTTGCATTCTATTACATGCCTGTACTTTTCTACTAACGAAATGAACAAATATTCTTCATCTTTTGAAAATTTGTTCGCTCTTTTTGGTTTTTCCATGCTGACACACGGGCACATGCACGGCTATTATTTGGAAAAGGCCCCAGAAACAACTACAGAAAGAATTGTTCAAATATGGAACTGTACCCCCAAAGTGATAGACTCTCAATTTTAAAATATTTAAATCAAATGGTGCTACAGGGCAGCTAAAGAAATACTTATAATGTAGGCTTGCTACAGTTTATTATGAAAAATTGGAAATGAATTTAATACTACTCACCTGCCCATATTTCGATAGCATACTATCTAAATCAGCCTCCTTGAAATTTGGTGGTAAATTTGCTATGTACAGATTCGTCGGGTCCTGTTCTTGTTGCTGTTGACAAAAAAAATCCTGTTACACTTAGTACCCTCATTAACTCCGACAAAAAATATACATACAGGGTGTGCCATAAACTTAGCAACAAAAGTTTGCTATACAACTTTATCTTTATTTCATCTTTTCAAGGTAATTTCCTCTGCATCTATTTGCAATTTTTTTATTTTAGGTGCCCATAAAATAAGATTGACAAAAGAATTTCTTCAACACCTTGTATCTGACAATTGGTAGATTATTAAGGGTATGTTGATATAAACTGTTTTTAAAGTTCCTATAGTTGCTGCCATGTTGATGATACACCCTGTATATTTATGGTATGCAATCATATAGCCACTGCACAGTCTATCTTAAAAATTAACTATTAATTTCGCACCATATTCCATGCTTAGGTCTCAGAATCGTCCACAGAATGGATTCTCAGAGAAATTTGCTTTAATATAATTGAATATGAGAGAAATTGTTTTTGTATCGACTCTTAAAATGTGTTTATTCTACTTTTAAATATCAAAAATTTAACTTTCTGAAATGATCGATACAAGGTTTTCAATTTTTGAGGGTAGATACCTATATGATTAAACTTATCAAAACTGAAAGAAAAACAAATATCGTAAACGAATTCAAAATGTTTTGTTTTGTTAGTACATAGTGTTGAAAATCCAATGATATGCAGTATTTCTGAGATTCTTCATTCAAACAATTCTATGGCTATATAATCTGAAATATATCACACTACCTTTCAGTATATATTAGTTAACATAAGTTAACAGTCTGATAAGTAGAAGTCAATATGTTTTTTTTGCTGTAGATAAAAATGATATGCATACCGTTTTAATCCTTGAGATAAAAAAGAGTGCCTACTATTTAAATGTGTGTATGACAAGTGTTCAATGATTTCAACACTTTTCCCAAGTATGTACTAAAAAGGCAGTGTAATATTTAACGTTCTTATGTATAGGGATATTTGTTGTTACATCTAGCTAAACAAAAAAAAAAGATAATCTAGCAGACAAAGACTGAAATATTCTTTATTTTTTGAAACAATTATAACTGAAAATTATAACCCTATACATAGTGAACACAAAAAGAAAGACGTTTCAAAGCAAATATTGCAATTATGTCCTTTTCATTTAAAAATATTTCTTTATAGTTTCTGTGCGAATAAGAAAAATATTTCCTTTGAAACATGAACACCAATGTGTTATACATAAATAACATCTCATTATTTTACATTGTTAGTTGGGTAGTGCCTTGGGTCCATTATTTGAAATAAATATACAAATGCAATTATATTTGATTAGTCCAATAAAAATAATCGAGGTTTAGAACTTTAACTCAAAATAGGCTATTTTTTGGGAAAATGTTAGAAAATCAATGCGCAATGTCAGTCCAAACGGGATGAAAAGAAATAAATACAATTTAAAACAGTAAAACGGAAGGTTGTTATACAGAGTGGTCCAGTTTATAATGGCATAACTTCAAGACATCCTAGATAGCGTTAAAATAATTATTATTTCTATATTCGAGTTAAAACGCTTGACAGGTGATAGACCTCACATTTTTATGAACTTGCCATCGTTCGCGAGTTGCTGTCAGTTCAGTGGCGCTCTTGATACTCATATCCAGCAACTGTTTCGTCGTATCCACCCAGCGTGTACGGGAACGGCCACAGCGCCGCCCACTCGGGGCATGACCCTGAACTACAAGTTTCTCCATATTATTGCTTCTGTGTATATGTCCGAAGAAAGCAAGCATTCTCGTCGACACAATGGAGGATAGTCTCTTTAGACTACCGAGCTCATCCAGTATGGAAACGTTAGTTCGATGGGCGGTATAAGGAACTCTCAGCATTCTCCTCCACGTCCACATTTCAAAAGCATCTATGCGAGCTCGATCTGCCTTTTTAACAGTCCATGTTTCCAAGTTAAGGCATACACATGGGGAACATAAGAGACTTAACCAGCGACACTTTGGTAGCTTTAGTGATGTTATAACTCTATAAGCCTCACGAAAAATAACCTTTTTGCCAGAAATACTTCTCTCGTCAACATATGTTTGGAACATTGTCAATAAAAACATCTAGTTTCAACGCTATCGCAGTTTTAAGATTTCTTTATTTGATTTTTCTAACATAGTTGTAGTACACAACACAGTACCAAAAAAATCACCTTCTTGAATTTTAAAGTTCTAAATCTTGGCTAGTTTTACTGGACTATGATATCGTTTTTTTGTACATCATGCACAATGTCTGTTATTAGGATAGTATAGCAAGTTAATTTCTTTTATGCATATAAAAATATCAATAAAAAACGAATACACTTGATTTTTAATAAAAAAATGTTGAATCACGTAGTGGCAGCTTGGATAAAACCAATTATTTCAAGTCATGACGAATTAATTACAGAAGGTAAATTCTAAATTCATATTTAAAAGACATAAAAACTACCGAAAAAGTGCAAATAAGTTATTATTTTTAAACATATATGCCAGGGCAGTATTTGATGGGTTTTCAGTTTTCAGACGTATAAAAGAAATGTAACTTAGCTAATATAGAAACTATGGATAAAATAGTGCCCAGTGCCATGTACATTCTAAATTGCCAACGAGGTTCTAAACAGCAGGCATTTAATTTGAATTCCAGATTTATTATACTATAGTTCAGTCGTAGTAGTACAGTTTCAAGAATAAAATCAAAGTAGCTAAGAAAAGTTTAGTGTGAAAGGCATAGTTAATTTTTTTGAACTATTTTGAAAATTTCTGATACAGTATATTGCATTTTGCAACAATTTGTGAATCAGAGCGGTACAAGCTTTTAATATTCTAATTTTTGAAACTCGTATTAAAGAATTTATTCACCCTGTATAAAGTATAGAAGTACGTTTTTCTTTTTTTATATTTTTTATGGATGGATAATGACCATTTTTGGGATTTTCTAAGCTTTATGTATCAAACTGTCAACTGTAGACAAAATCCACAAAATACCTTTTTCTCTTTAGATTGACCCAAAAAGTCCTAAAAAATAGCAATTTGTTTAAAAAAAGATTAACCAGTTTTGGAGCCACATATCACAAAAATGTTGCTTAAAGAGAACTTTTATTAATAAAATTATGTAAAAAACGAATAAGAATTGTTTTCGAACATATGCCAAAATTATTCCATAGCCTTTTGCCTTTTCACACTAATCTAGTTCAACTCGCCCAGATATTATTCTGATTATGCTGCTAAAATGACTGAACTAATATAGGATAACCGGAAAGTGTCTAAGAAATAATAAATATATCATGCATCTATGCATAGCACATAACAGGTACTAAACTACTAGTAAATATAGGTTAACTAAAGTCAAGTCTAGTGTGCTGTTCTTTCTGCGAATACATTTACCAAGGTGAGTTCAGGTTACTATATAGCTTTACCACTAGATTTGAATTTGTTATTTTTTTTCTGAATAAGCGCCATGTCACAGGACAATAACTACACCGCCTACAAGGATTATCCAAAATTGAAAAATTTGGACAGCACCAAATGGACCAGTATCATGATTTTTTTTAATAATTGCATATGATAGAGTATGGCACAAGATTATTTTACCGCGATTTTTTTTTGGGCTGAAAACAGTTGTCCCCCTTGTCAAATCTTTTGATATGTCTCGGCGCCTTTAATTTCCGTGGAGCGGAGTTTTCAAATGAACGCCCTGTAGGTTTGGGGGTAACTCTCGGTGGGACCAAACCTCAGAGTAACAACTGACCATAGAGGTAGTAAACTACTAATTCTGATAGGCCGACATCTTTTCTTACGTTGTCATATTGACCACAAGATACGGCAATCATAATTATTTACTATTGTCTTAATTGTATAGTATCCAGAAATATTCACTTCTACGTTAAAAAAAGACGGTATTTTGATGGTTCAGAAATGATTACAGCAAAATCAATAGATATGTAGACCTCTACTGCGTTACTGCGTATTTCAAATTCTGAAGTCTTACATAAACATTGAGGAGCTGGCAACGCCGATATAATTTTCATGTGACTTATTGAAGGTAGAACCTCGACTGTCAAAAACGTTTGTTTTGTTTGTGCGTCTTTTATGCTTGGTGAGTAAAATCGAATTCGCTATTTGTTGGTAACTGTAGTGAAGCTTTACGGACTTGCTGTGCTATATTCGAGTGTAGTTTAACAGTTTTTCGAGATGGAACTCAAAAAGTGCAGTGTTTGTAACATGGGTTGCATTGGAAGAATTTTCAGGTTAGTTGGCGTTACACAGCATTGTTTACAATTTGAACTGTCACTGCGAGGTCACGACTTTTTTTTTATGGTCGGCCTCCCGCAAAGGCTGAAAGCCTATGGCGCTGTAGAAGCGCTGCGAGACGATAGGTGTCGGTTCACGTTAGATTTGAAACGCTGCAGGTGTAGCTGTCGGGAAACAAATTCCGCGACAGCTGATTCCACAGCGGCGAAGTTCTCCAAAAGAAGGAATGCTGGAGGAGACTGGTGCGGGGAGTAAGGACCTCTACCTGGTAAGGATGAGCTTGCAGAGCTTCTCTAGTGTTCCTGGTTCGGACGGCCTGTGGTGTTATTATCTGGGAGAGCTCACTGATCAATGTTTGGAGGCTGAAGTGTCAAAGATGGTGGCTTTGAGCCAGGGTTGCCAGGTGTGGTGATTTTTCACCAGTTCTGGTTATTTTTCAGGCGTTTGGTGATTTGGTGAAAACTTTCCCAAAATGTCCAATTTCTGGTGATTTTTTACAAAAAAAGGGACGCCCCGCAGTTCATTATGAATAAATTTATCCAAATTTTCAGCAATTTCTGAAAAAAAAGTTGAAATCTGTTTCTTCCTATTCTATCATATCAATACGGTACTGTCGTTTATCAACATTCTGTGCGTCCGTACTGCTGTTCTGTGCTGCTAACATTACGATTGATGGTGTTCTGTGAATGGTTATGGTTTTCTGGTCACGGTCTGTTCTGTGCACTGCGCAGACAGCACTGCTCATCTAACTGCGTTTAAACTTGAAACGAAACACACTTATGTATTTTAAGAGTATTATTCGAATGTTGAGCCTGTAAGTGAGTTAGTTTACGTTAAATTGACATTAATAATGAAGCGTGCATTTGTCTGTTGTGGCGTGGCCCCTTTAAAATAAATAGCTAAGATGTAAGTTACAAATTATTTTCTTTATTAACAATTTTTATAAATAGATTCATATATATATAGCTATCTAGCTGATGTGTTATTAATCACTTACTTTTTTGCTCTTTGGAAATAGAAATATAAACATAAAAACGCAAAATGGAAAATCTGGTGATTTTTTTCTCCATTTGGCAACTTTTCTGGTGATTTTTATTTCTTTCCACCTGGCAACCCTGCTTTGAGCACGCCATGCTGAAGTGGTTTGTTTACTACCTCTATGTTCAGTTGTTACCATGGCCGACTTTACTCACTAGGCCGGAGCATGAAATATGGCAACACTGAATCAGCGGGCCGAGTTTTCATTTGTTGTTATGTCATGTGTATTCTTCCAGGAGCAGAAAATATGGTTGGAAGGTGATTATTAATGTGTTTCTAATTATTTACCTGCACAAACGAAACTATAAAGATAACAAGATGCCTGCAAGGCGTGTAGTACCAGGTTGCAGCCCAGTAGGGGACTACCAAACCATGGCCCAACATAACCTTATTCCAGATTAAAAAGAACGTTGCAAGGTGATTTTTAATGTGTTTCTACTTATTTACCTGTACAAATGAAACTATAAAGATAAAAAGATGCCTGCAAAGTGTGTAGTACCAGGTTGCACTAGCAATTGTGCGTCCAATAAGGGATATAAACAGAAGTGGGTGAAAGGTATTCCTCGGAAGGGCTGGTTATATTTATAAGGATAAAGACAATACTTTACAAACATTTCAAAGGATAAGACCTATTTTAAAGCACAATGTGGACCTATAATGTTTTCTGGACCTCCCAAATATCACAGAAAAATACAGTTAATAGAACCCATCTGGGCATGGCCTGGGGCATACCTACGAAAGGATTTGATAGCGAAAGGGAAATCAAGACCAGCAAGAATGGCTTCACAGTGACCTAATAGTGAATTTTTCTAGCTCAAGTGACAATTTACAAAGTAAATTGAGTGTTCATTTAAGTGGAAGTGGAAGTGGCAGCAGGAAACAGGTTGCGTTTATTTTTATTTTGTAGTGTCTGACTGTGATGAAACAGACATAGATGTAAGTGGTATTAGTAGTAGTAGTTCTAACGAGTATTTTTCTTAATTTATTAACCGAGATGAACTCTAATACATATAAAATGTAATAATTATTCTGAAACTATAGGGCCACTATTTGACAGCTAAGCCACGTTGCCACATCTAAGGCTCCGGCCTAGTGTAGAGTCGGCCATGGTTGTTACTTTGAGGTCGGACCAAACATTGAGAGCTCCAACTTTACCGCGAAAACGACTTTGCCGCCTTCAAATCCGTCGGAACAGGGGTTGTATCGATTGGCTAAGAGATGGCGCAGGTACCTTAATATTACACAGAGGCGTAGCGACGGGAGCTTAAAAGGCGTGGCATCCAACTGTTTGGGGTTTGAGAGTCGGTATGAAAAAGGAAATAAAAAAATGGGAATGTTCCTGTGACAAGGCGCGGAAGGTAAAGCTAGGTATTACTTGCATGCAAACGTACAGTGGCTTGTCTACGTTGGTGATACCAAATACCCACTTTCGCCATCTGCGCCTGAATGTTTTTTGCGGTGAGCGCCTTCACTGCCCCTTCTGCTGCGGCTGGACTTTCAAAATCTACAAATCCGTAACCTGAAACAAGCCAAATACAAAATACCTTCAATAACATCGACCATTGCAAAACGAATTTAAATTTAAAAAGTAAAGTTCTTAGGCCTAACTACTGATCAAAGACTGAATTTTACAAGACACATTGATTAAATAAATTAAATATAATACAGGAGGACGACTCCGTGCAATTAAATGTATTTTTAATGTGTACATTAAACTTATGCAATTATAAATACAGGTTCCGTGTTCCGTTATATATATATTTTTTTCATCAATCCCTATATAATTAGTGTGTGCCTAAATCAATGCTGCCCAAAACACTGTATGAAAGTTGGATACTAGGTTATATATGTATACTTCTCGCGTTAAGTACCTAGGCAGACAACAAGACTTACAAATAAATGAAATGAAGTGATAAAAGGTATTAGTTTCTTTCAACATATATTATTCAAAGATATACCAGGAATCTTCCTACAATGTTTGATACACCTTAATAACAATCGTAGAATATTCTAAGGGAAAAACCTATGCACATTTTTTGGATTCCCATTTTCACATTCTTGGAATGTTCATCAGATAATCTATATATTCATGGATGGACTTTTCATGGAATGATACAATGTTCCAAAATGGTAATTCTTAGAATGTTCCTAGAATATATTGTGCTGTCTGGGGTAGTTGCTCTGGTGTATACAGCTTCCTACAGCGGAACAAAACTCCAAGCTTCTGGGATGCCGTTTTAGCAATACTGACGACGTGGTCGTACCAGGACATGTTATTGTTGACCTCCAAAAGCTTGACGGAAGATGTTTCGACTATTGGGTATTTGTCAGTGTTGTTGCCAGAGTTTTCTGTACGATATTCCGTAATCCCACTCGACAATTGTTTTGATATCTATGTTAATCTGTGAGGCATGTTGCTGTCGCCGTCCTGGGATGATAGTAGCTTGACTGGTACCATGCACGATATTATTGTACTGTCTTCTGCGAAGCTGTAGTTGGATTGGATTTTATTTCCAGCAGCTCGCTGATACACAGCATAAACAGTGTAGGGGATAGGACAGATCCCTGAGGAACACCGGCATTTATTGAAGATACATCTAATGAACAGCCTTCGAATACAACAAACAGAAATCGGTCGTTCAAGAAGCCCTTCAGCCACTGGCGCAGGCCAGGTGGTAGTCCACAAGCAGCAAGCTGGACCAGAAGTCTCTCATGCCACTCTCTATCGTAGGCTTGCGATATGTCTAGTGTAACATACTTATATACTTATCTATGTATCTAATATCTAACCCAGGGGCTCCCAATCTTTTTCAACCCGCGGCGCACTTTCAAGTTTGGAATTTTGTCACGGCGCCCTACCTTAGACAGCTATTTTAAATAGATACTGTCGAAACAAATAGGTATCTAGAATAATAGTAGACACAAAAATAAAAACATCCTCAATAGGAAATGAAGTTTATTTTATTATATTTATAAGAATTGGGAATTGAAACAGAAAACAAAAAGAAAGACTCAAGAAAAGCAAAAATAAAATACGACAGTCAAATGAATGTGACGATTGAGCTTGGTGATCTCCGCATAGTTTTTCAAAATGGGGAATAAAATTTGACACTGCGACTCTCATTTCTTGCTCCTCATTGATCCTTGAGCGATATTTGTTCTGGATTACAGCTACGGCTGAAAATCCAGCTTCATATAAATATGACGTTGCGAACGGAATAAAAATTCTTAAAGCTTTTGAAGTTAGGTTTGGATATTCATTTTGAATTGAAAGCTCCACCAAACCGGATTTGTAAAATTCTGGCGGAGCTTGCGTATGAAAGGGATCTTGGATTCACGCAAATTTTTCGACATCATCATCTGCAAAGTATTTCGAAACCATTCAGTGAGCTTCCATAAGTGTTCCGTGAAAAGGGCCATCGGGTCTTGTGAGGCAACCAGTTCATTGGATCCCGCATATTTTATACAAATGTGGAAAGCAATCTTGACCGCCGCCTTCATTCGTCTTTTTTATCCAAACTTGTAGTTTCTTCCTGAACGTTGTAATCTCCAGTAGCTTCAAAGTGTGGCGAGCGTCAGAATAGGCATTGTTGCTTTTTAGGCACCCACAAATATTTGTGCTTTAGACTTAGACGATCGACTCACGGCGCCCCTCTTTACTTTCTACGGCGCTCCAGGGCGCCGCGGCGCACAGGTTGGGAACCCCTGATCTAACCTACATTTAAAGGGTTATTTGGAAGAGCTGTGATTCCAGGCTGTCGATATATCTATCTCTCTATCTCTCTCCCAAAGAGCTGGAGGCACACACACATTATGGAAGACCTCGACACCCTCGAAAGGTCCAAACTGAAGAAGACATACTCGTGTTTTCAATCTCGCTGCGCGACCCACTTAAAACTTCGCAGTGACCGAAAAGTATTTTCTTGCCATTTTTTTATTCTTCCTGCCAAACAAAATCCTTGATATGTGCCTGGTGATTTGCCATCCAGAAGATTTCGAACTGCTCATGTTTTTGTAGACCAATTACCTACAATTCTCTTTATTCTTCTACTGCTGATCTACCGTACATTAAATCTCTGATTCTGATACGTTTTAGTAATTATTATACTATCCCTTATTGTCAAAATACATTTATGGTACTTCGCAAATGAAACAATCGTGTCTGGTTTCAAAATTAGTTTATTAATATACCAAATTTTTAGTACGGATTTTTCTTTGAAACTGACCTATTTACATTTTTCTTTATGACCAAAAACAACCGAGCAATAAAAATATCGAGCAGTAGCAATAAAATGAGGAAAATGTCTTCATTAATACGCTTTTAGGCCTTGGCACAGTTCCGTGTGGTAACATAATACATCTCTACATAAGTTCGTGGTGTGGAATCACAACTCTTCTCAATGCACGTCTTATGATTAGTAGTATGAGGTAGCACTTACCTTTACATTTGTTAGTGTTTTTATCTAAGATTGCTTTGGTGGAAATTATTGTACCAAATCTGAAAAAGAAACGGCTATTAAAATTGTTGTCTATCTGAGATGAAAAACGTTTTTAGCATTCTTTATGTGTTTCAAAAATTTGAGGTGTGCTAATTTCTATTTTTGTAATTTTTGAAAACTTAGGATCGGTTTCTCAATGTCCAGTTAAATATTTATCTGCAAGATAACAGCAACTGTTAGATAAATTGTTTAAACAATTGAAGGCTAAACTTACGATGTCACGTAAATCTTATCTGACAGTTGTATCTATAGCAACGCTATCTGGCAGACACCTATCTGACACTTTAACTGGACATTGAGAAACCGGCCCTTAGAAAACCAACCATTTTTTGATAGTGTGTTTAGCGCTGTTGAGCTCAAAATCCAACTCAAAACTTGGACTTCAGGAAACAAATGCAAGTTACATGGAGAACATTTTAACTCAATAGATACGTCAAAAAGTGTTACACAAAAATTAACATTTGAGTTATTACCTCAGAGTAACAACTGAACATAGAATTTTCAGCACCTGCCGAGGTGAACATCGTCTCAGTCGTAACCGTTGCGGCGTTCAGACGTGTGTGTTCCTGTCAGCCAAAATATGTCTGAGGCAAAAATCAAAACAAGAAGTGTGACGAGTGCTGACCATGTGGTGATTAATTTTTTGAAAAGTCAAGAATTTAGAGAGATAGTAAACAGCATTGTGAAAAAACATACAGACGACCTACAAAATGAAATAGCTAGAATGAAGACGGAGATTACAAATCTACGTGAATCTAACATCGACTTAGTGAGATTATTGACGAATCGCCCTGATAATGCTGGATTAGAAATATTAAACAGTTCAAACACAAGTATGGACTCTGGTAATACTGTCGTGGAGTGCAGGGTAAACAATAAAGAAATTCGCGATGATCATGATGACTTCATTACAGTAAAAAGAAGAAACACGAAAAAGCAGCAAGGACAGCAAAAAATTAACACAATGAACAACAAAACGATTGTGGGTTCCTCTGTACTAGAAAAGAATAATAGTCCAGGAAATTTTGAAGGGGACGAGAAGAAAATGTGGTTATACATAGACAGATGCAAACCAGGAGTTAAAGCCGAGGATGTGAAAAAATACCTGGAAAGCAAATGGAATAGGCAGGACTTTATAGTAGAGGCAGTTAGGCAAAACGGAACCCCATCATTTAAAGTAGGAGCACACTGCGATTTAAGTGAAGTACTTTTTGATCCATCTGTTTGGCCTATGAATGTTCTGGTTAAGAAATTCAAGTTTTTTCGCTCCAGTACCACAAGGCAGCAGTACGACAGAAATAGAAGATACTACAACAACAAAAGTTTCAGAAGGATGTAATTGCCGCAGCAATATCAAGCAAAACAAAAATTTACATAGGATAGGGGTCCTTCATGTCAATGTGAGGTCCTTAAGAAATAAAATTGATGAAGTTGAAGCATTTATAGCAGACAAAAATGTCAGTATTCTATGTATTACAGAACACTGGTTAAGTAAAGAGGAAATTGACTACGTTCATCTCAAGGGATTCAAGTTAGCAGCATTTTCTACAAGAGACCAATATTGTGGTGGTGGAACTTTAATCTTCATCAATGACTGTCTAGAAATATCTTTAGAAACCAAAAATTCTCCAATGAACATTGAAAAATGCATTGAGTATTGCTCAGTTTACATTAATTCTTTAAATTTATGTGTTTTAGTTTTTTACCGCTCACCTTCTGGGAGTTTTGACACCTTTTTAGCAGTAGCAGAAGAGATCCTTACAAATATAAAATCTAGTGCCAAACTCATAGTTGCAGGTGATTTTAACATCAAATTCAATACTGATCATCCTGATGTAGTGAACTTCTGTAGCTCAATGGTAAGTTTTGGACTTAAGCAAACTATATATGAGCCTACCCGACAGAACACATGTTTGGATAATATATTTGTGAGTCATGGTATGGATCTACATTCTGTAAGTGTGAATGAGATGAATGTGTCTGACCATAAATGTCAAATGATAGACTGCATATTAGAATTAAAGGGCAACATTGTAAGATCTCGGAAAATATGCAGACCAATTACGCAACAGGGTTTAAATATCTTTTATAATTTGATAGCTAATGCTTCCTGGGATTTTATCTTTGAAGATGCTAACACAGAAAAGGCTTTTGAACAATTTCTGAGCGTACTAGAAGGTGCATATTTATCTGCTTTTCCTGAAAAAACTTATATTGTCAGATCTGACAATTACAGTAGTATCAGTTGGTTCAATGATGACCTACGAGAGATGAGAGAACATCTCAATTTTCTGGGTGCTCTGAAAAACCAATACTACAGTAACGAAATCAATCAAGAATTTAACCATTATAGAAGTCGGTACAAAACAGCTATTAAAAGAGCCAAAATACAGGCAAATAGTAACTTCATTCGTTCGGCAAATAATAAATCAAAAGCAGTATGGACAGTAATCAATAGATATACTAACGATCGAAATGTTATATCTGCAAATATAACTTCAACCGATTTTAGCAATTACTTCTCGAATGTAGCAAAAGATATTATGCTACACATACCCCAGCCCATAAATGATCCGCTTCACTTTTTAAAAAACATTAAAAAACCTGACACACCCTTCTCTTTCACAGAGGTGACATTCAATGAAGTAAGAGATATATTAGACAATCTTAAAAATAAAAAAAGCTGTGATCTCTATGGATTTAATATTAAAATAATAAAAACTGTCAAAAACCAAATAATCATACCACTAACTAAACTTATAAATCTCTGCTTTAAGCAGAATATTTTTCCAGCCAAATTAAAAACTGCTGTGGTCATCCCTATATTTAAAAAAGGAGATCCTGCACTTCCTGAAAACTATAGGCCTATATCACTTTTGCCTATAATATCGAAAGTCTTTGAGAAATGTATGGCCATTAGAATAGTAAATTTTTTTGAGTCTAATTTACTTTTTTCTCAGTACCAGTTTGGCTTCCGAGAAAGTAGTAATACAACTTTGGCAATTATTAACCTAGTATCAGAAATATTAGATGGGTTTCAAAATATGAAATATACTTCAGGGAGGTTTTATGATTTGAGTAAGGCTTTTGACTGCGTTGATCATGGTATACTTTTGAAGAAACTGGAATTTTATAACTTCAGTGCCCATAGCATCAAGCTTATTAAATCATATCTTCAAAATCGACAACAGGTTGTAAGATGGGCTGGTGTGACATCAGCAAATAGTGAAATTAATGCTGGAGTACCACAAGGCTCCGTTCTGGGTCCTGTGCTATTCCTGTTATACATAAACGATCTCCCTCTATCTGAGACTACAGCAAAATATACACTTTTTGCAGATGATACAACAATCTTACATTCTGCAGAATCCTACCTTGAATCACTCGACGGTTCAATAGCCGCACAGAATAGAGCTCAAGACTGGTTTAGCTCAAATCGGCTGCTGTTAAATGCAGATAAAACAAACGAAATGATTTTCAGCTTAAGAGAGGTTCCCAGCAATAACATTTGTCAGC
Organism: Callosobruchus maculatus; assembly: GCA_951848785.1. NCBI lineage: Eukaryota > Metazoa > Arthropoda > Insecta > Coleoptera > Chrysomelidae > Callosobruchus > Callosobruchus maculatus. Next base: position 8,598,246 of record CATOUR010000003.1, read on the forward strand.
AGGTACGGTTCCTAGGCGTAGAGCTTGACCCGAAACTTCAATGGGGAAATCACATTGATGCTCTCTCTGTCAGACTAAGCAAAGGACTTTATGTTCTTCGAAACCTTAAAAACTGTGTTACAATCGATGTGTCACGAACAGCATACTTTGCCGTAATCCACTCCCACCTTTCTTATGCTGTTCTGGTGTGGGGTCATACTGTGCAAATACATCGCGTATTTGGCTTGCAGAGAAAGGCTGTGAGAATAATGGCAGGCTTAGGGTACAGAGATGACTGCAAGAATATGTTTGTAGAAATGTGTTTGTTGACCATGCCCTGTATATATATTTTGGAATGCTTGCTTTATATTAGGCAGAATTTAGATCTGTATCATACTCATGGAGATATTCATTCATACAATACTCGCTCCAAATCTGATTTAATGTCTCCATTCTGGCGACTGAAAAGGTGTCAAGATGGCCCAGGTTACTGGGCTATAAAGTTTTTTAATGCTGTTCCCCAAAATATCAGGTCATTGCCCACTTCACAGTTCAAACGGCAGATGAAGACTTACTTAATCAGTAAAGCATTTTACTCTTATCAGGAATACTTGTCATCTGATTTTAATTTTAATGTGTCTTGATTTGTATATTTTTAACCTATTTTTAATCACTCTAGTCTCTGAATTTTTATTTTGACGTCTACAAATATAGTTAAGCTGTTATTTGTAAACACATCACTTTTACAATTAATATTTTGTATACTTCTTTTTTGACGTATGTAAACTTATTAGTGATAACATGAATAAAGTACAATACAATACAATACAATACAACATAGAGTAGTGAACAAACCACTTCAGCATGGCGTGCTCAAAGCCATCATCTTTTGACACTTCAGCCTCCAAACATTGCCAACTAACCTAAAAACTCTTCCAATGCAACTCATATTACTAACACAGCACTTTTTCAGTCCCATCTCGAAAAACTGTTAAACTACACTCGAATATAGCACAGCAAGTCCGTAAAGCTTCACTACAGTTACCAACAAATAGCGAATTCGATTTTACTGACCAAGCATAAAAGACGCACAAACAAAACAAACGTTTGACAGTCGAGCTTCTACCGTAAATAAGTCGCATGAAAATTATATCCGCGTTGACAGCTCTTCAAAATTTATGTAAGACTTCAGAATTTGCGTTTATGATGAAGAAATATGCGGTAACGCAGTAGAGGTCAACATATCTATTGATTTTGCTATAATCAGTCCTGAACCATCAAAATACCGTCCTTTTTAACGTAGAATGGAATATTTCTGGATACTATACAATCAAGACGATAGTAAATGATTATGATTGCCGCATCTGGTGGTCAATATGACAACGTAAGAAAAGATGTGGGCCTATTAGAATTAGTTGTTTACTACCTCTATATTCAGTTGTTACTCTGAGGTTATTATCGTCATCACGGCATCATTGAACAATATGTCTGTATGTATGTATACAGGGTGTTTACGATCGTAGTGCATTAATTTGGAGGAACGATAGATCATGATATTTCGAACCTGAAACCTCAGTACCATTTCACTAGTTAACGCATAGTTCAACAGAAAAAAATTAAAAAGGTATGACTGCAAAATCACAATCCGACAATATTGCCCAGTATTCGCCCTAGTTTTTGTCAGGTGTTTTTGGAGATATTCACTATGTAAACAAATGTTATTGTCTCTAGTCTTGTTGCGGCATATTCTGTGTTATCAGAAAATGTTGCGACTTCTTTTGAAACTTCAAATTTGGGATATTAGTATTATATTTGTGGTACAAGCATTACAATGATGTGTAATATTCGTACTTTATATAACAGCATTAAGATCGTAAACACCCTGTATGTATGTGTATATATCAGTTCTCAAGATACAGCACTTTGTATTCGTATCTGACCCCCCTCCCCCCTGGTACATATTTTCTATTCTACTTTTAATTGATACTGTGTTCGTCAAAATTATCAATAAAATATTTTAACGTAGGCATTGGCATTTATGATTAAATAATAATATTTCTGAACACACTTACTGTTGACACATATTCACTAGATCCTTATCGGTGGTGCCCGGGTTGAGGCCGCGGATGTACAGGTTGGTCTTGGACAGCTGCTCGGAGCCGCCGCCCCCGCTGGAGGAGTTGGAGGAGGGCGCGTTCCCGCCGCCGCCGCCCCCCGCACCCCCTGTCGTCGCGTTGACGCCCGGCGGCATGCCGCCCCCTCCCCCGCACCCCGTGTGGCTGCTCGAACTGCTCGCGTTCGACGGCGACGTCGCCGTAGGCACCCTCTGCTGCTGCTGATGCTGCTGCTGCTGATTAGCGTACTGCAAATATATTAATTAATTAGTTGATCAATCAATCAATCAATCAATTAATTAATTAATTAATTAATTAATTAACTAATTAATTAATTAATTAACTAACTAATTAATCCATCAATTAATTAATCAACAAAAACTTGTTCATGGTCATACAATGGGTTATATATAAGGGCACACGAAACTAAACGTCATTGTATAAAATTCACCATGTTTTTGTTTGTCGTCAACGTGTCATTAATCAATTAATTAATCAGTAAATGGTAATTTTAAACCACCCACATGATCTTGATCATAGTCAAATAATGAGTTGTTCCACAGAGGTATATGAAAGTAAACTTCATTGTCAAAAAGACTCCATTTTTGTTTTTTGCGATCGATGTGCCATTAATCAATTAATTAATTAATTAACTAACAAATACTAATTTTAAACCACCCATTTGATCAATAGTCATGAGTCGCTCAATAACCGTACAGGAAAGTGAGCTTTATTGTGGAAAACATTCCATGTTTGTTTTCTGTGATCGATGTGTCATTAATCAATTAATTAATTAATTAATTAATTAGCAAATTTTAAACAGCAACGGACAGAAACGTGAATATCATTGTCAAAAAGGTCCATGTTTGTTGTCTAAGATCAATGCATCATTAACCGATTAGTTAATTAATTAATTAGCAACCCACATGATCATTTAATGAGTTGTTCCACAGAGGTACAGGAAAGTAAATGTCATTGTCAAAAAGACTTGACGTTTCTTTCTCTGATCCATGCATCATTAATCAATTGATTAAATAATTAGCAAATCTTGAACCACCCATATGATCATAGTCATATAAGGAGTTGTTCCAAATAGATGGAAATTAAACGTCAATAGCAAAAAGACTCCACATTTGATTTTTGTCATCGATATTTCAGTAATCAATTAATTAATTAATTAGCAAATCCTAATTTTAAACCACTCGCTTGATCATAGTCATATGAGTTGCTCCACTGAGGTACAAGAAAGTAAACGTCATTGTCGAAAATACACCACTCTTATTTTTTGTGATCAATGTTTCATTAATCAATTAACTAATTAATTAACAAATGGTAATTTTCAACCACCCAGTTGATCAATAGTCATATAATCAGTGGTTCCACTGAGGTACAGGAAACGTCATTGTCAAAAGACTCCATTTTTACTGTTTTGTGATCCACGCGTCATTAATCAATTAGGTAACCAATTAATTAGCAAATGCTAATTTCAAACTACCCACTTGTCCATAGTTAATAGTTGTTCCGAAGATATACAGGAACGTAAACGTCACTGTCAAAAAGACACCACATTCCTATTTTTTGTGATCAATGTTTCATTAATCAATTAACTAATTAATTAACAAATGCTAATTTTCAACCACCCAGTTGATCAATAGTCATATAATCAGTGGTTCCACTGAGGTACAAGAAACGTCATTGTCAAAAGACTCCATTTTTTACTGTTTTGTGATCAATACGTTATTAATCAATTAGTTACCTAATTGATTAGCAAATGCTAATTTTAAACCACCCACTTGTCCATAGTTAATGGGTTGTTCCACAGAGGTATAGCTACGTAAATGTCGTTGTCAAAAAGATACCACATTCTTATATTTTATGATCGATGTTTCATTTATCAATTAACTAATTAATTAACAAATGCTATTTTTCAACCACCCACTCGATCAATACCCATATGATTAGTTGTTCCACTGAGATACAGGAAAGCAAACGTTATTTTCAAAAGACTCCATTTTAGCTTTTTGTGATCAGTGCGTCATTAATCAATTGATTAATTAGCAAATGCTAATTTTAAACCACCCACTTGTTCATAGTTAATAAGTTGTTCCACAGAGATACAGGAACGTAAACGTCATTGTCAAAACGACACCACATTCTTATTTTTTCTGATCGATGTTTCATTAATCAATTAACTAATTAATTAACAAATGCTAATTTTCAAGCACCTATTTGATCAATAGTCATATGATTAGTCGTTCCACTGAGGTACATGAGAGTAAACGTCATTGTCAAAAGACCCCATTTTTGCTTTTTGTGATCAATGCGTCATTAATCAATTAGTAAGCTAATTAATTAGCTAATGCTAATTTTAAACCACCCGCTTGTCCATAGTTAATGAGTTGTTCCACAGAGGTACAGCAACGTAAATGTCGTTGTCAAAAAGATACCACATTCTTATATTTTGTGATCGATGTTTCATTAATCAATTAACTAATTAATTAACAAATGCTAATTTTCAACCACCCACTCGATTAATAGTCATATAATTAGTTGTTCCACTGAGATACAAGAAAGTAAACGTCATTGTCAAAAGGCTCCATTTTTGCTTTTTGTGATCAATGCGTCATTAATCAATTAGTTAACTAATTAATTAGCAAATGCTAATTTTAAACCACCCACTTGTCCATAGTTAATGAGTTGTTCCACAGAAGTACAGCAACGTAAATATCATTGTCAAAAAGACACCATTCTTGTCTTTTTGTGATCGATGGTTTCATTAATCAATTAATTAATGAAAAAATGCTAATTTTCAACCACCCACTTGATCAATAGTCATATAATTAGGGATTCCACTGAGGTACATGAGAGTAAACGTCATTGTCAAAAGACTCCATTTTTACTTTTTGTGATCAATGCGTTATTAATCAATTAATCAATTAATTAATTAGCAAATGCATTTTTAAATCACCCCCTTCTTCATAGTTAACGAGTTGTTCCACAGAGGTACAGGAACGTAAACGTCATTGTCAAAAAGATCGATGTGTCATTACGTCACTAGTCAGTTAATTAATCAGAAAATGCTTAAAAATAAAAATACCTGAGAATATCACATAAAGCTTGCCAAGGTTCTTACTATAAAAAATGCACTTTGACTGGCTTTATTCCAAAAACAAAACCAATAATGACAGGCTTTTCGAGACCACTCCCAAATCCTCAAACGGTGAAGTGTAACTTCAAGAACATTTTCATTATTTTTCAAAAATACTTCTTCGCAAACTGATACTACAACAGATCCAATAAGGTAACTAATAAAGAGAAAACTCCCAAACTCACTTTCACTTTACAAGAGATTCAAAACATCGATATCCACGTTCGCGGATGAAACTAGTGATAGGAGTGTATCGGCTAGATAAGATACCAGATAAACAGTTCCATTTGGTGATAGTCGCACCTGTTTTGTGGAAAATCGAAATGCACCATAGATTTGCACAATGTAGCTGACTGATAAGATTGGCATTGGCAATTCTTGGAACTCCTAATATCATAAATCTAACTGGTTTGTGCGGTGTTGCATAATATGGCTATTTTGCATTTTTTACGTCTCTTATCGCTGATAAATTTTCAGTATCTCATGATAGTTCGGGTATTGGCAGGACTGGATTTCTGCTTACATTGAAAAAAAATGACGTCGAGAGACTTGACTCAGCGAATAAAAAAAAATCTCCCACTCTCGCGTCTGCCCCAATTTCATACCTTCTCCAAAATGATCAGGGACTCTCAAAACGTGGCAATTTGTAAAATTTATTATGACTGATACTACCAACTCACGTCATGTTATTATACTAAATTTCATTAAAATCGGTGCAGCTGTTACTGAGATTGCAAAATACACGGTACTCCAGAGTCCAGAGATATCTTCTTTTTATCACATATAAATATGTAATGGTTAAAGAAACAGCTTAGCAAGTTGTAAACTAGCAGGATAGCAACTAAACTATCCAAATGACTTATTTTAATGGTTACCTTTGAAGTTTTGAGTTTTAGTCTCGTGTGACGAAAATAAAATAATTTCAGATCTTTCAGATTTTCAGGTTTGCCTAAAAAATTGAAAATCTTTATTTGGCTTTCTATTAAGGTGAAACCTCCTGTTTTGGTTAACTTGAGGGTGTTTATTACAAATCTGGTCGCAGTTTTGAGTTTCAGTCTCGTTTGACGAAAACCAAAAAATTCAGACCTTTCAGATTTTCAGGTTTGCCTAAAAAATCGAAAATCTTTATTTGGCTTTCTATTACGATGAAACCTCGTGTTTTGGATAACTTGAGGGTGCTTATTACAAATCCGGTCGCACTTTTGAGTTTCAGTCTCGGGTGAGGAAAATCGAAAATTTCCGATCTTTCAGATTTTCAGGTTTGCCTAAAAAATCGAAAATCTTTATTTGGCTTTCTTTTGAGATTAAACTTCGTATTTTGGATAACTTGAGGGTGCTTATTACAAATCCGGTCGCACTTCTGAGTTTCAGTCTCGTGTGACGAAAATAAAAAATTTCCGATCTTTCAGATTTTCAGGTTTGCCTAAAAAATCGAAAATCTTTATTTGGCTTCCTATTAAGATGAAACCTCGTATTTTGGATAACTTGAGGGTGCTTATTACAAATCCGGTCGCACTTTTGAGTTTCAGTCTCGTGTGACGAAAATCAAAAATCTTTATTTGGCTTTCTATTAAGATGAAACCTCGTATTTTGGATAACTTGAGGGCGCTATTACAAATCCGGTCGCACTTTTGAGTTTCAGTCTCGTGTGACGAAAATAAAAAATTTCCGATCTCTCAGATTTTCAGGTTTGCCTAAAAAATCGAAAGTCTTTATTTGGCTTTCTATTAAGATGAAACCTCGTATTTGGGATAACTCGAGGGTGCTTATTACAAATCCGGTCGCACTTTTGAGTTTCAGTCTCGTGTGACGAAAATCAAAAATCTTTATTTGGCTTTCTATTAAGATGAAACCTCGTATTTTGGATAACTTGAGGGCGCTTATTACAAATCCGGTCGCACTTTTGAGTTTCAGTCTCGTGTGACGAAAATCAAAAATTTCCGATCTCTCAGATTTTCAGGTTTGCCTAAAAAATCGAAAATCTTTATTTGGCTTTCTATTAAGATGAAACCTCGTATTTTGGATAACTTGAGGGTGCTTATTACAACTCCGGTCTCACTTTTGAGTTTCAGTTCTCGTGTGACGAAAATAAAAATTTCCGATCTTTCAGATTTTCAGGTTTGCCTAAAAAATCGAAAATCTTTATTTGGATTTCTACTAAGATGAAACCTAGTATTTTGGATAACTTGAGGGTGCTTATTACAAATCCGGTCGCACTTTTGAGTTTCAGTCTCGGGTGACGAAAATCAAAAATTTCCGATCTTTCAGATTTTCAGGTTTGCCTAAAAAATCGAAAATCTTTATTTGGCTTCCTATTAAGATGAAACCTCGTATTTTGGATAACTTGAGGGTGCTTATTACAAATCCGGTCGTACTTTTGAGTTTCAGTCTCGTGTGGCGAAAATCAAAAATTTCCGATCTTTCAGATTTTCAGGTTTGCCTAAAAAATCGAAAATCTTTATTTGGCTTTCTGTTAAGATGAAACCTCGTATTTTGAATAACTTGAGGGTGCTTATTACAAATCTGATCGCAATTTTGAGTTTCAGTCTCGTTTGACGAAAATCAAAAAATTCAGATCCTTCAGATCTTCAGGTTTGCCTAAAAAACCGAAAATTTTGATTTGGCTTTCTATTAAGATGAAACCTCGTGTTTTGGATGGTTTGAGGGTGCTGATTTCAAATCTGGTCGCAGTTTTTCGTTTCAGTTACTAGTATGACCATATGTATAACCAGGGTTTGTAGAATTTTATTGTTTGATCTACTTTTATATTTTTGATGAAAATGCAATTGAAAACTATAAATCATTATCCAGAACACATATTTCAAATTTTAAACTTCAAAACTCCATCGCTTACCAACCTGCGTGGTAAAAAAAATACACTGAATTTTCCATTGAGAAATTCCCACTCCACGGTACAAGCGATCATTTTATCAATGTCAATAGCTGCTATATATTTTTATTTCATTGTTCCAAAAATATTTCAGTCACTTTGTTGTTATTGGCATTACTTTTCGCCGAGGCGATTTACCGTTATCAGCTCTACAAATTGTAATTTACATTTGTGGAATATTCCCAACGTATTTGTTTATTCTACCACGTACGTGAACCGTGTTTGGTCTAAATTATGCATATACACACATTAAATTCATTATCTAAACGTTTTAAAGTGTCTCTCTTCATACTATATCGTTCATTTCAAAGTATGTACACCTCACATGTTTATAAAACACGAGTTCCGCTAAAATATCGATATGTAATTTATAGGTTTATTCACCTAGAATAAATATTTTCAAGGACGCAAAGCTCTACCTTCAATAATTATCTCCTTATCATCAGAAGTTGCGATTTTCCTAAGTACTTACAGGGTTAGTAAAAGATACCGGAACGCTTAAATACCTCCAAAACTGCCAAGGCTCATCATCATAGCCACAATGTCTTAACAGACATTTTGTGAACTCGTAAAATGCATTAAGTCGGAGCTAGAGTATTGCCGACACGAATATGATCAATACTTTTGAGAACTGTAGCTCGCCATCGTTTGCGATTTACTGTCAGTTCAGTGGCGCTCTTGATACTCATATCCAGCAACTGTTTCGTCGTATCCACCCAGCGTGCAGGAGGACGGCCATGGCGCCGCCCACTCGAGGCATGACCCTGAACTACTACAAGTTTCTCCAAATTATCGCTTCTGTGTATCCGTCCGAAGAATGTAAGCATTCTCGTCGACACAATGGAGGATAGTCTCTTTGGATTACCGAGCTCATCCACTATGGGAACGTTAGTTCGGTGGGCGGTATAAGGAACTCTCAGCATTCTCCTCCACGTCCACATTTCAAAAGCATCTATGCGAGCTCGATCTGCCTTTTTAACAGTCCAGGTTTCAGAGGCATACAAAAATATGGAGAACACAAGAGTCTGAACCAGCGGCATTTTTGTAGCTTTAGTGATGTTACGGTCACGCCATATTTATTATATTTATAGTAAGCTTTGCCATGGCCACACGCGCCTGTTGAATGCGCCGTCGAATCTCATTTTCACAGCTACCGGAATTTTCGATCAAAGAACCGAGGTACACAAAACTTTAAACTACTTCACAACGGCCTATCGACTTTATCTCTCGATGATTATCATGCTCTCTATCTACGATCATAACCTCTTATTGTAGTTAATAACAAGACCATACGCTACACTATGTTGTTCTAAGATGTTTAATAGAGCTACTAGTTCTTCCTGAGAAGCAGCAATAAGGGTTGTATCGTCAGCAAATCTTAACTGTATATTTTGCTTCCGCCAATAGTTATACCGCCATTCCAGTTGTCTAATACCTGCCTCATCACAAATTCAGAGTAAATGTTAAATAATATCGGAGATAATACACATCCCTGACGAACTCCTTTTCTGGTTGCAGTTTGACCAGACAGGTTACCATCAATTCTTACACGAGCCGAATTAGACTCGTAGAGTTGCTGTATGAGAAACACTAGGTGATAAGGAACTCCCATAGAGATGAGGATTTCCCACAGTTTAGGCTAAGGCTAGAACGATAAAATTCAATGCCTGAGGGTTTTTGAACATGCAGAATTCAAAAATGCTAGCAGCAATGTTGCCACATTTATCACCTTTAAGTTGCACGTCACAAATGTTATTTATTTTTATTGCAATGAATTGCGCATGTCGAATTTAATAAGCCCTAATTTCAAAATTTTATTTCTATTTATTACTGAGATACTGAGAACACCCCGTTTTTACTAAAAAGTACGGAATGCTTGAATATCTCCAAAACTGCCACAGCTGGAAAGATAAAATTCAATACCTGGTGGTTTTTGAACAAGCAGAATTCAAAACTGGCTAGTAGCATTGTTGTCAGATTTACTCGTACCACTTTTACGTTACACGTCATGAATACACATTCCATTTAAAATAACAAAATTACCTCAAGTAGGGCTACCAGCAAATTTACTGGAAATAGTGATAAAAAGCAAGAAATATTTACCTTTCTTTCAAAGTTGAGAGACAGCATAATAAACAACCAGCATAATATCTCTGGGGATTTCCTATATAAAAATGGTTCCCAAAAAATTTGACCTTGGGAGGGTTTATGGATGATTTTACGGCTGTGAAGTTTGGGTAGAGATGCGAAAATGAAAATATCGATACCGATACCAACTCGATATTTTCTAGCCAAATAGGCGCGTTTGGTTCATACAGAGCATTTTGTGCAACTGATTACACCCCTCAATAATTATATAATTATTTTCGATACCGATACAAAAGTATCAATACCAGCTTGGAATGCCTCAAAAAGTATCGATGACAAAAATACTCGATATTAGTGCAGCAGTATCGAAGTATCGTTAGCATCCCTATAAAAAACCCTCCAAAAGTGCGGATGCGTGTGTAATTTCCGCCATCTTGAGTTAGTGTGCTGGTTGTTTACTATGCTGTGGTTGAGATCTAGGGATCAGTGTCATTAGGTGCAAATTGCGGCCGATTTTGGTGCCTTACGTAAAAAAACGAAGTATGGCGATACTTACCGAATTTGAATTACTATAGTTGGCGTTGGTCGTGTTAGTTGGGGTGTAGGTGTTCTGGGGTGGCACTGCTACCCCCGCGCTGGCGGGAGGGGTGACTTGCGTTGCCGGTTGAGGAATGGGCTGCGCCTGTTGGGTGTACCTGAAACACAAAAGTTATCTCCGGTTACTTGAGACAAGATGTAAATCTTTTAAGCAGTCTTCATATACACAGACATACATCATATTTAATGTACGAAGTTCGTATATAACGCTTAATATAACTGTTGTTCTGGTTCTTACTAACGTTCTGTTTAATGTTAGTTTTCCTATATTTCTCATGAGGGGCTGCCATATTGATCTAACGGCGATATAAGTCAGCAATAAGAACGTGTCTAGCTTAGTTGCTTATAGGTAGGAAAATTGAAAAACAGCGGTTTGATCGAAAATTTGAAATTAAATCAAAACTACCAGAGATTGATATTTACAACCGTATTTCATTATAATGACTGTCATTTCATTGTATAAAAAAATTGGGCATTACCATTTGAAAAAATCAATTTATCTCTGAAGTTTCCTTAATTATAGTTTCTCGATTTCTCCAAGTACAAATGTAATTCAAACTTAACCGCCTAACTTAAGCTGATGCATTTCATGCTTAGTGACACGGCAAAGTCACAGCCCTCTAAGTTATAATATAATAATCGCTGCGATATTCAATTTTTTCTGATATCTACTTATACCAAAAATTGTGATTTGCACCTAAACGGTTCGCTTTAAGTCCCATGTGTGATACATAAAGTTACACTAGAATTGACCCGGGAATCTAAATATGTATATGTATATATAATATAAATCTATATATACAAGTTGTTCCATTTAAAAAAAACCATTTTGCGGTCACGCTTTCATTAGACACCCTGTATAAAGGTCATTATTCTTAAGCTGTAGTCCAACTCGACCTGTACACACTCGCAACGTTAATTTTATTAAAAGTGGTATCGTTTGATCACAAGAGTCCGAGGTGTTGAGCTTGACTCACTCTGTATAAGAATAGATTTGATGTCAATTTTCAATTCAGCCTCGGCTTGTGGTAAGTTAGAGGACTGAAAGCAATGAATAATTTGTGTGTCATCAGCATAAGAGTGAATGACTAAGAACTGAAAAAGGTCCTAAAATGGATCCCTGAGGAACACCAGACAAAACCGATTTGAAACTAGATGATATTAGGTGGGTGGTTACATTACAAAGACAAGTAGGGTCACTCTAAGCTCCGCCCCCAATGTGGTCTTTCCAGCTCTGCTCTCGGATACTACGCAAGCTGGCGGATTCTGGCGCCCGGCGATCTCGAGCAGTAGCCGAACGCTAACAGCTGTAGTTTACAGGGTCAGTCCGCCTAACACCACCTAACACGCGACACGATGCACGGGACACAATCGGTCGGATCTACCGGGGTACCTAAATAAGTACTGTTTGTATGTTATTGAGCGTTTTGCGCGTATTTCACAAAAAAATTCCGGTGACATGCTCTGTATATGGCCCCATTGTTTTTTATATTTATGCCTACTTATTCCCATTGATTTTTAAAATATCTGTTTTTAATACTTTAATTTTATTACTGACTTGGTTCTTAAGTTTTTTAAATTCATTTTCCAAATTTGTGTTTCCCAATTCTTTAACTTGTTGTTTATAAATTTTGACTCGGTTTTCAATCATTTCGAGAATTTCTTGATTTATCCACGCGTTATTTTCACGTATCTTATACGTCTTTTTGAATTATATATTATATAATATTAGCTTACCACCTCCCCAAATGAAAGTATCGAAATACCAATCACCCTGTATATATCCTTTAAGTTGATTTTTACATATTTACTAAGACTATGTTGTACTGGGTAAGGCTTTCGCGGCCATCGTCCAATGAAGATGCCATCCACTCGTGGTGGCGAAACGTCAAGCCTTAACGCTAAACGACGCCGGCCTAAAAACCCAAGAACCACAATTTCATTAGACTATAGGTGCTTTCCTTTTACATCTGCACTAACTCAGATCACTTAAAAATCAGATGGCTCAGCTCAGTTGGGAACCTCAGATGCTCAGATGAGTTAAAGGAACGTGTTTGTGCAGTTAAATGTCAATCATCGAAATTTTGTAATATGCTATGGTTCTATAATCTGTCGATCCTTTCCATAACCTATTTTTTCCGTTTTTCGTAGCTCACCATACACTATCGACTATCCATACACCACAAAACCCGCTAAAATTCAAATTTACAAAAAATTCTAACCTCACTTATTGATTTATTTGAGAACTAAATGATCTGAGACAACTGATCTACCTTTCGATCTTGTGCAGATGGGCTTAAGTGGGGGTAAAATATCTCACTTTAGACTCAGATTCAGAAGACAAAATCACTAGATCTAGTGAAATTTCACTAGACCTGGCAACAGTGTGCTTACCTTTGGTAATAAGTGGGTTGCGTCTGCACGACGGCGGCCGCGGCGGCGGCGGCGGCAGCGGCAGCCGCGGCGGCCGCAGCGGGGTGGGGGGCGTGCTGGTGTCCCGCCCCGACGGTACTCCACTGGCCGGCGCGGTGGTACCCGGCGGTCGCCGCCGGCGCCGTCTGGTGCTGCGTCGCCATCGCACCGCCTCCTCCTCCTCCTCCTCCGACCACCTGGCCCCCCGCGGACCCTCCGACGACCGACGACACGCCTACAACGAAAAAAACAACAAAAAAAACAACGATCAGTATAAAAAAAGTCAAATATTTTGAAAAATATAAAATATAAAATTCCGAAATTATCGGAAATTCTTATAGGTTTGGCAACGGCGTATCGCATCCGAATGAAGGCTAATAGTGGCATTCGTTCAAATATGAGCGGCCAATACAGAGCCAATATACAAGGTGTCCCAGAAGTCAACGTCAAGCCGCTACGGGGTGACACGATTGGTTGTAACTATCATGAGAAAAATCACAAAAAAAATCTATCCCATACAATTTAAAAATTATGGGCATTTAAAAAAACCTAGACATTTTCTCAAATTATAACAATTTTTCGGTTATTGTGGTTAACTTTTATTATTTTTGTTCATTTAAACTTTGGAACTGTAACTCTAAATAACATTTCTAGAAGCACAGTCAAGAATAATGACACAATTCCCCAAATTTTCTAGAATGAAGACTATCTATTAAACTATGAATTTAAAATTTTCAAAATTTACCGACCTTGAAAGACCCTCCTTTAAAAAAAACGTATTAAAGTACCTTGTCAAGTGCCATTAAAAGTTAGCGCATTGAACCAGGATTGTAAAATGGTACAATTCTTGTTAGTTTCATACTAAAAGAAACGAGTAAAAAAAGGAAAACCTCAAGTAACCCGATTTTTCCTAATCCATTTCACTTAGGTCAGATGTTCTTTATTCGCACAAGCTTCTGGTAGGTTCTTGATTTTACGGCAAAATAATGAGAGAGGTGGATAGTGGACATGTTTGCCATGAGAGCACGACAGATAGTGACGCCACTTTTAACAAAGTCAACAAAAATAAGTAAAATTAATAAAATAATGAAAAATCTTGACCTAGCTTAGTTTAGGTTTAGGTTTTTATTACAATAAAAGTTCAAATTGTGTACCATCAGCCTGAATACGGCTTGACGTAGACTTCTGGGACACCCTGTATTTGACGTAATCTCAAAGTAATAACTGAACATAGAGGTAATAAACTTCATCTTTTCTCTACTATCGTTTTAAATGTATAGTATCCAGAAATATTCCATTCTACGCTAAGAAAGACGGTATTTTGATGGTTCAGGAATGATTTCAGCAAATTCAATAGATATGTTGACCTCTACTGCGTTACTGCATATTTCTTCATCATAAACGCAAATTTTGAAGTCTTACATAAATTTTGAGGAGCTGGCAACACCGATATAATTTTCATGCGACTTATTTACGGTAGAAGCCCGACTGTCAAACGTTTGTTTTGTTTGTGCGTCTCTTATGCTTGGTCAGTAAAATAGAATTTACTATTTGTTGGTAACTGTAGTGAAGCTATACGGACTTGCTGTGCTATATTCGAGTGTAGTTTAACAGTTTTTCGAGATGGAACTCAGAAAGTGCAGTGTTTGTAACATGGGTTGCATTGGAAGAATTTTCAGGTTAGTTGGCGTTACACAGCATTGCTTACAATTTGAACTGTCACTGCGAGGTCGCAGCTGATCAATGTCTGGAGGCTGAAGTGTCAAAAATGATGGCTTTGAGCACGCCATGCTGAAGTGGTTTGTTTACTACCTCTATGTTCAGTTGTTACTCTGAGGACGTAATGTACCAATGCATGAAGCTTGCCTATACAAATTTCCATAAATGGCGAATGTGCCTATGTGTAGATGTGTTAAAGCATGCACATCCACCATAATTTTAATTGCTAGAAAAATACGAAAAACTGGCTGACAACGATTACCAGACGTACGATGATTATTCTACATGCTACCGTTGGCCGCATGTATGATAATTTCGTCTCTTATACAATAAACGATAACAATTTTATACTTGTATACTTTTTTGTACGATCAGACATCGACCGTACGTTCTTTTCATTCAAAAAGTTTTGCTCTAAAGTAATCTAAAGCAAGAAGAAATTCATTTTTACTTTGAACGTTTTTGTTACTTTCGATTGTATTCCGACTGTAAATAAAGAGCAACCCCAATTTGGTATCATTTCTAAACCCTCGAAAAATTTTCCATACTAATATCCACATACAAGGCATAAAAAACCTTAGTCATGACACCACTGTACTTTTAGGCCAAAAATGGAATTGTTTGGGATGCTTACGAATTGAAGGGAAATTACCCAAATCAAAAATATTGAGACCCAACCAAACTTTCCTTGGTGCAAAAGTTGATAATTAAAATACAGGATGTCAAAATTCTTGCTTAATAAATAATTCATTAACAGAGTTAATTAGGAACTTGGGCGTTTTTGAGGCATGGAACTCAAATCCGTTCTTAGTCCGGATGACACTTGTAGAGGGTACTACGCATTAAGCCTCTTGTAACTTGTTATGTCCTCGTATATTAGAATAAATGTTGAAGATTCAAGCATTTTTATGTGAAAAATCTCGCTGCGAATAACATTTTTCCAGATATCTGCTTATCAATTATTAGTTAGTAGACAGTCAAATTTCCAAATGTAATTTTTTTGTATCGAAGTAGGCTGTGATTAAATCACATATACTATGTTCCAAAATCCCATCAGACCTCGATTTGCTCTGTAGCGTTTCAGTATTCACTCAACATCAAACTGTCAACAAAAATCTGTGTTCCGTTATTGCATTTCCGAAGCCATGTATGTCATCGTTTTGCTCGGAAATCGAATTGAGATTTTAGCGACCTTTGTGTCAAGAATGTCAAGAGATGTTTTTCACTTGACAGCTAACAACTTAACATAACCTATTCTGCTTTATTTGTATGCATTGACATTCTAACGGGTACGACTACTCTGAACACTCTGACGCTGAGAAAACAACACAGGTTATGTGATATGTCAAAATTGTCACAAAAAGATCTTTGCCGTTTCATAAATATTCCAACATCGCTAACATCTGGAACCACGTGACTATCCTCGAAAATTCATCTGCTCACTGGATAGATAGGATTTTGGAACGTAGTATTAGTTACTGTCAAACTCTGTGCTAAAGCTTGTTGACCCGAATCTTGACGAAATCAGATTTTTTCCAAAATTTTGGACCATAATCAGGTAATGATGACTCTAACGATCCTGATACTGACCTGATTTGGTGCCGCCGGTGCCGCCTACTCCACTGCCACCAGAAGACGAATACGAAGAGCCGCCTCCCGACCTGCTTCCGCCTCCGTTATTCGGCTGAAACAACAAAAAAACATTATTTAGAAATCGGCAGATCAATATCAACATAAAAAAAGTCAAAGGTCACCAACCGCACGCCGATGAGAAAGCGGCTGGAGGTGGCGCGTTTGAACCGGGTCACCGATCAGTCGATTTGCGCTTCTCTGGACTACGTTTATTAAGTATGGACATTGTACAGGATAGTAGGTCAGGTCTAGTGGTTGATGGAATAATGATAGATAGAAGCAATACCTGCGATGATCTCTTAAATGAATTGCTTAATAGATACTTAAGCTTTTGTTTCAACTTTTTTCGATATCCTGTTCATTGAATAAAATAACAGATAACACCCTGTATAGCGAATGTCGCAGAATTTCCTTGTTACGTGAAATTTTCGTAACGAAAAATGGTTCAAGCAGGAACTGAGTTGCAAATCTGAAATAACTATAGGGTCTATCATGCCAAGCATTCAAAACATTTTTTTTGTATGTCATCCCCCAAAACTCACCCCCCAACCTTTTGTTTTCCAATAGCACCCCATAGGTTTTCCTACGTAAACGATATATCTATTTTATCTAAAATCTTGTGGTACGTTTGATATTATACGCATCCTTATTTTTTTCATAAAATCATGAGCATAATATAAACAAAACAAGAATCTGTTTAACGCCTAGTTTTTTTTGAAAAAAAACTAATAAAATAGACACCAAGTTGGTTTTTAAAGGTACTTAATGACCTGTTAACATGCTTTCGAAAAAAAATGTATGACTACGAAAAAAATTGGTTTGTGTATGAAATCAAAGGCACTGCAAACAAAAACAATGACTTCATTTATGTAGGCAAAGCTGTGGGTGTTATTTTAAAAAAAATGTTGGTAAAAAAAATTCGGAAGCATATATGATAGGTCATTCAGTATCCTTGTAAGGCCACTTATTTTTCCTTTTTATGTTTTTGTTACGAAAATTTTACGCCTTATTTTATTGATTTTACGAAAAAAATAGTTTTGTATATAAAATCAACGTTACTACAAAATTTTAAATAAAATGAGGGCTCAATATGTATAGGAACACCAATGGGTGTTATTCGAAAAGTTGAGGGTGATTTTTAAGGGTTGAAGTACAAAAAAATGTTTTTGAAAGCATGGTATTATAGACCCTGTAGTTCTTTAAAAAATACCAATCAGTTTTCGTTTGAACTTTTTTTTGTTACGAGAATATCACGTGTCAAGGAAATTTTGCTAAAAATAGCGAGACAAATAAAAAAATCACATTACCTGCTGCAAAATCACAGTGTATCCCTCCACCTTCAATCAAAGTCAAAAATGCACAAATTACTCACAAATATAGCGATAGACATATCCATCAACACATACTGGGCATAATCGACCATACTAAGTGACACCCGATTATTATTATTTTCTTTTTTGATCACGTAACACTAATTTAAAGTCTACACGCCTCCACGTTCTACGGCTTACTAAGGTTAACGATCACTAAACTGCCGAAAACACAAACTATGCATAACTATCAGATAATCTCCAAAGTAAGCTGTCCACAACATCCAGTAAACAAATGACGTAGAGACTGCAATAATCACAAACATTCGCAGATATCAAAAACAAAAGATAACAGCCCAACACAAAGACAGCAACAAACACTTATCATCTCTTTCTCCCCAGATTTCTTACAAACAATCGTAGTCGGCCGTGAAACAATAGATTTACTTTTGAACGCGCAACAGATTCTCAACAAACGGAATGAAAATTTAATTACCTGCATCTTGAAACGCATGATACAAAGAACTCACTGACGTACACGTGTGTGTGTGAGACTGCGATGAAAAACGCGCAACAAAGGAAAAACCAACCTCAGCGGAGAGTTGACGCGATACTTCAGGTATTTGTCGGGGTTTTACGTGTTGGTTTTACGGCCCAACAGACACACACATAAACAACTGACTAACGAAATGTGGACGGGGAAAATCGCATTGGCGATAGAAACAAAAGCGCGCCAGATAAGATGCGATGCATCGGGAGGCAGGGACGGACTGCTTTTTTTTGTACAGGATCACTGACAGGGTTAAGCTGATTTAAAAAGATCATCATCAATCAATCAATCATCTTCACTAGATCGATGATATAGGACTATATGCCGATTCTGAAGTGCAACGGAGAGATAAAACAACAGAAGTTTTTACGTCAGACATCAGGATGGAGTTCGGAATGAGCAAATGCAAGGTGCTCTACACAGCCAGATATAACTCTGCAGCCAAGATCATCCACCAAGCACTAGCCACAGCAAATGAACTAATAGAAAACACGGATCCATACTACAATTTTAATACACTCCGACCTCAGTACTCGAAAACGATCGATACAAACTATACTGGGACGTTGAAATACATACAGACGAGACTATCCCAGCAAATAGACCAGATATAGTATTTCAGTCAAAGGCCGACAAACTTGCATATTTGATAGGTATTGCTACTCCCAATGATGTTAATATCCAAAACAGCTACATTAGGAAGATATCTAAATATACGGACCTTGCCATGAAAATAAAACGACTTTGGAAACAAATAAACATACTATTGTCCTCCTAATAGGGTACTTGCAGAGGTCGTGAAATCGCCTCGGGAGTATACATAGCGTAAAGAAAATCATATCAAGAAGCAGTAGGAAACAAAAAACATGATTTTACTGACGGCCAAAAAAAGATATTTGCAAAATAAAATAAGGATATATTCAAATTTTTCCACGTGACTTAAAACAAGGCCTGACGTCACAGATATCTTATCGATATCGACAATCGATACTGCTACAGCGCAGATCAGTGAGATTCAACTGCAAACTATTTCTGATGTTGCCAAATTTCTTTTTAAATATTTACGTTAGGCATATATCAATAATTTATTTTACGAGCATGTTTTGTTTTATGGGTATACATATTCCCAAATGAAATGAGACCCCTTTTATCCTACTACAGCCGTAGTTCCTCATTGAGTAATGCTGCGAGATGCAAAATGCAAAACGAAATCATATCAGCTGTTCGAATGCAACCATATTTTCTTTGTGGTTAGCCAACTGCGCATTTGACTACAGATGATCTGAATTCTTTAACAATGCAACTCAATTTACTGATACTTAAACATATTTGAAACAGGCAATTAACCCACTAGCATTTTCGTTGCAATACATTTTTATATCTGATAGGTATCACAGTTCATCCTGTTTGTGACCGAGATTCGCAACTAATAGAAGCCATCATTTTATTTCGGCGCATCCCATTATGAATGAATCCAAAGATAGAATCTAATTCAAGCCCATCCCTACAATGTGAATCAGTAATCTAACCTAATTTTTATTCTTTTGTACTTTTGTTGTGTACGTTGTGCACGTGTTTGAGTTTGAAAGTAAATTTTCATGGTTATAATCTTATGACTTATGACTGTGTTTTGTGGTTATAATGATCAATGTCAAAATGTCAGGTTAGCACTGACTATCGATATCGAATACCAATACTTTACTTCCCATCACTATACGATATCAATGACGTCAGGGGTTGTTTGCGCGGGATTTTCCGGCATTTGAAATAATTTTTAGAATATCTCTCACAGCCGATTCCAAAAAACCAAACAAGTGATTTTGTCATGTTTACTAGGCTCTAAGGAACGCGTCAACGACATATTTTTTGGCGGATCTAGAATTTAATTTGGGGAGGGGAGTAGGGGGCTGAATGGTGCAAAAATTTGAGAAAGGACTTTCATAAAATAAAGCGACCAAAACAGTAGTTTAACGTTGTTTTACGAAGCTTCCAGAATGTTTTATTTATTAATTTACTGATGATACACTAAATTTAATAATAATATTTTACGAGCTCCAAGCAAATTATATTGATATATAATTTAGATTCAACCAAAAAAACTTTTCAAAGTAAGGGGGGGGGACTTCAGCCCGAAAGCCCCCTCCCGTCCACCAGTGCTTGTATGTGATGGGGGGGTGGCAAGCCTCCCAACGTGTGGCGAGGAGGAATCCTCAGCACACATTCTAAGTCGCTGTGAAGCTCTTGGTTCTCACAGGCAGACTCTACTAGTTTCAAGGATGCTTGAACCTGAAGACATAATGTGAGGCCATCGGCCATCCTCACACTTGCGATGAGGGCTGGACTTGGAAACTAAATAGAGTTAGGAGAGGTTCAGGAAGGCCTGCTTGTAGGCCTTTGCATTGGTGGCTTTTGAAACAACAAAAAATGTAATCAAGTTGATTGACTCAGTACTTCCCACACATTCCGATGACACCAGTTTTATTATTTTCCCACAGCATGAAACTATAGTCTAGATGCCCCTGCAGCCAAATCATCGCTCGCCCGACCGCAAAACAAATGTTTTATTTTACTAGGTGCTTCTTTCACGGGTCAATGGACAATCTATCATGAATACAACAAATTTTTGAGTTTTACAAACCCCCACCCCCGAACCACCCCAATTTTACCCCCAACAAAAAAAATTTAAATGATCAGGAACCCCTACACCGTCTAAAACGAAGTTTGAGCTGTTTTTTATATTTTTAGTTTTTTTTATTGCCGCGCCGCCACTGAAATGATTTATAAAATCAATACGCAATATATATCAATACAAAAATGTCATTAAAGTCAATTCAGCAGTTTCCACGTACACAATACAGAACGATTCAAAGTAATACTCGCATGTATTTTGTATGCATAAGCAAGTTCAAGTCCCTTGGTTTCTGTAATCGGCAAGGCAATGTTCGGATAGACCTAAAAAAGTGTATTATGCCGCTAGGTCTTTCTCTCTCAGGTCAGAAGACAGCCTATTATGAGTACAACAAATTTTTCAGATTTACAACCCCCCACCCCCCAACCACCCTAATTTCACCGCCACCCCAAAAAAAGTAGAAAATGATCAGGAACCCCTAAAATGCCTAAAAACGAAGTTTGAGCTGTTTTTATATTTTTAGTTTTTTCAATATAGCTGCGCCACCACTGAGACGATTTCTAAAAATCATACGCGTTTTCCATCCTCGCCAAGGTAGTAATACTGTGTCGAAATTTCATTAACATTAATTCTCTATGAATACTGGTATGTATACATCGGAAAATTCAAGTCCCTTGGTTCCTGTAATACACAAACACAAGGCAATGTTCGGATGGACCTAAAAAAGTGTATTACACCGCTAGGTCTTTCTCTCTCAGGTCAGTAGACAGATGAGTACAACAAATTTTTCAGCTTTACAACCCCCTACCCCCCAACCACCCCAATTTCACCCCCACCAAAAAAAAAATAGAAAATGATCAGGAACCCCTAAAACGCCTAAAACCGAAGTTTGAGGCATATTTGAAATTTTTCGTTTTTTGCTAATTACTCCGCCGCCCATGCACCGATTTTCAAAATTGTAGCAACATTACCTACTGCGACCCTACACCATATCACCACCCAAATTTCATCAAAATCTTTGCAGCGGTTACTGAGATTAGGAGACTACAAAAACGCCAACAAACAGGCAGACAGACCGACAGACAGACCGACGGAAATGAGTGACGTGGATTTTCGTTATGTAGGCATCATAAAACGCCCAAAAAGTATATTATCTCAAAATCGAAAATTTTCGCGATCACAATACTCCCCTCACCTATCGGTGTGGGAAGTAAAAACTCTCTCCTCTCTCCTTCATTCATTCAAACCAGCCAAGTTTCGGTTGGAATTTTCAGCGCACAACGTCTGGCAACACCGTTCGAAACCTGCGTCGCATTCCTCCATTGATACAGCCTACTAGATATACATATATACAAGATTTCGCCCGTTTACCTGCATCCGGGAGCGAAACGGCTCTTTGACACGCGACGCACGATGATAGGATGACGAAATGGAAATTGTAACCGCGCGGAACTCACTTTGAATTTCGTACGGCCCGGTGGTTCGTTCCGCGCCATTGAAGACCAGCGGTATCGCCTGTCGAATCTGCCTTTGAGGGAGGAAGGGGTTGTTATCGATCTCCTTTTTTCGGGCAACGCGCTCGCTGTATTACAAGCGGCGTAGAACGCGGCACGGCGTGAGCGATTATACTCTGACACCTTGCTAAGTGGTTTACGCCCTGACGTATTCATAATATCAGAATTTCACTTCTTTCGACGTAGCGGAAGAGGGATTATGCGGAAAAATATACCGCAAAAGCCTTGTCAGGTTGAGTGAATGAAAGAAAGAGAGAAGAAGCTTTCTGCTAACAAGAATGATGGGTAGTACTGGTAAAAGAGCATTCTTCCTTTCGACTGGAATGCCTCTGTCTACTCGTCGAGGAAAAATATCGGTAAATCCATTTTTTGAAGTTTAGCATCAAGAAAGTATCAGGGGATCTCTCGGCTCAGTGGGCAGGGTAAGGTCCTGTATTCGGTTGTATTTGGTCATTTTCTATCGTTTACAGTTGTTATCTGCTTGCTTTCTGTTGTTTTTAGCTGTTTTCTGTTCTTTTCTGTCCTATTCGGCTGTGTTTAGTCATTTTATATCGTTTCCTGCTGTTATCTGCTTGTTTTCTGTCGTTTTGAGCTAGTTACGAATCTATTTGGTTGTATTTGGTCGTTTTCTATCGTTTACAGCTGTTATCTGCTTGCTTTCTGTTGGTTTTAGCTGTTTTCTGTCCTTTTCTGTTGTATTCGGCTGTGTTTAGTCATTTTCTATTGTTTCCCGCAGTTATCTTCTTGCTTTCTGTCGTTTCGTGCTAGTTTTGCCTCTATTCGGTTGTATTTGGTCGTTTTCTATCGTTTACAGTTGTTTTCTGCTTGCTTTCTGTTGTTTTGAGCTGTTTTCTGTTCTTTTCTGTTTTGTTTGGCTGTGTTTAATCGTTTTCTATTGTTTAGCGCTGTTATATGCTTGCTTTCTGTTGTTATGGGCTGTTTTCTGTTCTATTCGGTTGTGCTTGGTCGTTTTCTATCGTTTATACAGTTATTATCTGTTTGCTTTCTGTGGTTTTTAGCTGTTTTCTGTTCTTTTCTGTTGTATTCGGCTGTGTTTAGTCATTTTCTATTGTTTCCCGCTGTTATCTGCTTACTGTCGCCAGTGATTTATTTCTGGTAATTTTTTTTCAATCAGAAGTCAATTTCTATATACCTCAGCGAGAATCCCCAGCTGACTATTCTGTGTTGGGTTCTAATAAAATTGCCAGTGCTGTTCCTAAAGTGGCGCCGGGAAACTTCAACTACGTGAGTTATTACCGTCATTACTACATCGTTAAACAATTTACTATATCTTGCCATGATATACAGCAACTCTATGAGTCTAGCTTGGCTCGTGTAAGAATTGATGGTAACCTGTCTGGTCAAACAGCAATCAGAAAAGGAGTTCGTCAGGCATGTGTATTATTTCCGATGTTATTTAACATTTACTCTGAATTTGTGAGGAGACAGGTGTTGGACAACTGGAATGGCGGTATGACTATTGGCGGAAGCAAAATATCCAACTTAAGATTTGCTGACGATACAACCCTTATTGCTGCTTCTCAGGAAGAACTAGTAGCTCTATTAAACATCTTAGAATAACACAGTGCAGCATATGGTCTTGCTATTAACTACAACAAAACCAAGGTTATGATCGTAGATAGAGAGCACGATAATCATCGAGAAATGTTCACTTCTTTTTATTATTCATATTTTATACTTTAAGTTTTCTTTATATATTTTTGGTAAGGTTATCACCTCACGTCTGTTAGCTTAATGTGTTTTGTGTAATGTTGCTATTATGTAAACATCGATTACTCTTGTAGCTTTTGTGGTTGAGTGTAAGAGTAGCTGATTAGCTAAACTTCGCCACAATAAGCTCCGTACTCTGCTACACCATGTAATTGGTTAATAAAGTCGTATATTATTATTATTATAATAAATAAAGTCAGTAGGCCGTTGTGAAGTAGTTCAAAGTTTTGTGCACCTCGGTTCTTTGATCCACAATTCGGGTAGCTGCGAAAATGAGATTCGACGGCGCATTCAAGAGGCACGTGTGGCCATGACAAAGCGTACTAAAATATGGCGTGACCATAACATCACTAAAGCTACCAAAATGTGGCTGGTTCAGTCTCGTGTGTTCTCCATATATATGTATGCCTCGGAAACTTGGACTATTAAAAAGGCAGATCGGGCTCGCATAGATGCTTTTGCAATGTGGACGTAGAGGAGAATGCTGAGAGTTCCTTATACCTTACACCGCCCATCGAACTAACGTTTGCATACTGGATGAGCTTGATAATCCAAAGAGACTATCCTCCATAGTGCCGACGAAATGCTTACATACTTCAGACATATTCACAGAAGCGATAATATGGAGAAACTTTTAGTTCAGGGTCATGCCCCGAATGGGCGGCGCCGTGGCCGTCCCCCTACACGCTGGGTGGATACGACGAAACAGTTGATGGATATGAGTATCAAGAGCGCCACTGAACTGACAGTAAATCGCGAACGATGGCGAACTGCAGTGTTCAAATCTATCGATAATACTCGTGTCGGCAATACTCTAGCTCCGACTTAATGCATTTTACGAGTTCACACATATTGTCACTATGATGATGCTATGATCTACACAGTACGTTTATTTGACAGCGAATCTCGCATTCTGAATCTCTGTCTGCAATGGGCTAATTCACCATTTTTCTTGGAATGGCTTTCTGGATAGTTTTTGACGAGACCAACAAATACAATTTTTTTTAGAACCTTCTTATTAGGGCAAAAAGCAAAAAAAGTCGAAAAACTGCAGAATGACGTCACAGACCCCCTAATGAAGTTTGGCAACGCCGAACACTCGGTTTGGTTCTAGCTGCGGCGATTACGTTTAGCTGTCGTATTCTGTGAACGCTAAATAAGCCGTTCCATGTTCCATGGTCGATGACATTGACAGTAGTCTGTTGTCTGTCTGACTGAGAACCATCCAACGATAACCTCAAATCTAAATATGACAATTTTTTGGCGACACTAGATGACAGCACGACGTCACTGGAACACAGATAACAATACAGCGATGCCAGATGCTTGAGGTCCGTATGTACGAGGGACGATTATTTTACAATGTCTATTTATGATTCAGCAATTCATTGAATTTATCGCTCACATAAAACTACACTTACATATGGCAATAGTTAAATACTTAGATGATTAATGTGCATACGGTGGAAGCCTGTATTTTGAGAGGGATATGTATAAAACCCCTACGTATTTCCTATAAAATTTACCGACCATCCTGGTATACGGTGGCGGCAGTGACGTCACTAGCCCCATAATATGAATTTTAAACACAAATTTTGCTGAAACTAGATGTAAAAAAATTCTGAAAAAAATTGCATGAACGTACATTCCCGTCAATTTTCCAATTCTCTTGAAAAAAATATATTTTTTGTGTGAATAAATTATCCCATTATTTATCGTCCACCAAATTTAAATAGCTGAAAATCTTCGAAATCGGCAACAGTGCCCAGCGCGCAGGCAGCATACAGCAACGGCGAGAGAAGAGAGCCTTTCTCGAATCTCGCCCGCAACCCGCAGCAAAGGCCGTTCTACCATTGACACATTAACATGGTGCACTTCACCTTGCCCACGGTGACGACAAGGCTGTAGTACCACCATCGCAGCATCGGCAGCGACGGATGCATGCCGTCGTAGGTCGTACCATCATCGGTACCATCCGCAACAGATGGGGGCGGCTGGCATGCCATGGCATGGCATGGCATGGCATCTCTTCTATGCTCTCTCGCACGCCACCGAACAAAAGTGAAAATGTCGACGAGACGCATCCGGTTGGCCTAGGTCAGTACCGCGGTACGTACGCACCACAGCCAACTCTTTTATCTCACGGCGCATTCAACAGGCACGGGTGGCCATGACAAAGCTTACTAAAATATGGCGTGACCATAACGTCACTAAAGCTACCAAAATGTCACTGGCTCAGTCTCTTGTGTTCTCCATATTTTTGTATGCCTCGGAAACTTGGACTGTTAAAAAGGCAGATCGAGCTCGGTTAGATGCCTTTGAAATGTGGTACGTAGAGGAGAATGCTGAGAATTCCTTATACCGCCCATCGAACTAATGTTTCCATATTGGATGAGCTCGGTAATCCAAAGAGACTATCCTCCATTGTGTCGATGAGAATGCTTATATTCTTCGGACATATTCACAGAAGCGATAATATGGAGAAACTTGTAGTTCAGGGCCACGCCCCGAGTGGGCGGCGCCGTGGCCGTTCCCCTACACGCTGGGTGGATACGACGAAACAGTTGCTAGATATGAGTATCAAGAACGCCACTGAACTGACAGTAAATCGCGAACGATGGCGAGCTACAGTTCTCAAAACTATTGATAATATTCGTGTCGGCAATACTCTAGCTCCGGCTTAATGCATTTTACGAGTTCACAACATGTCTGTTAAGACATTGTGACTATGATGATGATGATTCACATGAAAATGGCAACGTCGCGGCATCGCTGGTACCATCGAACGCAACAAGAAAGATCATGTAATTAGGGAATGCAATTCTGAGATTGATAATCCCGATCTTGATCAATTATCAATACAGCAAATCAGGGGTTTTACTTCCCACTCCGATAGGTGAGGAGGGTATTGTGATCGCGATAATACGCTTTTTGGGCGTCTTATGATGTCTACATAACGAAAATCAACGTCACTCATTTCCGTTGGTCTGTCTGTTGATGTTTTTCTACCCTCGTGATCTCAGTAACTGCTGCACGAATTGTGATGAAAAATTTAAAGGTTAATTAGGTTTAGTTAGGTTGAGTGGAAGATGTTCATGGCGTTTACTGAACTCCGCCTTTTGAGATGTATTTTACATTTCAATAAAGACTATTATTATTATTATTATTATTATTATTATTATATGCTTGGGGGTCACAGTAGGTAATGCTACAATAGTTTTAAAAATCAGTGTATGGGCGGCGCTGGCGTAGTAATTAGCTATTAGCACAATACAAAAAAATTTAAAAATTCCTCAAACGTTTTTAGGCGTTTTAAGGATTCCTGATCATTTTTTACTTTTTTTTGGTATGGGTGAAATTGGGGAGGTTGGAGGATGGGGGGGTTGTAGAAATTAAAAAATCGTTGTATTCATAATAGGCTGTTCATAGACCTGTGAAAGAACGACCCAGCGGCGTAATACCCCTTTTTAGGGCCATCCGAACATTGCCTTGCCTATTCCAGAAACCAAAGGACAGAATTTTCTGATGTATACATCCGAATTTTGCTTTAGATTCGTTCTGTATTGAGTAACGTGGAAGTGAGTTAATTTTAATCAAATTTTGACACAGTATTATTATTGTGGCGGGGATGGAAAGCCGTATGGTTTCCAGAAATTGTGTCAGTGGCGGCGCAGCAACAAAGAAAAAACTAAAAATCTAAAAACAGCTTAAACTTCGTTTTTAGCCGTTTTAGGGGTTACTAATCATTTTCTCGCATAGATGCTTTTGAAATGTGGACGTGGAGGAGAATGCTAACAATTCCTTATACCGCCCATCGAACTAATGTTTCCATACTGGATGAGCTCGGTAATCCAAAGAGACTATCCTCCATTGTGTCGATGAGAATGCTTTCATTCTTCGGACATATTCTCAGAAGCGATTATATGGAGAAACTTGTAGTTCAGGGTCATGCCCCGAGTGGGCGGCGCCGTGGCCGTTCCCCTACACGCTGGATGGATACGACGAAACAGTTGCTAGATACGAGTATCAAGAGCGTCACTGAACTGACAGTAAATCGCGAACGATGGCGAGCTACAGTTCTCAAAACTATTGATCATATTCGTGTCGGCAATACTCTCGCTCCGACTTAATGCATTTTACGAGTTCACAACATGTCTGTTAAGACATTGTGACTATGATGATGAATCATTTTCTAGGTTTCTTTGGGTGGGGGTGAAATTGGGGTGGTTGGGGGGTGTGAGGGTTATAAAACTGAAAGTTTTTATATTCATAACAGGCTCTCCATTGACCTACGATAGAAGGACCTAGCGGCATAGTACACTTTTTCAGGTCCATCGTAGTATTATTACCGCGGCGAGGATGGAAAATAAATGTGTATGGTTTTTAAAAGTCGTGTCAGTGGCGGTGAAGGAATAATAAAAAAACTAAGAATATAAAAATAGCTCAAACGTTGTTTTAGGCGATTTGGAGGTTCCTTATCGTACGTTTCGTCCAGCTGAAGCTTGCAGAATAAGTTCTAGTTCCTACAGAGGTGCAAAAAACTATTTGCGAGAGTTTCTTTTCTGTGTTGGATGTTTTTTTTTGCGGGCGGGTGGGCGATGATTTGGTTGCAGGGGGATCTCAGACTATAACTTCATGCCATGGGAAAAATAAAATGACATCACCGTTATGTGTGGGAAGTACTGAGTCAATCAACTTGACTCAATTCTTTGTGTGTGTAAATGGTTCCTCTGGTCCCCTTATACTTGCAATTGCGGACTTTTGAGAAATGTGTACGCCGCGTCTCATTGTGTCTCGTGAAAGCAACATTTCATTAGGAACGCGTATCGGTCTAGGTGTGTGTGTTTGTGTTTGCCATTCACCAGAAACTGATCTGGCATTGTACTTAGTCCGTGCACCGTGGAATCCACCGCGCATCGCCTTTTCTAACAATGAACATATTGTCCACCTAGATTTGCATTGGAGAAAGGCACCGCGGCGATATTCGATGTGCCAGTTTCCACTATCTTACAAGCTGACGCCCAAGGCGCGAGCGGAGACAGAATCGGCGTAGCGCGCGGTGCAATTACTAGGCCAGTCTATTAGCCTGAAAAAAAAATTGGCGATGCTTACCACGCAATTTCAAGTTCATCATCATCATAGTCACAATGTCTTAGCAATCACGTTGTGAACTCGTAAAATGCAAAAAAAGTCGGAACTAGAGTATTGCCGACACGAATATTATCAATACTTTTGCTGTCAGTTCAGTGACGCTCTTGATACTCATATCCAGCAATTGTTTCGACTCCACCCAGCGTGTAGGAGAGTGGCCACGACGCCGCCCACTCGGGGCATGACCCTGAACTACAGGTTTCTCCATATTATCGCTTCTGTGAATATGGCCGAAGAATGTAAGCATTATCGTCGACACAATGGAGGATAGTCTCTTTGGAT
The DNA here is from genome assembly GCA_951848785.1 of Callosobruchus maculatus. Lineage (NCBI taxonomy): Eukaryota > Metazoa > Arthropoda > Insecta > Coleoptera > Chrysomelidae > Callosobruchus > Callosobruchus maculatus. The sequence goes on from CATOUR010000003.1 coordinate 8,627,992, forward strand.
TATCGAGCTCATCCAGTATGGAAACATTAGTTCGATGGGCGGTATAAGGAACTCTCAGCATTTTCCTTCACGTCCACATTGCAAAAGCATCTATGCGAGCTCGATCTGCCTTTTTAACAATCCAAGTTTCCGAGGCATACAAAAATCTGGAGAACACAAGAGACACTTTGGTAGCTTTAGGGATGTTATGGTGACGCCATATTTTAGTAAGCTTTGTCATGGCCACACGTGCCTGTTGAATGCGCGGTCGAATTTTATTTTCACAGCTACCCGAATAGTCGATCAAAGAACCGTACATTAAACATTCAAGTTACCTATGCAAAAAACTGCATGATGATTTATGTTTCAGGCCACAAAACCACCTCGGGTACATGAGGTACTAGCAGGATGACCATCCGTCCGGAAAATACCCGGACATGTCCTAAAATTTGGAGCAAAATTTCGTAATTTCATGTCCGGGCGGACTTTCAAAAATGAAGTCAAGTTGATTGCTCCAGTACTTCCACACATTGTGGTGATACCAGTTTATTATTTTTCCATAGCACGAAGCTATAGTCTGAGATCTCATTGCAACTAAATCATCGCCAGCAAACCCCCGCCCCCAAAATTGTGTGTTATGTCGCTAGGTCTTTTCTTCACAGGTTAATGGACAGACTATTATCAATACTACAAACTTTTGAGTTTTACAACCCCCCACCACCACATTTTTAGTTTTTTGATTATTGCAGCGCCACCAGTGACACAGCTTCTAAAAACCATACGTGTTTTCCATCCTCGCCAAGGTAACAGTACTGCGTCAAAATTTCATTAAAATCAATGCGGTCACTTCCAGGTTACACAATGCAGAACGATCTAAAGCGATAATACCGTATGTATGTGCATTAGGAGATTCTAAGTCGCTTGATTTCTCTAATAGGCAAGAAAACGTTAGTAAGGATCTCAGAACGTGTATTATGTCGCTAGGTCTTTCTTTTACAGGAAATGGACAGTCTATTATGCATACAACAAAATTTTCGGTTTTTCAACCCCCACTCACCCCAATTTCACCCCCTCCCCCCCACAAAAAAAGGTAGAAAATGATCAGGAACCTCTAAAATGCTTAAAAACGAAGTTTGAGCAGTTTTTATATTTTTAGTTTTTTTATTATGTCTGCGCCCCCACTGGCACAATTTATAAAAACCATACGCGCTTTCCATCCTCGCCACGGTAGTAACACTACGTCAAAATTTCATTAAAATCAATTCAACAATTTCGTCGTTACACAATATAGAAAACTTCTAAGTCCTTTGGTTTCTGTAATAGGCAAGGCAATGTTCGGATGGATCTAAAAAAGTTATTTATGTCGCTAGGTCTTCCTTCACAAGTCAGTGGACAGTCTATTATGAATACAACAAATGTTTCAATTTTACAACCCCCCAACCCCCAACCACCCCAAATTTCACCCCCACTAAAAAAAAGTAGAAAATGATCAGGAACACCTAAAACGCCTAAAAACAAAGTTTGGGGAAGGTTTGAAATTTTTTGTTATTGGCTAATTAGTCCGCGGCCCATGCCCATGCAGCGCCTACTACGACTCACAGCATATCGCTGCCCAAATTTCATCACAATCCATGCAGCAGTTACTGAGATACGAGGATAGAAAAACGCGCACAGACAAATAAACAGGCCGACGGAAATGAGTGATGTGGATTTTAGTCAAGTAGTATAAAACGCCCAAAAAGCGTGTGTCAAAAAAAAAGAAAAATTACGCGATCACCATAATATGAAATAAATGTCAAAAATCTTGGGGGGAGGGTATTTACCCCTGGTATACCTTGTTATCACAATTGATGACAGCAAAGGAATGCAAGCTGATCAAAAGCAAGTTACCACGCGCTCTTCAAACAAATCTACTAGTTTCGCAAATTATTGTATTAAAATGCAAATGAATGCATATGCTGTGAATGAGTGTCTCTAATCCTCTATCTTGTGCCCAAATCACCTAAATATCAGTATGCCGTTACTCCGTTAGTACCATCTGCCATCAACTGTGGCACTGGTAACAAAGCAGAGTAACAACTGAACAACTGTCAGTTGTTACTCTGAGGCCCAGTTTCACAACCAGTGGTCACTCTGATGGTTTACTAGCCTCGACCTGCGAGTTAACTCGAACAATGGAACGCCTCTTATTTCACAATCATAAAATGACGTAGGGTTAACTGACCGCGAGTTGTATTTTATTTTTAGCGGTTGGTGGCACTGTGTTCGCTATATTTATAATTCTTTTTCTTCTTATTTCTTTCGTTAGGCGTTTCGTGCTGGTGTTTTGTGTTTTTCTGACAAGACTGTCAAAGAATGAGTTCGTTGAGTTGTCAGTTCTATGCGATTTCCATTTTGGTTTTTTCCACTGACGTTTTTCCATTTCATTCGCAGTTATTTGGTGTTTGGCATAGATTAAAGATTTTTAGGTTGGGTTGGTGTTTGGGCTGCTTGGCGTTGTAGTTGTTTCTGGGGCCTTTTTCAAATAATAGCCGTGCATGTACCCGTGTGTCAGCATGGAAAAACCAAAAAGAGCGAACAAATTTCAAAAGATGAAGAATATCTGTTCATTTCTTTAGTAGAAAAGTACAGACATGTAATAGAATGCAAAACAAAAGGTGCAACAACATGACGCGAAAAAGACAACGTCTGGGAAAAGATAGGAGAAGAATTTAATTGCAAATGTGCAAATAATTGCCGCAAATCTGTAAAGCTGCTGAAAGAAAAATACAAAAATTTGAAAAAGACCAAGGAGTCATGGTCATTATATTCCTCAAAATATAATTGACTCTAGATCGAAATATTCTTGGTCTCATTGCTTCTTTATCATTGCTATACACTTTTACATCATAATTATCCATTTCAAATATAAAGAACGATGGAAAGCGTTAAAGTAAACGATAAAATATGAAACTTTAAACGCCTAGCAAGTAGCAAAACCAAAGTGCATAACCTAATGCGTATGCGTCACCGCAAACCTGGGGTCAACTCAAGAATTTCTTGGGGTCAAGTTAACTCAGAGTTAACCTCAAGTAAAATCGAAAACCACCATTTGTGAAACATGACATCTAGGGTTAACCTCCTCAACACACAACCTTGAGTTAACACATCATTGTGAAACCGACCCTGAGGGATCTTCGAAAGAGGACTGGATCCACTGATGGAGAGGTCGGTGCCGATGTCGTGCGGATATCTCGGCTGGTTTGAAAGCGTGTCCGTCGCCGTTTTTCGTTAGCGGCATGGCATGGCGTGGCATGGCAGAGCGCGATGGCGAGTGCCTTTGCCCGTTTGCCGCCGCGGTGCGGTGGAAAGTAGATCAAGATCGCGGTCGATCAGCTAGAGTAGGAAGTGAACTGAACTGCTGTCGCTAATTTGAATGCCAGGCATTGCTGGCGGTCGGTCCGTGGTCGGGCAGACGAGCAGTGACCTTGGGAGGTCGACGGACTCCAAGTAGGCGCTGCGCTGCGCGTGCCTATCTTGCACCGTTCCTCGTCCGCCGTCACTCAGTTTGTTACAAACATACAAACAGAATCACCGTTTTTATAATATAATCAAGGGCGTTGTGTAAATCGTATTCGGGAAATTGACGGGTCTAGGAGGCGGATTACTATCTGCTCTGACAGTCAGGCAGCCATCAAAGCACTGAGTGCTTGGAAAATAACGTCGGGACTGGTCCTGGGGTATGCAGGAGGGCTCTTGACGACATCTCAGCTAAACACAAGGTATCACTGATGTGGGTACCCGGGCACGTGGGGTAAAGGGTAACGAAATGGCAGATCATCTGGTCAGGATGGGATCCGGCAACAGTTTTGTGGGCCCGGAACCAGCCTTAGGACTATCTGCAAACTTGATCAGGAAAACGACTGGAGAGTGGATCCAGAATCAACACTCTCTGAGATGGAACAACATCTCTGGTCATCTCCGTCAGGCTCGGGAACTATTAGCAGGCCCTGCAGAGAGAATAGGACGATTTTGTCTCTCTCTGGATAGGAGTAACTTGAGATTGCTAGTAAGCCTATTAACGGGTCACAGCACCTTCAGGCGTCACTTGTTTGTGATGAGGGTGGTCAACGACCCAACGTCCACGTGGTGTGGTGAAGAGGAAGAATCCTCGGCACACATCTTGTGTCGCTGTGAAACCCTGGGTTATCACAGGCAGACTATGCTGGGCTCAAGAACCTTGGAACCAATAGAGATAAAACGGATAGGACCTAAGAATGTACTTGCCTTTGCCAAAAGGGCAGGTCTTAGGAACTAGCGCGGATAGAGGCGCAAAAGGGCCCATCGTGTGGCCTATGCACTAGCCACATTCCGTGCTGGATAGCCTCTGGTCCTTATTCATTCAAGGGCGTTAAAACATTGTTTTAACGTCCTTGAATATAATGTATCATAATGAAATCGACCCATCACCTGGCCCGTCATGCTTCCGCGTCACAAACTAGAGTCACCTTCTGGCAAAGGGCGGGGGGCAGTGACAAAGTACCGAAGGGGCATGCATCTCTCTTCAAAAGAGGTCAGCTGTAGGTATACAGTCACTGCGGAAACAAATTCTGGGCAAAATTGGTGTGGGAAAGGTGGGTTTGCGGCGAAGGAACGGAACACGTAGGATGTGAGCTCCACGCAGCGCCGCCGCCCGAGGTTGCCTGGACTCGGGATTATGGTGGTGGGTGTCAAGGCCGTATATAAGGGGGGGAGGGTTTGGGGGGTTCAAACCCCCCCATGAGTATTCCCATGAATGAAATAGCTACTAAAATAATACAAAATAACAATAATCAAGGATGACAAATTAAGACATTACATATATTCTTTTATACATGAACCCCCCCCTAAGGTCACCATGAACCCCCTCCATGGTCAACGCCTAGCTACGGCCCTAGTGGGTGTCCTACGCGAATTTTTCCGTTCCGTTCATAATGAAATACGGTCCAGCGATATCTTTATTTAATCAACAAACAGGAGGTCATGAGGGTTTTTAGTTCTGTACTTCTGTGGGATCGACAAAAGGGTCAAAAGTAGCATTCGGCTCCACATCACTACTGTGTGACCAACGCAAATTAACCATGCGAAAAGAATGCGATGAAATAAGTAAGGATGTTGCCATAACTCTTAATAATTCTATCCTATTTCCTTCTTTTACGACTCGTTTTATTTTATATATTCGCTTAATATCATATTCATCTACTTCACAAAGCTTATGACTACAACCGGCAACAGCAGATTTTATTGCCCATCTTAAATACGGTACAGCGTCGAGATTGGATAATCGCAGCAGATATTTGTCTCTGTTATACTTATATGTTTTCTATCCTTTTTTAAACTCGAGGGAACCTCACACTCCCCTTCGCGCAAATCAATTTACAATGGCCACACGTACTCATACTTTTTTTTGAGTTTTAATCCAATCGTTATGTCTTAAAAAAAGGCTTTCGACAGCAAAAGGTCGGAAAGAAATGAAATTTGGTGGGATGGTAGACATTGGTCCCCTGAACCTACACCTAAGTTTGCGACCTCGAGGGTTTGCCGCTAGAGAGGGGGGGGGGGGTGATAACAATTTTCATCCCCCCCTTCAAGCGACAACCTCCCAAGGTCGAAAACCTAGGTGTACAGTCCGGGGACCACTAAATTTCATTTCTTTTCCGACTTTTTGCTGTCAAAAACCCCTACCCTCTGGATTGAATCGCAAAACCATGAAATAGTAAAAATCAAATTATTTACTTTAGATGCGTTGGAAAACTCAGATTTTTCATAACCTCAAAATTAGTATTTAATGTTTTCTAGTACCCTGTCTCTGTCAACACTAAGCTCGTTGAAAACTCACCACTTTGACCAAGGATCATCACCACTTCTGTCACTTACCTGGAATGAAAAAGATATATATTATTGACCAAATGTACCATTTTATGAAAGAACTCAGCTAGTATTTAATATGAATATCACTTAAATCGCTTATTTCAGAAAGCCCACAATCCCCAAAATCACTATTTTGAGGAAATCAGAAAAAACTGTTTTATTTGAAAATGACTTTAAAAAATAACTACTCCAACATAAAGTATGCGGATCTGGTGTCAAGTTTCTAGCCAATGAGAAGTGAAAAATCTTCCGGTGCGGTGACAAAAAAAGATATGGCTACATGTGGGGTTTCTTAAATAAACACAAGATTATTCTTGTAAATAATTTTATTTGGTTAGTGATCTGAATGACAATAACATGATAATACAAGAAGCGGCCAGTTTTCATGACCATCCAGCTGTGTCAGCAGCCAATCCAAGATAGTTTGATATTTGACAAACACCACATGTCCAGGACTTATGAGGTTAAAGTCAATTTATGGACTTGTGAGGTTTCTCACATGCGATTCATTTAATATGAAGATCATTTGTCTAAACTAAAAAGTTTCCCAAATCAGACCTGGCGATGTAATCGAACAAATAAATAAAACTTTAAAAAGCAATAATTTTCGTTTTCCTGCTGTGTACGGCGTCTAATGGTTGGTTCATCGACACCGTTGGAAAGAGAGCAACAACCAGCAGGCATTCCTGCTGCCGCAGGCATGGGCATGGCACACTGTTGCCAAGTCTCACAAAATTTCGCCAGATTTTGTGATATCCGAAAACTAGCGACCGGTAAGAACCGATCAATAAAATATATCATAATTCCTGATCGTAAATTATTGACGCAATATAATTTATGATTTAGAAAACATTACATCGAAAAGTATACTACTCGCAAATGAAATCCTGGAAAAAAATATTCGCATTAAAAATCTGTGCACAACTTTTTAGCTTGTTCATTCAGACCCTATTTACCTACATGGCACCTCCAAAAAAACTATACGTGTAAAAACAAAGCTTGACTTTTTGTAGAGCCCAGTTTACGCAGTTAACTCGCTTTGAACGAGTATGGATTGTAGGCCACCAAGAACGCGAAGCTTCTTTCAGAGCAATTGCTTCAACCATGAGGCATAGTGTAGCTACCGTTGAAGTAGCATGGTTCGCATAGATCCAAGAAGGGCGAATGCAGCGAGCTAGAGGTTCTGGAGCACGTAGAAGAACTACAGACCAGCAAGATCGTCATCTACGACTACTAGCCCTTCTAAACAGAATGTGATCCACTCGAGCTGTTGCTGACGCTTGGTATGCAGCTATAGAGAAGCCCCTCAAATCTGCACGGTATACCACAGATACCGTGAAATAAGCTTATGATCATATCGTCCGCATCTAGTGCTTCCGCTCACTGCAAATCATCGTCGCCAACAATTAGATTGATGCCAAGAACACTGACAATGATATGCTGAGTGGTATCAGACGCCCTCATATTGCAAAGGTGTTAATGAGGTTCCTACAGTAAGCTGATGTCAGGATACACCCTCGGTTTCCATTTCTCGACAATCGAAATAATATAGGCTTGGATGGACCGCTACATTCGCGATTTACTCAATCTTCAGGCAGCATGGGAGGCTGTACCTCTAGATTTTATTAACCGCCAGATTAGGGGCATGCCGCGTAAGATAAAGAAGTGGATTTGTCAACATGGAGGGCAGATTACTATAGATTCTTCATTTGTATAGTGTAAACATTCATTATTCAAATATCGGCAATCTGTGAAGTATACTTATAACAACTATTTTCTTGAATGAAAGGTGCTTACTTACTCCGCAAGAAGGTAATTCATGATTTGAACCTTAGACAAGGAAAGAGAGAGGACGCAACGCGCGACTGACATTTCTGTTACCAAATGGCACCAAAATGTACCAAAGTGCTATTAAATTTACCTGTGATACGTGATTCCTGGCTCTTTCCTGCTGCTGTGGCTTTTACTACCGTAAGCTCACCATTATGTACACTACAATATTTTACAATGATTGGTCTTAAAAACGTAAGTATAATTAAATTTTATTTTGACATCTGTCAAATAGCTATTGGGTGCATTCAGCAGACTCAACAGTTGCCGAGCAGCTACCAAATGTTTTGCTGAACGCGTGCGCTACTCAGCAGCTACCGTTCCATCGGTCGCCATTTTTTGTAGCGATAGAAAAGTACGCTCACTTGGAGCGGAGCGGAATAAGCTACTTTTGACCTTGTGAGTGTCACATGTTATGACACTTGTTATAGGTTATGTTGTCATATTTAAAAGAAAAAGTCATGATACTACGACTTTAGAAGGTATGCTCACGCGCATGATGTCTTCCGTCTCGCTTCCACCTGTGACGTCAGCGTGTGACAAACGGGGTTTGTTTACTCGTTTAGTTGCAGGTTATAGCCGAACATTTTCAGTTTATTTTCTTGAGTTTACTCGTTTACCGTAGCAAAGTTTGACAAAACATTAATTATTTGCGATTCTTGTTTGAACAATGGTTTACTGTGTGGTTGTGGGATGTAATAATAAAAAAGTAAAAACTATTCGTCACACTACCGCTACTTGGGATGGTTTGGAAAATTTGGCAGGTTTCATTGTATTTAAGTTGAAAAATAAGGAGAAACTGGGTTATATCCCAGATTGCACAGATACTTCTCTCAGTTGGGTCAACCATTTAACAGAAGGTGGACTACAAAAACATACAGATGAGTTCTTGGCAAAATGTAATGAGCTCGGCCATATATTTTCCAACTATAATGGTAACGCTTTGAAAATTGAAAAAAACTATCTTGCGAATTTAAACAAATTATCAGAGAATGTATATGTGACTGATGAAGCAAAGATGAGCTTGTTTTCTAGATGCAAAATGTATTTCAGAATACGAATTCTTGATAGGGGAATTAGAGACCTCGAATATTAGAAAACTGAAATTCACTTACATTGTAAAATAGTATAAAGTAATAAGTATACAGGGTCCTGCGATGGTGTATCCAGCTTTCCTATAGCGCCTTTCCTATTTGGAATAAAAAAAAGCTACATAAAATAAGGTTGCAGAACGTATTTTGATATTTCATTTTCAGTTCATATAGCGAAAGGCTAGTTCTATAAGCTCTTATTCACCCCTTTTTCAGTTCTTATTGTCTGTCCAAAATATATTTCCCCATAGACTCATATATACAGAATCAATACCTAACTACAACACAAGAGAGCAACAAATAATGTGCCCTATACCCAGGCCATCAGAAACCATCACTACAAGTGGATCAAACTTTTTAATTCAAACATACTATTAAACAGATACATCGTGTGAAAACATTTTGAAAAAAATTGAGGAAAAGCCTGTTATTACTAGGAATCTTTAGTATACGAGAATTCACCTGTACTAGCTAAATACAATGCCCAGAAAGATATTGTATTGTTGTATTGTGATATGTTTTTATTTTGTGTTTAACATATACGCGGTTGTGACATATATTTGAATAAATAAAAAATAAGAAAATTTAGTAATGTATTTTTCCACCAATCATTAGCAGAAAAAAGTCAATATTCATTCGCCATAAACCTAATGCCATTATGCTTGTTCATGATTTTTAAAAACCTCTAATGACAAAATCATGTTATTTATTTCTTGTCTACCTCTTATTAAGAGAATTATACAGTAAATACATATGCAAATTGGCTTGAAGAGCTGGTGACGCAACATAATAATCTATATATAAAAATTAAGAACGGTAATCAATGGCTCCTGAATGGAGTATATAAAAATTCCACCCCCTACCCGAGAAATTTTCCCACAAAAAGATGATTTCACTAGGCACTCCAATCAACCTCTTATTTATATGAGATTTCAGAAAAATACGTCCAGACCGCTCTGGCTCTGTTCTTTTTCCACAATGTACATTTTTTTTGAGTACATAGATTCAAATGTTTGTATCTGAAATTCAGAACGCTCGGAACTACTGCAAACGGGTCAGGCGTCGATTAATATCAATTCTCTGTATAACTATTTCGCCAATTTTTTATTCAGATACAGAGAAATATGTATCGTTTATATTATACTGTGCATGAGCTATTTTCATTTTGTATGAATATTAAAGATCTAAGGCAGATATAACAGGAAACGAAATAAAACTTTCAAAAATCAATGCTTTGGCGCCATGTGCTTGTACACTTTTGTCACACGGTGACGTCATGCGCAGACCGGTTCGAAATATGTCCGCCAAGTGATCATATCTGTCAGTGTCGTAGTATCATGGAAAAAGTTCACACTACTTAAGAGGCCTGTTCCAAATTACGGTTCTATCACCGTCCCAGAACTGTTTTCATAATGCCCCGCCCATTTTACAGTTCTAAAAACGGTGATTGGTTGGTCCGCCAGCGTGCCGACCAATCATCGATTCTAGAATCACAAAATGGGCGGGGAATGATGAAAACAGTTCTGGGACGGTGATAGAACCGTAATTTGGAACAGCCCTTACACATTCCAAAACTGATACAATCTGACATCTTTTTATTTTTAATAACCTCAAATGTGACCACTCATTTGACATTTCACTGGAAACTGCGAGGCGTCACAAACTATTTATCGTGATATCTCAGAGCGCACAAATAATGCTTTTCAGCAGAACGGCAACTGTTGAGAAGTAGCGGCTACAAAAGTAGCGGCTCCCGATCTTTCTGCTGAATGCAACCATTCAATTTCGGTCACAGTTAATTCATATAGCATCAAACGGGCGTGCGGTATCCCCTCTCTTTCCTTACCTGAGATTTGAACTATTTTGTTGTCATTCATTCACTCGTTCAAACCTTGTTATGCGCTAACTGGTCAACACTGTGCGTCCTTTGAACTAGCTACACGTGGTGCCTCTACGTTACTGTTTGTTTTCGTACAAAAAACCGCTAAACACGGCCAATCTCCTTTGACACATTCACAAACAGTGGCCTAGGCAAAGCAATAAGGCGAATACATCTCCGCAGTACACTAGCTGCTGGTAAAATATGAGCAAGTGACCTCCGGTGACCCAGATAGAGACGGTGTGGTGGCCGAGCCATGCCGGAATTACAATTCCATCGCCTCGACTAACATTCAGCGTATTCAGATGAATTCCAGCATATCTGCTATCATTGCAGGATCACGGTTTCGTCCACCTATAATGAAGTGAGATAGCCACTGCCTTTCTGTTTTAAGGGGTTATGGTATAGCGCGCGAGCTTGGGAATCCAAGTAAATATATATTCTCATGTTCATCATCATAGTCACAATGTCCTAACAGACATGTTGTGAACTCGTAAAATGCATTAAGTCGGAGCTAGAGTATTGCCGACACGAATATTATCAATAGTTTTGAGCACTGTAGCTCGCCATCGTTCGCGATTTGTTGTCAGTTTAGTGGCGCTCTTGACACTCATATCCAGCAACTGTTTCGTCGTATCCACCCAGCGTGTAGGGGGACGGCCACGGCGCCGCCCACTCGGGGCATGTCCCTGAACTACAAGTTTCTCCATATTATCGCTTCTGTGTATATGTCCGAAGAATGTAAGCATTCTCGTCGACACAATGAAGGATAGTCTCTTTGGATTACCGACCTCATCCAGTATGGAGACGTTAGTTCGATGGGCGGTATAAGGAACTCTCAGCATTCTCCTCCATGTCCACATTTCAAAAGCGTCTATGCGAGCTCGATCTGCCTTTTTAACAGTCCAAGTTTCCGAGGCATACAAAAATATGGAGAACACAAGAGACTGAACCAGCGACATTTTTGTAACTTTAGTGATGTTATGGTCACGCCATATTTTAGTAAGCTTTGTCATGGCCACACGTGCCTGTTGAATGCGCCGTCGAATCTCATTTTCACAGCTACCCGAATTATCGATCAAAGAACCGAGGTATATAAAACTTTGAACTACTTCACAACGGCCTATTGACTTTATTTCTCGATAATTATCATGCTCTGTATCTACGATCATAACCTTGGTCTTATTGTAGTTAATACCAAGACCATACTCTGCACTACGTTGTTCTAAGATGTTTAATAGAGCTACTAGTTCTTCCTGAGAAGCTGCAATAAGGGTTGTATCGTCAGCAAATCTTAAGTTGGATATTTTGCTTCCGCCAATAGTTACACCGCCATTCCAGTGGCCTAATACCTGTCTCATCACAAATTCAGAGTAAATGTTAAACAACATCGGAGATAATACACATCCCTGACGAACTCCTTTTCTGGTTGCAGTTTGACTAGACAGGTTACCATCAATTCTTACGCGAGCCGAATTAGACTCATAGAGTTGCCGTATGAAAAACACTAGGTGATAAGGAACTCCCATAGAGATCAGAATTTCCCACAGTGTAGGCCACTTTACGTTATCAAACGCCTTAGAATAGTCCACAAAGCAGTTAAAAACAGGAAAATAATGCTCTCTGGCTTTTTCAATAATTTCTCATGTTAGCGCATTCTCAAGTATGTGTGTCTGAAATAAAATTAGGGGATACAGGTCAAAATTCGAGAATTCACTAGATGACGTTTAAAAAATCACTAGAATTTCACTAGGTTTAGATTTAGATGAAAATGGCGAAATACATATTTAGTAACATAATCATAGTAAATATGTAAAAATCAACTTAAAGGATATATACAGGGTGATTGATATCTCGATACTTTCATTTGGAGAGGTGGTAAGCTAATAAATTGATCATGTCTAATTCCTAATATTTTCCGGTTTAAATTGGATTTTAGAGATTTTGATTAAAATTCAGACCTCCAAAAAAAGACTGCTAAAATAAAATTTTATTGTCGGAATTTGGAATTTTTGGTATAAGTATTCAAATTGATCATATATCTAACACTTCGCGAGATAGTTAGCGTCAAAATCAGCAAATGTTGAATAGCGAATTCAAGAAACGTTACAAAAGATGTATTTATCTTAAAGAACGTATAAGACTGATGAAATGTGTTACGCAAAATGTCAGTGTGAAAAAATCACTAGAATATGCCATTTTAATAAAAGTTTTCCTAAATCACTAAATTACAGAAAAATCACCGGATCTAGTGAAATTTCACTAGACCTGGCAACAGTGGATAATGCTGACGACGCTGCTGACGGCGAAGACGACTTCTAGAGCCGAGAGCCACCGACCGGTGGCGTTGTAATTGAAGTCAGAAATATAAGATTTAGGGTTAAACGCATTCCAGCTCGACCACAGAGATCGATGTATTGCTCATGATGCCTGCGTGCAAAGTACTGTCTTCCGCAAAACTGTTGATTAGGTTTGTAGTGCTAGAGAGATCATTGATGTGAAACAGAAACAATGTCGGAGCCAATACCGATCCCTGCGGAACCCCAGCATTCATGTTATGGAAGCAAAAGGAAAAGCCGTCTACCACGACAGAGATTTTCCGAACTCGCCAACCGCAAAGCTTAGCAAGGACGCCATAGGACGGAAGCTTTTTTAGGAGAGCCGCATGCCACAGTTCATCGAATTCATCTTCGAAATATCGAGAGCAATGACGAATAGATCCCCGTGTGGGAGCGGGTTAGAATATCTCCCATATCCTGCGTGTCGTAAAAGGCGACTAAAAGGAACCGAACTACTGTCGGTATATGCAGTAACCTCTTCCCAACCAACAGCTTTGGGTGGACGAGTTGAGAAGAGTCAGGACACCTTCTTGTCCTTGGGGTGAGAGATTGCCCCTAAAGGCGGATGAACCAGTAGATACCATCTGGTCAACGGCATGAGGATGCAGAAAGCAAATGGGAAACTACTGCATTAAAGATCTTAAAGATATCCCAAGAGAAACTCGTGAAATGAGTAAATGCATTTAACGAGTTCACTACATGTCTGTTAAGACATTGTTGACTATGATGATGATGATGATGACGAATAGATGAGTTTGCTTCACACATGTGTAACGTAAGCCAGGAGGTCTCCAGTTGATCTTTGATGTCGGAACCCATATTGTCTGTTGTTGATTACGTGATGGAGCTCAAGGTATTTCAATGGCTCTTTGACTGACGCATTTCTCCATCACTTTACTGATCACAGAGAGCAGAGCTATAGGTTTGTGGTTAGTTGGATCAGTTTTGGATCCGTTTTTTGGCACCGGCTGGATGCAAGCTGTTTTCCAGTCTTTTGGGACATTCGAAAAAGGCGGATAAGTATGGGAGCGAGTTCTGGCAAAGATTACAGAATAAAATATTATTTTATTGCCGAACGAGGGGATAATGTCGAACCCATTCGCCTTATTAATGTCAAGACACTGCAGCACCATCCTGACTATTATATTCGGGACTTATTATATTTATGTCTAAATCATGCAAAGTTATAAAACCGATTTCTTAATTAAACTTTTATAATGCGCGAACGTGTGAACCACGAGTTATATCTGAATTAAAACAAGAAGTCATCGACCGCTAATGAAAAATCTAGTTCATTAAGATATAATCTCAATCTGTCTATTAATAGCGCTTACGACAAATCGTACCTTGTGCACGTCTAAAAATAAGAGTATTTCTAAAAAGCCTCGGATTTCATTCAACATCGTAATGGCCATTTTATCGCCTATGTGAACTGGTTTGTCCTATGTACGCGGATCTGTGAAGTGAGAGTAAATGAAATTATTTCGGTGATCGTATTTAAACCGACCAAAATTCTACAAAATAACAGAGAAAGTGTATCTATTGCAAATTCGATAGTACGCAAGAGTACTTTCGTTTTACAGGTGGACATTCTTCTAGATAAAGAAGAAATTTTCAATAAACGCCGGTGATCCTCAGGAATCTGTCCTATCCCCTAGTCTGTTTCGAATCGTATGCGGGAAATTGACGGGTCTAGGAGGCGGATTACTATCTGCCCTGACAGTCAGGCAGCCATCAAAGCACTGAGTGCTTGGAAAATAACGTCGGGACTGGTCCTGGAGTGCAGGAGGGCTCTTGACGACATCTCAGCTAAACACAATGTATCACTGATGTGAGTACCTGGGCACGCTGGGGTAAAGGGTAACGAAATGGCGGATCATCTGGCCAGGATGGGATCCGGCAACACCTTTGTGGGCCCGGAACCAGCCTTAGAACTATCTGCAAACTTGATTAGGAAAACAACTGGAGAGTGGATCCAGAATCCAACACTCTCTGAGATGGAACAATATCTCTGGTCATCTCCGTCAAGCTCGGGAACTATTAGCAGGGCCTGCAGAGAGAATAGGACGATTTTGTCTCTCTCTGGATAGGAGTAACTTGAGATTGCTAGTAGGCCTACTAAGGGGTCACAACACCTTCAGGCGTCACTTGTACGTGATGAGGGTGGTCAACGACCCAACGTGCACGTGGTGTGGTGAAGAGGAAGAATCCTCGGCACATCTTGTGTCGCTGTGAAACCCTGGGTTATCACAGGCAGACTATGCTGGGCTCAAGAACCTTGGAACCAATAGAGATAAAATGGATAGGACCTAAGAATGTACTTGCCTTTGCCAGAAGGGCAGGTCTTAGGAACTAGCGCGGATAGAGGCGCAAAAGGGCCCATCGTGTGGCCTATGCACCAGCCACATTCCGTGCTGATAGCCTCTGGTCTTTATTCATTCATTCATACACTGTTTCTGCTGTACATCAACGAGCTGCTGGAAATGACATCCAATCCCATCTACAGCTTCGCAAACGACAGTACATTCATGTCGTTCATGGAACTAGGCAAGCTACTACGTCGGCAACAGCAACATGCTCACAGATCAACGTAGATATCAAAACAATGTCGAGTGGGGATTAGCAAATAAAGTACAGTTCAACGTACAAAAAAACTCAGGCAACAACACTCACAAAGAAGTCTCACGTTGGCTTACCAACTGTGGAAATGGAGGGTCACCCAATAGTCACCTTTCGTCAAGCATTTGGAGACCAACATCAACAATAACACGACCACGTCGTCAGTATTGCTGAAGCGGCATCCCAGAAGCTTGGACTTTTGGTCCGCTGTAGGAAGCTGTATACACCAGAGCAACTACTGCTGCTCTACAAGGCACATACCCGACCATCGCTGGAGTACGAGGCTAATAAAAAAAAAGCAGTTGCACGGGCTGGGTCTCGAACCAACACCACCCACGAATACAGCGATACCAAGCTATACGATGTCGACCACTATGCCACTCGGCGACCCAGCATGCTACAGAAAGAATCGCCTCAGAACATATTTGTTTAGGTACTTTATTACTGGGATCTGTGATCTAATTTCAAACATTCAAAAAGATATTTATTTCGTTCATTGACTTCGTCTCGAGCTGCAAACTTCATTCATCGCCTATGTTGCAACAAATATACATTTTAGTTACAACTGTTACAAGCTTTTTCACGAAGTACGTCACACGGGTTCGGAAGCCGTCGGTGTGTTTTCGCTTCTGGATTCAAAAACCCATTTTTATTTTGATACAATTTTTGAATTATTGCGAAAAAAAGAAAACAAAAACAGTTTTGTTGTAAAAGTTATATTTGATCTCTCCATTTATCACAAAAAAAATCATTCAAAACCCTATTTTTTTGTCATCATTATCATTTAGCAGAAGAAAAAACCAGCGATCAAATGTACAGTTTTTGCGGATTCTGATTGGTTGAAATTAGCAATTGCTAAACTTTTTGTTAAACAAGAAAATGCAATTTTTCACCCATTTAGGATGGAAAATCAGACTGGAAAAGATACTAGATGGTTCATAATGGTCGAATGTATATAAAGCATGTCATTTTTAACCTTTCTGAGGTAAACTTCAAGAGAAATCAATAGTTTTCAGAGTACTTTGACAGATGCATGTTCTTGAACGGGCTGCTCTGATTGGTTAAAGCCTTTGTTAAAATGCGCCTGTTGATAAAATCGGCCCTTAGAGTAATAGGGAGTTCTAAAGCGAGTCTTGTCTTAGGAGTCGCTTATAGACCACCGCGGGGTAACTTAGATGAAGCCGTAGAAGCTCTTGACAATGTTCTTTCCTTTTTATCGCCTTTGCACGAAGACATTTTAATCCTGGGTGATTTCAATGTCAACTTTTTAAATGATAATAAAATAAGTCACTGTATGTTGTGCTATAATTTACAACAACTAGTAAAAGGGCCTACTAGGATCACGGAACATTCGGCTACATTGCTGGATCCGATTCTCTACACGTCGGTTGATAAATGTCGAGACGTTGGTACTTTTAGTGTCGAAACGTTTAGTGATCACTTAGCTGTATATTGTGATATCTTATTCACCTTTCCCAAGCCATCGCCAAGGTTCATTACTATTAGGGACTTCAAGCATTTTAACCAGGAACAATTTTCTGTCGATTTGTTCAGCATCAGATGGATAGACGTAGTTTATATACAAAACATTGATGACAAGGTTAAATTCCTCACTGATAACATAGTTAGGCTTTTCAATCAGCATGCTCCTCTCAAAACAATTCGCATCACTAAACCTCGTGCCCCTTGGTTAACTCCCAATTTGAAATATCTTATGAAATTACGTGATAAGGCACTTCATAAATTTAGAAAAGATCCCAGTCCAGTGAACAGAGCTCACTATACTGAATTGAGAAATTTTGTCACAACTGTTACACTTGCTGAGAAACGTGGATACCTTCTACATTTATCTCAAAAATCCAATTCTTCCTGCTTTTTCAAAACACTGAAAACTCTTAAAGTTCAAGAAACTAAATCAACTGACATCCCTGAGTGGTTATCAGATCCCATGGAAATTTCACGAGCGTGTTCCAAAATAGTGATGCAACCTGTCTTGAAAAAATTGAGTTCTATAATAACAGCAAGCTAAATGAAGATGTTAAATTTCAGTTCCAACTAATTGACATGGCGAACCTTATTAAAATCATAGGTAGTATTAAATCAAACGCAAGCGGTTCTGACGGCATCACGATTGAAATGATCAGACTCTGTTTACCTGCTATTGCACCCTATATTCTGCATATAATAAATAGCTGTTTAGAATTAGGTTTTTTCCCACAGTCATGGAAGGAAGCACTAATTCTGCCCTTGCCTAAAACCTCAGATCCCAGAGCACCAAGTGATCTCCGTCCCATTAGTATATTGTCCGTATTTTCTAAAATACTTGAACGGGCCATATCTTCGCAATTAAATGAATTTCTTGCGAAATCAGCTGTACTTCCACATTATCAATCAGGTTTCAGAAAGGGACACAGCACAACTACAGCATTAGCTCGTGTCTCTGATGATCTCTTGCGTGCACTGGATAGGAAACAAGCTTCAATCCTAGTTTTGCTCGATTTTAGCAAGGCCTTTGGCACCTTGAATCATAAGCTCCTAATCGCTAAATGTAAATACATTGGCTTCGACCAAATAGCGCTCAGATGGTTGAAATGTTATTTAAATGAGCGTCACCAATATGTAACAATACGTAGTAAGACTTCTAGTAAAACACCGATATGTTCTGGCGTTCCACAGGGTTCAGTTTTGGGTCCCATCCTATTTCTAATATATACATTTGATCTGACTGATTCCATTGAAACCTGCTCTGTACGACAATATGCTGACGATACACAGATTTACCATAGCTTCTGTCCAGAAGAGCATGAAAATGCTGCTGCTCTTATAAACGCAGATTTAAATCGAATATGCTCTTATGCCGATCATCACAATCTGAAGTTAAATGCCGCTAAATCTAACTGTATAATCTTCTGTTCAAAAAAGAAGAGAGAGCATATGAAATCTGTCATCCGCATCGAGATACATAATGAGCCTGTTAATTTTTCACCTTGCGTCAAAAATTTAGGTTTGTATCTAGATGAGGACTTGAGGTTCCAAGAACATATTCGCCGTTTAAGCACAGCCTGTTATTTGAAACTGAAGCTGTTATATGCTAACAAATCGATATTAACGAGAAAAATAAAAAAATCTTTATGTGAATCGTTGGTAATGTCAAAGATAACTTACTGCAGCATCATTTTCTATCCTTGCCTTGACCACTTGACTAAATACAGATTGCAAAAAATTCAAAATTCATGCTGTCGTCTTATAAATAATATCAGAAAGTATGATCACACTAGCCCTGCTCTTTATTCCATGAAGTGGTTAAAAATTGATAAGTTATTTGAATACAATTTTATTTCATTCATCATGAAGATTCTCAACACATCCATACCAGTTTATCTGAGGGATAGACTGATATTTAGAAACTTAATTCATAATGTGAACATTAGACATACTGATCTCCTTACTATGCCACGTCATACATCAGCTGTTTTCCAAAGATCGTTCACCTATAATGCAGTTAAACTATTTAATGAACTCAATTCTGAGCTGAAGATTTCCTTTTCTAAAACCAAGCTTAAGCAAATTATATATAATAAGCAAATCAGATAAAAAATTCTCTCCACTCTACTGTTATTACATCTATATTTATATGACACATTCAGTATATACTTAGGTATTACACTTATGTTCATTTGTATGCTTTATACCAAACACACACGTATTGTAATTAGTTAGTAAGTTAGTTAGTAGATTGGTTAAGTTGAGTAGGCTTTGCCTAGACTTCGCCTTTTATAACTATTTGTTATAATAAAGTCATTTATTATTTTTTTTTTTTTACTTCTGTGTCATCGGCATCGACTACTTTGGTCATTAGCCTCGTGTTCTGTGTAGGCTTTGTTACTGTTTCCCGGCGCCACTTAGGAACAGCACTGTTAATTAGAAGCCAACAGTGAATGCTCAGGTGGGGATTCTCGCTGAGCTTTTTTTTTTTATGGATATTTATTTTTGGTTGAAAAAACCAGAAATAAATTTCCGCCTCTAACGAGAATCGAACCCGGGACCTTCCGGTCACGAGCCCTCGACCCTAACCACTGGGCCACCCACCCCCCATTTATTATTATTATTATTATTATTAATGCGGAGATACGTCTACTTCATCAAATTAGCTAAAAACTTATATATATATATATCATTTATTTGTATTATATAACACAAATACTGCCACCCCGAAGGCAGCGCCTTGTTTGGGGTATTGGCATTGACATGTTGAAAATGTATATTGAAATTCAGCAGACCGACGGTCTGGCTACGGCCCTGTATGACTGTCTTCGATTTTAAAAGTTTCCATCCTGAACGACTTCTAGTGCCTTGCATATTCATGAGTACCGAAAGACCCAGACATCTTTAAAATTAAATTACGACACTCTGTTTGATAAACGTTATGATACGTAAACTACAGCTAAATAGCTGAAATATTTCCTTGTATAAATAGACAGATACTTGGTGTATCGATAGTAAATACTTGGAGAGATCTCGTGAGGTCAATGAATCTTGACACGACTCCAGTTTTTCCGGTTAGTTAACTATCGTCTTCGAATATTTGTTTTTAGAATACATCTCTTCGGATTATGGTGTGTAGGCATATAAAAAGAAGCTAATCCACGACCAGGCACGTATCCAGGATTTGGTTCTGGGGGAGGGGGTCCAGATTAGAGTTGCCACCTTAAATTTGCAGGAGGGTGCAAATGTGGATTCCATTTTTTATACAGCATTTTATAACGACCACTGCCGAATGGAATCGTTTTTTAAGTAAACATTATCATACTTCTGCTTTGAACGACTGCTTCAGACTACCAATACTTCTTGAACAAGATTTAGTTCAAATTTTGAACACTTTGGGTTTTTTCAATGGTCAGTCTCCCGCAAAGGCTGGAAGCCTGTGGCGATGTAGAAGCGTCGGTGCATGTTCGATTTGAAACGCTGCAGGTTGTAGCCGTCGGAAAACAAATCACCCGGCAGCTCCACAGCGTCGATGTTCTCCAAAAGAAGGAATGCTGGAGGAGACTGGTTCGGGGAGTAAGGACCTTGACCTGGTAAGGATGAGCTCGCAGAGCTTCTCTAGTGTTCCTAGTTCGGACGGCCTGTGGTGTTATTATCTGACGGTTCCAAAACAGACAATGGAACAGGAGCAGGAATTCACGGTCAATCTCCCAGATGTGACATCAGTCAACCTCTGGGAGTTTACGCCACTGTATTCCAAGCAGAAATATATGCAATCGACTCTTGTCTGAGAGAAAACATAAGAAGGGGATACAAAAGTAAAAACATTCTTATCTGCTCGGATAGTCAAGCGTCGATTAAAGCTCTTAACGGCTGCCAAATCAAATCCAAACTCGTCTGGGAATGCTTAGAAAACCTCAAACAACTTAGTGCCACGAACAAGGTAACCTTGAAATGGGTGCCAGGTCACAAGGGAATTGAAGGGAACGAAAAAGCAGACACCTTAGCACGAAACGGATCGGCATCCAGCTTTACCGGCCCCGAACCGGCGATAGGCATTTCAAGGTCTTTGGTAAAAACTACGATAAACCAGTGGGTGCATTCACAGCACCTAAAATACTGGCAGTCACATCCAAAGCTCAGACACAGCAAGCTGATGGTGAAACAACCCACACCAAAACTAGCTGAAGAGATCCTAAAACTAAATAGGAAAGAAACTAGGCTAATAACCGGCCTCCTAACCGGACACTGCGGCCTAAGAGAACAACTACACACATTAGGGATCTTCAAAGAAAACCCAATATGCAGACTATGTGACGAGGACGACGAAACAGCCTCCCACATAATCTTTGAATGTGAGGCTCTACGCTGGTGGAGATTCAGACTGATAGGGCCAAACAACCCCAAATCACTCCCCAATCGAGATATCGTGAAGAGACTCTTGGATCTTATCAAGGTCACAAAACTCTTCACGGATTAACAAGCGCACAGGACAATACAATAAGCCAATGGCTGCAGTGTTGGGGCTACCTAACCCGGCCTGTACGTTTGACCCCCCTAACCTAACCTAACCAAGTCTCCTACAGCATTCGCCATAAACACAAACTCTACTGAGTCGCGTTAACGAGGAAAGCCAAAGGATGGGTCTGAAGATAAATATCAACAAAACCAATTTCATGGTGGTTAGCAGAAACCATATCCCAAACACCCCAATCCACTTGAATGAAGGGGACATCGAACGGGTCAGCAAATTTAAATATCTGGGATACATGGTAAACGAAAGATGGGATCCAGATCAGGAGATAAGATGCAGAATTGAACAAGCTAGGACAATTTTCCTGAAATTTCGAAATTTCTTACCAACAAAAATTTGAACTTCAGTCTTAGATACAGGATGATGAAATGATATGTTTGGTCCACTCTGTTGTATGGCGTGGAGGCATGGACGCTGAAGGCAGCCATTGTAAATAAGATTGAAGCGTTCGAAATGTGGGCTCTGCGACGAATGCTGAGAGTGTCCTGGGTCGACCATGTAAGAAATGAGAACGTTCTCCAGAGAGCTGGGTTAGCAGAACGAGAACTGAGTATATAAGGAAGAGGAAAATAGCTTACCTAGGCCACATAATGCGTAGGGAACGCTATCACCTCCTGCATCTCATTATTCAAGGTAAGATCGAAGGTGGGAGAAGAGGACTTGGAAGAAAAAAGCTATCATGGCTGAGAAACATCCGTCACTGGACAGGAATTACAGAGGGCTTCAATGAATAGGATGATCTGATGAAAGAAAGGATGAACGCCTACGCAGGAATCTGCCTAGCACCCTAAGAAGAATGTTCCACAAGTGAGTGACGTAGGCCAGGAGGTCACTCGTGGACCTATACTTACGAAAGCCATACTGGCGATCATTTATGATGTTATTGTTATCCAGGTATTTCAGGAGCTGTGTGTTAATGACAGCCTCCATAACCTTGGCATGGTGAGAAGATCCACAGGTCTCTAGTTGTTGGGATCGGTTTTTTGCCATTCTTACGAATGGGTTGTACCGTGGCCGACTCTACACTAGGCCGGAGCCTTAGATGTGGCAAAGTGGCTTAGCTGTCAAATAGTGGCCTTATAGTTTCAGAATAATTATTACATTTTATATGTATTAGAGTTCATCTCGGTTAATAAATTAAGAAAATTACTTTTTAGAACCACTACTACTAATACCACTTACATCTGATGTCTGTTTCATCACAGTCAGACACTACAAAATAAAAATAAACGCAACCTGTTTCCTGCCGCCACTTCCATTTCCACTTAAATGAACACTCAATTTACTTTGTAAATTATCACTTGAGCTAGAAAAATTCACTATTAGGTCACTGTGAAGCCATTCTTGCTGGTCTTGATTTCCCTTTCACTATCAAATGCTTTCGTAGGTATGCCTCAGGCCATGCCCAGATGAGTTCTATTAACTGTATTTTTCTGTGATATTTGGGAGGTCCAGAAAACATTATAGGTACCACATTGTGCTTTAAAATAGGTCTTATCCTTTGAAATGTTTGTCAATTATTGTCTTTATCCTTATAAATATAACCAGCCCTTCCGAGGAATACCTTTCACCCACTTCTATTTATGTCCCTTATCGGACGCACAATTACTAGTGCAACCTGGTACTACACACTTTGCAGGCATCTTTTTATCTTTATAGTTTCATTTGTGCAGGTAAATAAGTAGAAACCCATTCAAAATCACCTTGCAACGTTCTTTTTAATTTGGAATAAGGTTATGTTGGGCCATGGTTTGGTAGTCCTCTACTCATGCCTCTACTGGGCTGCAACCTGGTACTAAACGCTTTGCAGGCATCTTTTTATCTTTATAGTTTCGTTTGTGCAGGTAAATAAGTAGAAACCCATTAAAAAACACCTTGCAACGTTCTTTTTAATCTGGAATAAGGTGATGTTGGGCCATGGTTTGGTAGTCCTCTACTGGGCTGCAACCTGGTACTACACGCTTTGCAGGCATCTTTTTATCTTTATAGTTTCGTTTGTGCAGGTAAATAAGTAGAAACCCATTAAAAATCACCTTGCAACGTTCTTTTTAATCTGGAATAAGGTGATGTTGGGCCATGGTTTGGTAGTCCTCTACTGGGCTGCAACCTGGTACTACACGCTTTGCAGGCATCTTGTTATCTTTATAGTTTCGTTTGTGCAGGTAAATAATTAGAAACAAATTAATAATCACCTTCCAACCATATTTTCTGAACCTGTGGAAGAATACACATGACATAACAACAAATGAAAACATGGCCTGATCTCCAACGTTGCCATATTTCAATGCTCCGGCCTAGTGAGTAGAGACGGCCATGGTTGTACGCAGGAAATCTTCTATGCAGCGGGAAACACGCTTTAAAAATAATATTGATGGAAAATAATGTATTTATTCCAGAATTCTAAACCTTCAACATTTAGAAATCGCAGCCAATTATAAGGCAGCTATAAGAAACCCGATTACAAAATCAAAAACATTCAGGATTAGTTAGCTACTAGTGCGTTGCTGTGTGATCAAAAAGTCTCGCTTGATAAAACATGATTTATTTCGACATCCGAATTAATTTCGACTGTGGTATGAATCCATAATTCACTGGAACATAAAGCGAAAAGTCGTAAAAATTAATGACCAATTTAATGAAGTCAGAGTGGAAATTCCCATGAATTGCTTTTCGAAATGCTATGCTATGTGATTTTTTACATGACATGTTATTAACAAACGTCATCGATTGTTTTTTTATCTGCTGGAGTCAGTGCCGTCCCTAGCATTTTTTTGTCGCAGGAGGCAGATGTTGGATATGCCCCCCCCTCCAAGCAGGGGGGACATTGATCTGTCCGTCCGAAAACCTCATAGGTGAGCGACTTTCCTGTATTGTGTTCAATGTGCTGTGCTAGTTATAGGGTCTCAATTCGGATTTTGTGACAAAGTTAATTTGCATCTTATTGTATGAATATTTTAAAATGACAAAATTTATCACAATCATGATATGCCTTAAAACAATAATAACAAACTATAAATATAATGTTCTATGACTTTGAAAATTTATTTAATATATTTAACCATACCTGAGCTCATCATCATAGTCACAATGTCTTAACAGACATGTTGTGAACTCATAAAATGCATTAAGTCGGAGCTAGAGTATTGCCGACACGAATATTATCAATAGTTTTAGAACTGTAGCTCGCCATCGTTCGCAATTTACTGTCAGTTCAGTGGCGCTCTTGAAACTCATATCCAGCAACTGTTTCGTCGTCGACGGCCACGGCGCCGCCCACTCGGGGCGTGACCATGAACTACAAGTTTCTCCATATTATCGCTTCTGTGTATATGTCCGAAGAATGTAAGCATTCTCGTAGACACAATGGAGGGTAGTCTCTTTGGATCATCGAGCTCATCCAGTATGGAAGCGTTAGTTCGATGGGCGGTATAAGGAACTCTCAGCATTCTCCTCCACGTCCACATTTCAAAAGCGTCTATGCGAGCTCGATCTGCCTTTTTAACAGTCCAAGTTTCCAAGGCATATAAAAATATGGAAAACACAAGATACTGAACCAGCGACATTTTTGTAGCTTTAGTGATGTTATGGTCACGCCATATTTTGGTAAACGTTGTCATGGCCACACGTGCCTGTTGAATGCGCCGTCGAATCCCAGTTTCACAGCTACCCGAATTGTCGATCAAAGAACCGAGGTACACAAAACTTTGAACTACTTCACAACGGCCTTTACTTCTCGATGATTATCATGCTCTTTGATTATCATAAGATCATGCCTGAGCCACACTTAACTTAATTTTTAGTTTTGAATATTTTTTTTTTATTTCATTTTATTTTAATATTTTTTAGCTTTAACACATATGTGACGATCACAGACGTCAAAGGTCAGAAATGGTTGTCTGTATTTGCTAATATCTCTTTCCAGTGTCTTCACACTGTACAAATTGTTCAAAATACATACTAAACTTTACCTAGCGACTAACAAAAGCAAAATGTATATAAGTAGCACACTATCAATTTAAAATACCAAGAAATAGGTGTGAATCGAAGAATGAAAACATGTTGAAACTGACCTCATCCAATTTTAAAACATCGTTATTTATGAAAGAAATTGTTTATCATAATGATTAAAAAAATGCTTGGTAATGAAGTATAAACAATTTCAGCATTCCATCAACGTAAAGTAGGTTTGTGTTTTGGTTTCTGTAAAATAGCTGACATAACTGTGATAACATGGTAGCAAACACTGGTGTCTTGTAACGTACTGAAGATACAGTCACAACAAATAATATAATACAAACAAAAGGCATTATTAACACGTAATTATTATAATAGGATAAACATCTTTCTTAATGGGCGATCTTCATTATAGCAGAAGTTTGTCTTATGACATGAAGCACCGATGAATTTGTGGTTCTTGGATTTTTAGGCCGGCGTCGCGTCGTTTAGCGTTAAGGTTTGACGTTTCGCCACCACGAGTGCATGGCATCTTCAGAAGCTATTTCACTTCGGCGACTTCCAAAGTACTGACGGCTGGAAGATCTGCACTTGCATTTATACCTGTCAACGGTGACGTGGCCCAATCAGGATGGGTACCCATGTCCGGTTGACTTTCTGTATTTCTTCTTTTCTATTGAAATTATTGTGGTGTTTTTGTATCTCGATGGCTTCTCTGTCTGGCATAGTATGAAGATGTTGCGGCAAGAACCTGAGTTTCGTAAAACTTGATCTTATGGCCTCCTTCCTTAAGCGCATGTTCGGCTACCGCTGATTTTTCGGTATAACCTAGTCGACAGCTAGCCTTGTGTTCTGAAATCCTTGTGTTTATCGATCGCTTCGTTGTTCCTATGTATACACTCCCACATGTGCATGGTATGCGATAAACCCCCGGTGTAGTGAGTGGGTCTCTTTTATCCTTCACCGTTCTCAAATACTCATGTATCTTTTTTGTGGGCTTGCAGATGGTCTTGACGTTTTCTTTTCGTAATATTTTTCCTATCCTGTCTGTTATACCAGGCACATATGGTAGAAAAGCTTTTGCTTTCGGTTCAGGTTCTTGTTTTGCCCTATTTCTTCTCATTGTTCTTGTCATTTCTTTCTCTGTATAGCCGTTTGTCTCAAGAGCGTTCTTTAGGTGTGCCAGTTCGGTGTCGAGTTCCTCTGGTTCGCACACTTTTCTAGCCCGATCTGTCAAAGAAGAACATTAAGGAATGCCAGTTTTTTGTCTTCTTCTACCTCCATGGTGAACTGGATATTTTTATGCACGCTGTTCAGGTGTTCTAGAAATTCTTCTAGCCTTTCTCTTCCACGGTTCCAAATGACAAACGTATCGTCCACGTATCTAAGCCATATCTTGGGCTTGTATTGAGCGCTTTTCAATGCTTTCTGTTCGATCTTCTCCATTACAAAGTTCGCTACTACTGGGCTTAAAGGGCTTCCCAAGGCCACACCTTCGATTTGTTCGTACATTTTGGATTCCCAGACGAAGTAGGTTGTTGTTAACACGTGTCTGAAAAGGTTCGTTATGTCCTCTGGAAATATGTTCTTGATTTGTTCAATTGCATCGTTCAATGGCACCTTTGTGAACAATGACACAACGTCGAAGCTGACCAGCATATCGGGTTCTTCCAGCTGTATGTCTTTGATTTTTGAAATGAAATGGGATGAGTCCTTGACATACGAGTCGGTTCTTCCAACGTATGGCTCTAACAATGAGGTTAGGTGTTTGGCTAACTCGTAAGTAAGCGAACCTAAAGCGCTAACGATCGAGCGAAGTGGAACGTTGAGCTTGTGAATTTTTGGCAATTTATAAAGTCTAGGTATCAGTGCTTCACTTTTGCATACCTTCTTCTTGGTTTCTTCGTCGAGGTTTGAATTCTTCACCATGGTCCTAGTTTTTCTTACTATGGCCTTGTTCGGATCTTTTGGTAGAGTGCGGTAGGTACCTGGATCTAGCAATGCCTGTATTTTATTTCTATAGTCTTCGGTGTCCATCACCACTGTGGCGTTGTCCTTATCCGCAGGCAGAACAGTGACACTTGTGTCCCTATTGATGTCCTTCAATGCTTTTAACACAGTACATGAAGCACCGAGTCAGCAATGGATTTTAGAACTTGCCTTGTGGAGTCATGTCATATAATTACTACTCGCAGGTGAAATCCGAACACTGAGAAAAAAAGGGTTGCGGTTGCTGAAATGCGGTAGGACTGAATAGTAATAAACGAAATCGGACTAGTATCATTAATTTTTTTTTTGTTGTATATGATAGAGTACGTCATAAAAAACATCTCATTTTTTTCTCCGATCTTTTTGGGCACCGGAAAGCCGTGAAAATAAGGAAAATATTTGAATTCTCCTAGGGCAGTGCCGTCACTGCCCTAAAGGCGAACAGCCAATCAAAAGACAGATATGTGTGCTGTGTTGCCGCATTCTGACGGCGCGCGAAATGCCGGAGCTGTACGCGGGCTGGCTCATCTATCTTGTATTCTGTTCCCGTCTGCGAGTCGGAGCTGTTCTTGGCAACAATGCACTGCTGATGATTCGCGCGGTTGGCACTGATTGGCTAAATTTGAATTCCTTTCTTTAAACTTTAGAATGGAATTACTAAAAACAGAATGATGTAGAAAGTAACGAAATGCAGCAGTACGTTTATTTTTGTATGCACTAAGCGGTTATAACAATTAAATCATTGTTCTTAACCTCGTGATACTAGTCCAAGATCCATAATGGGTGAGCCCTCCATGTTGACGAATGCGCTCCATAGGCCTATTTCACTCTATCTGTGGTACACCGTGCGGATTCGAATGGGCCTCCCTATAGCTGCAGATCAAGCGTCAGCAACAGCTCGAGTGGATCACATTCCGTCTCGAAGGGCCAGCAGTCGTAGTTGACGATCTTGCCGGTCTGTAGTTCTTCTACGTGCTTACGAACCTCTAACTCGCTGCATTCGCCCTTCTGCGATCCATGCGCTCCATGCTGCTACAACTGTAGCCACGCTACGCCCCATGGTTACAGCAATTGCTCTGAAAGAAGCACCACGTTTTCGTTGGCCTACAATCCGACCCCTTTTGAAGGGGCTTAACTGCGTAAACAGGAGTTGTCGTCTTCATACAGCCAACTAGTCTCTCGCCACATTTGCAACAGATATCATAGTTTTTGAATCGACAAAAAGCCATGCTTAGTTTTACATGTCCAAAGTTTTTTAGAGATGCCATGTAGGTAAATAGCGTCTGAATGAACAAAAAGTGGTGGTCTGCTCTAGTCTTGGAATGTCTACAAGAACTGGAAAGGCTGGCAGAACACAACAAAGTAACTTTGGAGTGGGTGCCTGCACACTCAGGCATAAGGGGCAATGAAAGGGCGGACGAGCTAGCAAGACTAGGCTCGTCTGCTCTATACATTGGAGCAGAACCCGCTCTGGGGGTGCCTAAAAGCACAATCAGACACCAAGTCGGAGAATGGATGAAACATCAGCACAAGGAGCAGTGGAACTTGTTGCCAGGATGTGTTCATGGAAAAATATTCATTAAAGCTCCATGCAAGAAAACAGCTGAAACAACGCTCTCCTTGAGTAGGAATCAGCTCCGAATAACGACGGGTCTCCTCACAGGACATTGTGGCCTGAAGGAACACCTGAACAAAATGGGACTCTACAATGGAGACCTCAACTGCAGACTGTGTGGAAGAGGAACCGAGTCAGCCCTACATGTGCTCTGTGAGTGCGAAGCGCTAGATCACAAGAGACAACAGCTCTTTGGGAAACCTAAGCTAGAACGAATGGAGTACAGCTCAGCACCAGGACCAGTAGGAAAACTGCATAAACTTATGCAGGGATCTGGATTGCTGGAGTGGATACTGTAAATGAGAGGAGTAATAATACAATAGGCCTTAAGGCTTAAGTATTGATGGGGACAGTAGGGTCGGACGGCTCCTGGAAAAAAAACTAGAGATGGTACTGCTAAGCTGTGTATAAATTTTCAATGCAAATATCCCTTTTTTTTTCTAGTTGTGGGGATTTCACTTGCGAATAGTATATATTCCAGTACTTACTGGACTGAGTAGTACATATTCCAGTACAAGTTTTAATGATTTCAGATCATAGAATGGATATTAGGTATACGCATCCCAGGATGAATTCCGAAAAAAGAAATCGAACTTAGGTTTCGCAATGTTAAGTCGATATCAAATGGATTTTTTTAAACTGAGTAGACGTCGTAGGCAGAGCCTAAATCCTAAATACCAGAGTACCGCGGCTGCTGTGAAAGGGTTACGTTAGAGGAAGTTTGTTAACGCGGGACTTGAATGGGCCAACACCCGCAGGCCCAATAAATACATCTCCTGTCAGTCCATTCTTCAGAGTAACAACTGAACATAGAGGTAGTAAACAAACCACTTCAGCATGGCGTGCTCAAAGCTATCATCTTTGACAATTCAGCCTCCAAACATTGATCAACTGTGACCTTGCAGTGACAGTTCAAATTGTAAACAATGCTGTCACGTCAACTAACCTGAAAATTCTTCCAATGCAACCCATGTTACAAACACTGCACTTTTTGAGTTCCATTTAAAAAAACTGTTAAACTACACTCGAATACAGCACAGCAAGTCCGTAAAGCTTCACTACAGTTACCAACAAATAGTGAATTCGATTTTACTGACCAAGCATAAAAAACGCACAAACAAAACAAACGTTTGACAGTCGAGGTTCTACCGTAAATAAGTCGCACGAAAATTATATCGGAGTTGCCAGCTCCTCAAAATTTATGTAAGACTTCAGAATTTGCGTTTCTGATGAAGAAATATGCAGTAACGGCGTACTGGTCTATTGATTTTGCTGAAAGCATTCCCAACGTACAATGGAATATTTCTGGATACTATACAATTAAGACGATAGTAGATAATTATGATTGCCATATCTGGTGGTCAATATGACAACGTAAGAGAAGATGTCGGCCTATTAGAATTAGTTGTTTACTACCTCTATGTTCAGTTGTTACTCTGAGGTCCATTCCAAGCCTTGGACACCCTAGTAATAGATGTGCGGTCGTACCGCTTGATTCTTGATGTATGAGGAACGACCGCCTTACTATGGGATGCAGAAGTCGCGCAGGTACATACATCTGATTGGATCTGTAAGCGGCGGAATTATAGAAGATAGCTCAAAGAAGGAGACTCCATTTGAATATCGGTAGAAGAGTGACAGGTCACCAACCGCAAGCCAGCGGGGAAAGTGGCTGGAGGTGACGCGTTAAGGTCGGGTCACCAGTTTGTAGAATTGCCCTTCTCTAGACGGCATCAAGTATGGAATAAATGTATGAAAACAGCTCAAACTTCGTTTTTAGGCGTTTTATGGGTTCCTGACCATTTTCTACTTTTGTTTGGTGGGGGGTGAAATTGGTATAATTGGTGGATAGGAGGTTGTAAAACTGAAAACTGTTTTGTATTCCTACTAGGCTCTCCATTGACCTGTAAACGAAAGGCCTACAACATAAAACTGACTTAAAATCAACGTCAATGTACTTCTGCAAGGGTTCAAAGCGGCTCAAACACTGCATCCTTTGTGTTTTGTGTTTATGTCCAAGGCACTCTCGATGACATGACTCACTGCATACTTGTCCGTGGACTCACGTGAGAACGCCAGGCTATAACGTTTATGTAAGGGCATAAACATTTCTCAACGTCGACGACAACACATCACCGGAATTTGTGTCCAATTTGATTACGCAACCTGAATGAAATGTCGATCGTCGATGGCGATTCAGAATTTCAATGAGTCATCGTCAGGTGTGCGCGATTTCGCATGGTTCAGCCGGGTACAGTTATCATTCGAAATATTCGCCAATCTTGTCAAACGTCATCGGAAGAAGAGATCAATTGAGGCGTTTATCGGAAAAACGTCATTAGTCCAAAACTAACATATTTGGGAAAATGAAAAAAACTTGTGCCGCAACCAATCCAAATAGATGACAAGACTCTTGAACAGGTAGATAGGTTTCAATACCTGGGATGCTGGGTGGACAGCAAACTAAATCCAGACACAGAAATAAGATCAAGAATAGAACAATCCAGAAGATGTTTTGTACGTCTCAGAAAGCTCCTCTGCGATTCACGCATCAGTCTTGACCTGCGTTTAAGACTCTCAAAATGCTATGTATGGTCTACTCTCTTATACGGAGTCGAAACATGGACACTCAAAACACAAACAGTCAATAAATTGGAAGCTTTCGAGATGTGGACATACCGCAGAATACTCAAAATACCATGGACATCGCGTACTACGAACGAAGAAGTTTTGCGCAGGTTGGGAACAGAACGAGAACTATTTAAAATCGTAAAAATACGTAAAACAGCATACCTGGGCCACATACTAAGAAATGATAAATATCGATACGCACAACTTATCGTAAAAGGAAAGATCGAAGGCAAGCGGGGGCTGGGACGGAAAAAACTGTCATGGCTGAGGAATATACGTCAGTGGACTGGCCTGGGATTCGAAGAATTGATAAGAACCGCTGAAAACAGAGAAGAATTTCCCACTGTGATATCCAACCTTCATTGATGGAGATGGCATGTTAAGAAGAAGAAAAAAACTTCCCAGCATGTAAAACTTTGATTAGATTGATTTATTGTCATATCTGGTAGAAGTAAAAATATATAAGACACATCGCCCACAAGCTGGTATTATTTTATTATAAACACATATGAAAAAAAAACACAAAAAATACATGGACATATGAGGTTTTTGAAAGAAAAGGTTAACAAATTAATGTCCTTAATAAAAAATAAATTTCGATACAAAAAACAAAGAAAGAGTTATAGTGAACAACTATACCTAAAACAAAACCGACTAACTGAAACAATCAACTCAAAACCCGATATCTACCAGTCTGGCAGGTCCGTCATTTTTTACCAAAATATTTTTATAGGTGTATTGCTTTACTTATTATCAATCACAAAATATATAGATTTGAGTGTGGTCAAAGTTTTTTTTATTTCTTGGTCCTACAAATTTGTGTTCTAGTTGATAATTATCATAATTTTTTTTCTTTTCATCACATGTTCTGCTACTTTATACAAAATTATTATTAAAGGATATATACCCAACAAATCTTCATGCATTTTTTCCAAAAAGTAATTAGGAGAGTTTGATTTTTTAAGCTTCAAAGACGTTACAGTCTCACAGACTGCACGTTACCAGCTATGCCCCGAATTTGCACGTTACCGGTTAAGGGTTAATATCGTGCATGAAACCAGGCAAGCCACTATCATCCTAGAAGACGGTACGTCGGCGACAGCAACATGCCTCGACGTAGATATCAAAACAATATTGTCAAATGGGGATTAGTAAATACTGACAAAGAAGTCTCACGTTGGCTTACCAACTGTGGAAATGGAGGGTCACCCGATAGTCGAGTCACCTTCGTCAAGCTTTTGGGGATCAACATCAACAAGAACATGTCACGGCACGACCACGTCGTCAGAATTGCTAAAACGGCATCAAAGAAACTTGGAGTTTTGTTCCGTTGTAGGAAGCTGTGTCACCAGAGCAACTACTGCTGCTCTACAAGGCACAGATCCGACCATCGCTGGAGTATTGCTCCCATGTGTGGGGGATGCGCTCCGAAGCACTCTCTAAAGCTTCTGGACACTATCCAGAAGAGAGCAATTAGACTAACCGGTACGCCTTCTTCTTCTTAAGGTGCCGTCTTCAATGAAGGTTGGCTACAATTTCGGCAAATCGTTCTCTACCCAGTGCAGCTCTTGACAGTGATTGTGAGTTCAGACCGGTCCAGTCCCTAACATTTTTCAGCCGTGAACACTGTCTTCTGCCCGGGCCTCTCCTACCCTCAATTTTACCTTCCATTATCAATCTCAAAAATTCATATTTCCGGCCTCTATACCGGGTGTCCCAGAATTTCCTTGATACGTGATATTTTCGTAACGAAAAACGGTTCAAGCAAGAACTGAGTGGTACTTTTGAAGGTACTATAGGGTCTATCATACCATGCATTCAAAAACATTTTTTTGTATGTCAACCCCTAAAACTCACCCCTAACTTTTTTTTTCAAATAGCACCCCATAGGTTTTCCTACATAAATGATATCCCCATTTTATATAAAATCTTGTGGTACCTTTAATTTTATAAGCAAACTTATTTTTTCCGTAAAATCATAAGCATAAGACAAATGAAATGATAATTTGTTTGACGCCTGATATTTTTGTAACAAAAACGGATAAAAAAGAAAAGTAAGTGGGCGTTTCAAGGGTAGTGAATGACCTATCATTCCTTGCTTATGAATCTTTTTTTCTCTTACTTAAACCCCTGGAATCCACCCCTAGCTTGTTCTTTCAAATTTCAATCCATAATTTTGCCTCGAAATAATAAATTCTTTACTTGAATTTAATTATCGTAGTGCCTTACTTTTTCTGCCCCTACTGCAATTTTTCGTTAATTTTGGCGCCCGTGGGCGGGGCACATCCTGCACACGGGGTTGGCGCGGCCCGATGTAGCCATAAAACTTTTTCATGTTTTTGCACTTAGTTTTGTTGTCACATTTTTTTTTATTAGTTGATTCATGAAAATAAGAAAAATATTTTCCACACATGTGTTTTAATTAATTTATTACGATTTCATGGATTAAGCGAAAAAAATTAACGATAAATTGCAGTAGGGGCATAAAAAGTAAGGCACTACGATAATTATATTCAAGTTAAGAATTTATTTTTCCAGGCAAAATTGTGGATTGAAATTTGAAAGAACAAGCTAGGGATGGATTCCAGGGGTTTAAGTAAGAAAAAAATGATTCATAAGCAAGGAATGATAGGTCATTCACTACCCTTGAAACACCCACTTACTTTTCTTTTTGATCCGTTTTTGTTACAAAAATATCAGGCGTCAAACAAATTATCATTTCATTTGTCTTATGCTTATGATTTTACGGAAAAAAAGTTTGCATATAAAATTAAAGGTACCACAAGATTTTAAATAAAATGGGGATATCATTTATGTAGGAAAACCTATGGGGTGCTATTTGAAAAAAAAAAGTTGAGGGTGAGTTTTAGGAGTTGACGTACAAAAAAAATGTTTTGAATGCATGGTATGATAGACCCTATAGTGCCTTCAAAATTATCACTCAGTTCTTGCTTGAACCGTTTTTAGTTACGAAAATATCACGTGTCAAGGAAATTCTGGGACACCCGGTATATATGTCCTAGGTAGCTTGTCTTTCGTCTTTTAAGTATTCCCAGGAGCTCTCTATCCATATTCATTCTTCTTAAAACAGTTTCATTCGAGATATGATCCGTCCATGATATTTTGAGCATTCTGCGCATGAGCCACATCTCAAAAGCTTCCAGTCTACGCATCGAACGGACCCTCATTGTCTAGGATTCGACTCCATATTGAGTATATATACGTTGTCACAAATCTATATCTGATGTTAAGCGATAATGAGGGATCCGTTAATAGTTTTTTCATTCTAAGGAATGCGCATCTTGCGTTTTCTATACGGCACCGTATCTCTGTTTCCTGATTTAAATCTTCTGTTAACCAACATCCTAACCTAACAAAAGACCTCCACAGCCTAGAACACCGAAGAAGGGTGGCTGACCTATCCCAGTTTTACAGACTCTATCACAAAAGATGTTCGAGTGAGCTCTCCCAGATAATAACACAGAAGGTCGTCCTAACGAGGAATACTAAAGTATTTGCGAGCTCATCCTTAGCAGGTCGAGGTCCCTACTCCCCAAACCAGTCTCTCCAGGATTCCTTATTTTGGAGAACTTCGACACTGTGGACTGAGCTGAGGAATTTTTGAAATCCTTTGTTTTTTGCTATTACTTCACCGCCCATGTACCGATTTTCAAAATTATAGCAGCATTACGACCTCTTAGTATATCGCTACCCATGCAGCGGCTACTGAGATTACGAGGCTAGGAAAACATCAACAAACAGACAGACGAAAATGAGTGACGTGGTTTTTCATTAGGTAGATATCATAAATCGCCCAACATTTTCGCATTGACAATACTCCCCTCACCTATCGGTGTGGAAAGTAAAAAATTAAGTCAAGTTGATTGACTCAGTACTTCCCACACATTACGGTGATACCAGTTTATTATTTTCCCATAGCATGAAGCTTAAGTCTGAGATCCGTTGCATCCAAATAATCGCTAGCCCCCCCCCCCCCCCCCTCCTAAAATTGTCTTATGCCGCTAGGTCTTTCCTTCACAGATCAATGGACAGCCCATTTCAATACTACAAACATTTCAGTTTTACAACGCCCCGCCTCCCAACCACCCCAATTTCACCCCCACCCAAAAAAACACAGACAATGATCAGGAACCTCTAAAATGCTTAAAAATGAAGTTTGAGCTGTTTTTATAGTTTTAGTTTTTTTATCATTTCTGCGCCGCCACTGGCACGATTTATAAAAACCATACGCGATTTCCATCGTCGCCACGGTAATAATACTGTGTCAAAGTTCCATTAGAATCAATTTAATAGTATCCACGTTACAAAATACAAACCGATCCAAACCAATACTCGTATGTATACAGAAAATTCTAGGTCCCTTAGTTTCCGTAATAGGCTAGGCAATGTTCGGATGGACCTAAAAAGGTGATTTATGTCGCTAGGTCTTCCTTCACAGGTTAGTGGACAGCTTATTACGAATACAATACATTTTTCAGTTTTTCAACCCCCCACCCCCTAACCACCCCAATTTCACCCCCACCCAAAAAAAAACGCAGAAAATGATCAGGAACCTCTAAAATACTTAAAAACGAAGTTTTAGCTGTTTTTATATTTTTAGTTTTTTTATTACTTCTGCGCCGCCACTGGCACGATTTATAAAAACCATACGCGTTTTCCATCCTCGCTACGGTAGTAATACTGTTTCAAAATTTCATTAAAATCAATTGAACATTTTCCTCCTAACACAATTTATAACGATTTAAAGCAATAATCTCGTATGTTTACACCAGAAAAATTCTAAGTCCTTTGGTTTCTGTAATAGGCAAGGCAATGTTCGGATGAATTAAAAACGTTATTTATGTTGCTAGGTCTTCCTTCATAGCTCAGTGGACAGTCTATTATGAAAGTAACACATTTTTCAATTTTACAACCCCCTACCCCCCAACCACCCCAATTTCACCCCCA
Source organism: Callosobruchus maculatus (assembly GCA_951848785.1). NCBI lineage: Eukaryota > Metazoa > Arthropoda > Insecta > Coleoptera > Chrysomelidae > Callosobruchus > Callosobruchus maculatus. The sequence goes on from CATOUR010000003.1 coordinate 8,664,794, forward strand.
TCCAAAAAAAAGTAGAAAATGATCAAGAACCCCTAAAACGCCTAAAAACGAAGTTTAAGCATTATTTAATTTTTTTTGTTTTTTGCTAATTACTCCGCCGCCTATGCACAGATTTTCAAAATTATAGGAACATTACCTACTACGACCCCACAGCATATCGCTGCCCAAATTTCATCATAATCCATGCAGCGGTTGCTGACATTACGAGGCTAGAAAAAAGCGACAGACAGACAGACAGACCGACAGACAGACAGACAGACAGACAGACAGACCGACGGAAATGAGTGACGTGGATTTTCGTTATGTAGACATCATAACACGCCCAAAAAGCGTATTATCTCAAAATCGAAAATTTTCGCGATCACAATACTCCCCTCACCTATCGGTGTGGGAAGTAAAAGGCAAAAAATAAACTGTTAACTTCAGGTAATCAGATTTTTTGAGATTTCGGTTTCCACTAGAAAAAAACATTTTTATCTGTTAATACATTCGACATGTATCATGGTGCTTGAATACACCCAATGATACGAGTCGATTTTGCGATCTTAATTTCATAAAACAAGGTCAATAACCGACAAGCGAAACCTTGAAAGCTGGACCATTTTTCTCAAATCTTCCACTGTTTATTACTATTCTGCCGATAGCCAGTCTTTCGAACTCCAATTTTTCAACCGAAACTATTGGACGTTTCTAATATGAGAATTCCAAAACGGTTCCACTTATCGTGGACATCCTGTCGTGGGGATAATAAATCGTAAAATATAAATCTTGTTTTTGCTTATCGTTCGAAATACTTAGTGTGTTATCTGTTATCGGGCCGGCCATAAACATCATCGGGATTGTGAGTCATCAGCGCTGATACAAATATTTTCAAGAATGCACAGATAACAGTGCCTGTCGCCGACAGTACGTGCACTGCAATCAGTTAGTCATTGAAAAATGTATATTCGCGTTACCTGGACTCGGACAAAGAGATTTATAAACGATCAGTGGTGTACTGATTAGGTTTGTTTGTTCAACATTCATGAATAATTGAGGATATTTAATGAGCGAGATTATAATCCAGGAATATCATGGCATCTGATCTTCACCAATCTGACTCCCCAAAAAAATAAAACATTTTTAAGACACCTAAAAGACCTAACAACGAGCCTAACAATAAAGCTTGAGTTCTTTCAAAATTCTTCTGTTTTACTTTCCTCACCGACATGTGAGGATACCCTCGATCAAAAATTTTCGCGATTTTTTCGATTTTGAGATAATACGCTTTTTGGCCGTTTCATGATATTTACATAACGAAAATCCACGTCACTCATTTCCGTCGGTCTGTCTGTCTGTCTGTTGGCGTTTTTCTAGCCTCGTAATCTCAGTAACCGCTAAATGGATTGTGATGAAATTTGTGCAGCGATATGCTGTGGGGTTGTACAATTTTGAAAATCGGTACATAGGCGGCGGCGTAATTAGCAAAAAAAAACAAAGAATTTCAAATATTCCTCAAACTTAAGCTTAGATAATTCTTTGTTTTGTCATGTGTAATAGCAAATATATGAATATCCACACAACTAAACCACTTTATACCTCCTTAGTGAGACCACACTTATACAATATATGCTTCTAATATCTGGTCACCAAGTACTTAGAAGGCTCAAAAAAGATTTTCACGATATCTGTATATTAAAAAGTACAATGTATATCCATTTATAATTTCTTACAGATCAACGCTGAAGGGTTTTAACCTGTGTCGGTTACTTCTGTTACACTATAATATATTAATAATAATAAACGTTTTGATTAGTTTGTAACAAAGAGAGACTCAACGTGGTGAAGTTTAGCTTGAGCTACCCTTACTTTACTCTTCATATTAAATTTAAGGTTCCTGAAATAAATTTAAAAACCGTCTTATGATCTTCAGTTCTCTTGGGGCGTCTCATAATATCTACATAACGGAAATCCGTGTCACTTATTTCCATAATCCCAGTAACCGCTGCATGGATTATGATGAAATTTGGGTAGCGAGATGCTGTAGAGTCATTGTAGGTAATGCTGCTATAATTTTCAAAATCGGTGAATGCGCGGCGGAGTAATTAGCAAAAAAAACAAAATAAATGAAATATTCCTCAAATTTCGTTTTTAGGCTTTTTATGGGTTCCTGATCATTTTCAACTTTTTTTGGTGGTGGTGAAATTGGGGTGGTTGGGAGGTTGTAAAACTGAAAAGTTTGTTGTATTCATCCACTGACCTGCGAAAAAAAGAACTAGTGGCCTAATACAAGTTTATCCGAACATTGCTATGCCTGTTACAGAATCCAAGGCCTTTTTTGATGTACATATACAAACGAGTATTGCTTTAGATCTTTCTGTATTGTGTAACCTGGAAACTGTTGAATTAATTCTATTACCATAGCGAGGATGGAAAACGCGTATGGTTTTTAGAACTAGTGTAAGTGGCGGCGCAGCATGAACCAAAAGACTAAAAATTATAAAAGCAGCTTAAACTTCGTTTTACTTCCCACACCGGTAGGTGAGGGGAGTATTGTGATCGCGAAAATTTTCGATTTTGAGATAATACGCTTTTTGGGCGTTTTATGATGTCTACATAACGAAAAACCACGTCACTCATTTCCGTCGGTCTGTCTGTCTGTCTGTCGCTTTTTTCTAGCCTCGTAATCTCAGCAACCGCTGCATGGATTGTGATGAAATTTGGGCAACGGTATGCTGTGGGGTCGTAGTAGGTAATGTTCCTATAATTTTGAAAATCGGTGCATAGGCGGCGGAGTAATTAGCAAAAAACAAAAAAAATTAAATATTGCTGAAACTTCGTTTTTAGGCGTTTTAGGGGTTCCTGATCATTTTCTACTTTTTTTTGGGTGGGAGTGAAATTGGGGTGGTTGGGGGGTGGGGGGTTGTAAAATTGAAAAATTTGTTGCTTTCATAATAGACTGTCCACTGACCTGTGAAGGAAGACCTGGCACCATAAATAACTTTTTTAGGTCCATCCGAACATTGCCTTGCCTATTACAGAAAGCAAAGGACTTTTTTTCTGATGTAAACATACGAGAGTATTTGCTTTAGATCGTTGTAACGAGGAAACTGTTGAATTGATTTTAATGAAATTTTGACACAGTATTACTACCATGACGAAGATGGAAAACGCGTATTTTTTTAAACCGTGCCAGTGGCGGCGCAGAAATAATAAAAAAACTAAAAATATAAAAACAGCTCAAACTTCGTTTTAGACTTTTTAGGGGTTCCTAATCATTTTAAAAAGTTTTTTTTGGTTGAGGGTGATATTGGGGTGGTTCGGGGGTGGGGGTTTGTAAAACTCAAAAATTTGTTGTATTCATGATAGATTGTCCATTGACCTGTAAAAGAATCGCCTAGTAGGATAAAACACTTTTTTGCGGTCGAGCGAGCGATGATTTGGTTGCAGGGGCATCTGGACTATAGTTTCATGCTGTGGGTAAATAATACAACTGGTATCATCGGAATGTGTGGGAAGTACTGAGTCAATCAACTTGACTACATTTTTTAGATGGTGTGCGGAGTTTGCAGAAGCCTGCAGAAACTGCGTTGTCCTATTTCCTACGGAGGGAGAGTTTTTGTGTTGGATGTTTTTTGCGGTCGGGCCAGCGATTTGCAAGAGGATCTCAGACTATAGCTTCATGCAATGGGAAAATAATAAAATGGTATCACCGTAATATGTGGAAAGTACCTACTGAGACACCCGTGTGGGGGCGGGTTAGAATATCTCCCATCGTATATCCTGCGTGTCGTAAAAGGCGGCTAAAAGGAACACCGAACTACTGTCGGTAAAAGCAGTGACCTCTTCTCAACCAACAGCTTCGGGTGGACGAGTGGAGAAGAGTCGGGACACCTTCTTGTATTTGGGGTGAGAAATTGCCCCTAAAAGCGGATGAACCAGTAGATACCATCTGCTCAACGGCATGAGGATGCAGAAAGCAAAAATGGGAAACTACTGCATTAAAATTGCCCCTAAAGGCGGATGAACCAGTAGATACAATCTGATCAACGGCATGAGGATGCAGAAAGCAAATGGGAAACTACTGCATTAAAGATATTAAAGATATCCCAAGAGAAACTCGCAAAATGTGTAAATGCATTTTACGAGTTCACAACATGTCTGTTAAGACATTGTGACTATGATGATGACCTACTGAGTCAATCAACTTGACTATATATTTTTTGCCTATTTTAGATTTTAGCTAGCATTTACTACTTGTAGTTACCATCAAGTGTACCAATAAAAAAAATAAATATACCTAAGATTATTTTCAATGTTCTTAAAGGTCATTCGTCTTATCTCTTAGAAATCGCGAGTGCATTGTTTTCGCTACGGAACACATCCAAACGACGTCTGGCCAATGACCGGTGACAACGTCCGTCCTTGGAAAAACTCACCGAAAATAGCTTCTTTATGCTGTCGCCGTTCGAGGGGGCGTGTCCAACACCTTAAATCCAACAAAAATGCGATCTAGACGGCCGCGGCGCACACACGCGACGCTCCGGAATGCACCGGTGACCTTTGGCCACCCGCACGTAAACACACTATCGCAAGCGGCTAGGCTGCGAAAACGCACAGAAACGCACTACAGATAGAGAGACCGGTGAACGGAACCTTGTTTCGTCGTCGTCTTGTCGTCCCGTCGTCCGCGGTGGATCACATGATACGGGAGGTCGTCTGACGATGCACGAATCACGATCCGCGATCGACTGTGACAGCAACGGCGGCGGTGACCGATCGACGCCGACGATGCGATGCAATCGCGCGCATGGTGCGTCGCGCCACGTTGCCACGTCTCGAGATTTGGCGGCGGATCTGAAGACTCGTTCGTACCAAGGGCGTCGCCAGCCTAGAACCTATCCTATGGGGGGGGGGGGGGGGCAAGGTAGTAGGTAAAGTATATCAAACTCCGGTACAATTTATTAATTGTAGTCGTCTATTCACCGACGAGGGTCCTCAAGTAAATGGCACACATATATCAACTATCAGATACGCAGATGACACCATACTTATAGCGGACTCAGATATGGGACTACAATGCATGGTGAACCGACTAAGTGAAGTATGTCAAGAATACGGAATGCGGGTCAACGAAAGAAAAACAAAGGTAATGGTTATCCAGAGGAAACAAAACGTGCCATTGCCTATCACAATAGATGGAAACAGGTTGGAACAGGTTAATCAATTCAAATACTTGGGCAGTTGGATAGACTGCAAGTTGAATCAGGACCTCGAAATAAACAGTAGAATCGCTCAAGCTAAAAACAGTTTTGCCAAATTGAAAGGGCTGCTCTGTAACACACATCTCGACCTAGAAATCAGATTAAAATTGGCCAAATGTTATATATGGTCAGTCCTACTCTATGGTGTTGAGACATGGACACTAAAAACAACCCATTTAAATAAACTAGAAGCAGTCGAGATGTGGATATACCGCCGCATATTGAAAATCCCATGGACAGCAAGGGTACGTAACGAGGAGGTCTTGCGGAGAGTAAATAAAGACAGAGAACTTTTACAAGTCATCAAGATGAGAAAAGCGTCATACCTGGGACACATTCTAAGAAATCCAAAATACTATATCCCTCAATTAATAATAACAGGAAAATTAGAGGGGAAACGAGGATTAGGCAGGAAGAAACTGTCATGGCTACGCAACATTAGAACATGGACAGGAATGGGATTTGAGGAATTGATCAGAGCAGCGGGAAACAGAGAGGTGTATGCCATGATAATCGCTAACCTCCATTAATGGAGATAGCACCATAAGAAGTCGTCTATTGACTAGAAAATTTATATAGTTTATGAGAAGAACAAATTCTAATTAAATGCGGTAATGTTGTACTTAAAAATGGAGTCAAGTTGATTGACTACTTCCCAACATAATGATGATACCATTTTATTATTTCCCATTGCATGAAGCTATAGTCTAAAATCCCCTTGCAACTAAATTATGGCCCATCCGCCCGCAAAAACAACATCCAATACAAAAACCCTCGTAAATAGTTTCTTGCGCCTCCCTCCTTAGGAACTAGGGCGCCACAGTTTTTTTTCTGCATGCTTGAACTGGACGATGCGAAACGATCAACAGCGTCCAACCCCTCTAAAAACAAAGTTTGACCTGATTTTATGTTTTTGGTTTTTTGATTATTGCTGCGCCGCCACTGGCACGGTTTTTCAAAAACAGAGTCGTTTTCAATTTTCGCAGCGTTAATAAATTCTGTGTCAAACTTTTTTTTAAATCAATTCAATAATTTTCGCTTTACGCAATATACATAGAACGAAATAAAGCAAAACTCGTATGTACAGATCACAAAATTGGTTTCTGTAATAGGCAAGCCAATGTTCGGATGGACCTAAAAAAATTTAATATGCCACTAGGTATTTCTCCTACAGATCAATAGACGGACTATTATGAATAAAACAAATTTTTCAGTTTTTCTACCCCCCACCCCCCAACTACCCCGATTTCACCCCACCCAAAAAAATTGAAAATGATCAGGAACCCGTAAAACGCCTAAAAACAAAGTTTGAGCTGTTTTCATATTTTTAGTTTTTTTATTATTGCTGTGCCGCCACTGACACTATTTTTCCAAAACATACATGTTTTCCATCCTCGCTGCGGTAGTAATACTGTGTCAAAATTTCATTAAAATCAATTCAATAATTTTCGCTTTACGCAATATACATAGAACGAAATAAAGCAAAACTCGTATGTACAGATCACAAAATTGGTTTCTGTGATAGGCAAGCCAATGTTCGGATGGACCTAAAAAAATTTAATATGCCACTAGGTATTTCTCCTACAGATCAATAGACGGACTATTATGAATAAAACAAATTTTTCAGTTTTACTACCCCCCACCCCCCAACTGCCCCGATTTCACCCCACCCAAAAAAAATTGAAAATGCTCAGGAACCCGTAAAACGCCTAAAAACAAAGTTTGAGCTGTTTTCTTATTTTTAGTTTTTTTATTATTGCTGTGCCGCCACTGACACTATTTTTCCAAAACATACATGTTTTCCATCCTCGCTGCGGTAGTAATACTGCGTCAAAATTTCATTAAAATCAATTCAATAATTTTCGCGTTACGCAATATAGAACGCCCTAAAACAACACTCGTATGTATACATCACAAATTCTAAGTCCCTTGGTTTTTATAAAAAGCAAGGCAATGTTCGGATGTACGTAAAAAGGTATTATGCTGCTAGGTTTTTCATTCAAAGATCAATGGACAACCCATTATGAGTACAACAAATTTTTCAGTTGTATCCTCCACCCTCCAACCGCCCCAAATTCACGCTCACCCAAAAAAACGTAGAAAATGATCGAAAACCCCTAAAATGCCTAAAAACAAATTTTGAGCTGTTTTTATATTTTTAGTTTATTGCCGCGCCGCCACTGAGCCGATTTTTCCAAAACATACGCGTTCTTCATCCTCGCCTTGGGAGTAATACTATGTCAAAATTACACTCGAATATAGCACAGCAAGTCCGTAAAGCTTCCCTACAGTTACCAACAGATAGCGAATTCGATTTTACTGACCAAGCATAAAAGACGCACAAACAAAACAAACGTTTGACAATCGAGGTTCCATCGTAAATAAGTCGCATAGAAATTATATCGGCGTTACTAGCTCCTCAAAATTTATGTAAGACTTCAGAATTTGCGTTTATGATCTTATGATCTTATTTATATATATGTGAAAAACAAAAAAGTGCAGCTCGGGCTCCGACACACCGAGCTGCTGTTCCATTACCCAATGACTACTCCTCACACCGTGAGGTGAGCAATCACTGGGTCCGCGAATCGTGCGCCCTAAGTAGACGAAGGGACCCAAGGATGACTGCCTTCTGCATTCTGGCGGCTAAGATGTGCGCCGCCGCACGGCACACCGGTATTTTGCGCAGTGCAGAGAGCAGCGTATTCCTCATTCCACCTAGGGATCCAATGACCATAACCAGCAGACTTACAGTGTAGTCTGGCCAGAGCCTGCGAAGTTGTCCGAGCAACTCCTGATATTTGGTCCGCTTTTCCTCCTCCTTAGAGACGATGTTCACCTCGGCAGGCGCCGAAAACTCAATAACAATAATGCAGTAACGCAGTAGAGGTCAACATATCTATTGATTTTTCTATAATCATTCCTGAACCATCAAAATATCGTCTTTTTTGACGTAGAATGGAATATTTCTGGATACTATACAATTAAGACGATAGTAAACAATTATGAATGCCGTATCTGGTGGTCAATATGACAACGTAAGAAAAGATGTCGGCCTATTAGAATTAGTTGTTTACTACCTCTATGTTCAGTTGTTACTCCGAGGAATGACTACAAAAAGTAACTGAAACTATCTTGTTGATCTTCGCTAGTGTATTCAATGTATCATGGCCACAGTTTTAGTTGAAGGAGGAACACAAGATTTTTATGAGATCCACGAATATTCAGCCGTACAAATTCCACAAGACTGACATAAATACTACCCCAGTTTCATGTTGTTGTTTGTCCGGATCATTTCCTTAATTGAATAGTACTTTACGAGCGGTACCGTTAAGGCATAAATAAATAATTAGAACCTATTATTTTCCAGCAGTGTTCCCAACAACGTTCAGCTTTATAGACACTTATCACTAGTGTAGTAAATAAGGAGGTAAACTTATGTTCATTCCAGCCTGTCAGGCTAGTAAATTGTTTTTAGAAGTAGTATAATTGTTCGAAGAATGCGTGAAGATACTGCGCTATTAATGGACGGACTATGCATAGAAAACATTGGCGACCTCACCGAGCGAGGCAGTAATTGTTTATTTTCGAATGCTTGTTAGTGAAGTTACAGTAGCCAAAGATTTATGGAAGAAACAAAAAAAATACAACAGGTGAATAATGGGTGGCTTCTCCATCGGGACGAATGCACTCCTGTAGCTTACGCGGCATGCTCGTAATCTGGTTGTTAATAAACTCTAAACGGACAGATATAACGAAGCAAAGATGGGCCCTAAAGTGTATTCAAATCCGCCGTGCAGTGGCTGTAAACAATAACACGCGCTCGGCGGCTGGCCTGTGGATGTCGGTCGCCAGAGCCGTATTCAAAATAGCAGTCATAAAGTCCATAGTATCGGATGTGGAGTAGCATTTATAAATCATATTTTTCCATTACAGCTGTATTGATATATTTTAGATTTTATATAATATTATTCTTACCTTAGGAACCTTCTTTTTGGGGTAAAGTTGAGAAGGGGTCAATACTTCAGTCAATTATATCCTCCCTATCGATGAGAATACTTTTCCTCCCTCGTTTCCCAAATACGAAGTTAAGCTTCTTTAATAGCTTATAAAACGTGGTCCGCTTAAAATTGGGCAAGTCATTATCGTCATTCACCTCTTTCAGGACTTTGTCAATAGTCGGAAGTTCATTTCGGAAAAAGAACTGATGCACATTTCTCCTAATTGCACTTTTATCGCCATGGTTCACAAGGTCAATGCAACGTTTGCGATTCTGGTCAGTTGAAGGTGCAGCAAAAGAGTGTCTGGTTCTGTATTCTCGCACCATTCTATAGACACTCCGTTTGCAGATACCTATTTTGAGTGCAACCTCTTCCACAATATCGTCAGCAGCAGTTGTTAATGATTTTTTCTGGGTTTCGTATTTATAAACGTTTAATATTACCTCCTTAAGCCTCACGTCAAAATGGCTCTTTTTTTTGACCTCTTCTTTGGTGGACTCAAATCCTGACATATAGCCACATCCATGGGTTCATCTGCAGTGTCTGTGCTACTAAGCCTCTTCCTTGTTAGACTTAAATCCTGCTTTGTAGTCACATCCATGGATTCATCTGCAGTGTCTGTACTACTAGACATCCTTCAATATCCCCTTCAAGTTATCGGGGAATAACACAAACACCACTAATAGCTATTAAAACAACAGTACAACACACATAACACTAAAATTCGCACAACAACACGGCAGGTATGCGATGATAAAAGCACTATGTACGCTATCATTAACACGACGCGTCGTATACAATGATAAACACACGGAGCAACTGAATAAAATCCAACTTTGTACTCTGTTCAACGATCCAGACGGGCGGCAGAGCGGCAAGCCTCCAAGGTGTTTATTGCCTTTCGGCCAATCGCTATGAATGCCTCCTTACTCGGGCGGCGTGCGTGGTATCCTGTTTCTTCTGCACCTTGGATTAGAATACGGTATAGAGGTACAGCATCCCAAGCTACCCTCACAGCGTGTTCCAGTTCATTCAGCACCTCATTCACATAACAATGGGCCGTCATTGTGGCACGGATCATAAGTAAAAGTGACTTGCTGTTGAATGCAATGACAGCCCAAACCATCAAACCAATAGGACGGTGTACATGGCGCTCAACAGCAAACTTGAGATGACATCGTTCACCCCGTCGTCGTCTTACGCGTTGGCGTTCCTCATGTGCCCTCAGACAAAACCTGGACTCGTCGGAGGAGGCCGTCTGATACCACTCGGCATGCTATTGTTGGTGTTCTTGGCACCAATCTAATCGTTGGCGACTATGATTTGCAGTGAGTGGAAACACTAGATGCGGACGATATGATCTTAAGCCCATTTCACGCAATCTGTGGTACACCGTACGGATTCGAAAGGGCCTCCCTATAGCTGCATACCAAGCGTCAGCAACAGCTCGAGTGGATCGCATTCTGTTTCCAAGGGCCAGTAGTCGTAGATGACCGTCTTGCCGGTCTGTAGTTCTTCTATATATACATCGGGTTATAACATTCGACGTCTTCAGATTCCTAATCTCCACTCCTCCCTATCTCCCCATAAGTCTTCCTTCAGGCCTCTTTCCCGTACTTCTTTATCGATTCGCTCTCTCCAACTTTTGCGTGGTCTTCCTCGTTTTCTTCTTGCTTGTGATTCCAATTTAAGATTTTATTTGGTATTCGATGTTGTGGCATTCTCTGGACATGTCCATACCAGACCAATTGTTGGGTTCTAATGTCATCGATAATGTCGTGTCTTATTTCCATGCTCTGTCTTATAGTGTCGTTCGGTATCCTTTCTAGCCTGGATTTTCCGGCCGCTCTTCTCCAGAAGTCCATCTCCGTGGGTCTTAGTGTTCTTTGTGTTCGTTCTTTTAGAGGCCATACTTCGGCACTGTAGGTTATTACACTTTTTACAATCGAGTTATAGTAGTTCTTCTAAATAGCTCGCTGCATTCGTCCTTTTCCCCGGAAGAAACTTATAAGCTGTAACGCAGTGTGACCAGATTTTATGTATATACCAGATTTGTTGGTGAAATCTACCAAAACCTACTCAAAAGACGCTATGATCATCTGAAGAGCAAAAAAAGCTCTCAAACCTCTACAATCGTAATTTTTGCATTATCAACCCATTTCCTAAAAGATATCACTTGAACACAGCACATTCTAAAGTGAGTCAATAATTCTTTAAAAGGGACGTTTTTACAAAGATTATGCAATAACAATAAGAAGGTAAATAAGAAAAAACTACCAAAAATCTACCAAGATATTCTTCCTACCAAGATTTGGTACCAAATTCTCAAAACCTACCAAAAAACTAGAAATCTACCACATCTGGTCACGCTGCGCCAAGGTTTTCCTTGATGGTCCCAGTAAAGACATTGAATAAAATTTTCTTAAAAAGAAAAATACTACACTGACCAAGCTATGACACCAATGACGATTTGCATCTTCTGTACAGTATCCAGCATTCTCGTAAAGTCAATTTCCATAGAAATATCATTATTGTTGTTCAATACCAGCTGACCTTCAATTTATTTTTAAATTAAATACAAAAGTGTGATCATTATAATAATATGCTGTATTTTTGATCTAACTTGCTGCATGGGGTAATAAAATTACAATATCTGAATTTCGACTGAATTGTGCCAGTTTTAAACAGAGGCCTTTCATGTGCTCTGTAAGTGCGAAGTGCTAGATCACAAGAGACAACTATTCTTTGGAAAGCCCAGGTTGGAACCGATAGAGTTTCAATCCTATGAGGGCCAACAGGGAAACTGTACAAGCCATAGTGCAGAGTTCTAGACTGGTACCTCTGAATGAATGAAAGAAGAAGAGAGGCTTTCTGGTAACCAAAACTTCTCCTTACTCCAAGAGTAAAAACTGCATATTCGACCTGATCAGGATCACAGGAGTGTATAGGTTTGACGAAATGGAATTCAACTCCGCTGGTATCAAGAGGTATTAATTTCCTGAATAAGAGAAAAATAACGAAAAACATATAGTATAACGATTAGACGTTAAAGGACTGATACACGTACGAGCAAGTACGCGTACTTATGGCTCGACGACCTTTTTCGTCTGTGTGTCACCGTAAGTACGCGTACTTTAAAACCGTCGCGCAAACCGCCGGCGAGCCGACTGGTTTGAAATGTTGCTCGTAGCTGGTCTCAGCTCGTACTGCGAGCCGCGAGCCACCACATTGTTTTGGCAGGCCATCGATGCGCAACGCTTGTTGTGTTTGGCGTTTGTTAAAAGTTTTGTTTATTTAGGAAAATTATCAAAATGAGTGATTTCAGCTTCACGTGTGTCACCGCGTCGAGCCGAGTAAGTTCGCGAACTTAAAAACCGCGTACTTAAAGTTCGTACGTGTATCACCCCTTTTACACCTACAAGCACTCAATGCTTTCAATGCTGCCTGGCTGTCAGAGCAGATAGCAATCCACCTCCTAGACCCCTAGATTTCGCAAATACGAGAGGCGCAAGCTAAAATCGCGTATATTTCTGCTTGGAATACCGAGGTGCAACCCCCAAAAGAGAAGGAGAGCTTTGTTTTTAACCTTCGTTGGTAAGTGAGCCATCTGTGTGCCAGACTGGCTCTTTCTCTCTCCTAAAAAAACCGCTTGACCCCTCAGAGTAACAACTGAACATAGAGGTAGTAAACAAACCACTTCAGCATTTCGTGCTCAAAGCCATCATCTTTGACACTTCAACCTCCAAAAATTGACCAGCTGTTAACTCGCAGTGACAGTTCAAATTGTAAACAATGTTGTGTAACGCCAACTGAACCTGAAAATTCTTCCAATGCAACCCATGTTACAAACACTGCACTTTTTGAGTTCCATCTCGAAAAACTGTTAAACTACACTCGAATATAGCACAGCAAGTCCGTAATGCTTCACTACAGTTACCAACAAACAGCGAATTCGATTTTACTGACCAATAAGCATAAAAGACGCACATACAAAACAAACGTTTGACAGCCGAGATTCTACCGTAAATAACTCGCAAGAAAATTATGTCGGCGTTGCCAGCTCCTCAAAATTTATGTAAGACTTCAGAATTTGCGTTTATGATGAAGAAATATGCAGTAACGCAATAGAGGTTAACATATCTATTGATTTTGCTGTAATCATTCTGAACCTCAATGTTTACAAAAAAAAAAACAAAATCTAAACCTCCACCTCAGAATAAGATTTATGGAATGCTATGTGTGGTCAGTATTGTTATACGGAGTGGAAACTTGGACATTGAAAGCTCAAATGATCAAAAAACTTGAGGCATTTGAGATGTGGCTCTATAGACGCATCCTGAGGATACCATGGACTGACAGAATCACCAACGAAGAAGTTCTAAGACGTATTGGTCGCAAAAGAAAGCTGTTGACATACATTAAGATAAGAAAAACATCATACATAGGTCACATCTTACGCAACGATAAATATATACTGCTACAAAACATTATGCAAGGCAGAGTGGAGGGGAAGAAAGGTATTGGCAGAAAGAAAAAATCCTGGCTTCGAAACATAAGAGAATGGACCAATCTCAACGTCGAAGAACTGTTTCATGTTGCAAGAGACAGAGACGCATTTAAAAACGTGGTCGCCAACCTTCAATGACAAGGCGGCATTACAAGAAGAAGAAGATTCCTGAACTATCAAATTACCGTCTTTTTAACAATTAAGACGATAGTAAACAATTATGATTGCCGTATCTGGTGGTCAATATGACAACGTAAGAAAAGATGTCGGCCTATTAGAATTAGTTGTTTACTATCTCTATGTTCAGTTGTTACTCTGAGCTTGACCCCCACTCTTCCCTTGTAGGATACACTCGAACGTCTAGAGGCACACGTATCGAATTCAAAATTCTTCGCGATTTCAAAACTTCGCCGCCTATTGTCGTGGGAAATAAAAAAAATCAGTAACGTTTGGCAATTTGATCGTAAGATACGATCCCGTAATGACGAAAAAGAAAAAGACTTCTCACACAACAACTTTCAACGGTGTGCCGGATGTCGTCCGATCCGAAAAAGCAGAAGATATTACATCAATAAATCATCCCGTCACGTCGAGACAAAAAACCAATAAGTTATGAAACAAGAGTTCAACAAAGCTTAACAAAAAGATCGCTAACGGTACACCTGCTACTCGCTCGAGAAGGGTGACCGGAGTTCACATTTTGCCGGTGACTAAGCTAGGGCCTCGGAAACTTGGACTGTTAAAAAGGCAGATCGAGCTCGCATAGATGCTTTTGAAATGTGGACGTGGAGGAGAATGCTGAGAATTCCTTATACCTCCCATCGAACTAATGCTGCCATACTGGATGAGCTCGGTCATCCAACGAGACTGTCCTCCATTGTGTCGACGAGAATGCTTACATTCTTCGGACATACTCACAGAAGCGATAATATGGAGAAACTTGTAGTTCATTACACGTATTCTTTCGCGTGCCCTTCGGTTTTGTGCTTTCAAAGTGAAAAAGCAAGTGCAACATACAGGGTGAGTACTTCCGAAGATGGGGACCCACGTGGCTGCGCGATGAACAGCATCTGCCTTCGATAGTGGGGCAGCAGCAGTATTAAGCGCGGTTAGAGCTTGGGTGGGTGACTGAATATTACACAGGGCATTCAGTTTCGACAGTGTTGGTGTCGCCCACACGAGCGCTGAGCGGAGCATCTTACGCGGCCGGCACTTTGGATGATCGACCGGACGGGGGATCCCCGTCGGACCGTCCGGGATGATGGTACCATTCCATTCCTTAAAGGCTTAAGTGCTGACGGCTCGATAATCGACATTATTTGGCAACGCAAAATGAACATCGTGTACGAACATCCAGGCACCAACATTGGTTTGATTTTAATGTGTTGTAGTGTGGGATTTTGGGAATAAGGATTATCCGACCAATAATTTATGAAGGTACTTTAAATCCAGAAAGATATTACCAGTTCTTGAATAACGATATTGAAGGTATCCTGGAGAATATTCGTCTGGCGGTAAACAACTGCGTATATTGCTCCAACGGGGTGGGGCAAACTTGTAAATTTAGGTTTCTCAAGCAAAAGAAAAACGAACTGACTTTTCCTGGTCAAAAAAAGATGATACTGCAGATGTTGATGAAGAATTCGTTTTTTATGGACCAGTACATTTCAACACAATCAATATGAGTAAGAATCAAGAATATACTTCTGCTTATCGAAATATGAATACGAAACGATAACCGCTGCTTATAGTAGAGCAAAAACGACTTTTCATTAAATAACGGTATGTTTCATCCCTTGTCGCATACTACATGACTGACTTATGTCAATGTTTTTTTGAAGTTTATTTTCTGTTATGTTTTTTTCAGTTTTATTGTTGTATAAAAAGAACCTTTCCATGACTGACTGACGATAAGATTTCTGTTAAGTTTATGTGCTGTAATCTTTACTTCACTTCTTGTTCAGTATTATTATCAATGTATAGAATAGGAAATATATGTTTCCTATGATTGTTTTGTTATTCTCCATTACCAACAGGGCAAGATGTACAAGGAACTATAAAGGATTTTTTGAAATCCAGGGGGATTTACTGAGGAATTACCTGGATGTCCGGGGATTTACAGTGATGTAGAGGGATTTATCAGGAGGTACCAAAGATTTCCAAGGATTTAAGTGGGATGTAGGGGATTTGCTTAAAAAAGAGGATGTAGGTGTACACTTTTTAGGTTATGTGTTCACCCCTCGAAAATATCCGACCTTCATTGGAGTCTTGCTCCCAAGTGTGGGGATGCTCTCCGAAGCACTGTCTAAAGCTTCTGGACATTATCCAGAAGAGAGCAATTAGACTAATCGATACGCCTAACCTCATAAAAGACCTCCACAACCTGGAACATCGAAGAAGGGTGGCTGACCTGTCTCTGTTTTAGAGATTCTGTCACGAAAGATGTTCGAGTGAGCTCTCCTAGATAGTAACAACAAAGGCCGTCCGAACGAGGAGCACTAGAGAGGCTCTGCGAAGTCATCCTTACCAGGTTGAGGTCCCTACTCCCCAAAGCCGTCCCCTCCAACATTTCCTCTTTTGGAGAACTTCAACGCTGTGGAATGAGCTGCCAGATAGTGTCCAGAAGCTTTAGAGAATGCTTCGGAGCGCATCCCCACACACAGGAGCAATACCACTACTCCCCAACGATGGTCGGATCTGTGCTTTGTAGAGCAGCAGTATCTGCTCTGGTGTATACAGTATCTCCACTAGATGATAGTTTTGATATCTACGTTGATCTGTGAGGCATGCTGCTGTCGCCAACGTACCGTTTCCTGGGATGTTAGTTGCTTGCCTAGTTCCATGCAGTAGATTGCATTGGACGTTATTTCCAGCAGCTCGTTGATGTACAGCAGCTTTACCCAGATCCATCTAATGAGATCCTAAAGATCGAAACAACGCTATCGTGAACTAGGGACATCGTGACGATTCAGGACATGTTCCAAATAAGGATTGTGATATCCATGAAGCTCATTTAGGTACGGTGGAAAGCATGAACATGTTTTTTATCGTCTATTTTCTATATGAAATTCTAAGAATTGATAAAATATGTTTTTTTGGTGTTTTAGAATGGCTCGCACTAAATGAACGACCCCTGATCGATGGCGTTAGCTTGTTAATGGTGGATCCAAGAGGTTCGCCTCTATGGAACCCACTTCAAATTCCCGACGACGCCAAGTGACCCTTCTTGTCTACATTCGATGCCTGAATACGAACGAAATTAGATAATCATCTAAACACCGCGTCATCGCATCGTATCGGCCAAAGATCTCCGAATTAGCGCGTTTGGGTCCATTAACTAAACGATGAAAGTAAAAACCCAGATGGTCGTCGACCCATGATTTACAGTTGATGGTCCGCTGGCGGTGGGTGTGGGACCTGAGCTGAGACGCGCCCGGGCGCTCACATCATTTAAATGAATGAAACGCCGAATCTTGACGGCTTCAATGGACTATAAGACGTCTCGTCGTTCCGCTTCAGCTCTAATGTGGGGTCAAAGCGACAGGTGGTTGGTTCCGTTACACCAGCTTCTTCTTCGGACCACTAAGCGGTCGTAAATTCGGATTAAGGGGGTGTTTAGAGGAAAGCAAAACGTACCTAAATGCTGTTTAAAACAAGAGCAACAAATCTTGCTACTGTTCAAATCAAGAAATTTGTAATTATAATAGGTATGAGTATGAGTCATCAGTGGCTGAATAGATCTTTGAACAACCGATCTCTGTTGTAGTCGAAGGCTGTTCATCAGGCGTATTTTCAATAAACGCCGGTGTTTCTCAGGGATCTGTCCTATCATCCTCCAAAAAATAACACGAAGAAAGCTACTGGTCCCGACCAAGTTCATGAAAGATTGACTGCATACAACCCCTCTCTAAGAAAGGTAAAAAAACCGGTCCCACCAATTATAGTCCTGTGGCTCTTCTCAGGTTATGGAGACTGTCATTAAAACACAGCTTCTGAAATACCTTAACAACAATAACATCATAAATGTTCGCCAGTATGGCTTCCGTAAGCACAGGTCTACGGGTGATCTCCTCGCCTACGTCACTCACTTGTGGAACAGAGCATTAGAAAATCATGGCGAATCCCGTGTTGTTGTACTTGATATATCGAAAGCTTTCGACAGAGTATGGCATGACGGACTTCTGACCAAGCTTGCTGCTTATGGACTACCACCTGGCTTGCGCCAGTGGCTGAATAGCTTTTTGAACGACCGATCTCTGTTTGTTGTAGTCGAGGGCTGTTCATCAGACGTATTTTCAATAAGCGCCGGTGTTCCTCAGGGATCTGTCCTATCCCATACACTGTTTCTGCTGTACATCAACGAGCTGCTGGAAATAACATCCAATCCAATCTACAACTCCCCAGACGACAGTACATTAATGTCGTGCATGGAAGCAGGCAAGCCACTATCATCTCAGGAGACAGTACGTCGGCGACAGCAACGTGTCTCACAGATCGACGTAGATATCAAAAGAACTGTCGCGTGAGGATTAGCAAATAAAGTACAGCTTAACGTACAGAAAACTCAGGCAACAACACTGACAAAGAACAAAGAAGTCTTACGTTGGTTTACCAACTGTGGAGGGTCACACAATAGTCGAGTCACCTTTCGTCAAGCTTTTGGGGATCAACATCAACAATAACATGTCCTGGCACGACCACGTCGTCAGCATTACTAAAACGGCAGCCCAGAAGCTTGGAGTTTTGTTACGCTGTCGCAAGATATATACACCAGAACAACTACTGCTGCTCTACAAGGCACATATCCGACCATCGCTGTAGTATTGCTCCCATGTGTGGGGATGCGCTCCGAAGCACACTATCCAGAAAAGAGCAATTAGATTAATCGATACGCCTAACCTCACAAAGAACCTCCACAGCCTGGAACATCGAAGGAGGGTGGCTGACCTATCCCTGTTTTACAGATTCTATCACGGAAGATGTTCGAATGAGCTCTCCCAGATAATAACACCCAAAGGCCGTCCGAACCAGGAACACTAGAGAAGCTCTGCGAGCTCATCCTTACCAGGTCGAGGTCCTTACTCCCCGAACCAGTCTTCTCCAGCATTCCTTCTTTTGGAGAACTTCGACGCTGTGGAATCAGCTGCCGGGGCATTTATTTTGTTTCCCGACGGATACAACCTGCAGCATTTCAAATCTAACGTGAACCGATACTTATCCTCCCGCAGCGCTTCTACAGCGCCATAGGCTTTCAGCCTTTGCGGGAGGCTGACCACAAAAAAAAAAGAAAAACGTACTTTAGTTCTACTAACCATGTTGCTACTTAGGTATAAGTCGCCTATAGCTGAACAGCTTTTTGAACGACCGATCTCTGTCGTAGGCGGAGAAGTCACACGTATTTTCAATAAACACCTGCGTTCCTCAGGGATCTGTCCTATCCCCTATACTGTGTCTGCTGTACATCAACGAGCTGCTGGAAATAACATCTAATCCAATCTACAACTTCGCAGACAACAGTACATTAATGTCGTGCATGGAACAAGGAGACGGTACGTCGGCGACAGCAACACACATCAACGTAGACATGAAAACAATTGTCGAGTAGCCTACCAACTGTGGAAATGGAGGGTCACCCAATAGTCGAGTCAAGCTTTTGAGGATTAACATCAACAATAACATGTCCTGGCACGTCGTCAGTATCGCCAAAACGACATCCCAGAAGCTTGGGGTTTTGTTCCGCTGTAGGAAGCTGTATACACCAGAGCTACTGCTGCTCTACAAAGCGCAGATCCGAGCATTGTTGGAGTATTGCTCTCATGTGTGGAGATGCGGTCCGAAGCACTCTCTAAAGCTTCTGGAGACTATCCAAACTAATCGATACGCCTAACCTCACAAAGGACCTCCACAGCCTGGAACATCGAAGAAGGGTGCGGCTGATCTGTCCCTGTTTTACATGTTTTATCACGGAAGATGTTCGAGTGAGCTCTCTCAGATAATAACACTGAAAACCGTCCGAACGAGGAACACTAGAGAGGCTCTGTGAACTCAACCTTACCAGATTGAGGTACCAACTCCCCGAACCACAGACCCTTATCTTCTCGTAGCACTTCTACAGCACCATAGGCTTTTAGCCTTTGCGGGAGGCTGACCGTAAAAAATTATAGTAAGGGAAGGCTGAATGGGATTTTGAGACTTCTTTCGGTATTTGCTTAGTCTTTTTGATCTTGTAAGCCACAACGAATATGTTTTAGAACTCTATATTTTGTTTTTTGTGGGCAAATTCATGACTGCAAATTTAAACCATTGAAGATACCCTTGTGAAACTAGTATTTTAGTTTAGTTTTTATCTACTTAGATTGGATAATTTAGAGATAGTTGTAGCTTAGGACTATGGTAGAGACAATTTTGGAATTAGTTGGATTATGAACTTGTAGCTATTATGAATCTGGCGTATGTATACACAACTGTGGCTTTTGATTTATTTAAGCTTACGTAATGTGATACAATCGCCTCATATTGATGTTTTTCAGCTGTTAATTGGTTATCATTTTACTACTGCATTAACTTTATGATAAGATTATGAATAGTTGGGATAAAGTATGGAACCAAGCAAATAACTTTGGAACGGAAAGAGTGATATTGCTGAAAATTTGCAGGCAAGTGTAGTGACGTCTAGTGCATCCGAAGGCATTATGTTAGCTGTTAATGTACTTTCGGTTTAACCGGAAGTACCGTCAACTTTTTCAATTTAAATGGGACACCCTGTATATTTTTGCAGATTTTAATTCATCTTTTTTCCGAATACGTCCATAGTGGGTTTAGCATTAGTTTCTGTAAAAACGGGAAAGATAAAGCTTCTTTATCATTTCAGGTGTTTAAAATGCCGGTCATTCAAAGTCGGTTTTGGCGATCGCGTGAGAACTCACAAAGAAGTGTGTCAACTTTTAATGATTTACGTCCCGACAGGGGTCCTATAACACGTTTGACGGTGACTAAAAAAAAATAAAAAAAAATTACCTCAAACGGGAAGACCGCAGACCGCCACGGACGAATTTGTGTGGCAATTTTTTTAAGAAACAAATACTAAACCCACTATGGACGTATTCGGAAAAAAAAGGTGAATTAAAATCTGCAAAAATATACAGGGTGTCCCATTTAAATTAAAAAAGTTGACGGTACTTCCGGTTAACATAATGTCTTCGGATGCATTAGACGTCACCACACTTGCCTGCAAATTTTCAGCAGTATCATTCTTTCCGTTCCAAAGTTATTTGCTTGGTTCCATACTTTATTCCAACCCTGTATACTATGAAATTATTGTAGTAGGTTTTCCCTATCTATCTATCCACCTAGTGTGTTGTTACCCTGGCAGATCAGTCCTCCAACACAGAATGCATAACATTCCTCTAAGCTCACCCATCATGGATTCAAGAGTGAATTGAAGAGAGAAGTGAAAGATCTAAGTGCGGATACGAATCGGTGCGACGGCATTGGTGTGACCGCAGCTAGAGCGGCATCTGTGTCACTTACTGTACATCGGCATTCCTCGCATTCTTCGGGCGGTTGTGTTCGCCGGTTGGTTCGGTTCGGGCCTCGATCCGAGCGTAAAAAACAGCCGCCACGCCGCGCGCCAAAACACCGCAAACCGCGATTTGATATCGCGCGACCGACTGATGGGATACGCCAGATCAAACCACCGGATATGCACAAACATGCCCATTGGCGTCTCTACAGCCACATACTAGGTTCTTTCCAACAGGACCGAATACCGTACAATGTATCGTCACGGACATGCGCAGAACGTGAAATGCGTTCCAACAAGTTTTGTGACCGTTCATGAAACGGTCCCTACGCATTGTCCTACGTGAGCGGCGACATGCGGCCGGCGCGGCCGGCGCGGTCGACGCTGTAGTCGCGGCGTAGACAGCAAACGCAACCAGAGCGTCCTACGTGCAAGCACCGAACATAAAGTGGTGTAAAGCGCAAAAAATATCGCTGCCCGTGTCTCGGCGCCTTCTTACTTGTTTCACAGTTTTGATGATGGCGTGGACGAAGATGCGCACAATTATTTTAGCTGAGAGCACGTTCTATCAAAGAATTATAAAATGGCGTAAAAAACGGCTCAACAAAAGACAGAAGACCAACACTATATTTTTGGAGAGATCTAAATACGGAGAATTTCACCATTTGTATGAAAAACTCAGATCTTGTCCAGGTTTATTTCGCAGTTATAGTAGAGTGTTACCAGAAACAGAGAGCTGACCGGCATAGACTGAAGCGGCAGACGCGCGGCCGACGCGGAAATATCAAATATTTTGACCGCCTGTGCCGCCTCAAAAACGCTTGAGCCGCGCGCGCCGCGTGGCTGTTACTAGGCAGGACATATCAATAAACTACCATGCTTTGATATCACCGCGACGACCGCGCCGGCCGCGCCGGCCGCATGCTGCCGCTCACCTAGGACACACTGCTAAAGCGTTCCAACAGATTTCGTTACCGTTCATGGGACGGTTTCTGTACGGTTAAATCGGTACTTGGTCCAGAGTAAGGACTGTGAGGACTGACATGCGCAGTAGAAAGTAAATCGCCCGCTTGATGCACAATTTCATTTTGTCATTTCTATGCGCCTTCTGTTTTCTTACTTCCTTGAGTCTTGAGTGTTGAGATTGGGTGTGATTTGATTTTGCTTCTGTTATTTTTGCTGTTGCTTGTTGTTTGGCTGGCTCGTTTGTTGGCCGAAATCTCTCCAAAGCCAAAAATAGAAATGGAATCAAACAATAATGTTGTACATGGTACGTTATGATAAATTCGGTCATTTTTGTAGAAAACATAACCCAGGTTCTTTGTTTATAGAGCTACAGGAATACCTGGTTGTGAGTGGCAACCATTATTTATGGCTAAAATTACCCAAATAATCCTCATTTTTCGGTTGTGGTTGATAGATTAACACCAAGTCATCGTCAGAAAACTCAAGCCCCAATCAATTTTAATAAAGCTCTTGGCGTCTTGGCTTTTGAAATGAAATCGAGGTTAGTTTTTTTGATAGCTGTCAGAACTGACACGAGTCCAGTGAAATAAGAGAAAGAACCGTTCCAACAGATTTTCCTGTTTGTACGGTCACGAAACCATCTAAAATCAACGCATGCGCACCACAAACGATCCGAACAGTCTCGTGACGGTTCAATGGACGGTACAAAATATGCTGTTGGAAAGAACCTACTATAACCATACTAAGGACACCGGGAAAGCTTTCCGATTGAAGCTTTATTCTTTTCATTTTAATTCTTCGCTTATACAGGGTGTTTTAAAAGTTGGGACTTTCCTCTCTAGAAGCAACGGCCCTTGAAACGGCAAAGCTAATGCACGGTGAACCAGCAGCAAAACAGTAAAAAAAATATCAAGCAAGTGCTCACTATTTGGTTGCTACGAAGTTGTAAGTGCGGTCCTGTCGCAGGCGTCTTACAGGTAAAAGTACGATTCATGATGTCTTCTTCAATTTGGACCATACGAGGTTGTCTAGGTCTTCCAGCGTGTCCACCACGATGTGGATTCAGACAACCTGTGTCTCTAGTAATAATGTAATAAGTCAAGCACTCTCGTACACTATGCCACAGCAACGTGACGTATGACGAACTGCCGGTTTTAGTGTTTTCTCACCGGCGCGGCATCGGCACCGCTAGCGCTGCCTTGTTTGTTGTGATATTGTGACATGGTGAGCCATTGCCCAGGGACGGACTTAGAATTGAGGATTTCTTTAATGGCCAGTATCTTGCAAATTAAAAATTCCACTCCACTTTGAAAAAATTTGAGCTTACCGCCTCTGCACCTCTGGATAAAAAGACAGACAATGTCGGCCTGCCTGAGAATGCGTGACGGAGGAACGTGGGTGGTACGGGAAGCACTAGTTGGTTACACCAGAGTAGAACGATTCATGGAGAATATATATCGTCATTCAGGGTGAAAAGACATACCCTAAGTCTAGACAATAGACTCTCACGAATCATCCCGGAAAGGGACGATTGGACGAGTCGAAAAATTAAATTTTCGCCCCATAGGTATGCTTCCTTGATGGATTGCTCTCAAAGGATTCGGAATACGGGGAAGCAGGATTCTGTCTGGAGGGAAAAGGTTTGCAGAGAAGCTTTGCGCTGGGGACCTGCATGACTGCCTTCCAGGCGGAGGTCTGTGCCATACTGATGGTGGCACACTACATGGAAGTCGAAGTGTTCAGAACAAGGCGATATGTATATACCCAGGTAGCTCTGAGAGCGATGGTAACTCTGGCTCAAGAATGCTCTGTCTTCCTTCAGAAACTAGCGTCATAAGAAGAGCAGACCGTCCAGCTAGGCCCAGAACCAATGCTTGGAATTGACAGGCTCCACGTCAATGTTGTCCTCGACGACTGGGCCTACAAGGAACTGGCGAAAGCCTGCAGGCAAACTAAAATATTCATAGCGGGCCCTGATAAGAACCGAAGGATATGGCTTATGAATAAAGGCAGAGAATGCTTAATCTTTTGGAGGGGATGCTCGTGAGGGTGGTAGGGGAATCCATGTATTCCAGATGCTGGGAGGAGGAAGGGACGGCGTTCCACTTCCTGGGCAGATGTGCTGTGTATTGTAAGCTCAGGATTCAGATATTCGGTACGATGGAGTTCGAGGAAGAGTCACTTTATTAAGTGAAATAATCTGACATAGTGACTTTCGTCAAGAGGTCTGGTAGGTTCGACAAGGAGATCTCTAGGACGTATGCTTTATAGTGTTTTCAGTGTTGCTTCGGTGGAGTTGGCAGAAGGTCAAAGGTGGCCTACTTGCCTGGCTTCGACTCTACTACTCCCTACTACTACTACTACTACTCAGTGGCGGCTCGTGCCAACTTAGAGCTATAATGCCAGAATGACAGCCAACATTTGAAACCGATATAAAATTGAAAAAAATACTTATGACTAGCCGATATGCCGAATTTAACTAAGTCTTTATGTTCGACTTACCAAGCATCGATAAACTGAAAACATTATTCATATGCACCTTAGATTTTTCATAGGTCTTCATTTTCTCCCATATATGAATAAGATCATCTGTGCCTTTTTTCGCCCAAGTGTCATCGCCTCCAAATAGAACACACACAAAACAAAACAGTTTGTTAACTTCTTCACAGTCATTTATCCAATTGTTTTCATCATAAATAGTTTTATTAAATTTACGACAACGCAATTTCTGTCCACTACCAATAAGTTTTTCAATTCTTCTTCCAGCGGAAGATTACCAAATGAGTTTATTAATGCGCCAATTTTATTCTCATTTTCCCTCCAATGATATATTTTAATTAAACACAAAAGAGATACGGATCCGAAAACAGCGCACAACTCACTCAAACTAATAAGATCTAAATTTCAAACCTTTAACGAGAAAAGCCGACATCAGCATCAACAACATAAACAAATCGAAACTGCTGAAACAATAGTGTACCATGAATGGAAATACGGGTAATGTGCCTGGCACGATCTACTTCGGATTTTCGTATTTAAAATCCATCCAAACGTCCAGTATAGCGTTCTCTCTGTCACTCGTAAGCGTTTGTGATAAGACTTCTCTCACTCTGTTTGTGCCTTAGAAGAAACGGCACGGTAGGCTGTTGCCATCTCGCCGTTTCGTCGCGTCGTCAGCTCTCATCTGCGACGATGCCACGTGTTGCCTGGTGCAAGCATTTATGCGCTGAGCCGCTATTGCCATTTCATATAAAACAAAAAAAGTCGTTGGAAACTAACATAGAATAAGAAAAGTTTACGAGATAGATAAATATGTCATTGTCTAAAATTAAGGTAGTGCCATGGCACTGTGGCACTACCTCACCAGCCGCCTCTAGTACTACTTCTCGAACTGCATATGACAGAACGTTGACTTGTGGACTGCTGGGGGATTGATCCTCCGAGAAACCCTCTATCTACGCGCCTGAGCCGAACAAGAAGCTTTCAGTATAGCGAATTTCGTTAATGTTGTGTTGTTTACACGTGCACATAACAGCTTCTTGACCCTATGTAAACGAACACGACGAATCGTACCATTTCCCACAAGTTTTCTGTGTCGGCACGACACGGTTGCGTGAACATACACCCATCGACATCGACCCATCCGTGTTGTGTTCGTGTCGATACCGACATGCGGTTTTTACCGGAGAAGACAACACGCTGTTTATTCAATTATGTCACGAATCAACGTAATCCTGTTTGCGGAATCGCCGATTTTTCAAGGGCGGTCGAAAAAAGTGGGTCTTCGGTTCGGCTCTGACACGGTCGAGGTTTCGAGGTAATCCCCCTCATATACTGCAAAAAATTATGATGAATTATGTACTTACTAATGCTTCAAATGTCTACGTTAAAAGCGCTTCCACACATGGGTCGATCAGGGCTGGTATTCTCAACTCGCGCGTATTCACTGGCAGCAATATTTTGATCTTTAAAATTCAACAACCGGAATTCCAGACTGATTTTTTGCAGACAACCCTATATCGACCTGTTTGCATAAAATTATCGTTATTTTGATATGAATTTCATGCGTTAACCGCACCGATGCAAATTACTATTATTGATTTACCTGTTTATACCTGCCTACCCTATAGTTGGGACGGGAAAAACGTAGCCAACCTAACGTTTTCATATTCTATGGGCTTCATACTTTCGATTGGTATGTGATTTGTCTAGTAACCAAACCAGCGAAATGTTTAAAAAAAAATTAATTTTTAAATATTTAATTAATGATATCCTGGACTGAAATTTTTCAGCCAACCCACTCGCGATATGTTTTTTAACATACTAAATTTAATATAAGATGCTTTTCATCCATTAACCAGTTCGGTGAAGGTCGTCTTATATTCGGAACTTAGACTATTATTTTTCTGTCATAGTTATAGAAACACTTTATTACCTGCAATTCGATAAGCTTTATGAAATGCATCAAGTTCTTTTATGTATAGTAAGTAAAAGGGTTACATTATCCTACGGAAAATAAATACGACAAGTGCTATGATACTGGAAACTACTTTCATTAGCATTTCAAATTCTCCTTATCTGAGAAACTTTATAATCATGCAGTGCACTGGGCGACAAAACATGCATATATAAATGTTTTACAAGGAAAAGTCGATGAGAATATTTGCTATTGTCGTTTCCTTATTCTGGCACCTTGATGTATAGACATCGGTCTCAAGAGACTGCTTGACACATCATTTTGGACTGCGTGGTACACTGAGCCATGAGAAGGGTTCTGTTTGACCCAGCTAGATGATGGAACCGACTATAATATTGGGAAAGAGCTCCTGCTCTAGAAGGTACAGATCCGACCATCGCTTATCCCATGTGTGGGGGATGGTATCCGAAGCACTCTCTAAAGCTTCTGGACATTAACCAGAAGAGAGCAAGCAATTAGACTAATCGATCCGCCTAACCTCACAAAAGACCTACACATCCTGAAACATCGGAGAAGGGTGGTTGACCGATCCCTGTTTGAGCCAATTACCATACACTTTGTTTTTTGAACATTCAGTTCAATCTTGTTATTCAGCCATTCACTGAGGTGTATCATTTCTCTGTTTACTATTTCAACAATCTGTTTAATTTTGGAACCATTCACTGAAATTAATGATTCATTTGCAAAAAGACTAATAAAGGAAATGTTGGATGTCGTTTATGTATGTAAGAAATAGTAACGGGCCCAACACGCTACCTTGTAGAACACCATGTTCAACTTCAATACATCCGGAATAAACATTTTCTGTTTTAACTCTTTGCCACATATAGCTTAGATAATCGTTTAAGCACTTCAGTACAACTCCCTTAAAACCATATTTCTCACATTTTTTCCAGTACCTAATCTTTTCCGATCTATCGTTTCAAATGCACGTTTCAAATCCACAAATACACCCACAATAATTTTACACTAATAAATTTCTTTTATCCACTTTGCACACACTAACTGGCAGGATGTTTCACATGAGTGATCTTGTCTGAATCCAGATTGGCCTTCATACATGATTTGATTCTTGGTCAGGCGATCAATAAGCTCCCTATGTACTAGTATCTCCAAAATTTTTTCAACAACTGGCAGATTCTCTCAAGGAAAATGTTCGAGTGAGCTCTCCCAGATAATAACACCGAAGGCCGTCCTAACGAGGAACACTAGAGAGGCTCTGCAAGCTCATCCTTACCAGGTCGAGGTCCCTACTCCCCGAACCAGTTTCCTCCAGCATTCCTTCTTTTGGATAACCTAACGACACTGTTTTGAGTTTCAGTCTCGTTCAACGAAAATGGAAAATCTCCGATGCCCGGATCCTGAGGTTCGCCCGCAAAAAATCTAAAATTTTTATTTGATCTTGTATGAGGATGAAACCGCGTATCCTAGATAATTAGAGCATCCTAATTACAAATCCGGCCACTGTTTTGAGTTTTAGTCTCGTTCAACGGAAATCGAAAATCTCCGATGCCCGGATCCTGAGGTTCGCCCGCAAAAAATCTAAAATCTTTATTTGATTTTCTATGAGGATGAAACTTCGTATCCTAGATAATTAGAGCATCGTAATTACAAATCCGGCCACTGTTTTGAGTTTTAGTCTCGTTCAACGAAAATGGAAAATCTCCGATGCCCGGATCCTGAGGTTCGCCCGCAAAAAATCTAAAATCTTTATTTGATTTTCTATGAGGATGAAACTTCGTATCCTAGATAATTAGAGCATCCTAATTACAAATCCGGCCACTGTTTTGAGTTTTAGTCTCGTTCAACGGAAATCGAAAATCTCCGATGCCCGGATCCTGAGGTTCGCCCGCAAAAAATCTAAAATCTTTATTTGATTTTCTATGAGGATGAAACTTCGTATCCTAGATAATTAGAGCATCGTAATTACAAATCCGGCCACTGTTTTGAGTTTTAGTCTCGTTCAACGAAAATGGAAAATCTCCGATGCCCGGATCCTGAGGTTCGCCCGCAAAAAATCTAAAATCTTTATTTGATTTTCTATGAGGATGAAACTTCGTATCCTAGATAATTAGAGCATCCTAATTACAAATCCGGCCACTGTTTTGAGTTTTAGTCTCGTTCAACGGAAATCGAAAATCTCCGATGCCCGGATCCTGAGGTTCGCCCGCAAAAAATCTAAAATCTTTATTTGATTTTCTATGAGGATGAAACTTCGTATCCTAGATAATTAGAGCATCGTAATTACAAATCCGGCCACTGTTTTGAGTTTTAGTCTCGTTCAACGAAAATGGAAAATCTCCGATGCCCGGATCCTGAGGTTCGCCCGCAAAAAATCTAAAATTTTTATGTGATCTTTTATGAGGATAAAACCTCGTATCCTACATAATTAGAACATCCTAATTACAAATCCGGCAACTGTTTTGAGTTTTAGTCTCGTTCAACGAAAATGGAAAATCTCCGATGCCCGGATCCTGAGGTTCGCCCGCAAAAAATCTAAAATTTTTATGTGATCTTTTATGAGGATAAAACCTCGTATCCTACATAATTAGAACATCCTAATTACAAATCCGGCAACTGTTTTGAGTTTTAGTCTCGTTCAACGAAAATGGAAAATCTCCGATGCCCGGATCCTGAGGTTCGCCCGCAAAAAATCTAAAATTTTTATGTGATCTTTTATGAGGATAAAACCTCGTATCCTACATAATTAGAACATCCTAATTACAAATCCGGCAACTGTTTTGAGTTTTAGTCTCGTTCAACGAAAATGGAAAATCTCCGATGCCCGGATCCTGAGGTTCGCCCGCAAAAAATCTAAAATTTTTATGTGATCTTTTATGAGGATAAAACCTCGTATCCTACATAATTAGAACATCCTAATTACAAATCCGGCCACTGTTTTGAGTTTTAGTCTCGTTCAACGGAAATCGAAAATCTCCGATGCCCGGATCCTGAGGTTCGCCCGCAAAAAATCTAAAATCTTTATTTGATTTTCTATGAGGATGAAACTTCGTATCCTAGATAATTAGAGCATCGTAATTACAAATCCGGCCACTGTTTTGAGTTTTAGTCTCGTTCAACGAAAATTGAAAATCTCCGATGCCCGGATCCTGAGGTTCGCCCGCAAAAAATCTAAAATTTTTATTTGATCTTGTATGAGGATGAAACCGCGTATCCTAGATAATTAGAGCATCCTAATTACAAATCCGGCCACTGTTTTGAGTTTTAGTCTCGTTCAACGGAAATCGAAAATCTCCGATGCCCGGATCCTGAGGTTCGCCCGCAAAAAATCTAAAATCTTTATTTGATTTTCTATGAGGATGAAACTTCGTATCCTAGATAATTAGAGCATCGTAATTACAAATCCGGCCACTGTTTTGAGTTTTAGTCTCGTTCAACGAAAATGGAAAATCTCCGATGCCCGGATCCTGAGGTTCGCCCGCAAAAAATCTAAAATCTTTATTTGATTTTCTATGAGGATGAAACTTCGTATCCTAGATAATTAGAGCATCCT
This sequence comes from Callosobruchus maculatus, assembly GCA_951848785.1. NCBI lineage: Eukaryota > Metazoa > Arthropoda > Insecta > Coleoptera > Chrysomelidae > Callosobruchus > Callosobruchus maculatus. The sequence continues at coordinate 8,695,024 of CATOUR010000003.1, forward strand.
AATTACAAATCCGGCCACTGTTTTGAGTTTTAGTCTCGTTCAACGGAAATCGAAAATCTCCGATGCCCGGATCCTGAGGTTCGCCCGCAAAAAATCTAAAATCTTTATTTGATTTTCTATGAGGATGAAACTTCGTATCCTAGATAATTAGAGCATCGTAATTACAAATCCGGCCACTGTTTTGAGTTTTAGTCTCGTTCAACGAAAATGGAAAATCTCCGATGCCCGGATCCTGAGGTTCGCCCGCAAAAAATCTAAAATCTTTATTTGATTTTCTATGAGGATGAAACTTCGTATCCTAGATAATTAGAGCATCCTAATTACAAATCCGGCCACTGTTTTGAGTTTTAGTCTCGTTCAACGGAAATCGAAAATCTCCGATGCCCGGATCCTGAGGTTCGCCCGCAAAAAATCTAAAATCTTTATTTGATTTTCTATGAGGATGAAACTTCGTATCCTAGATAATTAGAGCATCGTAATTACAAATCCGGCCACTGTTTTGAGTTTTAGTCTCGTTCAACGAAAATGGAAAATCTCCGATGCCCGGATCCTGAGGTTCGCCCGCAAAAAATCTAAAATCTTTATTTGATTTTCTATGAGGATGAAACTTCGTATCCTAGATAATTAGAGCATCCTAATTACAAATCCGGCCACTGTTTTGAGTTTTAGTCTCGTTCAACGGAAATCGAAAATCTCCGATGCCCGGATCCTGAGGTTCGCCCGCAAAAAATCTAAAATCTTTATTTGATTTTCTATGAGGATGAAACTTCGTATCCTAGATAATTAGAGCATCGTAATTACAAATCCGGCCACTGTTTTGAGTTTTAGTCTCGTTCAACGAAAATGGAAAATCTCCGATGCCCGGATCCTGAGGTTCGCCCGCAAAAAATCTAAAATTTTTATGTGATCTTTTATGAGGATAAAATCTCGTATCCTACATAATTAGAACATCCTAATTACAAATCCGGCAACTGTTTTGAGTTTTAGTCTCGTTCAACGAAAATGGAAAATCTCCGATGCCCGGATCCTGAGGTTCGCCCGCAAAAAATCTAAAATTTTTATGTGATCTTTTATGAGGATAAAACCTCGTATCCTACATAATTAGAACATCCTAATTACAAATCCGGCAACTGTTTTGAGTTTTAGTCTCGTTCAACGAAAATGGAAAATCTCCGATGCCCGGATCCTGAGGTTCGCCCGCAAAAAATCTAAAATTTTTATGTAATCTTTTATGAGGATAAAACCTCGTATCCTACATAATTAGAACATCCTAATTACAAATCCGGCAACTGTTTTGAGTTTTAGTCTCGTTCAACGAAAATGGAAAATCTCCGATGCCCGGATCCTGAGGTTCGCCCGCAAAAAATCTAAAATTTTTATGTGATCTTTTATGAGGATAAAACCTCGTATCCTACATAATTAGAACATCCTAATTACAAATCCGGCCACTGTTTTGAGTTTTAGTCTCGTTCAACGGAAATCGAAAATCTCCGATGCCCGGATCCTGAGGTTCGCCCGCAAAAAATCTAAAATCTTTATTTGATTTTCTATGAGGATGAAACTTCGTATCCTAGATAATTAGAGCATCGTAATTACAAATCCGGCCACTGTTTTGAGTTTTAGTCTCGTTCAACGAAAATGGAAAATCTCCGATGCCCGGATCCTGAGGTTCGCCCGCAAAAAATCTAAAATCTTTATTTGATTTTCTATGAGGATGAAACTTCGTATCCTAGATAATTAGAGCATCCTAATTACAAATCCGGCCACTGTTTTGAGTTTTAGTCTCGTTCAACGGAAATCGAAAATCTCCGATGCCCGGATCCTGAGGTTCGCCCGCAAAAAATCTAAAATCTTTATTTGATTTTCTATGAGGATGAAACTTCGTATCCTAGATAATTAGAGCATCGTAATTACAAATCCGGCCACTGTTTTGAGTTTTAGTCTCGTTCAACGAAAATGGAAAATCTCCGATGCCCGGATCCTGAGGTTCGCCCGCAAAAAATCTAAAATTTTTATGTGATCTTTTATGAGGATAAAACCTCGTATCCTACATAATTAGAACATCCTAATTACAAATCCGGCAACTGTTTTGAGTTTTAGTCTCGTTCAACGAAAATGGAAAATCTCCGATGCCCGGATCCTGAGGTTCGCCCGCAAAAAATCTAAAATTTTTATGTGATCTTTTATGAGGATAAAACCTCGTATCCTACATAATTAGAACATCCTAATTACAAATCCGGCAACTGTTTTGAGTTTTAGTCTCGTTCAACGAAAATGGAAAATCTCCGATGCCCGGATCCTGAGGTTCGCCCGCAAAAAATCTAAAATTTTTATGTGATCTTTTATGAGGATAAAACCTCGTATCCTACATAATTAGAACATCCTAATTACAAATCCGGCAACTGTTTTGAGTTTTAGTCTCGTTCAACGAAAATGGAAAATCTCCGATGCCCGGATCCTGAGGTTCGCCCGCAAAAAATCTAAAATTTTTATGTGATCTTTTATGAGGATAAAACCTCGTATCCTACATAATTAGAACATCCTAATTACAAATCCGGCCACTGTTTTGAGTTTTAGTCTCGTTCAACAAAAATGGAAAATCTCCGATGCCCGGATCCTGAGGTTCGCCCGCAAAAAATCTAAAATTTTTATTTGATCTTGTATGAGGATGAAACCGCGTATCCTAGATAATTAGAGCATCCTAATTACAAATCCGGCCACTGTTTTGAGTTTCAGTCTCGTTCAACGGAAATCGAAAATCTCCGATGCCCGGATCCTGAGGTTCGCCCGCAAAAAATCTAAAATTTTTATTTGATCTTGTATGAGGATGAAACCGCGTATCCTAGATAATTAGAGCATCCTAATTACAAATCCGGCCACTGTTTTGAGTTTTAGTCTCGTTCAACGGAAATCGAAAATCTCCGATGCCCGGATCCTGAGGTTCGCCCGCAAAAAATCTAAAATCTTTATTTGATTTTCTATGAGGATGAAACTTCGTATCCTAGATAATTAGAGCATCGTAATTACAAATCCGGCCACTGTTTTGAGTTTTAGTCTCGTTCAACGAAAATGGAAAATCTCCGATGCCCGGATCCTGAGGTTCGCCCGCAAAAAATCTAAAATTTTTATCTGATCTTTTATGAGGATAAAACCTCGTATCCTACATAATTAGAACATCCTAATTACAAATCCGGCAACTGTTTTGAGTTTTAGTCTCGTTCAACGAAAATGGAAAATCTCCGATGCCCGGATCCTGAGGTTCGCCCGCAAAAAATCTAAAATTTTTATGTGATCTTTTATGAGGATAAAACCTCGTATCCTACATAAATAGAACATCCTAATTACAAATCCGGCAACTGTTTTGAGTTTTAGTCTCGTTCAACAAAAATGGAAAATCTCCGATGCCCGGATCCTGAGGTTCGCCCGCAAAAAATCTAAAATTTTTATTTGATCTTGTATGAGGATGAAACCGCGTATCCTAGATAATTAGAGCATCCTAATTACAAATCCGGCCACTGTTTTGAGTTTTAGTCTCGTTCAACGAAAATGGAAAATCTCCGATGCCCGGATCCTGAGGTTCGCCCGCAAAAAATCTAAAATTTTTATGTGATCTTTTATGAGGATAAAACCTCGTATCCTACATAATTAGAACATCCTAATTACAAATCCGGCAACTGTTTTGAGTTTTAGTCTCGTTCAACGAAAATGGAAAATCTCCGATGCCCGGATCCTGAGGTTCGCCCGCAAAAAATCTAAAATTTTTATGTGATCTTTTATGAGGATAAAACCTCGTATCCTACATAATTAGAACATCCTAATTACAAATCCGGCAACTGTTTTGAGTTTTAGTCTCGTTCAACGAAAATGGAAAATCTCCGATGCCCGGATCCTGAGGTTCGCCCGCAAAAAATCTAAAATTTTTATGTGATCTTTTATGAGGATAAAACCTCGTATCCTACATAATTAGAACATCCTAATTACAAATCCGGCAACTGTTTTGAGTTTTAGTCTCGTTCAACGAAAATGGAAAATCTCCGATGCCCGGATCCTGAGGTTCGCCCGCAAAAAATCTAAAATTTTTATGTGATCTTTTATGAGGATAAAACCTCGTATCCTACATAATTAGAACATCCTAATTACAAATCCGGCCACTGTTTTGAGTTTTAGTCTCGTTCAACAAAAATGGAAAATCTCCGATGCCCGGATCCTGAGGTTCGCCCGCAAAAAATCTAAAATTTTTATTTGATCTTGTATGAGGATGAAACCGCGTATCCTAGATAATTAGAGCATCCTAATTACAAATCCGGCCACTGTTTTGAGTTTCAGTCTCGTTCAACGGAAATCGAAAATCTCCGATGCCCGGATCCTGAGGTTCGCCCGCAAAAAAATCTAAAATTTTTATTTGATCTTGTATGAGGATGAAACCGCGTATCCTAGATAATTAGAGCATCCTAATTACAAATCCGGCCACTGTTTTGAGTTTTAGTCTCGTTCAACGGAAATCGAAAATCTCCGATGCCCGGATCCTGAGGTTCGCCCGCAAAAAATCTAAAATCTTTATTTGATTTTCTATGAGGATGAAACTTCGTATCCTAGATAATTAGAGCATCGTAATTACAAATCCGGCCACTGTTTTGAGTTTTAGTCTCGTTCAACGAAAATGGAAAATCTCCGATGCCCGGATCCTGAGGTTCGCCCGCAAAAAATCTAAAATTTTTATCTGATCTTTTATGAGGATAAAACCTCGTATCCTACATAATTAGAACATCCTAATTACAAATCCGGCAACTGTTTTGAGTTTTAGTCTCGTTCAACGAAAATGGAAAATCTCCGATGCCCGGATCCTGAGGTTCGCCCGCAAAAAATCTAAAATTTTTATGTGATCTTTTATGAGGATAAAACCTCGTATCCTACATAATTAGAACATCCTAATTACAAATCCGGCAACTGTTTTGAGTTTTAGTCTCGTTCAACGAAAATGGAAAATCTCCGATGCCCGGATCCTGAGGTTCGCCCGCAAAAAATCTAAAATTTTTATGTGATCTTTTATGAGGATAAAACCTCGTATCCTACATAATTAGAACATCCTAATTACAAATCCGGCAACTGTTTTGAGTTTTAGTCTCGTTCAACGAAAATGGAAAATCTCCGATGCCCGGATCCTGAGGTTCGCCCGCAAAAAATCTAAAATTTTTATGTGATCTTTTATGAGGATAAAACCTCGTATCCTACATAATTAGAACATCCTAATTACAAATCCGGCAACTGTTTTGAGTTTTAGTCTCGTTCAACGAAAATGGAAAATCTCCGATGCCCGGATCCTGAGGTTCGCCCGCAAAAAATCTAAAAATTTTATGTGATCTTTTATGAGGATAAAACCTCGTATCCTACATAATTAGAACATCCTAATTACAAATCCGGCGACTGTTTTGAGTTTCAGTCTCGTTCAACGAAAATCGAAAATCTCCGATGCCCGGATCCTGAGGTTCGCCCGCAAAAAATCTAAAATCTTTATTTGATCTTCTATGATGATGAAACCTCGTATCCTAGACAATTAGAGCATCGTAATTACAAATCCGGCCACTGTTTTGAGTTTTAGTCTCGTTCAACAAAAATGGAAAATCTCCGATGCCCGGATCCTGAGGTTCGCCCGCAAAAAATCTAAAATTTTTATGTGATCTTTTATGAGGATAAAACCTCGTATCCTACATAATTAGAACATCCTAATTACAAATCCGGCAACTGTTTTGAGTTTCAGTCTCGTTCAACGAAAATCGAAAATCTCCGACGCCCGGATCCTGAGGTTCGGCCGCAAAAAATCTAAAACTTTTATTTGATCTTGTATGAGGATGAAACCTCGTATCTTAGATAATTAGAGCATCCTAATTACAAATCCAGCCACTGTTTTGAATTTCAGTCTCGCTTAACGAAAATGAAAAATCTCCGATGCCCGGATCCTGAGGCTCGCTCGCAAAAAATCTAAAATCTTTATTTGATCTTCTATGATGGTGAAACCTCGTATCCTAGATAATTAGAGCATCGTAATTACAAATCCGGCCACTGTTTTGAGTTTTAGTCTCGTTCAACGAAAATGGAAAATCTCCGATGCCCGGATCCTGAGGTTCGCCCGCAAAAAATCTAAAATTTTTATGTGATCTTTTATGAGGATAAAACCTGGTATCCTACATAATTGGAACATCCTAATTACAAATCCGGCAACTGTTTTGAGTTTTAGTCTCGTTCAACGAAAATGGAAAATCTCCGATGCCCGGATCCTGAGGTTCGCCCGCAAAAAATCTAAAATCTTTATTTGATCTTCTATGATGATGAAACCTCGTATCCTAGATAATTAGAGCATCGTAATTACAAATCCGGCCACTGTTTTGAGTTTCAGTCTCGTTCAACGAAAATCGAAAATCTCCGATGCCCGGATCCTGAGGTTCGCCCGCAAAAAATCTAAAATCTTTATTTGATCTTCTATGATGATGAAACCTCGTATCCTAGATAATTAGAGCATCGTAAATACAAATCCGGCAACTGTTTTGAGTTTTAGTCTCGTTCAACGAAAATGGAAAATCTCCGATGCCCGGATCCTGAGGTTCGCCCGCAAAAAATCTAAAATTTTTATGTGATCTTTTATGAGGATAAAACCTCGTATCCTACATAATTAGAACATCCTAATTACAAATCCGGCAACTGTTTTGAGTTTTAGTCTCGTTCAACGAAAATCGAAAATCTCCGATGCCCGCATCCTGAGGTTCGCCCGCAAAAAATCTAAAATTTTTATTTGATCTTGTATGAGGATGAAACCTCGTATCCTACATAACTAGAACATCCTATTTACAAATCCGGCCACTGTTTTGAGTTTCAGTCTCGTTTATCGAAAATGAAAAATCTCCGATGCCCGGATCCTGAGGTTCGCCCGCAAAAAATCTAAAATCTTTATTTGATCTTCTATGATGATGAAACCTCGTATCCTAGATAATTAGAGCATCCTAATTACAAATCCGGCCACTGTCTTGAGTTTCAGTCTCGTTCAACGAAAATCGAAAATCTCCGATGCCCGGATCCTGAGATTCAGCCGCAAAAAATCCAAAAATTTTTATTTGATCTTGTATGAGGATGAAACCTCGTATCCTAGATAATTAGAGCATCCTGATTACAAATCCGGCCACTGTTTTGAGTTTTAGTCTCGTTCAACGAAAATGAAAAATTTCCGATGCCCGGATCTTGAGGGTCGCCCGCAAAAAATCTAAAATCTTTATTTGATCTTCTATGATGATGAAATCTCGTATCCTAGATAATTAGAGCATCCTAATTACAAATCCGGCTACTGTTTTGAGTTTAAGTCTCGTTTAACGAAAATGAAAAATCTCCGATGCCCGGATCCTGACGTTCATCCGCAAAAAATCTAAAATCTTTATTTGATCTTCTATGATGATGAAACCTCGTATCCTAGATAATTAGAGCATCCTAATCACAAATCCGGCCACTGTTTTGAGTTTTAGTCTCGTTCAACGAAAATGGAAAATCTCCGATGCCCGGATCCTGAGGTTCGCCCGCAAAAAATCTAAAATCTTTATTTGATCTTCTATGAGGATGAAACCTCGTATCCTAGATAATTAGATCATCCTAATTACAAATCCGGCTACTGTTTTGAGTTTAAGTCTCGTTTAACGAAAATGAAAAATCTCCGATGCCCGGATCCTGACGTTCACCCGCAAAAAATCTAAAATCTTTATTTGATCTTCTATGAGGATGAAACCTCGTATCCTAGATAATTAGAGCATCCTAATTACAAATCCGGCCACTGTTTTGTGTTTCAGTCTCGTTCGTTCAGTGGAATGAGCTGGCGGGGAATTTGTCTGCCGATGGCTACAACCTGCAGCGTTTCAAATCTAACGTGCACAGGCACTTATCTTCTCGCAGCGCTTCTACAGCGCCATAGGCTTTCGGGAGGCTGACCATGAATGAATAAGGACCAGAGGCTATCCAGCACGGAATGTGGCTGGTGCATAGGCCACACGATGGGCCCTTTTGCGCCTCTATCCGCGCTAGTTCCTAAGACCTGCCCTTTTGCCAAAGGCAAGTACATTCTTAGGTCCTATTCGTTTTATATCTATTGGTTCCAAGGTTCTTGAGCCCAGCATAGTCTGCCTCTGATAACCCAGGGTTTCACAGCGACACAAGATGTGTGCCGAGGATTTTTCCTCTTCACCACACCACGTGCACGTCGGGTCGTTGACGACCCTCATCACAAACAAGTGACGCTTGAAGGTGTTGTGACCCGTTAATAGGCCTACTAGCAATCTCAAGTTACTCCTATCCAGAGAGAGACCAAATCGTCCTATTCTCTCTGCAGGCCCTGCTAATAGTTCCCGAGCTTGACGGAGATGACCAGAGATGTTGTTGCATCTCAGAGAGTGTTGATTCTGGATCCACTCTCCAGTTGTTTTCCTAATCAAGTTTGCAGATAGTCCTAAGGCTGGTTCCGGGCCCACAAAATTGTTGCCGGATCCCATCCTGGCCAGATGATCCGCCATTTCGTTACCCTTTACCCCAGCGTGCCCAGGTACCCACATCAGTGGTACCTTGTGTTTAGCTGAGATGTCGTCAAGAGCCCTCCTGCACTCCAGGACCAGTCCCGACGTTATTGTCCAAGCACTCAGTGCTTTGATGGCTGCCTGACTGTCAGAGCAGATGGTAATCCGCCTCCTAGACCCGTCAATTTCCCGAATACGATTTACGCAAGCAAGTATCGCATAGACCTCAGCCTGGAATACTGTGGTTTGGCCCCCAAGAGGGAGTGAAAGTCTTGTATGGGGTCCGTAGACCCCCGAGCCCGAGCCCTGTCTAGCGAGTGAACCGTCTGTGTACCTGACCTGTCCTCCTCCTTCGATGAGCTGTCTTTCCCTAGACTCCCACTCTTCCCTTGACCCAAACACCACCGTAAATTTGCGATTGAGGCTGACCATAAACAAAACATAAATAAATTTCCGCCTGTGATGACGGAAATCTGAGGCCTTCCAGTCATGAGCCCTCAGCCCTACCCACTGAGCCAACCCATCGGGAAGCATTTACGATATATTTCTGTTTCGGGCTTTTTTGCCCATCTAATGTCACCGGTATAAAATCATCATCTGGCAACGAAACCAATATGCAATGTGTCGTGACGATAGTGCAAGCACAGCGCAAGAAGGAATCGACGGCGGCGCGGCCCGAGGCGTAGTTTCTATCAAGTGGATCCGGGTCGGGTCGTGTTGGGGGCAGCCTCGGGTGGTAAAATCGCCTCCGCATCTCTCACCGCGCGCCGTTTTACTTTCGTTTCTCCGGTAGATCCGTTTCCGTTCGTCCGATCGTCTCTCCTCGTACGACGTACTCGTCGCGGCTTTTACTTCTAACAATTCGAAAGATCGACGCGCGGTACCCGGTGCCGTTTACTGCATTCCTGCCTTTTTCTTAATGTCGCCTTCTGCCTCTTTCCATGATACATTTCTTCAGGATGTTCGTACCATCGAAAGTATTACTATTTCTGCTTTTTTATGGTTATTGTATCGTTGTTGTTTATTCTCATCATCATAGTCACAATGTCTTAACAGACATGTTGTGAACTCGTAAAATGCATTAAGTCGGAGCTAGAGTATTGCCGACACGAATATTATCAATAGTTTTGAACACTGTAGCTCGCCATCGTTCGCAATTTACTGTCAGGTCAGTGGCGCTCTTGATACTCATATCCAGCAACTGTTTCCACCCAGCGCGTAGGGGCGCCGCCCACTCGAGGCACGACCATGAACTACAAGATGCTCGATATTATCGCTTTTGTGAATATGTCCGAAGAATGTAAGCATTCTCATCGACACAATGGAGGACAATCTCTTTGGATTACCGAGCTCATCCAGTATGGAAACGTTAGTTCGATGGGCGGTATAAGGAATTCTCAGCATCCTCCTCCACGTCCACATTTCAAAAGCATCTATGCGAGCTCGATCTGCCTTTTTAACAGTCCAAGTTTCCGAGGCATACAAAAATATGGAGAACACAAGAGACTGAACCAGTGACATTTTGGTAGATTTAGTGATGTTATGGTCACGCCATATTTTAGTAAGCTTTGTCATGGCCACCCGTGCCTGTTGAATGCGCCGTCGAATCTCAGTCTCACAGCTACCTGAATTGTCGATCAAAGAACCGAGGTACACAAAACTTTGAACTACCTCACAACGGCCTATTGACTTTATTTATCGATGATTGTCATGCTCTCTATCTACGATAATAACCTTGGTCTTGTTGTAGTTAATACCAATTCTACAGGACGACAAAGTAGTAGTAGTTATGGGAGGCGAAGCTAGGCTCTTTTTTTATAACTATGCAGACAGCGTAGGCAAAGCCTAAATACCAGAGTACCGCGGCTGCTGTGAAAGGGTTATGTTAGGGGAAGCTTGTTAACGCGGGGCCAATACCCGCAGGCCCAATAAATACGTCTCCTGGCAGTCCATTCCAAGCCTTGGACACCCTGAGAATAAATGTGCGGTTGTACCGCTCGGTTCTTGATGTATGAAGAACGACCGCCTTGGGATGAGATGCAGCGGTCGCGCGGGTGCATCTGATAGGAGCGGTGAGTGGCGGAACGATAGAGGATAGCTCAGAGGAGCAGATTCCAACAACACAACGGTGAGAAAGTGGCTGGGGGTGGTGCGTTAAGGCCGGGTCGCCAATTGGTCGAATTGCCCTTCTCTGAACGGCATCTAGTATAGACAGGGTAGTAGGGGCAGCAGCTCCCCAGACATGAGAGCAATACTCCAGGCTGGGCTTCATATAGCGTGAGGAGGTTACATGGTGAAAAGTACTTTCTGGTTCTAAATAGGTACCCAAGCATTTTACCAGAAGCTGTTGCAATTGACGCAACGTGTTCATGCCAGATAAGATTTTCTGTAATGTTGACTCGTAACAGCTTGAATGAGTGACTCCTTGGCAGAACCTGGTTTTCATTAGAACCTAGTGATGGCTTGGGCACTTCTTGTTAGATAGCGTACAATACTGGATCTTGGTAGCATTAAATTTTACCTGATTCTTAAACCCCCCAGCGGTAATGGCATCAAGATCCTTTGAAAGTGAAGCTGCCACTGCCAGTCTTCTGCGTTCCAGCTCGACCACAGAGATCGGTCTGTTGCTCATGATGCCTGCGTGCAGCGTACTGTCATCTGCAAAACTCTGGATTGGGTTTGTACTGCTAGAGAGTAGATCATTAATGTGAAGCAGAAACAACGTAGGAGCCGATACCGATCCCTGCGGAACCCCAGCATTGATGCTATGGAAAGAAGAGGAAAAGCCGTCTACCACGACAGAGATTTTCCGACCTGTGAAGAAGTCTGCGAGCCAACCGCAAAGCTTAACTGGAAGCTAGGCTCACAGGCCACGTTTGGTACTTTTTGCGAATTCCAAGGAATCCTTAAAAACATTAAAAACCTTACGTCCTTGTCGAACCTGCCAGACCTCTTGACGAAAGTCAGTATGTCCGACCATCTTATTAAATATAGTGACTCCTCCCCAAACTCCGTCGTGCCAAATATCTGACCCCTGTGGTTGCGTACACGGCACATCTGCTCAGGAAGTGAAATGCTGTTTCGTCCTCCTTCCAGCATCTGGAGCATTTGTCGCCAGTGAAGTAATGTGTTACTAGTGTCTAGTGCAAGGTAACTAACTGACATTAAGGTTATAAGGACTGTCAAGTCAACTGACATTATATCATCTGTCATTGTGTCATCTGTCATTACGTCAATCTATTCTATTTAAATTACGGTTCTATCACCGTCCCAGAACTGTTTTCATCATTTTGTGATTCTAGAATCGATGATTGGTTGGTACGCTGGCAGACCGACCAATCACCGTTCTTAGAACTGTAAAATGGGCGGGGCATTATGAAAACGGTTCTAGGACGGTGATAGAACCGTAATTTGGAACAGCCCTATGCATTCATTCCTATTCTTATTATGTTAAGGTTATGTACGGCCACGCCACATTGTGTGCCTCCATTATGATTATGTGTTATGTGTGGTTATGTGAAATAAATCCTGTGGAATCAAGCTGTACCCCTTTGCTTTGCTCCCCGAGACCGCCTACATTACAATCTTAACACATAGTTGGACATTCTGCTAGCCGGGAGGCCTCGTAATATGGCACCTCAAAACATTTCCATTTTTTTGCGTTTGTAACATGATTTGCGTTATCAAAATATTTTAGGGATGTTCATTTTTGACTCTTTTTTCATTTTTGAGGTTTTTGGTGACAATAAAAAAGACGGCTATATCCGTCGTGTCATATCACAGCAGACTTTATGTTCTAGAATGGCAACCACGGCTATAGCCGTTTGATCAGTGTAATCGTAAAACACATCTTGTGGGAAGAAAAGGACAATTTTCGAGACAAAAGCTAAGACAAAAACAACATTTTACTGTATCAAATTTATAAACAAAAACGCGTCTCTCAGAATATAAACGGTATAAAAACAAAAAATCAAATTTATTAGCAAACAGAGGTATCCCCGAACAAAACAGAATTTGGGCACAAATTTGTGTTTGACGCCACCCTTCAAAGCAGTCTGGACACAAAGCAGGTTTATTTTCACAACCCTTACATCTATAGCTAGTTTCTTTGCATTTTCCAGACTTGAAGCATTGTTTGCATCTAAGAAAATATGATTTTATTTTATGATCCTCTGGTAGGGGCAGCTTCTCTGGAAAATGTCTCACACGTGCTTCGAGTTTTGTATTGATATGAAACAATATATTCTGTATGTATAATAGGTGGACAACGAATATCTGTTTAGGATGAAAATATCTGGGTTACCTACCTCCCATCAGTACTGAAAACATGAAAATCAAACAAAAACACACTTGCAATATGGCAGCTATACACGTGGTCAATGCATCACATTGGAGGTTATGGACGGTTATAGCCGTCGTGTCGTTTTACCCATGCACCTTAAAACATGAATAGTTGGGATAGCGTATAGTGGGATAGAATTTGGCAGAAATGACGAGCTTCACGTTACGGCACTAACATTACTTAACAAGCCAAGTATACCGACATTCTGACGGTGGTCGCCGTTCTGCCGTAACAAGCAGATAACTTTTTGACTGATATAGCCGTCGTGGCGTATCACGATCACTCCCCGCGGACGGCTATAGCCGTTGTGTCCAACAACGTGTTAATACAATCATTTGAGGGAACTTCAACACCAGAAAATAGTCCCTCCCAACGATATATCCGCGTGTAATCAAAACGAACAGTTTATACCCTCTACCAGAAGTTGGCAAAGTACCGTCGGTAACAATATGCGTGATTTTCTGTGTCCGTTACTTAGCCACTCCAGATGTTGGACAGAGCGATAGTCGATCAGTCGCGCTTTTAAATCTCGAGATTGGAACGACGCGGATTGTAAATATCTCCGGGAATGTACAAATACTGTTTGCCGTAAGTAAGACGTTTACAACATTGCCCCTATGCTCGTTAGAGAAGAATGTCTATAATGCAGATGTCAATCCATTGTTATTCCTACTGTACATGCACAGATTAGTATTGGTATATCACTGACGTTCAATTGCCGGATGCGCGCGGCATTTGTTTTTTGCTGTTTCCAATTTACTGGTGACTGCAAATAATTACGTTTTTAGTCCAGTAAATCTGTCAAAGTTTCGTGAAAAAAAAAGAAAATCAGAACAAAGTGATTGATTTTCAAATTAATGCTAGATTTTTAATGTTTACCTTATAATTATTGTATAATTACCAATTGCAATTGCAGTCAGATTGATTATAGACTGGATGCATGTTTGTTATAGAATAGACCTTCTTATAGAAATATTCACAGAGGATGTAAAGATTGTAGACACTGCGTAAAAGGCACCGTAGTGCAGAGACACATTTATTTAAAGCACCTTATTCACTTTCTGACTATACGAAAGGTTTCTAGTTTAGGAAAAATAAGAATATACGTTACACTTTTGCCAGATTGCAAAGCTTTGCTGTTAAGCAGGATAGGCAACCAGTAATGCACGCTTGCATCGTGTGTGTCTATAATAGCTGTGTGAAATGCAATAAAATCTTATTTTTACCCTTTTTCGCTACAATGCAAAGGTATATTGGAGGTATTTATAATTATTATCGATTGTAAATTATTGTTTTATCAAAATAATGCAGTAATTTGAATTTCTTGTCATCATCATCATTAAATTAACAGTACATTTTATCCAGTGATCAAATGTGTCGGTTTTGTAGAATGTGATTGGTTGAGATTAGCAATTGCTAAACTCTTTGTTAAACAGGAAAATGCAAGTTTTTACCCATTTAGGATGGAAAATCAGAGTTGAAAAGATACTAGAGAGTTCACAATGGTCTATTATATATGTATAAAGCATGTCTTTTTTTCACCTTTTTGAAGTAAATTTCAAGAAAAATCAATAATTTTCAGGGAAATTTGACAGATGCAAGTTCTTGAATGGGCTGCTCTGATTGGTCAAAACCTTTGTTAAAATGCCCGTGTTGATAAAATCGGGCCTTAGTATTTTGACATGTCGCCCTTCAGAAACTAGCAAGCCGTAAGAAGGTGACCCTACTATGCGTTAGGGGTATAACGAGAGAGTGAACGTGTGAACGTTTAACTAGGATAGGGGCCGGTAGCCCCTGCATCGGCCCAGAAACAATGTTTGGAATTAGCAGGCGCCAGACCAATGTTGTCCCTGGACAACTGGGCCTGACAAAAGCCTGGTAAAAGAGAGATGACTACAGGCAATCTGAAAGATTGAAAGGCTGGCAGAACACATCAAAGTAACTTTGGAGTGAGTGCCAGGACACTCAGGCATAAGTGGCAATGAAAAGGCATATGAGTTAGCGAGACTAGGCTCGTTTGCTCTATACATTGGAGCAGAACCCGCCTTGGGGGTGCCTAAAAGCACAATCAGACACCAGGTCGTAGAATGGATGAAACATCAGCACAAGGAGCAGTGGAACTTGTTACCGGGATGTGTTCATGGTAAAACATTCATTAAAGCTCCATGCAAGAAAACAACTGGAACACTCTCTTTGAGCAGGAGTCAGCTGAAGATATTAACCAGCGTGAAAAAATAAAAAATTCTTCTTGAGAGACCTAATCATCACCAAAGTACGGTTCAAAGAAAATTTTAATTTAGTCAGATGTTGTAAAGCAGTACCCAAAAAGCCCACCACCACCAAAGCTCTTTAACATATTACCGCAAGACATAAAATGAAGCACGAATAATTACTTGTTCAAGAAAAAATCAAAGACGTGGTTATTATGCAGTGATAGGAAAGTTGCTCATGATATCGTCAACCAGAGATAACACAAAAAATAAACATAAATGACATGTAATATAATAAGACAATATGGCTGTACTTTAGATGATAAGGAAAATTTTATATTATTCTATGTCTTATATTTAAGGCGCTAAACTTATTATTATGGAAAAAAATATTGTGTTGTGTGTGTGGCAATGGAAGGAATTTTACCTGAAATGCACCTTCTTTTTGATGTGGACTATAAATTCAGATCAGGACTATAAACCCAAAAATGGCATTTAAATACATACCACATATAAGTACACGGGTACTTCTGTAGTTATCCTTGTTTTATTAACGGCTGAAATTTCAATTTTTTTATACTACTGTGAAATTCTATAATATATGTCAATAAACATTATTATTCATCTTTCTAAGTTCCTCTCGCATAATTGCGGTAGCAACAAGTGTTGACGGGCTGAGCCAAGTCAACACCCGGACTATTATTGATCGGAATTTAGGAAGGATCGTACGATGTTACAGGTCTTCAGAATTACAGACTTTTGGAATGTTTTGTGTAACTTTTCGTCCAGGCCTAACTGTTGTAAGTGTGGTGTAAATGTGTTTGGTGTAAGGCCTGAGACTGACATAATGAGGGGAACAATAGTCACTTTGTCCTGCTTCCAAAGGCGTTTTATTTCCATGGCAAGGTCCGTGTACTTAGATATTTTCCCAGCGTAGGTGTTTTGTATATTCACATCATTGGGAATAGCAATGTCTATCAGGTATGTAACTTTGTCGAGCTTTGACTGGAAAACTATATCTGGTCTATTGGCTGGGATAGTCTTGTCTGTATGTATTTGAACGTCCCAGTATAGTTTGTATTGATCGTTTTCGAGTACTGATGTCGGAGTGTAATTGTAATACGGATCTGTGTTTTCTATTAGTTTGTTTGTTGTGGCTAATGCTTGGTGGATGACTTTGGCCGCAGAGTTATGTCTGGCTGTGTATTCGGTACCGGCAAGAGTTTTGCACCCGCTTGTTATGTGATCTATTGTTTCTTTTTGTTGTTGGCATTTTCTGCAATTATCGTCAGTTATGGATGGATCTTTAATTATATATTTTTTGTAGTTTCGTGTTGCAATCACTTGGTCCTGGATAGCAAGCATGAAACCCTCCGTTTCTGGGAACAGCTGGCCATCCTGCAACCAGGTGTATGACTGTTTTTTGTTAATGTGGTCTTGGGTGACACGGTATCTATGTTTGCCATGGAGTGGTTTCTGCGACCAGGTGCTTATTTTTTCTTGTTGTGATTGGGTGGGATTGTGTGTGTCTGCGACGTGGTCTGGACATGATAGGTTGAGTGGTGTATAGTTTTTGTCTGCTTTTACTATTGCTCGATGTAAATTTGTTTGTTTGTTTTGGAAGAAATGTCTGAGTGTCTTTATCTGTCTTGTGCGAAGCGACTGTATATCTGTAATCCCTCGGCCTTCTTGTGTCCTGCCTATGGTGAGCCTTTCTTTGCATGCGTTTGGATGTGACATTCGGTGTTTCGTGAGTTCTGTCCGTATGAGGATGTGGATGTTTTCTATATCAGTGTGTGACCACTTGATGATGCCAAATGAATACGTGAGGATTGGTATTGCAAATGTATTAATAGCTTTTGTAAGGTTTCTAGAATTCAGTTTTGTTTTCAGAAGCTTAATGAGGCGGTCTCTAAACACTTGTCTAAGTTCTGCTTTGATTTGTGTGTGGTCGATCTTAACACTCTGATTGAAACCCAGGTACTTATACGTTTCTTCCTTGTCCATGTTATCCAACGTCTGGCCTGTTACTATTTCCTGTTCGGGATGGTTCTTCCATTGGCCTTTGTTTATGTGTAGCACCTTGCATTTGTTCATCCCGAACTCCATCCTGACATCTGACGTATAAACCTCTGTTATTCTGAGTAATTCTCTCAGTTGCACGTCAGTGGCAGCATATAGTTTTATATCGTCCATGTAGAGGAGATGATTGATTCTGTGTTGATTTACTTTCTGATGTCTGATATTGAAACCATGGTTTGTGTTGTTCAGTGCGTTGGATAGTGGATTTAGACAGAGGCAAAACCAAAGTGAACTGAGGGAATCACCCTGGAAGATACCACGTCGTATGTGTAGTTCCTCGGTTTGGATATGGCCGTCCTGAGTTGTAAGGTGTATGTTGGTTCGCCATGTCTTCATGGTTTTTGCAAGAAACTGACGAAGTCCTGGGTTAATTTTATATATTTGCAGAATTTTCGTTAGCCAGCTATGTGGTACAGAATCGAATGCTTTTTTATAATCTATGAAACAGGTATGAAGGTTTCTATGTTCTTTTCTAGTTTGCTCCATGATCACACTATCAATTATAAGTTGTTCCTTGCAACCTTGGCTTTGTTTTCTACATCCTTTCTGTTCTTCAGTGAGGATGTTGTTTTGCGTGAGGTGTTGTTCAATCCTCCTGCATAATGTTGCGGTGATGATCTTATACAAGGTGGGAAGGCAAGTGATTGGGCGGTAGTTCGCAGGGTTCTTGGTATCTGCATTTTTGGGTTTTATATACGTTATTCCTTGAGTGAGGAATTTGGGAAGCCTATCAGGTTGACGTATGGCTTTATTGATTTGGTTTGTGAGCACTTCGTATGTTGAGCTGAAATGTTTGTACCAAAAATTTTGCACGTTGTCCACGCCTGGGCACTTCCAGTCGTGGGTATGTTTTATTGTTTCGACTATTTCCTCTTTTGAAAGAATAACGTCTCCCTGTTCTGCTATATGTTGATGTTTTTCCTCTTCCTCTCTGATCCATGGAGCGTCTTCATTATGTGTTTTGGGTTCAGACCACAGGCTTCCCCAAAACTCGGTTAACTCTTGTTTACTGGGAGGTTCTATTGTTGTGATCTGGTTGTCGGCTGTTATCTTTTGATAGAACTGTTTTTCACTTTTCTGAAAAAGGCTGTTAGCATCCTTTCTGGCATTGGACTCGTTGTATCTGCGGAGTCTAGCTGCATAAACTGCAAGTTTCTGTTTAAGTGTATCAGTAATTTCTGGTATTGTTTGTTGTGGTGACTTGGATTTCAGTATATTTCGTCAATAAACAATAAACATTATTATTAGAATATGTATTCTGAATCATTTGCTTCTCACATTCCGCATGTATTTTGAATGCATATTCCGTCGTTTCTGTCATTTCCGACCTTCAGTAACGAAGATGCGATCTTCTCAAGATGAAAAACAATAAGCACATACCGAAACCTCTGTACATAACCTACTTTCTTCAGCCTCTCACATTCATTGATTTCCGATCTAGCGTTCGTTGCATCCGTATCCTAATCTCCACGACGCATCTAGACGGTAGGGATGGCCAAATATTGAAAAGAATCGATTTAATCGACTAAATATTCGATAATTTTCCCGCAGAATCGATTCATTAAAAGATCTATCTATCTATACATGGGCGACTCTACTCGCTAGGCCGGAGCATTGAAATATGGCAACACTGAATAGCGGGCCGAGCTTTTATTTGTTTTTAAGTCATTAGTGTAATCTTTCAGAGTAAAAAAGAAGATTGGAAGGAGATTTTTAATGTGCTTCTAATTATTTATCTGCATAAACGAAACTATAAAGATAAAAAGATACCTGCAAAGTGTGTAGTACCAGGTTGCACTAGGAATTGTGCTTCCAATAAAGGACATTTTAGGGTGTTCAATTTTCCTCAAGACGAGCATTTCAAACAGAAGTGAAAAGTATTCCTCATAAGGTCGTAAGGGCTGGTTATACTTATAAGAATGAAGACAATAATTTGCAAACATTTCCAAGGATAAGACCGATTTTAAAGGACAATGTGGTATCTACAATGTTTTCTGGACCTCCGAAATATCACAGAATAATACAGTTCTAATAGCACATCTGGGAACACCTACGAAAAGATTTTATAGTGAAGGGGAATCAAGACCAGCAAGAATGGCTTCAAAGTGACCTAATAGTGAATTTTTGTAGCTTAAGTGAAAATTTATGAAGTAAATTGAGTGTTCATTTAAGTGGAAGTGGCGGCAGGAAACAGGTTGTGTTTATTTTTATTTTGTAGTGTTTGACTACGATGAACCAGATATCAGATGTAGGTGGTATTAGTATCAATGAATATAGACATTCCTTTAAATCAATAAATCATAATTTGTTGATGATTTGAATTAGATTTTACCACTGTCATTAAGAATATCCTGTTGGTCTCAAATAGAAAATATTTTGGCACACTACTTTCAAATAGGTTTTCTGTTGATTTAATCTCAAAACCTTTTCTATGTCCAGCCAAAGAATGTTTACAGTTTTGTGAGAGAGAATAAGTTGCCAATTTTACCACCATCCTAAATATTCCTCAAAACTTTGCAGTTCTTTAAGAATTGCACCTGACAGAAGACATGCTTTACATTAAAACTGTTGCAGAGGGTTTATTATTCTCGGAGAAGTACATTGTTTTACAAACTGATGAAATATCAGCCTATATAAATGTTCTTGTCATTACAAAAATTATAGGTAGAACATGAAGGACAAAATTATTTGATAGGTATATTAAATACATACAGCTTATAGTTGGTAGGCATAACCCTTCCATCGGAGTATACAGCTCAAATTACAGTCCTTATTCACACTAGGTATTGTTAACATTTTGATTTCAGGCCAATAAGTATAAAAGTAAGTTTTTGGGCAATTACACAAAGCAGTTTAATGGAAATTGCAAAAGAATACATCAATATACATATAGATGAGTTTGTTTTAGACACATTTGTTCATGTAATCAACCCCTAACTGATGAAATTCTGCTTGAATTAATGTTGTTAATGTAGCAAATATTTTTATTATTAATTTCACTGAAACAGTTCAAGACAAAATACAGACTGACAAAACTAAAAAGAGGAAATCTAATGGAAATAAGAAATGTCTAACAGAAGGGAAAATCTCTAAATCTAAATACATATACATTCTTGTACAGTTACTACTGGCATTTTTCACCATTCTTATTTTTTCAAAAAGTATTTTTCTTAATTTATCAACCGAGATGAACTCTAATACATATAAAATGTAATAATTATTCTAAAACTATAAAACAATTTAAATTTTCCGCGGAATGCCCGCCGTTCGGCCCACGGTAACTGGCCCACTATTTGACAGCTAAGCGACGTTGCCTAAGGCTCCGGCCTAGTGTAGAGTCGGCCATGATCTACATATGTATATCATAGAGTAGATTGTTGAAACGATACCTTGGTGTCTTGGCTTCAACTAAAATTAACAAAGGTGTACCATTTTGTTATTTATTTTATTTATCTGCTTTAATTCTATTTTAGTTATTTTTGATGTGTCTTCGTTATTGGACGAATTCAAATACAGACGAAATAAACAAGGATTTTGTTTGTTTGAACCACGTGCTATGTTGCCAGATCGTATGCGGTCTGCAGGTGAAGCAATTGTATTTTCCTTATACAAATATAGGTTATGTATCTATTGTATGTTTGTATACACGTTTAGTTTGGATGCCAATGCACGATAAGCTATGTAGCGTCACTCCAAGATGGCAGAATAATTATTTTTTGTGCAGTTCTACAATATGGGTATCCAATGAATGGGCTTTTTGAAAGTAACTCGAAAACAATTGTGACGTCATTTTAAATCTAATATGGCGGACCATCCAAGATGGCGGAATAGTTATTTTTTATGCACTTCTACTATATGGGTATCAATTAAAAGGACTTGCCGAGAATAATTAAAAAAAATTTTTGACTCTCTTCTTAATCCAATATGGCGGTGGTTTGGCATGGAGACTATAAATGCAAGTTAATGACAAAAAAGTAAAAAATGAATTGAAACAATTTAAAAAAAAGCTTTATATGTAAATGCTCTAAAAAGAAGAAATTAAAATTTTATCTATCAACTTATAGCCTCGTTAGACAAATTTATATGCTCATAAAAGCTTATCTCGCTATTTACTTGTGTAAATGAACGAGTACCTATTCAATTGAGTAACTTAATCTGCTGAGTTTAATTGTGTTAAAATTTCAGTTTAATTAAATACCCATATATAATTACGTAAACCTCGCGACAAGCTTTTATGATTATATAGGTAAATTGTATATAATGAGGCTATAAGTTGAAACTTAACATTTTAAAGGATCATTTTATTTTCTTCTTTTTAGAGCATTTAAATAAAAACTTTTTTGAAAGTTTTTTTTTGTTCTACTATATTTCAAGATTCTCTCGCATCACTGCGGTAGCAACAAATGTTGAGGCGCTGTGCCCAGTCAACACCTGAACTATTACTGATCAACTGATCTGAATGGACTAGTATCACGAGGTTAAGAACAATGATTTAATTGTTATAACCGCTTAGTGCATACAAAAATAAACGTACTGCTACATTTAGTTACTTTCTACATCATTTTGTTTTTTAGTAATTCCATTCTAAAAATTAAAGAAAGGAATTCAAACTCAGCCAATCAGTGCCAACCGCGCGAATCATCAGCAGTGCATTGTTGCCAAGAACAGCTCCGACTCGCAGACGGGAACAGAAGACAAGATAGATGAGCCAGCCCGCGTACAGCTCCGGCATTTCGCGCGCCATCAGAATGCGGCAACACAGCACGCATATCAATCTTTTGATAGGCTGTTCGCCTTTAGGGCAGTGACGTCACTGCCCTAGGAGAATTCAAATGTTTTCCTTATTTTCACGGCTTTCCTGTGCCCAAAAAAATCGGAGAAAAAAATGAGATGCTTTTACTTCCCACACCGATAGGTGAGGGGAGTATTGTGATCGCGAAAATTTTCGATTTTGAGATAATACGTTTTTTGGGCGTTTTATGATGTGTACATAACGAAAATCCACGTCACTCATTTCCGTCGGTCTGTCTGTCTGTCTGTCTGTCGGTCTGTCTGTCTGTCGGTCTGTCTGTCGGTCTGTCTGTCGGTCTGTCTGTCGGTCTGTCTGTCGGTCTGTCTGTCGGTCTGTCTGTCGGTCTGTCTGTCGGTCTGTCTGTCGGTCTGTCTGTCTGTCTGTCTGTCGCGTTTTTCTACCCTCGTAATCTCAGTAACCGCTAAATGGATTGTGATGAAATTTGGGCAGCGTTATGCTGTGGGGTCGTAGTAGATAATGTTCCTATAATTTTGAAAATCGTTATAAGGGGGGGCGGAGTAATTAGCAAAAAACAAAAAATTTCAAATACGCCTCAAACTTCGTTTTCAGGCGTTTTAGGGGTTCCTGATCATTTTCTACTTTTTTTTGGGTGGGGGTGAATTTGGGGTGGTTGGGGGGTGGGGGGTTGTAATACTGAAAAATTTGTTGTATTCATAATGGGCTCTCTAATGACCTGTGAATGAAAGACCTAGCGCCATAATACAATTTTTTAGGTCCATCCGAACATTGCCTTGCTTATAATAGAAACCAAGGGACTTAGAATAATTTCTGATGTATACATCCGAGTGTTGTTTTAGTTTTAGATCGTTCTTTATTGCGTAACGCCAAAATTATCGAATGGATTTTAATGAAATTTTGGCACAGTATTACTGCCACGGCGAGGATGGAAAGCGCGCATGTTTTGGAAAAATCGTGTCAGTGGCGGCGCGGCAATAATAAAAAAAAATGAAGTCAAGTTGATTGACTCAGTACTTCCCACACATTACGCTGATACCAGTTTATTATTTTCCCATAGCATGAAGCTTTAGTCTAAGATCCCTTGCAACCAAATAATTGCCAACCTCCCCCCCCCCTAAAGTTGTCTTATGCCGCTAGGTCTTTCCTTCACAGGTCAATGGACAGCCTATTATCGATACTACAAACTTCTCAGTTTTACATTTCTTAATTTTTCAACCCCCAACCACCCCAATTTCACCCCCACCCAAAAAAACGCAGAAAATGATCAGGAACCTCTAAAACGCTTAAAAACGAAGTTTGAGCTGTTTTTATATTTTTAGTTTTTTTATTATTTCTGCGCCGCCACTGGCGCAAAACCATACGCGTTTTCCATCTTCGCCATGGTAGTAATGCCGTCTCAAAATTTCATTAAAATCAATTCAACAGTTTCCTCGTTACAACGATCTGACGCAATACTCTCGTATGCTTACATCAAAAAAAATCTAAGTCCTTTGCTTTCTGTAATAGGCAAAGGCAATGTTCGGATGGACCTAAAAAAGTTATTTATGTCGCCAGGTCTTCCTTCACAGGTCAGTGGACAGTCTATTATGAAACCAACAAGTTTTTCAATTTTACAACCCCCCACCCCCCAACCACCCCAATTTCACCCCCACCCAAAAAAAAGTAGAAAATGATCAGGGACCCCTAAAACGCCTAAAAACGAAGTTTCAGCAATATTTAATTTTTTTTGTTTTTTGCTAATTACTCCGCCGCCTATGCACCGATTTTCAAAATTATAGGAACATTACCTACTACGACCCCACAGCATACCGCTGCCCAAATTTCATCACAATCCATGCAGCGGTTACTGAGATTACGAGGGTAGAAAAACGCGACAGACAGACAGACAGACAGACAGACAGACCGACAGACCGACAGACAGACCGACGGAAATGAGTGACGTGGATTTTCGTTATGTACACATCATAAAACGCCCAAAAAACGTATTATCTCAAAATCGAAAATTTTCGCGATCACAATACTCCCCTCACCTATCGGTGTGGGAAGTAAAACTAAAAATGTAAAAATAGCTCAAACTTTGTTTTTCGGCGTTTTAGGGTTTTCTAAGTATTTTTTACTTTTTTTGGGTGGGGGTGAAATTGGGGTGGTTAGGGGGTGGGGGGTTGTAAAACTCAAAAATTTATTCCATTTATAGTGTCCATTGACCTGTGAAAGAAAGACCTAGCGGCGTAATAGACGTTTGTTAGGTCCATCCGAACATTGCCTTGGCTATTACAGAAATCAAGGGATTTGGTATTGGTAGGGGTAGGTATTGATTCAGGTCGTTCTGAATTTAGTAACATGGAAATTATGGAATTAATTTTAATGAAATTTAGACACAGTATTATTACCGCGGCAAAAATGCGTATGGTTTTCAAAAATCGTGTCAGTGGCGGCGCAGCAATAATAAAAATCTGAAAATATAAAAATAGCTCAAACTTCGTTTTTAAGCAATTTGGGGGTTCCTGATTGTTTCGTTTCGTCCAGTTAAAGCCGAATTGTGTCGTTTTAGTTCCTACGGAGAGATTTAGGAAACTATTTACTAGTTTTTGTGTTGGA
Source organism: Callosobruchus maculatus (assembly GCA_951848785.1). Classification (NCBI taxonomy): domain Eukaryota; kingdom Metazoa; phylum Arthropoda; class Insecta; order Coleoptera; family Chrysomelidae; genus Callosobruchus; species Callosobruchus maculatus. The sequence goes on from CATOUR010000003.1 coordinate 8,719,570, forward strand.
TGTTTTTTGACGACAGGGGGGCGATGATTTGGTTGCAACCGTTATGTGTGGGAAGTACTGAGTCAATCAACTTGACTCCATTTTTTATGACGTACTCTATCATATGCAAACAAAAAAAAATTCATGATACTAGTCCATTTATTATTATTATTACTTCACAGTCGCAACGCAAACGCTTTACAACCGGATACAACGAATCGATATCGACTTTCCATTCGATGCCGGCCATCTCTATTAGACGCGTTCGGTTGTTTCTGTTTCCTACGACGACTACGATACCTGTTCCAGTGTCAGGTGGGATTACATAAAAATGTATGCGCGCATACCTGAGCGTACACAATAAGAAGACGGATATGCAGCAGCACAAGCAGCAGCAAGCTGTCGGACCGGTACCTCGGGATGACGTCACAACTTGGAACGGTCCCTGTTTGTCCTGACATGCTATCGATGTCGGGATCATATATGTATGAATACGCGCTACGATGCACTGTTGCCAGGTGTGCCTAATTGTAGTCAATTTGGCGCATTAAAATGGACCTATAAATGACAACTTGGAACATCACAAAACTGATGAGAAGTGACGACCAACGACGGGGTATTTGATGTTCCTTTTACTTCAATGGAGCATTTTCGACAACCTTGAATGGTTCTCGTTTGACGTTTAAGGTTCATAATATGCTATCGTCAGGCACCCCCCCCCCCCCAGACGACCCTTTAACTTGAACCCCCCCCCCCCCGAAAGGTCAAGCAAGTGACACCCATAATCTGGACCCCCCAAAACCAAAACCTGGATACGTGCTTGTAGATCGTCATTTTTTAAGGTAATTATTATATTTAGCTGGACTTGGGAACTAAGGTAAGGAAGAAAGCCTCTCTCCTTCATTCACTCAATCCTAGTATCTCCATAAGGTCTATTCGCAAAAAAAAAATCATAAAATCGGGCAGTTGAATATGTACCTTATTTTACTTAAAGACTAGTTTTCAATACTAATTTTTTATCTTCGTAACCAATTTCATATCAACCAACGGCGTTTTATAGGAAGCACACATTTTTTTAAATTTTTTATTATGTTATAATAATATATATTATACTCAAATTGAATCGACTCACCACTCTGTCCAAGCTGTGCTCCAATCCATGAACTTACCTAGAATTAAAAAAAAATAAATTATTTTAATTACCCACTGTAGGTACTGATAAAATGAACTAATCTGGTAGACCTTAGATGTTCTTACTTGAACAGTAATATTTATGAAACTGTGCTTGAAATAAAGACAGTTGGACCTCAGAACTCCTTTAGGCTAAATAACGATATTTTATTTAAGAAACGGTATGATTTATATCTGTAATTAATGGCAGCAGAAGTCGTATCAACATCATAGTCACAATGTTTTGACAGACATGTTGTGAACTCGTAAAATGCATCAAGTCGGAGCTAGAATCGCAGACACGAATATTATCAATAGTTTTGAGAACTGTAGCTCGTCATCGTTCGCGATTCACTGTCAGTTCAGTGGCGCTCTTGATACTCATATCCAGCAACTGTTTCGTTGTATCCACCCAGCGTGTAGGGGAACGGCACCGCCCACTCGGGGCGTGACCCTGAACTACACGTTTCTCCATATTATCGCTTCACTTACATTGGTATTTCGGACGTGATGAAGTCGATTTCTTTTTTCTATAGCTGTAGCATGAAGATGATCTCGTAGACTTTGTAAGATGATAACGCGTTCACCATGACCGTTAGTCTTTCGTTGGGGGCCAATTTCAAGTCGTCTAGTGTAACATCCAGTTTCCAAAAAACGTGTAATACGGGGCATATTGGTATTTGGTACAGGATGATGACGTTGGGCAACATATCGCTCACTTCTTCCGTCTTGAATCAACGCAACCATAGCAGTCGCGGTTTGGGGACTAACAGCAGGCATTTTTAGCTCCAATAAACGCAGCAAATCTTGTAAACGACTTGCTAAATACAGCAAAACTTTGATAAACGCCTGTCAAATTTATTAAGAACAATAAAAAACCCATGGCCAACTACGCAGTTTTGGGTGATACAATTATACAATTTTCATTTTAGTACACTTTTTATTAAATTCAGTTTTCTTTTTCAAATAATAATTAATTAAAAATTGATGTAAGTACGGTAAGGGTAAGTATTTAGGACAAGGAAATATTACAAAAAATTATCATAAAATCTCAAGTGGTCCATTTTTCGTGCCGATGAGTGTATGTTATGTGAATCTGAGACTAAAAACAAATGACGACTGTGCTAAATGGTTATCATTACTTATCTACTTATGTAAGATTGAAGGGATAAACAGTTCGCTTCAAGATTCTCATTGCTTATTCCTGAAACGCTCATAAATTAAAAAATAATTACAGGATGGACGCTGACGGAATTTAAAATCAGACGGAAACTGAAAAGGTTGAAATTATGGCAGCGGTATAAAATGTTATGTCTGCAATCAACTGTAATGATATGGTATTTACAAGGCACATAAATCAAATAGGTAGATTCACACCTTAGGAAGTATGATCGAAATAATAATATGGAATATCTTATGGAATGCAAAAAGGAAAGCAGAACATTCGAATTTCAACTTCTTGAGGATAGAGACTATCAGTGTATCAGTAATAAAAAAATACTAAGCAGGAATGGATCACGCAATGTGATGTATTCTGGAGAAAGCATCTGATCTTGTTCCGCCTTAACAAAATTAGAATCTAACAATGCAGATGTTTGGACTCCCTCTCCAAGTGGGGTAAAATACCGTCTCCTCAGTGTGAATGTTGAAGAAGGATATACATATTATTATATATAATAAAAAAAATCATAAAACTGTGTACCTGAAATTTTATAACCTTTTTCATTTTATTAGTTTATTTGCACGTAGTGAGAACTCATATAGCTAAAAAAGTACTTATAAAATTTGACAGCTTCTACACGATCGTAGATAGAGAGCATGATAATTATCAAGAAATAAAGTCAGTAGGCCGTTGTGAAGTAGTGCAAAGTTTTGTGTACCTAGGTTCTTTGATGGATAAATCGGGCAGCTGTGAAAATGAGATTCGACGGAGCATTCAACAGGCGCGTATGGCCAGGACAAAGCTTACTAAAATATGGCGTGACCATAACATCACTAAAGCTACCAAAATGTCGCTGGTTCAGTCTCTTGTGTTCTCCATATTTTTGTATGCCTCGGAACCTTGGTCTGTTAAAAAGGTAGATCGGGCTCGCATAGATGCTTTTGAAATGTGGACGTGGAGAAGAATGCTGAAAGTTCCTTATACCGCCCATCGAACTAACAGTTCTATACTCGATGAGCTCGGCAGTCTAAAGAGACTATCCTCCATTGTATGCTTACATTCTTCGGACATAGTCACAGAAGCGATAATATCGAGAAACTTGTAGTTCAGGGTCATGCCTCGAGTGGGCGGCGCCGTGGCCGTCCCCCTACACGCTGGGTGGATACGACGAAACAGTTGCTGGCTATGAGTATCAAGAGCGCCACTGAACTGACAGTAAATCGCGAACGATGGCGAGCTACAGTGCTCAAAACTATTGATAATATTCGTGTCGGCAATACTCTAGCTCCGACTTAATGCATTTTACGAGTTCACAACATGTCTTGTGACTATGATGATGATGTGACGTATACCTCCGCCTGAAAGACAGTCTTGCAGTGGTGCAGGTCCGTGAATCAAGTACAGTGATGGCGCAATCAAAAACTTTTCAACGTTTTCCACGTTTTGGATCGCTTTACGCGTCGGTAATCTGAGCCGTTGGGGGTCGACATTTTCATATCTGCGTGATTTGAAAATGGATCCACGTTAATGTGTGATGAAATTTGATAATCAGAACTTCTGGCAATGGCTATCTACAGAGATGATGACGTGCGTCAGTCGTTTGGGGTATGAATTTACGGTCGGATTCTGTATTCCATTAACTGGAGTCTATGGGCCTGTACCGGCCTGGCGCCAAGAGAGTAATTGAATTATTATGGATGTTTGATGTCGTCCAGGGAATGGGGAATGGGCCGAGTGACGCGCCAACCAAGAAAATGAGGTCGGCGGCATCTACGAGGGGCTGAAGATAATATGTCAACACCCCCGTAGCCCTCAGCTGTACTACCTTTTATTTTCTTTCACTTCAGGTTTGAGGCATAGGAGGGCAGATTTTCTGCCTGTTATGGAACCGCAAAGCGGATGTTTTACTAACATTTAGGGATAACCCGTTCTCTATGAACCAGCCGTCAACCTTCGATAATACAGAATTACATTTGAGTTTCAATGATTCCTCGTCCTTATGGGATATAATAATTGATGTGTCATCTGCATATATGGTAAAGTTTGCTGAAACGTCTAGTTTGTCCAGATCATTGATATATGTATATTATGAAGAGGAATGGACCGAGTGACGCGCCAACCAAGAAAATGAGGTCGACCCGATCTACGAGGGGCTGAAGATAATATATCTACACCCCCGTAACCCTCAGTTCTACTACCTAAAATCATAAAAAAAGCTACGTGCTGATAGTATAGTGAGTATAGCATAGTATAGTTTAGTATAGTATAGTTTATTATAGGATAGTTTAGTATAGTATAATTTAGTATAGTATAGTTTAGTATAGCATAGTTTAGTATAGTTTAGTATAGTATAGTTTAGTTAGGTTAGTTGGAGAGTAATTGAATTATTATGGATGTTTGATGTCGTCCAGGGAATGGGGAATGGGCCGAGTGACGCGCCAGCCAAGAAAATAAGGTCGACCCGATATACGAGGGGCTGAAGATAATATATCAACACCCCCGTAACCCTCAGCTCTACTACCTAAAATCATAAAAAAGCTATGTGCTGATAGTATAGTGTAGTGTAGCATAGTATAGTATACTTTAGTATAGGACAGTTTAGTACAGGATAGTTTAGTATAGGATAGTTTAGTATAGTATAGTTTAGTTAGGTTAGTTTAGGCCGCTAATTACAAAACCAGCCTTTGTTTTGAGTTTCAGCCTCAGTAACAAATATTCCCGCAAATATCAGAAATTTTCAGATCCTCAGATCTTCAAGTTCACCCTAAGTATCTAAAATCATTGTATGGCTACCTATCCGGACGAAAATTCGTATCAGGTATATTTTGGGGGTGGTAATTACAAATTCGAACTTTGTTTTCAGCTTCAGCCTCCGGTAACAAATATCAGAATTTTTCAGATCCTCAGATCTTCAAGTTCACCTTAAATATCTAAAATCGTTATCTGGCTTCCTATCAGGACGAAAATTCGTATCATGTATATTTTGGGGGTGGTAATTACAAATTCGACCTTTGTTTTCAGTTTCAGCTTCAGGTAACAAATATAAGAATTTTTCAGATCCTCAGATCTTTAAGTTTACCCTAAATATCTAAAATTGTTATCTGGCTTCCTATCAGGACAAAAATTCGTATCATGTATATTTTAGGGGTGGTAATTACAAATTCGACCTTTGTTTTCAGTTTTAGCTTCAGGTAAGAAATATCAGAATTTTTCAGATCCTCAGATCTTCAAGTTTACCCTAAATATCTAAAATTGTTATCTGGCTTCCTATCAGGACAAAAATTAGTATCATGTATATTTTAGGGGTGGTAATTACAAATTCGACCTTTGTTTTCAGTTTCAGCTTTAGGTAACAAATATCAGAATTTTTCAGATCCTCAAATCTACAAGTTTACCCTAAATATCTAAAATCGTTATCTGGCTTCCTATCAAGACGAAAATTAGTATCATGTATATATTGGGGGTGGTAATTACAAATTCGACCTTTCTTTTCGGTTTCAGCCTCAGGTAACAAATATCAGACTTTTTCAGATCCTCAGATCTTAAAGTTTATCCTAAATATCTAAAATCGTTATCTAGCTTCTTATCAGGACGAAAATTCGTATCATGTATATATTGGGGGTGGTAATTACAAATTCGACCTTTGTTTTCAGTTTCAGCCTCCGGTAACAAATATCAGAATTTTTCAGATCCTCAGATCTTCAAGTTTACCCTAAATATCTAAAATCGTTATCTGGCTTCCTATCAAGGCGAAAATTCGTATCATGTATATTTTAGGGGTGGTAATTACAAATTCGACCTTTCTTTTCGGTTTCAGCCTCAGGTAACAAATATCAGACTTTTTCAGATCCTCAGATCTTAAAGTTTATCCTAAATATCTAAAATCGTTATCTAGCTTCCTATCAGGACGAAAATTCGTATCATGTATATTTTGGGGGTGGTAATTACAAATTCGACCTTTGTTTTCAGTTTCAGCCTCCGGTAACAAATATCAGAATTTTTCAGATCCTCAGATCTTCAAGTTTACCCTAAATATCTAAAATCGTTATCTGGCTTCCTATCAAGGCGAAAATTCGTATCATGTATATTTTAGGGGTGGTAATTACAAATTCGACCTTTGTCTTCAGTTACCGTCTCCTGGGATGATAGTGGCTTGCCTGGTTGCATGCACGATATTAATGTACTGTCGTCTGCGAAGCTGAAGATTGGATTGGATGTGATTTCCAGCAGCTCGTTGATGTACAGCAGAAACAGGACATCAGCGTTTATTTAAAATATGTGTGATCAACAACCTTCGACTTCACAGAGATCGGTCGTTCAAAAAGCTACGTGAAAATGAAGCTAAAAGGGAAGAGGTACTCTAATGATGAGAACCTTCTGTAGACTTAAGACCACGAGTGTATTTTAATAGGTAGTTACACTTGGTAGAACTGGTTTCGGGAAGAGATGCTCATCTTACAACAATCTTCTTCTTTCTTTCCTCAGCGGAGATAGGCGACCATCATTTGGAAGTCTTCTCTGTCTTGGGCTAAACGAATAATTATGCAGGCCTCTCTGATATTAAACCACTGGCGTAAGTTCCGAAGCCAGGAGAACTTTTTTCGCCCGGTCCCTCGTCGTCCTTCGATCTTTCCCTCAACGATCAGTTGTAACAACTCGTATTTACTATTCGTAAAAATATGGGCAAAATATGCTGTTTTTCTTCGTTTTACTGTGGTTCTCTCTAGTACCCTAGTGTTTGTTACCCGCTCGGTCTATGATATCCTTAATATGCGTCTGTATAGCCACATTTCAAAAGAGTCCAAACGTGACATGGTCCGAGCTTTAAATGTCCATCCCTTAACTCTGTATAATAATGTGGACAGTACATAGATTCAACAATAATAAACCCCATGTCTAGACACAACCACAATGTATTACCCTGCTACATTTTTTGTACGATAGCCTTCCTCAGCTTTTCAGCATTCCCGCCGCTGAAAGACGTGATGACGTTCTTCCGTTTGATGAAGAAGAAGGTGGGCATAAAGTTGATCTATCTTCAGCATTACCACGTTGGTGAACTCCTTGGCAAACTCGGCTCCCCAGCAGTTCATTCCACAGCGTCGAAGTTCTCCAAAAGAAGGAATGCTAGAGGAGACTGGTTCGAGGAGTAGGGACCTCGACCTGGTAAGGATCAGTTCGCAGAGCCTCTCTAGTGTTCCTCGTTCAAACGTCCTTTGGTGTTATCTAGGAGAGCTCACTCAAACATCTCCCGTGATAGAATCTGTAAAACAGGGACAGGTCAGCCACCCATCTTCGATGTTCCTGACTGTGGAGGTCCTTTGTGAGCTTAGACGTATCGACAAGTCTAATTGCTCTCTTCTGGATAGTGTCCAGAAGCTTTAGAGATTGCTTCGGAGCGGATCCCCACACACGGGAGCAATACTCGAACTATGGTCGGATCTGTGCCTTGTAGAGCAACAGTAGTTGCTCTGGTGTATACAGCTTCCTATAGCGGAACAAAACTCCAAGCTTCTGGGATGCCATTTTAGCAATACTGACGACGTGGTCGTGCTAGGACATGTTATTGTTGATGTTGATCCCCTAAAGCTTGACGGAAGGTGACTCGACTATTGGGGACTCTCCATTTCCACAGTTGGTAAGCCAACGTGAGACTTCTTTGTGAGTGTTGTTGCCTGAGTTTTCTGTACGTTAAACTGTACTTTATTTACTAATCCCCACTCGACAATTATTTGGATATCTACGTTGATCTGTGAGGCATGTTGCTGACGCCGAGGTACCGTCTCCTGGGATGAAGTGGCTTGCCTGGTTCCATGCAATATATTAATGTACTGTCGTCTGCGAAGCTGAAGATTGGATTGGATGTGATTTCCAGCAGCTCGTTGATGTACAGCAGAAACAGTGTAGCGGATAGGATAGCTCCCTGAGGAACACCGACGTTTATTGAAAATACGTCTGATGAACAGCCTTCGACTACACAAACAGAGATCGGTCGTTCAAAAAGCTATTCAGCTACTGGCGCAGGCCAGGTGGTAGTCCATAAGCAGCAAGCTTGACCAGAAGTCCGTCATGCCATACTCTGTCGAAAGCTTTCGATATATCAAGTGCAACGACACAAGATTCGACATGATTGTCTATTGCTCTGTTCCACAAGTGAGTGACGTAGGCAAGGAGGTCACCTGTAGACCTGTGCTTACGGAAGCCATACTGGCGATCATTTATGATGTTATTGTTGTCCAGGTATTTCAGGAACTGTGTGTTAATGACACTCTCCATAACCTTAGACATGATGCTGAGAAGAGCCACAGGTCAATAATTGGTGGGATCAGTTTTTTTGCCTTTCTTAGGGATGGGTTGTACGCAGCCAATCTTCCACGAAGCGGGAAACACGCCTCGTTGATACGAAAGTTTGAAGAGCTTGCAAAGAATAGGTGCAAGCTCAGCAGCACAGCGTTTAATGACAATGGCTGGAATTTGGTCAGGACCAGTAGCTTTTCTTACTACAATAATAAACCCCATCTCGTCTAGACACAACCAAAATGTATTACCCTGCTACATTTTTTGTACGATAGCCTTCCTGAGTTTCTCGGCATTCCCTCCGCTGAAAGACGTGATCACGTTCTTCCGTTTGATGAAGAAGAAGGTGGGCATGAAGTTGATGTTGTACTCGATGGCGATGTCCTCGCACTCGTCCACGTCTATCTTCAGCATGACCACGTTGGTGAACTCCTTGGCGAACTCCGCGAACGCCGGCAGCATCACCTTGCAGGGGGCACACCAGCTCGCGTGGAAGTCCAACACCACCAGCTTGTCTCCGGCATCCTCCAGTTTCGACTCCAGGTCTGCCTTGTCTTTCACGGACATCATAGTGACGGGTTTGACGGGGCTGCTCCAAAAATGTCACCCGTGACAACCAGGGAGAGTATTGGCGATTCCAATTACCGATGAGGGCGCTGGCGTTTGTAAACAAATATGGAGGATAGCAGGTATCCTGCACGCTGTGACACGCTTTTGGAGGAAATGCGTGGCAATGAATGCTTTTATCATAGTCTTTTTTGGAGTGGCAACCATAAACACTACAGTTTGTATTAAACTTGCTAGCCTTTCCTGATTTGAAGCATGATGTAGATGCCATATTCTTGACAATAGCGTATGAAGAAGGTCCGAAGAAGTATTCTAACACATGATATACCAATTAACAAAGCACAAACTCGAAAACACGACTGAATGAAGAAACATGAACGGCATATAAACTGTTAATGGCATGTTAATTGTGTGCCGTCCGAAATTCGAGTACCTGCTTTGTCAGTGTAGATTTTTGCCGCTAGAGGTCTCATCGATTTTTGGAATTGCCAATGTCAGCCACAGACATGAGGCCTTTACGGAAACCATTACTACGTTCCAAAATCCCATCTATCCAGTGAGCAGATGAATTTTCGAGGATAGTCACGTGATTCCAGATGTTAGGGATGTTGGAATATTTATGAAACGGCAAAGATCTTTCTTTGACAATTTTGACATACCACATAACCTGTGCTGTTTTCTCAGAGTCAGAGTGTCAGAGTAGTTGTACCCGTTAGAATGTCAATGCATACAACTAAAGCAGAATAGGTTATGTTAAGTTGTTAGCTGACAAGTGAAAAATATCTCACGACAGTCTTGAAACAAAGGTCGCTAAAATCTCAATTTGATTTCCGAGCAAAACGATGACATCCATGGCCTCGGAAATGCAATAACGGAATACAGATTTTTGTTGACAGTTTGATGTTGAGTGAATACTGAAACGCTACAGAGCAAATCGAGGTCTTTGATGGGATTTTGGAACGTAGTATATGATCGGGTTAACCCGATCACTTGGATCACTGATGCTGACGTTCGGAAAGTGATCTGGGATCAGTCAGAAATAGTGTCAGTTCACTCTTGTACAGTAAGTGATTACGATCGGATGATTCAGATCAGTAGCTGTTTTCTTTAACCATCTGTATTTTATTCTTAAACCAACTTTTTCGATATTCGTTAAATCTATGGAATTATAAATTCCACTTGACAGATCACTGTTTCCGAAAAGGCCTCATGTGTCAGCTCAGTGAATCTATTGTCAGTGGTGTCAGCTTTTTTTTCGGTAAGGGCTCGTTTTAGTGAAACTTGAAATGGGGTCGAGAGGATGAAAATCATTTTTTTTTTTTCGTCAAACGAGACTGCAGCTCAAAGCTGCGACCGGATTTATAATCAGCATCTTCAAGTTATCCAAAACGCGAGGTTTCATCTTGATAGAAAGCCAAATAAGGATTTTCGAATTTTTTTAGGGAAAACTGAAAATCTGAAAGGTCTGAAATTTTTTATTTTTGTCAAACGAGACTGAAGCTCAAAAAGGCAACCGGATTTGTAATCAGCATCTTCAATTTATCCAAAACACGAGATTTCATCTTGATGGAAAGCCAAATAAGGATTATCGAATTTTTTAGGGAAAACTGAAGATGTGAAAGGTCTGAAATTTTTAAATTTCGTCAAACGAAACTGTAATTCAAAAATGCAACCGGATTTGTAACCAGGACCCTCAATTTATCCAAAACAGGAGACTTCATCTTGATAGAAAGCCAAGTAAGGATTTTCGAATTTTTTCAGGGAAAACTGAAAGATGTTAAAGTTCTGAAATATTTGATTTTTGTCAAACGAGACTGAAGCTCAAAAAGGTAATCGGGTTTGTAATCAGCATCCTCAAATTATCCAAAATACAGGGTTTCATCTTAATAGAAAGCCGAATAAGGATTTTCGATTTTTTTTTTTTTGGAATACTGAAAATCTGAAAGGTCTGAAATTTTTGATTTTTGTCAAACGAGACTGAAGCTCAAAAAGGTAACCGGATTTGTAATCAGCATCCTCAAATTATCCAAAACACAGGGTTTCATCTTAATAGAAAGCTAAATAAGGATTTTCGAATTTTTTTAGGGAAAACTGAAAATCTGAAAGGTTTGAAATTTTTGATTTTTGTCAAACGAGACTGAAGTTCAAAAAGGCAACCGGATTTGTAATCAGCATCCTCAAATTATCCAAAACACGAGGTTTCATCTTAATAGAAAGCCAAATAGGGATTTTCGATTTTTTTGGGGAAAACTGAAAATCTGAAAGGTCTGAAATTTTTGATTTTTCTAAACGAGACTGAAGCTCAAAAAGGGAACCGGATTTGTAATCAGCGCTCTCAAATCATCCAAAACACGGGGTTTCATCTTAATAGAAAGCCAAATAAGGATTTTCGAATTTTTTTAGGGAAAACTGAAAATCTGAAAGGTTTGAAATTTTTGATTTTTGTCAAACGAGACTGAAGCTCAAAAAGGCAACCGGATTTGTTATCAGCATCCTCAAATTATTCAAAACACAAGGTTTCATCTTAATAGAAAGCCAAATAAGGATTTTCGATTTTTTTTTAGGGAAAACTGAACATCTGAAAGGCCTGAAATTTTCTATTTTTGTCAAACGAGACTGAAGCTCAAAAAGACAACCGGATTTGGAATCAGCATCCTCAGACTATCCAAAACACGAGGTTTCCTCTTAATAGAAAGCCAAATAAGGATTTTTCGAATTTTTTTAGAGATAATCGAAAATATGAACGAACGGTCTGAAATTTTTGATTTTTGTCAAACGAGACTGAAGCTCAAAACTGCGAATGGATTTGTAATCAGCACTCTCAAATCATCCAAAACACGGGGTTTCATCTTAATAGAAAGCCAAATAAGGATTTTCGAATTTTTTTAGGGAAAACTGAAAATCTGAAAGGTCTGTAATTTTTGATTTTTGTCAAACGAGACTGAAGCTCAAAAAGGCAACCGGATTTGTAATCAGCATCCTCAAATTATCCAAAACACGAGGTCTCATCTTAATAGAAAGCCAAATAAGGAATTTAGAATTTTTTTAGGGAAAACTGAAAATCTGAAAGGTCTGAAATTTTTGATTTTTGTCAAACGAGACTGAAGCTCAAAAAGGCAAACGGATTTGTAATCAGCATCCTCAAATTATCCAAAACACGAGGTCTCATCTTAATAGAAAGCCAAATAAGGAATTTAGAATTTTTTTAGGGAAAACTGAAAATCTTAAGGCCCTGAAATTTTTTGATTTTTGTCAAACGAGACTGAAGCTCAAAAAGGCAACCGGATTTGTAATCGGCATCCCCAAATTATCCAAAATACGAGGTTTCATCTTAACACAAAGCCAAATAAGGATTTTCGAATTTTTTCAGGGAAAACTGAAAATCTGAAAGGTCTGAAATTTTTTATTTTTGTCAAACGAGACTCAAACTCAAAAATGCAACCGGAGTTGTAATCAGCACCCTAAAATTATCCAAAACACGAGGTTTTATCTCAATGGAAAGCTAAATAAGGATTTTCGAATTGTTTTAGGGAAAACTGAAGATCTGAAAGGTCTGAAATTTGATTTTCGTCAAACGAGACTGAAATTCAAAAATGCAACTGCATTTGTAATCAGCACCCTAAAATTATCCAAAACACGAGGTTTTATCTCAATGGAAAGCTAAATAAGGATTTTCGAATTTTTTCAGGGAAAACTGAAAATCTGAAAGGTCTGAAATTTTTGATTTTTGTCAAACGAGACTGGCACTCAAAAATGCAACCGGATTTGTAATCAGCATCCTCAAATTATCCAAAAACAGGTTTCATCTTAATGGAAAGCCAAATAAAGATTTTCGATTTTTTTGGGCAAACCTGAAGATCTGAAGTTTTTGATTTTAGTCAAACGAAACTAAAAACCTCACGGTCTTTTGGACTCTCAGTTACAAGCAAAACAAGGATCGGAAGACATCTGGTTGAAAGTGTGAATGTCAGAGCATCTCTTTGATATATTCATAAATTTTCACGATGGATGTTTATTGTCGTCAAAACGGAATACAACATAATATAAAAAGGCATGCATACGAAATATTATGCGCTATTATGCGCTAACGATTTCCCAGATCTTTAACCTTTGTATCACAAGAAACCAGACGACCGGATGTTCATTAATTTTAATGGTGTAAGAATACCCTGAAAAATCTCTACCGAGGGGATTATACATTTCGTTGCCTGGACGCGCAAGCTTCTATATTGACGTGCTTCTGCCAGTGATTGGCCTTTAGATTTATCGAAAATGATTTTTTTGAACACGCTTTTATTAGCTTCACGTGTATGTTTGTGGGTTTGTGAGCTTGTAATTCTCCTTTAGCTTACTACTGTTATACCGTTTCTATTCACCAACAAGACCGCCAACGCCAGACAAGTATCCTTTTTCCCATGCTCCTGGAAAGGTATTGTTGAATTTAACGGTCGTGTGATAGAAACTGCATCCATCACAGGCGCCATCTGTTGTCTTAAAGCTCTTAAGCTGGCTTCGTGTTATAGCCACCTACAACTGACGGTGCGGAACTTTGGCCCCTTCTCATTACATTCCATAAAAAGTTGTGTTTGGTATTTACTAATCTGTTCCTCATAGGTCAGGTCTACGCTGGTCCCGTAAGGGCCCTTTCATCTAGACTTACGAGCTAAAGACCTATGGTCTGCTCGATGAAATCGATGTCAGGTCAGGTCATACTTTGGCGCCTCCTTTCGCATGAGTTGGGGTTTGCATTGAAAATTCACAATGACTTGTAAATGACAACAGATTGTACAATTCAGATCTCGGTGGGGGTATAGTTTGTGTTCTGGACACTTGGACAGTGGTAATAAAATTACGAGTACTACAATGAATAATTTAGTTTATCACTTAGAGATGAACCTAGTACCGGTCAATCAATGAATCAATCAATCAATGTATTTATTTGTTAGGTAGTAGTATAGCGTTTATTGTACATGTAAAATAAATAAAATACAATAAACAAGTGCCCCAAAAAGTTAAGAACTTGTGCTTGGGTACAAGGTAATTATTAAAAAAGAGGAACAACAAATAAGGGTTAATTCAGGAATATTTGTATTCTATAGATATTAGTAATAATAGGTATTACATATATCTACAAGTTGGTGAATTTTAATGCGATAATTATTTACTATCCATTGTTTTAAACCATACTTGAATGAATTTAAAGACACTAGACATTTTATGCTTTCTGGTATCTCATTGTATAGTCTTGGAGCAAGAAATGTATGACATCGTAATAAAGTATTTTTCCTTGCTTTTGGTACAACATTACATGCATATCTTATGTCATATTTATGTTCGTGTTTTGTCAAGTTTGATTTATTTTTATATTGGTAAATACCTAACGACATGAAAAATGTTTGGCGGATATCTAGAATTTTTGTTTTAGAAAATAACAAGTCACTAGGATATGTACATTTCGCTTTATATAAAATTTTTATTAAACGTTTTTGTATAATTTCAATTGCTTTTATATTATTTTTACATGCTGCGCCCCACACCACAATACAATATCGTATATGACTATGAACAAATGCTTCGTATACAATGATCATCTGTTCATAGGTAAGTATAGTGGAAAGGAGTACACAAATAAATAGTATTAGTCATAGTTCGCAGAAAGCTAGGCTTTGTGCGCGAATACCGACTAGAACTACAATATTTCATAACCTTCCTTAGCTCCCAAGCTAGATCATCTCCTTCTGCTCCATATCGTTGTTAATTCTTCCTATCTTCAACAGCTCAACTGGATGGGGGTTTCAGCAGCATTCTGGAGCTTCCAACACGACATACCATCACCAAAAATAATTAAATTACTTTCAACAGAATCATCTTCAAATTTTGACAACCGTTGGCAGATGCCTAGACCACTGCCACATAAAATGCAGAAATTAACGACTTGGTATAAAATGACCGACGGACTTACTTCTTTCACCAAACTTTTTTCGCTGATCAATGTACGTTGGTCACACATTATAATGTCATCATCATCATAGTCACAATGTCTTAACAGACATGTTATGAACTCGTAAAATGCATTAAGTCGGAGCTAGAGTATTGCGGACACGAATATTATCAATAGTTTTGAGAACTGTAGCTCGCCATCGTTCGCGATTTACTGTCAGTTCAGAGGCGCTCTTGATACTCATATCCAGCAACAGTTTCGTCTTATCCACCCAGCGTGTAGGGGAACGGCCACGGCTCCATATTATCGCTTCTGTGAATATGTCCGAAGAATGTAAGCATTCTCGTCGACACAATGGAGTCTCTTTGGATTACCGAGCTCATCCAGTATGGAAACAATAGTTCGACAGGCGGTATGAGGAATTTTCAGCATTCTCCTCCACGTCCACATTTCAAAAGCATCTATGCGAGCTAGAGCTGCCTTTTAACAGTCCAAGTTTCCGAGGCAGACAAATATATGGAGAACACAAGAGACTGAACCAGCGACATTTTGGTAGCTTTAGTGATGTTATGGTCACGCCATATTTTAGTAACCTTTGTCATGGCCACACGTGCCTGTTGAATGCACCGATGAATCTCATTTTCACAGCTACTCGAATTGTCGATCAAAGAACCGAGGTAGACAAACTTTGAACTACTTCACAACGACCTACTGACTTTATTTCTACGATCTATGATCGTAACCTTGGTCTTGTTGTAGTTAATACCAAGGCCATATGCAGCACTGTGTTGTTCTAAGATGTTTAATAGAGCTACTAGTTCTTCTTGAGAAGCAGCAATAAGGGTTGTATCGTCAGCAAATCTTAAGTTGGATATTTTGCTTCCTCCGATAGTTATACCGCCATTCCAGTTGTCCAATACCTGTCTCATCACAAATTCAGAGTAAATGTTAAATAACATCGGAGATAATACACATCCCTGACGAACTCCTTTTCTGGTTGCTGTTTGACCAAACAGATTGCCATCAATTCTTATACGAGCCGAGCTAGACTCCTAGAGTATAATGTCAACTGGTAGCGCAAAATGCTAGAAACTCATGAGTCGAACGGTACCCCCCTATCTCGCTCTGATGCACACATAAAAAGAAATTCTCAAGTCAAGAATTGTGATATTCTTGTAAATACATACTCACAACAAGAATATCGGTTCTCACTCTAAGAAAGAGTATTTGATGAGAAAATTATAGAAAATTTGTCTCAAGAATAATATATTTTGATTATAAACTTATTTTAAAGAAATATGCTCCGAAAGAAAATATAATTTTCTTTGCAACCAAGGCTATAATAATTTAATAACAAATACTTCATAATTTTATATCAAGATTATCATTTTTCCCAGCGGTGCCCAGTTTATTTCTATCAAGAATATAGACAGCTTGCAAATGCGAACCTTCATTTACAGTATGATAATCTTGGTTTGAAAATGAACGCTGTTTTACAAGCACACCCTTTATTTGTATCAAGTAAATCATTTGTTTGACGTCTACCAACGTCGGAGTGCGCAGACGCGCAGCGTGTCACGGGTCAACCCTAACCTCTCCACCCTCTCTAATCAACAGCCTGTTGCCCGTCCGCGTCCGCGTCGCCGCGCCATTATCGGTTTTCGGATTGTCGCATTCGCCGCCGTCTTTAGCACCGTAGCGTAATACCTGGATCCTGCATAATAGCACATAATAGTATCTAGTCAAACTGTTAAATAAATTGCCATTGCCACGTGATACCCGTGATACTACCGTCAACCATAAGTCAGCGAATCTGCCGGTAGTGCTGGTCCACCGCCATTTGAGTCGCGCCCAGTTCCCATCAGCTTCCTTATCACTGGATCTATCCAACCATGAATGAGCTATTGCTTGATGCGAAGACCTGACTCAGATGTTCCTAGGTAAGCACTAAGTATATTAAAAGTGATTTAAGAAATATTTCAGAACTATTTCTCCAGAAAAATTTCTACATGCTCATAGAAGAGTTTGAATGCTCAAATTAATACTACTAGATTCCTCATCCAAGAACATCACAATTTTAGAATAAAGTTGAGCTACTTGCGTCAAGTTTATGAAATCCTCCCAGTTAAGATTATGAAATGCTGCAGTCAAGATTATGAAATACTTCGGTCAAGATTACCATATGCTTGATTTAAGATTTTGGTATTCTTACTATCAAGAATTTCCCAGTTTTGCATTGAAGATATTTTCTCAATCTAACCCTTATATGGTCAAAGATATCGTATTCTCACTTTAAGATTAGCATAACTTTGCACGGAAGTTATGGTATACTTGAATTAAAGCATCTGTACTCCATCTAAGAAATTATTTTTATGTGTGTGGGGGAAGTGTACTTACTAGCCATTTCAAAAACGACCTGTACTACCGTAAGAAGGATATTGTAGGACTCTAATGAATTGTTGATTGTGCTGGTCAACATGAATAATTTCACAGGTCTGCGTGTCTATTTTGTGCATAGCGTACGAATATTAATGTCGCAAAACAGCCTACGGGGAATTCCTATCGTACTGCAATTATGTTTTGTTATTCATGTATTCAGCAGTTACAGCACTCATAACTGGATGTTTTTAATTTGCCGTTTAATACAGAATTATTCAATTCCTGTTACAGCGCATACCTATTATTTCAAAAGCACTTGAAATAAGATAAGTCTTCGCTTCCCTACGTCCTATAAAAAATGAAGTCAAGTTGATTGACTCAGTACTGTCCACACATTACGCTCATACCAGTTTATAATTTTCCCATAGCATGAAGCTATAGTCTGAGATCCCTTGTAACCAAATAATCGCCAGCCCCACCCCCCCCCCAAAATTGTCTTATGCCGCTAGGTCTTTCCTTCACAGGTCAATGGACCCTATTATCGATACTACAAACTTCTCAGTTTTACAACCCCCCACCCCCCCCAACCACCTCACTTTCAAAACCCCCACCCAAAAAACTGGTAGGAAATGACCAGGAACCCCTAAAACATCTAAAAACCGAATTTGAGTTGTTTTCATGCTTTTCGTTCTTTGATTATTGCTACGCTGCCACTGACACGATTTTTTACAAACATCCGCGTTTTCCATTCTCACCACGGTAACAATAATTTCATTAGAATCAATTTAATAATGTCGACGTTACAAAATACAAAACGATTTAAACCAATAAATTCTCGTATGTATACAGAAAATTCTAAGTCCCTTAGTTTCCGTAATAGGCTATGCAATGTTTGGGTGGACCTAAAAAGATGATTTGTGTCGCGAGATCTTCCTTCACAGGTTAGTGGACAGCCTATTAGTAGTAGTACAAGAATTTTTTTAATTTTTCAACCCCCAACCATCCCAATTTCACCCCCACCCAAAAAAAACGCACAAAATGATCAGGCACCTCTAAAACGCTTAAAAACGAAGTTTAAGCTGTTTTTATATTTTTAGTGTTTTTATCATTTCTGCGCCGCCACTGGCACGATTTATAAAAACCATACGCGCTTTCCATCTTCACCATGGTAGTAATACTATGTCAAAATTTCATTAAAATCCATTCAACAGTTTCCTCGTTAGACAATATAGAACGATCTAAAGCAATACTCCCGTATGTTTACATCAGAAAAAAATTCTAAGTCCTTTGCTTTCTGTAATAGGCAAGGCAATGTTCGGATGGACCTAAAAAAGTTATTTATGTCGCCAGTTCTTTCTTCACACATTTTTCAATTCTACAACCGCCCACCCCCCAACCACCCCAATTTCACCCCCAACCAAGAAAAAGTAGAAAATGATCAGGGACCCCTAAAACGCCTAAAAACGAAGTTTCAGCAATTTTTAATTTTTTTTTGTTTTTTGCTAATTACTCCGCCGCCAATGCACCGATTTTCAAAATTTTAGGAACATTACCTACTACGACCCTACAGCATACTGCTGCCCAAATTTCATCACGATCCATGCAGCGGTTGCTGAGATTACGAGGGTAGAAAAACGCGACAGACAGACAGACAGACAGACCGACAGACAGACCGACAGACAGACAGACCGACAGACAGACGGACGGAAATGAGTGACGTGGATTTTCGTTATGTAGACATCATAATACGCCCAAAAAGTGTATTATCTCAAAATCGAAAATTTTCGCGATCACAATACTCCCCTCACCTATCGGTGTGGGAAGTAAAAACACGCAGAGCAAAAGTGAACACGAGGAACGGTGTTATTCGCAAGCTGGTTAACTTCCAAAAGGGCGACCACCCTGGTGCGGACGACATCCCTTGCCATCTGCTTTGCCTCAGCCGAACACGCATTCCCTGTATGGTCCATATCGACTCATGCTAACAACCTACCAACTTGGACCACCTATACATGTTAGCGAGAATACCCCTCCTCAAATCAGGCGAGAAGCCTTACACAGAAAAAAATACTCTTGCGTTTCCAATTAATTGTTAGTATTTGGATGTTTTTCCATCGCTTTAAATATATTTACAGTTGTTTCAAATCCATGTCATTGAAATAATTTAATCCTTATATTCGAAGTAATCACAGGTACGCCAATAAATTCAAAATAATTTTATATTCGTTCTAACGATATGTATAATCCTTCTAATACTAGTATTGACATATAATGCAATCGAAACATCCTTTTGTTTTCGAAATTTACCCTATGTTTCATTTAAGCAAAGTATACAATGTATTCGATGTACAAAAATTATTACTGCAACAGCAGTTCGTGATAATTCATCTGATAAAAATTAATTTTGTTTCAAAAGGTAACTATCACGCGAACAATAACCCATGCTTTCTAAACATTGTCTATGCTGTTAAAGAAATTGGTAAGTAGTATTCGTAACAACATCATATATCGAATTCAATGGCCCTTGCTGTTCGCTGAACTATAATCAGTATTCGGCGGGACTGATGTCCCGATTCAATGAACGTAAAAATAAAGAACAGGGGAATCATCTTAGTGTTATTATCGGCACCAACCCGCCAACATGGACGAGGTTGTTTCGTTGTGTTGTTTTGGTGTTAGCCGTGTTGTGTCATCTCGTGTTTTTGCTTTTTGCATCAGTAATTGTGTGATTTAGATGTGTCCAGTTATATATTAAATGGAGGACCTACTGAGAAATTGGGGCTTAGAAGAGCTAACACCCACATCTGAATGTATGTATTTAGATTAGTCAGACAGTTATATTTCAGGTAGAAATGCAACAACTGTGTTTTTATTTGTGTTGTGCGAAGTGACTGTATATCTATAATTCCTCTGTCCCCTAGTTTTCTGTCTGTGGTAAGCCTTTCCTTGCACGCGTTCGGATGTGACATTCTGTGTTTTGTGAGTTCTATTCACATAAGTATATGGATGTTTTCTATGTCAGTGTGTGACCACTTGATGATGCTAAAGGAGTATGTGAGTACCGGTATCGCAAATGTGTTAATGGCTTTTGTGAGATTCCTAGAATAAAATTTCGTTTTTAATAGTTTAATGGGGCGGTCTTTAAACTCTCGTGTTAGTTGTGCCTTGATCATTATTACTATTCATCCGACTTTCTAAGTTCCTCTCGCATAATTGCGGTAGCAACAAGTGTTGACGGGCTGTGCCAAGTCAACACCCGGACTATTATTGATCGGAATTTAGGAAGTATCGCACAATATTACAGGTCTTCAGGATTACAGACTTTTGAAAGACTTTGTGTAACTTTTCGTCCAGGCCCAACTGTTGAAGGTGTTTGGTGTAAGGCCTGAAACAGACATACTGAGGGGGACAATTGTGACTTTGTTTTGTTTCCAAAGTCGTTTTATTTCCATGGCAAGGACCGTGTATTTAGATATCTTCCCAGCGTAGGTGTTTTGGGTATTCACATCATTGGAAATGGCAATATCTATCAAATAGGTAATTTTGTCGGCCTTTGACTGGAAAACTATATCTGGTCTATTGGCTAAGATAGTCTTGTCTGTATGTATTTCAACGTCCCAGTATAGTTTGTATCGATCGTTTTCGAGTACTGATGTCGGTTACTATTATTATTATTATTATGACCTGCTCGAAGTATTTTTCAAGTAAAAACCCCTCCACTACCCGGCTATATAAATTGAATATCCGCGCGCCAGCAACATTATGAACAGAGATTTTAACAATATGCTTTGTTCGCCACGATTACAACGGTACGTAAACCGATTACCGATCATATTATGTTACCAGCATGGACACTGCAGATAGTGCGGCAGATAGCGTTGATACGATGGCATCCAGCCACAATTTCCGGTCACTACGGTGTTGCCAACATAATATTTAATCGAATTTTGTTCCCCTCTAAGTGCACATAGAAATATTTTTTATTATTATTATTATCCGACTTTCTAAGTTCCTCTCGCATAATTGACGTTTTGAATAATTTTTTTTGTCATAAATGGAAAGATCATACGGTAAGTTTTATAACAAAACTGTTTTTGTTTTCTTTTTATCGCAATAATTCAAAAGTTATATCAAAATAAAAATGGGTTTTTGAATCAAGTACCGAAAACACGCCGACGGCTCCCGAACCCGTGTGACATTACCATGGCGGTAAGGATGCTCCTTTGACCAACGACTACCTACTCCGATACTAGATTCTAGATTCCCAGCCAATCGAGAAAATACGTACTGCTAAACTGGTAACTAGTGTATATTTGTTGCAACACAGTCGATGAATGAAGTTTGCAGCTCGAGACGAAGTCTACGATCGAAATAAATGTTTTTGAATGTTTGAAGTTGAAGTCAGATTACAGATTCCAGTAAGTAAGAACCTAATCAAATATGTTTCGTTGAAAAGATCTCCTCAATCGAAGGATGGCCCAGTGGTTAGAGAGTCCGATAGTGGATCTCAGGGTCTTTGGGGTCTTTGGATCGAAACCCAGGCCTTCCAAGTTTTTTTTTATTTTTTTATCAAAAAATTTATTGATGTGCTTACTTGTTACGCACACTTTTCTACGATCAACATAAATATGTGTTTGAATCAAATTTTGTTAGACATATTACTTGCACTGCACAGTGCTTGTAAAATTTTAATGAAAATTTAATATTGTTAAGCTTCATTGCCCAAAGTTAAATAAATAATAATACCAAGTGATAAACAGAATGTGATTACTAGCTTAAGTTACTTTTTTACATTTAAAAACTTAAAAATGAATGAATTGAATGGATGAAGGGATTTTGTTTTATTAAACAAATATTACATTTAAAAAAAAATAATGGCGATTGATATTGACGGACAAACCCCATTTCCACTGATTTTTTGAATTGTCCACCGCCTCCTGTACTTAGTTTTTGCACTGTGCAGTGCAAGTAATGAAGTAATATGTCTAACAAAATTTCATTCAAGCATATTTAGGTTGATCGTAGAAAAAATGTGCGTGACAAGTGCAAAAAGCACAGCAATAAAATTTTTGATAAAAAAAATAAAAAAAAAAGTTGGAAGGCCTGGGTTTTGATCCAAAGACGTGATAATGACGAATGGGGTGTCGCCAAAATGACGCTAGAAGTATAACGACATCGTGTTTGCTGGGTAGTCTGCAGTTAAGGTCTCCATTGTAGAGTCCCATTTTATTCAGGTGTTCCTTCAGGCCACAATGTCCCGTGATGAGACCCGTCGTTATTCGGAGCTGATTCCTACTCAAGGAGAGCAGTGTTTCAGCTGTTTTCTTGCATGGGGCTTTCCACTGCTCACCCATTCTACAACCTGGTGTTTGATTGTGCTTTTAGGCACCCCCAGGGCGGGTTCTGCTTGATTACGGGTATCACTCTGGACACCTTTCCTTTGGGAGAATTGGCCTCTTTTTAAAAACCACTGTTTCACCCAGTTAGAACGTTTTTTCTTGCTGTACTTCACTTTAATAGCTCAAGCCGCCGCCAATGCTAAAGTATTATCTATGTTTAACGGACCAAAAATTTGCGAGAAACTGAAAGAAAACCGAACAGTGTGTGGAGGTATCGTTCCATCGGTTTAACCGACATCGGTTGGCACATCGTGCAAACCTGATGAAAAAGAACGATGTCTGTGGGGCCCTTAACGTACACAACACATTTATCCTCTCGTAGCGCTTCTGTAGCGCCATAGGCTTTTAACCATTGCGAGAGGTTGACAATATTAAATTTATTTTTATGTGGACATTGTACGGTTGACAACCTTCTCTGAGAATCACCCTGTGTTATTGAAGATCACTCTGCATGTAGCAATTCCCCCTAAGTCCGTGTCTGTTAATTCGATACTAATTCGCCGGAAGCACTTCCTTCCTTTTGACAAAGATACCGAAAGACTGGCCATATATAAAAAGCTAAACAACTTAACAGGGCCTTTCAACGCAACCGTCGACCCGTCCTACAAATGAAGCGGAAAATTACTGTTAAAAAAGGCATAGCTGGTTAATCAGCTGGCCTATAAATAGATTTTCAAGGGTCCCATAACGTATGGTGGTTAGTGAAGAATTGCGTCTGGAACCAGGGGATTGGTACAATTATTTGAGGATGGATGAAGAAACATACTTAGAATTACTTAATTCAGTAGCACCTCTAATAAAAAACAGGATACTTGGATGAGACAAAGTATTTCCCTTCATGAACGTCTGACAGCTACACTGAGATTCCTTGCTACGGGTAGAAGCTACGAGGATTTGAAATTTTCAGTTGCGATATCCTCCCAAACCTTACAAATTATACCTGAAACCAGAACGACACTGCAAAATTCCGCCGTGATTGCACGATGAACGGCCACACATGTACCGAGTTGCACGATGGCGTTCGCAACCGACGGGTAAAATCAAGCTCGGATAGATTTTTTGGAACGACGGTCAACACGACGGTTTTTCGGCACACACGGACTGAAATGAGTGTGATCAGTTGGCACGTCGTGCAAACCTGATGAAAAAGGACGATGTCTGTGGGGCCCTTTAGATTTACAACGTGCAGCCTATTTCACAGTGTCGAAGTTCTCCAGAAAAAGGAATGCTGGAGGAGACTGGCTCGGGGAGTTGGGACCTCGACCTGGTAAGGATGAGCTCGCAGAGCCTCTCTAGGGTTCCTCGTTCGGACGGCCTTTGGTCAACTTTGGTGTTATTATCTGGGAGAGCTCACTCGAACATCTTCCGTGATAGAATCTGTAAAACAGGGACAGGTCAGCCACCCTTCTTCGATGTTCCAGGCTGTGGAGGTCCTGTGTGAGGTTAGGCGTATTGATTAGTCTAATTGCTCTCTTCTTGATAGTTTTCAGAAGCTTTATAGAGTGCTTCGTAGCGCATCCCCACACATGCGAGCAATACTCCAGCAATGATCGGATCTGTGCCTTGTAGAGCAGCAGTAGTTGCTCTGGTGTATACAACTTCCTACAGCGGAACAAAACTCCAAGCTTCTTGGATGCCTTTTTAGCAATACTGACGACGTGGTCGTGCCAGGACATGTTATTGTTGATGTTGATCCCCAAAAACTTGCCGGAAGATGACTCGACTATTGGGTGACCCTCTATTTCCACAGTCGGTCTCTTGGGATGATAGTGGCTTGCCTGGTTCCATGCACGATATTAATGTACTGTCATCTGCGAAGCTGTAGATTGGATTGGATGTTGATGTATAACAGAAATAGATCAATTTATTTTGTTTTTATCTCTATCTATTGCAAATTGGTATTTGCGATTATTTTGATCTCCTACCACTTTCTGCATTATTATAATATATATTTTGTATAGATAACGTTTTTATCATTACTCAGGAGTCAGGTCTACATAATAACGTAACTGCACTATAGAAATGTCGGCACTGATTGAGACCTGAAAGAAATGTAAACGAATCTTATATTTCTGACTTCAATTATAAGTATTTTCTTTCAAATTTCTGTTTACTCTTTGACTGCTGATTCAGCGTACATTAGTTTGGCCATTTCAACTGTATATGCACCATTCACTGAGTTGAGAATCTTACACTCAATTTTTTGATGTGTATAACCTAGAAATAGTAAAAAACTTTTCGAACCCTGTATTTATCCAAGACAATTGTACACATACGCAAAGCGGTTCTTACTGGACCATAGCCCCTATTCTGTGGATGAATTTTTGTCTACATAGTCATAGTCTTGTTTATTGTGTGTCCTTTTGTTGTAAGTTTTTGTAATTTGTACTTTTGGATACGATTGTTCTGACTGCAAATGTACTTCACTGTATATAGCTAGTCAATAAACGTTAAGTAAGTAAGTAAGTAATGACCCACCTAATCATTCAGTGTATCAAGTAAAGTGACAGGATCACTAACATAAACATGTAATGAAGAAACGATAATTGCCGTCACGTGTTTCGGATTTCGTGATCCTCTTCAGGGCAACGTTATCTACCCAAAAGGTCCAATGACATTAAAACAAAACACGCACTCCCGTCGACTTGTCGGCACCCTCAAACACGGCCCTAATTGAGAGGAGCAACCCGATGCTCAAACTCAAACGCGTCGATCGCAGTGAACTAAAGATTCCAGAGAAATGTAACCTAGAAATAGTACAGGACAGCCTGTATTTATCCAATAACGACCTACCTAATCATTCAGTGTATCAAACGAAGTAACAGGATCTCTAACATGGGCATGCAAAAAAGGAACTATAGTTGCCGTCACGTGTTTCGGACTTCGCGATCCTCTTCAGGGCGACGTTATCTACCCAAAAGAACCAAAATCAGTCGTCTAAATGCAAAACCCGACAAGTCACAAATTTTTCAAAATAGAGTTTTATATACTATTTTGTTCATTATTTGAAGCGCTACCATTTTCTATATTTTTCGATATTTGGATCAGAAAACTAGACTTAGGTACAAACACCGACAAGTCCAAGCGGTGTTTTATTTCAAACACCGCTTGGACCACCAGACATGTCCACAGGAGCCAATACGGACAACGGGAGCAAGTCACATGTCAATCGCACGAGGTATTCTGACCGTTGTGCGTTTTTGTTTTATCCAGTCGCTGAAAATACGTTGTGGTGAATTCATGTGTTTTTCAGTTTACTGAGAGAATGAGATTAATTTATGCTGTATTGATAAATTATTGATAAAAATAATGCAGAAGATCGAAGCTAATTGTGAAAATGCATTTGCTAGTTCTGAAGAATTTTGTTTGTCAGAAAATTTAGATTTTGACGTTTAAACCTTGTAATCCTTGAAATGTATCCTTTCTAATATCTAGTTTTATGTTTATAGTTCCTGTCGTTGAGCACAGTGTTTGATTAGATTCCTTTATATTCAGTAAAATAATCCAAATTGATAAATGTTTCACTTATTTTGATCCGATTCCACAAAAATAGCAGTCAAAACACGACATGTCACAGTTCCTAACATGCAAAACCCGACGCGACGTGTCCAAATTTGAAAGTCAGATTTTAGAAAAACTATATGTCCTAGATTTTGGGGCGTTAGGACTTAACATCCTAAAACATCGTATATTATAATACTCTCGGTTTCGTATTATTTTCGCTCATAATAAGACTTTGATCTGTTTTTCTTGATTTCTGTAAAATTTGTTACCGTGGACTTGTCGGGTTTTGCATTTAGACGACTGAAATAAATCACCCACTCTCGTCGACTGGTCGGCACCCTCAAACACGGCCCTAATTGAGAGGAGCAACCCGATGCTCAAACTCAAACGCGTCAAAAGCGGAGAACTAAAGATTCCAGAAAAAAATAACCTAGAAATAGTAAAAACCTTTACGGACCCTGTATTTATCCAATAAAGACCTACCTAATCATTCAATGTATCAAATGAGGTAACAGGATCTCTAAGATAGGCATGCAAAAAAAGAACTACAGTTGCCGACACGTGTTTCGGACTTCGTGATCCTCTTCAGGGCAACGTAATCTACCCAAAAGATCCAATAACTTAAAAACAAAACACCCACTCTCGTCGACTCGTCGGCACCCTCAAACACGGCCCTAATTGAGAGGAGCAACAAGATGCTCAAACGCGTCGATCGCGGTAAATTAAAGATTTCAGAGAAATATAACCTAGAAATAGTACCTTTTCGGGCAGCCGGTATTTATCCAATAACGACCTACCTGTCAGGGTGACAAAATTTTATAATTCAAAAATACTATTATCCAGGAGTGTAGTTAAAAGTGCAACGTAAAAACGATGCCTTAAAATGCTAGGAAGACGGAATTTCAATCCTATGTAAGATAAACAGCTAAACATCTGGCCAGTATTATTTTCTAAACAGTTTGAAGAGCGTCACAGTAGAATAAAGTCCAAAGTTGGATAATGTTTACTTGATGCCTGCCTGAAAATACGTCCGTCCTCAGACTAGTCGACCACAAAAAATCATTTCATATAGAACCTTGTGATACTTCGTACAATAAAGTGGTCTAGTGAATTGTTGGTGATTGTGCAACAGCTTGGGTGAGTTTATCTGACAAAGTACCCAATTCTACCAATTGTCTCTTTGTTTATTGATATATTGATTTATTTCATTAATTCGTTTGAGAACTTGTTATTAGACAATTGATAAACTTTTGTACAAACATTTCTATCATTAATGGTTCTATAATTCCACTCCTGAATGTCTGCGATATGAAAACAGATAACAATCTCGAAGTACGTCGCGAGTTGACCCTTCGTGCTGAACTAGTACAAAGGAGTGGATACTTTGCGAGTTGACCCCTAGTATCTTAGTGAGTTGGCCCTCACAGTTATCATGATAATTATCCGCCCTAGTGATTAGAGCTCTTGGAGAGGTATTTTGCGAGTTGACCCTTAATACCAAAGACCCAAGTGCTGCTCGAGTTTTGTTATATGATTTTTGTATAATTATACAGTATATTATTTCATCTATTCTCTTGGAGAGGTATTTCGCGAGTTGACCCTTAATACCTATGACCCGAGAGATGTTTATGTTCTGTATAATTTGTATGACCACATAATATGTGGACATGATTTTATCCGTTTGGGGTTAAAAGATATATTTGCTGTGTTACCTATTTATATTTGTGTGTTTATTTATTCTGCCTGTTTTATCAATCACGCCAATATAAAATAACCACACGTTCTTCAATTTAACATATGTTAACACATTTTTTTATTTATCATTCTTCAATGAATTGGTTACTCAGGTATCTTTTTATTTAATTTCCAGATGTGTCATGTCGAGCGCTTTTCCTGATACAGGCCCAACCTTTTATCGATGTTAAATTAGGTAAACTAAGTTATCGTTTAAATACTGAATTGTGATCTTACTTAATTTATTTTGATCATTTGTTTATTGATTGAATTACTACATTATTAAATGTAATGTTTTTAAAAACACGCCCAGAATGATCATTTAATCATTAATTCGTTTTTATCTCCTACATACCTAATCATTCAGTGAATCAAATGAAGTAACAGGATCTCAAACATAGGCATGCAAAAAAGGAACTATCTCGGGAACTATAGTTGCCGTCACGTGTTTCGGACTTCGTGATCCTCTTCAGGGCAACGTAATCTACCCAAAAGATCCAATAACTTAAAAACAAAACACGCACTCTCGTCGACTCGTCGGCACCCTCAAACACGGCCCTAATTGAGAGGAGCTACCCGATGTTCAAACTCAAACGCGTCGATCGCAGAGAACTAAAGATTCCAGAGAAATATATCCTAGAAATAGTACCTTTTCGGACAGCCTGTATTTATCAAAAAATGACCTACCTAATCATTCAGTGTATCAGATGAAGTAACAGGATCTCTAACATAGGCATGCAAACAAGGAACTATAGTTGCCGTCACGTGTTTCGGACTTCGCGATCCTCTTCAGGGCAACGTTATCTACCCAAAAGAACCAAAATCAGTCGTCTAAATGCAAAACCCGACAAGTCACAAATTTTTCAAAATAGAGTTTTATATACCATTTTGTTCATTATTTGAAGCGCTACCATTTTCTATATTTTTCGATATTTGAGATATTTGGATGAGAAAACTAGACTTAGGTGCAAACACTGACAAGTCCAAGCGGTGTTTCATTTCAAACACCGACATGTCCACAGGGGCCAATACGGACAACGGGAGCAAGTCACATGTCGATCGCACGAGGTATTGTGACCGTTGTGCGTTTTTGTTTTATCCAGTCGCTGAAAATACGTTGTGGTGAATTCAAGTGTTTTTCAGTTTACTGAGAGAATGAGATTAATTTATGCTGTATTGATAAATTATTGGTAAAAATAACCATGTTTTTTGAAAAATGCTTTGTATGCGGATTTTGGAGAGCCTAATTCAACAGAAGCTAGGTCCACATTAATGCAGAGGATCGAAGCTAATTGTGAAAATGCATTTGCTAGTTCTGAAGAATTTTGTTTGTCAGAAAATTTAGATTTTGACGTTTAAACCTTGTAACCCTTGAAATGTATCCTTTCTAATATCTAGCTTTATGTTTATAGTTCCTGTCGTTGAGCACAGTGTTTGATTAGATTCCTTTATATTCAGTAAAATAATCCAAATTGATAAGTGTTTCACTTATTTTGATCCGATTCCACAAAAATAGCAGTCAAAACACGACATGTCACAGTTCCTAACATGCAATACCCGACGTGTCCAAATTTGAAAGTCAGATTTTAGAAAAACTATATGTCCTAGATTTTGGGGCGTTAGGACTTAACATCCTAAAACATCGTATATTATAATACTCTCGGTTTCGTATTATTTTCGCTCATAATAAGACTTTGATCTGTTTTTCTTGATTTCTGTAAAATTTGTTACCGTGGACTTGTCGGGTTTTGCATTTAGACGACTGAAATAAAATACCCACTCTCGTCCGCTTGTCGGCACCCTCAAACACGGCCCTAATTGAGAGGAGCAACCTGATGCTCAAACTCACACGCGTCGATCGCGGTGAACTAAAGATTCCAAAGAAATATAACCTAGAAATAGTACCTTTTCGGACAGCCTGTATTTATCAAAAAACGACCTACCTAATCATTCAGTGGATCAAATAAAGTGACAGGATCACTAACATAAACATGTAATGAAGACACGATAATTGCTGACACGTGTTTCGGACTTCGTGATCCTCTTCAGGGCGACGTAATCTACCCAAAAGATCCAATGACTTAAAAACAAAACACGCACTCTCGTCGACTTGTCGGCACCCTCAAACACGGCCCTAATTGAGAGGAGCAACCCGATGCTCAAACTCACACGCGTCGATCGCGGTGAACTAAAGATTCCAAAGAAATATAACCTAGAAATAGTACCTTTTCGGACAGCCTGTATTTATCAAAAAACGACCTACCTAATCATTCAGTGGATCAAATAAAGTGACAGGATCACTAACATAAACATGTAATGAAGACACGATAATTGCTGACACGTGTTTCGGACTTCGTGATCCTCTTCAGGGCGACGTAATCTACCCAAAAGATCCAATGACTTAAAAACAAAACACGCACTCTCGTCGACTTGTCGGCACCCTCAAACACGGCCCTAATTGAGAGGAGCAACCCGATGCTCAAACTCAAATGCGTCGATCGCAGTGAACTAAAGATTTCAGAGAAATATAACCTGGAAATAGTACCTTTACAGTCACCCTGTATTTATCCAATAACGACCTACCTAATCATTCAGTGTATCAAATGAAGTAACAGGATCTCTAACATAGGCATGCAAAAAAGGAACTATAGTTGCCGCTACGTGTTTTAGACTTCGTGATCCTCTTCAGAGCACCGTAATTCTACGCAAAAGATCCAATAACTTAAAAACAAAACACGCACTCCTGATGACTCGTCGGCACCCTAAGGCCCATTTTGCACCAAATCAGTCGGTTACAGTCAAATCTAGTCACGTCAGACGCTCCCAGATTCAACTGACTGAACTTATATTGAAATTACGCATTATATGTAAAATTGCTTGTAGACTGACCGAGTCACGTCCGTGCCAGTCCCGTCCCGACATGATCGGACTGTCTCTGACTCAGCCGATCGAATATTTATGCCAGTCCTGACAAGTCTTTTGAGAAATCTTTCTTCCGGTGTAATAGTTTCTCGGTAATTTGTATTTTGTTTTGTTATATCAGCAGCTGTAAAACTCAATAACTGAAAAAATAAATCAGCACTTACTATAAAGTAAATGTAAAATTTTCTTGGGTCGGCCCATAAATCGGGAAACCGGTGATTGAATGATCCAAAATGTAGCCTTCTTCTGTTAATGGGATGAATCCACAATCGTTTATTTTTTTTGCCTCATTTTTCTCCTTTGTTGTAATCGGCGTAAAATCATTGCTTGAAGAAACTCCTACATTTCAACTAGATACGGTAGTCTGGTCACAAAACGTTGAACTGACTGGTCGTCAATTTCGTATGCATGACTTACTTCATGTGAAAGCAATTTATTTCGGTGATTTGATTAAATGTGACTTGACTAGACTTGACTGTTGCTGATTGATTTGGTGCGAAATGGGCCTAAAGGCCCGGTCAAACAGAGAATGCCGTACGCCGCGTTCTCTGTTTGACCGGGCCTTTAAACACGGCCCTAATTGAGAGGAGCAACCTAATGCTCAAACTCAAACGCGTCGATCGCGGTGAACTAAAGATTCCAGAGAAATATAACCTAGAAATAGTAAAAACCTTTTCGAACCATGTACTATCCGATAATGACCTACCTAATCATTCAGTGTATCAAATGAAGTAACAGGATCTATAACATAGGCATGCAAAAAAGGAACTATAGTTGCCGTCAGGTGTTTCGGACTTCGTGATCCTCTTCAGAGCACCGTAATCCAGCCCAAAAGATCCAATGACTTAAAAACAAAACACGCACTCTCGTCCGCTTGTCGGCACCCTCAAACGCGGCCCTAATTGAGAGGAGCAACCCGATGCTCAAACTCAAATGCGTCGATCGCAGTGAACTAAAGATTTCAGAGAAATATAACCTGGAAATAGTACCTTTACAGACACCCTGTATTTATCCAATAACGACCTACCTAATCATTCAATGTATCAAATGAGGTAACAGGATCTCTAACATAGGCATGCAAAAAAGAAACTATAGTTCCCGACACGTGTTTCGGACTTCGTGATCCTCTTCAGGGCAACGTTATCTACCCAAAAGAACCAAAATCAGTCGTCTAAATGCAAAACCCGACAAGTCACAAATTTTTCAAAATAGTTTTATATACCATTTTGTTCATTATTTGAAGCGCTACCATTTTCTATATTTTTCGATATTTGAGATATTTGGATAAGAAAACTAGACTTAGGTGCAAACACCGACAAGTCCAAGCGGTGTTTTATTTCAAACACCGACATGTCCACAGGAGCCAATATGGACAACGGGAGCAAGTCACATGTCGATCGCACGAGGTATTCTGACCGTTGTACGTTTTTGTTTATCAAGTCGCTGAAAATACGTTGTGGTGAATTCATGTGTTTTTCAGTTTACTGAGAGAATGAGATTAATTTATGCTGTATCGATAAATTATTGATAAAAATAACCATGTTTTTTGAAAAATGCTTTGGATGCGGATTTTGGAGAGCCTACTTCAACAGAAGCTAGCCACATTAATGCAGAGGATCGAAGCTAAAGGTGAAAATGCATTTGGTATTTCTGAAGAATTTTGTTTGTCAGAAAATTTAGATATTGACGTTTAAACCTTGTAACCCTTGAAATGTATCCTTTCTAATATCTAGCTTTATGTTTATAGTTCCTGTAGTTGAGCACAGTGTTTGATTAGATTCCTTTATATTCAGTAAAATAATCCAAATTGATAAGTGTTTCACTTATTTTGATCCGATTCCACAAAAATAGCAGTCAAAACACGACACGTCACAGTTCCTAACATGCAAAACCCGACGTGTCCAAATTTGAAAGTCAGATTTTAGAAAAACTATATGTCCTAGATTTTGGGGCGTTAGGACTTAACATCCTAAAACATCGTATAATACTCTCGGTTTCGTATTATTTTCGCTCATAATAAGACTTTGATCTGTTTTCCTTGATTTCTGTAAAATTTGTTACCGTGGACTTGTCGGGTTTTGCATTTAGACGACTGAAATAAAACACCCACTCTCGTCGACTTGTCGGCACCCTCAAACACGACCCTAATTGAGAGGAGCAACCCGATGCTCAAACTCAAACGCGTCAAAAGCGGAGAACTAAAGATTCCAGAAAAAAATAACCTAGAAATAGTAAAAACCTTTACGGACCCTGTATTTATCCAATAAAGACCTACCTAATCATTCAATGTGTCAAATGAGGTAACAGAATCTCTAACATAGGCATGCAAAAAAAGAACTATAGTTGCCGACACGTGTTTCGGACTTCGTGATCCTCTTCAGGGCAACGTAATCTACCCAAAAGAACCAATAACTTAAAAACAAAACACCCACTCTCGTCGACTGGTCGGCACCCTCAAACACGGCCCTAATTGAGAGGAGCAACCCGCTGCTCAAACTCAAACCCTTAAACGCGTCGATCGCGGAGAGAGCGACGAACGTGGACTAGCGGATCTTCCGCCCACGCGCACTGTCTGCGACGTCACGACTTCCGACACCCCCTCCCCTCTAGGAAGGGCGGTGCGCCGATTGGCAACCCGTTTCGGGCTGTCTCGTGGTCCGTTCGATTTCCGATACGGAAGATGCAACGCCCACGCTCACGCTCGCCGCGTACGCTGTGGGCGGCGGTCGAAACGTACCGGCGAAGGACCGCTAGCTGTCAAAATGATGGTATCAAGCGGACCGTCTCGGTAATGTCCACGCCTACAGATAAATATGTTTATTTATTTAATCGTCTCTGAGCTACATTTAAATTAATTAGTTAGTTTTATATGATTTGTTGATTTAATTTTTTTTTGTTTTTATTTCATATACCTCCTTGCCTACGTCACTCACTTATGGAGCAGAGCAATAGACAATCATGGCGAATCCCGTGTTGTTGCACTTGACATATCGAAAGCTTTCAACAGAGTATGGCATGACGGACTTCTGGTCAAGCTTGCTGCTTATGGACTACCACCTGGCCTGCGCCAGTGGCTGAATAGCTTTTTGAACGATCGATCTCTGTTGTAGTCGAGGGCTGTTCATCAGACGTATTTTCAATAAACGCCGGTGTTCCTCAGGGATCTGTCCTATCCCCTACACTGTTTCTGCTGTACATCAACGAGCTGCTGGAAATAACATCCAATCCAATCTACAGCTTCGCAGATGACAGTACATTAGTGTCGTGCATGGAACCAGGCAAGCCACTATCATCCCAGGAGACGGTACGTCGGCGACAGCAGCATGCCTCACAGATCAACGCAGATATCAAAACAATTGTCGAGTGGGGATTAGCAAATAAAGTACAGTTCAACGTACAAAAAACTCAAGCAACAACACTTACAAAGAAGTCTCACGATGGCTTAGCAACCGTAGAAATGGAGGGTCACCCCATAGTCGAATCACCTTCCGTCAAGCTTTTGGGAATCAACATCAACAATAATATGTCCTGGCATGACCACGTCATCAGTATTGCTAAAACGGCATCTCAGAAGCTTGGAGTTTTGTTCCGCTGTAGGAAGTTGTATACACCAGAGCAACTGCTGCTGCTCTACAAGGCACAGATCCGACCATCACTGGAGTATTGCTCCCATGTGTGGGGATGCGCTCCGAAGCACTCACTCTCTAAAGCTTCTGGACACTAACCAGAAAAGAGCGATTAGACTAATCGATACGCCTAACCTCACAAAGGACCTCCACAGCCTGGAACATCGAAGGAGGGTGGCTGACCTATCCCTGTTTTACAGATTCTATCACGGAAGATGTTCGAGTGAGCTCTCTCAGATAATAACACCACAGGCCGTCCGAACCAGGAACACTAGAGAAGCTCTGCGAGCTCGTCCTTACCAGGTCGAGGTCCTTACTCCCCGAACCAGTCTCCTCCAGCATTCCTTCTTTTGGAGAACTTCGACGCTGTGGAATCAGCTGCCGGGGAATTTGTTTCCCGACGACTACAACCTGCAGCGTTTCAAACCTAATGTGAACCGATACTTATCCTCTCGCAGCGCTTCTACAGCGCCATAGGCTTTCAGCCTTTGCGGGAGGCCGACCATAAAAAAAAATATACACCGTCCCAGAACGAATCCCGAAAACCTTGAGGGATGATTTGTGGCACCGACTTATGTTATATGTTTATTCTTAATAGCAAAAAAGTTGAAATGCCCTTAATTAGATCGCGAAATGATTAATGTATGGCCCCCTTTATCATATATGATAGTTGAGTTAAACAATCAACAGAATCATACCCGTTTGAGTAATCTTTCTAAATAAATTTCTCAGGTTTTTGCAAGGAATTTCCGAAAGTGAAAGTGAAATAAGGTCGGCAACACAGGTTTCAGTATCTTTACAATCAAACTTGAAAAGTTAATTTCTCTGTATCCAATGCCAATTTTAGAATAATTCCTTTTGATATGGGCGTCACATTCCGAAACCTAAGTGCGACTAATTTTTTCGGAATTCGTCCTGGGACGTATATTAATATTATTAGTTAATTTGTAATTATTAGAGGCAGAAAAAAACATATTGCTCCACCAGGTAGAGAATGCGAGTGACGGATGGGGCGCAAAGAGTGGGGGGGAGGGGGAGTCGGGAAAGCGATTCAGCGGACAACAGCCTACGGCGTCTGCCTGCAAATCTCAACGTTAGTTACCTACTCTTTGTCTCAACTATCTTCCCATTTAGCATCTGATCCTGTTGAGACTTTTTTAGGTTCTCCATTCTAATTGTGATCCGGCAGGGAGGCTTTCAATTGGGATCCAAGTTGGTATGTGGTTCTCTGTTAATCGTCGCTTCCACAGTACCTCTACGGTTACTGATTTGCAGTATGTTAGTGGATTTGTTGACATAACTAAATTGTTGTGGATGCTGGGGGCTTGTGTCCATATTATTATAGAGGGTAGGGTGTATTTTATCTAATGACTACTACTTCGTTCTGCTTGATTTGAGGGCGAGCTATTCCCGCTAAGATGTATAGGTGGTCCAGTTTGGTAGGTTTTAGACAGCCCGTGGTTATCCTACAGGTGTCATTCAGGGCAGCGTCAAGTTTGTTAACATGAGTCGATCTGGACCATACGTATTCGGTTGGGGCAAAGCACATGGTAAGAGATGTCCGCAATACGCCAGGGTGGGCGGCCTCCCATTGGATATTGACCGGGCTTGCGAATAACACTGTTCGTAACAGAAAAAACATTTTGTGTATTTAGTTAAATGTTAGTATTTGGATGCTTATGCATATTGATACTATAGGTATAACTATTGCACATGCCGTAGGTTCACTATCCCCGTCGACTGTTCCTTTGGGTGTGGGCGGGAGTCCAAAAGCGCAAAAAACTGGGTGCTGAAACGTCATTTTAGCAAGTCTGCCGTTTAATATATTGTAGTATGTACCTTATACAAAAACCCAAAGGCAGACAACTAGTCCGGTTCCTGATGTGTTTTATAGAATTTCAAAGGTTGAAAATTATATGAAAACTTACGTTATTTTAGCAAGGATGAAAATGATATACATATTTATGTTATCCACATTATTATTACAAATATAGTTTTTGAATGTCAGACACCTAGGCGGGTTCCAACATACAGGCAGACGCTTTAATGTCTTCCTGTCGTGCTAACTAAACAGCGTCAACAGTGGCTCCATTCCAACCGTGTAATCCAAATTTGGATAAAAAGATAAAAAAGCCAATTACCTGCTGGATATTCGACCAACAACGCTTGACAGGTGATAGACCTCACATTTTCATGCACATTGAGATAGGAACATGAAGCCTCAAAAAGCTTAATTTTCAAGATACAGGCTGTCAAATTTTCGAGGCATCCCAATTAGTTGTAAAATGTGATCGAAAGAATTATCGGTATTCTCGCACGAATTAATATTAAATCAAAAAACATCTTTCAAACATATCAAATTTTTTAAATCGGTGGTGTTGAAGATTGAGAATAATAAATGGTAAGTAAAAGTAAATAAATTCATTCGTGCGGCAATACCGATAATTCTTTGCACATGACAAATGCAGTACAAATAGGGTTTTCAACTTTTTTTTGTAAGAGTAAAAGTATAATAGGATTAAAGGAGAAAAAAACAGTATTTTGGAGAAAAAAACAGTATTTTGGAGAAAAAAACAGTATTTTATTTTTTTCATGTTTTAAACATACTTTTTGGAGCTTTTCGCGAAACTTATCAAAAAACTATCATTTCTGAAGGCCTCATGGCATTTTAGGTCAAAATTAAAATATATGAGTAGCTCATTTTTAATTAAGTTAATTGATGCTCGGTTCCTATCATCTCGCCACTTCGCATTCATCACACAAAATACCCTTACTATGAATGCCGAAGTAGCAGGAATAGAAAGTAAATATGAAATAATTTTGGTAATACTAACGAATTCCTCTGAAGCATTTACTAGCAAATCACTTAAAATCTTTATGGCTGCGGATAAAGCTCGGAATCAATGTTAATATAAAACACTATATTAAATACATTTTTTTAATTAAACAGTAAAAAGTATTATATAGCGAAAAATAGTATAATACTGTTTTCAACAGTATGGTTGGCAACCCTAGTACAAGCCTGAGAGGGTTAACCCTGTCAAAAAATTGCAAAGACCCGCCCCTGGCCTGTGTACGATAGCGAACCATTCGCCAACCTCCCCCCTTTGACAGTAGTCCGACCACCGGCATCCCACCGCACTGGAATTAAAATTCCTCGGAGCTTTTTTTTTCGGTGGGTCGATCGATTATCACCGCACACGGTAATCCTTCAGCAGCGAACAGGTGGGAGGCGCTAGTCTGCAAGGACCTTTAATTTTTAAAGGAAACCTGCCCCGTCATTACGCAATCATATGTTTTGATGGGCGGGGTTGAATGTCCTCCATCTCGCTAAACAACAACACTACCAAAAGCCACCGTGCTGTGCTGGGTACCTACCGTCATTTTGTAGTTGATTTTCCTATTTGGTGTCGAGTTATCCATACGTACGGCCATAGTAAATGTATATCACAGACGAGTTAAGCAGGCACACGGCAGGGGTGTGTCTGTGTGTATGTGTGTAGTAGAAAAACGAGTGTCGTTATCTGTCGGCTGTCATGGCACACGCGACGGAACGGTGGGCACTAGGGGTTGGTCACGGGGTCGCGGCACTCGTCTTAGACGTTCGGGGGCGCGACAGCCCCTATTACCGTGAACCGGCGTGGTTTTTTGCGAGCCCGACTAGAGGTATCGTCCGCCACTCCCCTCGATCTCAGCCGGACACCATCTTGGTTGCGGAATAGAGATGGGCGAACGGCGGATAGTCATTAACACGGTATTCGGTGCAGTTGTTGCAGTTTCGCGTTTTAGCTCTCACCGACTCACTGAAGAGAGGCAAGAGAGCTTATGCAGAGCCTCTGTCTGTCCGTCCGTCCGTATACAAAAGACAGCCAAAACTACAGGTGCTAGAGAAAAACTAAATACAGATTCGGAAGCAGCATGAAAAAACTAGTACGGGAAAAATCCGGTTTTGTCAATATCGCTATTTTTTTATTGATACAATTTGAAATCATGAATAATATTACAAAATGATATTATGGGTCCCTGCATTAGTGTTATAGTTTTGAGGAAATGAAATGAAAAGACTCCGACAATGGTAAATTCTCTGTTTTGTAATCCAAAGGTCCAGAGATCGATCCCCAAACTAGACGATTTTTTTTTCTTATTATATTGATGATATCATTTGCACGTATTCTGTTTCTGTTTAAGCTCTATAATATTTAGAACCATTATTGTTGTTAACCTAAGATACAGAGCCTCAGTCTGTCTGTTCGTCCGTCTGTCAGTATGTCCGTATACAAAAGATAACCAAAACTACAGGTGCTAGAGAAAAACTAAATACAGATTCGGAATCAGCATGAAAAAACAAGTCCGGGAAAAATCCGATTTTGTCAATATCGCTTCCGGTTTAAAAAAAACTTTAAATTTGTATACCAACAAATTCCACAGTGAGAGCCCCGATTGAATTTACTCAAGTAAATTATTTCCTACTTTTTTCACAGAGGGAGGTGATCGTATTTTTACGACAATTTTTGCACTTCATATTTTACAGCAAAAATAATGACGCCAGGTAAACTGACTCGGTAGATTTGGAAACTGTCCAGTGTCCATGGACTGCGCAAAACTAGGTGCGCGGCCAGAGTATATTGGAAATTGTTTACAAACTGTTCAAAACCGAGCCGAGTTGAAAATAACCCGATCACAAATTACAAAACCACCGATCAGTTGTCACGATACTCCAGGAAGCAACAGCGAACAGCGTGTACAGAGTGAACTGAGCACGCGCAAGTAGCAGTCCGAGAACGATTCTCGCCCATAATCTCTGACTAGTTTGACCGTTTCCAAACCGTCCACAAATTGAACCCGAACATCCGACTGCAGCCGTCTGACCGGTTGCAAATTAGTTTGTGCAAACCGGAACATGGTCATTTCTAAGGCGCATGCTGCTGATAGTTTGCAAACCGTTTTTTGTCGAAACCCGAATAGATCTGGTACTTCCCACGAGTTTTCAAGTTACGAGTAATCTATATGTATTGGAATTTTTTTGTAGTGAGGGAGGTTGAATGAATGAATGGATGAAAGAGGGAGAGAGGCTTTCTGGTGGCTGGAACTACCAGTGCATAGGCCTACCAACGGGCCCTTTTGCACCTCTCCTTACCCTAGTTCCCAAGTCCAGCCCTCACCGCAAAGGTGAGGACGGCCTTGGTTCCTGCCCATCTTATATCCTCAGGTTCAAGACCTCTTGAACCAAGTATAGTCTGCCTGTGATACCCAAGGGCTTCACAACGACAAAGAATGTGTGCCGAGGATTCTTCCTTCTCGCCACAGCGTGTACACGTCGGATCATTTACCACCCCCATCACATACAAATGGCGTTTGAAGGTGTTTTGGCCGGATAGCAGGTCAACAAGTAACCTTAGTCGGCTTCTGTCCAGCGAGAGACAGAACCGTCCCACCTTAGCCAGGGGTCCTGAAATAAGTTCTCTAGCTTGACGGAGGTGTCCGGAGATTCCTCTCCATCTGATAAGATGCTGATTTTACAACCACACCTCTGTTTCCCTTCTGATAGTACCTGCTGCCAGTCCCAAAGCCGGCTCAGGATCCAGGAAGTTCCTCGACCCTCGCCTTGCAAACGACGTGAGGGGGTCTAGGGTGCCACTGAGCCTTAAGGCTTATTGTGCACCCCTGAATGGAAGGGATCAAACAGAGCCTTATCCTAAGTCCTTTGCGAACCTTGAGATGCACTGGACTATGCTCTCCTGCCTCCCCTTCTGGCCTACATTCAGATAGGAGCTCCTGCTTTCGCTCAAGGCAGGACAATCGAAGACGTGCTTAACTATTTCCTATGCCTCACCGCACTTCCTGCATAAAGGATTCGCCACATCGATCCCCAACTTTAGCAGATGTGCACTGAGCGTAAAATGACCAGTTATAAATCTAAGCACCTTTCGTAATTCCTTCTTGCTCAATCTGAGAGGCTCTGCTTTTATTAGAACACAAGGGTTCCCTTAGCATCCTCTTAGGCTGACCGTTCCTCACCACTCTGTCTGCTGGTGACAGCTGTCCGTATACCATGTTGCATGATATACCACATGCTTGTTATGACTCGATGAGAGAGAAGAGAGAAGTTCTGCACCTTCTATGCCTTGTATAGGAAATCAACTCGTTTCTTTTTTTTTATGATAGTTTTGTTGTATAACTCCCAGACTTAGTAGCACCGTCTGTTACTCCCTTACTCTCACTAGAGTTAGAGATATCGACAATTTAGTTCGGGTCTACTTTTGACCTTCTAAAAATCGATATATCGGACACTGTGTCTACAAGAAGCATGTTTTTAGTCTCACTTCCCACTTATCCCCAATTCTAGCACCACAAAATTAGATAGCGA
Source organism: Callosobruchus maculatus (assembly GCA_951848785.1). Taxonomy (NCBI): domain Eukaryota; kingdom Metazoa; phylum Arthropoda; class Insecta; order Coleoptera; family Chrysomelidae; genus Callosobruchus; species Callosobruchus maculatus. Next base: position 8,760,617 of record CATOUR010000003.1, read on the forward strand.
TGAATGTAACTATCCAGAAAAGAGCAATTAGATTAATGATACGCCTAACCTCACAAAAGACCTCCACAGCCTAGAACATCGAAGGACGGTCGCTGACCTATCCCTGTTTTACAGATTCTATCACGGAAGATGTTCGACTGAGCTCTCCCAGATAATAACACCAAAGGCCGTCCGAACCAGGAACACTAGAGAAGCTCTACGAGCTCATCCCAGGTCGAGGTCCATACTCCCCGAACCAGTCTCCTACAGCATTTCTTCTTTTGGAGAACCTCGACGCTGTGGAATCAGCTGCTGGGGAATTTGTTTCCCGACGGCTATAACCTGCAACGTTTCAAATCTAACGTGAACCGACACTTATCCTCTCGGAGCGCTTCTACAGCACCATAGGCCTTCAGCCTTTGCGGGTGGCTGACCATAAAAAAAGTATTTTTCCTGGAGGAGTTAGTGATAGACCTACCGCATTGGTAGTTAAAATTCGATCTTACCCGTTGACCATCATTTGGATTGTAATTTAAAAACTTAACGCCTACGTTTATTTTGGTTCCGCCGGTAGACCGGAGCTTGTATGAGCAGCATAACTAATAGCGTTTTTCACTGGACACATTTTAGTTCACTCCGTGCGAGTGCAGAATACTGAAAAAGTTCACCTAGGGTAACACTTTTGAACTAGGTTCTTCCAGTGGAATACACATCAAGAAACATTAACTTTTTTTGACAACAATATCTGCATATTTCTACTACCTACCCTTTTGTCTGAAAACTGTTTAATAGTTTCCATGTAATTGCTAATTCTGGGAATTTTTTCTCCCGAATTCTTCCTAAACACATTATTTGTTCATCGTCAGAAGATGATGAGCTGATTTTGTCAATTCAAACAAGGAAACTAAAATTTTGATTTTTTCGTTCACTCTACTCATTCTGACTGAAAATAGTGAAAATCAACTAGGTATTACCGTATTCAAACATTGAAAGTTTAAACAGGCGTAACATCATTCTATAATTTGCAGTTTCCCGCTCAAACCTGCCGTCATTCCCTTGGTTCACTTCCACGACACTCGCTTTGAAATCGGTGAGAAATTTTTGCACTCAGTTCGACCGCTCCGAGTGCAAAAATGCCAGTGAAATGAGTGCACTCAAAAAATTTTGCACTGGAACTGCCAGTGAAATGCAAAATAGAAATCCAGTGCAGCCCGAGTGCAACCAGTGAAAAACGCTATAAAAAAGTAGGATATTCGTTGATACCTGCGTGACCGTGTAGCGTGAAGCCCATCTCTACAGTAGTTTCGCACGAACACCGCTAGGAGGGCGCCGTCCGCGGCGCATGATAACACGGCGCCGCGACGTTGCCATATCGCGAGATGCTCGCGAAATGCATTTTAGTGCAGGAAAAATATGACTTGAATTCCTTATACGATTTGAGCTGGATAGAACCCTAGGATTTGAGGGATTAATAGACTAACTAGAGACAGGTATTAGATCTGAAATCAGCTGGGATCACTGAATGTCAAATCGCTTAAATAATTATTAAGGGGAAATTTATATTGCTCACAGTTCTATTACTAGCTTTGGATTTGAAAATGAAAATGAAACACGTATTACCTCGATGGATTTTTTTTGAAATAATTTTCAATTTGTAATAAACGAACCTATTTGCCATAATTATAATTTATAAAAAATACAACAATAAAGAATTAACCCTCCATGTTGACAAATTCACTCTCCTAGCCTACGCGGCATGCTCATAATCTGGTTGTTGATAAGCTCTAGAAGCACTATCATTTTATTCGTGATAAAAGATGGTGCATAATGAAAAACTAGCTGTGAGTTGATCAAATCTACTATTGTGTATACAGGGTATGTAAAAATTCGGAAAATCTGATCGGTTTTTTCCTATTTATTTCGGATTTTTTGCATTTTCAATGACAATTTCGCGCGGTAACCACAGCTGATACGCAAAAAGTTTATAGTGCTTTTCTGCTCACAATTTTAGGATCTAGAATTTGGTTCAAAAATTCAATTTTTTAGGTTAATTTCATAAGATTTTCCGAATTTTTACATACCTTGTATACACAATGGTATGGCAGATTTGATCAACTCACTGCTAGTTTTAGAATTTTCTGAGATATCGATAATAAAAAAGTTTCCCTTATGTTGACCACACTATATATCAATCTTTTATTTCTTTATAGTTGTAAAATTAATTAGTTTAATATACTTAGATATTCGGAAAGGAATCAGTTTTAAAATTATAAATGATCAAAATAAAAAATAATAAACAAATTATTTATATTGAAATTCAATTAGTTATTCTGGTGGATATAGAAAGTTTAGCGCGATATTATTTTGCTTCTTCTGCGTCTGGTTTGGCAAGTATTTTAAATCTTGATGGCGTTTTTTTTGTTTTGTACAGACGTCTCTGTTGTGAACTTACTAGGGTGAAATTTTTTCACATGCAGCCTTAAATTGCAATGCTTTAAAAATAATGTATTGCATATAGTACATCTTAAAGCTATTTTCTAATTCATTCACAGTAAATAATAGACATTAGTTCAATTCCAATATTATTAAAAACTTCAGACTCTCAGACGAAAAATACCAGCGATACATAAACCGCGAAAGCGGCGAAAATCCCAAAATAATGCGGGCCTTTTAGTTTTAGGTTATGTTCCGTGTCAACGTCAACTGTCAAAGTCAGGGAGCCAAAGTACACTTGGTACGGCTAGCTGTTTGTATCTTTACACAACCAATTCATCTCTTTTACAGAACCAACTGGTCTCTCGCCACATTTGCAACAGTTATCGCTTTTGAATCGAAAAACCATGCTTTGTTTTACACGTCTATAGTTTTTTAGAGGTGTCATGTAGGTAAATAGCGTCCGAATGAACAAAAAGCGTTACACGTGTACTAGATATGGTACTATCAACAGAAACCTGAAAACTTGAAATTTGTGAATAAATCTACTTCTCTTGGGATTTATCCCCTCCCTTAACCTCCTAAAGGTATGTAAATGGTTTTGTTATCGAAAATAGTAGGTTGAACAAATCGCTGCCAAAAGTTACAAGATCCTAACAAATTCTAAGCATTTCTAAAACAACGTATGTAGCAGGTGCTTGTTTTTCATTGAAAACTACGCTCTGTGTGATGGTGATTCATTTAAACAAGGTTCGTTTCTCTCGTGTGATTAGTCACTTCTCCGCAAAGATACATACTTAAATCCCCCTGACAAATTGTCAGCGATTATTCATCCCGTATGATGTCCGAAAAGCATTAGCCATATTTAACTCAAGGATGCTGCAGGATGATGACTAAAAATATCACAGAATGTAATTATTACATTTTTTGCTGAATCGTTATTCTTATCTCCAGTGAGATCGTCATAAAAACAATGACTATTAAAAATTTTAAAAAATTATCTGAAGTATTTTAGGTATAACTAAACGTACAAGGTGTCACATAAATATCTACAATACTTTAGAGAGTAATTCTTATCCCTGCCTTACGTCCCACACCGATAAGTGAGGGGAGTATTGTGATCGCGAAAATTTTCGATTTTGAGATAATACGCTTTTTGGGCGTTTTATCATGTCTACATAACGAAAATCCACGTCACTCATTTCCGTCGGTCTGGCTCTGACTGTCTGTCGCTAAGTTAGTTGTTTTCCTCTATCTGAACAGGTGTTTGTTTTTGTTTGTTATATTTTACAGCCTGCTAGGTTGCTTATAGGTAAGAAAATTGGAAAACACCGATTTGATTGAAATATTGAAAGGTTTTTGTTTATATTTTATTTATCACTGATTAAAGTTTCCTTAATTAATCGACCGATTTCTCCAAGCACAAACGTAATTCAAATTTGATTCTTATCAAACCTGACGCATTTTATGCTTAGTAATACGGCAAAGTCACAGCCTTCTAAATTTTGTTATCTCTGCGATATTTATTTTTTTTTTCTGATATCTACTTACATCGAAAATGGTGATTTACACCTAAACGGTTCGCTTTAAATCCCATGTTTGATACATAAAGTCACACTAGAATTAACCAAGGAATCTGAATGTGCAACAATATACAGGGAGTTCTATTTAAAAAAATATAGCTTTGACTTTGACACGTTTCCTCTTTTGGGCACACCCTATATAACATGAAAATATTTTTACAATGTAGCCTCAAAGGTTCCCTATCCATCCGAAATTACTATTTTATTTTTCATCGAATACTTTAGCCATAATGCTCCGTGTCGAATAATCTGAATAATATAGGAGTATTGTTATAAATCATTCTATATCGTGTAACGTGGAAATTATTGAATTGATTTCAATGAAATCACCTTGGCGAGAATGGAAAACGAGTATGGTTTTTAGAAATCGTGTCAGTGGCGGCGCAGCAATAATACAAGAACAAAAAATATAAGTACAGCTTATACTTCGTTTTTAGGCGTTTTAGGGGTTCCTGATCATTTTATTTTCTTCTTTTGGAGCAGAGGTGAAATTGGGGTGGTTGAGGAGTGGGAGGCTGTAAAACTCAAACATTTGTTGTATTCATAAAATACATAGCGCTGAAAAAAATTGACTTTAGTGATATCGTTGCCTTTGAATTTTATATCTATGGAATAATTTCATATATACATATTGTAATCCTATACTTGGAAACTATGAACTTGATTGTTATGAAATTGTGGTATTTACTATTGTGGACGAAATGCTAACGAAGTATCGTTATTGAAACTCTTGCCAGTGGCGGTGGAGAAATCAACAAAAAACGAAATATTTCAAAATTGCTCAAGCTACGTTTTTTTGATGTTTGTCTACTTTTTTGACGAAGATGGTGTTTTTGTTAGCACCGATAACGTGTGGGAGGCAAGACACTTGACGTAATTTTATATTTTTAGTAGAAGAGGTTCTTCGAATTTAGGGATAAAATAATGCAGTTTTTTCTCAAAAATCTGACGTTTCGGCGTTTACTTTACGTCTCTTTGATATCCATCATCATCATAGTCACTATGTCTTGACAGACATGTTGTGAACTCGTAAAGTGCATTAAGTCGGAGCTAGAGTATTGCCGACACGGATATTATCAATAGTTTTAAGAACTGTAGCTCGCCATCGTTCGCGATTTACTGCCAGTTCAGTGGCGCTCTTGATACTCATGTCCAGCAATTGTTTCGTCGTATCCACCCAGAGCGTAGGGGAACGGCCTCGGCGCCGCCCACTCGGGGCGTGACCCTGATCTACAAGTTTCTCCATATTATCGCTTCTGTAAACATGTCCGAAGAATGTAAGCATTCTCGTCGACACAATGGAGGATAGTCTCTTTGGATTACCGGGCTCATCCAGTATGGAATTTATTTATTTAGCGTATGGCTACATGGATTAATTGGTAATAAGTCTTAAACAATATAATAAAATACAAATATTAAATTTAAAACAAACAAAAATAAATAGTTTTTAGATTTTAAAATTAAGACCATTTATCCAGTCAACTACAGACTTCGAGGCTTCGAAGAAATCCGACTGTTGTCCAGCATATGCGGTAATCGGGCATTCGGTGACAATATGCTGAACAGTCTGCCGGGGCTCTCCACAGTCACAGGACGGTGATTCAGATATCCCCCATTTAAAGAACGAGTCACGACAGATGCCATGCGACGTTCTGACTCAATTAAGGGTTTTCCATGTATGGCGAGGCAATTCCATTCCTGGCAGGGTTAAAGTGGGGTCCATAGTTGGTGGAGCCTGTACCGGCTTCTGGACTTCCCAATCCCTCCTCCAGTGCTCATCAACTTGGAAGCCATCCCGCAAGAGCCGTTCTGCAAATGGTAATGGGGGATTTCTAGATTTCAACCTCCGAAGATTTGCATCATCTAGGTCAGTATGCAGTGGAAGTTGGGGATTGGATAGTATTTTGTTGTATTCCTTCACCAGTTTATCCTGTCTACGAATATGAGGAGGAGTGATATGGCACAGAACGGGCAGCCACGGTAGGGGGGTAGTTTTTAGACAGCCACTAATTATTCTCATTGTCTCATTCAATTTGGTGTCAATCATTTTTGCACGAGGGCTGTTTAACAATACTGGGGCGCAGTATTCAGCAGTAGAATAAACAAGACTGAGGGCAGATATTCTGAGGGTGGTTGCGTTTGCCCCCCAAGTGGTACCGCACAATTTATGAATAATATTGTTTCTGGTGCTAAGCTTTGCTGCTGTGTTTTCTAGATGTTTTCTAAATGATAATGTTCGGTCCATTGTTATCCCCAAGTATTTTGGGTGAGGATTGTAGCGCACTAAGTTGTCATTGAAGTATACCTGAGGTTCAGTTCTAGCTTGCTTGTTATTGAGGTGAAAGCATAACACTTCAGTTTTCATCATATTTGGAATCACCCTCCAGTCTGCAAAATATCTTCCCATCACACTAAGGTCTTCCGATAAGATACTACTGCCCTCCTCTATTGCATTACTACGAGCGGCTAGAGCAATATCGTCGGCGTACATGAACTCCAGTATGGAAACTTTAGTTCGATGGGCGGTATAAGGATCTTTCAGCATTCTTCTCCACCTCCACATTTCAAAAGCATCTATGCGAGCTCGATCTGCCTTTTTAACAGTCCAAGTGTCCGAGACACACAAAAATATGGAGGAGACAAGAGACTGAACCAGCGACATTTTGGTAGCTTTAGTGATGTTATGGTCACGCCATATTTTAGTAAGCTTTGTCATAGTCACACGTGCCTGTTGAATGCGCCGTCGAATCTCATTTGCTCCCAGCTACCCGAATTGTCGATCAAAGAACGGAGGTACACAAAACTTTGAACTAGTTCACAACTATATCCATAGCTGCCTTGATTATGTTGGTTTGCATATTATTAGTATTTCGCATTACCACTCATACCGAAATGCCGTGTATATAACAACGAAAATATATATAGCATTCAGGATCATCCGATATTCCATTAAAAATGATAAATTGATTACATGTCACGGTTAAAAAAGAATTACCAACTGTTTCATCCCCTACAAACGAAATTCCAAACAAAAAGAATCAGCCGTATCGCAGTTGTTATCAGCGAAAGCATTCCGACTGGTTCCGAAACTGTCCGCAAAACGGACAAGCGACAAATGAACAATAGGATTACATTACTTTTACAGGCCTACTGCGCTCCATACCACTGTTTTAATCAAATTGCGGATGACGTTCACAGCGGATGTTGGACAGCTTAACTTCAAACATGATGGTTTCGAGAAATTTAGAATGTGTCCGTGAAAGTGGATTTTTATCTTCTCCGACAAAGAAGGGGTAAGTTAAGTTTTTTATAATGGATACAGTTCTTTACAGTACAGGGCTACTTCTGGAGTACCTCAGGGTTCTAACCTCGGGCCATTATTATTTCTTTATTTTATCAACGATCTTTCTGAACATTTGACATGCTCCAAACTATTGTTTGCAGATGATTTGAAGATTTATGTCGAAGTGAAGAGTAATAACGACTGTCTTACACTGCAAAATAATCTTGTTACATTAACTGAATGGTGTGATGAAAATAATCTGCACTGCAGAAAAAAGTTGCAGCCTATACACTTCAATTATCAATTAGGCAGTGTCACTTTAACTAGACTGTCTGAAGTGAAGGATTTAGAGGTAACATTTGATGCTAAATTAGAATTTGTGCCTCGTATAGATAATATTGTTAGCTCTGCGACAAAAACTCTGGGATTTCTAATAAGAATCTGTAAATCTTTTTCCAATATTTGTACTTTAAAAACACTCTACTTCACACTAGTACGCTCTAATATGGAATACGCATCAATTGTATGGAATCCTTGCTATGCAAATCACACACTAGCTTTAGAAAATGTTCAGAGAAAGTTTTTAAAATATCTTGCATTCAAAGAAGATGGTGTTTATCCTCGCAGAGGTGCAAACCATGTAAACTTATTAGCAAAGTTCGATATCCAGCCGCTAGATCTAAGGCGAGATAGTTTTGGTTTAAAGTTTCTTTGTAAATTAGTACATAATGAAAATGATTCCCTGTTCTTGCTGTCAAAATTCAACTTTTATGTGCCAAAACAAAGTTCGCGTAGGTGTTGCACTTTTTATATGAGCATGCCGAGAACTAATCTTTTAGCCAAAGCGCCATTGCATGTAACGTGTTCTAACTTCAATTCGGTTTCTGATCATTGTGATATTAACTATAGCCATATCAAAGAAATTATTCAAAAATATTCTGAAATTTATTATGTTACCTCCGAGTTTTTGTTATGAGTACGTCCGTTTGTAGCAACTGTTAGCTTTAAGTTCTCTTAAATTGTCCTGTAATTGGATTTATCTGTAGGGCAATAAAGTATTATTATTATTATTATTATTTGTCCAGCGCCGAACCGCTCGCAGGTAGAAGCAGACAAAGCGGGGAACCGTGAAATAAAATCAGTACATGCATTTATATGCCACTTTCAGCGCCGGTCGGCGCGTGTTCCCTGCTTTCGTACACACAGTGAAAGCAGTCTGCCTGCTTGCGGGGACCTGCAAGCAGGAATCCGCTCCACTGTGTCTACGCCTTAAGGTAAAATCACCTCCTGACTCAATTTATGAAAAGAAAATGCTTGTTACATTTTTATTTTTTCCGAGTAACCCCCACCATTAAATCATAGATTTGCACCAAGAATGGACCAAAAGATAGTGAAGAAAAATCTCTTTATGACGGTAAAGTTTGAAATTATTTGGATCATTTTTGTGACGGTTACTGCCAGTTTGAAGTTCGAAAATGTTTCCATGATTTTTTATTCGCAATTTTAAAAATTTTGTGGCAGGCACGGTAGCGTTTTCGACATAAGAAAACAAAACAACAAGAACACATTCACAAAGGACCTCCTCAGCCTGGGACATCGAAGAAGGGTAGCTGACCTGTCCCTGATTTACAGATTCTATCACGGAAGATGTTCGAGTGGACTCTCTCAGATAATAACACCAAAGGCCTTCCAAACCTTACCAGGTCGACGTCCCTAGTCCCCGAACTAGTCTCCTCCAGCATTCGCTCTTTTGGAGAACTTCGACGCTGTGGAATTTGTTTCCCGACGGCTACAACCTGCAGTGTTTCAAATCTAACTTGCACCGATACTACTTATCCTCTCGCAGCGCTTCTACAGTGCCATAGGCTTTGAGCCTTTGCGGGAGGATGCTTTTTATTGTGATGGCATTAAAATTTCACGTCGTGATATCATTTTTTGAGTTACCCCCACCCCCACCCCTTTTTTATCTTCGCAGCGGGACCAAAAACTAAATTTTTGTTTCTAATGATAACCTTTTTATAGTGACCAAGTTTGAAGAAAATCTAAATACTTTGGTTTTTTTATGCCCGTCTGTGTCTGTCTGTCTGTCCGTACGTCCGCGATTTCGTTCTCCAAAGATTACTCAAAAACGCCTCAAGCGATTGCTCCCAAAAATTTGGCCATCTTGAATTAGTAAAGGTTCTTTTCAGATGAAAAGGTTTTGGTGCGATTGCAAGATTTTTAGCTAGATATCATTCGGTTGAAATGAAAAGGAAAATGAGAATTATTTTATTTTTCTCAATATCGGTTTTTTGTTGTTTTCTACAGTATCATACCTTTTCGCCTATTTATGATGGTATTATTGAATTAGCATAAACGTATTGAACTAAAATAAGTGAACATCTTACTGATTTTTAACGTATATTTTTCATTGCTTAGACAAAAATGCCAGATATGGGTAATTATTAGAATTTCGTTAAAATTGAAAAATCTCAAAAACTATTGATTTTTGTCCATACATATATTAAGCTAATTTGTTGCATTTTGTATTTCTTCTATCATGCCCCGACAGGAATGCGTCGAATTACATTAAACCCTGTATATTTGCCCAAAAATGATACAAAATTCACTTTATTGCAAATGTATGTAATAAAACAGTATCTAGGTACGCGCCCGAGGCCCATTAGTAGTAACCAGACCAAATATGGAATTTGTATCGATTAGGTTCGTCTGGCATAGTTTGCGGTAGCATTTAGCGCAGATAATAGAAGATAAGTAGAAACCTTTTACGAAGAAGAGTGTTGAGGGGGAAAACGTGCGGTGCGCGTCTTGTTTTATCCAATACAGCCATTACCTGCGGTCAAATAAAACCACTAACTTGGTCTGAGAGAGTCTATTATGGCCAGGGTTGCAGTCTGATGCTTTTATTGCAAACAGGTCACACACCTATAGGGTGATTCAGAATGCGTGTTTGAACATTTACAATAGTTGAATTATTTTTATTTTCATGCTTACATTTCAAAATTTAAAGTCGACTTTTTCCGAGATTTTCTAGTATGAATTTAAATTTACTATAGTGTTTTACACTCGTCATTGTTTTAAAATGAAATAAGTATACAGTGCATTTCAATAAAAACTATAATATAAATTATTTGAAAGGGGACGACTAGTTCCGTACCTATAGTCGTTGCAAAATTTACCCCCTCGTCCCACGGTCTGCCCTTCAATTTTTTTTAAATTGAATATCCTGATTATTTCTTCAAAAATTAATTCGCTTCTGATAATATATTTCAAAAAGGTATAATTTTTGAGGTTTGAGGTGTAAAATGAATAATTAATTTCAATTCAATAACTAAACCGTTTGATCACAGTTAAAATGCCTGTACCAAGTGGACTAGAGCCACCACTAGAGCCACCTTGGCCAGAGAGGTTCTAAAAAAAGTTCTCTATCTTAACGGAGATGTCCGGAGATTTTTCTCAATCTCATAGTATGTTAATTTTGCAGCCACACTTCTGTTCCCCCCGTTATACGTTTACACAAACCTAATTCAACATAAACTAACCTGGTTTTCGGTTATTCATATTTCCTCAATATACGGTGACCATTCGTCCGGACATATCCGGAAATTTGGAGCTAAATTTCGTGTCCGGGCGGAATTACAAAAATTGGCAAAATGTCCGGAATTTGGGCCGCAACCGAAAATAGTTGGCACAACATACAGTAAAATGAACAAATACAGCTAATAGACAGTCAAGAAATCGGTAAAATGTCCGGAGATATAGATCAACCCTCGTATATCGGCTTTAATATGCAGCAGCATATAGAACCCGCGCTCTCTGGTGGCCAAGCGGACGCGCCGTGGCGTCCCACCAAGAGGTCTGCTGCTGTTTAGCAGCGATTTTCTTTGGTTTGCCGTTACCTTCGGGTACCAGATGGCGCACCGGCAGAACCTTACTGTCGCCTGCTGAAACTACATTGTTTGATGATTGGCATGACACTGATTGCATATTTCCAGAGGAGAATCTTGATTACCTGATTTTTCTTCGAAACTATGATTTTAGACCATATAAAACCCGAAACGAAGTTAATCTGGGCAGAGAATCCCACCAATCCAACGTTGAAAGTCGTAGACCTTTGTGCACTTACTAAATTAGCCAAGGAGCGTAAACTGCTGCTGTCAGTTGACAACACATTTCTTTCGCCATATTTGCAACGACCAGCAGACTTTGGTGTTGATTTGGTAGTTAATTCAGTAACTAAGTACATGAATGACCACAGTGATGTCATCATGGGAGCCGTTTGCACCAATTCTGAAGATTTGTATAAAAAGTTAAAGTTTATACAAGAGCGTAAGTATTAAATCTTTACATGTAATCAAATGCAAATCTGCAACACAAGTTGATTAACTCAGTACTTCCCACACTTATCGGTAATATCATTTTATTATTTTCCCTTCGCATAAACCGAAGAGATCCCCTTGTAACCAAATCATCGCGCGACTACCCTCTAAAACATCCAACATAAAAACTTCAATAAATAGTTTCTTAAATCTCTCTAGTAGGAACAAGAACGACACAATTTTTATTCTGCGGACTTTAACTTGATTAAACGAAACGATCAGGAACCCCCCCACAACCGGCTCACAACCCAGGAAACTAGGACTAGTATCGTGGATTTGAAAACAATAGTTTAGGTTTTGTATCCATATTTTGTTAATTTTTAAATGTTCGCGTGCTTCAAGTGTGTAGCAACACTGTCTGACAGTTGGCACGTTGGTGACATAAGGACAGTGGAAATAACATTAAGTGATCTCTTCTTGCCGTCATCCCAAACAAGAAGGTTGTTAATTTTATGTACTTTAAAATTCAATAAAATCGTTGTAATAACCACTGAACCAGCGTTAGAAGGCATTATAATCCTTAGAAGAACCTCGACTAAGTTTAATGTAAAACAACAATGATTACACATTGTTTCATTTGTTTCTCTGATATCTCTCATACAAATTTCCATATTATCCATAATTTGCTTAGATTAAAATGTTCCAGGCTGTGGAGGTCGTTTGTGAGGTTAGACGTATCGATTAATTTAATTGCTCTCTTCTGGATAGTCACCAGAAGTTTTAGAGGATGCTTCGGAGTGCATCCCCACACATGGGAGCAATACTCCAACGATGGTCGGATCTGTACCTTGTAGAGCAGCAGTAGTTGCTCTGGTGTATACAGCTTCCTACAGCTGAACAAAACTCCAAGCTTCTGGGATGCCGTTTTAGCTATACTGACGAGGTGGTCGTGCCAGGACATGTTATTGTTGATGTTGATTCCCAAAATCTTGACGGAAGGTGACTCAACTATTGGGTGACCCTCCATTTCCGCAGTTGGTAAGCCAACATGAGACTTCTTTGTCAGTGTTGTTGCCTGAGTTTTATGTACGTTGAACTGTACTTTATTTAGTAATCCCCACTCGACAATTGTTTTGATATCTACGTTGATCTGCGAGGCATGCTGCTGTCGCCGACGTACCGTCTCCTGGGATGATAGTGGCTTGCCTGGCTCCATGCACGATATTAAATGAACTGTCGTCTGCGAAGCTGTAGATTGGATTGGCTGTTATTTCCTTCGGGTCGTCGATGAAACAGTTTTATTACTGCCTTTTTTTATTGGGTGATAGGGTCCAAATAAACACAACTTTAGCTCAAATTTTCCAACGTTTCGAAAATTATATTTTCATCTTCAGGGCCCCTTTGTGTTAAAAGTTGTGGTAGTCACCAGGGTCTTTAAAATTAAGTACATGCGTGTCCTAGATATTGGGATTTTGGTCTCTATATTTGCACACTCTAGCTACAGAAGAAGTTACTTCTCTTAATGTTACTAACAGACTGGGAAAATCATATTACTAAGAAAGCAGAAACAGTGTAGGGGATAGGACAGATCCCTGATCCTCCAAGAGAGAGGGAGAGCTTTGTTTGGCTACCTGCCGCTTGACCCCCCCCCACTCTTCCCTTGTAGGATACTTCACCGTAAATGAGCGGTCGAACCCTGACTTTGTCTGGTCTTCTCTGGGTAACTAGATCTGACAGACCGATCGACCGACACGACTGTAACTAAGAGCAAAGGTCCACCGGACCGCTCTGACTAACAATGACGAATTGAATGTAGGAGAAATTATATCACTCCTATGTAGGATAGGGTCATTCGGTCATTCCTTTGCAGTACCGATGGGATGACAGAGGTTACATCGTACTACACGCCACTGTCCAATGACCTACGCTGAAAGGATATTTCCATCAACCGAAAAGGAAAAGGTATCATCAGTTATCCTTCCTTTCAGACGCACCCCAGATCAATGGTGTCACGTACCGAATCGTTATTTACAGTGTGCCGGCACGCCATTAACACACCCCCGAAGACATTTCCAGAGCACGTGTGCACGAGAGCTGATGCGATCGCCGTGTCTTTTTTTGTGGGGCACATCCGAAACAGCAGCAGCAGCAGCAGCCAGTCAAACCCCCGGCCTTCCCCTGCCACCCCCCCCCCCTTTCCTAGGTAGTCGTAGACTGATAATGATAACTTCCTCCGGTTGCCATAGACTACCGCGAACCGAATGCAGCACGCTGCGTTTCGAGGGCCGGCTGAAAATGCAGGCCGGGAAGCAACATTCCTTTCGATGCAGATATTTCTATGCCTAGGAACATTTACTCTGAATTTGTGACGAGACAGGTATTGGACAACTGGAATGGCGGTATAACTATTGGCGCAAGCAAAATATTATCTAACTTAAGATTTGCTGACGATACGACCCTTAGTGCTGCTTCTCAGGACGAACTAGTAGCTCTATTGAACGTTTTAGAACAACACAGTGCAGCATATGGTCTTGGTATTAACTACAACAAGACCAAGGTTATTATCGTAGATAGAGAGCATGACAATTATCGAGAAATAACGTCAATAGGCCGTTGTGAGGTAATTCAAAGTTTTGTGTATCTCGGTTCTTTGATCGACAATTCAGGTAGCTGTGAGAATGAGATTCGACGGCGCATTCAACAGGTACGGGTGGCCATGACAAAGCTTACTAAAATATGGCGTTACCATAACATCACTAAAGCTACCAAAATGTCACTGGTTCAGTCTCTTGTGTTCTCCATATTTTTGTATGCCTCGGAAACTTGGACTGTTAAAAAGGCAGATCGAGCTCGCATAGATGCTTTTGAAATGTGGACCTGGAGGAGAATGCTGAGAATTTCTTATACCGCCCATCGAACTAATGTTTCCATACTGGATGAGCTCGGTAATCCAAAGAGACTATCCTCCATTGTGTCGATGAGAATGCGTACATTCTTCGGACATATTCACAGAAGCGATAATATGGAGAAACTTGTAGTCCAGGGTCACGCCCCGAATGGGCGGCGCCGTGGCCGTTCCCCTACACGCTGGGTGGATATGACGAAACAGTTGCTAAACTCGATCCACTGAAGAAAAGGTGTAAAAAATTATTTCAAACCCATATTTTGGGGCTTTACTCGGATAAATCGAACTTAATCTTTCTGTTTATAATAATATCACTGCTATCAGTATGCAGTTTTGTAGAGGGTGTGCATATAACCCTTGACCATACAGTAAAAATTTACATATATTGTGCATGGTTACTCCGTTTGTTCGGTGGATAAGGTGAGTATCAAGAGCGCCACTGAACTGATAGTAAATCGCGAACGATGGCGAGCTACAGTTCTCAAAACTATTGATAATATTCATGTTGGCAATACTGTAGCTCCGACTTAATGCATTTTACGAGTTCACAACATGCCTGTTAAGACATTGTGACTATGATGATGAGGAACACGGAGATAAAACACGGCAAACGCCTTTACTTACAAAATCTTCTGTTTGGAACATTAGAGCACTGTTGCCGGAATGCAATGTAGAAGAACCAAATTAACGAGATGCCTGGGGTAGGAATTAGAAAGAGTAAATTACATAAATATACTACTCGTAAATGAAATCTGAACACCTAGAAAAAAAGCGATATTTGCATTGAAAATTTCTACACAGCTTGGCAGTACCATCTCTAGTACACATGTAACACTTTTCGTTCATTCAGACGCTATTTATCTAAATGACACCTCTAAAAAGCTCTGGACGTGTAAAAACAAAGCATGGCTTTTTGTCGATTCAAAAACAATTGATATTTCTTGCAAATGTGGTGAGAGACTAGTTGGCTGTATGAAGATGCCCCCTAGAAGACGACAGCTCCAGTTTACGCAGTTAAGGTCCTTTGAACAGGGTCGGATTGTAGGCCAACGAGAACGTGGTGCTTCTTTCAGAGCAATTGCTGTAACCATGGGGCGCAGCGTGGCTACAGTTGTGGCAGCATGGCGCGCATGGATCGCAGAGGGGCGAATGAAAGCGAGGTAGAGGTTTTGGAGCACGAAGAAGAACTACAGACCGGCAAGATCGTCATCTACGACTACTGGCCTTTTGAGACAGTATTGTATGCAGCTATAGGGAGGCAAATTCGAATCCGCACGGTTCCGGTGTACTACAGATTGAGTGAAATGGGCTTAGGATCATATCGTCCGCATCTAGTGCTTCCACTCACTGCAACTCATCGTCGCCAACAGTTAGGTTGGTGACAAGAACACAGATAGTCGCATGCTGAGTGACATCAGACAGCCTTCTCCGACGAGTCCAGGTTTTGTTTGTTGAGCGACATGTACACCGTTCTATTGGTTTGATGGTTTAGGGTGCCAATGCATTCAACAGCAAGTCACCAGCCACCATATGCCCGAGGCCTCGAACAGAGTTTCTTCCAGCAAGATAATGCACGTCCTCATATTGCAAGGGTATTGATGAGGCTCCTACAAGAAGCTGAGGTCAGGGTACTTCCCTGACTTCCACGATCACCCGATTTGCGCCAATTGAAAAAGTATGGGATTGGATTGGTCGACACGGCCACGCTGGACGAACTGGAACATGCTGTGAGGGCAGCTTGGGAGGCTGTACCTCGTAGAGTTCATCAACAAAATAACCAGATTACAAGCATGCCGCGTAGGCTAGAGAAGTGCATTCGTCAACACGGAGGGTCCACCCATTACTAATCTGTTGTATTTTTTTATAAATTAATTATGACAAAGAGTTCGTTTATTATTGTATTTGGTCCTACCACATTTCATCAACAGCAAGGTTTGGGTAAGGTAAGGTTTACTGAAATTTCTACTCTTGGATTAGTACCAGCTATCCCCGCTCAGTGGCGCTTCTAGGAAGTTTGTCTGGGGGGGGAGGGGTAGTTACTTTATGGATAATGTAGTAATGTAGTGGTTGCCGCCAAGGAGAGGGAGGAGGGTACAATAAACATCTTGTCAAATGAAAATATAATGCGGTAAGAGATGAATATTTATGAAATTAAAATTTTGCAGCGCAAAGATCAAATTAAACATTTCACAGGTATTTTCCATTTTTTATTATAAGAAAAATCAACAAAACAAAACACATACCTATAACAAAACCACTTATTATAAATAATGTAAGCAGAAAAATAGAAAAATATATTTAAAGCAATGAACATAAACAGTTAAATTTCAACGCATCTTATTGCATCTTATTTTTAATTAATCAATTTTGTTCCGTGTTCTGGGGAGGGGGTAATTACCCCCTCTACCCCCCCCCCTTGGAAGCGCCCTTGCCTACGCTCCTCTACTAACATCTGACTTGGAGCCGGAATCGGAATGTGACATGAAACTGTCACTCCTCTTCCATTCTTCTTCCCAAACCAAAGTTGCTTTGTTCCTTGTTCCAAGTTCGTATGTCCTTATCGCTTAGTCTATACGTTCCTTGGTCGGAGGTCGACCGCAAGAGGATCATCGCCCGTAGGAGGAAGTCAAAGCCCGGGATGAGGCCTACATTTGCACAGGTGGGCTTCAAAACAGCGGACTGCCTAACGTTCGATTCAGGTAGCAAATTAACATGGTTCGTGTTCTGGTAATCGGTGCTTTGAGAAATGGAAAGTTTATGTATTTTTGTGTTAGTGACCTTTCTTCCAACAAGACTTCCTAAACGTATAATTAATAACAGTCCCATAACGTATTTGACCCTGGTCCTTAGTGGTAGTTATTCTCGAGTATAGTATGATGAGCAAATTATTATGATGTTCTGGAGACTAGTCGACTCCTCTAACGTTTAGGTGCTTGGGGACGATCAAAAGCAGCAAAGTAGTGGTTGGGAGTAGAGTATTTATTGACATTTGGTTTTCTTCTTGATGTTAGTGCGGCCCTGGATGATTCCGTCCTCAACATCCGGCATGTGACGCTGTGCCAAAGAGGTGTTTCAAAGATTTAACATTTTAACTGTCCCGTCTCTATTTATATTTGAAATATGTGTTTACGTGTATAAGAACAGTAAGAATTTCAAGCGAAACTGCGATATACATGATTTTAATACTAGACATAGAAAGAATCTGTATACAAGCATAAGTACATCGAAAGTCGTATTTCGATCACCTAATAATCTCGGCCCTCTTTTATTTAATAATCTCCCCAACCATATTAAAGCATGTAGTAGCTTCAGTCAATTTAAATTCAATTTAAAACATTTTTTGTTACAAAAATGCTACTATCGGGTGGAGGAATACATAAAAATCGTAATTTAGGGTTAAGTACAATTTTATTATTTGTTTATATTGTATATTATTGTTTATTAGTTTTAGGTGATTTTTGACTATTCCAATACAGTTTGTAACTGTCTTATGGAAATAAAGTAATTGTATTGTATTGTATTGTATTGTCAGATCGACTGACCGGCATATATCGCCGTGGCACGCACCATCATGCTTTGTGATTCTGAATGAACAAGCCTCCGGATTTGTGACCCGACCTCAGAGTAACAACTGAACATAGAGGTAGTAAACAAACCACTTCAGCATGGCGTGCTCAAAGCCATCATCTTTGACACTTCAGCCCCCAAACATTGCCAACTAACCTGAAAATTCTTCCATTGCAACCCATGTTACAAACACTGCTCTGCACTGTCCCATCTCTAAAAACCGTTAAACTACACTCGAATATAGCACAGCAAGTCCGTAAAGCTTCACTACAGTTACCAATAAATAGCGAATTCGGTTTTACTAACCAAGCATAAAAGACGCAAACCAAAACAAACGTTTGACAGTCGGAGGTTACCGTATATAGGCGTTGCCAGCTCCTCAAAATTTATGTAAAGCAGAATTTACGTTTATGATGAAGAAACATGCAGTAACGCAGTAGAGGTCAACATATCTATCGAATTTGCTGTAATCATTCCTGAACCCTCAAAATACCGTCTTTTTTAACGTAGAATGGAATATTTCTGGATACTATACAATTAAGACGATAGTAAACAATTATGATTGCCGTATCTGGTGGTCAATATGACAACGTAAGGAAAGATGTTGGCCTATTAGAATTAGTTGTTTACTACCTCTATGTTCAGTTGTTACTCTGAGGACCCGACTGACCCGTTGAGTTTAAATTTAGGATTCGGTTCAGTTAGATCACCTTAAAGATCCGGATCAATGAACCGGATCAGAACCGTTCTACACATCTGTAATCGATAGTATATGTTCCTTGGTCGGAGGTCGACCGCAAGAGGATCATCGCCCGTAGGAGGAAGTCAAAGCCCGCCGGGATGAGGTGGTGCGGTGCGAGTGCTCCGGCCTGCACAGGTGGGCCTCGCAGGGCAAGCCAGGGTGAGTGGCCGGGACCGGGAGATCGGCCGTCGCTGCGCGTCGCGGCGCTTCGAGTCTAGACGCTACGCGGCGCGACGCCCGTGACGCGGCGGCGTCAGGCGTCGGGGCTCTTCGATGCAGCTCTGCAGGGGGTGCATCGGACAAGAGCGGACCTTTGCCGGTGCCCCGGTGGTGGAATGTCCGACGCACGACGGCGACGGCTCTTTGATACCGTTGGGGAACAGAATTTACAACAGGGATGTGAAATGGTAAATTGTCGTGATTTAATTGAAGGCCCATCCATAGTGTAAATAAACATGGTGTGCTCACGCGCATGTAGCCGTCCGACCGCCGGCACGCTGTGACGTCAGCAACGAGTATTTCTGTCGGCGAACTGGCGGGAATACCACATGATGGATTATATTTTATTTTCAAAGTGATAGATTAAACAATTTGACAATTATGTTATATAGGACTGTGTAAAATAGGTAATTTTACGACTTTTCTACAAAAATGTATTATTTATTGGTAAATTTGGACATTTTTTTCCTAAGTTTACGCCTACAATTTTCGAAACTAATCCTTTTGTTTAAATGCCTGAGTCTGACGTATATTCTCGTTCGTACTAGGTATAATATTATTTTGTCAGGAAATTGTTTGATGGTTTTCACTGGGGTAGCTCCATCTCTGATAGTTTTTTTAAATATGTTTGATTGTTCAGAAAACGACTGTCCATGGAATTTATCGAACTCTTTTCCAACCAAACGGGCTACTTTTATCATCTATACTCACTTTGATATACAAGACTAACTCTAGATAGAAACTCAATTCAGTCTGTGGCCCGATTAGAAGAATGAAATTTGGTTTGCGCCCCCAAAGCTAGATTAGGATATTCGTTTTCCACATATCCGGCAATAAATTTCAGTTCCTCGTTGGAAATCGTGTCAGGCATTTTATTTTTTTCCAATTGACACAAAAGGTCATGGTTTTCAGAAATAAAGTTATCTAGGTCATAATTTGGACTTTGAAAGGTAAAGTTGGAAAAATAAATATAATTTGAATCATTCTCTGTCCCGACAATATCGCTGTCAACAAGAACGTTCTTGAAAAACTCCTGAGTAAAGCACACGTCATCAGCTTCGATGTTAGAATTACTCGAAACTAAGTTTTTGACTTGTAATGGTTCAAGTAGGCACGAATCATTGCTTTCTTCTGCATATTTATTCATTGAAAATACGGCAGGTGAATATTTTCCGAGGATGTACCATAAAAATTTCAGTTTTAATAAACGTTTAATGCTAATTTGTGAAATGATTACCATCTTTCATATTAATTTTGTCCTTTCGGCGGCAAGCATTACTCCATTGCATTGCGGGATTTTAATTTTTCGGAAACTTATAGAATTTTATATTTAGCTCTTTCATCTTACTATGGTTTTTACAACCGACAACTGCACAATTTGGCAATGTCTATATAAATTTCAGTCTTCCATAACTCAAAATAAGGAATACAAAGTAAATTAAACAAAAATCGTTAGCGATTCTATCTAAAACGCGATTAAACAGGCCGTGGTATCACAACGTCTAATAATTCTCCGCGCGAAAAATCTCCGTTGCTGACGTAATGCGCAGAGCGATCGCAATTTCGTACGGCTGGCGAGCACACCATGTATACTCGCACCACGGGCCCATCACCCTCCGATCTTGCGCTATTTACTGAAGGAACCACCAAATATGGTGGTTCCTTCCTTTCTCGTGATAATGCTTCGGCCACCTGAATTATTTTAAAATGTTTTAATTGTCTTGTCTTATGAATTTTTAACTATGTGACCGTGTGTAAATGTTATTTTCTCCGTTCTACTGTAGTGTAGCTGACTAGATCACCACGTTCCAAGAAAGTGAGCATGCTTTCTTTGTTAAACCTCACATGTTCAAATCCTGATGGAGAAAATAAAATTTTTCGAAAGCTTGATTTAAACGAAGAGTACTCCTTCAATTGAGCCCCCTGTTTTGGTTGTGTTGACCGCATACCCAACTATTTCTAGTTGTTTGTTGTAACTGTGTCGGTCACGACTCACACCTCCTTATCAATAAATAATGATCGACCTATGGCGCACTGATGATCGCTAATAAGCGTGAAACAGCTGTCTGCGTACTGGTGGATTGACGGAGATATAGAGCAACCCTCCTATATCGGCTTTAATATGCAGCGGCATATAGAACCCGCGCTTCTCTGGTGGCTCAAAGAGGACGCGCCGTGGCGTTCCACCAAGAAGTATACTGCTGTTTTAGCAGCGACTTTCATTGGTTGCCGTTACCTTCGGGTACCAGATGGCGCACCGGCAGAATTCTTTCTGTCTGCTCTCATAAATAATGATTGTTGAAAAACTTTTATATAGAAGTTGTGTATTATCCGATTTCCCATAATACGACAGTATTCAGTAGTTTTACTTCCCACACCGATAGTTGAGGGAAGTATAGTGATCGCGAAAATGTTTGATTTTGAGATGATAAGCTTTTTGGGCGTTTTATGGTATATACATAACGAAAATCCACGTCACTTATTTCCGTCGGACTGTCTGTCTGTCTGTTGACGTTTTTCTAACGTCGTAATCTCAGCAACCGCTGCATGGATTGTGATGAAATTTGGGTAGCGATATACTGTGGGGTCGTAGTAGGTAATGCTCCTATAATTTTGGAACTCGGTGAATGGACAAAAAAAATTCAATGTTCCTCAAACTTCTTTTTAGGTGTTTTAGGGGTTCCTGATCATTTTCTACGGTTTTTTTGGAAGGGGATGAAATTGGGGTAGTGGGGGGGTGGGGGGTTTTAAAAAATTTGTTGATTCATAATAGGCTGTCTGCCGATCTGTGAAAAAAATACCTAGATACATATGTACGTTTATTCCTTCTGATCGTTTTGTATCATGTAACGTGGAAACTATTAGATTGATTTTGATGAAATTTTTACACAGTATTACTATCAGGGCGAGGATGGAAAACGTTGAAGATTTTGAGAAATCGTGTCAGTGGGGACGCAGCAATAATAAAAAAACCAAAAATATAAAAACAGCTCAAACTTCGTTTTTAGGCGTTTTAAGGGTCGTTGATCATCTTCTACTTTTTTGGTGGGAGTGAAATTGGGGTGTTTGGGGGGGGGGGGGGTGGGGGGTTGTAAGAAAGACCTAGCGGCATGATACACTCTTTTAAGTCCATCCGAACATTTCCTTGCCTATTGTACCAAGGGACTTAGAATTTTCAGATGTAAACGTTCGAGTTAGTGTATTAGATCGTTCTCTATTGTATAACGTTGAAACTATTGAATTGATTTTAATGAAATTTCGACACAGTATTGTTACTTTGGCGAGGATGAAAAACGCTTATGGTTTTTAGAAGTCATGTCAGTGGTGGCGCAGATCAGTTTATACTTTTTTTTTTTTGGTGGGAGTGAAATTGGGGTGGTTGGGGGGTGATGGAAGGTTATAAAAGCGGAAAATTTGTTGTATTTATAATAGGCTGTCCATTAACCTGTGAAAGAAAGACCTAGCGTTTTTTGTGGGCGATGATTTAGTTGCAAGGGGATCTCACACTATAGCTTCATGCTATGGGAGAATAATAAACTAGTATCATCGTAATGTGTAGGAAGAACTAAGTCGAACAACTTGACTTTCATTTTTTCCCTCCCATGACCATAAACTATAATAATTTCAACCGAAAGAAATTCTTTCTCTCCCTCAAGTAACTGCAGTCCCATGAAATGTCCTAAAACCGGCACTCCCATTCCTGGGAAGTCCATTACAGCACGAATGACGAGCAAATTACATCTTCACCGTCTCATTAAGCAATTTACTATTGTACAGCGAAAAACTGGGTCATATACGTTCAGTTCGTTAATTAACGCTTGCAGATTAGACGAGCACGGGTATACGATGAGACCGCATATATAATAATCCCAAGACTCGAATTTTCATGGGTACTTTCTACTTGTCTACTTTACATCAGGAAAAAGGATGTCACTTGTTTCCGGCAGATTACCTACCATTTGTTAGGCAATGTTTGCCCCTTCTATAACCAACATCTAACACTTGTTGTTCATTCAGATGCTATTTACCTACATTTCACCTCCGAAAAATATCTTTACGAGCAAAAACAAAGCCGAGCGAAAAACCATGATATCTGTTGTATATTATACAGGGTGTTTACGAAATTAATGCCGTTATGTAAAGTACGAATATTACACATCATTGTAATGCTTGCAGCACAAATATAATACGAATATCCCAAATTTGAAGTTTCAAAAAAAATCGCAACATTTTCTGATAACATAGAATATGCGGCAACAAGGCTAGAGACAATAACATTTGTTTGCATAGTGAATATCTTCAAAAACACCTGACAGAAACTAGGGCGAATACTGTGCAATGTTGTCAGATTGTGATTTTGCAGTCATTCCTTTTTGATTTTTTTCTGTTTAACTATGCGTTAAGGGGCCTGGATACACACATTTATACATACGGATTTGCCATGTAAAACACGGACTCACAATTTCTCGCATAACTCACTCTATTTTCAAACTACATATATAATATTTCAGAAGGCGATAGTTAAGACCTTAATGAATGAGAACTATTTTCGATTTTCTCAAAAAAGTTTTTTAATGTGCAAAAAAACTCGCAATGCAAAATCATACATTCTATAATTGCCTGTAATTTAACAACCAAACACGATATCAAAAAAAGCTAAATAGTTGCACAAGCGCAAGCTTTCTTCTTTAATTTGCTCTTTGAGTCATTACTGTAAGTTTAAAGGTAACGTCAGGAGCTTAGAAATGCGAAATTCATTTTTATGGTGACCTTTGGACCTTACCTTTGGATTTTTTGACTTATCGCCCCTCATCTTAGACACACACACTGGAGAAAGGGAACAGGCGACCACGCCTCCTCGCTAACACGTGAATATGTCTTTTCTTGGATTCTCAATTTCGCGCGCTAGACCCTAGACCCTTAACTAGTGAAATGGTACTAAGGTTTCAGGTTCGAAATATCATGATCTATCGTACCTCCAAATTAATGCACTAAGATCGTAAACACCCTGTACACTACTCGTAAGTGAAATCCGAACACTGAGAAAAAAAGAGTTGCTGTTGATGAAATGCGGTAGGACTAAATACACTACACATTTGCCATAATTAGTTTATAAAAAAACAACAGATCAATAATGGGGTGGGCCCTCCATGTTGACGAATGCACTCCTCTAGCTTACGCGGCAAGCTCGTAATCTGGTTGTTGATAAAAATGATAAACTCCAGAGGTACAGCCTCCCAGGCTGCCCTCACAGCATGTTCCAGTTCGTCCAGCGTGGTCGGAGGATTGGCTAAGGGCCAGTTTCTCAATGTCCAGTTAAATATTTATCTGGAAGTTAACGGGCAACTGTCAGATAAATTGTTTAAACAATTGAAGGTTAAACTTATGAATTCACGTATTATAAATCTTATCTGACAGTTGTATCCATGGAAATGCTAACTGGCAGCTACCTATCTCATGGGCGCCAGCAGAGGGGGGCAGGGGGGATCGTGGCCAGCGAAAATAAAAAACTTGTATAAGCAAAAACCAAATTCCGCCCCCTGACCTGATTCGAGCACTCAATTTAAGTAAGTCGCCCCTCCCTGTACAATCTTCTGGCGGCGCACTTGACCTATCTGACACTTTTAACTGGACATTGAGAAATCGGCCCTAAATCGCCTATGCATTGACCCATCCAACCCATACTTTTCAATTGGCGATAAATCGGGTGATCGTGGAGGCCAGCGGAATACCCTGACCTCAGCTTCCTGTAGGAACCTCATCGATACCCGTACAATATGAGGACGTGCATTATCTTGCTGGAAGAAACATTCTTCAAGGCCTCGGACATATGGAATGGCAATTGGTTCCAACACCTCATTCACATAACGTTGCGCAGTCATTGTGCCACGAATCACAAATAAAGGTGACTTGCTGTTGAGTGCAATGTCACCCAAAATCATCAAACCAATAGGACGGTGTACATGGCGCTCAACAGCAAACTGGAGATCACGTCGTTCACCCCGTCGTCGTCTTACGCGTTGGCGTCCGTCATGTGCCCCCAGACAAAACCACGGACTCGTCGGAGAAGGCCGTCTGATGCCACTCAGCATGCCACTGTCTGTGTTCCAATCTAATCGTTGGCGACGATGATTTGAGGTGAGTGGAAGCACTAGATGCGGACGATATGATCCTAAGCCCATTTCACTCAATCTGTGGTATACCGTGCGGATTCGAATGGGCCTCCCTAGAGCTGCATACCAAGCGTCAGCAGCAGTTCGAGTGGATCGCCTTCTGTCTCGAAGGGTCAGTAGTCGTAGATGACGATCTTGCCGGTCTGTACTTCTTCTACGTGCTCCAGAACCTCTAGCTCTCTACTTTCGCCCTTCTGCGATCCATGCGCGCCATGCTGCTACAACTGTAGCTACGCTACGTCCCAAGGTTACAGCAACTGCTCTGAAAGAAGCATCACGTTCTCGTTGGGCTACAATCCGACTTCGTTCAAAATGGCTTAACTGCGTGAACTGGGACTGTCGTCTTCTAGGGGGCATCTTCACACAGCCAACTAGTCTCTCGCCACATATGCAACAGATATCATCGTTTTTGAATCGACAAAAAGCCATGCTTTGTTTTACACGTCTATAAGCTTTTTAGAGACGGCATGTAGGTAAACAGCGTCTAAATGAACAAAAAGTGTTACATGTGTACTAGAGATGGCACTGCCAAGCTGCCAAAGTTTCAATGCAAATATCCTATTTTACTTCCCACACCGATAGGTGAGGGGAGTATTGTGATCGCCAAAATTTTCGATTTTGAGATAATACGCTTTTTGGGCGTTTCATGATGTCTACATAACGAAAATCCACGTCACTCATTTCCGTCGGTCTGTCTGTCTGTCGGTCTGTCTGTTCGCGTTTTTTACCCTCGTAATCTCAGTAACCGCTGCATGGATTGTGATGAAATTGTGCAGCGATATGCTGTGGAGTCGTAGTAGTTAATGTTCCTATAATTTTGAAAATCGTTATACGGGGGCCGGAGTAATTAGCTAAAAACTAAAAATTCCAAATATGCCTCAAACTTCGTTTTTAGGCGTTTTAAGGGTTCCTGATCATTTTTTTCTTTTTCTTGGGTGGGGGTGAATTTGGGGTGGTTGGGGGGGTGGGGGGTTGTAATACTGAAAAATTTGTTGTATTCGAAATGGGCTATCCATTGATGTGTGAATGAAAAACCTAGCGGCATGATACACTTCTTTAGGTCCATCCGAACGTTGCATGCTTATTATAGAAACCACGGGACTTGAAATTTGTGATGTGTACTTACGAGTATTGTTTTAGATCGTTCGATATCGCGTAACGCGAACATTGTTCAATTGATTTTAATGAAATTTTGACACAATATTACTCCCGCGGCGAGGATGGAAAATGCGTATGTTTTGGAAAAATCGGGTCAGTAGCGGCGCGGCAATAATAAAAAAAACTAAAAGTATAAAAACGGCTCAAACTTTGTTTTTAGGCATTTTAGGGGTTTCTGATCATTTTCTACGTTTTTTCTTTGGGTGAGGGTGAATTTGGGGTGGTTGGAGGGTGGGGGTTGTAAAACTGAAAAATTTGTTGTACTCATAATGGGTAGTGGTCCATTGATCTTTGAATGAAAAACCTAGCAGCATAATACACTTTTTACGTACATCCGAACATTGCCTTGCTTATTATAAATACCAAGGGAATTTGTGATGTATACGTACGAGAATTGTTTTAGGTCGTTCTATATTTTAATGAAATTTTGACACAGTAGACAGTATTACTACCGCAGCGAGGATGGAAAACGCGTATGTTTTGGAAAAATAGTGTAATAGTTGTAGAACTGAAAAATTTGTTGTATTTTTAATAGTCTGTACATTGACCTGTAGAAGAAATACCTAGCGGCATATTACGCTTTTTTAGCTCCATCCGAACATTAGCTTGCTTGTTACAGAAACCAATTTTGTGATCTGTACATACGAGTTTTGCTTTATTTCGTTCTATGTGTATTGCGTAAAGCGAAAATTATTGAATTGATTTCAATAAAATCTTGACACAGAATTTATTACCGCGGCGAAAATGGGAAACGACTCTGTTTTTGAAAAACCGTGTCAGTGGCGGCGCAGAAATAATCAAAAAACCAGAAACATAAAATTACCTCAAACTTCGTTTTTAGACGGGTTGGAGGCTCTTGATCGTTTCGCATTGTCCAGTTGAAGCATGCAGAAAAAAACTGTGGCGTCCTAGTTCCTAAGGAGGAAGACGCAAGAAACTATTTACGAAGGTTTTTGTGTTGGATGTTGTTTTTGCGGGCGGATGGGCGATAATTTAGTTGCAAGGGAATTTTGGAGTATAGCTTCATGCAATGGGAAATAATAAAAGGGTATCATCATTATGTGTGGGATGTACTGAGTCAATGAACTTGACTCCATTTTTTTCTATAGGTGTTCGGATTTCACTTGCGAGTATAGTATATGTTAAACAATTAAACTGCAACTATACGAACAATAGCTAGCTAGGCATACCCAACGATTCCGCTCCAGTGTAATTTACAGTTTTATATCGTCTTCCGTCTCTTAATTTTAAACAGCTACTAGTTACTTCCTCTGTGGTTACACCGTGAGAATTACAATTAACAAAGTCGGAAATCAAATTGGTCATGAAAAGCAAAAGAGCACTTCACGGATTATAAGCACCTAATTATGTACTTTATTTTATTAGCCTTTTATATTTTATATAATGTGTTGTGTATTTACGAAATGAATGAGGGTATTTATTAATTCACCATGCAATCAGGGTTCCCGATGTTCCAAATCGAGGGAATTTTCAATGGAATTGGAACAGAATGTATGAATATACCACCATGCTATTATAGTAAAGATGACACACCAAGCGTATCATGGTAATGCTGCATTCAAATAGTACGAAACTGGGGGTTAACCTAATTATAAAAAATTGTTTGAGGTAACATATATACCAGTTCAGCAGGCCGGTTTTAAACAATGGAATGGGGTAATGTTTTGTGTCATTCTGACATTTTGCCGAGGTAAAAAGCATCGCTTGTGCAGTGCAGTTTTATTGTTAAAAATCCCGTTATATTATTAGAATGAAAATCAAACTTGAACTGTCCTTTGAAGAAAAATCCCAACTTAGAAAACACCCTATACAAGGTGTCCAGTTAGTGTGTAATTCTTCGATATCTCACAAGGTATACCTGATGAAGAAAACGTCAAATACAAAAGTTATTTGGTTACTTGAGATGTATATTCTAAAAATATTTTGAAATCTACAAGGTGTTACGGGAAAGTAGGATAGTGATCAACTTGATTCTTTTATATGGAACTATAACTTTTTCTTAAATTTTTCTAGTTTCCATCATCGATCTCTATCCAACCCTAAAATATTTTTGGGATCTATTGTGACGTTGCCAAGTTATAATTTATTTTCTATTAATTTCCGGATTTGCAAGGTCGCAAGTAATACGTCCAAATTGATATACTCCTTTAACTTTTCTCAATAATATTATACAGCGAGTTACTTGAATATTAAGTGGATATTATATTGGATGTTACCCGCAATTTGTATCTACAGGGTGTACTTGGCAGAATTTTAAATTACGGCAACTTGAAGGTCATTTTACTTTGTTTTTTTAAATGTAACACCCTGTATTTTTTATTTTAAATCGAAATATCTACTAATACCCTATCTCGCCTTGTAATATTTTTTTCGCGTTTGCGACGTTGCCAAGTTATAAATTATTTTTCCAAATTTTCAAACAAATATCCCCGATTTTAGTTTATTTTAAATAGAATCCTCTACTTATTTTTATTGCAATGCGCATGTCAAATTTAGTAAGATCTCACAATTTCAAAATGTTGTTTCTATTAACTACTGAGATACGGCAACATCGCTTTTTCAGTAAACGGTACCGGAACGCTTAAATATTTCCAAACTGCACAGCTGGAGAGGTGAAATTCAATACTTGGGAGTTTTTGAACATACAGAATTCAAAAACGCTAACATCAGTGTTGTCAGATTTACCAATTTTATGTCTTAATTTTGAATGGAATGCCCTATTTATGAAGTTTAACGTGAAAGTGGTAAATCTGACAACACTGATGTTAGCGTTTTTGAATTCTGTATGTTCAAAAACCCCCAAGTATTGAATTTCACCCTTCCAGCTGTGGCAGTTTTGGAAATATTTAAGCGTTTCGGTACTGTTTATTGAAAAAGCGGTGTTGCCGTAGCTCAGTAATTAATAAACAAAATTTTGAAATTGTGAGATCTTACTAAGCTCGACATGTGCAATTCATTGCAATAAAAATAAGTAGAGTATTCTATTTAAAATATATTAAAATCGGGGACATTTGTTTAAAAATCTGGAAAAATAATTTATAACTTGGCAACGTCGCAAACGCGAAAAAAAAATATTACAAGGCAAGATAGGGTATTAGTAGATATTTCGATTCAAAAATAAAAAATACAGGGTGTTACTTTCACCTCCAAGTTGCCGTAATTTAAAATTCTGCCAAAAACACCCTGTAGATACAAATTGCTGGTAACATCCAAAATAATATCCAATTAATATTCAAGTAACTCGCTGTATAATATTATTGAGAAATGTTAAAGGAATATATCAATTTGGACGTATTACTTGCTACCCTGCAAATCCGGAAATTAACAGAAAATAAATTATAACTTGGCAACGTCGCAATCGATCCCAAAAATATTTTAGGGTTGAATAGAGATCGATGATGGAAACTAGAAAAATTTAAGAAAAAGTTATAGTTCTATATAAAAAAATTAAGTTGATCACTATGCTACTTTCCTGCAATACCCTGTATATTTCAAAATATTTTTAGGATATGCGTCTTAAGTAACCAAATAACTTTTGTATTTGACATTTTCTTCTATCAGGTATACCTTGCGAGATATCGAAGAATTACACACTAACTGGACACCCTGTATAGTAGTAGTTGTATTTGAATGGATGTTATGAGAATTTGTAGTTAGTTATGAAGTAAAAGTGTGAAAAATACTAAGTGTATAAATCTGAGAATTTTTTTTTTTTTTTGAAAACACCCCACTGATGTGGATGTTCGGCTCTATTGACTAGTCTATATGCGCTCCATACAATATTGATATGTAGGTCGAATGCAGAACAATGGATATTGTCACCGCTACTACGATCTGAGCGTGAAATTTCCGCTTAGTTCGGTGGTGGAAATGTGGTACAGTGACGGGAAGACAGCTGTCTCCCAGTTGCTGTGACTATGGGCTTTATTATTCATGCGAACGGCGAACGATAGAAGTGATAGAACAACTGTAGGAGAACAGGTGAGATGAAATAACTCAGCTCGATCTATCGCTACCAGAGGCGTACAGAATAGAGTTCTAAACTACTATATTATGTTTAAGTCTGTGATTTTTTGAATTTAACGCGCACTTTAATGGCAACCTTGCTCCCGGTAGGTGTCATCTGTTGACAGACTACGCCTTTTCCAGTTGTAGTTTCTAAAGGATCAAATTACATTTCTAAAGCGTCATTTGTAAATTCAAATAGTCGGTTGTAATTTCTAAAGCGTCAATTGTAAATTCAAATAGTCAGTTGTAATTTCTAATGCGTCAATTGTAAATTCAAATAGTCAGTTCTAACTTCCAAAGCGTCAATTGTGAATTTAAATAGTCAGTTCTAACTTCCAAAGCGTCAATTGTAAATTTAAATAGACAGTTGTGATATCTAAGGCGTCAATTGTAAATTGAAATACTCAGTTGTAATTTCTAAAGCGTCAATTGTGAATTCAAATAGTCAGTTATAATTTCTAAAGCGTCAATTGTAAATTCAAATAGTCAGTTGTAATTTCTAATGCGTCAATTGTAAATTCAAATAGTCAGTTCTAACTTCCAAAGCGTCAATTGTGAATTTAAATAGTCAGTTCTAACTTCCAAAGCGTCAATTGTAAATTTAAATAGACAGTTGTAATTTCTAAAGTGTCAATTGTAAATTCAAATAGTCAGTTGTAATTTCCAATGCGTCAATTGTAAATTCAAACAGTCAGTTCTAACTTCCAAAGCGTCAATTGTAAATTCAAATAGTCAGTTGTGATTTCTAAGGCTACGGTTACTATGCATGCGAATTCTGACGAAAATGTGTTCTGACGAGACCGTACGAACTCCTCGTCAGAACAAGGGTGGTTCTACTGCACGCGTTTCGAGGGTATTCTGATCGTGTCAGTGCGTTTCTGCCACCCAGCGGAAGACGGACGAACTTGATGAGCTATATTTTCTTTAAAATCCTACAATAGAGCTATTTCTTTTAAATAATGGAAAATCGGAGCACGTGACCCAGTCATTTAGTAGTAGAGACGACAATGGCGAGTTTCATATGTTGTTTGAAGAATCATCGTGGGACCAACCAGAAAAGTTTTTCGAGTACTTCAGGTTGACACCAAAACACTCGAATACATATTGAAGGGGATAGAAGAAAGGATCGAAAAGTTCTCCAATTTTCACGACTGTATTTTGCCAAAAACACAGTCGCTGTATGGTAGTTAGTTGTGGTAGCTTTTGTCAATCATGTCCCACAAACACCTGTTCTCTTGCATATAAGCAATCAGTTTATCCACGTCCATGGTGAACCGTCCACAGTCATCAGTTCTAAACCACGTGAAAAAAACCAGCCAACGCATGGCAAAATAGCTACAGATTCTGACAAATTCGCTCAAAAATTTCAAACGTTTTTGAACGCTCAAATCGTACTGACGACGACGTGTGTATTCCGACGAGGCTTCCTCTCCCATAGTAACCACTTTCATTGGAAATCAGGGGTTTGATTGTTCAAGCGAATTCGTCAGAACTTGTCAGAACACATTTTCGTCAGAACTCGCATACATAGTAACCGTAGCCTAAAGCGTCAGTTGTAAATTCAAATAGTCAGTTGTGATTTCTAAAGCGTCAATTGTAAATTCCAATAGTCAGTTGCAATTCCTAAAGCGTCGATTGTAAATTCAAATAGTCAGTTGTAACGTCTAAAGCGTCGCTTGTAAATTGAAATAGTTGTAATTTCTAAAGCGTCAATTGTAAATTCAAATAGTCAGTTCTAATTTCCAAAGCGTCAACTGTAAATTCAAATAGTCAGTTGTGATTTCTAAAGCGTCAATTGTAAATTCCAATAGTCAGTTGCAATTCCTAAAAGCGTCGATTTTAAATTCAAATAGTCAGTTGTAACGTCTAAAGCGTCACTTGTAAATTGAAATAGTCAGTTGTAATTTCTAAAGCGTCAATTGTAAATTCAAATAGTCGGTTCTAATTTCCAAAGCGTCAACTGTAAATTCAAATAGTCATTTGTGATTTCTAAAGCGTCAATTGTAAATTCCAATAGTCAGTTGCAATTCCTAAAGCGTCGATTGTAAATTCAAATAGTCAGTTGTAACGTCTAAAGCGTCACTTGTAAATTGAAATAGTCAGTTGTAATTTCTAAAGCGTCAATTGTAAATTCAAATAGTCAGTTCTAATTTCCAAAGCGTCAACTGTAAATTCAAATAGTCAGTTGTAATTTCTAAAGCGTCATTTGTAGATTCAAATAGTCAGTTGTATTTTCTAAAACGTCAATTGTAAATTCAAATAGTCAGTAGTAATGTCTAAATCGTCAATTGTAAATTGAAATAGTCCGTTGTAATTTCTAAAGCGTCAATTGTAAATTCAAATAGTCAATTGTAAATTCTAAAGCGTCAATTGTAAATTCAAATAGTCAGATGTAATTTCTAAAGCGTCAATTGTAAATTCAAATAGTCAATTGTAATTTCTAAAGCGTCAATTGTAAATTCAAATAGTCAATGTAATTTCTAAAGCGTCAATTGTAAATTCAAATAGTCAACTGTAATTTCTAAAGCGTCAATTGTAAATTCAAATAGTCAATTGTAATTTCTAAAGCGTCAGTTGTAAATTCAAATAGTCAGTTGTGATTTCTAAAGCGTCAGTTGTAAATTTAAATAGTCAAGTTATAAGTCCTAAAGAGTCAATTGTAAATTCAAATAGTCAAGTGAATTTCTAAAGCTTCAAATGTAGTTTCAAACAATCAACTGTAAATTCTAAGTCGTCATTTGTAGTTTCAAATAATCAAATGAATATTCAAAAGCATCAGATCACTTTTCAAAAGAGTCAAATTAAAGTTCTGAGTCATCAACAGTAGTTTCTAAAGTGTCAATTCGATGTTCTATCGTGCCTGAGGTCCGCATAGATCAAAGTAAATACAGTATGATTAAACGTAACCAAATTATTTCGCATTCGTATATTGATTTTTCGAAAGTCATTCTGCAAGTCATTCATGTCTACACACAATCTCAATGACCTGTACAGACAAGGGGAATTATTGATAAAAAATATTCATCAGATTTGAAGAATGTAGACAAATCTGAAGTTGATAATGCAAATTTTTACTTGTGTGAATTACGATTTTTTGTGGATCTTGTCAACAAGATAAAATACATTTGGATAAAAAATATCTTAAGAGTGGCTGCCTATAAATATAAATCGAAAACTGAAAGGTGGGTTTTACATAACATCACAATGAGTGTCAGGATTTGGGTGGTATTAGCCACTTTTGTGGCTCTATCGTCTGGATTGCCTGCAGTTCATAACACATCGGCAATTTTTAAAACAGGTAAGATAAACGCACTGTATTGGAATACTACATTATTGAATAAAATCTCTATTCTCTTGAAGCTCTGGTATCACACGTGAGCTTCTTGGTAACTTCAAATTATCGTGATATTTCTTTGAATCTTTTTCTATCCAACTTTCTATCCAAAATAATAATAAATAACTAATTATGTCCCAGTAGATGTTCAAAAAGCTCGATTATTGTCTTCCCCAAATCCTTCCAAGACCCAATCATTTCTTGTCCCTTCTATGCATTTTGTCTTCGTCATTTTCCTCCACGTATATGTTTCAATGAGTTTCTTTAGAGTTGTTGTATGTTTTTGTTGTAAAAGAGATTATTTTTTTGTCAAATGCCTCTTTGGGCAGTGCAATTCTTCTTTTATTTCTTTGGTTGTCTTCTGTGACTAGGTCTTTATATTCTTTTTCTTGTTTTTTCATTATAAGATGAAGCTATATAAGATTATAAGCCACATCTTATTCAGGATCCACTTAGTTTCTATGATTCCCAAATCATCAATTTTTTGAATGCATATCGAAAAATTAAATTTTTGGAGGTGTTAAAAAATAGAAACAAAATTCGCATTTCTAATCCTTTTACATAATTATAGTCAAGAATATAATAATATAAAATAAATAATACAAAAATATAAAAATAAATTCATACTTTTTTGTTTTTTGAATCCGCGATCTTCTTTGGGCTTAGGCGAATGCTTTTTTATGATGTACAAAATGGTTTTTAAATAACCTAGGAAGCACCCAATCCCCTAATTGGAGACATTTTTTCTGTTCAGGTTTTCCCAAGAGACATCATGTTGGTAATTTGGGGAATACTCCCTACCTACCATTAGTGAGATACAAAGATGTAGTTTATTATTATGGAGCAATTTTGGGGGTGAGTAGCAAATACTTCTATTCACACAAGACACTTTTTTGGTATTTTTTTTATTTTTCCACATATCACCTTTCAGCTCTGTACATTTTCTCCAGTGTCTTTCAAAATATTTATGGCGTCCACACAAATATTTTTTTTGTAGAAAAGCTAGTTTTTTTTTGTTGAAATTTTGTTACAAACTCAGATAAGAATTTTATACGCTTTTTCAAGAATTTACCAATACTTGCGTGATTAACTTCAAATTTCTCAGATAAAATCTTTTCGTCAAATGGAAGTACGACTCTGCTATATTGTGTTGTTGCATATTTCAATATATACTTTTGTTTTTAAGGGTTCTGCAGATCAAGTTGATCTTTTCTGTAATTATCACAACATGAAGTTAGTAAGTATCCAGACCTACGAAGAGAGCCAAAATATAATTTCTGGTTTGCTGTCTTTCTGTAAGTACGATCAAAGTTTACGGAATACATATAAGTTGGATCACTCCGCAAAAATATTAAAACGGCCTGCCCCTTGCTCCGTCTCCCCGGTACACCGGTGTACCGACGTCAGCCAGGAGATACGGGGCGGGGCAAAGTAGAGGTTCAACGTGTTTAACGCGAAGTCTATTCAGTGTCTCAAAAATATCGGATTTTGTTATCTCGGATTTGTTTGCAGGAAATGGATAATATTTTTAGAAGTTTGAGAGTAATCAATTTTGCGAGAAAAGATATTACCGATCAATTTAAATTTATTAACGGATGGAGAATGACAATCAGATCCATTCTTATTTTGTGGTAAACCTTGAAATGTAAGGGATACAAATACAGGGTATCCCACGACGATTAAGACAAGAAATATGTCGGAACTTGGCAGTAGTAGAGAATTGTAATTTTGGGCATGTAAATTAGAGCAGATGTTGTGTCTTTTTTTGTCATTGTACTACCCAATGAGGTATTTGTTTTTGGTCACGTGACATTCGATCCAAAATTATCAATGGGACCCTGTATATTTGTGCCTGTGTTCCTCCCGATAAAACAATTCCAACAAACTAGCACACTTGGGATCTCAAGTTCAAGAGCTACAGGTACTAAAAGGATTGTATCACGCTAAAAGCGCATAGTGAGACAAAATATTCATTCGGTGGTCTTACCATACCACCCAGGGACATTGTATATTATATTTTAGAGCTTGAAAATATTTTTGTTGATAACTTTAACAATTTAGTTTCTACAGTAGCAATTGGAATGACAGTGAAAAGCAAAATGTCAAAGATAATTTATTCACATCCATGTGAAGCATTTCCACATGATTATCTTTTAAAATTGTACATACGAGTTCGCATATACTATACCATAAAGTTTATAAGCTGTGATCTCAAAAATAAGCCAAATAAACAAAACATCAAGGTAAAAATGCTACAGCACCTTTGAACCATCAGTTTTTACTTATCTACAAAATAGCTTAAACATGTGAAATCATTTGGGATTCATTAGTAATAGTTTTACTAGGCTTTATTTTTAATATTCATTTATGCAACTTAGCGCATTAGCAAAATAAACGTTATATTTGTATTTGTATGTCTAAATCGGCTGTCAATACATAGTTTTTCAATAACCCTCGTATATACGTACAACCCAGGCATTAGCACGTCCCCGCTAAAAGACCCTCGTACTTGAGCAAAAACCAACGTAAAAAAATTTTGATCTCCGTTAAACAAGACTGAAACACCAAACACCAGTCAAATTTGCAATAAACATCCTCGAATTATCAAAAAATACAAAGTTTCGTCTTAACAGAAATCCCAATAAAGATTTTAGATTTTTTGAGTCGAATCTAAAGATTCAAGGGCTGTGAAAAGTTTGATCTTCGTTAAACGAGAATGAAACCCAAAACCGGAGTCAAATTTGCAATTAACATCCTCAAATTATCCAAAGACACAAGGATTCGTCTTGATAGAAACCCTAATAAAGATTTTAGGTTTTTTGAGTCGAGTCTGGAAATACAAGGGATTCGAAAATTTTGATCTTCGTTAAACGAGACTGAAACACAAAACAACAGTCAAATTTGCAATTATCATCCTCAAATTATCCAAAGACACAAGGTTTCGTCTTGATAGAAATCCTAATAAAGATTTTAGGTTTTTTGAGTTGTATCTGCAGATACAAGGGATACGAAAATTTTGATCTTCGTTAAACGAGAGTGAAAATCAAAACAACATTGAAATTTACAATTAGCATCCTCAAATTATCCAAAGACACAAGGTTTCGTCTTGATAGAAATCCCAATAAAGATTTTCGGTTTTTTGGGTTGAATCTGAAAATACAAGGGACACGAAAATTTTGATCTTCGTTAAACGAGAGTGAAACTCAAAACAACATTCAAATTTATAATTAGCAACCTCAAATTATCCAAAGACACAAGGTTTCGTCTTGATACAAATCCCAATACAGATTTTAGGTTTTTTGGGTTGAATCTGAAAATACAAGGGAAGCGAAAATGTTGATCCTCCTTAAACGAGAGTGAAACTCAAAACAACATTCAAGTTTACAACTAGCAACCTCAAATTATCCAAAGACACAAGGTTTCGTCTTGATAGAAACCCCAATAAAGATTTTAGGTTTTTTCGGCTGAATTTGAAAATACAAGGGACACGAAAATTTTGATCTTCGTTAAACGAGAGTGATACTCAAAACAACATTCAAATTTGCGATTAGCATCCTCGAATTATCCAAAGTCACAAGGTTTCGTCTTAATAGAAATCCCAATAAAGATTTTAGGTTTTTTGAGTTGAATCTGAAAATATAAGGGACACGAAAATTTTGATCTTCGTTAAACGAGACTGAAGCTCAAAACAACATTCAAATTTGCAATTAGCATTCTCAAATTATTCAAATACACAAGGTTTCGTCTTAATAGAAATCCCAATAAAGATTTTAGGTTTTTTGAGTTGAATCTGAAAATATAAGGGACACGAAAATTTTGATCTTCGTTAAACGAGACTGAAACTCAAAACAACATTCAAATTTGCAATTAGCATTCTCAAATTATCCAAAGACACAAGGTTTCGTCTTAATAGAAATCCCAATAAAGATTTTAGGTTTTTTGAGTTGAATCTGAAAATATAAGGGACACGAAAATTTTAATCTTCGTCAAACGAGACTGAAACTCAAAACAACATTCAAATTTGCAATTAGCATCCTCAAATTATCCAAAGACACAAGGTTTCGTCTTGATAGAAATCCCAATAAAGATTTTAGGTTTTTTGCGTTGAATCTGAAAATATAAGGGACACGAAAATTTTAATCTTCGTTAAACGAGACTGAAACTCAAAACAACATTCAAATTTACAATTAGCATCCTCAAATTATCCAAAGACACAAGGTTTCGTCTTGACAGAAACCCTAATAAAGATTTCAGATTTTTTGAGTCGAGTCTGGAAATACAAGGGATTCGAAAATTTTGATCTTCGTTAAACGAGACTGAAACTCAAAACAACAGTCAAATTTGCAAATAGCATCCTCAAATTTTTTTTTTTTTTTTTTTTTTTTTTTTTTTTTTATTGCGGCATCAACTGCTAAAGGTCATTAGCCGCCTTCTCAAATGAAAAATTCAAATGTGAGCTATAAAATAAGTGTAGTTGAATATAAACATACGTAGGTTTATTGTAGTAACATTATTTCAGATTTTAGATTTTCCAATAGATGCGAATGTATTTTAGGTAGGATAACAGCGAGATTGTATTTTTTTGGTCTTTCGTGCAATTCGTTAATGTGTTCGGTATTTGAAATCTTTCTCTCGCGTGACTATATTTAGGGCATTCGATGAGGATATGTTTCACGGATAAGGGACAGTGACAAGGTTCACATTGGGGGGGATTGGACCTGAGCAGTAGAAAGTTATGTGTTAGATTAGTGTGGCCAATTCGAAGACGTGTGATCACGACTTGATCTTTTCTGTTGTGTAGACCAGGTAAGTGCCATTTCTTGACAGTTTGTTTGAATGCCTTTAGTTTGGCTTCACATTCATCCCATTGCTGTTGCCATAATTCATATATCTTATTTTTAACATAATTTTTCAGGTCCTTTGGATGTACGGGAGCCTCTGTGTTTACTTCTGTTGCTGCTCTTCGTGCCAAACGATCAGCATGTTCGTTTCCAGAAATTCCTATATGACCTGGGGACCAGACGTATATCACGATTTTGCCTTCTGTATATAGGAGGTGTTGCAAATTAACGACTTCCTGTATAATAGGGTCGTAGCTAAATATATCACCGATGGAATAAAGCGAACTTAGGGAGTCGGAGCAGATAATGTAAGTCCCTACTTCTTGATTTTTTATGTATCTCAATGCTTTTGATATTGCATACATCTCTGCATTGAATATAGATGTAATTGGGTTTAATGTAAAGCTACTTTCAATGTTATTACCCACAAAAGCACATCCCACCCCAGCGTCAGTTTTTGATCCATCTGTGTATATTATATCTTTTGCGTCATGATGTCTGTTAATTATGTGGAGGAATGTTTGTAAGAGGGTGGTATTATTTATGTCGTTCTTCTTATACACTGCGCAATCAAGGTATACCTGCGGTTTCACAATTGTCCAAGGGGGTGATTCACTGAAGCCGATCTCATAAGTGTTTGGAAGCTCCGCGTCAATCCTATTGATGGTTTCCTGGATCCTTACCCCGGTAGGTCTCGTTATGGTTGGACGGTTCAAGAATTCCACGTTATTTTCATTGAAAATCTCTCTGTGGTTTAGGTGAGATGGTTGTGCCCAGATGTTAATGGCATAGTTCAGCGTTAATTGCTGGATCCTAATGTTGAATGGGGGTACTCCTGACTCGCAATGTATCGAAGAGAGTGGGCTTGTTCTATAAGCGCCTAAACATAGTCTTAGGCCTTCATTATATATCCTCTCCAGTAGCCGGAGGTGGGTCTTTCTTGCAGCAGCATACACCACAAGTCCATATTCCATCTTTGATAATACGAGCATCTTAAATAAGGTTAGCAACACCTCTCTGTCAGCACCCCAAGTAATATTTGACATACATCGTATTATGTTAAGTCTTCTCTTGCAGTTAGTGACTAGTTCATTAATATGTGCTCTCCAATACAGCTTTTTGTCGAAAGTCAGACCCAGAATCTTCATGTTATTTCGGACAGCAATTGGTACACCTTTCATGGTCAGCCGCGGTTCCCTGTGTGGTCTTCGGAGTCTACAGAAGTGTATGCAGCATGATTTGGTTGTTGAGAAACGGAATCCTATAGCTTCCGATTCTCTCACTAGTCGGTCGATTGTCTGTTGGATTTTGTCTTCAATGATTTCAATATCTTCCGAGGCATGAAAAATCGTTAGATCATCTACGTACAGACATTTGCTTACTTCGGGTCCTATAGATTGTGTTAGACGATCAATAGCGATAATAAACAGAGTCGCACTCAGTGTTGAGCCTTGGGGTATACCGTTTTCTTGTATGCGAGCAGATGATAAGGTGTTTCCCACTCGCACCTTAAATGTGCGGCTTAGCATAAATGCATTGATGAATTTGATAAGGTTTCCTCGTATGCCCCACTGATACAATATATCTATGATTCCGCGTCGCCAGGTGGTGTCAAATGCCTTCTCCAAATCAAATGATACTGCCACTAAGTGTTTCCTCTGTGCAAATGCATTCTGAATAGCGGTGTCTAGGTAAACTAGTTGATTAATGGTAGATTTATGTTTTCGAAAACCCATTTGAAATTTTGACAACAGGCCATTCTTTTCTAGATGCCACACTAGCCTTCTATTGATCATTTTTTCTAGAAGCTTGCTCATGCAACTTGTTAATGAAATGGGTCGATAGTTTGTTGGGTCTTTTGCATCTTTTCCAATCTTTGGTATGGGTATTACGATTGCTTCTTGCCATTTTTCTGGGTAGTAACCTTCATTCCATATTTTGTTAAAAAGTTGTAACAATACAAGTTTCTCTGTGCCAGGGAGGTTTCGGATCATGTCATAGTTTACTAAGTCGCCCCCGGGCGCTGAATTGCGGGTTTCTGATAGAGATTCATCTAGTTCTTCCATAGTGAAAGGTAAGTTGTAAGGTGATGTGTTTCGTTCGTTATAGTCCAACATGATAGATTCTGAATCATTTTTTATATTTAGGAAATGTGGTTCATAATTACTGGAGCTACTAGCTTTTTCAAATTGCATAGCAAGGGCTTCTACAATATCTCCGGGATCAACTACTTCTCTGTTATCAATAACTAGAATGGGGGAAGGTGAAAGAAAGTGTTTTCCTGTAACGGATCTGACTTTATGCCACACTTCTGATGGTGGTGTATCTTTTGTAATTTTTGAAATGTATTCCTTCCATGAGGATCTTTTGCTATTGAGAATTAGATGGCGTGCTTTGGCTCTCAATTTTTTTAGGTTGATTAGGTTTTGCAGTGTAGGACTTCTTTTGAAAATTCTTAGGGCTGCCTTCTTTTCTTGTAGTGCTTGATGGATTTCATTATTCCACCAAGGAACGGTTTTATTTTTCCCACGATGCTGTTTTTTGGGTATGCTTTGTGTGGCAGCTTCGATTATAGAATCGGTTACTGTCTGTAAGGTGGTATCGATGGATGTTTCAATTTGAAAGGGTTGTATATTGTTTCTAAACAGTTGCCAGTTTGCTCGTTTCATTTGCCATGTAGGGTGTGGTGTAGGTTGAGAGAAGGTTGTTGCAAAATTAATAGTTATTGGAAGATGATCAGAAAAAAGGTGATCGCTCAATACGTTCCACATCAGTGTTTGGGAGATATTGGGGCTGCAAAAGGATAGGTCTATATTTGAGAATTTCATAGATCTCGAGTTGAAAAAGGTTCCTTCGCCAGTATTCAGAAGTACTAAATCTAATTCTGAAATGATTTCTTCTATCATTCGCCCACGTACATCTGTGTGTTCAGAACCCCAGAACAGATTATGAGCGTTGAAGTCACCTACCACCAAATATGGTCTAGGAAGTTGTAATAGAATATCCTTTATTTGTGTTTGATTCCAATTTGCGTCAGGTAGATATATATTACATATAGTAATTTTTCTTGGTGCAAGTATTTGTATCGCCACTACTTGTAGCTCGGTTCTTATATGGACTTCTGTCGCTCGTAGGTGACTATTTATGAAAATAGCTACTCCTCCTCTAGCTCTATGAGTAGGCACGACGTCTTTTCTAAAACAATCGAAACCACGCAAGTTGAAGGTTTTGTTCGGAATAAAATGTGTCTCTTGGATACATATACAGAATGGCGTCCTTTCTGCCATAATTAGTTTTAACTCAGGATAGTGGTTCGCACATCCATTCATGTTCCACTGAATCAGTGTATCCATTTAGTGAAATGTTTGTAT
Organism: Callosobruchus maculatus; assembly: GCA_951848785.1. Lineage (NCBI taxonomy): Eukaryota > Metazoa > Arthropoda > Insecta > Coleoptera > Chrysomelidae > Callosobruchus > Callosobruchus maculatus. Next base: position 8,802,553 of record CATOUR010000003.1, read on the forward strand.
TTGTGATGTCTGTTCGAATTAATTGAAAGGACTATACTTACAGTAGTTCAATTTCTATAAAGAAAAAAGGACAAAGAATACAGTATATAAAAACAGTTAACGGGTAGTTAGGTAAATAAATATAAAATTATAGAACTTGTATATAACAGAAACAGTTCAATGTATAAAAATAAATATAAAAATAAATAGGATAAAATGTGGTAGAACTTGTATAAAACAAAAATTGATCAACAAAAATAAGTATGAATAAATAAGATAGAATATAAATAAGATAATACATAATTATGTATTTTGGTTTGTAAAGGCAATTCTACATATCGAAACTATTCTGCAACTTGTTGGGTGGGTGGTTGATCAGTGTTGTTATTCTGAGATCCCTCGTCTGATCTCGGTTTTCTGGCTTTGCCTTTAGGCCAACCCTTTTTCTTTTTTATTTGGTCTGTACCGGTACTTGTATGTGAACTATCGGAATCTAGTTCACCTTCTCTGTAATTGATAGTTCGAGTATTTTTTCCTCTTTTTCTTTTTTCGCTGAATGTGGTAGATGTGTCTGATACAGCAGATACATTTGGTTCTTTTCTTATATGTGGTGTTCGGAATGGTGGTATATTTGGTAATAGGTTGGGGTCTGGTAGATTTAATATTTTTTTGAATTGTTCTTCTATTGTGCTTCGTATTAAGGGCATTAGGTCATTGATAGCTGTCTTTACTGTTTCTTTTTGTGTGGTTGTAACTTGTGAATATGATAGGGGACGTGTTTGACTGGTAACTTTTCTTTTAGCCTCAATATAACTTATATTTTCTAAGGTTTTAGTTCGCTGGATATTTACTTCTTCTTTATACTTTGAACAGTTTTTGTATCTTGCTGAATGTTCTAATCCACAATTCACACAAATTTTAGGATCGGGACACGGTCCCTCATGAGGTGCTCGTCCACAAACACACGTATTCGTATTAGGACATGAAGAAGAGAAGTGACCATAACGCTGGCAGTTAAAGCACTGCATTGGACCAGGGATATAAGGGCGGACTTCCAGGGAATAAAAAGCTGCTTTGATCTTCTGAGGTATGCGAGGCCGATTGAACGTAAGTATAAAACTTGCAGTTTCAATAAACTTGTTGTCCTTTTTCTTGTATATTTTTTTTACCTCGGTTACGCCTTCATCCTCCAATCCTTCCAGAACTTCTTGAAGAGAACAATTTAGAAGGTCAGGGCATGTAATCACTCCTTTTGAAAAATTTAATGTCCTATGAGCTTTTACGGTTACATTGTGTGGACCAAACACTTTTATATTCATCAGACTTTTTGCTTGTGCTTCTGATACGGTTTCCAAAATTAAGCCTTCTTTGGTTTTCTTGATGTTTCTCAAATTTCCAATTAATCCATGCAATTTTTTTGCAATCAGGAAGGGGCTCACTTTGTTGAAGTTTTCCCCATCCATTCTCTCCATTACCAGGAACCGAGGGACACGTCCCGTCTTTTCCCAGCTAAATGGATCCTCCTTCCTAGCAGTAGCTCTCCAAGGAGCCACACCTTCTCCTCCTCCGCCTGATATTACAGGGTTGCATGTCGAGTTGCCCCCCCCAGAATCCATGGGGCAGACTGCTGGCGCAGTGTAGGATTGTGAGCTCGTTTGAGCTCTACCTACCTGGGGTTCCATTTCCTGGCTTTGTCTCAACATCATTTTTTCTTTTCCCCTTTATCGTAGGGGATGAACGCCTCTGTATCGCAGAGGATGCGGGCCGTTAGTGACACACTTTTGTAGTGCCATCCATCCCCTCAGCACGACCAACACCTTGGGATTACCGGAAAGATTGGGTTTCGAAGGAGTAGGGTAAGGATGGGCAAGGAAGAGGACTAGGACAGGTAAAGTGGATGGATGGAATTAGGTAAAGGACAGCGGTCAGCTGATCGGCGCTGGCTGTACGGTCTACGACATTACCGTAGCACGGGGGTACCATCTAGTGCAGCGATGCTGCAGAAGCTGGTACTCCTGGTGGCCAGACGGCCAGCATCCTCAAATTATCCTAAGACACAAGGTTTCGTCTTGATAGAAATCCCAATAAAGGTTTTAGGTTTTTTGAGTTGAATCTGGAAATACAAGGGACACGAAAATTTTGATCTTCGTTAAACGAGACTGAAACTCAAAACACCATTCAAATTTGCAATTAGCATCCTCAAATTATCCAAAGACACAAGGTTTCGTCTTGATAGAAATCCCAATAAAGATTTTAGATTTTTTGAGTCGAATCTAAAGATTCAAGGGATGTGAAAAGTTTGATCTTCGTTAAACGAGAATGAAACTCAAAACCGCAGTCAAATTTGCAATTAGCATCCTCAAATTATCCAAAGACACAAGGTTTCGTCTTGATAGAAATCCCAATAAAGATTTTAGGTTTTTTGAGTTGAATCTGGAAATACAAGGGACACGAAAATTTTGATCTTCGTTAAACGAGACTGAAACTCAAAACAATATTCAAATTTGCAATTAGCATCCTCAAATTATCCAAGAACACAAGGTTTCGTGTTGATAGAAATCCCAATAAAGATTTTAGGTTTTCTGAGTTGAATCTGGAAATACAAGGGACACGAAAATTTTGATCTTCGTTAAACGAGACTGAAACTCAAAACAACATTCAAATTTGCAATTAGCATCCTCAAATTATCTAACGACACAAGGTTTCGTCTTGATAGAGATCCCAATAAAGATTTTAGGTTTTTTGAGTTGTATCTGCAGATACAAGGGACACGAAAATTTTGATCTTCGTTAAACGAGACTGAAACTCAAAACAACATCCAAATTTGAAATTAGCATCCTCCAATTATCCAAAGACACAAGGATTCGTCTTGATAGAAACCCTAATAAAGATTTTAGGTTTTTTGAGTCGAGTCTGGAAATACAAGGGATTCGAAAATTTTGATCTTCGTTAAACGAGACTGAAACTCAAAACAACAGTCAAATTTGCAATTATCATCCTCAAATTATCCAAAGACAGAAGGTTTCGTCTTGATAGAAATCCTAATAAAGATTTTAGGTTTTTTGAGTTGTATCTGCAGATACAAGGGACACGAAAATTTTGATCTTCGTTAAACGAGACTGAAACTCAAAACAACATTCAAATTTGCAATTAGCATTCTCAAATTATCCAAAGACACAAGGTTTCGTCTTAAAAGAAATCCCAATAAAGATTTTAGGTTTTTTGAGTTGAATCTGAAAATATAAGGGACACGAAAATTTTAATCTTCGTCAAACGAGACTGAAACTCAAAACAACATTCAAATTTGCAATTAGCATCCTCAAATTATCCAAAGACACAAGGTTTCGTCTTAATAGAAATCCCAATAAAGATTTTAGGTTTTTTGAGTTGAATCTGAAAATATAAGGGACACGAAAATTTTAATCTTCGTTAAACGAGACTGAAACTCAAAACAACATTCAAATTTACAATTAGCATCCTCAAATTATCCAAAGACACAAGGTTTCGTCTTGACAGAAACCCTAATAAAGATTTCAGATTTTTTGAGTCGAGTCTGGAAATACAAGGGATTCGAAAATTTTGATCTTCGTTAAACGAGACTGAAACTTAAAACAACAGTCAAATTTGCAATTAGCATCCTCAAATTATCCTAAGACACAAGGTTTCGTCTTGATAGAAATCCCAATAAAGGTTTTAGGTTTTTTGAGTTGAATCTGGAAATACAAGGGACACGAAAATTTTGATCTTCGTTAAACGAGACTGAAACTCAAAACAACATTCAAATTTGCAATTAGCATCCTCAAATTATCCAAAGACACAAGGTTTCGTCTTGATAGAAATTCCAATAAAGATTTTAGATTTTTTGAGTCGAATCTAAAGATTCAAGGGATGTGAAAAGTTTGATCTTCGTTAAACGAGAATGAAACTCAAAACCGCAGTCAAATTTGCAATTAGCATCCTCAAATTATCCAAAGACACAAGGTTTCGTCTTGATAGAAATCCCAATAAAGATTTTAGGTTTTTTGAGTTGAATCTGGAAATACAAGGGACACGAAAATTTTGATCTTCGTTAAACGAGACTGAAACTCAAAACAATATTCAAATTTGCAATTAGCATCCTCAAATTATCCAAAGACACAAGGTTTCGTCTTGATAGAAATCCTAATAAAGATTTTAGGTTTTTTGAGTCGAGTCTGGAAATACAAGCGATTCCAAAATTTTGATCTTCGTTAAACGAGACTGAAACTCAAAACAACATTCAAATTTGCAATTAGCATCCTCAAATTATCCAAAGAGACAAGGTTTCATCTTGATAGAAATCCTAATAAAGATTTTAGGTTTTTTGCGTTGAATCTGAAAATATAAGGGACACGAAAATTTTAATCTTCGTTAAACGAGACTGAAACTCAAAACAACATTCAAATTTACAATTAGCATCCTCAAATTATCCAAAGACACAAGGTTTCATCTTGACAGAAACCCTAATAAAGATTTCAGATTTTTTGAGTCGAGTCTGGAAATACAAGGGATTCGAAAATTTTGATCTTCGTTAAACGAGACTGAAACTCAAAACAACAGTCAAATTTGCAAATAGCATCCTCAAATTATCCTAAGACACAAGGTTTCGTCTTGATAGAAATCCCAATAAAGGTTTTAGGTTTTTTGAGTTGAATCTGGAAATACAAGGGACACGAAAATTTTGATCTTCGTTAAACGAGACTGAAACTCAAAACACCATTCAAATTTGCAATTAGCATCCTCAGATTATCCAAAGACACAAGGTTTCGTCTTGATAGAAATCCCAATAAAGATTTTAGATTTTTTGAGTCGAATCTAAAGATTCAAGGGATGTGAAAAGTTTGATCTTCGTTAAACGAGAATGAAACTCAAAACCGCAGTCAAATTTGCAATTAGCATCCTCAAATTATCCAAAGACACAAGGTTTCGTCTTGATAGAAATCCCAATAAAGATTTTAGGTTTTTTGAGTTGAATCTGGAAATACAAGGGACACGAAAATTTTGATCTTCGTTAAACGAGACTGAAACTCAAAACAATATTCAAATTTGCAATTAGCATCCTCAAATTATCCAAGAACACAAGGTTTCGTGTTGATAGAAATCCCAATAAAGATTTTAGGTTTTCTGAGTTGAATCTGGAAATACAAGGGACACGAAAATTTTGATCTTCGTTAAACGAGACTGAAACTCAAAACAACATTCAAATTTGCAATTAACATCCTCAAATTATCTAACGACACAAGGTTTCGTCTTGATAGAGATCCCAATAAAGATTTTAGGTTTTTTGAGTTGTATCTGCAGATACAAGGGACACGAAAATTTTGATCTTCGTTAAACGAGACTGAAACTCAAAACAACATCCAAATTTGAAATTAGCATCCTCCAATTATCCAAAGACACAAGGATTCGTCTTGATAGAAACCCTAATAAAGATTTTAGGTTTTTTGAGTCGAGTCTGGAAATACAAGGGATTCGAAAATTTTGATCTTCGTTAAACGAGACTGAAACTCAAAACAACAGTCAAATTTGCAATTATCATCCTCAAATTATCCAAAGACAGAAGGTTTCGTCTTGATAGAAATCCTAATAAAGATTTTAGGTTTTTTGAGTTGTATCTGCAGATACAAGGGACACGAAAATTTTGATCTTCGTTAAACGAGACTGAAACTCAAAACAACATTCAAATTTGCAATTAGCATTCTCAAATTATCCAAAGACACAAGGTTTCGTCTTAATAGAAATCCCAATAAAGATTTTAGGTTTTTTGAGTTGAATCTGAAAATATAAGGGACACGAAAATTTTAATCTTCGTCAAACGAGACTGAAACTCAAAACAACATTCAAATTTGCAATTAGCATCCTCAAATTATCCAAAGACACAAGGTTTCGTCTTAATAGAAATCCCAATAAAGATTTTAGGTTTTTTGAGTTGAATCTGAAAATATAAGGGACACGAAAATTTTAATCTTCGTTAAACGAGACTGAAACTCAAAACAACATTCAAATTTACAATTAGCATCCTCAAATTATCCAAAGACACAAGGTTTCGTCTTGACAGAAACCCTAATAAAGATTTCAGATTTTTTGAGTCGAGTCTGGAAATACAAGGGATTCGAAAATTTTGATCTTCGTTAAACGAGACTGAAACTCAAAACAACAGTCAAATTTGCAATTAGCATCCTCAAATTATCCTAAGACACAAGGTTTCGGCTTGATAGAAATCCCAATAAAGGTTTTAGGTTTTTTGAGTTGAATCTGGAAATACAAGGGACACGAAAATTTTGATCTTCGTTAAACGAGACTGAAACTCAAAACAACATTCAAATTTGCAATTAGCATCCTCAAATTATCCAAAGACACAAGGTTTCGTCTTGATAGAAATCCTAATAAAGATTTTAGGTTTTTTGAGTCGAGTCTGGAAATACAAGGGATTCCAAAATTTTGATCTTCGTTAAACGAGACTGAAACTAAAAACAACATTCAAATTTGCAATTAGCATCCTCAAATTATCCAAAGAGACAAGGTTTCATCTTGATAGAAATCCTAATAAAGATTTTAGGTTTTTTGAGTTTAATCTGGAAATACAAGGGAGACGAAAATTTTGATCTTCGTCAAACGAGAATGAAACTCGAAACAGCAGTCAAATTTGCAATTGGCATCCTCAAATTATCCAAAGACACAAGATTTGGTCTTGATAGAAATCCTAATAAAGATTTTAGGTTTTTTGAGTTGAATCTGAAAATACAAGGGAGACGAAAATTTTGATCTTCGTTAAACGAGAATGAAACTCAAAACAGCAGTCAAATTTGCAATTGGCATCCTCAAGTTATCCAAAGACACAAGATTTGGTCTTGATAGAAATCCTAATAAAGATTTTAGGTTTTTTGAGTTGAATCTGAAAATACAAGGACACGAAAATTTTGACCTTCGTTAAACGAGACTGAAACTCAAAACAACATTCAAATTTGCAATTAGCATCGTCAAATTATTCAAAGACACAAGGCCTCGTCTTGATAGGAATCCCAATAAAGATTTTAGGTTTTTTGAGTTGTATCTGCAGATACAAGGGATACGAAAATTTTTATCTTCGTTAAACGAGACTGAAACTCAAAACAACATTCAAATTTGCAATTAGCATCCTCAAATTATCCAAAGACACAAGGTTTCGTCTTGATAGAAATCCTAATAAAGATTTTAGGTTTTTTGAGTCGAGTCTGGAAATACAAGGGATACGAAAACTTTGATCTTCGTTAAACGAGATTGAAACTCAAAACAACATTCACATTTGCAATTAGCATCCTCAAATTATCCAAAGAGACAATATTTGGTCTTGATAGAAATCCTAATAAAGATTTTAGGTTTTTTAAGTTGTATCTGCAGATACAAGGGATACGAAAATTTTGATCTTCGTTAAACGAGAATGAAACTCAAAACAACATTCAAATTTGCAATTAGCATCGTCAAATTATCCAAAGACACAAGGCCTCGTCTTGATAGGAATCCCAATAAAGATTTTAGGTTTTTTGAGTTGTATCTGCAGATACAAGGGATACGAAAATTTTTATCTTCGTTAAACGAGACTGAAACTCAAAACAACAGTCAAATTTGCAATTAGCATCCTCAAATTATCCAAAGATACATGGTTTCGTCTTGATAGAAATCCTAATAAAGATTTTAGATTTTTTGAGTCGAATCTAAAGATTCAAGGGATGTGAAAAGTTTGATCTTCGTTAAACGAGAATGAAACTCAAAACCGCAGTCAAATTTGCAATTAGCATCCTCAAATTATCCAAAGACACAAGGTTTCGTCTTGATAGAAATCCCAATAAAGATTTTAGATTTTTTGAGTCGAATCTAAAGATTCAAGGGATGTGAAAAGTTTGATCTTCGTTAAACGAGAATGAAACTCAAAACCGCAGTCAAATTTGCAATTAGCATCCTCAAATTATCCAAAGACACAAGGTTTCGTCTTGATAGAAATTCCAATAAAGATTTTAGATTTTTTGAGTCGAATCTAAAGATTCAAGGGATGTGAAAAGTTTGACCTTCGTTAAACGAGAATGAAACTCAAAACCGCAGTCAAATTTGCAATTAGCATCCTCAAATTATCCAAAGACACAAGGTTTCGTCTTGATAGAAATCCCAATAAAGATTTTAGGTTTTTTGAGTTGAATCTGGAAATACAAGGGACACGAAAATTTTGATCTTCGTTAAACGAGACTGAAACTCAAAACAATATTCAAATTTGCAATTAGCATCCTCAAATTATCCAAAGACACAAGGTTTCGTCTTGATAGAAATCCTAATAAAGATTTTAGGTTTTTTGAGTCGAGTCTGGAAATACAAGGGATTCCAAAATTTTGATCTTCGTTAAACGAGACTGAAACTAAAAACAACATTCAAATTTGCAATTAGCATCCTCAAATTATCCAAAGAGACAAGGTTTCATCTTGATAGAAATCCTAATAAAGATTTTAGGTTTTTTGAGTTTAATCTGGAAATACAAGGGAGACGAAAATTTTGATCTTCGTCAAACGAGAATGAAACTCGAAACAGCAGTCAAATTTGCAATTGGCATCCTCAAATTATCCAAAGACACAAGATTTGGTCTTGATAGAAATCCTAATAAAGATTTTAGGTTTTTTGAGTTGAATCTGAAAATACAAGGGAGACGAAAATTTTGATCTTCGTTAAACGAGAATGAAACTCAAAACAGCAGTCAAATTTGCAATTGGCATCCTCAAGTTATCCAAAGACACAAGATTTGGTCTTGATAGAAATCCTAATAAAGATTTTAGGTTTTTTGAGTTGAATCTGAAAATACAAGGACACGAAAATTTTGACCTTCGTTAAACGAGACTGAAACTCAAAACAACATTCAAATTTGCAATTAGCATCGTCAATTTATTCAAAGACACAAGGCCTCGTCTTGATAGGAATCCCAATAAAGATTTTAGGTTTTTTGAGTTGTATCTGCAGATACAAGGGATACGAAAATTTTTATCTTCGTTAAACGAGACTGAAACTCAAAACAACATTCAAATTTGCAATTAGCATCCTCAAATTATCCAAAGACACAAGGTTTCGTCTTGATAGAAGTCCTAATAAAGATTTTAGGTTTTTTGAGTCGAGTCTGGAAATACAAGGGATACGAAAACTTTGATCTTCGTTAAACGAGATTGAAACTCAAAACAACATTCACATTTGCAATTAGCATCCTCAAATTATCCAAAGAGACAATATTTGGTCTTGATAGAAATCCTAATAAAGATTTTAGGTTTTTTAAGTTGTATCTGCAGATACAAGGGATACGAAAATTTTGATCTTCGTTAAACGAGAATGAAACTCAAAACAACATTCAAATTTGCAATTAGCATCGTCAAATTATCCAAAGACACAAGGCCTCGTCTTGATAGGAATCCCAATAAAGATTTTAGGTTTTTTGAGTTGTATCTGCAGATACAAGGGATACGAAAATTTTTATCTTCGTTAAACGAGACTGAAACTCAAAACAACAGTCAAATTTGCAATTAGCATCCTCAAATTATCCAAAGATACATGGTTTCGTCTTGATAGAAATCCTAATAAAGATTTTAGGTTTTTTGAGTCGAGTCTGGAAATACAAGGGATACGAAAATTTTGATCTTCGTTAAACGAGACTGAAACTCAAAACAACAGTCAAACTTGCAAATAGCATCCTCAAATTATCCAAAGACACAAGGTTTCGTCTTGATAGAAATCCTAATATAGATTTTAGGTTTTTTGAGTCGCGTCTGGAAATACAAGGGATACGAAAATTTTGATCTTCGTTAAACGAGACTGAAACTCAAAACAACAGTCAAACTTGCAAATAGCATCCTCAAATTAACCAAAGACACAAGGTTTCGTCTTGATAGAAATCCTAATATAGATTTTAGGTTTTTTGATTCGAGTCTGGAAATACAAGGGATACGAAGATTTTGAGCTTCGTTAAACGAGACTGAAACTCAAAACAACATTCAAATTTGCTCATCCTCAAATTATCCAAAGACACAAGGTTTCGTCTTGATAGAAATCCTAATAAAGATTTTAGGTTTTTTGAGTTGAATCTGAAAATACAAGGACACGAAAATTTTGATCTTCGTTAAACGAGACTGAAACTCAAAACAACAGTCAAATTTGCAATTAGCATCCTCAAATTATCCAAAGACACAAGGTTTCGTCTTGATAGAAATCCTAATTAAGATTTTAGGTTTTTTGACTTGCACCTGAAGATACAAGGGATATTATTTGTAGTTTTGTATGTTGTAGTGCAAGTATCAGAGAACGTGGTATTTTGGACGTCAGGCAAAAAGTTCGGCAACACCTGGAGATGGGAGTCGACAGGTCGACCGGCCCATTACACCAACTGGGCCAAAGGAGAACCGAATAACTCTGGTGGAAACGAAACCTGCATAGAAGTACTTTTCAACAGCGCTACTAAAACGCTAGAATGGAATGACAGAGACTGTGTTGCAGCTAACTACTTTATCTGCGAAAGCAGAGACTAATGAATCCAAAGTTATCAAGATATGGCTGCATTTTATTTCCAAAAATCAATAAATAATAACCAATAACCAACAAAGTTTTTATATGGAATTCCTGAGGCACCGAGCACAGACATGAACTAGGTGTGAGGTTCTTATTTTTAGAACATTTAAATAAAAGGTTTTTTGTTTCAATTAATTTTTTAATTTTTAGTTATTAACTTGCATTTATGTTCTCCATACTTTAGGAAAGTATAAAAAACTTCAAAACTCCGCCATATTAGATTAAGAGTGATGTCAAAATATCTTTTTAATTATTCTCGGCAAGTCTTTTCATTTGACACCCATATTGTAGAAGTGCATAAAAAATCACTATTCCGCCATCTTGGATGACCCGCCATATTGGATTTAGAACGACGTCACATTATTTTTCGAGTCACTCTCAACAAGCTCTTGACATGAATAAGGACCAGAGGCTATCCAGCACGGAATGTGACTGGTGCATAGGCCACACGATGGGCCCTTTTGCGCCTCTATCCGCGCTAGTTCCTAAGACCTGGCCTTTTGACAAAGGCAAGTACATTCTTAGGTCCTATCCGTTTTATCTCTATTGGTTCCAAGGTTCTTGAGCCCAGCATAGTCTGCCTGTGATAACGCAGGGTTTCACAGCGACACAAAATGTGTGCCGAGGATTCTTCCTCTTCACCACACCACGTGCACGTTGGGTCGTTGACCACCCTCATCACAAACAAGTGACGCTTGAAGGTGTTGTGACCCGTTAATAGGCCTACTAGCAATCTCAAGTTACTCCTATCCAGAGAGAGGCCAAATCGTCCTATTCTCTCTGCAGGTCCTGCTAATAGTTCCCGAGCCTGACGGAGATGACCAGAGATGTTGTTCCATCTCAGAGAGTGTTGATTCTGGATCCACTCTCCAGTTGTTTTCCTAATCAAGTTTGCAGATAGTCCTAAGGCTGGTTCCGGGCCCACAAAACTGTTGCCGGATCCCATCCTAGCCAGATGATCCGCCATTTCGTTACCCTTTACCCCAGCGTGCCCAGGTACCCACATCAGTGATACCTTGTGTTTAGCTGAGATGTCGTCAAGAGCCCTCCTGCACTCCAGGACCAGTCCCGACGTTATTTTCCAAGCACTCAGTGCTCGACAAGCTCTTACATTTGATGCCCATATTGTAGAAATGCAAAAAAAACTATTCCGCCAACTTAGATGGTCCGCCATATTGGATTTAAAAGGAAGTCAAATGCTGTGGACAGTTTGTAAACTGACCAGAAACACTGGTTAATATGTGTGATACTTTTATGGTCTATACTTTAGCGGCATATCTTGTATAGTTTGTAAGCTAGCTGGATAGTATACAAACCAACCAATATTCATAGCTATTTTAGTTGAAATATGATTTTCCATCAAAATAACCAGACATTTGGATAGTTTGTACAATATCTAGCTAGTGTATAAACTATCAAAGTAAACACTTTAACCGTAAGATATACTTAAAGTTTCAGCTCAACCGGTTGAAAAAATCTGCTTCAAAATTGAGTAGTAAGATTTCACCCTAACAAACATACATACCCACATACATACATACATTGCAAGTTAAGCAAAGACTTTTTTCTAATAAAGAGCTTTGCTACTGAAATCTTGAGTACATAAAATTGTTAGCGATAACCAAGGGAAGATAAGAGCAAAAACAAAATTAGTACAAATTAATGTATCAGATTTGATGCACATAGAATTATCTGAAGTGGATATTCAAATGTTGATTTGTGTGAATTACCATTTGTGGATATTGTTTATACACATTGTAAAAAAACATAAAAATTCTTAAGAGTGGCTGATTATAACAGACTATAAATCGAAAATTCGAAGGTTTCACTTGCACACCATCATAATGAGTCTCAGAGTTTTTGTGGTTTTAGCCACTTTTGTGGTTCTCTCGTCTGGGGTACCGGCTGTAAACAACACATCAGCAATTTCTAAAGCAGGTAAGATAAACGCACCATAATTAGAGCATACAACATTATTAATAATTTTTTTATAAGCTTAAAACAATAATGATCGAAAAATACTACCCCACACCACAGTTTTGCGGATGACAGTACGCTGCATGCAGGCATCGTGAGCAATAGATCGATCTGTGTGGTCGAGCTGGAACGCAAAAGACTGGCAGTGGCAGCTTCACTTTCAAAGGATCTCGATACCATTACCGCTTGGGGGCTTAAGAATATGGTTAAATTTAATGCCTCCAAGACCCAGTACTGTACGCTATCAAACAAGAAGTGCCCAAACCAACACCAGATTCTAATGAACAACGAGGCTCTGCCAAGAAGTCACTCATTCAAGCTGTTAGGAGTCAACATTACAGAAAATCTGATCTGGCACGAACACGTCGCGTCAATTGCAACAGCCGCTAGTAAAAAGCTTGAGTACCTATTTAGAGCCAGAAAGTATTTCTCACCACGTAACCTCTTCACGCTATATAAAGCCCAGATAAGACCTTGCCTGGAGTATTTCTCTCATGTCTGGGGAGCTGCTGCCCCTACTACCCTGTCTGTACTAGATGCCGTCCAGAGAAGGGCAATTCGATTAACTGGCGATCCGGCCTTAACGCGCCACCTTCAGTCACTTTCTCACCAGCGTGTTGTTGGTGACCTCTCACTCTTCTACCGATATTCCAACGGAATCTGCTCCTCTGAGCTATCCTCTATCGTTCCACCGCTCACTGCTCCTATCTGATGTACCCGTGCGACCGCTGCATCTCATCCTAAGACGGTCGTTCTTCATACATCAAGAACTGAGCGGTACAACCGCACATCTATTCCCAGGGTGTCCAAGGCTTGGAATGAACTGCCAGAAGATGTATTTCTTGGGCCTGCGGGTATTGGCCCATTCAAATCTCAAACTTCCCCTAACATAACCCTTTCACAGCAGCCGCGGTACTCTGGTATTTAGGCTCTGCCTGCACGGTCTGCTCAGTTATAAAAAAAAACTATTATGAAAAAAAAACGTCATTCACTCGATTTACGAATAATATGGCACAAAGTGCACACGCTTTTTTCATCATCATACTAATATTTTACGTTCATTATTATTTTATGCTTTTAAATTATTTTAAAAATTGTTTTTAACTTTTTAGTCTTTAAAAGCGTATTTTTTAGTTTTTTTTTAATTATATTTTTAATTTTTTAGTTAATTTTATCATTAACAGGCACGTGTGGTCATGACAAAGCTTACTAAAGGCATGACCATAACATCACTAAAGCTACCAAAATGTCGCTGGTTCAGTCTCTTGTGTTCTCCATATTTTTGTATGCCTCGGAAGCTTGGACTGTTAAAAATGCAGATCGAGCTCGCATAGATGCTTTTAAAATGTGGACGTGGAGGAGAATGCTGAGAGTGCCTTATACCGCCCATAGAACTAACGTTTCCATACTGGATGAGCTCGGTAATCCAAAGAGACTATCCTCCATTGTGTCGACGAGAATGCTTACATTCTTCGGACATATTCACAGAAGCGATTATATGGAGAAACTTGTAGTTCAGGATCACGCCTCGATGCAGGCTATTGTATTCAATAATTTGCATTTTTCTCGAAAACGGTTAGCCCTATCGAGATGTACCAAGAGACCATTTTTACGTAGAAATCTCTGAAATTCCATATTCTAAAATCAAAATGTCAAAAAAATTACCATTTAGAAAATGGGGTTATTTTTACCCTTAACTCCTCCCGTATGATACGCCTCTGATTAAAATTATGAAAATCTGAATTCAGAATCAGATTCAGCGTCAAAAGTTTACCCATCGTACCTAATTTCGTAATTTTGTTATGAATGATTTCGAGAATATCGAGGGAAAACCGTCTTCAGCGTAGCTCCCTTAGGAAGCATTTCCGGACCCATGTTCATATGACATTTTCTTTCTATTTTTCGGAGTACTATTCGTCGTTAAAGTTTGTTAACATACTTAATTAACACCCTGTATAGGCTCTGGGCTTAGACAAACACTTTTATGATGTACAAAATGGCGTATGTAAGTGTTTTGAAAATGTCTGAGAAGCACCTATTCAGATTAATTGAAGACATTTTTTCTGTTCAGGTTTTCCTAAGATACATCATGGTGGTACCTTGGAAAGTAGTCCCTACCTACCATTAATTAGATACCAAGATGTACTTTATTATTTTGGAGCGATTTTGACGGTGAGTAGCAGATACTCATATTTCATTGGTCATTACAAGCATTGTTCAATAAATCCTCAAAAAAATTGAAAAGACGGAGATACCTATATAAGTTTTATAACAAAACTATGTTTGTTTTCTTTTTTTTTGCAATAATTCAAAGGTTGTATCAAAGTAAAAATGGATTTTTGAATCCAGTACCGAAGACACGCCGACGGCTCCCGTGTGACGTCACAAGGGTGGTCAGGATGCTCCTTTGACCAACGACGTGGTACTCCGATAGTAGATTCTAGATTCCCAGCCAATCGTGAAAATAGTTACCTGTAACTAGTGTATATTTGTTGCAACACAGACGATGAACGAAGTTTGCAGCTCGAAACGAAGTCTAAGATCGAAATAAATATATTTTTGAATATCTGAAATCAGATTACAAATTCCAGTAAAAAATTACCTAATCAAATACAGGGTGAGTTTTTAGTACCGGCTCGGTCGATAACTCCACTACTGTAGAAGATAGCGAAAAAAGTTGTATATAAAAGTTGTAGCCACGGATATGCTCCTTACTCATAAAATATTTAGATTTATACAGGGTGATGCATAACTACGTGGTGATGCAAACGTGCATTTTTTTAAATGAGACACCCTATATATTATTCCTTATTCTAGTGATTTCCGTTCTTCCAATATAGGCTGTTGTTACATTATACAGGGTATTTCAAAAGTTATGATCATTTTTATATCCAAATCGCTGTCAAATGCACGTACTGTATATCAAAAAGTGATGAATCAAAAATCATTTTTTTAACACGGATGGATAAAAAATATCCTCTAGTTTTAAAACCGGCTATAAAAAATCATATTCCTATACAGCGTGATGTATAATGCAAAATCTAGATTTTCTTTCTTTTTTTAAATGAAACCCCCAATATTTTATTAAACCAAAGAATTGCTTTTAATATGCTCTTTCATCTTTTTATAGCACTTGTTATGGCTGAATTCATTAGTTTTTGAGATATTTCGATTTTTCTACAAATTTTAAATATACCTCCTATTTGTTTACTAAAATTTATTTATTTTGAGAAAATACTATCAAACTTTATTTTTGCTTAATAAAGCAACTAAAATATAAGGCCATAATAGTACTTGATCAAGTCAAAACACTCAATTAACGAGATAATATGGGTCAAGTGTGCCCAGGAAACAATCTTATAGAGGTCACGCATAATTATCAAGCAGATCTATCAGGTAGGCTATGAAATATTAAACGACACAGTCCAAATAAAACGATTCTTCAATATTTCAAACGCATTAGTTTCAGAGTGCCTCCGTTCTCGATATTGCTGTTCACAGTTGATATATTCTAGAGGCAAGTAGGCAATTTCTCAAAGATTCTCCTAAATACCCTCAAAGGAAAAATTAATTTTTAAAGCTGGTTTCTCACACAATACGGAGTTATTGAGCAGGTTATGAAAACTCAATTTTTCAAAGCCTACCTGATAAATCTGCTTGATAATTATGCATCACGCCTACAAAATTGTTTCCTCAGCATACTTGACTTTATTATCTCGATGATTTAGGGTTTTAACTTCAGCAAATACTATCATAACCTTATAATTTAGTTGTTCGTTAAATAAAAAACAAATTCGATAGTACTTCCTCAAAATAAATAAATTTCAGTACACAAATAGAAGGTATATTTTAAATTTTCGGAGTAATCGAAATATCTTGGAAACTGATGGACGCAGGTACAACAAGTGCTATACAAAAATGAAAGAGCATATTAAAAGCAATTGTTTGGTATAATAAAATATTGGGGGTTACATTTAAAAAAAAAAAGAGAAAATCTGGATTTTGCATTCTACATCACCCTGTATACGAATATGCGTCACGGGCTTTTTTTTATAAATGATTTTAAAACTAGAGGATATTTTTAATGTTTCCGTTTAAAAAAAAATAATTTTTGATTTATTACTTTTTCATATACAGTACGTTCGTTTGACAGCGATTCAGATATAAAAATGGTCATAACTTTTGAACTACCCTGAATAATGTAACAATACCCTATATTGGAGGAACGGAAATCATTAGTAGAATTTGAATAAGGAATAATACATAGCGTGTCTCATTTGAAAAGATTTATGTTTGCATCACCACGTAGTTATGGACCACCCTGTTTGAATCTAAATATTTTCTGAGTGAGGAGCATATCCGTGGCTACAACTTTTATATACAATTTTTTTCGATATCTTCTATAGTAGTGGAGTTATCGACCGAGCCGGTACTAAAAACTCACCCTGTATGTTTTGTTGAAACGACCTTTTCGTCAACGCCATGATAGTGCAACGTCTTAGAAGGTCAGCCTTCCAACTCTTCGAGCGGGGTATTGTTCGAAGCCCAGGCTCTTTCTATTTCAATGTATTCTAACAACCAATAATATTTTGTTGTTTAAGGGTTCTGTGGATCAAGTCGACCTATTTTGTAATTATCACAACATGAAGTTAGTAAGCATCCAGTCCAATGAAGAGAGCGAAAATTTGATCGCTGGTTTGCGATCTTTTTGTAAGTACGATTATATTTTTTTGAAAATTTTTGGTGAAAATATTTTAGGCGTACAGTTTTTTTAAAGACCGTATCGTTTTTCACAGATATTATCCTTAATACAGGGACGTTTTTCAAATGGTTAGTATAACGCCGCTAGCGGTGATAGGGAGGGGATTCAGGTATCAGTCGCCTTGCTGTATAATGCCGTTTTAGTAGCTATGGAGCAGTGGACCGTGGAGCACCGTATGTTCGCTTATGACGCGTATGTTAAAAATGCTGAGTCCGTCACGGCCGCGCAGCGACTGTTCCGCGTTCATTTTTATCTTGGACGCCACGAATTATTCCAAGCCGCAATACCATTCTCAGATGGGTTAACAATCTGAGAACAACAGGACTGATTGTGAAGAAAACAGATAATAGTGATATCATTTTATTATATTCCCTTTGCATGAAACTATAGCCTGAGACCCCTTGCAACCAAGTAATCATTCGCATGTCCTCAAAAAACATCAAACACAAAAAAAAGTAAATACATTCCTAAGTCTCTCCGTAGGAATTAAAACGACACAATTTTTAATCTGCCAGCTTCAACTGGACAAGCGAAACAATCAGGAACCCCCAAATTGCTTAAAAACGAAGTTTGAGGTATTTTTATATTTTTAGTTTTTTATTATTGCTGCATCGCCACTGACACGATTTTTGAAAACCATACGCATTTTTCATCCTCGCCACGGTAATAATATTGTGTCTAAATTTTAATAAAATCGATTCCATAATTTCCATGTTACTAAATTCAGAATGATCTAAAGCAATACTCGTATGTATACATCAGACAAGTCCCGTGATTTCTGTAATAGCCAAGGTAATATTCGGATGAACCCAAAAAGGTATTATGCCGCTAGGTCTTTCTTTCACAGGTCAATGGACAGCCTATTATGAATAGAACAAATTTTTGAGTTTTACAACCCCCCACTCCCTAACCACCCCAATTTCACACCCACCCAAAAAAAAGTAAAAAATGATCAGGAACTCCTAAAATGCCTAAATACGAAGTTTGAGCTATTTTTATATTTTTAGTTTTTTTTATTATTGCTGCGCCGCCACTGACACTATTTTTCCAAAACATACGCGTTCTCCATCCTCGCCGCGACAGTAATACTGTGTCAAAATTTCATTAAAATTAATTCGATAATTTTCGCGTTATGCAATATAGAACCATCTAAAACAACACTCGTATGTATACATCACAAGTTCTAAGTCCCTTTATTTCTATAATAAGCAAGACAATGTTCGGATGGACCTAAAAAAGGGTATTATGCCGCTAGGTCTTACTTTCACAGGTCAATGGAGAGTCTATTATGAATAAAACAAATTTTTGAGTTTTACACCCCCCCACCCCCTAATCTCCCCAATTTCACCCCCACCCAAAAAAAAGTAGAAAATGATCAGGAACCCGTAAGACGCCTAAAAACGAAGTTTGAGAAATATTTGAAATTTTTCGTTTTTTGCTAATTCCTCCACCCCCCGTACAACGATTTCCAAAATTATCGGAACATTACCTACTACGACACCACAACATATCGCTACCCAAATTTCATCACAGTCCATGCAGCGGTTACTGAGATTACGACGTTAGAAAAACGCCAACAGACAGACAGACAGACAGACCGACGGAAATGAGTGACGTGGATTTTCGTTATGTAGACATCATAACACGCCCAAAAAGCGTATTATCTCAAAATCGAAAATTTTCGCGATCACAATACTTCCCTCACCTATCGGTGTGGGAAGTAAAAAGTTCTCCTTGCGGGTTTTTAGTGTAAGTTTGGTGGGGTCAACAAAAAAGGGTCCAGTGCCTGTCTTCACCTCCCTGTGCCTGTGCTATTACTTATAGATTTGGATGTTATAGTGGAAACATCAGAGAACGTGAGATTTTGGACGTCAGGCAGAAAGTACGGCAACAACTGGAGATGGGAGTCCACAGGTCTGCCGACCCATTACACCAACTGGGCCAAAGGAGAACCGAATAACTCTGGTGGAAACGAAACCTGCATCGAAGTATTTTTCAACAGCGCTGCGAAAACGCTAGAATGGAACGATAAGAAATGTGAGGCGGTGAACTACTTTATCTGCGAAAGCAGAGACTAATGTATCCGAAGTTCTCAAGATATGGCTGCATTATGTTTCCAAAGATCAATAAATAATAATCAATAATCAACGAAGTTTTTATATGGAATTCTTGAGGCACCGAATACAGACATGAACTAGGTCTCTATTCTTGACTTTGACTGCAGTTTCTTCGTAACACCAATGAGTTTAGGCAGACATACTGTGCGGTATACCACTTCCTGCGTGCAAGCAACCTGGTAGGCTATGAAAAATAAACAAAAGGCCGTTAATATGGAAGAAAACAACTAACTTAGTAGAAAGATGCAAACTAACTAGAGTAACGAGGCAAGGTTATGAAAATTCCTTACAACATATCAGCTCTAACCAGAAACAATAGCGGTAACAAAAACGCTCATTTTTCACAGCCTACTAGCTATTAGCCAAATTCCAAAGTAAATAAATATTTAATCAAAGAAAAACTACTAGTGATTATTGCTGGCAGTAGAATATCTACGTCTTCTGAATAAATGTTCACATTTAGTGCCATTAAATGTGAAATTTTATTCTAAAGATGTTAGACTGTAAGAAAAAATCGTTGGTAGTATTTCTTTTGTTTAAAAATTTTAAATCGTTTTAGAAAGTCGTCAAGCTCTAGTAGACCTCAATAGCTAGTAGGCTGTGAAAAACAAACACTCCTGTCATACTCCAGCTTTTCATTGACATTAGGTATCTTGCCGCTGTTATATCCAGTTGGAGCTGATGTGTTGTAAGGAATTTCCATAATCTTGCCTCGCTAGTCTAGTTCGTTTGCATCTTTCTATTAAGTTAGTTGGTTTCTTCCATATTAACGGGCTTTTGTTTATTTTTCATGGCCTGCTAGGTTGCCTGCACGCAGGAAAATTGAAAAACACCGATTTGACCGAAAATTTGAAATAAAATGAAAACAAAAAAAAATTGATATTGAGAATCCTATATCGTTAGAAAGGTTATCAAATTTTACATTTGATTCTTCAAACCAAAATAGGCATTCCTATTTGAGAAAATCAAGTTATTTGCGATTGAAGTTTCCTTAATTAATCTACCGATTTCTCCAAATATAAAAAGAATTCAAGTTTATTCGTCCAATCTAAGGTGACGCGTCGCGTTTCATGCTTGATCATGCCGCAAAGTTACGGCCTTCTAGGTTTTATAATCCCTGCGATATTCAATTTTTTTCTGATACCTACTTATACCAAAAATGGTGATTTGCGCCTAAACGGATCGTTTAAAGTTCCATGTATGATATATAAAGTCACACTAGAATTCACCAAGGAATTCAAATATGCAAAGATATATAGGGGGTTCCATTCTAAAAAATGTAAGTTTGATATGAATCACCCTGTATAAACGTCAAAATTTAAGTGAAATTATTTTTATGTTATAGCCCTCAAGGTTCCCTACCATGATCAAGTGACAGGTTTCTAAAATATATTTTAGTAAGCCAACAATCTTCCGTCCACGCACTATTGGCCCACCCTGTATAATACTCGCAAGTGAAATCTGAACACTGAGAAAAAAATGTTGATGAAATTCGGTAGGACTATAAGCAAAATAATAAACCAAATCATTTGCCATAATTAGTTTATAAAAAAATACAACAGATCAATAATGGGTGTGTGTCTCGTGTTGACGAATGAACTCCCCTAGCCTACGCGGCTAAATGAAATCCCAGCTACGCCCTTGGACACAATAATGTGCGCAAAAACAGTGAGGCTTTTTAGTGAGCGTGCAACGGCGTGCGAAGGCGTGCGAAGGCGTGCAGGTACCGCATGCAGGCTAACCTGCTCAAGTGAGTTTTCGACCGCTTACCAGCGTCGGAAGCCCGCTTGAGCGCCTTTATAGTGACAGAAATTTAGTTTGCTACCTGGTTTCCTCTGTGCCGGTCGAAGATGAGTAGCGATAAAGAGTTACTTATAGCTTCAGTGTTTGCCAAATGTTTGCTAAAACCCCAACTTGATATTAAAAAGTGGGCTATTTAACGATAACAAGTTTGAATGAGAAATGTGCATCAACATATAGTATAAATATGGTAAAGAAATGGTTGAATCATATATTCATCTGATTGACAAATTTCAACTAAATGGTTCTAATGTATATGATGTGAATCTACATGTGTATGTACTAATAGTTCATTTGACAACTTTCCACCACGGATTTATCACAAACCGCTGATTAAACGAAAAAACGGCAAGACACGTCAAAATATTTGTCCAGAGAGACAAGTTTTTAACCAAAAACTATTTCACCCCCTATTGTACCCTCTAGCCCCTCAGGGGAATCATTTCCAGTATTTTTGCAACTGTCCCTCATTGTTTTGCCAATAATGGGCAAGATTTTGAACCCTTATTGCATGTTTCCTATACCGTGTCTAAATGCGACTGGTTAATCTTTGTACCCTTTTTCTTGTCTGTTTTCACTGTACCATGCACTGGTGTGCTTGACTACGTGCGGAACCGGCGCCGGCCTGCTTTTACCTGCCGAAGGGACTCGGCGTTGGCCAACGCACTCCAACGCTCCTAACTGCCGCTACTGTGCATGCCTAAAATGTATGAGTGTCCTCTGATGTCTGCCCTAGGTCGCAGCCTATACGGGCTGTCGACAAATCCAGGACTGGTACTTAGGCCTAAAGTAATCTTTATGGATGAGAGACGGTAGTGCGGACCACAAACAAACACAAAGGTAGAAAATCATGGGGCGTGTCTGCAAAAAAGGAAGAGGTGAGGAGCAGAAAAATTGAGGGATGGTAACCCGAGCGACACGTGGTTCTGCTAATTGGCTTCATCAGGCCCAAATGGATGTCATGTGATGAAGCCAATTAGCAGAAACACGTGTCGCTCGGGTTACCATCCCTCAATTTTTCTGCTCCTCACCTCTTCCTTTTTTGCGGACACGCCCCATGATTTTCTACCTTTGTGTAATCTTTATCTGTACGAAAAACTGGGTTATAACGTTCGCCACACGAGAAAAGCAGATTGCTATAAATTATGAAATAATAATCTAAATTATGAAATACCTAATAATCTAAAGTGGATAATTAAATTTTGATTTATGCGAATTACCTTTTGTTATAAACCTATGCGAATTACCTTTTGTTATAAACCTATTATTTATAAACAGTTTAAGATAAAAAATATATAAAAATGTTTAATAGTGGCTGATTATAAATATATAAACCGAAAATTCGAGAAAAGCAGATTGATATAAATTATGAAATAATAATCTAAATTATGAAATACCTAATAATCTAAAGTGGATAATTAAATTTTGATTTATGCGAATTACCTTTTGTTATAAACCTATTATTGATAAACAGTTTAAGATAAAAAATATATAAAAATGTTTAATAGTGGCTGATTATGAATATATAAACCGAAAATTCGAACATTCGGGGTTGAGACTCGCACAACATCACAATGAGCGTCAGAATTTTGGTGCTTTTAGCCACTTTTGTGACTCTGACGTATGGCGTATCGGCAGTACACAACACATCAGCAATTTCTGGTAAGCAGGTCCTAAAATAAGTCAAAGTTTACGGAATACATATATGTTGGATCACTCTCCGTCGGCACTTTGAAGAACTCACATCAAAGCGATGCCGCGGCCGCACGCGCCAGTTAGTTTTTGCGTTGGTTTTTGCCCAAGTACGAGGGTCTTTTAGCGGCGACTTGATAGCGCCTGGGTTTTGCGTATATACAAGGGTCATTGAAATACTAGATATTTACAGCCGGTTTAGACATACAAATACAAATATAACATTTATTTTGCTAATACAGCAATGAATCTCAAATGATTTCACATATTGTAGCTATTTCGTACATAAGTAAAAATTGGTTCAAAGGTGCTGTAGTATTTTTACCTTAATGTTCTGTTTATTTGGCTCATTTTTGAGACCACAGCTTAAAAAATTTATGGTATAGTATATTCGAACTCATATGTTCAATTTTAGAAGATAATCATGTGGAAATGCTTTACATGGATGTGAATAAATTGTTTTTGGCATTTTCTTTTTCAGTGTCATTCTAATTGCTACTGTAGAAACTAAATTTTTAAAGTTATCAATAAAAATATTTCCGAGCTCTAAAATATAATTTAGAATGTCGCTGGGTGGTATGGTAAGACCACCGAATGAATATTTTGTCTCACTATACGCTTTTAGCGTGATACAATCCTTTAAGTGCCTGTAGGTCTTGAATTAATTACTTTAGACCCCAAGTGTGTTTGTTGGAATTGTTTTATCGGGAGGAACACAGAAAGGCACAAATGTACAGGGTGTCCCAGTAATAGTTTTGAATCGAATATAACGTGACCAAAAACAAATATCTCATTGGGTAGTACAATGACAAAAAAAGACACAACATCTGCTCTAATTTACATCGCCAAAATTATAATTCTCTACTACTGCCCAGTTCCGACATACTGCTTGTCTTGATCGTCGTGAAACACCCTGAATTTATATCCTTTACATTTCAAGGTTTGCCACAAAATAAGGATGGTGGTTGTCATTTGCCATCCGTTAATAAATGTAATTGATAAAATCAAACTTCTAAAAATATTATCCATCTCCTGCAAACAAATCCGAGATAACAAAATCTGATATTTTTGAGGCACTTCGCGTTCAACACGTTCAACCTCTACTTTGCGCCGCCCCGTATCTCCTGGCTGACGTCGGTACACTGCTACCGGTGTACCGGGGAGACGGAGCAAGGGGCAGGTCGTTTTGATATTTTTGCGGAGTGATCCAACTTATATGTATTCCGTAAACTTTGACTTATTTTAGGACCTGCTTACCAGAAATTGCTGATGTGTTGTGTACTGCCGGTACGCCATACGTCCTCTGGCTTGTTGGAAATGTCTAGCGATTCTTGTCCATCTTATAAAGTGTTGATAAAGTGTTCTAACGATACCTGCTGCCAGCCCCAAAGCTGGCTCAGGACTCAGCAAATTATTCCTATTCTGATGCCTTTGTTGAAATGTCATCCAAGACCTTTCCACATTGCAGAACGAGTCTTGATATACAGGGTGTCCATTTAGTGTGTAATTCTTCGATACCTCGCAAGGTATACCTGATACAAAAAAATGTCAAATACAAATGTTATTTGGTTACTTAAGACGCATATCCCAAAAAATATTTTGAAATATACGGGGTGTTGCGGAAAAGTATGATAGTGATCAACTTGATTTTTTTATGTGGAACTATAACTTTTTTTAAATTCTTCTAGTTTCCATCATTGATCTCTATTCAATCATAACATATTTCTGGGATCGGTTGCGACGTTGCCAAGTTATAATTTATTTTCTATTAATTTCTGGATTTGCAAGGTCGCAAGTAGTACGTCCAAATTGATATATCCCTTTATCTTTTCTCGATAATATTATACAGCGACTTACTTGAATATTCAATGAATATTATTTTGCATGTTACCAGTAATGTGCATGTACAGGGTGTTTTTGGCAGAATTTTAAATTACGGCAATATGAAGGTCATTTTAATTTAATATAATATTTAATTTTTTTTTGTTTTTTGCTAATTACTCCGCCGCCCCTGTACCGATTTTCAAAATTATAAGAACATTACCTACTACGACCTCCCAGCATATCGCTGTCCAAATTTCATCACAATCCATGCAGCGGTTACTGAGATTACGAGGCTAGAAAAACGCGCACAGACTGACAGACAGACCGACGGAAATGAGTGACATGGATTTTCGTTATGTAGACATTATAACACGCCCAAAAAGCGTGTTAGGTACCTCAAAATTTAAAATTTTCGCGATCACAATACTCCCCTCACCTATCGGCGTAGGAAGTAAAATGATGAAGGTATAGTTTTACCAATTCATATTTTTTGTTGTTTTTATCTGCTATCTTTCTTGGACTTTTTATGATAGGCGTATGTAAGTGTGTTTAAAATGCCTGGGAAGTACCTTGTCAGCCTATTGAAGCCATTTTCCTGTTCAGGTTTTCCTAAGATACGTGTTGGTTTTAACGTGGAAAGTTCTCCCGAACCCCACCTACCATTAGTGAGATACGGAAAGGTACAATACTATTTTGGAGCAATTTTGGGGGTGAGTAGCACATACTTCTATTCCATCGTTCAATAAACCCTTAAGCCTCGTGTCCACTAGCAAATAAAATATCTAGAGTTACTCTCACAAGTCACTTGCGTAGCGTGTGCACTACGTCATTAGAGGAATATTCCAGCAAAATTACCTGCACATAAAAGACTTGTGACTTGCCGAGAGCTTGCAGTGTACACGGTTACTCTCAGGAAATTAGTTTGCCACAAACATTTCGAGACTGTTTCGAAAGTCTTGCAGCAAGGAGTGTTGTAAATCAAATCTGGAGAAGTTCAACTGGACGAGAGAAGACACGTGTCTTTTAATTGAAAATTTTGAATTATATCCCGAATTATGGAATGTACATTCTATAGAATTTAAGGACAGTATCAAACAGCAGAATGCATTACAAAAATTGGCAGGCTTATTTAATACTTCTACAGCGGAAATTCAAGGGAAGCTACATAATTTGCAAGTTAACCAAGAATGGAGAAAGAGGAAAAGTGGACAAGTGACTAATGAAATAATAATATATAAGAGTACTTAGGAGTTCTTTGAGCATTAAAGTTTATGTGTCCCTAGAGTAGTTCTACGCTGCATACACTTTCCCACCCAACATTTTCTCAGCCTTTTATTATCTTTCTCTTGTTTTCTTTTTTTTTTTTTTAATTAAATATATGACAACTACCGCAGTAGCTATAGATTTTGCATACGACATCTTATCAATAGTGTACACGGAATCAGAACAATCAAGCCCAAGTGAAATTGAGAGAGCAATTTTCTAGATTAAATTTGCGAACAATTAAAAGATAGTGCAGACAAACAAGCAAGTACTTGCTCCAAAAACTATCACAAGTTACATGCAAGTGGACACGAGGCTTTAGAAACAAAGTAGAAAAAACCCCCTTTTTTGAAAATTTTGACGATTTTGAAAATGTTGTCAATTTTGAAAATTTTGACAATTTTGAAAATCTTGAAAATTTTGAAGATTTCATTGTATTCTAGCAACCAATGATATTTTGTTGTTTAAGGATACTGTGGAACAGGTTGACCTATTCTGTAGGTATCACGGCATGAAATTGGTAAGCATCCAGACCAAAGAAGAGACCGCAAATTTGATCGCTGGTTTGCGAAATTACTGTAAGTACGATTATATTTTTTGGAAAAAAATTTCGGTGAAGATATTTTAAGCGTACAGTTTTTTAAAAACCATATCGCTTTTCTCAGGTTTTGCCCTTAACGCTTTAACAGAAGTTGTCCAATACCTACCAGTTAGTGTGTAATTCTTCGATATCTCGCAAGGTATACCTGGTAGAAGAAAATGTCAAATACAAAAGTTATTTGGTTACTTAAGACGCGTATTCTAAAAATATTTTGAATTATACAGGGTGTTACGGGAAAGTAGGATAGTGATCAACTTGATTTTTTAACATGGAACTATAACTTTTTCTTAAATTCTTCTAGTTTCCATCACTGATCCCTATTCAACCCTAAAATATTTTTGGGATCGATTGCGACGTTGACAGGTTATAATTTATTTTCTATTAATTTCCGGATTTGCAAGGTCGCAAGTAATACGTCCAAATTGATATATTCCTTTAACTTTTCTCAATAATATTATACAGCGAGTTAGTTGAATAGTAAGTGGATATTATTTTGGATGTTACCAGCAATTTGTATCTACAGGGTGTTTTTGGCAGAATTTTAAATTACGGCAATTTGAAGGTCATTTTACTTTGTTTTTTTGAATATAACACCCTATATTTTTTATCTTAAATCGAAATGTCTACTAATACCCTATCTCGCCTTGTAATATTTTTTTCGCGTTTGCGACGTTGCCAAATTATAAATTATTTTTCCAAATTTTGAAACAAATATCCCCGATTTTAATTTATTTTAAATAGAATCCTCTACTTATTTTTCTTGCAATGAATTGAGCATGTCGAATTTAGTAAGATCTCACAATTTCAAAATTTTGTTTCTATTAATAATTATTGAGATACGGCAACACAGCTTTTTCAGTAAACGGTACCGGAACGCTTAAATATTTCCAGAACTGCCACAGCTGAAGAGGTGAAATTCAATACTAGGGGGTTTTTGAACATACAGAATTCAAAAACGCTAACATCAGTGTTGTCAGATTTACCAATTCTACGTCATAATTTTGAATGCAATGCCCTATTTATGAAGTCTAACGTAAAAGTGGTAAATCTGACAACACTGGTGTTACCAGTTTTGAATTCTGTATGTTCAAGAACCCCCAAATATTGAATATCACCGTTCCAGCTGTGGCAGTTTTGGAAATATTTAAGCGTTCCGGTACTGTTTACTGAAAAAACGGTGTTGCCGTATCTCAATAATTAACAGAAGGAAAATTTTGAAATTGTGAGATCTTACTAAGCTCGACATGTGCAATTCATTGCAATAAAAATAAGTAGAGGATTATATTTAAAATAAATTAAAATCGGGGATATTTGTTTAAAAATTTGGAAAATTAATTTATAATTTGGCAACGTCGCAAACGCGAAAAAATATTACGAGGCGAGATAGGGTATTAGTAGATATTTCGATTTAAAATAAAAAATACAGGGTGCTACATTTAAAAAAACAAAGTAAAATGACCTTCAAGTTGCCGTAATTTAAAATTCTGCCAAAAACACCCTGTAGATACAAATTGCTGGTAACATCCAAAATAATATCCACTTAATATTTAACTAACTAGCTGTATAATATTATTGAGAAAAGTTAAAGGAATATATCAATTTGGACGTAATACTTGCGACCTTGCAAATCCGGAAATTAATAGAAAATAAATTATAACTTGGCAAGGTCGCAATCGATCCCAAAAATATTTTAGGATTGAATAGAGATCAATGATGGAAACTAGAAGAATTTAAGAAAAAGTTGTAGTTCCATATAAAAAAATCAAGTTTATCACTATCCTACTTTCCCGCAACACCCTGTATATTTCGAAATATTTTTAGAATACGCGTCTTAAGTAACCAAATAACTTTTGTATTTGACATTTTCTTCTGTCAGGTATACCTTGCGCGATATCGAAGAATTACACACTAACTGGACACCCTGTATAAATTTGAATGTTGCAGTGGAACCATCAGAAAAAGTGAAATTTTGGACGTCAGGCAAGAAGTACAGCAACAACAACCAATGGAGATGGGAGTCGACAGGTCTGCCGACCCATTACACCAACTGGGCCAAAGGAGAACCGAATAACTCTGGTGGAAACGAAGCCTGCATCGAAGTATTTTTCAACGGCGCTGCTAAAACACTAGAATGGAACGATAATAATTGTGATGTGGTAAACTACTTTATCTGCGAAAGCAGAGACTAATGTAATCGAAGATCAATAAATAATGATCAAGCAATCAATAAGGTTTTGTTTCTTGACAAGCTGAGGCACCAAAGTCACTATAATACATAGTGAATCTCCCACATATCCTCGCGCCGTTGAATCGCCGGCGAATCTCCGATCCAACGTTGCCGGTTGGTAAAGAATTTCCGGGCGGTTCGCTCAATGTAAAATAGAGAAATTTGTGAATATTTTTGATTTAAAGTATGAACATTATTTTGTTTTGTGGAAAATACGTTAACTGCATTGAAATCTTAAACCCTATCTGTACTTACTACTGTACCGCACTAACAGTGACGATCTGATTAGAGTTTTTTCAAGTAACAATTCTGAATTTTGACATTTACAGCCTTAACATCACTCATTTACCTGTATTACTCGTCAAAATCAATACATTTGTAGCTTAGTCTGGGGACTGGTCAAAGATGGCATCCAGCACTTCCCGCGAGTCTGCAAAACATCAGAAATTCAAATTCAATACATCGACCTTTCCGATATAGGTCGATGTACGGTCGCCATCTCTAACCTCGCCGTACCATCATTTTTGTACAGATCAAGTGAAGATCAATATACCGACATAATTATGAAACATCGTCTGCAAAAAATCAGCAGTTCAAGTTCGATATATCGAGCTTTCGGATAGATCGATACACGGTCGCCATCTCTAAGCTCGACACAACGTAATTTTTGTACAGATCAATGTAACGTCGATATACCGACATAATTATAAAACATCGACTGCAATACATCAAAGTCCAAGTTCGATACATCGACCTTTCCGATATAGATCGATATTCGGTCGCCATCTCTAACCTCGTCATATCGTCATTTTAGTTCAGATCAATGTGACATCAATATATCTACATATAAAACATCCGTCTGCAAAACATCTGAAGATCAAGTTCGACATATCGAGCTTTCGGCTAGATCGATATACGGTCGCCATCTCTAACCTCGTCGCACCGTCATTTTTATACAGATCAATGTGACGTCGATAGATCGACATAATTATGAAACATCGTCTGCAATACATCAAAGTCCATGTTCGATACATCGACCTTTCCATATAGATCGATATACGGTCGCCATCTCTAACCTCGTCGCACCGTCATTTTTGTACAGATCAATACAACGTCGATATACCGACATAATTATAAAACATCGACTGCAATACATCAAATTCCAAGTTCGATACATCGACCTTTCCAAGATAGATCGATATACGGTCGCCATCTCTAACCTCGTCGCACCGTCATTTTTGTACAGATCAATGTAACGTCGATATACCGACATAATTATAAAACATCGACCGCAATACATCAAAGTCCAAGTTCGATACATCGACCTTTCCGATATAGATCGATATTCGGTCGCCATCTCTAACCTCATCATATCGTCATTTTAGTTCATCAATGTGACATCAATATACCTACATATTAAACATCGTATGCAAAACATCAGACGATCAAGTTCGACATATCGAGCTTTCGGATAGATAGATATACGGTCGCCATCTCTAACCTCATCACACGGTCATTTTTCTTTAGATCAATGTGATATCAATATACCTACATATAAAACATCGCCTGGAAAACATCCGGAGATCAAGTTCGACATATCGAGCTTTCGGCTAGATCGATATACGGTCGCCATCTCTAACCTCGCCACACGGTCATTTTAGTTCAGATCAATGTGACATCAATATACCTACTGTGTGTCCAACGTAAATTGAACAGCCAAAAGAATGCAGAGAATGTGGTGAGAGAAGTAAGGACGTTGCCATAACTCTTAATAATTTCAGCCTATTTCTTTCTTTTACGACTTGTTTTATTTTATATACAGGATTATTCACGTTATTCGACACAAAGCATTATGGCTAAAGTATTTGATAAAAAAGAAAATAATAATTTGGGATGGATAGAGACCCATAAGGGCTACATTTTAAAAATATTTTCATGTTATACAGTGTGTCCCAAAAACACGAAATGTATCAAAGTTATGTTTTTTTTTAAATGGAACACCCCAAATATTATTGCATATTCAGATTCCTTGGTGAATTCTAGTGTGACTTTATGTATCATACATGGTACCTAAAGCGAACCGTTAAGGTGTAAATCACCATTTTCGGTATAAGTAGATATCAGGAAAAAATTGAATCTCGCAGAGATTACAAAATATAGAAGGCTGTGACTTTGCCGTATTACTAAGCATAAAATGCGTCAGCTTTGATAAGACTGTCAAATTTAAATTACGTTTATGCTTGGTGAAATCGGTCGATGAATTAAGGAAACTTCGATCAGCGATAACTTGATTTTTTCAAATGGGAATGCCTAATTTTTTTTATACGTTTAAACGTAGAATTTCTAATGATATAAGGTTGTGAATATCAATCTCTCGTAGTTTTCATTTAATTTTAAATTTTCAAACAAATCGGCGATTTTCAATTTTCCTACCTATAAGCAACGTAGCAGGCCATGAAATATAAACAAAAATCTGTTCAGCTAGAAGAAAACAACTAACTTAGCTAAAAAATACACACTAACTAGACTAAAGGGACAAGATTATAAAAATTCCTTACAACAAATCAACTCTTCCAGAAACAACTGCGATAACATCTCTAAGGTCAAAGAGAAGCTGGAGTATGGCAGTAATAGATATTTTTACTGTCTACTGGCTACCGCAATTTACTAGAGGTTAAAAATTTCCAAGGCAATCAAAAACCCTCATATGAAACAGAAACAACCAGCGACTGTTGCTCCAGCACGCAACTATCAATCATTTATCATGGTGTAAAAAAAGTACTAATTTGCGTCGAAGTCGATACCTCTGACTGGAGCCCTTCTATTTTTCAATATCTATTAGCAATAATGCAAAAAAGGAATACTGATAAATCAGATTTAAATTTTCTGACATTTAAGTTATGTTTTATAATTTGAACAAATTTTAATTCATTCTTCATTTTCTGCGACCTTGCTAATAGGTACTGAAAAATTTTCAGAACTCCAGTCAGAGGTACTTTTTACTTGAGTTTTGACAGAATTGCATACTTTTTACTTCCCACACCGATAGGTGAGGGGAGTATTGTGATCGCGAAAATTTTCGATTTTGAGATGATACACTTTTTGGGCGTTTTATGATGCCTACATCACGAAAATCCACGTCACTCATTTCCGTCGGTCTGTCTGTCTGTCGGTCTGTCTGTCGGTCTGTCTGTCTGTTGGCGTTTTTCTAGCCTCCTAATCTCAGTAACCGCTACATAGATTTTGATGAAATTTGGGTGGTGATATGGTGTAGGGTCGTAGTAGGTAATGTTGCTACAATTTTGAAAATCGGTGCATGGGCGGCGGAGTAATTAGCAAAAAACGAAAAATTTCAAATATGCCTCAAACTTCGTTTTTAGGTGTTTTAGGGGTTCCTGATCATTTTCTACTTTTTTTTGGGTAGGGGTGAAATTGGGGTGGTTGGGGGGGTGAGGGGTTGTAAATCTAAAAAAATTGTTGTACTTATAATGGGCTGTCTACTGACCTGAGAGAGAAAGACCTAGCGGTATAATACACTTTTTTAGGTCCATCCGAACATTGCCTTTTGTATTACAGGAACCAAGGGACTTAGAGAATTTTCCGATGTATACATACGAGTATTGCTTTAGATCGTTCTGTATTTTATAATGTTGAAATAACTGAATTGATTTTAATGAAATTTCGGCACAGTATTACTAGTTTGGCGAGGATGGAAGACGCGTCTGATTTTTGGAAATCGTCTCAGTGGCGGCGCAGCAATATTAAAAAAACTAAAAATATGAAAACAGCTCAAACTTCGTTTTTAGACGTTTTAGGGGTTCCTGATCATTTTATACCTTTTTTTGGGTGGGGGTGAAAATTGGGGTGGTTGGGGGTTGGGGGGTTGTAAAATTGAAAAATTTGTTGTATTCATAATAGACTGCCCACTGACCTATGAAGGAAGACCTAGCCACATAAATAACTTTTTTAGGTCTATCTGAACATTCCCTTATGCCTATTACTGAAAACAAAGAACTTAGAATTTTTTCCGATGTATGACATACGAGTATTGCTTTAGATCGTTCTGTATTTTATAATGTAGAAACTACTGAATTGGTGTTAATGAAATTTCGGTACAGTATTACTACTTTGGCAAGGATGGAAAACGCGTATGCTTTTTAGAAATCGTCTCAGTGGCGGCGCAGCAATATTAAAAAAACTAAAAATATGAAAACAGCTCAAACTTCGTTTTTAGACGTTTTAGGGGTTCCTGATCATTTTATACTGTTTTTTGGGTGGGGGTGAATTTAGGGTGGTTGGGGGGTTGTAAAACTGGAAACTTTGTTGTATTCGTAATGGGCTGTTCATTGATATGCGAATGAAAAACCTAGCGGCGTGATACACTTTTTAGGTCCATCCGAACGTTGCATGCTTATTATAGAACCCACGGGACCACGAGTATTTGTGATGTATACATACAAGTATTGTTTTAGATCGTTCTAGATTGCGTAACGTGAAAATTGTTCAATTGATTTTTAATGCATATTTCCTGAAGAGGGAGACGTAAGAAACTATTTACGAGGGTTGTTGTGTTGGATGTTTTTTTTGCGGGCGGGTGGGCGATGATTTAGTTGCAAGGAGATTTCAGACTATAGCTTCATGGCCTTCATGCAATGGGAAATAATAAAATGGTATCATCGTTATGTGTGGGAAGTACTGAGTCAATCAACTTGACTCCATTTTTTATATCATTAAATGTGAAATTTTATTATGAAAATAATAAACTGCTTACAACATTCTCTAGTAGTTTTTACTTTATTTCAAAATTTTTTATGATTTTGGAAATTGCCAATCTCTAGTACATTGCAGTAGCTAGTAGGCCGTGAAAAAATCCATTTCTGCCATACTCCAGCTTCTCTCTGACCAAAGATATGTTACCGCCGTTGTTTCTGGTTTGTTTCTTGTTAGACTTTGTTTGTTGTGAGTAATTTTGATAAGCTTGCCCCTTTAGTCTAGTTCGTGTGTATTTTTCAGCTAAGTTAGTTGTTTTCTTCTACCTGAACAGGTTTTTGTTTATATTTCATGGCCTGCTACGTTGGTTATAGGTAGGCAAATTGAAAAACGCCGATTTGTTTGAAAATTTAAAATTAAATGAAAACTACCAGATATTGATATGCACAACCTTATATCATTAGAAAGGTTATCAAATTCTACTTTTAACCGTATAAAAAAAATTAGGCATTCCCATTTGAAAAAAATCAAGTTATCGCTGATCGAAGTTTCCTTAATTCATCGACCGATTTCTCCAAGCATAAACGTAATTTAAATTTGACAATCTCATCAAAGCTGACGCATTTTATGCTTAGTAATACGGCAAAGTCACAGCCTTTCAAATTTTATAATCTCTGCGAAATTCAATTTTTTCCTGATATCTACTTATACTGAAAATGGTGATTTACACCTAAACGGTTTGCTTTAAGTCCCATGTATGATACATAAGGTCACAATAGAATTCATCAGGGAATCTGAATATGCAATAATATACGGGGTGTTCCATTTAAAAAAACATAACTTTGATACATTTCGTGCTTTTGGGACACCCTGTATAACATGGAAATATATTTAAAATGTAGCCTTTATGGGTCTCTATCCATCCCAAATTATTATTTTCTTTTTTATCAAATACTTTAGCCATAATGCTCCGTGTCGAATAACGTGAATAACCCTGTATAAAGGAAACGGCAAATAATTTATATTCACTTACTACCCCTTAATTACAATCGGCAACAGCAGATTTTATTCCCCACCTTAAAGACGGTCCAGCATCGGGATTGGATAACCGCAGCAGACGATATTTAATGTCTCTGTCATGCTTATGTGTTTTCTGTCCTTTTTTAAACTCAATATGATAATGACGATCGCTACCTGAGGGTGCCTCCCGGTCCCCTTTTTGTCTTTCCTCATTCCGCAATGTTCAATTTACGATAGTCACACAGTATATCGACTACAAGACGTCTGAAGTTCAAGTTCGATGCATCGATCTTTCCGATCATGGCCGACTTTACTCACTAGGCCGGAGCATTCAAATATGGCAACACTGAATCGGGGGCCGAGCTTGTGTCATTAGTGTAATTCTTCCAGAGTAAACAATAGGATTGGAAGGTGACTTTTAATGTATTTCTAATTATTTACCTGCACGAACGAAACTATAAAGATACAAAGATGCCTGCAAAGTGTGTAGTACCAGGTTGCAATAGCAATTGTGCTTCCAGTAGAGGACATACCAAACCATGGCCGAACATAACCTTCCAGAGTAAAAAGAACATTGCAACGTGATTTTTAATGTGTTTCTAATTATTTACCTGCACAAACGAAACTATAAAGATAAAACATGCCTGCAAAGTGTGTAGTACCAGGTTGCACTAGCAATTGTGCTTCCTATAAAGGACATAAGCAAAAGTGGGTGAACGGTATTCCTCGTAAGGGCTGGTTATATTTATAAGAATAAAGACAATACTTTACAAACATTTCAAAGGATAAGATCTATTTTAAAGCACAATGTGGTACCTACAATGTTTTCTGGACCTCCCCAATATCACAGAAAAATACAGTTAATAGAACTCATCTGGGCATGCATCTGGGCATACCTACGAAAAGATTTGATAGTGAAAGGGAATCAAGACCATCAAGAATGGCTTCACAGTGACCTAATAGTGAATTTTTCTAGCTCAAGTGACAATTTACAAAGTAAATTGAGTGTTCATTAGCAATTGTGCTTCCAGTAAAGGGCATAAACAGAAGTGGGTGAACGGTATTCCTCGTATGAGCTGGTTATATTTATAAGAATAAAGACAATACTTTACAAACATTTCAAAGGATAAGACCTATTTTAAAGCACAATGTGGTACCTACAATGTTTTCTGGACCTCCCAAATATCACAGAAAAATACAGTTAATAGAACTCATCTGGGCATGCATCTGGGCATACCTACGAAAAGATTTGATAGTGACAGGGAATCAAGACCAGCAAGAATGGCTTCACAGTGACCTAATAGTAAATTTTTCTAGCTCAAGTGACAATTTACAAAGTAAATGGAGTGTTCATCTAAGTGGAAGTGGAAGTGGCCGCAGGAAACAGGTTGCGTTTATTTTTATTTTGTAGTGTCTGACTGTGATGAACCAGACATCAGATGTAAGTGGTATTAGTAGTAGTTCTAAAAAGTATTTTTCTTAATTTATTAACCGAGATGAACTCTAATACATACAAAATGTAATAATTATTCTGAAACTATAGGCCCCCTATTTGACAGCTAAGCCACGATGCCACATCTAAGGCTCCGGCCTAGTGTAGAGTCGGCCATGTTCCGATAGATCGAGGTACCGTCGCCATCTCTAGCCGCGGCGCGCCGTCTGTGGAAGTCGACGACCCTCGGCGGTGGGCGTGGGCCAGGGGGGGCATCGCTCGGGGCTCGGGGCAGTTGACCCCTTCCCGAAACAGACGAATTTCAGGAAGAGCGGCAGACGTTGCTCCCGGACGCGGATGCTGCCGCTGAAACCCCCCACCCCACCCCATCTCACTCCGCCCACTCTCACTCCTCACGGCTAACAATCAATGCTGGTGTTCCCCAGGGATCTGTTCTTCCTCAAATGCTCTCCTCTATACAGGGTGAGTCAAGCTCAACGCCTCGGACCCTTGTGACCAAACGATACCACTTTTCGAAAAATCGACTTTGCAAGTGTATGTAGGTCGAGTTGGGCTACATTTTAAAAATAATGACTTTTATACAGGGTGTCTAATAAAAGCGTGACATATCAAAGTTATGTTTTTTTTAATGGAACACCCTGTATATTATTGCATATTTAGATTTCTAGGTGCATTTTAGTGTGACTTTATGTATCACACATGGGACTTAAGGGAACCGTTTAGGTGCAAATCACAATTTTGGGTATAGGTAGATGTCAGAAAAAAATTGAATATCGCAGCTATTATAAATCTTAGAGAGCTGTGACTTTGCCGTGTTACTAAGCATGAAGTGTGTCAGCTTACATTAGACGGTCGAGTTCGAATTACATTTGTGCTTGGAGAAATCATTAGATCAATTAAGGAAACTTCAATCAAAGGTAACTTGATTTTTTCAAATGCAAATGCATATTTTTTTTTATACGATCAAATGTGCAATTTGATAGGCTTTCTAATTATATCAGGTTATGAATATCAATCTATGGTAGTTTTTATTAAATTTCGAGATTTCAATCAAATCAGTGTTTTTCAATTTCCCTACCTATAAACAAACTAGCAGGCCATGAAATATAAACAAAATCGTATTCAGATGGAAGAAAACAACTAACTTAGCAAAAAGACCCGGCAGAACTAGAGTAAAAGAACAAGATTATAAAAAGTCCCTACCATAAATCAACTCTAACCAGAAACAACGGCGGTAACATTTCTAAAGTTAAAGAGAAGCTGGAGAACGACAGAAATGGATAATTTTTACAGCCTACTAGCGACTGCAATGTACTAGAGATTAAAAATTTCCAAAATCACTGAACACAATGGAAATGGAAATGAAAGCAAAACTTTCAGCGATCGTTGCCGTCAGTCTCATGTCTTCAGAAGCAATTTCACATTTAATGGTATAAAACAGTAGTCATTTCCGTCAAAGTCAAAAGTAATGATACCTCTCACTGTCATCCTTTAAATTTTTCAGTATCTATTAGCAAGGTCGCAAAAAAAGGAATACTGACAAATCATATTTTAATTTTCTGCCAGGTAAATTATGTTTAATAATTTGAGCAGATTTTTAATTTATTCTTCATTTTCGGCGGTCTTGCTTATGAGTATTGAAGAATTTGCAGAACTCCAGTCAGAGGTATCAGTTACTATTTTTTTAAATCATGAAATGTGAAATTTTATTCTGAAGTTATTAAACTGCCAGCAACATTACGTGGTAGATTTCCTTTCATTTCAAAATTCACAATGGTTTTGTGAATCGTCAATCTTTAGAATATTATAGTAGCGGTATGCTGTGAAGAATACCCATTTCTGTCGTACTCCAGCTGCTTTTTGACCTTAGATGTGTTATGTCTGCTATTTCTGGTTAGAATTGATTTGTTGTGAGTCATTTTTATACCTTTGTTCCTTTACTCTAGTTCATCCGTAACTATCTGCTAAGTTAGCTGTTTTGTTCCATCTGAACAGCTTTTTGTTTATGTTTCATGGCCTGCTAAGTTGCTTATAGGTAGGAAAATTGAAAAATACCGGTTTTACTGAAAATTTGAAATTAAATCAAAACTACCAGAGATTGATATTTACAACCGCATATCATTAGAAAGCTTATCAAATTGCACATTTGATCGTGTAAAGAAAATTATGCATTCCCATTTGAAAAAATCAAGTTACCTTTGATTGAAGTTTCCTTAATTGATCTACCGATTTCTCCAAGCACAAACGTAATTCGAACTCGACCGTCTAATGTAAGCTGACACACTTCATGCTTAGTAACACGGCAAAGTCACAGCTCTCTAAGATTTATAATAGCTGCGATATTCAATTTTTTATGACATCTACCTATACCCAAAATTGTGATTTGCACCTAAACGGTTCGCTTGAAGTCCCATGTGTGATACATAAAGTCACACTAAAATGTACCCGGGAATCTAAATATGCAATAATATATAGGGTATTCCATTTAAAAAAACATAACTTTGATATGTCACCCTGTATAAAAGTCATTATTTTTAAAATGTAGTCCAAATCGACCTACATAAACTCGCAAAGTCGATTTTTCGAAAAGTGGTATCGTTTGGTTACAAGAGTCCGAGGCGTTGAGCTTGACTCACCCTGTATAAAGCCCAGACCTGGCCTGGAGTATTGTTCTCATGTCTGGGGAACTGCTGCCCCTACTACCCTGTCTATACTTGATGCCGTCCAGAGAAGGGCAATTCGACTAATTGGCGACCCGGCCTTAATACGCCACCTCCAGCCACTTTGTTGACCTCTCACTCATCTAAGGATATTCAAACGGAATCTGCTCCTCTGAGCTATCCTCTATCGTTCCGCCGCTCATCGCTCCTATCAGATGCACCCGCGCGACCGCTGCAATTCATCCTAAGGCAGTCGTTCTTCATACACCAAGAATCTAGCGGTACAATCACACATTTATTCCCAGGGTGTTTTATTCCCAAGATGTATTTATTGGGCCTGCGGGTATTGGCCCATTCAAATCCCGCGTTAACAAACTTCCCCTAACATAACCCTTTCACAGCAGCCGCGGTACTCTGGTATGTAGGCTCTGCCTACGCGGTCTGCTCAGTTATATAAAAAAAGGGGTAGCTGTAACGTCAGTAAACTTATTTGCATCAACATGCATGGCTTTAATACCCGATCCCCCCATGGCTGTTCCCCCCTCACCAGAAAATCAGCACTGGAACTCCCTTTTTTATAACTGAGCAGACCGCGCAGGCAGAGCCTAAATACCAGAGTACCGCGGCTGCTGTGAAAGGGTTATGTTAGGGGAAGTTTGTTAACGCGGGATTTGAATGGGCCAATACCCGCAGGCCCAATAAATACATCTTCTGGCAGTCCATTCCAAGCCTTGGACACCCTGGGAATAAATGTGCGGTTGTACCGCTCAGTTCTTGACGTATGAAGAACGACCGTCTTAGAATGAGATACAGCGGTCGCACGGGTAGGTACATCTGATAGGAGCAGTGAGCGGCGGAATGATAGAGGATAGCTCAGAGGAGCAGATTCCGTTGGAATAGTCAATTAGTCGAATTGCCCTTCTCTGGACGGCATCTAGTATAGACAGGGTAGTAGGGGCAGCAGCTCCCCAGACATGACAGCAATACTCCAGGCCAGGTCTTATCTGGGCTTTATATAGCGTGAGGAGGTTGCATGGTGAGAAATACTTTCTGGCTCCTTTGCGTCAAATCTGCATTTCTTGAAATATAAAGGAACCAGATTGAATAAAAACTGAATAAAAATTCGAAATTTTTCGCGATTACGATACTCTTTTTATTGCTATGAGAACTAAAGGCTACAGTAGCAGCTGTAACGCCAGTAAACTTATTTACCACAACATAATGCGGTTTTATTCAAATAAAGCAAGATAAAACGAGAACTACGTACTTTAGTGACCTAACAGCCCTCATAGTCACCCCTCCAAAACGAGGCGCTAATTTGAGTTTCCGTCAATGAATGCGGATATGAGAAAACGAGGGTAATCTTTCTGGAGACCACAATAACAATCTGATTGATAGCTCGATTCATTTATTAATAACATAGGGGACACGCCAACCATTAGTCAACGGAAGATAGTGGCATATTGTGTCTGATAACAGCCACCCCATAGGCACGGGTGATTTCGAATTATTATTGGGTTTTTTTGAATGGACGAAGAGATTCTATAGAAAGATCGCTCTATACAGGGTGGGCCAATAGTGCGTGGACGGAAGATTGTGGTCTTACTAAAAAATATTTCAAAAATCTGTCACTTGATTATGGCAGGGACCCTTGAGGGCTATAATGTAAAAATATGTTCACTTAAATTTAGACGTTTATACAGGGTGATTCATATCAACCCTACATTTTTTTGAACGGAACCCCCTATATATTATTGCATATTTGGATTCCTTGGTCAATTCTAGTGTGACTTTATGTATCATACATGGAACTTTAAACGAACCGTTTAGGCGCAAATCACCATGTTTGGTATAAGTAGGTATCAGAAAAAAATTGAATATCGCAGCGATTATAAAACCTACAAGGCCGTGACTTTGCGGTGCGACTAAGCATGAAATGCGTCACCTTAGGTCAGACGGCTAAATTTGAATTCTTTTTGTACTTGGAAAAATCAGTAGATTAATTAAGGAAACTTTAATCACAAATAACTTGATTTTTTCAAATGGGAATCTCTATTTTGATTTGTAGAATCAAATGTAAGATTTGATTACCTTTCTAACGATATAGCATTCTCGATATCAATCTTGTTTGGTTTTCATTTTATTTCAAATTTTCAGTCAAATAGGTGTTTTTCGATTTTCCTGCGTGCAAGCGTCCTAGCAGGCCACGAAAAATAAACAAAAGCCCGTTAATATGGAAGAAACCAACTAACTTAGTAGACAAATGCAAACGAACTAGAGTAGCGAGGCAAGATCATGAAAATTCCTTACAACACATCAGCTCTAACCGGATACAACAGCGGCAAGATATCTAATTTCAATGAGTAGCTGGGATATGACAGATGTGTTTATTTTTCACAGCCTACTAGCTATTGAGGTCTACTAGAGCTTGACAATTTTCCAAAACGATTAAAAATTTTGAAACAAAAGGAAAACTACCAGCGATTTTTGATTACAGTCTAACATATTTAGAATGACATTTCACATTTAGGGATAAAAAAATTGGTCATTTCCGTTTAGTTAAGTCAAAAGTGAAGATATCTCTAACTGGAGCATTCTGAACATCTACTGAAATAATTGCTAGAATTTTTTAATTTCGCTATGTTGTAATTGTGTTTATTTCATGTAGTTTTCTACAAACTAAATTATGCTTTACAATTCAAACAGACTGTAATTCAAGTTTCATTTTCCGCGTTTTTGCTAATAAGTAGAAGTACCTACTGAAGAAATTGAAGGGTTCAGGTCAGAGGTATCATTACTTTTGACTTACGGAAATGGCTACTTTTTGATAGCATTAAATGTGAAAATTTATTCAGAAGACATAGATGTTCTACTGCCAGCAACAATCACTAGTAGTTTTCCTTTGATTAAATATTTTCTTACTGACTTTGAAAATTGGCTAATAGCTAGTAGGCTGTGAAAAATGAGCGTTCTCGTTACCGCTCTTGTTTCTGGTTAGAGCTAATATGTTGTAAGGAATTTTCATAATCCTGCCTCGTTACTCTAGTTAGTTTGCTTCTTTCTACTAGGTTAGTTGGTTTCTTCCATATTAACGGGCTTTTGTTTATTTTTCATGGCCTGCTAGGTTGCTTGCACGCAGGAAAATCGGAAAACACCGATTTGACTGAAAATTTGAAATAAAATGAAAACTAAAAAAGATTGATACGGAGAAAGCTATATCGTTAGAAAGGTAATCAAATTTTACATTTGATTCTTTAAACCAAAATAGGCATTCCCATTTGAAAAAATCAAGTTATCTGTGATTGAAGTTTCCTTAATTGATCTACTGATTTCTCCAAGTACAAAAAGAATTCAAACTCAGCCGTCGGACTTAAGATGGAGAATTTCATGCTTAGTCGTACCGCAAAGCCACGGCCTTCTAAGTTTTATAGTCGCTGCGATATTCATTTTTTTTCTGATACCTACTTATACCAAAAATGGTGATTTGCGCCTAAACGGTTCGTTTAAAGTTCCATATATGATACATAAAGTCACACTAGAATTGACCAGGGAATCAAAATATGCAATAATATATAGGGGGTTCCATTCAAAAAAATGTAAGTTTGATATGAATCACCCTGTATAAACGTCAAAATTTAAGTGAAAATATTTTTACGTTATAGCCCTCAAGGGTCCCTACCATCATCAAGTGACAGATTTTTGAAATATTTTTTAGTAAGTCCACAATCCTCCGTCCACGCACTATTGGCCCACCCTGTATAGTGAGTGGACGGAAGATTTACTAGAACGAATTTCAAAAATATGTCACCTATTCATGGGAAGGGTCCTTGAGGACTATAACCTTAAAATATTTTACAGAGGTTTATACAGGGTGCTTCGTATCAAACTTTTTTTGAATAGAACCCCCTATATATTATTGCATGGATTCCTTGGTGAATTCTAGTGTGACTTTATGTATCATACATGGAACACGCTGTTGAGGTATTCTAGAAATTCTTCTAGCTTTTCTCATCCGTGATTCCAAATGACGAACGTATCGTCCACATATCTGAGCCATATCTTGGGCTTGTATTGAGCGCCCTTCAAGGCTGCCTGTTCGACCTTCTCCATTACAAAGTTCGCTACCACCGGGCTTAGAGGGCTTCCCATGGCTACACCTTCAATTTGTTCGTGCATGTTGGCGTCCCAGACGAAGTAGGTTGTCGTTAACACGTGCCTGAAAAGGTTTGTAATGTCTTCTGGAAATATGTTCTTGATGTGTTCGATTGCATCGTTTAATGGCACCTTTGTGAATAATGACACCACGTCGAAGCTGACCAGCATGTCGGATTCTTCCAGCTGTATGCCTTTGATTTTCGAAATGAAATGTGCTGAGTCCTTGATGTACGAGTCGGTTTTTCCAACGTATGGCTATAACAATGTAGTTAAGTGTTGTGCTAATACGTAAGTAAGCGAACCTATTGCGCTTACGATCGGGCGAAGTGGAACGTTGGGCTTGTGGATTTTTGGCAACCCATAAAGCCTAGGAGTCAGTGCTTCACTGCCTTACACAGTATATTAATATAATAATATTAATATTAATATTCCACCCGAACAAACATACACATATACATTGTAAGCTTTTAACAGAAAGCGCACAAACAGTTTCCTCGTGAGATTATTCATTTTTTGCAGGAAACTAAGAATATTTGCTAGGTAAACGTACGCTTTTTAAGGAAAACTGAAGAACTTGCGATAAGGGACATTCTCTCCCGCTGGCTTCGAAATCCTAAATCCCTGGAGAAAAATGAGTATAATATTTACCTCGGGATTTAGCCGTCTTCTTTTAGAAACGGGATTTTTCCTGAAATATAACGGAAAGGACACCACAATCTATTTTAAAACGCCACTAAGGGAAAAATGGAGTCAAGTTGATTGACTCAGTACTTCTCACACAGAACAGTGATATCATTTTATTATTTTCCCTTTGCATGAAACTATAGTCTGAAATCCCTTGCAATCAAATAATCGTTCGCACAAAAACTACTAAATTATAAATAACCCCCAAATTGCTTGAGCTATTTTTATACTTTTAGTTTTTTTATTATTGCTGCGCCGCCACTG
Organism: Callosobruchus maculatus; assembly: GCA_951848785.1. Classification (NCBI taxonomy): domain Eukaryota; kingdom Metazoa; phylum Arthropoda; class Insecta; order Coleoptera; family Chrysomelidae; genus Callosobruchus; species Callosobruchus maculatus. Next base: position 8,846,328 of record CATOUR010000003.1, read on the forward strand.
ACACGATTTTTGAAAACGATACGCATTTTTCATCCTCGCCACGGTAATAATACTGTGTCTATATTCATTAAAATCAATTCCATAATTTCCATGTTGCTACATTCAGAACGATCTAAAGCAATACTCGTATGTAACATCAGAAAAGTCCTTTGATTTCTGTAATAGCAAAGGCTATGTTCGGATGGACCTAAAAACGTTTATTATGCCGCTAGGTCTTTCTTTCACAGGTTAATGGACAGCCTATTATGAATAGGACAAATTTTTGAGTTTTACAGCCCTCCAACCCCTAACGAAGTTTGCGGGAGATTTTTTTTGTTTTTACTTCCCACACCGATAGGTGAGGGGAGTATTGTGATCGCGAAAATTTTCGATTTCGAGATAATACGCTTTTTGGGCATGTTATGATGTCTACATAACGAAAATCCACGTTACTCATTTCCGTCGGTCTGTCTGTCGGTCTGTCGGTCTGTCTGTCGGTCTGTCTGTCGGTCTGTCTGTTGGCGTTTTTCTAACGTCGTATTCTCAGTAACCGCTGCATGGATTGTGATGAAATTTGGGCAGCGGTATGCTGTGGGATCGTAGTAGGTAATGTTCGTATAATTTTGAAAATCGGTGCATATGCGGCGGAGTAATTAGCAAAAAACAAAAAAAATTAAATATTGCTGGAACTTCGTTTTTAGGCGTTTTAGGGGTCCCTGATCATTTTCTACTTTTTTTTGGGTGGGGGTGAAATTGGGGTGGTTGGGGGGTGGGAGGTTGTAAAATTGAAAAATTTGTTGCTTTCATAATAGACTGTCCACTGACCTGTGAAGGAAGACCTGGCGATATAAATAACTTTTTTAGGCCCATCCGAACATTGCCTTGCCTATTACAGAAAGCAAAAGACTTAGAATTTTTTCTGATGTAAACATACGAGAGTATTGCTTTAGATCGTTGTAACGAGGAAACTGTTGAATTGGTTTTAATGAAATTTTGAACCAGTATTACTACCATGGCGAAGATGGAAAACGCGTATGGTTTTGATAAATCGTGCCAGTGGCGGCGCAGAAATAATGAAAAAACTAAAAATATAAAAACAGCTCAAACTTCGTTTTTAAGCGTTTTAGAGGTTCCTGATCATTTTCTGCGTTTTTTTTGGGTGGGGGTGAAATTGGGGTGGTTGGGGGGTTGGGGGTTGAAAAATTAAAAAATTTCTTGTACTCATAATAGGCTGTCTACTAACCTGTGAAGGAAGATCTAGCGACACAAATCACCTTTTTAGGTCCATCCGAACATTGCCTAGCCTATTACGGAAACTAAGGGACTTAGAATTTTCTGTATACTATACGAGAATTTATTGGTTTAAATCGTTTTGTATTTTGTAACGTGGACACTATTAAATTGATTCTAGTGAAATTTTGACACAGTATATTGTTAGCGTGGTGAGAATGGAAAACGCGCATGTTTGTTAAAAATCGTGTCAGTGGCAGCGTAGCAATAATCAAAGAACGAAAAGTATGAAAACAACTCAAATTCGGTGTTTAGATGTTTTAGAGGTTCCTGGTCATTTCCTACCAGTTTTTTGGGTGGGGGTGAAAGTGAGGTGGTTGAGGGGTGGGGGGTTGTAAAACTGAGAATTTTGTAGTATCGATAATATAGGCTGTCCATTGACCTGTGAAGGTAAGACCTAGCGGCATAAGACAATTTTAGGGGGGGGGGGGGGGGGGGCTGGCGATTATTTGGTTGCAAAGCTTCATGCTATGGAAAAATAATAAACTGATATCAGCGTAATGTGTGGGAAGTACTGAGTCAATCAACTTGACTTCATTTTTTGCTAATTACTCCGCCGCCCCTGCACCGATTTTCAAAATTATGGCAGCATTACCTACTAGGACCTCACAGCATATGGGTACCCAAATTTCATCACAATCCATATACAGCGGTTGCTGAGATTACGAGGGTAGAAAAACGCGAACAGACACACCGACAGACAGACAGGCAGCAGACAGACAGAGAGACAGACAGACAGACAGACAGACAGACCGACGGAAATGAGGGACGTTGATTTTCGTTATGTACCTACTATAGGGTGCCCCAATAGAAGTGATAGGCTTTCTAATAGAGATATCTAGACAGCTGTTAAAGGTACAAACGTCATCCAGCTGTCAAAATATTCAGTAAGGTTTGACAATTCATCATGGATCGTTTCACGCTTGCCGATCATTTGGAAATTACTAAAAAGTACTACGGAAGTTCCCGCTCAATTGTAAATACGCAACGCGCATTTCGTCGTGAACTCGGCCTCATCATGGCTTCAGTGAGCAGGCAATTCGTCGCAAGGTGGAAAAGTTTGAGCGTAAGTACACTGTATTGGACATAAAGAACCCAACCCGAATGCGAACTGGTCGAAGTGAAGAAAATATCGCCGCCGTAGCGACCAGTGTTCACGACGACCCAAATTTGTCGTATCGACACCGAGAGGCGAAATTGAGCCTCTCCAAGAGACAACTCGACGAATTTTGCGTTTGGATTTGGGACTGCACCCGTATAAGATCGTGCTGACGCAAGAATTAAAGCCAGACGACTATAGGCCGTCGCCGTGAGTTCGCAAATTGGGCGCTACAAATGTTGGACGAAGATCCCCATTTTGGCTAAAAAATCAACTTTTCAGACGAAGCCAATTTTTACCTCAGTGGCTGTGTCAGCAAGCAGAATTGCCGTTACTGGCTGTGAACAATCCACAAATTACCGAAGAAGTGGTCCAATACCCGAAAAAATTGAATGTGTGGTGCGGATTGTGGCGTGGCGGCATCATTGCTCCTTATTTCTTTCGAAATACGGAAGGAGACACCGTTACAACCAATGAGCCACGCTACCGAGCGATGTTGGAAGAATTTTTGTGGCCAGATATCGACAACATCGATATTATCGACATGTGGTTCCAACAGGATGGAGCCACGAGCCACACAAGCGACGCAACGCTCGAAGTTGTTCCACAGAAGTTGGGCGACTGGATCATCACCAGACGACCGTTCATTGATTGGTCACAGCGATCGTGTGATTCGACACCTCTCGATTATTTTCTTTGGGGGTACGTTAAATCATTGGTCTACTCCAACAAACCAGCCGCCAACCAATATTCGAGTAGCCATCAAGCCATAACGCCGCAAATACTCCAAAATGTCATCCACAATAGGACCGACCGCTTGAAGCACTGCCAGGGAGCCCGAGGCAGACATTTGAATGATGTTCTATTCCATACATAATGTCATGGATGTAGCTTCAAAATGAAGCCAAACCCAATTTGATACCTCAAACCGTTGATGTTTTATTCAATTTTTCTTTCCTATCGTTCTTATTGGGGCACCCTATATACAGGGTGTCCCAAAAAATAGTGTCAAGCGGAAGCCCAGAGATAGAGCACACCTAGAAGTATCTGAATCACCCCCATATATGCTATGCAATTTTTTGTAATTTCCGAGTTATGAATTTTTTTCTGAATTTTAGAGAATTCTCTACCTCGACAACTTAAAACTGTTCCAAAAGATCAATTAAAAGACTTTTTGAAATTATCTTTTTTGCCGATCAATCTTTAAGAGTATACCGTTCATTACATAAAGGAATCGGCTTAGTACATCTGATGAAAGTCATGAAAATTATAGTGTAAAGTGAAAAAATTACGTTCTGTTAATTATGACTTAGATTTTCGACTCGCAATTAAAAATCTAAAGAGGTGATTGTGATTTCCTTATTTCTATGCAGGTCTAAAAACTTCTTTAGGCTCTCAGCTATCACAATCATTGAAAAAAACTAGTACTTAATGGGTCTACTTTCGCTCCAATTGACCTTCAAAGACAAGAGGCGAAGATTTCTTGAAATCAGCGATGGGATTTTAAATGAAACAATAACTAAGTTTAGGGCGCTAATAGCAGAACGATTGTCATTGCCGCAATACAACACATTTAGTGCGAACAGAATATCGATAGATGACCAACTGTGTCACTTTGCTAAGATTTTTTTTACATGTCCGACTTCTTTTTTGTAAGTGGGAAATTGTAAAATGAAACGAAGTTATCAAATTTCTTCACTAAGTTTATTAAATTTCACAAGAAATTTTCAAAATGTCTACCTTCTTGTTCGATGCATAATCTACATCATCTGAAAAAATTGTTTTTTAAATTAACAAAAGCTCTTTGATTGTTTTTTATTGTTTCTTCAGCCTGTGTTAATTTGTTGCGTAATTCGCTGATGTTTCGGCACTCTTTAGCATAAATTAGTTTTTTGTAGTAGTCACAAACAAAAAACTCTATCGGATTTAAGTCAGGTGACCGTAACGGCCATTCAGTGGGTCCAACACGACCTATCCATTTGTTGCATAGTCTCTTGCAGAAAACAGCATCGTTAAATTCAGTTGCCGTGCACTCAAGGTCCGTAGGAATAGCCAAGTAGTCAGACAACAGAAACAACACCAATCCAAACAAAAGCGTATCGTTTTAAAGCCGCAAAGACAGACAGACGGCTGAATAAAGACAACGAAAACAACTTATGCAATGACACATTTTGAAAAGACGTCACAACAATATCATAGCTATCTTTTTCTAACATCGCCATCGTTTACTGCGTTAGCGTTAGCCCTTTTTGTTGGCGCTCAGGTAAAAACCGGTTTTGAAGAATGCGCTCCTTGAGGTTTTTTAGCAAGAAATAGGATCTTTTTTAATAAATGTTTAATTTATGCAACGTTTTTAGCGTTTATTATTGCGGTACTGACAATCAATCTGCTATTAACGCGTTAACATAAGTTATTGATGAATTGCAAAACACATCGCTAATTTCAAGAAATCATCGCCTCTTGTCTTTGAAGGTCAATTGGAGCGAAAGTAGCCCCATTAGGTACTAGTTTTTTTCAATGATTGTGATAGCTGAGAGTCTGAAGAAGTTTTTAGACCTGCTTAGAAATTATGAAATCACCTCTTTGGATTTTTAATTGCGAGGGGAAGATTTAAGTCATAATTATCAGATCGTAATTTTTTCACTTTACACTAAAATTTTTACAACTTTCATCAAAGTTACGAAGCCGATTATTTTATGTATGAACAGTAAACTCTTGGAGATTAATTACCAAAAAAGATAATTTAGAAAAGTCTTTTAATTTTTCTTTTGGAACAGTTTTAAGTTGTCGAGGTAGAGGATTCTCTGAAATTCAGAAAAAAATTCATAAATCGGAAACTATAAAAAATTGCATAACATATATGGGGGTGATTCAGATACTTCTAGGTTTGACACTCTTTTTTGGGACACCCTGTATCATAAAACGCCCCAAAAGCGAGTTATCTCAAAATCGAAAATTTTCGCGACAAAATACTCCCCTCACCTATCGGTGTGGGAAGTAAAATGAGAAGTTATTGCGTACCTGAGGCTTTTCAGTCTATATACCACCTAAAACTCTTCGGAAGCTACCGGAAAAGTAATAGCATCATTTTATGTTCACCGGGCATAAATTTTTCATCCAGGATGGGGAAAAGTTTGTATGGAATTAAACTTTCTTGACGGGAAGTCGCAGCAAAGATTGTACTTTCTTCTAATTAAGTCGATGGAAGAGATAGTAAAGCGAGATTTAAACGATGTAACTTTTTCGGCTTCTACCGTATCTGGTGTTCTAGTCGTCATTCTTAATTGCAACTTTTCTTTCACAGAAAACGTTCCAGCACAACGGTGAGACGCTAAAAATGAGGATATGGAGTTTTGCATTCATTTTCAGCGACGAACTATCAAATTTTACTAGTTCTTTTACACTCGTTTTATCTTGAGGATTTTGTATTTTGTATTGGGACGAGGGTGCCAAGATTAGAGCAAAAAATGAAGTCAAGTTGATTGACTCAGTACTTCCCACACATTACGGTCATACCAGTTGATAATTTTCCCATAGCATGAAGCTATAGTCCGAGATCCCTTGTAACCAAATAATCGCCAGCCCCCCCCCCCCCCCTAATTGTCTTATGCCTTGCCTCCACAGGTCAATGGACAGCCGATTATCGATACTACAAACTTCTCAATTTTACAACCCCCCACCCCCCAACCACCTCACTTTCACCCCCACCCAAAAAACTGGTAGGAAATGACCAGGAACCCCTAAAACATCTAAAAACCGAATTTGAGTTGTTTTCATGCTTTTCGTTCTTTGATTATTGCTACGCTGCCACTGACACGATTTTTTACAAACATACGCGTTTTCCATTCTCACCTCGGTAACAATATACTGTGTCAAGATTTCATTAGAATCAATTTAATAATGTCGACGTTACAAAATACAAAACCATTTAAACCAATAAATTCCGTATGTATACAGAAAATTCTAGTTTCCGTAATAAGCTATGCAATGTTCGGGTGGACCTAAAAAGATGATTTGTGTCGCTAGATCTTCCTTCACAGGTTAGTGGACAGCCTATTAGTAGTAGTACAAGAAATTTTTTAATTTTTCAACCCCCAACCCCCCAACCACCCCAATTTCACCCCCACCAAAAAAAACGCACAAAATGATCAGGCACCTCTAAAACGCTTAAAAACGAGGTTTGAGCTGTTTTTATATTTTTAGTTTTTTTATCATTTCTGCGCCGCCACTGGCACGATTTATAAAAACCATACGCGCTTTCCATCTTCACCACGGTAGTAATACTGTGTCAAAATTTCATTAAAATCCATTCAACGTTAGACAATATAGAACGATCTAAAGCAGTACTCCCGTATGTTTACATCAGAAAAAATTCCTTTGCTTTCTTTAATAGGCAAGGCAATGTTCGGATGGACCTAAAAAAGTTATTTATGTCGCCAGTTCTTTCTTCACAGGTCAGTGGACAGTCTATTATGAAAGCAATAGATTTTTCAATTTTACAACCCCCCACCCCCCAACCACCCCAATTTCACCCCCAACCAAAAAAAAGTAGAAAATGATCAGGGACCCCTAAAATGCCTAAAAACGAAGTTTCAGCAATTTTTATTTTTTTTTTGTTTTTTGCTAATTACTCCGCCGCCTATGCACCGATTTTCAAAATTTTAGGAACATCACCTACTACGACCCCACAGCATACCACTGCCCAAATTTCATCACGATCCATGCAGCGGTTGCTGAGATTACGAGGGTAGAAAAACGCGACAGACAGACAGACAGACAGACAGACAGACAGACAGACAGACAGACAGACAGACAGACAGACAGACAGACAGACAGGCAGACAGAGAGACAGACCGACAGACAGACCGACGGAAATGAGTGACGTGGATTTTCGTTATGTACACATCATAAAACGCCCAAAAAGTGTATTATCTCAAAATCGAAAATTTTCGCGATCACAATACTCCCCTCACCTGTCGGTGTGGGAAGTAAAAGGCCCCAGTGTGCTTCTTGTACATCCTTCTCAAGATCCCTCCTAACCTGTAGTGTGCAAGGTATTTTTATTTATTTAACGTTTGGCATAAAAATACACAGTACATTACTAAATTACAGTTTAATGTATAACTTTTGGATGTACCTATTCATTTGAAGCTGGAGTCACGTAAAAGAAGTTTCTTGGGTCTCCTTCGTATTTTCTTATATGACAATCGGTCATGATTTTTTTATGGTCAGCCTCCCGCAAAGGCTGCAAGCCTATGGCGCTGTAGAAGCGCTGCGAGAGGATAAGTATCGGTGCACGTTAGATTTGAAACGCTGCAGGTTGTAACTGTCGGGAAACAAATTCCCCGACAGCTCGTTCCACAGCGTCGAGGTTCTCCAAAAGAAAGAATGCTGGAGGAGACTGGTTGGGGGGTAGGGACCTCGACCTGATAAGGATGAGCTCGCAGAGTCTCTCTAGTGTTCCTCGTTCGGACGGCCTTCGGTGTTATTATCTGGGAGAGCTCACTGGAACCTCGTCCTCCAGGCGGAGGAGGTCCTTTGTGAGGTTAGACGTATCGACCAATCCAATCGGTCTCTTCTGGATAGTCTATAGAAGCTTTAGAGAGTGCTTCGGAGCGCATCTCCACACATGTGAGCAATACTCCAATGATGGTCGGATCTGTACCTTGTAGAGCAGCAGTAGTTGCTCTGCTGTATACAGGGTTGGGATAAAGTATGGAACCAAGCAAATAACTTTGGAACGGAAAGAGTGATATTGCTGAAAATTTGCAGGCAAGTGTAGTGACGTCTAATGCATCCGAAGACATTATGTTAGCTATTAATGTACTTCCGGTTTAACCGGAAGTACCGTCAACTTTTTTAATTTAAATGGGACACCCTGTACATTTTTGCAGATTTTAATTCATCTTTTTTTTCCGAATACGTCCATAGTGGGTTTAGCATTAGTTTCTGTAAAAACGGGAAAGATAAAGCTTCTTTATCATTTCAGGTGTTTAAAATGCCGGTCATTCAAAGTCGGTTTTGGCGATCGCGTGAGAACTCACAAAGAATTGTGTGAACTTTTAATGATTAACGTCCCGACAGGGGTCCTATAACACGTTTGACGGTGACTAAAAAAAAAAATACAAAAAAATTACCTCAAACGGGAAGACCGCAGACCGCCACGGACGAATTTGTGAGACAATTTTTTTAAGAAACAAATACTAAACCCACTATGGACGTATTCGGAAAAAAAAAGATGAATTAAAATCTGCAGCAAAAATATACAGGGTGTCCCATTTAAATTAAAAAAGTTGACGGTACTTCCGGTTAAACCGGAAGTACATTAATAGCTAACATAATGTCCTCGGATGCACTAGACGTCACTACACTTGCCTGCAAATTTTCAGCAATATCACTCTTTCCGTTCCAAATCTATTTGCTTGGTTCCATACTTTATCCCAACCTTGTATATCATAAAACGCCCCAAAAGCGCGTTATCTCAAAATCGAAAATTTTCGCGACAAAATACTCCCCTCACCTATCGGTGTGGGAAGTAAAATGAGAAGTTATTGCGTACCTGAGGCTTTTAGTCTATATACCACCTAAAACTCTTCGGAAGCTACCGGAAAAGTAATAGCATCATTTTATGTTCACCAAGCATAAATTTTTCATCCAGGATGGGGAAAAGTTTGTATGGAATTAAACTTTCTTGACGGTAAGTCGCAAAGATTGTACTTTCTTCTAATTAAGTCGATGGAAGAGATAGTAAAGCGAGATTTAAACGATGTAACTTTTTCGGCTTCTACCGTATCTGGTGTTCTAGTCATCGTTGTTAATTGCAACTTTTCTTTCACAGAAAACGTTCCAGCACAACGGTGAGACGCTAAAAATGAGGATATGGAGTTTTGCATTCATTTTCAGCGACGAACTATCAAATTTTACTAGTTCTTTTACACTCGTTTTATCTTGAGGATTTTGTATTTTGTATTGGGACGAGGGTGCCAAGATTAGAGCAAAAAGGCCCCAGTGTGCTTCTTGTACATCCTTCTCAAGATCCCTTCCTAATCTATAGTGTGCAAGGTAGTTTTATTTATTTATCGTTTGGCAGAAAAATACACTGTATATCATAGTTGTAAATGAACATCGTGTGCTCACGCGCATGCAGCCGTCCGAGCGCCGGCACGCTGTGACGTCAGCAACGAGTATTCCTGTCGGCGAACTGGCGAGGATACCCCATGATGGATTATATTTTAATTTCAAAGTGATAGATTAAAGGAGTTCGATAGCCAATTATTTGACAATTATGTTATAGCGAAGTGTAAAATAGGTAATTTAACGACTTTTTCTACAAAAATGTATTATTTATTGGTAAATTTGGTCATTTTTTTCCTAAGTTTACGCCTACAATTTTCGAAACTAATCCTTTTGTAAAAATGTCTGATTCTGACGTATATTCTCGTTCGTATTAGATATAATATTATTTTGTCAGGAAATTGTTTGATGGTTTCCACTTGGGTCTATCTCTAATAATTTTTTAAATATGATTGTTTAGAACACGACTGTCCATGGAATTTATCGAACTCTATCTCAACCAAAACGGGCTACTTTAATCATCTCCTTACTTGGATATACAAGACTGACTCTAGATAGAAACTCAATCCAGTCTGGGGCCCGATTAGAAGAATGAAATTTGGTTTGCGCCCCCAAAGCTAGATGAGGATATTCGTTTTTGAATCTTTAGGCCACATGTCCGGCAATAAATTTCAGTCCCTCGTTAGAAATCGTGTCTGGCATTTTATTTTTTTTCCAATTGACACAAAAGGTCATGTTCTTCAGAAATAAAGTTATCTAGGTCATAATCTGGACTCTGAAAGGTAAAGTTGGAAAAATGAATATCATTTGAATCATTCTCTGTCCCAACAATATCGCTGTCAACAAGAACGTTCTTGAAAAACTCCTGAGTAAAGCACATCAGCTTCGATGTTAGAATTACTCGAAACTAAGTTTTTGACTTGTAATGGTTCAAGTAGGCACGATTCATTGCTTTCTTCTGCATATTTATTCATTGAAAATACGGCAGGTGAATATTTTCCGAGGATGTACCATAAAAATTTTAGTTTTAATAAATGTTTAATGCTAATTTGTGAAATGATTACCATTTTTCATATTAATTTCGTCCTTTCAGCAGCAAGCATTACTCCATTGCATTGTGAGATTTTAAGTTTTCGGGAACTTATAGAATTTTACATTTGGCTCTTTCATCTTACTATGGTTTTTACAACCGACAACTGCACAATTTGGCATTATGTATACAAATTTCTGTCTTCTATAACTCAAAATAAGGAAAACAAGGTAAATTAAACAAAAATCGTTAGCGATTCTATCTAAAACGCGATTAAACAGGCCGTGGTATCACGACGTCTAATAATTCTCCGCGCGAAAAATCTCCGTTGCTGACGCAATGCGCAGAGCGATCGCAATTTCGTACGGCTGGCGAGCACACCATGTATACTCGCACCACGCTGTACATTACTAAATTACTGTTTAATGTATAAATTCTCGATGTACCTATTCAATTGAAGCTGGAGTCGCGTAAAGAAAGTTTCTTGGGTCTCCGTCGTATTTTCTTATATGACACTCGGTCATGATTTTTTTTATGGTCAGCTTCCCGCAAAGGCTGCAAGCCTATGGCGCTGTAGAAGCGTTGCGAGAGGATAAGTATCGGTGCACGTTAGATTTGAAACGCTGAAGGTTGTAGCTGTCAGGAAACAAATTCCTGGGCAGCTCATTCCACAGCATCGAAGTTCTCCAAAAGAAGGAATGTTGGAGGAGACTCGTTCGGGGGGTAAGGACCTCCACCTGGTAAGGATGAGCTCGCAGAGCCTCTCTAGTGTTCCTCGTTCGGACGGCCTTTGGTGTTATTATCTGGGAGAGCTCACTCAAGCATCTTCCGTGATAGAATCTGTAAAGCAGGTACAGGTCAACCACCCTTCTGCTATGTTCCAGGCTGTGGAGGTCCTATGTGAGGTTAGACGTATCGACCAATCCAATCGGTCTCTTCTGGATAGTCTATAGAAGCTTTAGAGAGTGCTTCAGAGCGCATCCCCACACATGTGAGCAATACTCCAATGATGGTCGGATCTGTACCTTGTAGACCAGCAGTAGTTGCTCTGCTGTATATAGCTTCCTACTGCGGAACAAAACTCCAAGCTTCTGGGATGCCGTTTTAGCAATATTGACGACGTGGTCGTGCCAGGACATGTTACTGGTGATGTTGATCCCCAAAAGCTTGACGGAGGTGACTCGACTATTGGGTGACCCTCCATTTATACAGTTGGTAAGCCAACGTAGGACTTCTTGTCAGTGTTTTTGCCTCAGTTTCCTGTACGTTAAACTGTACTTTATTTATAATCTTTACTCGACAATTGTTTTGATATCAACTGTACGTCTGATGAACAGCCTTCTACTGCAACAAACAGAGATCGGTCGTTCAGGAAGCTATTCAGCCACTGGCGCAGGCCAGGTGGTAGTCCATAAGCAGCAAGCTTGACCAGAATTGTTTGCTTCTCCGCTCCACAGTCGCATTCGGGACTTTGAATTTTTTTCCAATTATACTTGAAGTTTGCACAGTTTCCATGTCCAGTTCTTATTCTGTTTAGAGTGGACCAAACCTTCCATGGCAGGCCGTATCCTGGAGGGGTAGTGCTAATACACAATGCCTCTGATGCTCTGATACCAGCTGTGTCGTCTGCATAACAATGTATGCTGCAGTGTTTAGGTAATGGCTTGTCATAACAGCAGAGCAGTGTAGATGAGGAATAACAGTGGTCCAAGCACAGACCCTTGAGGTACTCCTGATTGCACTGGCTTTAAGCTAGACGATATTATTGGACTACTATAACCATACTCCGGAAGTACTTCCTTGTATATATGTTATATATAAGGAAGTACTCCGACCACCACCATAAGCGTGAACTCGAGAATGGCAGAGGTCAAATTTCAACATCGAGATGTAAAAAGCATCCTCCAAAAACTGGACACCAATAAAGCTACTGGTCCTGACCAAATTCGAGCCATTGTCCTTAAACGTTGTGCCGCTGAGCTTGCACCTATTCTTTGCAAGCTCTTCAAACTTTCGTATCAACGAGGCGTGTTTCCCGATTCGTGGAAGATTGGCTGCGTGCAACCTATCCCTAAGAAAGGCAAAAAAACTGATCCCACCAACTATAGACCTGTGGCTCTTCTCAGCATCATGTCTAAGGTTATGGAGACTGTCATTAACAAACAGCTCCTGAAATACCTGGACAACAATGACATCATAAATGATCGCCAGTATGGCTTCCGCAAGCACAGGTCTACAGGTGACCTCCTTGCCTACGTCACTCACTTGTGGAACAGAGCAATAGACAAACATGGCGAATCCCGTGTTGTTGCACTTGACATATCAAAAGCCTTCGACAGAGTGTGGCATGATGGACTTCTGGTCAAGCTTGCTGCTTATGGACTACCACCTGGCCTGCGCCAGTGGCTGAATAGCTTTTTGAACGATCGATCTCTGTTTGTTGTAGTCGAGGGCTGTTCATCAGACGTATTTTCAATAAACGCCGGTGTTCCTCAGGGATCTGTCCTATCCCCTACACTGTTTCTGCTGTACATCAACGAGCTGCTGGAAATAACATCCAATCCAATTTACAGCTTCGCAGATGACAGTACATTAGTGTCGTGCATGGAACCAGGCAAGCCACTATCATCCCAGGAGACGGTACGTCGGCGACAGCAGCATGCCTCACAGATCAACGCAGATATCAAAACAATTGTCGAGTGGGGATTAGCAAATAAAGTACAGTTCAACGTACAAAAAACTCAGGCAACAACACTGACAAAGAAGTCTCACGATGGCCTACCAACCGTGGAAATGGAGGGTCGCCCCATAGTCGAATCACCTTCCGTCAAGCTCTTGGGAATCAACATCAACAATAACATGTCCTGGCACGACCACGTCGACAGTATTGCTAAAACGGCATCCCAGAAGCTTGGAGTTTTGTTCCCCTGTAGGAAGTTATATACACCAGAGCAACTGCTGCTGCTCTACAAGGCACAGATCCGACCATCGCTGGAGTATTGCTCCCATGTATGGGGATGTGCTCCGAAGCACTCTCTAAAGCTTCTGGACACTATCCAGAAAAGAGCAATTAGATTAATCGATACGCCTAACCTCACAAAGGACCTCCACAGCCTGGAACATCGAAGGAGGGTGGCTGACCTATGTCTGTTTTACAGATTCTATCACGGAAGATGTTCGAGTAAGCTCTCCCAGATAATAACACCACAGGCCGTCCGAACCAGGAACACTAGAGAAGCTCTGCGAGCTCATCCTTACCAGGTCGAGGTCCTTACTCCCCGAACCAGTCTCCTCCAACATTCCTTCTTTTGGAGAACTTCGACGCTGTGGAATCAGCTGCCGGGGAATTTGTTTCCCGACGGCTACAACCTGCAGCGTTTCAAATCTAACGTGAACAGACATTTGTCCTCTCGCAGCGCTTCTACAGCGCCATAGGCTTTCAGCCTTTGCGGGAGGCCGACCATAAAAAAAATACCCTGCTGTCAAAGACTACATCACACATAACCTCTAACATAAAGCAATCGACACTTGATGAACCGTACGTACATACAGATATCCTTCCAGAATATCCGCTCCTGACCAGAATGCAATTATCCCGTAGCATCGGAAAGATTCTTCTTATGGGAAGTATTCCCAGTCGCCGGCGACAGTTGCCGCGCGGCGTCGGAATCTATCGATTTCCCACTGAGCCGGCGTTGCCGACTTTTTCCCACTCGCCTGTTTCGTTGCTCTGTTACCATAGGTTAGGTCTCGCACAGCTGAGACCAACGAATTCGAATAGGTTAGAAAAAGCAACGCCCATGCGCTAACAGGCATGTAAGTATGCCCAAGATCCCACTGTTATTATTTACTGTGTTCACAAACACAATGTTATTTTTTACAGGAATCTGCGGAATTTAAATTTTATGGAATTGTTTATTTGTGTATATTTGTATATTTTTGCAGATTCTAATACATCTTTTCTTCTGAATACATCCATAGTGGGCTTAGTATTTGTTTCTGTAAAAATGGGAAAGATAAAGCTTTTTTATTTGTCTCACAAATTCGTCCGTGGCGGTCTACGGTCTTCCCGTTTTAGGTAAATTTTTAATATTCCCTGTTAAATTCAAACGTTTTAGTGTTTTAGTCACCGTCGAACGTGTTATAGGACCCCTGTCGGAATGTAAATCATTGAAAAGTTGACACACTTCTTTGTGAGTTCTCACGCGATCGTCAAAACCGATCATCATTAAGACATTAAATGGCCGGCATTTTAAACATCTGAAATGATAAAAAGCTTTATCTTTCCCGTTTTTACAGAAACTAATACTAAACCCACTATGGACGTATTCGGAAAAAAGATGTAGTAAAATCTGCAAAAATATACAGGGTGTCCCATTTAAACTAAAAAAGTTGACGGTACTTCCGGTTAAACCGGAAGTACATTAACAGCTAACCCAATGTCTTCGGATGCATTATACGTCACTATACTTGCCTGCAAATTTTCAGCAATATCATTCTTTCCGTTCCAAAGTTATTTGATAGTTTCCATACTTTATCCCAACCCTGTATATGTATATTTATAATAGTGCAGGATTTTAATTTTATTTTGTCTTGTTTATAGTCTCAATCAGTGCACCTATAAAAATCCTTTTATTACGCCGATGTTTATTACAAGTCAGACTGTCAGACAGTCAGTCAGAAAAGTCATAAAAAGTTATTCAAAGTTCGGGGAGCAAGACGTACCCAAAAAGACGCAACGCGACAAAGATACAGACAGACGGTCTCGTATCTTATTTTTGCAGAAAACGTGGTGAATAAGCGCAGTGGAAGACGTCTCTCGCGTATTATCAACCAAGACGCTGTAACCAACGTTGATATTCCATCGGTTGTCACTGAGTTGTCTCGAAACTTTTAATAAAGGTTTATACAACGAACTGGGATCGTACCAATTCCTACAATAGATTAAGGGTTGTGATGTAGATTAGTAAAGTGGAGGGAACTGGTAACACCCAGTATATTGTATTGCTCCAATTCTTAAGGAGTTTACCAGTTCGAGGCGTGAGATATTGGAAAATAAGCGTATATTTGTTTAACTAAGACTGTTTATAAACAGAGTGAGTGTGTTAAGTAGACATCAATATATACAACAAGTTTCAAGTATGTGGTTTTACTCAGGGCTCCCCTAAGCCTCCAGTTTAGTGCAGCGTGGAACAGAAAGATATATTTCATGGCGACCCTGCCAGATACACAAGGAAAGCCACATTTGAGGGTCGTCAAGTATCCGTTGAGTCATACTTAAGGGAACCTGAAAGCCATCTGAGGGCCCAGAACTAGGGCACCTCTGGTTTAAGAGTGCGCCGCGGAGAGACTGGAAGAGCTGGCGAGACTGAAAGAAGTTACCTTGATGTGGGCCCGGGTCATACGTGGGTTATTGGTAATGAGGAAGCCGATAGATTGGCCAGACTCGGCACCGAGAGACCGCTTTTTGGCCTGGGAGCCAGCTATAGGATTAACTAGGCAGATGAACAGTGGAGGCAAAGTGAAGGATGCAAACAAGCCAAGAATTTTATAACCAGGCTAAACGAGCTGCTGGAAATAACATCCAATCCAATCTACAGCTTCGCAGATGACAGTACATTAGTCTCATGCATGGAACCAGGCAAGCTACTATCATCCCAGGAGATGGTACGTTGGCGACAGCAGCATGCCTCACAGATCAACGCAGATATCAAAACAATTGTCGAGTGGGGATTAGCAAATAAAGTACAGTTCAACGTACAAAAAACTCAGGCAACAACACTTACAAAGAAGTCTCACGATGGCTTACCAACCGTGGAAATGGAGGGTCACCCCATAGTCGAATCACCTTCCGTCAAGCTTTTGGGAATCAACATCAACAATAACATGTCCTAGCACGACCACGTCGTCAGTATTGCTAAAACGGCATCCCAGAAGCTTGGAGTTTTGTTTCGCTGTAGGAAGTTGTATACACCAGAGCAACTGCTGCTGCTCTACAAGGCACAGATTCGACCATCGCTGGAGTATTGCTCCCATGTATGGGGATGCGCTCCGAAGCGCTCTCTAAAGCTTCTGGACACTATCCAGAAAAGAGCGATTAGACTAATCGATACGCCTAAGCTCACAAAGGTCCTCCACAGCCTGGAACATCGAAGGAGGGTGGCTGACCTATCCCTTTTTTACAGATTCTATCACGGAAGATGTTCGAGTGAGCTCTCTCAGTATAATAACACCACAGGCCGTCCGAACCAGGACCACTAGAGAAGCTCTGCGAGCTCAGCCTTACCAGGTCGAGGTCCTTACTCCCCGAACCAGTCTCCTCCAGCATTCCTTCTTTTGGAGAACTTCGACGCTGTGGAATCAGCTGCCGGGGAATTTGTTCCCCGACGGCTACAACCTACAGCGTTTCAAATCTAACGTGAACCGATACTTATCCTCTCGCAGCGCTTCTACAGCGCCATAGGCTTTCAGCCTTTGCAGGAGGCCGATCATAAAAAAAACACATCTAGATCAGCATTAGTATGGAACTAAGGCCGATAGGCAATCACAAATCTCGTGGGTGTTCTGACAAGGCACTGCAGGCTCTGGAGGCATCTACACTATTAAGAATTGAAGATGAATCTCGATGTATGGGCTGTGGAGAGACTGAGGAAACGACCTACCACTTTCTTGCGGAATGTGAGTTGCTAGGCGGACTAAGGTACGAGTTCTTTGGATCCGATAGACTCCAACCAGAGGAATTACCCCTACCCCCAGGGTGTCCTAGTACTCCCAAACCCCCACACCCCGGATCAACGCTACTGAGAGTGACCATTCGGTGTTAATGTCCCCCCTGACCCCTTATTAACGACACCCCTGCTTCACGCCCCTACTGGGGGGCGGGACTCCTAGTTCCAGAACGAACGCGGTGTATACGATGAGACAAGCAATAGGCATGTCGCTTCGCGATTGATATCGAAGACTTCCGTACAAATTGGATAGTGGAGAAGGAAGATGGAGAAAGAAGAAGAATGCCGAAAATGTTGGACCGGCGGCGGCGCCGGCGTGGACGACCGTCTCGACGAGGGTCAACAACCCCGCCATCTAGGCCATCACGCAAGTGTAATAGAGCGGCAGCAGCCACCACCAAAGCACAACGTATACAACTACCAGCAGGGCGACTCTCACAATCGGCCTATACCGCGTGAATCTACAGGGTATCCCAAAAAATAGTGTCAAGCGGAAGTCCAGAGATAGAGCATACCTAGAAGTATCTGAATCACCCCCATATATGTTATGCAATTTTTTATAGTTTCCGAGTTATGAATTTTTTTCTGAATTTTAGAGAATTCTCTACCCCGACAACATAAAACTGTTCCAAAAGAAAAATTAAAAGACTTTTCCAAATTATCTTTTTTGGTAATTAATCTCCAAGAGTTTACTGTTTACACATAAAATAATCGGCTTCGTAAATTTGATGAAAAATTTTAGTGTAAAGTGAAAAATTTACGATCTGATAATTATGACTTAAATCTTCGACTCGCAATTAAACATCCAAAGAGGTGATTTCATGATTTCTAAGCAGGTCTAAAAACTTCTTCAGACTCTCAGCTATCAGAATCATTGAAAAAAAGTAGTACTTAATGAGGCCACTTTCGCTCCAATCGACCTTCAAAGACAAGAGACGAAGATTTCTTGAAATTAGCGATATGATTTTCAATTCATCAATAACTTATGTTAACGCGCTAATAGCAGAATGATTGTCAGTACCGCAATAATAAACGTTAAAAACGTTCCATAAATTAAACATTTATTAAAAAATATCCTATTTCTTGCTAAAAAACCACAACGACCGCATTCTTCAAAACCAGCTTTTACCTGAGCAACAACAAAAAGGGCTAACGCTAACGCAGTAAACGATGGCGATGTTAGAAAGGGATAGCTATGATATTGTTGTGATGTCTTTTCAAAATGTGCCATTGCATAGGATGTTTTCGTTGTCTTTATTCAGTCGTCTGTCTGTCTTTGCGGCTTTAAAACGATACGCTTTTATTTGGATTGGTGTTGTTTCTGTAGTCTGACTACTTGGCTATTCCTACGGACCTTGAGTGCACGACAACTGAATTTAACGATGCTGTTTTCTGCAAGAGACTATGCAACAAATGGATAGGTCGTGGTGGACCCACTGAATGGCCGCCACGGTCACCTGACTTAAATCCAATAGAGTTTTTTATTCGGTACTACTACAGAAAACTAGTTAGTAGTAGAGAGTGTCGAAACATCAGCGAATTACGCAACAAACTAACAGAGGCTGAAGAAACAATAAAAAACCATCGAATAGCTTTTTTTAATTTAAAAAACAATTTTTTCAGAAGATCTAGATTATGCATCGAACAAGAAGGTAGACATTTTGGAAATTTCTTGTGAAATTTAATAAACTTAGTGAAGAAATTTGATAATTTCGTTTCATTTTACAATTTCCTACTTACAAAAAAGAAGTCGTACATGTAGAGGAAAGTCTTAGCAAAGTGACACAGGTGGTCATCTATCGATATTCTGGTCACACTGAATGTTTTTTATTGCGACACTGACAATCATTCTGCTATTAGCGCCCTAAACTTAGTTATTGTTTCATTTAAAATCCCATCGCTAATTTCAAGAAATCTCCACCTCTTGTCGTTGAAGGTGGATTGGAGACAAAGTAGCCCCATTAAGTACTCCTTTTTTTTTATGATTATGATAGCTGAGAGTCTGAAGAAGTTTTTAGACCTGCATAGAAATCATGAAATCACCTCTTTAGATTCTTAATTGCGAGTCGAAAATCTAAGTCATAATTAACAGAACGTAAATTTTTCACTTTACACTATAATTTTCATGACTTTCATCAGATTTACTAAGCCGATTCCTTTATGTATGAACAGTAAACTCTTAAAAGATTAATTAGCAAAATAGAAAATTTGGAAAGGTCTTTTAATTTTTCTTTTGGAACAGTTTTAAGTTGTCGAGGTAGAGAATTTTCTAAAATTTAGAAAAAAATTCATAACTCGGAAACTACAAAAAATTGCATAACATATATGGGGGTGATTCAGATACTTCTAGGTGTGCTCTATCTCTGGACTTCCACTTGACACTATTTTTTGGGACACCCTGTATAGAGATCAATTTGCTTATAGTAAGCAGAAAGAACAAGTAGTAGTAATAGGGATGGGGAGGCGAAGCTAGACAAGTAGTCTATTCAGCTGGCCAGTGAGAACCCCTACCAGAAGGTTGAGCGTCTCTCTGCCTTTATTCAGTCATAGCGTTCCGCCCTTAAAAATTTTTTGGCTTGCCTGCAGTCATTTTTCTCTAACCAGTTCCTTGTAGACCTAGTTGTCCAGGACTACATTGACCTGTCACATGCTAATCCCAAGCATAGGTTCTGGATCGATGCATGGGCTGCCGGCCCCTATCCTAGCTAATCGGTCCGCTCTCCCTTTACCCGGTATACAATGTTTCCGGAGACCCACATCAGGGTCATCTTCTTATGGCTTGCTAATTTCTGAAGGGCGACAGAGCATTCTTGAACCAGAACTGATTTAGCCCTCGAGGCTGCCACCGCTTTTAGAGCTGCCTAGCTTTTCAGAACACTGTTCGAACTCCGTCGCGTATGCAGCGATCAATATGGCATTTCAGCTCGTCCAGGTTCCTAACGCGAAGCTTCACTACACTTCTTTGCCTTCCAAGCAGAAGCCTGCTCCCCCGGATCCTGACACCTTCGAGAGTGATCCTTCAATGAAGGGGCGAAAATTTGGCCTTTCCTCTCATCCAATCGTCCCTTTCCGGGATGACTAGTGAGAATCTATTATCTAAACTTAAGGGATCTTAGGCTCTTTCCACCCTGAATGACGATATCGGGCTATTATTCTCCACGAATCGCTCTATTCTGGTGTGGCCAACTAGTGGTTCTCCTGCTGTCCACGTTCCCCCATCGCGCATTCTCAGGTAGGCCGACATCGCCTCTCTCTTTATCCAGAGGTGCAGAGGCGGCAAGCCCAAGAGAACCTCCAGGACAGCAGTGGGTGTTGTCCTCATGGCACCTGTTATGCTCATTGCTGCAAGCTTCCGAATCTTGCGCATAACGGAGACCTTCTCTACGCTCGACCACCAGATCGAGCAGTCATACCCAATTTGAATATTGGCCAGCCAACATCTATAGCGCTATTGCCATTCTTCTTCGTCCGCTTAAGGACCTTCCAGTTTCTTCAAAATCGGGCAGTTTCCGCAGTTTGAACACATGTTCCTCAAAGTATTTAACTGGGTATTTAACTATACATTAAAATAGACTTGCATTGTAACCAATTTACGTGAAGATAATTTGTATTGATTCAACGAAATATCAAAAATGGTAAATTTCATAGCGGAATGTCGCAATAACTTCTAATATGTCGTAAATCTGGCAACCTACAATCGGGGTGCCCTAAAGCTGTCATGTGGCTGTCATTGTAGTTGTGGTTATTGCGTATGTTGAGATTTTTGTTGTTTTAGTGTATATTTGAGTGACTTTGTGACTATTTGTGGTGTGAATTAAATTATTTATGAACAATATTGTCATAATTGCATGATGGGACGAAATAAAAAGTGCATACTTTGCTGCAATAGCGACGAATAGGTGAACACCACTTATCGTAGGTTAGTATAGGTTTTGTTTTGGTTTTCAGTAGCGTAAAATCTGGGGAAACACTTCATGGTAATAATAAATTATCAACTGTTACAATCAAGTTATAATAAGAGTAACTCTCTAAGTATAGCTAAATACTAATACAACTTATTGTATCAGTTTGTAACATCACAGTAATAATTGAATCTATTAATGAGCTGTCAAAATTTCCGTTAAATGTTGGCTGATCAGCGACCTGTGCATTTTGTTGTTTACATTCCCTCTAGAGATGTTAACTCTGTGGGTCAGTGGTACACCGTGGAGAGATTTAAAATCATCCACTTTCCTCCTGTGAGTAAACAGGACCAGCTCAGGCTTCATGATTATTGAGACAGCTAGAAACATAGCATTAACATGATATTAATTTAGAAAATAAAAAACTATTTATAGAGTTATTACTTTTGTGTCTGCATAGCTTCTATAGAGTCGTGTTGCTGGTGCATGTATATGCTGCTGCTGCTACTACTGCTACTCCTGGTGCAACCACCAGATGCAGACGGTCGAAAAGAGCAGCGCAGATTTTCACGGACACCGACCCAAACGCTCCCCCCCCCTCCCACGTCCGTCTCCCCCCTCCCCACCTCCCGCGATTGTTATTTGGGTATGTGCGAATTCGGTACACTCGATACCGTCATTCTCATTTGGACAGGTGTATGATCGCGTCTACGAGAGCCATACGATATTTAGTGATGATCGAAGCTGCGATCGTATATATGCGATTTCGATCTTCTAATCGCTACGATTGTAAGCTGCGATTGCGATTGATTCTACCGCGCATATAAAAACAAAATCATATAAGAAGATCGCAGAATATAGAGGGTGGAGGTGTTGAGGCTTTCGCAGCCGTCGTCAGTCGAAGAATTCAGAGGTCTTCTCGGGTTTGTAAGGCCGTCGTCTGTTGGAGTTTCTTCCTAACGTTATACCAGCGCGAGTGGCTAGCATCTTAAGAGGTCGGTGTTTTTCCAATGAAAGCTACCTGTCAGGTACGTAACGCCGACCTCTGAAGATGCTAGCCACTCGCGCCACTGAAACGTTAAGAAGAAACTCCAACAAACGACGGCCTAAAACCCTAGAAGACCTCTAAACTCTTCGAATATAGAAGTTGTTCATGTGAAAGCTTCCCACACGGATTTATCGAAAACCGCTAATTAAAAGAAAAAATGCCGAGACACCTCAAAAGATTTGTCAAGGGTCAAGGGGGACAACTTTTTAATCAAAAACTACTTCACCGCCTTGTACCGTCTTCTTTTTAACAAAAAGGTGCAGCCCGAGCCACTACACACCGAGCTGCTGTTCCATTACCCCAGTGACTACCTCTCGTACCGTGAGGTGAGCAATCACTGGGTCCGCGAATCGTGCACCCTAAGTAGACGAAGGGACCCAAGGATGACTGCCTTCTGCATTCTGGCGGCTAAGATGTGCGCCGCCGCACGGCACACCGGCATTCTGCGCAGTGCAGAGAGCAGCCTATTCCTCATTGAATCTAGGGATCGAATGACCTTAACCAGCAGACTTACAGTGTAGTGTGGCCACAACCTGCGAAGCTGTCCGAGCAACTCCTGATATTTAGTCCGCTTTTCCTCCTCCTTAGAGACGATGTTCACCTCGGTAGGTGCCGAAAACTCTATAACGAACATCGTCTTCTGTTGGTGGTCTGAAGGACTATGTCGGGCTTGTTTGCCTGTACAAGCTCAAGCGTGGGGAACGAGTAGTTCCAGTAAATCCGGCATCTTTCGTTCTCCACAATGGACTCTATACATTTATCCTGAAGTATATGGCAGCACCGAGATCTCATCGATACCGTATGTGTTCCTTAAATGGCTTACTTCTTACACGCCAACAAGAGATGCATAAGCGTCTCCGGCGCCTGTCGGCAAGCTCTACAAAGTGTGTCGCGCACATCCACACCCATAACCCTACTAAATAATTCAAAGGTGATAAAACACCTTCTTGGTAAGCCTTTATAAAGCCCTCAATCTCCGACTTCAACCCACTATAGACATTAGGAAAGAGAAGATCAACTGCTCAGAAAAGCCGTGCGCTTCTAGATGTTTGTAGAAGATTCCATGTATTAGCTTATCTTTATGAAGCCTTAAAAGTAACTCGACTTCCGCAGATTTAATGTAATTATTACAATGCCGGATTTATATTATTTTGCGTGTAGGCCACTTTCCGCGGCATGTATTTTTTTAAAGAGCGTAACAAAGAAAAAAGAATTACAATTTTTTACGGGACCTTTTAGTAGCAGAATCATCTATATCACCATAGTTCATGATGCTCATTATCTCTATTTTTGTGTAGAGAAGAGCTAAAATAGTTATTTACGTAACAAGTCCCGAAAGTGATATTTTCAAAATGCGAGTCCCGTAAAATCACTTTCGGATAGCGTTACGTACTATATTTTTCTGCAGCCCTTCATTAGATAAAATATTAAAACATAAATAGGGTTAGATACGATGAATATTACTTATGAAAATTACAGCCGTCCCGAAAATAGAACTTTCGGTATGATTTATTACTTTCGGTACGATTTGTGTAAAGTTTCACTTTCGATTTAATAAATCATACCGAAAGTTCTATTTTTGGGACGGCTGCAGAAAAAATGCATTCTTTCTTGAGAAGATGAAGACCTTTGATAATTTTTCACGCATTTTGATCAGTAAAACTTCCAAGAGTGGTTCCTCACAAACGTTGAGAGACTGAGAGTACGTTTAATCAAGGCTTCACTGACCCTTCAATTTTATTAGAGGAAATGTGACTGTGAAAATGCATACATTCTTGAACTAAATCTTCCTCTAAATCATTGCCATGACAAGGCTTACTAAAATATGGCGTGACTATAACATCACTAAAGCTACAAAAATGTCGCTAGTTCAGTCTCTTGTGTTCTCCATATTTTTGTATGCCTCGGAAACTTAAGACTGTTAAAAAGGCAGATCAAGCTCGCATAGATGCTTTTGAAGTGTGGACGTGGAGGAGAATGCTGAGAGTTCCTTATACCGCCCATCGAACTAACGTTTCCATACTGGATGAGCTCGGTAATCCAAAGAGACTATCTTCCATTGTGTCGACCAGAATGCTTACATTCTTCGGACATATTTACAGAAGCGATAATATGGAGAAACTTGTAGTTCAGGGTCATGCCTCGAGTGGGCGGCGCCGTGGACGTCCCCCTACACTCTGGGTGGATACGACGAAACAGTTGCTGGATATAAGTATCAAGAGCGCCACTGAACTGACAGTAAATCCCAAACGATGGCGAGCTACAGTTCTCAAAACTATTGATAATATTCGTGTCGACAATACTCTAGCTCCGACATAATGCATTTTACGAGTTCACCACATGTCTGTTAAGACATTGTGACTATGATGATGATGATGATGATTTTTATAATATTTCAAGAAAGACTGTGCTTTTTTGTAACTCATTGTGTTGAAAGTTCAGTCATTTTTGTTAAACATGAATATTTTCAATCATAAAGATATGATTTCTCTCTATTTGAGCACTCACTCTATCAAGGATGCCCAAAAAGAGATTCACTCTGAAATAATCTCTCAGGTTCTTCAATCGATGTTTCGTCCCTCATTTTTTTTCTTTTAGGTGCAGTGTAGGTACCTAGGATTGGAAGTTTGGATAGAAATGAGTTTATATAGGGATTTAAGGTATTAGTATAAAAGCCATTAGAAAAACAGGTAGAAAACCCTTCTTAATATTCGAAGAAAAAACCAGGGAACTTGTTTGACTTTTTCCTCTGAAATCGGGTGAGCGTCCTCTAAAATCTGCGGCCCCTAGGCCTAGGGTGTTTCCTAATTGAATGTCAATAGTTATGGGGCGATATTTGGGTCAATTTGAAGAAGAAACCTTCATATGAACGTATGCCCTAAACGTCTTACCTTTTGAGACACAGGGTGGTAATGTTTTCAAAAATGAATAATTTATCATTAATATCTACAATACTTCAGATATTTTAATGAAATTCTTCATACATATACTATGAATCAAAAGGCATTTTTTAATATATCACTTTTTCTTGAATTTCCACCAGTGGCGTTCGTACTTAATTTGACCTGCCTATTTTGGCAGACATTGATGGTACGCCACTAATTTCTCCTAAAGATTATTTTTGAAATCTCCACTCATTTCTAACCAAAGTTGAACACTTGATTTTTTCAATCCTATGCACGGTTTTCGCTTAAAAAATTAAAAACCGTTTCTCTGCATGATCGCAACAATATCGTTAATATGACAAATTCACCATGCAAGGACATACGTAGATTTTATTTTATTATTTTTTTCTAAATACGTTTATCCGAATCTATCAGGAGTTGTGCTTCAAAAACTCGCGAATTTTTATGAAGATGAAGTTCTCGGTATGGTATGCTCTCAAAGAACTTCACTTGACGTTCCCCAAAAACTGCGATACTGTCTTTCACAATAAAGGCGAAGTTTAATGGAATTATTCCCCATAACAGGATGAGGGATTCACACAAATCAGTCATCTTGGGATGCTCCATTTGAACCGATCCTCCATTTGCGGAAGTTACATATACGAAATTAGAATTCATGCAAGATAACAGAAGACATGCAATCTACAATTTAAATATGAAATAAGTAGCACACATCGGCAGTAAGACAAAGTTGTTTAAAATAGGATAAATTGTTGGAATTCCGATCGTCATTTTATTTGACCGGAGGAATCTAGATTTCAAATATGAAATTCCGATGTCACTTACCTAGGCAAATGCAGCAATAGAGGCTCCGGCAACGGTTTATTCCGCGATGCACTGTGATATCGTAAAGGCACTTTGATTTATCAGTTCTATTTGGGATTAAATAATGTTCACTAATACCGAAATTCCTTGGCAATGAATACGCCCTTCTTATTTTGACAGACGTCAAACGCCCCTGAAGAAACAACTGATTCGGATCAAAACAAGACACGTCAGACTGTATATTTGATTTGTACTGTTGTCCCGACACTGTATATTTCTATAAAAACTGCTATTTAACGCCTGATACAAAAAGACACCACAAATTCTTTCATGAAATCAAGACATCACTATCCCGATTTCATGAATGGTCAAAGTCAAAATCCCTTATTTTCCCCGATGTCTTTAAGCACAACAGAGGTGCGCATCGATAAAGCTGTACGCAAGCCTTCACAACTTTGCTACAAGTACGTCCTCACCCTTGCTTGATTATGTAGTTAAGGGGAAATAAAGATAAATCTATACCGCTAGTTTATTTGTTTGTACGATTTCGGTGACTTTGTTTCTAATGGTGCATTAAATAACGAAAAACTTGAAGGGGTAACTTCAAAACTGCATAGAAACTTTAGTCGACGCGGTACAAAAACTATAGATTCGGTTTTTTGCCATCTGCAGGCAAACATATGCACTTCAGGTAATTGTTAGAATGTAGGCAACATTAGAAACATAAATACCCTAACAACATCTATAAACTTTTCAAAACTATGGTCAGCAATTTATCGTAATTTATTTATATAGTTCTAATCCATAAACAATATCCTTAGATGATAATAGTAATGTAAATAGTGAAGAATATTTTTTCAGTGACGGCGCTATCTATACATTATATCTGTAACTTGTGATCCTATTAACCTGTTCTAAAACAGGTTGCTGTAACAGATTCTGATATGGTTCTACTTGTTAAGCCTTGCGTCAACAGATGACAGCACAGGTTAAACGAATATGTCATAAGGGTGCCTTCAGAGTTCCGTAACGTTAAACCGTAACGTAAGAAAATAACAGGACATCAAATTAGAAACGATTTCGCGTAAGTCGGCCAGGATCGCTAAAGGAATCTATTTCCTAAGGAATCGATTGAATTAGGTCATGGTTGCCAAAATAATGCGATCCCCATATGCTGGCGTTGGATATGTGATGAAAGATTTGAACCACAAACGGGTGATTTGAACGCATTTTTTCAAGATGTTTGCACATGTGTCACATACCAAGTCGTGCAGAACAGGATTTGGAAGGCCGACAGGCAAATTTCAATTGTCTATTGTGGGATTAGGGGCAAACACAATTAAATGCCATACCATTTTTGAGTATTCCAGTTGTTTTGTATTTACATGCTTATCGGCGCAAACTATGGTGAAATAAAAAAAATGGTCCTGGTCTGATATTTGTACTGTGTTGGTTTCTAGGTAGGCTTTGACCCTAAAAATCTAGCTTATATATTCTTAAGCTAATAATAAGGTTGATTAGAATATTTTCTAAGGGCACTCCTCACAACTTCACGAGGTATCTACCTTCTTTTAAAATTGTTGGAATTGATATTACAGCCCTAAGTGACATATATAGCCCCTGGAAATATACACTAGTCAGCATTCATTGTCACCTTTAAAAAATCTGTTTTCTTTATAATTCATTGCACTTCAGACTATAGCGCCTTATCTCTATCAAAAACCCATTAGTAATGGTGCAGTACTTATCCTCTCATACATTCAAAAAAGTTACAGTAGTTAAAAGAGTCAATATTGCCCTAGGATCGAGAAAACCAATTTCATAAATTGGGATATAACTATAACCCTATAAATTCAAAATTCTCTACCATAAAACACCACAAAATAAATACAGTCACAACAAAAGATCTCTCCAGATTTAATGTTGATATAAGACCACAGAGTTAACATCTCTAGAGGGAGCCTAATTTGAATACTAGCCAGCCAACATCTATAGCGCTATTGCCACTCTTCTTCGTCCGCTTAAGGACCTTTCAGTTTCTCCAAAATCTGGCAGTTTCCGCAGTTTGAACACATGTTCCGCAAAGTATTTAACTGGGTATTTAACTATACATTCCAATATACTTGCAATGTAACTGATTTATATGAAGATAATTTGTATTCATTTAACGAAATCTCAAAAATGGTAAATTTCATAGCGGAATGTCGCAATAACTTCTAATATGTCGTAAATCTGGCAACCTACAATCGGCGTCCCCTAAAGCTGTCATGTGGCTGTCATTGTAGTTGTGCTTATTGCGTATGTTGAGATTTTTGTTGTTTTAGTGTATATTTTAGTGACTTTGTGACTATTTGTGGTGTGAATTAAATTATTTATGAACAATATTGTCATAATTGCATGATGGGACGAAATAAAAAGTGCATAGTTTGCTGCAATAGCGACGAATCGGTGAACACCACTTATCATAGGTCAGTATAGGTTTTGTTTTGCTTTTCAGTAGCGTAAAATATGGGGAAACACTATATGGTAATAATAAATTATCAACTGTTATAATCAAGTTAGAATAAGAGTAACTCTCTAAGTAATATAATACTAATACAACTTATTGTATCAGTTTGTAACATCACAGTAATAATTGAATCTATTAATGAACATCCAATTTTAATATAAAGTCGTACGCCACTGGTAATGCCCTCAAGCAGTCAAAATTTCCGTTACATGTTGGCTGGTCAGCGACCTGTGCATTTTGTTGTTTACATTCCCTCTAGTGATGTTAACTCTGTGTATAAGACCTTTACGGAAACAGTGATCTGGATCCGGATAGATCAGTTATACGTCAAACAGCTGTCAAATGGGATATATGATTCCTGGGATTTAACAGACATCTGTTCTGTACAAGAGTGAACTGAGCCTATTTCTGACTGATCCCAGATCACTTTCCGAACGTCAAGATCAGTGATTCAAGTGATCGGGTTAACCCGATCATCGTTCCCGTATAGGTTTTTACCTATAAAAACATGAATCTCCCATTCCAAATATTTCACCTATCACGTAAGCTCGTAATCCAGCCCTTAAGTCCAAGGTGACAATGTCAATTTTCAATCTTAACTCTTACGTCTTAAGTGTTACGTCAATCTGAAGTTACGGAAGTCTGAATACGCCCTTAAAATGTTACATTCATAACCTCCAGTGTTGCCAATCGGAGCACTTTAGTGCGATTTTCGCACTTTCAAATATACGGGTGCACTTTTTTCACACCTTATCGAAAATCGCACCTTCAGCGCACTTTTTGACGTCTGCAATGGCGATTATATATAAAATGTAATATATACACCTGGTTTCAAGTTTCACTCAAAATGCATATAAAAATCATAAATTCAGAATTCATACAGTTCTGTCTGTCGCCATCTATTCATATTTTGTAGCTGATAAACTGGCAAGACGTCAACACCTATCATTGAATTCTTCCCAGAGATCAGAGATGGTGCAAGCATATTTTGGACGTGCTGCGTTTTGATTTGTTTTGTGTTTTTGACCTACTCGCCTGAGTGTGGACCTGAGTAGTACAGTTTTTAGAGATTTTGACTTGTTTTCGTTGTTGAATGTTGCAAGTGAGCTGTAAGCTGTCTGCTTAATAGTATATGAATGATAACTAGTGTCCAAACCGAATTCCGAATAATCCGAATATAAAATCAAAATGGATAGTTGGCTTGCTAAGTTCAACAAGGTAGAGCGCTAGTAAATAAAGTATGCTGTGGTAAAGTAGTTGCTCTGCGATATGCCAAGTTGTTTTCTATCCTATTTTTATAGTCAAATGAAAAAGAGTCTTCCCAAAAATTATCAGAATGAGTGTGACTCATCGCCTCCGAGTGCTTCCAAGTCCCACGGAGGCGAACCAAACAAAAAATTAGAACAGGCTGATCAGCAGCATTCAGAATCGGATACGAACGATTCGATATCTGTAAGCATCTATAATAGATATTTATGTTTTTAAAAATTCAAAAATCAGTCAGAATTTCATAAATACCTTTTTCGACTATTTTAAGAGATATATCAATTAAAAAAATATGTTTGCAAAATTCAGCGCTTCACCTGTAACTTCACTGTTGTCTCGTTTCTAGCACAAAACATCCCCAATGAGTTTCTAGACTAGGGAAATCTAGATTCTAGGGAAATGAAAAAAATCCTCTGGCAACCCTGCACTAAACAATTTTACCGCGCTTCGGCGCACTTTTGACCACGAAATCGCACCTTTTTTCGTAAGGACGAGCGTAATTTGACAGTGGACGGTCGGCAACACTGATAACCTCACATATATCATGTGTTCTTCTGTTTATAAACAAGTAACTAGACAAAAATGAGTAAATTAGACGAAAATTGCGAAGATAAAAGACCTCAATTTGGGAACCGATTTTTAACTAACGAAGAAAATGTTTTCCAGCACAATGCATGGTATGGGGAACAGACGTTTACTTTCAACTTTGGTGAATAACATACGTTCATGTCATACTCGATTTCGAAAGAAACCTAAATTTGGTAGTAGATATCTTAAACAGAACTCTGATGTATTCAGTTTCAATTGTTGGTATGT
Organism: Callosobruchus maculatus; assembly: GCA_951848785.1. NCBI lineage: Eukaryota > Metazoa > Arthropoda > Insecta > Coleoptera > Chrysomelidae > Callosobruchus > Callosobruchus maculatus. The sequence goes on from CATOUR010000003.1 coordinate 8,876,779, forward strand.
ACATGGATTGTTGAAATTTTCATATTTTGCAAACCAAACACTTTGCTTAATCAACATGCTCTTGAAAATAATACATTGTTTATTTTCCTTAACTTATTAGGACTCTATTGAGCTTTATCTGATATGAATAATTTTTTCAGGGATGACGTTCAGTGGGACGAAACTTTAGAAGCAGAAGCATTGGAAAAAGTCAAAGCTAACAGTGAAATAAAATTCACCAAAGACCAAATAGAGAAATATGAAACGGAAGCTGATAAACATTGGGATGCCTTCTATGATATCCACACAAACAGATTTTTTAAAGACCGTCACTGGCTTTTCACGGAGTTCCCAGAATTAAAAGCAGAGAATGATTGTAAACAAGCAATATTTGAAATAGGATGTGGTGTTGGCAATACAATTTTTCCAATTTTGCATTACTCGACTAACAAAAACTTGTTCATCTATGGCTCAGATTTCTCCAAGAAGGCAATCGAAATTTTGAAGGGAGCCCCTGAATATGATCCCAATAGATGCAAAGCTTTTGTTTTGGATGCTACATCAGATAGTTGGGAGGTACCTTTTGAAGAGAATAGCATAGACATTGTGGTACTCATTTTTGTTCTATCTGCAATTAATCCTGAAAGGTATGGTAAAATTCTATACCTTCTTTTACTTGATACCTGGTTTATTTCACTCCATTAGCCAATAGATAGAAGAACAACCCATGCAGGTCCGCAAACAAGATATTATTTATGGGACATTGAAGTGCAATGAAACATAGCTGTGAAGGTTTTCTTTGAATGAAGTTACCTCATTTTACTGTATGATGCTGCCTCTATTCAATAAAATATTGATTTCAGGTTTCCTAGTGTGATAGCCAATATATATAAGTATCTAAAACCAGGAGGACTAGTTATGTTCAGAGACTATGGAAGATATGATTTGGCACAGCTTCGGTTCAAGCCTGGTCAGTGTTTAGGCGACAATTTTTATGTCCGTGGTGACAAGACTCAAGTATATTTTTTTACACAAGGTGAGCTATTATCAAGTTTTTCACAGTCTGATACTAAGAAAAAGAGCTCAGCCTGTAAAAGTTTGTGGACATTGTCTGAAAAATTCAGTGTAGCTTCTGGAGTTCCTCAGGGGTCTTACTGTGCCTCTATTCTCTCATTCTAAAAGTATTATGTTTGCTGATGATATACACAATGTCGCAGGAAATCCCAAAAAAAGAACTAACACTTCAGTTTCAGAATGTGAAGCCAAAAAGGAATTAATCTGAAATTCACAATCTTTTCAGAGAAATATACATTTGAAGTTTGGTTGTAAAGATAACTGCAACATGTGTGGCTCACTTTCACTATCGGGAATTCCTTGCAAAAACTGAGGTTTTATTACGCTAACACTGTTTTTGTTGATTGTTTACTGCAAATATCATATGATGTATTGGTTGTACAGTACGAAGATGATAAAGAGGTCCACATATTAAAAAATTCGCTAAGTGCTTGGAAAATAACGTCGGGACTGGTCCTGGAGTGCAGGAGGGCTCTTGACGACATCTCAGCTAAACACAAGGTATCACTGATGTGGGTACCTGGGCACGCTGGCGTAAAGGGTAATGAAATGGCAGATCATCTGGCTAGGATGGGATCCGGCAACAGTTTTGTGGGCCCGGAACCAGCCTTAGGACTGTCTGCAAACTTGATTAGGAAAACAACTGGAGAGTGGATCCAGAATCAACACTCTGGGATAGAACAACATCTCTGGTCATCTCTGTTAGGCTCTGGAACTATTAGCAGGGCCTGCAGAGAGAATAGGACGATTTTGTCTCTCTCTGGATAGGAGTAACTTGAGATTGCTAGAAGGCCTATTAACGGGTCACAACACCTTCAGGCGTCACTTGTTTGTAATGAGGGTGGTCAACGACCCAATATGCATGTGGTGTGGTGAAGAGGAAGAATCCTCGGCACACATCTTGTGTCGCTGTGAAACCCTGGGTTATCACAGGCAGACTATGCTGGGCTCAAGAACCTTGGAACCAATAGAGATAAAACGGATAGGACCTAAGAATGTACTTGCCTTTGCCAAAAGGGCAGGTCTTAGGAACTAGCGCGGATAGAGGCGCAAAAGGGCCCATCGTGTGGCCTATGCACCAGCCACATTCCGTGCTGGATAGCCTCTGGTCCTTATTCATTCATTCAACCAATTCGCTATCTAATTAAGGGAATTTTTTGCTATTAAGAATAAACATATCGTCCACAGTCTCACGTACAGGCGTAACTAGCATCCAACACATTTTCCAAGAGAGAAGAAACTAAGACATTGACTGCATTAACGTTGTCGTGGATTTTCAGATATGTGAAAAGTAAATAGCACCACAGCTTAGGTACAGCAAGTGATACAGTTATGATACTTCGTGAGAAAAAAGATATGCCTATGGGACAGCTTCCAGTGACATATCTCATTTTTTCATTTTTTGTCAGTTACGTCTTTTCCTGAGATAGGGGACGATATAATTTCATTTTACTATATCATCTCGGTGCCCGAAAGCATCCCTTAAAGTATTTGGGGTGCGTCCTGGGACATCATGATTAAAATTTTGGACTGAGTATTGTTTCAAAATTCAATTTTAATTTTTTTATTTTCAGAGGAAGTTAAAGCTTTATTTGAAAGTAAGGGTTTCCAAGAAATCGAAAACCGTGCTGATCGAAGATTACAAGTTAACAGGGGGCGATTACTGAAGATGTACAGGGTGTGGATACAAGCCAAGTACAAAAAGCCCAGATAATAAATAAAAACACTTTTACATATAATACTTTTATTATTACATAATTTCATTATGTTAAAATGATATATTTAAGATCAAAAATAAAAACATTTTAAAAAGGTACACTGAAGTCTACATCTGAAAATGTTGAAATCAACCTGACGATCAGGTTCAACAAAATTCAACGAGGTGCAAAAACAATGGTGTAACCACAATTGTTTGTACTCTTTTCTCTCTCGAAAAACCAGGATTACCGTGTTAGTTTCAAAAAATCATAAAAATTCATGATAAAATTTTCACTCATCAAAAACATGCACTCTATAAAAAGGTATGTATTCAAAATACAATTTGTTCAGCATCAACGGAAGTCAAATGTATTTTAATTGACTGTAAAAAATTAGCCTTTTATTATACATCGAAATGAACAGTACCATGATGCACGAATTACATTAACAGTGAATCTACAAAACATTAACATTCCACAAAACCTCGTATCATTTTTTTACTAAAGACTATTTCACATGAAAAACTATCCTGGATGGCTTTTTGATTGTACATTTACTAAGTAATGTAATGGAAGACTGTGCCCAATAATTATTCGGTACGAATTGCAAATAATGCTGATTTAAGACATACTTACACAGGGGAAACAAGAAATATTCTTGTAAAGTGGTGTCACATTTCCAGAAGTACCATATCAAAAAACAAAAATACGTTAACCAACTCAGCCGTCAGTAATCTGTAGGAGAGGATCGTTTATTACCTAAGAGCACTTGTCGCGTTGCAAGATCGAAGGTCATTGTTCTATACGTGCATCCCCATAGCTACCAAATAAGCGATTTAAATTTCGCTTCCAGTACTGTTTTGCGGTAGCATAACTAGGGAAGTAGCAGGGGCACAAAAAAACTTGTTAAGACACAAGTTGCAAGAAATTTTCCCCTTAAAGGTCAAATCAAGGTCAAATATCGATGTTGTTAAATGGAAACGCCTACTTTTGATGCTGGAAATGAAACGCCCTGAAAATTCTACGACGAGCTTGACCTTTTGAAAAATTTGACTTTGAATGATTAAGACAAGGTCAAAATATGATCAGCAGGATATCTTGGGAAGTAGAAGAAGTAGATGGTCAAGACAAGCATCATAAGAACTTCTGACCTTAACCTGAACATCCAAGGTCAAATTTTTCGTGCTAATCATTTCTGGCATCAGATGTAAGGGTTTCCATTTAAGAACATCGATTTGACCTTTATGTGTCTTTGATGTCAAGGTCGCCATAAAGGTCACCACCATCGGATAGCCAGGACAAGTCTCTACGACTTTTGTCTTGACTATCTTTTTATGCAATCCAACTTTTCCAGATATCCTGCTGGTCCCATTTTGACCTTGACTTAATCATTCTAGGTCAATTTTTTCAAAAGGTCAAGCTCATGTCTCGACGTAGAATTTTCCGTGCTTTTCATTGCTGGCGTCAGAAGTAGAGGTTTCCATTTAAGAACATCGAATTGACCTTGATGTCAAGGTCACCATCGGATAGCCAGGAAAAGTTTCTACGACTTTTGTCTTGGCTATCTTTTTGTGCAACCTCTACTTCTCAAGATATCCTGCTGGTCCCATTTTGACCTTGACTTAATCATCCAAGGTCAATTTTTTCAAAAGGTCAAGCTAATGTCTGGACGTAGAATTTTCCGTGCTTTTCATTGCTGGCGTCAGAAGTAGAGGTTTCTATTTCTGAACATCGAATTGACCTTGATGTCAAGGTCACCATGGGATAGCCAGGAAAAGTTTCTACGACTTTTGTCTTGGCTATCTTTTTGTGCAACCTCTACTTCTCAAGATATCCTGCTGGTCCCAGTTTGACCTTGACTTAATCATCCAAGGTCAATTTTTTCAAAAGGTCAAGCTCATATATCTGGACGTAAAATTTCCGTTCTTATCATTTTCTGGCATTAGAAGTAGGGATTTCAATTCAAGAACATCTATTTGACCTTGATGTGTATTTGATTTCAAGGTCAAGGACGCCATAAAGGTCACCATCGCATAACCAGAAAAAGCTCCAACGACTTTTGTCTTGACTATCTTTTTGTGCAACCTCTACTTCTCAAGATATCCTACTGGTCCAATTTTGACCTTGATCTAATCATTCAAGGTCAATGTTTTCAAAAGGTCAAGCTCATATCTGGACGTAAAATTTTCCCTGCTTAACATTTCTGGCATCAGAAGTAGGGGTTTTCATTTAAAAACATCAATTTGACCTTGATGTGTCTTTGATGTCAAGGTCAAGGACACCATATAGGTCACCATCGGATAGCCAGAAAACGTTCCTACGACTTTAGTCAAACAGACTATCTTTTTGTGGAACCTCTACTTCTCCAGATAACCCGCTGGTTCCATTTTGACCTTGACTTAATCATCTAAGGTCTATTTTTTCAAAAGGTCATGCTCACATCTGAACGTAAAATTTTCCGTGCTTAACATTTCTGGCACAGAAGTAGGGGTTTTCATTCAAGAACACCGATTTGACCTTGATGTGTCTTTGATGTCAAGGTCAAGGACATCATAAAGGTTATCATCAGATAGCCAAGAAAAGTTCCCACGACTTTTGTCTTGACTATCTTTTTGTGCAACCCCTAATTCTCAAGATATCCTGCCGGTCCCATTTTGACCTTGACTCAATCATCCAAGGTCGATTTTTTCAAAATGTCAAGCTCATATCTGGACATAGAATTTTCCGGACATTTGATTTTCGGCGTCAAAAGTAGGGGTTTCCATGTATGAAATGGATATTTACCCCCGTATACATAGGGGTCTACTAAGAACAAGTTATATAGGCCATGTCATACTAGAAGAAAATTACGAACTCTGAGACTGATTATTGAAGGAGAAATCCAAGGTGAAGGTCTGTCGGTAAAATTGTTGATTGAAGGACATCCGAAGATAGTTTGGTTGCTCATTGCTTGACATTTTCCGCATGGCCGTATCTAGAACTACAGTAGCTTTTTAGATTGCCAACCTTCGAAACCTTCTTCATAAGAAGAAGCTTCTTTCATACTTTTTATAACCCCTATAACAGCAGTGCAGATTGCTGGCATGACCTGATTTTATGCAAGCAAAATCAGTTGATAAAAATAATAGAAGATCGAATTAAGCCTTACACGTTTTGTCCCAACTGTACATACGAGATGGTTTCAGAATTGGAATGGAAATGTCAATTGGTTATTACCCTGTGCTACATTTTCAGCAGTATCTTTTGTAACAGATAGATATTTTTGTTCTATTTTCGAGCACGTTTAAGTAAATTGGAACAATTATGTAGTAAATGTATCATCAAACTGCGAGTGTTACATTGATGAAAGTTTGAAGATGTATATTCAATCCAATTTTGGACTTGAAGGTAACATGAATACAATCCATTACTAGATGAAACTGCATTTATGTATTTTTGGATTTAGGGTGTATAATTTTGAAAGTTTCAGTATACTACTCTCAAGTGAAATTCATATCGTCCGCATCTAGTGCTTCCACTCACTACAACTCATCGTCGCCAACGGTTAGATTGGTGCCAAGAACACCGACAATGGTATGCTGAGTGGCATCAGACGGCCTTCTCCGACGAGTCCAGGTTTTATCTGGGGGCACACGCTGGATGTGAATACAATAGACGATGACAAGGTGAAAGACGTGATCTTCAGTTTGCTTTTGAGCGCCATCTACACTATCCTATTAGTTTTGACGGTTTGGGGTGCCATTGCATTCAACGGCAACGATATGCGAATGAGGTCATATTGCAAGGGTATCGATGAGGTTCCTACAGGAAGTTGAGGTCAGGGTGCACCCCTGGCCTCCACGATCACCCGATTTACCCCCAATTGAAAAATTATGTAATTGGATGGGTAAGGGCAGCTTGGGAAGCTGTACCTCTAGAGTTTATTAAACTTCACTTGAGAATAGTATATATTATGTATACAGGACAGGTCGTTACCTATCTGGTGGAGAAACTTTTGGTTGACCAAAATCCTTTTAATAAAAAATGGTTTTTTAGAATTATGTAACCCTTCAATAATATTTTTAACAGTCTATTCTGAGAACTTCTGGAGTATTTTTTATACAAAGCGATTTTGGTAGGTTGGAAAATAACCTTCAAATTTTATACACCCCTAACAGTGTTCAAACCTTACGGCGGTAGCAACTCTATATTCCAAAACCTGAATTTTCTCAACAGTAATATTAGTAATATACAAAGTACTACAAAAATCTGAAAATTTTATTACTTATACGTGTACGTAGATATATTTTGATATCGATTCGTTAACCATTTTTTTTTATCAAAAATTAGTATGTCTCAACAAGCCCTCGAGTGCGGAAATGTATACCTGAAGTACAATTATTGGATTTTAGTCTGAGATCCGAATATAGAGCGATCTTCACCGAACTGGTTAATGGATGAAAAGCATTGTATATTAAATTTAATATGTTAAGAAACATATCGCGAGTGGGTTGGCTGAAAAATTTCAGTCCAGGATATGATTAATTAAATATTGAAAAATTAATTTTTTTTTAAACATTTCACTGGTTTGGTTAATGGACAAATCACATACCAATCGAAAGAATGAAGCCCATAGAATATGCAAACGTTAGGTTGGCAACGTTTTTCCCGTCCCAACTATAGGGTAGGCAGGTATAAACAGGTAAGGTAAATCATATATAGTAATTTGCACCGGTGTGGTTAATGCATGAAACTTATATCAAAATAAAGGTAATTTTATTGCAAACACGTCGATATAGGGTTGTCTGCAAAAAATCAGTCTGGAATTCCGGTTGTCGAATTTTAAAGATTAAAATATTGCTGCCAGTGAATACGTGCGCCAGAGAGGTCCGAGCGAACTATCCCGTGTATTAACAAAGGACGCAGCAAAGCGCAGCTGCGTGTAGCTCGGCCATTGAATGAAAGAGAGTGCGCATGTCATGTGTCCGTGAAATTGGAATGATTTATTTCTTCCATGTGATTATTTCACAATTAAAAAAATTTAAAAGATATATTTACTAAGATAGTTTTGAAGGTTAAATTATTATGCACTTACCGTATCCTCACCAAGAAAGTTATTAAACTCTTCATTATATTTTTTACCCAAAGCAGTCACTTTTTTGTAGCACGTGGTATGATAACCTACAAAATCGAGTGATGCATTGGTTAACTCAACGTCACTGTATTTAAAATTTTTCTTTTTACGAAAATTTAATTTCAACGAACAGTTTTTATACGTTTCATCGTTAAAATGAAGAACATCATCGTCCGAATTGCATAGAAAACACTTTTTAACCATTTTTCATCACAATCTAATGTTTATAAATAACAACAATCAGTATAGTAGTAGTAGCACGCTTTTTCAATTCAGAAGAATGAGGCAAACTGTTCCAATACAATGATGTATTTACGAGTGTATCGCTATCCTTTGTTAATACACGGGGTAGTTCGCACGTATCCACTGGCAACAATATTTTGATATTTAAAATTCGACAATCGGAATTCCAACTGATTTTTTGCAGACAACCCTATATCGACGTGTTTGCAATGAAATTATCTTTATTTTGATATAAGTTTCATGCATTAACCACACCGGTGCAAATTACTATATTTGATTTACCTGTTTATACCTGCCTACCCTATAGTTGGGACGGGAAAAACGTTGCCAACCTAACGTTTGCATATTCTATGGGCTTCATACTTTCGATTGGTATGTGATTTGTCTATTAACCAAACCAGTGAAATTTTAAAAAAAAATAATTTTTCAATATTTAATTAATCATATCCTGGACTGAAATTTTTCAGCCAACCCACTCGCGATATGTTTCTTAACATATTAAATTTAATATAAAATGGTTTTCATCCATTAACCAGTTCGGTGAAGGTCGCTCTATATTCGGATCTTCAACTATTTCTGACTGCCTTCAAAGCCCAAAACGTAAGCTGCGCGTGGGGCTGCTTTTGGGCTTCAAATTAAGGCAACAAGGTGTAAAACGCTTACGTGTCTAAGGCTCAATAATCACAATATGCACAGTTTCCGATGGATAGCGGTTCTCTTACCATCCTAAAGATATTTTTTTCGTAATCAAAATATGACGTAAACTCAACAAAATATTTTTAGGCGTATCCGTTTCACGTTCCTTCCTCCTCTGCGGCGATTTTTTCTGTATAGGCTGCGTGCACGCTTTCACAAACAAATCGATATTGACTCTGCAACAAAATTATATATTACAATTATATTACAATACAGGGTGGGCCAATAGTGAGTGGACGAAAGATTGTAGGCTTACTAAAATATATTTCAAAAATCTGTCACACTGTCACTTGATCATGGTAGGGAACCTTGAGGGCAATAACGTTAAAATATTTCCCCTTAAATTTTAGCCTTTATACAGGGTGATTCATATCACACATTTTTTTTTAGTAGCACCCCCTATATTATCATTGCATATGGATAAGTTTCCTAAAAAAATAAAATTTGGAAAATTCATTATTATCTGATAGTCTATTTCTTCACTTGAAGAATGTCGAAAAAATCATCTGAATATTCCAAAAAACGGCAGAGTTATTCAATTTTATATTTGCGTAAAGCGACCGCGGCGGTGAATTATCGTATGACGTCACATCACATGAATCGTTCGCTGCAGCCACAGTCGGGAGCCGGGACTCCGCTACGCATGCGCTGCGCTGTACGGTGTGCGACATTTAGACTTTAGTGGAACGGCGGAGTGTTTGTTGTAACGGGCAGATGTCAGTATATTTTTGAAGTATGGAGGAAGGTTATGTTCGTGGTGATTCTAGTAATCTTCCTAAAGTGGATCTCGACATAATTATGAACTACATAACGGAAATCCACACAACTCATTTCCGTCGGTCTATCTGTCTGTCGGTCTGTCTGTACGCGTTTTTCTAGCCACGTAATCTCAGTAACCGCTGCATGGATTGTTATGAAATTTGGGCAGCGATATGCTGTGGTGGTAGTAGTAGGTAATGTGCCTATAAGTTTGAAAATTGGTGGAGTAATTAGCAAAAAACCAAAAATTTTAAATATTCCTCAAACTTTGTTTTTAGGCGTTTTAGAGGTTCTTGATCATTTTCTACTTTTTTTGGGTATAGAGGTGATATTGAGGTGGTTGGGGGTGGGGGGTTGTAAAACTGCAAAATTATTGTATTCGTAACAGGCCGTCCACTAACCTGTGAAAGAAAGGCCTAGCGTCATAATAGACTTTTTTAGGTGCATCCCAACATTACCTTGGCTATTACGGAAACCAAGGGACTTAGAATTTTCCGATGTATACATGCGAGAGTATTGCTTCTGATCATTCTGTATGGTGTAACTAGGAAACTATTAGATTTATTTCTATTAAATTTTCACACAGTATTACTACCGCTGCGAGGATGGAAAATCTTTATGATTTTTGAAAATCGTGTCAGCGGCAGCGCAGCAATAATAGAAAAACTAAAAATATAGAAACAGCTCAAACTTCGTTTTTAGGCGTTTTAGGGATTTCGTGATCATTTTCTACTTTTTTGGGTGGGGGTGAAATTGGGGTAGTTGGGGGTGGGCGGTCATAAAACTCAAATTTTTTGTATTCATAATAGGCTATCCATTGAAATATTTGTTTGGTGTTTTTATGGTGGTGTTAGTACACCTGAGTACAATGCAATATTTATAGTTTCTCGGTCTGCTAGACATATTCTAATACGAGTACCAATAAACTACAGTGTATCGTTTTGTCACCGGCGGCGTCGCCTACCCTACTGAAAACAAGGAATAACAACATGAACGAGGAGGCCGGCGGCAGCGTGGTGGTTTGCGGAAGCAGCATCCCCGACAGGGCGTACACAGGCTTGCGTGATGTCACGTGACGTCACAACGGCTTCGCGCGGAGGATACGGCTATTCAAACTTTGAAGGACTATAACTTTTCTATTAATGGAGATAATTTTTTTTTCGCCGTTGTTCTCTAACTCTTTAGGACTATCTGATTAACTGAAATTTGAAAAATGGAAACTTCCTCATTGTATTACTTTTGACTGTAATACAGGATAGAACATAGTGCAAGTACAAACTCATTTATTGACGGATATCGTGGACTGTTAAAATGTAATGTGTAAATGTATAACTGGAGTAAAGATGTGGTCATGCATTTAACTCGCTTATTTAAAACTCAATTATTGTGAGCTGCCGCCTACATTATATATCAATAATGTGTACTTTACCGCCAGCTCGTGCATAAACAGTTTTTTTAGTTAAATTCCACATTCGAAGATAGCTGCGTCACACGTGGTCACGCCGGGTAGCAGTGGCGCGCTCGATTTCTTTGAAGATCTAGATAGGGATTCAGAGCCAATACACAATTTAAAGCTATCATAAAATTCTATACGTTCTGTATTCATTTTTTACAAATAGGTGTACCAGATTTTATTTTGAAATGTAAAGATATATTTTTATGATAAAATATTACTTCTCTGAATCATAAGTTACATGCTCGGTTATATGTACATATATGTTGTGACAGTTGTGCTTTGAGCATAGTCTTATCGCATTCTATATTTTAGGACAGGAGCCAGTCATAGACATCCGCTTTTTTCCAATTAGAAGTCGGAAGAGCTTTTATACGCCGACTATGGTAGGACGCGTTATCTAATACAATAAACGAACCGGGTTCTAATGTTATCAATATGGATTTAAACCAAGATTCAAATATAGCGTCCATATCCTCATGGTAATCACCAGCTTTCCAAGATTCAAGGACGTTCAATCCCTCATCCACAAACCCAGATTCGCTGCCAATATGCGTTATTATTAACCGATGGTCTTTGCCTGAAGAGCATTTTAATCAAGATGGACTTGTCTACGACTCGTTATATTCAAATCCTGCTAACACTTAGTAACCGTGTGACCTTCATTCAACCAAGTTTCGTCCAAGTAATAAATTTGTATTCCCCCGGCGTTACGGATACTACGCATTTTTCTTAAATATTCTCTACGCCATAATACTATATCGTCCCTATTCTGCTTTCTTTTTACATATCTGATATTTATTTCGCGTAATGTTCTCAATAAAACCCGATGTGATTTTTGGCAGACTTTCATCATTTTGTAATTCCTGTTGGAGTTTTTTTATCGTTGGGAGTTCATTACGGAAATCAAATTAATGGGCTTTTCGACGAATCGCATTTTACACGTCATCTAAAACAATATTTTAACTCCTCTTTTTTGTTTAAGTGATTTTACCACAAATACTACGTCGCGCTTTTTTTCTTTCAAAGTTCTGAAAATTGTTGCAACCGAGACCTTTGTCAGATCGCTGCAAAGATTAACGATTTCCTTCACCGGTCTTTCAGGAAATCGTGTACATACACCATCGTAAACATTCTTCACTATATTGCGTTAACCGGTTGATAAAACATGTCGTTTGGATGTTGTATTGGTAACCGATGTGCCTTGCTGCATTGTTATTAATTTTATCGTCTAATTTCTCGCGCAAGCTTCAAGAATAACTTACCACAGCCGTTACGCACCTGGCCGAGACGAGCGTTAAAACTATAGACGCGAAGCGACGAAGCCAACGCTCACTTGATCTTGCCGCGTTGTCAAATCGTGCGTAATTGCTGCGAAACTGCTGTGATTTCATGGCCTCTCTCACAATGCGTCACATCTCGCAAAATACATGAGTGGCATGGTGTAAGCAAAAGTGGTGTCGGTTTTTTGATAAACATCAAAGAAACATACGTGTGCGTTGGTGCTCTAATTGATGGTTATTTTGCTACTCGCAGCTCGCATGGCGGCATTTCAAGCGCCGTTGTCAAGTGTACGTATGTTTCAGCAGTTGTGCTACCGTTGCGTTGGTATGATTGGAAGTGGATCGTGGATTAGGCATATTAAAGATTAAGGATTGCAATTAATGTTTGATTCCACATAGGAAATGGAGAAACACTGCTGAATATTTTCTCACAGATTATGCATACAATAATAACTTTTCGTTATCTGAGCACCTAAGGGATTTTACGATTTTGTTATACAAGCGCGTGACAACATTGCCTGCGCTGATTTGCCGCTAGGCGTTGGTATCATCGAATGTGAAATTTAACTATAGAAAGTACACCCTAAAAATACTCACAGCATTCTGGATCATCATGGCGCGCTGCCGTCGCATGGCCCTGACCAGATCGAGCGGCCTGACGGGCCGGCCCCTCTCGATGGCGCAGAGCGCCGTCTCTGCGAGCACCAACACGCCGGTGCGGCCGATGCCGGCGCTGCAGTGCACCACGAGGGGCGCTTCGGGGGCCCCAGACCGCCTCGCCTCCCGCACCCGCTCCACGAACGACAGGAACGTGGAGGGGGACTCGGGCACGCCGTGGTCCGGCCACGCGGCGTACTGCAGGTGGCGCACCCGCCGCTGGTCGCACGTCTGCAAAAGGAAACATTTTTTATTATTATTTGGCGTATGGTTATAATCACAGAGTTAGCATCTCTAGAGGGAGCCTAATTTGAATATTGGCCAGCCAACATCTATAGCGCTATTATCACTCTTCTTCGTCCGCTTAAGGACCTTCCAGTTTCTTCAAAATCTGGCAGCTTCCGCAGTTTGACACAAAGTATTTAACTGCGTATTTAACTATACATTCCAATATACTTGCAATCTAACTGATTTACGTGAAGATAATTTGTATTGATTTAATGAAATCTCAAAAATGGTAAATTTCATAGCGGAATGTCGCAATCACTTCTAATATGTCGTAAATCTGGCAACCTACAATCGGCGTGCCCTTAAGCTGTCATGTGGCTGTCATTGTAGTTGTGGTTATTGCGTGTGTCGAGATTTTTGTTATTTAAGTGTATATTTGACTGACTTTGTGACTATTTGTGGTGTGAATTAAATTATTTATGAACAATATTGTCATAATTGCATGATGAGACAACATAAAAAGTGCATAGTTTGCTGTAACAGCGACGAATCGGTGAACACTTCTTACCGTAGGTGAGTATAGGTTTTGTTTTAGTTTTCAGTAGCGTAATATATGGGGATAACTGGGAACAAAAGTACTTCAGTTTGAGGAATAATAATGGCTGTTTAATGTATGTTTTGTGCACGCATTACATTCATGTCAATCAACATGAATTTTCCAAATTCCATTTTTTTTCACTATTAGAGGACGTGAAATGCAAAAATGTATGCCACATTTACTTACAGAAAATCTATCTATGAGAATTTTATAACTGGATATTACCTAATGCAATTATTATATTTTATTGCTGAAGTAAAAACACGATGCAGCCATTCCAACAGACTAACTTTCAGAACACTGTTAGATATGTTTTGTAAAACACTTCATGGTAATAATAAATTATCAACTGTTACAATGAAATTATAATAAGAGTAACTCTCTAAGTATAGCTAAATACTAATACAACTTATTGGTATCAGTTTGTAACATCACAGTAATAATTGAATCTATTAATGAACATCCAATTTTAATATAAAGTCGCACGTCACTGGTAATGCCCTCAAGCTGTCAAAATTTCCGTTACATGTTGGCTGGTCAGCGACCTGTGCATTTTGTTGTTTACACTCCCTCTATAGATGTTAACTCTGTGAGTAAAACAGTTAAGACTTTCGATCATATACAGGGTTTCCAAAAAATAGTGTCAAGCGGAAGTCCAGAGATAGAGCACACCTAGAAGTATCTCAATCACCCCCACATATGTTATGCAATTTTTTGTAGTTTCCGAGATATGATTTTTTTTTGAATTTTAGAGAATTCTCTACCTCGTCAACTTAAAACTGTTCCAAAAGAAAAACTAAAAGACTTTTCCAAATTCTCTTTTTTGCTAATTAATCTCAAAGAGTTTACTGTTTATACGTGAAATAATCAGCTTCGTAACTTTGATGAAAGTTAGGAACATTTTTGTGTTGAGTGAAAAATTTACGATCTGATAATTATGACTTAAATCTTCGACTCTCAATTAAAAATCCAAAGAGGTGATTTCATGATTTCTTAGCAGGTCTAAAAACTTCTTCAGACTCTCAGCTATCACAGTTATTGAATAAAAGTAGTACTTAATGGGGCTACTTTCGCTCCAATCGACTTTCAAAGACAAGGGGCGAAGATTTCTTGAAATTAGCGATGTGATCTTCAATTCACCAATAGCTTATGTTAACGCGCTAATAGCAGAATGGTTGTCAGTACCGCAATAATAAGCGTTAAAAATATTCCATAAATTAAAAATTTGTTAAAAAAGATCCTATTTCTTGCTAAAAAACCACAAAGGAGCGCATTCTTCAAAACCGGTTATTACCTGAGCGATAACAAAAAGAGCTAACGCTAATGCAGTAAACGATGTTAGAGAGAGATAGCTATGATATTGTTGTGATGTCTTTTCAAAATGTGTCGTTGCATAGGTTGCTTTCGTTGTCTTTATTCAACCGTATGTCTGTCTTTGCGGCTTTAAAACGATACGCTCTTGTTTGGTGAATTATTTTGACAATTGGGCTTTCTTTACGGACTATTGAGTGCGCGCAGACTCGAAATTTGGCTTTCCCTACGGACTCTGAGTGCTATCGGTTTAGATTGGTGTTGTTTCTGTTGTCTGACTACTTGGCTATTCCTACGGATCTTGAGTACACGACAACTGGATTTAACGATGCTGTTTTCTGCAAGAGACTAAGCAACAAATAGATAGGTCGTGGTGTACCCACTGAATGGCCGCCACGGTCACCTGACTTAATTCCGATAGTTTTTTGTTTGGGGCTACTAGTTTATGCTAAAAAGTGTCGAAACATCAGCGAATTACGCAACAAAATTAACACAGGCTGAAAAGACAATAAAAAACAATCGAAAAGCTTTTGTTAATTTAAAAAACAATGTTTTCAAAAAATGTAGATTATGCATCGAACAAGAAGGTAGACATTTTGAAAATTTCTTGTGAAATTTAATCAACTTAGTGAAGAAATCTGATAATTTCGTTTCATTTTACAACTCCCCCTTACAAAAAAAATTAAAAAAAAAATTACTCAGGTGGTCATCTATCGATATTCTGATCACACTGAATGTTTTTTATTGCGACACTGACAATAATTCTGCTATTAGTACTCTAAAATTAGTTATTGTTTCTTTTAAAGTCCCATCGCTAATTTCAAGAAATCTCCGCCTCTTGTCATTGAAGGTCGACTGGAGCCATTAAGTACTCCTTTTTTTTAATGATTATGATAGCTGAGAGTCTGAAGAAGTTTTTAGACCTGCATAGAAATCATGAAATCACCTCTTTAGTTTTTTAATTGCGAGTCGAAAATTTAAGTCGTAATTAACAGAACATAAATGTTTCACTTTACATTATAATTTTCATGACTCTCATCAGATTCACTACGCCAATTCCTTTATGTATGAACAGTAAACTCTTGAAGATTAATTAGCAAAAGAGAGAATTTGGAAAAGTCTTTTAATTTTCTTTTTTGAACAGTTTGAAGTTGTCGAGGTAGAGAATTCTCTAAAATTCAGAAAAAAATTCATAACTTGAAAACTACAAAATATTGCATAACATATAATATGGGGGTGATTCAGATACTTCTAGGTGTGCTCTATCTCTGGACTTCCGCTTGACACTATTTTCGGTGTGGGAAGTAAAATTGTTAAAAATTACCAAAAAAATATAACATTTATAAAAAAAATGAATAAAAATATTAAAGTACATCTTTTATTCTTCCCTACTAAAGTACTATATTTTTTTGAAGCGTACTATATTTTTTGGCATTTTTATAAAAAATGCAAAAAGTGTACGAGGAAAATAAAAATACAGTCTTATTGGAAATAATACCTGTACGTCAACGAGAATGAACTCCCTGAAGTGCACCCCTCCCGTCTCGTCCAACTGCTCCGTATCGGTCTTGATGAGGACGTTCTGCAGCGCCATCTCTTCTCCAAGGTCGGGCCAATACTTGTGGCACTTCGGTCGCCCGCGTTCGGACAACGTCGTCAGCATCACGATCAGATCGCAATCCTGGAATCAACGTAACAACATAATTATTATGTCACCAAATTACAACAAGTGTAATAATAATCGATTTGAGATCGGTAGTTTTTTTAATCACTCGCACTTCGGGGTCAAGGATACATTTTTTTAAATTGTGAAACACACTGTGCCAGTCCGGCCTTGTCCCTTTCGAGAAAACCCGCCGCGAACGCGGAGAAGTCGCTGGAACGCGACAGAATGCTCCCGAACCAGAGATGCGTATAGATGGTTATTCACGTTATTCGACACGGAGCATTATGGCTAAAGTATTTGATAAAAAAGAAAATGATAATTTTGGATGGATAGAGACCCATAAAGGGTACATTTTAAAAATATTTTCATGTTATACAGGGTGTCCCAAAAACACGAAATGTATCAAACTTGTTTTTTCAAATGTATATTATTACATATTCAGATTCCTTGTTGAATTCTAGTGTGACTTTATGTATCATACATGGGACCTAAAGCGAACCGTTTAGGTGTAAATCACCATTTTCGGTATAAGTAGATATCAGGAAAAAATTGAAGATCGCGGAGACTATAAAATATGGAAGGCTGTGACTTTGCCGTATTACTAAGCACAAAATTCGTCAGATTTGATGAGACTGTCAAATTTGAATTACGTCTGTGCTTGGAGAAATCGGTCAATTAATTAAGGAAAATTGGATCAGCGATAACTTGATTTTTTCAAATGGGAATGCCTAATTTTTTTTATACGGTTAAACGTAGAATTTGATAACCTTTCTAATGATATAAGGTTGTGAATATCAATCTCTGGTAGTTTTCATTTAATTTTAAATTATCAAACAAATCGGCGATTTCCAATTTTCCTACCTATAAGCAGCATAGCAGGCCATGAAATATAAACAAAAACCTGTTCAGGTAGAAGAAACCAAGTAACTTAGCTGAAAAATACACACTAACTAGACTAAAGGGACAAGATTATAAAAATTCTTTACAACAAATCAGCTCTCCCAGAAACAACTGCGATAACATCGCTAAGGTCAACGAGAAGCTGGAGTATAGCAGTAATAGATATTTTTTACAGTCTACTGGCTACCGCAATTTACTAGAGGTTAAAAACTTCCAAGACAATTAAAAACCCTGATATGAAACAAAAACAACCAGCGACTGTTGCTCCAGCACGCATCTGTCGATCATATGTAATGGTGTAAAAAAATACTAATTTGCGTCGAAGTCGATACCTTTGACTGGAGCCCTTCTATTTTTCAATATCTATTAGCAATGTTGCAAAAAAGGAATAATGACAGATCAGATTTAAATTTTCTGCCACTTAAGTTATGTTTTATAAGTTGAACAAATTTTAATTCATTCCTCATTTTCTGCGATCTTACTGAAGAATTTTCAGAACTCCAGTCAGAGGTACTTTTGACTTGAGTTTTGACAGAATTGCATACTTTTTTATATCATTAAATGTGAAATTTTATTATGAAAATAATAAACTGCTTACAACATTATCTAGTAGTTTTTATTTTATTTTAAAATTTTCAATGGTTTTGGAAATTGCCAATCTCTAGTACATTGCAGTAGCTAGTATGCCGTGAAAAAATCCATTTCTGCCATACTCCAGCTTCTCTTTGACCAAAGATATGTTACCGCCGTTGTTTCTGGTTAGACTTTGTTTGTTGTAATTTTTATAATCTTGTCCGTTTGGTCTAGTTCGTGTGTATTTTTCAGCTAAGATAGTTGTTTTCTTCTACCTGAACAGGTTTTTGTTTATATTTCATGGCCTGCTACGTTGCTTATAGGTATGAAAATTGAAAAACGCCGATTTGTTTGAAAATTTAAAATTAAATGAAAACTACCAGAGATTGATATTCATAACCTTATATCATTAGAAAGGCTATCAAATTCTACATTTAACCGTATAAAAAAAATTAGGCATTCCCATTTGAAAAAATCAAGTTATCGCTGATCGAAGTTTTCTTAATTAATCGACCGATTTCTCCAAGCATAGACGTAATTTAAATTTGACAGTCTCATCGAAGCTGACGCATTTTGTGCTTAGTAATACGGCAAAGTCACAGCCTTCCATATTTTATAATATCTGCGATATTCAATTTTTTGCTGATATCTACTTATACAGAAAGTGGTGATTTACATCTAAACGATTCGCTTTCGGTCCTATGTATGATACATAAAGTCACACTAGAATTCATCAAGGAATCTGAATATGCAATAATATACGGGGTGTTCCATTTAAAAAAACACAACTTTGATACATTTCGTGTTTTTGGGACACCCTGTATAACATGAAAATATTTTTTAAATGTAGCCCTTATGGGTCTCTATTCATCCGAAATTATTATTTTCTTTTTAATTGAATACTTTAGCCATAATGCTCCGTGTCGAATAACGTGAATAACCCTGTATATAGCGGCTAGCGGCGTCTGCAGGCAGATGGGGGGACAGTTAACACAGAACAGTGAGACAGCGACGTGATACGCGATATACCAGTGGCGCGCGCAAAATAAATGTACAGTGACATAAATTAGTGAAGTGGAGGACAAATATAAATTAGTGTCGTGACTCAGTGACTGTAAATAAATTAGACCGTTAAGTATTAGGTTAGGCGTAGTGTATATAGTTAGTGGAAATAAATAGTTAAATCCGTACCAAGTGTTTTCTTGCCCAATCGAACTAAAGACTTGTAACAATACAATAAATCTTACCTGTTCTAGTATCATCTGCCAGAAATCGTCGACTGTATTCGGTAGTGGTCCCTGTGTGGCGATATATCGATTGGTGACGCCTGCTTCGCACATGGTCACGTGATTGGCGTTGATGTAATCGTTGCCTCCTGGGGCGTTCAGCAGTATCACTCGGGTCGAATCGTCTGGAAAGAAAATATATTATTCTCAGTAAATTAAGTCGTATAACTTTTAACCAACGACTCATCAAAAAACAATAACATACGACTTTTCTATTGATTCATGAAAGGGCCTTCTAAATATTGACAATAAAAGAGTAGCAATTTCATTCATTCATCCGAAACCAATCACAGACGACGTCGTTTCGCTTTTATTAAAGCTCGTCAGTGTGATTTAGGTCTCAGACGAATAAATGAAATTGCCTGTTAGTGCCTAGTGGGCAAAACTCGTACTAGTAGTAGCAACATATAGACATTGGGAAGCAGTACTTTGAAAAAGTATTGGTTCACCATCTATCTACCAAAGCCGGTACTTGAGCGTTCAATTTGAGTATCCGAGCACTGTTCATGTGACCCGTTTAAAAGCATCAGGTATAGAAACCTGCGGGTACGACAACAAACAGACTCTTTTTTGTGAAACACTCATTTAATACTCCCGGCATTTGATTGATGCAGCTTAACTCAGAGAGTAGCAATTTCATTCATTCATCCGAAACCAATGTCGGGAGTGTTAAATGAGTGTTCCACAAAAAAGAGTCTGTTTGTTGTCGTACGCGCAGGTTTCTATGCCTGATGTTTTTAAACGGGTCACATAAACAGTGCTCGGATACTGAAATTAAACGCTCAGGTACCGGCGTTGGTAGACAGATGGCGAACCAATACTTTTTCAAGGTACTGCTTCCCCATATCTATATGTTGCTACTAATATTGACAATATAAAACAGCCGCTATTTTCCTTCAGGGGCAGCCATGTTGAAGTTACTTGTCAGAAAATATCAGCGTATTTAAATTGAAACAATCGAATCTCGTAATTAAACAAATACCTTCGTGACGTCATACGGCTCTTACATTAGCGTTTTTCAATTTGACCTGTTGTTATCATTGTTTGTTTGTTTTGTACAAAACTATGTAATTTCCACATAAGATTTGTAAGAGTGTCTGGTCCTCCGGGTTTGGCCAGATGAATGGTGCACATCAATTTTTGTTCCCCTTCATAAAAAGGATCTCCAACAAATCCAGACAATTATCGCCACTTTCGTTAATCTCTCATGCAAGTAAGTTTCTACTATACATTTTACAATCTCATTTGGAGGGTTTCATTGGTTGGCAAATTTCTCAAGAGCAGGCAGGTTTCGTGAAAAGACGCGGTACGCGTGAACAAATCTTAAACTTAAGGCAAATTACTGGAAAAGCCAAAAGAGCATTATTTTCCAGTTTTTATCTGCTTTGTGGACTATTCTAAGGCGCTCGATATCGTAAAGTGGCATAAACTGTGGGAAATCCTCATCTCTATGGGAGTTCCTTATCACCTAGCGTTTCTCATACAGCAACTCTACGAGTCTAATTCGGCTCGTGTAAGAATTGATGGTAAACTGTCTGGTCAAACTGCAGCCAGAAGAGGAGTTCGTCAGGGATGTGTATTATCTCCGATGTTATTTAACGTTTACTCTGAGTTTGTGATGAGACAGGTATTGAACAACTGGAATGGCGGTATAACTATTGGCGGAAGCAAAATATCCAACTTAAGATTTGCTAACGATACAACCCTTATTGCTGCTTCTCAGGAAGAACTAGTAGCCCTATTGAACGTCTTAGAACAACACAGTGCAGCATATGGTCTTGGTATTAACTACAACAAGACCAAGGTTATTATCGTAGATAGAGAGCATGACAATTATCGAGAAATAAAGTCAATAGGCCGTTGTGAAGTAGTTCAAAGTTTTGTGTACCTCGGTTCTTTGATCGACAATTCAGGTAGCTGTGAGAATGAGATTCGACGGCGCATTCAACAGGCACGGGTGGCCATGACAAAGCTCACTAAAATATGGCGTGACCATAACATCACTAAAGCTGCCAAAATGTTGCTGGTTCAGTCTCTTCTGTTCCCCATATTTTTGTACGCCTCGGAAACTTGGACTGTTAAAAAGGCAGATCGAGCCCGCATAGATGCTTTTGAAATGTGGACGTGGAGGAGAATGCTGAGGGTTCCTTATACCGCCCAACGAACTAACGTTTCCATACTGGATGAGCATGGTAATCCAAAGAGACTAACCTCCATTGTGTCCTGAGAATGCTTACTTTCTTCGGACATATTCACAGAAGCGATAATATGGAGAAACTTGTACTTCAAGGTCATGCCTCGAGTGGGCGGCGCCGTAGCCGTTCTCCTACACGCTGTGTGGATACGACGAAACAGTTGCTGGATATGAGTATCAAGAGCGCGATGGCGAGCTACAATTCTCAAAACTAATATTCGTGTCGGCAATACTCTAGCTCCAATGCATTTTACGAGTTCACAACATATCTGTTAAGACATTGTGACTATGATGATGATGTAATTTCGAAGTGACATATCCTATATTGCAGTATGCGATCAAAAGGATAAATAAAAATTGAATTGAACTTATTTGGAGTATAATTCATATCTTGTGGTAGATGGAAACAAAATATACTTACAAGGCGATATGTCTCTATACCGATTCTTGGGCAGGTTCTGAGCTTTCATGGCTTCGTCGCACGGCATATCCGGATGTTTTCTGTACAAGGTCTCGTATCTGGCCAGCAGGGCTCCGCTGGCAAGTCCCTCGGCCAACGTCTGCATGCTCTTCCGTAACGCCTCTCCCGGTATCGAAAAGTCGTACTGTTCTTCCGGTTCCGGCGAATCTTGCAGCAACACCGTCGGCTTCACCGTGAGGAATAGCTTTCCTGGATTCAAACACCATTTGGTGCGGGTTAGCATTTCAATTTTTGCGTAATCGCATGCAGAGTCATTAAAACGTAGTGTCCAGCAAAAAAATAAAGGCTGTACTTAAACTGCCGTTCAACGGCAGCCTACTAAAATGCCGTTAACAGATTGAAATGACGTATTTGACGGCTTTGTAATCGCCGTACTTGAACCGTCAAACGATAGCCCACTGAAATTCTGCTAATAGCATATCCATACTACGTTGCAAAATCCCATCTATCCAGTGAGCAGATAAATTTTCGAGGATAGTCACGTGATTCCAGATGTTAGGGATGTTGGAATATTTATGAATCGGCAAAGATCTTTTTTTGAGAATTTTGACATATCTCATAACCTGTGCTGTTTTCTCAGAGTCAGAGTGACAGAGTAGTCGTACCCGTTAGAATGTCAATGCATAAAAATAAAGCAGAATAGGTTATGTTAAGTTGTTAGCTGTCAAGTGAAAAATATCTCTTGACAGTCTTGACACAAAGGTCGCTAAAATCTCAATTTGATTTCCGAGCAAAACGATGCCATCGATGTCATCGTTGTGCTCGGAGATTTTTGTTGACAGGTTGAGGTTGAGTGAATACATATACTACGTTCCAAAATCCCATCAAAGACCTCGATTTGCTCGGTAGCGTTTCAGTATTCACTCAACATCAAACTGTCAACAAAAATCTGTGTTCCGTTATTACATTTCCGAGGCCATGGATGTCATCGTTTTGCTCGGAAATCAAATTGAGATTTTAGCGACCTTTGTGTCAAGACTGTCAAGAGATATTTTTCACTTGACAGCTAACAACTTAACATAACCTATTCTGCTTTATTTGTATGCACTGACATTCCAACGGATACGACTCCTCTGACACTCTGACTCTGAGAAAACAGCACAGATTATGTGATATGTCAAAATGGTCAAAAAAAGATCTTTGCCGTGTTATAAATACTCGTATTCCAACATCCCTAACATCTGGAATCACGTGACTATCCTCGAAAATTCATCTGCTCACTGGATAGATGGGATTTTGGAACGCAGTTTGAAACGCTACAGAGCAAATCGAGGTTTTTGATGGGATTTTGGAACGTAGTACCGATTTCTTGTAAAAATCGCTATATTTCATTATCGGTTATATTGTTTTTGTTAGTTCCAAATGACGTCAACTGTTCAGCAATCATCTTATTGAAAAGTGGGAGTCGGTGATATCACATTGCCGATAATGAAGATGTCTGTTCCAATAAAAAAACGAGGTCAACAAGACAAAAAGATTATCATATAAAAAGGAAAGAAGTACTGTAACATCTGTGAAAAGATCCTATAATGTTGCATGATGTATTTCTCTGGGTTAAGTTTTCAATAAAAGTCTGGAACCGAACACCAAATTTTAAATTTCATCGACTGTCTACTTGTCTAAGCAGACTTTCAAATTGCGTTTTGTCCATTATTACAAATTTTCAGGAGAAGCGAAAAACCGGTTTTTGGGATAATATAATCCTATGGGGTCTATGGAACTCAATCGCAAAACTTGGTACAAGAAGTTGAAAAACAACTTATAAAAATTGAAAAAAAAACTGTTGGACATAATGCAGTATGTGTAGACGATTATTATTTTTTTTAATAAAATCATTTTGATTATTCTCAGCGCAATCAACAACAAATAGTTCCTTTCTAGTTCCAGACTTCACTAGTTTGGCACAGTTTTCTCACGTATTGCGGCTATTATTTCAGCTCCCGAAAGAACAATAAACGAAAATTAAATTGCAATCAAAATGCATTTTATCCATGGACCTCAGTCAAATCAGATCAAATCTTACCGAATAGCACAGAGACTAAATGCATCTTGTAATAAAGAGTAGGTATTTGATCATACGAATACTGATGCAGCTGTTGGAACGTAATTTCAGTGGGCTTTCGTGTGACGGCAGTTTAAGTACAGCGATTACAAAGCCGTCATATACGTCACTTCAATGAAGTCACATCTGTTAACGGCATTTTAGTAGGCTGCCGTTGAACGGCAGTTTAAGTACAGCTAAAAATAAAACCAAATTGTTTTATAATTCCCTGTACTTCTTGATCGACATTTAGGTTAGGTTAGGTGGTTTACACCTGTTAAGAGTTCAATGTTGGGTGAAACTTCCTTAGGTCAGTATCTCAGAGTAACAACTGAACATAGAGGTAGTAAACAACTAATTCTAATAGACCGACATCTTTCCTTACGTTGTCATATTGACCACCAGATACGGCAATCATAATTACTATCGTCTTAATTGTATAGTATTCAGAAATATTCCATTCTACGTTAAAAAGACGGTGCTTTGATGGTTCAGGAATGATTACAGCAAAATCAATAGATATGTTGACCTCTACTGCGTTACTGCATATTTCTTCATCATAAACGCAAATTCTGAAGTCTTGCATAAGGAGCTGGCAACGCCGCATGCACTCGACTGTCAAACGTTTGCTTTGTTTATTGTTTGTGCGTCTTTTATGCTTGGTCAGTAAAATCGAATTCGCTATTTGTTGGTAACTGTAGTGAAGCTTTACGGGTTTGCTGTGCTATATTCGAGTATAGTATAACAGTTTTTCGAGATGGAACTCAAAAAGTGCAGTGTTTGTAACATGGGTTGCATTGGAAGAATGTTCAGGTTAGTTGGCGTTACGCAGCATTGTTTACAATTTGAACTGTCACTGCGAGGTCACAGCTGATCAATGTTTGGAGACTGAAGTGTCAAAGACGATGACTTTGAGCATGCCATGCTGAAGTGGTTTGTTTACTACCTCTATGTTCAGGTGTTACTCTGAGGTCAGTATCCAAAAGCCTGAAACCTAGCTCTTTCCAGTACGGGACAGGAACATAAATTGTGTTTCGCTGTTTCGTCCTCCACATAGCAGAAACGACAGTCCGATGTTTGAGTACGCGGCAGAAAAGATCTGCCAGTGTGCCATCTGGTACTCGGAGGTAACGGCAAACCAAAGGAAGTTGCTAAAAAGCAGCAAACTTGGCGGTACGCAAAGGCGCATTCGCTTCGCCTAACCAGATAAGCGCGCTTCTATGCCAACTGCATATGAAAGTCGGTATACGAGGGTTGCTCTATATCTCCGTCAATCCACCAATACGCAGACAGCTGTTTCACGCTTATTAGCGATCATCAGTGCGCCATAGGTCGACTGACAGAGATACAGAGCATCAGAATTTTCATGTCTATGCGACATTTAAAGCATGTGAGAGTAGTGGTTTCTCAGACGCCATGTCATGTCAACAGACAGACCAGAATGAGCAGATCATTCCTACTCCATTCTAGGATGCTTGGGAGGCCTGACTAGAGCGGTACCACGTCTTTGGGAGTAGTAGCCCTGGTGTATCTCGTCAGTGCAGGAGTGCTTTCCTCTCTGCTCTTTCGTAGATGGCCGCAAATAGTTCTGGTCCTATGAACGCAGATTCAGTTCCTCCTCTTGTGATTGGACCCCATAGTATGGTATGCTTCACTGACGGATCACGCTCAAATAAGTCAGGATCCGGAGGAGCAGGTTTCTGCCTGGAGGTAAAAGAAGTACAGCGAAGGTCTGCGCAGGGAATCTGCACGACTGTCTTCTATGGCATATTGATGGAGGCACACTTGGCGGAAGTATATGCTCTGACAGCCAGGCAGCTTTAAAAGCGGTGGCAGCTCCGAGGGCCAGATCAGTTCTGGCTCAAGAATGCTCTGCCGCCCGTCAGAAATTAGCAAGCCATAAGAAGGTGACATCTAACATCAATCAATGGAGTTAGGAGTCTAGTGGACTGTTTAGAACTAATTAAGGAACATAAAAGGCCTTTACGGAAAGTGTGATCGGGTTAACCCGATCAGTTGGATCACTGATCCTGACGTTCGGAAAGTGATCTGGGATCGGTCAGAAATAGGGTAGTTCACTCTCGTACAGTAAGTGATTACAATCGGAAGATTCAGATCAGTAGCTGCTTTACTTTACCATCTGTTTTTTATTATTAAACCAACTTTTTCGTTGTTCGATGTCTATTAAATTAATGGAATCATAAATCCCACTTGACAGCTGTTTGACATATAACTGATCTATCCGGATCCAGATCAGTGTTTCCGTAAAGGCCTATAGTAACATCTATAATTAGTGAAGTCGTTTTAGATCATTTATTAGAGAACACACAACATTATTCTATAACTATATGATAGAGATATGGGTAGTAAAAATGCATCATAATTTAGAATCAATGTGCATTTGCAAGGTTATATGTGCACAGAGATCCTATAGATTAGTCAACAAAACAGCAAAAAAAATAAATAATAATAAATAAAGACTAAAAAACGGAAATAAATAGGCTCATACATCATTTTTTTATTTTTGGGCTTGAACGAAACTTTAAGAATGACTGTTGGCACCGACTCATGTTATAAAATGTTTAGATTATACAACATTTTCAATGGAACACCCTGTATATTTGTGACTTTTTGTGTTCCTTCCAATAAAACAATTTCATAAAACCCACACACTTGGGGTCTAAAGTGATTAATTCAAGAGCTATAGGTACTTAAAGGATGGTACCACTATCATTGATTATAACATGTATCCCTACAGTTAAATTATTTTGGTAGTGTTTCATAATGGTATTGGTACAGCCCTTTAAGTACCTGTAGCTCTTGAATTAATCACTTTAGACCCCAAGTGTGCTAGTTTGTTGAAATTGTTTTATCGGGAGGAACACAAAAAGTCACAAATATACAGGGTGTCCCATTATAAGTTTTGAATCGGACGTCACGTGACCAAAAACAAATACCTCACTGGGTGACACAATAATAGGAAAATACACTACATTTGCTCTAATTTACACCTCCAAAATTATAATTCGCTACTACTGCCCAGTTCCGATATATTTCTTGTCTTAATCGTCGTGAGACACCCTGTATGTTTATCCGTAATAGGTAAAAAGTTGAAATGTCTAATTAGATCGAAAAATAGTAGTCTGTGGCCGCTTAAACAATGGCAGTATCTCTATAAACAGTTGATAGTTGAGGTAAACAATCGACAAAAACTCCTGTTCGCGTAACGCTATTAAATAACCTCCGTTTTTTGCTATAAAATCGAAAGTAATTTCACTTTAAGGAGGCTACCCACGTTTCAGTTATCTTTACAAACACACTTCAAACCTTGATTTCTCTGTAACAAATGCGAATTAAGAATAATTCTTTTTGACATCGACTTCACATTCTGAAACTTCTAAAGCGCTAAAGCTGCGATTTCTTTTTTTTCAAGATTATTTTAATTTGTAGTACAATATTTATTCCTATTAGGTTCAAGTTTTTTGCATTCTTTTTATAGTAAATGGCTCTATTTTTCATCAAAAGTAATACGATAGTAAATAAATTGATGTCTATGAGATATTGGAAAAGTATAGGCCCATTTATATTAATTATTCCTCGTCGTATAACCTCAACGAAATGTTGCATTTAATATACATTTTTAACAGAATTGATATTAAATATAAATACAGGCAGTATGAAATCTGTTAGGAAGGCCAAAAAATGACGGAACGCAAGTTAGTCGTCAACATACTCGCCAAACTGAATAGAGAACGGTAGATATCACATACTTTTTTTACCTGAACTTTTCGACCTGGCCTCCTGGATGAGCCTGACCACGTCCTGATGCAGGGCGTGCGACACGTCCTGGCCGTTGATCTGGTGCAACTGGTCGCCCTCTGTCAGCCGCGGGCTGCACTTATCCGCCGGCGTATTCGGCGCTACTCTAGACACTAATATTGGCACGTTTGTATCAGTTCCGCCTGAAATGCACCACCGAATATCTTTTGTAATCTTTGTCTTTATAGTCCAAGCGGTAGGGGTTTTTTAATAGAAAAAAGGTTCAAATGATTTATGAAGAGGACAAAATTCACCCCCCTCCCCTCATCCTCAAGAGGCAACCCCCAGAGGTCGCAAAATGACTTCTCTCATTTGAACCTTTTTTCGATAAGAAAATGACGCTATTCAGACATTTGGTTCACAGAAAAATCGGAAAAATGAAGGGTACCGGCTGGATTCGAACCAGCGTCTCCGGCTTTCTAGGCCGACGCGTTACCAACTACACTACGGTCGCCCGTATTGCAGCCGATATACCGCGTCGACGACTTGATATCGAATCCGTCGACCCCCACCACTCCCC
Source organism: Callosobruchus maculatus (assembly GCA_951848785.1). Lineage (NCBI taxonomy): Eukaryota > Metazoa > Arthropoda > Insecta > Coleoptera > Chrysomelidae > Callosobruchus > Callosobruchus maculatus. Next base: position 8,905,350 of record CATOUR010000003.1, read on the forward strand.
CGTATTTCTCTGCGAACCATGCATTTCAGTTATCCAGAGAGATCTAGTCGGCTGTTGGGTGAGTGTGTATCTACCACCGCTATTTGCACGACAGCTCTCTTTCTTACTGAAACAACGACTACTCAGTCGGACGAGATTTCGTGGAATGAAGGTGCTTGCTTACTCCGCTATTTTTAGAAAATCGTCGCGAAGCAGTTTCCATTCCCCTCCCCCCCTCCCCCCATTTCTCGAGCGGCAACCCCCGAGGTCGAAAAGTTAGGTGTACATTCAGGGGACTAATGTCTACCATCCTACCAAATTTCATTTCCGACTTTTTGCGCTCAAAAAACTTTTGTAGGATTTAACAATTGGCCAATATCGGTAGTACGTAGCGATGTGTTCCCAAGGGCCGTATTCAAAGTCGTCTCTCGAGTAATACTTGTAATATTCAAGGGATAGATGAGGGACCCCTCAAGTGTGACTTTCCTTGTCTATCTGTTTCCTAGACAACATCTATAGGGTGCCCCAATAAGAACGATAGGAAAGAAAAATTGAATAAAACAACAATGGTTTGAAATATCAAATTGGTTTTGGCTTTACTTTGAAGCTACAGCCATGACATTATGTATGGAATAGAACATCATTCAAATGTCTGCCTCGGGCTCCCTGGAAGTGCTTCAAGCGGTCGGTCTCATTGCGGATGACATTTTGGAGCATTTGCGGCGTTATGGCGTTGATGGCTACTCGAAAATTGTTTTCCAGGGCATCCAAAGTGGCTAGTTTTTTGGAGCAGACCAGTGACTTAACGTACCCTCAAAGAAAATAATCGAGAGGTGTCAAATCACACGATGGCGGTGGCCAATCAATGAACGGTCGTCTGGTGATGATCCAGTTGCCAAACTTCTGTCGAACAACTTCGAGCGTTGCTTTGCTTGTGTGGCTCGTGGCTCCATCCTGTTGGAACCACATGTCGGTAATATCGATGTTGTCGAGCTCTGGCCACAAAAATTCTTCCAACATCGCTCGGTAGCGTGGCTCATTGGTTGTAACGGTGTCTCCTTCCTTATTTCGAAAGAAATAAGGAGCAATAATGCAGCCATGCCTAAATCCGCACCACACATTCAATTTTTTCGGGTACTGAACCACTTCTTCGGTTATTTGTGGATTGTTCACAGCCAGCAACGGCAATTCTGCTTGCTGACACAGCAACTGAGGTAAAAATTGGCTTCGTCTGAAAAGTTGATTTTTTGGCCAAAATGAGGATCTTCGTCCAATATTTGCAGTGGCCAATTTGCGAACTCACGGCGACGGCCTATGCTCGTCCGGCTTCAATTCTTGCGTCAGCATGATCTTATATGGGTGCAGTCCCAAATCCAAACGCAAAATTCGTCGAGTTGTCTCTTGGAGAGGCAAAATTCCGCGGCTCGGTGAAGATACGTCAAATTTGGATCGCCGTGAACACTGGCCGCTATGGTGGCGATATTTTCTTCACGTAGACCAGTTCGTATTCGAGTTGGTTTCTTTAGATCTACTAGAGTGTACTCACGCTCAAACTTTTCCACCTTGCGACGAATTGCCTACTCACTGAAGCCATGATGAGGCCGCGTTCACGACGAAATGCGCGTTGCGTATTTACAATTGAGTGGGAATTTCCGTAGTACCTTTTAGTAATTTCCAAATGATCGGCGAGCGTGAAACGATCCATGATCAATTGTCAAACCTTACTGAATATTTTCACAGCTGGATGACGTTTGTACCTTTAACAGCTGTCTAGATATCCGTATTAGAAAACCTATCACTTCTATTGGGGCACCCTATATGAGAGGGCGGGATTCATTTAGCGACGTGATCATATTTCAAATAAATTTGTAATGCCTATGCCTACGCATTTTGATATTTTCTGTTATCTCTTTTTGTTTGCCGGTATTTCGTGTTTTGTGCCGGACATTTTTTCGGATGTGACACAAACGAATGTTGGCAGAAACTGACAACACCGTACTCGAAAATTAACCTACAAAATCGCCTTGCCTGCAACGAAATGTCATATTGATATTTCGTTACTTTAGTATTACTCAAGGGAGCCTTACGTAAGGGCCCTCAAATAAGGTTTCGAAACACAAAACCGTACTTAAGGGACCCTCAAGTATTAAGGGACCCTTAAGTATCGGCTATGAATACGACCCTTGAATGTCGTACTTTTTTATAAGACCAAATGTGTTTTTTAGGCAGCTGCACATAAGAGTTATATGAGAGATGAAATAATTATCGAATTTAGGAGATGTGTACTATGTTGTTCACCACAGCGAAAAAGTATAAAAACGCTCATTTTATGATTTTTAACAGTCACTGTCACACGCGAAATTATTCTGATTATTAGGCCTGAAACCCAACAACACTATTTTGTTAAAATAACTATAAATTTTGCTCTTGGATTTATTGGAGCAAATGATGAAGAGAATCAGTAAAGAAAGCGCAGACAATAAAAAATAAGGTTTTTCTCCTCTAGAGAAAAAAAGGAGCTTCTTTATCCTCTGAAGAAAAAATAATCATCCATGCATAATATGCACAAAAAAGCGATGCAATTTAGTTAAGTCGATATTGCTCAAAAACCAAACAATTATTTATGTCAGCCATACAAATCAAACATGATACGATATTTCGTGTTGTTATTCTCATCATCACCTTCAAATTTGTAGTCCTTTAGTACTCCATGCAGCTTTAAATCAAGTAAGTAAAATAGTCACAGCAAAAACGTGCAAGCTGTTGAAAACCAATATTCCTATAATTTAGTTAGTGAATTCTACTCTCACACTTCTATAGTTACAATGAGCATTATTAAGATTATGAAAATTCTGCAAACGAAACAGCGAGGGTTTTGGAATAATATAAAACGTATGGGAAATAGAAATATAGGGAGCGTTATCTCCCACATTTTCTCTCATAAGGATAAGAAGATTGCGCCTGAAGTTCTCAAAAAGTCTGAAACGAAGAAAATGATAGCTGTATTTTTCAATTTGAAATTGAATAGTGGAAAATACCAAAATCGTTATCTGGCTTCCTATCAGGACGAAAACTCATATCGTGTATAATTTGTGGGAACCAATTTCAAATCCGGCCGTTGTTTTGAGTTTCGGCCACAGGTAAAGATAACAAATTTTCAGATCCTCAGATCATCAAGTTCACCCTAAATATCTAAAATCATTATCTGGCTTCCTATCAAGACGAAAACTCGTATGGTGTATAATTTGAAGGTGCCAATTTCAAATCAGGCCGTTGCTTTGAGCTTTAGTCTCAGGTAAAGAAAATAAAAAATGTTCAGACCCCCAGATCTTCAAGCTCACCCTAAATATCTAAAATCGTTATTTGGCTTCCTTTCAGCACGAAAACGCATATTGTGTATAATTTGAGGGTGCTAATTTCAAAGCAAGCTGTTGCTTTGAGCTTGAGCGGAAATATTTTGCAAGATTTTCATGAATTTTGGGATAGGGGGTTTTTCAATATGGCCAATCTTGCGATGGTATTTACAATGTTGTCAAATCTACCGTTTTTCGAGAAATACAATAAACTCTGTTATTTCAAATGGATCACCCTGTATATTTCTACATTCAAATTACAATTAAATCTACACTGCATCCGTCCAAGTTAAAATAAGACATTGACTTCAAAAAACATGAAGGCAGTTACAGCAGATGCTCAAAATGTTGCCCGTTTACTTCAATACAACAAGCCATATGATTCTTGAATCTACGCAGTACATTTTGCAAGATGACTGAATTTTCAACAGTAAACATAGCAATCTTATTTAGTTATTTTAACTTGGACATATGCAATATAAAATATACACAAAATAAACAGTATTTTTCAAGGATTTCAGAAAGGTAGAGATATACAGGGTGATCCACTTAAAATACCAAAGTTTATTATATTTTCGGAAAAACGGTAGATCTGACAACATTGTAAATATCATCGTAAGATCGGTCGTATTGCAAAACCCCCATACCCCAAATTTCATTAAACTCGCGCAAACCGTTCCCGAGATAATTGAAGCGTTCCACACTAAAGACACACCCTGTATATACAGGGTGGTCCAATAAGCGCGCGGTGCTCTCTAGCGGCCATACCATTTAAATTAGACGGAAATGTTTGAAATAAAAAACGCGTCGTTTCAAGTGCTCTACATTTAGAAAATAATTTCAAAGATGGCGGACTTCCGGATATACCGGAAGTAGGCATCAACTTCCTTATTTTAAATAGAACACCCTGCATATTATTACGTTTTTAAATTCAGCATCGATTTTTAGGTCCAGTTTGTTAACCATTGTTTATGTCTACGAAGCCTATTTTCGGAGTTATTCAGCAATATTTACAAAATTTGAGAAGTTTGTTGACAACCAGCATGGAGTCTAAGCCTTTGGGGTGGTATTATTGGAAACCGCATAATAAACTAATGTTTTCCAAAATATTCTAAATGAAAATTGGAAAACCTGTTGAAAAATTCACCACTGGAGTCTTTAAGAATAATATGGTTACGGTTAGATGGAGCGAAATCACATTTTAGTATTAGAGGTCGAAACACTTTGGATGGAATGTTTCCTGCCAATTGTTCCGTCTGCGAGCCACGCCACCTACGATTTTTTCAGTTCCTACGCAGTGATTACAAAACCGTAAATATCTTAAAAACCATCAAAGATAGAACCATATGTGCCTAGATAAAAGTGAAAGAGAGTTTAATTTCGCGTCCAACGATGCGAAACTTTTGATACCATCCCATTTGAAAAAAAAGTTTTTAACATTTTTAACTTTTAAAATTTGAAGATTACTAGTTGATTGATTTAATGTTCTTTTGGAACAATGGTCTTACTAAAGCACAAGTACGTTCCTTGCTTTTTTCAAAACCGAAAACCGCATCTTTCTGTCGCGTTTAGTTTTCGAAATATTAACGTTTCTTGTAAAGTACTACAAACGTCAAATTTTGTAAAAATTGCTGAATAACTCCGAAAATAGGCTTCCTAGACATAAATAATGGTTAACAAACTGCACCTAAAAATCGATGCTGAATTCAAAAGCGTAATAATATACAGGGTGTTCCATTTAAAATAAGGAAGTTGATACGTACTTCCGGTATATCCGGAAGTCCGCCATCTTTGAACTTATTTTCTAAATGTAGAGCATTTGAAAAGAAACGTTTTTTATTTAAAACATTTTCGTCTTATAGTAAACACGATGTCAGCTGGAACAGGGCGATGTGACGGCGATATACGAGGTAGTATCAATTCACCGGTATTTGCGGTGCTATTCCACTGGTGAAAATGCTCGAATTAGCAGCATATATCCCTGGTATACATTCAAAAGCAGCCGTCAAAGCACCCCTGCCGAATTGTATTCAGCAGGTAGCTGGGACTGTCCACTCGAGGGGTCGAGCCAGTCTTACCAGTGCCGTTCACGGATACGGATTGTAAGGCTCTGCTTCCGCAACTTTGCGAATTCGCCATTTGTTATATTTTGGAAATACGTAATCATGGCCGTTTGGAGACCCTGGGAGAATGCACGTGATAGTGTGGCAGATGTGGATGCGGATCCTATTCGGGAAGACTTTTTTCACAAGGATTTAGAAGAACAGACACAAAAGTAATATTAAATATTTACGATTGTCTAAAAAATGAAAATCATGATGCCTCAAATGTGTTCACAAGATGCAGGGGTGGTGGAGGGACCGAACAAGGGCGAGAGTCGTCCATCGTCCGTCTTTTGACATAAATGCAGTATCCTAAACGAATTACTTTTATTTCAGCGTTTGACAAAAAAATCCTGAAATCTAAAAAAACTTGAGCGATGCCGTCTGCGTCGTCTGTAGAGAACATAGTGCTGTTCGGGTTTTTAGGTCGTTGTTTGTTAAAATTTCTTCTTAACGCTTCACAAGCACGGGTGACTAGGACCTTCAGATATCTGACGAGTCTTCACTGCGAGAGCTACCCGACAATTATTGTTATTTGTTGCACTCTTGAGTTGTAAGTCAGTTCTCGTGATGAAGACAGCGATCTCTGAAGATCCCAGTCACTCGTGTTTGCAAATCGTTAGGATTTTTTATAAGGCACTATAATAATCGATTTTATTTGAGGAAAACGTAATAATTCGTTCACATCCTTTGTATATTTTATACTTATTATATACTGTAGAAGGTCCCTGTATGAACCTTCTTCATTAAATACTCAAATAGGAAATATTAGTTCATTTCATATTCACCTTGCATTTGATCATAAAATTATTTCAGTTACGGCGCGCCGCCTATGGATCCTTCGGCCCTTACAAAGGAAATGCCGCAAAAGCTTTTTTATGCTGTTTCAAGTGACTTCGTATATACTTTACTTTAAACGGTATGGCCGCTAGGGAGCACCGCGCGCTTATTGGACCACCTCGTTAACAGCTGAGCCATTATCGCATGCATGCAAAACCGACACAGGGACCACGTGACCTCTGACCTTTGACGCTAAACCCGTACTTTCCCTCCCCGTCGGGACGGAGCACTACAGTGACTACGTTGCCGTTCGAATCTGTCGGCGACGGATTTACGACGCCAGATGGCGCTGCGCTACTAAAGTCATACAGACCGTTCAACGTCGGCGATGGGGGTTCGTCGTCCGCGTAGTTCATCACTCTGCCGGCGACGCCCGGGGAGAAGGCGCCCTCTAGGGTCCGGTCCAGGAAGCCGCCGTCGCTGTGGAGTAGAAATCGGGTCAGTGGCGACCTCACAGTAACAACCAATGAAGTGTTAATACCTATGGAAGGGGCATGCGTGCACTCGTTTGCGGCTAGAATGAGATAGCGCTAGTCAGGGAAAACGGCAGAAGATTTGCCAATGCTCCACATAGCTGGTTAGGAAGTAGGTGGCTGTGCTTTTTCCCTGACCAGTTCTATCTCTCTCACTGACCTCTCTTTCTTATGCATGCTTTCTCCCTATCTAGCTCTATCTCTCTCACCGACCTCTCTTTCTTATGTCGTCCGCAAAAGTGGTACATTGTTTAAATGGGAAGGGGCCATTCCATAGGTATTGACACTTCATTGGTACCAACTCAACACAGAGGTAGTAAACAACTAATTCTAATAGGCCGACATCTTTTCTTACGTTGTCATATTGACCACCAGATGCGGCAATCATGATGGGGTATTTTCCGAACAAAATTTTCTGACGGAATATTGATGTTACGTCCCCAAAAACCATGTAACTAACATTTTTACTTTTTACTGTGAACGCGAAGTGGCTTAATAAAAGCACCTGCAAAGTTCAAACATAAAATTTCGCGCCAAAGCTGTGACGTAATAAATCTAGACGTGACGTAATAAGACTTTCGTGGAGCTATCCTTAGAATGTGACTATACCTTGTCATTTGACCTCCTTTTCTCCATCTACAAACATAACCTCCGCTTCGTATTGATATTGACAGATGTTTGTTTACATCATTTCATGATTTATCTTGGTTAAATGAGATACCGAGACAGTCGTGACACCAGGGCAGGTTATGTATGCATGACACTAGTGACAGGCTGTTAAAGACGAGTGTTGCCGAATGACGAGTAAAATTGTGAAAAGTAGCTATGAAACATTCTCAGAGTAAACTGCTAATTACATAACAATGCAAAAAATGGAATAGCTGTGCAATATAACATTTATAGTCTACAAAAAGAGGGAAACTAAATAAACATAAAATGAAGTTTACATCCTTTATAAAAAAACTATGCAAAATATTAACAACGTGACAACCTTGAATCTACACCCAATTCAAATTAAAATAGTCACATCCTATCTACATCCGGCATAAAAATCACTTTTGATTGGTTGATTTCTTAGGCAGGAGGTTTAAGAGATTTAAATAAGCTCTTTTCAAAGGGATGATTTTCAAAGTCTATCTTTACTCCACGTGGGCAGAAAAAAATTGAGCAAACACTGCCATCATTACAAATTAGATACAAGCAATCCATTTCAGCCATTAAACAGGCAATATTAGCAAGTTGGAAAATACCCCATTGTTTACTATCGTCTTAATTGTATAGTATCCAGAAATATCCCATTCTTCGTTAAAAAAGATGGTATTTGATGGTTTAGGAATGATTACAGCAAAATCAATAGATATGTTGACCTCTACTGCGTTACTGCATATTTCTTCATCATAAACGCAAATTCTGAAGTCTTACGTAAATTTTGAGGAGCTGGCAACGCCGATATAATTTTCATGCGACTTATTTACGGTAGAACCCCGAGTGTCAAACGTTTGTTTGGTTTGTGCATCTTTTATGCTTGGTCAGTAAAATCGAATTCGCTATTTGTTGGTAACTGTAGTGAAGCTTTACGGACTTGCTGTGCTATATTCGAGTGTAGTTTAACAGTTTTTCGAGATGGGACTCAAAAAGTGCATTGTTTCTAACATGGGTTGCATTGGAAGAATTTTCAGGTTAGTTGGCGTTACACAGCATTGTTGACAATTTGAACTGTCACTGCGAGGTCACAGCTGATCAATGTTTGGAGGCTGAAGTGTCAAAAAATGACGGCTTTGAGCACGTCATGTTGAAGTGATTTGTTTGCTATCTCTATGTTCAGTTGTTACTCTGGGGTGGCGACGCAGCGATAATCAAAAAACCATAAATATAAAAACAGCTTAAACTTCGTTTTCAGGCGTTTTAAGGGTTCCAGACAAAAAAATAGAGTCCAACATCACAAAATAGAAATTTTAAAATAAAAAAATATTGATAGTCGCGGTATCACAGTTGTAGCAAATCTGTGCTGGAATCAAAGAGCGAGAGTCGGAATTGAAGACCAGTTTTCTGATGAAGTGGAGATTTTGCGCCAAGGTTGTAACTTTTCCCAATTTTGTTTAACGTGTACAGTGAGGCCATTTTCAATGAATGCCTAAACGACTGCCAGGAGGGAATTACTGTCAGTGTCGTAATGACAGATAGACTGGAAATCTCCAAACGATCGTACAAAATCTATACAACAACAATTGCAAAAGTTATGGTCTGAAATTGAAGTTAAAGAAAACCAAATTCATGGTTTTTACAAAAAATAACAACGTAATGGGCAATATAACTATAGACAACATGTCAAAAGAGCGAATAAGAAGATATAGATACTTAGGAACTTGGCTAACCGAAACTACCCAGCAATATCAAGAAATAAGAGCTCGAATAGAGGGTGCAAGAAGGGATTCCAGTTCATTTTCTACTTTTTTTTGGGTGGGGGTGAAATTTAAGCAACACTTACTCATCAGATATGCGCGATTCTTCTGTCCACGCTTTCTTAGGCTCCTTGGTACCCAATGAGGTAACTTTGTTAGCATAGGGACCTGGGGGCCTGGCAGGGGCCGTTAAAGCTTTCCCTTTGTCTTCTATCGGAGGAGCTGGGACAGGTTGCTTAATCTGGAAATATAATTTACTGATTACCATGATATGAAACACAAGCTTGATAAATGAGGTTGTGGTGATCCGGAACGCGCTCCTGGCTGCCAGACGTTAGAACGCACCTTTAGCGGTCACGTGACCGAAGTTTGACATTGATGTCATCGACGGATGATTTATAAAAAATGTAAGATCTGAGTATGAGTGTAATTAGTCGATGAAGTTCAGATAAGTAATCTATTTGATTATTACTACATCATATATTGTTCAGATATTTTGTTATTTGTCAGATCATGAGTGACTTTTCATAGAGCAACCAATTCCGTAACACTTCCATATTAATTTTCAATCTGAGCCAAGGATACTGTTCTGTAATGCTTTTGTGTTTTGTCTCTTGTATAAAGTAGGGAGTCCTTGGAGAATGGTTGCCATGGTTTGTTTATTTATTACGAGAGGGGATTGTTTTGAAAACAGGAAGAGATGAGACACCCAAAATTTACATAATGCATTTTGGAGTCTTTTTCACGAACATTTGCAGGTATGTTGTCTTTTGAGTTTGTATTATTAACTAATGTAGTCTGGTTACAGTATTTAAAGTGTGTATCCTATAAATCCGACTGTTATATGGCGTTGGGTCTCTGATTTCCGTCTACTCTAAGGTATTAGGTCCTGGAGCTTGCAGCTTGGTGGTCTTTAGGTGTATTTATTTAAATCCTTACTGATTTCTCTTTGTTTGTATGATATTTATTTACGGAAGGACGATAGCCTGGTAATCACCCAGGTGGGCCACCTAGCCCACCATGTATTCTTATTATTATTTATCATTTAATTGTGAATGTTTATAGCCATTTCTTTATTATACAATATCAATAACAAGAGCCAGTTTTCCACTATTATTAAGATATTTTTGAATCATATATTTCAACATATCGATATAAATACTTCACCAGTAAAATATATGAAATACAAAGCACTCATGATTTGATAAATACAAGAATCAAGTAATAAAACCATACCATAAACACTCAGCACTCATAATAAATATAAAACAAATGTTAAGAAACAAATAATAAAAAAACCATATCATAACATTTCTGTGTTTTGATTTCATTCTCTCTGAGTTGGTACACATGCATGCTAAAAGAATCTGGTTACCACGGACACACATACAACATTGGGTTCTAAATTCCACTACTAGACATCTTGATCACTTTGGCTATTTCTAAATTTGGTATCGGTTTTGACAGTGACCTGTTGCTCACTACAAGGTTTTGCAGTATATCTTGTTCTTTTGGTGTTGCTCAATACGCAAAGCATTTTCAATAAGACTCTTTCCTGTTTAAATGCTGTAAATCGACTGAGAGTGATTCAACCCGTGTCAAGGGCCTAACTGTTTTACAGTATGACAGGATGACTCACCAACTGTTTGCTAGGCGATCTGACAAACTTCCTCTCCAAGATCCCCCGTTGCCTAACCTCCGACATGGTCTGGAACTCCGTGCGGCCGGAGTACGTGAACTTTGACCCTAAAGAGAGCGGGAACCTCCTTTTCACTCGGGGCGAGTGTAGCCTGAAGAAGGTGTGATGTTCTACGCAAGATTTCCACAGGGTTTTCGATGACCTGTACGTTTCCATGTTGAGGCCGAGCAGGACGTCGTACGACTCAGACTGAAAATAAGTTCGTTAATACGATTTTTATACAAGGTGAGTCAAAAGCATGGAACGACTTGTTTATCTCGGATTTTCATGAATTTTGGGGATAGAGGAGCTTTGCAATACGGCCATTCTTGCGATAGTATCTACAATGTTGTCAGATCTACCGTTTTTTAGGAAATACGATAAACTTTGTCAATTCAAATGGATCACCCTGTATATTTCTACATTTTTGAAATCACGAGTATGACGACATCGGATATCGTACGACTTCGGGGTACGTTATCATCCTTTATTATATTTTTCCAAATGTCGGTTGTGAAAAAACTAAGGCTGTATGAAACTTTAAACCAGCGGTGAACCTAGACCAGACCAAGATCTTCGTATATGTCATGGCCGACTCTACTCACTAGGCCGGAGCATTGAAATACGGCAACACTTTGTCATTAGTGTAATTCTTCCAGAGTAAAAAAGAACATTGGAAGGTGATTTTTAATGTGTTTCTAATTATTTACCTGCACAAACGAAACTATAAAGATAAAAAGATGCCTGCAAAGTGTGTAGTACCAGGTTGCACTAGCAATTGTGCTTCCAATAAAGGACATACCAAACATAACCTTCCAGAGTAAAACGAAGATTGGAAGGTGATTTTTAATGTATTTCTAATTATTTACCTGCACAAACGAAACTATAAAGATACAAAGATGCCTGCAAAGTGTGTAGTACCAGGTTGCACTAGCAATTGTGCTTCCAATAAAGAACATAAACAGAAGTGGTTGAAAGGTATTCCTCATAAGGGTTGGTTATATTTTTAAGAATAAAGACAATAATTTACAAACATTTCAAAGGATAAGACCTATTTTAAAGCACAATGTGGTACCTACAATGTTTTCTGGACCTCCAAAATATCACAGAAAAATACAGTTCTAATAGAACACATCTGGGTACACCTATGAAAGGATTTGATAGTGAAGGAGAATCGAGACCAGCAAGAATGGCTTCAAAGTGACCTAATAGTGAATTTTTCTAGCTCAAGTGAAAATTTACAAAGTAAATTGAGTGTTCATTGAAGTGGAAGTGGCAGCAGGAAACAGGTTGCGTTTATTTTTATTTTGTAGTGTTTGACTACGATGAACCAGACATCAGATGTAAGTGGTATTAGTAGTAGTAGTTCTAAAAAGTATTTTTCTTAATTTATCAACCGAGATGAACTCTTAATACATATAAAATGTAACAATTATTATTCTGAAACTATAAAACAATTTACGGTAACCGGACCACTATTTGACAGCTAAGCCACGTTGCCACATCTAAGGTTCCGGCCTAGTGTAGAGTCGGCCATGTATATGTACGATTTGGCGGATTGGATTTATGGATGTGAAACAACAGATGCTTTTTATTGTCTTGATGTGTGTCTATCATTTTCTGAACATTCGCCGTGATGCCGAACAGGTAATAAAGATTTTAGATATGCAGGGTGTTCTAAAAGTTGGGACTTTTCTCTTTAGAAGTAACGGCCCTTGAAACGGCAAATCTAATGCACGGTGAACAATTACATACAAGCAAGTACCCACTATTTGGTTGCTACGAAGTTGTAAGTGCGGTCCTGTCGTCTTACAGGTAAAAGTACGATTTACCATGCCTTCTTCAATTTGTGGATTCAGACATCCTGTGTCTCTAGCTCTTTGCACGAGCGAGAGAAATCGACGAGGTGCAGGGTGAGTACTGTTAGGGAAACGATCGGCATACACTCGCGAAGCCGCAGCGGTATTTCGACCACACTCACCGTACATTAAAATCATGTCCACCAGTTCATTATTGTTATAAGCGTGCGCCATTGTTGTTTTTAAAGTCCGATCGTCAGATGTAGCAAGTCAAGCACTCTCGTACACTATGCCACAGCAACGCGACGTATGACGAACTGCCTGTTTTAGTGTTTCTCAACGGCATCGGCACCGCTAGCACTACCTTGTTTGTTGTGGTATTATGACATGGTGAGCCATTGCCCAGGGACGGACTTCAGAATTAAGGATTTCTTTAATGGTCAGTATCTTGTTTTCTCTAAATATTTCGTTTATATGTTACTTAGAAAAAACACTCATTTTGGCGAGTACTATCTCCAGTCCCAACTTATAAAACACCCTGTATAAAACGGTACCATCGATCACATGAGGTGCTCGGTGACCTATGATGGTACTATGGATACAACTGCTAGCGTATATCGCAAATCTATTCGAGATTTTAATGAAACTGTGTCCCAAAATCGTTACATTTTGAATAAAATAATTGATTGCCTCAAATTCTGCGCGCTATTTGAACTGACGTTACGAGGGCACGCCGAAATAATGAAAATCTCAGAATATTTCGTGGTCTGATAGACTTTGTCGCGAAATTATAATATTATTTTACCTCTTTTCAATTATACAAATATGTAGGTGCATTTTTTGTATTCATTTTTTAAATATTTGACCTCCCTGCTAAGATGACCACGAGCCGCCACTGGCTAAATTCTGCTTGAATTATTTTACTGAATATAATAACAGCTTCAATTTTGTAAACAATAAATCATTAAAATGACTTAATTAATAATTAATTTTAAATTAATAATTAATATTATTAATAAATTAATTAATTAATATTAATTAATAAATCATGATAATAAATAAACAACAATAAATAAATATTAATTAATAAAAAATAAATAAATAATAATTAATAATGATACAGAAGAAATTAACTACGAAATATTTTAATAAATCATTACATTTTCCAATATATAGTATATAAAAAATAATCTATACTATCGACTTACCGGTTCTCTCCTAAGCTGTATAAAAAACTGTTTCCTTTTAAATGATATCTTCATGATTTTAGACCACGAAAAAACGCTGATCCTGATATTGTTTTGGAATACGACCAAACCCAGATGCGTCACACCTATTTGAATTTCTTTGCCGGTATTATCTTTCGCTTTATGCAAATCCACGCCGTACATGTCAATTCTTTTTGCGTGGTCTAAGAAATTAAATTCAGCATCCGCAGGTAGTTGTCCCCTAAAACATACAAAGTAAAAAAAATTAAAAACTAAGTCATACAAAGTCGGAAATTTGAAATTAATGAAGGCATCATAATGTAGATTTTTGGAGCGCAAAAAATTTAGCAACGATTGACATGACTTTTATTTACAATAGTCCATATTTATAAAAATGAAGTAAAGGTAAGAGGAAAAGGTAGAACTCACAAGGAACTGGTAGAAGGAAAACGTTTTGCTTTATTTCATATTCATAATCTTTTCCTTTTATTTGCCATCAAATCCTCGCAGAAAAAAGGGAAAGATCATCATCATCATAGTCACAATGTCTTAACTCGTAAAAGTCGGAGCTAGAGTATTACCGACACGAATATTATCAATCGTTTTGAGAACTGTAGCTCGCCATCGTTTGCGATTTACTGGCAGTTCAGTGGCGCTCTTCATACTCATATCCAGCAACTGTTTCGTCGTATCCAGCCAGCGTGTAGGGGAACGGCCGCGGCGCCGCCCACTCAGGGCGTGACTCTGAACTACAAGTTTCTTCATATTATCGCTTTTGTGAATATGTCCGAAGAATTTAAGCATTCTCGTCGATAAAATGGAGGATTGTCTCTTTGAATTACCTAGCTCATCCAGTATGGAAACGTTAGTTCGATGTGCGGTATAAGGAACTCTCAGTATTCTCCTCCACGTCGACATTTCAAAAGCATCTATGCGAGCTTGATCTGCCTTTTTAACAGTCCAAGTTTCCGAGGCATACAAAAATATGGCCGAAGATTTTTACAATTCTCCTTTGTCTACATTCAACTTTAAGCTAAATAGGGTTCTATCGTTTTTGATAAGCTCCCCCAGCTTTTTGAAAGAAACACAACACTTTTGGTGACAATACAAAGAAACATGAACAACTACAAGCTTATACGGATGAATCATTTTAGTATTAATATCTGTACAAATTAAGGGTGAGATTATTGAATACACTCTGCACTTTAAAGGATGCTGAATTAAATAGCAAATCTAATTAGTAGACTGTATAACTCACTTATGCAATTTGTGTAGTTCAGATATTTTTCTTTCCATCTCCTCAGTTTGGCCAGGAATCAGTTGCATACGAGATAAATAATCTGGCCCATGTTCCTCAGGATGATAGTCACCTAATTCAGCTGCAAAAATTAATAAACAATTAATTATAAAAATATTCAAAGCAATCAAATATACAGGGTGATACTCAGAATTTTGATACCTCCGTCATTATGGCAGATACAAAAAAAAACTTTCGAATAAAAGTTATAGGTAAAGCGAAGGTCTACATTTTAAAATTGTTGTATAATATACAGGGTTATTCATAAAGTCACGATATACCAAAGTTGTATTTTTTCAAATGGAGCACCCTATACAGGGTGCCCAGTTAGTGTGTAATTCTTCGATATCTCGCAACGTATACCTGATAGAAGAAAATGTCAAATACAAAAGTTATTTGGTTACTTAAGACGCAAATTCTAAAAATATTTTGAAATATACAGGGTGTTGCCGGAAAGTCAGATAGTGATCAACTTGATTTTTTTATATGGAACTATAACTTTTTCTTAAATTCTTCTAGTTTCCATCATTGATCTCTATTCAACCCTAAAATATTTTTGTGATCGATTGCGACGTTGCCAAGTTATAATTTATTTTCTATTAAATTCCGGATTTGCAGGGTCGCAAGTAATACGTCCAAATTGATATATTCCTTTAACTTTGCTCAATAATATTATACAGCGAGTTACTTGAATATTGAGTGGATATTATTTTGGATGTTACCAGCAATTTGTATCTACAGGGTGTATTTGGCAGAGTTTTAAATTACGGCAACTTGAAGGTCATTTAACTTTGTTTTTTCAAATGTAACACCCTGTATTTTTTATTTTAAATCGAAATATCTACTAATACCCTATCTCGCGTTGTAATATTTTTTTGCGATTGCGGCGTTGCCAAGTTATAAATTATTATTCCAAATTTTTAAACAAATATCCCCGATTTTAATTTATTTTAAATAGAATCCTCTACTTATTTTTATTGCAATGAATTGCACATGTCGAACTTAGTAAGATCTCACAATTTCAAAATTTTCCTTCTGTTAATTATTGAGATACCGAAACGCTTAAATATTTCCAAAACTGCCACAGCTGGAACAGTGAAATTCAATACTTGGGAGTTTTTGAACATACAGAACTTAAAAAGCGTAACACCAGTGTTGTCAGATTTACCACGTTTACGTTACACTTCATAAATAGGGCATTCCATTCAAAATTCTGACGTAAAATTGGCAAATCTGACAACACTGATGTTAGCGTTTTTGAATTCTGTATGTTCAAAAAACCCCTAGTATTGCATTTCACCTCTCCAGCTGTGGCAGTTTTGGAAATATTTAAGCGTTCCGGTACCATTAACTGAAAAAGCGGTGTTGCCGTATCTCACTTAATAGAAACAAAATTTTGAAATTGTGAGATCTTACTAAATTCGACATGCGCAATAATTCATTGCAATAAAAATAAGTAGAGGATTCTATTTAAAATCGGGGATATTTGTTTAAAAATTTGGAAAAATAATTTATAACTTTGCATCACCGCAAACGCGAAAAAAATATTACAAGGCGAAATAGGGTATTAGTAGATATTTCGATTTAAAATAAAAAATACATGGTGTTACATTTGAAAAAACAAAGTAAAATGACCTTCAAGTTGCCGTAGTTTAAAATTCTGCCAGAAACACCCTGTAGATACAAATTGCTGGTAACATCCAAAATAATATCCACTTAATATTCAACTAACTCGCTGTATAATATTATTGAGAAAAGTTAAAGGAATATATCAATTTGGACATACTACTTGCGACCTTGCAAATCCGGAAATTAGTAGAAAATAAATTATAACTTGGCAACGTCGCAATCGATCCCAAAAATATTTTAGGGTTGAATAGAGATCAATGGTGGAAACTAGAAGAATTTAAGAAAAAGTTATGGTTCCATATAAAAAAATCAACTTGATCACTATCCTACTTTCCCGCAACACCCTGTATATTTCAAAATATTTTTAGAATATGCGTCTTAAGTAACCAAATAACTTTTGTATTTGACATTTTCTTCTGTCAGGTATATCTTGCGAGATATCCAACAATTACGCACTAACTGGACACCCTGTATATTATCCCAAATTTAATTGCGTTCCTTTTAATTTTGTGTACAGGGTGAACCAAAACTCACAACCATAATTTTCTTTGTTATCTTAAATGGAACACCCTGTATTTTATAGCATCGTCAGAGAGTTCTTACAAAATATGTCCACTATTATTAAGCATGGTGATGCAGAACAAGAAAAAGAGCAACTTACATTGTACTGTATAACTAGCTAAAAGTATGGCAGTGCTTGCAGGTAGAACAAGTCTTTCTTCCAAAATGTCCTTCCTCAACTGTAAGTAAAACTGATACCGTGTATACTCCTCTAACAGCTTGCTTGGATCGGATACATAGAATTTCACTCTAAAATGTAAAGGATATTGGCAGTTGCCCAGCTGCTTTTTCAGTGATTTGGACGGATCTAACCAGCGCTGAAAACAGAAAAATATACAAAATATATTCAATAGATTGAAAAAAATATATTTCATGACTTTTGAGGCATTCAGGAAACAGAATCCAGAAAACAAAAACGAGAAAGTAGATAGCAGAAAACAAAACTGAAATCAGAAAATCTGATTTTTCTGGACTATGGGTTTGAATTTGATGAAAACCAAAAATTTCAGAAATTTCTGATCCTCAGGTTTGCCTAAAAATGGAAATACTTTATTTGACTTTCTATTAAGATGAAACCTCGCGTTTTGGATAACCTGAGAGTGCTGATTACAGATCCGGTCGCAGTTTTGAGTTTTAGTCTTGCAGATCTTCAATTTTGGCTAGAAAGTCGAAAATATTTATTTGGATTTACATTAAGATGAAGCCTCGTATTTTGGATAATTTGAGAGTGCTGATTACAAATCGGGTCGCAGTTCGGAGTTTCAGTCTCGTGTGACGAAAATAAAAAAATTCAGATACTTTCATCAATTTCATGTTTGCCTAAAAAATCGAAAATCTTTATTTGGCTTTCTATCAAGATGAAACCTCGTGTTTTTGTATAATTTGAGGGTGCTGATTACAGATCCAGTCACAATTTTGAGTTTCAGTCTCGTTTGATGGAAATAAAAAATTTCAGATTTTTCATCAATTTCAGGTATGCCTAAAAAATCGAAAATCTTTATTTGCCTTTCTTTTGAGATGAAACCTCGTGTTTTGGATAATTTGAGGGTGCTGATTACAGATCCGGTCTCAATTTTGACGTTCAGTCTCGTTTGACGAAAATAAAAAATTTCTGATTTTTCGTTAGATTTCAGGTATGTCTAAAAAATCGAAAATCGTTATTTGGCTTTCTATTGAGATATAACCTCGTGTTTTGGATAATCTGAGGGTGCTGATTACAGATCCGGTCTCAATTTTGACGTTCAGTTTCGTTTGATGAAAATAAAAATTTCTGATTTTTCATCAGATTTCAGGTATGCCTAAAAAATCGAAAATCTTTATTTCCCTTTCTTTTTAGATGAAACCTCGCGTTTTGAATAATTTGAGGGTGTTGATTACAGATACGGTCTCAATTTTGACGTTCCGTCTCGTTTGACGAAAATAAAAAATTTCAGATTTTTCTTCAGATTTCAGGTATGCCTAAAAAATCGAAAATCTTTATTTGCCTTTCTTTTGAGATGAAACCTCCCGTTTTGAATAATTTGAGGGTGTTGATTACAGATCCGGTCTCAATTTTGACGTTCCGTCTCGTTTGTCGAAAATAAAAAATTTCAGATTTTTCTTCAGATTTCAGGTAGGTATGCCTAAAAAATCGAAAATCTTGATTTGCCTCTCTTTTGATATGAAACCTCATATTTTGGATAATTTGAGGGTGCTGATTACAGATCAGGTCTCAATTTTGACGTTCAGTCTCGTTTGACGAAAATAAAAAATTTCAGATCTTCCATCAGATTTGTTTACCTAAAAAAATCGAAAATGTGTATTAATTGGCTTCTTATTAAGATGAAACCTCGTGTTTTGGATAATTTGAGGGTGCAGTTTTGAGTTTCAGGCTCGTTTGACAAAAATCAAAAATTTCAGATCCTCAGGTTTGCCTAAAAAATCGAAATTAGAAAATCTAATTACCCCGGACTATAAAATACGTGCGAAACAACGAACCGACTTCACCTTCACTGAAGATTTGTTTTATAGACACTCTGCATAATAAAAAACAACATTACCATTGAAAAGCAAACAAATAAAAACCCATGTGATGTGATTGAACGGAGTAATCAATACCTACTAAACATAGTAAGATCGTCGCATTTTAATTATTCCCATTTTAATGACGCTAATGACTCATACCAAGATTCATACGTTAAATGAGATCATTCATTAAAATGCGAGGTTTATCGTGCCACTATCAATGATATCAGGCTGTAGTTTCAGTTTCGTCAAGGATATATTGTAAGCGCCACAAAAATAAAAATGAGAGATAAGAGGGGTCAGTTAAACAGAATATGTGTTGCCTTGAACATAATTTCCTGATTTGCAAGGGCATACAGTTTCAAATGTATGCTTTCACATGATGTACACGGGCACAATGCATTCTAAATAAAGAATGCAAAAATATTATTATTATTATTATTATTTTGCAAAACAGGCCATGAAGGCCTAGGGCAGAAATGAGTAGTCTGATTTTGTACTGCTAAAATTTATGTAACTTAAAATTGTCTTTGGATACTTTCATCATTTCTGTCTGCCATCTTCTCTTTCCAGTGTTTAATATTGATTTTCTTTAAATCATCTTCTGCCTTCTTCAGCCATCTCTCCCTTGGACTACCATTCCTTTTTTCCTATTGGTCTATGGTTGAGAACTAGTTCTGCCATTCTCATCCCATTCAGCCTCTCCACATGTCCTAGCCAACTTATTCTCTGAGCTTTGATGACTGCTATAATGTTGGGGTTCTTATACATCTCTTCCAGTTCCTGGTTTGTTCTTCTCCTCCATCCCTTGTTTGTCCTTATGCCTCCATAAATAGCAACATTTTTCATTCCCATGTTATAATTTTTTCTTCCTCCTCTTTGTTCATAGTCCACGTCTCACAAGCATATGTCGCTGTTGGTCTTATATATTTACCTATATCAGCTTTCAAAATCCGTCTTAGAGAATTCATGTCTCCCAGTTGATAACTCTTCAGTTTTTTTTCTTGCTTTTTGTGTCATATTTTTGTTTAGATGTGTAGATGATCTAATTATACTGATGCTTTTTTTTGTATCAAATGTCACAATCAAAGAATTTAATTTCTTCCAATTGATAACTTTGAGTTTTTCTTTTGGGTCACATTTTTTGTTTAGTTGGTTAGATGTTTTGACCGACATATCTTTATATTATTAAAGTAGTATTTTATGTGTTATTGTATATTGTCTTTAGGGCTGGCACTTTGATCATGCGCAGACTGCCTCCCAGTCCTTTTTGCAGCTGTTTACTGAACAATATGTACAACCTAATTTGTTTTTGTTGTAATTCATACTGCAAATAAATTATTATTATTATCTGACTTTCTAAGTTCCTCTCGCATAATTGCGGTAACAACAAGTGTTGACGGGCTGTGCCAAGTCAAAACCCGGACTATTACTGATCAGAATTTAGGAAGGATCACACAATATTACAGGTCTTAAGGATTACAGACTTTTGGAATACTTTGTGTAACTTTTCGTCCAGGCCCAACTGTTGAAGGTGTTGTGTAAACGTGTTTGGTGTAAGGCCTGAGACAGACATAATGAGGGGGACAATTGTGACTTTGTTTTGTTTCCAAAGTCTTTTTATTTCCATGGCAAGGTCCGTGTATTTAGATATCTTCCTAGCGTAGGTGTTTTGAATATTCACATCATTGGGAATCGCAATATCTATCAAATAGGTAATTTTGTCAGCCTTTGATTGGAAAACTATATCTGGACTATTGGCTGGGATAGTCTTGTCTGTGTGTATTTCAACGTCCCAGTATAGTTTGTATTGATCGTTATCGAGAACTGATGTCGGAGTGTAATTGTAATACGTTGTTATTATTATATCAGTTGTATAAATTCTCTCTTTGGTCTTTCTGGATACATATTTGGATTTCATAAGATTTTTCAGGGCTTCATACTTCTGGTTTCCTTCGATGATCCTTTGACAATCTCCATCCCAAATCTCCTTGCTTCCGCAGTTATCCTTGCCGTAATTTTGTGTAGTTTTTTCTTTGTTTTTTCTACTAGTGTTAAGTCATTTGCATATGCTATACACTGGTGTTAGTTATTAAATATGGTTCCATTTGTCTTGATTTTGCTTTATCCAATTATTAAAAAATACAGATATTGTTTACTCCTCTTCCAAAACACTTGTTTGAGATTTTTATACTTGCTTTGTAAATTTGATCACATAAGTGAATATATAGTTGAAAAGAAGAAGATTCTTTCGCTTCAGCTGATCTGTTTATAACCTTACTGAGGAGACATGCTTCTTTTGTCTCAAATTGTGTAAAAAAGCTGCAAGCAATTGTGCACAACGTAGTTTGACTTACCATCCATTCGGAGCTCCTGTTTCCATGTGGGCATCCATTTTCAGAAAACTGCAGTCCAAAGTAATCTTTTTCGACCAACTCGAGATGTTGGTAGACATGTTCCAAGAGGACGGCACCTTTGGCACGTTTCTCTACATGGAAAACGTGTTCGGTGTCGTCCAGGAACCGTACTGTTACATTGAGCCCTTTAAGTTTACGTTCCCTTGCTGCAGCCAGTTCTAAAGCGTGAACATTATAAGTACCACTGGAACCACTAAACGCCCTCTTCGAAACACTTTCGATCATCCTCACAAGGTACAAGGGAAGATTTTATCGACATGCTGAAATCAAATGGTCTGTAGGTAGGCAGACTAAGGGCATATGGTTTATGCAAATTTGTATAGTTATTTAACTATAAGACAACAAATCAATACATACTCCAAAGTTTGATCCCTCCACTATTATGGTAGCTACAAAAAAAACTTTCAAAAACAAGTTGTAAATAAAGATAAGGTCTACCTTTTAAAATCATTTTATTATATACAAGGTTAGTGAAAAAGTCATGGCATATCAAAATTGTGTTTTTTCAAATGGAACACCCTATATTTATTGGGTTATACAGGGTATTTTCAGAGATATGGCTATGTGAAAATCTTAATGAATTCATCACCCAGTATCTTAAAAAATCAATAACTGGAAGCTTGATTCTCAGTGCTACAATAATTTTGTGGTTGTCTGGTTTTGTCTACAGTTATCAAGTTTTTGTTATCTTTGATTTTGTATACAGGGTGAACCAAAACTTGCGACAATGATTTTCTTTGTTACCTTAAATGGAACACCCTGTATTTTATAGCAGATGTGGATTTTTTGGGCTAGTACTATGGAGGTGATAACCATGTTAGAAAATCAATGCCTAATAAGAGCCCAAAATGACTTAAACAAAATAAATTAAAGGTGATAGCATTGAAAATCAAGGCTCTTACTGAAAAAGGTTCGAAGAAATGTTGATAGGAATAATTCTAGCATAAAGGTTCAGAATTTGTTATAGTTAATTAGTTACTTGAACTGTTTACTATCATTGATAGGTATTTCTGGACACCCTGTATAAAACAAACATTATCCTTAGTCATCTACTATGTTCCTGAGTCATTGTGAATATGATAGCAGAGATAAAAACAAAAATTACTGCCTATAATGTAAAGATAACATTTTCAATTTTGAACTAATTGTAAATCTTATAATACTGATAATGACACTTGATTTTGAGCTCAGATTTATTAAAAATGCCCTGAGGAGGGTTAACAAGTCTCCTTCTTTTGGGTGGAATATTCTTTCTTTTAAATACAATATCCTCCTATCTTCTTTGTCCTCTAAATGCCCTCCTTTCTTAGCTTGCCAATATGGCATTGCATTTATAAAATTGTTGCAAATAAAATGTGAGAGGACTAACCAAAGTGCTTTTATTTTAGCCTCACACAAGGACCCAATTGCATGATTGTGTTTTTCTAGGGTGTTACAAAATTGAAAAAAATTCTAGCTCTTCATCAAAATGTCAATGTTTTTCCTTGTCTATTGAGCACCCAGCAACTCTAGTCCTGAATATAGATGTAAAAATTACAAGATGTATCTAAATAGTCTCTAAAAAGCAGATGATTTCTAGCTAGGTTCTCACATTTCAAGCTTCACAACTGGACCACATCACTAGTTGCTTCAGAGGCGATTTTACATGAAGATTGGGGAACAATATTCAATACTCCACTACTTGCTTTAATCCTAGATAACAATATACCTGTCTGATATGTTGAATATATCATATCTGCTCTTCAGCGATACGAAGGTTTGCATTTAGTTTAGCTTCGTATTTCGATAACAAGCTGATAGCTATTCTACATTTATTTATACAAACGTCTGGTGTTCTACTTAGGATTGAAGGATGAATCAACGCTAGTGATATGTCCGCAGTTTGGTATCAGATAAGAAACTATCATCTAAAATTACCTTCAAAAATAAAACAAAAAGGCTGATTTTTTACAACGCTGTCACATCATTATTAGTAGGCTGCTGTCGTTAAAATAAATGAGTCATTTGTTTCTGCGGCGATCACTCTGGGAAAATATTCTTCCGCACATTTCACACACGTTATATTTTACAATTATCACAAAACTTTATTATCACAAGTTACTAATATCGGATAACATTTTTATGCCATTCGTACTGATTAGTGGCAAGATTTTTTATTAGCTCAAGGAAATAACCATAACGTGACCATATTTGCAGGCGTGTGCTGCCATCTTCATTACCACAAAGAAACCACAGATGCTGCCAGCGGCGTTGCCGTTTCATTTGATGAAAATTTCCTTATCCCAAATTTATTACGTTTGGTTTGGAAGTATCCATGTCAAAAAGGACAGAACGATACGTCATTAAAAACTGACGCACTTAGCAATGTGTTACCCTTTGTCCTACGTGGACGATTCAAAGCGAACGCGGTTTGGGAGCGAACCAAGGCGAAGCGATGCGACGCGGCTATTTTGTCCTATGTGCGCATTTAGCTGTTCGCTCGGCACTTGGATTTTACATTATCACCAACGATACAGCATACACTTCGCGCGACAATATCAAACCAACTGTTCGCCTTCGCTTCGCATCACACCGCAATCGCATGCTTTTGGTCACGTAGGCCACTACCACAAGATACTGACCATTTGTTATGTTCGCGCTTCTTCGCGTCGCTTCGCATTCGCATCCGATTCGCTCACGTAGGACACGGCCTTAGCATTCTTTAACAGAGTGTGGCGCCGACTACTCAGAAAAAGCCACGCAAGAATGGCAGGTCAGCTAGCCGACAATAAATAGCAACGAATGGAACATGCTCGACAGTTTATCTTACTTATAGAAAATGGAAGTCCGAAACATACTTTTTAAAACATCCACTTTGTCTAAAAACTTCTAACAAGTTTGTTTTCATCGTCTTAATAAATTCGTAAGTATGAGAAAAAATCGCATTATCTGGCAACGTAGCACCAAAAAATAGGTTTCCCTGAATTAACGCGGGAACATTGAAAATGCAAATGTATGAGTAATCGCTGTTACTGTTTATGTATCAAATTAGATGATAAATATTTAGTACCCATAATAGAATCCAGTGAGAGGTAAAAATAAATGCAGTTTTTATGAAATAACAAACATTATTAGGTAAAATCCATACAAAGCATAATTATTTGTGTGGTTTATTGTCTGGCTAATGGTCTGGCATTACTTGTGAATCACTTGAACATGGGCGTCGCATTTTAAGCAGCGCGAAGGAAGTGTCACTTTCAGGTTCAGGTAGGTATATATTCATTTCTATTGCCTGATTATGTTGTATTCACATTTGAATACTCCACATTTTTAAGCTATTTTGCCCCAGCTTGATTCAGAGTATATATACCTATCTACTTGCCTAATACCTATCTACTTATATAAAATCAGCGATTTCAACTTCAGACAAGGAAAGCAGGTGATGTCTATGGAGGAACTACCCTTTTTGAGTTTTTAAGGTGTCTTCGGTATCCCACTCTGATTGCCATAAATCACGGATACGTCGTTTAACCAGAAAGAAATTCTAATATTTTTACCGGCTTCTGGATTTCATCGAAGATAAGCATTTCTGGGTTGCGTTTGAATCTCATGTTTGAATTGAATAAGCGCCAAAACGAAATCACCGGATACGTTTGAGTATTGACATCTGATGACATGGAACCAAAGACGGACAGACCAGAAGATGACAAATCTAAACATAGAATATGGCGAAAAGTTAAGCTAGAAGATGGTGGAAACATACCCTAGAAGATGGCAAAACTTAACCTAGAAAATGGCAAATTATGAACCTAGAAGATGGCAGAAAGTCAACCTAGAAGATGGTGGAAACAGACCCTAGAAGATGGCAAAACTTAACCTAGAAGATGGCAAATTCGGAACCTAGAAGATGGCAGAAAGTCAACCTAGAAGATGGTGAAGACATAGCCTACAAGATGGCGGAAACTCAATCGATACGTTGGCAACACTGCACTGACAAGTCTCTGACATCTGACAATATGTCACCTTGGATTGGAAGTAATGGCGTTGAATTGTGATTTTGTTAATTCTGTTATTTAATTCTTATTTTAGATGTATTTTTTATTTAGTTTCAGTTTTTTCTGTGACGCTTTAAGGACATTAAAATTAGGGTGTTACAACTGATATAATCACATTAGCCAGAAAGTAAGTAAATGCATCTTGAGGAACATTAACGGCTTCGTTGATATAACATGGCTGACAGATAAATTTCATCCACACAGCTTTGTAAAAATCTAACTTATAAAGATGTTGAATTTATTAAAATGTCATTTTGCATCAATGCTGAAACACTTATATAGTCCTTTGAATATTTTAGGATGTCTGAGGCAGAGGAGATTCAGCACCCCAGCAGTCCTGCAGAAAGAGACAAGGCCCCATGCAGGGTGCTTGTCTCCGACCAAGAGATGGGTGCCCTGACGGCGCTCGAGTGGCAGAACCGATGGCGACAGCAAGAATCGTATGTGACTCTATTAGAGCAAAAGACAACACAACAAGAAGGTACTTTTTCAGTTTTTATAACATAGTGTACAATATCAGTTGAGCATATCAATCTTGTGGGTGTATAGTGTCACATTGGGCTTGATCATATCAATGTGGGTGTAATGAGAGCAATACAAATGATCTGTATCATGCTGGTGCAGTGCATAGTGCGGTGCAGTGTGTAGTGTCGGGTTGGTTAACACACGTGTGGTCATTACAGGGGAGCTGGCGGAGCTGAAACATACAGTTGAGAAAACTAGGACGCAACTGGTGGATTCTCAGCAAAGAGAAAAAATTCTTGTGCGCAGGTTAACTGCTAAAGAGCAGGAAATACAAGATTATGTGGTTAGTACATTTCTTTTGATTTATTGTGAGTGCTAAGAGTCTCTCAAATGTTCTTAACCATGCATAATGTGTAGCGGAATTTTAAAGGTATTTTGTATTTTTGATGACAAAGAGTACATTGATTTTGGTACAGCATACAGCACTTACAGTGTTGGTTTAAGTGCAGCAGTGAAAGTTAGCAGTGTTGTGATAGTGTTAAAAGTGTTTGTGTTTACAGTGAAGTTGGCCCATACGTCCATACACAAAATGTCTGGTAGTGTTGGTATAAAAGAAAATGTTCTAATTATAAGAGATTCTATTGCATCTATTATTATAACCTAGAATTGACTAACATATTCTTTAGTTATTTTAGCCAACATTTCAGTATGGTAAATGCTATGAGTTTTGTCTGCTGCATTTAGTAAGAATAAAGTATGTATAAAAAAGTAGTTATGCAAAAACTGTTAAAACTAACTTGAGATGATAGAAGAGGATTTATAATACTTTATTCTTACTTGTGGCATATTAAATATAACTACAAAGTTAGAATATGGTTGGCATTCCATACTTGATGTGATATATAGAATATAGAGAAAAAACATTGTAGGTTCCCATTTCTGTGTCAGTTTTTTTTTGAACTAGAGGTGTTCTGATCATAAAGACCAATATGTAGGAATTAACCATAGCTAGATCAGAAAATTTGCCTTGAGGCCCAGTAATTAACAATCCAATTTCCCATTCTTTGTTATTTATGTGTAAATCAGAAAAATTAGCCAGCAAAATGTGAACTTTTTGTTGTATGGACTGCATAAAACCTGGGACCTGGGATACAAAATTTTGGTATTATGTTGATAACATAATTATATCATAATAGGTAGTAGATTTATGCACATTTTTCATTTTGCAATGATAAATGTAGCAGCAATATTGCTGTTGTTTAAATCTGTTCTGTATGAATATAACATGTTGGTGATGTAGAAATTTACCCAATGAATATTAGTTGTATGTGGTAGTTTATTTGTTTTAATGAAGGCTATTTAAAGAAGTAAGTATGTGACATGTGATTTAGAAATATAATTATGGTCCTGCATATCTAAAAAATGAAATCACTGCCTAAAAGACATTCACAACCTTCCACTGAACAAACATATCCATCAGGCATTCTTTTTAAAGTGAAAGAGGTTCTTGAGGCACTATTTGCTTGCATTCAACATGTTCAACATTTTGTTGACTTTATTTGCATTGCTACAAGTATTTTTTGATAGTCAAAGCGATCCAAGTATTACTAAAGAAATGTCAGATTTATGCAAAATATTATACTCAGCTCTCTCTTGCATTTGTGAATTGAAGTTATTATCATTTTATGTGTGATCAGTGATTTGGTAGGTCATTTTTCCCCAGTATTTACAGGAATTCAGATAAATATAAGAGTTCAAATTTAAATTATTATGTACACCTCACACTTTTGTAGGGTCACTTAAATTGGTTAAAAGATGTAAATTAATTATATGCTTCAATTGTTATGAACTAACATTTATATTTGACTGATTACTATAGTTAGCATACACATCTTTCTTTAAATCTTACTTTGATAACATCAGTTCAGGTGAATTCACCTCCATAATATCCTTGGTATTAATAATTGTTAGAAAAATAAGAACAGGTAAGTTTTCTTTGAAAATTAGTGAATTATTTTTTGTCTGTGATCTGAAACTAGCTTTCTTTTTTATTGTACTCCTGTAACTAGGCAAGTATGTGATAGAGTTGTCTACTTATAGTATATGGACATTGCTCATTCATTATTGTAGAAACCATAATGTCAAGTAAATTATCCTAATAAAGACATTTCTTAATTCATAGAACTAAACTAGCATACCAGTAAATGAGATATCTTTATACCCTATATTTCTTATTGAGTAAATGCTTCAGTGGCAAGCATAACAGAAATAAGTGCAGTATCCCTATCTTCAGATAGGGATTTGATTCTAATTGATCTTTTGCAATCATAAAAGAAAAATGGAACATAGAAAATTAGATGTAGATAATATGTGAGAAAATAGCATGTAACCCAAAATATGTCTTACCAGCTATATAATTTACTACATATCACAAAAAATTACAGTTAGTAGGTGTAATTGTTATTTTTTTACTGAATTTTTGTACCTTAGGTATGATGGTAGGATTTCTATGTTTGTTGTGTTATTTAACTATTCTTTAAAATTTGTTAGTGTTGTGTTATGAAACACCTCAAATATCTTTGAAATAATTTGCATGAATTTCAGGGCTATGTCTGTTTTTAGATATGGCCGATCTTATGGTAGCTTTTACATTGTTGTCATATCTTACATTTTTCTGAAAATTTAATGAACTTTGTTATTTCAAATGGATCAAGTATCTCAAAATGACAGAAATATACAGGGTGATCCAATTGAAATTAAAAAGTTAATTACATTTACAGTTAAATGGTAGATATGACAACATTGTAAATACCATCGTAAGATCAGCAGAATTACAAAATGCCCGTACCCCAAAATTCATGAAAATTGTTTCTGAGATAATAGAAGCTTAAGGCTCACTCTGTATATTAATCAGTTTTCTACAGGATTCTGCAAGTGTTGATAGTACAGTGTTCAGTGTATATTGTTAATTTTAAAAATAGTTTACCTAAAAAATGTTCTGTACACTTTATTCCAAGTAAATAAAGTATTTATTGGAAACTATGTTTTAATTTTCTATAAATGTAGTAGGTTTCAGAAATGAATATTTTTAAAAAAAGAAATTTTAAAAATTGTAATAGGCCTTTATAGTTGTTCAGGAAGGGAAAATTGGTGTTATGGGTTAAGAACATTTGAGTATAGACTAATATGTTATAGAAAATAAAACTATACTACAAAGGATATTTTTGGTCACATACATAGTAGTAGTTTGTTTTACTGCATTAAATTTATTGTTTAAAATAATTAATTAAATTTTAAATTATTTTTAGACTGTATAAATATCTACATGTTATTTTAATATAGATATTGGCTGATATTTGGAGTGCCTTTGCAGTATGGTTTATTTATACCGAACTCAATTATTATAGATTTTCATTTAGGGTTGCCAAGTTTTTGAAAGGATCCAGTATTTTTCTGTAGAGGAAAATATTGGAATTATTCTAGGCACAAACCATATAATATAGTAGGGGAGCCCTTGGTGACTATACATTCTTGACATTCACATTTGTCATCATTTCTGGCGATTTTCATTCATTCATGCCAAAAATTGACAGATTTTTATGCCAAAAGCGAGGTACAAGCATAGTGATAACCTGGCAAGATGTGATACTTGTCTTGGGTTAGACGTCAATGTGCTCCACCAGAACTGCTTTCCTACTGCACCTGACTGTAAATGTAGTGGGAGTGTAGGTATGTAGGATGTATGAAGGAAGAAATTTTCTATAAAATGCAGACCTCCAAAGGAAAACCTTCAAAAAACAAAATTTTTTGTCCGATTTCGGAAATTTTGGTATTAGTTCTTAGCAAATTATGCTATCATATCATTATCCACTAAAAGAAAGGGATCATGTATCAAACACTTCGCGAGATCATGTTAAAATCAGCATGTTTTGAAAAGTGACCTCAAAAACATTAAAAAAAAATTGTGCTCTCTGAGATCCAATATGTCTTTGGAGCTTAAATGCAATCTTATTGCCTATGTTTACCACATTTACAACAAGTTTGGATGGATAACTAGAAAGACGGCTATGTGTTTACCGTAAAGTGAATGGTTAATTATTTGGTGATTTTTTAAGATAAATTCCTTTTTTTGTAATGTTTTTGAAGTCACTTTTCAAAACATGTTGATTTGACACTATTTCTTGAAGTATTTGATATATGATCCCTTTCTTTTACTCGATAATGATGTGATAGCATGTTTTCTAAGGGCTAATACCAAAAATTCCAATATTCGACAATAAAATTTTGTTTTATTAGGGTTTTCGTTTGGAGGTCTGCATTTTAATGAAAATCTCTAAAAATCAATTTATCTCTGAAAGTGTTGAAAATCAGACTCTACTTTATATGACTGTTTTTGTTAGAAATGAGCTGTACACTCTCTTCCTACAGTATTTTCCATTCATCATAGAACACCCTGTGCACAGCGTACAAGGTATTCCCTCGTATATTAATTTGATGCACTTCAGTGAATCCTGAAGTCCCCACTTGGGCTCCCTGTTATTTACACGTTTTTTTTTAATCGATTTTACAACTTCTGTTCTGCTGTGTGCCAGTGTCAACTGAACGAATTGAAATCCTCGCAAGCCCCGACCACCTCCTCGCTGAGGTCCGCCTTGTTGGACCCAGCGTCCAACGGGCTGTTGCAGCAGCTGCGGGCGGAGCTGCAGGCCACCAGGTTGAAGCTGGAAGACACCCAGAACGAGCTGTCCGCGTGGAAGTTCACGCCCGATTCCAATACGGGCAAGAGGCTGATGGCCAAGTGCAGGCTGCTCTACCAGGAGAACGAGGAACTGGGGAAGATCACCAGTTCGGGCAGGATCGCCAAGCTGGAGAGCGATCTAGCGTTGCAGAAGAGTTTTTCCGAAGAGGTAAGATAGGGATAAACTCGGTTTCTCATTTGAAGTATTGGAGCACCACTAATGGGTCGTTTGATTGGTCGTCTCGAGACGTGCCTCGTTTTCAATCGCTTGCGATCAGAATGGAAGTGTAGTTCGAGTGGTTCGTGCGTCTTGCCTCTTGCGCGTCTGATGGACGTAAACTTTTGAGATTATACTATCTATCTATGATTATACTATCATCTCGGTCTTGATTTTTTAACCTAAAAATTTAAAATCTTTATTTAGCTTTCTATTAAGATGAAACTTTGTGTTTTGGATAATTTCTCGTTTGATGAAAATAAAAAATTTCAGATCTTCATCAATTTCACGTTTGCCTAAAAAATCGAAAATCTTGATTTGGCTTTATATCAAGATGACACCTCGTGTTTTTGGATAATTTGAGGGTGCAGATTACAAATCCGGTAGCAATTTTGAGGTTCAGTCTCGTTTGAGGAAAATAAAAAATTTCAAGTCTTTCATCAGATTTCAGGTTTGCCTAAAAAATAGAAAATCTGTATTTGGCTTTCTATTGATATGAAACCTCGTCTTTTGGATAATTTGAGAGTGCAGACAACAGATCCGGTTGCAATTTTGAAGTTCAGTCGCGTTTGACGAAAATAAAAAATTTCAGGTTTTTCATCAATTTTACGTTTGTCTAAAAAATGGCATTTGAGGTTGCTGATTACAGATCCGGTAGCAATTTTGAGGTTCAGTCTCGTTTGGCGAAAATAAAAAATATCAGATCTTTCATCAGATTCCTGGTTTGCCTAAAAAATCGAAAATCTTTATTTGGCTTTCTATTGGGATGAAACCTCGTATTTTGGATAATTTGAGGACGCTGATTACAAATCCGGCAGCAATTTTGAGGTTCAGGCTAGTTTGACGAAAATAAAAATTTTAGATCTTTCATCAGATTTCAGGTTTGCCCAAAAAAATTGAAAGTTTTATTTAGCTGTATATTAAGATGAAACCTCGTATTTTGGATAATGTGAGTACCCTGATTACAAATACGGTCGCAGTTTTGAGGTTCAGTCTCGTTCGACGAAAATAAAAATTTCAGCTCTTTCATCAGATTTCAGGTTTGCCCAAAAAATCGAAAATCTTTATTTAGCTGTATATTCAGATGAAACCTCGTATTTTGGATAACGTGAGTACGCTGATTACAAATCCGGTCGCAATTTTGAGGTTCAGACTCGTTTGACGAAAATAAAAAATTTCAGATCTTTCATCAGATTTCAGGTTTGCTTTAAAAATCGAAAATCTTTATTTGCCTTTCTATTAAAATGAAACCTCGTATTTTAGATACTGTGAGGACGCTGATTACAAATCCGGTCGGAATTTTGAGGTTCAGTCTCTTTCAACGAAAATAAAAATTTCAGATCTTTCATCAGATTTCAGGTTTGCATAAAAAATCGAAAATCTTTATTTAGCTGTATATTAAGATGAAACCTCGTATTTTGGATAATTTGAGGACGCTGATTACAAATCCGGCCGCAATTTTGAGGTTCAGTCTCGTTTGACAAAAATAAAAAAATTTCAGATCTTTCATCAGATTTCAGGTTTGCCTAAAAAATCGAAAATCTTTATTTGGCTTTCTATTGGGATGAAACCTCGTATTTTGGATAATTTGAGGACGCTGATTACAAATCCGGCCGCAGTTTTGAGGTTCAGTCTCGTTTGACGAAAATAAAAAATTTCATATGTTTCATCAGATTTCAGGTTTGCCTAAAAAATCGAAAATCTTTATTTGGCTTTCTATTGGGATGAAACCTCGTATTTTGGATAACTTGGGGACGCTGATTACAAATCCGGTCGCAATTTTGAGGTTCAGTCTCGTTTGGCGAAACTAAAAAATTTCCGATCTTTCATCAGATTTCAGGTTTGCCTAAAAAATCGAAAATCTTTATTTGGCTTTCTATTGGGATGAAACCTCGTATTTTAGATAACTTGAGGACGCTGATTACAAATCCGGTCGCAATTTTGAGGTTCAGTCTCGTTTGCCGAAAATAAAAAATTTCAGATCTTTCACCAATTTCACGTTTGCCTAAAAAATCGAAAATCTTTATTTGGCCTTTTATTGGGATGAAACCTCGCGTTTTGGATAATTTGAGGGTGATGATTACAGATCTGGTCGCAATTTTGAGTTTCAGTCTCGTTTGACGAAAATAAAAAATTTCAGATCTATCGTCTTCACGTTTGCCTAAAAAATCTAAAATCCTATTTGGCTTTCTATTGAGATGAAACCACACGTTTTGGATAATTTGAGGGTACTGATTACAGATCTGGTCGCAGTTTTGAGTTTCAGTCTCGTTTGCCGAAAATAAAAAATTTCAGATCTTTCACCGATTTCACGTTTGCCTAAAAAATCGAAAATCTTTATTTGGCTTTCTATTGGGATGAAACCTCGTATTTTGGATAACTTGAGGACGCTGATTACAAATCCGGTCGCAATTTTGAGGTTCAGTCTCGTTTGACGAAAATAAAATATTTCATATGTTTCATCAGATTTCAGGTTTGCCTAAAAAATCGAAAATCTTTATTTGGCTTTCTATTGGGATGAAACCTCGTATTTTGGATAACTTGAGGACGCTGATTACAAATCCGGCCGCAGTTTTGAGGTTCAGTCTCGTTTGACGAAAACAAAAAATTTCATATGTTTCATCAGATTTCAGGTTTGCCTAAAAAATCGAAAATCTTTATTTGGCTTTGTATTGGGATGAAACCTCGTATTTTGGATAACTTGGGGACGCTGATTACAAATCCGGTCGCAATTTTGAGGTTCAGTCTCGTTTGGCGAAATTAAAAAATTTCCGATCTTTCATCAGATTTCAGGTTTGCCTAAAAAATCGAAAATCTTTATTTGGCTTTCTATTGGGATGAAACCTCGTATTTTGGATAATGTGAGTACCCTGATTACAAATACGGTCGCAGTTT
This sequence comes from Callosobruchus maculatus, assembly GCA_951848785.1. Classification (NCBI taxonomy): domain Eukaryota; kingdom Metazoa; phylum Arthropoda; class Insecta; order Coleoptera; family Chrysomelidae; genus Callosobruchus; species Callosobruchus maculatus. Next base: position 8,939,441 of record CATOUR010000003.1, read on the forward strand.
TGAGGTTCAGTCTCGTTCGACGAAAATAAAAATTTCAGCTCTTTCATCAGATTTCAGGTTTGCCCAAAAAATCGAAAATCTTTATTTAGCTGTATATTCAGATGAAACCTCGTATTTTGGATAACGTGAGTACGCTGATTACAAATCCGGTCGCAATTTTGAGGTTCAGACTCGTTTGACGAAAATAAAAAATTTCAGATCTTTCATCAGATTTCAGGTTTGCTTTAAAAATCGAAAATCTTTATTTGCCTTTCTATTAAAATGAAACCTCGTATTTTAGATACTGTGAGGACGCTGATTACAAATCCGGTCGGAATTTTGAGGTTCAGTCTCTTTCAACGAAAATAAAAATTTCAGATCTTTCATCAGATTTCAGGTTTGCATAAAAAATCGAAAATCTTTATTTAGCTGTATATTAAGATGAAACCTCGTATTTTGGATAATTTGAGGACGCTGATTACAAATCCGGCCGCAATTTTGAGGTTCAGTCTCGTTTGACAAAAATAAAAAAATTTCAGATCTTTCATCAGATTTCAGGTTTGCCTAAAAAATCGAAAATCTTTATTTGGCTTTCTATTGGGATGAAACCTCGTATTTTGGATAATTTGAGGACGCTGATTACAAATCCGGCCGCAGTTTTGAGGTTCAGTCTCGTTTGACGAAAATAAAAAATTTCATATGTTTCATCAGATTTCAGGTTTGCCTAAAAAATCGAAAATCTTTATTTGGCTTTCTATTGGGATGAAACCTCGTATTTTGGATAACTTGGGGACGCTGATTACAAATCCGGTCGCAATTTTGAGGTTCAGTCTCGTTTGGCGAAACTAAAAAATTTCCGATCTTTCATCAGATTTCAGGTTTGCCTAAAAAATCGAAAATCTTTATTTGGCTTTCTATTGGGATGAAACCTCGTATTTTAGATAACTTGAGGACGCTGATTACAAATCCGGTCGCAATTTTGAGGTTCAGTCTCGTTTGCCGAAAATAAAAAATTTCAGATCTTTCACCAATTTCACGTTTGCCTAAAAAATCGAAAATCTTTATTTGGCCTTTTATTGGGATGAAACCTCGCGTTTTGGATAATTTGAGGGTGATGATTACAGATCTGGTCGCAATTTTGAGTTTCAGTCTCGTTTGACGAAAATAAAAAATTTCAGATCTATCGTCTTCACGTTTGCCTAAAAAATCTAAAATCCTATTTGGCTTTCTATTGAGATGAAACCACACGTTTTGGATAATTTGAGGGTACTGATTACAGATCTGGTCGCAGTTTTGAGTTTCAGTCTCGTTTGCCGAAAATAAAAAATTTCAGATCTTTCACCGATTTCACGTTTGCCTAAAAAATCGAAAATCTTTATTTGGCTTTCTATTGGGATGAAACCTCGTATTTTGGATAACTTGAGGACGCTGATTACAAATCCGGTCGCAATTTTGAGGTTCAGTCTCGTTTGACGAAAATAAAATATTTCATATGTTTCATCAGATTTCAGGTTTGCCTAAAAAATCGAAAATCTTTATTTGGCTTTCTATTGGGATGAAACCTCGTATTTTGGATAACTTGAGGACGCTGATTACAAATCCGATCGCAATTTTGAGGTTCAGTCTCGTTTGACGAAAATAAAATATTTCATATGTTTCATCAGATTTCAGGTTTGCCTAAAAAATCGAAAATCTTTATTTGGCTTTCTATTGGGATGAAACCTCGTATTTTGGATAACTTGAGGACGCTGATTACAAATCCGGCCGCAGTTTTGAGGTTCAGTCTCGTTTGACGAAAACAAAAAATTTCATATGTTTCATCAGATTTCAGGTTTGCCTAAAAAATCGAAAATCTTTATTTGGCTTTGTATTGGGATGAAACCTCGTATTTTGGATAACTTGGGGACGCTGATTACAAATCCGGTCGCAATTTTGAGGTTCAGTCTCGTTTGGCGAAATTAAAAAATTTCCGATCTTTCATCAGATTTCAGGTTTGCCTAAAAAATCGAAAATCTTTATTTGGCTTTCTATTGGGATGAAACCTCGTATTTTGGATAATTTGAGGACGCTGATTATAAATCCGGCCGCAGTTTTGAGGTTCAGTCTCGTTTGACGAAAATAAAAAATTTCATATGTTTCATCAGATTTCAGGTTTGCCTAAAAAATCGAAAATCTTTATTTGGCTTTCTATTGGGATGAAACCTCGTATTTTGGATAACTTGGGGACGCTGATTACAAATCCGGTCGCAATTTTGAGGTTCAGTCTCGTTTGGCGAAATTAAAAAATTTCCGATCTTTCATCAGATTTCAGGTTTGCCTAAAAAATCGAAAATCTTTATTTGGCTTTGTATTGGGATGAAACCTCGTATTTTGGATAATTTGAGGACGCTGATTACAAATCCGGCCGCAATTTTGAGGTTCAGTCTCGTTTGACAAAAATAAAAAAATTTCCGATCTTTCATCAGATTTCAGGTTTGCCTAAAAAATCGAAAATCTTTATTTGGCTTTCTATTGGGATGAAACCTCGTATTTTGGATAATTTGAGGACGCTGATTATAAATCCGGCCGCAGTTTTGAGGTTCAGTCTCGTTTGACGAAAATAAAAAAATTCATATGTTTCATCAGATTTCAGGTTTGCCTAAAAAATCGAAAATCTTTATTTGGCTTTCTATTGGGATGAAACCTCGTATTTTGGATAACTTGGGGACGCTGATTACAAATCCGGTCGCAATTTTGAGATTCAGTCTCGTTTGGCGAAACTAAAAAATTTCCGATCTTTCATCAGATTTCAGGTTTGCCTAAAAAATCGAAAATCTTTATTTGGCTTTCTATTGGGATGAAACCTCGTATTTTAGATAACTTGAGGACGCTGATTACAAATCCGGTCGCAATTTTGAGGTTCAGTCTCTTTCAACGAAAATAAAAAATTTCAGATCTTTCACCAATTTCACGTTTGCCTAAAAAATCGAAAATCTTTATTTGGCCTTTTATTGGGATGAAACCTCGCGTTTTGGATAATTTGAGGGTGATGATTACAGATCTGGTCGCAATTTTGAGTTTCAGTCTCGTTTGACGAAAATAAAAAATTTCAGATCTATCGTCTTCACGTTTGCCTAAAAAATCTAAAATCCTATTTGGCTTTCTATTGAGATGAAACCACACGTTTTGGATAATTTGAGGGTACTGATTACAGATCTGGTCGCAGTTTTGAGTTTCAGTCTCGTTTGCCGAAAATAAAAAATTTCAGATCTTTCACCGATTTCACGTTTGCCTAAAAAATCGAAAATCTTTATTTGGCTTTCTATTGGGATGAAACCTCGTATTTTGGATAACTTGAGGACGCTGATTACAAATCCGGTCGCAATTTTGAGGTTCAGTCTCGTTTGACGAAAATAAAAAATTTCAGATCTATCGTCTTCACGTTTGCCTAAAAAATCTAAAATCCTATTTGGCTTTCTATTGAGATGAAACCACACGTTTTGGATAATTTGAGGGTACTGATTACAGATCTGGTCGCAGTTTTGAGTTTCAGTCTCGTTTGCCGAAAATAAAAAATTTCAGATCTTTCACCGATTTCACGTTTGCCTAAAAAATCGAAAATCTTTATTTGGCTTTCTATTGGGATGAAACCTCGTATTTTGGATAACTTGAGGACGCTGATTACAAATCCGGTCGCAATTTTGAGGTTCAGTCTCGTTTGACGAAAATAAAATATTTCATATGTTTCATCAGATTTCAGGTTTGCCTAAAAAATCGAAAATCTTTATTTGGCTTTCTATTGGGATGAAACCTCGTATTTTGGATAACTTGAGGACGCTGATTACAAATCCGATCGCAATTTTGAGGTTCAGTCTCGTTTGGCGAAATTAAAAAATTTCCGATCTTTCATCAGATTTCAGGTTTGCCTAAAAAATCGAAAATCTTTATTTGGCTTTCTATTGGGATGAAACCTCGTATTTTGGATAATTTGAGGACGCTGATTATAAATCCGGCCGCAGTTTTGAGGTTCAGTCTCGTTTGACGAAAATAAAAAATTTCATATGTTTCATCAGATTTCAGGTTGGCCTAAAAAATCGAAAATCTTTATTTGGCTTTCTATTGGGATGAAACCTCGTATTTTGGATAACTTGGGGCCGCTGATTACAAATCCGGTCGCAATTTTGAGGTTCAGTCTCGTTTGGCGAAATTAAAAAATTTCCGATCTTTCATCAGATTTCAGGTTTGCCTAAAAAATCGAAAATCTTTATTTGGCTTTGTATTGGGATGAAACCTCGTATTTTGGATAATTTGAGGACGCTGATTATAAATCCGGCCGCAGTTTTGAGGTTCAGTCTCGTTTGACGAAAATAAAAAATTTCATATGTTTCATCAGATTTCAGGTTTGCCTAAAAAATCGAAAATCTTTATTTGGCTTTCTATTGGGATGAAACCTCGTATTTTGGATAACTTGGGGACGCTGATTACAAATCCGGTCGCAATTTTGAGGTTCAGTCTCGTTTGGCGAAACTAAAAAATTTCCGATCTTTCATCAGATTTCAGGTTTGCCTAAAAAATCGAAAATCTTTATTTGGCTTTCTATTGGGATGAAACTTCGTATTTTGGATAATTTGAGGTTGCTGTTTACAGATCCGGTCGCAATTTTGAGGTTCAGTCTCGTTTGGCAAAAATAAAAATTTCAGATCTTCCATCAGATTTCAGGTTTGCCTAAAAAATCGAAAATCTTTATTTGGCTTTCTATTGCGATTAAACCTCGTCTTTTAGATAATTTGAGAGTACTTATTACAGATCCGGTCGCAATTTTGAGTTTCAGTCTCGTTTGACGAAAATAAAAAAATTTCAAATTTTCATCAATTTCACGTTTGCCTAAAAATCGAAAATCTTTATTTGGCTTTCTATCGAGATGAAACCTCGTGTTTTTGTATAATTTGAGGGTGCTGATTACAGATCCAGTCGCAGTTTTGAGTTTCAGTCTCGTTTGACGAAAATAAAAAATTTCAGATCTTTCATCAATTTTACGTTTGCCTAAAAAATCGAAAATCTTTATTTGGATTTCTATCAAGATGAAACCTCGTGTTTTTGTATAACTTGAGGGTGCTGATTACAGATCCAGTCGCAATTTTGAGTTTCAGTCTCGTTTGACGAAAATAAAAAATTTCAGATCTTTCATCAATTTCACGTTTGCCTAAAAATTTCGAAAATCTTTGTTTGGATTTCTATCAAGATGAAACCTCGTGTTTTTGTATAATTTGAGGGTGCTGATTACAGATCCAATCGCAATTTTGAGTTTCAGTCACGTTTGACGAAAATAAAAAATTTCAGATCTTTCATCAATTTCACGTTAGCCTAAAAAATCGAAAATCTTTATTTGGATTTCTATTGAGATGAAACCTCGTGTTTTTGTATAATTTGAGGGTGCTGATTACAGATCCAGTCGCAATTTTGAGTTTCAGTCTCGTTTGACGAAAATAAAAAATTTCAGATCTTTTATCACTTTCACGTTTGCCTAAAAATCGAAAATCTTTATTTGGATTTCTATCAAGATGAAACCTCGTGTTTTTGGATAATTTGGGGGTACTTATTACAGATCCGGTCGCAATTTTGAGTCTCAGTCTCGATTGACGAAAATAAAAAATTTCACATCTTTCATCAATTTCACGTTTGCCTGAAAAATCGAAAATCTTTATTTGGCTTTCTATAGAGATGAAACCTCGCGTTTTGGATAATTTGAAGGTGCTGATTACAGATCCAGTCGCAATTTTGAGTTTCGGTCTCGTTTGACGAAAATAAAAAAATTCAGATCTTTCATCAGCTTTCAGGTTTGCCTAAAAAATCGAAAATCTTTATTTGGCTTTCTATCGAGACGAAACCTCGTGTTTTGGATAATTTGAGAGTGCAGATTACAGATCTGGTCGCAATTTTTAGTTTCAGTCTCGTTTGACGAAAATAAAAAATTTCAGATCTTTCATCAGATTTCAGGATTTTCCTAAAAAGTCGAAAATCTGTATTTGGCTTTCTATTAAGATGAATTCTCGAGTTTTGGATAATTTGAGGGTGCTGATTACAGATTCAGTCACAATTTTGAGTTTCGATCTCGTTAAATGAAAAAAAAACAGATCTTTCAGATTTTCCCTAAGTATGCCAAAAATATCTGTGACTTAGTGCATAAATAAAAGATAAGTGCTTATAATCTGCGAGTTAGTTTGGTTAGCGTTCGAAAATGATAAAATTCTTTCCAACTGAAATTCCTTTTTATATGTTTTGTGGACCGGGAACCTAGCCTCAAAATTCATTCAATTTCTGGCTTCCACTGACGTTTTCTTTATTATTATCGTATCTATTCCCCGCATTAGGTGCGACAGAGCCAAAACGAGCTGGACTCGTTCCTGGCCGACTTGGACGAGGACGTGGAGGGCATGCAGAGCACCATCCTCTACCTGCAACAGGAGCTGAAGAAGTCCAAGGAGACGGTGCAACAGCTGCAGAAGGAGAACGGCCTGATGAAACAACAGCAACAGCAGCAGAACGGAAGGGCGAACGGTGACGCGACGAATGTGATGTGTGACGGTGGGCAGAGGACGGACTCCTCCGATCTCCAGCCGGAGGAGGGGGAGGATAGGACGAGCGGGCGCGGTGTGAAACGGATCAGGAGGTCCTCGGTGCTCAGTATCGATTACAATGAGGACGATACGCTGGTGATCAACGCGAACGGGGACGTCGCCATGACGTCGGACCCTGAGTAAAAGTGTGTATGCCGTGTACACCAAGATCGCTGCTGGTGGTTCGGTTGCTCAAGTAGAAGGTACGGATTCACTTTGAGTGCCCGCGTACTTTTCGAAAATTTCACTTGGAACGGAAAGGGGACGGTCTGTTGCGTCATTTTCAGGCAAAAATTTTTCGGTCGAAGCACTTTTTTTTTGAAAAAAATCTTCACCACATTTTCATAACAAACCTGCACAGAACAAGGCATGGCCGACTCTACACTAGGCCGGAGCCTTAGGTGTGGCAACGTGGCTTAGCTGTCAAATAGGGATCCGGTTACCGTAAATTGTTTTATAGTTTCAGAATAATAATTATTACATTTTATATGTATTGAGAGTTCATCTCGGTTGATAAATTAAGGAAAATACGTTTTAGAACTACTACTACTAATACCACTTACATCTGATGTCTGGTTCATCGTAGTCAAACACTACAAAATAAAAATAAACGCAACTTGTTTCCTGCTGCCACTTCCACTTAAATGAACACTCAATTTACTTTGTAAATTTTGAGCTAGAAAAATGCACTATTAGGTCACTTTGAAGCCATTCTTGCGATTATATATCGAACGCATACTGGCAACGCCGCATCTCGGTGACAGATGTGGCGTCTGTCAAGCAGGGATCCCGATTGTCAAATCGCCTTGATCTGTGCGGATTTATTAGGAAAATGGGGAAATTTGACAATTTTTTTCTCAAAAAAGTGCGTCGACCGCAAATTTTTTGGTGGAAAATGACATAATAGACCATTCCCTTTCCGTTACAAGTGAAATTTTCGAAAAATACGTGAGTGCCTAAAGTGAAACAGCACCCTCAAGTATTCACCTTTTAAAACCCTGCCGAGATTTTGTTAAGCGTCAGATGTTTGTGTCACGATCCAAATTGTTTGACAAAAAGGTTTGACAAAAAGACCATGGTAAAAATGGGAAAAATTGGTTATTATTCATGTATGAAACGATCAAATATTTTGTTACCAATATTGGACAAGCCATGGGTGTTAATAGCACAAGCATGTCATACGTCTGTTGACGGTTGTCATTTCTGACAAAGTCATTGTCGTGTTGTCATTATGTCCCTCCAACCCATGGTTGTCGTTTTAACATTCTGTACATATCTCTAAACTGGCAAGTTTGTGGCAGTGATAACGACTATGTTTTTGGCTTGAAGTTTTGAGATAAAGAACTCCAATATAATAAACTGTGAAATTCATACACTATCTCATTTACACTCTTAAACAAATAACAAAAGAGATATATTTACAAACAACGCAATTCAAAAACAAAACAAATAAACTCCTCCTTCTTGAAATTTACTTCACGCCCCAAGATATGCATAATGATATATTGGCAGATAAATGCTTACATATTTAATGCTTGGTTAACGTTAAAAAAAATATTTTTCAACTGAAATTCCTTTGTATATGTTTTGTGGGCCGGGAACCTAGCATTCAGATTCGTTCAAACCTTAAAAAATATATTGGCAATGTAGAACATCCACATTTTATTGATAATATTGTTAGTCTCTGAGATAATATGTCTGTCTGGACATTCTGCAGCCACACTGTTTACTATTTAAAAATATGTGAACAGCAGTGATGACAACGATGTTTTTGGCTTGATAAGTTCTCAAGACTCAAACATCAGAAGCTTTAAAATTCATACACTATCTCATTTATACTCTTGAACAAATAACAAAAGAGATATATTTACAAAAAACGCAATTCAGAAACAAAACGAAGAAACTCCTCCTTCTCCTTGAAATTTACTTCACGCCCCAAGATATGCATAATGATATATTGGCAAATAAAAAATGCTTATATTTTGTGAGTGATTTTGGTTAACGTTCAATAATGATAAAATATTTTTCAACTGAAATTCCTTTGTATATGTTTTGTGGGCCGGGAACCTAGCATTAAAATTAATTCAAAACTTAAAAAACATATTGGTAATGTAGAACATCCACATTTTATTTGAGATAATATGTCGGGACATTCTGCAGCCACACTGTTTACTATATAAAAATATGTGAACAGCAGTGATGACAACGATGTTTTTGGCTTGAAGTTCTCAAGACTCACATATAACTGTAAAATTTGTACTCTATCTCATATGTACTCTTGAACAAACAACCAAAGATATATTTACAAACAACGCAATTCAGAAAAAGAACAAATAAACTCTATTTTCTCCTTGAAAATTACTTCACGCATAGTGATACAATTGCAGATAAATGCTTACAATCTGCGAGTTTGTTTGATGAACTGAAATTCCTTTATATATGTTTTGTGGGCTAGGAACCCAGCACGCAAATTCATTCAATTGCTGGCTTTCTCTGTCGTTTTAAATCTTAAAAAAACATATAGACCATTCCCATTTTACTGTGTTGTATTATTATCGTTGAAGGTCTCCTCACATCGTAAAAAGTAAGCCTATTTATTGAATTAGCAAGAATGGTGTAATACATTAATCATTTACAGTATGGAGAGTAACCTTTTTTCATAGCGTTTTACATTTTTGGTGAGTATAATTCTTCCTCTTTCCAAGTTTTACTTGCATGTTTTCTATAATACTGGAATGGATGTTTTGAATTATGTGACCTGTCACATACCTTTACATACTCTGATATAAATGCGAAGTTTAAAAATGTTCGGAGGTGAATCTTGGTATACACTGGTAAATGTAAGTTTCCCATGAAGTGAAGAATCATGACTAGTTAATATAAACTGATAAACAGTCTTATCAAATTTTGTACATTAATATGCATAGACTACAGTTGGTTGAATGTGGACAAAATATATGTGGTACTAGTTATAACTGCTGTGCAGCATGATTGTTTCGTATTTTCTTTACAGGGAAGGCGATTTGAAGAGTAATATGTCCTAGTTAAATCATTATGATATTACGCTTAGGAATTGTTTGATCACATGTAACACACGAAGAGTAGTTTTTTAGGTATAGAATGAGATAAATGGCTTTTACTACATTTTGTAAGTTTGAAGGGTACTTTTTACAAAATCGTAACTAATGTATAACATCTGATCTAGTTGGTTAGAGGTCGTAATAAACTAAAATAGAGGGTTGGTTGGAGAAGTTGGATGGTTTTTAACTGGTTTGAAAAATTATTTTGGTTTGAACCCTTCCTCTGATCGTCTGCATGATTTATATCGATATAGTTGACTAATATTATTGAAACCACACGTATTCATATGAAAAAACTTTTTTTTTGACAGTATTAATTTCAGTCCTTCCTCAACACTGATGTGTTCTCAGTAAAGTATTATAGATGTATAAAGGAAATGATAAAACTTTTGTCAATGTAACTCGATATGTAATACTTTTTTCTAAAACAATGTGATTTCTCCAACTACCTTTGGGTTTTAAATCTACAAATCTGTATTCTCAGTATGCTGCTTACTTTGGTTGCTTATCTTTTGTTTGTATACCAAGCCATGATTTTCATATCAGAAGTTGAATATATCTGTGACAATGAAAATAGAATTATGGCAATCTATACATTAAGCGCCTGTGACACTACCAAAAACTACAAAATCTGTATAACATATAATAAAAAATGGTTCTGAATATTCGATATGTACTGTAGCAGCATGATGTGGTTTCAAATGCTTCAACATATGAGAAACTAGACTCGACATTCATGTTTCCTCAGAGTTGAGCTATCATCCAACATCTAAGACCCTTGTATTATAATCATCGAGATTTGACAGTCCAAAGTAGCAAACGAGCAATCTGAAGCTGGCATAAGCAAAAACAGACGTTCGTGTCCTATGAAGTTGCTAGTGTAATAATAGTTGTGTATAGCATCACAGCCGAGGATTTGGCCTTATGTGGTAGTTTTTTGCCGTGATCTATTTTCTTTGTAGGCCGACACCTCAGAAATATAAAATATTTGACAGATGAATATTAACGCTGTATGAACAATGGTTTTCGAATGTTCTGTATAAATGTATATTTACAAGAATAAAAAATTAATTTATAAGCAGTGATACGCATGTTTTATCGAGAATGTACATAAAATTTTATGGTTATTCTAAATTAATTTAGCAATGTTTAACATCATATATCTTCAGATCTTTTTCTCAAGTAAAGGAAAACGAGGAATGCGCTGGAATGAGGCTTAGACGCTTTAATGAACCTTTATTTATAGTTATATGAATATGAAAAATCTTTATCTTTATTTTATTCGTCTGCCTTTGTTTATCTACTACTTGCCATATTCCGCAACAGAACTATTATTTTTGTAAAGGTACTGTCCGTTAATTTGAAAGCTGTTCGACATTTTTTTAAAGTTTTTATGTTCAGAATTGTATAAAAAACTATGACAAAATAATATATGTACATTTCTTTATTTTCTTGGTGTTTTATTTTACCCGAAATCGTCGCAGAAGAGTGACAAAGGCTGCAACTCCTCATCTATCTAAAGAAAAAATTAGGTCTAAGTTACACGTTAGTTATGAGAATGGACACATCAACAGTTTTTTCAATATTCATATACTACGTTCCAAAATCCCATCTATCCAGTGAGCAGATGAATTTTCGAGGATAGTCACGTGATTCCAGATGTTAGAGATGTTGGAATATTTATGAAACGGCAAAGATCTTTTTTTGACAATTTTGACATATCACATAACCTGTGCTGTTTTCTAGATTCGTGTCAGAGTAGTCGTGCCCGTTAGAATGTCAATGCATACAAATAAAGCAGAATAGGTTATGTTAAGTTGTTAGATGTCAAGTGAAAAATATCTCTTGACAGTCTTGACACAAAGATCGCTAAAATCTCAATTTGATTTCCGAGCAAAACGATGACATCCATGGCCTCGGAAATGCAATAATGGAACACAGATTTTTGTTGACAGTTTGATGTTGAGTGAATACTGAAACGCTACAGAGCAAATCGAGGTCTTTGATGGGATTTTGGAACGTAGTAATTATAAGGTGGGGAAAATGCTTTTGTATTCTTTAAAGATTAAAGCCATAGATAAAAGATTTTTGGGTTGGGTTAGGATTAAAGCACGATCGGTAATCATCTAAAGATTTATTACAAGTTTTAAGAACCACAGTTCAATAACACACCTCAACTTGCCTAATTAAAAAAATATTCCTGTATCAGATATGACTCCTGTCATTTTGTTAAAAGTCTAGTTTTAGCCACAAAACAGGTAGGGTTGTTTTAGCATTGATTAACATATTTACGTAATATCATTGATTAAAGTATTAATACTTTAATCAATGGTAATATGTTAATCAATGGTTTTATTTTAGCACAGAGCACAAAACAGGTACGGATTCAGACACGATTCAACTATTTATTTACCCCACAAAACAGGCGATTTACCCCACAAAACAGGTACGGTATCTTTGTACACTAGTGTGCATAACCATGGCTGACTCTACTCACTAGGCCGGAGCATTGAAATATGGCAACACTGAATCGGGGGCCGAGCTTCTATTTGTTGTTAAGTCATTAGTGTAATCTTCCAGAGCAAAAAAGAAGGTTGGAAGGTGATTTTTAATGTGTTTCTAATTATTTACCTGCACAAACGAAACTATAAAGATAAAAAGATGCCTGCAAACATGGCCGCTGCAAAGTGTGTAGTACCAGGTTGCACTAGCAATTATTGTGCTTCCAATAAAGGACATAGAAGTGGGTGAACTGTATTCCTCGTAAGGGCTGGTTATATTTATAATAATAAAGACAATAATTTACAAACATTTCAACGGATAAGACCTATTTTAAAGCACAATGTGGTACCTACAATGTTTTCTGGACCTCCCAAATATCACAGAAAAAGACAGTTAATAGGTCTGTTTTTACAGAGAATCACAAACCAGTCAGAGCCAATCAGTATTCGCCATTGCAGTTGTCAAACTATTTCTGACTAGTACTGGCCAATCAAATTGACGCTGACTAGTTTGTGATTGCTGTAAAAACAGTCCTAATAGAACTCATCTGGGCATACCTACAAAAAGATTTGATAGTGAAAGGGAATCAAGACCAGCAAGAATGGCTTCAAAGTGACCTAATAGTGAATTTCTCTAGCTCAAGTGAAAATTTATAAAGTAAATTGAGTGTTTATTTAAATAGAAGGGGAAGTGGCAGCAGGAAACAGGTTGCGTTTATTTTTATTTTGTAGTGTTTGACCAAGTTTGACTACGATGAAATAGTCATCAGATGTAAGTGGTGTTAGTAGTAGTAGTTCTAAAAAGTATTTTTCTTAATTTATCAACCGAGATGAACTCTTAATACAAATAAAATGTAATAATTATTATTCTGAAACTATAAAACACCTATAAAACAATTTACGGTATCCGGACCCCTATTTGACAGCTAAGCCACGTTTGTCACATCTAAGGCTCCGGCCTAGTGTAGAGTCGGCATGACATAACCTATCGCTTATCAGTCTATTTACAGTCATTAATCACTGATATTGCTGCCATCTTCTAGGCTATCATCCCACCATCTTCTAGGTTGACGTTTCGCCATCTTCTAGGCCATTTTTCGACCATCTTCTAGGTTGACATTTCGCCATCTTCTAGGTTAGTTTATGTTCTTTTCATTTTCTAGGCTATGTTTCCACCATCTTCTAGGTTGATTTTTCGACGTCTTCTAGGTTTAGATTTAGCCATCTTCTGGTCTGCGCCTCTGTGGTTGTATGTCAACGTCGTTACCTATTTTGACAGTTTGTTACACAGACCATAAAACAGAGGGTTTGTTAACCACGAGCCGCCATTCCATTCCTATCGTACCTGTTTTGTGATTCCTATCAGATTCCTGATTCCTATCTGTTTTGTGTTTTGTGAGCAAATCAGCAAAAGCCGACGCCAAGTTTATGGTTTACAATATAGCGATAATTTTATATCAGATTGTGAAGAAATGAGATCAAGCTTAATATTTATCAGCGAATATTAACCGAGCTATATCCAGTTTCCTAGGACGTGATAACTGTGCCGTTGAAAATGTAAGTACAACATAACCTCAACATATGCACAACCAAAACCGACAATTTCTTCCTTTATTTTAGGGCTAAGCCCCTAGGTTCCGACTCTGAGGTAGAAGATAAAGATAAGAAGAAGGAAAGGGGCCGTGATAAGAAAAAACGAACCTCTGGTTCTAGTAGTAGTGATAGCAGGAGCAGGTATATAGATATCTACTATATTTCCTATTCTCTTTTGGGTGCTCTATCAAAAAATTTACGAGTTTTTACAACATTTCAGTTCTTCAGACAGCAGTTCATCTACATCTAGGTCTTCAAGCAGTTCAACATCCAGTGCAACCAGTAGATCAAGTAGTTCATCTTCAGATAGCTCATCCTCCAGCAGTGACAATGATCGTACCAGGCCGAAAAGAAGGTAATCAATCATTTTTATTATACTTACCATGATCAATCAAGCTCTACAGCCAGTTTGTTTCCTTTAATATCCATTAGCACCTATGAAATATGAATTGCATTATTTTTCCTAAAGCCGTAAATTTTCAAGTGGTATTCTTAATAGCAAATGAAAAATAAAAATGGCTCATTACTGTTTACCACATTAGTATAGAAATATATAGGTATACTTTTAGCAGGCCAGCTAAAACTCCAGCAAAGGCTTCAGAAAAACGAGAAAAGGACAAGGAAGTAAAAGAGAAAGACAAGAAAGAGGTAAAAGAAAAAGAGAAAGACAAATCAAAGGTTGAAGCTAAGAAGGAAGATAAAGAGAAGGATAAAGAAAAAGATCATAAGACGAGATCACCAGCTAGAGAAAAAGATGATAGAAATCATGTCAGAAATAGAACTCGGTAAGAAAAACTATTCAAATTTACATTTCTGAACAAAACCTGCATTTCACACAGTTTTGATCTTGCTGCCATTTAATACTTCTTGTTCAAGCTTCCATGAAAATACCTGTGCTACAAGTGACAAAGTTGATCAGTTAGCTCAAAATCCCATTAATTTAACAGAAAAAATTTGAAGTTTTTTACAAAAAAGAGGGCTTAAACATTATTTTGAGTACACTAATTATTTGTCTTTTCACTGTAGTTCCCGGTCTCCACGCAAGCGGCGTCGTCGTAGCCCAACTCCCAGGCCCACTAAGATCCACATTGGTCGACTCACCCGTACAGTGACTAAGGATCACATCCTGGAGATATTTGGCACCTACGGCACCGTGAAAAATGTGGAGTTCCCCAGAGACCATGTGCATCCACATCTGGGCAGAATGTACTGCTATGTAGAATACATGACCGCTGATGAGGCTGAAAACGCTATGAAGCACATGGACGGTGGACAGATTGATGGACAGGAGATCACAGCTGCTCCTGTTTTGATACCCAAACCTAGGTATGAGAGAATAGTAGTAGTACCACACCTTTTCCAGCTGTAGTTTCTATAGCGTCAAGTGATAATAGGGTACTTGCAGAAAAAAATATTATGTCGTTTATGCCTTCCTTAGAGCCTAGTAAACATGACAAAATCACTTGTTTGGTTTTTTGGAATCGGCTGTGAGAGATATTCCAAAAATTATTTCAAATGCCGGAAAATGCGGCGCAAACAAGCTCTGTCGTCAGTGATATCCTATAGTGATGGGATGCAAAGTATTGATATTCGATATCGATAGCCAATGCTAACCTAACATTTTGACATTGATCATTATAACCACAAAACACAGTCACACACAAAAGTATATACAAAAGTCAAAAGAATAAAAGTTAGGCTAGATTACTAATTCACTTTATAGGGATGGGCTTGAATTAGATTCTATCTTTGAATTCATTCGTAATGGGATGTGCCGAAATAAAATTATTGCTTCGATTAGTTGTGAATCTCAGTCACAAACAGGATGAACTGTGATACCTATCAGATGTAAAAATGTATTGCAACGAAAATGCTAGTGGGTTAATTGCCTGTTTCAAATATGTTTAAGTATCAATAAATTGACTCGCATTGTTAAAGAATTCAGATCATCTCTAGTTTGCAGTTGAATCTCACTGACCTGCGCTGTAGCAGTATCGATTGTCGATATCGATAAGATACCTGTGACGTCAGCCCTTGTTTTAAGTCACATATATATATATATTTTTTTCATACGCTAAATAAATAAGGTTCGTAATGTACTTAGGTATACAACTTGATAACTTCTTATTATTTGATAAACATTTTGATTATATACACAAGAAAATCTCTAAAAAGCTATCCTTTTTCAGAAGAATTTCTAATTTTCTCTCTACCGAGATGAGGTTAAAAGTATATCAGTCCATTATACAGCCCCACTTTTACTATTGTTCTTCTGTACTATACCTTTTTAACTCAAATCAGCTGTCACAGTTACAAAAGATGCAAAATCGTGGGATGAGAATTATCTTGAGGACGAATCGATATACACCTATTCAATTGATGCTGTCAACCCTTAATTGGTTATCTGTATCACAAAGACTATATTATCTTACCATGGTATTTGTTTTTAAAATAGCGTCAGCTATGGCACCAACGTATTTGCAATGCTTCAGCTATAATAGTTATATACATGCACATCAGACTAGAAAACAAACTATTTATATTTCTAAAACTAACCAGAAAAGTACCATGAATTCTTTATTTTTTAAAGGATTCAATGATTACAATAATCTTCCAATTACAATAAAACAAAGTTCGTCGCTTAGAATATTTAAACAACAATTATTAAAGTACACAAAAGCCATCTGATAATCTTTAGACTCACAGTTAACTTCTCTTTGTTATTGAGGTTTCTAATATTGGCATTGTATATTGGCGTAGTATATATAGTATCAGCATTAATTTAATTATTTTTTAGTGTTAATTTTATTATTTTGGAATAACGAATTTGTATTTTTTTAGGTATCACTACTTTATTTTGTATTAGGGTAATCCTATTTTGAAATAAAGCTTCTTCATCTGAATTTTGCAGGCCCCCGCCACCTCGTCGATCCCCGCCGCCAATGATGCGTCGTCCGCCCCCACCCTCGCATCGTCGTACCCCGCCCCGTTTCCGGCGTCGTTCGCCCCGCCCACCGCCCAGGCGCAATTCCCCGCCTCCGAGGAGGCGTGGCCATTCGAGGACCCCGCCCCGTGGAGGTCGCAGGAAGCGGTCTCGCTCGAGCTCGAGTAGCAGCAGATAGCCGATGGGGGCAGGTACGAGCAGGATGAGGCGGAGCTATCAGTGGGCGGGGCCAAAATGAAGAGGGCGGAATCGTATAAGAGTTACTAAAGTCCATTCCACGAAACCTGATAGTGAAAGTAAATAAACTTTGACTATTGAGTCGAATTTTATTGGAGAGAAAAGGATATGCTCCGCCCACAGGCAGGACCGTATCTGAATATATAAATAACGAAATTGAATTCTAATTTCTGTTCGAGATAAACAAATATAAATATGTACAAAATCATCTACCTTACTCAGAATCAAGATTGCTTGATAATTCGTCTACATCACTATCGCTGGTGTCATTGAGACTTATCACATTTCGAAAGAAAAACGCGTGACTTTCCGCCTTATGGCATGCTTTTCAAAATTGTCTACCTTTTCGAAAACTTTCGGTCTGCGGAATCTATTGAACTTGACATTGTTTCAAAGTAAATCACCCACTTATTAAAAATAATTCACCGAACGCTTTAATAAATAAAAAAAACTAGAAAATGCGGCACCAAAACTTTAATATAAACACAAGTGACGCGAGCTGGTTCTGAAGCAAGTGATCAAGTAAACGTAATACGTAAATATAATTCGGAACTCGATACGATTGATCAAGACGAGAAAGGAAACACGACGTACGTCGTAGTATTTGATAACCACTCAACCGCAGACACACGCTCTGTCTGCATCATGTTAGAAATGCGTCGTTGCCACTTTGGAAAATTATATTATTCACTGATTTTCGTTAGAACATATTTAGGTTATTTTACAAAATATTGGATATTAGATAGATTCACAATGCAATCACGTCGGATCAGCTTGAAATAATTTATGGCAACATAAATTCATCTAAAGTGAGAAGTTGTAATAATATACTGAAAACAAACACAAAGTGCGATCAATTATTAACTCATATGACAACAATCGTAGCGTCTGTTGCGATTTATATTTTTACATTACGGTCCTGGATTTTTGCGCTCCGCCTTTCTGTTTATTTCTACTATCTGGTTCCGTGGAATGCGGTATAAGCTTAAAATATTTATCTGAATCCTAAAAATTTGTTTTGTTACACTGTAAAGATTATATTGACCAAATGGCCACCGCCAGCATTGTTGCAATAATGAGCTCTTTTTATTCAAGAATTTTTTGTAACTTTCTCTAATATTTCAGGTAATATTCTGTCAATTTGTTCCCGGATGTTGTCTTTTAATGCTTCTAGTGTTCGAGGATTATTTACAAATACCCTATCTTTGAGATAAATAACCTATAACCAAAAGTCTGGAACAGTTAAATCGGTAGACCTAGGCGGATATGCAATATCGGCATTTTTCGAGATAAGGCGTCCAGGAAAAATTCTGTTCAAGATAGCTATTGTCTCACGGTACTTTTCCAGTTCCAGAATTAAAAAATGTAACATAACGCTTCTGAAGCGATCTCAGTTTACTGTAGTGGCTCGTCCTAAAAAAATAAGGCCCTAAAATTTATCTACCACCACACTACATGGTAACTTTTGATTGCTGGTGAATGAGCTTCGTCCCTTATCATGATTTTGTTGCAAAAAACCTTAATTTCTTTTTCAAGATTTACGGTACCATTACATTATTGTAGTCGTTTTTCAAAGTCTTCATGGGTTACTTATATTTTGTGGGGGAACAAGAGCAAATCTTTCACCAAAAATCGTTGCGATGAACGACGAATTATTTTGATAAAATTTCACGATTTCGGCACGTTCTCGGGGCGTATATCGTTTTATAATGAATTTCCCAAGTATCTACTTTGAAAATTGGTTTCTTAATTCTTCACATTTTATGTTGTATTAGCCATATCCCTATGGAGATTTTATTATAGTTTTAATCCCACTAAAAGGTAATTTCATGTCAGTGAATTGGCCATTATTTTCTTCTAGACAACAATCAATTTCAACTTGTGGCTTTTATTATAATTTCATTCATGCCCACGGTCTTTGGCAAATTTATTTTAAATTATCGAATTAAAAAATTCCTCGTCTAAAATGCTAGGTATTATTTTGGGAAATACCTTTCTTTGTGTATTGAATTCAAACTATAGGATGTAATTTTCTTTCTAGAAAATTTGTTATGTGAAGTAGTTCTTTAGAATAAGGAGCTTGTCTTCAAAAAACTTAGCTTTGCAAGCTTTGAATTATAAATCCGTTTATTATTATTTTTCATCAATAGATTTTCATGAAAATGGGGAAACTTATTTTTTCCAGTTGACTAGATGTAAGTTTTAGAATAATAAATGTTTAATAGATTTCGTCGGCTCATTTTGCGTGTGTGTCTTACATGATATTTTTACTATTTCCATAAGATAGTAATTTGTAATTGTATATACATGAAATAAAAAACATTCATACGATTTTGAGAGTTTTATTTAAATATTTTATAAATATACCCTATTCCTTATTTGATATAATTTACATCCTAATAAAGGCAATATTGCAATGGAATAGAAAATCATTAACACAGTAAAGTTCAGTTAATTCTTATGTACGATGAATATTTTTATACATATAAATGCGAATAATAATAATTATATCATGTATAAAATATTCATATTCGCTTGTAATACTTCATTTATTCATAAAATATTTTTATTTATAGAAGTACTGATATCACAATATTGTAAGGCAGTATTTTCAGTGCAAAAAATAGTTACATAAAAATCACAACATCACAATTTTACTAAAAAAAAGGTATAATTTGTGAAAATGATTACTAAAGTTACTATAATCATATATTCTCGTTACATAAATGTAATTGAATGGATTTTGTCATTTCTGCAGTTGTCACTCCTCAAAAACAAATATCAGTTGAATTTTTATAATTGTTTTTGTTATTGGTTCTTTTTCTAGCACAATTTTGTAGAGAAGTGGCTTCTGCTAATGGTGACTTCTAACTATTGAGTACTGAATTTTTAAGCTCTAATTGTTACTTGCGACTATTACAATTTTTTTTTATCTGACGGAGAAAATATAAAAAAAAGTAGGAAATAATTTACCTTAGTAAATTCAAACGGCGCTCTCACTGTGGAATTTGTTGGTATAAAAATTTAATTTTTTTATTATATTGACAAAACCGGATTTTTCCCGGACTAGTAATCGATACATTTAACATTTAATTAAAAAAAAAGAGACTGCGGTGAGATTCGAACTTACGCCCTTTCGGGCTGGTGCCTAGCGACTTAACCGCTCGGCTACGCTGCCTGTGCTTCAGGAATGCACCGTACCAAAGTTTACGGAATACATATAAGTTGGATCACTCTCCGTCGGCACTTTGAAGATCTCACATGAAAGCGATGCCGCGGCCGCACGCGCCAGTTAGTTTTTGCGTTGGTTTTTGCTCAAGTACGAGTGTCTTTTAGCGGGGACTTGCTAATGCCTGGGTTGTACGTATATACGAGGGTCATTGAAAAACTATGTACTGACGGCCGATTTAGACCCACAAATATAACGTTTATTTTGCTAATGCACTAAGTAACATAAATGGATATTAAAAATAATGCCTAGTAAAACTATTACTAATTAATCTCAAATGATTTCACATATTGTAGCTATTTTGTAGATAAGTAAAAACTGATGGTTCAAAGGTGCTGTAGTATTTTTACCTTGATGTTTTGTTTATTTGGCTTATTTTTGAGATCACAGTTTATAAATTTTGTGGTATAGTACATGCGAACTCGTATGTACAATTTTAAAAGATAATCATGTGGAAATGCTTTACCACGGATGTGAATAAATTATCATTGACATTTTGCTTTTCACTGTCATTCCAATTGCTACTGTAGAAACAAAATTGTTAAAGTTATCAATAAAAATATTTTCGAGCTCTAAAATACAATTTACAGTGACTCTGGGTGGTATGGTAAGACCACCGAATGAATATTTTGTCTCACTATACGCTTTTAGCGTGATACAATCCTTTTAGTACCTGTAGCTCTTGAACCTGAGACCCCAAGTGTGCTAGTTTGTTGGAATTGTTTTATCGGGAGGAACACAGGCACAAATTACAAGGTGTCCCATTCATAATTTTGAATCGAACGTCACGTGACCAAAAACAAATACCTCACTGGGTAGTACAATGACAAAAAAAGACACAACATCTGCTCTAATTTACATGCCCAAAATTATAATTCTCTACTATTGCCAAATTCCGACATATTTCTTGTCTTAATCGTCGTGGGATACCCTGTATTTATATCCCTTAAATTTCAAGGTTTAATAAGGATGGATCTGATTGTCATTCTCCATCCGTTAATAAATTTAAATTGATTGGTAATATCTTTTCTCGCGAAATTGATTACTCTCAAACTTCTAAAAAGATTATCCATTTCCTGCAATCAAATCCGAGATAACAAAATCCGATATTTTTGAGACACTGTATAGACTTTCGCGTTAAAAACGTTCAACCTCTACTTTGCGCCGCCCCGTATCTCCCGGCAGACGTCGGTACACTGCTACCGGTGTACCAGGGAGACAGGGCAAGGGGCAGACCGTTTTGATATATTTGCGGAGTGATCCAACTTATTTGACCGTACATAATACGTCGTTAGTTACCTGTCGTAATTTAATTCAATTTTTTTTTAAACCGGAAGCGATGTTGACAAAACCTGATTTTTCTCGGACTAGTTTTTTCATGCTGATTCCGAATCTGTATTTAGTTTTCCTCTAGCACCTGTAGTTTTGGCTATCTTTTGTATACGGACAGACGGACGGATGGACAGACAGAGGCTCTGCATATCAGTGACTCAGTGAGAGCTAAAACGGAAAATATCCATAAAAAGACTGAACATAGCAAAATATATATCACAAGTGAAAAATCACACCACCCACATAATAATATAAAGTCTGTAAATAAAAATTAGTACTTAGACATTTATTTCTAGCTTATAATTACGGATCATGAGATCGAGACTAACGGCTTGCTAAACAATTTCGACTTGGGCACAGATTTTTTCCTGACAAGATTTCCTTCGTTTGGGTTTCTGGCCTTAGGTCCTAACGGAACGATTCTGATCTGATCCATATACTTATAAAACTCCAAAACGTCTGGGTTCGCCCAGACTTGACTAGCTTTAAAGTCCAACACCCTCAGCGATTCCAAGCTCTGTGCCCTGCTCAAAGCCACGTAGGCCTGTCCAGCCTCGAAAACCCTCCCCAGCGACATTTCGACGCAATCCAAAGTGAGTCCCTGCGATTTGTGTATGGAGAAAGCCCAGGCAAGCTTTAAAGGCAGTTGGACGCGCGTCACTGAGCCTCCGGAGGCTGTTTTTACGACCCAGCGTTCTTTCTTGAGGTGCAGTTCCTTGTTTTTGAATAAAACCACTGGCAAACCTTCTCGAAAGGCTTTTACGACGCCTCTGGCACCGTTTACCAGTCCTGCGGATACGTTGATGTTCTTCAATAGCATAACCTGTAAAAAAATGGGATCAAGTTGATTGACTCAGTACTTCCCACACATTACGGTGATACCAGTTTATATTTTTTCATTGCACGAAGCTATAGTCTGAAGTCCCCTTGCAACCAAAATTATCGCCCGCGCGCTCGCAAAAAACATCTATCACAATGACTCTCATAAATAGTTTCTTGCATCTCTCTCCGTAGGAACTAGGATCACACAGTTTTTCTTCTGGAATCTTCAACTGGTATCCTAATCACATGGCATGCCCATTTTCCGATATTTAAGAACCGATTATACTGTCAGTACCGCAGGGCAATGAAAAGTGTTCCGGGGGTTCCTAACCACCCCAGTGGCGGATCCAGGGAGGGGGCCATGGCCACCCCCGAGAAAATAAATTTATGTTCCGATATTACGTACAGTGACCAATTAAACGCTTCAGTACTCATAATATAGCTAGCCAAACTTACACAAAATTCTATTTACGAAGAATTGACGTATAAATGTGACGATATAGTCAGTTTTCCTTGCTCAAAAGATGACTCAAAATCTGTGTTATTGCCCTATTGCTTCTTCACCATGGCCCCCTCCGAAATCCAGCCCTGAAACCGCCCCTGAACCACCCTATCCGAGACCCCATCCTACTTCGGCTCAATTCAACTTAAAAAGAGTAGTAAATGATCTGAGATCTACAGAGTACCTAACAACAGGTTTATATTGTACTACTACAAATGCAACAAAACTTCCAGTTCCACAACCCCAACCCCAAAACTACCCTATTCTAACCCCTTCAAAAAAAAAATGGGTACAACAATCAATGGTACAACATAAATATTTCAGTTTTACAAACCCCACCCCCACCACCCCAATTTCACCCCCTCCTCCCAAAAAAGTAGAAAATGATGCGGAGCACCTAAAACTCTTTAAAACGGAGTTTGAGCTGTTTTTATATTCTTAGATTTTTTTATCATTCCTGTGCCGCCAATGACATGATTTCTAAAAACCATCCTCATTTTTTGTCCTTGCCATGGTAGTAATACTGTGTCAAAATTTCATTAAAATCAATTAAATAATTCATCATCATAGTCACAGTGTCTTAACAGAGATGTTGTAAACTCGTAAAATGCATTTACTCATTTTACGAGTTTCTTTTGGGATATCTTTAAGATCTGCAGTAGTTTCCCATTTGCTTTCTGCATCCTCATGCCGTTGACCAGATGATATCTACTGGTTCATCCGCCTTTAGGGGCAATTTCTCACCCCAAGGACAAGAAGGTGTCCTGACTTTTCTCAACTCGTCCACCCAGAGCTGTTGGTTGAGAAGAGGTTACTGCTTATACCGACAGTAGTTCGGTTCCTTTTAGTCGCGTTTTACGACACGCAGGATATACGATGGGAGATATTCTAACCCGCCCCCACACGGGAGGAAATAAAATAATTACTGTTATACAATACAGAAGATCTAAAGGAATAAGCTAAATTCAGATGCACACGACATCCGACGATACGACGGTACGAAACTGTTCCTATTGGTTGAAATATGTTGGTTTGACATCATTTTGAATATTTCAACCAATAGGAACAGTTTCGTGCCGTCGTATTGTCGGATGTCGTATGCATCTGAATTAAGCTATACTCGTATGTATACATCAGAAATTCTAAGTCCCTTGGTGTAGTAATATGAAAGGCGATGTTCGGATGGACCTAAAATGTGTATCATGTCACTAGGTCTTTCATTAATAGGTCAATGGACAGCCTATTATGAATACAACAAATTTTGCAATTTGGGAACCTCCCACCCTCCAACCACCCCAATTTCACCCCCATCAAAAAAAAGTATGAAATGATAAGAAACTCCTAAAAACAAAGTTTGAGGAATATTTGAATTTTTTCGTTTTTCGCTAATTACTCCGCCGCCCATGGACCGATTTTCAAAATTGTATATCGTCTCCCAAATATCACCACAATCCATGCAGCGGTTACTGAGATTACGAGGGTAGAAAAACGCCAACAGACAGACCCACGGAAATGAATGAGGTGGTTTTCGTTATGTAGACATCATAAAATCGGAAATTTTCGCGATCACAATACTCCCCTCACCTGTCGGTGTGGGAAGTAAAAATATGAAAGCTGCGTTTTAGTCTATTTATTTACACGAATTATATACACTACGCCTAACCTATTACTTTCACTGTCCATTTATTTTGCACGCGTCACCGGTATCACGGACTACGTCTCGCTGGTTCACTGTTAACTGTGTCCGCTCGGTTGTTCCATTCTCCTTATATTGTATCAATGATTGTATCCTGTTCGCCATCACGAAAACTCTCGTTCGCCTTCTAGAGTTCTAGGCGACTAGCGGCCATCAAGCAGGGTTCGAGAAGTCGGTTTTCTCGAATCCGCGTCTTAACGCGAGATGGCGGGCAGAGCCGGACTCGCAGAATACGGTAATAAGGACGGGCATATCAAAACTCGAAAGACTACAAATGCGTTTTCTACTAACCTGAGCTCCAACCTTGAGCACCAACTTGCTGGAAACGGGTGTTTGCTGATCCAGCATGCCTGCAGTGCCTGGCACAGAGTCTTGAGCTTCGAACAAAACGCTGTCTCCAGGTAGCGCCGTCAGTTTGGATTCGTTTATGATATCCGCATCTTTGGTATGCGAACATAGTCTTGTTGCTAGGATGCCATCTCGCTCAATCGACTGCTTGGACGTTGTAGTTAGTGCGTCGTTGACTTCTTCGTCTACGCGACCTGGAATGAATTACAATCAGATTAGTAGCAGTAAGTAGGCCATGTTTGGTCCTTTTTGCCAAACCCACTGAAAACACTAAAGCCTACGTCCTGGAATATCTGAACTCTAAGGTTGCGATATACAACATATCTGCCCAGGAAGTGGAACACTGTCTTGTCTTTCTTCCAGCATCTGGAGCAGACGGGTTCCCCACCACTCTCATGAGTGACAAATGTCTATTCAGCTGACAATGACCTGTCAGAACCCCCACCAAAAGGTTGAGAGCTTTTAGCTTGCCTGCATTCATCTCTCTCAAATCAGGTTTTTGCCAGTTCCTTGTAGGCCCAATTGTCAGTGCAGGGTATTTGCGGCTGAAAACATTAACCCACATGTAATAATTAATCTTTTAAGACCGCTACGCAATTGCCCGGGAATGGAAACAGTAACGAGAACAGGAAGAGGATCTAGATGCACAATAAGAACGTAAGACCCTCGGAACATTGAATACTGTTCAGCACAAAACATCTAATGGACTAGTATCACGAGGTTAAGAACAAAGGTTTAATTGTTATAACCGCTTAGTGCATACAAAAATAAACGTACTGCTGCATTACATTACTTTCTACATCATTTTGTTTTTTAGTAATTCCATTCTAAAGTTTAAAGAAAGGAATTCAAATTCAGCCAATCAGTGCCAACCGCGCGAATCATCAGCAGTGCATTGTTGCCAAGAACAGCTCTGACTCGCAGACGGGAACAGAAGACAAGATAGGTGAGCCAGCCCGCGTACAGCTCCGGCATTTCGCGCGCCATCAGAATGCGGCAACACAGCACACATATCTGTCTTTTGATTGGCTGTTTGCCTTTAGGGCAGTGACGTCACTGCCCTAGGAGAATTCAAATATTTTCCTTATTTTCACGGCTTTCCTGTGCCCAAAAAAATCGGAGAAAAAAATGAGATGCTTTTTATGACATACTCTATCATATGCAACCAAAAAAAAAAATTCATGATACTAGTCCATTGGGATGATTGTTGAGGTTTTGGAGGTTGAGAGGTTGGTTGACATTTTGATTTGTTGACATTGTTTTCGTTTATCCTATTTATACTGTCCATTTTATAATTTGTGACTGTGTTTCATATAATTTGTCAATATAAGTTGTTCGAATTTTTCACTCCTTTTATCACTAATTCATTTTTTATGTCATGTAAAATATCCACTCTACTACTACCATTGATTATAACATGTACCCCTACAGTTAAATTACTCTGCTTGTGGTAGTTTCATTTTTTGTCTTAATGGTTGTGGTACCATCCTTTAAGTACATGTAGCTCTTGAATAAGTCACTTTAGACCCCATGTGTGCTAGTTTGTTGAAATTGCTTTATCGGGAGGAATACAGAAAGGCACAAATATACAGGGTGTCCCATTAATAATTTTGAATCGGACGTCACGTGACCAAAAACAAATAGCTCATTGAGTAACAAAATAATAAGAGAAGATAGATTTGGTCTAATTTACACCCTCAAAATTATAATTCTCTACTACTGCCCAGTTCCGACATATTGCTTGTCTTTATCGTCGTCCTATCAAAGGATCACACAAAAGCCGATGATCAAATGTGTCCTTACATAAAAAAAATAGTTATCTACAGGTTGCAGAGAATGAAGCTACAAGTAACAAAATACTTCATACAGTTAATCATGTGGATCAAAACCTGATTTCAAGATATTTCTATTGTCTATTTCTTCCATCTTTGTGACCTATGATTTCTTCATATTACATTAATCCTGTCTATAGTAAAGTGATGAAAGCACTGTGCTGAAGATTCATAAAATAGTCTTCCTGTGCAGTAGGTCCATTTATTATTTCCATAAAAAAAAATCCAAATTTGAAAAATTAAAAATACAGCTTACCAATCCTGATTTTATTCAATATCTTGATGAATTTGTCATCAGTTTGTCTATGAACCCGTTTCAGCTCAAAGGTATTGAACATGCAACAATCCCAAGCTTTAGTTTTAAAACAAAATTTGGGCGGTGCGGCTTTAGATTCCCCCGGTTTTGGCTTGGACACAGGAGGCAATTGGAAAAAATCACCACAGAGAATCAGCTGAATACCTCCAAAAGGTTTTTCATTGTTCCTCACTTTTCTTGCTACCTAGAAAGATTTCAAAAACTTTGTAAGCTCAATATATAAATGAGTTTTGCCAGAGCAACACTAAATTCAAAAAATTGAGCATACCTCCTTTGATTCAATGTAGTTGTGACTTAAAAAAAATGCATTACTGCAAAGATATATAACAGAATCAAAATAATGATAGCAAAGAAACTGCCACTGTGACAACACTGTGTAAAGGTATGTATGTATGTGTGACAAAACAGTATGTCAGCTTCGTAATAATGTGAGTAAATCAAACCCTTTCTAAATGGCACCCAACCACAGGCTCAGCAAATGTCATGGCATAGTTTGTTCCTTCATATAATGCTTTATATCTACATATTTAGGTTCTTTAGGTTAACAAATATGTTAGAAAACCTTGAGGAAGATATGGATCTTTAGCAATAAGAAACCACTAAACTTTATTTTATATTATTTATTACCTGTTCGATTTTTTCGAAATAGTCCCCATCAACCATAGATACTTCATCGATAATAAGGTGTTTGCATTTCTTCCATATGCTCAGAGAAACTGACTTGGATGCCAATTGTACACTCCTCTCCAAAGATGCTTCCCCACTTCCTATGCCAGCAAACTGGTGTAGTGTTATGCCTCCTATATGACATGCTGCGACACCTATAAGAGAAAAATGTATCACCTTTATTAAAAATATAGTGAAAAAGTCCTTCCCTCATCCATTCTAAAAGAATGAAGAATGGGTATCTGAAATAATTTATACCACAAACATACTGTTAACATACAAGCTATTTTATTTCAATAAGCACTTACCAGTGGAAGCTGTAGCTACAGTAACATCAGGCGGTAGTGCCCTGATTATCCTCTTCAACAAATAACTCTTGCCAGTACCAGCACTGCCTGTGAAAAATATGTTGCGTCCAGAAAGACAAGCATCTAGAACTTCCTTTTGCTCCAAGTCCAATGGCTCATTGGGAATAGGCGATGGTGTATACAGTCTCTTTGCTGATTTAGGACGATTTTCCCCAGTTTTATCTGTACAATGGTTATTAAAAGTAAAAATTTAAATATTTTGATGAACACAGTATGTGTATTGGGGCTATGTTATGTAAGATTCTAATTCCACATACTCACCACTTCTCTCCATTTTACGTTTCTTGCCAGCTAAAGGACTGGGAGTTGTATCTGAAGCTCTGTTAACTTTCCTCATGGCGTTTTCGAGTTCAGTGGTTGTCACAGGTGAAATTTCATCAAACTGTTGGGGTTTGCTTGATAGCAACTGTGTCCTCAGTGAAGTATTTGCATTTGAAGCACTTTTTTCGCCCGTCATTTTGACGAAAATAGTCCTTAAAAAGGACAACAGATCTCCAGGTGGAGCATTTGATAGATACATTGTGCAATTCAATGGTAGAAATTTTATGGATGCTTTACCCTCATTCATGAATTTTTTATGGACGGATATACCTTTCAGGGAAAGTTTTATAGGGCTGCACTTTTCTGCGCTAATCTGAATAAACATTTCCCGCCTATCGTCTCTGATTAGCCGAAGGTGGCCTTTCTTGTGGGATACTTTTCTTTGTACGATTCCCTGTTTGTTCAGCCATTCTATGGACACTACGCATGATAGAGCAGCTCCGTTATCGACCATCGCATATACTTTAATTCACAACTTCACTAAAAATGTATTTATGAATGGAATATAATTAATAATGCACTTTTGTATCAATAATTTAACCTAAAAAATGTAAACGTAAACCAGTGACGCCGTGACAATCACCTTCAAAAATTTGAAAGTGATGGACGACAGGGATGACAGGGATGACAGCGATGGCTGCTGGCACAAAGCGCTAAGAGTGAAATGACAGGCGGAATGAAAATACAGATGAAAAGAAAAAAATCTCAATTTCGCTGCTTCAGATGAGAAGTCGGCCATGAGATAAGTGATTAAAAAGTTGGCTTAAGAACAGCAATGGTCAAGAAAAACAGTCGAAGAAATCTTCTTTCCGTACAAGTGAACCGATCTTACCCCCATCCATGGCCGACTCTACACTAGGCCGGAGCCTTAGATGTGGCAACGTGGCTTAGCTGTCAAATAGTGGGCCTATAGTTTCAGAATAATTATTACATTTTCTATGTATTAGAGTTCATCTGGGTTAATAAATTAAGAAAAAAATGCTTTTTAGAACTACTACTACTAATACCACTTACATCTGATGTCTGGTTCATCATAGTCAGACACTACAAAATAAAAATAAAGCAACCTGTTTCCTGCTGCCACTTCCACTTCCACTTAAATGAACACTCAATTTACTTTGTAAATTGTCACTTGAGCTAGAGAAATTCACTATTAGGTCACTGTGAAGCCATTCTTGCTGGTCTTGATTCCCTTTCACTATAAAATCTTTTCGTAGGTATGCCCAGATGCATGCCCTCGTTGGCTTGCCCAGATGAGTTCTATTAACTGTTTTTTCTGTGATATTTGGGAGGTCCAGAAAACATTGTAGGTACCACATTGTGCTCTAAAATAGGTCTTATCCTTTGAAATGTTTGTAATTATTGTCTTTATTCTTATAAATATAACCAGCCCTTATGAGGAATACCTTTCACCCACTTCTGTTTATGTCCTCCATTGGAAGCACTAATTGCTAGTGCAACCTAGTACTACACACTTTGCAGGCATCTTTTTATCTTTATAGTTTCGTTTGTGCAGGTAAATAATTAGAAACACATTAAAAATCACCTTCCACTCTTCGTTGTT
The DNA here is from genome assembly GCA_951848785.1 of Callosobruchus maculatus. Lineage (NCBI taxonomy): Eukaryota > Metazoa > Arthropoda > Insecta > Coleoptera > Chrysomelidae > Callosobruchus > Callosobruchus maculatus. The sequence continues at coordinate 8,969,367 of CATOUR010000003.1, forward strand.
ACTCTGGAAGGTTATGTTGGTATGTCCTTGATTGGCTAGTGCAACCTGGTACTACACACTTTGCAGGCATCTTTTTACCTTTATAGTTTCGTTTGTGCAGGTAAATAATTAGAAACACATTAAAAATCACCTTCCAACCATATTTTCTGCTCTGGAAGAATACACATGACTTAACCTCAAATAAAAACTCGGCCCGCTGATTCAGTGTTGCCATATTTCATGCTCTGGCCTAGTGAGTAAAAGCGGCCATGCCCCATCTCGATCAGTGATAGTCTAGCATTTAGCTTCATATTCCTTTTTAGAAGCAGTCTATTTTTTGCCGTGCTCTGCGTTTTTGTGGTGTCCATGCTTTTTCAGGTCTGCGCAACTGTGACAGTTCCTTGAGTGATGTTCTGTCTCTTTGACAGTAATTTTAAAATGGCGTCAGGTTTTGACGTTCATTTATCATTCTGAAATTTAAAAGCTGTATCTGTGTGATTTCAAGTGATATTTGTGCGAATTTTACAATTAAAAGACTTTCTAACGATAGGTAAGTCCCTTTTACAAATTTTATACTATCAGGCTGCTAGGATTACAGCCTCTACTGCTTTCTGTGGAATGTAGAATGGCGTCTTATTTTGTGTTATGGGTTACGATGTCCACCATTAGCTAACGCTAGGCATGTGAATTGGTGAATTTATTACTTTAAGAAAACGTGCCTTATTAGTTACAATGAGTCTGTTAATTGGAAATGCAACTCTCACACACACATAGTACCTATTCGTGGCCTGTCTTTTTAGATCGTTCCACAACAAAAAATGTAGGCGTAGGAATAGTATGTATTTTGAACAACACTTTTTCGGTAAGCACCCTGTACAAATTTTGTTAAGCAATTCACGGTGTGTATCGTGCAATATATACTGTATATTTTTGTTTTTTGTATTGAAATATCCACAGCATCGCTACCTGGAACTATGATTTTTTTTATTTACCCATTTGTTTGTTTTTTTCTACTAATGTTACTTTAAAAGAAGCAGCAATTGCAACATATAGTTGTGTGCAACATCACTGGACTACAAAAGTAATGCCTTTACACATTTTTTAAGATCTTTTTCGCAATTTCGATTTTTTTTTGTTACTGAATTTTCAATATTAATTTTTTTCTAGTGATTTCAAAAGTTTAACCGGAAGTACCGTCAACTTTTTTAATTTAAATGGGACACCCTGTATATTTTTGCAGATTTTAATTTATCTTTTTTTTCCCGAATACGTCCATAGTGGTTTTAGCATTAGTTTCTGTAAAAAAGGAAGTACATTAATAGCTAACATGATGTCTTCGGATGCATTAGACGTCACTACACTTGCCTGCAAATTTTCAGCAATATCACTCTTTCCGTTCCAAAGTTATTTGCTTGGTTCCATACTTTATCCCAACCCTGTATTAGGTATAACCAATGAATTGGTATAACCATTCAACCCTTTTATTCTTCATACTGCACTTAGAGGGGCATCTTCTACCTTTTTATCTATATTTTAGTAAAAAGTTCATATCACTTATTTTTTTAGATAGTGTTAGAAGTTGTGTTTTATAAAGTATTGATACATTAGCCCTAGAGCTCATTTCTAGACTATACTAAAATTACACAACCTACCTAGGTCATCTTTGCTTTCTTTAGTATAGGTAGATTTATATTGTTCTATATGTTCATTTTATTTAATATTATCTAACGTAAGTTTAAACTTCTGTTGAGAATTCTTGCATTGAGACATGTGTGAGACCAACTCTGAGTTTTATTTTAAAACTTTGTATGGAGCTACATGTGACATCATTATGTAAACAACCTAGACAATACTGCAGAATGAAGCACTGCTTTTAGGGTTCCATCAGTTGCAGAATTAACTTCATGATCTTTAAATGTTATTATTTGCCGTCTTTCTTCGTTTTGTAAAATCACCCTTTTGCGTAACCCTCGTATTTAGTTAAGGCTTCACCAAAACATAGCAAGCTGTGTTACGGGTGAGCTATGTTGCCAAATCACAGACATGTAAATCATAAGATTTCTATAGATCTCTGTTCAGTGATACTAACTGTAAATTTAAGTATTGTATATGAGTATGCGTATGTATAGGGTTTTTTAAATTGTGTATAGAAGTCGATAAAATTAAAAACTTTTTCAAATAATTCATTCCCGAAAACTGAAAATTAGGCTAAATACAGAATGCAAAAAATCTGGGCTTGTGTATCAAGACGTATCTAGTCTATGTTTAGTTTTTCGTTCGGATTTTTGTCTTATCGATCAGGCACTTTGAAGAAAAGCAACAAATGCACTCCACTTGACGTCCAAACACTATTACAACTATTCTGCATCTGTAAAGTGGGGAGAGTGAGTAGTCCCACTGCACTTAGGCCACAACTGGCCCATTGTGCATCCTCCCAGGGAGTTTTTCCCTCCGCCCTGCCAATTTTAATAAGGTGGACTAGTCGCTAGGGTACATCTCCCTTATGTGGGCAGGTGTAGGCCAAGACTCGTTGAACGCACACTATCCAATAGAAGATAACTCTGGCCACTCACATATGACGTGTTCCAGAGTTTCGTCTTCGCTTTCACATATGCTACATATCGGTGTGAAACTTAACCTTATAATGAGGAGGTGTGTCCTGAGTTGCCAATGGCCAGTCAGGAATCCTACTAGGAGACTTAGGTTGACCAGGTTATCGCCCAGTACTTCTTGGATATTGTCGTGCCAAAATCTGCAAGGGTTTCCTTGGCAAATCGGCATCCTTGTAACTCTTCCTATCGTTTTATCATTTTAGACTGGGAGTTTTTTTTTTGGCTATTTCCGCAATTGTGGTCCACAGTCCAAAAAGGTCACGGCTAGACCGTCCGCTATACGATTGCCCTTGTTGTTGTGGTTGTGCCCTTTAACCCACATCAGGACAATATTGCTTTTATCTGAAGCATGGGCTAAAGATTGACGGCATTCCATTGATAGTCCTTGTTGTGATGCAAGGTCTTTTCAGGGTTAGAAGTCCTTGTCTGCTGTCGGTATAAATGATTACAATCTTGCCAGATACATCTCTCCTGGTTAGGTCATGGGCAACTATTAAAAACGACGTTGGAATAAGGGGCCTGGATACACACACTTATACATACGTATTTGCCATGTAAAACACGGACTCTCAATTTCTCGCATAACTCACTCTATTTTCAAACTTCATATATAATATTTCAGAAGGCGATAGTTAAGACCTTAATGAATGACAACTATTTTCGATTTTCTCAAAAAAGTTATTTAATGTGCAAAAAAACTCGCAATGCAAAATCATACATTCTATAAATGCCTGTAATTTAACAACCAAACACGATATCTTTGAGTCATTACTGTAAGTTTAAAGGTAACGTCAGGAGCTTGGAAATGCGAAATTCATTTTTATGGTGACCTTTGGAGATTACCTTTGGACCTTTTGACCTTACCTTTGGATTTTTGGACTTATCTCCCCTCATCTTAGACACACATACTGGAGAAAGGGAACAGGCGGCCACGCCTTCTCGCTAACACGGGAATACGTCTTCTCTTGGATTCTCAATTTCGCGCGCTATACCCTAGACCCTTATGACCAATAAGACCATGCTCTAATTTTGACACAATCTGTTCAATTTACTTGTTGTAAGATATTAGCATATAAATTGTTCACCAAATTGAACCAAATTTTGTACAAGTAATTGTATAGTTTAAACCAGTTATAACACGTTAACCGACCATATACACACTTTCTTTCATTTCAAAAACCGTGGTGCGTTGGAACGTGGTGGTTAGGACGCACGAAAGAACGGCGCGGCAAAAAAAACGTCATGCACCATACACTGAGTTTAGTATCCAAATCATTTCGTTTGGCGCTTTCCTTTCAAAGGAAAAAAGTAGAAAATGATTACGAACGCCTATAACGCCTAAAAACGAAGTTTGAGGCATATTTCATTTTTTTGTTTTTTGCTAATTACTCCGCTGCCCATGCACCGATTTTCAAAATTATAGCAGCGTTACCTACTACGACCACACAGCATATTGCTGCCCAAATTTCATCACAATCCATGCAGGGGTTACTGAGATTACGAGGCTAGAAACACAGTATAGTTAGCAACCAGCACAATAACTCAGGTTGGCCGTAATTACACGCGCATCCCCCCTTTTGGATCATTTTTTGTAGGGATGTTGACGATACTTCGATACTTCTGCATTAATATCGAGTATTTTCGTCATCGATACTTTTTGAGGCATTCCAAGCTGGTATCGATACTTTTGTATCGGTATCGAAAATAATTATATAATAATTGAGGGGAGTAATCAGTCGCACAAAATGCTCTGTTCGAACCAAAGGCGCCTATTTGGCTAAAAAATATCGAGTTGGTACCGGTATCGATATTTTCATTTTCGCATCTCTACCCAAACTCATCATCCCAAGGTCAAATTCTGTGGGAACCATTTTCATATGGGAAATCCTCAGAGATACTATGCTGTGCTAGAAATACGCGGACAGACAGACTGACCGACGGAAATGAGTGACGTGGATGTTCGTTATGTAGACATCATAAAACGCTCAAAAAACGTATTATCTCAAAATCGAAATTTTTCCCGATCACAATACTCCCCTCACCTATCGATGTGGGCAGTAAAATCGGGCAAAAGCGTATGTGTGTGGGTAAAAAATGTCATTTTTGTATTAAAATTGACAAAAAAAGTGTTCTTGTCAAGGTTGCGTTTCCACCAGAGATGTGCGAAGATGTGTTAAGAGGAATGTGTTTCTAACGAACTAATAGAATCGCTGGAATTACCTCACCTTGCTCAGCACAGCTCCGCTGGAAGCAGCTTAGTGGAGCGAAGTTTCTCTACGTACAAAACAAGATATGTTGGCGAGGAATGTGTGCTATTAATGTGTTTCGAGAGATGTGCGCTAGAAATGCGTTGCGAGGGATGTGGGAGAGGGACGTGTGCTGTTGATGTGGGCGAGCAAAAAGAAAACTCTAAAAAGAGGCCGCTACACACCTTTGCAACCTCGTCTGCGCACCGTTCCACAGCTCCGCCACACAACTTCGCTGCGCACATTTTCCTAGCACAGCCTAGTGGAAGCGCACATGCTTTTTCAAGTGTTTTGAGAGATCAGATGATATACTGCCCCAAACAACACCTGTGTATGGCCGGCTATCGAACTTGAAGATATTCCCGAGCCTACAGTAAACCCATGCAGTTTGGCAACGTCGGTTGTTTTGTTGGTTTTGAAATATGGAACAGCCGTCCTTGAATGTTCGTATACCAGTCCGAACTTAGCTAAGCCCGTGCTGTTGCCAGGCTATGAGGAAATAAGTTTTGATATCCGTCGCGGTACGCCCGTTACGTAGAGCGTCGTAGAGCCAGCCAACAGCCAACGACGATCAAAGAGCCAATTTGAATGCACCCGAGCCGCGCGAAATGTACGGGCTGTTGTGTCTGCTGATACGAGGGGAACGCTATAATATGTATCCTACGTCTCCACGGGCTTTCAAACAAAAACGTTTTGAGTTTTCAAATATATCGTGGAAACGTCAATTGGATGCGTTTTCAAAACGTTTCCTGTTCAAGGTCGATTCGCTAATTTTTGGGATGGTGTCGAGATCCAGATGTCGTGGAAACACCAGTTGGCACTTCCAAAAATGCTTTGTTTGAAATGAGCTATGCATCATGCGTATCTGTCTATCGCTATCGTTAGTTTATTGAAGTACCTACATATATTCGAATTCGAAACTAAAGATTTATGATAAACAACTTAGTTAAGGGTCTAGGGTATAGCGCGCGAAATTGAGAATCCAGGAAAAGACGTAATCCCGTGTTAGCGAGGAGGCGTGGCCGCCTATTCCCTTTCTCCAGTGTGTGTGTCTAAGATGAGGGGAGATAAGTCCAAAAATCCAAAGGTTAGGTCAAAAGATCCAAAGGGAAGGTCCAAAGGTCACCATAAAAATGCATTTCGCATTTCCAAGCTCCGTTACCTTTAAACTTATAGTAATGATTCAAAGAGCAAATTGAAGAAGAAAGCTTACGCTTTGTCACCTATTTGGCCTTTTTTTATGTCGTGTTTGGTTGTTGAATTACAGACATTTGAAGAATGTATGATCTTGCATTGCGAGTTTTTTGCACACTAAAAAACTTTTTGAGAAAATCGCAAATAATTGTCATTCATTAAGGTCTTAACTATCACCTTCTGAAATATTGTGTATGTAGTTTGAAAAACAAGTGAGTTCTGTTCAAAATGGGAATCCGTGTTTTAACTTGGCAAATACATATGTAAAACTGTGTATACCCAGGCCCCTTAAGGCAGTGACGCGTAATTTTAGTGTCGAGTAAGAAACCGGATGACGCTTGGCATTTGAGTTCTATGTAGAGGCAGTTTGGAAACTTTTTCGGCATGTACATGACCCCAAAATGGAAGGGATCAGAGATAGAGGGGGGGGGGGGGGGGGTGTTAAAACGTGGAAAAAAATCGTTAAGTAACCGAATGAAACTGCGGTAGCCTTTGAGTACACCTACCAGCTAATGTTCCAAAAAAACGTCATCCGAAATCTACAAGCGCTTAGCGTTTAGGTACCGATTTTTCGAAAATGAAAATATAAAAATCGCGACGAAACCGGTCGGAACTTTATGAAACATTTTTTGTTGTTTTTTGTAGATAACACAAAAAATACTGTCATCCGTTTCTGCTGGGCAGTTTATGAGAAATTTGAGCTTAAAAGTCCGATTTTTCACGTCATTTTCGTTAGAAATCGTTAAGAAACTGTTTATATTGTTTAAAACGGTTGAAGTTTTTTATACATGTTCTTGGGAAGTCTTTATTATGTTTCTCCCCATTTTTCAACCCCTATAGGGGATGGCATTATTGAACGCCTTCTGAAAGGATACGGAAGGTGTTCAATAGTGTCACCCCCTATAGGGTTTGAAAAATGCGGTTAAACGGTATAAAAACGGATAACTTGCTATAGTTGTACCTCTAAAAACATTTATAAAAAAAGTCATCCGTTTTAAACAATATTAACAATTTTTTAATGATGGAAAATCTCCGTCGTGGTAGACGGCTTTTCCTCTTCTTTCCATAGCATCAATGCTAGGGTTCCCCAGGGGTCGGTATTGGCTCCGACATTGTTTCTGCTTCACATTAACGATCTACTCTCTAGCACTACAAATCCAATCCACAGTTTTGTGGATGACAGTACTCTACATGTATGCATCATGAGCAATAGACCGATCCCTGTGGTCGAGCTGGAATGCAGAAGACTGGCAGTAGTAGCTTCACTTTCAAAGGATCTCGATACCATTACCGCTTGGGGGCTCAAGAATATGATAAAATTTAATGCTTCCAAGACCCAATATTGTACGCTGTCTAACAAGAAGTACACAAGCCAACACCAGGTTTTAATGTACAACCGGGCTCTGCCAAGGAGTCACACATTCAAGCTGTTAGGAGTTAACATTACAGAAAATCTGATCTGGCATGAACACGTTGCGTCAATTGCAACAGATGCTGGTAAAAAGCTTGGGTACCTATTTAGAGCCAGAAGGTACTTCTCACCATGTAATCTCCTCACGCTATATATAAAGCCCAGATAAGACCTGGCCTTGAGTATTGCTCTCATGTCTGGGGAGCTGCTGCCCCTACTAACCTGTTTATACTTGATGCCGTCCAGAGAAGGGCAATTCGACTAATTGGCGACCCGGCCTTAACGCGCCACCGCCAGTCACTTTCTCACCGCGTGTTGTTGGTGAGCTCTCGCTCTTCTAACGATATTCAAACGGAATCTGCTCCTCTGAGCTGTCCTCTATCGTTCCGCCGCTCACCGCTCCTATCAGATGCACCCGCGCGACCGCTGCATATCATCCTAAGGTAGTCGTTCTTCATACATCAAGAACCGAGCGGTACAACCGCACATTCATTCCCAGGGTATGCAAGGCTTGGAATGGACTGCCAGGAGATGTATTTATTGGTCCTGCGGGTATTGGCCCATTCAAATCCCGCGTTAACAAGCTTCCCCTAACATAATCTTTTTACAGCAGCCGCGGTACTCCGGTATTAGGCTTTTCCTACGCGGTCTGCTCAGTTGTAAAAAAAATGACGACAAAAATCGAACATTAAGCTCAAACTCCTCATATTTAAACTGCCCAGCATTAAAAGTAAAATTTGATAGCCTTCATGCAAGCCACTATTTTTGGAATACAAAATTATGACCGTAATTGCACTATTTATTTTGGAAACAGCTACATTAATATTCAGAAATAAAACAAAATTTGAGACCATAAATATAGAATATAATATAAGACAAAAGAATGATTTTAAATTAATCACCCCCAAATCAGCACTGGTTAGATTCAATTATTTACAATGGATTGAAGATTTATAATAAACTTCCTAATTCTTTTAAAATTCAAAAAACTTAAAAATTTCCTATTTCAAAAATCTTATTACACACTACACGAGTTCTATGGCGAGTTTTAGTGAATATTCCACATTTTGTTACAGCTTTGTCAATAAAAAATTTGTAATTTCTTAGACAATAAAGCATATTTATCTATCTATCTTTCAAAACTGAAAAAAAAGAATTTCATCTACCAACAACGCTTGTCAACGAACGACCTTAAAATCGTTTGAAAATGTAATAATGATCTTTAAATATTCATCCACGGTCACCAGTCAGCGGTCCAGGAAGTAGCTTAGCGTGCTATGTGCCAGTATATTACGCGCAAGCATATCCGAAAGATTTCATTTAGGTAGCCGCCATTTAGTTTGTTCACCTTCATAACGAAGCGTGACATGCCTTTCACGCCGTCGTAAGTTCAAAACAACCTGCACACCAATAACAACAATAACAGGACGAAGTCAAAGCGAGCCGTTATATCTGCGGCGCAGTAGTGTTATTCCACTTCTTTCTTTCCTCCTGACTGATTTCCTGAATAAACCAACTCGATTAACGTTCTTATTGTTGCACCATGCATCCACTGATGTTTATATTGTAGGAGATAAAAACGAATTAATGATTAAATGATCATTCTGGCCGTGTTTTTAAAACAAACATTTAATAAGGTAGTAATTCAATCGATAAACAAATGATCAAATAAATTAAGTAAGATCACAATTCAATATTCAAACGATAACTTAATTTACCTAATTTAACATCGATAAAAGGTTGGGCCTGTATCAGGAAAAGCGCTCGAGATGACACATCTGGAAATTAAATAAAAAGATACCTGAGTAACCAATTCATTGAAGAATGATAAATAAAAAAAAATGGTTTAACATATGTTAAATTAAAGAACATGTCGTTATTTTATACTGGCGTGACTGATAAAACAGGCAGAATAAATAAACACACAAATATAAATAGATAACACAGCAAATATATCCTTTAACGCCAAACGGATAAAATCATATCTGCATCTTATGTGGTCATACAAATTATACAGAACATAAATCAAACATCTCTCGGGTCATAGGTATTAAGGGTCAACTCGCGAAATACCTCTCCAAAAGAATAGATGAAATAATATAGTGTATAATTATACAAAAATCATATAACAAAACTTGAGCAGCACTTGGGTCTTTGGTATTAAGGGTCAACACGCGAAATACCTCTCCAAGAGCCCCAATCACTAGGGCGGAGAATTATCATGATAACTGTGAGGCCAACTCGCTAAGATACTAGGGGTCCACTCGCAAAGTATCCACTCCTTTGTACTAGTTCAGCACGAAGGGTCTACTCGCGACGTGCTTCGAAATTGTTATGCTTTCATATCGCAGACATTCAGTAGTTGAATTATAGAATGATAGAAATGTGTGTATCAAAGTTGTCTAATAATAAGTTCTCAAATGAATTAATGAAATAAATCAATATATCAATAAACAAAGAGACAATTGGTAGAATTGGTACTCTGTGAGATAAACTCACCCAAGCTGTTGCACAATCACCAACAATTCACTAGACCACTTTATTGTACGAAGTATCACTAGGTTCTATCTGAAATGATTTTTGTGGTCGACTAGTCTGAAGGGACGGACGTATTTTCAGGCAGGCATCAAGTAAACATTATCCAACTTTGGACTTTATTCTAACGTGACGAACCGCCTACATTACTGTGACGCTCTTCAAACTGTTTCGAAAATAATATCGGCCAGATGTTTAGTTGTTTATCTTACATAGGATTGAAATTCCGTCTTCCTAGCATTTTAAGGCATCGTTTTTACGTTGTACTTTTAACTACACTCCTGGATAATAGTATTTTTGAATTATAAAATTTTGTCACCCTGACAATATTGCACTCAACGGCCGACTAAACGTTAGTAAAATAGATATTTTTGCTTGATCCACTCTTTACTTTCTTATCAAAATATATGCAGCCCGGGCTCTGACACACCGAGCTGCTGTTCCATTACCCGGTGACTGCTTATGACACAGTGTGGTGAGCAATCACTGGGTCCAAGAATCCAAGCATACTGCCTTCTGTATTCTGGCGGCTAAGATGTGCGGCGAGCAGCGTATTCCTCATTCTACCTAGGAATCCAATGACAATAACCAGCAGACCTATAGCCAGAGTCCTAACAACTCCTGATATTTGGTCCGCTTTTCCTCACATAGCCCTGTTACGGTATACCAAGGAGTTAAAGACACCGTCTATGCAAGCCATTATAATATAGTCCTCAGTCTCCGACTTCAACCCACTAAAACTTATAAAAGAGAAGGTTAACTGCTCAGATCTCAGAGTAACAACGAACACAGAGGTAGTAAACAAACCACGTCAGCATGGCGTGCTCAAAGCCATCATCTTTAACACTTCAGCCTCCAAACGTCAGCTGTGACCTCACAGTGACAGTTCAAATTGTAAACAATGCTGTGTAACGCCAACTAACCCGAAAATTCTTCCAATGCAGCCCATATTATAAACACTGCACTTTTTGAGTTCCATCTCGAAAAACTGTTAAACTAAACTCGAATATAGCACAGCAAGTCCGTGAAGCTTCACTACAGTTCTGGATACTATACAATTAAGAGGATAGTAAATAATTATGATTGCCGTATCTGGTGGTCAATATGACAACGTAAGAAAATATATCGGCCTATTAGAATTAGTTGTTTACTACGTCTATATTCAGTTGTTACTCTGAGGTTTGAACAGAGGGCCAAGCTCAGTGTGAGTTTCAGAAATTGCGTTGATCACCCTCATAGTGTTTACCCTTGACTTGAACACGCTTATAGCGGTCATTCCAGAAAGCCGACACCCGTGAAATCTCTCAAGAGAACGGCTCAAGTAGAAAAATTCATTACAAGCAATGCATGAAGTGTGCCCGCTTGTGCGTGTGGCGTTTGTTTCTCACGATAAAGGCCATCGTTACAATATAGATGAAGCTAGAGGTCGAGAAAAAACAGCTCAGGGTAATTTCCTCATCGCTAACAAATCGCCTCCATTTCAGCTTTATTTTCACAAATAGTCGCAGGGAGCAAGTTCTGGACTGTAGGGATAGTGCGCGAGAAGTTTCAGTTCTGTCGTGGTCAAATATACTACTCGCAAGTGAAATCCGAACAGAAAAAAGAGAGTTCCGTTTGATGAAATGCGGTAGGACTGAATAATAAACGAACTCATTTGCCATAATTAGTTTATTAAAAAATTCAACAGATCAATAATGGGAGGGCTGTCCATGTTAACGAATGCACTCTTCTAGCCTACACGGCATGCTCGCAGTCTGATTGTTGATAAGCTCTAGAGGTACAGCCCCCCAAGCTGTCCTCACAGCATGTTCCAGTTCATCCAGCCTGGTCGGAGGATTGGGTAAATCGCCTATGTATCGACCCATCCAATCCCATACTTTTTTAATTGGCGATAAATCGGGTGACCGTGGAGGCCAGGGAAATACCCCGACCTCAGCTTCCTGTAGGACCCTTGCAATACGAGGACGTGCATTATCTTGCTGGAAAAAAAAACCTCTTCGGGACCTCGGATATATAGAACGCCAATTGGTTCTAACACCTCATTCACATAACGTTTCGCAGTCATTGTGCCACGAATCACAAGTAAAGGTGACTTGCTGTTGAATGTAATGGCACCGCAAACCATCAAACTAATAGGACGGTGTACATGTTATTCAACAGCAAACTGGAGATCACGTCACTCAAACTGATCTGAATCGTGAGAACCCGTCTTTAGCTTGCAATGTCTTCAGTGTGTCCACACTATTCCATTCGATTTGAAAAATACAGCTATCATTTCCTTCGTTACATATCGGGATGACCTGGCAGCTACGGATGATCTCTTATCATCAATCTAGAGGTTATTAACAACTACCATAGATTTCGAGCTTACCGCATGGGCCAGCGTTTCATGCAACCCTTTTTTTCTCAGTGTTTGGATTCCACTTGCAAGTAGTATTTTATAATAAAATAGTAGTATTAAAATGTATTGTTTAACGGTGGATTAGAACAGAAAGGAAGCTATGCCTAGAAATAGCAAAAATGTCACTGGGTTCTCCCTCAACCTACAGACCTACAGATAACTAACTTGTACCGTCTACATTAAGGTGCGTAACAGATATATTTTTAATCTAAATTTGCCCGTCCCATTGAAGAGCGTTCCAGATGACCCGATGTATATTTACACTTTCGTATTCAAATTTATATGTTCACATAATGAATAATTCATATAAAATCAAAACCAGAAATTAATATGAACGTTGAATAAACATATCCTGCATACCATAATTATTCTGGTTGTGGAATGCAGTATCGCATACCAGTTACGAAGAATGTTCTCAAATAGAAGAACTTATCATTACAAGCATCTCGCTACTGAATGACACACCTATATTTTGATGCAAAAAACTGCAACAATTTTAAGTCCTGATGGCGTAATTCTTTGACTAATGGAATGTTTTTGTTGTTTCATTACTATAACATCAATTTATTTGCAAGAAAATGTGTACACATTTTCCTATAGCTCGTTCTGTACGTGGTATTTCGTACAAATGGATACTTTATTTAGATGCTTTTTTCTGTTGAAACTAAAAGTTATAAGACATCATTATGGACATCCTATATACACTCTGGATTATTATTGTTGTTTTGTCATATTAGGTCAAAGTATTGGAATAAAATCGCCATAAAAAGTGACAGACTTTTCTTTCTTCAAAGTCCTAAAGATCCGTTCTAAACGCGTTCACATGGTAGCAGAGCATGGTTGCAGGAGCAGAATTTAATGCTGTAGGACTACAGATATAGAAAAGTAAGCAATAGTGATCAAAGTTGGACAAGTTGGTCAGCAAAGTTCGTTCCTGAAGCAAGTACCTAAAAAGCATTTTTCTCGAAGGAAAAATGGCAAAAAGCTCAGATTAGTTTACTTCAAGGAAAAACAAATTGGAGTCCATGGAAATATGAGCTGTGCATTTTGTTGAGAGAAATCAAAGGTGAACTGGCCACATCAAAACTGCCTAAGTCGACTTTCTTTCAAGATTTCATAAAGATAAGGCAATGCATGGAAGCTTCCACAAACATCTAGATGAGCATGGCTTATCTGAGCCTCAGAGTAACAACTGAACATAGAGGTAGTAAACAACTAATTCTAATAGGCCGACATCTTTTCTTACGTTATCATATTGACCGCCAGATACGGCAATCATAATTATTTACTATCGTCTTGATGTATAGTATTTTGATGGTTCAGGAATCATTACAGCAAAATCAATAGATACGTTGACCTCTACTGCACTACTGCATATTTCTTCATCATAAACGCAAATTCTGAAGTCTTACATAAATTTTGAGGAGCTGGCAATGCCGATATAATTTTCATGCGACTTACTTACGGTAGAACCTCTACTGTCAAACGTTCGTTTTGCTTGTGCGTCTTTCATGCTTGGTCAGTAAAACCGAATTCGCTATTTCTTGGTAACTGTAGTGAAGCTTTACGAACTTGCTGTGCTATATTCGAGTGTAGTTTAACAGTTTTTCGAGATGGAACTCAAAAAGTGCAGTGTTTGTAACATGGGTTGCATTGGAAGAATTTTCAGGTTAGTTGGCGTTACACAGCATTGTTTACAATTTGCGAGGTCATAGCTGATCAATGTTTGGAGGCTGAAGTATCAAAGATGATGGCTTTAAGCACGCCAAGCTGAAGTGGTTTGTTTACTACTTCTATGTTCAGTTGTTACTCTGAGGTTCCAACCAACAAATTCGAATAAGTTAGAAGAAGCAAAACAAAGCATGTGTGTGTTTGCAAGACCGTATTGTTATTATAGACCATCCATCTCCCAAAATAATTTTTTTCGAATTTCATATTTTGACAGAGACCACAGAAGTGGCCGGAATGTTAGTTAAAGGTTACCTTCCATCGCATGTGGTTTTATTGATGGCGGTAAAACGCGATGCTATCAGGTTATTAGTTTGCAAGTTGTGTGTCAAATTGTCTTATGAGCCAGTGGACCTGACAGAAAAATATGTGAAATCGTTTTTTTATGCTTGTAATACTTCCCCGCCTATGCGAAGTAAAATTTCAGCGAGACGGGACGGTTTACCGTACAAATAGCGTCCTGAAATGTATTATCTAGCACTTATCAATAATTTACAAGGAAAACCGAGTTTGGTGTAGATAACAGGCGCCAAAACGTATCGCACATGATATACGATCTCTGTTTGTTACTTTTCGCTTAAGGTGAATTTACACCAAACGAGCGAATGCTTATTCTATCTTGCCTAAGTCGTTTTCTTTTCGTGTAAACTGATTTTTTGCCGACCCCACACAAGGGCGTCGATAAGGGGGGTTATTAACCCCCTCTTCCCGAAGCATAATATTTTGTCGCCGATTATAAAAGTAGTTTTTCTCCCACCATAATAAAATTGCAGCTATTTTGTTTTTTTTTTAATTGATGCACAAGTGTTGTACTAAGTTAGGCATAGCTACCTAAGTAGAGGTTCTACAAATAAGTCTCGTTCGATAGCGAAACATGTAGACTATAAACTAATGGTAAACATTTTCCAAATTTCGTTTCATGCAAGGTAAAAAAAAATGTTGAAGGAAAATAATTATGTAATTTTTTGCGTTTTTTTTACATTTTTAGTTTTTTCAAAAAATCTAAGCTGTTAACCTATATTTTTTTGTTTCTAAGCGATAGTACATGGCGTTTCCTAAACAATATAGCTATACATCTTAGCCCTAAGTAAAGTAGTTTGGAAGCTATGATGGTTGGAATATGGCCCTTTATTGTCTAATCCGGCAGGGTTTTGCTAACCCGTTTCACTCAGATCAGATGTTCTTTATTCGCACAAGCTTTTGGTAGATTCTTAATTTTACGCAAAATGATGAGAGTGATGGATAATGAACATATTTGCTATGAGTGAGCGAGACAGATAGTGACGCCACTTGCAGCAGTCAACAAAAATAAGTAAAATGAATAAATAATGAAAAATTTTGACCTAGTTTAGTTTAGGCTTATTGGAATAAAAGTCAGGCAATAAATGTTCAAATTGTTTACCATTAGCCTCAATACACGCCTTACATCTTAAAAAAGATCTACTTATTAGCCAGCCATATCCTCGAGAGTTGATGTCCTCAGCAGCTTGAGAAAGTCGTTCACGCAGGTCGCCTACACGCTCTCAATGGGCTTTGAATAAACCTTTTCCTTGAGAACACCCAAATAACAAAATTCCAGGGGATTTAAATCTAGGGAACAGGCTGGCCGCGAGATACTGCTTGAACGTCCACTTCCACCTCCCGGATATTTTTGGTCAAGGAAACCTCTTATTTGCACTGCGTAATGCCGTTGATTGAAGAAAGCTGGGCAGCCATCTTGTTGATACCTCATGTGGTGACGATCTGTTAAGCGGTCTACAGACGTTGATGCATGTTGAGATTCAGTTATCGACTTCTACGTTTCATAACGCAAGTAGCAGCGTGTGTGGTACTGAATCACGAATTTGGTATCAGTTACGGTTTGCAGCGATGCAGATTCTGGAATCCAATTGTGGTCGGTGAGCCACGTCGCCGAGCCGGTGACGCTGTTGCAGTTATGCAGGTTTCAACGTGTATAGTATTGCGTCGATGCAAAGAAATAAGCCCACCCTACTATTCTTGTGTTGCATAAAACGTCCAACACAAGAATATGTCAAGTCGATTCGGGCATCGCAACAGGTTTCGATTTGAGTAGAAACTTATGCAACTCATGCAAGTTTCATGAAACCTTGAGTCGATTGAGGAATCGCAGCTTACATCAACGTCTGTAGGCCGCTTTAGTGGTACGTCCTCTCACAAAGTTGGTAAATTTTATCGTAAAAAATATAGGTAACTAGTGTCATTCAAATTCTCAGGCAGCTCAAAAGGCCCAACAGTTTTGCCGTTTAAAATTCCGGCCCACAGGCTTACTTTATAGCAATACTGGGTTCCGTCTTCTTGCATTAATTGTGCCCGGCTAATAAGTAGCTGTTTTTTAAGAAAATGTAGGGCGTGTATTCAGGCTGATGGTATACACAATTTAAACTTTTATTGTAGTAAAAAATGTTATTTTCCGATCTGACTTCTAATCCAATAAACCTAAACTAAGCTAGGTCAAGATTTTTCATTATTTTATTAATTTTACTTATTTTTGTTGACTTTGCAAAAAGTGGCGTCACTATCTGTCTCGCTCACTTATGGCAAACATGTCCACTATCCACCTCTCTCATCGTTTTACCGTAAAATTAAGAACCTACAGAAGCTTGTGCGAATAAATAACATCTGACCTTTACTCGTTTTTTTTAGCATAAAACTAACAAGTATTGTACCATTTTACAATCCTGGTTAAATGCGTCAACTTTTAACGGCACTTGCCAAGGCACTTTAGTACATTTTTTTTAAAGGAGGACCTTTCAAAGTCGGCAAACTTCGAAAATTTTAAATTCATAGTTTAATAAATAGTCTTCATTCTAAAAAACTTGGGGCACCTGTGTCATTATTTTTGACTATGCTTCTAGAAATGTTATTTAGCGTTACGGTTCCAAAGTTTAAATAAATGAAAATGATAAAAGTTAACCGCAATAACCGAAAAATTGCCATAATTCGACCAAATTTCTAGGTTATTTTTAAATGCCCATAATTTTCAAACTGCATGGGATAATTTTTTTCTGATTTTTCTCATGATAATTACAACCAATCTTGTCACCCTGTTGCGGCTTGACGTTGACTTTTGGGACACCCTGTCCATGCATTTGAACGTAAATCTAAACGCCATCAGTTCAACTGGGTGTTTCAAACTGATCCCAATCCAGTAAAAGTGAAGCAGCCTCGAAGTGTCGGGAAAAAATGATCGTGTGTTTTCTTTTGGAAAAGGTGGACTATAACCTTATCCACCGAACAAACGGAGTAACCATGCACAATATATGTAAATTTTTACTGTATGGTCAAGGGTTATATGCACACCGTCTACAAAACTGCATACTGAGAGCAGTGATGTTATTATAAACAGAAAAATTAAGTTCGATTTGTCCAAGTAAAGCCCCAAAATATGGGTTTGAAATAATTTTTTACTCCTTTTCTTCAGTGAATGCAGTATAGTTACCTCGTTTAGTGTAAACGCACCTTTACAGTGTTTACAGTAGACATTATCGGTAGCGAGGTGGTGCGGCGGCGGCGGCGTTTGAAAGCGTGTTTCGCAACCAGCTTTAAAATCGGCAAACATATTACTGTAACATTGTACAATGAACGTTTATGTAATCGATAGTTTTTTCACCTTTGTGCACTTGGCGACGTTGGCTAATTATCCTGGCTTTTCACGGTGCATTTTCGTACGAACCGATTGCCATTTCGCGTTAAAGTTGAACAGCCGGTCACAA
Organism: Callosobruchus maculatus; assembly: GCA_951848785.1. Lineage (NCBI taxonomy): Eukaryota > Metazoa > Arthropoda > Insecta > Coleoptera > Chrysomelidae > Callosobruchus > Callosobruchus maculatus. The sequence goes on from CATOUR010000003.1 coordinate 8,987,207, forward strand.
TCAGTCTCAATCCCAGTTACGAGAACTAAATATAATACTCGCAAGTTAAATCCAAACACCTAGAAAAAAAGGAACGTTCGCATTAAAAATGTGTGAAAGATTGGCAGTACTCTCTCTAGTACCCGTCTAACGTCGGTATTTCACTAAACGGACAGTTTAGTTTAACAAAAACAAAACTAAAACAAACTTAAAGCTCTTGTTTCCATTAAGGGGCCTGGATATACATACGTATTTGCCATGTAAAACACGGACTCATAATTTCTCGCATAACACACTCTATTTTCAAACTACATATATAATATTTGAGAAGGCGATAGTTAAGACCTTAATGAATGACAACTATTTTCGATTTTCTCAAAAAAGTTTTTTAGTGTGCAAAAAAACTTGCAATGCAAAATCATACGTTCTATAAATGCCTGTGATTTAACAACCAAACACGGTATCAAAAAGGCTAAATAGTTGCACAAGCGCAAGCTCTCTTCTTCAATTTGATCTTTGAGTCATTACTGTAAGTTTAAAGGTAACTTCGGGAGCTTGGAAATGCGAAATTTATTTTTACCTTTGGACCTTTTGACCTTACCTTTGGACTTTTTGACTTATCTGTTCTCGTCTTAGACACACATACTGGAGAAAGGGAACATGTGGCCACGCCTCCTCGCTAACACGGGAATAAGTCTTTTCTTGGATTCTCAATTTCGCGCGCTATACCCTAGACCCTCAAGCGTGCCATACTATGTTCGAGTTTCGTTTTTGTTTTCCACTCTTTTCCATTGGTCAATAGCACATATTTTTCAATAATCGATATAGCCTGAGATCCCCTTGCAACCAAATAATTACCCGCCCGTCCTCGAAAAAAGTGTTTGTTATGCCGCTACATCTTTATTTCACGTGCCAATGAACATCCTATCATTAACACAACAATTTTTTCATTTTTACAACCCCCAAACCACCCCAATTTCACTCTACCCAAAAAAATTAAAATATGATCAGGAATCCCCAAAACGCCTAAAAACGAAGTTTGATCGGTTTTTATAGTACTAAGACATCACAGCATATCGCTACCCAAATTTCATAACAATTCATCAAAATCCATGCAACGGTAACTGAGATTATGAAGCTAGGAAAACGCCGACAGACAGACCGACGAAAATGACTGACGTGAATTTTCGTTATGTTGGTATTTCAGAGTAACAAGTAACAACTGAAGATAGAGGTAGTAAACAACTAATTCTAATAGGCCGACATCTTTTTTTACATTGTCATATGGACCACCAGATACGGCAATCATAATTATTTACTATCGTCTTAATTGTATAGTATCCAGAAATATTCCATTCTACGTTAAACAAGACGGTATTTTGATGGTTCAGGAATGATTACAGCAAAATCACTAGATATTTTGACCACTACTGCGTTACTGCATACTTCTTCATCATAAACGCAAATTCTGAAGTCTTACCTAAATTTTAAGGAGCTGGCAACGCCGATATAATTTTCATGCGACTTATTTACGGTAGAACCTCGAGTGTCAAACGTTTGTTTTGTTTGTGCATCTTTTATGCTCGGTCAGTAAAATCGAATTCGCTATTTGTTGGTAACTATAGTGAAGCTTTACGGACTTGCTGTGCTATATTCGAGTGTAGTTTAACAGTTTTTAGAGATGGAACTCAAAAAGTGCAGTGTTTGTAGCACGGGTTGCATTAGAAGCTTTTTCAGGTTAGTCGGCAGTGTTTGGAGGCTGAAGTGTCAAAAATCTGTTTATTTACTTAAGATGATGCTCTGAGCACGCCATGCTGAAGTGGTTTGTTTGCTACCTCTATGTTCAGCTGTTAAAGGGGTGACACACGTACGAACTTTAAGTACGCGGTTTTTAAGTTCGCGAACTCACTCGGCTCGTCGCGGTGACACACGTGAAGCTGAAATCACTCATTTTGATAATTTTCCTAAATAAACAAAACTTTTAACAAACGCCAAACACAACAAGCGTTGCGCATCGATGGCCTGCCGAAATAAAGTGGTGGCTCGCTGCTCGCAGTACGAGCCGAGACAAGCTACGAGCAACATTTCAAACCAGTTGGATCGCCGGCGGTTTGCGTGACGGTTTTAAAGTACGCGTACTTACGGTGACACACAGGCGAAAAAGGTCGTCGAGCCATAAGTACGCGTACTTGCTCGTACATGTATCACCCCTTTTACTCTGAGGTAGGTATCATAAAAAGTCCAACAAGCAGCAACAGGGACACGCAACTTCTTGCGATTCATCGTTCTCAAGGTGGATCCACTGAAGGCGTACAAGGGCACGCATCGTATTTTGGGTTAGCAAAATATCAAATGTACATTTTCAAGTTATCAAAGTCAATACCTCACACAAGGCCTAGCCTTTGAGGTGTCAATTATTTGTAATGGATAGTACAAAGTAAAATAATAATATTGTAAAACTTTTCCTGCCAACGTGGGGGCGGGTTAGAATATCTCCCATCGTATATCCTGCGTGCCGTAAAAGGCGACTAAAAGGACCGAACTACTCTCGGTATAAGCAGTAACCTCTTCTCAACCAACAGCTTCGGGTGGACGAGTTGAGGAGAGTCGGGACACCTTCTTGTCCTTGGGGTGAGAAATTGCCCCTAAAGGCGGATGAACCGGTAGATACCATCTGGTCAACGGCATGAGGATGCAGAAAGCAAATGGGAAACTACTGCATTAAAGATCTTAAAGATATCCCAAGAGAAACTCGTAAAATGTGTAAATGCATTTGACGAGTTCACAACATGTCTGTTAAGACATTGTGACTATGATGATGATGAAAACTTTTCCAGTAACCTTTGTACAATGTACATGGCAAAGGCCCATCCGAAAATAGAACCGCTACACGTGGCCGAAATCCATACTCCCGAATTCCCGATTCCTTTGTTCTGCAGTCGGCTCCGTTCAGGTGATCCCTTCGCCGGGAGGTGGGAGGTTGCTCGGTCGTTGGAGTGTATCAGGGTCGAGGTCCCAAACCTTCCTCGACCCGACCTTTTCCTTGCTCTCCCCGATTTTCCGGCGCGTCGCGACAGTGGCGCGGGCCCTGGCCCTGCACACGCGACCTACTTTCGCCACTCCTGTCCCCCCCCTCCCCCCCTAGGCCCCTCCCTGCCTCCCTGATTCGCGACGCCACGTCACAGTCACCGGTTAGAGCTCTATGCCACACGGGAATATTCCTGTGTTTACAGCGCTTTATGACTGGGTTATTGGAAGTGGCTTGATTAGTACGCTGAAACGACAAACATAGGCAACAAAAAGGGTTACTCTAAGGGCAGTATCCATAGTGTGTGATTTTTTTTTGTAATAAGGGGGGTAAGAGTTCAGTTTCTCTAATAGCTGCCGCTCAGCCTCAAGGCTTATAGTGCGCCCCCGGTCAGAGGGATAAAAGAGAGTCCCATCTTAAGTTTATTGCGAACAATGCGAAATTTGAGATGCAATCATCATCATAGTCACAATGTCTTAACAGACATGTTGTGAACTCGTAAAATGCATTAAGTCGGACCTAGAGTATTGCCGGCGACACGAATATTATCAATAGTTTTGAGAACTGTAGCTCGCCATCGTTCGCGATTTACTGCCAGTTCAGTGGCGCTCTTGATACTCATATCCAGCAACTGTTTCGTCGTATCCACCCAGCGTGTAGGGGAACGACCACGGCGCGCCCACTCGGGGCGTGGCCCTGAACTACAAGTTTCTCCATATTATCGCTTCTGTGAAAGTGTCCGAAGAAAGTAAGAATTCTCGTCAACACAATGGAGGATAGTCTCTTTGGATTACCGAGCCCATCCAGTATGGAAACGTTAGTTCGATGGGCGGTATAAGGAACTCTCAGCATTCTCCTCCACGTCAACATTTCAAAAGCATCTATGCGAGCTCGATCTGCCTTTTTAACAGTCGCAAGTTTCCGAGGCATACAAATATATGGAGAGCACAAGAGACTGAACCAGCGATATTTTGGTAGCTTTAGTGACGTTATGGTCACGCCATATTTTAGTAAGCTTGGTCATGGCCACACGCCGTCGAGTCCATTTTCACAGCTACCCGAATTGTCGATCAAAGAACCGAGGTACACAAAACTTTGAACTACCTCACAGCTGCCTATATTTCTCGATGCTTGCCATGCTCTCAATCTACGATCATAACCTTGGTCTTGTTTTAGTTAATACCAGTACCATATGCTGCACTGTTTTGTTCTAAAATGTTTAATAGACATACTAGTTCTTCCTGAGAAGCAGCAATAAGGGTTGTATCGTCAGAAAATCTTAAGTTAGATATTTTGCTTCCGCCAATAGTTATACCGCCATTCCAGTTATCCAATACTTGCCTCATCAGAAATTCCCTAAAAAGTAGGAAATGATCAGGAACCTTTAAAAGGTCTAAGTGTGAGGAATAATTGATTTTTTTTTGTTTTTTGCTAATTACTCCGCCGCCCATGCACCGATTTCCAAAATTATAGCAGCATTACCTACTACGACCCCTCAGCATATCACTACCCAAATTTTATCACAATCCGTGCAGCGGATAGTCAGACAGACAGGCTGACGGAAATGAGTGACGCGGATTTTCGTAATGTAGATATCATAAAATGCCCCAAAAAGCGTGTTATTCCCCTCCGCTATCGGTGTTGGAAGTGAAAATCAGTCTTTTATGGACGATAAGGGGGGCTATGGGGGGTAATTACGCCCCCACCCCCCCAAAGAATAATAAATAGTAATCGACATGTTTGAATAAACGTTATATAATGTAGTAAAAATATAATCCGCAAAGATGCATCTGCCCCCTCCTCGACGATTAATATTTTGTCGCTGGAACTTTACCCCTACCTTTACCCCCCCCCCCCAAGAACAAAAATTACCCCCACCAAGAAAAAATATTATCCACGCCTTTGTGTTTGTAGTTAGAGTTGCAAAGTTTTTCAGAGAGAACCGATGACAACATTTCATTTGTAATTAAACTCTCCAGACTATCGTGCTGCATAATTATGGGTATAATTTACGATAATTCTGGAATTTAGGGATAAAACGGGTGGCGGTAATCGGTGGTCGTGTTTCACCTAGATATCGGCTGGGCGAAGGTCGGGCTTCCTCTCGCCTCGCGACCCACATTTTGTAACGAACGAAACGTCGCGTCGGCTCCGGGACAGGCACGTGTCGGATACGTCGCATCGTCGCCTTTACCACCCCCCCCCCCCTCCCCTCCCCCCCCCTCCCCCCCTCACTCCCCCCCTCTTTGTGCTTTGAAATCGGATAATAAAACCTCGGCGAGCGATGTTTAATAAATTATTATTATAATCGTTCATTTTATCTATAATATACTTTACCTTGTAGATCATATTTAATAGTAGTAGTAGTAGTAGTAGTAGTAGTAGTAGTGGTAGTTTATTTGTGATTTTGCATGGGTATGCTTACACACGTCAAAAATGTAGATACATACTAATACTACGTTCCAAAATCCCATCTATCGAGTGAGCAGATGAATTTTCGAGGATAGTCACTTGATTCCAGATGTTAGGGATGTTGGAATATTTATGGAACGGCAAAGATCTTTTTTTGACAATTTTGACATATCACATAACCTGTGGTGTTTTCTCAAAGTCAGAGTAAGGTAGTTTCAGTCACAGTTGTTACCATCTCAGCCCTGAGGCTACTTGCTTTTGTGGAAATATTTTGTGGTGAAACTGAAAAGACATTCATGGGTTCAAGTATTGAAAATATAAGAATGGATGAGCTCTGCATCATTATAAGTACATCATGAAAACTGCATAGAGCTGCTAGCAGTTCTGTATAACAATAATATTTTTTTCTCATGAAGTACCCACCTTAATTTACAACTAAAACTTTCCATTATATTTACTTCTAGACGATAGCATACAAAAAATATTACATATAAAGCAGAAGTAGCAGAACAGCACCAGAACAGGTTATGTCAAGTTGTTAGCTGTCAAGTGAAAAATATCTCTTGACAGTCTTGACACAAAGATCGATAAAATCTCAATTTGATTTCCGAGCAAAACGATGACATCGATGGCCTCGGAAATGCAATAATGGAACACAGATTTTCGTTGACAGTTTGATGTTGAGTGAATACTGAAACGCTACAGAGCAAATCGAGGTCTTTGATGGGATTTGGAACGTAGTATAAATAAATTAAATAATCGTTTTTACATAAAAAGCTAAAAGGTAATCACAAACAACAGCCAGAAACAAAAACATTTAAAAAGAGCAATCTTTGATGTTGTCTGAAAGGTATTCATTAAAAGAATAAAATGCCTTTGACAGAAGGTAATTTTTGATCCTACACCTGAATTGTGCATCATTTAGAGCTTTAACACTGTTTGGCAGAACATTATAAAACTTGATACCATAGTAATTAATTCCATTTTTAGATCTTTCGAGTCTTAGGTAGTTGCCATGAAAATTATTTTTGTGCCTTGTATTGTACATTATGCTCATCAGAATGTTTGCTGAACTTATGCATGTTCCCCTAACATAGCAGAGGCATTCTAAAATATAAATGCAGGGTAGTGTAAGTATACTGAGATCTATAAATGCATTTCTGCAACAAGCATCGTAAGGAAGATGAGATATTATTCTGATACAACGTCTCTGCAGTGAAAATAGTGTTTTGACATGGCAAGAGTGGCCCCAGTTTATGATGCAGTATTTTAAGTGAGAACAGAAATGCCCATAATATGCCGCTTTTACTGTTGGTTGACTACTGATGAAAGAAAGATTTCTGATCAGATAAACACTCTTTGACAGTTTTTTTGATACTTCATTACTTACTTTTACGATGTTCTTCCCCCGAAATTAATTCCTGTATACGCCACTGATTTGTCAACTTCCTATTTAAACCATAGCAGGAGAGAGAATAGGATCGGTTTGATTTCACATTAAATTTGTTAATATTATTTAAACAATTTATAGGTACCTAGGCCTAGGATGTGTATTTATTTTAATGCATTTCTTGGTATTGTGCGTGGTTCACTTGATTGGGTTTCCTAAATGTGTAATCTTTTCATTTTCAATAAATATCATATCGCCCTCGTAAATATCTACGAACACAGACCTATCACCATTTTGTCACCCCTCTTACGGTCCCTACTGACAAGATGAAACTGGTATCGAAAAAAAGAAAGACGGACTGATTACTGATTAGTACTCAAGGATCGCGTCAAACCCTGTAAAAGCTAACGGTAATCAGAAAAAACCCTGCTAGTGCGCCAAAGTCATTAATAAAAACGAACAACCCTTTCACGCTACGTTAGATGGCTTTATGTGATGCCGTTTTTTCAATTAGCCGACCGTCCGTCCATCCATCCATCCATCCGTCCGTCCGTTGCAGATTTGTTTTTATTTACATTGCATTCCACGAAAATAAAACGAGGGCCTCTCCTCTATCTAGGACTTGACGCGGCGTTGCCACGTTCACTCGGTATGTCGCAAAATCACGGTTTTCGGTCGATGACCAAAAATATTTGCAGTAATGGCAATCTGGTAGAACATATTAACCCTTAACTACTCAATTGCCATCTGTGAGACGGTTAGGAATTGAAATCAGCACATTGCTAGCTGTTTTCGTCTGATTTCGGCTCTACGTGTCTGATGCAGTAGTGAGCCAGACGTTCCAAGTGGTTACATAATATATGAGCTCTTTTAATAAGAAGGTTACCCCCGGCGGGGGCGGATTAGAATATCTCCCATCGTATATCCTGCGTGTCGTAAAAGGCGACTAAAAGGAACCGAACTACTGTCGGTATAAACAGTAACCTCTTCTCAACCAACAGCTTTGGGTGGACGAGTTGAGGAGAGTCAGGACACCTTCTTGTCCTTGGGGTGAGAAATTGCCCCTAAAGGCGGATGAACCAGTAGATACCTTCTGGTCAACGGCATGAGGATGCATAAAGCAAATAGGACATTGTGACTATGATGATGAATAAGAAGGTTAATTCATGATAAAGTACTTGTTGTGCAAAGCACGCGTTCTCCACTTAAGGCTCTAAAGTCTCAACTGGCGAAAAGTTAACTCCAGAGGAGAGATGAATGGACTAGTATAAGATCCTTTCGACAGTTAATTGTCCAAGCGTTAAATAATAATAATTTAGAAAAGAACGTAGCGATATAGTAATTAAAAGAGCGAGAGTAGAAAGATAAGTCAAGGCACAGTAATTCCCTTACCTTGCTATCGTAACGTGGTCTGGCGGCGTCTAGCAGGACAGTCCTGGTTGCGGTCGGAGTTGGGGGGCCCCCTGATGCACTGCGTGGGTCTTCTAGGACCCTGGACCGTTGAATCCGATCTTAGCGGCGTGGCCGTAGTAAGGTTAGAGCGAGAGTTAGAGCGTTTAGCGGAGTTACGTCTTATGCGGAACGGCGACGTGCGGCGACTCGTACAACAGGTACGGTTACAGCGACTCGACAGCCATATTACTTCCTTCTTATTTTTGACATTTATGGCTGCTTCCTTTTTAAGAAGAAAAAGGAGTGGCGTAGCATGCGGGAAAAGACAAAGGCAAAGGGAAAAAATGCCTTGACATCACGCGAATAAGGTAATAATAAATTTTATAACAAAATAAATTTAACGCTTCGACTGAAAGCAGAAATAGTAAAAAAATATATAAAAAAAGGAAAATAAACGACATGGCCAGAACAGTACTAAAGCACTGACATCGTCTCATGGACGGCACATTAGTGTTAATGGAACTTAATGTAACTGAAATCCGAACATCTAGAAAAAAAAGGAATATTTGTACACAAGTAACACTTTTTGTCCATTCAGACGCTATTTACCTACAAGGCACCTATGAAAAACTCTAGACGTGTAAAAGCCAAGCATGGCTTTTTGTCGATTAAAAAACGATATCTGTTGCAAATGTGGCGAAAGACCAGTTGGATGTATAAAGATGCCCCCCTAGAAGACGACAGCCCCAGTTTATGCAGTTAAGCCCTTTGAACAGGGTCGAATTGTAGGCCAACGAGAACGTGGTGCTTCTTTCAGAGCAAGTGATGTAACCATGGGGCGTAGCGTGGCTACAGGTGTAGCAGCATCGCGCATGGATCGCAGAAGGGCGGATGCAGCGAGCTAGAGGTTTTGGAGCACGTAGAACTACAGACCGGCAAGATCGTAATCTACTACTACTGGCCCTTCCAGACAGAAAGCGATCCACTCGAGCTGTTGCTTACGCTTGGTATGCAGCTATATGGAGGCCCATTCGAATCCGCACGGTGTAGCACAGAGTGAGCTTAGGATCATCTCGTCCGCATCTAGTGCTTTCACTCAGTGCAACTCATCGTCGCCAAAGGTTAGATTGGTGCCAAGAACACCGACTATGTCGTACTGAGTGAGATCAGACGACCTTCTCCGACGAGTCCAGGTTTTGTCTGGGGGCACATGGCGGACGCCAACGCGTAAGACGAGGACGGGGTGAACGACGTGATCTCCAGTTTGCTGTTGAGCGCCATGTACACCATCCTATTGGTTTCATGGTTTGGGGTGTCATTGCATCCAACAGCAAGTCACCTCTACTTGTGATTCGTGGCACAATGACTACGCAACATTATGTGAATGAGATATTAGAACCAATTACCGTTCCATACATATGTCCGATGCCTCGAAGAGGGTTTCTTCCACCAAGATAATGCACGTCCTCATATTACAAGGGTTCCTACGGGAAGCTGAGGTTAGGGTACTCCCCTAGCCTCCACGATCACCCGATTTATCGCCAATTGAAAAAGTACCGCAAAGTCACGCCCTTCTAAGTTTTATAATCCCTGCGATATTCAATTTTTTCTGATATCTACTTATACCAAAAATGATGATTTGCGCCTAAACGGTTCGTTTAAAGTTCCATATATAACTTTTGAGTTTTAGTCTCTTCGAACGAAAATGAAAAATCTCCCATACCCGGATCCTGAGGTTCACCCGCGAAAAATCTAAAATCTTTACTTGATCTTTTATGAGCATGAAACTTTGTGTCCTAGATAATTAGAGTATCCTAATTACAAATCCAGTCGCTGTTTTGAGTTTTAGTCTCTTTCAACGAAAATGAAAAGTCTCCGATACCCGGATCCTGAGGTTCACCCGCGAAAAATCTAAAATCTTTATTTGATCTTTTATGAGGATGAGACTTCATGTCCTAGATGATTAGAATAACCTAATTACAAATCCAGTCGCTGTTTTGTGTTTTAGCCTCTTTCAACGAAAATGAAAAATCTCCGATACCCGGATCCTGAGGTTCACCCGCGAAAAATCTAAAATCTGTATTTGATCTTTTATGAGGATGAGACTTTATATCCTAGATAATTAGAGTATCCTAATTACAAATCCAGTCGCCGTTTTGAGTTTTACTCTCTTTTAACGAAAATGGAAAATCTCCGATACCCGGATCCTGAGGTTCACCCGCGAAAAATCTAAAATCTTTATTTGATCTTTTATGAGGATGAGACTTTATGTCCTAGATAATTAGAGTATCCTAATTACAAATCCAGTCACTGTTTTGAGTTTTAGTCTCTTTCAACGAAAATGAAAAATCTCCGATACCCGGATCCTGAGGTTCACCCGCGAAAAATCTAAAATCTTTATTTGATCTTTTTTGAGGATGAGACTTTATGTCCTAGATAACTAGAGTATCCTAATTACAAATCCAGTCGCCGTTTTGAGTTTTAGTCTCTTTCAACGAAAATGAAAAATCTCCGGTACCCGGATCCTGAGGTTCACCCGCGAAAAATCTAAAATCTTTACTTGATCTTTTATGAGCATGAAACTTTGTGTCCTAGATAATTAGAGTATCCTAATTACAAATCCAGTCGCTGTTTTGAGTTTTAGTCTCTTTCAACGAAAATGAAAAGTCTCCGATACCCGGATCCTGAGGTTCACCCGCGAAAAATCTAAAATCTTTATTTGATCTTTTATGAGGATGAGACTTCATGTCCTAGATGATTAGAATAACCTAATTACAAATCCAGTCGCTGTTTTGTGTTTTAGCCTCTTTCAACGAAAATGAAAAATCTCCGATACCCGGATCCTGAGGTTCACCCGCGAAAAATCTAAAATCTGTATTTGATCTTTTATGAGGATGAGACTTTATATCCTAGATAATTAGAGTATCCTAATTACAAATCCAGTCGCCGTTTTGAGTTTTACTCTCTTTTAACGAAAATGGAAAATCTCCGATACCCGGATCCTGAGGTTCACCCGCGAAAAATCTAAAATCTTTATTTGATCTTTTATGAGGATGAGACTTTATGTCCTAGATAATTAGAGTATCCTAATTACAAATCCAGTCACTGTTTTGAGTTTTAGTCTCTTTCAACGAAAATGAAAAATCTCCGATACCCGGATCCTGAGGTTCACCCGCGAAAAATCTAAAATCTTTATTTGATCTTTTTTGAGGATGAGACTTTATGTCCTAGATAACTAGAGTATCCTAATTACAAATCCAGTCGCCGTTTTGAGTTTTAGTCTCTTTCAACGAAAATGAAAAATCTCCGGTACCCGGATCCTGAGGTTCACCCGCGAAAAATCTAAAATCTTTATTTCATCTTTTATGAGGATGAGACTTTATGTTCCAGATAATTAGAGTATCCTAATTACAAATCCAGTCGCCGTTTTGAGTTTTTCTCTTTCAACGAAAATGAAAAATCTCCGATACCCGGGTCCTGAGGTTCACCCTCGAAAAATCTAAAATATTTATTTGATCTTTTATGAGGATGAGACTTTATGTCCTAGATAATTAGAGTATCCTAATTACAAATCCAGTCGCTGTTTTGAGTTTTAGTCTCTTTCAACGAAAATGAAAATTCTCCGATACCCGGATCCTGAGGTTCACCCGCGAAAAATCTAAAATCTGTATTTGATCTTTTATGAGGATGAGACTTTATATCCTAGATAATTAGAGTATCCTAATTACAAATCCAGTCGCCGTTTTGAGTTTTAGTCTCTTTCAACGAAAATGAAAATTCTCCGATACCCGGATCCTGAGGTTCAACCTCGAAAAATCTAAAAATCTTTATTTGATCTTTTATGAGGATGAGACTTTATGTCCTAGATAGTTAGAGTATCCTAATTACAAATCCAGTCCCTGTTTTGAGTTTTAGTCTCTTTCAACGAAAATGAAAAATCTCCGATACCCCGGATCCTGAGGTTCACCCGCGAAAAATCTAAAATCTTTATTTGATCTCTTATGAGGATGAGACTTTATGCCCTAGATAATTAGAGTATCCTAATTAGAAATTTAGTCCCTGTTTTGAGTTTTAGTCTCTTTCAACGAAAATGATAAATCTCCGATACCCGGATCCTGAGGTTCACCCGCGTAAAATCTAAAATCTTTATTTGATCTTTTATAAGGATGAGACTTTATGTCCGAGATAATTAGAGTATCCTAATTACAAATCCAGTCGCTGTTTTGAGTTTTGGTCTCTTTCAACGAAAATGAAAAATCTCCGATACCCGGATCCTGAGGTTCACCCGCGAAAAATCTAAAATCTGTATTTGATCTTTTATGAGGATGAGACTTTATATCCTAGATAACTAGAGTATGCTAATTACAAATCCAATCGCTGTTTTGAGTTTTAGTCTCTTTCAACGACAATGAAAAATCTCCGATACCCGGATCCTGAGGTTCAACCTCGAAAAATCGAAAAATCTTTATTTGATCTTTTATGAGGATGAGACTTTATGTCCTAGATAGTTAGAGTATCCTAATTACAAATCCAGTCCCTGTTTTGAGTTTTAGTCTCTTTCAACGAAAATGAAAAATCTCCGATACCCCGGATCCTGAGGTTCACCCGCGAAAAATCTAAAATCTTTATTTGATCTCTTATGAGGATGAGACTTTATGCCCTAGATAATTAGAGTATCCTAATTAGAAATTTAGTCCCTGTTTTGAGTTTTAGTCTCTTTCAACGAAAATGATAAATCTCCGATACCCGGATCCTGAGGTTCACCCGCGTAAAATCTAAAATCTTTATTTGATCTTTTATGAGGATGAGACTTTATGTCCGAGATAATTAGAGTATCCTAATTACAAATCCAGTCGCTGTTTTGAGTTTTAGTCTCTTTCAACGAAAATGAAAAATCTCCGATACCCGGATCCTGAGGTTCACCCGCGAAAAATCTAAAATCTTTATTTGATATTTTATGAGGATGAGACTTTATGTCCTAGATAATTAGAGTATCCTAATTACAAATCCAGTCGCCGTTTTGAGTTTTAGTCTCTTTCAACGAAAATGAAAAATCTCCGGTACCCGGATCCTGAGGTTCACAAGCGAAAAATCTAAAATCTTTATTTGATCTTTTATGAGGATGAGACTTTATGTCCTAGATAATTAGAGTATCCTAATTACAAATCCAGTCGCCGTTTTGAGTTTTAGTCTCTTTCAACGAAAATGAAAAATCTCCGATACCCGGATCCTGAGGTTCACCCGCGTAAAATCTAAAATCTTTATTTGATCTTTTATGAGGATGAGACTTTATGTCCTAGATAATTTTAGAGTATCCTAATTACAAATCCAGTCGCTGTTTTGAGTTTTAGTCTCTTTCAACGAAAATGAAAAATCTCCGATACCCGGATCCTGAGGTTCACCCGCGAAAAATCTAAAATCTTTATTTGATATTTTATGAGGATGAGACTTTATGTCCTAGATAATTAGAGGATCCTAATTACAAATCCAGTCGCCGTTTTGAGTTTTAGTCTCTTTCAACGAAAATGAAAAATCTCCGATACCCGGATCCTGAGGTTCACCCGCGAAAAATCTAAAATCTTTATTTGATCTTTTATGAGGATGAGACTTTATGTCCTAGATAACTAGAGTATCCTAATTACAAATCCAGTCGCCGTTTTGAGTTTTAGTCTCTTTCAACGAAAATGAAAAATCTCCGGTACCCGGATCCTGAGGTTCACCCGCGAAAAATCTAAAATCTTTATTTGATCTTTTATGAGGATGAGACTTTATGTCCTAGATAATTAGAGTATCCTAATTACAAATCCAGTCGCCGTTTTGAGTTTTAGTCTCTTTCAACGAAAATGAAAAATCTCCGATACCCGGATCCTGAGGTTCACCCGCGTAAAATCTAAAATCTTTATTTGATCTTTTATGAGGATGAGACTTTATGTCCTAGATAATTAGAGTATCCTAATTACAAATCCAGTCGCTGTTTTGAGTTTTAGTCTCTTTCAACGAAAATGAAAAATCTCCGATACCCGGATCCTGAGGTTCACCCGCGAAAAATCTAAAATCTTTATTTGATATTTTATGAGGATGAGACTTTATGTCCTAGATAATTAGAGGATCCTAATTACAAATCCAGTCGCCGTTTTGAGTTTTAGTCTCTTTCAACGAAAATGAAAAATCTCCGATACCCGGATCCTGAGGTTCACCCGCGAAAAATCTAAAATCTTTATTTGATCTTTTATGAGGATGAGACTTTATGTCCTAGATAATTAGAGTATCCTAATTACAAATCCAGTCGCCGTTTTGAGTTTTAGTCACTTTCAACGAAAATGAAAAATCTCCGATACCCGGATCCTGAGGTCACCCGCGAAAAATCTAAAATCTTTATTTGATCTTTTATGAGGATGAGACTTTATGTCCTAGATAATTAGAGTATCCATAAAGTCGCACTAGAATTGACCAAGGAATCCAAATATGAAATAATGCATAGGGGGTTCTATTCTAAAAAATGTAAGTTTGATATGAATCACCCTGTATATAAACGCCAAAATATAAGTGAATTTTTTTATGTTATAGCCCTCAAGGTTCCCTACCATGATCAACTGAGGTTTCTAAAATTTATTTTAGCAAGCCCACAACTTTCCGTCCACGCACTATTGGCTCCACCCTGTATAACTTTGTTGGAAATGAGCAGACAAAACGTATTTTTTATTTATGAAAATCGAACTATAAATATTCAAAATAGTGGGATTTCAAAATTAAGCAAAATTTTAGGTGCAGTAACTTTGACCAGGAATGTGTTTTTATAGTAATCCAGTTTTTCTTAATATCGAGGTAATCCGCGGACATAGTGGCAACGTCGCACGTCGTCTAACCAGTCCAAACTACTTTCCGATTCGCACGCTTTCCACCGCCGACTGCGATCGAAACCGGCCGATCCAGGCGTTCGGTTTCAGCAAGCCAGCGCTGCCACGTACCAATGATGGATCAATAAACAAATCTGTGGTGCCCGCAAAATACTAGTATTTAACGCCAAATTGTTGAAAAAATTGTGATATTAAGTATTCTCATTTGCATATGTGTGATATAAACACTAAACTTTTTACCTGTGAACTCGTATAGTGTGCATTCGATAATCACGTCTGTGTTTATGGATCGTTCAACCCCACTCTCCTAGCACAAGTTCCGCTGGTTGTTCTTCTGGCGTCCATATTTGTGTGTAAGTTATTTATTTATTTTAACGCAGATGTATGTTTATTTGCACATAATTGAGCTGTGCCGCAATACCTGGTGTCGTAGCCGGCGATATTGTGCGAATATTGTCGTGGTAGATTGTCCAAAACGCTCATTGCATGCAGGTAGCGTGTGTCCGATTTGACCGCAATATCTGTGCGAGATGAGAAAGGTAAAGGCATCTTGTTGATATCCTTGCATGTTCGCGAGCCTATTTTTTATTTGTAGCGTTCTATTTTCGTATCTAGATTACAGAGTGATTTTTAAAATTCTTGTACAACAGTTATCACTGCTTAGAACGCCTACTTGTCTTGCACAATCGTTTAAAATAGATGTTTTTGTAATTCTAATATTATGCTGCTTGTCTTGTTTATTATTTTGTGCATGTAGGTGGCGAAAAAAGTATTTCACGGGTTATTTTTATTGTAAATTTCGGATTTCAAGTTCGACAGGTTTGTTTTTTATTTAGTCTGGGATTTTCAGTTGATACATAGTCGTATACAAAGATACCTTTTTTTTACAGGGTGATCTTGATCATACATAGTAAATATATTCCCTGTTGGCAATGGTTCTTACACCTTTTTTTGTATGATACCTATGACATTGAACTATTCTACATATATCTTAACTGTTTTTTAGAAAACAAATATTACAAAATAGACTTTTTCTTTTGAAATTTTGATGTATGACATTGTTTAGCACCATGACTGTGACATGTGACACTTTTACCTTTTTTTTTCATATTATTCCAAATGAACTGAATACCTACAGCTGTTCATAAATGTATAATTAGTAATTCGAGTATATTTAAATATTTTTTATCTATAATAATATACAGGGTGTCCTATGATGAGTTGATACTTTTGGAGAAGACAGACAGCTCATTTAAAAAAAATCATATAAAGTAGGTCCTGATTTTGAACTGTTTTAGAGACATCTAATTTTTATTTATTTTTTTCATTTTCAACACCTTGGCACATGCTAAATTTACAACCTATAGACTCCATGCAACAAAATACCAAATACACAGTGTGGAAGGGCATGGCTTTCTTTTCAAAAGATGCAGAAGATGCTTTTATAGAACTGTAGAGTTGGCTGATAATAGGGTTACAAGAGCTTAAAGGGACAAATAAATATTTCGCATGGTTTTTTTGCTGATGCTTTCTGTGAATATACCTATGTGGAAGCTTAAATCCAAATAACAGACCAAATATCTACAAACTAGATTTTACAGTGTCGTTTTTTTAGGACTGAATGCAGTTTAATTGGAGATATTGTTCTGCATTTTGCTGAAATTTTGCCTTCAAACTTACCGGCATACATTTTCAAAAATTATCAGGCACAAACTACCAGAAGCAGTTATTTATCCCTTCAAACTCTTGTAATACGATTTTCAGACAACACCACAGTACTTCTCCTAAATAATCTTCCATTTGTCATAGAATTCCCTGTATAATTGAATCAGTTACTATATCTTCATAGTGTATTGGAGAAAATGTAAATATAGATCAAAATATTATACTTTCAATTTGTCTGCAGTGATTTCATTTGATTATTGTAAGTATAGCATTGCCCCATTGATAGTCTTAATTATTGAAATATCCTTTATACTAGTTCCCACATCAATATGCAAAGGATATATTTTTATCATGGACATTTTCATAATTTATGATAATCACTAGATAATTTCAGTAAAATCATTGGACTGGTGGAGTGGATTAGATCTGTCAAACTTTATTATGATCAGATGTTGGTTTGATTTTCAAAAGCTGTCCTAGTCCAAGCATAATACTAAAACTTCCAATTTCTAGTATACAGGTACTTATTAGATTATATATCTATGTGAATCCCAAAATATGTAACATATCAGTGCTATCAGCTTGTACTATTTGATGATCAAAAAACATTTGATAACATCTATTTATGTATACATTCGGTTTTGATAAGATATGGGAACACTAGTAAGTTTTGCTAAAATGGTTTCTCTATGTCAGTAATGTAAAGCTAGTTACCAGTAAATTCCGATATTCGTCTTGCTATATATTTTATGTGTTCTGTTGGCAACACTGAACTTTATAGGGTCTTATTACCATTGCCATAACATGAAGTCCCAAATATATATAATTTAAAGTAAGTTAAAATTTAATATATTTCAGCCAGTGTAAAATGGCTGACCCAGAGACAAAATGCAAAATTTAGGGTGGCATTATTTGTACGATTCATGCAAATAAATAAAATCAAAAATCTACAGTATATAAAGAAGACAACTGTTAAATTAGTAGAAATTGATGAAGAAAAACAAAACCAGACATTATTTTATTCTTGCTTTTTTTTATGTGAACATACAACTTTGCTTGTTTTTTGGGCAGTAAAAAGCAGATATTGTGAACAAGTGAACAAAGGCTTTTTAATACCATTACATAATTTGTGTATTAAAATATTTTTGCATAACAATCTGTGAAAATAATAGCAATACATGTAAGCATATTAATAGCACATTTTACTATGTTCATTATGTTCAATATTCAGAATGTGTTTCGATCTATATCAGCTTCACCCCGATAGAAACATCAATTAAGTATTCTAATTGCTAAGAGATTTTTTGAAGAAAATATGACAGAAATACATCTAAAAGGAAAACTTTGAGCTAAAAAAATATTTTGTAATATCAAATACCAAAATCAAGTGATAGTAAACTAAAATGCAACAAAAACAAACTTTTTACTCTTTCTAGAGTTGGACAAATTCTTGATATAACACCAACTGAAGAAAATACCTAGCTATTCACTTGCTGCATTACTTGGTGTGATATATTTTAGAAGCGAAAAAATATGTATTCATATTTTACATGGTCACATTGAAGATATTGAGCAAGTAAATAATTATGGTAGCCATTGTTTTTTTACAAAACTTGTATGCATTTTTCTAATGTGTATTCTAGAAAGATATCCTCAAATTTTATATAACTTTTAAGGTATTTGTGTGTGATTGAATGGGAAAAAAGGTGTGGAAATATAGTTTGCCATTCAGCATTAGCAGAGGCTAAGCAGCGTCGAACGCGGTTAGCACTTGAATGGTTGACCCCTTGGGAACACCTTTGGCTGGTGTTTTTTTTTTCTTCATTAATATACCCCCAATTTTGGATGGTGCAAAATACGATCCCATCTGTAATTTGGAGTTTCTCGTCTATAGTGACGATTTTAACTATGATATGTGATTTGAATCGTAGGATTTTAAAAAGTAGTATATGAATATTTGTTGTGTTGTTGCAGATCTCTGGCTGGCCAGACTGAGATATGGAGCACTAGTTGAGATGCGCGCCCCTCCCCCCTCCGAGCCGAAATCTACTACTGCAACTAATAATAATAGTTATAATAATAATAATAATAATCAATTTCCTACCTACCAAGTGCCTGAAGAGTCAGCCATGAGGGGCGGCGCTTCACCATCACCACCCCCAGTACAAGTGAACGGGTGGGATAGGGGGGCCAGAGCCGACCTCCCTCTACCCACCCCCATACGCCTTCCTTCTACCTCTCTCGTGGTAAGTTCAGTTTGAATCATTACTGTTTATTGGTGTAAACAAACAAAATATGTGGTACCACAAGGTAGTATACGTGGAGCATTATTGTTTATAATAGGGTACTTGCAGAAAAAAATATTATGTCGTTTACGCGTTCCTTGTTTGGTTTTTAGGAATCGGCTGTGAGAGATATTCCAAAAATTAATTCAAATGCCGGAAAATGCCACGCAAACAACCTCTGAAGTCAGTGATATCCTATAGTGATGGGATGTAAAGTATTGATATTCGATATCGATAGCCAGTGCTAACCTAACATTTTGACATTGATCATTATAACCACAAAACACAGGCACACACAAAAGGACAAAAGTCAAAAGAATAAAAGTTAGGCTAGATTACTAATTCACTTTGTAGGGATGGGCTTAAATTAGATTCTATCTTTGGATGCATTCATAATGGGATGCGCCGAAATAAAATGATGGCTTCGATTAGTTGCGAATCTCAGTCACAAGCAGGATGAGGATATCAGATATAAAAATGTATTGCAACCAAAATGCTAGTGGGTTAATTCAGATCATCTCCAGTTTGCAGTTGATCTCACTGACCTGCACTGTAACAGTATCGATTGTCGATATCGATAAGATACCTGTGACATTAGCCCTTGTTTTAAGTCACATGGAAAAATTTGAAGATATCCTTATTTTATTTTGCAAATATTTTTTTTTTTGGCCGTCAGTAAAATCATGTTTTTTGTTTCCTACTGCTTCTTGATATGGTTTTCTTTACGCTATGTATAGTCCCGAGACGATTTCACGACCTCTGCAAGTACCCTATTTTTATTGAGGTTATCAATTATATTGAGGGACTGGAATTTAATTTAACTTATTTGCAGATGACACTTTAATTACATGTACTGGGAGTAACTTTTTTAAACTAATTGAAAGGATACAACTGTTGCTTAATAAAATAGAATAAATGCTTTTAGTATACTAACAAATTAAAAGTGAATACTACCAAAACAAAATCAATGTTAATTTATACTCCCCAGAAAATAAAGGCTTTAAATATTAAAAATATTAAAACTGTATAATGAAGATATACCAGGTTATTCACGTTATTTGACAAGGAGCATTATGGCTAAAGTATTTGTTGAACAAGAAAATAATAATTTCGGATGAATAGGGACCTGTTGAGGCTACATTTTAAAAGTCTTTCCATGTTATACATACATACATACATGTTGTCCCCAAAACACGAAACATATCAAAGTTATATATTTTTAAATGGAACATCCTATATATTATTGAATATTGAGATTCCTTGGTGAATTCTAGTGTGACTTTATGTATCACACATGGGACTTAAAACGAACCATTTAGGTTTAGGTGCAAATCATCATTTTCAGTATAAGTAGATGTTATAAAAAAGATGGCGAACCAATACTTTTTTAAAGTACTGCTTCCCAATACCTATATGTTGCTACTACTAGTGTGAGTTTTGCCAGCTAGGCACTATATTCGTCTGAGACCTAAATCACACTGACAAGCTTTAATAAAAGCGAAACGACGTCGTTTTGTGATTGGTTTTCGGATGAATGAATGAAATTGCTACACTTTAATTAGAAAAAAATTGAATATTGCAGCAATTTGGGGACACCTTGTATAACATGAAAATATTTTTAGAATGTAGCCTTGATGGGTCTCTATCCGTCCGAAATTATTAACTTCTTTTTCATTTTCATACTCAAGCCATAATGCTCCATGTAGAATAACGTGAATAACCCGGTAGAATAGGGAACTAATAAAATATCTTGCATTTATCATTGATCATACACTTTCTCTGAAGCCTGATTTTGAATATATTGATAAGAAATTTTCAAAAAAGGTTTTTCATGTTGAACTTCAGTACCTCAGGTTGGTCTCTTGTGATCTGTGATCATGTTATTAATGTTTTATTCCAGTGCACGCAACGAGAAGGACAAGAAGGCGATCAGTCTGTGATAAACGGCTCAAGTTGCTCTGCCGCCCTGGAGGGCAACTCTAACGTTAAGATGACGATGCAATCTGTGACCGAAAACAATTGTCTTCTGAACTCTGTTACCGTACCAAAAATACAACGTATAACTGATGATGTAGCCCACAACAATAATTATAATAACATTAGCTGTAAGTTAGGTATGTCAATTTACTTTACACACAACATCATAACAGTGTTTTTTTTTTGTTTTTTCTAAACTATACAGGGTGTTTGGCAGAGGGTTAGCCATGCCTCATGGGCATATAATAACATAATAAAAAAAAGAAACCCATTTGGAAGATCTTTTATTAATGGACTCATGCCCTAAACTTATCATTGCTTTTGTAATATTTTTAAGAACTATAAAAATGGACATTTTCTCTTCTGTATTTATTTTATTAAACTTATTTTTTGGGCAGTACAAATATTACTGAAATAATTAGTTGTGAGCTGGCATTGCTATCAAATATGGACAAAAAAATTAGGGAGGTTAATATCAACTTGAGGTAAAACTATATGCGATAAGTTGTTCAAGGTGCTTTTATTTAAAAACATCTCTAATTATTGTTTACAATGATATGCTACCTGTTTTAACAAGCTCAAGTAACTTTTCAAAATTAATGACATTAAATGAGGTCAAGAGTTTATTTAATTTTTGCAATTGTAAAGCTTTAAATTTTGTTCAAAGTGATCTCCTATGCTTCAGAACTACTTATTTTGGTTAGTTTTTGTGACTAATTATTACTTTAGTTGAAAAAGGAAAACCTACAGATCAAAAACACACAAAAAATAAGTTCTCAAGAAACATTTTTAAAAAAATTATAGAAGTGGAAATGTATTTTTATGAATTCCTGAAAATATTACATATCAAAAAATCAAGGACGTTATTGGAAGAAGTCTAGTAATAAAATATCTTTAAAATGGGCTGATTATAGGCCCACGAAGTTTGGCTAACCTTCTCATAGTCAATACTTAAGGGTTCCTTAATGTTTGACTACTTGAGTGTCCCTAATTTAAGGCTCCCTTGAGTAATACTAAAGTCATGAAATGTCAACATGACATTTCGTTGCAATCAAGGCGATTTTATAGGTTAATTTTGGAGTAACAAAACAAAAAGAGATAACAGAAAACATCGAAATGTGTAGGCATGTGCATGGCAAATTGACTTATATTTGAAATACGACAACGTCGAAAATATTTTGCCCGCCGTCTCGTAGATGTTGTCTAGGAAACAAATACATAAGGGTAAGGAAGGTCACACTTGATGACCCCTTAAGGGACTCCTGGATATTACTTAAGGGAACCTTAAGTCTTACTCAAGAGAAGATTATGAATATGGCCCTTACTGCTATAAAACCGTGTTTTTTTTAGTTTCGTTACAAAATACAGGGTGTCCAAAAACTCAACTTCAAGCCGCAACGCGGTGACAGGATTGGTTGTAACTATCATGAGAAAAATCAGAAAAAAAAATCTGTCTCATGCAGTTTGAAAATTATGGGCATTTAAAAAAACCTAGAAATTTGCTCAAATTATAACAATTTTTCGGTGATTGTGGTGAACTTTTATTATATTTATTCATTTAAACTTTGGAACCGTAACCCTAAATAATATCTCTAGAAGCACAGTCAAAAATAATGACACAATTGCCCCAAGTTTTCTAGAATGAAGACTATTAGTTAAACTATGAATTTATAGTTTTTAACGTTTGTCAACTTTGAAAGACGCTCCTTTAAAAAGATGCACTAAAGTGTCTTGGCAAGTTCCATTAAAAGTTGGCACATTTAACCAGGATTGTAAAATGGTACAATACTTGTTAGTTTCATACTAAAAAAAAAAAACGGGTAAAAAAATAAAACATCAACTAACCCGATTTTTGCTAACCCATTTCACTCAGATCAGATGTTCTTTATTCGCACAAGCTTTTGGTAGATGTTTAATTTTACGGCAAAATGATGAGAGAGGTGGATATTGGACATGTTTGCCATGAGTGAACGTGACAGATAGTGACGCCACTTTTAGCGAAGTCAACAAAAATAAGTAAAATTAATAAAATATCTGCATCAAACTGCATGGGATAGATTTTTTTCTGATTTTTCTCATGATCATCATCATCATCATCATCATCATCATCATAGTTACAATGTCTTTAACAGACATGTTGTGAACTCGTAAAACGCATTTACTCATTTTAAGAGTTTCTCTTGCGATATCTTTAAGATCTTTAATGCAGTACTTTCCCATTTGCTTTCTGCATCCCCATGCCGTTGACCAGATGCTATCTAGTGGTTCATCCGCCTTTAGGGGCAATTTCTCACCCCAAGGACAAGAAGGTGTCCTGACTCTTCTCAACTCGTCTACCCGAAGCTGTTGGTTGAGAAGAGGTTACTGTTTATACCGACAGTAGTTCGGTGTTCCTTTTAGTCGCCTTTTACGACACGCAGGATATACGATGGGAGATATTCTAACCCGCCCCCAGACGGGGATTTTCTCATGATAGTTACAATCAATCCTGTCACCCCATTGCGGCTTGACGTTGACATTTTGGACACTATGTATTGGCAATTCCAATTACCGATGAGGGCGCTGGCGTTTGTAAACAAATATAGAGGATAGCAGGTATCCTGCACGCTGTGACACCCTTTTGTAGGAAATGCGTGGCAATGAATGCTTTTATCATAGTCTTTTTTGGAGTGGCAACCATAAACACTAGAGTTTGTATTAAACTTGCTAGCCTTTCTTGATTTGAAGCCTGATGTAGATGCCATATTCTTGACAATAGCGTATGAAGAAGGTCCGAAGAAATATTCTAACTCACTATATACTAATTAACAAAGCACAAACTCGAAAACAGGACTGAACGAAGAAACATAAACGGCATATAAACGGTTAATGGCATGTTAATTGTGTGCCGTCCGAAATTCGAGTACCTGCTTTGTCAGTGTAGATTTTTGCCGCTAGAGGTCTCGTCGATTTTTGGAATTGCCAATATTTATTTATTGGTGGGTTTGGTGTGTAGTGACATGGGCAATGGTTTTCCAGGTAGTAGTAAGTTTGGTGCTTTACCTCCCGGACGAGACATTCCCAACCAAAAGGCTGATGACCTCGAAGGACTGCATGTGTTCGACGGCGGCGACGACCTCAACGCACTGAAACTGAGCGACGCCATTTCTACGATGATGACCAGAGACGATGACAGCTTAAATGACAACGAGGAAGACTTGATTGACGACGACGACTTCAAGGCCGAGAAGACGACGGCGCGCACAACCGACGGAGGCGACGCCCCCGTACCCCCCCTGAGGCTGAGAGGCGGCGGCGAGAGCAGCCTCAGCACCGGCACCTCTGGCTGGGGCACGCCCCCATCTCAACAGGCCAACAATAACAATGGTGAGTGACCCCCGGATTTTTCTGGTATTGTACACGTCAGAAGTATAAAGGGCCTCACACATCGTTCTTTTTTAACAGGTTTGCACGACGTGCCAACCGATGTCGGTTAAACCGATGGAACGATATCTCCACACACTGTTCGGTTTTCTTTCAGTTTCTCGCAAATTTTTGGTCCGTTAACATGGATAATATTTTAGCATTGGCGGCGGCTTTAGCTATTAAACTGAAATGTAGCAAGAAAAAACGTTCTAAATGGGTGAAACAGTGGCTTTTAAAAAGAGGCCAATTCTCCCATATAAATCTATTAGAAGAATCGCGTCTGGAACCAGGGGATTGGTACAATTATTTGAGGATGGATGAAGAAACTTACTTAGAATTACTTAATTCAGTAGCACCTCTAATAAAAAAAACTGGATATCTTCCTTTTCACTGAATCTGTATTTGCAGATTGATCTATATCTCTCAATTTTTACAACAGTTCTCCGTAGGCCTTATTTTCCTTGTCTCTGTCTGTATACTCAGCGGATTTGACGTTCCAGAGACACGGAAAACTCCTATACATGTGTATGAATTCCATCATAAATTGTTTGTTATTTTGCCGTGTATCGCACATTTTTGATAGGTGTCGCTAACCCTAGATACGCTTACTCGAAGACAACCAGAACGACACTGCAAAATCCCGTCGTGATTGCACGATGAACGGCCACACATGTACCGAGTTGCACGATGGCGTTCGAAACCGACGGGTAAAATCAAGCTCGGACAGATTTTTTGGAACGACGGTCAACACGACGGTTTTTCGGCACACACGGACCAAATGAGTGTGATCGGTTGGCACGTCGTGCAAACCTGATGAAAAAGAATGACTGTGGGGATCTTAAGAGCTGTTTACATTTTTTGTGCTCCTACCGACTGCCGACACTGCAAAGGACCCCTTAATCTTTGACAAGACGCCCGACGAATCGGATGAGCGTTATCGCTTTCGGCATTTTTTGCTGCGCTGGTTAGGGTGCTGGCACGGTCATTAGTTAATATGCAATAAATAGATCAATTTATTTTTTTATCTATTGCAAATTGGTATTTTCGATTATTTTGATCTCCTACCACTTTCTGCATTATTGTAATATATATTTTGTATAGATAATTACGGTTTCATCATTATGCAGGTCTACATAATAACGTAACTGCACTATAGAAGTGTTAACACTGATCAAGACCTGAAAGAAATGTAAACAACTCATATACAGGGTGGGCCAATAGTACGTGGACAGAAAATTGCAGGCTTACTAAAATATGTTAGTAACCTGTCACTTGATAATGGTAGGGAACCTTGAGGGCTATATAACATAAAAATAATTTCACTTAAATTTTGACGTTTATACAGGGTGATTCATATCAAACTTACATGTTTTTGAATGGAACCCCCTCTATATTATTACATATTTGGATTCGTTGGTCAATTCTAGTATGACTTTATGTATCATACATGGAACTTTAAACGAACCGTTTAGGCGCAAATCACCATTTTTGGTATAAGTAGGTATCAGAAAAAAGTTGAATATCGCAGGGAGTATAAAACCTAGAAGGCCGTGACTTTGTGGTTTGATCAGGCATGAAACGAATCACCTTAGTTTAGACGGAAAAACTTGGAATTCTTTTTTAACTTCAATCACAGTTAACTTGATTTTTTCAAATGGGAATACCTATTTTGGTTTAAAGAATCAAATGTAAAATTTGACTACCTTTCTAACGATGTAGCATTCTCGATATCAATCTTTTTTGGTTTTCATTTTATTTCAAATTTTCAGTCAAATCGGTGTTTTTCAATTGTCCTGCGTGCAAGCAGCCTAGCAGGCCATGAAAAATAAACAAAACCTCGTTAATATGGAAGAAAACAACTATCTTAGTAGAAAGATGCAAACGAACTAGAGTAGCGAGGCAAGATCATGACAATTCCTTACAACACATCAGCTCTAACCGGAAACGACAGCGGCCAGATATCTAATGTCATTGAGGAGCTGGGGGTATGACAGAAGTGTTTGTTTTTCACAGCCTACTAGCTATTGAGATCTAGAGCTTGACAACTTACCAAAATGATTAAAAATTTTGAAACAAAAGGAAAACTACCAGCGATTTTTGCTTACAGTCTAAAATCTTTAGAATGAAATTCACATAATGGGATAAAAAAATAATAATTTCCGCTTAAGTCAAAAGTGAAAATATGTATCTCTTAACTGGAGCATTCTGAACATCTATTGAAATGATTGCTAGAATTTTTTAAATACGCTATGTTGTAATTGTGTTTATTTTATGTAGTTTTCTACAAACTAAATTATGTTTTGCAATTCAAACAGACTGCAATTCAAGTTTCATTTTCCGCGATTTTTCTAATAAGTACAAGTACCTACTGAAGAATTTGAAGGGTTCCACAGAGGTATCATTACTTTTTACTTCCGGAAACTGCTACTTTTTTAAGGCATTGAATGTGAACATTTATTCAGAACACGTAAATATTCTACTCCCAGCAATAATCATTAGTAGTTTTCCTTTGATTAAATATTTTTTTACTGAATTTGGAAATTGGCTAATAGCTAGTAGGCTGTGAAAAATGAACATTCTTGTTATCGCTATTGTTTCTGGTTAGAGCTAATAGGCATGTTGTAAGGAATTTTCATAATCTTGCCTCGCTACTCCAGTTAGTTTGCATGTTTGTACTAAGTTAGTTGGTTTCTTCCATATTAATGGGCTTTTGTTTATTTTTCATGGCCTGCTAGGTTACTTGCACGCAGGAAAATTGAAAAACACCGATTTGACTGAAAAATTGCAATTAAATGAAAACCAAAAAATATTGATATGGAGAATGCTATATCGTTAGAAAAGGTAATCAAATTTGACATTTAATTCTTTAAACTAAAATAGGCATTCCCATTTGAAAAAATCAAGTTATCTGTGATTGAACTTTCCTTATTTGATCTACTGATTTCTCCAAGTAGAAAAGGAATTCAAAATTTAGCCGTATGACCTAAGGTGACGCATTTCATGCTTAGTCGTACTGCAAAGTCACGGCCTTCTAAGTTAAGAACATGTACATGATTTTATTAGCTTCTAAAACTCTTGTAATCTTTAGACCGACAGTGTAAGTAATGTGAAAACTACCATCTCCTCATACAAAACAAAGTGGGTGGTACATTAGCATAGATGTGTACGAAAGCCCTGAGGGCCATGTACATGAAAAAATCTGTGACAATTTCTAGATAAGAAGAAATTTCTAGATACTAAGTGGAAATTTCTACTGAGTAACTAGAAATATCTACATAGTATTAGTATAAATATCTTCGTAGTTATCTAGAAATTGTCACTGAATTTTTAATATACGTGGCCCCTCAGGGCTTTCGTAGATGTGCACTGTCTTGGTGAACGTTGAAATAATTACCTTTTTGTGATACAGCAAATAACAGTAGCGGTTGGGGCACCGCGAATCCTGCCAATCCGAACAACACCGGTACTCACCAGTGGAATAACAATGCTAATCGACCACCGACATCAAACCAAAACCAAGCACAAGATGGTAATTCGATTTTTATATTTAACTATATCACGTCTTGTTTTAACGTGTGCCACAAATCATTGTGCGATGATGTTTTAATGCATGATACTGCCATCAGAGCGTACTTACAGTAAAACTGTTTATTATGTAAGGCACAGATTATCTCATATTTTAACAAAAAATTGATTTTTCAATGTTATTACTGTTAGTTATAGTATTGATATAGACTTTCGTCAATACATATACTACCCTTAAGTCAAGTGAAAACACCTCAAAAAAAGGATATTCAAATTCATAAAATGTGCACAGTTTGGCAGTAAACGCTCTAGTACACATCTAATACTTGTTGTTCATTCAGATGATATTTACCTACATGGCACCTCTAAAAAATCTATAAATGTAAAAACAAAGCATGGCTTTTTGTCGATCCAAAAACGATGATATCTATTGCAATTGAGTCGAGAGACTAAGTGGTTGTGTAAAGCGGCCCACAGACGCTCCGGAAATCCTCAGAGGAAAACTGCACAGTCCTGTCCTCAAGGATTATCGGAGCGTATGTGGAGGTTCGCCGGACTGTCCAGGCCGCCGGATGTGGAATTGAAAAACCATTCGATCGCCTGCGCAGGCCGTCTTTTGATGCCATGCTTGCTAGAACTGAACTGAAGGTTTCCTGAGCGTCTGTGAAGGGGGGTGTATTCAGGCCAAAGTGCAAGGGTCTTCAGGCCAGGACTGTGCAGTTTTCCTCTGAGAATTTCCGGAGCGTCTGTGGGCCGTTTAAAGATGTTTATTTAGGGGAAACACTCTGACATGAAGCTGGAATGTATAGAAAATAAGTGACAAAAATTGATAAAAAACAACGGACTTTTTTAGCAGTATAAGAGGGAAAACTTGACCAAAACTTCCCTATTTCCTACTATCTTTCATATTTTAAAGCATTCTTTGGAAGAAATTCAATGGAATCATTAATTTCCCTGGGGTAGTGAATTTTTCCTTTATAGGCAGTATCATGCGGTTGAAACTCCCAGTTTTTTGTGGCATATGTTATTTAGAGTGTGTGTTCGTATCTACCTCCTATGAGAGTGTGATACTAGTTTTGGTTTGATTTAGATGAAATAGTCGACGTACTTTGGAATATTTGGAACAAGAAGTATCTATATCCCACTTAAGCAGATATTCTATTTGAGCTTATTAAAGTTCTTTGGTTTCTACCTGTTATCGGTATGGCGCCGACAATATTTACTTGCAAATATTTTTATTTGTAAATTGTCTGGTGAATGACGATTTCTTGTTCCAAAGTTTAGTTTAAAGTATTATATATTATGTGTGTAAAAAATTGAATGTCTAACGAAATTTGCCTATCTTTAGTTTTGAAAAGTCAAATGACATGTTGAGAGCTAGGGTGGTCTAGTCATTTATTTTGTATAACTCAGTTACTCATATGCTTCCAATGCTGCCCTTCATACTTCTCTGTAACGAGGAGGTCTAGATGATTGCAGTATTCGAAATATATGACATGGGTCCTTTGATACTAATACGCGTTCAAAGTCACTCGTTTTTTGTAAGATAGGTTACTCTAGCTCCCAACGGCTCAAACCATAACTTTGCCATATCTTAGAAGATACACTCGTGTTCATTATTATCGCATTGCAAAAAATTTTAAAAAACTTAGAAATACCACTACTTTGTCATCTATTGTTCGATATCTATAAATTTTCAAATAACAAAGTACATCAGAGTTCGTTGTATTAAAATTGAAAAAAATGGTGAGTGCAGATAATGAACAGTAACATACCTGTTCACACCTGTCAACCCTAACGCTGCGACAGACAGAGCTGGCAACCATTTTTTTAATTCTTTGAATCATTTTCTTTAAAAAATGACGAAAATTGACTAAAAAAAAAACATGTAGCCGCAAGTTATATTAGCGAATTAATTAATTACACTAAAATTAATTACGGATAATTGTGGCTGATTTTTAAAAGGCATACATCATACAAAGCACCAGGGGCGACGCGTGGATCGAAAAAGTGGGGGGGCCCAAAAACAACGAATATATAGGGTGTCCCTGAATTTCCCTGACACGTGATATTTTCGTAACAAAAAAATGTCCAAACGAAAACTGGGTGGAATGTTTGAAAATACTACAAAACATTTTTTTGTACTTCAACCCTTAAAACTTACCCTAAACTTTCTTTTTTCAAATAGCACTAATAGTTTTTCCTACATAAATTAAGTCTTTGTTTTATTCAAAATCTTGAGGTACCTTTGATTTTATACAATTTTTTTTCTTAAATTCATAAGCCTAAAATAAATAAAATAAATGAGATAAAGGTTTGTTAAGAAAAAAAAGAAAAAAGAAAACTAGGTGGTCCTTTCAATGGTTCCGAAGGACCTGTCATACCATGCTTTCGAAACATTTTTTTACTTCAACCCCTAAAGATTACCCCCTACTTTTATCCAAATAGCACCCCACATCTTTTCGTACATTTCATTTAATATTTTGTAGTTCTTTTGACCTCATATACAAATCATTTTTTTCGTCATTAACCTAAGATAAATCATTAACCTAAGATAAATAAAATGAGCATTTGTTTGAGACTCGTTGTTTGAGACGTAATATTTTCGTAATAAAAAAGCATGAAAAACAATTGTTTTCGAAAGCATGTTTTATAGAATACACCCCGGCACTCGACGCATGACCGCGAAGATTTGGTGGGAGTGTGTTATGACTGGGTACGTTTCCACGTGCATAGTACCCGATTGTGTGATTTATATTGGCCAAACCTTGCGGTACGCATCGTATGATTTCGGAAGAGAGAGAAACGAGAAAGAGCAGAGCAGAGATATTGAAATGATAAGAATAAAAGATGCAGAGTGCTGGAAATTAGAAAATAATGCATATAATCTACTTTGGAATAATAAAAAAATAGGTATGTCCGTTTACAATAAAATTTAATAATGCTAAAAAATGGACACGTAAAGAACTAAATTTCCTATTAATTTTTTCAACTCCGCATAAAAAGTGGGGGGGCCGCGGCCCCCCCATGCCCCCGCGACGCGCCGCCGCTGCAAAGCACTTGGACACTAATGACAAAACTACTTTGTCTGTCCTTTTCACAAAAACATAATCTATACCTTTTTGCTTCGTCATGAAAATGTTCTTGATCCATTGGCAGGAACCTGTTTACGTCAGACCATTGGTAAATGGAAAGACAGCGTAGCTATTATTAGTTACAATTACGTGTCAATATTGCCGATATTGAATCTACGATTATCTTTCGTCCCTTTTTGAGCGTCGAGTTGAAATGGAAAGGTTAACAAGCCAGAGCACGGAACATAAATAAGGTTAAGTAAAATGATGAAAATCAATGTAAAGAAAAGCAATGTTCTGGCATTTTCACAAAACGTCACAATTATTCACATGTACGTTGATAGTCCCATTCGTTCTATGCTGTCAATATGTTGCCAGCGTTGGTACCCGATAGTTTATCTTGGCGCAGCATTAGGTACAAATACCTAGCAGAGCTTCCGATTCATGCCGCCTCGATCGTACCGATTATCACCGAATCCCAAAGCGTAGTATCCTGTACCGGTACCGGTATCTCAGCCGGTGGTTTTTACCGTCGTCTTCGGAATCGGCATACCCTTCAACGCTGACTATTGATTTGCTCTGGAATAACGGTAGCGGGTACTGGGTACCGGATACTTTTTACAATATTACTCAGTATAGGTAATACAAAAATGTACCTATGTGTTTCACATCACTAGTTTGATATGGTGTGCCATAAGTTAACTGAAACATCAAGTGATGCGATAATTTCGAACATGGGCGCAGATGTGGGAAGGGTGCACTCGTGAACAATCCTTGAAATTAAAACAGAATTTACCGGTTTTTTGTTTTTAGGCAACAAAACGGCCTCGACGAACCAACAACAACAACAGCAGCCGGCCACCTCCCAGTCGAACAACAACCTCGGTTGGGGCCAACCGCCCAACGCGAAACCGGGAGGCGGCGTCGGTGGCGGCAACCCCCAGGGCGGCAACAACCAACCGGGCGGTTCCGCGGGCGCCGGCAACAACGCCGTGGCGGTGAACAACGGCCCCCCGGGCGGCAACAACGGCCCCCCCAACGGCGGCGGCGCCAACAACAACAACGGACCGGCCGCCGTCAACAACACCAAACAGCAGCTGGAGCAGCTGAACAGCATGCGCGAGGCCATATTCAGCCAGGACGGATGGGGAGCGGTAAGTTTTCCGTATTCGGAACATTCTCACGGATATTTAACCGTATTTCGTAGAAAACAGGTTCTTCGGATTTTGGGACAAAAATACTGCAGAGGTTTTTCCTCAAAAAGTCGACGTTTCGGCGTTTATTTTACGCCTTCTTTAGGGTTATCGAGCACACCCCTATCTATAGCACCAAAGGATAACATCCCTTTGGGCCAAAAAACAATATTTCCTACTTTTTTCTCGCGTAGTTGCGGTAGTAAGTATTGACGGGCTGTGCCAAGTCAATACTTTTGGAAGGTTTTGTGTTAACTTTTCCTCCAGCCCCAACGGTTGCAGGTGCGGTGCAAATGTATTTGGTGTAAGGCCTAAGACCGACACAATACGGGGGACAATATAAACTTTGTTTCGTTTCCAGAACCGTTTTATTTCTATCGCAAGATGCGAACCGCAATATCTATCAAATAGGTCAGTGTATCTGCCTTTGACTGAAAAACTATATCAGGGCGTCTATTTTCAAATCAATCGATTTCATTTCGAATACGCAAATCGCATACGAATTATAGTTGGGTAATTCATGAAATCGGTATTTTCAAACGTCGTACGAAATGACCGATTCATGCGAGTTGACTTTCGAATGAGTAGATGTGACAACGTCGCACGTATCGCATGGGTGCTTTAATATAAAATGGAAATTACTAGAACTGTCAGTCCAATACCAAAAATACCTAAAAAATAAACAATTTTCTCATCATAGAACTGTAGCATAGTAATCATGTGATATCTGGAAAACTTATCTAGCATCCAATTTTTGTATACTATCTGCTGATACAAGTGGGACTCACTGCACTCACTCACAGGTAGGCACTATAACGTAATACCATTGATTAATACACATAAAAAATACCCTCCGTGCTACCCTCAAGCCCGATATAGTTGTAGGTGCTGGAATATGAGGTGTTAAAGTGTCTATTAGATTCTCCGTCATAGGCTTGGTTAGCCGGTATATCTTAACAAATGCGTTATCGCTCAATTCATACGGATCGCTCCAAGAAGGTATTTGCCTTACAGGCCTACTAGCTAGAAGCTCGGCTTGTTCAAGAGCCTCTATCGCACCAAAATTGATTAGATCATTAACAGCCATACTAATAATAACAATAATATACCAAACAAACCAACAAATCGTTTTAAATTTAAATGGGAACAACTAGTACAACTCAACATAAATAACCTAGAATCCACAGCTCCATCTGTCAAAATCATTTTTTTCGCATAAGAATTCCATTTTTGGTTGGTGATGACCAATCGATGTCACTCGCCCGAAAAAATTCGTACACGGATTTATAAGCGTTCGTAAGTGGAATTTGAAAATACAGTTTCATTGATGTTGTCCGAAAATGTTGTGATTTCGCATTCGAAATAAGAATCGCATGATTTGAAAATAGATGCCTTGCTCTATTGGCTGGGATGGTTTTGTCTGTGTATATTTCAATGTCCCGGTATAGTTTGAATTGATTGTTTTCGAGTACTGAGGTCGGTGTGTAATTATAATGCGGATCTGTGTTTTCAGTGTTGTGGCCAATGCTTGATGTATGGCTTTGACTGCAGAGTTATGTCTAGCTATGTACTCATTTCCAGCGAGAGTTTTGCATCCACTTGTTATATCATCCATGTACAGGAGATGATGATTGGTTTTGTGTCGATTTACTTTGTGGTGTCTGATGGTGAAACCACAGTTTGTGTTGTTGAGTGTGTTAGAGAGCGGATTTAAACAGAGGCAGAACCATAGTGAACTGAGAGAGTCACCCTAGAAGATACCACGACGTCTGCGTAGCTTATCCGTTTCGATATGGCCGTCCTCAGTTTGAAGGTGTATGTTTGTTCGCGTTCGCGTTTGTTCTTGTAAGAAACTGACGAAGCCCTGGGTTGATTTTGTATATTTGAAGAGTTTTATTTATCCAGCTATGGGGTACAGAGTCGAAAGCTTTCTTATAATCGATAAAACAAGTATGAAGAATCCTATGTTCTTTTTTCTTATTATCTGACTTTCTAAGTTCCCCTCGCATAATTGCGGTAGCAAAAAGTGTTGACGGGCTGTGCCAAGTCAACACCCTGTTATTATTTATTATTATCATTCTATATAAAATTGAGCAGCAGCCTGTCCCTTGATCGGTTCTGTTTGTATTGTGTATGTTAGCAGCACGTGAACCAAGACACTGCCTGGGACATTCCGTCCAGCCCCGAGCCCCAACTGAAGATGGACGGCACCGGGGGCGGCGGCCCGCCCCCGTGGAAGCCGGCCGTCAACAACGGCACCGAACTGTGGGAGGCCAACCTGCGCAACGGGGGGCAACCGCCGCCGCAACCGCAACAGAAGACGCCTTGGGGACACACGCCCTCCACCAATATCGGAGGTACGTCAGCATATTGTTTTTTGTTTATCAAATGGGCCTTTACCACATTTTTAGTTTATTGGCTTAAACGAACCCTGACACCACGTAGATGCCATAAATAATTTTACAAAAATTTTCTATCGTATTTATTACCGAAAAAAATTGCTCTAAATATTGAATTTTTTGAATCCATACACTTCCCGCCCAGGTCGTGACGTCACCTGTAGGGAACCAATAAGAGCTCACTGGTACAAAACAATAGCATCCACTCGTAGTCATCGGACCACGAAAGGTCGCTTCTCATTGGTTCCCTACAGGTGACGTCATCATCGGCTATTTCAAATTACAGTACAATTTTCTTTTTAGTGTTATTCTCATTTGGATCAAGTTTTCTGCTGACCTTTTACAGTAAACGGTCCTATGTATCATCAAAAATAATACCGCAGTAAATAAATTGATCAATTTGAGATCACGGTATAGGCCCATTCGACGGAATTTTTTTTCATAATTGTAGGTTAACTTTGAAATACCATTCATTACTTTGTCATTAGGCCAAGGCTAAACTTTGCTGCTTGTATCACTCTTGGTTTTTTTTTTAAATTTATTGTCGAATTTCCGTCAATTTTTTTTTTAGCCGCGATCAGTAGTTCTCACTTGCGTATCACTTGAATTTTAGATATTTGGTTGAACTCGAATATTCGAGGACCTGAAAATTTTTGATATTTTTTACCTGAGGCTGAAACTTAAATCAACGGCCGAATTTGAAATTGTCACCCTCAAACTATACACCATACGAATTTTCGTCTTGATAGGAAGCCAGATAACGATTTTAGATATTTTGGGTGAACCTGAAGATCTGAGGTTCTGAAAATTTTTCATATTTTTTGCCTGAGGCTGAAACGCAAAATAACGGCCGGATTTGCAATTTCCACCCTCAAACTATACACCATACGAGTTTTCGTCCTGATAGGAAAACCGATAACGATTTTAGATATTTAGGGTGAACTTGAATATGCGAGCGCCTGAAAAGTTTCGATCTTTTTACCTGAAGCTGAAACTCAAAACGACGGCCGAATTTGTAATTGTCACCTTCTAATAATACGCGATACGAGTTTTCGTCTTGATAAGAAGTCTGATAACGATTTTAGATATTTAGGGTAAACTTGAATATGCGAGGACCTGAAAAATTTTGATCTTTTTTACCTGAAGCTGAAACTCAAAACGACGGCCGAATTTGAAATTGTCACCTTCTAATTATACGCGATACGAGTTTTCGTCTTGATAAGAAGTCAGATAACAATTTTACAATTTTAGGGTAAACTTGAATATGCGAGGGCCTGAAAAATTTTGATCTTTTTTACCTGAAGCTGAAATTCAAAGCGACGGCCGAATTTGAAATTGTCACCTTCTAATTATACGCGATACGAGTTTTCGTCTTGATAAGAAGTCAGATAACGATTTTAGATATTTAGGGTAAACTTGAATATGCAAGGGCCTGAAAAATTTTGATCTTTTTTACCTGAAGCTGAAACTCAAAACGACGGCCGAATTTGAAATTGTCACCTTCTAATTATACGCGATACGAGTTTTCGTCTTGATAAGAAGTCAGATAACGATTTTAGATATTTAGGGTAAACTTGAATATGCAAGGGCCTGAAAAATTTTGATCTTCTTTACCTGAAGCTGAAACTCAAAACGACGGCCGAATTTGAAATTGTCACCTTCTAATAATAAACGATACGAGTTTTCGCCTTGATAAGAAGTCAGATAACGATTTTACATATTTAGGGTAAACTTGAATATGCGAGGGCCTGAAAAATTTTGATCTTCTTTACCTGAAGCTGAAACTCGAAACGACGGCCGAATTTATAATTGTCACCTTCTAATAATACACGATACGAGTTTTCGTCTTGATAAGAAGTCAGATAACGATTTTAGATATTTAGGGTAAACTTGAATATGCAAGGGCCTGAAAAATTTTGATCTTCTTTACCTGAAGCTGAAACTCGAAACGACGGCCGAATTTAAAATTGTCACCTTCTAATAATACACGATACGAGTTTTCGTCTTGATAAGAAGTCTGACAACGATTTTAGATATTTACGGTAAACTTGAATATGCGAGGGCCTGAAAAATTTTGATCTTTTTTACCTGAAGCTGAAACTCAAAACGACGGCCGAATTTGAAATTGTCACCTTCTAATTATACGCGATACGAGTTTTCGTCTTGATAAGAAGTCAGATAACGATTTCAGATATTTAGGGTAAACTTGAATATGCGAGGGCCTCAAAAATTTTGATCTTTTTTACCTGAAGCTGAAACTCGAAACGACGGCCGAATTTGAAATTGTCACCTTCTAATTATACGCGATACGAGTTTTCGTCTTGATAAGAAGTCAGATAACAATTTTAGATATTTAGGGTAAACTTGAATATGCGAGGGCCTGAAAAATTTTGATCTTTTTTACCTGAAGCTGAAACTCAAAACGACGGCCGAATTTGAAATTGTCTCCTTCTAATTTTACGCGATACGAGTTTTCGTCTTGATAAGAAGTCAGATAACGATTTTAGATATTTAGGGTAAACTTGAATATGCCAGGGCCTGAAAAATTTCGATCTTTTTTACCTGAAGCTGAAACTCAAAACGACGGCCGAATTTGAAATTGTCACCTTCTAATTATACGCGATACGAGTTTTCGTCTTTATAAGAAGTCTGATAACGATTTTAGATATTTAGGGTAAACTTGAATATGCGAGGGCATGAAAAATTTCTATCTTTTTTACCTGAAACTGAAACTCAAAACGACGGCTGAATTTGAAATTGTCACCTTCTAATAATACGCGATACGAGTTTTCGTCTTGATAAGAAGTCTGATAACGATTTTAGATATTTAGGGTAAACTTGAATATGCGAGGGCATGAAAAATTTCGATCTTTTTTACCTGAAACTGAAACTCAAAACGACGGCCGAATTTGAAATTGTCACCTTCTAATAATACGCGATACGAGTTTTCGTCTTGATAAGAAGTCAGATAACGATTTCAGATATTTAGGGTAAACTTGAATATGCGAGGGCCTCAAAAATTTTGATCTTTTTTACCTGAAGCTGAAACTCAAAACGACGGCCGAATTTGATATGGTCACCTTCTAAATATACGCGATACGCGTTTTCGTCGTGATAGGAAGCCATATAACGATTTTCGATATTTAGGGTGAATTTGAATATCTAAGAGCCTGAAAATTTATTTTCTTTACCCGAGGCTGAAACTCAAAACAACGGCCGGATTTAAAATTGGCACCCTCCAACTATATACCACACAAGTTTTCGTCCTGATAGGAACGACTTTAGATATTGAGGTGAGCTTTTAATATCTGAGAGTGAAAATGTTTGATCTTAGTCTTGAAGACCCTCAGAACTATCCGCGATTATGACTGTCATTGGCATGCCTTAAGTTATTTATCACCAAACACCAGTCGACAAAATAAATGTGTTATGTGGGATGAATACAGTGAATAATATGCGAATTTTGGGTCCAGGCACCTGGGGCGAGGATGACGACGCAGACAGCTCCAACGTGTGGACCGGCGTGCCTAACAACCAACAACCGTGGGGCGCCGGGGCCAATACCAACAACGGACCGTCCATGTGGGGCGGTAAGTACCATCAACCGAATTGTTTATTCTTGTGGATGTGTGTTTGTTTGAATGTTTTTTTGTTTGTTTGAGGTTCTTTAACACGGTAGGGGTTATTTAATTTTGGTTTACGGATAGTGGGGTAGTAGTCGATCGGTTTATTAATTGCAAGAGAAATAATTGCGAATTTGACACCTGCAGGCCATTTGAGATAATTAGTCATTCACTAGCCTGTTTCTTAGTTGGTGCATTTTACCTAAGGTTCTGGCAAACCTAGTATTGCAAATACAACTAGGGATAGCTATAACGTTCATTCCACTGTGATGAATGACAACTTTCTAATTTGTCACATTGTTCTAGCTTGAGCTGTAAATTACAAGATAAATAATCACTACGTTGGTAATATATTTTGAATAATTTGCACTATTAATAACTTATGCGGTGTCAAAGTATAAGTAGAATATTTATGGAAAGATAGTTTGAAGAGTGCGAGTAACAATTGTGTGATGTGTTTTCGTTATTGTGCAGAAATCGACGATTGGAAAATAATATTTTGTATTTTACAAAATGTGGCAATATAAATGCGAGATGTGCTACTTTTAATGGTGGTCGTTCACGAAAACTGTGGATAGATGAAACTGATTTTTTCTTTTTTAATCGCATAGCTATCTATCCTCAAAAATTTAAACTGCTTATCGA
Source organism: Callosobruchus maculatus (assembly GCA_951848785.1). Taxonomy (NCBI): domain Eukaryota; kingdom Metazoa; phylum Arthropoda; class Insecta; order Coleoptera; family Chrysomelidae; genus Callosobruchus; species Callosobruchus maculatus. The sequence continues at coordinate 9,026,056 of CATOUR010000003.1, forward strand.
TCATTTCAGGAAGATATTAATGATTAAAAATCGGAATTCTAACTTGATAAGCCCTTTGACGCAACTGACTCTTTAACTATTATATTCAAAACAATGACGCGTAATTTTAGTGTCGAGAAAGGGACCGAATGATGCTTGGTATTTGGGTTCTAGAGGCAGTTTGGACACTTTTTTGTCATTGCACCCTAACTCCAAAATGGGAGTGATCGGAGATAGAGGGGCGGTGTTAAAACGTGAAAAAAATCCTTTAGTCACCGAATGAAAATTCCGTAGCATTTTAGTACACCTACCAACTAATGTTCCAAAAAATCGTCATCCGAAATCTACGGACGGTTTGCGAGTACCGATTTTTTTTTAAATAAAAAAAAGGTTCGTCATGAAACCGGTCAGAACTTGGTGGAAGCTTCTTTGTTTTTTTGTAGATAACACAAAAAATACTGTCATCCGTTTTGGCTGAGAAGTTTATGAGGAATTTGAGCTTGAAGTTCGAATGTTCACGTCAATTTCGTTAGAAATCGTTGAATTTATATTTTACTTTTTAGTTATTAACTTTCATTCATATCAAAATATTTTTTTTATTTATGCTCGTATACATAAAATACATGAATTATATCTAGAAATATATATTATTTGCCATCATTTGAACGATATTTTGTAATTCAGAATTTGCTCTATCATCATTTTCAGTCATTTTCGCAGATTTCCTTTTATTAGACATCACGAGAACCTTGAAACTAAACTAAAAATATAGACCTACTCTAGACATAGCCTTAAAACTGTGTTGGTAAAAAGAGTCCACTAACAACACGCGTTTATCCCTATTACTTTCCCAAACTCAGTCCAGTACCCAAATGTCAAATGTCAATGTTTACAACTTATTATTGAAAAATCCTTACCGCGGATCTGCTTTACCACTTACGTCGTGTCACAATCTACCGCCTCATTACCAGTATCCGGTACAGTCATTGATGTACCCCTGCACCGCAACACCGGCTGTCCGGTCCACCCTCCGTGGCTGCTCGCTGCACCAGCGGTTCGTTAGCTACCCCCCTAACCTTACGTCGATGTCGTCACGGTCGTCGATAACAACCCGGGGATGCGTAGGTTGTATAAAAGAACTCGTACAATTCGATCCAGAATCCTCTGTCACTGATGCCTGATTCTTGCTCATACCGCAAGCCTCTAGTTGGGCGCCAAATGCAAAGACTCTCTTCTCTCAGGTCGTAAGGTTCATGCAGAGATAAGACAACTCACCGACTTTGAATAGTATATTTTCCACAAACTCTCACAAAATCGATCGTTTAACTAAAAATGACATCCCTCTCATTGATTGTCATCTCCCTTACCATCTAATGGGCGTTCTCATATCAATAGGGTACTTGCAGAAAAAAAATATTCGTTTACGCGTCCCGTAGAGCCTAGTGAACATGACAAAATGATTTTTTGTTTTTTTGGAATCGGCTCTGTGAGAGATATTCCAAAAATTATTTCAAATGCCGGAAAATGCCGCGCAAACAACCTCTGACGTCAGTGATATCCTATAGTGATGGGATGTAAAGTATTGATATTCGATATCGATAGCCAGTGCTAACCTAACATTTTGACATTGATCACTATAACCACAAAACACAGTCACACACAAAAGTATTATATAAAAGTCAAAAGAATAAAAATTAGGCTAGATTACTAATTCGTTTTGTAGGGATGGGCTTGAATTAGATTCTATCTTTGGATTCATTCATAATGGGATGCGCCGAAATAAAATGATGGCTTCGATTAGTTGCGAATCTCGGTCACAATCAGGATGAACTGTGATACTTATCAGATATAAAAATGTATTGCAATGAAAATGCTAGTGGGTTAATTGCCTGTTTCAAATATGTTTAAGTATCAATAAATTGAGTCGCTGTAGCAGTATCGATTGTCGATATCGATAAGATGCCTGTGACATCAGCGCTTGTTTTAGGTCGCGTGGAAAAATTTGAATATATCCTTATTTTATTTTGCAAATATCTTTTTTTGGCCGTCAGTAAAATCATGTTTTTTGTTTCCTACTGCTTCTTGATATGGTTTTCTTTACGCTATGTATACTCCCGAGACGATTTCACGACCTCTGCAAGTACCCTATTGGATTCCCATATTGTAGAAATGCATTAAATAACTATTCCACTATTGGATTTATAACGACGTCCCACAGCTTATCGTGTATTGTCATCCAAACTGAAGGTGTATCTGCTTCAAAATTGAGTAGCAAGATTCCATCCGAACAAACATAGATACGGAAATTATTGCAAGTTAAATAAAGGCTTTTATAAAAATGGGATATACAGCCTTGTGTCTAGATGGGAAAGGGTAATACTTGCTGAGGGTGATTATTTTTCTGAATCTAAGTAGTTTAACTCTTTTTTTTTTTGTGTAACTATTTCTTAACCTTGAAACTTTTTTGGTTGCCCGATATTACAAAATAAAACGACCAATCGTCGATTTCTGCACCCGGCGTCTTTCGCCTTGCCCCGCTCGCTCGCCCGCATACATAACCTAACACCACCCTTGCCCTGGCGACCGGCCGAGCAGGTGCAGGCGGCAACAACGGCAACGCCGGCAACAACGGAGGCGGCGCCGGCGGCGGCGGAGGCGGCACCGGCGGATGGGGCGACCCGCGATCCGCCGACCCGAGGGGCGCGGGCCCCAACGCCGGCCCCAACAACGACCCCAGAGACGTGCGCACGGAGATCAGCAAGGCGATCACGGCGGCCGCGGTGGCGGCCGCGTTCGGCACCGACATGCGCAGCCTGCTGGATCCCAGAGAGCACGTCAGACAGATGCAGCAGCAGGGCGGCGACATGAGAGGAGATCCTAGAGGTATATACATATGTTACACTCAATACCCGAATTCGGGCAATGCCTGACAAAAATACACAGAACTAGTTTTGAGCAAGGAATATTTCCCAAACCCGAAATATGAATTTTATACGGCTATTGAGCATTACCGAATAGGCAGAACTAGTTTTGCGCAACTTGAAATGCACAGAACTAGTTCTGTATAATTTCTGAATGATCAGCACAAATTCTGCTTCTTCCATTTAATCAGCGCCAGCGACGGATTCAAATAAATGTAAAGTTGGAGAAGCTAAATATATTTTAATGAATACCAACAGATAATAAATCGCCAACTGAGGCTGGTTTAAATGTTTTATTTGATTGTGTGAGCTCAAATAGGCTTGTGCTTCCAAACCTCTTTTTGCGTTTTCACGATTCGTACTTATATTGCAGGAACGTTGGCAACGAAACCTAACTTACCCCAACCTAACCTAAACGATAGGTTTTTGATGGTTTTTGACACACAATGCATAATGAATGTTCACTTTGGTTGTCATTCCGTACCACAGAACTAGCTCTGTGCATTTCAAAATGCGCAAAACTAGTTCTGCCTATTTTGTAATGCTCAATAGCCGTATAAAACTAATATTTCGGGTTTGGGAAATATTTCTTGCTCAAAACTAGTTCTGCGTATTTTTTTCGGGCATTGCCCGAATTCGGCCTTTGAGTGTAACATACATACATAACACTGACACGATATTTTTCTAATTCCCCTGGTATCAAAGAACCTCGACATTTAGGATGGGTGTGCAATAAAAATCGCAATTCTATATCTGCTGGTTTTTTATTTTTTTAAGACCTTTGCCAGTCGGGTCTATAGGAAAATCCAACGATTTAACACAAAAAAAATTAGCCAGAAGAAGCAATCATACTACTCGCAAGTGGAATCCCAACGTTGAGAGATAAAAAAAAGGATGCGGCTTATGAAATACGGCAGAACTAAAATCAATAGACTCGCTTATTTGAGAAACCTCGCATGTCCCTACAAATTTGACATGTCGACTTTTCCAGCTTAACATGTTCTTCTATGGTAGGCGCATTTTTTTAAACAGAACTCCCACTTGTTCTACCTAACGCGTGCAGCGGACGTCTAAAGTATGAATTTATTTGAGAAACCCCACAAGTCCTGGACATGTGGTTGTTCTCAAAAGTCAAAAAAGCTTTGATTGGCTAACTATTGTTTGGCAAGGCAAAAGAATGCGGAGAAAATAGGGTTGTTGTCAGATGTTCCACTTGAAATATGGTTCACGATCTAAAGGGTTTTTCAATAAGGACGGGTTGATGTTAAAATGAAATAAAACAAGCTGTGTGTGAGATATCAAATATTTTTTGTTTTTATTTAGAAGGCCCATGTATGCCATTAGGTGTGGAATATCATATCGTTCAAATGTCCTCCGCGGCTGCTCACGGTGGCACGGATCCGGGTGGTCCAATTTTCAATCACTCTGCTGCATAAATCCGGCTGAATTCGAGCCATGGACTGGATTATGTTCACCTCTACCTCGATGCCCTTAAGGGCAGCGGTAGACTCCGGCTCAATGGCATAGACCTGTGACTTCAGAAAACCCCACAAGAAAAAGTCTAGTGGGGTTAAATCGCACGATCTTGGTGGCCAATTCACGTCACCTCTGCGAGAGATAACCATACCCCCAAATCGTTCGTGCAGAAGGGCCAACGTGGCGTCCGCTGTGTGGCAGGTAGCGCCACTGGAACCACATGTGGTTCACCTCCACTTTAACTTGGGATAAAAGAAATCCATTAGCATCCTTCTGTAGCCCTCGCCGGTAATGGTAATGGCTTCACCAACGCCGTTTTCAAAAAAGTACGGACCAATAACGCCGCCGGCCCAGAATCCGCACTAAACAGTAACTTTCTGTGGATGCATTTTTGCCTGGTGAATCTCGTGAAGATTAGTGTTGTCCCATATACGGCAATTCTGCTTGTTAACATAGCCATTCATCCAAAAATACCCCTCTTCACTAAAGATGATTTTTCGGCCGAAATTGGGGTCTTCTTCCAAACGCTCCGAAGCCCAGTCAGCGAACACACGACGTTGTCGGGTAAGTTGGATGTTGTATGGATGTAGGCCCAAGTCCCGGCGCAAAATTCTTCAGGTTGAAGTCTGCGAATGGCCGAGTTCTTGTGAACGGCGAGGAATTGACTTCCTTGGGTTCTCTTGGACACTTTCACGGACAGCGGCAATGTTCTCGGCTGATCTGGAACTCCTTTGACGTAAGGGTGTTGGCTGATTGTTAACTGAACCAGTCGTCTCGAATTTCCACACCAAACGTTGCAAGTCGACTTTGAAGGACCCCCGCGTTTTCCGTAAAATGGGCGCAACGCGCGCATGGTCTGCACTAATGAACACTCATTTTGATAATAAAGTTTTATCATTTGTACTCACTGCTCAATTGTGTAACCTGTCATGGTGATTTAGCATAAGTCACTAATCATAAATCACTATATTAGACACACGCTGTCAAAACAACATGGCCGCCACAGCCTACCAAGATCGACCCGTCCTAATTGAAAAACCCTTTACTATTTTCAGTATTTGCTTATAATGTTATTGAACGTACTTTCATAACATGTGCTGCTGTATAATACATGTACTACAATATTTTAAATTAAAAATATATAGTTATTGAAGAACAACAGTATAAATATTTCGGAACAAAAAAAGGGTTGAAAAGTGTTTCAGTTTTCAGGTTTCCTCAAAATAGGGATTTTGGGACATGCGGGGTTTCTGGAATAAGCGATTCAATAATAAACGAACTCATTTACCATAATTAGCTTATAAAATAATGTAATAAGTCAATAATGGGTGGTCTCTCCATGTTGACGAATACACTTCTCTAGCCTACACGGAATGCTCTAGAAGTGCAGCCTCCCCAAGCTGCCCTCACAGCATGTTCCAGTTCGTCCAGCATGGTCGGAGGATTGGGTAAATCGCCAATGTATCGACCCATCCAATCCCACACTTTTTCAATTGGCGATAAATCGAATGATCGTGGAGGCCAGGTGAGCACCCAGATCTCGGTTTTCTGTGGGATTCTCATCGACAGCCTTGCGATATGAGAATGCTGGATGCTGGAAGAAATACGTGCACATGGGACGGCAACTGGTTCTAACACCACATTCACATAACGTTGGGTAGTTATTGTACCACGAACACAAATAAAGATGACTTTCTGTTAAATTCAATGGCACCCCAAACCATCGCACCTATAGGACGGTGTACATGACGCTCAACAGCAAACTGGAGATTACGTCGTTCACCCCGTCATCGTCTAACGCCAGACAAAGCCTGCACTCTGTGGTACTCCGTGCAAATTTGAAGGAGTCTAGGTGCATGCCAAGCGTCAGCAACAGCTCGAGTGGATCGCATTCTGTCTCGAAGGGCTAGTAGTCTTAGATCACGATGTTGCCGATCGTAGTTCACATACGTGCCCCGGAACCTCTAGCCTCCCGTTCAAACGGGGTTAACTGCATAAACTAGGGCTGTCGTCTTCTAGGGAGCACGTTGACCCAACCGACAAGACTCTCGCCACATTTGCAACTGCTAACATCGTTTTTTGATAGGCAAAAAGGAGTTAGAGGTATTCCAAAGAGCGTACTGCCAAGCTGAGCACACACTTTTAATGCGAATGTTCCTTTTTTTGTAGGTATTCGGATTTCTCTTGCGAGTAGTATATAAACAGCTATGAAATGTGACTTTCAGTTCAAGTTAGTACCCATTTAGTACATCATACAAATGTTTTTTGTTAGGTGTTTCAATGTAACCATTGCTTCATAAGAATTAAATAATTAAACATTTTTCGATAAATATGAAATAAATAGATTTTCAGTCACTTAAATTTCCCTGCACTCATTTTAACACATACAGTCTACAAAATGTCAGCAGATCGCTGGTCAATGTAAGTACTGTGATTGTGTTTGTTTTTTTGTTGGTTTTGCATTATTGTTATTGTTTGGTTTTTAACATAATGCTGTTTCGTCATTCTAGTTAGTAAAATTGGTTGGTGGGGTCAAAGGTTTCACTTGTATACGTAATAGGTGCTGGAATAATATATCTACATAATATATCTACGATTTTGGAGATAAGATGACATTAAAAGAATTGAAATTATTTATATATGTGTTGTTTTCAATTTGAACTGTAGTTCTAGCATCGTGGGTTTAAAATTTCACATTTCTTTGTTTTATAGAACCTTTGATCTATGATTATAAAACTTTAAACTAGTCTAAACAATTTAAAAACTCAACAAAAATTATACAATGTGTAGTACATTTGACATTAAACATAACCTTAAAAGAGAAATAATATTTACTTAATAAAAATCAAATTGAAAATATAAATGATATAAAAACAAAAATTTCCCAACAATTCTTGGTTTTTTAGACCCTTTCAAACAATAAGCATATTTGCCTAATGGTCAATATTCATAAACACCAGACAATGTGATAAATAAAGAAGTTTAGATAATTAATCAGTCGGTCCAATAGTTATTCATAATGTCCTCATTAATCACTTGGTCCATAACATATACAAGCAGGAGTTCGTCCGCTAATGAGCGATTTATAAGGTGTCTCTGACCTGATTTGACCGTATTATCCACATCTGTGTATAACCGGACGGTTTGTCGGCAGGCATAACCGGCCGATTGAACGGCGCCGGCGCGGAGGCGTTCTGGGGCGGAGCCGCGCCCCACGCGGCGGCCGCAGCGGCGGCGGTAGCGGCCCAACCCATGCACCATCACGGCGGCAAAGTGGGCGGACCCGGAGTGGCGGGAGGCGGAGCCGGCAGCGGATGGGAGGAGCCATCGCCGCCTGCGCAGAGGCGCAACGTGCCCAACTACGATGACGGCACCTCGCTATGGGGCAATCCGCAGCAGAGTAAGTTAACGATATTTTTTTGTTGTAGAAATTAGGTCTAGAATATCGAATTCAGCCGTTAAGTGGAGGTTATAGTAAACTGCTGGCGGACAACACATTTGCGGGGTAAGGGGAGAGGTAAAAAGTCGAGCTACAGTGAGCGTGGTCTATTTACTATAGGAATATACTACAAAGATATACCGCCAAGTCATAAAAAATATTTGCAGGCGCCGCTAATTCGATAACCCTAGAACCGTTGACGTCGTGCAAAAAGTACTCAGACCTTTTTTGATCGTCCGCCGTTGAGAAATTTATACCTGACACTAATAAATACAATATGAGTATAGTTGTTTGTAAGTGCAACTGAGTTGTCACACAAAAAATGAATTTATCGTATGTACAAGAGCGAAAATAAGACGGAAAATAAGGTGAAAATATGAAAAATCAACAAGAAGTACCAATAACAATATTATGCGTGTATGTTATTTGTAAAGTAGCTAAATTCATTGAAGTTCACTTTACATTGAGCAGTTCTTTAGACATGCCAATGCCGTTGGAAAACTGAAAGATGTAAACGTATTACAGAATTGGCGTAAATACTGGGGATAGGAGGGACGTGCCCCCCGCTATATACTATGAATTAAAACTATAAATTAAAAAAAAGCATCCTGTGTCATACTTTTTGCCTATAGCACCCCAAAAAGGCATCAGCGAGGTTATTGTTGGATTCACAACAAACTTCAGAAAAATAAACCAAATTATGCCTGACCACCCCCCCTCCCCCCACCGGTAGGCCTCCAAAAAATATCCCCCCGTAGTGAAACTATATGTACCTTTTTTAAAAATTACAAATTCGGTATTTCGATGAAGTATTCAAAAAGAGGACGCATTTTAACAACTTTGTGAAATCTATAACACCGGCAACACTGATATACCTATGCACTTATGTCAAGACGATTATGTACTCTGAAGAGAAAGAAAAACTTGCTCTCTCTGATGTTGAGCGATTAATAAAAAAATGCGAGTGTTAATTGTGGACTATAATAGATGCCTATCTGACCTCTAATGCTGCCATACCTACATAGATTGTGTCCTTATTATTTTACCTGATATATGACACCTGATGAAGAAGGTATTCAGAGAAGAAAAATGACTATTTGTATGAAAAATGGTGCGTTATAAAGAGAAACCACAATCGGTTTTATCAAATTCAGTGGCAGTTCTATGTCATAAAAAGTTACTACTGCTGCTTTTCCGTCTGAACACAAAAAATCGTGAAAGTGGAGAACTTGGCAAAGGAACATGACTTCTGGAATGAATAAATGTTAATTGAAGTACAAGGTTTTCATCAGTTTATGTTACACAGTAAAAAATGTAATTTCTGTTTGCGTCGCAGAAAAGTGTGAGCCCAAGACTCTAGACTTCTCGCCTACTGGGCCTGCCAGCATTTTAAATTCTAATTACTTACAAATCTGGTTGAAAATTTAAAGATTTCGCAGTAATCCTGAAAATGATAACTGCTCAAAACCAATTGCCGCGATTTGTTTAAATTTTAGTAGCTTCCTAACTTTTGACCTGCAGTGTATGTGAATAAGTCACCCAAAACCACCTACTACAAATTTAGTTGATGCCTAAAACAATATCTATCTCATTCCAGAAACGAATGAACTTCAGCTCATTGGTAGCGCCTTATCAGTGTCCCAATAGCGCGCGATCGTTCAATGCAAGGCTGTAGCTGTAACTATTTTTGACCCTGTATATTAATAATTTTTGGCACAAAAACCTGATTTGCGTTTTCTTAAAGCTTCAATCTAGAGAAATGTCGATCCAGATTTTAGAATAAGTTTATACAGGGTGATTAACGAGACCGTGAATTTAGTCAAAAAAAACACGTCAATATTGGCAATTTTTTAATAATTGTCTATTAGGAAATTTCAAAAAATACGTCGACATTTCTCTAGAACCGTCCTTTTTCTTCATGCTCATATTTTTTTCAGTTCAGAAATCTCAAAATTAATAGTCCAAATATGGTTACAGCCGAACCATTGCAAACAGCTCTCATGTACGTACTATAACCTCCTCTTAAGGCAGAATCATCATTGCATATACAGGGTGTTTGGCAGATCGAAGACACACAAAAAATATGAACTGTGGTTCTTCCGCCGCCTTGGCGTAGGCACGCTTCGCTGCTTGGCGTTTCGCCAACACATCGACGTCCTCAGAAGCTGTTACCTGTTCGGCGTCTTCCGAGAAATCTAGTTTCTCAGCGAAGCGCGCCGACGGCGAGGCCAAGGTGGCGGAGTGTATCGACGTCGGCCGAACAGCCCAAGAACCAACAGTTCATTGGGTCATGGCCGCGAAAGCCTCACACAATACAAACAACAAATAAGTTTAAGAAACATTTAAATAAAGATTGCAGAAGTCAATACGTCTTCCAAACAGCCTATATTTGCTAATTGTTACGTCCTGTTAGGCTGTTCCCATTGGAAGGACCTTCCTTCGGGAGCCGGAGGAATGGGTAGACCTGGTAACGTGGCGGCTGCGGCAGCTGCAGCCGCCGCGGCCGCAGCAGGTGCCGGAGTCCCTCCCGGAATGGCCCAGTCCAGGTTGAAGCCCGACGGCGGCTCCGTTTGGGGCGCCGGAGGACGTGGCGTTGGATGGGGCGATGACATGGGCGCCGGGGGCGGCGGACAAGCCGCTTGGGAAGACGCCGCTGCGGCTGCAGGTGAGTACACAAAAAAAAAGTAGTATTGGGTTTACACCATGTTCCTAGTACCGGATGTCCAAAAAATTCCAAGGATTGCGTTTCCACTAAAGTCTATTCCACGAAACCTGATAGTGAAAGTAAATAAACTTTGACGATTGAGTTGAATTTTATTGGAGAGAAGAGGATATGCTCCGCCCACAGGCAGGACCGCATCTGAATATATAAATAACGAAATTCTAATTCTGTTCGAGATAAACAAATATAAATATGTACAAAATCATCTACCTTACTCAGAATCAAGATTGCTTGATAATTCGTCTACATCACTATCGCTGGTGTCATTTCATAATTTATGGCAACATAAATTCATCTAAAGTGAGAAGTTGTAATAATATACTGAAAACAAACACAATGTGCGAGCAATTTATTAACTCATAGACAACCTGACAACAGTCGCAGCGTCTGTTGCGATTTATATTTTTACATTACGGTCCTGGATTTTTACGCTCCGCCTTTCTGTTTATTTCTACTATCTGGTTCCGTGGAATGAGGTATAGTACCGGATGTCCAAAAAGTTCCATAGATTGCGTTTCCACCAGAGATGTGCGAGGATGTATACATATATACAAAGGGTTATCTACAGCTAATGCCGTCTCCCTTCCGTCAGCCAGGTCTTCCAGCCCTTTTCTTGTCATGGCTTCGTCGACTTCATTTTTCCAGGATCCTCTAGGTCTTCCTCTTCTTCTTCTTCTTCCCCATGGGGCTCAATTCTGCAATCATATTCATCCAAGTGTTTTCTGCTCTACGTACGTGGCCATACCAGATGAGTATTATTTCCTCTATATATTGTAGAGGGTCTTTTTCCACCTTCATTCTTCTCCGTATCTCTCCATTTGTTATTCTGTCTTTTCTGGTAACGCCACAGCATCTTCTCCAATATTCCTCGCCTCGCTCAGCACAGCTCTGGTGGAAACTGTTTAGCGGAGCGAAGTTTCTGTACGTACAAAACAAGGCATGTTGGCGAGGAATGTGTGCTATTAATGCGTTTCGAGAGATGTGCGCTAGAAATGCGTTTCGAGGAATTTGGCCGAGGGACGTGTGCTGCAAAAAGAAAACTCTGAAAAGAGCCCGCTACACATCCTCGCAACGCTCATCTGCACACCGTTTCACAGCTCCCCCACACATCTTCGCACCGCTCATCTTTCTAGCACATCTCTTGTGGAAACACCCACACCGTTTGACAACTCCGCTACACATCCTCGCTGCGCATATTTTCCTAGCACATCTTTGGTGGAAACGCAGCGTAAGAGAGGTGCCTCACTTGTGCGTTGCGTTGCCTCGTCGCATTGTATGCCACATTGGCGCTGCGACGATGGACCCGCAGCGATGCCGGATGTAAAATAATTATTGTAACATTTTTTTTCTGAAAAATATACTAGGGTCATGTATGTGCCATGATTGTGATCATAATAATTGCAACATACTTTCAGGTGTTTCATGATTTTTTTTGAAGGTATGTCATCAGTAGTGGATTTACACAAGGGGCTGTCGGGGCTAGTGCCCAAGGCGACCCAATTAAATAGTGAAAAAAGTTGCACGATATAATTAATTCATTTAATTAATAATTTTTTATTTAATGGATAATTCAAAAAATTCAATTCATACACTATATGTAAAATCGAAATTTTGTAAATCACAATTTTAGCACTTAAAAGATTACTGATCAAAATTATTTAATTTATGTCCTTGAAGATTTGAAATTATAATATTTGATATTTTTATTTTCTGGAATTAATAAAGTTGAGTAGTACTTATATATTCGAAAAATAATCTTGCAATTTGCAGTTCAAAAAGTGAGACGTGTTTGTCTGTGAAAAAATTCATGTAATACAAGAAGTCCGCCAGAGTGCAAAATATGTTTTCTAATTTTAATATAGTTACATGTAGAGTGACTCTACTGTCCAGCTACTTTAAGACCCAGTTTCACAATCGTTAGTTAACTAGCGGTTAAAATGAATGTAATAGCGAAAATCTTTGTTCAAAAATGCATACCTTGTCATTCTAGCTGGCGGATGGCCTCCAAAACAAAAGATGGGAGGAGCAGGCGGTGCAGGATGGGGTGCAGGTGGTGAACCGGACGTCGACTGGGGGCACAAGCCACCTACCAAGCCTCAGCTTACCAAAGAAATGGTGTGGAATTCCAGACAGTTCAAGATGCTGGTCGACATGGGACACAAGGTTAGCAGATTAAACTAAATCAACTCCTTTCCAATAAAATCTATCCTTAAGCCGATAAAAAAAATATCTTTCGCGTGCAACATCTGTCAACGTCTCACCATACTTTAAGAGAGACATTCTACGATTATTATTTACGGCAACGGATTTCTGCTTTTCTGTACTTGAATTTTTGTGCCGTTTGAGTTACTTTTGTGAAGGATTTAAGTCATTTTTTAACTCTTAACCTTCAAAGTTAAAAATAGAGGAAAATCCTCTAAGTCTGCTGGCACAAATTTTGTTAATATCTAAATCTATGCCTAAATCTAAATTACCTTAATATTTAATTTTATACATGATATCCATACAAGACAATAGTTAGAACGAGTTTGTTTGGCACTGGTGCGTATAGCTACTTGATCTTCCAGTTTAAATCATACTAAAAGCACATTAAGATCATTTCTGATATTTTAGCTTTTGCTAATACGAACGAGATGTTCAATGCCGCAGTATTTTGATTGTTCTTCTTTAACGAATATTTCCAATGATTAAAGAAATGGATCCAATTAATGATATACCATTGATTACATCACCTGAATGAGGAATCGCTGAATCCCTAACGTACGCCTCGATCATCGTTGACACAAGTTTCTAAGTCTTATAACTTTTCCAGAAAGAGGACGTGGAGAATGCTCTTCGCATTCGCGACATGAACTTGGAGGAGGCTTTGGATCTACTGAGTCCGATGCGCAACCCCAGAGATGGATGGGGCGGTAGACACGTCGAAGATCATTATGATCATCCACCTTTCGCTCCCGGACAAAGGTTCCCTACCGGACCTGGAGGACAACTGTCAGGATACCCGCCAGGTGGTAAGTACTTTTTTAACACGTTTTTGCTAGCTTCGAATGTATATATGTTTGTGAGTTTGTAACTCTCCTTTGGATTAAGAAGTCGGACCGAACATTGAACGCTCCGACTTTGCTGCGAAAACGATTTTGACGGATTCAAATTCATCGGACCAGCGGTTGTATCCAATGAACAAGAGATCATGAACTTGTCATCAACATAGCGAAGCTAGACCAGGTTTGACGTTTGAGCTTCCAATAGCAGTTGATTCAAACCATTCCATGTAAAGTTTGGCCACGACTGGAGATAGCGGTGTTCCCTTGAAAATAGTTGTTGTTCGGACATAATTTTAATAGCTCCATTACTCCACTCACTGGAAGATTCGTTCTCCGGTCAGTCATTTTCTCGAGACGCGTCTATACCTTGTTAATCTAAACTTAATAAACTGACAGTTCTCAAGTTGTTTATCAATTATTGCAATTGTTTTTCACAGCACACTTACTAAATAGATGAATATTTATTTATTTACAATAGCCTGCATCGATTCAATAATTTGCGAGGGGTGAACACATGGGGATTTATGGTGTACACCCAGTAGGAATTACCAGGATTTCCTAAGGATGTACAGGGATGTACCAAAGATGTACGGGATTTGCCGAGGAATTACGGGATTTCCTGAGGATGTACCAAGGATGTACCAAGGATGTACCAAGGATGTAGTAGCAAATGCGCATGCGCATCTTAGTAATTTCATAACCTCACATTTTACATTACACGTATTCTTTCACGTGTCCTTCAGTTCTGTACTTCCACAGTGAAAAAGCAAGTCCAGTATATGTATATGGTGTCCGACATAAGAATGCACACTACAGGAATCTCGTAAACCAGATTTACAATAATGATTTAACAACAGAAAAGTTGCGCCTTGCTGAACCCTGCAATATGGCGTTTTAAGCATTTTAGAATTCTGAGTACTTCAGAAGATATTTTCGAAAAATCGAATTTTCCCGATTTCGCTTTTAGTTTTTTTTCACTTTATTTGGAAAGATATGTCAAAGCAAATTTCACATTCCCGTTGCAACTTTTTCTGCTCTATTAACTGATGTTATTAGATTTTCAATCTGACGTTTCGTTTCTTAGCGACCATCATCAAATATACCTAGTTTTTAAAATACGCGCCAGCCTTTTTTTATATCCCTAAAAAACTCTAATTTTAATTCTAAATACATACAACGATATATCGCTCTTTTCGTCTCACCGACGTCTCGTATTCAAAAAGACATGTTCAATGTTATTTGACGAGGATTACGAAGAAACAAAACGTCGGATGAAAAATCGATTATGTCATCATGTAAAGGAGAAAAAGTGCCATAGCATTTTGAATCTTATTTTGATTTATATACTTTATTTAAATACGAAAAAAATAATTAAGCAATATGTTATCATCAAATTACAAAATATGTATTTTATACACTAACTAAAAAATCATAACTATAGATATTATTTAATCTTATGTGCAAAAAGTTCTCCTTCATTTTCTAGGCAATCGTAGCAATGGTAAACAATTTCGTCCATCACCTTATCTAGCATCCCTGGAGTTATTCTTGAAATGGCCGCTTGAACCTCGGCTACAAAATATTCATTTTTTACTCGAACAAGTAGGCTTTGAAATGCATTTGTTCAAATAAATCGTGACCATCTGTCAGTTTTGTTCGATACATCGTAATTTTGAAGTTGAATTGTTTCGAAAATCACAGATTGCTTAATTTCTTTGTCCTGTGATTGTGTAGGTGTTTTTAATAATGCCACATTTTTCAAATGAAGAAAAATTCGACATGTTATGTTGCTATCGAGGTTGCTGTGTTGAAAGCCATAAAAATTGTTTCTATGCTGAAAGGCCACATTTGCTCAAATATCGGGAGCGATGTCAACCAAATAGATCCATTTTCAAAAGACTTCTCACAAACTTAAAAGAATATGGTGCCTTTCAAAAATCAGTGTTTCGTAGAGTAAAGAAACACAATCCAGAACAAACACTAAATGTTTTGTTGGCTGTGCAAGAAGATGATACTGTAGGATTAAGGTCAATCGAAACAGAGCAATGCTCCTAGGTCAAATGGTCAAAAAATACTTCGCAAAAAAGGTTACAGGCCATTTAGACTCCGAATTTGTCATAGTTTAGTACCTGCTGATAAACGGCGTAGAATATTTTTTTGCTAGTGGCTGACAAAAATGTGTGATAAAAATCGTGAATTTCCGGATACTATTATCTTTGGTCAAATGAAAGTTATTTTTGCAACAATGGCATATTTAACCGAAACAATCGACATTATTGGGCAACGCAAAATGAACATCGTGTAAGAACATCCAGGCACCAAGATTGCTTTGATTTTAATGTGTGGTGTGGGATTTCGTGAACAAGGATTATCGGACCAATAATTTATGAAGGTGCTTTAAATGCAGAAAGATATTACCAGTTCTTGAATAACGATATTGAAGATATTCTGGACAATATTCATCTGGCGGTAAATTGTTCCAGCAGGATGGGGCACCTTCCCATAATTATGGAATCAATATGGAATGTCTAACTCAGCATTTCCAAAATAAATTAATTACGACTAATGGCCTCATGAGATGGCCTGCACGATCTCCTGATATCACGCCGTTGGATTTTTTCCTAAGGGGTTTCCTCGACAACGAAGTATACTGGAAAACGTACGAAAATGTAGAACAACTTAGGGCCATTGAGAGAATAACTCTAAGGATGTTAGATAATGTAATGGACGAAACCGTTTGCCGTTGCTACGTTTGCCCTAGAAGATGAATGAGGACTTTTTGAACATAAGATTAAACAATAAAATATGTATAGTTATAATGATTTTTTTGTTGTATCTTTGCGTATATAATAAATATTTTGTAATTTGATGATACACATGTTGCTTACTTATTTTTTTCGTATCTTAATAAAGAAGATAAATCAAAAAACGATTCAAAATCCTATGGCATTTTTCCTCCTCTACATGATGACGTAATTCGATTTGTGATCCGACGTTTTGTTTCTTCATAATCCTCACCAAGTAACATTGAGTATGTCTTTTTGAATCCTAAACGTCGGGTAAATGAAAAGAGCAATACATCGTTGTATTTAGAATTAAAATTAGGGTTTTTTAGAGATATAAAAAAAGCTGTCAGGTATTTAAGAAACCAAAGTTGATGATGGTTGCTAAGAAACGAAGCGGCAGTTTGAAATTCTAAGCTTATAGAGCAGGAAAAGTTGCAATGGGAATATGAAATTTGCATTGTTATATCTTTTCAAATAAAGTGAGAAAAAACAAAAACGATTTTTCCCGAATATTATCGGAAGTACTCGAAGTAAATCGGATCTATGGTTCGTGTTACAGTAAAGGAGATGTCAGTTGTCATAAGAAAATAGTCACTGTGTTGGCTACTCGATAAAATAAAAAATAAAGTCAGTGTAGAGATCACTTGAGGCTTTCTGTCCTGAACAATTCCAACGTTATTAAAAACAGGGTAGAAAAACTATCTTTGCCAAAACACAAGAGAAGGAAAGGAGGCGATAAAATCGATAATCAAAGCAAGAAAAACAAGCGCGTTTCATCCCTTGTCGCATACTACATGACTGACCCACGTCAATGTTTTTTAATTTTATTTTCTCTTAGGTTTTTTCAGTTTTATTGTTATATAAAAAAACCTTTCCATGACTAATGATAAGTTTTCTGTTAAATTCATTTGCTGAAATCTTTATTTCACCTCTTGTTCGGTACTACTATCACTGTATAGAATAGGAAGTATAGGTTTGCTGTGATTGTTTTGTTATTCTCCATTACCAACAGTGCAGGATGTACAAGGAATTACAAACGATTTCTTGAAATACAGGGGGATTTACTGAGGAATTACCCGGATGTCCAGGGATTTACAGTGATGTAGAGGGATTTATCAGGAGGTACCAAGGATTTCCAAGGATTTAATTAGGATGTAGGGGATTTTCTTGAAAAGGAGGATGTAGGTGTACACTTTTTTGGATATGTGTTCACCCCTCGATAATTTGCATTTTTCTCGAAAACGGTTAGCCCTATCGAGATGTACCAAGAGACCATTTTTACGTAGAAATCTCTGAAATACCATATTCTAAAATCAAAATGTCAAAAAAAATGATCATTTAGAAAATGGAGTTATTTTTACCCTTAACTCCTCCCGTATGATACGCCTCTGATTAAAATTATGAAATCTGAATTCAGAATCAGATTCAGCGTCAAAAGTTTACCCATTATACCTAATTTCGTAATTTTATGAATGGTTCTTCAGGGTGCCTCAGCGTAGCTCCCTTAGAAAGCATTGCCGGACCCATGTTCATATGACATTTTCTTTCTATTTTTCGGAGTATATTCGTAGTTAAAGTTTGTTAACATACTTAATTAACACCCTGTTTAGTGAGACTAGGCAGTCGAATGTCAGTTTATTTGTTCTTATTAACGAGAATGGATGTAGGAAAGCTGTTTGTGCTTGGTTAGTATATAGAAGAAGGAAACGACCTAGGAATGAAAGGACATACTGGGTTCACCCAATTTTAAGGATTAGACTTTCAACAAGTTTATACTTTACACTGTATCCCAACTAGCGAAATCACGAACCTAAATTTTTATCATCGGATTTGCAAACCATTAGGGCCAGTTCCTCCCAGGCGCTCTTGTTTGCCGCCTTATTTGAATATAATTTGAAATGCATGTCCCAAATCGTAGGTCTCTTCTCAATTTCATCAGTGAAAACATCTGTATTGTATTCTTCTGTTTTCATTTCAATAGCATACGCGAGAAATAAATTTTTGCAAGGAAACACCAGGTATGTCGATTGAACGCTAGAAAAGACGCGTGCCAACTGAACAGGCAATGGGAACGTCGCCGCTGGCTGACGCGCATATTGAGATTCTCTGAGTCTAGTGGCGTCGTGAGCAGCTTGAATTAATTATGTGTATTTTCAAAACGAGCGTCAAGCGAACGCGCGTCGGACGCGCGTCATCTGAACTAAGCGTTCGGTGTCTAGATGACTGAAACACATGTCGATGGAGTCGATACCTTGTCATCGGCGCTGTGTATCAATAGGGTACTTGCAGAAAAAAATATGTCGTTCACGCGTTTCTTAGAGCCTAGTAAACATGACAAAATCACTTATTTGGTTTTTTGGAATCGGCTGTGAGAGATATTCCAAAAATTATTTCAAATGCCGGAAAATGCCGCGCAAACAACCTCTGACGTCAGTGATATCCTATAGTGATGGGATGTAAAATATTGATATTCGATATCGATAGCCAATGCTAACCTAACATTTTAACATTGATCACTATAACCACAAAACACAGTCACACACAAAAGTACAAAAGTCAAAAGAATAAAAGTTAGGCTAGATTACTAATTCACTTTGTAGGGATGGGCTTGAATTAGATTCTATCTTTGGATTCATTCATAATGGGATGCGCGGAAATAAAATGATTAGTTGCGAGTCTCGGTCACAAACAGGATGAACTGTGATACCTATCAGATATAAAAATGTATTACAACGAAAATGCTAGTGGGTTAATTGCCTGTTTCAAATATGTTTGAGTATAAAATAAATTGAGTCGCATTGTTAAAGAATTCAGATCATCTCTAGTTTGCAGTTGAATCTCACTGACCTGCGCTGTAGCAGTATCTATTGTCGATATCGATAAGATATCTGTGACGTCAGCCCTTGTTTTAAGTCACGTGAAAAAATTTGAATATATCCTTATTTTATTTTGCAAATATCTTTCTTTGGCCGTCAGTAAAATCATGTTTTTTGTTTACTACTGCTTCTTGATTTCACGACCTCTGCAAGTACCCTATTCTATATCACAGGGCTCCGTGGTGTAGTTGGTATCGCGTCAGCCTAGAATGCCGGAGATACCGGTACCCTTCATATTTCCGATTTTCCTGCGAACCAAATGATTCGGACTTAGGTATAATGTATTGGTATATACTTATTTGCAGCCTTCCCTTCGGGCAACGCTCCCAACCTGTTGAACAACATGAACAGCTCCGCCGCAGCGGCGGCGGCAGCGGCCGCGGCGAACAACTCGCTGATGAACAACATATCGCCGGCGGTGATGCAGAAGATGCTGGCGCAGGGCGGTGGCGGCGGCGGAGGCGGCGGTGGAGGTGGCGCAGGCGGGGGCGGCGGCGGTTCGCAAGGGTTCGGCGCGGCGTCGGCGGCGGCTGCGGCGGCGGCCGCGGCGGCGGCGGCCGGCAGAAGCATGCAGCCGCAGATGCAGCCGTCCACGCAGCAGCTGAAGATGCTCGTCCAGCAGATACAGATGGCCGTGCAGGCCGGATACCTCAATCATCAGGTTGGTAATCGTAATAACCCTTAACATTTTTTTATTCAAATAAAGCTTTATTCTTTTTTTAACAGTACTTGGCATAAAATTAACATACATGTATGACGTTATGGTTATGGTTATATATTTTTTTGAAAAAAAATGTCTACCACACGTAACCACTATGACACAAAACACTGAAATTATTTTTCATGTCACTTTTCTAAATCTCCTAAATCACCACCATCATGTACATTTGATTTCAGGTTTGAAGGAATTTCTCTGAATAAAGTTTCAAATTCATCAGACTTCATGTTTTCTAATTTGAGAAAACTCCCATGATTTCTATTCTGATACATCGGATACATTAATTTGATACCCATGTTGTAGACATGCAAAAAAAATAACTAAAGGATGCCCCAATAGAAGTGATAGGTTTTCTACTCAGAGTAACAACTGAAGATAGAGGTAGTAAACAAACCCCTTCAGCATGGCGTGCTCAAAGCCATCATCTTTGACACTTCAGCCTCCAAACATTGATCAGCTGTGACCTCGCAGTGACAGCTCAAATTATAAACAATGCTGGGTAACGCCAACTAACCTGAAAATTCTTCCAATGCAACCCATGCTACAAACACTGCACTTTTTGAGTTCCATCTCGAAAAACTGTTACACTCGAATATAGCACAGCAAGTCCGTAAAGCTTCACCATAGTTACCAACAAATACCAAATTCGATTGTACTGACCAAGCAGAAAAGATGCACAAACAATAAACAAAGCAAACGTTTGACAATGGAGGGTATGCGGCATTGCCAGCTCCTCAAAATTATTTAAGACTTCAGAATTTGCGTTTATGATGAAGAAATATGCAGTAACGCAGTAGAGGTCAACATATCTATTGATTTTGCTGTAATCATTCCTGAACCATCAAAATACGGTCTTTTTTAACGTAGAATGGAATATTTAGTTTTTAGTTTGTTATCTGTATCTGTTGATGCTATTAGAGTTTATAGCACTGCGTGCTCAACTCTTGTTGCTATGTAATAATAGTAATAATAATTTCTGAATATTATACAATTAAGACAATAGTAAACACTTATGATTGCCGAATCTGGACGTCAATATGGCAACGTAAGGAAAGATGGCGGCCTATTAGAATTAGTTGTTCACTACCTCTATGTTCAGTTATTACTCTGAGGTTTTCTAAAAGGGATATCTAGACAACTGTCAAATCTACAAACGTCAACCAGCTGTCAAAATATTCAGTAAGGTTTGACAATTCATCATGGATCGTTATACGCTTGTCGATCGTTTGAAAATTATTAAAAAGTACTACGGACATTCCCATTCCCGCTCAATTGTAAATACGCAACGCGCATTTCGTCGTGAACTCGGCCCTCATTATGGCTTCAGTGAGCAGGCAATTCATCGCAACCTGGAAAAGTTTGAGCTATTGGACCTAAAGAAACCAACCCGAATGCGGACTGGTCGACGTGAAGAAAATGTCGCCGCCGTAGCGGCCAGTGTTCACGACGACCCAAATTTGTCGTACATGAGCCGCGGAGTTGGGCCTCTCCCAAGAGACAACTCGGCGAATTTTTCGTTTGGATTTGGGACTCCACCCATACAAGATCGTGCTGAAGCAACAATTGAAGCCGGACGACCATAGCCGACGCCGTGAGTTCGCAAATTGGGAGTTACAAATGTTGGACGAAGATCCTCATTTTTGCCAAAAAATAATCTTCTCAGACGAAGCCAATTTTCACCTCAGTGGCTGTGTCAACAAGCAGAATTATTGTTGTCTGGGCTGTGAACAATCCACAAATGACCGAAGAAGTGGTCCAGTACCCGAAAAAAATGAATGTGTGGTGCGGATTGTGGCATGGCGGCATCATTGGTCCTTATTTCTTTCGAAATGAGGAAGGAGACACTGTTACAACCAATGAGCCACGCTACCGAGCGATGTTGGAAGAATTTCTGTGATTTCTGTGGCCAGAGCTTGATAATTACTGACATGTGGTTCCAACAGGATGGAGCCACGGGCCACACAAGCGACGCAACGCTCGTAGTTGTTCGACAGAAGTTTGGCGACTGGATCATCACCAGACGAGCGTTCATTGATTGGCCACCGCGATTGTGTAATTTGACACCTCTCGATTATTTTCTTTGGGGGTACGTCAAATCATTAGTCTACTCCAACAAACCAGCCACTTTGGATGCCCTCGAAAACAATATTCGAGTAGCCATCAACGCCATAACGCCGCAAATGCTCGAAAATTCATCCGAAATGGAACCGGCTGCTTGAAGCACTGCCAGCGAGTCCGAGACGGATATTTGAATGATGTTCTATACCATACATAATGTCATGGATGTAGCTTCAAAATAAAGCCAAAACCAATTTGATATCTCAAACTGTTGTTGTTTTATTTAATTTTTCATTCCTATCGTTCTTATTGGGGCACCCTATATTACGCCATATTGGATGTAGAATGACGTCACATTATTTGTCGAGTTATTCCCAGCAAACCCTTTCATTTGATACCCATATTGTAAACGTGCATAAAAAATAACTATTCCGCCAACTTGGATGTTGCGCCATATTGAGTTTAGAATGACATCACACACTAAACGCGTATACAGTTCAATCGGTTGAAGATACCTGCTACTTATTATTTAATAAAGAACACAAGTGTTGAAAAGTTATATTGTTTTTTTTTTTTGTTGCAGATACTCAATCAACCACTAGCTCCTCAAACACTGGTGCTTCTCAATCAACTATTGCAGCAAATCAAAACACTGCAACAGCTGATCAACCAACAGTCAATCGCCTCTGCGCACTCAATCAACGGCAAGCCAAACAACGCCTTCATGCAATGTTCTGTCCTCATCACAAAGACCAAGCAACAAATTGGGAATCTGCAGGTTTGTTCTTCCATTTGTATATATTTTTTTTATTCTTGCAATTTCTTAAACGTAAACCTAGTTAGGGTTTATGTATTATTCATACCTATCTCTATAAGGGTTCCTTAATACTTGTGGATCCCTCAAGTACTGTTTTGCATTTCACAGTCGTTCGGCAGCAACTTGAGGATCTCTCAAGTGTAAGATGGATACCCAAGCTTCAGAAAGGTATAACCTCCAAAATGTTGTCTTGTTTGATATTTGCCCAAATATGTGTGTTCAACTTATTTTTCATCACATTCTAGAGGTATAAAGATATTTTTTATTTGTATTACAGAACCAGATAGCCGCTCAACAAGCGAACTACGTGAAGCAACAGCAACATCAGAACAACATGGGCGGCGCCTACGACTTCAAAACGAACACGATGCACGATTCAATCAACGCACTGCAAAACAATTTCGCCGATCTCGGCATCAACAAGGATAACCAAGTAGTAAGCTAGAATAATATATTATTTTGTTCAGCGTTTTTGAAAGGGGTCGATACAAACCTTATAGGAGCTGATCACCACACTCTACATCCTCTGCATTTTTTAATAAGTAGTACTTTACTAAATTATTTTGTGTTTCAGATGAGCTGTTCTTATAGCCCCTATAAGGCCTATCGACTTTTTTTAGTTATTCATCAATTTAGTAAAACTCAAGACTGTCTTAGAAATATAAGGGGCGGTTTCACCAGTTTCGCATAGCCTATTTGTCAAATAGCACATTCTATTATTTATATGGCAGATTATGATCGTAGATAGAGAGCACGATAATCATCGAGCAATAAAGTCAATAAGCCGTTGTGAAGCAGTTCAAAGTTTTGTGTACCTCGGTTCTTTGATCGACAATTCGGGTAGCTGTGAAAATGAGATCCGATGGCGCATTCAACAGGCACGTGTGGCCATGGGAAAGTTTACTAAAATATGGCGTGACCATAACATCACTAAAGCTTCCAAAATGTCGCTGGTTCAGTCTCTTCTGTTCTCCATATTTTTGTATGCCTCGGAAACTTGGACTGTTAAAAAGACAGATCGAGCTCGCATAGATGCTTTTGAAATGTGGACGTGGAGGAGAATGCTGAGAATTCCTTATACCGCCCATCGAACTAACGTTTCTATACTGGTAATCCAAAGAGACTATCCTCCATTATGTCGACGAGAATGCTTACTTTCTTGGGACATTACACAGAAGCGATAATATGAAGAAACTTGTAGTTCAGTGTCATGCCCGAGTGGGCGGCGCCGTGGCCGTTCCCCTACATGCTGGGTGGATACGGCGAAATAGTTGCTGGATATGAGTATCAAGAGCGCCACTGAACTGGGAGTAAATCGCGAATGATGGCGAGCGACAGTTCTCAAAACTATTGATAATATTCGTGTCTTTGCTCCAACTTAATGCATTTTACGAGTTCACAACATGTCTGTTAAGAGATTGTGACTATGATAATGATATGTCAGTATCTGACAGATAGGCTACCCGAAACATATCAGGTACCGGTGAAACCGGCCCTAAACCTTTCTATTTCGTTGATAACATTTGAAGAACTATTTTCAATGATTAAAAAAATGGATCCAATTAATGAATCAGCATTGATTACAAATTCCGAATGAGATAACCGTTTTTCTTATAATGATATTTTCACGACTATTGATTGTTTCGTCCTAAGTTGATCAGTCTTTCCAGAACCAACAACAATCGAGACTGAATCAATGGATAAACAAGGACAAAGAGGATGGCAGCGATTTCAGCAGAGCTCCAGGTTCTAGCTCTAAACCAATGACTACTTCGCCTAATATAAATCCTCTGGGACTAAATCCTAGTGATGGGTAAGTTTCATAATTACTTACTGCTTATACAGACTTCTGTTTTATATTTTTTTTGCCAGTGCGTTCCGTAACGATTTCGAACGCTCAGTTCACAGTTTTTTGTCCAGGGAAGGCATCCCATCACTTAAGAATTTTTTTTAACATTACTAAAACGTGATTCTGTCTTTGTATGTCTTTCGTAATCACGAAATTAATTCAGGGGCCTAGGAAACGACTTACCATCTCTGGACATCCAGGCAGCATAAGGGCCTATGCACTGGTGATTCTGGTCACTTCTCTCCTTCTTTCATTTATTCAAGACGTGATTCACTTCTGTTCGGTTCTGGATGAAAAAATTGTAAAGAAGATTTTTTTGTAGCATTATGGGGAAAAAGGTAAACATAATACTTTTCCGAGTGGATATGACGATCCTTCCTTGGACTAAAACTGTGAATTATGCTGGCAACTGACAAGTAGGAATGTCGATACACGGAAGGGTCAAAGAAAACTTTAAATGTGTCATGACGGCGTCTACTAGTAATACTGTGTTTTTAATAAAGCATTGATATTGTCACACACTATGTGTATCCAAGAAAATGGAGTCAAGTTGATTGACTCAGTACTTCCCACACATAACGATGATACCATTTTATTATTTTCCCCATTGCATGAAGCTGTAGTTTGAAATCCCCTTGCAACCAAATCATCGCCTACCCGCCTGCAAAAACACATCCAACACCAAAACTCTCGTAAATAGTTTCTTGCGTCTCCCTCCTTAGGAACTAAGATGCCCCAGTTTTTTCTGCATGCTTCAACTGGACGATGCGAAACGATCAGGAGCCTCCTAACCATCTAAAAACGAAATTTGAGCTGTTTTTATGTTTTTGTTTTTTAAGTTATTGCTGCGCCGCCACTGACACGATTTTTTCAAAACATACGCGTCTTTATCCATCCTTGGCGCGGTAGTAATACTGTGTCAAAATTTCATTAAAATCAATTCAATATTTTATTATCCCGTTACGCACTATAGAACGATCTAAAACAATACTCGTATACGTATACATCGCAAATTCTAAGTCCCTTGGTCTCTAATAAGCAAGGCAATGTTCGGGTGGACCTAAAAAAGGCTACTTTGCCGCTGGGTTTTTCATTCATAGGTCAATGGACACCTCATTATGAATACTACAAACTTTTCAGTTTTTCAACTCCCCACCCCCCAAACACCCCAAATTTACCCCCATCCAAAAAAAATTGAAAAATGACAGGAACCCCTAAAACGCCTAAAAACGAAGTTTGAGGAATATTTGATTTTTTTTTTGTTTTTTGCTAATGACTCCGCCCCCCGCACAACGATTTCCAAAATTATAGGGACATACTACTACGACCCCACAACATATCGCTACCCAAATTTCATCAGAATCCATGCAACGGTTACTGAGATTACAACGTTAGAAAAACGCCGACAGACAGATCGACGGAAATGAGTGACGTGGTTTTTCGTTATGTAGACATCATGAAACGCCCAAAAAGCGTATTATCTCAAAATCGAAAATTTTCGCGATAACAATACTCCCCTCACCTATCGGTGCGGGAAGTAAAATGAGTTGTGTTTTTTTCATACCATGTTTAATTGTGACAAACGATTAAAAACGATTTGACAATTTATCATCCTGTATCATTGTTGATCCCTCGATCTAGCTATTATACACCGTGGACGAATCCCGCAAACTTTAAGGGATGGTTTCTGGCACCGACTTCTGATATATGTTTAAATTATGTTTTATTCTTAGTAACAAAAAATTTGAAATTCCCTCAACTAGATGGCGAAATGGTTAATGTATGGACCTCAAAAACATTCAAAATAACCTTAGCGTAATTCGACCTCCTCTGTTTTTGCAAGGAATTCCCGAAAGTAAAAATGGGCCACACACGTTTCAGTTATCTTTACAACAAAACTTCAAACGTCGATTTCTCTGAAACAAATGCGAATTTCAGCATGATGCCTTTTGATATCGGCTTCACATTCCGAAACCTAAGTGCGATTTCTTTTTTCGGGATTCGTCCTGGGACTATAAGTTAAAGTCTAAGGCTCGGTTTCATAATCAAACTTAATTCACTCTTATGGATATAGGAAATAATTGGTTTTCATAATCGCTGACAGATTAAAATGACACAATTCTCCAATAAGGTATAATGGCTTGTCCTCGGCCAGTTAAAGCGCATTAATTGAAAAGTCAACCTATAAATCTGACGTGTCGTTTGTATGACGTTTAAGAGCTGACTCAGAATTTCATTAGGTTAAGGTTGAGTTGACAGAGGGTCTTCACTTTTATCAACGTTTATAAAATTTATTTCACAGATTCCATCGATTCATAGCTGCATTTGAGCACAATTAAAAGCAAGTATTCATCTAATTGCATAGTCTTTTCTTTATTCGTCGCACTCATCAGGTACCTACCTTTTCCTGATTGTTCACTTCATCTGTAAATTTGCGTTCTATAATGCTTTTGAATATTGCTACTGTACGAATGAGTAGCAGTTCCTCTTCTTTAGTGAAGTTATTACCACGCGCACGTTTTGGTTTTTGTGGCTTTGATTCCATACCGTTCTTTATGAGAAATAATGCTATACATAATAATATTGATAGAATTGCAAACACGAAAACATGTCGCAATCTGATACATTCATTTCTATGGGTTAAGCAAAGTGTCATAATGTCGTTCCAACAGCTCGAAATGTGGCATAAAACCTTCTTTCAGGTGTACCAACCACAATTTATTGCCTGACAATTAATTGACGTTTCCAAATGCATTATGAAAAACGCATCACTTTAATGGAGTGATTAAGTTAATAGATACATTTGCTAATCAACGCATTAGTGAAGGATTATGAAACTAGACCTTAGAGCAGTGGCTATTTAAAGTTCTCGTTTGACCCTGCCTGGTATCAGATCGATGTCGATGATTAATATCCGAAAACCAAGATGAATCAGCCATGATTATCATTGATAGTGGGAATGAGACAATACACGTGATTTAATTGAATGTCGTTATATCGACGGTCGAGTTTGTGCTACGACGATGCTGATCTGTAAGTGTAAGTTTGAATTACAGCCCGTGGTCTAGCGGCCGGGCGGGCGGCGACACCGGCTGGCCGGACTCTGGGGCGGGCGATTCGGCTGGCGACGTCAAGGACGCCGCTCAGTGGTCCACCGCCACACAACCCTCCCTGACTGATCTTGTACCTGAATTTGAACCTGGAAAACCGTGGAAGGTAAGCTCACCGTGTGCATATACATGTTAATAAAAAATGGAAGCCAAGTGAATAGCTGATGGAGCAGTGAAAATAATCAATTACTGTGTGGCCATCGTAAATTGACCAGCGCGGCATGAGGGAGGATAGCGGGAGGTTCCCTCGGGGCCCATATTCTTGAAACGGTGAACGACGTTCACGACATAACGTACATATCAGTTAGCATTGTCGTTCTCCCGTGAACGCTGTTCCCCGTTTCAAGAATACAGGCCCAGGTAGTGAACGTCATTATCATGTCGAGTCTGAAAAGGGATAGAACACATAAGTAAAACAGGGACATTAAATATCGTTTGCAGCGATTATCCAATCCCGATGCTGGGCCGTCTTTAAGGCGGAAATAAAATCTACTGTTGTCGGTTGTAGTTATAAGTTTTATGAAGTAAATAGAATATTAAGAGAATATAAATTATTTGCCGTTTCCTTTATATACGTTACAGTTAAAGTATTTACTTTGATAGTATATTCACTAGCTGGATATTATACAAACTATCCGAATGTCTCGTTATTTTGGTGGAAAATCATATTTCAACTAAAATAGCTATGAATATTGGTTGGTTTGTATACTACCTAGCTAGCTTACAAACTATACAAGACATGCCGCTAAAGTATATACCACAAAGATGTCACGCATATTATTAACCAGTGTTTCTGGTCAGTTTGTAAACTATCCACATCATTTGGATAATATCTCTAGTAATACAGACTAACCAACGAGTTGGTTAGTTTGTAAATTAACCAACTTCTTGGTTAGTATGTAAACTAACTAATTTTCTTTGGTCAGTTTAACAGAAAAGTGAGGTTATGTTTAAGGTAAGTGCGAGTGTGAAGTGTTGGTATTGTTCACTGTCGTTCTTTGTAAAATTTGTTTAAGACCAGGTATCTAGTTACTAAAATGGATCAGCAACAGCAATTTGAAAAGTTACTAAATTAGAATGTTACGAGAAAAAGTCCCAAAATTCAAAATTAACGAATGACACTGATTACAATGTACTTCTGCAACAAAGAGAATATGCGAACAAGGACGTACCAGTAATAACAAGAATGATTATCATGTAATGAATACTTATGATTTACAGAGAATCGAATCTAATAGCAATTGTATGTTTTATCTATGAATAAACTTTACTTTTGACTAAAAATTATTGTTCTAAACTAAAGTTACCAGAGGATTGGTTAGTTTACATACTAACCACCGAGTTGGCAATTATGTAGTACTAGAGATATTAGGTGCATAATTTATCCAAATGATGTGGATAGTTTCAAAACTGACCAGAAACACTGGTTAATATGTGTGATACCTTTGTGGTATATACTCTAGCGGCATATCTTGTATAGTTTGTAAGCTAGCTGGCTAGTATACAAACCAACCAGTATTCATTGCTATTTTAGTAGAAATACGATTTTCCATCAAAATAACCAGAAATTTGGATAGTTTGTATAATATCCAGCTAGTGTATAAACTATCAAAGTAAACACTTTAACCGTAACGTATATAAAACAAAACGACTCTTAAAAGAAGGAAATGGATAGAATTATTAAGAGTTATAGCAACGTCCTTACTTCTTTCGCCGAATTCTTTTCGCTGATCGATTTATGATGCCCACATAGTAGCAGTGGTAGTGTAGATTCATTTAGTATAACTGCTGTAATACAACATCTGTTACCAAGCATGCTGCAAAGTAACTTAATTCGCTATGAGTACATACATTCATTTTATAAGATTGCATCACTATAAATTTTATATGTCCAGGAAATACTTGTTTCAATCTTGTCTCTTGTCTTGAATACTTTCAAAGTGGTACTTGTTTTAATATTATTGTCCAATTTACTAAATTCGTATAATCCTTTTTGGAACACCGATTTATTTGTCATATTGCTATTGCAAATTTCTAGGTGAAAATCTATATTTCCTCTAGTCATAGTCAATAGTTATGATAGTGATTGTTTAATTCTACTAAATTATCTAAAATGTCTGCCAATAGATGATTTTTCAATCTAAATATGAAAATGAGAACTAAATGCAATATAAAATTTATTGTATTCAACCACTTTCCACATATGGCGTACCTGCGTCAACTTACTTTTATCCAAAATTAATCTCTGCTTTATTTTGCAACATTTGTGATTTTGAAAATATAACTTAATTTGCAATATATAAAATAGTTGAACAGTACAATAATGAGGAAAAATTATAGTGTGGTACACATTTTTTTTTTTTTAGAATAAATAAATTCTATAAAAGTAATTTAATTTTTTTGGATATTTCAAAATAATATAATCAAAGTAATCGTCAAATTTTAATTTACATATATGCCGAGATATTTGATATCTGTAACCACTTCGATTTTGTCATTATTAGCCAAAAGAGTAAATGGTGTTTCGTTTGAATGTTTGGCTATTATCATACATTTTGTTTTATAAGTATTTAGTTTTAAGTTTATTTACATTCAACCAATTGATAATTTTCTTCATATCACCATTTAGAAGTTCCAATGCGATGTATAATTGAAGTATCACCAGCATGACTTTAACACTCGAAAAAAAAAATGGGTACAGCTGAACATACTCATGTACGTACTATAACCCCCTCTTAAAATGCTTTTATACATTTATGAATTCATTTATGTATGTTTGTAAAGAACTGCAATCTATAGAAAATGCGTCCGATAGTTTTTTTTTTGTTTTTTTTTTCTTTGAAGACTTGAATTTATTGTTTTGCAGGGTAATCAGATCAAATCGATCGAAGACGACCCCAGTATTACGCCGGGTAGTGTGGTGCGTTCCCCTCTGTCGATCGCCACGATCAAAGACAATGAACTGTTCAGCATGAACCCCAGCAAAAGTCCGCCGGCCAACGACGGAATACAGTCTCTCAGTCTCAGCTCGTCTACGTGGAGCTTCAATCCCCCATCTTCATCTTCCAGTTCGTTCACCAGGTAAGATATTCATTACTACAATGTGTTCCAGCATCATGTCGACAAACTTTGAGGTATGAAAATACAATTAAAGTTATCGAAAAAAAGGGGTCAACCCCCTAATTAAATTTTTATTACATTTTCAATTTCTATATCACGACTTCATGGGTTCGCGCAGTTGTAGCGCCATACCTTGATTATTTATCGAGCGATTCACGACTTTTTGGACTCATTTTATAGGGGAATTTTTTTTTAAGTTTGGTGGATTTTTTTAGCCTTAGAAATTGTCGGATATTATTTTTTTGCCTCAGTTGATATGCCCAGTCATTCCCCTATAAAACGGGTCCAAAAACTTGCGAATATCTCGATAAATAATCAAGATATGGCGTTACAACTGCATGAACACATAGCGCTGTGATACAGAAGTCATCATACAAAAAGGCTTATTCTGTCGAAAATTTTAGTGCTACATACACGAATTGCATGTGGTTTGACAGGAAACATCCTGCTAAATATTAAACTGTCTTAATAAATAGGCACTAATACGGCTTCTTTTCAAATTATTTGCAAGTAACCAAAACAGTGCATTATAAAAAAAAAATCTTTTCAGTTTTGTGCATTTTTTTAGCCTTAGAACTTGTGAGATATTGTATTTTTTTGCCTTAGTTGATATATCCAGTCATTCCCCTATAAAATCAGTCCAAAAAGTCGTGAATCGCTCGATAAATAATCGAGGTATGGCGCTACAACTGCGCGAACCCATGAAGTCGTGATATAGAAATTGAAAATGTAATAAAAAATTAATTAAGGGGTTGACCCCCTTTTTTTCGATAACTTTAATTGTATTTTCATACCTCAAAGTTTGTCGACATGATGGTGGTACACATTGTATATTGATAAGGCCAAAATCTATAGAGGGAGCATAAACACAAAAGAGTACAGATCTATTTTGGACCAACATATTGATATCTAAAGCGAATCTTTTTGAATTTCCAGCCCACCGGGCGGTAAGCTGCCGACATCGAAAGGCGGTCTAGTCGACCTGAACCCCTCCACAGCGGTGACGAGCGAGTTGTGGGGCGCTCCGAAGTCGTCCCGCGGCCCCCCGCCCGGCCTGTCCGCCAAAGGGGGCGCTTCCTTGGCCAACGGTTGGTCCGCGGCCGCCTCCCTGGCGAACACGGTGCCGTGGGGCGGCGCCGGCGCGGGGGTGGCGGGCGCCGGCCAAAGGGGCTCGGGCAGCTGGGGCGGATCCTCGCCGTGGCTGCTGCTCAGGAATCTTACGGCGCAGGTAAGTCCAACGAAACTGTATTTATGTAGTTATTAGCAGGGGCGTGCGGTACGTGGAAGCGATGGAAGCACCGCTTCCACTAAGATTAAGTAGTTAATAAATTGCTATTTTTCTTCCGCGTTGTAAATATCTGTATGTTTTTATTTGCGAGGTAACAATAATAGATATTTTATTCATGGAGCGCGTCTAAAACCCTAAAACACCTGCTCTACCATACGGCGAAAAACAAGATCGGGAGACAATGCCTAAGACACCGCAACCAACTCAGCCATCAGTAATCAGTAGAAAGGGATCGTTCATTTCATACGAGCACTTGTCGCGTTGCAAGATCAAAGGTCAAGGTTCTATACTGCCGAATAAGCGATTTAAATTTCGCTTCCCAGTGCTGTTCTCAGCGTGCGGCGTTTTGGATGCAGCTGCTGCGGGAGCGGACGCTTCGTCTAGCGGCGGGCCCATAGAGGGGCGTCCTCGTAGTAAGTGAAAATTTTTCCGTGCGATCATTTAAAGAAAAAGTCAATCAAAAGGGGTCGACCTACTGCAACTGTGGACATTATTAAAGACATGAAAACCTACAAAAAATATTTTAATATCGGTGTGTATAACACGCATGAGCGGGGTGTGGTAAATTGGCCATGTTTACTTTTTTGACCGTGGAAAAAAATGTGTGGAATACTTCAGGATTTTCTGAAACATCTGCATAAAAAGATGAAAAAACATTATAAGGGTCATTTGAAAGCGGTTTTTAAATAAAAACTGTCAATTATCTGCATTACGTTTTTTTTTTTAATTTTAATACAAAATCAAAGTTTCATCCATATTACAATAATCCATGGTTGCCAGTTGGGAAATGGCCTCAAACAGAGGTTGCCATGTTTTTTTTATGAACGATTCTCGCTCCAGGTTATGTGAAAGCGCAAGGGAGATGATGCTCATAAACATCATGACAACCCTTGCGGCCATTTTCCAACTGGCAACCATAGATTTTTGTAATTAATATGCGTGGAAACCTGAATCTGAGAAACCTAACCTAAATCCTGATATGTGAATCTTTGAGATAAATCCTAATCGTATTTGTTAACGTTTTATTTCACTCTATAAGAAAAACCTCCGTTCATCTGAGAATATAATTTACCAAAACTTTATTTTTCATTCCAGATTGACGGCTCTACTTTACGTACACTGTGTATGCAACATGGACCCTTATTGTCTTTCCACCTCTACTTGCATCAGGGCTTCGCTCTTGCCAAATACTCAACCCGCGAGGAAGCTATCAAGGTGAGCAAACTTCACATTTTTTAACTTCTAAAAGATATTTGAATTTCAAATACCTAACTAAATTTTACGCTAACATTAACATAGAAGAAACAGAGTTACGCTTTTTGATATTAACTTGTTCCGTATAAAAGCACAGACTATTTTAACCAAAGATGTGGATACGTGACTGCCGTGCAATGACAGCACATAAATGTGTTTATTATAATATCATAGCACACCTAGATCTGTTTAATGTCTGCTATAATTTTGAGAATAGCTTTTTTCTTTGTGTTGATTTTCAGGATATTTGAAATATAACAAAACTATATATTTTTATACTAAGTATAAGTCGCACAGAAAATTTCTGCAAACTAACGTAATTAAGGCGGCCAATTTTATGTCTATCCATGGCCGACTTTACTCACTATGCCGAAGCATTGAAATATGGCAACACTGAATATCGGGCCAAGCTTTTATTTGTTGTTAAGTCATTATTGTAATCTTCCAGAGTGAAAAATAAGATTGGAAGGTGACTTTTAATGTGTTTTTAATTATTTACCTGCACAAACGAAACTATAAAGATAAAAAGATGCCTGCAAAGTGTGTAGTACCAGGTTGCACTAGCAACTATGCTTCCAATAAAGGACATAAACAGAAGTGGGTGAAATGTATTCCGCGTAGGGGCTGGTTATATTTATAAGAATAAAGACAACAATTTACAAACATTTCAAAGCACCATCTGGTACCTACAATGTTTTCTGGACCTCCGAAATATCACAGAAAAATACAGTTCTAATAGAACACATCTGGGCACACTTAGGAAAAGATTTGATAGTGAAGGGGAATCAAGACCAGCAAGAATGGCTTCACAGTGACCTAATAGTGAATTTTTTTAGCTCAAGTGACAATTTACAAAGTAAATTGAGTGTTCATTAGCAATTGTGCTTCCAATAAAGGACATAAACAGAAGTGGGTGAACGGTATTCCTCGTATGGGCTGGTTATATTTATAAGAATAAAGACAATACTTTACAAACATTTCAAAGGATAAGACCTATTTTAGAGCACAATGTGGTACCTACAATGTTTTCTGGACCTCCCAAATATCACAGAAAAGTACAGTTAATAGAACTCATCTGGGCATGCATCTGGGCATACCTACGAAAAGATTTGATAGTGAAAGGGAACACAGACCAGCAAGAATGGCTTCACAGTGATGTAATAGTGAATTTTTCTAGCTGAAGTGATAATTTACAAAGTAAATTGAGTGTTCATTTAAGTGGAAGTAGAAGTGGCAGAGGAAAGAGGTTGCGTTTATTTTTATTTTGTAGTGTCTGACTGTGATGAAACAGACATCAGATGTAAGTGGTATTAGTAGTAGTAGTTCTAAAAAGTATTTTTCTTAATTTATTAACCGAGATGAACTCTAATACATATAAAATGTAATAGTTATTCTGAAACTATAGGCCCGCTATTTGACAGCTAAGCCACGTTGCCACATCTAAGGCTTCGGCCTAGTGTAGAGTCGGCCATGGTCTATCGAATAATGTAAGGTTGACAGTTGCTCTTGACAATTTTTTTTCCCTGTCAGAATGTGCTTAACGCGTGAAAAAAATTGGTCTCTCTCCGATGCAGTCTATCGAGAGACTTCGCGTTGCATTTGGTAATGAATCCCCATGTTTAAGGACTGTGTATAGCTTTTTGTAACAGTTTGCTAGTTAACGTCGTACGATACATTCGTTCGTGTTTACCCGACAGGCCCAGACCGCATTGAACAACTGCGTTCTCGGCAACACGACCATCCTGGCCGAGAACCCGACCGACTGGGACGCGAGCGCCCTCTTGCAGCAAGTGGCCAGCCAACAGGGCTCGGGCGGCGGCGGTTGGCGCGGTGGCGGCTCGGGCGGCGCCTCCTCGAACGCAGGGGGCCCCAACAAGCAATCCGCGTCGGCCGCTCCCGTGTCCACGGCCGACACCTGGGGCACCGGCTGGCCCAACAACCCGTCCGCCGCCAGCCTGTGGGCGCCGCCTATGGACAGCGCAGACGCGCAGCGGGGCACGCCATCCAGCCTCAACTCGTTCCTGCCCAACGATCTGCTCGGCGGTGAGTCGATGTAAACGAGACATCTTTCGACGTGCGTGTGACGTGGGCGTGTTTGGTTTCTGTGCGCTTCGTTTTGCGGGGTTCGAAAGAGCTGCGAACAAACGTATGTTTCGGCAGTACAAAAGGGGCGTTGTTTGAATATTTTATCGATGAGTTTTTCAAATTTTTGGATAATTACTGTTTTTCAGAGGCAAAAATTTATTTTGGAATGATCCAAGTAGGGGAACTACAGGGCGATGACGTTGGTCGAATAACTGAAAGCTCACTTCTTGAATATCAAAAGGCTCAAATGATGATGAGGCGAAACTGACTTCTCTAAAAAGCAGTAGTTTATATAAACAGGAGATACGTGGTTACTAACGGGTTGTAATTTCTGTTTTCTAGGGGCAAAAATTTATTTTGGAATGACCAAATAGGGGAACTACAGGGTGATGAACTTGGTCGAATAACTCTGAAAGCTCACTTCTTGAATATCAAAAGGTTCAAATGATGATGAGGCGAAACTGACTTCTCTAAAAAGCAGTAGTTTATTTAAACACATGTTTTGGCAGGACAAGAGGGACGTGGTTACTAACGGGTTGTAATTTCTGTTTTCTAGAGGCAAAAATTTATTTTGGAATGACCCAAACAGGGGAACTACAGGGTGATGAACTTGGTCGAATAACTCTGAAAGCTCACTTCTTGAATATCAAAAGGTTCAAATGATGATGAGGCGAAACTGACTTTTCTAAAAAGCAGTAGTTTATTTAAACACATGTTTTGGCAGGACAAGAGGGACGTGGTTACTAACGGGTTGTAATTTCTGTTTTCTAGAGGCAAAAATTTATTTTGGAATGACCCAAATAGGGGAACTACAGGGTGATGAACTTGGTCGAATAACTCTGAAAGCTCACTTCTTGAATATCAAAAGGTTCAAATGATGATGAGGCGAAACTGACTTCTCTAAAAAGCAGTAGTTTATTTAAACACATGTTTTGGCAGGACAAGAGGGACGTGGTTACTAACGGGTTGTAATTTCTGTTTTCCAGAGGCAAAAATTTATTTTGGAATGACCCAAACAGGAGAACTACAAGGCGATGAGCTTGGTCGAATAACTCTGAAAGCTCACTTCTTGAATATCAAAAGACTCAAATGATGATGAGGCGAAACTGACTTCTCTAAAAAGCAGTAGTTTATATAAACACATGTTTTGGCAGTACAAGAGGGACGTGGTTACTAACGGGTTGTAATTTCTGTTTTCTAGAGGCAAAAATTTATTTTGGGATGACCCAAATAGGGGAACTACAGGGCGATGAACTTGGTCGAATAACTCTGAAAGATCACTTCTTGAATATCAAAAGGCTCAAATGATGATGAGGCGAAACTGACTTCTCTAAAAAGCAGTAGTTTATATAAATACATCTTTTGGCAGTACAAGAGGGACGTGGTTACTAACGGGTTGTAATTTCTGCTTTCCAGAGGCAAAAATTTATTTTGGGATGACCCAAATAGAGGAACTCCAGGGTGATGAACTTGGTCGGATAACTTTGAAAGCTCACTTCTTGAATATCAAAAGGCTCAAATGATGATGAGGCGAAACTGACTTCTCTAAAAAGCAGTAGTTTATATAAACACATCTTTTGGCAGTACAAGAGGGACGTGGTTACTAACGGGTTGTAATTTCTGTTTTCCAGAGGCAAAAATTTATTTTGGGATGACCCAAATAGGGGAACTACAGCTTGGTCGAATAACTCTGAAAGCTTATTTCTTGAATATCAAAAGGCTCAAATGATAATGAGGCGAAATTGACTTCTCTAGCACTATATAAGAAGCAGTAGTTTATATCAGAAACTATTTTATATTCCAAAAACTTATCTGTTGGATTAATTATAAACCGATATTTCATCTCAATAATTTGAAGAATATTTTTTATATTCAGTACTCGGGTACGATTTTTTACGAATACAGATAATGAATAGGGGGTAGTCTACTCTCTGCCAAAGTTGAGTTCCACGTACTTCAGCATGTTAAATATCGAAAGAACCAAAATTTTTCATTATGCATTAGACAGTTGCCGCCAGCCTCAATCTGGTATATTTTCATTAATAATTTATTGGACGACATTCAAATCACTTCATATTGGAAATCTTATCGTTTCATTTAAATGACCATATTTGTAAAATTTATAAGCATTTTGAACAACCCTCCTTTTGCACATGCTAATGCCATTAAGTTCCAAAATACGCAACTTCTAAAAAAAAAACTGCACATGAAAACCTAACATGCCAACGTGAATTTGTTTTTAATCGATCGCAATCTGCTGTGAATTTTCGAAAAAGATATATACTGTACTGGCCGAAAAGTTTATATAGGCGTATTTCCTGTGTAATTTCTCTAAGATGTGAATGTTCAATGTAAATGCAAGTAACAATCATTATCAATACGACTTTCTTTGTGAATTTATTTTTGTACATTTTGTAATCTTGGAAGTGGTGTATTATAACAACAATATTTTCATTGTTAGTGCAAATATTTATGAGTATTCAGTTATTTCACATTGATAGGGAATGACATATGAGATACATTGGTTTGTATAGAGAGGGTACGCAATATGTTCTTTTTTGCGGAACTGGTTGAGTCCAGATTAGAGAATCGCTTTTATGGAGTATATAATTATATATTAATTGGCTAAGATCAATTTTGATGATATTTATTGTATTATAGCACATTTTTTATTGTTATTTGTAAAAAGGTGTATTTCTATTTTTAATTTTTATGGTGATTTAAATAGTTGTTGTTTTTAGAAGATGACGGTTTTTTTTTATTTTTATTTTCACGCAGACCAGGTCGAACTTACAATATATACAAAAATTGGATTATTTGGCGGTTTTAATTTATCGATCGGCTTTATTATAATAGTTTCTTTTGTTTCGGGTAGTATGATTTTCTTATATTCTCTTCCTAATATTACGGAAAGAAGCTGAAAAAAATATGGTATTCTTGTTATAAGACTTTAGAGTGATTGAACCACGTAAGGGATTTCCAGACACTCGACTTCAAGAGACTGCGAGAAGCGTTTCCTTGTTTTCCATTTAATCCCAAAAAATCTGATAAAATAATGCCCTTAAATCGCTTTGATCACGATATCCGTCTAAACCAGTTTTTGATTTCTGCACTGTTTAAAATATTAAACAATCTTTAACTAAGTACCTTCGTTGGTAACGAACCGAACTGTTAAAAACCATTTAAAACGTACATCCTTATATCCTCGTCGTATCACTCAACCAATTATTATATGAGAATGAAAAGGGCCTAAGTACAACAGGATGAATTCTGGAAAATTAACAAAATCAATTTTTGGCTTTCATATTTTTTTGTTAGTTATCATATATTCTCCAACTTTTCTAACATCAAATATATGATATTTTGGATACCAAAACTTAAAGGACACGCCATTAAATGCTACAAAAAAATATAAAAAAAATATGGACTTGGCCACTTCTATTTTCAAAGTACAAAAACAT
Source organism: Callosobruchus maculatus (assembly GCA_951848785.1). Taxonomy (NCBI): domain Eukaryota; kingdom Metazoa; phylum Arthropoda; class Insecta; order Coleoptera; family Chrysomelidae; genus Callosobruchus; species Callosobruchus maculatus. The sequence continues at coordinate 9,065,059 of CATOUR010000003.1, forward strand.
TTTTTTCTGATATTAACACTCCAACTTTCAGGTTTTCTCTTGGGCCCATTTTTTTCTCATATAATCAATTATTGTAAATTGTACAAAAGAATATAGCATTTAAATACCTTTTAGAAAAGTTACCGCGCTAGACCTCAATTTTTTTTTGATGTAATCTCAAAGTAAAGACCAAGATTTATAGAATCTTTCATCGATAAATCTTACTTTTTTCGTACGGTGTATTTCCGAATATTATATTACACTCGAAACATTCTAAGTCTATATCTTAGAGACTTTCAGCCTTTATTAGTGATATTTAGGTGTTTGATAAGCCACATGTGATCTTTAAACTGCCAGTCTGTCGAGATTTTAAACTAGCATTTTGTGCCATTTTTTAGATAGACTTTAAAAATAATCCGCGGACCTAAATCCTCAATAAACGTTTGGTCAGATTGCGTTTTATCGATTTCTGTAAGCATATTAATTTGGATTAAAAATACTTATCACGTACGAAAATATTTGATTGGTATAGATATGAACCTTGGAGTAACAACTGAACATGAGGTAGTAAACAACTAATTCTGATAGGCCGATAGAAATATTCCATTCTACGTTAAAAAAGACGATATTTTGATGGTTCAGGAATGATTACAGCAAAATCAATAGATATGTTGACCTCTACTGCGTTACTGCATATTTCTTCATCATAAACGCAAATTCTGAAGTGTCACATAAATTTTGAGGAGCTGGCACGCGACGTATTTACGGTAGAAGCTCGACTGTCAAACGTTTGTTTTGTTTGTGCGTCTTTTATGCTTGGTCAGTAAAATCGAATTTGCTATTTGTTGGTAACTGTAACGAAGCTTTACGGACTTGCTGTGCTATATTCGAGTGTAGTTTAACAGTTTTTCGAGATGGAACTCAAAAAGTGCAGTGTTTGTATCATGGGTTTCATTGGAAGAATTTTCAGGTTAGTTGGCGTTACACAGCATTGTTTACAATTTGAACTCTCACTGCGAGGTCACAGCTGATCAATGTTTGGAGGCTGAAGTGTCAGAGATGATGGCTTTGAGCACGCCATGCTGAAGTGGTTTGTTTACTACCTCTATGTTCAGTTGTTACTCTGAGATATGAACTAAATGATCGAAGAAAAAGCAGCCTATTTTTCAGTGTATATCTTCCAGTTTGTATTTTGACGTAAATGTTTAGCTTTGTGATCTTAGCGTTTTGAGGGTGTTTTATCGGTGAATTTTTGGGACGATTTGATTCTTACACGCTCAATTTTGTGAACGCACGTGACATTAATCAAGTAACCCAACTAGTCGCAATCAACAAGGTTATATAAAATATATTATATGATAATATATGTATATGTGACCAAACTCATTTATTAGTTCGCTATTTAAGTACTGTGTAGATTTGTTCTCTCATATTTAGATATTTTTCCTATATAATATATATTAACAATAATTAGTATATTAACGTTGTTTTTAATGATTTAACGTCGTACCTAAGTTGTTTTGTATGTGTTTGTTTTTCCCCCAGTGTGGTAAAAAAAATCGTCGTTTCATCGCACACATTCCCGTCGGCCGGTGTTCATTTTTTCTGTTGAAAATTCCTTTTATGAGGGGATGTGTATCGTTGAAAAGAGCGGCGATGTTTGTTAACCCCCACATAACCTGTGATCTCTGATTCCTTATATAATATATATCATGTAAAATTACACATACAAAAAAAAATAATAATTATCGTAAAATATTGTTATTTGAATAAAAAAATCGCGCCGGCGTTCGACACACGAGATGCCGCCTGAAAAAAATAACACCACACAATCAGTTCTAGACTGCACGCTCTATGAAGTATTCTTAAATAAATTTAGTAATAACAACAATATTAATATCGTTCTAATTATTAAAGTTTATTATATACCTATATGTAACTGTTTTCTGTGTACTATAATGATGTATGTTAGCCATAGATTCTTTCGAATATGTTATTCTTAGTCCATAAACTGTGATTACTGTTCTTACGGGAAGAAGATAGCAGATGAAGAAATTTTAGAAGAAGTAGTAGCAGGGTTGAATGAATATTCGGAATAAATACCCAGTCAGAACGTACAATCACACGCAGGCGCCGTGTTAACTTGGTGTTCAACAGATATCGATTTTTCTATAGCTAACCGTGTGAGTGAGATGATGTATATTGAATGGATTTGAAAATGGAAAATCGCACTTTGAATTTCTCAGTTTGTGTGAACGGTGCGTAGAATAAGGGCAAATGGAAATAGCTAGTTTAGGGTTGTTTCTAGTTCGCCACAGCAGAAAAACAGGATAATGATAAATACGGAAATACGTTCTGCTTCGGAGGTGTCTATTGAGATTTCATTTCTCAGGTTGTAAAAATGAGGCATTAAAAAGTTTGTCAAACGACAAATACCAAGCAGTTTTATGTCCAATTGAAAAGTTGAATTCTACTTGAAGAGCAGGCTTTTAAACTGCATTTTGTCCAAATTTTTCATATACGGTAGGAAACCCTACCTACTTACCATTTTGATTGCGATTTAATTTTCGTATGTTGTAGACATAGTCCGGGAACTGAAATCATAGCAATACTTAAGAAAACTAAAGTCCATTCCACGAAACCTGATAGTGAAAGTAAATAAACTTTGACTATTGAGTCGAATTTTATTGGAGAGAAAAGGATATGCTCCGCCCACAGGCAGGACCGTATCTGAATATATAAATAACGAAATTTAATTCTAATTTCTGTTCGAGATAAACAAATATAAATATGTACAAAATCACCTACCTTACTCAGAATCAAGATTGCTTGATAATTCGTCTACATCACTATCGCTGGTGTCATTGAGACTTATCACATTTCGAAAGAAAAACTCGTGACTTTCCTCCTTATGGCATGCTTTCCAAAAACGTCTACCTTTTGAAAACTTTCGGTCTGCAGAATCTGTTGAACTTGACATTGTTTTTAAGTAAATCGCACCCACTTAATAAAAATAATTCACCGAACGCTTTATAAATAATAAAAAAACAAGAAAATGCGGCACCAAAACTTTAATATAAACACAAGTGACGCGAGCTGGTTCTGCAGCAAGTGATCAAGTAATCGTAATACGTAAATATAATTCGGAACTCGATACGATTGATCAAAACGAGAAAGGAAACACGACGTACGTCGTAGTATTTGATAAGCACTCAGCCGCAGACACACGCTGTGTCTGCAAGTCTGCATCATGTTAGAAATGCGCCATTGCCACTTTGGAAAATTATTCACTGATTTTCCTTACAACATATTCAGGTTATTTTACAAAATATTGTTGTTCAGTTTGAAATAATTTCTGGCAACATAAATTCATCTAAAGTTGTAATAATATACTGAAAACAAACACAAAGTGCGAGCAATTTATTAACTCATATGACAACCTGACAACAATCTGTCTGTTGCGATTTATATTTTTACATACCGGTCCTGGATTTTTGCGCTTCGCCTTTCTGTTTATTTCTATCTGGTTCCGTGGAATGAGGTATAGTGATGTGTATATGGAACTAGATTTTTTTGAATGCGCTGAGAATGATCAAAATGGTTTCATCAAAAAAATAAATAATTGTCTACACATACTATTATATTTTATTGTTTCATTCTATAATGCTACAAATAATTTCCAAATTTTTGTTTTTGCTACTTAACAATAAAACTCGAATCACATTATGTCCAATAGTGAAAAACTAACTGGAGACAAACCAACTGCATTATCCCAACAGTTTTCTTAATTTTTCCAAGTTGTTTTTCAACTTGTACCAAATTTTGCGATTTAGTTCCATAGACCCCATATATTATACCAAATCTTTTTTTCTCTATGATTTGGTTTCTTTGTACTGGTTTTTTGCTTCTCCCGAACATTTGTAATAATGGATAAAATGCAATTTGAAAGTCTGCTCATCACTTGAAGTGTGTTGAACCACCAACATGTCATTAGAGCCGCAGATGTTATTTTCACGTCTGATACTGTCTAATTTTCATTTACACGAGAAGTATGTTACCTTTCCATTGTTATCTTTTCGTTGAAGGATGCTTTCATTCGCGATGGCTTAAAAAAAATCAACAAAAAAAGGTACAGCAACCTTACATTGTGATAGCCAACATAAATGGTGCTAGATTTAAAGATACCATGACGGATCACTTAACATATATCCTGATTATAAGGGCATTTTATACATACGAATATCGACAGACATTTAAGACAAGATTTATTTTGTTTTTCTGCGAGAATGTGAATCCTGCCATGATTGTGAGATGTTTCCAATACACGCGCGGACAAAAATCGGCGGTTGCAGTTGAAGAAGTATCACATAATTGGTGCTTTTTTTTTTATCAAAGTATTTTCTAGTCTTTCGTTTTAATTCGTATTTATTTTTTATTTCCATTTGCCTCTTTTTAAGTCTTAAACAGAACTAGTTGAAAAATAAGACTGAAGAATAGAGATCTTAAAATTTTTGTAATTTATTAACTACAGTGCATTTATAGAGAATTTTGACGCGTGTTCGTTCGCATCAAACGAGAAATTCAATTCCCAAAGATAACATGTTTTCACACATCTAGATATTCCTAGAGAATGTCTATGCTACAGTTGTATTTGGAGAAACCCTCTAAATCGTACAAAACAGCAGTGCCCAGTCAATTATTTGGCCTTAACCTGCTTTTGAGATCAATCTCGAGGAAAAACTTAAAAAATCACAGGGCATTGAAAAATGAACTTTAGCTCCATCACCGTTATACCATTTTGTACCCTAGCTGCTGTTTTAGTATTTATTGAGGTGCGATATATGAATATTTATAATAGATTAAGGGTTGTGATGTAGATTAGTAAAGTGAATGGACCTGGTAACACCCAGTATATTGTATTGCTGCAATTCGTAAGGAGGTTACCAGTCCGGTGCGGTTGGAGCAATACAATATACTGAGTGTTACCCTTCACTTTACTAATCTACATCACATCCCTTTATCTATTATAAATATACAGATATACATATCACAGAGGTTATTTCTATAATGCAACTGTGTCAATCTAATATTTGTCACTTTGGGGATTTTCGAGCAGCCCTTCCAAGATGTGTTGATTAAACAGTTTTAAAGTACACAACTGTGCTGTGACTCTTAAGTGGCTTTTTTTCAAAATAAGTAGAAAAATGAACAAAAAAAAATCGTGAAAGCTTTGGAGCTTCAAACTGTTCTCGCGATTTGTCAAGTTGATCTTGAGGAAAATTATTTTCTTAACTAATTCATATCTTTCTAGTGAAATTAAAGAACCGTGAGTGAAAACGATGACAAATATCAAATAACATGGGAAAATCTTTTTCGTAGAAAATTTGATAAATCGACGGTGACGTGTATATGAACGTGGTGCAAAGTATGGTATAGGCTACTTAGGGAGGAAAAAGTCACTTGCTTTAATTTGAATATATATACATACTGAAAAGACTTTATTTTAGACCTCTCTAGCAGCCTAGCTGTAAGTTCCGATAGAATTTCTAAATCTAGTATCTTATTGCTAATTTAAATCTAGCTTTAGTCGATATTGCACCGTTGTCTAAAAGTATGGGACTCAACAAGATTCACCTAATAAGATATTTTGACGTTTTGATTGTCATTTTGTGAAAAAGGTTTCCATGGAATGCGTTTCGGCATTGTAGATCTCACAAGTGGTGCCAAGATTTGACATAAGATTCGGCTTTTCAACACAGCAAAATGACGTTTTTACTTTTGTTTTCTCGATTTGACTTTTTGGAGACATTTGATGAAACTTCTTGCAGTATTTCGATCGTTGAAGATGGGTTTCTATGCACCATAATTTTAGGCAACTCTGTACATATAAATATTGATATTAAAAAGTAGTATTTTAAGAGTTTGGTAGTAGGGGTGTATTGTTTCATGTTGTGTGTTCTTATATAATGACAACCACTCTGAATGGGACATTTAACTCAGTGTATTGAGTAAGAAAAACAAAGTACATACGTCGTCATTCGCTTTCGAATGACATTCCCTAGGTGTAAAAACCGTAGATGCAGTCTGTGTATTTATTATTTGCCATACTAATTGACGTGTTTGACAGAAGGCAATGATTGTGGTACAAGTCAATCCTAAAAAGAGTAAACAAGAATTTAGACTTAACATACCAAGTACCAAAAGCTATAGAGAAATTGTTTTATTTAATCGAATTATCATAGGATATTTTTGACTAACGAAAAATAGTTTTAAGTGAATATATATTTATTGAGGAGATGAGTAGGATGGTAAAACAGTGCATGTGATCTATCCGTTAGCGGTTAGGGTGAAAATATCTTAGTGGACTTTTTCGGATATTTGTGACATAATGTCTCTTCGTTTGAGGAGTTCTAAACTTCAATTGGGGGTACACATACGCCTAGTTTTAAGACATTTTAAGAATTTTTCAATGTTCGAGTCGATCCGTTTTCATATGGTCATTTAATTTCTAGTACCTTTCGCATATCATACACCAGAAAAATTAGCATATCAAGAAAAAATATCTTATTTAAGAGCGATTCAATCGATGTTGTCAACAGATTCATGCTAATCATTATTTCACATGTATCCGAAAGCTTCCCGCTGGTTTACCGTCTTTTTAGGAAGGATCGTATGCACTGTAGAATTGGGTGTATTTGCTGGTTTGTAAAACACATATTCCTTCATACATTTGGGTCAAATTTGCACTTGTAACGAAAATTGCTATCGATTCGTGATAAATTTGACTCTGTGTAAAAAATACGGAATTCCTATGTGGTGTGCTCATCAGCAGTTCATGGTTTTTGCTGAACCTGACCATTGTGATTTTACTTATTTAACTTTTATATACAAGATAGGCGTGTGCATAAAAAATAACTGTGGTGTCGAAGTTCGAAACTCTGTAGAGTCGACTTTCACCAGCGTTGATCATTCTATGTCTGATATCATGTACCTTTTCAGAAAATATAGACTTAGCGTTGATTTAATAAAGAAAAAAAAATACAAAAATACCTAGGTTAAGGCGCTCAGCTTTTGAAACTATATCGTTAGCAAATGCACAATAACTTCATTCACGGGCGAAAGTATAGTTACAGTGCCCTTCAAAATATAGAAACTTTTGAGTGGACTTTTCCTAACTTAAAAGCTGTATGAGGTAATATAAATTGATTTTATGTATAACCTATTGCATTTTCTGTTACACTTTTCACCTCTGGGAGGTACTGATACTACCACCATTCCAACTCGTTCAATTTGAGCATCTCAAAAATTTCTATATTTTGTCTGGTATTGTACATAGTGACTGTACATAATATGTTTTACTGATAATTCAATCAAGTGGGGTGAAATTAGACCGTTTTTATAATATGATGTAAAGGAAGGCTCAGAAGTAAAACTAATCAGTGTCCCTTAGTCTTATGAAATCGATCATTCCAAATATCTCTAAATCGCATAAAATCCAAATATCTCTAAAATAAAAAAATATCTTCAAACAATGTACAAGGGATACACGTTTTAGCCTGACCTTAGAAATTCAAAGGAACCAAGGAAAGGTAGTACATAAGTGGGGTTTGGTCGAGAATAACCATAATATTCATATGTAGATATATTTCACTCGTTTGGAACGTACTTCTTATTTTACATGCTTTTTCTTTATTATAAATAGGCACAATACGTAGATATAAGCAAATAATGGCAAGAAATATATCTACAGTCTCTGTTGCCTTTGGTAAAAATTCAAATACACCATCAAAATTGCCCATCGGCTTGATGTTTTGTTTCTTCTTATGAATCATACTCCGCTTGCTACCCATATTCCATGGTTCTTCAACTGAATAACATGAACAAACGAAAAATCGATGTGACGAAAAAATCAGATCCCCATGTGAGTCGTATGTTCCTTCAGCGCAAACTTACCACAACTTTATTCTGATTGTTATCCGTATGTGCAATAATTGATCAAAACGCTCGAATGGACTCCATGGGGATCGCATTCATACAAAAAATGAATCGCTGTGAGACAATATTCACAAATCGGAACAAATATAATAAATTTATTACCTGATGAAACTTTGCAATATTAGCTTCAACGAAATGGTTCTTCGTGCTATGTCCTTTTATCAAAAATGTTACTGAAATACGTAAAAATGTTGACATGTCGATACAAAAGCCAATTTTGAAAATAATGTTAATGCGACAAAAAACGTATTAGGCGAGACTGTTGGTTTTTGTCTCAGTTTCAGTAGAGTCGCTGCTAGAGATCAAGACTAAACAACATTTTGATTTTTGAGGCAAAACTGCAAATATGTAGTAAAAACGCTACAAGATACCTTTTTATATTACCAAGGGAACTTATGGCCAAAAAACGTAATCTAGGTGAGAAAATCTTGGGGTTGAGGCCAACATTTTGAAAAATGACTGGGTCACTGCATAAAGACTTTCACAGACTGGCGCGAACTATTCGTGCCTATCGCGGATTCGCCTTAGCTGCGGAAGTTTCGCGTTAGCTGCGGTAGCGATAGTCGCTTACCTGTTCACACTCAGGCGTCACAACGCAGACGGTGTCGCAAAGAAGGTATTGTTAAAAAGATATAATATAAAACTCATAAATGACACTTCTACTAGTTAAGACTGACCCAAGGAGGGCAGCAAGAATTTCATTTTTTACCCGACACAAATCCACGGAAAAAACAATGCTTTTAGTTTGATTGCGTTTCGGTGGAGCTACTAACCTGTGAATTTTATTTTCGGTAAATATGGCTAGAAGGAAGTGGAAAGTAGAACGCTGATATAAATATTGCAGTGAAGTGAAATAATCTCCAGTTGCAAAAATCCTTCTAATTTCAATTGGTGTTAGTTGAAGCGCCTCTCATGTATCAGTATAATTTTTTTTAGCACGTTACGTCACAATCTAAACGAATTTGAAAATGGTGTTTTGTCACCCTAAGTACCTGTAATAAAATATTACTAAGAATAATATATTTTTCTCATATATTTCATCCGTTTTAGAAAGCCTTTAAAATACCATGTGGGAATTACATAAATCTGTTTCTGGTTTAGTGTCATTTTATATTAAATTATAGGTATTTACGACTTACACCAAGTTCTTTTGATATTTGGTCCCGTATTTGACCTTCTTTGCCCATTCCTATAATCTTCGTGGGAGAAGTAGTATAATATAAGATAATTTTTAACCAGTTCGATTAGTTTCTCTTGTTTTGCCATGGCGAATCAGGAGCGGTAGCGACCAAAACGCGTTCGAACGCGAAATGAAATCCGCCGCGAAATAAACGCCGTCAAATCCGCAGTCGCGACGGAAAAAATCGTACAGGTCTGAACAGGCACATATGCCGCTACGTAAACAGTATGGTGCGATTTTAGCCGCCGTGAATTATTCGCAGTCGTCGCGAATCATTCGCGCCAGTCTGTGTAGACTTTTCTGATCCCATACATGGTTGAATATAACCGTAGTGCAAATTTATATATTACCTATCTTCTCTACTGAAATTGACGCAAGCTTACATAGGGTCTCGCCAAAGTAATAGAGAATTAGCATTTGATTTAGGTTTTACAGTATTTGTGATCTAAGTGCCACTTGCGTTTTCAAGTATATGTATAATCATTCGCCACTGAACTTATAATTATATATATCGTATATATTAATTACAGATTATATTATATAAACATTATATACAGCAAATAGATGGCATATCCGCCTTAGATTAGGGTAATTTTGGTGTTCGGTAGTTGTAAGGTTTACTGAGCTTAAAAAAAACTGTGGAATGTAGGCCACTCGTGTTGGGGAAACCACTTAAGACTAAACGCTGTATCTTTCTTCCTTTTGACGCAGTCGCTTAAATTCAACCGAAATTGATGTTAGCAAGCTGTCACGGAATCCAGGTCACAAAAAACTAAGAGCCAAAACTAGACGAGCGGACTTTCCGCGGCGTTTTTCACGACGTGCAAACCGCCGCGTGAAAAACGCCGCGAAAATTTCGCTCGTCTAGTTTGGCTCTAAAAATTATCCAAGCAACAAATAGGTTAGAAGAAGCATAATTTAACAGGCATGTGATTGTTTGCAACATCGTACAAAACCTCACACCATCTTGTGGAGTTGTCTAAAATAGTCTATTTTTCATTTAAGCAGTGATAAAACTTTGTTTACTTCTTCTAACATATTCGAACTCGTTTCCAAGGTATTGTCAATCCAGTTTTTATTATCTGAAAAACTAAATTTTTTTAGGCGTCCCTATACTTTGGAATTTGTACGACTGGATTCTGTGACACTTTGACCATATAGTGCTGGCAATATGTATTATGTATAACTACACTCTTTTTTAGAGTACTGGCTGTTTGTTAACCTTAAATAAATCTATAATTAAGACTTTCAAAATGCCAAAGTGAAACTTTGTGTATTGCTTTACGGTTTTGAGAAAATTGGAGTGTTTTTTATGTTTTTGAAGCTATATATCACATTATACCGTAATATGCCATAGTTACTGGATTCGAATTGAGATATTTTAATTCTGGTTCACATTCCTATAAATATTTAGCAACATTCACAAGGTCACACTAAAGTCTGCCAGAAAAAATAAGAATATATATACTTTGACTATTTTTAAAAATATTGTAGTGATAAATGAGAAAAAACGTTATTTTTATGAATCGGCAATAAAGTACCTTTTAGGACTCTTACATTCAGTCCATTTTTAATCATTTCAAGTATACTCGCTGCATTTAAAAAAGATAAAAACCAAATTTCTTCCAAGAGGGACACTTGATATGGTTAAAACACTGGATTCTTACAGCGGAGTGGTTTATGATAATTTTGAAATCATTGGAGGTATGCAGTTTAAGCAATCCATTATACAGGGTGATTAACTTATATTCCAAAGTTTGATTCCTCCGTTATTATGAGAAATACAAAAAAAAACTTCTATAATAGTTGTCAGTAAAACTAAGGTCTACATTTTAAAATTATTTTATAATATACAGGGGTATTAATAAAGACTCTGCATACCAAAGTTGTGTTATCAAATTTCTAAGTTGACCACCCTTTATGAATAATCGAACTATTTCCAAGATTCTGAATTATTGTTGTACTCTGAAGTATCAAAAGTTTTCATATTTTCGTACGAAATCTGTGATCAGTGACCAGCGCTAATCTGTGAAATCTGATCATCATAAATAAGTAATTTAACAGTAAAAACAATCGAGTATCTCTTTAGGTTCAGTATGGTCTTGTTTGTTATATCAGTTGCCTATACTTCTTAGAGGTTATGACCCAATCTCAGCGTCAAACTTCAGAAGAGTAACGTTTGAAAGACAACGACTAAGTGTGCAATTGCTTATGTGGTATTCACCCCGATATTTCAGTCAAGACCAACTCGATGATAGAGATTTAACTCCACGTTTATCCTACTTTAGTATCAAATAGTGAATATCAGTGACAGTACATGATTTCTATCAAAACACGACACATACACGCTTGCCGCTTCTTAGACGAAAGAAAATAGTAGCAATGTTCACCATATTCAATAATAATACCAAAATGATGTGCCTCTTGACTATTATTGTTGTAATAATCGTACATATATAACGATGATAAATCTCTTAAACGTAAGGAATAAAACGCGTGACCTGCTTGGTCTCATCCCATATAAATGTCGTACAGACCTAAGCTTTAAAACTAAATGTGAGGTAAAGTAGTTCGATATTAATTTTGGATTTTTCATTTATTCAGTCGAGATGCCTTAAAGAAACTGAATAAATTCTCGTGTATCCCGAAAGAATTTTTACGATATTTTTATAGGACAATTTGAACGACAAAGACGCACTCGTCTGGATATAACATGAACCTTATTTAGACTACAAAAAAATACACTGTCTGATCTAAGTCTTAAAACGGTTGGTGGGTATAGGTTTACGATAGTTTACTTAATTAAAAAAAACATATTGTTACTTAATGGCAGCATTTTTGTCAAATTAGTATTACAATAGTTGTGTCACACGACGTGCAATACTGTTTCCTCTTTATTTCCAAGTATTATTTTACCAATTATGCTTTCGTTTTTTTAGTGTTTATATTTTAAGTGCAGTTTCGTTGGGTTTCTGAGCGAAATATTCAATTTTTTTTTTTGGGATATTAAAGTATGGCAAGGTGTTTTTTTCAAATAGTAATGTATCACAAAATTTCTATTTATGTGTACTTGAAATTGTTATTGAAATTCTATGAAAAAATGTGTATTTCGATTGAGCTTTTTAGATAATTTATAATTTTTATAAACTGTTCTAAGTAACTATGTACAGGGTGAGTTTTTAGTACGGGATCGGTCGATAATTTCATTACTGCAGAATATAGAAAAAAAATTGTAACCAAGGATATGATCCTCATTCAGAAAATATTTTGAATTATATAGGGTGTTCCTTAACTAGGTGGTGATGCAAACATACATTTTTTTAATGAGACACCCTATATATTATTCCATATTATGACCTTATATTTTAGTTGTTCGTTAAATACAAATAAGATACGATAGCAAAATAAATAAATTTCAGTGCACAAATAAAAAGTAAATTTAAAATTTGCAGAATAATCAAAATATCTCGAAAACTGATGAAATGCTATACAAATACGAAAGAGCATATTGAAAGCAATTTTTTGATATAATAGAATGGGGGGTTACATTTAAAAAAAAAGAAAATCTAGTTTTTGCAATCTATTTCACCCTGTATATGAATATGCGTCGTCGACTCTTTTTACAGCCCGTGTTAAAACTAGAGGATATTTTTTATCTTTCCATGTGAAAAAAATAATTTCTGATTCATTGATTTTCAATATACAGTACGTTCATTTGGTAGCGATTTGGATACAAAAATGGTCATAACTTTTGAGATACCCTGTATAATGTTAAAATACCTAAGACTGGGAATTATTAGGGAAATCTAGGTAGGGAACAATATATAGGGTGTCTCATTTAAAAAACTATGTTTGCATCACACGTAGTTATGGATCACCTTGTATAAATCAAAATATTTCTGAGCAAAGAGCATATCTTTGGCTACAATTTTTATATAAAACTTTGTTCACTATCTTCTGCAGTAGGGGAGTTATCGATCGAGCCGGTACTAAAAACTCACCCTGTATATGGTACAATAATTGAATTTCGTCAAATTTTCTGTGGTTAAATCTCAAGCGCTGTGTCGTCAGCATAATGATGTGTCACAATACAAAATAAATGTGATCTTTGACTCTGAATGTTATGGAGATACATATTTTTTCATAGGATTTATGTTCATGTTTTTTTCTCAGTGTTCTTTAGCAACTGCACATTGATTTCTTGCCATTCTCTTATCGTAACTCATCAAATACCAAAGACGTGAAGTGTCATATGTATGTTTGTTTAAATTAAAAAAATCTATCACTCGTACTTTTTCCGCCAAAATCTTCCATCGGAGGTTGTGATAGTCTCTTAGAATTTATTTAGTGCTTTTTTTATTCCACTGAGCTACACTTTATTTTAGTAATTTTTAATAAAATAACATTCTCTTTACCAAAACTATGTAGCCCTTTGAATCACTTCTCCTCGTTAGACCTGAATAAAAGGGTATTTTTATCTTCGAGATTTGATTGGAAAGCCTCGAAATGTCAAAATATACGCAATACGTTGACATTTGAACGGGGTTGACCAACAGAATTCGTGTGTTATTATGCACAAACTAAAGTGCCTATATATGTGCAATTTAAATGTATAGGGCCTGACTCTTAGACAGGGTTATAAACATTTAGGCAAATCGAACGTTCAGGAAAACACAAAAAAAACTAAGGTCCAGCCCCACCATGTATAAAATTCACAGATTAGTAATTTATTATAGTCCTACAAAGACATACAGTTCGATTTGTATGATCTACATGAGCAAGTACACTTCTGTTCTACCAAATGGATATTTTTATATGAAAAAAAAGTAATTTTTTTAACCTTTTCTACCTGCTCATGTATCGTGAGGTTAAATTCCACTGAATGTAGAACTAGGTACAGCTAGTTGATAAAACTTCTTGGAATAGTGGCAAATTTAACGAAACTCTGACATCTTTAATATGGTTTATACGCTCTGAGGTGTACAATTTTTCTCATGTTTGTGACTTCCGTTCAAAAATCATTCAAATTGGCATGACAACGGTGATTTTCATAGAAACTCTGCTTTCTGAAAAATCATGAAATACACCTTTTATCACTACATTTCCCATTTTCTCCCATACAACGTTTATAACCTTCGTCACACAAAAAAACAGTTGTCCCATCAGTTTTCCTGTTGATTCAGTCTTCTTATTTTATTATACTCCGCAGCATTTCATAATTTATGATTGCGCAGCACAGTTTCTCGACATTCTTTTTGTTTATTGAGGTATATATTTTTGATAGGACAGTTTCTGTTTTGTAGCTAAAGTGTATTCAAATCCGCCGTGCAGTGGCTGTAAACAATAACACGCGCTCGGCGGCTGGCCTGTGGATGTCGGTCGCCAGAGCCGTTTTCAAAATAGCAGTCATAAAGTCCATAGGATCGGATGTGGAGTAGAATTTATGAATCATATTTTTCCACTACACCTTTATTGATATATTTTGGATTTTATATATTATTCTTACCTTAGGAACCTTCATTTTGGGGGTAAAGTTGAGAAGGGGTCAATACTTCAGTCAATTATATCCTCCCTATCGATGAGAATACTTTTCCTTCCTCGTTTCCCAAATACAAAGTTAAGCTTCTTTAATAGCTAATAAAACGTGGTCCGCTTAAAATTGGGCAAGTCATCATCGTCATTCACCTCTTTCAGGACTTTGTCAATAGTCGTTAGTTCATTTCTGAAAAAGAACTGATGCACATTTCTCCTAATTGCACCTTTATCGCCATGGTCCACAAGGTCAATGCAACGTTTGCGATTCTGATTAGTTAAAGGTGCAGCAAAAGATTGTGGTTCTGTATTCTCGCACCACTTTATAGAACTCCGTTTGCAGATACCTATTTTGAGTGCATTCTCTTCCACAATATCGTCAGCAGCAGTTGTTAATGATTTTTTCTGGGTTTCGTATTTATATACGTTTAATATTACCTCCTTAAGCCTCACGTCAAAATGGCTCTTTTTTTACCTCTTCCTTGATGGACTCAAATCCTGACTTGTAGCCACATCCATAGGTTCATCTGCAGTGTCTGTGCTACTAAGCCTCTTCCTTGGTAGACTTAAATCCTGTCTTGTAGCCACAACCATGGATTCATTTCCAGTGTCTGTACTACTAGACATCCTTCAATATCTCCTTCAAGTTATCGGGGAATAACACAAACACTACTAATAACTATTGAAACAACACACAACACAGATAACACTAAAATTCGCACAACAACACCGCAGGTATCCGATGATAAAAGCACGATGTACGCTATCATCAACACCACGCGTCGTATACAATGATAAACACACGGAGCAACTAAATAAAATACAACCCTGTACTCTGTTTTAACGACCCAGACGGGCGGCAGAGCGGCAAGCCTCAAAGGTGTTTATTGCCTTTCGGCCAATCGCAGTGAATGCCGCCTTACTCGGGAGGCGTGCGTGGTATCCTGTTTGTTTACAATCTTCTGCACCTTGGATTTGAATACGGTATAAATGTGAAAGACTTTTTTTTCATCGTGTTTTTTCATTGACAGTTCTCAGAGCGCCATCTTTTGTTAGTAAATAGCATCAACTGTTTCGAAGCACTAGCTGTACCAAGTTTGTAGAGGTACTGATTTTTCGATCTCTTGTTAATGAGATTCAAGCTAGCTGGGTACTGCCAATTGTAAAAAGATTAATGAAACTTATGTATGTCCTATGTAATCAAAGAGTTTAAATGTAGGTTAATAAAGTACATTAAAATGCTGTGTTTGAAGCTAACCAATGATTGACGCATAGCATAAGGGTAGCCACACACACTGTGGGGTAGCAAAAGAAAGATGTTGTTAGGCCCTCTGTCTCTCAGGTGTAGAATTATCACTGTTAGATTTATAAGACTTATGCAGGTTTTTATTCAGTTTTACATTCCTTTTGAATAAGCATTATATTTATTGATTAATTTATTTTTCAAAGTTATTTGTTGTCATCTCGATACTCAAAAAACGCTGCGTCTCGTCAACGGGTGCATGTCAGGTGTTTTAAAAATGTGATTTGACACCAGAGCTTTTCAAATTCGAGTTTGTTCACATGTCCATACGTTTACGCAAATATCTCGGGTTTATCATAAATAGTTAATTTTCAGATTCTTTTGCAGTCTTTGAATTTCATATAGTTGATGTAATCTTATATTTTGAAAACCTCAAAAAATTACATTTGAAATCTTTGTTCGTTTTTCTAATTAATTTTATGTGAAAGTGTCAATGATGAAGTAGGTCCAAGTTTGAAAATTACATATTCGTGCCACATTCGTGAGTTTATTGTTAGAGATTTGATTATTTTACTATTTGAACTATGTGCCAAATGTGTGGACCATATTTATAACAGCATAGTGCTGTTAAAACATCCAGGTATAAACGTTTGTGGAATACATTTGCGAAACGTATGACACTTCAAACAAAAACTTGAAAAGCGCTCCAATCATTTGTTGAAAGTAATAACTCAATTGTGATATTTGAAACGTAACTATCTTACCTGACATGAGACCTTACTGACTGACCAGAGAGTTAAGTGTAGTTTTCATTAGATTGAATCTATCAAAAATAAAATTGCCTTATATATTGACAAAAAGTGTGCTCTCTGTATAGAATATAAATGTATTTAAGCTAGGGTTACGTCGATGGTTCGGAGCCATGAAATGGCCGAGAAAGACTGTAGGGCTATCAGGTTATTGAAATAACACTTCGAGTAGACAATAGATATCTGGTAACTGCTGAGTCTTAAGTGAAAAAGCCGCAGTTTTATCTGGCAGCTTATTAGCTATTAGCCTCGTGGTTTTCTAGATCAAAGTTCCAATTGAAGAAGCCAACATCTTGCAGTCAGGCAGCTCTTCAAGGTTCACTATTTTGTATCGGAAGTTCTGTGTGAATTTCCAAGTACATACAAGAAAACGTATCAGTCTTTAACTAGTCATATACCTGACCTTTATCAAATAAGTCTGAAATATTCATTGTAGGACTGAATTACGAAAATTCTAATACTTTTTCTTGTCGTTAGGCTTTCTCTGATAGATTAGATATCGTGTCTACTCGAAGGTGATTTCAAAGAAACATTGAAACTAGGTAATATATAAGACTAATGCACAGGTTAGATAGAATTTCAAAGAGAACACACATGGTCCATACGAAAGGTGCTCTTAATGAAAAAAAAAGTCAGTAAGCGCTTTGTTTTTGATTTCTGTGCATCGATAAGAATCTCCAGTACGTCGATATCTTGAATATAGAAAAAACGACGCCAAAAAATACAGATAAAAGTCGTCCCAAATTACCAACATATTTGACCGAACAGCATTAGGCAGAGGTACACAAAACACAATTTGATTGACTTGGTACAATTTCAAGTTTCAAAACTAGCCTATGAATACCGCTGTATACTCTGTCTAACGTTGTATATGTACGAAAAGACGGATTTAGATGAAATTATGAACGTGCCAAAATTGTTTGCTTAAAAAACTTTTGCTCACAACGATCCGTACACATAGACACGGGTCGCATACGCTTACTTGCTGTGTATATTAACTTATAAATGCAATATATATGTGTATATATTGGCTGAATTTGTACAATTGTTATAATTTCATAGTATATATCATGTAAAAATACTTAACATAGGTTAGTCAATGTGTTATTATATATTTAAGATAAAAATATAGTATTAATGAATCAAAAAATACACACAAAAAAAAATGGCTGATAAGGTTCATGATATATCCACGAGTCAAACATTTCTTCAAACATCTGGCTTTTGCTTTATTATATATTTTGAATTGTAGCACGCGAATTATATTTATTATATTTAGTCGGTTTTGGGTTGATTATTTGTATATGTACAGCTATACTTAAGTGTTAACGTTAGTTGCTTTAATTAGTTTGATTTGCAGTTTCTCAACTATCATTGATATCGATTTAAAAATCTGATTACAACTTGAGTTCGTAGTACTTTGTTTACATTTTACGGTGAAAGAACAATTCCAAAAGAGAATGTCCATTCTAACATCAAGTAAAGCTTTTATATTCAACCATTAGTCTACTGCTCGATCCAGCTGGTGTTTTTCTTTTTTGTTGAAAAAATAATTCTAAATGAATCAAGATTCATTCAAAATTAATTTCAACAAAAAAAAAATACCTGCAGGATCGAGCAGTGGGATCCTGTACTATACAGGGTTTAACTAAATAAATGTAAAACATTTAAGGGGCTGATTCTTCATCGAAAAAAAGGTAGGATTTTTCATATAAAGACATTTCATTGGAGCATCCCTTGTTAAGATACAGCCCCTAAAAAGGGATACATAAAATTTGTTTAACAATTTTTTTCACAAGCACTAAAAAAGTTACAATATTAAGGGCCGGTTGTACAATGCAAGCTTAAGCTTCGGCTTAAGGTAAGCCGACGTTAAACCACGTCAGTTGCAAAACGTCCATTGTACAATGCTGGCTTAACCCCCCACTCCAAACTTAACACGAGCTTACGTAAGCCGAAGCTTAACGCGAGCTTAGCTGAGGTTTAAACCTAACTGGATACAAGTGACATGATTTGTCAATGATGAACCTTCAAATTGCTTGTCACTTTATTAGGTCATATTTTTTTGAAAGATTTGTGTCTAATTTAACAAAGAGAACAAATGAAAGAACAGACAGAAACGGTCGTTGCCGAAATTTGACACAAAGTGTCATAAGTGCCTAACCAAAAAAGATATTTTTTCAGATCATTATGTCAGTACGTATTGCTTCATTGATACCAACTGTAGTGAATTTCATTATCAACCAGGTTTAACTAAGCCGACGAGTGTACAACAGGTGTCGACTTTAAGCCTGAGCTTAGCTAAGCTTAGGCTTAACAAAGCTCGTGTTAAACCCGCATTTGTACAACCAGCCCTAAGACACTTAGGCAGTAATTTATTTGGTTTACCTCATGGTTGTAAAAGGTGGAAAACGCAACCATTAAAATTTATTTCTAATGCAGCTTTTTGTCTTATTATTTGTTTACTATTTAAAAATGTATTTCCGATAGTCGGTTTCATTCTAAACAAAAAAAAAGTCTTGAATTTTTTGCCCAAAATAAACCAGTTCACAGCAAAAAAATATTTTACGAATATGCGATATGTATCTTTGTAAAATATTTTTTGCTGCTAGCTGGTTTAATTTGGACAAAAAATTCAAGAGGCATTTTTTGTTTGGGATGAAACATGCTATCGGAAATAAATGTTTAAATGGTAAGCAAATAATAAGACAAAAAGTTGCATTAGAGATAAATTTTAGGGGTTGCGTTTTCCAACCCTTACAACCATTGGGTAAACCAAATAAATTTCTGGCCAAGTGTCTTTTTGGTAGTAGAAAATGTCAGGTTAATTTCAATATTGTAACTATTTTAGTGCTTGTGAAAAAATTGTCAAACAAATTTTATGTACCCCCTTTAAGGGGCTGTATCTTAACAAGGGATGCTCCAATGAAGTTTACATGAAAGATCTTATATTTTTTTGGGTGAGGAATCACCCCCTTAAATGCTTTACACTTATTTGATTACACCCTGTATTTTTGCTCAGTTCATAAGCGTCTACTAGAGAACATAACTTTGTCTAACGTCTTACTGACAAGCTCGTTCCTAGCAGCTGATTGGTAGTCTGCTTTTAGACAGAGCTGTGAACATAACTAACCTATTTGTGAACAATTTTATTGGAAACACCATGACAGTGCTATAGATGGCGCTGATGAACTGCGGCTACAACCACGAATTCAAAAAAAATCGCATCTGCGTAAGTATAATTGACAAACTGGGCAATCTCGATCTATTAATTTGTGATATAAATTATGTTTGTGATATAATACGGATAAAACTATTTTTAAAACGATAGTTATGGTGTTCGCAAAATTTTTTGTAAAATGTAAACAAAAAAAGACGTGTTACCATTACCGAATAGCATCACATGACTTAGAATGGTTCTTTTTTTGTAACAAATGGCCTAACAAGTTCCCTCCTTAATCTTCTAGTCCAACATTGCCTGAACACAGTTATTCCATTCTTGTAGCATATTATTTATTGTATATGTTGAGTTGTTTAAACATAAAAAAACTGAGAAGTGTCATCATCTTAGGGCTAAGTCATTTTTGTTTGAGAGTGGTTTTGTTAGTTAAAAAAATATTTAAAAAAATATATATAAATTATTCCAGTTCCCTTGTTTAATTTTTCTAGTGATTGTCTAATCGACTGATTTCATTTACCTGTACCTTATGGTTGTGTTAATAGAAATTTATTTTCAGTTTCCATAAACAGTGTTAATTGTATCTATTAAATCGTATTTTTCTGATAAGGCAATATGTATCAATACTTTGAGGTTGAGGCAGTGCGTCAAAAAATATCTATTGCTTAGCTGAATAAGGTCAGTGAAAAAGAAAATAGGATTATTTGACGCTGTCTCTGAAGCCCGATCATTTTTCCTTCATTAGCAGATCCTAATATGTGATAATGCTGACAATTTATTAAAAAAATATCGCATCTATGCTACCTTATTATAACTACATCACTGAGATAGTGACAATGTATATCGTAAGACAAAGACTATTCAATTATGACACTAGATGCGAAGTACATTGTTTACTGTGATCTCGAGGTTGAAATCGCTAACACTAAATGTTCTTACTTGTACAGTAGAAAGATGCTTTATTAAAAATAGATTTTAGTAGGTAGAGATTCTGAATGCCTATACGAAACATGTGCCGATTCTAACTTTAGGGATAATAATTACTCTACTGAAATCTTTTTTCAAACATTGCATGTTTCTGCACATAATTTAACGAGATACAAAAATACACACTTTGTGCTTGGATGGTGGTTGCCAAAATTTTGTCAGATTATAGCTTTTTTGAGTCAAGCGATTGAAAATCAATTACCATATCTTTTCAAGTAGCTTAGTTGGTGTGAAGACCAATGTGAAGTTGCAGCCAATATTATTTATAAATCGTTAAATGCATTGATCAAAAGCTATTTGACAACTTTCGTCCCAGCACAAAACTGTAGTTTGCAGAGTGACATCGTTCAAGTTAGGACTTTATTGTAGGGGTTAGATAAAAGATGACGTCTGGGTGCTACAACGCAACAACGCCCCACGTAATTTGGTAAAATTTCATATTTGAATTAAAGGGGATTGTCTATTATGTACTTTTAAAGCAGAAAATTGGTGAAAGAAGCATTTTTTGAAAAAAAAAACTGTATTTTCACCACACTTTCAAAACGTACCCGAACAGTACAAGACAATTTTAGAATCGAAAACCCGCATGACAGACTTCAATAGTGTCACAAAGATGCAGTGTTGCCAGCGAGCAGCAGTTATCAGTTAATGTACTTCACGAAATTGTGCAATTGCAATTTTTTTAGGTTAGTGAAAAACATGGAAAATTAATTCAATGTGTTTTGGAAAAGATGAAAATAATCATTTTGGGACTTTCATGCTCAGATGTTCAAAAGGGATTGTTTGACCTGATTTTGTTTTAGCAGAAACTGAAATGGAGGTTGAAGTTGGTGTTCATATAGGTACTTACTAGCTTGGGTGAAATATAAGATATCTAAATTTAGGCTATTTTACGTCTAACTAGGTTTGTACCAGGTGGTTACGGGGGGCCTGGAGGTCCCCCCCCAGACGTTATTGATATCAAATATGTTGAAAAATCTAAACAACCTCACCTCAGGTAAGATTGTCATCTGTTCGGCTTTTAGTGGCAACGGTCCAACGTCAGTCGCACGTTTAAATGATTTATTGGAGCTGATATCGGCCAAATATAACAATAAAGCTTAATCACAAACAATATTAAGGCCACCGATTTTACATAAAAAGCTAATATACAAACTAATTAAAACAAACAATAATACATAATACTTAATCACAAACATCAGCTAGAAGCAAAGGAACATTTGAAATAAGATAAATTTAGATAGTTAAAAATGTAGAACGATTCACGATTTTTTGTGCTATCCTTGCGCAGGGGCCATGCTAATCTCCTCTGTAATGTTTCAATTTCAATCTTAGTATATATATGGTCAAAGCGATGTTAAATATCGAGCAAATGTTGGCAACACCGCATCTATTATCATCTGTCAAGCAGTACGTCACTTCTAAAATTGTGTAGTTCTGTGTGCATGCCTTACTGAGATATGTTGAAAATACAGTTTTATCAATTTTTTTCCAAAAAAACGTGCTTCTTTCGCAAATTTTATTTTTTAAAATCACATAACAGACCATCCTCTTTGCATTGATAACAAAGTTTTCTCAAACTGCGTGGGATGCCGTTGCGCAATAGACCCAGATGTGTGTAATGGAAGAATGGTAAGCATCGATGTCAGCTAGGTCTGATCTGAATTTATACGTGTGAATCTCTGAAAAATCGATTGGTAGATCGATTTTGGGAGGGTTAACTCAGGGGACCAGGCCGCGAAGTCACGGTGATATCAAACTTAGACAAAAATTAAGAAAATCAAATTGACATGTACTACACCCTTCATATATACCATATAAAGATACATTTCAATAATATATTGTAAGATTTCAAATGTATGTTGTAGAAAAACTTAAAAAAACTGTATAAGCTGAAAAAAATATATATAAAAAATATACTACCCGACTGCACTGTTCTATTATATCTTTATTCTAAATTTTAATAATAAATTACGCCTATAGTCCAATCATGTCTACCGATTTTTACATATAAACACAAACAGTGCAGATGGGCACCTAGGATATAAGTTAGGATATGTGCTTTTGAACAACAGGTTGTTGTTTCGCTCTGTACTTGTAACCCAAATGACCAGTATGCGTTCAGTAATAAAGGTTGTCTTAAATGTATGCTATATTTTATTTCTTTTACCCTACTTTGCTCTTAGTCTAAAGCCGGCGCCATATATGCGGTACTCGGCGAGCAACGAACCCCGATTAATTGCTATTCGGCTATGTGGCTGCAGGATTTTACCCGAATACTCGCCACATGCCGAGCACCGAGCATTCAGCCGGCGCCATAGCCGGCGCCACACATGCGGCATTTAGCGAACAACGAACAGCGAATATTCGCAATTCGGCAAACGCCTACTAGTGTGGCTGGAGCAGTTTGTGCGAATGGTCGGAATTTGCTGAACACAAATAAGTACCCGAATACTGACACAGAAACAGGGCCGGACTAGAGAATTAAAAACTTTATTCACATTGTTTATTTGTTAGCATGTTAGCATTTTTGAATTCTGTGTGTTCAAACACCCCCAAGTATTGAATTTCACCGCCCCAGCTGTGGCAGTTTTGGAAATATTTAAGCCTTCCGGTACTGTTTACTGAGAAGGCGATGAGGAACACCAGTTGAAACTTGTTCATGCTGTAAACCATTATTAGGGAATACTTCTATATTAAATAAAATATGCAGTGTGTTCTATTAATAAAAATCGGGGATATTTGTTTGTAAATTTAGAAAAATAATTTATAATTTGGCAATGTCGCAAACGCGAAAAAAATTACAAGGCGAGATAGGGTATTAGTAGATATTTCGATTTAAAATAAAACATACAGGGTGTTACATTTAGAAAAAACAAAGTAAAATGACCTTCAAATTACCGTAATTTAAAATTCTACCAATAACACCCTGCACATTGCTGGTGTCATCCAGAATAATATTTATTTAATATTTAAGTAACTCGCTGTATAATATTTTTGAGAAAAGTTAAAGGAATATATCAATTTGGAGGTATTACTTGCGACCTTGCAAATCCGGAAATTAATAGAAAATAAATTATAACTCGGCAAGATCGCAATAATATTTTAGGGTTTAATAGAGATCAATGATGGAAACTAGAAGAATTTAAAAAAAGTAATAGTACCATATAAAAAAATCAAGTTGATCACTATCCTACTTTCCCGAAACACCCTGTATATTTCAGAATATTTTTAGGATATGCAAAACTTTGGTGAGAGCTTCACAAACTTCGGGAACGATTTCAGAAATGAGTTGATGTGATATTTTGAATAGATATTGAAGGCTTCGATAACTGTCGCCGGTCGCTAGAAATCGAAACGTCAGAGCTAGTGTTCTTTAGCAGGAACAGCTTTTCTCCATTTTGTGTCTTTTTTTGATATCAGTGGTCCTGTTTTGCTGAGTAGATATTCAAAATCTTCGGAAGACATTCTGCAAAAATTTTCAAAAAATCCAGACGGTTCTTTTAATACATCGGCAACTAGGTGTGGTCCGCCATACCTGAAAATGTGTTTAACATTGTGGTTTGATGTTATTGCTAATTATTTTATTACCTCTCTCGGCTTCTATTTAATGAGACCATCCACCATCGCCTCCTTCTTGGTTGATTTTTTCTTTTCCTTGTTAACATATAAGCGCTACACATAACAAAAACAGCACTTGCTGCCACGACTATATGATGATGACGTTGATAAATTTTAATAATAAATAAGTTTCAATTTGCTACGAATATTCGGGCTTTCCCATTCCCTTTCTTCTCGAAACTAAACATAGCCAACTACGCACATGTAGGGCGATACGTGCTCGCTACTCGGCGAGTAAGGTTGAAAAACGGCGAGTATTGATACTCGGCAAGTACCCGCATATGTGGCGCCGGCTTAAGATCCCACTGCACGATTCTGCAGGTACCTGTTTTTTAGCTCTCACTGACTCACTGAAGAGAGCTTAGGCTTAGTTCAGATGACGCGCGTACGACGCGCCTGTTCAGATAGCACGCGTCTTTTCTAGCCTTCAGTCGACATGCCTGGTGTCTCTCTGCAAACATTTCTCACGTATACTATTGAAATGGAAACAAAACGATTCAACACAGATGTTTTCATTGACTAAATGAGAGGAGGCGTACAATTTGGGACATGCATTCCAAATTATATTCAAATAAGACGGCAAAAAAGAGCGCCTAGGAGGAACTGGTCCTAAGGTTTTGCAAATCCGATGATACCGAAGAAAAAAAGAAAATATTAGGTAGGTTTTTGGTTCTGCTTTATTTATAATAGGTGTTTACAGTTAATACAGCAATTCAGATCATTCTATCTTGCCATTCTAGTTTTCCTTCATTCACAAAGTACTTTGTCAACTTTACTCCTGAAGTAGTTAAAAAAATTAGGTTCTTGTTTTTGCAGACTGGGATACAGTGTAACGTATAAACTTGTAGAAAGTCTATTCATTAAAATTGGGTGAACCCAGTGTGTCCTTTACCTCCTACGTCGTTTCCTTCTTCTATATGCTAACCAAACACAAACAGCTTCTCCTACATCCATTCTCGTCAATAACAACAAATGCACTGACACTCGATTGCCTACAGTATATTCAATCCCAAGACAGACTTCAATTAAACAGTCGCATGCAACATTCGCGTGGTTACTGTCCGCTAACGTCTGCGAACGCGCCAGCTATAGCCCAGTGCAATTATGAAATTTTATATGAACTATTTAAAAGAGTTGCCCTATGAGCCCATTGCAACTCAAAAGTAGTCAGTTGCCAGTTTGAAATGATCATAAGGCAATGAACACTTGACATTGCATATTTGGATCTACTTTCCAGCCAGCCTTGGAGATTTTGACGTGCCAGATTATAACACACAATTTACACATAATGTACTGGACTATTAGGGACCCCACCGACACGAGCCGATCACGCACGCGGGCTTGTTTTCATTTGGTCTATCTTGGCTGTAAATACAGAGCACCTTCTGATAGAGAGCATACAAAACGCGTGAAGAAGGAATTGACTTTGCTGAGGAGGAACGCTCCTACCCAAACAACATTTTCCCGACCCTTCTCGATCGAAGACATTGATAATGCCATATCAGATGTTAGGCCTGGAAGGGCTCCTGGTTTCGACGGCGTCCTGCCGGAATTTCTCATTCACGCAGGTCAGCAAACAAGAGTGTGGCTATCTCTCTTCTTCACGAACCTCCTTAATACGGGAAACCTCCCACGGGAATTCAAAAGAACGAAGGTCATATCAATATTAAAACCCGGTAAACCGAACGATCAACCCGCCAGCTACAGACCTATAGCCTTGCTCAGTTGCTCCTATAAATTACTAGAAAGAGCCGTCTACAACCGATTGAGCGCGACTATCTTAGACCGAGTCCCGATAACCCAGGCTGGTTTCAGACCGGGTCGCAGTTGTTGTGATCAGGTACTGTCCCTCACAACGCATATAGAGGCAGGCTACCAGCAAAACATGAAGACGGGAGTGGCGTTTGTTGACCTCACTGCCGCATACGATACGGTTTGGAGGGAGGGTCTCCTATATAAGTTGCTGCAGGTGATTCCCTGTCAGACCACTACAAGACTCATAAACAACATGTTATGCGACAGAAAGTTCCAAGTAATCCTAAACGAGAAAGCAAGCAGGCAGCGCAAATTGAACAACGGACTTCCACAAGGCTCAGTACTGGCCCCCTTACTTTTCAATCTATATATATCTGACATGCCAGAAACAGTCAGTTACAAGTTTTGCTATGCGGACGATATAGCCATAGCTTTTTCCGATAAGAGCTTCAAGAACGTTGAGCATACTCTTTCTAACGACTTGTTAGCTCTAAACAACTACTTCAAGAAATGGAGACTAGTACCGAGCCCCAACAAAACTGAAGTTTCCTGCTTCCACCTGAGTAACAAACTAGCTAAATATGAGCTGCAAGTACTTTTTGCAGGCGAACTCCTGAAACATAACCATTTCCCAAAATATCTTTGAGTAACGTTAGATCGCACCCTCTGCTATAAGAAACATCTCGCAAACACTGCAGGAAAACTCAGAACACGCAACAACATTATCCAAAAGCTGTGTGGAACGACGTGGGGTGCCACTGCTCCAACTCTACGAACCAGTGCACTAGCTCTTGTCTATTCGTGTGCTGAGTACTGTGCGCCTGTCTGGATTAACAGCCATCATACCAGACTAATTGACGTCCAACTAAATCACACTATGAGACTCATTACAGGCGCAGTAAAGACAACCCCAACTCAATGGCTGCCTGTACTCTCTGGAATAGCCCCACCGCAGCTGCGAAGGACTGACGCCCTTCTAAGAGAGTATAACAAGATTACGGCCAACAACAAACTGCCCATCCACCGAGCAATACCCCCGTTGCAGATAAACAGACTTAAATCCCGACAACCACCAATAAGGGATGCAGAAGGGTTTAAAACCAATAACTTCGACTCCTTAAACCAATGGCGCTCCCAGTGGGAAGGTTTTGCGGAACAGCATTCGCGATGCGCATTTATGGGGGCAGCCTTACTTCCAGGGTCAGAACTGCCCCGGAAAGAGTGGGTAAAACTTAATAGAGTCCGAACAGGCCACGGCAGATGTGCCGACTCCCTTTACAGGTGGGGCTATGTGCAGTCTCCCTTATGTGACTGTGGCGCGCCCCGCCAAACTGTAAACCATATTACGAGCGAGTGTGGACTGCGTGCGTTTCAGGGATCGCGAGAAGAGTTCTTCACAGCTACGCCGTTGGCGCTGAGGTGGTTGAAGGAACTGGATATCAACCTGTAGGTACCAAAGACTATGTGTCTTAGTTTGTAGCTGTATCTGTTTTATTTTAGTATAGGTTATAATAGTTTTTTCTATCTATATTTACTATTGTCATGTTTTCGAGCCATACGATAAATAAAATACAGTATAGTTTCACTCTGTATAAAAATTGTACGAAGTCCTACGCGCGTGATCTGAACACAGACGCGCCACGTCGACGCGCGTCATCTGAACTAAGCGTTATGCAGAGCCTCCCTCTGTCTATCCATCCGTCCGTCTGACCGTATACAAAATATAGCCAAAACTACAGGTGCCAGAGAAAAACTAAATACAGATTCGGAATCATAATGAAAATACTAGTCCGGAAAAAATCCGGTTTTCTCAGTCGCTTCCGGTTTGAAAAAATTGAATTACGACAGGTAACTGACGACGGATTATGTACGGTGGATTGATAGTCCGAAAGGGCGTGGGTTCGAATCTCGCCGCAG
This sequence comes from Callosobruchus maculatus, assembly GCA_951848785.1. Taxonomy (NCBI): domain Eukaryota; kingdom Metazoa; phylum Arthropoda; class Insecta; order Coleoptera; family Chrysomelidae; genus Callosobruchus; species Callosobruchus maculatus. Next base: position 9,093,255 of record CATOUR010000003.1, read on the forward strand.
TCAATAACTTTTTTTTAAGATTTAATTTTAAATTTGTTGATTAGTCCGGGAAAAATCGGTTTTGTCAATATAATAAAAAAATTAAATTTTTATACCAACAATTCCACATTTTTCAGTCAATTTTATGTAATTTGAAAGAAAATTATGAAAAACGACCAAAGAGATTTCATATGTAAATAACAGGTCAAACCTTCTATTTGCAGTTTGCATTTTTGTCTTTGTGGAAAGATATTGAGAATTATGTAATTTAAAACTTAGATTTTTTTAATTTTCTCCTACTTCAATAAAAATTATCAGATGATGGAAGCTATCATGTTCTAATGATCAACGTAACAGTGCTTGAACTGCTTGCCATTGGAGCTAGAAGGAAAACAGATTACTAGCTACAGAAATAAAATATTCAATTGAGAAATTACACTTTTATTTGTTTAAAATATAAATTTTTATTTGTTTAAATAGCAGTAAAAACTTTGTACAAATTATAAATAAACAAGTTAATAGGAGAATAAAAACAGGATACAACTATTCTAGTTGGATCTTTCTGTTCCTGAGGTTCTGAAACAAAACAAATAGTGTAACAATATGAATTAACTCGTAAGAAAACAATCTTTGCAACTGTACACCTACCAGCGAATATATAGAATATAATAGTCTTAGAGATTCGGTAGTAGCTACCCAGTCGCTTCTACCAACGACTGGCGAATTTGTAAGAAAACTTATCTTAAGGCACAACTAGACATCGTGATCAGGTTAAATATTTCAAAACATGGCCACAGCACAGTAAACAACCAGCAGAATATCTCTTGAGAATTCCCTATATAAAAATTGTTCCCACAGAATTTGACCTTGGGATGATTTTACGGATGCGGAAATAAAAATATTGATACCGGTACCAATTCGATATTTTTTTAGCAAAGTATAGAGCTGTACACGTCAATATAATTATTTTCGATACCGATACCGCTACAAAAATAGCGATACCACCTAGTGCAGAAGTATCGATACGTTTCAAGTATCGAAGTATCGTTAGCATCCCTACAAAAATCATCCAAAAGGGGGGCTGCGTGTGTAATTGCCGCCAACCTGAGATATTGTGCTGATCGTTTACTATGCTGTAATATGGCATTCAATTTTGAATAGTGGTCTCTTGCTCACTGCAATATCATCGGGAAATTTTAATTAGAGACAACATATATTTTTTTATTTTTGATATCTAAAATGATTAAGAGGTATGAAAACGCCTTACTACTTACACCAAATACTTAATAATAATAATAATAATAATAACCGCCGGTACCGAATACACAGCCAGACATAACTCTGCGGCCAAAGTCATCCACCAAGCATTAGCCACAACAAGCAAACTAATAGAAAACACAGATCCGTATTACAATTACACTCCGACATCAGTACTCGAAAACGATCAATACAAACTATACTGGGACGTTCAAATACATACAGACAAGACTATCCCAGCCAATAGACCAGATATAGTTTTCCAGTCAACGCTCGACAAAGTTACATACCTGATAGACATTGCTATTCCCAATGATGTGAATATACAAAACACCTACGCTGGGAAAATATCTAAGTACACGGACCTTGCTATGGAAATAAAACGCCTTTGGAAGCAGAACAAAGTTACTATTGTTCCCCTCATTATGTCAGTCTCAGGCCTTACACCAAACACATTTACACCACACCTACAACAGTTAGGCCTGGACGAAAAGTTACACAAAACATTCCAAAAGTCTGTAATTCTGAAGACCTGTAACATCGTACGATCCTTCCTAAATTCCGATCAATAATAGTCCGGGTGTTGACTTGGCTCAGCCCGTCAACACTTGTTGCTACCGCAATTATGCGAGAGGAACTTAGAAAGATGAATAATAACTGCAGAAAATGTCACCAACAGAAAGAAACAATAGATCACATAACAAGCGGGTGCAAAACTCTTGCCGGTACCGAATACACAGCCAGACATAACTCTGCGGCCAAGGTCATACACCAAGCACTAGCCACAGTAAACAAAATGATAGACAACACAGATCCATACTACAATTACACTCCGACATCAGTACTCGAAAACGATCGGTACAAACTATACTGGGACGTCGAAATACACACAGATAAAACTATCCCAGCCAATAGACCAGATATAGTTTTTCAGTCGAAGGCAGACAAAGTTACCTATTTAATAGATATTGCTATCCCTAATGATACGAATGTTCAAACCACCTACGCTGGGAAGATATCTAAATACACAGACCTTGCCATAGAAGTAAAACGGCTCTGGAAACAAGACAAAGTCGTTATTGTCCCCCTAATTATGTCGGTATCAGGCCTTACACCTAACACATTCACACCACACCTGCACCAGCTAGGCCTGGACGAAAAGTTACACAAAACATTCCAAAAGTCTGTAATCCTGAAGACCTGTAATATAGTACGATCTTTCTTAAATTCCGATCAGTAATAGTTCAGGTGTTGACTTGGCACAGCCCGTCAACATTTGTTGCTACCGCAGTCATGCGAGAGAAACTTGAAAATCAGAATAATAATAATAATAATCTTCGTCTACTTAGGGCGCACGATTCGCGGACCCAGTGATTGCTCACCTCACGGTGTGAGGAGTAGTCATTGGGTGATGGAACAGCAGCCCGGTGTGTCGGAGCCCGGGCTGCACTTTTTTGTTTTAAACATAATAAACGTCTTTATTCGTCATCCATATAAATTACATACAATAGCAGTAAATTTAAATAAAAAGAAATGTAGATGACGAATGGGCGAAGTTCAGCCGTACACCATAGGTGATGCACTTCTGTTCTACCACTTTTCGCTGGTCACAGATTACATAAGACAGCATAATGCCTTTTTAGTTGACGCAAGGATTGTGCTAGCTGTGTCTAACTCTGCTTAACACCCGTATGCACCGTTTGGCGATTCTAATCCTAGTTTCCTAATCACGTTTTGCTAATATTTGGCATCTAGCCATGCACCCTCAAGAGATTAGAGAGATTTTGAGCCACTAAAAATTGAGACGACGCTATCCCTAAAACATTATTCTGAGCATGCGCAGTGTGTTTCAAATAAGGGATAAGGGTGTTCTTTGGGTACAGTTTTTGTAACCGAAATCTGTGACGTGTATCGTTGCGTTATTTGACAATTGACATTCACAATAATTATTGGACCTATTTGATTTTAACTTAACCTCACATTATGATCAATTTGGTCGGAAATGTCCAAGAAATGTTACGTGCAACAAGTAAACACCACAAGCGGAAAATAGATCACATCACAAGTAAATTAAAAATAGGTTATGTAGGATCCCCGAAGCATGACATTTCAGATTTTACTACCATGGTTCAGTCCCGTTTTGATCACACGCTGTTGCCGGAGATGCCTAACTTTGTAGCTTTTATTGAATAATACTGTCAAATAAAATTGACGGAAGAAAACCTGATCCTTTTGTAAAATCATAAACCGTAAAATAAGTATTGTTGCTATCAAAATCATCACGGTTCTTTTCTCATTGCCGCATAGTGGTTTAGACCTGGCAATACCGCACGTAATCATCGTACCGTAATTTCCGTAGCTAACGTACAATTTTATCGGTTATTCGCCGATTCAGTTATTTCGGGAGAACCGCGCATGCCACAAATAGTTGATAACGTGCAGAAACGTCAGGAAACGGACGTCCAAAAACTCTCTAATAATGGTTGCAGTTTGGAGGTACGGCAAGGTTGACAGTGACAGTGTCAAAATTGTCAGTTTGCGGTGCATAGTAAACAAATAATCTAATCCAGGTTTACGTAACTATTCGCGCAACTGGCTTACGGTGCATACGGGCATACGAAAGTTTATTACTAAGTTAAAAAAATGTTCTACCTTCATTATATTTGGTATTTTCCTCCGATGTCGCGAAATTATGGGCGAGCTTCTTGTGCTGGAACTGCTGCTCTTTGATTTATAGGTTGCTTCCGAGGTAAAACTCGATCCTGAGGAGTAGGTAATCTGAAAATTAGAAAACGGTTAAGTAAACTAGAAGGCCATAGGACACTAGCGCGCCGCGGTCAGATTGGTCCTAATCCCACTGGTCAAAAGCGCCCAAAATATTTCGATCACCAGATGGGCCACAGGACACTAGCGCGCCGCGGTCAGATTTGTCCTAATGCCACCGGTCAGAAGCGCCCAAAATATTTCGATCACCAGATGGGCCATAGGACACTAGCGCGCCGCAGTCAGATTGGTCCTAATCCCACCGGTCAGAGGCCCCCAAAATATTTTGGATAATAGGCAGGTATGTGGACACCAGCGCGCGGGGCGGCGAGGTAAACTTATGTCCTACAATAGGGTACTTGCAGAAAAAAATATGTCATGTACGCGTTCCTTAGAGCCTAGTAAACATGACAAAATCACTTGTTTGGTTTTTGGGAATCGGCTGTGAGAGATATTCCAATAATTATTTCAAATGCCAAACAACCTCTGACGTCAGTAATATCGTATAGTGATGGGATGTAAAGTATTGATATTCGATATCGATAGCCAGGGCTAACCTAACATTTTGACATTGATCATTGTAACCACAAAACACAGCCACACACAAAAGTACAAAAGTCAAAAGAATAAAAGTTAGGATAGATTACTAATTCACTTTGTAGGGATGGGCTTGAATTAGATTCTATCTTTGGATTCATTCATAATGGGATGCGCCGAAATAAAATGATGACTTCGATTAGTTGCGAATCTCGGTCACAAACAGGATGAACTGTGATACCTATCAGATATAAAAATGTATTGCAACGAAAATGCTAGTGGGTTAATTGCCTGTTTCAAATATGTTTGAGTATCAATAAATTGAGTCGCATTGTTAAAGAATTCAGATCATCTCTAGTCGAATGCGCAGTTGAATCTCACTGACCTAGCAGTATCGATTGTCGATATCGATAAGATATCTGTGACGTCAGCCCTTGTTTTAGGTCACGTGGAAAAATTTTAATATATCCTTATTTTATTTTGCAAATATCTTTCTTTGGCCGTCAGTAAAAAATTGTTTTTTGTTTCCTACTGCTTCTTGATATGGTTTTCTTTATGCTATGTATACTCCCAAGGCGATTTCACGACCTCTGCAAATACCCTATTTTAACCGATTTTAATTCATTCGTCATTTTTTGCGATCTTGCTAATAGTTACTGAAGAATTTGTAGAACTCCAGTCAGAGGTAACGTCTTGCTACTCAATTTTGAAGCAGATATACGTTTAGTTTGGATGAAAATCACGAAAAGCTGTGCGACGTCGTTATAAATCCAATAGTGGGATAGTTATTTAATGCATTTCTACAATATGGCTATCCAATTGCAGATGGTAAGGGTAAGGGTAATCAATGAGAGGGGGATGTCATTTTTAGCTAAACGAAGGATTTTGTTGTAAGAGTTTGGGGAAAATATACTATTTAAAGCCGGTGAGTCGTCTTATCACTGCATGAACGAGAGAAGAAAGAGAGTCTTTGCATTTGGCGCCCAACTAGAGGCTTGCGGTGTGAGCAAGAATCTGGCAGCAGTCAGAGGAGATTCTGGATCGAATTGTACGAGTTCTTTTATACAACCTACGCAGTGGTCATCGCCAGGTTGTATCGACGACGGTGACGACATCGACGTGAGGTTATGGGGTAGCTAACGAACCGCTGGTGCAGCGAGCAGCCACGGTATCCGGTTAGAGCTGGTCTGTTGTAAGGAATTTTCATGATCTTGCCTCGCCACTCTAGTTAGTTTGCATCTTTCTACTAAGTTAGTGGGTTTCTACCATCTTAACGGGCTTTTGTTTATTTTTCATGGCCAGCTAGGTTGCTTACAGGCAGGAAAATTAAAAAACACCAATTTGACTGAAAATTTGAAATAAAATGAAAACCAAAAAAGATTGATATGGAGAATCCTATATCGTTAGAAAGGTAATCAAATTTTACATTTGATTCTACAAACCAAAATGGGCATTCCTATTTGAAAAAATCAAGTTGTCTGCGACTGAAGTTTCCTTAATTAATCTACTGATTTCTCCAACTACAAAAAGAATTCAAGTTTAACCGTCTGATCTAAGGTGATGCGTTTCATGCTTGGTCATACCGCAAAGTCACGGCCTTCTAGCTTTTATAATCCCTGCGATATTCAACTTTTTTCTGATACCTACTTATACCAAAAATGGTGGTTTGCTCCTGAACGGTTTGTTTAAAGGCCCATGACTATAAGTCACACTAGATTTCACCAAGGAATCCAAATATGCAATAATATATAGGGGGCGAGAGACGGATGAGACTGTCCAAACCTTTTCTTTTTCAGAAATATTTATGCTGTTGTTCTCTAATAACTATACAGGGTGGGCCAATAGTGCGTGGACGGAGGATTGTGGGCTTACTAAAAAATATTTCAAAAATCTGTCACTTGATCATGGTTAGGACCCTTGAGGGCTATAACGTAAAAATATTTTCACTTAAATTTTGACGTTTATAGAGGGTGATTCATATCAAACTTACATTTTTTTGAATGGAACCCTCTATATATTATTGCATATTTGGATTCCTTGGTCAATTCTAATGTGACATTATGTATCATACATGGACCTTTAAACGAACCGTTTAGGCGCAAATCACCATTTTTGGTATAAGTAGGTATCAGAAAAAAATTGAATATCGCAGTGATTATAAAACTTAGAAGGCCGTGACTTTGCGGTACGACTAAGCATGAAATGCGTCACCTAAGGTCAGACGGCTAAATTTGGATTCTTTTTGTACTTGGAGAAATCAGTAGATTAATTAAGGAAACTTAAATCACAGATAACTTGATTTTTTCAAATGGGAATGCCTATTTTGGTTTAAAGAATCAAATGTAAAATTTGATTACCTTTCTAACGATATCGCATTCTTGATATCAGTCTTCTTTGGTTTTTATTTTATTTCAAATTTTAAGTCAAATCGGTGTTTTTCAATTTTCCTGCGTGCAAGCAACCTGGTAGGCCATGGAAAATAAACAAAAGCTCGTTAATATAGAAGAAAACAACTAACTTAATAGAAAGATGCAAACGAACTCGAGTAGCGAGGCAAGAACATGAAAATTCCTTACAACACATCAGCTCTAACCGGAAACAACAGCGGCAAGATATCTAATGTCAATGAGTAGCTGGGGTATGACAGAAGTGTTTGTTTTACACGGCCTACTAGCTATAGAGGTCTACTAGAGCTTGGCAACTTTCCAAAACGATTAAAAATTTCGAAACAAAAAGAAAACTATCAGCGATTTTTGGTTACAGTCTGTTTAGAATGAAATTTCACATTTAATGGGATAAAAAAATAGTCATTTCCGTTTAGTTAAGTCGAAAGTAAAGATATCTCCAACTGGAGCATTCTGAACATCTATTGAAATAATTGCTAGAATTTTTTTATTACGCTATGTTGTAATTGTGATTATTTCATGTAGTTTTCTGCAAACTAATTTATGTTTTACAATTCAAACAGACTGAAATTCAAGTTTCATTTTCCGCGATTTTGCTAATAAGCAGAAGTACCTACCGAAGAATTTGAAGGGTTCCAGTCAGAGGTATCATTACTTTTGACTTACGGAAATGGCTACTTTTTTATAGCAATAAATGTGAAAATTTATACAAATTTATTCAGAAGACATAGATATTCTACTGCCAGCAACAATCACTAGTAGTTTTCCTTTGATTAGGTATTTGTTTTACTAACTTTGGAAATTGGCTAATAGCTAGTAGGCTGTGAAAAATGAGCGTTCTTGTTACTGCTATTGTTTCTGGTTAGAGCTAATATGTTATAAGGAATTTTCGTAATCTTGCCTCGCTGCTCTACTTAGTTTGCATTTTTCTACTAAGTTAGCTGCTTTCTTCCATATTAATGAGTTTTTGTTTATTTTTCATGGCCTGCTAGGTTGCTTGCATGCAGGAAAGTTGAAAAACACCGATTTGACTGAAAATTTGAAATAAAATGAAAACCAAAAAAGACTGATATCAATGCTATATCGTTAGAAAGGTAATCAAATTTTACATTTGATTTAAACCAAAATAGGCATTCCCATTTGAAAAAATCAAGTTATCTGTGATTGAAGTTTCCTTAATTTATCCTCTGATTTCTCCAAGTACAAAAAGAATTCAAATTTAGCCGTCTGACCTAAGGTGACGCATTTCATGCTTAGTCATACCGCAAAGTCAAGGCCTTCTAAGTTTTATAATCGCTGCGATATTCAATTTTTTTCTGATACCTACTTATACCAAAAATGGTGATTTGCGCCTAAACGGTTCGTTTAAAGTTCCATGTATGATACATAAAGTCACACTAGAATTGACCAAGGAATCCAAATATGCAATAATATATAGGGGGTTCCATTCAAAAAAATGTAGGTTTGATATGAATCACCCTGTATAAACGTCAAAATTTAAGTGAAAATATTTTTACGTTATAGCCCTCAAGGATCCCTACCATGATCAAGTGACAGATTTTTGAAATATTTTTTAGTAAGCCCATAATCCTCCGTCCACGCACTATTGGCCCACCCTGTATACCTATTTTTACTGAAAATATTGCAATATGCAAGTACGTTATGTAGAGTATTTTTATCATCGTTCAGTAACATTATAGGAAAATTCTGAAAATAGCAGATCGTGAACTATATTTCAAGCGGAACATCTGACAACAGCCTTACTTTGCTCCGCATTCTTTTGCCTCGCATTCTTTCCCTTGCCAAACAATATTTATGCTAAAAAGTTGTTTTACCTTTATTATATTTGGTATGTGATTTATCCTCTGAGATCGTGTTGCCGGCGAATTTCTTGGGCTCGATTTGGCGGACCTGCTGGACCTTGTTTTATAGCTTGTCTCCGAGTCGAAGCTAGACACTGAGCGGTTCATAACCTGTAGATAAAAAAAATTAAAGTTAGCCTAGTTTGAAGAATCATTTAAACACAAATATATACCTTTGCTGCTACACTTTTAACCACTACAAGAAGGCTCCTGTCAGATAAACGTGACCTATCCAATTCGCTCTCTGATTTTTCAGACAGTCTGCCCAAGCTTCTGGTGAGTGTTCTGTTATTCGTTCCAGTGGAACTTGATCCTAAACAAATCGAACTTTAGTATTACCATGTTATACAGGTAAGTGGGAATAAAGGAAATCGGTGAAATCATAAACAATATCCGTTTTTAAAAGAGTAAATTTTGAGAACAGTGAAATAATGTTGTGATATTCTTCATCGAGGTCTTTGGAATTTTGAATTACAATTTGTAAGTTATATTTCTAAGTTATATCCATTCATTCGATTTTATTGTACGTGAAAATATTTCTGACTATACGAGTTAACGATAGGTTCCTTGTTAAAAAGATAGACAACCAGTAATGCCACTTGGTAAACAGCATTGCTAATAGTTAAAAGGTGTGTTTAGCTTTGTGAAATATAACAAAATGTTAATTTTACCCCTTTTTACTATAATACAAAGGTGTATTGCATGTATTTGTAATTATTATCGATAGTAAATTATTGTTTTATCCAAATAATGTAGTAATTTGAATTTCTTGTCATAATTATCATTTGATAGACCAACAATCCAGTGGTGAAATGTTTTGTGGAATCTGATTGGTTGAGGATGGAAAATCAGACTGGAAAAGGTACTAGATGGTTCACGATGGTCGACTGTAAATTTTTGAACTTTTTGAGGTAAACTTCAAGAGAAAGCAATAATTTTCAGAGTACTTTGACAGATGCATGTTCTTGAACGGGCTGCTCTGATTGGTCAGTCTTTATTAAAATGCGCATGTTGATAAAATCGGGCCTTAGTGTTGTATTCATAGTCGACAAGGGTCCATTACGTGAGGCTCCTTCGAGTAATACGTAACGAAATGTCAACATGACATGACAACACGGCGATCGTTGCAGTCGATGTGATTTTGTAGGTTAATTTTGGAGTACGGTGTTGTCAGTTTCTGGAACATCCGGAAAACTGTTCGTCACAGAACACGAAATACTAGCACAATACAAAAAGGGATAACAGAAAACATCAAAATGCGTGGGCTTACGCATAACAAATTGACGTATATTTGCAATATGACAACGTTGCCAAATGAATCCCGCCGGTAGATGTCGAGGAAACAGATACACAAGGAAAGACACACTTGAGGGCCCTTGAGTAGTACTCAAGGAACACTTGAGAAACGACTATGAATACGGACGTTAGTGTTTTAAAATATCCAAGCGCTTATCACGGACCCTGATATAAGGGACATCCGGCTATAACGGACTTATCTCGTGGTCCGTTTAAAATCCTATGCGTGGCCTATAGAAATTTTTCTCTCTATAACAGACACTCCGGGTGTAACACGCATTTTTTCCGACCCGAACTGGATAAAACCGGATGTAACGGACTCGAAGATGATCTGTTGTGGAGTGACATCGGAAACCCCCTTCAGACATGAAAATCGTTAGCGAAGTTCTACATCAGAATCAAGATGATCGAAACAGTGGTAGTGGAAATGATTCGGAACCCGAAAACTCGATTCTATATCGCAGTGCGGCGTTTCGAGCAATGAAACTTACGCTTCGATATTTAGAGTCGCTCGAAAGTGTTTCTGATAATATTTATAATGTCGGGTTACAAGTTTATAACTTTTTAGACCGTCAAAAACCGGTTGCAAGAAGGCAAACAACAATTACTGAGTATTTTAATTTAGGGCGTACATACATAGTACGAATTTTTGTGACGAATTTTTGACTTTTGATTATATATTTTCCAAAATCTGTACTTATTGCTATGTCCGTTTTAAACTTTTTTACAGTTTATGTTTATATGACCATGTATTTCAGTTATTAAGTTTTTTTTTTTGTTTACTTACTTATATAACGGACATCGGTTATAACCTCGGAGTAACAACTGAACAAAGAGGTAGTAAACAACTAATTCTAATAGGCCGACATCTTCTTACGTTGTCATATTGACCTCCAGATACGGCAATCATAATTGTTTACTATCGTCTTAATTGTATATTATTCAGAAATATTCCATTCTACGTTAAAAAAGGCGGTATTTTGATGGTTCAGGAATGATTACAGCAAAATAGATATGTCGCCCTCTACTGCGTTACTGCATATTTCTTCATCATAAACGCAAATTCTGAAGTCTTGCATAATTTTGAGAAGCTGGCAAGGCCGCATACCCTCCACGACAGCGGAGGCCTTGCCAGCTCGTTTGACAAAACGTTTGCTTTGTTTATTGTTTGTACGTCTTTTCTGCTTGGTCAGTAAAATCGAATTTGGTATTTGTTGGTAACTGTAGTGAAGCTTTACGGACTTGTTGAGTTATATTCGAGTGTAGTTTAACAGTTTTTCGAGATGGAACTCAAAAAGTGCAGTGTTTGTAACATGGGTTGCATTGGAAGAATTTTCAGGTTAGTTGGCGTTACAGAGCATTGTTTACAATTTGAACTGTCACTGCGAGGTCATAGCTGACCAACGTTTGGAGGCTGAAGTGTCAAAGATGATGGCTTTCAGCGCGCCATGCTGAAGTGGTTTGTTTACTACCTCTATGTTGTTACTTTGAGGTTACAACAGACTCAAATAAGGTTTCCTGGAGGGTCGCTATAAGCGAAGTCTACTGTAGTTACCAAAACCAGATGGTTAATATCATACCTGAAGCCACTGGTATCGTGCAAGCAGTACTCTCGGCGATAGGCCTAAAGCTACCGTTTTTCGTGTACGATGAGTCGTTGTGCTCTGACAAGATCGAATTCTTTTTCGCTGAATCCAATCTTGTGCATCTGGCTATTTGCTTCTCTTGACGCGTCAATCTGGGCCTTTTCACGTTACTACCGTCAGCCTTTTCAGAATCGGTGCTTACGTTTTCTTTGGATAAAACCCTTGTCCTTTTATTCATTCTTCCTTCCAACGTTTCTTTATTGGGATTTTGTTGAGAGGCTTCATCTATAACCCGGAATATATTTTTTAGCTTTGAGAATAATAAACGATATATTTATATACTGTTTTAAATCAGGCTGACATAAAATCAGACGTAAATAAGAAACATGCATTAAGCATCAGCTCTAGGAGAATGTTATGATCGTAGATAGAGAGCATGATAATCATCGAGAAATAAAGTCAATAGGCCGTTGTGAAGTAGTTCAAAGTTTTGTGTACCTCGGCTCTTTGATCGACAATTCGGGTAGCGGTGAAAATGAGATTCGACGGCGCATTCAACAGGCACGTGACATGACAAAGCTTACTAAAATATGGCGTGACCATAATATCACTAAAGCTACAAAAATGTCGCTGGTTCAGTCTCTTGTGTTCTCCATATTTTTGTATGCCTCGGAAACTTGGACTGCTAAAAAGGCAGATCGAGCTCGCATAGATGCTTTTGAAATGTGGACGTGAAGGAGAATGCTGAGAGCTCCTTATACCGCCCATCAAACTAACGTTTCCATACTGGATGCGCTCGGTAATCCAAAGAGACTATCCTCCATTGTGTCGACGAGAATGCTTACATTCTTCGAACATATACACAGAAGCGATAATATGGAGCAACTTGTAGTTCATGGTCACGCGCCGAGTGGGCGGCGCCGTGGCCGTTCCCCTACACGCTGGGTGGATACGACGAAACAGTTGCTGGACCTGAGTATCAAGAGCGCCACTGAACTGACAGTAAATCGCGAACGATGGCGAGCTACAGTTCTCAAAACTATTGATAATATTCGTGTCGGCAATACCCTAGCTCCAACTTATTGCATTTTGCGAGTTCACAACATGTCTGTTAAGACATTGTGACTATGATGATGATGATGATGATGACACTGGTGGCTCCAAAAATTCATCAAAATTCATCAGGTACAGGAGGAGGCATATACGGTGGTAGGCCTGGGTAGAATATAAGTATCCACCTAGTTAAACTGGCTGACGTTTTCCAGGCAGAAATAGTCGCAATTTTAAAATGCGGCAGAATATGCATAGATAAAGGATAATAATATAACGGCATTTTTTACAATAAAACTGAAAGTTACTTGCACCTATAAACAACGCGATGCCTATTACCTCGGCAAAATGTCAGAATGACACAAAGTTTACTTCCACATTTTAGAAATTTTGAAGATAGATATTTTAAAAACCTTTCAAAATAAGGTGAATGAACCCTATATTTTTGAAAACAAGAGAAAAATACATTTCTTTCCGTGATATAATATACAGAATGTGCCATTTGAAACAAGACAACTTTATACGAAAAATAGGATTTTTTGTTATTTTTTTTTCGTATCAAATTCTAAATGACAAGAGAAAACTATAAAACTTTCGTATAAACACCTTTTTCTATCTCTTCAAATAAAAAAGATAGGAGGGGTAACTGAACCCTAACCTCCTCAACTAAAAAAATTAAAAAAAAAATTTAATTTGATACTCCCCTTTCTGGGAGGTAAAAATAATACAAAAACTTGCGAATCATATAAATAATATATAAGCCATAAAGTACCGTTTTTCCCAGGCGGTGATAAGTTCGATTTCTGTTTCGCTGAATCCAATCTTTCGCCTTTGGTGATTTGCTTTTCTAATTGCGCCAATTTACACCTTTTACTTCTCTGTTGCAATACTTCACTGTCCTGCGAAACGTCTGTATTGTCAGGTTTTTCAGAATCGCTGCTTACGTTTTCTTTGGATAAAACTCTCGGCCTTTTCTTCATTCTTCCTTCCGACCCTATTTTTTAATGAAATCATACAGGGTGTTAATTAAGTATGTTAACAAACTTTAACCACGAATAGTACTCCGAAAAATAGAAAGAAAATGTCCTATGAACATGGGTCCGGAAATGCTTCCTAAGGGAGATATGCCCGTTTGCATGGGACACCCTGAAGACTGTTTTCCCTCGATATTCTCGAAACCATTCATAACAAAATTACGAAATTAGGTACGATGGGTAAACTTTTGACGTTGAATCTGATTCTGAATTCAGAATTTCATAATTTTAATCAGAGGCGTATCATACGGTAGGAGTTAAGGGTAAAAATAACCCCATTTTCTAAATGGTAATTTTTTGACATTTTGATTTTAGAATATGGTATTTCAGAGATTTCTACGTAAAAATAGTCTCTTGGTACATCTGGATAGGGCTAACCGTTTTCGAGAAAAATGCAAGTTATTGAATCGATGCAGGCTATTGTAAGTAAATAAATGTTCATCTATTTAGTAAGTGTGCTGTGAAAAACAATGGGGTTATTTTTACCCTTTACTCCTCCCGTATGATACGCCTCTGATTAAAATTATGAAATTCTGAATTCAGAATCGATAGGGCTAACCGTTTGCGAGAAAAATGCAAATTATTGAATCGATGCAGGCTATTGTATTCAATAATTTGCATTTTTCTCGAAAACGGTTAGCCCTATCGAGATGTATCAAGAGACCATTTTTACGTAGAAATCTCTGGAATACTATATTCTAAAATCAAAATGTCAAAAAAATTACCATTTAGAAAATGGGGTTATTTTTACCCTTAACTCCTCCCGTATGATACGCCTATGATTAAAATTATGAAATTCTGAATTCAGAATCAGATTCAGCGTCAAAAGTTTACCCATCGTACCTAATTTCGTAATTTTGTTATGAATGGTTTCGAGAATTTCGAGGGAAAACCGTCTTCAGGGTGCCCCATGCAAAGGAGCGTAGCTCCTTTAGGAAGCATTTCCGGACCCATGTTCATATGACATTTTCTTTCTATTTTTCGGAGTACTATTCGTGGTTAAAGTTTGTTAACATACTTAATTAACACCCTGTATAAACTACCTATTCCAAAGAACATTTTTAATTATTTATTTTTGTATCTACTCTTAAAATATGTTTATTCTACATTTAAACACAAACGAATGCGGATCTCTCATAAGGGCCTATGTTAAAATTGTGATGTTTAATCGTTAATAACTTTTTTTGAAATGATGGATAAAAAGTTTTGAATTTTTGAGGGTAAATACCTATGGACCTAAAATTATCAATATTGAGAAAAAAATGCATCTACAAGGCACAGATTTGACCATCGTTGGAGTACTGCTCCCATGTGTGGGGATGCGCTCCGAATCACTCTCTAAAGCTTCTGGACACTATCCAGAAAAAAGCAACTAGACTAATCGATACGCCTAACCTCACAAAGGACCGCCACAGCCTGGAACATCAAAGAAGGGTGGCCGACCTGTCCCTGCTTTACAGATTCTATCACGGAAGATGTTCCAGTGAGCTCGCCCAGATAATAACACCAAAGGCTGTCTTAACAAGAAACACTACAGAGGCTCTGCGAGCTCATCCTTACCAGGTCGAGGTCCCTACTCCTCGAACCAGTCTTTTCCAGCATTCCTTCTTTTGGAGAGCTTCGACGCTAAGGTAAGAGCTGCCGGGGAATTTGTTTCCCGACGGCTACAACCTGCAGCGTTTCAAATCTAATGTGCACCAACACTTATCCTCCCGCAGCGCTTCTACAGCGCTATAGGATTTCAGCCTTTGTGGGAGGCAGACCATAAAAAAACAACTCTCGTGAACAAGAAAATGAAATGAAAACGTCAAAATTCGCTACATGAAAATTATTCTAAAAATTATGAAATATTGAGGTAATAATAGACGGCAATAGACTTCCTTGGTTCCAGAACATTTCTGAGATTGAACAACAATACAGCAGACAAATATTAGCGGCAGATTAGTACACTATAAGATTACACCAAGTACGAGTATGAGAACGAATGGACCAGAAGCCATGGGGAACTGTTTTTCTAAATTTAAGTAAGATATATGTGCTGTATTAAGCCAATACTATACACAAGGCATTGCCTCCATAGGGGATTAGCAAATAAAGTACAGTTCAACGTACAAAAAATTCAGGCAACAACACTTACAAAGAAGTCTCACGATGGCTTACCAACCGTGGAAATGGAGGGTCACCCCATAGTCGAATCACCTTCCGTCAAGCTTTTGGGAATCAACATCAACAGTAACATGTCCTGGCACGACCACATCGTCAGTATTGCTAAAACGGCATCCCAGAAGCTTGGAGTTTTCTTCCGCTGTAGGAAGTTGTATACACCAGAGCAACTGCTGCTGCTCTACAAGGCACAGATCCGACCATCGCTGGAGTATTGCTCCCATGTGTGGGGATGCCTCTGAAGCTTCTGGACACTATCCAGGAAAGAGCGATTAGACTAATCGATACGCCTAACCTCACAAAGGACCTGCACAGCCTGGAACATCGAAAGAGGGTGGCTGACCTATCCCTGTTTTACAGATTCTATCACGGAAGATGTTCGAGTGAGCTCTCTCAGATAATAACACTACAGGTCGTCCGAACTAGGAACACTAGAGAAGCTCTGCGAGCTCATTCTTACCAGGTCGAGGTCCTTACTCCCCGAACTAGTCTCCACCAGCATTCCTTCTTTTGGAGAACTTCGACGCTGTGGAATCAGCTGCCGGGGAATTTGTTTCCCGACGGCTACAACCTGCAGCGTTTCAAATCTAACGTGAACCGATACTTATCCTCTCGCAGCGCTTCTACAGCACCATAGGCTTTCAGTCGTTGCGGGAGGCCAACCATAAAAAAAAGTGGCTCTATTTTTATATGAAATATGTACAAATAAAGAGAAAAAAAATAGAAAGCGTCCATAAAGTGTTTCCTGGGTTGATTGGAGGCAAACTGCATCCACCACCACCTTTGGCATCCACTTTTATAAATAAATATATCCATCTTCTACTCTAATCTTTATTCCAATATAAATCAAATTCAAAATCCCTGATTTCGGTAAACCACAGCCAAAATCCAGGGTAGTATATTAAATAAGGAGATGATTATTACCTTTCGTAGATGCATCCTTGTCTTTGTCTTTGGAACCTTTTTCATTCGTCCTCACATCTCTGTCCTTTTCCTCTTTATCATTTAGGTTTCGTACTTTATCATTTCTGTTTCTGCTATGACTTGTATCCTTCTTTGTAGGACTAGAACGATCATCCGAAAAACATTGCTTTTTACTGCTACTGCCCTGGCTCTCTGTATCCACGTATCGTGTTGTTGAACCTGCAAAAATAATAATAAATTTTTGGCAAAAGTCCCTATAAATATTAAAATAAATATAAATCTCCATTGAACTTGAAAGCACGTTTGTGAATCTGTAGCGAATACTAGGTGCATTTTTTTTTACTTGTGTCATCGGCATTGACTGCTCTGGTCATTAGCCTCGTGTTCTTTGTAGGCTTTGTTACTGTTTCCCGGCGCCACTCTAGGAACAGCACTGTTCATTAGAAGCCAACAGTGAAGGCTCAGGAGGTCGCTGAGCTTTTTTTTTACTGGGCCAACCCAGTAAAGGTGGTGCAATTAATATTCTATTTAGTATTTTCAAATTTTTTTAAGATTCAGAAGCGGAAGCAAGTGATATTCTGTATCTTATCTATACTTTCGATTTATACAAAGTGATAGAGAATTCCGAAATGGAATCGTTTGCCGACGACACTCAGCTGATACACTATTTCAACGCCGGAGATGTAAACACAGCAAATATTGAATTACAAAGCGATATAGATAAAGTTTATGAGTTCTCAGCCAATCATAATTTAGCGGTGAATCCAGATAAAACAAAAATTTTAGTTTTCTGCTCGGACAACAAAAGAAATCACGTCACAGATAATTTAGGTATCTTTATTGACAACAAGGCATTGCAACTTACAGATACAGCAAAGATCTTAGGAGTTGAGGTTGATGTTAAATTGAGGTTCAATAAACATATAAACAATATCACAAAGAAAACGTATCTGAGACTACTAACTCTATACGCCTGTAGATATCTACTAAACTTTAAACTGAGAAAAAAGCTAAGTGAAATGCTGGTGATGTCCTGCTTGGGTTACTGCAACATCTTATACTTCTCATGTCTTGACCAGGTAACAAAAAATAGACTACAGATTATGCAAAACAACTGTATACGTTTTATATGTGGTTTGAGGAAATTCGATCATGTGTCTCAGAAGTATATTATGCTGAAGTGACTCAGGCTCGACACATTAGTAGTATATCATTATTTAGTATTTATTCACAAAGTACTAACCACATCAAAGCTCGAGTATTTGAAAGAAAAAATTACATTTAATCATGTGGTACACGATAGGTTAATTAGGAATAGGTATATAATAAGGACCCCACCTCACAGCACTTCTCTGTTCCAACGAAGCTTCTCATACAATGCAGCAGTTCTGTATAACAAATTAGATAATAATTGCAAGCTTATGAATTTGTCCGGCTTTAAAAGATGTATGAAACGGAAGTTGTTGTCTAATTTATTTTAATTTCTCATGTTTAAGTTTAAGCACTGTATATTCAAGCTTGGTTATGATGTTTAGTCTCCTTTTCTTTCTTTTCCTGTAGTATATACTTGACGTAGTATAACATCGCTTGAGTTCACTCTTGCTTTGTTGACACATCTGGTTAAGTGTAAGAGTAGCTATGCTAAACTTCGCCAGATGTGTCCCACTTTTTGTAATACATTACATGTATTCACTTTTTTTTGAATAAAGACATTATTATTATTATATATGAAACTTAATTTTTTGTTTATAAGACATAGCAATTACTATTACCTCTCGTGGATACACCATTTTCCTTGTCCTTGGAACCTTTTTCATTTGTCCCTAGATCCCTGTTCTTTCCCTCTATATTATCTTTGCTTGGTAGTTTATCATTTCTGTTTCTGCTATGACGAGTATCCCTTTTTGTTGGACTAGAGAGATCATCAGAAGAAGGCTGCTCTTTACTGCTTATGCTCTGCCTCTCTGCAGATGTTTTGTGACATTTAAATTTAAATAATAATACAATATTTATTCACCACCAACATATTTTACATTATGATACAAGGAGGGAGGGGGTCCAAACAGATCAACCTCTTCCAAAATACTTGAATTATAAAGTTTAAGATTTGGAAGAGCATTGTTCATTAAGGCCCGATTTTATCAACATGCATATTTAACAAAGACTTTGACAAAGCTTTTCTATTGGATGTTGTTTAGCAAAAGCTTTCTATTGGGTATTGAGCGCTATGTGAATAAGTATCATCCAATAGTATTTTATCAATATTGGAAACAAGACGTCAAAGCTTTTATCAAAGATATTTTAGAATTCATGGATCAAAATCGTAGCAGAAAATCAGAACAAAGCGATTGATTTGTAAATGAATGCTAGATTTTTAATGTTTACCTTATAATTATTGTAATTGCTATTGCAGTCAGATTGATTGTAGACTGGATGCATGTTTGTTATAGATCTTCTTATAGAAATATTCACAGAGGATGTAAAGATTGTAAAGGCACTACGTAAAAGGCACCGTAGTGCAGAAGCACATTTATATAAACCACCTTATTCACTTTCTGACTATACAAAAGGTTTTTATCTAATTTAGGAAAAATAAGGTTATAGTCATACTTTTGCCAGATCGCAAGCTTTGCTGTTAAGGTTAAGAAGGATAGGCAACCAGTAATGCACACTTGTGAAATCGTATGTACCTATTTGCGAAATGCAATAAAATGTTATTTTCCCCCTTTTCTACTATAATACATAGGTATATTGCAGTTATTTATAATTATTATCGATTGTGAATTATTATTTTATAAAAATAATGCAGTAATATGAATTTCTTGTCATCATTATATCATCTGATACATCAAGAAACCATTGATCAAATGTACAGATTCTCTGGAATCTGATTGGTTGAAATTAGCAATTGCTAAACTCTTTGCTAAACAAGAAAATGCAACTTTTCACCCATTAAGGATGGGAAATCAGATCGGAAAATATACTAGATGGTTCATAATGGTCGATTGTATATAAAGCATGTAATTTTTGGCCTTTTTGAGGTAAATTTCAAGAGAAATTGATAATTTTCAGAGTACTTTGACAGATGCATGTTCTTGAATGGGCTGCTCTCATTGGTCAAAACCTTTGTTAAAATCCGCGTGTTGATAAAATCGGCCCTAAGTATAATAAATTATTTCACTTTGGCGAAGAGAATAGATAACGAAATTGGGGAGTATCAGTGCGGTTTCAGAGCGAGTAGAGGAGCTATTGACCAGACTTTCACCTTAAGAGAACTACAAGCAGAAAGCTACCAACATATGAAAGAAACCTACGTAATTTTCGTGGATTTAGAAAAGCGTACACAATTAAAAGATCTGCAGTATACAACGCCTTGAATGAGTTAGGAGGTGATGGTAGCACTGCCAATCTATTCAATAGCTTGGAGGGGCAGTATTTTCGTATTTGCAATTTTTTAGAGATTAAACAAGAAGTGGAAGCAAGTGTTATATGAAACTAATTTTTTTATGATATAGCAATTGCTATTACCTTTCGTAGATACTCCACTTTCCTTGTCCTTGGAACCTTTTTCATCTCTGCTCTTTCCGTCTGCATTATTTTTGTTTGGTAGTTTATCATTTCTGTTTCTGCTACGACGCGTATCCCTCTTTGTTGGACTAGAGAAATCGTCAGAGGAAGAGGAAGACTGGTCTCTACTGCGTATGCCCTGCCTCTCTGCATCAACTTTGCGTGTTTTTGGATCTGCAATGATAATAATAATATAACATACATAATTTACATTATGATGCAAGGAGTCTCCAAATAGGTAAACCTCTTCCAGAATACTTGAATTATAAAGTTAAAGATTTTTCATTAAGTATAACAATTACTTCACTCATAAAAATAAATCGGCGAGATTTTTTTGGCATCTCATCTAACACTTCTAATGCCGGGTCCAGATCAAGCAGACAAAACGAAAACACAATTTTGAAACAAAAACACGACAAACTGAAAACAAAATTTGTCGCCAAAAGTAAAAACAAAATTGAGACAAACGGTCCACACCAGAACGACAAAATATAGAAACAAAATTCAGTTGCTAGACGTTGTTGTTGCGATTGTGTTGGTTAACTATGTGGCGTTTTAATCAGGAAAAAAATGAAACTGAAGATTTATTGCTAGCCGCAAGTTGTTTTTTTTGCTCTCATCATCATCCCAGGTTGCTAAAAAAAAACGCAAACGTTTTTGGATTAGACTTAGCAATTCATATCCAAACCATTTTGGAGTGAAATGCTTCCCTGCCCCAGATTTTTTAAGTTTCCTATAATTTCTTCTTTCTCTAGCATACTGGTTGTTAATATTCTTAATTTTCTTGTCAACATCATTTAGTGGCACATTTAGCGATAAAGAAATTTCCTTTAATGCATCGGCTTTCTTGTAGCGGTTTTTATAGTCTTTATTTTTAGGGTCCCATAATATTGAATGCTCCCTGTAAAGTTCTATTAATTTGCATGTGTTTTCTGTATTCCACTTTTTGTCCCCCGACATTTTTAGAAAAATACACTAGTATTTAATAATCACGACAACAGAACAAGGCACTTAATTTTGATAAAAATTGTATATTCTTCTTCTCCTCACTTTCTCGTTTTGTCAGACACGCGCGTCCACACTGCGTCGACAACTTGTCGTCATATTCACAGACAAAACACAGACTTTTTGATCTTTACCGACCCGAGACGGGACCTGAAAAGTTTTCGAATTTGGAAACAAAAACAAAATTGTCGCAGAAATGTCTCAAAAATGTTTTCGATTTGTCGCCACTTTGTAGCGAAACATGAATGTTTTTGTTTTGTCTTTGTTTTGTCTACTTGGTCTGGACCCGGCATAATTCGGCTCGTGTAAGAATTGATGGTAACCTGTCTAGTCAAACTGCAACCATAAAAGGAGTTCGTCAGGGATGTGTATTATCTCCGATGTTGTTTAACATTTACTCGGAATTTGTGATGAGACAGGTATCAAACAACTTATTGCAGCTTCTCAGGAAAAATTAGTAGCTCTGTTAAACATCTCAGAACAACATAGTGCAGCGCATGGTCTTGCTATTAACTACAATAAGACCATGGTTATGATCGTAGATAGACAGCATGATAATCATCGAGAAATAAAGTCAATAAGCCGTTGTGAAGTAGTTCAAAGTTTTGTGTACCTGGGTTCTTTGATCGACAATTCGGGTAGCTGTAAAAATGAGATTCGACGGCGCATTCAACAGGCACGTGTGACCATGACAAAGCTTACTAAAATATGGCGTGACCATAAAATCACTAAAGCTACAAAAATGTCGATGGTTCAGTCTCTTGTGTTCTCCATATTTTTGTATGCCTCGGAAACTTGGACTGTTAAAAAGGCAGATCGAGCTCGCATAGATGCTTTTGAAATGTGGACATGGAGGAGAATGCTGAGAGTTCCTTATACTGCCCATCGAACTAACGTTGCCATACTGGATGAGCTCGGTAATCCAAAGAGACTATCCTCCATTGTGTCGACGAGAATGCTTAAATTCTTCGGACATATACACAGAAACAATAATATGGAGAAACTTGTAGTTCAGGGTCATGCCCCGAGTGGGCGGCGCCGTGGCCGTCCCCCTACACGCTGGGTGGATACGACGAAACAGTTGCTGGATATGAGTATCAAGAGCGCCACTAAACTGACTACTGAATATTCGTGTCGGCAGTACTCTAGCTCCGACTTAATGCATTTTACGAGTTCACAACATGTCTGTTAAGACATTGTGACTATGATGATGATCTAGCACTTCATCAGCAGAGAATGCCACGTCTGGGAAATAGAAAGAACTGCCAATCTATTCAACAACTTGGGGGGGGGGGATAGTATTTGCAATTGTTTTATAGATTAAAGAAGTAGAAGAGGAAGCAAGCAAGATATAGCAAGTGCTATCACCTTTCTTAGAAACTCCATTTTCCTTGTCGTTGGAACCTTTTTCATTCCTCCCCATATCCCTGTTCTTTCCGTCTGTATTATTTTTGTTTGATAGTTCATCATTTTTGTTTCTGCTATGACGCGTACCCCTCTTTGTTGGAGTCCAAAGATCATCAGAAGAAGATTGCTCTCTACTGCTTATGTCATGTTTATCTACTTTGCGTGTTTTTGGATCTGCAACGATAACAGGTTGTTACCAAATGTTTTGTGACATTTACATTTAAATAATAATACAATATTTATTCACCACCAGCATATTCTACATTATGATACAAAGGGGGTAAAAATAGATGAACCTCTTCCAGAATACTTGAATTATAAAGTTAAAATTTGGAACAGCATTTTTTATTAAGGGCCGGTTGTACAAATGCAGGTATAGCACGAGCTTTGTTAAGCCTAAGCTTAGCTAAGCTCAGGTTTAAAGTAGACACCCGTTGTACAATCGTCGGCTCAGTTAAACCTGGTTGATAATGAAATTCACTACGGTTGGCATCAATGAAGCAATACGTACTGACATAATGATCTGAAAAATTACCTTTTTTGGTTAGGCACCTATGACATTTTGTGTTAAATTTTGGCAACGACCGTTTTTGTCTCTGTTCTTTCATTCACTCTCTTTGTTAAATTAGACACAAATCTTCCAAAAAAATTGACCTAATAAAGTGACAGCAATTTGAAGGTTCATCCTTGACAAATCATGTCATTTTTATATCAGGTTAGGTTTAAACCTCAGCTAAGCTCGCGTTGAGCATCGGCTTACGTAAGCTCGTGTTAAGCTTGGAGTGGGGGGTTAAGCCAGCATTGTACAACGGGCATTTTGCCACTGACGTGGTTTATTTCACTCATAAAAGATGGCCCTGTTCTGCGGAATAGAAAGCACTTCCAATCTATTCAATGACTTGGTGACAGTATTTTCGATTAAAATTTTTTTTTTAAGATTAAAGAAGCAGAAGTGGAAGCAACATTATATGAAACTAATTTTTTATTTATAAAGAGGGCTGTTCCAAATTACGGTTCTATCACCGTCCCAGAACTGTTTTCATCATGCTCCGCCCAATTTACAGGTCTAAAAACGGTGATTCTAGAATCACAAAATGGGCGGGGCATGATGAAAACAGTTCTTGGACGGTGATAGAACCGTAATTTGGAATAGCCCTTAATATAGCAATTGCTATCACCTTTATTAGATACTCCATTTTCCTTGTCCTTGGAACCTTTTTCATTAGACCTCATTTCTCTGTTCTTTTCGCCCGTATTACTTTTGTTTGGTAGTTCATTTCTGTTTCTGCTACGACGCGTATCCCTCTTTGTTGGACTAGAAAGATCATCAGAAGATTCTTCTGTACTGCTTATTACCTGCCTCCCTGCATCAACTTTGCGTGTTTTTGGATCTGCAACTATAAGAGGAGTTACCAGATGTACAGTCAAATTTATATAATAATACAAAATTTCTTCACTACCAACATATTTTACATTATGATACAAGACGGATACAAGGGAGGGTCCAAAATAGGCGAACCTTACAATATTAGATTGTTCATTTATGAATACTGATAGTCAACAATAGCTGTAGCTCAATGAAGTTCAAACAGTTTCTTAAATTCAGGGAAAACTCCATATTTTCAAAAACACTTAGTAGTTGCACTTAGCATGTAGGTACTTCAGAAATTTAAGGCAGCTAATTGATAACACTGTCATAAAGATTGACCAAAGTTTGGAATGTTATTTAGTAGATACAAAATAAATATATATATTATAAATATAAAATAATTGATTTTTGGTTCAGATTAATTTCTTATTTCAAAAAGTATAAATAATTTATTTGAAATAAGGTGTGATGGACTGATGAAACGTTATTCATTTTTATATCCACGAAAAAATTACTGACGTTATATTGATGTTTCGGTTTCGGCTGAAACTGAGACGGAGGCCGAAATTCGGTTTCGGCCGTAAATAGTAGCTTCGGTCGGACACTAAATATAATACCTATCCACCACCAACATATTTTAATACTTGAATTATATGGTTAAAGATTTGGAAGAGCATTTTTCATTAGGTATATTCACTCATAGAAATAAAACAGCCAGGTTTCTTAGTCACTTCTACCAGCACTTCATCAGCAGACATAACCGTGTTCCACGGTATAGAAAGCAATGCCAATCTATTCAATAGCTTAGGAGACAGTATTAAGTATTTGCAATTTTTTTAAAGATTAAAGAAGTAGAAGTGGAAGCAAATATTACATGAAACTAATTTTTTTGTTTATAAGATGTAGCAATTGCTATTACCTTTCGTAGATACTCCATTTTCCTTGTCCTTGGAACCTTTTTCACTGGACCCCACATCTCTGTTCTTTCCGTCTGTATCATTTTTGTTCGGTAGTTTATCATTTCTGTTTCTGCTACGACGCGTATCCCTCTTTGTTGGACTAGAGAGATCGTCAGAGGAAGACTGGTCTCTACTGCGTATGCCCTGCCTCTCTGCATCAACTTTGCGTGTCTTTGGATCTGCAGATGTTTTGTGACATTTAAATTTAAATAATAATATAATATTTATCTACCACCAACATATTTTAATACTTGAATTATAAGGTTAAAGATTTGGAAGAGCATTTTTCATTAAGTATATTCACTCATAGAAATAAAACAGCCAGGTTTCTTTCTACCAGCACTTCATCAGCAGAGATAACCGTGTTCCACGGTATAGAAAACAACGGCAATCTATTCAATAACTTGGGGGACAGTATTTTCGTATTTGCAATTTATTTTAAAGATTAAAGAAGTAGAAGTGGAAGCAAATATTACATGAAACTAATTTTTTTGTTTATAAGATGTAGCAATTGCTATTACCTTTCGTAGATAGTCCATTTTCCTTGTCCTTGGAACTTTTTTCATTAGACCTCATATCTCTGTTCTTTTCGTCCGTGTTATTTTTGTTTAATAGTTCATTCCTGTTTCTGCTATGACGCGTATCCCTCTTTGTTGGACTAGAAAGATCGTCAGAGGAAGATTGGTCTCTACTGCGTATGCCCTGCCTCTCTGCATCAACTTTGCGTGTTTTTGGATCTGCAGATGTTTTTTTACATTTAAATTTAGATAATAATATAATATTTATCCACCACCAACATATTTTAATACTTGAATTACGAGGTTAAAGATTTGGAAGACCATTTTTCATTAAGTATATTCACTCATAGAAATAAAACAGCCAGGTTTCTTTCTACCAGCACTTCATCAGCAGAGATAACCGTGTTCCACGGTATAGAAAGCAATGCCAATCTATTCATCAGCTTCATCATCATAGTCACAATGTCTTAACAGACGTGTTGTGAACTCGTAAAATGGATTTACTCATTTTACGAATTTCTCTTGGGATATCTTTAAGATCTTTAATGCAGTAGTTTCACATTTGCTTTCTGCATCCTCATGCCGTTGACCAGATGGTATCTACTGGTTCATCCGCCTTTAGGGGCAATTTCTCACCCCAAGGACAAGAAAGTGTCCTGACTCTTCTCAACTCGTCCACCCGAAGCTGTTGGTTGAGAAGAGGTTACTGCTTATACCGACAGTAGTTCGGTTCCTTTTAGTCGCCTTTTACGACACGCAGGATATACGATGGGAGATATTCTAACCCGCCCCCACACGGAGAATCAAGAATTAAATAGCTTGGGGGACAGTATTTTCGTATTTGGATTTTTTTTTTAAAGATTAAAGAAGTAGGAAGTGGAAGCAAATATTAAATGAAACTAATTTTTTTGTTTATAAGATGTAGCAATTGTTATTACCTTTCGTAGATACTCCATTTTCCTTGTCCTTGGAACCTTTTTCATTAGACCTCACATCTCTGTTGTTTTCGGCCGTGTTATTTTTGTTTAGTAGTTCATTCCTGTTTCTGCTACGACGCGTATCCTTCTTTGTTGGACTAGAAAGATCATCAGAAGATTGTTCTGCACTGCTTATTCCCTGCCTCTCTGTATCAACTTTGCGTGATTTTGGATCTGCAATGATAATAGGTCGTTATCAAATGTTGTGTGACATTTAAATTTATATAAAAATACAGTATTCATACAAGCAAGAGGGTCCAAATAGGTAAACCTTTTGCAAGCTTGAGTTTGAGCAAATAATAGTAATAATTCGTTGGGCTGGGGTGATGAAAAATGTCATTCACATAAACTGCAAATAGAAATGATCCTAGTATTGAACCTTGCTGCTCTCCAGAAGAAATTGCTCTTGTTTGTGAGCACAGCTTACTATGATAAACAATTTGCTCACGACCGCTTGGATATGAGCCGAAGAAATCTAAAAAAGACCTACCTCTAAAAATAAATCGTTTCTGAATCTATAAAAAATATTTGACACCTGCGACTCAATATGTAGTTTCTTGGTTTTTACTTGCTCACCTTCTCCGACACTGTCGTTTAAACTATGCATAGATGTATCTTCCACATGCTTATTCACTCCATTTTTCCTCGTTTTTGCACCGTGCTTGATATATTCATCATATTTTTTGTTGGGAGTTCGAATTCTCTTACTCTCTCTTAGCGGGCTTCTGGTTACCTCAGAATTCGAATCTATTTTTGACGCTGAAAAATTATTAGTAACTTATTACAGCAATGTGTGTACAAATAAATATAATTTTTTGTATACATGTGTGTCAGGGTTGTGTAAATAATTGATCAAAATTTGAGAAAAAAAAACAGGCCGTTGCCTCGATCATATATAACAAGTAATGGTAGCTATTCAACACAGTGATTGTTTGCTTGCATCATCTTAGTGGATTTTGTAAACATAACCCCTCATTATACGCACCATCTGTTTACGGCGTTGCGATGAAAAACATTACAAGTCTACGGCGTTGCGAATGAAAAACATTACAAGTCCCAGGACATGTACTAATTTTAACGTCATTGGTCAACTCATTGTTGGCTGTCAGCGCCACGGTTCGCGATATCGTTAATAATAAAATAAAACAATTTTTACATACTTAGCGCCCTCTATTGACGTTGTCATAACCTTATCATAAGCTAAAACGAAAAAAAAAATACAAAAAAGCCTGTAAAAGGAAGACTGAGCCCAAGAACAGTATAACGGCATCAACTTTTGTTTTAATAACTTTACTCGTTTTGGAGTTAATATGTTTTTTTCATTTATCTCAAAACTATATTTCTGGACTTTTACTGTATCTTGGACTCACCGATTCAAATATTAAATCGTGAAATGACGCCTGAACGCTGGCTGGTTAACCTCTGTCTCTTATAGCGTTTTTCACTGGACACATTTTAGTGCACTCCGCGCGAGTGCAGAATACTGAAAAAGTTCACCTAGGGTAACGCTTTTGCACTGGGTTCTTCCAGTGGAATACACATCAAGAAACATTAACTTGTTTTGACAACAATATCTGCATATTTATACTACTTACTCTTTTGTCTGAAAACTGTTTAATAGTTTCCATGTAATTGCTAATTCTGGGAATTTTTTCTCCCGAATTCTTCCTAAACACATTATTTGTTCATCGTCAGAAGATGATGAGCTGATTTTGTCAATTCAAACAAGGAAATTAAAATTTTGATTTTTTAGTTCACTCTACTCATTCTGACTGAAAATAGTGAAAATCAACTAGGTTTTACCGTATTCAAACATTGAAAGTTTAAACAGGCGTAACATCATTCTATAATTTGAAGTTTCCCGCTCAAACCTACTGTCATTCCATTGGTTTACTTCCACGACACTCGCTTTGAAATCGGTGCGAAATTTTTGCACTCAGTTCGACCGCCCCGAGTGCAAAAATGCCAGTGAAATGAGTGCACTCAAAAAATTTTGCACTGGAACTGCCAGTGAAATGCAAAATAGAAATCCAGTGCAACCAGTGAAAAACGCTATTAGTTCGTTGATGCTTCGTTGACAGACAAAGCGCGCCAAATTTAAAATCTACCAATGTATACGCGAGTTGACGCTTGTATGTATCCAATATGTATCTATCTCTGTCTTGGACTCTATACAGAATTTATCTAGTTATATATGATCGAAGGGCCGTTGGAAAAAAATGAGGAATGGGTAAATATCATGATTTTTTTATAAATGCGAGTATGATATAAGAATCTTCTCATATTTTTCCGCGATTTTTTTGGCCACGGAAAAGCCGAGAAATTGAGGAAAATATTTGAACCTCTCTATGACCGTGACGTCACCAGCGAATCGGATGACGGATATGTGTGCCGTGTTGCCGTTCTATCTAATATTATACGTAATGTCTTATGTTCTCGTTTTATTGATCCGTGATTCGGTGACCGTGATCTGTCAATCAGTCCCGTCACTGACGTCACTCATCAGTGACAGTTTTGCACGTCATTCGTTGTAGGGCACGATGACTGTACTTGTTTTTTTTTCGCCTGGAATCCTGACCTATTTCCCTTTTTATTGTAGTGCATTCTTTATCAGTATTGTTGTTGCACTTGACATGTCGAAAGCCTTCGATAGAGTGTGGCATGAGGGACTTCTGGTCAAGCTTGCTGCTTATGGCCTGCGCCGATCTCTGTTTGTTGTAGTCAAAGGCTGTACATCATATGTATTTGGTGTTTCTTAGGGATCTGTCCTATCCCCTACCCTGTTTCTGCTGTACATCAACGAGCTGCTGGAAATAACATCCAATCCAATATAGATTCGCAAACGACAGTACATTAATATCGTGCATGGAAACAGACAAGCCACTATCTTCCCAGGAGACGGTACGTCGGCGACAGCAATATGCCTCATAGATCAACGTAGATATCAAAATAATTGACGAGTGGGGATTAGTAAATAAAGTACAGTTTAACGTACAGAAAACTCAGGCAACAACACTGACAAAGAAATCTAACGTTGGCTTACTAACTGTGGAAATGGAGGGTCACCCAATAGTTGAGGCACCTTCCGTCAAGCTTTTGGGGATCAACATCAACAACAACATGTCCTGGCACGACCACGTCGTCAGTATTGCTAAAACGGCATCTCAGAAGCTTGGAGTTTTGTTCCGCCGTAGGAAGCTGTATATACACCAGAGCAACTACTGTTGCTCTACAAGGCACAAGTCCGACCATTGTTGGAGTATTGCTCCCATGTGGGGGGATGCGCTCCGAAGCACTGTCTAAAGCTTCTGGACACTATCCAGAAGAGAAGAATTAGACGAATCGATACGCCTAACCTCACAAAGGACCTCCACAGTCTGGAACATCGAAGAAGGGTGGACGACCCGCCCCTGTTTTACAGATTCTATCACGGAAGATGTTCGTGTAAGCTCTCCCAGATAGTAACACCGAAGGTTGCCCGAACAAGGAACACAAGAGAGGCGCTGCGAGCTCATTCTTACCAGGTCGAGGTCCCTACTCCCCGAACCAGTCTCCTCCAACATTCCTTCTTTTGGAGAACTTCGACGCTGTGGAATGAGCTGTCGGGGAATTTGTTTGCCGACGGCTACAACATGCAGCGTTTCAAATCTAACGTGCATCGATACTTATCCTCTCGCAGCGCTTCTACAGCGCCGTAGACTTCTAGCCTTTGCGGGAGACCATAAAAAAATTAGTTAGGTACACGTTAGTTTCTCATAACCAACAAGGATGACTAAAGCCGATTTGGATAATCTGCCTAAGTTTGACGTGGATATGGTAAAATACTACCTATGTAAATAAAATTCAGTTCTTCAATACAGAGATAAAAAAGGTGGAAACTTAAGAAGTTCGAAAATATTTAAATAACAATTGCAGTAAAAAACAACAGTAATATACATGTTCCAGGTATATCTGCTTTTCAAACTGTAGAGAAGTTCAGCATTTCTTGGAATAAGCACAGATGTTATCTTGTTCGTTTGAAATTTTGTGATAAACAAATTATAGCGTGTAATAAATAAAGTTGCCTGACATCGTATATCAGAGCTTCTCTGAATAAATCGTCGGTAGGATAGTTTTGGTTTTCTAAACATATTCACTGAGGCGTTTTTTAACGTTTTTTTTTTGTTTCCTTGACACACAAATGTTCCACCATATTTACTGTAATTTGTAAAGATTATGCAATTTTATCTTTTAATTCGAATTATTTGGAAATCGACGTTGTGTATCGGACAACTATACTCATGAATGGGCCTATACCGTGATCTCAAATTGATCAATTTATTTACTGCGGTATTATTTTTGATGATACATAGGACCGTTTACTGTAAAAAGTCAGCAGAAAACTTGATCCAAATGAGAATAACACTAAAAAGAAAATTGTACTGTAATTTGAAATAGCCGATGATAACGTCACCTGTAGGAAACCAATGAGAAGCGTCCTTTTTGTAGGGAACCAATGAGAAGCATCCTTTCGTGGTCCGATGACTACGAGCGGATGCTATTGTTTTGTACCAGTGAGCTCTTATTGGTTCCCTACAGGTGACGTCACGACCTGGGCGGGAAGTGTATGGATTCAAAAAATTTAATATTTAGAGCAATTTTTTCGATTATAAATACGATAGAAAAATTTTGTTAAATTATTTATGGCATCTACGTGGTGTCAGGGTTCATTTAAGCCAATAAACCAAAAATATGGTATATAGGCCCATTGACAAATGACACAAATTAACATTAAATATGGAACATTTAAAAAAGAGAAAACTGAATATTTTCTATTGCGTTTTAATGAATGAAAATATAATAATTATAACAATGTTTAATATTTCCTGTTCAACATCAACAACTTATTTTAACTTTTGTAAAAGCTATCATAAAATGCCAAGAACATTACACAAACCTGCATTTCATTATGAAACACCTAATATATGTTTACGATACTTCTTTTTTTCTTACCTTTTTCAGTATTTTCATTTATAGAATCTCCCGCACCAGTTGGATCATTGCTTGGGATACTGGAAGCCACTGTGCTGTTGTTGATTTCAGTATTAGTCGGCATTGATTCAGTATCAGTTGTTTTATCATTTGCACATTCTTTATCTCTATCGATCTGTTCAACCGAATTTTTAATTTTCTGGACAAACTTCTTTATGCATTTTCTGGACATCTTGTCCAGTGGTAGATCCTGAAAAATAATTATTTTATAGATCTCACCGCTACTGAATTGGTTTTACAGAACTGTAATGGTTTCAGCTCTCACTGACTCACTGAAGTCACTGAAGAGCCTCTGTCTGTCCGTCTGTCCGTCCGTCCGTCTGTCAGTATACAAAAGATAGCCAAAACTACAGGTGCTAGAGAGAGATATTGCATGTATTTATAATTATTATCGATAGTAAATTATTGTTTTATCCAAATAATGCAGTAATTTGAATTTCTTGTCATTCTTATCATTTGATAGACGAACAATCCAGTGATCAAATGTACCGCTTCTGTGGAATCTGGTTGGCTGAGATTAGCAATCGCTAGACTTTTTGTTAAACAAGAAAATGCAATTTTTCGCCCATTTAGGATGGAAAATCAGACTGGAAAAGATACTAGATGGTTCACAATGGCCGATTGTATATAAAGTATGCCACTTTTGACCTTTTTGAGGTAAACTTCACGAGAAACCAATAATTTTCAGAGTACTTTGACACGTGCATGTTCTTGTTCCGGAAAGGGCTGCTCTGATTGGTCAAAGTCTTCGTGAAAATGCGCGTGTTGATAAAAACGGGCCTAAATCTAAAAAAAAAAATGTCATCGTGGAATGATCTGCAAGTTAGGTTAGCTGCACTGGCAATACTGGCATAATGTATGAAATAGTACTCACCTTGTCGCTTGAAAGTTCCTCGGCATGTTCAATTATATTGTTAACAGCTTCTTTGTCTCCAACAGGAATGTTCAAGAACGTTAACAGTTTTGTTAAATATCCCAACAGTACATGATTCCTGCTCTTGACAATTTCAGTAAAGATGAGTCGAGTTAATTTTAGATGTAGATCTGTTGCCTCCTGTAATATATTCTAATTGATTATACAGTACTACACGAATTTCATTTTTCTTTATGATTAGCACATTGCTTATATGTAAATAAAAAGGCTGGGAGTTAAGCTCAAAATTCAAAAATAAAAATTATCGCTGTTTCCAGCATCATGTCTAAGGTTAACACACAGCTCCTGAAATACTGTACAACAATAACATCCTAAATGATCGCCAGTATGGCTTCCGCAAGCATAGGTCTACAGGTGACCTTCTGGCTTATGTCACTCACTTGTAGAACAGAGCACTTGAAAATCATGGCGAATCCCGTGTTGTTGAATTGGACATATCGAAAGCCTCCGATAGAGTGTGGCATGAGGGACTTCTGGTCAAGCTTGCTGCTTACTGACTACTACCTGGCCTGCGCCATTATCTGTATTTAGGATATTTATTCTAAAGTTTGCCGTACCTTTTCATTAGCAGAACTGGTGAGGACCGCTAGGAAATTCAATAGGTTGTTAGTATCAATTTCAGACAGCGGATCAGCTTTAGGCACACAAGCTACTTTTCTTAATATGGGAAGCACAACTTTAGCTATCGTTTCTTTTGCGCCTTTAACTTTACTTGCGTACATCGCAATCATCACGCCCAGGGCTTGCTGAACTTGGTTGGTAGATTTTGCTGGAAAATGGTAATGGTTGGTTGGTTGGTTGGTTAACATGCTTTATTGCCAAAGATATATAAAAAATCTTATTGACAAAGCAAATAAGTAAGTAAAAGTACATAATGAAAATACATATACATAAAAATTAAAATACAAATACATAAAAATAAATAAAATACTTAAAAGTCAAGACATTCACAAATTAAAAATTTTACTGACACCCCATAGATGAAGGTTATTTTTATGTTCATCAAACACTTGGGGCAATAGTTGACTAACTCATTGAGTGAAGGAAAATTCAAAATATTGGTCCAGCGAGTAGAATGCTTGTGTTATTAGTATTTTTTTTAACGCTTTACGGAACTTCATAATATTTGGGATTGCTTTAATATCCGATGGCAAGTAGTTATATATTTTCACACTATTATATATTATGGAATTTCGCACGAGGGTAGAATGAGGTATTTGTAGCGGAATGTCATGTCTTCGGCGAGTTGCATAAGCTTGTTGATGGTCGGAGAATGAAGAACGATGTTTGTGTATTAGGCTCGTAGTCTCTAATATGAAAAGAGATGGCAGTGTAAGGACTTTGTGACGAATAAAAAGCGGTCTGCAAGGATCTCTACAAGAAGCACCTACAATATATCGTATTGCACGTTTTTGCAACTTAAAGACAGATTGGAAAAGGAACTGGCTACAACAACCCCAAAATGGTAGACCGTAGGACAGATGGGATTGCACCACCGCGAAAAAAACTGTCCTAGCAATCGAGATGCCCAAGTTTGTTGCTGCAGCTCGTACGCAATAACAGCCTGATGCAAGCTTTTTGTTCAAACTGATAATATGTTTTTGAAATTTTAGGTCAACGTCAAGCTACAATCCAAGAAACCCAGTACATTCAGAGCTTTTGATGGAAAATTGTTCACAAACGATGTCACTGATATCAACACGAAATCCAAGAACTTGTGTTTTTTTAAAGTTAAATAAAAGCCCATTTGAATCACACCAGGTTTTGATAACAACGATCTCACGTGCAATTGTTTGGATCAGATCTTCTGGCTCATCTTTGTGCCATATCACAGTAGCATCATCAGCAAAGGCAGTGAACTTTCCAGATATATCAAGATGAAATAAGTCGTTGATATATAAAAGAAATAAAATTGGGCCCAGCACAGAGCCTTGAGGGACCCCATGCTTAATAAAATGATCAGAAGAGTTTCTGCCATTCGCTAAGACACACTGGAGTCTTGAGAAAGATAAGACTTGAACCACTCCAGTGCCACACCCCGAAAACCATAGACTTCAAGCTTCCGCAGCAGCGTTCTGTGATTCACGCAGTCAAAAGCCACAGAATCACAGAACACCGCTGCAGTTGCCTGGCCGCTGTTGTAGTGCGTGAAAAGTTTCTCCAGAACGTAAAACATAGCGTCATGAGTATTTTTGGCGGGAAGAAAACCAAACTGAGAAGAGCTAAAAACAGCGTGCTGAGATAGGAAGTGCATCATTCGTCTTTTAACTAGTTTTTCAACGACTTTGGAAATAGTTGAAAGCAAAGAAATAGGGCGGTAATTTGATGGATATTACTATACTATTATCAGCATAACAAACAATAAGTAGAATATTTCTGAGGATTTCCTATATAAATAAAAGAAGGAAAGAATTTACGAGAGTAAAATGGTTCCAACAGAAATTGACCTTGGCCGAGCCATTATGGATTAGAAGTCTGGGTACGGATGCGAAAATAACAAAAAGCATCGATTGGCCAAAAAAAAATAAACTGCTTAAAATGCTTTTCCAAGTTGGATGTATTTCCACTAGTTTTCATACTCTAAGATATTATTTTTACATAGTTGTCCTGGAACTTAATATAGAACCAAATAATTACTTTTTATTAGTGGCATAGCACCAACACACGGTTTGAACAACCAAAAGAAATAAAACAAAGAAAGAGTCACCCGAGGTGATAAAAATTCCCTTGTTTATAAATAAAAAAATGAAAATGAAACCTTTACCCAATGGATAATAGATGGCGGTAGTAGTTTATGGAAAATAAAACTGTACCTGTTGCTGGGTTGTACCACTTCAAGATGATTCTGATGATGAATGGAGGACTCACAGGAAAGTTGTTCAAAATTAATCTGCCTAATGCTTTAGTAGAGCATTCGTATATTTCGACATCCTGGAAAAAAATGTTTCAATTAAGGATACATATATTTGACACAAAAATATGTATATCCAGGGTCTTCTATACCGGGTTAGTAAAAAGTACGGGAAATCAGAGATATGTTTATTTGATATTTTGGAAAGATAATTTATAAATTGGCAACGCCGCAGACTCGAAAAAAATATATCACGTGTCGAGGTAGAGTATTAGTAGATACTTTGATTTTAAATGAAACATACAGGGTGTTGCATATAAAGAAAGTAAAATAACTTGAGTTACCAGAATTTAAAATTCTTCCGAAAACGCACATATACTCTCTTACCTGATACTTTAAACTGGCTTGACGTCTATTTGATAGGTATCAGCTGACGAAGAAGTGTAACTCAAATTTAATTTTTTACTAGTTGTGTTGATTGGCAATCCTGCGATCAGGACCGTATTAGTAATATTCTTATTGAATATCTCATTGCCAAAAAGTAATGAGTATTGTAAACAAGAAATTGGTTCAATATCTAGAAATTCGCAGCAAAAATGGTTAGTTAAAAGAAATAGATTATTTTATTGATTTGTATATCGTTAGAGACTATCAAAATACTCCTATATTTAGCAATAAGGACGATTCAATGAATAGCTTGCATCACTAGTGGGATATTTATTGGCTGAAACGTACAAAGTACAATTGGAGAAAAGTATAAAGTAAGTACATGGAGTAAAATTAATATAATAAGGTAGTTTAACTGAACCTCAAGCTAAAAATGCTTTTATCTTCATTCTTACGTCATTTAAAGCGTACCTAATCATCATCATTCAGACCAGCCATACTGATATACTGAAAGACACGCCGGATTTTCCGAGAAAATGTAAAATGAGCATAGACCTCGGAGCATAGACGAAAACCTGACCAAGTGTCAATTACTTTTCATTAGTAGTACTTCCACTCAGTACAGCCCTGCATTCCTTCAAAGCTTAACATTGATACGTCAGGACTCAATCTGGGGTATTTTTAGTTATCACTAGCCGAACAGCTGTTTGCTGTTGACACGGCTGACAGTTTAAAGTATCGGGTAACAGGGTATAGTAACATCCAAAATAATATTCATAACATTCAAGTAACTACCTGTATAATATTATTGAGAAAAGTTAAAGGAATATATCAATTTGGACGTATTACTTGCGACCTTGTAAAGGCGGAAATTAATTGAAAATGAATTATAACTTGACAACGTCGCAACCGATCCCAGAAATATCTTGGGGTTAAATAGGAATCAATGATGGAAACTAAACGAGATAAAAAAAGTTAATGGTTCCATATAAACACATCAGGCTGATCACTACCCTGTTTTCCCGCAACACCCTGTATATTTCTAAACATTTTTAGGATGTGATGTGCAGCTTAAACAACCAAATAACTTTTTTATTTGACATTTTCTTCTACCAGGCATACCTGGATAGATATCGAAGAATTACACACCAAATGGACACCCTGTATAAGCAACAGTATAAGGCTGTTATACTGGGATACCGACTCACCAATAAAAGTGCCTGTTTACTTTCCCAATATATTTTAGTGGTACCTTCTGATCAAAGAAAAACAATAAAGTTTTATCGCATATTAACACATTGTTGGATACTCTGCTGACCGGGAGGCTTCGTAATGTGGCACCTCAAAACATTCCCATTTTTTTGCGTTTGTAACATGATTTGCGTTATCAAAATATTTTAGGGGTATTCATTTTTGACTCTTTTTTTCATTTCTGAGTTTTTTGGTGACAAAAAAAAGACGGCTATATCGGTCGTGTCATATCACAGCAGACTTTACGTTCTAGAATCGTAACCTCGGCTATAGCCGTCTGATCAGTGTAATCTTAAAACACATCTTGTGGGAAGAAAAGGACAAATTTCGAGACAAAAGCTAAAACAAAAACAACATTTTATTGTATCAAATTTATAAACAAAAACGCATCTCTCAGAATATAGACGGTATAAAAACAAAAAATCAAATTTATTAGCACACAGAGGTATCCCCGAACAAAACAGAATTTAGGCACAAATTTATGTTTGACGCCACTCTTCAAAGCAATCTGGACACAAAGCAGGTTTATTTTCACAACTCTTGCATCTATAGCTAGTTTCTTTGCGTTTTCCAGACTTGAAACATTGTTTGCATCTAAGAAAATATGATTTTATTTTATGATCCTCTGGTAGGGGCAGCTTCTCTGGAAAATGTCTCACACATGCTTCGAGTTTTGTATTGACATGAAACAATATATTCTATATGTATAATAGGTGGACGACGAATATCTGTTTAGGATGAAAATATCTGGTTACCTACCTCCCATGAAACATGAAAATCAAACAAAACACACTTGCAATATGGCAGCTATACACGTGGTCAATGCATCGCATTGAGGGTTATGGATGGTTATAGCCGTCGTGCCGTTTTACCCATGCACCTTAAAACATGAATAGTTGGGATAGCTTATAGTGGGTTAGAATTTGGCAATTTCAGAAATGACGAGCTTCACGTTACGGCACTAACATTGCTTAACAGAGCAAGTATACCGACATTCTGACGGTCGTCGCCGTTCTGCCATAACAAGCAGATAACTTTTTGACTGATATAGCCGTCGTGGCGTATTACGATCACTCCCCGGAGACGGCTATAGCCGTTGTGTCCAACAACGTGTTAACCGTGTTAATTTGAGCATGTTCTTGTGGATTTGAAACGATGTGGATAAAACGATTGGACTATACTTACTTCTTCGTCTACCAAATCCATCAGAATATCAATGACGTTCTCAAATTGAAAGTTGTTGGGATCAACGTTGCTTTCCTCAACCACGTCATCGTACAACCACCGTCTGGAGAGATTTGTATTCCAGTTTTGCGATGCATTCGACGTACCGTTGAATCCACCAAATATTTGGGCTCCGTACAAGTGATACAAATCAGATAAAGCTTTTATAGATACCATGAGAGCACATTTGTTGTAGTTGGGGATTACACGGCAAGTCATGAGCTGGAATTAAAAATTAAAAAATTAGCATTTCTGTCATACTCTAGCTTCTCTTTGACCTTAGATATGTTGTTTCTAGATGGAGCTGATATGTTGCAAGAAATTTTTATAATCTTGCGTTGTTACTCTAGTTTATTCGAACCTTTCGACTAAGTTAGTCGTTTTCTTCTATCTTAACAGGTTTTTTTGTTTATTTTTCATAGCCTACTAGGTCGCTTATAGGTAGCAGTATTGAAAAACACTGATTTGATTGAAAATTTCAAATAAATTAAAAATTACAAGAGGATGATAACGACAAACATATATCGTAGGAAAGGCTATCCAAATTTACATTATTTGATGGTAAAAAAATAGGCATTCCTATTTGAAAAAATCAAGTTAGCTATGATTGACGTTTCCTTAATTAATCTACAGATTTCTCCTAGTGGAAAAAGAATTAAAACTTGACCGTCTAACCTTAGCTCTCGCAATTTATGCTTAGTGACACCGTGAAGTCTTAGCTCTCTAGGATCTATAATCTCTGCGATATTCAATTTTTTCCAGATATTTATTTATACCAAATATGCTGATTTGCGCCTAAACGGTTTGTTTTAAGTACCATGTGTGACACAAAAAATCACACTAGCATTGAACAAAGAATCCAAATATGCAATAATATAGACATGTGTATAAACACCAAAATTTAAGTAAAAATCATTTTAGGTTGTAGTCTTCAAGGCACCCGACCATAACCAAGTGGCAAATTTCTGAAAAACAGGGTGGGGCATATAAATCAAGTGTTTTTGAAATAATCATGAAATTATTAGTTTTTACTCTAAAACAAATTATTGGTAGTAGAACATAGCTGACAATAAACCATTTTGAAATATCTAAGTGCAAAAATTACATCTGGCATATGATGCAACCGTTCACGAAAATTGCATTCCACTGTTTCCAGCATGTCTCTGTTGATTTTTGAGAGATTCCATGGCGAATCGCTTCCTTCTCTACGTCTAACGTACGGGGCTTGGCCCTTTAAACACGTGACTTGAGTTACCCCCATAGAAAAAAATCACAAATTGATAAGTCGGGAGACCGAGGTGGTCATGAAATGCCACCAAACCTCGAAATTGAACGATTTGGAAACAGGTGGCGAAGAACAGCCATGGATGCTCTGGCGGTGTGTGCCGTGGCCCCATCTTGCTGGAACCGCAAATCTTTGATATCCACACCTCTTCTTTGCAATTCAGGTATGAAAAAGGTATTCACCATATGAATGTAACGTTCAGATATTACTGTAGCGGTGACCCCATTTTCTCCAAAAAAATATGGGCCAATGATGCGACGCGTTGTTCTAGCGTCTACAGCTCCATGATGGCAAGTGGCAAGTAAGACAGTGAAATGGTTTGAGTCAAGGAATGGATTGTAATAAACCGCGCGCTCCTCCCTTTTCTAATATACGAGTACTACTCAAACCAAAAACACTTGGTTTTTATGCCCCACCCTGTATATTCTACTATGCACATTATCTTCGCTCCACCCAATATTGGTCCACCCTGTATAAATTTATACAAAACAGATATAAATAATGGAAAGTGAGTAACCTTTTCGGTTTCTTTTAAAAACATTTACTTCTACCAATAATAATACAAAATAATGCAATATAACACCACAAAACCATTACAATCTTTGATATAACTAACTACTTTGTCAAGCCCTTTTCTAAGGTGAATAAAAAATAGCTCCAAAAAACTTACCGGGATACAAAGGACCTTTAAGTATTCTTCCGCAAGTTCAATGCTCATAGTTGCGAACAGCGCTAAACACTGTAATACTCTCCAGTTGATATCTGGCGTAGAGCTATCGAGCAATGGTAGCAGGAAATTATTTTTAATACTTTCCAATGCGGCAGAAATTTTTCTAACACTCGGCAGTTCCAGCAAGGCTATGAGAAGGTCCAGGCAATGCGATACAGTTTTTGGATCATCTTTGACGGTCTTCACCTGGCTCTGTTGAAAGTTATAATTGGAGCTATTAAATAACTGATTTTTAGTTATGAGGTCCATAAGAGAACTATTAGAAATCGTCATAATTTTGAATGGAATGCCCTATTTATGAAGTCTAACGTAAAAGTGGTAAATCTGACAACACCGCTGTTAGCGTTTTTGAATTCTGTATGTTCAAAAACTCCCAAGTATTGAGTTTCACCTCTCCAGCTGTGGCGGTTTTGGAAATATTTAAGCATTCCAGTACCGTTTACTGAAAAAGCGGTGTTGCCGTATCTCAGTAATTAATAGAAACAAAATTTTGAAATTGTGAGATCTTACCAAGTTCGACATGTGCAATTCATTGCAATAAAAATAAGTAGATTATTCTATTTAAAATAAATTAAAATCGGGGATATTTGTTTAAAAATTTGGAAAAATAATTTATAACTTAGGTAGGGTATTAGTAGATATTTCGATTTGAAGTAAAAAATATAGGGTGTTAAATTTAAAAAAACCAAAGTAAAATGACCTTCAAGTTGCTGTAATTTAAAATTCTGCCAAAAACACCCTGTAGATACAAATTGCTGGTAACATCCAAACTAATATCCACTTAATATTCAAGTAACTCGCTGTATAATATTAAGAAAAGTTAAAGGAATATATCAATTTGGACGTATTACTTGCGACCTTGCAAATCCGGAAATTAATAGAAAATAAATTATAACTTGGCAACGTCGCAACCTATCCCAAAGTTATTTTAGGGTTAAATAGAGATCAATGATGGAAACTAAAAGAATTTAAAAAAATGTTATAGTTCCATATAAAAACATTAAGTTGGTCGCTATCCTACTTTCCCGCAACACCCTGTATATTTCAAAATATTTTTGGAATATGCGTCTTAAGTAACCAAATAACTATTGTATTTGACATTTTCTTCTGTCAGGTATACTTTGCGAGATATCGAAGAATTACACACTAACTGGACACCCTGTATAAATGAATTATAAATAAGGTACAACTAATCTGATATCACAACATATACCGACCACTTTGACTTGAGGCACGGCTCTCGACTCTATTAGTGCTGCGATTTCTTCTCTTATTTTTTTCGCCTCCTCCTCCAGCTTTGCTGCTCTGCTGAAATCCCTGAGATCTGAAGCCTCCTCCACTTCAATTTCCAAGGTATTCAATTTTACTCTCAGTCTGGCGACATGAAATTCATGATTGTCGTATTTGCTGGATGTCTGAAAAAACAAGCATATACAGGGTTATTCACGTTATTCGACACGGAGCATTATGGCTAAAGTATTTGATAAAAAAGAAAATAATAATTTCGGATGGATAGAGACCCATAAAGGCTACATTTTAAAAATATCTTCATGTTATACAGGGTGTCCCAAAAACACGAAATGTATCAAAGTTATGTTTTTTTAAATGGAACAATATTGTATATTCAGATTCCTTGGTGAATTCTAGTGTGACTTTATGTATCATACATGGGACTTAAAGCGAACCGTTCAGGTGTAAATCACCATTTTCGGTATAAGTAGATATCAGGAAAAAATTGAATATCGCAGAGCTTATAAAATTTGGAAGGCTGTGACTTTGCTGTATTACTAACATAAAATGCGTCAGCTTTGATGAGATTGTCAAATTTAAGTTACGTTTATGCTTGGAGAAATCGGTCGATTAATTAAGGAAACCTCGATCAGCGCTAACTTGATTTGTTCAAATGGGAATGCGTAATTTTTTTTATACGGTTAAACGCAGAATTTGATAACCTTTCTAATGATAAAGGTTGTGAATATCAATCTCTGGTAGTTTTCATTTAATTTTAAATTTCCAAACAAATCGGCGTTTTCCAATTTTCCTACCTACAAGCAACGTAGCAGGCCATGAAATATAAACAAAAATCTGTTCAGGTAGAAGAAAACAACTAACTTAGTAGCAAAATACACACGAACTGGACTAAAGGGACAAGATTATAAAAATTACTCACAACAAACAAAGTCTAACCAGAAACAACGGTGGTAACATCTCTAAGGTCAAAGAGAAGCTGGAGATTTGTTGTAATTTTTATAATCTCGCCCCTTTAGACCAGTTCGTGTGTATTTTTCTGGTAAGTTACTTGTTTTCTTCTACCTGAACAGGTTTTTGTTTATATTTCATGGCCTGCTACGTTGCTGATAGGTAGAAAAATTGAAAAACGCCGATTTGTTTGAAAATTTAAAATTAAACGAAAACTATCAGAGATTGATATTCACAACCTTATATTATTAGAAAGATTATCAAATTCTACGTTTAAACTTATAAAAAAAATTAGGCATTCCCATTTGAAAAAATCAAGTTATCGCTGATCGAAGTTTCCTTAATTCATC
The DNA here is from genome assembly GCA_951848785.1 of Callosobruchus maculatus. Classification (NCBI taxonomy): domain Eukaryota; kingdom Metazoa; phylum Arthropoda; class Insecta; order Coleoptera; family Chrysomelidae; genus Callosobruchus; species Callosobruchus maculatus. The sequence continues at coordinate 9,136,155 of CATOUR010000003.1, forward strand.
GACCGATTTCTCCAAGCATAAACGTAATTTAAATTTGACAGTCTCACCAAAGTTGACGCATTTTATGCTTAGTAATACGGCAAAGTCACAGCCTTCCATATTTTATAATCTCTGTGATATTCAATTTTTTCCTGATATCTACTTATACCGAAAATGGTAATTTACACCTAAACGGTTCGCTTTAAGTCCCATGTATGATACAGAAAGTCACACTAGAATTCACCAAGGAATCCGAATATGCAATAATATATAGGGTGTTCCATTTAAAAAAACAACTTTGATACATTTCGTGTTTTGGGACACCCTGTATAACATGAAAATATTTTTAAAATGTAGCCTTTATGGGTCTCTATCTATCGGAAGGTGTTATTTTCTTTTTTATCAAATACTTTAGCCATAATGCTCCGTGTCGAATAACGTGAATAACCCTGTAGAAGGGTTGTAAATCAACACACGAAAAATAGCCCAAATAAAACTTACTGGAGGTAGGATCACTTCTTCAACGTCAATCAGGGGCTCACGGATGTCAGATATGAGACAGCACACAGCAGAGGTTATATCCGATTTGGGATCAAGTTCACTGGCGATTTTTAGTAATTTTCTCTTGATGCGCAGTTGATTCTTCTCGTCCCTTAACATCGTTAGCACCATTTCGTTTAGTGTTTTGCGACCAACCTGCAAGATTACTCGATAATTATTCATCATCAAAGTCACAATGTGTTAACAGACATGTTGTGAACTCGTAAAATGCATTAAGTCGGAGTTAGAGTATTGCCGACACGAATATTATCGAGTTTTGAGAACTGTAGCTCGCCATCGTTCGCGACTTACTGTCAATTCAGTGGCGCTCTTGATACTCATATCCAGCAACTGTTTCGTCGTATCTACCCAGCGTGTAGGGGAACGGCCACGGCGCCGCCCACTTGGGGCATGACCTTGATCTACAAGTTTCTCCATATTATCGCTTCTGTGTATATGTCCGAAGAATGTAAGCATTCTCGTCGCCACAATGGAGAATAGTCTCTTTTTTTTATAACTGAGCAGACCGCGCAGGCAGAGCCTAAATACCAGAGTACCGCGGCTGCTGTGAAAGGGTTATGTTAGGGGAAGTTTGTTAACGCGAGATTTGAATGGGCCAATACCCGCAGGCCCAATAAATACATCTTCTGGCAGTCCATTCTAAGCCTTGGACACCCTTGGAATAAATGTGCGGTTGTACCGCTCAGTTCTTGATGTATGAAGAACGACCGTCTTAGGATGAGATACAGCGATCACACGGGTACATCTGATAGGAGCAGTGAGCGGCGGAACGATAGAGGATAGCTCAGAGGAGGTTGGTTTACAGAGCTCATCCAGTATGGAAACGTTAGTTCGATGGGCGGTATAAGGGACTCTCAGCATTCTCCTCCACGTATGTATACTATGTATACTCCCGAGACGATTTCACGACCTCTGTAAGTACCCTATTAAAAGGAAGATCCTCATAAGTCACATAGTTTGTTCACACAGAAATCATCATCATCATCATAGTCACAATGTCTTAACAGACATATTGTGAACTCGTAAAATGCATTAAGTCGTTGCTAGAGTATTGCCGACACGAATATTATCAATAGCTTTGAGAACTGTAGTTCGCCATCGTTCGCAATTTACTGTCAGTTCAGTTGCGCTCTTGATATTGATATCCAACAACTGTTTCGTTGTATCCACATAGAGTGTAGGGGGACGGCCACGGCGCCGCCCACTCGGGGAATGACCCTGAACTACAAGTTTCTCCCTATCATCGCTTCTGTGAATATGTCCGAGGAATGTAAGGATTCTCGTCAACACAATGGAGGATAGTCTCTTTGGATTACCGAGCTCATCCAGTATGGAAACGTTAGTTCCATGGGCGGTATAAGGGACTCTCAGCATTCTCCTCCACGTCCACATTTCAAAAGCATCTATGCGAGCTCGATCTGCCTTTTTAACAGTCCAAGATTCCAAGGTATACAAAAATATGGAGAACACAAGAGACTGAACCAGCGACATTTTGATAGCTTTAGTGATGTTATGGTCACGCCATATTTTAGTAAGCTTTGTCATGGCCACACGTGCCTGTAGAATGAGGCGTCGAATTTCATTTTCACAACTACCCGAATTGTCGATCAAAGAACCGAGGTTCATAAAACTTTAAACTACTTCACAACAGCCTACTGATTTTATTCCTGAATTTTTATCGTGCTCTCTATCTACGATCATAACCTTGGTCTTGATGTAGTTAATACCAAGACCATATGCTGCAGTGTGTTGTTCTAAGATGTTTAATAGAGCTACTAGTTCTTCCTGAGAAGCAGCAATAAGGGTTGTTTCGTCAGCAAACTTTAAGGTGGATATATTGCTTCTGCCAATAGTTATACGGCCATTCCAGTGTGGTCCAATACCTGTCTCATCATAAATTCAGAGTAAATGTTAAATAACATCGGAGATAATACACATCCCTGACGAACTCCTTTTCTGGTTGCTGTTTGACCAGACAGGTTGCCATCAATTCCTACACGAGCCGAGCTAGACTCATAGAGTTGCTGTATGAGAAATACTAAGTAGTAAGGAACTCCCAAGAGATAAGGATTTCCCGCAGTTTAGGCCTCTTTACGTTATCAAACGCCTTAGAATAGTCCACAAAGCAAATAAAAACTGGAAAATAATGCTCCATAGCTTTTTCAATAATTTGTCTTAACGATAATTATTATTAATACTAGGTCTGTTTTTACAGAGAATCACAAACCAGTCAGAGCCAATCAGTATTCCCCATTGCAGTTGCCAAACTATTTCTGACTAGTACTGGCCAATCAAATTGACACTGACTAGTTTGTGATTGCTGTAAAAACAGACCTAGTATCATAATAAGCCTTGAAATATAAGCTACTGCTAGTGTAGTCAATATATTATTTTTCCACCAATCCAAAGTTTCCCTGGTTAGAGCTTAGGTCATAGGCACAACCCTGTACTTACCTCATCACTGAAATCATAGCCTTCTGCTATCTGGAACAGGCTGTGCAAAATCTGTTGGTACTCCAAGTACTCCCAATCTTTCATATTTTTGTCTTTGGCTGTATTGACTGTACTGAGAAGCAAATTGTAAACAATTATAAATCAATGAATCAGACAAAATTCAAATGTATACCTTTGGATATATTCACAAAATGGTGTTAATTCTGGTAAAATCTCCTCTATGTCCATGTTCAGTTCACCGCTGCATTTCCTCAAGTGCTGCACCAAAAATTCCCACAACAAAATTACCTCTGCTACCTTTTTTTCTTGAGGAATCACTTTGTCATCGTTCAAGGGTAGGGAAGATATGATGTCTCTGATCGGACGAATTCTGAAAAAAATCAACTTTGAATGCCATTATTTCTTGCATTAAGAACATGTACAAACTATTTCAAATGATGATGGACTTACTTGAAGTAAACATCCATAATGCTCCTGCCGATATGCTGAGTTTTTAACATGTCAGTCTCCTCAGCATCTATTTTGATAGAGTTGAGTAATTTGATGAAATCACCTTCATAGGCGTTCAGCCATTTGATAAGCAACTCTTCTTGGAATAATTTTCTAACTCTCACTTCTTTTTCATTAAGACCACACATAAGGATGTCTTGACGATCACAGATTTTGAAGAGCTAATAAAATATATAAAATTCATTTTATCATTCTGGTAGATAGTCACTCTCAATGTCTCAATACAAGGTTGGGTGCATAAGATTAGTTTAACAATTTTTTTCACAAGCAATAAAAAAGTTACAATATTGAAATTACCAACCTTTGGCCCCATGTCAGCACACCTCTTGAATGCTTGCAGTCTAACATTAGCATTTACATCTCTCAAATGCCTCATAATGTAAGGAACAGAACCTACATATCCTGCTATCCTCTTGACCACTTCTGCTCGAACCTATTGTCAATTGAAAGGATTATTTCTCAAAATTGTAGAAAACACCAAATCTCTAAAATCTTCTTGCTCAAAATAAAAATTGAAATGTGTATACTTCAAAATGACATCACTTAATGGAACAAAAAAGTGGTTTAACAGCAGGTTGATACAATATTGCACAGTGATTTCAAATATCCCACCTCATCTAAGTAATAAGAGGAAAATGAGGAAAATATTTAAATTTTTCTAGTCCTGTGATGTCACGAGACTATAGGGGAACAGCCAATCGGAAGACAGGTATGTGTTGCCATTCTAACTTAAGTCCCAATATTTAATGCATACCTTGTGTGATCCTCTACACATGTCAAAAAATACATAGTTTGATATATATGGCCAGTGAAGCCAAAGAATTCGCATAGGTTAGAAGGAGTAAACTATGTTTCTTTGCACAGCCTTAAAAGAAATGATTCAGTGGCAGCTTTATGATCGTGAAACCCTTGAACTGAGACTAGATTTTTTACTATAGTCTTTCTCAATACTGATGAGAAAAAGTATCTATGTTAGGTGGGTCAGATCCATCACCTACGAATTTGAGAGCTTGTGTAAGTGCCAAAAAAGGGGACCACATGGCTGCACCCAACAATGCACCGCTGTTGTATGGCAGGCATTGCACCGATTGGATAAATTTAAATTCCTTTTTTAAACTTTAAAATGGAATTAGTAATAAACAAATCAATGCAGAGAGTAACGAAATGCAACAGTACAGCTATTTTTGTATATACTAAAAGGTTATAATGATTTAATCATTACTTTCAAACCCATGATACTAGTTCATTCTAATTTTGTTTTGTTACCTTGTATCACCAATGAAAAATTGGTTAGACTCATCTCATTCACTCTTATACATTTTTTTTTTTGTTGGAACATAACAAGGTATGAACATGTATCTTGTAAATTAAGTTCTCCTACATTGACTTTGGGCAATAGTGCGCCAATGTTCTGACCAGAATATTTTGTAAATAAAGGTACCTACTTAGATTTGTTGTCTGAGTCTTGTATGGTTTGTAAATTAGCACCACCTATCTAAGATACTTGGTATATAAAATTTTGAGAGATTATTTCAATATTGATTGAACTAGAGGCTGAAAAAACACTTACCAGAGCATTTCCATCTAGCAATAAATCCAAATATGCTTTTAATACTGGACAATCAGGATCTGAAGGGTTTTGTAGATTCACCAATGCCATAACAGCTTGCAATCTGATTGAAGGTTCAAGATCCTAAAAATTTTTGTATACAATTTCCAATAAATGTTATCATTATATTATATGTAAATAGAAAGAGACCCTACATTAAAGTAGACTCATTGTTCACAGACATTATACTGACTAAATATACTTCTCCTACCTTGTAGATAAATGAAAATACATTATCTGCATAGAATACAAACATATCTTATTTTAAAACTAGCTATTCTTTACAGAATGACAAAGATGCAATCAATGAAAACAAATGATAACTAAAGACTTTATTTGAAAACTAGATCCTTTGTAAACTTCTAATAACTGTTAAGAGTCAGAATCGTTTTGAAGGATTAAAGCAGCTTCATTACTTACTGTTGTCCTCTCCAACATAGCCTCCATAATCCTCTCACAAATGTCATAATCCAGACTTACTTTTCTGCTAATGTTATCCAGCATTAATCTCAGATATAAGCATGAGTTGTAGCGTAATGATATATCTGTTAAGCGGGTAAACTGTAACCATATGAAACCATTATTAGATGCAAATAAATTTCAAATATAAAACATAATACATGTTAAAGACACATGAAATATTATAACTATTTATTATTTGATCTAAAATTATGAATCTCAACTTTATAAGATCTGTTTGTCAAGTAATCATGAACCCACTGTAGCGGAAGCCCTCTTATCCCATAACTGTAGTTTCTCGAGTAACATTGTACATGCCTCTAAAGTTTCCATAACAATTGCTGTGAAAAACGGATGACTAGGTACATCTTCAAAAGGGTCATCTGGTATAGTTTCATTATCTTCTGTTGGTATAGTTTGAACCACAAAAAGAGCCAGGAACTCCAAAAGTCTTTCAAGATTCTCATTTTTCACTCCTAGGCTTTGTGTGGTAAATATTGTTGGCAGATATCTCAGAAAGATCTCTTTGAAGTCGTCAAAGCCCATCTGTAAATGGATTGAATTGTTCATACTTATATTGTTTAAATATAGAAAAATTGCTACCTTTTTGTGAATCCCATTTAGTGTATGCAAACATTTCTGATGAGAAGCTCTGCTCTTTTCTGCCGCCTTTAAAACTTCCTTGATTTTGTCGTAGGGCTGGTAATTCATATTTGGGATATATATAGATTTTATCTATAAAATTACAGAACCAATTCTATGGTGGTGACATTTATAAAATGGTAAACTCAACAGTGACCTACTGAGTAAACTAAAAACTAAACCGTTAAAAACAACATAAATGTTTTGAATATGGCGTCTTCTTCCATAGAGCATTAAAAAAGATAGGTTACTATGGTCTGTGACTTTGATGGAAGTGTCACTTTTGACAGCTAGGCAAGCGTGATGGAAATTTACGTGTTTCGTGGTTTTACGAAACCGTTGTCACCAACGACGTCCTGTTGTCACAGAGGCCGTTGTGTTTGCGAACTCAAAACTCAACGCTACATCCCTAGATAAGGAAAGAGAGGGGATACCGCACGCCCGTTTGATTCTAATCATCTAATGCTCTGCTATATGAATTAGCTTTGACCATGCTTTGACCAAAAATGAATAGCTACTTGACAGCTGTCAAAATATTTTTTTATGATATTTAGCGTTTTTAAGACCAATCATTGTAAAATATTTGTGGTGTGCATAATGACAGGGTGCGCAGCTTAGAGTTGTAAAAGCCACAACAGCAGGAAGGAGCCAGGAATCACGTATCAAAGGTAAATTTAGCAGCGCTTTGGTACATTTTTGGTGCCATTTGGTAACAGAAATGGCAGCCGCGCGTTCCGTCCTCTCTCCTTCCTTGCCGGCTACATCGCATTCGCATATCGCATCCACAAATAAGAAATGCCACAAATGTCAATTTGACTGGAATTGATCAAAAATATTTTTTTCAGTGTTGAGATTATTTAAAAAACACACAAAAAATCAACTATATTTTAATTATAGTTAACACAGGTATGCTAAGCTAAATGGAATTTAAAAATCGGAAATTAGAACCTTGGTACCTTTTCAGTTTCAGGGCATTGCCACCTTGTGAGAAGTGAAGCACAGCTAAAAATTAATCTACTACTACTACTACTACTCAAACCTCTACATATAAGCGGAATGAAACTGCAGTCTGGAACATAGATAATATGGATATGCTTTTCTTTGCATTCACATTTAAAAGCTGAATATCATCTAGGAGTCAATGGATACTCCTATAACAATATCTAGCACTACCTCTTCTGAAAAGAAATCACCACATAATGAGTCTGTGCTTTCTTTAGACTGTATTACTCCAGACAGGGTTCCAGTTAGTTGGGAAAAAGGGACAGTTAGTACAAGCACCCCTTTTTCAGGTGTGGGGAAGGTTAGGAAATGGATGGGAGATATTGAGGCTATAAAACATTCAGATGTTGAGAGTGATACAGGTAATACAATTTAAGAATTAACACTACAAGAATTTCAACATCTTAGCATTTTTTGCTGAATCTGTTATTCTTATAGTCATAAAATACAGTATCAATAACCTAGAGTTATGTTTCATTAAGTTATAGCTTCAGTTGTATACAACAAGCTTTTTATATATGCTTTATAATTATTAGATAAAGTCCTAAATTTACCATCATGTGTAATTAAACATTTAGAATAATTGAATAATGAACATTATCATAGCTGTAATTTAATGTATACAAATACTGTAAATGGGGAATCAAAGGGGTTTTTAATATTCAAAGGTTTTAACAAATAAAAAGATACATAAAGTAACCTATTTCAAAAGATTCTCTAATAAAATGATACAGGTAATAAGATAAAAAATGTCTTATTATAACTTCTGTGCTTTAATGTTATTTCTAACAGTAATTTATACAAAAGTAAAAAAAAATAAGTTTTGCAGATGTAGGTTAAACAAATGATTCAATTTTAGCTAATCATGTTGACAAATATTTGGCATTTCTACAATAAATAATCTTATGAACTTGATTTTTATGAATATATAACTGTAACCTTCATTAAAACTACTTGTGATGTAATTCAATCCTTGTTTTGTTATACTTGTTGAGTATCTAAGTACTTATTTCTTCTAGAGCCTCATTAGGGTAGTACATTATTATTTAGGTCTTTGTATTTGTGTACAAGTTATCTGTTATATGCAAATGTCTTAGATATTTTGTATAGTAGCATTGATATGTCTTTAGGCCTAAAAACTCAAAAAGTAAACTTACCAAATTATGTTTGAAACTTGGAAAATGATTCAACAAACCCCTGTATTTTTTCAGATCACCTATGCCTTTCCCCTGGCTGTGTTGATATACCAGACACTGGTAAATCAGATAATAAAAGTCTAATTTTGATGAGATGTGACTTCAACAAAACCTTACCACAACCACAGAAGAAATGCTTTGATACCATCCAAAAATTTGATCATTCTACATATTTGCAGTACCTGAGTAAGAAGAATACGAACAAAACACAGAAGAGCTCAAGTCCCTCACAGAAAAACTCGAACAAGACAACAAAGAACTCTAGCAAGTCACAAATAAGTGAGACAAAGTAGGTACCTAGACACAAGCAAAATAGATATTTCAATTGGTGTTTTCAATTCCTTTTCATTCACTTTTGATTTAATCCCTTGCTAGTTATAATTTTCATGATACACATAATCTTTATGTTGAAATTCACTGAAATATGTTAGATGACAATTTTTTGGTCTTTAGATCGTGCAGAGGTATAAGACTTTTCATTGAGATACCTCTCATTCCTTACCAGCAAACTAGTTTGCTAAAACAATATGTATTTTTGAAAATTATTATTGGTACTATAAAGGTTATTTCGATCTTCATTAAAACATAATTATACAAATGTTTAGCTATATGATACCTGAAAGTTAAAGTTAAATAACCTCAATATTTCATCAATTAAAAAGTGATCTTTGCAGTAAAAGCAAATTTTGAGGGATCCAATTTTTTAAACTCATTCTGTTGCTTTAATTTGCTGTTTCAGCAATTTTTATTTGCGGTGATGTATTAAGTAGCCTTCGTATTTTAGAAATGTGGCGATGAAGAGAAGTGTGCTGTTAAAACAAAGTCCTGATAAAAGCAACTTTTGTGGATATAGTAGTCCAGTAGACAAGAAGTTCTCCATAGATAGGGACAGCTATCCTACGCCTACAACGAAGCAGCTGGGTGATGGAATCATGGAGGAGGCTACTACTGAGGTTGCGGAAGTTCCTATGAGTCCGGAAAGTAGGAAGAGGGAATTGTGTAGCTATTTGAAGTTGATGGATCCTGCCGATAAGAAGGAGATTCTCATACTGCAGAACCGTCGATCGACCAGAGTTAGGAATCTGGCCGCTATGCAAGAGAAGAGGCAGTTAGAAAAGCAGATTATGAGCTCTAAGGTAATGAATGAACATCAGCAAAGTTAGTTTTTCAGGTCTGGGGCTGGTGATGGGATGTTTATAATTATTAGAAAATATTGTAATATACAGGGTGAGTTTTTAGTACCGGCTCGGTCGATAACTCCACTACCGTAGAAGATAGGGGAAGAAGTTGTACATAAAAGTTGTAGCCAAGGATATGCTCCTTGATCAGAAAATGTTTGATTTGTACAGGGTGATCCATAACTATGTGGTGATGCAAACATTCCTTTTTTTAAATGAGACACCCTATATATTATCCCAAATTTAGATTCTAATAGTAATCCCCTTTCTCACAATATAAGGTTTTGTAACATTATACAGGGTTTTTGAAAAGTTATGAACATTTTTATATCCAAATCCCTGTCAAATGAACGTACTGTATATCAAAAAGTAATGAATCAAAAATTATTTTTTTTACATGGAAAGATTAAAAATATCGTCTAGTTTTAAAAACGGCTATAAAAAAAGCCCGCGACGCATATTTGGATACATGGTGATGTAGAATGCAAAATCCAGATTTTCTCTTTCTTCTAAATGTAACCCCCAATATCTTATTATACCAAAGAATTGCTTTTAATATGCTCTTTCATCTTTGTATAGCACTTGCTGTTCCTATGTATATCAGTTTCCGAGATATTTCGATTCTTTGGTCAATTTAAAATATAGCTTCTATTTGTGTACTGAAATTTATTCACTTTGTGAAATTACTATCGAATTTGTTTTTTATTTAACGAACAACTAAATTATAAGGCCATGGTGGTATTTGATGAAGTCAAAACCCTGATTCTTCGAGACCATAAAGTCAAGTATGGTTAGGAAACAATTTTGTATGCATGATGCATAATTATCAAGCAGATTTATCAGGTAGGCTTTGAAAAATTGACAGTTTTTATAACCTGCTCAATAATTCCATACTGTGTGAAAAACGAGCTTTAAAAATTCATTTTTCCATTGAGGGTCTTTAGGAGAATCTTTGAGAAATTGCCTACTTGCCTTTCGAATACATCAACTATGAACAGCAATATCCAGAATGGAGGCACTCTAAAACTAATGTGTTTGAAAGATTGAAGAATCGTTTTATTTGGACTGTGTCGTTTAATATTTCATAGCCTGCCTGATAGATCTGCTTGATAATTATGTATGACGTCTATAAAATTGCACACTTGACCTATAATATCACGTTAATTCAGTGTTTTGCCGATTGTAGCTAGAAATAGCTACTTGCACTGCATGTAGACCTACTAAAAATTATTTTTTTGTCTTTTGCTGAGGGGGGCGGGTGACATTGCAGCTTAACGAGGAACCACCTCAGTCAGCTATGATCAGATAGTGACGCTCAGTTTATTTTTAAAGGAAGTTGCAGCTCCAAAGTTACCTGCTCCTCCAAAAGAAATAAAGATAATCAGAGAATTCAACCTGTCAGACGTACTATTGAAGCAGCCAAAACCAAAGGATCTTAAGACAAACTCATTTAAGGACCAAGGATCCAAAATAGCGGCGCCTGTCGAAAAACACAGATCATCCAAAGAAGAAAGAGTCTCACACATAGCAACAAAAGACGCCTCGACTGAACCTCAAGAAAAATTTGAATTGCTGAAATCCTTCAAAGAACTGAACATTGAACTTGAAAAATTCATGAAGAAGGTCAGTAGCAGTTCACAATTTTTTTATAAAAATGATTGATTATTATTGTTACTTTAAAAAAATGATTTTTCAAATTAATCTTTTTTAGGTTTTACCACCAGACGAGAGGTGTACATTTTGCTTTCCTTTTCCACCCAAAGAAATGACAGAAGAAGTAGCTGATTTCGATGTACTGATGTCTGCACTAGTTCCTAAATATAGAAAGACTTGTAGGTTGAAGGGGTTAAAACTACATAGCTCAGAAAATGCAACAGCAAAAGTAAATAAGGAGAATTTGGTAAGAAGTATTTTTGGTTAAATTACAGTACATTAGCATTTAGATTACAGTAGGTAAGCATGAAAATATAAACAATTTTTTTTCTTTGTCTCATTTTGTGATCATCAATATCGTTTACAGAAGAACAAAACAAAGGATACTAAACAGAAGGTATCAAATCCAAAACAAGAAAACAACAACAAACTTGGTTATACCCCAAACTCTATAAACCAAATGAAACCTAAACAAACACAGATTGTACCTAAGACTAAACTGAGACCGAATATATTGAGAAAAAAGAACTCTGAGAGAGTAAACAATCTGAGAAGTAAAAAAGATCTTACGAATGTGCCGTTCAAAAAGTTGATGCCCAGACTGCGGACGGAAGCGTGGAGAATCATGAAAAAGAGAGGGACGAGAGATGACAGCAGTCACATAGGTAACAATGGTGTTAGAAAGGTGGTGGTTAACAAACAGCTGAAAGAAGAAAATCGGCATGTTGAAATAGGTGAGACTATATATACGTTTCATTTTTAACAATGATTCATCAAAAACTATAGTTCCAACAACAGTAGCTCCAACTGGAGATCTCCTGGCTTACGTCACATAAGTGTGGAGCAAACTCTTCCAATGGGGAAGTTTCCATTTTTTCAAATTTCAGTTAATCAGATAGTCCTAAAGAGTTAGAGGACAACGGTGAAAAAATTTTGTAATTATCTCCATTAATAGAAAAGTTATAGTCCTTCAAAGTTTGAATTGCCGTATCCTCCGCGCGAAGCCGCTGTGACGTCACACGTCACACGACACAACGCAAACCTGTGTATGCCCTGTCGAGGATGATGCTCCCGCAAGCCACCGCGCCGCCGCCGGCCTCCTCGTTCATGTTGTTATTCCTTTTTTTCAGTAGGGTAGGCGACGCCGACGGTGACAAAACGATACACTGCAGTTTATTGGTAATCGTATTATTAGAATATGTCTAGCAGGCCGAGAAAAACCACCATAAAAACACCACACAAATATTTCAATGGATAGCCTATTATGAATACAAAAAATTGAGTTTTATGTTTTTAGTAATACTGTGGGAAAATTTAATTGAAATCAATCCTATAGTTTCCTAGTTACACCATACAGAATTATCAGAAGCAATACTCTCGCATGTATACATCAGAAAATTCTAAGTCGACGATCCGTAATAGCCAAGGTAATGTTCGGGTGCACCTAAAAAATTGTATTATGACGCTAGGCCTTTCTTTCACAGGTTAGTGGACGGCCTGTTATGAATACAATCATTTTTCAGCTTTACAACCCCCCACCCCCCAACAACCCCAATATCACCCCCATCCAAAAAAGTAGAAAATGATCAGGAACGTCTAAAACGCCTAAAAACAAAGTTTGAGGAATATTTAAAATTTTTAGTTTTGTGCTGATTACTCCACCGCCCATGCACCGAATTTGAAACTTATAAGAACATTACCTACTACTACCCCATAGCATATCGCTGCCAAATTTCATAACAATCCATGCACCGGTTACTGAGATTACGTGGCTAGAAAAACGCGTACAGACAGACCGACGGAAATGAGTTGTGTGGATTTTCGTAATGTAGATATCATAAAACATCCAAAAAGCATATTATTTCAAAATCGAAACTGTTCACGATCAGAATACTCCCCTCACCTATCGGTTTAGGAAGTAAAAGTCCATAATCATGTCATCCACTTTAGGAAGATTTTTAGAATCACCACGAACGTAACCTTCCTCCATATTTCAAAAATATACTGGCGTCTGCCCGTTACAACAAACACCTTCGCTGTTCCAATCAAGTCTAAATGTCGCATACTGTATAGCGCAGCGTATGCATAGCGGAGTCCCGACCAAACTGTGGCTGCCGCGAACAATTAATAACATGTGACGTCATACAGATTTTCACCTCCGCAGTCGCTTTACGCAAATATAAAATTGAATAACTCCGCCGTTTTTTGAAATATTCAGATGATTTTTTCGACGTTCTTCAAGTGAAGAAATAGACTATCAGATAATAATGAATTTTCCAAATTTTATTTTTTTGGAAACTTCTCCATTGTTTTCAACAAAAATTTTGACAGCTAATCGTTTTCTGTCACAGCTAATTCATATAGCAATGGACTGATGCGCGGTATCTCCTATCTTTTCTTATCTAAGGATACTGTAAACCCAATCCACAGTTTTGCAGATGAGACTACTTTGCACGCGAGCATCATAATCAATAGACCGACCTCTGTGGTGGAGTTTGAACGCACCCATATATGCACTCATTTTTGTCTGCAAATCTAACCATCTCTTTTTAATTTTGCAGCTGTAGTAAAACCGTCAGTCTCTAACATAAACCTAGACCTGGAGAACTTAATGGATGACATGGTGCATTTTAATAACCTGACTGAAGAACACAAACGATGCCTGATTGAGAGCCGGATATTTTCGGCAGATACCTGCAGGTAAAGAAAGTAACCTATTGTATCATGGCCGACTCTACTCTAGGCCGGAGCCTTAGATGTGGCAACGTGGCTTAGCTGTCAAATAGGGGTCCGGTTACCGTAAATTGTTTTATAGTTTCAGAATAATAATTATTACATTTTATATGTATTAAGAGTTCATCTCGGTTGATAAATTAAGAAAAATACTTTTTAGAACTACTACTACTAATACCACTTACATCTGATGTCTGGTTCATCGTAGTCAAACACTAAAAATAATCGCAACCTGTTTCCTGCTGCCACTTCCACTTCAATGAACACTCAATTTACTTTGTAAATTTTCACTTGAGCTATAAAAATTCACTACTAGGTCACTTTGAAGCCATTCTTGCTGGTCTTGATTCCCTTTCACTATCTAATCTTTTCATAGGTATGCCCAGATGCATGCCCAGATGAGTTCTATTAACTGTCTTTTTCTGTGATATTTGGGAGGTCCAGAAAACATTGTAGGTACCACCTTGTGCTTTAAAATAGGTATTATCCTTTGAAATGTTTGTAAATTATTGTCTTTATTCTTATAAATATAACCAGCCCTTACGAGGAATACCGTTCACCCACTTCTGTTTATGTCCTTTATTGGAAGCACAATTGCTAGTGCAACACTTTGCAGGCATGTTTTATCTTTATAGTTTCGTTTGTGCAGGTAAATAATTAGAAACACATTAAAAATCACCTTCCAATCTTCTTTTTCACTCTGGAAGGTTATGTTTGGTATGTCCTTTATTGGAAGCACAATTGCTAGTGCAACCTGGTACTACACACTTTGCAGGCATCTTTTTATCTGTATAGTTTCGTTTGTGCAGGTAAATAATTAGAAACACATTAACAATCACCTTCCAATCGTATTTTTCACTCTGGAAGGTTATGTTTGGTATGTCCGTTATTGGAAGCACAATTGCTAGTGCAACCTGGTACTACACACTTTGCAGGCATCTTGTTATCTTTATAGTTTCGTTTGTGCAGTTAAATAATTAGAAACACATTAAAAATCACCTTCCAATCTTCTTTTTTGCTCTGGAAGATTACACTAATGACTTAACGACAAATAACAGCTCGGCCCCCGATTCAGTGTTGCCATATTTCAATGCTCCGGCCTAGTGAGTAGAGTCGGCCATGATTGTATGTGTTTTTTCTCTCCTGTAGCTCCGATTAAGAATAAGGTACTTGCAGAGGTCGTGAATTCGTCTCGGGAGTATACATAGCGTAAAGGAAGCCATATCAAAAAGCGGTAGGAAACAAAAAACATGATTTTACTGACGGCCAAAAAAAGATATTTGCAAAATAAAATAAGGATATATTCAAATTTTTCCACGTGACTTAAAACAAGGGCTGACGTCACAGGTATTTTATCGATATCGACAATCGATACTGCTACAGCGCAGGTCAGTGAGATTCAACTGCCAACTAGAGATGATCTGAATTCTTTAATAATGCGACTCAATTTATTGATACTTAGGCCCGCTTTCATAATCATTCACTAATGCGTTGATTAGCAAATGTACCTATAAACTTAATCATTCCATTAAAGTGATGCGCGTTTCATAATGCATTTTGAGACGTCAATTAAATAACATGCAATAAAATGTGGTTGGTACACCTGAAAGAAGGTTTTATGCCACATTTTATGCCATTTGAACTACATTATGACATTTCGCTTAACCTGTAAAAATAAATGTGTCAGATTGTGACATAAGTTTTCGTGGTTGCATTTCTATTAAAGCATTATTACTCTTATTAGAAAGGTATGGAATGAAAGCCAAAAAAATAAGCAAAACGTGCGCGTGATAGTAACTTTACTAAAGAAGAGGAGCTGCTACTCATTTGTACAGTAGCAATATTCAAAAGCATTATAGAATGCAAATTTACAGATAAAGTGAGCAGTCAGGAGAAGGTAGGTACCATATGAGTGAGGATATAATACAGTCGTCTACAAATACATGTAGAGATGAATAAAGAAAATATTATGCAATTAGATGAATACTTGCTTTTAATTGAGCTCAGAAGCAGCTATGAATCGATGTAATCTGTTTTATTTTTATAAACACTAATAAAAGAGAACATCCACTGGCAACTCAACCTTAACCTAATGAAATTCTGACATATGTGTCAACTCTTAAACGTCATACAGACAAGTCAGATTTATAGGTTGATTTTCGAATTAATGCGCTTTAACTGGCCGAGGGCGAGCCATTACCTTATTGGACAATTATGCCATTTTAATCTGTCACTTAGCGATTATGAAAGCCATTTATTTCCTAACGCTCGGATTAGCATAATGGGTGGATTAATTTTGATTATGAAACCGGGCCTTAAACATATTTGAAACAGGCAATTAACCCACTAGCATAATCGTTGCAATACATTTTTATATCTGTTAGGTATCACAGTTCATCCTGTTTGTGACCGAGATTGGCAACTAATCGAAGCCATCATTTTATTTCGGCGCATCCCATTATGAATGAATCCAAAGATAGAATCTAATTCATGCCCATCCCTACAAAGTGAATTAGTAATCTAGCCCTACCTTTACTCTTTTGACTTTTGTACTTTTGTGTGTGACTGTGTTTTGTGGTTATAGTGATCATTGTCAAAATGTTAGGTTAGCACTGGCTATCGATATCGAGTATAGATACTTTACATCCCATCACTATAGGATATCACTGACGTCAGAGGTTGTTTGCGCGGCATTTTCCGGCATTTGAAATAATTTTTGGAATATCTCTCACAGCCGATTCCAAAAAACCAAACAAGTGATTTTGTCATGTTTACTAGGCTCTAAGGAACGCGTAAACGACATAATATTTTTTTTTCTGCAAGTACCCTATTGGAATGAGTCTTGATATCCTTACTTGCAGGTTATCAAAACCAGAGACGGGAACGACAGGGCCTTTGAACAGTAGTACGGACGTTTTGAGTCCTTTTTCAGGCTTCAGCAAGACAGACGCTAAGGATGCGGAGAAGATCAGCGAGGTTTGCCAGAGCACCGCGCTCAAAGAGAAAAGAAAAAGCGTGGACGCTCAGAAAGCACCGCAGGAAGTGAGTAGCCCGTTTAAGTTTCAGGAATATGACATATATAATAAATATATCTTATCTTGCTTTTTGCCACCATGTTTCTGCTGGTAGATATAACATCATCATCAATTTAACATTTTCTGTCCTTAAAAATACCGCCTAAAGTCCATTCCACGAAACCTGATAGTGAAAGTAAATAAACTTTGACTATTGAGTCGAATTCTATTGGAGAGAAAAGGATATGCTCCGCCCACAGGCAGGACCGCATCTGAATATATAAATAACGAAATTTAATTCTAATTTCAGTTCGAGATAAACAAATATAAATAGGTACGTACAAAATCACCTACCTTACTCAGAATCAAGATTGCTTGATAATTCGTCTACATCACTATCGCTGGTGTCATTGAGACTTATCACATTTCGAAAGAAAAACGCGTAACTTTCCGCCTTACTGTATGCTTTTCAAAACCGTCTACCTTTTCGAAGACTTTCGGTCTGCGAAATCTGTTGAAATTGACATTGTTTTAAAGTAAATCACCCACTTATTAAAAATAATTCACCGAACGCTTTATAAATAATAAAAAAACAAGTAAATGCGGCACCAAAACTTTAATATAAACACAAGTGACGCGAGCTGGTTCTGAAGCAAGTGATCAAGTAAACGTGATACGTAAATATAATTCCGAACTCGATACGATTGACCAAGACGAGAAAGGAAACACGACGAACGTCGTAGTATTTGATAACCACTCAGCCGCAGACACAGGCTGTGTCTTCAAGTCTGCAGCATGTTAGAAATGCGTCGTTGCCACTTTGGAAAATTATCCACTGATTTTCCTTAGAACATATTCAGGTTATTTTACAAAATATTGGATATTAGATAGATTCACGATGTAATCACGTCGTATCAGTTTGAAATAATTTATGGCAACATAAATTCATCTAAAGTGAGAAGTTGTAATAATATACTGGAAACAAACACAAAGTGCGAGCAACTTATTAACTCGTATGACAACCTGACGACAATCGTAGCGTCTGTAGCGATTTATATTTTTACATTACGGTCCTGGATTTTTGCGCTCTGCCTTTCTGTTTATTTCCACTATCTGGTTCCGTGGAATGAGGTATAAACAAAGTAGTTACTGCAACATAAATAAACAACACCGCATTAATGTTTCATTTCAATCAAGAAAGGTTTACTGATGTCTCGACTAATGGACTACTATGATTAATTTTTTTATGGCTGTATATGATAGAGTATGGCATAAGAACCTTCTCATATTTTTCCGCAATTTTTTTTTGGGCACGGGAAAGTCGAGTAAGTGAGGAAAATATTTGAATTTTTCTAGTCGATGGACGTTATGGGACTATAAGGGGACAGCCAATCGGAAGACGGGTATGTGTGCCGTGTTGCCGTTCTAACTTAAGTCCCAATATTCAATGCATACCTTTATGTGATCCTCTACACATGCTAAAACATAGATAGTTTGATATATACATCCAGTGAAGCCAACGAATTCGCATAGGTTAGAAGGAGTAAACAAGAACTATGTTTGCACAGTCCTAAAAGTAATGATTCAGCGGCAGCTTCATGATCGTG
Organism: Callosobruchus maculatus; assembly: GCA_951848785.1. Lineage (NCBI taxonomy): Eukaryota > Metazoa > Arthropoda > Insecta > Coleoptera > Chrysomelidae > Callosobruchus > Callosobruchus maculatus. The sequence continues at coordinate 9,154,752 of CATOUR010000003.1, forward strand.
GAAGGTCGCACAGTGGCCGCGATATGGTCCGAGAGGTGGCGTCAAATTTCATCGAACCATTAAAATGACGCTGGATTTTTTAATGTAGATTTTCTTAATGTTAATGAGAAAACATATCTGTGTTAGCTGGTTCAGATCCGTGACTTAAGATTTTGAGGCCTGCGTAAGTGGCAACAAAGTGGACCCACGTGGCTGCGCGATGAACAGCGTTTGCCTTCGACAGTGGGGAGCAGCAGCCTTGTGCGCGGTCAGTGCTTGGGTGGGTGACTGAATTGCACCGGGCGCACGGGCATTCAGTTTCGACCCCGTGAAAATTGCGTCAATACCGCGATTTGGAAGTTGACGTGGCAACAATGTACTGCTATTGTATGGCGCGCATCGCATTGATTGGATAAATTTAAATTCCTCTTTTTAAACTTTAAAATGGAACTACTAGTGAACGAAACGATGCAGAGAGTAATGAAATGCAACAGTACACCCATTTTTTATATGCTAAGGCCCGGTTGTACAATGCGAGCTTAAGCTTCGGCTTAAGGTAAGCCGACGTTAAATCACGTCAGTTGCAAAATGACCGTTGTACAATGCTGGCTTAATCCCCCACTCCAAGCTTAACACGAGCTTACGTAAGCCGAAGCTCAACGCGAGCTTAGTTGAGGTTTAAACCTAACCTGATACAAGTGACATGATATGTTAAAGAGGAACCTTCAAATTGCTTGTCACTTTATTGGGTCATATTTTTTGAAAGATTTGTGTCTGATTTAACATAGAGAGCAAATGAAAGAACAGAGACAGAAACGGTCGTTGCCGAAATTCGACACAAACTGTCGTAAGTGCCTAACCAAAAAAGGTAATTTTTCAGATGATTATGGGCCGGTTGTAGAAATGCGGGTTTAACAGGAGCTTTGTTAAGCCTAAGCTTAGCTAAGCTCAGGCTTAAAGTCGACACCCGTTGTACAATCGTCGGCTTAGTTAAACCTGGTTCATAATGAAATTCACTACAGTTGGCATCAATGAAGCAACACGTACTGACATAATCATCTGAAAAATTACCTTTTTTTGGTTAGGCACTTATGACCGTTTGTGTCAAATTTCGGCAACGACCGTTTTTGTCTCTGTTCTTTCATTCACTCTCTTTGTTAAATTAGACAAATCTTCCAAAAAATTTGACCTAATAAAGTGACAAGCAATTTGAAGGTTCATCATTGACAAATCATGTCATTTTTATATCAGGTTAGGTTTAAACCTCAGCTAAGCTCGCGTTGAGCAGCTCGTGTTAAGCTTGGAGTGGGGGGTTAGCCAGCATTGTACAACGAATATTTTGCCATTGACGTGGTTTAACGTCGGCTTACCTTAAGCCAAAGCTTAAGCTTGCATTGTACAACCGGCCCTTAATCATTGTTTTCAAACCCATGATACCCCTCCATTGGCTAAATTTGAATTCCTTTTTTTAAACTTTAAAATAGAACTCCTAGTAAACAAAATGATGTAGTCAGTAACGAAATGCATCACTACACCGATTTTTGAAGTTATAGTGATTTAATCATTGTTTTTAACCCATGATACTAGTCCATTAGACAATATGTGTCTTCTTTTAAGTGTGTAGCAAATGGACTGACGCTGGAGTCGGATAGAACGATCAGTGACACAGAACCAGACGGCGATGCTTCTATGCCAGAACACGACCATGCAGAGTTGCCTGATCCTGGGTCTGTCAACGACGAGGAGGAAATCGATGTGGAGACTGTTCCGTCCATTAATTTGCCGGTCGACTCTTTGGCAGTGGATACGCGGGGTATTTTGCCGGTAAATACAGTTATTCTCACTTAGCACAATAGTCTTTGTTTTGAGTTTCAGCCTCGGGTAACAAATATCAGAAATTTTCAGGCCCTCAAACCTTCAGGGTCACCCCAAATATCTAAAATGGTTATCTGGCTTTTCCTATCAGGACGGAAACTCGGATCATGTGTATTTTGAGGACGCTTATTACAAATCTGGCCTTTCTTTTGAGTTTCAGCCTTAAGTAACAAATATCAGAAATTTTCAGATTCTTAGATCTTCAACTTCACCCTAAATAACTAAAATCATTATCTAGCTTCTTATCAGGACGAAAACTCTTATATGTATATTTTGAGGGCGCTTATTACAAATTCGGACTTTGTTTCCAGTTTCAGCCTCAGGTAACAAATATCAGAATTTTTCAGATCATCAAATCTTCAAGTTCACCCTAAATATCTAAAATCGTTATCTTGCTTCCTAGCAGGACGAAAATTCGTGTCATGTTTATTTTGGGGGCGGTAATTACAAATTCAGCCTTTGCTTTCAGTTTCAGCCTCAGGTAACAAATATCAGAAATTTTCAGATCCTCAAATCCTGAAACTCACCCTAAAAATCTAAAATCGTTATCTGGCTTCCTATCAGGACGAAAATTCGTATCATATATATTTTGGGGGCGGTAATTACAAATTCGGCCTTTGCTTTCAGTTTGAACCTCAACTAACAAATATCAGAATTTTTCAGATTCTCAGATTTTCAAGTTCACCCTAAATATCTAAAATGGTTATATGGCCTCCTATCAGGACGAAAATTCGTATCATGTATATTTTGGGGGCGGTAATTACAAATTCGGCCTTTGCTTTCAGTTTGAACCTCAACTAACAAATATCAGAATTTTTCAGATTCTCAGATTTTCAAGTTCACCCTAAAAATCTAAAATCGTTATCTGGCTTCCTATCAGGACGAAAATTCGTATCATGTATATTTTGGGGGCGGTTATTACAAATTCAGCCTTTGTTTTCAGTTTCAGCCTCAGGTAACAAATATCAGAATTTTTCGGATCCTCAGATTTTCAAGTTTTCCCTAAATATCTAAAATCGTTATCTGGCTTCCTATCAGGACGAAAATTCGTATCATGTTTATTTTGGGGGCGGTAATTACAAATTCGGCCTTTGTTTTCATTTTCAGTCTCGCGTAATAAATATCAGAATTTTCCGAGTCCTCAGATTTTCAAGTTTTCCCTAAATATCTAAAATCGTTATCTGGCTTCCTATCAGGACGAAAATTCGTATCCTGTATATTCTGGGGGCAATAATTACAAATTCGGCCTTTATTTTCAGTTTCAGCCTCAGGTAACAAATATCAGAATTTTCCAGATCCTCAGATTTTCAAGTTCACCCTAAAAATCTAAAATCGTTATCTGGCTTCCTATCAGGACGAAAATTCGTATCATGCATATCTTTGGGGCGGTCATTACAAATTTAGCCTTTGTTTTCAGTTTCAGCCTCGGGTAACAAATACCAGAATTTTCCAGATCCTCAGATTTTCAGGTTCACCCTAAAAATCTAAAATCGTTATCTGGCTTACTATCACGACGAAAAATCGTATCGTGTTTATTTTGGGGGCGGTTATTACAAATTCAGGCTTTGTTTTCAGTTTCAGCCTCAGGTAACAAATATCAGATTTTTTCAGATACTCAAATCTTCAGGTTCACCCTAAATATCTAAAATCGTTATCTGGCTTCCTATCAGGACGAAAATTCGTAGCATGTTTATTTTGGGGGCGGTAATTACAAATTCAGCCTTTGTTTTCAGTTTCAACCTCAGGTAACAAATATCAAAAATTTTCAGATTCTCAAATCTTCAAGTTAGCCCTAGAAATCTAAAATTGTTATTTGGCTTCCTATCAGGACGAAAACCAGTATCATACTTAGTAAGAGCATATTGTGATATCTGTACATGTGGCCTAACGACTTAAAACTTAAGAATTTCGTCCGCTATATACGTGTGTTAAAATAGATCTAGCATACTGTTTGAAATTTTCGTAATAATGCGTAATAATTGTTATGATGTCAAATACCGCCATGTAGCTACTAAGTCAATATAAACTTGAATAATTTTTATACAAAAAAATTATTAGGTGAGAATAGCTCTTTCAAAAGAGACCTAGCTTGTTTAATTCTGTCAACATATGCCAAAGCTGTGGCCATTTAAATAAAAACATTTTTGACATTCCCCCACCATCATATCTTACAAGATAGAGCAAAAAACTTAAGCTAAACAGGCGTTATTTTTAATCAACAGGAACCGAAAAATGGAGAAACGTACGAGATAGTACCGTTTACGAGGCCCTCGGGCTCAAAGTCATTGCTCAAAAGCCTGCAGCTGTACAAGAGAAAGAGCGACAGTGGCCCTATAGAACAAAACGGAACGCAGGATTGGGACTCTGACAGTGGATCTGTCAAGATGAAGGCGGCAAAAAAACAGTCTCATTCCATCACAATTTCCAAGGAGAATGGACAAATTCTCAAAGCCTTCTACGTGGATTATAATCTGGTAATATGTCAGGAAAGCTGTGTCTCCTTTTGGATGCAGACGTCTTTGGGTAAGTTGCTAAACTGTCAGTTGTATACAGGTTACCAAGCGGCGATATACAGGGTGAGTCAAGCTCAAGCTTTTCAGGAAAATAGTTAAGTGGATGTTTGTGTGTCGAGTTGGACTACATTTTAAAAATAGTGACTTCTTCAGGCTGTCTAATAAAATCCTGGCAAAAAAGGATTTTTTTTAAATGTAACACCCTGTATATTATTGCATATTTAGGTCCTTGGACAATTCTAGTGTATCTTTATGGGTCACGTATAGGATTTATATTTGTAAGAGCGTCTGGTCCTACCGGTGTTTGGCCAGATGAATGGTGCACATCCATTTTTGTTCCACTTCATAAAAATGGATCTCCAACAAATCCAGACAATTATCGCCTACCTTCGTTAATCTGGATACTATGCTCATGCAACCAAGGTTCTCCTATATATTTTATAATCTCGTTTAGAGGGTTTTATTGGCTGGAAAATTTCTCAGGCGCAGGCAGGTTTCGTAAAAGGACGCGGTATGCGTGAACAGATCTTAAACCTAAGACAAATTATTGAAAAAGCCAGTGACCATTATTTTCTAGTTTTTGTCTGCTTTGTGGCTATTCTAAGGCGTCTGATAAGGTACCACGTAGTATTTCTCATACAGCAGCTCTTATGTGTCTAGCTCGGCTCGTGTAGGAATTGATGGTAACCTGTCTGGTCAAACAGCAACTAGAAAAGGAGTTCGTCAGGGAAGTGTATTATCTTCGATGTTATTTAACATTTACTCTGAATTTGTGAGGAGGCAGGTGTTGGACAACTGGAATGGCGGTATAGCTATTGGCGCAAGCAAAATATCCAACTTAAGGTTTGCTGACGATACAACCCTTAGTGCTGCTTCTCAGGAAGAACTAGTAGCTCTATTGAGCATCTTAGAACAACACAGTGCAGCTGCAGCATATGGTCTTGGTATTAACTACAACAAGACCAAGGTGATGATCGTAGATAGAGAGCACGATAATCATCGAGAAATAAAGTCACGTGTGGTCATGTCAAAGCTTACTAAAATATGGGGTGACCATAACATCACCAAAGCTACAAAAATGTCACTGGTTCAGTCTCTTGTGTCATCCATATTTTTGTATGCCTCGAAAACTTGGACTGTTAAAAAGGCACATCGAGCTCGCATAGATGCTTTTGAAATGTGGACGTGGAGGAGAATGCTGAGAGTCCCTTATACCGCCCATGGAACTAACGTTTCCATACTGGAATGAGCTCGGTAATCCGAAGAGACTATCCTCCATTGTGTCGACGAGAATGCTTACATGCTTCGGACATATTCACAGAAGCGACAATATGGAGAAACTTGTAGTTCAGGGTCATTCCCCGAGTGGGCGGCGCCGTGGCCATCCCCCTACACGCTTTGTGGATACGACGAAACAGTTGCTGGATATGAGTATGAAGAGCGCTACTGAACTGATAGTAAATTGCGAACGATGGCGGGCTACAGCTCTCAAAACTATTGATAATATTCGTGTCGGCAATACTCTAGCAACGACTTAATGCATTTTACGAGTTCACAACATGTCTGTTAAGACATTGTGACTATGATGATTCTGTGAGAACAAACTATGTGACTTATGAGGATCTTGCTTTCAATAGGGTACTTGCAGAGGTCGTGAAATCGTCTCGGGAGTATACATAGCGTAAAGAAAATCATATCAAGAAGCAGTAGGAAACAAAAAACATGATTTTACTGACGGCCAAAAAAAGATATTTGCAAAATAAAATAAGGATTATATTCAAGTTTTCCACATGACTTAAAACAAGGGCTGACGTCACAGGTATCTTATCGATATCGACAGTCGATACTGCTACAGCGCAGGTCAGTGAGATTCAACTGCAAACTAGAGATGATCTGAATTCTTTAACAATCCGACTCAATTTATTGATACTTAAACATATTTGAAACAGGCAATTAACCGACTAGCATTTTCGTTGCAATACATTTTTATATCTGATAGGTATCACAGTTCATCCTGTTTGAGACCGAGATTCGCAACTAATCGAAGCCATCATTTTATTTCGGCGCATCCCATTATGAATGAATCCAAAGATAGAATCTAATTCAAGCCCATCCCTACAAAGTGAATTGGTTATTCTTTTGACTTTTGTACTTTTGTGTGTGACTGTGTTTTGTGGTTATAATGATCAATGTCAAAATGTTAGGTTAGCACTGGCTATCGATGTCGAATATCAATACTTTACATCCCATCACTATAGGATATCACTGACGTCAGAGGTTGTTTGCGCGTCATTTTCCGGCATTTGAAATAATTTTTGGAATATCTCTCACAGCCGATTCCAAAAAACCAAACAAGTGATTTTGTCATGTTTACTAGGCTCTAAGGAACGCGTAAACGACATAATATTTTTTTTCTGCAAGTACCCTATTTAGATTGAGGACTTCTTACATGGATATTTGGACTATTATAATCTGTTTTCTAGGCCATGTGCTGGGCTCCCAGAACATGTGGATACCTCGCGGCAGGGCGCAGAGGATAACGTTGAACCAGCACCAGTGCATCCAGAAGGAATCCATGGAGATGGTAGTTTCGACGGAAGCGACCGTAGCCTACGTAGAACTTTGGACCAAGGAGCACCAGTCCGAGATACGACAGGGACCGGTGGCCGATGTTTTCGCCACTGTATATTTCTGGAAACAGCGACAGAAAGGGCTCGAGAAGAAGGTTCTACAGCTGGAAAATATCAATGGGTATGTTATTCGCATAGGTTGGCGTATTGCAATAGCCGACAACTTCAAAGACAAATGAAAAAAATTAAATTCAATGTATAACACCAGTCGGTGGCTACGTTGAGGTGTAATTGGGATTTTGAAGAACAAAAATTGACTTATATATTAAATACCGGGTTATTCACGTTATTCGACACTAAAGTATTTGATAAAAAAGAAAATAATAATTTGTAGCGGTAGGGATCCATTATTTTAAAAATGTGTTCATGTTATAAGGATAAAATAAAATCAAGTGGTATAATGATGAATTGAGAAAGCAAAGAGAAGTTATTTCCACAGTAAAGATCGTGTGCGATTCTACAGATCGTCCTTATTGTAAAGCTCTGTTCACATCTTTGCGAGCCAGTTATAGAAGGAATATAATCTCCTCTAAAAAACTAGCTTATGATAACTATATAAATGATTCTCAAAATAAACCTAAAGATGTTTGGAAAATCATCAATTCAGAACGAAATAGACAAAATACCAAGGCAAACGGAAATATCAATCTGACACCTGATGATTTAAATAACTTTTTTGTATCCGTTGCCACCGAAATTATTAAAGATCTCCCAGTAAATCGTAGCCTACAGTGCAACCTGCTGAACAGTATTCCATCTATCTCAAATTCTCTTGTGCTTTTATCTGTCCATGAAACTGATGTGATAGATGCTATTGATTGTCTTAAAATATCTAATAGCTCAGATATATATGATATTAACAGTAAGGTGGTAAAACATGTTAGCCCGGCACTAATCAGGCCACTTACACATCTGTTTAATATGTGCATTGCATGTGGCGTATGCCCTGATTGTCTCAAGGTGTCCAGGGTAATACCTGTATTCAAGCAAGGCGAAATTCACCTGCCTGAGGACTATCGTCCTATTTCAATAGTCCCTCTGTTTGGCAAGATATTTGAAATCATAATTAAAAAAAGCCTTTGTAATTATCTAGAGAAACATAAAATCTTGGATATGGACCTTAGCAAGGCATTTGACTGTGTCTCCCACCAGCTTTTGCTGGAAAAAATGTCCAGATATGGTATAAGAGGACTCCCATTAAAGTTACTACGCTCTTATCTTGAGTCCAGGACGCAGTGTGTTTGCCTGGGAAATGAAATTTCTGAAATGAAGTTAGTAAAGAGTGGGGTGCCCCAGGGTTCAGTTCTGGGACCTCTGCTCTTCATACTGTATATTAATGATCTGTTTGATTATCTACTGCCTGTAAGAACAGTATGTTATGCTGACGACACCACATTGATTAGCCGTGCAAATTCCGATTTAGAATTAGAAAAATATGTCGGAAAGTAAATCCAAGGCTGTGTGTTGGTTTACTCAAAATAATCTTAAGTTAAATGTGAGCAAGACACAAGAATTGAAGTTTTTAAAACATAACACTCAAGACAATCCAAAAGATAACGCTAATGTATTAGGCATAACCTTAGATAATAGGCTAAATTGGCAGGCTCATATTTTGTCATTAAAATCTAAACTGGCTTCATCAATATATGTTATTCGTAAACTGAAGAGGCTAGTTAGTTCGCCGACCATTCTAACGATATATTACTCACTTTTCTACAGCCATATGAGCTACGGCATTAGATTGTGGGGGAACTCGCCACATGCAGTTAAGATTTTTAGACTCCAGAAGAAGGCTGTACGTATTATTGTAGGTGCTGGCTATAGGGACCATTGTAAACCCCACTTCATTAACCTCAATATAATGACACTGCCATCATTATACATTTACTCGCATCTTGTGGACATTCATAGTAATAAGAACAATTACAGCCTAAACTTTAATTACCATTCGTATAATACCCGATCCGCAGAACTAATAAGAGTTCCTAGATATCGGCTAGAGAAGTCTGCTAGGAACTCTTCACAATTACATCTATACAATGTCTTACCAGCTCCTCTCAAAAACTTAGAGCACGCAAAATTTAATGCCTCCATCAAAGCATTTCTTCAGGAAAATGCATTTTATTCAATTCGCGAGTACATGGACACCCTCAAGACGACAAGTACTTTCAAATTTGTAAAGTAGTTATTTTCGTATTGTTGTTTTTTAATTTATGTGTATTGTCTCTGTTTTTACAATTTAATTTTATATTTTTACATTTTATGTTATATATGGACTATTTTATCCTGACTTGCTACAAATGTAAATTTTTACATATCGTAGTGAAATAAATCTATCTATCTATCTATCTATACAGGATATCCCCAAAGCACAAAATGTATCAAAGTTATATTTTTTTTAAATGGAACATCCTATATATTATTGCATATTCAGATTCCTTGGTGAATTCTAGTGTGACTTTATGTATCATACGTGGGACTTAAAGCGAACTGTTTAGGTGTAAATGGTCATTTTCTGTATAAGTAGAGATGTCAGAAAAAATTAATATCAGAGATTATCAAATTTAGAAGGCTGTGACTTTGCCGTATTAACTTCAATCAAGGATAACTTGATTTTTTCTAATGGGAATGTCTTTTTTTATACGATTTAAATGTAGAATTTTATAGCCTTTCTGATGATATATGGTTTTGCGTATTAGTATCTGGTAGTTTTTGTTTAATTTCAAGTTTTCAATCAAATCGGTGTTTTTCAATTTTCCTACTTAGAAACCTAGCAGACTGTGAAATATAAACAAAAACCTGTTCAGATATAAGAATACAGCTAATTAACAGAAAAATACAGACGTGTCGAATAACGTGAATAACCCGGTATATATATACTTATTACTTATATTAAAAATGTAACAAGACTTTCGTCCACGGGGTGTTCTGACTTCTGAGTAACAACTAAACATAGAGGTAGTAAGCAACTAATTTTAGTAGGCCGACATCCTTTCTTACGTTGTCATATTGACCACCAGATACGACAATCATAATTGTTTCTATCATCTTAATTGTATAGTATCCAGAAATATTCCATTCTACGTTAAAAAAGATGGCATTTTGATGGTTCAGGAATGATTACATCAAAATCAATAGATATGTTGACCTCTACTGCGTTACTGCATATTTCTTCATCTCATCATAAACGCAAATTCTGAAGTCTTATAAATTTTGAGGAGCTGGCAACGCCGACATAATTTTCATGCGACTTATTTACGGTAGAAGCTCGACTGTCAAATGTTTGTTTTGTTTGTGCGTGCTTCATGCTTGGTCAGTAAAATCGAATTCTCTATTTGTTGGTAATTGTAGTGAAGCTTTACGGACTTGATGTGCTATATTCGAGTGTAGTTTAACAGTTTTTCGAGATGGAACTCAAAAAGTGCAGTGTTTGTAACATGGGTTGCATTGGAAGAATTTTCAGGTTAGTTGGCGTTACACAGCATTGTTTACAATTTGAACTGTCACTGCGAGGTCACAGCTGATCAATGTTTGGAGGCTGAAGTGTCAAAGATGATGGCTTTGAGCTCGCCATGCTGAAGTGGTTTGTTTACTACCTTTATGTTCAGTTGTTACTCTGAGGTTCTGACTAATTACTTTGTTACTATCAACAGATTTGCGGATGACGTCCAGTATTCGGTGATGAAGTGCCTGCCGAAAATCGTGGTGAGTTGGCATTGTGCCAGTGACGACACTTTACCAAGAAGGACAGTGATTCACTGCTACCATATGGCAGCTGATTATCAAACAGTGTCCAATATACAAATCATCGAGCCTGTTCAACACTACGTTTCTTCACTGCACAATATCGAGGGTGAGTTATTTAAATTGTGATGAATGGTAGTTTTAGCGATTTCTAATATTAAGTATACAGGGTGTTTCATAAGTTGGAGCTTTTTTTCATACAGCGGATAGTACTCGTCAAAATGAGTGTTTTTTCTAAGTAACATAAATAAACGAAATATTTAGAGAAAACAGGATACTGATCATCAAAGAAATCCTCAATTCTAAGTCCGTCCCTGGGCAATGGCTCACCATGTCATAGTATCACAACAAACAAGGCAGCGCTAGCGGTGCCGATGCCGGTGAGAAAACACTAAAACAGGCAGTTCGTCATACGTCGCGTTGCTATCGCATAGTGTACGAGAATGCTTGACTTGCTACATCTGACGATCGGACTTTAAAAACAACAATGGCGCACGCTTATAACAATAATGAACTGGTGGACATGATTTTAATGTACTATGAGTGTGGTCAAAATACCGCTGCGGCTTCGCGAGTCTACGCCGATCGTTTCCCTAACCGTACTCACCCTGCACCTCGTCGATTTGTCTCGCTCGTGCAAAGAGCTAGAGACATATGATGTCTGAGTCCACATCGTGGTGGACACGCTGGAAGACAACCTCGTATGGTCCAAATTGAAGAAGACATCGTAAATCTTACTTTTATCTGTAAGGCGCCTGCGACAGGACCGCACATACAACTTCGTAGCAACCAAATAGTGAGTACTTGCTCGAAATTTTTTTTTACTGTTTTGCTGCTGGTTCACCGTGCATTAGCTTTGCCGTTTCAAGGGCCGTTGCTTCTAAAGAGGAAAGTCCCAACTTTTAGAACACCCTGTATATGTACAGTATAACACACATGATGATGACATGGACAAATGACATAATGTGTCAAGCAGGAACCTTCAAATTGCTTATCGCGATATTTTATATTTTTGGAAATATTTGTGACTAATTTATCAAAGAGAGCAAATAAAAGAACAGAGACAGAAACGGCCGTTGCCCGAAATTGACACAGCCCGTCACAGTGACAAACCAGAAGGAATTATTTTTTTAGATAATGGGCCTATACCACATTTTTGGTTTATTGGCTTAAACGAACCCTGACACCACGTAGATGCCATAAATAATTTTACAAAATTTTTCTATCGTATTTATAACCGAAAAGAATTGCTCTAAATATTGAACTTTTTGAATCCATACACTTCCTGCCCAGTTCGTGACGTCACCTGTAGGGAACCAATAAGAGCTCACTGGTACAAAACAATAGCATCCGCTCGTAGTCATCGGACCACGAAAGGACGCCTCTCATTGGTTCCCTATAGAAAGGACGCTTCTCATTGATTCCCTACAGGTGACGTCATCATCGGCTATTTCAAATTACAGTACAATTTTCTTTTTAGTGTTATTCTCATTTGGATCAAGTTTTCTGCTGACTTTTTACAGTAAACGGTCCTATGTATCATCAAAAATAACACCGCAGTAAATAAATTGATCAATTTGAGATCACGGTATAGGCCCATTATGACAGTAGCCATTGCTACATTAGTGCCAACCGTACTAACCGTAGTGAACTTTATTATGAAATCCACCAGGTTTTACTATACCGACGGATGTCAACGTTAAGCGTAAGCTTAACCATAGGCGTAGTTACGTCCCTGAATCTAGGGGGGGGGGCTTAAGTCCCTAGATCTGGGAGGGCTCAAGCCCTGCCCTAGATTCAATAAATTTAACAGAATGAATTATTTTTGGATTTTTTTGGGGGGGGGGGGGGGGGGCTAATTTCGTTCTTGGGGGGGGGGCAAATAACCACCTAACCACAGCATAATAAACTACCAGCACAATAACTCAAGATGGCGGAAATTACACGCGCATCCCCACTTTTGGATGGTTTTTTGTAGGGATGGTAACGGTACTTCGATAAAATTTAACAGAATGAATTATTTTTGGATTTTTTTTTGGGGGGGGGGGCTAATTTCGTTCTTGGGGGGGGGGCAAATAACCACCTAACCACAGCATAATAAACTACCAGCACAATAACTCAAGATGGCGGAAATTACACGCGCATCCCCACTTTTGGATGGTTTTTTGTAGGGATGGTAACGGTACTTCGATACTTTTGCACTAATATCGGGTATTTTTGTCATCGATACTTTTTGAGGCATTCCAAGCTGGTGTCGATACTTTTGTATCGGTATCGAAAATAATTATATAATTATTGAGGGGTGTAATCAGTTGCCCAAAATGCTCTGTACGAACCAAACGCGCCTATTTGGCTAGATAATATCGAGTTGGTACCGGTATCGATATTTTCATTTTCGCATCTCTACCCAAGCTTCACAGCCGTAAAATTATCCATAAACCCTCCCAAGGTCAAATTTTGTGGGAACCATTTTTATATAGGAAATCGTCGGAGATATTATGCTGGTTGTTTATTATGCTGTGACCTATAGTAGAAGATCCGAATATAAGACGACCTTCACCGAACTGGTTAATGGATGAAAAGCATTTTATATTAAATTTAATATGTTAAGAAACATATCGCAAGTGGGTTGGCTGAAAAATTTTAGTCCAGGATATATTAATTAAATATTGAAAAATTGATTTTTTTAACATTTCACTGGTTTGGTTAATAGACAAATCACATACCAATCGAAAGTATGAAGCCCATAGAATATGCAAACGTTAGGTTGGCTACGCTTGTCCCGTCCAAACTATAGGGTAGGCAGGTATAAACAGGTAAATCAATAATAGTAATTTGCACCGGTGTGGTTAATGCATGAAACTTATATCAAAATAATGATAATTTTATTGCAAAACGTCGATATAGGGTTGTCTGCAAAAAATCAGTCTGGAATTCCAGTTGCCGAATTTTAAAGATCAAAATAATGCTGCCAGTGAATACGTGCGCCAGAGAGGTCCGAGCGAACTGTCCCGTGTATTAACAAAATGCGCATGTCATGTGTCCGTGAAATTGAAAAGGATAGCGATACACTCGTAAATGCTGTGCATCATTGTATTGCAACAGTTTGCCTTATTCTTCTGAACTGAAAAAGCGTGCTACTACTACTACTATACTGATTGTTGTTATTTATAAACATTAAATTGTGATAAAAAATGGCTGAAAAGTGTTTTCTATGCAATTCGGACGGTGATGTTCTTGATTTTAACGATGAAACGCATAAAAACTGTTCGTTGAAATTAAATTTTCGTAAAAAGAAAAATTTTAAATACAGTGGCGTTGAGTTAACCAATGCATCACTCGATTTTGTAGGTTATCATACCACGTGGTACAAAAAAGTGACTGCTTTGGGTAAAAAATATAATGAAGAGTTTAATAACTTTCTTGATGAGAATAAGTATGTGCATAATAACTGCCTTCAAAACTATCTTAGTAAATACATCTTGTAAATTTTTTAATTGTGAAATAATGACATGGAAGATTCATAAATTTATACATTTTTGATTATGTTTCATTCAAATAAATCACTTCAATTTCACGGACACATGACATGCGCACTCTCTTTGATTCAATGGTCGAGCTACAAGCAGCTGCTATGCTGCGTCCTTTGTATATGTATCGTGGGATAGTTCGCTCGGACCTCTCTGGCGCACGTATTCACTGGCAGTAAAATTTTGATCTTTAAAATTCGACAACCGGAATTCCAGACTGATTTTTTGCAGACAACCCTATATCGACGTATTCGCAATAAAACTATCTTTATTTTGATATAATTTTCATGTATTAACCACACCGGTGCAAATTACTATTATTGATTTACCTGTTTATACCTGCCTACCCTATAGTTGGGACGGGAAAAACGTAGCCAATCTAACGTTTGCTTATTCTATGGGTTTCATACTTTCGACTGGTATGTGATTTGTCTATTAACCAAACCAGTGAAATGTTTAAAAAAAAATTAATTTTTCAATATTTAATTAATCATATCCTGGGCTGAAATTTTTCAGCCAACCCAGTCGCGATATGTTTTTTAACATATTAAATTTAATATAAAATGCTTTTCATCCATTAACCAGTTCGGTGAAGGTCGTCCTATATTCGGATCTTAGACTACTAACTACGCCCACGGCCGGATTAACCATGGGGCTAAAGTGGCTGGAGCCCCGGGCCCCGCGGTTTAGTGGGGCCCCGCGAGCGCTATATTATGTTGTTATTACCATTTATTATTATGTTATATTATTCATAAAGGGCCCCTAAACTATAATAGCCCCGGGCCCCATGAAACCTCAATCCAGCGCTGACTACGCCTATGAGCTTAACTAAGCTTAGGTTTAATAAAACTTGAGTCGCACCGGCATTTGTACAACCATCTCCGTAGGAATGAATTTTTATTATTTTTCCAGACTGTGAAAACTTGATAATGGGCTGTGGAGAGAACAAGATCACCTTGTGGAATGTAGAGCACGGATACAAAATTGCTACCATAGAACTGTCGGAAATCAAAACACCTTTATCGACGTTGTGGGTGAAATGTGATAGGGTAATAATGTCGCTCGGTATAAAAACATTCTTTTATATCAATTAATTATTTGCAGGGTTTTCTTTTCGCATTACAGCAGTGTGTGGATAGGGAACTTCGTTTGGTTGCGATTAACGGGATGAACAATTCGTGGAAGAAGCTGGCCAGCTATTGTCCCCCTGCCGGTTTCGATAGGTAAAGTATCGTTAGGTTATAGAACATTAGAAGGATAAGATCTTCTAGATCTAGAGCAATTAATTGTGAATTATGAAAGCATTTTGAAAATCACGATTTTTTTTATAACTGAGCAGGCCACGTAGGCAGAGCCTAAATACCAGAGTACTGCTGTGAAAGGGTTATGTTAGGGGAAGTTTGTTAACGCCAATACCCACAGGCCCAATAAATACATCTCCTGGCAGTCCAGTCCAAGCCTTGGATACCCTGGGAATAAATGTGCGGTTGTACCGCTCGGTTCTTGTTGTATGAAGAACGACCGTCTTAGGATGAGATGCAGCGGTCGCGCGGGTGCATCAGATAGGAGCGGTGAGCGGCGGAACGATAGAGGATAGCTCAGAGGAGCAGATTCCGTTGGAATATCGATAGAAGAGTGAGAGGTCACCAACAGCACGCCGGTGAAAAAGTGGCTGGAGGTGGCGCGTTAAGGCCTGGTCGCCAATTAATCGAATTGCCCTTCTCTAGACGGCATCTAATATAGACAGGGTAGTAGAGGCAGCAGCTCCCCAGCCATAGTTGCAATACTCCAGGCCATGTCTTATCTGGGCTTTATATAGCGTGAGAAGGTTACATGGTGAGAAGTACTTTCTGGCTCTAAATAGGTACCCAAGCTTTTTACCAGCAGCTGTTGCAATTGGCGCGTCGTGTTCGTGCCAGATCAGATTTTATGTAATGTTGACTCCTAACAGCTTGAATGAGTGACTCCTTGGCAGAGCCTGGTTGTTCATTAGAACCGGGTGTTGGTTTGGGCACTTCTTGTTTGATAACTTACAATACTGTGTCTTGGAAGCATTGAATTTTACCATATTCTTGAGCCCCCAAGCGGTAATGGTATTGAGATCCTTTGAAAGAGAAGCTGTCACTGCCAGTCTTCTGCGTTCCAGCTCGACCACAGAGATCGGTCTATTGCTCATGATGCCTGCATGCAGCGTACTGTCATCCGCAAAACTGTGGATTCGGTTTGTAGTGCTAGAGAGTTGATCATTGATATGAAGCAGAAACAATGACGGGGCCAATACCGATCCCTGCGGAACCCCAGCATTGATGTTATGAAAAGAAGAGGAAAAGCCGTCTACCACGACAGAGATTTTCCGACCTGAGAGAAGTCTGCGAGACAACCGCAAAGCTTAACAGTGAGCCCGTAAGACGGGAGCTTGTTTAGGAGAGCTGCATACCACAGTTGATCGAATGCCTTTGAAATATCAAGAGCAATGACATTGTTAGGGATTTGGATCGACCATGTTGATTGAGATTTTCTTAGATTGTAAAAAATAAAAATGCGACTGTTCATTTCAACCTCCATCAGTTTAATCACAGACTCATAGCGATTAGTACAGAACAAAAAGTAAAATCTAGAACGACAATTGACATACAGCGTTGCCATTGCACTGTTGCCACATGTATTCAGCGCATAGCATTGCCATGCAACGTTGCCACGCATTTTACTGTTTCAAGATAAAATTAGAGAACATATAAATCGGACAGACATGAGTCTCGCGATATTTGGATAGACTTATAAAACGCCTACAAGCGATGTTCGTGGATGTTTGGTTCTTGGTTTCTTTTATGGTCAGCCTCCCGCAAAGGCTGAAAGCCTATGAAGCTGTAGAAGCGCTGCGAGAGGATAAGTGTCTGTGCACGTTAGATTTGAAACGCTGCAGGTTGTAGCCGTCAGGAAACAAATTCCCCGGCAGCTCATTCCACAGCGTCGAAGTTCTCCAAAGAAGAAATGCTGGAGGAGACTGGTTTGGGGACCTCGACCTGGTAATAAGGATGAGCTCGCAGAGCCTCTCTAGTGTTCCTCGTTTGGACGGCCTTTGGTGTTATTCTCTGGAAGGGCTCACTCGAACCTCTTCCGTGATAGAATCTGTAAAACAGGGACAGGTCAGCCACACTTCTTCGATGTTCCAGGCTGTGGAGGTCCTTTGTGAGGTTAGGCATATCGATTGGTCTAATTGCTATCTTCTGGATAGTGTCCAGGAGCTTTAGAGAGTGCTTCGTAGCGCATCCCCACACATGGGAGCAATACTCGAACGATGGTCGGATCTGTACCTTGTAGTGCAGCAGTAGTTGCTCTGATGTATACAGCTTCCTACAGCGGAACAAAAGTCCAAGATTCTGGGATGCTGTTTTAGCAATACTGACGACGTGGTCGTGGCAGGACATGTTGTTGATGTTGATGGTTGCAAGAGGATCTCAGACTAAAGGTTCATGCTATGTGAAAATAATAAACTGGTGGGAAGTACTGAATCAATCAACTTGACTTCATTTTTTTGGTATTGGACTTATGTTCTATGACACGATACTAACCCTTAATTACCACACTGGGGTCTAAGGGACCCTCGCATCATTTTAACCCCTAACTGGTGGCATTGCTTTCGGTAACACTAAAGGTGACACGGAGTCTCTTAGATTCCATGACAATGACAGGATTTTTTTAACGTCATCGTCAAAAGTCATTTTTTAAGGTTTATATTTTTCTACAGTAAAACTTGTACTGTTCTTCACATTTCAAAGCTTTCACATAATTTTTCCATCATCGCCAAAGAAATAATACCGTGTCAAAACGTCATCAAAGTCAATTAAAGAACTACCTCGCTATACAATACAGAACGATCTAAAGCAATACTCGTATGTATGAGCAGTATACATCAGTGTATTATGCCGCTAGGTCTCTCTCTCACAGATCAATAGACAAAATGATCAGCAACCCCTAAAACGCCTAAAAAAGAAATCTTCTCATGCACCGATTTTCAAAATTATAGCAGCATTACCTACTACGACCCAACAGCATACTGTCCACCGCCCAATAATCATCACAACAGACAAAGAGACAGAGACAGACCGATAGACAGACCGACGAAAATGAGTGACGTGGATTTTCGTTATGCAGATATACGTAAAACGCCCAAAAAGCGTATTATCTTAAAATCGAAAATCTTCACGGTCACAATACTCCATTGACCTATTGCTCCATTACTCCATTCAACAAAACTCCCAAGCTTTTGGGATGCCGTTTTTGCAATACTGACGACGTGGTCATGCCAGGACATGTTGTTGATGTTGAGCTCCAAAAGCTTGACAGAAGGTGACCCTCCATTTCCACAGTTGGTAAGCCAACGTGAGACTTCTTTGTCAGTGTTGTTGTCTAAGTTGCCTTTGTGAGGTTAGGCGTATCGATTAGTCTAAATTGCTTTCTTATGATCGGACATTGCCTACGCTATCTAGCCAAAAATTGTTCAATACTTTGTAATAATCTCTTATTACTATTTCAGGCTAAAAGGCGTGTGCATAGAAAATGGTATGCTGCTCTCATTTTACGACAAGGGTGTCCTATGCTGGAACGCAGAGACTGGAGAACCTGTCGAAGAGATACCAATGGAGACTGAATTGATTCCTTCTGGGAAATACGTCATTTTCCTCGAAGACACCCGAGTGATCGTCAAGCATGTCATGACGCATCTGATGTCCATATCTACGGACGATACTTAGGCTGACACTTCAGTCTATTCGTTGCATAAGTAAACTTGAGTGATGTAGTTATTCAGTGGAACTGAAATGCGATCATTTACCGGGTGTTCCAGAATTTCCTTGACACGTGATATTTTCGTAACGAAAAACGGTTCAAGCAAGAACTGAGTGGTACTTTTGAAGGTACTACAGGGTCTATCATACCATGCATTCAAAAACATTTTTTTTTGTACGTCAACCCCTAAAACTCACCCCCAACTTTTTTTTTCAAATAGCATCCCATAGTTTTTCCTTCATCAATGATATCCCCATTTTATTTAAAATCTTGTGGTACCTTTAATTTTATATGCAAACTTATCTTTTCCGTAAAATCATAAGCATAAGGCAAATGAAATGATAATTTGTTTGACCCCTGATATTTTTGTAACAAAAACGGATAAAAGAAAAGTAAGTGGGTTTTTCAAAGGTAGTGAATGACCTATCATTCCTTACATATGAACCATTTTTTTCTTACTTAAACCCCTGGAATCCACCCCTAGCTTATTCTTTCAAATTTCAATCCACAATTTTGCCTCGAAAAATGAATTCTTTACTTGAATTTAATTATCGTAGTGCCTTACTTTTTATGCCCCTACTGCATTTATCGTTAATTTTTTTCGTTTAATCCATGAAATCGTAAGCATAAATTGATTAAAACACATGGAAAATATTTTTTTATTATCATGAATCAACTAATAAAAAAAATGTGACAACAAAACTAAGTGCAGAAACGTGAAAAAGTTTTATGGTTACATCGGGCCGCGCCAACCCCGTGTGCAGGGTGTGCCCCGCACACGGCGCCAAAATTAATGATAAATTGCAGTAGGGGCATAAAAAGTAAGGCACTACGATAATTAAATTCAAGTAAAGAATTTATTTTTCCATGCAAAATTGTGGATTGAAATTTGAAAGAACTAGCTAGGGGTTGATTCCAGGGGTTTAAGTAAGAAAAAAAAATGATTCATAAGCAAGGAATGATAGGTCATTCACTACCCTTGAAAAACCCCTTACTTTTCTTTTTTATCCGTTTTTGTTACAAAAATATCAGGCGTCAAACAAATTATCATTTCATTTGTCTTATGCTTATGATTTTACGGAAAAAATAAGTTTGCATATAAAATTAAAGGTACCACAAGATTTTAAATAAAATGGGGATATCATTTATGTAGGAAATCCTATGGGGTGCTATTTGAAAAAAAAAGTTCAGGGTGAGTTTTAGGGGTTGACGTACAAAAAAAATGTTTTGAATGCATGGTATGATAGACCCTACAGTACCTTCAAAAGTACCACTCAGTTCTTGCTTGAACCGTTCTTCGTTACGAAAATATCACGTGTCAAGGAAATTCTGGGACACCCGGTATATTTTTCATTTGTGATATTTCACAAATTAAGCAGAATGAACGTTTTCGTTGGGTAGAACTCCCAAAAGTACAACACTTAAAGATAACGTTTCATAAAATTCGAGCGAATTATAGATATAGGTTTTATTTCAATTCCACCAAATCACTAATCGTGTTGTTCAAATCATTGCCATTGCACCCTTGGTTGAAACATGTTGGGATTAAACTTGCTATATCCTGTTACCCGATACTTTAGACTGTCATCCTTGTCAACAGCGAACAGATGTTCGGCTAGTGATAACTAAAAATCCCCCAGAATGAGTCTTGACATATGCTTTGACAGAATGCGTACAGCTACTGACTCTTAACAATGTACAGTGTGTTCTAAAAGTTGGGACTTTCCTCTTTAGAAGCAACGTCCCTTGAAACGGCAAAGCTAATGCACGGTGAACCAGCAGCAAAAGAGTAAAAAAAATTTCAAGCAAGTACCCACTATTTGGTTGCTACGAAGTTGTAAGTGCGGTCCTGTCGCAGGCGTCTTACAGGTAAAAGTACGATTTACGATGTCTTCTTCAATTTGGACCATACGAGGTTGTATAGGTCTTCCAGCATGTCCACCACGATGTGGATTCAGACATCCTGTGTCTCTAGCTCTGCACGAGCGAGACAAATCGACGAGGTGCAGGGTGAGTACGGTTAGGGAAACGATCGGCATACACTCGCGAAGCCGCAGCGGTATTTTGACCACACTCACCGTACATTAAAAGCATGTCCACCTGTTCATTGTTGTTATAAGCGTGCGCCATTGTTGTTTTTAAAGTCCGATCGTCAGATGTAACAAGTCAAGCACTATCGTACACTTTGCCTCAGCATCGCGACGTATGACGAACTGCCTGTTTTAGTGTTTTCTCACCGGCATCGGCACCGCTAGCGCTGCCTTGTCTGTTGTGATATGACATGTCCAGGGACGGACTTAGAATTGAGGATTTCTTTAATGGTCAGTATCTTGTTTTCTCTAAATATTTCATTTATATGTTAGTTAGAAGAAACACTCATTTTCGCGAGTACTATCCGCTGTTTGAAAAAAAGTCCCAACTTATGAAACACTCTGTATAAACGGAAAAATGTATTTGTTTCGGTCAACCATTTTTGCTGTGAATTTTTAGATAGTGAATCAATTTCTTGTTCACAAAAATAGTCATTTTTTTGGCAGTAAACAATATTACTAACACCGTCCTGACTTGCAGGATTGCCAATTCAGACCTCTACTAAAAAATTAAATCTGAGTTACACTTCTTCGTCAGCTGATAACTATCAAATAGACGTCAAACTAGTCTAAAGTATCGGGTAACAGAGTATATCATATTAGAGACGTGGACTGTCATTCCAGTTTATACTGCGTAGTTAAAAACAAATCTTTTTGTTACAGGCTGGCCCATTTACATTTTTATTTATTATTTTATTTTTTTTTGTTTGTTAAGGGCATCCTACTCCTTGTTAACATACAGGGTGTCCCACGATAATTCAGACAAGCAATACAGGGTTGGGATAAAATATGGAACCAAGCAAATAACTTTGGAACGGAAAGAGTGATATTGCTGAAAATTTGCAGGCAAGTTTAGTGACGTCTAATGCATCCGAAGACATTATGTTAGCTACTAATGTACTTCCGGTTTAACCGGAAGTACCGTCAACTTTTTTAATTTAAATGGGACACCCTGTATATTTTTGTAAATTTTAATTCATCTTTTTTTCCGAATACGTCCATAGAAGGTTTAGTATTTGTTTCTTAAAAAATTTGTCTCATAAATTCGTCCGGTCTGCGCTCTTCCCGTTTGAGATAATTTTTTTGTATTTTTTTATTTTTTTTAGTCACCGTCAAACGTGTTATAGGACCCCTGTCGGGACGTAAATCATTAAAAGTTGACACACTTCTTTGTGAGTTCTCACGCGATCGCCAAAGCCGACTTTGAATGACCGGCATTTTAAACACCTGAAATGATAAAGAAGCTTTATCTTTCCCTTTTTTTACAGAAACTAATGCTAAACCCACTATGGACGTATTCGGAAAAAAAGATGAATTAAAATCTGCAAAAATATACAGGGTGTCCCATTTAAATTAAAAAAGTTGACGGTACTTCCGGTTAAACCGGAAGTACATTAATAGCTAACATAATGTCTTCGGATGCACTAGACGTCACTACACTTGCCTGCAAATTTTCAGCAATATCACTCTTTCCGTTCCAAAGTTATTTGCTTGGTTCCATACTTTATCCCAACCCTAGATATCGGAAGTGGGCAGTAGTAGCGAATTATAATTTTGAGCAAATGTAGTATCTGTAAGTAATTATCTTTCTGTGTTTCACCCGATAAAACAATTCCAACAAACTACCACACTTGGGGTCTAAAGTGATTAATTCAAGAGCCACAGGTACTTAATGTATGGTACCACTACCATTGATTATAACATGTACCCCTACAGTTAAGTTACTTTGGTAGTGTTTCATAATGGTAGTGGTACAGTCCTTTAGGAACTTGTAGCTCTTGGATTAATCATTTTAGACCCAAGGTGTGCTAGTTTTATCGGGAGGAACACAGTCACAAATATACAGGGTGTCCCATTAAAATTTTTGAATCGGACGTCATGTGACCAAAAACAAATACCTCATTGGGTGACACAATAATAAGAAAGGATACTATATTTGCTCTAACTTTCACCCCCAAAATTATAATTCGCTACTACTGCCCAGTTCCGATATGCTTGTATTAATCGTCGTGGGACACCCTGTATATCTGGAAATGGGAATTTGGAGAAAATTATTAAATTCAACATGCAAACATCATGAATTAAATATTTCCATGTTTAAAGGGTATTAACTTTTGTTTTGCTTAGTATTATTGATAAGTTGATTGGAGTTTCAGTTTCAATATCTCTAAAGAGAAGCAGCGTTTTAAGTTCTGCAGTTATGTCACTAAGCTTTCAGATCTACTGGATCTCGTACATTCGATTCTTATTAAAACCAAACTGGTAGACAAATGTACAGTTTTTTAAGGCACATTAAGTTTGTTATCGTTATAGAATTCATTATATTTTCTCGATTTGCTTTGTGATTTGTGATCTACTGAATATATTAGGAAGTTGAATATACAGGATGTTCATTTGAAGACTTCCCACCTCGGATATATCCAAAGAAAAAACACCGAAACCCTCAACAGATTTGTCAAGGGATACAACTTTTTAACCAAAAAATAATTCATCCTCTTGTTCCGTCTACCTCCAAGGATTATCCCCTGACAATAGGTATCGGATGATATCTTGTTGTAAAGGTACGTCGACGTCTTTTATTTTGACGT
Source organism: Callosobruchus maculatus (assembly GCA_951848785.1). Lineage (NCBI taxonomy): Eukaryota > Metazoa > Arthropoda > Insecta > Coleoptera > Chrysomelidae > Callosobruchus > Callosobruchus maculatus. Next base: position 9,178,489 of record CATOUR010000003.1, read on the forward strand.
TTGATTTTTTGAAATCGATCGATACGTTTTTGAGAAAATTAGGAAAATCTGTCCTAAGGCGGCTCCTACGGAGAGGATAAACGGTCATTTTCAAGTGATTTAATCCCAATTCCTGACGCTTTAGTTTTCAATATTTTTGCACGAAATTTTTACATGAAGTTTAAAAGAAAATTACACAGGGAGCTATCGAAGCATTTTTCGAAAAAAATTCATTGAACATGAAATATGATCGCTTGAAGTTGCCTATTTTCTTCGTCAAATTTGTAATTTTTTTAAGAAAAGCCCAGAAGCAAAAATGAAAAAGTGCTTAGATATCACTCTGGGCAATTGCCTTCTAAACATCATGTGAAAATATTGGAAAATGAAGCGTCAGGAATTGGGATAAAAAACATCTGCAAATCGCCTTCCTCTTCAATTTTACAAATTTCGGGCGACGCGCTAACATGACTGTTTCCATTTCTTTCTAATGTAGCGCGCACCTGTTTATTTATTGCCCATCATCGGTTCGTTTTCAGCTCCCCGCATCTTCCGGAGAAACTATTCCGGATTGTAGGAGCAGCGTTAACTTGTTCAAATAGAAAACAAAAACATACCAAAATATCACTTTTTATTGCAATATGTCTTCAAAATGCTAATGACGAATAAACCAAACAACCACTTATTGGAATAAAAAGTGGTATTTTCGTGTTTTTTTGTTTTCTATCTTAACAAATTCTTTTCTTCACTTCAGGTTTTAGGCACTTTGTTGTTCTTTCATAATATTCCACAGTTTACATCTATTCACATTGTCAAAAGTTTTCACAAAGTCTGTGAGGCTTATATGCGTTTCTCTGTTGTATCCTCTGTGTTTTTTTATAATTTATTGCACTGTGAATATTCCATCTATTGTCGATCTGCTTTTCTGAAACCCAAAGACCAAATTAAGATGCAAAAAGATTTTTATAATCTTATCGAAAACAAACGAACCGATTTTAAATAATCAAACTTCAAAATAAAGAACTTCGACATACCTTAGAAACAAGCTAATACTCGATACCCCTTGTCATTTAAAAATTTCAAGGGGATTACTCTATAGGTCAGAGGGTACAAGTGAGCGAAGTAGTTTTTGGTTAAAAGTTGTCCCCCTTTTCTTTTCTTTTAATTAGTGGTAAATCCATGGAGGGAAATATTCAAATGAACAAACACCCTGTGTATGTTATCTAAAATCTAGTTTCATTTCCACAAATAAATTTTGAATGTTCGCTGGAATGAATATCTTGACTGAAAAAAATAGTTTAATAACAATAAGTAGGTATGTGTTAATAACATAAAAGTAATTATCTGCAAGATAGTCAACAGCTCTTAGTATCCTATAGATATTTTGTAGTCATGTATAAGTTAAAAAAGTATTTAAATACTTTGCAGTACACATCATGTTTACAAAAATAATTTTGTACATAATCATATCACTGTATATTGTTTCAATTATGGGATATATTTATTTGATGATTGAAAACTGTAGATTTGTAAGAAAAAATATTGAATTAGTTATTTTGATAGTGCTGCGTAATGAAATTTAAGTAATATATTTTATATTCAACACTTTCATTTTTGGTATCTCTGTTGTCCCAATTTTTGACCAGACCTCAGAGTAACAACTGAACATAGAGGTAGTAAACAAACCACTTCAGCATGGCGTGCTCAAAGCCATCATCTTTGACACTTCAGCCTCCAAACATTGATCAGCTGTGACCTTGCAGTGACAGTTCAAATTGTAAACAATGCTGTGTAACGCCAACTAACCTGAAAATTCTTCCAATGCAACACATGTTACAAACTGCACTTTTTGAGTTCCATCTCGAAAAACTTTTAAACTACGCTCTAATATAGCACAGCAAGTCCGTGAAGCTTCACTATAGTTACCAACAAATAGCAAATTCGATTTTACTGACCAAGCATAAAAGACGCACAAACAAAACAAATGTTTGACAGTCGAGCATCTACCGTAAATAAGTCGCATGAAAATTATGGCGGCGTTGCCAGCTCCTCAATATTTATGCAAGACTTCAGAATTTGCGTTTATGATGAAGAAATATGCAGTAACGTAGTAGATGTCAACATATCTATTGATTTTGCTGTAATTATTCCTGAACCATCAAAATACCGGCTTTTTTAACGTAGAATGGAATATTTCTGGATACTATACAATTAAGACGATAGTAAATGATTATGATTGCCGCATCTGGTGGTCAATATGACAACGTAAGAAAAGATGTCGGCCTATTAGAATTAGTTGTTTATTACCTCTATGTTCAGTTGTTACTCTGAGGTTCAGACCAATGATTGCGCAGTATTATCACAGCATAATAAACAACCAGCATGATATCTTTGAGGATTTCCTATACAAAAATGGTTCCCAAAAAATTTGACCTTGGAGGGGTTTATGGATGATTTTACGGCTGTGAAGTTTGGGTAGAAATGCGAAAATGAAAATATCGATACCGGTACCAACTCGATATTTTTTAGCCAAATAGGTGCGTTTGGTTCGTAGAGAGCATTTTGTGCAACTGATTACACCCCTCAATAATTATATGATTATTTTCGATACCGATACAAAATTATCGATACCAGCTTGGAATGCCTCAAAAAGTATCGATGACAAAAAACTCGATATCAGTCCAGAAGTATCGAAGTACTGTTACCATCCCTACAGAAAACCCATCCAAAAGTGGGGATGCGCGTGTAATTTCTGCCAACTTGAGTTATTGTGCTGGTTGTTTATTATGCTGTGGTATTATCACGCGCATCCCGCCATTTTGGGTTAGTATCTGTCAAAAGGGGCATATACGTCAGTGGACACTATTGACGCAAGGTCGACCCTCGTATTTGCCGAGATAAAATGCATAGGCGTACGCTATAATTTTGTATACGGGTGTTGATAGCATGATCTTTGAAATGGGTAACCAATGGGTGTGTTCAACGGGACCTAGCGTAAATGCGCTAGCGTGTAAGCGCTTGCAGGCGCTAAGAGTGACCGTTGAACGACTTTCCTTTTGACGTGATAAAACTGTCATCCATTTCCATATTTTAATATTTATTATTTGTATTTTCAAAAACCTAGGCTATAAAATCACAAAACCTGATATTAAATTGACACTAAGCAAAGGTAACTGCTTCTCTCAGAACTACAAATAACTTTTTTCCAGTTATGTGCTGCTTTGCTAACCAAACAGCGCTTTTTTAAAGCGCTATTAAGCTGACTGGCGCTTTTTTGACAGCTTGTCGTTCATCGGTTAGTTAGCGCAAAGCGCCCACAAGCGCTGACGTCCGCTAAGTCCCGTTGAACACACCCAATGTGCTGGAAGTGTGTGTGCTGCTAAAGATTGCAGAAAAAATATTTTTAGATTTCCGGATGATCCCGTAAGGTAAGTACATATAACCTACAAATAAAATATGTACTCAAAAATGTACGGATACTATTTTTACGGATCGATTGAGACGACTTGTGGTATTATTAACAGTAACACTATTTCTAAGATGTAAGTTTACTTTTTACTTCCTATAAAGCAATAGTTTAATACTTAAGAAATCTAATCCACCAGACAAAAAAACTATTAAGCGGTAAGAGTTATTACAATATTTAAGGAAAATACTGCTATAAAAAAGGGAACACTTATATAATACAACAAACTATTTTCAACATCATATATAGTTTTATATGTGAAAAACGGTGAAACAAATTTTTGGTCCAAATAGAAACGTCTATATTTTTTGATCGACATTGTTTTTTCCGCCACTTTAAAGCATACACAGTAAACGATGAAAAAAATATTTTTAAAGATCTTCGGAGTTAAAATAGCAACTTAGATTGAATAAAACGATTCTTTACTAGCAGAAGCGGACATTACTATACTGGTCGACATATAGCTGACAAATTTTGTGAATCAAATATGGAAACATCTATCTTGTGAATGAGTTTTTCAAATATGATGATGACAATAATGTTGAACTAGTCCTCAAGAGTGACATTTTTAAACAGATATGACATAGATTCTTTGTTGTGCATCCTCCTTATGGCCTCTGACAGTAATATTGATATGTCGACAGTTTTGATCTTGTGACACTGCATCTTTTGAAGCTCGTGAGGCACTGTGTTGGTCACCACAACCTGTAAACATTTGTATATTAATAATTCTCTGCTACCATACATGGTTGGAAATTGTCTTCACTACAAACGTCAGACCATATAGGTATATCTCCCTCTTTGAATAAAAAAAGAAAATAAACTATATCATGGTCTAATACTGTTCGTCTATGCCTTTGAAATGCTCGAGTTTTTCATGCAATGTAGTAATTCTTTTTTTGTTTTACTTCCCACACCAATATGAGCCTTGCATGAGTAGCTGTTGAATGACAATGAAACATGTAACCATACTTACGAGATACTCGAGTATTAAGGGACTCTTTAAGTGTCAACTATGAATACAACCCTAGGTTTATAGTCGGTGAATACAACCCATAATATATCATAGATTGTCTTACAAAACAGTTACCTCATCAATAGGAGAATCTTCAATCAATCTAGGGGCATCAGAGGAAAGAAGTCCGTGAGTGGCCATCACATAGATTTTGTAAGCGCCACGTTCTTTTAGCACCTCAGCTGCCGCGACAAACGACTGCACATCATCTATAAGATTATCCTGCAAGATATCATCAATCAAATATTCTTCGATTCTAGACAGGGAATTTTTAAAATTATAAGGTTAGGTTTAGCTTCACTTGACGCAATTCACAGAACAGCTTTTTCTAATAGAACCTTTCTTCATGTGACAGAGCCAAGAGATGAAACACACAGGGGTATCCCCTTGACAAAAGACAAATCACAAAACTTTGTTTCGTGAAAATTGCGTGAATACCGCGATTTGAACGTTGACGAGGCAACAATGCACTGCTGATGTATGGCGCGGTCATATGATTGGCTAAATTTAAATTCCTTCTTTTAAACTTCAAAATAGAATTATTAGTACACAAAATGGTGCAGCAGGTAACAAAACGCATCAGTACACCAATTTTTGTATACCCTAAGACCCAGTTTCACAATCACTGGTAACCCCTGGTAGTCAGTTAATCGACAGATGGAAGTTAACCAGTAGTTATCGGATCGCTCTGTTTCAGAAAGAAAACCAGTGGTTAAGCTTATTTATCTTCAAGTTGGCAGCACGGATGGGTCTCAGAGCACCGCCATAATTGTGTTCTGTGAATACAACCTAACCCTTTGACAAATACACCTAACCTTTGTATTCATATTTTTGACTTGTGTCCCAACAGACTATAATCAAAATCCATCGATGTGTTAGACGTAAATGTCAAAATGCATGTTTTTATTACTTAGACAAGGAAAGAGAGAGGACGGAACGCGCGATTGACATTTCTGTTACCAAATGGCACCAAAAAACTACCAAAATTTATCTGTGATAAGTGATTCCTGGCTCCTTCCTGCTGCTGTGGCTTTTACAACCGTAAGCTGCACACCCTACCATTATGCACACCACAATACTTTACAATGATTGGTCTTAAAAACGCTAAATATCATAAAAAAATATTTTGGTGGCTATTCATTTTCGGTAACAGCTAATTCATATAGCATCAAACGGGCGTGCGGTATCCCCCCTCTTTCCTTATCTAAGTTTTATTACCTCCAAATCAAGCTTATGTGTCATTGGTTGACCACAAGAAATGTCAGAGGTAACCCATACTTTATCCTTGGGTTAACTTAACTACTGGATAACCAGAGCTTTTAACGTAAACCACCGATTATGAAATTGCAAAGCGTTCGCTAACCACTTGTTTTCTTTTAACCTCTAGTTAACTGCCGATTGTGAAACCGGGCCTAAGAGGTTATAATGATTTAATCATTGTTTTCAAACCCATGATACTAGTCCATTTGAGAGGGCATGGGGAATATTTTGCAGGAATGTTTAGTTTGCACATGATGCATCATAACTCATTGACATGACAGCAGTAAGAAAATGATTCTCATTACAATACATACCACAATGATGGCAATCCTTCCACCCACATCGCCAACTACATTTATAGGGGGTTTCTCTTTGGCTATATGCACTGGTACGCCTACTCCAGCATCCATTGTACGACTTCTGGGTATTATTGGAGGTGAATTTCTTGTGCCAAAAAAAAAAACATATTATTAAACGCAAAATTGAAGAAGTTGAGGACTTTAGAATATTTGCAAAGTAAATTAATAATTTTGCATTATTAGACAATGGAGCACCCTGATCATCATTTGTTAACTAAGTAATAGTTATTGCCGATATATAAAATTTGATAGTACTGTGAGAGACTTTTGTGGAATCTAAAAGTTATACAGTGCTTTACCTGCCATCAACTTCATCTGATTCTGCCTCTTTTTGTTCACCATGTATAACTGCTATTCCCAATCGGAGACGTTCCGCATAAGATGTGGCTTTTGCAGTTGCCGCAGGATTCCGGGCGACGATTACTGAGTTGCGATAGTCTGGAATCTATAAAATGATCTTTATCATCTTATTATTATCTTTATCATTTCAATTTACTAATTTAAAATCTAGCAACTCTACCTATAAATTAATGTAGATTTGATAGAATCATAAAACAGCCTCAGAACTACACACAGGTTCAAGAGTAACTGATTGGTAGCTAGGTTGACGTGAAAGATTCTGAATGACACTGCCTTGATAATAATGATATGAGGAAATCAAACCTACATTCCTCTGTTTTAGGCAAAGTTAGCCAAAGTGTCTGTGAAACCTTTATGACAGTACTTACACTTTCTTGGATATACTGCAACAAAAACGGACTAGCCCTCAAATTGTCAACTGGACAGTCAAAGAACCCTTGAATTTCTTTTTGGTATAGATCCATAGTAATGATATGGGACAGACCAGATTTGACCATCATTTGAGCAAGTAGCTTGGTGACAATACTACCCCTCTTACGCATTTTACATTGCTTGCTATATGGTAGGTATGGAATCACACCTACGATGGACTTTGCCGATGAGGTTTTGCAGGCGTACGCCATGATGAGGAGTTCCATTATATTGTTATTCACATCTCTGAAATAGATAAATGTGATCACAGAACAAGGAACTTGAAATCATGAAAGTAGATGAATAAGTAGATAAATAAAGTAAAACAAAAAAAAAACAATATTTTTTTTAATTTTTTATGGATTCTTTTCACAAGGACTAACTACCTAACTTTTGTTGACATTTGAAAGAGCTTGACTCTCAGCTAAATATAATCATTTTGAAAAGATTTTATAGATTAAAACTTTAAATCAATTTTTGGTGATAAGGAAAATCAGCATTGGTTATGACAAGGAATATACAGGGTGTCCCAGAAAGACGGTCCCATAGAAGAACCCCCATCTCACTGAGTCAAAATATTGCGAATAAACACAACATATCTATATACCAAGTTGCACCGTTTTACCGTGAGAGGGCTTCAAAGTCAAGAATAATTTTTCAATTTTTGTTGATAACTTCACAACGACATTTGCGATTTGAATGAAATTTGGTAAACGTGTAACACCATAAAAATGCCACATTTTAATACTTTTAACTTTAACACTATGATGTTTTAGCATGGTGAGCCGATGTCTTCGCCACTTACATTGACCACTATTTTTCTTATTTATAGTGCTTTCGGTTTGAAATTTTTCCACAACAAAGATACATCATTGACAAATATTTTTTGACTCTTAGTAAATTTTCGTATCTGTCACGGTTTAACGGTTAAAAATTATTCTGTGATACTTCAGTAGTAGCGCACCGGTCTATTTTATCCGGAATTTAATTGATTGCATTTTGTTAGTCTTTCGCTTGTAAAATTATCGTTATCAGTATAAATCAGTTATGCTTCTAAATGTGTCGGTTCGGTACTTTTTCGCACAAATTGACAGTAAATAAATTGAAAAAATATTGATATTTCGCAATTTCAACAAACATTAGATATCAAAAATTGAACGGATAGTAAATTCATTAATGTCAAACTGTACCAAATCAATCTACAAGCAAATCGCAGATGAAGAGTAACAATTTTTGTGATCGGGTTATGAGATCGTGTAAAACCGTTAAATGTATTGACCAAACAAATGTAGGACTAGAGCAGATTCATATTATTTATTTATGTCATCAGTTGTTCAAAATGATCACCATTCATTTCTCTGCATAAATTTATTCTCCTTAAAAAATTGAACTACATTCTTCTTAGAGAATCGACATTTTGAAGTTGGCGCACGGCGGTTACAATTCTGTTCCATAGCTGTTCTTCTGTGTCTATTCGCTCCTTATAAACCTTGTCAGCTATGGCCCCCAAAGGAAAAAGTTGCATGGTGAAAGATCTGGCGAGCGCGGTGGCCACTGAATTGGAGCATCTGCACCTCTTCCAATCCATTTTCCAGGATAATGCGTTACATCCAGCAGAATCATGCTACCGCTACATAGCGCAAACGGTAGCAGCTTGCTCTGCTGAATGCGGCCAATGACGTCCAAAAATTATTGCTCGCAACTGTATCTGACGAAAAACAATATTGTTTTTACCATTAAAGCCAACAAAAAGATTTAAACCACCTACATCATTGTCACTTCACTCTGATAACAATAATTTTTCAAGCAAAAGACTAACAAAATGCAATCAATTGATTTCCGGGTAAAATAGACCCCCGGTATTTTTTGAAGTGCGCTTTTACTAAAGTATCACAGAATTATTTTTAACTGTTAAACCGTGACAGATACGAAAATTTACTAAGAGTCAAAAAATATTTGTCAATGATGTATCTTTGTTGTGGAAAAATTTCAAACCGAAAGCACTAAAAATAAGAAAAATAGTGGTTAATGTAAGTGGCGAAGACTTCGGTTCACCATTCCAAAACACCATAGTGTTAGAGTTAAAAGTATTAAAATGTGGCATTTTTATGGTGTTACACGTTTACCAAATTTCATTCAAATCGCAAATGTCGTTGTGAAGTTATCAACAAAAATTGAAAAATTATTCTTGACTTTGAAGCCCTCTCACGGTCAAACGGTGCAACTTGGTATATAGGTTTCTATGGGACCGTCTTTCTGGGACACCCTGTATAGGATCTAATCACTTGATTATAAAATATGAGATTTCGCAATTAACATAGCAAAAAAAAAAATGAGGAACTGGAACTAATATGGTAACTTACTTGGTTCCTGTCTGTATAATATACACATCCTTTCCCCTTACCGAGTCCCCAATCTGAACCATAGTCTCTCGGTTTGACTTATGATATATAGAGCAACCGCTAGCTTTGACCCCAAGCCTGCTGTGGATCAGATTTGAGAGCTCAGGGTGCGAGTTGCCTGAAACTAAGACGATGTCAGAGGTTTTGGGGGCCTCCATGTCAGTCTGCTTTGGAAGACAGAAGCCACCGAATCTAAAAATAAAAGCAATTTATTCAAGTATCATATTGGAACGAATTTATTGATTCTACTAATTGAGTAGTGTTTACAGTTAAAATATACAGCTGGATGCACCTGTTACGGCTATGATTTAGCATTTCTGTTCAATTTTACCTACAGCTGCAGATTGAAAGAGAATTGATTTGTCGAATGCAGTTTCTAATTTTGCAGAATATTATTCAGATATTCACGACTCAATACTCAGAGAAACACAATAGACAACGAATCAATTTTTCATGAAAAAGTTGTAAAAACACGACTAGAAAAAAACACAACAGCTGAAAACTGACCATAGAACATTACTTAGGAAATGTTAACATTAACATTGTTAACGTCAATCAGAGACCGCAAAAGTGGTCAGAAAGCATGGATACATTGGCGGGGAAAATAATAGTATGAAGGTAAAGTCGGTGAAGGTAAACTAGTAGTAAAAGTGTAATTTGTACCAAGTAACTATCCTGTCTGCATATAAACATAAACAGTATATAAAGACCGTGAATAAAATGTTTGGTACCTCTGTCTTATAGAGCAAGGCAGCAAGAATTCTTCAATTCTTGCTTATGAATGCCAATATTGCCAATAACCATGGCCGTGCAATAACAAAACATTAACCCCCCACCCACCATAGATCATTTTTCATATAATATGAATCATATTACAGGGCTGTTTCTATTACCGTCCTAGAACTGTTTTCATCATGCCCCGCCCATTTTGTGATTCTAGAATCGATGATTAGTTGGTACGCTGGCGGACCAACCAATCACCGTTTTTAGAACTGTTAAATGGGCAGGGCATGATGAAAACAGTTCTAGGATGGTAATAGAACCGTAATTTGGAACAGCCCTTATGTCACATGTGGGCGGGGCTGATAGACGACATTGTATAAAGTAGCCCTCAGAGTCACGTAACGTAAGACTTAACAACGTAAGACATGGATTTGGTTTATTTCAGACTGAAGAAGTATTTGTTGGCATATTTCTAAACTCCCGCGTGTTTTATCTACGACCTCTAGCGAATCTAACCCTTCTAATATGATTTCACATATCTATTTTTTTCTTAAGTCTTACGCTAAGTGACTCTGAGCGCTACTTTATACGGGGTCGCCTACTAGCCCCGCCTACTTGTGACGTAATATGAAAATGAACTTGAAAACAACTCTGATGATGAAGCAACTCTTGGCTTAGCCCTTACCCTTGAAATAAAAAACCTAGTGTTCAAAAAATATTATCTACTACTAAAAATATGAGCTAAATACCCATATATTTATTAAAACAACAGTATACGGTATGGAATTATAATAAATTTTATGAAATTACTCTTACAACTCAGTCTTGATATTTTTCACATTTAAAATATCCACGATTAACTTACTTAAATTACTGAAATAGTTTATATTAGTATCTTCTCCATATTTTTCATTTTCTTCCAGATCTTTATATTTCTCCAGGATCTGGATTAAAATATCTGTTTTATAAACACTGGCACAATTTTCTGATACTGTGTGCATTGCAATTAGACACTTCTCTAATAAATCGTGGTCATCAGGGTCAGCAGAAAATAAAGTAATAAGCAATTCATTTAAATTTTCACACCAATTCTGCTCAGTCAGAAGCTTACTTTGTAGATTAACCAACTCATATTGTTTCAAAGCAGAGTTTTGCTCATATTCGGTAGCTTGGATATTTTCTAGGATTAAATCATTCATGAGAGTCACTAATTTCACCTGCAGCTTCAATGAATTTTTATCAAGTAGTTTTGACACTATAGATAATCCTCCATTTTTTAGGAATCTTAGTTGAGCGAGAGGAAACCTACGCAGGAGACAACTCAAAGCATGTACTGCCCTACTTTTAACTTTTCCTGATTGCTTGGTAGCTAAGGTTCTTAGTAAAACTGTTATCGCACCACTTTCTAAAGCGCTTATCTGAACCTTAGGGTTGTTCTGTAATAAAGATCCGAATAGCTTCAGTGTCTCTTCTTTTACCTCATTGCTGGTAGAGTTGAGATTTTTATAGATAATTTCTTGCAATCCATTCTGTTTAATGAATTCTACCCCATTGTCAATCTGATGGGCTAAGAAATCAAAATCCTCAAGTATTCTAACAATAGAGGAAGTATCGATTTCTTCCTTACTTAGTTCATCCTTATGTTGTTTCATCAAATCAATCAAAATCTCTATATCCATTTTTGGAACCATATTCAACTCCTTAAAATCTGTTTTCAACTGCTCATATGATCGAAATTTTTTTGAATTCTTTTCAGTTTTCTTGACGTCATCGTTTTTTATTTTCTTGATAACCTGTTTGATAACATCTGTATGTAAGAGCTCATCATTTTGATCTTCGTTTGGTATTTCTAGCAGTGCATGGTTTCTCTCACTCTGACGTTGCTCAGTTCCATCGTCCAAAAGTTTTGCCTCTTTAATGCCAGTTTCCAGATTAATTCTGTAGTGCAATCCCTCAGGTACTTTTTGCCCTGTAAATTATTTTTTACATGTAAATGGAGTTTAGGAAGTAGTATGAAATGGTTTAAACAATTCCCAATTAATTTTTACTACTTGACTGAGTTTTAAGATACAAACCTTCCTTTATAATTTTCCAGTCTTTAGTTGGTATGAATTCTTCATTTTCCTCTTCTTTAGTGGCTTGTCCGTTAACAGATATACAAAAAATTATCAGATATATCGGAACGATTATTCTCATATTATTAATTTGTAAAAAATCATTTCAAATCATGCCTTCCAAGTTCCAACCACAAAATATTTCTACCTGTGACCATAGATAAAAGATTTTTGGGTTGGGTTAGGTTACCTGTGACTGTGTACCTGTGATTTCCACCAACCATTTAAAAACACGTCAGCGATTGACGTTTGAACGTCAATGAATGTCATCTATTGACAGCTGTCAATATAGTGGGCGTGCCTGGTGTACGGGCTCATACAGTGTTGCCAGATTGCACGACTAATCGTGTAATTACACGATTTTGGTCCCTACTACATGAATAAAGGGCAATTTCTCATGATTTATAATACTGCAGGTGCGATGTACTTATAGTATTTTAATGACTTTACGCAATTTTTGGGAGTCGAGTTGCATGAATTTCACTCCACTTCATCTGGCAGCACTGGTTATACAAACGCGTGGATCAGGCACGCCCACTTATGACGTAATATGAAATTGATCTATGGGTTGGTTAAGGTTATGTTTATGTTTGTGACATAGATGTCAATGATATTATAACCCTAAAGAATGTCAATGGTTTGTGATTACTGATTGTGAGATTGTATGGTGCTTTTGTTTGTAACTTTTTGTAATATTTTGTTTGTGATTTGCATGCCCAAACTTCTTTCAAGCATCCGAAGTTTCAGGGGGCAGAATGACTCTAGAGACTATTCCCAAGGACCTTAGGGGATTAAGGGCTTGTCTAGTGTGTTCACTTATAAAGGTGCGTAATTACTGTTGGTTTAAATAAGGATTATTTGTTTAATTTTGGATCTTACAGTCTTTTGAACAGTTCGAGTATGAAGGATGTGACAACTGTGATGAATTTTTGAGGATGAAAAACAATCGTGATAATGTTTATGATTGCACAAGTTCAAATTTTGATGGGTAAGGTTTTATTTTTTATCTAATGGACCGTTTTTTGTGTTAGAGTAGATAAGCAAATGGTTGTGGTTCAATTTATGTTTGTATTAGCCATGAATCAAAATACTACTTGTAATCTCAAGATTTTGAAGCAAATATCTACATATCGAATGTGGGGTGCAAATATTTTTTATTTGCAGAATGATATCTATGATGAGTCCAGATGACAGTTGGGTAGCTAAATGGCAAAGGATCAGTGAGTAGTTTTGTTGTTTTCATGGATCTTGTTCATTTACACATAAAAGACATAAATTTATCCATTGTCAACAAATTTTCAATTTTGTTTGACAGCATTTTTAATCATCATACAATTTATTTTAGATCGATTTTGTAGAGGGGTATATGCTATCTCTGTATCAGGAAGATTACCAAATGGAATAATTAGAGAGATGAAAAGCAGGGGTATTGTCTACAGACCAAGAGACACTAGTCAAAGATAATTTTTTTAGTACATTTTTGTCATTTTTTTTAATTTATGAATTGCTGCAAATAAAAGTTGAAAACATGAACTGGTCTTGTCTTGGTAAGGTGAAACATTCATAAATGTACATCATAAACTTTACTTCTTCTATGGTCTGCTCGGTGAAATTGATCTCAGGTCGGTCAATAAAAAACCACAATCAATGAATCAATTGTTACAGAAGTGAAGCAATTTAATATTCTACCTTATTGGGAAGAATGAGGTTATCAAAGATGAAAAGATAGTGAAAATGAACAGTAACAACTACAGATTGAATTCATAAAATGTAACATGTGGTTTAAGCGCACAAAATGTCAGACATGCTATTAATTTTGGACAATGCCCTGTGAAAGGAAATTAATAAATAAAATGTACACCTAACAAAAATAATACTATATATTTCATACAGTGTAACATTGCAAATAAACAGTACATTAAAAATATACAAACAGTACAAACATATTTCATTAGCAAGAGAGTTAGCAAAAATACAATGCTGCATCTATAAAAGTATAAACATTGAAAACTGCCAAAATATACAACTTTTGTGATTGTTAAAATATACCACTTATGCAGATTTGATTGTCCACCAAAAATCTGGAGAGTATTCAAATATATATAAGCTCTAGCCTGTTTAATTATTATAGGCAAGCAGAGCATTTTATTCCATCAGTACTGATTGTTGGACTAGCAGTTTACAGGTGAATATTTTGTATTACAAAGATCTAGTGGTATATTTTTGTTTAGAGGTGACATGGGACATGGACATAGAAAGCATATTACCATAGCAAGTATTTCATTTCAATATATGTACTGACACGCACAGCCGGTGATGGTATTCACGTTGAAAGTTAGCAAAAGGCACATATTTAGTCTAGAGCAATGAAGTTGGACCGCTTCCAAAAGAACGAAAACGAAATGCAGCATGTAGACCTTTATAATTGACAGTCTGAAACAAATAATACACAGTTATATACTATATAAAATACGTCATACACTCAACATGTGGTTGTCTCTCTGATTCAAAGCGTTTTGCTGGATTGGCGATAAAACCACATTTGTTAAGACTAAATAAAACGTCTGCCAACTTTTGCAGGGTCTTACAAATTACAAAATGTCAGAAATGTATGAGTTGTTTACATTTTTTGCGAGCAAGCGAAAGAAAGCCACTAAAACTGGACACCTGCAAGGCTTAGAATATTTATTTGTAAATATTTCCTCAATCTACCATGGCTACCACTTCTACAGTTATACTGTCTTAAGCAGTAGAAGTTTCACTGTACGAAATGTCCTTCTGGCATGAAGCGTGGCTGCCTTTATCAGAAATGCTCATATCCATCTCGGCATCATCACCTATTTGGTTTTCGTTCCATTGATCCTACTTCGGGAACATAATAATAAGTCCCTTCCCACGGTCGAAATATTGTACTCATTCTGAAGATAGTTTCACACTCACAAAAAAAAAATAGCCGAATACGACAGAAAAGAACAGAAAACAGCTACAACACAAAGCAACAAGATAACAACTGTAACCGAATAGGGTCAAAACTAGCTCAAAACGACAGAAAGCAAGCAGATAACAGCGGGAAACAATAGAAAATGACTAAACATAGCTGAATATAACAGAAAAGAACAGAAAACAGCTAAAAACAACAGAAAGCAAGCAGATAACAGCGATAAACAATAGAAAAGTACGAAATACAACCGAATAGAACAGAAAAAAGCTAAAAACAACAGAAAACAGGCAGATAACAGCGATAAACAATAGAAAAGGACGAAGCACAACCGAGTAGAACAGAAAAGAACTGAAAACAACAGAAATCAAGCAGATAACAGCGCTAAACAATAGAAAACGACTAAACACAGCCGAATACAACAGAAAAGAGCAGAAAACAGCTAAAAACAACAGAAAGCAAGCAGATAACAACTGTAAACGGTAGAAAATGACCAAATACAACCGAATAGAGTCAAAACTAGCTCAAAACGACAGAAAGCAAGCATATAACAGCGGGAAATAATACAAAATGACTAAACATAGCTGAATACAACAGAAAAGAACAGAAAACAGCTAAAAACAACAGAAAGCAAGCAGATATCAGCGATAAACAATAGAAAAGGACGAAATACAACCGAATAGAACAGAAAACAGCTGAAAACAACACAAAGCAAGCAGATAACAACTGTAATCGATAGAAAGCGACCAAATACAACCGAATAGAATAGAAAACAGCCCATAACAGCAGAAAGCAAGCAGATAACAGCGCTAAACAATAGAAAACGACTAAACACAGCCGAATACACCAAAAAACAGCTCAAAACAACAGAAAGCACGCAGATAACAGCAGTAAACGGTAGAAAACGACCAAATACAACCGAATAGAGTCAAAACTAGCTCAAAACGACAGAAAGCCAGCAGATAACAGCGGGAAACAATATAAAACGACTAAACATAGCTGAATACGACAGAAAAGAACAGAAAACACCCTCTCATCTCTCATGCAGCGGTTAAAACTGGCTAGAAACGTAGTAATCCCCAATGCCTACTTTGGCCGCATGCGCGGTGATCGTTTTTTACCTAGACCGACCGAACCTTTTAAGCGCCCATCGATACCATAGTCCAGTAAACATGTATACATATAGGTTTAACG
Source organism: Callosobruchus maculatus (assembly GCA_951848785.1). NCBI lineage: Eukaryota > Metazoa > Arthropoda > Insecta > Coleoptera > Chrysomelidae > Callosobruchus > Callosobruchus maculatus. The sequence goes on from CATOUR010000003.1 coordinate 9,194,707, forward strand.
GCGCGTCAACAGGTATATCGATATGCTTACAATGCATAATATATTTTGCTCGATTCAAAACTATTATTTTGAACCATTAGTGCCTTATATGTGTTTGTGGTTTACTCAGATCTGTGTTGTAAGTACGGTGGTATAAATCACTGTTTAATATTACTCATACAAGTCATACATATACCCTAATATGACTATACTATTGTAGTGTCGGCACCAGGTAGGAGTACAAAAAATGTAAACAACTCTTATATTTCTGACGTGTACAGTACGCACCTATTTTGTAGTGGTTTTAGTGTCACCTAAGTCATAAGCTAAGTGTCATTTTGAATAAACTCTTAAAGCTAATTTACACTGTCAAGAAATCGACCAGACTTGCGACCTTGAAGAAATTGACAGAAAGAATCCCACAGTTTATTGTTATTTATAAAGTTCCACCAACATTAGGGAACCTATTAGGGAATTTATAATAACGCCAACTGTTATTACGAAGTTAGTATTGTCGTGGTATTGTCTTCAGACCCAAATATCCCTAGAATTTCCCCAAAAAATTCCAATAGCAGAACATGCTTTAATTTACCAATTTCTTCAACAATTTCTTCAAGGCCACACAATTTGGTCGATTACTTGAAAGTGGTTTATTATACCCTCTCAAAAATTGTATGTAGGGATTGCTTAGCATTCTCACTTCATACTACTACTTATCGAAAATATCGAGTACTTACTTTATACAGTTAGTTTTTGGGGAATAGGCTCTTTCCCAGTATATTTTTAGCCATATCTGATGCTTCATCTAATCCAGCATGTATCCTCTTATTGCTTTCGTCAATATCTTCGTTTATGTTTTGTTTGGCTTTGTCCAATTTCTTATCTGCCGTCTGACTCATATCTTTCAGTTTATTGTCGACATTCTGACCGAATTGCTAGAAAAAAAACCACACTTGTTTAAAAATGCATTTTTCTATACACGGCATCTTGGTTCAATGCGATCGGCGACTTTTGGTGGCACAAAAACATCCTCAAAGTCAAAAATAAAGGCTAGCCACATGAGGCTGCAATGTTGCCTGTTTTTTTATAGTTGACATTTTTTTGCGTAAAGCATACTGAGGTAACGATTTTTTCAATAGGGTACTTGCAGAAGAAAATATGTCATTTACGCGTTCCTTAGAGCCTAGTAAACATGACAAAATCACTTGTTTGGTTTTTTGGAATCGGCTGTGAGAGATATTCCAAAAATTATTTCAAATGCCGGAAAATCCCGCGCAAACAACCTCTGACGTCAGTGATATCTTATAGTGATGGGATGTAAAGTATTGATGTTCGATATCGATAGCCAGTGCTAACCTAACATTTTGACATTGATCATTATAACCACAAAATACAGTCACACACAAAAGTACAAAAGTCAAAAGAATAAAAGTTAGGCTAGATTACTAATTCACTTTGTAGGGATGGGCTTGAATTAGATTCTATCTTTGGATTGATTCATAATGGGATGCGCCGAAATAAAATGATGGCTTCGATTAGTTGCGAATCTCGGTCACAAACAGGATGAACTGTGATACCTATCAGATATAAAAATGTATTGCAACGAAAATGCTAGTGGGTTAATTGCCTCTTTCAAATATGTTTAAGTATCAATAAATTGAGTCGCATTGTTAAAGAATTCAGATCATCTCTAGTCGAATGCGCAGTTGAATCTCACTGACCTGCGCTGTAGCAGTATCGATTGTCGATATCGATAAGATATCTGTGACGTCAGCCCTTGTTTTAAGTCACGTGGAAAAATTTGAATATGTCCTTATTTTATTTTGCAAATATCAGTTTTTGGCCGTCAGTAAAATCATGTTTTTTGTTTCCTACTGCTTCTTGATATGGTTTTCTTTACGCTATGTATACTCCCGAGGCGATTTCACGACCTCTGCAAGTACCCTATTGATGCACCAGACCGGAAAAAAGATTTGTTAATTTAAAGAAAAGTTAGATGTGTCGTAGGTGGCGCCCTCTATTCATGGTAGCAAAACCGTGGTTGAATTTGGATTTTTTGCCGTAAAAAATAATTCAGAAAAAACGACAGCATCTTAAAGCTAAATTCAGATGCACACGACATCCGACGATACGATGGTACGAAACTGCTCCTATTGGTTGAAATATCCAAAATAGATTGGCGCCAAACTAAATGTCCTATGATTTTAACTTTTATACGACGGTCGGATAAGTTGAAAATATTTTAACTTTTTATCCGATGTCGCATGTAATTTGACAGCTGACAATCTCCACGAATTTGTATTCGAAAATGATAATTCAGCGAGCGCAATACGTAAATTCAATAAATATTTTACTTTTATCCCTCTTATGGATAAAAATTAAGAAAATAGGAAGAACGCGAGGATTTTGGGTTCGATATATTTTTAAAAACAGGAAGAAGCAAGGATGAGCGTACCATAATCTGTTGCAGGAGATGAAGCTGACGCAGAAAAATATTTTAATTATTTGCGAATGTCAAGTAATGCATTTAAATCTTTGCTTCAAATTATTGTTCTACGGCTCAGTAGAATTTATCGTGTTCGCGAACCTATTTCTTCAGTGCAAAGACTTGCTTTAATTTTAATATTTACCAACTATGAAAATACAAATGCCCCAAGTTTGTAACCAAATTTCGTACGAAAATTTCGGACTCATGTGAATGGATACATTATAGATTATACGACAGAATAAGATTTCATATTTTCATCTCAATGTTCATAAAAATGTGAGGTCTATCACCTGTCAAGCGTTGGTGGAATATCTGGACACCCTGTATAAAACCTTACCTGTAGATTGTGACCAGCTTCTCGAACTTTATTATCAAGACCGATTTCTGCATTGTGAAAATTTTGATTTACACTTTGGGCTGTTTGATGAAGTTTACCTAGGAATAATAAATAATTATCCTGTATCAAATTCACACATAAATAAATGGTAGAAAGTTCAAAAAATATTCTGACATCATTCTTAATCCAATATGGCAGATTTTTGAAGTTTTTTATGCAGACTCAGAAACCTGGTCAGCGATAAATAAATAGTAAGAAATAAATTAAAAGCAAAAAAAAACATTTTTTTTAAATAGCTTTTACTGCTCTTAAAGAAAAGAAAATTAAATTAAAACTATTTTCTTGTGTAAATAAATTAACACCTACTCAACTGAGTAACTTAATCTGCCAAGTATATATATATATATATATATTTTTTTTTTATTTCAGTTTCATTAAATACTTATAGGTACTTACGCAAACCTCGTAAGAAGCTATCATGATCATATAAATTGTGTATAATGAGGCTATAAGTTGATAGTTAAAATTTTAAAGGAAAATTTTATTTTCCTCTTTTTAGAACATTTAAATAAAAGCTTTTTAAAAAAAAATAATTTTTCTCTCCTTCTCTTTTTTTTTGAGAGGACATAGGGTTATATTTACCTCCAATCGCAGCTCCAAAGTTATGCATCCCTTGAGCTAATCGTTGCTTTTCAGCTTCAGCGGCATCAGCAACGTTGTGCAATCTTTCGTCGACAGCTTTAGCGGTGTTTTGAGCTGCTTGAGCCATTTCACGCTTTTTCGCCTCTGCAGCTGCAGCTGTTTCCTGAAGCTTATTATCTACATTCCTAGCTGCACTTTGGGCTACATTCTGGGCTCCTTGGATCAATTCTTGTTTCTTTGCTTCCGCAGCTGCAGCAGTTTCCTGGAGCTTATTATCTACACTCCTAGCTGCGTTTTGGGCTACATTCTGGGCTCCTTGGATCAATTCTTGTTTCTTTGCTTCCGCAGCTTGAGCCGTTTCCTGAAGCTTATTATCTACACTCTTAGCTGCGTTTTGGGCTGCATACTGTGCATTGTGGGCTACATTTTGAGCAGCGTTCGCAGTTTCGTGGACTTTGTGGTTGATATTCTGTGCTACATTCTGTGCTCCTTGAGCTACCTCTTTAGCTTTAGCTGCAGCTGCAGCTTCAGTATCTCTGAGCTTCTGGTCGACGTTCTTCGCTAGATTCTGGGCACCTTGAGCTGCTTCTTTGGCTTTTTGCTCAGCTGCAGCTTCGGTTTCTCTAAGTTTGTGATCTACATTCGTGGCCAGGTTTTGAGCTCCTTTAACTAAAGCTTCTTTCTGAGCCTCGGCAGCTTGAGCAGCTTCTCTAGCTTTTTGTTCAGCGGCGTTTTCAGTTTCCTTCAGTTTCTGTCCAACGTTTTGAGCTAGATTTTTAGCCCCTTGTGCTGCGTCTCTGGCCTTTTGCTCAGCTGCAGCTTCGGTTTCTCTAAGTTTTTGATCTACGTTTCTGGCTAAATTTTGGGCACCCTGTGCTACATCTCTAGCCTTTTGCTCAGCCGCAGATTCTGTTTCTTTTAGTTTTTGACCAACATTATGTGCTAAATTTTGAGCTCCTTGAGCCGTTTCTCTAGCTTTCTGCTCAGCTGCAGCTTCAGTGTCTCTGAGCTTCTGATCAACGTTTTTAGCGAGGTTTTGAGCTCCTTGTGCCAAAGCCTGTCTTTGGGCCTCGGCAGCTTGAGCCGCTTCTCTAGCTTTCTGCTCAGCTGCAGCTTCAGTATCTCTCAGCTTCTGATCTACGTTTTTAGCGAGGTTTTGGGCACCATGCGCTAAAGATTGCCTTTGGGCCTCGGCAGCTTGAGCAGCTTCTCTGGCTTTTTGCTCAGCTGCAGCTTCAGTATCTCTCAGCTTCTGATCAACGTTTTTAGCGAGGTTTTGAGCTCCTTGTGCTAAAGCCTGTCTTTGGGCCTCGGCAGCTTGAGCAGCTTCTCTAGCCTTTTGCTCAGCAGCAGATTCTGTTTCTTTTAGTTTTTGACCAACATTGTGTGCCAAATTTTGAGCTCCTTGAACTGCTTCTCTAGCTTTCTGCTCAGCTGCAGCTTCAGTATCTCTCAGCTTCTGGTCAACGTTTTTAACGAGATTTTGGGCACCTTGTGCCAAAGCTTGCCTTTGGGCCTCGGTAGCTTGAGCAGCTTCTCTAGCTTTTTGCTCAGCTGCAGCTTCAGCGTCTCTAACCTTCTGGTCTGCGGTTTTAGCGATGTTTTGGACACCTGAAAGTAAAAGCAGTGATGACGATTAATGAAATATCATAATTTCTACGTTGCGTCACAAACATTTTCGAATTAAATTCGATAATGATTTATATCGACCTAAAAATGAATTAATCTTTCTGAAGGTGAGACTGTCAAGGATGCTTTTGGTTACCTTTGCGGTTGTATATGCTGCAGAACCTATGCTGGGAATTAGCAAACGTCAGGTCAATGTGGCCCTGGACAACTGGGCCTACAAAGAACTGGCGAAAGCCTGGTTAGAGAGAGACGACTGCAGGCAAGCCAAAAGATTCATAGCAGGCCCAGATAAGGGCCGAACGCTATGGCTTTTGAATAAAGGCAGAGAGTCGCTCAACCTTCTGGTGGGGTTCTCACTGGCCATTGCCGGCTGAATAGACATTTGTCACTCATGAGAGTGGTAGGGGACCCCATTTGCTCCAGATGCTGGGAGGAGGACGAGACAACGTTCCACTTCCTGGGCAGATGTGCAGTTTATCGCAACCTTGGGGTTCAGATATTCGGCACGACGGGGTTTGGGGAGGAGCCATTATATTCAGCGAAATGGTCGGATATACTGATTTTCGTCAGGAGGTCTGGTAGGTTCGACAAGGAGCTTTCTAGGGTGTAGAATTTTAGTGTTTTCAGTCATTGGTTCAGTGGGGTTGGCAAAAAGGGCCAAAGGTGGCCTACTTGCCTGGCTTCGCCTCCCCATCACTACTACTACTACTACTACTACTAAGAGTGGTGAATAAATTTACCCTGTACAATTTCCTGCTTCTTGTGCTCGACACCTTCAGCAAGAGCCTTTCTTTGAGCTTCTGCAGCTTCAGCAGCTTCGTGGGCCTTCCTTTGGACAGCATCTTCCGACTCCTTGATCTTTTCGTCGATGTTCTGAGCAGTGTTTCTCAAACCCTGCGCCAGGGCTCTTCGCTTAGCTTCAGCAGCCTCTTCAGTTTCACGAACCTTTTGAGCAACGGCTGCTTCAGTGTCGCGCCAGTACTGGCTTGCTGACTGGGCTGAGTTGCTGACAGCTGTGGAACGACGATGGAACCATTAGGAGTTTTTGAAAAGAGATTGAACCATTAGAAGTTTTTGAACAGAGATTGAACGATTAAAGGTTTTTGAAAGGAGATCGAACCATTAGAGGTTTTTGAAAGGAGATTGAACCATTAGAAGTATTTGAAAGGAGATTGAACCATTAGAAGTTTTTGAAAGGAGATTGAACCATTAGAAGTTTTTGAAAAGAGATTGAATCATTAGAAGCTTTTGAAAAGAGATTGAACCATTAGAAGTTTTTGAAAGGAGATTGAACCTTCAGAAGCTTTTGAAAAGAGATTGAACCATTAGAAGTATTTGAAAGGAGATTGAACCTTTAGAAGCTTTTGAAAAGAGATTGAACCATTAGAAGTATTTGAAAAGAGATTGAACCATTAGAAGTATTTGAAAGGAGATTGAACCATTAGAAGTTTTTGAAAAGAGATTGAAACATTAGAAGTTTTTGAAACGAGACTGAAGCATTAGAAGTTTTTGAAAAGAGATTGAACCATTAGAAGTTTTTGAAAGGAGATCGAACCATTAGAAGTTTTTGAAAAGGGATTGAAACATAGACGTTTTTGAAACGAGACTGAACCATTAGAAGTTTTTGAAAGGAGATTGAACCTTTAGAAGCTTTTGAAAAGAGATTGAACCATTACAAGTATTTGAAAGGAGATTGAACCATTAGAAGTTTTTGAAAAGAGATTGAACAATTAGAGGTTTTTTAAAGGAGATCGAACCATTAGAAGTTTTTGAAAGGAGATCGAACCATTAGAAGTTTTTGAAAGGAAATTAAACCTTTAGAAGCTTTTGAAAGGAGATTGAACCATTAGAAGTTTCTGAAAAGAGATTGAACCATTAGAAGTTTTTGAAAAGATTAATTTACTATGTAGGAAAGTAAGAAAAGCTTAAAAATAAATATGGTAAAGGTCGGTTTCGGATTTCCACTGTCTATACAATTTTTGAGGATGCTGATTAGAAATCCGGCCGTTGTTTTGAGGTTCAGCCTCAGGTAACGAACATCAAAAATTTTCAGACTCTCAGATCTTCGAGTTCACCCTACAAATCTAAAACCGTTATGTGGCTTCCTGTCAGGACGAAAACTCGATCCACGTATATTTTGAGGATGCTTATTACAAATCCGGCCATTATTTTGAGGTTCAGCCTTAGGTAACGAAGATAAAAAAATGTTCAGACCCTCAGATCTTCGAGTTTACCCTAAAAATCTAAAACCGTTATCTGGCTTCCTATCCGGACGAAAACTCGATCCACGTATATTTTGAGGATGCTTATTACAAATCCGGCCATTATTTTGAGGTTCAGCCTTAGGTAACGAAGATAAAAAAATGTTCAGACCCTCAGATCTTCGAGTTTACCCTAAAAATCTAAAACCGTTATCTGGCTTCCTGTCTGGACGAAAACTCGTATCACGTATATTTTGAGGATGCTTATTACAAATCCGGCTGTTGTTTTGAGGTTCAGCCTCAGGTAACGAACATCGAAAATTTCCAGACCCCAGATCTTTAGGTTTACCCTAAAAATCTAAAACCGTTATCTGGCTTCCTGTCAGGACGAAAACTCGTATCATGTATATTTTGAGGATGCTTATTACAAATCCGGCTGTTGTTTTGAAGTTCAGCCTCAGGTAACGAACATAAAAAATGTTCAGACCCTCAGATCCTCAAGTTCACCCTAAAAATCTAAAATTTTTATCTGGCTTCCTATCAGGACGAAATTAATAAAGTTTGTTGATTAACTGTACCTTGATCTGCGCCTCTAATTTTGTCATCTATAGCCCTGCCGATATTTTGTAGACTTTCTTGCAAAGATTCTCCTGCATTGTTGATATCTTCGTTAACGGCATTATTTGTGTTTTTCAAGTTGTCTCCTAGAATTGAAAGAGGGTAATCTAAGAACGACTGCTATGTACAAAGTGTATATTCTTAAACAAAAATTAGAGCTGCATCCAGATAGTTTCGATCAGTCTCCAATCATTAATAATTTTAGACTGTTCTGAAGAGTTAGTAGGCAAAATTCCCTTTTTTTTCAAGAGCTTAATAGTTACACAAATACAACAACAAACTATAAATAAATTGATGTGAGAGTAGACGGCAAAAAAGATCTGCCTGTGCGCATGGCCGACTCTACTCACTAGGCCGGAGCATTGAAGGCAACACTGAATCGGGGGCCGAGCTTTTATTTGTTGTTAAGTCATTAGTGTAATCTTCCAGAGCAAAAAAGAAGATTGGAAGGTGATTTTTAATGTGTGTCTAATTATTTACCTGCACAAACGAAACTCTAAAGATAAAAAGATGCCTGCAAAGTGTGTAGTACCAGGTTGCACTAGCAATTGTGCTTCCAATAAAGGGCATACCAAACATAACCTTCCAGAGTGAAAAATAAGATTGGAAGTTGTTAATGTGTTTCTAATTATTTACCTGCACAAACGAAACTATAAAGATAAAAAGATGTCTGCAAAGTGTGTAGTACCAGGTTGCACTAGCAATTGTGCTTCCAATAAAGGACATTCCAAACATAACCTTCCAGAGTGAAAAATAAGATTGGAAGGTGATTGTTAATGTGTTTCTAATTATTTACCTGCACAAACGAAACGATAAAGATAAAAAGATGCCTGCAAAGTGTGTAGTACCAGGTTGCACTAGCAATTGTGCTTCCAATAAAGGACATACCAAACATAACCTTCCAGAGTGAAAAAGAAGATTGGAAGGTGATTTTTAATGTGTTTCTAATTATTTACCTGCACAAACGAAACTATAAAGATAAAACATGCCTGCAAAGTGTGTAGTACCAGGTTGCACTAGCAATTGTGCTTCCAATAAAGGACATAAACAGAAGTGGTATTCTAAAGCACAATGTGGTACCTACAATGTTTTCTGGACCTCCCAAATATCACAGAAAAAGACAGTCATTAGAACTCATCTGGGCATGCATCTGGGCATACCTACGAAAAGATTTGATAGTGAAAGGGAATCAAAACCAGCAAGAATGGCTTCAAAGTGACCTAATAGTGAATTTTTCTAGCTCAAGTGAAAATTTACAATGTAAATTGAGTGTTCATTTAAGTGGAAGTGGCAGCAGGAAACAGGTTGCGTTTATTTTTATTTTGTAGTGTTTGACTACGATGAACCAGACATCAGATGTAAGTGGTATTAGTAGTGGTAGTTCTAAAAAGTATTTTTCTTAATTTATCAATCGAGATTAACTCTTAATACATATAAAATGTAATAATTATTATTCTGAAACTATAAAACAATTTACGGTAACCGGACCACTATTTGACAGCTAAGCCACGTTGCCACATCTAAGGCTCCGGCCTAGTGTAGAGTCGGCCATGCTGTGCGCCATCTGGTACCCGGAGGTAACGGCAAACCAAAGAAAGTCACTGCTAAACAGCAGCAACTTTCTTGGCGGAAGCAAAGGCGCGTTCGCTTGACCTAACCAGATAGGCGCGCTTCTATGCCAACTTCATATTAGAGTCGAGAGCAACCCTTGTATAAATTGATGTGTTTGTCAACATTTGGTCAATTGACTGATCAGGAATAAAAGTTGGTCCTTACCAGCAGCTTGCGCTGCCCTCTCGGCATCAGCTTTAACTTCTTTGGCAATTTCAGCTGTTTTGTCGATACCTTCGTTGATTGCTTGGTCAGCTTCTTCTGCTTCTTTAGCAGCATCCTTCTTTTTTCGGGAGAAAAACTCGCCCACCCTCGTACCAAAATTCCTTAACGAGGCTGAAACGAATATGATCATAATTTTAGAAAGTAGATATACAGGGTGTTAATTAAGTATGTTAAAAAACTTTAACCACGAATAGTATCCCGAAAAATAGAAAGAAAATGTCATATGAACATGGGTCCGGAAATGCTTCCTAAGGAGCTACGCTCCTTTGCATGGGGCACCCTGAAGACGGTTTTCCCTCGATATTCTCGAAACCATTCATAACAAATTTACGAAATTAGGTACGATGGGTAAACTTTTGACGCTGAATCTGATTCTGAATTCAGAATTTCGTAATTTTAATCAGGGGCGTATCATACGTGAGGAGTTAAGGGTAAAAATAACCCCATTTTCGAAATGGTAATTTTTTTGACATTTTGATTTTAGAATATGGTATTTCAGAGATTTCTACGTAAAAGTGGTCTTGGTACATTTCGATAGGGCTAACCGTTTTCGAGAAAAATGCAAATTATTGAATCGATGCAGGCTATTGTAAATAATTAAATGCATTTTTCTCGAAAACGATTAGCCCTATCGAGATGTACCAAGTGACCATTTTTACGTAGAAATATCTGGAATATCATATTCTAAAATTAAAATGTCAAAAAAATTACCATTTTGAAAATGGGGTTATTTTTACCCTTAACTCCTCCCGTATGATACGCCTCGGATTAAAATTATGAAATTCTGAATTCAGAATCAGATTCAGCGTCAAAAGTTTACGCATCGTACCTAATTTCGTAATTTTGTTATGAATGGTTTCGAGAATATCGAGGGAAAACCGTCTTCAGGGTGCCCCATGCAGAGGAGCGTAGCTCCCTTAGGAAGCATTTCCGGAACCATGTTCATATGACATTTTCTTTCTATGTTTCGGAGTACTATTCGTGGTTAAAGTTTATTAACATACTTAATTAACACCCTGTATACATATAAAGTAGATATTGGATACATCTTTAAACAGCAAACTGATTAATAACAGGATAGCGTCCTACTTGCATTCGAAGAATTACTTTGAAGTTTTCATTTCATTCATGTAAACGACGATCGTTGACGAGAGTTTCAGAGAGTTTTCAGTATTGACAAGATCCCTCGAACATTAAAGGTGGTTTAGGGCCGTTTTCAGAGTCGTCACTTAAGGTTCCCTTAAGTAATACTCAAGGGATACTTAAGGCACCCTCAAGTGTGGCTTTCCTTGTGTATCTGTTCCCTAGACAACATCTACGTGACGCGGGATTCATTTGGCGACGTTGACAAGTTTCAAATATAAGTCAATTTGTTACGCCTATTGGCGATTCCAATTACCGATGAGGGCGCTGGCGTTTGTAAACAAATATGGAGGATAGCAGGTATCCTGCACGCTGTGACACGCTTTTGGAGGAAATGCGTGGCAATGAATGCTTTTATCATAGTCTTTTTTGGAGTGGCAACCATAAACACTACAGTTTGTATTAAACTTGCTAGCCTTTCTTGATTTGAAGCCTGATGTAGATGCCATATTCTTGACAATAGCGTATGAAGAAGGCCCGAAGAAATATTCTAACACACTATATACCAATTAACAAAGCACAAACTCGAAAACACGACTGAACGACGAAACATAAACGGCATATAAACGGTTAATGGCATGTTAATTGTGTGCCGTCCGAAATTCGAGTACCTGCTTTGTCAGTGTAGACTTTTGCCGCTAGAGGTCTCATCGATTTTTGGAATTGCCAATTCACTTATCTCTTTTTGTTTTGTACCAGTATTTTGTGTCAGTCATTTTTCCGGACGTGACAGAAACTGACAACACCGTACTCCAAAATTAACCTTCAACATTGCCTTGACAGCAACGAAATGTCAGTTACTTGAGTATTACGTGAGGGACCCTTAAGTAGCTGTCGAACCTTTAGTATCGACTGTTAATACGACCCTTAGGGCGGTTGTACAATGCAAGCTTAAGCTTCGGCTTAAGGTAAGCCGACGTTAAACCACGTCAGTGGCAAAATGTCCGTTGTACAATGCTAGCTTAACCCCCCACTCCAAGCTTAACACGAGCTTACGTAAGCCGATGCTCAACGCGAGCTTAGCTGAGGTTTAAACCTAACTTGGTATAAAAATGACATGCTTTGTCAAGGATGAACCTTCAAATTGCTTGTCACTTTATTAGGTCAAATTTTTTGGAAGATTTGTGTCTAATTTAACAAAGAGAGCGAATGAAAGAACAGAGACAAAAACGGTCGTTGCCAAAATTTGACACAAACTGTCATAAGTGCCTAACCAAAAAAGGTAATTTTTCAGATCATTATGTCAGTACGTATTGCTTCATTGATGCCAACTGTAGTGAATTTCATTATCAACCAGGTTTAACTAAGCCGACGATTGTACAACGGGTGTCGACTTTAAGCCTGAGCTTAGCTAAGCTTAGGCTTAACAAAGCTCGTGCTAAACCCGCATTTGTATAACCGGCCCTTAGTCATAGAGGTATCCACCCTCAAAAATGCAAAACTTCTCATCAATCATTTCAGAAAGTTATTAACAATTAAAATCAGAGTTTTAACATGGGCCCTTTTGACAGATTGACGTTTTTTGCATTTAAAGATAGAATAAACATATTTTAAGAGTAGATACCACCACGTTCTTGTTGGCCTACAATCCGACCCCGTTCAAAGGGGCTTAACTGCGTAAACTGGGGCTGTCGTCTTCTAGGGGGCATCTTTACAAAACCAATAATTCATCACTTTTACACAACCAATTGGTCTCTCGCCACATTTACAATAGATATCATCGTTTTTGAATAGAGAAAAGATCTACAGTTTTTTAGATGTGCCATGTAGGTAAATAGTATCTGAATGAACAAAAAAAGTGTTACATGTGTACTAGAGATGGTACTGCCAAGCTGTGTACAACTTTTCAATGCAAATATCCCTTTTTTTCTAGGTGTTCGTATTTCACTAGCGAGTAGTATAAATGTCCGATTTACCTGAAGTCAGAAAACACATGTAACAACGTGAAAACATCAGCATCAGCAAATTTACACCTTGTGAGGTGTCAACAATGATTAGTCGATGTATTGATTTCTAGAGATTGTAGCAGTGCAGCAGATTTGTAAACATTCTCGACAAGCTTTTGTTATTATACAAACGCCCACAAGACATCACAGTACTTGTTGGGAACTTGATCTGAATCGCAGTAGGCACGATGTCTCTATGCCACGACTGTTTTTCGATCTTTCGGAAATCTGTGTGAAGTACTGAGTCAAACAATTGTTTAGTTTTTTAATTTGGTTTGAGAAGTTAAGAATCTGACTTTATTTTGGTGCTTCCAAACAGTGATGATTTCCATATCCTCGAACAACTCCATAATTTTAAAACAATTGTCGAGTGGGGATTAGCAAATAAAGTACAATTCAACGTACAAAAAACTCAGGTAACAACACTTACAAAGAAGTCTCACGATGGCTTACCAACCGTGGAAATGGAGGGTCACCCCATAGTCGAATCACCTTCTGTCAAGCTTTTGGGGATCAACATCAACAATAACATGTCCTGGCACGACCACGTCGTCAGTATTGCTAAAACGGCATCCCAGAAGCTTGGAGTTTTGTTCCGCTGCAGGAAGTTGTTTACACCAGAGCAACTGCTGCTGCTCTACAAAGCACAGATCCGACCATCGCTGGCATCCCATGTGTGGGGATGCGCTCCGAAGCACTCTCTAAAGCTTCTGGACACTATCCAGAAAAGAGCAATTAGATTAATCGATACGCCTAACCTCGCAAAGGACCTCCACAGCCTGGAACATCGAAGGAGGGTGGCTGACCTATCGCTGTTTTACAGATTCTATCACGGAAGATGTTCAAGTGAACTCTCCCAGATAATAACACCAAAGGCCGTCCGAACTAGGAACACTAGATAAGCTCTGCGAGCTCATCCTTACCAGGTCGAGGTCCCTACTCCCAGAACCAGTCTCCTCCAGCATTCCTTCTTTTGGAGAATTTCGACGCTGTGGAATCAGCTGCCGGGGAAGTTGTTTCCCGACTGCTACAACCTGCAGCGTTTCAAATCTGACGTGAATCAATACTTATCCTCTCGCAGCGCTTCTACAGCGCCATAGGCTTTCAGCCTTTGCGGGAGGCTGACCATAAAAAGAAATAGGGATCTGTCTTCTACAAGGACTGTCAGCAAATTTAATGTTTATTATTCTAGAAAGGGGGTCATCAGTGCTCTAGAGTTTTAAACTTGAATTTTTTCCATTTTTTTAAGTTTATTTGTCAAATAATCCGCATTTCTGCAAAATTAATTCTTTTAGTATAAAATATCTCCCCCTGCTATTTTCTACTACGTAGGTACTTCTATTATTGTTTTGAAAAATCTCATTTGCACAGAATGCGAAAACAACAAAATGATGCTAATTAACTGGGTAAACTGAGCATAAAACCTGACAGATGAGTAATATTCTAAAAATATATGGATATATGGATGTTCATTTAAAAAGAACCATCCACCATATGACAGTTCTGAGATAATTATAATAGTCAAAATTAGCAAATGTATATACACGTCAGCTCGTTAGCGTTTAGTTGGGTTTTCGTTTCAGTGGAGCTACTAACCCTTCTGAATTTTAATTTTTGTTAATATGGCTAAAAAAGAAGTGGCAAGCAGAACAGGCAATTAATTTTTTTACGCACTATAAATGGCTTCACAAACTTCAGGGATGAACTTTGAAACTGTGCTTTTTGGGACAATGTATAACAATGCAATACAAAATATCTTAGTGATTTATATACAGGGTGTTAATTAAGTATGTTAACACACTTTAACCACGAATAGTACTCCAAAAAATAGAAAGAAAATGTCATATGAACATGGGTCCGGATATGCTTCCTAAGGGAGCTACGCTCCTTTGGATGGGGCAATCTGAAGACCGTTTTCTCTCGATATTCTTTTTAGCTGTTTTCTGCTCATTTCTGTTGCATTCGGCTGTGTTTAGTGGTCTTCTATTGTTTCCCGCTGTTATCTGCTTGCTTTCTGTCGTTTTGAGTTAGTTCTGACTCTATTCGGTTGTATTTGGCCGCTTTCTACCGTTTACAGTTGTTATCTGCTTGCTTTCTGTTGTTTTTAGCTGTTTCTTGTCCTTTTCTGTCGTATTCGGCTATGTTTAGTCGTTTTATATTGTTTCTCGCTGTTATCTGCTTTCTTTTTACTTCCCACACCGATAGGTGAGGGGAGTATTGTGATCGCGAAAATTTTCGATTTTGAGATAATACGTTTTTTGGGCGTTTTATGATGTGTACATAACGAAAACCCACGTCACTCATTTCCGTCGGTCTGTCTGTCGGTCTGTCGGTCTGTCTGTCTGTCTGTCTGTCTGTCTGTCTGTCGCGTTTTTCTACCCTCGTAATCTCAGTAACCGCTGCATGGATTGTAATGAAATTTGGGCAGCGGTATGATGTGGGGTCGTAGTAGGTAATGTTCGTATAATTTTGAAAATCGGTGCATAGGCGGCGGAGTAATTAGCAAAAAACAAAAAAAATTAAATATTGCTGAAACTTCGTTTTTAGGCGTTTTAGGGGTCCCTGATCATTTTCTACTTTTTTTTTGGTGGGGGTGAAATTGGGGTGGTTGGGGGTTGGGGAGTTGTAAAATTGAAAAATTTGCTGTATTCATAATAGACTACCCACTGACCTATGAAGGAAGACCTAGCGACATAAATAACTTTTTTAGGTCTATCCGAACATTGCCTTATGCCTATTACAGAAACTAAAGGACTTAGAATTTTTTCCGCTGTATACAGGCTGTCCATTTAGTGTGTAATTCTTCGATATCTCGCAAGGTATAGCTGATAGAAGAAAATCTCAAATACAAAAGTTATTTGGTTACTTGAGATGCATATCCTAAAAATATTTTGAAATATACAGGGTGTTGCGGGAAAGTAAGGTAGAGATCAACTTAAATTTTTTATATGGAACTATAACTTTCTCTCAAGTTCTTCTAGTGTCCATCATTGACCTCTATCCAACCCTAAAATATTTTTGGAATCGGTTGCGACGTTGCCAAGTAATAATTTATTTTCTATTAATTTCCGCATTTGCAAGGTCGCAAGTAATACGTTCAAATTGATATATTCCTTTAACTTTTCTCAATAATATTACACAGCGAGTTACTTGAATATTAACCGGATATTGTTCTGGATGCTACCAGCAATTTGTATCTACAGGGTGTTTTTGGCAGAATTTTAAATTCCGGCAACTTAAAGGTCGTTTTACTTTGTTTTTTTAAATGTAACTCCCTGTCTTTTTTATTTTAAATCGAAATATCTACAAATACTCTATCTCGCCTTGTAATATTTTTTTCGCGTTTTCGACGTTGCCAAGTTATAAATTATTTTCCCAAATTTTCCCGATTTTAATTTATTTTAAATAGAATCCTATACTTATTTTTATTGCAATGAATTGCGCATGTCGAATTTAGTAAGATCTCACAATTTCAAAATTTTGTTTGTATTAATTAATGAGATACGGCAACACCGCTTTTTCAGTAAACGGTACCGGAACGCTTAAATTTTTCCAAAACTGCCACAGCTGAAGAGGTGAAATTCAATACAAAAGTTTGTATTATTGATAATAGGCTGTTCATTGACCTGTGCAGGAAAGACCTAGCGGCATATGACAATAATTTGGGGGGGGGGGATTCTGGCGATGATTTTGTTGCAAGGGGATCTCACACTAAATCTTTATGCTATGGGAAAATAATAAACTGGTATCACCGTAATGTGTGGGAAGTACTGAGTCAATCAACTTGACTCCATTTTTGTCGTTTTGAGTTAGTTCTGACTCTATTCGGCTGTTTAGTCGTTTTCTATTGTTTCCTGTTGTTATCTGCTTGCTTTCTGTCGTTTTGAGTTAGTTTTGACTCTATTCGGTTGTATTTGGTCGTTTTCTACCGTTTATAGTTGTTGTCTGCTTGCTTTCTGTTGTTTTTAGCTGTATTCTGTTCTTTTCTTGTTGTATTTGGCTGTATTTAGTCGTTTTCTATTGTTTAGCGCTGTTATCTGCCTGCTTTCTGTTGTTGTGGGCTGTTTTCTGTTCTATTCGGTTGTATTTGGTCGTTTTCTATCGTTTGCTGTTGTTATCTGCTTGCTTTCTCTTGTTTTTAGCTGTTTTCTGCTCTTTTCTGTTGTATTCGGCCGCGTTTAGTCGTTTTCTATTGTTTGCCGCTGTTATCTGCTTGCTTTCTGTCGTTTTGAGTTAGTTTTGACTCTATTCGGTTGTATTTGGTCGTTTTCTACCGTTCACAGTTGTTATCTGCTTGCTTTCTGTTGTATTTAGCGGTTTTCTGTTCTTTTCTGTCGTATTTTTTCTTGTTGTGATTGGATGTGATTGTATGCGTCTGCTATACGTGATCTAGACAAGAGAAATTGAGTGGTGTACAGTTTTTGTCTGCTTTTACTATGGCTCTATGTAAGTTTATTTATTATTATGATTAGAGAACTAAAAGTTTACATCAAATCTCAGGGGTATTTTAATTTTAGCCATCAATATACTGAAACAGCCAACAGTGTCGTCATATGGATTTTCAGAATTATTTAAAATTATTAAGGATGAATCCCCCTTTTTCGAAAGTACTTGATGTGGTTTTCAAATACGATTATTCGTTGCACTTGAGCGAAATCTGTGCTGTGCTGTGAAAACAGACGCAGTACGTAATCCGGAATTTACGTATAAAAATAGAACCCACTAGATAAAATTAAGCGTATTTTGATTCATGGCTACACAACATTTGATGCTGTGAATACTTCACGATTTATTAACTTAGGATTCTATTTATAATTAAACGGAAACTTTATTTGACTTCGAGGAACAATAAAGTATTTGGTATTGAGCAATTCGTACTTGTTTATATGGAAAACCATACAGTGTAATTAAAACTAGTTATGGGTCACAGAAATTAGTGTACTGATTATTGTGTGTTTCAGATCGTAAATATTTTGATTCACTCTTAAACAGAAGCGTCGCTTGTCTGAGTCATCACACTCAACTGGCAATAATAAAAAAACCCAACGACAGAAAAAAGGTTTACTGACATTTCAGCTGCATCTGCTTGGATTTATAAGGGACAATTGAAAAAATGGAGTCAAGTTGATTGACTCAGTACCTCCCACACATAACGGTGATACCATTTTATTATTCTCCCATTGTATGACTTTGTAGTCCGAGATCCTCTCGAAACCAAATCATCGCCCGCAAAAAAGTGTATCATACGCCGGCCCTAGGTAGTAGAAAATGATCAGGAACTTCTAAAACGCGTGAAAACGAAGTTTGAGCTGTTTTTACTTCCCACACCGATAGGTGAAGGGAGTATTGTGATCGCGAAAATTTTCGATTTTGAGATAATACGCTTTTTGGGCGTTTTATGATGTGTACATAACGAAAATCCACGTCACTAATTTCCGTCGGTCTGTCTGTCTGTCGGTCTGTCTGTCGGTCTGTCTGTCGGTCTGTCTGTCGGTCTGTCTGTCGGTCTGTCTGTCGTTCTGTCTGTCGGTCTGTCTGTCGGTCTGTCTGTCGGTCTGTCTGTCGGTCTGTCTGTCGGTCTGTCTGTCGGTCTGTCGCGTTTTTCTACCATCGTAATCTCAGTAACCGCTGCATGGATTGTGATGAAATTTGCGCAGCGTTATGCTGTGGGGTCATAGTAGGTAATGTTCCTATAATTTTGAAAATCGTTATACGGGGGGCGGAGTAATTAGCAAAAATCGAAAAATTTCAAATATGCCTCAAACTTCGTTTTTAGGCGTTTTAGGATTTCCTGATCATTTTCTACTTTTTCTTGGGTGGGGGTGAATTTGGAGTGGTTGGGGGGTGGGGGGTTGTAATACTGAAAAATTTGTTGTATTCGTAATGGGCTGTCCATTGATATGTGAATGAAAAACCTAGCGGCATGATACACTTTTTTTGTGATGTATACATACAAGTATTGCTTTAGATCGTTCTATATTGCGTAACGCGAAAATTATTGAATTGTTTTTAATGAAATTTTGGCACAGTATTACTACCGCAGCAAGGATGGAAAACGCGTATGTTTTGCAAAAAATAGTGTCAGTGGCGGCGCAGCAATAATAAAAAACTAAAAATATGATTATTTTCAATTTTTTTTTTTTGGTAATAAAACTGAAAAATTTGTTGTATTCATAATAGTCCGTCTATTGACCTGTAGAAGAAATACCTAGCGGCATATTACACTTTTTTAGGTCCATCCGAACATTGGCTTGCCTATTACCATTGATTAAAGTATTTAGTATTTAAAGTATTTACCTTAATCAATGCTATTACAGAAACCAATTTTGTGATCTGTACATACGAGTTTTGCTTTATTTCGTTCTATGTATATTGCGTAAAGCGAAAATTATTGAATTGATTTTAATAAAATTTTGACACAGAATTTATTACCGGTGCGAGAATGGAAAACGACTCTGTTTTTGAGAAATCGTGTCAGTGGCGGCGCAGCAATAATAATCAAAAAACCAAAAACATAAAATCAGCTCAAACTTCGTTTTTAGACGTGTTGGAGGCTCTTGATCGTTTCGCATCGTCCAGTTCAAGCATTTAGAAAAAACTGTGGCGCCCTAGTTCCTAAGGAGGGAGACGCAAGAAACTATTTACGAGGGTTTTTGTGTTGGATGTTGTTTTTGCGGGCGGATGGGCGATAATTTAGTTGCAAGGGGATTTTAGACTATAGCTTCATGCAATGGGAAATAATAAAATGGTATCATCATTATGTGTGGGAAGTACTAAGTCAATCAAATTGACTTCATTTTTGTATCTTTGGTTTTTTGACTACCTACTGCTGCGCTGCTACTGACACGATCTCTAAAAAACCATATGCGTTTTTCCATCCTCGCCAAGGTGATAATACTGTGTCGAACTTGTATTAAAATCAATTCAATAGGTTCAACGTTATACTCTACAGAACAATCTGGAGCAATACTCGTATGTATACATCCGAAAATTCTAAGTCCGTTGGTTTGTGTAATAGGCAAGGCAATGTTCGGATGTCACAAGTCAAGGAACAGCTATTATGATAAGAAATTTTTCAGTTTTACAACGTTATATATAATACCGCCTAAGAAATGTAATCTACAAATTAGCACACCCCCCGCCCTCCAAATCCTAGATACGTGCCTGCCCCCAACTACCCCAATTTCACCCCCACCAAAAAAGGAAGAAGAACCTGGGTTTCTTCAAATTTAACCCTATGGCCTCCTTCCTTAATCGCATGTTCGGCTACCGCTGATTTGTCTGTATAACCAATAATGGTATAACCTAATCGACAGCTTGCCTCATGTTCTGCAATCCTTGTGTTTATCGATCGCTTCGTTGTTCCTATATGTACAGGGTTGGGATAAAGTATGGAACCAAGCAAATAACTTTGGAACGGAAAGAGTGATATTGCTGAAAATTTGCAGGCAAGTATAGTGACGTCTAATGCATCCGAAGACATTATGTTACCTATTAATGTACTTCCGGTTTAACCGGAAGTACCGTCAACTTTTTTAATTTAAATGGGACACCCTGTATATTTTTACAGATTTTAATTCATTTTTTTTGCGAATACGTCCATAGTGGGTTTAGTATTTGTTTCTTAAAAAATTTGTCTCACAAATTCGTCCGTGGCGGTCTGCGGTCTTCCCGTTTGAGGTTAAACCGGAAGTACATTAATAGCTAACATAATGTCTTCGGATGCATTAGACATCACTACACTTGCCTGCAAATTTTCAGAAATATCACTCCGTTCCAAAGTTATTTGCTTGGTTCCATACTTTATCCCAACCCTGTATAAGTGTACACTCCCACAGGTGCTTGGTATGCGCATTTAGACACAGTATAGGAAAGATGAAAACTAATTTCTGTTACTATAAAGGCGTTCAAGCGGGCTTCCGACGCTGGTAAGCGGTCGAAAACACAGTTGAACAGGTTAGCCTGCATGCGGTACCTGCACGCAGTTGCACGCCCAATACTCTTTGAGGAAACGACGATAAAAGCTCAACATGTCTACTAATCTTCGAATCTGAGTTATACTAGTTGGCGTAGCAAATGACAAGAGAGAATTTACTGTACAAGAGTCATAACTGAAATTTCCAAAATTTATATTTAATTTAAACTGCAAAATAAATTCCAATTAAAATAATTAAAACTTTAATCTTATGATCTTCACCATTAAAAGTGATCGGAAAGTAAACATAACCTAAAGTATTTTGAATCTGACCATCAGCTGTAGTCAGTTGTAAAGCTGTGTTATAATCAATGTTAAGATTCAATTTTCTTAATAGATATAGTCCAGATGACCCAAGAATATTAGCATTGCTGCCACTATCAAGCAAAGTCGTAACATTTTCATTATCTATACAAATTGAAAGATATGGACGATTATCATTGTTCTTATTCACAAATAAAGGTTCAACAGAATTTTTAAGTTTGATATTAGAAGTCACTTGTAGTTCCCTAGTATCTATGTCTGAAAAATCTTTACTAAAATCTAAGTCATGTATATCAATATGAGAATCCCTAGCATTATCTACTTCTGTGATTTGATCATCAACCCTGGAGTGGATTTGCCCTTCGTATTGGGATCTGAAAAGGTGACTCCCTTGTTCTGGACATGGGAAGGCGCAGGAGTCAAAGCGGGAACTTCGTGTCTCTGTACGTTTTTTGAACAAGAGGGACAAGTTGATTTTGTGACATTTCTCATGCCACATTCATAACAAAACCTAATACGGGGAGATCTACATTGCTGTGAGGAATGCCCAAGTTTTTCGCAATTCCAGCAAACCACTGGTTTTCTAGGAACAGGGGAAGATGTATCATTGTTAGAATTATTATAATCGGATCTACTGACAGGCTGACATGTCAGAAAGGAATCCTCTAACTTCCTACAATATGAAGTTAATTGTCCAAACGTCAAGATATCATGAAGTGCTAGTGACTTAACATAATCGGGCAACAAGTTTCTGCGAATGATGTTAACCATGTCCTTTTCAGTGAATGTGGCTCCTTTTCTTGTTGGAAAAACATCAAGGTAGGCTAGTTTTGAATTTTCTTCTACCCCCATGGTGAACTGGATGTTTTCATGCACGCTGTTCAGGTGTGTTAAAAATTTTTCCAGATTTTGCTTCTTCTAACTATCCGAATTTGTTGGTTACTCCTCTACATTTATTGCTTTAACAATTTCGCAGCCCTGGTAATCTAATCGTTTTCAATCATCCATAGTGCGAGGTACATTTCTGCGAGCTTAGTCATCAATTTTTTTTAATTAGAGGAAGGCCTTCGTCATCTGTTCTTTTTCCACCTTCCTTTATTTATACGAATGCGAAAGAGAGCCGCGAGACGACATGTATCCATTTTAGTAGTAGTGACCGAGAAATGATGTCACGGCTTTGTATAGGAATCACCGGTCGGTGTTAGATTATGTATTCGCAGAAATTGCAATTATTATAGTACGGGAAAACTAAACAGTATCAGAAATTGAGGTTTTGAATAATTTTTTTTTTGTCATAAATGGAAAGATCATACATAAGTTTTATAACAAAACTGTTTTTGTTTTCCTTTTTTTCGCAATAATCCAAAAGTTATATCAAAATAGAAATGGGTTTTTGAATCGAGTACCGAAAACACGCCGACGGCTCCCGAACCCGTTTGACGTCACCATGGCGGTAAGGATGCTTCTTTGACCAACGACGTCCTACTCCGATACTAGATTCTAGATTCCCAGCCAATCGCGGAAATACGTACTGCTAAACTGGCAACTGGTGTATATTTGTTGCAACACAGTCGATGAATGAAGTTTGCAGCTCGAGACGAAGTCTACGATCGAAATAAATATGTTTTTGAATGTTTGAAGTTGAAGTCAAATTACAGATTCCAGTAAGTACCTAATCAAATATGTTTCGTTGAAAAGATCTCCTCAATCCAAGGATGGCCCAGTGGTTAGAGAGTCCGATGGTGGATCTCAGGGTCTTTGGGGTCTTTGGATCGAAACCCAGGCCTTCCAACTTTTTTTTATTTTTTTTTATCAAAAAATTTATTGATATGCTTTTTGCGCTTGTTACGCACATTTTTTTCCACGATTAACATAAATATGTGTTTGAATCAAATTTTGTTAGACATATTACTTGCACTGCACAGTGCTTCTTAAATTTTTATGAAAATTTAATACATATTGTTAAGCTTCATTGCCCAAAGTTAAATAAATAACAATACCAAGAGATAAACAGAATGTGATTACGAGTTTGAGTTACTTTTTTTACATTAAAAAACTTAAAAATGAATGAATTGAATGGATGAAGGGATTTTGTTTTATTAACCAACTATTACATTTAAAAAAAAAATTAATGGCCATTGATATTGACGGACAAACCTCATTTCCACTGATATTTTGAATTGTCCACCGCCTTCTGTACTTAGTTTTTGCACTGTGCAGTGCAAGTAATATGTCTAACAAAATTTGATTCAAACACATATTTATGTTGATCGTAGAAAAAATGTGCGTAACAAGTGCAAAAAGCACATCAATAAAATTTTTGATAAAAAAAAATAAAAAAAAAAGTTGGAAGGCCTGGGTTTCGATCCAAAGACCCTGAGATCCACTATCGGACTCTCTAACCACTGGGCCATCCTTCGATTGAGGAGATCCCTTCAACGAAACATATTTGATTAGGCACTTACTTACTGGAAACTGTAATCTGACTTCAACTTCAAACATTCAAAAACATATTTATTTCGATCGTAGACTTCGTCTCGAGCTGCAAACTTTATTCATCGACTGTGTTGCAACAAATATACACTAGTTACCAGTTTAGCAGTACGTATTTTCGCGATTGGCTGGGAATCTAGAATCTAGTATCGGAGTAGGACGTCGTTGGTCAAAGGAGCATCCTTACCGCCATGGTGACGTCACACGGGTTCGGGAGCCGTCGGAGTGTTTTCGGTACTCGATTCTAAAACCCATTTTTATTTTGATATAACTTTTGAATTATTGCGAAAAAAAAATAAAACAAAAACAGTTTTGTTATAAAACTTATATATGATCTTTCCATTTATCACAAAAAAGTACTTTTTTTCTTAATTCAAAACCTCAATTCCCAGCCAACAGGTTGGTTTGGTATATGCGGACTTTACTAAAGCTGGTTGATTGCGCAAACGCGCAGAAACCATGAGGGTAGGTTAGGTTGAAAGTGAGTGAGGCAGCGCTGCCTCCTTCCACTGCGACTCAATTGTGTCTATTGTGGCTCACACCTTTTTAGAGTTCACCGTACAATCCGCACCTCTTTGCGAAGGCGATCAACGTGAAGGGTGAAACTTTCTTGAAGTCATGAGGTTCCAGTTGAGCAAATCCAAATGTCTGGACCCTAGCATTATCCAGTTCTGGACAAGAGCAAAGAATATGCTCCGCTGTTTCGTCCTCCACGTAGCAGACGCGACAGTCTGAAGTTTGTTCAAGACCCAACTTCCGCATATGGTACCTTAGACGACCATGTCCCGTCAGCAGACCAACCAGAATGCGGAGATCGTTCCTGTTACATTCCATGATCCTCGGGGGGGCCTGACTCGAGGGGTATCTTATGAACGCCTTCGGGTGCAGTAGCCCTGGTGTATCTCGCCAGTTCAGGAGTGCTTTCCTCTCTGCCCAGTCTGAGATGGTCTTTTTAGCAGTGCTTTTTGCAATGCCCGCAAATGGTTCTGGTCCTATGAACACAGATTCAGTTCCTCCATTTGCTAGCGCGTCGGCCAAAACATTGCTTTCCACCCGCTGTGACCCTGAACCCAAATCAAGGTTACCCTGTTCCCTGTTCCGAGTTTGTTGAGGAGGTGCATGCAGGTCCATACCAGTCTTGAATCAACCCGACTGGAGCACAGTGCTTTCAATGCAGCCTGGCTGTCTGAAAAGATTTTTATAGATCTGTTTGTCAGGGGCCTTTTGATTAGTTCCCATCTCTATGGCAATAGTTTCTGCTTGGAAGACTGTGGTATACCTCCCAAGATTTACTGAAATTTCAACTCTTGGATTGGTACCAACTACTCCCGCTCCTGCCCCCAGTTCAGACTAGGAGCCATCAGAAAATAGCGCAAGATCGGAGGGTGATATGAAGCCATCCCTCCTCCATTCGTTCCTGCCTGGGAAAAGGACGTTATAGGATCGCTCTATGTGCGCTTGGGGAACCATATAGTCCGAGACCATTCCGAGTATATGATGATGGGTAATTTCACCTATAATTCCGTTGTGTCTGGTCCTAGTTCCGTTTTGTCAGGTCTGCCAGTTGTCAGAGGGTAAAAGAAGAAGAAGTAAGGGAAGAAAAAGAGAGGAAGGAAGGAGAATAGCAAAGAGGAGGAAGTGTGTCGGTTGGAGGGTATAGCTTGACATACTCGACTTGAGCTCGATAATTTTTGGGTTTAACCAAAAGGGTTCATTCTGAGGTTCGATATCTAAAATGAAGATGATGAGTGTGATCTGTTGCGGAAATTTCAAAGCTAATTTTCCTGCATTAAATAGCAATTATATATTGTCGAGTAATGCGTTGAGGTAATGACTCTAAATAGTGCAGAGTAATACAGTAATGTAATAATTCAATCAGTCAACACGATCTTTACGATGGCGTGTGGAAAGATTAAAATTGAGCCAATTTGGTGTATGTGAGATCACTAAATTTAAAATAGCGCTTTCTTCGACAGTTATGTGACGTACCAGTATATTATTACTTTAACGATATTGATTTTCAAATAACTATTTGTCTCATTCTTGGAGTACGAGTATATGTTTGTGTATTTCAGACCACTCGGCACTCACTCTTCTTAAGATTACTTTTCTTTTTAAAAGTTTTTATTTAACTTGCAATGCATGTATGTGCGTACCTTTATTATTTTGGCGACTGAACTGTCAATAGTTTGAAAAGCAAATAAAAAAAGGTCTTTCAAATACAAATAATAACGTTTCCTTCTGGCCTCTGTCAATAGGCAGTTTTCGTTACTTATAGCATTTTCGACTTACTGCACTGATTTTAACCACGATTGCACTAAGTGCACATTGAAAACTCGTCTGGTGCCCAGAAGTGCAATAAATCTGAACTGGTAAGTCGAACATTCACCAAATTTCAGTGCAATTCAAGTAACTGTTCTGTCAGCCAGTTGATGACAGTTTGATGTCATTTTGCATCGCAAGAGCTCAATTTCATTCTGTGGTGGTTTTGGAATTTGAATAGTTTGAATCCGCCTTATTCAATAATTTATTCTATTTATCGACATAAAAACTAACAGCATTTTGTGCAATATGGCTTTTGCACTAAAAAAGAAGATCTTCTATATCGGTAAATACTTATGTATATCTTGTTGTATCTCTTCTTCCGTCAGTATATGAACAACGTCTTCAACAAATATTCGTATTTTTGGGACACCCGCAGCCGTTGTTTGCAATTTAACTAGATATGCTTCAATTTCCTCATCATCCGAAGATGATGATATTCGCAGTTCTTCCAACTACACTCTCCGCACCTTTCATGCAACTATGTATACTACCCCACTACCCAGTTCATAATTCAAAAATAATTTTCTGACAAATAAAATAGGTTATAATTAATTAGACGTCAAAAATGCACTGAAATCTCCACGAGCTCAGAGAGTCCGTGGCGATAATATGCACTCAAGTGCAATTAAGCGGATAAGTCGAAAACAAAAAAACCACACTAGTTTTGCACTCAAATCTAAGACGAACATAATTTTGACACTCAGTTCCTATGAGTGCACTGATAGGGCAATAAGTCGAAAACGCTATTACAAAGTGATGTTCCGTTTAACGCTATTTGACAACTTTGACATTGCATTTCATTTTACGCATATCGTAACCGCTAAATGCCGGTATTGTACGGACGATAGCTATGGCGATTAACGAAGCGACACGCATGCGCAGCACAAATAAAAATTAGATCATCACCTCTTTTGGTTTTGACAGTGACACTGGTTTTGACTTTTGAGTAGATCTGCAACAATTATTATCTGTCGTTTCACAAAAATGCTTCTAAATAGCTCAAAATAAGGCTAGGGGGCATCTTACAGTGGTGTCTTGCTCCGAAAATTATTTATTTATCTGTCAAATAGCCGTTCTGACAACGTATTTGTTAACCGAAGCGGTAAGATTAATTAAGGACAACGAAAACTACCTATTATCAACTATTACTGACATTAACTTACACGCTTATTTAAAAAAAATGTCAAAAAAATATTCATAGAGGGGGGGCTGACTCCCTAAACCCCCCTTCGCTACGCCCTTGATGTTATTAATACACTTGTCTGTCCCACCCACTAAATGAAATCCTAGCTACACCCTTGGCGTGCAGTAGTTTTTGGAAATTGACAATCTTTTGACGTACCAGTGGTGTCCGATAAATCCGTGGTGGAAGGTTACTTTGATTTAGTAACGTAGGTTTTCTATCTGCAGGCGCTCCTTTTTTGTGATGAGAGACTCCAAATAATGAAAATAGAATAAGAAATTTGGAGATATTAGTACCACTTGTTTTTTGATCTTGATATAACTTACAGGCCCGATTTTATCAACACGCGCATTTTAGCAAAGGCTTTGACCAATCACAAAAACCCATTCAAGAACATGCATCTGTCAAAGTTCTCTGAAAATTATTGATTTCTCTTGAAGTTTACCTCAAAAAGGTGAAAAATGACATGCTTTATATACAATCGACCATTATGAATCATCTAGCATCTTTTCCAGTCTGATTTTCTATCCCAAATGAGTGGAAAATTGCATTTTTTTATTTCACAAAGACTTTAACAAATGCTGATCTTTGTGAAATGCAACAAAATGTTATTTTTACCCCTTTTACTTCCCACACCGATAGGTGAGGGGAGTATTGTGATCGCGAAAATTTTCGATTTTGAGATAATACGTTTTTTGGGCGTTTTATGATGTGTACATAACGAAAATCCACGTCACTCATTTCCGTCGGTCTGTCTGTCGGTCTGTCGGTCTGTCTGTCTGTCTGTCTGTCTGTCTGTCGCGTTTTTCTACCCTCGTAATCTCAGTAACCGCTGCATGGATTGTGATGAAATTTGGGCAGCGGTATGATGTGGGGTCGTAGTAGGTAATGTTTGTATAATTTTGAAAATCGGTGCATAGGCGGCGGAGTAATTAGCAAAAAACAAAAAAAATTAAATATTGCTGAAACTTCGTTTTTAGGCGTTTTAGGGGTCCCTGATCATTTTCTACTTTTTTTTTGGTGGGGGTGAAATTGGGGTGGTTGGGGGTTGGGGGGTTGTAAAATTGAAAAATTTGTTGTATTCATAATAGACTACCCACTGACCTATGAAGGAAGACCTAGCGACATAAATAACTTTTTTAGGTCTATCCGAACATTGCCTTATGCCTATTACAGAAACTAAAGGACTTAGAATTTTTTCCGATGTATACAGGCTGTCCATTTAGTGTGTAATTCTTCGATATCTCGCAAGGTATAGCTGATAGAAGAAAATCTCAAATACAAAAGTTATTTGGTTACTTGAGATGCATATCCTAAAAATATTTCGAAATATACAGGGTGTTGCGGGAAAGTAAGGTAGAGATCAACTTGATTTTTTTATATGGAACTATAACTTTCTCTCAAGTTCTTCTAGTGTCCATCATTGATCTCTATCCAACCCTAAAATATTTTTGGAATCGGTTGCGACGTTGCCAAGTAATAATTTATTTTCTATTAATTTCCGCATTTGCAAGGTCGCGAGTAATACGTTCAAATTGATATATTCCTTTAACTTTTCTCAATAATATTACACAGCGAGTTACTTGAATATTAAGCGGATATTATTCTGGATGCTACCAGCAATTTGTATCTACAGGGTGTTTTTGGCAGAATTTTAAATTCCGGCAACTTAAAGGTCGTTTTACTTTGTTTTTTTAAATGTAACACCCTGTCTTTTTTATTTTAAATCGAAATATCTACAAATACTCTATCTCGCCTTGTAATATTTTTTTTCGCGTTTTCGACGTTGCCAAGTTATAAATTATTTTCCCAAATTTTTAAAACAAGTATCCCTGATTTTAATTTATTTTAAATAGAATCCTCTACTTATATTTATTGCAATGGATTGCGCATGTCGAATTTAGTAAGATCTCACAATTTCAAAATTTTGTTTGTATTAATTAATGAGATACGGCAACACCGCTTTTTCAGTAGACGGTACCGGAACGCTTAAATTTTTCCAAAACTGCCACAGCTGAAGAGGTGAAATTCAATACAAAAGTTTGTATTATTGATAATAGGCTGTTCATTGACCTGTGCAGGAAAGACCTAGCGGCATATGACAATAATTTGGGGGGGGGGGGGGTACTGGCGATGATTTTGTTGCAAGGGGATCTCACACTAAATCTTTATGCTATGGGAAAATAATAAACTGGTATCATCGTAATATGTGGGAAGTACTGAGTCAATCAACTTGACTCCATTTTTTACTATAATACAAAGGGTATATTTCAGGTATTTATAATTATTATCGCTAGTAAATTATTGTTTTATCGAAATAATGCAGTAATTTTAATTTCTTGTCATCATTATTATTTGATAGACCATCCATCCAATCCAGTGATCAAATGTACTGCTTTTGTGGAATCTGATTGGTTCAGATTAGCAATTGCTAAAGCTTTTGTTAAAAAGAAAATGCAATTTTCCACTCTTAGTGTGTTTTTTAATTGACAAAAAAGGGTATATTTCAGGTATTTATAATTATTATCGATAGTAAATTATTGTTTTATCAAAATGATGCAGTACTTTGAATTTCTTGTCATCATTATTATTTGATAGGCGAACAATCCAGTGATCAAATGTACTGCTTTTGTGGAATCTGCTTGGTTCGGATTAGCAATTGCTAAAATCTTTGTTAAACAAGAAAATACGATTTTCCACCCTTAGTGTGTTTTTTAATTGACAAAAAAGGGTATATTTCAGGTGTTTATAATTATTATCGATAGTAAATTATTGTTTTATCAAAATCATGCAGTAATTTGAATTTCTTGTCATCATTATTATTTGATAGATCAACAATCCAGTGATCAAATGTACTGCTTTTGTGGAATCTGCTTGGTTCGGATTAACAATTGCTAAAATCTTTGTTAAACAAGAAAATACGATTTTCCACCCTTAGTGTGTTTTTTAATTGACAAAAAAGGGTATATTTCAGGTGTTTATAATTATTATCGATAGTAAATTATTGTTTTATCAAAATGATGCAGTACTTTGAATTTCTTGTCATCATTATTATTTGATAGACCAAGAATCCAGTGATCAAATGTACTGCTTTTGTGGAATCTGCTTGGTTCGGATTAGCAATTGCTAAAATCTTTGTTAAACAAGAAAATACGATTTTCCACCCTTAGTGTGTTTTTTAATTGACAAAAAAGGGTATATTTCAGGTGTTTATAATTATTATCGATAGTAAATTATTGTTTTATCAAAATGATGCAGTACTTTGAATTTCTTGTCATCATTATTATTTGATAGACCAAGAATCCAGTGATCAAATGTACTGCTTTTGTGGAATCTGCTTGGTTCGGATTAGCAATTGCTAAAATCTTTGTTAAACAAGAAAATACGATTTTCCACCCTTAGTGTGTTTTTTAATTGACAAAAAAGGGTATATTTCAGGTGTTTATAATTATTATCGATAGTAAATTATTGTTTTATCAAAATCATGCAGTAATTTGAATTTCTTGTCATCATTATTATTTGATAGATCAACAATCCAGTGATCAAATGTACTGCTTTTGTGGAATCTGCTTGGTTCGGATTAACAATTGCTAAAATCTTTGTTAAACAAGAAAATACGATTTTCCACCCTTAGTGTGTTTTTTAATTGACAAAAAAGGGTATATTTCAGGTGTTTATAATTATTATCGATAGTAAATTATTGTTTTATCAAAATGATGCAGTACTTTGAATTTCTTGTCATCATTATTATTTGATAGACCAAGAATCCAGTGATCAAATGTACTGCTTTTGTGGAATCTGCTTGGTTCGGATTAGCAATTGCTAAAATCTTTGTTAAACAAGAAAATACGATTTTCCACCCTTAGTGTGTTTTTTAATTGACAAAAAAGGGTATATTTCAGGTGTTTATAATTATTATCGATAGTAAATTATTGTTTTATCAAAATGATGCAGTACTTTGAATTTCTTGTCATCATTATTATTTGATAGACCAAGAATCCAGTGATCAAATGTACTGCTTTTGTGGAATCTGATTGGTTCGGATTAGCAATTGCTAAAATCTTTGTTAAACAAGAAAATACGATTTTCCACCCTTAGTGTGTTTTTTAATTGACAAAAAAGGGTATATTTCAGGTGTTTATAATTATTATCGATAGTAAATTATTGTTTTATCAAAATCATGCAGTAATTTGAATTTCTTGTCATCATTATTATTTGATAGATCAACAATCCAGTGATCAAATGTACTGCTTTTGTGGAATCTGCTTGGTTCGGATTAGCAATTGCTAAAATCTTTGTTAAACAAGAAAATGCAATTTTCCACTCTTAGTGTGTTTTTTAATTGACAAAAAAGGGTATATTTCAGGTGTTTATAATTATTATCGATAGTAAATTATTGTTTTATCAAAATGATGCAGTACTTTGAATTTCTTGTCATCATTATTATTTGATAGACCAAGAATCCAGTGATCAAATGTACTGCTTTTGTGGAATCTGATTGGTTCGGATTAGCAATTGCTAAAATCTTTGTTAAACAAGAAAATACGATTTTCCACCCTTAGTGTGTTTTTTAATTGACAAAAAAGGGTATATTTCAGGTGTTTATAATTATTATCGATAGTAAATTATTGTTTTATCAAAATCATGCAGTAATTTGAATTTCTTGTCATCATTATTATTTGATAGACCAAGAATCCAGTGATCAAATGTACTGCTTTTGTGGAATCTGATTGGTTCGGATTAGCAATTGCTAAAATCTTTGTTAAACAAGAAAATACGATTTTCCACCCTTAGTGTGTTTTTTAATTGACAAAAAAGGGTATATTTCAGGTGTTTATAATTATTATCGATAGTAAATTATTGTTTTATCAAAATCATGCAGTAATTTGAATTTCTTGTCATCATTATTATTTGATAGATCAACAATCCAGTGATCAAATGTACTGCTTTTGTGGAATCTGATTGGTTCGGATTAGCAATTGCTAAAATCTTTGTTAAACAAGAAAATGCAATTTTCCACTCTTAGTGTGTTTTTTAATTGACAAAAAAGGGTATATTTCAGGTGTTTATAATTATTATCGATAGTAAATTATTGTTTTATCAAAATGATGCAGTACTTTGAATTTCTTGTCATCATTATTATTTGATAGACCAAGAATCCAGTGATCAAATGTACTGCTTTTGTGGAATCTGATTGGTTCGGATTAGCAATTGCTAAAATCTTTGTTAAACAAGAAAATACGATTTTCCACCCTTAGTGTGTTTTTTAATTGACAAAAAAGGGTATATTTCAGGTGTTTATAATTATTATCGATAGTAAATTATTGTTTTATCAAAATGATGCAGTACTTTGAATTTCTTGTCATCATTATTATTTGATAGACCAAGAATCCAGTGATCAAATGTACTGCTTTTGTGGAATCTGATTGGTTCGGATTAGCAATTGCTAAAATCTTTGTTAAACAAGAAAATACGATTTTCCACCCTTAGTGTGTTTTTTAATTGACAAAAAAGGGTATATTTCAGGTGTTTATAATTATTATCGATAGTAAATTATTGTTTTATCAAAATCATGCAGTAATTTGAATTTCTTGTCATCATTATTATTTGATAGATCAACAATCCAGTGATCAAATGTACTGCTTTTGTGGAATCTGCTTGGTTCGGATTAGCAATTGCTAAAATCTTTGTTAAACAAGAAAATGCAATTTTCCACTCTTAGTGTGTTTTTTAATTGACAAAAAAGGGTATATTTCAGGTGTTTATAATTATTATCGATAGTAAATTATTGTTTTATCAAAATGATGCAGTACTTTGAATTTCTTGTCATCATTATTATTTGATAGACCAAGAATCCAGTGATCAAATGTACTGCTTTTGTGGAATCTGATTGGTTCGGATTAGCAATTGCTAAAATCTTTGTTAAACAAGAAAATACGATTTTCCACCCTTAGTGTGTTTTTTAATTGACAAAAAAGGGTATATTTCAGGTGTTTATAATTATTATCGATAGTAAATTATTGTTTTATCAAAATCATGCAGTAATTTGAATTTCTTGTCATCATTATTATTTGATAGATCAACAATCCAGTGATCAAATGTACTGCTTTTGTGGAATCTGCTTGGTTCGGATTAGCAATTGCTAAAATCTTTGTTAAACAAGAAAATGCAATTTTCCACTCTTAGTGTGTTTTTTAATTGACAAAAAAGGGTATATTTCAGGTGTTTATAATTATTATCGATAGTAAATTATTGTTTTATCAAAATGATGCAGTACTTTGAATTTCTTGTCATCATTATTATTTGATAGACCAAGAATCCAGTGATCAAATGTACTGCTTTTGTGGAATCTGATTGGTTCGGATTAGCAATTGCTAAAATCTTTGTTAAACAAGAAAATACGATTTTCCACCCTTAGTGTGTTTTTTAATTGACAAAAAAGGGTATATTTCAGGTGTTTATAATTATTATCGATAGTAAATTATTGTTTTATCAAAATGATGCAGTACTTTGAATTTCTTGTCATCATTATTATTTGATAGACCAAGAATCCAGTGATCAAATGTACTGCTTTTGTGGAATCTGATTGGTTCGGATTAGCAATTGCTAAAATCTTTGTTAAACAAGAAAATGCAATTTTCCACTCTTAGTGTGTTTTTTAATTGACAAAAAAGGGTATATTTCAGGTGTTTATAATTATTATCGATAGTAAATTATTGTTTTATCAAAATGATGCAGTACTTTGAATTTCTTGTCATCATTATTATTTGATAGACCAAGAATCCAGTGATCAAATGTACTGCTTTTGTGGAATCTGATTGGTTCGGATTAGCAATTGCTAAAATCTTTGTTAAACAAGAAAATACGATTTTCCACCCTTAGTGTGTTTTTTAATTGACAAAAAAGGGTATATTTCAGGTGTTTATAATTATTATCGATAGTAAATTATTGTTTTATCAAAATCATGCAGTAATTTGAATTTCTTGTCATCATTATTATTTGATAGATCAACAATCCAGTGATCAAATGTACTGCTTTTGTGGAATCTGATTGGTTCGGATTAGCAATTGCTAAAATCTTTGTTAAACAAGAAAATGCAATTTTCCACTCTTAGTGTGTTTTTTAATTGACAAAAAAGGGTATATTTCAGGTGTTTATAATTATTATCGATAGTAAATTATTGTTTTATCAAAATGATGCAGTACTTTGAATTTCTTGTCATCATTATTATTTGATAGACCAAGAATCCAGTGATCAAATGTACTGCTTTTGTGGAATCTGATTGGTTCGGATTAGCAATTGCTAAAATCTTTGTTAAACAAGAAAATACGATTTTCCACCCTTAGTGTGTTTTTTAATTGACAAAAAAGGGTATATTTCAGGTGTTTATAATTATTATCGATAGTAAATTATTGTTTTATCAAAATGATGCAGTACTTTGAATTTCTTGTCATCATTATTATTTGATAGACCAAGAATCCAGTGATCAAATGTACTGCTTTTGTGGAATCTGATTGGTTCGGATTAGCAATTGCTAAAATCTTTGTTAAACAAGAAAATACGATTTTCCACCCTTAGTGTGTTTTTTAATTGACAAAAAAGGGTATATTTCAGGTGTTTATAATTATTATCGATAGTAAATTATTGTTTTATCAAAATCATGCAGTAATTTGAATTTCTTGTCATCATTATTATTTGATAGATCAACAATCCAGTGATCAAATGTACTGCTTTTGTGGAATCTGATTGGTTCGGATTAGCAATTGCTAAAATCTTTGTTAAACAAGAAAATGCAATTTTCCACTCTTAGTGTGTTTTTTAATTGACAAAAAAGGGTATATTTCAGGTGTTTATAATTATTATCGATAGTAAATTATTGTTTTATCAAAATGATGCAGTACTTTGAATTTCTTGTCATCATTATTATTTGATAGACCAAGAATCCAGTGATCAAATGTACTGCTTTTGTGGAATCTGATTGGTTCGGATTAGCAATTGCTAAAATCTTTGTTAAACAAGAAAATACGATTTTCCACCCTTAGTGTGTTTTTTAATTGACAAAAAAGGGTATATTTCAGGTGTTTATAATTATTATCGATAGTAAATTATTGTTTTATCAAAATGATGCAGTACTTTGAATTTCTTGTCATCATTATTATTTGATAGACCAAGAATCCAGTGATCAAATGTACTGCTTTTGTGGAATCTGATTGGTTCGGATTAGCAATTGCTAAAATCTTTGTTAAACAAGAAAATGCAATTTTCCACCCTTAGTGTGTTTTTTAATTGACAAAAAAGGGTATATTTCAGGTGTTTATAATTATTATCGATAGTAAATTATTGTTTTATCAAAATGATGCAGTACTTTGAATTTCTTGTCATCATTATTATTTGATAGACCAAGAATCCAGTGATCAAATGTACTGCTTTTGTGGAATCTGCTTGGTTCGGATTAGCAATTGCTAAAATCTTTGTTAAACAAGAAAATACGATTTTCCACCCTTAGTGTGTTTTTTAATTGACAAAAAAGGGTATATTTCAGGTGTTTATAATTATTATCGATAGTAAATTATTGTTTTATCAAAATGATGCAGTACTTTGAATTTCTTGTCATCATTATTATTTGATAGACCAAGAATCCAGTGATCAAATGTACTGCTTTTGTGGAATCTGATTGGTTCGGATTAGCAATTGCTAAAATCTTTGTTAAACAAGAAAATACGATTTTCCACCCTTAGTGTGTTTTTTAATTGACAAAAAAGGGTATATTTCAGGTGTTTATAATTATTATCGATAGTAAATTATTGTTTTATCAAAATGATGCAGTACTTTGAATTTCTTGTCATCATTATTATTTGATAGACCAAGAATCCAGTGATCAAATGTACTGCTTTTGTGGAATCTGATTGGTTCGGATTAGCAATTGCTAAAATCTTTGTTAAACAAGAAAATACGATTTTCCACCCTTAGTGTGTTTTTTAATTGACAAAAAAGGGTATATTTCAGGTGTTTATAATTATTATCGATAGTAAATTATTGTTTTATCAAAATCATGCAGTAATTTGAATTTCTTGTCATCATTATTATTTGATAGATCAACAATCCAGTGATCAAATGTACTGCTTTTGTGGAATCTGCTTGGTTCGGATTAGCAATTGCTAAAATCTTTGTTAAACAAGAAAATGCAATTTTCCACTCTT
Source organism: Callosobruchus maculatus (assembly GCA_951848785.1). Taxonomy (NCBI): domain Eukaryota; kingdom Metazoa; phylum Arthropoda; class Insecta; order Coleoptera; family Chrysomelidae; genus Callosobruchus; species Callosobruchus maculatus. The sequence goes on from CATOUR010000003.1 coordinate 9,230,966, forward strand.
AGTGTGTTTTTTAATTGACAAAAAAGGGTATATTTCAGGTGTTTATAATTATTATCGATAGTAAATTATTGTTTTATCAAAATGATGCAGTACTTTGAATTTCTTGTCATCATTATTATTTGATAGACCAAGAATCCAGTGATCAAATGTACTGCTTTTGTGGAATCTGATTGGTTCGGATTAGCAATTGCTAAAATCTTTGTTAAACAAGAAAATACGATTTTCCACCCTTAGTGTGTTTTTTAATTGACAAAAAAGGGTATATTTCAGGTGTTTATAATTATTATCGATAGTAAATTATTGTTTTATCAAAATGATGCAGTACTTTGAATTTCTTGTCATCATTATTATTTGATAGACCAAGAATCCAGTGATCAAATGTACTGCTTTTGTGGAATCTGATTGGTTCGGATTAGCAATTGCTAAAATCTTTGTTAAACAAGAAAATACGATTTTCCACCCTTAGTGTGTTTTTTAATTGACAAAAAAGGGTATATTTCAGGTGTTTATAATTATTATCGATAGTAAATTATTGTTTTATCAAAATCATGCAGTAATTTGAATTTCTTGTCATCATTATTATTTGATAGATCAACAATCCAGTGATCAAATGTACTGCTTTTGTGGAATCTGCTTGGTTCGGATTAGCAATTGCTAAAATCTTTGTTAAACAAGAAAATGCAATTTTCCACTCTTAGTGTGTTTTTTAATTGACAAAAAAGGGTATATTTCAGGTGTTTATAATTATTATCGATAGTAAATTATTGTTTTATCAAAATGATGCAGTACTTTGAATTTCTTGTCATCATTATTATTTGATAGACCAAGAATCCAGTGATCAAATGTACTGCTTTTGTGGAATCTGATTGGTTCGGATTAGCAATTGCTAAAATCTTTGTTAAACAAGAAAATACGATTTTCCACCCTTAGTGTGTTTTTTAATTGACAAAAAAGGGTATATTTCAGGTGTTTATAATTATTATCGATAGTAAATTATTGTTTTATCAAAATCATGCAGTAATTTGAATTTCTTGTCATCATTATTATTTGATAGATCAACAATCCAGTGATCAAATGTACTGCTTTTGTGGAATCTGCTTGGTTCGGATTAACAATTGCTAAAATCTTTGTTAAACAAGAAAATACGATTTTCCACCCTTAGTGTGTTTTTTAATTGACAAAAAAGGGTATATTTCAGGTGTTTATAATTATTATCGATAGTAAATTATTGTTTTATCAAAATGATGCAGTACTTTGAATTTCTTGTCATCATTATTATTTGATAGGCGAACAATCCAGTGATCAAATGTACTGCTTTTGTGGAATCTGCTTGGTTCGGATTAGCAATTGCTAAAATCTTTGTTAAACAAGAAAATACGATTTTCCACCCTTAGTGTGTTTTTTAATTGACAAAAAAGGGTATATTTCAGGTGTTTATAATTATTATCGATAGTAAATTATTGTTTTATCAAAATGATGCAGTACTTTGAATTTCTTGTCATCATTATTATTTGATAGGCGAACAATCCAGTGATCAAATGTACTGCTTTTGTGGAATCTGATTGGTTCAGATTAGCAATTGCTAAAGCTTTTGTTAAAAAGAAAATGCAATTTTCCACTCTTAGTGTGTTTTTTAATTGACAAAAAAGGGTATATTTCAGGTATTTATAATTATTATCGATAGTAAATTATTGTTTTATCAAAATGATGCAGTACTTTGAATTTCTTGTCATCATTATTATTTGATAGGCGAACAATCCAGTGATCAAATGTACTGCTTTTGTGGAATCTGCTTGGTTCGGATTAGCAATTGCTAAAATCTTTGTTAAACAAGAAAATACGATTTTCCACCCTTAGTGTGTTTTTTAATTGACAAAAAAGGGTATATTTCAGGTATTTATAATTATTATCGATAGTAAATTATTGTTTTATCAAAATGATGCAGTACTTTGAATTTCTTGTCATCATTATTATTTGATAGGCGAACAATCCAGTGATCAAATGTACTGCTTTTGTGGAATCTGCTTGGTTCGGATTAGCAATTGCTAAAATCTTTGTTAAACAAGAAAATACGATTTTCCACCCTTAGTGTGTTTTTTAATTGACAAAAAAGGGTATATTTCAGGTATTTATAATTATTATCGATAGTAAATTATTGTTTTATCAAAATGATGCAGTACTTTGAATTTCTTGTCATCATTATTATTTGATAGGCGAACAATCCAGTGATCAAATGTACTGCTTTTGTGGAATCTGCTTGGTTCGGATTAGCAATTGCTAAAATCTTTGTTAAACAAGAAAATACGATTTTCCACTCTTAGTGTGTTTTTTAATTGACAAAAAAGGGTATATTTCAGGTATTTATAATTATTATCGATAGTAAATTATTGTTTTATCAAAATGATGCAGTACTTTGAATTTCTTGTCATCATTATTATTTGATAGGCGAACAATCCAGTGATCAAATGTACTGCTTTTGTGGAATCTGCTTGGTTCGGATTAACAATTGCTAAAATCTTTGTTAAACAAGAAAATACGATTTTCCACCCTTAGTGTGTTTTTTAATTGACAAAAAAGGGTATATTTCAGGTATTTATAATTATTATCGATAGTAAATTATTGTTTTATCAAAATGATGCAGTACTTTGAATTTCTTGTCATCATTATTATTTGATAGGCGAACAATCCAGTGATCAAATGTACTGCTTTTGTGGAATCTGATTGGTTCAGATTAGCAATTGCTAAAGCTTTTGTTAAAAAGAAAATGCAATTTTCCACTCTTAGTGTGTTTTTTAATTGACAAAAAAGGGTATATTTCAGGTATTTATAATTATTATCGATAGTAAATTATTGTTTTATCAAAATGATGCAGTACTTTGAATTTCTTGTCATCATTATTATTTGATAGGCGAACAATCCAGTGATCAAATGTACTGCTTTTGTGGAATCTGCTTGGTTCGGATTAGCAATTGCTAAAATCTTTGTTAAACAAGAAAATACGATTTTCCACCCTTAGTGTGTTTTTTAATTGACAAAAAAGGGTATATTTCAGGTGTTTATAATTATTATCGATAGTAAATTATTGTTTTATCAAAATCATGCAGTAATTTGAATTTCTTGTCATCATTATTATTTGATAGATCAACAATCCAGTGATCAAATGTACTGCTTTTGTGGAATCTGCTTGGTTCGGATTAACAATTGCTAAAATCTTTGTTAAACAAGAAAATACGATTTTCCACCCTTAGTGTGTTTTTTAATTGACAAAAAAGGGTATATTTCAGGTGTTTATAATTATTATCGATAGTAAATTATTGTTTTATCAAAATGATGCAGTACTTTGAATTTCTTGTCATCATTATTATTTGATAGACCAAGAATCCAGTGATCAAATGTACTGCTTTTGTGGAATCTGCTTGGTTCGGATTAGCAATTGCTAAAATCTTTGTTAAACAAGAAAATACGATTTTCCACCCTTAGTGTGTTTTTTAATTGACAAAAAAGGGTATATTTCAGGTGTTTATAATTATTATCGATAGTAAATTATTGTTTTATCAAAATGATGCATTTGAATTTCTTGTCATCATTATTATTTGATAGATCAACAATCCAGTGATCAAATGTACTGCTTTTGTGGAATCTGCTTGGTTCGGATTAGCAATTGCTAAAATCTTTGTTAAACAAGAAAATACGATTTTCCACCCTTAGTGTGTTTTTTAATTGACAAAAAAGGGTATATTTCAGCTATTTATAATTATTATCGATAGTAAATTATTGTTTTATCAAAATGATGCATTTGAATTTCTTGTCATCATTATTATTTGATAGATCAACAATCCAGTGATCAAATGTACTGCTTTTGTGGAATCTGCTTGGTTCGGATTAGCAATTGCTAAAATCTTTGTTAAACAAGAAAATACGATTTTCCACCCTTAGTGTGTTTTTTAATTGACAAAAAAGGGTATATTTCAGGTGTTTATAATTATTATCGATAGTAAATTATTGTTTTATCAAAATGATGCATTTGAATTTCTTGTCATCATTATTATTTGATAGATCAACAATCCAGTGATCAAATGTACTGCTTTTGTGGAATCTGATTGGTTCGGATTAGCAATTGCTAAAATCTTTGTTAAACAAGAAAATACGATTTTCCACCCTTAGTGTGTTTTTTAATTGACAAAAAAGGGTATATTTCAGCTATTTATAATTATTATCGATAGTAAATTATTGTTTTATCAAAATCATGCAGTAATTTGAATTTCTTGTCATCATTATTATTTGATAGATCAACAATCCACTGATCAAATGTACTGCTTTTGTGGAATCTGATTGTTTCAGATTAGCAATTGCTAAAGTTTTTGTTAAACAAGAAAATGCAATTTTCCACCCTTACGTGTTTTTTAATTGACAAAAAAGGGTATATTTCAGGTATTTATAATTATTATCGATAGTAAATTATTGTTTTATCAAAATGATGCAGTAATTTGAATTTCTTGTCATCATTATTATTTGATAGACCATCCATCCAATCCACTGATCAAATGTACTACTTTTGTGGAATCTGCTTGGTTCGGATTAGCAATTTCTAAACTCTTTGTTAAACAAGAAAATGTGTTAGTGTGTTTTTTAATTGACAAAACTTAATTATTCGTCAAGCTATTCAGTAACAGAAATAGAAATAGATCGAAAAACTTTTGCAGGACAGGGGACAGCTTGACAAAAAAATCAGTGTGACGAGAAGATATGGTATCATTAAAAAATCGGAGGTCACTATAACATATTTTTTTAACAAATAATCTCCCCTATTATAGGTACCTAAAACTTAGGAATACTAATATTTTATTAAATAAGAATTACAGAATAAATTAGAGGGAGCGCAACTTTGAACATTTAAAATTAACGCCGAGAGCGATCGGTCCAACAGAAAAAAGAACCCCCCTCAGAAATAGAACGCATTACACCGCGCATTCCTTGTATAAAAATAACCAGCAGGCTTTTCAAACGGGACTTGTATGTATGTACTCACCAAACATTCCTTCTTTCTTTTTTTAATTCGGCACTTAGAAAACCGAACCGCTCGCGCTAGTGAACACTAACAAACTGCGCGGTATACTCAAGAAGAGAGAGAGAGAGAGAGAGGAGAGAATCGATTCTAGTGGAGCCGAAAGGTCTACTGACCTAGAAGCCGTCCGTAGATCGATGACGGGAAGGGATGTAGGGCGTAAAGCGCATCTCACACTGACAACTGGCTGTCACTCACCTGTGAAGGACTCCCAAAAGCCCGACATGTTGCTTCTGTGCGTAACTGGCAAGGCTGACTAGATGGTAACGCGCGGTATTACTAACCGGTCGGCGCTTCGAGCGTGGGCTACGCAACAAGCTATGATGCAGTCGTTTTAGAGTATGATATCATATCAAAATATATACGAAAAAGAAATATATAAAATCCTGGACATCTTCCGGGACGGTGTAAATGCGGGATGGCTCGTCTGAAAACGGGAGAATCCCGCAAAATCCCGGACGAATGGTCACCTTAACCATGTGGTAGCAACTCTCTTGTTCAGAGTCTAATCTCTATGTTCTAGTCTTACTTGTCGTAGGTACCCTAATTAATATATAATAACAACCACTAACAACACATTTGCTATATTTGTGACTATGAATTTCCAGTATGTTTATTCTACTAAAAATGATTAAAATACAACGACAACATTTTGGTGAAAATGCTTTAAAATAAAACTGTTTTTTTTTATTTTGCAGGATAATACAGGAGGACGATTTCGTGCAATGAACTGTGTTTTTTGTAATGTGTACATTAAACTTATGCAATTATAAATACAGGTTCCGTGTTCCGTTTTATACATATTTTTTCATCAATCCCTATAATTAGTGTGTGCCTAAATCAATGCTGTCCAAAACACTGTATGAAACTTGGATACTAGGTTATATATTTATACTACTCGCGTTAAGTACCTAGGCACACAACAAGACTTACAAATAAATGAAGTGAAGTGATAAAAGGTATTAGTTTCTTCCAAGATATATTCTTCAAAGATATACCAGGAATCTTCCTACAATATTTGATACATCTTAATAACAGTCGTAGAATATTCTGAGGGAATAACCTATGTATATTTCTTCAAAGATATACCAGGAATCTTCCTACAATATTCCATACATCTTAATAATAATCGTAGAATATTCTGAGGGAATAACCTATGCACATTTTTGGATTCCCATTTCCACATTCTTGGAATGTTCATCAGATACTCTATATATTCATGGCCTTTTCATGGAATGATACAATGTTCCAAAATGGTGATTCTTAGAATGTTCCTAGAATATATTGTGCTGTCTGGGATCATTACTCTAGCAAGGCTCAACAAACAATCAGCTGTCTTAAATTGGATACAGATTGCTATGACGCATGGCCGACTCTACTCACTAGGCCGGAGCATTGAAATATGGTAACACTGAATCGGCGGCCGAGCTTTTATTTGTTGTTAAGTCATTAGTGTATAATCTTCCAGAGCAAAAAAAGAGATTAGAAGGTGATTTTTAATGTGTTTCTAATTATTTACCTGCACAAACGAAACCATAAAGATAAAAAGATGCCGGCAAAGTGTGTAGTACCAGGTTGCACTAGCAATTGTGCTTCCACTAAAGGACACACCAACCATAACATTCCAGAGTAAACAAGAAGAGTGGAAGGTGATTTTTAATGTGTTTCTAATTATTTACCTGCACAAACGAAACTATAAAGATAAAAAGATGCCTACAAAGTGTATAGTACCAGGTTGCACTAGCAATTGTGCTTCCAATAAAGGACATACCAACCATAACATTCCACAGTAAACAAGAAGAGTGGAAGGTGATTTTTAATGTGTTCCTAATTATTTACCTGCACAAACGAAACTATAAAGATAAAAAGATGCCTGTAAAGTGTGTAGTACCAGGTTGCACTAGCAATTGTGCTTCCAATAAAGGACATAAACAGAAGTGGGTGAACGGTATTCCTCGTATGGGCTGGTTATATTTATAAGAATAAAGACAATAATTTACCAACATTTCAAAGGATAAGACCTATTTTAAAGCACAATGTGGTACCTACAATGTTTTCTGGACCTCCCAAATATCACAGAAAAATACAGTTAATAGAACTCATCTGGGCATGCATCTGGGCATACCTAAAGAAAGATGAAGATGACCCAAAATGTCGTTGCGCAAAGGGATCGGCGCAAAGCATCCCCAGACCTTGAGTAAGACAGCTGATTATTTGTTGAGCCGTGACTCTAGTTTGTACGACATGCAATTAAAAAAAATTGATTTACAGATCGGAAAACGTATTGCGAATCTGCGCAGTTGAGAGCAAAGCCTTGTACACACTAGTAGACATGTTGCGCGATTTTGGTCTCAGAGACGTGCCTAAGGTTGTCTGCGTAGATATGTCTATAGACCATTTCCAGTCTACGGGTCTGTTGTGTGACCAAAAATCGCAGGTCTATGGTCTCTCGACAGGAATGGGAGACTTCATGCAACGTTAGACATGTTGCGCAACATTTTGACAGTGTGGACGTCAAACGAAGACGTCATAATCTGTCTCCAGCTATCGTGTGGCGTGGTTCGACCGTTTTTGTGTTCGGCTCTTAGTGTGGTTCTTTATTTTTTGTGTTTATACACTGCTTTGTGGAAATATGATCGAACGAGGAGGTTTTAAAACTGATTGAAGATTTCCAAACGTCTCCTTGTTTGTGGAACCTTAAAAGGGGTGATACACGTACGAACTTTAAGTACGCGGTTTTTAAGTTCGCGAACTTACTCGGCTCGACGCGGTGACACACGTGAAGCTGAAATCACTCATTTTGATAATTTTCCTAAATAAACAAATCTTTTAACAAACGCCAAACACAACAAGCGCTGCGCATCGATGGCCTGCCTAAACAAAGTGGTGGCTCGCGGCTCGCAGTACGAGCTGAGACCAGCTACGAGCAACATATCAAACCAGTTGGCTCGCCGGCGGTTTGCGCGACGGTTTTAAAGTACGCGTACTTACGGTGACGCACAGGCGAAAAAGGTCGTCGAGCCATAAGTACGCGTACTTGCTCGCACGTGTATCACCTCTTTAAAAGTCCCGACTACAATTTGATATAGCCTGCTTAGATATTCTGAAGGTATACATGAGGTTCGTGAATGAGTCTGCGCTTGCTAGAAAACGCAGTGTGACTGCGAGTTGAAGAGAAGCTGGGATTGTTTCTCTAAATTTTGTTTCTTGCTTCATTATCAACCCCTGACCATCAGAAGCAACTATTCAAAATCAGTACTGGATGAAATTCCAGAAACTCATGGCGTGTTCCTGTCTTAATTTGTTTAGTAATGTATTGCCGAACGTAGGTCCTTTTACTAACACTTCTCGCGTCTACCAACGTTTACGTGTCCGCTTTCTTTCACAATTCATTATCACTAAGCAGGAGACTGATGAGAAATTCTTTGTCCCGTCTAAATCTACAGATTGTTGTGTAGACGCTAGACGAGACAAAAAATGAAAAAATAGTGCCTCTCGACGGTCAACAGACAAATCGATGCAGGCTATTGTATTCATTAATTTGCATTTTTCTCGAAAACGGTTAGCCCTATCGAGATGTACCAAAAGACCATTTTTACGTAGAAATCTTTGAAATATCATATTCTAAAATCAAAATCTCAAAAAAGTTACCATTTATAAAATGGGGTTATTTTTACCCTTAACTCCTCCCGTATGATACGCCTCTGATTAAAATTACGAAATTCTGAATTCAGACTCAGATTCAGCGTCAAAAGTTCACCCATTGTACCTAATTCCGTAATTTTGTTATGAATGGTTTCGAGAATATCGAGGGAAAACCGTCTTCAGGATGCCCCATGCAAAGGAGCGTAGCTCCCTTCGGAAGCATTTCCGGACCCATGTTCATATGACATTTTCTTTCTATTTTTCGGAGTACTATTCGTGGTTAAAGTTTGTTAACATACTTAATTAACACCCTGTATACATATTAGCGAATTAGTTACATTAAAATTAAATACAGGTAATTGCGGCTATTTTCAAAAGGCAACCTATCGTTAATCCATTCTATACGTTCTCAAAATTCATTTAACATTAGCTTTATCAAAAAAACAGATACATATATGTAGGATCGAGTAGTGGTATCCTGTACTATAAAGTGTTACCATAGGAACCGTACTATAAATGTGTAATCAAGAGGCGGGGCCAAAGCCGCGAGGATCTTCGACTGTTATTTCACGCGGTTGCTGGGATTTGTTGTGGTGTCGGATACAATCTTAAATTAATGTTCACAATGTGGGTATTCCCTGTTATTCGGAGGCTGTCGGAATGGGAGATGCCGGCCGGTAGCCGGTGGTTATTTTCGAATGACCTTGACACATCGTACACAAATACACAAATTGCGCATTTGTTACGCGAACGAACATCCTCATTCAAGTTTAGCATTTCTAAAACGAAGCGAACGACCATCTAACTTTCAACTTTTTTGGATTTGAATCAGCTATAAAAAAGCTGATATATATATGATGAGATGTAGATATAAATAGATATAGGATAGACAACGATATCATAAAAATACAACGATCTCGATCTGTAAAGGGCCCCACAGACATCGTTCTTTATCTTTTTCATCAGGTTTGCACAACGTGCCAACCGATCACACTCATTTCGGTCCGTGTGTGCCGAAAAACCGTTGTGTTGACCGTCGTTCCAAAAAATCGGTCCGAGCTTGATTTTAACCGTCGGTTTCGAACGCCATCGTGCAACTCGGTACATGTGTGGCCTTTCATCGTGCAATCACGACGGGATTTTGCAGTGTCGTCCTAGGTTGCCTTCGAGTAAGCGTATCTAGGCAATTCTTCTAATATATGGGAGAATTGGCCTCTTTTTAAAAGCCACTGTTTCACCCATTTAGAACGTTTTTTCTTGCTGTATTTCACTTTAATAGCTAAAGCCGCCGCCAATGCTAAAGTATTATCCATGTTGACGACCAAAAATTTGCGAGAAACTGAAAGAAAACCGAACAGTGTGTGGAGGTATCGTTCCATCGGTTTAACCGACATCGGTTGGCACGTCGTTCAAACCTGATGAAAAAGAACGATGTCTGTCGTCTGTGGGACCCTTAACATCCCTGTACCATAAAATTCGTTTACGAGGGTAATACGGAACGAACTCTGATACTATGGAATAGTCAGGATATTGAAGAGACCATTTACTGTACTTGACGACATGAAAGATCTGCTGGACAAGAGGTAACGGAAGCAGTCGGAGTCGGGCCTGTATTTTCAAAACAAGCTTGAAACTGCTCGTCTCAAGGCGACCATCAAACGACCCGTTAGTGGCGCTCCAACGTGGACGTGAGTCGGGACTCGCGTTGACCACATCGGCAATCGACCAGTGAGCAAGGCGCTTAAGTAAAAAAGAACATACCTACTGTCAGGATGACAAAATTTTATAATTCGAAAATACTATTATCCAAGAGTGTAGTTAAAAATACAACGTAAAAACGATGCTTTAAAATGCTTGGAAGAGCGAGTTTCAGTCGAATGTAAGATAAACAAATAAATATCTGGCCGATATTATTTTCTAAACAGTTTGAAGAGCTTCACAGTAATTTAGGCGGTTCGTCACGTTAGAATAAAGTCCAAAGTTGGATAATGTTTACTTGATGCCTGCCTGAAAATACGTCCGTCCCTTCAGACTAGTCGACCACAAAAAATCATTTCATATAGAACCTAGTGATACTTCGTACAATAAAGTGGTCTTGTGATTTGTTTTGTGATTGTGCATAGGTGAGTTTATCTCACAGAGTACCCAATTCTATTAATTGTCTCTTTGTTTATTGATATATTGATTTATTTCATTAATTCATTTGAAAACTTGTTATTAGACAATTGACAACTTTGATACACACATTTATATCAAATGGTTCGATAATTCAACTACTGAATGTCTGCGATATGAAAACAGATAACAATCTCGAAGTACGTCGCGAGTTGACCCTTCGTGCTGAACTAGTACAAAGGAGTGGATACTTTGCGAGTTGACCCCTAGTATCTTAGTGAGTTGGCCTCACAGTTATCATGATAATACTCCGCCCTAGTGATTGGAGCTCTTGGAGAGGTATTTCGCGTGTTGACCCTTAATACCAAAGACCCAAGTGCTGCTCGAGTTTTGTTATATGCTTTTTTTATAATTATACAGTATATTATTTCATCTATTCTCTTGAAGAGGTATTTCGCGAGTTGACCCTTAATACCTATGACCCGAGAGATGTTTGATTTATGTTCTGTATAATTTGTATGACCGCATAAGATGTGGATATGATTTTATCCGTTTGGGGTTAAAAGATATATTTGCTGTGTTATCTATTTATATTTGTGTGTTTATTTATTCTGCCTGTTTTATCAATCACTCCAATATAAAATAACGACACGTTCTTCAATTTAACATATGTTAACACATTTTTTTATTTATCATTCTTCAATGAATTGGTTACTCAGGTATCTTTTTATTTAATTTCCAGATGTGTCATGTCGAGCGCTTTTCTTGATACAGGCCCAACCTTTTATCGATGTTAAATTAGGTAAATTAAGTTATCGTTTAAATATTGAATTGTGATCTTACCTAATTTATTTTATTTATTGATTGAATTACTGTCTTATTAAATGTTTTTAAGACACGCCCAGAATGATCATTTAATCATTAATTCGTTTTTTATCTCCTACACTACCTACACTCACCGGCATGGAAAAGGGAGCACTTGAGATTTTATAATTAATTTTTTAAAATATAATTTTTGTAGTGTTTCATTGTCCTAAATACTTACCCACAAGCAAAACATCGATTTTTAATTAATTTGTAACAACAGTCAACACGTTATTTGAAAAAGAAAACAGGATTTAATGAAAATTGTACTAAAATGAAAATTGTATAGTTGTATCCAAGGACGTTAAAACAATAGGTTGTTTTAACGTCCTTGGTTGCATCACTCAAAACTGCATAGTTGGCCATGGGTTCTTTATTGTTTTTAATAAATTTGACAGACGTTTGTCAAAGTTTTACTGTATTTAGGGCCGGTTTCTCAATGTCCAGTTAAAGTGTCACATAGGTATCTGCCAGATAGCGTTGCTATGGATACAACTGTCAGATAACATTTACGTGACTTCGTAAGTTTAGCCTTCAATTGTTTAAACAATTTATCTAACAGTTGCTGTTATCTTGCAGATAAATATTTAACTGGACATTGAAAAACCGGTCCTTAGGAAGTCATTTACAAGTTTTGCTACGTTTATTTGAGCTAAAAATTCCAGCTGTTAGTCCTCAAACCGCGGCTGCTATGGTTGCGTTGATTCAAGACGGAAAAAATAAACGATGTGTTGCCCAACGTTATCATCCCGTAACAAATAGCACCGTGCATCGTATTTATACACGTTTTTTGGAAACAATAGACGACTTGGCACTGGCTCCCAACGAAGGACTAACGCTCATGATGATCGCTTTATCATCTTACAAGGTCTACGAGATCGTCGTGCTACAGCTATAGAAATCAGAAATCAACTTCATCACGTCCGAAATACCAATGTAAACGAATGGACCGTTACAACAAAATCGACGCCTTTAACAGATTTTTAGAACGAACTAAATTACATATCCTTAATTTAAAATTACCGCCCAAATTTTAGTAGTGACTCCAACCGTAAAGAGGGCGCGGAAATCAGTCAGACATTTTAACACGAGATGAGCGTCTATATTTATCAAGAAGACCGTTATCTATGTTGTTGCTGTTTTGTGATGCCAACGGCTTGGACAAGGAAAGAGAGAGGACGGAACGCGCGACTGACATTTTTGTTACCAAATGGCACCAAAAATGTACACATGCACACCACAATATTTTGCAATGATTGGTCTTAAAAACGCTAAATATCATAAAAAATGTTTTGACAGCTGTCAAATAGCTATTCATTTTCGGTCACAGCTAATTCATATAGCATCAAACGGGCGTGCGGTATCCCCTCTCTTTCCTTATCTAAGGCCAACGGTTTTTAACCTAACCCAACTTTCTGTTTGACGTTGATTTGTTGATTAGTTTGGTGTTTTAGTTTGTTTATGATGTGAAATGTGATCTTTTAAACTTTCTTTTATCGCAGCCAGTTACCTTACCAAAATGAGAAGAACGCCCGTAAATAAACGAATACTCCAGCCAAAAAAAGTAGTCGCCCAAAATACTTCAAACAAAGTTGAACCACCACAGAGTAAAAAAAGAAAAGCAAGCAGCTTATTTGAAGACGAAGAGCCGGTAACCGTCGAAGATGATGAATCAGTCAAGAAAAAGTACGTCGAGAAGTTCAGAATGTCGTTCAATCCATCTAGCACAAACTCAAAATCTTATAATTCAGTATCAGATTCAGGAGCTCGGCTGCGTCTATTCTCAGGTGAATGTGTAGATGTGGGAGTACAATGCGAGGCTACGGTTGAACGAAAAGATGCAGAAGTCCAGTGTATTTCAGTCCCATTCAAAGATACTGGACTTCAAAGCGAGTCGTTAATGGACAAGGAAAATACAAAGTGCAAATGCCAACTTTTTGAGCAACAACTTGATCTACTATCATTAATGAATCGTTGTGCAAACACGCCAACAGGTAAATTCTTTTGATGTAATATTAACAATCATAAGGCCACAGAGGCGGCAAAACATTAGAAAAGTTTATCTCAGTATACAAAGTTTTTTTAGAGGGTCAGCAAAACATGTTGGAACAGTGTTAATATGTTGGGGTAAAATATTTACAAAATTGAACTTTACGAACGCTAAATATGGATAAGGTTTTCTTGAAAATATAATTTATATAAGACCTGTTTCAACTAATAAATATATATGATACAAAGTACACAAACAAAATTACAAGTTAGTCCAATTCACAAACACACACTTAATCTAGACACATAGTCAATCGAGGCGTCATTTGCCATTAGGAAGTCATCAAAGTTTCCCCCATATGCTGTATTTGGGCATTCCATCACCATATGTTGAACTGTTTGCTTCTCTGCCCTGCAGTCACACCTCGCAGATTGTACCCTGCCCCATTTGTGTCTGTGCATATGCCATGGTTGATGCTTATTCTATACAGCAATGTCCATATTTTAACGAAAGCAGGAGCTTTCATTCTTATGAACGGAAGATTTCTGCCCTGAATAGGGCAGTTTTTGCTCCCAAGAGTCTATGAGGTCGAACTGTGACGTGTGTAGTTCTTATGCATTCCTTAGGTGTATTTTGTTCTTTCTCACTATTTTAGGCAAAAATAAGGATCTGAACCAATTGATCAAGCTATGTAAAAAACTGATAAGTAAACCACCTACTGAGCTAAAGAACAATCAGACAGCCTCTGAACAAAACAACAATAGGATATCAACTTTAAGGAAGCGAAAGTAAGTCTGTTATAAAGTGTTAGCAATATCTCATTATTAACCACTATATATGTAGTTTCACATTGTTTTTGCCATTAAAACATTACCTTTTAAAACATGCTGTTTATATTCTTTTGCAAACTAAAATTGATAATAATCTTGTAAAACTTATATACTTACTGTATTATTAGAGTTATATTAGATTGGAGCAAAGATATTGGATTGGTGAGATAAACAGTATATGTTTTAGTATATTTTTTATATTATTTTTATTTATCTTTCAACTAAAACAGCTTTGGCATATTATTCCTTTAGATTTGTTGTAGCTGAATTAGAGGATGTAATTTCTGGTGATTTTTGCTACTACTTTACAGAGAGTTTGGTAAACATACAAATATAAATTTTAAAGGGTGATTCTTTGGCCTATTTTAAGAATATTTTGTTACTTGACGATTTTTGAGATACAGAATGAAAAAAATATAGTCCAAAAAAAATCACCTTTTAAATTTTTGCTGCATGTTAACATGCTGTTTTCTCAAAGACACTCTTTTTCCGATACTGAATTCCTTCTTCTCATTTCAGAAATGATACAATTGTACATACATCACAAATTCTCCCAGAACGCCAAAGTACAGTGAAGAAGCAAAAAACAAAAGGTTAATATTTCCATCAGTTACTAATTACATTTCTGTTCTATAGGGCACACTTATAACTCCATTATATGGAGTTAACATGGCAGTTCTACAGGAAATATCCGTATCTTAAGGACATTCTTTCATGAAAGTGATCAGTAGATGAAATTAATCAATGTTTTTCAATCAATTACTGGAATAATAAAGGAAAATTCAAGCATATCTCTGAATCTCACGTGTTCACAGATTTGAAGAAAACTATACCTAATTTTCCTCTAAAATTCGCCACTCTGTACAGTGTGTGTTTTTCAACATCCTACAAGTTTTCATCTTAATATCATGAATTGTTTTTGTTGAATAGGTACATTTGTGTTACCTGCCACACCAAACAAAACTGTCATACCAAGTAGAAGCATCTCAAATTCAAGTAAGTAACAAAGGTGTACTCCATAAAGTACAGGAAATAATTCAGTAAAATATGTCTTTTCAAAATATGACATATTATTTGTAGTAATTATATTTTATATTAGAATTAAATAATTAATTTCTTGTGTATGCCCATATGTGAAACATTTCAAAATATAATATTTGTTAATTTTCATGGTTTTAACTATTTTAAAGATATCTTTCAATGATACTTTTAAATTTTAAAGCACATTATCTAACACCATTATAGAATGTAAATGGAAATAACACTTACATTGGGATTTTGAAAAAATATATTAATTTGATCCAGGGGTTCTATTTTTATGATTTTGTTACATATTATCACTACATTTATTTACACTACAAGTTTTTGTAATCACTAAGTTTTTCTGCTATGATTTTGATACATATATACAAAAATCTTGACAAATTTGTCAGCCAGTGTTGGCGTTTTGTTTTCAATAATCATAAAATACCATTGGATATATATCCCACAATATCCAAAACAAAAAAAACTTATGACATTGTCTTACAAAATACATGGGCGTGTGTAACAAAGGTGCTAATTTTTTTGTCTCACACTTAAATAATAATGGACTAGTATCATGAATTTTTTAAGGCTGTATATGATAGAGTATGGCATAAAAACCTTCTCATATTTTTCCGCGATTTTTTTGGGCACGGGAAAGTCGAGAAAATGAGAAAAATATTTGAATTTTTCTTGTCGCGTGACGTCACGGGCCTATAAGGGAACAGCCAATCGGAAGACGGGTATGTGTGCCGTGTTGTCGTTCTAACGTAAGTCCCAATATTCAATGAATACCTTTATGTGATCCTCTACACATGCTAAAAAATAGATGGTTTATATAAGGTCAGTGAAGCAAACGAATTCGTATAGGTTAGAAGAAGTAAACAAGAATTAGGTTTGTTTGCAAAGTCCTAAAAAAAATGATTCAGCGGCAGCTTCATGATCGTGGAAGGTCGCACAGTGGCCGCGATATGGTCCGGGAGGTGGCGTCAAATTTCATCGGACCATTAAACTGAGGCTGTTTTTTATAAAAAGTCTAATAATAGACTTTCTTAATGTTGATGAGAAAGAATATCTATGTTAGCTAGTCCAGATCCGTGACCTAAGATTTTGAGAGCCTGCGTAAGTGGCAAAAAAGGGGACCCATGTGGTTGCGCGATGAACAGCGTCTGCTTTCGATAGTGGGGCAGCAGCAGCCCTGTGCGCGGTTAGCGCTTGAGTGGGTGACTGAATTGCACCGAGCTTACGGGGCATTGTTTCGACCCCGTGAAAATTGCGTCAATACCGCGATTTGGAAGTTGACGAGGCAACAATGCACTGCTGCTGTATGGCGCGCATCGCACCGACTGGATACATTTAAATTCCTTTTTTTAAACTTTAAAATGGATTTACTCTCAAACAAAACGATTCAGAGAGTAACGAAATGCAACAGTGCACCCATTTTTGTATAAACTAAGAGGTTATAATGGTTTAGTAATTGTTTTCAAACCCATGATGCTAGTCCATTATTGTGTCAACTTCATACGCGTAACTAATCCCACATATATTTGGATTCACAGATGGAAACACACCTCGAGAAAGGAGTTATCAACGATCTCAATCCCTCACCCTGGCAGCACGCAAGACAAGGAAACTATTCTCGCCTACAACGTGGGAGCGGTCAAAAAGATATAGTGAAATGTTTGTGACAGATCCTAAGCAACATAATATATTTTTGTAGTTTTATTTACTAGTAACTAGGTATATGATACTATATGGTTTTAAAGTACAATACTGTACAGTTAATGCTTTTTCTTATAAAGTAAAACTTTTGCTATTATATGTAGGTTGAACTGGAGAGTTTCAGGTGAACTCCCCCCTTCCTAGGCAACACATTTTTTTGTTCTAACCTCAGAGTAACAACTAAACATAGAGGTAGTAAACAACTAATTCTAATAGGCCAACATCTTTTCTTACGTTGTCATACTGACCACCAGATACGGCAATCATAATTGTATAGTATCCAGAAATATTCCATTCTACGTTAAAAAAGACGGTATTTTGATGGTTCAGGAATGATTACAGCAAAATCAATAGATATGTTGACCTCTACTGCGTTACTGCATGTTTCTTCATCATAAACGCAAATTCTGTCTTACATGAGCTGGCAACGCCTATGTAATTTTGCTGCGATTTGTTTACGGTAAACTCCAACTGTCAAACCTTTGTTTTGTTTGTGCCTCTTTTATGCTTGGTCAGTAAAATCGAATTCGCTATTTGTTGGTAACTGTAGTGAAGCTTTACGGACTTGCTGTGCTATATTCGAGGTGTAGTTTAACAGTCTTTCGAGATGGGACAGTGCAGAGCAGTGTTTGTAACATGGGTTGCATTGGAAGAATTTTCATCTTAGTTGGCAATGTTTGGAGGCTGAAGTGTCAAAAGATGATGGCTTTGAGCACGCCATGCTGAAGTGGTTTGTTTACTACCTCTATGTTCAGTTGTTACTCTGAGGTTCTAACACATTTTTTTCCATCCGCATCCCAAATGAGTATTGCGGAATTCTTTGAAGAACTTTCTGAGAAATAAAAAACTGTTTTTTTCATCACTGTATTTTCCATTAAAATTGCACAACCATAATAAATTAGAAATTACTCCAATATTTTTTATATGTAGAAAACTATGTTTGATTAACATGACTTATCATTGTAACACACTACATCGCTATAACATATATATGTACAAACAATATACACCTAAACTAAATTGGAACTTAAAAATTGAAACTCTTCAGAAAATGCTCAGTTATATGTTCACTACAAAAATATATACACATTAATTTATTCGCGCATTTGTAGATTTATTTTTCAGGCACTTGAAGGTTGAGGGTTATTCAAAAATTCATAGTTGCGCGCTAAAAAAACTCAATAGATTTCACAATAATTGACTATCAGTAGCTTAAGGATTATTTAAAAAAATATCTAAAATCATATGCATTATTCCCTTCATTACGTTGAAATTGAATTACTACATTTTGTCTGGATAATCATAAAATAATTAGTATGAAATGTATTGATTTGTTATCAGCCACAAAATGTGCGGTTGTATACAGGGTGTTAATTAACTATGTTAACAAACTTTAACCACGAATAGTGCTCCGAAAAATAGAAAGAAAATGTCATATGAGAATGGATCCGGAAATGCTTCCTAAGGGAGCTACGCCCCTTTGCATGGGGCACCCTGAAGACGGTTTCCCTCGATATTCTCGAAACCATTCATAACAAAATTACGAAATTAGGTACGATCGGTAAACTTTTGACGCTGCATCTGACCCTGAATTCAGAATTTCATAATTTTATTCAGAGGCGTATGATACGGGAGGAGTTAAAGGTAAAAATAACCCCATTTTCTAAATGATAATTTTTTTACATTTTGATTTTAGAACATTGTATTTCAGAGATTTCTACGTAAAAATGGTCTCTTGGTACATCTCGATAGGGCTAACCGTTTTCGAGAAAAATGCAAATTATTGAATACAATAGCCTGCATCGATTCAATAATTTGCATTTTTCTTGAAAACGGTTAGCCCTATCGAGATGTACCAAGAGACCATTTTTACGTAGAAATCTCTGAAATACCATGTTCTAAAATCAAAATGTCAAAAAATTACCATTTAGAAAATGGGGTTATTTTTACCTTTAACTCCTCCCGTATGATACGCCTCTGATTAAAATTATGAAATTCTGAATTCAGAATCAGATTCAGCGTCAAAAGTTTACCCATCGTACCTAATTTCGTAATTTTGTTATGACTGGTTTCGAGAATATCGAGAGAAAACCGTCTTCATCAGGGTGCCCAATGCAAAGGGGCGTAGCTCCCTTAGGAAGCATTTCCGGACCCATGTTCATATGACATTTTTTTTCTATTTTTCGAAGTACTATTCGTGGTTAAAGTTTGTTAACATACTTAATTAACACCCTGTATAATAATATATACAAACTCGTCTCACAATATTGTCCAGCGAACTGTAATAGAAAATAAAAGTAAATAATCCATCACAATTATTTTAGTTTGTGTGATTTCTGCAAATTAGTACACAAGCCATAAGCTTATCCTAGACATATAAGGAGTGACCCAAAAGGCATGTACCATATTTCTTGTCGCGTCGGTCGTGTTTAGTGGGGGGAAGCCTTAGGCCCAGTTTCACAATCATTGGTAACCCATGGTAGTCACTTAACCGACAGATGGAAGTTAATCAGTAGTTATTGGATCGCTCTGTTTCAGAAAGAAAACCAGTGGTCAAGCTTAAGATGGGTTCTCACGATTCAGTTTCGCTGAATCAGTGTGACTGATTCAGTGATAGTGAACAGATAATGAATGTGTGAAGACCTTTTCAGTAAAACTGATCAGTGGGTTTGTGCTTTCAGTTAAACTGAAAACCAGTCCTACTTTTCATTTATTTTGACTGAATCAGTATTGAAAGATGAATGCAAACGTTGCTTTTATTAATGCTAAATAGGTTAAAATGATTCATTAACACTGAACCGTGAGAACAAACATCGCTTTCAGTATCACTGAATCAGTCAAACTGATTCAGCGAAACTGAATCGTGAGAACCCGCCTTTATTTATCTTCAAGTTGGTAGCACGGATGGGTCTCAGAGCACTGTCATAATAATTTATGTTCTGTGAATACAATCTAACCCTTTGACAAATACACCTAATCCCAACCTTTGTATTCATATTTTTGACGTCTTAGACGTCAATGTCAAAATGCATGTTTTTATAACCTCTAAAGCAAGCTTGTGTCATCGGTTGACCACAATAAACGTCAGAGATAACCTACACTTTATCCTTCGGTTAACTTAACTACTGCATAACCAGAGCTTTTGACGTAAACCGATTATGAAACGCAAGTGTTCGCTAACTACTAGTTTTCTTTTAACCTCTGGTTAACTACCGATTGTGAAACTGGGCCTTAGCTTTCCAGCGCTCCCAAGTTCAGCCTGCTCTGAATATCCGGAGCATCAACATCATTGAATTAGTGCATCTCTGTTTTGAAACCTCGTCACAACGCGCGATGGCCAATTCAAAGGAACAACGTTGGGCGCCAAATTTTGTTCAAAGCTCAACCAAACCGCAACCGAAAAGCACTCAATGCTTAAGGAAGCTTACGGGATTGCAGCTTTGAGTTAAGTACAAGTTTTTTGGATCTGATAATTCAAGGGGAAGCTAGAAAAACTGGGTTCCGTCTCTGGAGTCAGGGCAGCAGGACTTTTATGAATCCAGGCAAAGGACATTCGACGATTCTAGCAGAGTTGCATGAGGATAGTCCTATTTTGTTGGCGAGGAGCGATATAGTTTCTCCTACGCATCGCTCCAATCGCAAATTTACGGTGGTGTTTCCGTCAAGGGAAGAGTGGGGGTCTAGGGAAAGACAGCTCATCGAAGGAGGAGGACAGGTCTGGTACACAGACGGTTCACTCGCTAGAGAGGGCTCAGGCTCGGGAGTCCACGGACCCCATACAAGACTTTCACTCCCTCTTGGGGGGCACACCACAGTGTTCCAGGCTGAGGTCTATGCGATACTTGTTTGTGTAAATCGTATTCGGGAAATTGACGGGTCTAGGAGGCGGATTACTATCTGCTCTGACAGTCAGGCAGCCATCAAAGCACTGAGTGCTTGGAAAATAACGTCGGGACTGGTCCTGGAGTGCAGGAGGGCTCTTGACGACATCTCAGCTAAACACAAGGTATCACTGATGTGGGTACCTGGGCACGCTGGGGTAAAGGGTAACGAAATGGCGGATCATCTGGCTAGGATGGGATCCGGCAGCAGTTTTGTGGGCCCGGAACCAGCCTTAGGACTATCTGCAAACTTGATTGGGAAAACAACTGGAGAGTGGATCCAGAATCAACATTCTCTGGGACGGAACAACATCTCTGGTCATCTCCGTCAAGCTCGGGAACTATTAGCAAGGCCTGCAGAGAGAATAGGACGATTTTGTCTCTCTCTGGATAGGAGTAACTTGAGATTGCTAGTAGGCCTATTAACAGGTCACAACACCTTCAGGCGTCACCTATTCGTCATGAGGGTCATCGGCACACATCTTGCGTCGCTGTGAAGCCCTGGGTTATCACAGGCAGACTATGCTGGGCTCAAGAACCTTGGAACCAATAGAGATAAAATGGATAGGAGCTAAGAATGTACTTGCCTTTGCTAAAAGGGCAGGTCTTAGGAACAAGCGCGGATAGAGGCGCAAAAGGGCCCATCGTGTGGCCTATGCACCAGTCACATTCTGTGCTGGATAGCCTCTGATCCTTATTCATTCATAAGTACAAGTTAAGAGGTTAAGAGGTGCTATAGTGCCGATCTCGCTTCGCTTAAGTGACACCTCGCACGTTAAATTCGGTAAAATTTGTGAAAACGGGCCGATTCTAATAACTTATTACCCCTCCTTTGTATGGAAAGTTAAAAATATGTAGATGTTAAAAGGGTGATTATTTTGAAGAATATTTTCATAAAATATTTCATGCCTCTTGAGACACTCCCTGTAAACAAATAATAATATTTTTAATTCATTCCGTTTTGAATCTTCAGTTGTATGATTTACTGGTTAACATCGTTAGAATGATCAGACCCTGAATCATTGGAATAGGCTACTACTCAAGCCTCTAGATGAAACTCGGGCTATAAACTTTCTGTAACTTAAATTTATCTACATGCCAATCCCAGACATTAGACATTGTTTGGATAAGGTTAAATAAGAGAAAAGATTCCCTTTAACTGCTTTGGTGACGTTTGGTCGTTTATTAGACCATCTTTAGGTAGGCAACTTTTCATATCTTAGGCATATGCAGTATAAAATATTTAAAATTTCTAGAAACAATAACATCAACAAACTAATATTATATCCTGTGACAGTAAGATTCCACTTATGATGGCCTAATAGATCCTCTTTTTATTCCTTACCCTAAAAATTAGATGATGATGCTAACTACTTTCCTATACAACTCTTGTAATTGGATATGTTACACTCAATAGCCGAATTCGGGCAATGCCCTAAAAAAACACGCAGAACTAGTTTTGAGCAAGGAATAATTCCCAAACCCGAAATATTCATTTTATACGGCTATTGAGCATTACCAAATAGGCAGAACTAGTTTTGCGAATCTTGGAATGCACAGAACTAGTTCTGCGCAACTTGAAATGCACAGAACTAGTTCTATGGTACGGAATAACAAACAAAGTGAACATTCGTTGTGCATTGTGTGTAAAAAACCAGCAAAAACCTATAGTTTAGGTTAGGTTTCTTTGCCAACGTTCCTGCAATATAAGTACGAATCGTGAAAACGCAAAAAGGAGTCTGGAAGCACAAGCCAATTTGATGCTCATACAATTAAATAAAAAATTTAAACCAGCCTCATTTGGCGATTTATTATTTGTAGGTATTCATTAAAATACATTTAACTTCTCTAACTTTATATTTATTTGAGTCCGTCGCTGGCGCTGATTAAATGGAAGAAGCAGAATTTGTGCTGGTCATTCAGAAAACATACAGAACTAGTCCTGTGCATTTTACATTGCGCAAAACTAGTTCTGTGTATTTAAAAATGCGCAAAACTAGTTCTGTGTATTTAAAAATGCGCAAAACTAGTTCTGCCTATTTTGTAATGCTCAATAGCCGTATAAAATTTATATTTCGGGTTTGGGAAATATTCCTTGCTCAAAACTAGTTCTGCGTGTTTTTTTCGGGCATTGCCCGAATTCGGGTATTGATCGTAACAGATATATAAAACACCAAATAAATTGCTTATAGCTTTTCTGTCTAACAATTAATAGCAGCTTTATGTACAGCAAGTGTCGATATTATGAATTGACCACAAACCATAGACATTCAATGCTACATCCTCTTAATTAAACTGCATCTACACTGAACGAAAATATCCTTAATGAGGACATCTAGGATATAAATAGGGGTTAATAACCATCAAATTGTCAAGAGGCGTCTTGCAGACTAGACATTCACTGCTGGGCAACTGGAAATGAGTTAATCACAGACAAAATATGAGTAAGTTTAGTGCAAAAGCACATAAATTCATTTTTTGAGACAACGTAAGGTATACATAATTTTTATAACAGGGCCAGCTTTCAGTTACCACACTTACTTCACATATAATCAAATTCCTTAAAAAATTCATGCATGTCACATGTAATAGTCCAAGAGCGCAAGAGTGCCAGACCTTCGGAATTTTGTAAATGCTGAAAATTCTTCTATGTTTTTAGGAGACCCAGATAGTTTTGGGGGTTCTCTCATCCTGCCAGACCATGGCCGACTTTACTCACTACGCCGGAGCATTGAAATATGGCAACACTGAGTCGGGAGCCGAGATTGTGTCATTAGTGTAATTCTTCCAGAGTAGACAATAAGATTGGAAGGTGATTTTTAATGTGTTTCTAATTATTTACCTGCACAAACGAAACTATAAAGATAAAAAGATGCCTGCAAAGTGTGTAGTACCAGGTTGCAATAGCAATTGTGCTTCCAAACAAGGACATACCAACATAACCTTCCAGAGTAACAACGAAGAGTGGAAGGTGATTTTTAATGTGTTTCTAATTATTTACCTGCACAAACGAAACTATAAAGATAAAAAGATACCTGCAAAGTGTGTAGTACCAGGTTGCACTAGCAATTAGTGCTTCCAATGAAGGACATAAACAGAAGTGGGTGAAAGGTATTCCTCATCAGGGCTGGTTATATTTATAAGAATAAAGACAATAATTTACAAACATTTCAAAGGATAAGACCTATTTTAAACCACAATGTGGTACCTACAATATTTTCTGGACCTGCCAAATATCACAGAAAAAGACAGTTAATAGAACTCATCTGGGCATGCCAACGAGGGCATGCATCTGGGCATACCTACGAAAAGATTTGATAGTGAAAGGGAATCAAGACCAGCAAGAATGGCTTCACAGTGACCTAATAGTGAATTTTTCTAGCTCAAGCTCAAGTGACAATTTACAAAGTAAGTTGAGTGTTCATTTAAGTGGAAGTGGCAGCAGGAAACAAGTTGCGTTTATTTTTATTTTGTAGTGTCTGATGAACCAGACATCAGTTGTAAGTGGTATTAGTAGTAGTTCTAAAAAGTATTTTTCTTAATTTATTAACCCAGATGAACTCTAATACATATAAAATGTAATAATTATTCTGAAACTATAGGCCCCCTATTTGACAGCTAAGCCACGTTGCCACATCTAAGGCTCCGGCCTAGTGTAGAGTCGGCCATGGCCAGACGCATTGTCTGCAACAGTTGCAAGTGTACCATGTGCCAATGAGTGATGCAAGTTTTGCATATTGTTGAAAAAATTGAGCTTTATATTTTGACAAATCTGAGATAGGATTTTCTACACCTTTGCTACCTGTTATCTGCCGAAACCACCACTACACAGGTTTCATAAGTGGGAATTTTTCTTACTTGTCTTGGAGATACACTCAACCTTTATAAAATTCCAAAGGTCTGACACTGATGGGCTCTTGGTCTATAAGCTGTAAAAAAGCTTCTTTGCTTTTACAGTAAAACTCTTTGTATACCTCGGTTTGGAAATCTGCGCAAGCATTGTCAGATTGTCACTAGGAAATTCATCACTTCCTGTTGAAACCTGCATTAGATTTACCTTAAGGGTAGTCTCAGTTGTCACTGTGTTCCGAGGATGTCCTATCCAATTGTGGATGAAAGCTTTATATTTAATGCAACCAGCAGCCTTATTACGTAAAAATTTGCGACAGCATCGTTCAACAGATACCTGGCAACAGCGACACGACCGCAACAGGACTGTCAAAATTGTACGTTATATGTTGTTGTCCATCACGATGACGTCGTTGCATTATACAAAATTTACGTTTGACAGCAGATATTGCGCGATATTCGCCTGTCACTTGTCGTCTGCAAGATACGTGATAAGGCTGCAGGTTCCATCTGGAAGTGAAGACTTTGCTAGCTCTGTGTATAGCCTTAAACCTTAAAGAAATTGGCTTAAGTTCAAACCCTAAACAACAGGCTACAATCTCTTTCTTCCACCACCTCATAATAATCCCAAATAGCATGATTAATAATAAGTACGATTAGAACTATGAAACTCAGATTAAAATGAAATATAATTTAAAGGTTATTACAAGGTGGTGAAATAAAATAAGCCATGGTTCTCACAATTTGGCAAGTACATTCTTAGAACTGATAGACATACATACATGTGTTTGAATTCATATAAAGAACTGGACTGCTAGACATAGTCTAAGACATTCTTCATATAGGACATTTACACATAATCAAGTTTTTTAGTCTTGTATATCCTTGTGAATACAGCGTCAGGGTCAAGCAAAAACTTGTTATCTGAATAAAAAATATCATGATACATCATAGTTATGTTTGATACAATACAACATGTCAAGTTCTATAAATCACCCAGGACAATTTTTTGTCATAATACCTGTCAGGGGTGGATTTAGGACTTCTTCTAGAGGGGGTGGACCAGTGGTGCTCCAATTCCATGATGAGCCACATGCTCTATAACTTTCTGAACAGCAAATAAAGCTCTTAAACCATTTGCTGCTGCGGTTTGAAGAGCTAAAAAAGCTTAACTTTTGGTATTTATATAAATACGATATGCTTCCGTAGACCTCTAGGGGGGTGCATACGTCCCCCTTGCCCCTGTTACATGTTACAACAGCCTCTACTAAAGACTACAGTCACTGATCATGAAAATATGGATGCATCACTATTCGTACATTCTGCTGATAATTCAGTTAAAATTAGTTTCTTCTTAACAGATAGCAATCTTGTAGTGTATTTTTTTCCAAATTTAAACTGAATGTAAGTGAAACATCCATTTTTCGTCAGGAAAAATCACTCAAACGTATATTTGAGTGTTACTTGTGTCTCACTACTCTGATGGACAGACGGTGTTCTACTTTGTTTTGTAGCTCCTAATATGAGATTGTATGGTAATATGTACATGATGAAGATGTAATGATTGTACTATCTTCTTATCTTAAAACCATTTGTACCATCTGGACCTCTTGGCATTCGTATCACATCTACTTCAGCAGGCTTAGGTTTCTGTACACATATTCTATAAAATAAGAAAATATGCTAGGTTTCTCTACACTTCTTCTATAAAACAAGAAAATTTGCTATTTTTCAATAAATGACAATCAACATATACTCTGTTACCTGATACTTTAGATTGGCTTGATGTCTATTTGATAGGTATCAGCTGACGAAGAAGTGTATCTCATTTTCAATATTTTAGTAAAGGTCTTAATTGGCAATCTGGCAAGTCAGGACTGTCTCAGTAATATTTTTACTGAATATCTCATTGCCAGAAAAATAATGACTATCAAAGCGAAAGCATGTGTCTGGGGGATTTTTAGTTATCACTAGCCGAACATCTGTTAGCTGTTGACACAGATGACAGTCTAAAGTATCAGGTAATAGGGTATATTAGACACATAGACATACAATACTATAAGTAACTCCAAGGGCCACATTTCTGAACCAAATCAAATAGAAAAGTTCATATAAACATGAGACACAGGGTGTCAGAGTTTGGAAAAAATTAATGTATGAAATTGTGCTTAAATAAATCATTTTTTTCTGATAAAAACACAATTTTATGTCACTTGATAACTCACATATTGCAGCATTTTGTTTTTGAGAACAAAAATATTATCCACTTGAGCAAATAAAAAAATGTGGCTCTAATCATATCCATAAGTTGAACAAAGTAAACTTAGTCGTAAATATATTCTTATACACTTACTTAGTAACTTCTATCTTCTCAGGCACTGCCTCTCCTAAAATTCGTAACCTAGCCTCAGCATACTCTTGCTCTCTTTGCTGTAGCGTCTTTTTTGGCTGATACACTTTCAGATCTGTGCCATTCTGAGAATTATTTGATGG
Source organism: Callosobruchus maculatus (assembly GCA_951848785.1). Lineage (NCBI taxonomy): Eukaryota > Metazoa > Arthropoda > Insecta > Coleoptera > Chrysomelidae > Callosobruchus > Callosobruchus maculatus. The sequence goes on from CATOUR010000003.1 coordinate 9,258,443, forward strand.
CCTCTTCAGAATCTTAACTGTAGGTTCTGGAGGCACATATTGAGATCTTAGGGCATCATCTCCAGTTAAAACTATCTTTACTGGTTGGTCAATATTATTACTGCAACAAATTTCACTTTAAGAAAAAAATATTTGTTTAAAAATCCAGGAGTTACAATACCTTTCTTCTAAAGATTTACTAGGCATAATTAAGCTATCTAATTTCTTTTCCAACACCTGCAAATTGAGAATATTTAGCATATAACCTTAAACTGGAATACAAAAAGTAGAATTTTATATAATTAGACAGGGACAGGGTTTTTGTTGAATAAATAGATAGGAAAAGTAGAGCAATTCTTAGGTGTTTTCACGTACATCAGTCTCTTCTATCTCTTCCCAGCTATCTAGCACATCTACTTCTTGTTGTTTGGTAGCCATTTCATTGCAAGATCCATTATTTGTCATTCCTTTTGTTTAAAAAAATTGTAACATGTTTTCATTTTCATTCTTTCGCCCGTCTTGAATCGTGATATTCGTGATCGTGGTCCGAAACATGGATAAAAAATTTAATAGGATGTGAGATGTGATGTGATGTACCCATTCAAAACTGTCAACGTGCTATCAACATCTGTCATGATTGCAGTGCCGTGCGGCCAATAGAGGAATTGAGGAATACGATCCAACGCGACCCATTCTGCACGAATTTAGCATTATGTTATTGGAAACACAAAACAGGTACGGTTGGAAAGCCAATGCTTCTTTCGCCTGAGGTGTGATCGATACTTTACTAAACAGAATATGGACGTGCATGTCCACTCCGACCTACCTTGTTTCAGTAATTTAGTATACATGCATGTCTTTAAGTGCACTACTCTGTGACTGTGAAACATGAAAGGAAATGTCATAAATGTCATAATTTGAAGGTTAGCCTTGATGCCAAAATGTGACAGGTTTGAATTTGTAAACAATAAACTTTCCCTAATTATAAAGAACAATATAAATTATACAAAAAACTATGCAGTTATAACAAATAACAAGCATTCCACGTCGACTGTGATTATAAGAAATGTTTCGTTCAAAGTCAAACTTGCCAAGTTGAGCTATGGAAACAGTAAAAAATGGAAGACAATCTGCTCACACAGGCCCCCAGGCGGAATACACACGGATTGAAACAGCCAGTGAGTCGGACGCTGTACATTCAAGATTTTGCCCAGAAGATCCAGAAGCTGTCCAAAAATACGAGAAAGAAAACTATTACTATTGCCCTCAATGCAAGCTGTACTTTGCACCCAGTTATCAAGGGCTCTATATGCATTTCACCCATCCTATTATCAGACATGACTCATGTGGGTCCTGTTTATACTGCAAAGGAAGTGTCTATGAGTACCACTTGAACATAGAGCTCAGGATTTACCATAACTGTAAGGATAGCATTGAAAGGCCAAATAGTTAATGCTGTCAATAAGTGGTAACTAACTTCAGCTAGGGAATAATTTGAAAGGTATAGTTAAAATACAAATTTAGAATTTGTTTTTTTAGGAATTGTAGGTATGACCACACTGCCACCTGTCTCTTCTATAACAATATTTTCATAGGAGATTACAGGGATAACTTTTGTATGGGTCTGTTAAAGCAAAGAAATTATATAAACCCCTAATTTATTACCTGAATATTTCTTTTGTGTTTGTACTATTTATTTAGCATATTTTTGTAAAAAAATATTGTGCTTATTCAGTATAAAGTAGTTACCTATTTTGATATATATAAGTTTCAGTACTAATAGTAAGTTAGTAAGCTCCAGAATCTCTACCATAAAGGTTACATATTGAATTAATCAATACCTTTGTATCAGTATTATACAGATTATACCAATATTTTAATTTATGTAATTTGATTATATTAAAAGCATTGCACACTGCACCTTATTCAAATAGGTGATGTAAGTACATTTATGAGCCTCACTGGCTGCAAGAAGAATAAGTACAGTTTATTTCAATCATAACTACAAAAAATATTTGAACATTTGGCATAAAGAATTTACTTTGAAGGACTGCTTCAGATTCTCATAGCAAAAACATGAAGTTTTCTTTCCTATGGTCTTGAAATCTTCTTGAAAACATATGAAATTAGTAGTTTGTCTTATTTTCAATTGAATAATAACCAAGACTGAAAAACTTTCTTATCATAATTTATCTAAATATAGATATTAAATTTGAATTAAGTAAACTTTTTATACAGAGCATTGTGTCCAAGTGTATGTTACCTGAAAATAGAAGTAACCACATCAAATCATATACCTTGTACCTGATCTAAGGAAATCTCATTTTAACCCTTAACCGGTAACATGCAAATTCGGGGCATAGCTGGTAACGTGCAGTCTGTGAGACTGTAACCTCTTTGAAGCTAAAAAAATCAAATTATCCTAATTATTTTTTGGAAAAAATGCATGAAGATTTGTTGGGCATATATCCTTTAATAATAATTTTGTATAAAGTAGCAGAACATGTGATGTAAAGAAAAAAAAATTATGATAATTATTAACTAGAACACAAATTAGCTGCACAAATTTGTAGGACCAAGTTAATAAAAAAAAACTTTCATCACATTCAAATCTATATATGTTGTGATTGATAATAAGTAAAGCAATACATCTATAAAAATATTTTGGTAGAAAATGACGGACCTGCCATGACTACCAGTTGAGAAAAATTATAACGTAAACTGTAACGTTCCGTCTCGCAGACTGAACCGAACCAACAACTAAGCACATCTGGAATGTTGTTTATGCAAACTTATTGATAAACGGGATATAAAAGGGATACCAATGGCAGATAGATTAGATGAGATCATTTACCAGAAATGCGTTAAGGTTTTGTTGTAGGGGCGAATCTAAGATTCCTTGCAGTCTCACAGATGGCACATTACCAGTTAAGGGTTAACCCTCATATCCTGCCATGTATATATAGACTCTAAATACTACCATGTTTTGCAGTAATGTAGGTATACAAAATTGTAATAAGTAAATTGTTATCATGACAAAATAAACTATGTTCCAAAATGACAAAATGGTTTGAACTTCTGTTATCTCTTTTACTTCAGTTGTTTTGCTTATTCCTGTGCTGACAACTCAGGCTGACAATAATTTTATTTTATTGCAATCTGTGGTGTTTTGTTTTCTCATTGTTCTTTTTTGTGCCTTCTCATATGATTTCACATCTTTATTTTTTTCTTAACTCTTACGTGAGTCTGAGTGCTCCTTTAATTAATGCTAGTTGCCCCCACATGATAGTCTGTGGTTTTACTCACAGACTGTATCCTCACAACACCATCCACATATTTTATGATCTACATTCCGTTAAGAGTGGTTTTGGTTTATCTATGATTTCATTTTACTCTGATTTCACTCATCTCTACAGTGAATCTCATCTCTATTATTACATAGATACAACATGTCAATAGATGGCGCGCACACACATAGACTTCACTAGATTTCTATCTCAGTGTTACTATGTTACTAAAATTTTGTAACAAAAGAGGGCACCACCTAAATTGATCACGATGTTGATCAATCGTTTAGTGAATGAAGACGTCACAAACCTGTATATGAAAAAATTCACACAGGTTATAAAAGCGTATGTAAAAGCGTATGCCGTAAGCTAGTTGTTACATACGTTACATAAAGTAAATAGATCCATTAAAATGGATGCTTTCGAACGAACGCAATTGAAGAAACATTTAAACTGGTTGATTAAAGTCGTAAAGGTAAGGGTAAGGACCAACGTAAGGACTGAGAAGGGAGGAAAAAATATAATATAGGTATACGAATTATAAAAAATAGTTTAATAAATGTATCCCCACGCATATACAGGGTGTTCCGTGTCCAGTTCGACCGACAACACTTTACACTTAACATGTGATAGACCTGCAGTGTACAGCCTTATTACGTATATCTTGCAGAGGACGAGCGATAAGCGAACATCGCGCAATATCTGCTGTCAAACGTAAATTTCGTATTATGCAACGACGTCATCGTGACGTACAACAACATAACCTACACTACAATGTGCTAGAACTGTAAACAAAGTGTTAGTTCTGGCGTATTGAATTTTTTGACGGTTCTGTTGCTGTCATGTCGCTGTTGCTCGGCATCTACACAGCAACTGATGTCGCGAATTTTTACATAATAAGGCTGCGGGACCGTCGAGAGCTATTGATAGACCTCATACGGACATGAAGCCTTAAAGGGGCTTCTAAACGGGCAACACTTTTACAGCAATGTGTGGCTGCAATAGTATGGCCGGCAACATTGTCGTCAATAGCGGCCACACTGTCGAATATTTCTTGTATCGCTCGGCCATATAGCCGGTATTACTGAATACATTTTAATGTGTTGCAAGCACATGGCCGGACGATCGCTTGGCGAACGAAAATACTGCAATATTGCTTTTTTGGTTTTTGTTTGTTGTTGTTTTTTGACGAAAATTTTAGAGGGTAAAATGGCTTATACTTGGACCAACGAGAGGATTATAGACTTTATTAATGAAATACATTTACATCCTGAGTTGTGGAATGCGGAAAGCGGCATAGGTAAATACAGACAAAAATGCTAAAAAAGACGGATGGACTGTAATTGCTGAAAAATTTGGCATATCAATTGAGGAGGCATACAAAAAATTTAGAACCCTGCAAACATACGCAAAGAATGAGGGGAAAAAAGATTAAAAGTGGTAGTGCTGGCGGCAAACCAGTGAAATGGTTCACCTTCGATGCCATAAGAAACTCCCATTGCTAAAAACGTAGAGTTATCGCCAGTCTTGTCAAGACAGGGATTGCTTTTCGCATGATTGTATCATTTCTTTTTATTTTTGGTCCAATTGTCCTTAAGAGAAATTCAAAGTCACTCTTAGACATGTTTTTGAATAATTTATCATCAAGACATTCCCAAGCTCAAGTTATCTAAAGTTTCACGCCTATTGAGGTAAGGTCGAATCCACAGTCTTATCTTTTTTTGCTTAATTTTTCTTTTAAAACAATATAAGTCGCTAATACGTGTATAATTTCATCAGCCATTGTAGGTCAATTGTGTAGCTCGTCTATGAACAAGTTTGTGGGCCATACTATTGCAGAAAATATTGCCGAGATATATATTGCCTTGCCGAGTCATATGCTGCAATAAACGTTGTCGTGATGGCCGGGCTCTAGTTGCCAACATTAGTATAGCCACATATTGCAGTGAAAATGTTGCCCGTTTAGAAGCCCCTTTAAAATGAATAATTTTCAAGATACAGGTGTCAAAGTATTACTTTTTAATTTAGTTTTTTTTTTCAATTATTCCGCAATAAATGGATCTAAAATTACGTATCTAGGATTTTTTAGGGCGAGAAATCCAGATTCAACCATGGTGCTCCTATCGTGAATTCATAAATAGATGTTTACATTTCCTCTGTATCTAGAGATGTTCACAACTCTGAGCTTAATTGGTACGACGACATAGAGCATTCTTCAGCTAACCCTCGTAAACTTCAAACCAGTAGCAATGTGAGACGAACCGCGAAAAAGTGGCCGCCCTTTGATTGAGGGTAAAAAGATATCGATCCACTTGAACAATCTACTTTTCATACAATAGGTACAGTTTAGGAGCAGCACTGCAAGCGTTTTCTGCTTGTACACGTATTTCCACTTGACACTTGCAAGGCGTTCCCTTTCTGGTTTTAATTGACATTTTTGCCTGTGTATTTCTTTCATCGCTACAGATTTTTCAGCAAAGATCGAGATATCGGGCTGGATTTAGATAAATAAAATGTATAAATTTGTTTATCTAATCCCATCAAGTTATACAGCGATTACCAAACTATACTTTTGAACAGGTTGATGAAATGCGATAGGACTAAATACAATAACAAACGCACTCATTTGCCATAATTAGTTTATAAAAAAAATACAGCAGATCAGCAACAATGGGTGGACCTCCATGTTGACGAAGGCACTCTTCTAGCCTACACGACATAGTCGTAATCTGGTTGTAGATCAACTCCATCAACTCTAGTGGTACAGCCGCTCCCAAGCTGCCTTCACAGCATGTTCCAGTTCGTTCAGCGTGGTCGATTTACCTGCACAAACGAAACTGCAAAGATAAAAAGATGCCTGCAAAGTGTGTAGTACCAGGTTGCACTAGCAATTGTACTTCCAATAAAGGACATACCAAACATAACCTTCCAGAGTGAAAAATAAGATTGGAAGGTGATTGTTGCTGTGTTTCTAATCATTTACCTGCACAAACGAAACTATAAAGATAAAAAGATGCCTGCAAAGTGTGTAGTACCAGGTTGCACTAGCAATTGTGCTTCCAATAAAGGACATACCAAACATAATCTTCCAGAGTGAAAAAGAAGATTGGAAGGTTTAATGTGGTTCTAATTATTTACCTGTACAAACGAAAGTATAAAGATAAAACATGCCTGCAATGGTTGCACTAGCAATTGTGCTTCCAATAAAGGACACAAACAGAAGTGGGTGAACGGTATTCCTCGTAAGGGCTGGTTATATTTATAAGAATAAAGACAATAATTTACAAACGTTTCAAAGGATAAGACCTATTTTAAAGCACAATGTGGTACCTACAATGTTTTCTGGACCTCCCAAATATCACAGAAAAAGACACTTAATAGAACTCATCTGGGCATACCTACGAAAAGATTTGATAGTGAAAGGGAATCAAGACCAGCAGGAATGGCTTCAAAGTGACCTAATAGTGAATTTTTCTAGCTCAAGTGAAAATTTATAAAGCAAATTGAGTGTTCATTTAAGTGGAAGTGGCAGCAGGAAACAGGTTGCGTTTATTTTTATTTTGTGGTGTTTGACTACGATGAACCAGACATCAGATGTAAGTGGTATTAGTAGTAGTAGTTCTAAAAAGTATTTTTCCTAATTTATCAACCGAGATGAACTCTTAATACATATAAAATGTAATAATTATTATTCTGAAACTATAAAACAATTTACGGTAACCGGACCCCTATTTGACAGCTAAGCCACGTTGCCATATCTAAGGCTCCGGCCTAGTGTAGAGTCGGCCATGACCCATCCAATCCCATACTTTTTCAATTGGCGATAAATCGGGTGATCGTGGAGGCCAGGGGAGTACCCCGACCTTAGCTTCCTGTAGGAACCTCATCGATACCCTTGCAATATGAGGATGTGCATTATCTTGCTGGAAGAAACCCTCTTCGAGGTCTCGGACACATGGAACGGCAATTGGTTCTAACACCTCATTCACATAATGTTGCGCAGTCATTGTGCCACGAATCACAAGTAATGGTGACTTGCTGTTGAATGCAATGGCACCCGAAACCATCAAACCAATAAAACGGTGTACATTGCGCTCAACACCAAAAATGCATAACGATGAAAAATCTCCAAAACCTCTACATATGCGTATATCCAAATCAGTCAATGATGTGGAACTTATGGGTTAATCCCTAAAAAGCTAAAGGACCTTTAAACCTAATGTTCATTCATGGGAAGCATTATCTGAGAATATAAATAGTCCAACATATGGGTTAAACCCGTGTTAAACCACAATAAAAACAAATGTATCGAACAGCTGAATATATTTAGAAATTAACAGATATTAATAGAAGTTTTGTCACACGTCCATGTTGACTTGTGATGTGAAAATGTCTTCGATATTATTACACATGCGACATTCTTCTGAAGAGTGAATTGTTTTTTAATAGAAGATCCGAAGTAAAGTCGACCTCTTCTAATCTGCCTACCGAATAAAAATTATATTCTATCAATTGAAATATGTTTCTAGATTCTCGCCAACAGAGTTGACTAAAAAAATGTATATGGCTTATATAAAATAAATTATTTTCAAAGAATTCGCTGGCCTATCGGTGTTTGAAGTAAAAGTATGATCTCACAACAAAACCTCAGCCAAAATTTATAAATAAATGCGGGCTACATCATAATTTACAATGTCGTCACAATGAAATAAATGTATGTCTATAGGAAGGATTTTACTAAAATTTTACGAATTCACTAACAAACCTCAGTCTACCAAGCTTGCCAAACTTCGATTTTCACTCACTGTCGAAACATCTTATTAAAATAAGCACACAAGCAAAAAATGTAGTTATCAAACTATAACACAATAAGACATACATTACACGGAAAAGAGCTACGTAAAACAAGAAAAAATGTGTCAAAAAACAGAAACAAAAATTAAAATAATATGGTTGAAATGTTCAATTTACAAATTGCAATCAAATAGACGTCTGATCTCTGATCCAGTTATTCAGGATGTCTCAAAGACAACCACTTATGTCTGATACACGTCTATTGAACATCTTCTGAAGATCGTTTGTGTAAAAACAAAACATCTTTAAATTGTCGTCGAGATATCTTTAAGACATCTTTAGGAGGTCTTTTTTAGACTTTCCAGAACATCCTTGAGACGTCTTACAGGTATTCAGTTACGTCTAAGCAGGCACGTATTTGGGGGGGGGGTCCAGGGGGCCCGGACCCCCCCAGAAACGTTATAAAATGCCGTCTAAAAAATGGAATCCACACATTTGCACCCCCTCCCCCGCAAATTTAGGGGGGCAACTCTAATCTGGACTCCCCCCGAAAGCTCGATCAAGTGACACCCATAATCTGGACCACCCCAAAACCAAATCCTGGATACGTGCCTGCGTCTAAGAGAAGATGTTTTAGACAGTGGCGGCTCGTGCCAACTTAGAGAGGTGGTGTCAGAATGACAGCCAACATTTCAAACTCATATAAAATTAAAAAAAGATTATAACTAGACAGGATTATAAAAGTTAGACGGCTGTGAGTTTGCCGTGTGACTAAACTTGAAATTGGTCAACTTAGGTTTGACGTTCAAGTTTGAATTACATTTGTACTTGGAGAAATCGATAGACTAATTAAACTTCAATCAGAATTAACTTGATTTTTTCAAATGGGAATGCCTAATTATTTTTATACAGTCGAATTTAAAATTTCGTATCAATCTCTGATAGTTTTCATTTAATTTCAAATTTTCAGCCAAACCGGTGTTTTCAATTTTCCTACCTATAAGCCACTTAGCAGGCCGTGAAATACAAACAAAGAACTATTTAGGTGGAAGAAAACAACTAACTTAGCAGAAAGATACAGACGAACTAGAGTAAACGGTTAAAATTATAAAAATGACTTACAACAAATCAAGTCTAATCAGAAATAACAGAGGTAACACATCTAACCAAATCAAATTATAGAGCATAATTTGCCTGGCAAAAAATTAAAATCTGATTTGTCAGTATTCTTTCGTTTGCGACCAGAGGTATCGTTACTTTTGATTTTGACTGAAATGACTATTGTTTTAAATCATTAAATGTGAAATTTTGTGCTGAAGATATAAGACTGCTAGTAACTATTGCTGAAAGTTTAATGGTTTTGGAAATTTTTAATCTACAATACATTGCAGTAGCTAGTAAGCTGTAAAAATTATTCATTTCTGACGTATTTCAGCTTCCCTTTGACCTTAGACATCTTACCGGCATTGTTTCTAGTTAGAGTTCATTGGTTGTAGGAATTTTTATAACCTTGCCCCTTTACTGTAGTTTATTTACATCTTTCTGCTATGTTATTTGCTTCTATCTGAACACGTTTTTATTTATATTTCATGGCCTGCTGGTTTGCTTATAGGCAGGGAAATTGAAAAACACCGTTTTGATTGAAATCTCGAAATTAAGCTTCTAGTAGATCTACTGATTTTATTGTTCATCTATTGACCTAATATTTGCTCTGTCACATTACATAAAAGTAGGGCCCCTGCGGGGCCCCTCTGAACCGCGGGGCCCGGGGCTCCAGCCCCTTTAGCCCCACTGTTAATCCAGGCATGTCTGCGAATAGCTAAAAGCTGTCTCTGGCGGATTTATCGACTGCTTTTGTCTGATTGCCCCTCAAACTCAAATACCCATTTTGCGTAAAGAGGAATATACATGCCAATTACAGCAGTACAATCGAACAGAACTGGTCCAATAAAATTGTGTAACGCAAATTGATCACGTCAGTTACTTTCCCACCATTTTGTCGTCCTCTGAGAATACACACAAACACGAATGCTGCGATTAAAATCTATTTCTGGTGTACTCGTTGTCATTGTCAGCTCTATCTCATCATGGAGGCGTTATGAGGTAGTCTGCTATCTGTAAAAATACTAAACAGGTTAGGGTTAGATTGATAGTGATTGGGACAATAATGGGCCTATACCGTGATCTCAAATGATCAATTTATTTACTGCGGTATTATTTTTGATGATACATAGGACCGTTTACTGTAAAAAGTCCGCAGAAAACTTGATCCAAATGAGAATAACACTAAAAAGAAAATTGTACTGTAATTTGAAATAGCCGATGATGACGTCACCTGTAGGGAACCAATGAGAAGCGTCCTTTCTGTAAGGAACCAATGAAAAGCGTCCTTTCGTGGTCCGATGACTACGAGCGGATGCTATTGTTTTGTACCAGTGAGCTCTTATTGGTTCCCTACAGGTGACGTTACGACCTGGGCGGGAAGTGTATGGATTCAAAAAATTCAATATTTAGAGCAATTTTTTTCGGTTATAAATACGATAGAAAAATTTTGTAAAATTATTTATGGCATCTACGTGGTATCAGGGTTCGTTTAAGCCAATAAACCAAAAATGTGGTATAGGCCCATTATGGCTCCTTCCACTGCGATCCTATTGTGTCTATTCTGGTTCAGGGCTCACACCTATTATGTCCTGTCAACAGATAGACCAGAATCCTGCTCCATTCTAGGATTCTCGAGGGGGTCTGACCCCTGACTAGATGGATGATTTTCGTCACACGAGACTAAAACTGAAAAATGCGACGAGATTTGTAATCAGCGCCTTCAAATTATGAAAAACACAAGGTTTGATCTCAATAGAAAGCCAAATGAAGGTTTTCGATATTTGGTATACCCCTATTGAAGATCTGAGGATCTGAAAATTTTTTATGTTCGTTACCTGAGGCTGAACCTTAAAACAGCCACCGGATTTGTAATTAGCATCCTCAAAATATACATAATAGGAGTTTTCGTCCTGATAGGAAGCCAGATAACGATTTTAGATTTTTAGGGCGAACTTGGAAGATCTGAGGACCTGAGAATTTTTGATATTCGTTACCTGAGGCTCTAAACCTCAAAACAACGACCGGATTTGTAATTACGATCCTCTAAATATACATGACAGGAGTTTTCGTCCTGATAGGAAGCCAGACAACGATTTAAGATTTTTGGGGCGAACTTGAAGATCTGAGGACCTGAGAATTTTTGATATTCGTTACCTGTGGCTGAACCTCAAAACAGCCGCCGGATTTGTCATTAGGATCATCAGTATAAACATGACAGGAGTTTTCGTCCTGATAGGAAGCCAGATAACGATTTTAGATTTTTAGGGCGAACTTGAAGATCTGAGGATCTGAAAATTTTTGATATTCGTTACCTGAGGCTGAACCTCAAAACAACGACCGGATTTGTAATTCCGATCCTCCAAATAAACATGACATGAGTCTTCGTCCTGATAGGAAGCCAGATAACGATTTTAGATTTTTGGGGCGAACTTGAAGATCTGAGGATCTGGAAATTTTCGATATTCGTTACCTGAGGCTGAACCTCAAAACAACGACCGGATTTGGAATTACGATCCTACAAATAAATATGACAGGAGTTTTCGTATTGATAGGAAGCCAGATAACGATTTAATATTTTTGGGGCGAACTAGAAGATCTGAGGATCTGAAAATTTTTGATATTCGTTATCTGAGGCTGAACCTCAAAACAACGGCCGGATTTGTAATTAAGATCTCCTAAATATACATGACAGGAGTTTTCGTCCTGATAGGAAGCCAAATAACGATTTTAGATTTTTGGGGCGAACTTGAAGATCTGAGGATCTAAAAATTTTTGATATTCGTTACCTGAGGCTGAGTCTCAAAACAACGGCCGGATTTGTAATTAAGATCTCCTAAATATACATGACAGGAGTTTTCGTCCTGATAGGAAGCCAGATAACGATTTTAGATTTTTGGGGCGAACTTGAAGATCTGAGGATCTGAAAATTTTTGATGTTCGTTACCTGAGGCTGAACCTCAAAACAACGACCAGATTTGTAATTACGATCCTCTAAATAAACATGACAGGAGTTTTCATCCTGATAGGAAGCCAGATAACGATTTTAGATGTTTAAGGTGAACTTGAAGATCTGAGGATCTGAAAATTTTTGATATTCTTCACCTGAGGCTGAACCTCAAAACAACGACCGGATTTGTAATTACGATCCTCTAAATAAACATGACAGGAGTTTTCGTATTGATAGGAAGCCAGATAACGATTTAAGATTTTTGGGGCGAACTTGATGAAGATCTGAGGATCTGAAAATTTTTGATATTCGTTACCTGAGGCTGAACCTCAAAACAACAACCGGATTTGTAATTACGATCCTCTAAATAAACATGACAGGAGTTTTCGTCCTGATAGGAAGCCAGATAACGATTTTAGATTTTTAGGGCGAACTTGCACGAGGATCTGAAATTTTTGATTTTCTTAAAATGAGGCTGAAGCTCAAAACTGCGACGGCATTCGTAATCAGCACTTTCAAATCATCCAAAGCACGAGGTTTTATCTTAATAGATAGCCAAATACCAGGGCCGTATATAAGGGGGGGGGGGGTTAGGGGGTTCAAACCCCCCCCCTCCCATGAGTGTTCCCATGATTGAAATAACTACTAAAATAATACAAAATAAAAATAATCAAAATGCTTTCTCCAAGCTTAGTGATTTATTCTACTACTAACCAATCGCTCGAAGCTCATGGCACATTAGCAGTGATTCAATCTATACAGTTTTAAGCAAATTTAGGGTCGTATTTAATGGTCCCTTAAGTAAGGTTTCGGAACCTTATTTGAGGGTATCCCTTGAGTATTACTCAAGGTTGAGTAGTAGTCAAGGGATACTTCAGGAACGACTATGAATACAGACCTAAGACATTACGTAGAGTTTTTTCTTTTATACATGAACCTCCCCCCCCCCATCGAGGTCAACATGAACCCCCCCCATGGTCAACGCCTAGCTACGGCTCTGCCAAATACAGATTTTCGATTGTAAAAATCGAAATGGAAGTGTTATTCTCCGGAGCACCACGCTCCGGAGTATGCTTCACACGTCCCTGTATGTGGCCACCAACAGGTGCCTATGCTACCTGCACCTCCAGCCAGCCGAGTGCCGAGAGTTGGGGGTTCTATTTATAGCCCCCGATAGAGAACGGCCCGCCATCCTGTGCTATATATCTCCCTCGTTAGGCCTGTTCTAATTCCGCTGTCAGATCTATACAATCCGATCTGCCCTATAACCCGTTAAACCTTCAATAACGGCATAGCACAGGGACCGCCGCTAACCACCTGACTTTTTTTTAAATCACAGAGCCGCCCACTTCTCATGATGGTGCAGAAATGCAGTCTTTGTGTATACAGGGTGTCCAGTTGGTGGGTAATTCTTCGATATCTTGCAAAGTATACCTGATACAAGAAAATGTCAAATACAAAGGTTATTTGGTTACCTAAGACGCATAGTCTAAAAATATTTTAAAGTATACAGGGTGTTGCGGGAAAGTAGAATAGTGATCAACTTGATTTTTTTATATGGAACTATAACTTTTTCTTAAATTCTTCTAGTTTCCATCATTGATCTCTATTCAACCCTAAAATATTTTTGGGATCGGTTGCGACGTTGCCAAGTTATAAGTTATTTTCTATTAATTTCCGGATTTGCAAGATCGCAAGTAATACTTCCAAATTGATATATTCCTTTAACTTTTCTTAATAATATTATACAGCGAGTTACTTGAATATTAACTGGATATTAATTTGGATGTTACCAGCAATTTGTATCCACAGGGTGTTTTTGGCAGAATTTTAAATTACAGCAACATGAAGGTCATTTTACTTTGTTTTTTAAAATGTAACACCCTGTATGTTTTATTTTAAATTGAAATATCTACTAATACCCGTCTCGCCTTGTAATTTTTTTCGCGTTTGCGGCGTTGCCAAGTTATAAATTATTTTTCCAAATTTTGAAACTTAAATAGAATCCTCTAATTATTTTTATTGCAATGAATTGCGCATGTCGTATTTAGTAAGATCTCACAATTTCAAAATTTTGTTTCTATTAATTACTGAGATACGGCAACACCGCTTTTTCAGTAAACGGTACCGGAACGCTTAAATAATTCTAAAACCGCCACAGCTGGAGAAGTGAAATTCAATACTTGGGGGTTTTTGAACATTCAGAATTCAAAAAGGTTAACATCACTGTTGACAGATTTACCAATTTTACGTCATAATTTTGAATGGAATGCCGTATTTATGAAGTCTAACGTAAAAGTGGTAAATCTGACAACACTGGAACCTTGACGGCTATAACATACAAATAATTTCACTTAAATTTTGACGTTTATACAGGGTGATTCATATCAAACTTACATTTTTTAGAATGGAGCCCCCTATATATTATTAGATATTTGGATTCCTTGGTCAATTCTAGTGTGATTTTATGTATCATACATGGGACTTTAAACGAACCGTTTAGGCGCCAAATCACCATTTTTGGCATAAGTAGGTAACAGAAAAAATGAATATCGCAGGGATTATAAAACCTAGAAGGCCGTGACCTTGCAGTATGATCAAGCATGAAACCCGTCACCTTAGATTAAACGGATAAATTTGAATTCTTTTTATAGTTGGAGAAATCAGTAGAATAATTAAGGAAATTTCAATCGCAGATAACTTGATTTTTTCAAATGGGAATGCCTATTTTGGTTTATAGAATCAAATGTAAAATTTGATTACCTTTCTAACGATATAACATTCTCGATATCAATCTTTTTATTTTTCATTTTATTTCAAATTTTCAGTCAAATCGGTGTTTTTCAATTTTCCTGCGTGCAAGCAACCTAGGCCATGAGGCCGTGAAAAATAAACAAAAGCCCGTTAATATTTAAGAAACGAACTAACTTAGAAAGAAAGATGCAAACGAACTAGAGTAGCGAGCAAGATCATCAAAATTCTTTACAACACATCAGCTCTAACCAGATACAACAGCGGCAAGATATCTAATGTTAATGAGAAGCTGGGGTATGACAGAAGGTTTATTTTTCACAGCCTACTAGCTATTGAGGTCTACTAGAGCTTGACAACTTTCCAAAACGATTAAACATTTTGAAACAAAAGGAAAACTACTAGCAATTTTTGCTTACAGTCTAACATCTTTAGAATGAAATTTCACAATTAATAGGATAAAAAAATTAGTCATTTCCGTTTAGTTAAGTCAAAAGTGAAGTTATCTCTAACTGGAGCATTCTAAACATTATTGAAATGATTGCTAGAATTTTTTAATTACGCGTGTTTATTTCATGTAGTTTTCTATAAAGTAAATATGTTTTACAATTCAAACAGACTGCAATTCAAGTTTCATATTCCGCGATTTTGCTAATAAGTAGAAGGACCTACTGAAGGGCTTGAAGGGTTCCAGTCAGAGTTATCATTACTTTTGACTTACGGAAATGGGTATTTTTTTATGACATTAAATGTGAAAATTTATTTAGAAGACATAGATATTCTACTGCCAGCAACAGTCACTAGCAGTTTTCTTTTGATTAAATATTTTTTTACTGACTTTGGAAATTGGCTAATAGCTAGTAGGTCCCTATACTCCCCGAACCAATCTTCTCCAGCATTCCTTCTTTTGGAGAACTTCGATGCTATGAAATGAGCTGCCGGAGAATTTGTTTTCAGACGGCTACAACCTGCAGCGTTTTAAATCTAACGTGCACGGACACTTATCCTCTCGCAGCGCTTCTACAGCGCGGGAGGCTGACCATGAAAAAAAAACCCATTTCGGTCTATTTTTTTTTCTAAAAGTATGAGTACAAGCACGTTAAACGAATTAATTTAACGCTAAAAATAGAAGCGTGCATTTTATACGAGTACGAGCTTAACAGAGCAGTGTACGCTGTATTCCCGGTTCCCATTTGTCGTTTACGATATGATGTGATGACCTAGTAGTATTCCGATCCGAACGAACCCTTAACTTAATAATTATTCTGCTGGGGTTAGAGATCAATTAACTCTAATTATGGTTTTCTTAATCTCCTTAAATATCAGCGTTGAACTACGCATCGTTCGAATGGCTTATTAACTCTGATGCTAGTCTCATTTTACTTCACATGCATTATAAAAATTATGTACGAGGATGTACTAGAAAATGACGAGACTAGTTTCATAGTATACTACTCGCAAGTGGAATCCGAACACCTAGAAAAAAAGTAGTACCATCTCTAGTACACATAATGTAACACTTTTTGTTCATTCAGACGTTATTTGCCTAAATGGCACCTCTAAAAAATGATAAGTGGCCGCCCACTATTACCCCAAGCACAATGAGATACGGTAATAAAATTTCAGAAACGTTTACTTTTAAGTGTTGTTAAAAATTTAATATTTTTTGTACACAAATACCACATAAATAAAAATCCTTAACACTAAGCAACAAAAAAACGAAACATATAATTATGTACTCTATCCTTAAGAAAACAAAATTGTATTTTAAAAACCATAAGTTTAATGTTTTAAACTTAAACAGTGGAAAAACAAAACATAATTATCTCAAACTTAAAAACAAAAGCTCCTACAAAATAATATAAAATGTTTTTTAAAAACTTGAGCTTAATATTTTAAACATAAACAAAAATCAATTATATACCTACTTTAAACTTAAAAACAAAAACTCCTAGAAAATAAAATATGACGCACTTATCTTTTTATAAAATTTATAAAAAAGGCACGCCTTGCTTTAAGTGCTGCAAAATCCTTTGTAATTTGGTCTGTATTTCATAATTCAGATTCAGTAGAAATTAATACCAAATTATTGAGTCTTTCCTGGTTCATCGAGGATCTTAAGTAATTTTTAATGAGTTTTAACTTTGAAAATAATCTTTCTCTTTTGCAACTGATTTTGGAAGTGTTAAAAGGGTTTTAAGAGCAATCGAAATATTGGGGAAATGTATCAAATAAATCATTTTTAAATATGCCTATATTGCCGCCTCTTTAGGCTTGCCGCCCGTGTGCGGTGCACACCGTGCACACGGGGTTGGCGCGGCCCTGGGTGCTTCTTTCAGAGCAATTGCTGTAACCATGGGGCGTAGTGTGGCTACAGTTGTAGCAGCATGGCGCGCATGGATCGCAGAAGGGCGAATGCAGCGAGCTAGAGGTTCTGGAGCACGTAGAAGAACTACAGACCGGCAAGATCGTCATCTACGACTACTGACCCTTCAAGACAGAATGCGATCCACTCAAGCTGTTGCTGAGGCTTGGTATGCAGCTATGAGGAGGCCCATTCAAATCCGCACGGTGTACCACAGATTGAGTGAAATAGGCTTAGGATCATGTCGTCCGCATCTAGTGCTTCCACTCACTGTAACTCATCGTCGCCAACGGTTAGATTGGTGCCAAGATCACCGTCAATGGCGTGCTGAGTGGCATCGGACGGCCTTCTCCGAAGAGTCCAGGTTTTGTCTGGGGGTACATGACGGATGCCAACGCGTAAAAGACGACGACGGGGTGAACGACGTGATCTCCAGTTTGCTGTTGAGCGCCATGTACACCGTCCTATTGGTTTGATGGTTTGGGGTGCCATTGCATTCAACAGCAAGTCACCTTTACTTGTGATTCGTGGCACAATGACTGCTTTACACCAAACACATTTACACAATACCTACAAGAGTTATGCCTGGACAAAAGGTTACACAAAATATTCCACAAGTCTGTAATCCTGAAGACCTGTAATATTCTACTATCCTTCCTAAATTTCGATCAGTAATAGTTCAGGTGTTGACTTGGCACAGCCCGTCAACACTTGTTGCTACCGCAACCATACGACAAAAACATAGACAAGCAGAATAATAATAAATATCCTCCAATCAACGAATCTCTAGAAATTCGAACATATTTGAGAAATCTGCACCAAATAATGTCGATGAATGGACAGATCACACAGACTCGAACTCCATTGATATACCGTCCTTACTTTCGGAGCAAAATAAATTATAATTTTATATGCTCCTATAACGTACCCATAAAAATATTTATAGGTATGAAATATCTGAAGGATATTTAGATAGCCGACTACAAATCCCAGCGAATGATATTATTAAGGCCTTGCTTTTTTATATTTTTTATGACCCATCCGACATTTTGACGTAGCTCAGTATGAAACTTTTTATGGAAAAATATTATTGCTTATCGCACTAAAAATATATGTATCCAGTTAAGAAACGACAATTGCGCTATTTACTGATGGCTCCAAGTCTGAACTGGGGGCAGGAGCGGGAGTAGTTGGTACTAATCCAAGAGTTGAAATTTCAGTCAACCTTGGGAGGCATACCACAGTCTTCCAAGCAGAAATGATTGCCATAGAGCTGGGAGTCAGGGAACTAATCAAAAGGCCCCTGACAAACAGATCTATAAAAATCTTTTCGGACAGCCAGGCTGCATTGAGAGCACTGTGCTCCAGTCGGGTTGATTCAAGACTGGTATGGAACTGCATGCACCTCTTCAACAAATTCGGAACGGGAAACAGGGTAACCTTGATTTGGGTTCCAGGTCACAGCGGAGTGGAAGGCAATGTATTGGCCGACGCGCTCGCAAAAGGAGGAACTGAATCTGTGTTCATAGGGCCAGAACCATTTGCGGGCATTGCAAAAAGCACCGCTAAAAAGACCATCTCATACTGGGCAGAGAGGAAAGCACTCCTGAACTGGCGAGATACACCAGGGCTACTGCACTCGAAGGCGTTTATAAGATACCCCTTCAGTCAGCTCCCCTCCCGAGGATCATGGAATGCAACAGGAATGATCTTCGCATTCTGGTCGGTCTGCTGACGGGACATGGTCGTCTAAGGAACCATATGCGGAAGTTGGGTCTTGAACAAACTTCAGACTGTCGCTTCTGCTACGTGGAGGACGAAACAGCGGAGCATATCCTTTGCTCCTGTCCAGAACTGGATAATGCTAGGTTCCAGACATTCGGATTTGCCCAACTGGAACCTCATGACTTCAAGAAAGTTTCACCCTTCACGTTGATCGCCTTCGCAAAGAGGTTCGGACTGTACGGCGAACTCTAAAAAGGTGTGAGCCACAATAGACACAACTGAGTCGCAGTGGAAGGAGGCAGCGCAACATCGAGATGTTGAAAACATCCTCCAAAAACTGAACACGAATAAAGCTACTGGTCCTGACCAAATTCCAGCCATTGTCCTTACACGCTGTGCCGCTGAGCTTGCACCTATTCTTTGCAAGCTCTTCAAACTTTCGCATCAACGAGGCGTGTTTCCCGCTTCGTGGAAGATTGGCTGCATACAACCCATCCCTAAGAAAGGCAAAAAAACTGATCTCACCAATTATAGACCTGTGGCTCTTCTCAGCATCATGTCTAAGGTTATGGAGACTGTCATTAACACACAGCTCCTGAAATACCTGGACAACACTAACATCATAAGTGATCGACAGTATGGCTTCCGTAAGCACAGGTCTACAGGTGACCTCCTTGCTTACGTCACTCACTTGTGGAACAGAGCAATAGAAAACCATGGCGAATCCCGTGTTGTTGCACTTGACATATCGAAAGCTTTCGATAGAGGGACTTCTGGTCAAGCTTGCTGCTTATGGACTACCACCTGGCCTGCGCCAGTGGCTGAAAGCTTTTTGAACGACCGATCTCTGTTTGTTGTAGTCAAGGCCTGTTCATCAGACGTATTTTCGATAAACGCCGGTGTTCATCAGGGATCTGTCCTATCCCCTACACTGTTTCTGCTGTACATCAACGACCTGCTGGAAATAACATCCAATCCAACCTACAGCTTCGCAGATGAGAGTACATTAGTGTCGTGTATGGAACCAGGCAAGCCACTATCATCCCAGGAGACGGTTCGTCGGCGACATTAGCATGCCTCACAGATCAACGCTGATATCAAAACAATTGTCGAGTGGGGATTAGCAAATGAAGTACAGATCAACGTACAAAAAACTCAGGCAACAACACTTACAAAGTCTCACGATGGCTTACCAACCGTGGAAATAGAGGGCCACCCCATAGTCGAATCACCTTCCGTCAAGCTTTTGGGGATCAACATAAACAATAACATGTCCTGGCACGACCACGTCGTCAGTATTGCTAAAACGGCATCCCAGAAGTTTGGAGTTTTGTTCCGCTGTAGGAAGTTGTATACACCAGAGCAACTGCTGCTGCTCTTCAAGGCATAGATCCGACCATCGCTGGAGCATTGCTCCCATGTGTGAGGATGTGCTCCGAAACACTTTCTAAAGTTTCTGGACACTATCCAGAAAAGACCAATTAGACTAATCGATACGCCTAACCTCACAAAGGACCTCCACAGCCTGGAACATCGAAGGAGGGTGGCTGACCTATCCCTGTTTTACAGTTTCTATCACGGAAGATGTTCGAGTGAGCTCTCCCAGATAATAACACCAAGGGGAACCAGGAACACTAGAGGAACACTAGAGAAGCTCTGCGAGCTCATTCTTACCAAGTCGAGGTCCTTACTCCCCGAACCAGTCTCCTCCAGCATTCCTTCTTTTGGAGAACTTCGACGCTGTGGAATCTGCTGCCGGAGAATTTGTATCCCGACGGCTACAACCTGCAGCGTTTCAAATCTAAAGTGAACCGACACTTATCCTCTCGCAGCGCTTCTACAGCGCCGTAGACTTTCAGCCTTTGCGGGAGGCTGACCATAAAAACTCTTAACAAGTGACTTTTTGTGATACTAGCTAAAAAAATTTTTTTAAGAAATAACTGTTTGAGGAAACTGAAAAGTTTTGATTTTGTGCAGGGTGCAGGTGCAGCCTCAACAATCTCTGGTGGAATTTTCCTGTAGTTTTTTATTTTTAATTTTGTGCGCGCCCTTTTAAAAATCTAGGAGCCGCCACTGTCCTTTATGAGCGACGCCTATGGTCGGACGTGATAAAAACACACCAAATTACGCACCGCGGCTTCAACTATTATTTATTCAGGCGAATCGAGGAATATTCCTCGAGATAGAGCGTACATATAACCAGGTTGCATCAGTTGCAGTGACGGTAAACAAAGAGTTTCGTAAAGTATTTATACCGATGCTTCGACTGACCTTCCAGTTAGAGTTATCTAACCTAGGAAAACACACGTATCTTATCCAACACTCCAACAGTATAGTTATTTTTATCTCGTTTCTCGGCATTCACCTTAAACTTGGAAATTGAAACCTACAGAGTTCCCTGAGATATTGCGAACTTGTAAATGCAGAATCGATATGTTTGCAAACGAATTATGACGGGGTATGTTACCGCTAATCAGGGTAGTTAAGTTGCCTTTCTTATTAGTGGAAGTCACCCCTGAGGTGACATTCCGCCTTTTCGCTTTGACTTTTTTTCTCTTGGTTTTTTTTTCCAGGAGCCGTCCGATCTTACTGTCCCCGTCAATATTTAAGCCTTAAGGCCTATTGTATTATTGCTCCTCTCATTTACAGTATCCACTCCAGCAATCTGGATCCCTGCATAAGTTTATGCAGTTTACCTACTGGTCCTGGTGCTGAGCTGTACTCCATTGGTTCTAGCTTGGTCTTCTCAAAGAGCTGTTGTCTCTTGTGATCTAGCGCTTCGCACTCACAGAGCACATGTAGGGCTGACTCAGTTCCTCCTCCACACAGTCTGCAGTTGAGGTCTCCATTGTAAAGTCCCATCTTATTAAGGTGTTCCTTCAGGCCACAATGTCCTGTGAGGAGACCCGTCGTTATTCGGAGCTGATTCCTACTCAAGGAGAGCAGTGTTTCAGCTGTTTTCTTACATGGAGCTTGAATGTTTTTCCATGAACACATCCTGGCAACAAGTTCCACTGCTCCTTGTGCTGATGTTTCATCCATTCTCCGACCTGGTATCTGATTGTGCTTTTAGACACCCCCAGGGCGAGTTCTGCTCTATAGAGCAGACGAGCCTAGTCTTGCTAGCTCGTCTGCCCTTTCATTGCCTCTTATACCTGAGTGTCCTGGCACCCACTCCAAAGTTACTTTGTACTGTTCTGCCAGGCTTCCCAGTTCTTGTAGACATTCCCAGACTAGATCAGACGTAACTTTGGGCGCTTCTAG
Organism: Callosobruchus maculatus; assembly: GCA_951848785.1. Classification (NCBI taxonomy): domain Eukaryota; kingdom Metazoa; phylum Arthropoda; class Insecta; order Coleoptera; family Chrysomelidae; genus Callosobruchus; species Callosobruchus maculatus. Next base: position 9,280,659 of record CATOUR010000003.1, read on the forward strand.
TGCCCTAAGTGTAGCTTGACTGTCGGTAAGTTTTACGATCCTCTTGTTTCTGTAGGATCATTCATTATTGATCTTTGCACATTGCAGGAAGGCGTACATCTCTGACTGAAATACCAAGGCGTATTTTCCTAGCGGAATGCTCTGTCTAGTTCCTCTTCTAAAGATTCCCGCTCCTGTGCCTTGCTCGCTCTTTGATCCATCTGTGTACCAGACTATTTCCCGATGCAGGTTGTTTACTTCACAGAGTTCTCGATCCCTTATTGTAGTTTCGAATTTCTTGTTAAAGATATATTTCGGAGTTATTTGGTCCTTTCTAGCATCCATTATGGTATGCCCCACATATTCTGCGATTTGGTTGTGTCCAAATTCCTCTTGGTAGAGTTTGTAGTCTAGAGCAGCCCATTCTCGCCTCGCCCATTATTACAATTTACAACGGAGGGAGGTCCAGGATGGTCTCTAAGACTGCAGTGGGTGCGCTTTCTTTCTCTTGGTACATTTCTTGTTTATTTTGTGACAGCGAATGAATAAAGAACAAAAAGGTGCAGCCCGGTCTCCGACACACCGAGTTGCTGTTTCATTACCCAGTGATTACCCCTCACACCGTGAGGTGAGCAATCACTGGGTCCGCGAATCCTACACCCTAAATAGACGAAGGGACCCAAGGATGACTGCCTTCTGCATTCTGGCGGCTAAGACATTCGCCGCTACACGGCACACCGGAGCAATGCAGAGAGCAGCGTATTCCTTGTTCCACCTAGAGATCCAATGACCATAACCAAGAGACTTACAGTGTAGTCTGGCCAGAGCCTGCAAAGTTGTCCGAGCAACTCCTGATACTTGGCCCGCTTTTCCTCCTCCTTAGAGACGATGTTCACCTCAGCAAGTGCCGAAAACTCTATAACGAATTTCTTCTTCTGTTGGCGGTCGAGAAGGACTATGTCGGGCTGGTTTGCCTATACAAGCTCGAGCGTGGGGAACGAGTAGTGAGTAGTTCTAGTAAATCCGGCATCTCTCGTTCTCCACAACGGACTCTATATCCCCTTTACCGTATAGCAGCACCGGTGTCTCATCAATACCGTATGAGTGAGAAATGATAGTAGAGCACTCGTAGGGCCGCGTTGTGCCGATGGACGTAAGCCGTACCAGCGTACGTCTACACGCCGACAAGAGATGCATAAGCATCTCTAGCGCCTGTCAGCAACCTCAACAACGGGTGTCGGGTACATCTACACCCATAACCTTATTTCGGTGTACCAAGGAGTTAAAGTCTTGGCAAGCCATTATAAAGCCCTCAGTCTCCGACTTCAATCCACTAGACTTTAGGAAAGAGAAGGTCAACTGCTCAGACAAGCCATGCTCTTCTAAATGTTTGCAGAAGGTTCCATGCGGCATGCATTGGCTTGTCTTTATGAAGTCTTGACTTTCAGTGTTGCTGCTCTAAAATTGAAGGCTCCCTTACACACATTCTCGTGCTCTCTTACAAAGCGGATCAAGTGATCGGTGCTGTTCGTCACATAGCAGGCAGTGGCCAAAATCTGTTGTATTCATAATCTGTCAAAAAAGACCTAGCGACAGAAAACATTTCTAGATCCATCCGAACATTGCCTTGCCTATTGCAGAAACCAAGCAAATTTTCTGATGCATGTATACGAGTATTGCTGTAGGTCGTTCCGTATTGTGTGACGTGGAAATTATTGAATTGCCTTTGATGAAATTTTGACTCAGTATTATTACCTGGGAGGATGGAAAACGCGTGTATGGTTTTTAAAAATCGTGTCAGCGGCGGCGCAGCAATAATAGAAAAACTAAAATTATAAAAACAGCTCAAACTTCGTTTTTAGGCGATTTGGGGGTTTTTGATAGTTTCGTTTTATCCAGTTGAAGCTCGCAGAATAAAAACTGCAGGTATTGTTCTAGTTCCTAGAGCTAGAGTTTTTGTGTTGGATGTTTTTTGAGGGCAGGCGGGCGATGATTTGGTTGCAAGGGGATCTCAGACTATGCAATTTATGCAAAGGGAAAATAATAAAATGATAACACCGTTATGTGTGGGCAGTACTGAGTCAAAACACTTGACGCCATTTTTTACTTCCCACACCGTTAGGTGAGGGGAGTATTGTGATCGCGAAAATTTTTGATTTTGAGATAATACACTTTTTGGACGTTTTATGATGTCTACATAACGAAAATCCACGTCACTCATTTCTGTCGGTCTGTCTGTCTGTCTGTCGGTCTGTCGGTCTGTCGGTCTGTCGGTCTGTCGGTCTGTCGGTCTGTCGGTCTGTCGGTCTGTCGGTCTGTCGGTCTGTCGGTCTGTCGGTCTGTCGGTCTGTCGGTCTGTCGGTCTGTCGGTCTGTCGGTCTGTCGGTCTGTCGGTCTGTCGGTCTGTCGGTCTGTCGGTCTGTCGGTCTGTCGGTCTGTCGGTCTGTCGGTCTGTCGGTCTGTCGGTCTGTCGGTCTGTCGGTCTGTCGGTCTGTCGGTCTGTTCGCGTTTTTCTACCCTCGTAATATCAGCAACCGCTTCATGGATTGTGATGAAATTTGGGTATCTATATGCTGTGAGGTCCTAGTGGGTAATGCTGCTATAAAAAACAAAAAAATTAAATATCCCTCAAACTTCGTTTTTAGGAATTTTAGGGGTTCCTGGTCATTTTTTACTTTTTTTGGGTGGGGGTGAAATTGGGGTGGTTAGGGGGTGGAGGGTTGTAAAACTCAAAAATTTGTTCTATTCATAATAGAATGTCCATTGACCTATGAAAGAAAGACCTAGCGGCATAATAGACGTTTTTTAGGTCCATCCAAACATTGCCTTGGCTATTACAGAAATCAAGGGACTTAGAATTTTCGTATACATACTAGTATTGCTTTAGATCGTTCTGAATTTAGTATCATGGAAATTATGGAATTGATGTTAATAAAATTTAGACACAGTATTATTACCGTGGCGCGGATGAAAAATGCATATGGTTTTCAAAAATTGTGTCAGTGGCGGCGCAGCAATAATAAAAAAACTAAAAATATAAAAATAGCTCAAACTTCGCTTTTAAGCCATTTGGGGGTTCCTGATTGTTTCGTTTCGTCCACTTGAAGCTCGCAGAATGAAAATTGTGTCGTTTTAGTTCCTACGGAGAGACTTAGGAAAATATTTAATAGTTTTTGTGTTGGACGTTTTTTGAGGACATACGAACGATTATTTGGTTACAAGGGATCTCAGACTATAGCTTCCTGCAAAGGGAAAATAATAAAATTATATCACTGTTATGTGTGGGAAGTACTGAGTCAATCAACTTGACTCCATTTTTTTCTCATGGGCAGTCAGATAGCTTGATCTGTATAGTTTATCGTTTCGGCGTTCAATGAAAACGTATTGAATATTCCGACAAAAATAAGCATGTCTGCTATTATTTTCTGAACGATCCGAAACCTTGAAGTCGTACTATTAAATTTTTTACCGCTTATTGTAATGTTTCCAATTTATTAGCAGCACACTGATATTAATGTATGTGTGTGTATGCATACGAGAGAGTATTTTCGTTTTTGTCGTGGAAAACTTGGCAGACTAACACTCGCAGTAATTATTCTTGAATGCATTAATTTTAACGCCTAATGTCTAGTTGCACGATGTCTGCTTTCTGATAAATTACATATGTAATTGAAATTTTATGTGGGTTTGAATTATTTTTGACGGTTATTTTGCTTGTGCTCGTTCCTTTTTACGGACTAAATGATTTAGTTACTCGTATTTAAGTAGAGACAGATTTAACGTTTAGCCACTTTTTACTTGCCACACCGATAGATGAGGGGAGTATTGTGATCGAGAAAGTTTTCGATTTTGAAATAACACGCCTTTTGGGCATCTTATGACATCATAACGAAAATCCACGTCACTCATATTCCTCTGTCTGTTTGTCTGTCGGTTTGTCAGTCTGTCTGTCGGTCTGTCTGTCTGTTGGCGTTTTTCTAACGTCGTAATCTCAGTAACCGGTGCATGGATTGTGATGAAATTTGGAGTGCGATATGTTGTGGGGTCGTAGTAGGTAATGTTTCTATAATTTTAGAAATCGTTGTAAGAGGGCGGAGTAATTAGCAAAAAAACAAAAATTTTGAAATATTCCTCAACCTTCGTTTGTAGACGTTTTAGGGGTCCCTGATCATTTTCTACTTTTTCTTGGGTGGGGGTGAATTTGGGGTGGTTGGGGGGTGGGGGGTTGTAAAACTGAACATTTTTCTTTATTGATAATGACCTGTCCATTGACCTGTGAATGAAAAACCTAGCGGCATAATACACTTTTTTAGGTCCATCCGAACATATATATTGCCTTGCTTACTATAGAAACCATGTGACTTAGAATTTGTGACGTATACATACGAATATTGTTTTAGATCGTTTTATATTGCGTAACACGAAAATCACTGAACTGATTTTAATGAAATTTTGACACAGTATCACTACCGCGGAGAGGATGGAAAACGCGTATGTTTTGGAAAAATCGTGTCAGTGGTGGCGGGGCAATAATAAAAAAACTAAAAATATAAAAACAGCTCAAACTTTGTTTTCAGGCATTTTAGGAGTTCCTGATCATTTTCTACTTTTTTTTTGGGTGGTGGTGAATTTGGGGTGTTTCGGGGGGGGGGGGTATACAAACCAATGGAGTTGGAATTTGTGGTGTATACATACGAATATTGTTTTAGATCGTTCTGTATTGCGTAACGCGAAAATCATTGAATTGATATTAATAAGATTTTGACACAGTATTACTACCGCAGCGAGTATGGAAAACGAGTATGTTTTGGAAAAATCGTGTCAGTGGCGGCACAGCAATAATAAACAAAACTAAAATTATAAAAACCGCTCAAACTTTGTTTTTAGGCTTTTTTAAGGGTTCCTGATCGTTTTCTATTTTTTTGGGTGGGGGTGAACTTGGGCTGGTTGGGGGGTGGGAGATTGTAAAACTGAAAAATTTGTTGTATCCATAATAGTCTGTCCATTGACCTGTAGAAAAAATACCTAGCGGTATATTACACTTTCTTGGGTCCATCTGAACATTGGCTTGCCTATTATAGAAACCAATTTTGTGATGTATACATACGAGTTTTGATATATTTCGTTCTATGTGTATTACGTAAAGCGAAAATTATTGAATTGATTTTAATGAAATTTTGACACAGTATTACTACCGCGGCGAGAATGGAAAACGCGCCTGTCTTTGAAAAATCGTGTTAGTGGCGGCGCAGAAACAATAAAAAAACTAACATATTAAATACAGCTCAAATTTCGTTTTTAGACGGTTTGGAGGCTCCTGATCGTTTCGCATCGTCCAGTTGAAGCATGCAGAATAAGAACTGTGGCGTCCAGTTCCTAAAGAGGGAGACGCAAGAAGCTATTTACGAGAGTTTTTGTGTTTGATGTTTTTTTGCGGGCGGGTTGGCGATGATTTGGTTGCAAGGGGATTTCAGACTATAGCTTCATGCAATGGGAAATAATAAAATGGTATCATCAGTCAATCAACTTGACTCCATTTTGTAACAAAATCGTTGACAAGCCTAGATGAGTAACATCTAGTAAGATTACGTCTACAATCTACAAGTGACACTTCTATAAGAAATTGAATGCTTGAGAGATATTTAAAATGTGAGAGCAGGCGACAGAAAAGATCTGCCGGTGCGCCATCTGGTACCCGAAGGCAACGGCAAACCAAAGAAAATCGCTGCTGAATAGCGGCGCGTTCGCTTGGCCAACCAGAATAGCGCGGGTTCTATATGCTGCTGCATATGAGAGTCGATATACGAGGGTTGCTCTATATCTCTGTCAATTACCCAACAGTAGATCCAATTACAGGGTAACATTGAATGAAAAAAAAAATGAATATATATTCATAGTGCACGCAGGTACGTAAACTAACAAGTACTACTTACATTGATTCATATGTTCCTTAAATAAACACAAAATTCTAGTGAGACTATCATTGTTTATATCACAGTTGCTGGCAATAGAATTAAAATTTGAGCACATAACGTTGACGGGAGAATTTGATAGAGTATTGGTGCGCGAAAATTTACAGTAAAAACATGAGGCTTGGCGTAAGGTACGTTTAGGTACAGAAAAGTTAATTCTGTCCAAAATACTTGGTGCATCAATTGAGTTATGGATTAATTCATATAGAAATACCATTCCTGAACCAGCTCGATGAGATTGTAAAGATTCAATGTTGAAACGCTCTTGCAACAAAATCTGATCCATACCTCGCTGAGGATAAACTCCATCAATTCTAAAGCATAAAAATTTTAGAAATCGACGTTGTACATTCTCCAACAACGTTATGTGACACATATACTGTGGATCCCAAACAATGCTAGCATATTCTAGTTTTGAACGAACTAACGCGAAGTATAATGCTTTAAGCGCCGCTACATTTGAAAATGACTTACAATTACGAATGACAAAACCTAACATTTTAGTAGCATTGGAGGAGGTTCTAGAAATATCCAGTCCAATTTGAAGTCAAAGTAAACACCCAGGTCCTTTACTTCAGTACACCTTATAAGTACCGCGTTATCAATTACGTAGTTATAACGAAAAGGTGATGTTTTGCGAGTAAAAGAACAAGCTTTGCATTTTGAAATGTTTAGGTAGAGTGAATTCTTTTCGCACCACAGGTTGATGTTATCTAGATCCTGCTGCAAAGAAATGCAGTCTTGAATACTGTGAACTGTCGAATAAATCTTGAGATCATCAGCAAAAAGGAGAGTTTTGCAGCTTAAAGACTTGGTAAGATCATTAATGAATAACAGGAAGAGTAAAGGACCTAGGTTTGAACCTTGGGGGACGCTTGAAGAAGCTATATATACCTCTGATGAATGACCGTTATAGGATACAAACTGACGCCTATTATGTAGATAGGATCGCATCAGAGAAATCAAAGGATTACTAAGGCCGTAAGACTCTAGATTATTGATCAATATATTATGATAGTTTGAATGTATTGGAATGCAAACTCAGGCCCTCCCTGTATTATATTATCAGCTCGAACGTGAATATAAAGGTGAATACAACCGAGTTTCGGTCTGTAGGTATGTAGTTACCAGTCCATATGCCGGATTTATCAACAAACTGTTTTCCTGTGTATGTAATATGAGTGTTTATCTTATCACTACACCGCGCCGTTATCAAAATATGGGGCAGCCAAAAAGAAAAATACACATATAATGCAAATATTTAAAGAAGAACTAGTCCAACAGGTATACTTACTACTTAGCAAAGCGCAGGGCCGTTCTGGGGTCATATGCGCCTTGGTGCAAGCTAGAAATTGCCGCCCTTTGCATAGCGGGAGATAAAATGGGGTGTAGATGGATTAGATATAAAATCAGTAAAATCGATACACTTATACCGGGTGTCCCACGACGATTAAGACAAGCAATATATCGGAAATAGCAAGTAGTAGGGAATTACAATTTTGGAGGTGTAAATTAGAGCAAATATAGTATCTTTTCTTATTATTGTGTCACCCAATGAGGAATTTGTTTTTGGTCATGTGACGTCCGATTCAAAATTTGTAATAGAACACCCTGTATATTTGTGAATTTTTGTGTTCCTCCCGATAAAACAATTGCAACAAACTAGCACACTTGAGGTCTAATGTGATTAATTCAAGAGCTACAGGTACTTAAAGGATGATACCACTACCATTGATTATAACATGTACCCCTACAGTTGAATTACTTTGGTAGTGTTTCATAATGGTAGTGGTACAGTCCTTTAAATACCTGTAGCTCTTGAATTAATCACTTTAGACCCCAAGTGTGCTAGTTTGTTGGAATTGTTTTATCGGGAGGAATACAAAAAGTCACAAATATACAGGGTGTCCCATTAAAAATTTTGAATCGGACGTCACGTGACCAAAAACAAATACCTGATCGGGTGACACAATAATAACATTTGCTCTAATTTACACTCCCAAAATTATAATTCCCTACTACTGCCCAGTTCCGATAGATTGCTTGTCTTAATCGTCGTGGTACACCCGGTATATTATATTCCAGGTTATTCACGTTATTCGACACGGAGCATTATGGCTGAAGTATTTGATGAAAAAGAATATAATAATTTCGCATGGATAGGGGCCCATTAAGGCTACACTTTAAAAATATTTTCATGATCTACAGGGTGTCCTCAAAACACGAAACGTATCAAAGTTACATTTTTTTTAAACAAAATACCCTGTATATTATTACATATTCGAATTCCTTGGTGAATTCTAGTGTGACTTTAAGTACCACATCTGGGACTTAAAGCGAACCGTTTAGGCGTACATCACCATTTTCTGTACAAGTACATGTCTGAAAAAAATTGTAGGAATTATAAAATTTAGACGGCTGTAACTTTGCCGGATTACTAAGCATGAAATGCGTTAGCTTAGCATAGACGGTCAAATTTGTATTGTGTTTGTGCTTGGAGAAATCGGTCGATTAGTTAAGGAGACTTCAATCAGAGATAACCTGATTTTTTCAAACGTTTTCAAAACGCTTTGAAAGTGACAGCTGGTGTTTCCATGACATTTGGATCTCCATACGATCTCAAAAATTAGCAGATCGACCTTGAACAGGGAACTTTTTGAAAATGCACCCAATTGACGTTTTCACGATATATATCAAATCACAGCATTTTCAAATCTCAAAACGCTTTGAAAACGTTTCGAAAGCCCGTGGAAACGTAGTAAGTGTAATGGGACTTCGAAGTAAACCGAATTTTTAGGTGATGCGTTAATTTTAACAGAATTTTTAGGTGATGCGTTAATTTTGAACAGGAACGTATACTTCGTATATGGACCTCACATTAGTCCGGATACACTTTTCTCAAATCACGTTCACGAATGATGAAGTCAGTCGCAACATGGAAATTAAGTTGTTATTTGATTTCCGCCTTGTCGCTCGACAGGGACGGCGAATATTTCATGGAAGGGGTATACGAGGGTGAATCAGAAAATGGCAACTATTTTTCAGAATACACCCCATTTTGTTCGATACACCTATCCCATCGTGTTACACGGGCGTCGTCAAGGGGGGATAGGTGCCCCTCCCTAGCTAAAAACCCGAACATTCTATAATAAGCTTTGTTGCTTATTATTCGCCGCCTTTTTAAGTATACAACCGTATTATTACCGCATTTAATTAGAACTTGTTTTTCTAATAAGCTATAAAAATTTTCCAGTCTATTAACTGTAAGGGAATTTCACATGCTTTACTACTACTAACACTACTACTACCTTGCCCCACCTAGGTCCTAGGCTGGCGACGCCCTTGTCGTGTTATCCAACTCCAACTCATAAAGTTCTGAGTTCGATAGTCTGTCAAGTATAGAATAGAATTTATTGGCTTTTCGGTTACAAAGATGCAACTAAAACGACAAATCGGAAAAAAGGACATGTAAGTTATAGAAAAAAAAATTATTTACACATAGACCTTACTCAAATTGAGGTCCAGGATATCACTATTCTTGCTTGGAACATGTCCTGAATCGCATCATGCTGACTGCTGCAGGAAATAACATCCAATCCAATCTACAGCTTCGCAGACGACAGTGCATTAATATCGTGCATGGAACCAGGCAAGCCACTATCATCCCATTAGACAGCGACAGCAGCACGTCTCACAGATCAACGTAGATATCAAAACAATTGTCGAGTGGGGATTAGCAAATAAAGTACAGTTTAACGTACAAAAAACTCAGGCAACGACACTGACTGATGAAGATGTCTCACGTTGGCTTGCCAACTGTGGAAATGGAGGGTCATCCAATAGTCTAGTCACCTTTCGTCAAGTGTTTAGGGATCAAATAACAATATCATGTCCTGGCATGACCACGTCATCAGTATTCCTAAAACGGCAGTAGAATCCGAAGATCCTCTTCTACTAAAATAACTCAGATAAGAATTACTTTTTACTGTATTACTAAACACGAATTGTGACATCCTTAAGCTTACTTTGGGTAAAGTTGAAATCATTTCCTTTTTGTGGAGTTCCATTCCCGGAAATTTACTACATAACCTTTTGTTATTTAACATTTATTCTGAATTTGTGATGAGACAGGTATTGGACAACTGGAATGGCCTTATAACTATTGGCAGAAGCAAAATATCCAACTTACGGTTTCCTGACAATACAACCCTTATTGCTGCTTCTCAGGAAGTAGTAGTAGTTCCATTAAACATCTTAGAACAACACAGTGCAGCATACGGTATTGGTATTCACTATAACAAGACCAAGGTTATGATCGTAGATAGAGAGCACGATAATCATCGAGAATAAAGTCAGTAGGCCGTTGTGAAGTAGTTCAAAGTTTTGTGTACCTCGGTTCTTTGATCAACAACTTCGGTAGCTGTGAAAATGAGATTCGACGGCGCATTCAACAGGCACGTGTGGCCATGACAAAGCGTACTAAAATATGGCGTGACCATAACATCACTACAGCTACCAAAATGTCGCTGGTTCAGTCTCTTGTGTTCTCCATATTTTTGTATGCCTCGAAAACTTGGACTGCTAAAAAGGCAGATCGAGCTCATATAGATGTTTCTGAAATGTGGACGTGGAGGAGAATGCTGAGAGTTCCTTATACCGTCCATCGAACTAACGTTTCCATACTGGATGAGTTCGGAAATCCAAAGAGACTATCCTCCATTGCGTCGACGAGAATGCTTACATTCTTCGCACAAATTCACAGAAGCGATAATATGGAGAAACTTGTAGTTAAGGGTCATGCTCCGAGTGGGCGACGCTGTGGCTGTTCCCCTACACGCTGGGTAGATACGACGAAACAGTTGCCGGATATGAGTATCAAGAGCATCACTGAACTGACAGTAAATCGCGAACGATGGCGAGCTACAGTTTTCAAAACTATTGATAATATTCGTGTTGGCAATACTCTAGCTTCGGCTTAATGCATTTTTCGAGTTCACAACATGTCTGTTAAGACATTGTGACTATGATGGTGATGAACATTTTGTTGTTTGTTTTTCGATAGTAGCAGGACTCTGCTTTCTCTCTCTCGCGCGCGTCTTTTATTATTTAACGCCTGAAACAAATTCGTTCCGCCGACCCTGACACTCGGTAGAGCCTTTCTTAATTCAATTACACTGTCTGCTGTTAAACTTGTTAAATTCGGACTGCTATGCGGTGGAGGAAGATAATTTCGCGCCAGACCGAAAGACAACGCCAAACAGCATAATGTCCTTCTCTATACATATGTATACAATATGATGTCACAATCTTGATTGGCGTTTTCAGGTTTACAGCACCCCTTTCTGCTCTGTGACAATATCTGTATCTTATCTGCCTGTTGGTGAAACAACCAACATAATTATTTCCCTGATTAAAAATGCAGTGTAAGTCCTAAATTGTTACTTTTTTTGAAGTGTGTGTAGAAGTTGATGGAATAAACAACTTTTTCAAATAACATGGTGACTTAAGTAACGAACACCAAAAATTTTCAGACCCTCAGAATTTCAAGTTCACAATAACAACCTAAAATCGTTATCTAGCTTCCTATAAGAACGAAAACTCGTATCATGTATACTTTGAGGATGATAATTACAAATTCGATCGTTGTTTTGAGGGTTAGCCTCAGGTAATGAACATAAAAAATTTTCAGAACCTCAGATCTTCAAGTTCACCTTAAAAATCTAAAATTGCTATCTGGCTTCTTATCAGGACGAAAACTCGTATAGTGTATATTTTGAGAATGCTAATTACAGATCCAACCGTTGTTTTGAGGTTCAGCGTCAGGTAACGAAGATCAAAAATTTGCAGGCCCTCTGATCTTCAAGTTTACCCTAAAAATCTAAAATTCCTATCTGGCTTCATATCAGGATTAAAGCTAGTATCGTGTATATTTTGAGGATGCTCATTACAAATCCGACTGTTGTTTTGAGGTTCAGTGTCAGGTAACGAAGATCAAAAATTTGCAGGCCCTCAGATCTTCAAGTTTACCCAAAAAATCTAAAATCGTTATCTGACTTCATATCAGGACGAAAACTCTTATCGTGTATATTTTGAGGATGCTCATTACAAATCCGACTGTTGTTTTGAGGTTCAGCGTCAGGTAACGAAGATCAAAAATTTGCACGCCCTCAGATCTTCAAGTTTACCCTAAAAATCTAAAATCGTTATCTGGCTTCATATCAGGACGAAAACTCGTATCGTGTATATTTTGAGGATGCTAATTACAAATCCAACCGTTGCTTTGAGGTTCAGCGTCAGTTAACGAAGATCAAAAATTTGAAGGCTCTCAGATCTTCAAGTTTACCCTAAAAATCTAAAATCGTTATCTGGCTTCATATCAGGACGAAAACTCGTATCGTGTATATTTTGAGGATGCTAATTACAAATCTAACCGTTGCTTTGAGGTTCAGCGTCATTTAACGAAGATCAAAAATTTGCAGGCCCCCAGATCTTCAAGTTTACCCTAAAAATCTAAAATCGTTATTTGGCTTCATATCAGGACGAAAATTCGTATCGTGTATATCTTGAGGATGCTCATTACAAATCCGACTGTTGTTTTGAGGTTCAGCGTCAGTTAACGAAGATCAAAAATTTGCATGCCCCCAGATCTTCAAGTTTACCCTAAAAATCTAAAATCGTTATTTGGCTTCATATCAGGACGAAAATTCGTATCGTGTATATCTTGAGGATGCTCATTACAAATCCGACTGTTGTTTTGAGGTTCAACGTCAGGTAACGAAGATCAAAAATTTGCAGGCCCTCAGATCTTCAAGTTTACTCTAAAAATCTCAAATCGTTATCTGGCTTCATATCAGGACGAAAACTCGTATCGTGTATATTTTGAGGATGCTCATTACAAATCCAACCATTGCTTTGAGGTTCAGCGTCAGCTAACGAAGATCAAAAATTTGCAGGCTCCCAGATCTTCAAGTTTACTCTAAAAATCTAAAATCGTTATTTGGCTTCATATCAGGACGAAAATTCGTATCGTGTATATCTTGAGGATGCTCATTACAAATCCAACCGTTGCTTTGGGGTTCAGCGTCAGGTAACGAACATCAAAAATTTTCAGACCCTCAGAACTTTAAGTTTACCCTAAAAACCTAAAATCGTTGTCTGGCTTCCTATCAGGACGAAAACTCGTATCGTGTATGTTTTGAGGATGCTCACTATAAATTCAACCGTTGCTTTGAGGTTCAGCGTCAGTTAACGAAGATCAAAAATTTGCAGGCCCCCAGATCTTCAAGTTTACCCTAAAAATCTAAAATCGTTATTTGGCTTCATATCAGGACGAAAATTCGTATCGTGTATATCTTGAGGATGCTCATTACAAATCCGACTGTTGTTTTGAGGTTCAGCGTCAGTTAACGAAGATCAAAAATTTGCAGGCCCCCAGATCTTCAAGTTTACCCTAAAAATCTAAAATAGTTATCTGGCTTCATATCAGGACGAAAACTCGTATCGTGTATATTTTGAGGATGCTAATTACAAATCTAACCGTTGCTTTGAGGTTCAGCGTCATTTAACGAAGATCAAAAATTTGCAGGCCCCCAGATCTTCAAGTTTACCCTAAAAATCTAAAATCGTTATTTGGCTTCATATCAGGACGAAAATTCGTATCGTGTATATCTTGAGGATGCTCATTACAAATCCGACTGTTGTTTTGAGGTTCAGCGTCAGTTAACGAAGATCAAAAATTTGCAGGCCCCCAGATCTTCAAGTTTACCCTAAAAATCTAAAATCGTTATTTGGCTTCATATCAGGACGAAAATTCGTATCGTGTATATCTTGAGGATGCTCATTACAAATCCGACTGTTGTTTTGAGGTTCAACGTCAGGTAACGAAGATCAAAAATTTGCAGGCCCTCAGATCTTCAAGTTTACTCTAAAAATCTCAAATCGTTATCTGGCTTCATATCAGGACGAAAACTCGTATCGTGTATATTTTGAGGATGCTCATTACAAATCCAACCATTGCTTTGAGGTTCAGCGTCAGCTAACGAAGATCAAAAATTTGCAGGCTCCCAGATCTTCAAGTTTACTCTAAAAATCTAAAATCGTTATTTGGCTTCATATCAGGACGAAAATTCGTATCGTGTATATCTTGAGGATGCTCATTACAAATCCGACTGTTGTTTTGAGGTTCAACGTCAGGTAACGAACATCAAAAATTTTCAGACCCTCAGAACTTTAAGTTTACCCTAAAAACCTAAAATCGTTGTCTGGCTTCCTATCAGGACGAAAACTCGTATCGTGTATGTTTTGAGGATGCTCACTATAAATCCAACCATTGCTTTGAGGTTCAGCGTCAGCTAACGAAGATCAAAAATTTGCAGGCTCCCAGATCTTCAAGTTTACTCTAAAAATCTAAAATCGTTATTTGGCTTCATATCAGGACGAAAATTCGTATCGTGTATATCTTGAGGATGCTCATTACAAATCCGACTGTTGTTTTGAGGTTCAACGTCAGGTAACGAACATCAAAAATTTTCAGACCCTCAGAACTTTAAGTTTACCCTAAAAACCTAAAATCGTTATTTGGCTTCATATCAGGACGAAAATTCGTATCGTGTATATCTTGAGGATGCTCATTACAAATCCGACTGTTGTTTTGAGGTTCAACGTCAGGTAACGAAGATCAAAAATTTGCAGGCCCTCAGATCTTCAAGTTTACTCTAAAAATCTCAAATCGTTATCTGGCTTCATATCAGGACGAAAACTCGTATCGTGTATATTTTGAGGATGCTCATTACAAATCCAACCATTGCTTTGAGGTTCAGCGTCAGCTAACGAAGATCAAAAATTTGCAGGCTCCCAGATCTTCAAGTTTACCCTAAAAATCTAAAATCGTTATTTGGCTTCATATCAGGACGAAAATTCGTATCGTGTATATCTTGAGGATGCTCATTACAAATCCGACTGTTGTTTTGAGGTTCAACGTCAGGTAACGAAGATCAAAAATTTGCAGGCCCTCAGATCTTCAAGTTTACTCTAAAAATCTCAAATCGTTATCTGGCTTCATATCAGGACGAAAACTCGTATCGTGTATATTTTGAGGATGCTCATTACAAATCCAACCATTGCTTTGAGGTTCAGCGTCAGCTAACGAAGATCAAAAATTTGCAGGCCCCCAGATCTTCAAGTTTACCCTAAAAATCTAAAATCGTTATTTGGCTTCATATCAGGACGAAAATTCGTATCGTGTATATTTTGAGGATGCTCATTACAAATCTAACCGTTGCTTTGAGGTTCAGCGTCATTTAACGAAGATCAAAAATTTGCAGGCCCCCAGATCTTCAAGTTTACCCTAAAAATCTAAAATCGTTATTTGGCTTCATATCAGGACGAAAATTCGTATCGTGTATATCTTGAGGATGCTCATTACAAATCCGACTGTTGTTTTGAGGTTCAACGTCAGGTAACGAAGATCAAAAATTTGCAGGCCCTCAGATCTTCAAGTTTACTCTAAAAATCTCAAATCGTTATCTGGCTTCATATCAGGACGAAAACTCGTATCGTGTATATTTTGAGGATGCTCATTACAAATCCAACCATTGCTTTGAGGTTCAGCGTCAGCTAACGAAGATCAAAAATTTGCAGGCTCCCAGATCTTCAAGTTTACTCTAAAAATCTAAAATCGTTATTTGGCTTCATATCAGGACGAAAATTCGTATCGTGTATATCTTGAGGATGCTCATTACAAATCCAACCATTGCTTTGAGGTTCAGCGTCAGGTAACGAACATCAAAAATTTTCAGACCCTCAGAACTTTAAGTTTACCCTAAAAACCTAAAATCGTTGTCTGGCTTCCTATCAGGACGAAAACTCGTATCGTGTATGTTTTGAGGATGCTCACTATAAATTCAACCGTTGCTTTGAGGTTCAGCGTCAGTTAACGAAGATCAAAAATTTGCAGGCTCCCAGATCTTCAAGTTTACTCTAAAAATCTAAAATCGTTATTTGGCTTCATATCAGGACGAAAATTCGTATCGTGTATATTTTGAGGATGCTCATTACAAATCTAACCGTTGCTTTGAGGTTCAGCGTCATTTAACGAAGATCAAAAATTTGCAGGCCCCCAGATCTTCAAGTTTACCCTAAAAATCTAAAATCGTTATTTGGCTTCATATCAGGACGAAAATTCGTATCGTGTATATCTTGAGGATGCTCATTACAAATCCGACTGTTGTTTTGAGGTTCAACGTCAGGTAACGAAGATCAAAAATTTGCAGGCCCTCAGATCTTCAAGTTTACTCTAAAAATCTCAAATCGTTATCTGGCTTCATATCAGGACGAAAACTCGTATCGTGTATATTTTGAGGATGCTCATTACAAATCCAACCATTGCTTTGAGGTTCAGCGTCAGCTAACGAAGATCAAAAATTTGCAGGCTCCCAGATCTTCAAGTTTACTCTAAAAATCTAAAATCGTTATTTGGCTTCATATCAGGACGAAAATTCGTATCGTGTATATCTTGAGGATGCTCATTACAAATCCAACCATTGCTTTGAGGTTCAGCGTCAGGTAACGAACATCAAAAATTTTCAGACCCTCAGAACTTTAAGTTTACCCTAAAAACCTAAAATCGTTGTCTGGCTTCCTATCAGGACGAAAACTCGTATCGTGTATGTTTTGAGGATGCTCACTATAAATTCAACCGTTGCTTTGAGGTTCAGCGTCAGTTAACGAAGATCAAAAATTTGCAGGCTCCCAGATCTTCAAGTTTACCCTAAAAATCTAAAATCGTTATTTGGCTTCATATCAGGACGAAAATTCGTATCGTGTATATTTTGAGGATGCTCATTACAAATCTAACCGTTGCTTTGAGGTTCAGCGTCATTTAACGAAGATCAAAAATTTGCAGGCCCCCAGATCTTCAAGTTTACCCTAAAAATCTAAAATCGTTATTTGGCTTCATATCAGGACGAAAATTCGTATCGTGTATATCTTGAGGATGCTCATTACAAATCCGACTGTTGTTTTGAGGTTCAACGTCAGGTAACGAAGATCAAAAATTTGCAGGCCCTCAGATCTTCAAGTTTACTCTAAAAATCTCAAATCGTTATCTGGCTTCATATCAGGACGAAAACTCGTATCGTGTATATTTTGAGGATGCTCATTACAAATCCAACCATTGCTTTGAGGTTCAGCGTCAGCTAACGAAGATCAAAAATTTGCAGGCTCCCAGATCTTCAAGTTTACTCTAAAAATCTAAAATCGTTATTTGGCTTCATATCAGGACGAAAATTCGTATCGTGTATATCTTGAGGATGCTCATTACAAATCCAACCGTTGCTTTGGGGTTCAGCGTCAGGTAACGAACATCAAAAATTTTCAGACCCTCAGAACTTTAAGTTTACCCTAAAAACCTAAAATCGTTGTCTGGCTTCCTATCAGGACGAAAACTCGTATCGTGTATGTTTTGAGGATGCTCACTATAAATTCAACCGTTGCTTTGAGGTTCAGCGTCAGTTAACGAAGATCAAAAATTTGCAGGCTCCCAGATCTTCAAGTTTACTCTAAAAATCTAAAATCGTTATTTGGCTTCATATCAGGACGAAAATTCGTATCGTGTATATCTTGAGGATGCTCATTACAAATCCAACCGTTGCTTTGGGGTTCAGCGTCAGGTAACGAACATCAAAAATTTTCAGACCCTCAGAACTTTAAGTTTACCCTAAAAACCTAAAATCGTTGTCTGGCTTCCTATCAGGACGAAAACTCGTATCGTGTATGTTTTGAGGATGCTCACTATAAATTCAACCGTTGCTTTGAGGTTCAGCGTCAGTTAACGAAGATCAAAAATTTGAAGGCTCTCAGATCTTCAAGTTTACCCTAAAAATCTAAAATCGTTATCTGGCTTCATATCAGGACGAAAACTCGTATCGTGTATATTTTGAGGATGCTCATTACAAATCCAACCATTGCTTTGAGGTTCAGCGTCAGCTAACGAAGATCAAAAATTCGCAGGCTCCCAGATCTTCAAGTTTACTCTAAAAATCTAAAATCGTTATTTGGCTTCATATCAGGACGGAAATTCGTATCGTGTATATCTTGAGGATGCTCATTACAAATCCGACTGTTGTTTTGAGGCTCAACGTCAGGTAACGAAGATCAAAAATTTGCAGGCCCTCAGAACTTCAAGTTTACCCTAAAAACCTAAAATCGTTATCTGGCTTCATATCAGGACGAAAACTCGTATCGTGTATATTTTGAGGATGCTCATTACAAATCCAACCATTGCTTTGAGGTTCAGCGTCAGCTAACGAAGATCAAAAATTTGCAGGCTCCCAGATCTTCAAGTTTACTCTAAAAATCTAAAATCGTTATCTGGCTTCATAGAATAGAATAGAATAGAATAGAATAATTTTATTGATTCTTTTGATCATCATTTGATGACATAGAACACGTCAGTATTCATATATAAATATAAGAAATAAATAGTACATGTAAATGTAAATGGACAATACGTATTAATGATTACGAACAATTACACAGAAAACACAATTCATTAATATTACATAAATAAAACAGAAAAAAAGACAAAATACATGGTGAAAGACACATAAAATAATAATATACCTAACTAGTTATTACATAATAAAAAACACAGGAAAAAAAATAAATGTCGAAGGACACATGATATGCTTTCAAGAATTGAGCTTTGTTTATCTTTATTGTAGAAACACTTAGTTTAGTTGGCTGTCAGAAAGATATTCATTCAAAGAATAGTATGTTTTCTGTATAAGTAG
Organism: Callosobruchus maculatus; assembly: GCA_951848785.1. Lineage (NCBI taxonomy): Eukaryota > Metazoa > Arthropoda > Insecta > Coleoptera > Chrysomelidae > Callosobruchus > Callosobruchus maculatus. Next base: position 9,299,401 of record CATOUR010000003.1, read on the forward strand.
TCTTTTTAGCTTGTATTTAAATTGATTCATTGGTAGGGTCTTGAGAGTGACCGGCAATTTATTATAGCATCTAATAGCAGTCAAATGTGGGCTATTTTTTGTTGATGAGAGCCTGTGAGTAGGAATCTGCAGGACCAATGAGTTGCGTGTAGAATAACTGCAGTGATCATTGAGCTTTACGAAGTTGTGTAAGTTGGCCCTTGCATAACATAGAATTTCAAAGATAAAGATAGATGGTAGTGTCATTATGCCCAATTCTTTGAATCCATCCTTGCAGCTAGTTCTTCTCTTGAGCCCTAAGATTAAACGTACAACTCTTTTTTGTAAGGTGAAAATTCTAATTATTTCAGTGCAACTTCCCCAGGCTATTATCCCATACGATATGGTAGATTGTATATAGGCATAATAGTAGGTCATTAGTAGAGACCGGTCAACCAGGTAGCGCAATCGACTCATGCAGTATATATACGGAGCTATTTTTTTACAGAGATAGTCAATATGTGTAGGACGAAAACTCGTATCGTGTATATCTTGAGGATGCTCATTACAAATCCAACCGTTGCTTTGGGGTTCAGCGTCAGGTAACGAACATCAAAAATTTGCAGGCTCCCAGATCTTCAAGTTTACTCTAAAAATCTAAAATCGTTATCTGGCTTCATATCAGGACGAAAACTCGTATCGTGTATATCTTGAGGATGCTCATTACAAATCCAACCATTGCTTTGAGGTTCAGCGTCAGCTAACGAAGATCAAAAATTTGCAGGCTCCCAGATCTTCAAGTTTACTCTAAAAATCTAAAATCGTTATTTGGCTTCATATCAGGACGAAAATTCGTATCGTGTATATCTTGAGGATGCTCATTACAAATCCAACCGTTGCTTTGGGGTTCAGCGTCAGGTAACGAACATCAAAAATTTTCAGACCCTCAGAACTTTAAGTTTACCCTAAAAACCTAAAATCGTTGTCTGGCTTCCTATCAGGACGAAAACTCGTATCGTGTATGTTTTGAGGATGCTCACTATAAATTCAACCGTTGCTTTGAGGTTCAGCGTCAGTTAACGAAGATCAAAAATTTGAAGGCTCTCAGATCTTCAAGTTTACCCTAAAAATCTAAAATCGTTATCTGGCTTCATATCAGGACGAAAACTCGTATCGTGTATATTTTGAGGATGCTCATTACAAATCCAACCATTGCTTTGAGGTTCAGCGTCAGCTAACGAAGATCAAAAATTTGCAGGCTCCCAGATCTTCAAGTTTACTCTAAAAATCTAAAATCGTTATTTGGCTTCATATCAGGACGGAAATTCGTATCGTGTATATCTTGAGGATGCTCATTACAAATCCGACTGTTGTTTTGAGGCTCAACGTCAGGTAACGAAGATCAAAAATTTGCAGGCCCTCAGAACTTCAAGTTTACCCTAAAAACCTAAAATCGTTATCTGGCTTCATATCAGGACGAAAACTCGTATCGTGTATATTTTGAGGATGCTCATTACAAATCCAACCATTGCTTTGAGGTTCAGCGTCAGCTAACGAAGATCAAAAATTTGCAGGCTCCCAGATCTTCAAGTTTACTCTAAAAATCTAAAATCGTTATCTGGCTTCATATCAGGACGAAAACTCGTATCGTGTATATCTTGAGGATGCTAATTATAAATCCAACCGTTGTTTTGAGGTTCAGCGTCAGGGAACGAACATCAAAAATTTTCAGACCCTCAGAACTTCAAGTTTACCCTAAAAACCTAAAATCGTTGTCTGGCTTCCTATCAGGACGAAAACTCGTATCGTGTATGTTTTGAGGATGCTCACTATAAATCCAACCGTTGTTTTGAGGTTCAGCGTCAGTTAACGAAGATCAAAAATTTGAAGGCTCTCAGATCTTCAAGTTTACCCTAAAAATCTAAAATCGTTATCTGGGTTCATATTAGGACGAAAACTCGTATCATGTATATTTTGAGGATGTTAATTACAAATCCGGCAGATGTTTTGAGGTTCAGCCTCAGGTAATGAAAATCAAAAATTTTCAGACTCTCAGATCTTCAAGTTCACCCTAAAAATCTAAAATCGTTATCTGGCTTCCTATCCAGACGAAAACTCGTAACATGTATATTTTGAGGATGCTAATTACAAATTCGGCCGTTGTTTTGAGGTTCAACCTCAGGTAACGAACATCAAAAATTTTCAGACTCTCAGATCTTCAAGTTCACCCTAAAAATCTAAAATAGTAATTTGGCTTCCTATTCAGACGAAAACTCGTCTCATGTAAATTTTGAGGATTCTAATTCGAAATCCGACTGTTATTTTGAGGTTCAGGCTCAGGTAACGAAAATCAAAAATTTTCAGTCTCTCAGATCTTCAAGTTAACACCAAAAATCTAAAACCGTTATCTGGCTTCCTGTCAGGGCGAAAACTCGTATCATGCATATTTTGAGGATGTTAATTACAAATCCGGCAGATGTTTTGAGGTTCAGCCTCAGGTAACGAAGATCAAAAATTTTGAGACCCTCGGATCTTCAAGTTCACCCTAAAAATCTAAAATCGTAATCTGGCTTCATATCAGGACGAAAATTCGTATCGTGTATATTTTGAGGATTCTAATTACAAATCCGACTGTTGTTTTGAGGTTCAGTGTCAGGTAACGAAGATCAAAAATTTCAAGTTTACCCTAAAAATCTGAAATCGTTATCTGGCTTCATATCCGGACGAAAACTTGTATCGTGTATATTTTGAGGATTCTAATTACAAATCCGGCTGTTGTTTTTGAGATTCAGTGTCATGTAACGAAGATCAAAAATTTGCAGGCCCTCAGATCTTCAAGTTTACCCTAAAAATCTAAAATCGTTATCTGGCTTCATATCAGGACGAAAACTCGTATCGTGTATATTTTGAGGATGCTCATTACAAATCCGGCTGTTGTTTTGAGGTTCAGCGTCAGGTAGCGAAGATCAAAAATTTGCAGGCCCTCAGATCTTCAAGTTTACCCTAAAAATCTAAAATCGTTATCTGGCTTCATATCAGGACGAAAACTCGTATCGTGTATATTTTGAGGATGCTCATTACAAATCCAACCATTGCTTTGAGGTTCAGCGTCAGCTAACGCAGATCAAAAATTTGCAGGCTCCCAGATCTTCAAGTTTACTCTAAAAATCTAAAATCGTTATCTGGCTTCATATCAGGACGAAAACTCGTATCGTGTATATCTTGAGGATGCTAATTATAAATCCAACCGTTGTTTTGAGGTTCAGCGTCAGGGAACGAACATCAAAAATTTTCAGACCCTCAGAACTTCAAGTTTACCCTAAAAACCTAAAATCGTTGTCTGGCTTCCTATCAGGACGAAAACTCGTAACATGTATATTTTGAGGATGCTAATTACAAATTCGGCCGTTGTTTTGAGGTTCAACCTCAGGTAACGAACATCAAAAATTTTCAGACTCTCAGATCTTCAAGTTCACCCTAAAAATCTAAAATAGTAATTTGGCTTCCTATTCAGACGAAAACTCGTCTCATGTAAATTTTGAGGATTCTAATTCGAAATCCGACTGTTATTTTGAGGTTCAGGCTCAGGTAACGAAAATCAAAAATTTTCAGTCTCTCAGATCTTCAAGTTAACACCAAAAATCTAAAACCGTTATCTGGCTTCCTGTCAGGGCGAAAACTCGTATCATGCATATTTTGAGGATGTTAATTACAAATCCGGCAGATGTTTTGAGGTTCAGCCTCAGGTAACGAAGATCAAAAATTTTGAGACCCTCGGATCTTCAAGTTCACCCTAAAAATCTAAAATCGTAATCTGGCTTCATATCAGGACGAAAATTCGTATCGTGTATATTTTGAGGATTCTAATTACAAATCCGACTGTTGTTTTGAGGTTCAGTGTCAGGTAACGAAGATCAAAAATTTCAAGTTTACCCTAAAAATCTGAAATCGTTATCTGGCTTCATATCCGGACGAAAACTTGTATCGTGTATATTTTGAGGATTCTAATTACAAATCCGGCTGTTGTTTTTGAGATTCAGTGTCATGTAACGAAGATCAAAAATTTGCAGGCCCTCAGATCTTCAAGTTTACCCTAAAAATCTAAAATCGTTATCTGGCTTCATATCAGGACGAAAACTCGTATCGTGTATATTTTGAGGATGCTCATTACAAATCCGGCTGTTGTTTTGAGGTTCAGCGTCAGGTAGCGAAGATCAAAAATTTGCAGGCCCTCAGATCTTCAAGTTTACCCTAAAAATCTAAAATCGTTATCTGGCTTCATATCAGGACGAAAACTCGTATCGTATATATTTTGGGGATGCTCATTACAGATCCGACTGTTGTTTTGAGGTTCAGTGTCAGGTAACGAAGATCAAAAATTTCAAGTTTACCCTAAAAATCTAAAATCGTTATCTGGCTTCATATCAGGACGAAAACTCGTATCGTGTATATTTTGAGGATGCTCATTACAAATCCGGCTGTTGTTTTGAGGTTCAGCGTCAGGTAGCGAAGATCAAAAATTTGCAGGCCCTCAGATCTTCAAGTTTACCCTAAAAATCTAAAATCGTTATCTGGCTTCATATCAGGACGAAAACTCGTATCGTGTATATTTTGAGGATGCTCATTACAAATCCAACCATTGCTTTGAGGTTCAGCGTCAGCTAACGAAGATCAAAAATTTGCAGGCTCCCAGATCTTCAAGTTTACTCTAAAAATCTAAAATCGTTATCTGGCTTCATATCAGGACGAAAACTCGTATCGTGTATATCTTGAGGATGCTAATTATAAATCCAACCGTTGTTTTGAGGTTCAGCGTCAGGGAACGAACATCAAAAATTTTCAGACCCTCAGAACTTCAAGTTTACCCTAAAAACCTAAAATCGTTGTCTGGCTTCCTATCAGGACGAAAACTCGTATCGTGTATGTTTTGAGGATGCTCACTATAAATCCAACCGTTGTTTTGAGGTTCAGCGTCAGTTAACGAAGATCAAAAATTTGAAGGCTCTCAGATCTTCAAGTTTACCCTAAAAATCTAAAATCGTTATCTGGGTTCATATTAGGACGAAAACTCGTATCATGTATATTTTGAGGATGTTAATTACAAATCCGGCAGATGTTTTGAGGTTCAGCCTCAGGTAATGAAAATCAAAAATTTTCAGACTCTCAGATCTTCAAGTTCACCCTAAAAATCTAAAATCGTTATCTGGCTTCCTATCCAGACGAAAACTCGTAACATGTATATTTTGAGGATGCTAATTACAAATTCGGCCGTTGTTTTGAGGTTCAACCTCAGGTAACGAACATCAAAAATTTTCAGACTCTCAGATCTTCAAGTTCACCCTAAAAATCTAAAATAGTAATTTGGCTTCCTATTCAGACGAAAACTCGTCTTATGTAAATTTTGAGGATTCTAATTCGAAATCCGACTGTTATTTTGAGGTTCAGGCTCAGGTAACGAAAATCAAAAATTTTCAGTCTCTCAGATCTTCAAGTTTACACCAAAAATCTAAAACCGTTATCTGGCTTCCTGTCAGGGCGAAAACTCGTATCATGCATATTTTGAGGATGTTAATTACAAATCCGGCAGATGTTTTGAGGTTCAGCCTCAGGTAACGAAGATCAAAAATTTTGAGACCCTCGGATCTTCAAGTTCACCCTAAAAATCTAAAATCGTAATCTGGCTTCATATCAGGACGAAAATTCGTATCGTGTATATTTTGAGGATTCTAATTACAAATCCGACTGTTGTTTTGAGGTTCAGTGTCAGGTAACGAAGATCAAAAATTTCAAGTTTACCCTAAAAATCTGAAATCGTTATCTGGCTTCATATCCGGACGAAAACTTGTATCGTGTATATTTTGAGGATTCTAATTACAAATCCGGCTGTTGTTTTTGAGATTCAGTGTCATGTAACGAAGATCAAAAATTTGCAGGCCCTCAGATCTTCAAGTTTACCCTAAAAATCTAAAATCGTTATCTGGCTTCATATCAGGACGAAAACTCGTATCGTGTATATTTTGAGGATGCTCATTACAAATCCGGCTGTTGTTTTGAGGTTCAGCGTCAGGTAGCGAAGATCAAAAATTTGCAGGCCCTCAGATCTTCAAGTTTACCCTAAAAATCTAAAATCGTTATCTGGCTTCATATCAGGACGAAAACTCGTATCGTGTATATTTTGGGGATGCTCATTACAGATCCGACTGCTGTGTTGAGGTTCAGCGTCAGGTAGCGAAGATCAAAAATTTGCAGGCCCTCAGATCTTCAAGTTTACCCTAAAAATCTAAAATCGTTATCTGGCTTCATATCAGGACGAAAACTCGTATCGTGTATATTTTGAGGACGCTAATTACAAATCCGGCTGTTGTTTTGAGGTTCAGCGTCAGGTAGCGAAGATCAAAAATTTGCAGGCCCTCAGATCTTCAAGTTTACCCTAAAAATCTAAAATCGTTATCTGGCTTCATATCAGGACGAAAACTCGTATCGTGTATATTTTGAGGATGCTCATTACAAATCCGACTGTTGTTTTGAGGTTCAGCGTCAGGTAACGAAGATCAAAAATTTGCAGTCCCTCAAATCTTCAAGTTTACCCTAAAAACCTAAAATCGTTATCTGGCCTCCTATCAGGACGAACACTCGTATCATGTATATTTTGAGGATGCTAATTACAAATCCGGCCGTTGCTTTGAAGTCCAGCATCAGGTAATAAACATCAAAAATTTTCAGACCCTCAGATCTTCAAGTTTACCCTAAAAATCTAAAATCGTTATCTGGCTTCCAATCAGGACGAAAACTCGTCTCATGTATATTTTGAGGATGCTAATTACAAATCCGACCGTTGTTTTGAGGTTCAGCCTCAGGTAACGAAGATCAAACATTTTTAGGCCATCAGATTTTCAAGTTCCCCCCACTGGTTGAGCCCTGAAAGAAATGTAAACAAACCTTATATTTCTGACTTCAATTATACTGAGATATTCAATCAATATATTTATTTGTTGAGTATACAAGTAAATATTAGTCATAGTTCGCAGAAAGCTAGGCTTTATTAGGCCACCCAGTACTTATGTAGTGTGTGGTGTGTCAATTTTCGCGGAAAACATTTTTCCGTAACTATTTGTCTTTACCTTGTATCAATAACGTAATACAGCCACTTTCAAACCGAAACTGCTACCGTAAACAACATCAACTTCGTGTACTCAATTCGATGTAGAAAATGATCAAGACTGATGTAATGACAATAATTTTATTGAAATGTTGAATCTAAATTGTGGAACCTAATTTACTAACTATTTAACGGGTTAAGTTCAGCAACAAGTTTAGAGTGCTAAAATAAGCTTGGTAAATAAGCCTGCCTTAACTCACATAGAATAACATCAAGATAACAATCATTTTATTTGGGTTTCGCATTCTTTTAACACTTGTTGCACAGAAAAAGATTTGGTGATTACGTGTCTCTAATATCACGCTTTTAGAGAACGCCGAACCAAAAGGTTAAAAATGATTTTTAAAATAAGACGGTGTCTTCAACACCTTGGTGTACCGTAAAAGGGTTATGGGTGTAGATGTACCCGACACCCTTTGTAGAGCTTGCCGACAGGCGCCAGAGACGCTTATGCATCTCTTGTCGGCGTGTAAGACGTACGCTGGGACGGCTTACGTCCATCGGCACAACGCGGCTCTACGAGTGCTCTACTATCATTTGAGGCACTCATACGGTATCGATGAGACACCGGTGCTGCCATACGCTCCAGGGGATATAGAGTCCGTTGTGGAGAACGAGAGATGCCGGCTTTACTGGAACTACTCGTTCCCCACGCTCGAGCTTGTACAGGCAAACAAGCCCGACATAGTCCTTCTCGACCACCAACAGAACACGATGTTCGTTATTGAGTTTTCGGCGCCTGCCGAGGTGAACATCGTCTCTAAGGAGGAGGAAAAGCGGACCAAATATCAGGAGTTGCTCGGACAACTTCGCAGGCTCTGGCCAGACTACACTGTAAGTCTGCTGGTTATGGTCATTGGATCCCTAGGTGGAATGAGGAATACGCTGCTCTCTGCACTGCGCAAAATACCGGTGTGCCGTGCGGCGGCGCACATCTTAGCCGCCAGAATGCAGAAGGCAGTCATCCTTGGGTCCCTTCGTCTACTTAGGGCGCACGATTCGCGGACCCAGTGATTGCTCACCTCACGGTGTGAGGAGTAGTCATTGGGTAATGGAACAGCAGCTCGGTGTGTCGGAGCCCGGGCTGCACTTTTTGTGTTTTGAACTATAATAATAACTATACTGGGACGTTGAAATACATACAGACAAGACTATCCCAGCCATTAGACCAGATATAGTTTTCCAGTCAAAGGCCGACAAAATTACCTATTTGATTGATATTGCCATTCCCAACGATGTGAATATCCAAAACACCTTGGCTGGGAAGATATCTAGACACACGGATCTTGCCATGGAAATAAAACGGCTTTGGAAGCAAAACAGAGTCACTATTGTCCCCCTCAGTATGTCAGTGTCAGGCCTTACACCAAACACGTTTACACAACACCTCCAACAGTTGGGCCTGGACGAAAAGTTACACAAACTATTCCAAAAGTCTGTAATCCTGAAGACCTGTAATATTGTACGATCCTTCCTAAATTCGGGGATTCAGATTAGGGTTTGCCATTTTTTCAGTTTTCTTCAATTTTGTCTCTCCCAGGATTAGATTTTTATAACGTTTCGGGGAGTGGGGCCCGGACCCTTGTGAGGAGTCTAGATTAGGGCTGCTTTAAATTTGCTCTTGTGCCTACCACCGAAATCCTATGTAGTGTTTTGACTATCCGAAACCAGTCCTCAAACTACAAATTATTGTTGCTTCAACGCACAACGAATAGTTCCAAACTAGAATTTACCCTGTTTGAACATGATTTCGTCATTGCGCACACTCAAACGATTTCAAACCGTTGGAAATCTGATGCTAGAACACAACTTGTGTCAATATCAAGAATACAGCATGTCGCAGCATAGTCAAAAACATCTATTTTTGGGAGAATTTATTGTAACACGTTTGCGCGAGTAATTAACAGAAAAAACCGTATTTATATGTATGTGTACATATCCAAGGAAACTGGTTCCATTTATGTAAAATAATTACTACGTCACTTCATTTGCAGACTTATACAGACAAAACCAGTCATAGACGTAGAATCTACAGGTTCTAAACTAATTTACAGAAACAAGATCGTGAGCATCACTCTGGTTAAAAAATGAGAGAATCCATAAGATAACGTTATGACCCACTTTTTGGTTCAGAGAACATAGATAAGATTCTGCCCTGAGCATATGCAGCAACACTAGGTCACGCTCCAGGCTCCACCGACTCATTAGAGGTATTCGACTTTACAAAGGAAAATTTTCAATTCTAAGGTAATACGCTTTTTGGTCGATAGACAGAGATAAACACAGGTTTACAAAACAAATAAGCTAAGCTGAATGGTGTTATTAAAGCCCTTGCAGACTACCTTGTCCCCATATGTCTAAATAACAAAAATATAGTCAAGTTGATTGACTCAGTACCTCCCACACATCATTACGGTGATTCCAGTTTATTATATCCCATAGCATGAAGCTATAGTCTGAGATCCCTTTGCAACCACATCATCGCTCATCTGCCCGCAAAAAAGGTGAATATAAATTACTACAAATTTTTTAGATTTATAGGCAAGTCAAGGCAATGTTCAGATGGACCTAAAAAAATGTATTATGCCGCTAGGTGTTTCTTTTACAGGTCAATAAAATTGATAGTCTATTATGAATTCAACAAAGCTTTCAGTTTTACAACCCCCCACTCCCCAACCACTTCAATTTCATGCCCACCTAAAAAAAGTAGAAAAAATTCATGAACATCGACTAAAATGCCTAAAAACGGAGTTTGAACTGTTTTTATATTTTTAGTTTTTGTATTATTGCTGCTCCGCCACTGGCACGATTTTTCAAAACCATAAGCGTTTTCCATCTTCACCAAGCTAATAATACTGTGTCGAAATTTCATTAAAATCGATTCATTAGCTTCCACGTTACACAATAAAGCAATATCCGCATGTATATACCTATACATTATAGAAAAGTCCTTGGTTTCTGTAATAGGTAATAGGTATATTATGCCACTAGGTCTTTTTTTTCTAGGTGAATGGACCGCCTATTATGAATAGAATAATTTTTTCAATTTTACAAACTCCCACCCCCCAACCACCCCAATTCCACCTCCACCAAAAAAAGTAAAAAACGATCAGGAGCCTCTAAAATGCCTTAAAACGAAGTTTGAGGAAAATCTGAAATTTTTCGTTTCCACCGATTTCCAAAATGATACTACTATACTACTACCCCACAGCATATTGCTACCCAAATTTCATCACAATCCATGCAGCGGTTACTGAGATTACGACGTTACAAGAACTACAAAAGATAGACAGACCGACGGAAACGAGTGACGTGGATTTTTGTTATGTAGATACCATAAAACGCCCAAAAACTTGTCATCTCAAAGTTAAAAAATTTTCGCGATCACAATACTCCCCTCACCTCTCGGTGTGGGAATGGGAAGTAAAAAATATGAGACGATAATGTTAATATGTATATCTCATTAGTTACATATTTAATGTAGGTACGATGTCTGTTATTTTATTCGGCAGCGTAAAGCTTGTCTACAGCAACTTCAGCCTTCAGGAATTATCATCACAGCAGCTCCCGTGAGACTGTTTATAATTCAAAGTTATTTTAAATGCGTGGAAAATATAGATCATATAAATTTGTTCAAAGCAACAGCTGTTACGAAGTTGCTGTCACACATTTATTATGAAATTGTGTCTGGGCCGCTTATTATAATATCCATGGCGATTTTTTGCGGAATGTTCTAAATTTCGACACGCACACAACCAAAAAGTTTGTGTTAGGTGGTGTCAGAAGATTCTCATATTAATTAAAGGCATTTAAAGCTAGATAAAAGAATAATAGAATCGGCGACGTAACCATAACGTATGTTGCAAAGGTTTTGAGAAGTTTTTCAAAAAATTAAAAGAATATCTCACAATCATGTATTTGAACTGTAACAAGAACTACAAAAAATAATAATATTTCTCTGGCCAGACTACACTGTAAGTCTGCTGGTTATGGTCATTGGATCCCTAGGGGGAATGAGGAATACGCTGCTCTCTGCACTGCGCAAAATACCGGTGTGCCGTGCGGCGGCGCACATCTTAGCCGCCAGAATGCAGAAGGCAGTCATCCTTGGGTCCCTTCGTCTACTTAGGGCGCACGATTCGCGGACCCAGTGATTGCTCACCTCACGGTGTGAGGAGTAGTCATTGGGTAATGGAACAGCAGCCCGGTGTGTCGGAGCCCGGGCTGCACTTTTTTGTTTTAAACATAATAATAATATTTCTTAATATAAAAATGATATTAGAGTACTGCTATTGGGCCATGATCTTCCACGGCTCGCAATTTCCTCTTAATGTTCCTCATTAGCCCAGCCATTGTTATAAACTTTGGCACTCAGTTGAGCCCAAAAAGTTTCGATAGGTCTTGTTTGAGGAAGATGGGAGGGTTGTCGTTTCGTGGTACAAAAGGTATTCCGAGTTGTTCTAACCAGTTTCTCGTACGCAAAGCATAACGACTTGAAGCCTGATCTGGCCAAAACATTATATTGTCATTAGCATGGTGGGTGTTAATAAAATTGAGTAGTTTAGGCAAACATCTTTGAGTATACACTTCTACGGTAACCGCTTCGGCTCTACCTCGTCCAATGTACGGCTGTGAAATACCGTTGCCTGATATAGCGCACCACACTAACACTTTGTTTTCAAACTCTTCGTTTCGTTTAAATTTTACATTATCTGAACAGGCTTCAAAGTCTCTTGTATAAAAATCGTCATTACCTTTGATTTCCGAGTTAGAAAATGTGAAATACTTTTCATCGTCAAGAATCATTTTTATGTTGCCAACAAAATGAGTACGACGTAAATTGTGACAGCATTGAGGAATTCGTTCTAACTGATTTGGGAAATACCTTAGACATTTTCTTCTTTTTCGGAATTTTAAGTTATTTCTCTTCATTTCTCTACAGATTGTGCCAGCATTGACGTGAAAAATGCGTCCAAGTTGTCGTGTTGCAGTTCCAACTCGATGTTCACTTCTGTTGACCATTCTTTGAACTGTAGCAGCATTCAATGCTCTTGGACGTCCACTTTTTGGTAAATTTATACAAGGAATACCTTCTTCGCATTCACGGATCGCTCGATAAGTTATAGCAACAGAAATATTTTGATTTTGATGTAGGCGAACTATTTCTTTTTTTTTTTCGTCCAACCAGACTGTACTCTTCCGAATATCTAATTTGTACAAAATTTTGACAACTTATATCATAACCAAAATGGTTTTATTGTTACGTTTAGATGTTGACTGGTTACTGTGGTAACGATTTCTGATTTGTTTCCAACGGTGAAACTACCGCGTTTTGAAAAAAAAATCTCAAACCTTCTGCAACATACGTTAGTTCCTTAAGCCTGGTCCAGACGCTACGTTATTCACCACGTTTTGTCTGTGAAGTTTTAAAACCTAATTTTCATTAGCATTGCAAAAATAGAGCGCCCACACGGCGCCATTTTGTATTCATTTTTAAGGAGTCTTGTTCTACAAGACGTTCTACAAGATATTAAATAAAATTAGGACTTAATCTGTGTAGGAAGAACTATTAGGTGCTATTTGAAAAATCAAAGTTGGGGGTGAGTTTTAAGGGTTGAAGTACACAAAAATTGTTTCCAAGGAATGGTATGATAGACCCTGTAGTACTTTAAAACATTCCAATAAAGTTTTCGTTTGAACATTTTTTTGTTACGAGAATACCTGACGTGTTAAGGAAATTCAAGGATACCATATTCCATACATAATTGTATTTTCTATTTTGTCTTTGCATTATTTTAAGAATAAAATGCAATACTAATCGTTCCACTTTCAGAATGTAGATGGACTACATTACGTGCCTAGCATATTTTCTGTTCTAACGGTATTTTGGACGGGCTTATCGTTGTCGATGGCCCAACAAAACACCATTCCGCAACGTTCTGTACCGTTTTCACGCACTGTTTACACAATTGATTGCGTTGCCTAAACTGCCATTACATTTATTTTGTGCATACGAGGTGTAGCAAGATAATAGCCGCATTCGTTTTACAAAAATATCAGATAATCTCAGCTCGCTAAACTTTACTCAGTTCAATAAGTGCTCTTTCTATCCATACTCAATAGAGAAGTTTCCAAAAAAATAAAATTTGGAAAATTCACTACTATCTGATAGTCTATTTCTTCACTTGAAGAACGTCGAAAAAATCATCTGAATATTCCAAAAAACGGCGGAGTTATTCAATATTTAATTTGCGTAAAGCGACCGCGGAGGTGAAAATCTGTATGACGTCACATGTTATTAATTGTTCGCGGCAGCCACAGTTTGGTCGGGACTCCGCTATGCATACGCTGCGCAGCTGCGCTGTACAGTATGCGACATAGACTTGAGTGGAACGGCGAAGGTGTTTGTTGTAACGGGCAGACGCCAGTATATTTTTGAAGTATGGAGGAAGGTTACGTTCGTGGTGATTCTAGTAATCTTCCTAAAGTGTATGACATGATTATGAACTTTTACTTCCCACACCGATAGGAGAGGGGAGTATTGTGATCGTGAAAATTTTCGATTTTGAGATAATACGCTTTTTGGGTGTTTGATGTCTACATAACGAAAATCCACACAATTCATTTCCGTCGGTCTGTCTGTACGCGTTTTTTTAGCCAAGTAATCTCAGTAACCGCTGCATGGATTGTTATGAAATTTGGCAGCGATATGCTGTGAGGTAGTAGTAGGTAAGGTTCTTATAAGTTTGAAAATCGGTGCATGGGCGGTGGAGTAATTAGCAAAAAACCAAAAATTTTAAATATTCCTCAAACTTTGTTTTTAGGTGTTCTAGACGTTCCTGATCATTTTCTACTTTTTTGGATGGGGGGTTGTAAAGCTGCAAAATTATTGTATCCATAATAGGCCGTCCACTAACCTGTGAAAGAAAGGCCTAGCGTCAAAATACATTTTTTTAGGTGCATCCGAACATTACCTTACGGATCGTCGACTTGGAATTTTCTGATGTATACATGCGAGACGCGAGAGTATTGCTTCTGATCATTGTGTATGGTGTAACTAGGAAACTATAGGATTGATTTCAATTAAATTTTCACACAGTATTACTAAAAACATAAAACTCAATTTTTTGTATTCATAATAGGCCATTGAAATATTTGTTTGGTGTTTTTATGGTGGATACGGCAATTCAAACTTTGAAGGACTACAACTTTTCTATTAATGGAGATAATTACAAAATTTTTTCGCCGTTGTGCTCGAACTCTTTAGGACTATCTGATTAACTAAAATTTGAAAAAATGGAAACTTCCTCATTCAAATGAAGTGAGATTTTTAGCTTCCCCTTACCAAAATTGCACAACCTTAAAACAAAACCTAGATTCCAGACCAAAATAAAAAATGCCAACCACAGAACATGCTGTCAAACATCAAAGGTATATGGTTTTACATGCATATAGTTTCCTAGTTACACCATACAATAGGTCCGTATTCATAAGGGCTGTTCCAACCTACGGTTCTATTACCGCCCCAGAACCGTTTTCATAATGCCCCGCCCATTTTGCGATTCTAGAATCGATGATTGGTTGGTACGCTGGTGGACCAACCAATCATCGTTTTTAGAACTGTAAAATGGGCGGGGCATTGTGAAAATGGTTCTGGGACGGTAATAGAACCGTAGGTTGGAACAGACCTGTCGTCGTTTCTCTAGTATCCCTTGAGTATACTTGAGGGTTACTCAAGGGACCCTCAAGTGTGGCTTTCCTTGTGTATCTGTTTCCTAGACAACATCTATGAGACGGCGGGGTTCATTCTGCGATGTTGTCATATTTCTATTATAACTCAATTTGTTATATCAAGCCCTACGCATTTTGATGTTTTCTGTTATCTCTTTGTGTTTTGTGGCAGAATTTCGTGTTCTGTGGCGGATATTTTTCCGGATGTGACAGAAACTGATAACACCATACTCCAAAATTAACCCACAAAATCGCATCGACTGCAACAAAATGTCATGTTGACATTACGCTACTTGAGTCTCACGTAAGGAACCCTTAAGGTTTCAAAACACAAAACCTTACTTAAGAGACCCTCAAGTATTAAAGGACCCTTAAGAATCCACTGTGGGAAGTCCTCATCTCTATGGGAGTTCCTTATCACCTAGTGTTTCTCATACAGCAACTCTATGAGTCTACTTCGGCTTGTGTAAGAATTGATGGTAACCTGTCTGGTCAAACTGCAACCAGAAAAGGAGTTCGTCAGGGATGTGTATTATCTCCGATGTTATTCAACATTTACTCTGAATTTGTGATGAGACAGGTATTGGACAACTGGAATGACGGTATAACTATTGGCGGAAGCAAAATATCCAACTTAAGATTTGATAACGATACAACCTTTATTGCTGCTTTTCAGGAAGAACTAGTAGCTCTATTAAACAACTTAGAACAACACAGTGCAGCATATGGTCTTGGTATTAACTACAACAAGACCAAGGTTATGATCATAGATAGACAGCACGATATTCATCAAGCAATAAAGTCAGTAGGCCGTTGTGAAGTAGTTCAAAGTTTTGTGTACCTCGGTTCTTTGATCGGCAATTCGGGTAACTGTGAAAATGAGATTCGACGGCGCATTCAACAGGCACGTGTGGCCATGACAAAGCTTACTAAAATATGATACGACCACAACATCACTAAAGCTACCAAAATGTCGCTGGTTCAGTCTCTTGCGTCTCTATATTTTTGTATGTCTCGGAAACTGCAACTGTTAAAAAGGCAGATCGAGCTCGCATAAATGCTTTTGAAATGTGGACGTGGAGGAGAATGCTGAGAGTTCCTTTTATTGCCCATCGAACTAACGCTTCCATACTGGATCAGCTCGGTAATCCAAAGAGACTATCCTCCATTATGTCGACGAGAATGCTTACATTCTTCGGACATATACACAGAAGCGATAATATGGAAAAACTTGTAGGTCAGGGTCACGGCCCGAGTGGGAGGCGCCGTGGCCGTTTCCCCTACACGCTGGGTGGATACGGCGAAACAGTTGCTGGATATGAGTATCCAGAGCGCCTCTGAACTGACAGTAAATCGCGAACGATGGCGAGCTACAGTTCTCAAAACTATTGATAATAATCGTGTCGACAATACTCTAGCTCCGACTTAATGCATTTTACGACTTCACAACATGTCTGTTAAGACATTGTGACTATGATGACGAAGTATCGACTATGAAAACGACCTTTATAACGAATGATTCCAAATCGTTGTTCCAAACCGTTTGAAACCAGATATCTGACAAGACATGGGCTGTCAATCAATCCCCGACCCAGTTTCAAACTATCAGAAAATCGGTGATAGAACACAACTTTTATATCACAAGAGCACAAGAGGTAAAATAAATATACCGAGAAATGTACACTTTTATCAAATTTAAAAATAAACATAGCCTTGCACAAATATGTTTATGCTAATACCTCATATTAGCTATGCTGGACTGAGGACGGAATTTCTGTTTTACGTTCAACGTTTTACACCAATTTTACGAGCTCCTACCACATTATGGTGTATTATTTACAATTCGTGAAAAAACCTTGTACATGGGTATAGTATTGTGTCTCGGTAGCGATTACGTAGACTTGTCAGAAACAAAAATATTTGGCGTGGAAAATTTTACCGACGGATGTGAGTAAATATGCACAATATGCCATGCACCTTTTTCAGTCCACTCATGGCCGACTCTACACTAGGCCGGAGCCTTAGATGTGGCAACGTGGCTTAGCTGTCAAATAGTGGCCCTATAGTTTCAGAATAATTATTACATTTTATACGTATTAGAGTTCATCTCGGTTAATAAATTAAGAAAAATACTTTTTAGAACTACTACTACTAATACCACTTACATCTGATGTCTGTTTCATCACAGTCAGACACTACAAAATAAAAATAAACGCAACCTGTTTCCTGCCGCCACTTCCATTTCCACTTAAATGAACACTCAATTTACTTTGTAAATTATCACTTGAGCTAGAAAAATTCACTATTAGGTCACTGTGAAGTCATTCTTGC
The DNA here is from genome assembly GCA_951848785.1 of Callosobruchus maculatus. NCBI lineage: Eukaryota > Metazoa > Arthropoda > Insecta > Coleoptera > Chrysomelidae > Callosobruchus > Callosobruchus maculatus. The sequence continues at coordinate 9,316,601 of CATOUR010000003.1, forward strand.
TGGTCTTGATTTCCCTTTCACTATCAAATGCTTTCGTAGGTATGCCTCAGGCCATGCCCAGATGAGTTCTATTAACTGTATTTTTCTGTGATATTTGGGAGGTCCAGAAAACATTATAGGTACCACATTGTGCTTTAAAATAGGTCTTATCCTTTGAAATGTTTGTCAATTATTGTCCTTATCCTTATAAATATAACCAGCCCTTCCGAGGAATACCTTTCACCCACTTCTGTTTATGTCCCTTATCGGACGCACAATTGCTAGTGCAACCTGGTACTACACACTTTGCAGGCATCTTTTTATCTTTATAGTTTCATTTGTGCAGGTAAATAAGTAGAAATCCATTCAAAATCACCTTGCAACGTTCTTTTTAATCTGGAATAAGGTTATGTTGGGCCATGGTTTGGTAGTCCTCTACTCATGCCTCTACTGGGCTGCAACTACACGCTTTGCAGGCATCTTTTTATCTTTATAGTTTCGTTTGTGCAGGTAAATAAGTAGAAACCCATTAAAAATCACCTTGCAACGTTCTTTTTAATCTGGAATAAGGTGATGTTGGGCCATGGTTTGGTAGTCCTCTACAGGGCTGCAACCTGGTACTACACGCTTTGCAGGCATCTTGTTATCTTTATAGTTTCGTTTGTGCAGGTGAATAATTAGAAACAAATTAATAATCACCTTCCAACCATATTTTCTGCACCTGGAAGAATACACATGACATAACAACAAATGAAAACACGGCCTGATCTCCAACGTTACCATATTTCAATGCTCCGGCCTAGTGAGTAGAGACGGCCATGCCTAGACCCTTAAGCTAAATTCAGATGCACACGACATCCGACGGTACGAAACTGTTCCTATTGGTTCAAATATGTTGATTTGACATCATTTTGAATACTTCAACCAATAGGAACAGTTTCATACCGTCGGATGTCGTGTGCATCTGAATTTAGCTTTAAGCTCATCCAGTATGGAAACGTTAGTTCGATAGGCGGCGTAAGGAACTCTCAGCATCCTCCTCCACGTCCACATTTCAAAAGCATCTATGCGAGCTCGATCTGCCTTTTTAACAGTCCAAGTTTCCGAGGCATAAAAAAATATGGAGAACACAAGAGACTGAATCATCGACATTTTGCTACCTTTAGTGATGTTATGGTCATGCCATATTTGAGTAAGCTTTGTCATGGCCACACGTGCCTGTTGAATGCGCCGTCGAATCTCATTTTCACTCCTTTACTAGACTATTAAATAAAACCACATGTTTGTTCTGTAGTTACACGCGATCCAAAGTTAAAATAAGTATTTTCAGTTATGTAACTACGACTAGGTTATTTTCAGTATAGCCAGACTTTCTCTCATTGACATATCTCGTTGGAATAATCGCTAATGATTTATTTATATATTCGATATTATGTATCGGGACTGATTTATTAGTGAGAATATGTCTGTGAATTACAAACAAGTAATCCGTTGCATATTGCATGTTATAGCATCTATTAGCACAATTAGTTTGTTTTTTATTCGCTCGGATCGTCAATTCCGTCAAAAGTGACGCTATAGCTTGGGTAACTTGCACATTATCAAATTGAGGATACATCTAACACTTCATATATCCTACATTCCCACTACATTTACAGATTCGCAGACGACAGAACATTAAAATCATGCATGGAACCAGGCAAGCCACTATCATTCTAGAAGACGGCAAGGAGACGTACGTCATTATGACGTCGAATTGTGGTGAATTTTAGTCACGTTCGTCATATGCCGAATGAATGACGTCGCACTAACGTCATTTTTAATGACGTCACATAAACGTTTGTCACTTGACGTCGTTATCACGTCAAAATATAATGGATAAATGTGGGAGAAGATGTATCTCAAAACTTAATGATTTCACTTGTCTTATTCCTTCCTTATATATTTATGAAAAAATGTCTATGCTCGCATAAGTACTAAAAATATTAATTAATTAGATAGATAGAATATCTAAATTATTATCCAAAAATATAGTCGACTTCAGGTAACGTAGGTATATCTCAAATAAATCAGATACGACAAAATTGTGGCTAATTATTCCGTTGTTTGAGTTTTGATAGATTTTATGTTTGCATGAGGTAATTTTGTATTAACCGCGCTTTAGTTCACTGATGAATCACTGAACAACTTACCTAAGGTACAGACCAATGAATGAATCGCATGTAATCCGACCCGATCCGACTGCAGCCGAACCGCTGATCTCGATCCCGATCATCACCACAAGGCACAAATTGCCATTTTCTACTTGTGTTTTCTACGATAAAAATGTGACATGGGGATGGAGATTTTAATCTTATGTGCAGTGTCTGTATGTGTGGATTCCACCATAAATAATAATAGGTATAGGTATAGTGTCCAGTGTTTTGTCAGGTATTGTGGATTTATTAGATTGTAGCCTCTTATTATATGGATTGAGCCGATTGAAAATAAAAAGTACTTTGTGATTTAGGCAGGCTTCTATAGAAGGCTAGCAAAACTTTGATCATTATTTTTGTATCCTGTCTTTAGTGTGAAATACATGATTAATTTATTTTGAATTAGTATACTTTATTACCCTCACTCAAATTCATGCTACACAGATTCCTCACAGCATTATCTCATAAACATTTATCCTATAAGGTAATAAACGCCCAAACTATTTTATCTAGTAACTACACGACTGCACCAGAAGATATCGTCAGATCAGCATTGACTATTGGAGAGACATAAAGTAAGACAAAGTAACCATCGCCAGTAATCAGTGCTGATCTGACAATACCTTCTGGTGCAGTCTTGGTTGCTGTATAAAATAGTATCGACGCAAGGACAAGTACATGACGATATTGAGACGACACGTTTGTGTCGTTATTGGGACGGCGGTTAGGTGTCGTTACTAACACGGTACTCAATGACGTCTTTGGGCTGTGACATTGTGCCGTCACAGACACGTCATATATTCCTCTTTATCGACGTGATAATGACGAATGGAGTGTCGTCAAAATGACGCTAGTATAACGACATCGTGTTTGCTGGGATGCCTCACAGATCAACGTAGATACCAAAACAATTGTGGAATGGGGATTAGTAAATAAGGTACAGAAATCTCAGGCGACAAAACTGACAAAGAAGTCTCACGTTGGCTTACCAACTGTGGAAATGGCGGGTCACCCAATAGTCGAGTCACCTTCCGTCAAGCTTTTGGGGATCAACATCAACAATAACATGTCCTGTCACGACCACGTCGTCAGTATTGCTGAAACGGCACCCCAGAAGCTTGGAGTTTTGTTCCGCTGTAGGAAGCTGTATATGTTAAGAGCAAACACAGATTTCGGCCAATGGACGAAAAATATGGCCAAAACGCGTTTTGGCTGCTACCATTTTACCAATGTCCGAATTATCGCTTTCCGACTGTTTAATGTAGCCCAGAACGTGTTTTGGCTCAACTACGATTGCCAAAACGCGTCCTGTTCTACTGCGATTGCCATAACGCGTGGTGGATTTTGTGAGTGTCTCAGCTTGTAAACGATACCTCTGGAGCTAGTGTATTCATTTAGTATTTGATCTTTGTGCGGGTTAGACAGTAGCTAGAGAGTGCCATGGAAGACCTTAGGTTATGTTTTAATGACGAACTGCAAAAAGTCATAAGTGGTAGCAATGGTCGTAGTAATATTTGTACAAGAGAAAGATACGACCAAACACTCACAGAGGTAAAGGCGGCAAAAGCTTGTAAAAGTAACGGTGATACAATATCTTCGAAACAAAGACAACGATTGAAAAGGTATGATATTTTAAAAATTGGCTATATCGAAAAGATAATTGAAAGAAGGACAGACGAAACAGCCGAACTGCGTTATTTTTGCATGACCCACGAGTTATTTGACATTATTCATTCCGCTCATGTGGGAGCTGGACAAGAGATTGTGAGATATGTTTCTTTCAGTTTTTTTTTCACGGACCTAAGATCTACAAGTGCTTTTATTCATTTTAGTTATGGATTCTAAGCTCAGAGGAAATATTGTAACACAACACGGCAAATAATTGATATTTATTTATTCGTAGTAGCAATCGTAGTTGACCTAAAACGCGTGCTGGGCTACATTGAACAGCCGCAAAACGATAATTCGGACATTGGCAAAACGGTAGCAGCCAAAACGCGTTTTGACCATATTTTCCGTCCATTGGCCGAAATCGGTGTTTGCTCCTAACATATACACCAGAGCAACTACTGCTGCTCTACAAGGCACAGATCCGACCACATCGTTGGAGTATTCCATGTGTGGGGATGCGCTCCGAAGCACTCTCTAAAGCTTCTGGACACTAGGTAAAGCAATTAGACTAATCGATACGCCTAATCTCACGAAGGACCTCCACAGCCTGGAACATCGAAGAAGGGTGGCTGACCTGTCACTGTTTTACAGATTCTATCACGGAAGGTGTTCGAGTGAGGTCTCCCAGATAATAACACCGAAGGCCGTCCGATTGAGGAACACTAGAAAGGCTCTGCGAGCTCATCCTTACGAGGTCCCTACTCCCCGAACCAGTCTCCTTCAGCGTTCCTTTTTGGAGAACTTCGACGCTGTGGAATGAGCTGACGGAGAATTTCTTTCCCGACGGCTACAACCTGCAGCGTTTCAAATCTAACGTGTACCGACACTGATCCTATCGCAGCGCTTCTACAGCACCATAAATTGAACTAAATCACAGTCTTCAGAAAACTGAACAAATTATAGTGTTCGCTTTAAATACCACGCTATATTCAGTTTTAGTCCGATAGTTTAGAGAAGGAAGAAAACACATGAGCTACTTATAATATTCATATATTTGGGGAAGCCAATCAGAAAAACATAACAAATTGTATAATATAAATAAAATTTATAAATTGACTAGTATAATATGCCTAATAAACTCAAAGTAGATACGAGCAAAAATTCAACAATATTAACAAAGTGGGGGAGACTACAGACGAGTAGATACTTTTATACAACATATTGGTATGACCAGTATATTTCAGTCAATGGACAAGTTAAAAAAAATGAGGGGAAAAGCATGCTTTACTTTAGTACTTAAAATAATGAAAACAGTTCATACAATACTTTCTCGCACCTAGTTCTGACATTTTACTTAATATTAATGAATGTGTACTTACTGCAATTGTAAAACAATAAGCCAAAAAATTGTACACAACAATATCAGCAAAAAATGCGAGTCCTCTTATAATAGATATTTTTTTTTGACTGATAATATAGCTTTCAAAAATGGCGTTAGATGTTTTTCCATATTTGCCATAGTTTGAATATTTCTCCCCAATTTTGGTGGGGAACAATCCAAAGACGCCCGGCCGCCATCTTGAAAGTTTCATCTAACAGCTTTACTCGAAAATATAGCAGTTTTTTGAGTTGATCCGTTCAAAAAATAAAAGAGGGAGGCATTAAAGAAGATCACTGTATTGCTATGTTTCATTCAATTACACTTTTAGCAAAACAGCTATGCGCACAATTTTACAGTGGAACCATTGCTATAGTTTATAATTTGGTCCATTGACTGATCATAAGGTAAAGAAAATCAATTTTGGAAGTATGAAAGCTTCAGGCAGCCATATAGTATAGCCTAACGATTTTTTTATGTTTACTAAGATAGAACAAGTATGACTATCATAATAATGATTTTACTGTATACAGGGGTGATACGGATTGTATGAGGTTATGTATTTATTCATTCAGTTTGCCCATACCCATGTCTAATATGCAGCGTAGAATGTGTTGAAAGTCTTTTCTAGTCTAGTCCCAACAAAATGCTTGTCCCCCGTTGACTTCACTTTAGTTCTTGGTTTGATATATCTGATCTCAATTATGCTTATGCTTACGAAAAGCTGGATTTGAAAGGGATTTTGATCCGGAGTCTGAAATTAGTGTAGATCGACTAAGAATTAAAAGCAAAATCGATTTATACACTCACCGGCACAAAAAACGGAATAATTAATTTTTTAAAATATAATTTTTGCTATGTACCATTGTCCTAAATACTTACGCAGAAGCAAAACATCAATTTTTAATTAATTTATAACAAAAATCAACCGCTTATTTGAAAAAGAAAACTGGATTTAATAAGAAGTATATAATAGTAATCACTCAAAACTGCATAGTTGGCCATGGGTTTTTTATTGTTTTTAACAAATTTGACAGACGTTTGTCAAAGTTTTGTAGTATTTAGCAAGTCGTTTACAAGTTTTGCTGCGTTTATTTGAGCCAAAAATGCCTGCTGTTAGTCCTCAAACCGCGACTGCTATGGTTGCGTCGATTCAAGACGGAAGAAATGAGCGATATGTTGCCCAACGTTATCATCCCGTATCAAATAGCACTGTGCACCGTATTTATACACGTTTTTTGGAAACTGGATGTTACACTAGACGACTTGGCACTGGCCTCCAACAAAGGACTAATGCTCATGATGATCGCTTATAATCTTACAAAGTCTACGAGACCGTCATGCTACTGCTATAGAAATCAGAAATCGACTTCATCACGTCCGAAATACCAATGTAAGCGAAAGGACCGTTAGACGAAGACTTGGTGAAGCCAATCTTGGTAGTCGTAGACCCGCTACAGGTCCAGAGCTTCTTAGACGTCATCGTGTAGCGCGACTTCAATTTGCGAAAAATCATGAACACTGGGGTGAACATGAATGGGAGCGTATTTTGTTTACTGATGAGTCCAGATTTAGCCTGAGGTCTCCAGATGGTCGTGAAAGGGTATGGCGAAGACCACAAAAATAACGTTTTGCAGAACGTATCTTTAGTCCTAGAGTAGGCAACCAAGGGGGTTCACTTATGGTGTGGCTGGAATTTCTCTGGAGGCACGCACAGAGTTGTACACCATTCCAAGAGGGTATTTAACTGCTGTCAGGTACATTGATGAAATTATGCAAGATTTTGTTGTTCCTTACGTTGATTTTATTAGAAATAATTTCATTCTGATGCGTCATAAATGCCAGAATTACTGAACAATACCTAAACGATGTAGACATTGATGTCTTCGAGTGGCCAGCGTCAAGTCCAGAAGCGAATCCAATTGAACATGTCTGGGACATGCTTGGGCGAAGAATACGAAGTCGCGTTCCTATTCCTTTCACCCTAAATGAATTGCAGCACGCTTTCTTAATAGGAATGGGACCTTAGTCTGCATCGATTCAATAATTTTCATTTTTCTCGAAAACGGTTAGCCCTATTGAGATGTACCAAGAGACCATTTTTACGTAGAAATCTCTGAAATACCATATTCTAAAATCAAAATGTCAAAAAAATTACCATTTAGAAAATGGGGTTATTTTTACCCTTAACTCCTCCCATATGATACGCCTCTGACTAAAATTATGAAATTCTGAATTCAGAATCAGATTCAGCATCAAAAGTTTACCCATCGTACCTAATTTCGTGATTTTGTTATGAATGGTTTCGAGAATATCGAGGGAAAACCGTCTTCAGGGTGCACCATGCAAAGGAGCGTAGCTCCCTTAGGAAGCATTTCCGGACATATGTTAATGTGACATTTTCTTTCTATTTTTCGGAGTACTATTCGTGGTTAAAGTTTGTTAACATACTTAATTAACACCCTGTATAAAATCTCAAGTTTTCCGTTTTTCGTGCCGGTGAATGTATATATGATTATAGGAGGTCAGCAAACAGCAAACTTAAACGCCAATAACTTTTTTATTTGACGTCTCCGGACGCTGAAATTAGTGTCGATTTACTCAGAATTAAGAGCTGATCGATTCAAATATACGATGTTTTTTTTTGCTGTATCGCTAAATAAAATCTGTGCCAATTAAGTCACTTACTCAAGTTTTCCGCTACTACGTCCAGAGATTGTACATATTAATTAATTAAGCAAAGATTCAGTTCTGATATGACCATGACCAAGACAAAAAAGTTTCTTACACAGATCCACCGAAGCACCTATTGCGATCCCAGTGATTCGACCATTTTTTTTTGTTCATCGAACAACCAGTATCACCCCCGTATATTGTTGACGATTGGTTGACTCTGCACACCGATATGAAATGAACGTCGTGTGTTGCACACTATTTAATGTAAATAGTGCATTTTACGCCATTAACATTGGCTATATGATACAATATATACAATAACACTAATAAATAAAAATCGTAAGATATACACTAGGAAAAGAAAAGAAAGTTACTTCATCACATGTAATACTTCAACCGAAGATCGCCCTACAAATGTACTTATATATTTTTGACACTATGTCATTCATGCCAAATACGACTATTAATGCAGTCAAATAAGGCAAATATAAAGGATAAACTACGGAATGTCAGAGGACAAGCTTAAACTTTACATATAACTCTTGTTTTGACGTTCTGAAGACGGATCAAAAAGTTTCGAAACGTTGTGTCCATGTTATTGAAGCATGATTCACTAAATTAAAATTCTGTTCATCAATACCTATGAAATATCGCTTCAGAAATGTTGACCGGGTAAAATTTCGGGTAAATCTTGTGCCTATCATGAAAACAATAAACTACTTGCAGGAGCATGAAACCTTGAAATGCTTAGTTTTCAAAAAACAGGGTGCCAAAGTTTTACTTTTATTTTTGGTTTTTCTCAATTATTCCGAAATAAAATGTCAACGATCTAAAATTACCGGCGATTGTAAATTGCAGCGATGGTGAAGTATTCTTAATCCGGGATATGAAAATTGCAGCGGCTGGTTATTTTTCCATTTCAGGTAAACATGTAAATTGCAGCGGACGACCCTCTGTTAGGGATAGGAGTTTTTATAACAGCCATCCCTCATTGTTTATTTTTGAGAGTCTTTGATAAATACTCAAACAGACACATACATTAAAATGAATAGTGTCAGAATAAAGCACGCCCCAAATGCAACAACTAAAAAGAAGCAAGATTTTTTGAATCTTAGAATAGGTTTAAAAAGTGTATGTCATTTTTATGGTGAGAACCTTAGTTAGTAATTATGGTTTTTTATGTATATATTGATCTAAGACGATTTACGAACATGTTTGTACATAATGTTATGTATTATTAACAATTAACAATTTAGAAAAGTATAATTTTCTTTCAATGTCAATAGTTTTATTACTAATTGCTCCAACAAAAGGATTTATTAGTTTCAGTCTAAACAAAACCGCGCATTGGGTATATTATCACCTTCCGAAAATTGCAAAAAAGTATCAAAATTGTCACAATTATTGTTGATATTGTCGAAATTGTCTAAAATAATGGAAATATGTATCAGGAAATTAACTTTTCTAGTTAAGTTCTAGTTAGTTAAGTAGAGAATTCTCTATAACAATAAGTGCGATTAAAATTTTGGGTTTGTAATTTAAAAACGGCATTGTGATGTCATATAGTTTTCAAGATCACTAACAGAAGGAGGTAAGTAAATGCCACTAAATTGTTCCTTTAGATAAAAATTAATTTGACCTGTCACATAATATTATTTTTATATAATATTTTGCTATACAAATCCAAATTAATTTTCAGAATACCTCCAAACGGGTAGACTACGCCGAAAAGGGACCCTCGCTGCAATTTAAAACATCTTTTATGGTCACCTTTGAGATTTATAGGATTATACCCTAACCGCGGCTGCAATTTGTATCCGCCCAAAATCACGTATCGTGGGGTCTTGTAAGGAGAGGAATTCAAATTCAACCACGTTTCTGCTAACATGAATAAAGAGCGCCACCTATAGCACTCTTTTAAATTAAAAACAGTTTTTTTCGGTTTGGTACATCTATGTGTGTATCAAAAAATTGATTCCTCGATATAATAATAATATAATAATAATAAACCGTCTTTATTATTCCTAAAGATACAGATATCTATATCAATATGGAAACAAGTGAGCAGCTCAATGGCGAAGTTTAGCTACAGCTACTCTTACACTTAACCAATGAGTGCATACAAATTTGTTCTTAACAGGAGTAACAGCTAAATTATAAAAAAAAACACAACAAAAAACCGTTAATTATGTAGTCTACCCAAGAAATATAAAACATACACACAAGTTATGCATTTTTTTGTTTGTTTGCCACAAACATTCCGATTAAAATCTGTTTATTTTATTATGTTTTACTTAAAAAAGGTATACTCTGTTTAAGTCTCTAGAGGTAGCCGTTTTCGAGATATTTTTATATTTTATTTATTGAAATTTCCATTAGTTGTAAAATGTGATCAAAAAAATTATCGGTGTTCTCACACGAATTAATATTAGGTCAAAAGGTGTTGAGGTTTAAGGTATGTAAAAGTACGAATATAATATGCAGACATACCCATAATTTTTTCCATCAAAATGTACGATTCAGTCACATTGGAAACGTATGTATACCTTTTCTACGTAAAACATATTGAGACAACTATTTTTTTGATACTCTCATTGATCCACCAAACTGAAAAAAAGTTTTGATAATATTTAATTTGGAATTTTTGCCTTAAAAAACCCCCCGATACAAAATTTTAGATCATTGTGCCATTTTATTGCGGAATAATTGAGAAAAAACGAAAATAAAAGAAAAACTTTGACACCCTTTACCTTGAAAATTAAGCATTTTAATGCTTTATGTTCCTATCTTAATGTTCATAAAAATGTGAGGACACCCTGTGTAAACCGCAGATTAACGAAACTTACCTAAGTTGATAATAACTGAAATACAGAGTGTAAAATTTGTAATTTTATTACCAATTCGTTTTTGCTTGCAATTAGTTACTGTCAAACTCTGTTAGTGCTTGTTGAAATTTTGCATGTCAGTCATAGTTCTTGAAAGGGTTTTATAATATGTAAATGAACTAATGACTTTTCCTGACATGTTGTATCTTAATAATAAGTATCGCTTGATACACATCACTCAGAAAAATAAATGCCTTCAATAAAACTGTCTATTAGTTGAGTCGTCAAGGTAGACAACTATATGAAGACAGTCCTCTTATGAATACCTTGTTATAGTAGCGTAACATCGTTAATTTGCATTCCTTACTAGTCATAGCCTAGTCAAATTATGAAAACTTGTCGCTGTACTATTGGATATAATGTATATTTGAAGAATAAGAACTGTGGACTAACAGTGATTTCTATCTGTATGTGCATTGATCAAAAGTATATCTTTTTACAAATTAATCAGTGTTCAGAACTAGATCATAACATAACTCGGCTATAGTTTTACACAAGGAAAGAGAGAGGACATAACACGCGGCTGACATTTCTGTTACAAAAATGTACCAAAGCGCTATTAAATTTACCTGTGATACGTGATTCCTGGCTCCTCCCTGCTGCTTTTACAACCGTAAGCTGCACACCCTACCACAGGGGTGTGAAACTCAAATGAGGACCCTGTGTAGCGGGGTTAGCGCTAGCCACCTAGCACACCTAGCGGGGTTGCGTGAGTTATTGATCAGCCAACTCTGTTTCAAACAGATTCCTAGATGCATCAATAGATGTGGCCCAATTGTGACGCCTAACGTCATTTTGACAGCCATTGTCGTAACTGACATTGTCGTTGCTCGCTTTTGTCGATTGGCGTCTTTTTGCAATTTTGCACTACTTTTGAGATTTTTGTCTGCCTATTGTTGTCTATATGTATTTAGGAATGGGTTCTAAGTATTTACGCCATTGTCCTGCGCCAAATTGCAAGAATGCGGATGCGCGAAGGTAAGTGATTTACCTGATTTATACCGCTCATCTCATTTTTGTATTGTGAATTTTGATGCAAAATTAATACAAGATTGATCATTTCTACATGAAATATGCATATATCATTTGAATGCATTACTAAACACTACTACTCATACTCATATAACTTGTATTACTGTTCACAATCACATACGCTGCCATAAAGGTGTGCATCAGCATTCGCTCTCTTTGGCAAACCGTTGCATTGAAGGTGAGGTCCGATGGTCTAAAAGTACATTTTTTTTATTTCAGATATTAAATCCCATCTGATCAGCGTATACAGAGACGCTAGTTAGAACGGATTGGCAACCCAAACCTACAAATATACAAACATCTTGCCTGCATCAATATGAATAGTTAAGGAATATTACCTCTTTACTCTTCAAATTATATGCCATCAAAGGATTGTAATTATCATGAAATAGTGATTCTAGTGAATAAATCATGCTTTACTTTTATATGAATTGTTTTTGTACCTTGTGTAACTGACTTTAAGCAATCGTCGTATTGAAATAAATTACAAAAGGGTTTGTTTTACTTTATTGCAGTAATCCATATCTAATATATATTCCCATTCTTACATAATTAGTTGAATGTCCTGTATAACGTGGTAGCTTGTCACAAAAATTTACCTGACTCATTGAATACCTATTTTCAAAACTGAACTGATTAAAAAGGTTAAAACACTAATTTAAAAAAAAATGGAGTATGTGCTGTGGACAATGCCATAGTTTTATTTATTATTATGCCACTTGACAATTCCATTTTTTTTTAATTAACGTCGTAACTTTTTTAATCAGGTCAATTTTCAAAACAGGTAATGAATGCGTAAGGTAAATTGTTATGACAAGTTACCACGTTGTCTGGAGTCTGAATAAGCTTTTATGATATTCCAAAAAGCCCGCTCTTTTCGTAACCCACCTATCGTCGGTCACCTACACCAAACTCTTTAGATTGACCTAGGTCGTGAATATTTAGTTTCCTGTAATCGATTCGTGAATGCATTGTAGTGTCGCGCAACCCGAATAGATGGGGCGGATGTCAGTAAAAAATGCCATGCCAAATTTTCATACACAGAGTGTCCAGTCTTTCAGTGGATACATTTTCAGTGCCCTACCATTATGCACACCACAATATTTTACAATGATTGGTCTTGAAAACGCAAAATATAAAAAAAATTTTTGACAGCTGTCAAATAGCTATTCATTTTCGGTCACAGCTAATGCATATAGCATCAAACGGGCGTGTGGTATCCCCTCTCTTTCCTTATCTAAGGCTATTGAGAGGAATGAAAACAAACGCTACTATACATCCTTTTGTCAACCTCAACCTGCATTGTTTTTTATAAAGTTTTCCTTCTTCAGTGCGTCAAAACATCTTAGCCTGTCGTCTCAAAATTCCGTAGTTTAGTCCATATTGGACTGAGATATATGTCCGTGACATGATGTGCATATTTGAAGTATACCCCAGAAAAGTTGCGCTTGGTAATTTTCGGCAGTTTCTTGAAAAAATCGGCACGGTGGAAGTTTATAATCCTAGAAAACGTAGATGGCGTTGCTGCGAGCTCAATTTTGTGTTCTGCGTGGTAACGATTGAAGATGGCAGAACGTTGTACTCAAAAATTGGAAGTTCGAAACATACCATTTGATACATCTACCTTGTCTACAAGCTCCAATATATTTTTTGTAAAATTTGTTGTCCAATATTCAGGATGGAAATTTGGATCATGATATACAGCCTTAAGATTGGCAACAAGGAAAAGTTTCAGCAATTATATACTACTCGTAAGTGAAATCCGAAAACGTAGAGAAGATATATTCGCATAAAAAATTATCTTCTTAGAACTTTTAAAGAAACTCTATATGTGTAAAAACAAAGCATGACTTTTTGTTGATCCAAAATGTGAGGGGAGGCTAGATGGTTGTGTTAAGATGCCCCCTAGAAGACAGCAGCCCCAGTTAACCCACTTTGAGCCGGGATTGTAGACCAACGAGAACGTGATGCTTCTTGCAGAGCAATTGCTGTAACCATGAGGCGTAGCGTGGCTACAGTTGTATTAGCATGGCGCTCCTGGATCGCAAAAGGGCGAATGCAGCGAGCTAGAGGTTCTGGAGCACGTAGAAGAATTACAGATCGGGTAGATCGTCATCAACGGCTACTAGCCCTTTGAGACAGAACGGGATCCACTCGAGTTGTAGGGAGTTCCCTTCGCATCCACACGGTGTACCACAAATTGTGTGAAATGGGCTTAAGATCATATCGTCCGCATCTAGTGCTTCCACTCACTGCAACACATCGTCGCCAACGGTTACATTGATGACAAGAACACCGACAAAGGTATACTGAGCGGCATTAGACGACCTTCTCCGACGAGTCCAGGTTTTGTCTGGAGGCACATGACGGACACCAACGCGTAAGACGACGACGCGGTGAACGACGTGATCTCCAGTTTGCTGTTGAGCACCATATACACCGTTCTATTGGTTTGATGGTTTGGGGTGCCATTGCATTTAACAGCAAGTCACCTTTACTTATGATTCATGGCACAATGAGGGCCCAACCTTATGTGAATGAGGTGTTAGGACCAGTTGCTGTTCCATATGTCTGAGGCCTCGAAGAGGGTTTCTTCCAGCAAGAGAATGCGCGTCCCCGTATTGCAAGGGTATCGATGAAGTTCCTATAGGAAGCTGAGGTCAGGGTACTCCCCTGGCCTCCACGATCACCCGATTTATTGCCAATTGAAAAAGTATGGGATTGGATGGGTCGATCCATAGGCGATTTACCCAATCCTCCGACCACGCTGGACGAACATGCTGTGAGGGCAGTATCCATATAGTTTATTAACATCCAAATTACGAGCAACATGGAGGGCTCACCCCTTATTGACTTGTATTATTTTATAAACTAATTATAGCAAATGGGTTCGTTTATTATTGTTTTAGTCCTGTCGCATCCCATGTTTTCTTAGTGTTCGGATTTCACTCGCGACTAGTATACCGGGTGTCCCAGAATTTCCTTGACACGTGATATTTTCGTAACGAAAAGTGGTCAAGCAAGAACTAAGTGGTACCTTTGAAGGTACTATAGGGTCTATCGTACTATGCATTCAAAACATTTTTTTTGTACGTCAACCCCTAAAACTCACCCTCAACTTTTTTTTTTTAAATAGCACCCCATAGGTTTTCCTACATAAATGATATCTCCATTTCATTTAAAATCTAGTGGTACCTTTAATTTTATATGCAAACTTATTTTTTCCGTAAAATCATAAGCATAAGACAAATGAAATGATAATTTGTTTGACCCCTGACATTTTTGTAACAAAAACGGATAAAAAAGAAAAGTAAGTGGGTTTTTCAAGGGTAGTGAATGACCTATCATTCCTTGCTTATGAACCATTTTTTTCTTACTTAAACCCCTGAAATTTACCCCTAGCTTGTTCTTTCAAATTTCAATCCACAATTTTCCCTGGAAAAATCAATTCTTTACTTGAATTTAATTATCGTAGTGCCTTACTTTTTATGCCCCTACTGCAATTTATCGTTATTTTTTTTCGTTTAATCCATGAAATCGTAATTATAAATTAATTAAAACACATGTATGGAAAATATTTTGTGTGCAGGGGGTGCCCCGCACACGGGCGCCAAAATTAACGATACATTGCAGTAGGAGCATGAAAAGTACGGCACTACGATAAATAAATTCAAGTAAAGAATTCATTTTTCCAGGCAAAATTTTGGATTGAAATTTGAAAGAACTAGCTAGGGGTGGATTCCAGGGGTTTAAGTAAGAAAAAAATGATTTATAAGCAAGGACCCTACCCTTGAAAAACCTACTTACTTTTCTTTTTCATCCGTTTTTGCTACAAAACTATCAGGCGTCAAAAAAATTATGATTTCATTTGTCTTATGCTTATGATTTTACGGAAATAATAAGTTTGCATATAAAATTAAAGGTACCACAAGATTTTAGATAAAATGGGGATATCATTTATGTAGGAAAACCTATGGGGTGCTATTTGAAAATAAAAAGTTGGGGGTGAGTTTTAGGGGTTGACGTACAAAAAAAATTTTTTGAATACATGGTATGATAGACCCTATAGTACCTTCAAAAGTACCACTCAGTTCTTGCTTGAACCGTTTTTCGTTACGAAAATATCACGTGTCAAGGAAATTCTGGGACAGCCGGTATATACAAACCGCCAGTTTTCAAGAAGACGCCGAGAAGGACCAAGGAGCACTCTTCCGGGGCACGAGTGCAGAGATTAGCCAATCCAGCAACAATTGTACGAACCCATGAATGGAAGTGGCCCGGCCGTCTAGCGGGGGCCAATGGCAGTCCTGCGGTAGTGCGGTAGTCCGCCGCCAGGGCGCAAGCGCGCGCTCTTACCCTACCTATGTCGCGTGTACCGATCTGAGACTGAAAGAGAGAGAGAAAGTCGGTCGACGGACGGCGCTACTGACGACACGCGCACGCGCACGTACACACAATCACCACCGGGTCACTGACGACGACCATGTTGCGGCGACGTCGCGGCGACCTTGCGACGACCACCGTTCAGAACTCTGCGAACTCTTTGGCGCATTTCTCAGTCGACGAGATGCGGAGCGCCTCCTCTTCATAGTCGTCGAAGTTGCTCGTGTCCCCAGGACCCTGCAACAGAACAGACAAAACTATATCATGATTACAGGTAAAAGTACGATTTACGATGTATTCTTCAATTTGGACCATACGAGGTTGTCTATACACATAAAAATAATTTCTTAGATGGAGCACAGATGCTTTAATTCAAGTATACCATAACTTCCTATACGCGCAAAGTTATGCTAATCTTAAAGTGAGAATACGATATATTTGACCATATAAGGGTTAGATTGAGAAAATATCTTCAGTAAAAAACTGGGAAATTCTTGATTTTTTTTATGATCGGCCTCCCGCAAAGGCTGAAAGCCTATGGCGCTGTAGAAGCGCTGCGAGAGGACAAATGTCTGTTCACGTTAGATTTGAAACGCTGCAGGTTGTAGCTGTCGGGAAACAAATTCCCCGGCAGCTGATTCCACAGCGTCGAAGTTCTCCAAAAGAAGGAATGCTGGACGATACTGGTTCGGGGAGTCAGGACCTCGACCTGGTAAGGATGAGCTCGCAGAGCTTCTCTAGTATTCCTGGTTCGGACGGCCTTTGGTGTTATTATCTGGGAGAGCTCACTCGAACATCTTCCGTAATAGAATCTGTAAAACAGACATAGGTCAGCCACCCTCCTTCGATGTTCCAGGCTGTGGAGGTCCTTTGTGAGGTTAGGCGTATCGACCAATCTAATTGCTCTTTTCTGGATAGTGTCCAGAAGCTTTAGAGAGTGCTTCGGAGCACATCCCCATACATTGGAGCAATACTCCAGCGATGGTCGGACCTGTGCCTTGTAGAGCAGCAGCAGTTGCTCTGGTGTATATAACTTCCTACAGCGGAACAAAACTCCAAGCTTCTGGGATGCCGTTTTAGCAATACTGACGACGTGGTCGTGCCAGGACCTGTTATTGTTGATGTTGATTCCCAAGAGCTTGACGGAAGGTGACTCGACTATGGGGTGTCCCTCCATTTCCACGGTTGGTAAGCCATCGTGAGACTTCTTTGTTAGTGTTGTTGCCTGAGTTTTTTGTACGTTGTACGTTGATAGTAAGAATACCAAAATCTTGAATCAAGCATATGGTAATCTTGACCGAAGTATTTCATAATCTTGACTGAAGCATTTCATAATCTTAATTGGGAGCATTTCATAAACTTGACGCAAGTAGCTCTACTTTATTCTAAAATTGTGATATTCTTGGATGATGAATCTAATAGTATTAATTTGAGCATTCAAACTCTTCTATGAGCATGTATAAGTTTTTCTGGAGAAATAGTTCTTCAAAATTTCTTAAATCACATTTAATATACTTAGTACTTATCTAGGAACACCTGAGTCAGGTCTTCGCATCCCAATTTTTTCAATAGCTCATTCATGGTTGGATAGATCCAGTGATAAGGAAGCTGATGGGAACTGGGACGTGACTCAAATGGCGGTGGACCAGCACTACCGGCAGATTCGATGACTGATGGTTGACGGTGGTATCACACGTGGCAATGGCAATTTATTTAACAGTTTGACTAGATACTGTTATGTGGTATTATGCAGGATCCAGGATGCAGGTAT
Source organism: Callosobruchus maculatus (assembly GCA_951848785.1). Classification (NCBI taxonomy): domain Eukaryota; kingdom Metazoa; phylum Arthropoda; class Insecta; order Coleoptera; family Chrysomelidae; genus Callosobruchus; species Callosobruchus maculatus. The sequence continues at coordinate 9,334,511 of CATOUR010000003.1, forward strand.
TACGCTACGGTGCTAAAGACGGCGGCGAATGCGACAATCCGAAATCCGAAAACCGATAATGGCGGCGCGGTCGCGGACGGGCAACAGGCTGTTGATTAGAGAGGATGGCGAGGTTAGAGTTGACCAGTGACATGCTGCGCGCCTGCGTACCCCGACGTTGGTAGACGTCAAATAAATGATTTACTTGATACAAATTAATATCAGGTGTGCTTGTGAAAAGCGTTCATTTTCAAACCAAGATTATCATACTGTAAATGAAGGTTCGCATTTTCAAGCTGTCTATATTCTTGATAGAGGTAAACTGGACACCGCAGGAAAAAATGATAATCTTGATATAGAATTATGAAATATTTGTAATTAAATTATTATAGCCTTGGTTGCAAAGAAAATTATTTTTTCTTTCGGAGCATATTTCTTCAAAATAAGTATATAAATAAAAAATATATTATTCTTGATACAAATTTTAAATAATTTTCTGATCAAATATTCTTTCTTAGAGTGAGAACCGATATTCTTGTTGTGAGTATGTATTTACAAGAATATCACAATTCTTGACTTGAGAATTTCTTTTTATGTGTGTAGGCCTTCCAGCGTGTCCACCACGATGTGGATTCAGACATCCTGTGTCTCTAGCTCTTTGCACGAGCGAAACAAATCGACGAGGTGCAGGGTGAGTACGGTTAGGAAAATGATCGGCATACACTCGCGAAGCCTCAGCGGTATTTTGACCACACTCATCGTACATTAAAATCATGTCCACCAGTTCATTATTATTATAAGCGCGCCCCATTGTTGTTGTTTTCCGATCGTCAGATGTAGCAAGTCAAGCACTCTCGTACACTATTCCACAGCAACGCGACGTATGACGAACTGCCTGTTTCAGTGTTTTCTCACCGGCATCGGCACCGCTAGCGCTGCCTTGTTTGTTGTGATAATAGGTTCTTTCCAACAGGCCTGGATACCGTCCAATGTATCGTCACGGACATGCGCAGAACGTGAAATGCGTTCCAACACGTTTTGTGACCGTTCACGAAACGGTCCATAAAGCGTTCCAACAGATTTCGTTACCGTTCATGGGACGGTTTCTGTACGGTCAAATCTGTACTTGGTCCAGAGTAAGGACTGTGAGGACTGACATGCGCAGTAGAAAGTAAATCGCCCGCTTGGCGCACAATTTCATTTTGTCATTTCTATGCGCCTTCTGTCTTCTTGCTTCCTTGAGTCTTGAGTGTTAAGATTGAGTGATTTGATTTTGCTTCTTTTGTTTTTGCTGTTGCTTGTTGTTTGGCTGCCTCGTTTGTTGCCAAAGCCAAAAATGGAAATGGAATCAAACAATAATGTTAGACATGGTATGTTATGATAAATGCGGTCATTTTTATGGAAAACATAACCCAGGTACTTTGTTTTTAGAGCTACAGGAATACCTGGTTGTGAGTGGCAACCATTATTCATGGCTAAAATTACCCAAATAATCCTCATTTTTCGGTTGTGGTTGATAGACTAACACCAAGTCATCGTCAGAAAGCCCAGGCCCCGATCAATTTTAATAAAGCTCTTGGCGTCTTGGCTTTTGACGATGGCTTTTGAAATGAAATCGAGGTTAGTTTTTTTTTTGATAGCTCTCAGAACTGACACGAGTCCAGCGAAATAAGAGAAGGAACCGTTCCAACAGATTTTCCTGTTTGTACGGTCACGAAACCAACCAAAATCAACGCATGCGCACCACAAACGATCCGAACAGTTTCGTGACGGTTCAATGGACGGTACAAAATATGCTGTTGGAAAGAACCTATTATGACATGGTGAGCTATTGCCCAGGGACGAACTAAGAATTAAGAATTTCTTTAATGGTCAGTATCTTGTTTTCTCTAAATATTTCGTTTATATGTTACTGGGTAAAAACACTCATTTTGGTGAGTACTATCCGCTGTATGACAAAAAGTCCCAACTTGTGAAACACCCTGTATAAACAGGCAACTGTTGAACTCACCTTACACCTCGGTATGAAGGGTGCTTCGATTTTCTTTTGGAATATGGCTATCCAGTCGGTGGACGCGAACCATTTGTGTCCTTTGATGTCGTTCACGCCCATCTTGAGGTTGCCGTACCTCTTCGTCAGGTCGACTTGCAGCAGGTTTCGCAGGAGGTCTTTCAGGTCGGACCCGAAATGAGAGGGGAACCGCACCTGCAAACAAATAAACGAACTTAAGAAACTTGCTATTTATAAACGATGAATGGCGAGGGGGTGAGGTTAAGAGAATCGATACTTAAGTCACGTAAGTTTAAAAAATTAGATACTCTGTATATACAGGGTGAGTTTTTAGTACCGGCTCGGTCGATAGCTCCACTATTGTAGAAAATAGAAAAAAAGTTGTATATAAAAGTTATAGCCACGGATATGCTCCTTGCTCAGAAAATATTTAGATTTATACAGGGTGATCCATACCTACGTGGTGATGCAAACATGCATTTTTTTAAATGAGATACCCTATATATTATTCCATATTCAAATTCTACTAATGATTTCCGTTCTTTCAATATAGGGTATTGTTACATTATACAGGGTATTTCAGAAGTTATGACCATTTTTATATCCAAATCGCGGTGAAATGAACGTACTGTATATCAAAAAGTAATGAATCAAAAATTCTTTTTTTACATGAAAAGATTAAAAATATCCTCTAGTTTTAAAATCGGCTATAAAAGAAGCCCGTGACACATATTCGTATACAGGGTGATGTAGGATGCGAAATCTAGATTTTCTCTCTTTTTTAATGTAACCCCCAATATTTTATTATACCAAAGAATTGCTTTTAATACGCTCTTTCATCTTTGTATAGCACTTGTTATGGCTGCATTCATTAGTTTCTGAGATATTTCGATATTTCTACAAATCTTAAATATACCTTCTATTTGTTTACTAAAATTTGTTTATTTTGAGGAAATACTATCAAATTTTATTTTTGCTTAACAAACAACTAAAATATAAGGCCATAATATTACTTGATCGAGTCAAAACACTGAATTAACGAGATAATATAGGTCAAGTGTGCTGAGAAAACAACTTTACAGACGTCATGCATAATTATCAAGCAGATGTATCAGGTAGGCTGTGAAATATTAAACGACGCAGTCCAAATGAAACGATTCTTCAGTCTTCTAAACGCATTAGTTTTAGAGTGCCTCCGTTCTGGATATTGCTGTTCATAGTTGATATATTCTAGAGGCAAGTAGGCAATTTCTCAAAGATTCCCCTAAATACCCTCTACGGAAAAATTAATTTTTAAAGCTGGTTTTTCACACAGAACGGAATTATTGAGCAGGTTATGAGAACTGTCAATTTTTCAGAGCCTACCTGATAAATCTGCTTGATAATTATGCATCACGCCTACAAATTTGTTTCCTCAGCATACTTGACTTTATTATCTCGATGACTTAGGGTTTGGACTTCATTAAATAGTATCATGACCTTATAATTTAGTTTTTCGTTGAATAAAAAACAAACTAGATAGTACTTTCTCAAAATAAATGAATTTCAGTACACAAATAGAAGCTATATTTAAAATTTACCGAAAAATCGAAATATCTCGGAAACTGATGGACGCAGGTACAACAAGTGCTATACAAAGATGAAAGAGTATATTAAAAGCAATTCTTTGGGATAATAAAATATTGGGGGTTACATTTAAAAAAAGAGAGAAAATCTAGATTTTGCATTCTACATCACCCTGTCTACGAATATGCGTCACGGGCTTTTTTTATAGCCGATTTTAAAACTAGAGGATATTTTTAATCTTTTCATGTAAAAAAGTAACTTTTGATTCATTACTTTTTGATATACAATACGTTCATTTAACCGCAAGTTGGATATAAAAATGGTCATAACTTTTGAAATACCCTGTATAACGTAACAATACCCTATATTGAAAGAACGGAAATCATTAGTAGAATTTGAATATGGAATAAGTTATAGGGTGTCTCATTTAAAAAAATGCATGTTTGCATTACCACGTAGTTATGGATCACCCTGTATAAATCTAAACATTTTCTGAGCAAGGAGCATATCAGTGGCTACAACTTTTATATACAATTTTTTTCGCTATCTCCTACTGTAGTGGAGTTATCGACCGAGCCGGTACTAAAAACTCACCCTGTATGTATGACAGATATGAGGCAACCATCGAGGAAACTGATTGGTTGCCATGAAATTAATGGATTTTATTCAACAAATGTTTTGTGAGTGTCAAGGAACGGTTAAAGCACTGACGGTTAAAGGATTTGTAAGAACAACAGTAAGGATATCCAGCCAGCCTCAAGCTATTCTTGCGCAGCCTTATTAGTCTCAAAATCGTCAGAATCATGCGAAAATACCTAGAATTGCGAAAGTTGGAGATAAATGATGAGCAATGGAAGTTTCACAGAAAAATGACGGGTGCTGACCCACTTCAATCTAACCTTACAAAGGTAATGCCTCTGATAAAACATACTTTCATACAGAGTGAGTTTTTAGTACGGATCGGTCGATAACTCCACTACAATAGATGATAGTGAAAAAAGTTGTATATAAAAGTTGTTGCCAAGGATATGCTCATTGTTCAGGAAATATTTTCAATTATACAGGGTGATCAATAACTACGTGGTGATGCAAACATACATTTTTCTTAAATGAGACACCACAGAGTTAACATATCTAGAGGGAGCCTAATTTGAATATTGGCCAGCCAACATCTATAGCGCTATTGCCACTCTTCTTCGTCCGCTTAAGGACCTTCCAGTTTCTTCAAAATCTGGCAGTTTCCGTAGTTTGAACGCATGTTCCTCAAAGTATTTAACTGGGTATTTAACTATACATTCCAATATACTTGCAATGTAACTGATTTACGTGAAGATAATTTGTATTGATTTAACGAAATCTCAAAAATGGTAAATTGCATAGCGGAATGTCGCAATAACTTCTAATATGTCGTAAATCCGGCAGCCTACAATCGGCGTGCCCTTAAGCTGTCATGTGGCTGTCATTGTAGTTGTGGTTATTGCGTATGTTCAGATTTTTGTTGTTTTAGTGTATATTTGAGTGACTTTGTGACTATTTGTGGTGTGAATTAAATTATTTATGAACAATATTGTCATAATTGCATGGTGGGACGAAATAAACAGTACATAGTTTGCTGCAATAGCGACGAATCGGTGAGCACCACTTATCATAGGTTAGTATAGGTTTTGTTTTGGTTTTCAGTAGCGTAAAATATGGGGATAACTGGGAACAAAAGTAACTTCACTCCTTTTTCAGGAATAATAATGGTTGTTTAATGTATATAATACAAGTAAACTGTTTAGTTTTCAATGACTTCCATGTTGCTTAAATATTATTGTACCTGTTACATCTGAACTAGTTTATTTATCAATATTGTTGTCCGTTCTTCATTTAGCATATTACGGGTTATGTATTTGTATTATTGAGTTTTTTGTGAGGAATAGATTATTACTGCATGTGAATAAATACATACATATCTGTATTCTATACTATTTATTGTTTTCACCTATCGCCCTTATACAGTTTCTCTACCAGGTGGTAAGTACACGCACTACATTCATGTCAATCAATATCAATTTTCCAAATTCCATTTTTTAAACTATTTGAGGATGTGAAATGCAAAAATGTATGATGCCACATTTACTTACAGAAAATCTATCTATGCGAAATTTAGATGCAGCCATTCCAAAAGGCTACCTTTCAAAACACTGTTAGATATGTTTTGAAAAACATTTCATGGTAATAATAAATTATCAACTGTTACAAACAAATTATAATAAGAGTAACTCTCTAAGTATAGCTAAATACTAATACAACTTATTGTATCAGTTTGTAACATCACAGTAATAATTGAATCTATTAATGAGCATCCAATTTTAATATAAAGTCGTACGCCACTGGTAATGCCCTCAAGCTGTCAAAATTTCCGTTACATGTTGGCTGGTCAGCGACCTGTGCATTTTGTTGTTTACATTCCCTCTAGAGATGTTAACTCTGTGTGAGACACCCTATATATTATTCAATGTTTAGATTCTACTGATTCCCGTTCTTGAAATATAAGGTATTGTAAAGTATACACGGTATTTTAAGTTATATTTTTTATAACTGAGCAGACCGCGTAGGCAGAGCCTAAATACCAGAGTACCGCGGCTGCTGTGAAAGGGTTAGGTTAGGGGAAGTTTGTTAACGCGGGATTTGGATGGGCCAATACCCGCAGGTCTCCTGGCAGTCCATTCCAAGCCTTGGACACCCTGGGAATGAATGTGCGGTTGTACCGCTCGGTTCTTGATGTATGAAGAACGACCGCCTAGGACGAGATGCAGCGGTCGCGCGGGTGCATCTGATAGGAGCGGTGAGCGGCGGAACGATAGAGGATAGCTCAGAGGAGCAGATTTCGTTTGAATATCGATAGAAGAATTAGTCGAATTGCCCTTCTCTGGTTGGCATCAAGTATAGACAGGGTAGTAGGGACAGCAGCTCCCCAGACGTGAGAGTAATACTCCCGGCCAGGTCTTATCTGAGCTTTATATAGCGTGAGGAGGTTACATGGTGAGAAATACTTTCTGACTCTAAATAGGTACCAGCAGCTGTTGCAATTGACGCAACGTTTTCGTGTCAGATCGATTTTCTGTAATGTTAAACCCTAACAGCTTGAATGAGTGACTCCTTGGCAGAGCTCGGATGTTCATTAGAACCTGGTGTTGGCTTGGGCACTTCTTGTTTGATAGCGTACAATACTGGGTCTTGGAAGGATTAAATTTTACCATATTCTTGAGCCCCCAAGTGGTAATGGTATCGAGATCCTTTGAAAGTGAAGCGCCACTACCAGTCTTCTGCATTCCAGGTCGACCACAGAGACTGGTCTATGTCTTTTTGAACTTAACCAAACCAGATGGCAGTTGAGATCAAAATAGGTGTTATGTAACTCTGCTTAACGTCCTGAGGTGAACTCAACCACTTCCAGAGTGAGGACACATTCTGGTGAAAATCTATGCCACTTTGAAACTTGGAAGGAATTTCAATACCTTACCAAACATAAGTTAAATCAGGAGATTAAAAATGTAGATAGAAGCAGCAGGAGTAACTGGGTATATATCTCAGTATATATCCTTTCTTCCTGATCAAGATATATATCCCTACTGTGTCCTCTATCTAACCTTAAGACTCTTCAACACTTACCACTAATTGATTTATTATTGTGAATTTCAACTAGATGTGCTGGGCATATCTATCTACCAGGGTATTTCTAATGCAGGCGTATCCGAAGCATGCAGTTAAGTGATGAGCCAATTAGGATTAAATTGAGGATTAAATATAAACCAGTATAAACCGTTTCCCAGTAGTGAAGGGTTTTAGCAGGCGTGTAAACATAGCTGATGATTCAGAGTAATATTGAAAGTAAACACTATTACATATATACAACTTCCATTTATAGATATATTTATGGGTAAAGACTAGAGGACAATCAATGATTTGATGTGCAAGATGTTTCTTATCAGAACGGAAACAGATGTACAAGTGTTTGAAGGCCTTGTGGACTTCAAAAGTCCAGAACAAGAGACAGATAACAAACACTGTTTTTGCATTTTTAAAATTGTAAGACACATATACAGGGTGAGTTTGTAGTCGCGGATTAGTTGATGAATACACTACTCCAGAAGACAGTGGAAAAAGTTGTATACAAAAGTTGTACACAAGGAGAAAATATTTTGATTTACATGTATAGGGTAATTCATAACTACATGGTGATGCGATCCTACTAGTGATCCTCGTTCTTACAGTGCTGTACCATCATACAGGGTATTTCAAAAGTTATAATCATTTTTATATCCAAATATCAGTCAAATAAATGTACTGTATATTGACAACCAATCATTTAAAAATAATTTTTTTGTATTGCAAGATAAAAAATATCCTCTAGTCTTAGCACCGATTATGAAAAAATTCAGGATACATATTCATATACAGGGTGAGCTAGAATGCAAAATTAAGATTTTGTTTTTTTTAAATGTAACGCTCCATATTTTTTTACACCAAAAAATGGTCTTTAATATGCTCTTTCATCTTTGTATAGCATTTCCTAAACCTGCATTCATCGGTTTCCAAGATACTTTGATCTTTCTGCAAATTTTAAATAATCTATAATATGTATGTGTACGGAAATTTATTTATTTTAAGGAAGACTAGGGAATTTTATTTTACTTCAACAAATAACTAAATACAAGGCCATAATAGTATTTGATGGAGTCAAAACCCTGAATTACGAAGGTATATCTGAATAATTATATAATGTGACAGTACTTTCAATAAGCTACAGTTTCATCAACTCAAGAACATCAAGAACCTGGCTACACAGTTATGTTAAATATAGTATGTTATGGTATACATGAACAACAGTAAATATTCATAAAACCCAAAGTACAATGTTCAACCACTATTTTTTTTTATAGCACACAGGTATAATATATGCTTGTTTATTTATAACACCTATCAAGATATCAATAGACATTATAATTATATCTGGGCAACAAAACTGTCATTCTTATTCTATATCCACAGACATAATGGGGGGAGACCAGATTTTTTTATAGACTAAATACTTTAAGGTAGGTATACCAAAAATATGGTTGCCAACCATACTATAAATTATAGTATTGGCGAAAATACTACATTTCCATAAAATATATGATTGTTTATATTTTGCAACCAAATTTATTTAAAATAGTTTCATTTCTGCTGTCTATTCTGCCACTTTGGCACTCCAGGAAAGAATATTTTCTGTTATGAGTGCCAAGTGTCATCCTTAATAAAAAACAAGCTGTTAATTTATATTAGCTTAATTTCTGATTGTAATACAGTGTATGCCCCTTTTATTGAAGATAAACAATTGTTAAAAATTGCCAAAAAATATAACATTTATGAAAAATAAATGAATAAATATATCAAAGACTATTTTTTATTCTTCCTTACTAAAGTACTATATTTTTTTGAAGTGTGGCATTTTCATAAAAAATACTGTATATAGACAAAAGAATGTTGGCAACCCTAACCATAAACCCAAACAATTTTTTTAAGGTTTTAAAAAATAGAAATAATTGTACGTATGTTTCAAAAATTTCAAGTAGCAACCATTGTCAGTTGCATGTCAAAATAAGAAAAGAAAAAATTCAAAGATGTTTTGATTTGATAAGTTTAGCCACATGTCTATAAGAATACTGTTTTGTTTTTTTTTATATTATTTTAGGTGATTTGTGTAAACATGTGTACATTATACCGATAGGTTATTGTTATTATTGGTTAACTACTAGATGTAACTATATCTTCAATTATTGTTCTGCACAATGTTTTGGTTAAATATATTCAAACCATCATCAGGTGTATTTAGAAGAAAGTATCAGTTATGAAGGTATGTATATGTTACAGCCAAAGTGTTTACTTTGATAGTTTATATACTAGCTGGATAGTATACAAACTATCCAAATCTCTCGTTATTTTAATGGAAACTCATATTTCAACTAAGATAGCTATGAATATTGGGTGGTTTGTATACTAGCCAGCTAGTTTATAAACTATGCAAGATATGCCGCTAATGTATATACTACAAAGATATCACACATATTAACTAGTGTTTCTGGTTAGTTTACAAACTATCCACATTTGGTTAAGGTATGCACCTAATATCTCTAGTAATACATAATAACCAACTCGTTGGTTAGTATGTAAACTAACCAATCTTCTTTGGTTAGTATGTAAACTAACTAATTTTCTTTGGTCAATTTAACAGAAAAGTGAGGTTACGTTTATGACAAGTGCCTTAGAATGTCAATGGGCAAGTGCAAGTGTGACGTCTTGGTACTGTTTACTGTCGTGCCTTGTGAAATTTGTTTAAGAACAGGTATCTAGTTACCAAAAATGGATCAGCAACAGCAGTTTGAAAAGTTACTATTAGAATGGTACGAGAAAAGGTACCAAAATTCAAAATTAATGAACGACAGTGACTGTAATATACTTCTGCAACATATAAAGGGAATACACGAACAAGGACCTAACACTAATAACAAGATTGATTATCATGAAAGAAATACTTATGATTTACAGAAAATCGAATCATGTAATCTAATATAAAAGATCTGGAAAGATTATTTTACGTTTGAGTGAAACCTATGATGCCATTAAAGCTGCCCAGGGTCTAAAGATTTATTTTATATGAATATTTTGTTACACAAATAGTATTTCCGTTTGATTTACTTATTTTTAGGTAATTATAGCAATTGTATGTTGTATTTATGAATAAACTTCACTTTTGATTAAAAATTGTTTGTTTAAACTAAAGTAACCAAAGAGGATTGGTTAGTTTACATACTAACCAACTAGTTGGATATTATGTAGTACTAGAGATATTAGGTGCATACTTTATCCAAATGATCTGGATAGTTTGTAAACTAACCAGAAACACTGGTTAATATGTGTGATATTGTTGTGGTATAATACTTTAGCGGCGTATCTTGTATAGTTTATAAACTAGCTGGATAGTATACAAACCAACCAATATTCATAGCTATTTTAGTAGAAATATGATTTTCCATTAAAATAATGAGACATTTGGATGGTTTATATACTAGCTGGATAGTGTATAAACTATCAAAGTAAACACTTTAACCGTAACATATATATTTTATTTAACAGCCTCTTTGTGTTCTGAAAACTGAATTTACCAAATCAGCAGTATAATGCATTTCTAGTTATTAGATATTATGGCACTATAATAATTATACTATCAGGGCAACATATAGGAAAATATTTTAGAAGGAATTTTTCAGACACAATGTGAGTCTTCAAGAATGGTGGGTGATACCTGTATTTTCTCCTCTTACTTTTCAAAGGAAATTTCAATGATGATGAATTATCAATATGTCTCAGGATGGTTACATTGCTGCTTGTGGTAATGTTTATAGCAACGTTCTGTAAATATGGACCAGTAAAGCATTGTATCGGAGATATTGGAATGACAACATTTGGAGGTCGAGGTACCAAAACTACCTACAATTCTATAGTACTGGTACCATTGAGGATGTTTCAAGTGAGAGGTTAGAGTTCAGTTTCTCGCAATGTTGCTATTCCTTATGGGGCTGTACTAGGGCTGTATAGTAAACAAGGTATAAAATACATTTATGACACTGTGTGACCAATTCCTACCTTGCCAGACACAATCTTCTCGTAGATCTGTATAGGTTGGTCTGCGAAGAACGGTGGGTATCCAGCTGCCATCTCGTACACGAGAACGCCTAAGGCCCACCAGTCTACGGCTTTGTTGTACCCCTTACTGAGGATGATCTCAGGGGCGAGATACTCTGGTGTTCCACATAGGGTCCATGTTCGACCCTTAACACGCTTCGCAAACCCGAAATCAGTCACTTTGAGGTACCCTTGTGAGTCGATAAGGAGATTCTCTGGTTTCAGATCTCGGTAAATCAGATCTAGATAATGCAGATATTCGAACGCGAGGACTATTTGGGCAGCGTAAAACCGCGAATGGGGCTCCGAGAATCTGCCCACCTTACGTAGATGGGAAAACATCTCGCCCCCAGGTACGTACTCCAACACCATGTACAAATTGGAATTGTCTTTAAAGTGAAACCTTAAACTGACGAGGAAAGGGAAACTGATAGCTTGCAGGATACGTTTTTCGTTCAGGGTGTGCTCTACTTGTTTCAGCTTCACCACTTTCTGTTTATCGAGGATCTTCATCGCGTAATATTCTTTGGTAGGTTTGTGTTGTACTATCATCACCCTGCCGAACGATCCAGTGCCTAAGGTTTTGATCCGTTCAAAGTCATCTAAGGCGGCGGTGTTTGTAGGGTTTTTCTTCCATTTCTCCTCGAAGTCCTCCTTGGCCTGGTCGAGGAACTCTTTGACGCTCTCGGCGGAGTCGACTTTTTTGTTGGCCGAAGCGGCATTGTTGCCCATGTTTTGGACGTGGACGCCTTCCAGGGCTTCCGACTTGGCTGTTTCGCTCCGCCCAAGGCACTCCGAAGGCTGCAACAGGGGAGGCTGGTCGGATATGTCACTCGCGGATAATTGTTTTGTGTCAACAGGAATTGTGCACCGACATTGTTCCGGTAGCGTCGAGGTTTTTTCGCGAGATTCGCGGTGGCGCGGTCGCGATCCTGCACGCACTTTCCGATAGGTTCGAACGGCCGATATCCTCGAGGAATTTTTAGTCCGAATCCCACATAAAATGGCTACTATCGCCCGGAATCTGACTTCATTATATGAATTTGGGGAAAGCTCCTAATTCGACAGCCTGAACGGAATCTACAAGGCTTTCTTGGTGCATCTTATCGACATTTTTAAGCTTGAGCTACTCGATCCAAGATGGCTATGCAGCAGTAATAGGTAGCGCCATCTAGAGTTTGATTCAATATTAAATATAGAGATGGGAGCGAGAAATATAAACGAATCACTTATATCGATCTTAACTCATAACATTTAAGACGAGGGAACGAAAATGCACAAATCATCTTTAATCTAAAGTGTTAAAAATTAATATGTTGTTCGTTCAATAAGTGGTAAAGTCTGTAATAACTCATGCAATAGAAGTTTGCAGCACGAGCTATAAGTCAACAAGTAAGCTATTATTACTATTACCACGAGTTGAATATTACATTGTGTGGCCATCGTAAATTGACCAGCGAAAAGAATTTGCGAAAGAAGTATAGACGTTGCTATTAATTTATTTTAGATATCAAAAGTTCAAAATTATATGCTGAGTCGAATTAAAATGTTCCGACGATATAGGTATGTACTCAGTTTTATTACTAATTAACCTTGTTTCGTCCTTATTTAATTTATAAAAAAAACGGCAAGTAATTTTTTATATCACATGATATCCTATGTATCTAGTTCATAAAACTTATAACTACAACCGGCAACAGCAGATTTTCTTTCCCACCATAAAGATGATGCAGCATCGTGTGATCCATGGCCGACTCTTCACTAGGCCGGAGCCTTAGATGTGGCAACGTGGCTTAGCTGTCAAATAGAGATCCGGTTACCGTACATTGTTTTATAGTTTCAGGTTTCAGAATAATAATTATTACATTTTATATGTATCAAGAGTTCATCTCGGTTGATAAATTAAGAAAAATACTTTTTAGAACTACTACTACTAGTACCACTTACATTTGATGTCTGGTTCATCGTAGTCAAACACTTCAAAACAAAAATAAACGCAACCTGTTTCTTGCTGCCACCTCCGCTTCCACTTAAATGAACACTCAATTTACATTGTAAATTTTCACTTGAGCTGGAAAAATTCACTATTAGGTCACTTTGAAGCCATTCTTGCTGGTCTTGATTCCCTTTCACTATCAAATCTTTTCGTAGGTATGCCCAGATGCATGCCCAGATGAGTTCTATTAACTGTCTTTTTGGGAGGTCCAGAAAACATTGTAGGCACCACATTGTGCTTTAAAATAGGTCTTATCCTTTGACATTTTTGTGAATTATTGTCTTTATTCTTATAAATATAACCAGCCGTTACGAGGAATACCGTTCACCCACTTCTGTTTATGTCCTTTATTGGAAGCACAATTGCTAGTGCAACCTGGTACTACACACTTTGCAGGCATGTTTTATCTTTATAGTTTCGTTTGTGCAGGTAAATAATTAGAAACACATTAAAAATCACCTTCCAATCTTATTTTTCACTCTGGAAGGTTATGTTTGGTATGTCCTTTATTGGAAGCACAATTGCTAGTGCAACCTGGTACTACACACTTTGCAGGCATCTTTTTATCTTTATAGTTTCGTGTGTGCAGGTAAATAATTAGAAACACATCAAAAATCACCTTCCAATCTTCTTTTTTGCTCTAGAAGATTACACTAATGACTTAACAACAAATAAAAGCTCGGCCCCCGATTCAGTGTTGTCATATTTCAATGCTCCGGCCTAGTGAGTAGAGTCGGCCAAGTGTGATTCGATAGTCGCTGGACCAGTGACGATAAATAAGGTGCCGTGGACAATATTTAATATCCTTGTTTTACCTTGCTTCTCTATCCCTTTTTAAGCTCAACATGACAATGATAATCGCTATTTGTTTTTGAACTTCTAGTGTTCTTATACTGCAGACGCTCTCAGATTGAGCAGGAAGGAACTATGAAAGGTGGTTGGATTTAAATCTAGCCACTGGACTTAATTAAGTGCACACCTGCAAAAACTGGGGATTGAAGTGGCAAACCCATTGCATGAACTCCTATGTGAATGTAGACCTGAAGGAAAAACAGGAGAGCATAGCTTAGATGTAATTCCTCTCAAAATCAAATTTTAAGTACAGCCTGAAACATATTTTCGTAGATTCATACTTATTTATAAAAAATTAGACATAGCTTCGTAAATGTAAAATAGCATGGTTCTTTAATCTTTAACTAAACAAAGATCACAGAAATACATTACTCTACACGGTCGTGTATTACAAAAAAAGTCTTCCCATATTTAAGTTAATGAATTAAGTCTCAAAAATACTATATAGGAATCATACATTGTCATACCTAATTTCAAACTCCAAAAAATTTATTTATAACGTTTTCGTGTGAGAAAAATTTCAAATAAAAGCTATCCCAACCAACGAATCCCAACTAAAATTGATGATATCGTTGATAAAAATATGATGCGCCGTAACTTTAAATCACATAATCGCCCATCCCTAGTCAATCACTTTCAATTTTTAAATCCCAACAAATATTTTTTCCAGGCACGCCAATGTACTTATTAATAATGTCATATGTTGAACTCCTAATGGCTAAAGTTCCTCTATTCCATCATAGATGGCTGTTCTAAATGAAAAGTGACACTGTTCACGTGACGCCAGTTGCTAGAATGCTACAAACGTTAAAATACTAAAATAGTGATGAGACTGATAAGTTAACAGATACAACCATGATTTTTCATTTCTCATATAATATTCTTTTGAAATGATAGGTAAAAAAATTAGTCTAACTGGCGCATTCTTACGCACAAGACAAATATAGTGCGATGCCATCACGGTATAAGGTATAATACCACCAGCCCTTTAGGAGAATAAGTCATTTAAATTAAAATTATATTCTGTGACGGTTAGGAACAAAAAGCACAAATATCGCTTATTTTTAATATCGCAATGATAAACGTGGTATCCTTGAACCCCGAACGATGATTAAATCGGGTCATTTTGCAAGATTTCCTCATTGTACCAAAATAGCACAAATAGTAAATGACGTCATTTCCGGTGCTTTGATTCTTTGATTACCCGCGGCTAGAATTTTCCCAACACTATACTTGTTATTCAAACAATAATCTATTTTTATTTCTCTAATAAAAATGCAAATAAAAATACTTCTGTTGTTACCCGAAAGGATATGATTTTAACAGCAACACGCGGCTTAAATACAGGATAAGCTGTCTAAACGTGATGACAAAATCAATAACGATTATTTAGCCGGCTGCCAGTGCCACGTGCTCAATTCAACGATAATTTTATGTACCTAGAAACCTGATTTACAAAGGAATCATTGGAATAAGTGAATTTTAATTACGATAGTACTAAACTTCATAAGTGTATAGGATTTAATAATAAAAATGTAGCATAATAAATAAATTAAGGTTGACTTGCTACAAATATAAAAATTGAATCTAGAAAAAATTCCCACCTTCTTCGACTTTGTAATATTGCGATGTTGCCAGATCGAAGACTCGTTTAACGTTGAATTTGAATCGTCCCAAGACAGGTTTTCAATAAATTAGTTGGTTTGATCATAAGCAAATAGAAATAGGAACTTAGTGTACTTAGTTTTTACTTCGCGAATTTGAATCTTTGATGTAAGATGTTATTCTAAGTTCATAAAGATAAGTATACGCGAATTTTAATGACTTTATACTAAATTTAGATCTCAAAGGTATCTACATCTACAGGAACTGGGTAAAACATACAAACCTACATGAAAATAGTGTAATGTCTAATGTCTATTAACAATAACGTCAAATGTATTTCGATGCTAAATAACGTTAAATGTAGGTATATCAAAAGCAAATCTTGTAGGTAGGTATGTTTTTCCTTGGTAGGTATTTCTGAAAATAACTGAATGTTTTAGCTCATATGCAACATGCAACGCACGTCGATATTCAGGGTGAATTTCAACCTTCCCAAGAACCCACAGCATAATACTTTTGTAGCTGGTAAATCCAAATTTCACAAAACTGGTGTTAAAATCCCAGCAAAAATTTCAAATTTGGCAACATCGCAAGTGAAAATTTTCCACTTCGAGGGGTCGCGAACTAGAACGGAGCTTCGATCGTTATTTACCTTGGGCCGTCGACCAATCAGCGATCTTCATCGCTAGCGTCTTGTTCACTCGCTCACTCTGCCCGGTGGTTTCGTTTCGCATTTCTTTCTCTTGCTCGTTTTGCGAGGTTGGTGCGGTTGTAAGTGACGATACGCTCACTAGTTTTGCAAATTTTTTTGTAAAGTTGCACAAATAAAAACCAAACACAATGGCAGACAAGACGCAAGCAACCACGTAAGTAATTTAACATAACATACGCATGGATTTTTGTATTATTTCACGTTAAATTCGGTCTCTTTGTTTTGGCGGTACGTCGGTAAAATGGCGGTCAAAGCTGTTCAAATACCGAACTCGTGTTAGAAAGACAAACCGCTGATTTTAGTGGTTTTTTTGAGGAGTTTTTTTCTGAAATCCTATCGTATACCTTGTTGTTGCTAATAACGTGGCACGTTTTGTTTGTAAAGCGCCGTAAAATTATCGCATTCGGCCTCGTTTAAAAAAATCCATATTTAACCTTAATTTGTAAGGTGGTAAAGCACGCGTCACACGCGTCTTTTACTGCATTTATAGAGTTGTTTCATAAAGACTGTGTAAAAGCCATTCCACTTAAGTACACTTTACGTAACGTTTCATATATAACGTAATGCCGTTGGGTGTGCGAAAGTTTATTTACATTTTATCGTTATTTCATTTTTATCCAATGCACCGCGTTTGTCGGAGAAGAGAAAGTTGCAGTTTATTAATAAAACTACAGGAACGCGTTTCAGTACTGATCTAAAATTGTGCGGGTGCTGTAATGTCTCAAAATGTTAAGGTCAGAATTCTAGGATGTGGGGAAACGAAAATAGCAGATTTAGGCGGGAGTTTTATCTGATACATTTTTGATTCAATGGAGTCAGAAATTGAAATAAGGAATTACAGTTTGTCATAGCTTTGCTGAAATAAAAATTATAAACTAAGACTCTTCCAAAAATTACTTGCATTTGACACCTTCACTTTTTGCACATGTAAGTGCCCACATGTTATGTTTTGTGATTGGCAATGTTATTTCTGAAATATCTATCCAGTTTATCAATAAAATGTCTCAACAGAGAATTCTTCATTACGGAATTGCCAAGTTAGAAGCAAATTGAGAAGTGATGTCATCCAGTTTACAGGTGTTTATTTAACTAATTTATGATTCTCATTTTTATTTACTTCAGTTATTTTTTGTATGATAAGGTCACTCAAACAAAATCTCCTTATTTTTCTATTTGCGACGTTTCGACTTATATTAAGCCATCCTCAGGTAACTAAAACAAATGATGGTGCAGGCTTTAAATAGATTAACTTAAATGACAGATACAAAAAAACTAACAATGACTTTTTTATTGGAAAACGATTGATGCCACTTACTTAAACGCACCAGTGAATTGATTTGTGTTAATACATTGTTGGACACTCTGCTGGCCAGGAGGCACCTCAAAACATTCCCATTTTTTCTGTGTTTGTAACATGATTTGCGTTATCACCATATTTTATGGGTATTTATTTTTGACTCTCCTTTCCATTTTTGAGGTTTTCGACGACAATAAAAAAGACGGCTATATCCGTCGTGTCATATCACATCTGACTTAATGTTGTAGAATGACAGCCACGCGGCTATAGCCGTCTGATCAGTGTAATCGTAAAATACATCTTGTGGGAAGAAGAGGATAATTTTCGAGACAAAAACTAAAACAAAAACAAAATTTTATTGTATCAAATTTATAAACAAAGATGCATCTCTCAGAATATAGACAGTATCAAAACAAAAAATCAAAATTATTAGCAAACAGCGGTATCCCCGAATGAAACAGAATTCAGACACAAATTTATGTTTGAAGCCATTCTTCAAAGCAGTCTGGATACAAAGTACCTACTAAACACGTGAAAACATGAAAACTAAACAAAAACACACTCGCAATATGGCAGCTATACACGTATTCAATGCATCACATTGGAAGTAATGGACGGCTATAGCCGTCGTGCTGTTTTACCCATGCGCCTTGAAACATGAATAGTTGGGATAGCGTATAGTGGGTTAGAATTTGGCAATTTCAGAAATGAAGAGCTTCACGTTATGGCACAAACATTGCTTAAGAAGGCAAGTATACTGACATTCTGACGGTTGTCGCCGTTCTGCCGTAACAAGCAGATAACTTTTTGACTGATATAGCCGTCGTGGCGTAACACGATCATTCCCCGCAGACGGCTATAGCCGTTGTGTTCAACAACGTGTTAAAAATAGTATAAAACATACACAAATAGATAGAATATAGATATAAATAGGTAAACATAACTGGATTAATAAAACACTGCCTATGGTATTAAAAAATAATGTCACAAAACACGCACAATAAAAACGATTTAAAACAAAAAATAAGATTTTAACTAGATAAACATAACTGGATGAATAAAACACTGCCAATGGTATTAAAAAATGTCACAAAACACGCACAATAAAAACGAATTAAAATTAAAACAAACAGGGACAGAATGAAATCAGAAATGTGCTTGCACAACAAAGACGGGTAGGTGGATGAGTTGGTAGAAGATATTAAGCGTTTTTCCATGTGACACATATTTTTATTTACTGTTTATCCCCGATGATGTGAACAAAAATCGCTAGGGATGGCTTTGCGGAACAGCAGAATGCTGGATATGGCGAAAGCTGTATTACTTTCTGTGAAGCAGTGGCCCACTGTGCGAAGATTATGAGAGCTGAGGGGATTTTTCAATTTTACAAATACATCTTTCTGCCTCTTCTCTGCTATATCTAGGATCAGAATAATTGAATTGCTTAAATGCCAGTTTAAGGTCATTCTGGTAATAATATTTATTAGTATGACTTGACGAACTTTGTTGTAAAGCTTGTATTGCTGCAACAGTCTGAAAATTTTTACTAACATGCTATCACTATGAGTAGAAATTGTTGGAAACTAATTCATTAATAATTTTGTTAGTGACACTTTTTATAGACTTTTTATACATTTCAATATTTATTTCATACTAAAAAATACTTTTTTGAATGAAAGTTGGTAGCACTGCAATTTCATTAAAATTCTATACTTATTTAATCATCTAATCATTTTACAATTTTGATTGAATATGTAATTACTGAAAAATGAATGCCCAAATGTTTTTTGTTTTGGTGTTTGCTTCTGGGATAAATGAAAAATGACACTTTTTTAAATGTCAGCTCAGGTTTTTTGTCAGGCAGACATCAGACATATTTGAATTTGAAATTTCCTTTTCATACAGGGTGTCCACTGTTAGATAAATTGTTAAAACAATTGAAGGCTAAACAATATCATGTAAATCTTATCTGACAGTTGTATCCATAGCAACGCTATCTGGCAGATACCTATCTGACACTTAACTGGACATTGAGAAACCGGCCCTTAGATAAGCAATATATCGGAACTGGGCAGTAGTAGAGAATTATAATTTTGGGGTTGGAGATTAGAGCAATTATAGTATCTTTTCTTATTATTGTGTCACCCAATGAGGTACATATTTGTTTTTGGTTACATGATGTCCGATTCAAAAATTTTAATAGGATATCCTGTATATTTGTGACGATAAAACTATTCCAACAAACTAGCACACTTGGGGTCCAAAGTGATTAATTCAAGAGTTACAGGTACTTAAAGGATGATAACACTACCATTGATTATAACATGTACCTACCCCTACAGTTAAATATTATTTTGGTAGTGTTTCATAATGCTAGTGGTACAGTCCTTTAATTACCTGTAGCTTTTGATTTAATCACTTTAGACCCCAAGTGCGCTAGTTGGTTGGAATTGTTTTATCGGGAGGAACACAAAAAGTTACAAATATACAGGGGGTCCCATTAAAAATTTTGAGTCGAACGTCACGTGACAAAAAACAAATACCTCGTTGGGTGACACAATAATAAGAATATATACTATATTTGCTCTAATTTACACCCCCAAAATTATAATTCGCTACTACTGCTCAGTTCCAATATATTGCGCATCTTCATCGTTGTGGGAGACCCTGTATATTTGATAGAGTTACTTCAAATTCAAATTTTCAAATATATGTACTTATAACTTACATACAATGGTTCTAAAGAATACCTAAATGGAATAAAAGATACATAATTTAATTAAATAAGAAAAATATCCCTAAACTTCTAAAATATAATAAATAGGCTCTCAACATTTTTTAAAGCTTGCCAGTGTCACATCGTTTTTGATATTCGATGGTGGTTAAATTCACTCACAGATTTATGAAATAATGATATTCTGGTCTTCCACAAGCCAATTTATACTAATTTTCTCAATGCATGACATCATAATGCTATAAGGTATTTATTGTATGTAAATGAAATGAACATAGAGTGGTTCAGTTGTGTTAATGACATGGTACTTATAAGCTTACAGGAACTAGTACTATTTCTTCTTTTTAAAATTATACAATTATAATTGCTTTTAGATACCTACATGGCAGTTGGTAAATGTAGAATACTCAGTCATTTTGAAGAACAGCATACATTAATTGGAACTATATTTCATTAACCCTTTGGTATTTGCAATTAATCATTTGAATACTCTCACTGACTTGGTGTCTATGGAACTATTTTTAAATTATTTTACTACCTTTTTTTGTTTCTGATATAAGAACAATTTTCATCCATTGTAGTGTAGCCATTCAATACCCATTAGCTGTTAAAAATTAAGAGATATTGATTAGTTTTCTCTTTCTGACTGACCCTATTTTGCTATATAGCCTGGTGAAAGAACTCAAAAACATTAACACATATTTATATTATTTTTTCAAAATTTATACATATAAGAATATACAGGGTGAGTTTTTAGTACCGGCACGGTCGATAACTCCACTACAATAGAAGATAGCGAAAAAAGTTGTATATAAAAGTTGTAGCCACGGACATGCTCCTTGCTGAGAAAATATTTTGATTTATACAGGGTGATCCATAACTACGTGGTGATGCAAACATGCATTTTTTTAAATGAGATACCCTATATATTATTCTATGTTCAAATTCTACTAATTATTTCCGTCCTTCCCATGTAGGGTATTGTTACATTATACAGGGTATTTCAAAAGTTATGACCATTTTTATATCCAAATCGCTGTCAAATGAACGCACTGTATATCAAAAAGTGATGGACCAAGAATCATTTTTTTTACACGGATGGATAAAAAATATTATCTAGTTTTAAAATCGGCTACAAAAAAAGCACGCGACGCATAGTAGTATACAGGGTGATGTAGAATGCAAAATGCGGATTTTCTCCGTTTTTTCAAATATAACCCCCAATATTTTATTATACCAGAGAATTTCTTTTAATATGCTCTTTCATCTTTGTGCTTTTCTTCTTGTACCTGCGTCCATCGGTTTCCGAGATATTTCGATTTTTCGGTAAATTTAAAATATAACTTCTATTTGTGCACTGAAATTTATTTATTTTGGGAAAGTACTATCGAATTTGTTTTTTATTTAACGAACAACTAAATTATGAGGTCATGATGGTATTTGATGGAGTCAAAACCCTGAATCATCGAGATAATAAAGTCAAGTATGCTAAGGAAACAATTTTGTAGGCGTGATGCATAATTATCAAACAGATTATCAGGTATGCCTGGAAAAATTGACCGTTTTCATAGCCTGCTTAATAATTGCGTACTGTGTGAAACACGAGCTTTAAAAATTAATTTTTCCATTGATGGTATTTAGGAGAATCTTCGAGAAACTGCCTACTTGCCTCTAGAATATATCAACTATAAACAGCAATATCCAGAACGGAGTCGCTCTAACACTAATGCGTTTGAAAGATTGAAGAATCGTTTTATTTGGACTGCGTCGTTTAATATTTCATAGCCTACCTGATACATCTGATTGATAATTATGCATGACGTCTATAAAATTGTTTCCTCAGCACACTTGACCCATATTATGTCGTTAATCCAGTGTTTTGACTTAATCAAGTACTATTATGGCCTTATATTTTAGCTGTTTATTAAGCAAAAATAAAATTTTATAGTATTTTCTCAAAATAAATAAATTTTAGTAAACAAGTAAAAGGTATATTTAAAATTTGTAGAAAAATCGAAATATCTCAGAAACTAATGAACGCAGCTATAACAAGTGCTATACAAAGATGAAAGAGCATATTAAAAGCAATTCTTCGGTATAATAAAATATTGGGGGTTACATTTAAGAAAAGAGAGGAAATCTAGATTTTGCACTCTACATCACCCTGTATACGAATATGCGTCGCGGGCTTTTTTTATAGCCGATTTCAAAACTAGGTGATATTTTTTATCCATCCGTATAAAAAAAATTATTTTTCATTCATCACTTTTTGATATACAGTGCGTTCATTTGATAGCGATTTGGATATAAAAATGGTAAAACTTTTAAAATACCCTATATAATGTAACAATATCCTATATTGGAAGGACGGAAATCATTAGTAGAATTTGAATATAGAATAACATATAGGATGTCTCATTTAAAAAAATGAATGTTTGCATCACCACGTAGTTATGGATCACCCTGTATGAATTAAAATATTTTCTCACCAAGGAGCATGTCCGTGGCTACAACTTTTATATACAACTTTTTTCGCTATCTTCTACATTAGTGGAGTTATCGACCGAGCCGGTACTAAAAACTCACCCTGTATAAAACTTGCCAATCAAGGTCTCTTCAAAATTTAACTAATGTTCCTGAACTAATGAATCAAAAAACCTAATGGTCTACATCTAATGACACACAATATAAGGAAAAGACAAAATAATCACGCAGGTATACAATTCACTGTTCACAGTCAAGGAAATTTGTGATGCTCTGTTGAGTTTGATGAGGTTGTTGAACTACAATAGAGAGAGTGTTCTTGTTTTACATTCAGAAATTACCAGATGACAAAAGTCTTCATGTGAGAACATTTTCATTATGTTAAACACAATTACTTTGTTTGAAAACTAAAAAATAAATCGGTTTAGCACACGCCACAGTGCATACAAGAAATTTTGAAACCACATTTGGCTGGAAGATTTTTTAGAAGATGTAAAAAACGTCAAAATGAATGATAATTCTTTTGGTCAGAAGCATCCACTATGTTATGTGATATTTTTTTTTCCTGAATTGCAAGTGAACTATTGATGGCTTTGTTTCGTTTTATTATATTTATTTAATTATTTCTACCATTTTTTGTTAAATATCCACAGTAATTAAATATTTCATTACTTGGTAACAAATAGATTTAAAAAATACTGTCGCTTTCATCTGTTTATACAGGGTGAGTCCTATGTTGATACTTTTTTGAACTGTGTATAAAAGTTGTTAAAATAAACCATTTTTTAAAATAACATTTTGCCGAAAACTGAAAAATAAGCGAAATACAAAATCAAAAAAGTAGTAAATCCTAAAAGACATATTCATTCAATAAGACAAACGTCAGAGTAAAAAACAGCATAAATAGACTAGGTATGGATTTACATTTTTTTTTATTTCTAATCTCGCTTATTTCTCAGTTTTCTGATAAAAGTTATTTATAAAAGATGCTTACTGCAACGATTTCTAAGTTGAAAAAAATCAACTTAGGACTCACATTGTATATTTCAATACCTACAGTAGTGTTTTGCAAACATAATTTTTTCTACAAGATTGTTGTATCCATCCAGGCTTTGTGTTATGAAGGTCTGTGACCAAATGATTAATATGGCATAGCAGCTTATTTTTTCTATTTTGTATTGAAATTCAAGTTTGGCATTGAAATTTTTGCATCTACCATTTACGGAATATTACAGCGAAGTAGTGGAGGCCACCAAGGAAAAGGAGGTGGTTGAGAAGCCAAAGGCCGACAAGACAGAAGAAAAGCCTGTTGAGAATGGTGCCGAGAATGGCGCAGAGAACGGAGACAAAAAAGCCACAGAGAACGGGGATTCCAAAGAGGAAGCCAAGGATGAGAAGGCTGCTGAGAAAGAGACAGAAAAAGAAGCCAAATCTGAAGGTAAGAATAGCAGTATTATCTTTGGCACTCAAAACCATTTAGGCCCAGTTTCACAATCGGAAGTTAACTAGAGGTTAAAAGAAAACAAGTGGTTAGTGAACACTTTGCGTTTCATAATCGGCAGTTTACGTTGAAAGCTGTGGTTATCCAGTAATTAAGTTAACCCAAGGATAAAGAACGGGTTATCTCTGACATTTGTTGTGGTCAACAGATGACACATATGCTTGCTTTGGAAGTTATAAAAACATGGATTTTGATTATATTCTCTTGTGATACAAGTCATGATTTTGAATTGACAATTCCAAAAATCGATGAGACCTCTAGCGGCAAAAATCTACACTGACAAAGCAGATACTCGAATTTCGGACGGCACACAATTAACATGCCATTAACCGTTTATATGCCGTTTATGTTTCTTCGTTCAGTCGTGTTTTCGAGTTTGTGCTTTTTTAATTGGTACATAGTGCGTTAGAATATTTCGTCGGACGCTTCATACGCTATTGTCAAGAATATGGCATCTACATTAGGCTTCAAATTAAGAAAGGCTAGCAAGTTTAATACAAACTGTAGTGTTTATGGTTGCCACTCCAAAAAAGGCTATGATAAAAGCATTCATTTCCACGCATTTCCTCAAAAAGCGTGTCACAGCGTGCAGGATACCTGCTATCCTCCATATTTGTTTACAAACGCAAGTGCCCTTATCGGTAATTGGAATCGCCAATACAAAGGTTAGGTTTACTTGTTACAGGGTTAGGTTGTTTTCACAGAACACAATTATGGCAGTGCTCTGACACCCATTCGTGCTGACAACTTGAAGATGAATAAGTTTTCTTTCTGTCGGTTAAGTGACTACCAGGTGTTACCAATGACTGTGCAACTGTGCCTAAGTAGTATGAGATGATCATACAAATGTTAAAAAATTCATATTAAAGATGCCTATTACAACTTTATTTTTCAAGATTAGTGAGTACTAAAATGGCCAAAATCCTGGCACATTACAACATTATTTGCTATTACAAAATTACAAAGCATAACGAAAATGATGTAAACTTGATTTTGATTGTTTTATTTATGATGTGCTTAATATTTGTGTACTTACTCAAATATTATTTTTATGTACATTGTACATATATATAGTTTGTTGTTAATTCGTATTATATGAGGGTGTTCATACTTTGTGAGTGTTAATGTTAATAATATAAACAAAAATATAAGTGACACAAAGTTCGGGTGTAGATAGATTCAAATTTAAACCTTTCAGTAGTGTAGTATAATTTTAATTATATGGTAGTGTTTCCTAATTGAATGCCAATATTTATGGGGGCGATTTTTTGGTCCATTTTAATAAGAAAATTTCATATGGTCGTATGTCCTAAACGTCTTACCTTTTGAGTTACAGGGTGGTAAAGTTTTCAAAAATAAAAAATTTATTATTAATATCTACAATATTACTTCAGATATTTTAATGAAATTCGTCATACATGTACTATGAATCAAGAGGCATTTTTTAATCTATAACTTTTTCTTAAATTTCCATCAGTGGCGTTTGTACGTAATTTGACCTGCCTATTTTGGCAGACATTGATGGTTCGCTACTGATTCCTCCTAAAATAAAGATTATTTTTCAAACCCCACTCATTTCTAACCAATGTGGAACACTTGATTTTTTTCATTCCGATGCACGGTTTTTGCTTAGAAAAATGAAAAAGTTTCTCTGCATGATCGCAACAATATCGTTAATATGACAATATCACCATGCTGCAGAGACATACGTAGATTTTATTTTTTTTTAGATGAAATTGCTCATAATTGAATACAGATTTAAAAATTACACTTCAAAGTTTACATATTCCGCATTTCAATAAAACATTGAAGCAAATTACATAAGTAAGAAAGAATTATTACTTATCGTAGTAGGCTTCAGTCATATTTTTGCGATTAAGACACTAGAGGCGGCGTGATTCTGAATTCTGTTGTCAAGAAGGTTGTCATTATTTTGTTTGAAAGTTCATCAGTCGTTAAATTCAGTTCTTTGCGATTTATTAATTTGGTGTTATACAAGCAGTGTTATTTTGAAAAATATAGTGGTCGAGTTTACTGATGAGGGGTTGGCAGATATGCATTATATGAATGGTTTGGCTGACGGCAGATCGCCGGAAGCAAGTTGATTGTATCAAGAGATTCATTCGGTTATGATGCAATGACAAAAATACCAATACTACGTTTCCCATCAAAGGCCTCGATTTGCTCGTAGCGTTTCAGTATTCACTCAACATCAAACTGTCAACAAAAATCTGTGTTCCGTTATTACATTTCCGAGGCCATGGATGTCATCGTTTTGCTCGGAAATCAAATTGAGATTTTAGCGGCCTTTGTGTCAAGACTGTCAAGAGATATTTTTCACTTGACAGCTAACAGCTTAACATAGCCTCTTCTGCTTTATTTATATGCTGTCCCTTTATTTTAATCTATGGTCTAGAAGTAAATACAATGGAAAACGGAGTTCAATATGTTTTGAATGAAAATAATCAAATTATTACCGACACTGACAAAGTTTTAGTTGTAAATGAAGGTGGGTACTTCATGAGAAAGGAATTTTATTGTTATAGAGAACTGCCAGCAGCTCTATGCAGTTTTCATGATGTACTTATAATGATGCAGTGCTCATCCATTCTTATATTTTCAATATTTGAATCCATTTGAATGTCCTTTCAGTTTCACCACAAAATATTTTCACAAAAGCAAAACAGCCTCCGGGCTCAGATGGTAACAACTGTGACTGAAACTATTCATTCACTCTGACTCTGAGGTTATGTGATTCAAAATTGTCAAAAAAAGATCTTTGCCGTTTCATAAATATTCCAACCCACCTAACATCTGGAATCACGTTACTATCCTCGAAAATTCATCTGCTCACTCGATAGATGGGATTTTGGAACGTAGTACAAGTGTCATCCGCTTTTTTTTCTCGACAATAAAATGACGCGTCAATGCTCTGAATAATAACGTTTGTCTCAGTCTTCTGTGAAGCTGTCATTACATTGGATCTTGCATAATACACATCTTCCTCTTCTTTAAATGTCACTCAGCAGCTCTTAATCATGCATCGGATCTTGTTAAAAATATACTTGCATTTTTGTATCTCAGTTCATGGCTGGATGCCAAACATCACACCTAACCGCTACGCATATATATTCAGGTCAAAATAACCTAGGTTAATCGAAAAAAGACGCTTCCACTGAAGCGCGGTATCCAGGATGACATAGAAAAGCAGAGATATTCAGGCACCTCAGATTTTCTGGGATATGAATTATTTTCGGGTAATGTACGAGGTCTGTTGTGAAAATTCTCAACAGGTTGAGAACCGACGTTTTTTATGGGCTTATGTTTTCCACTGTTTTAGTGAATTATTACTTTGTATTTTCCTCACCATTGGTAAGAATTGTAATTGCTAAAATTTACGATTATTGAATTTTTTGAATGTGATTATAAATGTTTTCAATTATTCCTCAAGAATAGGGTACCTGCAGAGGTCGTGAAATCGTCTCGAGAGTGTACATAGCGTAAAGAAAACCATATCAAGAAGCTGTAGGAAACAAAAACCATCATTTTACTGACGGCCAAAAAAAGATATTTGCAAAATAAGATAAGGATATGTTCAAATTTTTCCACGTGACTTAAAACAAGGGCTGACGTCACAGGTATCTTATCGATATCGACAATCGATACTGCTACAGCGCAGGTCAGTGGGATTGAACTGCAAACTAGTGATGATCTGAATTCTTTAACAAGCGACTCAATTTATTGAAACAGGCAATTAACCCACTAGCATTTTCGTTGCAATACATTTTTATATCTGATAGGTATTACAGTTCATCCTGTTTGTGACCGAGATTCGCAACTAATCGAAGCCATCATTTTATTTCGGCGCATCCCATTGTGAATGAATCCAAATATAGAAATTCAAGCCCATCCTTACAAAGTGATTTAGTAATCTAGCCTAACTTTTATTCTTTTGACTTTTATACTCTTGTGTGTGACTGTGTTTTGTGGTTATAATGATCAATGTCAAAATGTTAGGTTAGCACTGGCTATCGATATCGAATATCAATACTTTACATCCCATCACTATAGGATATCACTGACGTCAGAGGTTGTTTGCGCGGCATTTTCCGGCATTTGAAATGATTTTTGGAATATCTCTCACAGCCGATTCCAAAAAACCAAACAAGTGATTTTGTCATGTTTACTAGGCTCTAAGGAACGCGTAAACGACATAATATTTTTTTCTGCAAGTACCCTATTTGTCAACAAATTCTGTTGCTTTATTTTTTATAATAAAACTGGTAGCTGGAAGCCCACATTCTATAATGCTGCTTCTTTCATGGTTCACGTGTTGAATTAAATTTGTTATAATACTTTTCTAAGCTATTCCCCGATGATGTGAACAAAAACGCTAGGGAAGGCTTTGTTGAACAGTCAGATGCTGGATATGGCGAAAGCCATATTACTTTCAGCAAAGCAGTGGCCCACTGTGCGAAGATTATGAGAGCTGAGGGGAACATTTTCCAAATACCAAAACAAAATTTCTTGAAATCAGTAAATTTGTGTGAAATTAATTCCAGAAAAAGCTTATGTATGTATAAGCTGTGGCAAGCAGGCAGTCCTCTACACACATTTTATGTCGCTGTAAAGCCCTTTGGTATCACAGGCATACCATACTAGGTTCAAGGGTTCTTGAACCTGAGGATATAAGATGGGTAGGACCAAAGGCCATCATGAGCGTCGTTACTGCAAATTTTAGGGGGAGAGGCAAGGACATAGGTGATGGTGATATGATATAAATATTTTAAGATTCAGCCGGTCCAAACAAGGTCACTGATACATTCTGAATAAAAACAAATTTTTTTTCTGCTGGGCAAGAAAATAAACTGAAATTTGCGAGACATTATTTCTTGCACAGAACAATCCAATACTTCTGATAAAATTCAGTCGCCTTGCGTTCGCATTTGTAGTTCCATAAAGTAATAAAAGTAATTGACAACAAACTTACGTTTAACGTTTCCAAACAACTTATAAATATGTTCTAAAAATAAATCACCTTTGCAAACAGAAGCAGAGCGCTTGGGCTGTTTGTTACTGTAAATCTGAAATTTGTTAACGTTCGGCTATTTATCGTAGATAAACACCACTTTTAAAATCAGATTTATGCCATATTTATGCAGCCATTACATTTGGAGGTTACTTACGAGGGTGGACGAGATAGTTTTGGGGGATTTTGGTGTGACGTCAAAATTGTTATATTTGTTTGTAATAACCGATTATTTGAATGACTCACAGGTTTTTAGATGAGAACATATTTAAAAAAAGCTATTTTTCGTTCATTATCTTTAGAGTACAAACATAGTAGAGCAGCGAGGTAAGAAGTATGACGAGTGGAAGATACTGTAGGAGAAGACTGTATTTCCAACAACAAAAAAATCATTTAAAGTAGGGTCCGATTTTCAACTGTTTCAGACATATTTGATTTCTTTTTATTTTTTGATTTTCTCAGGCGCGGACTTGCTAAATTTACGGCCCACAGATTTCATGCAGCAAAATACCAAATACACATTGTGGTGCTTTTATAGTACTATAGCGTCGGCTGGTCATCATCATAGTCACAATGTCTTAACAGACATGTTGTGAGCTCGTAAAATGCATTAAGTCGGAGCTAGAGTATTGATGACGCGAATATTATCAATAGTTTTGAGAACTGTAGCTCGCCAACGTTCGCGATATACTGTCAGTTTAGTGGCGCTCTTGATACTCATATCCGGCAACTGTTTCATCGTAGCCACCCAGCGTGTAGGGGGACGGCCACGGCGCCGCCCACTCGAGGCATGACCCTGAACTACAAGTTTCTCCATATTATCGCTTCTGTGTATATGTCCGAAGAATGTAAGCATTCTCGTCGACACAATAGAGGATAGTCTCTTTGGATTACCGAGCTCACCCAGTATGGAAACGTTAGTGCGATGGGCGGTATAAGGAATTCTCAGCATTCTCCTCCATGTCCACATTTCAAAAGCATCTATGCGAGCTCGATCTGCCTTTTTAACAGTCCAAGTTTCCGAGGCATACAAAAATATGGAGAACGCAAGAGACTGAACCAGCGACATTTTGGTAGCTTTAGTGATGTTATGGTCACGCCATATTTTAGTAAGCTTTGTCATGGCCACACGTGCCTTTTGAATGCGCCGTCTAATCTATTTTCACAGCTACCCGAATTGTAGATCAAAGAACCGAGGTATACAAAACTTTGAACTACTTCACAACGACCTATTGACGCCGGCTGGTAATAGAATTATAAAAGTTGAAAGTGACGAATAAATCTTTCGCATAGTTTGTTGCTGATGCTTTGCGTGAATATATGTCCGTAAGCTTAAATCCAAATAACGGACAAAATATCTGCGGACAAAATTTTTCAGTGCCGTTTTTTAGGAGTGAGCGCTAGGAGATATTTTTTCTGTATTTTGCTGAAATTTTGGTTTTAAACTTACGGGCATTCGCGAAAATTATTAGGCACAAACTACCAAAAGCAGTTATTTCAGTTGTCTAAATGCAAAACCCGACAAGTCACAAATTTTTCAAAATAGTTTTATATACCATTTTGTTCATTATTTGAAGCACTACCATTTTCTATATTTTTCGCTTACAAAACCCGACATTAGACATGAGATATTTGGCTAAGAAAACTAGACTTAGGTGCAAACACCGACAAGTCCAAGCGGTGTTTTATTTCAAACACCGACATGTCCACAGAAGCCAATACGGACAACGGGAGCAAGTCACATATCGATCACACGAGGTATTCTGACCGTTGTGTGTTTTTGTTTTATCCAGTCGCTGAAAATATGTTGTGGTGAATTCATGTGTTTTCAGTTTACTGAGAGAATGAGATTAATTTATGCTGTATTGATAAATTATTGATAAAAATAACCATGTTTTTTGAAAAATGCTTTGGATGCGGATTTTGGAGAGCCTACTTCAACAGAAGCTAGGTCCACATTAATGCAGAGGATCGAAGCTAACTGTGAAAATGCATTTGCTAGTTCTGAAGAATTTTGTTTGTCAGAAAATTTAGATTTTGACGTTTAAACCTTGTAACCCTTGGAATGTATCCTTTCTATTGTCTAGCTTTTTGTTTATAGTTTCTGTCGTTGAGCACAGTGTTTGATTAGATTCCTTTATATTCAGTAAAATAATCCAAATTGATAAGTGTTTCATTTATTTTGATCCGATTCCACAAAAATAGCAGTCAAAACACGACATGTCACAGTTCCTAACATGCAAAACCCGACGTGTCCAAATTTAAAAGTCGAGATTTTAGAAAAACTATACGTCCTAGATTTTGGGGGGTTGAGACTTAACATCCTAAAACATTGTATATTATAATACTCTCGATTTCGTATTATTTTCGCTCATAATAAGACTTTGATCTGTTTTTCTTGATTTCTGTAAAATTTGTTACCGTGGACTTGTCGGGTTTTGCATTTAGACGACTGATTTGTCACTTCAAACTCTTTGTAACACGATTCTTAGACGACGCTACAGAACTATGAGAGTACCGTTTGATGACAAATATTATGCCTTTACACCATGCGCCGAAAACGCTGGAAATCAAATAATGAAAGAAAATTAAGTACCTATCTCTGAAACAGTTGAAAATCGCACCCTACTTTATATAATTTTTTTTGTTGAGCTGTACTGATCCTACGATATGTATCCATCAGTAACCGCAGATTTCGATATTTTGTCACGTGAACGAATGAGGATTGAGGTGGACAACTCCACTCTTCTGAAAAATATTTAAATTATTCAGTCTGAACACATTTTAGCGACTGAAAATGACTAATACGCGAAAAAAAAATCGTCCCAAAGCTTCACCTGATTAATTTTAGAATAGACAGGTTCGCATATGTCACGATCACACGGGTCAATAAACTCCGGAGTCGCTTTGGAAAAAAATGGCGCATTTATGAGTGTTTTAATATTTCATTACGCCACCTGATACATTCCCGTGTTGCATTAGTTACAGGATGTTGTACAGCTCGCAGTTGGTGTTAGGTTTCAGCTTTTCTCGCTAAAGTGCAAGTGTGCATAATATCTATGCTTTGGTTACAGAACATCTGAATGAGTTTGAAAATAATTGGTATTCTCGTAATGATGAAATCCTAAATAAAGATAAATTTGGGTTATTGAACGAATAATTTAGACCTTCAGAGTTCCTAATTCTTATCTAAGTATTATTTTTGTAAATATGTATGTGTATCTTAACCGACGCTTTCTCCTTATTCATTTTTGTTTATGCTAAGTAATAATGTAATACTGTTACTAGCGATAGTATGATATAAATAGAACCCCGTCTTTTACGAAATACTTCCTTTCATTCAAGAAGCCGTATTGAGGTTAATTTTACATTTAGAATTTATTGCATCAGCTGTAATATTTCGTAGCCATATGTATTTATCGTTTGAAGAGGATGTCTGCAAAAATATATTAACAAGATTTAATGCGGTGAAAAACCCAAATTTTGAAAATATCGCCATCATAGATACTCAATAAATCAGTAAGGCTTCAGAATACTAAGGGCCGATTTTATCAACATGCATATTTAACAAAGAATTTAACAAAGCTTTTCTATTGGATGTTATTTAGCAAAAGCTTTCTGTATTGGGTATTGAGGGCTATGTTAATAAGTATCATCCAATAGTATTTTATCAATATTGAAAACAACACGTCAAAGCTGGATGACACTTTTGTCAAAGATATTTTAGAAATTCATGGATCAAAATCATAGCAGGATATCAGAACAAAGCGATTCATTTGCAAATTAATGCCACATTTTCCATGCTTACATTATAATTATTGTATAATTACTAATTGCAAACTGGGATAATTTGTGATAAAAGTAGTAGGTACCTATATCAATCACAGCAACTACCTACCTTATTTAATAATTAAAAATCCCAGTCAGATGGATTATATGAAAATACATACTTTTATGAAGAATCAATCTTTCATTTACTGGATGCATGTTTGTTATAGATCTTCTTATAGAAGTATTCACAGGTTACACTTACGGCAAGCTTTGGCGTTCTGGGGTTCTGGATAGGCAACCAGTAATGCACATACGTCTGGGAAGTAGCTGTAACCTTTGAAATGTAACAAAATGCTATTTTACCTCTTTTTACTATAAAACAAAGATATATTGCAGGTATTCATAATTATTATCGATAGTAAATTATTGTTTTATCCAAATAATGCAATGGAAATGGAATCTGGAATCTGATTGGTTGAGATTAGCAATTGCTAAACTTTGGATTAAACAAGAAAATGCAATTTTTCACCGATTTGGGATGGAAAATCAGACTGGAAAAGATGCTAGATGATTTACAATGGTCGATTGTATATAAAGTATGTCATGTTTGAGGTCAACTTTAAGAGAAATCAATAATTTTCAGAGTACTTTGACAGATGCATGTTCTTGAAAGGCTGCTCTTATTGGTCAAAGTCTTTGTTAAAATATGCATGTTGATAAAATCGGGCCTAAAACTAGTAGTAAAATTGTTTTATATTAAAAATTACGATAAATGCATTGGTGGCAGTATTGTAATATTTTCTGTAGATTTTCCTGAAAGACCTTTTAGTCCAATTGTCACATTCCATCCTAATTTTGCATTTCAATTATTCGTAAATTTTACAATTTAAGTTATTCATACGATGTTGGCAACGAAAGGACGTCAATGAACGACAAAAAAATTGATAACCTACGTATAATTTTGGATTACTTCCAAAGAGGTATAAAAAAATTTAAATTTTGGCTTGCCGTTTTCCTTTATTCTTTATATATATTTGCGTTTAGTCGTAGGTGATACCCGCCCGACAGTTGAATTGAAATACTATGAGTTAAATTGCCAAGAATAGAATTTTTTTATTTTAGTTGATATACTATTAATAGTTCAAAAACTATGATACGCCATAGAAACGGCATTCCTTAGGTTCATCACAATCACAACATATGGGTAACCAGTAAATGATTCGGAAATTTAGTCCGCTAGTCAGAAATATATGCAAATTTGGGATTTCCCGTTTATAACTCGATGGCTGTTACCTTTACCATCTGTTAGATAAATAATGAATTGTAGAAGCAGCTAAAAATCGTTTAAATCAATAAACAAAAGGGTAACAGTGACCCACATCCTTATGGACTGCACGTTTTATTTGAACGAGAGAATATCCAACCACCTGTCCAGCGACATCAAAGAAGTACTTCTGCTACAACTCAAAAATGTGGTGAAATTTATCAAGGACATTAATTTATTTTTTAAAATTTAATCAGTATAAATACCTATGTATGAATTGTACCGTCTTCGCCGCTAATAACCCTGCGTGGTTGATGCGGTTTCTTGTTTAAATAAAAAAAGGCATTACGTACGTAGAAGTTACTACATTGCTTGTAAATATGAAATACACGGCTACGTGGAAATGGAGGGTCACCCAATAGTTGTCACCCTCCTACTGCTGCTCTACAAGGCACAGATCCGACCGTCGTTGGAGTATTGCTCCCATGTGTGGGGATGCGCTCCGAAGTACTCTCTACAGCTTCTGAACGATATCCAGAAGAGAGCAATTAGACTAATCGATACGCCTAACCTCACAAAAGAACCTCCTCAGCCTGGCACATCGAAGAAGGGTGGCTGACCTGTCCCTGTTTTACATATTCTATCACGGAAGACGTTCGAGTGGGCTCTTCCAGATAGTAACACCGAAGGCCGCCCGAACGAGGAACACTAAAGGCTCATCCTTGCCAGGTTGAGGTCCTTTCTTCCGGAACCGGTCTTCTCAAGCATTCCTTCTTTTGGACAACTTCGACGCTGTGGAATGAGCTGTCTACGAATTTGTTTCCCGACTGCTACAACCTGCAGCATTTCAAATCTAACGTGCACAGACACTTATCCTCCCGCAGCGCTTCTACATCGTCATAGGCCTTCAGCCTTTGCGGGAGGCTGACAAAAAAAAATCATTTCTTGCGAGTGATCGTGAAATACTTCTCTCGTGAGGTAAACTAATTTGCCTTCTTTACTGTGGTGTTATGGCTGTGTGCCATTTTATCAAACGCTTTTTCATAATGAAGGTATACAATGTGTTCCTCCATCATATCGACAAACTTTGAGATATGAAAATACAATTAAAGTTATCGAGAAAAAATGCGAAAAAAGGGATCAACCTTTTAATTTTTTTATCACATTTTCAATTTCTGTAGCACGACTCCATGGCTTGATTATTTATCGAGCGATTCACGACTTTTTGTCGCTTTCTGTCGAAGATTTTAGTGCTACATACACGAATTGCATGTCGTTGGACAGGAAACATCCTGATAAACATTAAACTTTCTTAATAAATAAGCTCTAATAAGGCTTTTTTCCAAATTATTTGCAATTAACCGAAACAAGCGCATTACACATGTTTTTGCAATTTTTTTAGCCTTAGGAATTGTGAGTTCTCATTTTTTGCCTCAGTTGATGTGGCTAGTTATTCACCCACAAAGTGAATCCAAAAAGTCGTGAATCCCTCGATAATTATTCAAGCTATGACGTTACAACTGCGTGAACCCATGGAGTTGTGCTACAGAAATTGAAAATGTAATAAAGAATTAAATAAAAGGTTGATTCCTTTTTCTCGCATTTTTACTTCCCACACCGATAGGTGAGAGGAGTATTGTGATCGCGAAAATTTTCGATTTTGAGATAATACGCTTTTTGGGCGTTTTATGATGTGTACATAACGAAAATCCACGTCACTCATTTCCGTCGGTCTGTCTGTCGCGTTTTTCTACCCTCGTAATCTCAGTAACCGCTGCATGGATTGTGATGAAATTTGGGCAGCGTTATGCTGTGGGGTCGTAGTAGGTAATGTTCCCATAATTTTGAAAATCGTTATACGGGGGGGCGGAGTAATCAGCAAAAAGCGAAAAATTTCAAATATGCCTTTAGGCGTTTTAGGGGTTCCTGATCATTTTCTATTTTTTTTTTTGGGTGGGGGTGAATTTGGGGTGGGTGGGGGGTTGTAATACTGAAAAATTTGTTGTATTCGTAATGGGCTGTCCATTGATATGTGAATGAAAAACCTAGCGGCATGATACATTTTTTTTAGGTCCATTTGTGATGTATACATACGAGTATTATTTTAGATTGTCAGTGGCGGCGCAGCAATAATAAAAAAAACCAAAAACATAAAATCAGCTCAAACTTCGTTTTTAGACGGGTTGGAGGCTCTTGATCGTTTCGCATCGTCCTGTTCAAGCATGCAGAAAAAAACTGTGGCGCCCTAGTTCCTAAGGAGGAAGACGCAAGAAACTATTTACGAGGGTTTTTGTGTGTTGTGTTGTTTTTGCGGGCGGATGGGCGATAAGTTAGTTGCAAGGGGATTAGGCTATAGCTTCATGCAATGGGAAATAATAAAATGGTATCATCATTATGTGTGGGAAGTGGTGAGTCAATCAACTTGACTCTATTTTTTCTCGATAAATTTAATTATATTTTCATATCTCGAAGTTTGTCGAAATGATGGCGGAACACATTGTATAACGTCCTCAGGCAGACGAGAATCCTCCTTTTTATAACATCTCAAAGAAAAAGAGATAGAAGCTAACTATTTTATTTGTTCCAGATAAATGCACGGTAAAGAGAAAATCAACAGGAGGCGGTGATGTGACAGACAGCGCTGCTGCCACCGAAGAAGCATCCCCCGAGAAAAAGGCAAAAGTAGCGGCCGCCGAAAATTCCAGCGACGCAAAACCGGAGGCGGAAGTGACGGCCTAAACACCCCCCACCACCCCCCCACCCCCATACACACACCTTCCTCTCTAATTCATAATTCGCTTCTTCGAATTTGTATTTTTTATATATACTTGTATGAATAGATCGATGTATGTATGTATAATGTTAGGGCAGAGTATGATAGTGCGAATGAGTGTTGTTACGGTGATGATACATCAAAGGGCAAGTCTCCAGATGGCAGGAGATCATTGTGGATCTTACGTCATACGTCAAATGTCATGTCAATGTTTTGACACATGACGTATGTCTCCGAGCGATTCGAACGTGTGGAGGGTTGCCCTTACAAGCGCCCTAGCATTACACATATGTTTTAACTACACACGGCACATTTATTTTAGAAGGTTGCATTTATTTTTAGTTTTTGTAATGGTATCCGTGACGCGTGGATGTTCATATTCATTAATTAGGCGATTTTATTATTATTGCTCTGCTCAACCCTCAAGTTCAGTTCGCAAAAAGTGTTCCTATAGCAATGGATTCTTTTGATATACCGTTTTCTATTTGTACCTGTATTCGTTGTGTTCAGTCGTTTCTCCGATAATGCATTTGAAAAAAATCGTTGGTCTTGCTCATGAAGTTCCCTACTTTCGAAGTCAATACCCATACATAAGAAGTAAAGTTACCAAAAATCGATTTCCGTTGATTGTTTCGGACCAAAGACTCAATATTAGTGGTGGATCTTACGTCAAATGTCATGTCAGATGTTTTGACACATGACGTATATCCCCAAGCGATTCAAACGATGGCCGACTCTACTCACTAGGCCGGAGCATTGAATAGTGGGCCGGCTTTTATTATGGTTTACTTACATTTGGAAATATTCCTTTGTAAAAAGGGAGATTGGAAGGTGACTAATGTGATTTGAAATTATAAAAAGATGCCTACAAAGTGCGTAGTACCAGGTTGCACTAGCAATTATGCGCGAGACGACCATTTGAAACAGAAGTGGGTGATCTTTCGTCACAAGAAAAAATCAGTTAGAAGAAATCCGGACATACGAAAAGATTGAAAGTGACCTGTTACTAAATTTTTCAAGCTTATGCGAAAATTTCCAGAGTAAATTGAGTATGCATTTAATCAAGTGGAAGTGGCAGTAGGAAACAGGTTGTATTTATTTTTATTTTGTAGTGTTTGATCATGATGAACCAGATATCAGGTGTAGTATCAAAATATTAGAATCAATGAAGGTAGAGGTTCGCATAAATCATAATTTGTTGGTGAAAGATGATTTGAGTTGGATCTTACCACTGTCATTACAAATATTCCGTTGGTCACAAGAAAATATTTTGGCACACTACTCAGAGGATCATAGTGAAAGTCTTAGTTTGAATGAAACACTAAACAATTTTAATTCTATTGTACAGATACTAAAAAATAAGCTTTTGCAGAATGATGAGAATGAAAAAGTAGAACAGATTGACTTCTTGGCAGAACAATTCAATATAATATTTTCAAATCATAATAGGTTTTCTGCCGGTTTAAAAGCCTTTTCTTTATTACTTTCATTTAAGCCCAGACTATCCAACGTTTGTAATGTTTGATACAGTTCATCTTCTGAAGAATATTCGAAATAATTTGCTAAATTTGAAAAATATTACGAAAACCTTCATATTTCCTGATTTTGATAACAACAAGCTGGTAAGGAAAGCAAATTTTGTAGATATCAGAAACTTCTATAAACTTGAAGCGAATTTGTTGGTTAAAGCAGCTCCTAAGTTAAATTATAAAACAGTGTACCCTTCAAGTATTGAAAGGCAGAATGTTTCCTTAGTGTGTAATATTTTTGATGAAAAGACACATGCTGCCTTATTAAATTACAGTGAAAATACTGCTGACTTTTTAAATATCATTATAAAATGGTGGTCTATAGTTAATATAAAAAACCCAATTTTATATAAACTGAAGAGAAATGACTTCTTAAAACCTTTCCAGGACATAGATGATCGAATAGTTTTTAGACAAATTTTTAATTTGGCTTGATAAATGGAAAGCTTTGGGATACCCTGACTCTTTTCTTTATCTGCTGATACACACAATGCACTGCATCATTCAACAACTGTCATTATTATGTTGATTAAACGCTGTGTATCAAAAACTCCATGCAAATATTTGCTTACAGGAAAATTTCAAACTGACAATTTAAAATCTCGTTTTGGATGTTACAGGCAGTTATCTGGTGGCAATTATCATGTAAGCTTATTAGCAAATTTATGAATCTGAAAAAAAGATTAGAATCAAGGGTGTCTTTGACTTAACATTCTGCTCAATATGGACAAGTTAAAATTAATGTCTCCAACTTAGCGAAATTACACACACTTGTACAGTAGATCATGGAGAAATAAGTATTGACAGTTTTAGAGATATTTTAGCCAATAATTTAATGAATCAACCTCAACAAATTTCAGATTCAGCAATTCAATATATAGCAGGTTACGTTAGTTTCAAAGTTTCAGCCAAACTGCAATGTACAGCCTGTATGAATGTTCTTGTCAATACAGAAATAATAGAACATGAGGAACAAAATTACTACAGTCCTTATGCACAATATAATTAAAATGTTGATTTCAGACCAATATGAAAGCAAGTTTTTAGGATGTAAATTCCACAAATCAGTTTTAATTAAAATTGCAAAGGAATACATCAAAATGCCTAGAGATGAGTTTAGTTATAGAGACATTTGTTCATGTAATCAACCCCAAACTGAAATGCTGCTTGAATTAATGTTGCCTGTTTTAGCAAATATTTTTTATTAATAATTACACAAAAACAGTTCAAGATAAAATACAAAAAATTATGAAACAATTTAAATTTTCCTCGGAATGCCCGCCGTTCGGCCCACGGTAACCGGCCCACTATTTGACAGCTAAGCGACGTTGCCACATAGAAGGCTCCGGCCTAGTGAGTAGAGTCTGCCATGTTTGGACCAAAGACTCAATATTTTAACTAAATATACACGTTCTTGGGAACGGAATTGTAGGGTGCTGTGGAGCTTTTTTTGAGTTTGGACGGGTGCCAAGATTTTTAGTGGTGCGTTTCATGTACTTATTGCGTTCATTACGTTTAACTTCTTTCAAGAATTTTTTAAGTTCTCGACAAGATAATGTTAGTTCTTTCATCTTTCACCAGATCTAGAGATACATGTTGTGAAGTTTAATGTAAAATAATTGATAATGTCCGAAGCGGCACTTAGTGTTGTCTCTGAAGGAATCCTGTTATAATATATAAAAACGTGGTGAATCTCTGCTCTGCCAATACCTGACTAACCCAGTGGTTTCTAAATGTGTTCATATCAAAATCTAATTTTATACCGCTTTTTTTATACTATACGCTAAATTAGTTTCCAGTAAATGGCGACTGTTGTAGCTGACTAACAGTATTTTATTGCTATGTTAAGGGAGGAGTTTACAGAAAGCTAGGGATTTTGTCGACAGTGCTTTAAAAACATACATACAGTTTCTATTTATCAGTAAACTACTACATGACCAGTACGAAACTAGATACAAAAATATCATCTTGCAACTCAGTGTTCTCCAAGCTTTCTGTAATTTTTTTCTTAGTGTCAGTAAGTTTATTTTAAATGGTACATAGTCGTTCTCAATGGAGCATCAAATGCCGTTATGGTACAAACGTTTGTATTTTATTATTGGTATGGCAATAAAGAGTTAGTTTCCAGTATACAATCTGTGTTTTCTTTGAAACTTTCTTTCCTTTTAATAACACCACAAACATTTGTTGAGTGAAAAGATTTGAAGTGATTTTTTTTCAGCCGGTACAAAATTGCTGGATTGGCATATGAAACTAATTTTTGACAAAAATATTTCTTGAGGATTTATAGTATTGATGGAAGATCAATGCAAGATGGACTCCAAAAAGGCACACTACAACGTAGGAAAAACTAAATTTACCA
This sequence comes from Callosobruchus maculatus, assembly GCA_951848785.1. Taxonomy (NCBI): domain Eukaryota; kingdom Metazoa; phylum Arthropoda; class Insecta; order Coleoptera; family Chrysomelidae; genus Callosobruchus; species Callosobruchus maculatus. The sequence goes on from CATOUR010000003.1 coordinate 9,375,689, forward strand.
AAAATAACATTCCATTGATATAAATAGGATTGTTTTGAACCAAGGACTCAATATTTTAAGTCCTGTGGAACTTTTGAGTTTGGAGAGGTGTTAAATGTTTTTTTATCAAGAGAAACCTCGTAACTTTGGACAATTTGATGGAAGCTATTTGCAAATTTGACTGCTGTTTGTCTCGTTTAACGATCAGAAATTTCACATATCCTTGTATCACCAGATTCAACTCGGAAAAACCTAAAATAGTTAATGGGTTTTGTATCGAGACAAAACCCTATGTCTTTTGATAATTTGAGGATGATAATTGCAAATTTGACTGTTTTGAGTTTCATTCTCGTTTAACGAAGATCAAAAATTTTCATATCCCTTGAATCATCATATATTCAACAGGCCTAAAATCTTTATTGGGATTTCTATGAAAATGAAACCTCGTGTCTTTGGATAATTTAAGGATGCTATTTGCAAATTTGATTGCTATTTTGAGTTGCAGTCCCGTTTAACGAAGATAATACATTGCAGTTAGGTGTATATTCGTCGTTGATTTTGGTATCTTCACATTGAGTGATTGAAAGTAATTTTTTTTCAACCAGTCAACCACAAACGAACTGCCATTGGAATCTTGAAAGATCTTTCAATACAAACAGGTCAAAGATATGGGTAAAAGGTAAGCATTATGTAATAAATTAAGCTTTTATTATTCTATGTGTTATATTTATCTACAATGTTTAGGTTTTCATTAAGGTGGATGTAAATTACGTCTTTTTTTGATAGCAATTTGTTTTATGTTTCGATAAATTGTAGCGGATGGATTATACATTTCTCATGGCAACTCTTTTGTCCTCCTAAGGTAGAGTTTGAGTCTTCGAGATTTTTAAGCATTGTATAACATTCAGTAAGTCAACCTGTACTCTGTATATTTTAAGTCACTATATATTCTAAATGTGATATAATATGAAAGGCAAACTAGATTCTAAAAAATAAAAGGAAACCATATTAACATGGTGATAGTGCTTTTTGGTAGCTTATATTTGCGGATATCCAGTGTACAAACCAGGCCCGTGGTACGCATTTTGTGTTAGTCATTTAACATTCAATAAATTGATAACCCCTGTTTTCAACAAAGTTCGAATTTTATAAAACTTAATAAGAATCGAGCTCTTCTTTCTATGAACCTAAAGCTTCTATTACCTACCCGAGATTTTCCAAATATGTAGCAATGTTGTGCAATATTGGACATGGTGTAATTACATAATGTGTATACTGACTCACCTGCCTAAAAATAGAATACGATTTCTTTAGATTTATCCTTTAAACTAGTACGCCTTATTTGCATACCCAATAAACCAATGTACGTCATAAAGACGTATTATGTACGTAGACTTCTGACGTAGCGTACGTCTTATGTACGTACGGTAGTTCCGTTTGGATATCTTTAAGACGTACATAGTACGTACTTTGTCCACCCTTTTTAACATCTTATGTACGTACTTTTTCGACGTATTTCTGACATAGATATGACATATATAGGACGTAATTTTACTTCATATGGTATTTGGATTAATAGAGGTATATATTTTTTAACATTTTATTTTTTCATATAAAAAACTGGTATAATATATTTAAAAAATAATAATAACTCTAGCTCAAAAAAAATAGGAACCATTCTGGTTTAAATAATAATATTTTAAATATTCAAATAATATGCTATCTAAAGTTTATCTATTCTTTGCTTTTAGGCGGTCAGTGGCTCTGCGATGCCATGTGGCTATTGCTTCTTCACTTTCCTTTTTGTTTTTTGGAATTCTGGACTCCTCCGCAGCAGCTAAAATTTATTTCATTTTTAGGTACATTTCATCTAAAAGGATTTGTATGGCTTAGGTGAAATCAAATTAAAAGTTTTGACCTGTAAAATTATTCATGAATAAGTTACTTCTAAACTTAAGACTACAATAGGTATGTCTTAATCTGGTTTACGACATACCTAGGACAAGCTTAGCAAATAAAGTATCGCAAAACTTATTTTTCTGTCTGCGACGCAGCCAGCTATATGTGCTGGCAAGGGAGTCAGTCATTATTGTACGCAGACATGAAACTAGTAGCTTTTTTTCCTTGGACTTAAAATTACGTTCAAAACTTTCCAGGTGTCTCTTGGCAGCTCTACATTGTTTATTTAATTTTGACTTATTGGTATTCGTTATCTAAAATTATGTGCAAAAATAAAAAGCTAATAAACGCTTTATTGGTTACACTAGCTAGTTAACATACAGTCATAATGTGTTTTAGCTTTAAATTTCTTTAGTTCGTTTTTGTTTCTAGTAGTAATTTTCTTAGGTTATCAAGAATTTTATCAATTCGTTGGCCACTGGTACTTTCTGAGATTCTATGCATTCCTGCCCCTCTTATTAAACAGTTAAAATAATGTTCAAATTATCCTACGTTTTATACTATGCATTTAATCCACTTACCTGTATGTTAGGTAATAGATTTTCTTTTTTTTATAACCAACGCCACACCAGCACCATAAATTCGGATTTCGGAGAAAGAGAACGAAAATTGCTACTACTGTCAGTACTCAGTTGTCACCTTTCACTCCTGTCAATCCAGTGCTGCCAGATTTCAAATTTTTTACCTACTTTTGTTAGTATTCCCCAAGTGTAGGATAAAAAATTTAAAACTTTGCAACTTATTTAACTATCACGTCAAGGCAATTGCCCCAATATTCAAAAGTAAACAAAATTACCTCAATAACGGTTAAAATTCATCAAAGATTAATATCTATTTCGTTTTGATTTCGTTTCCGAAGTGGACTGTTTCGGGACAGTCAACCCAACTGACAACACTGCTTAAACATTACTTTTGCAAAGCCTTCTGTTTTCTACAATGTTACTCTGAAGTCTGAGGTTTTGTGATTTGCAAAATAAGCTGCTGAATGGCTGAATTTTTTTTAACTATCCATAATAATCCATAATTTTTCCCACACTTTTTGGAAGCTCAACAGAAATGAATGACATAACCTATAACGTTTGGGCAGCAAACGGTTTAAAAGCATTAATTTTTTGAATGACAGTTTCACGTCCAATTTAAATAGTTTTCATAGTTTTTAGAAGTACCTATGGATTACGCTGCACGCTGCGGCTCTAAGGGGGTGTTGGCTCTTCGCTCTTACCCTCTTGGCCCTTTTTGCAGCAATGGCTAAACGTACCTATTCAAAGAAATCTACGGTATTTATAAAATATATCCGTCAATAATTTAATATATTTGATATAAGCTTATAAATGAACATTTTTAACAGTTGAATTAACGTTCATGATCATGACAGTTACCTCAGAAAAGGTATAACTATATAGTAAGTTCTTTACGTAGAAGTAACTACGTCTTATGTACGTATATTATGTACGTACCATGTACATCCCAAAATTTACGTACATAATACGTACATTTTATGTCCATGGACGTACGGACGTAAATATGACATAAAATGTACGTCTTATGTATGTACTGTGTTTACTGGGTAGCTTATACCAAAACTATACCTCAAATAATTTAAAGTGGAAAAACTCACCATATAATAAAAAATGAAGTCAAGTTGATTGACTCAGTACTTTCCACACATTACGGTGAGACCAGTTTATTATTTCCCCATAGCATGAAGCTATAGTCTGAGATCGCCCTGCTTCTATTACCTACCCGAGATTTTCCAAATATGTAGCCATGTTGTGCAATATTGGACATGGTGTAATATGTGTATACTGACTCACCTGCCTAAAAATAGAATACGATTTCTTTAGATTTATCCTTTAAACTAGTACGCCTTATTTGCATAGCTTATACCAAAACTATACTTCAAATAATTTAAAGTGGAAAAGCTCACCATATAATAAAAAATGAAGTCAAGTTGATTGACTCAGTACTTTCCAGACATTACGGTGAGACCAGTTTATTATTTAACACCCAAAAAGCGTATTATCTCAAAATGAAAATTTTTGCGATCACAACTCCCCTCGTCTGTCGGTGTGGAAAAAAAACGTATTTGTTAGAGTTTTGTAATGGTAATCGTTTAAATTATAATACTTTCAGACAGAAGTGAAAAAAAAACATTCTCCAGGGTTAGCAACTGATGGACCCCTTTGGCGCCGTCCATGGATAATAGTACATCATCAGAGGCGTAGTTAAGTCCCTGAATCTGGGGGGGGGGGGGGTCAATAAAATACCTACAATAAACTTAACAGAACGAATTATTTTTGGATTTTTGGGGCGCTAATCTTAGTCTTGGTGGGGCCAAGCCCCCACGTAACGACGCCTAGGTAGTACATGTATATGTATACTCATTATGAATCCGTTATCAGTGATAAAACAACGGGAGACACAATAGTAATTATAAGATATTTATAACAAACTAGAGAAAGTGGCGATTGGAAAACTACTAGGAATTGGTGTGAAGATAATATGCAGCAAGCAAAACACTTAATTCCATTTTTTTCAATTTTATCTATGTCTCAAAAACATATCAGTAAACGAATCATATACAGATTTGATACAGTTATGAATAATTTTACCTTAAATTTAAAAATCAGACAGGTCAGGACGTACGCTGTTATAATAACTTATAAATAATCGAAATTTAAACATTACCTTTGGTGATGAATCCAGATTCTGTTTAAGCACGCATGATGGCTATGACGAGTGAAGTACATTTTACGAGGGTTGCTCTAGATCTCCGTCAATCACCAGTATGCAGACAGCTGTTTCACGCTTATTAGCGATCATCAGTGCGCCATAGCCCACATAGCACTGGATACTCTATGAATATTCTTTAAATCTCCTATATGTTCCATGAATATTCAGTAGAATCATAGAATATTCGTTATTTCTCTTGATTATTCTGGATTATTAAAATAATATTCTTTATAGAATATTACTATTTTATCCACTTAGGATAATCAGTGATTATTCGTTTAATGTCTGAATTATTCCAGAATATACCAGTAACATTCTTCATAGAATATTATTTTAATCATTTACTAAGAACAAGATATGTAGCTATTTTCTGAAGAACATTTAGTAATATTCGTAACAGAAATATTTTCTGTATGTAGGCAAATAATATTCAATAATAATATGAGGTATTACTAATTTATATTTGCACCTTTCTCAGTGAATTAAAAAAAAACCTTCATTTAGTTCTATTTGTTTTGCGTTCCTCCTCCTAAATATACCTAATAAGTATTATGTCCAATTTTCAAAAGTTTATTAGTGAATTAGCCATTGGCAGCAATACGGTAAAGTGAGACATGGCCGATTCTACACTAGGCCGGAGCCTTAGATGTGGCAACGCGGCTTAGCTGTCAAATAGTGGCCCTATAGTTTCAGAATAATTATTACATTTTATATGTATTAGAGTTCATCTCTGTTAATAAATTAAGAAAAATACTTTTTAGAACTACTACTCTACTAATACCACTTACATCTGATGTCTGGTTCATCACAGTCAGACACTACAAAATAAAAATAAACGCAACCTGTTTCCTGCTGCCACTTCCACTTAAATGAACACTCAATTTACTTTGTAAATTGTCACTTGAGCTAGAAAAATTCACTATTAGGTCACTGTGAAGCCATTCTTGCTGGTCTTTCACCATCAAATCCTTTCGTAGGTATGCCCCAGGCCATGCCCAGATGAGTTCTATTAACTGTATTTTTCTGTGATATTTGGGAGGAGGAGTTCACTTAAATAGTGATCTTCCACTCAGTCCTTGTTCTTAGTAAGTAAAAAAAATATAAATGGAAATATGAGAACTAAAAAACTAAATCTACAAACTATAAACACATCGATACTGTCTGTGGGAGCTCTAAATGTACTTACAAATACTTATGATTTGTTAAATTGTTCATGAAATAATCTTTGACTTTTTCACGGAAAGTAAGCTACAAGATTTTAAGGAAATGGGGAGGGGGGAGGTTGTTGTATAACTTACTTATATTGTACTTAAAGCTACGCTCGAATAAAACAGTTTTATGACATACGCCAACGCGTAAGACGACGACGGGGTGAACGACGTGATCTCCAGTTTGCTGTTGAGCGCCATGTACACCGTTCTATTGGTTTGATGGTTTGGGGTGCCATTGCATTCAACATGACTGCGCAACCTTATGTAAATGAGGTGTTAGAACCATTTGCCGTTCCATATGTCCGAGGCCTTGAAGAAGGTTTCTTCCAGCAAGATAATGCACGTCCTCATATTGCAAAGGTATCGATGAGGTTCCTACAGGAAGCCGAGGTCAGGGTACTGGCCTCCACGATCACCCGATTTATCGCCAATTGAAAAAAGTATGGGATTGGATGCCAATCCTCCGACCACGCTGGACAAACTGGAACATGCTGTGAGGGCAACTTGGGAGGCTGTACCTCTAAGAGTTTATCAACAACCAGATTACGAGCATACCGCGTAGGCTAGAGGAGGACATTCTTTAACATGGAGGACCAACCCATTATTGATCTGTTGTATTTTTTTATAAACTAGTTATGGCAAATGATTTCGTTCATTAGGGAAGTATAAAACTTTTGTTTTTTTAGGTAATCCATCCTGGTGGCTACCTGAATATAATATCAGAGATTTTATTTTTTGTACCAACAGGTAATAGTAGATATCAGTATCAGCTAAAAGTATCAGCACAATACAATCAAATGTCCTTAATACTATTCTTGATAATTTTAGCTATTATGTAGGTATATAATAAACAAGTTATGGCAAAAAAAGGAGAACTTTATCAGCACTCTATTGAAAACCACCAATGGGTATAGCAATCTTGTTATTAGTTGTAGCAGTACTCTATAAAGTCTACAAAAAATGGTTGCGGGGATACAAACTGAGGAAAAAGTTGGACTGGTTACCGCAGGTCCCAGGACTGCCAATAATTGGAAATATATTGGAGTTTAAAGGGCCTACAAGTGAGTAAGAGACAAGGAAAATTGAAATGATATTTTTTTCTTTATACAGGGTGTATCAACGGTGTGTGGGTGGAAGATTACTGCCTCCCTATTTGAGACACGAAAAAATAAGTCTCAAACAAAAAATGTAGAGGGCAATGAAATCTGTTGTTCCAAAAATATTTACAATTATACAGGGTGTCCAATAATGTGTGACTTACCAAAGTTACATTTTTTTAAATAGAACCCCCTGTATATTATTAAATATTTGGATTCCTTTGTTGATTCTAGTGTGACTTTATGTGTCACACATGATACTAAATCGCCATTTTTTACATAAGTACATGTTAGAAATTGTATATTGCAGCATCTATAAAACTTAGAAGGCTGTAACTGTGGTGTGACTACGCATGATATGTGTCAGCTCAGGTAGTACCGTCAAATTTAAACTCTTCTTGTACTTGGTGAAATCGTTAGATTAATTAAGGAAACTTCAATCACGGATAACTTGATTTTATTAAATAGGAATGCCTATTTTTTTGAACAATTAAATGTAAAATTTGATAGCCTGATTTGATAGTCGATATTAATCTCTTGTAGAGATTTTATTGCCCTCTACATAGAATTAGCGAAGTTCTTACTAGTTCTGACCTTTTGTCAGAAAGAAGCTATAGTAAACGAATATACAGGGTGTTAATTAAGTATGCTAACAAACTTTAACCACGAATAGAGTCCGAAAAATAGAAAGAAAATGTCATATGAACATGGGTCCGGAAATGCTTCCTAAGGGAGCTACGCTCCTTTGCATGGGGCACCCTGAAGACGGTTTTCCCTCGATATTCTCGAAACCATTCATAACAAACTTACGAAATTAGGTACGATGGGTAAACTTTGGACGCTGAATCTGATTCTGAATTTCATAATTTTAATCAGAGGCGTATCATACGGGAGGAGTTAAGGGTAAAAATAACCCCATTTTCTAAATGGTAATTTTTTTGACATTTTGATTTTAGAATATGGCATTTCAGATATTTCTACATATAAATGGTCTCTTGGTACAGACTGCATCGATTCAATGATTTGCATTTTTCTCGAATACGGTTAGCCCTATCGAGATGTACCAAGAGACCATTTTTACGTAGAAATCTCTGAAATACCATATACTAAAATCAAAATGTCAAAAAAATTACCATTTAGAAAATAGGGTTATTTTTACCCTTAACTCCTCCCGTATGATACGCCTCTGATTAAAATTATGAAATTCTGAATTCAGAATCAGATTTAGCGTCAAAAGTTTACCCATCGTACCTAATTTCGTAAGTTTGTTATGAATGGTTTCGAGAATATCGAGGGAAAACCGTCTTCAGGGTGCCCCATGCAAAGTAGAAGCATTTCGGACCCATGTTCATATGACATTTTCTTTCTATTTTTCGGAGTTATATTCGTGGTTAAAGTTTGTTAACATACTTAATTAACACCCTGTATAATAAGGATTTTATTAGATTTTTTATCAATAAATTATTTTCCAATTTCTAGCTGTACTACATGATATTCAAAGGCTGATGAAGAAGCATGGGAAATTGATAGTTGTAAACATTTCTTTCAAGCCACACATTATCTGCGCGGACTATGACTTCACTGAATTTGTATTAAGTGGTCAAAGTCTACTTAACAAATCTGGAGATTATCTGTATTTGACTAAATGGTTGGGGACTGGTCTGCTCACAAGTGATGGTAATCTTTCTATTATGACCAAAAGTATATTGTTCAATCACATTCACATATATTAATAGCATTATATACAGGGTGTTAATTAAGTATGTTAACAAACTTTAACCACGAATAGTACTCCGAAAAATAGAAAGAAAATGTCATATGAGCATGGGTCCGGAAATGGTTCCTAAGGGAGCTACGCCCCTTTGCATGGGGCACCCTGAAGACGGTTTTCCCTCGATATTCTCGAAACCATTCATAACAAAATTACGAAATTAGGTATGGTGGGTAAACTTTTGACGCTGAATCTGATTCTGAATTTCATAATTTTAATCAGTGGCGTATCATACGGGATGTGTTAAGGGTAAAAGTAACCCCATTTTCTAAATGGTAATTTTTTGACATTTTGATTTTAGATTATGGTATTTCAGAGATTTCTATGTAAAAATGGTCTCTTGGTACATCTCGATAGGGCTAACCGTTTTCAAGAAAAAAGCAAATTATTGAATCGATGCAGGCTATTGTATGTAAAGAAATCATATATTTCTGATTTCATCTATAACTATATCTGGTACGTCTCTATCTAGTACAGGTCTTGAACTAAAGAGTTAGCTATTAGATGGTTTTCACTCAACACCCTCCCTATACTCACCAGTGAAAATATTGCACTCATAAAAACGAAGCATGAGCTATGAAAAACTTTATATAGAACCACAAATTTGATATATGTTACAAATATATGTAAAAAATAATTACCACTTTCAACTAAGAACATTTCTAATTGTAAAATGGATTGTAGGTTACCCAATGTGCCCTATTTTGTTCTTTCTCAGATTTATGACTTGTAAACAGAGATTTATATACATCCGACACATGCTTGTCTTTTGCCACACTATAATCGGGCTTCATCTTACGGAGTTCCTCAGCTTTGGTAACCTTTCCTGATGATATGACATTACCAATTTTCGACAAGGCTGCCTCACCTTCAAAAAGAATAAAATTTGTTAGTAATGTTTTTCTATATGAACTCGCAAAAAGTATTTTGGAGAAAAAAAGTTTTTTAGATATCACATTCATCTGAATCAAAGAGATGACTTTATGTGCCTATAAATCAATGAAGGATTCTCCTGGCAACTGATTGGAAAGAAATAACAGCATTTTACATTTAGAATTGGTCTGCAAAAGATAACTAAAAACATATCACTGAAATCTTGTCTCTAAATTATAAAATCAAATAAAATATTCCATATTTACCATTGGACTTCAGCTTTTTTGCTTCTTGTGCACAAGAAGATGCTGGCACAGATGTGGACGGTCTCTTCCCTGTTTTGCTTGAAGACTCAATGTTAGAAGGCCCTGCAGCATCATCATTTGAAGTTTTTGTTTCAACTTCTTCCTTCACTTTCTTTTCTTTGTTTTTCTTGTTCTTCTGTCTTCGAATTTCCATTCTAGTCTTCATAAGCTCTAAGTCCTCTTCATTTCCGTTTATTATTACAATATCGTCTTCTTCAAACAGTTTGGTACATTTGTGGCAGTTCTTGGTACTTACTTCTTTCAGGGCACGTTCGGAGAAGACACAACCACAAGACCACAGAGCGACAAATCTGTAACAAAGGTGGATTGTTAATATTTCTGCTTGGGTATGTAGATATATGATTTCTGTTTCTTTTAAAATGAAATTCCAGTAGATCAGTTTTGATTATGGCAGGATGACTAATTGGCAACCCGGCCTTGCCATGCCAGCAATGTATTTATTGGGCCTACGGGTGTTGGCCCATTCAAATCCTGCATTAATAAACTTCCCCTAACATAACCCTTTCACAGCAGCAGCTGTACTCTGGTTTTTAGGCTCTGCCTATGCAGTCTGCTCAGTTATAAAAAAAAGGGGGGTTGCCAAGATCACACCATAGCAAGTCAGATTTATTAAAAAATCATCAGGGTCTCAATCTGACATACTTTCAATACAGAGTTTGCTTGTGCATTGTAATATCCATAACATATATTGTACAAACCTGAATTTTCCACTCATTTCTAAACCTAGGACAGGACAAATATAAGGCGATGCTCTACTGTCTAGAGACCCCTCCTTCTTGCCTTCATTTTTATACTCTGGATTCTTCGTCAAGTTCAAAGTCTTCACATCTTTCAGAGACTTGATATGCCTGCATATTTCTGGCAAAGTGCTTCTATCTAGCAAAGCTTCTATTAGAGACATTTTGCTGTAGAGTTTGCCTAAGTGGCATATGACAATAGGCTCCTGGAGTGTTTCTTGTGTTATTGCACAACATTTCCATTTAAACGCCAATTCTGCATCTTTGTCTTTGGCTTCTGGCTTCTTCTTGACTCTGACTAGTTCGTCTCGTCTTGGTATAGTTCCTCCATCGCATCCCATGATGCAATGACCTTAGGTAGAAGATAGAGGCTGTGGTTATTGCTCAATTTTCAAAAAAATATTCATGCTTACCTTGATGAACAAATGTGTAGCTTGTAAATACTTCAACGATGATTTTTAAGGCCAAACGTTTATCTCTCAACAAAATAAAAACGTGATGTTAATCACAAAGGAACAAAGCACAGTTGCACAGTCGCTAGACAAAATATGTAAACAGGTACCGTTAAGGTAGATTTCCTAGTTATTGGAATTAATGTAATTAAAATAAAGTAACAAATTTATAGTGTTGACTGTTGATAGAACAATAGAAATAGAACATATAAATGTCAAGACAAAACGTATGTCAATATTTTTAACCTCAAATGACGTCATTGTAAATACCAGCCATCTGTTGGTCAGTAGAAGGACGTCGTTAGAAACAATTGAATATTTTAATATTTTTTCAATAGAAATTTGGTCACAATTTATTATTTGTTTGTTATTTATTTACGGCATTTATTTAAAGATGTTATAGAAAATAGATTTATAAAAAGTATTCATAGAGTTTGTGGTTTTTATTTATCTTCCAAGGAGGAATCTATATAAGATTTTATTATAGTTAAACATAACTTTGATAGATGGCATGTATTTTAAAATTAAGTGCCATCTATTGGAAAGAAGCAATATATAACCTCTAATTAAAACCGAAATCTATAATGAAATTTCATGAAGTTATTGATATCGCCCACAGATGGCAGTTGCAGGACTAAAAACGTTTTTGTCTTATTTAAAGAAAAACAATCCTAAAAACAACAAAAAATCCTAGTTTGTTCGACCATGGCCGACTCTACATTAGGCCGGAGCTTTAGATGTGGCAACGTGGCTTAGCTGTCAAATAGTGGGCCTATAGTTTCAGAATAATTATTACATTTTATATGTATTAGAGTTCAACTCGGTTAATAAATTAAGAAAAATACTTTTTAGAACTACTACTACTAATACCACTTACATACATCTGATGTCTGGTTCATCGTAGTCAAACACTACAAAATAAAAATAAACGCAACCTGTTTCCTGCTGCCACTTCCACTTCCACTTAAATGAACACTCAATTTACTTTGTAAATTGTCACTTGAGCTAGAAAAAAATCACTATTAGGTCACTGTGCAGCCATTCTTGCTGGTCTTGATTCCCTTTCACTATCAAATCTTCTCGTAGGTATGCCCAGATGCATGCCCAGATGAGTTCTATTAACTGTATTTTTCTATAATATTTGGGAGGTCCAGAAAACATTGTAGGTACCACATTGTGGAAATGTTTGTGAAGTATTGTCTATGTTCTTTATACTCTTTATACTCTGGAAGGTTATGTTCGGCCATGGTTTGGTATGTCCTCTATTCCTGGTACTACACACTTTGCAGGCATCTGTTTATCTTTATAGTTTCGTTTGTGCAGGTAAATGATTAGAAACACATTAAAAATCACCTTCCAAGCTTATTTTTCACTCTGGAAGATTACACTCTAATGCCATGACTAATGACTTAACAACAAACAAAATGACGGCCCGCAGATTCAGTGTTGCCATATTTCATGCTCCGGCCTAGTGAGTACAGTCGGCCATGCTTTATCCTTATAAATATAACCAGCCTTTCCGAGGAATACCTTTCACCCACTTCTGTTTATGTCCCTTATTGGACGCACAATTGCTAGTGCAACCTGGTACTACACACTTTGCAGGCATCTTTTTATCTTTATAGTTTCATTTGTGCAGGTAAATAAGTAGAAACATATTAAAAATCACCTTGCAACGTTCTTTTTACTCTGGAATAAGGTTATGTTGGGCCATGGTTTGGTATGTCCTCTACTGGACTGCAACCTGGTACTACACGCTTTGCAGGCATCTTGTTATCTTTATAGTTTCGTTTGTGCATTTTCTGGAAGACTACACATGACATAGCAACAAATAAAAACTCGGCCCGCTGATTCAGTGTTGCCATATTTCATGCTCCGGCCTAGTGAGTAAAGTCGGCCATGCTCATGCTAGCACCTGTAGTTTTGTATCTTTTGTATATGGACAGACTCGTTGGGACAGACGGACGGACAGACAGAGGCTCTGCATAAGCTCTCTTACAGTGAAAGCTAAAAAGCTACTGTACTACCCAATTTTGAATATTCAACTATCCAAATTATGTTTTCAACTACACTTTTGTGCTCAGCTGCCCGTTAGAATAAGCTCTGTAGTAGAACTAGGTATATGTATTTGTATTTCATTTTCAAGGTCCAAAATGGAAAAAAAGACGACGCCTTACAACTCCTGCCTTTCACTTTTCCATATTGGAGACATTCGTACCATCTTTTGAAAAGAATTCGGACATTTTCTTAAAAAAGTTGGATGCTCAAGTAGGACAAGAAATAGACATCTACAGATATGTGACCCTTTTTGCATTAGATGTCATTGCAGGTAAGCCTCTAAAGATTTTGTGGTTTTCTTACAATTATACAGGGTGTCCATTTAGTGTGTAATTCTTCGATATCTCGCAAGGTATACCTACCTGATAGAAGAAAATGTCAAGTAAAAAAGTTATTTGGTTACTTAAGACGCATGTCCTAAAAATATTTTGAAATATACAGGGTGTTGCGGGAAAGTAGGATAGTGATCAACTTGATTTTTTTATATGGAACTATAACTTCTTCTTAAATTCCTCTAGTTTCCGTCATTGACCTCTATTTAACCCTAAAGTATTTTTGGGATCGGTTGCGACGTTGCCAAGTTATAATTTATTTTCTATCAATTTCCGGATTTGCAAGGTCGCAAGTAATACGTCCAAATTGATATATTTCTTTAACTTTTCTCAATAATATTATACAGCGAGTTAGGTACTTGAATATTAGGTGGATAATATTTTGGATGTCACCAGCAATTTGTATCTACAGGGTGTTTTTGGCAGAATTTTAAATTACGGCAACTTGAAGGTCATTTTACTTTGTTTTTTAAAAGTAACACCCTGTATGTTTTATTTTAAATCGAAATATCTACTAATACCCTATCTCGCCTTGTAATATTTTTTCGCGTTTGCGACGTTGCCAAGTTATAAATTATTTTTCCAAATTTTTAAACAAATATTCCCGATTTTAATTTATTTTAAATAGAATCCTCTACTTATATTTATTGCAATGAATTGCGCATGTCGAATTTAGTAAGATCTCACAATTTCAAAATGTTATTTCTGTTAATTACTGAGATACGGCAACACCGCTTTTTCAGTTAACAGTACCGGAACGCTTAAATATTTCCAAAACTGCCACAGCTGGAGTGGTGAAATTCAATACTTGGCGCTTTTTGAACATACAGAATTCAAAAAAGGTAACATCAGTGTTGTCAGATTTACCACTTTTACGTTAGACTTCATAAATAGGGCATTCCATTCAATTGATTTTTTTGAAAATTATTTGACAAATTGTACCATGTTAGACCTCTGTCTTAAGTAACACCACTTGACGGTATTGTCGGTAGTGTCCTCAAATTGGAAAAAATACTATGAATACGAGGGTTGCTCTATATCTCCGTCAATCCACCAGTACGCAGACAGCTGTTTCACGCTCATTAGCGATCATCAGTGCGCCATAGGTCGATTGACGGAGATAGAGAACATCAGAATTTTCACGTCTACCAGACATTTCAAGCATGTGAGAGCAGGCGATAAAGAGCAACCCTCGTATATCGACTCTCATATGCAGCAGCATATAGAACCCGCGCTCTTCTAGTTGGCCAAGCGAATGCGCCGTGACGTTCCACCAAGAAAAGAAGCTGCTGTTTGCAGCGATTTTCTTTGGTTTGCCGTTACCTTCGGGTACCAGATGGCACACAGACAGATCTTTTCTGTCGCCTGCTCTCACATGCTTCACATGTCTGGTAGACATGAAAGTTCTGATACTCTGTATCTCCGTCAATCGACCTATGGCGCACTGATGATCTCTAATAAGCGTGAAACAGCTGTCTGCGTACCAGTGTTGCCAACTGGATTTTACCGTTTTCAGTAGATGACGCTAACGAAAATCAGAAGAAATCAGTAGAATTCTCATGATTAAGAAATCAACGCTTTTTCAAAGCGCTTCAGACTGGTGACTTCCGCTTTTGTGCTAACTAGTTATTCATTGGTGTTTTCAGCGAAGCAGCGTTTTTTAAGCGTCACTCAAACCCGCTTGGACACCATATTCCTATTTTGCCTGGTTTTAGACTATTTTAGAACCTCTTTTGGGTGAAGTTGCTCTATGAAGTTTTTGTTTATGAATATAATACAATGAAACAGAAATAAATCTTTATTTTTTAGAAATTAATATCACTCAACCACTCTGTTTTAAAATTTTGAGCATATTTTATCTTCTTGCTGAGTGACGATAGATTCTATTCATTTTCAGAATCGCTATCATAAGAATTAATTCTCTTTTCACTTAGAGAAATCAAACTGTATTTAGCTATTCGGATATAGCATACATTTTACAAACCTTACCTCATTCTGTTTGACCGTGATTCGTGAACGGAACACTACTTAAACACTTTTAAAGTAAAGATAACAAAAACAACCAACAACCCCTGTTTACAAACGTAACAGTTATCATTATTGAAATTTGAAATCAGTTTCAATTTGATTTAGGCATTTCGACCTTAAAACTTAATAATTTTCATTGCAGCCCGAGGACTCGAAAATGTAATAGATGTCGAGGATTTTGTAATACCGTAGTAGATTTATGGAGAAAGTAATAGAGCTATTACGATTGTAATAGCCGTAGCATCACTGGCTCCAAGAAAACCGACCGAACCCTGTTCCCTGTAGTACACTACCAAGTCAAGTGTTACAGTGGCTGGCGCTGCCTGCCAAATAGTAGACGGGACGAATGGAGGTGTCAGAACAATTACATACAGATTTCAGTAGATTTATAAATGAAACCAGTGCGAAAATCAGTAGTGACGCGGTTATTCAGTGAATTTGAAAATGGTATTCCATATATCAGTAGATTTCCAACACAAATCAGTAGATCAGTAGACTAAGCGTGAATTCAGTAGATCTACTGATTTTTCAGTAGGGTTGGCATCACTGCTGCGTACTGGTGGATTGACGGAGATATAGAGCAGCCCTCGTATATCGACTCTCATATGCAGCAGCATATAGAACCCGCGCTCGTCTAGTTGGCCAAGCGAATGCGCCGTGGCGTTCCACAAAGGAAAGAAGCTGGTGTTTAGCAGCGATTTTCTTTGGTTTGCCATTACCTTCGGGTACCAGATGGCGCACCGGCAGATCTTTTCTGTCGCCTGCTCTCAGATATTACGATTTCATTTTTAGAAACTGCAATGGGCGTCGAATTGAGGGCACAAGACCTCGAAAATTCAGAGTATGTCCACAACGTAAAAACTATGTGCAGAATAACTCAAGACAGATCCCTGAGCGTGTTCAAAAGCAACGATCTCTTTTATCCTCTGTTTCCTGATTACTATATCGAGAGCAACGCCGTGAAGCATCTTCATAACGTAACATATAGCGTGATAGACTCCAGGATGCAAGCCCTGAAAGACAATTTTGACGCCACAGAAGAATACGACGAATTTGGAAAGAAGAAAAGGATGGCATTTTTGGACATTTTGCTACAGTCTAAGATTGACGGCAGACCTTTAAGTCGGGACGATGTAAGGGAAGAAGTTGATACTTTCATGTTTGAGGTAAGTCTAACGCCTTATATAGAAAAACTAAGCTAATACGAGGTTCTGGTTTTCAGGGACATGATACCACAGCTTCAGCTATAAGTTTCGCCCTGTTTTTGTTATCCACCCATCAAGATGTTCAAGTAAGTGCGGTCTTCCTATTTTGCTTATTTTTTTTTTGGTAAGTCTCCCGTAAAGGCTGAAAGCCTATGGCACTGTAGAAGCGCTGCGAAAGGATAGGTGTCTATGCATGTTAGATTTGAAACGCTGCAGGTTGTAGGCGTCGGGAAACAGACTCCCCGGCAGCTCATTCCACAGCGTCGAAGTTCTCCAAAACAAGGAATGCTGGAGGAGACTGGTTCTATCCCCTGGATAGCATCCAGAAGCTTTAGAGAGTGCTTTGGAGCGCACCCTCACATATACGCGAGAATGGACTACTCTAAACTACAAACTCCACCAAGAGGAATTTACAAGTATCTTGGACACAACCAAATCGCAGAAAATGTGGGGCATACCATAATGGATGCTAGAACTCCTAAATATATCTTTAACAAGAAATTCGAAACTATAATAAGAGATCGAGGACTCTGTGAAGTAAACAACCTGCATCGGGAAATAGTCTGGTACACATATGGATCAAAGACCGAGCAAGGCACAGGAGCGGGAATCTTTGGAAGAGGAACTACACAGTGCATTCCGCTAGGAAAATACGCTTCGGTATTTCAGTCGGAGGTGTACGCCATCCTGCACTGTGCAAGGATAAATAATGAGC
The DNA here is from genome assembly GCA_951848785.1 of Callosobruchus maculatus. Lineage (NCBI taxonomy): Eukaryota > Metazoa > Arthropoda > Insecta > Coleoptera > Chrysomelidae > Callosobruchus > Callosobruchus maculatus. The sequence continues at coordinate 9,393,165 of CATOUR010000003.1, forward strand.
GATCCTACAGAAACAAGAGGGTCGCAATACTTACAGACAGTCAGGCTACACTTAGGGCACTAGAAGGGCCCAAAGTTACGCCTGCTGTAGTCTGGGAATGTCTACAAGAACTGGGAAGGCTGGCAGAACACAACAAAGTAACTTTGGAGTGGGTGCCAGGACATTCAGGCATAAGAGGCAATGAAAGGGCGGACGAGCTAGCAAGACTAGGCTTGTCTGCTCTATACATTGAAGCAGAACCCGCCCTGGGGGTGCCTAAAAGCACAATCAGACACCAGGTCGGAGAATGGATGAAACATCAGCACAAGGAGCAATGGAACTTGTTGCCGGGATGTGTTCATGGAAAAACATTCATTAAAGCTTCATGCAAGAAAACATCTCTCCTTGAGTAGGAATCAGCTCCGAATAACGACGGGTCTCCTCACAGGGCATTGTGGCCTGAAGGAACACCTGAATAAAATGGGACTCTACAATGGAGACCAATGGGGGCGCACAAAATTTAAAATTTATAAAGCAGTTATAGGAAAAACCTACCTTACTTTGTTGTTAAAAAGGGTTTAGACAAACAGTTACCTTTTAAAGTGTTTTCTAGCTAGTATCACAAAAAGTTATTTCTTTACTTCACTCATCATGCGCAATTTTTATTCAGGAAAATGCTGTAGCAGAGCAAAAACTAATCTTTGAAGATGATCTTCAGCGGACCATAACTTTCGAAGATCTACACCAAATGAAATATCTCGAATGTATTATAAAAGAAACACTAAGGTTATATCCATCGGTTGCAGCATATGCCAGAAGAACCAGCACCGAAATCATTTACAAAGGTAAAAAGGGGTTACTGGCAAGTGAAATTTGTGAAGCACTCACTTATCATAGGGATAGGGTTTAGCTTTACGGCTGCTTGATATAAGTAATAAAGTAAATGAAAAATTATTATCTCCGTCTTTCTGAAACTCTAAATAAGAGTATGTGCATTATTTATAGGTTGCTGTCTAGGTCTACAGGGTGCTTGAATAATCGACCGACAACGCTTGACAGGTGACAGATCTCACATTTTTTTGAATATTGAGATTGAGAGGTAGTACATGAAGTCTTAAAATGCTTAATTTTCAACATACAGGGTGTCAAAGTTTTAATTTTATTTTCGTTTTTTCTCAATTATTCCGCAACAAAACGGCTCAACGATCTAAAATTTTGCATAAGAGGGTTTTGTAAGGCGAGAAACCTAAATTCAATCACGGTTTTGCTATCATGAATAGAGGGCGCCACTTACAGCACCTTGAACTTTAAATTATCAAAACTTTTTTGCAGTTTGGTGCATCAATGTGAATCAAAAAAATCGTTTCCTCAATATGTTTAACGTGAAAAAGGTATTATTTGTTTGAGTCCCTAGAGGTAACCGTTTTCGAGATAACCTTCACTGAAACTTCCAATGCGACTGAATTATCGGTATTTCCGCACTAATGAATATTAGGCTCATACATTTACATACCATTTTCGAAGGATCACACCGCATCCCAGCAAACACAATGTCGTTATACTAACGTCATTTTGACGACACCCCATTCGTCATTATCACGTCGATAAAGAGGAATATATGACGTGTCTGTGACGGCACAATGTCACAGCCCAAAGACGTCATTGAGTGCCGTGTTAGTAACGTTACCTAACCGCCGTCCCAATAACGTCACAAACGTGTCTTCTCAATATGGTCATGTACGTGTCGTTCCGTCGACACTATTTTATACAGCAACCAAGGCTGCACCAGAAGGTATCGTCAGATCAGCACTGATTATTGGCGATGGTTACTTTGTCTTACTTTATGTCTCTCCGATAGTCAATAATGCGGATCTGACGATATATTATTCTGCAGTCGTAGTTACTAGATAAAATAGTTTGGACGTTAATTACTTTATAGGATAAATGTTTATGAGATAATGCTGTGAGAAATCTGTGTAGCCTTAATTTGAGTAAGGGTAATAAAATATACTAATTCAAAATATATTAATCATATATTTCACAGTAAAGACAGGATACAAAAATAATGATCATAGTTTTGCTAGCCTTCTATAGAAGCTTGCCTAAATCACAAAGTTCTTTTTATTTTCAATCGGTTCAAACCATATAATAAGAGGCTACAATCTAATAAATTCACAATACCTGAGAAAACACTGGATACTATACCTATTATTATTTATGGTAGAGTCCACACATACAGACACTGCACACACAGCATATAAGGTTAAAATCTCCGTCCCCATGTCACAGCTTCATCGTAGAAAACACAAGTAGAAAATGGCGAAAATGGCAATTTGTGCCTTGTGGTGATGATCGGGATCGAGATCAGCGGTTCGGCTGCAGTCGGATCGGGTCGGATTACATGCGATTCATTCATTGGTCTGTACCTTACATAAGTTGTGCAGTGATTCATCAGTGAACTAAAGCGCGGTTAATACAAAATTACCTCATGCAAACATAAAATCTATCAAAACCCAATCAACGGAATAATTAGCCACAATTTTGTCATATCTGCTTTATTTGGGATATACCTACGTTACCTGAAGTCGACAATATTTTTGGATAATAATTTAGATATTATATATCTATCTAATTAATTTTTTAGTACTTATGCGAGCATAGACATTTTTTCATAAATATATAAGGAAGGAATAAGAAAAGTGAAATCATTAAGTTTTGAGATACATTTTCTCCCACCTCTATCCATTACATTTTGACGTGATAACGACGTCAAGTGACAAACTTTTATGTGACATCATTAAAAATGACGTTAGTGCGACGTCATTCATTCGGCATATGACGAACGTGACCAAAATTCACCACAATTCGACATCATAATGACGTACGTCTCCTTGCTGGGACATATTTTAAAAATTAGATATGTTTGAAATGTGATTTTGATCTAATATTAATTCGTGCGAGAATACCGCATCATATTCTACAACTGAGATTCCTTGGAAATTTCAATGGAGGTTATTTCGAAAACGGTCACCTCTAGCGATTTAAACAAAGTACCTTTTCTACGTAAAACATATTGCGGAAACGATTTTTATAATACTCACATTGATTCATCAAACTGGAAAAAAGTTTTGTTGATTTAAAGCAGTTCGATGTGCCGTAGGTGGCGCCCTCTATTCATGATAGCAAAACCGTGGCTAAATTTGGATTTCTCGCCTTAAAAAAACCCCTATACGTACTATTAGATCGTTGTGCTATTTTATTGCAGAATAATTGAGAAAAAACGAAAATAAAAGTAAAACTTTGACAAATTGTATCTTGAAAATTAAGCATTCATGTTCCTATCTCGATGTTTGTAGAAATGTGAGGTGTATCACCTGTCAAGCGTTGTCGGTCGAATATCCAGACACCCTGTAATTAACTTAATTTTTATATGATTTCAGGTCATATCATACCCAAAGGTATAAACATAGCCATATTTGCTTATGGAATTCTTCGCGATCCAGAACATTACGAAAATCCAGATGATTTCTGTCCAGAAAGATTTCAGTTGAACGACGGCAAGAAACCGTATGCTTACATTCCATTCAGTGCTGGACCCAGGAATTGTATAGGTAAAAAGGATTATTTCATCCCTTCCTTACAACACCCTTCGACCCAGTTTATACACTTTTAACACATTGTTGGGCACTCTGCTGGCCGGGAGGCTTCGTAATATTATGGCACCTCAAAACGTTCCCATTTTTTTGCGTTTGTAACATGATTTGCGTTATCAAAACATTTTAAGGGTATTCATTTTTGACTCTTTTTTTCATTTTTGAGGTTTTTGGTGACAATAAAAAAGACGGCTATATCCGTCGTGTCATATCACAGCAGACTTTATGTTCTAGAATGGCAACCACGGCTATAGCCGTCGGATCAGTGTAATCGTCAAACACATCTTGTGGGAAGAAAAGGACAATTTTCAAGACAAAAGCTAAAACAAAAACAACATTTTATTCTATCAAATTTATAAACAAAAACGGATCTCTCAGAATATAGACGGTATAAAAACAAAAAATCATATTTATTAGGTATCCCCGAACAAAACAGAATTTAGGCAGAAATTTATGTTTGACGCCACTCTTCAAAGCAGTCTGGACACAAAGCAGGTTTATTTTCACAACCCTTGCATCTATAGCTAGTTTCCTTGCGTTTTCCAGACTTGCAACATTGTTTGCATCTAAGAAAATATGATTTTATTTTATGATCCTCTGGTAGGGGCAGCTTCTCTGGAAAATGTCTCACACGTGCTTCGAGTTTTGTATTGATATGAAACAATATATTCTATATGTATAATAGGTGGACGACGAATATCTGTTTAGGATGAAAATATCTGGTTACCTACCTCCCATCAGTACTGAAAACATAAAAATCAAACAAAAACACACTTGCAATATGGCAGCTATACACGTGGTCAATGCATCACATTGGAGGTTATGGACGGTTATAGCCGTCGTGCCGTTTTACCCACGCATCTTAAAACATGAATAGTTGAGATAGCGTAGAGTGGGTTAGAATTTGGCAATTTCAGAAATGACGAGCTTCACGTTACGGCACAAACATTGCTTAACAAGGCAAGTATACCGACATTCTGACGGTCGTCGCCGTTCTGCCGTAACAAGCAGATAACTTTTTGACTGATATAGCCGTCGTGGCGTATCACGATCACTCCCCGCAGACGGCTATAGCCGTTGTGTCCAACAACGTGTTAATTCTTATTTTTCTCTCTCATTTCTCTCTCAAACAGACGTGTTTCCTTCTATCGACCAGAATAAACTAATGAAGTAAGAGCAGTACCATCTGACATCGATTTCACCGAGCAAACCTTAGGTCTTTAACTCGTAAATCTATACAGGGTGTTTCATAAATCGGGACTTTTTCTATACAGCGGATAGTGTTTTTTCCCAGTAACATATAAACGAAATATTTGGAGAAAACAAGATACTGACCATTAAAGACGTCCTCGATTCTGAGTCCGTCCCTGGGCAATGGCTCACCATGTCATAATATCACAACAAACAAGGCAGCGCTGGCGGTGCCGATGCCGGTGAGAAAACACTAAAACAGGCAGTTCGTTATACGTCGAGTTGCTGTGGCATAGTGTACGAGAGTGCTTGACTTGTACATCTGACGATCGGACTTTAGTAAAAGTCCTCAACCCAAACTCGGTTATTTTTTTCAGGTCAGAAGTTTGCTATGCTAGAAATGAAAGTGCTCCTCTCGAAGGTCTTGAGACATTTCCAACTTATTGGGACCACGCCTCCTCATCAGATCATTCTTTCTGCAGAAGCTGTTCTAAAGTCCAAGAGCGGAATTAAGCTGAAGCTAGTTAGGAGGAAATGGTGAATTTAACTAGTTTTCATTCAAGATTTTCTGATGGTTGTTTGGTGCAAGAGGATGTCCGTCAATTGAAAAGACATTTTTAAATAAAAAATAGATATAGAACCACCTCTAGCTGGGCGAAATATGGTATGCCAGACTTTCTTCTGAATAGCTAAATGTTTTTTATATTACCACATATTGTAATCCATATCACTAAATTCCTAAAAGAATGCTACTTAAAATGTTGGGTATATGTTTTAAATCGTTTCGGTTGAGGAATTTTTTTCGTAATATTTTCCGAATGAGGTTCCCATTGACCGATTATCTGACTCTGTAAATAAGCTTTGATATAACCATTCCTCCATTTTGAGCTTGCTAATTGATGAATGTCCTCTTGTGCTTAGTTTCGAATTTATATAGGTATGTTATTTTGTGAATGTACCAAGAAATATACTACAACAAGCTTAAAATCCTGTTTACTTATTCTTTATTAGGTTAAGATAAAAAAACCAGGATATATAGGGTAATCCTGTCCCTTATACCAAGAATTGTGATTTGCACCTAAACGGTTCACTTTAAGTCCCACGTGTGATACATAAGGTCTCACTACAATTGACCCGGGAATCTAAATATTCAATAATATACAGGGTGTTCATTTAAAAAAGCATAACTTTGATGTCACGCTTTTATTGGACATCCTGTATGAAAGTCGTTATTTTTAAAATACCGGGTGTCCCAGAATTTCCTTGACATGCGATATTTTCGTAACGAAAAACGGTTCATGCAAGAACTGAGTGGTACTTTTGAAGGTACTATAGGGTCTATCATACCATGCATTCAAAACATTTTTTTTCGTACGTCAACCCCTAAAACTCCCCCCAACTTTTTTTTTTCAAATAGCACCCCATAGGTTTTCCTACATAAATGATATCCCCATTTTATTTAAAATCTTGTGGTACCTTTAATTTTATATGCAAACTTATGTTTTCCGTAAAATCATAAGCATAAGACAAATGAAATGATAATTTGTTTGACCCCTGATATTTTTGTAAGAAAAACGGATAAAAAAGAAAAGTAAGTGGGTTTTTCAAGGGTAGTGAATGACCTATCATTCCTTGCTTATGAATCATTTTTTTTGTTACTTAAACCCCTGGAATCCATCCCTAGCTAGTTCTTTCAAATTTCAATCCACAATTTTGCTTGGAAAAATAAATTCTTTACTTGAATTTCATTATCGTAGTGCCTTACTTTTTATGCCCCTACTGCAATTTATCGTTAATTTTTTTCGTTTAATCCATGAGATCGTAAGCATAAATTAATTAAAACACATGTATGGAAAATATTTTTTATTATCATGAATCAACTAATAAAAAAAATGTGACAACAAAACTAAGCGCAAAAACGTGAAAAAGTTTTATGGTTACATCGGGCCGCGCCAACCCCGTGTGCAGGGTGTGCCCCGCACATGGGCGCCAAAATTAACGATAAATTGCAGTAGGGGCATAAAAGTAAGGCACTGCGATAACTAAATTCAAGTAAAGAATTTATTTTTCCAGGCAAAATTGTGGATTGAAATTTGAAAGAACTAGCTAGGGGTGGATTCCAGGGGTTTAAGTAACAAAAAAAATGATTCATAAGCAAGGAATGATAGGTCATTCACTACCCTTGAAAAACCCACTTACTTTTCTTTTTTATCCATTTTTGTTACAAAAATATCAGGCGTCAAACAAATTATCATTTCATTTGTCTTATGCTTATGATTTTACAGAAAAAATAAGTTTGCATATAAAATTAAAGGTACCACAAGATTTTAAATAAAATGGGGATGTCATTTACGTAGGAAAACCTATTGGGTGCTATTTGAAAAAAAAAGTTGGGGGTAAGTTTTAGGGGTTGACGTACAAAAAAAATGTTTTGAATGCATGGTATGATAGACCCTATAGTATCTTGAAAAGTACCACTCAGTTCTTGCTTGAACCGTTTTTCGTTATGAAAATATCACGTGTCAAGGAAATTCTGGGACACCCGGTATAGTCCAATTCGACCTACATACATTCGCAAAGTTAATTTTCTTAAAACTGTTATGGTTTGGTCACAAGAGTCCGAGGCTTTGAGCTTGACTTACCCTGTATTTGATGCATACTCCAAATGCGGTCTCACAAGTGCGTTGTATAGTTTTATTATTGTTGCTGTATTGAAGTTCTTATTATTACGAGTTACCAAACCCAACACTTTATAGACTCTATTCACAATATTCATAAGATGATTCTAAAACCTTAAAGAAGATTCAAAATAATACCCTAAGGTAAGGTCTCTAGCTTTATCATTCCTCACCGAGCGGAGCTTTTATAACCACTACAAACCCTATCACACCAAACTTTTAAATCATTTTTTTATACTTCAACCCTTGAAACTCAACCCAACTTTTGTTTTTCAAATAGCACCAAATAGTTGTCCTTATACAAATTAACTCCTTATTTTATTTTAAATTCTTTTATTTTATACTCAAACTTACTTTTTTCGTAAAATTATACGCATAGCATAAATAAAATAAGAATTTGCTTGACGCAAAAAACGGATAAAAATAAAACTAATAGGGTTTTTTTGACCTATAAAACATGCTTTCTAAAACAAATCCTTTATCCTTTTTGATAACGAAAATTATACGCCTCAAGCAAATCCTCATTTTATTGAATAATTAAAAATTACCTTATGTTAATGACTTTATGGAAAAATATTAGTTTGAGTATGAAGTCAAAAGCACTACAAGATTTTAAATAAAAGAATGACCTCATGAATGGGATGCTATTTGGAAAAAAAGATTTGGGATGAGTTTTTGGGGTTGAAGTAGAAAAATGTTATGTCATTCAGTACCCTTGAATGGCCCACTTAGTTTTCTTTTTTATCTGTTTTCTTACGAAAATATTACGCCTCAAACAAATTATTTTATTTATTTTATGCTTATGACTTTACGAAAAAAAATGTTTTTGTATAAAATCAAATGTACTACAAGGTTTTAACCCCCCCCCAAAGAAAAATTATAGCTACATTCCTAATGATGAGTTGATGTCTTTAGAAAAACGTTATACGAGGGACGAGGCTTATAAAATGAGATTCAATGAAATGCGTTTCACATTTTATAGTTTTTATTGAAATAAATATATTTACTGTACAACTAATTTTCTCTTAACCAGTAACAGTGCGTAAGTGTGTTTCGAAACAAATAAAAAAGAGCACATCAACTAAAAACATACGAAGGTCAACATAATTTTTTATCTAAAAACATATATTATGTGTTAAAAGAAGACATGGATATAATAACTATATTATGTTTATATATATTTAAGTTGTCTCTCTCAAATATAATAAGCTGATTTTGTATTTATATTTTAATTATTTAGATACATACGTACACAATCAATGCTACTAGAAATAACAGATTTCGGATACTAATATTTGTTCCATGTCTGTGGTTTTGAGATAAAAATATACAGTTTCAAACATTTTCCATTTGCTCTGCAAAATAGCAATATGTTGATTTCTTTGATTTATTAAGAACGGGCTAACTGGTATCTTTTTGAATATTATTCGTAGAAAAATCCACCTCGTATTCTCTACGCTTTATATTTGATTCACCGATAAGTAGTAGTAGTATATCTTTATTATTAGCATGATGCTACATATAACTTTAGAATTAATTAATTTAAATATCATGACACTGTTTAAAACAAACACAATTTACGTATGTAAACCATACCGCTACTTGTACATATAAAATATAAATTATATCTGGACATTAAAAAAAACGATATACAAACACGAGATCAAACGCACAACATGATACTTTGTATAGCCTGTAATTCGATTTTGTTCTAACAAATGACGATATAACATACTATTTAGGATATCACAATTAATTCTAAAAAGGTCTGTCACATATTGCTTTCTAGCATTTATTGGGAAGCTTTTTTTTTACCTGATAATTTGAGTTTCTCTGAAGGACTTTCCATTTCGAAAAGTCAATATACTAATTTAAGGTACCACAACTAATTGTCAAAAGGAAATTCATTGTTTTCTGAGATTTATTGCAAGGCTTATAAAGTGAGTATAAGTAAGGTAATGATAAAGCAATATACAAAGTATCGAAGTGAAGTGAGGTGGTCATCAATATGATACTACGACTTCATCAATAACTATACAAATCGAAAAAATGAGTATCAGGCAAGTTTACACTTATTTGATGTAAAAATACATTAAGATGCAGTTTGGTTACGTAAATTAAGAAAACATCGTTTCGAAACACATCGTGCTCTTATACTTAAACTTATAATATCAGAAGGTGAAACATTTCAGTACTTACGTTTGCTAACAGTTCTACATTTTACGGTAAGTATACGCCAGGATAGTAGACGGAAGGAGTATTTTTTCTCATTTTCTTTTAGGAACTATGAAGCCCAGCTGCTAAGAGCGATATATGTGTTGAACGGAACTTAGGCCTAAGAACGTATTTACAAAAAAAGTTTGCACAAACTAGCACTCCGTAAAGTCACTTGTCACTAGGACTGCACATTAAGTTTCCATGGGGTACTTTTACTTTTCACGCCATTGATTCAGGAAAATAGATTTTAATCTTTGTCAACATCTCTGTTATATATCTCTGTAGGTAGGTGTGCTTCCCAAAAATACGTCCGAAAATTTGTATAAAGGTATTTATCAGGAAAAAAACTTTCGATGAATACGTAAACCATTCCCCTTGAGATGTCGTTCAATACAGACTCTTACTATTTCTCATCGTGTGCTTTTTTTTATTCTAAACACGAATTCCAATTCAAAATTTGGGACAATATATTTTAAAGTCTGTTTGAATGTTTTATGTGAATTATTTTATTTGTTGTCGTGGTCAAAACTCAATTTTAAGATAGTCTGAAGACTCTGAAGTCTAAACATAAAGCTTATTGCAGTGTCTACCACCACAAGAATAACATTCAGCTTATTTGATAATACGTCACGTATTATACGTGCTAAGTAATACAGGGTGGGGGCATAAAAACCAAGTGTTTTAGGTTTGAGTAGTACTCATATATTAGAAAAGGGAGGAGCGCACGGTTTATTACAATCCATTCTTTGACTCAAACCATTTCACTTTCTTATTTGCCACTTGTCATCATGGAGCGGTAGACGCTAGAGCAACACGTGGTATATGGCGTTGTATCATTGGCCCATATTTTTTTGGAGAAAATGGGGTCATCGCTACAATAACATCTGAACGTTACATTCATATGGTGAATACCTTTTTCATACCTGAATTGCAAAGAAGAGGTGTGGATATCAAAGATTTGTGGTTCCAGCAAGATGGGGCCACGGCACACACCGCCAGAGTATCCATGGCTGTTCTTCGCCACCTGTTTCCAAATCGTTTGGTGGCATTTCATGACCTCCTCGGTGTCCCGACTTATCAACTTGTGATTTTTTTCTATGGGGGTAACTCAAGTCACGTGTTTTAAGGGCCAAGCCCCGTACGTAAGACGCAGAGAAGGAAGCGATTCGCCATGGAATCTCTCAAAAATCAACAGAGACATGCTGGAAACAGTGAAGTGCAATTTTCGTGAACGGCTGCATCATATGCCAGATGTAATTTTTGCACTTAGCTAAAATGGTTCATTATCAGCTATGTTTTACTACCAATAATTTTTTTTAGAGTAAAAACTAATAATTTTATGATTATTTCAAAAACACTTGATTCCTATGCCCCATATGCAAGAAATTAAGTTAATCATTAGTTATTCTTTCATAGCAATTGACAACACTTATCTATTTTCCAAACCTCTTGACGTATTTAGTAACACATGAAAAATGTGATAACATTGAATAAACCTTTGAAACGAAAATACTAATATTCTAACAAATGGACTGCAGACAACGTTCTGATACGTCACTGTAGAAATCCAACCTAAGTTTTCGGATGAATATAATGCGTCTAGAATATTTTATAAAAAAAACAGCACGAATGAATATTTTGCACGTTCTGCTAAGTTTGAGCTTACTAAGTAGAATTTTTACGAAAAAAAAAAAAAAACAAAACAAATGATGATAAGACAGTCAAAACTGTTGGTCAATCTTGCTTATCTTTGAGAACAAATTAATATCTATATTAAATGCTAATATTGACAATTTGGTACCTTAGAAAGCACGCTACTTTGAAACGAAGCAAAGATTTTGGTTGATCCGCAAAAAGTAAATTATAGATGTTACTCAAAAATTAAACCCTTTTAGCAGATTGTGAAGAGCGGGCTTATGCGTTTTGATTTCACGTAACAACGATGGGATGCTGTCTAACATTTCCTAGCAAAATGTAAATGTAAAATGTTACCAGAGAGTTTAATAAAGAAAACTTACAGCTGGATCTCAAGACTTATTATTTACATACCTCCAAAAAGTATAATGCGCTCATGAGAACAGGGCTTGCTATAATGTTATACATACATATATCATAGTAATACTGATTTTAAATACCAGTCGTACAAGTTTTCTCTAAAAGTTTGCAATAACGGAAGTTATTTTTATTACCATTATTTGATGACAGGGATAAACTAGAACATATTCAGAAATAGCGATATATAATATTTTACAAGGATTGATTTCTTTTGGGGAAACGAATTTGAGTAACATGGAAATAGAACATTCAAACAGAACAAGAAAACAGTCTAAATTAAAATCTGCGTTGCTATCCTTTAGGCAAGACTAGGTAATTTTAATGCACATAATATCCTGCACAGGAAAAATATCTGGAGGGATGGATTGTAGCAAAGTAATCGCAGCTTTTTGAAGAAAAATTCCTCTACAATGCTCTATTCATAAAAATATCCATTTCTTGGTTGACTGATAGACATGATTGTCCACCTTCTTGACTGAGAGGGAACTTGCAGTGCTTTGAACTTTGTTTAAGACAAATGGTTCATTTTCATTTGGTCTTTTATCTCCGACAAGAATGTCATCTATCCAAGAAACATTTAAATTTTCGTAGCCCACTAACGATGGATTTGTAAGAAAGCTGGATCCCAACACTTTGGTGTAGAATTAGGTTCAAGTGTTATTTTGAAAAAGAAATATACGAAACATAAGTCACTGATAGAAAATTTCTGGAATAATAGCAAGTCTGCATTTTGATTAATTCTGAGAAAAAGAAATATACGAAACATAAGTCACTGATAGAAAATTTCTGGAATAAGAGCAAGTCTGCATTTTGATTAATTCTGAGACTTTAGGGATAAGAATGTCACCTCAGCCTGATACTAATTGGTTTTGAAGTTCAAGGATCTTGTAACTGAAGTCAAAGTTTGAAGGCAATCAGGAAGAAAGTGCTCATAAAAATCTGGTAGAAAGCTGTTGGATATTCATAAAAATCGTCAAGGCTGAAAAGTCTGATATTACATATACAGGGTGTCACTGAGTTTCCTTCTCTTAACAAAAAAAAAATTCTAACTAAAACTGAATGGAAATCTTGAAGGTACTACAGGACTACGTACTGCTAAACTGGTAACTAGTGTATATTTGTTGCAACACAGTCGATGAATGAAGTTTGCAGCTCGAGACGAAGTCTACGATCGAAATAAATATGTTTTTGAATGTTTGAAGTTGAAGTCAGATTACAGATTCCAGTAAGTACCTAATCAAATATGTTTGGTTGAAAAGATCTGTTCAATCGAAGGATGGTCCAGTGGTTAGAGAGTCCGCTAGTGGATCTCAGGGTCTTTGGATCTAAACCCAGGCCTTCCAACTTTTTTTTTATCAAAAATTTTATTGATGTGCTTTTTGCACTTGTTACGCACATTTTTTATACGATCAACATAAATATGTGTTTGAATCAAATTTTGTTAGACATATTACTTGCACTGCACAGTGCAAAAACTAAGTACAGGAGGCGGTGTACAATTCAAAAAGTCAGTGGAAATGAGGTTTGTCCGTCAATATTAATCGCCATTAATTTTTTTAAATGTAATAGTTGGTTAATAAAACAAAATCCCTTCATCCATTCAATTCATTCATTTTTAAGGTTTTTAATGTAAAAAAAGTAACTCAAATCCGTAATCACATTCTGTCTATCACTTGGTATTACTATTTATTTAACTTTGGGCAATGAAGCTTAACAATATTAAATTTTCATAAAAATTTAACAAGTACTGTGTAGTGTAAGTAATATGTCTAACAAAATTTGATTCAAACACATATTTATGTTGATCGTAGAAAAAATGTGCGTAACAAGTGCAAAAAGCACATCAATAATTTTGATAAAAAAAAGTTGGAAGGCCTGGGTTTAGATCCAAAGACCCTGAGATCCACTAGCGGACTCTCTATCCACTGGACCATCCTTCGATTGAGGAGATCTTTTCAACGAAACATGTTTGATTAGGTACTTACTTACTGGAATCTGTAATCTGACTTCAACTTCAAACATTCAAAAACATATTTATTTCGATCGTAGACTTCGTCTCGAGCTGCAAACTTCATTCATCGACTGTGTTGCAACAAATATACACTAGTTACCAGTTTAGCAGTACGTATTTTCGCGATTGGCTGGGAATCTAGAATCTAGTGTCGGAGTAGGACGTCGTTGGTCCTTACCGCCATGGTGACGTCACACGGGTTCGGGAGCCGTCGGCGTGTTTTCGGTACTCGATTCAAAAACCCATTTTTATTTTGATATAACTTTTGAATTATTGCGAACAAAAGAAAACAAAAACAGTTTTGTTATAAAACTTATGTATGATCTTTCCATTTATGACAAAAAAAAATTATTCAAAGCCCGAACCATATTTTTGCTCGGCATCCAAAATACCTTGTTCAAGTGAAGCTAAGCTTAAGTTTGATCAAGCTGATTTTCGTAAATGAAAAACAAAATAATAAAAAGCTAACTCAATTTTTAATTAATTTTGGAGATACTGCCATTTGATAAGCAGAATCCACTGAAGTGTATGGTTAAACTAACTTTTAACCACTAAACATTGTTCTATTACTTTTTTAAAGAAAAGCGAAAGAGGAAAATAGAGAAAGCTCGTACGACTACATATTGACTATCGTACGTATCCCCGATACTGCTTTGTTGGCGGTCTGTCTTGTTTTGGGGGGCGTTGTTGTGGTGTTTGACGTTAGGGGGTGTAGATAGGGGTGGTTTCTGGTCGTCTCCTTAGGCGTCTAGATCCTCGGTGTCGCTGCGGCGTTTCCTGCCAGGCCCCCCCGCGAAATTCGCTGCCGCTAGGCCCATCAGGTGCTTGGCGGCTTGGGAACCGGAGAAACCTCGGCCCAAGCCCAGGTCCAGGCCGCGTTTCGTGCTGGAACAGAATCGATTGTTTGTGTATAACATTTTCAGTTTACTAAAAAAAGTATACTAATATTCAATCTGATTTAGATCGATTATCGCAGTGGTGTGAGCTCAATGGAATGGAACTTAATGTTAACAAATGTCAATTTATGATCTTTAGCCGTGGAAAAAATCCCATACGTCATATTTATCACATGAAAGGTTCACCCCTGCCACTGGTCTATCAAATCAAAGATCTTGGAATGTTGCTTGACAGCCAGCTAACATGGGTGCATTCAGCAGACTCAACAGCTACCAAATTTTCTGCTGAACGCGTGCGCTACCTAGCAGCTACCGCTCCAGCGGTCACCATTTTTTGTAGCGATAGAAAAGTACGCTCACTTGGAGCGGAGCGGAATAAGCTACTTTTGACCTTGTGAGTGCCACATGTTATGACACTTGTGTTATAGGTTATGTTGTCATATCTAAAAGAAAAAGTCCACACTACTAAAGCTTAATTCAAATGCACACGACATCCGACGGTACGAAACTGTTCCTATTGGTTGAAACATTTTGATTTGACATCATTTTGCATTGTTCAACCAATAGGAACAGTTTCATACCGTCGTATCGTCGGATGTCGTGTGCATCTGAATTAGGCTTTACACAGTCCAAAACTTTGATATAATTTGACATACCTTTTTTATTTTTAATAACCTCAAATGTGACCACTCCAGGGGTGTGAAACTCAAATGAGGACCCTGTGCAGCGGCGTTAGCGCTAGCCACCTAGCACACCTAGCGGGGTTGCGTGAACTATTGATCAGCCAACTCTGTTTCAAACAGATTTCTAGATACATCAATAGAAGTGGCCCAATTGTTACGCCTAACGTCATTTTGACAACCATTGTCGTAAATGACATTGTCGTTGCTCGCTTTTGTCGATTGGCGTCTTTTTGCAATTTTGCACTACTTTTGAGATTTTTGTCTGCCTATTGTTGTCTATATGTATTTAGGAATGGGTTCTAAATATTTACGCCGTTGTCTTGCGCCAAATTGCAAGAATGTGGATGCGCGAGGTAAGTGATTTGCCTGATTTATACCGCTCACCTAATTTTTGTATTGTGAATTTTGATGCAAAATTAATACAAGATTGATCATTTCTACATGAAATATACATATATCATTTGAATGCATTACTAAACACTACTACTCATACTCATATAACTTGTATTACTGTTCACAATCACATACTCTGCGATAAAGGTGTGCAGCATTCCCTCTCTTTGGCAAACCATTGCATTGAAGGTGAGGTCCGATGGTCTAAAAATATATTTTTTTATTTCAGACATTAAATCCCATCTGATCAGCGTATACAGAGACGCTAGTTAGAACAGATTGGCAACCCAAACCTACAAATATACAAACATCTTGCCTGCATCAATATGAATAGTTAAGGAATATTACCTCTTTACTCTTCAAATTATATGCCATCAAAGGATTGTAATTATCATGAAATAGTGATTCTAGTGAATAAATCATGCTTTACTTTTATATGAATTGTTTTGTACCTTGTGACCCCTGTGTAGCTGATTTTATTTTAAGCAATTGTCGTATTGAAATAAATTACAAAAGGGTTTGTTTTGCTTTATTACAGTAATGCATATCTAATATATTCCCATTCTTACATAATCAGTTGAATGTCCTATGCAACGTGGTAGCTTGTCACAAAAATTTACCTAACTCATTAATTACCTGTTTTGAAAATTGCACCGATTAGAAAAGTTGAAACACTAATTAAAAAAAAATGGAGTACGTGTCGTGAACAATATTAGTTTTATTTATTATTACGCCACTTATCAATTCCGTTTTTTTAAATTAATGCTTTAATTTTTTTTTAATCAGGTCCATTTTCAAAACAGGTAATGAATGCGTAAGGCAAATTGTTATGACAAGTTACCACGTTGTCTGGAGGCTGAATAAGCTTATATGGTATTTCAAAAAGCCCGCTCTTTTCGTAACCTACCCCACCTATCGTCGGTCACCTACACCAAACTTTTTAGATTGACCTAGGTCGTGAATATCTACAGTTTCCTGTAATCGATTCGTGAATGCATTGTAGTGACACACGCAACCCGAATAGATGGCGCGGATGTCAGTCAAAAATGCCATGCCAAATTTTCATACACAGAGTGTCCAGTCTTTCAGTGGATCTATTGTCAGTGGACCACTCATCTGTCAGTCTTACAAATAATGCTTTTCAGTAGACGCCAACTGTTGAGATGCGGCTACAAAAGTAGCGGCTGCCGATCTTTCTGCTGAATGCAACCATTTCCAAATCACTTCGCAATGATTATTACTAAATCACTACAAATCCTGGGCTTTATCAAGCGCTGCACTAAGGACTTTTTAAGTATTGTATCCCTCAAATTGCTATTTTGCTCCTTGGTGCGATCGCACTCGGACTACTGTTCATGTGTGTGGCCCCCATCATACAATGTCCATATACTGGCTATTGAAAGAGTACAGGATAAGTTTCTGAGGTACATTGCGTATCAAGAACACGACATAGTCGAAAACATAAATTATTCTCTTCACATTACATCCTTTCATATACGTCGCATGCACAGAGATCTCATGATGTTCTATAACCTATTACACTCTTATTCTCATGCTCCTGAGCTCACAAATAAAATCTTGCTTCATGTTCCCTCTCGCCAAACGAGACAAATCCATTCTTTTCATGAGAATTGCCATCGCACTAATTATGGACAAAATTCATTTTTGTCTAGGTCTACCAGACTTGCAAACAAAGTCTTTGATGAATTGGACTGCTTTGAAAATCCAAAAATATCCAAAAAGAACTTAAAGGCTGTCTGTGAAGTTTGAGGTCTAGATTGTACACAGAAATTTGGTTGCTGTATTCAGTAAATTTAGTGAAACGGCACAATGTTTCTGCTTTGCTCTAACCACTGTTTTACCACTTTATTATAGACAGGTGGTTGAATTTTTTTGTATAATGTTTCTTTCTTTCTTTTTATTAGTCAGTCTACCAAATATGAATATTAAATGTCTATAACTATTATAACTAGATAGGTTAAGATGTAGTGTTATTTTTTAAAATAATTATTGTAAACAGTCTTCTCATTGGGCAATGGCCCATTGATAAATAGCCTGTTAAAATTCGAGGTCTGAAAGTTGCAGTAAATATTCCGAAATATGCGAGAAAACTTTGACGTCACGAGGTTTCAGTTTGATCAAAACCTGATCTACCAGTGGAATTAAATGCAGTGGTATCAGATGCAGATAATTGAAAGAAGTCGACAATGGATCTATCGCACGAAATTCATCGTTTCTGTCACTTGGTGGTGATACCAGTTTTATTTGCCTTGTAAATATGTTGCAAATAAATAAACTAAACTAAACTAACAGGGTGTAGGTTTTTAGTACCCGATCGGTAGATAACTTCACTACTGTAAAAGGCAGCATAAAAAGTTGTAGTCAATGGAGTTGGCCGGTACTTGATGGAGATCCATACTGATACACAAAGTATTCCTGAAGAATAATCACCAGCTTTATTTAAAAATTTGTGGCGATCGTTTCGACACTGTCTTTATCAAACAATTATAATATACAGGGTGTTAATTAAGTATGTTAACAAACTTTAACCACGAATAGTACTCCGAAAAATAGAAAGAAAATGGCATATGAACATGGGTCCGGAAATGCTTCCTAAGGGAGCTAGGCTCCTTCGCATGGGACACCCTGAAGACGGTTTTCCCTCGATATTCTCGAAACCATTCATAACAAAATTACGAAATTAGGTACGTTGGGTAAACTTTTGACGCTGAATCTGATTCTGAATTCAGAATTTCATAAGTTTAATCAGAGGCGTATCATACGGGAGGAGTTAAGGGTAAAAATAACCCCATTTTCTAAATGGTAATTTTTTGACATTTTGATTTTAGAATATGGTATTTCAGAGATTTTTACGTAAAATTGGACTCTTGGTACATCTCGATAGGGCTAACCGTTTTCGAGAATAATGCAAATTATTGAATCGATGCAGGCTATTGTATTGCACCGCTCATCCGTTAGTTTCTAAGATATTTCGATTTTTCTGTAAATTTGATGCTACCTTTTTTTTGTGTGGGTTCCATCCCATGGACCTATGGACCTCATGTCCACCTTTCCGGTTTAGGAGCCCGAGTCCAATCTCGCAATTTAATTGTTGTCTAATAATATTATAATTTAATACAAATCTTAAAAGAATACTTGATGTTATTTTTATTCAAACTAATTTTAGAACACTAACTAATAACGTACTATGCTACAGCTCAGAAATTGAAAGCCATGTGTTGAAATGTATGTTTGTTAATCAAAGGAAGTGCTGATTTTGTTGTCAATTTTCATTGAATAACTAGATTTATGAAGTTTTAAATATTTAAAAAGATAATTGAAATTAAAGATTCATAGCCATTTGGTAAACAATATTCTTAATTACAAAAATATATCAACCCGCATATCACAAATAAAACTATTCGGCTGCTAATAAACAAGTGAATAAAAGCAGTGATAAAAGTAATAACTAATATTTTTATCTCTCTATTTATAATGTGGATATATTCATTGATTTACGACTAAAAAATACAGTCAAGTGAATAGAGCTACTTCATAAGAGAACTAATTTTCCAGTTACAGAGCGAAAACTATACAGGGTGTTATACGACGCGCCACCTCCAGCTACTTTCTCGTCGGCATGTTTGTGACCTCTCACTCTTCTACCGACATTCAAACGCAATCTGCTCCTCTAAGCTATCTTCTATCGTTCCGCCGCTCATCGCTCCTATCACATGCACCCGCGCGAGCGCTGCATCTCATCCTAAGGTGGTCGTTACTCATACATCAAGAACCGAGCGGTACAGCCGCACATTCATTTCCAGGGTATCCAAGGCTTGGAATGGGCTGGCAGATGTATTTATTAGGCCTGCGGGTATTGGCCCATTCAAATCTCGCGTTAACAAACTTCCCCTAACATAACCCTTTCACAGCAGCCGCGGTACTCTGGTATTTAGGCTTTGCCTACGCGGTCTGCTCAATTATAAAAAAAAGGCATACTGGATCTCAGAGAGCGAAACATTTCGACAGAGACCGTTTGGCAAAAGCTGATTTTTGTTATGGGTATTTGAATAATGTGATCATGATTAGTCATAAAAAGTGATTAGTGATCGGTTAACCAAAAAACCGGTATAGGGTCTCAAAATTTTATGATTTTAAAAGAATCGAATTTTTTAATTTAAAATGGATTCGTTTTAAAAAATCGGTAGGTAATCAAGCAAACATGCATGTCATGTTATAAGATCAAGATATTAAAAATAATAAAATATGTGACGCAAAATGTTAGTGTGAAAAAATCACTAGTATATGACATTTTAATAAAAGTTTTCACTAAATCACTAAATTTCAGAAAAATAACTAGATCTAGTGAGGTTTCAGTAGACCTGGCAACACTGGGAGGTCTGCATCAATGAAAATCTATAGAAATCAATTTATCTCTGAAACAGTTGAAAATCGGACCCTAATTAGCCGTAAATAACTTAAGGATATCTACCTCAAAATAATATTACTATTGGATTGGAGTTAAAGGGAGTGGGGGTTGCACAAAAATGGTCCATCTGATCCCACCAAAAGACGATCTATTTTTATGCTAGAAACCAAAATCACATGTCTACAGGGGATGAACAACAACCACTTGAATCGGGGAAGTTCCTAGAATGAAGTGTACCTCGTTCAAAGTCCATATTTTTTATTTAAAATATCAATGCCGATCGCACTTTAAATCACCCCTCTTGTATCCGCCACTGGATTGAGCCCAAACGTTGATAAAGAGAAAGGGCTAGCGGTAAGAAATGCATACCTACTATTACTTTAAGCAATGCTCTATCATACTCATTCCTAAGGTGCTCGGAAATAGAACAAAGCAACACCACCTTTAGCTTTATAGACGTATATTTTGCAATATTAGCTTGTCAAAAAGAACAAACTAGAGGCTGTTATTCAGGGAGGTTCATATATTACTTTAAATCACCTACTTTCCAAAACACATACATTACACTGAATATATTTTACCCAGGAGATTAAACTCCAGTTTGCTCAAAAAACTCTCCGGCGTTTAGTTACGTTCGAATGAGAACCAGTCAGAGGAAAATTGAAATGCATGTTTAGGAGCAACCGGGCTGGATTGCTTTCGACAAAAAGCTCTAATTTTCTGTTTCGCACTGATTCTGTATTAACGGGCGGAAACCAGAATGATAGGGAAAACCAATATTCACATTCAATGAATATATTGCACCCGTACGCTCAACTAATGCATCTCCTGGTAGTCCATTCCAAGCCTTGGTCATCCTGGGAATGAATGTACCGTTGTACCGCTCGATTATTGATGTAGGTATGAAGAACGATCTTCTTAGGATGAGATGCAGCAGTCGCGTGGGTGCATCTGATAGGACCTATGACTCCGTTTGAATATCGGTAGAAGAGTGAAAGGTCACCAACCACACGCCTGTGAGTAAGTGGCTGGAGGTGGCGCGTTAGGGCCGGGTCGCCGATTAGTTGAATTGCCCTTCTCTGCATAGTTTTAAGTATAGATATGGTAGTAGAGGTAGCAGCTCCCCAGATATGAGATCAATACTCGAGGTCGGGTCTTACTTGGATTTAGTGGATTGGATTTACTGAGTACATAGCTCTATAAGTATTTATTATAGTATATAATTAAGTTACCACTTTGTTCACCTTGTTAGTTATATGATCATTTTTTTATAACTGAGCAGACCGCGCAGGCAGAGCCTAAATACCAGAGTACCGCGGCTACTGTGAAAGGGTTATGTTTGGGGAAGTTTGTTAACGCGAGATTTGAATGGGCCAATATCCGCAGGCCCAATAAATACGTCTTCTGGCAGTCCATTCCAAGCATTGGACACCCTGGGAATAGATGTGCGGTTGTACCGGTCAGTTCTTGATGTATGAAGAACGACCGTCTTAGGATGAGATACAGCGGTCGCACGGGTACATCTGATAGGAGCAGTGAGCGGCGGAACGATAGAGGATAGCTCAGAGGAGCAGATTCCGTTGGAATATCGGTAGAAGGGTGAGAGGTCACCAATAACACGCCGGTGAGAAAGTGACTGAAGGTGGCGCGTTAAGGCCGGATCGCCAATTAGTCGAATTGCCCTTCTCTGGACGGCATCTAGTGTATACAGGGTAGTAGGGGCAGCAGCTCCCCAGACATGAGAGCAATACTCCAGGCAAGGACTTATCTGGGCTTTATATAGCGTGAGGAGGTTACATGGTGAGAAACACTTTCTGGCTCTAAATAGGTACCCAAGCTTTTTACCAGCAGCTGTTGCAATTGACGCGACGTGTTCGTGCCAGATCAGATTTTCTGTAATGTTGACTCCTAACAGCTTGAATGAGTGACTCCTTGGCAGAGCCTGGTCGTTCATTAGAACCTGGTGTTGGCTTGGGCACTTTTTGTTTGATAGCGGACAATACTGGGTCTCGGAGGCATTAAATTTAACCATATTCTTAAGCCCCCAAGCGGTAATGGTATCGAGATCCTTTGAAAGTGAAGCTGCCACTGCCAGTCTTCTGCGTTCCAGCTCGACCACAGAGATCGGTCCATTGCTCATAATGCCTGCATGCAGCGTACTACCATCCGCAAAACTGTAGATTGGATTTGTAGTGCTAGAGAGTAGATTATTATTGTGAAGCAGAAATAATGTCGGAGCCAATACCGATCCCTGCGGAACCCCAGCATTGATGTTTCGGAGGGAAGAGGAAAAGCCGTCTACCACGACAGAGATTTTCCGACCTGATAGGAAGTCTGCGAGCCAACCGCAGAGCTTAACAGGGAGCCCATAAGACGGGAGCTTGTTTAGGAGAGCTGCATGATCGAATGCCTTCGAATAAGAATAATGACGTAAGCCTCGCCAAACGAATCTATGAGTTTGCTCACACATGTGTGACGCAAGCCAGGAGATCCCAGTTGATCCTTGATGTCGGAATCTATATTGTCTGTCGTTGATTAAGTTGACATGTTGTCAGCTATTAGCGAAGTCATTTTTGAAAGACTACTACTGGATGACAGAAATGCTAAAGGCGGGTTCTCACGATTCAGTTTCGCTGAATCAGTTTGACTGATTCAGTGATACTGAACAGATAATGAACGTGAGAACACCTTTTCATTAAAACTGATCAGTGGGTTTGTACTTTCAGTCAAAGTGAAAGCCAGTCCTACTTTTCATTCATTTTCACTGAATCAGTATTGAAAAATGAATGCAAACGTCAAACTGACGTGCAAGAATCTTTTCCGTCATCAGGAAAGTCATCAGTTTTAGCACTTCAAGGTTATGAAAACCTCGTTTTCATGAATACTGAATCATTTAAAATGATTCATTAAAACTGAACAATGAGAACAACGTCGCTTTCATTAATACTGAATCAATCAAATTGATTCGGTGAAACTGAACAGTCAGCACCCGACTTAAATGAAACATGCGTTCAGATACCTAGTAAAAATAAATAAATAAAACGAATAAATAAATATTTGAGTCAATGAGTGCTTTTCTCTGTAAATATTTATTTTAGTATACCTATAGTTATATTACATCAAACCATACTGTTTAAAAAATAAGCTACTTATTAATAGAATGATTTTGAAGCGTACCACAGAAGCCAGATGCCTTCTTGCAGATATAATTTCTAGCGATGGCATCACCATTTATACTGGTTAAATTTGAAGTCAACTGTAGAGTTGATGAGTTTTTGAACATTTAACAGACGTCTTTTATAGAGCAAATTCTAGAAGCCGCGGGCACATGAAAAAACAATTTAAATGTCTTTTAATTTTATCCTCACCTTTTCGCTAGAAACGCTAGATAGCGGTTTTGTTTCCATCTTGTTCTCTGTAAGTCGGCCTAGGGCTAGGCGGGACCGAGATTAAAAAGTATGTTTCTTTTGCGGAAAAGCGAGGAACTGAGAACAGTAGATAATACTCACAGATTTTATGCACTTTTTTTTGGTAGTCAGGGGGTCAGGGTTCAGTTTCCTTAATAGTTGCCGCTTAGCCTTATGGTATATTGGGGCTCCCAGCCAAGGGGATCAAACGGAGTCCCATCCTAAGTTCTTTGCGATCCTTGAGATGCATTGGGCTATGCTCTTCTGTCTTCCCTTTTGGCCTACATTCAGATAGGAACTCCTGCTATCACTCAGGGCAGGACACTCGAAGATAACATACTTAGCTGTTTCCTCTGTCTCACGCCACTTCCTGCACAATGTATTTGCCACTTGCAGGTGTGCACTGAACATAAAGCCAGTTATAAATTAAACCTCCTTTTGTAGTTCCTTCCTGCTCAAACTAAGAGCGCCTGCGATATTAGAACACAAGAGTCCCTTCAGCATCCTCTTAGAGCCCGTCCAGATAAAGCGATTTGCTAGAGTTGCATACATCCCGTCCAGATGCTCTCGCGCCTTGTTTTACTCGTGCGTAAAACGCTTGTAACGCGCGGGACTCTCGACTCGCCCGTTATACGCGCGAGCGCCGCGCGAGTCGAGATACTTGGGCGACATCGTTGCGTCCAGGACAACGCGCGAGTCCGTGGCGTGTGGACGTATTTGTTTTTGAAAATGGAGCGTGATAACTTCAATACAGAACTTTTCACTGACGCAGTCGACAAAAGAGTAGCCATATGGGATATGGAATCATCCGATCATTCCAATAGACTCATAAAACGTAGGAACTGGGAAGATATAGTTGAAACACTTTTCACTGTGTTCTCTCAGCTTTGGGTATAATGTTATAAACATACTGTGCGTCATTCTGTCATGTAGAATTAGATGCATGTTGAATCGTTGCCTTTCTCTTTGTTTACGAAGATTCCATCGCAGGTATGCAAGCCAAAACACAACTGCTGTATCCAACTCCATCTTTTTAACTAGAAGGAAATCTCTCCCAGCGTAGAAACGCAAGTGAAACGCGACATCTGGACGCAATATAAATTGACTACGCGCAAGTCCACTCGCGTGTAAATCGCTTTATCTGGACGGGCTCTTAGACTGAGCATTCCCCACCACTCCGTCTCAGTGCTTCTGGTCTTCATTTGACATCCATCTGGTGACAGCTGTCCATACCATGTTGTATGAAGAAGAAGTCAATTCAACGGTATCATTATAACGTAACCATGACAAACTCAAGAAAAGCTGTTTCGTGTCTGGAACTATCATTTTATGGTATTTCTGTTTCTTTTGTATTTGCATTTATTTTTATAATCAACTAAATACATTTTTTTTGTATTTCTTAGAATAAGGTGGGTAGTGTGTAATGTATAAGTTCAGGTGGTGGAAGAGCATATCTCAATTTGTAAGCGAAAGCATGTTAGGGCATTTATGGACAATCAAATAATGATTTTACATTTTGTATGCTGTCCTTTGCAATAAAATCCATTATTATTCTCTCTCTCTCTCTCTCTCTCTCTCTCTCTCTCTCTCTCTCTCTCTCTCATTACCACCCACTCCTATGTGGCTAGGCACCCAAGATAATTTCACCTTGTTGGTCGTCGCCAGTGTCTTTAGGGTATTATGGCAGTCCCACACTACTTTTAAAGTAAGGTGGTTACTTGCCAAAGTCATCAGAGCCACCCGGCTGTCTGTGTTTACATAGATAGTCTTTTTGGTGTATCCTTTATCTATGCATATTCTGTCGCATTCCAAAATTGCGCCCATTTATGCCTGGAAAACGGTAGCTAGTTTACCTAGGCGGAGTTATGTTGCGCCCAGGCCTATCAACGTATATGCCTCCTCCTGTACCTGATGAAGCCATCGGTGTACCAGGTGATACAATTTGACATATGTCGAGGTCTTCCTAGGGCCCATTCTTCTTCTTCTTAAGGTGCCTTATCCTTGAGGACGTTGGCTATTACATTTGCCCATTTAATCTTATTTGTGGCGGCTCTAAATAATTCTACGGAGGTCATATTTGACCACTGTCGCAGGTTTTTGAGCCAGGAGTTGCGTCTTCTTCCTGGTCCTCTCTTACTATTGATTTTGCCTTCGATGATAAGACGAAGCAGTTCGTATTTTTCGTTTCTCATAATGTGGCCAAAATATTGTGTTTTTCTTTCTTTTATGAGGTTCATAAGCTCTGTTGTCTTGTTCATTCTCCGCAGGACTTCCTCATTTGCCGTATGACTCACGTAAGATATTCTAAGCATTTTACGGTAACACCAGAGTTCGAAAGATTGTATTCTTTTTTGTGTTGCTTCTGTCATTGTCCAAGCCTCAACACCATACAGTACAGTGGAAAAAACATAGCATTTTAGTATCCGAGCTCGTAATGGGATATTAAGTTGGCGGCTGCATAGTACCTTTTGCATTCTATAAAATTCCATTTCAATTTGAAAAAGCCACCTTGAGACCAGTATCGGAAATTTTGTTTGTTTATCTGTCCGCTTAAATGAAAATGAGCTTCGTCACTCTTGACGATTACTGCACTTTCATGGTCTCTAAGCAGCATTTGAATTCGAATGGCGAAGTCTTCTCGTTGCTCATAATCTGTTGGCTCAAGCTGCTGAACAATACACATCTCATAAGGATGAAACGCTAAATCTTTTTTCAATATTATGCGCACTGATTCACGACTTAAGTTTAATTCACGCGCATGTCTTCGTGCAGACCGTTGAGGGCTCCGAGTAAGCGCTTGTCTCACCCGCTCGACGTTTTCTGGCGTCCTCACAGTCTTCGTGGAACCAGGTGGCTTTTTCTTCACAATCATTCCTGTTGTTCTCAGTCCGTTAACCCATCTGAGAATGGTATTGCGGCTTGGAATAATATCGTGGCGTTCAAGATTAAAATGAACGCGGAACCGTCGCTGCGGGGCCGTGACCGACTCAGCATTTTTAACATACGCGTCATAAGCGAACATACGGTGCTCTACGGTCCACTGCTCCATAGCTACTAAAATGGCATTGTACAGCAGGGCGACTGATACCTGAATCCCGTCCCTACCACCGCTAGCAACGTTATACTAACCATTTGAAAAACGTCCGATTCCCGTCGGTCACCCTGTATTATTAGGCATTATTAATGTTTTTGTTTCACTGAAAAGCAGGCAATGCTTTTATTCAACTTCAATACTACATTGCGTTCTTATTTAAATACCCTTTTACCACCAGCGGTGTGATGTACAAGCCTCAGCCTCAAATTCATAGCTTGGCTATGAGAGTCACAAGCTTGAATTCGGTAATTTATACAATGCATGTGCCTCGCCTGCATTGTTTGGAAATCTTCAGCATAATGCAATGCGCTGATGGGATAATTTAAGTCACGTCTACATAAATCAAAACTACGGTTTGGATTTCCCGCTTTTGTGATGCAAAACGTCAGATGCGATTTGTATGGAGTTCAGAAAGGTTAATCATCGCCCTCACACTCGGTATTGGTGAATTGCGGCCTGCGGGGAAGCTTTCTAGGAGCTATTATGGTAATTATTTGTATATGTGAATGCATACAATAAATATAAAAAATGAATTTCAACTACCAATATTATCACAAGGAGATACATAGAACAGAGAAGAGACTGAACTCGTTGCTGAATAGTTTTTTATATGAATGTGATAGGATGACAGCTCACTTTATATGAGAGCAGGCGGCAGAAAAGATCTGCCTGTGCGCTATCTGGTACCCTAAGGTAACGGCAAACCAAAGAAAATGGCTGCTAAACAGCAGCAGACTTCTTGGTGGAACGCCACGGCGCGTTCGCTTGGCCTGACCAGAAGAGCGTGCTTCTAGGCCAACTGCATATGCATGTATGTTTTCATAATAAGCGTGAAAAAGCTGTCTGCGTACCAGCGGATTGACGAAATATAGAGCAACCCTCGTATATCACTCTATATGTCCGTTATATGATCTTTTGTAATGATGAAACTAGAAAATATTTTAAAATTAGAAACTTTGACTTAAATTTGATATCATAGTGGTTTTTTAGGAGATGTAGAATATTGTACGCTTTTCTTCGATATAACTATGTCAGTATGTTTTTATAATTATCTTTTTTATAATGTGATCATATTTCAGTCGCCTAAATGTAACACTCGACATGTCACACATACACATTTTCCAAAATAGAGTTTTATATACCATTTTGTTCAATATCTAAAGCGCTACCATTTTCTATATTGTTGGTTCACAAAATCCGATATTAGACATAAGATATTTGGTAACAGACATGTTGTGAACTCGTAAAATGCATTAAGTCGGAGTTAGAGTATTACCGACACGAATATTATCAATTGTTTTGAGAACTGTAGCTAGCCATCGTTCGCGATTTACTGTCAATTCAGTGGCGCTCTTGATACTCATATCCAGCAGCTGTTTCGTCGCATCCACCCAGCATGTAGGGAAACGGCTTCGGTGCCGCCCACTCGGGGCACGACCCTGAACTACAAGTCTCTCCATATTATCGCTTCTGTGAATATGTCCGAAGAATGTAAGCATTCTCGTCGACACAATGGAGGCTAGTCTCTTTGAATTATCGAGCTCATCCAGTTTGGAAACGTTACTTCAATGGGCGCTACAAGGGACTCTCAGCATTCTCCTCAAAGTCCACATTTCAAAATCATCTATGCGAGCTCAATCTGCCTTTTTAAGGGTCCACGTTTCCGAGGCATACAAAAATATGGAGAACAGCGACATTTTGGTAGCTTTAGAGATGTTTTGGTCACGCCATATTTTAGTATACTTTGTCATGGCCACACGTGCCTGTTGAATGCGCCGTCGAATCTAATTTTCACAGCTACCCGAATTATCGATCAAAGAACCGAGGTACACAAAACTTTGAACTATATACTTCACAACAGCCTACTGACTTTATTTGTCGATGAATATCGTGCTCTCTATCTACGATCATAACCTTGGTCTTGTTGGAGTTAATACTAAGACCATATGCTGCACTGTGTTGCTCTAAGGTGTTTAATAGAGCTACTAGTTCTTCCTAAGAAGCAGCAATAAGGTTTGTATCGTCATCAAATCTTAAGTTGGATATTTAGCTTCTCATCACATCACATGTTCACAATATGAATAGCTGGAGCAAGTCACATGTCGATCAAAGGAAGTATTCTGGATTTTATCCTTCCGTAGAGATAGGCACGTATCCAGGATTTGATTTGAGGGGGGGGCGGTTCCAGATTAGATGTGTTACCTTTTAATTTTGCTTGAGCTTTGGGGGGGGGGAAGGGAGATCCAGATTACAGTTGCAGGGAGGGGGGTCCAAATTTATGGATAAAAATTTCTAGGAGGCATTACATAACATTTCGAGGGGTCTGGACCCCCTGGACCCCCCTTAAATACGTGCCTGAGTAGAGAATACCGTGCGGTGGATTCTTTCGGTTTGATTTATGCTGTATCGATTAAGTATTGTTCTACCACAAGGTAATACAGCTCGAAAGAAAATTGAGATGAAGAAGATTTTATTAGTGAGAAAATTTGGATTTTGAGATTCTAACCTTATAAGCTTTAAAATGTATGCTCGCTAATATCTAGCATTATGCTTCTAGTTTTAGTCGTTGAGCTCAGTGTTTGTTTAGTTTTTGTTACATTCAGTAAAAAAGTCCAAAGTGATAAGTGTTTCATTTATTTTGATCCAACTGCACAAAAATGGTACTCAAAACACGTCATGTCATAGTTCCGAATAGGCAAAACAATGCGTGTCCAAATTTAAAAACTATATTTCAGAAAAACCATCTGTCCTAGATTCTGGGGCGTGAAGACCTAACATTACGTACATTGCAGGTTAAATAAAAGCTTTTAAATTAAAAGGATCTGCCTTGTAAAGCTGCCTTATATCACTTACCATATTTATGTGAGATTGTTTCATGCATCAGCAAAAAAATAGGAATACGTAGGGTAAAGACAGCATCACTTATATATACTTCAAAATGATAATTTATTCAGTCTAAGCGTAACAATCGTTCATAAGAAAAGGAGTTATACCGGAAGTGGTCATCATGTTTATACGCTTTCTGGAAATCAGGTCAAAAAAGGAGCACTTAGAGCGTTATAATATACTAAAAAAAGTTATTTGTGACGTCACGAATAGATAAAAATTAACACAACGCTATCGGAATGTTTTGAACTTGACTCCAAATGTAAAAATATACGTATTCTGTCTAAATTCGTCTATATCATCTTTAAGTGTCCAAATACTTAACTGGAATGTAAAAGGCGAAATATTTATTCGCTTTGAAGGGAAATAATAATAAGTATTTTCAAAAAATTTTAAAAAGAAAGAAATATATAGGGTGATATACCGGGTGTCCCAGAATTTCCTTGACACGTGATATTTTCGTAACAAAAAACGTTTCAAGCAAGAACTGAGTGGTACTTTTGATGGTACTATAGGGTCTATCATACCATGCATTCAAAACATTTTTTTTGTACGTCAACCCCTAAAACTCACCCCCAACTTTTTTTTTTCAAATAGCACCACATAGGTTTTCCTACATAAATGATATCCCCATTTTATTTAAAATCTTGTGGTACCTTTAATTTTATATGCAAACTTATTTTTTCCGTAAAATCATAAGTATAAGACAAATGAAATGATAATTTGTTTGACGCCTGATATTTTTGTAACAAAAACGGATAAAAAAGAAAAGTAATTGGGTTTTTCAAGGGTAGTGAATGACCTATCATTCCTTGCTTATGAATCATTTTTTTCTTACTTAAACCCCCGGAATACACCCCTAGCTGGTTCTTTTAAATTTCAATCCACAATTTTTCCTGGAAAAATAAATGCCTTACTTGAATTTAATTATCGTAGTGCCTTACTTTTCATGCCCCTACTGCAATTTATCGTTAATTTTGGCGTCCGTGTGCGGGGCACACTCTGCACACGGGTTTGGCGCGGCCCGATGTAACCATAAAACTTTTTCACGTTTTTGCACTTAGTTTTGTTGTCACATTTTTGTTATTAGTTGATTCATGATAAAAAAAAATTTTCCATACATGTGTTTTAATTAATTTATGCTTACGATTTCATGGATTAAACGACAAAAATTAACGATAAATTGCAGTAGGGGCATAAAAAGTAAGGTACTGCGATAATTAAATTCAAGTAAAGAATTCATTTTTCCAGGCAAAATTGTGGATCGAAATTTGAAAGAACAAGCTAGGGGTGGATTCTAGGGCTTTAAGTAAGAAAAAAATGGTACATAAGCAAGCTGAATGATAGATTATTCACTACCCTTGAAAAACCCACTTACTTTTTTTTGTTATCCGTTTTTGTTACAAAAATATCAGGGGTCAAACAAATTATCATTTCATTTGTCTTATACTTATGATTTTACGGAAAAAATAAGTTTGCATATAAAATTAAAGGTACCACAAGATTTTAAATAAAATGGGGATATCATTTATGTAGGAAAACCTATGGGGTGCTATTTGAAAAAAAAAAGTTGGGGTGAGTTTTAGGGGTTGACGTACAAAAAAAATGTTTTGAATGCATGGTATGATAGACCCTATAGTACCATCAAAAGTACCACTCAGTTCTTGCTTGAACCGTTTTTCGTTACGAAAATATCACGTGTCAAGGAAATTTTGGGACACCCGGTATTTGAAATATTAAAGTTTTTTATATTTTCTGAAAAACCTTCATATACCAAAATTCATGATCATCATGCAAACAGAATGTGACGTAATTGAGGCGTTCCACACTTATGACTCACCCTGTATAAAACAAAAATTACTGTTCAATAGAAGTAAAAAGATGATAAAAAAGAAAATAAATGCAAGGTATACATAGCGTATACCTGTAATAACAGATGTGCTTGGAGTTCATGGATAAATAAGAAAATGTATAAACACAACCACCACTGTTTGACATATTTCCCTTGTATTATCCAACATATTTTGCCAGATTATTGGTCATCCTGAACATGTGCTCTTTCTCTCCACTGTGTCCTCTGTTCACTCCAAAGTCCACTTCGTTCTTTTTCATCGTCATCTTCTCGTGGTTATCGTAGTACATCGGGTAGTTGAACTCGTCCAAGAAATAGTCATCCCTTAACGCTCTCTTAGCTTGTGTGCTGGAAAAAGTCCTCGTATTGCATTATTGTTGAATATTTATGTTAAATTGTGACTGTAAAGTACAGTGCATCTCAAAATAAGGTAACACATACATGACACAACTTCGAAAAACACCTCTCCAGCGTTTCAGTTATTTAAAGATTTTCGATTTCTTAGGCAAACCTGAAACTCTGAAAGACCTGGCATTCTTTATGCTCGTCAAATGAAACGGACACCAAAAACTGCCACCAGATTTGTAATCAGCACCCTCAAGTTATTGAAACCACAAGACTTCATCTTAATAGAAAGCCAAATGAAGATTTTCGTTTTTTTTAGGAAAGCCAACAGATCTGAAAGATCTGCAATTTTTTATTTTCGTCAAACGAGACTGAAAATCAAAACTGCGATGAGATTTGTAATCAGGACTCACATATTATCCAAAACACTAGGTTTCATCTTACTAGAAAGCCAAATAAAGATTTTCGATTTTTTAGGAATACCTGCAGATCTGAAAGATCTGAAATTTTTGATTTTCGTCAAACGAGTCTGAAACTCAAAATTGCGACCAGGTCTGTAATCAGCAACGTCAAATTATCCAAAACACGAGGTTTCATTTTAACAGAATGCCAAATAGGGATTTTCAATTTTTTGTATTCAAACTTGAAGATCTGAACGATCTGAAATTTTTGATTTTCGTCAAACGAGACTCAAACTCAAAATTGCAACCGGATTTTTAATCAGGACTCTCAAATTATTCAAAACACGAGGTTTCATTTTACTAAAAAGCCAAATACAGATTTTCGATTTTTTAGGAAAAGCTACAGATCTGAAAGATCTGAAATTTTAGATTTTCGTCAAACGAGACTGTAACTCAAAACTGCGACTGGATTTGTAATCAGGGCTCTCAAATTATC
The DNA here is from genome assembly GCA_951848785.1 of Callosobruchus maculatus. NCBI lineage: Eukaryota > Metazoa > Arthropoda > Insecta > Coleoptera > Chrysomelidae > Callosobruchus > Callosobruchus maculatus. Next base: position 9,425,831 of record CATOUR010000003.1, read on the forward strand.
CAAAACACGAGGTTTTATCTTAATAGAAAGCCAAATAAAGGTTTTCGATTTTTTTGGGCAAATCTGAAAATCCCAAGGATCTGATAATGTTTAATGTTCGTTAAACGAGACTGAAACTCAAAACTGCGACCGGATTTGTAATCAGGACTCTCAAATTATCCAAAACACGAGGTTTCATCTTAATAGAAAGCCAAATAAAGATTTTCGATTTTTTTGGGGAAACCTGAAAGTGCGATGGATCTGAAAATTTTTGATTTTCGTCAAACGAGACTAAAACTAAAACTTAAAACTACGACTGGATTTGTAATCAGGACTCTCAAATTATCCAAAACACGAGGTTTCATCTCAATAGAAAGCCAAATAAAGATGTTCGATTTTTTTGGGCAAACCTGAAAATCCGGGATCTGAAAATTTTTGATTTTCGTCAAACGAGACTGAAACTCAAAACTGCGACCGGATTTGTAATCAGCACTCTCACATTATCTAAAACACGAGGTTTCATCTTAATAGAAAGCCAAATCAAGATTTTCGATTTTTTTGGGGAAACCTGAAAATCCGAAGGATCTGAAAATTTTTGATTTTCGTCAAACGAGACTGAAACTTAAAACCGCGACCGGATTTGTAATCAAGACCTTCAAATTATCCAAAACGCAAGGTTTCATCTTAATAGAAAGCCAAATAAAGATTTTTGATTTTTTTGGGCAAACCTGAAAATCCGAAGGATCTGAACATTTTTGATTTTCGTTAAAGGAGACTGAAACTCAAAACTGCGATCAGATTTGTAGTCAGGACTCTCAAATTATCGAAAACACGAGGTTTCATATTAATAGAAAGCCCAATAAATATTTTCGATTTTTTAGGAAAGATTGATTTGAAAGATCTGAAATTTTTTATTTTCGCGAAACGAGACTGAAGCTCAAAACTGCGACCGAATTTGTAATCAGCACCCTCCAATTATCCAAAACACGAGAGTTCATCTCAATAGAAAGCCAAATAAATATTTTCGAATTTTTAGAACCTGTAGATCTGAAATTTTTGATTTTGATCAAATGAGACTGAAACTCAAAACGGCGACCGGATTTGGAATCGGCACCCTAAAGTTATCCAAAATACGCGGTTACATCTTAATAGAAAGCCAAATAAAGATTTTGTATTTTTTAGGAAAAAAACCTGATCTGCAAGATCTGAATTTTTTTATATTCGCCAAACGAGGCTGAAACTCAAAACTGCGACCGGATTTGTAATCAGCACCCTCAGCGTTTCTGAAATGGTCGATAAGTTGTTTTGAATTTTTGAAGCCTATGTGATTAAACTTTATTTTATTTATTTATTTAAATTAATTAAAACTAAAAAAAAAATTAATTTCATCTATCAACAACTTTCGTGAACAAACGTTTTAATGAAAGCTGTTTTTCGAAATCGTTCGCCCAGGAGCAGACTTTATCTCTACATCTTAAAGACAACGTCCTTATCAGCTATTTTACCTTAGAAGAAAATTTATGTTTCTACTCGAACACTATAAATTGTATACCCATTAAGAACATGTTATGCATGCCAATAGATACAGCAAATACCTCTTAGCAGTTCAAAGCAAGGTAATATGAATATCTTACCGGGAAAGTCGACCAATTTGTAACTTATGTATAAGGCTTCCGCCTTAGCATTAGCATCCATTACTATCTATAGTAGCTTTCCATCATTTTCGATGCATAAGGCATGCGAATATTTAGAATAAAAGCAGTAAATTTTGGCGGAGCAAAATTTACGGTGCAATATATAAAAGCCAAATCGTTGTAATATGATTTATAAGTTAAACGAATTTAAATGATTTTGTCGATAGTGACAGTGGAAAATGTATAGTTGAATTTAATTTGGCTGGACAACTGTATCGCAGTTTGATAGAGAAATCGCAGTGAAATGTGCTGCAAAGGATTTTCTGTAAAATTTCATTTACAAGTCATTTTGAATGCATGAGATTTAAAAGGTTTTTTTGTGATAAAATGGGGCACTATAGTTCACTTAAAATAATTAATATTTTTCTTCTATATTACGCCAGATATTACATGGTGGCAGAAGGATCTTATAAAGTGAATCGCAAGCTTTCAAAATCTATGAAGTGGTCAGAAGGCTAGAAATTATAATTAGCAAGGTCTTTTATTCATAATATTAATGACTAGCATTTCGATATTTTTAATACATCTCTTATCAGCGTTGAAAGAAAAATCTGAAAGGCAACTAGAGAGACAAATAGTTATGCAAAAAATGGGTTAAACTTAGATTTATTTTGAAAAATAATCACCCTCAGCAAATATTACCCTTCACACGATCTAGACACCACCGAGGTAATGCAAGGCGCGCTGCGCGTTGTGGAAACGTGGTGTAATCAGGTAGATCTGTCCGTGAACGCTGAAAAGACGGACCTCATTATGTTCTCTAGGAGAAGGAAGATGGAAGGCCTCGTGACGCCTACCTTTTTCAGAACGACACTTGAATTGTCTCAGTCAGTAAAGTATCTAGGAGTCATACTGGATCACAGGCTGACTTGGAGGCAGCACGTGTATTATAAGGTAAGCAAGGCTCGAAACTCATTATGGGCCTGCAGAAGAGTTGTCGGTGGTAGCTGGGGCCTGAGCCCAAAAGTGGTGCACTGGCTCTATACCACAATAGTCAGACCGTCATTAATATATGGCTCCATAGTGTGGTGGACCTGTATAAAGACGGAGGCAATAAGAGCCAAACTTAATAAGGTTCAACGTTTGGCATGTCTTAGTATAACCAGTGCAGTGCGCACAACACCTTTGAGTGCCATTGAAACACTATTGAATCTTCCTCCTTTGGATCTGGTAATTCAAGGAGAAGCTAGAAAAACTGGGTTCCGTCTCTGGAGTCAGGGTAGCTGGACTTTTATGAATCCAGGCAAAGGACATTCGACGATTCTAGCAGAGTTGCATGAGGATTGTCCTATTTTGTTGGCGAGGAGCGATACAGTTTCTCCTACGCATCGCTTCAATCGCAAATTTATGGTGGTGTTTCCGTCAAGGGAAAAGTGGGAGTCTAGGGAAAGACAGCTCATCGAAGGAGGAGGACAGGTCTGGTACACAGACGGTTCACTCGCTAGAGAGGGCTCGGGCTCGGGAGTCTACGGACCCCATAGAAGACTTTCACTCCCTCTTGGGGGGCATACTACAGTATTCCAGGCTGAGATCTATGCGATACTTGCTTGTGTAAATCGTATTCGGGAAATTGACGGGTCTAGGAGGCGGATTACTATCTGCTCTGACAGCCATCAAAGCACTGAGTGCTTGGAAAATAACGTCGGGACTGGTCCTGGAGTGCAGGAGGGCTCTTGACGACATCTCAGCTAAACACAAGGTATTACTGATGTGGGTACCTGGGCACGCTGGGGTAAATGGTAACGAAATGGCGGATCATCTGGCCAGGATGGGATCTGGCAACAGTTTTGTGGGCGCGGAACCAGCCTTAGGACTATCTGTAAAGTTGATTAGGAAAACAACTGGAGAGTGGATCCAGAATCAACATTCTCTGAGATGGAACAACATCTCTGGTCATCTCCGTCAAGCTCGGGAAGTATTAACAGGGCCTGCAGAGAGAATAGGGCGAGTTTGTCTCTCTCTGGATAGGAGTAACTTGAGATTGCTAGTAGGCCTACTAACGGGTCACAACACCTTCAGGCGTTCGTGATGAGGGTGGTCAACGACCCAACGTGCACGTGGTGTGGTGAAGAGGAAGAATCCTCGGCACACATCTTGTGTCGCTGTGAAACCCTGGGTTATCACAGGCAGACTATGCTGGGTTCAAGAACCTTGGAACCAATAGATATAAAATGGATAGGACCTAAGAATGTACTTGCCTTTGCCAAAAGGGCAGGTCTTAGGAACTAGCGCGGATAGAGGCGTAAAAGGGCCCATCGTGTGGCCTATGCACCAGCCACATTCTGTGCTGGATAGCCTCTGGTCCTTGTTCATAGATACCAGACTATATATCCCATTTTTATAAAAATCTTGCTTTTGGGAGCTGAAGAATTCCACATGTGGTTGTCCAAAGCCAAAAACAGATGCTAGTCACTCGGGGCAAGGTCTGGTGAGTACGGAGGGTGAGGTAGAATTTTCCAGTAGAGTCGCGCTATAGTTCCTGGGTGATCTTTGCTGTATGTGGACTTGCATCATCCTGATGGAAGACAACACCTTTTCTGTTCGTCGAAGGAGGCTGTTGTTGACTTGACTTTGACCGCAACTCTGTTAAGCTGTGCTGAGTAGATTTCAGCAGTGATGGTTCGTCCACTTGGCAGAAGCTCGTAGTGAACTATACCTGCTGTAGTCCACCATACACATAACAGAACCTTTTCTTGGTGAATGCTTTGGCCAATGCCAATGGACATTATGGTTTTCGATTTTATGTTTCTTATGTCTTTTTTGGAGTAAAACTATGTTGTTCATTTAAATGGAACTACACAGAAAAAAATACTGTTGCATTTGCAATTAATTCTTAGTATTTGGATGTTTTTCCATTATTTTAAATATATCTACAGTTGTTTCAAATCCATGTCATTGAAAGAATTCAATCCTTATGTTCGAAGCAATCATAGGTACGCCAATAAATTCAAAATAATTTTATATTCATTCTAACGATATGTATAGTCCTTCTAATACCACTATTGACATATAATGCAGTCAAAACATACTTTTGTTTTCAAAATTTACCCTATATTTCATTTAAGCAAAGCATACAGTCTTTTCAATGTACAAAAATTATTACTGCAACAGCAGTTCGTGATAATTCATCTGATAAAAATTAATTTTGTTTCAATGGCCCTTGTAAGGTAAGAATAAAGAACAGGGGGATGATCTCAGTGTTACTATCGCCGCGAACCTGTCAACATGGACGAGGTTGTTCCGTTGGGTTGTTTCGATCTTAGCCGTGTTGTGTCATCTCGTGGTTTTGCGTATTGCATCAGCAATTGTGTGATTTAAATGTGTCCAGTTATATATTACATGGAGGACCTACTGAGAAATTGGGACTTAGAAGAGCTAACACCCACATTTGAATGTAGGTATTTAGATCAGTCAGACATATATATTTCAGATAATAATGCAACAACTGGTACAGGCGTATGTCTAATTCTTATACCATGCTCCTTATAACTTCATACAAAATCACACAATTAAGCATCCAAACGAATCAGCTGTCCTCGCAATAAAATCTGTTGGTCCAAGGAAAAGAAAGTAGTTTAGAATCAATTACCAAACACAGATTCGATTCAACGACAGGCTGCGATTGAATTATTCATTGGAATCCAATGACATCTTGTAGTTGAATCGACAATACGATATAATTCGTTACCAACTTCCCATTGGATAACACATCGCTGTATTTGAGGAATGCTGAGTGTAACGTCTCATTGAATCCAAGCGTAAGTCTTTGACAGAACGACAGATTTTGCTGTGTTTATAAGTATCACTGATATGTATTAATTATAGTTCCATTTAAATGGACAACAGTTTTCCTGAGGGTGAAGTAGTTTTTTTATTAAAAAGTTGTTCCCCATTCACACATTTTTTGACATGTCTGTGCGTTTTTTTCATCAAAGGTTTTCGACAAATCCATGGTGGGACGTTTGCAAAATATGTTAGATCATGGGTGTATTCTGTTGTCTCTAAGCCTCGAAAAAAATCCCTAGATAGTACAGTCGAAACCAGCTGACTGTGTAGTATAAAACACTTCAATGAAGTCGTGTATAAATAATTCAAATCATGTTCGGGATGACATGCATAAAAATTCTGAGTGGGTATACTTTGATTTCCAGATTACCTTTTTGCACCTTATTCGTAAATATATATGCACAAACACTTCACACACGTCACAGAAGGCAAACGATACACACAGAACTTTAAAGAATGCGTGAGTCGCATAGTAGGGTACCATGGACCATTTTCACGTCTACAGGGAGGCATGTTAAGGGTGATTTGATGGCAAAGTAGAACATGAAGCATTACTAAGGAACTGCTACACTGTTTTATATTTCACGGTTTTTTTCTAAAAACAATTGAAGTAATCACATTAAAAGAAATATCTTGATGCGAAAAACTTGTACGATATCACAGCTTTTATTAATTCTCTCTATATCTGGCTCGTCGATTTCAAGAAACGAATAATAATTAACACATTGTTGGACACTCTGCTGGCCGAGAGGCTTGGTAATATGGCACCTCAGAACATTCCCATTTTTTGCGTTTGTAACATGATTTGCGTTATCAAAATATTTTAGGGGTATTCATTTATGACTCTTTTTTCATTTTTGAGGTTTTTCGTGACAATAAAAAAGATGGCTATATCCGTCGTGTCATATCACAGCAGACTTTATGTTCTAGAATGGCAACCACGGCTGTAGCCGTCTGATCAGTGTAATCGTAAAACACATCTTGTGGGAAGAAAAGGACGATTTTCGAGACTAAAGCTAAAATAAAAACAACATTTTATTGTATCAAACATATAAACAAAAACGCATTTCTCAGAATATAGACGGTATCAAAACAAAAAATCAAAATTATCAGAAAACAGAGGTATCCCTGAACAAAATAGAATCTAGACACAAATTTATGTTTGATGCCACTCTTCAAAGCAGTCTGGACACAAAGCAGGCTTATTTTCACAACCCTTGCATCTATAGCTAGTTTCTTTACGTTTTCCAGACTTGAAAGATTGTTTGCATATAAAAAATAGGATTTTCTTTTATGATCCTCTGGTAGGGGCAGCTTCCCTGGAAAATGTCCCACACGTGCTTCGAGTTTTGTATTGATATGAAACAGTATATTCTATATGTATAATAGGTGGACGACGAATATCTGTTTAGGATGAAAATATCAGGTTACCTACCTCCCACTCAGGACTGAAAACATGAAAACCAAACAAAAACACAGTTGCAATATGGCAGTTATACACGTGGTCAATGCATCATATTGGAGGGTATGATGGTTATAGCCTTCGTGCTGTTTTACCCAAGCACCTTAAAACATGAATAGTTGGGATAGCGTATAGTGGGTTAAAATTTGGCAATTTCAGAAATGAAGAGCTTTATGTTATGGCACTAACATTGCTTAACAAGGCAAGTATACCGACATTCTGACGGTCGTCGTTGTTCTGCCGTAACAAGCAGCTAACTTTTTGACTGATATAGCCGTCGTGGCGTATCACGATGCCTCCCCGCTGACGGCTATAGCCGTTGTGTCCAACAACGAGTTAAATAGATGTGCTAGTTACTAGCACTCATTGCAAAAATTGGTGAAAGTGGCATCCATTTGATTGGTGGTACATTACATATCACATCCACCATTTTTTATATGGACCTAATGCATCACATTTTCTTGTATAAAATTCACAAATTTCAATACCATACCTTACCATCAAAATTATAGACCTGTGGCTCTTCGCATCATCATGTCTCAGGTTATGGAGACTTTCTGGACTGCGACTGATGTTGTTGTACTAGTACCACAGCATAGTAAACAACCTGCACAGTAACTCAAGATGGCGGAAATTACACGCGGATCCCAACTTTTGGAGGGTTTTTATAGGGATGCTAACGGTACTTCGATACTTCTGCACTAATATCGAGTATTATTGTCATCGATACTTTTTGAGGCATTCCAAGCTGGTATTGATACTTTTGTATCGGTATCGAAAATAATTATATAATTATTGAGGGTTGTAATCAGTTGCACAAAATGCTCTGTACGAACCAAACGCGCCTATTTGGCTAGAAAATATCGAGTTGGTACCGGTATCGATATTTTCATTTTCGCATCTCTACCCAAACTTCACAGCCGTAAAATCATCCATAAACCCCCCCAAGGTCAAATTTTTTGGGAACCATTGTTATATAGGAAATCGTCAGAGATATTATGCTGGTTGTTTATTATGCTGTGCTAGTACTTTCAAATGAGATACAGCTTGACCACAAACTCCATGAAAAATCATTGAAATTTCTTCGAAGTCGTTTATAGGTTAGGTTTGAAATTTCAAAGTCTCACAGATTTTCATCGGAGCGTTTTCTCAGTCTGAGATAGATCTAATTCGACTCAGGACGTCAAGCAGAGACGACTAATACTGGTCTAACCAATGAAACCAATTTTGAGCGTTCGGGATAAGTTAGGTTAGGTACTGAAATTTAAAAGTGCCGTAGAATTTTACCGGAGCATTTTTTCAATCTAAGAATGGTGTCGTTCGACTCAGGGCGTCAATCCACGTCGATTGACACCACTATCGACAGCCATTTCGAGTTTCGCTAAAACGGAGGTGTAGCGTACAAGATTTGTTCCACCTTGTATAAGGTTGGTCTCAGCGGGGCTTCTTTATATGACGTGTTGCGGAACAATTTTCGCTCCAATTGCCACCTTGGGGGCCAAAATGGAGTTCGCACCCCTTTATTGAGCTGTTGCTTACGTCGCGCGTAACAAACTTCTTCTCAGTCACAAAGCCACCGAAAAAGTTGGCAAGTTTGAGTTTTCATCAAGGGAAGTTTTAGATGGGATTCTAGGCATTTTTTTCATGGTATGTTGCATCATACAAGTATAGGATAAATACCCACATCGTAGAAGCTTTTCTGAGTTTTTTTAATTTTCATCGATATACAGGGTGTTAATTAAGTATGTTAACAAACTTTGCTTCCTAAGCTTCCTAAGGGAGCTACGCTCCTTTGCATGGGGCACCCTGAAGACGGTTTTCCCTCGATATTCTCGAAACCATTCATAACAAAATTACGACATTAGGTACGATGGGTAAACTTTTGACGCTGAATCTGATTCTGAATTCAGAATTTCATAATTTTGATCAGAGGTGTATCATACGGGAGGAGTTAAGGGTAAAAATAACCCCATTTTGTAAATGGTAATTTTTTTGATATTTTGATTTTAGAATAGGGTATTTCAGAGATTTCTACGTAAAAATAGTCTTCTGGTACATCTCGATAGGGCTAACCATTTTCGAGAAAAATGCAAATTATTGAAGCGATGCAGGCTATCGTAAATAAATAAAGGTTCATCTATTTAGTAAGTTAAATAATGTTACTTCAAAAATAATACCTAAATGTTTTGTAATAACTCTAAACTGAATAAACTGACAATTCTCAAGTTGTTTATCAATTATTGCAATTGTTTTTCTAAGCACACTTACTAAATAGATGAACATTTATTTATTTACAATAGCCTGCATCGATTCAATAATTTGCATTTTTCTCGAAAACGGTTAGCCCTATCAAGATGTACCATAAGACCATTTTTACGTCAAAATCTCTAAAATACCATATTCTAAAATCAAAATGTCAAAAAAATTGCCATTTAGTAAATGGAGCTATTTTTACCCTTAACTCCTCCCGTATGATACGCCTCTGATTAAAACTATGAAATTCTGAATTCAGAATCAGATTCAGTGTCAAAAGTTTACCCATCGTACCTGATTTCGTAATTTTGTTATGAATGGTTTCGAGAATATCCATGCAAAGGGGCGTAGCTCCCTGAGGAAGCATTTCCGGACCCATGTTTATATGACATTTTCTTTCTATTTTTCGGAGTGCTATTCATGGTTGAAGTTTGCTAACATACTTAATTAACGCCCTGTATAGTCAAATATCGTGTAATAGAAACAGAGTTAGAACCTCTATAAACTTCGTTTTAAGGCATTTTCGGCGTTCCTGATTAGTGCTGCGCCACCACTGGCACGATATTTAAAAACCATACGCATTTCCATCCTGGCCATGGTAGCAATGCCGCGTCAAAATTACATTAAAACCAATTCAACAGTTTCCACGTTACACAATACAGAACGATCTAAACTTTAGATTCTAAAGCAGTACTCGTATGTTTACATCAGTCCTTTTGTTTCTGTTATAGGTAAGGCAACGTTCGGATGGACCTAAAAAAGCTATGTATGTCGCTAGGTCTTCCTTCACAGGTCAGTGGACAGTCTATTACGAATACAACAAATTTTTCAATTTTACAATCCCTCACCACCAACCACCCCAAATTTCACCCCCACCAAAAGAAAAGCAGAAAATGATCAGGAACACCTAAAACGCCTAAAAACGAAGTTTGGGGAGTATTAGAATTTTTTCGTTTTTTGTTAATTACTCCGCCACCCATGCACCAATTTTCAAAAGTTTAGCAGCATTACTATTACGACGCCACAGCATATTGCTGCTCAAATTTCATCAAAATCCATGGAGCGGTTGCTGAGATTACGAGGCTAGAAGAATGCCAACAGATCGACAGACAGACAGACCGACGGAAATGAGTGACGTGAATTTTCGTTATGTAGGTGTCATAAATGTGAAAAATGTGAAGACCACAGAACCATATGTCTGATGAGCCACGCAGCGAAAATCTTCATGCGGATAATATTCAATAGAATATACAACAAATGTGATGAATATCTCGCCAGATCACAATATGGTTTCAGAAGGGGTACAGGAACAAGAGAAGCCATCCTGGGTTTAATTTTAACTGCAGAACGATATATGGAAGTCCAAAGAAAACTTTATGTGTGCTACGTCGATTATAAAAAAGCCTTTGATAGAATACAACATGAAAAATTAATTGAAGTTCTCAATGAAGTAGGCCTGGATGGAAGAGATATTATAATCATACGCAACACATATTGGAACCACAAGGGATGTGTCAGAGCAGAGAGAGGCAACACAAAGTATATAGACATTCAGAGAGGTGTCCGACAAGGATGTGTATTGTCGCCGCTACTGTTCAATGTATATGCTGAACACATAATAAGAAAATCCCTTCAAAACTGTTCCGAAGGTGCCAAAATAAACGGAAGAGTTATAAACAACATAAGGTATGCCGACGACACCGTGATACTGGCAGAATCAGAGGAACAACTGCAATCCTTGATGAACAAACTAGCTGACGAAAGTGCCAGAATGGGTCTTGAAATTAACACTCTTAAGACAAAAACCATGATTTTTAACAGGAATCCGCAAGGTAACAACACTACCAACATAATATTAAACGGAGTGCAACTTGAAACAACGCAACGGTACATTTACTTAGGAAGAGACATAAACAGCCAACTAGATCATTCCAAAGAAATCAAAAGGAGAATTGAGATCGCTAGGGCAGGTTTCCTTAACATGCGAAAGTTTTTATGTCACCCGAAGCTATCAATAGCGACGAGGTTAAGGACACTAAAATGTTACATATGGTCTCTACTTTTATACGGTTGTGAAACATGGACAATAAAACAAGAAGACATAAAGAAACTGAAGGCCTTTGAAATGTGGATGTACCGTCGTATGCTTAGGATAAGTTGGACCTCCAGAACAACGAACCTCGAAGTGCTAACAAGAATGAACACCCGTGCACACTTAACTGGAACACTTAAAATAAGGAAGACAGCTTACCTCGGACACATAATGCGGCATAAGGAGTACGAACAACTGCAGCTCATTATAGAAGGCAAAATCGAGGGAAAACGCAACATAGGCAGAAAAAAGAAATCATGGTTACGAAATATAAGAGACTGGACCCACACCGACGGAAACACTCTTATACACCACGCCTTGGACAGAGAATCGTATGCCATATTAACCGCCAACCTCAACAGAGACGGCACTTAGGAGGAGGAGGTGTCATAAGACGCCCAAAAAACGTGTTATCTCAAAATCGAAAATTTTCGCGATCACAATACTCCCCTTACCTATCGGTGTGGGAAGTAGAAATCGCCAAGTTCTGATTTAATCAACACTATGTTAGTTAACAAAACATATGCCCAGTTTGGCGGGTGCTGCTGTCTTATATTGCTTTGATTTTAAAATTAAAAGTTCATACTTCATATCGAATGAAGAATGTACGTCTACGTAATTTTGAAAGACGTTGAAAATCAATTTTCCAGTTCGAATACCAGCTTCCTGTTCCGAAAGATGCCTATTTTACATCTCACTGCACCTCTATTAAAGCACACATCTACATTAAGATTTAACCTAATAGATTTTTCATTCATACGCTAGCGCAATATGGACTTTTGGCTGATCCGACTGTGATATATACGGAGCACTATTTCCTATTTGCTGCCGATTTAATTTTTGGATATGCCGCAAAAATATAGCTCCTTTAAAGTAGACGACACAGCTATTACAGCTCAGGAAAAACAGTTACTCAGAAGATTATGATTTCCACAACATTTTATACATACGAATTAATGAAATCTGTTCATTAAAACAATGACTGTGTTCATCACTATAATGAAACTGTATTCCGCAAATTAATGTTATAGTTTATTATAGTAATGAATAGAGTTCATCGATCTAATGAACTCAGTGGTGATAGAGCTAATGAATTACTTTTCATTGTATTGAAAAACTCGTTATTTGGCTCAAAACTAATGATTTAATGAAGTTTTTCGTTGTATTTGTATTTTATGATCGTAGATAGAGAGCAGGGTAATCATCGAGAAATAAAGTCAGTAGGCCGTTGTGACGTAGTTCAAAGTTTTGTGTACCTCGGTTCTTTGATCGACAACTCGGGTAGCTGTGAAAAAAATGAGACTCGACGGCGCATTCAACAGGCACATGTGGCCATGACAAAGCTTACTAAAATATGGCATGACCATAACATCACTAAAGTTACCCAAATGTCGCTGGTTCAGTCTCTTGTGTTCTCCATATTTTTGTATGCCTCGGAAACTCGAACTGTTGAAAAGGCAAATCGAGTTCGCATAGATCCTTTTGACATATGGAAGTAGAGGAGAATGCTGAGAGTTCCTTATACCGCCCATCGAACTAACGTTTCTATACTGGATGAGCTCGATAATCCAATCCTTGGTCTAACTTTTGGTATTTATATAAATACAGGGTGTTTCATAAGTTGGGACTTTTTTCATACAGCGGATAATACTCGCCAAAATGAGTGTTTTTTCCCCAGTACATATAAACGAAATATTTCGAGAAAACAAGATACTGACCATTAAAGAAATCCTCAATTCTAAGTCCGTCCCTGGGAAATGGCTCACCATGTCATAATATCACAACAAACACGGCAGCAGTGCCGATGCCGGTGAGAAAACACTAAAACAGGCAGTTCGTCATACGTCGCGTTGCTGTGGCATAGTGTACGAGAGTGCTTGACGATCGGACTTTAAAAACAACAATGGCGCACGCTTATAACAATAATGAACTGGTGGACATGATTTTAATGTACGGTGAGTGTGGTCAAAATACCGCTGCAGCTTCGCGAGTGTATGCCGATCGTTTCCTTAACCGTAATCACCCTGCACCTCGTCGATTTGTCTCGCTCGTGCAAAGAGCTAGAGACACAGGATGTCTGAATCCACATCGTGGTGGACACGCTGGAAGACCTAGATAACCACGTATGGCCCAAATTGAAGATGACATCGTAAATCTTACTTTTACCTGTAAGACGCCTGCGACAGGACCGCACTTACAACTTGGTAGCAACCAAATAACGAGTAACTGCTTGATTTTTTTTACTGGTTTGCTGCTGGTTCACCGTGCATTAGCTTTGCCGCTTCAAGGGCCGTTGCTTCTAAAGAGGAAAGTTCCAACTTTTAGAACACCCTATACATGGTGTTAATTAAGTATGTTAACAAACTTTAACCACGAATAGTACTCCGAAAAATAGAAAGAAAATGTCATATGAACATGGGTCCGAAAATGCTTCCTAAGGGAGCTACGCCCCTTTGCATAGGGCACCCTGAAGACGGTTTTCTCTCGATATTCTCGAAACCGTTCACAACAAAATCACGAAATTAGGTACGATGGGTAAACTTTTGACGCTGAATCTGATTCCGAGTTCAGAATTTCATAATTTTAATCAGAGGCGTATCATAAGGGCGGAGTTAGGGGTAAAAATAACCCCATTTTCTAAATGGTAATTTTTTTGACATTTTGATTTTAGAATATAGTATTTCAGAGATTTCGAAGTAAAAATGGTCTCTTGGTACATCTCGATACGGCTAACCGTTTTCGAGAAAAATGCAAATTATTGAATACAATAGCCTGCATCGATTCAATAATTTGCATTTTTCTCGAAAACAGTTAGCCCTAGCGAGATATACCAAGAAGCCATTTTTACGTAAAAATCTCCGAAATACCATATTCTAAAATCAAAATGTCAAAAAAAGATACCATTTAGAAGATGGGGTTATTTTTACCCTTAACTCCTCCCGTGTGATACGCCTCTGATTAAAACTATGAAATTCTGAATTCAGAATCAGATTCAGCGTCAAAGGTTTACCCATCGTACCTAATTTCGTAATTTTGTTATGAATGGTTTCGAGAATATCGAGGGAAAACCGTCTTCAGGGTGCCCCATGCAAAGGAGCGTAGCTCCCTTAGGAAGCATTTCCGAAACCATGTTCATATGACATTTTCTTTCTATTTTTCGGAATACTATTCATGGTTGAAGTTTGTTAACATACTGAATTAACACCCTGTATAGTCGAATATCGTGTAATAGAAACAGAGTTAGAACCTCCATAAACTTCGTGTTCATTTCCGGCGTTCCTAATCGTTTTATATTCTGTTTGGGGTCCTAAAATTGAGGGTTCGGGGAAAGTTACGTTACGAAAGTTTGAGCTGTTTTTATATTTTTAGTTTTTTTATTAGTTCTGCGACACCACTGGCACGGTTTTTAAAAACCATACGCATTTACATCCTCGCCATGGTAGCAATACCGCGTCAAAATTTAATTAAAATCAATTCAACAGTTTCCACGTTACACAATACAGAACGATCTAAAGCAATACTCTTATATTTACATCAGAAGAAATTCTAAGTCCTTTGGTTCCTGTCATAGGTAAGGCAATGTTCGGACGGATCTAAAAAAGCTATGTATGTCGCTAGGTCTTAATTCAGAGGTTAGTGGACAGTCTATTACGAATACAACAAATTTTTCAATTTTACAATCCCTCACCCCCAACCACCCTAAACTTCACACCCACCAAAAGAAAAGCAGAAAATGATCAGGAACACCTAAAATGCCTAAAAACGAAGTTTGGGGAATATTATAATTTTTTCGGTTTTTGTTAATTACTTTGCCGCCCATGCACCGATTTTCAAAATTTTAGCAGCATTACCTACTACGACGTCACAGCATATTGCTGCTCAAATTTAATCAAAATCCATGCAGCGGTTGCTGAGATTACGAGGCTAGAAGAACGCCAACAGACCGACAGACAGACAGACAGACCGACGGAAATGTCGTTATGTAGGTATCATAAAACGCCCAAAAAGTGTGTTATCTCAAAATCGAAAATTTTCGCGATCACAGTACTCCCTTCTTCTATCGATGTGGAAAGTAGAAATCTTCAAGATCTGATTTAATCAACACTATATTAGTTAATGAAACATAATATACACAGTTTGGCGAATGCTGCTGTCTTATATTGCTTTGATTTTAAAATTAAAAGTTCATACTTCATACTGAATGAAGATTGTACGTCTGCGTAATTTTGAAAGACGTTGGAAATCAATTTTCCAGCTTCCTGTTCCGAAAGATGCCTATTTTACATCTCACTGCACCTCTATTAAAGCACACATCTACATTAAGATTTAGCCTAATAGATTTTTCATTCATACGCTAGCGCAATATGGACTTTTGGCTGATCCGGCTGTGATATATACAGAGCAGTATTTCCTATTTGCTGCCGATTTAATTTTTGGATATGCCGCAAAAATATAGCTCCTTTAAAGTAGACGACACAGCTGTTACAGCTCAGGAAAAAGAGTTACTCAGAAGATTACGATTTCCACAACATTTTATACATACGAATTAATCAAATCTGTTCATTAAAACAATGACTGTGTTCATCACAATAATGAAACTGTATTCCGCAAATTAATGTTATAGTTTATTATAGTAATGAATAGAGTTTAGCGATCTAATGAACTTAGTGGTGATAGAGCTAATGAATTACTTTTCGTGGTATTGATGAACTCGTTATTTGGCTCAAAATTAATGATTCAATGAAGTTTTTCATTGTATTTGTATTTTATGATCGTAGATAGAGAGCACGGTAATCATCGAGAAATAAAGTCAGTAGGCCGTTGTGAAGTAGTTCAAAGTTTTGTGTTCTTTGATCGACAATTCGGGGAGCTGTGAAAATGAGATTCGAAGACGCATTCAACAGGCACGTGTGGCCATGACAAAGCTTACTAGAATATGGCATGACCATAACATCATTAAAGCTACCCAAATGTCGCTGGATCAGTCTCTTGTGTTCCCCATGTTTTTGTATGCCTCGGAAACTTGAACTCTTGAAAAAACAAATCGAGCTCGCATAGATCCTTTTGACAGATGGACGTGGAGGAGAATGCTGAGAGTTCCTCATACCGCCCATCGAACTAACGTTTCCATACTGGATGAGCTTGGTAATCCAATCCTTGGTCTAATTTTTGGTATTTATATAAGTTGGGACTTTTTTCATACAGCGGATAGTACTTGCCAAAACGAGTGTTTTTTCCCAGTAACATATAAACGAAATATT
The DNA here is from genome assembly GCA_951848785.1 of Callosobruchus maculatus. NCBI lineage: Eukaryota > Metazoa > Arthropoda > Insecta > Coleoptera > Chrysomelidae > Callosobruchus > Callosobruchus maculatus. The sequence goes on from CATOUR010000003.1 coordinate 9,442,358, forward strand.
TAGAGAAAACAAGATACTGACCATTAAAGAAATCCTCAATTCTAAGTCCGTCCCTGGACAATGGCTTACCATGTCATAATATCACAATAAACAAGGCAGCGCTAGCGGTGCCGATGCCGGCGAGAAAACACTAAAACAGGCAGTTCGTCATACGTCGCGTTGCTGTGGCATAGTGTACGAGAGTGCTTGACGATAGGACTTTAAAAACAACAATCAACAATGTCGCACGCTTATAACAATAATGAACAGGTGGACATGATTTTAATGTACGGTGAGTGTGGTCAAAATACCGCTGCGGCTTCGCGAGTGTATGCCGATCGTTTCCCTAACCGTACTCACCCTGCACCTCGTCGATTTGTCACGCTCGTGCATAGAGCTAGAGACACAGGATGTCTGAATCCACATCGTAGTGGACACACTGGAAGACCTAGACAACCTCGTATGGCCCAAATTGAAGAAGACATCGTAAATGGTACTTTTACCTGTAAGACGCCTGCGACAGGACCGCACTTACAACTTGGTAGCAACCAAATAGTGAATAGTTGCTTGATTTTTTTTACTGTTTTGCTGCTGGTTCACCGTGCATTAGCGTTGCCGTTTCAAGGGCCGTTGCTTCTAAAGAGGAAAGTCCCAACTTTTAGAATACCCTATACAGAGTGTTAATCAAGTATGTTAACAAACTTTAACCACGAATAGTACTCCGAAAAATAGAAAGAAAATATCATATGAACATGGGTCCGGAAATGCTTCCTAAGGGAGCTACGCTCCTTTGCATGGGGCACCCTGAAGACTGTTTTCCCTCGATATTCTCGAAACTATTCATAAAAAAATTACGAAATTAGGTACGATGGGTAAACTTTTGACGCTGAATCTGATTCCGAATTCAGAATTTCATAATTTTAATCAGAGGCGTATCATACGGGAGGAGTTAAGGGTAAAAATAACCCCATTTTCTAAATGGTATCTTTTTTGACATTTTCATTTTAGAATATGGTATTTCAGAGATTTATACGTAAAAATGGTCTCTTGGTACATCTCGATAGGGCTAACCGTTCTCGAGAAAAATGCAAATTATCGAACACAATAGCCTGCATCGATTCAATAATTTGCATTTTTCTCGAAAACGGTTAGCCCTATCGAGATACACCAAGAGACCATTTTTACGTAAAAATCTCTGATATACTACATTCTAAAATCGAAATGTCAAAAAAATATACCGTTTAGAGAATGGGGTTATTTTTACCCTTAACTCCTCCAGTATGATACGCCTCTGATTAAAATTATGGAATTCTGAATTCAGAATCGGATTCAGCGTCGAAAGTTTACCGAACGTACCTAATTTCGTAATTTTGTTATGAATGGTTTCGAGAATATCGAGGGAAAACCGTCTTCAGGGTGTCCCATGCAAAGGAGCGTAGCTCCCTTAAGAAGCATTTCCGGACCCATATTCATATGACATATTCTTTCTATTTTTCGGAGTACTATTCGTGGTTAAAGTTTGTTAACATACTTAATTAACACCCTGTATAATAGGCTTCCATAGAGCTCTAGGGCGACGTACCTCTAAATCCGTCACTCCTCCCAGCAAATTATTGTCGGCATTCTCAGCATTTATATCTGTTTACCATCACGTTTCAGGCACAATACTGTGTGTGTGATGCGTTGTTAGCTTTTCCAGCGGGGCGGGAAGGGGAAGGGAAAACGGATTTTCACGATTTACCGCAGGCACACGCAGATTGTACACGTCAAGTAAAAGTTCCGTTGCGATGCGTTGGGGGCAAACAGTACAAACATGTATGCAGACGTATGAATAATTGAACGAACGGATAATTCACGGCACTGGAACTACGATAAATAGCGTTAGATTAATGTGTCTACATACTGGATATCTAGTACATACAATGAAGGATAAGCGGATAGATACAGTGTGGGCATGGCTTTGGTTGTTAGCTATATGCTCCCTGTGTCTCTTCAGATCAACGAATTTGGACTATGTAGGTTTGAAGTAGCATCAATTCGTCCCCCAAACTCTTCGAACTTTCGTATCAACGAGGCGTGTTTCCCGCTTCATGGAAGATTGGCAGCGTACAACCCATCCCTAAGAAAGGCAAAAAAACTGATCCCACCAATTATAGACCTGTGGCTCTTCTCAGCATCATGTCTAAGGTTATGGAGACTGTCATTAACACACAGCTCCTGAAATACCTGGACAACAATAACATCATAAATGATCGCCAGTATGGCTTCCGTAAGCACAAGTCTAGGTGACCTCCTTGCCTACGTCACTCACTTGTGGAACAGAGCAATAGACAATCATGGTGAATCCCATGTTGTTGCACTTGACATATCGAAAGCCTTCGACAGAGTGTGGCATGAGGGACTTCTGGTCAAGCGTGTTGCTTATGGACTACCACCTGGCCTGCGCCAGTGGCTGAATGGCTTTTTGAACGACCGATCTCTGTTTGTTGTAGTCGAGGGCTGTGCATCAGACGTATTTTCAATAAACGCCGGTGTTCTTCAGGGATCTGTCCTATCCCCTACACTGTTTCCGATGTACATCAACGAGGTGCTGGAAATAACATCCAATCCAATCTACAGCTTCGCAGATAACAGTACATTAGTGTCGTGCATGGAACCAGGCAAGCCACTATCATCCCAGGAGACGGTACGTCGGCGACAGCAGCATGCCTCACAGATCAACGCAGATATCAAAACAATTGTCGAGTGGGGATTAGCAAATAAAGTATAGTGATCCCCAAAAGCTTGACGGAAGGCGGCTCGACTATTGGGTGACCCTCCATTTCCACAGTTGGAAAGCCATCCATATTGCCTAACATTGATTAGGTGATGGAGCTCAAGGTATTGACCTACCTAGGTTGATAGATATTCACAAGCACAAACGAGATTTCAATTTAAATTCAAATTTTCATTCTTATGAGACTCGCTCAGCTGGTCTGATTAGAAAACCCAGATTTCGACTAGACGAGTTCAGAAAAAATTCTCCTGAACTTGGTCTATACAACCTCCTCCCAGAAACTGTCAAAGCTCTCTCGTTTTATCTATTTAAAAAGCATGTAAAAGCTTTTCTTCTTAGAAATGCGTTTTATTCATTTGAAGAATGCTATTTAGCCTTGAAGAACTCTGAAGTGAATGTGCTGTAACTTTTTAGGCAATTTTCTGCATATGCATATTTTAATGTATGTTTTTATTGATTATTTAATTATTATTTGTTTTTATAATATGTCACTATACTATGACTTGTCACAATTGAAACTGTTGTCAAAATGTGATGAATTAAACTATCTATCTATCTAGCTATCTATTTCATGAGCTCTTGATTGATACATTTCTCCATCACTTTACTGATCATAGAGAGCAATTGCTATAGGCTTGTAGTTAGTTGGATCAGTTTTGGTTTTTTTCATCGATAATAAACCCTTGTAACAGTTACGATGTACTACATATCCAGTATGCATGTTCGACATCTAGTTTTTAGATTTGTGGACTAGGTATTGAGAGCGATCAAAGCAAAAATTATATCTATCAACAAGTTATAATGGTTTTTATTAGTCTTCTCAAGCTGACATATAGTTTTGCAGTTATTACCTTGAGGAGACTCAATAATTGTTAAAAGCTACCTAATCCAGAAACGTCAAAACTTCTCTATGTACATATCTATAGGCATGCATTTAAACTTACTTTTCTAAGTCGTCATCATTGATCAGTGCTTGCCTCAGTCTGGCGATGGTCTGGAGTAGATATTCTGGATTTGGATTATCTAGTGACAGTGGTGAATAGTATCCAGATGAATAACTGAAACAAAATAAGCACATATTTATTAATTGGGGCTTTGAATAATTTTTTTTTGTGATAAATGAAAAGATCATATACTATACGTCTCAAAACACAACTATTTTTTTCGCAATTATTCAAAAGTTATATCAAAATAAACACTGATTTTTGGATTTTTGAATCCAGTATCAAAAGATGCAACAGCTCTCGAACGAGTGTGACGTCATTTTGTTGTGGACCAACAACCTCATACTCTGATACCTATTATCATTATTCTTTTCAGATTTCCATCTAATCGTGAAAATAGTGTCTAATAAAATTTGATTCGAAAACATATTTATGTCGATCGTAATATGTGCAAAAAGTCTATCAATAAATTTTTTGGTACACAAAAAAATGAAGAAAAACGTGGTCAAGATATGGCCTACTCTTTGGCAAAATATATTTGATTAGATATGTACTGGAATTTGTAATCTAATCTCAAACATTCAAAAACATATTTTTATCTCAATCGTAGGCTTCATCTCGAACCGCAAACTTCATTTAGCGTCTACGGTACAACCAATGTACACTAGTTTTTGCTTTATAACTGAGCAGACCGCGCAGGCAGAGCCTAAATACCAGAGTACCGCGGCTGCTGTGAAAGGGTTATGTTAGGGGAAGTTTGTTAACGCGAGATTTGAATGGGCCAACACCCGCAGGCCCAATAAATACATCTTCTGGCAGTCCATTCCAAGCCTTGGACACCCTGGGAATAAATTAGCGGTTGTACCGCTCAGTTCTTGATGTATGAAAAACAACCGTCTTAGGATGAGATGCAGCGGTCGCACGGGTACATCTGATAGGTGCGGCGAGCGGCGCAACGATGGAGGATAGCTCAGAGGAGCAGATTCCGTTGGAATATCGAAGAGCGAGAGGTCACCAACAATACGCCAGTGAGAAAGTGGCTGGAGGTGGCGCGTTAAGGTCAGGTCGCCAGTTAGTCGAATTGCCCTTCTCTGGACGGCATCTGGTATAGACAGGGTAGTAGGGGCAGCAGCTCCCTAGACATGAGAGAAATACTTTCTGGCTCTAAATAGGTATCCAAGCTTTTTACCAGCAGCTATTGCAAGTGACGCGACGTGTTCGTGCCAGATCAGATTTTCTGTAATGTTGACTCCTAACAGCATGAATGAGTGGTTCCATGGCAGAGCCCGGTTGTTCATTAGAACCTGTTGGCTTGGACACTTCTTGTTTGATAGCGTACAATACTGGGTCTTGGAGGCATTAAATTTTACCATATTCTTGAGCCCCCAAGCGGTAATGGTATCGAGATCCTTTGAAAGTGAAGCTGCCACTGCCAGTCTTCTGCGTTCCAGCTCGACCAGAGAGATCGGTCTATTGCTCATGATGCCTGCATGCAGCGTACTGTCATCCGCAAAACTGTGGATTGGGTTTGCAGTGCTAGAGAGTAGATCATTAACGTGAAGCAGAAACTGTCGTAGCCAATACCGATCTCTGCGGAACCCCACCTCCTTTATGTAATGGGTTTTCCACGGCCCCGTGAAAGAAAAGCCTAGCAGCATAATACACTTTTTTAAGTCCATCCGAACATTGCCTTGCCTATTACAGGAACCAAGGTACTGTATTGTGTTACTTGGAAATTATTGAATTGATTTTGATGACATTTTGACACAATATTATTACCGTGGCGAGGATGGAAGACGCGTATAATATTTTGGAGATCGTATCAGTGGCGGCGTAGTAATAGTAAAAAAAGCTGCAAATATAAAAACAGCTCAAACTTCGTTTTTAGATGTTTCAAGGGATAGAGCACCTCCATTTTTTTGTTATTACCGATACCGTGTGGGAAGTACTCAGTAAAGCCACTCGACGGTTCTTTTTATATATATAATAAAAGGACTGTTCAATTTGAGCATAAAATTCCGTGTCAGGGCATGAGAAAAGAGAAGGATGTTATACAACTACCTGGGACGAGGTGCAGCTTCTGTGGTAGTTATTGCTTGGAATAAAAGGATTCCGATGAATGCGAATATGAAGAGGCTGGCGCCCGTGCAGCTGGTTGTTCTTGTCGTCGCCATTTTCTGAAACAAAAACCTCTTGTTAGTGTCTGCGAAACATACGTCTATGCAACGTGCATGCTTAGTCATACAGCAGCGGCGTATCATGGCGTCAATACAAGGGGACGTTATAAGTATTTGCAATTAACATTTTCCCAACACAATAAAGTACTTTTTCTTTTTTTATTAAGGTCTTTAATTTTAAAGTTACAAAAATAAATTATGCAAACAATGTAACAGGTGAATAAACTACAAACCAGTTTAAAAAAGTACTATACAGGGTGAGTTTTTAGTATCGGCTCGGACGATAACACCACTACTATAGAAGATAGCGAAAAAAGTTGTAGCCACGGATATGCTCCTTGCTAAGAAAATATTTTGGTTTATACAGGTTGCTCCAGAACTGCGTGGTGATGCAAACATGCATTTTTTTAAATGAGACACCCTATATATTATTCCATATTCAAATTTTACTAATGATTTGCGTTCTTACAATATTAGGTATTGTTACATTATACAAAGTATTTCAAAAGTTATGACCATTTTTATCTCCAAATCGCTGTCAAATGAACGTACTGTATATCCAAAAGTGATGAATCAAAAATATTTTTTTTTTAGACGAATGGATAACAAATATCATCTAGTTTTAAGATCGGCTATGAAAAAAGCCCGAGACGCATATTCGTATACAGGGTGATGTAGAATGCAAAATCAAGATTTTATCTTTTTTTTCAAATGTAACCCCCAATATTTTATCATACCAACTAATTGCCTTTAATATGCTGTTTCATCATTGTATAGCACTTGTTGTACCTACGTCCATCAGTTTCCGAGATATTTCGATTTTTCGGTAAATTTAAAATATAGCTTCCATTTGTGTACTGAAATTTATTTATTTTGAGAAGGCACTATCGAATTTGTTTTTTATTTAACGAACAACTAATTGATAAGGTCATGATAGTATTTGATGAAGTCAAAACCCTGAATCATCGAGATAATGAAGTCAAGTATGCTGAGGAAACAATTTTGTAGGCGTGATACATAATTATCAAGCAGATTTATCAGGTGGGCTTTGAAAAATTGACAGCTTTCATAACCTGCTCAATAATTTCGTACTGTATGAAAAACGAGCCTTAAAAATTAATTTTTTCGTTGAGGATATTTAGGAGAATCTTTGAGAAATTGCCTACTTGCCTCTAGAATATATCAACTATGAACAGCAATATTCAGAATGAAGGCACTCTAAAACTAATGTGTTTGAAAGTTTGAAGAATCGTTTTATTTGGACCGTGTCGTTTAATATTTCATAGCCTACCTGATAGACCTGCTTGACAATTATGCATGACGTCTATAAAATTGTTTCCTCAGCACACTTGACCTATATTATCACGTTAATTCAGAGTTTTGACTTGATCAAATACTGTTATGGACTTATATCTTAGTTGTTTGTTAAGCAAAAATAAAATTTGATAGTATTTTCTCAAAATAAATAAATTTTATTAAACAAATAGGAGGTATATTTGAAATTTGTAGAAAAATCGAAATATCTCAGAAACTAATGAACGCAGCCATAATAAGTGCTACACAAAGATGAAAGAACATATGAAAAGCAATTCTTTGGTATAATAAAATATTGGGGGTTACATTTAAAAAAAGAGAGAAAATCTAGATTTTGCATTCTACATCACCCTGTATACGAATATGCGTCGCGGGATTTTTTATTGCCGATTTTAAAACTAGATGATATTTTTTATCTATCCTGTAAAAAAATGTTTTTTTGACAGCGATTTGGATATAAAAAATGGTCATAACTTTTGAAATACCCTGTATAATGTAACAATATCCTATATTGGAAGAACGGAAATTATCAGTAGAATTTGAATGTAGAATAATATACAGGGTGAGTTTTTAGTACCGGCTCGGTCGATAACTCCACTACTGTAGAAGATAGCGAAAAAAGTTGTATATAAAAGTTGTAGCCACGGAGATGCTCCTTGCTTAGAAAATATTTAGATTTATACAGGGTGATCCATAACTACGTGGTGATGCAAACATGCATTTTTTTAAATGAGACACCCTATATATTATTCCATATTCAGATTCTACTAATGATTTCCGTTCTTCCAATATAGGGCATTGTTACATTATACAGGGTGTTTCAAAAGTTATGACCATTTTTATATCCAAATCGCGGACAAATGCACGAACTGTGTATCAAAAAGTAATGAATCAAAAATTATTTTTTTTACATGAGAAGATTAAAAATATCCTCTAGTTTTAAAATCGGCTATAAAAGAAGCCCGAGACGCATAGTCGTATACAGGGTGATGTAGAATGCAAAATCCAAATTTTCTATTTTTTTTCAAATGTAACCCTCAATACTTTATTATCCCAAAGAATTGCTTTTAATATGCTGTTTCATCATTGTATAGCACTTGTTGTACCTACGTCCATCAGTTTCCGAGATATTTCGATTTTTCGGTAAATTTAAAATATAGCCTCTATTTAATAATAATAATAATAATAATAAACGTCTTTTTATTAGGGCGAAATTTAGCCACAGGCTATTCTTACATTTAACCCTTGTGTACTGAAATTTATTTATTTTGAGAATGTACTATCTGATTTGTTTTTTATTTAACGAACAACTAAATTATAACGTGATAGCATTTGATGAAGTCAAAACCCTAAATCATCGAGATCATAAAGTCAAGTATGCTGAGGAAACAATTTTGTAGGCGTCATGCATAATTATCAAGTAGTTTTATCAGGTAGGCTTTGAAAAATTGACAGTTTTCATAACCTACTCAATAATTCTGTACTATGTGAAAAACCAGCTTTAAAAATTATTTTTTTCATTGAGGGTATTTAGGAGAATCTTTGAGAAATTGTCTACTTGCCTTTAGAATATATCAACTATGAATAGCAATATCCAGAACGGAGGCACTCTAAAATTAATGCGTTTGAAAGATTGAAGAATTGTTTTATTTGGACTGTGTCGTTTCATATTTCATAGCCTACCTGATACATCTGCTTGATAATTATGCATGACGTCTATAAAATTGTTTCCTCAGCACACTTTGACCTATATTATCTCGTTAGTTCAGTGTTTTGACTTGACCAAGTATTATTATCACCTTATATTTTAGTTGTTTGTTAAGCTAAAACAAAATTTGGTAGTATTTTCTCAAAATAGATAAATTTTATTGAACAAATAGAAGGTATATTTAAAATTTGTAGAAAAATCGAAATATCTCAGAAACTAACGAATGCAGCCATAATAAGTGCTATACAAAGATGAAAGAGCATATTAAAAGCAATTCTCTGGTATAATAAAATATTGGGGGTTACATTTCAAAAAAGAGAGAAAATCTAGATTTTGCATTCTACATCACCCTGTATACGAATATGCGTCGCGGGATTTTTTTATAGCGTATTTTAAAACTAGAGGATAAACTACCACAGAAGGCTGAGCGCCGGTCCTTCTGTCATATACCGTTATTGCGCCCCACACTTCAACGACCTCAGCAGGGCGTGGCTGTGGAACGTTGTGGGGGGTACGCAACCGGGGGGCTTGCCTTAACCGGCCGGCCCGCGAGGAGAAAGCCTCAACAAAACCCGACAGTAAAGTCGCAAATCCTCCGGAGCACCTTGGGCCAACTTCGGAGTAAATATAAGTCCCTTCTCTCCTGGAATGGGCGTCACCCGGGAGAGCGACATTTAGATCGTCCCTACTCGTGGGAACACGATGCATAAAGTTACTTCTACAAATAACCAACGACGGCCTAGGGTACGTCGATTAAACTCACCTGAACCCCAAACCGAAAAAGAACAACCAATAGGAGATAACCCAGTTGCGGATGTTTTGCCGGTAGAGCCGGCAACCACCAAAGCTGGCAAGCCAAGACAGCGCTTACAGTGGACTACTGAGATGAACACATCTGTAATGCACTGTTACTATACCGCCACAAAACTAGAAACAATCTCCACAGGCTACAGGCATGAACTACACAGGCTATTTACAGCACAATACCCACACCTCTCAGCACGGGTAACTGAACAAAGACTTATTGACCAAAAACGTGTCATTACCAAAAATAACCGACTTACACCTCAACAACTACAAGCTATAAAGAATCTTGTAGCGGACGAAATAAATACAGTTGAAACGAATGATTCTCTGGTCAATGAATCAATCATGGAAACACAACACGATCATACCCTAAACGTTAAGACTCCAAACACAAACACAACCAACACCACAAGCACACACTTAGAAGAAAACCCAGAACATGAGTTTATACCAGATGCCCCAGACACAGTATGCACTAACCGGCCTCCCACAACCACACGAAACCAAAACGTTACTCAAACATCTTCCTTCACACAATCTGCCGAACAAGTGATGAACGCACAATTTAACAAATGGTGTGGCACTAACCCTGCACTGCGAGATCCCCTGCCCAGACTAATTTTCAACAGCAACACCCAAAAAATATTACATACAATAAATACCAACGTAATACCACAATTCTTAACAAAGGACAGTAACCTAGAGGACATCCACACCGTCATATATGCTGCCGCAGCAGCCACACTTATAGTTAACGGCCAAAAACTTCCGAAACGGTCCAATAACCACAGAAGCAAAAAGTCGAAACCTAAATGGCAAATGCGAATCGAAAACAAAATTACCACAATCAGAAAGGAACTGGCACACCTCGCACAATACACCAACAACAACAACCGTTCAAAACGCATACAGACAACAATAGATATCCTCAAATCCAAGTCGCCCCAAAAATCAATACCAGAAATAACTGATACACTCAAACAAAAACTTGCAGTCTACGCAGCTCGACTACGCAGATACAATGAATCAAATGACAGAAAGGACGCTAATAACCTTTTTCAGAAAAGTGAAAAACAATTCTACAAAAAGATAACAACCGACAACCAGATAACTGCAATAGAACTTCCTAATAAACAAGAGTTAACTGAGTTTTGGGGAAGCCTATGGTCAGAACCCAAAACACATAATGAAAACGCTCCATGGATCAGACAGGAAGAGGAAAAGCATCAACATATAGCGGAACAGGGAGACGTTATTCTTACGCCAGAGGAAATAGCTGAAACAATAAAACATACTCACAACTGGAAGTGTCCAGGCGTGGATAATATACAAAATTTTTGGTACAAGCAGTTCAGCTCAGTATATGAAGTGCTCACAGACCAAATTAATAAAGCCATACTCCAACCCAATAGGCTTCCCAAATTCCTCACGCAAGGAATAACGTATATAAAACCCAAAAACGCAGACACCAAAAACCCTGCCAACTATCGCCCAATCACTTGTCTTCCCACCTTGTACAAGATCATCACCGCAACGATATGCAGAAGAATTGAAAAACACCTCACGGAAAACAGCATCCTGACTGAAGAACAAAAAGGATGTAGAAAACAAAGCCAAGGATGCAAGGAACAACTTATAATTGATAGTGTGATCATGGAGCAAACCAGAAAAGAACACAGGAATCTTCATACCTGTTTCATCGACTATAAAAAAGCTTTCGACTCTGTACCCCATAGCTGGCTAACAAAAACTCTCCAAATATACAAGATCAACCCAGGGCTTCGTCAGTTTCTTACAAGAACGATGGAGACATGGCGAACAAATATACACCTTCAAACTGAGGACGGTCATATTCAAACGGATCAGCTACATATACGTCGTGGTATCTTTCAGGGTGACTCTCTCAGTTCCCTATGGTTCTGCCTCTGTCTCAATCCGCTCTCCAACACACTTAACAGCACAAACTGTGGTTTCACCATCAGGCACCAGAAAGCAAATGAACACAAAATCAATCATCTTCTTTACATGGATGATCTAAAACTATATGCCGCCACAGAAGTGCAACTGAGAGAATTACTCAGGATAACAGAAGTTTGTACGTCAGATATCAAGATGGAGTTTGGCATGAGTAAATGCAAGGTGCTTCACATCAATAAAGGCCAATGGAAAAACCATCCCGAACAGGAAGTAGTAACTGGCCAGGCGCTAGACAACATGGACAAGGATGAAACGTACAAGTACCTGGGTATCAATCAAAACGCTAAGATAGACCACACAAAAATCAAAACACAACTAACACAAGAGTTTAAAGACCGCCTTATTAGACTGTTAAAAACGAAACTAAATTCTAGAAATCTTACAAAAGCTATTAACACATTTGCTATACCAATCCTAACATATTCATTTGGCATTATCAAGTGGTCGCATACTGACATAGAAAACATCCATATACTCATCCGGACAGAACTCACAAAACACAGAATGTCACATCCCAAAGCATGCAAGGAAAGGCTCACCATAGACAGAAAACGAGGGGGCAGAGGAATTATAGATATACAGTCACTTCATGCAAAGCAAATAAAATCACTCAGACATTTTTTCCACAGTAAACAAACAAACTTGCATAAAGCAATAGTAAAAGCAGACAAAAACTACACACCACTCACCCTTTCTTGTCCAGACCACGCAGCAGACGCACACAACCACATAAAAGCACAACAAGAAAAAATAAACACCTGGTCGCAGAAGGCACTCCACGGCAAACATAGATACCGTGTTACACAAGACCACATTAATGAAAAGCAGTCATACACCTGGCTGCAGGATGGCCAGCTTTTTCCGGAAACGGAAGGTTTTATGCTTGCTATCCAGGACCAAGTGATTGCGACACGAAATTACAGGAAGTACATAATGAAAGATCCATCCATCTCTGATGACAATTGCAGAAAATGCCACCAACAGAAGGAAACAATAGAACACATAACTAGTGGATGCAAAACTCTCGCTGGAACTGAGTATACAGCCAGACATAACTCTGCAGCCAAAGTCATCCACCAAGCACTAGCCACAACAAACAAGCTAATTGAAAACACAGATCCATATTATAACTACACACCGACCTCAGTACTGGAGAACAATCAATTCAAACTATACTGGGACATTGAAATACATACAGATAAAACCACCCCAGCAAACAGGCCAGATATAGTTTTCCAGTCAAAGACAGACAAAGTGACCTACTTAATAGATATTGCGATTCCCAATGATATGAACATCCAAAACACCTACGCTGGGAAGATATCTAAATACACCGATCTCGCCATAGAAATAAAACGACTATGGAAACAAAACAAAGTTGTCATTGTCCCCCTCATTATGTCGGTCTCAGGCCTTACTCCAAATACATTTACACCACACCTGCAACAATTGGGCCTGGATGAAAAGTTACATAAAACCTTCCAAAAGTCTGTAATCCTCAAGACCTGTAGCATTGTACGGTCCTTCCTGAATTCAGAATAATAATAGTCAGGTATTGACTTGGCACAGCCCGTCAATACTTGTTACTACCGCAACCATGCGAGAAAAAATAAGACATGCATAATAATAATAAACGTCTTTTTATTAGGGCGAAATTTAGCCACAGGCTATTCTTACATTTAACCCTTGTGTACTGAAATTTATTTATTTTGAGAATGTACTATCTGATTTGTTTTTTATTTAACGAACAACTAAATTATAACGTGATAGCATTTGATGAAGTCAAAACCCTAAATCATCGAGATCATAAAGTCAAGTATGCTGAGGAAACAATTTTGTAGGCGTCATGCATAATTATCAAGTAGTTTTATCAGGTAGGCTTTGAAAAATTGACAGTTTTCATAACCTACTCAATAATTCTGTACTATGTGAAAAACCAGCTTTAAAAATTATTTTTTTCATTGAGGGTATTTAGGAGAATCTTTGAGAAATTGTCTACTTGCCTTTAGAATATATCAACTATGAATAGCAATATCCAGAACGGAGGCACTCTAAAATTAATGCGTTTGAAAGATTGAAGAATTGTTTTATTTGGACTGTGTCGTTTCATATTTCATAGCCTACCTGATACATCTGCTTGATAATTATGCATGACGTCTATAAAATTGTTTCCTCAGCACACTTTGACCTATATTATCTCGTTAGTTCAGTGTTTTGACTTGACCAAGTATTATTATCACCTTATATTTTAGTTGTTTGTTAAGCTAAAACAAAATTTGGTAGTATTTTCTCAAAATAGATAAATTTTATTGAACAAATAGAAGGTATATTTAAAATTTGTAGAAAAATCGAAATATCTCAGAAACTAACGAATGCAGCCATAATAAGTGCTATACAAAGATGAAAGAGCATATTAAAAGCAATTCTCTGGTATAATAAAATATTGGGGGTTACATTTCAAAAAAGAGAGAAAATCTAGATTTTGCATTCTACATCACCCTGTATACGAATATGCGTCGCGGGATTTTTTTATAGCGTATTTTAAAACTAGAGGATATTTCTAATCTTCTCATGTATAAAAAATAATATTTGATTCATTACTTTTTGATATACAGTACGTTCATTTGACCGTGATTTGGATACAAAAATGGTCATAACTTTTGAAATACCCTGTATAATGTAACAATACCCTACATTGGAAGAACGGAAAGCATTAGTAGAATTTGAATATGGAATAATATATAGGGTGTCTCATTTAAAAAAATGCATGTTTGCATCACCACGTAGTTATGGATCACCCTGTATAAATCAAAATATTTTCTGAGCAAGGAGCATATCCGTGGCTACAATTTTTATATACAATTTTTTTCGCTATCTTCTACAGTACTGGAGTTATCGACCGAGCCGGTACTAAAAACTCACCCTGTATAGGGTATTTCATTTAAAAAAATGCATGTTTGCGTTTTTTCGACAGCGATTTGGATATAAAAATGGTCATAACTTTTGAAATACCCTGTATAATGTAACAATATGCTATATTGGAAGAACGGAAATTATTAGTAGAATTTGAATGTAGAATAATATATAGGGTATTTCATTTAAAAAAATGCATGTTTGCGTTTTTTCGACAGCGATTTGGATATAAAAATGGTCATAACTTTTGAAATACCCTGTATAATGTAACAATATGCTATATTGGAAGAACGGAAATTATTAGTGGAATTTGAATGTAGAATAATATATAGGGTGTTTCAATTAAAAAAAATGCATGTTTGCATCACCACGTAGTTATGGATCACCCTGTATAAATCAAAATGTTTTCTGAGCTAGGAGCATATCAGTGGCTACAACTTTTGTATACAACTTTTTTCGCTATCTTCTACTACACCACTACTAAGTGGTGCTATCGACCGAGCCGGTACTAAAAACTCACCCTGTATGTAGGATAAGGCCACGCCTGTGCAGCAATAATACAGGCATTACTTTGAAATTATGTGGTATCGAATTATATAAAACAACTGCGTTAAGAGTAGAGCATCGACTGAAAAACGTAGTTGAATGCAAAGACAAGGTCAGAGATAGGCGTGGATCTACAGATAATTTTCCAACAGGCTTAACTAATACTCAAAAGCGCCGTTCGCATCTAAGATCAAAGCCAACAGTAAAGGTCGGACAGATACTCCGAAGCTCTCCCACGTAAGTTTAAATAAACATCCCTACTCACTGGCCAGCCCATCAAGTGTTTTCGCTCCGTCTTAAGCCCCGTGGAATTCCTAATAACCCAATTTGCGAGCCACACATCCTTCACTAAATGAGCGTAAGTTGGGATCTCTTTTAAACGTTTTAGGCAAACAGGATTTCCGAGACAATGGCGGCCGCGGCTGGTCGAACATACCGCGGCCATTGTGACGTTCTCTTTTATTCGAGACGTTAGAAACTGCAAAGAACAGATCCATACTCGCCTTTCCCTAGCCATATAGCAGACGCACGCAAATTGTCGTCAGTATCTAGTGATAACTCGTCAAAAGACGTCAGCAGACCAAAAACTGACCAAAAAATGACGTCTATTAAATAACGTTTAACTAACGTACCGAATATATCGTGATATTGACGTTTTTTAAGTTATTTTATCATTACCGGGACAATGGCGGCCATTGTGATGTTCTTTTCATTCAAGACGTTAAAAATCGCAAAGCACAGATCCATACTCGTCTTTCTCTACCCATGTAGCAGACGTACGTCAAATTGTCGTTGTGATAACTCGTCAAAGACGTCAGCAGGCCAAAGACTGACAAAAAAATGACGTCTATTAAATAACGTTTAACTAACGTATCGAATATATCGTGATATTGACGTTTTTTCAAGTTATTTTATATTTTCTGGGACAATAGCGGCCATTGTGACGTTCCTTTCTATTCAAGATGTTAAAAACCGCAAAGAAGAGATCCATATTCACCTTTCCCTACCCATATAGCAGACACAAGTCAAATTGTAGTCATTATCTAGTGATAACTCGTCAAAAGACGTCAGCAGACCAAAAAGTGACGAAAAAATGACGTCTACTAAATGACGTTTAACTAACGTATCGAATATATCGTGATATTGACGTTTTTTCAAGACATTTTATCATTTCTGGGACAATGGCGGCCATCGTGACGTTCTCTTTTATTCGAGATGTTAAGAAGCGCATAGAATAGATTCATACTCCACTCTCCCTAGTTTTTAAAAGGTTCAAAACTACTACTCGCAAAAAACTCGCAAGTGAAATCCAAACACCTAGAAAAAAAAGGGATATTTGCATTGAAACTTTGTACACAGCTTGGCAGTACCATCTCTAGTACACATGTAACACTTTTTGTTCATTCAGATGCTATTTACCCACATCGCACATCTAAAAAACTCGAGACATGTAAAAACAAAGCATGGCTTTTTATCGATTCAAAAACGATGATATCTGTTGCAAATGTGGAATTGGTTGTGTAAAGATGCCCCCTAGAAGACGACAGCCCCAGTTCACGCAGTTAGGCCCCTCTGAACGGGGTCGAATTGTAGGCCAACGAGAACGTGGTGCTTCTTTCAGAGCAATTGCTGTAACCATGGGGCGAAGCGTGGCTACAGTTGTAGCAGCATGGCGTGCATGGATTGCAGAAGGACGAATGCAGCGAACTAGAGGTTCTGGAGCACGTAGAAGAACTGCAGACCAACAAGATCGTCATTTACAACTACTGGACCTTCGAGACAGGATGCGATCCATTCGTGCTGTTGCTGACACTTGGTATGCAGCTATAGGGAGGCCCATTGGCTTTTCGAATCCGCACGGTGTGCCACAGATTGAGTGAAATGGGCTTAGGATCATATCATCCGCATCTAGTGCTTCCACTCATTGCAACTCATCGTTGCGGGATTAGGGTTAACGCACTTCAAACCCAGGGGTTTGTCAGGGTGACCTTGTTTACACAGGTGGGGTAGATCACGGGACAAAATGTTATACATTCCATGGGGTATGGAAACAAAGGTGTAACATAATAATAATAATAATAATAACTTGTAATGCATATGTAAGTTTGTTCTGGTGCGATCTTGCTACTCAATTTTGAAGCACATATCTTCAACCCATTGAGCTGAAATTTTGTATACACGATACGCTGTATGACGTCATTCTAAATACAATATGGCGGACCTTCCAAGTTGGTGGAATGGTTATTTTTAATGCAATTATATAATTTAGTATCAAATGAAAAGGCTTGTTGGGAGTAACTCGAAAAATTCTGCTTCTGCGTGGAAAATTGTGGTATACCTCATAAGCTTTACTGAAATTCCAACTCTTGGATTAGTACGAACTACCCCCGCTCCCAGTGACGTAACTAAGAGCCCGCAGAGCCCGCAGCTAGCGGGGGTCCCAAGGTTTTAGGGGCCCCTAAGAACTCGAGGCCAAGGCTCCTCAAGCAACATCGTTTGTGCAACAAAAAGGTACTAAATTAAAGCTCACTTTCCTTGTTCGTCAGTATGTTTTACAAATAATACTTCAACCTATGAACACCAAGATGCACACCCATCAGTGAAAAAGTGGGAAAGTATTGAATTTTATACTAAACCGTAAAAATCGGCAGAGAATCCGCAATAAATGGAAAAATACACAACACAGGTCACATTAACATGTAACCCATACGTTTAAAATACAAACTACACAACTTTCTAAAAAAATTAAATCAAAAGATCTGTTTTCATACCACAAATTTTGTATTTTTTCGGGTGATTAAAACATAATGTGTATTGGTTGTTTGTGTGACCTGTGTTGTGGAAGATACCAGGTTAAATTAGCCAAAATTTTTTGACGTTCTTTGTTTCTTGAATTGCATTTGAAAGCCTGCGACTCAATGCACTTTGCTGTTTTTGTGAGCAAACTGAAGCTGGCAATAAAAATTACCGAAAGCTTGACAGTTAACGCCATAGTCTTCTTTATGCAGTGACCCGTGTTTATTTTCAAAATTTTGGCCACAACCCCAATATTTTCCTCTTTAATACCTATATACAAGGGTGGGCCCTAATAAGTTTATAACTTTTTTAACTGTTCATAGAAGTCGTTGAAATAAGCTACTTTTTCAAATAACTTTTCAGAAAGCTGAAAAATAAACGAGGTACAAAATAAAAAATATAAATCTGGGCTTGTGTATCAAGGAACCTAGTCTGTTTATGTTTAGCTTTTTGCTCCGATATTTGTCTTATCGATTAGGTATTGCACATTTCGATAGTGCAGTAGTCACTTTCTGTTCATCTTTGTTGATTTTAAATTGGTGAATCCTAAAGGCGGCACATTATTAGTAACGCAACTTTTAGGATTTACCAACTTAGAATTAACTATGATAAACTGAATGTGACTAGTGCATTAATTTCTTGATGATAAGATAAAAATTTCAGCGGCAAGCTAAACATAAACAGACATTAAACTAAACATAAACAAACTATATAGGTGACTTGATTTTGTATCTCGCTTATTTTTTAGTTTTCGAGAAAAAATAGTTTTTTTTTTATTTAAACAAGAAACCGCATCAACCACGCAGGGTTATTAGCGGTGAAGACGGTACAATTCATACATAGGTATTTATACTGATTAAATTTTAAAAAATAAATTAATGTCCTTGATAAATTTCACCACTTTTTTGGGTTGTAGCAGAAGTACTTCTTTGATGTCGCTGGACAGGTGGTTGGATATTCTCTCGTTCAAATAAAACGTGCAGTCCATAAGGATGTGGGTCACTGTTACCCGTTCGTTACGTGCTGGACAGACTGGACCTTCAGTTTGTTCGAATATATGCTTATGTGTAGCTAGAGTATGTCCTACTCGTAGTCTTGACATAACAATTTGTTCTCTTCTATTTACAGGGAGAGTTAACTTTGTGATAACATTCGGGAGAATTTCGTGTAATTTGCTAGGACTACTGCTCCATTCTTCTTGCCACAGATTGGTTATATGATCTTTTATCAATTGCTTTAAGTCTGCATAGGGTGTACAAGCTACTATTCGAGGCAGATTTTTATGTTAACTTAGGGCTGACCCTGTATATATACATATATTATGAAAACAAAAGCCACGGAATTTTTTTTGCGGGGGGCTCTCAGGAAGAATCTTGCGGGGGGGGGGAGGGGCCCGAATTTGAAGTTACGCTACTGCCCGCTCTTGTCCTCAGTTAGGTATACTTGGAAATACATTTTTCAAAAATTCATTGTGTTGTCTTATATGACAGCTATTCTCAACCGCTGGTCCGGCGGACCGTTAGTGATTCACGGAGAAATTTTACTGGTCCGCGGAGATTTCCCCTATCCACGGAAAAAAATTACTTAATTTACCACGTGTGAAAGAAATGTATGGATATCAAACCCTCCCATAACATATGACAGTACAGTAAGTTAAATTTAAATGATAGAGAATATGAGTCCCTTCTTGACCTTAGTGCAGATATTGTGTTGAAAGCTAGTTTTTCAACAATGTCCATAGATAAATTTTGGTTCAAATTGATAAATGTACATCCATCTCTATACGAGAAAGCAATGAAAATGTTAGGCCCCTTCGCAACTACATATATTTATATGAATCGGGATTTTTCATAAATGACGGTAATAAAAAATAAATTTAGAAATCGACTTTTGGTTGTTTCACATTTGAAGAAGAGCAGCAGCAATCTTCTCATTAACAAAATGTTCATAATTCATTATGCAATGAGTTTTTGGTTATTTTTATATTTTCCGATTTTTTATTAAAGGTTTGTTCGCAGTGATTTAATTTTTTGTCTATCGTAAGAATGATAGTTTTGTTGTGTTCCTACATCCATGAATTTGTGTTTTTTTATAATTTTCTTTCATTTCTGTTGAAGGTTTAAATACATATTATTATATGTTTATGATTATATATCTTTACATTTAAATATTACTGTAGGCAAATGATAATAAAAATGTTACAACTAACTTACGTAGTGGTTCTTTCTAAATACTAAATTTGTTGTTAAGAAAATGTCACTGGTCTGCAATTTTTTTTTAACAAATCTAGTGGTCCGCGAGCCAAAAAAGTTTGAGAAACGCTGTTCTATGAGATCATGTGCATGATTTTATGAATTCTAAAAAGAGCCCTCGTCATCCATACGACATCACAAACTAGAAAGTCCCCGACGGAGTATGCAATTTGTGCATACAATCGAGGATAGGTACCCTTTAGGCGTGCACCGGTATACTTAAAAAGTCGTAATTCAATCTAGATGTGTGCGAATGGCGAAGTGTATGTGAGCGCTGAAGGTAAAGTTGCGGCAACTTCATTCCAATAAAGTTGTAACTCCCAGGGGTATTCACTGTGTACGTGCGTTATTGAATCTGTTCGGCGATGTGGAAGAGACGCACCTTCAAACCTTCAAACCAACGATATTGTTACAAATCGAGTTTTTAAAGATTAATGCGCACATGGAAGGTCGAACGGATTGGTTTACTACCACGCTATATTTGTTTTATTTCGAGCGAGTTGGAAGAGTTGTGGCAAGGAGATTTTGACACTGTAACATGATATACCTATATGGTCAATGCAGAGATCAGCTAGTTAGTAAAAAAATGGAGTCAAGTTGATTGACTCAGTACTTCCCGTACATAATAATGATACCATTTTATTGTCTTCCCATCTCATGAAGCTATAGTCTGAAATCCCCTTGTAACCAAATCATCGCCCACCCGCCCGCAAAAAAACATCCAACACAAAAACTCTCGTAAATAGTTTCTTGCGTCTCCCGCCTTAGAAACTAGGACGCCGCAGTTTTCATTCTGCATGCTTCAACTGAACAATGCGAAACGATCAAGAGCCTCTAAACCGTCTAAAAGCGAAGTATGAGCTGTTTTTAGTTTTTTAATTATTGTTGCGCCGCCACTGGCACGATTTTTCAGACTCTGGCCCGTTTTTCACTCTCGCCGCGATATTCAATTCTGTGTCGAAATTTCACTAAAATCAATTTAATAATTTTTGCTTTACGCAATATGCATAGAACGAAATTAAGCTATACTCGTATATGTACATATATGACAAAATTCCAAGTCCCTTGGTTTCTGTAATAGGCAAGGCAATGTTCGAATGGGCCTAAAAAAGGGTATTGTGCCGCTAGGTCTTTCTTTTACAGGTTAATGGATAGCCTATTATGAATACAACACATTTTTGAGAATTACAATCCCCCACCCCCCAACCACACCAATTTCACTCCCACCCAAAAAAAGTAGAAAATGATCAGGAACCCCGAAAACACCTAAAAACGAAGTTTGAGGAGTTTCATTTTTTGCTAATTAGTCCGCCGCCCATGCACCGATTTTCAAAATTACAAGAACTTTACCTACTACGACCCCACAGCATATCGCTGCCCAAATTTTATCATAATCCATGCAGCGGTTACTGAGATTACGAGGCTAGAAGAACGCGCACAGACAGACAGACACACCGACAGACAGACCGACAGACAGACAGACAGACCGACGGAAATGAGTGACATGGATTTTCGTTATGTATACATCATAAAACGCCCAAAAAGCTTGTTATCTCTATCTATCTATCTATCTATCTATCTATCTATCTATCTATCTATCTATCTATCTATCTAAAATTGTGTTATGCCGCTAGGTCTTTCTTTCACAGGTCAATGCTGCCTATTATCAATACTACAAACTTTTCAGTTTTACATCGCCCCCACCCAAATATTTTTAGTATTTTTGATTATTGCAGCGCCACCACTGACACGGTTTATAAAAACCATACGTGTCTTTCATCCTCGACAAGGTAATAATACTGTGTCGAAATTTCATTAAAATCAATTTGGTCATTTCTAGGTTACACAATACAGAACGATATAAAGCAATACTCGTAAATTCTTGTAACAAAAAAAGAGTTCAAACGAAAACTGAGTGGAATTTTTGGAGGTACCTTTCTAAACATTTTTTTCTGTACGTCAACCCTTAAAACTCATCCCCAACTTTTACATTTCAAATAGCACCCCATAGATTTTCCTATATAAATGATATCCAATTTGTACTTAAAATCTTATGATACCTTGGATTTTATACGCAAACTTATTCCTTGCGTGAAATCATAAACATAATATAAATAAAATAAGAATTCTTTTGTCGCAAAAAATGCATAAAAAAAAGAAAAAACTATGTGGGTTTTAAAGGGTATTTGATATAGACTTTTAGAAATAAATGTCTTTTTTGTCCTTTTCTATTGCAAAAATATTGCGCCTCACAAAAATCCTTATTTTATTTATCTTGTGCTTATCAAATTGGTAAAAAATTGGTTTGTTTGAAAGAAAGGCACTACAAGATTTTAAATAAAATAATGATGCCTCTGGTAAAAACTCATTTCGAATAACAATCAAATTGTAACAGTCCGAAAACACATTCTTTTAATTAATAATGATGAATATGTTACTTTCATATAACGGCTTGATTCTTATTCATGACTTTTTAAAGCTGGCACTTTCACCCTAATTTATAATTTTTTTAATACCCTTGAACATCTTATGTGCCGCAACTGATAAAAACTCATTTCGGGTAATATTTAAGCTGTTACACTCCGAAAACACATTTTTTTATTACTACTGATGAATGCTACTTTCATACAACGTCTTGGTTCTTGTTCATGGGTTTTAAAACTGGCACTTTCACCATAATTTATAATTTTTCAGTACCCTTGAACATCTTATGTGTCGCCACTGGTAAAAACTCATTTTGGGTAAAATTTAAGTTGTTACACTACGAAAACGTATTTTTTATTAATAATGATGAATATGCTACTTTCATATAACGGCTTGGTTCTTGTTAATGTCTTTTTAAGGATGGCACTTTCACCATAATTTATAATTTTTCAATACCTTTGAACATCTTATGTGCCGCCACTGGTAAAAACTAATTTTGGGTAACACTCCGAAAACGTATTTTTTTATTAATAATGATGAATATGCTACTTTCATATAACGGCTTGGTTCTTGTTAATGTCTTTTTAAAGCTGGCACTTTCACCATAATTTATAATTTTTTTAATACCCTTGAACATCTTGTGTACCGCCACTGGTAAAAACTCATTTTGGGTAAAATTTAAGTTGTTACACTACGAAAACGTATTTTTTATTAATAATGATGAATATGCTACTTTCATATAATGGCTTGGTTCTTGCTAATGTCTTTTTAAAGATGGCACTTTCACCATAATTTATAATTTTTTTAATACCCTTGAACATCTTGAATGAATATGCTACTTTAATGATTCTTGTTCATGGTTTTTTAGAACTGACACTTTCACCATAATTTATAATTTTTTAATTCCCTTGAACATCTTATGTGCCGCCACTGATAAAACTCATTTCGGGTAAGAACTAAAGTGTAACACTCAGGAAACACATTTTTTTATTGATAATGATGAATATGCTACTTTCATATAACGGCTTGGTGCTTGTACATGGTTTTTTAGAACTGGCACTTGCACCATAATTTATAATTTTTTAATTCCCTTGAACATCTTATGTGCCGCCACTGGTAGAAACTCATTTTGAGTAAGATTGAAGTTGTCACACTCCGAAAACATGTTTTTTATTAATAATGATGAATATGCTACTTTTATGATTTTTGTTCATGGTTTTTTAAAACTGGCACTTCCACCATAATTCATATTTTTTTAATACCCTTGAACATCTTATGTGCCGCCACTGGTAAAAACTGATTTCGGGTAAGAACTAAAGTGTAACACTCAGAAAACACATTTTTTTATTAATAATGATGAATATGCTACTTTCATATAACTGCTTGCTTCTTGTTTATGGCTTTTTAAAGCTGGCACTTTCACCATAATTTATAATTTTTTAATACCCTTGAACGTCTTATGCGCCGCCACTGTTAAAAACTCATTTTGAGTAAGATTTAAGTTGTCACACTCCGAAAACATATTTTTTTGTTAATAATGATGAATATGATGCTTGTATGATTCTTGTTCATGGTTTTTTAAAACTGGCACTTTCACCATAATCGAAAATTTGTTTAATACCGTTGACATCTTATGTGCTGCCACTAGTGAAGGCTCATTTCTGGTAATAAATGGCTATCACACTTAGATAACACGTTTTTGTATTAGTAATGATGAAATTCACTTCCCTTGGCTTCCTGGAGGCTTGTATGCACCGATTCATAAAATTACTTCAGCATTACCTATACTACGGCCCCATGCAGCAGTTATTGAGATTACGAGGCTATAAAAACGCACACAGATAGACAGGCAGACCGACAGACAGACCGATGGAAATGAGTGGGGTGGATTTTCGTTAAGTAGACATCATAAAACGCCAAAAAAGCATATTATCTCAAAATCGAAAATTTTCGCGATCACAGTACTCCCCTCACTTGGCAGTGTGGAAAGTAAAAATGAAAAGTATCTCGTAAATTTGGCTCTCCTACATTACATTCGGGTAACAATGTTCCGATCACAAGATTCTTTTTAAATAAAGATGATCTTCCGTGGATTAAATGAATACCTCACCCCTCGCCTAAGTAACTATGACGTCACTGGCTTGTTTTGGGAGTGAATTACTCTATAAATGCTGCAGGAAAAATTATCATTAATGGAAAAGCTTGAAATGATGTTAGTTCAGTCCAACGTGATGTGGAAGTGTGCATGCCTCGGTTTGGAGATCGAGAAATGGAAGCAAAAAATTCGAAAAGCAATCACAATTTCCTGGGGGTAATAAATAGCTGATGGGATGCATTTTTGGAATCGGAAATATATTGCAGATAGGTTGACTACGTGCACTGAAATGAAAAATTTCGTCTAGGTAACTAAAATGGAAAATGGCAGATCGGTATACGACCGGCAATATCAAATCCTTCCTGTTTATAGGAAATACGAAAAATAAAATATAATGTTACGGTTTTTTGCTTAATTTACAATAATCGGACAGAGCGCATTGTTTTTAAGAGCAACAACCTCCTCACGCTATACAGGATTACTGGTAACTCGACCACTTTCCTGCAGGAAGTGATAGAGGGACTCAAATGCAATAGATTTAACCCCCCATACATAATCCCGAAAACCGATAGATTTCGAGATAATTAACATTTAATGTTTTTCAACGATATGTCCAAATTTCCACACTACATCCCAAATTTAGAAAAAACCCTGCTGTCGGTTTTAGTAATTTCCAATTTAGTTTTTTACTGACACATACGCAAATCTAATTTAGTATTTAAAAAAAAATAAAATACTAAAAATACTAAACAGTTTCAAACTACATACAATTATTTAAGAAATAAAGAACACAATTTTTACATTCACCGCGAAAGAAAATTGTCTAGCTCAAAGAAAGATACACCACCAGTCAAACAAATTATTTTAAAAACTTCCTTATTTGATGCCCTATTCCAACGACAAGAATGACAGTACAACCACAAGTAACTATTTAACAAAATTTATCCACATAATACAGAATCATCAATAACATGCTATTCCAGCATGATGGTTGTCCAGCACATTACCGTATCACAATTCGGCAGTTGTTGGACAACACATAGGTACCCGAACAAATGGATAGGGAGGGGTGAACCCAATCCATGGCCTGCGCGGAGCCCAGATCTGACACCTCTTGATTTTTACGTCTGGGGTCACATGAAGGCATTGGTTAACGAGACTCCAGTTAATACTGCTGATGAACTAAGGCAAAGTGAGTGAGTAAGTGTGGAAGCGGATCCGTACTTGTAATCGAAATCAAGGGCAACACATTGAGCAAGATCTCTAGAAACTTTTAGTGGATTTAATTAAAAGGTTATTAGGTAGGACAGATTTTTTAGCGATTTGTTCAACCGTTTGTATAATTTTTTTTGAGCTAGATAATTTTCTTTCACGGTGAATGTAAAAATATTGTTGATTATTTTTTAAACATTTGTATTTAATTTGGAACTGTTTAGTATTTTGAAACATTTTGATACTAAGTTAGCTGTGTATATGTGTTAGTTAAATACTAAAATAAAAATTATCAGAATCAACAACAGGTTTTTTTCTTAGTTTAGGATCTAGTGTGGAAATTTGGGTATTTGGTTGAAAAACATTAAATGTTAATTATCTCGAAAACTATCGGTTTTCGGAATTACATATGGGGGGTTAAATCTATTATATTTGAGTTCCTCTATCACCTCTTGCAGGAAAGTGGTCGAGTTACCAGTATCCCTGTATAAAGCCCAGATAACATCTGGCCTGGAGTATTGCTATCATGTCTCGGGAGCTGCTGCCTCTACTACCCTATTTATACTAGATCCCCGTCCAGAGAAGGGCAATTCGACTAATTGGCGACCCGGCCTTAACGCGCCACCTCCAGCCACTTTATCACCGGCGTGTTGTTGGTGACCTCTCTCTCTTCTACTGATATTCGATATTAGAAGAGCTAACAACCACATTTGAATGTAGGTATTTAGATTAGTCAGACAGTTATATTTCAGGTAAAAATGCAACAACTGGTGCAGGCTCATGTCTAATTCTTATATCATGCTCCTTATAACTTCATACAAAATCACACCATTAAATATCCAAACGAATCGACCAGCTGTCTTCGCAATAAAATCTGTTGGTCCAAGGAAAAGAAGGTAATTTAGAATCAATTACCAAACACAGATTCGATTCAACGACAGGCTGCGATTGAATCATTCGTTGGAATCCAATCGTCAATACGATATAATAGGGTCGTTCAGTGAAATTCCAATAACCATATTTATGCACATTTTCATGAAGTATTACTTACATATAACATACAAAAAAAAATCAACTTAATTGGATGAGAATTGAAAAAGTTACGCGCCTTCAAAGATTAAAATATTTCATGCACCCAAAATTCATCGTTGTGACGTCATTGGGTCTGTCGGCGAGCCCAGACCGGCTGGCAACTGTACAGCGACAGCGCCCAGCATACGTTTGTAATACGTTTAAGTGCTTTGGTTGACGCTATGTTTTGTTTGATCGGGTGGTTTTTTATAACACATTCAAAAATCCAGATTCTTCTACAATCATTTTATCGGTAGTTCTCAAAACTCAAAATGAGTGACTGGGTATCCCGATATAAACTTTCGGATTATTTTCTATAAGAAAAGCAATTCGTTTTTCTACAAGTTCCTTGTTGGATGATCCGAACTCGAACCACTGGTTAAGGAGTAACATTATTTTGGGATATGTTTTAATGGCATTTGTTTCTGCCTTCCTTTAGTGGCTGCCTTTAGTATATTGCACTCAACATATTTTGATATAACTTTGGCCTTTATGTCGACTTGGACCCACTTATCTGTCTTCCAACGTTCCCTCTCTTGTTGTCTTCAGTACATTCTAGTTCTACTTGCGAAACATTGGTGCTATAATAGATTCGCTGCTTGGTGACGAACATCGATTTTTTTTTGTGCTGGTACTAGGTGCATCTAAATCTCATTTTCGTTGTCTTAAGGAAAACATTCCGAGGATCTCTAGCGTGTAAGGCTTGTTGGTGTTTTGGACAAACAAAAATGTTCGGAACTACTTCCGGTTTCATCTTAAGTTTTACATCTTTCATTAGTTTGTAACACATGTAATTTTCAACATCTTCCTCAAACTTAAACAAAATATACAAGACTGAGATACACATTTGAAGTAGGGATATTTTGTAGGCTAAGTATCCACGATTTTTTACCCAAAATACAGAAATATGAGACACAAAGAACTAGATAATATAATATAAAACAATTTTTTTTACATAATCAAAATACATATGAGTTTTGGTTACATCAAAGGACTGAAAACAGCCTTTCACATGTTCCACATATCAATGAGAATTGATTTCTCCAATGCTTTTATAATTGTTAGGTATATGATTAGTTCAGTATTTGGATTAAAAAAATCTACTTGTATCTCCTACGTTTTAGTCTACCAGTACCAGCAAAATCTGCTAACAACTGACGTCAATATAGCTTTAGAATGGCATTCACAAATGCGGATTCTTGATAATAATACAATTCACTTAATACTTATATTAAAATGGTCCTCACAGAGTACTTTGTTGACTTATCGCTCACAAATTCATTCCTACGCATAGCTATCTGCCACAATTTTCTGATTTTTATATTTCGTAACAAACCAATAAAAAATTCATCAGGAATGGTCACTGTCGTATTTTCACATTGGGGAACCATACAATATTTATAATTTTTCTTCATATGTCCTCCTTCCATTATTATACTCAGTACAAACAATTAAATAAATTATCCAATAGACGCGTATGCAGTTCACAAAGCTTGCATAGCAAGTAGCATGCACTGCAGCGTTATTATTTACCAAGCACCCGTACAATGCGTGGCTAAGATGCCGCGCCGCGCCGGTCGGAGGGGTATAGTGACGTCACCGTCGCACACTCGCAAGTGCCGCGCGTTTGCAATTTGCAGCACTTTGGTAATTTATTGGAATATGAAATCGAGCTCAGAAAATTCTGAAATTTTGCCCAGCCGCTAAACTCAATACGCCCTTTTATAATATGCAATAAAAAAAATATGCTGAACGAGCCTATTCGTTACCAACTATACACTTCCCATTGGATAAAACATCGCTGTATTTGAGGAATGCTGAGTGTAACGTTCCATTGAATCCAAACGTAAATCTTTGACGAAACGACAGATTTTTCTGTGTGTAGGTGTCGGCTGAGTCGATACCGTGTCACCGGCGCTGTATATCGGCTACATCACGGGGCACCGTAGTGTAGTTGGTATCGCGTCGGCCTAGAAAGCCGGTACCTTTCTTTTTTCCGATTTTTCTGTGAACCAAATGATTGGAATTATCTTCCTCTTGCAAAGCAAGCAAGCACCTTTCATTCCATTTGTTGTTGCTCTTTTAGTAACTATAGGTATACAGGGTGGCCAATCGGGTGACGATAATAATTTTTTTTTAGATAGCCCGTACCGAGACCTATCCAAAACACCCCCATGTATATGTACCGATTATTGATAGTTTTCTTGAAAACAGAGATTTTCCAGTTTTTCCAAGAAATCGTCAAAAACAAAAACATAAATGCTTTTTGGCTTATATTTTTTTCTGCAATTATACTCAGTATTAAGCCTATTTTAATATCCAATAAGGAGAACCTGTACATCCGAACAATAATTAAGTACATGTTGGGCCCAAAGTTTGAAATCTCTCTTTTTAGTCAGGAGACCAAAACCTTCAAAATAAAATTAAAAATACTTATGCCTGGTTCTGGAGATCCAATCTAATCTTAAAAACTCTGCAAGACATTGCAATTTCGAAATAATAATGAAAAAATAGCACTTATGGGGGCATTTTGCGCCGTACATGACTGTTGAAGGTCAAAAGGTGATAATTCACGAATTTCCAAAATGACTTAAAAAACTATTATTTTGCTTTATTATGACAAATTAAAGAAAAAAAACTTGTAACAACTAATAAACCTGATAATCATTGATGTTTTAATCACTTTTAATAAAAAAATTAATACCTGTGCTTTTTGATGTGTACTATTGAGCTTCTGCTAAATTAAGTTGTATGGAAAGTTAACAAAGGAAAGGAATATAAAACAACAATCTGACTTTTAAATCCATAGCGGAATTACCTGGGAAGCATTATCGTAGCATACGCTATCCCTTTTACTTCCCACACCGATAGGTGAGGGGAGGATTGTGATCGTGAAAATTTTCGATTTTGAGGTAATAGGTTTTTTGGGCGTTTTATAATGTCTACATAACGAAAATCCGCGTCACTCATTTCCGTCGTTCTGTCTGTCGGTCTGTCTGTCTGTACGCGTTTTTCTAGCCTCGTAATCTCAGTAACCGCTGCATGGGCTGTGATGAAATTTGGGCAGCAATATGCTGTGGAGTCTTAGTAGGTAATGCTGCTATAATTTTGGAAATCAGTACATGGGCGGCGGAGTAATTAAAACAAAAATTTCAAATATTCCTCAAACTTCGTTTTTAGGCGTTTTAGAGGTTCTTGATCATTTTCTGCATTTTTTTGGGTGGGGGTGGAATTTGGGTGTTTGGGGGGTGGGGGGTTGAAAAACTGAAAAACTTGTTGTAATCATGATAGGCTGTCTACTGACCTGTCAAGGAAGACCTAGTGATATAAATCACCTTTTCAGGTCCATCCGAACATTGCCTTGCCTATTACCGAAAATTAATTAACACAACAGCGCTTCGCGGACATGAGCTCGCAAAAAGCTACTCTGAAAGAAAGGGATGGCGTATGCTACGACATCGCTTCCCAGGTAAATCTGCCATGTAATTGGAAGTCAGATTGTTGTTTAGTACATAGCAAAAACACTTCAAAAATCACAATTTGGGTATTAGTTTTTTTATTAAAAGTCATCAAAACATCAATGATTATCGGGTTTATTAGTGGTTACGAGTTTTTTTTCTTTAATTTGGTCATAATAAAGCAAAATAATAGTTTTTTAAATCATTTTGGAAATTCGTGAATTATCACCTTTTTACCCTTAACACTCACGTACGGCGCAAAATGTAACCATAAGTGCTACTTTTTCATTATTATTTCGAAAGTGCAATGTCTTGCAAAGTTTTTAGGATTAGTTTGAAGCTCCGGAACCAGGCATAAGTATTTTTAATTTTATTTTGAAGGTTTTGGTGTCCTGACTAAAAACAGAGATTTCAAACTTTGGGCCCAAAATGTACTTAATTACTGTTAGGATGTACAGGTTCTCTTTATTGGATATTAAAATAGGCTTAATCCTGAGTATAATTGCAGAAAAAATAAAAGCCAAAAAGAATTCTTGTTTTTGTTTTTGACGATTTCTTGGAAAAACTAGAAAATCTCTAAGTTTTCAAAAAAAAAAAATCATAACTCGAAAACTATCAATAATCGGTACACATATATTGGGTGTTTTGGATAGGTCTCGGTACGGGCTATCTAAAAAAAAAATTATTATCGTCACCCCATTGGCCACCCTGTATTTTAACTGAAAATATTGCAGTACATGCATTATACAGGAGTACGTGTTATGAAAGTATGTGATCTAGAGTATTTTTTATCATCGTTCAGTAACATTATAGGAAACTACTGAAAATAGCAGATCAGCCCCATTTTTCTCCGCATTCTTTTGCCTCGCATTCTTTTCCTTGCCAGACAATACAGTATTTGGGAGCTTCGCCGCCGCAAGAACCGCAAATTCATTGGACGATGGCCGCGAAAGCCTTACACAGTACACAACCTCTCATCATTAACAGTATCCAAACTCTAAGCGAACTTGCGACATGGTGTACTAAAGCAGCTAAACCACCTTCGCAGTGCATAGCTGCCATTTGTGTCGGAGCCGATTCAAATAAGTTGTCGCGAAGTTGCCGTGTCAGATGGCGAGATATCCCATTAGGTATTGTCCGGGAAGTGACCCTAGTGCGAGCTGGTGCTTGTTACCTATTCGCCAGTTAGTTTGGAGACTGGTGTCGAGAGGGCGGAGGACAATGAGGCGGCTTGCTTTCTTGTCGCTGTTCAAATGTTTACAGACGACGACAATCTGTTTCCGTTTGGAGTAATTGTATGTAATATCACGTGAGCTAGATTTAGATCAGGAGTTCACAGGTACGCCTGGGTTTGTGTTGCAATCATTTCATGGTGAGATGGTTAATTAGTATACTACGAGGATGCGCTGTAGTGATGATGATTATGATAATAATAATTTATTTATTTTGGGTGGACTGGTCATCAGACTGTCCGGTAAGAATAAAGTCGCTGCTACAAACATGCTTGTCGTCCCATTGTTGATATACACCTTCGGTATCATACACTTTACAGTGTATGGAATAGTTTACCAGCGACTTGTAAAAAAGCCGGCTAGTAGCTAGTAAGCTCGCCGCGTGTACTTGAGACCTTACGTCCATGGGCAGAACGCGACCCTACGAGTGCCCTACTATTACTTAAGGCACTCATACGGTATGGATAAAAATTTTTGATATTCGTTACCTGAGGCTGAAACTCAAAACAACGATCGAATTTGCAATAAGCGCCCTAAAAATTCACAAGTCACGAGTTTTCGTCCCTATAGGAAGCCAGATAACGATTTTAGGTTTTTAGACTGAACTTGAAGATCTGAGTGTCTAAAATTTTTTGATGCTCGTCACCTGAGGCTGAAACTCAAAACAACGGTCGGATTTGTAATTAACACCCTGAAAATAAACAGGTTACAAGAGTTCGTCCCGATAGGAAGCCAGATAACGATTTTAGATTTTTAGACTGAACTTGAAGATCCGAGGGTCTGAAAATTTTTTACGTTCGTTACCTGACGCTGAAACACAAAACAACGGTCGGATTTGTAATAGGTTCCCTCAAAATATACAACTCACGAGTTTTCGTCCCGATAGGAAGCCACATATCGATCTTAGACTTTTATAGACTGAACTTGAAGATCTGAGGGTCTAAAAATTTTTGATGTTCGTCATCTGAGGCTGAAACTCAAAACAACGGTCGGATTTGTAATTAACACACTGAAAATATACAGGTTATGAGAGTTCGTCCCGATAGGAAGCCAGATAACGATTTTAGATTTTTTTCCCGATAGGAAGCCAGATAACGATTTTAGATTTTTAGACTGAACTTGAAGATCTGAGGGTCTGAAAACTTTTTACGTTCGTTACCTGACGCTGAAACACAAAACAACGATCGGATTTGTAATAGGTTCCCTCAAAATATACAACTCACGAGTTTTCGTCCCTATAGGAAGCCAGATAACGATTTTAGATTTTTAGACTGAACTTGAAGATCTGAGGGTCTAAAATTTTTTGATATTCGTCACCTGAGTCTGAAACTCAAAACAACCGTCGGATTTGTAACTAACACCCTCAAAATATACAGGTTACAAGAGTTCGTCCCGATAGGAAGCCAGATAACGATTTTAGATTTTTAGACTGAACTTGAAGATCTGAGGGTCTGAAAACTTTTTACGTTCGTTACCTGACGCTGAAACACAAAACAACGGTCGGATTTGCAACAGGTTCCCTCAAAATATACAATTCACGAGTTTTCGTCCCGATAGGAAGCCAGATAACGATTTTAGATTTTTAGACTGAACTTGAAGATTTGAGGATCTAAAAATTTTTGATGTTCGTCACCTGAGGCTGAAACTTAAAACAACGATCGGATTTGTAATTAGTACCTTCAAAATATATAAGCTACGAATTTCTGTTCCCCAGAGGAAGCTAGGTAACGATTTTAAATTTTTAGTCTGAACCTGAAGGTGTGAGGGTCTGAAAACTGTTAACGTAAGTCACCTGAGACTGAAACTTAAAACAACGGTCGGATTTGAAATAAGCACCCTCAAAATATACATCATACAAGTTTTTGTCCCGATAGGAAGCCAGATATCGATTTTAGACTTTTAGACCGAACTTGAAGATCTGAGGGTCTAAAAATTTTTGATGTTTGTCACCTGAGGCTGAAACTCAAAACAACGATCGAATTTGTAATTAGCACGCTCAAAATATACAAGCCACGAATTTTGGTCCCGAGAGGAAGCTAGGGAACGATTTTAAATTTTTAGTCTGAACCTGAAGGTTTGAGGGTCTGAAAACTGTTAATGTAAGTCACCTGAGGCTGAAACTTAAAACAACGGTCGGATTTGTAATTAGCACCCTCAAAATATACACCATACGA
The DNA here is from genome assembly GCA_951848785.1 of Callosobruchus maculatus. NCBI lineage: Eukaryota > Metazoa > Arthropoda > Insecta > Coleoptera > Chrysomelidae > Callosobruchus > Callosobruchus maculatus. Next base: position 9,476,213 of record CATOUR010000003.1, read on the forward strand.
GTTTTCGTCCCGATAGGAAGCCAGGTAACGACTTTAAAATTTTAGTCTGAACCTAAGATCTAAGGGTCTGAAAACGTTTGATGTTCGTTACCTGAGGCTGAAACTGAAAACAACGACCGGATTTGTAATAAGTTCCCCCGAAATATACAAGTCACTCAATATACAAGGGATGTATAACACTGTGGAATGAGCTGTCGAAAAAAAACACAGTTGGCGAACTTGAATTTTTCTGTATGAGAAACAAGTATCACATGTTGTGTTTCAATGAACATGGGTTAGGAGGTGGCGAACTGTAGAGAGGTACATGTTATAATCAATGATAGTGTTACCATCCTTTAAGTACCTCCAGCTCTTGAACGAATCAATTTAAACCCCAAGTGTGCAGTTTGTTGGAATTGATTTATCGGGAGGAACATAAATGGCACTAATATACCGGGTGTCCCTGTAATAATTTTTGATCGAACGTCACGTGACCAAAGTCAAATACCTCATTGGGTAACACAATAACAAGAAATGATACAATATTTGCTCTAATTTACATCCACGAAATTATAATTCTCTACCACTGCCCAGTTCCGATATACTATTATTTGTCTTAATCGTCGTGGGATACCCTATATGTTCTGCCCAATGCAAAATTATTCCGATAGTTTGGGTACGTCGATTCAAATACAGAAAATAACCATTCCGATTCCACCAATGCCAACATTTCTGTGTGGAATTACACACCAAAGCAACAACTATGTTGAATCAGTGTGCAGATAGTGGGTAGTTCAGAAAATTATAAAAATATCTGGTTCCATCTATAAAGCAGCAAGCTCTATTTTGGACACATAAATGTTCAATAGTATTAATATTCCATGCAAGAGACAAAACACACAGTTCTACGCTTTATTCATGTTCTAGAGATACGTTTTCCCTGTGAGACCACTTGTATAAGCTTTTATCTAGTGCATATATGTATATCACAATGATGGTGTATCTAAAAGTGGAATATATTATTACAGTATATGGAGCACGACTAAATGCTAACTTTAAATCGACCTAATCGAAAGAAGGAGAATAGATTGAAAGATGTTTGTTAAAATTTTTCTACAGGTAGATCGGTTATTGACCATTCTTATAAAAAATTCGTATCTAGTCACAATGGTGCGTCCTAAGTATGGCTGCCTTTTGCATTCTGGCGGCTAAGATGTGCGCCGCCGCACGGCACACCGGCATTTTGCGCAGTGCAGAGAGTAGCGTATCACTCATATGAGGTTCAAGCGGCCATTTCAAGAATAACTTCCAGGGATGCTAGATAACGTATTGGACCAAATTGTTTACCGTTGCTACGTATGCCTAGAAAATGAAGGAGGACTTTTTGAATATAAGATTAAATAATATGTATACTTATAACGATTTTTTTTTGTTAGTGTATAAAATAAATATTTTAAAATTTGATGATAACATATTGCTTACTCATTTTTTTTCGTGTTTTAATAAAAAAGGTAAATCAAAATAAAATTCAAAATCCTATGGCATTTTTTCTTGTCTACATGATGACGTAACATGATTTTTGATTCGACGTTTTCTTTCTTCGTAATCCTCATTAAATAAAATTGAAGATGTCTTTTTGAATCCGAAGTATCGGGTAAATGAAAAGAGCGACAATTTTTCGTTATACCTTTAGAATTAAAATTAGTTTTTTAGGGACAAAAAGAGTTGTCGAGTGTTTAAAAAACCACAGTTGAGGATGGTTGCTAAGAAACTTAACGTTAGATTGAAAATCTAATAACATGAGTTTATAGAGCAGGAAAAATTGCATTGGGAATGTGAAATTTGCATTGTCATATCTCATCAAATAAAGTGAGAAAAAAATAAAGACGAAATCGGGAAAATTCGATTTTTCTCAAACTCTTCGAAAGTAGTCGGAATTTGAAAAATGTTTAAACGCCATATTGCAGGGTTCAGCAAGGCGCAACTTCTCTCTAATTTAATCAAATTGTAAATCTTCTGGTTTACGAGTCCCTGCACATTCTTAAGTGAGACAACATGTATATGATATTGTCAGCTCTGAATATTTTTCAGTTTTACTAAGAATGACAGAATGAGTAGTAGTTAATGTATAGTAATGTTCGTTGCTATTATATTGTTAATATATGTATATTCAACAAGGCAAGAGTCTGACATCGACCCTTGTGGTATACTATGTATGATCTATATTGCGTCAGACACATTTTTTTTTTCAATTTTGACCAGCTGTGTCCTATTTTTGGTACGGCGTAACTATATCAGCTTTTTTCTGGACTTTCCAAATATTCAAATTCTCGTCCCCTTGGAAATTGTTTTCATAAAAATATAACTTTAGGATATTCCTGCTGAAACAAAAAATTCGCCATCTAAAGAAAAACAGTCGCAATGAGTATAAAAAGTGCTCATTCTAAATTTCAACGAACCTTGCACATATAAAGAAAAAGAACCAAGATAAACCTCTTCGTAAACAGATTGGAAGAGGCCCTAACTAATTTTTTTCAATATATTGTTTCAGCTATTTATATGTACAGCTTCTTTTTTTATAACTGAGTAGACCGCGTAGGCAGAGCCTAAATACCAGAGCACTGCGACTGCTGTTAAAGGGTTATGTTAGGGGAAGTTTGTTAACGCGGGATTTGAATGGGCCGATACCCGCAGGCCCAATAAATACATCTTCTGGCAGTCCATTCCAAGCCTTGGACACTCTGGAAATAAGAGCGGTTGCACCGCTCGGTTCTTGATGTATGAAGAACCACCGTCTTAGGATGAGATGCAGCGGTCGCGCGGGTGCATCTGATAGGGGCGGTCAACGGCGGAACGATAGAGGATAGCTCAGAGAAGCAGATTCCGTTTGAATATCGATAGTAGAGTGAGAGGTCACCAACAACATGCCGGTGAGAAAGTGACTGGAGGTGGTACGTTAAGGCCGGGTCGCCAATTAGTCGAATTGACCTTCTCTGGACGGCATCTAGTATAGACAGGGTAGTGGGGGCAGCAGCTCCCCTGACACGACAGCAATACTCCAGGTCAGGCGTTATCTGGGCTTTATATAGCGCGAGAAGGTTACATGGTGAGTACTTTTTGGCTCTAAATAGGTACCCAAACTTATTTACAAGCAGCTGTTACAATTTACGCAATATGTTCGTACCAGATCAGATTTTCTGTAATGTTGACTCCTCATTTTCACTCAAGTACTGTCTCATCAATGTAAATTCAAGCATAAGAAGTTAGAGCAAAATTTCATTAATGGATATATCCGGATTTGTATTTTACTATAGAACTGCGTTTCTATTATACAGAGTATTACATTTGCATATAATTATTTATAGATATATAATGTGAAATTAATAATTTGAATTTTGTATTTTCTATTTAGGATAGTCTAATGGAATAGGGTTATTCCATTATGAAAATTTGGTTAACTGTTTGATAATAAAGGGGAATGTTGATAATGAATTATATAGAATTACCTACTGTGTCATTTTGGAACACAAATATTATTTTAGAGCTTTTCCATACCAATGATGTTATTCAACTTACTGATTAAGGTTTTTAATAGAGGTATAAAATAGATGTGTTCAGCCCGACTATATAATCCTTGACTTGTTTGCCCAAATCTGACAACACTGATGTCAGCGTTTTTGAATTCTGTATGTTCAAAAACCCCCAAGTGTTCAATTTTTCCGTTCCAGCTGTGGCAGTTTTGGAAATATTTAAGCGTTCCGGTACTGTTTACTGAAAAGGCGGTGTTGCCGTATCTCAATAATTAACAGAAACAAAATTTTGAAATTGTGAGATCTTACGAAGTTCGACATGTGCAATTCATTGCAATAAAAATAAGTAGAGGATTCTATTTAAAATAAATTAAAATCGGGGATATTTGTTTCAAAAGTTTGGAAAAATAATTTATAACTTGACAACGCCGCAAACGCGAAAAAAACTATTACAAGGCGAGATATGGTATTAGTAGATATTTCGATTTAAAATAAAACATACAGGGTGTTACATTTAAAAAAACAGAGTAAAATGACCTTTAAATTGCCGTAATTTAAAATTCTGCCAAAAACACGTTGTAGATACAAATTGCTGGTAACATCCAAAGTAATATCCAATTAGTATTCAAGTAACTCGCTGTATAATATTATTGAGAAAAGTTAAAGAAATATATCAATTTGGACGTATTACTTGCGACCTTGCAAATCCGGAAATTAATAGAAAATAAATTGTAACTTGTCAACATTGCAACCGATCCCAAAAATATTTTAGGGTTGAATAGAGATTAATGATGGAAACCAGAAAAAATCTAAAAAAAGTTATAGTTCCATATAAAAAAATCAAGTTGATTACTATCCTACTTTGCCGCTACACCCTGTATATTTCAAAATATTTTTAGAATATGTGTCTTAAACAACCAAATAACTTTTGTATTTGACATTTTCTTCTATCAGGTATACCTTGCAGGATATCAAAGAATTACACACTAACAGGACACCCTGTATATAGGAAAAGAAGCAGAACCTCTGCTTGACCATAAATAACAGAGACTGCATAGTAAAAAAGTTCCATTAGCCCTACATTAAACTTCTTTGAACGTAAGGAATAGGACACAAAGAGCTAATCAAATATTGAGCTCGTTATAAAATATTTAGCTGCTTTGTAATTGGTTTTCGGAATGCTGAGGGTAAGGTTAATCAGTCTTAGCTGAATACACACAAAACTTCTAGAATCTACAGTGAGGAACTCGTTTTCTTGAACAGTAAACTCCACCTTTTGCCTTTGGCTAGTACGCGGCTTATTAGGATTTTAGTTGAGGTAGCAACAAGTACAGTGTGTTTTTATTTGTCCCACAGATCCCATAGCTCGATCATCTAACAGAAATAAAAAAGAAATTTTTAGGGCGAACTAAGCAGAATAAGGTATCACACACAATTCTATAGAACTACAAGTTTCTCAAAATTGCTATCAGACAAAGCATGCTTCCTGAGACTATTAATAATTGTAGTAAAAGAGAATAATCTCTCTACAGCGGAAGAAATCAGAGGCGGCATATTATATTTCATAAACATTATTTTATTGTTGGATAATCGTCGAGCATGTTTAATTAGTTCTCGAATTACTGATATACCTCAGATATTCTAATTTTGCTCTATTTTTACTTCCCACACCGATAGGTGAGGGGAGTATTGTGACCGCGAAAATTTTCGATTTTGAGATAATACGCTTTTTGGGCGTTTTATGATGTGTGCATAACGAAAATCCACGTCACTCATTTCCGTCGGTCTGTCCGTTGCATGGATTGTGATGAAATTTGGGCAGCGTTATGATGTGGGGTCATAGTAGGAAGTCCTCCTACAATTTTGAAAATCGTTATACGGGGGGCGGAGTAATTAGCAAAAAACGAAAAGTTTCAAATATGCCTCAAACTTCATTTTTAGGCGTTTTAGGGGTTCCTGATCATTTTCTACTTTTTCTTGGGTGGGGGTGAATTTGGGGTGGTTGGGGGGTGGGGGGTTGTAATACTGAGAAATTTGTTGTATTCATAATGGGCTGTCCATTGATATTTGAATGAAAAACCTAGCGGCATGATACACTTTTTTAGGTCCATCCGAACGTTGCATGCTTATTATAGAAACCACGGGACAATTTGTGATGTATATACGGGTATTGTTTTAGATCGTTCAATATCGGGTAACGCGAAAATTGTTCAATTGATTTTAATGACATTTTGACATAGTATTACTCCCACGGCGAGGATGGAAAACGCGTATGTTTTGGAAAAATCGGGTCAGTGGCGGTGCGGCAATGATAAAAAAACTAAAAATATAAAACAGCTCAAACTTTGTTTTTAGGTGTTATAGGGGTTTTTGGTCATTTTCTACGTTTTTTTGGAGGGTGTGGGGTGGTAAAAAAATTTGTTGTACTCATAATGGGTTCTCCATTGATCTTTGAATGAAAAACCTAGCAGCATAATACACTTTTTACGTACATCCGAACATTGCCTTGCTTATCATAAAAACCAAGGGACTTAGAATTTGTGATGTATACATACGAGTATTGTTTTAGATCGTTCTATATTGCGTAACGCGAAAATTATTGAATTGATTTTAATGAAATTTTGACACAGTATTACTACCGCAGCGATGATGGAAAACGCGTATGTTTTGGGAAAATAGTGTCAGTGGCGGCGCAGCAATAACAAAAGAACAAAAAATATGAAAATAGCTCAAACTTTGTTTTTAGGTGTTTTACGGGCTCCTGATCATTTTCAATTTTTTTTTGGTAGGGTGAAATCGGGGCGGTTGAGGGGTGGGGGGTAGTAAAACTGAAAAATTTGTTGTATTCATAATAGTCCGTCTATTGACCTGTAAAAGAAATACCTAGCGGCATATTACACCTTTTTAGGTCCATCCGAACATTGGTTTGCCTATTACAGAAACCAATTTTGTGATCTGTACATACGAGTTTTGCTTTATTTCGTTCTATGTATATTGTGTAAAGCAAATATTATTGAATTGATTTTGACACAGAATTTATTACCGCTGCGAGAATGGAAAACGACTTTGTTTTTGAAAACCGTGTCAGTGGCGGCGCAGCAATAATCAAAAAACCAAAAACATAAAATCAGCTCAAACTTCGTTTTTAGACGGGTTGGAGGCTCTTGATCGTTTCGCATCGTCCAGTTCAAGCATGCAGAATAAAACTGTGGCACCCTAGCTCCCAAGACGGGAGACGCAAGAAACTATTTACAAGAGTTTTTGTGTTGGATGTTGTTTTTGCGGGCGAATGGGCGATAATTTAGTTGCAAGGGGATTTTAGACTATAGCTTCATGCAGTGGGAAATAATAACACGGTATCATCATTATGTGTGGAAAGTTGACTCCATTTTTTTTTATTAAATGTGCTGTCTCTGAAAAACTGGATTGTGATTCACTCTGAGAGAAACTTGTTCCGGAAACGGCATCGGCACGGTAACTCGGAAAATACTCGTAAAGTACTACTAGTACTCCAAGAGTAGTATTTTACGAATACAATAAAATTCGCTTGTAAGTACGAGTAATAGGTAGCGCAAATAAAAAATACTTATGAATAAAAATGACGAGTAGTTGTTTTACCCGTAACCAAAATACGAGTATAAGTATTCGAGTACTTGGTCAGCTCTGTACAACACCTTTCCACATATTAACGTAGGAGGTCATATTAAGCACTAGTTTACGAAATAATCGTAATGCAAAATTCAAAAACTTTGTTCAGTTCGGAATTATATCCACATACCTGAAAGCATTGCAACCGGTAAAATAGTAGGTGTTTTCACGGCAACTTTACGCATGGAGTTGCTGTTAATTTATTCAACCATATTAAACTGGTTTGATGTGCTTATTCTACTTAATAGGTTTGTTGGAGTAAATTAACTTGCTTCCAGGGAAGTTTTTTTTTATTTTAGAGCTTTTATTCAACTTTAAATGTATGTATGTATCTATGTATGTTTGCTCGGGTGGAATCTTGCTACTCTATTTTGAAGCAGATATATTCAACCGATTGAGCTGAAATTTTGTATACACCTTTAGTTTGGATGACAACACACGATATTAAGCTATGAGATGTCATTCAAAATCTAATATGGCGGAACATCCAAGATGGCCGAATGGTTATTTTTAATGCATTTCCACAATATGAGTGTCAAATAAAAGGGCTTGTTGAGAGTAACTCGAAAAATAATGTGACGTCATTCTAAATCCAATATGGCGGACCATCTAAGATGGCGGAATGGTTATTTTTAAAGGGCTTGTTGAAAGTAATACGAAAAATAGTGTGGCGTCATTCTAAATCCAATATGGCGGACCATCCAAGATGGCGGAATGGTTATTTTTAAAGGGCTTGTTGAAAGTAATACGAAAAATAATGTGGCGTCATTCTAAATCCAATATGGCGGACCATCCAAGATGGCGGAATGGTTATTTTTAAAGGGCTTGTTGAAAGTAATACGAAAAATAATGTGGCGTCATTCTAAATCCAATATGGCGGACCATCCAAGATGGCGGAATGGTTATTTTTAAAGGGCTTGTTGAAAGTAATTCGAAAAATAATGTGGCGCCATTCTAAATCCAATATGGCGGACCATCCAAGATGGCGGAATGGTTATTTTTAAAGGGCTTGTTGAAAGTAATTCGAAAAATAATGTGGCGCCATTCTAAATCCAATATGGCGGACCATCCAAGATGGCGGAATGGTTATTCTTGAAGGGCTTATTGAAAGTAACTCGAAAAATAATGTGGCGTCATTCTAAATCCAATATGGCGGACCATCCAAGATGGCGGAATGGTTATTTTTAAAGGGCTTGTTGAAAGTAATTCGAAAAATAATGTGGCGCCATTCTAAATCCAATATGGCGGACCATTCAAGATGGTGCAGTAGTTCTTTTTTATGCACTTCTGCAATATGGGTATCAAATGAAAGAGCTTGCCGAGAATAATAAAAAAAATATTTTGACATCACTCTTAATCCAATATGGCGGAGTTTTGAAGTTTTTTATGTTTTTCTATAGTGCGGAGAATATAAATGCAAGTTAATAACTAAAAAGTAAAAAATCAATTTAAACAAAGAAATTTAAAAAAAGTTTTTACTTAAATGTTATAAAAAGAAGAAAATGAAATGTTCCTTTAATATGTTAACTATCAACTTACAGCCTCATTACATATAACTTATATGATCATAAAAGCTTATAATAAAAAATATAGAGCAGCTAAAATTGGACCAAAAAAACTTGAACACAAACGTGGAACACAGTGACCATCGAACGGCCAGGTTAATGATCTACTCTCACAGTTTTGCGGATGACAGTACGCTGCATGCAGGCATCATGAGCAATAGACCGATCTCTGTGGTCGAGCTGAAACGCAGAAGACTGGCAGTGGCAGCTTCACTTTCAAAGGATCTCGATAACATTACAGCTTGGGGGCTCAAGAATATGGTAAAACTAAATGCTTCCAAAACACAGTATTGTACGCTATCAACTAAGAAGTGCCCAAGCCAACACCAGATTCTAATGAACAACCGGGCTCTGCCAAAGAGTCACTCATTCAAGCTGTTAGGAATGAACATTACAGAAAATCTGATCTGGCACGAACACGTCTCGTTAATTGCAACAGATGCTGGTAAAAAGCTTGGGTACCTATTTAGAGCCAGAAAGTACTTCTCACCATGTAACCTCCTCAGGCTATATAAAGCTCAGATAAGACCTGACCTGGAGTATTGCTCTCATGTCTGGGGAGCTGCTGCCCCCATTACCCTGTCTATACTAGATGCCGTCCAGAGAAGGGCAATTCGACTAATTGCCGATCCGGCCTTAACGCGCCACCTTCAGTCGCTTTCTCACCGGCGTGTTGTTGGTGACCTCTCACCTTTCCACCGATATTCAAACGGAATCTGCTCCTCTGAGCTATCCTCTATCGTTCCGCCGCTCACCGCTCCTATCATATGCACCCATGCAACCGCTGCATCTCATCCCAAGGCGGTCATTCTTCTTACATCAAGAACCGAGCAGTACAACTTCACATTTATTTTCAGGCTGTCCAAGGTTTGGAATGGACTGCCAGGAGATGTATTTATTGGGCGTGCGGGTATTGGCCCTCCCCTAACATAACCCTTTCACAGCAGCCGCGGAACTCTGGTATTTAGGCTCTGCCTACGCGGTCTGCTCAGTTATGAAAAAGCTAGTCGGCAACTGGCTGACAATAGGGTACTTGCAGAAAAAAATATTATGTCATTTACGCGTTCCTTAGAGCCTAGTAAACATGACAAAATCACTTGTTTGGTTTTTTGGAATCGGCTGTGAGAGATGTTCCAAAAATTATTTCAAATGCCGGAAAATCCCGCGCAAACAACCTCTGACGTCAGTGATATCGTATAGTGATGGGATGTAAAGTATTGATATTCGACATCGATAGCCAGTGCTAACCTAACATTTTGACATTGATCATTATAACCACAAAACACAGCCACACACAAAAGTACAAAAGTCAAAAGAATAAAAGTTAGGCTAGATTCCTAATTCACTTTGTAGGGATGGGCTTGAATTAGATTCTATCTTTGGATTGATTCATAATGGGATGCGCCGAAATAAAATGATGGCTTCGATTAGTTGCGAATCTCGGTCACAAACAGGATGAACTGTGATACCTATCAGATATAAAAATGTATTGCAACGAAAATGCTAGTGGGTTAATTGCCTGTTTCAAATACGTTTAAGTATCAATAAATTGAGTCGCATTGTTAAAGAATTCAGATCATCTCTAGTCGAATGCGCAGTTGAATCTCACTGACCTGCGCTGTAGCAGTATCGATTGTCGATATCGATAAGATATCTGTGACGTCAGCCCTTGTTTTAAGTCACGTGGAAAAATTTGAATATATCCTTATTTTATTTTGGAAATATCTTTTTTGACCGTCAGTAAAATCATGTTTTTTGTTTCCTACTGCTTCTTAATATGGTTTTCTTTACGCTATGTATACTCCCGAGGCGATTCAACGACCTCTGCAAGTACCCTATTGAGATTTTCAGTCAGTTAAGTTTCTTTTCAGTCGCCTAGTGAGCAGAGTGCCTTAAACTCTAAACTATTACCCTTTGTCTACCGAAATTACACATCAATATGTTTGAACTATAAATTCTGTTTTAAAACTTTCCCAACTTTGTGCTTCGAGTTTCTATTCATCGGCTTTTTATCCCGTTCATTACATTTCTTTAGAAATTCTTCAGACCTAACTTATGCACTTTACAATTCCTGGAACAGAGCTATAGCATTAATCGATCCAGATTGCTTTGGAAAGTTATCCATCAATTGATTTGGGTCAACTGGTAGTTTCGTAAAACGTTCCTATTAATATGTTATACGAAAAGTTTCAGCAACTTTGTTCAGTGAAAGTCGCCACATTATTGATAGTTACACAGGAACTTTGCTCTGATTATAATCGATTTTCAAGTTTACAATACACAGCGATTTGAATTCCGCCATATTTAAAAAGAATGGACCACAGAGTTAACATCTCTAGAGGGAGCCTAATTTGAATATTGGCCAGCCAACATCTATAGCGCTATTGCCACTCTTCTTCGTCCGCTTCCAGTTTCTTCAAAATCTGGCAGTTTCCGCAGTTTGAACACAAAGTATTTAACTGGGTATTTAACTATACATTCCAATATACTTGCAATGTAACTGACTTACGTGAAGATAATTTGTATTGATTTAATCAAATCTCAAAAATGGTAAATTTCATAGCGGAATGTCGCAATAACTTCTAATATGTCGTAAATCTGGCAACCTATAATCGGCGTGCCCTTAAGCTGTCATGTGGCTGTCGTTGTAGTTGTGGTTATTGCGTGTGTCGAGATTTTTGTGATTTTAGTGTATATTTGACTGACTTTGTGACTATTTGTAGTGTGCATTAAATTATTTATGAACAATATTGTCATAATTGCATAATGAGACAACATAAAAAGTGCATAGTTTGCTGTAATAGCGACGAATCGGTGAACACTTGTTATCATAGGTGAGTATAGGTTTTGTTTTAGTTTTCAGTAGCGTAATATATGGGGTTAACTGGGAACAAAAGTAACTTCACTCGAGTTTGAGAAATAGTAATGGTTGTTTAATGTATATTTTGTGCACGCATTACATTCATGTCGATCGACATGAATTTTCCAAATTCCATTTTTTAAACTATTTGAGGACGTGAAATTCAAAACTGTATGCCACATTTACTTACAAAAAATCTATCTATGAGAATTTTATAGAACTGGATATTACCTAATGCAATTATTATATTTTATTGCTGAAGTAAAAGCACGATGCAGTCATTCCAACAGGCTACCTTTCAGAACACTGTTAGATATGTTTTGAAAAACACACCATGGTAATAATAAATTATCAACTGTTACAATGAAATTATAATAAGAGTAACTCTCTAAGTATAGCTAAATACTAATACAACTTATTGGTATCAGTTTGTAACATCACAGTAAAAATTGAATCTATTAATGAGCATCCAGTTTTAATATAAAGTCGCACACCACTGGTAATGCCCTCAAGCTGTCAAAATTTCCGTTACATGTTGGCTGGTCAGCGACCTGTGCATTTTGTTGTTTACACTCCCTCTATAGATGTTAACTCTGTGGGAACTTTGCTCTGATTATAATCGATTTTCAAGTTTACAATACACAGCGGTTTGAAATCCGCCATATTTAAAAAGAATGGACTGTCAAACGCCAGACGACAGAAGTACATTACAGAAGGTATTTACATTGGGTTTCTAGTATCAAAATGACAAAATAGCCTTTTTGACAGGCACGTAGTTATTTGGTTACTTAAGACACATATTTTAAAAATATTTTGAAATATACAAGTAGGATAGTGATCAATTTGATTTTTTTTATATGGAACTATAACTTTTTCTTAAATTCTTCTAGTTTCCATCATTGATCTCTATTCAACCCTAAAATGTTTTCGGGATCGGTTGCGACGTTGCCAAGTTATAATTTATTTTCTATTAATTTCCGGATTTGCAAGGTCGGTCGCAAGTAATATGTCCAAATTGATATATTTCTTTAACTTTTCTCAATAATATTATACAGCGAGTTACTTGAATATTAAGTGGATATTATTTTGGATGTTACCAGCAATTTGTATTTACAAAGAGTTTTTGGCAGAATTCTAAATTACGGCAATTTGAAGGCCATTTTACTTTGTTTTTTTAAATGTAACACCCTGTATATTTTATTTTAAATAGAAATATCTACTAATACCCTATCTCGCCTTGTAATATTTTTTTCGCGTTTGCGGCGTGGCCAAGTTATAAATTATTTTTCCAAATTTTTAAACAAAAATATCCCCGATTTTAATTTATTTTAAATAGAATCCTCTACTTATCTTTATTGCAATGAATTGCACATGTCCAACTTAGTAAGATCTCACTATTTCAAAATTTTGTTTCCGTTAATTATTGAGATACGGCAACACCGCTTTTTCAATAAGAGGTACAGGAACGCTCAAATATTTCCAAAACTACCACAGCTGGAACGGTGAAATTCAATACTTGGGGGTATTTGAACGTACATAATTCAAAAACGCTAACGCCAGTGTTGTCGGATTTACCACTTTTACGTAAGACTTCATAAATAGGACATTCCATTCAAAATTATGACGTAAAATCGGTAAATCTGACAACACTGATGTTAGCGTTTTTGAATTCTGTATGTTCAAAAACCCCCTAGTATTGAATTTCACCTCTCCAGCTGTGACGGTTTTGGAAATGTTCAAGCGTTCCGGTATCGTTTACTGAAAAAGCGGTGTTGTCGTATGTCAGTTATTAATAGAAACAAAATTGCGAAATTGTGAGATCTTACTAAGTTCGGCATGTGCAATTCATTGCAATAAAAATAGGTGAGGATTCTGTTTAAAACAAATTAAAATCTTGGATATTTGTTTAAAAATTTGGAAAAATAATTTATAACTTGGCAACCTCGCAAACGCGAAAAAAAATACTACAAGGTGGGATGGGGTATTGGTAGATATTTCGATTTAAAATAAAAAATGCAGGGTGTTACCTTTAAAAAAGCAAAGTTGTAAATACAAATTGCTGGTAACTTCCAAAATAATATCAACTTAATATTCAAGTAACTCGCTGTATAATATTATTGAGAAAAGTTAAAGGAATATATCAATTTGGATATGTATTACTTGCGACCTTGCAAATCCAGAAATTAATAGAAAAAAAATATAACTTGGCAACGTCGCAACTGATTCCAAAAATATTTCAGGGTTAAATAGAGATCAATGATGGAAACTAGAGGGATTTTAAAAAAAAGGTATAGTTCCATATAAAAAAATTAAGTTGATCACCATCCTATTTTTCCGCAACACCCTGTATATTTCAAAATAATTTTATAATATGCGGCTTAAGTAACCAAATAACTTTTATTTTTGACATTTTCTTCTATCAGGTATACCTTGTGAGATATCGAAGAATTACGCACTAACTGGACACCCTGTATAGAAGCTTTTAAAGGGCCCATAAAAGGAAAGATTCCAACCCAACATAGGTACATTTTACAATCAAACTGGATTTAAATGTCAACTTACAGATCCAGGAAAGTAATCGCAGTTCTGAGTACATCTACCTCGCTAAGATTATATTACACGTATTGCGAAGACTTCATTTAATTAGTCCATTTGGAGGAAAGCTTAAATTACTGCCAACAGACGAAGTTGAAAGGTTATAACCAAGAAGTTTGTGGTTACCCCACTTTACGCTATCCAATACTTTTCCAGACTGAATAATACAAACAGCAGATAAAAATACGCACAATAGTTGTAATTTTATTGTTTTTCATAGGTTTCGGACAAACATTGAAACTAGAAGTTTTGCGTGCAGGTCAGTTAGCTCTCTCAACCCGTAGAGGCTGCTTCTTAAAAACAAAAATTTACAGGAATGTAACCGACACCTAATACAGGGTGACCGACGGGAAACGGTTAGTATAACGCCGCTAGTGGTGGTATGGAGGGGATTCAGGTATCAGTCGCCTTGCTGTATAATGCCATTTTAGTAGCTATGAAGCAGTGGACGGTAGAGCACCGTATGTTCGCTTATGACGCGTATGTTAAAAATGCTGAGTCGGTCACGGCCATGCAACGACTGTTCCGCGTTCATTTTAATCTTGGACGCCACGATATTATTCCAAGCCGCAATACCATTCTCAGATGGGTCAACAGTCTGAGAACAACAGGAATGATTGTGAAGAAAAAACCACCTGAAGACCAGTATCGGAAATTTTATTTGTTTATTTCTCCGCTCAAATGAAAATGAGCTTCATCACTCATGACGATTACTGCACTTTCATGGTCTCCAAGCAGCATTTGAATTCGAATGGCGAAGTCTCCTCGTTGCTCATAATCTGTTGGCTTAAGCTGCTGAACAATACACATCTTGTAAGGATGAAACGCTAAATCTTTTTTCAATATTATGGGCACTGATTCACGACTTAAGTTTAATTCACGCGCGTGTCTTCGTGCAGACCGTTGAGGGCTCCGAGTAAGCGCTTGTCTCACCCGCTCGACGTTTTCTGGCGTCATCGTAGTCTTCGTGGGACCAGGTGGCTTTTTATTCACAATCATTCCTGTTGTTCTCAGACTGTTAACCCATCTGAGAATGGTATTGCGGCTTGGAATAATATCGTGGCGTCCAAGCTTAAAATGAACACGGAACAGTCGCTGCGCGGCCGTGACCCACTCAGCATTTTTAACATACGCGTCATAAGCGAACATACGGTGCTCTACCGTCCACTGCTTCATAGCTACTAAAATGGCATTATACAGCAAGGCGACTGATACCTGAATCCCCTCCCTACCACCGCTAGCGGCGTTATATTTTCCTTGCTTTCGTAAATTTAGTTCATGTATATGCATTGTTCAGTCCAGCAAAATCAAATCACTAAGTTTATATTTACAAAAATTTTATATATACACTCATAGTTAGTTACATTTCTAGTTTCATATACAATTTATAATTCTTTTGGCTAATTTTTGGTTTTTGTATTTTTTATTTTTATTATTATATACAGACAAATTTCAATTTAAACGTAGTGAAGAAAAATGCTAGTTTTAAAGTTTGACCGAAACATATGAAGAACAACCATAATCCGTAGTCGCGGATATTAGAAAAATTAACAGAAGCGCAATAGTTGCATGCAGCGTAGCACTAATTTCGCAGAAAGTTGAATGTACTTCACTTTTTCGTTATCATCTAAAACCAGAAGCTGGCCAAAACTAAGCTTACTGCGAAAAAAGGGTTGAAAGGTATTAAAGAATGTTTTGCAATTTCTCTATGTGTGTGCTCGAGATTAGATCAGTTTTTTTTAGTCTTATGATGTATTATGCATCATATCACAATAAGTCTACATGAGCATTTGTAAAATTATAAAACGTTCCGTACCAAGCAGACCGAATTGGCAAAGATAAATTATTCCAATTCACGGGAGTGAAATATGGTAGCACAAGCAGTTGATGCTTAACATGCGTGATATTAGTCTGACTTTCCCTGTACAGTGTTCCATAATTTCGTACTAATATTTAAGGAAAAGGAGAAGGAAAAAGCCTCATATGTCTGAACGTCATACTCTAACGTGCGTAACTTTAAAAGTCACATCCCATTAATCTAAACTAGAGTTGGAAAGCGGTAGTTATATCAAGATTACCGAACTGGACTGGTTTAGTGCATAGGGAGGGCCTGAGTAACAATTTTTATGTTGCTTATTACACTATTAACAGACATTGGCCAATTGAGTATTTATTGAAACAGTAACTGTGAACATCAAAAATTGTACCACACATCTTAGGGTTAGAATATGAAACAACTTCATAGTATAATTTATATCAAATATATTTAGAATTAAAGAAAAATTGTGTGCTATGTGGTACAAAAATTAATGGATGATTTATATAAAAATTGCTTAATAACTGTAACAAAAAAGTGTGAATAGTTAGGTTGAAAGGTGTGATTATTTTAATGAAAAGGGTGATGGATGAAAAAAAAACCACCAGATGTACCCAGGTCACAAGAAATGGAGGGTTGTGCATTTTATTATACATATTTCACTTCCTTAATAAAGACGATTTATTATTATTATCATTATATTATTATTAAATTCAAGGACACCCTGTAAAAAGATAGGATCTTTCATATAAAAAAACTAGAGCAACCCTTAAAGGGGGTACATGAAATTTGTTTAACAATTTTTTTCACACGCACTAAAACGTTACAATATTGAAATTAACCTGACATTTTCTACTACCAAAAAGATACTTAAAGTGTAATTTATTTAGTTTACCCCAAGGTTGTATGGTGCACATTAATTTTTGTCCCACTTCATAAAAAGGGATCTCCAACAAATCCAGACAATTATCGCCTACTTTCGTTAATCTCTCATGCAAGTAAGGTTCTACTATATATTTTACAATCTCGTTTGGAGGGTTTTATTGGATGGCAAATTTCTCAGGCGCAGGCAGGTTTCGTGAAAGGACGCGGTACGCGTGAACAGATCTTAAACTTAAGACAAATTATTGAAAAAGCCAGAGAGCATTATTTTTCAGTTTTTGTCTGCTTTGTGGACTGTTCTAAGGCGTTTGATAACGTAAAGTGGCCTAAAATGTGGAAAATCCTCATCTCTATGGGAGTTCCTTATCACCTAGTGTTTCTCATACAGCAACTCTACCAGTCTAATTCGGCTCGTGTAAGGATTGATGGTAACCTGTCTAGTCAAACTGCAACCAGAAAAGGAGTTCGTCAGGGATGTGTATTATCTCCGATGTTGTTTAACATTTACTCTGAATTTGTGATGAGACAGGTATCAGACAACTGGAATGGCGGTGTAACTATTGGCGGAAGCAAAATATCTAACTTAAGATTTGCTGATGATACAATCCTTATTGCAGCTTCTCAGGAAGAACTAGTAGCTCTATTAAACATCTTAGAACAACATAGTGCAGCGTATGGTCTTGGTATTAACTAAAATAAGACCAACGTTATGATCGTAGATAGAGAGAATGATAATGATCGAGAAATAAAGTCAATAGGCCGTTGTGAAGTAGTTCAAAGTTTTGTATACCTCGGTTCTTTGATCGACAATTCGGGTAGCTGTGAAAATGAGATTCGACGGCGCATTCAACAGGCACGTGTGCCTGTATGGGGTGGAAAACGCAACCCTAAAATTTATTTTCAATGAAACTTTTTGTCTTATTATTTTTTTACCATCTAAAAATTGATTTCCTATAGCCTGTTTCATTCCAAACAAAAAATGTCTCTTGAATTTTTTCTATACAAGTTGAACACAAGCTAGCTAGCTAGTAGTAATGTGCTACAATCATCACACTTTTACTCAAACCTTAATTTCCTTTGAAAAATGCAAGTACAGCGACTAAACGGTAAAACGCCTTTTAAAATGGATAATGACATTTTCTAGAAAAACTCGTTGCAGGGACTATTCTAGGTACTAAAAATCTTACAGCAGAACTGACGTAAACCTAAATGTGTACAATTTAATTCAGCGAGAGCTTCTCTGCACTGTGACGCTTTGCTTAAATGTCCGTTAGACCTTTTTTAATTAAAATTACAAGCGGATTGCTACCCTAACGTATGAAGATTAGAGTTCCCTTTTTTGATACGGAGGAATAACAAATGCAGACTATACCATCAGCATATTATACTCGTGTATACATGCTAATGAAAAAAGAGATTACTTTTTAAGTATTCAGAGTTTGAAGTTTGTGTATTAAATGTTTCAGGGTGAGATTTTGTTTTGCGTATTCACTTTCACTCTATCGTCCTCCTATTTCTCATAAATGATCTCATCTACAAAAACTAGGCAAAGATGGAATAAAACTGAAAAGTAGAAATATAGTTATTTGTCTAACAACAAATAAATATAATTTAAAAAACTAAAAAACATGTTTTTAAAGGCCATCGTTCTAAAAGATTAAAAATAATTTTAAAATAAACTTAAAACAAAAATGAATGAAAAATACTGGTATTATTGTGAAAAATATACTAGTATTTTTTACTTCCCACACCGATAGGGGAGTATTGTGATCGCGAAAATTTTCGATTTTGAGATAATACGCTTTTTGGGCGTTTTATGATGTGTATATAACGAAAATCCACCACTCATTTCCGCCGGTCTGTCTGTCTGTCTGTCTATCTGTCGGTCTGCCTGTCTGTCGCGTTATTCTACCCTCGTAATCTCCGTAACCGCTGCATGGATTGTCATGAAATTTGAGCAGCGTTATGCTGTGGGGTCGTAGTAGGTAATGTTCCTATATCTTTGAAAATCGTTATACAGGGGGCGAAGTAATTAACAAAAAACGAAAAATTTCAAATATGCCCCAAACTTCGTTTTTAGGCGTTTTAGAGGTTCCTGATCATTTTCTACTTTTTCTTGGGTGGGGGTGAATTTGGGGTGGTTGGGGGGTGGGGGGTTGTAATACTGAAAAAATTTGTTGTATTGGTAATGATGATGATGATATGTGAATGAAAAACCTAGCGGCATGATACACTTTTTTAGGCCCATCCGAACGTTGCATGCTTATTATAGAAACCAAGGGACTTAGAATTTGTGATGTATACATACGAGTTTTGTTTTAGATCGTTCGATATCGCGTAACGCGAAAATTGTTCAGATGATTTTAATGAAATTTTGACATAGTATTACTCCCAAGGCGAGGATGGAAAACGCGTATGTTTTGGAAAAATCGGGTCAGTGGCGGCGCGGCAATGATAAAAAAACTAAAAATATGAAAACAGCTCAAACTTCGTTTTTAGGTGTTTTTGTTGTACTCATAATGGGTTGTCCACTGGTCTTTGAATGAAAAACCTAGCAGCATAATACACTTTTTACGTACATCCGAACGTTGCCTTGCTTATTATAAAAACCAAGAGACTTAGAATTTGTGATGTATACATACGAGTATTGTTTTGGATCGTTCTATATTGCGTAACGCAAAAATTATTGAATTAATTTTAATGAAACTTTGACACAGTATTACTACCGTAACGAGGATGGAAAACGAGTATGTTTTTGAAAAACCGTGTCAGTGGCGGCGCAGCAATAATCCAAAAACAAAAAACATAAAATCAGCTCAAACTTCGTTTTTGGACGGGTTGGTGGCTTTTGATCGTTTCGCATCGTCCAGTTCAAGCATGCACAAAAAAACTGTGGCGCCCTAGTTCCTAAGGAGGGAGACGCAAGAAACTATTTACGAGGGTTTTTGTGTTGGATGTTGTTTTTGCGGGCGGATGGGCGATAATTTAGTTGCAAGCGGATTTTAGACTGTAGCTTCATGCTATGGGAAATAATAAACTGATATCACAGTAATGTGTGGGAAGTACTGAGTCAATCAACTTGACTCAAGTTTTTTGTTCATTGCTGTGTCACTTTTCTTGCGCACCGAAGGTATACATTTGCTATCGAACTGATCATAATGTATCAACAAAAATTAATCCAATGAAAGTATCGCACTTTAGTGCGTCTTTGGTCGGCTATCGCGTCGCCCAAGTAAACAGAGTTTTATATTTATGTCGCGTATAAATCAGATTAAACCAAGCGAAATCAATTGACGAAACGACGCAAAGCCTACACACGCAGATACGTTCAGTTTTCTGGTTTTACCAGATCATCATCGTAGTCACAATGTCTTATCAGACATGTTGTGAGCTCGTAAAATGCATTAAGTCGGAGCCAGAGTATTGCCGACACGAATATTATCAATAGTTTTGAGAACTGTAGCTCGTCATCGTTCGCGATTTACTGTCAGCTCAGTGGCGCTCTTGATACTCATATCCAGCAACTGTTTCATAGTATCCACCCAGCGTGTAGGGGAACGGCCACGGCGTCGCCCACTCGGAGCGTGGCCCTGAGCTACAAATTTCTCCATATTATCGCTTCTGTGAATATGTCCGGAGAATGTAAGCATTCTCGTCGGCACAATGGAGGATACTCTCTTTGGATTACCGAGCTCATCCAGTATGGATCGATGGGCTTTACTAGATCAGTGGACTGCAAGATTACCATGTTTCGTATAATAAAAACCTCAAATGCTTGAGATCGATTGTACTTAGTTTGGAACACTTCGTGGCCTTCATTAGAGTAGAAAAAAATGAAGTCAAGTTGGTTGACTCAGTACTTCCCACACATTACGGTGATATCAGTTTAATATCTTCCCATAGCATAAAGCTATAGTCTGAGATTACCTTGTAACCAAATCATGAAGCGCCCGACCAAAAAAAAGTGTGATGCCGCTTGGGTCTTCCTTTCACAGGTTAATGGACCCCCACCTCCAACTGCCCCAACTTCATCTCCAAAAAAGCAGAAAATCATCACGAAACCTCTAAAACGCCTGTGTTAGAAGTTTTTTTGCGTGCAATGATTTGGTTGCAAGGGCATCTGAGACTATAGCTGCATGCAATGGGAAAATAATAAAATGGTATCACCGTAATGTGTGGGAAGTACTGAGTCAATCAACTTGATTTGACATTTTTCATCCACCAACATGCCCTGTTTTGCCCAGTTTGAAGGAGAAGGGTTCTGATATTATTTCTAAAACTATAAAAACCTTAACAATAGACCCTGTACTCTACAAAATGTCGAAAGAATGAGCATATATGGGGCTGCCATATTAAAAGAACATAATATAAATCACCAAAAAGAAAGACTGGGCATCATATTTAATAAGCCCTTATTTAAATATAATCTGCGCCTAATTTTTACTACTATAATTAGGGTAATTAAAAGGTAGATAATTATTATACAGGGTGGTCCACTAAGGGCGCGGTGCTCCCTAGCGGCCATACCGTTTAAATTAGACGAAAATGTTTTAAATAAAAAACGTTTCTTTTCAAATGCTCTACATTTAGAAAATAATTTCAAAGATGGCGGACTTCCGGTTATACCGGAAGTAGGCATCAACTTCCTTATTTTAAATAGGACACCCTGTATATTATTACGTTTTTGAATTCAGCATCGATTTTTAGGTCCAGTTTGTTGACCATTATTTATGTCTACGAAGCGTATTTTCGGAGTTATTCAGCAATTTTTACAAAATTTGACGTTTGTAGTACTTTACAAGAAACGTTAATATCTCGGAAACTAAACGCGATAGAAAGATGCGGTTTTCGATTTTGAGAGAAGCAAGGAACGTATTTGTGTTTCAGTGAGATCCTTGTTTCAGAAGAACATTAAATCAATAGACTAGAAATTTTCAAATTTGAAAAGTTAGAAACGTTAAAAACTTTTATTTTTCAAATGGGATGGTATCATAAGTTTCACATCCGTAGATGCGAAATTAAATTCTCTTTCACTTTTGTCTAGGCGCATGTGGTGCTATCTTTGATGGTTTTTAAGATATTTACGGTTTTGTAATTATTGCGTAGGAATTAGAAAAATCGTAGGTGGCGTGGCTCGCAGACGAAACAATTGGCAGGAAACCTTTCATCCCAAGTGTTTTGACCTCTAATACTAAAATGTGCTTTTGTTCCATAGTAGGGAGATATTGTACGTTCTGGGGGGGTCAATGACCTCTGAGGCCTTGACCTAGATATGAAGGATCGACGACCTCGTGACCTTGACCTACCCCAGAACATACATTCCTTCTAGGGGGTCAAGGCCATCTGATGACCTCATTCATAAACCCTGACCTAGATTAGGAACCTTGACCTGGAAAAAATGATCTTGTACTATATACTCTACGTTCTAGGGGTTTTAATATCATGGGGTTGAAGTGGGGGCCCCAGGAAGATGTTCAGAAACAATTTTTTTGGGTGAATAGTAGTGCTGCGAAACTGTTATTATAATGTCGATGTCTAGCGATCAGGGAGTCGAGACTGAAGTTTCGAGAAAAATTAAAACAGTATGTACAAGGGCGAGCGGTTCGAGAGCGGAGAGGAGGATGGAAGTAGGTCATCTGATAAACTGGGTAGATCTGCAGAAGAGTGACATACAACGCAAACCCTATGGAATGCTGGACGTACATAGTGGAACAGGGGTTAACGTGAATAATGCATACGTGGAAAGTATCGCAATAGTTGAAGCGTATACAAGAGGTATCGAATGGTGTAAGGAAATGTGTCAAGAGTTTAACTTTATCGGTAGTAGGGAGAAAGGATCCATAGTATGTGAGCATTGTCTACCACCTGCGAGATATGCATTATTCGGTGTATGCGATACCGCATATGTAAAAAAAATGCATTTGCATGACATTCGTCTAGCAAAGTGTCTGTATTGCGATAAACGAATAAAGGCCAAATGCGTGAAAGTGTGTCGCAAAATGGCAGAACTATGTATATGTATTAGAGTTGTAAGTTAGAGGAAAGATTGCTATGTAAAGAAGTTTGAAATAAATCCGAAGCTATGTAGCCCACGCATTGTTATTTTAGAAGAGTCGAGGAAGACGGAAGAGTGTTAGAAAAAGCACTTTTCAACTTCTACGTAGATTAAAAGGGTCAAAAGTAAAAAAAAAAGCTTCAAAGCTTAGGGGTAGCAGCTCTCATTTATTTGAGGTGGTATGAGAAAAAGATAAGGGGAGGCTCTTTGTTGAAAAATGAAACATACTATATAAGAAATAAGGGGGATATTGAGCTCCAGAGTAGGAGTTTTTGTTGTTGTTGTTTCCAACGAGTAAGTCCGAAAAAAATAGGTCATGTTAAGATTTCGAACGACCGAGAATCAAATTACGAGAAAGTATTGTGTTGAGGTATACGAAAGATACTTACTGCGTGACGACTATGGTATAGAAAACACCTCTAAAATTATGTATTTATGCAACATTGGAAAACCAAAAAAGTAATTGAAATCTATAGTAGAAGGGTAACAAGCTTTGCTCTTAGATATACTCTTATGATAATAATATGGGGTATATAACCTTACAAATAAGCACACCTACGCAAAGTTTACAAAAATCTCAGTCCTGCAGTTCTGTAATAAAGTGTGAAATAATGTCTTTAGATAAGTGATGATCGATTCAAACAACTGTAGAATGGGTAAGTTTACATACAAATGCATAGTTACACAAAATTTGTAAAACGATCACAAGTCTTGCAGATGTGAAGTAAATTATAATGTAAGTGTGTTATATATTGAAAAGGCGTTAGAGTGAGAGTGGCAAGATTCATGAAAATATATTTTATTTGCTAATGGATATGCATTCACTTATTGTTTTATACCCTAAATTACAAACGGATGTTAACCAGACGTCCTGTTGAATTGGGAGTATCGCCTTAACAAAAATGCTACTGGCTTGTAATGATCCTTAATTTGTAGTCAAGGGACATCTAATCACAATATGTCCAATTAGATCAGGCCTTGGTTCTCGGGAAGTGTAAAAGCGTAGAATGTCACCCTGCCGCACCTCAGCGCCAATACCGACTTTCTTTATATCACGGAATACGTCCACTTTGTTTGGTATATTGATGCTATCTATAATACCTCCTACAGGAATAATGAAGTTTTTGTCTCCGTCCCCAAACGCATAAAATAAGTCAGCAGATGAAGTAGAGTGCACTGGCAATATGCAATAACTATATAATTTAGATGCCAGGCAATCGCTTAAAATGGCGGACGTCTTGCGCTTTGAATGGAATATATGTCGACCAAATTTATCAACAGGCATTGTGACTGTCTGACTGTCAATGGAGAATACTAATATCTACGATATATTTTATAATATTAGATGCGACCTTGTTTAGTTCTCGTGTAGATCTACAATCTGAATCTAGAAAAGTGGTATTGATATTGTATTGATAAACCTAGCCAAACTTACGAAACCTGATCAAATCTAACCAAATCTAACCATTCCTAAACTAACTTCTAATGAAACGTGATCAAACCTAACCTAGATAAGCGAACTGGACCTTGAAATGCAGCCTTGGCCTAGACTTGGAACATTGGCTTGGACTTTCAGCCTTGACCTAGATACGAAGTACTGAATCGGTCAAGGTAGTCATGATGTACCGTTAGTGCGGTGTGTATAAACGCGCTCCGCTGTGCATGAAGCAGTATCAACACAGTCGCCGGTACGAAAGGTGAGTCAAGATGTCAAGTAGCGTGTGTTTGTGCTTTTTGAGCTTCAAGTGTCGGTACTGCTCATTGAAAAAGGCCGACGTGCAACCGTCGCAGTCGGATGGTCCGCATTCCATCCTGCGAGACCTGCTTCGCGGACGGGATAATAACAGTATTCGTATTCCGCAAGAAGTGAGTGCAGTGACCGGTGCAACTGTAAAAACTGCATTGCAAAGGCGTGGTGGTAATTCAAGGAGGATTCGGGTTCAGCAACATCTGCTTATAAGACCTGGTAAAGCTATAAAACATGTCACGGGTACGTCTCCTATGGAAAACCTAGAGACGATCGTGATAGCTGATTCACAAGACGAGCAAACAAGTTCTAGTCCAAAGTGCGAAAGCGATCAAGGACCTAGTGTGTCGTTCATTTCGCAACTTCCTACGGCAGTCGATTCAGAATTAGAATCGGATTTGCACCAAGGAAATCAAAATCACTCGCAATCTTTATTTAGTTTGGATTCTCCGACGACAGTGTTGGAAGCAAATCTAGGAAAATCTTGGGAGGAGAGAATGAGCCAATTGCCACTGAATTGGGGGCAATACTCATTCGATTTGGATTGTCTGGGAGAGAGTACCTCACCCGTAGTGCAAAACTATCAAACAGAGCGCTCCCAAGAACAGACTCAAGTGAGCAATGTTAATCCGCAGCTCCTCTCTCCACAACAGGAGAAACCACATCCAGAACATGTGAACGGGGTTATAGAGGCTAATCGTTTGGAACACTCGGTATCCCCAATCATGCGTGAGGAAGTATATTCGTTGATTTGCTCGCCCCCTGAGCCATGTCACGCAAGGGAAGTGAATCAGCTTGCATCACCACCGACTGAGGTATGTCATGACATACAGTGGACTGATGAAGAGTTATTCGAAAGAATACCAGTAACACAGCTGCTTGCGCAACATTCTAGCAGGCAGAGTGTTTCGACGACTGATGGGGACTCACATCATGTCATAGAGTGGTCGAACGATGAATTATTTGAATCGATATCAGTCACACAGATTCTAGATGCTCATAGAGAACAACTACGTGAGGAACTACTCCCATTATGTAGTGGTGTTTTCCCTCAATCTCAAGATAGTGTTGAGAGAGCATTCCATGAGCCTGATGAAATGTACAGTATCCTAGATGATTACGCAAACTTCTGGCTTCTGGATACTACATGGCGCTACAATGAACAACGACCCAACTACTCTAACTGAGGGTTGTGAGTTTCCAGGGGGTCTGATGAAATTGACCCTATCCTTGCTTCTGAATTAGCACCACTACCTTGCAGGACACTGTACTCAATTGCAGCCGAGCCAGATATTTGGGAATACGTAATGTAATAAATGTGCATGGTGTTAGATGTGATTCGGAATAGTAACATATATTTCTGTTACAGTGTTATAAGCAGTCGATAGCAGAAGTCAGAGTTAGTACCGCACATTCAGGTTAACGAGCTTGCAACATGTCGGATACCCCGCCAGCTAAACGAGCACGAATGCAAGACTCAGCTACTCCTAAAACGCAAACGACATCTTGTGAAACAGCCGGTAGACAACCCCCTGGACAACTTAGTCAGACGTCATTGGCGAATGCAAAAGGTAACTTTTGAACATAGATTCACTTATAAAAGCATACACTCCACATCCTGAATATATGATAATTAAATGTTGCATAAAAAAGTTTTTACCGGATAAAAAAAAAAAGATCAATAATTGCATACTCTTATACCATAAATAATAAACAACTTAGTAGAGAATAGAGCACAAAATACCTCTGAATAATCATTAATAACGATTTTACATTCAGCCAACGTATTGTACACGTAAAATAGAGCTCTTAAATTACTTGGCTTCGTCACTCGTTCTCTAAAAGAATTCTATAATATATTCACAATAAAAAGTTTATATTGTGCAGATGTTCGGACAACTATAAAATATACTTGTCCTGCAAGGCCCCCTTATTATAAAAAATGGATTGTTGAGTTTCCGAGTGCATATTTGGAGTGTTCAACTTTATTATAATAAAATATGATATGAACTATTCATCAAAAAGGAGATTCTTTTGTGATATCTGCATCCAATTGAAAAGTTTAAGTGATCTTGATTCACCAGTCCTTTTGACATTAATTAATCTCAATGTAGCTGAGAGAAAAATTTGCCAAATTATAATTTTTAACGTAACTTCTCATCGGACTAGTAATGACTTTTACTCTGCGTTGTCATGAATGTGTAATAAAGTAAAATAGTCTTCCATCTAATATCGATTTTTCAATAGTTCACTCATTAAACTTAAAATGAGATTAATAGATGTATCTATTGTGTAAATGGTTTTGGTCGTGAATAAATTATGTTTCACAATTTCACACGCATTTTCTCTTTGTTTCAGAACCGTCGCCTGCAGACCTCATAGCCCAGCCCGGTCCAAGCGGATTAAGGAGGTTAACTCTCAACCAAGCCTCAGCAACTACTCCAGCTCGAGCAGACCCACGAGGGAGACCTCCACAGACACCGAACTCAAAACACTGCACCATCTGTCAGCGAGACGTTCCAGCCAGGAGTTTCTCTGCGCATTTGCGGAGTTTGTCACACAAAGCGCACGAGTGGACGCCCATGGATGACTCGGTAAGAGTTTGTCGAAGTGCGTTTGGAGGAAAAATTGTCAGCTATCAAGTGAATTCAGATTTAGAAACATTGAATGTTGAGGACTACATACAATCGATTAAATCCAAGAGTGTCCAGTTATTAGAGCAACAAGTATTGAAGCATACAGCAATTAAGGCTAACGTAGAACTATTTGCTTTGTATATCTTACCAACAAAAGAAATGCGAGATATCAAATCTCACAACACAGCAAATAAGATATTAACTAGATCTTCAGATATAGATAGGGAGTTTGATGCATTCTTAGCTATACTCAATGAAAAGTCGAAAGAATTTGCAGAACGGGAAAGCGGGTGGGTACTCGAAAAAATTCTCTACCTAGAAATTAACATAAACAAATATAATCCACTTAGAGCGTCCTCATATATTCCTCTGCCAAAAGATATTGCAAACAAAAAGGCTATAGTTAATATTCAAAATACTGATGTGCACTGCTTTGCATGGGCAATTGTTGCAGGCTTGTATACACCCAATGGACGTGTGTGCGATATGAGTTCGTACCCGCATTATAGCAAAGTACCATTTCTAAATTTTTCTAATACTGAATTTCCGGTAGCACTCAAAGCTATCCCGCAGTGGGAACTGGAA
The DNA here is from genome assembly GCA_951848785.1 of Callosobruchus maculatus. Classification (NCBI taxonomy): domain Eukaryota; kingdom Metazoa; phylum Arthropoda; class Insecta; order Coleoptera; family Chrysomelidae; genus Callosobruchus; species Callosobruchus maculatus. Next base: position 9,504,111 of record CATOUR010000003.1, read on the forward strand.
AATAAAATTTCAATAAACGTCTACGGGTTAGAGCCACTCCTCGTTGATGGTCAATGGAAGCATCACGTAGTAGGACCATTGCACTACACTACTAAAAAGCAAACAGTTCATTTAAATTTACTGCTGATTGACGATAGTGAAGGGAATCAACATTACTGTTGGATTAAAAACTTTTCCCGTTTGCTCTCACGACAAATGTCAGCAAACCATAGAGTCAAGCATTTTTGCGACGGTTGTTTGCAATACTTTGACTCGGAAACTGCACTGAATCGTCACGTACAGGAAAATTGTAAACTAATTGTAGTTAAATTACCAACACGTGAACCCCGAGTCGATCGATTGGGAAACACTGTTCCAGATGATATCTTAAAATTTGAAAACTATCACAAGCAGTTGAAAGTGCCGTTCTGCGTATATGCAGATTTTGAGTGTATACTTTCGCCACTTGACCAGTCAGAGCCTTCCAATCAAGAGTCGTTCACAATAAAAAAATATCAGCATATTCCTTGCTCTTTCGCATATCTCATAAAAGCAGCACATGATGATGCAGCATCCAAATTTTACAAATATAGAGGAGAAAATGCTGCAGATGAATTTGTTAATTGTTTGCAAAATGATATGCGTCAGCTGTATAAGAAATATTTAAAAGCAGTAACACCGATGAGCATGTCTCAACAAGACGTGTCTCAATATGACTCAGCTACCGTGTGTTATATCTGTGATAAACCGTTTGAGCCATTGAACCGTAAAGTGCGAGACCACTGTCATATCACGGGCAAATATCGAGGAGCAGCACATTCAATTTGCAATCTAAATCACAAACTTCCCAAGTACATACCCATTTACCTCCATAACCTTAAACTTTACGACGCCCATCTATTTTTATTATCGTTAGGAGCTGATAAGCATGATATAACAGTACTCCCCCTGACGTTTGAAAAGTATATTTCCTTTAGCAAGCTACTACCTGTGGATCAATATACAGATTCAGAAGGTAGAGTAAAAAATGTATTATTACAAATGCGATTCGTCGATTCCTATCAGTTTCTACCGACTAAACTGGAATCCTTGGCCGCATTGTTGGAACCTTCACAGTGTCGTGAAGTGCGAAGGGCATTTCCCGATGACACTCAGTTTAAGCTTATGTGTCAAAAAGGAGTGTTCCCCTATTCCTATCTGACTAACTTTGAGAAATTCAAAGAAACCAGTTTACCCACCAGGGAGTGTTTCTATGACGAACTTCGGGACGAGCACGTCTCTGATATTAATTATAATCATGCGTGCAACGTATGGACATCTTTTGCTTGTCAAACGTTAGGTGATTACTCTGACCTTTATTTAACTGCCGATGTATTGCTGCTGGCAGACGTCTTTGAAAATTATAGAACATTATGTCTCGAGACATACCGGTTGGATCCAGCACATTACTTTACAGCCCCCGGCTTATCTTGGGATGCTATGTTAAAAAAAACAGGTGTTCAGTTGCAAATTCTGTCTGATATCGATATGATTCATTTTTTTAAGAAAGGCGTCCGTGGGGGAGTGAGTACGTGCATGTCTCGCAAGGCTGAGGCTAATAATCCGTATCTACCTAACTATGATCCAACTAAAGCAAATTCCTTCATAATGTACTTAGATAAAACGAATTTGTACGGTTTTAGCATGTCACAGTATTTACCCCTGGGAGATTTTGCATGGATGACTTTAGACGAAATTGAGAGTTTCTCAAATAGCTTCATGGGAGTACGAGAAACTTCACCTGTTGGTTATGTGGTTGAAGTAGATCTGGATGTGCCTACAGCATTGCATGACTTCTTTAATGATTACCCGTTTTGCCCTGAAACGATAATACCTCCGGGCGGGAAAGGATCGAAGTTAATACCAAACCTTTATAATAAACGCAAGTATGTGATACATTACCGCGCATTACAGCAATGTGTTAGACACGGATTAATTTTGAAACAGATACATAAAGGAATTCGTTTTGCGCAAGCTGCGTGGCTCAAGCCATACATTGATCTCAACACTCAACTACGAAATCAGGCTAAAAACAAGTTTGAAAATAATCTGTATAAAAATATGGTGAACTGCATTTTCGGAAAATCGATTGAAAATGTAGAAAATAGGGTCGATATTAAGTTAGCAACAACCTTTGAGAAAAATGAACGCAAAAGGGGGGCTGCTAATTATATCAGTAAACCATCATTCAAAGAGCTGCGTATTTTCAATGAAAATCTGGTAGCGATTCAGATGGCAAAAACATTCATTCATTACTGTAGACCAACGTATGTAGGCTTTTGTATTTTAGATCTCGCTAAAACGGTGATGTATGACTTTGTGTACGAGTTTTTAAAGCCTACGTATGGAGAAAATTGTAAAATTTTGTATACGGACACTGATAGTCTGGTAATTTTAGTCAAAACACAAAATTTTTATGATGATATGAAAGAACATATATCTCTGTTTGACACATCCAATTTTACCGAACCAAATTGCTATAACATCCCGAAAAATCCGTCAGTGTTAGGAAACATGAAGGATGAGTATGCTGGGAGGGCGATAGCCGCTTTCTACGGGACAGGGGCAAAAGCGTATTGCATTGATGCAGTCGATGTGGTCGATAAAAAAGCAAAAGGTGTAAGTCAGGCTAGCATTAAGAATCAGCTGGACTTAGTGCACTACAAAAACATTGTAGAAGGCAACCAAGAGAGCGTTTACTGTATGATGTATGTATTTAAATCAGTATCGCATACCATTTACACAAACTATATAAAAAAAGTTGCATTAACAATGCATGATGACAAACGATATCGCATACCAGAGTCTACAGATACATTGGCCTGGGGTCATAAAGATATTGCCTTTTATGAAACGCCCGAGGAAGAACGTCTGGACTTGCTCCTGCGCTTGCTTAATGAAGCGTTGGTTGCTCAGACCAGTGCACTCCCGAATTGAGACGTTTCTCAGGCGGTCACTGTAGAGGTGGAGAGGTCACGCAGAGGATATTTATGCTCTGCGCAGTGCTGGATAATTCATAGTTTCGCGCTATGCACGCACAGATGTATTACTCACTATTTTCACAGTTGTGTAGTGCCCAAGTGGCGGTCATCAATGATTTCTTACGAGCGATTGTGCGGAAAACACCTACGAATGACGACATCGACTTATTTGCGATGTTGTTAGAGGAAGCTGTGGTACCAGATGACATATTTCGTTGGATTGCTGAATCTAATGCATGTGAGCCCGAGGTAATAAAGACGGTATTAGTGCGAAAACGTCATCTCGATGAAGTGATTAAAGACATTGTATCGGTATTGCTCAGCACGCAATGCTCAAACATCAGTTTAAATGGGCTGCATAAGATGTTTAGCCAGATGTCGTGTCCACCGTCAGTGTATGAGCAGTACTATATTTGCACCTTGTTGAGTGGAAAGTGGTGTGAAGATTTAGATCAAATTTTTCCCGTTACCAACATTGAACGAAATTATCGTACTACCCTTCAGAACGTTGACGAAACCATCTGCAAGATCGCCTATTTGGCTGACGTGCCACTCCTTGAAATTTTCTGTAACGTTGTCGCAGAGATGTGTATCGCATTCGTTTTTGATCCTCAAACAAACGAGAATCATAAGTCAGTATTACAGTGGCTACGTAAAAACATTGAGAAAGGTTGCACAGATACGTTCCCTTTAGGATGGACTACAGGTCCTGATGGTATGAAGTGGCCGTCAACGAGGTTGGCGGACTATCTTGATTCTCTAAAGACTTTGCACCGATTTCGCCAGAATGTTCAAAAATAACTCGATCTTAATTTGCTGTGACTGTGAGGTTTGACTAAAACTATGTATTAATTACATTTTACCTATTGTGCTTTCAGTAAATGTCGCAATGTTATGCGATATCACTCAGACATGATTTCTTAATATTTAAATTGTTATTGCTTGCGCAATGTCAAAATGTAGATAAGCTGATTAATTAATAACTGCTTAATTTTTAACCTAATGCCATACGTTCATTAGTAAAAGCGTCAAATGTGATGCACATACTATCGATTGTATATCAATCCATAGTATTAATGTTTAATTTATCAATTCAATATTACCGATACATTTGTAATAGCTCACAAGTGCATAATAAACGTTTTAAACGTGATGTGCACTATGGATTGTGCATCACACTATTGTATGAATAAATGCTTTATTTTTCAATCCAATGTTATATTGATGGTATGAACAAAATACTTGTTTTTTCATTCAGCCTTAGTAATGCTTTTGTAATCACCTTCGCATGATAACTTAGTAAAAGTGTCAAATGTGGCGTGTACCAACGATTTTGTAGCAATCGATTATAATACGAATTATTTTAATCTAATGCAGTTTCATATTTTTAATATGTGATGCGTACCAAGACAACAAAATGTATTTATATTTAAGAATGAATCCATTTCATGTATTACATCATTATACTGTCTATCTGCTACTATCTGATTAAAAGTTTGAATAGAGTTGATGTTTCATTTCTGTATCTCGACGCCTGCGCAGCTCTGCAAGGTCGAGAGGTGGTTGGGGAAATCTATAAAGTAACGAGCGCTCAAATCCACTCCAGTTTAAACAACAAACCTTCGAACAGTGCAACATGTTTACTAAACAGTCTAGCGCAGTCAGTGAGGCTAGTGCAACGTGTCAGAAGCAGTCTACAATGTCATTCATCACTATAAATGAAAGGTGTTATCCATTGAATCCATCTAAATCTAAATTCATTAGCATTGGGCTAGCATACGAGTGGAATTTTCAACCTAGAATTATTATAAAAGGGCGTAAAAATGATTGTGTATTGTTTAATGAAATCGAGTGGAGTGAACTATTGGAGTACGAAGGAGTAATAATCAATTATTTTCATTGTGTGGAGGAGTTTCAACCAATTACACATGACACGTTCACGATCACGTTTGACAAGTTTCAAGATATTCGCACAATCAAATTAGAAGATCGTTGGAGGAATATCGTCTATTTAGGAGTGGAAAGTGTATTGAAAATGTTTGAACTGAACCGTTTGATCGCTTATACCATCAACACGCTCAAAGGGCAAGAGTTTGCGACGTACTTTAATAGACTGTTGACTGATGTGCAATCTACACCGCTCGACGTTCGGGATTTTGTTGCTCGTCACGTGGCAGACATACCTAGATCTGAGAATGTGCGATCCATGATGGAGTTGACCTATCTGCATCCTGATCTCCCAGACTTCAAAAAGACTGCAACGTTTTCACACTACAATGCAACGAGCTCACCCCATCGCAAATAACTAACTCAAATAAGTTTGGCATGATGAAGTAAAATTAATAATAAATGATTGCTGTTTAACAATTGTTGTTTAATTTATTAGACTACTTCATAGTTTATTCATATAAGTCTGACTTGTTAATCCAAGTATTATGATTTTTATTTAAACCCAAAAACTTTACGTACACTTTTGTCCCTTTACGTCTCAAGACTTTTTCCACTAGATACACATCAGGATGTTTCACTTTTTGTAACTCTTGTATGTAAAACCCCCCCAGGATATCCTCCCCATTCTGATCTTCTAATAGGTAAGTCCTCGGGTTTGTATACTGCGCTTTTCTAATTGTGAAAATTTCATTGGACCAGTTGGGAGTATATCCTTTGGAGAATGCGTGCCGATACTTGCTGATTCTAACTTTTTCACCAACCTTAAACTTTGCTCTCTTGGGATCAATCGTTTTTAACTGACTGTATGCGTGAAGTAACACCTGCTTCGCATTTCGCATGTTCACATCTTTTGGCTTCATTCTTATTGTTCGGTGCTTTGTGTTGTTATACTCTTGCACAATTTTTTGAAGTACAGGTAGCCATTTATACGATCCTTGTAAGCTAAATTGTCGCCACATACGAGTTTTCAGTGTACGATTCAGCCTTTTAACAATACTTGCTTTTAAGTTTGAATAAGTGCTATAATGGTTAATGTTGTTTTGTTTCATGAGCGATTGAAATTCTTTATTATAAAATTCTTTTCCCAAATCCGTTTGAATATGTTTCGGTAGATACTTCATCTGTGATAAAATGGTTTTCATAGCCTCCGCTACAGCTTTACCAGTTTTTTGTTTCACTGGTTGCGCCCATGCATATTTACTAAAGGTATTAATTAGCACGAGAATATAACGATAACCTTTATTATCTTTCGCATACGGCAACATTTCCACCAGATCTGCTTGTACCAAATCTCTCAATCCTCTGATGATTACTCTACGTCTCTGAAAGTTCTTCCTTGCAGGCTTATGTATTTCATTGACCACCTGTTTTTTGATTGCACTCATCTAGATCGTTACTTAGTGGGTAAAAAATTAATATTCCAATAAACAGAGCTTTGTGTTCGTAAGTTTGCACAGTATGGGACACTTATGCACCTGTAGTCACCATATGTGCGCCCCGAATCTTTTCTAGAATGTCTGACACCGGACAGGTATAGAAGTCTAACCCATTTTTTATTATATAGATTTATCAGCTCTGTGTTGTTGAGGCAACTGATTTTCCAGAGATGTGTTGGAAGGTTGTGACGACTACCAAAATTGTCAACGGAGATGTGTGCTGATAAACTTACGTAGATTGACTAAGAACAGGAAAGCTCTTTCACTTTATAAAACGGCCTTCCTTTAACTGATCAATAATTGATTGAATTTCATTGTTGTGACTGTTATTACCAACCTCTTGAGATGCTAAAAGTAATCTCAGGCGATAAGCGAGGTCATTTGGATTGTCAAAGTAAACATATTCGATGGGTTGGTTAGTTAGTTGCATCATCCCAAGGCCTGTATGTTTGAATGACTGCGTGCGGCGTAGACGTGTTTTTGGCTTCGAGGGCTTTTCGAAGGAAACTGATGTGCTTGCGATGGATGCGGGATGTTTGAGAATCTTGTGTTTTAACAAATATGGTTTAATTACTTGTTTATATTTTACAGACTGTGTTCCTTGTATTTGTAAATTTGAGTCAAAATTTCGTCGATATGCATTAGTTCGTTTCAACATATCCATATAATGATCTAAATCGACCTGTGAGTACCCAACTGGATTCTTTTTAAATAAGAGCTCATACAGTCCTACTGTGCCTGGGTATCGCACGTTATGAAGAACTACATCTGGACCTTCAATACGTACTACTGTTTTGCCCAGTGTAAACGCGTCAGTTGTTAAATCATGCGATAATCCATAATACCGGTCAAACTCTTCTTCATTCCCTCGAATCGATTCATCGACATATTTTCTTGGCAAAGTGTGAAACGACTCTAGATATTCATTATAAGCAGGAGTATCAATTAAATGACGTAAGCTCTCGCGACTCGCAGCAATAGAATCCTCTAACGTTTTATTCTCATGCTCTACTACTGAAGGTACTTGTACTTCTTCCTCCACAGTGGACATGTCTGCAACATTTGAAAGTTGCGGTATATTGGAATAGGTGTCTTCCAAAAAACTCAATCCAGTATAAGGTAAATAGGGTTGAAAACGGTAGTCCAAATCCCCATGAGGCATTCCCTTCTTAGGTGTAGATGATGCAGATTCGGACTTAAAACCTTCTACTTTGAGAGGTGCTTCCATTTTAAGTGGCTCTACTTTGTCTAAAAGCTTCTGCAATGGTTCAGAAATGGGCTGCATTTGTTTCTGCAATTGACTCTCAGTTTCTGCAAGTTCAGATTTTAGTGCTTTATATTTTTGCTGCACAGCTTTCCGTGTTTTCACCAGTTCTTTGGCTAACTTTATATCCATCTTTTCACAGTCAGAGTTAGAACTACACTCTTCAGGTATCCTGATGGGATGTATTTTTATACCATCATTTTAGAAATAGATATATTTATCAAATCCTTGTCGATATCGGCCACCGTTTTTGGGAGAATCTTTATCAATGACCAGGAAGTCGTAAGGGTCTCGCCAGCACAAACCGCACATCCCTTTGAATTCCTGAAATGTCATATCCATGCTGCAATGGTCTTCATATATATGCTTCAAATTTAAGACGTCCTGCGGTAACACGATGAGCAGTGTTGCATTATCACGCAGAAGATGCTTTGGGATGGCGGTATATGTTTGACACAAATAGAAGCAATCCGTATTACGATGTCTGCCAAAACTAAAGTACTGACGAATAATATCTTGAGGGCATGCAGCGACGTCGTCGAAGATTATGATGGAGTTGGGTTTGATTCTGTCCGGAGCCACGATGTTCTTATCGTCCGTATACTCGAAATATCCGATTTCCTTTAGAGGGTCCAACACTTTGCGCAGATATTGGTATTTAGGTTGGTATGGCGATTTACAATAAATATAGACGTTGGAAAAGCGCAGTCCATTCGGGTGCATTATGAGACTGATCATGATATTTGTTTTGCCGGATCCACTCGCTCCTACAATCAATGCTCTCTTCGATTCGCCTCCAAATAACGAGCCATGTTTCCGAAATGAGGCTTCCTGAGCGGGCTCGTCATAATTAACAACTGGTAGCTTTGGACCTGTTGCTTTGATCTTCATTGTGTTCCTTTATATATAAGACTGTGCGCTATAGCTCGAAGTCACTATTTTTAAAGATTGCCAGTGGGTGCGCTAGACATAATTATATAATGCTTGTGCATAACCTGACGCGTAACAGTATTCCGTCAAGATACGCAGCGAGAGGATCTGGCCTGTTCGCTAAGCTACTCGACAAATTTCCTTTTGAGGTACACCTACCATTTTATAACTATTGCGGTCCATTTACGAAATTGCAAACAAGGCTATCACGTGGTGACGTTGGAATAAACCCTTTAGACGAGTATTGCAAACAGCACGATATTGCTTACTCTCAGGCTCACAACAACAGTGATCGCAGCTACGCGGACGGGGTCTTGCGTCAACAAGCCTGGAACCGGGTTGTCGATTCCGACACATCCTTGGGTGAACGAGTCGCAGCACTTGCAGTGGCTAGTGCAATGAAGGCAAAGAAAAAATTAGGTTTTGGTTTGAGACGTCGCGGATCGCGAAAACCTCGAAAACAAGGTAAAAGAAAACACGGTCAGGGTTTGCACGCGAAACAGCGTAGGCGACGTTCACAACGACTTATTCCTGTGCCTAAGAAAGGAGGCTTTCTCCCCTTGCTCCTCCCTCTCCTTGGTGCTATTGGGGCCTTGGGAGGCGGTGCTGCTGCAGTCGCAAAAGCTGTCAACGAGTCTAAAGCTTCGCAAGCTCAACTGGCCGAGCAGAAACGTCATAATCTCGCTTTAGAGTCAATGCGCAAAGCAGTCAATGGTAAAGGATTTTACTTAGCCCCTTTTAAAAAAAACTTCCAATAAAGCTACCTCGTCATGCGATGTCTAACATCGAACTAGAAATCTGTGCTAAATCGCTAAAAATCCCATATTTTCGAGGAGTCTTTATGCGCGATCAACTACCCAGACGTATTCGCAGAAATGAAAGTGGTATTATTAATTTGGATCATTCCTCCGGTTCTGGGACCCACTGGACTGCCTACGTGAAATATGGTGACAATGTCACATACTTCGATTCTTACGGTAACTTACGGCCACCTCCAGAAGCTGTTCGCTACTTTATGAGTAGCAATGACATCGACCAGATCTTATACAATCATGATTCCAGTCAAAAATTCAATGCTCATAATTGTGGCCAGTTGTGCTTGAAATTCCTATATAAGATGTCTTCCGTTTTTGTCTAACTAGATTGAAGCTACCCGTCGCAGATCCACAATGTCGCTCTCTTTTATCATGTCTGGCAATTCATCTATCCTTACAGCTGACTTCAACCCCCCTCTTTATCTTGAAGAAAGTTTCGACTACGAAATTGGCTTATGCAATTTTGATAGTTTCAATATGATTCCGAATATTGATGAAACCAACAATTACTTTCCGTACGGCAACGGTGGTCTAACCATTCCGACGGGAGCCTATGAGTTAGCGGAGTTAGAACAATATCTGCAACATAATCTTCCGAAAGACTATAACCTTTCTCTCATACCTCATGCCAACACCTCAACTGTTTCCCTATATGCCAATTTTCCCATTGATTTTACTCAACGTAAAACTTTCGCAAGACTTTTAGGTTTTCAACCACGTTTCCTAAAGGCGAACGAATTTCACGAGTCGGATTTCCCAGTTGAAATTCTCAAAGTCAATGCAGTATCTATTGACTGTAGCATCGCCACAGGTTCCTTTCACAATGGTCAACCCTGTCATATCATACATCAATTTTTTCCGACCGTTTCTGCGGGGTATAAAATTGTGGAATCGCCTCAGAACATACTGTATTTTCCTGTTACTGTGAAAGCCATCACAACGCTAACGATTCGTGTAATTGACCAAGACGGGGAGCTCGTCAATTTTCGTAACGAAACTATTACCATTCGCCTCCATTTGAGAGCCGTTAGCAATGGGCATTAGATTCACCAACCATAGCATCTGGCTTGATAGTAGTTTCATTCATCAATATAAAAAATCTATACGGAAGCGCCGTCCTGTCAGTACATCTAACACAACCGTTGGAAACGGATTCAAGCATTCCACGTCTCCCAAGCTCACTACTGAGAACAAAAAGTTTTTGCAGTCGTTAGGATTTCAAGTATATTCGTGATGAGTATTTTAAATGTAACACAGCCCCCAGTCGTAGATAACTCTATTACTGAAATGGAGTATCACACATATCAACCGTTTATCAACGCCAAATTTGACTATAATGACGAAATTCGTATTGCAGTTCAGGAACTAGATACGTATACATTACCATCTCAGAGCATGCTATATCTCGAAGGTAGTTTGACAAAAAGTGATGGTTCAAAGATTGAGACTCTAAAACTCGTTAACAATGCATTCGCTTTTTTATTTCGCGAAATTCGTTATGAATTGAACGGCGTTGTTATTGACTCGGTGCGCGGTGTAGGTCTTACCTCCACGTTAAAGGGGTATCTCTCCTACAACGAAAATGAAAGTTTGCGTCTGCAAAATGCTGGATGGTTTCCCAAAGATACGACCATCGCTGATAGTGGAAAGTTTAACGTTTGTATCCCATTAGCCATGTGGATGGGTTTTTTTGAAGATTACAACAAAATTATGCTAAACATGAAACAGGAATTAGTGCTAATACGCAGCGCGTCTGATTTGGATTCTGTGGTGAGCACAATAGAGGAACTGCCTAAAATTACTCTTGACAAAATACAATGGCGCGTTCCTCATGTTTCGGTCGACATACCTCAACAATTAGCGCTAACAAAACTCCTTAACAAAAATATCGATATCCCAATCTACTTTCGCAGTTGGGAACTTATAGAATACCCCTCTCTTTCCGAGACTACACGCCACACGTGGCCAGTCAAGACGACCACGAAGCTTGAAACACCTCGACATGTTCTAATCGCATTTCAAACCGATAAGAAAAATAAGGTAACTTCCAATATGTCCACCTTTGATCACTGCCATTTAACCAACATTCGCGTCTTTCTCAATTCAGATCGTTTCCCGTACAACGATTTGCATCTTGATTTCGATAACAACAAATTTGCCACACTCTATGATATGTTCTCTAAATTCCGATCTATCTACTATCACACGGGCAATGAACCACTGTTTACCCCTAACACCTTTAAGTCAGTAGCCCCTATAACACACATCGATTGTTCTAAGCAAAAGGAGAGCATTCAGTCTGCATCCGTTGTTATGCGCATAGAATTCGAAACTAGTCAAAGTATTCCCAAAAACACATCGGCATACTGCTTGATTCTACATGATCGAGTATTTTCTTACAATCCTTTGACTAAAATTGTAAAACAGCGTTAACTCCCACAATTATATATTCTTCCTCTTGCCCACTGACTACCATTCTCATCATGACTGCCGCATACAAACTAGCTCTCTTGCAGCATCGTCAAAAACTCAAAGCTCTACGAGAAGCTCTTGACGCTTACTGCAACAAAATTTGGGTCTTTAAACGATTCAGTCGCATGCAACTATGAGTCTTGTCTTAGATGTTCAGGGTTTCACAGTAGAGAACAAGAGATTTATAGTAAAAGAGCTTGCTGGCTTTGATGGATCTCGAATATGTCATTACATTTTCAAGCAACCCTTCTCGTGGGATCTTCTCCCTGACGCATTGCAAAAACAAGCTTCTTGGTTAACGAGACATTACCACTGTATTGACTGGATGTCAGGATATACACCACTACACAGTATTTCGAAGATCCTCCAGGAATTAACGTCGCAGGCTGATCGCATTTTTGTCAAGGGTAAAGAGAAAGCCGACTATTTACGACAATATTCCGCTAAGCCTATCATCGAATTTGATGAGCATCCTCGTATAGTCGCTCAACCTGCAAGCTGTCTAGCCCACACTAAGGATATCTGCATTTGTGCACTTTCTAATGTTTATTTTTTATATGATAAATTTATCATGTCATAATTATGTTTTCATACTTTATGCATTGATAAACTTTGATATTATCTCACTTTTGACGTTTTATTCCCCTATCATCAAAACTAACGTTGATGAATTACTCACCAGTTACCTACTGCGAATGAAAAAATTGAATTCAAACTCAAACATTGCTTATATCATGTATATTAAAATACAAAGATTAGTACAGGTACACTTAGTTACAATCAAATACATTTCAGATATCAAATCGCTCATTCCAGACTTTCTCCCTATGCTGAACACACAACACTCTGTTCAGTTCGGGAGCATACTGTGATATTCGTTGTTGAAATCTGCTACGGTCTGCAGCATGTTCTTGCCAGTTACCCATTCGCGCCACTTTTGCTGCATACTTCCATACGACCAAACGTTGCGTACGTATGATATCACTAAAGTGTACCCGCTTTTCACTCATTGTCTACAGATCACAGAAGAACACTAATCTTCTCCCATCAGCTTCCACAATTCTTATGCTTTTCACTCGGTGCACGTTTTGCGTTGGTCGCTGGCTGGCCTTACTGTGATGATCCTTTATCAAATCGCCTAGTTTCGGTGGCAGCTGGTTCATAATAGGGTAGAACAACTCGCATCTTCGGATATATTCTATGTGGTTGAACAAACCCAGAGCACATAGTTTTCCCTCCTCATAGTCCGTAAGGGCTCTGTGCAATCTTCGCAGCTTCTCCGTCATAGTATGCCGTTCGGGTACATCTATTTTCAACGCCCACTCATTAAACTCATTTTCAATTTGTTGTTTCACTGGTTCCAATACACTTTTTTCTAAGGTGGTTAGTGACATTTTAGTTAGGAGCTCTGAGACTATACGCAAGCATAAAGTGATGCGGAACTCTGGTCTCTTGCACCTTTATACCTCGCTTTATTAACAGAACCAGTTTTTCCTTTATGACGCGCAGACAAATTTGAGATCCAGGCCACTAATCTAGGCCAAGGCAACAACGGAGGTTATCAGACATCCTTAACCCCTAGAAGGACGTATGAAGTCACTTATCTAGGTCAAACCAATGACTGAGGTCATCCGACGTCCCTATAAGGAATGTATCACGTTAACCCCTGTTCCACTATGTACGTCCAGCATTCCATAGGGTTTACGTTGTATGTCACTCTTCTGCAGATCTACCCAGTTTATCAGATGACCTACTTCCATCCTCCTCTCCGCTCTCGAACCGCTCGCCCTTGTACATACTGTTTTAATTTTTCTCGAAACTTCAGTCTCGACTCCCTGATCGCTAGACATCGACATTACAATAACAGTTTCGCAGCACTACTATTCACCCAAAAAAATTATTTCTGAACATCTTCCTGGGTGCCCCACTTCAACCCCATGATATTAAAACCCCTAGAACGTAGAGTATATAGTACAAGATCATTTTTTCCAGGTCAAGGTTCCTAATCTAGGTCAGGGTTTATGAATGAGGTCATCAGATGGCCTTGACCCCCTAGAAGGAATGTATGTTCTGGGGGAGGTCAAGGTCTCGAGGTCATCGATCCTTCATATCTAGGTCAAGGCCTCAGAGGTCACTGACCCCCCCAGAACGTACAATATCTCCCTACTTTCCATCTAACTGTAACCACATTATTCTTAAAAACTGCAGTGGTGAATTTTTCAACAGGTTTTCCAAATTTTCATGTAGAAAATTTTGGAAAACATTAGTTTATTATGCGGTTTCCAATAATACCACCCCAAATGCTTAGACTTCATGCTGGGTGACAACAAACTCCTCAAAATTTGGATTTACGTGGGCGTAAAATATGAGAGAAGGAAACATGTAGTAGTAATACATGAAGATAGTGAGTTCGACGTTCTCGCAATTGTAGTTAAAGATCCGCATAGCAGTGCTACAGCAGAAATTAGTCGCTACTTGGGCATTGGTCAAACATCTGTGAACATAATCTTAACGGAGTACATATAGCAACTTCATCACGTGCAGCTAAATCAAGCAGTTGAAAGACAAGACTTTGAAAACTGGATGAATTTCTGTAACTGTAGTCATGCTCGAATCCAAGAAGATGCACTCCTTTCCAAAAGTGTGTTGTTTACGAATGAAGCTACATTTCTTATGAAATTCTTTCATTTTCCTTTTTATGAAATGTAGCTACAGCGTTATAATTAACGGCCATGTAAACTGGCATAATTTATACTTCTATACCGACGTAAATCCAAATTTTGAGAGGTTTGTTGACAACCAGCATCGAGTCTAAGCATTTGGGGTGGTATTATTGGAAACCGCATATTAAACTAAGGTTTTATAAAATTTTCTAACTGAAAATCTGGAAAACCTGTTGGAAAATTTACCACTGGAGTTTTTAAGAATAATGTGGTTATAGGTAGATGGAGCGAAAGCACATCTTAGTATTAGAGACCGAAACACTTTGGACGAAAGGTTTGCTGCCAATTGTTTCGTCTGCGAGTCACGCCACCTACGATTTTTCCAATTCCTACGCCATAATTACAAAACCGTAAATATCTTGCAAACCATGAAAGACAGAACCACATGTGCCTAGATAAAAGTGAAAGAGAATTTAATTCCGCATCCACCGATGTGAAACTTATGATACCATCCCAATTGAAAAATAAAAGTTTTTAACGTTTTTAATTTTTCAAATTTGAAAATTGCTAGTCTATTGAATTAATGTTCTTTTGAAACAACGATCTTAATGAAACACAAATACGTTCCTCGCTTGTTTCAAAACCGAAAACTGCATCTTTATATCGCGTTTCGTTTCCGAGATATTAACGTTTCTTGTAAAGTACTACAAACGTCAAATTTTGTAAAAATTGCTGAATAACTCCGAAAATACGCTTCGTAGACATAAATAATGGTCAACAAACTGGACCTAAAAATCGATGCTGAATTCAAAAACGTAATAATATACAGGGTGTCCTATTTAAAATAAGGAAGTTGATGCCTACTTCCGGTATAACCGGAAGTCCGCCATCTTTGAAATTATTTTCTAAATGTAGAGCATTTGAAAAGAAACGTTTTTTATTTAAAACATTTTCGTCTAATTTAAACGGTATGGCCGCTAGGGAGCACCGCGCCCTTAGTGGACCACCCTGTATATAAGATTCAATCTAGGTGCAACCTCCCAGTGACACTTCAACAATGTATGGTGAACTATACGGCAACCCGCAGGCTATTACCATTGATTAACGTTATAAATGTGTTAATCAATGCTATTACCTTCCTTAAAAAGAATCACATTATACAGGGTATTCTAAAAGTTGGGACTTTCCTCTTTAGAAGCAACGGCCCTTGAGACTGCAAAGCTTATGCACGATGAAACGGCACGGAAAAACAGCAAAAGAATATTTCAAGCAAGTACTCATTATTTGGTTGCTACGAAGTTGTAATTGCGGTCCTGTCGCAGGTGTCTTACAGGTAAAAGTACGATTTACGATGTCTTCTTCAATTTGGACCATACGAAGTTGTCTAGGTCTTCCAGCGTGTCCACCACTATGTGGATTCCTGTGTCTCTAGCTCTTTACACGAGCGAGACGAATCGACGAGGTGTAGGGTGAGTACGGTTAGGGAAACGATCGGCATACACTCGCGAAGTCGCGGTAGTATTTTGACCACACTCACCGTACATTAAAATCATGTTCACCAGTTCATAATTGTTATAAGCGTACGCCATTGTCGTTATTTTTAAAGTCCGATCGTCAGATGTAGCAAGTCAAGCACCCTCGTACACTATGCCACAGCAACGCGACGTATGACGAACTGCCTGTTTTAGTGTTTTCTCACCGGCATCGGCACCGCTAGCGCTGCCTTGTTTCTTGTGATATTATGACATGGCGAGCCATTGCCCAGGGACGGACTTAGAATTGAGGATTTCTTTAATGGTCAGCATGTTTTCTCTAAATATTTAGTTTATGTGTTACTGGGAAAAACACTCATTTTGGTGAGTACTATCCGCTGTATGAAAAAAAGTCCCAACTTATGAAACATTCTGTATAAAGACGGGCTTCCAACATATTGGAATGCACTTCAAAACAGTAATGCGTATTTATTCGATTAGAAGCGTGTAAAACGCCCTCAATTTGCATATTTGATTGTAGTTAGTCGCGTCAACAGGAGTTTACGAACTCTGTATTTCCAGGATGCATTGAAGCGCCCGGAGTAAAGTTGCGGAGTTGATGGAGTTTATTTGTTAACTGCTAACTCACCGTGTCACACAAACCAAGTTTCACTAGAACCGGAATTATGCAACATTTCGGAATAGGATTCGATGTAAAGGTGTATGTTAATTATTGTGATATAATCAGAAGGCTTAAAAAGTTTCACTTACGCAACTCATCGTCCGCAACGGTTAGAGTAATCCATCAAAGACTGATACTCTCACCTCATAGCTCTTCTGTATTTACAATGCTTGCATTTTTTACAGCAAGGTTGATAAAAGAGCTGAAAGCATGCCTCTTCTTTAATTTATGATTTGCAGCATCAACTACGGGGTTATTAGCTGCTTACTTATTTATATTCCGCAATACAGGGTGCTTCATAATTTGGGACTTTTTTTCATACAGCGGATGGTACTCGCCAAAATGAGTGTTTTTTCCCAGTAACTTATTATTTTGTGAACAAACAATAAATATAAACTTGTAAACTACTCTATTGTGAAAAAAATGAACCAATAAGAAAGGTTAAGAAAATGGAAAAAAGAAAAAAAAAATAAAAAAAAATAAAAAATAAAAAATAAAAAAAAAATAAAAAAAAAACAAAAAACTAAAAGACATTTAGCATATAAATGTAAAAAAAAGAAAAAAGAATATATATATAAAAAAAGAAAAATTACAAAAAAAATGAAAAACTACAAAACAATGATGAAAACACATAATTGCGCACTAACACAATAACCTCTACATGACTAGTTGAGCGGTGCTTATGTTCCATTCTCATATCGAAAATATACATAATCATATTACCTACCTACCCTTATCTCACTTATGCGTATGTTGCAATCCCTTATTAAAACGACTAGCCAGTTGGTCTACGACCAGTGCCATTAAAACAAACAAAAAAAACATATAAACGAAATATTTAGAGAAAACAAGATATTGACCATTAAAGAAATCCTCAATTCTAAGTCCGTCCCTGGGCAATGGTTCACCATGTAATAATATCACAACAAACAAGGCAGCGCTAGCGGTGCCGATGCTGGTGAGAAAACACTAAAACAGGCAGTTCGTCATACGTCGCGTTGCTATGGCATAGTGTACGAGAGTGCTTGACGTGCTACATCTGACGATCGGACTTTTAAAACAACAGCAATGGCGCACGCTTATAACAATAATGAGCTGGTGGACATGATTTTAATGTACGGTGGGTGTGGTCAAAATACTGCTGCGTCTTCGCGAGTGTATGCCGATCGTTTCCCTATCCGTACTCATCCTGCACCTCGTCGATTTGTCTCGCTCGTGCAAAGAGCTAGAGACACAGAATGTCTGAATCCACATCGTGGTGGACACGTTGGAAGACCTAGACAACCTCGTATGGTCCAAATTGAAGAAGACATCGTAAATCGTACTTTTACCTTAAGACGCCTGCGACAGGACCGCACGTACAACTTCGTAGCAACTGAATAGTGAGTACTTGCTTGAATTTTTTTTTACTGTTTTGCTGCTGGTTCGCTATGCATTAGCTTTGCCGTTTCAAGGGCCGTTGCTTCTAAATACCTATTTTCCAAATGTTTATTTTTCCTACTTAACAGAGACACTCAAATTACATTTTGTCCAGTTCAGTTCAATAGATTTTATAATTTTTCCAAGTTGTTTTTCAACTTTCTTGTACCAAATATTATCGCAAATCTTTTTTTTCTATGACTTGGTTTCTACGTACTGGTTTTTTGCTTGCACAAAATGCAATTTGAAAGTCTGCTCCACACTTGTTGAAATATAAATAGCTTAATTTACATAATTTGGACTAAGAGAGGTTGATTAATATGTGTGCCAAGAAGTTCATTACATTACACTACAGTTTCCTCTACCTACACCTAGTTTCTACCTTCGTTTCTACATATTTTTTAAGGAAAACATGTGTAAAATATGATTCTTGATATCAATTTCCACTTCATTATGGACTATGGAAAAATTAAAAGTGCATTAAAATAGTTAAAAAAATAATAAATAATTGAAACTGAGTCCTAGGTCAAAGTCCATTGGTTTCTGTAATAGGCAAGGTAATGTTCAAAAGGACCTAAAAAATTGTATTATGCCACTAGGTATTTCTTCCACTGGTAAATGGACAGCCTATTACCGATACAATAAATTTTTCAGTTTTACAACTAGAAGAATGCCAACAAACCGACAGACAGACCGACGGAAATGAGTTGTGTGGATTTTCGTTATGTAGACATCATAAAACGCCCAAAAAGCGTATTATCTCAAAATCGAAAATTTTCGCGATCACAATACTCCACTCACCTATCAGTGTGGGAAGTAAAAACGACTGCTAAGTGTGTGTGAAGTAAAAGCAAAAACAAAATTTGAAATAATGACGATAGGGTACAATAGATACCAGAGAAACAAATGACTTTATGTTACTAACACCTTAATCATTCAGATTCAGTCTTATATAATGACTGTCCAACGGAGATTAATTTTTAATATTTGGGTGTAAAAGACTAAATTCAGCCGAATACAAAAAGAAAAGAACAGAAAACAGCTAAAAACAATAGAAATCAAGCAGATTACAACTGTAAACGGTAGAAAACGACCAAATACAACGGAATAGAGTCAAAACCACATATCGACTATTTTGGATATCCATTAGACATCTTGAGACATCTGGGTATTTTAGTCTAGTCCTATGCAGTTCCTGGGGATGCCATAACATTTGAGTTGTACCATTTCTATTTAAACATCCTACAGTAAAAAATATATTTCTTGCAAGATGCTACGACATTTATAGCATATAATATGAGATACTTTATCACTCCCCTGAGAGCAGTGCCTTCGTTTAAACTGGTGGTTTTCCTGTTTTTATTCTTATGCCCGAAGTTATACAAACGGGATTAAAAACGTGCTCGAAGAAAATAGGTATGAGAGACTGACGTCCTCAGATCTGCTGTTTTGTTACGCGTGTGAGAGTCAAACAGCAAAGTAGAATAGTTATATTCTGATAAGACTCTTACATATTATGCAACACAATATAGTAAAAACGTACGAGCTATACCCAGCAGTAACTTTATGGCCCTAATTTCTCAAAAAGTTAATCTTTAATAGCCAGAAACATGTATACTAGTACACATATACTACTCGCAGGTGAAATCTGAACACATAAAAAAAGGGATATTTGCATTGAAACTTTGTACACAGTCTGACAGTACCAACTCTAGTACATATTATGTAACATTTTTTGTTTATTCCAGTTCTACTAGGCACGTCTCCAGAACGAGACTGAGACTCAAAACTGCGACTGGATTTGTAATCAGCACCTTTAATTTATCCGAAATGCGAAGTTTCATCTCAATAGAAAGCCAAATAAAGATTTTTGATTTTTTTAGCTCCACCCACCCGCCCGAGAGATCTGAAATTTTTGATTTTTGTCAAACGAGACTGAGACTCAAAACTGCGACTGGATATGTAATCACCGCCTTGAAATTATCCGAAATGCAAGGTTTCATCTCAATAGAAAGGCAAATAAGGATTTTCGATTTTTTTAGCCCGAGAGATCCGAAATTTTTGATTTTTGTCAAACGAGACTGAGACTCAAAACTGCGACTGGATTTGTAATCACCACCTTGAAATTATCCGAAATGCGAGGTTTCATCTCAATAGTTAGAATAGTAGTAGTAGTTTACCTACATGTCACCTCCAAAAAACTCTAGACGTGTAAAAACAAAGCATACTGACCTAAAAATTCTTCCAATGCAACCCATGTTACAAACACTGCACTGCACTGTCTCATCTCGAAAAATCTCGAATATAGCACAGCAAGTCCGCAAAGCTTCACTACAATTACCAACAAATAGCAAATTCGATTTTACTGACCAAGCATAAAAGACGCACAAACAAAACAAACGCTTGACAGTCGAGCTTCTACCGTAAATAAGCTGCATAAAAATTATATCGGCGTTGCCAGCTCCTCAAAATTTATGACTCCAGAATTTGCGTTTATGATGAAAAAATATGCAGTAACGCAGTAGAGGTCAACATATCTATTGATTTTGCTGTAATCATTCCTGAACCATCAAAATACCGTCTTTTTTAACGTAGAATGGAATATTTCTGGATACTATACAATTAGGATGATAGTAAACAATTATGATTGCCGTATCTGGTGGTCAATATGATAACGTAAGAAAAGATGTCGGCCAATTAGAATTAGTTGTTTACTACCTTTATGTTTAATTGTTACTCTGAGGTCACAGCAGTGGTTGCAATGAAAAAATCTGTCATAGGCCACAATGTCTCAAAAACGTCCAAACGTCAAACCTTGGTTACCTTGCTAAGGGAAATGTCCACACCACTTACAGTTTCTTAAAATACAGGTATAAAACCACCACTCTTTATACAAAATGCTTTGGAATAAAGCTTCAATATTTCCTAGTTGGGCTTAATCTACATGGACATGGCAAACATAAAAGTAGTCCATCTGACAAAAGTAGAGGTAGGCGTGAGCTTACATGAAGTTATGCAATTATTGCTTTCTATATGTTACACCCTAATTTTCCAATTCGCTCGTAAATCCTGCCAGAAAAAAGCTTTTATTTCGAAGCTGCGTAAAAATTGAAAGTTAATTCAATTTAAAAGTGACACTTGACAAAGGATGATGCAGCTACATTTTATCTTTGACAAAGTTATTGCCCTTAAACCCCTGTGACACTTTCATTTATTCACGGGTGCTAAAAATAATTATATTGGATATTCCTAAAAGATATAGAACGTGTCACTTCTGAATCTTTTTATACACTTTTCCATTTGAACAGTATTGTTATGACTTCAACGAAATATCCAAAATAGATTAGTTCTAGAGCCGTTCACTTAAAATTTTAATTAATAAATCTAACCTCAAAAAAATTATGTTCTATACTACTTCGTATGAACCTCAGAGTAACAACTGAATATAGAGGTAGTAAACAATTTATTCTAATAGGCCGACAGCTCTTCTTACGTTGTCATATTGACCACCAGATACGGCAACCATAATTGTCTACTATCATCTTAATTGTATAGTATTCAGAAATATTCCATTCTATCTTAAAAAAGCCTGTATTTTGGTGGTTCAGGAATGATTACAGCAAAATCAATAGATATGTATGTTGACCTCTACTGCGTTACTGCATATTTCTTCATCATAAACGCAAATTCTGAAGTCTTACATAAATGTTGAGGAGCTGGCAACGCCGACATAATTTTCGTGTGACTTATTCACGGTAGAAGCTCGACTGTCAAACGTTTGTTTTGTTTGTGCGTCTTTTATGCTTGGTCAGTAAAATCGAATTTGCTATTTGTTGGTAACTGTAGTGAATAAAGCTTTACGGACTTGCTGTGCTATATTCGAGTGTAGTTTAGCAGTTTTTCGAAATGGAACTCAAAAAGTGCAGTGTTTGTAACATGGGTTGCATTGGAAGAATTTTCAGGTTAGTTGGCGTTACACAGCATTGTTTACAATTTGAACTGTCACTGCGAGGTCACAGCCGATCAATGTTTGGAGGCTGAGGTGTCAAAGATGATGGCTTTGAGCACGCCATGCTGAAGTGGTTTGTTTACTATCTCTATGTTCAGTTTTTACGCTGAGATATGAAGCGTGTAGCTAGCGCCCTCTATGGGAGTCAGATATAAAAACAATTTCGTGGGATGTCTTAGCTTCCAAAAAATATTCGTATGAAGTTTCATTACAATGATACCAGTAGTTTAAGCAAAATCGTAAAAAATATGTATGTCCTCAACGCCCTGGATTTTGAATAAGGATGGCCTTAAGAAAAATATTTACTGACTAAAATACAATTATTTTATAGTGTTCTACCCTTAGATAAGGAAAGAGATGGGATACTGCGCGTCAGCCTGTTGCTATATGAATTAGCTGTGATGAGCTGTCAAAATTTTGGTGGAAAACAAATAATTTACTACGGTAGTAATTTTTTGTGATATTTAGCGTTTATAAAACCAATAATTGTAAAATATTGTTAACGGTAGGGCGTGCAGCTTACGGTTGTAAAAGCCACAACATATTAGAAAGGAGCCAGGAATCACTTTTCACAGGTAATTTGTGTTCATATTTTTTGGTGCATTCGAAGTTTATGCAAATATTTCGATATCTAGGTCAGAGATAGACATATATGTCTCCAAAATATAATTTAAAATGTACCACTAACATGCGAATCATAATATTTTTGAGCATGTAAAGCGTAAAAATTATATTTTTAAGGCATTTTTTGGTTCAAACACAATCAGTTTTCCAGCGACGTATCTGTTATAGCTTACATTTTGCAAGACAAGATATCGGTCAAATGGAAGTTCAAGGTTAAGTTAATGTTAATTACTCAAATTTGAACTGTGGATGGTGAAATCGTCGATACAGATCTCGTGAATAGCGATATTTCAGTAAATTTTATTTAAATAGATAGATAGATTATTTCTCCAAATGGCTTAACCATAATGTTAATCTGATTAGCTACGGAACTGAGACTAGCGCTTTGGTACATTTTGGTAACAGAGATGTCAGCCACGCATTCTGTCCTTTCTCTTTCCTTGTCTAAGGCTCTACCTATCCTAGAAATCGGGTGACCTTTTTTCAAAACACCCTATACAAGACTTCATATACCTCATGCTTGTCACGCTTTTACACGTATGCCTATTTCGCTACTCTATTTGAGACTTTGCAAAAAGTAATTCGATTCCATTTCGCCACCAAATAAAAGCGTTTGCTCCAGTTCTACCACATCAAAGTCACCCCTGGAGGCAGTGCGTACACTGTCGAAACTAAGCGTACGTTATTACGTTTGTGTGTAGCACATGATGAAAAAATATTTGCTTATAAGGTAGCTTTCCATGGCGCCTTTCACGTATTAGCGAGTAAACGTAAGAAAAAAATGGAGTTAAATTGATTGACGCAGTATTTCGCACGGCAGCAAGGAGGAACATAATCGAAAAAATTAAAAACAGGTTAATATGTATAAGTCTAGTCTAGTCATTATTTAATGATAAAGCTATAAAATTTAGGTCTCATGTTGACAGGTTAGGAAATATATACAATAGCTTATTAAAATAAGGTTTCTGCTCTTATCTAAATCAATAAATTCATTAAAACAAATATGTACGATAAGTTACCACCCTACACCCACTCTCTAGCTTTTGTTACCACCACTTTCTAAGCATCTGGTATTTTATGGCATCTTATAATTCCAAACATTAACATGCAGGTCACTCCGTTCTCTGAACCCTCACGGACGGTTTTGCTTTATACAGGGTGTTAATTAAGTATGTTAACAAACTTTAACCACGAATAGTTTTATTTATTTACAATAGCCTGCATCGATTCAATTATTTGCATTTTTCTCGAAAACCTATCGAGTTATACCAAGAGACCATTTTTACGTAGGAATCTCTAAAATACCACATTCCAAAATCAAAATGTCAAAAAAATTACCATTTAGAAAATGGGGTTATTTTTACCCTTAACTCCTCCCGTATGATACGCCTGTGATTAAAATTATGAAATTTTGAATTCAGAATCAGATTTAGCGTCAAAAGTTTACCCATCGTACCTAATTTCGTAATTTTGTTATGAATGGTTTCGAGAATATCGAGGGAAAACCGTCTTCAGGGTGCCCCATGCAAAGGGGCGTAGCTCCCTTAGGAAGCATTTCCGGACCCATGTTCATATGACATTTTCTTTCTATTTTTCGGAGTATTATTCGTGGTTAAAGTTTGTTAACATACTTAATTAACACCCTGTATGATGCATAAAAAATATGTAACAAACATTGAAGCAAAATGGTAGCTAGTTTTTTTATTTATCTTCGTTTAGTCCAATAATTTTCATTTTATATTGTTCTGTTATATTTTTAAGTAACGTTTGCTATATGTATGTTTACAAGATGTTTCATATATATATAACATATTAACCTGCTTTTATAATTTTTTGTAGACACCTGATGATGTTTTAAATATAATAAACCGAAACGTCGTGGGATGAAAAAGTGTTTCATTTACTTTGACTGCAATACCATTAGAAAAAATCAAGTTTGAAATCTACGGTCACTAAAACATAAAATTAAGAACAAACTCCTCTCATGTCCCAGTTCGTACAGAACATTCTGGCCTGTAGCTAAGGCTGTTAGTCAGAACGTTTCCTATTCGTCAATACCACCTTTGACCAGAGAAGACAAGTCCATCGCTTCTACTCCTAAAGAAAAAGCAGACATCTTAGGGAGGCTTTTCACAGCCAATTCTATACTGTAGACTTCCAAGGAAGTACTCCGATCACCACCATAAACGTGAACTCGAGAATGTCAGAGGTTAAATTTCGACATTGAGATGTAAAAAGCATCTTCCAAAATCTAAACACGAAGAAAGCTACTAGTCCTCACCAAATTCCAGCCATTGTGCTTAAACGTTGTGCCGCTGAGCTTGCACCTATTCTTTGCAAGCTCTTCAAACTATCGTATCAGCGAGGCGTGTTTCCCGCTGCATGGAAAATTGGCTGCATACAATCCATTCCTAAGAAAGGCAAAAAACTGATCCCATCAATGAATTTGTGGTTCTTGGGTTTTTAGGCCGGCGTCGTTTAGCGTTAAAGCTTGACGTTTCGCCACCACGAGTGGATGGCATCTTCAGAAGCTATTTCACTTCGGCGGCTTCCAAAATACTGACGGCTGGTGGATCTGCATCTGTATTTATACCTGCTAATGGTGACGTGGCCCAACCAGGTAGCGTTGGTAGCCCCATCCCTTCGTGATATGGTAGTGTCTTCAAGTCCTTTAGGATGGGTACCCATGTCTGGTTGACTTTCTGTGTGTCTTCTTTCCTATTGAAATTATTATGATGTTTTTGTATTTTGATGGCTTCCCTGTGAAGTCTGGCATGGTACGAAGACGTTGCGACAAGAACCTGAGTTTCTTCAAACTCGATCCTGTGACTTCCCTTCTTAATCGCATGTTCGGCTAGCCTTATGTTCTTCAATTCTAGTGTTTATAGATCGCTTCGCTGTTCCTATGTATACACTCACACATGTGCATGGTATGCGATAAGCCCCCGGTGTTGTGAGTGGGTCTCTTTTATCCTTCACCGTTCTCAAATATTCCTGTATCTTTCTTGTGGGCTTGTAGATGGTCTTGACGTTTTCCTTTCGTAACATTTTTCATATTCTGTCTGTTATTCCAGGCACATAGGGTATAAAAGCTTTTGCTATCGGTTTAGGTTCTGGTTTTTTTTATCTCTTCTCATTGTTCTTGTTATTTCCTTTTCTGTGTAACCATTTGACTTAAGGGCATTCTTTAGATGTTCCAGTTCGGTGTCGAGTTCTTCTGGTTCGCACACCTTTCTAGCCCGTTCTGTCAAAGTTCTAATAATTCCGTACTTCTGAGATGGGTGGTGGTTTGATTCTTTATGTAAGTACCGGTCAGTATGAGCTGGCTTTCTACATACCTTGTGTCCTAATGTAACTCCTTTTCTTGTTAGAAGAACATTAAGGAAGGGGAGTTTTTTGTCTTCTTCTACCTCCATGGTGAACTTGATGTTTTCATGCACGCTGTTCAGGTGTCCTAGAAATTCTTCTAGCTTTTCTATTCCGTGATTCCAAATGACGAACGTGTCGTCCACGTATCTGAGCCATATCTTGGGCTTGTATTGAGCGCTTTTCAAGGCTGCCTGTTCGACCTTCTCCATTACAAAGTTCGCTACTATCGATCCCATCAATTAAAGACCTGTAGCTCATCTCAGCATCATATCTAAAGTTATGGAGACTGTCATTAACACACAGCCCCTGAAATACCTCGACAACAATACATCATAAATACATCACTTACTTGTAGAACAGAGAAATTGAAAATCATGGCGAATCCCATTTTGCTGCACTTGACATATCGAAAGCTTTCGATAGAGGGTAAGAGGGACTTCAGGTCAAGCTTGCTGCTTATGGACTACCACCTGGCCTGCGACACTGGCTGAATAGCTTTTTGAACGACAGATCTCTGTTTGTTGTAGTCGAAGGCTGCATCAGATCTATTTTCAATAAACGCCGGTATTCCTCAGGGATCTGTCCTATCCCCTACACTGTTTCTGCTGTACATCAACGAGCTGCCGGAAACAACGTCCAGTCCAATCTACAGCTTCGCAGACGACAGTACATCAATATCGTGCATGGAATCAGGCAAGTCACTATCATCCATATGAATATTAGTGATGTCGTTTCCAAAATAAATAGTGCAACTACGGTCATAATTTTGTATTCTAAAAATAGTGGCTTGCATGAGGTAAAAAGTAATTGTTAACGCAAGAAACGCCAGTAGGTAAGGCACTGCGCACAGCATAGAACGTCTTATGAAATATGTGACCTGATTCCAATTTACATATATTTTGCATGTAAATGAAGTCAGACGTCTGACGGGGTATTACAGGAATGAACTGCTGAAAAACACACGTCTCTTCATTCCATATTCCCTTTATTCCTTTTGTGTGGCACTGTCGAAAATCGAATTTGTACGAATTGAGCAAATTGGAATAATCCAGCAGAAATTGCACTTTCTGCGGTTGTCGAGTTGTCTCCATTGAATAAAGCCCTAAATCAACATTTGGCACCCATACAAGGAGTTTCCAAACGCGACGTCTTCATTCGAATGTTACAGGCATTTATACAGGGTTACTGGTAACTCGACCACTTTCCTGCAAGAGGTGATAGAGGGACTCACATGTAATAGATTTAACCCCCCATTTATATTTCCGAAAACCGATAGTTTTCGAGATAATTAACATTTAATGTTTTTCAACCAAATGTCCAAATTTCCACACTAGATCCTAAACTAAGAAAAACACCTGTTGTTGATTCTGATAATTTTTATTTTAGTATTTAACTAACACATACGCAAAGCTAGCTTAGTATTAAAATCTTTCAAAATACTAAACAGTTCCAAACTAAATACAAATATTTAAAAAATAATCAATAAAATTTTCACATTCACCGTGAAAGAAAATTATCTAGCAAAAAAAAATGTACAAACGGTTGAACAAATCGCTAAAAAATCTTTCCTACCTAATAACCTTTTAATTAAATCCACTCAAAGTTTCTAGAGATCTTGCTCAATGTGTTGCCCTTGATTTCGGATACAAGTACGGATCCGCTTCCTCACTTCGGTTTTTGTAACGCGTGTTGAAAAAGTTCGCTTCATCTCCCCCGCCGCATTGATAATTTTTTGCCTTAGTTCGTCGGCAGTATTAACTGGAGTCTCGGAAACCAATACCTTCATGTGACCCCAGACGTAAAAATCAAGAGGTGTCAGATCTGGGCTCCGCGCAGGCCATGGGATGGGTTGTTAAATTGTTACTTGTGGTTGTCCTGTCATTCTTGTCCTTGGAATAGGCCATCAGATAAGGCAGTTTTTTAAATAATTTGTTTGACTGGTTGTGTATCTTTTTTTGAGCTAGACAATTTTCTTTCGCTGTAAATGTAAAAATTTTGTTCTTTATTTTTTAAATAATTGTATGTAATTTGTAATGTAAACTGTTTAGTATTTTTACACATTTAAATACTAAATTAGATTTGCGTATGTGTCAGTAAAAAACTAAATTGGAGATTACTAAAATCGACAGCAGGGTTTTTTCTAAATTTGGGATGTAGTATGGAAATTTGAACATATCGTTGAAAAACATTGAATGTTAATTATCTCGAAAACTATCGGTTTTCGGAATTACATATGGGGGGTTAAATCTATTGCATTTGAGTCCCTCTGTCACTTCTTGCAGGAAAGTGGTCGAGTTACCAGTAACCCTGTATAGTACGTGTTTCATTTTTGACACGCCTTTATTAGCTTCACCAGTATATTTGTTCATGTTCATCGAGAAATAAAGTCAGTAGGCCGTTGTGAAGTAGTTCCAAGTTTTGTGTACCTCGGTTCTTTGACCGACAATTCGGGTAGCTGTGAAAATAAAATTCGACGGCGCATTCAACAGGCACGGGTGGCCATGACAAAGCTTACTAAAATTTTGCGTGACCATAACATCACTAAAGCTACCAAAATGTTGCTGGTTCAGTCTCGTGTGTGCGGTTGTCGAGTTGTCTCCATTGAATAAAGCCCTAAATCAACATTTGGCACCCATACAAGGTGTTTCCAAATGCCACGTCTTCATACGAACTTTACAGGCATTTAGATAGTACGCGCTTCATTTTTAACACGTCCTTATTAGCTTCACTTGTATGTTTGTTCATGTTCATCGAGAAATAAAGTCAGTAGGCCGTTGTGAAGTAGTTCAAAGTTTTGTGTACCTCGGTCCATTGACCGACAATTCGGGTAGTTGTGAAAATGAGATTCGACGGCGCATTCACCAGGCACGTGTGGCCATGACAAAGCTTACTAAAATATGGCGTGACCGTAACATCACTAAAGCTACCAAAATGTTGCTGGTTCAGTCTCTTGTGTGCGGTTGTCGAGTTGTCTCCATTGAATAAAGCCCTAAATCAACATTTGGCACCCATACAAGGTGATTCCAAATGCGACGTCTTCATAAGAGCTTGAGAGGCATTTGTATAGTACGTGCTTCATTTTTGACACGCCTTTATTAGCTTCACCAGTATGCTTGTTCATGTTCATAGAGAAATAAGGTCAGTAGGCCGTTGTGAAGTAGTTCGAAGTTTTGTGTACCTCGGTTCTTTGATCGACAATTCGGGTAGCTGTGAAAATGAGATTCGACGGCGCATTCAGCAGGCACGTGTGGCTATGACAAAGCTTAATAAAATATGGCGTGACTATAACATCACTAAAGCTACCAAAATGTTGCTGTTTCAGTCTCTTCTGTGCGGTTGTCGAGTTGTCTCCATTGAATAAAGCCCTAAATCAACATTTGGCACCCATACAAGGTGTTTCCAAATGCGACGTCTTCATTCGAATGTTACAGGCATTTATATATAGTACGTGCTTCATTTTGAACATGGCTTTATTAGTTTAACCTGTATGTTTGAGAAATAAAGTCAGTAGGCCGTTGTGAAGTAGTTTGAAGTTTTGTGTACCTCGGTTTTCTTTGATCGACAATCCGGGTAGCTGTGAAAATGGGATTCGACAGCGCATTCAACAGGCACGTGTGGCCATGACAAAGCTTACTAAAATATGGCGTGACCGTAACATCACTGAAGCTACCAAAATGTTGCTGTTTCAGTCTCTTGTGTGCGGTTGTCGAGTTGTCTCCATTGAATAAAGCCCTAAATCAACATTTGGCACCCATACAAGGTGTTTCCAAATGCGACGTTTTCATACGGGCTTGAGAGGCATTTATATAGTACGTGCTTCATTTTTGACACGTCTTTATTAGCTTCACCAGTATGCTTGTTCATGTTGATCGAGAAACAAAGTCAGTAGGCCGTTGTGAAGTAGTTCGAAGTTTTGTGTACCTCGGTTCTTTGATCGACAATTCGGGCAGCTGTGAAAACGAGATTCGACGGCGCATTCAACGGGCACGTGTGGCCATGACAAAGCTTACTGAAATATGGCGTGACCGTAACATCACTGAAGCTACCAAAATGTTGCTGTTTCAGTCTCTTGTGTGCGGTTGTCGAGTTGTCTCCATTGAATAAAGCCCTAAATCAACATTTGGCACCCATACAAGGTGTTTCCAAATGCGACGTTTTCATACGAACATGAGAGGCATTTATATAGTACGTGCTTCATTTTTAACACGTCTTTATTAGCTTCACTTGTATGTTTGTTCATGTTTATCGAGAAATAAAGTCAGCAGGCTGATGTGAAGTAGTTTGAAGTTTTGTGTACCTCGGTTTTCTTTGATCGACAATCCGGGTAGCTGTGAAAATGGGATTCGACAGCGCATTCAACAGGCACGTGTGGCCATGACAAAGCTTACTAAAATATGGCGTGACCGTAACATCACTGAAGCTACCAAAATGTTGCTGTTTCAGTCTCTTGTGTGCGGTTGTCGAGTTGTCTCCATTGAATAAAGCCCTAAATCAACATTTGGCACCCATACAAGGTGTTTCCAAATGCGACGTTTTCATACGGGCTTGAGAGGCATTTATATAGTACGTGCTTCATTTTTGACACGTCTTTATTAGCTTCACCAGTATGCTTGTTCATGTTGATCGAGAAACAAAGTCAGTAGGCCGTTGTGAAGTAGTTCGAAGTTTTGTGTACCTCGGTTCTTTGATCGACAATTCGGGCAGCTGTGAAAACGAGATTCGACGGCGCATTCAACGGGCACGTGTGGCCATGACAAAGCTTACTGAAATATGGCGTGACCATAACATCACTAAGCTACCAAAATGTTGCTGTTTCAGTCTCTTGTGTGTGGTTGTCGAGTTGTCTCCATTGAATAAAGCCCTAAATCAACATTTGGCACCCATACAAGGTGTTTCCAAATGCGACGTCTTCATTCGAATGTTACATGCATTTATATATAGTACGTGCTTCATTTTGAACATGGCTTTATTAGTTTAACCTGTATGTTTGAGAAATAAAGTCAGTAGGCCGTTGTGAAGTAGTTTGAAGTTTTGTGTACCTCGGTTTTCTTTGATCGACAATCCGGGTAGCTGTGAAAATGGGATTCGACAGCGCATTCAACAGGCACGTGTGGCCATGACAAAGCTTACTAAAATATGGCGTGACCGTAACATCACTAAAGCTACCAAAATGTTGCTGGTTCAGTCTCTTGTGTGCGGTTGTCGAGTTGTCTCCATTGAATAAAGCCCTAAATCAACATTTGGCACCCATACAAGGTGTTTCCAAATGCGACGTTTTCATACGGGCTTGAGAGGCATTTATATAGTACGTGCTTCATTTTTGACACGTCTTTATTAGCTTCACCAGTATGCTTGTTCATGTTCATCGAGAAATAAAGTCAGTAGGCCATTGTGAAGTAGTTCGAAGTTTTGTGCACCTCGGTTCTTTGATCGACAATTCGGGTAGCTGTGAAAATGAGATTCGACGGCGCATTCAACAGGCACGTGTGGCCATGACAAAGCTTACTAAAATATAGCGTGACCATAACATCACTAAAGCTACCAAAATGTTGCTGGTTCAGTCTCTTGTGTGCGGTTGTCGAGTTGTCTCCATTGAATAAAGCCCTAAATCAACATTTGGCACCCATACAAGGTGTTTCCAAATGCGACGTTTTCATACGAACATGAGAGGCATTTATATAGTACGTGCTTCATTTTTAACACGTCTTTATTAGCTTCACTTGTATGTTTGTTCATGTTTATCGAGAAATAAAGTCAGTAGGCTGGTGCGAAGTAGTTCGAAGTTTTGTGTACCTCGGTTCCTTGATCGACAATTCGGGTAGCTGTGAAAATGAGATCCGACGGCGCATTCAACAGGCACGGGTGGCCATGACAAGGCTTACTAAAATATGGCGTGACCATAACATCACTAAAGCTACCAAAATGTTGCTGTTTCAGTCTCTTGTGTGCGGTTGTCGAGTTGTCTCCATTGAATAAAGCCCTAAATCAACATTTGGCACCCATACAAGGAGTTTCCAAATGCCACGTCTCCATACGGGCTTGAGAGGCATCTATAGTACGTGCTTCATTTTTCACACGCCTTTTATTAGCTTCACCAGTATGCTTGTTCAAGTTCATCGAGAAATAAAGTCAGTGGGCCGTTGTGAAGTAGTTCAAAGTTTTGTGTACCTCGGTTCTTTGATCGACAGTTCGGGTAGCTGTGAAAATGGGATTCGACGGCGCATTCAACAGGCACGTGTGGCCATGACAAAGCTTACTAAAATGTGGCGTGACCATAACATCATTAAAGCTACCAAAATGTCGCTGGTTCAGTCTCTTGTGTTCTCCATATTTTTGTATGCCTCGGAAACTTGGGACTGTTAAAAAGGCAGATCGAGCTGGCATAGATGCTTTTGAAATGTGGACATGGAGGAGAATGCTGAGAGTTCCTTATACCGCCCATCGAACTAACGCTTCCATACTGAATGAGCTCGGTAATTCAAAGAGACTATTCTCCATTGTGTCGACGAGAATGCTTACATTCTTCGGACATATTCACAGAAGCGGTAATATGGAAAAGTAGTTCAGTGGGCGGCGCCGTGGCCGGATACGACGAAACAGTTGTTGGATATGAGTATCAAGAGCGCCACTGAACTGACAGTAAATCACGACGAGCTACAGTTACACTATTGATAATATTCGTATCGGCAATACTCTAGCTCCGACTTAATGCTTTTTACAAGTTCACAACATGTCTGTTAAGACATTTTGACTATGACGCTGATGATGTATGTTTGTGAGTTTGTAAACGTTCTTTGCATTATCCACTATTATCTTTGTATTAAAAGCAAGTGGCTTACGACTAGTATTAACACGCTTTTATTTCCCACACCGATAGGCGAGGGGAGTATTTATCACAAACATTTTTGCTTCTCAGATAATAAGCTTTTTTGGCGTCTTAAGATGTCTACATAACGAAAATCCCCGCCATTCATTTCCGTCGGTCTGTCTGTCTGTCGGTCTATCTTTCTAGTCTCGTAATCTCAGTAACCGCTGCATGAAATTTGGGCAGCGTTATGCTGTGGGGTCGTAGTAGGTAATGTCGGTACAATTTTGAAAATCGGTGCATCGATGGCAGAGTAGTTAGCAAAAAAGGAAAAAATTTCAAATATTCCTCAAACTTCGTTTTCAGGCGTTTTAGGGATTCCTGATACTGTTACTGTCAAAATATCCTAACGCCACGTCCAAATTCTAAGTTCAAGACGATGATATTACCAATCTTTCTAAAGAAGAATGCATGCTGAAGGCCAAGATAGATCTATGAATAGTAATAGCAAGAACTGGATAAAAGTAGCAGTTTAAAGGGGACAGCAAGATAAGTTAGCTAAATTTCATGTATATTTTCAGAGTGTCAATGCCTCATACAAGGTGTAGTTTTCGAGGTGGTAGTATTTGTCTTGTCTCATAATAAATTCTAAAAAATCATTCATCATTTTCTACTTTTTTTAGGACAATCCGAACATTGCTCCCTGGCTATTACAGAGACCAAGGGGCTTGGAATTTTCTAATGTATACGTACAAGTATAACGGGGGTGGGTTGGCTCAGTAGTTAGAGCCGAGTGCTCGTGACAGGAAGGTCCCGGGTTCGATTATCGTTAGAAGCGGACATTTATTTATGGTTTTTTTTTTAATCAAAAATCAATATCCATTAAAAAAAGCTCAGCGAGAATCCCCACCTGAGCCTTCACTGTTGGCTTCTAATTAACAGCGCTGTTCCTAGAGTGGCGCCGGGAAACAGTAACAAGACCTACACAGAACACGAAGGACCAGAGCAGTGACTGCCAATGTTACAGCAGTAAAAGAAACATACGGGTATAACTATATCTAGATCGTTCTGCTAGTATTGTGTAACTGATTTTGATGAAATTTCGACACAGCATTATTACCGTAGCGAGGATGAAAAGCGCTTATGGTTTTTAGAAATCGCGTCAGTGGCGGCGCAGCAATAATCAAAATACTAAAAATATAAAAACATCTCAAACTTCGTTTTTAGGCTGATCGTACTATTCCGTCTAGTTAAACCTTGCAGAATAAAAACTATGTCATCTTAGTTCATACGGAAAGAAATGCAAGAGTTATGTACGAGAGTTTTTGAGTTGGATGTTGGATGTTTTTTTTTTGTGGACGGGTGGGCGATGATTTGGTTGCTAGGGGACCTCAAACTATAGCT
Organism: Callosobruchus maculatus; assembly: GCA_951848785.1. Classification (NCBI taxonomy): domain Eukaryota; kingdom Metazoa; phylum Arthropoda; class Insecta; order Coleoptera; family Chrysomelidae; genus Callosobruchus; species Callosobruchus maculatus. The sequence goes on from CATOUR010000003.1 coordinate 9,538,424, forward strand.
TCATGCAATGGGAAAGTTATGAAATGGTATCACCATTATGTGTGGGAAGTACTAAGTCAATCAGCTTGACTTAATTTTTTTTTCTTGAAATATGATGTTTAGCCGTACTCCAGGATTTTGTTAATAACTTTGAACACCATGAATTTGAAATGTCTATTTTTACTTCCCACACCAATAGGTGAGGGGAGTGTTGTGATCGCGAAAATTTTCGATTTTGAGATAATACGCTTTTTGGGCGTGTTATGATGCCTACATAACGAAAATCCACGTCACTCATTTCCGTCGGTCTGTCTGTCTGTCTGTCTGTCTGTCTGTCGGTCTGTCTGTCTGTCTGTCTGTCGGTCTGTCTGTTGGCGTTTTTCTAACGTCGTAATCTCAGTAACCGCTGCATGGATTGTGATGAAATTTGGGCAGCGGTATGCTGTGGGGTCGTAGTAAGTAATGTTTGTATAATTTTGAAAATTGGTGCATAGGCGGCGGAGTAATTAGCAAAAGACAAAAAAAATAAATATTGCTGAAACTTCGTTTTTAGGCGTTTTAGGGGTTCCTGATCATTTTCTACTTTTTTTTTGGGTGGGGGTGAAATTGGGGTGGTTGGGGGGTGGGAGGTTGTAAAATTGAAAAATTTGTTGCTTTCATAATAGACTGTCCACTGACCTGTGAAGGAAGACCTGGCGACATAAATAACTTTTTTAGGCCCATCCGAACATTGCCTTGCCTATTACAGAAAGCAAAGGACTTAGAATTGTTTCTGATGTAAACATACGAGAGTATTGCTTTAGATCGTTGGAACGAGGAAACTGTTGAATTGATTTTAATGAAATTTTGAACCAGTATTACTACCATGGCGAAGATGGAAAACGCGTATGGTTTTGATAAATCGTGCCAGTGGCGGCGCAGAAATAATAAAAAAACTAAAAATATAAAAACAGCTCAAACTTCGTTTTTAAGCGTTTTAGAGGTTCCTGATCATTTTCTGCGTTTTTTGGGTGGGGGTGAAATTGGGGTGGTTGGGGGGTTGGGGGTTGAAAAATTAAAAAATGTCTTGTACTCATAATAGGCTGTCCACTAACCTGTGAAGGAAGATCTAGCGACATAAATCACCTTTTTAGGTCCATCAGAACATTGCCTAGCCTATTACGGAAACTAAGGGACTTAGAATTTTCTGTATACTATACGAGAATTTATTGGTTTAAATCGTTATGTATTTTGTAACGTGGACACTATTAAATTGATTCTAATGAAATTTTGACGCAGTATATTGTTACCGTGGTGAGAATGGAAAACGCATATGTTTGTTAAAAATCGTGTCAGTGGCAGCGTAGCAATAATCAAAGAACGAAAAGTATGAATACAACTCAAATTCGGTTTTTAGATGTTTTAGGGGTTCCTGGTCATTTCCTACCAGTTTTTTGGGTGGGGGTGAAAGTGAGGTGGTTGAGGGGTGGGGGGTTGTAAAACAGAGAATTTTGTAGTATCGATAATTGACCTGTGAAGGAAAGACCTAGCGGCATAAGACAATTTTAGGGGGGGGGGGGGGCTGGCGATTATTTGGTTGCAAAGTTTCATGCTATGGAAAAATAATAAACTGGTATCAGCGTAATGTGTGGTAAGTACTGAGTCAATCAACTTGACTACATTTTTTTTAATCCCATTGCAAGAGCTCATTAGCGCACTATTTTTGAAGACTCCAAATAAGTACTTTGTTCCTCGTAAAACCCATGAAGCAATATTCGTTTCCTCGGTTCAACAACCACGTTAACGACTAACCTAACCTATAAACCGCAAATAACTACATCCCTGTCAATAAATATATCCCAAGTGGAAAATAAGCGATAACCTTTAGGGATATAATCAAAACCGTTTTATGATTTTTCGTATATAAATTATACACACCCCAATGCTCCGAACAGGTATTACGTGTGTTCTTGTCGACGTAAATCTCCTATTATGGCTCTCTTTATTCTCGAGCCTGGCTCTTTTCAATATGCGGCATAGATTTCCACCTGTTCGAATATTTTCCACCTCAAGGGCGTTCAACGGCAGATCGTGAGATCCACATCAATTTGTGTGAGTGTACACCCCATTTCACGGTAATATTTCGCTTCGCGGCAGCCGTAAACCGTTTAAGATAATATAGGAATATGGAATATGTACGAAAACGATAGATCATGGTATTGTCACGACGGCCTCTTTTTATTCATACCAAGGAATCAAACTGGACGTAACTTTCACCGTTTTACTTCACAACTCAATACAATATCTCATAGGCCGAGTTTTACAATCATTGGTCACCTCTGGTAGTCACTTAACCGACATATGGAAGTTAACCAGTAGTTATCGGGGACGTATCTTTAGGCCTTTACGGAAACTATGATCGGGTTAACTCGATCAGTTGGATCACTGATCCTGACGTTCGGAAAGTGATCTGGGATCGGTCGGAAATAGAGTAGTTCACTCTTGTACAGTAAGTGATTGCGATCGGATGATTCAGATCAATAACTGCTTTACTTAACCATCTGTCTTTTATTGTTGAACAAACTTTTTCGTTGTTCGATGTCCGTTAAATTCATGGAATCATAAATCCCACTTGACAGGCATTGTCAGCTGTTTGACATATAACTGATCTATCCGGATCCAGTTTCCGTAAAGGCCTTTTATGTTGGCACCACGGATTGATCTCAGAGCACTGCCATAATGGTGTTCCGTGAATACAGCCTAACCCTTTGACAAAACAACCTAACCTTTCTTTTCATATTTTTCATGTATGTCATTACAGAGTATAATCAAAATCCATCGACGTCTTAGACGTCAGTGTCAAAATCCAAGCTTTAATAACCCCCAAAGCTGTCATCGGTTGACTACAACAAACGTCAAGATAACCCATACCTTGTCCTTGGGTTAACATAACCATATCCATTAAAAAAGCTCAGCGAGAATCCCCACCTGAGCCTTCACTGTTGGCTTCTAATTAACAGCGCTGTTCCTAGAGTGGCGCCGGGAAACAGTAACAAGACCTACACAGAACACGAAGGACCAGAGCAGTCACTGCCAATGTTACAGCAGTAAAAGAAACATACGGGTATAACTATATCTAGATCGTTCTGTATTGTGTAACTGAATTTTGATGAAACTTCGACACAGCATTATTACCGTAGCGAGGATGAAAAGCGCTTATGGTTTTTAGAAATCGCGTCAGTGGCGGTGCAGCAATAATCAATATACTAAAAATATAAAAACATCTCAAGCTTCGTTTTTAGGCTGATCGTACTATTCCGTCTAGTTAAAGCTTGCAGAATAAAAACTATGTCGTCTTAGTTCATACGGAAAGAAATGCAAGAGTTATGTACGAGAGTTTTTGAGTTGGATGTTGGATGTTTTTTTGTGGACGGGTGGGCGATGATTTGGTTGCTAGGGGACCTCAAACTATAGCTTCATGCAATGGGAAAGTTATAAAATGGTATCACCATTATGTGTGGGAAGTACTAAGCCAATCAGCTTGACTTAATTTTTTTTTCTTGAAATATGATGTTTAGCCGTACTCCAGGATTTTGTTAATAACTTTGAACACCACGAATTTGAAATGTTTATTTTTTAATCCCATTGCAAGGGCTCATTAGCGCACTATTTTTGAAAACTCCAAATAAGTAGTTTGTTCCTCGTAGTAGTAGTATAGTAGTATAGCGTTTATTGTAAATATAAAATAAATAAGATACAATAAACAACAAGTGACCCAAAAAAAGTTAAAAACTTGTGCTTGGGTATAAGTAATTATTATAAAATGGAAACAACAAATAAGGGTTAATTCAGGAATATTTATATTTAAATATTATGTATTCTATATATATCAGTAATAATAGGTATTGCATATGTCTACAAGTTGGTGAATTTTAATGCGCTTATTATTTACTATCCATTGTTTTAAACCATACTTGAATGAATTTAAAGGCACTAGACATTTTATGCTTTCTGGTATCTCATTGTATAGTCTTGGAGCAAGAAATGTATGACATCGTAATAAAGTATTTTTTCTTGCTTTTGGTACAACACTACATGCATATCTTATGTCATATTTATGTTCGTGTTTTGTCAAGTTTGATTTATTTTTATATTGGTAAATACCTAATGACATGAAAAATGTTTGGCGGATATCTAGAATTTTTGTTTTAGAAAATAACAAGTCACTAGGATATGTACATTTCACTTTATATAAAATTTTTATTAAACGTTTTTGTATAATTTCTATTGCATTTATATTATTTTTACATGCTGCGCCCCACACCACAATACAATATCGTATATGACTATGAACAAGTGCTTCGTATACAATGATCATCTGTTCATAGGTAAGTATAGTGGAAAGGAGTTTAAATTTGCTTATAACGTAACGAATCTTTTTGACAACATATTCGGTATGCTCTTTCCATTTGATATGGCAATCTAGATATATTCCTAAGTACTTGATACTGGTGACCATTGATATAGGAGCTACCTGTTTACAACTGATTTGTAAGTTGGTGTATTTCGGTAAGCCGTTTGCGTATGATGCGAATGGAACAAAGTTAGTCTTGTTGAAATTGACTGTTAAAAGTCGACTACTGAACCAGTTGAACATTTTTTTAAAACCATTTTCAGCCTTTGAGTTTAATATTTCCCAACTTTCAGCAGAAAATATAACAGCTGTATCGTCTGCAAATATCACTATATCTCCGCTCACATCAACCGCAAATAGATCATTTATATATATGTTAAAGAATAATGGTCCCAGTACCGTTCCTTGAGGAACACCGCATGTTATATGCAATGGAGAACTAGAGCATTTATTTATCATAACAGTTTGTGTTCTATTACTTAAATAACTTTTATTTAGATGATAGATTTGACCCCGTATACCATAATTTTGTAAAGTTTTCATGAGTATCATATGATCAACTGTGTCAAATGCTTTTGCTAGGTCAACAAATACACATAATGTTGGAATATTTCTGTCTACATTTTTGCATAGTTCTCCTATTACATATGTCACCGCATCTTCAGTAGATTTATTTTTTTTGAAACCGAACTGTTTATCAGAAAATATGTTATATTTCTCTAAAAATTCTGTCAATTTGTTCTTTATAAAACTCATGAAGCAATATTCGTTTTCTCGGTTCAACAACCACGCTAAGCACTAACCTAACCTATAAACCGTAAATAACTACATCCCTGTCAATAAATATATCCCAAGTGGAAAATAAGCGATAACCTTTAGGGATATAATCAAAACCGTTTTATGATTTTTCGTATATAAATTATACACACCCCAATGCTCCGCACAGGTATTACGTGTGTTCTTGTCGACACAAATCTCCTATTATGGCTCTCTTTATTCTCGAGCCGGGCTCTTTTCAATATGCCGTGCAGATTTCCACCTGTTCGAATATTTTCCACCTCAAGGGTGTTCAACGGCGGATCGTGAGATCCACATCAATTTGTGTGAGTGTACACCCCATTTCACGGTAATATTTCGCTTCGCAGCGGCCGTAAACCGTTTAAGATAATATAGGAATATGGAATATGTACGGAAACGATAGCTCATAATATTGTCACGACGGCCTCTTTTTCTTCACACCAAGGAATCAAGCTGGACGTAACTTTTACCGTCTCACTTCACAACTCAATACAATATCTCATAGGCCGAGTTTCACAATCATCGGTCACCTCTAGTAGTCACTTAACCGACATATGGAAGTTAACCAGGAGTTATCGGGGAGCTCTGTTTCACAAAGGAAACCAATGGCAAAGCTTACTTATCTTTAGGCCTTTACGGAAACTATGATCGGGTTAACCCGATCAGTTGGATCACTGATCCTGACGTTCTGAAAGTGATCTGGGATCGGTCAGAAATAGAGTAAATCACTCTTGTACAGTAGGTGATTGCGATCGGATGATTCAGATCAGTAGCTGCTTTACTTAACCATCTGTTTTTTATTGTTAAACAAACTTTTTCGTTGTTCGATGTCCGTTAAATTCATGGAATCATAAATCCCACTTGACAGGCATTGTCAGCTGTTTGACATATAACTGATCTATCCGGATCCAGTTTCTGTAAAGGCCTTTTATGTTGGCACCACGGATTGATCTCAGAGCACTGCCATAATGGTGTTCCGTGAATACAGCCTAACCCTTTGACAAAACAACCTAACCTTTCTTTTCATATTTTTCATGTATGTCATTACAGAGTATAATCAAAATCCATTGACGTCTTAGACGTCAGTGTCAAAATCCAAGCTTTAATAACCCCCAAAGCTGTCATCGGTTGACTACAACAAACGTCAAGATAACCCATACCTTGTCCTTGGGTTAACATAACCATATCCATTAAAAAAGCTCAGCGAGAATCCCCACCTGAGCCTTCACTGTTGGCTTCTAAGCGCTGTTCCTAGAGTGGCGCCGGGAAACAGTAACAAGACCTACACAGAACACGAAGGACCAGAGCAGTCACTGCCAATGTTACAGCAGTAAAAGAAACATACGGGTATAACTATATCTAGATCATTCTGTATTGTGTTACTGATTTTGATGAAATTTCGGCACAGTATTATTACCGTAGCGAGGATGGAAAGCGCGTATGGTTTTTAGAAATCGCATCAGTTCTTTCTTGAAATATGATGTTTAGCCGTACTCCAGGATTTTGTTAATAACTTTGAACACCACGAATTTGAAATGTTAATTTTTTTAATCCCATTGCAAGCAATCATTGGCGCGACATTTTTGAAAAATCCAAATAAGTAGTTTGTTCCTCGTAAAACTCATGAAGCAATATTCGTTTTCTCGGTTCAACAACAACGCTAAGCACTAACCTAACCTATAAACCGCAAATAACTACATCCCTGTCAATAAATATATCCCAAGTGGAAAATAAGCGATAACCTTTAGGGATATAATCAAAACCGTTTTATGATTTTTCGTATATAAATTATACACACCCCAATGCTCCGTGCAGGTATTACGTGTGTTCTTGTCAACACAAATCTCCTATTATGGCTCTCTTTATTCTCGAGCCGGGCTCTTTTCAATATGCCGTGCAGATTTCCACCTGTTCGAATATTTTCCACCTCAAGGGTGTTCAACGGCAGATCGTGAGATCCACATCAATTTGTGTGAGTGTACACCCCATTTCACGGTAATATTTCGCTTCGCAGCGGCCGTAAACCGTTTAAGATAATATAAGGTATAGCGGAATATGTACGAAAACGATAGCTCATAGTATTGTCACGACGGCCGATGTTTCTGTACTCCAAGGAATCAAACTGGACGTAACTTTCACCGTTCTACTTCACAACTCAATACAATGTCACTTAACCTTATCTCAGATACAACTCAACTGAACTACTCGAACTACTTCCGCCTCGCTACCCGTGGCGCCTTATACAGGGTGTTAATTAAGTATGTTAACAAACTTCAACCACGAATAGTACTCCGAAAAATAGAAAGAAAATGTCATATGAACATGGGTCCGGAAATGCTTCCTAAGGGAGCTACGCTCCTTTGTATGGGGCACCCTGAAGATGGTTTACCCTCGATATTCTCGAAACCAATCATAACAAAATTACGAAATTAGGTACGATGAGTAAACTTTTAACGCTGAATTTGATTCTGAATTCATAATTTCATAATTTCAATCAGCGGCGTATCATACGGGAGGAATTAAGGGTAAAAATAACCTCATTTTCTAAATGGTAATTTTTTTAACATTTTGATTTTAGAATATGGTATTTCAGAGATTTCTACGTAAAAATAGTCTCTCGGTACATCTCGATAGGGCTAACCGTTTTCGAGAAAAATGCAAATTATTGAATCGATGCAGGCTATTGTAAATAAATAAATGTTCATCTATTTAGTAAGTGTGCTGTGAAAAACAATTGCAATACACTTCTACTTGACAACAAACTCTAAACTTAATAAACTGACAGCTCTCAAGTTGTTTATCAATTATTGCAATTGTTTTCACAGCACACTTACTAAATAGATGAACATTTATTTATTTACAATAGCCTGCATCGATTCAATAATTTGCATTTTTCTCGAAAACGGTTAGCCCTATCGAGATGTACCAAGAGACCATTTTTACGTAGAAATCTCTGAAATACCATATGCTAAAACCAAAATGTAAAAAATTACCATTTAGAAAATGGGGTTATTTTTACCCCTAGCTCCTCCCGTATGATACGCCTCTGATTAAAATTATGAAATTCTGAATTCAGAATCAGATTCAGCGTCAAAAGTTTACCCAGCGTACCTAATTTCGTAATTTTGTTATGAATGGTTTCGAGAATATCGAGGGAAAACCGTCTTCACGGTGCCCCATGCAAAGGAGCGTAGCTCCCTTAGGAAGCATTTCCGGATCCATGTTCATATGATATTTTCTTTCTATTTTTCGGAGTACTATTCGTGGTTAAAGTTTGTTAACATACTTAATTAACACCCTGTATACACTTCATCGAACCATCTAGAGAATTCGAGACACCCAGATGACATTCTAGAATGCATATCCGTCATTTCCGAAAACTCTAGATGATTCGATGACGTTTACACGTCAAAGATCTAACCTAACGCTTTGACCTTTACATCATGCATGACAACTAATACACAATTCACGAATACTATAATATACTGTACGTTACAATATCAATGACTTGAATTTTGATTGAAATAATATTGAAATCTTTAATACCTATTCATCTACAAGTATTTCATCGCTTCTTAACCTTTTAGTGATTTTGAGTGGAAGTAGAAACCCACATATACCCAGAACGAGGATTTGAAAGATCTAAAAATTCTTATTTTCATCAAACGAGACCGCCAAATGAAGATTTTCGACTTTTTAGTCAAACTTGATGATCTGGAAGATTTAAAATCTTTAATTTCCGTCAAACCAGACCAAAACTCAAAACTGCGGCCAGATTTGTGATCAGTACCCTCAAATTAATCCAAATCACGGGGTTTCAATATAATAGAAATCCAAATAAAGATTTTCGATTTTTTAGGCAAACCTGAGTATCTGAAACAGCTGAAATTTTTTATTTTCATAAAACGAGACTGAAACTCAAAAACTGCGACCGGATTTTTAATCAGCACTCTGACGTTATCCAAATCACGAGGTTTTAACTTAATAGAAAGTTAAATAAAGGTTTTCGATTTTTTAGGCAAACCTGAGAGTAGGTATCTGAAAATCAAAAATTTTCGATTTTCGTCAAAGGAGACTGAAACTCAAAACTGTGACCGGATTTGTGATCAGCACTCTTACATTATCCAAATCACCAGGTTTCAGCTTAATGGAGAGCCAAATAAAGATTTTCGATTTTTTAGGCAAACCTGATGATGTGAAAGATCTGAAATTTTTTATTTTTGTCAAACGAGACTGAAACTCAAAACGGTGACCGGATTTGTAATCAGCACTCTCACATTATCCAAATCACGAGGTTTTAACTTAATAGTAAGCCAAATAAAGATTTTCGATTTTTTAGGCAAACCTGATGATGTAAAAGATCTAAAATTTATGATTTTCGTCAAATGAGACTGAAACTCAAAACTCCGACCGGATATGTAATCAGTACTCTCACATTATCCAAATTACGAGGTTTCAACTTAATAGTAAGCCAAATAAATATTTTCGATTTTTTAGGCAAACCTGATGATGTGAAAGATCTAAAGTTTTTGATTTTCATCAAACGAGACTGAAACTCAAAACTGCGACAGGATTTATAATCAGCACTTTCACATTATCCAAATTACGAGGTTTCAACTTAATAGTAAGCCAAATAAAGATTTTCGATTTTTTAGGCAAACCTGATGATGTGAAAGATCTAAAATTTTTGATTTTCGTCAAACGAGACTGAAACTCAAAACTGTGACCGGATTTGTAATCAGTACTCTCTCACATTATCCAAATTATGAGGTTTCAACTTAATAGAAAGCCAAATAAAGATTTTCGATTTTTTAGGCAAACCTGATGATGTGAAAGATCTAAAATTTTTGATTTTCGTCAAACGAGACTGAAACTCGAAACTGCGACCAGATTTGTAAGCAGCACTCTAACATTATTTAAACTACGCGGTTTCAACTTAATAGAACGCCAAATAAAGTTTTGCGATTTTTTAGGCAAACCTGATGATGTGAAAGATCTAAAATTTTTGATTTCCGTCAAATCAGTGTGAAACTCAAAACTGCGGCCAGATCTGTAATCAACACCGTCAGATTATCTGAATCACGAGGTTTCATGTTAACAGAAAGCCAAATAAAGATTTTCGATTTTTTTTATGCAAACCTGATAGTCTGAAGCATCTGAAATTTTTTATTTTAATCACATGAGAATAATACTCAGAACTGCGAATGGATTTGTAATCAGTACCCTCAAATTATCTAAAATATGCTTTTTCATCTTTTTTATTCAGTTTTCATAAAAGGGCTGTCTGCGGCACTGAGTTAATGTATTCCATTCCGATTAAACTTTTCAGCAAATAAAACTACAAGATAAATTTGTATTTGTAATTTGATGAACAGCATTAAATATGCTCTCTTTATTTTCGTTTGAAATTTAGGTCCATAGCAGTTAATATTTATAGGTACGTAATAACTGCACAGGTGTATATTTTCGTCCGTGCGTCTAGAGATGTTCAACGTTTATGATACAGCCATAAACGTATGAAACGGCACTACTTTAGAGTGGACAATAAACTCAACTTTACACAGTTGCAAATCGTAATACGGAATGTTATCAAATCACTGAACAGTGCCTGAACTACTCTTTTAACGCTCATACTTTTATAAAACTCCTAGCAACAGAATGTGTGTACAAATGTTGTGAATTTGATGTATGAAGGAGCTTCGTACAAATTATGCTACAAATCCAATTGTGAGTCTACTATCATGTTTCAGATCTGCAAAAAATGGAAGAGGAACTACAAAAGTAGCTCCATACAGTAAATAAAATTGATTATATGTGAATGAAAAGGGCCTAAGTCTAACAGGAAGGAAAAACTACTAAAATCAATTTTTGGCTTCCATATTTTTTTTTGTTACATAACGATCATGAACCCGCAAATCGCTTAAAAACGAAGTTTGAGCTATTTTTATATTTTTAGTTTTTTTATAACTGCTGCGCCACCACTCAGGATTTCTAAAAACCATACGCATCTTCCATTCTCGCCACGGTAATAATACTGTGTCGAAATTTCATTAAAATCAATTCCAGAACTATCTGAAGCAATACTCGTATGTATGAGTATACATCAGAAAATTGTTTGGGTAAGGTGAACATATTTATTTTTCTAGGTAATAACATTTTTCAACAGACAGGTTAGCTTAAGGGCTTTCTCTATGAACCTTAACGTGAATGATTTATTACAAAGGACTTTAGCAAACTTCACTCAATATAGGAGTATATAAAAGTTGAGGCAAAGCTGCTACATGAAACTTTACTAATTGATAAATTGGTGAATAAATGTACCAAAACTTCTATGCTTTGTACAACGAGTTTTTTCCTCTAAGGACTGGTAAGACAGTGACTGATATCGGAATAATGGGGTCAGTTAAGCAGTGCTTTTAACGAAAATTAGAATGATGCACTGAACACACCTTAGTGTTAGGTTTCAAGTAGGCTTACTCTAAATCAATTTAAGTTCAGCGGATTTATTTTATTTGTTCCCTGGATACAAATAATTACGTAGGTCACACAGAAAATGTTTTCAAATTTGATAAAATGGCATTCAAACAGCACAAAAATTCAGACACAAAAAATGCAGAAATCTGTTGCCGTAAACAATACAACGTAGAATGTATATCAAGTGTACCCATGAGGTAAGGTTGGCTTTGCTGAGTTGGTAGTATTTCTTATTTAAAGTACTGTGCAACATTGCCCGATACTGCAAGCGGAAAATATTTTTTTATCGTTCTAAGGATGCCATCTATTGGAAAAAATTGGCTTCATTGAAACGAAAATTAATGTTTGAGGATAACTCCCTGAGATACTCAACTAAAGACTTTCACAGACTGGCGCGAACTATTCGTGCCTATCGCGGCTTCGCCTTAGTTGCGGAAGTTTGACGTTAGCTGCGGTTGCGATAGTCGCTTACCTGTTCACACTCAGGCGTCACAACGCAGACGGTGTCGCAAAGAAGGTATTGTTGAAAAATATAATATAAAACACATAAATGACACTTCTACTAGTTACGACTGACCCAAGGAGGGCAGCAAGAATTTCATTTTTTACCCGACACAAATCCAACCATTCCATTTCGGTGGAGCTACTAACCTGTGAATTTTATTTTTGGTAAATGTGGCTATAAGAAAGTGGAAAGTAGAACACTGATATAAATATTGCAGTGAAGTGAAATAATCTCCAGCTGCAAAATATCCTTCTAATTTCAATTGGTGTTAGTTAAAGCGCTTCACATGTATCAGTTTAATTTTTTTAGCACGTTACGTCACAATCTAGACGAATTTTAAAATGGTGTTTTCTTACTCTAAGTACCTATATAAAATGTCACCAAGAATAATATATTTTTGTCATATTTTTCATCCGTTTTTGAAAGCCTTTAAAATACCACGTGGGAATTACATAAATTTGTTTCTGGTTTAGTGTCATTTTATATTAAATTATAGGTATTTACGGTTTACACCACAAGTTCTTTTGATATTTGGTCCCATATTCGATCTTTTTTTGCCCATTCCTATAATCTTCGTGGGAGAAGTAGTATAAGATAATTTTTAACCAGTTTGATTAGCTTCTTTTGTTTTGCCATGGCGAATCAGGAGCGGTAGCGGCCAAAACGCGTTCGAACGCGAAATGAAATCCTCCGCGAAATAAACGCCGTCAAATCCGCAGTCGCGGCGGAAAAAATCGTACAGGTCTGAACAGGCACGTATGCCGCTACGTAAACAGTATAGTGCGATTTTAGCCGCCGCGAATTATTCGCAGTCGTCGCGAATCATTCGCGCCAGTCTGTGTAGACTTTAAATCTCAAAGATGATACAAAACATGTTTCTTTACCATGATCACCAGCTTTTACCAGTGAATAACTTACAAAACCGCCTTTATTGATAAACATGTACATCTTTTCAATGTCAACAGAAATGTTTATATTTTTTGATGGTTGTTTGTTTTTACCTATTTGGATTTTAATCAATCAAATCTTAAGAGGCGTTTACTGAAAAACTGCGTACGGTGCTTACTAGACAGAAAGCACAAAAATCTTGGCTTGTTTTATGAGGATTTTAGAACTATAAAGCACTACACACTTGTTTTTTACGAAATATAGAATATTGAGTTTATTATTGGAATGAAGTCACATTCTTAGAGATTGAAAGTTACATTTTCATAGGTACTACCAAATGGAGTTTCGTTTGTCTTTCTTCCTTGCTATTTTTCTAGTTGCACTTGACATACCGAAAGCCTTCGATATGGTGTGGCATGAAGAACTACTGGTCAATCTTGCTGCTTGACCATGGACCACCACCTGGCCTGCGCCAGCATTTTGAATGACTGATCTCTGTTTATTGTAGTCAAAGGCCGATGTTCTTCAGGGATCTGTCCTTTCCCCTACACTGTTTCTGCAGTACATCAAAGAACTGCTGGAAATAACATCCAATCCAATCCGCTGCTTTGCAGACGAGAGTGCATTAATATCGTGCATGGAACCAGGCAAGCCACTATCATTCCAGGAGACGGTACATTGGCGACAGCAGCATGCCTCACAGATCAACCAATGTAGATATCAAAACAATTGTCGAGTGGGGATAAGTAAATAAAGTACAGTTCAACGTACAGGAGGCAAGCTTCACGTTGGCTTACCAACTGTGGAAATGGAGGGTCGCCCAATAGTCGAGTCACCTTTCGTCAAGCTTTTGGGGATCAACATCAACAACAACATGTCTTGGCACGACCACGTCGTCAGTATTGCTAAAACGGCATCCCAGAAGTTTGGAGTTTTGTTCCGCAGTACGCAGCTGTATACATCAGACCAACAACTGCTGCTCTACAAGGCACTGATCCGATCATTGCTGGAGTATTGCTCCCATGTGTGGGGATGCACTCAGATGAAGCACTCTCTAAAGCTTCTGGACACTATTCAGAAGAGAGCAATTAGATTAATCGATACGCCTAACCTCACAAATGACCCCCACAGCCTGGATCACCAATCACTTGAGAGAATTTCATACGTATCATGCACCGGCTACTTTTCGGACAACTGTAAGGTAACTTCTGGAGTCCCACAAGGATCCGTTCTATGTCCATTATTTTTTGTAATTTTCATAAACGATATAGACGAACTGCTAGATGTGCCTTTTCTATTGTATGCTGATGATATGAAGCTTCTTTGTCATATTAAGATAATTGATAGGAGAGCAATTAGACTAATCGATACGCCTAACCTCACAAAGCACCTCCACAGCCTGGAACATCAAAGAAGGGTGGCCGACTTGTCCCTGTTTTACAGATTCTATCACGGAAGATGTTCGAATGAGCTCTGCCAGATAGTAACAGCCAAGGCCGTCCAAACGAGGAACACTAGAGAGGTGGAGGTCCCTACTCCCTGACCCAGTCTCCTCCAGCATTCCTTCTTTTGGAGACCTTCGACGCCCTGGAGTGGGCTGCCGAGGAATTTGTTTTCCGACGGCTGCAACCAGCAGCATTTCAAATCTAACGTGAACCGACACTTATCCTCTCGCAGCGCTTTTACAGCGCCATAGGCTTTCACCCTTTACGGGAGGCTGACCATAAAAAAAAGGAATATTGATTTTTGTATTGGAATGAAACCATTTTCTTGGAGATTGAAAATTGCCTTTCTGTACTACCTTTGTCTTTCTTCCTTGCTATTTTTCTAGTTGTAGTATGTTAGATATCACGTGGTTTTTTGCGTAAAAGTCACACGTGACCGGTGTTACAGGTGTCATAGATTTCCTATGAGCATAATGCGAATAATATAGAACTGTAGTGTTAACGAATCCAGGATGAGCGATAAATTAACGTGAACGACCTCCTAGCGGTATATAATTACAGGTCCGTAATCAGTGATTAAGGTGATTGACGGTTGTCCGTGCGATAATTGGATGTTGTATTAGACCAGATAGTAGGACCATATATCGAACTAGGTAGGTACATACAATGCCTACCCGTGTGAGAGCGGGTTAGAATATCTCCCATCGTATAACCTGCGTATCGTAAAAGGCGACTAAAAGGAACACCGAACTACTGTCGGTATAAACAGTAACCTCTTCTCAACCAACAGCTTCGGGTGGACGAGTTGAGAAGAGTAAGGACACCTTCTTGTCCTTGGGGTGAGAGATTGCCCCTAAAGGCGGATGAACCAGTAGATACCATCTGGTCGACGGCATGAGGATGCAGAAAGCAAATGGGAAACTACTGCATTAAAGATCTTAAATATATCCCAAGAGAAACTCGTAAAATGAGTAAATGCAACTAACGAGTTCACAACATGTCTGTTAAGACATTGTGACTATGATGATGACATACAATGCCACAGGGCGGTTCGTTCTCTATTCGTACTTAGTAAGCTTGGCACCTATAGGGATAATCGTAGAGCAAAACCGACAGGAGAAAGAAGAATTACAGGCAACGATCATCAAAGGAAACCAGAAGTATGGAGCCCTGAAAAATCTTATGTAGGTACCCAAATATGTATCCAGAAAGACTAGAGAGAGGATTTACACGACTGTTATAAGACCAACTGCGACATATGCTTGTGAGACGTGGACTATGAACAGAGAGGAGGAAGAAAACATTATAAGATGGGAAAGAAGAATGTTGAGAGCTATTTATGGAAGCGTAAGTACAAACGAGGGATGGAGGAGAAGAACAAACCAGGAACTGGAAGACATGTATGAGAACCCCAATATTATAGCAGTCATCAAAGCGCAGAGAATAAGGTGGCTGGGACATGTGGAGAGGCTGAATGGGACGAGAATGGCAAAACTAGTTCTCAACCGGAGACCAATTGGAAAAAAAGGAAGGGTACACCAAGGGAGAGATGGCTGAAGAAGATGATTTAAAGAAAATTAGTATTAAACAGTGGAAAAAGAGGACGGCGGACAGGAATAGGTGGCGTGCAATATTGCAGGATATACTCAGAAATAGGTGGTGAAAGTATTCAAAGATAGTTTTGAAGCAGATATTTGCAACAGATTGAGCTGAGATTTTGTATACTAGTTTATAGTTTCGATGACAATGCACAATGAGCTGTGCAGCTTCGTTCTAAATCCAATATGGCGGACCATTCGAGATGGAGGAGTAGCTATTTTTATGCAGTTCCACAGTATGGGTATCAAATCAAAGGTCTTGTTGAGAATAACTCGAAAAATAATGCAACGTTATTCTAAATCCAATATGGCGGACCATTCAAGATGGCGAAGTAGTTATTTTTAATCCATTTCTACAATATGGGTATCCAATGAAACGGCTTGCTGAGAGTAACTCGAAAAATAATGTTACGTCATTCTAAATCAAATATGGCGCACCATCCAGTATGGCGGAATAGTTATTTTTTATGCACCTCTAGCTGCAGTGTGGCTATCAAATGAAAGGGTTTGCTAAGAATAATTAAAAACATATTTAGACATCACTCTTAGTCCAATATGGCGGAGTTTTGAAGTTTTTATGCCTTCGTAAAGTATGGAAGTTAGCAACTAAAGAGTAAGAAATAAATAAAAGAAAAAAAGCTTGAAAAAACTTTTATTTAAAAGCTCTAAAAAGAAGAAAATAAAATGTTCCTTCAAAATGTCAACTATTAACTTATAGCCTCATTATACACAATTTATACAATTTTAAATCATGCCGCGATTTACTTGTGTAAATGAACTAGTACCTATTTAAATGACTACTTTAATCTGCTAAGTTTGATTGTGTTGAAATTTCAGTTTAATTAAATACCTATAGGTACTGACGTAAACCCCGCAACAAGCTTTTATGATCATATAAATGTTGTTTAATGAGGCTGTAAGTTGATAGTTAACATGTTAAAGGAAAATTTTATTTTTTATTTCTAGAGCATTTAAATAACTTTTTTTTATTTTAATTTTATTTGTATCTACCTTGCACCCTCACTTCGTACGGCCACTGTAACCATCATAGTGAGACCATTCGTATATATGAGGGCTGTAGTATAACAATGTTAAATACCATTTATCGCTATCACTCTGTTGTTTTTAAAGCATATAATAATAGAAGGTTCATCGAGCTTAGAATATGCCAGTATGAAAACTCCAGTTGCCCTGGATTGTATGTTTAAATATAATAAACTCGACTTCAAGCGCTTCGAGTACCTTTACATGCTATTCAGCGTTCGTCAGTATTGCTGTAGAGCCATTGAAGTCGTCTCTTTATTTTTGGCGATTATTAGATAGCAAAGTCAACATTTTCTATGTGCTGTATAGACTATAGAGAACTGTGTAGATACCTGTCCATGCACACGTGAATATGTACAGTGTCATGATTATGACAGTTTGCAGCTCAGATTCGATTTTTAAATGCGTGCTTGTGAGAATACAACAATAGGGTACTTGCAGAGGTCGTGAAATCGCCTCGGGAGTATACATAGCGTAAAGAAAACCATATCAAGAAGCAGTAGGAAACAAAAAACATGATTTTACTGACGGCCAAAACAAGATATTTGCAAAATAAAATAAGGATATATTCAAATTTTTCCACGTGACTTAAAACAAGGGCTGACGTCACGGATATCTCATCGATATCGACAATCGATACTGCTACAACGCAGGTCAGTGAGATTCAACTACAAACTATTTCTGATGTTGCCAAATTTTTTTTTAAATATTTACGTTGGCCATATATCAATAATTTAATTTACGAGCGTGTTTTGTTATATGGGTATACATATTCCCAAATGAAATGAGACTTCTCTTTTATCCTACTACAGCCGTAGTTCCTCATTGAGTAATACTGCGAGATGCAAAATGCAAAACGAAATCATATCAGCTGCTCGAATGCAACCATATTTTCTTTGTGGTTTGCCAACTGCGCATTCGACTAGAGGTGATCTGAATTCTTTAACAATGCGACTCAATTTATTGATACTTAAACATATTTGAAACAGGCAATTAACCCACTAGCATTTTCGTTGCAATACATTTTTATATCTGATAGGTATCACAGTTCATCCTGTTTGTGACCGAGATTCGCAACTAATCGAAGCCATCATTTTATTTCGGCGCATCCCATTATGATATTGTGAATGAATCCAAAGATAGAATCTAATTCAAACCCATCCCTACAAAGTGAATCAGTAATCTAGCCTAACTTTTATTCTTTTGACCTTTGTACTTTTGTGTGTGACTGTATTTTGTAGTTATAATGATCAATGTCAAAATGTTAGGTTAGCACTGGCTATCGATATCGAATATCAATACTTTACATCCCATCACTACAGGATATCACTGACGTCAGAGGTTGTTTGCGCGGCATTTTTCGGCATTTGAAATAATTTTTGGAATATCTCTCACAGCCGATTCCAAGAAACCAAACAAGTGATTTTGTCAGTTTACTAGGCTCTAAGGAACGCGCAAACGACATAATATTTTTTTCTGTAAGTACCCTATTGGCAATACCAATATCAATGACAAATACAGGGAGATCTCAAAGTCAAGTCTATCTTTTTCAGGAGGAAAGCCTTTGGAATAATAAATCTAATTGGAATCATGGAATCTTTTACAAGCATCTAGAAGATCATGACTTGTCTGAGCAGCAAGCAATGCTTTTTACCTCGGCAAAATGTCAGAATGACACAAAAATTACTCCATTCAGTTGTTTTTCGAAGCCATGGCTATAGTGGATTGAGGTGTACCTTCCACATTTTATAAACTTTGAAGTTAAATCTTTTAAAAGCCTTTCAAAATAAGGTGAACGAACCCTATATTTTTGAAAACAAGAGGAAAATATATTTCTTTACGTGATAAATATACAGGGTGTCCCATTTAAAAAAATAAAGCTTTATTCGAAATAAATGATTTTTTATTATTTTTCCATTTTTTTCTTGTCAAAGTCTGATTGTCAAGAAAAAAGGATAAGGGGGTGACGAGGTATGAGGAAGCACCCTGTTAGCTTTATGACCGTTTATCCAGATGTTCGGTCATTCAGTCGTCTATTCCTGACGTCTAACGTCTTTGGGCGAGCTATTCTTTTGTGTACTGCCCGCTATCGGGTGATAGTTGAGCCGGTGGGCAGATTGTTTGGAGACGTCGTATAGGACCTCAGAGTAACAACTGAACATAGTGGCAGTAAACAACTAATTCTAATAGGCCGACATCTTTTCTTACGTTGTCATATTGACCACCAGATACGGCAATCATAATTGTTTACTATCGCCTTAATTGTATAGTATTCAGAAATATTCCATCCTTCGTTAAAAAAGACGGTATTTTGATGTTTCAGGAATGATTACAGCAAAATCAATAGATGTGTTGGCCTCTACTGCGTTACTGCATGTTTCTTCATTATAAACGCAAATTCTGTCTTACATAAATTTTGAGGAGCTGGCAACGCCTATGTGATTTTCCTGCGATTTGTTTACGGTAAACCCCGACAGTCAAACGTTTGTTTTGTTTGTGCGTCTTTTATGCTTGGTCAGTAAAATCGAATTCGCTATTTTTTGGTATTATTATATTCAAGTGTAGTTTAACAGTTTTTCGATATGGTACAGTGCAGAGTAGTGTTTGTAACATGGGTTGCATTGGAAGATTTTTTAGGTTAGTTAGCAATGTTTGGGGGCTGAAGTGTCAAAAGATGATGGCTTTGAGTATGCCATGCTGAAGTGGTTTGTTTACTATCTCCATGTTCAGTTGTTACTCTGAGTATAGGACATACCGTTTGAAGAGTTGTTGGATGTTTATGTTTACGCGTGAAGGGTGAGGTATTTTTGGATGTGCAAGTGCAATTATTGTATATTGTTGGCTGTAAGCCAGAATAGCAGTAAGTACACACTGATTTATTGATTGGAACCGTATACTGTTAAAATATACACTGTAAAAGTAATGTTGAAGTAAAGGTGTGGTCATTAATCAGCTTTCTATTATTTAAAACTCCCTTAACCTGAACTGGTGCTTGCAACCCGATACAGTACGGGATGTTGGAAGAATTGAATTTTACCACACTCTTGAGTCCCTGAGAGACACGCAACTTCGTGTTCTTGTTGTCGTATAACCCTTCCTCACGAAAACAACGTAAAATCCATCAAACAATCAGCACATTCATCCTACCCTCTTCGCATTTCTATCGGGGCGCTAACAGTGCTTTTCCGACACTTCACCATCCCCACCTTCCCCCCCTTTACCTCGTCCCTCGGCCAAAATAAGCTCGCGGTTTAGGTGGCGCTGAGGGAAAATTCAAATTGACAATCGAACGATCCGGCCATAGCCCTCTGCGTTAATTTCAGTTAGATGTGGTTATTTACTAAGTTTGGGATGGTCAGGCGAATCCCATTGATTGTTGAACGGATAAAATAGTTGCCCACACGGCCGTATCAGGCAGTTTTGTTTCATATGCTTGATATTGATAGTAAATATTGGTTTTATATGCACACACAAAAACCAGTCGTTCTGTCAAAGACTTACGCTTGGATTCAGTGGGACGTTACACACAGAATTCGTTAAATACAGCGATGTTTTATCCAATGGGAAGTGTATAATTGGTAACGAATTATATCGTATTGTCGATTCAACTACAAGATGTCATTGGATTCCAATGAATAATTCAATCGTAGCCTGTCGTTGAATCGAATCTTTGTTTGGTACTTAATTCTAAACTACTTTCTTTTCCTTGGACCAACAAATTTTATTGCGAGGACAGCTGATTGTTCGTTTGGATGTTTAATTGTGTGATTTTGTATGAAGTTATAAGGAGCATGGTATGAGAATTAGACATAAGCCTGCAGCAGTTGTTGCATTATTACCTTAAATATTCAAATTCGGGTGTTAGCTCTTGTATTAAGTCCCAATTTCTCAGTAGGTCCTCCATTTAATATATAACTGGACACATTTAAACCACATAATTGCTGATGCAATACGCAAAACCACGAGATGACAAAACACGGCTAACACCGAAACAACACAACGGAACAACCGTCCATGTTGGCGGGTTCGCGGCGAAGGTAACACTGAGATAATCCTCCTGTTCTTTATTCTTACCTTCATTGAATCGGGACATCAGTCTCGCCGAATACTGATTATAGTTCAGCGAACGACAAGGGCCATTGAAGAAAAATTAATTTTTATCAGATGAACTATCACGAACTGCTGTTGCAGCAATAATTTTTGTACATTGAATAGATTGTATGCTTTGCTTAAATGAAACATAGGGTGAATTTCGAAAACAAAAGGATGTTTTGATTGCATTATATGTCAATACTGGTAGAAGGATTATACATATCGTTAGAACGAATATAAAATTATTTTGAATTTATTGGCGTACCTGTGATTACTTCGAATATAAGGATTGATTCTTTCAATGACATGGATTTGAAGCAACTGTAAATATATTTAAAGCGATGGAAAAACATCCAAATACTAACAATTAATTGGAAACGCAGCAGTACTTTTTTCTGATATGCTCAGAAAACGACAAGAAATTGGCACTCTAAGCTGTTTTTAACAAGCGTCTATTATCGTCACCTGTATGTTAGTTTGTTTGTTTATGAGTTTGTAACTCTCCTTCGGATTAAGAGTAAGTGGCTTACTATACAGGGTGTCCGGATATTCAGCCGACAACGCTTAATAGGTGATAGGTCTTAAATTTTTATGAATATTGAGATAGGAACATGAGTCTTGAAATGCTTAATTTTTAAGATACAGGGTGTCAGAGTTTTACTTTTGTTTTCGTTTTTTTCTCAACTATTCCGCAATAAAATCGCACAACGTTCTAAAATTACGTATCGGAAGGTTTTTAATGCGAGAAATTCAAATTCAACCACGGTTTTGCTATCATGAATAGAGGGTACCACTTACGGCACATAGGACTCTTTGAATTAACAAAACAATTTTTCGGTTTGGAGCATCAATGTGAATATTAAAACATCATTCCCTTAATATTTTTTACGTAAAAAAGGTATATTTTGTTCTAGTTCCTAGGTAACCGTTTTCGAAATAACCTTTATAGAAATTTCCAAGGCACCCCAATTTATTGTAAAATATGATCAAAAGAATTATCCGTACTCTTAGCTTAGCTTAGCCTGCTAGGGGGAGAGCTGCCCCCCTGCCCATACCTGGCTGCGCCATTGACTGGAGGAACGGTAACTTTCACCACCGTACAAGTAGGGTCACTCTAAGCTCCGCCCCCAATGTGGTCTTTCCAGTTGTGCTCTCGAATATTACGCAAGCTGGCGGATTCTGGTACCCGGCGTTCTCGAGCAGTAGCCGAACGCTAACAGCTGTGGTTTACAGGGTCAGTCCGTCTAACACCACCTAACACGCGACACGATGCACGGGATACAATCGGTCGGATCTACCGAGGTGCCTAAGTAAGTAGTGTTTGTGTGTTATTGAGCTCACAAAAAAATGCCGGTGACATGCTCTGTATATGGCCCCATTGTTTTTTATATTTGTGCCTACTTATTCCCATTGATTTTTAAAATATCTGTTTTTAATACTTTAATTTTATTAGTGACTTGATTCTTAAGTTTTTTAAGTTCATTTTCCGAATTCGTGTTTCCCGGTTCTTTAACTTTTTGTTTATAAATTTTGACTCGGTTTTCAATCATTTCGAGAATTTCTTGATTTATCCAGTCGTTATTTTTACGTATCTTATACGTCTTTTTGAATTCCGAATCTTTTTTACAAGAAGTGATTAAGTCAATTAGTTCCTGAAATGATTGAACTTCTGTAGTTTGAATATTCTTTCCAAATTTTGAGATTAATTTTTTATTTTCGATTCTGTTTACTTCTTTTCTATATTTGTCGCAAGTACTTTTATGTTTACTCTAAGGTTATTGACAACAAATTATGAATGATCAGACTGTTACTGTTACTTTACTACTTGAATCGTACATTTCAAATTACTACATGTATCTGACAAAACATGATCTATAATACTCCTTGAGCTATTTGCCACCCCAGTAGCTGCATCTGCAGTTATTGTGTTGAATGGTTTATTGAATAATAAATTATATTCTATCTATACTAGAGAATTCATTTCTATTGACCCCCGTATAAGTAAATTGAACGTCGACTGTTGACGTCGACCAAGTCGACAATATCGCACAGTCGGACTCCCTGTAAGCACAGTAAACGAGATCGCACGAAGGGAACCCCTCTGAATTCGAAGCGGCTCGCATTTGTGAGACTCACGGATGAGAATTGTGTTTCAAAATTGGGTCGGAAATACTGAAAGGTTCAGAAACTCTGATTTACAGATGAGGAGCTTCCACACAAAAGTGAACAAGTCCAGCTTCATACCAAATTAAGCTAGTTATATACGAATTTATGTAATTTAAGATGGTATCTGCCGGATTGGCTATCTATTCCGTGCAATATTACACAAATCCATCATATAACAGCATGGAAATATTAAGCATTCACACAACATTCAACAAGTCCTACTACAAGAGTTTTTTCATCGAAAGTCGAACAAAACCTAACAAGTCCCTAATAGTATGATTGGGTTAGATCTAGGAATTCATGCAAAACTCAACAAGTCTACCCACGCCTGTCTATGTGGAGTAATAAATATATTTTGTAGCTGCGTGGCGACTTTTATGCAAGGCAAATATAAGTTATAAACAGACAGACATCTAAGTATGATATGCGCTAACTGAAATGGCGATGCGATTTTAGGAATCCTGGAATTTAAAGCACTTTACTGGTTGAGTAGCTTTGGTAACCGTCAACGGCGGCATAACCCCTACCTCATACAAAACCGAAAACCGTTATTATAGTTGTTTAGATTTGTTGTTGGCTGTGTTTATTACTGAAAAAACTCGAGAATGGTTTCACATGATATATCAGTTCGGGAGAGTAAGAGGGAAACTCGTAAAAGGCAGGATAAATACACAAAATGGGAGTTGCAATGTCGTCAAAGGTTTATTTCAGTTTCTTTTCAAATTTTCTGTTTGTCAGAGTGATAAATATTTGTTAGCCTTTTATAGGTACAAAATTCCTGATGTCAACTTGAACCCAAAAAACTGTAGACGTAAAGGAAAAAATATGAATGTTCCAAGGTCACAGCACTGGAAATAAACCACTGTAGAAATAAAATACAAGGTGTAACTAAATAAGTGTAGAACATTTAAGGGGCTGATTCCTCATCGAAAAAAAGATAGGATCTTTCATATAAAGAAACTTCATTGGAGCATCCTTGTTAAGATACCACCCCTTAAAGGGGGTACATAAAATTTGGTTAACAATTTTTACCACAAGCATTAAAAAAGTTACAATGTTGTAATTAATCTGACATTTTCTACTACCAAAAAGACACTTAGCTAGTAATTTACTTGGTTTATGCTATGTTTGTAAGGGGTGGAAAACGCAACCCCTAAAATTTATTTCGAATGCAACTTGTTGTCTTATTATTTGTTTACCACTTGAACATTTATTTCACATAGCCTGTTCCATTCTAAACACAAAATATCTCTTGAATTTTTTGCCCAAAATAAACCAGTTCGCAGCAAAAAAATTTTTGAAACAATGATTTACAATTATTATTTTGAACAACTCATCGAAAAACATTGCGCTGGTGAATCTATAGCTACAGATCATCGCCTCTTGCACCAAAACAATGATAAGGACTACGTTTGCGATTGCTTGATAGAAGAGACGCCGGCAGTTCATATTTAGATTTTTTAGTTTTTACTGTTAAATACAAATAAAAAAAGTCCAAGATGCAATCCATGCAAAACTCAACGAATACGTATCGTTCTTTCAAAAGTGCAAAACAAAGCGTGTTTTAAAATGAAACCTCCTTTCTTGAAAAATATGGATTCATACTCAAAATATGAACAAATTAAGCTACTATTTATCATGCAAAAACTGATTCAAATAAATAATTATTTAAGGTATTATTCAAAAATTGCGTTTCCTGAACAATTATTAAAAGTGGACATGTTGACTTTTGCGTGAAAGCTCCTCAGATATCTTCTGGATGTCACCTATTTGATAGGGAAACCCTACACTCAACAGCATACTTATTCGAACGCAAGTAATGTTTTATTGTGTGAAATTTAGCATCAACGGTCTTCCAATTTCGTCTGTAACTTTCGAGTTTCTCCGATATCTTGTAATCGTCGCTCCAGTTCGTTGATTATACGAAGGAAACCGTTTAGACTAAATGTGCTGATGCTCGAAAAGATAAATATACACTTCCTTACGGCTAAATTTTATTCGGAACGTGACTCGGTGTAGGGTAGAACGTAGAATGCAGATGGAGATATTTAAAGCTTAAGGCGCTAGCGGCTAGTTTGACACAGTACAGCAGTGAAATTTTTGCATAATTCAGGATTTGAATAGTCACCTTTGCCTTTAAGAGGATTCAGAGATTACGTGGAGACTAAGAATGAAATGTCTCCGACACAGAAGGTATCCAGAAAGGGCAACTCTATTGCTAAAACGGCATCCCAGAAGCTTGGAGTTTTGTTCCGCTGTAGGAAGCTGTATTCACCAGGTGCTCTACAAGGCACAGATCCGACCATCGTTGGAGTATTGCTCCCATGTGTGAGGATGCGCTCCGAAACACTCTCTAAAGCTTCTGGACACTGTCCAGAGGAGAGCGATTAGACTAATCGATACGCCCAATCTCACAAAGGACCTCCACAGCCTGGAACATCGAAGGAGGGTGGCTGATCTATCCCTGTTTTACAGATTCAATCACGGAAGATGTTCGAGTGAGCTCTCTCAGATAATAACACCACAGGCCGTCCGAATCAAGAACACTAGAGAAGCTCTGCGAGCTCATCCTTACCAGGTCGAGGTCCTTACTCCCCGAACCAGTCTCCTCCAGCATTCCTTCTTTTGGAGAACTTCGACGCTGTGGAACCAGCTGCCGGGGAATTTGTTTCCCGACGGCTACAACCTGCAGCGTTTCAAATCTAACGTGAACCGATACTTATCGTCTCGCAGCGCTTTCACAGCGCCATAGGCTTTCAGCCTTTGCGAGAGGCCGACCATAAAAAAAAGATGTAGTTAACATGGTCTTGTTTATTTTTATGTGATAATCGCGGTTCATTAAATTTGCGTATTCTCAATCATGAAGCCCGCGACAGCAGAAGTTAATTCTATGCAAAACCTTGAAAAAAATCCACTAACTTTTGAAGATAAACTTTTAATAAAAAAAAAAAGGAAGGTCTACTCCTGATCTTCAAATTAATTATAGTTCCACAAGACAGTCCGGACTTATAATAGAGTATTCAACCGGAATATTTATGAAAAATTAGAGTGGATGTGCGAATGTTCACAAACAAATAAACTATTTTATATGTTTTATGTGTCTAATTTTAAGAAATATTTCAGCGTGTGGAATAAACAAGGGTTGAACGATTTAAAACACATTTCGGAGAGGAGAAAGAAACACGAAAATTCTGTTCCTCACATGAATGCATGTGTTACACTCAATAGCCGAATTCGGGCAATGCCCGAAAAAAATACACAGAACTAGTTTTCAGCAAGGAATATTTCCCAAACCCGAAATATTAGTTATGCGCAACTTGAAATGCACAGAACTAGTTCTATGATACGGAATGACAACCAAAGTGAAGATTCGTTATGCATTGTGTGTCAAAAACCAGCAAAAACCTATCGTTTAGGTTAAGTTAGGTTTCTTTGCCAACGTTCCTGCAATATAAGTACCAATCGTGAAAACGCAAAAAGAAGTTTGGAAGCACAAGCCAATTTGATGATCACACAATCAAATAAACATTTAAAGCAGCCTCAGCTCGCGATTTATTATTTATTGGTATTCTTTAAATTATGTTTAACTTCCCCAACTTTATATTTATTTGAGTTCGTCGCTGGCGCTGATTAAATGGAAGAAGCAGAATTTGTGCTTGTCATTCAGAAAATATACAGAACTAGTCCGGTGCATTTCAAGTTGCGCAAAACTAGTTCTGTGTATTTGAAGATGCGCAAAACTAGTTCTGTCTATTTGGTAATGCTCAATAGCCGTATAAAATTCATATTTCGGGTTTGGGAAATATTCCTTGCTCAAAACTAGTCCTGCGTATTTTTTTCGGGCATTGCCTGAATTGGGTATTGGGCGTAACACATGCAAGGAATTTAGTATTTTGGGAAAAGTGAATATAAGTGAACAGTTGAACAGTGCTTATTATAATATACAGGGTGTCCATTTAGTGTGTAATTCTTCGATATCTCGCAAGGTATACCTAATAGAGAAGAGAAAGTGTCAAATACAAAAGTTATTTGGTTACTTAAGATGCATATTCTAAAAATATTTTGAAATATACAGGATGTTGCTGAAAAGTAGGATGGTGATCAACTTAATTTTTTTATAAGGAACTATAACTTTTTAAAATTCTTCTAGTTTCCATTATTGATCTCTATTTAACCCTAAAATATTTTTGGGATCTGTTGCGACGTTGCCAACTTATAATTTATTTTCTATCAATTTCCGGATTTGCAAGGTCGCAAGTAATACGTCCAAATTAATATATTCCTTTAACTTTTCTCAATAATATTATACAGCAAGTTACTTGAATAATAAGTGGATATTATTTTGGATGTTGCCAGCAATTTGTATCTACAGGGTGTTTTTGGCAGAATTTTAAGTTACGGCAACTTGAAGGTCATTTTACATTGTTTTTTAAATGTAACACCCTGTATTTTTTATTTTAAATCGAAATATCCACTAATACCCTATCTCGCCTTGTAAGTTTTTTTTCGCGTTGCCAAGTTATAAATTATTTTTCCAAATTTTTAAACAAATATCCCCGATTTAAATTTATTTCAAATAGAATCCTCTACTTATTTTTATTGCAATGAATTGCGCATTTCGAATTTAGTAAGATCTCACAATTTCAAAATTTTGTTCCTATTAATTACTGAGATACGGCAACACCGCTTTTTCAGTAAACAGTACCGGAACGGTTAAATATTTCCAAAATTGCCACAGCTGGAGAGGTGAAATCCAATACTTGGGGGTTTTTGAACATACAGTATCCAAAAATACTAACATTGGCGTTGTCAGATTTACCAATTTTACGTCATAATTTTGAATGGAATGCAATATTTATGAAGTCTAAGTAACCAAATAACTTTTGTATTTGACATTTTTTTCTATCGGGTAAAAGGCAGATCGAGCTCGCATAGATGCTTTTGAAATGTGGACGTGGAGGAGAATGCTGAGAATTCCTTATACCGCCCATCGAACCAATGTTTCCATACTGGATGAGCTCGGTAATCCAAAGAGACTATCCTCCATTGTGTCGATGAGAATGCTTACATTCTTCGCACATATTCACAGAAGCGATAATATGGAGAAACTTGTAGTTCAGGGTCACGCCCCGAGTGGGCGGCGCCGTGGCCGTTCCCCTACACGCTGGGTGGATACGACGAAACGGTTGCTAGATATGAGTATCAAGAGCGCCACTGAACTGACAGTAAATCGTGAACGATGGCGAGCTACAGCTGACAAAACTATTGATAATATTCGTGTCGGCAATACTCTAGCTCCGACTTAATGCATTTCACGAGTTCATAACGTATCTGTTAAGACATTGTGACTATGATGATGATACCTTGCGAGATATCGAAGAATTATACACTAAATGGACACCTTGTATATGTTCTTTATACCCACCCTCATTCAGAATCCAGGTCAGGGTCACGCCCCGAGTGGGCGGCGCCGTGGCCGTTACCCTACACGCTGGGTGGATACGACAAAACAGTTGCTAGATATGAGTATCAAGAGCGCCACTGAACTGGCAGTAAATCGCGAACGATGGCGAGCTACAGTGCTCAAAACTATTTCTAATATTCGTGTCGGCAATACACTAGCTCCGACCGATTTCACGAGTTCACAACATATCTGTTAGGACATTGTGACAATGATGATGATACCTTGCGAGATATTGAAGAATTATACACTAAATGGACACCCTGTATATGTTCTTTATAGCCACCCTCATTCAGAATCCACGAGCAACCACTGTGTCTGTTAGAGCATGGGCTTTGCTCTCTACTCTAACCCATTCGAATTCGTGGCTTGTACCCTGTACATAGCCTCATTAGGCGTGAAAGTTAATTTAAAATCGACTAGCTGCATTCAGAGCCACCTCTTTGTGCCCAAAATTACAATAATCATAATTAACCAATTAGCAATTTCGCTATGACAAACTACAAATAACTGCGCAACATTTAATTACCCGTATTGAGTATTCAAATTAAAAGTGTTATCGGAAACGTGTCGATAAATTTGGAATGCATATGGAAATTGGAATTAGTGTGGGTGTTCCACAAAAACGTGAAATTTACAAGCCTTATCTCTAAAGTGTTTATCATTGGCTTCTCAAATTCGTTCTGTACAGGGTGCTTCAACAAAACTCGTCATCATAGTCACAGTGTCTTAACAGACATGTTGGGAACTCGTAAAGTGCATTAAGTCGGAGCTAGAGTATTGCCGACACGAATATTATCAATAGTTTTGAGAACTGTAGCTCGCCATCGTTCGCGATTTACTGTCAGTTCAGTGGCGCTCTTGATACTCATCATCCATCAACTGTTTCGTCGTATCCACCCAGCGTGTTGGGGAACGGCCACGGCGCCGCCCACTCGGGGCATGACCCTGAACTACAAGTTTCTCCATATTATCGCCTCTGTGAATCTGTCCGAAGAATGTAAGCATTCTCGTCGACACAATGGGGGATAGTCTCTTTGGATTACCGAGCTCATCCAGTATGGAAACCGATTTTACTCTGTTCCTGTTTGTTTTATTTCAATTCGTTTTTATTGTGCGTGTTTTGTACAGGGTGCTTCAACAAAACTAGATGTAGTTTAATCAAAACAAAAAAAAAATCAGTATCAGTATTCCTCTTCCTAGGCATAGGCGTAGTTAGGTGGGGGTTTTGGGGGCTAAGCCCACCAGGAATGAAATTAGCCCCCCAAAAATCAAGAAACAATTTATTCGGTTAAGTTTACTGTATCTAGGGCCGGTACTTAAGCCTCCCTCCCAGATTCAGAGACTTAACTACGCCTATGTTCCTAGACAGTAAACGTGCTCGCCCACTTAGACGGAGCGTCGCGAACGGAAGCGGCGGGAGGCGAAGCGCCATTTAACCGATGTCCGCACACTGGGGCGAAGCGAATTTTATTCGTTTTTAAGCAGTTGAACGAGGTACGTTGTCTGAGGTACGACGAGCAGTTCATCAGAAGAGGAACTCTTTGTATTGAGTTTAATTGCCACTATGGAAGAAAAAGACGAAAAGGAAAAAACAGAACAATGCTGGGTTAATAACATAAATAAATAAAATTTTAATCTAAATACCTATTTTCACAATGATACCAAAAGTAATTAAATAACCTTTGTAATTGATGCCTTTGTATCACGGCCAGAGACTACAATTTAGCACCACTTCCTACTAAATATTGCTAAACACTGAAAATATGCGAGAGGCATCAAGAAATATTTGGATCTTCGCGCCGCCTGGTACCGCCCATTCAGGCGAAGCGAAGCGAAGCGTCAAGAGAAACGACGCCTAATTGGTCCGAAGAGAATGCGCGCGTTAAGCGACGCACCTTTTAGCTTCGCGCCGCCTGAGTGTGCGGGCTGCCATATAACCTAATGTTAATTTTTCTGGCGTCAAATGCACAATTTTTTTCGCGCCGCTTCCATTCGCGACGCTTCGTCTAAGTGGGCGAGCGCGTTAAGGCAGATGTGCTGTGTATACTGACTTTCGTCAAGAGGTCTAGGAGGAGCTTTCTAGGATCTAAGCTTTTAGTGTTCTAGTGTTGGTTCTGTGCGCTTGACAAGAAAGGGTATCACTACTACTACTACTACTGTCATTCTTCGAGATGCTAAGGTCACTAGGAACCTAGTAACCTTCCGCCCTAGAGAGGTGCAAATATACTACTCACAAGTGAAATCCTAACACTGAGAAAAAAGTTTGCGGTTGATGAAATGCATTAGGACTAAATATAATAATAAACAAACTCATTTGCCATAATTAGTTCATAAAAAAATACAGCAGATCTATAATGAGTGGGCCCTCCATGTTGACGAATGAACTCCTCTAGCCTACGCGGTATGCTCGCAATCTGGTTGTTGATAAACTCTAGAAGTGCAGCCTCCCAAGCTGCTCTCACAGCATGTTCCAGTTCGTCCAGCGTAGTCAGAGAATTGGGTAAATCGTCTATGTATTGACCCATCCAATCTCATATTTTTTCAATTGGCGATAAATTGGGTGATCGTGGAGGCTAGGGGAGTATCCTGAGCTCAGTTGACTGTAGGAACCATCAATACCTTTGCAGTATGAGGACGTGTGTTATCTTGCTAGAAGGAACCCTCTTCGAGGCCTCGGACATATATTATGGAAAGGCAATTGGTTCTAACACTTCATTCACATAACGTTGCACAGTCATTGTGCCACGAATGACAAGTAAACGTGACTTGCTGTTGAACGCAATGGCACTTCAAACCTTCAAACCAATACTTGTTTACTTAAGGCAACCAAAGGTTGGTAGCAGATAATACCAGTAATGTTTTCATAACTACTTGTGCTGTGAAAAGTTAGCAATTGTTATAGTTCAAACAAATAGATATAAATAGATACACCAAATAATCCTTTGAACACCAAAAAGGTAGATAAAATAATATACTGATAATATACAGAATTACATATAAAATCTCCATCTCAAGGGTCATCGGTATTAAGGGTCAACTCGCGAAATAGCTCACCAAGTCGAGAAGAGTAGAACGGAGATTAGTTATCATGATAACCATGAGGCCTAACAGAAAGATACTAGGGGTCAACTCGCAAAGTATCCACTTCACATCTTCATATCACTTCATATAACAATCACAAACACTCAATAATTGAATTAGCAAACCACTAATGATATAAATGTCTGTTTGAAAGTTTAGTTAATTATCTAGTAAAGAAGTCCTCAAATGAATTAAGAAATTAAATAAATATATCAATAAATAAAGATACAACTAGTAGAATTGAGTACTCTGTGAGATCACCAACAATTCACAACGTCTTGATTGTAAGAAATACAACTGGGTACTACGTACATAGAAGTTATTTTGCCAAAGTAATATAGGGTGGAATGGAGGTAATTCTGAGTAGGTATAAAATAAACATACGCAATTTCAGCCCTTATTACAATATGATGGACCGCCTAAGTGATTGTGAAGCTCAACAGACTCTTTACGAAAATAGTATCGGCCGGATATTGATTATTTATTAGGCAGTTTTCGTTACTTACGAGGTGATGCTCCGTTTAACGCTATTTGACAACTTTGACATTTGCATTTCGTTTTACGTATATCGTAACCGCTAAATGCCGGTATTGTACGGACGATAGCCATAGCGATTAACGAAGCGACACGCATGCTCAGCACGAATAAAAGTTAGATTATAACCTGTTTTGGTTTTGACAGTGACACTGGTTATGACTTTTAAGTAGATCTGCAACAATTATTATCCGTCGTTTTACAAAAATGCTTCCAAATTCGTCAATCTCAGTGTGTTACAAATAATAAAAAGAGTCAGAGTTCGTTTTACCGAGGAAGACGACCAAATTTTATTAGTTCAAGTTCCGCAAATTTTAAAGAAGATGACCAAAGTTGTCATATACATGGCTTATCATGACATCAATTATTTTTGATAGGACGGTCATTGATCGTCCAAAGAAAGGCTCTAGGTTAGCTAACCTGTTGGGGTAGCTCAATCTTCTGAGCAAAATACAAAGCGCTTCTTGCCCAGAAACCTTATGTTGGCTGTCTGTATTAAGCTCATCTGGAATTCTGAGTGCTTGTACCAATCTCGGAATATGCCGTTTTTCGAAGCGGAAATTCACTTTACACTCCTGTTCCGAGAGCATATCTAAGTTGAATCTCCCGTAAAGGTCGGCTCTGTATTCGATGTTGTTGTTGTCAAATACTTCCAACAATATCGCATCTTCAAAACCTGAGTCATCACTGGAGTCCAATAAAATCAACTCGTCCATCATTTTAGGGCAAACTACAGCGAACACTATTGAATTATGATTTTTCTTTCAAACAACAACCTTTACAATACTCATCTGCTATTTTGACGTTATGGTGTCAAAGTTGTAGCTCAAAATAAGGTTAGGGGGCATCTTACAGTGGTGTCTCGCTCCAAAAACTATTTATTTATCTGTCGAATAGCGGTTCTGACAACGTATTTGTTAACCGAAGCGGTAAGATTAATTAAGAACAACGAAAACTACCTAATATCTTACCCTCGATTAAAATTCTTTCTGTCTTAACACTTTAAGACGTTTTTACGGTGCTTGTTTAACTACTCTCTTGGAGATGAAAATGGGCAAAACCCATGTTCCGTAAAATCGCATCAAAAAAACTAGACGAAAGGGACAATCCTTTGCATTGATACTGGCATGTGCGGTAACTATCGTATATTAGTAACGACAGCAGAAAGCTTTTCCTGATATTTACCCTCCAATCAATCATCCCGCGCTCTTTCTCCACTCCACCGTTAGCCTTTTGTTTTATTTTTATTGTAAGCCGACGTAATGTACTCAATGCCCACTTTGCACCGCAAAGCCGAAGTGAGAGAAGAGCGGCCGGTCCGCGGCGGTATGGAATGATAAATGGATCCCTGCAAAGATCCGTTGGGCTTTGAGAACGAGAACTTTCCAAAGTCACACAGCGACGCCTTCATGTGTTTCCTCAAACAAAGGGTTTTCCTTGAATTATCTTGAGAAATAGGGCAACACCAGAGATAACATAAAACGCTGAGAGATGATTGTATGCATACTATGACCTTGACACACACTTTTTGCGCATGCCAGACGCGCATTGCGCATGGTGGCGATCCTTCGAACTTGTGATGACATATGATCTGACATAGGACATTAAATCCGAACTTTATGTATGTTCTCTCACAGTGGTTTTGTGCTGTCCATTGTCCAATATAACCTGCAATTGTTTGTGCGAAATGGAAACGTTTTACCACTTTACCAATTTAAAACCATTTTAATAGCTAAAATATACAGAGTCAATGCTCGATACGACCGTGAAAGCCCTAAGGCAGATATGAAATAAGAGTACATTCTACACTTGCTTATTTTTGATGTATGTGATACATAGGTATATTTTATAGTGCTCAGTGTCTAACATTTCCTGATTTGTACCTGGTAAAGTAAGATTCTTATCACACATTAATTCCATGTACCATACTTGAAAGTTAAAACTTATTAAAAAGCGATTTGTACTTCATTTTACCCTTTTTATTCCACCACTCTTCAACATCCCACCTAATAGTATAAAATGCTCCAAAAATGAAGAATCACCAGTATCACTACTACTATAAAATAAGCCAAAAAATAAGCTGTAAATAAATTGCATTTTAGTTAAATTCGTTCCTGACATATCAGCAATAAATCATGAAGTCTGTGCCACGATTTCGTAGAGATGTGATGTTATCGTTGTCAAATATATATGTTATTCGTAACTTAATAGTTCAAACTAAAAAAAAAATGCAACAAAAAAGTATCTGACGACTATCCTAACCTCACTTACCTCTACGAAATTGTGGCACGAACTAAATAATAAACAACATCTCAAATAAACCGGTATTCAAAAAGCCCGCGGAAACCACATTAGTTCTGCCAGACGTCCTTAGTGTCGCTAGTATCGAATAGTGTTTCTAATTTTTATAAGGATAAGACTACTCTTCTGTTTTTTGTTTTCTCTATGGGCAAGACTCATAGCTCCGTGCTCTAAATTTTTAATGTCTTTTAACATAACAGAATAAAGGACAACATTTTTAAATACTGGGTACAAAAATCAACTTCCTAGCTTTTTTTCAACCGGAGATATCAATAAAACAAGTATGTCATAATGACAAGCGTACTGTGAGTTTCAGTTCTTAGCAAAGATCCATTGGGCTTTGACGTTTGAGCGAGAACTTCAAGTCATTTAATGACGCCTTTATGTGTTAGAGTTGTTTCCTCAAACAAAGGGTTCTCCTAAAATTAGTTTGGAAAATAGGAAAAGACTCATAGCTCCATGCTCGAAATTTTTAATGTCTTTAAAGGACAAAAGTTTTAAATACTCGGTGCAAAAATCAACTTCCTAGTTTTTTTTCAACCGGAGATATCAATAAAACAAGTATTATGACAAGCGTGCTGTGAGTTTCAGTTCTCAGCAAAGATTTGTTGGGCTTTGAGCGAGAACTTTCCAAAGTCACGCAGAGACGCCTTCATGTGTTTCCTCAAACAAAGGGTTTTCCTTGAATTAGCTTGAGAAATAGGATAAGACTCGTAGCTATCTTCCAGCATTCTCATATAATTTTCGAATAGGACTTAAGTACAGTTTAACGTACAAAAAACTCAGGCAACAACGTCTCACGTTGGCTTACCAACTGTGGAAATGGAGGGTGGCCCAATAGGCGAGTCACCTTCCGTCAAGCTTTTGGGGATCAACATCAACAATAACATGCCCTGGCACGACCACGTTGTCAGTATTACTGAAACGGCATCCCAAAAGGTTGGAGTTTTGTTCCGCTGTAGTAAGCTGTATACATGAGAGCCACTACTGCTACTCTAAGGCCCGATTTTATCAACATGCGCAATTTAACAAAGACTTTGGCCAATCAGAGCAGCCCTTTCAAGAACATGCATCTGTCAAAGTACTCTGAAAATTATTGATTTCTCTTGAAGTTGACCTCAAGAGGCTCAAAAATGACATACTTTATATACAATCGAGCATTGTAAATCATCTAACATCTTTTCCAGTCTGATTTTCCATCCCAAATAGGTGAAAAATTGCATTTTCTTGTTTAATCAAAAGTTTAGAAATTGCTAATTTCAACCAATCAGATTCCAGATTCCATTTCCATTTGATCGTTGGTTTCATACTGTATTAAATGCTATGATGACAAGAAATTCAGTCATTGCATTATTTGGATAAAACAATAATTTACTATCGATAATAATTATAAATACCTGCAATATATCTTTGTTTTATAGTAAAAAGAGGTAAAAATAGCATTTTGTTACATTTCAAAGGTTACAGCTACTTCCAAAACGCATGTGCATTACTGGTTGCCTATCTAGAACTCCAGAACGCGAAAGCTTGCCATTTTATAATTAAAATTAAGTATAACCCTATTTGATGTACAATGCACCTGTGAATACTTCTATAAGAAGATCTATAACAAACATACATCCAGTAAATGAAAGATTGATTCTTCATAAAAGTATGTATTTTCATATAATCCATCTGACCGACGGACGTGGCATTTTTAATTATTAAATAAGGTAGGTAGTTGCTGTGATTGATATAGGTACCTACTACTTTTATCACAAATTATCCCAGTTTGCAATTAGTAATTATACAATAATTAT
Source organism: Callosobruchus maculatus (assembly GCA_951848785.1). Lineage (NCBI taxonomy): Eukaryota > Metazoa > Arthropoda > Insecta > Coleoptera > Chrysomelidae > Callosobruchus > Callosobruchus maculatus. The sequence goes on from CATOUR010000003.1 coordinate 9,574,985, forward strand.
AATGTAGACATGGGAAATGTGGCATTAATTTGCAAATCAATCACTTTGTTCTGATATCCTGCTATGATTCTGATCCATGAATTTCTAAAATATCTTTGACAAAAGTGTCATCCAGCTTTGACGTGTTGTTTTCAATATTGATGAAATACTATTGGATGATACTTATTAACATAGCCCTCAATATCCAATAGAAAGCTTTTGCTAAATAACATCCAATAGAAAAGCTTTGTTAAATTCTTTGTTAAATATGCATGTTGATAAAATAGGCCCTAAAGGAAGCAAAGATAAATCACAGTACAAGATTGATTATTATTTTTATTGAACATCGATTTGAACTGATCGCAAAGTTCTATATAAACTCAACTTATTCAAGAAATAGTAGAGATAATGGACCTTTTCAGACACGTATCTTGTTTACAAATTTCAAAGTGTACCATTATAAGAACATCCTTGAAATATATTTCTCCATTATGAACTGCTCACTATAGATCGTCTTATGAAGAATGATTCATGACTGTTAATGTCATGATTATATTTATATTTTACATACTTTAAAAACTAAACTTTTCTAGGAAAAAGCTTTCCAACGCTCAGTAGCAGGTTAGGTTTCAAAAAATCTCTGGAGTTCTACAAGAAATCATTATAAATATTTAATTTTCATTAAGAGTGATCAGTGGGTTTGTACTTTCAGTCTAAGTGGAAAGCAGCCATTCTGGCTGAATCAGTATTAAAAAATGAATATGTCAAACTGATTCAGCGAAACTGAATAGTGAGAACCCGCCCTTACTAGTCTTTATCCAGAATAAGGCAGTACTTAAAAAATCTGAAGTATTCCCCTCATGGTGGTCGTTTCTGAATTGCAATGGAGACTTAATTACGTAGCAGATGCCATGTGCGATGGCACCGCTCATTCTCCACATTTTCCTACCAGCCACGACACAGCGGTTGCAACTTGCTAGCCAGTAGGTTATTACCGTGTAAAGCTACAGTTACACTACTCATGGAAGTTATTCAAAGTAAAACCACTTTACACGGTCAAGAAATCAATCAAATCTGTGACCTTGAAGAAATTCGTGAAGAAGTTAACAAAGCAGACGATGTTTTAATTTACTGAGTCTTTTGGGGAATTCTAGGGATATTTGGGTCTGCGTACAATACCAACAGCGCAGAATCAAGAAATAGACGGTCATATAAATCTCTCTCTGACTCTTCATAAGTCACGTTCCTAACTCTAGGAAAATATAAAAATAATACTTCATGGGAAAGCATACTATAAAAATACAATTTAAACGGCCTCAAATCTAGACATTAATTTATCAAACCATCACTCTACAGTAATTGTACTACAGTTTCTTATGACAAAACTTAAAAAACAAAAGCTTTGAATGAAGTCTCATATCTTGATCTCTTAGTCTTTGAAAATCGCTATGGGTAATCGCCATTACCTCATCTGTACTAATAAATGTTAATCCTTACCTTGAGTGACAACTAGGGAACTAAAAAAGCTTATACTTTTACTACAATAGCTTTTCGAAGAGCACACTTTTGCAGCACAAACATGTCCAACGTCCATCCTTTCAATTTTCCTGTTTCCCTATCCATACTTTGTAGACTTATCCCTACACAAAATACTAAGACTAAACAGCAAACGAAGCAATGCTAAAAATGACGACACAGTGTTCAAAAGGCCGCAGAAAAACGCAAAATAGCTTGAATGGCAGCTCTTTTATTAGTGACGTTATTACTATCAGCAACATACAGCAACTCTACGAGTCTAATTCGGCTCGTGTAAGAATTGATGGTGACCTGTCTGGTCAAACAGCAACCAGAAAAGGAGTTCGTCAGGCATATGTATTATCTCCGATGTTATTTAACATTTACTCTGAATTTGTGAAGAGATAGGTATTGGACAACTGGAATGGCGGTATAACTATTGGCGGAAGCAAAATATCAAACTTAAGGTTTGCTGACGATACAACCCTTATTGCTGCTTCTCAGGAAGAACTAGTAGCTCTATTAAACATCTTAGATCAACACAGTGCAGCGTATGGTCTTGATATTAACTACAACAAGACCAAGGTTATGATCGTAGATAGAGAGCACGATAATCATCGAGAAATAAAGTCAGTAGGCCGTTGTGAAGTAGTTCAAAGTTTTGTGTGCCTCGATTCTTTGATCGACAATTCGGGTAGCTGTGAAAATGAGATTCGACGACGCATTCAACAAGTTTACTAAAATATTGCGTGACCGTAACATCAATAAAGCTACCAAAATGTCGCTGGTTCAGTCTCTTGTGTTCTCCATATTTTTGTATGCCTCGGAAACTTGGACTGTTAAAAAGGCAGATCGAGCTCGCATAGATGCTTTTGAAATGTGAACCTGTAGGAGAATGCTGAGAGTTCCATATACCGCCCATCGAACTAACGTTTCGATACTGGATGAGCTTGGTAATCCAAAGAGACTATCCTCCATTGTGACGACACGAATGATTACTTTTTTTCGGACAAATACATAGAATAGAATATGGAGAAACTTCTAGTTCAGGGTCATGCCCCAAGTGGGCGGCGCCTAGGCCGTTCCCCTACGCGCTGGGTGGATACGACGAAACAGTTGCTGGATATGAGTATCAAGAGCGCCACTGAACTGACAATAAATCGCCAACGATGGCGAGCTATAGTTCTCAAAACGATTGATAATATTCGTGTCGGCAATACTCTGATTACTCACTACGCCCCATTTAACATGAAACCTAGATATCCATGACCCTGCCGTGCCGCCGCTGTTGAAATCAGAACAAATCTAACCCAAAATGTCGATGCGCAAAGGGATCGGCGCAAAGCATCCCCAGACCTTGAGAATGACAGCTGATTGTTTGTTGAGCCGTCTCAGAATTACAATCGTGTATAAAAAAATGTATTATTATCAACCCTTTGAATAATAAGGTATAAATACATTCATCTCACGGATAACCTCCTTTTACATTAAATTCAAATATGCCCTCTTAAACCCCAATAACCCCTAATATATTAAAAACCGAAGTGGAAGGTGATTCCACAAAGTTAAACTTTTCAAATACGTGAGGAATCGATGTCTCAAGGGCCCTGGAATAGCAGTAGGAGTTTGTTTTCACTGGCATAGACGTGACATCGGATATACACAGAATTTTCAGTCCCTAAAGGGTGTAATTGATTAGGTTTCGCATCCCAAGAGAGTTACAACGCTATATTAATTAGTAGTGCCTGCAAACATGTAGGTAATAACTTTGACAGCTATGCAAGTGCTGATATTGATATGCTTATTTTTCAGTAAATAAAATTCTGTTGAGTTTACTGTCTAAAATTGTTTGCAGAACACTGAAACATTATTGATAAAACCTTAGGTACTTCCCATACCGATGGGTAAGGGGAGGATTGTTATCGCGAAAATGTTCGGTTTTCTGTCTGTCTGTCTAGCTGTTTGGATTGCGGTAAAATTTGAGTAGCAATATGCTGTGGGGTCGTAATAGATAATGCTGCTATAATTTTGAAAATCGGTTTATTTGCTTGAAACTTCGTTTTTAGATGTTTCAAAGGTGCTTGATCGCTGTCTACCTTTTTATGAGAATGGTGTAGGGATAAAAGTGGACCCCAGGCCTTCACGTTCACCCTAAATGTCTAAAATCGTTACGTAGCATCCTATTACGACAAAAACTCGTATCGTGTATAATTTGAGGGTGCAAATTTCTAATACGGCCGTTGTTTTGAGTTTCAGGCTCAGTAAAAAAAAAATTTCAGACTCTCAGATCTTCGCGTTCACCCTAAATATCTAAAATCGTTATCTGACCTCCTATCAGGACGAAAACTTGTATTATGTATAGCTAAAGGGTGCTAATCTCAAATCAATCAATCAAATCAAAAATTTTCAGACCCTCAGATTTTCAAGTTCACCCTAAATATCTAAAATCGTTATTCTGACCTCCTATCAGGACGAAAACTTGTTTTCTGTATACTTTAAGGGTGCCAATCTCAAACCCGGCCGTTGTTTTGACTTTCAGCCACAAGCAAAGAAGATAAAAAATTTTCAGGCCTTTAGATTTTCAAGTTCACCCTAAATATCTAAAATCGTTATCTCACCTCCTATCAGAACGAAAACTTGTATTGTGTATAGTTTATGAAAACTATTGACAGCTTATTGATTCATTTTTGCAGGAAAACTCCTAATATACAATGTGTTTCACCATCATGTTGCCAAACTTTGAGGTACCTATGAAAATACAATTAAAGTTATCGAGAAAAAATGCGAAAAAAGGGGTCAACCTTTTAATTAATTTTTTATTACATTTTCAATTTCTGTATCACGACTCCATGGATTCGTGCAGTTGTAGCCCAGTCATTCCCCTATAAAATGGGTTCAAAAACTTGTGAATCGCATGATAAATAATCAAGATATCGCGTTACAACTGCGTGAACACATGGCGCTGTGATACAGAAGTCATAATACGAAAAGGCCTATTCTGTCGAAAATTTTCATGCTACACACACGAATTGCATGTGGTTAGACAGGAAACATCCTGCTAAATATTAAACTGTCTTAATAAATAGGCACTAATACGGCTTTTTTTCAAATTATTTGCAAGTAACCAAAACAAGTCCATTACAAAAAAAAAAAAATCAGCTTGGTGAGTTTTTTTAGCCTTAGAAATCATCAGATATTGCATTTTTTTGCCTTGTTGATATACTCAGTCATTCCCCTATAAAATGAGTCCAAAGAGTCGTGAATCTCTCGATAGATAATCGAGATATGGTGTTACAACTGCGTGAACACATGGCGCTGTGATACAGAAGTCATAATACAAAAAGGCCTATTCTGTCGAAAATTTTAGTGCTACGTACACGGATTGCATGTAGTAAGACAGGAAACATCCCGCTAAACATTAAAATGTCTTAATAAATAGGCACTAATACGGCTTTTTTCAAATTATTTGTATGTAACCCAAATAAGTGCGATTCAAAAAAAATTTTTTTTCAGTTTGGTGAATTTTTTAGCCTAAGAAATTGTCACGTATTATCTATTTTTGCTTTAGTTGATATGCCCAGTCATTCTCCTATAAAATAAGTCCAAAACGTCGTGAATCGGTCGATAAATAATCAAGCTATGGCACTACAATTGCACGAACCCATGGAGTCGTGATACAGAAATTGAAAATGTAATAAAAAATTAATCAAAAGATTGACCCCTTTTTTTCGCATTTTTTCTCGATAACTTTAATTGTATTTTCATACCTCTAAGTTTGTCGACATGATGGTGGAACACATTGTATAATAAAAAAAAACTTTGTTGAATAGTCAGTATGGCATCTGCTTATATTGACCTCTCATTAGACAGTTTGGTTTTGTTTTGTTGAAGACAATTTCAAAGAGCGATATAAATCCTTTAAGGCTCGTTTAGTTCCTTAGGAAGTTTCAAGAACAGCCGTAAGTCATGAGATATGAAAAGCTCAGTATAATAACCTTTGTATACAAAATTAATTATATTCTAGCTTGAGGATGTAACCTTGCTAAAGTTGGATATCGGAAAATGTTTCCCTAAGCTGGATAGAAACGTTGATACCGCCTTTCCACGGTCATAGATTATAGTTTTTAGTAATAGAAAGTGAGCATTTCGTCTCTAGCGCTACAGTCTGACAGATCTCAAATTGTTCAAGCCAGCTGTTATTTCGTGCGTGATAATATTTTTGAAAAATACAGGTTTGAAAATATAGTTGTTGTAGTTGTTTTAGCTCTCCTATGTATCTATTCCATGAACATAATAACACCTATCGTAACCGTGGCCTAATTGTTGTTTGTGTCAAGTGTGAATGCCTTAAAGGGCCCTTAGGCGAAAAGAATTTGTAACCCTGTCCAACATATCCTACCTATTTTGGGTTTGTTCTAATGGTTGTCTTCTGTAGGTTTCTCAGCTTTGTACGAATTAGTTAGGTTTACGCTGGAAAACTAAAATCATTTACACATTACAGTAGATTTATATTTTGTTTCTGGCTGATGGGATAAACTCCTAGTGCCAATTAAAAGAAATCTCAAATTGTCAAATATGGTGGATGTACATCTCGGAATATTATTGTAACTTCGGGGTACCACAAGGCTCTCACTTGGGTCCTTTGTTGTTCAACATATGCATTAACGATCTATAGTAAGTGCAGTAGATATGTGAAGATTTTTACAGTTGTACAGAACATGTCTGATGCCGAATTGTTACGAAGGACCTTAGATCGCTTTTCACATTGGTGCGATGTCAATGTTCCATATTTAAATGCTTCAACATTTTTTAAAATAAAGTTCAGTCGGTGTCCCGCAAAGGCTGAAGGCCTATGGCGCTGTTGAAGCGCTGCGAGAGTATAAGTGTCGGTGCACGTTAGATTTGAAACGCTTCAGGTTGTAGTTCTCGGAAAACAAATTCCCCGACAGCTCATTCCACAGCGTCGGAGTTCTCCAAAAGAAGGAATTCTGGAGGAGACTGGCTCTGGGAGTAGGGACCTCGACCTGGTAAGGATGAGGTCGCAGAACCTCTCTAGTGTTTGCCTTTGGTGTTATTATCTGGGAGAGCTCATTCAAACATCTTCTGTGATGGAATCTGTGAAACAGATGCTCCAGGCTGTTGACGTCCTTTATGAAGTTAGGCGTATCAATTGATCTGATTGCTCTCTTCTGAATAGTCCCCAGAAGCTTTAGAGAGTGCTTCAGAGCGCATCCTCACACATGGGAGCAATACTCCAGCGATGGTCGGATCTGTGCCCTGTAGAGCAGCAGTAGTTGCTCTAGTGTATACAACTTCTTACAGCGGAACAAAACCGTAAGCTTCTGGAATGCCGTTTCAGCAATACTGACGACATGGTCGTGCTAGGACATGTTATTGTTGATGTTGATCCCCAAAAGCCTGACGGAAGGTGACTCAACTATTGGGTGACCCTACATTTCCATAGTTGGTGAGCCAACTTGAACTTCTTTGTTAGTGTTGTTGCCTGAGGAGTTTTCTGTACTTTATTTACTATTCCCCACTCGTCATTGTTAACATTCTTAGAGAAGAAGAAGATTTCTGTTATTCTCGAATTTTACACTGAGCTGTGAAAATGAGATTCGGCGGCGCATTCAACAGGCACGCGTGGCCATGACATGGCTTACTAAAATATGGCGTGATCATAACATCACTAAAGCTACCAAAATGGCGCTGGTTCAGTCTCTTGTGTTCTCCATATTTTTGTATGCCTCGAAAACTTGGACTGTTAAAAAGGTAGATCGAGCTCGCATAGATGCTTTTGAAATGTAGACGTGGAGGAGAATGCTGAGAGTTCCTTATACCGCCCATCGAACTAACGTTTCAATACTGGATGAGCTCGGTAATCCAAACAGACTATCCTCCATTGTGTCGACGAGAATGCTTACTTTCTTCGGACATATACACAGAAGCGACAATATGGAGAAACTTGTAGTTCAGGGTCATGCCCCGAGTGGGCGGCACCGTGGCGGTTCACCTACACGCTGGGTGGATACGACGAAACAGTTGCTGGATATGAGTATTAGGAGCGCCACTGAACTGACAGTAAATCGCGAACAATGGCAAGCTACAGTTCTCAAAACTATTGATAATATTCGTGTTGGCAATACCCTAGCTCCGACCACAGAGTTAACATCTAAAGAGGGAGTGTAAACAACAAAATGCACAGGTCGCTGACCAGCCAACATGTAACGACAGCCTGAGGGCATTACCAGTAGCGTGCGACTTTATATTAAAATTGGATGTTCATTAATAGATTCAATTATTACTGTGATGTTGCAAACTGATACCAATAAGTTGTATTAGTATTTAGCTATACTTAGAGAGTTACCCTTATTATAATTTCATTATAACAGTTGATAATTTATTATTACCATGAAGCGTTTTTCAACACATATCTAATAGTGTTCTGAAAGGTAGCCTGTTGGAATGGCGGCATCGTATTTTTACTTCAGCAATAAAATATAATAATTGCATTAGGTAATATTCAGTTCTATAAAATTCTCATAGATAGACTTTCTGTAAGTAAATTGGCATACATTTTTGCATTTCACGTCCTCAAATAGTTTAAAAAATGGAATTTGGAAAATTCATGTTGATTAACATGAATGTAATGCGTGGACAAAACATACATTGAACAACCATTATTATTCCTCAAACTGGAGTGAAATTACTTTTGTTCCCACTTATCCCCATATATTACGCTACTGAAAACTAATACAAAACCTATACTCACCTATGATAAGAAGTGTTCACCGATTCGTCGCTATTACAGCAAACTATGCACTTTTTATGTTGTCTCATCATACAATTATGACAATATTGTTCATAAATAATTTAATTCACACCACAAATAGTCACAAAGTCAGTCAAATATACACTAAAATCACAAAAATCTCGACACACGCAATAACCGCAACTACAATGACAGCCACATGACAGCTTAAGGGCACGCCGATTGTAGGTTGCTAGATTTATGACATATTAGAGGTTATTGCGACATTCCGCTATGAAATTTACCATTTTTGAGATTTCGTTAAATCAACACAAATTATCTTCACGTAGATCAGTTACACTGCAAGTATATTGGAATGTATAGTTATAAATACCCAGTTAAATACTTTGTGTTCAAGCTGCGGAAACTGCCAGATTTTGAAGGAACTGGAAGCGGACGAAGAAGAGTGGCAATAGCGCTTTAGATGTTGGCTGGCCAATATTCAAATTAGGCTCCCTCTAGAGATGTTAACTCTGTGGCTCCGACTTGATGCATTTTACGAGTTCACAACATTTGTGTTAAAACATTGTCACTATGATGATGAAGTTTAGTCAAATCTCAAATGTTTTACCTAAAGAGCCTGCAGTTTTGCTGTGTACCATAAATTAGGGCACACCCTGTATACACTGTTCTCATAAAAACTTCTATCTGAATGCAAATTACTCCCTCGATGTAAAAATCGATTTCTTTCGCTAATATTATTCTTCTCCGAAGTCATTAAAATTACGGTACTTCATCCTGTTCCAATTTTTTTATCCTGCAGGTAATCGAATTTCAGGACGATTGGTTTTCCGAAAAAAAGTGGTGTCCACGTTTGCTCCTTGTAATTAAAAGCTCCTAAACACACACGAATATGTTTTTTACTCATCTGCATGATGCAAAAATCAATTATACGGGTGATAAGAGGTATTTACCAGAGTCCTTTCAAAGGACTCCTTTGTGCTAAGGGATTGTATAATCTGTCAACACAAAAACACGTGTAGAAGTGTTTATAATGTCATTCATTTCTGTCGGTTGGTATGTTTGTCTTATGCTTGTCTGCCATACTTAAACCTTTAGTGGTCTGAACTGAAAAACTCTTTTAAAATTGGAAGCAGTGAGAGTGAAGTAATAATAAAAAAAGTAAAAACGACAATTGTGTTTTGTTCCAGACAATTATCGCCTACTTTCATTAATCTCTCATGCAAACAGGGTTCTACTATATATTTTACAATCTCATTTGGAGGGTTTTATTGGCTGACAAATTTCTCAGGCGCAGGCAGGTTTCATGAAAGGACGCGGTACGCGTGAACAGATCTTAAACTTAAGACAAATTATTGAAAAAGCCAGAGAGCATTATTTTCCAGTTTTTATCTATTTTGTGGACTTAGGCGTTTGATAGCGTAAAGTGGCCTAAACGGTGGGAAATCCTCATCTCTATGGGAGTTTCTTATCACCTAGTGTTTCTCATACAGCAACTCTACGAGTCTAATTCGGCACGTGTAAGAATTGATGATAACCTGTCTGATCAAACTGCAACCAGAAAAATAGTTCGTCAGAGATGTGTCTTATCTCCGATATTATTTGACATTTACTCTGAATTTGTGATGAGACAGGTATTGGACAACTGGAATGACAGTATAACCATTGGCGGAAGCAAAATATCCAACTTAAGATTTGCTGACGATACAACCCTTATTGCTGCTTCTCAGGAAGAACTAGTAGCTCTATTAAACAACATAGAACAACAAAGAGCAGTGTATGGTCTTGGTATTAACTACAATATCGTAAATAGAGAGCACGATAATCATCAAGCAATAAAGTCAGTAGGCCGTTGTGAACTAGTTTGAAGTTTTGTGTACCTCGGTTTTTTGATCGACAATTCGGGTAGCTGTGAAAATGAGATCCGACGGCGAATTCAACAGGCACGTGTGGCTATGACAAAGCTTACTAAAATATGGCGTGACCATAACATCAGTCTAAAGCTATCAAAATGTCGCTGGTTCAGTCTCTTGTGTTCTCCATGTTCTTGTATGCCTCGGAAACTTGGACTGTTAAAAAGGCAGATCGAGCTCGCATAGATGCTCTTGAAATGTGGACGTGGAGGAGAATGCTGAGAGCTCCTTATACCGCCCATCGAACTAATGTTTCCATACTGGATGAGCTCGGTAATCCAAAGAGACTATCCTCCATTGTGTCGTACTTTCTTCGGAGATATACACAGAAGCGATAATATGGAGAAACTTGTAGTTCAGGGTCATGCCCCGAGTGGGCGGCGCCGTGACCGTTCCCCTACACACTGGGTGGATACGATGAAACAGTTGCTGGATTTGAGTATCAAGAGCGCACTGAACTGACAGTAAATCGCGTTCAACTTTCCGAGGCATACAAAAATGTGGAGAACACAAGAGACTGAACCAGCAACATTTTGGTAGCTCTAGTAGTGTTATGGTCACGCCATATTTTGGTAAGCTTCGTCATGGCCACACGTGCCTGTTGAATGCGCCGTCGAATCTCATTTTCACAGCTACCCGAATTGTCGATCAAAGAACCGAGGTACACAAAACTTTGAACTACTCCACAACGGCCTACTGACTTTATTGCTGGATGATTATGATCGTGCTCTCTATCTACGATCATAATGAGGCAAACTTGTTGCTAAATCATTGTATAGTAATCGGTTATTGTACAAATATTAAATTAAATCTGTTCGTTCGAAGTTGTTGAAAATCGAGTCCAAACGAGTCGGTAACATACAAACATACATACATACACACGTGAAGCTAATAAAAGCATGTTAAAAATTTGCTTCCATTGTCTTCCATGACAATGCACCTTGTCTTTAACAGAGATGAGGATCCGCAGCATTTGTGAAACTTATTTACGGTCTCAAATAAAGTAAGAAAGTTTCGCGTAAACGAATTAAATTTCTAGCGGTAACATAATTCCTTAACTGCTCTAATCATTTTCGCGGTAAAAAATTCCAGCACCTGATTTTCATCTAATTACCACTGGATAATTAAATGACACCGTGTTTAATTTCAGGAACTCTGTTTGGCACAGAAAATAAAAATATTCGCGTGAGATACTCCAGGGGATTAGGTCTAAATACTATTGCTGAGCGATGTTTTCTCAGTCAATAGAGATTGGGACATCGTAGAGACTTGAAAAGAACAAGCTACAACAATCAGTAACAAGAAAGCTACTCGTCCTGACCAAATTCTAGCCATTGTCCTTAAACGGTTCAGTCATAAATGCTCAAATGGATCCAGACGAAGAAATTAAGATCAGAATAGAAATGGCTCGAAAGGCATTTATCAAATACTCCTCAATGCTTACAAACAGAAATCTAAACCTCCACCTCAGAATAAGATTTATGGAATGCTATGTGTGGTCAGTATTGTTACACGGAGTGGAAACTTGGACATTGAAAGCTCAAATGATCAAAAAACTTGAGGCATTTAAGATGTGGCTCTACAGACGCATCCTGAGGATACCCTGGACTGACAGAATCACCAACGAAGGAGTTCTAAGACGTCTTGGTCGCAAAAGAAAGCTGTTGATAATCATTAAGATAAGAAAAACATCATACTTAGGTCACATCTTACGCAACGATAAATATATACTGCTACAAAACATTATGCAAGGCAGAGTGGAGGGGAAGAAAGGTATTGTCAGAAAGAAAAAATCCTGGCTTCGTGACATAAGGGAATGGACCAATCTCAACGTCGAAGAACTGTTTCATGTTGCAAGAGACAGGGACGCATTTAGAAACGTGGTCGCCAACCTTCAATGAGAAATCGACATTACAAGAAAAAGTCCTTAGACGCTGTACCTCTGAGCTTGCGCCTATTCTTTGCAAGCTCTTCAAACTATCGTATCAGCGAGGTATGTTTCCCGCTGCATAGAAGATTGGCAGCGTACCACCCATTCCTAAGAAAGGCAAAAAAACGATCCTATCAATTATAGACCTGTGGCTCTTCTCAGCATCATGTCTAAAGTTATGGAGACTGTTATTAACGCACAGCTCCTGAAATAGCTGGACAACAGCGTGGTTATTTACACGATGGACAACAGTAGCATCATAAGATTGCCAGTATGGCTCCCACAGAGTTAATATCTATAGGGGGAGTGTAAACAACAAAATGCACAGGTCGCTGACCAGCCAACATGTAACGGAAATTTTGACAGCTTAAGGGCATTACCAGTAGCGTGCGGCTTTATATTAAAATTGGATGTTCATTAATAGATTCAATTATTACTGTGATGTTACAAACTGATACCAATAAGTTGTATTAGTATTTAGCTATACTTAAAGAGTTACCCTTATTATAATTTCATTGTAACAGTTGATAATTTATTATTACCATGAAGTGTTTTTCAAAACATATCTAACAGTGTTCTGAAAGGTAGCCTGTTTGAATGGCTGCATCGTATTTTTACTTCAGCAATAAAATATAATAATTGCATTAGGTAATATCCAGTTCTAAAAAATTCTCATAGATAGATTTTCTGTAAGTAAATGTGGCATACATTTTTGCATTTCACGTCCTCATCTAGTTTAAAAAATGGAATTTGGAAAATTCATGTTGATTGACATGAATGTAATGCGTGCACAAAACATACATTAAACAACCATTATTATTCCTCAAACTGGAGTGAAGTTACTTTTGTTCCCACTTATCCCCATATATTACGCTACTGAAAACTAATACAAAACCTATACTCACCTAGGATAAGAAGTGTTCACCGATTTGTCGCTATTACAGCAAACTATGCACTTTTTATGTTGTCTCATCATGCAATTATGACAATATTGTTCATAAATAATTTAATTCACACCACAAATAGTCACAAAGTCAGTCAAATATACACTAAAATCACAAAAATCTCGACACACGCAATAACCGCAACTACAATGACAGCCACATGACAGCTTAAAGGCACGCCGATTGTAGGTTGCTAGATTTATGACATATTAGAAGTTATTGCGACATCCCGCTATGAAATTTACCATTTTTGAGATTTGATTAAATCAATTCAAATTATCTTCACGTAAATCAGTTAATTGCAAGTATATTGGAATGTATAGTTAAATACCTAGTTAAATACTTTGTATTCAAACTGCGGAAATTGCCAGATTTTGAAGAAACTGGAAGCGGACGAAGAAGAGTGGCAATAGCGCTATAGATGTTGGCTGGCCAATATTCAAATTAGGCTCCTTCTAGAGATGTTAACTCTGTGATAGCTCCCGTATTGTTGCACTTGACATATCGAAAGCCGAGTGTGACATGACATCCTATTATACTTTTTTCTTACAAAAAAAAAGTTGGCAACCCCAGCTAAAGTAGAAGTTAGTGTTTAATTAGTTGATCCACTGGTAGGAATACATAACTTCAACTCTTATGAGAGGAGGTTTCCACTATACGTATATGAAAGCATCAACAATCCTTATTATTTCATCCAATTTAATTTCTGTAGCATATAACCTGGATTTGACATACATATCTAAACGAAACTCCGTTATTCCGGAATACAACGATTATGCAAGGATATCCATCTACCTTTCCGATAAACTATACTGTGTCTGACTATTGTTCTTTGCGAGCACAAAAGGTATTCTAATGACATCAACATAGCAATATTGATTACACATATCTATTGCATCATACAATATACTTTTTGTGGTTTTAGATGTTCATACGATAAACTTAGAGAATTCCACCATTTGTTTTGTTACACCACTAAAATATTAGTGCTTTCATGTACCCGAAAAGTACTTTTGTATTTTGGTAACTTACCAGGGGCGTTCAAAAATTCGTTAGAAGGAAGTAGAAAAAACGTTTTACTTCCCACACCGATAGTATTGTGATCTTATCTATCTACGTAACGAAAATCCACGTCACTCATTTCTTGAGATTGATATGAGATCTGGGTAGCAATATAAGGGGGTAGATGATAATGCTAAAGCTAATATTCCTCAAGTTTCGTTTTTAGGCGTTTTAGGGGTTCCTAATCGTTTTCTACTTTTTTGGGTAGGGGTGAAATGGGGGTGGTTGGGGGGTGGGGGGTTGTAAATCTGAAAAATTTGCAGTACTCACGAGATGCTGTTTGTTAGCCTGTGAGAGAAGAACCTAGCGGCATAATACACTTTTTTTAGATCCATGCGAACACTGCCTTGCCTATTATAAAAGTCAATCAAGTGACATTTCTGATGTATTGTGTAAAGTGGAAATTATTAAATTGATTTTAATGGAATTATTACTATTTTTGAAAGTCCTGTTAGTAGCGGTGAAACTAAATTGAAAAAGAAACAGTACAATATATAAGCCGTTAAAACTCTGTTTTTGGTCACTCTAGGGATCTCTACAAGTTTTCTACTTTTTTTGGGAGTGGTCAAAATAAGCTGACGTGGGACCTCAGTCTCACACAGGGTGGTTGAGGAACCTTGGAACATTTCATTGTCCTGTAAAGATTGACGCTGTTAAAATGATCTGTTTTTAAATACCATGCCATGTGATCAGAATATCGGTTGAACCATTTACGAAAGTTTTTGTGTTGGGTGTTTCTTTTGCTGGCGGGCGATGGTTTAGTTGCAAAGGAATCTTTTTTTTTATGGTCAGCCTCCCGCAAAGGCTGAAAGCCTATGGCGCTGTAGAATCGCTGTGAGAGGATAAGTGTCGGTTCACGTTAGATTTGAAACGCTGCAGGTTGTAGCCGTCGGGAAACAGATTCCCCGGCAGCTGATTCCACAGCGTCGAAGTTCTCCAAAAGACGGAATGCTGGAGGAGACTGGTTCGGGGAGTAAGGATCTCAACCTGGTAGGATGAGCTCGCAGAGCTTCTCTAGTGTTCCTGGTTCGGACGGCCTTTGATGTTATTATCTAGGAGAGCTCACTCGAACATATTCCGTGATAGAATCTGTAAAACAGGGATAGGTCAGCCACCCTCCTTCGATGTCCCAGGCTGTGTAGGTCCTTTGTGAGGTTAGGCGTATCGATTAATCTAATTTCTTTTTTCTGGATAGTGTCCAGAAGCTTAAGAGAGTGCTTCGGAACGCATCCCCATACATGGGAGCAATACTCAAGCGATGGTCGGATCTGTGCCTTGTAGAGCAGCAACAGTTGCTCTGGTGTATACAACTTCCTACAGCGGAACAAAACTCCAAGCTTCTGGGATGTCGATGAAGTTATAAGGAGCATGATATAAGAATTAGTATTTAGCCTGTACCAGTTGTTGCATTTTTACCTGAAATACAACTGTCTGACTAATCTAAATACCTACACTCAAATGTGGGCATTAGCTCTTCTAAGCTCCAATTTCTCAGTAAGTCCCCCATTCAATATATAACTGGACCCATTTAAATCACACAATTGCTAATACATTCCGCAAAACCACGAGATGACACAATACGATACGGCAAACAACGAAACAACCTCGTCGATGTTGGTGCCGATAATAACACTAAGATGATCTCCCTCTTCTTTCTTTTTACGTTCATTAAATCGGGACATCAGTCCTGCCGAATATACTGATTGTGGTTCAGCGAACAACAAGGGCCAATGAATTCTATAATAATTATATGACGGTACGAATACTACTTAACAATTTCTCTAATAGCATAGACAATGTTTTGAAAGCATGGGAAAATCACACTGTG
This sequence comes from Callosobruchus maculatus, assembly GCA_951848785.1. Classification (NCBI taxonomy): domain Eukaryota; kingdom Metazoa; phylum Arthropoda; class Insecta; order Coleoptera; family Chrysomelidae; genus Callosobruchus; species Callosobruchus maculatus. The sequence goes on from CATOUR010000003.1 coordinate 9,590,928, forward strand.
TGGGAAGTACTGAGTCAAGACACTGGACACCTTTTTTTATATAACAGAAGCCCCATATAAAAATGCGTCATCGGCTCAAGACGTGCGTGTGCAATTTTCCAGCTGAATCGGTGCAGTGAGCTCAAAAGATCCCTGTTAACATACGCGTAAGCTGGTGACGCTGACACACATTGATAGTGTACGGATGCATGATCTACCTAGAAGTGAATGAGGGAAGTAGAGCGGGAAATCATCAGTTCCGGTCAGAATAAAGGGTTGAAGGTCGATTGGCTTATATATAGATATCTTATGCACTTTATAATGTCATTAAGTATGTATTAAAGGGTAATGCATTAGACGGAGAGTAAGAAAATGGGAGGTTATGATTGTTTTATGAATAAAATAATAATAATATAATAATAATAATGAAGTCTACTATTAAGTCAATCTCTGAGTCTGTACGACAAACTTGCTTAAAAAACATCTTTCCCGGCGACATACTGGACCTGTTTAGAGCATGCCTAGTAGGAAGCCATTTCTTATGGAATGGCCAATATTACGAACAAACGGAAGGTGTAGCTATGGGTAGTCCGCTAAGTCCGGTTATCGCGAATTTTTACATGGAAAACTTCGAGAAACATGCCATCAAGAACGCGAAATACAAACATTCAGTGTGGTACAGATACGTAGATGATACATTCGTAGTATGGAAACATGGCGAAGAAAAACTCAAACTGTTCCTCGAACATTTGAACTCGCAGCATCCCAACATCAAGTTCACCATGGAGCTGGAGGAGAACGATCAATTGGCTTTCCTAGACGTTCTGGTCATGCGTCAACAGGGACGACTGAATCACAGGGTGTACAGAAAACCTACTCATACAGATAGGTACTTACACAAACTATCAAATCACCACCCTACTCAAAAAACAGGAATAATCAAGACCCTGTCAGAACGGGCGAAACGAATTTGTGCACCAGAATACATAGATGAAGAACAGGTACACCTAAAACAGGCTTTGATGAAAAATGGCTACTGCAAGAGTGAAATCAGGAAAGCAATGAATCCAAAAAGAACAAAGAGAGAAGAACCGGCTACAGAAAAAGCGTACCTTCCATACATCAAAAGTGTCACCGATAGGGTTGCCCGGATCTTGAGAAAACATCAAATAGAAACAGTTTTCAAGCCCACGCAGAAAATTAAGAATCTACTCAGATCAGTGAAAGACAAGAGAGACCCGAAGACATCGGCAGGAGTATACGAAATACCACGTTCCTGTGGAATAGTATACGTAGGAACAACTAAGCGCTCCTTGAACACGAGAATAACCGAACATAAGAGGGCCTGCAGACTAGGACAGACAGAAAAATCAGCGGTAGCAGAACATGCATTAGGACAAGAGGGGCATGATATTCAATTCAAGGATACAACGTTATTAGTTGCCACGAATAGCTACCACTCGCGCTTAGTCAGGGAGGCTATAGAAATTAATAAACACCCATATAATTTTAACAGAAAAGAAGAGTCACTGAACCTGAACAAAATATGGCATCCTGTTTTGAAAAACAGAATTAACGACAAACAACCACGTGTCCAGGCAAGTTCCCCGAAGCGATTAACAAACAACGGTCAGTATAAATATGACCTGCGGCCGAGGGTACAGTCAGTTGTCAGGTAGATTTCGATTTGAAAACACCGACCTCTGAAGATGCTAGCCACTCGTGCTAGCGAAACGTTAGGAAGAAGTTCCAACGGACGACGGCCAAAAAACCTAAGAAGATCTATGGATTTTTCAAACTTGTTAGACTTTCGTGCTTTCGCTATTCTTAAAACCTATCTGTACCAAATCTGTGAATCTGTGAGCGCTAATTATTTTAAAATCTGTAGAATAGCAGCCACAGTTTCACAGTCTTGACTGAATTTAGCGTTTAGGCATGGAAAACGGACCCTAAGAATTGAAAAATTTTTGGTGGAATCAGGCGAAGAGGGTTACTTTTATTTTTTTCTATGTGCCCTTTCCTCTTAGAAGGTTAACTATCATCAGGGCGATTCTTGCTTTAAATGTGGCTGCTCGAAATAATTCTATTGTTGTATAGTGACACTGATACCATGCTTCAGCGCATTTATTTTTATTTGTATTTTCCCTTGGATTATTAGTTCACTTTTATGATCATTTTAAAAGATTTTATTCAACTTGCAATGTATGTATGTATGTTTGCCCAGGTGGAATCTTGCTAATACATTTTGAAGCAGATATATTTACCCGATTGAGCTGACATTTTGTTTAGTTTGGATGACAATACACGATAAGCTGTGTGAGGTCATTCTAAATCCAATAGGGAGGATCATTGTAGCTATTTTAAATGCATTTCTACAACGTGGGTATCAAATTAAAGGGCTTGTTGGAAGTAACTGAAGAAAATGCGAGGTTATGATAGTTTTATGAACTGAAGTCTACTATTAAATCAATCTCTGAGTCTATACGACAAACTTGTCAGACTTTCGTGCTTTTGCAATTCTTGAAACCTATCTGTACCAAGTCTGTGAATCTGTGAACGCTAATCATTTTGAAATCTGTGAAATGGCAGCCACAGTTTCAAGTCTTGACTGAATTTAGCGTTTAGGCATTGAAAACGGACCCTAAGAATTGAAAAATTTTTGGTGGAATCAGGCGAAGGGGGTTACTTTTATTTTTTTCTACGTGCCCTTTCCTCTTAGAAGGTTGACTATCATCAGGGCGATTCTTGTTTTAAATGTGGCTGCTCGAAATAAGAAATCGAGAAATAAAGTCAATAGGTGTGTGCGTGTTGTGTCGATGAGAATGCTTACATTCTTCGGACATATTCACAGAAGCGATAACATGGAGAAACTTGTAGTTCAGGGTCACGCCCCGAGTGGGCGGCGCCGTGGCCGTTCCCCTACACGCTGGGTGAATACGACGAAACAGTTGCTAGATATGAGTATCAAGAGCGCCACTGAACTAACAGTAAATCGCGAACGATGGCGAGCCAGGGTTCTCAAAACTATTGATAATATTCGTGTCGGCAGTACTCTAGCTCCGACTTAATGCACTTTACGAGTTCACAACATGTCTGTTAAGACATTGTGACTATGACGATAATGCTCGAAATAATTCTATTGTTGTATAGTGACACTGATACCATGCTTCAGCGCATTTCTTTTTGTTTGTATTTTCCCGTGGATTATTAGTTGTAAAATGTGGTATCTTTACAGTTTCTAATACATCTGTTTCTCTATTTACTCGCCTTAAGATCTCTCATTTGTGACTCTTTCTGCCCAAGAAGCTCTGATTATGCGTCCAAATTTCGAAAGTCCCAAGTCCTGTCAGATCAACTTTGTTCATTGTGCTCGACTACATCCCACAGAGAAGGATTGAGAAAACGTAACATCTTGCTAATCTGATTTTAATTTCGACGTTTAGATGTCTAGAGCAGAATACTTCACTTTTATGGTCATTTTAAAAGCTTTTATTTAACTTGCAATGTATGTATGTATGTTTGCCCGGGTGGAATCTTACTACTAAATTTTGAAGCAGATATCTTCACCCGATTGAGCTGAAATTTTGTATACACGTTTAGTTTGGACGACAATACACGATAAGCTGTATGACGTGATCCTAAACTCAATAGGGAGGATCATTCAAAATGGTGGTATAGCTATTTTAAATGCATTTCTATAATGTGGGTATCAAATGAAAGGGCTTGTTGAAAGTAACTCGAAAAATAATGTCATGTCATTCTAAATCTAAAATGGCGGACCATCCAAGATGGTGCAATAGTTATTTTTAATGCACTTTTGCAATATGGGTATCAAATGAAAGGGCTTGTCGAGGATAATTAGAAAAATATTCTTATATCACTCATATGCCGGAGCAAAAGCAACAAAACATTAAAAAAGGCTTGTATTTAAATGCCCCAAAGAGAAGCAAATAAAATTATCCTTTAAAATTTCAACTATCAACTTATAACCTCATAATACACAATTTATATGATCAAAAAACCTTGCTGCGAGGTTTGCATGAGCAACTATAAGTGTTTAGTATAGAATGTATATAATAAGGCTAGTAGTCGATAGTTACTGTTTTGAAGCAAAATTCTATTTTCTTCTTTTTAGAGCATTTAAATGAAAGCTTTTCGAAAATAGCTTTATATCTTTTAATTTATCTCTCTTCAATCGCAAATTTACGGTGGTGTTTACGTCAAGGGAAGAGTGGGAGTCTAGGGAAAGACAGCTCATCGAAGGAGGAGGACAGGTCTGGTACACAGACGGTTCACTCGCTAGAGAGGGCTCGGGCTCGGGAGTTTACGGACCCCATACAAGACTTTCACTCCCTCTTGGGGGGCACACCACAGTATTCGAGGATGAGGTCTATGCGATACTTGCTTGTGTAAATCGTATTCGGGAAATTGACGGGTCTAGGAGGCGGATTACTATCTGCTCTGACAGTCAGGTAGCCATCAAAGCACAGAGTGCTTGGAAAATAACGTCGGGACTGGTCTTGGATGCAGGAGGGCTCTTGACGACATCTCAGCTAAACACAAGGTATCGCTGATGTGGGAACCTGGGCAAGCTGGGGTAAAGGATAACGAAATGGCGGATCATCTGGCTGGGATGGGATCCGGCAACAGTTTTGTGGGCCCGGAACTAGCCTTAGGACTATCTGCAAACTTGATTAGGAAAACAACTGGAGAGTGGATCCAGAATCAACACTTTCTGAGATGGAACAACATTTCTGGTCATCTCCGTCAGGCTCGGGAACTATTAGCAGGGCCTGCAGAGAGAATAGGACGATTTTGTCTCTCTCTGGATAGGAGTAACTTGAGATTGCTAGTAGGCCTATTAACGGGTTACAACACCTGCAGACGTCACTTGTTTGTGATGAGGGTCAACGACCCAACCAACGTGCACGTGGTGTGGTGAAGAGGAAGAATCCTCGGCACACATCTTGTGTCGCTGTGAAACCCTGGGTTATCACAGGCAGACTATGCTGGGCTCAAGAACCTTGGAACCAATAGAGATAAAACGGATAGGACCTAAGAATGTACTTGCCTTTGCCAAAAGGGCAGGTCTTAGGAACTAGCGCGGATAGAGGCGCAAAAGGGCCCATCGTGTGGCCTGTGCACCAGCCACATTCCGTGCTGGATAGCCTCTGGTCCTTATTCATTCATTTAATTTATCTCAATAAATTTAAGTATTAGTAAAAGCTTTTTTTGAAATAAGATCGAAACGTTACGCAGCTGCTGAAGTTTTATCTTAAATCCAAGGAAAATAAACTTCAGCGTAGTGTGTGTTGCTAGTCGTCATCAGAAGAAGGCGGAAATGCAATCAAAGAATTGTGTTAGTCGATCCCGTGAAAACGTTGTCTAAGTAAACCACACACCAGAGGGATCCTGTTTCAACATACAAAGAACGCATCTCCTTTCGTTCTTCCCTTTGATGGAAGGTGTTGGAAATAAATTTAACTGCGTCGAAAATTTGCGATTCACTTCACATATTCCGTGACATACTGGTGATCTAGTTAAAGTTGAGATTTTTAGACAAAGCAGTTGTTTCGAAATATCTATTCATTCGAACTTTCAATGTCTACAGTCGATACATTGGTATGTGTATTGAAGAGCTTTTAATAATGCCGTGTATTTTAAAGAACATTTTCAATAAAAATCAATATCAATAAAAAACAATATCAACAATAGGGTACTTGCAGAAAAAAATATTGTCGTTTACGCGTTCCTTAGAGCCTAGTAAACGTGACAAAATCTCTTGCTTGGTTTTTGGAATCGGCTGTGAGAGATATTCCAAAAATTATTTCAAATGGCGGAAAATGCCGCGCAAACAACCTCTGACGTCAGTGATATCCTATAGTGATGAGATGTAAAGTATTGATATTCGATATCGATAGCCAGTGCTAACCTAACATTTTGACATTGATCATTATAACCACAAAACACAGTCACACACAAAAGTTCAAAGGTCAAAAGAATAAAAGTTAGGCTAGATCACTTGGTAGGGATGGGCTTGAATTAGATTCTATCTTTGGATTCATTCATAATGGGATGCGCCGAAATAAAATGATGGCTTCGATTAGTTGCGAATCTCGGTCACAAACAGGATGAACTGTGATACCTATCAGATATAAATATGTATTGCAACGAAAATGTTAGTGGGTTAATTGCCTGTTACAAATATGTTTAAGTATCAATAAATTGAGTCGCATTGTTAAAGAATTCAGATCATCTCTAGTCGCTGTAGCAGTATCGATTGTCGATATCGATAAGATACCTGTGACGTCAGTCCTTGTTTTAAGTCACGTGGAAAAATTTGAATATATCCTTATTTTATTTTGCAAATATCTTTTTTTGGTCGTCAGTAAAATCATGTTTTTTGTTTCCTACTGCTTCTTGATATGGTTTTCTTTACGCTACGTATACTCCCGAGGCGATTTCACGACCTCTGCAAGTACCCTGTTGTTGTAAGGTGTACCTAAGTGATTCTATGGGCATGTGAGCTTTTTAAAATAGTTCTCAGTTCAGTGCAAAATGTGCCCAAGTCCAGCCAAATATTAGATAAAATATAGTCAATGGACGCTGAGCCTAAGTACATAGTCTGTTAGTCACTATGAATGACCACTTTTTGAGGAAAACAAAAATTGCCTTAGTCCCTTAAATACCCAAGAACCGCAAATTCATAAAACGAATATTGTTTTAAAACAGATCAGTAAGATTTACAACTTGTTTTAAAACACTGTTTTGAAACACGTTGTTTTATAACTTATTGTTTAGTCTAAATGCGACTTAACTCTTGCTGCGCCCTGTATGTTTAGAATACTTCAATGCCTTTTTTATAATGCTAAAAGCTAATACTCATTCAAACCATCTCTGTTGGCCCAAATAATATCATCCAATAGGGTACTTGCAGAGGTCGTGAAATCGTCTCGGGAGTATACATAGCGTAAAGAAACCCATATAAAGAAGCAGTAGGAAACAAAAAAACATGATTTTACTGACGACCAAAAAAATATATTCGTAAAATAAAATAAGGATATATTCAAATTTTTCCACGTGACTTAAAACAAGGGCTAACGTCACAGGTATCTTATCGATATCGACAATCGATACTGCTACAGCGCAGGTCAGTGAGATTCAACTGCGCATTCGACTAGAGATGATCTGAATTCTTTAACAATGCGACTCAATTTATTGATACTTAAACATATTTGAAACAGGCAATTCACCCACTAGCGTCTTCGTTGCTGTCCATGTGGGGGCGGGTTAGAATATCTCCCATCGTATATCCTGCGTGTCGTAAAAGGCGACTAAAAGGAACACCGAACTACTGTCGGTATAAGCAGTAACCTCTTCTCAACCAACAGCTTCGGGTGGACGAGTTGGGAAGAGTCAGGACACCTTCTTGCCTTCTTGTTCTTGGGATGAGAAATTGCCCCTAAAGGCGGATAAACCAGTAGATACCATCTGGTCAACGGCATGAGGATGCAGAAAGCAAATGGGAAACTACTGCATTAAAGATCTTAAAGACCCCAAGAGAAACTCGTAAAATGTGTAAATGCATTTTACGAGTTCACAACATGTCTGTTAAGACATTGTGACTATGATGATGATGATCTTCGTTGCAATACATTTTTATATCTGATAGGTATCACAGTTCATTCTGTTTGTGACCGAGATTCGCAACTAATCGAAGCCATCATTTTATTTCGGCGCAAAGATAGAATCTAATTCAAGCCCATCCCTACAAAGTGAATTAGTAATCTAGCTTTACTTTTATTCTTTTGTACTTTTGTGTGTGACTGTGTTTTGTGGTTATAATGATCAATGTCAAAATGTTAGTTAGCACTGGCTATCGATATTGAATATCAATACTTTACATCCCATCATTATAGGATATCAGAGGTTGTTTGCGCGGCATTTTCCGGCATTTGAAATGATTTTTGGAATATCTCTCACAGCCGATTCCAAAAAACCAAACAAGTGATTTTGTCATGTTTACTAGGCTCTAAGGAACGCGTAAACGCCATAATATTTTTTTCTGCAAGTACCCTATCGTGTTCAAGAAATATACTCTTATACGTTGACATCAACATTTTTCCAATAATACAATTTCACCTCAAAAAACCAAAGAGTAACAAACACGCAATTTATCTGTAGGGTGGTAACAGTTTTTTAGAAAGCGAAAATATTCATTTTCCCGGGCAATTTGGTATTCAAAGAGGGCAAAGCGATGAAGAATTTATTTTTTGTACCTTTGAGAGAAGTAGGTAATTTGTTTCCTCTGCGCTTGCAAAAACCCCCAAGTTAATTTGTTTCTGCCAATGAGTGTACGTGGAACAAACCGTCTTTTTCTCTCGTAAAGGAAACATAAATATGGAGGTAGGTTGGTAGGGCTCTAGCATAGCTCAAAGCTGATAACGCTTGATACATCAAAAGATTTTGACTACAAAAAAAAAAAAAATAAAACAGTCATCAACAAAGACTGTTCTCTATTGTAGTTATACCAAATGTTTCAGAATTTTCTAGACACGTGATATTTTCGTAATAAGAACACGCTTCGAGCAAGAACTGAGTTGTGATTCTAAAGGTACTATAAGGCCTAACAAACAACTAAAATATAAGACCATAATAGTACTTGGTCAAGTCAAAACACTGAATTAACGAGATATTATAGATCAAGTGTGCTGAGGAAAGAATTTTATAGACGTCATGCATAACTATCTATCAGGTAGCCTATAAAATATTAAACGACACAATCCAAATAAAATGATTCTTCAATCCTTCAAACGCATTCGTTTTAGAGTGCCTCCGTTCTGGATACTGCCGTTTAAAGTTGATATATTCTAGATTTAAGTAGGCAATTTTTCAAAGATTCTCCTAAATATCCTCAATGGAAAAATTAATTTTTAAAGCTCGTTTTTGACACAGTATGGAATTATTGAGCAGGTTATGAAAACTGTCAATTTTTCAAAGCCTACCTGATAAATCTACTTGATAATTATGCATCACGCCTACAAAATTGTTTCCTCGGCATACTTGACTTTATTATCGCGATGATTCAGGGTTTTGATTTCATCAAATACTATCGTGACCTTATAATTTAGTTGTTCGTTAAATAAAAACAAATTCGATAGTGCATTCTCAAAATAAAAAAATTTCAGTACACAAATAGAAGCTATATTTTAAATTTACGGAAAAATCGAAATATCTCGGAACAGTGATGGACGTAGATACAACAAAGATGAAAGGGCATATTAAAAGCAATTCTTCGGTATAATAAAATATTGAGGGTTACATTTGAAAAAAAGAGAGAAAATCTGGATTTTGCTTTCTACATCACCCTGTATACGAATATGTGTCGCGGGCTTTTTTCATAGCCGATTTTAAAACTAGAAGGTATTTTTAATCTTTTCGTGTAAAAAAATAATTCTTAATTCATTACTTTTTGATACACAGTACGTTTGTTTGACAGCGATTTGAATATAAAAATGGTCATAACTTTCGAAATGCCCTGTATAATTTTATAATTCCTTATATTGTGAGAAGAAGAATAAAAAAATGGGATAATATATAGGGTGTCACATTTAAAAAAGTACATGGTTGCATCACCACGTACTTATGGATCACCCTGTATAAATGAAAATATTTTCTGAGCAAGGAGTATATCTTTGTCTACAACTTTAATATACAACTTTTTGCACTATCTTCTACAGTAGTGGAGTTATCGACCGAGCCGGTACTAAAAACTTACCCTGTATATCAGTCGTCTAAATGCAAAACCTGACAAGTCACAAATTTTTCAAAATAGAGTTTTATATACCATTTTATTCATTATTTGAAGCGCTACCATTTTCTATATTTTTCGCTTACAAAACCCGACACTAGACATGAGATATTTGGCTAAGAAAACTAGACTTAGGTGCAAACACCGACAAGTCCAAGCGGTGTTTTATTTTAAACACCGACATGTCCACAGGAGCCAATATGGATAACGGGAGCAAGTCACATGTCGATCACACGAGGTATTCTGACCGTTTTGTGTGTTTTTGTTTTATCCAGTCGCTGAAAATACGTTGTTGTGAATTCATGTGTTTTTTAGTTTACTGAGAGAATGAGATTAATTTATGCTGTTTTGATGAATTATTAATAAAAATAACAATGTCTTTTGAAAAATGCTTTGGGTGCGGATTTTGGAGAGCCTACTTCAGCAGAAGCTAGGTCCACATTAATGCAGAGGATCGAAGCTAATTGTGAAAATGCATTTGCTAGTTCTGAAGAATTTTGTTTGTCAGAAAATGTAGATTTTGACATTTAAACCTTGTAACCCTTGAAATGTATTCTTTCTAATATCTAGCTTTATGTTTATAGTTTCTGTCGTTGAGCATAGTGTTTGATTGAATTCCTTTATATTCAGTAAAATAATCCAAATTGATAAGTGTTTCATTTATTTTGATCCGATTCCACAAAAATAGCAATCAAAACATGACATGTCACAGTTCCTAACATGCAAAACCCTACGTGTCCAAATTTAAAAGTCAGATTTTAGAAAAACCATATGTCCTAGATTTTGGGGCGTTGAGATTTGACATCCTAAAACATCGTATATTATCATACTCTCGATTTAGGATTATTTTCGCTCATAATAAGACTCTGATCTGTTTTTCTTGATTTCTGTAAAATTTGTTACCGTAGACTTGTCGGGTTTTGCATTTAGACGACTGATATAACGATTTTCAAGAAATATTAGAGAAAAAGGGCTAGATTTTTCATAATACCATGAACAAATTACTAAACTATTATTATGTACTATCGTGTCTTTCAAGGATGTTGAATCTAATATTATAGTAACTTTAAAGGCGCTAAAAGGTCCAGTTGCTGCCCTGTATTTTATACTGCAATTTCTGCCTAAATATACACTATTATTATCATATTATGAAATAAAGACATTTAAGATTATTATAAAATATAGATGTAGTACGTGCGGGGTCGCTTACCTCAGAGCGGGCTAGCGTTTCGCCGTGGCTGCTGTCGGTCACCTGTTGTGGAGCGTGGGAACGGGCGTCGACTGCGAAGCGGCGTCGGAGGCGTCGAAGGCGTCGTCAGCGTCGGCGGCGACGGCAACAGAGTGCCGCCGCGACGCCCATTGCGCCCTTTTATACCGCCACCGGCAGGCCGACGCCTTCCCGCCAATCCAACGCAATCAACGCTCAACGCTCGCTCCTCTCGCTCCTCTACCGCCGATCACCGATGCACATTTCGGAAAACTTATTCGTTCAGAAGCCACACGGCTCATTCTCAGCTTTCGGGTATCAATTCAAGACCCCTATATGAAAAAAAAGTTATCACCTACTTTTTTTTAATACGAAGGAAGCTTATGGCAAAAAACTTAATGTCTCCACATTTCACAAAGTAACGGCCATTTTATCACCTGTTAGACCAAGAAGGTCTTTATTTAAGAAAATCTAGATCATAAAATGTGTGTTTTTACGCCAAGGATTCAGCAATACCTACGGGTTTTTAAAATTTTAACATGTAAAGGTCGTTTCTGTGTGTTTGTAATTTACAATTATATGTTGTTTGTTTCCTGACCTGTTAGTGGAAGACGCCATGGTAGTCTAGTTCTTTAAAATTTGATGAAAAATTGTGACGATTATTAGCTGCATTAAGAAGTCGTTTGCACTCAATGCGATTGCTGTTCTTTAAATTGGCAAACCTCAACGTTAAAGCCCTGAAGATGGCAATAAGCATTGCCGAAAGCTTGGCTGTTAGCACCAGAGTCTCCTCGATGATGTGACCCAGTCTCTTTTTTCAAAATTTTGGCCACAACCCCAAGATTTTCTCATCTATATTTTTTTTTGGTAAAATCATAAGCATAATATAAATGAAATAAGAATTGTTATATTACCACTGGTAGGTATATCCTTATTGAGCCTATCTACAGGTAGGGTTGCAAACTTTTTTTTGTAAGAAAGAATATAACAGGATTAAAGGAGGAAAAAAATAGGTTAAGTTGACTGACTTAGTACTTCCCACACATTACGGTGGTACCAGTTTATTATTTTCCCATAGCATGAAGCTATAGCCTAGATGCCCTTGCAACCAAATCGTCGCACGCCCCCCCCCCACCCCCCCCCCCCCCCCAAATTTGTATTATGCCACTAGGTCTTTCCTCCACAGGTCAATGGACAGCCTATTACCAATACAAACACATTGTTCAGTTTTACAACACCCAACCATCCCAATTTCAGCTCCATCCAAAAAAGTATAAAATGATCCGGGACCCTTAAAACGCCTAAAACGAAATGACTACAATAGTCTCCTCGTTACACAATACAGAACGATCTAAAGCAATACTCGTATGTTCACACCAGGAAAGGTTCTAAGTCCTTTGGTTTCTGTAATAGGCAATGTTCGGATGGAACTAAAAAAGTTATTTATGTCGCTAGCTCTTCCTTCACAGGTCAGTGGAGAGTCTATTGTGAACGCAACAATTTTTTAATTTTACAACCTCCCACCCAGCAACCACCTAAAATTTCACCCCACCCAAGGAAAAGTAGAAAATGATCAGGAACACTTGAAACGCCTAAAACCGACGTTTGTGGAATATTTGAATTTTTTCGTTTTTTGCTAATTACTCCACCGCCCATGCACCGATTTTCAAAATTATAGCAGCATTACCTACTACGACCCCATAGCATATTGCTACCCAAATTCCATCACAATCCATGCAGCGGTTACTGAGATTACAAGGTTAGGAAAACGCGTACAGACAGACCGACAGACAGACCGACGGAAATGAGTGAGGTGGGTTTTAGTTATCTAGATATCATGCAACGCCCAGAAAGCGTATTATATCGAAATCGAAAATTTTACTCCCCTCACCTATCGGTGTGGGGAGTAAAAACTCGTATTTTGTTAACTTATTGTTCTCTCATTCATGTACCTTCAGGAATCCTTCAGCACCGAAATCCTAAGTGGACAGAAAAAAATAGCGTCCAGTCCCTTAATTCAGAACTTCCCACACATTATCGAGAGAAATGAATGTGAACGTGAATTTTCGTTATAAAGATATCATATAACTCCCAAAAAGCATATCACCTAAAAAAACCTATCCCCTATCGGTGAAGGAAGTAAAACCTAGAAGATCAAGATCCTCCAAATCGCCTAAAAATGAAATTTGAGGTGTTTTAATATTTTAAGTTTTTTGATTATTGCTGCACCGCCACTGACACGATTTTTAAAAACCATCCGCGATTTTCAACTTCAGTACTGTGTCAAAGTTTCATTAAAATCAATTCAATAATTTCCACGTTACACCATATCGACAAGATCGTAGTCTACGACTACTGGCCCTTCGAGATAGAATGCGATCCACTCGAGCTGTTGCTGACGCTTGGTATGCAGCTATAGGGAGGCCCATTCGAATCCGCACGGTGTACCACAGATTGAGTGAAATGGGCTTGGGATCATATCGTCCACTCACTGCAAATCATGGTTGCCAACGGTTAGATTGGTGCCAAGAACACCGACAGTGGCATGCTGAGTGGTATCAGACAGCCTTCTCTGAAGAGTTCAGGTTTTGTCTGGGGGCACATGACGGACGCCAACGCGTAAAACGACGACGGGGTGAACAACGTGATCTCCAGTTTGTTGTTGAGCGCCATGTACACCGTTCTATTGGTTTGATGGTTTGGGGTGCCATTTCTTCCATCAGCAAATCACCTTTACCTGCGATTCGTGGCACAATGATTGCGCAACGTTATGTGAATGAGGTGTTAGAAGCAATTGCCGTTCCATGTGTCCGAGGCCTCGAAGAGGGTTTCTTCCAGCAAGATAATGCACGTCCTCATATTGCAAGGGTATCGATAAGGTTCCTACAGGAAACTGAGGTCAGGGCACTCCCCTGGCCTCCACGATCACCCGATTTATCGCCAACTGAAAAAGTACGGGATTGGATGGGTCGAAACATAAGGTTCTTTCAAACAGGCCCTAAATACCGTACAATGTATCGTCACGTTTTGTGACCGTTCATGAAACGGTTCATAAAGCGTTCCAACAGATTTCGTTACCGTTCATGGGACGGTTTCTGTAAGGTCAAATCGGTACTTGGTTCAGAGTAAGGACTTTGAGGACTGACATGCGCAGTAGAAAGTAAATCGCCCGCTTGGCGCACAATTTCATTTTGTCATTTCTATGCGCCTTCTGTTTTCTTGCTTCCTTGAGTGTTGAGATTGAGTATGATTTGATTTTGCTTCTTTTGTTTTTGCTGTTGCTTGTTGTTTTGCTGGCTCGTTTGTTGGCCAAAACTTCACCAAAGCCAGAAATGGAAATGGAATCAAAAAATAATGTTATACATGGTATGTTATGATAAATTCGGTCATTTTTATGGAAAACATGACCCAGGTTCTTTGTTCATAGAGCTACAGGAATACCTGGTTGTGAGTGGCAACCATTATTCATGGCTAAAATTACCCAAATAATCCTCATTTTTCGATTGTGGTTGATAGACTAACACCAAGTCATCGTCAGAAAACTCAGGCCCCGATCAATTTTAATAAAGCTCTTGGCGTCTTGGCTTTTGACGGTGGCTTTTGAGATGAAATGAAGGTTAGTTTTTTTTTGATAGCTGTCAGAACTGACACGAGTCCAGTGAAATAAGAGAAGGAACTGTTTCAACAGATTTTCCTGTTTGTACGGTCCCGAAACCATCCAAAATCAACGCATGCGCACCACAAACGATCCGAACAGTTTCGTGACGGTTCAATGGACGGTACAAAATATGCTGTTGGAAAGAACCTATAGGCGATGCACTCAAACCTCCGACCACGCTGGATGAACTGGAACATGCTGTGAGGGCAGCTTGTGAGGTTGTACCTCTAGAGTTTATCAACAACCAGATTATGAGCCTCGCGTAGGCTAGAAGAGTGCATTCGTCAACATGGAAGACCCACCCAATATTGATCTGTTGTATTTCTTTATAAACTAATTATGGCAAATTAGTTCGTTTATCATTGTACTTAGTCCTACCGCATGTGATCAACCGCAAACCTGATGTACATACAGCTACTAAAAAATAAATGAGGTCATTGGTAATCATCCTGACATCTGCCCACTACATGTCTCTTTTTTCATATCATCTGTTATTTATCAAACTCATATACGGTAGTATTCCTAACAGGGAAGAGTTCTATATATACTCGTCAAAAGGGGAAGCGTCTATATTTTATTTGGGCGACATGAAATATATATTACTTCACCCTTCAAATTAGGATGTCAATTATAGACAACGAAATCAAATAAGTGTCCGCAATGACAACGGCATATTGAGAAGCTGCAAAACACTTAAAAACTCTTACTTTAATCGTCCCTCTAATTCTAAAATTAATTTCTTATAACAAGGTTCTGCAAGGGTGTCGATAATTTGTTCCCTTGAGGGGATAATTTTTTTTCTTGGTGAGGGTAAAGGTTTGTTATACATATGTTGTATAATGAACGACAAAATATTATTCGTCAGATGAGGCGGTGAATTTCAAAATTTTGGATTACTACCCAGACAGCACAATATATTCCTGGAATATTCTTATTTCATCCAAAATAGATTGAGAATATTCACAACATTAACAGAATGTTCTATGGATGTTTTTTATTGGTTTCATTCCCATGAGGATGTACGATATTAGGTCATGATTATTCCATGAACGTGTCGATCAAAATATTCTGATAATATTCATAAATTAATATTATCTGAAGAATATATTCTATAAATATGCCTTTTGGTATGATTCTTAATGTAGGCGTGGCACCTGTTACAGGTTAGGTTAGGCTTGAGAACTTTGAGGTTAGCTTCATTCGTCACGGTGGCGGTGGTCGGTGGTGCCTGCTTGTGCTTGTGCATTTTTCTCATGTGATAAGTGGATAGTTATCTGTGTTCTAGAACGTGATGTTCACTTGTTATTTAGTTTACAACTTCATCTAGGAGCGACTAGGGTGAGTGTAACTATTTTGTCTCTGTAAATTATTGACTTTGTAGTACCATGGGGTAGCAACTCTCTTGTTCAGGGTCTATAATCTCTATGTTCCAGTTTTAGTTGTCGTAGGTACCCTAATTAATATATAATAACAACCGCTAACAACACATTTGCTATATTTGTGACTATGAATTTCCAGTGTTTTTTTTTATTTTACAGGACTATACAGGAGGACGATTCCGTGCAATGAAATGTGTTTTTTTAAGGTGTACATTAAACTTATGCAATTATAAATACAGGTTCCGTGTTCCGTTTTATATATATTTCTTCATCAATCCCTATAATTAGTGTGTGCCTAAATCAATGCTGCCCAAAACACTGTATGAAAGTTGGATACTAGGTTATATATGTATATTACTCGCGTTAAGTACCTAGGAAGACAACAAGACGTACAAATAAATTAAATGAAGTGATTAAAAGGTATTAGTTTCTTTCAACATATATTCTTCAAGGATATACCAGGAATCTTCCCACAATATTTGATACATAACAATCGCAGAATATTATGAGGGAATAACCTATGTATGTTTCTTCAAAGATATACCAGGAATTTTCCTACAATATTCCATACATCTTAAGAATAATCGTAGAATATTCTGAGGGAATAACCTATGCACATTTTTTGGATTTTCATTTTCACATTCTTGGAATGAGCATCAGATAATCTATATATTCATGGACTTTTCATTGAATGATACAATGCTCCAAAATGGTGATTCTTAGAATGTTCGTAGAATATATTGTGCTGTCTGGGTATATATACTCGTATTATTCTTGGGAGGGTAATTACCTCCATTACCCCCCCCTTATCTACGCCCTGGCGTTTCTGACGATCATACTACCTACCCGTATTGCTAGCCACCCCCAGTCTCCCTTATGCTTGATAATATAGCTTGTGCAAATAAATTGAAGTCGATATCCACGACCTCCTGTACAAATATTTTTCTGGGATATAATAACCAAGGGTTAACGGTTATATTTCGTTCGTTCGGATATTACTTGAATAAATATGCTCAAGATATACCGGGTGTCCCAGAATTTCCTTGACACGTGATATTTTCGTAACGAAAAACGGGTCAAGCAAGAACTGAGTGTTACTTTTGAAGGTACTTTAGGGTCTACCATACCATGCATTCAAAACATTTTTTTTGTACGTCAACCCCTAAAACTCACCCTCAACTTTTTTTTTTAAATAGCACCCCATAGGTTTTCCTACATAAATGATATCCCCATTTTATTCAAAATCTTGTGGTACCTTTTATTTTATATGCAAACTTATTTTTTCCGTAAAATCATAAGCATAAAACAAATGAAATTATAATTTGTTTGACCCCTGATATTTTTGTAACAAAAACGGATAAAAAAGAAAAGTGAGTGGGTTTTTCAAGGGTAGTGAATGACCTATCATTCCTTGCTTATGAACCATGTTTTTCTTACTTAAACCCCTGGAATCCACCCCTAGCTTGTTCTTTCAAATTTCAATCCACAATTTTGCCTGGGAAAATGAATTCTTTACTTGAATTTAATTGTCGTAGTGCTTAACTTTTTATGCCCCTACTGCAATTTATCGTTAATTTTTTTCGTTTAATCCATTAAATCGTAAGCATAAATCAATTAAAATACATGTATGGAAAATATTTTTTTACTATCATGAATCAACTAATAAAAAAAAGTGACAACAAAACTATGTGCAAGAATGTGAAAAAGTTTTATGGTTACATCGGGCTGCGCCAACCTCGTGTGCAGTAGGGGCATAAAAAGTAAGGCACTACGGTAACTAAATTCAAGTAAACAAATTTATTTTTCCAGGCAAAATTGTGGATTGAAATTTGAAAGAACTAGCTAGGGGTGGATTTCAGGGGTTTAAGTAAGAAAAAATGATTCATAAGCAAGAAATGATGGGTCATTCACTACCCTTGAAAAACCCACTTATTTTTGTTTTTTATCCGTTTTTGTTACAAAAATATCCGGGGTCAAACAAATTATCATTTCATTTGTCTTATGCTTATGATTTTACGGAAAAAATAAGTTTGCATATAAAATTAAATGTACCACAAGATTTTGAATAAAATGGGGATATCATTTATGTAGGAAAACCTATGGGGTGCTATTTGAAAAAAAAAAGTTGGGGGCGAGTTTTAGGGGTTGACGTATAAAAAAAATGTTTTGAATACATGGTATGATAGACCCTATAGTACCCTCAAAAGTACCACTCAGTTCTTGCTTGAACCGTTTTTTGTTACGAAAATATCACGTGTCAAGGAAATTCTGGGACACCCGGTATACAGGGTACCCCCTTATTAATGATATCTACATACGAATCTTATCCGTGTGGGGGCGGGTTAGAATATCTCCCATCGTATATCCTGCGTGTCGTAAAAGGCGACTAAAAGGAACACCGAACTACTGTCGGTATAAGCAGTCGCACATAGCACTGGATATTCTATGAATATTCTCTAAATCTTCTATATGTTCCATGAATATTCAGTAGAATCATAGAATATTCGTTATTTCTCTTGATTATTCTGGATTATTAAAATAATATTCTTTGTAGAATATCATTATTTTATCCACTTAGGATATTCAGTGATTATTCGTTTAATGTCTGAATTATTCTAGAATATACCAGTAATATCCTGCATAGAATATTATTTTAATAATCTACTAAGAACAAGATATAGCTATTTTCTGACGAACATTAAATAATATTTGTAATAGAAATATCTGTATGTAGGCAAATATTCAATATGAGGTATTATTAATTTATATTTGCATGTTTCTCAGTGAATTAAAAAAATCTTCATTCGTTTTGCGTTCATCCTAAATATACCTGATAAGTATTATGTGCAATTTACAAAAGTTTATTAGTCATTAGCCATTGCCAGCAATACAGATACGGCATCCACCGACGATAAAGTGACAGTATCTTATGCTAATGTATATTGTATGGTGACTGTGGTGTCGTCAGTTGTCACTCTATTCTTCGCTTCAAGTGTTCTGTCATTCTGTGCCTCAACATGGCATGGATATGGGCATTTTAGCAATTCACTAATTCAAGAGTTTTATTCCTGAAAGGCCTGCATTTATACCCAATTTTGTACAATAAAGTTGCTGGTTGTTATAAAGTGTGTGACAGTGTTCCAAATTATGGTCACCTACTATGGTGTATGGTTCATTATATAATGTGAGTAGAACAGAGGAGTAGAATTTTGAGGTTAAATGCAACAAGTTCACATTTTTACACTTTATTTTAGGCATTGACTGAGATGTCTATCCACTTAACTTTTGTGACCATCTGCCACTAGTGGGTGCCATTATTTTTGGAACAGTACCATAATTCCCCAAAAATGTATCGTATATGAGGTAATTTAGACAAAATGTTCCTAGAATATTCAAAAACATTCTACCACGATTGTTCATGTAATATCCGTGCGGAATATTTGGTGGAATATTCTAGGAATATAGCGTGTTTTTCCCTTTTCGAACGTTTACAGAATATTCTGTAAGTATTCTAATTAACCATGGATTTTTCTCAGAATATTCATAATATCTGTAGTGAATGTGAATAGAATATTCTCATATCATCCGGTGCTATGTGGGGTAACGTCTTCTCAACCAACAGCTTTGGGTGGACGAGTTGAGAAGATACAGGACACCTTCTTGTCCTTGGGGTGAGAAATTGTCTCTAAAGGCGGATGAACCAGTAGACACAACTGGTCAACGGCACGAGGATGCAGAAAGCAAATGGAAACTACTGCATTAAAGATGTTAAAGATATCCCAAGAGAAACTCGTAAAATGTACTTATTTTGTCTGTTAAGACATTGTGACTATGATGATGACATACGAATCTACGAATTCTTTACTTTACCTCAGTGCACAATTTGATAAGAACCGAAATGAAAGTTGCAATTATCATTCTGTTTTACTTCCCACACCGAAAAGTGTCATTACTGTCGGTCTCTGTCTGTCTGTAGGTCTGTCTGTCTGTCGCATTTTTTCTCCCTTCGTAATTTCAGTAACCGTTGCATGGATTGTGATGAAATTTGGTTGCTGATATGCTGTGGGCCCTAGTAGGTGCTGCTCAAAAAATTTTGAAAATCGGTGCATTGGCGGCGGAGCAATTAGCTAATAACAAAAAAATTAAATGACCCTCAAACTTCGTTTTCAGGCGTTTTAGGTGTTCCTGATCATTTTCTACTTTTTTTTTGGTGGGGGTGAAATTGGGGTGGTTGGGTAGTGGGGGGGTCGTAAAACTCAAAAAATTGTTGTATCCATAATAGGCTGTCCATTGACCTGTGGAAGAGAGTCCCAGCGGCATAATACCCTTTTTTATGTCCATCCGATCATAGAATTTTCTGATATAAATACATACGAATATTGCTTTAGATCGTATCGTGTAGATGACATGGAAATAATTATGGAATTGATTTTTAAAAAAACTTTGCTACAGTATCACTACCGTGCCAAGGATGGAAAACGCGTATGGTTTTTAGGAATCGTGTCAGTGGCGGCGCAGCAACAATAAAAAAACAAAAAATATAAAACTGCTCAAACTTCGTGTTTAGGCATTTTGAGGTTATCTGTGGAAAGTACCTACTGAGACAATCATGCCTAGATTAACCATGGGGCTAAAGGGGCTAGAGCCCCGGGCCCCGCGGTTCAGAGGGGCCCCGCAGGGGCCCTACTTTTATGCAATGTGGCAGAGCAAATATTAGGTCACTAGATGAACAATAAAATCAGTAGATCTACTAAAAACTTAATTTCGAGATTTCAATCAAAACGGTGTTTTTCATTTTCCCTACCTATAAGCAAACCAGCAGGCCATGAAATATAAACAAAAACGTGTTCAGATAGAAGCAAATAACATAGCAGAAAGATACAGATAAAATAAAGTAAAGGGGCAAGGTTATAAAAATTCCCGACAACCAATGAACTCTAACTATATAGAAATAACGCCGGTAAGATGTCTAAGGTCAAAGGGAAGCTGAAATACGTCAGAAATGAATAATTTTTACTGCTTACTAGCTACTGCAATGTATTATAGATTAAAAATTTCCAAAACCATTAAACCTTCAGCGATAGTTCCTAGCAGTCTAATATCTTCAGCACAAAATT
The DNA here is from genome assembly GCA_951848785.1 of Callosobruchus maculatus. Lineage (NCBI taxonomy): Eukaryota > Metazoa > Arthropoda > Insecta > Coleoptera > Chrysomelidae > Callosobruchus > Callosobruchus maculatus. The sequence goes on from CATOUR010000003.1 coordinate 9,612,079, forward strand.
TCACATTTAATGATATAGAACAATAGTTATTTCAGTCAACATCAAAAGTAACGACACCCCTGACTGTCCCACTGTAGCCCTTCTAGTTTTTCAGTATCGCAAAACAAAGGAATACTGACAAATCAGATTTTAATTTTTTGCCAGGCAAATTATGTTTTATAATTTGATTTGATTAGATGTGTTACCTCTGTTATTTCTGATTAGACTTGATTTGTTGTAAGTCATTTTTATAATTTTAACCATTTACTCTAGTTCGTCTGTATCTTTCTGTTAAATTAGTTGTTTTCTTCCACCTAAATAGTTTTCTGTTTGTATTTCATGGCCTGCTAAGTGGCCTATAGGTAGGAAAATTGAAAAACACCGGTTTGGTTGAAAATTTGAAATTAAATGAAAATTACCAGAGATTGATACCAAATTTTAAATTCGACTGTATTAAATAATTAGGCATTCCCATTTAAAAAAATCAAGTTATTTCTGACTGAAGTTTCCTTAATTAGTCTACCAATTTCTTCAAGTACAAATGTAACTCAAACTTGAACCTCAAACCTAAGTTGACAGTTGACCAATTTCAAGTTTAGTCACACGGAAAACTCACAGCCGTCTAAGTTTTATAATCGCTGCGATATTCAATTTTTTTCTGATATCTACTTATATCAAAAATTGTGAAATGCACCTAAACGGCTCACTTCAAGTCCCAGGTGTGATACATAAAGTTACACTAGAATTGACCCGGTAATCTAAATATTCAATAATATATACAGGGTGTTCTATTTAAAAAATCATAACTTTAATATGGCACGCTTTTATTAGGTACCCTGTATAAAAGTCATTATTTTTTAAATGTAGTCCAACTCGACCTACATACATTCGCAAATTTTCTAAAAAAGTGTTATGGTTTGGTCACAAGAGTCCGAGGCGTTGAGCTTGACTCAGCCTGTATAAAAAGAAAATAGAAAATACCTATACCTACCCATTGGATACTGTCGGCACCTGTGGCCCGTGCCAACATAATGAATAAATCGAAGTTGAACCGATACAAAGGCGACGCTCAAAAAAGAAAAGTAAGTTATCCATATAGTTTGTTAGTGTTATGTCTATATGCTACATGGCAACAATGTACCAAGATAACTCTAAATAACCATTTTAAGGCTGCTGAGGATAAATTAAAAGCAGTGAAAAAATTGCCCAAAATAAGTTCTTTAAGCAAACCTAGCGCTCCGCTTGAAAAGGATTGCACTGAAAATAGTTCTGATCACTAAGCAAATGTAAACATTGAGAGCAGTGCTGATACTATAAGCGGGACTCATGACGTACTTATAAAAAAGTGTATAGTAGTTTCTTTTGTTATATCGGGAATATAGTTTCATAAATAATAGTATTTGCATTTTATTTATAAAGGGCCCCTTAAAATTATAAGCCCCGGGCCCCATGAAAGCTTAATCCGGCTGTGGAGTCAATAAACTTGACTCATTTTTTTAGTTTTTTAAACTATATTTATTAACCTTTCCAGCCTGTTGGAGGTGAGCATAAAAATGTGAACAGTTAAACATGTATACGTATTGTGATATTTGCGGAAATCGTTATTGACAGTAGCTTATGTGGAATTTAATAAAATCTGATTAGCGAGGTGTCAACATGATTCGTCCATCTGAAACGGTAGTAAACAAGATACGCAAGTGTGCATATGGTGTTCGAACAAATTAATTTGTAGTTAGCTTTATTTTGAACATGGATTATACGATTCAGCTTAGTTGCGTCGATATGCATACGTACACTGTGCGCCAAAAGTTGTGAAAAGTTATAATCTCAGAGTAACAACTGAACATAGAGGTAGTAAACAACTAATTCTAATAGGCTGACATATTTTCTTACGTTGTCATACTGACCATCAGATACGGCAATCATCATTATTTACTATCGTCTTAATTGTATAGTATTCAGACATATTCTATTCTACGTTAAAAAAGACGGTATTTTGATGGTTCAGAAATTATTACAGCAAAATCAATAGATATGTTGAGCTCTACTACGTTACTGCATATTTCTTCATCATAAACGACAATTCTGAAGACTTGCATAAATTTTGAGGAGCTGGCGACGCAATGTCTAACAAAATTTGATTCAAACGCATATTTATGTTGATCGTATTGCGTAACAAGTCCAAAAAGCAGTCAATAATTTTGATAGAAAAAATAAAAAAAAGTTGGAAGGCCTGGGTTTCGATCCAAAGACCCTGAGATCCACTAGCGGACTCTGTAACCACTGGGCCATCCTTCGATTGAGGAGATCTTTTCAACGAAACATATTTGGCAATTCCAAAAATCGATGAGACCTCTAGCGGCAAAAATCTACACTGACAAAGCAGGTACTCGAATTTCGGACGGCACACAATTAACATGCCATTAACCGTTTGTATGCCGTTTATGTTTCTTCTTCAGTCGTGTTTTCGAGTTTGTGCTTTGTTAATTGGTATATAGTGTGTTAGAATATTTCTTCGGACCTTCTTTATACGTTATTGTCAAGAATATGGCATCTACATGAGGCTTCAAATCAAGAAAGGCTAGCAAGTTTAATACAAACTGTAGTGTTATGGTTGCCACTCCAAAAAAGACTATGATAAAAGCATTCATTGCCACGCATTTCCTCCAAAAGCGTGTCACAGCGTGCAGGATACCTGCTATCCTCCATATTTGTTTACAAACGCCAGCGCCCTCATCGGTAATTGGAATCGCCATTAGATTAGGTACTCACTTACTGGAATCTGTAATCTGACTTCAACTTCAAACATTCAAAAACATATTTATTTCGATCGTAGACTTCGTCTCGATCTGCAAACTTCATTCATCGACTGTGTTGCAACAAATATACACTAGTTACCAGTTTAGCAGTACGTATTTTCGCGATTGGCTGGGAATTTAGAATCTAGTATCGGAGTAGGACGTCGTTGGTCAAAGGAGCATCCTTACCGCCATGGTGACGTCACACGGGTTCGGGAGCCATCGGCGTGTTTTCGGTACTCGATTCAAAAACCCATTTTTATTTTGATATAACTTTTGAATTATTGCGAAAAAAAAGAAAACAAAAACAGTTTTGTTATAAAACTTATGTATGATTTTTCCATTTATGACAAAAAAATTTATTCAAAAACCTCAACTGTTGACTCTAGAACCCCTAGCTGCATTTTTCGGTTCAATCGGACTCGTACCCTACTAGGTTGGGGGGGGGGGGGGGAGGGCAACTGCCCCCATGCCCGTACTCGCCCTTGGGTGGAAATCATTTTCGTCAACCATGATATAACATAATTACCGCTTGTTGAACAATATACTATTGAATAAAACCTCATATTTATCGGGAAAAGCCAGTGTTTACACGACAAACTATCCCATGAATCATCCGGTAACTGATAATCCTGTGGGGGCCTATCAGTCCTAAAGGTCCGCTATTTGTCATTTGGTGGGACACAGGAGGAATAAAACACCAGCGGGAATTCATAGTAAACAGATTTAATGGCCAAATGTGCTGTCCACGATTGTCCGCCGTGCACCGAAAAAGCCAGAGGACATTATTTTCCAGTTTTTATTTGTTCTGTGGACTATTCTAAGGCGTTTGATAACGTAAAGTGGCCCAAACTGTGGGAAATCCTCATCTCTAAGGGAGTTCCTTATCACCTAGTGTTTCTCATACAGCAACTCTACGAGTCTAATTCGACTTGTGTAAGAATTGATGGTAACCTGTCTGGTCAAACTGCAACCAGAAAAGGAGTTCGTCAGGGATGTGTATTATCTCCGATGTTGTTTAACATTTACTCTGAATTTGTGATGAGACAGGTATTAGACAACTGGAATGGCGGTGTAACTATTGGCGGAAGCAAAATATCCAACTTGAGATTTGCTGACGATACAACCCTTATTGCTGCTTCTCAGGAAGAACTAGTAGCTCTATGAAACATCTTAGAGTAACACAGTGCAGCATACGGTCTTGGTATTAACTACAACAAGACCAAGGTTATGATCGTAGATAGAGAGCATGATAATTATCGAGAAATAAAGTCAATAGGCCGTTGTGAAGTAGTTCAAAGTTTTATATACCTCGGTTCTTTGATCGATAATTCGGGTAGCTGTGAAAATGAGATTCGACGGCGCATCCAACAGGCACGTGTGGCCATGACAAAGCTTACTAAAATATGGCGTGACCATAACATCACTAAAGCTACAAAAATGTCGCTGGTTCAGTCTCTTGTGTTCTACATATTTTTGTATGCCTCGGAAACTTGGACTGTTAAAAAGGCAGATCGAGCTCGCATGCTGCTTTTGAAATGTGGACGTGGAAGAGAATGCTGAGAGTTCCTTATGTCGCCCATCAAACTAACGTTTCCATACTGGATGAGCTCGGTAATCCAAAGAGACTATCCTCCATTGTGTCGACGAGAATGCTTACATTCTTCGGACATATACACAGAAGCGATGATATGGAGAAACTTGTAGTTCAGGGTCATGCCCCGAGTGGGCGGCGCCGTGGCCGTCCCCATACACGCTGGGTGGATACGACGAAACAGTTGCTGGATATGAGTATCAAGAGCACCACTGAACTGACGGTAAATCGCGAACGATGGCGAGCTACAGTTCTCAAAACTATTGATAATATTCGTGGTGGCAATACTCTAGCTCTGACTTAATGCATTTTACGAGTTCACAACATGTCTGTCAAGACATTGTGACTATGGTGATGACCGATTCTGTTTTTAATCTCTTCATCAGGACGCCACTAATTTATTGTCATTTATTAGCTAGCACACTGAGTATTTAAACCTCCTTACTCTTTCTAGGTATGTCCTAATTTTCTATTTCTATTCTCACATTATTAATATTTAATAATCCATAGTTCAGGCCGCAGATATAGGAACAAATTTGTATTTTTTTAATTCTTTCGTGGCGAAACACCAAGTTTCTGCCTCTCCTTATATCTCGTCATTTGAGAGCTACATGATTTTTGTGACTAGTTGGATAGTTAGCATTTAGAACTTAAATTATATTTTAAATTTAAAGGGTGCCTGATCATAGATATAATAATTAAAAACCTCCCATCACTACAGTGACTCTATACAAGGCCCATCTCTAGTCTTGGTTTGTGTGGTGCCATCTATTAGATGTCTTTAGATAGCCTACTTTGGAGGAGATGTTATAGAGAAAACTGTACAATTTAAGGCAGTAGTCAAACAAAAGTCTCATAGATGTCAGGCGTCTCTTATAGGGTGGCGACATCTCTTAGCGATATTTTAATGTGTTTAATTGTAGATAAAGTCCGATGTAGAAACCTTTTAAGGATGCATGCTAGATGAATAGTAGTTGAATTTAATTCCCATAGATGACACTACACTGGTGTTCGATGGTGGCGGCATATGTTAGAGGATAGTATAACCTGAAGAGATATTGACAGATGTAGGAATCTTTTCCATCCAACAGCAAAATCCAAACAGGCCACGTGCGTGCTCAACTGACAGCGACTAGCGACATAACCTCACTTTGTCGCAATCTGCTGTAACGTGTAAACAGAAGGATTTCGATTCGAAGTATTCTTTCATATTTCACGAAATATTAAAGTAATGAATGATGGAGGAGGGTCAACAAAGTAGTAGCATAAATTTTGTGCCATGTATTCGATGGATCAGGCGAGGAGTTGCAAGCGAGAGGCCCACACAAGTGCAACTTACCAAAGACGAACTATCAAAGATCATAAAAGATAACAGGGAAAAACTTGAAGAAGATGCTAGGAATATCGCAGGCGAGCCTATGGAGGCAGAACAAACAACTGGGGATGAGTACAACTTTGAAAAGTATGACGAGGATGATAACGAAAATGCAGAATCAGTTATAGGTATTCTGGCATATACATACTGTTTTCATTTATCATTTAAGGCTCAATTAGAGTGCTGTAAGGTAAGAGGTAACGTAAGATGTAAGAAAATAAACCTGTGGAATCAGATGAGAGGGTTTATAGTTGTAACGTGTTACGTGTGATTCCACAGGTTTATTTTCTTACGTCTTACGTTACCTCTTACCTTACAGCACTCTAAAGTATACTTTATAATCATTAACAATTAGTCTGTTATGGAAGTATTCGATTTTTGTAATGCTACACTGTTCACAAAGCTTTGAAACAACGTCTCTTGTTTACTGCAAACATGTTCAAACCACTCCATTATTTTCACAGGTATTACCTCCCTGGCTACAGAAGTGGAAGATGATGCCGATGATGACTCTGAAAAAGAAGATGACATCATAAAACCAACAGATAACTTAATTCTAGCAGCTCGTGTCGAGAAAGATGCTAGTGTGTTAGAAGTCCACATATACAATGAGGAGGAAGAATCATTCTACGTCCATCATGACATCTTGCTGCCATCATTTCCTCTATGTTTGGAGTGGCTGAACTATGAGCCCAAGATGCCAAAAGGAAATTATTGTGCTGTAGGTTCTATGTCTCCAATCATAGAAGTGTGGGACCTTGATCTAGTGAATATTTTGGAGCCTGCTTTTACACTAGGAAGGCCAGGTATGACACTTAAAAGAAATAACCCTGTTTCGAAGCTGTGAATCAGGATTCTCATATATAGAAAGCTTCAGACAATTCATAAAAGTTGTATGATATCAATATTTCATTTTAATTAACTAATTTAAAAAAAATAATGTTAAGTTTGAACAGATATATTGCAGAAAAAATAAAAATGCCAGAACTTTTAGTCAGATTAATGTAATAGCGCAGCTATAATCATTCTGAGCATCAGAATATGTATCTAAAACAGCAGATTCAGTGCTGAGGTTTGCTTTTGTTATGTCTGCTTACCAAAGTTCAGATTGACAGCTTCACCTTTAGTATTTCAATTAAAGTGGGAAAATGAAAACATTAGTTTTTTTTCATTCACCAGCTTATTCCCTGTAATATGTTTTTCAGCCAGCAGAAAAAAGAACAAAGAGAGAATTGGTCATTCAGATGCAGTTCTAGCTTTAGCATGGAACAAAACGTTTGACCATATAATGGCTAGTGGTTCAGTTGATCATACCATTCTCTTGTGGGATATGGAAAGAAAAACGCCCAATACAACAATTACCACATTTGACGAAAAGATCCAATGTCTGGATTGGCATCGTTTGGAGGCTCAAACGCTACTCGCTGGGGGATGTGATGCTACAGCTAGGATCTTTGATTGCAGGTAGGACGAGGCATTCCCAAATGTAATGTCAGTCAAGCAAAGTTCTATACTCTCTTCTCTGGTACTTCTCATTGTAGGATCATTGCTTTCTTTAGCAAGCATAATCTTAAGAGATTTTTTTTTCCGATATTGATATAGCTTACTTTGATGTTTTCAAAAATGTTTTGCGTGTCTTTCACACTTTCGGCGATTCATTTATGCACCCAGAAAAGTTATCGCATGGTGATACACAACATCATAAAAATTGCCATGTTTCTTCATGTTTCTAAAATCTCTAGTGATCTTTGCCAGGCTTAAGGAGAAAACCTTAAAGCTTTTTTTGCATATTTTATGAATACCTAAAAATGTTTAGTACATACAAAAACAGTAGACAGCCATTCTTAGGAAAAAATACATGCGCCTGGAAAAAATGCTGATTACAAATCCAGTTCCAGATTTGAGTGTCAGTCTCGTTTGACAAAAATCAAATATTCAGATCTCTCAGGCGGGTGGGTGTACCTAAAAAAATCGAAAATCTTTATTTGGATTTCTATTGAGATGAAACCTCACATTTCGGATAAATTCAAGGTGCTGATTACAAATCCAGTCGCAGTTTTGAGTCTCAGTCTCGTTTGACAAAAATCAAAAATTTCAGATCTCTCGGGCGGGCGGGTGTAGCTAAAAAAATCGAAAATCTTTATTTGGCTTTCTATCGAGATGAAACCTCGCATTTTGGATAATTTCAAGGTGCTGATTACAAATCCAATCGCAGTTTAGAGTCTCAGTCTCGTTTGAGAAAAATCAAAAATTTCAGATCTCTCGGGCGGGCGGGTGTAGCTAAAAAAAACGAAAATCTTTATTTGGCTTTGTATTGAGATGAAACCTCGCATTTCGGATAATTTCAAGGTGCTGATTACAACTCCAGTCGCAGTTTTGAGCGTGAGTCTCGTTTGACAAAAATCAAAAATTTTAGATCTCTCGGGCGGGCGGGTGTACCTCAAAAAATCGAAATTCTTTATTTGGCTTTCTATTGAGATGAAACCTCGCATTTCGGATAATTTCAAGATGCTGATTACAAATCCAGTCGCAGTTTTGAGCGTCAGTCTCGTTTGACAAAAATCAAAAATTTCAGATCTCTCGGGTGGGCGGGTGTAGCTAAAAAAATCGAAAATCTGTATTTGGCTTTCTATTGAGATGAAACCTCGCATTTCGGATAAATTCAAGCTGCTGATTACAAATCCAGTCGCAGTTTTGAGTCTCAGTCTCGTTTGACAAAAATCAAAAATTTCAGATCTCTCGGGCGGGCGGGTGTAGCTAAAAAAATCGAAAATCTTTATTTGGCTTTCTATCGAGATGAAACCTCGCATTTTGGATAATTTCGAGGTGCTGATTACAAATCCAATCGCAGTTTAGAGTCTCAGTCTCGTTTGAGAAAAATCAAAAATTTCAGATCTCTCGGGCGGGCGGGTGTAGCTAAAAAAATCGAAAATCTTTATTTGGCTTTGTATTGAGATGAAACCTCGCATTTCGGATAATTTCAAGGTGCTGATTACAAATCCAGTCGCAGTTTTGAGCGTCAGTCTCGTTTGACAAAAATCAAAAATTTCAGATCTCTCGGATGGGCGCGTGTAGCTAAAAAAATCGAAAATCTTTATTTGGCTTTCTATTGAGATGAAACCTCGCATTTCGGATAAATTCAAGGTGCTGATTACAAATCCAGTCGCAGTTTTGAGTCTCAGTCTCGTTTGACAAAAATCAAAAATTTCAGATCTCTCGGGTGGGCGGGTGTAGCTAAAAAAATCGAAAATCTTTATTTGGCTTTCTATTGAGATGAATCCTCGCATTTCGGATAATTTCAAGGTGCTGATTACAAATCCAGTCGCAGTTTTGAGCGTGAGTCTCGTTTGACAAAAATCAAAAATTTCAGATCTCTCGGGCGGGCGGGTGTACCTCAAAAAATCGAAAATCTTTATTTGGCTTTGTATTGAGATGAAACCTCGCATTTCGGATAATTTCAAGGTGCTGATTACAAATCCAGTCGCAGTTTTGAGCGTCAGTCTCGTTTGACAAAAATCAAAAATTTCAGATCTCTCGGCCGGGCGGGTGTACCTAAAAAACTCGAAAATCTTTATTTGGCTTTCTATTGAGATGAAACCTCGCATTTCGGATAATTCTATGGTGCTGATTACAAATCCAGTCGCAGTGTTGAGTCTCAGTCTCGTTTGACAAAAATCAAAAATTTCAGATCTCTCGGGCGGGCGGGTGTAGCTAAAAAAATCGAACATCTTTATTTGGCTTTGTATTGAGATGAAACCTCGCATTTCGGATAATTCTATGGTGCTGATTACAAATCCAGTCGCAGTTTTGAGTCTCAGTCTCGTTTGACAAAAATCAAAAATTTCATATTGTGTTAGTTAATAAACTGCTTGACATATTCGATTGCAGAACTCCAGAGACACATCAGCAATGGGACTTGGATGGGGAGGCCGAAAGGTTGTGTTGGAACCCATTGGAGCCATTCATGTTTATTGCAGGGACTAGCAAAGGTAAGTCATCGAGGATATATTATTTCCTTATGTCATGAACCAAAATTATCAAAGGTGATGCTACTTTTCCGAAGAAGCGGCAACGTCGCAGGGATGAAAATATTTTAGATCGATAGAGCAGGTGCGAAATCCTAGGTTGCCAAGTTTTCAGATCAATCCTATGGCTAGTTTTCCAGAAACGTCTATCCTACCATCAACCGTGAATCACCCTGTATATGAGTATCAAGAGTGCCACTGAACTGACAGTAAAGGGCCGCACAGACATCGTTCTTTTTCGTCAGGTTTGTAGGACGTGCCAATCGATGTCGGTTAAACCGATGGAACGATACCTCCACACTGTTCGGTTTTCTTTCAGTTTCTCGCAAATTTTTGGTCCGTTAACATGGATAATACTTTAGCATTGGCGGCGGCTTTAGCTATTAAAGTGAAATACAGCAAGAAAAAACGTTCTAAATGGGTGAAACAGTGGCTTTTAGAAACAGGCCAATTCTCCCATATAAATCTATTAGAAGAATTGCGTCTGGAACCAGGGGATTGGTACAATTATTTGAGGATGGATGAAGAAACATACTTAGAATTACTTAATTCAGTAGCACCTCTAATAAAAAAACAGGATACACATTTTTGATAGATGTCGCTAACCCTAGATACGCTTACTCGAAGGCAACAAGAACGACACTGCAAAATCCCGTCGTGATTGCACGATGAACGGCCACACATCTATCGAGTTGCACGATGGCGTTCGAAACCGACGGGTAAAATCAAGCTCGGACAGATTTTTTGGAACGACGGTCAACACGACGGTTTTTCGGCACACACGGACCGAAATGAGTGTGATCGGTTGGCACTTCGTGCAAACCTGATGAAAAAGAACGATGTCTGTGGGGCCCTTAATAAATCGCGGAAGATGGTGAGCTACAGTTCTCAAAACTATTGATAATATTCACGTCGGCAATACTGTAGCTCCGACTTAATGCATTGTACGAGTTCACAACATGTCTGTTAGCACCCCAAGTCACAAAAGTTAAGTGGTTAGACGTCTCAGTCCAGATGCCTAAATAAAGTGTAAAAATGTAAACTTGTTGCATTTAACCTCAAAATTCTACTCACATTATATAATGAACCTTACACCATAGTAGGTGACCATAATTTGGAACACTGTCACACACTTTATAACAACCAGCAACTTTATTGTACAAAATGGGGTATAAATGCAGGCCTTTCAGGAATAAAACTCGTGACTTCGTGAATTGCTAAAATGCCGACATCCACATGTTGTAGCACAGAATTACAGAACACTTGAAGCGAGTGACAACCAGACAAGATTGACAACTGACGACACCACATACATACATCAGCATAAGATGCTGTCACATAAGGTCTGTTTTTACAGCAATCACAAACTAGTCAGCGTCAATTTGATTGGCCAGTACTAGTCAGAAATAGTTTGACAACTGCAATGGGAAATACTGATTGGCTCTGACTGGTTTGTGATTCTCTGTAAAAACAGACCTTTTATCGTCGGTGGATGCCGTATCTGTATTGCTGGCAATGGCTAATGACTAATAAACTTTCGAAAATTGCACATAATACTTATTAGGTATATTTAGGGGGAACGCAAAACGGATGAAGGTTTTTTAATTCACTAAGAAACGTGCAAATATAAATTAATAATACCTCATATTGAATATTTGCCTACATACAGATATTTCTATTACAAATATTACTAAATTTTCGTCAGAAAATAGCTACATCTTGTTCTTAGTAAATTATTAAAATAATATTCTATGAAGATTATTACTGGTATATTCTGGAATAATTCAGGCATTAAGCAAATAATCACTGATTATCCTAAGTGGATAAAATAATAATATTCTATAAAGAATATTATGTTAATAATCCAGAATAATCAAGAGAAATAACGAATATTCTATGATTCTACTGAATATTCATGGAACATGTAGGAGATTTAAAGAATATTCATAGAATATCCAGTGCTATGCGGGTTTTTGACAGCTTGTAGTTCATCGGTTAGTTAGCGCAAAGCGCCCACAAGCGCTTACGTCCGCTAAGTCCCGTTGAACACAACCATTGTGACTATGATGATGACCAAGTCAACCACTCTTCATATTTTTTTTAAGGTACCGTACAGTGCTTCGACTGCAGAAAGGGCCAACTGTGGTCTATAGAGGCCCACAGCAAAGAGGTGACGGGTCTGGCGGTCAGCGATCGTTGTCCCGGCCTAATGGTGACCGCTTCTCCAGACGAGATGGTGAAAACCTGGGACTACACGGCCGAGGGAGCACCGCGATTGGTGCAAGAGAAAGAGTACAAGATGGGGAACATTCACTGCCTGGAGCTTTGTCCGGACGCGCCGTTCGTGGTCGCACTGGGCGGGGACAACAAGTCCCACAATTTCACCGTTTTCGATCTGAGGAACGAGGACGTGATCAAACATACATTCGCGGAGCGGAACTTGGTGCAGTTGGTGGCTGAGGAGAGTGGGGAAGGTGCTAGTAGTGGTAGTTAATAAAATTTGACGAGTAGTAAGTGTGTTTTATTTTCTACACCGAGGATGTGAAGCCCGCCCTTTCAATGCGTTAACCTGTCAAGTACAGTAACAACTACTACGTTTCCGCGGGCTTTCGAAACGTTTTGAGTTTCGAAATATATCGTGAAAACTTCACTTGGATGCGTTTTTAAAACGTTTCCTGTTCAAGGCCAATTCGCTAATTTTTGGGATCGTATCGTGATCCAAATGTCGTGGAAACACTGCTGTCACTTTTGAAATGGGCGATGCGCACGCAGTGTGTTGCTGTCTAATATCACTATATGGTCAATGTCTTGAAAATATTACGTTGTGTTGAGACTTAACCGGCAGTAAATTTTATGGCACTCAAATCTCTCAAAAGTTACTCTCACAAAACCACAGCCATATGGGGTCATACATTGAACAACCCTTAGCCCGCGTTCACATCGGACGCGCCTCCCTTGGAGCATCGCGCTTTGCTTGCAGCCTAGCGTAAAGCGAAGAGAAGGAAACCAATACCACAGCATAGTAAACAACCAGCATAATATCTCTGAGGATTTCCTATATAAAAATGGTTCCCACAAAGTTGACCTTGGGAGGATTTATGGATGATTTTACGGTTGTAAAGTTTGGGTAGAGATGCGAAAATGAAAATATCGATACTGGTACCAATTCGATATTTTTTAGCCTCATAGGCGCGTTTGGTTCGTACAGAGAATTTTGTGCAATTGATTACACCCCTCAATAATTATATACCGATACACCTACAAAAGTATCGATTCCAGCCTGGAATCGCTCAAAAAGTTAGATACTTAGATAAAAATAGTCGATATTAGTGCAGAAGTACAAGTATCGGAGTACCGTTACCATCCCTACAAAAAATCATCCAAAAGTGGGGATGCGCGTGTAATTTCCGCCAACTTGAGTTATTGTGCTGGTTGTTTTCTATGCTGTGCCAATACACTTTAATGCAGCCGTTCACATCGGGCGCATAGCGCTAGCAGTATGCGTAGCGCTATACCATGCGAAGCACCAGGTAACGCGCAGTGTCGGTTCTTGAACGCTTGCTTTCACTTGTTCCAAAGATTTCATTGGTCAAATTGGTTAGGTGTGGTGGGAATAATCAGATTTTTACTTTTAAAATTATGTAATATCTTTTATTTACCTCCGTCTCAAATGTTGGTCCCAGAACCTGTTAAGTGTCGTTCCAGTTGGTGAAGAAGCAGATCGAATGATTCTTTTGAAATTCTTCAATATTGGTAAAATTTTTGCGGGTAGGTTCGGGCATCTCGGTGCACATATTGATTCCATGCATCCACACACGTTTTCCATGCCTTTTCCTAATTCTTGCAAGTTAAATCGAATTCTCCAATAATATTTTGCAGGCAAATTATGACGGTGCCTTGATGAGGCGCGGACTGATGTGAACATTGTGAACGGTTTGATAGCGTGGCGCTTCGCTTGGTGGTAAAGTAAAGCGCGATGCTCCAAGCGAGGCGCGTCCGATGTGAACGTGGGCATATTCCAGATAGTTCTCTGTCCAGGGTAGTACTGAAGTAATTTTTATGTCAATAGTAAAACTTTTTTCCACACTACAACTAAATGTTTACTTGTACTATTGCCCGACTGTACGGAATGTCATTTTCTTAAAACAGTCGACTGCCTACCTTATCTTCGATTCAAGTAGAAAGTTATCACGATTTATCCGGAAACGTGTGCTAGAAATCGATGCGCTTTAAGAAACAGAAAACAGAAATATAAATAGCAATTCGAGATTATTGGAAGAAATACCCAACACTTCGTCTAGACACGCAACGTGTTGTTCAGTACGGAGTAAACTAGACGAGGTGACGTTGCGACGGATTGGTACTAAACGAAAAAAACGCTTTCTGTTTGCTGCCAATTTCAACGGCAATTTGGCTCTAAAACCATTGTTTGGGCAGAAGAGAAATAAAATGATAAACATGTACAAAAACAGTATATATTACAATATAAAAATCCAGAATCCTATAAAAAAACTTTGTGACATATTTGTCATTTAAGTTGCAGTGCTTAAAAATGAAGATGTGGTGTGGTAGTGGTCCACTGGTTAGAGCGAAATTGTTTGCCAAAATAGTGGCGACACCGAAGAATTCACACCAGCCACCTAGTGGCGCGACTTCGTAGGACCAAATAAGAGAAAGAAAGGCTAGTACTCGCGTTTTATCTGCGCTATAGAGCAGCCCGTCTGTTTGGACCCTTAAAGGCCTGTCCACGTCACGACGTCGTCAACGTAGAACCGTACCTGTTTTGTGGTGTCGCAGCAGGGTGCGTTGCCACGACGTGCTAGTGACGGTACGGCAACGTCTAACGTCGTCGCCGACATGTGGCTATTATAGTTCTATTGGTTACGATCACTCGCTCAGTTAATGTTTTATTGGCATTGTAATTTTTGTTAATAATCATCCAAAAGTTGATGTAGACATTCGAAAATAACTGTAGATTTTGCCACATGTTTTCAATGCCTCGTATTTTATAGTGAAATGATTCCCATCACTATTCGTAATTAAAAGATGGGGGTGCACCAAGTATTGGCTTTTCACATATTTCTTTTTCAACCTCTCTCTCCGTCTTTTTCACAATTGTAGAAGCAGAAGCGGTCCAAATCTAGAACGAGACTACTATTTATTATGTATCGAAATTTTACAAGGCACGGTGACGTGCACAATGAGGTGTCATTACGTGCATTTTACGGTAACGTAAATTGGTACGTTTTGACAACGCACCGTGAGATGACACCGCACCGTTCCACGTTGACGGCGTCGTGACGCGACGTGGAGATGTGGCCCTAAGGCTAGTCCAGACGCAACGTTTTGTTTGCGCAGTTCAACACGTTGCAAATAAAACAGCCTGTGGATTCTTATTCGCAGTTTTTTTAAACTGCGCACTTTTGAGAACTGCTTGGAAACAGTACAGCTGCGGACTTCTCCATATTTCGATACACTTTGACAGTATGTAAAAATGAACTAGAGTAGTACTTTCGTCATGAATAAAAATAAATACAAAGAGACCCCCATGTGGACGCTCTATTTTTTCAACGTATTCATTCTGTTTTGAAACTGCACAGACAAAATTTAGTAGAAAATGTGCCTTTACGTTACAATCAGCTTACAACAGCGGAATATCGAGTAACTTGTGCATTGATGCCGGAGGTTTCGGGGCAGCGGCACTAACAGGGGCGGGTGGTGGGGGTTGTGTTGGTGGGGGCGGGGCCGGAGTGGGCGGGGGTGGAGCTGGTGTGGGTGGGGCTGGTGTTGGCGGGGGTGGAGCTGGTGTGGGCGGCGCTGGTGTAGTTGGAGGTGGGAGTGGCGTGGTTGGGGATGGAGGTGGTGGTACTGTCGTTGGGGGTGGTGGGGGTGTTGGCTCGTACAGAGTCTGGATAAGCACATGTACTGGCGGTGATACTCCAGCACTATTCTCCAAGTAGACATGGCAGCTGTACACCGTACTAGATGTTAGATCTGAAAAAAAATTCAAGAAAAAAAAGAAAAAATGTTAACGGATGTTTGACGAGGATTAGATTATGGTTTGTATTGGGTAAGACGTTAATGGTTCTACTATACTTACTATTGAGGTTAACGACCAGATCGGGCCGCAATGGAGAGTCCTCAATAGGCATGGAGGTATTGAACTGTGGAGTGGCATCGACGATGACTTTGCTGATGGGGCATCTGTTGCAATTGTACTCTGGCAAGTGCCACGCCATTTTGGCGGTATGCGTGTCAACCACAAGCTCGGATATATGAGGTTGGCTAGGAGCTGAAAAAAATAGTAGGAAAAAATTTACTTGAATAAATTCAAACGGCGCTCTCACCGTAGAATTTGTTGGTATAGAAATTTAAAGTTTCTTTTTAAACCGGAAGCGATATTTGACAAAATCGGTTTTTTGCTGGACTAGTTTGGTCTGGACGACAAGGATCTAAGAATAATATACAACTTGTATTGTATTGGAACCAAAAAGCAGACCTCAAAATTAATAACTCAATGTGCACAAATGAAATATCAATCACAAAAGGTGTGAGACAAGGCTGTACTCCCTCACCTTTGTTATTCAACGTATACGTCGAAAGGATTTTTCAGTTAGCACTTGAAGGCGAAACGAAAGGCATCAAAATAAATGGCTTCCCTATAAATAACCTGAGATACGCTGATGACACCGCAATACTAGCCGACAACATAGAAGACCTAAATTTTATGGTGAACAAAATAAATAGAATTGGAAAAGAGTATGGATTGAAGATCAATATAACAAAAACTAAATTAATGATTGTAAGCAGAAAAGAGCATACCAACGAACAGCTTTTCATAGACAACAAACTGATCGAACGAGTAGATAAATTCAGATATCTAGGTTCAACACTAAATGCAAAATGGAACTGTGACGAAGAAATCAAAATACGCATTGCGATGGCCAGGACTACTTTTATAAAGTTTAACAGTTTTCTTTTACGCCGAGAAACGCCACTAAATCTCAGACTGCGAGTGGTAAAATGCTATATATGGCCAATACTAATGTACGGCGCTGAAACTTGGTCCCTCAAAATCAAGTCAATGAATAGAATAGAAGCCTTCGAAATGTGGACGTTACGTCGGCTTTTGAGAATCCCGTGGACAGACCATGTTACGAACCAGGATGTATTGAATAGAGCCTCCACTCAAAGAGAGTTACTGGAAATCATAAAAAGACGCAAGGTAGCTTACTTAGGACACATGCTTAGAGGCCCCAAATATAGGTTGCTAAAAGAAATTTTAATGGGTAAAATTGAGGGGAGGAGAGGTCCAGGTCGCAAACAACACTCATGGCTCCGAGATATTAGAAACTGGTGTCACGTCAGTGACATCTCAACAATAGTGAGAAGAGCAGAAGACTCTACACATCGTTGGTCACGAGAGCAGATAACCGCCTACACGCTGCAAAGCGTATGGCACCCAAAAAAGAAGAAGTATCTTTGGTATACGAACAGACGGACGGACAGACAGAGGCTCTGCATGAGCTCTCTTCAGTGACAGTGAGAGCTAAAAGGAAATAACTTAAGAAAGCTTCTTTATTTTTTTTATTTTTTTATTTTAACGACTTTATTTGGGCGAAATTTAGCCTAAGGCTATTCTTACATTTAACCCATACATAAAACTACATTCTAAACTAACACCTAAACCTAAGCTAACAGGGAATATATGACTATATATTATGAACAGCAGTATTAACAGTAACAGTGAAGAAAAAAAATATCACTCGAGATTGAGTATTATGCTAGCAATAAGATGTTTTTCATTTTCTTTTTTGCGGCATTATAGGTGAAACATCTTTGGAACGTTGCAGACTGGTGGTATGGAATTGTCAACAAACTTCCATGTACGAGTAAGACAGAAGGAATTCTGCCGGTCGTACATCTTTCACATGTTTATTAAACATGGAAAAATTGATGCTCTCTACTTTCGTCAATCGACCTATGGCGCACTGATGATCGCTAATAAGCGTGAAACAGCTGTCTGCGTACTGGTGGATTGACGGAGGTATAGAGCAACCCTCGAAACTTCCATGTCTCAGGTTAAGCGAATGAGAGTATCCCCTCGCGGTATGTTTTTCCATCAAGTACGCGGGAGTAGAGGAAGATAATATTTTCTGAGTTATAGTCAGACAATGTAACTTAACCAGTTTAGGTATAATGGTTGAATTAGTGCTGTCAAAGCTTATACATATGAGTGTTTGTACTAAAAAGTCGGATAAAAGTCAATTTTGCAGATTGGACCGAATGGCAAATATGATTTGCAGCAAGAGTACCAGATATATCAGCGCAGCATAGAGACGCCAGATCAAAAGCGTCTCTTTTTTACCCCGTAACTGCGCATTCTTGTCAGCAGTTTCAGTCAAAAGTTCGTCATGGAATGAAGACTTTGCAGAACAAGTAGAGGTCGACTGTTCAGATGAATCTTGTCTGTCACTCTCCGAATAACACAGCCTCTATACATTTTTATTAATATTTTCTAGTTTATCAAAATCTACGCTTTTACTTCCTACACCGTTAGGTGAGGGGAGTATTGTGATCGCGAAAATTTTCGATTTTGAGGTAACACGCTTTTTGGGCGTTTTATGATGTCTACATAACGAAAATCCATGTCACTCATTTCCATCGGTCTGTCTGTCGATCTGTCTGTCTGTCGCTTTTTTTTCTAGCCTCGTAATCGCAGCAACCGCTGCATAGATTGTGATGAAATTTGAGCAGCGATATGCTGTGGGGTCGTAGTAGATAATGTTCCTATAATTTTGAAAATCGTTATACGGGGGGCGGAGTAATCAGCAAAAAACAAAAAATTTCAAATATGCCTCAAACTTCGTTTTTAGGCGTTTTAGGGGTTCTTGATCATTTTCTACTTTTTCTTGGGTGGGGTTGAATTTGGGGTGGTTTTAGGGTGGGGGGATGTAAAACTGAAAAATTTGTTGTATTCGTAATGGACTGTCCATTGATATCTGAATGAAAAACCTAGCGGCATAATACACTTTTTACATACATCCGAACATTGCCTTGCTTATTATAAAAACCAAGGGACTTGGAATTTGTGATGTATACATACGAGTATTGTTTCAAGATCGTTGTATATTGCGTAACGCGAAAATTATTGAATTACTTTTAATGAAATTTTGACACAGCGCAGCGAGAATGGAAGACGCGTATGTTTTGGAAAAATAGTGTCAAGGGCGGCGCAGCAATAATAAAAAAACTAAAAATATAAAAAGAGCTCAAACCTTGTTTTTAGACGTTTTACGGATTCCTGATCATTTTCAAGTTTTTTTGGGTGGGGTGAAATCGGGGCGGTTGGGGGTGGAAGGTTGTAAAACTGAAAAAATTTGTTGTATTCATAATAGTCTGTCCATTGACCTGTAGAAGAAATACCTAGCGGCATATTACGCTTTTTTAGGTCCATCCGAACATTGGCTTGCCTATTACAGAAACCAATTTTGTGATCTGTACATAGGAGTTTTGCTTTATTTCGTTCTATGTATATTGCGTAAAGTGAACATCATTGAATTGATTTTAATAAAATTTTGACACAGAATTTATTACCGCGGCGAGAATGGAAAACGACTCTGTCTTTGAAAAACCGTGTCAGTGGCGGCGCAGCAATAATCAAAAAACCAAAAATATAAAATCAGCTCAAACTTCGTTTTTAAACGGGTTGGAGGCTCTTGATCGCTTCGCATCGTCCAGTTGAAGCATGCAGAAAAAACTGTGGCGTCCTAGTTCCTAAGGAGGGACACGCAAGAAACTATTTACGAGGGTTTTTGTGTTGGATGATGTTGTTTTTGCGGGCGGGTGGGCGATAATTTAGTTGCAAGGTTATTTCAGGCTATAGCTTCATGCAATGGGGAAACAATAAAATGGTATCATCATTAATCGTGGGAAGTACTGAGTCAATTAACTTGACTCCATTTTTTACTACTTCATTTTGGTGTACTAATTAGGTACAATTTTTGATCATATTATAATTAATTACATTTTTCCAAGTAAATTGTATTGAAAAATAATTTTGTCTGGACTTTTAATATGAATATCTCTGTATACAACGGTATGGGAAGTGAAAACAAAGAGAAACACTTCTTTTTTAAGGATGTTTGCTACCGCTTGGGCCACGAGTTCTAAATAATAAATTGACTGTTGTTTCAAATTCGTAGACAAGGCAGATGTTTCAAAAGGTCTGTAGACGATTGAAGATACCGTATCAATCGAAACGTTGCAATAAAGACAATGGAAGTCCGAAACAGACCTTTTGATATAAATTGACTATCAAAAGAAATGAAGTAGTTTCCTTACGTTTTCCAACTGCCGTGTAGGTGGCAGTAACAACTGGTCCTTCTTGACTGGGATTGGTCCAAGCAGATACTTTAGCGTTGTATTTGCCGCATGGGACCATGTTAGGAATCTTGTAAGTTGTGGATGTTATGTACACGTCCTTGGGCACTTCGCTGGATTCGTCCCAGTAGACCAAACGGTAGAAGTGGACACATTTCTGCAGATTTACTTCGGCCAACTGCCAGTTCACTGTTAGGGTTCCTTCTTGTTCTTGCACCGTGACGTTTTGCACTGACACACTTGTTTCGCCTAGGCAGGGAAAGACGGTTATTATTTATGGTAAAGATATATACAGGATGAACTAATAAGAATGGACGCCGGCAATATCCCGGTAACCGTTAATCATATAACTTCGAGCAAAAAATATTATCGGTAATTCGGCTAAGAGAAATCGCTGGAAATTATTTTCAAATTCCGCAAGTGGCTGCTAGGAGGTGCAACTGTTACGATCAATCAGAAAAACGGCTTTTTCTCAAAAAATATGCAAGTTAAGGTATATTATAAATTCTACCATCATGTGGAGAGGACGATTTCTGATTTTTTTGTTAATAGTTTTTTTATTGTTGTTTCTTGTAAGGTGTAGTAGTGGGGATATGTCAAAAAAGTTTTCATTGAAATGGCCATAACTTTGGTATAAGTTGACAGAATTAAGCAAGCTACGTCTTTTTTGAAAGAGCTATTCTTACATAATAATCTGTTGTATAAAAGTTATCCAAATTTTCTTGACTTAGTAGCTACAGGGTGGTATTTGACATCATAACGATTATTATGCATTATTACGAAAATTTTAAATAGTATGCTAATATACAATGTGTTCCACCATCATGTCGACAAACTTTGAGGTATGAAAATACAATTAAAGTTATCGAAAAAAATGCGAAAAAAAAGGGTCAACCTTTTGATTAATTTTTTATTACATTTTCAATTTCTGTATCACGACTCCATCGGTTCGCGCAGTTGTAGTGCCATAACTTGATTATTTATCGACCGATTCACGACATTTTGGACTCATTTTATAGGAGAATGACTGGGCATATTAATTAAAGCAAAAAAAAAAGAAAATACCTGACAATTTCTAAGGCTAAAAAAATTCACCAAAGTGAAAAAAAAATTTTTTTAAATGCTTTTATTTGGGTTACTTACAAATAATTTGAAAAAAGCCGTATTAGTGGCCATTTATTAAGACATTTGAATGTTTAGCAGGATGTTTTCTGTCTTACCACATGCAATTCGTGTATGTAGCGCTAACATTTTCGACAGAATACGCCTTTTTGTATTGTGACTTCCGTATCACAGCGCCATGTGTTCACGCAGTTGTAACGCCATATCTTGATTATTTATCGAGAGATTCACAAGTTTTTGAACCCATTTTATAGGGGAATGACTGGGCATAACAACTAAGGAAAAAAAAATATCTGACAATTTCTAAGGCTAAAAAAATCCACCAAACTTAAAAAAAATTTGTAATGCACTTGTTTTGGTTACTTGCAAATAATTTGGAAAAAGCCATATTAGTGCCTATTTATAAACACAGTTTAATGTTTATCAGTTAATAGGCTTTTTTATTACGACTAACTTTGAAATAAACGAGAATTTGGTATGCACATTGTCTTTATTGGACTTCGGTATAGATTATTACTTAAATGCAATTTACATGAACAAATTTGATTATTTTTATTTTTAGTATTATTTATTTAGTATTCAGCCAAATGACTGAAAGGCAACTCATTGAAATGAGATATGTTGGAATCACTTGGAGATCAAAGAAAACAGACTGGAGCGTAGCTTAGCGTCGAGTAACCCAGAGCGTTAGTTTCAGAAGTCAAGCGTGCCTAAATGAAAATGGCGGACATTTTGAAAATTTCGTTGATTAATTTAAATACCAAATAATCACATTTGTTCATGTAAATTACATTTAAGTAATAATCTGTACCCAAGTCCAATAAAGACAATGTTCATACCAAATTCTCGTTTATTTCAAAATTAGTCGTAATGAAAAAGCCTATTTCGTCGAACATTAAACTGTGTTTATAAATAGGCACTAATATGGCTTTTTTCCAAATTATTTGCAAGTAACCAAAACAAGTGCATTACAATTTTTTTTAAGTTTTACGGATTTGGCCACAACCCCAAGACTTTCTCATCTTTACTAGTTTCTTGGCCGTAAGCTCCTTTGGTGTTTTAATAATTTTCAGTAGGTACGTACCGTCAGGCATGGGTGTTTTGGCGTTCAGCAAGTTGAACCATCCTTCCACGTCAAGAGTGGAGACTGCGTTCACGGTGAAGTTGTACTCCGTGCAATGTTCCAAAAACCCAACCTGGACCGTTCTGGCTGTGGGAGTAGTCTCCAGGACGTAGCTGTAATCGCCTCTGGTGATGAACAGCAGGTACTTCTTGACGGGGCATGTGGCAGCGTCCTCAGGAGGGTCCCAGGTGATCACGCTGTTCGTGCTCAGTTTCAGGTTTTGCACCGGCCTTGGAACTGGAATTGATGGTTGGATTCACAGAGTTAACATCTCTAGAGGGAGCCTAATTTGAATATTGGCCAGCCAACATACACAACATAACTCCTAATATGTCATAAATCTAGCAACCTACAGTCGGCGTGCCCTTAAGCTGTCATGTGGCTGTCATTGTAGTTGCGGTTATTGCGTGTGTCGGGATTTTTGTGATTTTAGTGTATATTTGACCGACTTTGTGACTATTTGTGGTGTGAATTAAATTATTTATGAACAATATTGTCATATGAGACAACAACATAAAAAGTGCATAGTTTGCTGTAACAGCGACGAATCGGTGAACACTTCTTATCATAGGTGAGTATAGGTTTTGTATTAGTTCTCAGTAGCGTAATATATGGGGATAAGTGGGAACAAAAGTAACTTCACTCCAGTTTGAGGAATAATAATGGTTGTTTAATGTATGTTTTGTGCACACATTGCATTCATGTCAATCAACATGAATTTTCCAAATTCCATTTTTTAAACTATTTGAAGACGTGAAATGCAAAAATGTATGCCACATTTACTTACAGAAAATCTATCTATGAGAATTTTATAGAACTGGATATTACCTAATGCAATTATTATATTTTATTGCTGAAGCAAAAATACGATGCAGCCATTCCAACAGGCTACCTTTCAGAACACTGTTAGATATGTTTTGAAAAACACTTCAGGGTAATAATAAATTATCAACTGTTACAATGAACTTATAATGAGGGTAACTCTCTAAGTAAAGCTAAATACAATACAAGTTATTGGTATCAGTTCGTAACATCACAGTAATAATTGAATCTATTAATAAACATCCAATTTTAATATAAAGCCGCACGCTACTGGTAATGCCCTCAAACTGTCAAAATTTCCGTTACATGTTGGCTGGTCAGCGACCTGTGCATTTTGTTGTTTACACTCCCTCTATAGATGTTAACTCTGTGGTTGGATTATTACACAGCACACAACGATTGCAGGAAAAGCTTTCTTAAATCCACGGCAAGTGGCGCCAGTGAGTAACCTGGATCGGTGGAGAGCTGCCAGATGAGAGCTGGAACGTATGGAGATCCCTTAATAGACTCCGAACCGAAACGGCCGTGTCTGAAGAAACGTTAAAAAGACTATCTGCCAACCGACATGAGGGATCCAATGGCCAAAACCAGCAGACTTACAGTGTAGTCTGGCCAGAGCTTGCGAAGGTCCACTTTTCCTCCTCCTTAGAGACGATGTTCACCTCGTCAGGCGCCAAAAACTCTATAACGAACATCCTCTTCTGGTGTTGATCGAGACTATGTAGGTCTTGTTTGCCTGTATACTAGCTCTAACGTGGGGAAAGATTATACTTTCAGTAAATGCGGCATCTATCGTACTTCACAACGGACTCTATATCCCTTGGAGCGTATGGCAGCGTCAGTATCTCATAATAATAATAATAAATAATAATAATAACACCACACCTACAACAGTTAGGCCTGAACGAAAAGTTACACAAAACATTCCAAAAGTCTGTAATTCTGAAGACCTGTAACAGTAATGGTTCAGGTGTTGACTTGGCACAGCCCGTCAGCACTTGTTGCTACCGCAATTATGCGAGAGGAACCTAGAAAGATGAATAATAATATCATTTATTCCTTTAGACTTTTATAAAAGTATAGGAAACGTCACAGATACATATTAAATATCAAACACACAACAGCTAAAATACACAGGTATATATGCAAAAATAAAAATACATTTACGATAGAAATTCTTCGATGCTATAATAGCATTGTCGTAATAGAAATATTTTTAATTTATTTTTAAAAGAGGTTAGATTTTTACTAAACTTGATGTCACCATCCAACTTGTTGAATACTTTAATACTTAAAAACATTGGCTATTGTCGACCGATTCTACATTTTTAATAATAAAGTACTATGAGGTTACTTCCATTACGGGTAAAGTAGTCACGGTAGTCCTTATGTTTTTTTTCAAATTTTTATGGTTTTTATAGATATATACGGCTAGCTCGAATAATGCAATTGATGGTAAACTTAGCAAGTTGTACTTTGTGTGTCTTACGTCGAGACTGGTCCTGGAGCGCAGGAGGACTCTTGACGACATGTCAGCTAAACACAAGGTATCACTGATGTGGGTACCTGGGCACGCTGGGGTAAAGGGTAACGAAATGGCGGATCATCTGGCTAGGATGGGATCCGGCAACAGTTTTGTGGGCCCGGAACCAGCCTTAGGACTATCTGCAAACTTGATTAGGAAAACAACTGGAGAGTGAATCCAGAATCAACACTCTCTGAGATGGAACAACATCTCTGGTCATCTCCGTCAAGCTCGGGAACTATTAGCAGGGCCTGCAGAGAGAATGGGACGATTTTGTCTCTCTCTGGATAGGAGTAACTTGAGATTGCTAGTAGGCCTATTAACGGGTCACAACACCTTCAGGCGTCATTTGTTCGTGATGAGAGTGGTCAACGACCCAACGTGCACGTTGTGTGGTGAAGAGGAAGAATCCTCGGCACATATCTTGTGTCGCTGTGAAACCCTGGGTTATCACAGGCAGACTATGCTGGGCTCAAGAACCTTGGAACCAATAGAGATAAAATGGATAGGACCTAAGAATGTACTTGCATTTGCCAAAAGGGCAGGTCTTAGGAACTAGCGCGGATAGAGGCGCAAAAGGGCCCATCGTGTGGCCTATGCACCAGCCACATTCCGTGCTGGATAGCCTCTGGTCCTTACTCATTCATTCATACATTCCAATATACTTGCAATGTAACTGATTTACGTGAAGATAATTTGTATTGATTTAACGAAATCTCAAAAATGGTAAATTTCATAGCGGAATGTCACAATAACTTCTAATATGTCGTAAATCTGGCAGCCTACAATCGGCGTGCCCTTAAGCTGTCATGTGGCTGTCATTCTAGTTGTGGTTATTGCGTTTGTCGAAATTTTTGTGGTTTTAATCTATATTTGACTGACTTTGTGACTATATGTGGTGTGAATTAAATTATTTATGAACAATATTGTCATAATTGCATGATGAGACGAAATAAAAAGTGCATAGTTTGCTGTAATAGCGACGAATCGGTGAGCACCACTTATCATAGGTTAGTATAGGTTTTGTTTTGGTTTTCAGTAGCGTAAAATATGGGGATAACTGTGAACAAAAGCAACTTCACTCCTGTTTCGGGAATAATAATGGTTGTTTAATGTATAATTATAATAAAAGTAAACTGTTTAGTTTTCAATGACTTCCATGTTGCTTGAATATTATTGTACCTGTTACCTCTGAACTAGTTTATTTATTAATATTGTTGTCCGTTCTTCATTTAGCATATTACGGGTTATGCATTTGAATTATTGAGTGTTTGTGAGGAATAGGTTATTACTGCATGTGAATAAATACATACATATCTGTATTCTATACTATTTATTGTTTTTACCTATCGCCCTTATACAGCTTCTTTACACGCATTACATTCATGTCAATAAACATGAATTTTCCAAATTCCATTTTTTAAACTATTTGAGGATGTGAAATGCAAAAATGTAGGCCACATTTACTTACAGAAAATCTATCTATGCGAAATTTAGATGCAGCCATTCCAAAAGGCTACCTTTCAAAACACTGTTAGATATGTTTTGAAAAACACTTCATGGTAATAATAAATTATCAACTGTTACAATCAAATTATAATAAGAGTAAATCTCTAAGTATAGCTAAATACTAATACAACTTATTGTATCAGTCTATAACATCACAGTAATAATTGAATCTATTAATGAACATCCAATTTTAATATAAAGTCGCACGCCACTGGTAATGCCCTCAAGCTGTCAAAATTTCCGTTACATGTTGGCTGGTCAGCGACCTGTGCATTTTGTTGTTTACATTCCCTCTAGAAATGTTAACTCTGTGCCATAACCCTATTACGGTATACCAAGGTAATGAAGATACCGTCTTGGAAAGCCATTAGAAAGGCCCCAGTCTCCGACTAGACCTTAGGAAAGAGAAGGTCAACTAGTGCAGGCTTTCGCCAGTTTCTTGTAAGCCCAGTCTTCCAGGGCAACAATGACCTAGAGCCAGCCGATTTCAGGCATTGGTTCTGGGGGGGCCGATGCAGGGGCTGCCTATATGGGAAAAATATTTAAGGAGTATTATAGCTTTTTATAATTTACGTACCACAGTCCTGTGCTGACAGGTCTCCATTGAACTCCCCAACATCCATTGTGAAAATGAATGCTGGTATGAGCGAGAATATCACATTTCGGAGCACTGTATGCATTTTTTAGAGCAGCAAATACTGAATTTAGCAAGAGGCGAGTATCTTTTTATATAAACAAAAATATTTATCTAGCATCTTCACTTTTTATCTGAAGTACAGTATCAGACTATCGAATCTTAAGTCAATAGCAGATGCTGATATACTAGGAAATCTATCACCCATCAGAATTGAATTTCTTTTGAGTACATTTTACGCATTTGAAAATTTTGCTGCTGACGCAATACCTACTATTACAATGAAAAAAAAAATGATGACTCCAGTCAAGTAATAGCAAGTTTATAACAGGCCCTAACAAGAGTCGTACGCTGTGGCTTTTGAAGACAGGCAGAGAGAAACTCAACCTTTTGGTGGGAGTTCTCACAGTCCATTGTGACGATTTTTGACACTTTTTTTGATGTACCACCGTTGGTGGTAATGATGTGTAATTAAATAAATATTATCCACTTTCAATTTCGAGCGTATGAAGCGAGCGATGATAAATTGGGCTTACGTGACATCGAGCTGGCATGATATTCATCTGAAAAGGTATTTCTATCACACCACTTAGTCCAAGAAAACTTATTTTCCGCACTACGAGCAGTGCTGAAACTTTGCCGATGATTAAAGTCTCTTTTTGATTTAAATCTTTTTTTCGATTTAAATCGTTTGATTTAAAATCTTTTGCCAGCTTAGTGATTTATGATTTGTGATTTAAATATTTTTCGACAAAGAAATTTGACAAAAAGATTTGAAATCATTTGCTAGTCAGCATACATGATTTTAAACCATTTATTCATTTAAAATCGTTTGCTAATTATTAAAAATGCTTTTTGATTTAAATCTCTTCACGATTTAAAATCATTTTACGGGATAGATAGTATAGGCACTTACTTAGTACTAAGTTTGTTACTTCTCTGTTACCCGTTACTGCAATGTTATGTGACATATTTTTTTACAAGTGGTGTTTCTATTTATATTATGTATTTTATTTCTCCAAACTTATTTGTAGAATAATGATTTAAATGTTTTCAGTTTTAATTTATTCTTAAGCTTGTGTAGTAGATCTAGTAGGGAATGGTGTTTGAGAAAGGAATTTTAATCACCAAAATGATTTACATTTCAAACACAATTTAAATCATAAAAAAAATCTTACATCCCAAATACCGATTTAAATTATAAAAAATGGAGTCAAGTTGATAGACTCAGTACTTCCCACACATAATAATGATACCATTTTATTATTTCCCATTGCATGAAGCTATAGTCTAAAATCCCCTTGCAAATAAATTATGGCTCATCCGCCCGCAAAAACAACATCCAACACAAAAACCCTCGTAAATAGTTTCTTGCGTCTCCCTTCTTAGGAACTAGGGCGCCACAGTTTTTTTCTGCATGCTTGAACTGGACGATGCGAAACGATCAAGAGCCTCCAACCCCAACGAAGTTTGAGCTGATTTTATGTTTTTGGTTTTTTGATTATTGCTGCGCCGCCACTGACACGGTTTTTCAAAAACAGAGTCGTTTTTCATTCTTGCAGCGGAAATAAATTCTGTGTCAAAATTTTATTGAAATGAATTCAATAATTTTCGCTTCAAGCAATATACATAGAACGAAAAAAGCAAAACTCGTATGTACAGATCACAAAATTGGTTTCTGTAATAGGCAAGCCAATGTTCGGATGGACCCGTAAAATACCTAAAGACAAAGTTTGAGCTGTTTTCATATTTTTAGTTTTTTTATTATTGCTGTGCTGCCACTGACACTATTTTTCCAAAACATACGCGTTTTCCATCCTCGCTATGGTAGTAATACTGTGTCAAAATTTCATTAAAATCAATTCAATAATTTTCGTGTTGCGTAATATAGAACGATCTAAAACAATACTCGTATGTATACATCACAAATTCTAAGTGCCTTGGTTTTTATAATTTTATATGTTCGGATGTACGTAAAAAGTGTATTATGCTGCTATAGGTTTTTCATTCAAAGATCAATAGACAACCCATTATGAGTACAAGTTTGTTAGTTTTACAACCTCCCACCCTCCAACCACTCCAATTTCACCCTCACCCAAAAAAACGTAGAAAATAATCATAAACCCCTAAAACGCCTAAAAACAAAGTTTGAGCTGTTTTTATATTTTTAGTTTTTTATGATTGCCGCGCCGCCACTGACCCGATTTTTCCAAAACATACGGGTTTTCCATCCTCGCCTTGGGAGTAATACTGTGTCAAGGTTTCATTAAAATCAATTGAACAATTTTCGCGTTACGCGATATCGAACGATCTAAAACAATACTTGTATGTATACATCACAAATTCTGAGTCCCGTGGTTTCTATAATAAGCATGCAACGTTCGGATGGACCTAAAAAAGTGTATCATGCCGTTAGGTGTTTCATTCATATATCAATGAACAGCTCATTACGAATACAACAAATTTTTCAGTACTACAACCCCCCACTCCCCAACCACCCCAAATTCACCCCCACCCAAGAAAAAGTAGAAAATGATCAGGAACCCCTAAAATGCCTAAAAACGAAGTTTGAGGCATATTTGAAATTTTTCGTTTTTTGCTAATTACTCCGCCCCCGCCGTATAACGATTTTCAAAATTATGGGAACATTACATACTACGACCCCTCAGTATAACGCTGCCAAAATTTCATCAGAATCCATGCAGCGGTTACTGAGATTACGAGTGTAGACAAACGCGACAGACAGACAGACAGACAGACCGACAGAAATGAGTGACGTGGATTTTTGTTATGTACACATCATAAAACGCCCAAAAGCGTATTGTCTCAAAATCGAAAATTTTCGCGATCACAATACTCCCCTCACCTATCGGTGTGGGAAGTAAAAAGGATTTAAATCAAGACAGGAATGGTTAAAATAATGATTTTTGATTTAAATCAATTTCTTCCCTCAAAAGAATTTAAGATTTAAATACCTACTTTTTTTAAATTATAATGATTTGTGACTTATGATTCAATTCTTTTTGAAAAGGATTTGTTTCAGCTCTGATTACTATTACTATTCCTGGCCTATTTTTGCGTGCGGATGCTAGAACTCATGCAGTTCGAACACTCGACAGGGACAGTGCTGTTTTCAACAATACGGACAAATTATCAAGCCGGGTTGAAACCTGGCCAAATGCCGGTAGATTTATAAGTAAAGTATTTAAAAAACAATTACAGTCCAGGGTTACGTAGTGGCAATAGTTCGTTCATTGCCAATGAAATTTCCTTCATTTTTTATCACCACATTTGTCTTAGCAACACAAAACATCCGAACTGTTGGAGGATGGCCAAAACGTGCCTGGTACAACCAATGCGAGCTTTCGCTGTAATTGCGATAATTATTTTGTTCATGAAAGGATATGTATTATTTCAACAGTTTAAACTCTAAATACGTCGTTCTGAAGAAAACGATTTCCAACTTAACCAAAGTGAGCTCAAGGATATCACAATCCTTGTTTGGAAGATATCCTGGATCGCATCAGGCACAATGTCCCTAGTCCACGACAGCGCAGTTTCAATCTTTAGGATCTCATCAGGCATGGCCGACTCTACACTAGGCCGGAGCCTTAGATGTGGCAACGTAGCTTAGCTGTCAAATAGTTGGCCTATAGTTTCAAAATAATTACTACATTTTATATGTATTAGAGTTCATCTGGATTAATAAATTAAGAAAAATACTTTTTAGAACTACTACTACTAATACCACTTACATCTGATGTCTGGTTCATCACAGTCAGACACTACAAAATACAAAAAAACGCAACCTGTTTCCTGCTGCCACTTCCACTTCCACTTAAATGAACACTCAATTTACTTTGTAAATTGTCACTTGAGCTAGAAAAATTCACTATTAGGTCACTGTGAAGCCATTCTTGCTGGTCTTGATTGCCTTTCACTATCAAATCTTTTCGTAGGTATGCCCCAGATGCATGCCCAGATGAATTCTATTAACTGTATTTTTCTGCGATATTTGGGAGGTCCAGAAAACATTATAGGTACCACACTGTGCTTTAAAATAGGTCTTATCCTTTGAAATGTTTGTAAATTATTGTCTTTATCCTTATAAATATAACCAGCCCTTCCGAGGAATACCTTTCACCCACTTCTGTTTCTGTCCCTTATTGGACGCACAATTGCTAGTGCAACCTGGTACTACACACTTTGCAGGCATCTTTTTATCTTTATAGTTTCATTTGTGCAGGTAAATAAGTAGAAACACATTAAAAATCACCTTGCAACATTCTTTTTACTCTGGTATAAGGTTATGTTGGGCCATGGTTTGGTATGTCCTCTATTGGGCTGCAACCTGGTACTACACACTTTGCAGGCATCTTGTTATCTTTATAGTTTCGTTTGTGCAGGTAAATAATTAAAAACACATTAATAATCACCTTCCACCATATTTTCTGGTCTGGAAGAATACACATGACATAACAACAAATAAAAACTCGGCCCGCTGATTCAGTGTTGCCATATTTCATGCTCCGGCCTCGTGAGTAAAGTCGGCCATGCATCAGGTCTTCTTCTTCTAGTGCTGTCTCCGACTCGATGGTTGGCATCATAGCTATTCTTAAGCCTCGTGTCCACTAGCAAATAAAATTGCTAGAGTTACTCTCACAAGTCACTTGCGTAGCGTGTGCACGACGTCATTAGAGAAATATTGCAGCAAAATTACTTGCACATAAAGAACTTGCGACTTGCTAAGAGCTTGTAGTGTACACGGTTACTCTCAGGAAATTAGTTTGCCACAAAAATTTCGAGGCTGTTTTGAAAGTTTTGCAGCAAGGAGTATTGTAAATCGAATATGGAGGAGTTCAACTGGACGAGAGAAGAATACACATGTCTTTTAATTGAAAATTTTGAATTATATCCTGAATTATGGAATGTAGGTACATACTACAGAATTTAAGGACAGGTCAAAAAGCAGAATGCATTACTAAAATTGACCGACTTATTTAATACTACTACAACGGAAATTCAAAGGAAGCTACATAATTTGAAAACGCAGGTTAACCAAGAGTGGAGAAAAATTCAAAAAAAGAAAAGTGGACAAGGAACTAAGGAAATATACAGGGTTATTCACGTTATTCGACATGGAGCATTCTGGCTAAAGTGTTTGATAAAAAAGAAAATTATAATTTCGGATGGGCAGAGCCCCATAAAGGCTACATTTTAAAAATATTTTCATTTTATACAGAGTGTCCCAAAAACACGAAATGTATCAAAGTTGTTTTTTTTAAATGGAACACCCCATATATTATTGCATATTCAGATTCCTTGGTGAATTCTAGTGTGACTTTATGTATCCATACATGGGACTTAAAGCGAACCGTTTAGGTGTAAATCACCATTTTCGGTATAAGTAGATATCAGGAAAAAATTGAATATCGCAGAGATTATAAAATTTGGAAGGCTGTGACTTTGCCGTATTACTAAGCATAAAATGCGTCAGCTTTGATGAGACTGTCAAATTTAAATTACGTTTATGCTTGGAGAAATCGGTCGATTAATTAAGGAAACTTCGATCAGCGATAACTTGATTTTTTCAAATGGGAATGCCTAATTTTTTTTATAAGGTTAAACGTAGAATTTAATAACCTTTCTAATGATATAATGTTGTGAATATCAATCTCTGGTACTTTTCATTTAATTTTAAATTTTCAAACAAATCCGCGTTTTTCAATTTTCCTACCAATGCCATAGGGGATATTACTGATCTGTTGTAGGTACTTTTTTATAAATTAACTATGACAAATGAGTTCATTTATTACCCTAGATATCTTGCCGATCCTGACAAGCGGACACGTTTTCTGGGAAGTCAAATAAAATCATAAAAATCCAAGCAGCTTATGTTAACATTGACTGTTGTAGTGGTTATCAATCTTTTCACGTAATCAAGAGTGGTTATTCTATTTCCATCCTTTGTAGACAGACTCGCAATTAGGAAAAATACTCGTTACGTATTCAAATTGAATGCCGTCAGCGGAAAATCATATATTATAATATATAAATATAAGACATATTTTTAGCATATCCGAAAAGAGATCCGGGGATATGCACTGCTGAAAAATTAAAATAAAGTGTCGATATTTCATGAGCAAAGAAATTGAGATATTTTTCAGCGTACTCCCATTATTGTTAATATCTATGAAATAAATTTGCAAAAAAACATTCCATTGCCTATAATCAAGATCTCAGGTAGATTAAATAATATGCAAAGGAAGAAATTTAAAAAAATCAAGGACATTATCTATTTCTTGCGTGGAGTAGTCTTTTTTCTCGGTATGGTAAAGGTTTCTTCTACATATAATCAGCGACAAAATATTAGGTATTCCTTAGGGGACGGGATGCATTTTTGTGGATTTTATTTTACTTCCCACACCGATAGGTGAGGGGAGTACTGTGATCGCGAAAATTTTCGATTTTGAGATAATACGTTTTTTGGGCATTTTATGATGTGTACATAAGAAAATCCACGTCACTCATTTCCGTCGGTCTGTCTGTCGGTCTGTCTGTCTGTCTGTCGGTCTGTCTGTCGGTCTGTCTGTCGGTCTGTCTGTCGGTCTGTCTGTCTGTCTGTCTGTCGCGTTTTTCTACCCTCGTAATCTCAGTAACCGCTACATGGATTGTGATGAAATTTGGGCAGCGTTATGCTGTGGGGTCGTAGTAGGTAATGCCCTATAATTTTGAAAATCGTTATACAGGGGGCGGAGTAATTAGCAAAAAACGAAAAATTTCAAATACGCCTCAAACTTCGTTTTTAGGCGTTTTAGGGGTTCCTGATCATTTTCTACTTTTTCTTGGATGGGGGTGAATTTGGGGTGGTTGGGGGGTGGGGGGTTGTAATACTGAAAAATTTGTTGTATCCATAATGGGCTCTCTAATGACCTGTGAATGAAAGACCTAGCGCCATAATACAATTTTTTAGGTCCATCCGAACATTGCCTTGCTTATAATAGAAACCAAGGGACTTAGAATAATTTGTGATGTATACATCCGAGTGTTGTTTTAGTTTTAGATCGTTCTTTATTACGTAACGCCAAAATTATCGAATGGATTTTAATGAAATTTTGACACAGTATTACTGCCACGGCGAGGATGGAAAGCGCGTATGTTTTGGAAAAATCGTGTCAGTGGCGGCGCGGCAATAATAAAAAAACTAAAAATGTAAAAATAGCTCAAACTTTGTTTTTCGGCGTTTTAGGGGTTTCTGATCATTTTTTACTTTTTTTTGGGTGGGGGTGAAATTGGGGTGGTTAGGGGGCGGGGGGTTGTAAAACTCAAAAATTTATTCCATTTATAATAGTGTCGATTGACCTGTGAAAGAAAGACCTAGCGGCATAATAGACGTTTGTTGGTCCATCCGAACATTGCCTTGGCTATTACAGAAATCAAGGGATTTGGTATTGGTAGGAGTAGGTATTGATTCAGGTCGTTCTGAATCTAGTAACATGGAAATTATGGAATTAATTTTAATGAAATTTAGACACAGTATTATTACCGCGGCAAGGATGAAAAATGCGTATGGTTTTCAAAAATCGTGTCAGTGGCGGCGCAGCAATAATAAAAATCTAAAAAAATAAAAATAGCTCAAACTTCGTTTTTAAGCAATTTGGGGGTTCCTGATTGTTTCGTTTCGTCCAGTTGAAGCTGAATTGTGTCGTTTTAGTTCCTACGGAGAGATTTAGGAAACTATTTACTAGTTTTTGTGTTGGATGTTTTTATGTTATTTTTTTTAATAGCTCTGAATAAAATCATATTGTTCTACATTAGTTATAGTTGAAAGTTACAGCGTTGTTTTTAGTTTTTGAGTGCAAAAGTTATATAATAGTTTGTATGCACAGTTGTTTCCACTAGCTAGTATAGAGATCATATTAGCAGGTAACGGAATATAGTTTGACAATCTGTGATACAGGTCTGTTGCCTCATTACTGATCAATTGGCATTCTATAGGGTGCCCCAATAGAAGTGATAGGTTTTCTAATACAGATATCTAGACAGCCGTTAAAGGTATAAACGTCATCCAGCTGTCAAAATATTCAGTAAGGTTTGACAATTCATCATGGATCTGCGAGTAAGACAGAAGGAATTCTGCCGGTAGGAATTCTGTCTTACTCGCACATCTTTCACATGTTTATTAAACATAGAAAAATTGATGCTCTCTACTTTCGTCAATCGACCTATGGCGCACTGATGATCGCTAATAAGCGTGAAACAGCTGTCTGCGTACTGGTGGATTGACGGAGGTATAGAGCAACCCTCGTATCATCATGGATCGTTTCACGCTTGCCGATCGTTTGGAAATTATTAAAAAGTACTATGGAAATTCCCGCTCAATTGTAAATACGCAACGCGCATTTCTTCGTGAACTCGGCCCTCAGCATGGCTTCAGTGAGTAGTCAGTTCGTCACACCATGGAAAAGTTTGAGCGTGAGTACACTCTATTGGACCTAAAGAAACCGACCCGAATGCGAACTGGTCGACGCGAAGAAAATATCGCCACCGTAGCGGCCAGTGTTCACGACGACTCAAATTTGTTGTATCGACACCGAGCCGCGGAATTGGGCCTCTCCGTCGAATTTTGCATTTGTATTTGGGGCTGCACTCGTATAAGATCGTGCTAAAGCAAAAATTGAAGCCGGACGACCATAGGCCGTCGCCGTGAGTTCGCAAATTGAGCACTACAAATGTTGGACGAAGATCCTCATTTTGGTCAAAAAATCATCTTCTCAGACGAAGCCAATTTTTACCTCAGTGGCTATGTCAGCACGCAGAAATGTCGCTACTGGGCTGTGAACAATCGACAAGTCACCGAAGAAGTGGTCCAGTACCCGAAGAAATTGAATGTGTGGTGCGGATTGTGGCACGGCGGCATCATCGGTCCTTATTTCTTTCGAAATGAGGAAGGAGACACCGTTACAACCAATGGGCGACGCTACCGAGCGATGTTGGAAGAATTTCTGTGACCAGAGCTCGACAACATCGATATTACCGGCATGTGGTTCCAACAGGATGGAGCCACGAGCCACACAAGCGACGCAACGCTCGAAGTTGTTCGACAGAAGTTTGGCGACTGGATCATCATCAGACGAGCGTTCATTGATTGGCCACCGCGATCGTGTGATTTGACACCTCTCGATTATCTTCTTTGGGAGTACGTCAAATCATTAGTCTACTCCAACAAAAGCAATTACTTTGGATGCCCTCGAAAACAATATTCGTGTAGCCATCAACGCCATAACGCCGCAAATGCTGGAAAATGTCATCCATACATAATGTCATGAATGTAGCTTCAAAATAAAGCCAAAACCAATTTGATATCTCAAACCGTTGTTGTTTTATTTAATTTTTCTTTCCTATCGTTCTTATTAGGGCACTCTATAATATACAGTGTTGAGCAGTACCGATCTCTCCACATCTGCAGTGAGGGTCATCGTCTAATCCTATTCTAGTTTTGTGTTTAGGGCTTAAGCAATGCCCACACCTCAATCTGCAAAGGGTTCTCACAAGTGGTATATTCATTTCTTTTTTAAATCAGGGCTCTGTTCTTGTGTTCTGCTTGATCTATTTGTATGTTGTACCAGATGGATTTCTATGGTAGTGTTCGCTCCATTTTTCTTTCAGGTTCTTGTTTAACATATTGTTCAAGTCACTGTAATCTTGAAAGTTCTCATCGGTATTCCATATCTAACCAAATATCCTTCGATCTAATTAATTTTTTTTGTAAAATAGTGAAAAGCCTGACTGTTGATCTAACAATCTGTTCTGCTATCTTAAATCATGTATAGTGCGCTACTGAGTATGACGATAAAAAACGTATCCAGTCCAACTTTTGCCAATTGTTGTTGTTGCCATTTTGATGAATAGCCTTATTGACATTATAGATCGGTATTGAGGTTGATCGGCTGCTAATTTTGAACTTTCGTGAAGGGTCTAGAAAAAGATTCTATCATCTATTTCTAGAACGCTTACCTTCGAGTGTGTCGACATAGAGATATGTCGATAATCTTGTCCTAGCGTTTTAGCGACTGATTGTTGGCATGTAACTAAGTGTTTTCAAGGGTTTTAATTATTAAAGCTACTTAAAGTGGTACTCATACGTCGCGTCGTAAGTACTAGGTACTTTTCGACAAGTTTGTTGAATTTCTGGTGATGAAGATACACTGAAGTGCTTTAATATTTTTTTTCTTCTAGATATTTACATCAAAGAAGTTGCGTTACTGTCAATGCTACGACTTCATCATCATCATAGTCACAATGTCTTATCAGACATGACATGAACTCGTAAAATGCATTAAGTCGGAGCTAGAGTATTGCCGACACGAATATTATCAATAGTTTTGAGAACTGTAGCTCGCCTTCGTTCGCGATTTACTGTTAGTTCAGTGACGCTCTTGATACTCGTATCCAGCAACTGTTTTGTTGTATCCGCCCAGCGTGTAGGGGAACGGCCATGGCGCCGCCCACTCGGGGCATTACCCTGAACTACAAATTTCTCCTTATTATCGCTTCTGTGAATATGTCCGAGGAATGTAAGCATTCTCGTCGACGCAATGGAGGATAGTGGTTTTGGATTACCGAGCTCATCCAGTATGGAAACGTTAGTTCGATGTGCGGTATAAGGAACTCCTAGTATTGTCCTCCACGTCCACATTTCAAAAGCGTCTATGCGAGCTCGATCTACGTTTTTAACAGTCCAAGTTTCCGAGGCATACAAAAATATGGAGAACACAAGATACTGAACCAGCGACATTTTGGTAGCTTAAGTCATGTTATGGTCATGCCACACATGCCACACGATTGGTATTGATCCCGATATGGTATGACTGAGGCAGCTGGTATGTACCCATGTTACAAGCAACTACCGATTCAATTGGATCAACATTCCTTTTTAAGAAATCCTATAAAATAGAAATTGAACAAAGTTCTGACCCAAATATTAGAAATGCAATTTGCATACACACAGATGGCTCCAAAACAAGGGAAGACCCTGGATGTGGTGTGTACTCCAGGTCTTTAAACCTAAGAACAAAGTGGGCTATGGGTAAAAATGTCTTGTTCAAACGGAACTGGCTGCCATATGGATGGTAATGAACTAACCAGGAGAGATGTTTCTGGCAAAACTATAACAATCTGCACCGACAGCCTGCAGACAAGCACTTTTAACCCCAAAAAGACCTCTCACACATCAGGGATAGCAATGGAATGCCACCAATCTTTAGCGCATGCTTCAGACAAAAATAATATTGTCCTGAGGTCAGGCACGTATCCAGGATTTGGTTTTGGGGGGGAGGTCCAGATTGAAGTTGCCACCTCAATTTGCGGGAGGGGGGGGGGGGTGCAAATTTGTTGATTCCATTTTTTAGACGGCATTTTATAACGTTTACCTGCCTGTCTGAGGTGGGTTAAAGGGCACAACAACAACAAAGGCAACCGTATAACGGACGCATTAGACCGGAAAGCTGCTGACCAAAGAATTTTGGGACCATGTGACCTTTCTGGAATGTCAACAACCACAATTGCGGAAATAGCAAAGAAAGAAATGGGAAGAACTACAAAGATGTCGATTTGTAGGTTTTGGTAGTTGAGCGAGAACTATTACGGTAACTGAACCCTAAACCTCTACTAAAAAAAAGAACACCTGGAGAAACATAGAACACTGC
Organism: Callosobruchus maculatus; assembly: GCA_951848785.1. Taxonomy (NCBI): domain Eukaryota; kingdom Metazoa; phylum Arthropoda; class Insecta; order Coleoptera; family Chrysomelidae; genus Callosobruchus; species Callosobruchus maculatus. Next base: position 9,650,676 of record CATOUR010000003.1, read on the forward strand.
TGTATGAAGACCTTGCCTTCACAGCTTCTTATCTATTAAAAAAGAGGAGGCGTTGGAGGAGGCAGTTCAGGTCTCAAGGTCTCCCCAAATCAAAATAAGACGGGCGAAAAAATACACTACTCGCAAGCGAAATCCGAACACAGAAAAAAGGGATATTTGCATTGAAAATCTGTACACAGCTTGACAGTACCATATGTAGTACACACGTAACACTATTTACCTACATGGCACATCTAAAAATCTCTAGACGTGTAAAAGTAAAAACGATGATATCTGTTGCAAATGTAGTGAGAGACTAGTTGTTTGTATGGAGATGCCCCCTAGAAGATGGCAGCCCCAGTTTACGCAGTTAAGCCCCTTTGAACGAGGTCAGATTGTAGGCCAACGAGAACGTGGTGCTTCTTTCAGAGCAGAGCTGAACCATGGGGCGTAGCGTGGCTACAGTTGTAGCAGCACGGCGCGCATGGATCGCAGAAGGGCAAATGCAGCGAGCTAGAGGTACAGATCGGCGAAATCGTGATCTACGACTACTGATTACGACACAGATTCAGTAAAATGTGTTCAGGATCATATCGTCCGCATCTAGTGCTTCCACTCACTGCACATCATAATCGTCAACGGTTAGATTGGCGCCAAGAGCACCGATAATGGCTTGCTGAGTGGCATCAGACGGCATTCTCCGAAGAGTCCAGGTTTTGTCTGGGGGCACATGATGAACGCCAACGCGTAAGACGATGACGGGGTGAACGTCGTGATCTCCAGTTTGCTGTTGAGCTGCTGCACACCGTCCTATTGGTTTGATGGTTTGGAGTGCCATTGCATTCAGCAGCAAGTCACCTTTACTTGAGATTCGTCGCACAATGTTATGTGACTGAGGTGTGGGTGAGGAGAACCAATTACCGTTTCATATGTCCGAGGCCTCGAAGATGGTTTCTTCCAGCAAAATAATGCACGCCCTCATATTGCAAGGGTATCGATGAGGTTCCTACAGGAAGCTGAGGCCAGGGTACTCCCCTGGCATCCACAATCAACCGATTTATCGCTAATTAAAAAAATGGAGTCAAGTTGATTGACTCAGTACTTCCCACACATTACGGTTATACCAGTTTATTATTTTCCCATAGCATAAAGATTTAGTCCGAGAGATCCCCTTGCAACAAAATCATAGCCAGTACCCCCCCCCCCAAATTATTGTCATATGCCGCTAGGTTTTTCCTGCACAGGTCAATGAACAGCCTATTATCAATAATACAAACATTTGTATTGAATTTCACCTCTTCAGCTGTGGCAGTTTTGGAAATATTTAAGCGTTCCGGTACCGTTTACTGAAAAAGCGGTGTTGCCGTATCTCATTAATTAATAGAAACAAAATTTTGAAATTGTGAGATCTTACTAAATTCGACATGCGCAATTCATTGCAATAAAAATAAGTAGAGGATTCTATTTAAAATAAATTAAAATCGGGGATACTTGTTTAAAAATTTGGGAAAATAATTTATAACTTGGCAATGTCGAAAACGCGAAAAAAATATTACAAGGCGAGATAGAGTATTAGTAGATATTTCGATTTAAAATAAAAAATACAGGGTGTTACATTTAAAAAAACAAAGTAAAACGACCTTTAAGTTGCCGGAATTTAAAATTCTGCCAAAAACACCCTGTACATACAAATTGCTGGCAGCATCCAGAATAATATCCGCTTAATATTCAAGTAACTCGCTGTATAATGTTATTGAGAAAAGTTAAAGGAATATATCAATTTGGACGTATTACTTGCGACCTTGCAAATGCGGAAATTAATAGAAAATAAATTATAACTTGGCAACGTCGCAACCGATTCCACAAATATTTTAGGGTTGAATAGAGGTCAATGATGGACACTAGAAGAACTTGAGTGAAAGTTATAGTTCCATATAAAAAAATCAAGTTGATCTCTATCCTACTTTACCGCAACACCCTGTATATTTCAAAATATTTTTAGAATATGCATCTCAAGTAACCAAATAACTTTTGTATTTGAGATTTTCTTCTATCAGCTATACCTTGCGAGATACGAAGAATTACAGACTAAATGGACAGCCTGTATACAGCGGAAAAAATTCTAAGTCCTTTAGTTTCTGTAATAGGCCTTATGGCAACGTTCGGATAGACCTAAAAAAGTTATTTATGTCGCCAGGTCTTCCTTCACAAGTCAGTGGACAGTCTATTATGAAAGCAACAAATTTTTCAATTTTCCAACCCCCCACCCCCCAACCACCCCAATTTCACCCCCACCCAAAAAAAAGTAGAAAATGATCAGCGACCCCTAAAACGCGTAAAAACGAAGTTTCAGCAATATTTAATTTTTTTTGTTTTTTGCTAATTACTCCGCCGCCTATGCACCGATTTTCAAAATTAGAGGAACATTACCTACTACGACCCCACAGCATACCGCTGCCCAAATTTCATCACAATCCATGCAGCGGTTACTGAGATTACGAGGTTAGAAAAACGCGACAGACAGACAGACAGACAGACCGACAGACAGACAGACAGACAGACAGACAGACCGACGGAAATGAGTGACGTGGATTTTCGTTATGTACACATCATAAAACGTCCAAAAAACGTATTATCTCAAAATCGAAAATTTTCGCGATCACAATACTCCCCTCACCTATCGGTGTGGGAAGTAAAAGTATGGGTCTGGATGGGTCGAACATAGGCGATTTACCCAATCCACCGACCACGTTGGACGAACTGGAACATGATGTGAGGGCAGCTTGGAAGGCTGTACCTCTAGAGTTTATCAACAACCAGATTACGAGGATGCCGCGTAGGCTAGAGGAGTGCATTCGCCAACATGGAAGGGGCACCCATTATTGATCTGTTGAACTTTTTACTTCCCGTACCGATAGGTGAGGGGAGTATTGTGATCGCGAAGCCGTTCGATTTTGAGATAATATGCTTTTTGGGCGTTTTATGATGTGCACATAACGAAAATCCACGTCACTCATTTCCGTCGGTCTGTCTGTCTGTCTGTCTATCTATCGCGTCTTTCTACCCTCGTGATCTCAGTAACCGCTGCATGGATTGTGATGAAATTTAGGCAGCGTTATGCTGTGGTGTCGTAGTAGGTAATGTTCCTATAATTTTGAAAATCGTTATACGGGGGGCGGAGTAATTAGCAAAAAACGAAAATTTCAAATATGCCTCAAACTTCGTTTTTAGGCGTTTTAGGGGTTCCTGATCATTTTCTATTTTTTCTTGAGTGGGGGTGAATTTGGAGTGGTTGGAGGGTGGGGGGTTGTAAAAATGAAAACTTTGTTGTACTCATAATGGGTTGTCCATTGATCTTTGAATGAAAAACCTAGCATCATAATACACTTTTTACGTACATCTGAACATTGCCTTGCTTATTATAAAAACCAAGGGACAAGAATTTGTGATGTATACATACGAGTATTGTTTTAGATCGTTCTATATTGCGTAACGCGAAAATTATGGAATTGATTGAATGAAATTTTGACACAGTATTACTACCGCAGCGAGGATGGAAAACGGGTATGTTTTGGAAAAATTTTACGGGTTCCTGATCATTTCCAATTTTTTTTTTTGGGTGGGGTGAAATCGGGGTTGTTGGGGGGTGGGGGGTAGTAAAACTGAAAAATTTGTTGTATTCATAATAGTCCGTCTATTGATCTGTAGAAGAAATACCTAGCGCCATATTACACTTTTTTAGGTCCATCCGAACATTAGCTTGCCTATTACAGAAACCAATTTTGTGATCTGTACATACGAGTTTTGCTTTATTTCGTTCTATGTATATTGCGTAAAGCGAAAATTATTGAATTGATGTTAATAAAATTTTGACACAGAATTTAATACCGCTGCGAGAATGGAAAACGACTCTGTTTTTGAAAAACCGTGTCAGTGGCGGCGCAGCAATAATCAAAAAACCAAACATAAAATTAGCTCAAACTTCGTTTTTAGACGGGTTGGAGGCTCTTGATCGTTTCGCATCGTCCAGTTCAAGCATGCAGAAAAAAACTGTGGCGCCCTAGTTCCTAAGGAGGGAGACGCAAGAAACTATTAACGAGGGTTTTTGTGTTGGATGTCGTTTTTGCGGGCGGATGGGCGATAATTTAGTTGCAAGGGGATTTTAGACTATAGCGTCATGCAATAGGAAATAATAAAATGGTATCATCATTATGTGTGGGAAGTACTGAGTCAATCAACTTGACTCAATTTTTTTATAAACTAATTATGGCAAATGAGTTCGTTTATTGTTGTATTTAGTCCTACCGTATTTCATCAACCTCAACCCTCTTTTTCTCAGTGTTCGAATTTTTCTTGCGAGTAGTATATATTTGAAAAGTCAGGGTCGGTCTAGCCCGTGGAGGTTAAGGTGAACAAGAGTGCGTGTCAAGATGCGTTCACAGTATCACACACGGGTTCAGAATTGGCAGCAGTTGGACAATCGCGCTGCTTGGAGGGGGATCCACTCACACTTTAAAACTAACACTCTTTATAACATTTGAATCTTAGCGGCTTTTTATAACTGCCGGTCAGTTTTTTCGACTCGCCTCCCTCGAGCATTCGCCGCTGGGTGAGTGCGGTGCGAATATCTGTGAAGTTCTTTGTGATCGGACTTTGTGACACTTCTCTGTGATACTTCGTTGTATGTGACTCCGCTTAGGGGACGGTGAGTTCGAATTTGATTTCCTAGCCTCGTCTTGTTGGTGTCGCATAGTGTTAGGGCTAATTCATAAATAAAACCAACTGAAGCAAAATAGTTTATTGGCGTTTCGGCTGGTTAGGCGGAGGCAGAATTGAATTTAGAAATACAGTACAGCTGAAATATTCACTTCTTGGTAAAATAGATAGACAGCTGTTTATGTTCAACAGGTACAATTGACCTAATTACAAAAAATGGCATCAAGTGTCTTGACTCAGTATATCCTACATATCATCGGTACTAACAGAAAAAAATGCAGTTGCTGTATCCCTAAACCATCTTCTTCAAATAAGTAGACAATGACCAGGGACCTTTGAAACATCTAAAAGTTTGAGATTTTTCGTTTATTGTTGATTTCTCCCCCATTACTGGCAAGAGTTTCAACAATGATACACTGTTACCATTGGTAGTAATATAGCATCACATTTTCATCACAATCAAGTTTATAGATTCCAAGTTAGACGTTATAGGATTATTATAAGATGTGTCAAATTTTTCCATAGATATAAAATTTAAAGACAATATTGGAGTAGGTTTCAGAAGCACACTACATCAACAAAGTCAATTTTTTCAGTGCAATCTAGAGTATTTCATAAATAAATGTTTGAGATTTGAAACTCTCCGCCCACTACACCACCCTAATTTCACCCCCTCCAAAAAAACAAAAAAGCTGAAAATTATCAACAATACCTAAGACAATTAAAAATGAAGCTCCAGCTGTATTTATATTTTTAGTTTTTTGACAATGATACTCAATCAAAATTTCACTAAAATTAATTCAATTATTACCAGGTTACACTATACAGGTCAATGGATAGACTGTTATGAATACAACAAATTTTTAAGTTTTACAACCCCCCACCACGCAACCGCCCCAATTTCACCCCCACCCAGTAAAAATCGAAAATGATCCGGAACCCCTAAAACTCCTAAAAACAAAGTTTCATCTGTTTTTATATTTTTAGTTCTTTATGATTGCTGCGCCGCCACTGACACGATTTTTGCAGCAAAACATACGCGTTTTCCATCCCCGCCACGGTAATAATACTGTGTCTAAATTTCATTAAAATCAATTCAATAATTTTCGTGTTACGCAATATAGAACGATCTAAAGCAATACTCGTATGTATACATCAGAAAATTCTACTTGGTATCTGTAATAGGCAAGGCAATGTGGATGAACCTAAAAAAGTGTAATATGCCGCCAGGACTTTATTTTACGGTTCAATGGGTCATTATGAATGAAACAAATGTTTTAGTTTTATAACCCCCCCCCCTTACAACCACCCCAACTTCACTCCCACCCAAAGAAAGAAGAATATGATCAGTAACCCCTAAAACGTTTAAAACAAAGTTTGAGGAATTGCATTTTTCGTTTTCTGTTAATGCATCATTTTGAAAAAATAATAATACTATATCAAATAAAATACTAAAAATAGCACAAGTAATACAACAATCGTTCAAAATCTTCTTTTCGTTAATAATTTAAGTGCTTATAAAGGAATAAAAAGGATTAGTATCACCCAGAATATGAACCTGTCATTAAGATTCATTCAATGTTATTGTATGGCATCTTGTAGGCCATAGCTATGCAAAATTGGTTTCTTTTATATGTTGTTTTTATATTTATATTATTATTATTTATAACATAATTAGCATCAGTGGTATGTCCATCCTTTTTTGTAGGGAAATAAGCAAAAAAGGCATGGTTTGGGGACACTTCTCCAGGAATCTGTTTTTTGGGTCATATTTACTTGTTTCCTGCCTGAGATTTATGGGCAAATAAAAGCTATAAAAAAATTAACGGTAAAAATGACAGCTTTTGTCTTAAAGTAGTTACCACTAAAAGCTGTTAGATTTTAAGTATTTTTAAGACAAACGGTCTTTAAGAAGGTGCAACAATAAAACGGCGGTTTTTTAATTTTGAAAAGGTTATTATTCGCTTAGAATAGGGAGAATAGGGATTTTCCTTTTCTTAGAATTCCACGTTACAATAACAGCATCCTCCAGGCTCTCCTGGCGCTATGCGATGTAGTGCATTTTTTTGGATGCCTACTATGTCTATTAAGCAGCCCACAGACGCTCCGGAAATCCTCAGAGAAAAAACTGCACAGTCCTGGCCTGAAGGCCCTTGCACTCTGGCCTGAATACATCCTCCTTCACAGACGCTCAGGAAACCTTTCAGTTCAGTTCTAGCAAGCATGGCATCAAAAGACGGCCTGCGCAGGAATGGTTTTTGAATTCCACATCCGGCGGCCTGGACAGTCCGGCGAACCTCCACATACGCTCCGATAATCCTTGAGGCCAGGATTGTGCAGTTTTTCCTCTGAGGATTTCCGGAGCATCTGTGGGCCGATTTAGCTCGCGTAGTTTCAGTTGAGATTCATCCAGTACCGCTTGGTGGATTTTTTTCATGATTTCTGTAACCGTCACCTCATTTTGAACTCTGTTATCTAATATTTTACTATATAAATGCAGGAGCATTTAGATAGATGCTGGAGAAGTAAATATAAGTCACAGTAGTTGCATAACCCACGCACAAGCCTACGCCTTTATGGGTTATTTTATTGATATATTAAAATTTGTTTATGTTTACTATACATACATGTACCTATTATGCGTTTATATAAATAAATATTATTGTAATTATTATCATTATTTTCAGGGTTTAATTTGATATAGCAAAATGGCGGACGACGAATGGTTTGCAGGAGGAGATGACGACGCACCACCCCCAGTCGTGAAGCCACTAGGAAAAAAAGCGGCTGAAGAAGAAGCACCACCTCCAGCGGGAGAAGCACCTGCAGGTATAGTGCGGTTTAAATTAAAAGGTCCAATGCAAAAACCGGTGCTGTTCATTAGAGTAAATGTCGTGCAAGGAAAAGTCAAGTCTAGGCTTAGACGATTTTTACACAATGTAAAGTAGCACTCAACCTACAATACAGCCCTGTATCACATTTTATATAAAACAAAGGCTTTCTCTTCACCCTAAACGATGCAGGAACTATAAACTATGCAGGAATAGCTGGTGAACGCAATTTCGTTAAACATTGGACTGAATGAATAAGGACCAGAGGCTATCCAGCACAGAATGTGACTGGTGCATAGGCCACACGGTGGGCCCTTTTGCGCCTCTATCCGCGCTAGTTCCTAAGACCTGCCCTTTTAGCAAATGCAAGTACATTCTTAGATCCTATCCATTTTATCTCTATTGGTTCCAAGGTACTTGAGCTCAGCATAGTCCGCCTGTGATAACCCAGGGTTTCACAGCGACACAAGATGTGTGCCGAGGATTCTTCCTCTTCACCACACCACGTGCACGTTGGGTCGTTGACCACCCTCATCACGAACAGGTGACGCCTTAAAGTGTTGTGACCCGTTAATAGGCCTACTAGCAATCTCAAGTTACTCCTATCCAGAGAGAGACAAAATCGTCCTATTCTCTCTGCAGGCCCTGCTAATAGTTCCCGAGCTTGACGGAGATGACCAGAGATGTTGTTCCATCTCAGAAAGTGTTGATTCTGGATCCACTCTCCAGTTGTTTTCCTAATCAAGTTTGCAGATAGTCCTAAGGCTGTTTCCGGGCCCACAAAACTGTTGCCGGATCCCATCCTAGCCAGATGATCCGCCATGTCGTTACCCTTTACCCCAGCGTGCCCAGGTACCCATATCAGTGGTACATTGTGTTTAGCTGAGATGTCGTCAAGAGCCCTCCTGCACTCCAGGACCAGTCCCGACATTATTTTCCAAGCCCTCAGTGCTTTGATGGGTGCCTGACTGTCAGAGCAGATAGTAATCTGCCTCCTAGACCCGTCAATTTCCCGAATATGATTTACACAAGCAAGTATCGTATAGACCTCAGCCTGGAATACTGTGGTGTGCCCCCCAAGAGGTAGTGAAGGGCTTGTATGGGGTCCGTGGACTCCCGAGCCCGAGCACTCTCTAGCGAGTGAACCGTCTGTGTACTAGACCTATCCTCCTCCTTCGATGAGCTGTCTTTCCCTAGACTCCCACTCTTCCCTTGACGGAAACACCACCGTAAATTTGCGATTGAAGCGATACGTAGGAGAAACTATATCGCTTCTCGCCAACAAAATAGGACAATCCTCATGCAACTCTGCTAGAATCGTCGAATGTCCTTTGCCTGGATTCATAAAAGTCCAGCTACCCTGACTCCAGAGACGGAACCCAGTTTTTCTAGCTTCCCTTTGAATTACCAGACCCAAAGGAGGAAGATTCAATAGTGTTTCAATGGCACTCAAAGGTGTTGTGCGCACTGCACTGGTTATACTAAGACATGCCAAACGTTGAACCTTATTAAGTTTGGCTCTTATTGCCTCCGTCTTTATACAGCTCCACCACATTATGGAGCCATATATTAATGACGGTCTGACTATTGTAGTATAGAGCCAGTGCACCACTTTTGGGCTCAGGCCCCAGCTACTACCGACAACTCTTCTGCAGGCCTATAATGAGTTTCGAGTGAATATTGGACTAGTTCTTGCATTGTACTACATGGTCAAGACAAGAATGTGGCTTCGACGTTTCTGTTGTATGACATTGGCAACATTTATGTTGTTTAATATTCGAGGGTAAATAAAATATAACATCCTTACGCGATAGGTTTACACACAATATATGATATAGCTTTTAATTTTCAAGAACTCAGGTTCTTGAACACTTGACAGCCTGCGTTGCGACATACTTGAAAATCTTCATCTTGAGATGCCATCCGATAGAATGCCAAGAGTCGTGGTGTGGACACTGAGATCCCATTCAAAATCAACTTGACTGACAGATCGGAATGGGCTCTAGGAGAATCTCGACATATGTATGTCGAATGGTATCACCTGGTAAACTGATGGCTCCCAAAATTAATCAGGTACAGAAGGAGGCATATACGGTGGTAGGCTTGGGCGTGGGCCTGGGCGGGACGTAGGCAAGGTTTCCAGATGATATTTCTTTATTTCCCTAGATTTTTTACTACAAATTCCCTAGATTTCCCTAGATAAATATGATATATTTTGGAGTATACAAGAATTATTAGTCATTCAGTGTATATAATACAATCCTTTATTTTTTGTTCTTTATTATACCAAAAAAACATATCTACATTAAACATATATACCTACAAAGAAACAAAACTTATAATAAAAAAGCCACTACCATTATGAAACACTAGCAATATAATTTAACTGTAGGGATATAATGTTATAATCAATGGTAGTGGTACAGTTCTTTAAGTACCTGTAGCTCTTGAATGAATCACTTTAGACCCCAAGTGTACTAGTTTGTTGGAATTGTTTAATCGGGAGGAACACAGAAAGACACTAATATACAGGATGCCCCATTAATAATTTTGAATCGGACGTCACGTGACCAAAATCAAATACCGTATTAAGTAACACAATGACAAGAAAAGACACAATATTTGCTCTAATGTACATCCCCAAAATAATAATTCTCTACTACTGCCCAGTTCCAATATATTGCTTGTCCTAATCGTCGTAGGAAACCCTGTATATCAGTATTTCCCTATTTTCCATATTAAAAAAATGAAAATTCCCTTTTTCCCTATTGTGTCGTAAAATTCCCTAGATCTATGGAAATTTCCCTAGATCTGGCAACCCTGAACGTAGGTATCCGCCTAGGTAAACTGACTACCGTTTCCCAAACAGAAATAATGCCGTAGAATATGCATGAATGAAGGATACAGTGAAAAGACTATCAATGTAAACAGAGACAGCCGGGCGGCTCTGATGGCCTTGGCAAGTAACCACTATACTTCAAAAATAGCCTGGGATTGCCATAATACCCTAAAGACACTGGCGAAGACCAGTAACGTAACATTATCAGGAACTCCTATCGGAATGTAAGCCAGGAAGACAGGAGAGCATAGTTCAATGGATCTCAAAGTTCGCAAAGAACTTAGGATGAGACTTCGTTTGGTCCCCTTGACCGGGGGGGGGGGGGGTTCACAATAAGCCTTAACTGAACCCCAACCCCTCATCACTAAAATTAAGATCAATCATGAATAGATGCTTAAACATGGAAATTTTTATTCAATCTTTCGGAATATTGTACGCGAATTTTTTTTTGATAAAAGGGCAAGACATAATGATATCATATGAAAACATAATGAGAGAGAAAAATGAAAGGATGTGGTTTTCTATTTTATAGAGTTCTGAGAATGGAACTGAATGATTCCAATTCCAAATACGTCTTTTTACAGGTGAGGGGGAAGCGCCTGCTGAGGGGGGAGAGGGAGAAGCAGAAAAACCACCAGAGGAAGCAGAAGAAGCAGAATACCTTGATCCTAACAAATTGATACTCTTCAAACATTGGATAAGGTGAGCTACACTTTTAGGCACTGATATCAACGATAATAAATTTATTGGACTAAAGGAGTTTATAGCTTTTTAGCTCAACTCATATCTGTTATATAATAATAATAATAACCATTTACTACATTTCTTTCGACTATTATTCGCAAAATGACATCCTGCGTAGGATGATGACCCAACAAAAACGGGTATTTTAATTGGTGTTCTTTAATAATTTTAATCATTTGAAATAAAAACGTAAGTTACTCTAAATTGAACTAATTAATGACAATACGTTGGAAAAATGCACTGATTGTTTCAATGCAACTATACAAAAACTGAACAAAGAAAAAGAAAAATAGTTCACGACATTTATCTAGTCGTAGAAACTGAAGTTTGTGTAAAGTTCCCCCAAACTCGCTAATTGAATTGAAATTTTTCGAATTATTGAGGAAAAACTGTAAAAATTGATGTGCATTAATGTTTGAGATGGATATCTTGTAAATCTTCACCTTAATCAAAAAATCATAAGAGACCTTTTTTGTAGAGCAAATAATTTCCTATAAAACTACGTGTTTCTTGATTTATAATGATTTTTTAATTGAGTTATAGAATCATAAGGTAAAAACAAATTCGCCTAAAAATAATCAAACTTCAACCGTTGATATATTTTAAACGGTTAGGTTTACGAAAAAATCGTAAGATACTTTTTTTGTAGGGCAATCCTACAAATCTTATAAGGCGAGATATTTTTTCAATTAGTTGGAAGCGAACTATGCGTTTTTTTGTCTGATAATAAAAAAACATAGAAAACTATAGAGCGAAGGACCTTCCCTTAATAATTAAAAGCTCATACTTGGAGGTACTTTCCTAAAGGTGTCTAGGAACCTAATTTCCGAAGTACCAAGCGAAAAAACTGTTCGTTTTTGTTGGCCCACCCCTCAGAGTAACAACTGAACATAGAGGTAGTAAACAAACCACTTCAGCATGGCGTTCTCAAAGCCATCATCTTTGACACTTCAGCCTCCAAACATTGATCAGCTGTGACCTCGCAGTGACAGTTCAAATTGTAAACAATGCTGTGTAACGCCAACTAACCTAAAGATTCTTCCAATGCAACCCATGTTACAACCACTGCACTTTTTGAGTTCCATCTCGAAAAACTATTAAACTACACTCGAATATAGCACAGCAAGTCCGTAAAGCTTCACTACAGTTACCAACAAATAGCAAATTCGATTTTACTGACCAAGCATAAAAAACGCATAAACAAAACAAACGTTTGACAGTCGAGCTTCTACCGTAAATAAGTCGCATGAAAATTATGTCGGCGTTGCCAGCTCCTCAAAATTTATGTTAGACTTCAGAATTTGCGTTTATGATGAAGAACTATGCACTAACGCAGTAGAGGTCAACATATCTATTGATTTTGCTGAATAGAATGGAATGGAATATTTCTGGATACTATACAATTAAGACGACAGCAAATAATTATGTTTGCCGTATCTGGTGGTCAATATGACACCGCACCGTAAGAAAAGATGTCGGCCTATTAGGATTAGTTGTTTACTACCTCTATGTTACGTTGTTACTCTGAGGGTGAGTTACACTTTTAGGCACTGATATCAACAATATTAAATTTATTGGACTAAAGGGACAAATTAACTACGTTTATTACGACTATTATTACAGTGCAAGCGTTCATTATAAAATATAATCAAGCAGGTGCAGAGGTGAATACCTCAAAAATATATAAACAAACAAAAATCGCGTATAAATCATCTTTTGACCGCAATACACTCTCAGGTTATAGGACGACTCTAATAATACCGCAATACCTGCCACAAAAGATTACATAACGGTGTACATGTACACCTATAAGCCAGGCAGGTCCATTGTTCCTCTAAAAATAAAATACAAAACCTTTAGGAATTTGAATTGCGCAAATCGTCAACGTGCCTGTGCTCTAATTATCTTTTTGCTCCACTCCAACAGTCGCGGGCTGTATTTTTAGATGTAACTCTTAATTTTCTGGACGTACTCTTATGTTTTAATTATTCTGACGATTTTTGACGGTCATTCTGGCTTGAGATTTGCACATTTTTTTGCTGTCTGAGACACGTGGCCGTTCCGTTCTTTGAAATATTGGCAGTAACTTCAATAATTTCGCACCGTGTGAAAATCGAGCTTCAAAAATGAACGAATAATGGGTATTTAGGGGAATTTTTGAGAAATTGAATACTCGCCTCTATGTAGAATATAACTATCAACAGTGATATCCAGAAGGTAACCTAAAGCTGATGGGCTGATGCGTTTGAAAGGTTGAAGTATTGTTTTATTTGTACCGGGTCAGTTAATGTTTCAAAGCCTACTTGACAAATCTGCTTGATAATTATGCATCACGCACAGAGTTAACATCTCTAGAGGGAATGTAAGCAACAAAATGCAGAGGTCGCTGACCAGCCAACATGTAACGGAAATTTTGACAGCTTGAGGGCATTACCAGTGGCGTACGATTTTATATTAAAATTGGATGTTCATTAATAGATTCAATTATTACTGTGATGTTACAAACTGATACAATAAGCTGTATTAGTATTTAGCTATAAATAGAGAGTTACTCTTATTATAACTTGATTGTAACAGTTGATAATTTATTATTACCATGAATTGTTTCCCCATATTTTACGCTACTGAAAACCAAAACAAAACCTATACTAACCTATGATAAGTGGTGTTCACCGATTCGTCGCTATTGCAGCAAACTATGCACTTTTTATTTCGTCCCATCATGCAATTATGACAATATTGTTCATAAATAATTTAATTCACACCACAAGTGTCACAAAGTCACTCAAATATACACTAAAACAACAAAAATCTCAACATACGCAATAACCACAGCTACAATGACAGACACATGACAGCTTTAGGGGACGCCGATTGTAGGTTGCCAGATTTACGACATATTAGAAGTTATTGCGACATTCCGATATGAAATTTACCATTTTTGAGATTTCGTTAAATCAATACAAATTATCTTCACGTAAATCAGTTACATTGCAAGTATATTTTAATGTATAGTTAAATACCCAGTTAAATACTTTGAGGAACATGTGTTCAAACTGCGGAAACTGCCAGATTTTGAAGAAACTGGAAGGTCCTTAAGCGGACGAAGAAGAGTGGCAATAGCGCTATAGATGTTGGCTGGCCAATATTCAAATTAGGCTCCCTCTAGAGATGTTTACTCTGTGGCATCACGTTTATAAACTTATTTCCTTAGCATACTTGACTTATATTATCTCGATAATTCGGGGTTTTAACGTCATCAAATACTATAGTGGCCTTATATTTTAGTTGTTCCTTAAATAAAAATAAAGTTCCATAGTACTTTCTTAAAATAAATAAATTGCAATACACAAATTGAAGGTATTTACATTTAAAATTTGCAGCAAAATCTAAATATCTCAGAAACTGATAAAATATGAAAGCATATTTTTTTGTAAAATAAAATATGGAAGGTACATTTATAAAAAAGAGGGAATCCAGATTTCGCGTTCTACCTCACCCTGTATATGAAAATGCGTTGTCGACTTTTTCTAAAGCTAACGTTAAAACTAGAGGATATTTTTTTGTCATGCAAACACACTTTTTTTTTATTAATCACCTTATGATATACAGAGTGAGTCTGAAATATGAAACGCCTCAATTATGTTGTAAACGGCTTGCCCAATTTGCATGAATTTTGGGGTATGGGGTATTGCATGGCCGACTCTACTCTCTAGGCTGGAGCATTGAAATATGGCAACACTGAATAGCGGGCCGAGCTGGGCCGAGCTTTTATTTGTTTTTTTTTTGAAGTCATTAATGTAAATCTTTCAGAGTAAAAAAAGAAGATTGGAAGGTGATTTCTAATGTGTTTTTAATTATTTACCTGCACAAACGAAACTATAAAGATAAAAAGATGCCTGCAAAGTGTGTAGTACCAGGTTGCACTAGCAATTGTACTTCCAATAAAGGACATAAACAGAAGTGGGTGGACGGTACCCCTCGTATGGGCTGGTTATATTTATAAGAATAAAGACAATACTTTACAAACATTTCAAAGGATAAGACCTATTTTAAAGCACGATGTGGTACCTACAATGTTTTCTGGGCCTCCCAAATACCACAGAAAAATACAGTTAATAGAACACATCTGGGCATGCATCTGGGCATACCTACGAAAAGATTTGATAGTGAAGGGGAATCAAGACCAGCAAGAACGGCTTCAAAGTGACCTAATAGTGAATTTTTCTAGCTTAAGTGAAAATTTACAAAGTAAATTGAGTGTTCATTTAATGAAGTGGAAGTGGCAGCAGGAAACAGGTTGCGTTTATTTTGTAGTGTTTGACCACGACGAACCAGACATCAGATGTAGGTGGTATTAGTATCAATGAATACAGACATTCCTTTAAATCAGTAAATCATAATTTGTTGGTGATTTGAGTTAGATTTTATCACTGTCATTAAGAATATCCTGTTGGGTAGAAAATATTTTGGCACACTATTTTCAAATAGATTTTCTGTTGATTTAATTTTAAAACCTTTTCTATGTCCACTGTCCAGCCAAAGAAAGTTTACAGTTTTTTGAGAGTGAATAAGTTGCCAGTTTTACCACCTCCTAAATATTCAACAAAACTTTGCAGTTCTTTAAAAAATGCACCCGATAGAAAATATGCCTTATATTAAAATTTTTGCAGAGGGTTTATTATTCTTGGAGAAGTACATTGTTTTACAAATTGATGAAATATCAGCATGCATAAATGTTCTTGTCATTACAAAAATAATAGGTAGAACATGAAGGACAAAATTATTTGTTAGGTATATTAAATACCTACAGCTTATAGTTGGTAGGCGTAACCCTTCCATCAGAGTATACAGCTCAAATTACAGTCCTTATTCACAATGGGTACTGTTAAAATTTTGATTTCAGGCCAATAGGTATAAAAGTAAGTTTTTGGGCAATTGCACAAAGCAGTTTTAATGAAAATTTCAAAAGACTACATTAATATACATATAGATGAGTTTGTTTTAGACACATTTGTTCATGTAATCAATCCCAAACTGATGAAATTCTGCTTGGATTGATGTTGTTAATGTAACAAATATTTTTATTAATAATCACACTGAAACAGTTCAAGACAAAATACAGGCCGACAAAACTAACAAGAGGAAATCTAATGGAAATAAGAAATGTCCAACAGAAGGGAAAATCTCTAAATCTAAATACATGTACATTTTTGTACTGATACTAGTGGCATTTTTCACCATTCTTATTTTTCTTAATTTATCAACCGAAATGAACTGTAATACATATAAAATGTAATAATTATTCTGAAACTATAAAACAATTTAAATTTTCCGCGGAATGCCCGCCGTTCGGCCCACGGTAACCGGCCCACTATTTGACAGCTAAGCGCCGTTGCCACATCTAAGGCTCCGGCCTAGTGTAGAGTCGGCCATGGGTAGGTATTGGGGTTTTGCAGCATGGCCGATCTTACTATAGCATTTACAATGTTGTCAGATCTACCGTTTTTCCGAAAATATAATAAACTTTGTTATTTTCAATCGATCACCCTATATATTTCTACATTTTGAAAGCCTTGAAAAAAACTGCTTATTTTTTGTAAACATTTCCTATATCTAAACCTCATATGGTCGGCATTACAACTAAATTTATACTGCACCCGCCCAAGTTGAAATAACTAAATGAGATGGCTATGTTTACTGTTGAAGATTCAGACATTTTGCAAAATGTACTTGTTAATAGTTGTCTTCTAATTAATTGTTTCGTGGACTGTATTCAATGCTGATTTATTTCTTGAAGATACATTTGTTGAAAAATAGTAACATTGACAAAATGGATAAATACAAATTTTTAAATTGATTGATTGTTGTTGTCACGGAAATGCTAGCTTACTAATCGGAGCGCGTTCTTCTACTCAAGTGCACAGGGCGTTCCTCAGTACACTAACGAGTTTCTTGACCAGTACTACGAAGTTTCAAGAACTAAATGAAGTAAATGTAAAGTAATTATGACGTTTAGGTATGGGAAATATCATACAAAAAATAATGAGTATTTTTGAAGAATTTAAAAATGTACAAATATACTGGGCGAAATAAAAAAGTTTATTATATTTCCGGAAAACGGTAGATCCGACAACATTGTAAATACCATCCCAAGATTGGCCCTATTGCAAAACCCCCCTATCTCAAAATTCAATGAAAATTGTGCGAACCGTTTCTGAAATAATTGAGACACACTCTGTACAGTACGATCATTTGACAGCGATTTGGATATCAAAATGGTCGTAACTTCTGAAATACCCAGTATAATGTTACAACACCTCATATTGTAAGAACGGGCATCGTTAGTAGAATCTAAATATGGGATAATATATAGGGTGTCTCATTTACAAAAATGTGTGTTTGCATCACCACTTACTTATGGATCACCCTGTATAAATCAAACTATTCTTTGAGCAAGGAGCATATTCTTGACTACAACTTTTGTGTACAACTTTTTTCGCTATCTTTTACAGTAGTGAAGTTATCGATCGATCCAGTACTAAAAACTCACCCTGTATGTATCCCATTTTTACAGAACAGTGCATATGTAAATACTTTTTCGTTTCCTATACAGTTTGTGTATCATCATATCTACACCGTCAAACAGTGTTTTGTCTTTCATTATGGAGTAGGATTTAAATGTCTTCAATATAAACAAGGTAAGTGATTTTTTTTCATTATTTTTTACTTCCACTCATTTTGCTTTTTTTAATAATAACCATGCTCTTATTAAATCCTACTTCATATTATGTCTTCCATCTACACTTTTGTTTGTGATCATCCAGCACTATTAAAAATGATATCATCATACGCCACTTGAGATTATGGTTTTAGCCAGACTCTATTTTATAAGTATGGGGAAGTACATACATACAAAAATATAAATATCGGTGAAAAATATACTTGTATATCTTTATCAGTATCAATGATACAATGTAATCCTTAAATTGACGTTGAATCAATCAATCAGTATATAAACAAGGAATTGATACAATAATGGTATTTTACTTATACTCAAGTACGTAAACTTTGCATCCAAAAAAAAAAATTCAACATGTTATATCTGAACAATAAAGGATACATGTACAGAAAATGAGTAATAAATCTGATGAGTTTTATTTTATTATTTATTATTATTATGGGATATGATTTGGTCAAGTGAATGTGACTCGGTTTTAGTGATGTAATAGGTGTATTACTGAACACTTTAAACTATAACAATAATTCGTCGTAATAATATAATGCTCTTGAAGATATATCGATCGCGCCGTTGATACCGTCGTCTTTCGTCGTACGTCTTGACACTTCAACTGACGTCCTGTGACTCGTGACTACTTGATCGCTGTAAGTTTTTAGCACTTATGTTCGTCATGTTTTAACCAGGAAATCTCAAAAAAAAAAAGAGTCTGGTTGCCAGGTTCGAAGTTTCCTGCTTCCACCTGAATAACAAACTAGCTAAATATGAACTGCAGGTACTTTTTGCAGGCGAACCCCTGAAGCATAACCATTTCCCAAAATATCTTGGAGTAACGTTAGATCGCACCCTCTGCTATAAGAAGCATCTCGCAAACACTGCAGGAAAACTCAGAACACGCAACAACATTATCCAAAAGCTGTGTGGAACGACGTGGGGTGCCACTGCTCCAACTCTACGAACCAGTGCACTAGCTCTTGTCTATTCGTGTGCTGAGTACTGTGCGCCTGTCTGGATTAACAGCCACCATACCAGACTAATTGACGTCCAACTAAATCACACTATGAGACTTATTACAGGCGCAGTTAAGACAACCCCAACTCAATGGCTGCCTGTACTCTCTGGAATAGCCCCACCGCAGCTTCGAAGGACTGACGCCCTTCTAAGGGAGTATAACAAGATTACGGCCAACAACAATCTGCCCATCCACCGAGCAATACCCCCGTTGCAGATAAACAGACTCAAATCCCGACAACCACCAATAAGGGATGCAGAAGGGCTTAAAACCAATAACTTCGACTCCTTAAACCAATGGCGCTCCCAGTGGGAAGGTTTTGCGGAACACCACTCGCGATGCGCATTTATGGGGGCAGCCTTACTTCCAGGATCAGATCTACCCCGGAAAGAGTGGGTAAAACTTAATAGAGTCCGAACAGGCCACGGCAGATGTGCCGACTCCTTTACAAGTGGGGCTATGTGCAATCTCCTTTATGTGACTGTGGCGCGCCCCGCCAAACTATAAACCATATTACGAGCGAATGTGAACTGCGTGCGTTTCAGGGATCGCGAGAAGAGTTCTTCACAGCCACACCGTTGGCGCTGAAGTGGTTGAAAGAACTTGATATCAACCTGTAAATACCAAAGACTATGTATCTTAGTTTGTAGCTGTATATATTTTATTTTAGTATAGGTTATAATAGTTTTTCTTTTAATCTATATTTACTGTTGTCATGTTTTTGAGCCATACGATAAATAAATAATAACTTGATCGCTCGATAGGAATTGATCGATTTGGCGCTTACAGGATGTTCGAGAACTTCTGGATGTCTAGGGCCGTATCCCACATTATAATCATATTTTTCTTTGTTACAGTATATTTAGAATAATATATTTTCCTTATATTTGATTCCAAGGCAAAAAAATGATGCAATATATTATGTCTGAAGGATAAGACATTTTATTTAACTATACAAACAGTGGTTGAAACATATTACACATTTGCTTTCTAGAAAATGATGATGCAATATATTATTATATCGCAAGGATAAACGGAATGCACTTTTAAAAACCTAAGTTACAAATTGATCAGTTTTATTTAAGTATATAAACAAATACTCATTAATTTACAATAAAATATTCAGTCTGCCAAGATGATTAGTTAAGAAATTTAATTTTTTTTTAATTTTTATTCATTTTCGTGCAAAAGTGCGCTGTGGATACTTATTACCAGCAAGAAAGTATACCTCACTATACAGAATACTCAGGCAACAACACTGACAACGAAGTCTCACGTTGGCTTACCAACTGAGGAAATGGAAGATCATCCAATGTTCGAGTCACCTTCCGTCAAGCTTTTGGGGATCAACGTCCTGGCACGACGGTCAGAATTGCCAAAACGGCATCCCAGAAGCTTGGAGTGTTGTTCCGCTGTAGGAAGCTGTACACACCAGAGCAACTACTGCTGCTCTACAAGGCACAGATCCGACCATCGCTGAAGTATTGCTCCCATGTGTGGGGATGCACTCCGAAGCACCCTCTAAAGCTTCTGGACACTATCCAGAAGAGAGCAATTAGACTAATTGATATGCCTAACCTCACAAAGGACCTCAACATCAAAGAACGTTGACTGACCTGTCCCAAATAATAACACCAAAGTCTGTCCGAACGAGGAACACTAGAGAAGCTCTGCGAGCTCATCCTTATCAGATTGAGATCCCTTACTCCCCAAACCAGTCTCCTCCAGTATTCCTTCTTTTGGAGAACCTGGGAATTTGTTTTCCGACGGCTTCAACCTACAGCGTTCCAAATATAACGTGCACAGACACCTATCCTCTCTCAGGCCTACTGTGAGGTTAAAGACAAATCGTGCTATAGAACTCCTTTCGAAAAATTGAGTATCCAGTATTTATAATCGATGTATCTACTAGATTGAATAGTAAAATTGAGTTTTATTAAACATCAAACATATAGCTGTACCTCAGGATAAAAGAATGTTGAGTCACAAAACCAACATTATTTTACAGGAGACGGTCTTGAAGTTCCACTGAACTGTGAAGGAAGACCTAGCGAGATAAATAACTTTTTTAGGTCCGTCCGAACATTGCCTTGCCTATTACAGAAACCAAAGGACTTAGAATTTTTTCTGGTGTAAACATATGAGTATTGCTTTAGATCGTTCTGTATTATGTAACGAAGAAACTGTTAAATTGATTTTAATGAAATTTTGACACAGTATTACTACTGTGGCGAGGATGGAAAATGCGTATGGTTTTTATAAATCGTGCCAGTGGCGGCGCAGAAATAATAAAAAAACTAAAAATATAAAAACAGCTCAAACTTCATTTTTACGTGTTTTAGAGGTTCCTGATCAGTTTCTGAGTTTTTTTGGGTGGGGGTGAAATTGGGGTAGTTAGGGGATGGGGGGTTGAAAAACTGAAAAATTTGCTGTATTAATAATAGGCTGTACACTGACCTGTGAAGGAAGACCTGGCGACATACATCAGGTTTTTAGGTCCATTTGAACATTGCCTTTCCTATTACCGAAACTAAGGGACTTAGAGTTTTCTGTATACATACGAGTATTTATTGCTTTAGATCGTTTTGTATTTTGTAACGTGGAAACTATTAAATTGATTCTAATGAAATTTTGACACATTATTATTACTGTGGTGAGGGTGGAAAATGCGTATGCTTGTTAGAAATCGTGTCAGTGGCAGCGTAGCAATAATAAAAAAACTAAAAATATGAAAACAGTTCAAACTTCGTTTTTAGATGTTTAGGGGGTTCCTGACCGTTTTCTACCTTTTTTGGCTGGGGGTAAAATTGGGGCGATGATTTGGTTGCAAGGGGATCTCAGACTAAAGCTTCATGCTATGGGAAAATAATAAACTGGTATCACCGTAATGTGTGGGAAGTACTGAGTCAATCAACTTGACTTCATTTTTTTTATGATAGCCTACGAGTTTTTCAGCTCAACTGCTAAATTATGTACCCGACGCTTTCTCCACGCTCTCTCATCAGAAGTTAGATAATTTGATGGGGAACAAATGCCAAGTTGCCACACACACTAACCTGGTTAATGCACAAAAAATGCACTGGATGAGTCACGCGTGTGACATGCTGCAACCTACATGCAATTTGTTTTTGTTCCTGCAGGCCAGACACTCCCGACTACAAAATGCCCGCTCTAAAAATATCCTAATAATTATTTCACATTTCGTACATAGTTTCTTTGTCATATTTTTACGACGATATAAATGGCAGGCGCTTGAAGATAAATATATAATGGACAGAATATAACGACTTCATTTCTAAAACCTGTGAAAGTTTATTAAGCAGCTATAATCCAGTACAAAGTAGGTCACACATTTAGTTGAAGCTTATATATGTTACGGTTAAAGTGTTTACTTTGATAGTTTATATACTAACCAGCTAGTATATAAACCATCCAAATGTCTCGTTATTTTAATGGAAGATTATATTTCTACGAAAATAGCGATGAATATTGGTTGGTTTGTATACTATCCAGCTAGTTTATAAACTATACAAGATATGCCGCTAAAGTATTATACCACAAAGATGTCACCCATATTAACCAGTGTTTCTGGTTAGTTTACAAACTATCCACATCATTTGGATAAGGTATGCACCTAATATCTCTAGTACTACATAATATCCAACTCGTTGGTTAGTATGTAAACTAACCAATCCTCTTTGGTTACTTTAGTTTAAAAAAACAATTTTTAATCAAAAGTGAAGTTTTTTCATAGATACAACACACAATTGCTATAATTACATAAAAATAAGTAAAAGAAACGGAAATACTATTTGTGTAACAAAATATTCATATAGAATAAACCTCTAGACCCTGGGCAGCTTTGATGGCATCATAGGTTTCACTCAAACGTAAAATAATCTTTCCACATCTTTTATATTAGATTACAGATGATGATTCGATTCTCTGTAAATCATAAGTATTCATTACATGATAATCAATCTTGCTTTTAGTGTTAGGTCCTTGTTCGCGGATTCTCTTTATATGTTGCAGAAGTACATTATAATCACTGTCGTTCATTAATTTTGAATTTTGGTACTTTTTCTCGTAACAACGTAACATTCTAATAGTAACTTTTCAAACTGCTGTTGCTGATCCTTTTTTGGTAACTAGATACCTGTTCTTAAACAAATTTTACAAGGCACGATAGTAAACAATACCAACACGTCATACTTGCACTTGCCATAAACATAACCTCACTTTTCTGTTAAACTGACCAAAGAAAATTAGTTAGTTTACATACTAACCAAAGAGGATTGGTTAGTTTACATACTAACCAACGAGTTGGTTATTATGTATTACTAGAGATATTAGGTTCATACCTTATCCAAATGATGTGGATAGTTTGTAAACTGACCAGAAACACTGGCTAATACGTGTGACATCTTTGTGGTATATACTTTAGCGGCATATCTTGTGTAGTTTATAAACTAGGTGGCTAGTATACAAACCAACCAATATTCATACTGTTCATACTTTATTTACTATCCAGCTAGTATATAAACTATCAAAGTAAACACTTTAGCCGTAACATACAGGGTGGGCCAATAGTGCGTGGACGGAGGATTGTGGGCTTACTGAAAAATATTTCAAAAATCTGTCACTTGATCATGGTAGGGACCCTTGAGTGCTATCACGTAAAAATATTTTCACTTAAATTTTGACATTTATACAGGGTGATTCATAGCAAAGTTACATTTTTTTGAATGGAACCCCCTATATATTATTGCATATTTGGATTCCTTGGTCAATTCTAGTGTGACTTGATGTATCACACATGGAACTTTAAATGAACCGTTTAGACGCAAATCACCATTTTTGGTATACGTAGGTATCAGAAAAAAATTGAATATCGCAGCGATTATAAAACTTAGAAGGCCGTGACTTTGCGGTACGACTAAGCATGGAATGCGTCACCTTAGGTCAGAGGGCTAAATTTGAATTCTTTTTGCACTTGGAGAAATCAGTAAATTAATTAAGGAAACTTCAATCACGGATAACTTGATTTTTTCAAATGGGAATACCTATTTTGGTTCAAAGGATCAAATGTAGAATTTGATTGCCTTTCTAACGATATAGCATTCTCGATATCAGTCTTTTTTGGTTTTCATTTTATTTCAAATTTTCTGTAAAATCGGTGTTTTTCAATTTTCCTGCGTGCAAGCAGCCTAGCAGGCCATGAAAAATAAACAAAAGCTCGTTAATATGGAAGAAACCAACTAACTTAGTAGAAAAATGCAAACTAACTAGAGCAACGAGGCAAGATTATGAAAATTGCTTACAATGAATTAGCTCTAACCGGATACAACAGCCGCAAGATATCTAATGTCAATCAGTAGCTGGGCTATGACAGAAGTGTTTGTTTTCCACAGCATACTAGCTATTAATGTCTACAAGAGCTCGACAACCCTCCAAAATGATTAAACATTTTGAAACAAAAGGAAAACTACCAGCGATTTTTGCTTACAGTGTAACATCTTTAGAATTAAATTTCACATTTAATGGGATAAAAAAATTAGTCATTTCCGTGTAGTTAAGTCAAAAGTGAGGATATCTCCAACTGGAGCATTCTGAACATCTATTGAAATAATGCTAGAATTTTTTAATTACGCTATGTTGTAATTGTGTTTTTTTCATGTAGTTTTCTGCGAACTAAATTATATTTTACAATTCAAACAGACTGCAAATCAAGTTTCACTTTCCGCGACTTTGCTAATAAGTAGAAGTACCTACTGAAGAATTTGAAGGGTTCCAGTCAGAGGTATCATTACTTTTGACTTACGAAAATGGCTACTTTTTTATAGCATTAAATGTGAAAATTTATTCAAAAGACATAGATATTCTATTGCCAGCAACAATCAGTAGTAGTTTTCCTTTGATTAAATATTTTTTTACTGACTTTGGAAATTGGCTAATAGCTAGTAGGCTGTGAAAAATGAGCGTTCTTGTTACCGCTATTGTTTCTGGTTAGAGCTAATATGTTGTAAGAAATTTTCATAATCTTGCCTCGTTGCTCTAGCTAGTTTGCATATTTCTATTAAGTTAGTTGGTTTCTTCCATATTAACGAGCTTTTGTTTATTTTTCATGGCCTGCTAGGTTGCTTGCATACAGCAAAATTGAAAAACACCGATTTGACTGAAAATTTGAAATAAAATGAAAACTAAAAAAGATTGATATAGAGAATGCTATATCGTTAGAAAGGTAATCAAATTTTACATTTGATTCTTTAAACCAAAATAGGCATTCCCATTTGAAAAAATCAAGTTATCTGTGATTGAAGTTTCCTTAATTAATCTACTGATTTCTCCAAGCGCAAAAAGAATTCAAATTTATTCCTCTGACCTAAGGTGACGCATTTCATGCTTAGTCGTACGGCAAAGTCACGGCCTTCTAAGTTTTATAATCGCTGCGAGATTCAATTTTTTTCTGATACCTACTTATACCAAAAATGGTGATTTGCGTCTAAACGGTTCATTTAAAGTTCCATGTGTGATACATAAGGTCACACTAGAATTGACCAAGGAATCCAAATATGCAATAATATATAGGGGGTTCCATTCAAAAAAATGTAACTTTGATATGAATCACCCTGTATAAACGTCAAAATTTAAGTGAAAATATTTTTACGTTATAGCCCTTAAGGGTCCCTACCATGATCAAGTGACAGATTTTTGAAATATCTTTCAGTAAGCCCACAATCCTCCGTCCACGCACTATTGGCCCACCCTGTATATAAGGTTAGACTTGAAATATTGTAAAAAAAGTTCGAGATATCCCCAGCAGCAATTTCATGGTCCTAATTTTTCAAAAAGTCAATGTCCCTTAATGGCAAACATGTATTATACGATGCGTACTGTCGAGTGCCGGATGTTGAGGACAGAATCATCCAGGGCCGCACTAAGATTCGTATAACACGCTATCAAACAAGAAGTGCCCAAGCCAACACCAGGTTCTAATGAACAACCGGGCTCTGCCAAGGAGTCACTCATTCATGCTGTTAGGAGTCAACATTACAGAAAATCTGATCTGGTACGAACACGTCGCGTCAATTGCAACAGCTGCTGGTAAAAAGCTTGGGTACCTATTTAGAGTCAGAAAGTATTTCTCACCATGTAACCTCCTCACGCTATATAAAGCCCTGATAAGATCTTGCCTGGAGTATTGCTCTCATGTCTGGGGAGCTGCTGCCCCTACTACCCTGTCTATACTAGATGCCATCCAGAGAAGGGCAATTCGACTAATTGGCGATCCGGCCTTAACGCGCCACCTTCAGTCACTTTCTCACCTTCGTGTTGTTGGTGACCTCTCTACCGATATTCCAGCGGAATCTGCTCCTCTGAGCTATCCTGTATCGTTCCGCCGCTCACTGCTCCTATCAGATGTACCCGTGCGACCGCTGCATCTCATCCTAAGACGGTCGTTCTTCATACATCAAGAACTGAGCGGTACAACCGCACATTTATTCCCAGGGTGTACAAGGCTTGGAGTGGACTGCCAGGAGATGTATTTATTGGGCCTGTGGGTATTGGCTCATTCAAATCTCGCGTTAACAAACTTCCCCTAACATAACCCTTTCACAGCAGCCGCGGTACTCTGGTATTTAGGCTCTGCCTGCGCGGTCTGCTCAGTTATAAAAAAAAAATAGTAAATTTGCTATCAAATTCATACCAAATTTGTCAGCGTGTCATACGGATTTTTGGACCAATATTTCAGATGAGGTTGATATCAAATTATTTAGAAAGTGTTCTAAATACTAGCAAGTTTGATACCAAAACAAGTCATAACAAGGAATTCCTTTGATAAAATAAATAATACATAAATACAAAATATACAAACATACACAAAAACGAAAGTAAGGTTAGTGATCAAAAAAGCTCGTCGGAGCACAACCACAAAACCAAGCTCTTGAGAGGTGAACAGGAAACAAGTATCTTCAGTTCAAACTCTCCTCATTTCGCGAATGAAACGTGCACGAATCAGAGGAAAATTGATCTAAGATGAGAATATCTGAAGGCCTTTACGGAAACACTGATCTGGATCCAGATAGATCAGTTACATGTCAAACAGTTGTCAATGCCTGTCAAGTAGAATTTATGATTCCATGAATTTAACGGACATCGAACAACGAAAAAGTTGGTTTAACAATAAAAAACAGATGGTTACGTAAAGCAGCCACTGATCTGAATCATTCGATAGCAATCACTTGCTGCACAAAAGTGAACTACCCTATTTCTGACCGATCCCAGATCACTTTCCGAACGTCAGGATCAGTGATCCAACTGATCGGGTTAACTCGATCACAGTTTCCGTAAAGGCCTTGAGAAAATATATGAAAGGAACGCATCTAATTATGACGCAATGCTAATATAACCTATAAAACGCGTTCGAGGCGAATTGCCAATTGTCGAATTCCAACTGATATCAGTCAATAGTGTCAACCCAGTATTGATAACTATCCTATTTACTCCGCTTGCGCAGGGCTCAAATATCGACCCATCGTTCGCGATTTACTGTCAGTTCAGTGGCGCTCTTGATACTCATATCCAGCAACTGTTTCGTCGTATCCACCCAGCGTGCTGGAAACGGCCATGGCGCCGCCCACTCGGGGCATGACCCTAAACTACAAGTTTCACCATATTATCGCTTCTGTGTATAGACCGAAGAATGTAATCATTCTCGTCGACACAATGGAGGATAGTCTCTTTGGACTACCGAGCTCATCCAGTATGCAAACGTTAGTTCGATGGGCGGTATAAGGAACTCTCAGCATTTTCTTCACGTGCATATTTCAAAAGCATCTATGCGAGCTCGATCTGCCTTTTTAACAGTCCAAGTCTCCGAGGCATAGAGAACACAAGAGACTGAACCAGCGACATTTTGGTAGCTTTAGTGATGTTACGCTCATGCCATATTTTAGTAAGCTTTGTAGGCCACACGTGCCTGTTGAATACGCCGTCGAATCTCATTTTCAAAGCTACCCGAATTTTCGATCAAAGAACCGACGTACACAAAACTTTGAACTACTTCACAACGGCCTACTGACTTTATTTCTCGATGATTATCATACTCTCTATCTACGATGATAACCTTGGTCTTATTGTAATTAATACCAAGAACATATGCTGCACTGTGTTGTTCTAAAACGTTCAATAGAGCTACTAGTTCTTCTTGAAAAGCAGCAAAAAGGGGTGTGATTGTTGTGATTACCCCTCGGTACATAAACTGCTAGAGTGCCATAACATTTACTGCTGGATATATCTCGAACATTGTTATATTAACATTCAGCTTAGCTTAAGCGCACCTTTTACTTAAATAAGCACCACACTAAACATATTATCTATTGCTACTACCTTATTAAATCATCACAACAACAATAAAAAACTTCCTATTCCTATTCCAGGCCCAAATTCCTGCCATACAGGTACCTGTACCTCTACAGACAGAACTACTACGATGACGTCATGGACTACCTGGAGAAGCGCTCTAGGGGAATCCCAAGGGATCTCCCCCATGCGGAAACGTGGCCTGAAAGGGTGATCAGGATGAACAGGAAGGTTTCCAGACAACAACAACGGAAAACGCAGGAGGATCTGGCGCTAGCGGAAAAGACAAAACGAAGCGGAGATTTCTTCTATTATCATACCAAAAATGTGTTCGATAGACACTTCTCCCCTCTGTTGCATTAGCTTCGGCTAGCTGTCAGATAGTGATTATGTGTTTTGAGGTTAAGTTCTGTGAACTCTGCTATGGATATACAATAAAGTTTTTTCTGTAATAGTTCGGTGAGCTTTTATTTATTCACTCCCTAAAAAGAACGTATGTGGATATAGAGGGTGAGTTTTTAATATCGGCTCGGTCGATAACACCACTTCTATAGAAGATATCGAAAAAAGTTGTATATAAAAGTTGTAGCCACACATATGCTCCTTGCTCAGAAAATATTTTAATTTATACAGGGTGATCCATAACTACGTGGTGATGCAAACATGCATTTTTTTAAATGAGACACCCTATATGTTATTCTACATTCAAATTCTACTAATGATTTCCGTTCTTCCAATATAGGGTATTGTTACATTATACAGGGTATTTAAAAAGTTATGGCCATTTTTATATACAAATCGCTGTCGATTGAACGTACTAAAGTGATGAATCAAAAACCATTTTTTCACACGGATGGATAAAAAATAGCATATAGTTTTAAAATTAGCTATAAAAGAGGCCCGCGACGCATATTGGTATACAGGGTGATGTAGAATGCAGAATCTAGATTTTTTCTCTTTTTTTAAATGTAACCCCCAATATTTTATTATACCAAAGAATTGCTTTTAATATGCTCTTTCATCTTTGTATAGCACTTGTTAGGGCTGAATTCATTAGTTTCGCAGATATTTCGATTTTTCTACAAATTTTAAATATACCTTCTATTTGTTTACTAAAATTCATTATTTTGAGAAAATACTATCAAATTTAATTTTTGCTTAACAAACAACTTGAATATAAGGCCATAATAGTACTTGATCAACGAGATAATATAGGTCAAGTGTGCTGAGGAAACAATTTTATAGACGTCATGCATAATTATCAAGCAGATCTATCAGATAGGCTATGAAATATTAAACGACACGGTCCAAATAAAACGATTCTCCATTCTTTCAAACGCATTAGTTTTAGAGTGCCTCCGTTCTGGATATTGCTGTTCAGAGTTGATATATTCTAGAGACACGTAGGCAATTTCTCAAAGATTCTCCTAAATACCCTCAATGGAAAAATTAATTTTTAAAACTCGTTATTCACAGAGGATTTAATTATTGAGCAGGTTATGAAAACCACCACTTTTTCAAAGCATACCTGATAAAACTGCTGGATAATTATGCATCACGCCTACAAAATTGTTTCCTCGGCATACTTGACTTTATTATCTCGAGGATTCAGGGTTTGAGTTTATCAAATACTATCATGACCTTATAATTTAGTTGTTGGTTAAATAAAAAACAAATTCGATAGTACTTTCTCAAAATAAATAAAAAATAACAAAAATAGAAGCTATATTTTAAATTTACCGAAAAATCGAAATATCTCGGAAACTGATGGACGTAGGTACAATAAGTGCTATACAAAGATAAAAGAGCATATTAAAAGCAATTCTTTGGTATAATAAAATGTTGCGGGTTACATTTGAAAAAAGAGAAAATCTGTATTTTACATTCTACATCACCCTGTATAAGAATATGCGTCGCGGGCTTTTTTTATAGCCGATTTTAAAACTAGATGATATTTTTTATCCATACGTGTATAAAATATGATTTTTGATTCATCGCTTTTTGATAAACAGTACGTTAATTTGACAGAAATTTAGAGATAAAAATGGTCATAACTTTTGAAATACCCTGTATAATGTAGCAATACCCTATATTGGAAGAACGGAAATCATTATTGGAATTCGAATACGGAATAATATATAGGGTGTCTCATTTAAAAAAATGCATGTTTGCATCACCACGTAATGGGGATCACCCTATATAAATCTAAATATTTTCTGAGCAAGGAGCATATCCGTGGCTACAACTTTTATATACAACTTTTTTCGTTATCTTCTACAGTAGTGGAGTTATCGACCAAGCCGGTACTAAAAACTCACCCTGTATATTTGAATCGCTTATTTCAGAAACCCCACGAGCCCCACTATCACTATTTTGGGACAAAAACTTTTTTATTGAAGATCAATAAAAATAACTACCTACTTCAGCATGAAGTATGTGTATCTGGTATCAAGTTTCTAACAAAAGAGAAATCCGGTGTGTTACAAAAAAGAAATGACGTTGGACATATGGGGTTTCTCAAAAACAACTTAACTTTTTTTTGCAAATCATTTTATTTGGCTAGTGATGTTGATTAAAATGACATAATAAGTCAAAGACAGGTCAGTTTTCATAATCGTCCTCAGCCGTTTCACCAGTAGTTGGTCATTCAAATATTTTACTTCCCACACCGATAGGTGAGGGGAGTATTGTGATCGCGAAAATTTTCGATTTTGAGATAATACGCTTTTTGGACGTTTTATGATGTGTACATAACGAAAATCCACGTCACTCATTTCCGTCGGTCTGTCTGTCTGTCTGTCTGTCTGTCTGTCTGTCTGTCTGTCTGTCGGTCTGTCTGTCTGTCGCGTTTTTCTACCCTCGTAATCTCAGTAACCGCTACATGGATTGTGATGAAATTTGGGCAGCTTTATGCTGTGGGGTCGTAGTAGGTAATGTTCCTGAAATTTTGAAAATCGTTATACGGGGGGCGGAGTAATTAGCAAAAAACGAAAAATTTCAAATATGCCTCAATCTTCGTTTTTAGGCGTTTTAGTGGTTCCTGATCATTTTCTACTTTTTCTTGGGTGGGGGTGAATTAGGGGTGGTTGGGGGGTGGGGGATTGTAATACTGAAAAATTTGTTGTATTCGTAATGGGCTGTCCACTGATATGGGAATGAAAAACCTAGCGGCATCATACACTTTTTTAGGTCCATCCGAACGTTGCATGCTTATTATACAAACCACGGGAATTTGTGATGTATACATACGAGCATTGTTTTAGATCGTTCGATATCGCCTAACGCGAAAATTGTTCAATTGATTTTAATGAAATTTTGACATTGTATTACTTCCAAGGCGAGGATGGAAAACACGGATGTTTTGGAAAAATCGGGTCAGTAGCAGCGCAGCAATAATAAAAAAACAAAAAATATAAAAACAGCTCAAACTTTGTTTTTAGGCGTTTTAGCGGTTTCTGATCATTTTCCACGTTTTCTTGGGTGAGGGTGAATTTGGGGTGGTTGGAGGGTGGGGGGTTGTAAAACTGAAAAATTTATTGTACTCATAATGGGTTGTCTATTGATCTTTGAATGAAAAACCTAGCAGCATAATACACTATTTACGTACATCCGAAAATTACCTTGCTTTATATAAAAACCAACATACAAGTATTGTTTGAGATCGTTCTATATTTCGTATCGCGAAAATTATTGAATTGATTTTAATGAAATTTTGACACAGTATTAATACCACAGCGAGGATGGAAAAAGAAAAATGTTTTAGAATAATAGTGTCAGTGGCGGCGCAGCAAAAATAAAAACTACTAAAAGTATGAAAACAGCTCAAACTTTGTTTTTAGGCGTTTTACGGGTTCCTGATCATTTTCAAATTTTTTTGGCCGGGGTGAAATCGGGGCGGTTGGGGGGTGGGGGTAGTAAAACTGAAAAATTTGTTGTATTCATAATAGTCCGTCTATTGACCTGTAGAAGAAATACCTAGCGGCATATTACACTTTTTTAGGTCCATCCGAACATTGGCTTGCCTATTACAGAAACCAATTTTTTTAACTGTACATACGAGTTTTGCTCTATTTCGTTCTATGTATATAGCGTAAAGCGAAAATTATTGAATTGATTTTAATAAAATTTTGACACAGAATTTATTACCGCTGCGAGAATGGAAAACGACTGTGTTTTTGAAAAACCGTGTCAGTGGCGGCGCAGCAATAATCAAAAAACCAAAAACATAAAATCAGCTCAAACTTCGTTTTTAGACGGGTTGGAGGCTCTTAATCGTTTCGCATCGTCCAGTCAAGCATGCAGAAAAAAACTGTGGCGCCCTGGTCCCTAAGGAGGGAGACGCAAGAAACTATTTACGAGGTTTTTTGTGTTGGATATTGTTTTTGCGGGCGGATGGGCGATAATTTAGTTGCGAGGGGATTCTAGACTATAACTTCATGCAATGGGAAATAATAAAATGGTATCATCATTATGTGTGGGAAGTACTGAGTCAATCAACTTGACTCCATTTTTTTGATACTTCAGAGACACCACATGTCCAGACTTGTGAGGTTCTCCTATAAACGCACGTAAAGAGCATTGCATTACAAAGCTCGTGTTTACAGGAGGCAGCGAATGCTCATTTCGAATGTTCTGTTCAATAGTGCTCCAGTTTTATTTAGTTCATTTTATTTATATATTTATTTTATTAAGAATCTATTTTGTATTTTGAATGTGAAGTGACAGATGTCAGTTATCTCGTCGTTCTGTATTCGAGTTGGCAACTCTTCAGGTTGGCAACATTGTTTCAGTCACCTGTCAGTTGTCACTAGACAGACACGTCACTTGTCACTTCGGCAATCGGAGAAGATGGACGTGAGGGGGGTCCCGCTGACTTATATTAGTTAGTTCGGTACGGAACTGCAATGGGATACTGCTTGGGGGTCTTGAGGATATTTGACATTTTCTTCTACCAGATATACCTTAGAGATATCGGAAAATTATACAGTAAATGGACACCCTGTAGATGAAGACAAGTAATTACATTTTTTAAATGAGTTCGACAATAATTATCGCTCTTTAGCCAGACACTGATACATCGTCACGTTCCATTCCAGACCCCGGTTCCTGCAGTACAAATGCATCTACGACTACCGCAAGAACTACTACGATGACGTCATGGAGGCGTTGAACAGTCGCTGCAGGGGCGTGCGACGTAACATCCCCCCCGCCCAGACGTGGGCGGAGCGAATGTGCAGGCTGAGGGCGGACCCTCTGTACAGGGTGGATCGCTTCGATCGCTTCCTGGACGATGTCAAGCTGGTCACCAAGAGCGAGATCAGCGGAAGCTTCTACAACTACTACTCCAAGGAGCAGTTCAACAGGCGGTACTCCAAGCTGCTCTTCTAAATCACATCTCTGCCATCCTACTAGCTGACGCCCAATTGTATAACCTTCTACGCAGCTGTATTACCATTTTTCTTGATGCTACCAGAAAATGTCGACTGCCAGTGGGATTTGAACCCGCGACCTCCGGAATTCTAGTCCGACGCTCTACCAACTGAACCACGGCGGTCATGGCAACCCAGCCTGCAAATAGTCCACCAGACGCGTCGGATCCTCACACCAACTGACGGCTCTACTGTCGCCATCTTCTGGTAGAACATCGAATTAGAATTGCGGAGGTCGTGGGCTCAAATCCCGATGGCGAACGATTTTTTGTTTGGCATTTTTCGGTAGCATTTTTTCTAATACTACGTTCCAAAATCCCATCAAAGGCCTCGATTTGCTCTGTAGCGTTTCAGTATTCACTCAACATCAAACTGTCAACAAAAATCTGTGTTCCATTATTGCATTTCCGAGGCCATGGATGTCATCGTTTTGCTCGGAAATCAAATTGAGATTTTAGCGACCTTTGTGTCAATACTGTCAAGAGATATTTTTCACTTGACAGCTAACAACTTAACATAACCTATTCTGCTTTATTTGTATGCATTGACATTCTAACTGGTACGACTCTGACACTCTGACTCTGAGAAAACCGCACAGGTTATGTGATATGTCAAAATTGTCAAAAAAAGATCTTTGCCGTTTCATAAATATTCCAACATCCCTAACATCTGTAATCACGTGACTCGAAAATTCATCTGCTCACTGGATAGATGGGATTTTGGAACGTAGTATAAGTAGCTCCTGCAGTTTCGTAGAAGATTATACAATTGGCGCCCAACGTGGGGCGTTTCTCTGACGTTAGAAATACAAGGAGAACATTGTTTGCCATTGTAAGATTGTTGTAACCAATTATTTTAGAACGTTTATCCAACGTTAGAGAAACGTATGTGGGCTGGTAGGGTATTTTTGGAACGTATTTTGTTTGAATTTCTGCCATTTTGGTGGAAAGTAATTGTAGATTTTTTATTAGGGGTTTTATATTTTTTGACTTATGTGGTCATTTTTACGAAGGAATGTGATATCTGGAAAAGAGCTGAGCGTACTGCCATCACGTACTTGCTAATAAAAAAATCTGTAAAGCTGTAAGAAGTGATATTAGAACAAAAATGATAATGAATAAAATTATTATTACCTAGCCTCACTTAGTGAAATTAGTCACAATTCAAAATATGACCTTTAGAGTTTGTCCCGAATTGTAGAAGGAATTTGTAAGAAAGAATTAGTATTAAAAAGTACTGTATCTTGCCAATTTTCTTGGATACGAATAGAAAAGTATTATAATGAGCACATATTGTGCACAAATTATGTCAATATTCAAGTCAATAAAAAAATGCAATACCTGCCAATGTGCTTTTTTACTCTTTTCTTTGAAATATCATGCGAAGGGCCCCACAGAAACCTTGCATAGGCAGTCAGAATTATTTATTTAGCGTATGGCTACATCACAGGTACTTAAACTGCATTTACAGTGTATACATACATATATATGAACGGAATGAATAACACGTTACAAACAGTCATGATAATAAACAAACGATATTAAGATTCTACAAGCAAACGTCCAGGTTACAAATATACTCAATTGACTCCGTTGTCGCAATCAAAAAGTCGGATGGAGAACCATTGTAGGACCTATGCGGACATTCCTCCACCAGGTGTTGGATGGTTTGTCTTTCGCAATCGCAATTTGGGGATGGTATTTTTCCCCACCTGAAAAGTGAGTCGGCACACCTGCCGTAGCTCGTCCTTATTCTATTGAGTGTTGCCCAGATTCGTCTGCTTGTGTCGCACGGCATGTTCCGGTTGGCAGGTGTTGCATTTTTCTCCCAGTCCTCTCTCCAACGTTCAGTTGTATTGAAGTTATTGTCAAGCAGTGCTCTTTGCAGATTTTAGGGGCGGTTTTCTTGAGCGAAGCCTACTTATATCATTGTCGGCAACTCCAACCTGAGAACGGAGTGCAGGATCAGCTTTAATTTTTCTGTACTCCCTAACGAGAGCATGTTCACGGCGAATGTGTGGTGGAGCTATGTGGCTAAGTGCAGGTAGCCAATAAGAGGGCGTGGGCCTGATTGTGCCTGATATAATGCGCATAGTTTGATTGAGTTGGACATCAACACGGTTGGTGTGCCGGCTGTTAATCCACACCGGTGCACAGTACTCCGCGACGGGGTACACCAGACCCAGAGCTGTTGATCTAAGTGTGGACGCTGAGGAGCCCCATGTGGTTCCACATAGCTTGTATAGGATGTTGTTTCGGGTTCTGAGTTTGGCCGTTGTCTTCGTAAGATGTTCCTTAAAGCTTAGCGTTCTATCCAGTGTGACCCCCAAATACTTTTATGTAAAAATGCGAGCCGAGGCACCAACAAAACTGTCGAATAAATTCCATAGTACCCAAAGTTGTCGCTTGCTGGTCGTCTGCTGTCACAAAAATGCACTTTTCCATGGCCGACTGTACTCACTAGGCCGGAGCATGAAATATGGCAACACTGAATCTGGGGGCCGAGTTTGCATTTGTTGTTATGTCATGTGTATTCTTCCAGGTGCAGAAAATATGGTTGGAAGGTGATTATTAATGAGTTTCTAATTATTTACCTGCACAAACGAAACTATAAAGATAACAAGATGCCTGCAAAGCGTGTAGTACCAGGTTGCAGCCCAGTAGAGGACTACCAAACCATGGCCTAACATCACCTTATTCCAGATTAAAAAGAACGTTGCAAGGTGATTTTAATGGGTTTCTACTTATTTACCTGCACAAACGAAACTATAAAGATAAAAAGATGCCTGCAAAGCGTGTAGTACCAGGTTGCAGCCCAGTAGAGGCATGGGTAGAGGACTACCAAACCATGGCCCAACATAACCTTATTCCAGATTAAAAAGAACGTTGCAAGGTGATTTTTAATGGGTTTCTACTTATTTACTTGCACAAATGAAACTATAAAGATAAAAAGATGCCTGCAAAGTGTGTAGTACCAGGTTGCACTAGCAATTGTGCGTCCAATAAGGGACATAAACAGAAGTGGGTGAAAGGTATTCCTCGGAAGGGCTGGTTATATTTATAAGGATAAAGACAATAATTTACAAACATTTCAAAGGATAAGACCTATTTCAAAGCACAATGTGGTACCTATAATGTTTTCTGGACCTCCCAAATATCACAGAAAAATACAGTTAATAGAACTCGTCTGGGCATGGCCTGGGGCATACCTACGAAAGGATTTGATAGTGAAAGGGAAATCAAGACCAGCAAGAATGGCTTCATAGTGAATTTTTCTAGCTCAAGTGACAATTTACAAAGTAAATTGAGTGTTCATTTGAGTGGAAGTGGAAGTGGCAGCAGGAAACAGGTTGCGTTTATTTTTATTTTGTAGTGTCTGAAACATCAGATGTAAGTGGTATTAGTAGTAGTAGTTCTAAAAAGTATTTTTCTTAATTTATTAACCGAGATGAACTCTAATACATATAAAATGTAATAATTATTCTGAAACTATAGGGCTACTATTTGACAGCTAAGCCACGTTGCCACATCTAAGGCTCCGGCCTAGTGTAGAGTCGGCCATGCCGCTTATACCGTTCGTCTGCGTTCGTTATATCCGGGTCGGAACGAATACATTTATGGAATGCCGAAACGAGCGAAAGCGTTGGAAAAATATGTCGCTATCGCTTCGCTTAGAGCTACAGAATTCACCCACAGGTCGTGGAATTGCTCTATATTTTTTCATCGCTGTTGGCATATGCAATAGCATTTCATGGTCACAATTCAACTTGAATGCGAGTGGGAAGTACCGTATCAAACTATCCGTCGCAACTTTTTCACTTTGTCCTGCGGGCAGCGACATTAGTTCCGGCTCGAAGCTAGCAAATTTATCCGTAAATCATCCTAACGATTTATGGATCGATCCGACGTCAGCGAAACAAATCGCGATGCCAAAATGGTGGATCGGTGGCTGGTGGACTGGACCGAATCCAGCACGGCGCGAAATGGATCGTGAGATACGGGCCCGTGTTAATTAAACATTTCCGTATTACGTGAATTATGGACACTATTAATCCGCTCGGTTAATTGCTATTGCTTTTGTTCTGGCAACAAAGTGGCGCGCAGAAATATGGCCAGTCAAGGTGGGCCGGAATGCAGTGACGTTTGTCAAAGTTGCAAAATAATTGCCGGACATTAACGTGCGCTTTAAAAATGAAACAAACTAAATATTTGAGCACACAGAAAAATCTGTCGTTTTGTCAAAGACTACGCTTGGATTCAATGGGACCTTACACTCAGCATTGGTAGCGAATTATATCGTATTGTCGATTCAACTACAAGATGTCATTGGATTCCAATATTCAATCGCAGCCTGTCGTTGAATCGAATCTGTGTTTGGTAATTGATTCTAAACTACTTTCTTTTCCTTGGACCAACAGATTTTATTGCGAGGACAGCTGATTGATTCGTTTGGATGTTTAATGGTGATGGGATTTTGTGTGAAGTTATAAGGAGCATGATATAAGAATTAGACATAAGCCTGCACCAGTTGTTGCATTATTACCTGAAATATAACTGTCTGATTAATCTAAATACCTACATTCAAATGTGGGTGTTAGCTCTTCTAAGTCCCAATTTCTCAGTAGGTCCTCCATTTAATACAGGGTGTCCCACGACGATTAAGACAAGCAATATATTTGCACTGGGCAGTAGTAGCGAATTATAATTTTGGGGGTGTAAATTAGGGCAAATATAGTATATTTTCTTACTATTGTATCACCCAGTGAGATATGTGTTTTTCATCACGTAACGTCCGATTCAAAATGTTTAGTGGCACACCCTGTATATTTGTGACTTTTTGTGTTCCTCCCGATAAAACAATTCCAAGAAACTAGCACAGTTGGGGTCTAAAGTAATTAATTCAAGAGCTACTGGTACTTAAAGTATGGTACCAGTACCATTGATTATAACATGTACCCCTACAGTTAAATTATTTTGGTAATGTTTCATAATGGTAGTGGTACAGTCCTTTAAGTACCTGTAGCCCTTGAATTAATCACTTTAGACCCCAACTGTGCTAGTTTCTTGGAATTGTTTTATAGGGTGGAACACAAAAAGTCACAAAAATCCAGGGTGTCCCATTAAAAATTTTGAATCTGACGTCACGTGACAAAAAACAAATACCTATTGGGTGACACAATAATAAGAAAAGATACCATATTTGCTCTAAATTACACCCTCAAAATCATAATTTGTTACTACTGTCCAGTTCCGAATTACTGCTTGTCTTAATCATCGTGGGAAACCCTAGATATAACTGGACACATTTAAATCACACAATTGCTGTGCAATACGCAAAACCACGATATGACACAACGTACAAAAAACTCAGGCAACAACACTTACAAAGAAGTCTCACGATGGCTTACCAACCGTGGAAATGGAGGGTCACCCCATAGTCGAATCACATTCTGTCAAGCTTTTGGGAATCAACATCAACAATAACATGTCCTGGCACGACCACGTCGTCAGTATTGCTAAAACGGCATCCCAGAAGCTTGGAGTTTTGTTCCGCTGTTGGAAGTTGTATACACCAGAGCAACTGCTGCTGCTGTACAAGGCACAGATCAGACCATCGCTGGAGTATTGCTCCCATGTGTGGGGATGTGCTCCGAAGCACTCTCTAAAGCTTCTGGACACTATCCAGAAAAGAGCGATTAGACTAATCGATACGCCAAACCTCACAAAGGACCTCCACAGCCTGGAACATCGAAGGAGGGTGGCTGACCTATCCCTGTTTCACAGATTCTATCACGAAAGATGTTCGATTGAGCTCTCTCAGATAATAACTCCACAGGCCGTCCGAACCAGGAAAACTAGAGAAGCTCTGCGAGCTCATCCTCACCAGGTCGAGGTCCTTACTCCCCGAACTAGTCTCCTCCAGCAATCCTTCTTTTGGAGAACTTCGACGCTGTGGAATCAGCTGCCGGGGAATGTGTTTCCCGACAGCTACAACCGGCAGCGTTTCAAATCTAACGTGAACCGATACTTATCCTCTCGCAGCGCTTCTACAGCGCCATAGGCTTTAAGCCTTTGCGGGAGGCCGACCATAAAAAAAAAACACGGCTAACACCGAAACAACACAACGGAACAACTTCGTCCATGTTGGCGAGTTCGCGGCGATAGTAGCACTGAGATCATCCCCCTGTTCTTTATTCTTACCTTCATTGAATCGGAACATCAGTCCCGCCGAATACTGATTATAGTTCAGCGAACGACAAGGGCCATTGAAGCAAAATTAATTTATCAGATGAATTATCACGAACTGCTGTTGCTGTAATAATTTTTGTACATTGAATAGACTGTATGGCTTTGCTTAAATGAAACATAGGGTAAATTTCGAAAACAAAAGGATGTTTTGATTGCATTATATGTCAATACTGGTATTAGAAGGATTATACATATCGCTATAACGAATATAAAATTATTTTGAATTTATTGGCGTACCTGTAATTACTTCGAATGTACGTTCAACTGTAGATATATTTAAGGTGATGGAAAAACATCCAAATATTAACAATTAATTGGATACGCAACAGTATATTTTTCTGTGAGTTCAATCGTCATCAATCGTCATAGTACTTGGAAATCTTAGATAAACAATGACGTCAAGTGGTTCGAATCGGTATAATATATATAGTTTACTCTTCCTCTCTCTAGGGGCACCACGGTATTTCAAGCAGAAATGTACGTCTCTCAGATCTCCAAGTTCACCCTAAATATCTAAAATCGTTATCTGACTTCCTATCAGGATGAAAACTTGTATCGTGTATAGTTTAAGGGTGTCAATGTTAAATCCGGACACTGTTTTGAGTTTCAGTCTCAGGTGAAGAAGATCAAAAAATTTCAGACCCTCGGATATTCAAGTTCACCCTAAAAATCTAAAATCGTTATCTCGCTTTCTATCAGGACGAAAACTCGTATCGTATATAGTCTGAGGGTACCAATTTAATATCCTGCCGTTGTTTTGAGTTCCAGCCTCAGATAAAGAAGCTCAAAAATTTTCAGATTCTCGAATATACAAGTTGACCCTCGAGTTCACCCTAAAAATCTAAAATATTTATCTGGCTTTCTATGAGGACGAAAACTCGTATCGTATATAGTTTGAGGGTGTCAATTTCAAATCCGAGTACTGTTTTGAGTTGCAGCCTCAGGTAAAGAAGATCAAAAATTTTCAGACCCTCGAATATACAAGTTCGCCCTAAAAATCTAAAATATTTATCTGGCTTTCTATGAGGACGAAAACTCGTATCGTGTATAGTTTGAGGGTGTCAATTTCACATCCGGACGTTTTTTTGAGTTTCAGCCTTAGGTAAAGAAGATCAAAAATTTTCAGGCTCTCTGATATTCATATTCACCCTAAAAATCTAAAATCGTTATCTGGCTTCCTACGAGGACGAACGTGTATAGTTTGAGGGTGTCAATTTCAAATCCGAGTACTGTTTTGAGTTGCAGCCTCAGGTAAAGATCAAAAAATTTCAGACCCTTGGATATTAAAGTTCACCCTAAAAATCTAAAATCGTTATGTGGCTTCCTATGAGGACGAAAACTCGTATCGTGTATAGTTTGAGGGTGTCAATTTCAAATCCGGGTACTGTTTTGACTTGCATCCTCAGGTAAAGAAGATCAAAAAATTTCAGACCCTCGGATATTCAATTTACCCTAAAGATCTAAAATCGTTATCTGGCTTCCTATGAGGACGAAAACTCGTATCGTGTATAGTTTGAGGGTGTCAATTTTCAAATGCGGGCACTGTTTTGAGTTGCAGCCTCAGGTAAAGAAGATCAAAAATTTTTGAGACCCTCGGATTTTCAAGTTCACCCTAAAAAATCTAAAATCGTTATCTAGCTTCCTATGAGGACGAAAACTCGTATCGTGTATAGTTTGAGGATGTCAATTTCAAATCCGGGCACTGTTTTGAGTTGCAGCCTCAGGTAAAGAAAGTCAAAAAAAATTCAGACCTTCCTATGAGGACGAAAACTCGTATCGTGCATAGTTGGAGGGCGCCAATTTCAAATCTAGCCGTTGTTTTGAGTTTCAGCTTTAGGTAACGTAGAACAAAAATTTTGGAGCCCTCATCCAGATCTTCAACATAAATACCTAATGAATTTGTGGTTCTTGGGTTTTTAGGCCGGCGTCGTTTAGCGTTAAAGCTTGACGTTTCGCCACCACGAGTGGATGGCATCTTCAGAAGCTATTTCACTTCGGCGACTTCCAAAATACAGTATTTACACCACGAGTATTTTGGAAGTCGCCGAAATGAAATAGCTTCTGAAGATGCCATCCACTCGTGGTGGTGAAACGTCAAGCTTTAACGCTAAACGACGCCGGCCTAAAAACCCAAGAACCACAAATTCATTGGACGATGGCCGCGAAAGCCTTACACAGTATAAATACCTAAATATCTAAAATCGTTATCTGGCTTCCTACCAGGACGAAAACTCGCATGGTGTATAGTCTGAGGGTGACAGTTTCAAATCTAGCCGTTGTTTTGAGTTCTAGCCTCAGGTAAAGAAAATGAAAAATTTTGAGTTTGAGTCAGTTCTTAAGTTCACCCTAAATATCTAAAATCCTTATCTGGCCTCCTTTCAGAATGAAAACCTGTATTCTTCTCGAATTACTTCCGCTGGTTAGTATACGATGCTCACATAGTAGATAACCACGTATTTAAGATGATTGGCTATGTCAACAATGAAAATTTTATACTAACTGTGATTACCATTTTCTGCCCTTTGAGAGAGCTTAGGCAAGCTTTAAGTTGGACCTTGAAATCATCCCACTTGTTGTCTCTATGCTCAGTGAGCAGACACACCTCAGAAACGTTTCGTGAATCCATAGATGATGTTCACAAAAATATATTTATTGTGATTATTCTGATTTTTCTGGTTGCGTTTCCTGCGTGCCAGTTATACAAAAATAGTTGAATGGACTAGTATCATGAATTTTATTTCTGGTTGCATATGATAGAGTACGTCATAAATAGCATCTCATTTTTTTCTCCGATTTTTTTGGGCACAGGAAAGCCGTGAAAATGAGGAAAATATTTGAATTCTCCTAGGGCAGTGACGTCACTGCCCTATAGGCGAACAGCCAATCAAAAGACAGATATGTGTGCTGTGTTGCCGCATTCTGATGGCGCGCGGAGCTGTACGCGGGCTGGCTCATCTATCTTGTCTTCTGTTCCCGTCTGATATGTTTTGTGGTTTTAATGTCCCGTGATCCGAAATTCCAGGGCTGTTCCAAATTACGGTTCTATCACCGTCCTAGAACTGTTTTCATCATGCCCCACCCATTTTGTGATTCTAGAATCGATGATTGGTTGGTACGCTGGTGGACCAACCAATCATCGTTTTGAGAACTGTAAAATGGGCGGGGCATGATGAAAACAGTTCTAGGACGGTGATAGAACCATAATTTGGAACAGCCCTTCCGAAAGCTAAGTTAAGGTTCCTGATCCGTCAATCCTGTCAATCAATCGTCATTCGGTCATTGTCATTTCCAAATTCCATTGGGCTTTGGCTGTAATTTTCAACAATCTTAAAGTTATTATTATTTGTTTGCGTTTATTTGTACAGGATATCCTTTTATTCCATTTAGTAGGTTTCAAGTTATTTTATCATAACATAACCAACAAGTATGGGTAAAATCGATAGTGGATTCACAAACGCCGATTCAGATAACCTGCCTAAAGTTGATATGGCTATGGTGAACGACTTTTATGTGGATAATATGCAGTTCTTCAATACGAAGATGAGAAATGTGAAAGCTAAGAAGTGAGTTTCAAATTATTTATAACACTTTGGATAGCAAATAACATGTTTATGTGAAATGTAAATGTTTTGCGAGTCGGAGCTGTTCTTGGCAACAATGCACTGCTGATAATTCGCGCGGTTGGCACTGATTGGCTGAATTTGAATTCCTTTCTTTAAACTTTAGAATGGAATTACTAAAAAACAAAATGATGTAGAAAGTAACGAAATGCAGCAGAACGTTTATTTGTGTATGCACTAAGCGGCCATAATAATTAAATCATTGTTCTTAACCTCGTGATACTAGTCCATTGTTTTTATTCTCAACTCAACTTGGAAGGCGTCGTCTAGAACTGCGCGGAAACGATCCTCTCACGCCATCTTCAACACCCCTCGTTCACAGAGGTATCTGTGCCAGCCCGGACGAGTGATATCTAGATCGAACCGGTCGGAGATCAATACCGACCCATCAGATCACTTGATGTCAGAGATGAGGGCCGCTGGTGGTACCAGAAGATGGCGCGAGAAAGTCCTCAGCGGGTGCCGGCCCGTTCCCGCGTAATACCAGTCGACGCTTTTGAAGTTGAGCTCAACTGGTGAGAGCGTCGGAGTACAAATCTGGCGGTCGTGGGTTCGAGTCTCGCCAGCCGCAGACTCTTTCCGACATTTTCTGGTACGAATTTAAAACAAAAATAGTTGTTATGCACCACATTCTATATGTATAGGATAAATTTGTACCGAGATCACAGATCCTATTACTACGTTCCAAAATCCCATCAAAGACCTCGATTTGCTCTGTAGCGTTTCAGTATTCACTCAACATCAAACTGTCAACAAAAATCTGTGTTCCATTATTGCATTTCCGAGGCCATGGATGTCATCGTTTTGCTCGGAAATCAAATTGAGATTTTAGCGATCTTTGTGTCAAGACTGTCAAGAGATATTTTTCACTTGACAGCTAACAACTTAACATAGCCTCTTCTGCTTTATTTATATGCTTTCCCTTTATTTTTATCTATGGTCTAGAAGTAAATACAATGGAAAACGGAGTTCAATATCTTTTGGATGAAAATAATCAAATTATTACCGAAACTGACAAAGTTTTAGTTGTAAAAGAAGGTGGGTACTTCATGAGATAGAAATTTTATTGTTATAGAGAACTGCTAGCAGCACTATGCAGTTTTCATGATGTACTTATAATGATGCAGTG
Organism: Callosobruchus maculatus; assembly: GCA_951848785.1. Taxonomy (NCBI): domain Eukaryota; kingdom Metazoa; phylum Arthropoda; class Insecta; order Coleoptera; family Chrysomelidae; genus Callosobruchus; species Callosobruchus maculatus. The sequence continues at coordinate 9,695,325 of CATOUR010000003.1, forward strand.
CTCATACATTCTTATATTTTCAATATTTGAATCCATTTGAATGTCCTTTCAGTTTCACCACAAAATATTTTCACAAAAGCAAAACAGCCTCAGGGCTCAGATGGTAAAAACTGTGACTGAAACTACTCACTCACTCTGACTCTGAGGTTATGTGATATGTCAAAATTGTCAAAAAAAGATCTTTGCCGTTTCATAAATATTCCAACCTCCCTAACATCTGGAATCACGTGACTATCCTCGAACATTCATCTGCTCACTCGATAGATGGGATTTTGGAACGTAGTATGAGTCAACTGGCAGCGCTGCGCTATTTGAGACACTATAGCCACCTGTTGACGATCGAGAGCATTTAATGTCTAGCAGTTGTCAAATCAGTAGATAACCTCCTATATCAAACAACACCAGTTGTATCTCGTATTACAGCCACCAGGTGGCACGGTCATCGCAAATAGCTAAATAGCGAATTCGGAATACAGGTAGGGCTACCACCTCACAGATGTCGCTAAACTAAATATATATACAAGAGGTTAGTCGGTGTTGCCAGATCTGTCAAATTCAGTACGGAACTGCCATAATACTCTAAAGACACTGGTGAAGACCAACAGATAGATAGATAGATAGATAGATAGATGAATCTTTATTCTTTTGATCATCACAGATGATATAGAACATGTCATAGTCAGGTTTACATATCTTAAAAAAAAAATAACAGTGATTATCTAATATTATGATTATAAGCGAGGGTTGCACTCACGATGTCAATCAAAATGTCGCCGAATAAATAGTAGATATATGATATGATTAAAAAAAAAAGTCATAAAACACTTAACACTTGATATACACAAAATTAAAAAAAAACAACAGAAAAAAAACAGAAAAATTTAAAACTAGTACATGTACAAGTTAGGTTTATCTATGTATATCTTGAAAAAAAATTGCAATGATTATATAACATGATGATAAAAAGCGAGGATTGCACTCACAATGTAGATAAAATGTCTTCAAATAGATACCTAGTATATGATACGAGTAAAAAAACCATCGTAAAACACTTAACACATGATATGCACAACATTAGCAACAACAACAAAAACACAAAAAATTTAAAACTTGTACATGTATCTACTCATAAAAAAATTATTAATGAATTAGAATGTCTCCAAGATACTCAGCGGTGGAGTAGTATGCTTTCCTAATTAAAAGTAATTTCAACTCTAGTTTAAACCTCGTCTCAGACATGTTTTTGAAACAGTTAGGTAATCTGTTATACAACTTGATTGCCATAAGCTTTGGACTATTTTCTGTGTTAGCAAGTCTATGAGAAGGCACAATTAATGTATTACTATTTCGTGTTGAGTAGTTGTTGTGACAGTTAAGTCTGCAGAAGTTGTCAATATTTAGCTTCACATACATCAGTAGCTCAAAAATATATAATGATGGCAGAGTCATGATACCTAGCTTCGAAAATATTTGTTTGCAGCTAGTTCTCTTATTGCCGCCAACAATCAACCTCACCACCCTCTTTTGCATAATAAAGATTCTCCTTGCTTGACTACTTCCCCCCCATACTGCTATACCGTACGATAGAGTTGACTGGAAAAATGCATAATAGTATGTCATCAGAACATCTTTATCAACGATGAAACGTAACTGACCGATGCAATAAGATACTGATGCCAGTTTTTTGCAGATAATGTCTATATGTGCCGTCCACTTACAGTTGGCCATAATGTGGACACCTAGAAATTTAGCTGTCTCTACCTGTGCTATTGACCCATTAAGAGATCTGACTAACAAAGTACAGTTAGAGGTGTTGCGTCTACATTCAAAATTTAAAAAAGTTGTTTTGTTTTGGTTGAGTACAAGGCCGTTGTCAATAAACCACTGCTCAACTCTCAGTAATTCGTTGGTTGCTTTTGATGTTACCGTTGTCAGATCTTCCCCATCAATAATTAATGACGTATCATCAGCATACATGACATATTTATTACTGCAAAAGTCATTTACAAATATGATATATAAGAGAGGGCCAAGAATTGAACCTTGTGGTATGCCTACATTAGTTTGAAGTTTTTGTGATCTTACTGATTCAACTTCAACATATTGTTTTCTGTTAGCCAGATAGTCTTCAAACCATTTAAGAGGAAGTCCTCTTATACCATACATTTCAAGTTTCCTTAAAAGTATTTCATGGTCAACTAAATCAAAAGCTTTGCTTAGATCAATAAAAATTCCCAAACATTTCTTACCCTTATCAAGCTCATCAAATAACATATTAATGAAATGTATTACTGCTTTTCCCGTTGATCGTCCATTCAGAAAACCAAATTGATAGTTATTAAATAAATTATATTTGTCAAAAAATTGTACTATCGACTTAGCCACATATTTTTCAAATATTTTAGTGAAAGGGCTTAATAAAGAAATGGGCCTAAAATTATCAACATTTGTAGTATCCCCTTTTTTATGTACTGGTAAAATTTTGGATACTTTCAAACAATCTGGTATAATTCCTTCGGTAAGAGAGCAGTTCAGCAGGTAGGTCAATGGCTTAACAATTCGAAAAATACACTTCTTCACCAGGTTTGTACTAATTTGATCTTCACCTACTGAATTGGAGTTACGCAGATTCTTGATGATGTCGATGAGGTCGTGTTCTACAGCTGGTTTGAAATAAAAACTATTTGAGTTCATTGATGGGTATCTTACAGGGTAACTCCATCTTGGGTGCTTAGGTCACATAGAAGTGGGTGGCAATGAGAGGACCGGCAGACAAGGGCGCTTCCAAGGGGGGGTAGAGAGGGTAATTACCCCCCCCCCAGAATACGGAACAAAACTGATTAATTAAAAACAAGATGCAATAAGATGCATTGAAATTTAACTGTTTATGCCTATTGCTTTAAATATATTTTTCTGTTTACGTTATTTATAATAAGTCTTGTTTCGTTTTGTTAATTTTCCTTATAATAAAAAATGGAAAATACTTGTGTAATGTTTAATTTGATCTTTGCGGCTGAAAAATTTCAATTTCATAAATATTCATCTCTTACCGTATTATATCTTCATTTGACAAGATGTTTATTGTACCCTCCCCCCCCTCTCTCCTTGGTGCAGGTGTGCCAAGGAAGGTGTAAAACTCCCTCTCATCGGGTCAGAACCAGCATGTGGTATATCATACAACATGGTACGGACAGCAGTCATGAGTTGGGTGTCAAATGCGCTCCAGAAGCGCTGGGACAGAGTGCTGTTCAATCTGAGAGGATGCTTAGGGGATTGTCGTTTTCTAATACCGCTGACTCTCTCAGATTGAGCAGGATGGAACTGCGAAAGCTTGGTCGGATTTACAACTGGCCATTGGACCTTCAGTGCACATCTGATGCAAAAAATTGGGAATCGATGTGGAAAATCCTTTATGCGGAAAAGTGCGGTGAGGCAGATGAAACAGCTAAGCATGTTACCTTTGACTGTCCTGCCTTGAGTGAACGTAGGAACTCCTATCTGAATGTAGGGCAGTAGGGAAGACAAGAGATCATAGTCCAATGCACCTCAAGGATAGCAAAAGATGAGACACCGTCTGATCCCTTTGACTGGGTGTGCACAATAAGCCTTAGGACTAAGCAGCATCATTAGGGTTATTGACCCTACCCTCTTCTAAAAGTCCTACTCAGATTCTTTAAATGAAGGACACATAATAGCGTAAACTTTATTTTAAAAAAATCAATATAATACAGTATTTACAAGCAAAACAAAATAGTTGCGCGCAAGTATTACTCTATAGCAAAAGTACAAAATAAAATGTAGTAATACGACAAAACGAGAAATAGAACATTGTACATAGTCACAAAACACAAACATAAATGATTTATGAAAACTTTTTATTTGAGGGCAACGTTGATCAACCACTATCTTATCTCACAAAGATGGAAAGGTGGAATGTAGAAAAATATATTAACAATGATCAAATGAATAAAGTGTAGCGTTAATTCAATACCAATTATGATTTATTAATTTAGTATTCGATAAATGCAACAGTAATAAATTAGAATTTTAACCTACACACTTTTCTCCACAACTAAGTAATTTTAAAAAAAGTTCCATTTGAACACTAGCGTTGCAGGGTTTTCATAATACACAATTAAACTTCTACAGTATGTAGAAAATGTGAGTAAAAGTTGCAGACCTGGAAAATATTTGGAACTGACATCCTTTGCCTACAACAAAGGCATTTACGGTTATAGGCAAAATCAACGACGTATTTGATATGGAAAAATGATGAGGATGATGATGTTGAGCAACCCCCGCCAATCTCCGACCAGTCACCAGACTAATCTAGAAATGTGTTGACAAACGATACCAGTACTCTGATCATATCGTCACTGTTAGCACGGTACAGTACTAAGTACAGATAGGACTTACCTTTAACATTTCAATACCTTTAATAGGGGATATATACAATTACTATGTTTCTACGGGCTTCCCAAACATTTTCAAAACGCTTTAAGTTTTGAAATATATCATTGTATACGTCAGTTGGAATCGTTTTTAAAACGTTTCCTATTCTAGGTCGATCCGCAAATTTTTGAGATCGTATCGAGATCTATATTTCGTGGTAACACCAGCTGTCACTTTCAAAAGTTTTGAACTGAAACATGCCTTAGAATCCTTCAATGTTCGAAGGAACATGCATACTGTGTTGTTGTCTGTGCCACTGTAGTTAGTTTATTCGAAATTGGATATTGAAGATTAATTATAAACAGCAAAATAGGTTATAAAACTAGGAAATGGCATTTTTCAAGAGTTTCAGTTGAAAACGTTTTAAATGCGTTTCGAAAATCGTTTCGAATGCTATCCAGGAAACTCCGACAATTCAAAATCTCAAAACGTTTTGAAAACAGTTGTGAAAACCCTTAGAAACGTAGTGAATATACATGTTCTCACAGCCAGGCAGCTCTAAAATTGATGGAAGGTCAGCTCTGGCTCAAGAATACTCTGTCGCCCCTCAGAGACTAGCAAGCCACAAGAAGGTGACCTTCTGTAGCTTGCTAGTGTATTGATTAGTTAGGATAGGGGCGGGCAGCTCCTGCATCGGCCCAGAACCTATGCTTGGAGGCGCCAGGTCAATCTTGCCCTGAACGACTGGGTCTACAAGGAACTGGCCCTGAAAAGGGTCGAACGCTATGGCTTCTGACTACAGGCAGATAGACGCTCAACCTTCTGCTGGGGATTCTCACTGGTCATTACCGGCTGAATTTTTCACTTATGAGGGTGGCTGGGGACCCCATTTGCTCCAGAGGCTGGAAGGAGGATGAGACAGCGTTCCACTTCCTGGGCAAATGTGCTTAGGGTTCAGATATTCGGCACGACGGAGTTCGTGGAAGAGTCACTATATTCAGCAAGATGGTCGGACATACTGACTTTCGTCAAGAGGTTTGGTAGGTTCGACAAGAAGCTTTCTAGGATGTAGAATTTTAGTGTTGCTTCAGTGGAGTTGGCAAAAAGGCCAAATATGGCCTACTCGCTTGCCTTCGCCTCCCCATCACTACTACTAGGTCACACCCTTAACAAACAAAAACAATTTTGACACTTTAAACCATAAATGTTCACAAATTTCTCTACCACACATCGAGGAAACCCCCTGGAGCTACTTTACCCACCAACAACGTCAGACCAAACGCCGAGACGTGAGGTAGATTGACTCTGCTTACCACCGGCCTTAAATTTCCAATGTTTCCTCCACAGAAAACCACCTTAAACATTCTATTTCTCGTCTAACCCCTCCTAACCCTTCATCCAAACTGCTTCAACTCCTTCTCCTTCCTAGCCTGTTCCCTATCCACCCTCATCTGTTGCTTCTCCAGCTCCGCGGACTCCATCTCAGTCTCCGCAACGAGTGCTCTCAACCTGGCCACCCTCGCCTCTCTGGCAGCCTGTTTCTCCTGCATGGCTTGCATCTCCTCCTCGATATCCCCGATCCTGGCCTTGGTCTGTCTGGCCCTAGCCGCCGCAGCGCTATGAGAAGTCTCAATGGACATCTCCTCCTTCCTGGAGGAAGCCCTGACAGAAGCCACGGCGACGTTACTCTCGCTCTCCTCCCGTCTGCTGGCTCTGAGGCCGTTTTCCACTGGCACGGCCCACTTGACGTGGCTGCTCATGTCCTTCAGAGCCTTGCGACTGGGCTTCACCTCCTCGTCCGTGGCTTCCGCCATCATGCGTCGCCTGGAGTAGCTGTCGTTGATGCCTACGGTGTCCAGGAGCTTCTCGGAGCGGTCTAGCATGCGGTGCGTTTTGAGGTTGTTTGAGGTGCTTTCGAGGTCGATGTCGTTGTGGGCGGCCATTTTGTTAGAGCGGTATCTTCGTGCTGCGGACAAGCCCTAAAAGGAGAGATGCGGTAAGTTTGATGGGAGGTTTTGTGATGAGGTGGATGTGATCAGTGTGTTACATTTATTTTGTTTTAGAATTAAATTGAGTTGAAGTAGTCAGATCTGCAATAGTAATTTGAGTCACTATTATAAAGCAGATCCCCAGATGTTTTTAAATTACTGGAGGTGCATGTCAGAAAGCTATTGTGATGAATAAAGCATCTAATCTTTGCATCCATAACAATATTCAGTAGTTTCGGCTAGTAAATAAAGATTTTCGATTTTTTAGGCAAACCTGAAGATCTGAGAATTTTTATTTTCGTCAAACGAGACTGAAACAAAAAACTGTGACAGGATTTGTAATCATTACTCTCAAATTATTCAAAACACATGGTTTTGTCCTAAAAGTACGCCAAATAAAGATTTTAGATTTTTTAGGCGAACCTGAAGATCTGAAAGACCTGAATATTTTGGTTTATGTCATACGAGACTGAAACACAAAACTGCGACCTGATTTGTAATCATTACTCTCAAATTATTCAAAACACATGGTTTCGTCCTAAAAGTACGCCAAATAAAGATTTTTAGGCGAACCTGAAGATCTGAAAGACCTGAATACTTTTATTTTCGTTAAACGAGACTGGACCAGATTCGTAGTCAGCACACTCTAAATATTCAAAGCACAAGGCTTCATCCCAATAGAACACCAAATAAAGATTTTCGATTTTTTAGGCAAACCTGGAGATCTGAAGGACCTGAACATTTTGATTTTCGTCAAACGAGACTGAAACTCAAAACTGCAACCGGATTTGTAAACAGCACACTATAAGTATCAAAAATACAAGGTTTCATCCCAATAGAACGCCAAATAAAGATTTTAGATTTTTTAGGCAAACCTGAAGATCTGAAGAACCTGAAAATTTTGATTATCGTCAAACGAGACTGAAACTCAAAACTGCAACCGGATTTGTAAACAGCACACTCTAAGTATCCAAAACACAAGGTTTCATCCCAATAGAACGCCAAATAAAGATTTTCGATTTTTTTAGGCAAACCTGAAGATCTGAAGAACCTGAAAATTTTGATTTTCGTCAAACGAGACTGAAACTCAAAACTGCAACCGGATTTGTAAACAGCACATTCTAAGTATCCAAAACACAAGGTTTCATCCCAATAGAACGCCAAATAAAGATTTTAGATTTTTTAGGCAAACCTGAAGATCTGAAGAACCTGAAAATTTTGATTTTCGTCAAATGAGACTGAAACTCAAAACTGGAACCGGATTTGTAAACAGCACACTCTAAGTATCCAAAACACAAGGTTTCATCCCAATAGAACGCCAAATAAAGATTTTCGATTTTTTAGGCAAACCTGAAGATCTGAAGAACCTGAAAATTTTGATTTTCGTCAAACGAGACTGAAACTCAAAACTGCAACCGGATTTGTAAACAGCACATTCTAAGTATCCAAAACACAAGGTTTCATCCCAATAGAACGCCAAATAAAGATTTTAGATTTTTTAGGCAAACCTGAAGATCTGAAGAACCTGAAAATTTTGATTTTCGTCAAATGAGACTGAAACTCAAAACTGGAACCGGATTTGTAAACAGCACACTCTAAGTATCCAAAACACAAGGTTTCATCCCAATAGAACGCCAAATAAAGATTTTCGATTTTTTAGGCAAACCTGAAGATCTGAAGAACCTGAAAATTTTGATTTTCGTCAAACGAGACTGAAACTCAAAACTGCAACCGGATTTGTAAACAGCACCCTCAAATTATCCATCATTCGTCCTTTATGCCGGACCCTATGTAATAAAATTTTGATTACATTCTGCTAGTACAAGCGTTACAGTGCAAAGAGATTCGATGCTTCAGAATTCAAAAAATTATAAACATTTAAAAATACCAGGGTACTAATTTTTTATAAACTCTTCTGTGTTTCTAATTATATCAAATTTAGTAATGTCGTAATTTTTTCCAGCTATCTTTTAATGATAGCTCTTTAACAGGAGATCTGCTCGATCTTGCAATATAAATTAATAAAGCCTTCATTAATCTATTTAAAACAACCATGCAGATGAGCTACATTGTGAAAACTCCTAAAAAATGAAACTGAAAGAATCCAAATGAAATCAAAAGTAAAATAATGAATGTAACACAATATTATTAGGTCATAGGTCATTAGGTGCGTGTACAAACGTGTTATGTTACATGGTCCGTCCCAAAAATAAAAAGAATCAGCTGTGGACAACATCAATGTCTTAAAAAGGCTTGAAATGGTTGTTTTACAAATCTAAGGACAATCTTGAAGAAAGCTCACTCCAAAAATATAAACAAATTGACAGGGACAGAATTATTATGTAAAAAGTTGTAAACAATAAAACTCGAAGCAGCAAAACACTGCACACAAAACAAACAGTTATTGGGTGACAAAGATGATGAAAATATTACAGTAAAAAAATTAATCTCAACTATGATCATATTGAAACTGTGAGCTAAAAAAATCAAGAAGTGAAGAGCTCAAATGTGTATATTTTTATTAGATGCAAAAGTGAGGTCTAGACAAATTATTATTATATTCGTAGTGCTCTTCTATATCATGTATCTACATAAACTAAACCTAAGCATTTCAAAAATTTCTGTTTGTAAGTGTCAGCTCTAACACATTTAGATAGATATTTGAATATTTTCAATAAAACCAATGAGATTGAGATGTAAGGGCTTTCAGTGACGAAAATGCTTCTGTGATTTTATTATTTTTTGAACTAAAAGTTCTTCTATTTACATAAAAATATGCAAAATTCATATATGTGTTTATTCAAATATTTATAGTCAGAATTTTGGAAGAATTTCTATTTTGTTTTCGGAGCATTTGTTGGCTTGTAAAAATCTAAGTGGTGACATATTTTGTCTTGATTGAATATTAATGCAACGTATTTGGATATATTTATTAATTATTATAAAATTGAAGAGGCTCTGCACGATTTTGGAAATTCTTCAATTTTGATTTTGTCCTGACTACCTTTCGTGTAGTATAAAATGATCTTCCTCTAGTAAGTACATAATATGAAATAGCTAGCTCAAGACTATCATTGTAATTTCTTAATTTAACCATATCCTGTACTATACCTGTCCATTCACGAATAAATGATTTTAAATTGTTTGAAATGTTCTCTCTGCTACTGATAAATTCATATTCAATGAGTTTGGAAGCTATTGCACTCCTTACATTTTTAATTCTTTAAGATAGAACAGGTTGTATTGGAAAATCTAAAACGATTAATGTTTTTTTATATTGATACACGAATTTTGCATTTTTTTTTACATCACCACCACAAAAATATATGTATGACTCAAAAACTCAAAAACATAATTGATAAAATGTCGTCAAGTAGCTTAACTCAATAATTCCTGCGCATTTTCGATAATTTCAACTGATTCTCACCTATACAGTTCTTATTATTTTACTACGAAACTAATTGAAGCAGGTAACTTTCTTATCTCTATACAAGCCTACTAGAGATTTTGGATTATCGATAAAATCATGGGTATTGTGGAATGAACTGCAACAACTAACAACACAAAACACGTAATCAAATCAACAAAAGTGCACAATACTTATAGTAGTCACATGTGTGAAAGTTATGAATTGTGAGTGTAAGGTGATTAGATGAGATAGAAGCATACTAACCTTTCAGTCGTTATAGAAAAGTTAAAGTTTGTTCGTCCTTAGCACGGTTTTAAACGGTTGTCCTTTACAGTTTTTTTTTGCTTGCATTCAATAAAATGTGCAAAATAATAAAATCGTGATGTGCTTTGAATTTAGTTTATGTAGACATCACATATGGGGAAAGCCTTTTTGAAGGGTATTTCAAGTTGTTTGTTCCATGCTTCTATTCAAACTACAAAGCTATGCCCGTCCTTTTGCGGTTTTCCATCATTATCATAGTCACAATATCTTAACAGACATGTTGTGAACGCTCTTGATACTCATATCCAGCAACTGTTTCGTCACACCCACCCAGCGTCTAGGAGAACTAGAGGTTTCTCCATATTTTCGCTTCTGTGTATATGTCCGAAGAATGTAAGCATTCTCGTCGACACGATGGAGGATAGTCTCTTTGGATTACCGAGCCCATCCAGTATGGAAACGTTAGTTCGATGGGCGGTATAAGGAACTCTCAGCATTCTCCTCCACGTCCACATTTCAAAAGCATTTATGCGAGCTCGATCTGCCTTTTTAACAGTCCAATTTTCCGAAACATACAAAAATATGGAGAACACAAGACACTGAACCAGCGACATTTTGGTAGCTTTGGTGATGTTATGGTCACGTCATATTTTAGTAAGCTTTATCAGGGCCACACGTGCCTGTTGAATGCGCCGTCGAATCTCATTTTCACAGCTACCCGAATTATCGATCAAAACGTTGAACTACTTTACAACGGCCTACTGACTTTATTTCTCGATGATTATCGTGCTCTCTATCTACGATCATAATCTTGGTCTTGTTGTAGTTAATACCAAGACCATATGCTGCACTGTGTTGTTATAAGATCTTTAATAGAGCTACTAGTTCTGCCTGAGAAGCAGCAATAAGGGTTGTATCGTCAGCAAATATTAAGTTGGATATTTTGCTTCCGCTAATAGTTATATCGCCATTGCAGTTGTCCAATACCTGTCTCATCATAAATTCATAGTAAATGTTAACACACATCCCTGACGAACTCCTTTTCTGGTTTCAGTTTGACCAGATACCATCAATTCTTATACGAGCCGAATTAGACTCATAGAGTTGCTGTATGAGAAACACTAGGTGATAAGGAACTCTGATAGAGATAAGGATTTCCCACAGTTTAGGCCACTTCACGTTATCAAACGCCTTAGAATAGTCTATAAACCAAATAACAATTGGAAAATAAATGACAAAGGGGTCAGATAACGTAATAAATAGACTCAAAGGAGCGCTAGCTAATAGGCCTAGAGTTTGTTAGAGCCAATTCATCTCAGTCGTGATTGAAACCTTTAAATTCCATTTCAACGATTTCTCTAAAGAGCAACGTAAACAAACAACTCGAAAACCCTTGCAAATCGAAGCTCGGTGCTCAACTCATCAACATCAAACGTTTGTACTAACAGAAGTATATTATTCGAAACAAAAGTATACATTTCAACGAAAACTAAAACAAGTTAATAAAAACACCTATTCGTATATTTCAAAGGCATGCAGATATTTCGATTGTAACCGACGGACAAAAATAAACGCAACTGAAGTATTCTATTTTTGAATCGTTGTACTAACAATATGTAGAAGCGACAGTTTTGAGAACTGGTGAAAATTTTGTTTGGATGAAATGCAAAAGTAGGTGAAATGCGAATCTAAATGCATCACTATACAGTTAAGATAGCTTCAGTTTTTTTGATTTGTATATAAAAGGCATAACTGATGATGATGAAAAAATGTTTTACAAAGTGTCGTTAGATTTGCCAAATTTGGCGATGATTAAATATAAGCAAAACCTTGTAAAGTTATAGACAACTCATTGAATCTTGTAAGTTTGAGCATTCTTTTTTGCACTTTGAATATTTAAGATCCCAAAAAAATAAAAAAAACTGCTAATCACAAAACTTAGAGGTGAATTAAGTTTTTTTTGTTACTTTTTTACCACTATTCTGAATTAGGGAATAACTGTTGTATCATCAGCTCTCAGTGTAAGCCTTAGTTCTAGTTTCCACTACAGAATAAAATGCCTTCATAAATGTTCATAAATGCGTTGTTTTGTGATCTTTCCTCAAAACTGTCCTTCAAACATTATTATGAGTATAGCATAGCAAAACTATGAGACGAAACAGTTGAAAAAACCATTGGTGAATACTGTGTTGCTTGAATTTATTAAAAGCTTTTCCTTAGTAAAAAATTATAATGCTCAAAAATATTTACGTATCATTTGAGTTCCAGACGTCTATATTTTTTATTAATCAGGAGCACACAGTATTATAGTAGATCTATAAGGTAAGAAAAGCAATGCTTAAGGTTTATTTCATGGATTAAAAAAAAGTTTACCAAATGGACTTTTTCAACTATACACTTGCATCTTTGTTTCACCATGCTATAAATCGCCTTTCACCACCCAAACTCAAACAAGGATCAAGTGAAGAAATGAAGAAGATAGATATAGAAACATGAGCGCCACCATTTTTTTAGGGGGTGAACAAATATATTTTTATGTGAGCGTCAGTAGCTTTCACTGCAAAATTATTTAAGTATTTTAGTTCGACATGCTTGAATAAATGAATGATTTTTTCCAATATCCATAGCTTTAAAAAATACTTTGGTCAAAACAGTGTATAGACTGCTTAGAATATACAATTTCTTATACAAAATTTGGTTCAATCATTCAATCTCTCAAACTATTTCAATTTCATTCATTCAGGTTTTCAACCAAGTGTGCTTTTGAAAAAAAAAATAACATTTTTTTGTGATAAATGGAAATATCAGAATATACCATGCATTCAAAACATTTTTATGTACTTCAACCCTTAAAACCCACCCCAGGATGTAATGCGCGGACGTCTTTCAACATTTCAAAAAAACCGGGGTTTTCGTATTGGATAAAAACAGTGAATTCCGGGAAGTTGCATTTTCCTTAGAAATAAGAAAAAACTCTTTAATATTCAGGGAAGTTTACGTATTATATATTGATCAATTCAACAATTATTTTAAACATACCTATTGACATGGAATATGCTGAATGTCCATATTGAAATGGATATTCAGCATATTCATGAATTCTAGGATGGCGATGGTAGGGAATCAGAAGACTCAGATCTTGATGATAAAGCCTTCTGGCTTTGGCCTAATAATGTTTCTACTTAGTTGTCAGTTCTTTTCAAGTTTTTTTTATGTCAATTTCTGTTTCTTATATTGTTATTTTCTTGACGACTTTAAGAGTTTTTCTTTTTTTATATATTTTGAAATAATGGTGGCTTTGCCATGTTTTACTTACTTTGGCATTTCTTTTAATTTTTTTTTCATGTTTTCTTTTATTATATAGGTACCTAAAGTTTATGTTATTTCGTTGACGTTAACGTTAATATTATGAAATAAAGGATTAATGTATAATTATAATATATAACTTTTTTTTATTAAAATCATTTATATTCACGGATATACATTTATCTCACAATTATATTGTTTTTAGATTTCTGGATTCAAGTTAAAAAAAATATATATGTTTTTTTCTAGCTTTTCCCAAGTTCTGGAAAAAAATTAATAAAGCACGGTTTTTTCAGTTTTTCCGGGTTTTTTTTTCGAAACTTTAAATCTCTAGCATAGACTCGTGAATCTGAAGAAATTGGGTAATGTAATTCGGAATCAAGTTGACCCCAAACAATATTTCGTTTACTTTTAATTTGAATCAAATCTTGCACAAAAAAATGTATAGTCTAAAACCGCGTACAGATCTGACCAAACGAACCGAATGAGCATTCAGATGTGGATGTATGCACGCAACACCAAAACGCTTCGTACTAAATGGATTTTTCAAAAGAGACGTGTTTGTTATTGGTTAAAGAATATGAAAGAAGGCCTATATTGTGGACAGCTGAACACGAGTTTTATTACAATTAAAAAACGTCAGATTCGATAAACTGATATATTTGCTCAAACGACTCGGGTTAGATGGCAAGGACGTAAGGGTTATCAACAACTTATATTGGAATTAGTCAGCTCATATAAACATCGGAAATATGTCAAAATCGGATATACAAATTCCCAAAGGCGTCAGACAGGGATGCATATTGTCGCCATTGTTATTCAACTTATACTCTGAGTCCATATTCCAAGAATCTTTGGAAGATGTGGAAATGGGAATAAAAGTGAATGGCAAATACATCCGGTATTAAGGGCGCTTCCAAGGGGGGGGGGTAGAGGGGGTAATTACCCCCCCCCAGAACACGGAACAAAACTGACTAATTAAAAATAAGATGCAATAAGATGCATTGAAATTTAACTGTTTATGTTTATTGCTTTAAATATATTTTTCTGCTTACATTATTTATAATAAGTCTGGTTTTATTATATGTGTTTTGTTTTGCTAATTTTCTTTATAATAACAAAATGGAAAATACCTGTGTAAAATTTGATCTTTGCGGCTGAAAAATTTTAATCTCATAAATATTCATCTCTTACCGTATTATATCTTCATTTGACAAGATGTTTATTGTACCCTTCCCCCCCCCCGTCTCCTTGGCGGCGCTCACTACATTATCCATAGAGTAACTACCCCCCCCAGACAAACTTCCTAGAAGCGCCACTGTCCGGTATGCTGACGATACGGTACTCCTTGCTAGCGATGAGAAGGAGTTACAGTACATAGTGAACAGAGTCAACAATTTTGGTCAATCTTATGGTCTCAAAATAAACATAAAGAAAATAAAATTTATGGTCATCACTAGATTGAATATTAATAATGTAAGAATAGAAATAGACAATCAGGACAACGAGTAAGCAGATTCAAATATTTGGGATGCTGGCTAAACGATAAATAGGATCCTGATGAAGAGATAAGAAGCAGAATCGAAATAGGCAGAAATACTTTTTTCAAAATGAAAACGATACTCTGCAATCGAGATTTAAGTTTGACTACTCGTTGGCGAGCAACAAAATGCTATGTACTGTCCACATTATTATACGGAGTTGAGGGACATTAAAAGCTCGGACCATGTCACGTTTGGACTCTTTTGAGATGTGGCTATGCAGACGCATATTAAGGATATCATAGACCAAGCAGGTAACAAACACTACTAACACTAGGGTACTAGAAAGAATGAATAAAGAGCAGGAACTCTTAACCACAATAAAACGAAGAAAAGCAGCATATTTTGGCCATATTTTTAGAAATAGTAAATACAAGTTTTTACAACTGATCGTTGAGGGAAAAATCGAAGGACGACGAGGGATCGGGCGAAAAAAGTTCTCCTGGCTTCGGAACTTACGCCAGTGGTTCAATATCAGAGACCTGCACAATCATTCGTTTAGCTCAAGACAGAAAAGAGTTCCAAATGATGGTCTCCAACATCCGTTGAGGAGATGATACTAAAAGAAGAAGAATTAAAAAGGAGGATGCTTGGCAAGAAACGAGAAATTACTTTCAGGCATTCTGATGAAGTTCTTAAATCGCCCCTCGACTTTTTTGGAAAAATAATTGTAACGCCGTCGCCTCTTCCTCTTCAGCAACTCATAAATAATTATAAACACGGCACTAGCTGTATCTAGATTTTCCATTACGTGATGAATAAAACAAATTGTCGAACTGATGGAGCGCCTCCGAATGCATGCTCGTATGGTTCTGTGCGGGAAAATCAAAAATTGTCCGAACGAATGCTCATTCGGTTCGCTTGCTCAGATGTGCGCGCGGCTTTAAGTTGGCGGCGCTCATGCAAAGAAGAAAGAGAAGCGGTACATTCGCGCATTTTTGTCTTTTTTTATAAAAAATGTCGAGAGTGTAGGTGTTTATCCGAAAAAGCGGCGCACCTCTTCGTCGATCTGCTGGTCGAGTTGGTCGAGCGCCTGCGCCCTGGTGACGCGCCCCCCGCGCGAGTCGAACAGGTGCTCCTCGCGGATGTGGGAGGCGGCACGACGCCGGGACGCGTCCAAGTCTTCATCGGCGAAGATGCGCGCGTGGCGGTCTGCTATGTCGGCTGAAAGGGACAGAACAGAATTCACATTAGAATAGGCTAATTACCCCCAAGACCCACAGTCTTATTACGTAAAATTTCGAGACAGCGGTCACACAGCAGATGGCGACAGCGATCTGACTGTCAAAAAATTCCATATTACCCAACGCCACAGCATAAAGAGTAAACCAGCAGCGCAACACTTCAAATTGATGCGAGAAACATGCACAAACTTTTTCGGCTACTTCCCGATGCGTTCCCGATGCAGAGCGATAGGACAGTCTCAGAATACGCTTTGCCGCTGACGAGTGTACATCGTGAATTCCAGGCCCGTATTGTGTTGTTTTGTTGTCGTTTGCCGGTGTTATTGTGGATGTGATGGAACGAGGAATGCACCGTTGTTCAGCTTCGCTCTGTACAAACACGTCAAGAAACTGTAAATTCAGCTTTTTTGCATTTCCGGCAGACGTTGAAATGTATGTAAGAATTGCTTTAGTAAAAATAATGTATTTATTATTGTTCCAATATTAGTTGTTTGATTGTTTACTATGCTTTTTAATTGTGAATAAAAAAGAAACATTTCCAGTCCTTAAACATGCATTTAGATTACAAAATGATGTTATACATTTGCAAGTTTTGTTTACGGATATTTTATTGATATTAGCATGCTGCGATAAGGTTATTCATCCATCAAAACAATATGATATTTTATTATCTAACGATTTGCAGTTTAAGGTACTGTCATCCATGTGATAACTTCCCCCTAAGTTATATTTTAAGACTACACTCCAGGATACGCCTGTATTATACAATAAAAAATATTAATAGGAATTTTAAAATAACTAATCGAAATCGAAAATTAATAATATGGAAAAACGAGTAAAACATGTAAATCATTTAAATTGTAAATCTCTATTATAGGTACGAATTTTGCTGGTTATAAAATCAAAATATGTGCTAACTTTACAGCAATTTTGTAATTTTATCCTTCAGTATTTATGTACTAATTATAAATTAAATTATACATATTATATTATATCGAAATTGTATAAATCAAGAGTTATTTTTGGAAAAATCTGAAATACCATCATTAATGATCCCTTTTCTATCCTTTTTTGGTCAGCCTCTTGTCCTAGAATTTCATTATTTGCCGATTACCTAATTCGAAAAGAGGCATTCCGAAAATTTAGTAAAACAATCTTGGGATACGGTCAATTGTTATATTTCTAAAATATAATTTTTTTACGACGTTTCGACGCTTCTATTAGGCGTCATCTTCAGGTATTAAAACTAAAATAAAATATCAAAAATGTCAAACAGATACAAGATGACTAACATTCACAATTAATATTTTTTTTTTTTTTAAACAAAATTACAATTTAAAACAAATAATTAAAATGCAACAGAAAACTTACATTATACCATAACAGTCATATGTATTATGCCGGGTGGTGTTGGCAATTTGGTTTTCAGTGAGAGACTGGCGTGGTGGAACAAAAATATCCAGCTGATAAAATATCCGTTAAAAAATATATACAAGTACAAAACATAAGAAAATAATTAAATATCGAGGAAGGTAAATATTGATAAGATGGAAGAAAGTATAGGCTATGTTCCATTTATTAAATTTGCATATATGCATGAAAGATTGCTTGTATCTGTCCTGAAATTCATGCTGTTAGAACTTCTTTTTATATGTATCATCTCTAAGATGTTTCTTTTATACCAATCTTTCTCTTTGCATAAAGTTCTAACCATCATTGTCATACTTCAATGTAACGTCAAGAAAATGTAATGTTTTATCATTTTCAACTTCTTTTGTAAATTGTAACAAATTGGTTTACAAAACCAATATGGTCAGGGAGATACCTTAACTTCGATTCTAACGTGCCGAAGACATATAAAACCAGTGTAATAAATAGTCTCACCGATCGAGCCATTTTGCTCTCTGACGTCAAAAACAGACCTGACAATCTCAAAAAGGTAAGAAATATCCTGTCCCAAAACAACTACCCCCAGCACTTCACAAACACCACTATCAAGAAGAGAGTTCATCAACTTTATAACCGCCGGCAACATTCAAATAATGATAATAATAAAAAGAAATATTTTTCAATGCCTTATACACCTGGACTCTCCGAAAACATTAATAAAATTTTTAATAAATTTAACGTAAATGTTGCCCATACTGCCACGACAACAACTCGTACAGTATTTTCAAGCCTGAAACCTGCATTAGAAAAGGACATGCATAGCAACTTGGTTTATGAAATACCTTGTAAAGATTGCCCCAACTTATACATAGGACAAACTAAACAATATTTAAATAAACGCATATATAATCATAAGTATGATATTAAAAATAAAAACCTGAATTCTACCGCCCTAAGCAAACATGCTATAGAAAATAAACATACCATCGACTTTAACAACGTTAGAACTTTATGCAAAGAGAAAGATTGGTATAAAAGAAACATCTTAGAGATGATACATATAAAAAGAAGTTCTAACAGCATGAATTTCAGGACAGATACAAGCAATCTTTCATGCATATATGCAAATTTAATAAATGGAACATAGCCTATACTTTCTTCCATCTTATCAATATTTACCTTCCTCGATATTTAATTATTTTCTTATGTTTTGTACTTGTATATATTTTTTAACGGATATTTTATCAGCTGGATATTTTTGTTCCACCACGCCAGTCTCTCACTGAAAACCAAATTGCCAACACCACCCGGCATAATACATATGACTGTTATGGTATAATGTAAGTTTTCTGTTGCATTTTAATTATTTGTTTTAAATTGTAATTTTGTTTAAAAAAAAAAAATATTAATTGTGAATGTTAGTCATCTTGTATCTGTTTGACATTTTTGATATTTTATTTTAGTTTTAATACCTGAAGATGACGCCTAATAGAAGCGTCGAAACGTCGTAAAAAAATTATATTTTAGAAATATAACAATTGACCGTATCCCAAGATTGTTTTACTAAATATTTGGTACCGACGGTCAGGATTCAAAAAGTAAAAACATTCCGAAAATATATTCATACCTTACACAATGGGGTCTTTTCGTGCTATGACCTGAACAGATTATTTCTGCATAATCTTTTCATAGTTTCTTTTAAACGAAATACGGACCATTGTTCCCGAGCGTGCATATAATTTATTATCACTATGGGATTTTTGCGGATATAATATTCTCGCTCAGGTCCTGTACCAATCGCTTCTCTAACCCGACTTGAACGCGACGGTCGAAGTGAGACCCGAAATATTCAAGGTCATCAAAACGTCCTATTTTTCGCTGCTGGTTTACTTTTTATGCTGTGACAACGCTGTCGCTTGCTGGTCGTCTACTGTCACAAAAATGCACTTTTCGCAATGAGATTAGCGCCACTAGCGATAGGGTAGCAGACGACAGAACTAACGCTTTGTTTCATTCGCTGACAGTTCTAGCACATTGTAGGTTAAGTTGTCAGTTATCGTCCGTCGTGACTTTGACAGCAGGACTTGCACAATTTCCGACTGCTGCTTGTCGTCCGCAATATACGTAATAAGCCTGCCGTGATATGTAACCCCCGAAAGATCCAAGGTCGAGGTATCTCTGACCACTGTCCCTGTCGTACGAGATAAACCGGCAGCCAGGGCAGCCTTATTATGTAAAAATTCGCGACAACGGTCGCTGAGCAGATGCCGAGCAACAGCGATATGACAGCAACAGGACCGTCAAAATTGTAGGTTATAATTATGTTGTTGTCCAACACGATGACGTGGTTGCATAATAGGAAATTTACGTTTGAAAGCAGATGTTGCACGATTTTCCCCGTCAAGATACGCTGCGGGTCTTGAAGAATATTGAAGACCATGAAGACTGGATATAGTATAAAGGAGGAAGGAGATGAGATGGCATTAAAGTAGCCAAAAATCGCCAATATTTGCCATGCATGAATGAAAATAGCCAGAAATTGCGAGTTCGCGATAGTGAATGTGAAAATCGTCATAACTGAAACCCAGTAGGTATGACATAATCTGTGGCTGAGAATAACCTCTGACTTATGGAATAGCAAAAATGTCAAACTGTCCTATGATTAGCCTATGGTCAAGTCCATATTTATTGCAGAAACTAAGAATCATTGTGATCCAGTCGAAGTCCCTGTCCCAGGCAGCTTAAAAGGTCTTGGACTCCTGGAGGGGATTACATCAAAACTGGTATGGGACTATTTAAACACTCTCAGCTTATTACTAGCTCCACGCAATGCTGTACATCTATGGTTACCAGTCTACAAAGATACTGGTGGCAATAAGTGTAGATTGAAAATGCATAAATATTTCTACAATAAAAAAATATTTCAGTCCCCTCTCTTCAACGCTCAATCTATCTGATTGGAATTAAAACAACTTCTCAGTGAGGTTAATTTGTTTAAAAACTTCGTAAGGGTGATTTGCTTATTGCGAATCGACTCCATCTTTTCAACTAATGTTTATTTGGAGACATTGGGGCGTTTTTGGACCACCAGAAAAACGAATTTCGTGGCTATGGTTATTTTGAGCATGCGCAGTAATAAGAAATAGGTAAATCATGCCAATAACAATAACGAAGGTCCACCAATTTACTTGCTTGCCCTCTCTTCTTGAAGAGTCACTATGGTCAACGTGTCAATTGTAAAACAACTGACAGGATTGCCGCTCCATGCTCCATCCTTATTTTTGAGGGAAAAATTAATGAAATGGAAGTTAGTAATAGTCAAAAGTCGCCTATCGCCCAGTTAAGATATTCGATCGTTAACTCAGTTTTGAAATCGCTACACCTGACAACCCTGAGATCGCGTATTCTGAAGAGTAGAAGTGGCAGGTAGGAGACATTGTGTTCCCTGTTCAACTTGTTAAAGTTATTTTCTCGTTTATGTTTGTCTGATGTCTGATGTGTATACATATATTGTGATCTGAACAAATAATCCTAAAATACTTACAAAATGGCGTGGGTGTACTGCGTACTGGCGAAAGCGGCCTTCCTGAATACTTCCTGTCCAACCTGTCCAAAGCAGGTCTGTAGTAGCTCTCGCCAATGTTGTAGTTGGAATCATACAGCTTTGTCCTGGGCCGACTCAGTATCGTCCTTTTCGACGACATCTTATATCTGGAATAGAATATCACGATCATATTGCCTGCTTACTGACCTGACCTCGAACCAACGAAAATTTATCTTGAAATGAAATAGATGATACAGGAGCGCTGTACCGAAAATTCAAATGGAGCTGTCGTAGAAACTACTAAAGTGTCAATGAAAAACTGTAAACAGACCCATAATTCATCATTTTGTCTAAAGAAAACTGTCTTGATTTTGATGTAACCTTTGATGAATATGTATTCAAAATCTGATTCTATTATTATGGTACTGAAGTTGGTATGCCTCAGCCTCAGCTTAATTTTTTAAGAAGAAGAAGAAGAAGCTTTATTTCAAAATAGGAGTACCCTAATACAAAATAAAGTAGTGATACCTAAAAAAATGCAAATTGGTTATTCCAAAATAATAAAATTAACAATAAAAAATAATTAAATTAATGCTGATACTATATATACTACGCCAATATACAATGCCAATATTAGAAACCTCAATAATAGAGAGAAGTTAACTGTGAGTCTAAAGATTATCAGATGGCTCTTATGTACTTTAATAATTGTTGTTTAAATATTCTAAGAGACGAGCTTTGTTTTATTGTAATTGGAAGATTATTGTAATCATTGAATCCTTTAAAAAAATTAAGAATTCGCGCTACTTTTCTTGTTAGTTTTAGAAATATAAATAGTTTGTTTTCTAGTCTGATGTGCATGTATATCACTATTATAGCTGAAGCATTGCAAATACGTTAGTGGCATACCTGACACTATTTTAAAGACAAATACCATGGTAAGATAATATAGTCTTTGTGATACAGATAACCAATTAAGGGTTGACAGCATCAATTGAATAGGTGTATATCGATTCGTCCTTAATATAATTCTCATCTCACGATTTTGCATCTTTTGTAACTGTGACAGCTGATTTGAGTTCAAAAGGTATAGTACAGCAGAACAATAGTCAAAGTGGGATTGTATAATGGACTGATATACTTTTAACCTCATCTCGGCAGATAGAAAACTAGAAATTCTTGTGGAAAAGAATAGCTTTTTAGAGATTTTCTTGTGTATATAATCAAAATGTTTATCAAATAATAAGAACTTATCAAGTTGTATACCTAAGTACTTTACGATAGTAACGATTTCAATGTTTTGATTATCAATAGTAATTTTTAAATTCGAAGAATCTATCTGTTTGTATTTATGTTTTGAGGTAATTATCATGGCTTTAGTGTTAAAGACATTTAATTTGAGCTTGTTTAATTTCAAGTAATTGTCAGCACCACTTAAGGCATAATTAATTTTTTCAATAGCAGTGTCCAGGTTAACATCTGTACATGCAAGTACAGTATCATCTGCAAACAGATTTATAAAATCACAATCTACAAATAAATGTATGTCATTAAGGTACAAAATAAAAAGGATAGGTCCTAACACACTCCCTTGAGGTACACCAACATTGATATAGCGTGTATCTGATACGACGTCACCTATTTTTACCCTTTGTTGTCTTCCATTTAGATAATTTTCAAACCATTTGTAAATCTTACCCTCAAAACCATATACTTTAAGCTTAGCTAACAATATATTCCTATTTATGGTTTCAAAAACGCGTTTCAGATCAAGAAAAGCAACAACAACATACTTGTCATCATCAAGATTTCTGCTTTCAAAGGATCGATATGTAAAATGAATGAATTACTTGTGGGAAATAAAAGAGTGTTTGAAAGCAGCGTACTTTTTTATACCATGGATTTAATGCTGTTAATGCAGATTCCTAAATTCAATAGTTTTAAGTTTAAATCATCAAGGATTTGAAATCAAAGATCTAATTTCGACAACATTCGTCGTTGATCAAAGATTTCTTTTGATGAAAGACTGCAAATCTGGTACTACCTTTCGGCTTTGAGCAGTCATTGTGCCACAAATCACAAGCTGTTAAATACAATGGCACCTCAAACCATCAAACCAATAGTCCAGTGGAGCTATGAAACAAAGACACAACCACAGGCTAAGTTTAGAAGTTACAGAAGTAGCTATACTGTTGTGACAAAAGTACGAAAAGTGGAAAATCGACTGATATTTGTATCTTTGCGGGGGGTTAAAGAGAGAGTTTGAACCTCCAAAAGCATCCCTTATAAGACCCACTAACCTGGAATAGTATATCATGATCACACCACCTGCTCACTGACCCGACCTCGATCCAATTGAAATTTTTGTCTATCAAAAACTGATTTAGAGATGCACCCGCTATCAGATAAATAGAGGCACTAACCTGGTGCAACTACAAACTCGAAACTATTTAGCGGGAGGCGATCAAAGTATCAAAGTTGGCGCTGGCAAAGATAATTGCACTGACATGTGTGTGTTGTTGTCTTGAAAGCACTCAACTGCCCTATTTTCGGTCGTTATTTTTATATTTGGTGCATTGAGGACGACAAGGCAACGCGACACAGCTGAATCATATTTTAACTTACGTTAAAATACTTTATGGTCCGGTGGACTTAGTGAGAAGTACAATACAAAAATAAAGATCCTGATGTAGGTCATCGAAAAAAAAACAGAGCCAATCAAATGAACACAGAACCTCTCAGGCACTAATGTAGATTCACAGAGATTTTCCATGCAAAAGGTTCAAAAGTAGAATTAGGGTTTTCAAAAGGTTTTTACAACATATTCAATATAAACAGTCCTTAACAAAACATATAAATTTTTTGAAATAAACAGCTGCTACTTCCAAAAAAACTATTGTGATCCATCCCAATTTCACTCACACAAAAAAATGGAAAACAATCAGGAACCCCTAATATGCCTAAAAAAGATGTTTGAAGAATATTTGAAACTTTTCGATTTTCGATAATAATTGCGCTACCCATGCACCGATTTTCAATATTATAGCAGCATTACCTACTACGACCCCACTCTTAACTCTTACTCTTAACAGACATGTTGTGAACTCGTAAAATGTATTAAGTCGGAGCTAGAGTATTGGCGACATGAATATTTATCAATAGTTTTGAAAACTGTAGCTCGCCATCGTTCGCGATTTACTGTCAGTTCAGTGGCGCTCTTGATACTCATATCCAGCAATGTTTCGTCGTATCCACCCAGCGTGTAGGGGACCCTGAGCTACAAGTTTCTCCATATTATCGCTTCTGTGTATATGTCCGAAGAATGTAAGCATTCTCGTCGACACAATGGAGGATAATCTCTTTGGATTACCGAGCTCATCCAGTATGGAAACGTTAGTTCGATGGGCGGTATAAGGAACTCTCAGCATTCTCCTCCACGTCCACATTTCAAAAGCATCTATGCGAGATCGATCTGCCTTTTTAACAGTCCAAGTTTCCGAGGCATACAAAAATATGGTAAACACAAGAGACTGAACCAGCGACATTTTGGTAGCTTTAGTGATGTTATGGTCACGCTATATTTTAGTAAGCTTTGTCATGGCTACACCTGCATGTTGAATGCGACGTCGAATCTTATTTTCACAGCTACCCGAATTGTCGATCAAAGAACCGAGATACACACAACTTTGAACTGCTTCACAACGACCTACTGACCTTATTTCTCGATGATTATCATCATCTACGATCATAACCTTGGTCTTGTTGTGGTTAATACCAAGGCCATATGCTGTGTTGTGTTGTTCTAAGATGTTTAATAGAGCTACTGGTTCTTCCTGAGAAGAAGCAATAAGGGTTGTATCGTCAGCAAATCTTAAGTTGGATATTTTGCTTCCGCCAATAGTTATACCACCATTCCGGTTGTCCAATACCTATCTCATCACAAATTCAGAGTAAATGTTACCACACACCCACAGCATATCCCTACCCAAATTTTATCACTATCCATGCAGCGGTTACTGAGATTACGAGGGTAGAGAAAAACGCCAACAGACAGACCAACAGACCGACAAACAGACGGAAATGAGCCGTTCGTCATATTTTATTTCTCTGGTCCTCATGTTTTCTTCTACACCCTGTCTTCACGTTGTGGCCGGTCTACCTCTTCTTCTACCACATAACCTGGCCATAGCAGATCAATTGACGTGTAGCTATCCTGTTGTTGACAGTGACTTCCAGTTTCGAGCGCCATCTAATCTTTTCGTTACAAATATAGTCTAATTTCCAACAACTCTACTGGATCTTCTTAAATAGTCCATCCCCATAAATTCTGTTTGTTTTCTTTGCTTATTAGTGAGTTGGCAACTTTCAGCTCCGTATGGAGATATAAAACTCCCAGAAAGCTTATTAACTCAAAATTGAACAACTATCGGTGGGGGAAGTAAAAAAAAATCGGTTTCTACTTACATACAATGGTGCTAAATGTTGGGCATGATCTGTTGACTGTACTATGAAAAATATCTGAATCATATTTTGCAGTGCGTAATAGGAGAGAAAATACTTTCCGTCTCATTAGTCCTACGTATAACCCTAGCCAAGAAAAGCATATTGACCAATATGTTGTTAAGAGATGTCTTACTCATTTCTGTCTAGAAACTCAGCAGTTTTATATTCTCTTGGCAAGCTTTTTGATGTTGGACTTCTTCAACGAGACTTCTTCTTCTCCCTTTCTCTTTATGAGTTTGTCGACTCTGACTTCCATATATGTATGCCCCATTACCTTTTTTTCGGTATTTCGTTATATCCTCTCAAGTCATTATTTGGAAGAACTAACTTTGAGACAAAATGAAAAGAAGAACTAGACTCTCTTCTTCAAAAAACGTTGTGAAAAAATCTAAAAACTTTCTATATTTTCAAACTTTTGTATGTGCTTTTTCAATTTTTTTAAATATATTGCCTTTTGGAACTTATAAAGAAGGTCGAGTCGAAATTTTCTTATTGAATCAGGTGTCACCGAACATGTAAAATTTTTGACATCACTACATACAGGGTGTCCCACGACGATTAAGACAAGTAATATATCGGAACTGGGCAGTAGTAGAGAACTATAGTTTTGGGGGTGTAAATTAGAGCAAATGTTGTGTCTTTTATTTTAATTGTGTTACCCAATGAAGTACTTGTTTTTGATCACGTGACATTCAATTCAAAATTATTAATGGGACACCCTGTATATGTGTGCATTTCTGTATTCCTCTCGATAAAACAATTCCAGCAAACTAGCACAGTTGGTGTCTAAAGTGATTAATTCAAGAGCTACAGGTACTTAAAGGATAGTACCACTACCATTGTACCCCTACAGTTAAATTACTTTGGTAGTGTTTCATAATGGTAGTTGTACAGTTCTTTAAATACCTATGGCTCTTGAACGAATCACTTTAGACCTCAAGTGTGCTAGTTTGTTGGAATTGCTTTATTGGGTGGAACACAAAAAGTCACAAATACACAGGGTGTCACATTAAAATTTTTGAATCGGACGTCACGTCACCTCATTGGGTGACGCAATAATAAGAAAAAATTTGCTCTAATTCACACACCTAAAGTTATAATTTGCTACTACTGCCCAGTTCCGATATATTGCTTGTCTTAATCGTCGTGGGACACCCTGTATAAACAGAAAGTGATAATAAATTTGGCAAGAAAATACATACCGCATGTATGTCGTGAAAAAATATTGATGAAAGTATGATATAAATACTATTTTTATGGAGGTTGTGAGAAATCTTATAAGTTCAATGCGGAGAAAGAGAAACGTAGGTGCTGACAAAAATTGATGACTACGTGGATAAAGTTTTTGCTTCTGTTATATTTTTACCTCCTACGCCTAGTCGTGAAAAATATCGAACTTCGAACATTATGTTTTCCGTTGTTCTATCCTTTCCGTCAGTCTATGATCTGTCTGGGAATATTTTTGGCTCACTTTCTACACGAGAAGTACTGATCTAACTTTATAATAAAAAAAATGGAGTCAAGTTGATTGACTCAGTACTTCCCACACATTCCGATGATACCAGTTTTATTATTTTCCCACAGCATGAAACTATAGTCTAGATGCCCCTGCAACCAAATCATCGCTCGCCCGACCGCAAAAAGGTGTTTTACTCCACTAGATGCTTCTTTCACAGGTCAATGGACAATCTATCATGAATACAACAATTTTTTTGTTGTTTTACAAACCCCCACCCCCGAACCACCCCAATTTCACCCCTAACCTAAAAAACACATTTAAGATGATCAGGAACCCCTAAAACGTCTAAAACGAAGTTTGAGGTGTTTTTTATATTTTTAGTTCTATTATTATTTTCGCGCCGCCACTGAAACGATTTCTAAAAACCATACTTGCTTTCCATACTTGTCGCGGTAATAAATCTGTGTCAAAATGTCATTACATTAAAGTCAATTCAAAAGTTTCCACGTACACAATACAGAACGATCCAAAGTAATACCCGTATGTATTTTGCATACATCAGAAAGCAAGTCCCTTGGTTTCTGTAATCGGCAAGAAAAAATTTCAGTTTTACAACCCCCCCACCCCTTAATCATCCCAATTTCACTCCCACCCCAAAAGAAAGTAGAAAATGATCAGAAACCCCTAAAACGCCTAAAAACGAAGTTTGAGCTGTTTTCATATTTTTAGTTTTTTTAATATTGCTGCGCTTCCACTGAGACGATTTCTAAAAATCAGACGCGTTTTCCATCCTTGCCAACGTAGTAATACTATGCCGAAGTTTCGTTAACGTCAATTCAGTAATTTCCACATTATAAAATACAGAACGATCTAAAGCAATACTCGTATGTATACATCGGAAAATTCTCAAAGTCCCTTGGTTCCTGTAATACATAAGGCAATGTTCGGATGGACCTAAAAAAGTGTATTATACCGCTAGGACTTTCTCTCTCATGTCAGTGGACAGCCTATTATGATTACAACAATTTTTTCAACTTTACAACCCCCCAACCACCCCAATTTCACCCCCACCCAAAAAAAAGTAGAAAATTATCAGGAACGCCTAAAACGCGTGAAAACAAAGTTTGAGGCATATTGAAATTTTTCGTTTTTTGCTAATTACGTCGCCGCCTATGCACCAAAATTGTAGCAACATTATCTACTACGATACTACAACATATCGCATCCCAAATTTCATTAAAATCTATGCAGCGGTTACTTAGATAACGAGGGTAGAAAAAAGCGACAGACAGACAGACAGACAGACCGACGGAAATGAGTGACGTGGATTTTCGTTATGTAGACATCATAAAACGACCAAAAAGTATATTATCTCAAAATCGATGATTTTCGCGATCACAATACTCCCCTCACCTATCGGTGTAGGAAGTAAAAAGGTCAACAAATCATTCTGGAAATCGACCTTTTGCTGTAATATCGATAATAGCAAAAATGAGGCACTTTGGAGATAATCATAATTATAATGGATTTGACGAAAAAATAAATACACGTGATATCTTACTAGACCCCTTCTCCCCCTTGTGATATTTCGTGATTTTTGTCAAACCCCCTCCCCTCATTTTCAAGCCTCACGTGATTAATGAACGGCCCCTAATGAAGAGAAAATGAGGCTATCATGTCTAAATCAATTTTGCACCGACGCGACGACTTGACAAGGGCGTGTTTTTCTTTGAGAGGGGTGGGTAATTTGGTAATTTTGTTCCTTGGTGGTGGTAATTTTTTTCTTGGAGGGAGGTGCATTTTTGTGAATAACAGGATAACATATTGGATCGGAGTCTTACGGCATTATACAGGGTGTTAATCAAGTATGTTAACAAACTTTAACCACGAATAGTACTCCGAAAAATAGAAAGAAAATGTCATATGAACATGGGTCCGGAAATGCTTCCTAAGGCAGCTACGCTCCTTTGCATGGGGCACCCTGAAGACGGTTTTCCCTCGATATTCTCGAAACCATTCATAACAAAATTACGAAATTAGGTATGATCGGTAAACTTTTGACGCTGAATCTGATTCTGAATCAGAATTTCATAATTTTAATCAGAGGCGTATCATACAGGAGGAGTTAAGGATAAAAATAACCCCATTTTCTAAATGGTAATTTTTTTGACATTTTGATTTTAGAGTATGGTATTTCAGATTCAGATTTCTACGTAAAAATGGCTCTTGGTACATCTCGATAGGGCTAACCGTTTTCGAGAAAAATGCAAATTATTGAATCGATGCAGGCTATTGTAAATAAATAAATGTTCATCTATTTAGTAAGTGTGCTATGTGTGTGTGCTATTTACAATAGCCTGCATCGATTCAATAATTTGCATTTTTCTCGAAAACGGTTAGCCCTATCGAGATGTACCAACAGACTATTTTTACGTAGAAATCTCTGAAATACCATATTCTAAAATCAAAATGTCAAAAAAATTACCATTTAGAAAATGGGGTTATTTTTACCCTTAACTCCTCCCGTATGATACGCCTCTGATTAAAATTATGAAATTCTGAATTCAGAATCAGAATCAGCATCAAAAGTTTACCCATGGTACCTAATTTCGTAATTTTGTTATGAATGGTTTCGAGAATATCGAGGGAAAACCGTCTTCAGGGTGCCCCATACAAAGGAGCGTAGCTCCCTTAGGAAGCATTTCCGGACCTATGTTCATATGACATTTTCTTTCTATTTTTCGGAGTACTATTCGTGGTTAAAGTTTGTTAACATACTTAATTAACACCCTGTATAACGTTTATTCTAAAATTGTGTATTGATATTTATTATTCTTGGGGAGAGGTAATTACCCTCATTACCCCCCTTTACCGACGCCCTTGCGACTTGATTCTTTAATATAATTGCTATGACATAAACGATTACATCTACAGTTATCCCAATGCTGGTTTTCTCCCGCAAACATCAATCACCAAGTAACAAATTACCTCTCTGACCTTCATATCAACGCTCGCTATCCAGATATTCCCCAAAAAATCAAGAGAGTTTAAAGATAGACGATCTGCTCAACCGGTAAGCTGTGCCATGTTAATGCCGGTGTCCCGTTAACGTCCTATTTATACGCGCCCCAGCACGTCGTCCAGGGGCGTACGATCATGAGGGGACAACGATTGGGACACATAGTTCCTCATACAAAGCAGTAGTAGTAAGTAGGACATCTTTCACAATTTTTACAAATCCCCAGATTCAGGACTAAAAAACCTTCATAGCCTCCTATTTGTAAAACCTACCCGATCTCCGATGGAAGATCAATGTGTCCGACTAGTTTGCTTGTTTACTGAGTCTAATGGTTAATATTCACACTACGGCATGATAAAATATCTGAACCCTAAGGCTCACTGTCAACAGCGTTGTAATTTACTGGATGCATGCAAGCTGCAAATAATCAGAGGAGTATTTTGCATCCCACTTCTGTCCACATCACGTCATATCAGCTTCATGCAAGCTGTAGTAGCAGTAGTATACCTTGTTATCACAATTGATGGCACCAAAGCTAAGCAAAAACAATGTTGTCACACGCCCTTCTAACAGAGTAACAAATCTACTGCAGACCCGAAAACTGTAAGATAAGTGTATGCATTAGCTGTGAATGACAGTCTCTTAACCGTCCATGTGTTGGTGCCATTAATTGTGGTAACAACGTATAGTAGTAGTGATGGGGAGGCGAAACCAGGCTAGTAGGCCACCTATGGCCCTTTTTGTCAACCTCACTGAAAACATTAAAATCCCACGTTGTAGCAAACATCTTGTTGAACCTACCAGACCTCCTACCGAAGGTCAGTATCTCCGACCATCTCACTGATTATAGTGACTCCTTCCCAAACTCCATCGTGCCGAATATCTGAACTCTAAGGTTACGATACATAGCACATCTGCCCAGGAAGTGGAGCGCTGTCTCGTCCTCCTTCTAGCATCTGGAGCGCATGGGGTCCCCTACCACTCTCAAATGTCTATTCAGCCGGCAATGGTCATCAGTGAGAACCTCCACCAAAAGCCATAGTGATCCTCTCCTATCAGAGCCCACTATGAATCTTTTAGCTTGCCTGCAGTCGTCTATCTAACCAGATACTTTCACCAGTTTCTTGTAGTCCCGGTCGTTCAGGACAACATTGACCTGGCGCCTGTTAGTTCCAAACAGCGGTTTTGGGCCGATGCAGGGGCTGATGGCGCCTATCCCGGTACACTAATGTGCCCGGAAACCCAAACAAGGATCACCTTCTTATGACTTAGCCCTGAAGGGCGGTATAACATTCTTGACATGCAAGCTATAAATATAGGCTATTTCTTCCAAATTCAGCATTTTAAGGCACGTATTTTCATTAAAGAAAAAATGTGATACTGTAGCTTACACTTTTATTAGAAAACGACGAAAACTTAGAACGTAGAACGTACTGGCTTCATTCATATCTCGAGAGGAACATTGACTGTACTTTGTTTCTTGATGCCAAAGAGTTATCGCAGGAGTTTTTAGTATTCAGTAAATTGAACCATTCGACTATTAATACTGCGTCGTGAGAGTGTGTCACCATCTCACTTCAATCTTTGTATGTAATATCTTTTCTTGAGTACTATGAGATTTTGTCGTTATATAAACAAGGATGTTGTTCAATAGCATGAACAAATTAAACCACCAAAGTTGCCATTTCAAGAAGAAAGCTTCCATGTGTCTTGAGATACGCTTGAGCAATGACAAGTGTACACCAAGCTGCAAATGATGAAAACAGCCCTAAGCCTTGAAGCATATATTAGCGACGGCGACAGTAGAAAATTGTATTTGAAATGTATGCCCACAGCTAGTGGAAGCTTTTTCAGTTTTTTTTTCAGCTTTAGCTAGTTTTTTAGCTTTCTCTGAAGGCAAATGAGGTTATGTCGGGCTGGTTTAGGAAAGAATATAATAACAGATCCAAAATTCCAATGCTGTGGAATAGAAAGTCCTTTACGAGATTTTTTTTGAGTTACCCAACATTCCAAATTTTCCGAAAAAGGATCTCTGAAACGCCTGAAACTAAAGCTTAAACGTTTTTATAATCCTACAGACTACAGGCATTGATTAAGGTATTATCAATGGTAATACCAAACCACCTTTTTCAGAGTTCCAAAGGAACCTAGTAAGACTCATCTATTGATTATTACTTCGCCATTTCTGGTCGGATTTTCAAAACCTATTATTTTCTTCTGGTCTCAGCACAGGATAATGGTTTTCGTGTTATAGAGCACACAAGGAATTCTTTCGGACTAATTATTACTTCACCACCCCTGAATGTATGTTCATAGTCTATTAAGTTTTTTGTTTTTGCCACAGTCGCAAACGTACTATGAAAATCATCAAGTTCAGTATAGTCGTTTCCGAGATATAAAGAGGTCAAGGATTTCCAGAAAGATCGAAATTCTTCTCAAATTCCTTTTCTTTTTTTTATAACTTGCAGACCGCGTAGGCAGATCCTAAATACCAGAGTACCGCGGCTGCTGTGAAAAGATATGTTAGGGGAAGTTTGTTAACGTGGGACTTGAATAATAGGCCAACACCCTCAGGCCCAATAAATTCATTTCCTGGCAGTCCATTCCAGGCCTTAGACCCCCTGGGAATTAATGTGCGGTCGTACCGCTTGGTTCTTGAGGTATGAAGAACGACCGCCTTAGGATGAAATGCAGCGGTCGCGCGGGTGCATCTGATAGAATCGGTGAGCGGCGGAACTAAAGAGAATGCCTCAGAGGAGCAGACTCTGTTTGAATATAGGTAGAAAAGTGAGAGGTCACCAACCGCACAATGGTGAGAAAGTGGCTGGAGGTGGCGTGCTAAGGCCAATTAGTCGAATTGCTCTTGTCTGGGTGAAATCAATTATTATAAACAGGCTAGTAGGGACAGCAGCTGCCCAGTTATGAGAGCAATACTCCAGATCAGGTTTCATCTGGATTTTATATAACGTAAGATTAGATGGTGAAAAGCCAAGCTTTTTCCCAGCAATCGTTGTAATTGACGCAACACGCCTTGAATGCTTTCACATATTTCATACATAGTTTGACCCTACCCCTTCTGGACATTTTCCAAAGCACGCTACTGACCATACCCGATTCTTTTATTCACAAAAATCCGCGCGTCTTATTTTTAGAACACAAAGTGCAACGATTTCTCTTAAATGGCCACGGAAACAGTATCACTTTTTCACCATTTTGGCCACCCAATTGCCAACACTTATTTATAAAGGACCTTGCCTAAAACTAGCTGGCTGTGACCAACGCGTTTTGTTTTTCACGGCACACTACGAAGAAATGGAAGCAATCCATGGTTAACTTCACCTGAGAATGCAAGCGTTATAGAAATCGAGTTGGCTGTGCATCCGATGTTTGTTATTTCATGGCACACTAGATGTAAGAGCTATGCATCCGATGTTCTGTTATTTCATGGCACACTAGGATTTAAGAGATAGTGGTACTCACCTTTGATTTGCTTTGGCAGGAATGCAACTGGGTTTGTGTGCTGGTGATACGATGGTTGAAGTAGTGAAGAAAACTGGGGAAATCGGACCCGATATGATGTGATCACGTAACAAATTGGACGCCTGGCGTCGTTGCGTCGCCGTATGCTTGAATAGAATAAGAGCCGTCGCGACGCTATATGCCGTCGAAATACCGCGCTCGAATCTGCTCCCACTCGTCCGGATTGTATTTTTGTAAAATTTTGTTTGTTTTTTCTGGGGTTTTCCGAGAGAAACGATAGCTGGCCAGCCGCCTACGCAGATTTTTAACACTATTTTGATACTATTATTATTTTAATGCTGTAGCTGAATAAAAAGCCTATTCCGCGTACAGGGTGTTGCCTAGGTTGTGACTTTTCTTCATACTTTGTGCTCGCCAAAAGGAGTGAATTTCTTTATCTGGCTACTGCTAAATACAAATTTGACTGCTGTTTTGAGTTGCAGTCTCATTTAACGGAAATCAAAATTTTGACTTCCACCGGATCTTCAGGGTCAGATAAGAAAATCGAAATCCTGGCATCCTATCAAGAGGAAAATTCGTATCTTGGATAATATGAGGGTGCTTATTACAAATTTGACTGCTGTTTTGAGTTGCAGTCTCATTTAACGGAAATCAAAATTTTGACTTCCCCCGGATCTTCAGGTTCAGATAAAAAATCTAAATTCTTTATCTGGCTTCCTATCAAGAGGAAACCTCGTATAGTGGCTAATTTGAGGTTGTTTATTACAAATTTGCCTACTGTTTTGAGCTGCAGTCTCATTTAACACAATTAAAAATTTTGACTTCTCCCCGCGGATCTTCAGTTTCAGATAAAAAATCTAAATCCTTTATCTGACTTCCTATCAAGAGGAAACCTCGTATCTTGGATAATTTGAGGTTGTTTATTACAAATTTGACTACTATTTTGAGTTGCAGTCTCATTTAACGAAATTAAAAATTTTGACTCCTCCCCGCGGATCTTCAGGTTCAGATAAAAAATCTAAATCCTTTATCAGGCTTCCTATCAAGAAGAAACCTTATATACTGCATAATTTGAGGGTGCTAAATACAAATCTGGCTGCTGTCTTGAGTTGCAGTCTCGTTTGACGAAATTAAAAATTTTGATTTACCCCGGATCTTCAACTTCAGATTAAAAACTCTAAATTCTTTATCTGGCTTCCTATCAAGAGGAAACCTCGCATCGTGGATAATTTCAGGTTGTTTATTACAAATTTGACTACTGTTTTGAGTTGCAGTCTCATTTAACGGAAAACAAAATTTTGACTTCCCCCGGATCTTTAGGTTCAGATAAAAAAATCGGAAACCTTTATCTGGCTTCCTATCAAGAAGAAATCTCGTATCTTGGATAATTTGAGGGTGCTTATTACAAATTTGACTGCTGTTTTGAGTTGCAGTCCCATTTAACGGAAATCAAAATTTTGATTTCCCCCGGATCTTCAGGTTCAGATAAAAAAATCGAAATTCTTTATCTGGCTTCTTATCAAGAAGAAACCTCGTGTCCTGCATAATTTGAGGGTGCTTAATACAAATTTGATTGATGTTTTGAGTTGCAGTTTCATGTAACGGAAATCAAAATTTTGACTTCTACTGGAACTTCAGGCTCAGATGAAAAAATCGAAATCCTTTATCTGGCATCCTATCAAGAAGAAACCTCGTGTCATGCATAATTTGAGGGTGCTTAATACAAATTTGACTGATGTTTTGAGTTGCAGTTTCATTTAACGGAAATCAAAATTTAGATTTCCACCGGAACTTCAGGCTCAGATAAAAAAATCTAAATCCTTTATCTGCCATCCTGTCAAGAAGAAACCTCGTATCCTGCATAATTTGAGGGTGCTTAATACAAATTTGACTGATGTTTTGAGTTGCAGTTTCATGTAACGGAAATCAAAATTTTGACTTCTACTGGAACTTCAGGCTCAGATCAAAAAAATCAAAATCCTTTATCTGGCATCCTATCAAGAAGAAACCTCGTGTCCTGCATAATTTGAGGGTGCTTATTACAAATTTGACTGATGTTTTGAGTTGCAGTTTCATGTAACGGAAATCAAAATTTTGACTTCTACTGGAACTTCAGGCTCAGATGAAAAAATCGAAATCCTTTATCTGGCATCCTATCAAGAAAAAACCTCGTATCCTGCATAAATTGAGGGTGCTTAATACAAATTTGACTGATGTTTTGAGTTGCAGTTTCATGTAACGGAAATCAAAATTTTGACTTCTATTGGAACTTCAGGCTCAGATAAAAAAAATCGAAATCCTTTATCTGGCATCCTATCAAGAAGAAACCCCGCATCCTGTATAATTTGAGGGTGCTTAATACAAATTTGACTGATGTTTTGAGTTGCAGTTTCATGTAACGGAAATCAAAATTTTGACTTCTATTGGAACTTCAGGCTCAGATAAAAAAAATCGAAATCCTTTATCTGGCATCCTGTCAAGAAGAAACCTCGTATCCTGCATAAATTGAGGGTGCTTAATACAAATTTGAGTGATGTTTTGAGTTGCAGTTTCATTTAACGGAAATCAAAATTTTGATTTCCACCGGAACTTCAGGCTCAGATAAAAAAATCGGAATCCTTTATCTAGCATCCTATCAAGAAGAAACCTCGTATCCTGCATAATTTGAGGGTGCTTATTACAAATTTGACTGCTGTTTTGAGTTGCAGTCTCATTTAACGGAAATCAAAATTTTGACTTCCCCGGATCTTCAGGTTCGGATAAAAAAATCGAAATCCTTTATCTGGCCTCCTATCAAGAAGAAACTCCGTATCTTGGATAATTTGAGGGTGCTTATTACAAATTTGACTGCTGTTTTGAGTTGCAGTCTCGTTTAACGAAATTAAAAATTTTGACTTCTCCCCGCGGATCTTCAGGTTCAGATAAAAAATCTAAATCCTTTATCAGGCTTCCTATCAAGAAGAAACCTTATATACTGCATAATTTGAGGGTGCTAAATACAAATCTGGCTGCTGTCTTGAGTTGCAGTCTCGTTTGACGAAATTAAAAATTTTGATTTACCCCGGATCTTCAACTTCAGATTAAAAACTCTAAATTCTTTATCTGGCTTCCTATCAAGAGGAAACCTCGTATCGTGGATAATTTCAGGTTGTTTATTACAAATTTGACTACTGTTTTGAGTTGCAGTCTCATTTAACGGAAAACAAAATTTTGACTTCCCCCGGATCTTTAGGTTCAGATAAAAAAATCGGAAACCTTTATCTGGCTTCCTATCAAGAAGAAATCTCGTATCTTGGATAATTTGAGGGTGCTTATTACAAATTTGACTGCTGTTTTGAGTTGCAGTCTCATTTAACGGAAATCAAAATTTTGATTTCCCCCGGATCTTCAGGTTCAGATAAAAAAATCGAAATTCTTTATCTGGCTTCTTATCAAGAAGAAACCTCGTGTCCTGCATAATTTGAGGGTGCTTAATACAAATTTGATTGATGTTTTGAGTTGCAGTTTCATGTAACGGAAATCAAAATTTTGACTTCTACTGGAACTTCAGGCTCAGATAAAAAAAATCGAAATCCTTTATCTGGCATCCTATCAAGAAGAAACCTCGTGTCCTGCATAACTTGAGGGTGCTTATTACAAATTTGACTGATGTTTTGAGTTGCAGTTTCATGTAACGGAAATCAAAATTTGACTTCTACTGGAACTTCAGGCTCAGATGAAAAAATCGAAATCCTTTATCTGGCATCCTATCAAGAAGAAACCTCGTATCCTGCATAATTTGAGGGTGCTTATTACAAATTTGACTGATGTTTTGAGTTGCAGTTTCATTTAACGGAAATCAAAATTTAGATTTCCACCGGAACTTCAGGCTCAGATAAAAAAATCTAAATCCTTTATCTGGCATCCTGTCAAGAAGAAACCTCGTATCCTGCATAATTTGAGGGTGCTTATTACAAATTTGACTGATGTTTTGAGTTGCAGTTTCATGTAACGGAAATCAAAATTTGACTTCTACTGGAACTTCAGGCTCAGATGAAAAAATCTAAATCCTTTATCTGGCATCCTGTCAAGAAGAAACCCCGCATCCTGTATAATTTGAGGGTGCTTAATACAAATTTGAGTGATGTTTTGAGTTGCAGTTTCATTTAACGGAAATCAAAATTTTGATTTCCACCGGAACTTCAGGCTCAGATAAAAAAATCTAAATCCTTTATCTGGTATCCTGTCAAGAAGAATCCTCGTATCCTGCATAAATTGAGGGTGCTTAATACAAATTTGACTGATGTTTTGAGTTGCATTTAACGGAAATCAAAATTTTGACTTCCAGCGCAACTTCAGGCTCAGATAAAAAAAATCGAAATTATTTATCTAGCATGCTATCAAGAAGAAACCCCGCATCCTGTATAATTTGAGGGTGCTTAATACAAATTTGACTGATGTTTTGAGTTGCAGTCTCATTTAACGGAAAACAAAATTTTGACTTCCACCGGAACTTCAGGCTCAGATAAAAAAATCGGAATCCTTTATCTAGCATCCTATCAAAGAAGAAACCTCGTATCCTGCATAATTTGAGGGTGCTTATTACAAATTTGACTGCTGTTTTGAGTTGCAGTTTCATGTAACGGAAATCAAAATTTTGACTTCCCCGGATCTTCAGGTTCGGATAAAAAAATCGAAATCCTTTATCTGGCCTCCTATCAAGAAGAAACTCCGTATCTTGGATAATTTGAGGGTGCTTATTACAAATTTG
The DNA here is from genome assembly GCA_951848785.1 of Callosobruchus maculatus. Taxonomy (NCBI): domain Eukaryota; kingdom Metazoa; phylum Arthropoda; class Insecta; order Coleoptera; family Chrysomelidae; genus Callosobruchus; species Callosobruchus maculatus. The sequence continues at coordinate 9,733,553 of CATOUR010000003.1, forward strand.
ACTGCTGTTTTGAGTTGCAGTCTCGTTTGACTAAATTCAAAATTTTGATTTCCCCGGATCTTCAGGTTCAGATAAAAAATCGAAATTCTTTATCTGGCTTCCTATCAAGAAAAAACCTCGTATCTTGGATAATTTGAGGGTGCTAAATACAAATTTAACTGATGTTTTGAGTTGCAGTCTCGTTTAACGAAATTAAAAATTTTGACTTCCTCCGGATCTTCAAGTTCAGATAAAAAAATCGAAATTCTTTATCTGGCTTCTTATCAAAAAGAAACCTCGTATCTTGGATAATTTGAGGGTGCTTTAGGATTTTAAATAAAACAACATCCTATAACATTTGATTAATGTTTATCAGCAATTTTTATTTTGATATTACATGTATAATAGACAAGTAAGTTTATCTGATAAAACCACAATCTCGCAATAAGGAAGGGAATATCTTAAGACAGACGAGACACACAATCATATTCTCACCATTTTGAGTTTGCGTGTTATTTGGAGCAAACTTTTGCCCCGAAAAACCAAGGCCCATTGGACGGCCTTATATCATACAAAACTATTTTCAAATTTGAACATGTCATTGAAAACGCTACTATGGCTGTCCACTTCCAAGGTAAAGTGAACATTAACAAATGATAGTTAAATACTAGGTAGCATCCTTGACACAAGCATAGTGTTGGGATATACTAATATTTTATTCAAAATTATTTTTTAGAAATTGATAAGGTTTGTTGCATACTTAACTGTATTTTCGTTTTCTTGCCTCATTCAAGTCTTGCAAATCGTCCATTTGTTAATTTCAACCTTGGAAGGGAACGAAAATAACAACTATTGAAAGTTGATATAACTCCATTGAGGATATATATTATTTTTAGGCCTCGTTTTTAACACGTTGTCATATTTTGAAAATCGTAGTCAGTAGCAAAAAAATGCGCATATATCTAACCTTCAAGGCCAGTTCACATGACCGTTACTTATAATCTATTCAAAAATACTGGTCAAAATCAAAAGAGAACAATTATAGGATATAGTCTAGGAAAAATATTCTCATAACTTCCAAATATCCTCATGTTCTTCATTACATAATTTTACCCAAGAAGATTTGTTGCCTTTACCGAATCTTTATGTTTTCAAAGCCTAACGTGTCAAATATTGTCTAATCATTGCTTTTAAATAAATAGTTAAATGTTTTTTCCGTTTTTTTGCTATTATATATTGGAGTAAAAGTTCTTAGGCCTTAAGTGAACCATACTTTTATACAGGGTGAGTTTTTAGTACCGGCTCGGTCGATAACTCCACTACTGTAGAAGATAGCGAAAAAAGTTGTATATAAAAGTTGTAGCCACGGATATGCTCCTTGCTCAGAAAATATTTTCATTTATACAGGGTGATCCGTAACTACGTGGTGATGCAAACATGCATTTTTTTAAATGAGACACCCTATATATTATTCCATATTTAAATTCTACTAATGATTTCCGTTCTCCCGATATAGGGTATTGTTACATTATACAGGGTATTTCAAAAGTTATGACCATTTTTGTATCCAAATCGCTGTCAAATGAACGTACTGTATATCAAAAAGTGGCGAATGAAAAATCATTTTTTTTACACGGATGGATAAAAAATATTATCTAGTCTTAAAATCGGCTATAAAAAAAGCCCGCGACGCATATCCGTATACAGGGTGATGTAGAATGCAAAATCCAGATTTTCTCTTTTTTTTTAAATGTAACCCCCAATATTTTATTATCCCAAAGAATTGCTCTTAATATGCTCTTTCATCTTTGTATAGCACTTGTTGTATCTACATCCATCATTTTCCAAGATATTTCGATTTTTCGGTAAATTTAAAATATAGCTTCTATTTGTATACTGAAATTTATTTATTTTGACAAAGTACTATCGAATTTGTTTTTTATTTCACGAACAACTAAATTATAAGGTCATAATACTATTTGATGAAGTCAAAATACTAAATTAACGAGATAATAAAGTCAAGTATGCTGAAGAAACAATTTTGTAGGCGTGATGCATAATTATCAAGCAGATTTATCAGGTAGGCTTTGAAAAATTGACAGTTCTCATAACCTGCTCAATAATTCTGTACTGTGTGAAAAACCAGCTTTAAAAATTAATTTTTCCATTAGGGGTATTGAGGAGAATCTTTGAGAAATTGCCTACTTGCCTCTAGAATGTATCAACTATGAACAGCAATATCCAAAACGGAGGCACTCCAAAACTAATGCGTTTGAAAGATTGGAGAATCGTTTTATTTGGACTGTGTCGTTTAATATTTCATAGCCTACCTGATAGATCTGCTTGATAATTACGCGTGACGCCTATAAAATTGTTTCCTCAGCACACTTGACCTATAATATCTCGTTAATTCCGTGTTTTGACTTGATCAAGTACTATTATGGCCTTATATTTTAGTTGTTTGTTGAGCAAAAATAAAATTTGATAGTATTTTCTCAAAATAAATAAATTTTAGTAACCAAATATAAGGTATATTTAAAATTTGTCGAAAAATCGAAATATCTCAGAAACTAATGAATGCAGCCATAACAAGTGCTATACAAAGATGAAAGAGCATAATAAAAGCAATCCTTTGGTATAATAAAATATTGGGGGTTACATTTAAAAAAATTGAGAAAATCTAGATTCTGCATTCTGCATCACCCTGTATACGAATATGCGTCGCGGGCTTTTTTTATAGCCGATTTCAAGACTGGATGATATTTTTTATCCATCCATGTAAAAAAAATTATTTTTGATTCATCACTTTTTGATATACAGTACGTTCATTTGACAGCGATTTGGATACAAAAATGGTCATAACTTTTGAAATACCCTGTATAATGTAACAATACCCCATATTGGAAGAACGAAAATCATTAGTAGAATTTAAATATGGAATAATATATAGGGTGTCTCATTTAAAAAAATGCATGTTTGCATCACCACGTAGTTACGGATCACCCTGTATAAATCAAAATATTTTCTGAGCAAGGAGCATATCCGTGGCTACAACTTTTATATACAACTTTTTTCGCTATCTTCTACAGTAGTGGAGTTATCGACCGAGCCGGTACTAAAAACTCACCCTGTATATTATTGTTATAAAAAGTTCTAATAACCTCTATATTAAGAATTATTTACTCTAGAAAGGATGAGAATATTTTTAAGCAGATAAAAATATTCGTCTTGGACTAAAAATCGTATGAACTGAGCTTGAACTGACAGTTTAAATGACAGTAGATCATAACGGTATCGCCATTGGGTTAAAAAATCTACGGCAGTGTTGCCAAACCGATATTTAAATCTGACTTACTGCTACAGAAACCGTCATGGTACTCAAGTATTTGTTATAAACCAGTCTAGTCAATAAACAATTAATACAATTGTGGAAGGTATATATAAAAAGGATCCTCCACATTCCTTATGAACTCATGGATCATAGAATTATGCCTAAAATAATTATTAACATAATATTTTTAGTCAGACTATCAGAATTTGCGACATTTTTATAAAAGTTAATATACGCCTTCTTTGAACTTTTTTTGAACAATTTACACAACCTGGAGAAAATGGTAAAGGATATATGAACATCTATAAAAATTCGCAATTGGTGTTGGTGACGTCAGACGTTATTTGGAACAACATAATAAATTTGTCTAATTTTATTTGAAATCAATTTAATCGAAAAACCTTAAAAGCTAGCACAATTATAAATCCCGATTTTTAAACAAAAATACATATTATGCCTATTGACTAAACTTCATATGGCACTTCAAAAAAGTATGTTGTGTAAAAAAATGTCGGTTTTTTGCGACTGGCTTGACATAAGAAACGTTCTCTTCGTTTTTTTTATTCTTATAGGAAATACCACAGTGAATGAGTGCAGGATATACAAGGACAATCCAAAAAACAGTGTGTGAATTTCTACTATTCAACATTTAAAAAAATAAGATACACTACATGTTACATTAAAATGTACAGAAATATAGCACAGGAAACATAGTTCTATGTACAGAATTTTGATCAATATTATATAGTGTGAGACTTGAATCCACTTATTTCGAAAAAAATTACTGCTTGACAGCATTTTCTATATTAAAGGTGGATAAAAAATGGTTCGTCAGATACACATTTTTTTTCTGTCCAAATTTGCACTGGTACTGCTTGAAAGGTGGCGTGACTTTGATTTGAGCTTCAGGATCATCAAGGTCACATTTAAATAGGCTGGGAAAAAGTAACTATCCTTAAAAATACGTTTACGAAGAATGATTCAGTTGTTTCTACACTTTTCGTTCTGCTTTTCTTCTGTATAGAGATTTTATTTCACTTAACGCTGCTTCACTAATAATCACTTTACACGGTCAAGAAATCGATCGATTTTGCGACCTTGAAGAAATCAGTAAAGAAATTGACAGAAAGAATCCAACGATTTATTTTCATTTATAAAGTTTTGCCAAGATGCTATGTAGAGATGTTGTAATAATGCCAACTGTTACTGTTCAGTGGTAGTCTCACAATTCATGTGTTTTGTGGTTGAATGTGCAATGTATGCGTTTTGTGATTGACAGTGGATCCATTCATTTCTCATTTTTTCTATGTTATGCTGTCGTCATAAGTATGAATTAGTCATAGCTTTTCAACACAACTTTTCAACTAAATAACGATCACAAAATATACAGAACCAACTCGTAATGCAACAGAATACAGAAAACAAATTGTCACTATGACGCTAACCTCAATAGAAGACACGTCAAAGGCACCACAGATAAATGACGCCAACCATGACCTGTCATTAGTAAGTTGGTTCTGTCGGTAGGCCCAAATATCCCTAGAATTCCCCAAAAAAATTCAATAAATCGAGCAAGCTCTAATTTGTCGATTTCTTCAAGGTTATAATATCGATCGATTTCTTGACCGTGTGAAGTGGTTAGGTATAACAGATGGCGCTGATAACAGCTTTCTGCAGTAGGTTAGGTTGACATACGAGGTTTATTTATGTTACTCATCTAGAAAAACAATCCGTAAGACTTAGAACGTATGTTTCCTGCACTAAACATTTAAAAGTCTATCAGGAGAATGTTATCTGCTATTGCAGGGCGAAGAAACTTGAATGCAACAGGCAAAAGTGGCGAGCGTTTTAGGGGGAACGATTCTCGTAGACTTACACTAACTACATCGAAAAAATCTAATGTCGTCGCCCCCGATTTTTGTTTGCCTTTTCTAGCGCCATACAAAAGTAACTATATAGGTATAAAAATCGTTTTAGAGAATTCTGTACATTTTTATTGTGATGAGAAGGCTGTAAGATGCTTGTAATTTTAGAGCGGAAAATTGAATATATCAATTAAAGTAATGTAATAAGTCTTCTTCTTCTTCTTCTTCTAATTTTTTTTATTTTCTTCAGTCATAAATATTTGGAATTTGATTAAAATTTGGATAAATAATGTTAATAGAAATACATGTCATTGCGAATTGCAGTTCATAGGATTAGAAAGCAATCCGTTTCATATAGGTTGGATTATTTATTAATGTTTTATCAGATCTTTCGCAATTTGACCAAGAATATATGTAATAAAAGTATAGAAAACAATAATTATAGTTATTTCGCCTCAAAAAGGGCATATGTGTATTCTGTATAAAATAAACAACCAAAATAATAAGGATTTGTTACACACTACACTGTTTCTGCTGTACATCAACGAGCTGCTGGAAATAACATCCAATCCAATCTACAGCTTCGCAGATGACAGTACATTAGTGTCGTGCATGGAACCAGGCAAGCCACTATCATCCCAGGAGACGGTACGTCGGTGACAGCAGCATGCCTCACAGATCAACGCAGATATCAAAACAATTGTCGAGTGGGGATGAGTAAATAAAGTACAGTTCAACGTACAAAAAACTCAGGCAACAACACTTACAAAGAAGTCTCACGATGGCCTACCAACCGTGGAAATGGAGGGTCACCCCATAGTCGAATCACCTTCCGTCAAGCTTTTGGGAATCAACATCAACAATAACATGTCCTGGCACGACCACGTCGTCAGTATTGCTAAAACGGCATCCCAGAAGCTTGGAGTTTTGTTCCGCTGTAGGAAGTTGCATACACCAGAGCAACGGCTGCTGCTCTACAAGGCACAGATCCGACCATCGCTGGAGTATTGTTCCCATGTGTGGGGATGCGCTCCGAAGCACTCTCTAAAGCTTCTGGACACTATCCAGAAAAGAGCGATTAGACTAATCGATACGCCTAACCTCACAAAGGACCTCCACAGCCTGGAATATCGAAGGAGGGTGGCTGACCTATCCCTGTTTTACAGATTCTATCACGGAAGATGTTCGAGTGAGGTCTCTCAGATAATAACACCACAGGCCTTCCGAACCAGGAATACTAGAGAAGCTCTGCGAGCTCATCCTTACCAGGTCGAGGTCCTTACTCCCCGAACTAGTCTCCTCCAGCATTCCTTCTTTTGGAGAACTTCGACGCTGTGGAATCAGCTGCCGGGGAATTTGTTGCCCGACGGCTACAACCTGCAGCGTTTCAAATCTAACGTGAACCGATACTTATCCGCTCGCTTCTACAGCGCCATAGGCTTTCAGCCTTTGCGGGAGGCCGACCATAAAAAAAAATTTATTTCAAATGTTTATAACCGAAAAAGTTTGTAGACATTGATAAAATTAGCTTTTTGGAGCTGGAATCCTGATATACTATGATTTATAAAAAAATCCCCTGCACGAAATTCAAAAAAGCAAAAAAAAACAAAAAAATCTTAGTATTTTTTCGATTATGTTTTCCAAAATCCAACAATGCACGCATTGCCTGGAATTTTTCTTATAAAAAAGGAAAACATTTTCTAAAAAAATTCGCCCATTCCCCAAAATTCTTGCAAGGACCAAAAAACTAAATTTGGAAAGTTTATCCACCAAGCAATAAGTTTCATTATAAATAAAAAATAGAGAAACTTTCTCCATCTACTGAAAAAAAAACGTACAGAATTCTCTGCAAAACTATATTTTTACGGGCTATTTGTATACATGACAAAATAGATATCAGACTACATTCAAAAATTCAACTTCCCTTTGAATCACATAAAAACTTTGAAAACATTAACATTAATCGTTATATCTGAATAGTAAGAGATTAGGTATATTCGAGAAAGAGAGAATTACAATAATATTATCATAGAGAAAGAGAAGAAAGTTGGGTACAGTAGTTTGTCGAAGTAGTTTCGAGAAAAGTCGAAGAAATGCAAGTGTTTGTAATGAGATAGGATATAAGCATAAAATTAAAAGAAAACATATCGTCCTGGTAATCAAGGCTAGGTAGAAAGTTCAAAAATCATATTTTTTGTGCATCTCAGCACCGTGCATTAGCAAAGACAAGTAGGCTCACTCTAAGCTCCGCCCCCAATGTTGTCTTTCCCGCTCTGCTCTCGGATACTACGCAAGCTGGCGAATTCTGGCGCCCGGTGATCTCGAGCAGTAGCCGAACGCTAACAGCTGTGGTTTACAGGGTCATTTTAGCTAACATGCGACACAATCGGTCGGATCTACCGGGGTGCCTAAATAAGTAGTGTTTGTGTGTATATTGAGCGTATTACGCGCAAAAAAAATGCTGGCGACATGTTCTGTATATAGCTGCAACAGCAAACAAGGAATGGGAAAATCGTTTTTTCGATGTCCGAGAGAGGAAACTGAGTAAGATAGTTTATTAACTTATACTGGCAGATTTGTCTCAATAAAATTTAAAAAATAAATATTGTTTCTAGATGTGAAAATTGGAAACGGGCATTAGGGTTCGTGGGTACCCAAAAATATGACAACCTTACCTAAAATACATGTACGTATATTATAAGGTCAGACATCTTTTCTGTTCTGAAGACGTTATAAAAAATATGGAAGCTTGCTGTACAAATAGGACATGTTCAAAGCAAAATTATAGCAATCACACTATATAACTTATCGGTATTCAAAGAAACCAGACACACATATTTTTACGTTTTATAATCTCATGGTATTGAAATCATTAATAAATTAATAAAGGCGTTGGCCAGTAACAAGGTTTTCTGTACTCTTCAATGACCAGGATGAAAATGACGGACGACATCACTAAAGAACACCCACATTTTTCATTTTTCATTCAGAACGCATACCTAGCTTAGCTTAGGTGACTCTATGAATATTTTGTATTCCTATATTATATTAGAGTGCATATATATTTAGCGACCAAATTTACTATTGTTGACATTAAAGAATAATCAAAACAGAAAATAAAACCAAATATAAAATGTATAAAAACGTGTGTGTTATGTATCTTCCAGTATTCGTATTCTTTTTTGCCTTATTGCCGTTTTCTTTGTTTTTTAAGGAGGTTGTTAAGTTTTGTATATAATCTATTCGATATAGACAAAATATTTTGTTAGAGTACTATTCCCTTTCATTATCTTATCATTTATATTTCAAGGAACTAACGGTATGAATTGTCAATTCAGTTGAATGGTTTATTGAATAATAAATTATATTCTATCTATACTATAGAATTCATTTCTATTGACCCCCGTATAAGAAGTTAAATGTACGTCGACAATATCGCACAGCCCAACGCATAGCCTCGAAATGCCTGTAAGTAAACGAGACGGCACTAACGGATCCCCTCTGAAATCGAGGCGGCTCGCGTTTGTGAGACTCACATCAAAGTCGGCACGCCGAGTGACCCTACTTGTCTTTGTTAATATACGGTGATCTCAGGTACTGCTCAATAATTCTTAGAGCCACTGCTACCCAGGTTACATAAGTGGGGATCGTTCTTACCTGTATTGGGGATACATACAGTTTTATGGACCTTAAGATCTTGCCCTTTCAACTGAAACATCCTTTAATTTTGCAAGTTCTTATTTTCAATTAAATTGTATTAAAATATTTTCATTCGGTTCTATTTGAAATACCGTGAATACCTACCTCAATACAAACACTTACCGATTTGTTATTCCAGACAAGACCTCACCAGAATCGCTTGAAGGAAATGTCTACAGAAACTTCGATTTAACAATTCCTAATAAGCGTTTTAAAATAGTCGATACTGAAAAGGTCCAATCTGGTTTCGCTACAGAAATTGGAAGATTCTTCTGGATTTGCGTGAAATGCAAGTCAAACTAAATCTGTCAGTCAATCTGAAGGTGGCTGTACTTCTTTCTGAACCTGTGAAGGAATTTTTTGAATCTTGGATCTTTGTAGCAAATTCGAAGAAAAGTATTATATTTCCGAAAAAATGGTAGATGTGACAACATTGTATTGTATTGAAAAACTCCCATACCCTAAAATTCACTATATTATGTACATACCACCGACTAACGCAGAATCATCAGTTTGACAAGCTTCCCACATAAATCTAGGCTGGGCTTCCCCTAGAACATACTTAAAAATCACTTAGCTTACATTTAAGTTTAAATATACTTGTCACTAAAACTATGCGAGGTTTTAGCTAGATCCTCAGTTGTCGTGATCGATAACTGACACCCAAAGCAGGCGATAGAAAAACCATAGCGAGAGAGAAAGTAGAGACAGCTACGAACAACAAGGGGGTCAGTAATCTTAGATTGCAGTATCAACTATATAGAGGATTTTAAGAACTAGAATAGTTTTATTTTCGGTTAGAACATTCTGTAGCTTACGTATAGAAAAGACAACCGGAAATGGTTCTTTCAGTATTTCAATGATGATTTTCGACGAAATTGTCGTTTTTTGTCACAGATCAAGTGTTCAAGGGTCCAAATTATAAAAGCATGTCACGCCACTGGAATAAGACCGCACGCACCAATAAGGTAAGACTTCGTTTTGGCAGAAACCGAAATGGAGGTCAAAAGTAGTATTTAACGACTCGGTTTGACGTCCTGAGTCGAACGAGACCACTCCCAGACCAAGGAAACGTTCTGGTGAAAAACTACGGCGTTTTGAAGTTTCATTACCGAACCTAACTTAACCAAACCGGTTGAGTTATTGGGGTTAAAATGCGAGACAATTCCCAGACTGAGAAAACATTCCGGTGAAAATCTACGCCACTTTGAAATTTGGAAATGTTAAACTCTAGCCAAAATAACCTAACTAAATTGGTCGCTGTACATAGGGGTATGTTATATTGCTAAGAGTATGCAAAATATTCAGAGCCAAAGACGACTGACACTGCTCTCAACCCCCATTTCAGTTTCTGCTAAAACGAAGTCAAGCCAATCCTATCTCTATTACCTTATTTATTTTGAATTTCATTCTGTGGCTTTATCTCTATATAAATAGTTCGGGAATTCATTTATTCGTAATATTCACTGTTTACGTTTAAGTAAAGGGTTTTCCACTAAGAGGTGTTATTTTGAATAGGTGGCTATTTCGGTAGATGTCAGTTTTGACGCTGCAGTTGTTTGACATTTGACAAGTAGAAACAACGCCATTAAGAAAAATGGAACGATACACGCTTCAACACGCATTGAAATTATCAAAATCCACTATAAAAAAGCTGAAAATTTGTCAGTGACGGTTCGTAAAACTAGAACACTTCTTGGTCGTCGTGCAGCACCTTGTCGATCAGCAATACAGAAATTGGTGGAAAAATTCGAGCTGTTGGGACAAGTGAGTGATGTGAAGAATACAAATCGTGCACGTCGCTCAAAAACAACGCAGAATATTGCTGCTGTAGCCCAAACCCAGGTTTGTCCATTCCTCGTCGTTCTTTGGAATTGGGCATTCCACAAACGTCATTACACCGTATTTTGCATAAAGACTTGGGTCTTAAGGCTTATAAAGTTCAGTTAACACAGGAACTCAAGCCGGCCGATCATCAACAACGTCGTGTCTTTGCTGATCAGGTCCTTGAAATGCATGAAAATGATCCGGAATTTCATCGAAAAATCATCTGGACTGACGAGGCCCATTTCCACCTCGCTGGCTACGTCAACAAGCAAAATTGTCGCATCTGGGGCTCGGAAAACCCTAGAATCATTGTTGAAAAGCCTCTCCATCCTCAACGTGTAACTGTTTGGTGCGGTTTATGCTCAGGCGGGGTTATTGGCGCTTACTTTTTCGATAATGAGGCTGGAGCAACAGTTACGGTGACTGGATTGCGTTATCGAGAGATGATTAATAATTTTTTATGGCCGGAATTGGATAATATTGATCTGGACAACGTTTACTTTTAACAAGACGACGCTACGTGTCACACAAGCAACGAAACCATAGCACTTTTACAGGAAAAGTTTCCGGGCCGTGTTATCTCTCCAAGAGGTGATCACAATTGGCCACCTAGATCTTGTGATTCTACACCTTGCGACTTCTTCCTTTGGGGCCACGTGAAAGATAAGTTCTACGCCAACAGCCCAGCGTCGATTCAAGAACTCAAAGATGGAATTCGTGAAGCTATTCAGGGCATACAGCAACCACTTTGCGATTTGGTGATGGACAATTTCATGAAAAGGATATGGTCCTGCAAGCGTAGCCGTAGTGGCCATTTGGCTGATATTATTTTCCATTCTTAATGGCAAACCTTCCTCCTTACAGTGAAATAAACATCCGATCACTTATTTCAGAATATGCCATTTTTCTTTGAATATCAAAATAACACCTCTTATTGGAAAACCCTTTATAAGGATTGTTCAGTGTGGAAAGTCTATTGCTTTTCCTATAATTGGAAAATAAAAAAGCGAGGGTTCGAAAAACTACCTATTTTCCATAAATTTGTGGTTCCTGAAGACTTCCCGCCAAACTATACTTTTTTTTAATAAATCTTGGTGAATATAACGAAAAATACGCCCGGCATTTCGATTCTAGAAAATGTAGAATTTTGTGTGTGTTGTTCGGCTGTCCGATAGTTGCCAGTTGCATTTTTGACTCACCTTTAATATTCAAATTGTCGCATCTCTACAGACTGAGATACCATAAAATAGCAATGTGGTTCTGAACGTTGCCAGTTTGTTTCCCGGTATCTAGAAACTATCTGCACATACAACGTCAATGCTTGTAAAGGTTAGATAAAACGGTTATATATTCGAAAATTCTTAACTCATTGTAACTTGATAATAATGATACCAATCAAGGCATTTCGGTGAGTCTCTCAGTATGAGAATCATATGACAAAAAATAGCACGAACTGAAATAGTTTCTGTATGCTTCAACAAACATCTCTTAACCGGCAAAGTTTCCCACGGGATGCAGTCTTGACGGTGGAAAAGGTGTTTTTTGTAAAGCGTGGAGTAAAGAGTTTTGAAGTAGCTAGCACTTCAAGTCAGCAGATACAGGAGATGTATGCCTTACCAAAGATCAAACTGGTCTAACTGCTACTAGATGGCTCTAGATCTCAAAAATACAGCCTTGAAAGCTTAAGTCAGTGACAAAAAAGACAAAATATTAATAGTGTTTTCCACTGGGCTGCACTCACCCGCACTGCGTTGAACTGAGTGCAATAGTTGTGTTCCACTGGTAAAGTTCTATTGCACTGCTTGATTTTTAGTATGTTCCACTACCCGCATTCTCTGAGTGTAGTGCGCACTCAGGGCAACTTTTTCGCACGAGCCACGGGATCTCGTGCTGTAGTGCCAGTGCAAATATGGCGAATATGGCTTCAAAAATATCATATTTTCTAATTTTAAATGAATTGCTAGAAAGCGATGAAAGTAGTGACGATGAAGAAGAAATTGCAATGTTATTGAAGGAAAAGCAAAAAATGCCGACAGTTATCAAATTTGTGGAAACTGTAGTACACATATTCAGCGATAAAGAGGTATACACTTTTTTCTGATAAAAAATTAAAACTTAAAATCATTTTTAGTTTAAAAGTAATTTTCGTGTGGAAAGGATTACATGCTACAAGTTAATAGAAGAATTCAGGGACTCTCAATTCTTCCCCCGAAAGACCACATTTGCCATCATAGTTTTCATAATCCTCAGACATTTTATACCTTTCTAACTTAAATAAACACTAAACAGCTCTATTAACCATAGAAAAAATAAAAGTCAGCTGTCATTATAAATGCACTGTTCTGCTTGGGTACGTTCCACTCAGGAATTGCACTGATCCGCACCGATATGCACTTTGTCAGAGCAGATGATATAATTGCACTTGTCAAGAGTGCAGTGAGTGCTGCTCAGTGGAAAACACTATAAGAGATCATCAAAAAAATCAGTAGATTTATGTCACTATATTTCAAAATGTTAGGTTAAAAAGCACAGATATTGTTACTACACTATGAACCTCAAAAAACTTTTGATTATATTTCCTGAAATAACCAACGTACCTCTGCTTTATAACCCCATTTTTTATCGATTTATAATCCACAGTTATCAATAATACGTACATATTGTTGGTCGGAGTAGCTACAGTCTACTTGTTCAAGAAAGAAAGTAAACACTCCATTTCGAAGCTTACTGCACCTGATTCGGCCTCAGTGTGTGCCACACTTTACTGTCATTGCATTGGCTTTCAATCCTTACTCCACACTTGGCCAATCAGGTGGAAAAGTGCACTTATTTTCTTTCTTGACTATCTTGTGGTACCTTTCTGTTACTTTTCAATATTTGAATATTTCTGATCTGCAATCTAAGACTGATGTTCAAACTGGGAACGTCACTAAATTTCCTCGCGATCACACAAGAGTTTGACGCAGATAGTAATGTATGGAAACGCAAAAAGTTATCTTTCTTATTTAGAGGGAGTCTGGAAGGGGGGGGGGGATGATTTCGGGATTGTTTTTTTACAAGACAGTCCAGTCAAGCTAAGAGTAATTATATGAAACTATGAAAATTGTCAATAAACTACTGAGCATTCTGCAAATTACTTCGTTCAAAATCAAAATCAAATTACAACTCAGAAAATTTGAGGAATACTGAAAAAGCTATATGATTTCGAAACTGTGCGTTTTTGTGATAATCCTGGCAGACTATTCAGCGATACTTTAGCAATCATTGTCGAACAAATATTTTGCAAGGTTTCCTAGAGGACACCGAATAATTCTCTCGGTCATGACCTTGATAATGTTCTTCAAAGACATTTGAAGGTCAACATGAATTTTTAAATTAGTTCTCTTGACTCCTGCAAAGCGAAATAGCAGGACATTGACAAACTTCAAAGTCAAATAGATATTTTAACCCTGACAAATAGAAGGCAACGGGCAGAATATGACCTTGACTATGACCTTCAAGGTCATTTTTGCAAAAATACTATTAGATGGTGTCTAATAATATTTCGTTAAGTGTGTCTTTTGCTCATCAGAGTCCACACGAGACGCCCTTTTTGATGAAGATGAGTCATTTTTCCATATTTTTTAAGGGATATTACAAGTCCTTGAAATAAATTGGCCTCGAAACCTGAAAAGATGTGATACCGCAAACATTATATGACCTTGAGAAGGTGCCGACCATTTGTTTAATCAGGACCTTGAATTTGAAGCTCATAATATGTCCTTGAATGCAACCCTGACAAATAGAAGGCAGCGGACAGAATATGAGCTTAACTATGACCTTCAAGGTGATTTTAAAACTTACTTCTTGAAATTGTTACCATGAAAATATTACGTTTTTCTACGGCCTTCTCTGTTACTTCATTTTTGCAAAAATACTATTAGATGATGTCTAATAATATTCCGTTAAGTGTGTCTTTTGCTCATCAGAGTCCACACGAGACACCTTTTTTGATGAAGATGAGTAATTTTTCCATATTTTTTAAGGGATATTACAAGTCCTTGAAATAAATTGACCTCGAAACCTGAAAAGATGAGATACCGCAAACATTATATGACCTTGAGAAGGTGCCGACCATTTGTTTAATCAGGACCTTGAATTTAAAGCTCAAAATATGTCCTTGAATGCAACCCTGACAAATAGAAGGCAGCGGGCAGAATAACACCTTGACTATGACCTTCAAGGTCATTTTAAAACTTACTTCTTGAAATTGTTACCATGAAAATATTACGTTTTTCTACGGTCTTCTCTGTTACTTCATTTTTGCAAAAATACTATTAGATGATGTCTAATAATATTCCGTTAAGTGTGTCTTTTGCTCATCAGAGTTACACGAGACGCCTTTTTTGATGAAGATGAGTCATTTTTCCATATTTTTTAAGGGATATTACAAGTCCTTGAAATAAATTGACCTCGTAACCTGAAAAGATGTGATACAGCAAACACTATATGACCTTGAGAAGGTGCCGACCATTTGTTTAATCAGGACCTTGAATTTAAAGCTCATAATATGTCCTTGAATGCAACCCTGACAAATAGAAGGCAGCGGGCAGAATATGACCTTGACTATGACCTTCAAAGTCATTTAAAAACCTACTTCTTGAAATTGTTACCATGAAAATATTACGTTTTTCTACGGCCTTCTGTTACTTCATTTTTGCAAAAATACTATTAGATGGTGTCTAATAATATTTCGTTAAGTGTGTCTTTTGCTCACCAGAGTCCACACGTCGCCTTTTTTGATGAAGATGAGTCATTTTTCCATATTTTTTAAGGGATATTACAAGTCCTTGAAACAAACTGACCTCGAAACCTGAAAAGAGGTGATATCGCAAACATTATATGACCTTGAGAAGGTGCCGCCCGTTTGTTTAATCAGGACCTTGAATTTAAAGCTCATAATATGTCCTTGAATGCAACCCTGACAAATAGAAGGTAGCGGGCAGAATATGACCTTGACTATGACCTTCAAGGTCATTTTAAAACTTACTTCTTGAAATTGTTACCATGAAAATATTACGTTTTTCTACGGCCTTCTCTGTTACTTCATTTTTGCAAAAATACTATTAGATGGTGTCTAATAATATTTCGTTAAGTGTGTCTTTCGCTCATCAGAGTCTACACGAGACGCCTTTTTTGATGAAGATGAGTCATTTTTCCATATTTTTTAAGGGATATTACAAGTCGTTGAAATAAATTGACCTCGAAACCTGAAAAGATGAGATACCGCAAACATGATATGACCTTGAGAAGGTGCCGACGGTTTGTTTAATCAGGACCTTGAATTTAAAGCTCAAAATATGTCCTTGAATGCAACCCTGACAAATAGAAGGCAGCGGGCAGAATATGACCTTAACTATGACCTTCAAGGTGATTTTAGAACTTACTTCTTGAAATTGTTACCATGAAAATATTACGTTTTTCTACGGCCTTCTGTTACTTCATTTTTGCAAAAATACTATTAGATGGTGTCTAATAATATTTCGTTAAGTGTGTCTTTTGCTCACCAGAGTCCACACGAGACGCCTTTTTTGATGAAGATGAGTCATTTTTCCATATTTTTTAAGGGATATTACAAGTCCTTGAAATAAATTGACCTCGAAACCTGAAAAGATGTGATACCGCAAACATTATATGACCTTGAGAAGATGCCGACCGTTTGTTTAATCAGGACCTTGAATTTAAAGCTCATAATATGTCCTTGAATGCAACCCTGACAAATAGAAGGCAGCGGACAGAATATGACCTTAACTATGACCTTCAAGGTGATTTTAAAACTTACTTCTTGAAATTGTTACCATGAAAATATTACGTTTTTCTACGGCCTTCTCTGTTACTTCATTTTTGCAAAAATACTATTAGATGATGTCTAATAATATTTCGTTAAGTGTGTCTTTTGCTTATCAGAGTCCACACGAAACGCCTTTTTTGATGAAGATGAGTCATTTTTCCATATTCTTTAAGGGATATTACAAGTCCCTGAAATAAATTGACCTCGAAACCTGAAAAGATGTGATACCGCAAACATTATATGACCTTGAGAAGGTGCCGACCGTTTGTTCAATCAGGACCTTGAATTTAAAGCTCATAATATGTCCTTGAAAGCAGCAAGCCTTGAAAGATAATGGTATTGAGGAGTCCAGGGTCGACACAACATATAACTTAGAGAAGGTTAATTTCAAGGTCAATTTCAGAAAAGTTTTTTGCATGTGCTCAGTCGATTTTAATTTTGTTTGTACTCATGTCAGTTTGACTGAACCACCTCGCAAATTGTCTTTGGGAGCTCCGGTCACTTCACAGCTAGATGAAAATCAACCTCTAAATTATTTTTTGTCACTAAATTATTGTCTTTACAATAAATTAGAAAATCCATGCGAATTCAAAAAGCTATAGCCTTACGGAGAAAGATATTCGATTACGTAAATGTATCACTATGATACAAACCAATATACATATTACATACGCGTATATTATTACGTCACTTTTTTCTAATAATATATTATAATACTTATCTTAGTAAAACTAACTTTTTTTTCAGTTCAGTATCACGAAAGTAAAAATAAGCTAATAAATAGGAACGTTTTTTTATAATCTTTCTAATATCTACTATTACAAAATGTGTGCTAGTGGTGCCAGACATTTTTTTCGTTGCGTCATTTGTTTTTAAAAGGTTTTCGAAACCCTGATTGAATGACATACATGTCTTGCTTTATGAAATTGTTTAAATCTGAACCATTTTCAAGCTAAAAGAGTAAAAGAGTCTTTCCGTATCTACTTCAGATAGTATAAATTAGTTTTTGTGTTACCGGCACCACAATACAACATAAAATAACGTGTAAGAACCATCTAGATCTAGAATACTTTACATTTTTTTTTAAATCTCATGGAAAAAATTTCTGTGATTATATTGGAACATTTTTATATTTGGGATTTGTATTGATGAAATATAATGGGTTTTTAATGGACTAGTATCATAAGGTGCAAGTAGAATTTTCGCATACAGGACGTTGTATGACATACTTTTTTAACCCTTAGTATCTCAATAATGTGGTTTTGAAATCCTGGAACTGAAATTTAAGTGCAGCTAACACTTGCAAAGCGCGGTTTTGATCCCGCGGCCAGTGTTGCCAAACCTATCCTGCCACTTTCTATTTTACTCATTTTTATTTCTTATCATAAAAAAAGAATGGTTAAATCTGAGGAAAACTTCAACAGGAACACAAGGAAAGGCCTCGATAATAGAAAACTGAGATAAAATTAAAAACGATTACAACTGATGCCAGAAACAGAGAACATAAAGATGGGGTTAGATTTAGGTTATAGCGTTTACGACTTATTGCCCTATCACTGCACTCATAGGAACTTAGTGTCAAAATTATGTTCGTCTTAGATTTGAATGCAAAACTAGTGTGGTTTTTTGTTTTCGACTTATCCGCTTAATTGCATTTGAGTGCAAATTATCGTCACGGACTCTCTGAGCTCGTGGAGATTTCAGTGCATTTTTGACGTCTATAAAATAGTAATTATAACCTATTTTGTTTGTCAGAGAAAATATTTTTTTTTAATTAAGAACTGGGTAGTGGGGTAGTATACATAGTAGCATGGATGCTACGATAGGTTACGAAAGGTGCGGAAAGTGTAGTTGGAAGAACTGCGAATATCGTCATCTTCGGAGGATGAGGAAATTGAAGCATATCTAGTTAAATTATTGCAAACAACGGCTGCGGGTGTCCCAAAAATACGAATATCTGTTGAAGATGTTATTCATAAACTGACGGAAGAAGAGATACAACAAGATATACATAAGTATTTACCGATATAGATAGATATTCATTTTTAGTGCAAAAGCCATATTGCACAAAATGCTGTTAGTTTTTATGTCGATAAATAGAATAAATGATTGAATAAGGCGGATTCAAACTATTCAAATTCCAAAACCACCACAGAAAGAAATTGAGCTCTCGGGATGCAAAATGACATCAAACTGTCATCAGTTTGCTGACAGAACAGTTACTTGAATTGCACTGAAATTTGGTGTATGTTCGAGTTACCAGTTCAGATTTATTGCACTTCTGGGCACCAGACGAGTTTTCAATGTGCACTGTAGTACAATCGTGGTTAAAATCAGTGCAGTAAGTCGAAAACGCTATTAGTCTATACGGGCGAACTGTTGACAATACGTTGACAGCATAGAACGAATGGTTTTAGGGCTGTCCCAACCTACAGTTCTATTACCGTCCCAGAACCGTTTTCATAATGCCCCGCCCATTTCCCATTTTGCGATTCTAGAATCCATCATTGGTTGGTACGCTGGTGGTCCAACCAATCACCGTTTTTAGAAAATCAAGAGGGGAGTCCCGCAAGGGTCAATTTCGGGGCCAATGCTATGGAATGTTCTAGGATAGCCACTAAGTAACAAGTAAAAAATTAAATGTTCGTGTGAAACTAAAATGGGGACAGGTTGGAAAAAATGACTTTTCAATAAACTGCCAAACATAACACTTCCAAAAAACGTAGCTTTTTGCCCGATGAGATTGGATTTTTTACTTTACCTCCGAAATATTCCAAACAATCCACCGTAAATTCTAGACCTAGACGCGCGTCTGTCTGCGAAGCGACCGAAAGCCCCCTCTCCCGATAGGGCGTGGCGTCAGCGACGGGTGGGCGTGGCTTAGGGATGGATAGGGCGGGGGGAATCACACTGCAGTAGCCTGACGACGGGAGTGTCGCCGCTGTGGCCCCACCCTCCGAGGGCGGGGCTTCACCGCGGAGGCGTGGCTCAAGGACGTTGGGGAACGAGCGGAGCCGAGGAACTAGACTACTGCGCCTGGGGGTCGCACTGCAGTAGCCTGACGATAGAGGGGTCGCTCTTCGCCCCCTCGATGAACTCCTCGAGGCTCAGTTTGCCGTCTTTGTTGCGGTCCATCTGCCTGAAGATCTTGTCGGTGCGCTTTTCGGGCGTGCTCTCGTCCTCGGGCATCTTCATCACGCTGCCCACCATCTTGTAGATGGCCTGTAACGTAAGGAAAGCGAACGATAATGAATTTAGAACTAGGAAGGGGTCTACTTGCCAGGCGCGGCCGCCCCACAGCTGCTTCTACTACTGAATGAATGAATAAGGACCAGAGGCTATCCAGCACGGAATGTGGCTGGTGCATAGGCCACACGATGGGCCCTTTTGCGCCTCTATCCGCGTTAGTTCCTAAGACCTGCCCTTTTGGCAAAGGCAACTACATTCTTAGGTCCTATCCGTTTTATATATATTGGTTCCAAGGTTCTTGAGCCCAGCATAGTCTGCCTGTGATAACCCAGGGTTTCACAGCGACACAGGATGTGTGCCGAGGATTCTTCCTCTTCACCACACCACGTGCACGTTGGATCGTTGACCACGCTCATCACGAACAAGTGACGCCTGAAGGTGTTGTGACCCATTAGTAGGCCTACTAGCAATCTCAAGTTACTCCTATCCAGAGAGAAACAAAATCGTCCTGTTCTCTCTGCAGGCCCTGCTAATAGTTCCTGAGCTTGACGGAGATGACCAGAAATTTGTTCCATCTCAGAGAGTGTTGATTCTGGATCCACTCTCCAGTTGTTTTCCTAATCAAGTTTGCAGATAGTCCTAAGGCTGGTTCCGGGCCCACAAAACTGTTGCCGAATCCCATCCTGGCCAGATGATCCGCTATTTCGTTACCCTTTAACCCAGCGTGCCCAGGTACCCACATCAGTGATACCTTGTGTTTAGCTGATATGTCGTCAAGAGCCCTCCTGCACTCCAGGACCTGTCCCGACGTTATTTTCCAAGCACTCAGTGCTTTGATGGCTGCCTGACTGTCAGAGCAGATAGTAATCCGCCTCCTAGATCCATCAATTTCCCGAATATGATTTACACAAGCACGTATCGCATAGATCTCAGCCTGGAATACTGTGGTGTGCCCCCCAAGAGGGAGTGAAAGTCTTGTATGAGGTCCGTAGACTCCCGAGCCCGAGTCCTCTCTAGCGAGTGAACCGTCTGTGTACCAGACCTGTCCTCCTCCTTCGATGAGCTGTCTTTCCCTAGACTCCCACTCTTCCCTTGACGGAAACACCACCGTAAATTTGCGATTGACGCGATTCGTAGGAGAAACTGTATCGCTCCTCGCCAACAAAATAGGACAATCCTCATGCAACTCTGTTAGAATCGTCGAATGTCCTTTGCCTGGATTCATAAAAGTCCAGCTACCCTGACTGAGACGGAACCCAGTTTTTTTTTAGTTTCTCCTTGAATTACCAGATCCAAAGGAGGAAGATTCAATAGTGTTTCAATGGCGCTCAAAGGTGTTGTGCGCACTGCACTGGTTATACTGACATGCCAAACGTTGAACCTTATTAAGTTTGGCTCTTATTGCCTCCATCTTTATACAGGTCCACCAGACTATGGAGCCATATATTAATGACGGTCTGACTATTGTAGTATAGAGCCAGTGCACCACTTTTGGGCTCAGGCCCCAGCTACTACCGACAACTCTTCTGCAGGCCCATAATGAGTTTCGAGCCTTGCTTACTTTATAATCCACGTGCTGCCTCCAAGTGAGTGTGTGATCCAGTATGACTCCTAGATACTTTACTGACTGAGACAATTCAAGTGTCCTTCTGAAAAAGGTAGGCCTCACGAGGCCTTCCATCTTCCTTCTCCTAGTGAACATAACGAGCTCCGTCTTTTCGGCGTTCACTGACAGATCTACCTCATTACACCACGTTTCCACAACGCGCAGCGCGCCTTGCATTACCTCGGAGACTGTATTAATGAATCTACCCCTGACCACTATGCTCAAATCGTCGGCATAGGCCTGTACGTAGACCCCTGTGTTACTTAATCTCACGAGTAGGTCAATCACCACTAAGCACCATAGTAGAGGTGAAAGAACACCGCATTGTGGGCAGCCTCGCGCCCCTGCAACGCTATAGTTTATGTCATTAAGCGTTGCAGAAGCCACTCGGCACTCTAGAGTGGTGAGAATCCACTCCACTAGGATTGGAACAATTCCATGTCTCTCTAGGGCGCGTCTTATCGAATTGGTAGTGGTACAGTTGAACGCACCCTCGATGTCAAGAAATGCTACCATAGCCACTTCCCGTTGATCTAACGTTTTCTCAAGCCTGCTGACCAAATGATGAAGTTCCAGCTCAGCTGATTTTCCCGCCTGGTATGCGAACTGATAGGCATGGATTTCAACCCTTTGTAAGGGCCCATCCCTGATATATCTACTACTTATACTACTACTGGTTATTATATTGTGTAAGGTTTTCGCGGCCATGATCCGATGAACTCTTGGTCCTTGGCAGCAGTGTCGACGCCGACCAAACAGCCCAAGAACTAACAGTCTAACTACTGGTTATGCTTACCGTGACGATTTCGAGCATCTCCTGCCTGGAGATGTATCCGTTGCCGTCGAGGTCGTACATGCTGAAGGCCCACTTGAGCTTCTGCTCGAGCTTGCCGCGGGACGTGACCGACAGGGCGCAGAGGAACTCCCGGAAGTCGATAGTGCCGTCGCCGTTGGCGTCGAACGTGCGAAACACGTGCTCGGCGAACTTGCTCGCGTCGCCGTACGGGAAGAAGTTGCCGTAGATCTTCTTGAACTCGTCCACGGACAGGTGGCCCGAGGGGCAGTCCTTCAGGAAACCCTTGTACCATTCCTGGATCTCGGCGTCTGGAAAAGTAAGAGATTAATAAAGGCCCGGCCCGAAAAACTGGGTTCCGTCTCTGGAGCCAGGGTAGCAGGACTTTTATGAATCCAGGCAAAGGACATTCGACGATTCTAGCAGAGTTGTATGAGGATTGTCCTATTTTGTTGGCGAGGAGCGATGCAGTTTCTCCTACGCATCGCTTCAATCGTAAATTTACGATGGTGTTTCCGTCAAGGGAAGAGTGGGAGTCTAGGGAAAGACTCATCGAAGGAGGAGGACAGGTCTGGTACACAGACGGTTCACTCGCTAGAGAGGGCTCGGGCTCAAGAGTCTACGGACCCCATACAAGACTTTCACTCCCTCTTAGGGGGCACACCACAGTATTCCAGGCTGAGGTCTATGCGATACTTGCTCGCGTCGCCGTACGGGAAGAAGTTGCCGTAGATCTTCTTGAACTCGTCCACGGACAGGTGGCCCGAGGGACAGTCCTTCAGGAAACCCTTGTACCATTCCTGGATCTCGGCGTCTGGAAAAGTAAGAGATCAATAAAGGCCCGGCCCGAAAAACTGGGTTCCGTCTCTGGAGCCAGGGTAGCTGGACTTTTATGAATCCAGGTAAAGGACATTCGACGATTCTATCAGAGTTGCATGAGGATAGTCCTATTTTGTTGGCGAGGAGCGATACAGTTTCTCCTACGCATCGCTTCAATCGTAAATTTACGGTGGTGTTTCCGTCAAGGGAAGAGTGGGAGTCTAGGTAAAGACAGCTCATCGAAGGAGGAGGACAGGTCTGGTACACAGACGGTTCACTCGCTAGAGAGGGCTCGGGCTCGGGAGTCTACGGACCCCATACAAGACTTTCACTCCCTCTTAGGGGGCACACCACAGTATTCCAGGCTGAGATCTATGCGACACTTCCTTGTGCAAATCGTATTCGGGAAATTGACGAGTCTCGGAGGCGGATTACTATCTGCTCTGACAGTCAGGCAGCCATCAAAGCACTGGGTGAAAAATAACGTCGGGACTGGTCCTCGAGTGCAGGAGGGCTCTTGACGACATCTCAGCTAAACACAAGGTATCACTGATGTGGGTACCTGGGCACGCTGGGGTAAAGGGTAACGAAATGGCGGATCATCTGGCCAGGATAGGATCCGGCAACAGTTTTGTGGGCCCGGAACCAGCCTTAGGATTATCTGCAAACTTGATTAGGAAAACAATTGGAAAGTGGATCCAGAATCAACACTCTCTGAGATGGAACAACATCTCTGGTCATCTCCGTCAAGCTCGGGAACTATTAGCAGGGCCTGCAGTGAGAATAGGACGATTTTGTCTCTCTCTGGATAGGAGTAACTTGAGATTGCTAGTAGGCCTATTAACGGGTCACAACACCTTCAGGCGTCACTTGTTCGTGATGAGGGTGGTCAACGACCCAACGTGCACGTGGTGCGGTGATGAGGAAGAATCCTCGGCACACATCTTGTGTCGCTCTGAAACCCTGGGTTATCACAGGCAGACTATGCTGGGCTCAAGAACCTTGGAACCAATAGATATAAAACGAGGACCTAAGAATGTACTTGCCTTTGCCAAAAGGGCATGTCTTAGGAACTAGCGCGGATAGAGGCGCAAAAGGGCCCATCGTGTGGCCTATGCACCAGCCACATTCCGTGCTGGATAGCCTCTGGTCCTTATTCATTCATTCAAGGTCCGGTCAAACAGAGGGCGTTCTCTATCAATACAACGGAACGCTGTAACGCGGCGTTAGAGAACCCCATATCGCCGCATTCTAGATTGTCCTCGGTTTGACCGGGCCTTAAGTTCATTTATGTTTGAATCACCTGACATCTTGACAAAAATTGGCGTAACGCTTTTCCTCAAGCCGTCAAACAGACCTGTTTGGTACAAACAACGGAATCCTGTAATGCGCTATTGGAGAACCCCGTAACGCCGCGTTATTGAACGCCCTCTGTTTGGCCGGGCCTTAAAGGTTTCCTCAAACCAACGCGGGACTGCGGGAACGAGGGGCTAGGGGCTTAAGACCAAGGTCCTAAACTGGCTCTACACGGCAGAAGTCAGAACCAGGATCCAGTGTGGCTGCTCGGTCCGGTTGTCGAGCGTAGAGAAGGTCTCTGTTTTGCTCAAGCTCGCTAGGGGTTTACAGGTTTTTTTTCCCTCTGGGAGTTATTAAGGCCTATTGTTCTATAACTCCCAGAGGGGGGACGGTGCACGGCCAGCACCGTTGGAATGATACACCATCATCATCCCGGACGGTCCGACGGGGGTCCCCCGTCCGGTCCTTCCGGTCGATCATCCAAAGTGCCTGCCGCGTAAGATGCTCCGCTCAGCGCTTGTGTAGGCGATACTGACAGCCGGTCGAAACTGAGTGTCCGGTGCAATTGTGCAATGTCAGTCATTCACCCAAGCGCTAACCGCGCACGAGGCTGCTGCTACCCCACAATTGAAGGCAGACGCTGTTCATCGCGCAGCCACGTGAGTCTCCGGTTCATAGGCTTGCAGAACTATGCTTAACTGGTGCCATGAGGACAACACCCACTGCTGCCCTGGACGTATTCTTGGGCTTGCCGCCTCTGCACAACTGGATGAAAAGAGATGCGATGCCTACCTGCCTGAGAATGCGTGACGGTGGAACCTGGACAACACGAGAATCAGTAGTTGTCCACACCAGAATAGAGCAATGCGTGGCAAACAATATCCTGATATCGTCATTCAAGGTGGAAAGAGCTAAAGATACCTTAAGTCTAGATAATAGATTCTCACTAAATATCCCGGAACGGGATGATTGGATGAGTGGAAAAGTGAAATTTTCGCCCCATGGTCTGGTGTGCTTCACTGATGCATTGTGCTCAACTGAGTCAGGAAACAGGGGAGTAGGCTCCTGCCTGGAGGGAGAAAAGTACAGCGCAGTTTTGCGCTTGAGACCTGCGCGACTGTTTCCCAGGCGTATGCCATATTGATGGTGGAACACTCGATGCAAGACGAACAGACTCCAGAGCAAAGCATATATGTACATATATCAGATCAGCTCTGGCTCAAGAATGTTCTGTCGCACTTCAGAAACTAGTAAGCCACAAGAAGGCGAGTCTGTTGTGTGTCTCTGGACACACTGGTGTACCGGGTGACGAGAGAGCGGACCGTTGAGCTAGGATAGGGGCTCGCAGCCCCTGCATCGGCCCAAAGCCTATGCTTAGAATTAGCAGGAATCGGAAAAATGTTGCCCTGGACGTCTGGGCCTTCAAGGAACTGGCGAAAGCCTAGTTAGAGAGAGACGACTACGGGCAAGTTAAAAGATTCATAGTGGGCTTCTGAATAAAGGCAGAGAGACGCTCAACCTTCTGATGAGGGTTCTCACTGGCCATTGCCGGCTGAATAGACATTGGTCACTCATGAGTTTTTTTTTAATGGTCGGCCTCCCGCAAAGGCTGAAAGCCTATGGCGCTGTAGAAGCGCTGCGAGAGGATAAGTATCGGTTCACGTTAGATTTGAAACGCTGCAGGTTGTATCCGTCGGGAAACAAATTCCCCGGCAGCTGATTCCACAGCGTCGAAGTTCTCCAAAAGAAGGAACGCTGGAGGAGACTGGTTCGGGGAGTAAGGACCTCAACCTGGTAAGGATGAGCTCGCAGAGCTTCTCTAGCGTTCCTGGTTCGGACGGCCTGTGGTGTTATTATCTGAGAGAGCTCACTGGAACATCTTCCGTGATAGAATCTGTAAAACAGGGATAGGTCAGCCACCCTCCTTCAATGTTCCAAGCTGTGGAGGTCCTTTGTGAGGTTAGGCGTATCGATTAGTCTAATCGCTCTTTTCTGGATAGTGTCCAGAAGCTTTAGAGAGTGCTTCGGAGCGCATCCCCACACATAAGAGCAATACTCCAGCGATGGTCGGATCTGTGCCTTGTAGAGCAGCAGCAGTTGCTCTGGTGTATACAACTTCCTACAGCGGAACAAAACTCCAAGCTTCTGGGATGCCGTTTTAGCAATACTGACGACGTGGTCGTGCCAGGACATATTATTGTTGATGTTGATTCTCAAAAGCTTGACGGAAGGTGATTCGACTATGGGGTGGCCCTCCATTTCCACGGTTGGCAAGCCATCGTGAGACTTCTTTGTGAGTGTTGTTGCCTGAGTTTTTTGTACGAGTGGTAGATAACCCCATATGGATCAGGTACTGGAAGGAGGACAAGAGAGCGTTACATTTAGATGTTCTACGTACGACATAGTGACCTTCGTCAAGTCAAGGGGTCTGGTTGGTTCGACAAGGAGCATTCTAGGACGTAATGTTTTCAATGTTAGTTCAGTGGGGTTGGAAAAAAGGGCCAAAGGTGGCCTACCTGCTTCTCTTCGCCTCCCCCATCACTACTACTACTAGCACTACATTTCATAATTTAACTTTGAATCTTTTTTGAAAGTAATAAACGTTGTTTGGGATTCGTTCAAGATGATTTTGATATTTTTTCAATGTCTCTCTGCCGGTAGTTTACCTGAAAATTCCGTGTTTTGTTTGAGATCCTCGAGCACTTCCGGCTTGAGCTTGCTGTTTTGCTTTCCCATGACTAGAACACACTCTTAACAGCTACGAACGTGAATCTTGGTGTGGAGCTACAGCTCCAGCTAGCTCTTCACCAACTTACTTCGGACCAATCGCTCCTCATTTGATACACCTTACTTTTCTCTATTCTGAAATTTTAGGTCAAAAAGACAGTAGTCATTAGGCATATTGGTATGAAAGTCAATTTGTCCCAAAAGACATTGAACGTCTACAAGAAAATACATTTTCTTAGGAGTCTATATTACGTTCTTTATTTTATTTTCTATGCGCCAAAAATATGTATTCCTTTTTGCAAATTTGGTCCAAGAAAAGTTGACCTTAAAATAACCTTCAAACCCTGAGTAACCGACATCCTGAACATTTGACCTTGGTAACCAGTATTTTAAAAATTTAGATTCTTTATTTTATTTTCTTTGCGTCCAAAATATGGATTCCTTTTAGCAAATTTGGTCCAAGAAAAGTTGACCTTATAAGAACCTTCAAACCCTGAGTAACCGACATCTTGAAATTTTGACCTTGGTAACCAACATTTTAAAAATTTAGGTTATTTATTTTATTTGCGTCCAAAATATGGATTTCTTTTTGCAAATTTGACCCAAGAAAAGTTGATCTTAGATTAATCTTCAAACCCTGAATAACCGACATCTTGAACATATGACCTTGGTAACCAACATTTTAAAAATTTAGGTTCCTTATCTTATCTTCTATGCGTCCAAAATATGGATTCCTTTTTGCAAATTTGACCCAAGAAAGGTTGACCTTAGAATAACCTTCAAACCCTGAGTAACCAACATTTTAAAAATTTGACCTTGAATAGTTGACCGAATCTTTTGCATCTAGATGCACTGGTTCATCCTATGCAGTATAGTTTGGAATTACAATAATATAAATAGAGCAATCAACCAAAAATTACATCTGCACTAGTAAATATACCAAACCAGATATATTGACTATATGCATTAAAATAGAACCAATTTACACAGTGGTTGATTCCATTATATTATAGATCTCATATAAACAAATAGCACAGAATTAAACCTAAATATCTGCAAATTGATTAGCTGAAAATTCATTGGGTGTTTCTGCTACTTCATAAATTAATCCAAATTGAAACAACCTGGTAAAAAAAATATTGCTCTGATAAATTACAATCTGTCACTTGATCAAGTCAAAAAACTTTAAGATATGAAAATACTTAATGGTATTTAGAAAATATGTTCAAAAACAATTTATGTAATATGATTGCATCAGTTCATGCAAGAAATGAATGTTTGGAGTAGGTAGACACAATAGTTAGGGGTCTTTTTTTCAGCTGGATTAGTATCAGCTATTCCCGCTCCCACCCAGTTCTGACTGATTTTTTTTGGAATAACTCTAACCGAATAGCGTGCCCATTAGTTCAATAAAAAAAAAAATATCTCACAATTCTTAAGGCCAAAAAATTTCAACAGACTAAAATTGGAAAAAGCATTTGCTTCGATTAATTTTAACCAATTAATATTGTAACATCCTGTATATAGTATTGCTTATTTGTATTGTTGTCGTTTCTTTCTAAATGTTAGGTTCAATTTTGGACATGTAAACGTCGATTCGATGAAGCGTATATAAGGCGCCACGAGTAGCGTGGCAGGAGTTGAGTTGAGTTGTAGCTGAGATAAGGTTAAGGATAAGGTATTGAGTTGTGGAGTAAAATAGTGAAAGTTACGTCCAGTTTGATTCCTTGAAGTACAGAAAAAGAGGCCGACGTGACAATATTAATATCAAATTGTATTTTTCTTGTCTAACGACATGTGCGAAGGCGCTCATAATCTAAGGTCGAACCGATGAAAAAAACCAACACCCTCAAATATGTATATCATTTAATTGTCATAATATTTAAGTGATAAAAATTCAAAGATAATATATCTGACGTCGTGTTAATTACATTGTTTTCCTAAATGCTTCTGGCCTCATTTGTCAAACAAATCTACGTCATAAGAAGCTTTAAAGATGTCCACCAGTACGTATCCACAGTCCGCACGTCTAGTGGTGCCATCTTTTAAAGTTTCTTTATACAATATCTATTAATACTAACAATATGTAGCTGCGGTGACGAACCCAGACAAAATGTGAAAATGGCAACAGTGTCAGTTGAAAAAAAACACCAAGTATTGGCTAAATGACCTATGGCAGTCTGCCCACCACTGGCAAACTGATGGCTGTTTTTCTAGTAACATTTTGACAGAAATAGAGTAGGAAGTACTTGATATAGCCTTATGGGGTTGAATAAGTTTCATCATCTAACAATAGGGTACTTGCAGAAAAAATATTATGTCGTTTACGCGTTCCTTAGAGCCTAGTAAACATGACAAAATCACTTGTTTGGTTTTTTGGAATCGGCTGTGAGAGATGTTCCAAAAATTATTTCAAATGCCGGAAAATGCCGCGCAAACAACCTCTGACGTCAGTGATATCCTATAGTGATGGGATGTATAGTACTGATATTCGATATCGATAGCCAGTGCTAACCTAACATGTTGACATTGATCATTATAACCACAAACACAGTCACACACAAAAGTACAAAAGTCAAAAGAATAAAAGTTAGGCTAGATTTAATTCACTTTGTAGGGATGGGCTTGAATTAGATTCTATCTTTGGATTCATTAATAATGGGATGCGCTGAAATAAAATGATGGCTTCGATTAGTTGCGAATCTCGGTCACAAACAGGATGAACTGTGATACCTATCAGATATAAAAATGTATTGCAACGAAAATGCTAGTAGGTTAATGGCCTGTTCCAAATATATTTAGGTATCAATAAATTGAGTCGCATTGTTAAAGAATTCAGATCATCTCTAGTTTGCAGTTGAATCTCACTGACCTGCGCTGTAGCAGTATCGATTGTCGATATCGATAAGATACCTGTGACGTCAGCCCTTGTTTTAAGTCACGTGGAAAAATTTGAATATATCCTTATTTTATTTTGCAAATATCTTTTTTTGACCGTTAGTAAAATCATGTTTTTTTGTTTCCTACTGCTTCTTGATATGGTTTTCTTTACGCTATATATACTCCCGAGACGATTTCACGACCTCTGCAAGTACCCTATTGAAGATTATTTTTTCTGACAGTTCGTCACTCGTACTACAAAAAAATGGAACTTGACATTTTCCGCTAGAAGCTAGGATACGACCCAGAGCTGTCACAAGTACTAGTAAATAGTATTTCAAATACCAATTACCAATTACCAGAGTCGCATGCGTCAAAGTACAAATACCAAGTAATTTTATTTTTGAAAGTACTTCAAGTATCAAATACTTTAATTTGGTACTTGATTTTTCAAATAAAGTAATTCAAATACGATACTAATATTTCAAGTACTTAAAAAAGTAATTCAAATACCATACTAATACTTGAATTACTTGATATAGTATTTCAAAAACGGCGATGGATATTTCAAGTATTTCATAATTATTGTTGAGTAATAAAAAGTACCTTATATAATAAATAAAAATAGAAACTGATTGCCAAAACGTCAGTTAACTCCAGAATTAACACATCATGTGGATTTATTGAAGGCCAGATGAGCGAACAGACTACAACAGAAAACCACAGGATAAGTTTCAGAAATTACCTAAAAACGACAATACGTTCCCAATTTTTGAATATACGCTTTTTCAAAAATGCTAATAAATAAGTAGAAGAGACAAGTAATAAAAGGTACAGTCGGCGCGGCGTCGTCGCGAGTCGTCGCGTATGCCATGCAAATGAAGGTGTTTAACATTAACAGATCCATCAAATAATTTAATTGTCAGCATACAAAGCGCCGCTTTTCTAGCACTTTTCTGGCATACATAATGAATAAAAAGCATATCCACTTGTTTGATTCTTGCATACATTCATTCACAGAACTCGTGAAAAGTATAACAGAAATACCAACAATGACAACAATTCAAATTCATTCATCAAGGGAATCCAAGTGTCAATCCGAATGTGTGCAAAAAATATATAGGGTGTCATTGAAAATTCATAGCCTAACCTCACTTCCGGCTAAACCAAAATAAGCATACATTTGTTTTCTCATGGCTATTGTGCATCTCCGTTAACCATATAATTCTCCAAAATTTCAAACCTCCATCTAGGATTGTAAAAGAAGGGAGCTCTGTATAACGATTCCATTGCCACCAGGTATATGAATTTTTTCATAAAGAGATGCTTGAGAAAAATTACCTTTTTACATCTGCAATTCGTAACCACCACGACAAAGTACAGAGTTTTGAAGATTGTTATTATAATGGCAGTAAATTCACAGCTCACATTCACAGATTATTTTAACCTCAATCAACATCAACAACGCATTTTGTTGAACGCAACAAGACGAACTGATATTTTGTGATTGTGTCGATTGTGATGAGACTGTCCTGTAGAGTCAGAGTGTCGCGTAGACTATCCTATGTGTACGACAGAGACAGAGCGCAAGGCGACGCGATGCGTAATGTTGATTTGTCCATACTTGTCTAGACTTGAGCATTTAATGCTTGAAATGTGTATTTCAAGTATTTTTATATTTTCATCGAGCTATACTAATGTATTTCTTACTCTAGTATTTCTAGTATACATGTATAAATTTGAATTATGTTTTTTGTGTGGAAGTACCAAATACAAATACTTCTTATAGCATTTGGGAAATAAAGTTAATTTGAAATACAGTACTTCAAATTCCAGAAAGTAATTGAAATAAATTTTTCAAGTACTTTACTTCTTTAGTATTTTAAATAAAAATGCCAGGTATTTGAAATATATTTTTTGTGCTACAAGTACCAAATACAAATACGTCTTAGAGAGTATTTGGGGAATCAAGTACAAATATCACAAAAACAATGTATTTGAAGTACAGTACTTCAAATACCAGAAAGTAATTGAAATACATTTTTCAAGTACTTTACTTGAAGTAATGACAGCTCTGATACGACCTAGGAAAATACACAAGTTCAATGGATGACCATTCATACAATCTTTAAAATACAATTAAACATCTAGATTAGCATAATATTACATAATATACATTATGTGCAAGTAGAAAAATATGACGATAAGACTGATACACATATACCATCTCGTTACCATCATTTCACAAAATAGATCACACATAGCGATTGGTATAAAAAATAATAAATGCATGCTGGAACAATACAGGGTGTCCCAAAAAATAGTGTCAAGCGGAAGCCCAGAGATAGAGCACACCTAGAAGTATCTGAATCACCCCCATATATGCTATGCAATTTTTTGTAGTTTCCGAGTTATGAATTTTTTTCTGAATTTCAGAGAATCCTCTACCTCGACAACTTAAAACTGCTCCAAAAGAGAAATCAAAAGACTTTTCCAAATTATCTTTTTTGGTAATTCATCTCCAAGAATTTACCGTTCATACATAAAATAATCAGCTTCGTAACTTTGATGAAAGTTATAAAAATTTTAGTGTAAAGTGAAAAATTTACGATCTGATAATTATGACTTAAATCTTCGCCTCGCAATTAAAAGTCCAAAGAGGTGATTTCATAATTTCTAAGCAGGTCTAAAAACTTCTTCAGACTCTCAGCTATCACAATCATTGAAAAAAACTAATACCTAATGGGGCTACTTTCGCTCCAATTGACCTTCAAAGACAAGAGGCGATGATTTCTTGAAATTAGTGTTTTTCAATTCATCAATAACTTATGTTAATGCGTTAATAGCAGATTGATTGTCAGTACCGCAATAATAAACGTTAAAAACGTTGCATAAATTAAACATTTATTAAAAAAGATCCTATTTCCTGCTAAAAAAACCACAAGGAGCGCATTCTTCAAAACCGGTTTTTACCTGAGCGCCAACAAAAAGGGCTAACGCTTACGCAGTAAACGATGGCGATGTTAGAAAAAGATAGCTATGATATTGTTGTGACGTCTTTTTAAAATGTGTCATTGCGTAAGTTGTTTTCGTTGTCTTTATTCAGTCGTCTGTCTGTCTTTGCGGCTTTTCAACGATACGCTTTTGTTTGGATTGGTGTTGCTTCTGTTGTCTGACTACTTGGCTATCCTATGGACCTTGAGTGCACGACAACTGAATTTAACGATGCTGTTTTCTGCAAGAGACTATGCAACAAATGGATAGGTCGTGGTGGACCTATTGAATGGCCGTCACGGTCACCTGACTTCCGATAGAGTTTTTTGTTTGGGACTACTACAAAAAACTAATTTATGCTAAAGAGTGTCGAAACATCAGCGAATTACGCAACAAATTAACACAGGCTGAAGAAACAATAAAAAACAATCAAAGAGCTTTTGTTAATTTAAAAAACAATTTTTTCAGATAATGTAGATTATGCATCGAACAAGAAGGTAGACATTTTGAAAATTTCTTGTGAAATTTAATAAACTTAGTGAAGAAATTTGATAATTTCGTTTAATTTTACAATTTCCCACTTACAAAAAAGAAGTCGGACATGTAAAAAAAAATCTTAGCAAAGTGACACAGGTGGTCATCTATCGATACTCTGTTCGCATTGAATGTGTTTTATTGCGGCAATGACAATCATTCGGCTATTAGCGCCCTAAACTTAGTTATTGTTTCATTTAAAATCCCATCGCTGATTTCAAGAAATCATCGCCTCTTGTCTTTGAAGGTCAATTCGAGCGAAAGTAGCCCTATTAAGTACTAGTTTTTTTCAATGATTGTGACAGCTGAGAGTCTGAAGAAGTTTTTAGACCTGCATAGAAATAAGGAAATCAACTCTTTAGATTTTTAATTGCGAGTCGAAAATCTAAGTCATAATTAACAGAACGTAAATTTTTCACTTTACACTATAATTTTCATGACCTTCATCAGATGTACTAAGCCGATTCCTTTATGTAATGAACAGTAAACTCTTAAAGATTAATCAGCAAAAAAGAGAATTTGGAAAAGTCTTTTAATTTATCTTTTGGAACAGTTTTAAGTTGTCGAGGTAGAGAATTCTCTAGAATTCAGAAAAAAATTCATAACTCGGAAACTACAAAAAATTGCATAGCATATATGGGGGTGATTCAGATACTTCTAGGTGTGCTCTATCTCTGGGCTTCCGCTTGACACTATTTTTTGGGACACCCTGTATAATAGACGATATAAATAATATATAAATGTGTACACATAAAAAATATTGATTAACTGCTGATTCTTGGGCTGTTCGACCGGCGCCGACACGCTCCGCCGTCTTGGCCTCAGTTTCTCGAAAGTCACCGAAGTGGTAACTGCTTTTGAGGATGCCATCCACTCGTGTTGGCGGCGGGGTGTATCTACGCTGGCCGAACAGTCCAAGAACCATAGTCACCGGACTGTGGCCGAGAAAGCCTTACACAGTACGTATAAAAAATATTGATACGTCACATGGATATAAAAAAATTTCAGATTGTGATGAAAATTGCCGTTTTTATGCCACATAAAATGAAGCATATCTCATTTAAAAAAATCTCAACTTACTTGCGTTAAAGGGGATACTACACCAAGTAAGCTGAACTTTGAAAAATAGGTAAAATATGAAGGCTTAAAAATAGTAATAAAATAGTATAAAAAAATGGACGAAAACCTGAAATACATGAGTTCTTGAATGGACAATTTATAAAATTTCTTAGAAGTGATGTAAGGTAATATTTAGAAAATAGGTAAAATATGAAAGAAATAGGCTTCAAAATAGTAATAATTAAGACAAGCAATATATCAGAACTGGGCAGTAGTAGCGAATTATAATTTTGGGGGTGTAAATTAGAGCAAATATAGTATCTTTTATTATTATTGTGTCAGCCAATGATGTATTTGTTTTTGGTCACGTGACGTCCATTTCAAAAATTTTAATGGGACACCCTGCATATTTGTCACTTTTTGTGTTCCTCCTGATAAAACAATTGCAACAAACTAGCACACTTGGGGTCTAAAGTAATTAATTCAAGAACTACAGGTACTTAAAGGACTGTACCACTACAATTATGAAACACTCCAAAATAATATAACTATAGGGGTACATGTGCAAGTTTGTTTATCAGAAGGTACACAAAAAGTGACAAATATACAGGGTGTCCCATTAAAAACTTTGAATCGGACGTCACGTGATCCAAAACAAATACCTCATTGGGTGACCCAATAATAAGAAAAGATACTATATTTGTTCTCATTTAACCCCCAAAATTATAATTCGCTACTACTGTCCAGTTCCGATATATTGCTTGTCTTAATCGACGTGGGACACCCTGTATAAAAAATGGACAAAAATCTGAAGTACATGAGTTCTTGAATGGACAATTTATAAAATTCTTAGAAGTGACATAACCCACTTTAATACCAAAAGACTCAAAGATTGGACATTGGAAAAATCATAATCTTAGATCTTCACTTAAAAATTGGAAAAAATATTTGATCAAAACCCATCAAAAAATTTCATCCGCTCTAGTCGACAGATTAGGCTGAGTTTCAAAACAATACCATATATTTCGTGAAGTGTCGAGTGAACATTGTTCGACATTTAGTTAATTTAAAACCAACCAATCTTTATGCTTTTCATTTCATAGCGGTATCTAAATATATCTATCACTTTCCAAAGAAACTTCGTACACAAGACACATTTTTAAAATAAGTAAAAAAATTATAAAAATCAATTTGTGGATCTTGCGTTTTTAGGCCGGCGTCGTTTAGCGTTAAAGCTTGACGTTCCACCACCACGAATGGATGGCATCTTCAGAAGCTATTTCACTTCGGCGACTTCCAAAATACTGACAGCTGGTGGATCTGCACCTGTATTTATACCTGCTAATGGTAACTTTAACAGAAGTACGGAATTATTAGAACTTTGACAGAACGGGCTAGAAAAGTGTGCGAACCAGAGGAACTCGGCACCGAACTGGAACATCTAAAGAATGCTCTTAAGGCAAACGGTTACACAGAAAAGGAAATAACAAGAACAATGAGAAGAAATAGAGCAAAACCACAATCTAAACCGATAGGACAAGCTTTTCTACTCTATGTGCCTGGAATAACAGACAGAATAGGAAAAATGTTACGAAAAGCAAACATCAAGACCATCTACAAGCCCACAAGAAAGATACAGGAGTATTTGAGAACGGTGAGGGATAAAAGAGACCCCCTCACTACACCGAGGGTTTATCGCATACCATGCACATGTGGGAGTGTATACATAGGAACAACGAAGCGCTCTATAAACACAAGAATTGCAGAACATAAGGCTAGCTGTCGACTACGCCATATGGACAAATCAGCGGTAGCTGAACATGTGATTAAGGAAGGAAGTCACAGGATCAAGTTTGAAGAAACTCAGGTTCTTGCCGCAACGTCTTCATGCTAGACATCACAAAGAAGTCGAAATACAAAAACATCATAATAATTTTAATAAGAAAGAAGAAACACAGAAAGTCAACCGGATATGGGTACCCATCCTAAAGGACTTGAAGACACTACCATATCGCGAAGGGGCGGGGCTACCAACGCTACCTGGTTGGGCCACGTCATCGTTAGCAGGTATAAATACAGGTGCAGATCCACCAGTTGTCAGTATTTTGGAAGTCGCCGAAGTGAAATAGCTTCTGAAGATGCCATCCACTCGTGGTGGTGAAACGTCAAGCATTAACGCTAAAGGACGCCGGCCTAAAAACCCAAGAACCACAAATTCATTGGACGATGGCCGCGAAAGCCTTACACAGTTCAAATTATAAAAATATTGTACATTCTGTATCTAGCCTCAAAAAATATACGAAACTGCCTGGGAAACTGCCTTTTTAATACACTTAACCTTAAAATACCGACTATAGATCAAAAAGCCCAAATTCGGATTTTACGTAAAACATACTTTGTTCAGTTACCCAGACAAAAGCTTAGTTGACACTTGCTACTTAGCATTGTGATCATAAAACGGCAATTTCAACAAAACCTGACTCAAAAAATGCACAACACAAACGAACTTTACCTTGTAATCGATAGAAGGTTCTAACACTCAGGGTCGACTCTATAGAATCACTGAAGGTGTAGGTTTAACACATCGTTTAAAGCCGAGAGGCGAAACGTACAGAGAGGTCAGAAAAAAGCGGCAATTAAACCGTTGTGCTGACAATGTGCGCGAGTTTTTGAGGTTAATGGGTTAAAAGTATGGCCGATACCGAAACGCGTGCGTTATATATTTGAACATGCAAACTGGTAATATCATTACTTTTTTACTTCATGTAAAAATTAAGGAGTCCTATGTAAAAGGACTTTGAGACACGCGAACGGCTTCAAGCACGAGGTATTTTCAGCCGTTTACATGGGGTCTAACAGCTTTCCATGATAAATGTCTTATTGTTATCACTGTTGACAATCTTGAAGGTAGACGCCATCAATTTATTCTCCAATTAAAAGATCGTGAGTAGTAAGAAAAGTTATGGAAATGTATCTTGGTTTAAACAGTTACACAGGGAGTGCAAACATATATTGGATATATTTGAACAAAGTATCAAAATTTTTAAAAGTAATCAACTTCAGTATGTACACATGTTTTACTTTCCCATGCCTGGCCATAACATCACTAAAGCTACCAAAATGTCGCTGGTTCAGTTTTTGTATACCTCGGAAACTTGGACAGTTAAAAAGGCAGATCGAGCTCGCATAGATGCTTTTGAAATGTGGACGTGGAGGAGAATGCTGAGAGTCCCTTATATCGCCCATCGAACTAACGTTTCCATACTGGATGAGCTCGGTAATCCAAAGAGACTATCCTCCATTGTGTCGACGAGAATGCTTAGATTCTTCGGACATATTCACAGAAGCGATAATATGGAGAAACATCTACACATTTTTTACTTTCCCATGCCTAACCATAGCATCACATAACATCACCAAAGCTACCAAAATGTCGCTGGTTCAGTCTCTTGTGTTCTCCATATTTTTGTATGCCTCGGAAACTTGGACTGTTAAAAAGGCTGATCGAGCTCGCATAGATGCTTTTGAAATGCGGACGTGGAGGAGAATGCTGAGAGTTCCTTATACCGCCCATCGAACTAACGATTCCATACTGGATGAGTTCGGTAATCCAAAGAGACTATCCTCCATTGTATCGACGAGAATGCTCAGATTCTTCGGACATATTCACAGAAGCGATAATATGGAGAAACATCTATACATTTTTTACTTTCCCATGCCTAACCATAGCATCACATAACATCACTAAAGCTACCCAAATATCGCTGGTTCAGTCTCTTGTGTTCTCCATATTTTTGTATGCCTCGGAAACTTGGACTGTTAAAAAGGCAGATCGAGCTCGCATAGATGCTTTTGAGATGTGGACGTGGAAGAGAATGCTGAGAGTTCCTTATACCGCCCATCGAACTAACGATTCCATACTGGATGAGCTCGGTAATCCAAAAAGACTATCCTCCACTCCAAACGACAAACGAGGCGCTGAGAAGGATAGATGAGTGGATGTCCAAGCACCAACTTCAGCTGGCACCAAGCAAAACTGAGGCGGTCATTCTCCGGGGTTCTAGGATCACTAGAAACCAAATGGGCTTCTGTCTTAAAGGGGTGCAAACAGAATCCAGCAAATCGATAGTGTACTTGGGAAATACCGTAGACAACGAACGATGTTTCAACGAACATATAAAGAGAACTGCGGTGAAAGCAGAAAGAAAGAAGGCATTACTGTCACAAAACAATATCACCGTAAGCTTCCTTGAGCAGTGAGTGCGTTTCGGTAGCGGTTTTACTGAGCTTTGAAACACATTTTGGCGCCCAACGTTGTTCGTTTGAATCAGCCATCTCGCATCGCGACGTAATCAAACAGAGGGCGTTCTAGAACGCCGCGTTACAGCATTCCGTTGTTTGTACCAAACAGGCCTGTTTGACGGGTTGAGCAAAAGCGTTACGCCAATTTTTGTCAGGATGTCTAGTGATTCAAACATAGATGAACTCAAGGCCCGGTCAAACAGAGGGCATTCTAGAATGCGGCGTTCTCCAAAGCCGCGTTACAGCGTTCCTTTGTTGTTAAAGAACGCCGTAACGCTGCGTTTTAGAACGCACTCTGTTTGACCGGGACTTAATGCCAAACGTAGGTGGCCCCAGTATGAAGAAAAGACAGATCTTGAACGCAGTTATCCACTCAGTGATGTTATATGGAGCTCCAGTGTGGTATAAAGCGATGCAGAGGAAAAAGCACCAGCAAACCGTAGACAGGGTGCAAAGGAAGTCGCTGCTGAGGGTGGTCAGTGCGTATCGTACTGTCTCTACCAAAGCGCTGCAGGTTATAACAGCGATACCGCCACTGCATTTGTTGGCCAAGGATAGGAGATCTATGTACGCGCGGCAGAGGATCTGGTCCAATACAACGGAGATGGCGCAGTGGACTAAGCGCCTGATTCCAAATACGAGGAGCCTGAAATGTTCTCGGCCTTAATAGGACACAGACGCGTGCGAACGTGCACCACTTACGTGCATGTTCATACAACTTTCTGCAAGTCTCACATGAAATGCCATTCAGTTGCGATGAGCAATTTGGCTGTGACAGTCGATCATCGTGAGTGTAGTGTGAAGCACCGTAAGACATGGAGAAGTTTGAGTACCGTGCGGTGATAAAGTTCTTTGTGAAAGAAGCTTCATCTCCGAAGGAGATCCACCAAAGTTTTGTTAACGTGTATAAGGAAGATTCACCTTCATACTCCATAGTCAAGAAATAGGTTGCAGAGTTTAAGAGAGGGAGGGAGAGCATTGATGATGACCCATGCGAAGGACGTCCAAAAAGTGCAACAGCTCCTGAATTGATTGACCGTGTGCACGATACGGTTTTGGAAGACAGGAGAGTGAAGTTGCGCGAAATTGCCAAGACTGTTGGCACTTCTAGGGAACGGATTGGTCACATTTTGCATGAAGAAGCTCAGTGCAAGATGGGTGCAGCAAATCCTCACTCCTGAGCAGAAACGCAACCGCATGCGGATGTCAGGCTTTGGAGCTATATAGAAAAAATAAAGCAAACTTTTCGCGCAGATTTGTAACAATGGATGAAACATGGATTCACCATTATGTACCAGAATCCAAACAACAATCAAAGCAGTGAACTGAAGCCGGATCCTCTGCACCAAAGAAAGCCAAGTCAGTTCCCTCCGCAGGAAAGGTGATAGCTTCTGTTTTTTGAGACGCTAAAGGCATTCTGCTCGTGGATTATCTTGAACAGGGTAAAACCATAGCAGGGGAGTACTATTCTAACCTTTGAACCCAGCTGGATCAGAAAATTCGTGAAAAGAGACCAGGTTTGCCAAAGAAGAAAGTCATCTTTCATCAAGACAATGCGCCGGTGCACAAAGGGCAACATGCAATGGCAGAACTGCACGATTTAAAGTATGCATTGTTAGAGCACCCACCCTATTCTCCTGACTTGGCTCCGTCGGACTTTCACCTGTTCCCAAAACTCAAAATCTTTCTTGGTGGGCAACGTTTTTCATTAAACGAAGAAGCGATTACTGTGGTGGATGACTACTTTACAGAACTTCCACAAGATCACTTTAAAGACGGCACGTGGCTGTGGAACATCGATGGACCAAAATGTATAGAGCTAAGAGGAAACTATGTCGAAAAATAAAAATAATTTTGAAGGTCCAAACCGCTTTTTTCAATATCAGGCCGAGAACTTTTCAGGCCATCCTCGAATATACGAGAGTGGGCAAGAATGAGAAGGAAATCATACTTAACTCATCTTGCACTGCGAAGGATATCGTTCACGATGATGCCAGGTGCAGATGAAGATTGAGCAGAGGTAAGAAAAGAGGGAACAGGTTTTAGCCGGTCGGGCCGTGGTGACATGTCGGATGGACGCGTTTGCGTCCGTTGGACATGACATCAAACGACTCAAGCTGGTTCAACGTCGGGCGGGCAGACTATCTCTCACACTTCCTGGGGAAGTATATCGCGGAAGGTGCTCTGTCAGAGCGGCGGAACACCCCCAGGCAGAAACAATAGACGAGTGGCAGGGGATCTGGTCCAATACAACGGAGATGGCCCTTCCAATCAACAATATCCGATATGCAGATGACACTGTCATACTAGCAGACAATGTGAATGACCTTCAAACTTTACTGAGTCGCGTTAACGAAGAAAGCCAAAGTCTGGGTCTGAAGATAAATATCAACAAAACCAAGTTCATGGTGGTTAGCAGAAACCATATCCCAAACACCCGAATCCACTTGAATGGAGGGGACATCGAACGGGTCAGCAAATTTAAATATCTGGGATACATGGTAAACGAAATATGAGATCTAGATCAGGAGATAAGATGCAGAATTGAACAAGCTAGGACAATTTTTCTGAAACTTCGAAAATTTCTTACCAACAAAAATTTGAACTTCAGTCTTAGATACAGGATGATGAAGTGTTATGTTTGGTCCACTCTGTTGTATGGCGTGGAGGCATGGACGCTGGAGGCAGCCATTGTAAATAAGATTGAAGCGTTCGAAATGTGGACACTGCGACGAATGCTGAGAGTGTCCTGGGTCGACCATGTAAGAAATGAGAATGTTCTCCAGAGAGCTGGGTTAGCAGAACGAGAACTTTTTGAGTATATAAGGAAGAGAAAAACAGCTTACCTAGGCCACATAATGCGTGGGGAACGCTATCACCTCCTGCGTCTCATTCTTCAAGGTAAGATCGAAGGTGGGAGAAGAGGAATTGGAAGAAAAAAGCTATCATGGCTGAGAAACATCCGTCACTGGACAGGAATAAGCGACTTCCAGGAATTACAGAGGGCTGCAATAGATAGGATGATCTGATGAGAGAAAGGATGAATGCCTACGCAGGAATCTGCATGGCCCTGATCCCATATAAGAGAGTGGGCAAGAATGAGAAGGAGATCATACATAACTCATCTTGCACTGCGAAGAATACAATTCACGATGATGCCCGAAGCAGATGGAGATTGAGCAGGGGTAAGAAAAGAGGGAACAGGTTTTAGCCGGTCGGGCCGTGGTGACATATCGGATGGACGCGTTTGACATCAGAGGAATCAAGCTGGTTCAACGTCGGGCGGGCAGATTATCTCTTGCTTCTGTTCTTGCGATGAAGCAGACTTCCTAAACCCTCTATAACAATAAAAAAATGGACTGGTGACCTGTATCTTTCAGTACCTTACAATTTAAACCTGGCTGGAGTTATTTTCTGGCCACTCTGTACACGGTTAATTTGTTCCGCCAACGCAAGAACGATTTCGTATGGAAATGGTGAACATTGATTTCTCTTCAACGACATGCAATATGCTATGTTCCACTAATAACACTTAGGTAGCAGGTAGTCTCTCTGTATATATACAAATCGTGCCACTTTAGCCGGTCGATAACTTCACTTTGAGACGCGAAACTTTGGACTATGCGAGTACTAAGAGCTACTGAGTTGTTGGGTGTTAGGCTCGGTTTACATGACAGGAGTTTCTTGGAAAATCTGATAAGAATGTAATGACTGCTGTTTGAAGCAATCCGACGCTAGGAATATGGAGAAAAGTCTATGTTCAATTGGCTGGGATAATAGTTATAATGCTTGTTAATCTGAGGACATTTTTTGTGAAGTTTAGTTAGCAAGTCAATAAACTAAAGCGATTTTCATGTAGTTGAATTTCTTCTTATTAAAATTAAGATAATATAACTTCACTTTGAGACGCGAAACTTTGGTCTATGCGAGTACTAAGAGCTACTGAGTTGTTGGGTGTTAGGCTCGGTTCACATGACAGGAGTTTCTTGGAAAATCTGATAAGAATATAATGGCTGTTGTTTGAGGCAGTCCCACGCTAGGAATATGGAGAAAAGTCTAGGTTAAATTGGCTATAATAGTTATAATACATGTTAATCTGAGGACATTTTTTGTGAAGTCTAGTTAGCAAGTCAACAAACTAAAGCGATTTTCATGAAGTTGAATTTTGTCTTATTCAAATGAAGATAATTTATTGACGATTTTATGTTACAGTAATACATTTGCACTCACAATACTATGAGATGTTTGTATTTAGTCAAATAGTATCATACCAGGCTTTTTCAAAAGTGTATAAAAAGTACGACTTTAAATGTGGCAAAGCTTTGCAGAAAGCAAATATTTTTCCCGAGTGTTGCTTTACTAACATGAACATATCTCATATTTTTTGTATGATAACTTTAAGGTGTCTGTATAACTGTACAAAATGACATTTTGTTTTATTTTCTTGCTTCCACGTTACGGAAAACACTAGATTCTGGTAAAGTTGTCTCGATTTTTGACCCTGTATAAATATAAGTATAATTTGCCAGTTCGTGAATTATGTTTTCCTATTATAGGTGTTATTCTATCCAAAAACATCCAAATCGAGGATATAGAAAACACAGCGGAGTTGAGAGCAAAGCATTTTAAGCTCCTATAATAAAATATCCACTGAATATGTAACTCAATCATACCAAATGCAATGGTCTACAGGGTGTGTCAGAAAATAGTGTCAAGCGGACGTCCAGAGATAGAGCACACCTAGAAGTATCTGAATCACCCCCATATGCTATGCAATTTTTTGTAGTTTCCGAGTTATGCATTTTTTTCTGAATTTTGGAGAATGTTCTACCTCGACAACATAAAACTTTCCAAAAGAAAAATTAAAAGACTTTTCCAAATTATCTTTTTTGGTAATTACAACAAATGGATAGGTCGTGGTGGACCCACTGAATGGCCGCCACGGTCACCTGACTTAAATCTGATAGAGTTTTTTTATTTGGGACTACTACAAAGAACTAGTTCATGCTAAAGAGTGTCGAAACATCAGTGAATTACGCAACAAATATTACACAGGCTTAAGAAACAATAAAAGACAATCGAAGAGCTCTTGTTAATTTAAAAAAAAATCAGAAGATGTAGATTGTGCATCGAACAAGAGGGTAGACATTTTGAAAATTTCTTGTGAAATTTAATAAACTTAGTGAAGAAATCTCATAATTTCGTTTCATTTTACAATTTACCACTTACAAAAAAGAAGTCGTACATGTAAAAAAAAATCTTAGCAAAGTGACACAGGTGGTCATCTATCGATAATCTGGTCACACTGAATGTTTTGTATTGCGACACTGACAATCATTCTGCTATTAGCATCCTAAAATTAGTTATTGTTTCATTTAAAATCCAACTGCTAATTTGAAGAAATCTCCACCTCTTGTCGTTGTAGGTCGATTGGAGCCAAAGTAGCCCCATTAAGTACTCCTTTTTTTCCAATGATTATGATAGCTGAGTCTGAAGAAGTTTTTAGACATGCAGAGAAATCAGAAAATCACCTCTTTAGATTTTTAATTGCGAGTCGAAAATCTAAGTCATAATTAACAGAACGTAGATTTTTCACTTTACACTATAATTATCATGACTTTCATCAGATTTACTAAGCCGATTCCTTTATGTGTGAAAGGTAAACTCTTAAAGGTTAATTAGCAAAAAAGAGAATTTGGAAAAGTCTTTTAATTTTTATTTTGGAACAGTTTTAAGTTGCCGAGGTAGATAATTCTCTAAAATTCAGAAAAAAATTCATAACTCGGAAACTACAAAAAATTGCATAACATATATAACAGGGTGATTCAGATACTCCTAGGTGTGCTCTATCTCTGAACTTCCGCTTGACACTATTTTTTGGGACACCCTGTATAACATATACCATATTCGACGTTAGAAAATGTAATGTACTATTCAGAATAATGATCCAAATATACAGCAACAGTGCGATAAAGTAACAATAGTACAATTTTATTCAAAACGTCTAATTTCAAAGATTCCAACATTTTGTGGTACAAAATTACTGTAGAATAATTTATGGGGAATATCATTCCCGAAATTTGCTGTCACCAAAAAATACGGATTTCAAAAAAATAAATTTTAACTCCAATCC
The DNA here is from genome assembly GCA_951848785.1 of Callosobruchus maculatus. Classification (NCBI taxonomy): domain Eukaryota; kingdom Metazoa; phylum Arthropoda; class Insecta; order Coleoptera; family Chrysomelidae; genus Callosobruchus; species Callosobruchus maculatus. The sequence continues at coordinate 9,778,416 of CATOUR010000003.1, forward strand.
TATAAATGATTGTTTTGACAGTAAATACAATGATTTTAGTTTCACAGCTAATTCAATATCATATACCACTTAAAATCCTTATTACTTGCCATGAAATTCATTTTGTACTACTAAATATCATGCTGGTGGAATTAAATTTGTGCGATACATTTAACGTCTCTTATAAAATTCTAAAAATTTACCACTTTAAAGCTGACATTGACATTCTCTACATTTTGATTGTAAAACAAACGATTATTTTAAATTTACAAATTAAAACAGAGATCCTTGATTGGGTTTGATACATTCACTTACCTTCTGTTCAAGATATGTCGGTACAAAGACCATAAAGTGTAGTACAAGTTTAGGACAAACAAAAAATTCATGAGATACGAGGGTGGATCTATGTAGAAGTACTGACTGACCACTAAGTGGCGGTAGTTGTTCGAAAAAGATCACTGTATTAGAAATTACACAAACTGTAAAGCATATGCATGTTCTTGATATAAGAATGGAATAGATCATGGCGGACTGTACTCACTAGGCCTGAGCATGAAATATGGCAACACTGAATCTGGGGGCCGAGTTTGCATTTGTTGTTATGTCATGTGTATTCTTCCAGGTGCAGAAAATATGGTTGGAAGGTGATTATTAATGTGTTTCTAATTATTTACCTGCACAAACGAAACTATAAAGATAACAAGATGCCTGCAAAGCGTGTAGTACCAGGTTGCAGCCCAGTAGAGGCATGGGTAGAGGACTACCAAACCATGGCCCAACATAACCTTATTCCAGATTAAAAAGAACGTTGCAAGGTGATGCCTGCAAAGTGTGTAGTACCAGGTTGCACTAGCAATTGTGCGTCCAATAAGGGACATAAACAGAAGTGGGTGAAAGGTATTCCTCGGAAGGGCTGGTTATATTTATAAGGATAAAGACAATAATTTACAAACATTTCAAAGGATAAGACCTATTTTAAAGCACAATGTGGTAGCTATAATGTTTTCTGGACCTCCCAAATATCACAGAAAAATACAGTTAATAGAACTCATCTGGGCATGGCCTGGGGCATACCTACCAAAGGATTTGATAGTGAAAGGGAAATCAAGACCAGCAAGAATGGCTTCACAGTGACCTAATAGTGAATTTTCTAGCTCAAGTGACAATTTACAAAGTAAATTGAGTGTTCATTTAAGTGGAAGTGGAAGTGACAGCAGGAAACAGGTTGCGTTTATTTTTATTTTGTAGTGTCTGACTGTGATGAAACAGACATCAGATGTAAGTGGTATTAGTAGTAGTAGTTCTAAAAAATATTTTTCTTAATTTATTAACCGAGATGAACTCTAATACATATAAAATGTTATTCTGAAACTATAGGGCCACTATTTGACAGCTAAGCCACGTTGCCACATCTAAGGCTCCGGCCTAGTGTAGAGTCGGCCATGAATAGATACATTTTTCAAAAAATATATAACCAACCGATAACATATCTTGAACCAGAGTAATGATGTTAGAATGAAAACTCTATCCAAGTGAGATATTTTCATTCTAACCGAATATTTTCTCCATGACCATTTTGTTGTTGGACATTCTCTCCAGGCTCACTAATAAATTTAACCTCAAAACGTCTGACATATGACAGCTTTGAAACGCAGGACAATCTACGATGTTGAAACTATTACGGAATATGAAATTTTTGTTTTCTATGACTGAAAATGGCTAAACTCGGTAATGGTCATGAAGAAAAGAAATATATTGACTGCTGACTTGAGGGTATACCTAAGACATTCGAGAGATATGTAAACTTTGAAGTACAAGGTAGAGGAATTTGGTTTTAGAAAAAGGACCTACGAAGTTTATACGTACCCTATATGATATGCTTAAAATGTAAGTAGAATACATTCATATTGATGACGACATCTAGGTATTTTTTTTTGTAAAGTTTAAGATTTAGTGTTTATCTTCTGACTTACTGGTCCTTATACTTGTGCATAACCAAACTCTAGCTATGTATATGTAGACTAAGATTTGGTAATTTTTCTAAGTAGATATCCCTAAGATGACAGTATGAGCTTGAGTCTGGACCAGAATAATACGAGTTCATATAATAATACTGATTTTCACTTTGATAATGGTCGAATTGAAGAAGTAGACTTGCCTCAATCCGACTCAAGCTGTCATACTGTCAAACGACATCACAAGATGGCTAACAGCTTTCAAGTGACATGGAGCTATGAGATACGGTATATTCTTATTATAGGAAATTTGATTTTGATTGGAGATAAAGTTTGAAAGTTTTATGGTTTTTGTTTGACCCCTAAACATGTAATTTAGTACAAAGCCTGTTGTTTCAACTCTGTATCAAAATTTCCTGCAGAAAATCACGCACTTTTGCGTTTCTCTATTTACATAAGTATAGGGTCTGAGAAAAAACCACTTTCGAAAATTTCAAGACCAAACGTTTTAGTAAGATACACTACATCTAAGGACTAGAGTTGAAAAAGGATCACATAGCTTTATTTAATTGACTCAATTAATATTCTTGGTCTCTTTTAGGATTCGATTTGATTAAATTGTATACAACCTGCATGTGTCTTATTTAGTAACATTTATTAAGCTTGCCTTTAGAGTATCATAAGTTTAAGAGTAAGCTATGAACATAGTAGCCTAGTAGTTAGTAGCCTTTGTAGGAGAGTTTATAAAGATAATACTATATAGTAAAACTACAGGCTATATCGTAATCATTTACTACGTTCCAAAATCCCATCTATCCAGTGAGCAGATGAATTTTCGAGGATAGTCACGTGATTCCAGATGTTAGGGATGTTGGAATATTTATGAAACGGCAAAGATATTTTTTTGACAATTTTGACATATCACATAACCTGTGCTGTTTTCTTAGAGTCAGAGTGTCAGAGTAGTCGTACCCAGGGGTGTGAAACTCAAATGAGGACCCTGTGTAGCGGCGTTAGCGCTAGCCACCTAGCACACCTAGCGGGGTTGCGTGAACTATTGATCAGCCAACTCTGTTTCAAACAGATTCCTAGATGCATCAATAGAAGTGGCCCAATTGTTACGCCTAACGTCATTTTGACAGCCATTGTCGTAACTGACATTGTCGTTGCTCGCTTTTGTTGATTGGCGTCTTTTTGCAATTTTGCACTACTTTTGAGATTTTTGTCTGCCTATTGTTGTCTATATGTATTTAGGAATGGGTTCTAAATATTTACGCCGTTGTCTTGCGCCAAATTGCAAGAATGTGGATGCGCGAAGGTAAGTGATTTGCCTGATTTATACCGCTCACCTCATTTTGATGCAAAATTAATACAAGATTGATCATTTCTACATGAAATATACATAATATCATTTGAATGCATTACTAAACACTACTACTTATACTCATATAACTTGTATTACTGTTTACAATCACATACGCTGCCATAAAGGCGTGCAGCATTCCCTCTCTTTGGCAAACCATTGCATTGAAGGTGAGGTCCGATGGTCTAAAAATAAATTTTTGTATTTCAGACATTAAATCCCATCTGATCAGCGTATACCGAGACGCTAGTTAGAACGGATTGGCAACCCAAACCCACAAATATACAAACATCTTGCCTGCACCAATATGAATAGTAATATGAAATGAATAATAGGAATATTACCTCTTTACTCTTCAAATTATATGCCATCAAAGGATTGTAATTATCATGAAATAGTGATTCTGGTGAATAAATCATGCTTTACTTTTATATGAATTGTTTTTGTACCTTGTGTAGCTGATTTTATTTAAGCAATTGTCGTATTGAAATAAATTACAAAAGGGTTTGTTTTGCTTTATTACAGTAATGCATATCTAATATATTCCCATTCTTACATAATCAGTTGAATGTCCTATACAACGTGGTAGCTTGTCACAAAAATTTACCTAACTCATTAATTACCTGTTTTGGAAAGTGCACCGATTAGAAAAGTTAAAACACTAATTAAAAAAAAATGGAGTACGTGTCGTGAACAATATTAGTTTTATTTATTATTACGCCACTTATCAATTCCATTTTTTAAATTAATGCTTTAATTTTTTTTTAATCAGGTCCATTTTCAAAACAGGTAATGAATGCGTAAGGTAAATTGTTAGGACAAGTTACCACGTTGTCTGGAGGCTGAATAAGCTTATATGGTATTTCAAAAAGCCCGCTCTTTTCGTAACCTACCCCACCTATCATCGGTCACCTACACCAAACTTTTTAGATTGACCTAGGTCGTGAATAACTACAGTTTTCTGTAATCGATTCGTGAATGCATTGTAGTGACACACGAAACCCGAATAGATGGCGCGGATGTCAGTCAAAAATGCCATGCCAAATTTTCATACACAGAGTGTCCAGTCTTTCAGTGGATCTATTGTCAGTGGTCGTACCCGTTAGAATGTCAATGCATACAAATAAAGCAGAATAGGTTATGTTAAGTTTTTAGCTGTCAAGTGACAAATATCTCTTGACAGTCTTGACACAAAGGTCGCTAAAATCTCAATTTGATTTCCGAGCAAAACGATGACATCCATGGCCTCGGAAATGCAATAATGGAACACAGATTTTTGTTGATAGTTTGGTGTTGAGTGAATACTGAAACGCTACAGAGCAAATCGAGGTCTTTGATGGGATTTTGGAACATAGTAATTGAGTAGTGCTTAGTGACATAAGTACTTTTTTGTGATAGGTGGGTAACGACAGTCAACGATGACTTTTTAATGGACTCATGGCGGACTCGTTCTTTCGTATCTACATACGAAAACTGAAACAGAAGACTATAAAAATACATCTCGATAGCAAGCCGTACTCAAAAAAGCACTTGAATCTTTTCACTGTACATCCAAAGCAGTATGGAGTGGCAATGACACTTAATGTTTCAGTGTGAAAATATTCACAATGACCTCGACACCCCTATAGTTGCCCACTGTAGATTGTCCAAAAAGGCTGAAAGTGGCATCTAATTAATGATACATGCCTAGTCCAATATCTTTGATTTGTCACCTCTGTGACATGACGTTATGCTGCCACACAGGTGTTGCTCTAGTGCTTTCATTCTTATTGAAACTAAGGGTAGCCACTTGACAGGTTATGCGAGTGTTCAACACTGAGGTGCATGTCTTAGCACAACATTAAAACTAATAGCACCGTAACGTACCTCCTTGCGCTCAACTGAAATTTATAGAGCATATAGCACACATACTTTTGTCTACAAAATGTCAAAACGACAACGAATATGGTACGACTTAATACGGGCATAAATACTCCCTCGTTGTCATCTCAGATTGCATCGGTGTTCTTCAGGGATCTGTCCTATCCCCTACACTGTTTCGGCTGTACATCAACGAGCTGCTGGAAATAACTCAAATAACATCCAATCCAATCTACAGCTTCGCAGACGACAGTACATTAATATCGTGCATGGAACCAGGCAAGTCACTATCATCCCAGGACACGGTATGTCGGCGACAGCAGCATGCCTCACAGATCAACGCAGATATCAATTGTCGAGTGAGGATTATCAAATAAGTACAGTTCAACGTACAAAAAACTCAGGCAACAACACTTACAAAGAAGTCTCACGTTGGCTTACCAACTGTGGAAATAGAGGGACGAGTCGAGTCACCTTCCGTTAAGCTTTTGGGGATGAACATCAACAATGACATGTCCTGGCACGATCACGTCATCAATATCGCTAAAACGGCATCCCAGAAGCTTGGTGCTTTGTTCTGCTGTAGGAAGCTGTACACACCAGAGAAACTGCTACTCTACAAAGCACAGATCGCCCATCTCTGGAGTATTGCTCCCATGTGTGGGAATGCGCTCCAAAGCATTCTCTAAAGCTTCTGGACACTATCCAGAAGAGAGCAATTAGATTAATCGGTACGCCTAACCTCACAAAGGACCTCCACAGCCTGGAACATCGAAGAAGAGTAGCTGACCTATCCCTTTTCTACAGATTCTATCACGGAAGGTGTTCGAGTGAGCTCTCCCAGATAATAACACCAAAGACTGTCCGAATGAGGAACACTAGAAAGGCTCTGCGAGCTCATCCTTACCAGGTCGAGGTCTCTACTCCCCGAACCAGTCTCCTCCAGCATTCCTTGTGTTGGAGAACTTCGACGCTGTGGAATGAGCTACCGGGAATTTGTTTCCCAACGGCTACAACCTGCAGCGTTTCAAATCTGACGTGCAGTGACACTTATCCTCTCGCAACTCTTCTACAGCGCCATAGGCTTTTAGCCTCTGCGGGAAGCTGACGATAAAAAAATGCAGTATGGACGTTATATGACAATGTGTCTACCATAACACAACTCACGAAATTGGTTATTTCCGGAGAATAGGTATATCATAAACATAATTACAAAATCCCGTAAATGTAATTTCAAATTACCTAAGCATCAATTACACGTTAGTGTGATACGTCAAAGTGCAGAAAAAATAGCTCTCAACCGAAAGTTAAGAACATCTGTGTGCAAATATTTATGAGCATATTCATCTCTCAGCTAACTGTTTAATGAATTACTTTTTTAATCTCTCCACTTCTTTCAAGCCGGCTTCAATATGTCAGTTTCCCATCGAAACATTCATCTTAATATAAAACTGGAGCAAAACAAACCGTTGAGTTTTGATTAAAAAAGTTTGCGGTGTGGTACACGTTTTCGTAGGAATATAACAAAATATTCCGCACACAAAAATATGGTGGAAATGTTTCTTGAATTTTAATCAGAAGTAAATATGGAAAAAATCTTCGCAGAACGTCCTAAATGATGTAATTTGTAAAATTTAACCTATAGTTAACTTTTTTTCTGAAAACTAACTGTCATTGAGTCCGAGAATGTATGACGCAGCTCAATAAAAATACACCGTACTCACTCAAGTCTTCCACAGCTTCCCACATATATGCATGTATTTACAAATGCAAGTGCGATTTTTCAACCTTCAAGAATTCTGTGGAAACAGTATGTCGAATCTAGGTATACAAACGATGATTGGTTTTGTACATCCTACATTGGAAAATATTATCCGCCTTTCAACACATTACACACCAAGCTTGCTAACTTTGAAGCACGATCCCAGGCTCCTATGAAACGGAAAGAGACAGAACAAGTGAGCAACAGTGTATAAGGCTTTGTTATCCTGGTTTTGAAATTAACTTCTTAACTTCCATAACAATGACAGTCTAACAACCTGAATGTCTCACCTCTGTATCACCAAAACATATATTTCTTTGAGGCTTAGAAAGACATTTTTTATGATCTGGATAAACCCTTTTGTGATTTAAAAAAATCTACATATTCAGCTCTGTGATATATGTATTCCTGATACCAACGTCGAACTCTTATATCCACCAAATACACCTTTTTTGGGATTTGTTCAACTCACATGTCAAGGAAGCATCTACGATTCTTCAAAACATACTCCAGTTGTCTTATTTTTTTAGAATGTGCTGTGATGGAAGGAAAAAAGGTTGTAGCATTTTGGCCAGCACCTGATTCGTTTAGGACTAAATTGTTGAATTATTCATTCTTGAAAGGTGGAAGCTCTGTCTGTATATTCACGGACCTGTTTACCATCTCAATGTCAAAGAAACACACTGTTATCACTTGCTCTGCATTGTCCACGTGTCCATACATGATCACCGCTTCTTAAATGAGGCTGTCAGTGTCCGTATACAGTATCACTGGCGGTAGCAGCCTACATCTAAGGAGCCAACATCTTGGACAGTTCTTCGTCCTGGAGACAACCTTTGAGAAATTCGTCCTGTGTCAGTTGTCCGTCATTGTTTTCGTCCATCTTCGCGAATATATTTTTGGCGCGTTCTTCCGCTGAGTCTGCTGGACGGTTCGAGGAGCAAGCGCCCAACATGTCGTAAATTGCCTGTAACAAAGAGAAAAATACTGGTACAAAAAATGTTGTCTTTTCCACAGTTATACTGCGTCATTCCGCCCGTGTGGGGGCGGGTTAGAATATTTATGTTTTAAAAATGATGGCATCTATCCTCCCAGAGGGTGCGACTACTTGTTACTGCTTAGTAGATTTGATGTTCCTTCCTTGGCAACGCGTAGGGATCTTATATCCGTGGTCTTTCTATACAAGATGTTGCACGGTTACATCGACTGTTCTACATTACTGTCGCAGATCAACATTTTAGTGCCTAGATTTATATCCAGGCTCAATAAGACCTTTTTCTTAAAAAAAGCGCAAACAAACTTGTTGTGTAAAGCACCAGTAAATTTCATGTGCCACAATGCTAATAAAATAGGTAGCATTTGCGATATATTTTGTTGTAGTCTTAATGAATTGAAGAATGCTATACAAAGTATCTCTGTGTAGGTATTAATTGGCTAATGCATATATATGTATTTTTGTTATACTTTTTTTTGGCATTGTTTCAGGCGCAAAATTGTTGTTGTTTTTTTTCTATAATTTTTTTTATTTCATAATTATTGCTTTGCTCTGTAAATGGTACATGTACTGTTGGGCAATAAATGCTTTATTATTATTATTATTATTATCTCCCATCGTATATCCTGCGTGTCGTAAAAGGCGACTAAAAGGAACACCGAACTACTGTCGGTATAAGCAGTAACCTCTTCTCAACCAACAGCTTCGGGTGGACGAGTTGAGAAGAGTCAGGACACCTTCTTGTCCTTGGGGTGAGTAATTGCCCCTAAAGGCGGATGAACCAGTAAATACCATCTGGTCAACGGCATGAGGATGCCGAAAGCAAATGGGAAACTACTGCATTAAAGATCTTGAAGATATCCCAAGAGAAACTCGTAAAATGTGTAAATGCATTTTACGAGTTTACAACATGTCTGTTAAGACATTGTGACTGTGATGATGACTGCGTCATTCGACGGCGCATTCAACAGGCACGTGTGGCCATGACAAAGCTTACTAAAATACGGCGTGACTATAACATCACTAAAGCTACCGAAATGTCGCTGGTTCAGTCTCTTGTGGTCTCCATATTCTTGTGTCTCGGAAACTTTGACTGTTAAAAAGCAGATCGAGCTCGCATAGACGCTTTTGAAATGTGGACGTGGAGGAGAATGCTGAGAGTTCCTTATACCGCCCATCGACTAACGTTTCCATACTGGATGAGCTCGGTAATCCAAAGAGACTATTCTCCATTGTGTCGACGAGGATGCATACATTCTTCGGACATATTCACAGAAGCGATAATATGGAGAAACTTGTAGTTCAAGGTCACGCCCCGAGTGGGCGGCGCCGTGGTCGTTCCCCTACACGCTGGGTGGATACGACGATACAGTTGCTGGATTATGAGTATCAATAGCGCCAGTGAACTGACAGTAAATCGCGAACGATGGCGAACTACAGTTCTCAAAACTATTGATAATATTCGTGCCGGCAATACTCTAGCTCTGACTTAATGCATTTTACGAGTGCACAACGTGTCTGTTAAGACATTGTGACTATGATGATGACTGTGTCATATCCTCCTCAATACAGGAGTATGAAGAAATTGCTAAAAACTAAACTCGGTGGTGGGTAGAACCGAGTGCTCATGACCTGTGTTCGATTCCTATCAGAGGTGAAAATTTATTTCTGTTTTTTTTTCAATCAGTAAAGTAAAATTCCATAAGAAAATTAAGCGAGAATCCCCCCTCAGCATTCACTGTTGCCTTTCTAGAGTGGCGCCTGGAAACAGTAACAAAGCCTACACAGAACACGAGGGTATGACCTCAGTAGTCGACGCCGTTGACGCCAAAGTAAAAAAACCAAACCGGACCTTAACGTAGATATAATCATAATTTAGAAGTTAAAAGGGCAAGATACCCGCATCTGAGTGGTTTTGACCATCGAACAGTTGCAACAAGAAAGGTCCAACCGCTGAAGCAGATAGGGTCCTGTACCACTTTCATGAGTGCTCAGTCACCAATGGCCTGTGAGATTGCTACCAAAAAGTTAAGCGTCTCTTTGCCTTTCAACGGCCGGCCCTTTGAGGAGAAAGGGCCAGTCTGATACACAGACGGTGCACTTATCGACGAAATCTCCGGCGCAGGGGTTGGTGGGCAAAAAACAAAGCTTTCCCTCTCTCTTGGGGATACATATTCACGAAATTCAGAGGCCCAATTGGCGGATTACTGTCTGCTCTGATAGCCAGGCAGCATTAAAAGCATTGAGTGTTTGTAGGTTTACATTAAGGCTCGTCCTGCAATGTAAAAATGTCTTGCATGACTTTTCAGCAAGACATCAGGCACAGAGTTAACATCTCTAGAGGGAGCCTAATTTGAATATTGGCCAGCCAACATCTGTAGCGCTATTGCCACTCTTCTTCGTCCGCTTCCAGTTTCTTCAGAATCTGGCAGTTTCCGCAGTTTGAACACAAAGTATTTAACTGGGTATTTAACTATACATTCCAATATACTTACAATGTAACTGATTTACGTGAAGATAATTTGTATTGATTTAATGACATCTCAAAAATGGTAAATTTCATAGCGGAATGTCGAAATAACTTCTAATATGTCGTAAATCTGGCAACCTACAATCAGCGTGCCCTTAAGCTGTCATTTGGCTGTCATTGTAGTTGCGGTTATTGCGTGTGTCGAGATTTTTGTACTTTTAGTGTATATTTGACTGACTTTGTGACTATTTGTGGTGTGAATTAAATTATTTATGAACAATATTGTCCTAATTGCATGATGAGGCAACATAAAAAGTGCATAGTTTGCTGTACTAGCGACGAATCGGTGAACACTTCTTATCATAGGTGAGTATAGGTTTTGTTTTAGTTTTCAGTAGCGTAATATATGGGGATAACTGGGAACAAAAGTAACTTCACTCCAGTTTGAGGAATAATAATGGTTGTTTAATGTATGTTTTGTGCACGCATTACATTCATGTCAATCAACATGAATCTTCCAAATTCCATTTTTTAAACTATTTGAGGACGTGAAATGCAAAAATGTATGCCACATTTACTTACAGAAAATCTATCTATGAGAATTTTATAGAACTGGATATTACCTAATGCAATTCTTATATTTTATTGCTGAAGTAAAAACACGATGCAGCCATTCCAACAGGCTACCTTTCAGAACACTGTTAGATATGTTTTGAAAAACACTTCATGGTAATAATAAACTATCAACTGTTACAATGAAATTATAATAAGAGTAACTCTCTAAGTATAACTAAATACTAATACAACTCATTGGTATCAGTTTGTAACATCACAGTAATAATTGAATCTATTAATGAACATCCAATTTTAATATAAAGTCGCACGCCACTGGTAATGCCCTCAAGCTGTCAAAATTTCCGTTACATGTTGGCTGGTCAGCGACCTGTGCATTTTGTTGTTTACACTCCCTCTATAGATGTTAACTCTATGACATCAGGTATATCTTATGTGCTTGTCGAGTCATGCTGGAGTTAGCGGTAATGAAAAGGCAGACGCACTCGCAAGGCGAGGGGGGAGGAATGATTTCCTTGGTTTTGAGCCGGATGTGGGGCTGGGAGTAGCTACTATTAGAAGGAAAACAGAAATGTGGTTACAAAAGCTAGAGAATTTATTTTAGGACGTCTGACCAAAGTGGGACAGTTGTGTCTCTCACTTACTTTTGGGCCTGCTATCTGGCCATAACAATTTCAAACGTTAACGTGATGTTGGTGGCAAGAGACCCGACATTATTGTGTACGCAGTGGCGAGAAGTAAGAGTCCTCGGCACACATTCTATATCGCTATGAAACCCTTGGGTATCACAGGCAGATTCCTTGAACCTAAAGACATAAGACGAGCAGGAACCAAGGCCTATGCGATGAAGGCTGAACTTGGGAACTAGGGTAAGGAGAGGTGCATAAGGGCCTGATTGTAGGACTAAGCACTGCCTTTGTTCGAAAGCCTTAGCGTACAATTCCTGTAAGAGCCTGCTATGAACATTTTTGCTCTAACCAAACTTTCGCCTACTCTGCGTATCAACCTGAATCGACCTGTTTAGCTGACGGTTGATAGTCCATGACAAATTCGCTCGTCGTTATGCTGTTGCTTTTCCAGCAAGAACATCGAACGTGCCTGACTCTGACCGCCATTTTCGGTCGCCATTAATTTTATCGGGATAATTGAGAGGGCAATTCAGCAGGGACGGTTTGCTGGCACTTATATTGCACTGGGCGTGATATAGTGGGCTCTGCCAATTGTACGACACTCCTCTTTGCGATGTCGGTTGTCGAGAGACAGCTGTCATCAATTCCCGCTTGGACAGAATTTGCCTTGGGAAATGTTCGACTGTATCTTTCCTGATAATAACAGTAAGAGCCTTAAGAGAAAGGAAAGTCATAAACAAAGGGTTCACGACTCGGTTGTACAAGGTATTTTGCAAAAAGAGCGCAAAATTGCGATTGGTCTGATAGTCCTAGGCCCGATTTTTATCAACATGCATATTTAACAAAGACTTTGACAAAACTTTTCTATTGGATGTTATTTAGCAAAAGATTTCTATTGGGTATTGAGGGCTATGCTATCCAATAGTATTTTATCAATATTGAAAACAACACGTCAAAGCTGGATGACACTTTTGTCAAAGATATTTTAGAAATTCATGGATCAAAACCATAGCAGGATACCACAACAAAGCGATTGATTTGCAAATTAATGCCACACTTTCCATGTTTACATTATAATTATTGTATAATTACTAATTGCAAACTGCGATAATTTGTGATAAAAGTAGTACCTATATCAATCACAGCAACTGCCTACCTTATTTAATAATTACAAATCCCACCTCCGTCAGTCAGATGGATTATATGAAAATACATACTTCTATGAAGAATCGATCTTTCATTTACTGGATGCATGTTTGTTATATGTAGACCCTCTTATAGAAATATTCACGGGTGCAGCGTACACATTGCACATAAAATAAGGTTATACTTAGCTATAAAATAGCGAACTTTGCCCTTCAGGGGTTCTGGATAGGCAACCAGTAATGCACATGCACGTTTGGGAAATAGCTGTAACTTTTGAAATGTAACAAAATGCTATTTTTACCTCTTTTTACTATAAAACAAAGGTATATTGCAGGTATTCATAATTATTATCGATAGTAAATTATTGTTTTATCCAAATAATGCAGTGAGAGAATTTCTTGTCATCATATCATTTGATACACCAAGAAACTAGTGATCAAATGTACGGCTTCTCTGGAATCTGATTGGTTGAGACTAGCAATTGCTAAACTTTTTGTTAAACAAGAAAATGCCATTTTTCACCCATTTGGGATGGAAAATCGGACTTGAAAATGCATGTTCTTCAAAGGGCTGCTTTGATTGGTCAAAGTCTTTGTTAAAATGTGCATGTTGATCAAATCGGGCCTTAGTAACATGATAGTTAGTAAACATAAGAGTATTACTCGGCTTTGTTTCTGCACCTTAAAATATTACGAAAAATGCATAAATAAACATTGGTTTGGAAATCCTCCCTAAAGGGGATTAGTTACATAACTAAAGGCCAGTTTTCCAATGCTAAAAGTTGTGGTTACGTAACTGACAGTTATGAATAACTGACAGCTATGGTGCCTATTAAATTTTGAACTGTTTTTCATGCCACTTTGAACTGACGGTTATGTAGCTGTCAGAAGCTATTATATTACATTAGGTTGGCAATAGTGTTTGTTAAAATAAAGCTTACTGATTCGTTCGTTCAAATTAACGCCTAAAAATCTTGTTAGTCCCTGTCAAACCTTCCCGACAGATTAACAAAGGCCAGTATGTCGGCCCAGCTTAGAGAGGGTAATTCATCTGGCTGGAGTCTATCGGATCCAAAGATCTCGCATCTCAGCTCGACTAGCAACTCACATTTCGTAAGGAAGTGGTAGGCTGTTTCATCGGCAGACGTTATAAACTGTCATCCGGTGCCGAGTCTGGCCAATCTATGGGCTTCCTCCTTACCAAGAACCCCTATAATGACCCAAGAGTCCCGAGACCCACATCAAGGTATCTTCCTTTAGCCTCGCCAGCTCTTCTGGTCTCTCCCCGTACTCCTGGACCAGGGGTGTCCTGATTCTGGGCGGGATGACTAAGCACTCAGTTCTAAAGGATCCTTGGGAGGATACAAGCGGTCCAATGGGGCCTGAATGCTGTCCAAATCACCCTCCATCCAGTATGGAATACAATACAGAATAGTGTAGGCAAAGGCAGTCTTAGGTTTGGCGATTTTTCTACATGTTTTGTGAACAAACTTACCTGAACGATTTTCGTCATTTCCTGGATGTCAATAACGCCGTTGCCGTCGACATCGTACATCCGGAAAGCCCATTTCAGCTTCTCTTCCGGCGTACCGCTAGACGTCACGTCTATCGCTAGCAGAAATTCCTGTAACAAACAGAAAAAACATATTAACCGAACTTTTACAGAAACATTTTTTGTTTGTGCTCTTGCAGGAACACGTTCTATACCACATCTAACTTCTGAACTTATATAGACAGGTTATTGCGCAACCAACCGTCACTTATTATATAATTAGGATTCCGCAAAGACCGAAGTGACATTATCACCCGTATGCACCGTTTGGCGATTCTAATCCTAGTTCCCTAATCGCGTTTTGCTAATCTTTGGCATCTAGCCATGCACCGTCAATAGATTAACTAATCCAGATTGGAGATACGGCAAGGTTGTGTTCGCAAGATTGTCTTGACAGTGACAGCGTCAAAATTGTCAGTTTGCGGTGCATAGTAAACAAGTAATCTAATCCAGGTTTACGTAACTAATCGCGCAATTGACTTACGGTGCATACGGGTGTCAATGAGTCCTATCACCGTATGGTCACACTACTCAGTACAGTATTCATAACCATCTCTCAAGTACCCACTTGAGAGTCCCTCACTTAAGGAACACTTATGCGTTTGTTTCATCGTCAACAAATATCCCGAGAGAGAGAGAGAAGTGTATTCGTTATGCCTCAGCCACACTGCTCACCAAGTGCCTCGTCGAAGTAGTTATCAAAGTAAGTCGAGTACGAGGAGGGCCACCACACTACTCGCTTAGTAGTAATAGTGATGGGGAGGCGAAGCCAGGCAAATAGGCCACCTTTGGCCCTTTTTGCCAACCCCACCGAACCAGTCACCGAAAACACACCCTAGAAAGGTCCTTGTCGAACCTACCAGACCTCCAGACGAAAGTCAGTATGTCCGACCATTTCGTTGAATATAGTGGCTCCTCCCCGAACTCCGTCATTCGGAATATCTGAACTCTAAGGTTGCGATAAACTGCACATCTGCCGAGGAAGTGAAACGCTGTCTCGTCCTCCTCCCAGAATCTGGAGCAAATGGGTTCCCCTACCATTCTCATGAATGACAAATGTCTATTCAGCCGGCAATGGCCAGTGAGAACCCGCACCAGAAGGTTAGGCGTCTCTCTTCCTTTATTCAAAAGCCATAGCGTTCGGCCCTTATCAGGGCCTGCTATGAATCTTTTGGCTTGCCTGCAGTCGTCTCTCTCTAACCAGGCTTTCGCCAGTTCCTTGTAGGCCCAGTTGTCCAGGGCCACATTGACCCGGCGTCTGCTAATTCCCAGCATAGGTTCTGGGCCGATGCAGGAGCTGCCGGCCCCTATCCTAGCTAATCGGTCCGCTCTCTCGTTACCCGGTATACCAATTTGTCCGGGGACCCACAGCAGGGCCACCTTCTTATGGTTTGCTAATTTCTGAAGGGCGGCAGAGCATTCTTGAGTCAGAGCTGATCTGGCCCTCGGAGCTGCCACCGCTTTTAGAGCTGTTTGGCTGTCAGAGCTTATGAATACGCTCTGTTCAGAATAGTGTTCGACTTCCGTCGAGTATGTTCTACTCGCTTAATTTCAAGAGGAACTCTGCTCGATAGACAAGAACCTAACCTTGTTGTGTTAATAACGAAGTCAGACAACGCCGAAATGGATGATGGATAACAGGCTTATGCACTTACATTGCGCACTCTTACATATTCCAATTATGTGCCCCATTTTCACACTTCGCTTCGAGATTTCGATCCTATCTCGGCGCGGCGCCGGCGTAGAGACCAGCAACTATAAAGGGGTGATACACGTACGAGCAAGTACGCGTACTTATAGCTCGACGACCTTGTGTGTCACCGTAAGTAACGCGTACTTTAAAACCGTAGCGCAAACCGCCGACCATCCAACTGGTTTGAAATCTTGCTCGTAGCTTGTCTCGGCTCGTACTGCGAGCCGCGAGCCACCACTTTGTTTCGGCAGGCCATCGATGCGCAACGCTTGTTGTGTTTGGCGTTTGTTAAAAGTTTTGTTTATTTAGGAAAATTATCAAAAAGAGTGATTTCGAGCCGAGTAAGTTCGCGAACTTAAAAACCGCGTACTTCGTTCGTACGTGTGTCACCCCTTTTAGATAACTTCGCGAGTAATGTGGCTGTGACTATAGAAGCAGTCAGAACTTCCTTTACTTCAAAATTAACCTACAAAATCGCGTTGACTGTCAATATGACACTTTGCTTGAGTGTCCCTCAAGTGTTCCAACAAGCTCCCTTGCGCTTGAGTGACCTTCAAGTATTAAGGAGCCCTTAAGCAGCAGCAATGAATACTGCCCTGTATATTTCTCCACACCGGATCGCACTTTTTTGGTGGCGCGATGTATATTCAAATAGCCCATTGTCCGATCAGCGTTCAAGTTATCCGGGGCTCGGAATTAGGGCAGCAGCCCTCATTGGACGTGTGGGCAGGCCATTAGCGTCTTTTGTGGGCCGCCGAGCAGCCTGCGGCGTCTCCGTCTTGGCAGCGTCGCCGGCGACGCCTCGAGCAACTGGCGTCGTCTACCACTAACCACCTAGCTGCTACCGCTGTTGAATTATTAACGGAGACACATACTGCAAGGCAAGGCTTTCCGCTCAACGCTATCATAGTCCAATAAAAATAGACGAGTATTAGAACTTTAATTCAGAAGGCTCTTTTTTTTCATAGTATACAGGGTTATTCACGTTATTCGACACGGAGCATTATGGCTAAAGTATTTGATAAAAAAGAAAATAATAATTTGGGATGAATAGAGACCCATAAAGACTACATTTCAAAAATATTTTCATGTTATACAGGGTGTCCCAAAAGCACGAAATGTATCAAAGTTATGTTTTTTTTAATGGAACACCCCGTATATTATTGCATATTCAGATTCCTTGATAAATTCTATTGTGACCTTAAGTCTCATACATGGGACTTAAAGCGAACCGTTTAGGTGTAAATCATCATTTTCGGTATAAGTAGATATCAGGAAAAAATTGAATATCGCAGAGATTATAAAATTTGGAAGGCTGTGACTTTGCCGTATTACTAAGCATAAAATGCGTCAGCTTTGGTGAGACTGTCAAATTTATATTACGTTTATGCTTGGAGAAATCGGTCGATGAATTAACGAAACTTCGATCAGCGATAACTTGATTTTTTCAAATGGGAATGCCTAATTTTTTTTATACGGTTAAAAGTAGATTTTGATAACCTTTCTAATGATATAAGGTTGTGCATATCAATTTCTGGTAGTTTTCATTTAATTTTAAATTTTCAAACAAATCGGCATTTTTCAATTTGCCTACCTATAACCAACGTAGCAGGCCATGAAGTATAAACAAAAACCTGTTCAGGTAGAAGGAAACAACTAACTTAGCTGAAAAATACACACGAACTAGACTAAAGGGACAAGATTATAAAAATTACTCACAACAAACAAAGTCTAACCAGAAACAACGGCGGTAACATATCTTTGGTCAAAGAGAAGCTGGAGTATGGCAGAAATGGATTTTTTCACGGCCTACTAGCTACTGCAATGTGCTAGAGATTGGCAATTTCCAAAACCATTAAAAATTTTGAAATAAAGTAAAAACTACTAGAGAATGTTGTAAGCAGTTTATTATTTTCATAATAAAATTTCACATTTAATGATATAAAAAAGTATGCAATTCTGTCAAAACTCAAGTCAAAAGTACCTCTGACTGGAGTTCTGAAAATTCTTCATTACCTATTAGCAAGGTCGCAGAAAATGAAGAATGAATTAAAATTTGTTCAAATTATAAAACATAACTTAAATGGCAGAAAATTTAAATCTGATTTGTCAGTATTCCTTTTTTGCAATATTGCTAATAGATATTGAAAAATAGAAGGGCTCCAGTCAGAGGTATCGACTTCGGCGCAAATTAGTACTTTTTTACACCATTACATATTATTGATAGTTGCGTGCTGGAGCAACAGTCGCTGGTTATTTCTGTTTCATATGAGGGTTTTTGATTGCCTTGAAAATTTGTAACCTCTAGTAAATTGCGGTAGCCAGTAGACAATAAAAATATCTATTACTGCCATATTCCAGCTTCTCTTTGACCTTAGAGATGTTATCGCAGTTGTTTCTGGGAGAGTTGATTTGTTGTAAGGAATTTTTATAATCTTGTCCCTTTAGTCTAGTTAGTGTGTATTTTTCAGCTAAGTTAGTCGTTTTCTTCTAGCTGAACAGATTTTTGTTTATATTTCATGGCCTGCTACGTTGCTTATAGGTAGGAAAATTGAAAATCGCCGATTTGTTTGAAAATTTAAAATTAAATGAAAACTACCAGAGATTGATATTCATAACCTTATATCATTAGAAAGCTTATCAAATTCTACGTTTAACCGTATAAAAAAAATTAGGCATTCCCATTTGAAAAAATCAAGTTATCGCTGATCGAAGTTTCCTTAATTCATCGACCGATTTCTCCAAGCATAAACGTAATTTAAATTTGACAGTCTCATCAAAGTTGATGCATTTTATGCTTAATAATACGGCAAAGTCACAGCCTTCCATATTTTGTAATATCTGCGATATTCAATTTTTTCCTGATATCTACTTATACCGAAAATGGTGATTTACACCTTAATGGCTCGCTTTAGGTACCATGTATGATACATAAAGTCACACTAGAATTCACCAAGGAATCTCAATATGCAATAATATATGGGGTGTTCCATTTAAAAAAACATAACTTTGATACATTTCGTGTTTTTGGGACACCCTGTATAACATGAAAATATTTTTAAAATGTAGCCTTTATGGGTCTCTATCCATCCCAAATTATTATTTTCTTTTTTATCGAATACTTTAGCCATAATGCTCCATGTCGAATAACGTGAATAACCCTGTATAATACTATGGAGGTAACGCTGAAAGATTAATGCCTAATAGGCTCGTTCAGCATATTTTTTATTGCATATTCTAAAAGGGCGTATTGAGTTTAGCAGCTGTGCAAAATTTCAGAATTTTCTGAGCTCGATTTCATATTCTAATAAATTATCAAAATGCAGCAAATTGAAAACGCGCGGCACTTGCGAGTGTGCGACGGTGACGTCACTACACCTCTCCGGCCGGCGCGGCGCGGCATCTTGGACAAGTATTTTTATAACTAAGTGAATTGTATTATTAGCTAGAAACCGCATTTGTGAATGACATTCTAAAGGTATATTGATGTCAGTTGTTAGCAGATTTTGCTGGTACTCGTACACTAAAACGTAAGAGATACAAGTAGATTTTTTTAATCCAAATACTGAACTAATCATACACCTAACAATTATAAAAGCATTGGAGAAATCAATTCTCATTGATATGTGGAACATGTGAAAGGCTGTTTTCAGTCCTTTGATGATGTAACCCAGATTCATATGTATTTTAATTATGTAGAAAAAATTGTTTTATATTATATTATCTAGTTCTTGTGTCTCACATTTCTGTATTTTGGGTAGAAAATCGTGGATACTTAACCTACCAAATATCCCTACTTCAAATGTCTATCTCAGTCTTGTATAGTTTGAGGAAGATGTTGAAAATTACATGTCTAACAAACTAATGAGAGATGTAAAACTTAAGATGAAACTAGAAGTAGTTCCGCACATTTTTGTTTGTCAAAAAGACCAACAACCCTTACACGCTAGAGATCCTCGGAATGTTTTCCTTAAGACAACAAAGATTGAGATTTAGATGAACCTAGTACCAGCACAAAAAAAAAATCGATGTTCGTCACCAAGCAGCGAATCTGGCGCCGATGTTTCGCAAGTAGAACTAGAATGTACTGAAGACAACGAGAGAGGGAACGTTGGAAGACAGATAGAGTCCAAGTCAATATAAAGGCCAAAGTTATATCAAAATATGTTGAGTGCAATATACTAAAGGCAGCCACTAAGGGAAGGCAGAAACAAATGCCATTAAAACATATCCCAAAATAATGTTACCAGTGGTTCGAGTTCGGATCATTGAACAAGGAACTTGTAGAAAAGCGAACTGCTTTTCTTATAGAAAATAATCCGAAAATTTATATCGGGATACCCAGGCCTTTTACGCCGCTTAAGTTGAGTATTATTTCTTAATTCTGCCCTGTTGTACACTTTTTTCTACCCCGCCCCTGTCAGGGCGAATGAAACTATTCCAAAATGGCGTCGCTGACGTCAGATATTTGCAACACGTCATCAAAGAGGAACCGACTGTGAGTAAGGCAGCTGATTGTTTGTCGAGCCGTGGTATGGTGACAGGTGCCAGACACGCTTATGCATCTCTTGCTGGAGTGCAAAGTGAACGTCGACAAGGCTTACTTCTGTCGACATAGCTTACGTCCATCAAAACAACGTAGCTCTATGAGTGGACTAATGTTTAAAGCCCTCATACCGTATAGATGAGATACCCGAGCTGCCCTATGCTCCAGGGAATATAGAGTTCGTTGCTGAGTACAAGAGTTGCCGGCTTTACTGGAACTGCTCGTTCCCCACGGTCGAATTTGTGGATGCTAATAATCCCGACGTAGTCCTCTTTAATCACCAACAAAGGCCGATGTTTGTTATTGAGTTTTCGAGGTAAATATCGTCCTAAAGGAGGAGGAAAAGCGGAACACATATCAGGAGCTCCTCGGACAACTTCGCAGGCTTTGAGCAAACTCTACTAGTTATGGTCACTGGATCCGTGATTGGAATACAAAATACGCTGCTCTCTGTAGTGTAAACGATATCGGTATGCCGTACAGCGGCCTCCTTAGCTTGACTATGCATCATTCGAAGACTCAATAATTGCTTACCTCACGATGTGAGGTGTGTGTGAGGTATGTATGTATTGGACTTGTGTGTAATGATGTTGATGACACCTTCCAAAGTCTCATTTTCGATGGTTGTGAGAATCGTATACGGCCGACCGACATTTTCAAAATTTTGCGGATTTTAAAAATTTTCAAATTTTTCAAGTTTTCAAAATTTTCAAAATTTTCGAATTTTGAACCCCAACTATCGTTGAAGCCTGGAGGAGAGCCATTCTCGTCTGAAAGCTAGACACGCATGGCGGCTTCTCAAATATATCCAAGACGCAGTATAATTCATATAATAACTTCGTCACACAACTCGACATGAATCCTTTGGGAAATTTCACGGCAAATTCCGCTCAGAGCAGCTATTGTTCCAGGGAAATTAAATTAGTTGTCTCCAGATAAATGAAACCTTTTTCTCAATGTGTATTTTGGAACGGGGGCAGGATTAGGTTAGGATTGAAATGTTTTCCCAGAAGAGAACGTTTTAAATGAGCCCTTTGGAACTGGAAATATTTTCTGATAAATAATGTATAATTGGGTCCTCCAGAATCAAGAGATCCTTCTAATCGAGTATAAAAGCGACTCATAGATTATTGTAGGAATTTTCTACTGAACGTACTTACCGAAATTCATTATACTATCACCATTATTACATAGCTAGCCAGCATGAAACTTAAAACAACGGCCAGATTTGAGTTTTGCACTCTCAAACTATACACGACACAAGTTTTGGTCCTGATAGGCAGCCATATAACGATCTTAGATATTTAGGGTGAACTTGAAGATCTGCGGGTCTGAAAATTTTTAATTTTCTTTACCTGAGGCTGAAACTCAAAACAACGGCCAGATTTGAAATTGACACCCTCAAACTATACACTATACGACTTCTCGTCCTGATAGGAAGTCAGATAACGATTTTAGAAATTTAGGGCAAACTTGAAAATCTGTAGGCCTGAAGATTTTTGATCTTCTTTACCTGATGCCGAAACTCAAAATAACGGCCAGATTTGAAATTGGCACCCCCAAACTATACACTATACAAGTTTTTGTCCTGATAAGTCAGATAACGATTTTAGAAATTTAGGGTAAACTTGAAAATCTGTGGGTCTGAAAATTTTTGATCCTCTTTACCTGAGGCTGAAACTCAAAATAACGGCCAGATTTGAAATTGGCACCCTCAAACTATACACTATACGAGTTTTCGCCCTGATAAGAAGTCAGATAACGATTTTAGAAATTTAGGGTAGACTTGAAAATCTATAGGCCTGAAAATGTTTGATCTTCTTTACCTGATGCTGAAACTCAAAATAACGGCCAGATTTGAAATTGACACCCTCAAACTATACACTGTACGCATTCTCATCCTGATAGGAAGTCAGATAACGATTTTAGAAATTTAGGGTAAAGTTGGAAATCTGTGGGTCTGAAAATTTTTGATCTTCTTTATCTGAGGCTAAAACTCAAAATAACGGCCAGATTTGAAATTGGCAACCTCAAACTATACACTATACGCATTCTCGCCGTGATAGGAAGTCAGATAACGATTTTAGAAGTTTAGAGTAAACTTGAAAATCTGTGGGTCTGAAAATTTTTGATCTTCTTTACCTGAGGCTGAAACTCAAAATAACGGCCAGATTTGAAATTAGCACCCTCAAACTATACACTATACGACTTCTCGTCCTGATAGGAAGTCAGATAACAGTTTTAGAAATTTAGGGTAAACTTGATATTCTGTAGGCCTGAAAATTTTTGATCTTGTTTACCTGAGGCTGAAACTCAACATAACGGCCAGATTTGAAATTGGCGCCCTCAAACTATACACGATACGAGTTTTCGTCCTGATAGGAAGTCAAATAACGATTTTAGAAGTTTAGGGTAAACTTGAAAATCTGAGGATCTGGAAATTTTTGATCTTCTTCACCTGATGCTGAAACTCAAAATAACGGTCAGATTTGAAATTAACACCCTCAAACTATACACTATACGACTTCCCGTCCTGATAGGAAGTCAAGATAACGATTTTAGAAATTTAGGGTAAACTTGAAAATCTGTAGGCCTGAAAATTTTTGATCTTCTCTACCTGATGCTGAAACTCAAAATAACGGCCAGATTTGAAATTGACACCCTCAAACTATACACTATACGACTTCTCGTCCTGACAGGAAGTCAGATAACGATTTTAGAAATTTAGGACAAACTTGAAAATCTGTAGGCCTGAAGATTTTTGATCTTCTTTACCTGATGCCGAAACTCAAAATAACGGCCAGATTTGAAATTGGCACCCTCAAACTATACACTATACAAGTTTTTGTCCTGATAAGTCAGATAACGATTTTAGAAATTTAGGGTAAACTTGAAAATCTGTGGGTCTGAAAATTTTTGATCCTCTTTACTTGAGGCTGAAACACAAAATAACGGCCAGATTTGAAATTGGCACCCTCAAACTATACACTATACGAGTTTTCGCCCTGATAAGAAGTCAGATAACGATTTTAGAAATTGAGGGTAGACTTGAAAATCTATAGGCCTGAAAATGTTTGATCTTCTTTACCTGATGCTGAAACTCAAAATAATGGCCAGATTTGAAATTGGCACCCTCAAACTATACACTATACGCATTCTCGCCCTGATAGGAAGTCAGATAACGATTTTAGAAATTTAGGGTAAACTTGAAAATATGTGGGTCTGAAAATTTTTTATCTTCTTTACCTGATGCTGAAACTCAAAATAACGGCCAGATTTGAAATTGACACCCTCAAACTATACACAGTACGAGTTTTCGTCCTGATAGGAAGCCAGATAACGATTTTAGAAATGTAGGGTAAACTTGCAAATCTCAGATCTGAAAATTTTTGATCTTCTTTACCTGAGGCTGAAATTCAAAACAACGGCCAGATTTGAAATTGGCACCCTCAATCTATACACGATACGAGTTTTCGTCCTGATAGGAAGTCAGATAACGATTTTAGAAATTTAGGGTAAACTTGAAAATCTGTGGGTCTGAAAATTTTTGATCTTCTTTACCTGAGGCTGAAACTCGAAACAACGGCCAGATTTGAAATTGGCACCCTCAAACTATACACTATACGAGTTTTCGTCCTGATAGGAAGCTAGATAACGATTTTAGATATTTAGGATAAACTTGAAAATCTGAGGATCTGGAAATTTTTGATCTTCTTTGCCTGAGGCTGAAACTCAAAACAACGGCTAGATTTGAAATTGACACCCACAAACTATACACGATACGAGTTTTCATCCTGATAGGAAGTCAGATAACGATTTTAGAAATTTAGGGTAAACTTCAAAAAACCCAGAATCTGGAAATTTTTGATCTTCTCTACCTGAGGCTGAAACTCAAAACAACGGCCAGATTTGAAATTGGCACCCTCAAACCATACACTATACGAGTTTTGGTGCTGATAGGAAGTTAGATAACGAGTTTAGATATTTAGGGTAAACTTGAATATCTGTAGGGGCTGAAAATTTTTTATTTTCTTTACCTGAGGCTGAACGTCAAAACAACAGCTAGGTTTGAAATTGGCACCCTCAAACTATACATGATACGAGTTTTTGTCCTGGTAGGAAACCAGATAACGATTTTAGATATTCAGGGTGAACTTGAAAACCTGAGGATCTGGAAATTTTTGATCTTCTTTACCCGAGGCTGAAACTCAAAATAACGGCCAGATTCGACATTGGCACCCTCAACTACACAGGATACAAGCTTTAGTCCTGATAGATAATCCTCCAAAAAGCAACAAGCGGAGGTTAGGCGGCATGAATTCAGTCCCAACATTAAGGACTTCGTTTGCATGCTAATGAGTGGAGGGTGATTAGTCTTTTTCCCCCGATCTACCAGAGTCTCGTAATTGTCGTAACAGGTGAAGGTAAACACCAAACGCCGTGACCGAGCCGTGTTTACCATTCAAATTATATGCAAATTGGAAAATATTTGTCTCCGGTTATCTCACTCGGCGCCACAAACACCAAGCAACTAGGAAGGGTTTATTAGGGAAACATCATTTTCCTAGTTTAAAGGTCGTTCTCAGTTAAGTAAAAAGATTTCATACAGGTTTTTTTTTAATGTTATGTCGACGGCATCAACTGTTGTGGACACTATTCTGACCAGCGGATCTGAAGCTACAAAAGGAATGCGGACAAAAATGTTCGATGTTGCCAAATTTATTTATAAAAAAAGAAAAATTTAACATATTTTTATAGCTGCTTTAATATAGTTTTTGTTGATGTATTTTTATTTAGTAACTTATATTTTTATATATTTGTTAATGTATTTTTATTTAATAACCGATATTTCTCAATCTGCCTGCTATAAAATGTACATATTTTCTGAAGATATCATCTACTTCAGGTGAATCGGCAACAACACACGAATCCTGTCATCCAACATCTTGTCAGGGAACCTTATTGTTTGAGGATCTGCTACCATGCCGTTGCCATGGAGATTAAATCTTGCTATTGGCCGCCCTGCCACCAACTTTATGTTCCTGTCTCTCTCTCTGTATCGAAATACCAGTGGCGTTTTGTATGTCGTGTTTATAATATTTCTACATATTGTCCCAAACTATTTGAATATCTGTTTTGTCGAGTTTATTGTCTTATCAGCTTGTTAGGTACACTGTTTTTCGTCGTTATTATTGTTACTATCTTATTTAAAAATGAACATTTATACAAAAGGAAAGACGCTTCATAGCCTTGAAGTATTCACGTAAAATCCGCACGCCCATGGCTATTTCATGAATGAAATCGGCCATGTTTTTTTACAACTATATTCCTCTTACCGATACCCCGTAGCTTCAGAACCGTTGGCCAGATACTAGCCTGGTGTTCTGTGTAGGCTTTGTTACTGTTTCCCGGCGCCACTCTAGGAACCCCACTTTTAATAAGAAGCCAACAGTGAATGCTGGGGTAGGGATTTCTTTTTATGAAAATTTACTTGAAAAAAAACAGAAATAAATTTCTGTCTATTACGAAATCAAACCCGGTACCTTCCGGTCACAAACCCTCGCCTGAGGGTTCGTTTCTCATCTCAAAAATTTCTAATTTTTCATAAATTTTCCTGCCATATTTCGACTGCATAACTGCAATCCTTTTGTCAAAATCTGCAAACGATTCGCCGAATACCTTCCTGCAAAGTCAGATCAGTTTTTTTTAGTTTAAAGGTCATTCTCAGTTAATTGAAAAGAGTTCGTGTAGTTTTTTTTTTAATTTTGTGTCGACGGCATCAACTGCTGTATTGTCTGACCAGCCGATCTGAAGCTACAAAAGGTATGCGGACAAAAATGTTCGATGTTGCCAAGTTTATTTATAAAAAAGCAAAATTAACCGTAACAGCAATTTAAGATATTTTTATAGCTACTTCAATATAGGTTTTCATGTATTTTTATTTAATAACTGATATTTTTATATATTTGTTAATGTATTTTTATTTAATAACCGATAGTTCTCAATCTGCCTGTTATAAAATGTACATATTTTCTGAAGATATCACCAACTTCAGGTGGACGTCATCACAAAAGTCAGTATCTCTAGTGTTCCTCGTTCGGACGGCCTTTGGTGTTATTATCTGGGAGAGCTCAGTCGAACACCTTCCGTGATAGAATCAGTAAAACAGTGACACCCTTCTTTGATGTTCCAGGCTGTGGAGGTCGTTTGTGAGGTTAGGCGTATCGATTAGTCTAATTCTTCTCTTCTGGATAGCGTCCAGAAGCTTTAGAGAGTGCTTCGGAGTGCATCCCCACACATGGAAGCAATACTCCAGAGATGGTCGGATCTATGCCTTGTAGAGCTGTATACAGCTTCCTACAGCGGAACAAAATTCCAAGCTTCTGGGATGCCGTTTTAGCAATGTTGATGAGGTGTCGTGCCAGGATATGTTATTATTGATGTTGATCCCCAAAAGCTTGATCCTCCATTTCTACAGTTGATAAGCCAACGCGAGACTTCTTTGGAAGTGTTGTTGCCTGAGCTTTCTGTACGTTGAACTCTACTTTATTTGCTAATCTCCACTCGACAATTGTTTTGGTATCTACGTTTATCTGTGAGGCATGCTGCTGTCGTCGCCGTATTGTCTCCTGGGATGATAGTGGCTTGCCTGGTTCAGGGGCGAACCCAAGGGGGGGTATGGGGGATAGATCACCCCCCGAAATATTTGGCTGCTGTACAAAAACTTTATTACCTAACCTATTTTTTAAAGCTCAAACATACAGATAAAGCTAAGATATAAGGCATATAATGTATAAATCGATATTTAACCCTAGAATACTAACCATCGTAAATTTTACGACGAGACTTAGTTTAATCTGCAATTTTATCGACGCGGCTTAGCCCTTGACCTTGTACGCTCGCCTAATCTTCTATTAGATCGGTGTGATTAAAGTAGTGACCTAAAGTACATTTGATAGTAATTAGAATAGTTTTCTTTGGACAACGGCTTCGTAAATTTTACGAAGGTTAGTATTAATGTTATATTTAAACATAAGACCAGTTTAGCGTTATTTTGATTATTTTTTGTCAATATCGTTAATTTCTAAGTTTTGTCAGAATATAACATCATGGAAGCTAACAAATGGGATATGACAAAGATAATTACCATTAGAAGCGAAACAAGGTTTAGCAGGATTATTGCCCGATAAAAATGAGGAGAATAGAGTGTGTTGGATAGTGGTTCCGAGAGCGAATATAGTGTTCAAGAAGCCTTTAGTCCACCTGAGTCTGAATTCATGGATTGTGTGTAATCACAACCAACAAACAAAGAGCTAGGAACCATCTCGAGAAAAAAAATTATGTATTTATCATAAAACCAGCTAATAAAACCATGGTTGGTACAATAAAAAACTTGACCAACTTTAACCTGCTCGCTAAGATTCATTATTGAGATTATATTAAACCAAGATGGATCAGAGGATAGAGCCACTCCTAGTCTAAACAAGAGTGCAAGGTGCCAACACTCTCCTTCAAATGGCGACGCGCTAATGTGAGCACTGCCAAAGGTCCTTTTGCGGAGAACATCTGCTCTTTGCTGTGTGTTTTGCAGTTCAAAAATGGAATTTTTCTTGTTATTATTAATATTTGTATTCAGAAATACTCTTATTATGAACAATTTTCAGTAAAAGTTAATGAACGATAAACACGTTTTTTTTTAATTGTGATCCTTTCTCAAGTAGTAAATTTTACGAAGGTTAGTAGTAATAGGTATAAAAATAAGGTTAGTATTCTAGGGTTAAATATGCACAGATGCAGACATATTTACAAATAATAGAAGATAACAATTTTTTAGAAAATACTTTCTTTAGTATATTTTTTTCACATCAAATAAAACTAATAAATATGTAGTTATGATTATAAGCTACTTATAAAATTTATGAAATTCAGTCAAATCATGGTATCACCCCCCGAAAAAAAATCCTGGGTTCACCTCTGGCCTGGTTCCATGCACAATATCAATGTACAGTTATCTGCGAAGCTGTAGATTGGATTGGATGTTATTTCCAGCAGCTCGCTGATGTACAGCAGTGTAGCTGCAACAGTTATGTATGGGAAGTACTGAGACAACTAACTTGACTCCTTTTTTTCTTTTCACTTCTCATTTTCACTCTTAGATCACATATTTTTAGGCCATACTCAAATGCTTGCAGCTTTTCTGAGATTCATATACATAATTCACATAATCAATTATAAGAATATGATTTCGATACCACATCTTCCGTCTTAACCTAGTTGAAGATACTAAGCAGACTACGTCAGGTGTGAAAACTAAACGTTTAATGTTTGTTTGAATGAGTTATGACGTATACCCTGTTTGTTTGTAGGCTTTTCAGTTACCAGGTGCCTTTAAACACAAAACAAATCGATTATTGATTATTTGATTTTGATATTTAACAGAATAGCTAACTATCTGTTTTGCGTTAAATCCGTACACATTGTTTCACTCGCTTGACGCGCATTGTTTATATGCAAACTTTATACGTGTTTGCGATGAAGGTATGTACAGGGTGACCTGCATGGCTCAGTGACTAATACCAAAAATAAAAATCTGAATAAATCTTAAAAAATCCGATTAGCTTATGTGGCATGTGAACACAAAATAAGATCGACAAAAAACTTTATTACCATTAACTATTTCCATTTTGAAAGTGTAGCAGCGTGAAAAAACCTTTTTACTGTTTTTAGGTGATTATATTCGTCTAAAATGGTTTTAAACAAATCTAAACTTAAAATTTCATTCTTAAAAATCGATACACCAATAATATTTCTTCTAACACTACACTTTTGTTATAAAGAGGAACAAAAAAAACTGAAAAAGGGTCAGCTTTTTAAGCATCAGGTACAAACTCTAAAAAATAACAATGGACATTGAAGGAAATCTTCAAACAGAAACATAATAAGCATTAAATACAAAATATGAATTTTTTACCAGCCTTAAAAGGGCCGGTTTCACCCTCAGATAAGGAAAGAGAGGGGATTTTAATCCGCCGATTGGCAACACTGGTGACTAACAGCGCTGGCTACCGGATGGAGCGCAGCAGCAATATGTCCGGTCAGCACTTGGATGGACGACCGAGAGGGGACCATCCGAGCATTCTAATGATGCTAACCATGCATCGTTCTCCCTCTGGGTGTTACAGGATAATAAGCCGTGTTGTAGTTATACATTAAAGAGGAAAAGAGTAGGCCAGAAAATTGAAAAAAATTGATCTGACTTTGCAGGAAGATATTCGGCCGAATCATTTGCAGATTTTGACAAAAGGATTGCAATTATGGAGTCGGCGCGTAGTGTCGAAATGCGTCAGGGATATTTACGAAAAATTAGAAATTTTTTTCAAGTAAATTTTCATAAAAAGAAATCGCTACCTCACTGTTGGCTTCTAATTAAAAGTGGTGTTCCTAGAGTGGCGCCGGGAAACAGTAACAATGCCTACACAGAACACGAGGCTATTATCTGGCCAACGGTTCTGAAGCTACGGGGTATCGGTAAGAGGAGTATAGTTGTAAAAAGACATAGCCGATTTCATTCATAAAATAGCCATGAGCGTACGGATTTTACGTGAATACTTCAGGGCTGTGAAGCGTCTTTCCTTTTGTATAAATGTTCATTTTACTTCCCACACCGATAGGTGAGGGGAGTATTGTGATCGCGAAAATTTTCGATTTTGAGATAATACACTTTTTGGGCGTTTTATGATGCCTACATCACGAAAATCCACGTCACTCATTTCCGTCGGTCTGTCTGTCGGTCTGTCTGTCTGTTGGCGTTTTTCTAGCCTCCTAATCTCAGTAACCGCTGCATAGATTTTGATTAAATTTGGGTGGTGATATGGTGTAGGGTCGTAGTAGGTAATGTTGCTACAATTTTGAAAATCGGTGCATGGGCGGCGGAGTAATTAGCAAAAAACGAAAAATTTCAAATATGCCTCAAACTTCGTTTTTAGGTGTTATAGGGGTTCCCGATCATTATCTACTTTTTTTTGGGTGGGGGTGAAATTGGGGTGGTTGGGGGGTGGGGGGTTGTAAATCTCAAAAATGTGTTGTACTCATAATAGGCTATCCATTGACCTGTAAAAGAAAGACCTAGCGGCATAATACCCTTTTTTAGGCCCATCCGAACATTGTCTTGCCTACTCCAGAAACCAAGGACTTAGAATTTGTTCTGGTGTAAACATACGAGTATTGCTATACATCGTTCTATATCGTGTAACGAAGAAACTGTTGATTTGATTTTAATGAAATTTTGACACAGTATTAGTACCATGGCAAGGATGGAAAATGCGTATGGTTTTTATAGATCGTGCCAGTGGCGGCGCAGAAATAATAAAAAAACAAAAAATATAAAAACAGCTCAAACTTTGTTTTTAAGTGTTTTAGAGGTTCCTGATCAGTTTTTTTTGGGTGGGGGTGAAATTGGGGTGGTTGGGGGGTGGGGGGTTGAATAACTGAAAAATTTGCTGTATTGATAATAGGCTGTCCACTGACCTGTGAAGGAAGACCTAGTGACATAAATCACCTTTTTAGGCCCATACGAACATTTACCGAAACTAAGGGAATTTTCTGTATACATACGAGTATTTAGCTTTAGATCAATTTGTATTTTGTAACGTGGAAACTATAAAATTGATTCGAATGAAATTTTGACACAGTATTATTAAACGCTTATGGTTGTTACAAATCGTGTCAGTGGCAGCGTAGCAATAATAAAAAAACTAAAAATATGAAAACAGCTCAAACTTCGTTTTTAGATATTTCTGATAATTTTCTACCTTTTCTTGGGTGGGGGTGAAATTGGAGTGGTTGCGGGGTGGGGGTTGTAAAACTGAAAAGTTCGTAGTATTGATAATAGGCTGTCCAGTGACCTGTGAAGGAAAGACCTAGCGGCATAAGACAATTTTGGGGGGAGTGAGGATGGCGATGATTTGGTTGCAAGGGGATCTCAGATTATAGTTTCATGGTATAGGAAAATAATAAACTGGTATCACCGTGATGTGTGGGAAGTACTGAGTCAATCAACTTGACTCTATTTTTTTATATATCTCCTACACTATTCGAACTCGTTGGTCTGTGCAGATTGGATTTTTTTAGTAAACAGATCTGCTCACATTTAAATTCTCGTTCAGCTTGCTTCGTAAATGTGTCTCATGCGGTTAGCCCGTTTTTTTAACGAGCTTATTCACCAGTCTAAACGTCACGTTCTGTCCGACTGTTGCCTTTTCCCATTTGCACAAAATGGACCGTACTGTGTGCCCATGAAAGGGGATACTAACCGTTCCCAGTTCCCAGTTCCCAGTGGAAACGCGAAACTACGACCGCCGCGCTGCGGTGGGAAGGAGACGGAAGCAGACAAACTGAGTTTGACAAAACTAATCTAGCCGGGATATAACTTCATTTGCTCGAATCTGTGCGCCGTTAAAAACTAATTTAGGAGCCGCTGCTGCTACAATGGCGGGATAATGAAAATGCGCGTCAAGAACTGGCGGGTGTAACCAATGGGAACGCCGCGTGCCATTTGTGTATAAAAGTGTATTGTGATGCTGGATCCTCTGGTGCAGCAACAACAAATACTAAACATGAGGGTTGCTCTATATCTCCGTCAATCTACCAGTACGCAGACAGCTGTTTCACGCTTATTAGCGGTCATCAGTGCGCCATAGGTCGATTGACGGAGATAGAGAGCATCAGATTTTTCATGTCTACCAGACATGTGAAGCACGTGAGAGTAGCCGGCAGAAAAGATCTGCCTGTGCGCCATCTGGTACCCGGAGGTAACGGCAAACCAAAGAAAGTCGCTGCTAAACAGCAGCAAACTTCTGGGCGGAACGCAAAGGCGTGTTCGCTTGCCCAGACCAGATAGGCGCGCTTCTAATCCAACTGCATCGATATACGATATACAGGGTTATTCACGTTATTCGACACGGAGCATTATGGCTAAAGTATTTAATAAAAAAGAAAATAATAATTTGAGATCGATAGAGACCCATAAAGGCTACATTTTAAAAATATTTTCATGTTATACAGGGTGTCCCAAAAGCACGAAATGTATCAAAGTTATGTTTTTTTTAATGGAACACCCCGTATATTATTGCATATTTAGATTCCTTGATGAATTCTATTGTGACTTTATGTATCATACATGGGACTTAAAGCGAACCGTTTAGGTGTAAATCACCATATTCGGTATAAGTAGATATCAGGAAAAAATTGAATATTGCAGAGATTATAAAATTTGGAAGGCTGTGACTTTGCCGTATTACTAAGCATAAAATGCGTCAGCTTTGATGAGACTGTCAAATTTAAATTACGTTTATGCTTGGAGAAATCGGTCGATGAATTAAGGAAACTTCGATCAGCGATAACTTGATTTTTTCAAATGGGAATGCCTAATTTTTTTATACGGTTAAAAGTAGAATTTGATATCCTTTCTAATGATGTAAGGTTGTGCATATCAATCTCTGGTAGTTTTCATTTAATTTTAAATTTTCAAACAAATCGGCGTTTTTCAATTTGCCTACCTATAACCAACGTAGCAGGCCATGAAATATAAACAAAAACCTGTTCAGGTAGAAGAAAACAACTAACTTAGCTGAAAAATACACACGAACTAGACTAAAGGGACAAGATTATAAAAATTACTCACAACAAAAAAAGTCTAACCAGAAACAACGGCGGTAAAATATCTTTGGTCAAAGAGAAGCTGGAGTATGGCAGAAATGGATTTTTTCACGGCCTACTAGCTACTGCAATGTACTAGAGATTGGAAATTTCCAAAACCATTAAAAATTTTGAAATAAAGTAAAAACTACTAGAGAATGTTGTAAGCAGTTTATTATTTTCATAATAAAATTTCACATTTAATGATATAAAAAAGTATGCAATTCTGTCAAAACTCAAGTCAAAAGTACCTCTGACTGGAGTTCTCAAAATTCTTCAGTACCTATTAGCAAGGTCGCAGAAAATGAAGAATGAATTAAAATTTGTTCAAATTATAAAACATAACTTAAATGGCAGAAAATTTAAATCTGATTTGTCAGTATTCCTTTTTTGCAATATTGCTAATAGATATTGAAAAATAGAAGGGCTCCAGTCGGAGGTATCGACTTCGACGCAAATTAGTACTTTTTTACACCATTACATATGATTGATAGTTGCGTGCTGGAGCAACAGTCGCTGGTTATTTCTGTTTCATATGAGGGTTTTTGATTGCCTTGGAAATTTTTAACCTCTAGTAAATTGCGGTAGCTACTAGACAGTAAAAATATCTATTACTGCCATACTCCAGCTTCTCTTTAACCTTAGAGATGTTATCGCAGTTGTTTCTGGGAGAGTTGATTTGTTGTAAGGAATTTTTATAATCTTGTCCCTTTAGTCTAGTTAGTGTGTATTTTTCAGCTAAGTTAGTTGTTTTCTTCTAGCTGAACAGATTTTTGTCTATATTTCATGGCCTGCTAGGTTGCTTATAGGTAGGAAAATTGAAAATCGCCGATTTGTTTGAAAATTTAAAATTAAATGAAAACTACGAGAGATTGATATTCACAACCTTATATCATTAGAAAGCTTATCAGATTCTACGTTTAACCGTATAAAAAAAATTAGGCATTCCCATTTGAAAAAATCAAGTTATCGCTGATCGAAGTTTCCTTAATTCATCGACCGATTTCTCCAAGCATAAACGTAATTTAGATTTGACTGTCTCGTCAAAGCTGATGCATTTTATGCTTAATAATACGGCAAAGTCACAGCCTTCCATATTTTGTAATCTCTGAGATATTCAATTTTTTCCTCATATCTACTTATACCGAAAATGGTGATCTACACCTTAACGGTTCGCTTTAGGTACCATGTATGATACATAAAGTCACACTAGAATTCACCAAGGAATCTGAATATGTAATAATATATGGGGTGTTCTATTCAAAAAACATAACTTTGATACATTTCGTGTTTTTGGGACACCCTGTATAACATAAAAATATTTTTAAAATGTAGCCTTTATGGGTCTCTATCCATCCCAAATTATTATTTTCTTTTTTATCAAATACTTTAGCCATAATGCTCCGTGTCGAATAACGTGAATAACCCTGTATAGAGCAACCCTCGTATATCGAATCTCATAATATGCAGTTGGCATAGAAGCGCGCCTATCTGGTCTGGGCAAGCGAACGCGCCTTTGCGTTCCGCCAAGAATTTTGCTGCTTTTTAGCAGTGACTTTCTTTGGTTTGCCATTACCTCCGGGTACCACATGGCGCAAAGGCACATCTTTTCTGGCGCCTACTCTCAAATACTAAACTGTTTTTACCAATCACAAACAGACGTTTTCAAACCCGACACGTATTGCGCTTACTTATTTTCATTAAAATGCCTTGATCATATAGCCAGATTGCCACTTATCACACTTGCTTAGCATCTCTCAGCAGAATCTTACAGATTTTCACAAATTCTTACCAATTTTTTTTGATAGTAACCCGTTTCCACTATTTATCCCAATTTGTTTTAATTGTTCCTGATTCATTCCTATATTTTCCCAATTTCAACAGACTTTACCGATTTTCACCAGTTTTTACCTATTTTTCTTGACATTTGTCCATTTTCACCAATTTTTTTTCTTTTTATTCAGCGGTATTCCCAATGTTTCCTAATCCATCTCCGTATCTTCCCATTTTCTACCGATCTCAACAGAAATTTACCGATTTTCACCAATTTTACATATTTTTCTTGATATTTACCCATTTTTTTCCTATTTATCCCGATTTATTTCCATTCTTTTCCTTATTCATTCCCATATTTTCTCAATTTCTACCAATTTCGTTGAATTTAACCGATTTCACAAACTCATACCGAATTTTCTTGATATTTATCCTATTTCACTAACATTTTTCCTATTTATCCCAATTTATTCCAATTGTTTCCTGACTCATCATCATATTTTCTCAATTTCTGCCAATTTCGACAGCACTATACCATGCGCGCCTGTTTTTATTATAATTTTTCCTACCTATCCCCTTTGATTTCCAATTTTTCCTGATTCATTCCCATATTTTCCCAATTCCGACAGAATTTTGACGATTTTCACCTATTTTTCTTGATATTTGCCCAACTTCGCCTATTTTTTTGGTTTATCTCCATTTATTTCCAATTTTTCCACCCATACTTGCCCAATTTCTACCAAATTCGACAGAATTTTACGGATGTTTCTTTATATTTGCCCACTTTTGCCAATTTTTTCCTGATTATCCCGATTTACTTCCACATTTTCCTAATTAATTTCCTTTTTCCTCAATGTCTACCAATTTGGACAGAATTTTACAGATTTTCACAAATTTTTACTGAGATTTCTTGATGTACACCCATTTTCCGCAATTTTTGTCTATTTATCCCAGTTTAATCCCTTTTTTTCTTCATCCCTATATTTTCCTAATTTCTACAAATTTCGACAAAATTTTACCAATTTTCACCAGTTTTTACAAATTTTTCTTGATATTTGCCCGTTTTCACCAATTTTTTCCTCTTTATCTCGATTTATTCCAATTTCTCTCAATTCATCATAATTCCCAAATTCTTCCAATTTCGACCGAATTTTACCGATTTTCGCCCGTTTTTGCTTATTTTTCTTGTCCTTTGCATCCCGAGTTATTTCCAATTTTTCGTGATTCATCCCCATATTTTCCAAATTTCGTCAGCATTTTTTCAATTTACAACAATTTTTACCAATTTTTCTGATTCATCCCCATACTTTCCCAATTTCGCCTAAATTTTAGCCTCTTTATCAATTTTTCACGCATTTCCTTATGTATATTTTCCTCATTTTCAAACAAACACGTCACTTACTACCATATCTATTTATCTATGTCCTCATAATCATGAACAGCTTGGTTTCGCCCGACTATATTTCTCGAATTTCTACGAATATCGACAGAATTTTATTGATTATATTGTGTAAGACATCTTTATTTTACCGATTTTCACAGGTTTTTATCGATTTTTGCTTGATATTTGTCCATTTTCACCAATTTTTCCCTTTTTATCCCGAGTTACTACCAATTTCTACAGAATTTTACCGATTTTCACCTTTTTTACCGATTTATCTTGATATTTGCCCATTGTCACCAATTTTTCCATCAATTCCGATAGAATTTTGCCGATTTTCACCTATTTTCATAGTTTTTATAGATATTTACCCATTTTCACCAAATTTATCCTATCTATCCCGATTTATTTCCAATTTTTCCTGATTCATTGGCATATTTTCCCAATTTCTACCAATTTCAACAGACTTTTGCCGATTCTCACCTGTATTTATTGATTTTTCTTAATATTTGCCCATCTTCACTAATTTGTTTCCTATTTTTCCACATTTGTCCCCAGATTTGTAAAATTTCGACAGAATTTTATCGATTTTCAACCGATTTTTCTTATAATTTTCCACTTAAACCAAATTTTTCCTTTTTATCTCGAGTTATTTTCAATTATTCCTGATTCATCCCTATACTTTCTCAACTTCTAACGATTTAGACTGAATTCTACCGTCTTTACAAATTTCTCAGGCTTTTCTTTATATCTTCTTCATTTTCAAATAAACAAGTCATTTAATAGCATATCTATGTTGCGTCACTATTGTAGGTACGTAAGATGTTACTAAAGTTTTGACCGCTACTGTACATATACTTCGGACCGCCAAACATTTTTTGCGAGTTACAAGAACAAGAACAGCCGTGCACGATGTTCTTTTGTTTTTTGCACGTGATGCAACGATCGGCCTGTATCTGTTGTTTATGTTTTTGAGGTACAGAAATTATAATTTTTAGTTGCTTCTGCGATATTATTTCGGACGTTTTAAGCTTGTTATGTGGTGAAATAATATCGGTATATGACCGTGATTTTGATTTATCAGTTTCCGAAAATCTATCGTGGTGTGTGAAATACCGATATGTGAAAAATTGGTGGTGGTTTGTGAAATTCTGTGATGGTGATGTGAAATCAGTTTTCGAGGTTATGAGGAAGAAGAAAAACGACGTCGCCGGAAATAAGGTAGTAAAAAGCATATTCACAAAAATCGCATTTTCCGTTATAATGATTTTTTGGTAAATAGTACTGTTGGGTTTGTACCATTTTATGCATGTTTTATTTTAAATTGATAGCTAAATATCCCTTTATCCCCTCCAAACGGTTGATGGTCCATGGAATGTGCATGGAATGACAGAAATTTTGCCACATGGTTCCTCATGACTTATAAAAGATTAAGAACAACTGGTGCTGTCCTTTTAGAAGGGGGGAAAATCTAAATCTAAAATTCTTTTGAAATTGGTAGAAATTGGTGAAGCATGGGGATGATTCAGGACAAATTGGAAATAACTCAGGATGAAAAGGATAAAATTGGTGCAAATGGACAAATACCAATAAAAAATGGGGGAAAACTGGGAAAATATAGGAATGAATTAGGAAAAGATGAAGATAAATCGAGATAAATAGGAAAACATTGGTGAAAAAAGGCAAATATAAAAAAAATATATGTAAAATTTGGTGAAGATCTGTAACATTGAAACTATGGGAATGAATGTGGAAAAATTGGAAATAAATTGGGATAAATAGGAAAAAATTATTGAAAATGGGAAAATATCAAAGAAAATAGTTAAAAATTGGTAAAAATCGGTAAAATTATGTCGAAATGGGTAGAAATTTAGAAAATATGGGGATCAATCACAAAAAATTGGAAATAAATCAGAATAAATAGGGAAAAATTGGTGAAAATGGGCAAATATCAAGTAAAATAAAAAAAATTGCCTCAAAACCGTTGGTTGACGGTCCAAAGAATGATAGAAATTTTGCCACAAGGTCCCTAATGACTAAAAGGTTAAAAACAACTTGACTAAAAGGAAGAGCGGTCGTTTTAAAATGATACTTTGGAACCTAACCCTTAAAAACCGGTGAAAATCGGTTAAATTATGTCGAAATTGGGAAACTATGACAGTGAATCAGGAAAAATTATAAACAAATTCGGATAAATAGGAAAAAATTGGGAAAAACGTGCAAATATCAAGAAAAATAGTTAAAAAGTGAAATTCTGTCGAAATTGGTAGAATTTGGGTAAATATGCGGATGAGTCAAGGAAAATTAAGATAAATCGGGATAAATAGAAAAAATTGGGGAAAATAGGCAAATATAAAAAAAATCGTTGAAAACTGGTGAATAATCGGTAAAATTGTGTCGAATTTGGTAGAAATTGAGGAAATGTGGGCATGAATCAAGAAAAATAGATAAAAACAGGTAAAATTCTGTCGAAATTAGTAGAATTTTAGAAAATATGTGGACGAATCAAGAAAAAATGTAAATAAATCGAGATAAATAGAAAAAAATTCAGTGAAAATGGGCAAATATAAACAATATCGGTAAAAACTGGTGAAAATCGGTAAAATTGTGTCGAAATTGGTAGAATTTGGGGAATAAGGGGATGAATCAATAAAAATTGGAAATTTGGAAAACATGGTGAAAATGGGCGAATATCAAGAAAAATAAAAAAAATACCTCCAAACCGTTGGTGATCTCTGAAATGGCAGAAATTTTTGCAAATGGCTGCTCATAACTTAGGTGAAGAACAGCTGGTCTAAACAGAAGGGCTGTCCTTGTAAAAGGACACTTAGCAACCTTAACCTTAAACCTAAACTGTCTCGTGCCAATCGTGCCTTTGCATTTCATAACCAACTAAAATCGTTTCCTGGCTAATCTTATTGGTAAATCTTGCTAGCGAATTTTCTTCAAATTACCAACACGCTAACCTATAATAGGTATATGTATGCTGGAACCTCTCGACGAATCAATAACGGTGGTTGGAATTAGAATTATTGACCGATGTGGAAAAACTACGAGTTAAATTTAGATCTTTAATTCCTTTTGATTGTATAGGTACTTGATCAGTATTGAAATAAAGTAGAAGATATACAGGGCGCCCGAGATAAGGAGGGCCAGTACAGGGATCTCGGAAATTGTGAGAGATACGAGGTCGGTTAAAGGGAAGTATAAAGTTGCGCTGTCACGTGCCCACCAATATGCCGTTTAGAAAGTTTTAAAATTCCGAGTTGTTCCGGAGATATTCGAAAAAAAAATGGAGTCAAGTTGATTGACTCAGTACTTCCCACACATAATGATGATACCATTTTATTATTTCCCATTGGATGGAGCTATAGTCTAAAATCCCCTTGCAACCAAATTATCGCCCATCCGCTCGAAAAAACAACATCCAACACAAAAACCTTCGTAAATAGCTTCTTGCGTCTCCCTCCTTAGGAACTAGGGCGCCACAGTTTTTTTCTGCATGCTTGAACTGGACGATGCGAAACGATCAAGAGCCTCCAA
This sequence comes from Callosobruchus maculatus, assembly GCA_951848785.1. Lineage (NCBI taxonomy): Eukaryota > Metazoa > Arthropoda > Insecta > Coleoptera > Chrysomelidae > Callosobruchus > Callosobruchus maculatus. The sequence goes on from CATOUR010000003.1 coordinate 9,818,330, forward strand.
CCCGTCTAAAAACGAAGTTTGAGCTGATTTTATGTTTTTGGTTTTTTGATTATTGTTGCGCCGCCACTGACACAGTTTTTAAAAAACAAAGTCGTTTTCCATTCTCGCAGCGGTAATAAATTCTGTATCAAAATATTATTAAAATCAATTCAATAATTTTCGCTTTACGCAATATACATACATAGAACGAAATAAAGAAAAACTCGTATGTACAGATCACAAAATTGGTTTCTGTAATAGGCAAGCCAATGTTCGGATGGACTTAAAAAAGTGTAGTATGCCGATAGGTATTTCTTCTACAGGTCAATAGACGGACTATTATGAATACAACAAATTTTTCAGTTTTACTACCCCCCCACCCGTAAAACCCGTAAATCGCCTAAAAACAAAGTTTGAGCTGTTTTCATATTTTTTGTTTTTTTATTATTGCTGTGCCGCCACTGACACTATTTTTCCAAAACATACGCGTTTTCCATCCTCGCTGCGGTAGTAATACTGTGTCAAAATTTCGTTAAAATATAGAACAATCTAAAACAATACTCGTATGTATACATCACGAATTCCAAGTCCCTTGGTTTTTATAATAAGCAAGGCAATGTTCGGATGTACGTAAAAAGTGTATTATGCTGCTAGGTTCTTCATTCGCATATCAATGGACAGCCCATTACGAATACAACAAATTTTTCAGTATTATAACCCCCCACCCCCCAACCACCCCAAATTCACCTCCACCCAAGAAAAAGTAGAAAATGATCAGGAACCTCTAAAACGCCTAAAAACGAAGTTTGAGGCATATTTGAAATTTTTCGTTTTTTGCTAATTACTCCGCTCCCGTATAATGATTTTCAAAATTTTAGGAACACTACGTACTACGACCCCACAGAATAACGCTGCCCAAACTTCATCACAATCCATGCAGCGGTTACTGAGATTACGAGGGTAGAAAAACGCGACAGACAGACAGACAGACCGACAGACATATAGATGGACTGATAGACCGACAGACAGACAGACCGACGGAAATGAGTGACGTGGATTTTTAGTATAAAACGCCCAAAAAACGTATTATCTCAAAATCGAAAATTTTCACGATCACAATACTCCCCTCACCTATCGGTGTGGGAAGTAAAAACGAAATTAAAAAAATCGTTTTATTTTTTTCTCGCTTTATTTGACAACGAATTCGAAAATAATTTGCATATTTACATTGCCGCTTTTTTTGCTCAATCCAACGGCGTTAATAGATCTTTGATTCGACGTTTCGTCTTCGAGTGGTCATCATCAACTTTCTTTTTTTAAATACGGTCCTGACTTTCTGATATTGGAATCCGAAAGTCCTTATTCTTGACACGTTATGGTTAAATGGCATTTCAAGTTTTTTTTTATAAAACCCGAAAATTTTGAGATCCGGAATTCTAAAACTTTCTAAACGGCAAATTGAGAGCGCAATTATACGTCCATTCAATCGACCTTGTATCTCTCAGTTTCCGAGATCCCTGTATGTACAGGGTGTCCAAGATATCACTGTAAAACTATTAGAACCTCGTCAAGGGTTTGAGTTAAAGTGCTGGCTATATTAGGAAAAAATGTTGTTTACTACCCGTGTTTTATTCAGTTGATGAAAAAAAATTAAATAAATCCAAAAAACTTTGCCCATTTTATATTTGGCCTAATAAAGTTGATCATGTCACTGATAGAGAGCACGACAATCATCGAGCAATAAAGTCAGTAGGCCGTTGTGAAGTGGTTCAAAGTTTTGTGTACCTCGGTTCTTTGATCGACAATTCGGGTAGCTGTGAAAATGAGATTCGACGGCGCATTCAACAGCCGCGTGTAGCCATGACAGAGCACACTCACTAAAGCTACCAAAATGTCGCTATTTTTGTATGCCTCGGAAACTTGAACTGTTAAAAAGGCAGATCGAGCTCGCATAGATGCTTTTGAAATATGGACGTGGAGGAGAATGCTGAGAGTTCCTTATACCGCCCATCTAACGAACGTTTCCATACTGGATGAGCTGGGTAATCCACAGATACTATCCTCCATTGTGTCGACGAGAATGCTTACATTCTTCGGACATATACACAGAAGCGATAATATGGAGAAAATTGTAGTTGAGGGTCATGCCCCGAGTGGGCGGCGCCGTGGTCGTTCCCCTACACGCTGGGTGGATACAACGAAACAGTTGCTGGATATGAGTATCAAGAGCGCCACTGAACTGACAGTAAATCGCGAACGATGGCGAGCTACAGTTCTCAAAACTATTGATAATATGCGTGTCGGCAATACTTTAGCTCCGACTTAAAATGCATTTTACGAGTTCACAATATGTCTGGCATGATGTCAGTGAGAAATATAAAATCTTAAAGTAACGTGAAGACGATATTATTATTATATTTTGACTCACCTTAAAGTCAATATATCCGTTTTTGTCCATGTCGAAGGTTCTGAAGACATGGTCGCAGAATTCTTCTGCGTTACCACTAGGGAAGAACATCTTGTACATATCTACGAATTTCGCCGGTGTTAATCGACCGTTCGGGCAGTCTTGCTGTAACAAAAAGAAAACAGAGATAAAAATATCTATTATCGGAAAACTGTGGTTAATAGGGAGATTTTAAGCCACTAAAAACTGGGACGACGCTATCCGTAAAACATTATTCTGGGCATGCGCAGTGTGTTTCGAATAACGGATAAGCGTGTGCCTTGTGTACAGTTTTTGTAACCGGAACCTATGACGTGTATCGTTGCGTTATTTGACAATTGACATTAACAATTATTGGTCCTATTTGATTTTAACTTAACCTCACATTATGATCGATTTGGTCGGAAATGTCCAAGAAATGTTACGTGCAACAAGTAAACACCACAAGCAGAAAATAGATCACATCACAAGTAAAATAAAAAATAGGTTATGCAGGATCCCCGAAGCATGACATTTCAGACTTCACTACCATGGTTCAGTCCCGTGATGATCACACGCTGTTGCCGGAGACGCCTAACTTTGTAGCTTTTATTGGATAATACTGTCAAATAAAATTGACGGAAGAAAACCTGATCCTTTTGTACAATGGTAAACCACAAAATAAGTTTTGTTGCTATCAAAATCATCACGGTTCTTTTCTCATTGCCGCATAGTGGTTTAGACCTGGCAATCATATCGTAACGTAAACTTCCGTAGCTAACGTACAACTTTATTCGCCGATTCGATTATTTCGGGAGAACTGCGCATGCCACAAATAGCCGATAACGTGCAATAACGTCAGGAAACGGACGTCCAAAAACTCTCTAATAAAAGGCATAACGTCATGAATGTTACTGTAGGTTCTTTCCAACAGCATATTTTGTACGGTCCATTGAACCGTCACGAAACTGTTCGGATCGTTTGTGGTGCGCATGCGTTGACTTTGGATGGTTTCGTGGCCGTACAAACAGGAAAATCTGTTGGAACGGTTCTTTCTCTTATTTCACTGGACTCGTGTCAGTTCTGACAGCTATAAAAAAACTAACCTTGATTCATTTCAAAAGCCACCGTTAAAAGCCAAGACGCCAAGAGCTTTATTAAAATTGATCGGGGCCTGAGTTTTCTGACGATGACTTGGTGTTAGTCTATCAACCACAACCGAAAAATGAGGATTATTTGGGTAATTTTAGCCATGAATAATGGTTGCCACTCACAACCAGGTATTCCTGTAGCTCTATAAACAAAGAACCTGGGTTATGTTTTTCATAAAAATGACCGAATTTATCATAACATGCCATGTATAACATTATTGTTTGCTTCCATTTCCATTTTTGGCTTTGGTGAAGTTTCGTCCAACAAACAAGCCAGCCAAACAACAAGCAACAGCAAAAACAAAAGAAGCAAAATCAAATCACACTCAATCTCAAGACTCAAGGAAGCAAGAAAACAGAAGGCGCATAGAAATGACAAAACGAAATTGTGCGCCAAGCGGGCGATTTACTTTCTACTGCGCATGTCAGTCCTCACAGTCCTTACTCTGGACCAAGTACCGATTTGACCGTACAGAAACCGTCCCATGAACGGTAACGAAATCTGTTGGAACACTTTATGGACCGTTTCATGAACGGTCACAAAACGTGTTGGAACGCATTTCACGTTCTGCGCATGTCCGTGACGATACATTGTACGGTATTTAGGCCTGTTGGAAAGAACTTTGTATGTTCTCAACCATCCAAAGTTGTCGATAACGGCATACCGCACAGATTGGAACGCTGCAGGATTACGGAAGACATGCGGAAAAAGCTCTTCTCAGATGCTACTATTCAGATAACAGCCTCGTATTTGGAGACGGAACGTTCTAGATTGTGTTCCGTCGGATGCATTTGAGGTTTAAGGGGAAGGTATTATGGTCAAGATGTCCGGTATACAGCTTGCTTGAGAAATCATGAAGCGTGGAATATACAGGGTATCCATTTAATGGGTAATTCTTCGATATCTCGCAAGGTATACCTGGTAGAAGAAAATGTCAAATACAAAAGTTATTTGGTTACTTAAGGCGCATATAATAAAAATATTTTGAAATATACAGGGTGTTGCGGGAAAGTAGGATAGGGATCAACTTGAATTTGAATTTTGCATATTCGAAAACCTGTAGGTATTGAATTTTTACGTTCCAGCTGTGCAACTTGTGGAGATATTTGAGCGTTCTTGTTCTTGTATCTTTTACTAACCCGGTATTCAAAATAGATAGTATGAGCAAGGAAAACGGTTTTATTATTTTAGGGACACCAGCTAAAACTTGTTCAAGCCGTAAGTGATTACTAGGGAGTACTTCTATGTTAAATAAAATATTCAGTGTGTTCTATTAATAAAAATCGGGGATGTTTGTTTGAAATTTTGAAAAAATAATTTATAACTTGGCAACGTCGCAAACGCGAAAAAAATATTTCAAGGCGAGATAGGGTATTAGTAGATACTTCGATTTAAAATAAAACATACAGGGTGTTACATTTAAAAAAAAACAAAGTAAAATGACTTCCAAATTGCCGTAATTTAAAATTCTGCCAAAAACACCCTGTAGCGGCACATAGTTATCAACATCCCAAATAATATTCATTTAATATTCACAGAAAATAAATTATAACTTGGTAACGGCGCAACCGATCCCGCAAATATTTTAGGGTTGAATAGAGGTCAATGATGGAAACTAGAAGAATTTAAAAAAAAAGTTATTTTTCCATATAAAAAATCAAGTTATCACTATCCTACTTTCCCGCAACACCCTGTATATTTCAAAATATTTTTATCATATGCGTCTTAAGTAACCAAATAACTTTTGTATTTGACATTTTCATCTATCAGGTACACTTTGCGATATATCGAAGAATTACACACTAAATGGACACCCTGTATACCATCTCGAGCCAAACAACCCTGAGAAAGTGCTCTATATAAGAATACAATATTTTTCAACAGGCAAAAAAAATAGGAGTCATAACACTTACGCAGCAGCCGCGGTACTCTGATATTTAGGCTCTGCCTACGAGGTATGCTTAGTTATAAAAAAAACTATTACTTTTACTACACCCACATTTTCTTTATTGAATTTTGATACCTCGTAGACATAAAAACAACATCTATATGACTTTTTCTAGAAAATGAGTCGTACATACGTAAAGTATTTTCCATGCGTCATAAAACACCCTGTACGTATAACGTTTATTTTGTTGGGGGGGGGGGGGTCCAGATTAGGTTTGCCACCTTTTTAGTTTGCTTGGTTGGGGACTTGATCAGCAACAAAATATTAATGGGGGGGGGGTGCATTTTTGTGAATTGGATTTTTTTGTAGCATCATTATACAGTGCGTTTCCTAATTGAATGTGAATATTTATGAGGGCGATTTATGGGTCCACTTTAAAAAGAAAACTTCATAAGAACATATGTCCCAATTAACATAGACCCAAATATTATTTAGACAGTCAGTGGTACGCCACAGACTTTTCTTAAAATATAAAAATTGAAATCTGTATTCAATTATGAGCAGATTTGATCTGTTGAATTTTTTTATTCCGACGCACGGGTTTCATCTAAAAAAATAAAATCTACGTATGTCTCTGCATGGTGATATTGTCATATTAACGATATTGTTGCGATCATGCAGAGAAACGGTTTTTATTTTTTTAAGCGAAAACCGTGCTTCTGATTGAAAAAAATCAAGTGTTCAACGTTGGTTAGAAATTAGTGGAGATATCAAAAATTATCTTGATTTTACGAGAAATCGGTGGCGTACCATCAATGTCTGCCAAAATAGGCAGGTCAAATTACGTACGAACGCCACTGGTGGAAATTTAAGAAAAAGTGATACATTAAAAAATGCCTCTTGATTCATAGTACATGTATGACGAATTTCATTAAAATATCTGAAGTGGTATTGTAGATATAATAAATTATTTATTTTTTAAAACTTTACACCACCCTGTATCTCATAAGGTAAGACGTTTAGGACAAATGTTCATATGAAGTTTTCTTCTTAAAATCGACCCAAAAATTGCCCCCATAAATACTGACATTCAATTAGGAAACACCCTGTAAACGTTTCGGGGGTCTGCACCCCATGGACCCCCCTCTAAATGCGTGCCTGCCGCCAATGTATATCACAGCAATTCTATATTTTCTCCTCTGCAGCTTCTCTAAATTTCTGATACGAATGTAATGAAAAAGAAAATTGATAATACCAGCGGCAGCGGCAGAATTCCGGGCGTTCAACATTTCGTGCGGCTGGCGTTGAATGTGGAGGAGGATGCCAGGATCCTGGCGGTCGATTCAAAATGCGAGGTAGCCTCTGGTACTATAGTTGGTTATAGCTACATTGAATAGAACAGTCCGCACATGCATAAAGTACGTATACACATAAAAAGAAATTCTCAAGTCAAGAATTGTGATATTCTTGTAAATACATACTCACAACAAGAATATCGGTTCTCACTCTAAGAAAGAATATTTGATGAGAAAATTATAGAAAATTTGTATCAAGAATAATATATTTTTGATTTATATACTTATTTTAAAGAAATATGCTCCGAAAGAAAATATAATTTTCTTTGCAACCAAGGCTATAATCATTTAATAACAAATATTTCATAATTTCATATCAAGATTATCATTTTTTCCAGCGGTGTCCAGTTTACCTCTATCAAGAATATAGACAGCTTGAAAATGCGAACCTTCATTTACAATATGATAATCTTGGTTTGAAAATGAACGCTGTTTTGCAAGCACACCCTATATTTGTATCAAGTAAATCATTTATTTGACGTCTACCAACGTCGGATTGCGCAGGCGCGCAGCGTGTCACGGGTCAACTCTAACCTCTCCACCCTCTCTACTCAACAGCCTGTTGCCCGTCCGCGTCCGCGCCGCCATTATCGGTTTTCGGATTGTCGCATTCGCCGCCGTCTTTAGTAATACTTGCATCCTGGATCCTGCATAATAGCACATAATAGTATCTACAGTATATTCAATCCCAAGATAGACTCCAAATAACCAGTCGCATGCAAAATTCGCGTGGTTACTGCCCGCTGCCATCTGCGAACGCGCCAGCTATAGTTCAGTGCAATTATGAAATTTTATATGACTATTTAAAAGAATTGCTCTATGAGCCCATTGCAACTGAAAAGTAGCCAGTTGCCAGTTGCCAGTTTGAAATGATCATTAGGCAATAAACACTTGACATTGCGTATTTGGATCTACTTTCCAGTCAGCCTTGGAGATTTTGACTTGCCAGATTATAACACACAGTTTACACATAATGTACTGGACTATTAGGGACCCCACCGACACGAGCCGATCACGCACGCGGGCTTGTTTTCATTTGGTCTACCTTGGCTGTGAATACAGTATAGGTCATATCGGAACATTTTTGCAAACTCGATTAATAAAAATGTATAATGGGAAAAAATAACTTTGATTTAAATTCGTACCAGAATTTCACGGAAGGGATCAAAATAAAGATAATTTTACGAGGGTTGTTCTGTACCTTCGGGTACCAGATGGCGCACCGGCAGAACTTTCTGTCATTTGCTAAAGACAATTTTATTGCAAACACCTCGATATAGGGTTGTCTGCAAAAAATCAGTCTGGAATCCCGGTTGTCGAATTTTAAAGATCAAAATATTGCTGCCAGTGAATACGTGCGCCAGAGAGGTCCGAGCGAACTATCCCGTGTATTAACAATTAACAAAGGACGCAGCATAGCAGCTGCGTGTAACTCGGCCATTGAATGAAAGAGCATGTCATGTGTCCGTAAAATTGAAAAGGATAGCGATACACTGGTAAATGCTGTGCATCATTGTATTGGAACAATTTGATTCATTCGTCTGAATTGAAAAAGCTACTATACTGATTGTTGTTATTTATAAACATTAAATTATTGTGATAAAAAATGGCTAAAAAGTGTTTTCTATGCAATTCAGATGATGATGTTCTTGATTTTAACGATGAAACGTATAAAAACTGTTCGTTGAAATTAAATTGTCGTGAAAAGAAAAATTTTAAATACAGTGGCGTTGAGTTAACCAATGGATCACTCGATTTTGTAGGTTATCATACCACATGCTACAAAAAAGTGACTGCTTTGGGTAAAAAGTATAATGAAGAGTTTAATAACTTTCTTGGTGAGAATACGGTAAGTGCACCTTCAAAACTATCATAGTAAATACATCTTTTAAATTTTTTTAATTGTGAAATAATGACATGGAAGATTCATAAATTTATACATTTTTGATTATGTTTTATTCAAATAAATCAATCCAATTTCACGGACACATGACATGCGCACTCTCTTTCATTCAATGGCCGAGCTACAGGCAGCTGCTATGCTGCGTCCTTTGTTAATACACGGGATAGTTCGCTCGGACCTCTCTGGCGCACGTATTCAGTGGCAGCAATATTTTGATCTTTGAAATTCGACAAACGGAATTCCAGACTGATTTTTTGCAGACAACCCTATATCGACGTGTTTGCAATAAAATTATCTTTATTTTGATATACCTAAGTTTCATGCATTAACCACACCGGTGCAAATTACTATTATTGCTTTACCTGTTTATACCTGCCTACCCTATAGTTGGGACGGGAAAAACGTAGCCAACCTAACGTTTGCATATTCTATGGGCTTCATACTTTCGATTTGTATGTGATTTGTCTGTTAACCAAACCAGTGAAATGTTTAAAAAAAATTAATTTATCAATATTTAATCAATCATATCCTGGACTGAAATTTTTCAGCCAACCCACCCGCGATATGTTTTTTAACATATTAAATTTAATATAAAACGCTTTTCATCCATTAACCAGTTCGGTGAAGGTCGTTTTATATTCGGATCTTAGACTAATAGGTACTCAAGCTTTTTACCAGCAGCTGTTGCAATTGACGCAACGTGTTCGTGCCAAATCAGCGCCAAACAAGGATTGTAATATACTTGAGCTCGCTTTGTGTAAGCTGGAAATCATTTTCTGCATCTCTATAACATTTGTTTATCAAGTGAGATGACAATACATGCCGAACGACCTACTTTACCTGGATTATGTTATTTTGAGGGTCGATTGAAAATGCGATGCGACTCCTGGTTACAGCGACTACCTAGAATGCATGTGGTGTTTACCGACCTCCGATTTGTGAGCAACGTGTCCTATCCAGCTAATCGCGCATTGTTGCTGTTTGCATACTAAATGGGGATGCATTAACAGACATGCTCCACTAGCTGTATTCCAATCACTTAGTTAAAATCCTCCCTTGAATATTCCCTTTTCATAGCTTCACCCTATCGTATACAACTATATACCTTGTCATGATTTTCTCAGTACGATATACTGTGCGGTCCAGGATATGTTGAAATAGGATGTAGTTCCACGATAACAAAACAGGGTTGAGTAGTTGAGGAATGGAAGAGGTCTACCAAAAATCCCTCCTCACCCAAAAAAAAAACTAATAATATAAAAATATAGTGAGTATGGCTACCTTTTCTAAAGACACCTTCCTGTTTGATAGGAAACACCGTCAGCGATCGATATGCGTACATTATCAGCATCATCCCTCATTGTGATTCGGCGTTCATTGATTTCTTTCACTGTTTAACCTCTTTTTATTAGCTTCACGTGTATGTTTGTTTGTATGTCTGTAACCGACTCGATTTTGATCCAGTTTAAACGAACAGATTTAATTTAAACTTATTTAAACTTTGTACACTTAAGGGGCCCAAATACATATGTATTTGCCATGTTAAAACACTGATTCCCATTTCCCACAGAACTCACTTGTCTTTCAAACTACATACACAGTATTTCAGAAGGTGATGGTTAAGAATTAATGAATAATAACTATTAGCGATTTTCTCAAAAAAGTTTTTTAATGTGCAAAAAAACTCGCGTTGCAAAATCATACATTCTTCAAATGTCTGTAATTGAACAACCAAACACGATATCAAAAAAAGGCAAAATAGGTGACAAAGCGCGCAAAGTTTTCTTCTTCAATTTGCTCTTTGAACCATTACTGTAAGTTTAAAGGTAATTTAAGGAGCTTGGAAATGCGAAATTCATTTTTATAGTGACCTTTAGACCTTACCTTTGGATTTTTGGACTTATCTGCCCTCATCTTAGACACACATACTGGAGAATGGGAACAGGTGGCCACGCCTCCTCGCTAACACGGGAATACGTCTTTTCTTGGATTCTCAATTTCACGCGTTAACAAGAAGAGGCGACAATAGTTGAAAAATGGTGAATGCGCTAAATATCCGTTTTAGCTTTGAGAAATGGTGAAAGTGCTTAAATTGGGATGTTTCTGGTTTAGATATTGAAACATATAACGATTGGCATCCCGGGACCTAGAATGCCGATATAAGCGCAGATTAGATTTATTTGTCAAACAGATAGAAGACAAGCATTTTATCGGAATATACCGGGTGTCCCAGAATTTCCTTGACACGTGATATTTTCGTAACGCAAAACAGTTCAAACAAGAACTGAGTGGTACTTTTGAAGGTGCTATAAGGTCTATCATACCAGGTATTCAAAACATTTTTTTTTGTACGTCAACCCCTTAAACTCACCCTCAACTTTTTTTCCAAATAGCACCCTATAGCTTTTCCTACATAAACGAAGTCCTTATTTTATTTAAAATCCTGTAATGTACTGTGTAAGGCTTTCGCGGCCATCGTCCAATGACTTTGTGGTTCTTGGGTTTTTAGGCCCGCGTCGTTTAGCGTTAAAGCTTGACGTTTCGCCACCACGAGTGGATGGCATCTTCAGAAGCTATTTCACTTCGGCGATTTCCAAAGTACTGACGGCTGGAGGATCTGCACCTGCATTTATACCTGTCAACGGTGACGTGGCCCAATCAGGTAACGTTGATAGCCCCGCCCCTTGCGATATGGCAGTGTCTTCAGGTCCTTCAGAATGGGTACCCATGTCCTGTTGACTTTCTGTATTTCTTCTTTTCTATTGAAATTATTGTGGTGTTTTTGTATCTCGATGGCTTCTCTGTTAAGTCTGGCATAGTATGAAGATGTAGCGGCAAGAACCTGAGTTTCTTCAAACTTGATCTTATGGCCTCCTTCCTTAAGCGCATGTTCGGCTACCTGTGATTTTTCGGTATAACCTAGTCGACAGCTAGCCTTATGTTCTGAAATCCTTGTGTTTATCGATCACTTCGTTGTTCCTATGTACACACTGCTACATGTGCATGGTATGCGATAAACCCCCGGTGTTGTGAGTGGGTCTCTTTTATCCTTCACCGTTCTCAAATACTCCTGTATCTTTCTTGTGGGCTTGTAGATGGTCTTGACATTTTCTTTTCGTAACATTTTTCCTATTCTGTCTGTTATTCCAGGCACATATGGTAGAAAAGCTTTTGCTATCGGTTCAGGTTCTTGTTTTGCTCTATTTCTTCTCATTGTTCTTGTTATTTCTTTCTCTGTATAGCCGTTTGCCTTAAGAGCGTCCTGGCACACCCTGCATATTTGTGCCTTTCTGTGTTCCTCCCGATAAAACAATTCCAACCAACTAGCACACTTTGCGTCTAAAGTGATTAATTCAGGAGCTACAGGTATTTAAAGGACAAGTTTAACACCCCGCCCCCCCCTCTATCTTCGATCCCTCCCATTTTGGAGTTATGGTGCAATGACAAAAAAGTTTCCAAACTACCTCTAAAGCCCATCAAATACCAAGCATCATCTGTGTTTCTTACTGGAAGCTAACGAAATCGAGTACACAGGAATCGGTTACAAACATACATACAAACATACAAGTGAAGCTGATAAAAAACGTGTTAAAAATAATCGTTGGTTAACAAACTGCTGTTTGATGCAGGTTGGATGTGGAGCCTGATCTATCCGATTGACGGCGGTAGCAGCAAGCCCAGTGATCCCAAAATAGCCCTGTTACATTAGCATCCATTCTGTTTTGTTCCTCCTGACTAGCTCGCACATTGTCACGAGCTGATAAAAGAGCTGCGGTGTCGAGAACAGCGGCCTACGCCAGCGAACGCGGCGCGATAACGCTACCGACTGCGGCCGCAATACCCGCTGACTAATAAAAGCTGTGTTTCCCTCTCAGAGTAACAACTGAACATAGTGGTAGTAAACAACCAATTCTAGTAGGCCGACATCTCTTCTTACGTTGTCATATTGACCATCAGATACGGCAATCATAATTATTTGCTGTCGTCTTAATTGCTTAATTGAGGGTCCCTTGAGTAACCCTTAAGTATCCCTTGAGTATTACTCAAAGGATACTTGAGAAAAGACTATGAATACGGACCTTAGACACGAAGTGTAAGATAGGTAATGTCATTATTGTAACAGTCATTATTCGAGCTCTAAAACTGAGAATCAACCACAATCATCACAACTCCTTGATGTCTTGAAAATTTGTGAACTTTCATCGTTTGATCTCTCTCCATATTTTTTTTTTCTTTCAAGATGTTGGTGATTATGCCTCGGAACTGGTTGGTTTTAGTTATCCATTATTGGTGTTTCCACCTTCGCCAATTTCTTCAGACACCTGATATCAGTTTTTCTTTTTATCCAGCCTGTCCTTTATCATTTTCATCTACAGCCACGTATCCAGGAATATTCCATTCTACGTCAAAATAGACGGTATTTTGATGGTTCAGGAATGATTACAGAAAAATCAATAGATATGTTGACCTCTACTGCGTTACTGCATATTTCTTCATAAACGCAAATTCTGAAGTCTTACATAAATTTTGAGGAGCTGGCAACGCCGACATAATTTTCATGCGACTTATTTACGGTAGAGCCTGGACTGTGAAACGTTTGTTTTGTTTGTGCGTCTTTTATGCTTGGTCAGTAAAATCGAATTTGCTATTTGTTGGTAACTGTTGTGAAGCTTTACGGACTTGCTGTGCTATATTCGAGTGTAGTTTAACAGTTTTTCGAGATGGGACTCAAAAAATGCAGTGTTTGTAACTTGGATTGCATTGGAAGAATTTTCAGGTTAGTTGGCAATGTTTGGAGGCTGAAGTGTCAAAGATGATGGCTTTGAGCACGATATGCTGAAGTGGTTTGTTTACTACCTCTATGTTCAGTTGTTACTCTGAGGTTGCCCTACACAGGCTGCGTGTATCTCTGGTAATCGTGTGAACCTACTATATACAACACAATGTATTTGTCCTCCTACTTCTCACTCCAACAGCGGGATGCGAAAAATTTAGAATTTGAGGTAGAGTCGAGTCTACTAATATAACGAAATCGCTAGTACCAAAATAATGTGTCTGCGTCTTAGTGAGCCTTAGTTATAAACGATTTTAGGAGGCCAGATAACGATTTTAGATTTTTAGGGAAAACTTGAATATATCCGAGGGTCTGAAAATTTTCGATCTTTTTTACCTGAGGCTGAAACTCAAAACAACGGCCGGATTTGACATTGGCATCCTCAAATTATATACAATACGAGTTTTCGTCCTGATAGGAAGCCAGATAACGATTTTAGATTTTTAAGGTAAACTTGAATATATTCGAGGGTCTGAAAATTTTCAATCTTTTTTACCTGAGCCTCAAACTCAAAACAACGGCCAGATTTGAAATTGGCACCCTCAAACTGTACACCACACAAATTTTCGTCCCGATAGGAAGCCAAATAACGATTTTAGATTTTTAGGGTAAACTTGAATATATCCGAGGGTCTGAAAATTTTCGATCTTTTCTACCTGAGGCTGAAACTCAAAACAACGGCCGGATTTCAAATTGACACCCTCAAACTGTACACCATACAAATTTTCGTCCCGATAGGAAGCCAAATAACGATTTTAGATTTTTAGGGTAAACTTGAATATATCCGAGGGTCTGAAAATTTTCGATCTTTTTTACCTGAGGCTGAAACTCAAAACAACAGCCGGATTTGAAATTGGCACCCTCAAACTGTACACCATCAAATTTTCGTCCCGATAGGAAGCCAAATAACGATTTTAGATTTTTAGGGTAAACTTGAATATATCCGAGAGTCTGAAAATTTTCGATCTTTTTTACCTGAGGCTGAAACTCAAAACCACAGCCGGATTTGAAATTGGCACCCTCAAACTGTACACCATCAAATTTTCGTCCCGATAGGAAGCCAAATAACGATTTTAGATTTTTAGGGTAAACTTGAATATATCCGAGGGTCTGAAGATTTTCGATCTTTTCTACCTGAGGCTGAAACTCAAAACAACGGCCGGATTTCAAATTGGCACCCTCAAACTGTACACCATACAAATTTCCGTCCCTATAGGAAGCCAAATAACGATTTTACATTTTTAGGGTAAACTTGAATATATCCGAGGGTCTGAAAATTGTCGATCTTTTCTACCTGAGGCTGAAACTCAAAACAACCGCCGGATTTGGAATTGGCACCCTTAAGCTGTACACCATACAAATTTTCGTCCCGACAGAAAGCCAAATAACGATTTTAGATTTTTCGGGTAAACTTGAATATATCCGAGGGTCTTAAAATTTTCGATGTTTTTTACCTGAGGCTGAAACTCAAAACAACGGCCGGATTTCAAATTGGCACCCTTAAACTGTACACCATACAAATTTTCGTCCCGATAGGAAGCCAAATAACGATTTTATATTTTTAGGGTAAACTTGAATATATCCGAGGGTCTTAAAATTTTCGATCTTTTTTACCTGAGGCTGAAACTCAAAACAACCGCCGGATTTGGAATTGGCACCCTTAAACTGTACACCGTACAAATTTTCGTCCCGATAGGAAGCCAAATAACGATTTTAGATTTTTAGGGTAAACTTGAATATATCCGAGGGTCTGAAAATTTTCGATCTTTTTTACCTGAGGCTGAAACTCAAAACCACAGCTGGATTTGAAATTGGCACCCTCAAACTGTACACCATCAAATTTTCGTCCCGATAGGAAGCCAAATAACGATTTTAGATTTTTAGGGTAAACTTGAATATATCCGAGGGTCTGAAGATTTTCGATCTTTTCTACCTGAGGCTGAAACTCAAAACAACGGCCGGATTTCAAATTGGCACCCTCAAACTGTACACCATACAAATTTCCGTCCCTATAGGAAGCCAAATAACGATTTTACATTTTTAGGGTAAACTTGAATATATCCGAGAGTCTGAAAATTGTCGATGTTTTTTACCTGAGGCTGAAACTCAAAACAACCGCCGGATTTGGAATTGGCACCCTTAAGCTGTACACCATGCAAATTTTCGTCCCGATAGGAAGCCAAATAACGATTTTAGATTTTTCGGGTAAACTTGAATATATCCGAGGGTCTTAAAATTTTCGATGTTTTTTACCTGAGGCTGAAACTCAAAACAACGGCCGGATTTCAAATTGGCACCCTTAAACTGTACACCATACAAATTTTCGTCCCGATAGGAAGCCAAATAACGATTTTATATTTTTAGGGTAAACTTGAATATATCCGAGGGTCTTAAAATTTTCGATCTTTTTTACCTGAGGCTGAAACTCAAAACAACCGCCGGATTTGGAATTGGCACCCTTAAACTGTACACCGTACAAATTTTCGTCCCGATAGGAAGCCAAATAACGATTTTAGATTTTTAGGGTAAACTTGAACATATCCGAGGGTCTGAAAATTTTCGATCTTTTTTACCTGAAACTGAAACTCAAAACAACCGCCGGATTTGTAATCATTGCCCTGAAACTATACACAATACGAGTTTTCGTCCTGATAGGAAGTGGTTATAAGATTCTGTCTTCGAAATAAGTTACACCACCAGTCTCGATATATACGGGACACACCCTCGTACGTACAAAACTACATCCGCCTATCCAGTTCTACGACTAATGGACCTTCGCATGGAGCTCGCATGCCGAAATGCATTTCGCTCATATCGCACCGTCGAATCTTGTTCACTTTTTTTTTTTTGCCGTCGCACGGCCACGCCGCGCCGCCGGCTGACGACGGTGGAAATTGCCGAATGAATTTTCATTGGAAAGTGCCTCTTGATGGCGTGGAAATGACGTAGGCCGGTCACCATGGCAACGCCGTCGCGTCGCCGCCCGCTCGTCAAGGACGACGAATTTCATGCGTGGCGCTACAATTTCGTTTGGCCTTCATTACGTCCTCAAGATGACACCGGGCCCCAGTGTTGCCAGGTCAAATTTTAAAAAAGCAGTAGATTTTGCAAAAAAAACAGTAGATTTTTTTTGTAAATAAACAGTGTAATATAACACAAACAAAAAAACTTATTTTTTATTACAAAACCACAAAAAAACGTAATTGCTCCAGTAAAACACAATCCTAATAAAACGACAAAAAAGGTAACTTTTTACAGCACGGAAATTCTTAATATGGCTTACCCAATAAAACTAAAAAATGATAAACAACAATACACGCCTTCATTGATCTAGATCTGAATCTGACAAGTCTGCATTTGTTCGGTACACGATACATATTATATTGTTATGTATTGTTATCCACATCAAAGAAACTTTGGCTTCTCGTTTTCATTTTGTATGCAAAATGCTACATCACATATACTTGACGTGGATAGACGATAGCGTATATGCATTTGTTTTTGGAAGATTGGCATCTGAAAAAATTCTTTCCGCGTTTGCGGATGAATGTGGCAAAACTTGCGTATTCAACATAAATTGGGATAATACGAAAAACATGGGACTATCATCTCCAAAAGAGACGTGTTTTTTACTTTTATCTAAAACTCAGTCACACTTTCGATTTGATTCCACGTGAGGTCACTATTTCGTAGAAGTCGCCACTCATTATCGAGCTATTGAAGTTGATTAGGGTTGACTGAATTTGGAAAATGTTTGGCGAGTGGCAACACTGCAGGATACTGGCCGTCCAAAGCTGCTGAGGGCTTAACCGATGATACATTTTTCAGGACATCGCTTTGGAAATCAAACCTGTTACTCATTATTTCTTGAAAACCGAAAAAAAAGTAGTAGATTCCGCCGAAAAACGGTATTCAGTAGTCAAAGACCCAAAAGCAGTACTGAAAAATCAGTAGACCTGGCAACCCTGCCGGGCCCTCAAGGAAATATGGTTCCATTTGCTACTTATTTGGCGCGGTAAGTACGAAAATATTGACCTTCAGTTCTTCATAGGTTATCCAATTTTCGGGATCGGGATCCTGGGATAAAAATCTAGATCCCGCGATCCCGGGATTTCGTTATTATCATAGGGATTAACTCCAAGATTTTTTTGAACTCTAACACTAGTAACAGCAATGGTAAAAATGCAAAAATATGTTAAACCAAAGCACTAGGCAGTTACATACATCGTTCCAAAAGTCAATACCAAATTAACCGTACCCAAAACCTTCGCAACTCATAAATTTCTGTTTGACAATACTGAAGCACCACCATATGCTACAAGATTGTCGACACCTCCAAGATGTCAGAACAGCCAATGGTATACCACAAGACGCCAGCTAAGCGCTTCTCCACCATTTCAACAGAGTATTAAAATTCATCAGAGACACAAACTTTTATTATAACATTTAAATACCGTATTGTATATTTTAAAGGGGTGATACACGTACGAGCAAGTACGCGTACTTATGGCTCGACGACCTTTTACGCCTGTGTCACCGTAAGTACGCGTACTTTAAAACCGTCGCGCAAACCGCCGGCGATCCAACTGGTTTGAAATCTTGCTCGTAGCTTCTCTCGGCTCGTAGTGCGAGCCACGAACTACCACTTTGTTTCGGCAGGCCATCGATGCGCAACGCTTGTCATGTTTGGCGTTTGTTAAAAGTTTTGTTTATTTAGCAAAATTATCAAAATGAGTGATTTCAGCTTCACGTGTGTCACCGCGTCGAGCCGAGTAAGTTCGCGAACTTAAAAACGGCGTACTTAAAGTTCGTACGTGTGTCACCCCTTTAACACTACTAACAGCTATGGTAAAAATGCAAAAACAGACTACTACCAAATGAAATCCGATCACCTAGAAATAAAGGTATTAAAAATCTGTGTACAACTAGGCTGTCTACCTAATTCAATAATCCTCGCGATTTTCAAATCATCCTCATAAATTTCATCTGTCGTTGATATTCAAGTAATCTATTTCACTCACCGATTCAAAGGCTATTTACCTACAAGTCACCTCTAAAAAACTGTAAAAACTTTACGCAGTTAAGCCCCTTAGAGCGGGGTCGGATTGTAGGCCAGCGAGAACGTGGTGCTTCTTTCAGAGCAATTGCTGTAACCATGGGGCGTAGCGTGGCTACAATTGTAGCAGCATGACGCGCATGGACCGCAGAAGGGCGAATGCAACGCGCTATATTTATGTTCTGGAGCACGTAGAAGAACTACAGACCGGCAAGATCATCATCTACGACTACTGGTCCTTCGAGACAGAATGCGATCTACTCGAGTTGCTGACGCATGGTATGCAGCTATAAGGAGGCCCATTTGAATCCGCACGGTGTACCACAGATTCAGTGAAATGGGTTTAGGATCATACATGGCTGACTCTACACTAGGCCGGAGCCTTAGATGTGGCAACGTGGCTTAGCTGTCAAATAGTGGCCCTATAGTTTCAGAATAATTATTACATTTTATATGTATTAGAGTTCATCTCGGTTGATAAATTAACAAAAATACTTTTTAGAACTACTACTACTAATACCACTTACATCTGATGTTTGGTTCATCGTAGTCAAACACTACAAAATAAAAATAAACGCAACCTGTTTCCTGCTGCCACTTCCACTCCCACTTAAATGAACACTCAATTTACTTTGTAAATTGTCACTTGAGCTAGAAAAATTCACTATTAGGTCACTGTGAAGCCATTCTTACTGGTCTTGATTCCCCTTCACTATCAAATCTTTTCGCAGGTATGCCCAGATGCATGCCCAGATGAGTTCTATTAGCTGTATTTTTCTGTGATATTTGGGAGGTCCAGAAAACATTGTAGGTACCACATTGTGCTTTGAAATAGGTCTTATCCTTTGAAATGTTTGTAAAGTATTGTCTTTATTCTTATAAATATAACCAGCCCATATGAGGAATACCGTTCACCCACTTCTGTTTATGTCCTTTACTGGAAGCACAATTGCTAATGAACACTCAATTTACATTGTAAATTGTCACTTGAGCTAGAAAAATTCACTATTAGGTCACTGTGAAGCCATTCTTGCTGGTCTTGATCCCTTTCACTATCAAATCTTTTCGTAGGTATGTCCAGATGTATGCCCAGATGAGTTCTATTAACTGTCTTTTTCTGTAATATTTGGGAGGTCCAGAAAACATTGTAGGTACCACATTGTGCTTTAAAATAGGTCTTGTCTTTTGAAATGTTTGTAAATTATTGTCTTTATTATTATAAATATAACCAGCCTTTACGAGGAATACCGTTCACCCACTTCTGTTTATATCCTTTATTGGAAGCACAATTGCTAGTGCAACCTGGTACTACACACTTTGCAGGCATGTTTATCTTTATAGTTTCGTTTGTGCAGGTAAATAATTAGAAACATATTAACAATCACCTTCCAATCTTATTTTTCACTCTGGAAGGATACATTAATGACCTAACAACAAATAAAAGCTCGGCCCCCGATTCAGTGTTGCCATATTTCAATGCTCCGGCCTAGTGAGTAAAGTCGGCCTTTGATCATATCGTCCGCATTTAGTACTTCCACTCATTGCAACTCATCGTTGTCAACGGTTAGATTGGTGCCAAGAACACTGACAATGCTATACTGAGTGGCATCAAACGGCCTTCTCTGACGAGTCCAGGTTTTGTCTGGGGGCACATGACGGACGCCAACGCGTAAGACGTCGACGGGATGAACGACGTAATCTCCAGTTTGCTGTTCAGCGCTATTTACTCCATCCTATTGAACAGCAGGTCAATTGCGGTTCCACATGTCCGATGCCTCGAAGAGGGTTTCTTCCAGCAAGGTAATACACGTCCTCATATTGCAAAGGTATCGATGACGTTCTTACAGGAAGTTGAGATCAGGGCAATCCATTGGCCTCCACGATCACCCGATTAATAGCCAATTGAAAAAGTATGGGATTGGATGGGTCGATACATAGGCGATTTACCCAATTCTCCGACCACGCTGGACGAACTAGATCATGCTGTGAGAGCAGCTTGGGAGGCTGTACCTCTAGAGTTTATCAACAACCAGATTATGAGCATGCCGCTTAGGTTAGAGGAGTGCACCCAACCCATTAAGGCCAATCCACACATACGGTACTGTGCACCGATTGTGTTGATTTGAACTGAATCGGTCATCCAAAGTTTTCATTGGAATGTATTGAGTTACTGTTTTTAATTCAGACATGTGGGTCTAGGCGCAGACTGTGCTCCGACTGTGTTACACAATAGACAATACAGCACAGCCGATGCGCGGTCATGACACAGTCGGTGCACAGTACCGTATGTGTGAATTGGCCTTTATTGATCTGTTGTATTTTTCTATAAACTAATTATAGCAAATGAGTTCGTTTATTATTGTATTTAGTCCTACCATATTTCCTCAACCGCAACTCTTTTTTTTCAGGCCCATTTCGCACCAAATCAGTCGGCTACAGTCAAGTCTAGTCACGTCAGACGCTGCCGGATTCAACTGACTAGAACTTATATTGAAATTACGCATTATTTGAAAAATTGCTTTGAGACTGACCGAGTCACGTCCGTGCCAGTCCCGTCTCGACGTGATCGGACTGTCTCTGACTCAGCCGATCGAATATTTATGCCAGTCCTGACAAGTCTTTTGAGAAATCTTCCTTCCGGTGTAATAGCTTCTCGGTAATTTGTATTTTGTTTTGTTATATCAGCAGCCATAAGACTCAATAACTGAAAAAATAAATCTGCACTCATTCTAAAGTAATTGTAAAATTTTCTTGGGTCGGCCAATAAATCAGGAAACAAGTGATTAAATGATCCAAAATGTAGCCTTCTTCTGTTAATAGGAAGAATCCACAATCGTTTCTTTTTTTGCCTGATTTTGCTCCTTTGTTGTAATCGGCGTAAAATCATTGCTTGAAGAAACTCGTACATTTCAACTAGATACGGTAGTCTGGTCACAAAACGTTGAACTGACTGGTCGTCGATTTCGTTTGCATGACTTACTTCATGTGAAAGCAATTTATTTCGGTGACTTGATTGAATGTGACTTGACTAGACTTGACTGTTGCTGATTGATTTGGTGCGAAATGGGCCTAAGGTTCGGATTTCACTTGCGAGTAGTATACTTATCATGATGGGGGCTCCATACAAGTGAGGCATATTCTGAGTTCGGACCAGTGAAAAATAGTTTCGATATTTTCTGATACTTCCTCGTGAAAATCAGTCCCCGCAGTGTCCCGTACCCACCCGGAGGAGGAGGGGGGGGGGGGGGGGGGTAGGAGGGGCAGCTGCAGTCGGCCGCTCTCCCGGAGCCCGGATCCCGGTGTCCGGATCCAGTTACACGGTTCGCCGACGACGCCCGACGACGGGGGCAAATAATGAAATATTCAGCCTGTATTGCTGCAGACCTCTCAGCATCTCGGCAAACCGACAGGCTGCACAAACCGCCCGAAACGAGATTAGTCCGATTCATCATACCTAATCTGACCGCGGCGGTAAGTCCGCAGGAATAACGATGCCGACGGAACGGATCGTTAGACACTTAGAATGGCGCGGTGTTTGTATAAACAACTAGGAGAAATCGGTGTTTAAATTCGTGAGAAAAAATGTCGGAAAAAGTCGGCGGCCGGTGGGACTCGAACCCACGACCTCCAGATTTGTACTCCGGTGCTCTCACCAGTTGATCTACCGTCGCGTCGGCGGGTTTAAGTTGACGCGGAAAACTGACACAAGCTGACAACCATGCTAGTCAGCGAGGAGATCGTAGATTGTACCGCAGCGCGGCAGCACCGGCGTCTTCGTATCAATCAATTTTGAAGAATTGAATATACGTTGTTATGTAATTGTTTATATAAAATAATTATGTTGTAAAAAGTTACTGAAACCAGTAAAAATGTGTAAAAAACGTATACAGTCCATTTATTCAAGAATCGACTCGCCGACGACTCTCGCGCCATCTGCTGGTACCACCAGCGGCCCGCATCTGTAGGAATAACGATGTCGACGGAACGGATCGTTAGCCACTTAAGTATTAACTAGAGTGCGGTAAGGTAAGAGGTAACGTAAGACGTAAGAAAATAAACCTGTGGAATCAGATGAGAGTGTTTATAGTCGTAACGTAAGAGGTAACGCAACACTCTCATCTGATTCCACAGGTTTATTACCTTACGTCTTACGTTACCTCTTACCTTACCGCACTCTATTTAGTCCCTTAGAATGGCACGGTGTTTGTAAACAACTGTAGGAGAAATCGATGGCGCGTGAAAAGTCAACTATAGTGCGTATAAAGTCAAGTATAGTTTAAGACATGATTAAATCGACAAAAGAAAGAGAGAGAAAATGTTGATCTTCTTTAACTGAAGCTGAAACTCAAAACAACGGCCGGATTTGGAATTGGCGCTATCAATCTATACAACATCCGAGTTTTCGTACTGATGGGAACTCAGATAACGATTTTAGATATTTAGGGTGAACTTGAAGATCTGAGGATCTGAAAAATTCTATTTGTTTCCTGAGGCTGAAACTGAAAACAAAGCCTGAATTTGTAATAACCGCCCCCAAAATAAACATGATACGAATTTTCGTTCTGATAGGAAGCCAGATAACGATTTTAGATATTTGGGGTGAACTTGACAATCTGAGGATCTGGAAATTTTTGATCTTCTTTACCTGAGGTTGAAACTCGAAACAACGGCCGGATTTGACATTGGCATCCTCAAACTATACACGATACGAGTTTTCATCGTGATATAGGATTTTAGATATTTAGAGTGAACTTGTAGATCTTGTTAGAATGTTTGTGGAGGTTGATGCTAGAAGTTGTAAAACTTATAAAAGAACTTGGAGAAAATGAAACACGTATATACGTCAAAGGATTGATGAAGACTGTTTATTTATTTCTTTGTTTAATTTCCGGTTCTAGAACTGTCAATATAACAACTAATATGGCATGTCTAGACCAGGGTACAACGATACATAGTCAGTTGTTAATACATAGTTGAGAAGCGAGGATCGTTTAATTTTTGGTATACTTTTGTGACAGATCTGAGGGTCTGAAAATGTTTGATCTTCGTTACCTGAAGCTACAACTCAAAACAACGGCCGGATTTGAAATTGACACCCTCAAACTATACACGATACGAGTTTTCGTCCTGATAGGGAGCCAAATAACGATTTTAGATATTTAGGACGAACTTGAATACCCGAGGGTCTGACAGTTTTTTATCTTCTTTACCTAAGGCTGAAATTCAAAATAACACTAAGATTTGAAATTGGCATCCTCAAACTATACAACATACATGGTTTCGTCCTGATAGGAAGTCAGATAACGATTTTAAATTTTTGCATCGAATTTGAATATCCCAGGGTCTAAAAATTTTTCGTCTTCTTTACCTGAGGCTGAAACTCCTAACAACGACCTGATTTGAAATTAGCACCCTCAAACAAGTTTTCGTCCTGATAGGAAGTCAGATAACGATCTTAGATTTTTAGGGTGAACTTGAATATCCGAGGGTCTGAAAATTTTTGATCTACTGTACCTGAGGCTGAAACTCAAAACAACGGCCGCATTTGACATTGACATCCTCAAACTATACCCGATACGTGTTTTCGTCCTGATAGGAAGTCAGATAACGATTTTAGATTTTAAGGAGAGCTTGAATATCCAAGGGTTTGAAAATTTTTGATCTACTTCACCTGAGGTGGACACTCAAGGTAACGGCCGGATTTGAAATTGGCACCCCCAAACTAAACACCATACGAGTTTTCGTCCAAACAGGAAGTCGTATAACGATTTTAGATATTTAGGGTGAACTTAAAGGCCTGAAAATTTTGGATCTTCTTTACCTCAGGCTACAATACGAAACAACGACAGGATTTGAAGTTGGCGCCCTCAAGTTATACACCATACAAGTTTTCGTCTTGATGGGAAGTCAGATAACAATTTTTGATATTATTTAAGATGAACTTGAATATAAAAGGGCCTGAAATTTTTTGGTATTATTTATATGAGGCTGAAACTCTTAACAACGGCCGAATTTGAAATTGCCACCCTCAAATTATACCTGATACGAGTTTTCGTCCTGATAGGAAGCCAGATAGCGATTTTAGATTTTTAAGGGTGAAGTTGAATATGCGAGGGTCTGAAAATTTTTGATCTTCTTTACCTGAGACTCAAACTCAAAACAACGGTCGGATTTGACATTGACACCCTCAAACTACATACCATACGAGTTTTCGTACTGATAGGAAGTCAGATAAGGATTTTAGATATTTAGGGTGAACTTGAAGATCTGAGAATCTGAAATTTTTTGATCTTCACTACACACTTAGTTACTCTTAAAATTTGCTAGTGCTTGTAAAAATTTTGCGTGTTACTCATGATTCTTGAAAGATTGTTTTAATATGTAAAAGTATTCAGAACAACGCTTGCTATCTTATGTTCAATATTAGAAAATACGATCATCTTTCTGCAAACATTATATACCTAGTTAAACTGGCATAAGAAGTAAGAAGCAATCTACTTGACACCATTCGTTCCACAAAAAATGCTCCTCATGTCTTTAAATCCTGCAAAATTTCGAAAGGGCTATATAACTTTCAAGACAAACCTCCAAAACTAGGGTGTCTACCCTTCTAAGCCCTCCAAATCGTTGCCTATCTCAGCAAACAGCACTATAGTCTTGCATTTCTGTCGACTCGGCTGAAAATAATCGCGACCATTTATCTTAAGGGCAGAGGGAAGATAATGGCAGCCACAGCGCGCATCTGACACCCTTATTCTCTCCCGTCCCCCCTGCCACCCTTTGTCGCCCTTAGAGGCGCATCACTCGAGCCTCTGCAAGTGTACCTGCCCTGTAGGGCGCGCTGCCAATTAGCCATAGAACGTTATCGCACAGGGCGTGCCCTTCAGCCCTTCAGGCTTGCCATTTAGATGACACGGGTGCGCGAAAAATATTTAGGGAGGTGTGAGTCGTGACCGACACAGTTACAACAAACAACTAGAAATAGTTGGGTATGCGGTCAACACAATCAAAACAGGGGGCTGAATTGAAGGAGTACTCTTCGTTTAAATCAAGTTTTCGAAAAATTTTATATTCTTCATCAGGATTCTACAAAATACAGAAAAACACCCAAAGTTAAACCAATAGTGCTATAAAATAAACTGAACATGTGAGGTTTAATAAAGAAAGCATGCTCACTTTCTTGGAACGTGGTGATCTAGTCAGCTACAATGCAGTAGAACGGGTAACTATCCTTATTCTTAATTCTACATATCTTCCATCAGGAGAAAATAACATTTACACACGGTCACATAGTTAAAAATTCATAGAACAAGACAATTAAAAATATTTAGTGCTTGCACACATAAAAAGAAATTCTCAATACAAGAATTCTGGTAATCTTGTAATGATACATGTATACTTGCGACTCAAATACAGTACTCGCCAAAATGAGTGTTTTTTCCCAGTAACATATAAAAGAACTATTTAGAGAAAACAAGATACTGACCATTAAAGAAATCCTCAATTCTATGTCCGTCCCTGGGCTCACCATGTCATAATATCACAACAAACAAGACAGCGCTAGCGGTGCCGATGCCGGTGAGAAAACACTAAAACAAGCAGTTCGTCATACGTCGCGTTGCTGTGGCATAGTGTACGAGAGTGCTTGACTTGTTACATCTGACGATCGGGCTTTAAAAACAACAACAATGGCGCACGCTTATAACAATAATAAACTGGTGGACATGATTTTAATGTACATTGAGTGTGGTCAAAATACCGCTGCGGCTTCGTGAGTGTATGCCGGTCGTTTCCCTAACCGTACTCACCCTGCACCTCGTCGATTTGTCTCGCTCATGCAAAGAGCTAGAGACACAGGATGTCTGAATCCACATCGTGGTGGACACGCTGGAAGACCTAGACAACCTCGTATGGTCCAAATTGAAGAAGACATCGTAAATCGTACTTTTACACAGGACCGCACTTACAACTTCGTAGCAACCAAATAGTGAGTACTTGCTTGAAATTTTTGTTTGCAGTTTTGCTGCTGGTTCACCGTGCATTAGCTTTGCCGTTTCAAGGGCCGTTGCTTCTAAAGAGGAAAGTCCCAACTTTTAGAACACCCTGTATACTGCTACAAAACATTATGAAAGGGGAAAAACAAGGGCAAGAGAAGCTAAGAAAGATTAAGAACCTCCTGACTGATAAATTCGAGGGATTGGTTTGGAATGACCTGAAATCAATTATTTCGAACAGCTGTAATTTTAGATATTTAGGGTGAACTTGAAGATCTGAGGCTCTAAAAAATGTTTATCTTTTTTAGCTGAGACCGAAATTCAAAACAACGACTGGATTTGAAATTGGGACCATCAAACTATACATGATACGTATTTTCGTCCTAATAGGAAGCCAAATAACGATTTTAGATATTTAGGGTGAACTTGAAAATCTGAGGGTTTGCATTTTTTATCTTCTTTACCTGAGACTCAAACTCAAAACAATGACTGGATTTGAAATTGGTACCCTCAAACTATACGCAAGACGAGTTTTCGTACCGATAGGAAACCATACAACGATTTTAGAAATTTAGGGTAAACTTGAGTATAGGAGGGTCCGAAAATTTTTGATCTTTTTACCTGAAACTGAAGCTCAAAACAATGACTGGATTTGAAAATGGCACCCTCAAACTATACGCAGTACGAGTTTTCGTCCTGATAGGAAGCCAGATAACGATATTGGATATTTAGAGTAAACTTAAGTATCCGAGGGTCTGAAAATTGTTTATCTTCTTTACCTGAGGCTACAACTCAAAACAACGCCCGGATTTTAAATTGGCACCCTCAAACTATACACGATACGAGTTTTCGTACCGATAGGAAACCAGAGAACGATTTTAGAAATTTAGGGTAAACTTGAGTATCCGAGGGTCCGAAAATGTTTGATCTTTTTTACCTGAGACCGAAGCTCAAAACAATGACTGGATTTTAAATTGACACCCTCAAACTATACACGATACAAGTTTTCGTTCTGATAGGAGCCCGGATAACGATTTTAGATATTTATGGTGAACTTGAAGATCTGACGGTCTAAAAAATTTTTATCTTTTTTAGCTGAGACTGAAACTCAAAACAATGACTGGATTTTAAATTGGCACCCTCAAACTATACACGATACAAGTTTTCGTTCTGATAGGAGCCCGGATAACAGTTTTAGATATTTAGGGTGAACTTGAGTATCCGAGGGTCTGAAAATTTTTGATCTTTACCTGAGGCTGAAACTCAAAACAATGCCCGGATTTTAAATTGGCACCCTCAAACTATACACGATACGAGTTTTCGTACCGACAGGAAGCCAGATAACGATTTTAGATATTTAGGGTGAACTTGAAGATCTGAGGGTCTAAACATTTTTGTTCTTCTTTACCTGAGACTGAAACTCAATCAACGGCTGGATTTGAAATAGGCAACCTCGAACTGTACACGATTCGAGCTTTCATCCTGAGAGGAAGCCAGATAATAATTTTAGATATTTAGGATGAACTTGAGTATCCGAGGGTCTAAAATGTTTGATCTTCTGATCTGAGGCTGAAACTCAAAACAACGGCTGCATTTTAAACTGGCACCCCCTAACTATACACCATACACATTTTCGTCCTGACAGGAATAGACCTACATACAGCAATGCCGGTTCAGGTTTTGTATCCGCGCAGCGTTGACATATCGGCATCAGAGATCGACCTCTAAATAACCAAATTTCCCCCCTTCATCGTTCGCCGCTAATCATTTTCCGATAATTCCGGGCCAGAACAAACGATGCCGGTTAATAAACAGATCAGCCCGCACAATTCTGACATGGCGTGACAGTAAAAGGATATGCACTGCAAAATACAGGATCCATCTCAAAAATAATAAGCATCATTTTTTTCTGGACGCGAGAACCTCATCCGCTGCACTCTGACGCTTGGGGCAGATGGTGAGGGGGTCTACGCTTTTCAACGCGATGGGTGTCGTTCTGGTTTGAACTCACGGAAGACTCACGACAAACAGTCCTTCTGTATTCTGTAATCATGGGAGGGCAGTCTAGAGACCAGAGCACTTAGGCCCCATTGGGCCCTTTGTGCATCCTCCCTGGAGATATCGCCGCCTAGGTTTCCAGCCATGCCAGTCGTTTGAAAAACAGGGTGATTGCACCAAGGGGGATTCTCCTCAAGGAGGCCAAGATTGCCCACCTTTCACCCAGAATGGATTCTCGAAGTGATGAGACGCTGGGGCAGTCACAAAGGACGTGATGCACCGTCTCATCTTCCTGTTCACAGCCTCTGCAGAGAGGTGTGTCGCCTACTCCCATGTTAAAGAGGGGTTTCCGAAGCTGGCAATGTCCCGTTAAGATCCCTATAACAGTGCGTAGTTTACTTCTGGGCATCGCCAGGTAGCCCTTTGCTGCATCCTTACTAGGGTAATTTAAAAGTTCCCTGGCAAGTTGAAAGGTGTTTCTTCCATCCCATAATTCCTTGAATTTGTGATGGGTGTATTCTTTTATCATTTGCGATTTCGCTGTCGACGGTAATAAGCTTGAGGGGCTGAGGCCAAAGATTTTCAGGCCCGCAGCCTTTCTAGCCAGTTCGTCAGCTTTTTCGTTGCCACTGCATCCCGAGTGACTTTTAATCCAGCATACCATGATGTGGTTTGCATGGGAGGTCCCCACAAGTGCTTGGTGGCAATCAGTCCTTTTTTAATTCACCTTACCGACGGCGCATTCAACAGGCACGGGCGGCCATAGCAAAGCTTACTAGAATATGGCGTGACCATAACATCACTAAAGCTACCAAAATGTCGCTGGTTCAGTCTCTTGTGTTCTCCATATATTTGTGTGCCTCGGAAACTTGGACTGTTAAAAAGGCAGATCGAGCTCGCATAGATGCTTTTGAAATGTGGACGTGGAGGAGAATGGTGAGAATTCCTTATACCGCCCATCGAACTAATGTTTCCCTACTGGATGAGCTCGGTAATCCAAAGAGACTAACCTCCAAAGTGTCGACGAGAAAGCTTACATTCTTCGGACATATTCACAGAAGCGATAATATGGAGAAACTTGTAGTTGAGGGTCACGCCCCGAGTGGGCGGCGCCGTGGCCGTTCCCCTACACGCTGGGTGGATACGACGAAACAGTTGCTGGATATGAGTATCAAGAGCGCCACTGAACTGAGAGTAAATCGCGAAGGATGGCGAGCTACAGTTCTCAAAACTATTGATAATATTCGTGTCGGCAATACTCCGACTTAATGCATTTTACGAGTTCAGTTCTGTTAAGACATTGCGACTATGATGATGACCTACGGTAATTTCGTCGTTTCGGTCGCGTGTTATCACCGGAAACCGAATAGTTGATCCAGGAATAAAACCTAATCGGTGGTAAGCACCCAAATAAGGCGAATCCAAAGTTTTCTGTTAAGTAATCTACGCCTCCTTCGACGATACCAATACAAAATTATAAATGTCTTTACGTCCATTCGCAAAAAAACAATTCAAAAATTAACCGAAAACCCGGGATCGGCGGAAAATCTGTTTACAGTAGTTGTCTGTGTGAACATATCGTTCGGCTGCGCGGATTCGTTAACATTACCAAAACGGTGATTTGACCGCATCGTGTCAGTCGTCGCCTTAAAGATCGAAACAGCCTGGGATGTGCCCCACACTTTGCGAAGCACTTCTATATATAGTCTTTATCAAAGTATAAAATGTTTGTGACTATAAAAATGATAGCTGAGATAGGTAGGAGCGTAATTGTATTTATTTTTTATTGTATATTGTCTCAAACTCACCTTGAATCCCTTATACCACTCCTTGATGGTACTTTCGTCGTACCGAGTGTGCGATTTCAAGAAGTCTATATCTTCCTTGGACAATTTGTCCTTGCTGCCGAAACAACCCATTTTCGCCTGAAACAATACAAAAAACACCTATTATCTCAAATTCAAGTTTTTTTAAAACATTGCTTCTCCTTATTTACGACGTAGGTATACTAAAAATATTAATTTGCATCTAAACGATCCATTTTAAGTCCCATGTGTGAAGCAAACACACCAGAATTTACCAAGTATGCAATAATATATAGGAGGTTCAGTTAAAATAATGTAACTTTGCAGTGGATTCTGCAAATTTTAAATTGCTAGTCTATTGATTTAATCTGCTTTTGAAACAACGATCTCACTGAAACACAGTATGTTTCTTGCTTGTTTTAAAACCGAAAACCGGATCTTCCTGTCGTACTTAGTTTCCGAGACATTAACATTTTCTGTAAAGTACTACCAACGTGAATAACTTCGAAAATAAGCTTCGTAGACGTAAACTATGGTTAACAAACTGGATCTAAAAATCGATGCTGAATTCAAAAACGTAATAATATACAGGGTATTCTATTTAAAATAAGGAAGTTGATACCTACTTCCGGTATATCCGGATGTCCGCCATCTTTGAAATTATTTTCTACAAGTAGACCATTTGAAACGTTTATTATCCAAGCCATTTTTTTTAATTTAAACGGTAAGGCCGCTAGAGAGCACCACGAGTTTATTGGACCACCCTATATAAGTTTTTTTGTGGCCACTTTCATTCAGAACCCACGAGCCGCCACTGGTCTTAACAGATCACCCTCCTTCCAACACAAAATATAGAATCTCTAAAGAAGATTTTCTCCAAAACAGTTCCAGCTACGTAGTAGGGAATGCTGCAAATTTCTAGGATTGGATAATCCCGGCATTTTCGGGATTGAAGTTCCTAATCCCGGGGATCGATCCCGGGAAATTGGAAAATAAATAAATAAAAGCATGATAAGCTTTTCAAGAAATACAAACCTAAAATTCTTTCGAGAAGTTAGGCATGTAAGTACAAAGGCCGCCAACTTAAACCAATTTAAAGGAACATTGGAAAAGTGAAATATACAAAATAAGACCCAATAGTAAAGTAGTACAATAAATTATTCTGACACATGAGAATTTTTGAAATAGGAATGCAAGATGGCCAGTTCGTCAAGAGTTTAAGTTCGTTGTTGTGCAGACAGCCCCTGCAGTTAAAAAAAACATCTCTGATTTCACACTTGTAGGTAGAATAGTCAGCAAGAAGTAATACACCAACTGCAAATTTCTTCCTCCTGACGAATAGGTGTTAAACATCCTTGTTTTTTTTTTGGCAGTTGAGAAGGGGGTTTACCGTTTTCAGAACAGATTCTTGTGAACTTTGTTTTAATGTTGAGTAATGTGAAATTTTGGTAGACTGTTGTACAAGCTGCTTGAGCAATAAAGTCAGTAGGCCACGTCAAAGTTTTGTGTACTTCGGTTCTTTGATCGACAATTCGGGTAGCTGTGAAAATGAGATTCGACGGCGCATTCAGCAGCCACGTGAGGGCATGACAAAGTTTGCTAAAATATGGCGTGACCATAACATCACTAAAGCTACCAAAAAGTCGCTGGTTCAGTCTCTTGTGTTCTCTATATTTTTGTATGCTTCGGAAACTTGGACAGTTAAAAGGCAGATCGAGCTCGCATAGATGCTTTTAAAATGTGGACGTGGAGGAGAATGCTGAGAGTCCCTTATACCGCCCATCGAACTAACAATCCATTGAGTCGACGAGAATGCTTACATTCTTCGGACATATACACAGAAGCGATAATATGGAGAAACTTGTAGTACAGAGTCACGCCCCGAGTGGGCGGCGCCGTGAATACGACGAAACAGTTGCTGGATATTATAGTATCAAGAGCGCCACTGAAGTGGCAGTAAATCGCAAATGATGGCGAGCTACAGTTCTCAAAACTATTGATAATATTCGTGTCGGCAATACTCTAGCTCCGACTTAATGCATTTTACGAGTTCACAACATGTCTGTTAAGACATTGTGACTATGATGATGATGATTAATAATGATGTCTTTATTGGCAAGAAAAGATTAAATAACTATGAACTTTAAACGCTGGCGCCGTTCGACTATGTCGCTCTTCCACGTAACCAGCAATGCAAAATGTTAATCCAAAAAACAAAATCATATAAGATTCCATCTGGATACTATATAATACGATCCATAGATTAGGTCGATAGTAAATGGTAAGTTTACGCTTGAATTAAAAATAAGTTGATGCATTTTTAATAGAGGGAGGTAAGGTATTAATTTTAATAGCTTGTTAGCATTATAACTGGAAGGATCGTTCAAAAGCCGCAGTAGAATGTCTAAGTACTTTGTACAGATTGCAGTATCGTGTTGACCTCTCATGAATATCACTGCCCCTCAAAAGCTTTTCGATCAGACACACCACCCTTCTTCCAACACAAAATATATAATCTCCAAAGAAGATTTTCTCTTCAAACCAGTTCCAGCTACGTTGGAATGTAACTTTCAAATCAGACTGCTCACCTAAATTAGTTAACTCAAAATGCATCCAGAATGTTGTCGCACAGAAACACAAACACTAGCACTACCTAAAACCAACGTTCCCGATGCAGTTCCGAACATCAAAGTACAAATTAACGTAAATTAATGTTGTTTCAAAGTGAACGCTACTCCTTTCAGCCGACAATTTCGGGGAAACTCATTAGCGAGCGCGTAAAAAATTCACGACTTGTGACGCGTTCTTCCAGCTCAGTTATTTATTAAAACAAAAACATCAGGGGTGTGTATTTGTGTGAATGCGCCTCCTTTTTTGACTGGGAAGGTTACGTGTGTCTAATTATCCTAATGACATTAGGAACAGGACGGACGGGTTAAGTCTCAGGCCGAATAATAATCCAACAGAGTCCATGAGTCCATGTTTCACTGTCAGTGTACCTACGAGGTTCGAAAAAGTTAATACGTTCGACATCGTACATGGGCGGAGGTCTCAGAGACGGTTTCACAATGATGGGTTAACTCAAGGTTGTGTGTTGACCGGAGGTTAACCCTAGATGTCATGTTTCACAAATGGCGATTTTCGATTCTACTTGAGGTTAACTCTGAGTTAACTTGACCCCAAGAAATTCTTGAGTTAACCCCAGGTTTGCGATGACGCATGCGCATTAGGTTATGTCACTTTGGTTTTGCTACTTGCTAGACGTTTGAAGTTTCATATTTTATCGTTTCCTTAACGCTTTCCATCGTTACTTTTATTTGAAATGGATGGTTATGATGTAAATGCATATAGCAGTGATGAAGAAGCAATGAGACCAAGAATATTTCTACCTAGAGTCAATTATTTTGAGGAATATGGTGACCATGACTCCTTGGTCTTTTTTAAATTTTTGTATTTTTCTTTCAGCAATTTTTCAGATCAGCAGCTATTATTTGCACATTTGCAATTAAATTCTTCTCCTATCTTTTCCCAGGCGTTGTCTTTGTCGCGCCATAATGTTGCACCTGTTACCTGTACTTTTCTACTAACGAAATCAACAGATATTCTTCATCTTTTGAAAAATTGTTCGCTCTTTTTGGTTTTTCCATGCTGACACAGGGGTACATGCACGCCTATTATTTGAAAAAAGCCCCAGAAACAATTACAACGCCAAGCAGTTCAAACACCAACCCAAGCTAAAAATCTTTTATCTATGCCAAACACCGCATAACTGCGAATAACATGAAAAACGTCAGTGGAAAAAACCAAAATGAGGTTGGAAATCGCATGGAACTGACAACTCGACGAACTCATTCTTTGACAGTCTTGTCAGAAAAACACAAAACATCAGCACGAAACACCTAACGAAGGAAATAAGAAGAAAAAGAATTTTAAATATTGCAGACACAGTACCACCAACCGCTAAAAATAAAATACAACTCGCGGTCAGTTAATCCTATGTCATTTTATGATTGTGAAACAAGAGGCGTTCCATTGTTCGAGTTAACTCGCAGGTCAAGGTTAGTAAACCATCAGAGTGACCACTGATTGTGAAACTGGGCCTCAGAATAACAATTCATCAACCTCAGAGAAACAATTGAACATAGAGGTAGTAAACAACTGATTCTAATAGACCGACATCTTTTCTTACGTTGTCTTATTGACCACCAGATACGGCAATCATAATTGTTTACTATCGTCTTAATTGTATAGTATCCAGAAATATTCCATTCTACGTTAAAAAGACGGTATTTCGATGGTTCAGGAACGATTGCAGCAAAATCAATATACATGTTGACCTCTACTGCGTTACTGCACATTTCTTCATCATAAACGCAAATTCTGAAGTCTTACATAAATTTTGAGGAGCTGGCAACGCCGATATAATTGTCATGCGACTTAAGGGCCCCACAGACATCGTTCTTTTTCATCAGGTTTGCACGACGTGCCAACCGATGTCGGTTAAACCGATGGAACGATACCTCCACACACTGTTCGGTTTTCTTTCAGTTTCTCGCAAGTTTTTGGTCCGGTAACATGGATAATACTTTAGCGTTGGCAGCGGCTTTAGCTACTAAAGTGAAATACAGCAAGAAAAAACGTTCTAAATGGGTGAAACAGTGGCTTTTAAAAAGAGGCCAATTCTCCCATATAAATCTATTAGAAGAATTGCGTCTGCAACAAGGGGATTGGTACAATTATTTGAGGATGGATGAAGAAACATACTTAGAATTACTTAATTCAGTAGCACCTCGAATAAAAAAACAGGATACCTACTTGGATGAGACAAAGTATTTCCCCTCATGAACGTCTGACAGCTAGGCCTTATTTTTCTTGTCTCTGTCTGCATACTCAGCGGGTTTGACTTTCCAGAGACACGGAAAACTCCTATACATGTGTATGAATTCCATCATAAATTGTTTGCTATTTTGCCGTGTATCGCACATTTTTCATAGGTGTCGCCAACCCTAGATACGCTTACTCGAAGGCAACCAGAACGACACTGCAAAATCCCGTCGTGATTGCACGATGAACGGCCACACATGTACCGAGTTGCACGATGGCGTTCGAAACCAACGGGTAAAATCAAGCTCGGCTAGATTTTTTGGAACGACGGTCAACAAGACGGTTTTTCGGCACACACGGACCGAAATGAGTGTGATCGGTTGGCACGTCGTGCAAAACTGATGAAACAGAACGATGTCTGTGGGGCCCTTTATTTACGGTAGAACCTCGACTGTCAAACGTTTGTTTTGTTTGTGCGTCTTTTATGTTTGGTCAGTAAAA
Organism: Callosobruchus maculatus; assembly: GCA_951848785.1. NCBI lineage: Eukaryota > Metazoa > Arthropoda > Insecta > Coleoptera > Chrysomelidae > Callosobruchus > Callosobruchus maculatus. The sequence goes on from CATOUR010000003.1 coordinate 9,854,044, forward strand.
TCGAATTCGCTATTTGTGGGCAACTGTAGTGAAGCTTTACGGACTTGCTGTGATATATTAGAGTGTAGTTTAACGGTTTTTCGAGATGCTTACACAGCATTGTTTACAATTTGAACTGTCACTGCGAGGTCACAGCTGATCACTGTTTGGCGGCTGAATGTCAAAAATTTGCTTATTTACTTAAGATGATGGCTTTGAGCACGCTATGCTGAAGAGGTTTGTTTACTACCTCTATGTTCAGTTGTTACTCTGAGGTTCGACATCGTCCATGAGCGGAGGTCTCAGAGTAAAGATTCGATTGAGAGTAAGCTGTTTTAGAAATAACTTGGCATCACTTGAATTTTCAATCGTTACTACTTGACTTGATATGAAGTAGAACGACTGATCTCTGTTTGTTGTAGTCGAAAGCTGTTCATCAGACGTATAAACGCCGGTGTTCCTCAGGGATCTGACCTATCACCTACACTTTTTCTGCTGTACATCAACGAGTTGCTGGAAATAACATCCAATCCTATCTACAGCTTTGCAGACAACGGTACATTAATATCATGCATGGAACCAGGCAAGCCGCTATCATCCCAGGAGACGGTACTTTGGCGACAGCAAGATGCCTCACAGATCAACGTAGATATCAAAACAATTGTCGAGTGGAGATTAGTAAATAACGCACAGTTTAAAATACAGAAAACTCAGGCAATGACACTGACAAAGAAGTCTCACGTTGACTTACCAGCTGTGGAAATGCAGGATCACCCAAGCTTTTGGGGAGCAACATCAACAATAACATGTCCTGGCACGACCACGTTGTCAGTATTGCTAAAACGGCATCCCAGAAGCTTGGAGTTATGTTTCGCTGTAGAAAGCTGTATACACCAGAGCTCTACTGTTGCTGTACAAGGCACAGGTCCGACCATCGTTCGAGCATTGCTCCCATGTGTGGGAGATGCGCTCTGAAGCACTCTCTATAGCTTCTGGGCACCATCCAGAAGAGTGCAATTAGACTAATTGATACACTCAACCTCATCAAGGACCTCCACATCCTGGAACATCGAAGAAGGGTGGCCGACCTATCCCATTTTTACAGATTCTATCACGGAAGATGTTCGAGTAAGCTCTCCCAGATAGCACCAAATGCCGTCCGAACGAGGAACACTAAAGAAGCTCTGCTAGCTGATCCTTACCAGGTCCAGGTTCCTACTCCCCGAACCAATCTCCTCTACCTCCAGCATTCCTTCTTCTGGAGGACTTCGATGCCGTGGATAAGATGCCGGGGAATTTGTTTCCCTACGGCTACAACCTGCAGCGTTTCAAATGTAACATGCATCGACACGTATATTCTTGCAGCGCTCTTACAACACCATAAGTTTTTAGCCTTTGTAGGAGAGTGACCATGAAAAAATACGTCCTTCAAGTCAGCTTCGAGTTAAGAATCAACCTTCCAGTCAATTATTTGATCTCCCGCGAAAGTGCTAAAGGTCTTCCATAGATTGGAGGCGCTCCCAAACTTTCTAACTTCCTCCGTCTACAGTACTAGCTCCGTTTTGGTTGGATTACTACAGTTAAGGGTTTAGTATAATTTTCTTGAGTTTTACCTTCTATTTTTTTTATTTGAAACGCTGCAGGTTGTAACCCTCAGGAAACAAATTCCCCGCCGGCTCATTCGACAGCGTCGAAATTCTCCTGAAGAAGGAACGCTGAAGGAAACTGGTATGGGGAGTAGGGACTCCGACCTGGTAAGGATGAGCTCGCAGAGCTTCTTTAGTGTTCCTGGTTCGGACGGCCTTTGGTGTTATTATCTAGGAGAGCTCACTCGAATACCTTTCTTGGTAGGATCTGTAAAACAGGGTCAGGTCAGCCACCTTTCTTCGATGGTCCAGGTTGTGGAGGTCCTTTCTGAGGTTAGGCGTATCGATTAGCCTTATTGCTCTCTTCTGGGTAGTGCCCAGAAGCTTTAGAGAGAGCTTCGGAGCGCATCTCCACACATGGAAGCAATACTCCAACGATGGTCGGATCTGTGCCTTGTAGAGCAGCAGTAGTTGCTCTGGTGGATACAGCTTTCTACAGGGGAACAACACTCCAAGCTTCTGGGATGCCGTTCCAGCAATACTGGCGACGTGGTCGTGCCAGGACATGTTATTGTTGATGTTGATCCCCAAAAGCTTGACGGAAGGTGACTCGACTATTGGGTGACCCTCCATTTCCACAGTTGGGAAGCCAACGTGAGACTTCTTTGTTAGTGTTGTTGCCTGAATGTTCTGTACGTTTAAACTTTACTTTATTTACTAATCCCCACTCGACAATTATTTTAATATCTACGTTGATCTGCGAGGAACGTTGCTGTCGCCGACGTAGCGTCTCCTGAGGTGATAAAATTTTCTTGAGTGCTCTTATCCCTTCTAAATGGGCATCGTGAGTAAACGATATTCTATTATATTGCTGTTGCTGTTGTACAAAATAACTGCATTCATTTTATTTTCACATTGAGGAAGTTTGACCACGTATCTGATTGTTATCCTAAAGTCAGTTAGTTAAAAATGCATTACTTGGTTAAATGTAATTTTTCAACTTTTATTCATCAATTATTTACTACTGGGACTCCATACCTACGTGAGAAGTTGATTTTTAGACACAACATCCATCAAAGACAGATACGCAATACCTCGCTTATAACAATGCCTCTTCACAGCTCTTCCATACTTACAACGTCCTTCACATACAATGCTTGCATTTTGTATAGTTTTAGAAAATATATCAAAACCCTTCTCCCCCAATCAATAAACAGCCTTTAATTGGAATGTTTGTGGCAAACAAAACAAGAAATGTATAACTTGCGTGCATATTTAATGGCTTTAGATGTTTTTTTTTAAATTTATTTCCTATCAAAGAACAAATTTGTATGCACTCATTGGTTAAGTGTAAGAGTAGCTGTAGCTAAACTTCGCCATTGAGCTGCTCACCTGTTTCCTTTGATATAGATATCTGTATCTTTGGGAATAATAAAGACGGTTTGTTATTATTATTATATATTCCATGAACCCTTTTGCAAAACATGCCATGGCTGCCCATGTGTGTACCATACCATTAACAAACCCGTAACTTTCTTCTATGCGAAATGAGGGAACGTCGGCTGAATATGAAATGAATTGGCCTAAAATAGCCGATGAAGTTATACGAGAACGCCCTCAGCAGAATACATAGCGCTATTTCATGACCAAATGCCACCAATTCAGCACCATATTATATCAGCAAATTGTTCGGCGTATCGTCGTTTACCTACTTAGCCAGAATGGATGTGCCCCGGGAGTCAGGCTTGTTATACGCGGAAGCCAGAATTATCTCCTTTATTCATTTCATACAAGCACACTGAATTGAAATACAGCTTGTTATCATTAGGTGAATTTAATCTAATTTTTACTAGAAATGAGATTTTCAAAAAAAATATTGATTTTTTTATACGTATTTTAATTTTAATTTAATTTATTATTAATAATATTGAATTTAATGCGACAAAAGTTAAAAAATAATCATTTTTCCATGAATAATTATACATAATTGAAAAATGATAGGGGGTGGCTTGGCTCAGTGTTTAGAGTCGAGGACTCGTGGCCGGAAGGTCTCTGGTTCGATTCTCGTTAGAGACGTAAACTTATTTCTGTTTTTTTTTTTTCAATCAAAAATAAATATCCATAAAAAAAGCTCAGCGAAGAATCCCCACCCGAGCCTTCACTGTTGGCTTCTAATCAACAGTGCTGTTTCTAGAGTGGCGCCAGGAAACAGTAACAAAGCCTACACAGAATACGAGGCTAATGACCAGAGCAGTCGATGCCGATGATACAGAAGTAAAAAAATTAGTTTTTTTCGAATATCTTAACATAATATTGATATTTAGTACGAATAACTTAAGAAATAAATTTTTTCCATTAATTATAAATAATTAAAAGTTGATAAAATTTGAACAAAATTACATGACTATGAACTATGAATAAAACTAATCACGAAGAAAGCTACTGATCCTGACCAAATTTCAGCCATTGTCCTTAAACGCTGTGCCGCTGAGCTTGCACCTATTCTTTACAAGCTCTTCAAACTATCGTATCAGCGAGACGTGTTTCCCGCTGCATGGAAGATTGGCTGCGTACAACCCATCCCTAAGAAAGGCAAAAAACAAATCCCATCAATTTATAGACCTGTAGCTCTTCTCAGCATGTCTAAGGTTTTGCTGTCAATAACACACAGCTCCTGAAATACCTTGACAACAATATCATAAATGATCGCCAGTATGGCTTCCGTAAGCATAGATCTACGGCTAACCTCCTGGCCTACGTCACTCACTTGTGGAACATAGCAATAGACAATCATGGCGAATCCCATGTTGTTGCACTTAACACATCGAAAGCCTTCGATAAATTGTGGCATGAGGAACTTCTGGTCAAGCTTGCTGCTTATGGACAGCCATCTGGCCTGCGCCAGTGGCTGAATAGCTTTTTGAACGACCGATCTCTGTAGTCGAAGGCTGTTCGTCAGACATATTTTCAATAAACGCCGGTGTTCCTCAAGGATCTGTATTATCCACTACACTGTTTCTGCTGTACTTCAACAGGCTGCTGGAAATGACATCCAATTCGATCTACAGCTTCGTAGGCGACAGTACACTAATACCGTTCATGAAACCAGGCCACTATCATCCCAGGAGACGGTACGTTGGGGACAGCAATATGCCTCACAGATCAACGTAGATATCAAAACAATTGTCGGGGGATTAGTAAATAAAGCACAGTTTAACGTACAGAAAGCTCAGGCAACGACACTGATAAAGAAGTCTCACATTGGCTTACCAACTGTGGAAATGAAGGGTCACCCAATAGTCGAGTCACCTTCCGTCAAGCTTTTGGGGATCAATATCAACAATAACATGTCCTGACACAACCACGTCACCACAACTGCTAAAACGGCATCCCAGAAGCTTGGAGTTTTGTTCCCCTGTAGGAAGCTCTATACACCAGAGCAACTACTGCTGCTCTACAAGGCACAGATCCGACCATCGTTGCAGCATTGCTCCCATGTGTGGAGATGCGCTCCGAAGCTCTCTCTAAAGCTTCTGGGCACTATCCAGAAGAGAGCAATTAGACTAATCGATACGCCTAGCTCACGAAGAACCTCCACAGCCTGGAACATTGAAGAAGGATGGCTAGCCTGTTCCTATTTTACAGATTCTATCACGGAAGATGTTCGAGTGAGCTCTCCCAGATAATAACACCAAATGCCGTCCGAACGAGGAACACTAGAGAGGCTCTGCGAGCTCATCCTTTTCAGATCGAGGTCCTTACCCCCCTCCCCCCCCAATCTCCTCCAGCATTCTTTCTTTTGGAGAACTTTAACGTTGTGGAATGAGCTGCCGGGGAATTTGTTTCCGGACTGCTACAACCTGCAGCGTTTCAAATCTAACGACACCGATACTTATCCTCTGGCAGCGCTTCTACAGCGCCATAGGCTTTCAACCCTTGCCTTTGTCAAAAGCTTTAAAAATCAACCTCGTACATGTTGTGTGCTTTTGAGTAAAGAACCAAGATCCTTAGAAGATGCTTGTGAGAGAAAACTAACATTATAACAAAAATAGTTTTGTTATAAAACATATAATTATGATCTTTCCATTTAGCATAAAACAACATTTTTCTAAAACCCAAATCTGTTATTATTATAAATAATAATAAATTGACGAAGAAAAATATACAGTGTTGGGATAAAGTATGGAACCAAGCAAATAACTTTGGAACGGAAAGAGTGATATTTGCAGGCAAGTGTAGTGACGTCTAATGCATCCGAAGACATTATGCTAGCTATTAATGTACTTCCGGTTTAACCGGAAGTACCGTCAACTTTTTTAATTTAAATGGGACACCCTGTATATTTCTGCAGATTTTAATTCATCTTTTTTTTTCCGAATACGTCCATAGTGGGTTTAGTATTTGTTTCTTGAAAAAATTGTCTCACAAATTCGTCCGTGGCGGTCTGCGGTCTTCCCGTTTGAGGTAATTTTTTTGTATTTTTTTTAGTCACCGTCAAACGTGTTATAGGACCCCTGTCGGGACGTAAATCATTAGAAGTTGACAAACTTCTTTGTGAGTTCTCACGCGATCGCCAAAACCGACTTTGAATGACCGGCATTTTAAACACCTGAAATGATAAAGAAGCTTTATCTTTCCCGTTTTTACAGAAACTAATGCTAAACCCACTATGGACGTATTTGGAAAAAAAGATGAATTAAAATCTGCAAAAATATACAAGGCGTCCCATTTAAATTAAGAAATTTGACGGTACTTCCGGTTAAACCGGAAGTACATTAATAGCTAACATAATGTCTTCGGATGCACTAGACGTCACTACACTTGCCTGCAAATTTTCAGCAGTATCACTCTTTCCGTTCCAAACTTATTTGCTTGGTTCCATACTTTATCCCAACCCTGTATAAAGGTATCGCAGCAATAATGTTGTCCAACCCTATTCGCATATTTGCATCGGCGTAGGCTTCAAGTATCTCTTTTCGCATTCAAATGGACTGATTTCGATCCAAATTTATGGATCATTAGACCACTTTTCGTACTTTATCGGCTTTTAATGAATTGCCAGCTATAAACAAGTCTGTTTGCCGACCGTTTTAAACCATCGCTATCGGTCGGTAAGGTGGTGATCTCATCGGCTTTCTAACTCCATATGGTGACAAAGCTAACCCGATTACGCATTCTTATATGTTAATAGCTTAATTAAGGACCAACGAAAAAGGAAAGACCACAAAGGTCTTAAAATAATTAATTAAAATCAAGTTTGTTTAATTTTTCATTCCAGTAATCTCCTATTAGGTAGTAAATACTACCGATAAACAAACAGCGTGAATTAATTTCAATAACTCACGCTCCAGCCGTGAGTTATAAACAGCGACCTCGAGATACCAATACTGTTTTTTTTTATAAATTAATAAAAAATAATTTTTTTGCTATTGAGTTTAGACGATTAACAAAAAAAAATATTATGACATAGCTGTCATTATACGATTATATAGAGCAACCCTCGTATATGGACTCTCATATGCAGTTGGCATAGAAGCGCGCTCTTCTGGTCAGGACAAGTGAAGGTGCCGTGGCGTTCCACCAAGAGATCTGCTGCGGTTTTTTTTAACTGAGCAGACCGCGCAGGCAGAGCCTACATACCAGAGTACCGCGGCTGCTGTGAAAGGGTTAAATGTTAGGGGAAGTTTGTTAATTCGAGATTTGAATGGGCCAATACCCGCAGGCCCAATAAATACATCTTCTGGCAGTCCATTCCAAGCCTTGGACACCCTGGGAATAAATGTGCGATTGTACCGCTCAGTTCTAGATGTATGAAGAACGACCGTCTTAGGATGAGATGCAGCGGTCGCACGGGTACATCTGATAGGAGCAGTGAGCGGCGGAACGATAGAGGATAGCTCCGAGGAGCAGATTCCGTTGGAATATCGGTAGAAGAATGAGAGGTCACCAACAACGCGCCGGTGAGAAAGTGACTGAAGGTGGTGCGTTAAGGCCGGGTCACCAATTGGTCGCATTGCCCTTCTCTGGACGGCATCTGGTATAGACAGGGTAGGTCTTATCTCAGCTTTATATAGCGTGAGGAGGTTACATGGTGAGAAATACCTTCTGGCTCTAAATAGGTACCCAAGCTTTTTACCAGCAGCTGTTGCAAGCAGAGCCTGGTTGTTCATTAGAACCTGGTGTTGGCTTGGGCACTTCTTGTTTGATAGCGTACAATACTGATGGGTCATGATGGAGATGGAGACATTAAATTTAACCATATTCTTAAGCCCCCAAGCGGTAATGGTATCGAGATCCTTTGAAAGTGAAGCTGCCACTGCCAGTCTTCTGCGTTCCAGCTCGACCACAGAGATCGGTCTATTGCTCATGATACCTGCACGCAGCGTACTGTCATCAGCAATACTGTGGATTGGGTTTGTAGTGCTAGAGAGTAGATCATTAATGTGAAGCAGAAACAATGTCGGAGCCAATACCGATCCCTGCGGAACCCCGGCATTGATGCTATGGAAAGAAGAGGAAAAGCCGTCTACCACGACAGAGATTTTCCGACCTGAGAGGAAGTCTGCGAGCCAACCGCAAAGCTTAACAGGGAGCCCATAGGCTTAGCAGCGATTTTCTTTGGTTTGCCGTTACCTTCGTGTACCAGATGGCGCACAGGCAGATCTTTTCTGTCGCCTACTCTCACATGCTTCACATGTCTGGTAGACATGAAAATTCTGATGCTCTATATCTCCGTCAATCGACCTATGGCGCACTGATGATCGCTAATAAGCGTAAAACAATTGTCTGCGTACTGGTGGATTGACGGAGATATAGAGCAACCCTCGTATATCGACTCTCATATGCAGTTGGCATAGAAGCGCGCTCTTCTGGTAGGCCAAGCGAACGCGCCGTGGCGTTCCACCAAGAAGTTTGCTGCTGTTTAGCAGCGATTTTCTTTTGTTTGCTGTTACCTTCGGGTACCAGATCTTTTCTGTCGCTTACTCTCATAGTTGTCATTATTTGTTGTATAAGACTACATAGACAAATTCAAAATCATGAAGCTGTACACATAAAAAGAAATTCTCAAGTCAAGAATTGTGATATTCTTGTAGAATATCGGTTCTCACTCTAAGAAAGAATATTTGATGAGAAAATTATATAAAATTTGTATCAAGAATAATATATTTTTGATTTATATACTTATTTTAAAGAAATATGCTCCAAAAGAAAATATAATTTTCTTTGCAACCAGGGCTATAATAATTTAATAACAAATATTTCATAATTTTATATTAAGATTATTATTTTTTCCAGCGGTGCCCAGTTTACCTCTATCAAGAATATAGACAGCTTGCAAATGCGAACCTTCATTTACAATGTGATAATCTTGATTTGAAAATGAACGCTGTTTTACAAGCACACCCTATATTTGTATCAAGTAAATCATTTATTTAACGTCTACCAACGTCGGAGTGCGCAGGCGCGCAGCGTGTCACGGGTCAACTCTAACCTCTCCACCCTCTCTACTCAACAGCCTGTTGACCGTCCGTGTTCGCGTCGCCATTATCGGTTTTCGGATTTTCGCATTCGCTGCCGTCTTTAGCACCGTAGCGTAATACCTGCATCCTGGATCCTGCATAATGGAACATAATAGTATCTAGTCAAACTGTTAAAATAAATTGCCATTGCCACGTGATACCCGTGATACGACCGTCAACCATCGGTCATCGAATCTGCCGGTAGTGCTGGTCCACGACCATTTGAGTCGCGTCCCAGTTCCCATCAGCTTCCTTATCACTGGATCTATCCAACCATGAATGAGCTATTAAAAAAATTGGGATGAGAAGACCTGACTTAGGTGTTCCTAGATAAGTACTAAGTATATTAAAAGTGATATAAGAAATTTTGCAGAACTATTTCTTCAGAAAAATTTCTACATGCTCATAGAAGAGTTTCAATGCTCAAATTAATACTACTAGATTGCTCATCCAAGAATATCAATCTTAGAATAAAGTTGAGCTACTTGCGTCAAGTTTATGAAATGCTCCCAGTTAAGATTATGAAATGCTTCAGTCAAGATTATGAAATACTTCGGTCAAGATTACCATATGCTTGATTTAAGATTTTGGTATTCTTACTATCAAGAATTTCCCAGTTTTGCATTGAAGATATTTTCTCAATGTAACCCTTATATGGTCAAAGATATCGTATTCTCACTTTAAGATCAGCATAACTTTGCGCGTATAGGAAGTTATGGTATACTTGAATTAAAGCATCTGTGCTCCATCTAAGAAATTATTTTTATGTGTGTGACAAAGGATGAATTGACAGCGACTGAATGAATATCACGTATCGCATTCCAAAATACGTGTTATATGTCAGAAAATTTTCGCTATCATGGCGCTTTTCCTACTACTTTTTTAGACCGTCGGTAACCAAAACTATAAATTGCCAGAACGGAGATAGTGCAGAAGTTCGGAGACAGTCGCAGAATTCAATTTAAAAAGTTTTCTTATTTCTCAGGAGTGTGATTGTCCTCACACTACTAGAAACTTGTTAAGAAAGTTGAATGATGGAATTTTTTTGAGAACTTTTTTCAGGCGTAGACAGTCGCAGTGCGAACATTACAACGCTTTGGAATTACGAAAGTACTTGGTATAACATCGTGTCTGCAGGGAAAGTTTTCTTCACAATCAAATAAGAGATACTTTCAGTTTGACATATCTTTGCAGTTCCATAGGTCAGAGGTCACCACGAGGTCATCCCCACCCACAGAATATGTCATATTGGATGCTGTAGTTTTGACATTTTCCATATTCACAACCGCGAAGTCGCCATTTGTGGCGAATTTCATTGCTGCATGCCAAAGTTTGGCGATTTCTAGCGATTTTTATGTGAAAAGCTGGCTACAAGCATAGTTACAACCTGACCCCAGACGATTATAAAAGTGCTTGTGATGAAGTTGCGTCTCCACTGTGCTTGCTTTTCAATAAGTCACTGTACTAGAGTGCGCTCCTTCCCAAATTGACAATTACCGGCCAATCTCTATTGTATCTGTCTTTTCTAAAAACTTTGGAAAGCTTATGCTCAATAGAATCGAGAGTTTCGTTGAAACTCTAAGGCCCAGTTTCACAATCAGTGGTCACTCTGATGGTTTACTAACCTCGACCTGCGAGTTAACTCCAGCAATGGAACGCCTCTTGTTTCACAATCATAAAATGATGTAGGGTTAACTGACCGCGAGTTGTATTTTATTTTTAGCGGTTGGTGGACTGTGTCCGCAATATTTAAAATTCTTTTTCTTCTTATTTCTTTCGTTAGGTGTTACGTGCTAGTGTTTTGTGTTTTTCTGACAAGACTGTCAAAGAATGAGTTCGTTGAGTTGTCAGTTCCATGCGATTTCCAACCTCATTTTGGTTTTTCCACTGACGTGTTTTCATTTCATTCGCAGTTATTTGGTGTTTGGCATAGATTAAAGATTTTTAGGTTGGGTTGGTGTTTGGACTGCTTGGCGTTGTAGTTGTTTCTGGGGCCTTTTTCAAATAATAGCCGTGCATGTACCCGTGTGTCAGCATGGAAAAACCAAAAACAGCGAACAACTTTTCAAAAGATGAAGATTATCTATTCATTTCGTTAGTAGAAAAGTACAGGCATGTAATAGAATGCAAAACAAAAGGTGCAACAACATGGCGCGTAAAAGACAACGCCTTGGGAAAAGACAGGAGAAGAATTTAATTGCAAATGTGCAAATAATAGCCGCAGATCTGTAAAGGTGCTGAAAGAAAAATACAAAAATTTAAAAAGACCAAGGAGTCATAGTCATCATATTCCTCAAAATATAATTGACTCTAGTTCGAAATATTCTTGGTCTCATTGCTTCTTCATCACTGCTATACGCATTTACATCACAACCATCCATTTCAAATAAAAATAACGATGGAAAGCGTCAAGGTAAACGATAAAATATGAAACATCAACCGCCTAGCAAGTAGCAAAACCAAAGCGACATAACCTAATGCGCATGCGTCATCGCAAACCTGGGGTTAACTCAAGAATTTCTTGGGGTCAAGTTAACTCAGAGTTAACCTCAAGTAAAATCGAAAACCACCATTTGTGAAACATGACATCTAGGGTTAACCTCTGGTCAACACACAAGCTTGAGTTAACCCATCATTGTGAAACCAGCCCTAAAATAGTATCCGAGTAAGGGGATTTATGCTAGACTGGATTGTATCTTGTCTAACAGGCAGAAAACTGAAAGTTAACGCCAATGGCACCGTGTCAGCTTGTTACAATATAAACGCTGTCCAAGGTTCGGTATTAGCACCTTGTTCATAAAGGATTTGAACCTTCCCGGTTTCATGATCAATTATGCTGACCATACTTTAGTTGTCATTAGTGGTAAGCTGAGGAACTTACATTAAACATTAGCAAAGTGCAAGATGAAATGGAACAATGGTGTTGTCAGAATCGTCTGATTCTCAATCGTAACAAGACTGTCACTGTGCACTTTGCTACGAGTAGGACAAAGCTCCAAAATAGTCACGGAACATCTGACTGCACAAACTTTCTTGGAGTTGTCTTGGACTCTAGGCACACTTGGCAAATGCAGGTCGCTTCTGTTTGTAAAACATTAAATAGGACGTATTTAGCACCCCGTGTGGGGGCGGGTTAGCATATCTCCCATCGTATATCCTGCGTGTCGTAAAAGGCGACTAAAAGGAACACCGAACTACTGTCGGTATAAGCAGTAACCTCTTCTCAACCAACAGCTTCTGGTGGACGAGTTGAGAAGAGTCAGGACACCTTCTTGTCCTTGGGGTGAGAAATTGTCCCTAAAGGCGGATGAACCAGTAGGTACCATCTGGTCAGCGGCATAAGGATGCAGAAAGCAAATAGGAAACTACTGCATTAAAGATCTTAAAGATATCCCAAGAGAAACTCGTAAAAGGAGTAAATCCATTTTACGAGTTCACAACATGTCTGTTAAGACAACTTCTCCCACCGCTATTTGCACGACAGCTCTCTTTCTTACTGAAGTACGACTCCTCAGTCGACCTTGATTTCATGGAATGAAAGGTGCTTGCTTACTCCGCAAGAGGGAGATAATTCCAATCATTTGGTTCACAGAAAAATCGGAAAAATGAAGGGTACCGGCTGGATTCGAACCGTATACCACGGTGCCCCGTATAGTTGGTAACGTGTCGGCCTAGAATGCCGGAGGCGCTGGTTTGAATCCAGCCGCTTTTTCTGTGAACCCAATGATTGGAATTATCTCCCTCTTGCAGAGTAAGCAAGCACCTTTCATTCCATGAAATCAAGGCCGACTGAGGAGTCGTACTTCAGTAAGAAAGAGAGCTGTCGTGCAAATAGCGGTGGGAGATTCACACTCACCCAACCGCCGACTAGATCTCTCTGGATGTCTGAAATACATGGTTCGCAGAGAGATACGGGGGAGTGGTGGGTGTCGGCGGAGTCGATACCATGTCGTCGGCGCTATATATCGGGTATGGTACGGGGCACGGTAGCATAGTTGGTAACGCGCTGGCCTACAATGCCGGAGAACGCTGGTTCGAATCCAGGCATACCCTTCATTTTTCCGATTTTTCTGTAAACCAAATGATTTTAGTTTCCTGTTTTACAATGCAGCTTACGTTGCATTTTTCTGTTTTTATCTGTTTTTTTTCACAGTTTTGCATTTATTGAACTGTCTATCTATTTGTTTCCATTGCTTGTTTCATCTTTATCTGCTAGTTTGTGTTGAGTTTTTACTTTCATTTTTTTATGACTAGTCTTATATCATACACAAGACAAAAAAGAAATACGTGATACGTTTTAAACCCCATTCATAGTTCGCTAAGGGCCGGTTTCTCAATGTTCAGTTAAAGTGTCAGATAGGTATCTGCCAGATAGCGTTGCTATGAATACAACTGTCAGATACGATTTACATGACTTCGTAAGTTTAGCCTTCAATTGTTTAAACAATTTATCTAACAGTTGCTGTTATCTTGCAGATAAATATTTAACTGGACATTGAGAAACCGGTCCTAAAGTAATCAATGCACTGATATTCGACATAGTTGCAATATCCAATTATATTCCAAGCAATCGTAAATCAAATCTGAAAAACCCTAAATGATCATACATACATATAAAAATACAGAAGCTAAACACATCGATTTATGAGCGTGTTAAATGATCCTGAACGGGAAGCTGGAATATATCCATCGATCAGTTATTGCCCCGTTAAAGTTATAGGCAGCACTTATTTTTATTAGCACGTTCATATATTCATACATCCTTACACAATACAAGCTCAACTCGGACGGAGTTCGAATGTTAAGCCGGCGCCACATATGCGGTACTCGGCGAGCAACGAACCCCGATTAATTGCCATTCGGCTATGTGGCTGCAGGATTTTACCCGAATACTCGCCATATGCCGAGCACCGAGCATTCAGCCGGCGCCATAGCCGGCGCTATACATGCGGCATTTAGGGAACAACGAACAACGAATATTCGCAATTCGGCAAACGCCTACTAGTGTGGCTGGAGCAGTTTGTGCGAATGGTCGGAATTCGCCGAACACAAATAAGTACCCGAATACTGACACAGAAACAGGAACAGGGCCGGGCTAGAGAATTAAAAACTTTATTCGCATTGTTTATTTGTTAGCATGTTAGCATTTTTGAATTCTGTGTGTTCAAAAACTCCCAAGTATTGAATTTCACCGCCCCAGCTGTGGCAGTTTTGGAAATATTTAAGCCTTCCGGTACTGTTTACTGAGAAGGCGGTGAGGAACACTAGTTGAAACTTGTTCATGCTGTAAACCATTATTAGGGAATACTTCTATATGAAATAAAATATGCAGTGTGTTCTATTAATAAAAATCGGGGATATTTGTTTGTAAATTTAGAAAAATAATTTATAACTTGGCAATGTCGCAAACGCGAAAAAAATTACAAGGAGAGATAGGGTATTAGTAGATATTTCGATTTAAAATAAAACATACAGGGTGTTACATTTAGAAAAAACAAAGTAAAATGACCTTCAAATTACCGTAATTTAAAATTCTACCAATAACACCCTGCACATTGCTGGTGTCATCCAGAATAATATTTATTTAATATTTAAGTAAGTAAGTATTTAATAGAAAATAAATTATAACTCGGCAAGATCGCAATAATATTTTAGGGTTTAATAGAGATCAATGATGGAAACTAGACGAATTTAAAAAAAGTAATAGTACCATATAAAAAAATCAAGTTGATCACTATCCTACTTTCCCGAAACACCCTGTATATTTCAGAATATTTTAGGATATGCAAAACTTTGGTGAGAGCTTCACAAACTTCGGGAACGATTTCAGAAATGAGTTGATATGATATTTTGAATAGATATTGAAGGCTTTGATAACTGTCGCCGATCGCTAGAAATCGAAACGTCAGAGCTAGTCGTTCTTTAGCAACATTGTGGTTTGATGTTATTGCTAATTATTTTATTACCTCTCTCGGCTTCTACTTAATGAGACCATCCACCATCGCCTCCTTCTTGATTGATTTTTTCTTTTCCTTATTAACATATAAGCACTACACATAACAAAAACAGCACTTGCTGCCACGACTATATGATGATGACGTTGATTCTACTGTCGATAAATTTTAATAATAAATAAGTTTCAATTTGCTACGAATATTCGGGCTTTCCCATTCCCTTTCTTCTCGAAACTAAACATAGCCAACTACGCACATGTAGGGCGATACGTGCTCGCTACTCGGCGAGTAAGGTTGAAAAACGGCGAGTATTGATACTCGGCAAGTACCCGCATATGTGGCGCCGGCTTTAGCAACATAGCTGGACATAATAGAAACGGGTACAGCTCCTATAAAGTTTATTTATGGACGTATTCGAATTCCAGAGAGAATAACGATTCAATTTCAAGTACGTGTTGTACATGCAAAACCTACGGATACACATGGCATACAAATCTCTTACTTACAGTTCCTTGTGAAAGACAATGCACCGATATATGTATACGTTGGGTGTGTGGTTACATTGAGAATAATGTCATGAATGGTGTGTTTTAGTAACTTAACGTATGTTGCAAAAGTTTTGAGAATTTTTTTTAAAACTCGGAAGGTAGTTTCACCGTTGGAAACAGTTCAGAAATCGTTACCATGGTAAGTTGTCAAAATGTCGTACAAATTAGATATTCGGAAGAGTATTTACAGTCTAGTTGGACGACTTGAAAAAAAAAAAAGAAATAGTTCGCCTATATCAAGCTCAAAATATTTCTGTTGCCACAATTTATCGAGCGATCCGTGAATGCGAGGAAGGTATTCCTTGTATAAATTTACCAAAAAGTGGACGTCCAAGAGCGTTGAATGCTGCTACAGTTCAAAAAATGGTCAACAGAAGTGAACATCGAGTTGGAACTTCAACACGAAAACTTGGACGCATTTTTCAGGTCAGTGCTAGCACAATCTGTAGAGAAGTGAAGAGAAATAACTTGAAATTCCAAAAAAAGAAGAAAACGTCAAAAGTATTCCCCAAATCAGTTAGAAAGAATTCCTCAATGCTGTCGCAATTCACGTCGTACTCATTTTGCTGGCAACACAAAAATTATTCTTGACGATGAAAAGTATTTCACATTTTCGAACCTTTTGTACCACGAAACGACAGCCCTCCCAATCTTCCTCAAGCAAGACCTATCGAAACTTTTTGGGCTCAACTGAGTGTGAAAGTTTGTAACAGTGACTGGGAAGCTCAAAACGAACAGCAGAAGAAGAATAATGCTAAAGATCAGTGAAATTGATTTAGAATCTGTCCAAAACCTGTTGAGGAACATTAAGAGGAAATTGAGAGTCGTGGAAGGTCATGACCAATTAGCAGTACTTTGATATCGTTTTTATATTAAGAAATATTGTTATTTTTTGTAGTTCTTGTTACAGTTCAAATATATTATTGGGAGATATTTTTTTAATTCTTTGAAAAACTTCTCAAAACTTTTACAACTTACGTTAGTTGTTTGGCTTCTTGAAATTTGGAACTTTTTGTATCAATAATATGATTCAGTTTTGTCTAAAAGAGTCATTCACCAATGGACTAGTATCATGAAGTTAAAAGTAGCATTTTCGCATGCAGAATGTGTACAGTATACAAAAATAGTCGCAAAGGAACGTTCATTTACTTTTTTAGCCCTTAGTTGTAATCATAATATGCTGTCCATTAACCTAAGAGAGAGAGAGAGAGAGACCTAGCAGCATAATACACTTTTCCAATGTGTACATACGAGTATTAGTTTAGATCGTTCTGTATTTTATAATGTGGAAACTACTAAATTGATGTTAATGAAATTTCGGCACAGTATTACTACTTTGCCGAGGATGGAAAACGCGTATGATTTTTAGAAATCGTCTCAGTGGCGGCGCAGCAATATTAAAAAAACTAAAAATATGAAAACAGCTCGAACTTCGTTTTTAGGCGTTTTAGACGTTTCTGATCATTTTCTACTTGTTTTTGGGTAGAGGTGAAACTGGGGTGGTTGATGGGTGAGGGGGTTGTAAAACTGAAATTTTTTTGTATGCCTATAGGCTGCCCATTGACCTGTGAAAGAAAGACCTAGCGATATAATATACTTGTTTAGGTCGATCCGAACTTTGTCTTACAGAAACCAAGGGACTTAGGGAATTTTCTGATGTATGCAAAATACATACGAGTATTACTTTAGATTGCATATATACAAATTCAATAAATAGAACATAGCCTATACTTTCTTCCATCTTATCAATATTTAACTTCCTCGATATTTAATTGTTTTCTTATGTTTTGTACTTGTATATATTTTTTAACGTATGTTTTATCAGCTTGGTATTTTTGTTCCACCACGCCACTCTCTCACTGAAAACCAAATTGCCAACACCATCCGGCATAATACATGACTGTTGTGGTATAATGTAAGTTTTCTGTTGCATTTTAATTATTTGTTTTAATTGTAATTTTGTTTTTTAAAAAAATTAATTGTGAATGTTAGTCATTTTGTATCTGTTTGACATTTCTGATACTTTAGTTTCAATACCTGAAGATGACGCCTAATAGAAGCGTCGAAACGTCGTAAAATTTTATATTTTGGAAATATAATAAGTGACCGTATCCCAAGATTGTTTTACTAAATATTTGGTACCGACGGTCAGGATTCAAAAAGTAAAAAATTTAAATTGTTCTGTATTGTGTAACATAGAAGCTTTTGAACTGACTTTAATGACATTTTGACACAGATTTATTACCGTGACGACGATTGAAAAAGCTATGGTTTTTAGAAATCGTTTCAGTGGCGGCGCGGCAATAATAAAAAACTGAAAATATAAAAACACCTCAAACTTAGTTTTTAGACGTTTTAGGAGTTTCTGATCATTTTAATTTTTTTGGGTCGAGGTGAAGTTGAGGTGGGGGGTTGTAAAACCCAAAAATTTGTTGTATTCATGATAGATTGTCCATTTACCTGTGAAAGAAGTGCCCAGTAGAATAACACACTTTTTTGCGGTCGGGCGAGCGATGATTTGATTGCAAGGGGATCTAGACTAAGTTCTTGCTATGGGAAATTAATAAAACTGGTATCTTCGGGATGTGTGATAAGTACTGAGTCAATTAACTTGAATACATTTTTTTTAAATGAGATAGGGTTTATAGTTGCTTTGTTCGGATTGGCAGAGAATTAAAAAGTTCGGAACCATGATAAGTAAATGACTTTGATGACTAATTTACTATTTCCTTTACAAGTCACGGATTTATCACAAACAGCCTACTATCTAAAGTTCACTCGCTAGTATAATAATAATAATAACAATAATATTTATTCACCATAGGTACAATGTAGTAAATAAATATAAATAAGTTCACAGTAGGTGGGTTGATATAAAATGTGATCTAAAAATTTAAATGTTTTCAAATATACATATCAAAATATTACTAGAACAAATTTTATTGATTTTTAATATTATGTATAATTATTCGCTCTATAGAGTAAATGTATTCCTTTAGTTTTTGTTTAAAATTTTTGCCAAATTTGTGGGACTTTATGGTTAATTGTATTGCACAATATAATTTCGGAGCTAGGTACATAAATGATCGTTGGAATATAGTTTTGTGTGGTCGAACTAAGTTTGATGACCATAATTTGTGCCTCGTGCTATATACATGTATATGTTTATGTTTTATTTCATCAACACAGATTCTGTGGAATAAATTGCTAGTATGTAAGAAATAAAGTTGCCTAGTATCGAGTATCTCTGTTTCCTGGTATAAATCGTTTGACGGATAGAGCTTAGATTTATGAAATATAGATTTCAGCACATATTTTTGTAATAGATCCAATTCAGAAATGTATGTCTTGCAGGCAGATCCCCAAGCTGGTATTCCATATATTAGATGTGTTTCGATTAAAGCATGATACAATATTTTAAGCAAATTATCTGTTAGAATATTGGATAAAATTTTAAGTTTATGTGCTTCACGTCTTATTTTTTTCATCACATGTAAAATTTGCTTATCCCACTTTAAATGTGAATCTAGATATACTCCAAGATATTTCATGCTATCTACTCTACTAATTTCAGTCCTTTTTGCATGGTATTTAATGGAGAGGTGTTCATAGCAAGGTAAAAATCTAGCATAGGAAGTAAAGGCAACGAAATTGGTTTTTTTGAAATTTACTGTTAAAATTTTGGTATCAAACTATTGAATAATCTTGATAAAATCTTTCTCAATAATTTCTTTTAATATTGTCCAGTCGTCAGCTTTATATAGTATGAGGGTGTCATCCGCAAAGCATATTATTTTTCCAACACTGTCAATTTCAAATAAATCATTCAGGTGCAAGTTAAATAGAAGCGGGCCTAGTACTATTCCCTGTGGGACACCATATTTAATCAACATTTCCTTGCTAAGAGTTAGAGATTCTTACCATTTGAGTACGATTTGAGAGATAATTTGTTAATAATAATTGTTATGTTCCTCTAAAACCTAATCTTTCCATCACCTTTAAAAGCTCACTGTGGCTACCATATGAGAACGCCACTGAGAGCTCTTACCCTGCATCTATATCTATCTATCCTACCGGATAACAGATCAGAGCCCGGATTATGTCTCTGACGTTTTCCGGATAGATGTAGATATAGATATATACTTTAATAATCCCGGGACCGGTTTGGGAAGGCAACCGGTAGGTCTTACGGTGGTGTTTGCCGACTTCGCCGCGTTATTGATACAAATGAAAAGAGGTCGATTTCCCGATTTCCCGACTGATCCAGGACGGTAGGAATCGCAGCATATACACACAACCAGCAGAGTCACTCGAATCGCCAATGAAATAGATGCACAGTAAACTTGGGGATGCACAAACAGTAAATACTTGTGCCGGGCTTTAAGGGTCTAGGGTATAGCGCGCGAAATTGAGAATCCAAGAAAAGACGTATTCCCGTGTTAGCCAAGAGGCGTGGCCACCTGTTCCCTTTCTCCAGTGTGTGTGTGTGTGTGTGTGTGTCTAAGATGAGGGCAGATAAGTAAGTCCAAAAATCCAAAGGTAAGGTCAAAAGGTCCAAAGGTGAGGTCCAAAGGTCACCATAAAAATGAATTTCGCATTTCCAAGCTCATGAGGTTACCTTTGAACTTACAGTAATGATTCAAAAAGCAAATTGAAGGAGAAAGCTTACGCTTGTGCAACTATTTAGCCTTTTTTTGATATCGTGTTTGGTTGTTAAATTACAGGCATTTATAGAATGTATGTTTTTGCTTTGCGAGTTTTTTTCCACATTAAAAAACTTTTTTGAGAAAATCGAAAATAGTTGTCATTCATTAAGGTCTTAACTATCGCCTTCTGAAATATTATATATGTAGTTTGAAAATAGAGTGAGTTATGCGAGAAACTGTGAGTCCCTGTTTTACATGGCAAATACGTATGTATAAATGTGTGTATCCAGGCCCCTTAAAAAAGTACGATATTATATGACGATTGAACCGTGTTTTTTAAGCAGTCTTTAGCAAGACGTTTTCACTTACAAAATCCGATTGAAATGCATTATAAATGTGAGATACTAAATTAACATACCTAAGCCTAACGACCTAAAATGTATAGGATTATGAACAGTGAAATCCCGATAACATTTTTTTAAACGACAAAAATTAATTTCTTATAAAAGAGTGAAACAAACTAAAAATCTGCCTATCAATCTTCAAAAAATAAGACCTTGAATTAGGGCAAAAATCAAGTAGGTACAGAGAAAAAAATACTGTTGCGTTTCCAATTAATTGTTAGTATTTGGATGTTTTTCCATCGCTTTAAATATATTTACAGTTGTTTCAAATCCATGTCGTTTAAAGAATTCAATCCTTATATTCGAAGTAATCACAGGTACGCCAATAAATTCAAAATAATTTTATATTCGTTCTAACGATATGTATAATCCTTCTAATACCAGTACTGACACGTAATGCAATCGAAACATCCTTTTGTTTTCGAAATTTACCCTATGTTTCACTTAAGAAAAGCATACAGTCTATTCAATGTACAAAAATTATTACTGCAACAGCAGTTCGTGATAATTCATTTGATAAAAATTAATTTTGTTTCAATGGCCCTCGTCGTTCGCTGAACTATAATCAGTATTTGGTGGGACTGATGTCCCGATTCAATGAAGGTAGGAATAAAGAAAAGGGAGATTATCTCGACTATCGCGACTAAGCCGCGAACCCGCCAACATGGGCGGTTGTTCCGTTGTGTTGTTTCGGTGTTAGCCGTGTTGTGTCATCTCGTGGTTTTGCGTATTGCATCAGCAATTGTGTGATTTAAATGTGTCCAGTTATATATTAAATGGAGGACCTACTGAGAAATTGGGGCTTAGAAGAGCTAACACCCACATTTGGATGTACGTATTTAGATTAGTCAGACGTTAGATTTCAGGTAAAAATGCAACAACTGGTGCAGGCTTACGTCTAATTCTTATATCATGCTCCTTATAACTTCATACAAAATCACACAATTAAACATCCAAACGAATCGATCAGCTGTCCTCGCAATAAAATCTGTTGGTCTAAGGAAAAGGAAGTAGTTTAGAATCAATTACCAAACACAGATTCGATTCAACGACAGGCTGCGATTGAATTATTATTTATTGGAATCTAATGACATCTTGTAGTTGAATCGACAATACGATATAATTCGTTACCAACTTCCCATTGGATAAAACATCGCTGTATTTGAGGAATGCTGAGTGTAACGTCCCATTGAATACCGGCGTAAGTCTTTGACAGAACGACAGATTTTTCTGTGTGTAGTGTGTGACTGTTTGGACCTGCGTCTATTTTATTGCTTTATGTACATCTTCCTGATAATATTCTCTACGGTTCATCCTTAAACTAGTTTCACAGCGCCTTGCAGTTCGGAGGTTAAATACAATTCCTTGTTCTGTAATCTGAATATAATGATGAACATGCTCAAACTACTGAGCATATACCCTACAATTCCGAATCAAAGGCATTCATATCGATCGTCAAGTTTTAATTAAATACAAAATGGTGATGTAGATACACAGATTCTGTTCGTTCTAAATTAAATTGGATCTCTCAAGCTCTCGGCGTTATATTTTGTTTTAGACAAAATTACTTTTTTTGGACAGTAAAAAAAAGTTAAGCCGGCTAGACAGAATTGTTCCATCAGATTTTTCTTATGGTGCGAGACTTTTAGGAAATGTTACTGTGCCTCACTGCCTGCTATTTTTTCAGATTAAATGCATTAAATGCAATGCAAAAATACAAAATATCTTAGTGATTTATATATTTCTAAACTGTTGAAACTTTTATAATGACTAGGGTACAAGCTTAGAAGAAACCGTCTCAATAAAGTTTGGAGATGGTCAATTAATGGGTAAAGTATTCAGGGGATCGAAACAAATTTAAACAAAAATTTTAGGATTTCTAGGTATCCACTATCTAAGTGTTGCTCATGAAATAATTAACTAATAAAAAATATTAACAATTATTTCTAATAGTACTACTAACTAGTGATACATCGTTGAAAAGCTAGATGTACCAATTTGCAGTTTATGCCAAATTTCCTTGTTTTTGTGTTGAAAATAAGAAAATTGTGAAACGGTTGAATTTATGTACAGTTACGAGTATTGTATACAGTTTTTGCTCAAAATATAGAGAAGATATAATTTTACTTCCCACACCGATAGGTGTGTGTGAAGGGAGTATTGTGATCGCGAAAATTTTCGATTTTGAGATAACATACTGTTTGGGCGTTTTATGATGCCTACATAACGAAAATCCACGTCACTCATTTCCGTCGGTCTGGTTGTCGGTCTGTCGGTCTGTCTGTTGCCGTTTTTCTAGCCTCCTAATCTCAGTAACCGCTGCATAGGTAGGTTATGTTGCTACAATTTTGAAAATTGGTGAATGGACGGCGGAGCAAAAAACAAAACATTTCAAATATGCCTCAAACTTCGTTTTTAGGCGTTTTAGGGGTTCCTGATCATTTTCTACTTTTTTTGGGTAGGGGTGAAATTGGGATGGTTGGGGGGTGGGGGGTTGTAAAGCTGAAAAATTTGTTGTACTCATTATAGGCTGTCTACTGACCTAAGGGAGAAAGACCTAGCGGCGTAATAAACTTTTTTGGGTCCATCCAAACATTGCCTTGTGTATTACAGGAACCAAGGGACTTAGAGAATTTTTCGATGTATACATACGAGTATTGCTTTAGATAGTTCTGTATTTTATAATATTGAAATTACTGAATTGATGTTAATGAAATTTCGGCACAGTATTACTACCTTGGCGAGGATGGAAAACCCGTATGATTTTTAGAAATCGTCTCAGTGGCGGCGTAGCAATATTGAAAAAACTAAGAATATGAAAACATCTCAAACTTCGTTTTTAGGCGTTTTAGGAGTTTCTGATCGTTTTCTACTTTTTTTGGGGTGGGGGTGAAATTAGGGTGGTTGGGGGGTCGGAGAGCGGCATAATACACTTTTTTAGGTTCATCCGAACATTGCCTTGCCGATTACAGAAACCAAGGAACTTTAACTTTCTGATGCATACAAAATACATACGAGTATTACTTTGGATCGTTCTGTATTGTGTACGTGGAAACTTCTGAATTGACTTTAATGACATTTTGACAAAGATTTATTACCGCGACGAGTATGAAAAGCGCGTATTGTTTTTAGAAATTATTTCAGTGGCGGCGCGGCAATAATAAAAAACTAAAAATATAAAAAACAGCTCAAACTTCGTTTTAGACGGTGTAGGGGTTCCTGATCATTTAATTTTTTTTTTTGTTGGGGGTGAAATAGGGGTGGTTCGCGGGTGGGGGTTTGTAAAACTCAAAAATTTGTTGTATTCATGATAGATTGTCCATTGACCTGTGAAAGAAGCACCTAGTGAAATAAAACATTTTTTGCGGTCGGGCGAGCGATGATTTGGCTGCAGGGGCATCTAGACTATAGTTTCATGCTGTGGGAAAATAATAAAACTGGTATCATCGGAATGTGTGGGAAGTACTGAGTCAATCAACTTGACTCCATTTTTTATGTTTCACCTTTACACCCAAGCAGAGCATAATGGATGTATTTTGAGTTTCATCATCATGTCTCAACAGACATGTTGTGAACTCGTAAAATGCATTAAGTCGGAGCTAGAGTATTGCCGACACGAATATTATCAATACCTTTGAGCACTGTAGCTCGCCATCGTTCGCGATTTGTTGTCAGTTTAGTGGCGCTCTTGACACTCATATCCAGCAACTGTTTCGTCGTAATTTTGAGTTTAGTTCCTTGATAATGTAAAATACAAACACGCGCTAACGCATGAAAAAAGGCAAGGTCTAAAGCTAGCATAAGGACGCTATTTATGCGTTGTCTTGTACAAAGTAATGACCTGTGCAACTAGGGAATGCCTGTTTACAGTCGACTGGGCAATTATGTGAGATTTATGGAAGCCCCATAGTATATGTTTGTAGTCGTTCAGTTCGAAGAAATGTTTCATATAAACTCCGAGCTGGCAAGAAAGATAAATCAAATAAACTTGTTGCGGTATATCTGGATCTACTCAGTTTAAGTATAAATACGCCTGTTTAACTTTTCATCAAGGATATATTCATATTAATGATAGGATTGGCAGCTAGCAGCGGTAGCGTATGCTTAGTCATTAAAATCATATTGCTTCCTCGGTATTGGCATCTTAATGTTGATATATTTATCAAGTGTGTTTGGAGGTACCAAATAAGATATGTGGTAACGGGGTGTTTTTTTAAAAAAAATGTTATGGCGGAATACTAATTTTATGATTCCAAGAACCATGTAACGAACTTTTTTACTTTTACTTCCCACACCGATAGGTGAGGGGAGTATTGTGATCGCGAAAATTTTCGATTTTGAGATAATACGCTTTTTGGGCATGTTATGATGTCTGTCACTCATTTCCGTCGGTCTGTCTGTCGGTTTGTCTGTCGGTCTGTCTGTCGGTCTGTCTATCTGTCGGTCTGTCTGTACGCGTTTTCCTGTCCTCGTGATCTCAGTAACCGCTGCATGGATTGTGATGAAATTTGGGCAGCGATATGCTGTGGGGTCGTAGTAGGTAATGCTGCTATAATTTTGAAAATCGGTGGATTGGCGGCGGAGTAATAAGCAGAAAACGAAAAATTTCAAATATTCTACTTTTTGTGGGTGGGGGTGGAAATTAGGGTGGTTGGGGGTTGGGAGGTTGTAAAATTGAAAAATTTGTGGTATTCATAATAGACTACCCACTGACCTGTGAAGGAAGACCTCGCGACATAAATCACTTTTTTAGGTCTATCCGAACATTGCCTTATGCCTATTACAGAAACTAAAGGACTTTTCCGATGTATACATACCCGTATTGCTTTAGATCGTTCTATATTATGTAAGGAAGAAACTGTTGAATTGATTTTAATGAAATTTTGACACAGTATTGCTACAGTGGCGAGGATGGAAAATGCGTATGGTTTTTATAAATCGTGCCAGTGGCGGCGCAGAAACAATAGAAAAACTAAAAATAAAAAACAGCTCAAACTTCGTTTTTAAGTGTTTTAGAGGTTCCTGATCATTTACTGAGTTTTTTTTGGGTGGGGGTGAAATTCGGGTGGTTGGGGGTGGGGGAAATATTTGCTGTATTAATAATAGGCTGTCCGCTGACCTGTGAAGGAAGACCTAGCGACATAAATCACCTTTTTAGGTCCATCTAAACATTGCCTTGCCTATTACCGAAACTAAGGGACTTAGAATTTTCTGTATACATACGAGTATTTATTGCTTTAGATCGTTTTGTATTTTGTAATGTGGAAACTATTAAACTGATTCTAAAGAAATTTTGACATATTACTATTACTGTGGTAAAACTGAAAAGTTTGTATTATTGATAATAGGCTGTTCATTGACCTATGCAGGAAAGACCTAGCGGCATATGACAATTTGGGGGGGGGGGCTACTGGCGATGATTTTGTTGCAAGGGGATCTCAGACTAAAGCTTCATGCTATGGGAAAATAATTAACTGGTATCACCGTAATGTGTGGGAAGTACTGAGTCAATCAACTTGACTTCATTTTTTTTATGAGTTTGATCACAGCCTCATAGGCTTTTTGTTAATGATTCGCGGTTAATTTCAAACATCCATTCGCAACGATTCTTCAGTCAGATGTGCACACCCTGAGTAATGCGTCTGCCCGCCTCCATCAAAATATTTACTGCCGCAGGGCACCAGTGGGAGGAGATGGCACGTCAGACGGGCCCCAACCAGGCATATTTTACCATGTCTAATCGAGAGGGCGCTGTCTCCGATCGCCATTACGGTAATAAATCCCGGAAGGCCGTTATGTTACTACAGTATTCATAATCCTTGATGTCGCCTGGGGGCAGCACTGCCAGACTTGACGTATGAAATTATTGTACAGCGTTGCCAGAATTATCGGATTTTCCAGAAAAATATAGTACAACATAAAATAAATGAAAACATAAAAGCAGGAAGATCGGGATCACTAAAGGCAGTAGTAAAGAACAATTATGCATGTAAATTATTTTTCAATTTATTTTATTGTGGAATAAGTTTTTGATAGAAAATAAAAACTGAATAACAATTATCTAATAAAATATGAAAAAACAAAACGTAACGTAATAGAAGTTTAATCATTTACATATGATTTAAAAAAATGTTTTATTTATATATGCTGGAGGAAAAGTTAGAGGATTTTTTCAATATTTTTTTACTTCAAATATTGTTTTTTCTCAATCTTTTTGAAGTGAACTTGAAATCAAAATTTGCATAATCCTTCAAATTTTCCCGCCAGTGTATTTTAGGGAATACTCATTATTCGAAAAAGACTTGGACGTCTTCATCGTCCTTCTTGTAAAGATTGTGAGAAGCCGAAGACATTCCATTTATCATTTGAGGCGTAACCTCAAAGTTATAGCATTCGCCGTTACAACGTTGTGATGATAAAAGCAATGCATTCACCGTAGTTCCCAAAAGTCCGAGTCTTAAGAGATTTCACGATGAGAGATTTGATTACACCGCGCCGACGCCAACGATGTGACGTGGGACACAGATTCTCTGTACACACTGTACACAGTCGTAGGCATTAGGCATTGTATATTGTAGGCAACCAACAAAACAAGGGTTATCGTTATGAATACGTACTGTGAAGATCTGTTCTTCTTCAAAAAAATGTTTGATTGGTGTTTTATTCAAGATATTACTGTTAGTAAAATTATGTTACAATTATCGAATATGGTACAAGTGAAATTTTAACTTCAGTTTCGGAATAAATTATGTTACAATTCGATAATTATGTTACATCTGGCAGCGCTGCCTGGTGGCCTCTCGCACAGAGTGTAGCTGCACAGTATAGGGCTGCTGGATCCCAAATCTCGTAATCACAGTTTAACTGTAGAAATCGTACTGTAATTCCATCACAAATATTCAAACATCACATATTCTATATCACGACTATTCCTGTATTTCTTTTATGGTCAGCCTCCCGCAAAGGCTGAAAGCCTATGGCGCTGTAGAAGCGCTGCGGGAGGATAAGTGTCGGTGCACGTTAGATTTGAAACGCTGCAGGTTGTAGCAGTCGGGAAACAAATTCGGCAGCTGATTCCACAGCGTCGAAGTTCTCCAAAAGAAGGAATGCTGGAGGAGACTGGTTCGGGGAGTAAGGACCTCCACCTGGTAAGGATGAGCTCGCAGAGCTTCTCTAGTGTTCCTGGTTTGGACGTCCTTTCGTGTTATTATCTGGGAGAGCTCACCCGAACATCTTCCGTGATAGAATCTGTAAAACAGGGATAAGTCAGCCACCGTCCTCCGATGTTCCAGGCTGTGGAGGTCCTTTGTGAGGTTAAACGTATCGATTAATCTAATTGCCCTTTTCTGGATAGTGTCCAGAAGCTTTAGAGAGTGCTTCGCAGCACATCCCCACACATGAGAGCAATACTCCAGCGATGGTCGGATCTGTGCTTTGTAGAGCAGCAGCAGTTGCTCTGGTGTATACAACTTCCTACAGCGGAACAAAACTCCAAGCTTCAGGAATGCCGTTTTAGCAATACTGACGACGTGGTCGTACCAGGACATGTTTTTGTTGATGTTGATCCCCAAAAGCTTGACGGAAGATGACTTGACTATTGGGTGACCCTCCATTTCCACATTTGGTAAGCCATCGTGAGACTTCTTAAGTGTTGTTGCCTGAGTTATTTGTACGTTGAACTGTACTTTATTTGCCAATCCCTACTCGGCAATTGTTTTGATATCTGCGTTGATCTGTGAGGCATGCTGTCCCCTGGGATGATAGTGGCTTGCCTGGGTTCCATGCACGACGCCAATGTACTGTCATCTGCGAAGCTGTAGATTCGATTGGATGTTATTTCCAGCAGATCGTTGATGTACATCAGAAACAGTGTAGGGGGTAGGACAGATCCCTGAGGAACACCGGCGTTTATTGAAAATACGTCTGATGAACAACCCTCGACTACAACAAACAGAGATAGGTGGTTCAAAAAGCTATTCAGCCATTGTCGTAGGCCAGGTGGTAGTCCATAAGCAGCAAGCTTGACCAGAAGTCCCTCATGCCACACTCTATCGAAGGCTTTCGATTGTCAAGTGCAACAACACGAAATTCGCCATGATTGCCTATTGTTCTGTTCCACATAGGCAAGAAGGTCATCTGTAGACCTGTGCTTACGGAAGCCATACTGGCGATCATTTATGATGTTACTGTTGTCCAGGTATTTCAGGAGGTGTGTGTTAATGACAGTCTCCATAACCTTAGACATGATGCTGAGAAGAGCCACAGGTTTATAATTGGTGGGATCAGTTTTTTTGCCTTTCTTAGGGATGGGTTGTACGCAGCCAATCTTCCACGAAGCGGGAAACACGCCTCGTTGATGCGATAGTTTAAAGAGCTCAGGTGCAAGCTCAGCCGCACAGCGTTTAAGGACAATGGCTGAAATTTGATCAGGACCAGTAGCTTTCTTAATGTTTCGTTTTTGGAGGACGCTTTTTACATCTCGATGTTGAAATTTAACCTCTGCCATTTTAGAGTTCGCGTTTATGGTGGTGGTCGGAGTACTTCCTTGAAACTCTACAGTAGAATTGGCTGCGAAAAGCCTCCCTAAGATGTCTGCTTTTTCTTTGGGAGAAAAAGCGATGGACTTGTCCTCTCTATTCAAGGGTGGTATAGACGAACAGGAAAAGATTCTGACTAACAGCTTCAGCTGCAGACCAGAATGTTCTGGACGAACTAGGACATGAGAGGAGCTTGTTCTTAATTTTTTGGTTGTGTTCCTCCTTGCTGCTGTCAATCACGCGTTTACAGAGATTTCTGGCGTCGATAAAACTGTGGTGGTTCTCGGCATTTGGATTTTTCCTCCATTCTTTGTAATGTTGGTTTTAAGAGGTAACAGCATCTCTACAACGCTGATTGAACCATGGCTTGTTTTTGGAGGGATGCTTGACGACAAGAGCAATATAGGCTTCCATGCCGGATATTAATACCTCTGTTATTTCGTGGGTGCAAGCTCATGGGTCTCGTGACTTGAAGCCGACGTCGTTCCAGGGAAAGGACTGGTAGTATTCCCTTAGGTCGTCCCACTTTGCTGATCCGTAATGCCAGACCCGGCGAGGCTTTGTATGGTGGAGATCTGGAGAATGCATTCTGCATAGCGTTGAAACGGTGTTATGGTCAGACGATCCCAGTGGGGCGGTTACTTTCACTGTGTAGACTGTTGGAGTAGTTGTGAGATATGGGTCCAACAGACTAGCAAAATCTCCGTGGCGGCTGGGGATCCTTGTTGGTTCTTTGACTATCTGCTCCAAGCCGCAGCTAATAGCGAAGGCTTCAGCTTCACGTACCTCGTCGTCCGTTTTGTTTGAGTGTTTGAGCCAGTATGAGTTGTGAACGTTGAAGTCACCACACCGGAAGTTCACAATCGAAAATCCATACCAGGCAGTATATATCCAGCAGTGGGATTCATAAACGTTTCATAAATTTCCATTATAAATCAAGCGGATTGAAAATTGCAGCCCGGCGACACAAATATCCGATGCGATGCATGAGAAATCATCGAAGTGACGTCAGCTCTATTTATCTCTATACGCGGACGAATATTATTCCAATTAAACGATTTTCAGAGCTAAGCAAAAAATGGGACATTTTTATCGGACTATTTTGTCAGCTGCACAGCAGATTTTTAATCGAGTTGTATTTGGTTTTAGCTTACATTTTATATGAAATGAGAGGTGGTAGTTGACCGTAACACTAGCCTGTCAAAAACCAGAATTACGCAATCAAAATGCTGCACTGAAAATATATCACTCGCAAGTCAAATCCCAACTCAGAATAAAACGGTTGCGGTTGATGAAATGCGGTAGGACTAAGTACAATAATAAACGAACTCTTTTTTTCATAATTAGTTTATAAAAAATATAAAAGATCAATAATGGGTGGGCCCTCCATGTTGACCAATGCACTTCTGGTTGTTGATAAACTCTAAAGGTACAGCCTCCCAAGCTGCCCTCACAGCATGTTCCAGTTTGTCCAGCGTGGTCGGAGGATTGGGTAAATCGCCTATATGTATCGACCCATCCAATCCCGTACTTTTTCAATGGGCAATAAATCGGGTGATCGTGGAGGCCAGCGAAGTACCCTGACCTCAGCATCCTGTAGGAACCTCATCGATACTTTTGCAATATGAGGACGTGCATTATCTTGCTGGAAGAAATCCTCTTCGAGGCCTCGGACATATGGAACGGCAATTGGTTCTAACACCTCATTCACATAACGTTGCGCAGTCATTGTGTCATGAATCACAAGAAAGGTGACTTGCTATAGAATGCAATGGCACCCCAAACCATCAAACCAATAGGACGGTGTACATGGCGCTCAACAGCAAACTGGAGATCACGTCGTTCACCCCGTCGTCGTCTTACGCGTTGGCGTCCGTCATGTGCCCCCAGACAAAACCTTGAATGGTCGGAGAAGGTCGTCTGATGCCACTCAGCATGCCATTGTTGTTGTTTTTGGCACCAATCTAACCGTTGGCGACGATGATTTGCAGTAAGTGGAAGCACTAGATGCGGACGATATGATCCTAAGCCCATTTCACGCAATCTGTGGTACATCGTGCGGAATTGAATGGGCCTCCCTATAGCTGCATACCAAGCCGTCAGCAACAGCTCGAGTGGATCGTATTCTGTCTCGAAGGGCCAGTAGTCGCAGATGACGATCCTGCCGGTCTGTAGTTCTTCTACGTGCTCCAGCACCTCTAGCTCGCTGCATTCGCCCTTCTGCGATCCATGCGCTCCATGCTGCTACAACTGTAGCCACGCTACGCCCCATGGTTACAGCAATTGCTCTGAAAGAAGCACCACTTTCTTGTTGGCCTACAATCCGACCCCGTTCAAAGGGGCTGAACTGTGTAAACTGGGGCTGTCGTCTTCTAGGGGGCATCTTTATACAACCAATGTGCCATGTAGGTAAACAGCGTCTGCATGAACAAAAAGTGTTACATGTCTACCAGAGATGGTACTGCCAAGCTGTATACAAATTTCTACTGGAAACATCTGATGACTGCTCGACATATAGTTTTGGACGTAAAAGCAGCTCAGACTTCGTTTTGAAGCATTTCATGAGATTTTTTACTTTTTTATCCATTAACCTGTGAAAGGAAGACCTAGTGGCATATCACACTATTTTGCGGACGATGATTTGGTTGCAAAGGGACATGCTATAGGAAAATAAACTGGTACCACCATAATGTGTATAAAGTCGACCAAGTTGACTTCATTTTACTTCCCACACCGATAGTTGAGGGGAGTATTGTGATCGCGAAAATTTTCGATTTTGAGATAATATACTTTTTTGGGCGTTTTATGATGCCTACAAAAACGAAAATCTACGTCACTCATTTCCGTCGGTCTGTCTGTCGGTCTGACGGTCTGTCGGTCTGTCTGTCTGTCTGTCTGTCTGTCTGTCTGTCTGTTGGCGTTTCTCTAGCCTCCTAATCTCAGCAACTGCATAGATTTAGATGAAATTTGGGTAGTGATATGGTGTAGGGTCGTAGTAGGTAATGTTGCTACAATTTTGAAAATCGGTGAATGGGCGGCGGAGTAATTAAGTAGCAAAAAACGAAACATTTCAAATATGCCTCAAACTTCGTGTTTAGGGGTTCCTGATCATTTTCTACTTTTTTTTGGGTGGGAGTGAAATTGGGGTGGTTGGGGGAGAGGGGGTTGTAAAGCTGAAGAATTTGTTGTACTCATAATGGGCTGTTTACTGACCTGAGAGCGAAAGACCTAGCGGCAGAATACACTTTTTTAGGTCCATCCGAACATTGCCTTGCCGATTACAGAAACCAAGGGACTTGAACTTTCTGATGCATACAAAATACATACGAGTATTACTTTGTATCGTTTTGTATTGTGTTATGTGGAAACTTCTGAATTGACTTTAATGACATTTTGACACAGATTTATTACCGCGACCAGTATGGAAAGCGCGTATGGTTTTTAGAAATCATTTCAGTGGTGGCGCGGCAATAATAAAAAAACTAAAAATATAAAAAACACCTCAAACTTCGTTTTAGACGTTTTATGGGTTCCTGATCATTTTAAAATTTTTTTTGGTTGGGGTGGTTCGGGGGTGGGGGTTTGTAAAACTCAAAAATTTGTTGTATTCATGATATATTCCATATAGTCCATTGACCTGAGAAAGGAGCACCTAGTAGAATAAAACAATTTTTTTGCGGTCGGGCGAGCGATGATTTGATTGCAGGGGCATCTAAACTATAGTTTCATGCTGTGGGAAAATAATAAAACTGGTATCACCGTAATGTGTGGGAAGTACCGAGTCAATCAACTTGACTACATTTTTTAAGTAGTTAAAGGAACCGTAATTTTGTTCCATTTTTGACGCCCGTAACTCAAAAATAAAATTCTTCCAAAGCGGACGCGATGATTTTTCCTGAACTAACAAGCAGAAATTTCAACTCGCATATTTTAAAATCAAAGGTATGAGTATCGATCAAAGGGTTTTAATTAAATGCAGAGAAGAGATAGAGATTCCGAAGTCCGCTCACCGTACAAGACCTCTCAATTAAATTGGATCCCTCTGGTCGGTTCTCCACGTTCAGTTTTATTTTAAATAAAATTACTGGAGGTATTGTCTCGTCCTACATCTCTATCAAAAAACCTACAGAGGCCAGGGAATTCATTAAATTAATTCGTTTTGCTGAAATGTACAGTAAAAGCGAGCTAGTGAAGGAGATTTATGGTAACCGCCGATAAGATTTCGCGGTTAATTAATTTTTCCCACGCGGATTTGAGATGGAAGAGATGAGATAATTTTTTTCGCGCAAAAAGACTATACGAGGGTTGGTCTGTGGCTTGGATAAACAAGGGCCTATCTGCATAAAACAAGTTTTGAGAAAGTTGAAGATTTGTGAAAAAAATTCGAGGTTGTTTTTTATTGACGTTTCTTAACCTAGAGACATGATATTTTGATAAACGTTGTAATGAAGCGCCAAATATTCATAAAATATGAAACTATTAGGTTTATTGATGTCGTTAAAAGATTTTTGTTAGTTGGACTCCAGCCGATTGGCCTCAAGTTAATATAGGCCTTGTCTTTAATACAATAATTGACACACTTAGGACCAGAAAATTGTTACATAGGACCGGTCGTCGTGTAAACATTACTTAGGCCCTTTTTACCTCGTCGAAAATTTCCTCATTATGTTTAATTGCAGTAGCAGGAGTGACAAATTTAAGATTTTCTGTAGTAAAAAGTATTTTATTAAAAAAATATATCGTTTGCAAACTGTGTAATGTATACTAATATAGAACAAAGAAGATATCCATTATTCTAACAAGAAAAATCATTAGCAGATACACAGATGTAACACAATAGGGCAAACGTCTTCGTCGTCACTGATACTGTCAGCTTTTAAATTTAAGTAAAATAGTTGACTGTTCGGATGTATGTAACACAACAAGGTTCTAATGTCTTCAAGTTTCTTTTTAGGCAGCAGAAGTGGGTATGCATCATGTAGTTTTTCTAAACTAGGATGTTCTGTGCTTAACTGTCCTTTTTTAGGTTATTGCTTACGAAATCTCAAGGGATTATAACATACATCAGTATTACATATTTTTCAAAATAATAAGGGCCTAAGTAGTAGATAGGACCTACGTTTAAAACCAACTCTAGGCCTTTACGGAAACACTGATCTGGATCCGGATAGATCAGTTATACGTCAAACAGCTGATGAGGGCTGTTCCAAATTACGCTTCTATCACCGTCCCAGAACTGATTTCATCATGCCCCGCCCATTTTACAGTTCTTAAAACACACAAAATGGGCGGAGGATGATGAAAACAGTTCTCGGACGGTGATAGTACCGTAATTTGGAACAGCCCTCAACAGCTGTTTGACGTATAACTGATCTATCCGGATCCAGATCAGTGTTTCCGTAAAGGCCTTATATATCTATGTTACACTTAGGCCCTTTGAACCTTTTCATCTGCAAACTAAAAACGGCCGAAGATAACATAGGTCTCATATTTCTTGTATCATTTATGCCGACTTTTAGTTAGGCCTCAAAGTGAAGCAGAAAGCAAAAAAAGCATAAAGGCTCAAGTACATATAGGCCCCATTTAGTGGGTCTATATTACAAGATAGGTCCATTTAAGACATGCAAAATGTTTAATTAGTGTAGATAAGACCGTGATAAAAAGACCTAAGGTATACATAGGCCTTTGTATACACTGAAGTGTTCATACTTAGGCCTTTCTACATACTACGTAATCCTCAACCAAAATGCCTTTTGACTTAGGACCTATTCCATCGGAAAGAGCCCATTCTATTTATTGAGTCCAGAACCCCATTTTAAGAAAATTTGCACATAGACCCTTGTTCATCCAAGCCACATATCTACTATCATATGCAGTTGGCATAGAAGCACGCCTATCTGGTTAGATGAAGCGAATGCACCTTTGCGAACCGCCAAGAAGTTTGCTGGTTTTTAGCAGCGACTTCCTTTGGTTTGTTGTTACCTCCGGATACCAGATGGCGCACAGGCAGATCTTTTCTGCCGCCTACTCTCAAAAAGGCTATGGACGAGAGTGACCTATTGCTAGGCTGGGTTCAAAAATTTTGCGGGGCCTGAATACGTAACGTACAGAAAACTCAGGCAACAACACTAACAAAGGTTGGCTTACCAACTGCGGAAATTGAGGGTCATCCAATAGTCGTGGCACCTTCCGTCAAGCTTTTGAGGATCAACATCAACAACAACATGCCCTGGTACGACCACGTCGTCAGTATTGCTAAAACGACATCCCAGAAGCTTGGAGTTTTGTTCCGCTGTAGGAAGCTCTATACACCAGAGCAACTACTGCTGCTCTACAAGGCAAAAATCTGATCATCGTTAGAGTCTTGGTCCCATGTGTGAGGATGCAATCCGAAACACTCTCTAAAGCTTCTGGATATTAACCAAAAGAGAGCAATTAGACTAATCGGTACGCCTAACCTCACAAAGGACCTCCACAGCCTGGAACATCGAAGACGGGTGGCTGACTTGTGCCTGTTTTACAGATTCTATCACAGAAGATGTTCAAGTGAACTCTCCCAAATAATCACAACAAAGGCCGTCGGAACGAGAAACTCTAGAGAGGCTCTGCGAGCTCATCCTTACCAACTGGAGGTCCCTACTCCCCAAACCAGTCTCCTCCAGCATTCCTTCTTTTGGAGAACTTCGACGCTGTGGTTAGAGCTGTCGGGGAATTTGATTCCCGACGGCTACAACCTGCAGCGTTTTAAATTTAACGTGCACAGACACTTATGGTCTCGCAGCGCTTCTACAGCGCCATAAGCTTTCAGCCAGGCACGTATTTATAGGGGGTCCAGACCCCCGCCGAAACGTTATAAAAATGGCGTCTAAAAAATAGAATCCCCAAATTTGTTTTGTCTGTCCCAGTCTAACGTTCCATCCCAAATGGGTGAAAACTTGCATTTTCTTGTTTAACAAACAACACCCAATAGAAAAGCTTCGTCAAAGCCTTTGTTAATATTATATGCATATATACGAGTCTTATTCCAAATATAAAGATCTGGTCAAATTGATACTATTGATGTTTTGATATGAATAATGATAAAGCTCCACTTAAAAATAGATGATAGTAATATTAAATCAGTGCCAAATATTTTGATCGGTTTGATCTTGCGTGTATTGAATTCACGATAATAATATCGCCATATTGGATTTAGAATGGCGTCACATTATTTTTCGACTTACTCTCAACAAGCCCTTTCATTTGATACACCCATATTGTGGATATAAGTGCAAAAAAAAACTATTCCACCATCTTGGGCAGTTCGCCATATTGTATTTAGAATGACATCTCATATCGTGTGTTGTTATCCAAACTAAACGTGTACGTGTATACAAAATTTCAGCTCAATCGGTTGAATATATCTGCTTCAAAATTTAGTAGTAAGATTCCACCCGAACATGCATACATACATACATACATACATCCATACATACTCTGAAAGTTAAATAAAAGCTTTTAAAATTATCACAAACGTGAAGTATTTTTCTCTTGATATATGAACATCGAACTGAAATGGCTAGATGTTACGTTTTCTCAATCCTTCTCTATGGAATGGAGTTGACACAACGAACAAAGTTGATCTGACAGGACTTGGGGTTTTCGAAATGTGGGTATATGGACGCATAATCAGAGTTTCTTGTGCGGAATGAGTCACAAATGAGGGATATTAAGGCGAGTGAATAAAGAAACAGAGGTATTAAAAACTGTAACGATACC
The DNA here is from genome assembly GCA_951848785.1 of Callosobruchus maculatus. Classification (NCBI taxonomy): domain Eukaryota; kingdom Metazoa; phylum Arthropoda; class Insecta; order Coleoptera; family Chrysomelidae; genus Callosobruchus; species Callosobruchus maculatus. The sequence goes on from CATOUR010000003.1 coordinate 9,890,976, forward strand.
ACATCTTACAACTAATAATACAAGGGAAAATACAAGTAAAAAGGAATGCGCTGAAGCATGGTATCAGTATCACTATACAGGGTGGTCCACTAAGCGCGCGGTGCTCCCTAGGGGTCATACCGTTTAAATTAGACGAAAATGGTTTAAATAAAAAACGTTTCTTTTCAAATGCTCTACATTTAGAAAATAATTTCAAAGATGACGGACTTCCGGTTATACCGGAAGTAGGCATCAACTTCCTTATTTTAAATGGAACATCCTGTATATTATTACGTTTTTGAATTCAGCATCGATTTTTAGGTCCAGTTTGTTAACCATTATTTATGTCTACGAAGCGTATTTTCGGAGTTATTCAGCAATTTTTACCAAATTTGACGTTTGTAGTACTTTACAAGAAACGTTAATATCTCGGAAACTAAACGCGATATAAAGATGCGGTTTTCGGTTTTGAAACAAGCGAGGAACGTATTTGTGTTTCATTAAGATCGTTGTTTCAAAAGAACATTAATTAAATAGACTAGCAATTTTCAAATTTGAAAAGCTAGAAACGTTGAAAACTTTTATTTTTCAAATGGGATGGTATCATAAGTTTCACATCGGTGGATGCGAAATTAAATTCTCTTTCACTTTTATCTAGGCACATATGGTTCTATCTTTCATGGTTTGCAAGATATTTACGGTTTTGTAATTATGGCATAGGAATTGGAAAAATCGTAGGTGGCGTGACTCGCAGACGAAACAATTGGCAGCAAACCTTTCATCCAAAGTGTTTCGGTCTCTAATAATAAAATGTGCTTTCGCTCCATCTACCTATAACCACATTATTCTTAAAAACCCCAGTGGTAAATTTTCCAACAGGTTTTCCAGATTTTCATTTAGAAAATTTTAGAAAACCTTAGTTTAATATGCGGTTTCCAATAATACCACCCCAAATGCTTAGATTCGATGCTGGTTGTCAACAAATCTCTCAAAATTTAGATTTACGTCGGTATAGAAATGTAAATTATGCCAGTTTACATGGCCGTTAATGATAACGCTGTAGCTACATTTCATAAAAAGGAAAATGAAAGAATTTCATAAGCAATGTAGCTTCATTCGTAAACCTCACACTTTTGGAAAGGAGTGCATCTTCTTGGACTCGAGCACGACTCCAGTTACAGAAATTCTTCCAGTTTTCAAAGTCTTGTCTTTCAACTGCTTGATTTAGCTGCACGTGATAAAGATGCCATATGTACTCCGTTAAGATCATGTTCACAGATGTTTGACCAATGCCCAAGTAGCGACTAATTTCTGCTGTAGCACTGCTATGCGGATCTTTAACTACAATTGCGAGAATGTCGAACTCACTATCTTCATGTATTACTACTACATGTTTCCTTCTCTCATATTTTACGCCCACGTAAATCCAAATTTTGAGGAGTTTGTTGTCACCCAGCATGAAGTCTAATCCTTTGGGGTGGTATTATTGGAAACCGCATAATAACCTAACGTTTTCCAAAATTTTCTACATGAAAATTTGGAAAACCTGTTGAAAAATTCACCACTGTTTTTAAGAATAATGTGGTTACAGTTAGATGGAGCGAAAGCACATTTTAGTATTAGAGGTCGAAACACTTGGGATGAAAGGTTTCCTGCCAATTGTTTTGTCTGCGAGCCACGCCACCTACGATTTTTCCAATTCCTACGCAATAATTACAAAACCTTAAATATCTTAAAAACCATCAAACCACATGCGCTTAGACAAAAGTGAAAGAGAATTTAATTTCGCATCCACCGATGTGTAACTTATGATACCATCCCATTTGAAAAATAAAAGTTTTTAACGTTTCTAGCTTTTCAAATTTGAAAATTTCTAGTCTAGTCTAGTATATCCGGAAGTCCGCCATCTTTGAAATTATTTTCTAAATGCAGAGCATTTGAAAAGAAACGTTTTTTATTTAAAACAGTTCCCTCTTATTTAAACGGTATGGCCGCTAGGGAGCACCGCGCGCATATTGGACCACCCTGTATATCAATAGAATTATTCCGAGCAGCTAAATTTCAGGTCAATCGGTAAATCTGCTTCAAAATTGAGTAGCAAGATTACATTGCAAGTAAAATAAATGCTTTCAAAAACGTGATAAAACCGTTTATCCGATAGTACGATTTTTTTGCGATATTAATGATTTCTTTCTGTTGGAGTTGAAAGCAAAAGGCGGTAATAATTGTCGAGAATTGAAAAAAACTTGTTCCAGTTTTAAACGACGCGACGTAAGGCCAACCCTTATTTCGACTGACTGAACAAACAATGGTCTTCTTTGCGGATAAGTTTCAACAGAAATCGATCGGAGTTTTTAAAAGGCTGATGCCGCTTCCCATGTTAGCGGACCAATTAGGAGGCGGCTACATTCGGACGGAAATAGAAGCTGCTAAGGAGGAGCATCGATCCTGTGTGTTATATTTTAATGAGTATATTTCAAAAGGTATCGCTCGGGAAGTCCTACGTTTATATATAATTTGTATGATCACGATGCTGCTCCTGCTCGTCGCAAAAGGTCGTAGAAACATCGAGGTAAACAATACAGCATAATTATTATCTACCAGGAATATACAGGGTGTTCATTTGAAAACTTCCCACCGCGGATTTATGAATGAATAAGGACCAGAGGCTATCCAGCACGGAATGTGGCTGGTGCATAGGCCACACGATGGGCCCTTTTGCGCCTCTATCCGCGCTAGTTCCTAAGACCTGCCCTTTTGGCATTCTTAGGTCCTATCTGTTTTATCTCTATTGGTTCCAAGGTTCTTGAGCCCAGCATAGTCTGCCTGTGATAACCCAGGGTTTCACAGCGACACAAGATGTGTGCCGAGGATTCTTCCTCTCCACCAGACCACGTGCACGTTGGGTCGTTGACCACCCTCATCACGAACAAGTGACGCCTGAAGGTGTTGTGACCCGTTAATAGGCCTACGAGCAATCTCAAGTTACTCCTATCCAGAGAGAGACAAAATCGTCCTATTCTCTCTGCAGGCCCTGCTAATAGTTCCCGAGCTTGACGGAGATGACCAGAGATGTTATTCCATCTCAGAGAGTGTTGATTCTGGATCTACTCTCCAGTTGTTTTCCTAATCAAGTTTGCAGATAGTCCTAAAGCTGGTTGCGGGCTCACAAAACTGTTGCCGGATGCCATCCTAGCCAGATGTCCGCCATTTCTTTACCCTTTACCCCAGCGTGCCCAGGTACCCACATCAGTGATACCTTGTATTTAGCTGAGATGCCGTCAAGAGCCCTCCTGCACTCCAGGACCAGTCCCGACGTTATTTTCCAAGCACTCAGTGCTTTGATGGCTGCCTGTCAGAGCAGATCAAAGAGAGGAAATGAATACTAAGTGGGACGAAACAGGACCAGAAATAACAACAGACGAAGTAGAGTACACCATTAAGAAAATGAAAACAGGAAAAGCTACAGGTCCTGGTGAGATACCAGCAGAAGTATTTAAGCTTATCGACGATAAAAACATACACATTATAGTAGCTCTTTTCAACAGTATATACAAAACTGGAATAATACCGAAAGAATGGTTGTTATCAACATTTGTAGCGATACCCAAAAAAGTTAATGCTAAAAACTGCTCGGATCACCGTACCATAAGCTTGATGTGCCACATACTTAAGATATTCTTGAAAATCATCCATCTTAGAATATATAAAAAATTGGAAGCGGACCTTGAAGGTACACAGTTTGGCTTTAGAAACGGACTGGGAACTAGAGAGGCTTTGTTTGCTTTCAATGTACTGACACAACGATGCTTAGATGTAAATCAGGATATTTACGTATGTTTCTTAGACTATAACAAGGCATTTGACACCGTCCAACATAAAACATTAATGTATCTGCTTAAAGACAAAAACATCGATTCAAGAGACATCAGAATAATAAACAACCTCTATTACCAACAAGAGGCAACAGTACGTATCAATAATAAAGAAACGGATGTAATTAAAATAAAAAGAGGTGTTCGACAGGGCTGTGTTTTGTCGCCGTTGTTGTTCAATGTCTACTCTGAAGAAATATTCAAAAAAGCACTCCAAGAGGACACAACTGGAATAAAAGTTAATGGTACACCGATAAATAATATTAGATACGCCGACGATACCGCGTTAATAGCAGAGAATATAAGTGACCTCCAGAATCTTGTCAATAAAGTCGTGGAAGTGAGTGAAGAGTTAGGACTAACACTAAATACGAAGAAAACTAAACTCATGGTAATCTCAAAGAAACATATAGACAACGCTAATCTATATGTAAAGGGCGACAAAATAGAACGGGTAAAACATTACAATTACTTAGGAACCAACATCAATGAAACAAACGACTACGTCAAGGAAATCAGAATACGCATAGAGAAATCCAGAAGTGCTTTCAACAACATGAAGCGTATATTGTGTAGTCGAGACTTAAGCTTAAAATTGAGAGTACGGCTGCTTGAGTGCTATGTGTTTTCGGTTCTCATGTATGGGATGGAGGCATGGACCTTGAACAAACAATGCCTGAATAAACTGGAAGCATTTGAAATGTGGACTTACCGTAGAATCCTAAAGATCTCATGGGTTGACAAAGTCACTAACAAGCAAGTACTGGAGAGAATCGGCAAAGAAACACAAATAATATACACAGTCAAATCAAGAAAATTACAATACCTGGGCCATATTATACGTGGGGAAAAATATGAACTTCTGCAATTAATCATGCAAGGCAAGATCAAAGGGAAACGAAGCATTGGCAGAAGAAGGATGTCCTGGTTAAGAAATCTTAGAGAATGGTTCGGATGCAACTCCAACCAATTGTTCCGTGCTGCAGCATCGAAGATTAGAATTGCTTTGATGATCGCCAACCTTCGTAGCGGAGATGGCACATAAAGAAGAAGAATGTCAGAGCAGATAGTAATCCGCCTCCTGGACCCGTCAATTTCCCGAATACGATTTACACAAGCACCACGGATTTATCGAAAACCTTTGATAAAAAGAAAAAATGCCGAGATACGTCAAAAGATCTGTCAAGGGTGACAAATTTTTAACGCAAAACTACTTCGCCCCCTTGTACTCTCCGTCCCCCAGGGTCATCCCCTTAAAAAATTTAAATGACAAAGCGAATCGAGTAATATTTCGTTTCAAAGGTATGTCCAAGTCCTTTATTTTGGCGTCTGATTTATTAAAATCGGTCGATTAGTTTTCGAGAAAATTAGAAAAACCTTTATCTATCTTAATTTGTTGAAATAGAAAACAACCTTTTATTTATTATTATTATATTTTATTTATAGGCGTTCAAAATGAAAGCCCTTTTTCTCTGTGATACTGCCTCCGGACTGTGAATGGTCTTTTACTCAACCCATTTTGTTGCTGATAGATGCATTCATTAGTACCTGATGATGACCTTAAAGCGTAAAGCACTTGCACTAGCGTAACCAGCCACCTCTGCGGGAGGCCTAGTTTTTTCAAAAATCCAGGAGGAGCAGTGAAACCTCAATATTTGAAGAGCAAAATATGTAATATAATACGGACATTTGGTTGAAAAACATTAAATGTTAATTATCTCGAAAACTATCGGTTTTCGGAATTACGTGTGGGGGGTTATATCTATTACATTTGAGCCCCTCTATCACCTCTTGCAGGAAAGTGGTCGAGTTACCAGTAACCCTGTATTCTGATCAATCACAATGTTTTCAGTATCTGGTTACTCCTTAACCAGACCAATTTGAAACTTTCTGTGAATGCCTCTGAAACTTTTCCTATCCGATTTTTTCTTTTCCTATTATCTTCTGAGTGGAAGTGGAACTTTTCCGTAACGCTGAAGGGGAAATTAGCGATCAGGTTCAATTAGATGGCTCTATCGATAACGACCAAACTCGCTCTCCTGCTACCACGCGCCGAGCCGCAAACTGTTCCAATGTCTCAATTTGCCAACGAAAATAGATTAAAGCCAATTATCAGATGATATCTATAGGATCTTTCTCCATTTAGTACTTTTATCTAACTTGCAACAAAAGGGCGAAAACTATAAATAAAACTGCAGCCTTGTAGTAGCTCTAGAAGTTTCAGTCTTGTCGTGCTCAGATATTCGGTACAGGCTTTGACGTAATGAGCTGGAACATCGACGTGATGGAGGAACTAGGTATCCATTCTTCACTTTGGCTGTAGGTGTTTCATTATTATAATTTTTTAACAAAAATAAGGTGCAGCCCGGGCTCCGACACACCGAGCTGCTGTTCCATCACCCAGCGAGTACTCCTCACACCGTGAGGTGGGCAATCACTCGGTCCGCGAATCGAGCGCCCTAAGTAGCCCAAGGGACCCAAGGATGCCTTCTGCATTCTGGTAGCTAAGATGGGCACCGCCGCACGGCACACCGGCATTGCGCGTACTGCAGAGAGCAGCGTATTCCTCATTCCACCTAGGGATCCAATGACCATAACCAGCAGACTTACAGTGTAGTCTGGCCAGAGCCTACGAAGTTACCCGAGCAACTCCCGATATTTAATCCGCTTTTCCTCCTCCTTAGAGACGATATTCGCCTCAGCAGGTGCCAAAAACTCAATAACGAACATCGTCTTCTGGAATATGTCGGGCTTGCTTGCCTGTACAAGCTCGAGCATGGGGAACGAGTAGTTCCAGTGAATCCGGCATCTCTCGTTCTCAACAACGGAGCGTATGTCAGCACAAGTATCTCATCTATATCGTGTGATGTTATGCCAACATTGCAAAATACAGCAATTCGACGAATTTAGGGGAAGAGACTAATCCCTAGACCAAAGCCCCAATCTATCAAGGTCCGGTTGAAGGATATGTGAATTTTTCAAAAGGAAATTATATGTTCCAGCATCGTCTGCATACGATGAACAAGTATATTTTATGAGGATGGATAGATAACTGCTTCACCGAGTGTCCAGGACGAATTCCGAAGAAAGAAATCGCACTTGGCTTCGGAATGTGAAGTCGATAGCAAAACGAATTATTCTTAAATTTGCATTTGAGAGAGAGAAATCAAGGTTTGAAGTTTTGTTGTAAAGACGATCGAAACATGTGTGGTCCACCTTATTTCACTTTCACTTAAGGAAAAACACTTACGATTTTACAGCAAAAAAAAGAGCGAAGGTCGTTTAGTGACGTTACGCCAACAGGTATTTTTTAATGTTTTTTTTTTCGATTTTTTGCCTCAACTAGCACATGATCGTGACGTACGAATATGATACTAGAGGCCACACACTACATTTTCGATCTAATTAAGAGCGTTTCAACTGTCTAGCTATTAAGGATAAACTTGCAATTTCAACATATTATAACACAATCGGTACCAGAAATCATCCCTTAAAGTTTTCGGGATTCGTCTGGATAGAAGGAAAAGTAAAGGGCCTAACACAGAACCCTGTGGAACATCCCTTAGAACTCGTCCAGGAGACGACGGTGCATCGGAAACGCGTACTTCAAACTCTGTGTGAAGAAAAGCTTTTATCCATAATAGTATATTATTCAATGAGCTGGAATGACTGTAATAACTCACGGCTAGTGCTGTAAATCATCATCATCATCATCATAGTTACAATGTCTTAACAGACATGTTGTGAACTCGTAAAATGCATTTACCCATACGAGTTTCTCTTGGGATATCTTTAAGATCTTTAATGCAGTAGTTTCCCATTTGCTTTCTGCATCCTCATGCCGTTGACCAGATGGTATCTACTGCTTCATCCGCCTTTAGGGGCAATTTCTCACCCCAAGGACAAGAAGGTGTCCTGACTCTTCTCAACTCGTCCACCCGAAGCTGTTGGTGGGGCTGGATATATCCATTTAGAAAATGCATTTGTTTATTTACAATAGCCTGCATCGATTCAATAATTTGCATTTTTCTCGAAAACGGTTAACCCTATCGAGATGTACCAAGAGACCATTTTTACGCAGAAATCTCTGAAATACCATATTCTAAAATCAAAATGTCAAAAAAATACCATTTAGAAAATGGGGTTATTTTTACTCTTAACTCCTCCCGTATGATACGCCTCCGATTATAATTATGAAATTCTGAATTCAGAATCAAATTCAGCGTCAAAAGTTTACCCATCGTACCTAATTTCGTTATGAGTGATTTCGAGAATATCGAGGGAAAACCGTCTTCAGGGTGCCCCATGCAAAGGAGCGTAGCTCCCTTAGGAAGCATTTCCGGACCGATGTTCATATGACATTTTCTTTCTATTTTTCGGAGTACTATTGGTGGTTAAAGTTTGTTAACATACCTAATTAACACCCTGTAGCCTTAAGTGTATAAAGTGTGACGTCCATGGCAGGTCTTCCTTTGATATGTTTCGGTTAGGATTAGAAAGACAGTTATTAACGCCAGTTTGACCACCTCTTGATAAGTGTCAGATAGCCAGTCGTAAGTTTCGGCACTTTTTTTATGTTAAGTGACAAAGACAAAATATTTAGATAAGCTATCCGACCTTAGATCAGGAGGTGGTGAAACTGGCTCTTACACTAATTCGGGTGGGGAGGAGGGTACTGAGCCAATCCACCCCGTTCCATTTGCCTAAGTACCGACCTAGCTCGTGAAGCGGTGCTTTAGAGAATAGTAACTGCAATTGAGCCGCCGGTGCCGTACCGTGTCGTTTTTCCAGATGCATTCACTCGTTCCGTCGGCACCCGAAAGGGGCGTTTTACCAGATTATCCCCGTAGCGAGTTCCCTTTTTAACTGAGTGTGATTTCGACGCCGTCACGCCGCTCTATGTGCCGCTTGCCGCTACCGCTGCCGCTTACTCCGTGAACTGGGTCAACCTTAATTAATTGTAGGCCGTTTTTTATCTTCTGCAATGGCGTATGCTCCAAACGGAGGACGCCGGCACACTGAAAAGCTGCTTATTTCACGTATACCCGACATGAGCGATCTGTGGTCGAGCTGGAACGCAGAAGACTGGCAGTGGCTGCTTGGCTTTCAAAGGATCTGACACACAGAGTTAACATCTCTAGAGGGAGCCTAATTTGAATATTGGCCAGCCAACATCTATAGCGCTATTGCCACTCCTCTTCGTCCGCTTAAGGACCTTTCAGTTTCTTCAAAATCTGGCAGTTTCCGCAGTTTGAACACATGTTCCTCAAAGTATTTAACTGGGTATTTAACTATACATTCCAATATACTTGCAATGTAACTGAGTTGCATGAAGATAATTTGTATTCATTTAACGAAATCTCAAAAATGGTAAATTTCATAGCGGAATGTCGCAATAACTTCTAACATGTCGTAAACCTGGCAACCTACAATCGGCGTCCCCTAAAGCTGTCATGTGGCTGTCATTGTAGTTGTGGTTATTGAGTATATTGAGGTTTTTGTTGTTTTAGTGTATATTTGAGTGACTTTGTGACTATTTGTGGTGTGAATTAAATTATTTATGAACAATATTGTCATAATTGTATGATGGGACGAAATAAAAAGTGCATAGTTTGCTGCAGTAGCGACGAATCGGTGAACACCACTTATCATAGGTTAGTATAGGTTTTGTTTTGGTTTTCAGTAGCGTAAAATATGGGGAAGCACTTCATGGTAATAATAAATTATCAACTGTTACAATCAAATTATAATAAGAGTAACTCTATAAATATAGCTAAATACTAATAATAATTGTACCAGTTTGTAACATCACAGTAATAATTGAATTTATTAATGAACATCCAATTTTAATATAAAGTCGTACGCAAGTGGTAATGCCCTCAAGCTGTCAAAATTTCCGTTACATGTTGATTGGTCAGCGACCTGTGCATTTTGTTGTTTACATTCCCTCTAGAGATGTTAACTCTGTGATCCGACACCATTAGTATTGTAACATAGTAACATACTGAGTATTATGGTATTCGTGTATTGTGTATTAGCTGTCATAGATGAGATGATGTAAAGTCAAAGTGTTAGTACAGTACAATATCTATGACTTGAATAAATTTTCACATTTAATGCTATCAAAAAGTAGCCATTTCCGTAGGTCAAAAGTAATGATACCTCTGAGCTGAACCCTTCAATTTCTTCAGTAGATACTTCTACTTATTAGCAAAATCGCGGAAAATGAAACTTGAATTGCAGTCTGTTTGAATTGTAAAACATAATTTAGGTTGTAGAAAACTAGGTGAGATAAACACAATTATAACATAGCGGAATTAAAAAATGAAGTCAAGTTAATTGACTCAGTACTTCCCACACATCATGCTGATACCAGTTTATTATTTTCCCATAGCATGAAGCTTTAGTCTAAGATCCCTTGCAACCAAATAATTGCCAACCCCCCCCCCCCCCTAAAATTGTCTTATGCTGCTAGGTCTTTCCTTCACAGGTCAATGGACAGCCTATTATCGATACTACAAACTTCTCAGTTTTACAACCAATTTAATAGTGTCCACGTTACAAAATACAAAACGATTTAGACCAATAAATTCTCGTATAGTATACAGAAAATTCTAAGTCCCTTAGTTTCAGCAATAGGCTAGGCAATGTTCGGATACACCTAAAAAGGTGATTTGTGTCGCTAGATCTTCCTTCACAGGTTAGTGGACAGCCTATTATGAGTACAAGAATTTTTTTAATTTTTCACCCCCCAACCCGCCAACTACCCCAATTTCACCCCCACCCAAAAAAAAACGCAGAAAATGATCAGGAACCTCTAAAAAGCTTAAAAACGAAGTTTGAGCTGTTTTTATATTTTTAGTTTTTTTATTATTTCTGCGCCGCCACTGGCACGATTTATCAAAACCATACGCGTTTTCCATCTTCGCCATGGTAGTAATGCCGTTTGAAAATTTCATTAAAATCAATTCAACAGTTTCCTCGTTACAACAATCTGACGCAATACTCTCGTATGTTTACATCAAAAAAAAATTCTAAGTCCTTTGCTTTTTATAATAGGCAAAGGCAATGTTCGGATGGACCTAAAAAAGTTATTTATGTCGCCAGGTCTTCCTTCACAGGTCAGTGGACAGTCTATTATGAAAGCAACAAATTTTTCAATTTTACAACCCCCCACCCCCCAACCACCCCAATGTCACCCCCACCCAAAAAAAAGTAGAAAATGATCAGGGACCCCTAAAACGCCTAAAAACGAAGTTTCAGCAATATTTATTTTTTTTGTTTTTTGCTAATTACTCCGCCGCCTATGCACAGATTTTCAAAATTATAGGAACATTACCTACTACGACCCCACAGCATACCGCTGCCCAAATTTCATCACAATCCATGCAGCGGTTACTGAGATTACGAGGGTAGAAAAACGCGACAGACAGACAGACAGACAGACAGACAGACCGACAGACCGACAGACAGACCGACGGAAATGAGTGACGTGGATTTTCGTTATGTACACATCATAAAACGCCCAAAAAACGTATTATCTCAAAATCGAAAATGTTCGCGATCACAATACTCCCCTCACCTATCGGTGTGGGAAGTAAAAATTCTAGCAATTATTTCAGTAGATGTTCAGAATGCTCCAGTTAGAGATATCTTCACTTTTGACTAAACACTAAACGGAAATGACCAATTTTTTTATCCCATTAAATGTGAAATTTCATTCTAAACATGTTAGACTGTAAGCAAAAATCGCCGGTAGTTTTCCTTTTGTTTCAAAATTTTTAATCGTTTTGGAAAGTTGTCAAGCTCTAGTAGACCTCAATAGCTAGTAGGCTGTGAAAAACAAACACTTCTGTCACACCCCAGCTACTCATTGACATTAGATATCTTGCCGCTGTTGTATCCGGTTAGACCTGTTGTGTTGTAAGGGATTTTCATGATCTTACCTCGCTACTCTAGTTCGTTTGCATCTGTCTACTCAGTTAGTTGGTTTCTTCCATATTAACGGGCGTTTGTTTATTTTTTATGGCCTGATAGGTCGCTTGCACGCAGGAAAATCGAAAAACACCGATTTGACTGAAAATTTGAAATAAAATGAAAACCAAAAAATATTGATATTGAGAATGCTATATCGTTAGAAAGGTAATCAAATTTTACATTTGATTCTATAAACCAAAATAGGCATTCCCATTTGAAAAAATCAAGTTATCTGTGATTGAAGTTTCCTTAATTAATCTACTGATTTCTCCAAGTACAAAAAGAATTCAAATTTAGCCGTCCGACCTAAGATGATGCATTTCATGCTTAGTTGTACGACGAAGTCACGGCCTTCTAAGTTTTATAATTGCTGCGATATTCATTTTTTTTTCTGATACCTACTTACACCAAAAATGGTGATTTGCGCCTAAACGGTTCGTTTAAAGTTCCATGTATGATACACAAAGTCACACTAGAATTAATCAAGGAATCCAAATATGCAATAATATATAGGGGGTTCCATTCAAAAAAATGTAAGTTTGATATGAATCACCCTGTATAAACGTCAAAATTTAAGTGAAAATATTTTTACGTTATAGCCGTCAAGGGTCCCTACCATAATGAAGTGACAGATTTTTCAAATATTTTTTAGTATGCCCACAATCCTCCACGCACTATTGGCCCACCCTGTATAAACGTCTGTGCGTGCTCCAACGTCACCCAGGACATTTTCGAACACACCAGACAGCAACAGGGCAAACTTGCGCCGGTTTCTTGTTTCCCGGGGCGCGTCAACATCAAACGATGCTGTAAATCAGACCGCAGAACGGATTTTCAGGGAAATTTGTAAATCACTCTCACCCGTTTGACGGGGCCCAACACAAAGGATTATGTACACATATTGTTTCCTGCATACGATGTTTTATTATGTACGTTTTCGCGAATACGCGTGTTGTGTGTAGCAACGGCAGCGACGAAATTCATGTTTGAACGTTTTTGATTGCTGTGATTTACAAGCGGAAACGCAGGGAGTTTTATTTGAATAAAACATGTCAACATCGAAAGCCGGTTATTAAATTTGGGGTCCTTTGTTAGTTTTTGGAGGCCGGTAAACAAAACGCAGAACTGGGATTGGAGTCAGGCGAACAGTATAAATGTCATAACAAGGGTTATATTCAACTATACAGGGTGTTTCATAAGTTGGGACTTTTTTTCATACAGCGGATAGTACTCGGCAAAATTAGTGTTTTTTCCCATTAACATATAAACGAAATACTTGGAGAAAAGAAGATCCTGACCATTAAAGAAATCCTCAATTATAAGTCCGTCCCTGGGCAATAGCTCACCATGTCATAATATCACAACAAACAAGACAGCGCTAGCGATGCCGATGCCGGTGAGAAAACACTAGAACAAGCAGTTCGTCATATGTCGCGTTGCTGTGGCATAGTGTACCAGAGTGTTTGACTTTGTACATCTGACGATCGGACTTTAAAAACAACAACAATGGCGCTCGCTTATAACAATAATGAACTGGTGGACATGATTTTAATGTACGGTGAGTGTGGTCAAAATACCGCTGCGGCTTCGCGAGTGTATGCCGATCGCTTCCCTAACCGTACTCACCCTGCACCTCATCGATTTGTCTCGCTCGTTCAAAGAGCTAGAGACACAGGATGTCTGAGTCCATATCGTGCTGGACACACTGCTTCTTATCTCGACGAAAACTTGTATAATGCATATATAGAAGGCGTTAATTACAAATCTGGCCTTTGTTTTGAGTTTCAACCTCGGGTAAAAAATATCAAAAATTTTCAGACCCTCAGATCTTCAACTCCACCCTATAAATATCTAAAATCGTTATCTGGCTTCCTATCTGGACGAAAACTCGTATTATGCATATATAAAAGGCGCTAATTACAAATCTGGCCTTTGTTTTGAGTTTCAACCTCAGGTGAAAAGTATCAAAAATTTTCAGACCCTCAGATCTTCAACTCCACCCTATAAATATCTAAAAAAGTTATCTGGCTTCCTATCTGGACGAAAACTCGTATTATGCATATATAAAAAGCGCTAATTACAAATCTGGGCTTTGTTTTGAGTTTCAGCCTCAGGTAACAAATATCAGAATTTTCCAGATCCTCGAATCTTGAGGTTCACCCTAAATATCTAAAATCGTTATCTGGCTTCCTATCTGAACGAAAACTCGTATTATGCATATATAGAAGGCGCTAATTACAAATCTGGACTTTGTTTTGAGTTTCAACCTCAGGTAACAAATATCAGAATTTTTCAGATCCTCGAATCTTGAAGTTCACCCTAAATATCTAAAATCGTTATCTGGCTTCCTATCTGGACGAAAGCTCGTATTCTACATATACAGAAGGCGCTAATTACAAATCTGGCCTTTGTTTTGAGTTTCAGCCTCAGGTAAAAAATATCAAAAATTTTCAGGCCCTCGGATCTTCAAGTTCACCGTAAATATCTAAAATCGTTATCTGGCTTTCTATCCATATGAAAACTCGTATCGTGTATGTTTTGAGTGCTCTAATTACAAATCTAGCCTTTGTTTTGAGTTTCAGCCTCAGATAAAAAATACCAAAAATTTTCAGACCCTCAGATCTCAAATTCACCCAAAATAACTAAAATCGTTATCTGGCTTTCTATCCGTCTGAAAACACGTATCATGTATATTTTGAGTGCTCTAATTGCAAATCTAACCTTTGTTTTGAGTTTCAGCCTCAGGTAAAAAATGTCAAAAATTTTCAGACCCTCAGATCGCAAATTCACCCAAAATAACTAAAATCGTTATCTGGCTTTCTATCCGTATGAAAACTCGTATCATGTATATTTTGAGTGCTCTAATTACAAAACTAGCCTTTGTTTTGAGTTTCAGCCTCAGGTAAAAAATATCAAAAATGTTCAGGCCATCAGATCTTCAAGTTCACCCTAAACAACTAAAATCGTTATCTGGCTTCTTATCTCGACGAAAACTTGTATTATATATATTTTAAGTGCGCTAATTACAAATCTAGCCTTTGTTTTGAGTTTCAGCTTCAGGTAAAAAATGTCAAAAATTTTCAGACCCTCAGATCTCAAATTCACCCAAAATAACTAAAATCGTTATCTGGCTTTCTATCCGTATGAAAACTCGTATCATGTATATATTGAGTGCGCTAATTACAAATCTGGCCTTTGTTTTGAGTTTCAGCTTCAGGTAAAGAATATCAAAAATCTTCAGACCCTCAGATCTTCAAGTTTACCCTAAATATTTTAAATCGTTATCTGGCTTTCTATCCGTATGAAAACTCGTATCATGTATATTTTGAGAGCGCTAATTACAAATCTGGCCTTTGTTTTGAGTTTCAGCTTCAGGTAAAGAATATCAAAAATCTTCAGACCCTCAGATCTTCAAGTTTACCCTAAATATCTTAAATCGTTATCTGGCTTTCTATCCGTATGAAAACTCGTATCATGTATATTTTGAGAGCGCTAATTACAAATCTGGCCTTTGTTTTGAGTTTCAGCCTCAGGTAACGAATATCAAAAATCTTCAGACCTTCAGATCTTCAAGTTTACCCTAAATATCTAAAATCGTTATCTGGTTTTCTATCCGTATGAAAACTTGTATCCGGTATATTTTGAGTGCGCTAATTACAAATCTGGCCTTTGTTTTGTGTTTCAGTCTCAGGTAACGAATATCAAAAATCTTCAGTCCTTCAGACCTTCAAGTTTACCCTAAATATCTAAAATCGTTATCTGGTTTTCTATCCGTATGAAAACTCGTATCAGGTATATTTTGAGTGCGCTTATTACAAATCTGGTCTTTGTTTTGGGTTTCAGTCTCAGGTAAAGAATATCAAAAATCTTCAGACCCTCAGATCTTCAAGTTTACCCTAAATATCTAAAATCGTTATCTGGTTTTCTATCCGTATGAAAACTTGTATCCGGTATATTTTGAGTGCGCTAATTACAAATCTGGCCTTTGTTTTGGGTTTCAGTCTCAGGTAAAGAATATCAAAAATCTTCAGACCCTCAGATCTTCAAGTTTACTCTAAATATCTAAAATCGTTATCTGGTTTTCTATTCGTATGAAAACTCGTATCAAGTATATTTTGAGTGCGCTAATTACAAATCTGGCTTTTGTTTGAGTTTCAGCCTCAGGTAACGAATATCAAAAATCTTCAGTCCTTCAGACCTTCAAGTTTACCCTAAATATCTAAAATCGTTATCTGGTTTTCTATCCGTATGAAAACTCGTATCAGGTATATTTTGAGTGCGCTTATTACTAATCTGGTCTTTGTTTTGGGTTACAGTCTCAGGTAAAGAATATCAAAAATCTTCAGACCCTCAGATCTTCAAGTTTACCCTAAATATCTAAAATCGTTATCTGGCTTTCTATCTGTATGAAAACTCGTATCAAGTATATCTTGAGTGCGCTCATTACAAATCAGCTTTTGTTTTAAGTTTCAGCCTCAGGTAAAGAATATCAAAAATCTTCAGTCCTTCAGACCTTCAAGTTTACCCTAAATATCTAAAATCGTTATCTGGTTTTCTATCCGTATGAAAACTCGTATCAGGTATATTTTGAGTGCGCTTATTACTAATCTGGTCTTTGTTTTGGGTTTCAGTCTCAGGTAAAGAATATCAAAAATCTTCAGACCCTCAGATCTTCAAGTTTACCCTAAATATCTGAAATCGTTATCTGGATCTCTATCCGTATGAAAACTCGTATCGAGTATATCTTGAGTGCGCTAATTACAAATCAGCTTTTGTTTTAAGTTTCAGCCTCAGGTAAAGAATATCAAAAATCTTCAGGCTCTCACATCTTCAAGTTTACCCTAAATATCTGAAATCGTTATCTGGATCTCTATCCGTATGAAAACTCGTATCGAGTATATCTTGAGTGCGCTAATTACAAATCAGCTTTTGTTTTAAGTTTCAGCCTCAGGTAAAGAATATCAAAAATCTTCAGGCTCTCACATCTTCAAGTTCACCCTAAATATCTAAAATCGTTATCTGGCTTTCTATCTGTATGAAAACTCGTATCAAGTATATCTTGAGTGCGCTCATTACAAATCAGCTTTTGTTTTAAGTTTCAGCCTCAGGTAACGAATATCAAAAATCTTCAGTCCTTCAGACCTTCAAGTTTACCCTAAATATCTAAAATTGTTATCTGGTTTTCTATCCGTATGAAAACTCGTATCAGGTATATTTTGAGTGCGCTTATTACTAATCTGGTCTTTGTTTTGGGTTTCAGTCTCAGGTAAAGAATATCAAAAATCTTCAGACCCTCAGATCTACTATTTTACCCTAAATATCTGAAATCGTTATCTGGATCTCTATCCGTATGAAAACTCGTATCGAGTATATCTTGAGTGCGCTATTTACAAATCAGCTTTTGTTTTAAGTTTCAGCCGCAGGTAAAGAATATCAAAAATCTTCAGGCTCTCACATCTTCAAGTTCACCCTAAATATCTAAAATCGTTATCTGACTTACTACCACGACGACAACTCGTATCGTGTATATCTTGAGGGCGCTAATTACAAATCTGGCTTTTCTTTTGAGTTTCAGCCTCAGGTAATGAACATCGAAAATTTTCGGACTCTCAGATTGTCAAGGTCAGAGTTTGAGCCTCAGGACTAAAACTCGTGTCATGTTTTGAGGGCGCTTATTACTAATCTGGTCTTTCTTTTGGGTTACAGTCTCAGCTAAAGAATATCAAAAATCTTCAGACCCTCAGATCTTCAAGTTTACCCTAAATATCTAAAATCGTTATCTGGTTTTCTATCCGTATGAAAACTCGTATCAGGTATATTTTGAGTGCGCTTATTACTAATCTGGTCTTTGTTTTGGGTTACAGTCTCAGGTAAAGAATATCAAAAATCTTCAGACCCTCAGATCTTCAAGTTTACCCTAAATATCTAAAATCGTTATCTGGCTTTCTATCTGTATGAAAACTCGTATTAAGTATATCTTGAGTGCGCTCATTACAAATCAGCTTTTGTTTTAAGTTTCAGCCTCAGGTAAAGAATATCAAAAATCTTCAGTCCTTCAGACCTTCAAGTTTACCCTAAATATCTAAAATCGTTATCTGGTTTTCTATCCGTATGAAAACTCGTATCAGGTATATTTTGAGTGCGCTTATTACTAATCTGGTCTTTGTTTTGGGTTTCAGTCTCAGGTAAAGAATATCAAAAATCTTCAGACCCTCAGATCTTCAAGTTTACCCTAAATATCTGAAATCGTTATCTGGATCTCTATCCGTATGAAAACTCGTATCGAGTATATCTTGAGTGCGCTAATTACAAATCAGCTTTTGTTTTAAGTTTCAGCCTCAGGTAAAGAATATCAAAAATCTTCAGGCTCTCACATCTTCAAGTTCACCCTAAATATCTAAAATCGTTATCTGGCTTTCTATCTGTATGAAAACTCGTATCAAGTATATCTTGAGTGCGCTCATTACAAATCAGCTTTTGTTTTAAGTTTCAGCCTCAGGTAACGAATATCAAAAATCTTCAGTCCTTCAGACCTTCAAGTTTACCCTAAATATCTAAAATTGTTATCTGGTTTTCTATCCGTATGAAAACTCGTATCAGGTATATTTTGAGTGCGCTTATTACTAATCTGGTCTTTGTTTTGGGTTTCAGTCTCAGGTAAAGAATATCAAAAATCTTCAGACCCTCAGATCTACTATTTTACCCTAAATATCTGAAATCGTTATCTGGATCTCTATCCGTATGAAAACTCGTATCGAGTATATCTTGAGTGCGCTAATTACAAATTAGCTTTTGTTTTAAGTTTCAGCCGCAGGTAAAGAATATCAAAAATCTTCAGGCTCTCACATCTTCAAGTTCACCCTAAATATCTAAAATCGTTATCTGACTTACTACCACTACGACAACTCGTATCGTGTATATCTTGAGGGCGCTAATTACAAATCTGGCTTTTCTTTTGAGTTTCAGCCTCAGGTAATGAACATCGAAAATTTTCGGACTCTCAGATTGTCAAGGTCAGAGTTTGAGCCTCAGGACTAAAACTTGTGTCATGTTTTGAGGGCGCTTATTACCAATCCGGCCGTTGGTCTTCTCCAATCTTGAACTCTCATTTCTCCTCTGTAAACTGTTGCCTAAAAATGCAAGCTAATTGTTCCAGTTTGGAAAAAACACTTTTTACCTAAACAAGAGCCAGAGTTTAATATTTTACCGGTTTCAACTGACTGTACTAGAAAAAAAACTGTACTATACCAACTCAGCAAAAGTTGAAGCGCACTTAATAAGAATTTTAAAATGCTATGTCGATTACAATTTTAGATTCGCTTTTTTATATTTTTGTGATAATTAGTAGAGATGGCCAATCGTCTGAAATAGCTTGCTGACAAGAGAAATTTCGAAACTTAATACGTGGAGCTACTCGTTGAAATGTTGATGGAAAAACGTCCTTTTAAAATGAACCTCCTGAACTGGACCGGATATACCGTTTTACTTCCCACACCGATAGGTGAGGGGAGTATTGTGATCGCGAAAATTTTCGATTTTTTGGGCGTTTTATGATGCCTACATCACGAAAATCCACGTCACTCATTTCCGTCGGTCTGTCTGTCGGTCTGTCTGTCTGTCTGTCTGTCTGTCGGTCTGTCTGTCTGTTGGCGTTTTTCTAGCCTCCTAATCTCAGTAACCGCTACATAGATTTTGATGAAATTTCGGTGGTGATATGGTGTAGGGTCGTAGTAGGTAATGTTGCTACAATTTTGAAAATCGGTGCATGGGCGGCGGAGTAATTAGCAAAAAACGAAAAATTTCAAATATGCCTCAAACTTCGTTTTTAGGTGTTTTAGGGGTTCCTGATCATTTTCTACTTTTTTTTGGGTGGGGGTGAAATTGGGGTGGTTGGGGGGTAGGGGGTTGTACAGCTGAAAAATTTGTTGTACTCATAATAGGCTGTCTACTGACCTGAGAGAGAAAGACCTAGCGCTATAATACACTTTTTTAGGTCCTTCGGAACATTGCCTTTTGTATTACAGGAACCAAGGGACTTGGAGAATTTTCCGATGTATACATACGAGTATTACTTTAGATCGTTCTGTATTTTATAATGTTGAAATTACTGAAGTGATGTTAATGAAATTTCGGCACAGTATTACTACTTTGGCGAGGAAGGAAAACGCGTCTGATGTTTAGGAATCGTCTCAGTGGCGGCGCAGCAATATTAAAAAAACAAAAAATATGAAAACAGCTCAAACTTCGTTTTTAGGCGTTTTAGGGGTTCCTGATCATTTTCAATTTTTTTTTGGGTGGGGGTGAAATTCGGGTGGTGGGGGGGGTGGGGGGTTGTAAATCTGAAAAATTTGTTGTACTCATAATGGGCTGTCTACTGACCTGAGAGAGAAAGTCCTAGCAGCATAATACACTTTTTTAGGTCCATCCGAACATTGCCTTGCCGATTACAGAAACCAAGGGACTTAGAATTTGTGGTGTATACATACGAGTGTTGTTTCAGATCGATATATTATTCTATTGCGTATCGCAAAAATTATTGCATTGATTTTAATGAAATTTTGACACAGTATTACTACCGCGGCGAGGATAGAAAACGCGTATGTTTTGGAAAAAATCATTTCAGTGGCGGCGCAGCAATAATAAAAAAACTAAAAATATAAAAACATCTCAAACTTTGTTTTTAGGCGTTTTAGGGGTTCCTGATCATTTTCTACTTTTTTGGGTGAGGCTGAAATTGGGGCGGTTGGGGGGTGGGGGGTTGTAAAACTGAAAAAAATTGTTGTATTCATAATAGTTTGTCCATTAACCTGTTGAAAAAAATACGTAGCGGCATATTACACTTTTTTAGGTCCATCTGAATATTGGCTTGCCTATTACAGAAACCAATTTTGTGATGTATACATACGAGTTTTGCTTTATTTCGTTCTATGTATTTTGCGTAAAGCGAAAATTATTGAATTGATTTTAATGAAATTTTGACACCAAATTTAGTGCCGCGGCGAGAATGGAAAACGCGTCTGTCTTTGAAAAATCGTCAGTGGCGGCGCAGCAATAATAAAAAACTAAAAATATAAAAACACAGCTCAAACTTTGTTTCTAGATGGTTTGGAGGCTCCTGATCATTTCGCATCGTTTAGTTGAAGCACGCAGAAAAAAAAAATGTGGCGTCTTAGCTTCTAAGGAGGGAGACGCAAGAAACTATTTACGAGAGGTTTTTGTGTTGGTTGTTTTTTGCGGGCGGCTGGGCGATGATTTGGTTGCAAGGGATTTAAAACTATAGCTTCATGCAATGGGAAAATAATAAAATGGTATCATCGGAATGTGTGGGAAGTACTGAGTCAATCAACTTGACTCCATTTTTTTCTGTGTGTCTAATCCAAACCACGGATTGCCGATAATGCACTTTAGCCCGGAATAAAAAGATTCAACACGTAATCCGACGACCGCAATCGATGTTCATAGCTGAATGCAATCAGTCTAGCATTTAGACGTCGGTTGGCTTCGAGGTCGACTGGCTGACAGCCAGTTAGAGATGGGCACTACCAGTAAAACTAAAATTATTCTCAATTTGTACACGACTCAACTTTTTTTGTACTATACAGGGTGTCCAGTTAGTGTGTAATTCTTCGATATCTCGCAAGGTATACCTGACAGAAGAACATGTCAAATACAAAAGTTATTTGGTTACTTAAGACGCATATCCTAAAAATATTTTGAAATATACAGATTGTTGCGGGAAAGTAGGATAGTGATCAACTTAATTTTTTCATATAGAACTATAACTTTTTCTTAAATTCTTTTAGTGTCCATCATTGATCTCTATTCAACCCTAAAATATTTTTGGGATCGATTGCGATGTTGCCAAGTTATAATTTATTTTCTATTAATTTCCGGATTTGCAAGGTCGCAAGTAATACGTCCAAATTGATATATTCCTTTAACTTTTCTCAATAATATTACACAGCGAGTTACTTGAATATTAAGTGGATATTATTTTGGATGTTACCCGCAATTTGTATCTACAGGGGTTTTTGGCAGAATTTTAAATTACGGCAACTTGAAGGTCACTTTACTTTGTGTTTTTAAATGTAACACCCTGTATTTTTTATTTTAAATCGAAATATCTAATAACACCCTATTAGGCCTTGTAATTTTTTTTCGCGTTTGCGACGTTGTCAAGTTATAAATTATTTTTCCAAATTTTCAAACAAATATCCCCGATTTTAATTTATTTTAAATGGAATCCTCTACTTATTTTTATTGCAATGAATTGCGCATGTCGCGCACTGAGCTACGGCAACACCGCTTTTTCAATAAACAGTACCGGAACGCTTAAATATTTCCACAGCTGCCGCACCTGGAAGGGTGAAATTCAATATTTGGGGGTCTTCGAACATACAGAATTCAAAAACGCTAACGTCAGTGTTGTCAGATTTACCACTTTTACGTTAGACTTCATAAATAGGGCATTCCATTCAAAATTATGACATAAAATTGGTAAATCTGACAACACTGATGTTAGCGTTTTTGAATTCTGTATGTTCAAAAACCCCCAACTATGGAATTTCACCGTTCCAGCTATGGCAGTTTTGGAAATATTTAAGCGTTCCGGTACTGTTTATTGAAAAAGCGGTGTTGCCGTAGCTCAGTAATTAATAGAAACAAAATTTTGAAATTATGAGATCTTACTAAATTCGACATGCGCAGTTCATTGCAATAAAAATAAGTAGAGGATTCCATTTAAAATAAATTAAAATCGAGGATATTTGTTTGAAAATTTGGAAAAATAATTTATAACTTGGCAACGTCGCAAACGCGAAAAAAATATTACAAGGCGAGATAGTTTATTATTAGATATTTCGATTTAAAATGAAAAATACAGGGTGTTACATTTGAAAAAACAAAGCAAAGTGACGTTCAATTTGCCGTAATTTAAAATTCTGCCAAAAACACCCTGTAAATACAAATTGCGGGTAACATCCAAAATAATATCCACTCAATATGCAGGTAACTCGCTGTACAATATTATTGAGAAAAGTTAAAGGAGTATATCAATTTGAACGTATTACTTGCGACCTTGCAAATCCGGAAATTAATAGTAAATTATAACTTGGCAACGTCGCAATCTATCCCAAAAATATCTTAGGGTTGAATAGAGATCAATGATGGACACTAGAAGTATTTAAGAAAAAGTTATAGTTCCATAGAAAAAAAATAAGTTGATCACTATCCTACTTTTCCGCAACAATCTGTATATTTCAAAATATTTTTAGAATATGCATCTTAAGTAACCAAATAACTTTTGCACTTGACATTTTCTTCTATCAGGTATACCTTGCGAGATATCGAAGAATTACACACTAACTGGACACCCTGTATAGAGGGTATATAGGAAATCGGCATGATCGCCAGGTAGAAGCACTCCCATACCCGAAAGTGTCAGAGAGAATCTACCCGATCCGACGTTGTACCAGCTTGAGTCCTCTGATCACATGTCCAACGGATGCAAACGCGTCCATCCGACATGCCACCACGGCCCGACCGGTTAAAACCCGTTCCCTCTCTCCTTACCTCCTCTACCACCAGCTGCACCGGGCATCATCGCGAACGATATTCTTCGCAGCGCAAGATGAGGTATTTTCTATTCCGAGTATCTACGTTGTTCTGACTTTTTTGCTATCAAGATGTTTTGTATCATCTTATGTACGATCTTCCATCTCGTACCTCGCTCGATAACACGACGGGCACCATATTTTCAGGGGTGAGTCCTTCGCTGGATACTCTACTCAACTGGTCAACGTACTATTAGAAGGCGAGAAGGGAGACTTGGAGGAACACGTTAGAAAGTCTAGACTTGAAGCACGGTAGCAGGAAAGCTTGGAGCATCATCCAGAAGTTTTCCAACGACCCAGCAGGCCCTGAAGACATGGTTACGGTAACTGCTAACCAAATTGCACACCCACTTCTCTTGAACGGAAATCCCGACCAAAACATTAAAATGACTACTATACAAGAGAACCCAGACATAGGAGAACTGCCAAGAACCTTATTTCACTCTAGAAGAGTTAGAATTCACCAAAACCTCGGAAGGTCCCTGGCCCAGATGATATAGTCAACGAATTCCCACAACTGCTAGGACCATTGGCGAAGTCCTGGCTCCTCCAACTGTATAACTAGTGCTGGAGTGAGAAACTTATACCAAAATTATGACTGAAAGTCAGGATGGTAGCTGTCCCTAAACTAGGGAAACCTCGTACGAAGGGGCTAAGAGCTATGGACCAATATCCCTCCTGTCTTATCCCTTCAAATTGCATGAATGACTCATCCTGAATAAAATAGACCCACACATAGAAAACGAGCTAATTCCCCAACAAGCTGGATTCAGATCTGGTAAATCCTGCACTGGCCAGGTGCTAAGTCTCACACAACACGTAGAGGATGGTTTCGAAAGGAGAACAAAACGGGGGCGGTGTTCCTGGACCTTTCTGCGGCATACGATACCATTCACCAAAAAATCCTCGAAAAAATCTTCAGGATGAAAGGAAATTACCATCCATCTGACTGAGGTCTTGAGATCATTGCTGAGCAACAGGAGATTCTACGTGAAGTTCCAGGGGCAGAGGAGTCAGTGGCTGCCAGATGCCCTGACTATATAATGATCTCACCATGGGGTCCAATGACTAACGGACTTATAACCCTACTGAAACCCTCCCTTCAGGATCATAACCGCAATGGAGGACCTGGAAAAGTCTCAATAGGATTAGGTGCCAAAGGGGCAGCGCTGAGGATAAACTAGTAAGATGGGGATACGCTGAGGACGATTTATGCGCCTGTGATAGATCACAAAATGGAGTCAATTTGATTGACTCATACTTCCCACACATAATGTTTTCCCATACATGAAGCTGTAGTCTGAAATCTCCTTACAACCAAATCATCGCCCACCCTCCCGCAAAAAAACGTACTGTACAACACAAAACTTTCGTAAATAGTTTCTTGCGTCTCCCTCCTTAGAAACTAGGACGCCACAGTTTTTATTCTGCATGCTTCAACTGAACGATGCAAAACGATCAGGAGCCTCTAAACCGTCTAAAAGCGAAGTATGAGCTGTTTTCATATTTTTAGTATTCTAATTATTGTTGCGCCGCCACTGACACGATTTTTCAGATACTGGCGCGTTTTCCACTCTCGCCGCGATAGTCAATTCTTTGTCGAAATTTCATTAAAATCAGTTTAATCATTTTTGCTTTATGCAATATACATACAACGAAATTAAGCAATACTCGTATATGTTACATCACAAAACTGTAAGTCCCTTGGTTTCTGTAATAGGCACGGAAATGTTCGGATGGGCCTAAAAAAGGGTATTATGCCGCTAGGTTTTTCATTCACAGGTCAATGGACAGCCCATTATGAATACAACAAATGTTGCAGTTTTCCAACTCCCCACCCCCCAACCACCCCAAATTCACCCCTACCCAAAAAAAAGTAGAAAATGATCAGGAACTCTTAAAACGCCTAAAAACAAAGTTTGAGGCTTTTCTATTTTTTTTATTTTGTTATTATTGCTGCGCCGCCACTGACACGATTTTTCCAATACATACGCGTTTTCCATCCTCGCCGCGGTAGTAATACTGTGACAAAGTTGCATTAAAATCCATTCCATAACTTTTACGTTACTCAATACAGAACGATCTAAAGCAATATTCCTATGTATTTATCAGAGAATTAATTCTAAGTCCTTTGGTTTCTGGAATAGGCAAGGCAATGTTCCGATGGGCCTAAAAAAAGGTATTATGGCGCTAGGTCTTTCTTTTACAGATCAATGGATAGCCTATTATGAGTACAATACATTTTTGAGATTTACAACCCCCCACCCCCCAACCACCCCAATTTCACCCTCACCCAAAAAAAAGTAGAAAATGATCTTCTTCTTCTTCTTCTTCTAGTGCCCTCTCCTATCGAAGGTTGGCGACCACTATTTTGAAAGCTTCTCTGTCCCTGGCCGTATGAAACAGCTCTGGCACATCCTCGCCGCGGTAGTAAATGATCAGGAACCCCTAAAGCACCTAAAAACGAAGTTCGAGGAATATTTATTTTTTTTTTTGCTAATTACTCCGCCGCCCCTGCACCGATGTTCAAAATTATAAGAACATTACCTACTATGACCCCACAGCATATCGCTGCCCAAATTTCATCACAATCCATGCAGCGGTTACTGAGATTACGACGTTAGAAGAACGCCAACAGACACACAGACAGACAGACCGACGGACAGATAGACCGACGGAAATGAGTGACGTGGATTTTCGTTATGTATACATCATAAAACGCCCAAAAAGCGTATTATCCCAAAATCGAAAATTTTCGCGATCACAATACCTATCGGTGTGGGAAGTAAAATCAAACTAAAACCTACTTAAACCACCGCTATCGATAATGTGTACCATTCCCGGTCCAATACGCTCTAGTGCAGTCCTGGGGTTTACTGGTTGGGGACGGCGTGGCGTGATTGTAGTGACTGCTGGCGCGGACTCAGGACTGTGTATCGGCCTCTGAGTAACGACAGCAAAAGTTTTGTTCCGCTGTAGGAAGCTGTACACACCAGAACAACTACTGCTGCTCTACAAGGCACAGATCCGACCATCGCTGGAGTATTGCTCCCATGTGTGGAGATACGCTCGGAAGCACTCTCTAAAGCTTCTGGACACCATCCAGAAGAGAGCAGTTAGACTAATCGATACGCCTCACCTAACAAAGGACCTCCACAGCCTGGAACATCGAAGAAGGGTGGCTGACCTGTCCCTGTTTTACAGATTCTATCACGGAAGATGTTCGAGTGAGCTCTCCCAGGTAATAACAGCAAAGGCCGTCCGAACGAGGAACACTAGAGAGGCTCTGTGAGCTCACCCTTACCAGGTCGAGGTCCTTACTCCACGAACCAGTCTCCTCCAGCATTCCTTCTTTTGGAGAACTTCGACGCTGTGGAACGAGCTGCCGCGGAATTTGTTTCCCGCCGGCTACAACCTGCAGCGTTTCAAATCTAACGTGCACCGACACTTGTCCTCTCGCAGCGCTTCTGCAGCGACATAGGCTTCTAGCCTTTACGGGAGGTTGACCATAAAAAAAAGTCTTTCCGAAATGGAGGACTCGTTACCTTTAGTTACTCATTAGTCGATTACTTTGTAATAGTTACTTGATTGTTTTACATCACTATAGGTTAGGTATGAGTATGACTCCTGTACGATGTTGCCAAACTTAATATCCACGGCTCTCAATTAAGGTGGCTGTGATATCGTTCATCACTACCAGCTATTTCGTCCGACATCAACGGTATGTCGTTATCGACCAGGGGTGGGATTCCGGTCTGAATCGAGAAACTTGACCTCGATAGATGATCAACTCGATAGAATTATAAACCCGGATTCTGTTACTCGATCTGTTTTGGCTTCGGAAATCTCGATCGATCGATCTTCGATAGTTGAAATGACACATATGTATGAGCTACCTATGACAGAATCGTTGTTTTTTGGTCCTAACCTCAAACATACCCTTATATCCAGAAAAACTATTTTTTCTTTTTTTTTTACTTCTGTGTCATCGGCTTCGACTGCTCTGGTCATTAGCCTCATTTTTTTTTTGTTTCCACCTTTGTAATAATAATATTTATAGACATAATAATCTTGCCAATTGTGAGAGAGCATCCAGTACAGCAACAGAGAGAACGGCAACATTTGATTAATATTTGGAGAAGAATGGAAATTAGAGAAAAAGCAATGCTTTCGAGCTTCCCGAAAATAGGTTTATTGAACTGTTTCAATTAAATAAAGAGTACATACATGTACATATTTATCGAAATTATATAATAACATAAACAAAAGGTCCTGTAGGCATATGATTGAGGAAATTCGACCTTCGGTTCAGGAGAGATTTTCAAGAAAGGGCATTACTCTGAAGGCTAAGTTCTTTGCTGCCTTGAGATTCTACGCCACAGGTTCATACCAACGATGTAGGTATTGTGCAAGAATTTACAGCTGGAACGAGTCAAACATCCATAGTGAAATAAAAGTTTATTTTCTAGTTACTGCAGCCACTAATATACTCACAATTTAAGTTTGAAAAAACTGAAGTACAAAATTCACTATAAAATTTCAATGTGTAAACAGATGTATAACCTCACTCTCGAGAATCTAAGCATCGAATCGACTGCTCTGCAGCTGTCGAGTGTAGGTATCGAGTTTATTGTCGAATTGTGGCAAACGGAATCGCTACTATCGTTTTTGATATCAAACTCGATATCATTTTAAAAACGAAATCCCATCCCAGGCCGCTACACGGTTTCTCGACCATTTTCATACTCCATTAGCCTCTTGACATCCGCTTAAACCTCATCCAGGACGCCATTCGTTCCGTCGCCGTCGCGTCGATAGCAGCCGGCCATACACGAGTCATTTTCGATTGCGAAGACGCTCCAAAAATGGATAGAACCCAACGGAAAAGAGCACACGCTCAAAAAAAATTGGAGTCCAGTAGATAGACCAAAGATTGCTCTGTTAAAATGAGAATACGCAAAGAGAAAGCCAGAAATACATTCATGAAAATGAAAAAAGTTCTGAATAGTCGGGATTTAAGCCTGGAATTGAAGATGCGGCTTGTGAGATGCTACGTCTTTTCTGTATTATATGGGATGGAAACATGGACAATGAAAAACATAGATACCCAACGCCTCGAAAGTTTTGAAATGTGGATATATCGTCGAATTCTGAGTATATCATGGGTAGACAAAGTTATAAACGAAACAATATCAATAAGAATGAAAAAACAAAGAGAAGTGTTGTTCACCATAAAGAAAAGAAAATTACAGTACCTGGGAGGGACACGTAATGAGAGGGGAGAAATATCATCTACTTCAAGTAATAATAGAAGGAAAAATCGCAGGAAAAAGAACGATAGGAAGGAGAAGACGTTCGTGGCTGAAGAATCTGAGGGATTGGTATAATTGCTCCAATAACCAGCTATTTAGAGCGGCGGTTTCCAAAGTTCGAATTGCCTTGATGATTGCCAACCTCCAGAATGGGGATGTCACCTAAAGAAGGAGAAGATGGACCAGGTACTTTCTCCTTTCCTAGGACAGACGCTCAACCTTTTGGTTGAGGTTCTCACTGGCCACTGCCGGTTGACTAGACCTTTGTCACTCATGAGAGTGATGGGGGACCCCATAGGCTAGGAGGAGGACGAGACAGCCTTCCAGTTCATGGGCAGATATGCTGTGTATCGCAGCCTCAGGGTTTAGATATTTGGCACGACGGAGTTCGGGGAGGAGTCACTATATTCAGGGTGATGGTCGGACATACTGACTTTTGTCAAGAGGTCTAGTATAGGTTCGACAGGGTGTAGAATTTTAGTGTTTTCAGTGATTGGTTCAGAGGGGTTTGCAAAAAGGGCCAAAGGTGACCTATTTGCCTGGCTTCTACTCCCCATCACGACTACTACTACGTTTCTACGCACTAGCCATATCATAAAATGATAATTGGTTGAATGAATTTAGCTTACAAATTTTAGTAGAATTGAAAAAGCACATGAGAAGCCACTGAACCTAAATAAACAAAAACGGTATATTACTCTCAAAAATTAGTACAATTTCAAGGTACATAAGGTCCGTTAAAAGTAATAAGTGCTGAGGGAAGAAAATCATTATAGTTACTCACCAACTGACCGCTTGTGGTTTAATGCTTACCTGAAAAACAATTAAAAATAAATAATTAGTATCAGAGTTATACAATATTTTTTAAAGGCCAAAGAGTTCAATTATTTGATTCACCTAATCAACGCCAGACAATATTATGGATTCCAACTACAGCTGAAGATCTCCTGACTTACACATGCAGAACCGAGCGGTACGACCGCACAATTATTCCCAGGATATCCAAGGCTTGGATGAACTCCAGGAGGTGAGTTTATTGCACCTGTTCAAATCCCGCGTTAACAAACTTCCCCACAGAAAAAAAAACTGTTGCGTTTCCAATTAATTGTTAGTATTTGGATGTTTTTTCATCGCTTTAAATATATTTACAGTTGTTTCAAATCCATGTCATTGAAAGAATTCAATCCTTATAATCGAAGTAATCACAGGTACGCCAATAAATTCAAAATAATTTTATATTCGTTTTAACGATACGTATAATCCTTCTAATACCAGTATTGACATATAATGCAATCAAAATATCCTATTGTTTTCGAAATTTACCCTATGTTTAATTTAAGCAAAGCATACAATCTGTTCAATGTAGAAAAATTATTACTGCAACAGCAGTTCGTAATAATTCATCTGAAACAAATTAATTTTGTTTCAATGGCCCTTGTCGTTTGCTGAACTATAATCAGTATTCGGTGGGACCGGTGTCTCGATTCAATGAACGTAAACTAAAGAACAGGGGGATCATCTCAGTGTTACTGTCGCCGCGAACCTGCCAACATGGACGAGGTTGTTCCGTTGTATTGTTTCGGTGTTAGCCGTGTTGTGTCGTCTCGTGGTTTTGCGTATTGCATCAGCAATTGTGTGATTTAAATGTTTCCGGTTATATATTATATGGAGGACCTACTGAGAAATTGGGACTTAGAAGAGCTAACACCCATATTTGAATGTATGTATTTAGATTAGTCAGTTATATTTCAGGTAATAATACAACAACTGGTGCAGGCTTATGTCTAATTCTTATATCATACTCCTTATAACTTCATACAAAATCACACAATTAAACATCCAAGCAAATCAATCAGCTGTCCTCGCAATAAAATCTGTTAGTCCAAGGAAAAGAAAGTAGTTTAGAATCAATTACCAAACACAGATTCGATTCAACGACAGGCTGCGATTGAATTATTCATTGGAATCTAATGATCTTGTAGTTGAATCGACAATACGATATAATTCGTTACCAACTATACACTTCGCATTGGATAAAACATCGCTGTATTTTAGGAATGCTGAGTGTAACGTCCCATTGAATCCAAGCGTAAGTCTTTGACAGAACGACAGATTTTTCTGTGTGCCCTAACATAACCCTTTCACAGCAGACGCTGTACCTCTGGTATTTAGGCTCTGCCTGCGTGGACTGCTAAGTTATTAGAAAAATGTCTCGTGCGGGTCCGTTCGTGTATGGTCAGCCAATCGCAAAGTCGGATCCAGTCAGCCAGAGTGACGTAACGGGTACACGGCGTCAAGTCTCCCGCTCTGTCGACCATAAATCATTGTCCCATCAGTCCGAGCAGATTGTTGCCGAGTCATGCTTATGTAGATTTATTGCACGTCTGCTGTACTCCTAATATACCCATTTACCCATCGATCTGCCATCGAAACTGGTATTGAGAGCAATACTCAGAGTAATACTGAACATAGAGATAGTAAACAACTAATTCTAATAGGCCGACATCTTTTCTTACGTTGTCATATCGACCACCAGATACGGCAATCATAATTGTTTACTATCGTCTTAATTGCATAGTATCCAGAAATATTCCATTCTACGTTAAAAAAGACGGTATTTTGATGGTTCAGGAATGATTACAGAAAAATCAATAGATATGTTGACCTCTACTGCGTTACTGCATATTTCTTCATCATAAACGCAAATTTTGAAGTCTTACATAAAGTTTGAGGAGCTGGCAACGCCGATATAATTTTCCTGCGACTTATTTACGGTAGAACCTCGACTGTCAAACCATGGCCGACTCTACACTAGGCCGGAGCCTTAGATGTGGCAACGTGGCTTAGCTGTCAAATAGTGGCCCTATAGTTTCAGAATAATTATTACATTTTATATGTATTAGAGTTCATCTCGGTTAATAAATTAAGAAAAAAACTTTTTAGAACTACTATTACTAATACCACTTACATCTGATGTCTGTTTCAGCATATTCAGACACTACAAAATAAAAATAAACGCAACCTGTTTCCTGCCGCCACTTCCATTTCCACTTAAATGAAAACTCAATTTACTTTGTAAATTATCACTTGAGCTAGAAAAATTCACTATTAGGTCACTGTGAAGCCATTCTTGATGGTCTTGATTTCCCTTTCACTATCAAATGCTTTCGTAGGTATGCCCCAGGCCATGCCCAGATGAGTTCTATTAACTGTATTTTTCTGTGATATTTGGGAGGTCCAGAAAACATTATAGGTACCACATTGTGCTTTAAAATAGGTCTTATCCTTGAAAGGCTTGTAAATTATTGTCTTTATCCTTATAAATATAACCAGCCCTTCCGAGGAATACCTTTCACCCACTTCTGTTTATGTCCCTTATTGGACGCACAATTGCTAGTGCAACCTGGTACTACACACTGCAGGCATCTTTTTATCTTTATAGTTTCATTTTTGCAGGTAAATAAGTAGAAACCCATTAAAAATCACCTTGCAACGTTCTTTTTAATTTGGAATAAGGTGATGTTGGGCCATGGTTTGGTAGTCGTCTACTGGGCTGCAGCCTGGTACTACACGCTTTGCAGGCATCTTGTTATCTTTATAGTTTCGTTTGTGCAGGTAAATAATTAGAAACAAATTAATAATCACCTTCCAACCATATTTTCTGCACCTGGAAGAATACACATGACATAACAACAAATGAAAACACAGCCTGGTCTCCAAAGTTGCCATATTTCAATGCTCCGGCCTAGTGAGTAGAGACGGCCATGGTCAAACGTTTGTTTTGTTTGTGCGTCTTTTATGCTTGGTCAGTAAAATCGAATTCGCTATTTATTGGTAACTGTAGTGAAGCTTTGCGGACTTGCTGTGCTATATTCGAGTGCAGTTTAACAGTTTTTCGAGATGAGACTCAAAAGTGTAGTGTTTGTAACACGGGTTGCATTGGAAGAATTTTCAGGTTAATTGGCGTTACACAGCATTGTTTACATTTTTAACTGTCCCTGCGAGGTCACAGCTGAACAATGTTTGGAAGCTGAAGTGTCCAAGATGATGGCTTTGAGCACGCCATGCTGAAGTGGTTTGTTTACTACCTCTATGTTCAGCTGTTACTCTGAGGAGCAACATAAATAAAGGGATTTTGCAGGTGCAAACACTTTTAAAGAAACATGTAGCTGCTATAACCTCAATCTTAACTAAAATAAACAATTAGAAACTAAGAAAATGTTTAAGAACCGAATCAGCAACCGGAAAACATCTGGTACACAGATTTTTGTCTTTTTGTTTTTATAAAGCGCGTTTTGGCTGCTACCATTTTACCAATGTCCGAATTATCGCTTTCCGACTGTTTAATGTAGCCCAGAACGTGTTTTGGCTCAACTGCGATTGCTAAAACGCGTCCTGTTCTACTGCTATTGCCGTAACGCGTGGAGGATTTTGTGAGTGTCTCAGCTTGTAAGCGATACCTTTGGAGCTAGTGTATTCATTTAGTATTATTTTGATCTTTGTGCGGGTTAGACAGTAGCTAGAGAGTGCCATGGAAGACCTAAGGTTATGTTTTAATGACGAACTGCAAAAAGTCATAAGTGGTAGCAATGATTGTAATAATATTTGTACAAGATAAAGATACGACCAAACACTCACAGAGGTAAGGGCGGCAAAAGCTTGTAAAAGTAACGGTGATACAATATCTTCGGAACAAAGACAACGATTGAAAAGGTATGATATTTTAAAAATTGGCTATATCGAAAAGCTAATTGAAAGGACAGACGAAACAGCCGAACTGCGTTATTTTTGCATGACCCACGAGTTATTTGACATTATTCATTCCGCTCATGTGGGAGCTGGACATAAGAGATTGTGAGATATGTCTCTTTCAGTTTTTTTTTTTCACGGACCTAAGATCCACAAGTGCTTTTATTCATTTTCGTTATGGATTCTAAGCTCAGAGGAAATATTGTAACACAGCACGGCAAATAATTGAGATTTATTTATTCATAGTAGAATATAGAACGTGTTCTGGCAATCGTAGTTGACCCAAAACGCGTTCTGGGCTACATTGAACAGTCGGAAAGCGATAATTCGGACATTGGTAAAATGGCAGCAGCCAAAACGCGTTTTGGCCATATTTTCCGTCCATTGGCCGAAATCGGTGTTTGCTCTAAACATATACACTAGAATTCAGCTTCGCTACAATGAGCTCTTCGGGGTGTCAACTGGCTGCCAGGATAGCAGTTGATTGGCTCTTCTTCGGATTCATCACGTTACAACGGCCCGAAAATAGAACGACGCACAAAGCTTTTAGCTTGGCGATAACGGGACAAGGGCACGGAACATTGCTGGGAATACAAATGGGCAGAAAATTGCGAGATACGCTGAGCGAAGCCCAGGACGTTATTGTGTAACAGTTGTTGTTAGTTTATTTTAAAATTTCATGCTCATTTGTAATAGGCAAGGGAAGTATTGTATTCACGAAGAACAAAATAGAGCCAAGAAGATTGACTTAGTATTACCCAAAAAACATTAAGGCCCGATTTTATCAATACAGGCATTTTAACAAAGGCTTTGACCAATCAGAGCAGCCCATTCAAGAACATGCATTTGTCAAAGTTCAAATTATGTTAAAAATGACATGCTTTATATAAATCGACCATTGTGAACTCTCTAGTATCTTTTCAACTCTGATTTTCCATCCTAAATGGGTGAAAAATTGCATTTTCTTGTTTAACAAAGAGTTTAGCAATTGCTAACCTCAACTAATCAGATTCCACAAAAGCAGTACATTTGATCACTGGATTGTTGGTCTATCAAATGGTAATGATTACACGAAACTCAAATTACTGCATTATTTTGATAAAACAATAATGTACTATCGATAATAATTATAAATAACTGCAATATACCTTTGTGTTATAGTAAAAAATGAAGTCAAGTTGATTGACTCACTACTTCTCACACATTCCTATGATACCAGTTTTATTATTTTCCCACAGCATGAAACTATAGTCCCCTGCCCATGCAACCAAATCATCGCTCGCCCCACCGCAAAAAAGTGTTTTATTCTACTAGGTGCTTCTTTCACAGGTCAATGGACAATCTATCATGAATACAACAAATTTTTGAGTTTTACTAACCCCCACCCCAATTTCACTCCCAAAAAAATTTTTTAAAATGATCAAGAACTCCTAAAACGTCTAAAACGAAGTTTGAGTTGCTTTTTATATTATTAGTTTTTTTATTATTGCCGTGCCGCCACTGAAACGATTTCTAAAAACCATACGCGCTTTCCATACCTGTCGCGGTAATAAATCTGTGTCAAAATGTCATTAAAGCCAATTCAAAAGTTTCCACGTTCACAGAACGATCCGAAGTAATACTCGTATGTATTTTGTATGCATCAGACAGTTAAGTCCCATGGTTCCTGTAATACACAAGGCAATGTTCGGATGGACCTACAAAAGTGTATTATACCGCTAGGTCTTTCTCTCTCAGGTCAGTAGATAGATAGATAGATAGATAGATAGATAGATTTTATTAGTCCTCAATGATCACAGAGTGATATAGGATATGTCAATATTTATACTACAGTCAACAGTAACAATAACCACAAACTCTTATAATTAAATATATACACATACACAAAAAAGAAGTAAAAAACAGGTACTTAGATAATACAGTTAATTTAAAAGATACACACAACGCAAAGAGTATATAAATAAAATATAAAATATAAGTAGACAGCTTGTTATGCGTACAACAAATTTTTCAGCCTTACAACCCCCCACCCCCCAACCACCCCAATTTCACCCCCACCCAAAAAAAAGTAAAAAATGATCAGGAACCCCTAAAACGTCCAAAAACGAAGTTTGAGGCATATTTGAAATTTTTCGTTTTTTGCTCATTACTCCGCCGTCCATGTACCGATTTTCAAAATTGTAGCAACATTATCTACTACGACCCTACGCCATATCGCTGCCCAAATTTCATCAAAATCTATGTAGCGGTTACTGAGATTAGGAGGCTAGAAAAACGCCATCAGACAGACCGACGGAAATGAGTGACGTGGATTTTCGTTAATGTAGACATCATAAAACGTCCAAAAAGTATATTATCTGAAAATCGAAAATTTTCGCGATCACCTATCGGTGTGGGGAGTAAAAGGGGTTTAAAATAACATTTCGTTGCATTTCACAAAGCTAAACACACGATTTAACTGTTGTGCTGACCAATCTGTATCCCAAATCCCAAGTGTGCATTACTGGTTGCCTATGCCTTTTAACAGCCAAGCTCACGGACTGGCAAAAGTATAACTTTATTTTTTGTAAACCAGAAACCTGCCGTATAGTCAGAAAGTGAATCAGGTGCTTTATATATTTTTCAGAGAAAGGGAGGAATTATTCATATGCATGCCTTACAATGTGCTTCTGCGCTTTCTTTTACCCTGTGCCGCCCCGATGCACCTTTACATCCTTTGTGAATATTTCTATATAAAAAGGTCTACAACAAACATGCATCCAGTAGATGGAAGTTTCTTCATAAAAGTATGTATGTATGTGTCTATAATTAATTTCTGACTGACTGAGGTAGGATTATTAATTATTAATTAAGGTGGCGGTGATTGATTCTGCCACAAATTATCGTAGTTTGCAATTGGTAATTATATAATAATTATAAGGTAAACATGAAAAATCTGGCAATAATTTGCAAATCAATCGCTTTGTTTTGATTTTCTGCTACGATTTTGATCCATTAATTCTAAAATATTTTTGACAAAAGTGTCTTCCAGCCTTGACGTTTTGTTTAAAATATTGATAAAATACTATTGGAAGTACTGGATAATACTTATTAACATAGCCGTCAATACCCAATAGAAAGCTTTTGCTAAGCAACATACCATAGTAAAGCTTTGTCAAAGCCTTTGCTAGAATATGCATGTTGATAAAATCGGGCCTTAAGGGTCTAGGGTATAGCGCGCAAAATTGAGAATCCAAGAAAAGACGTATTCCCGTGTTAGCGAGGAGGCGTGGCCGCCTGTTCCCTTTCTCCAGTGTATGTGTAAGATGAAGGGAGATAAGTCCAAATATCCAAAGGGAAGGTCAAAAGGTCCAAAGGTAAGGTTCAAAGGTCCCCATAAAAATGAATTTCGCATTTCCAAGCTCCTGATGTTACCTTTAAACTTACAGTAATGACTCAAAGAGCAAATTGAAGAAGAAAGCTTGCGCTTGTGCAACTATTTAGCCTTTTTTTTGATATCGTGTTTGGTTGTTAAATTACAGGCATTTATAGAATGTATGATTTTGCATTGCGAGTTTTTTTGCACATTAAAAAACTTTTTTGAGAAAATCGAAAGTAGTTGTCATTCATTAAGGTCTTAACTATCGCCTTCTGAAATATTATATATGTAGTTTGAAAATAGAGTGAGTTATGCGAGAAATTGTGAGTCCGTGTTTTACACGGCAGATACGTATGTATAAATGTGTGTATCCAGGCCCCTTAGGTTGTTTTCTAGACAATTGCATAAGAAAATAGATAAATCTTGTTGATACGAACGAGCTCATATTTCAAAACGAACGTGCCCTCTGTCTCCACATGACCCTGTTTTTTCAGTTAAAGGATTACGCAGGGCTGGAAGAATGCATTACGGCTCGACATAAGAAATTGGATTTTCTTCGACCCCCGAGAGATAACAATGATTTATAGGCCGTTATATGCATGAGGTGCGCCAAAATGACATACTTCTCCGCATTATTTTTGCCAAATTGGGTTAAAATGATGATGCATACGCCTCACGTTGGGGTGTCATCATGGTTATATATGCATCAGATTTTTTTTACGTACCAGATTGGTGTTCCGGTTCCAGTTCGAGTACTATGCACTTAAAAGAGAACTGTAGCTCGCTATCGTTCGCGATTTACTGTCAGTTCAGTGGCGCTCTTGATACTTACATCCAGCAACTGTTTCGTCGCATCCGCCCAGGGTGTAGGGGAACGGCCACGGCGCCGCCCACTCGGGGCGTGACCCTGAACTACAAGTTTCTCCATATTATCGCTTCTGTGAATATGTCCGAAGAATGTAAGCATTCTCGTCGACACAATGGAGGATAGTCTCTTTGGATTACCGAGCTCATCCAGTATGGAAACGTTAGTTCGATGGGCGGTATAAGGAACTCTCAGCATTCTCCTCCACGTCCACATTTCAAAAGCGTCTATGCGAGCTCGATCTGCCTTTTTAACAGTCCATGTTTCCGAGGCATACAAAAATGTGGAGAACACAAGAGACTGAACCAGCGACATTTTGGTAGCTTTAGTGATGTATGGTTACGCCATATTTTAGTAAGCTTTGTCATGCCCACCCGTGCCTGTTGAATGCGCCGTCGAATCTCATTTTAACAGCTACCCAAATTCTCGATCAAAGAACCGAGGTACACAAAACTTTGAACTACTTCACAACGGCCTATTGACTTTATCTCTCGATGATTATTGTGCTGTCTATGTACGATCATAATCTTGGTCTTGTTGTAGTTAATACCAAGACCATATGCTGCACTCTGTTGTTCTAAAATGTTCAATAGAGCTACTAGTTCTTCCTGAGAAGCAGCAATAAGGGTAGTATCGTCAGCAAATCTTACGTTGGATATTTTGCTTCCGCCAATAGTTACACCGCCATTCCAGTTGTTCTATACCTGTCTCATCACAAATTCACTTTGATAATTTATTGGAATATGAAATCGAGCTCAGATAATTCTGAAATTTTGCACAGCTACTAAACTCAACACGCTCTTTTGGAATATGCAATAAAAAAAATATTCTGAACGAGCCTATAAGGTAGGTTTAAAATTATCTTATTAACAGAGGCTAAAAATGCGTATTTTTGGTGTTATTCATTTAATGTAGGTACGAATGTACAGGGTGACCTAATAAGAATGGACGCCGGCAATATATCGGTAACCGTTAATCGTATAACTTCGAGCAAAAAATATTATTAAATAAATCGGCTAAGGGAAATCGCTGGAAATTAATTTTAAGTTCTGCGAGTAGCCGCTAGGGGGCGTAACTGTTACGGCCAATCAGAAAAACGGACTTTCCTCAAAAAATATGCAAATAAAGGTATATTATAAATTCTACCGTTATGTAGGCCGAACAATTCTAGATTTTTTTATGACTCAACACCGTCACAGCTCACACAAAAAACAGTCATACCTCAGCATCACACACAAAAAAAAACATATTTGACACCGGACAACGTTACCGAATGTTTCCTCTCCCCCTCAAGAGAGTTACCATTGTGGTTATGCATTTTTTCTCGCATAAAATCCATGACTTTTTGCTAGATTTAGGCCAAGTTTCACCATCGGCAGTTAACTAGAGGTTAAAAGAAAATTAGTGGTTAGCGAACACTGTGCGTTTCATAATCGGCGGTTTACGTCAAAAGCTCTGGTTATCCAATATTTAAGTTAACCCAAGGATAAAGTATAGTTTATCTCTGACGTTTGTTTAGTCAACCGATGACATAAGCTTGCTTCGGAGCTTATAAAAATATGCATTTTGACGTTGACGTCTAAGACGTCGATGGATTTTGATTATAGTCTGTTGTAACACAAGTCAAAGATATGAATACAAAGGTTTGGTTTATTTGTCAAAGGGTTAGGTTGTATTCACAGAACACAATTATAACACTGCTCTGAGACACGTCCGTGCTGCCAACTTGAAGATAAATTAGCTTAACTACTGGTTTTCTTTCTAAAACAGAGCGATCCGATAACTACTGGTTAACTTCTATCTGTCGGTTAAGTGACTACCCCCCTACCAGGGGTTACCAATGATCGTGAAACCGCGCCTTAGAAGTAGCATCCTTTGTTAAGATCAAACTTTGCCCTACTCCACCCAAATAACAAATACACAAAGTTTCGAAAGTGTCGTCATAATACATTTTTTTGGTCTGGGCCCAAGGACTAAAAATGAGCTATTCGTGCTTTCAGCTGGCTCCCAGGTCATTCTAGGGAAAGGGAAGCCGCCCTTCTGACAGACGTAATGCGAATTTTCAACATCGCAGCTTCGCTATGGGGAAAGTTAGGGGTGACGGAGCGAAGAAACCTTTCAAATGCCACAGCTCCTTAATTTAAGGTCCTTAAGTTTATTGGTGGATGAGCGTCCCAATTGTTTGACTGTGGCAGACGTTGATTTGAAAAAGCGTAGAAATAATTTGAGTTTACGTTTCCTAATTTAACTTCTGAAACTTGAAAGCGTGAATGTCTCTCTCGTTCATCATTTCACCGCCACTTAAATGAAACCAAGTCGGTTGGAATCAGAACTTTTGAGGTGTCTCATTCAAGAAAGGCAGCAAATCTAAACATTTCTCCTCTGCTGCTCGATTCACTTTTTATGTAGATGATACTTCCATGTAAGCAGTGAACCAACAGAAACGACTACTTCGCGGGGCAAATAGTGCCTCCTTTGTGGAAATACGAAGAAAATAACCATTTTCTTCTCCTTCTCATATATTTTATAATCTTCGTGCCTAAGATTTGTAAGTGACGACTAACCGCCAGGACAATGTAACCCTGGACAACTGGGCCTACAAAGAACTGGCGAAAGCCTGGTTAGAGAGAGAGACGACTGCAGGCAAGCTAAGAG
Source organism: Callosobruchus maculatus (assembly GCA_951848785.1). Classification (NCBI taxonomy): domain Eukaryota; kingdom Metazoa; phylum Arthropoda; class Insecta; order Coleoptera; family Chrysomelidae; genus Callosobruchus; species Callosobruchus maculatus. The sequence continues at coordinate 9,931,358 of CATOUR010000003.1, forward strand.
ATTCATAGCAGGCCCTGATAAGGGCCGAACAACGCTATGGCTTCTGAATAAAAGCAGAGATATACTCAACCTTCTGGTGGGGGGTTCTCACTGGCCATTGCCGGCTGAACAGACATTTGTCACTCATGAGAGTCTGGTGGGAGGAGGACGAGACAGCGTTCCACTTCCTGGGCAGATGTGCAGTTTATCGCAACCTTAGGATTCAGATATTTGGCACGAAGGAGTTCGGTGAGGAGTCACTATACTCAGCGAGATAGTCGGAAATACTGTCTTACGTCAAGAGGTCTGGTAGGTTCGACAAGGAGCTTTCTAGGACGTAGGATTTTAGTGTTGGTCCGGGGGGTTGATAAAATGGGCCAAGGGAGGCCTACTTGACTGTCTTCGCCTCCCCATCACTACTACTAAATTATGACTACTATAATATTTATTGAACTTGAGCTATTCAGACATATAGACATTATTGATAGGGAAAAAAGAAGATTTCAGATCGACTCTCTGCGTTGAAGCTGTTGGTGAAAGGGTGGAAAATCACCTACCATTCCAGATCATTCTTGGACCTTGCTCGATAAGTGCAAAAGCAGTATCGAAACTACAGCTATTTTCAGGGGTGTAAACCCAGATTAACGAACGAAAATCACTCTTAGCCATCCAGCCAATCGATGGCTGACCTCTGAACGGTGAATATTTCATAGCGGGCTGTGCTGTTACGCAGCACTGGCTCCGTGTACAGTCAAATTGCTTTTAAACACCCGCTTATAAATTACTGCCACGAGTTTCGTTGGCTTTTATATTTTTCGTCAGGGCGGGGAGTTTTTAAAGAGAGGGTTCCACGAGATCAATGCTAAGCCCAAAAATATACACAGAAAAAATACTGTTGCGTTTCCAATTAATTGTTAGTATTTGGATGTTTTTCCATCACTTTAAATATATTTACAGTTGTTTCAAATCCATGACATTGAAAGAACTCAATCCTTATATTCGAAGTAATCACAGGTACGCCAATAAATTCAAAATAATTTTATATTCGTTATAACGATATGTATAATTCTTCTAGTACCAGAATTGACATATATTGCAATCAAAACATCCTTTTGTTTTCGAAATTTACCCTATGTTTCATTTAAGCAAAGCATACAATCTATTCGATGTACAAAAATTATTACTGCAACAGCAGTTCGTGATAATTCATCTGATAAAAATTAATTTTGTTTTAATGGCCCTTGTCGTTCGCTGAACTATAATCAGTATTCGGCGGGACTAATGTCCCGATTCAAGGAAGGTAAGAACAAAGAACAGGGGGATGATCTCAATGCTACTATCGCCGCGAACTCGTCAACATGGACGAAGTTGTTACGTTGTGTTGTTTCGGTGTTAGCCGTGTTGTGTCATCTCGGGGTTTTGCGTATTGCATCAGCAATTGTGTGATTTAAATGTGTCCAGTTATATATTAAATGGAGGACCTACTGAGAAATTGGGACCTAGAAGAGCTAACACCCACATTTGAATGTAGTTATTTAGATTAGTCAGACAGTTATATTTCCGATAATAATGCAAGAACTGGTGCAGGCTTATGTCTAATTCTTATATCATGCTCCTTATAACTTTACACACCATTAAACATCCAAACGAAGCAACCAGCTGTCCTCGCAATAAATCTGTTTGTCCAAGGAAAAGAAAGTAGTTTAGAATCACTTACCAAACACAGATTCGATTCAACGACAGGCTGTGATTGAATCATCCATTGGGATCCAATGACATCTTGTAGTTGAATCGACAATACGATATTATTCGCTACCAACTATACATTTCCCATTGGAGAAAACGTTGCTGTATTGTGACGATACACATCAGCAACAACTTCTTGTACCCCACATACTTTCGTTTAAAAACATGGCATCAACTCAAATATATAACACTACCCAAGGGAAGCCTTAGATATTTTTAAATCAACCAGATAACAGTTCAATCAGTAGGAATTGTATAGACTTTCCATAAATATAAATGATTGCAGGTCTTATATTATGATATCAGCAGTTCTCATTGAGGTGTATTTTCACTTCCATGTTTTGACTGTTATCACCTTGTGTTCTGTATATTGTAACGGTCCTTTGGTCCCTTACTAGTAATATATCATATTTGGCTATACCATCACTTATGGATGGTACGCATATATGTGTTAGGGTGGGATGTTTTCCTCATGGTGAGTACACGATCTTAGAATATTTTCTATCGATGCACATTCCCTATTTGTTTATTTTGGGCCCGATAGTTTAGATTTAATTACGACATTTTTTGTTCACTTTATTCTTTTCATATTACACTATTAGATATTGGTTTACCGTCAATATATTAATTTCTGAATTCATTTTTACTGCAGGTAATGGTTTAAACATCTAAGTAACTTCTTTTCATGCTATTTAGTCTTGTCTTTCAGTAAAATATAATTTCTTGCCGATAGTCATTTTTTGTCTCCCTGGCTATACGCCGTTTATTTAAGGATAATAGTAATACAGTGTGATTTACATGAGCCATGTCTGTCTTCTCAGAAAATGTCTTCTTAGGAGTGTCTTCTTAGGACGAATCTTGGGCAGTCTCTTAGATGTCTTAGCAGTGGATTAGGAGCCTCTTAGTAGGCATGCACAATAGCGGCAGTTAGAAGCGTTGGAGTGCGTTGGCCAGCGCCGAGTCCCCTCGGCAGGTAGAAGCAGGCCGGCGCCGGTTCCGCACGCAGTCTAGCACACCAGTGCATGGGACAGTGAAAACAGACAAGAAGAACAGCATAAAGATTGGCCAGCCGCATCTAGATACGGTATAGGAAACATGCAATAAGGGTTCAAAATGTATTGGCAAAACAATGAGGGACAGTTGCAAAAACACTGGAAATGATTCCCATGAGGGGCTAGAGGGCACAATGGGGTGAAATAGTTTTTGGTTAAAAAGTTGTCTCTCTGGACAAATATGTTGACGTGTCTTGGCGTTTTTTTGTTTAATCAGCGGTTTGTGATAAATCCGTGGTGGAAAGTTAGTTTAGTTGAAATTTGTCAATCAGATGAATATGTGACTGATACTGTACATGTTCAACGAATTCTTGTGCGCGTCTTATTAAAGAAGCTATCTACTCTGGTAGAGACTGTTTGAATCGCTTTGTGAACAAGTTTTTGGTATCATAAGGTAGAAGTGTTGTATCATTTTGGGGCTAAATTGAGATATGACCGCCGCATGACTGATTTGTTTGGTTTGGGAATCATTGTGGCACCTAGCCTATATCTGGTGTTGTGGTTGTGTATAAATGTGTTATGCTCATTTGAGTATACCTATGATACTAAGTGATAGTACGTAGTAAGTACAATTGCCTAACGTTATATATTTTGGTCTCGTAATATCATTGGTCGGGTACATTGTTATTTTGTTAATATCGAATTTCATATCGAATATCAGACCATAGGTAAAGTATATACAGAAGAATATATACAGTTTGAACAGGAATGTCTAATACCCATTATCTCGGGCTAGCAAAAGGATTAGGCGTAATTACCAGTAAATGTCTCCAAGTGAGACTAAAACAATTCGAGATATCTTTGTTAAATATTTTGCAGAGCACCTCTTATCTTATCTATCACTACCACATTTATAACAAATTTCTTGATGTATTACCTCAGTTCCCAGCTTATGAATATATCCAAATAAATATTGTATATAAACTAACCGTCTACTTTCATAACCGCACTTATTTCCTTCCAATATTTTTCCATCGCAATGCGGCTATAGTGCAGCTTGTGTCTTTTATCCCAAATAGGGGTTTTCGCGAACACTGAAGCTATAAGTAACTCTTTATCGATACTCATCTTCGACCGGCACAGACGCAACCAGGTAGCAAACTAAATTTCTGTTACTACAAAGGCGTTCAAGCGGGCTTCCGACGCTGGTAAGCGGTCGAAAACACAGTTGAGCAGGTTAGCCTGCATGCGGTACCTGCACGCCTTCGCACGCAGTTGCACGCACACTAAATGCCCCACTGTGTTTGCGCACTTAGGATTGTTGCTAGGCTTTCTCTGACTTGCCATAAATGCATTTAATTGTATAGAATGGTTAAATAAATTTACCACTAGTAATGTAGTCAAATAAATCCATTCTAATCTACAAAGAGACGTTACGGTTGGCGCTTTTCTGTCATTCTATACACATATCTGAAATGTTTTTTCACCGTGACCAAGATGTATGAAATGTTCAGAACAATGTTCTGTTTGCCCGTTACGTAAGCGTAACTTACACCTATTTACATACAGGGTTTGGATAAAGTATGGAACCAAGCAAATAACTTTGGAACGGAAAGAGTGATATTGCTGAAAATTTGCAGGCAAGTGTAGTGACGTCTAGTGCATCCGAAGACATTATGTTAGCTATTAATGTACTTCCGGTTTAACCGGAAGTACCGTCAACTTTTTTAATTTAAATAGGACACCCTGTATATTTTTGCAGATTTTAATTCATCTTTTTTTTCTGAATACGTCCATAGTGGGTTTAGCATTAGTTTCTGTAAAAACGGGAAAGATAAAGCTTCTTTATCATTTCAGGTGTATAAAATGCCGGTCATTCAAAGTCGGTTTTGGCGATCGCGTGAGAACTCACAAAGAAGTGTGTCAACTTTTAATGATTTACGTCCCGACAGGGGTCCTATAACACGTTTGACGGTGACTAAAAAAAAAATACAAAAAAAATTACCTCAAACGGGAAGACCGCAGACCGCCACGGACGAATTTGTGAGACAAATTTTTTAAGAAACAAATACTAAACCCACTGTGGACGTATTCGGAAAAAAAAGATGAATTAAAATCTGCAAAAGTATACAGGGTGTCCCATTTAAATAAAAAAAGTTGAAGGTACTTCCGGTTAAACCGTAAGTACATTAATAGCTAACATAATGTCTTCGGATGCACTAGACGTCACTACACTTGCCTGCAAATTTTCAGCAATATCACTCTTTCCGTTCCAAAGTTATTTGCTTGGTTCCATACTTTATCCCAACCCTGTATACCCGCGACTCAGCACGTGTTTGAAAAGCTTCATCATTTTTCATAAATCCATTAATTTCGGTGACTGAGTAGAAAGGGAATCCAGTCCTTTCGTTGCCTTTCATTGCGCGTTGTCGCGGTGTACAAATTGGAGCGCAAAATGTCGGACTTCTAGAACGTCGACAATGAACAATAAATCATTCAGATGAGCTGCTGAAGGCAAATCCCGAATGACACTTCGTTAACATGCAGATTGTCTATCTTCGGTATACGTGGGATACGACCCTATGGAGATTTTGGGGAATATATCCCCATAAAGGCATATTTTACTTCCCATGCTATAAGTGAGGCGAGTTCGGAGTTTTTGGACGTCCTTTGCCTGACGTTATTTCACGTTATCGGCTATTTGTGGCATGCGTAGTTCTCCCGAAATAACTGAATCGGCGAATAACCGATAAAGTTGTACGCTAGCTACGGATGTTTACGGTACGATATGGTTACGTGCGGTATTGCCAGGTCTAAACCACTATGCGGCAATGAGAAAAGAACCGTGATGATCTGGATAGCAACTGTAATTATTTTGTGGTTTATCATTGTACAAAAGGATCAGGTTTTCTTCTGTCAATTCTATTTGACAGTATTATCCAATAAAAGCTACAAGGTTAGGCGTCTCCGGCAACAGCGTGTGATCATCACGGGACTGAAACATGGTAGTGAAATCTGAAATGGCGTGCTTCGGGGATCCTGCATAACCTATTTTTTATTTTACTTGTGATGTGATCTATTTCCTGCTTGTGGTGTTTACTTGTTGCACGTAACATTTCTTGGACATTTGCGATCAAATCGATCATAATGTGAGGTCCAATCATTGTCAATGTCAATTGTCAAATAACGCAACCATACACGTCACAGATGTCCGTTACAAAAACTGTATACAAGGCACACGCTTATCCGTTATTCGAAACACACTGTGCATGCTCAGAATAGTGTTTTATGGATAGCGTCGTCGCAATTTTTAGTGGCTCAAAATCTCTCTTATGTCTACGAGGGTGATCTCATAAGTATCCCGTCTGACCTAAAGATGGGTATAGCTGTTTGAAAGATATCACTGAATAAATCATTTTCATATTGCGTCACAAGTGGGCGAGCTCCTACAGTGTTGCCAGATTGCACGATTAATCGTCGAATTACACGATTTTGGTCCCTAGGTGGCAAATTCTCACGATTTTTATTACCACAGGTGCGCTGTACTTATAGTATTTTACACGATTTTTGAGAGTCAGGTTGCATGAATTTTTCTCCACTTCATCTGGCAACACTGGTTATATGACCTCGTACACCAGGCACGCCCACTTGTGACGTAATATGAAAATGGTTTATTAGGAAGAATATGTTTCAGGTTGAAGACTTGTTTAGCATTTGTTTGGGAGCCATCAATCATCATAGTCACAATGTCTTAACAGACACGTTGTGAACTCTTAAAATGCATTAAGTCAGAGCTAGAGTATTACCGACACGAATATTATCAATAGTTTTGAGAACTGTAGCTCGCCATCTTTCGCGATTTACTGTCAGTTCAGTGGCGCTATTGATACTCATATCCAGCAACTGTTTCGTCGTATCCACCCAGCGTGTAGGGGAATGGCCACGGCGCCGCCCACTCGGGGCGTGACCCTGACCTACAACTTTCTCCATATTATCGCTTCTGTGTATATGTCCGAAGAATGTAAGCATTCTCGTCGACACAATGGAAGATAGTCGCTTTGGATTACCGAGCTCATCCAGTATGGAAACGTTAGTTTAATGGGCGGTATAAGGAACTCTCAGCATTCTCCTCCACGTCCACATTTCAAAAGCATCTATGCGAGCTCGATCTGCCTTTTTAATAGTCCAAGTTTCCGAGGCATACAAAAAAATGGAGAACACAAGAGACTGAACCAGCAACATCTTGGTAGCTTTAGTGATGTTATGTTCACGTCATACTTTAGTAAGCCTTGTCATGGCCACACGTGCCTGTTGAATGCGCCTTCGAATCTCATTTTCACAGCTACACAAAACTTTGAACTACTTCACAACGGCCTACTGACTTTATTGCTTGATAATTATCGTGCTCTCTATCTACGATCATAACCTTAGTCTTGTTGTAGTTAATACCAAGACCTTATGCTGCACTGTGTTGTTCTAAGATGTTTAATAGAGCTAATAGTTCTTCCTGAGAGGCAGCAATAAGTGTTGTATCGTCAGCAAATGTTAAGCTGGATATTTTGCTTCCGCCAATAGTCATACCGCCATTCCAGTTGTCCAATACCTGTCTCATCACAAATTCAGAGTAAATGTTAAATAATATCGGAGATAATACACATCCCTGACGAATCCCTTTTCTGGTTGCTTTTTGACCAGACAGGTTACCATCAATTCTTACACGAGCCATCAATACACAGAAAAAAATGTTGTGTTTTCAATTAACTGCTAGTACATATTTGGATGGGTTTCTATTTACAGTTGTTTCAAATCCATGCCATTCAAACAACTTCAACACGTTTGTTTCAAGTAACGAGACTAGTGATTTTTTTGACATCCAAATACTTTGTAACATTCTTCATTTCTTTCACAGCCAAATAGCTAGATCCTTTTACGATCGTTCCAACGGTGTTTTCCGTTTGGTTAGAAGAAGCTACAATGTCGTGAGATTGTTCCTTGATATGCTATTTATAGACGGCGTTTTCTGGAGAGTCTATGTTTGGAAATGGGTCGTAGAGCTGTTTTCCGATCGTCGTCGTTTCACTTCCGGTATCAGTTTCCGGTGCCTCCTATCAAGCCAAATCACGACCGATTCCACCCCGAGTCGATACCCAATATGCCCTCTACCTGGAAAATAGATCCCAGGACAGCGTTTAATGCTTTCACAGACGTTTCCTTCGTGACTAGATGTGACGCCCTATTTTTAACACGCAGATAAGTATTTACTACGTTTCCACAGGCTTTCAAAACTGTTTTCAAAACGTTTTGTGATTTTGGATTGGCGGTGTTTCCACGATAGGTTTCACAACGATTTCGGAACGCGTTCAAAACGTTTGCAACGGACACCCTTAACAAACATCATTTCCTAGTTTTTTAACCTCTTTTTTTGTTGTTTATTATGAATCTTCAATTTCGAATTTCAATACAATCCAAAAAACTAATGATAGTGACATTAGGCAGCAACGCACAGTGCATAGTTCATTTCCAGACATTTTGAAAATGACAGCTTCCACGACATTTGGATCTCGATACGATCCCAAAAATTCCCGAATCGACCTTGAATAGAAAACGTCCTGAAAACGCATCCAACTGACGTTTCCACGGTATATTTGAAAACTCAAAACGTTTTTAATACGTTTCGAAAGCCCGTGGAAACGTAGTAAGTCTTTCCCATGTTCCTGGAAAGATAGTGGTTGAATTTTATCAGGCGTGTGATAGTAACTTCAACACAGCGACATCTGTTGTCTTAAACTGTATGTATGTATCCAGCTGGCTTTGTGTTATAGCCACCTACAACGAAGGTGCGGAACTTTGGCGCCATCTTTCGCGTTTCGGGTTGAAATTTGAATTAACAATTGACAATGTCTTATAAATGACAAAATAGAACAGACTGCTCTGTATTCTCAATTCTCGACACTTGCACAGTGGTAATAGACGAGTATCAACATGAACAATTTTGCAGGATGCTTCAATTAAAAATACACAAACAATAGTTAAAATAAAGTTGGCGCCTTTGTGGTTCACAGTTAGGTGTTGTGTCAAATGGCCGAATCAGTTTATCAGTTGTCAGCTAGAGTTGAACCTCGTTCCGGTCGACCACAAACTGCGCAACCTGCCACAAAAATCGCAGAAATTAACGACTTGGTACCAAATGATCGACGGACTAATATGCAGAGTAGGCTTAGATACACAGTCAACTAGTTTATCAGGTAACGGTCATGCCACTCTGAAAACACCGACTCTCGTCGATCGCCGAAGCTAAGCAGCATCGAACGCGGTTAGTACTTGGTTGGGTGACCGCTTGTAAAACCGCGTTGTAATCTTATTTTTTAGTAGAGGTTGGTTTGCATAATCTCAAATGCCTCTTTAATAAAATTTAAAATTAACAAGTTGTTGTTCGGGGAATGTTTAGCATAAGGTCTGGCAGATAGCGCTACAGTCAGGACGACGCTGGTTTATAACTACAAAATTAATGAAATAAATACAGTTTAAAAAAATAAAAAAAAATTTAATGACGAAGTTAACTAAAAAATAAAAAATAAATATAGTTTAAAGACTCCGCTTTTAAAGAACATCGAACTAAAAAACAATGAACGAAAAATGTATGCTTTGAAAAAAATGTCGGGCGCTCGATTTACGGGGCTTTAATATGGCACAAAGCGCCCTCTCTTATTTCACAATCATACTAGTATTCTTGGTTCATTTTTGTTTTAAGAATATAATTCTAATATTCTACTCTTCTTCCTATAATGTAATTCTATAGAATAGAATAGATTCATTTGACTACATTATGCAATACTTTACATTTGTAGCACGTCAGTACAATAACTCAAAAGTACATTATTAATTTAATATTACACATAAGAGTAAATTACAAACACAAAAGAGACAAAACATACATTTAAACACAGAACAGTGTTGTTTTTACACTTCGACTCTGGCTCTCATATACTCATGGACGGTTGTAGAATGCATTTTCCTGTAGGAAAGCTTTGATTGTGGCGTTGAACTTAGTATAATGTAAATTTCTTACTGTAGCTGGTGACACATTGTATAGTTCCAATTGCTGAGAATTTTTGGAAGACTTCTCCAGGCGATATCTAGGGATTCTCATCAATTCCGCAGAACGAGTGTTATAGAAATGATAGGTCGAATTGAGGTTGAATTTGTCTTTGTTCTTGTGGATCTCTACCAGTTGTGAGTAAATGTACAATGATGGTAAGCTTAGTATTTTCAGACTGATGAAATGAGGCGGCGTACAATGGTCACGATAGCCTGCACCCACAGTTGTACAAATGGCTTTTTTCTGAATTTTAAAGATATCAACAGCATATGAAGAGTTTCCTGACAAGTAAATTCGGTAATTTATATGGCTGTAGAAAAGAGAGTAGTACACTGTCAAAATGGATGGGGCATTAACCATTTTTATCAGTTTTTGTACGACATATATTGTTGCAGATAATTTAGTTTTCAAAGACATAATATGCGCATGCCAGTTCAATCGCTTGTCTATGTTAACGCTATCTACTGTTTTATGTTGGTTGTTTTGTTTTAAAAATTGTATTTCCTGTGTTTCAGTATGATGTAGTTTTAGATTATTCCGAAAAAACCAGAGCTGAGCACTGGATTTACTCTCCGCCATTTTTACGACTAGTTCTAGGTTACATTTCGTGTGGCTAATCAAAGTAGTATCGTCAGCGTAACATACAGCCCTATTGGGCAATAGATGGGGGATGGTCATTAATATACAGTATGAATAGGACAGGGCCCAATACTGAACCCTAAGGCACTCCACTCGCCATAACTCTCACAACAGCAGTATCGTCCTCAAAACAAACACATCGTGTTATTTATAGGGCAGACTAGATCTAAGATGAGATCCAGATAAACTGGATTTGGTCAGCGCTATAGCCTGGTCGAATTCCATTCTATTTGCAGTTGGCCTGTTTGCTTGCCGGTTATCATGATGGAATAGGCAGGTTTGAGTTTTATCCGGGTTTGGGCGTAGCTGGTTTATCTTGTAGTATTCGGGCATTCTTTCTAGGGACTCTGTTAACTTAACGCGTCGACCAGATCGACCCATGTGCGGGGGCCCTAACCTTATTCGCACTCAGTTGATTAGCTTGTCAGCGAAAGTGCTAATCGTCAGATAAATGGTCGTCAACAATGTACCACCGTTCAGAAATAGAACCAAAGCAACCATAAAAAAAGCCAAACGACGTTCTTTAGGAGCGTAATAAATTCTACTTCGAATCCAAAAATACTTATAGGAATATACACAAGACACGAATTTAGAATTCCAGTCGGAACTTGCTGGGATTGTGTGCGCTGTGCACGGCACATGTGTGTTGTGAACGTTCGAAAAAAATTGCTTTGGAAACGGTTATTTTCAGCGACGTTATTAGTTGGCGTGAAACTGGCTAGTTTAAACAAATTGCACGAGTTTCGGTGGAATGAAATGAGTTGAGAGCTGACATTTAAACAGTGAGGATGAAATGTTTCACATGTTGTTCATAAAAAGCCCTATATTTGGTAAAAGTGAATCATTATAGTTGCCACTCAATTTTTCGATGCCACTTTTATAGTACCTATGTGTATTTAGCATAAAAAATGGAGTCAAGTTGATTGACTCAGTACTTCCCACACATTATGATGATACCATTTTATTATTTCCCATTGCATGAAGCTATAGTCTAAAATCCCCTTGCAACTAAATTATCGCCCATCCGCCCGCAAAAACAACATCCAACACAAAAACCCTCGTAGATAGTTTCTTGCGTCTCCCTCCTTAGGAACTAGGGCGCCACAGTTTTTTTTCTGCATGCTTGAACTGAACGATGCGAAACGATCAAGAGCCTCCAACCCGTCTAAAAACAAAGTTTGAGCTGATTTTATGTTTTTGGTTTTTTGATTATTGCTGAGCCGCCACTGACACCGTTTTTCAAAAACATAGGGTCGTTTTCCATTCTCGCAGCGGTAATAAATTCTGAGTCAAAATTTTATTAACATGAATTCAATAATTTTCGCGTCACGCAATATAGAACAATCTAAAACAATACTCGCATGTATACATCACAAATTCTAAGTCCTTTGGTTTTCATAATAAGCAAGGCAATGTTCGGATGTACGTAAAAAGTGATTATGCTGCTAGGTTTTTCATTCAAAGATCAATGGACAACCCATTATGAGTAAAACAAATTTTTCAGTTTTACAACCCCCCACCCTCCAACCACCCCAAATTCACCCTCACAGCTACAAAAAAATGATCAGAAACCCCTAAAACGCCTAAAAACAAAGTTTGAGCTGTTTTTATATTTTGAGTTTTTTATTATTGCCGCGCGGCCACTGACCCGATTTTTCCAAAACATACGCGTTTTCCATCCTCGCCTTGGGAGTAATACTATGTCAAAATTTCATTAAAATCAACTGAACAATTTTCGCGTTACGCGGTATCGAACGATCTAAAACAATACTCGTATGTACACATCACAAATTCTAAGTCCCGTGGTTTCTATAATAAGCATGCAACGTTCGGATGGACCTAAAAAAGTGTGTCATGCCGCTAGGTTTTTCATTCACATATCAATGGACAGCCCATTACGAACACAACAAATTTTTCAGTATTACAACCCCCCACGCCCTAACCACCCCAAATTCACCCCCACCCAAGAAAAAGTAGAAAATGATCAGGAACCCCTAAAAAGCCTAAAAACGAAGTTTAAGGCATATTTGAAATTTTTCGTTTTTTGCTAATTACTCCGCCCCCTTTTATAACAATTTTCAAAATTATAGGAACATTAGCTACTACGACCCCACAGCATAATGTTGCCCAAATTTCATTACAATCCATGCAGCGGTTACTGAGATTACGAGGGTAGAAAAACGCTACAGACAGACAGACAGACAGACAGACCGACAGACAGGCAGACAGACAGGCAGACAGGCAGACCGACAGACAGACCGACAGACATATCGACAGACAGACAGACCGACGGAAATGAGTGACGTGGATTTTCGTTATGTACACATCATAAAACGCCCAAAAAGCGTATTACCTCAAAATCGAAAATTTTCGCGATTACAATACTCCCCTCACCTATCGGTGTGGAAAGTAAAAGGACTGAGTTTCTGCGATTATTCAAAAATATTGTGAAAAACTTGCGACAAGAACATCTATTGATGCTCTAACAAAATTTACTTGATGAGAAAATTATGGTTAATTTGAACCAAGAAAAATATATATTTTTGATTTCAAAATTCATTCTAAAGACATACTATGTATATGTTCCGACCAAGAATATAATTTTTTCACAATTAAAATTTCAGTACTCTTCCACCAAGTATTTCTAAAGTTTTACTAAGAATATTATATTTGCCAACTGAGCTCCTATTACTCCGATCAAGAATACAAACAGCTCGAGAATGGACTAGTATCGTGATTTTTGTTTTTTATGGTTTTTGATAGCGCATGACCATTTTTCCCAGACGTTTTTGAGCCTGGGATAGCGAGAAAATAACGAAAATACTTGAATTTTTCTGGTGTGACGTCATGGGACTAAAATCAAATTAGCCAATCAGAAGACGTAGAGGTGTGCTACGTTGCCACACAATGCCGACATTCACACTACTAAGTGGAAGCAGGGAAAAAGTTTCATACAAAGTACTTTTAAACAAATCACCAAACTATTTTCTCTGTCCTTTTCAGTAGCTTTCATAAAATAACCAATACTCTTTTGCTTCGTCGGAGTTATTAGAACTTTGACAGAACGGGCTAGAAGAGTGTGCGAACCAGAAGAACTCGACACCGAACTAGAACATCTAAAGAATGCTCTTAAGGGAAATGGTTACACAGAAAAGGAAATAACAAGAACAATGAGAAGAAATAGGGCAAAACCGCTAGCAAAAGCTTTTCTACCCTATGGGCCTGGAATAACAGACAGAATAGGAAAAATGTTACGAAAGGAAAACGTCAATACCATCTACAAGCCCACAATAAAGATACAGGAATATTTGAGAACGGTGAAGGATAAAGGAGACCCACTCACAACACCGGGGGTTTATCGCATACCATGCACATGTGGGAGTGTATACATAGGAACAACGAAGCAATCTATAAACACAAGAATTGCAGAACATAAGGCTAGCTGTCGACTACGCCATACGGACAAATATTAGCGGTAGCCGAACATGCGATTAAGGAGGGAAGTCACAGGATCAGGATTGAAGAAACTCAGGTTCTTGCCGCAACGTCTTCATACTATGTCAGACTTCACAGAGAAGCCATTGAAATACAAAAACATCATAATAATTTCAATAGGAAAGAAGAAACACAGAAAGTCAATCGGACATGGATACCCATCCTAAAGGTCCTGAAGACACTACCATATCGCGAAGGGGCGGGGCTACCAACGCTACCTGGTTCGGCCACGTCACGATTAGCTATAAATACAGGTGCAGATCCACTAGCCGTCAGTATTTTGGAGTCGCCGAAGCGAAATAGCTTCTGAAGATGCCATCCACTCGTGGTGGCGAAACGTCAAGCTTTAACGCTAAACGACGCCGGCCTAAAAACCCAAGAACCCACAAATTAAATATTATAATAATTATGCTTGATTTAAGATTTCGGCATTCTTACTTTCAAGACTTCCCAGTTTTGAATTGACAATATTTACTTAATATAAATATAGGGATTAAAAATATGATACTTATTATTGGTTTAAATTTATTAAAGCTGTATAGAAAGATATGGTATACTTGAATCAAAGTATAATGATATTCTTCATCCAAAAATTATATGTTTGTGCGTGTACTAAATATCAAAATTTTATATTTCGCAGCTTACAATTACTAACATATCGACAGAAATAAGAGCAATATTGATTTTCGGAATGTAAAAATCGCTGAAAATAAACTTTCTTAATTCGAAATCCTTCACAGTCACATAGAATTTGTTTATGTAGAAAAATGAAAACAAAACAAATCGAAGTCGATATTTTGGCTCGAATATTGGGCCGTTCCGACAAATTGAGACATTTGTTTCGCATAGCAACGGTCGAAAAGCGCTTTTCAGCTTTTCTATTCACGCCAACACTACCAGAATTAACCGTGAAAATGGCCGAATGAATGGTCTACTGAAGTGTGTGCTGAACGATGTTAAGATTCCTTTTTCTATAAATAACAAGAGAGCCGTTTACACATTTAAACCATTTACTCGCAAATATACCAGTTTTGAAATCAAATCGCCGTCGTTGCGTCATTTCAGTCGTGCATGTGTACAGACTGTTACGATTGACATTACACGATTTGATGTAGCGCAAGAGACGTAAAAAAATCCAAAGCGGTATGAGGATACGGTTTCATCTCAGGTTTACCAAATTAAAGTAGCTACCGCTACCGTACCGTAATTCTGGAATTTATTTAGTAAAACAATCTTGGGATACGGTCACTTATTATATTTCCAAAATATAAAATTTTACGACGTTTCGACGCTTCTATTAGGCGTCATCTTCAGGTATTAAAACTAAAATAAAATGTCAGAAATGTCAAACAGATACAAAATGACTAACATTCACAATTAATTTTTTTTTAAAACAAAATTACAATTTAAAACAAATAATTAAAGTGCAACAGAAAACTGACATTATACCACAACAGTCATATGTATTATGCCGGGTGGTATTGGTAATTTGGTTTTCAGTGGAAATACATATAATAAGTGACCGTATTCCAAGATTGTTTTACTAAATATTTGGTACCGACAGTCAGGATTCAAAAAGTAAAAAATTCTGGAATTTATGGAAGATTGGCTGCGTACAACCCATTCCTAAGAAAGGCAAAAAAACCGTTCCCAACAACTATACACCTGTGGCGCTTCCCAGCATCATGTCTAAGGTTATGGAGACTTTCATTAACATCATCATTTATGGTCACAATGTCTTAACAGACATGTTGTGAACTCGTAAAATGCATCAAGTCGGAGCTAGAGTATTGCCTATACGAATATTATCAATAGTTTTGAGAACTGTAGCTCGCCATCGTTCGCGATTTACTGTCAGTTCAGTGGCGCTCTTGATACTCATATCCAGCAACTGTTTTGTCGTATCCGTAGGGGAACGGCCACGGCGCCGCCCACTCGGGGCATGACCCTGAACTATAAGTTTCGCCATATTATCGGTTCTGTGAATATGTCCGAAGAATGTAAGCATTCTCGTCGACACAATGGAGGATAGTCTCTTTGGATTACCGACCTCATCCAGTATGGAGACGTTAGTTCTATGGGCGGTATAAGGAACTCTCAGCATTCTCCTCCATGTCCACATTTCAAAAGCGTCTATGCGAGCTCGATCTGCCTTTTTAACAGTCCAAGTTTCCGAGGCATACAAAAATATGGAGAACACAAGAGACTGAACCAGCGGCATGTTGGTAGCTTTAGTGATGTTGTTATGGTCACGACATATTTTAGTACGCTTTGTCATGGCCACACGTGCCTGTTGAACAAACAGCTCCTGAAATATCTGGACAACAATAACATCATAAATGATCGCCAGTACGGCTTCCGTAAGGATAGGTTTACGAAAAACCTCCTGGCCTACGTCACTCACTTGTGCAACAGAGCAATTGAAAATCCTGGCGAATCCCATGTTGTTGCACTTGACATATCGAAAGTTCTTCGATAGAGTATGGCATGAGGGACCTCTGGTCAAGCTTGCTGCTTATGGACTTCCTTCTGGCCTGCGCCAGTAGCTGAGTAGCTTTTTGAACGACTGATCTCTGTTTGTGGTAGTCGAAGGCTGTTCATCAGACATATTTCCAGCAAAAAAAATACCCAATAGTCGAGTCATCTTCCGTCAAGCTTTTGGGGATCAACATCAACAGTAACCTGTCATGGCACGACCACGTCATCAGTATTGCTAAAACGCTATCCCGGAAGCTTGGCGTTTTGTGCTGCTGTAGGAAGCTGTATACACCAGAGCAACTACTGCTGCTCTACAAGGCACAGATCCGACCATCGTTGGAGTATTGCTCCCATGTGAGGGGATGCGCTCTGAAGCACCCTCTAAAGCTTCTTGACACTATCCACAAGAGAGCAATTAGACTAATCGATACGCCTAACCTCACAAAAAACCTCCACAGCCTGGAACATCAAAGAAGGGTTCGAGCGAGCTCTCCCAGATAATAACACCGAAGGCTGTCCGAACGAGGAACACTAGAGAGGCTCTGCGAGCTCATCCTTACTAGGTCGAAGTCCCTACTCCCCAAACAAGTCTCCTCCAACATTCCTTCTTTTGGAGAACTTCGACGCTGTGGAATTAGCCGCCGGGGAATTTGTTTCCCAACGGCTACAACCTGCTGCGTTTCAAATCTAACATGCACAGACACTTATCCTCTCGCAGCGCCATAGGGTTTCAGCCTTTGCAGGAAGCTAACCATAAAAAAACAATATGGTATTTCAAAGGCAATATTCAGGATAGAACATCACCATCATCGTTTTTTGAGGCAATAAAAATCTATAATAGATACAAAAAAATGGATTTCTCCCATCTCTCACCAAATCCACCAACCCCATTCATCCTTTTCCGGAAGAAATGGAGACTGGTCAAAACGAAAGAAACTTCTTTGCAGCTCAGCTATCTTTAAGGAGTACGTCCCTATTTGATGTTTCAAAAAAAATGAGAAAACCCCCAGAAATAAGCATGATTTTTTTTTAAATAATAACTTTATTGTATTATAATTATTATAGATACAAATGAAACTATAGTGTCGCAGCGAAGTCTGGTCATAGGCCATTCTGCTTAACCTGTTTCTTTATTTTACAAAATGGCGTCCACGTAGCAAATGTTGACATAATACATCAAATTAATCGAACGAGCTCAGGTTGTAAAAAAAATAGATATCATCTGAATGATGCGAATAATAAAAATATATTATTTATTGGACATGTTATTGTTATAAATACGCATTTGACATGCATATTTACAACAATAATAGTTGGCAAATTAGTGCTATAAATATATGTATATCCACATAAATGCGGTTATACTGTGAAACAGAAATGATATTATTATTTAATTATCTACACAACAGCCTTTGTTCTCATAGTATTTTCCACATTGGCAATTACAATACAAGCGTAACAATGTAGAGTATATATGTATCTCAATCTCAAATACACATTCGAGGAATGTGTTTGAAATTAGAGAGTACAAAAAAAGTTCAAACAAAAAATGAGTGGAATCTTTGTAAGTATCATACCATGCTTTTAGAACATTTTTTGTACCCCAACCCTTAAAACTCACTCTCAGTTTTTGTTTTTCAAATGGCACCAAATAATTTTTGCTAGATAAATTAAATCCTTATTTTATTTAAAATCTTGTAGTGCCTTTGATTTTATGCTCGAACTTATTTTTTTCGTAAAATCATAAGCGTAACGTAAATAAAATAATAATTTGCTTGTCGCAAAAAAACGGATAAAAATAAAAGTGGGTTTTTAAGTTTCCTGAATGACCCATAATATATATGCTTTAGAAAACAAATCTGTTTTTTAACCTTTTTTATTACGAAAATATTACGCCAAAAGCAAATCCTCTTTTTATCTTATGTTATTGGCTCAAAAAATTGCTTTGTATATAAAGTCAGAGACGAAAAAAAAAGTTTGAGCATAAAATCAAAGGCACTACAAGATTTTAAATAAAATAAGGATTTAATTTATCTATTTGGTACAATTTAAAAAATAAAAATTGAGGGTAAGTTTTAAGGGTTGAAGTACTAAAAAATGTTTTGGAATCATGATATGATAGACCCTGCAGTACTTTCGAAAATTTTATTTAGTTTTCTTTTGAACCGTTTTTTTGTTATCAGAACATCACGTGTCAAGGATATTCAGGGACACCCTGTATACGGTTTTGTATTATATTTATGAGCATACACAAAATTACGGTTACGTATTTTGACTATTCACCAAAATTGCAATAAACCTTCCTGGTTAATTTATTGTGACCAAGTTTTTGAACGAGTTTTTTTCTGTAGCTCTGCTAAAGACCTCCACAGCCTGAAACATGAAGAAGAATGGCTGACCTATCCCTGTTTTACAGATTCTATCACGAAAGATGTTCGAGTGAGCTCTCCCAGATAATAACACCACAGGCCGTCCAAACGAGGAACACTAGAGAGGCTCTGCGAGCGCATCCTTACCAGGTCGAGGTTCCTACTCCTCGAACCAGTCTTTTCCAGCATTCCTTCTTTTGGAGAGCTTCGGCGCTGTGGAATGGGGTGCCAGGGGATTTGTTTCGCAACGGCTATAACCTGCAGCGTGTCAAATCTAACGTGCACCGACACTTATCCTCTCGCAGCGCTTCTACAGCGCCATAGGCTCTCAGCCTTTGTGGGAGGTTGACCATAAAAAAAAGATAGCTATCCAACAATACTTTAATAATGAGTCCTTGAAGGGGACCACAGGATGATTTTGTCGATCATTGGCTGTTCAAAGGAAACGGACTGTTTTTTAAAGAATGTTGCCTGTAGTCCAAACAAGGACTCAAAATTCTCCAAAAATATCACAGGAAATAGCTTCAGAAGAAAAAGGCTGTACTTAACGAATCTTTTGCTAAAGCCTAGAAGAGGACATAAAAACATTGCAGGGATACGGGAGTTATGTCTTAATCTTATTAATTTCATCCTTTTGGCATACTCAATTACCTCCTAGCTTTAGGGCAATCAATTTAAATAAGAACTAACACTTCAAAGTATGGAGTGGCGCTATATTTCTACTTCCTAGTTTATTTATTATTAACGGAATAAAAAGCAATTTTAGTCGCGTTTTGATGTATATCAAAAAATGTAGTCAAGTTGATTGATTCAGTACTTCTCACACATTCCGATGATACCAATTTTATTATTTTCCCATAGCATGAAGCTATAGTTTAGATGCCCTTGCAACCAAATCATCGCTCGCCCGACCGCAAAAGTAGTGTTTTATTCTACTGCTTTCACAGGTCAGTGGACAATCTATCATTAATACAGCAAATTTTTTAGTTTTACAACCCCCCACCCCCAAAACCACCCCAACTTCACCCTCACCCAAAAAAAAGGAGAAAATTATCAGGAACCCCTAAAACGCCTAAAAAGAAGTTTGAGCTGTTTTCATATTTTTAGTTTTTTCAATATTGCTGCGCCGCCACTGAGACGATTTCTAAAAATCAGATGCATTTTCCATCCTCGCTAAAGTGGTAATACTGTGCCGAAATTTCATGAACATCAATTCAGTAGTTTCCACATTATAAAATACAGAACGATATAAAGCAATACTCGTATGTATACATCGGAAAATTCTCTAAGTCCCTTGGTTCCTTTAATAGATACGGCAATGTTCGGAAAAAAAGTGTATTATACCGCTAGGTCTTTCTCTCTTAGGTTAATAGACAGTCTATTATGATTACAAACCACCCCAATTTCACCCCCACCCAAAAAAAAGTAGAACATTATCAGGAAACCCTAAAAAGTCGAAGTTTGAGGATTATTTGAAAATTTTCGCTTTTTGCTAATTACTTCGCCGTCCATGCACCGATTTTCAAAAATGTAGCAACATTACCTACTACGACCCCACACCAAATCGCTACCCAAATTTCATCAAAATCCATGCAGCGGTTACTGAGATTAGGAGGCTAGAAAAACGCCAACAGACAGACAGACCGACAGACAGACCGACAGACAGACCGACAGATCGACAGACAGACCGACAGACAGACCGACAGACCGACAGACAGACCGACAGACCGACAGACCGACAGACCGACAGACCGACAGACTGACAGACTGACAGACGGACAGACCGATAGACCGACAGACCGACAGACAGACCGACGGAAATGAGTGACGTGGATTTTCGTTATGTAGGCATCATAAAACGCCCAAAAAGCATATTATCTCAAAATCGAAAACTTTCGCGATCACAATACTCCCCTCACCTATCGGTGTGGGAAGTAAAACCTGAAGAAAAAGCCTGTTCTCAACAATTTTTTTACTAAAGCCTACAAAACATCGCAGAAATACCCACCATATTTTAATAAAGAGTCCTAGACGTTTTCAGCCATTGGCTGTTGATAAGACAATGTTTTAAAGAATGTTTCCCGGTAGCCCAAACAAGGACTCAAAATTCTCCAAAAATATCGCAGAAAAAAGCTCCAGGTTGGGACATAAAATGATGATTTCATCAATCGCTCTTTATGATGCTTGCTCTAATGTACAATATTTAGTGTCCGACCGAACATTCGGTTTCGGTTTCGGCCTAGTTTCGGCCAAAAAACGGGTTTCGGTTTAGTTTCGGTTGCAGCAATCCAGCCGGAACTTCGGCCGAAACCGAAACTAAATTCGATGGATTTGGCACTGCGATCGGACGCCCTCAGAGGACTAATCTTCAAGCGGAGAAGTGTCATTTTGCTGGGTAGATGATGGTAATAACTTATCACAAGTTAAGAAGCCTACTTATCGGAGCCAAGCTTGCAAAGAAACGCAGATATTACTCTCACTAGAATTTCAGACCATTTCTGTCTTTGAGAAAGGTTCCCCTAAAATTCACGTCTGCTTTACCGATGACTGTTTCCTCTGAACAACTACTTATAATGCTGCTAGTCAAATTTATTCAGAGTGAGGAAGCTATTTGCAAAGAACGTTGAAAAATTATTGTTTCTCGCTTACAATATTACAATATTAGATTGTTCAGTTATGAATACTGATAGTCAAAATAGCTGTAGCTCAATGAAGCTCACAACGGTTTCTTAAATTCAGAGAAAACTTCTTACTTCCAAAATAACTAGTAGCTGTACTTAGCACGTAGGTGCTTCAGAAATATTTAGTTTTAAGGCAGCTAATTGATAACAGTGTCATAAAAATTGACCAAAGTCTGGAATGTTATTTAGTCGATACAAAATATATTATAAATATAATATAGTTGATTTGGTTCAGATTAACTTCTTATTTCAAAAAGTATAAATAATTTATTTGAAATAAGGTGTCTTAATGCTGATGAAACGTTATTCATTTTTATATCCACGAAAACATTACTGACGTTATATTGATGTTTTGGTTTCGGCTTCGGCCAAAACTGAGACGGAGGCCGAAATTCGGTTTCGGTTTCGGCCGTAAAAAGTAGTTTCGGTCGGACACTAATAATATTGTTAATTTCATTCTTTCTCTTTCAGCATATTAATTTATCTCCTAACCCTTAGTAACCAATTTAAATGCGCACCAAAACTTCAAAATATAGGCTATAGTTATCTTCCCTAGTTCATTTATTATTAACGTAATAATTTTAGTCGCATTTCGATATGAAATACGCAAAGAACCTTCTGAAATCCAGGTCGTAAACAAAATCGTACCTCTCCAAATCCAAAACGTCATCAGCAAAGCCCTTCAATTTGAAGGATAGCAGCTCCCAGCGCACACAACGAAAACAGTAGTCCAGGTCGTATATGCGGAGGGTCGACCCTTAACAAGCGTAACAGACACGATCACAGAAGCACAACAAACGTCCCATACCTCTAACGTACCATGCCCCAAAAAAAACCCAAAGAAAGAAAAAAAATATCCAATATTAAATTCAAATAATAAATGGCTACATTTACTTGCTGAAACGGCTAGAAACAACGATATTACCAAAATTACGAAGTAACTATAAGAAGTTCAATGATACCTAGAATGTACTAGAAAACTACCCCCTTCAGATATGTCAATTTTCTTAATATATACTGTTTTTGTATTACATTCATCCGCACATACAAAATTACGGTCAAATAGTTTTTTCCCTGTTGCCCAGATAAAGAATACAAAATTATGCTCGAATCCCAAAAATTCGAGAATCGAAAATATTTTGATCGCTATAGATATTAGTTCCATCATACCCTAATAAAGAATCCCAGGATGATGTTTTCGATCACTGGCTGTTCAGATGAAACGGACTGTACTAATGTTTCTCTGTAGCCCAAACAAGGACTCAAAATTCTCCAAAAATATCGCAGGAAAGAGCTGCTGGTTTGAAGATAGGATGACACAAAACGTGAGACAAAAACATCGCAGGACTGCGAGAGATATGGCTTAATCTTATTAATTTCATTCTTTTAGCATACTCACCCACCTCCTAATTCTTTGGTAACCAATTTGAAACAAAAACAAACTAAAACTTCAAAATATGGGGTGGCGCTATCGTTTATTTACTATTAACGGAATCAAGAGCTATTTTAGCCGCGTTTCGATACGTATTCGTAAAGGGGTATATGTAAATACAGGCCCAAGATATGCGACCTTAAAAGGTAACATGTAAACTCGGGCCCACCATTTTTAACTGCCTTTTGATACCTGTGTAAATTCGGTCCCGGCCACAGATAAAACCCCGGTTCCCCTCCTATACCTTTATGTTAAGGCTAAAATAATACACTTAAGTAGTGATTGAACGATTTTATTTAAAAAAATATAGTAAAAACAATATCAATATGTAACACAACAAATTATGCAAATATTTTCTCAAACTACAATGGAAGGAAACACATGTAAGAAAATGCAGACGACTTATTTCTAGTTTGTTGTATGATTCAATCATTTTTGTAATGAACTTTTCACGATTTTTAACTTTACTTTTATATATTTTACATTTTAAATGTACGCTTTGTAGTTTAACGTAAGTTTCCATTTGAAGTTCTTCCAGTTTTTCTATAAAAATAAAAATATTTGGATGAGCTTTATAAAATGAATCGTTGACATGTCTGTGAAAAGATTCACAGGCGTTCGTTGTTCGAGTAAGTTCAGCCGAATTTTACGCCCAAAGTTGAGGAAGAAATAAAGAATCTTCAGATACATAGTTGTCAATCAAATAATCGGAATATCTTTTAATTTTTTCATCGTCTGGTGCTATAGAGAGCAAATCGAATACAAAATAGTCGCTTACTTCATCGGGATTTAAAAAGGTCAATGCAAAAGTCTTTTTTAACCATCTACCCGCCTCAGAAGATTCATTTTTATATTCAAGTACTAAACCGTATTGTTGAATTGTATATTATCTACATTTACTTCACCCAAACTAAGAACAAATGATTTACACTTCTTGTTTATGCAAATCCACCGCTTTTCGCCACTTTTCAAGCACTTATGAGAATTGTACTTATAGCTGTTTATAACTAATAACTGTTTTCCTCTTTCACTCAAAACAAGCTGAAGATCCATGGTTACAATGATTAAATCGGCCGAACTGGTAAAAATGCACAGCTAGAAGGATTTAAAAATGTAACAATATTTAGGCAGAACATTAATTACCCGAAATCCTTGCAGGTACTTAAAGGGATATCCCAGGCCCCAATTTACCTATCGATAAGGGGGGTGTAGTATAATTATTTTCGTTTTGTACCTGCCGGAACCGAATTTACCAACACGGTCGTAATGAACCTCCTGAGATCCAAGTCGTAAACAAAATCGTACCTCTCCAAATCCAAAACGTCACCAGCAAAGCTTCAATTCAAAGAACAGCAGCTCCCAGCGCACAAAACAGTAGCAGTCCAGATCGTATACGCGGATTCTCGACCCTTAACAATAACCGTAGAAGACACGATCACAGAACCACAACAACAAACGTCCAATCGCCTGTAACGTACCATACCCCAAAAAAAAAGATATCAGCAAGAAAGAATAAAAATTACCCCATATAAAATCCAAACAAGATATGGCTACATTTACTAGCTGAAACGACAAAAATAACTGTATTCGCGAAAGTACGAAGGAACTAGAAAACCTCCTTCACATACGTCTGCGAGGAATAGGAGAGTTATGCCTTAATTTTACTAATTTCATTCTTTTAAGATACTTACCTCCCAACTTTTTAGTTACCAACTTAAATTTGGACAAACACTTAATGGGGTGGCGCTATAGCTATCTCCTCTAGCTATTTATTATTATTAATGGAATAAAGAGCAATTTTGGCCGCGTTTCGATACGTATTCGTAAAGAACCTTCTCAAATCCAAGGGTAAACAAAATCGTACCTCTCCAAATCCAAAACGTGTCACCAGCAAAGCTTCAATTCAAAGAACAACAGCTCCCAGCGCACAGAACAGTAGTAGTCCAGGTCGGTATATGCGAAAGCCCGACCCTTAACAACAACCGTAGAAGACACGATCACAGAACCACAACAACAAACGTCCAATCGCCTGTAACGTACCATGCCCCAGAAAAAAGATATCCCAAAGAAAGAACAAAAAATACTCAATATTTCATCCAAACAAGAAATGGCTATATTTACTTGTTGAAACGACAAAATTAACGGTATATGCGAAAGTACGAAGGAAATAGAAAACCTCCTTCACATACGTCTGCGAGGAATAGGAGAGTTATGCCTTAATTTTACTAATTTCATTCTTTTAAGATACTTACCTCCCAACTTTTTAGTTACCAACTTAAATTTGGACAAACACTTAATGGGGTGGCGCTATAGCTATCTCCTCTAGCTATTTATTATTATTAATGGAATAAAGAGCAATTTTGGCCGCGTTTCGATACGTATCCGCAAAGAACCTTCTAAAATCCAAGGGTAAACAAAATCGTACCTCTCCAAATCCAAAACGTCACCAGCAAAGCTTCAATTCGAAGAACAACAGCTTCCAGCGCACAAAACAGTAGCAGTCCAGGTCGTATACGCGAAGGCTCGACCCTTAACAACAACCGTAGAAGACACGATCACAGAACCACAACAACAAACGACGTCGTCCCATCACCTGCAACGTACCATGCCTCAGAAAAAAAAAATCCCAAAGAAAGAACAAAAAATACCCGATATTAAATCCAAACAAGAAATGGCTACATACTTGCTGAAGCGGTTAGAAACAACGATATTAGCAAAATTACGAAGTAACTATAAGAAGTTCAATGATACCTAGAATGTACGAGAAAACTACCCCCTTCAGATATATCAACATATACCGGTTTTGTATTGCATTCATCCGCATATACAAAAATACGGTCAAATATTATGACTATGCACTCTTCTGGATAATTTTGACCGAGTTCTTGCACGAGTTTTTCCTGTTGTCCAGTTAAGGAATATAAAATTGTACCCGAATCCAAAAAATTCCAGAATCGAAAATATTTTGATCGGTATAGATACGAGTATCCACCATATTTTAATAAAGAGCCCCAGGATGATGTTTTCGATCACTGGCTGTTCAGATGAAACGGACTGTACGAATGTTTCTCTGTAGCCCAAACAAGGACTCAAAATTCTCCAAAAATATCGCAGGAAAGAGCTGCAGGTTGGAAGATAGGATGACACAAAACGTGAGATAAAAACATCGCAGGCCTGCGAGAGATATGGCTTAATCTTATTAGTTTCATTCTTTTAGCATACTCACCCACCTCCTAATTCTTTGGTAACCAATTTAAAACAAAAACAAACTAAAACTTCAAAATATGGGGTGGCGCTCTAGCTATCGGCTTTAGTTTATTTATTATCAGCGGAACAAGAAGCAATTTTGGTGGCGTTTCAAAGAACCTTCTGAAATCTAAGGCGTAAACAAAATCGTACCTCTCCAAATCCAAAACGTCACCAGCAAAGCTCTTCAATTTGAAGGGCAGCAACTCCCGGCGCACAAAACAGTAGTCCAGGTCGTATAAGTGGAGGCTCGACCCTTAAAAATCGTAATAGACACGATCACAGAACCACAACAACAAACGTCCAATCGCCTGTAACGTATCATGCCTCAGAAAAAAGATATCACCAAGAAAGAATAAAAATCACCCCATATAAAATTCAAACAAGATATGGCTATCTTTACTAGCTGAAACGACAAAAAATAACGGTATTTGCGAAATTACGAAGGAACTATAGCCAGTTCAACGATGTACTAGAAAACCTCCTTCACATACGTCTACGATGAATAGAAGAGTTATGCCTTAATTTTATTAATTTCATTCTTTTAAGATACTCACCTCCTAACTTATTAGTAGTAGTAGTAGGCATTTATTTAGCAAAAAATAGCTATAATTAAAAACATTGTTAAAAACACATTCCACATAAAATTGTCACTTTAGCACATACACATTTGTTCAGCCTACACAAGACACAGAACAACCGAGCGATACAACGTGAGATAAATAAATATAATAACAACAAATTATTTGAAAAGAAAATACTTAACTAGGACTTTACGATGTACTATAGATCTTCAGTCTTTTTTTGAAAACAATTACACTTGGGGATTGTTTGATATAATCTGGTAATTTATTATAGTTACCAACTTAAATTTGGACACTTAATGGGGTGGCGCTATAACTATCTTCCCTAGTTTATTTATTATTAACAGAATAAAAACCAATTTTGGCTGCGTTTCGATATGGAATACTCCGCAAAGAACTTTCAGAAATCCAAGGGTAAACAAAATCGTACCTCTCCAAATCCAAAACGTCACCAGCAAAGCTTCAATTCGAAGAACAACAGCTCCTAGCGCACAAAACAGTAGCAGTCCAAGTCGTATACGCGAAGGCTCGACCCTTAACAACAACCGTAGAAGACACGATCACAGAACCACAACAACAAACGTCCAATCGCCGGTAACGTACCATGCCCCAGAAAAAAGATATCATCAAGAAAGAATAAAAATTACCCCATATAAAATCCAAACAAGATCTGGCTACATTTACTAGCTGAAACGACAAAAATAACTGTATTCGCGAAAGTACGAAGGAACTAGAAAACCTCCTTCATATACGTCTATGAGAAATAGAAGAATTACGCCTTGATTTTATTAATTTCATTCTTTTAAGATACTCACCTCCTAACTTTTTAGTTGCCAACTTAAATTTGGACAAACACTTAATGGGGTGGCGCTACAGCTATCTCCTCTAGCTATTTATTATTAATTTCCCACTTTCAGAAATCCAAATCGTAAATAAAATCGTACCTCTCCAAATCCAAAACGTCACCAGCAAAGCTTCAGTTCGAAGAACAGCAGTTCCTGGCGCACAAAATAGTAGTCCAGATCGTATATGGAGAGACTAGACCCTTAACAACCGTAGAAGACACGATCACAGAACCAAAACAACAAACGTCCAATCGCCTGTAACGTACCATGCCTCAAAAAAAAGATATCACCAAGAAAGAGTAAAAATTACCCCATATAAGATCCAAACAAGATATGACTACATGCGAGGAATAGGAGAGTTATGCCCTGATTTTATTAATTTCATTCCTTTAAGATACTCACCTCTTAACTGTTTAGTTACCAATTTAAATTTGGACAAACATTTAATGGGGTGGCGCTATAGCTATCTTCTCTAGCTATTTATTATTAATTATTTAGTGAAACAATCTTGGGATACGGTCACTTATTATATATCCAAAATATAAAATTTTACGACGTTTCGACGCTTCTATTAGGCGTCATCTTCAGGTATTAAAACTAAAATAAAATATCAGAATTGTCAAACAGATACAAAATGACTAACATTTACAATTAATTTTTTTTTAAACAATTAAATATCGAGGGAGGAAGGTAAATATTGATAAGATGGAAGAAAGTATAGGCTATGTTCCATTTATTAAATTTGTATATATGCATGAAAGATTGCTTGTATTTTAGGATAGATACAAGCATATATACAAATCTAATAAATGGAACATAGCCTATACTTTCTTCCATCTTATCAATATTTACCTTCCTCCCTCGATATTTAATTGTTTAAAAAAAAATCAATTGTAAATGTTAGTCATTTTGTATCTGTTTGACAATTCTGATATTTTATTTTAGTTTTAATACCTGAAGATGATGCCTAATAGAAGCGTCGAAACGTCGGAAAATTTTATATTTTGGAAATATAATAAGTGACCGTATCCCAAGATTGTTTTACTAAATATTTGGTACCGACGGTGAGGATTCAAAAAGCAAAAAAATTTATTATTAATGGAATAAAGAGCAATTTTGGTCGCGTTTCGATACGTATTCGTAAAGAACCTTCTAAAATCCAAGGCGTAAACAAAATCGTACCTCTCCAAATCGAAAACGTCACCAGCAAAGCTTCAATTCAAAGAACAACAGCTCCCAGCGCACAAAACAGTAGCAGTCCAGGTCGTATACGCGAAGGCTCGACCCTTAACAACAACCGTAGAAGACACGATCACAGAACCATAACAGCAAACTTCCTATCAGTTGTTACGTACCCCAGAAAAAAAACTAACCCCAATGAAGTAATAAAAAAATAAATATACAATTCACACAAGAAATGGCTACATCTACTGGCTGAAACAATTAGAAACAACGATATTGGCGAAATTACAAAGGAACTATAGCAAGGTCAACGATGTACTAGAAAACCACCCTCTTCAGACATATCCGTTTTCTTAATACATACTGTTTTGTATTACATTCAATAGCATATACAAAATGACGATCACGTGCCCTTTATATACCAAAATTGCAATAAACTCTTCTGGATAATTGTGACAGAGTTTCTTTTATGAGTTTTTACCTGCAGCCCAGTTAGTGATCACACAATTATTGCGCTTAAATCTCAGAAATTCAAGAATGGATAACATTTTGATCGAGATGATGCTTTCGACTGTTGGTTGTTCAGAAGAAATGGACTGTTTTTTGAAGAATGTTTCCCTGTAGTTCAAAAAAAGACGGATTTCAAAAATGTTACAGGAAAACCTCCAGGTTGGAAGATAGGATGATGCCTTCGATCAATTGCTCTTTAAAACAAAAGGCTTGTTCTGAACAATTTTTTTACTAAAATCTAGAAGTGAACTCAAAACAACGCTGGAATGCGAGTGTTATGTCTTAATCTTATTAATTTCATTCTTATAGCTTTCTAACAGTTTGGTAATCAATATTTATATGTAGACAAATACTTCAAAATATAAATGCTAACTATAGTTATCGTCCTTAGTTTATTTATTATTAACAGAATAAAAAGCAATTTTGGCCGCATTTCGATACGTAAACAAAATCGTACCTCTCCAAATCCAAAACGTCACCAGCAAACTCGAAGAACAGCTCCTAGCGCACAAAACAGTAGTCCAGGTCGTATATGCGGAGGCTCGACCCTTAACAACAGTAACAGACACGATCACAGAACCACAACAACAAACGTCCAAACGCCTGTAACGTACCATGCCCCAGAAAAAAGATATCAAGAAAGAATAAAAATTACCTCATATAAGATCCAAACAAGATATGGCTACATGCGAGGAATAGGAGAGTTATGCCCTGATTTTATTAATTTCATTCCTTTAAGATACTCACCTCTTAACTTTTTAGTTACCAATTTAAATTTGGACAAACACTTAATGGGGTGGCGCTATAGCTGTCTTCTCTAGCTATTCATTATTAATTATTTAGTAAAACAATCTTGGGATACGGTCACTTATTATATATCCAAAATATAAAATTTTACGACGTTTCGACGCTTCTATTAGGCGTCATCTTCAGGTATTAAAACTAAAATAAAATATCAGAATTGTCAAACAGATACAAAATGACTAACATTTACAATTAATTTTTTTTACAATTAAATATCGAGGGAGGAAGGTAAATATTGATAAGATGGAAGAAAGTATAGGCTATGTTCCATTTATTAAATTTGTATATATGCATGAAAGATTGCTTGTATTTTAGGACAGATACAAGCATATATACAAATTTAATAAATGGAACATATCCTATACTTTCTTCCATCTTATCAATATTTACCTTCCTCCCTCGATATTTAATTGTTTAAAAAAAAATTAATTGTAAATGTTAGTCATTTTGTATCTGTTTGACAATTCTGATATTTTATTTTAGTTTTAGTACCTGAAGATGACGCCTAATAGAAGCGTCGAAACGTCGTAAAATTTTATATTTTGGATATATAATAAGTGACCGTATCCCAAGATTGTTTCACTAAATATTTGGTACCGACGGACGGTTAGGATTCAAAAAGCAAAAAAATTTATTATTAATGGAATAAAGAGCAATTTTGGTCGCGTTTCGATACGTATCCGTAAAGAACCTTCTCAAATCCAAGGCGTAAACAAAACCGTACCTCTCCAAATTCAAAACGTCACCAGCAAAGCTTCAATTCGAAGAACAACGGCTCCCAGCGCACAAAACAGTAGTCCAGGTCGTATACGCGAAGGCTTGACCCTTAACAACCGTAGAAGACACGATCACAGAACCACAACAACAAACGTCCAATCGCCTGTAACGTACCATGCCCCAGAAAAAAGATATCCCAAAGAAAGAACAAAAAATACCCAATATTAAATCCAAACAAGAAATGACTACATTACTTGCTGAAACGGTTAGCAACAACGATATTAAAATTACGAAGTAACTATATGAAGTTCAATGATACCTAGAATGTACTAGAAAACTACCCCCTTCAGATATGTCAATTTTCTTAATACATACTGTTTTTGTATTACATTCACCTGCATATATGAAATTACGGTCAAATATTATGACTATGCACCAGAACAAACTCTTCTGGGTAATTTTGACCGAGTCTTTGTCCGAGGTTTTCCCTGTTGCCCAGTTAAGGAATACAAAATTGTGGTCGAATCCCAAAAATCCGAGAATCGAAAATATTTTGATCGCTATAGATATGTCGTAAATATTTAGTAAAACAATCTTGGGATACGGTCACTTATTATATATCCAAAATATAAAATTTTACGACGTTTCGACGCTTCTATTAGGCGTCATCTTCAGGTATTAAAACTAAAATAAAATATCAGAATTGTCAAATAGATACAAAATGACTAACATTTGCAATTAATTTTTTTTAAACAATTAAATATCGAGGGAGGAAGGTAAATATTGATAAGACGGAAGAAAGTATAGGCTATGTTCCATTTATTAAATTTGTATATATGCTTGTATCTATCCTAAAATACAAGCAATCTTTCATGCATATATACAAATTTAATAAATGGAACATAGCCTATACTTTCTTCCATCTTATCAATATTTACCTTCCTCCCTCGATATTTAATTGTTTAAAAAAAAAAATTGTAAATGTTAGTCATTTTGTATCTGTTTGACAATTCTGATATTTTATTTTAGTTTTAATACCTGAAGATGACGCCTAATAGAAGCGTCGAAACGTCGTAAAATTTTATATTTTGGAAATATAATAAGTGACCGTATCCCAAGATTGTTTTACTAAATATTTGGTACCGACGGTTGGGATTCAAAAAGCAAAAAAATTTATTATTAATGGAATAAAGAGCAATTTTGGTCGCATTTCGATACGTATCCGTAAAGAACCTTCTAAAATCCAAGGCTTAAACAAAATCGTACCTCTCCAAATCCAAAACGTCACCAGCAAACCTCTTCAATTCGAAGAACAGCTCCTAGAGCACAAAACAGTAGCAGTCCAGGTCGTATACGCGAAGGCTCGACCCTTAACAACCGTAGAAGACACGATCACAGAACCACAACAACAAACGTCCAATCGCCTGTAACGTACCATGCCCCAGAAAAAAGATATCCCAAAGAAAGAACAAAAAATACTCAATATTTCATCCAAACAAGAAATGGCTATATTTACTTGTTGAAACGACAAAATTAACGGTATTTGCGAAAGTACGAAGGAAATAGAAAACCTCCTTCACATACGTCTGCGAGGAATAGGAGAGTTATGCCTTAATTTTACTAATTTCATTCTTTTAAGATACTTACCTCCCAACTTTTTAGTTACCAACTTAAATTTGAACAAACACTTAATGGAGTGGCGCTATCGCTATCTCGTCTAGCTATTTATTATTAATGGAATAAAGAGCAATTTTGGTCGCGTTTCGATACGTATCCGTAAAGAACCTTCTAAAATCCAAGTTGTAAATAAAATCGTACATCTCCAAATCCAAAACGTCACCAGCAAACTCGAAGAACAGCTCCTAGCGCACAAAACAGTAGTCCAGGTCGTATAATAGGAGGCTCTACCCTTAACAACCGTAGAAGACAAGATCACAGAACCACAACAACAAACGTCCAATCACCTGTAACCTACCATGCCGCAGAAAAAAAATATCATCAAGAAAGAATAAAAATTACCTCATATAGGATCCAAACAAGATATGGCTACATGCGAGGAATAGGAGAGTTATGCCCTGATTTTATTAATTTCATTCCTTTAAGATGCTCACCTCTTAACTGTTTAGTTACCAATTTAAATTTGGACAAACACTTGAGGGTGGCGCTATAGCTATCTTTTCTAGCTTATTTACTATTAACGGAGTCAAGAGCTATTTTGGCCGCGTTTCGATACGTATTGGTAAAGAACCTTCTCAAATCCAAGGGTAAACAAAATCGTACCTCTCCAAATGCAAAACGTCACCAGCAAAGCTCTTCAATTTGAAGGATAGTAGCTCCCAGCGCACACAATAATAGTCCAGGTTGTATATGCGGAGGATCGACCCTTAACACTCCGTAGAAGACACGATCACAGAACCACAACAACAAACGTCCCATCACCTGCAACGTACCATGCCCCAAAAAAAAATATATCCCAAAGAAAGAACAAAAAATACCCAATATTAAATCCAAACAAGAAATGACTACATTACTTGCTGAAACGGTTAGAAACAACGATATTAAAATTACGAAGTAACTATATGAAGTTCAATGATACCTAGAATGTACTAGAAAACTACCCCCTTCAGATATGTCAATTTTCTTAATATATACTGTTTTTGTATTACATTCATCTGCATATACGAAATTACGGTCAAATATTATGACTATGCACCAGAACAAACTCTTCTGGGTAATTTTGACCGAGTCTTTGTCCGAGGTTTTCCCTGTTGCCCAGTTAAGGAATACAAAATTGTGCTCGAATCCCAAAAATCCGAGAATCGAAAATATTTTGATCGCTATAGATATGTAGTAAATATTTAGTAAAACAATCTTGGGATACGGTCACTTATTATATATCCAAAATATAAAATTTTACGACGTTTCGACGCTTCTATTAGGCGTCATCTTCAGGTATTAAAACTAAAATAAAATATCAGAATTGTCAAACAGATACAAAATGACTAACATTTACAATTAATTTTTTTTAAACAATTAAATATCGAGGGAGGAAGGTAAATATTGATAAGATGGAAGAAAGTATAGGCTATGTTCCATTTATTAAATTTGTATATATGCATGAAAGATTGCTTGTATTTTAGGACAGATACAAGCAATCTTTCATGCATATATACAAATTTAATAAATGGAACATAGCCTATACTTTCTTCCATCTTATCAATATTTACCTTCCTCCCTCGATATTTAATTGTTTAAAAAAAAATTAATTGTAAATGTTAGTCATTTTGTATCTGTTTGACAATTCTGATATTTTATTTTAGTTTTAATACCTGAAGATGACGCCTAATAGAAGCGTCGAAACGTCGTAAAATTTTATATTTTGGATATATAATAAGTGACCGTATCCCAAGATTGTTTTACTAAATATTTGGTACCGACGGTTAGGATTCAAAAAGCAAAAAAATTTATTATTAATGGAATAAAGAGCAATTTTGGTCGCGTTTCGATACGTATTCGTAAAGAACCTTCTGAAATCCAAGGCGTAAACAAAACCGTACCTCTCCAAATTCAAAACGTCACCAGCAAAGCTTCAATTCGAAGAACAACAGCTCCCAGCGCACAAAACAGTAGTCCAGGTCGTATACGCGAAGGCTCGACCCTTAACAACCGTAGAAGACACGATCACAGAACCACAACAACAAACGTCCAATCGCCTGTAACCTACCATACCCCAGAAAAAGATATCACCAAGAAAGAATAAAAATTACCTCATATAAAATCCAAACAAGATATGGCTACATTTACTAGCTGAAACGACTAAAAATAACGATATTCGCGAAAGTACGAAGGAACTATAGCCAGTTCAACGATGTACTAGAATACCTCTTTCAATACGTCTACGATGAATAGAAGAGTTATGCCTTAATTTTATTAATTTCATTCTTTTAAGATACTTACCTCCTAACTTTTTAGTTGCCAACTTAAATTTGGACAAACATCACAGAGATAACATCTCTAGAGGGAGCCTAATTTGAATATTGGCCAGCCAACATCTATAGCACTATTGCCACTCTTCTTCGTCCGCTTAAGGACCTTCCAGATTCTTCAAAATCTGGCAGTTTCCGCAGTTTCAACACAAAGTATTTTACTGGGTATTTAACGATACATTGCAATATACTTGCAATATACTTGCAATGTAACTGATTTACGTGAAGATAATTTGTATTGATGTAATGAAATCTCAAAAATGGTAAATTTCATAGCGGAATGTCGCAATAACTTCTAATATGTCATAAATCTAGCAACCTACAATCGGCGTGCCCTTAAGCTGTCATGTGGCTGTCATTGTAGTTGTGGTTATTGCGTGTGTCGAGATTTTTGTGGTTTTAGTGTATATTTGACTGAGTTTGTGACTATTTGTGGTGTGAATTAAATTATTTATGAACAATAGTGTCATAATTGCATGATGAGACAACATAAAATGTGCATAGTTTGCTGTAATAGCGACGAATCGGTGAACACTTCTTATCATAGGTGAGTATAGGGTTTGTTTTAGTTTTCAGTAGCGTAATATATGGGGATAACTGGGAAAAAAAGTAACATCACTCCAGTTTGAGGAATAATAATGGTTGTTTAATGTATGTTATGTGCATCTGTGTAGGTTTCCTTCGAATATAGTGATGAGAAACAAGTGGCTTGATGGATTACAGCTGAAAGCAGAAGACATAACTGATCATTCAGTAGTGTGCTCCCTGCATTTTCACATTAAGCTGATAAAAACTGGCAGAAAAAACCTTGTTCCCACAGCGTATTAATGAACATCCAATTTTAATATAATGTCGCACGCCACTAGTAATGCCCTCGAGTTGTCAAAATTTCCGTTACATGTTGGCTGGTCAGCGACCTGTGCATTTTGTTGTTTACACTCCCTCTATAGATGTTAACTCTGTGACAAACACTTAATCCGGTGGCGCTATAGCTATCTTTCCTAGTTCATTTATTATTTACGGAATAAAGAGCAATTTTGGTCGCGTTTTGATACGTATCAAAGAACTTTTAGAAATCCAAACAAAACCGTACCTCTCCAAATCCAAAACGTCACCAGCAAAGCTTCAATTCGAAGAACAACAGCTCCCGACGCACAAAACAGTAGCAGTCCAAGTCGGTATACGCGAAGGCTCGACCCTTAACAACAACCGTAGAAGACACGATCACAGAACCACAACAACAAACGACGTCGTCCCATCACCGTAGGAACACCCGCTCGGTCACGTGACTGGTTCCAGAAGCAGGACACGTCGTTCGGTACCGCCGTGGTGGCGTCCAGTTCATCGCGCGTCCTCCCGAACGTGGTGTCTGGATGAATGCGTTGCGTTGAAGACGTCGCGTGATTGAGCTATGCCGGAGGATCGTCTCGTCGCCCGACCGTCCGACCGTCCGTCTGTCGGTCTGTGTGCCGCCGGTGCGGTGCTGGTGCTGCTGGTCCTTCCTTCGCCGTTTCCATCGACGTCGGGCCGTCGCAGGATCGATAGGCGCGCGCTGCAGGATCGGCAGGCTGCCGCTCGCCCGAGGAAGGGACCGGCCTGCCGCTGTACCTTCGCCGTAGCAGGAACCCGCACAGGTGGGACGGATGCTCTGGGGCAGCTGTCGATCAATCGTTCTTCGGAACAAGAGGACCAGTGTTTCCAGGAAACAAAATTATTTTGTACCACAAAAAACGTCAAAATGTACCACATTTGATAAAAATGTACCACATCGCTAAACGTCAATTGTCATCCACAAAACAGCTGTCAGTACGTCAATCCAATGGTTGCCAGCGTAAAAATTCAGCCACGGGCCCTATTGAGACTCAAAGTTCAAAAACAACAAATCTTTAGAAAAAAATCACCTTTTTTCTCAGTCATATAGGAAACCAGGAATGTTTTGTTACATTTAAGGTTACTACATTGTATTTTGAATGTGATTTGAACAAATAAAAAATAATAACTCTAAAAATAAAATATATAAAAATATACTACTTATTTACACCCACAACATAAACTATAAACAGAAACAAATAAATATGCTTCAGAGCAGCCTAGCTGCTTAACAATGTTCCATTACATTTATGGTGATATGGCTGTAAATGAAGAAACAAATAAAAAATACTATGGTTGTTTGTGACGTACAGCCAGAGAATGAGAGGGTAGATGTGTTCCAAGTACTTAAACCCGTCAAATAAATGTGTAATGGGCCTATACCGTGACCTCAAATTGATCAATTTATTTCCTGCGGTATTATTTTTGATGATACATAGGACCGTTTACTGTAAAAAGTCAGCAGAAAACTTGATCCAAATGAGAATAACACTAAAAAGAAAATTTTACTGTAATTTGAAATAGCCGATGATGACATCACCTGTAGGGAACCAATGAGAGGCGTCCTTTCTGTAAAGAACCAATGAGAAGCGTCCTTTCGTGGTCCGATGACTATGAGTGGATGCTATTGTTTTGTACCAGTGAGCTCTTATTGGTTCCCTACAGGTGACGTCACGACCTGGGCGGGAAGTGTATGGATTCAAAAAATTCAATATTTAGAGCAATTTCTTTCGGTTATAAATACCTATACCACATTTTTGGTTTATTGGCTTAAACGAACCCTGACACCACGTAGATGCCATAAATAATTTTACAAAATTTTTCTATCGTATTTATAACCGAAAAAAATTGCTCTAAATATTGAATTTTCTGAATCAATACACTTCCCGCCCAGGTCGTGACGTCACCTGTAGGGAACCAATAAGAGCTCACTGGTACAAAACAATAGCATCCGCTCATAGTCATCGGACCACGAAAGGACGCTTCTCATTGGTTCCCTACAAAAAGGACGCTTCTCATTGGTTCCCTACAGGTGACGTCATCATCGGCTATTTCAAATTACAGTACAATTTTCTTTTTAGTGTTATTCCCATTTGGATCAAGTTTTCTGCTGACTTTTTACAGTAAATGGTCCTATGTATCATCAAAAATAATACCGCAGTAAATAAATTGATCAATTTCAGATCACGGTATAGGCCCACTGTACCACTCTGGCAACACTGAAGAGGACGGTTTTCAACGTTGTTTCTCCCAAATTCAGCAAAAAGAACGCAGATTGCAAAAAGAACGTAGATTGCTTCTAAACCCTGCAGTTGACCCTCCACCTCGACTGTTTGATCTCTTGTAGCTCTCACACCTCTTCCCTGCCTACGAAATCGTAATGCCAGCTTCATTCAAACTACAAATATAGGTCATTTCTTCCAAGTTCAGCATTAAGTTGATGGTGAGTGGGGTGATTAGACCTTCCACTGCGAACCTATTGTGTCTACTGTGGCTTACACCTATTTAGAGTTAACTGTTATGTACAATTCGCACCTTTTGGAGAAGGCAGTGGTCGTATTGGGTGAAACTTCCTTGAAGTCCAGATGGGTGAAACGACCGACCAGAATCCACAGATAATTCTATTCATTCCGAGTATAGGAGTGCTTTCCTCTGTGCCCTATTTTAGTAACCTTTGCCATGGCCACCCGTGCCTGTTGAATGCGCCGCCGAATCTCATTCTCACAGCTACCCGAATTATCAAAGAACCGAGGTATATAAAACTTTGAACTACCTCACAACGGCCTATTGACTTTATTTCTCGATGATTATCATGCTCTTTATCTACGATCATAACCTGGGTCTTGTTGTAGTTAATACCAAGACCATATGCTGCACTTAGTTGTTCTAAGGTGTTTAATAGTACTACTAGTTCTTCCTGAGAAGCGGCAATAAGGGTTGTATCGTCAGCAAATCTCAAGTTGGATATTTTGCTTCCGCCAATAGTTGTACCGCCATTCCAGTTGTCAAATACCTGTCTCATCACAAATTCAGAGTAAATGTTAACATTAGCCCTACAGAAACTAGGTTACAGTAACTACTGATGGCGGCAATTTTCCATCCAT
Organism: Callosobruchus maculatus; assembly: GCA_951848785.1. Classification (NCBI taxonomy): domain Eukaryota; kingdom Metazoa; phylum Arthropoda; class Insecta; order Coleoptera; family Chrysomelidae; genus Callosobruchus; species Callosobruchus maculatus. Next base: position 9,970,116 of record CATOUR010000003.1, read on the forward strand.
AACCCATAACAAAAGTTCAAAACGAACCCCCTTTCAGAATGATCAAAGGAATTCGAAGCCGTCCTTGCAACGCTCCATACTATCTGGGCCTTCCTCTTACTGCAAATTCTCTACCCGAACGATTTCCTTAGGGATCAATTTTGCACCTAACGGCAAAAAAGGACATTTAAAAATTCTGTTTTCTTAGCATTGTAGACAACGAAACAGAGGCATTCAAGTCTGATTGGGATTGGCTCAGAATCTGCTATTCTGCTGGTCAGAAAATAGAAGTCGACGACTGAAAAGTACACTGCCGGCTTGGATACAGAAAGCCTCGTTGGGGAATTTGTTCTAAATTAAGGGAGTTTTGGGACCACTGCAGGAAACTGTTACGAGTATAATAAGGAAATCTCTAGCAGAGAGTTTGAATCGAACAAAAGTGCCTGCATAACATGAAAATGTTGAAAACTACCGCACTGTTCGTATTCAGCCAGAAATTCCGAAATTACTCGATGCTTAGTTGAATGTTGCCTTACAAAATGATTTTAAAAACATAATTATTGCTAGAATTATTGCTAGTCGACAACACGGTTTTCGTCAAGGTAGGTCAAGCTGTAATTTGATACTCCATAGTAATTACTTATCCAATTCAACGAACAACAGTTCATGTATACGGACTTTTCTAAAGCTTTTAATAGAGTCAACCATGCATTACTCGTGTTAAAGCTGAACAGTTATAGTATCCTTGGTTAGATGTTAAAGTGGATAAGAACATAGTCATTTATCACTTTTATCAGAGAGATCTCAGATTGTCAAATATGGTGAATGTACGTATCGCAGTATCATCGTAACTTCGGGAGTACCGCAAGGCTCTCATTTAGGCCCGTTGTTGTTTAACATATTTATAACGATCTAGCTAGTCAAGTGGATAGTAAAATTCGTATGTCTGCAGATAATGTAAAGAGTTCTATAGAATATGTACGATGCTAAATCCTTACAAAAGATCCTAGATCGCCTTTCACATTGGTGCGATGTTAATGTTCTTTATTTAAATGCTTCAAAATGTTTTAAAACAAAGTTCAGTAGGTATTATTCGCTTATAGCATGCCAATACTTGTATGTTATTATTGGTGAAGTATTATAGAATGTCGATCAGATCAAGTACTTAGGAATTATTTTTGATACAAGATTAACGATCAATTTGCATATTGAAAGTATCGTTAGCAGAGCATCCAAGATGCTAGGTTTTGTAAATCAGAATTCGAAATTTTGTATTGTTCACTTAACACGTCCTTTACTGATGAAGTAGTACCCTCTGATCTCCAAGGTTACTGTTCGATATGTTTGTGTGTTTCGATATTTGATATTAAAAAACGGACTGTTTAACGATAACAATTTTCAATGATAAATATGATATAAGAATGATGGTACAAGAGTGATGATGATTTTTCAATCAGAGCGTGTACAAAGAAAATTTTTGAAAATGTGTGCTTTTAAATTGGGCTGCATAAGAGAAGAGTACTTCTCTATAGTATATGAATATAAGATATAAATACTCTTGAGAACGTAGGAAAGAATTCGATTTATTTTGTTACACAATATAATAAATATAGATGGTCCCAATTTATTATAAAAAATTTGAATTAAATGCTAACCATAAGAGAATGGAACACTGACACCTTTTATGTACCGTTTCATTCCACGATTTATGGTTTAAATACGCCCATAACTAGGATTGTCAAACTATGTAATGAAATTATACCTAGTGTAGATATACAGGGTGAGTTTTTAATACCTGATCGGTCGATAACTCCACTATTGCAGAAGACAGCGAAAAAAGTTGTATATAAAAATTGTAGCAAAGGATATGTTCCTTGCTCAGAAGATATTTTGATTTATACAGGGTGGTCCATAACTACGTGGTGATGGAAACATCATTTTTTTAAATGAGACACCATTTTCATCCTTGCTAAAATACCGAACTTTTCATAAATTTTTCAAGTTTTGAATTTTTTTAAATCACACTAGGAACCAGAGTAGGTGTTTGCCATTGGGTTTTTGTATAATAAAAGGTATATACTGCAACATATTAAAAAGGTAGATTTGCTAAAATGACGTACCCGAACTTACATTTTGGCGCGCTTGGACTCCCTCTCACACCCAAAGGAACCCTCGCCGGGGATAGCAAATCCCCATTTCGCCTATGACATGTGCAATAGTATACCTAGCTTCAATATGAAGTTTACTAAAATACCAAGTCCGCGGATCACTGGCTCTCGGTCTATTGAAGGTACAAAAAACTTAATAAATCGCTCACTATCTTACGTCAGGATTCTGAAAAATTCCGTATTACTTTTTTCTCTTTCGACGACAAGCGCTGTTAATTAAGCGTACAAAACAAAACAAACAATTTTTAATGCTCTATACACCCAGGCTGCCTTTCCAGAAAAAATAAATAGACATCCATATAAAATAAATATTTTTTACGGTCTACCAAGCTGCAACAGTGAGAGTGGAACGAAAAATTCGCTAAAAATACAGTAGCAGGTACATATATAATAGAATTCCATGATCAGCAAAAAACAAACCAAACGAAATTTATTTGATACAATATACAGGATGTACTATACAGGGTGGGCCAATAATGAGTGGACGGAGGATTGTGGCCTTACTAAAACGAATCTCAAAAATATGTCACCTGATCATGGTTGGAGGCCTTGAGCGCTATAACCTTAAAATATTTTCGCTTAAATTTTGTCTTTTATACAGGGTGATTAATATCAAACTTAATTTTTTTAATATGACCCCCTATACAGGGTGAGTCAAGCTCAACGCCTCGGACTCTTGTGACCAAACGATACCACTTTTCGAAAAATCGATTTTGGTCGAGTTGGGCTACATTTTAAAAATAATGACTTTTATACAGGGTGTCTAATAAAAGCGTGACATATCAAAGTTATGTTTTTTTAAATGAAACACCCTGTATATTAATGCATATTTAGATTCCTGGGTGCATTTTAGTGTCACTCATGTATCACACATGGTACTTTAAGCGAACCGTTTAGGTGCAAATCACAATTTTGGGTATAGGTAGATGTCACAAAAAAGTTGAATATCGCAGCTATTATAAATCTTAGAGGGCTGTGACGTTGCCGTGTTACTACGCATGAAATGTGTCAGCTTACGTTAGACGGTCGAGTTCGAATTATATTTGTACTTGGAGAAATCGGTAGATCAATTAAGGAAACTTCAATCAAAGGTAACTTGATTTTTTCAAATGGGAATGCATAATTTTTTTATACGATGAAATGTGCAATTTGATAGGCTTTCCGATTATATCAGGTTGTGAATATCAATCTATGGTAGTTTCTATTAATTTTCGAGATTTCAGTCAAATCAGTGTTTTTCAATTTTCCTACCTATAAACAAATTAGCAGGCCATGAAATATAAACAAAATCGTATTCAGATGGAAGGAAACAATTAGCAAAAAGATCCAGCAGAACTAGAGTAAAAGAACAAGATTATAAAAATTCCCTACAACAAATCAACTCTAACCAGAAACAACGGCGGTAACATGTCTAAGGTTAAAGAGAAGCTGGAGTACGACATAAATGGATAATTTTTACAGCCTACTAGCGACTGCAATGTACTAGAGATTAAAAATTTTCAAAATCACTAAACACTTCTGAATCGTCAATCTTTAGAATATTGTAGTAGCCGGTATGCTGTGAAAAATTCCCATTTTTGTCGCATTCCAGCTGCTTTTTGACCTTAGATGTGTTATACCTGCTATTTCTGGTTAGAATTGATTTTTTGTAAGTCATTTTTATAACTTGGTCCCTTTACTCTAGTTCGTCCGTAACTATCTGCTAAGTTAGTTGTTTTGTTCCATCTGAACAGTTTTTTGTTTATATTTCATGGCCTGCTAAGCTGCTTATAGGTAGGAAAATTGAAAAACTCCGGTTTTACTCAAAATTTGAAATTAAATCAAAACTACCAGAGATTGATATTTACAACCGCATATCATTAGAAAGCTTATCAAATTGCACATTTGATCGTATAAAAAAAATTATGTATTCCCATTTGAAAAAATCAAGTTACCTTTGATTGAAGTTTCCTTAATTGATCTACCGATTTCTCCAAGTACAAATGTAATTCGAACTCGACCGTCTAACGTAAGCTGACACATTTCATGCTTAGTAACACGGCAAAGTCACAACCCTCTAAGATTTATAGTAGCTGCGATATTCAATTTTTGTCTGACATCTACCTATACCCAAAATTGTGATTTGCACCTAAACGGTTCGCTTAAAGTCCCATGTGTGATACATAAAGTCACACTAAAATGCACCCGGGAATCTAAATATGCAATAATATACAGGGTATTCTATTTAAAAAACATAACTTTGATATGTCACGCTTTTATTAGACATCCTGTATAAAAGTCATTATTTTTAAAATGTAGTCCAACTCGACCTACATACACTCGCAAAGTCGATTTTTCGAAAAGTGGTATCGTTTAGGCGCAAATCACTATTTTTGGTATAAATAGTATCAGAAAAAAATTGAATATGGCAGCGATTTTAACACAAGCGTACTTGCCTAAGCACGACACTGAGATTTAGGGAACTTTGGAACGATTTATTATTTGGTCAAATCCGGAAATTGGTACCGACCCGTACTATAAAAGGTACCGACACGATATTCGTCATTCAAGTAGAAAAAACTTTGTTCGTAATTAGCATGAGCACAGATTTTAGAAAGCTTAAACATCTAAAAGGGGTGATACACGTACGAGCAAGTACGCGTACTTATTGCTCGACGACCTTTTTCGCCTGTGTGTCACCGTAAGTACGCGTACTTTAAAATCGTCGCACAAACCGCCAGCGATCCAACTGGTTTGAAATCTTGCTCGTATCTTGTCTGGGCTCGTACTGCGAGCCGCGAGCCACCACTTTGTTTCGGCAGACCATCGATACGCAACGCTTGTTGTGTTTGGCGTCTGTTAAAAGTTTTGTTGATTTAGTAAAATTATCAAAATGAGTGAATTCAGCTTCACATGTGTCACCGCGTCGAGCCGAGTAAGTTCGCGAACTTAAAAATCGCGTACTTAAAGGTCGTACGTGTGTCACCCCTTTAACAATTCGAGAGATTCGTTCAAAGCAACTGTATCGCCCTGTATACGATACATTGCGACGATCATCACCACCTGGATATCTAGGTTATGGAAGTCGATTGTTCTCCCACCAAAGCCTCCTGTGATGTCGACGGCGGCGTTCGACTGTTTCAATCGTGTGTGCTCCATTTAAAGAGGGAAAGAGAGCATCATCCATAAAGCCCGCATAGTCCGGGAGCCAACTCCTTCCCAGAGTAGCTCATCTGAGCAGATCGGAGATTCAGAATGTATGAGTGCGATCGTGTTACAGTATGTTGTACACATTGTAAGAATCTATTTTGTATTTTGAATGTGAGAAGACAGATGTCAGTTTGTTGTCTCGTCGTTCTGTATTCGAGTTGGCAACACTGTTCGGGCTGGCAACATTGTTTCAGTCACCTGTCAGTTGTCACTACACAGACACGTCACTTGTGTCAGGGTGAGAAAATTTTATAATTCGAAAAATAATATTATCCTACGGTGTAGTTAAAAATGCATCGTAAAACTGACGCCATAAAGGCAAAGAGAAGGCTAAAACCCTAGCCTGATCATAAATCACTACCCGACCGATATTGTCTTCTCAACAATCTAAATCACAAGAAGTTAGGCATACTTTTACTATTTCAAGATGTTCGCCAGATTGAAGTAAGGTTCAATATCGCATATAATGTTTGGGGGTGGTGACAAGTTGAAACCACGGTCCTTCTTGTCGAAAAGGCACTCAAAACAGTACAAAGTTGTATCACGTACAGTAAAGAGGTGTTGTGATCTGTTTTGTGATTGTGCATAGATTGTGCATAGGTGAGTTTATCTCACAGAGTACCCAATTCTACTAATTGTGTCATTATTTATTGATATATTGATTTATTTTATTAATTTATTTGAGAACTTGTTTATTGGACAATTTTCAAAGTTTTATACACACATTTGTATCAGTAATGGTATGATAATCCAATTCTTGAATGTCTGCGATATAAAACAGATAACAATCTCGAAGTACGTCGCGAGTTGACCCTTCGTGCTGAACTAGTACAAAGGAGTGGATACTTTGCGAGTGGACCCCTAGTATCTCAGTGAGTTGGCCTCACAGTTATCATGATAATTCTCCGCCCTAGTGATTGGAGCTCTTGGAGAGGTATTTCGCGAGTTGACCCTTAATACCAAAGACCCAAGAGCTGTTCGAGTTTTGTTATATACTTTTTGTATAATTATACAGTATATTATTTCATCTATTCTCTTGGAGAGGTATTTCGCGAGTTGACCCTTAATACCTATGACCCGAGAGATGTTTGATTCATCTTTTGTATAATTTGTATGACCACATAAGATGCAGATATGATTTTATCCGTTTGTGGTTAAAGGATATATTTGCTATGTTAATTTATTCTGCCTGTTTTATCAATCACGCCAGTATAAAATAACGACATGTTCTTTAATTCAACATATGTTAACCCATTTTTTTTATTTATCATTCTTCAATGAATTGGTTACTCAGGTATCTTTTTATTTAATTTACAGATGTGTCGTCTCGAACGTTTTTCCTGATACAGGCCCAAACTTTTATCGATGTTAAATTAGGTAGTTCTAGTAAGTTATTGTTTAAAGATTTACCCAATTTATTTTGGTCATTTGTTTATTGATTGAATTACTACCTTATTAGATGTTTTAAGACACGCCCAGAATGATCATTTAATCATTCATTTTTTTATTTATCTCCTACACTTGTCACTTCGGCAGTCAGAGAAAATGGACGTGAGAAATAAAGTTTAGGAAGACGGAAAATAAATCAGGTTTTATTGAAACCATCCTAGCCCCCCCCCTGATTTACAATATGGGGTATATGTATAAGAAGAAGTTACTTAAAAGTTATTATTTTTAACACGGTTTTATTAGCTTCACGTTTTTGTTTTTGTTTGTGAGTTTGTAACTCTCCTTTGGAATAAAGTGGCTTACTACTGTTATTAACACGACTTTATTATATAAGATGCTTAGGTGCGTCTATCATAGCAATATGTTATTAGATTTCTCAAATACTACTACAACTATCTGACTGTTTATTTAAAAACGACGGCTACAACCTACCGCATTTCAAATCTAACGTGCACCGATACTTATCCTCTCGCAGCGCTTCTAGAGCGCCAGAGGCTTTCAACCTTTGCGTGAGGCTGGCCGTAAAAAAATATAAAAAAATCAACGACATGCTGTGCGGATGTAAACAAAGTTAACTCAAGGATTTGCACATGTGACACTACTAAGAGATGGCGCGGACACCTTAAAGAGCTAGATTAGTCTAGCTTTAAAGAATGCTTCGGAGTGCATCCCCACACATGGGAGCAATACTCCAAAGATGGTCGGATTTGTGCCTTGTAGAGCAGCACTAGTTGCTCTGGTGTATATAGCTTCCTACAGCAATACTGACGACGTAGTCGTGCCAGGACATGTTATTGTTGATGTTGATCCCCAAAAAGCTTGACGGAAGGTGACTCGACTATTGGGTGAACCTTCATTTCCACAGTTGGTAAGCCAATCTGAGACTTCTTTGTCAGTGTTCTTGCCTGAGTTTTCTGTACGTTCACCGTAGGTACTTTATTTACTAATCCCCACTCGACAATGTACTAGTATCACGAATAAACGTACTGCATTTCGTTACTTTCTACATCATTTTATTTTTTAGTAATTCCATTCTAAAGTTTAAAGAAAGGAATTCAAGTTCAGTCAATCAGTGCCAACCGCGCGAATGATCAGCAGTGCATTGTTGCCAAGAACAGCTCCGACTCGCAGACGGGAACAGAAGACAAGATAGATGAGCCAGCCCGCGTACAGCTCCGGCATTTCGCGCACCATCAGAATGCGGCAACACAGCACACTTATCTGACTTTTGATTGGCTGTTCGCCTTTAGGGCAGTGACGTCACTGCCCTAGGAGAATCCAAATATTTTCCTTATTTTCACGGCTTTCCTTTGCCCAAAAAAAATCGGAAAAAAAATTAGATGCTTTTTATAACGTACTATATCATATGCAACCAAAAAAAGTTCATGACACTAGTCCATTGTTTTGATATCTACGTTTCCTGGGATGATAGTGGCTTGCCCGGTTCCATGCACGATATCAATGTATTGTCGTCTTCTTCGTCTTCTCATTGCAGCATCTTTTCAACGACGATTCTACCTACACCTACCTACATATTTTTTGATAGCAGACTTTTAATATTTTATCTGAGGTGATCAATGAAGGCACACACAGAAGAAAATAAGGTTGCGTTTCCAATTAATTCTTAGTATTTGGATGTTTTCCCATCACTTTAAATATATTTACAGTTGTTTCAAATCCATGTCATTGAAAGAATTCAATCCTTATATTCGAAGTAATCACAGATACGCCAGTAAATTCAAAATAATTTTGTATTCGTTCTAACGATATGTATAATCCTTCTAATACCAGTATTGACATATAATGCAATCAAAACATCCTTTTGTTTTCGAAATTTACCCTATGTTTCATTTAAGCAAAGCATACAATCTATTCAATGTACAAAAATTATTACTGCAACAGCAGTTCGTGATAATTCATCTGATAAAAATTAATTTTGTTTCAATGGCCCTTGTCGTTCGCTGAACTATAATCAGTATTCGGCGGGCCTGATGTCCCGATTCAATGAAGGTAAGAATAAAGAACAGGGGGATGATCTCAGTGCAACTATCGCCGCGAACTCGTCAACATGGACGAAGTTGTTCCGTTATGTTGCTTCGGTGTTAGCTGTGTTGTGTCATCTCGTGGTTTTGCGTATTGCATCTGCAATTGTGTGATTTGAATGTGTCCAGTTATATACTAAATGGAGGACCTACTGAGAAATTGGGACTTAGAAGAACTACACCCACATTTGAACGTATATAGGTATTTAGATTAGTCAGACAGTTATATTTCAGGTAATAATGCAACAACTGGTGCAGGCTTATGTCTAATTCTTATGTCATGCTCCTTATAACTACACACAAAATCACACCATTAAACATCCAAACGAATCAATCAGCTGTCCTCGCAATAAAATCTGTTGGTCCAAGGGAAAGTAGTTTAGAATCAATTACCAAACACAGATTCGATTCAACGACAGGCTGCGATTGAATCATTCATTGGAATCCATTGTAGTTGAATCGACAATACGATATAATTCGCTACCAACTATACACTTCCCATTGGATAACACGTCGCTGTATTTGAGGAATGCTGAGTGTAACGTCCCATTGAATCCAAGCGTAAGTCTTTGACAAAAACGACAGATTTTTCTGTTCGCACAGATAAAAGTTCAGGCTTCGCTAAAACGACAGCGGGCTCTCTGGCTAAGAGCCTCTAGTGGATGTCACTCGACAGAGCCAGCGGAGGCCTCGGGAGCGGTTTCAATTGAACAATGTGTTAATACCGCCCCCCCTCCATATTCCCCGCCGCCCCCGCGTGTATATAGGATTCAAATGGCGATGCAGGCACAACTTCGCCAAGACAGCTTTTGTGCTGTCGGATGGGTATCCAAGATATGAGGAACTTCATCCAAGATGATTCGACGTCATTGTCGATATCTTGTCGATGTGACCATTGATGGAGGTCAAGAATAGCGTCCTTGCACTCAAAAGAAGGCTTGAAGCATTCATTGTATTCATTGTAATGGATTCTTCTGCTTTTGGTACCTTCTCCTTAGTGGAGGTTGGCGACCATCAGTTGGACTTCTTCTCTGACTTGAGCGAAAAAGATATTGCATCATCGTAGTTACGATGTCTTAACAGACATGTTGTGAACTCGTAAAATACATTAAGTCGGAGCTAGAGTATTGCCGACACCAATATTATCAATAGTTTTGAGAACTGTAGCTCGCCATCGTTCGCGATTTACTGTCAGTTTAGTGGCGTTCTTGATACTCATATCTATAGCAACTATTTCGTCGTATCCACCCAGCATGACCCTGAAGTACAAGTTTCTCCATATTATCGCTTCTGTGAATATGTCCGAAGAATTTGAAACGTTGGGCGTGAAATTTGAAGTATGACACGTAGGGTGCCATCTTTGAAACACTCTAATCGCACCTTGTGGACCAATTTTGAAACAGGGGTTCGTGGTGTGCGAATTAAAATCAGGAGACATCCAAATGTCAAAATTCCGTGGGCTCAATTTTCCGACAATGAGGAACGGGTTGACATAGAGAGCCAGATGACCTGGAAAAGATGTTTTGAGATTCTATGATGACTTTGTTTATAAAATAGATGGTAATGGAAATAAAAAGAGCAAGTTATATTAAATCAAGGAATGGATTTATTAAACTAAAATATGTGGAGTTTGTCCTTAAAGGATATTTTCTCGATAGTGAGAATGTGTTGTCACTTTCTATGGTATATGATCTTAACTGTGATGGCAAGTACCATGACATGCATGAAATGATCTGTGTTCCCATCAATCGTAACCAGCGTAGTGTAAGCGTGGTATTGCGTCTCATCCAACGTAGTATTGGAGATATCTGGTATGAAGCAATGCCAATCCAACAATATTGGCTCAGTTGATCTTGAACTCTAGCATCAGGTAGTGCAACTCATGCAGAAGAGGCAGTTGGTGTGGAAGGCGAAACAGTACATGCGAGCACAATATGAAGCAGAAAAGTTGAAGTAGAATTAAAATAAAGAGTAAAAGGCCTTTGTTGTTGTGTGGCCTTTAGAAGTGTTTTTCCTTATTTGACTCCCACAGATGTGGTGCTTAGAAAGCCAAAAAGTCAAAAGAAACTGGGTTTTTGCCCTCTTAAATCCACGAAAGTGTGACCACTTGGTCTTTCAAGGGACCCAGAGGGAAAAGTAAAAATGTCTGCCTTTTTCCGGAAAACTGGCACTAAACCAACTTCTGTCAGACAAACTTCAGTTGTCTCCAATGACAGATAGACAAATGACAGACGAAAGGGAAATCCAACCTTATTTTTACCTGTTGTGAAGATGTAAACAATAGATGTAACGAAATATCCTAATCGAACTTTAATACTAATTTTTCTTTCTTTTCCAGGTGATGCAGCACTATGCAGATGACGAAAAGGTGCAATTCAAGAATACTTCGTAAAATACATAAGGATTAACAGTGTACAATCCATTATAAATAAAGGAATTTGAAAACTTCAAGTTATTTTGATGCTAAGTACTGAACTAGTTTACAATCTAAGGTAAGTTATCACATATACTTCAATTACAATATGAAATTACATGCTAAAGTACATTATTGATAAACACTCTATGTCAAGCGACAACACAGCCTTCTTTTCTGAGACTATAAGTGATAAATCAAATAATCAGTTCCTTCGAACTTGTAACAAATTTAAGCATCCTCGTCGGCACAATGGAGGATTGTCTCTTTGGATTATCGAGCTCATCCAGTATGGAAACGTTAGTTCGATGGGTGGATCTGCCTTTTTAACGTTTCCGAGGCATACAAAAATATGGAGAACACAAGAGACTGAACCAGCGACATTTTGGTAGCTTTAGTGATGTTATGGTCACGCCATATTTTAGTAAGCTTTGTCATGGTCACACGTGCCTGTTGAGTGCGCCGTCGAATCTCATTTTCACAGTTACCCGAATTGTCGATCAAAGAACCGAGGTATACAAAACTTTGAACTACTTCACAACGGCCTATCGACTTTATTTCTCGATGATAATCATGGTCTCTATCTACGATCATAACCTCTGTCTTATTGTAGTTAATACTAAGACCATACGCTGCACTATGCTGTTCTAAGATATTTAATAGAGCTACTAGTTCTTCCTGAGAAGCAGCAATAAGGGTTATATCGTCAGCAAATCTTAAGTTGGATATTTTGCTTCCGCCAATAGTTATACCGCCATTCCAGTTGTCTAATACCTATCTCATCACAAATTCAGAGTAAATGTTAAATAACATCGGAGATAATACACATCCCTGACGAACTCCTTTTCTGGTTGCAGTTTGACTAGACAGGTTGCCATCAATTGTTACACGAGCCGAATTAGACTCTTAGAGTTGTTGTATGAGAAACACTAGGTGATAAGGAACTGCCATAGAGATGAGGATTTCCCACAGTTTAGGCCACTTTACGTTATCAAACGCCTTAGAATAGTCCACAAAGCATATAAAAACTGGAAAATAATGCTCTCTGGAAGTGAGTCAGTGGGCAGGGTTGCCATACTGGGGGATTTTCCTCCAAATTTGGGGTATTTTCAGCCTACTGGGGGAACTTTTGGGGGTCATTATTTCCTGGGTGATTTTCTGGGGGAGAAAATAAAGCCTTAGGAATTTTTGGGGGTACCTTTTTTCGTTTTTAATAACGCAAAACTGAAATTTTACACCTGCTATTTTTGATTTTGGCACGCACCTTCTCAAGCTTAATTCAGAAGCACACGACATCCGAAGATACGACGGTACCACACTATTGGTTGAAATATTTTGATTGACATCATTTTGAATATTTCATCCAATAGGAATAGTTTCGTACTGTCGTATCGTCGGATATCGTGTGCATCTGAATTAAGCTTAAAAGTGGGTTGACGGACTTGCGGGAATATTAAGGGTGAGATTTCACCTATGAAAATTGGCTATGCTAACTTTACACCAAATGAGAATATGTTACGCAGGTTCAACGCAGACATGTATAAAGTTGCTGAAGACAATGCCTTAGATAATTATTCAAATAAATTTCATAGTTTAAAACGTTTATTTTTTTGTTACGAAGATTACATATTAATAATATTAGTCTTTGAAAGAATCTATTTTTTATTTTTTGTTAAACCACAACCTCAAAAGATATTTGTTAAACTTTATTTCTTTTTTAAGTTTCAACGGATTGTTTTCTCAGTGTATACAAGAATGACAAAAAATGCGTTTTTCAGAGGAATATCTTTTATTCGACTTTGTTTACATTTCACTATCGCTAAGTGTACGTGTAATACATAATAAAATAATATTCATTTATTTCTTGATATTTTTGTTAAAAACATTTTGGGGGATTTTTTTTTCAAATATGTCTAATTTGGGGGATTTTTGAACCTGACCTGGGGGAAATCCATCAAATTCATCTGGCAACCCTGTCAGTGGGAGCTAAAAAAAGTGGCCATTCCCTGTATGCCAGTCTCCATTCACAGAAGGTTGGCCACCTGTGTTGCTGTCGGGGATGCAAAACCGACTGTTGCGGGAGCGAGAAAACGGGAGATAGGGGTGGGGGAAGGGTGGGGGAAAGGAGAAAGATCGATACCATCACGGTGGTGTCGGCGATGTAAAATGCACGGTATAGTTAGCGGCATTAAGATTTTCTTTGGTATCCGGAGAGATGGAGAGAGAGAAAGGCGAAACAAGGGAGATGATGTAGAGCCGGGCGATTTTGTGCGGTTCAAAAGATCGCCGCTGATTCACCCCTCCCTCCCTCCTCTGCTGTCATAGGTAATTTCTACGGGGGTAGATCGCATAGCAAAATGTAAAAACGTCATATCTTCATTTCGTGACCCAGCGTTAAAGCAAGACAGCCACACAGCACAGTAAACAATCGGCACAATATCTCAGGTTGGAGGCAATTACACGCGCATCCCCCCTTTTGGATGATTATTTGTAGGGATGCTAACGATACTTTGATACTTGAATTGTATCGACACTTCTGCACTAGTACCGAGTATTTTTATCTTAAATACTTTTTGAGCGATTCCAAGCTGGTATCGCTACGTTTGTACAGCAGTATCGGTATCGAAAATAATTATATAATTATTGAGGGACGTAATCAATTGCAAAAAATTCTCTGTACGAACCAAACGCCCCTTCATTGGCGTGTACAGCTCTTGGCCAAAAAATATCGAATTGGTATCGTAATCGTATATTTTTATTTCCGCATCTCTGCCCAGACTTCACACCGGTAAAATCATCGCAAGGTCAAATCCTGTGGGAACCATTTTTATATACAAAATCCTCAGAGATATTCTGCTGGTTGTACTATGCTGTCGTAGTAATGGTCGTAGCAGAAATAGTGATGGACAGGTGAAGCCAGGCAAACAGATCACCTTTTTACTAACCCCACGGAAATATTCCTTCATATCTTCAGGTTCACCTAAAATATCGAAAAATTTTAGTTGGCTTTCTATTAAGATGCAACCTCGTGCTTTGGATAATTTTAGGGTGCTGATTACAAATCCGGTCGCAGTTTTGAGTTTCGGTCTCGTTTGACGAAAATCAAAATTTTCAGATCTTTCAGATTTTCAGGTTTACCTAAAAAATCTAAAATTTTTATTTGTCTTTCTATTAAGATGAAACCTCGTGATTTGGATATTTTGAGGGTGCTGATTACAAATCCGGTCGCAGTTTTGAGTTTCGATCTCGTTTGACGAAAATCAAAAATTTCAGATCTTTCAGATTTTTAGGTTTACCTAAAAAATCTAAAATCTTTATTTGTCTTTCTATTAAGATGAAACCTCGTGATTTGGATACTTTGAGGGTGCTGATTACAAATCCGGTCGCAGTTTTGAGTTTCGATCTCGTTTGACAAAAATCAAAAATTTCAGATCTTTCAGATTTTCAAGTTTGCCTAAAAAATCCAAAATCTATATTTGTCTTCCTATTAAGATGAAACTTCGTGATGTAGATATTTTGAGGGTGCTGATTACAAATCCGGTCTCAATTTTGAGTTTCAGTCTCGTTTGACAAAAATCAAAAATTTCAGATCTTTCAGATTTTCAAGTTTGCCTAAAAAATCGAAAATCTATATTTGTCTTTATATTAATCTGAAACCTCGCGACTTAGATATTTTGAGGGTGCTGATTACAAATCCGGTCGCAGTTTTGAGTTTCGATCTCGTTTGACGAAAATCAAAAATTTCAGATCTTTCAGATTTTCAGGTTTGCCTAAAAAATCTAAAATCTTTATTTGTCTTTCTATTAAGATGAAACCTCGTGATTTGGATATTCTGAGGGTGCTGACTACAAATCCGGTAGCAGTTTTGAGTTTCGATCTCGTTTGACAAAAATAAAAAATTTCAGATCTTTCAGATTTTTAGGTTTACCTAAAAAATCTAAAATCTTTATTTGTCTTTCTATTAAGATGAAACCTCGTGATTTGGATACTTTGAGGGTGCTGATTACAAATCCGGTCGCAGTTTTGAGTTTCGATCTCGTTTGACGAAAATCAAAAATTTCAGATCTTTCAGATTTTCAAGTTTGCCTAAAAAATCCAAAATCTATATTTGTCTTCCTATTAAGATGAAACTTCGTGATGTAGATATTTTGAGGGTGCTGATTACAAATCCGGTCGCAATTTTGAGTTTCAGTCTCGTTTGACAAAAATCAAAAATTTCAGATCTTTCAGATTTTCAAGTTTGCCTAAAAAATCGAAAATCTATATTTGTCTTTATATTAATCTGAAACCTCGCGATTTAAATATTTTGAGGGTGCTGATTACAAATCCGGTCGCAGTTTTGAGTTTCAATCTCGTTTGACGAAAATCAAAAATTTCAGATCTTTCAAATTTTCAAGTTTGCCTAAAAAATCCAAAATCTATATTTGGCTTTCTATTAAGATGAAACCTCGTGTTTTGGATAACTTTGAGGTTCTGATTACAAATCCGGTCGCAGTTTTGAATTTCAGTCTCCTTTGACAAAAATCAAAATTTTCAGATCTCTCAGATTTTCAGGTTTATCTAAAAAATCTAAAATCTTTATTTGGCTTTCTATTAAGATGAAACCTCGTGTTTTGGATAATTTTGAGGTTCTGATTACAAATCCGGTCGCAGTTTTGAATTTCAGTCTCGTTTGACGAAAATCAAAATTTTCAGATCTCTCAGATTTTCAGGTTTACCTAAAAAATCTAAAATCTTTATTTGGCTTTCTATTAAGATGAAACCTCGTGTTTTGGATAATTTTGAGGTTCTGATTACAAATCCGGTCGCAGTTTTGAATTTCAGTCTCGTTTGACGAAAATAAAAATTTTCAGATCTCTCAGATTTTCAGGTTTACCTAAAAAATCTAAAATCTTTATTTGTCTTTCTATTAAGATGAAACCTCGTGATTTGGATATTTTGAGGGTGCTGATTACAAATCCCGTCGCAGTTTTGAGTTTCAGTCTCGTTTGACGAAAATCAAAATTTTCAGATCTTTCAGATTTTCAGGTTTACCTAAAAAATCTAAAATCTTTATTTGTCTTTCTATTAAGATGAAACCTCGTGATTTGGATATTTTGAGGTTCTGATTACAAATCCGGTCGCAGTTTTGAATTTTAGTCTCGTTTGACGAAAATAAAAATTTTCAGATCTGTCAGATTTTCAGGTTTACCTAAAAAATCTAAAATCTTTATTTGTCTTTCTATTAAGATGAAACCTCGTGATTTGGATATTTTGAGGTTCTGATTACAAATCCGGTCGCAGTTTTGAATTTCAGTCTCGTTTGACGAAAATAAAAATTTTCAGATCTCTCAGATTTTCAGGTTTACCTAAAAAATCTAAAATCTTTATTTGTCTTTCTATTAAGATGAAACCTCGTGATTTGGATATTTTGAGGGTGCTTATTACAAATCCCGTCGCAGTTTTGAGTTTCAGTCTCGTTTGACGAAAATCAAAATTTTCAGATCTTTCAGATTTTCAGGTTTACCTAAAAAATCTAAAATCTTTATTTGTCTTTTTATTAAGATGAAACCTCGTGATTTGGATATTTTGAGGGTGCTGATTACATATCCGGTCGCAGTTTTTAGTTTCGATCTCGTTTGACGCAAATCAAAAATTTCAGATCTTTCAGATTTTCAAGTTTGCCTAAAAAATCCAAAATCTATATTTGTCTTTCTATTAAGATGAAACTTCGTGATTTGGACATTTTGAGGGTGCTGATTAAAAATCCGGTCGCAATTTTGAGTTTCAGTCTCGTTTGACAAAAATCAAAAATTTCAGATCTTTCAGATTTTCAAGTTTGCCTAAAAAATCGAAAATCTATATTTATCTTTATATTAATCTGAAACCTCGCGATTTAGATATTTTGAGGGTGCTGATTACAAATCCGGTCGCAATATTGAGTTTCGGTCTCGTTTGACGAAAATCAAAATTTTCAGATATTTCAGATTTTCAGGTTTACCTAAAAAATCTAAAATCTTTATTTGTCTTTCTATTGAGATGAAACCTCGTGATTTGGATATTTTGAGGGTGCTGATTACAAATCCGGTCGCAGTATTGAGTTTCGGTCTCGTTTGACGAAAATCAAAATTTTCAGATCTTTCAGATTTTCAGGTTTACCTAAAAAATCTAAAATCTTTATTTGTCTTTCTATTAAGATGAAACCTCGTGATTTGGATATTTTGAGGGTGCTGATTACAAATCCGGTCGCAGTTTTGAGTTTCGATCTCGTTTGACGAAAATCAAAAATTTCAGATCTTTCAGATTTTTAGGTTTACCTAAAAAATCTAAAATCTTTATTTGTCTTTCTATTAAGATGAAACCTCGTGATTTGGATACTTTGAGGGTGCTGATTACAAATCCGGTCGCAGTTTTGAGTTTCGATCTCGTTTGACAAAAATCAAAAATTTCAGATCTTTCAGATTTTCAAGTTTGCCTAAAAAATCCAAAATCTATATTTGTCTTCCTATTAAGATGAAGCTTCGTGATGTAGATATTTTGAGGGTGCTGATTACAAATCCGGTCGCAATTTTGAGTTTCAGTCTCGTTTGACAAAAATCAAAAATTTCAGATCTTTCAGATTTTCAAGTTTGCCTAAAAAATCGAAAATCTATATTTGTCTTTATATTAATCTGAAACCTCGCGATTTAGATATTTTGGGGGTGCTGATTACAAATCCGGTCGCAGTTTTGAGTTTCGATCTCGTTTGACGAAAATCAAAAATTTCAGATCTTTCAGATGTTCAGGTTTGCCTAAAAAATCTAAAATCTTTATTTGTCTTTCTATTAAGATGAAACCTCGTGATTTGGATATTTTGAGGGTGCTGACTACAAATCCGGTCGCAGTTTTGAGTTTCGATCTCGTTTGACAAAAATAAAAAATTTCAGATCTTTCAGATTTTCAAGTTTGCCTAAAAAATCCAAAATCTATATTTGTCTTTCTATTAAGATGAAACTTCGTGATGTAGATATTTTGAGGGTGCTGATTACAAATCCGGTCGCAATTTTGAGTTTCAGTCTCGTTTGACAAAAATCAAAAATTTCAGATCTTTCAGATTTTCAAGTTTGCCTAAAAAATCGAAAATCTATATTTGTCTTTATATTAATCTGAAACCTCGCGATTTAAATATTTTGAGGGTGCTGATTACAAATCCGGTCGCAGTTTTGAGTTTCAATCTCGTTTGACGAAAATCAAAAATTTCAGATCTTTCAAATTTTCAAGTTTGTCTAAAAAATCCAAAATCTATATTTGTCTTTCTATTAAGACGAAACCTCGTGATGTAGATATTTTGAGGGTGCTGATTACAAATCCGGTCGCAGTTTTGAATTTCAGTCTCCTTTGACAAAAATCAAAATTTTCAGATCTCTCAGATTTTCAGGTTTACCTAAAAAATCTAAAATCTTTATTTGGCTTTCTATTAAGATGAAACCTCGTGTTTTGGATAATTTTGAGGTTCTGATTACAAATCCGGTCGCATTTTGAATTTCAGTCTCGTTTGACGAAAATCAAAATTTTCAGATCTCTCAGATTTTCAGGTTTACCAAAAAAATCTAAAATCTTTATTTGGCTTTCTATTAAGATGAAACCTCGTGTTTTGGATAATTTTGAGGTTCTGATTACAAATCCGGTCGCAGTTTTGAATTTCAGTCTCCTTTGACAAAAATCAAAATTTTCAGATCTCTCAGATTTTCAGGTTTATCTAAAAAATCTAAAATCTTTATTTGGCTTTCTATTAAGATGAAACCTCGTGTTTTGGATAATTTTGAGGTTCTGATTACAAATCCGGTCGCAGTTTTGTATTTCAGTCTCGTTTGACGAAAATCAAAATTTTCAGATCTCTCAGATTTTCAGGTTTACCTAAAAAATCTAAAATCTTTATTTGGCTTTCTATTAAGATGAAACCTCGTGTTTTGGATAATTTTGAGGTTCTGATTACAAATCCGGTGGCAGTTTTGAATTTCAGTCTCGTTTGACGAAAATAAAAATTTTCAGATCTCTCAGATTTTCAGGTTTACCTAAAAAATCTAAAATCTTTATTTGTCTTTCTATTAAGATGAAACCTCGTGATTTGGATATTTTGAGGGTGCTGATTACAAATCCCGTCGCAGTTTTGAGTTTCAGTCTCGTTTGACGAAAATCAAAATTTTCAGATCTTTCAGATTTTTCAGGTTTACCTAAAAAATCTAAAATCTTTATTTGTCTTTCTATTAAGATGAAACCTCGTGATTTGGATATTTTGAGGTTCTGATTACAAATCCGGTCGCAGTTTTGAATTTTAGTCTCGTTTGACGAAAATAAAAATTTTCAGATCTGTCAGATTTTCAGGTTTACCTAAAAAATCTAAAATCTTTATTTGTCTTTCTATTAAGATGAAACCTCGTGATTTGGATATTTTGAGGTTCTGATTACAAATCCGGTCGCAGTTTTGAATTTCAGTCTCGTTTGACGAAAATAAAAATTTTCAGATCTCTCAGATTTTCAGGTTTACCTAAAAAATCTAAAATCTTTATTTGTCTTTCTATTAAGATGAAACCTCGTGATTTGGATATTTTGAGGGTGCTTATTACAAATCCCGTCGCAGTTTTGAGTTTCAGTCTCGTTTGACGAAAATCAAAATTTTCAGATCTTTCAGATTTTCAGGTTTACCTAAAAAATCTAAAATCTTTATTTGTCTTTTTATTAAGATGAAACCTCGTGATTTGGATATTTTGAGGGTGCTGATTACATATCCGGTCGCAGTTTTTAGTTTCGATCTCGTTTGACGCAAATCAAAAATTTCAGATCTTTCAGATTTTCAAGTTTGCCTAAAAAATCGAAAATCTATATTTATCTTTATATTAATCTGAAACCTCGCGATTTAGATATTTTGAGGGTGCTGATTACAAATCCGGTCGCAGTTTTGAGTTTTGATCTCGTTTGACGAAAATCAAAAATTTCAGATATTTCAGATTTTCAAGCTTGCCTAAAAAATCCAAAATCTATATTTGTCTTTCTATTAAGACGAAACCTCGTGATGTAGATATTTTGAGGGTGCTGATTACAAATCCGGTCGCAGTTTTGAATTTCAGTCTCCTTTGACAAAAATCAAAATTTTCAGATCTCTCAGATTTTCAGGTTTACCTAAAAAATCTAAAATCTTTATTTGGTTTTCTATTAATATGAAACCTCATGTTTTGGATAATTTTGAGATTCTGATTACAAATCCGGTCGCAGTTTTGAATTTCAGTCTCGTTTGACGAAAATCAAAATTTTCAGATCTCTCAGATTTTCAGGTTTACCTAAAGAATCTAAAATCTTTATTTGGATTTCTATTAATATGAAACCTTGTGTTTTGGATTTGGATGATTTTAGGGTGCTGATTACAAATCCGGTCGCAGTTTTGAATTTCACGTCTCGTTTGACGAAAATCAAAATTTTCAGATCTCTCAGATTTTCAGGTTTACCTAAAAAATCTAAAATCTTTATTTGGCTTTCTATTAATATGAAACCTCGTGTTTCGGATGATTTTGAGGTTCTGATTACAAATCCGGTCGTAGTTTTGTGTTTCAGTCTCGTTTGACGAAAATCAAAATTTTCAGATCTCTCAGATTTTCAGGTTTACCTAAACAATCTAAAATCTTTATTTGGATTTCTATTGATATGAAACCTCGTGTTTTGGATAATTTTGAGGTTCTGATTACAAATCCGGTCGCAGTTTTGTGTTTCAGTCTCGTTTGACGAAAATCAAAATTTTCAGATCTTTCAGATTTTCAGGTTTACCTAAAAAATCTAAATTTTTATTTGTCTTTCTATTAAAATGAAACCTCGTGATTTGGATATTTTGAGGGTGCTGATTACATATCCGGTCGCAGTTTTGAATTTCACGTCTCGTTTGACGAAAATCAAAATTTTCAGATCTCTCAGATTTTCAGGTTTACCTAAAAAATCTAAAATCTTTATTTGGATTTCTATTAATATGAAACCTTGTGCTTTGGATGATTTTAGGGTGCTGATTACAAATCCGGTCGCAGTTTTGAGTTTCAGTCTCGTTTGACGAAAATCAAAAATTTCAGATCTTTCAGATTTTCAAGGTTGCCTAAAAAAACCAAAATCTATATTTGTCTTTCCATTGAGATGAAACTTCGTGATTTGGATGTTTTGAGGGTGCTGATTACAAATCCGGTCGCAGTTTTGAGTTTCAGTCTCGTTTGACGAAAATCAAAAATTTCAGATCTTTCAGATTTTCATGTTTGCCTAAAAAATCCAAAATCTGTATTTGTCTTTCTGTTGAGATGAAACCTCGTGATTTGGATATTTTGAGGGTGCTGATTACAAATCCGGTCTCAGTTTTAAGTTTCAGTTTCGTTTGACGAAAATCAAAAATTTCAGATCTTTCAGATTTTCAAGTTTGCCTAAAAAATCCAAAATCTATATTTGTCTTTCTATTAAGATGAAACTTCGTGATTTGGACATTTTGAGGGTGCTGATTAAAAATCCGGTCACAATTTTGAGTTTCAGTCTCGTTTGACAAAAATCAAAAGTTTCAGATCTTTCAGATTTTCAAGCTTGCCTAAAAAATCGAAAATCTATATTTGTCTTTATATTAATCTGAAACCTCGCGATTTAGATATTTTGAGGGTGCTGATTACAAATCCGGTCGCAGTTTTGAGTTTTGATCTCGTTTGACGAAAATCAAAAATTTCAGATATTTCAGATTTTCAAGCTTGCCTAAAAAATCCAAAATCTATATTTGTCTTTCTATTAAGACGAAACCTCGTGATGTAGATATTTTGAGGGTGCTGATTACAAATCCGGTCGCAGTTTTGAATTTCAGTCTCCTTTGACAAAAATCAAAATTTTCAGATCTCTCAGATTTTCAGGTGTACCTAAAAAATCTAAAATCTTTATTTGGTTTTCTATTAATATGAAACCTCATGTTTTGGATAATTTTGAGGTTCTGATTACAAATCCGGTCGCAGTTTTGAATTTCAGTTTCGTTTGATGAAAATCAAAATTTTCAGATCTCTCAGATTTTCAGGTTTACCTAAAAAATCTAAAATCTTTATTTGGATTTCTATTAATATGAAACCTTGTGTTTTGGATTTGGATGATTTTAGGGTGCTGATTACAAATCCGGTCGCAGTTTTGAATTTCACGTCTCGTTTGACGAAAATCAAAATTTTCAGATCTCTCAGATTTTCAGGTTTACCTAAAAAATCTAAAATCTTTATTTGGCTTTCTATTAATATGAAACCTCGTGTTTTGGATGATTTTGAGGTTCTGATTACAAATCCGGTCGCAGTTTTGAATTTCAGTCTCGTTTGACGAAAATCAAAATTTTCAGATCTCTCAGATTTTCAGGTTTACCTAAAAAATCTAAAATCTTTATTTGGATCTCTATTAATATGAAACCTTGTGTTTTGGATGATTTTAGGGTGCTCATTACAAATCCGGTCGCAGTTTTGAATTTCACGTCTCGTTTGACGAAAATCAAAATTTTCAGATCTCTCAGATTTTCAGGTTTACCTAAAAAATCTAAAATCTTTATTTGGCTTTCTATTAATATGAAACCTCATGTTTTGGATAATTTTGAGATTCGGATTACAAATCCGGTCGCAGTTTTGAGTTTTGATCTCGTTTGACGAAAATCAAAAATTTCAGATTTTCAAGCTTGCCTAAAAAATCCAAAATCTATATTTTTCTTTCTATTAAGACGAAACCTCGTGATGTAGATATTTTGAGGGTGCTGATTACAAATCCGGTCGCAGTTTTGAATTTCAGTCTCCTTTGACAAAAATCAAAATTTTCAGATCTCTCAGATTTTCAGGTTTACCTAAAAAATCTAAAATCTTTATTTGGTTTTCTATTAATATGAAACCTCATGTTTTGGATAATTTTGAGATTCTGATTACAAATCCGGTCGCAGTTTTGAATTTCAGTCTCGTTTGACGAAAATCAAAATTTTCAGATCTCTCAGATTTTCAGGTTTACCTAAAAAATCTAAAATCTTTATTTGGATTTCTATTAATATGAAACCTTGTGTTTTGGATTTGGATGATTTTAGGGTGCTGATTACAAATCCGGTCGCAGTTTTGAATTTCACGTCTCGTTTGACGAAAATCAAAATTTTCAGATCTCTCAGATTTTCAGGTTTACCTAAAAAATCTAAAATCTTTATTTGGCTTTCTATTAATATGAAACCTCGTGTTTTGGATGATTTTGAGGTTCTGATTACAAATCCGGTCGTAGTTTTGTGTTTCAGTCTCGTTTGACGAAAATCAAAATTTTCAGATCTCTCAGATTTTCAGGTTTACCTAAACAATCTAAAATCTTTATTTGGATTTCTATTAATATGAAACCTCGTGTTTTGGATAATTTTGAGGTTCTGATTACAAATCCGGTCGCAGTTTTGTGTTTCAGTCTCGTTTGACGAAAATCAAAATTTTCAGATCTTTCAGATTTTCAGGTTTACCTAAAAAATCTAAATTTTTATTTGTCTTTCTATTAAAATGAAACCTCGTGATTTGGATATTTTGAGGGTACTGATTACATATCCGGTCGCAGTTTTGAGTTTCGATCTCGTTTGACGAAAATCAAAAATTTCAGATCTTTCAGATTTTCAAGTTTGCCTAAAAAATCCAAAATCTATATTTGTCTTTCTATTAAGATGAAACTTCGTGATTTGGACATTTTGAGGGTGCTGATTAAAAATCCGGTCGCAATTTTGAGTTTCAGTCTCGTTTGACGAAAATCAAAATTTTCAGATCTCTCAGATTTTCAGGTTTACCTAAAAAATCTAAAATCTTTATTTGGATTTCTATTAATATGAAACCTTGTGTTTTGGATGATTTTAGGGTGCTGATTACAAATCCGGTCGCAGTTTTGAGTTTCAGTCTCGTTTGACGAAAATCAAAAATTTCAGATCTTTCAGATTTTCAAGGTTGCCTAAAAAAACCAAAATCTATATTTGTCTTTCCATTGAGATGAAACTTCGTGATTTGGATGTTTTGAGGGTGCTGATTACAAATCCGGTCGCAGTTTTGAGTTTCAGTCTCGTTTGACGAAAATCAAAAATTTCAGATCTTTCAGATTTTCATGTTTGCCTAAAAAATCCAAAATCTGTATTTGTCTTTCTGTTGAGATGAAACCTCGTGATTTGGATATTTTGAGGGTGCTGATTACAAATCCGGTCTCGGTTTTAAGTTTCAGTTTCGTTTGACGAAAATCAAAAATTTCAGATCTTTCAGATTTTCAAGTTTGCCTAAAAAATCCAAAATCTATATTTGTCTTTCTATTAAGATGAAACTTCGTGATTTGGACATTTTGAGGGTGCTGATTAAAAATCCGGTCACAATTTTGAGTTTCAGTCTCGTTTGACAAAAATCAAAAGTTTCAGATCTTTCAGATTTTCAAGCTTGCCTAAAAAATCGAAAATCTATATTTGTCTTTATATTAATCTGAAACCTCGCGATTTAGATATTTTGAGGGTGCTGATTACAAATCCGGTCGCAGTTTTGAGTTTTGATCTCGTTTGACGAAAATCAAAAATTTCAGATTTTCAAGCTTGCCTAAAAAATCCAAAATCTATATTTTTCTTTCTATTAAGACGAAACCTCGTGATGTAGATATTTTGAGGGTGCTGATTACAAATCCGGTCGCAGTTTTGAATTTCAGTCTCCTTTGACAAAAATCAAAATTTTCAGATCTCTCAGATTTTCAGGTTTACCTAAAAAATCTAAAATCTTTATTTGGTTTTCTATTAATATGAAACCTCATGTTTTGGATAATTTTGAGGTTCTGATTACAAATCCGGTCGCAGTTTTGAATTTCAGTTTCGTTTAATGAAAATCAAAATTTTCAGATCTCTCAGATTTTCAGGTTTACCTAAAAAATCTAAAATCTTTATTTGGATTTCTATTAATATGAAACCTTGTGTTTTGGATTTGGATGATTTTAGGGTGCTGATTACAAATCCGGTCGCAGTTTTGGATTTCACGTCTCGTTTGACGAAAATCAAAATTTTCAGATCTCTCAGATTTTCAGGTTTACCTAAAAAATCTAA
Source organism: Callosobruchus maculatus (assembly GCA_951848785.1). Lineage (NCBI taxonomy): Eukaryota > Metazoa > Arthropoda > Insecta > Coleoptera > Chrysomelidae > Callosobruchus > Callosobruchus maculatus. Next base: position 9,995,415 of record CATOUR010000003.1, read on the forward strand.
AATCTTTATTTGGCTTTCTATTAATATGAAACCTCGTGTTTTGGATGATTTTGAGGTTCTGATTACAAATCCGGTCGCAGTTTTGAATTTCAGTCTCGTTTGACGAAAATCAAAATTTTCAGATCTCTCAGATTTTCAGGTTTACCTAAAAAATCTAAAATCTTTATTTGGATCTCTATTAATATCAAACCTTGTGTTTTGGATGATTTTAGGGTGCTCATTACAAATCCGGTCGCAGTTTTGAATTTCACGTCTCGTTTGACGAAAATCAAAATTTTCAGATCTCTCAGATTTTCAGGTTTACCTAAAAAATCTAAAATCTTTATTTGGCTTTCTATTAATATGAAACCTCGTGTTTTGGATAATTTTGAGGTTCTGATTACAAATCGGGTCGCAGTTTTGAATTTCAGTCTCGTTTGACGAAAATCAAAATTTTCAGATCTCTCAGATTTTCAGGTTTACCTAAAAAATCTAAAATCTTTATTTGGATTTCTATTAATATGAAACCTTGTGTTTTGGATGATTTTAGGGTGCTGATTACAAATCCGGTCGCAGTTTTGAGTTTCACCCTCGTTTGACGAAAATCAAAAATTTCAGATCTTTCAGATTTTCAAGGTTGCCTAAAAAAACCAAAATCTATATTTGTCTTTCCATTGAGATGAAACTTCGTGATTTGGATGTTTTGAGGGTGCTGATCACAAATCCAGTCGCAGTTTTGAGTTTCAGTCTGGTTTGACGAAAATCATAAATTTCAGAATTTTCAGATTTTCAAGTTTGCCTAAAAAATCCAAAATCTATATTTGTCTTTCTATTCGGATGAAATCTCGTGATTTAGATATTTTGAGGGTGCTGATTACAAATCCGGTCGCAGTTTTGAGTTTCAGTCTCGTTTGACGAAAATCAAAAATTTCAGATCTTTTAGATTTTCATGTTTGCCTAAAAAATCCAAAATCTGTATTTGTCTTTCTGTTGAGATGAAACCTCGTGATTTGGATATTTTGAGGGTGCTGATTGCAAATCCGGTCTCAGTTTTAAGTTTCAGTTTCGTTTGACGAAAATCAAAAATTTCAGACCATTCAGATCTGCAGGTTCGCCTAAAAAATCAAAAATCTCACGAAACTTTCTTAATCAGTGATTATCCTGATAACCTCCATTTCTTATCAATGGCAACTATTATGTCACAAAACAAAAGCAGCCAATTAGATTCTTTATATTCCCACCACGTTGCGTTGTTATGTGAAGGAACGGTTGTTTCACGGTGATTCCCACAGGAAGATGGAGCGTATTCAGGCATCCAAGGCAATCCCTTTAGGCCTAATTGTTGCTGACACGACCCCCGTACCTCTATCCGTCTGTCAAATTAGCTGTTTCATTGTTTTTGGGGACGGGAGATGGAGGTCCCCTCTTCCTGCAAATGTCCGAAACGTGGTGCGAGAATGAAATGGGGTATTTTCCGAACAAAATTTTATGACGGAATATTAATGTTACGTCCCCAAAAACCATGTAACTAACATTTTTACTTTTTACTGTGAACGCGAAGCACCCGCAAAGTTCAAGCATAAAATTTCGTGCCAAAGCTGTGACGTAATAAATCTAAGCGTGACGTAGTAAGTCTTTCGTGGAGCTATCCTTAGAGTGACTGTACCTTGTCGTCTGGCCTCCTTTTCTCCATCTACAGACATTTCTCCATCTACAGACATAACCTCCGCTTCGTATTGATATTGACAGATGTTTGTTTACATCATTTCATGATCTATCTGGTTAAATGAGATACCGTGACAGTCGTGACACCAGGGGAGGTTATGTATGCATGGCACTAGCGACAGTCTGTTGAAGACGAGTGTTGCCGAATGACTAGTGAAGTTGTGAAAAGTAACTATCAAACATTCTCAGAGTAAACTGCTAATTACATAACAAAGCAAAAAATGGAATAGCCGTGCAATATAACATTTATAGTCTAAAAAAAAGAGGGAAACTAAATAAACATGGAATACAGTTTACATCCTTTATAGAAAAACTATTCAAAATATTAACAACGTGACAACCTTGAATCTACGCTCAATTTAAATTAAAATAGTCACATCCTATCTACATCCGGCATAAAAATCACTTTTGATTGGTTGATTTCTTAGGCGGGAGGTTTAATAGATTTAAATGAGCTCTTTTCAAAGGGATGATGTTCAAAGTCTATCTTTACTCCACGTGGGCAGAAAAAAATTGAGCAAACACTGCCATCATTACAAATTAGATACAAGCAATCCATTTCAGCCATTAAACAGGCAATATTAGCAAGTTGGAAAATACCCCATTAGCCCTCCCAAAAATAATTCAAATGTACAACATTATGTATTTAGGGCTGGGACTTAAACCCCTCCAGATTCAGGACTTAACTACGCCTATGCTATAATCTCAGTACTGATCAATTTCTTCGTATTGTAAAGAAATAATATTTTGTAGTAGGTTTAAATTAACTCTTTATCCCAAAAAGTACAAAATACTACGTCCAGATATAAACTTGACCTTTTGGAATATTTGACCTTGAATGCTTGAGTCAAGGTTAAAATGTGACGAGCAGAGTATCTTAAGTAGTATGGGTTGCACACAAAGGTAAAAAGACAAATGACGTAGGAACATTTCCTGACCTTCCTGCTGACTTTGATATTCAAGTTCCAACCAAGGTCACCTTTATCGCCAAAAATGAAAAGCATGGAAAATTCTACGTTCAGATGTGAGCTTTACCATTTGTAAAGTTTTGCCTTAGTCAAGGTCAAAATGTCAAGCATCTTGCGAAGAAGAGGTCACTCAAAAAAATGGTCGAGACAAAAATCTGAAGAAAACTTTTCCTTCAAGGTCAAGTCAATTTTCTTAAATGGTAACCCCTACTTTTCAAACCGGAAATGAAAAGTAAAATATGACCCTGCTGGTCACATTTTGACCTTGACTTAATCACTCAAGCTCAATTTTTTTAAAAGACCGAGTTCATATGTGGTCGCAGAATTTTTCGGGCTTTTCATTCCCGACAACATAAGTATGGGGTTTCCATTCAAGTAAACAGATTTGACCTTGAATATCAAGGTCACCTTAAAGGTCACCATCGCATAGTCAGGAAATGTTCCTACGACATTGTCTTGACTATCTTTTAGTGCAACCTCTACTAATAAATATACTTTACTGGTGACATTTGACCTTGAATTGAGTCATTCAAGGTCAAATGTTTCAATAGATAAAATTCATTTCTGGAGGTAAAATTTTCCGCGCTTATCACTTCCTACGTCAAAAGTGGGGTTTCCATTCAAGAAAATATTTGACCTTGGTGAGACCTTGATGTCAAAGTCAAAGTCGCCATGGAAGTCACCATCGAATGGCCAGGAAAATTTTTTGTCCGGCCCCTACTTCCCTAGTTATCCATTTGGTTCGGTACTTTTTGAACACGGTGTAGATTGGAGTTCAAAATGATTGCTAAAGTTATCAAAAAAACTGCAGCCAATTTTCAAAGTATCAAAATCGCTTGAAAAAATATTCTACGACGCGCTCTTGTACTACGTAATTTATTTTTCAATTTTGGTGGATGCGCCTGTTGAAATATCCGATCTGCGATTTAATAAATTTGGTGAATGCGAGCGTCAGAGCCGCCAGTCAGAAAACGTTCCACCCACCACAAGGCATCCAGCGGATAATTTTAATTTCAAATTAAATAAGGAAAAAACAAAAAACTCTAATTTTATACTTCATAGGCTTCATAAATGGAACCAATCTTGTTGAAACAGCTTTCCAACGTTTGGCTGCACCTTCTTCAAAGTATAAAATTTTTGACAAAAAACAATCAGGAATATGGGACGTTTATCATGTTAATTTCAACAAATTTTAATTTTTGTTCTAAAGTACGAAATTTTTACTATTGTGCATAATCAACAAGGAAAACTACTAAATGCAAATTGTACGTGTATAATGTTTATTATTCTCTTAAGTTGTACAATATTTGAGATGATTATTTTACATTTTACAACATGAAATTTCCCCGAAAACTGTTTTGCCTCATGCCTAATTCAGGAAAAATTCTTGCAAAATGTACATTTAAATAAATATGCAGGTATAGACAAAAACCGTAATAACAGATGAAAGAAAAATAGACGAAGAAAAACAGTAACTTTGATCTTCTTTCAACAGTCTAATGACTTTATGTTGTTCTAAGATATTCAATAGAGCTACTAGTTCTTCCTGAGAAGCAGCAATAAGGGTTGTATCGTCAGCAAATCTTAAGTTGGATATTTTGCTTCCGCCAATAGTTATAAGGCCATTCCAGTTGTCCAATACCTAAATAACATCGGAGATAAGACGCATCCCTGACGAACTCCTTTTCTGGTTGCTGTTTGACCTGACAGGTTACCATCAATTCTTACACGAGCCGAGCTAGACTCATAGAGTTGCTGTATGAGAAATACTAAGTGGTAAGGAACTCCCATAAAGATAAGGATTTCCCACAGTTTAGGCCACTGTATGTTATCAAACGCCGTAGAATAGTCCACAAAGCAGATAAAAACTGGAAAGTAATGCTCTCTGGCTTTTTCAATAATTTGTCTGTCGAG